>CM033437.1:177324004-187324004 GCA_019425775.1 Rafetus swinhoei | reverse complement strand
GGATTACCAATATTAATCATTTATAGGGCACAAAGATCAAGGAGTAGCTGCCTCTCCCCCGACACACCCTGTTCTTTCATCACACATTTACCAAAGATGTGAAGAAAGCACATTCCCTTATTCCCCATCGCTGTATATTTTCAAGAAGCTTTCAAACAAGCAAAAGCTGTGTGATCGCTGAAGATCGCCTACCCCAGAACAGACTATTTTAATTCTTAAAATGAAGCAGCTGCTCCACACCAAGAGGGGCAGTAGCCACAGTAGCCTTTCCCCCTCAAGTGGGGTTGTATGGAAGTGTAGAAACCCTTATGGTCACATTTATCTTAACGACCCTTGGTTATAAGTTGCTGTTCCACTCCAATCTTGAGAAACACAAGCCTCCCGAGAGGCTGGTATTCTATCAGTCTCTTATTCAGTACTGAGAGGCACAGGTAGAGTTGAGGGACTGAACACCAGGGGATGTTGCAGGAAAGACTCTGTATGTTAGAGCAACATGTTGAGCTTGTGAGCAGACCAACAGCAGTGTTGCAGGTCAGGACTGACGTGCACTGCCATAGCGATGGAGAAGGGTTTTTTTTTTTGCATATTTAAAGAAACAGAGTAAGCTGTGCGACCACCCAGAGAAGTCTGCTGCAAATTTTATGCACAAATATATATATATAATCAATCCTGCTGTGAAGGTAAATACAATTCAAAACATAGGCTTCTGTGCAGTGCTTGCCCTTGGAGATTTACCCAATATTTATTCAATTCAGATTTTACTAAAATGTTTGTTATGGTCTCCAGCCAGGCGACCAAGCAAGCCTCTGTAATTTCCTTTGACAACTTCTGCCTACGCTGCTCCGGCAACACCAGCCAGAAGCACTCTCCTCTCCTCTCCAGTATGCACGCTAAGAAGCAAGAAGAATCCCAGAACAAAGTTACCTCCCTGTGACACCTACGTTGGTGGTGAGGAACCCTGGGCATTGCACCAACTTTGTGTGGGAAGGCCATATAGTATACTTGAAGACAGTACACTGAAGGGAATATATATAGGGGTTTCTATAGAACAGAGGAGGGGAACCTTTTTTGGGTCAGGGGCCACTGACCTGCAGAACAATCATTCAGATGTTGCACACAAATGAGAAGCAAAAAAAACCCCCCAAACAAACCCTCGCTGAGGTAGCCCCTGACTGTGGAGGAGAAAGACACTCCCCACAACTCCCTCGCACACCAGAGCCTAGGGGGACCCAGGCCAATAGATTTTGTGTGCTCCAGCTCTGTGGAGGGATTGCGGGGGCAGGGGAGGGTCTGGAGTGCCAGTCCAGGCTCCCTAATATGGGGGGGAGGGAGCGCCCCGAGCCACAGGGGTCAGATCCAGGCAAGCCAGGGGCCGCATCCAGCCCCTGGGCCTTAGGTTCCCCACCTCTGCTATAGAAGCTTCTTATTGAGGCACTCCACAGCTTCAAGGAAGCCTTCCTCTCACAAAGGAGATTCAAGCATTTGAGATTTACAGCCATGACAAACAGGTTTTCTCTTGGGTAGAGGACTGGTCAGGCACAGGATAATCCGAGACAGAGAGATGGGACCGTGAAGAGGTATTGAAAAGCCACATGCAAAGAATATATGGATGGGTGTAGGTTTCAGCTCAGAGAAACTTAAGTATAGCCCAGGACAATATTCTCAGATCTAATGGCACAACACAACATCCAGTGGCTGGTAGGTCTGGCAAAAGGTTTGTTGGCTTTGGTGACATCCTCCTTTCCTCCCAGATGTCCGCTTTTCCCAGTGAGTGGCCAAGTCAGACAGGTGGCCAGGGTGGCATGCTGTGTGTGGGAATGGAAATGGAAAAAGGCAGGGCAGAGTATGTTCTGTAGTATTACTAGGGCTGAAGTAGAGCAGATGGCTGGAAAGAATCTGGGCTGGACCCTTCTATCCAGGCAACTTGTCAGTTGGTTGTCACAGGTAGATGGGAGCAGCTTCAGGAAGAAAAGCCTGTTTTGTGCATGTTTTTCCCCCTCCCTGGAAGAGTTGCTAACAGCAGATGAAGGGGCAGTGCCAGGAGACTTCTTGTGCATTCCCCCCCCCTCCCCCAAATGATTGGCCTGGGGTGCAGTCCAGGGGCCAGATCCGGGCCCGCCTAACAGTTTGATCCAGCCCGTGGACTGCATCTGGCTGCTTTCTGTTTATATCCCGCTGCCCATGCCACCGAATTTCCACGTGGTGGCTCAGGCAGGAGGATCCTGTTTAAATGGCTCACGGTCAGAGCACTACCTCAAAGGGGCCAGAGCTGTGAACCTTCTAAATAGCTGCAGCAAACCCAGGCGACTGCTAGGCAACCCGTTGTAGCGGCAGGTGTGGGAGCTGCAAGCCCTTCACTGTGTTGTTAATTCAAAGCCTCCAGCCTCAGACAACTCTGGGAGGAGGCTAGTTCCTAGCCCCGCCCCTTCTACCCTGGCCTTCCCTCTTCCGGGGGAAGGGGGACTGGCTGGTGACCAGGTACCAAAATTGAAGTGGCCCTCCTGCAAAAATTATTTCCCACCCCTGCCTTCGGTCCTAATCAGTAGGGACTAGATGAGACACAACAAGTGGCTGCAGATCAAAACTTCTGTGTTTATGATTTGATCATGGAATTTAGACCAGAGAACAATCAAATGTTTTCTTGTGGATTTTTCCCCTTTGACTTTGTTTTTTAATTCATTGGGAATGTGTCTTCCTTTAAAAGGAACAGAAAGCAGCTGAAATCCATTTGCCATTTCATTGTCTGCCATCTGCATAAAATAAGGTGTGTGTAGAAAGTATAAACCTGTGAATTTCTGTGTAAGCTTGTGGTAAGACCGCTCCTGCTCCTGTTGAAGTCAGAGGCAAAATTCCAGTTCACTTCTTTGGCAGTGGTTCGGAGATGGGTGCCTGGATATTATTTGTTTTCCCATAGTACCTGGGAGCCTGCAGAAGTCTTCAAATCCATTTCTTAATTCCCCCAGATCTGAATGTCAGGCGGAGGCAGCAGCTCTTATTACAGTCAGGAAGAATCCCGTAAGCAGTCATGTGGATCAATTCTCAGAAAGGTTGCCCTTTTCTGTTGATTGTGGAAACTTCTGCAGGAAAAGCCATATAGCAACGTGGGTCACATTCTCCATGTGCCCAGCTTATCTGTGCAGTGGGGATGTTAAGAAGCAGGTATTTTACCCGTCATGTAGTTGATAAAAATTTTAATCAACTACAGAATTAGTTGATAAGGGAAGGTGCTCAGTCCTGATTCATGCCTGGTCCAGGAACTACCCCCACTGTGGCTCTGCAGTTTAACTGTAGTAGGAGCCAGGTGGGCAGGCAGCCTGGCTCCAACTACTTTTAAACTGCACAGCTGCAGTGGGGGTAGGTCCCAGACCCAGTGTGAGTCAGGAATGAGCCAGGCTTGCTCAGTCCTAGCTTGTGCCAGGTCCAGCAATGCTTCTCCATGGAGGGGGGTCCCAGACTGGGCTGCCACGGACAGGGGCTGCTCTGTGGGATTCAGAACAGCCTCTGCCCATGGCGACCCTGGGCCCACTGTGAGCAGTGTCCCCTTCGTTCCCACCCCCCACCTGCTGCCTCTGACGGGGGTGTAGGTGGGGGGCAGGTAAGCCTAGGTTTATCAGTTAGTCGAATACTTACATCCCTACTGTGCAGTGGGAAAAGGTAAATAACTGCTGTAAGAGGTTACTCCTATTGGGGCTATCTTCACATCTCAATCTTTTTTTCCCTTGGTAGTAGTTATTTGAATGTGAGGTAAAACAATGGATCTTAGTACATACACTTTCTTTTCCAATTTGTCAGTACAATGGTAACTTTAAATTGAAGCCTCTCTGCATTTCTTTTCTTGAGCCTTTCCTGGTAGAACAGAAAGCAGCTGTCTGCCTGCCTTTGTAAAATGAGAAATAGGAGCCATGCTTGTGTAGGGATGATCTCTATAAATTGCTTTAACCCAGGCTAATAAATAATGCTGTATTCTGCAAGAAGCCAAGGTGTTGTGGTATCTTTGGACTCATCTTAATTAACAACAGGAGGCAGTAGCGGTGGGCATGAAAAATAGCTCTAGACAGGCACAATCTTTGGCCAGGTCTACACTGGCGGAGAAAATCTATGCAAGGTACGCAACTGCAGCTACATGAATTGCATAGCTAGTCGATGTACCTTCCACTGATTTTTTTTCTGGGGCAGCCCCACAGTGGGAGGTCGACAGGAGAAACGCTGTCGCGCGGAGTTACCAGCGCCAACAGGGGCACTCTCAGCATTTGATTTAGCAGGCTTTTGTGCATAAGTGGACTCTGAATCAGGGAAGGTAGCATAGAAAGCAAAACCTTCCTGAATCTTTCCCTTGGGAGATGAAACTCTTAGAACAGAGACAAAGCCTAGATGCCGTAGTCTAGTTGCTACACTTTGAGCACTCCATTGAAATGGAACTCGTCGGCCAGTGTCAAGTTGTGTCTTTGGCTGAGCTGCTGTGGACTAGGAATGTTAGCGAGTAGTCGACTACTTGACAAGCATAAGCTTATTGGGTAGTCGAGTGGAGTATCGATTATTTGCTTCTTCCTTCCTTCCCCCCGCTGCCTCTGTATGAGGCAGAAAGGGGAGGGGGAACAGGAGCTAGTTCTGGGGAGAGTCAGCTTAAAAGCCAGATCTCCCCTGCACTTTCTCCTCAGTACTGCCTCTGTCAGACAGCGGGGGGAAGGGGAGGAGAAATAGGGAAGGTTACTTAAAAGCAGCCTCTGCCTGCAGCGGGCCAAGGCTGGACCCCCCAGAGGACAGGGGCTGCTGCCATCAAGCAGCCTCTGTTCACTGTGGCCAGGGCTGCCTGCAGCCAGCCCTGGTCACCACAAACGGGCTGCAGGACTCCTGGCTTGCGCTGGTCCGGGATGCTGCGCCTCTGCATTTTAAATGTAGTAAGAGCTGCCAGTTGGCTTTGGGAGCTGCCCTTGCTGCGGCTCTGAAGAGTGGCCTCTTATCCACTAATCGTGTAGTCGATACAATTTGTATCGACTACTCTATTAGCCAGATAACCGCAATTTAGCATCCTTTCTGTGGACTTGCATTGTTTCCTGGTGCCGGTACTTCATTGTGTATTGTTTGTCCCCCCCATAACCTCTAGACCAGGGTTGGAGAAATAGATGCACATCTGCTTCTGGCTCTCTGGATTGACTTGTGGAATTGTGCTGTCTCTCTGGAAAGTGCTCCTCACTGTGAACACTATTGTCTTGGCTTTCTTTGCCTTAATACTGTCTCAGAACTGGAAGATCCCAATCTTGTGGCCAGGGTTGGTTGAGAGAGTATTTCTCTTTTCTGTCAGTGGAAGCTTGAGAGACTATTCATGGGTGACTGGTGGGCACAGGAGATGCTACCTTGGCTTCTGGTGGTGGTTGCAGAAATACCACAGTTAAACTTGGAGGAGGTTGACCTCACTACATATACGGTGTTATGCTGTTTGTTTTGCTTGCAGACTTGCTTATGCACAGAGACAGGAACAGGTTGCAGAACTGAAGATGATGATACAGCCAGCCTAGACCATAACAGTACAGTAAACCTTGAGCATGGTAAACATGTTGTTGGAGGTTGTCGGTAACTCTGAAATGTTTGTAACACTGAAGATGATGTTATGGTGGTTCTTTCAAAATTTACAGCTGAACATTGATTTTAATACAGCTTTGAACTTCACTATGCAGAAGAAGAATGCTGCTTTCCCTATTTTTAGTAGCTTGTTTAACGCTGTGCTGTCTTTGCTTTATTTACGTCTCTGCTTCTGCCTGATTGTGCACTTCCAAATGAGGTTTGTGGTTGGTCAGTTCATAACTCTGGTGTTTATAACTCAGAGGTTCTACTGTATCCATTCTCAGTTTTACTTAAAATATTTCTTCTAAATGTATTAACAAGACAGAATTAAGTAAACAGAGAACTGATACAGTAGGACCTCAGTTATCCTAAATGAATAAACGTTACCCTAAATCTGAAATATGGCATGTGACCAAAAATGGAAAGATGATTCCTAGTGAATCCAGGGAAAAAATAACCACGTTGCAGTCAACATTGCTTTGAGCTGTGGGGCTTAGGACAACCCCCCATTCTGCCCCATCCCTGCTCTGCCTCTTCCCTGTCTCTTCCCACCCCTGCTTTGCCCCTATTGCACCCCTTTCCCCAAACCTGCTCCCTCAAGCGACGTGGCCTGGGTGCCTTCAGCGGGGTCCCTTCCCTCCCTCCCCGTCTTCACCATGGCTGTGGAAAGCAGGGTGACCCATCCCTAGCCTGCTGCACTACCCTGAGTTCAGCTTCCAGCCGTGTTGCCAGGAAAGCAGAGTGTGTTGGAGCCAGGGTGCTCTGCTTCCCATGATTCCTGCTGGTGAATGGGGGGTGGGCTCAGCCCCTAATGCCAGGGCCTCCCAAAGCATAGGGCCTGGGGTGGCTGCCCTGAACCTTCCAGTGGAGGGGACTGCTCTGTTCACCGGCCTTAAAAACCTGTGGGGAAAGCTGAAATAACTTGGAAGAAAGGTCCCAATGGCAATTTGAGCAGTATGAAAGTCAGAAGGGCTAGTAAACTGGAAGAGGAGCCAAAAAATACTGCACTGCTTTCAACCGTAGCTATTAGGGGTGTTAAAATGAGGCTATTTTACTAATAGTCAATAGAATTTGTATTGACTATTCTATTAGTAGATAGGGGAAGGCAGCTGGCTCAGTCCTGGCTTGCGCTGGGACCAAACCTCACTACAGCGCTGCAATTTACAAGGCAATAGGAGTCAGGGGACAGGCTGTCCGGTTCCTATTGCCTTTTAAATTGCAGAGCCACAGCGGAGCTTGGTCCTGGCGCAAGCTGGGACTGAGCTGGGTTGCCTGCCTAGCTGGCAACAGCCCCTGTCTGCCTGGGGCCCAGTAGGGAGTTGGGACCCCCGTGGACAGGAGCTGCTGTGGCGAAGCAGCCTCAGTCCTCTGATAGAAGCAGCAGCACAAAGCAGGGGGTAAATGGCACCACGGAGATGGTGCTGGGGGGAACCAGCCACTCCTAGCACTGGCTACTGCTCTTCCCTGCCCCACTGCCTCTGATATAGAGGCAGCAAGGGGGGATAGAAATGCAGTTAGTTGACTAATCGACAACTCTTTTACATCCCTAGTAGCTATTGCTGAAGCATTGTACAGTGCACTTCATAGTTAAGTTGGGGAAGGGAGTGGGTGAGAACTAGTTATAAAAAAGAATAAGATCTTGAGGATTGTCCTAAGGTAGGGTAGCTAACCAGCAAGAAACTCTTCTAGGTAAAGATGTAGAAAGGAGAAGGAAACAATAGAGGAGTCTGTCAGATTTAAAATGTTAAAAAGCCAATCTTGTGCATGTGGAATATGAAGTCTCTCTCATTAAAGAGCAAATAGTCTTGAGATGCAGCAGCTGAAAAGTACATAAAAGGCTATTCCAGAACATGGACTTGACACTTGAAAAGGCAATATCCATATGGCACATAAATGAACAAACAAATGCAAATAAAGGCCATAGACAGAGTCACCGAGCACGTAACTCCTAAACACTATTGCTTACAGGAAATAAAAAGATGAAGGTGGAAAAAACAAAACCAATCATAACAGTAAGCACCTGTCCTGAGTATAGAAAGAAGAACCAATAGACTGCAATTGCTCTTCAGAGGTAGAGGATGAAGGGGACATAGAATGAGCCTGCCTCCCTCCAAGGGGCAGAACAGGGACATTTCCACTTCAGTTTCCTCAGGAACAAAACTTTTGCTGAGAGGTCAGGAAACACGTTCTTCTGCAGATTACGTGCATCAGCAATGTAGACTTCCACATCACCCTGAAAAGCGCAAGACTTGCACTTTTAATATATTGCTTAAGAATCAGTATTTACTTTCAGAATATGATCAGCATCAAGAGTATTTCACTGCACGATGCTCCCACATGCTAAACAGGGTATCTTGCATGAAAGCGTGCACCGATGTACCTGGAATAGTCTAGGTAGGCCCTACTATTTAACATCATGAGTGACTGCAGAGTGTGTTGGAAAATACAAAAAACAACCTTAAAATAAACAAAGCCAATTGTCATACAACTGACGTTACCTACTTAAGAGAAATGGACTATACATTAAATAATGCTTGTCAGTTGTTAGATGGAAATGATACAAAACAGGTGGGACCCACCCACTCCCTAAAATCAGAGGCCGTGAAGTACATTGAATTGTACAATTTCATACCCAACAATCCAGCTCTAACAACTTGCCTAAGGAAAAAAGCCTCTTCTCTGTTACGCAGCATGAATCACATCATCAGAGTTCAAGGATTTGAGGCGTGAACTGATATTGGCAGTGGTGTTGCAATTCTTTGACCCACCAAAAGAAAAATTTCTCCACAGGTGCTTTGAAAGCTGTACTCCTAGAGGTGAAAGACTGAACAAATGCTGCAAGAGCAACGGTAGCAAAGAACGTATGCATATGCTGTTAGAGCAGCTAGGCTTAGCAAATAGGTGTAATGAGTATTACATTTTTTTAATATGGTCCATAGTTTCAAAGCTCAAGCTATGGGTACTGAGGCTGCAATAAAAGATTTACAGCACCGAGTCTCAGAGCCCAGGTCAATTAACTTGGATTTTTGGGGCTAAAAAACAGCAATGTAGATATTGGGGCTTGGGCTGAAGCTTGGTCTCTGAGGATCCCCCCCCCCTCCAGGGCTTCAGAGCCAAGGCTCCAGCCTGAACTTAAATATTCTACACAGCAATTTTATAGCTCCACAGCCTGAGCCAGTTGATCTGGGCCATGCTGCAGATCTTCTGTTGTAGTGTAGATGTATGTATACACTGAGGTGCTAATGTTCCAGCCTGGATGTATCTTTCTTAACTGCAGGTATGCTCTCCGGAACTTCTGCTCTGCGCACAGCCAGGGTGAGCAGAAACAGCCAGATGGATTGATTTAAATCAAAGCGATTTAAATCACTTACTTTAATTTAAAGAAGCAGAAAATAAATTGACAGTTTAATCATGTTGTGTGTTTGTACTTTAGGAAAATAGAGAGGATGATTCTTGTTGGTTAGTAACCATTAAACATGTTGATTTACAATTAAATGTCTTTATGCTCAATTTGGTGCTTAATTTTGCTAACCGGAATGACACACACTATCAATGCACATTTATTCAGAATCTTAATTTTTATACTTCTTACATAAGAAAATAGGGAAAGAATCAGTCATTACTACATTAATATTTTATGGATGACAACTGAATTTAAAATTCACAAAATGATATTTTAATTTCTTTTTAAAATCATTTCATTTAAATATGCTGGATACATAATCTTTGATAAATGTTTTTCTGATCAAAACATAGGTTGCATTTAAAACAAACTAATTTATTATACTAAGGAAGTATTATCTGTAGTTAGTGAATTGTGATTGTTTCCGGTCACTCTGTCCTTCAAGATTTTAGAACTAGTAGCGCACTCCTCTTATCTAATTTTAACTAATCATAGATTGAAGGAGGAAAACAAGCATTCCTACTGTTTTCAACACCTATCTGGTTCCTCGGTTTGAATTGAACTACTTGAATAAACTGAAATGAAGAAAATATTCTGTCTGCCCTTGAAGAGAGGCAACTATTATCCTAAGCTGGTTTAGTGCTTCAGCAAACTCTTATTCCAGGTACTTAACCAGTAACTCAGAGAACTGAACTGCTGGAACTTTCTTTAAAAACTGGAAGAAAATGTACTGCTTAGTATTTTTTTTGTATTTAATTTTAATGATTATAATAACCTTAGGCCTTGACAATTGCAAATTTAATTTTAAATCAATTTATTTATAAAGTCTATATTTAATTTAAAAATGTGATTTAAATAAAAATTGATTTAATATAACAAAACAGCATTGATTTTTAGCCACTCTAGTGATGGCACATATAAGCATGATAGAAACATAACTCCATATTTCTGACAATGCTGAACATTGGCTGAGAAGTGCTGTAAGTAAAAGTTGGGTAAATCCTTGTTTCCCATCTTCATGTCCCCAATATAAACATAAGCTGTCAGAACTACTGTTGAGCATCTTTCCCATAGTGATAAGGGGTCAGGCTGGAAAGGCTATATGAAGGGCATCTTGGCATATCTAAATATTAAAAATAGATTTCTTGTTCTGGCTTCTGATAAAGTGATAGATTTCAAACATGCCCATCACTATTTAAAGTAGAGAGATGCACAGTGGAAAGTAATTAATACATACCACATAAACAGAGTCTGAATTGCTTGCTTGCCCTGGATTATTTCAGCAACTTCCTAGAAGAATTTATAATTTTGGAATGAAGAGTGTGCTCCTCCTCCTCCTCCTTCCCCTCCCCTGCATACACAGGCTCTGAGCCCTCTGCTGCTTATTTAAAATTACAAAGCTAAAATGTGTTACAGCAGCAAATCCCTTTCTACCAAGCCTCAGCACATACTTGAATATTACCAGTCATTTATATTGGCTATTACTGCTGTCCATCTATCCCTTTTCAAAGGCTAGGTAAAATGTACAAACCCTTTGGGCTATGCCTAAGTCTGAGCTATTTTAGGCCAGCATTGAGGGCATTACAGAGAATGCTCTACAAGCAGCATCTTCCTCCTTGCCTTTCACCCCACTGCCCCGCCCATTATATTGAGCATCAGCACCTCCCCAACCATGACTGTTTGTAGTATCATGGGGACAATAGGATGTCATCGCATCGTCTGCATCCACAAGCTGGTGGGGGGAGGGTGGGTAGGCATGGGCAGTAAAAGCCCAGCTGTGGAAAGCAAGCTCCAGGCCCACCCAGTCCTAGCCTTCCCCTCCCCAGGGCCTGCGGAAAGCCGGGGCTGCTGTGCCCAACCTTTCCTGGCAGCTGGGTGGGGAGGGCCAGGTTGTGGTGCAGAAGCCGTGGCTTTCCTCCCCGCCACTGGGGAGGGGAAGGCTGGGTTGGAGCCCCAGCGTGACCGCTTGGGCTCTCCATGTGGCTTCTGGAGAGGGCCGGGTTGGGAGTGGGTGGGGCTCAGCTCCTGGGGGGTATAACAGCGAGGCTGGGGCTTGCCTTCCCTAGCTGGGCTTTCACCAACCGTGCCTCCCCCCCTCCTTCCCCCCGAGCCTGCAGGAAATTTTTTTATATATATAGCGAGAGAAAGAACTGAAAGTAGTGACTATTGAGGGTATTTCAGAATCAACTGTAATCAAATACATTAAATCTATATTTATATGTCAGCAGACGTCAAGCTATAACACACAATAGTCTGCAGTTTGAGAAGAATGTCTTTAAAATTTACAAATATTAACATGTATAATTACAGCAACCCACAAGCAAATGGGTTAGGAGAGCCTGAAATCTGTTCAGTGAATGACTTGCTCATTAAAGCTGTTGCCTCAATCGGCCATAGCACTGTGCCGCTACTGAGTGACAGTGCCGCAGTGTGGAAAATTGACAGTGGAATGTCTATGTGATAGACATGCATACTTTCTTACCAGATCTGAGAATAATAAAAGGATGACAAGCAACGCTGATCTTGACAGAGATTAGATGTGTCAAAATAGATACATAATTATAAAGAGGCACAAGGCCTTTGCCACAGTTGGAATTTGGCAAGCCACTCACAGGCTAGAACACATGACAGTGATTAAAGGAAATGTTACTACTTTCATATTTATGGCTCACAGTGTGGAAATGTTTCTGTAAAGCTTTCATAAACATCTGCTGCGAAAGTGAGTAACAAAGAAAATGAGCAACTAACAGAGTTGAGTGAAGTGAGAGGAGTTAAATTGGATGAACAAAGAACTTCATGGCTTGATCCTGTTTTGCGCAGCCGTGCTTTGATATTGCCATGCTGATTATTATTATTAGCCATCCTTGGCTTCTACTCTGTGTAGCCATCATTAGTTAGCCCATCTCTAAGGATTTGAATGAGAAGTTAATGGTCTCCAGGATCAGTTTGGGAAGGGCATTCCATGGGTGGGGAGTGGCCTGGAAAAGCCTGTATGTGGCAAGAGCAGACAAATTGGGGGTATTGAGCTGGAAATTGAAGATAAAGCAGACACACACAATGGTATTAAAAGACACAAAAGCAGAAAAGTAGAGGAGGGGCAGAGTTGTCTTGGGGGTGGTTCAGTCTTTCTTTTTGATTTAATTAACTGTCTTGGCATGACAAAATACATATAGTGGTATCAACTATCTGTTTAGAATAGGGCTACGTAGTAAAGATGATGGGTTTTGTACCAGGTGTTCATTTTTATGGCATTGTCTTTGCAACTTCCCACCACATTAATGTATTGTGAGTCCGTTCCTGCTGCAAATTTCACTTTTGCCAAAATTGTGCTCAAGCCTAATTTTCATCTTTGTCTTAATTGGAGGTTCATCAGCATTGCAGATGCAGGATTGCTATAAATAAAGACAATGTTGAAACCTTTTGTGTTAAACATAATATTTTACTTTATTTAAAAATGTAGCCTGGCCAACAAGGCCCCAATTGGGGCTCAGCCCCCATCTGGCCACAGTGTCCTGTCCCTGATCCTGAGGCAGGCCCCGTGGTCCAGTCCCCATCTGACCGCAGGAAGGGCTGGCGTTCCCCCTCCTGTTGCAGCAGGGGTAGGAATGGGGGCCATGATCTAGCTGCGGCGATCCTGGCCCGGCCCCTTGTCTAGCCACTGCTGCCCGGGTGCAGCAGCCCAGCCCAGGCCAGGCAAGGTAATCCAGCCCCACAGCCCCTCCCTCCCCCCACTCTAGTTCCCACCCCCAGCACCCTTCCCAGCCCCCTGCCTCTCCCACACACCCCAGCCCCCTGCCCGTAGCCCCTCATACACCTCAACCCTGACTCCTGCACCCCCAGCAGCAGCCAAAGTCCCATTAAATAAAGTCTGTGAGTACGATGGTTCGTTTATGCTATTATTAATAATCATGTCAGTTATCAATAATGTTACGTTGTATGTTTTCAGTCGTGCAAATGGGCATTCTTATATGGCTCTCTGTTGACCACTTGTTCTGAATTTTGATGTAGTTTGGCTCTTTGGTTTGAAAAGGTTGCAGACCCCTGCTGTAGAGGTTTATTTCCATTTTGGTATTGTCTTGCAAATGTAGTAGAACGCCTATATAACATAATTCAGAACTTGGTTGGCAGAGAAAACAAGATGGCTATTCTCTGATGGATTTCAGGCCCGTACACAGGGGTGGTGCAAAGGTGTGAAAAGTACTCCCCCCATGTAAGCATGCTGTGGCCGGCCAGGGGAAAGCAGGAGTGGTGCGCTGCACAAGCCCCTCTCCCCCATGCTCTGACCAGCTGGGAGAAGGGCTGGGGCTGATTTCCCTATGTACTTGGGGGATTATAGGGAGTGCATTCACACCCTTGCAGTCCACATTTACAAAAAAAGCACCCACCCCCTTCCCCACAGAAATTCCTGTGTATGGGCCTGGATCTGTACGTGAATGATTCTTCCAAGCCCAGATGTCTTCGTTCTAGAAGCCGGGTACCTTTTTAAAAAACTGACTTGGAATCCTTTCCTCATCGATACAACTAGGAGGGAGAAGCTGCTCTAGGCTGCAGCCTAAGGCTTTACCCTAGAAAGAGAGACATTGTGTAGGGAAGGTCAATATTCCCACGGGCAGATAGTCTAACTATTTGGTACCCCTGTAGTGCTTGCTTCAAGGGCGATCTTCCCTGCTAAAAAAGCTGCCTTTTGTAAACCTTTGGCTATTTCAGACATATGAGTGATTCTGAAGTGTGTGGTTTTTGTGTTTTTTGTTGTTGTTTTTTTAAGACTAGTTACTTAACTTCTTACTGTGTAAATTTACCAGTGTCAGCTCTATGCAGGGATAGTATGCTGATGTAGGTGAGTTGACCTCATGGTAAAACTCAGGTGCCTGGTCTTCACTGTGCTTTTTTTAATTTCAGGATAGCTCACATACATGAGTTACCCAGAGGTTTAAAAAAAACCCTTAAAAGCAGTGAAGCCAAGCTTTGTGGCCAGTTTCACACTGCATTTCCTTGAGAGAGCAAGAGCACCAGTTGCTATTGCTGTGGGCAAAACAAGTCGGCTTTCTTCTTCGGATCCTTCATTTCCCACCCAACAACATGGTTTGTTGTAAGATTTCCCCATACTGACATTCATTTTTTGCTGGGTGGGGGGGCACTAAGAATGATATAAAGAAATCACAGACTTTGCAAACTGATTTAGTAACACACACAAGTATTTCCTGCCTTCCAGTGTTTCCTTTTCCTTTCCTTCTGCCTATGTTACCTTCATTTTTTCTTCCAAAGTCTCTTACAGTCTGTGGCACTAGGCAGTAAAGCCAGAGCCAAACCATCTGGGGGGTTTTGTTGTAGTTTGCCTTGAGTCACTGAGTGGTTGGTTGGTGAGGGTGACAGCACGTTGCCTCGTAATGGGTAGGTAATAGGGTGATTGTTTGGATACTGTGCTGCTCATCCTATATGAGCATCCCTCAGTGAATCTTACTCCTGCAGGGGAAGAGTAGTAGACATTGTAGGTGCACTTGGCTCTAGCACCTACTGCTGTTGGGTAATGTGTGCCCAGGGCATCTTTTCAGCGTCACAAATCAACGTTTAGTTTAACTGCTCTTCAGCACTTGTGTCTTAATTGTCTTCATTACTGGAGACTTCCTGCTAGGGCCTGTGGTCTGCTGCAGTTGCCAGTCTGTTGCTGCTGAATCTAATATATATGTTTTCTTCTTTTCCTGCCTATGAATAGGAAACACACTCTCACAATTTAGTGGTGTTTGTATAGGAGAATAGCCTGTCAAAGGGCATAATGCAGACCATAAAAATCCCGTGTTTCAACACTGAACTTGAGCTCTCTGAGTGGAAATTATTTCTTATGTTAGCTTAGACCGAACGTTGCCAAAGAATAGCCTGCAGGTCAAATGTGGATTGCATGTTCAACAGTGAAGTCTGAGAGTACACAATCTCTCTAAAAGGACATCCCCAAATTTAAAAAAAAATTTTTTTTAAGTTTTACCTGCCTGCTTACCTTGTGCAATTTGAAGGTGGTTTGGGATTAAGTTGCAATTCTTTTATGGACAATTGTCGTCTTCTACTCCAAAGTCTGCCCTTCTCCAGTGGAGGAACAGTATTGTGTAAGATGGCAAGCTGCAGAAGAGCTTCTGTATTAGTTTCTTGCAATATGAAAACTCGAATAGCGTGACCCAACTTAAAGCATCAAACATGGTAATAGTTCCATTATTGTCATATTTAGGACACACTTTAAAGATGCCACCAACACAACTTCCATGGGAAGTGATAATATAGATACTACCTAGGAAAAGAAAAACAGGTTGAGCCCAAGAAACATTACACAGAACAAGAGAGAGAGAAGCCAGAGCCATCAGCCTGACACTCAGAAGACTGAACCATTCAGCACAAGACAGAAATATATGGCAGAAACTATGCCCGTTGCACGGAAGAATGCAGGGGGAGGAAGAAAGAAACAGAAGCCCCCCTCAAGTTACATCTCTTGCTGGCCTTTCAAAGCTGACATCTACACCGCAGAAAATTTTTGTAATACATTCTAATTTTTAAAGCCTTCTAGTACTCAGATGTCTAAAAGATAAAACTTCTAGTAAGAAAGGTGAAGAGTATCCTTTAGATTAAGTGATAGTGCCCTTTGGGGGAAGGGCGGTGTTTGTGCGGAAGATACTGGGTTCTGTCCCTGATGTCCCATTGTCTATAGATGACCATGATGTCCCTAGTAATGCAGCGTGGGATGTCTTTTAAAAAATCTGCCCATTTATCCCTTATAACAAAGTCCTTGGCCTGCATTTTCAGAAGTGCCGTAACATGTTGAAGGGGTCTGCTTGAGACGTCCTTAAAGGAGCCTGAGATTTGGAGAGTGGGTACTATGTGCTTTCTGAAAATTGGGGCTGTTTAAGGTATTTCAAGTCAAACAGCCAAAATGAAGAGTCACTTCTGAAAGCTCTGAGCTCCCACCTCACCACACTCCGTTGATTATGCCATATAAGCATGTGGGTTCTGGAAAGAATCACAAGAAGCTGTATGCCCAGGAATCAAGCTAAAATGCATTTGGAAAATGGGCCTCAAAAATGGTGCTTGGCTCTTCTTTCCAGAATAAACTGTATTGGTGACCTGTGTAAATACATGGCTGTAGCACAGTTGAGGGCTCTGCATGACATACCTCAGGTGATCAGAAATGGCTGTGGAATCCAAACGGTACCATAATCTCCTTGGGTAGCCTCTGACATGGCCCCTTTAGCACTGAACATCTTTGAGAAGTAGAGTAGAAGTTGGAAATTCTGGAGACCCAACTGTTTGATTTGTAGAAAATGGGCTGGAATCTTAAACCTCACTTGAGCCCGCTTGCTTAAGTCACATGTCTGTATCTGTTTCTGCTCCATTCTCCTTTTCTTCCCCACCAGCTCCCTTTTCAAAGAGGGGGAAAAAGAAACCCCTGCTGGAAGATGGGGTAAGCTAGCAGACATTAAGATCAGGCTATTGCTGTAAAAATCCTCTGTATGATTTCAGGAGCAGAAGGCATTTTCTCATTGTCACTAGGTTTTGCTACCTTTCAGGAGACTGTGCCCAAGCCTATTTTTATTTTTTAAAGCACTACATTTCTTCCTCTACCTCTTTTTGCTAGTCCTTGTATTGTTAGTAAACTATACTAGAGTTTCAATTAAATGTCAGCGGTGTCAATAAAATATCAGACAGATGCCACTTCTGATTGTCCTGTAAGCTTTCTAGAAAAACTGCCTCTGTGAACGTGCAAAGGGTCCTGCATACTGAGCAGAAGGGGAGGAGGATTCTGTCCTGTCTACAAGCACAACTGCCAATCGTGTAGGCAGACACCCCCACCAGCAACCAATAGGGGAAACAAGAACTATAAAAGGAGAGAACTTAGAGAAGAGAGAGGCGGAAACTTCTGAGACAGCAAAGGGGCAATACCCCTGCACCCCTCCAGAAACACAGCCCAAGAGACTGGAGCAGATGTAGGCCTAATTAGAGGCTGGGGGGGCCAAGGATTATCCTGACCAGAAGCTAACCAAAGGAAGCCAGTCAGGGACAGTAGAGACCTGTCAAAAGACCCCCATCAAGAACTGATGACAACCTGGTAGCTGAATTGGGATTCTGTGAGCAGACCATCCCTGTAGTGAAAGGGGGGAAAATACCTTTTTTTCTTTCTTCCCTGTATATGCCTCAGAACTATGGATGTGAATCAGCACCTGCAATGGTTGGCAGACTCTCAAACCCAATAACAAAAGCAGCAACAGCAGCTGTTCAAACATATGGCAGCTCATCAGCAACAGTAGTTACAACAGGTGACAGGGCTAGTACCAGCCGCTATCCCTCAGATTCCGGCCCTTATGGGAAATGCACCCTCCTTAATTAAGGGAAATGCTCCAATTCTGATGATCCCTAAGATGACAGATCATGACCCGCAATAATTCCTACTAATCTTTGCAGGCATGTCTACACAGCAGGGCTAAACTTGAAATAAGCTACGCAACATGAGCTACTTGCGTGGCTTAAGTCAAAATAGCTTATTTCGACTTTTGGTGCTGTACTACCCAGCAGGTATTTTGAAAGAGAGAACTCTTCCCCTGACTTTCCTTACTCCTTGTACAATGAGGGTTACAGGAGTTGGAGTAAGCAGTCCTCCAGCTCAACATTATTTCAACATTGTTGAAATAACTGCTTGTGTGTAGATGCAGACTTAGTTGTTTCGGAATAACGCTGCTGTGTAGACATAGCCTGAGAAGGTAGCTATGGCTTTGCCTTAAAGCGTGAATTCACCCTATGAGTTCCTTAGAAAAGAGAGCTTCAGGGCACCAGCACATATTTGCCATCGTGGACTGTACCACCAGATATTTCCCCCAGTGTCACTATGTTCTCTACAAACACTAAGACAATTTCCAATGAGCTGCTGAAGGGCTTTGCACAGGTTGGGTTTCCCAAATTGGTCCTGAAAGACCAGAGAACAAATTTCACATTCTGGAGAAGTAAGTAAGTATGGGAGCTAGTGAGTGTTAGACCATCTATCTGACTTTTAAGACGATGCTCAAAAGGTCATTGTCCAGGACCCCTGACACTGGGATCAACTAGTCACAGCCTTACTTTTTGCCATCAAATATGTGCCTCAAGCTTCCACGAGGTTTTCACCCTTCAAATAGTTATATGGGCAACAATCAAGAGGCTTACTTGACTGGGTATGTGAAGGCCAAATGCTGAGAGCTGTAAAGTTGCACCAGAGCCTGGAGGTTATAGAGGCATATGCTCGAGAGACTCTTAAAGAAACACAGGAACAACAACCGTATAACAAAGGGACGTGGATGTGTCTTTTTCAGCTGGGCAACTGAGTCCTGTTGTTTCTTACAAGCTTGGAATCAAAGCTAATGGTCAAGTGGTAAGCCCCTTACTAGGTGATAAAGTAAGTGAGGACTGGGGTCATCTAAATGGGGGGAATGGGAAAGGGAACAGTCTATCATGTAAATGTATTGAAGCCCTGTAAAGCCAGGGAAAACCTTTTTCTTACACCATATTCTGAGGAATGGGAATTCGGACCTCAAGGTAAAGAATGTCTGAAAGAAGGCTTGGTGATCTGGAATAGAGATGCTAAAATGGTTAACTGGCTAAACGCTAGTGGTCAGCTGTTTGTGCTCAGCTTTTTTAACTCAGTGCCTGCGTTGTGGCTGTGGGGTCCTGCTGCCGGTCTCACTGGCCCCTCTCCACAGCCAATGCTGCTCTGGTGCGGCATAGCTGCTGCTGGAATTCACTGGCAAGCCTCATGCTTACTGTTATGCTTACTGGTTAACTGTTTAACGTCCCTTCTCTGGAAGAACTTAAACAATAAGCAAAGGGAAGAAGCACTGCAGCTGGTGGCCACTTTTCCATGGGTATTCTCAGCTCTACCCAAAAGACATTCCTCATACAATTCCATGTTAATAGAGAACGTGGTAAGGTAATGAAAGAAGGGCTCCAATTTATCCACAACAAATTGTGTGTGTGGAGAAAGATCAGGGCCATGCTGGAACGAGGAGTGCTAGAGTCCCAGATTACCTGGAGGAGGAGTCCTGTGCTGGTCCCAAAGCCTGATGATTGGTCACGTTTCTGCATAGCTTTCAGAAGGGTGAACTCAGTTTCCAGCTCTGACACCTACTCCATGCCCCAAATGGCTGAGCTCTTAGATAGACTAGGAGAAGCTCAATATGTCATCACTGTAATTTTAAAGTTGCCCAAGCCTTTCCATTGTAAGGCCCTTTTTCTGTAGCTTATAACCAAGCAAATCTGGATGGGTGTCTGCCTCCTGCTGAATTTGTTCTGAAAGCTTCAGCAAAATCGTTTCAGTTGTTTCTGAGAACAAGGTTACAGGGAACTTGGGGGAAAGGGGAGAATGTGGGGCAGGGGTATAAACATTCCTACAGTGGAAAAACCCTGGAGCTGCTGCCTTGTACTTTGGAGCAGAGGTTTGATGCTTGGCAGGATGGTAGGAGCTGTCACCCTAGGTGTGGAGACTTGCTGCCCCTATGAAAATTCACCAGAACTTAAGCTTTTGAACATTACAGTTCACCCATGTTCTAGAGGCTTGTTACAGGCTGGCAACAAAATTCTTGCACCATTCCATCGGCTCTGAGCAGCGCTTGTTGAGCATGATCCTGACTGGGGCTGAACAGCACGTTGCTGTATCTGCAATTTCTGCTCTTTTTAGCTGGGGGCTGCTCTGACGTGGAGCCCTAGAATTGAGAAAAGGGAAATTTTTCTCCTGTGCGCTCAATGCCTCACTGCGCTCCTGCCTTGGTGTGGGGAAAAAGGAGGAATAGACTTTAAACTGAAATCCAGATGGGCAGGGCTGACTTGTGTGTGTGTGGGGGCACGAAAGGTCGTATGTTCATGTAACACTGTGGGGGAGAGGGAAGGAACCAGCAGCTGAGGATGGTTCGGGGCAATCGCCTCTCACTTTGGGGCCCCCAAGATGGTCCGGGGGGCCTGGTGATGACAGCAGGGGTCAGGCGCGCCCACCCCCACACACACTTACTGGCGGCGGCAGGAAGCAGAGCAACCTGGGCCCAGCCTGCTCTGCTCCTCTGCCTCCCAGCTGCGTTGCTTGAGGGCGGGGAAGTTGGGAAAAGGGCTGGAACCATCCTCCCGCACTCAGTGGTGGGAAGTGAGCCGACAGGGGTGTGGAAGCCAGAGGAGTGGAGGGCAAGGGCCAGATCATTCCGCTTCCCACTGCTGCGGGTGTACATGGGGGCGGCCCTCACCCCTGTTGTGGATACCTGCTCCCCTTGCTGCCAGTGCAAGTGCCTCCAGCCATGTCGCTTGGGGGAGAGGGCTTGGTGGAATAGCGGTGGGGAGGTTGCGGAGCAGGGGGAAAGGCTCGGGTTAAGGGTTGCAGCGGGTGCAGGAAAAGGGTAGCAAGCAGTGTTAAAATTTATTTTTGTAAATGTGTGACCACTGACATTTGCAGCAGTTACACGTTTACATGCGCTGCTGCCTCTGTATCGGGAGCCAGTGCGCTTGGGGAGTTGCCTGCCACCCCTTCGTGCTGCTGCCACAGTTCCCAGAATTGCTGATTACCTTGGTGAGGGTCAAAATGGTTACACATGATAGAACTTGTTTTTCAATTTGTTTAAAACAAACGGACCAACCTAGGAACCTACGTTTTAAAACAAACAGAGCAAACAAAAATACTGTGTTAAAATAACTTTGACTACAGAGTCATGCATGCCGAAGGAATTAAAAAGCACCAGAATTAGGCGGTCCGTGCAACATCAGTTTGCTCCCATTGTGGGTATGCATTAGGATATAATTTTTTAATTACGTGGTCACGGATTTTTTTTTCCTGTAAGAGTTGTGTTTGGGGTTGCAAACCTTTAGTGCAGTGTGTAACATAGAACTTAATGTTTACCATCCTAAGAGATTCTTCATGTCAAAGGGTATAGCTCCCATTGTGTGTGCGAGTCCCTCAGGCTCCCCAGAGCAGGGAATTGGGGGGTTGGTGTGCTTGGCAACAGTCTCACCATTGGGAAGGAGATACTGGCATGACTAGCAGCATAGGAGCCAGTGTGTCTGCTTTTCCTGCCCCCCTTAGCTTCCAGTGTGCTAGATATTCCTTTCTTCCTCTTAAATCACATTATTTCATAAAGAGGAAAAAGAAACATAATTTGGAGCAGCAGTGAGCTGAGCCCAAGTTAATAGTTTGAATTGTACTCCATCTGTTCAGTTGCATGGCCTGATGGATGTGCTGAGCCATTTTTCACAATTTGTTTTAGAGCTGGTAAGAACAATCTCTTCTGGATTTGTTCCAAGGTTTCTGCTGGGAAAACTTCATATCTGGATGCTGCTGTCCGCAGGGAGGGGCGGGTGTAAGTCAATAATCCTCAGATGGCAACCCACCTCTTTCACTTGCCGTGGTTAGTTTTTGAAAAGATTAAATTCTCCTCTGGAATTCAGCATCATCATTATTATTATTTTAAAAAATGGATAACATTTGCAAACATGATTATGCTGGGCTGCTTTAAATCGGCTTATTGCTGTTTTGTGATCACAAGTAAACCGTAACAGGAGCCGGGGTGATTGGCCTCGCCATGTGTGCGTACCACTGGGAACAAAATAAATTAGGAGAACCCACAAATCGCTAAACCCAAGAACCTTTGCTGTAGATGCAAACAAACTAGATTTCGAGTAATTTTGCCTGAACACTGACCCACTGGGGCTGTGGTGTCTATATGTCAGAGCCATCAGGTCATAAATAACTGGTGTAAAATGTAGCAGATTGCAGACATCCTCTCTATTCTATACAGTGGTATAGCCTGTGGAAATTAGATGTCCCGCCATGTTGACCCAAGTAGCCAGGGGTGACTGGCCTCAGTATGTGTCTATCACTGTACTAAATGCTATTGTTTATTTTCCCCATGTCTCCCCTCCCCTGCCAAAATAAAAACAATGCTAAAAATATCCCTCACCTGTGTTAACCACTTTGATGTTTAAAACCAAAATTTAAAAATCATTATCATTATAGCTTTTCACTGCTGATGTTTTAGTTTTTTGGTTTTGACTGGATTTGAACAGTGACCCTGGCGCGATCCATTTCACTTTTTGATCTGGTTTCTTTTTGTGCTAGCAACTAATCTCATGTCCAGGGTCTTAGCACTTCAGGAACAGATCTTAGACCAAACCACAACTTCTTTTAATAGATCTCTTAAGATACTTTATTTTTACCCACAGCTGTGTAGTAGCTAGGATGTTGTAAGTAACAAAAAACCCAAGCATTTTGGATTCAGACTCTCAAAGTGTTTTCATTTCAATAGTGATTTGATATGAAATAGTGATAAGAAAATTGCTACCTGGGCATGGGACATAGAGTGCTGTCCAGTGATTGGCTGTCAGGACACCTGGATTCTATTCACCACTCAACTTCTGGTTCCCTTTTTGATCCTGAGCAAATCACTCACATATGTGCCCATCTACTAGGGTGGTACTTAGCCATTTCCTAAAGCTGTCAGAAATGAATGGTATCTAAGTGAAAGGGGTGGGGGGCTGTATAGTGTTAATTTGCTATATAGCGAAGTCTGTGGATTACTTTTCCTTTTTCTTTCTCTCTTTCTTTCATTTATTTTTGGAGTAACTTTTTATCCTTTCTCTTTCATAGGCATGGCCTTGGCACAGCGTCAGGTCACTGTTCAGGAGAGCCCTCTATACCGTACGGAGGGCTCCCACATCACCATCTGGTGCAAGGTGAGTGGCTACCAGGGTCCCTCAGAGCAGAATTTCCAGTGGTCCATTTACCTGCCATCTGCCCCAGAGCGGGAAGTGCAGATTATCAGCACCATGGATCCCTCCTTCCCTTACGCCATCTACACCCAGCGTCTGCGCAGTAGGGAAATCTATGTAGAGAGAGTACAAGGAGACTCTGTCCTGCTGCACATCACGGCACTCCAGGACCGGGACGCTGGCGAGTATGAGTGCCACACACCCACCACGGATGAAAGGTACTTTGGGAGCTACAGCGCCAAGATGAAACTGACGGGTAAGGTGTTTGCTTTATCTCTGTTCTCTGGAGCCCAGATCACTAAGTATTGGTTTCTTTCTGCATTGACTGTACTAGAATTCAATAAACTCCATGTGCGGTATGTCCCATGTGTGCTGTGTCCTAAAACGCTTGAGTATGGAGATTGTACAAAAGAAGAGAATGTTTATAGTGTAAATTATAGGAAACAATGATGTAAATACAGTGTGAGAGAATAAATTAAGACTCCAGTAATGAGACTTAATAAGAGGAGAGAAACCAAGAGGCGTAGGCGAGGGGGAAAGGCATTTCAAATCTTGGCTGAAAGCAGGACATGGAATTGATTTATGTGCAGAAAATGGGAAGCCTGTTCCAGATGCCAGTACAGAGAAGAGAGTTTTTATGCCAAAGGGGCAAATTTGTGTGTCAGGGAAGAGAGGAAACCAGCTAGAAAAGCATAAAGGCAAGCAAATAGACAAGGTTCCTGAGGCTGAAACGAAGAGGTAAATGTTGAAAGGAACAAGAAGTGGGATGAGCTTCCTGTGGTGAGGGTGATGTAGGTGGTCTTTTCCTTTGTACTAAACGAATTGGAAAGAGCTGCCTTGTTTTGGCATTCTCCTGGCACCTTTCAGAGGGAGGCTCTCTGAGTTGTTTTCATACTTTGATTAAAGCCTCAGCACATCTCTGTCAGGTTAAGGTCTATGTTATCCCAGTTTAACAAGTGAGGGAGCTGAGGCATAGAGATTAAGCCTTGCCTGAAGTGTTCCATTGAATTTGAAATAGAACTGGGAATGGACTCCAGAATGCCTGACTCTGAGTGCCATGGTATAATCAGCTCACTATCTCTGCCCCCCCCCCCTTTACAATAAGTGAGTAGGATAACAACTGGGGGGGCTGCTGTGATTAGAGACTTGTTCCCCTCTTGCCCACCCTGGATTTGTCAGAGTACGCATGGCTTTGTTGCTGGAGCAGATGGTGCGATGTTCTCTGCTCAGCAGGCGCATGAGGCAAGAAGCAAGACCCAGGTGTTCTCTTTCTGACTCTGCCTTGTGACCTTAAGGCACTTTTAAATTCTGTGTCTCGGTCTTCCCATCTCTAAAATGAGAATAAACGTGTATAGGAGCGTGTGAATGTTTTTCAAGTGCTATTGATGTCCTGTGACAAAAAGTGCTGAATGGGCAGAGTTTGGCATTTTAAAGGATTTCAGCCTCAGAAAAGCAACTTGGGATTGGGATTTTTGGGAAATACAATAATAACAATATCGTAGTTACATATTGTACTGGCCAGATCATGCAAACACTATTTTGACAGGGCTTTTCTCTCTCCTTTG
Organism: Rafetus swinhoei; assembly: GCA_019425775.1. Lineage (NCBI taxonomy): Eukaryota > Metazoa > Chordata > Testudines > Trionychidae > Rafetus > Rafetus swinhoei. The sequence goes on along the minus strand of CM033437.1, from coordinate 187,299,728 downwards.
AAGCTTACATCTTTGGAGAAAGTGTTCAAAGGTGCCTTCTGGGTAATATTTGCACATGAGTCTTTTTGGAGAATGCTGTCTTCTGTGTTTTCTGTGCATGTCTTTCCTCATTTCCTTAATGTTTAAGGAACAGTTGTAAGTAACCGAAATCTTATTTTCATATAAGTACATTTTCCCTGATATTTATTCCCCCACAAGAAGTCACACTCAGCTCTGTCTGTGACATCACAGTAGTCACCATGTAAAACAGAAGGTTTTGACCTCTGGTGGGATTATAAATAGCAGGAGCAGATGGACTCCGAAGGAACCTAGATCTTGGTTTTTAATATAAACTGTCCCTAGAAACTAAAGTAACTAAGGATGAGAAATGCAGAGAATAGACTGGATTCAAAATATTTTTGTATCTCTGTCCCAACTCTGAGCAATCACTAGTTCTTTGAAGGCTTTTAACCCTTTAGGATTATGGATGTTAGTTTAACCATTTAATTCCTAAATTATTTTAAGCATTCACGAATGGGGTGAAGATGGTAGATGGATGGAGGGGGCGGATATCAGAAGCTCCTGAATCTCAAGTATTAGAGTGAGATGGAGGACCAGAGCGACCCATGGGGAAGAAGAAGAATTTAGAGTAGCTGCATGACTTGTGCATCTGAAATGGTGATAGAAGCAGGAAGCTGCTGGTAGGGAAGAGGAGAGTTGGCTCTGAGAAAGCACAGAGCTGCACACCAGGGAGCACTGCAAACTTTGGAAATAAACATTTTCCTGCAGGTGTTAACTGGTTACCAAGTAAGCATTTGCCTTACTGGAATGCATACTGGCTAACTGATTAATTGGACTACCAGGCCTGTTGGCTGCCCATCAGAACCAGCCAGGTCAGGGGAGCCCCGGCCCTGGCTGTGCTGCAGCATCTCCAACCCTGCCGGGACCACCCTGGAGGGGGCAGGCAGGACCCAGGCCATGATCCAGCAGCCCTGTTGGGACCCAGCCCCCAGCTGTGCTGCAACAGCCATGGCAGGGGCAGGCAGAATCCTGGCCATGCTGTGGGGGCTCCAGCAGGCCCTGGTCATATGGCAGCAGCCCCAGCAGGGGTGATGGACCTCTGGCCCCACCATGGTGGTCCCAGCCCTTATCCTCAGCATGATGGCTCTGGCTGTTCTTTAGTGGCCCCAGCTGCATCCCCAGCAGCTCCAGCCATGGCCCCCCCGTGCCCAGTCAAAGCCCCCCAACCCTAGCTGCCCTGTGCCCACCAACTGTTAACTAGTTAAATGATATAGTTTTAATCATTTGACCAGTTAATTATTTTCATCGATAGTTAAATCCCTCGTGCTGTGGCTAGGACTTGACACCTTGTCGATCAGCCAGGTTCTAAAGTGTGAAGGTGGCTCACCGGAGAAGCTGTGGCCTGGAGACATGAGGCTATTTAGTCAAGGGGGAGAGATCAGTAAGAGGATGCTAGGTAATTCCAGGAAGGAAAAGAGAGTCTGCTGTGCAGTTTGTATGGGTGTGGAGTGGGACCCAATCTGCCTGCTGGGGTAGAAGAAAATGAGTTGTGAAGATGGAAAATAGCTTCTTGTGGGGGGTGGAGGGGGGTGGACTGCTAGGTTGTGGCAGATGGTGAAGTTCTAGGAGGTGAGTAGACTCCCGTCCGTCAGTCTGTAGAGAGCATTTAGGCCAAGTGTCTCAGTGCTTGCACCTGGGTCCCCTTGCCTCAATGGGGATCAGAGTTCAGGTTCTGCCTGGGATGAGAGTCTCCACTTGCTGGTTATGAGAGGGAAGGCGTATGTAGGACCTAGACAGCTGGCCTTCTTTCACCCTGCTTGGCCATAAAGAAGCTGATGAGAGGGGATGCTGCTTTTCAAGGCAACCAGGATTGCAAATTGCTTTCCCACAGGAAAATGTGACTTGCAGCTTTTTTTTTTTTTTGGTAGCGGACGTACGCCAGCTTTGTGAAGTTGTCCATTCCTTCAGGAAAAGCTGATATGCTGTGCCCTGCAAATCCTAGATGTGTTGCCTGCCTGACTGCTTTTGACTTGGGGCTAATAAACACTAGCTTCTTCTCTCTGCCTTCCTTCTAAAAGCAGTTGCATCCCATCCTGCCTTTTGGGCAAAGCACGTTCAAATTTGCCCTGAGCTCCCTTCCTGAGGGGACAGTGTGGGGCTCAACTGGACTAATGGAGCCCTAGGAGGAAGCTAGGAAAGTAGTAGGGCAGGGAGGGGTGGAGTGGGGGAGGCTGGCAATCAGCTGTTTCTTCTTCTGCTCAGTGGCAGTTTTTCCACATGAAATGCAATAGTCTCTCCTGACCTCTTGCAGAGCACTCTGTCTGTTAGCTAGTGTGAGAACATCCCCCTATCAGCAGGGGAAATGCCACCTGAAAGTCAGGGCAGTGACTCCTTGTATGTGGGGGTGGCTGGATGGGGGAATGCATCTAGTTATTGGTGGGCTAAGGTTTGCAGCCAGGCTTCCTCTTCTTGGGTTCTTGTTATCATGCGTGTGTGTCCTCCATGGCCTCTAGCCCACTCAGGAGGAAAGCAAACCCGTTTAAAAAGAGCTGCCGAGTCTTCAGTGAGTTATTGTTCTCATTTTCTCCTAAGTGTAACCAACCATTTTTTTCCTTTCATCCAGTTATGAATTTTTAAATTCTTCATTAGGCTGAGCGGCTTTTTTGGCAGTAGATAAGCCTGGTGGGAGAGAAGGTGGGTTTTTTTAGCATCTCTACTCTCTCTGTGGGGCAAGTGGGAATAGGGAGGGGGGCATAAGCAGGTTTTGGAAGCTGCATAGTCTCGGCTTTTGGCTCACTTAATGCTGTTGTGGTTCATGGTAAATGATAACTGAACAGTCTGTTCCTGTTGGTTACAAGAGGTGGCTCTGGGACCTGGAGGTCAGGAGGTTGGAAGGCTTTTTGTATCTGGCTATGAGGTCAGCTGGTATTCTAGTGCAGCCTGGCTCTAATGGCTTCTGTTTGACTCCTTGTCAGCACAGTGATGTCTTGCTGTGCTAATGGATCCTGTTAACTGTTCCTTTGGCCGCTGTTTGCACCATGAGCTATGTTGGTGTTTGTTCTTTCCATCTCTGAACGGGTGCCTTGTGTAATGAAGCCAAGAGCCTTCAATCGTTAACTGTTGGACTGATTGGATTGTTTAAAGTCACGCCACTCGGGTTTGAAAATTCTCTCGCTCATTTTGTAAAACCAGTGAAATCAAGTTTGTTTTGTAGCTCAATGCACAGCGCTCTGAGGGTTCCTCTTTGTTTATAGGGAATCCGGGTTTGGGTTGGGTCCCCTTCAGTATTTCCTGGATTACCTGAAACCCACAACCTGAAGTGCTTCTAAATCACCATGAGACATTTAACTTCAGACGCTGTGAACTTATGAAAAACAGGCAGGCAGCACCATGAGTCCTTGTTTCATAGAAGTTAGAGGTGGGGGTAAAAAACCTGCTTGATCAACCACAAAGACCCCTTGGCATATTGAAGGGAATCCCATGAAAAACTTAGCTGACTACCAGTATGTTTGCTCTATAAAGGATCCTGGGGCTATGTTGGGGATTGGATAGCTGAATCAGGGTTCTAAAAAGAGCTAGATACATTCATGGAGGATAGGTCCATCAAAACTCATCAGCCAGGATGGGTAGGAATGGTGTCAGTAGCCTCTGTTTGTCAGAGGCTGGAATTGGATGACAGGAGAGGGATCACTTGATGATTTCCTGTGTCTGTTCACTCCCTCTGGGGCATCTGACATCAGTATCCTGTCTGCTGACAGTAACTAGGCTAGATGGACCTTTGGTCTGACCCAGTCTGGCCGTTCTTATGTTATCAGGGCCCTCTTGTATCCATTGCAGCATTGGAGCTATGTGAAGTCATGTTGCTTTCATCCTCTAATTGCCTCCTGTTTTTTTGTAGCTGTGATAGAGCTGTAGGAGAATTCTGAGGATTTTCTTGGTTCTGACTTGAAGAACCAAAACCAAGTGAGCACAGTTGTCTCCAGTGAAGAATCTGCAATGCAGAGCCCCCATGTACCAGGCCAGTTTATGCTAAGAGATCTGTGACCTCCCCTTCCTGGGTGACTGGGCAGGTTTAAGTGAAAATTTTAGCAGGGTTGGAATAGGACTAGCTTAACATTTGGTGGTCCCCTCTTATGTTTCTTAGCCCAGTATGGCAATTGGATGACACTGTTGGGGTGGGTCTCACGCTTTTCCTTGGTGTAGTAGGGTCAGCACACCTCCCCTGCTCTGATAGTGCCCTGGATGGGGAGAGAATGGGGGAGAGACCCAGGTCCACTTCCTATTCTGGTCCCAGCGTCTTCAGCTTCACAGCCTTCTCACTTGGGCAGAGTTTCTCTTGGTCCTCTCTGCTGTGGGAGTCCCTTGGTCCTACTTGGGCAGAGTCTCCCTTCCTCTGATCCAGTACACCTCCAAATTACAGGTAGCTCTCCTTCCCATCTCTTGTCTAACTGAAGCTGGGTTTTTTACTAGATGTCAGGCGAGGCCTAATTGGCTCCAGGTGCTCTAATTAACCTGTATTAACCTCTCCGTAGTCCGCAGGAAATAAGGCTCTGATCATCCTGGGGGCTTATACTTCCTGTTGATCCTTCTCCTGCTGCCTTCTGGCCCTGCTATTCCCTAGCTCGCTGTCCCGCCCGAGCGGTTCAATCTGGGTAAGCCTTGCTCAGCTTGTGCAGGCTGGCACTTAATTTATATTCTGTGCCACGTTCCCCCTGGCCAGCCAGCAGCAAAGCCAACTTCTATCTTCTTGCTGCTGTCAGTCTTCACCAACTTCTGCTGCTGGGGTGTGTGTGATGCTGCCTCCTCTTTACACCTCAGTCAGTTGTTGGCTTCTCTGTGGTCCCCCCTCCCTCCAGTTCTCCTAGTGACCTGGCCCTATAAGCAGTAAGCTGCCTCACTTACATCACTGTGTCCTTGAGGGCTGCCTAATCGCTGTGTTGAGTCAGTTGCAGGGCACAGTATGGCACCGATATATCACCTGAGAGGTCATAGGTGTGGAGGATCCAGACCTCTGCAGCATTCATATTGCTTACACTCCTCTCCTCATTGGTTCCTCTTCCAGTTGCAGCAACAAACCACTTGGCTGAGAGATGCTCTGCCTGCCCCTCTCCTTTCCTCAAGTCACAGCTCCGCTGGACTGGTTGGGATGCGGGGGAAGGAGGTGGCATTTGTCTTCTCCACTGAATCTGAAATCTGGTCTCCAGGAAGCAAACAAATGGCCAGAAGTAATGAGCTGTGAGGCCCAGTGCCGCAGTGGTCTGGTATTCTGCTGTGTTATGCAGCTGCTGTGCCTGGCTATAAATCACACTCCACAGTGATTTATACCCAAATGTAGTGTAGACAGAACCTCCTTACAGAAGGGAAGAATGGGAAGGATCCTAGATTTCAGTTTAACAGAATTTTGGGCTGTTCTGATGGTTTCAGTATTGACTATCCCCTGACATGCCCATGTGTGGATCTTCAGGCAAAGCAGCCTACGGACAGAATACAGAAAATCCACAAATATTCACAACATCTGCGGATATGGATGCAGATATGTGAAACTCATTTTTTTTCAGATATTGATGCAGATACAGATTTTGTGTCTGCGTAGCACTCTACCTACAGGTAAGAGGCAGGTCCAGGGTTACTTCTCATCTGGCTGGAATTTCTGCTTTCTGGGTTTAGTGAACTGTCTAGGTCGCTTTCCTCATTGGGCTAAATATATTTGAGGTGCTGGAACAGTTTTTATAGTGGGGGTGCTGAGGGCCACTGAACCAAACTGTAAACCCTGTATATTATGGAAACTATTTCAAACCAGGGGGTGCTGCAGCACACCCATAGTTCCAGCACTTAAGGATATACTGTTTCACAGAAGTATGGGCAGTTAGTTCCCTCAGAGATGCAGCATCATGTGCTCTCAAACTCCCTTATAATTGGTCTAATAAACCATCTACCGCAATGTATCAATTTACATGGCCCCTCATTCACAGGAAAACTCTGGAAACTTTAATGCGCGCTCTCCTCTAGTCCACCGAGTCTGTTCTTCTCCTCTTTGTCTTCCTTTCCTTGCATCTATATGTAAATACATCAAACATGCCATCCTCACCTCTTGGCCCCCGTTTCTTCTAGATCTAGAAAAAGTGCAGGTTGGCATACATTGGCGTGCGCACGGGGTGTGCCCAGGCACACCCTAATGTTTCAAAGGGCCGCCCTGGTGTGCTGGGGAACGGACGCTGCGCAGGGTTTGCCACGCATATGTGGCTAAAACCGGCGAGTCTTAGGACCCCACGGAAACAGGCGGTAGGGAGCAGAATCATCACCCCGCCTCCCCAGCAAGCGAGGTAAGTTTAAACCCCGGGCAGGAAAGCGGGGGGTGTGCCCACCTCCGGGCAGGGGATGGGAGCAGCGCGGCTAGGCTGGGCTGGGCTCGGGAGCAGCACAGCTGGGGTTGGGTCAGGGGCAGCACGGCTGGGCTCGGGCGGGGGGGCCCCGGGTCGGGGGCAGTGCGGCTGGGCTCGGGGCCGGGCGGCGCGTGGGGCCGGGGGCAGCGCGGCTGGGCTCAACCCAGGGTCTGGGGCAACGCGGCTGGCCCGGCCTGGCCTGGCCCGGCGGGGGGTCAAGGGCAGCGTGGTTGGCCCGGGGCAACGAGGCTGGCCTGGGGAGGAAGGGGGTAGGGGCAGTGCAGCTGGCCCCGCCCTCCCCAGAGCTGCTTCCTATCCCCATCCTCCCAGCCCCCTCTTCTTCCCTGCCACCCTGTGTTCCTCGACCCTCCCCCAGCTCTGCTTCCTGCACCTCCTTTCTCCCGGTCCCCCTTCCTCCCGGCCAGCCCTGCGGCTCCTGACCCCCACCAGCTCTGCTTCCCACCCCCTTCCTCCTGGCCAGCTCTCCCACTAGAGGCTCCCAGTGCCGATTGTGCCCCACCTTCCAGTCATTCCCCCCGCCACCGCCAGGCTTCAGTCTGGTGCCCAGCCGGAAAACCAGGAAATACCAGACATTGCATATGTCGGGTATTTTCTGGATTTTTTTTTTACCAGACAGAGAGCCCAAAAACCGGACTGTCCGGTAGAAAACTGGACACCTGGCAACCCTATGAGTCGGACCCGGTGCAGGCACCAAGTGATGGGGAGACTGCCGGAACTTTGGGAACCAGAGACTGCAGGGTGGGGGTTTGTGGCCCAAAAGGGGGTTGAGAAACCTAAGAAAGACAGAGTAGGGGGAGCACCAGAAGGGTGACAGTCAGGGTGACCCCAGAACTCTGTTACAGACCAGCTGGCAGCTGCTGGAGGAGGAGGGAAAAATAGGGGGAAAGGGTCAGAGAGGAAGGGGCTTGTGCTGAGGGGAGGGGGGCAGGTCAGGAGAAGAAAGGAGAAGGCACCAAGGGACACAGTGGAGGAGAGAGACAAATGCCAGGGGACCAAGTGGAGACAATGAGGAAAAGGGCAGGAGGGGAAGTGTCAGTGAGAGGGGGACAGGATGATGCTAGGAGAGGAGAGGGAAGGGCTTTGGGGGCTAGAGGGGAGAAGGGAGGTGCCGTGAAGGCTTGAAAGAAGGGGTGGGCATGAGGAAGACAGGGATGGAGCATGTGTGAGGACACAGGGAATGAGGGGAACGGGGCAGAGGGTGGTGAGGGGGTGGGCGTCAGGGAAAAAGAGGGCAAAGGGGGCAGGGGCAGTGAGGGAAGGGGAAGGCACCAGGAGGGTGCAGGGGTAAGGGAAGGTGCAGGTGCCAGGGGATTCTGGGGGTGAAGCAGAAGGGCAGACACCTGCAGGGGAGGGACCAGCACCAGTGGAGAGAGGCAGGTCAGGTGTGTAGTGGGAGGTGTTAGGAGAGGGGATGAGGAGGGGTAGCTCACATGATCAGCATGGGGCTACTGGAGGAGTGGGCACAGGGGGGAGAGAAGGGCTGGTGGAGGGGGGCAGGTCTCAGGAAGGCTGAGGGCAGTGAGAAGGGCAGGAGTCAGGACAGCAGAAGTGGGTGAGGGGTTGGGGGTGGGGGGCAGCAGGCACCAGGGGAGCTGATGGAGCAAGGGGAGGATATATGGCAGCAGAGGGAAAGGGTAGAGGTTTATAAGATACTTATTAATAACTTCGGTGCCACAGTGGCACATTCAAACAAGCCACAAACTCAGTACTTCTGCACAACACAAAATTTATTGTGCTCATGGAGGAAACTCTTAGAGGGGACACTTCCCCCAGCCTCTCCACACCCCGAGTTAATGTCACACACATTGGGTTAAAGGAATTGCAGGATAGTTGCATTGGGGTTGGTGAGGGCCAAACTAATCCCTGTTGGTAAGAGGATGGTGGGAAAAGTCCTGGGGGGTGTCACATGACACCTTTTATTTCTGGTCATGTGTCCAAATTGCCCCAAAAGTATTACCCCCAGAGGCGTGGCTAATGGGGGTCTGAGGGTGTGGCTAATGGGGGTCAAAGAGTACATTTTAAAAAAAATTTTTGAGTGCACACCCTAATGAAATGTGCTGTGCACACCTATGTTGGCATACATCAGATGGGCTTTTGTCTCTACGTCAGCGGGTTCAGTTTTGAGAATCATCTCACTAAATGTGGGCTCTGGATTTGATTCTGGCAAGTTAGAGAAAGAAGGTGGGGTTCCACTCCTGTCTCTGCCACTGACTTGCTACATGACTTTGAGTAAATCACTTGTCGTCTGTCACTGTTCCCTCATTAGTAAATTGGGGATAATACCTTTTAGGTGTCTCACAGGACCTGAACTAAATGGTTGTAGAGTGGTTTGGGATCCTCAAGTGAAAGGTGTTAGCAGAAGCACAATATTAACCGTCTGTGCCTAATAAATCTTATTAAACAGAGATTCACTTCTTGTTCCCCTTGCCTATTTTCCAGTTTTTAAAACTGTTGTATAGACACTTAAGAACATCTTCTAATACTTTCTAAAAGTATTAGGGTAATAGGAATTGCCATTCTGAATCAGATTAGTGGTCCATACAGTCCTATATCTTGTCTGCAACAGTGGCCAGTACTGGGTACTCTAGAGGAAGCTGCAAGAAATCCCAAAGTAGACAACAGTGGAGTAACATAACTCTAGAAAAGGAAGTTTCCTCCTCGTCCCTATCATTTAGGTGACTGATGCTCTGAAGCAAGAGGGTTCATATCTCTTCCAAATGTTAAAAAAAAATCTGATTGCCATAACTGGATGCTCGTTATCTATTGAAATGTCTGGTGGTTTTGACTCCTGCTAAGCTCTTGACTTGAATTATATCCTGCTGCAATAAGTTCCACAGACTAAATTGTGCCTTGTGTGTGTTTTTAAAAATCACTTAAATGTATTTACTTCAATTGACTATCCTTTTGCTCTTTTATAATGAGAGGCTAAATAGGAGTATCTGACCTACCTCTCTGCTCCATTCATTTTGTGTATCCTTATCATGTCCTGTTATTCATCTCCTCTAAATTGTCCGTTAGTCACCCTTTGTTGCAGTATGCAAGCTGCTATTCTATCAAATTGGAATTATATGCCTGACTTTATCATTGTAGGATTTGACATCTCTCCTCTACCCTGGCATATGCATAGGAAACAAAACCAGTTGTAATGCTGCAGTGCCTCAGCTAAAACGTGTGCCTGACAGCAAATAGTCTGGCACACCCTCTTCACTACACTGAAAGCAGGAGGGAACTGGTAGTATGACCTCTTCAGTGTGGGGACCTCAGTTGTAGAACTAATCTATTTTTTGGCCCTCCTCCTTTCTTGGTGAGCCTGGAGTTACAGTCCTCTATAGCACATTATAAAGTTCTGTTTATTTTCCTGGGCTTGTCCTGATGGGAGTAGGGATAATTTTTAATTTTAGCTAGCCTGTGGAGTGGTTTTTTAGTGATAAGGTCTTTGGGGTTTTTTTTGACACTAAAACAATTTCTTCAGCATGCTGCTGTTTTCACAAGCATCTTTTTGAAGATTGTCACTGCTTCCATTGATGCTTGACTTTTGCAAGCAGCCTATAGATCCCTGCAGGTGTGTCTGCTGCTAACAGCTTGTAGGGAACATTAACTGGCTTTTCTTTCATGCCCCTCTGCCTTACATGGATCAGAGGGACTGAGCTGCCTGCTGGACACAGACTTGCACTGACCTGGGTTCTGGAGCAGACGTAGCAGTTGATTCAGCCAGTCACTCTGCTTTGCTGATTGAATCTTCCCTCTTCAATTTCTCATGTGGCATAGCTCTGCGTATACCTCGTTGAATAGGAGTCCTTGTGCAGAAAATACACTATAGTGTATACAGCATCTTCCATGTGTAAGCGGGGGAATGGTCCCGCTATTGTGGGGAACTTTCCTGAGTTCTATACCACCCCGGTGAAATGGACCAACGAAAGGATCTGAGTCCCCGCTCCCACTTCCTTTACTCCACGGCCTCCCTGATCCTGAGGGCTCCCCCTCCACTCTCCTGAGTAGCAGAGTCCTCAAAACCCCAACAAGGCTGGGCCCAGGTTTCCTGGGGCTTAATCCCCGACCTTGTAGTCACTTAGGGCAGAGGTTAGAGTGTCCCCACTCCGGGGTGCTCTCATCACACTGCATGCTTTCTTGGCCCAGTGATTATTCCATAAAGTTCAAAGCAAATACAATTTATTAAACATCAACTGATTAGAGAGAAAAGAATAAGAAAAAATGAGAAAGGTTAAATGAGAACACACAGTCCTGCTTTGTAGCATGGGGACATCGCAAACAGCAGTCTGCAGAGTGTAAGGACAGTTCACAGTCTCTTCCTTATAGGCCCCTTAGAGGCCCTGGATGTGCTGCAGGGGGGCTGCAGGCTGGACACGCTTGCTCTGGCAGTGACCACACAGCCTCAAGCTCTAGGTGGTCAGACCCCTCTCCCAGTCTGGCCTGCTGGGCCTCTTGGCTGGTGCTATCTCCCTGCCCAGAGCCTCTCCCCCCACTTTGCTGGTCCCAGCTGCTCACCACACCCAGCTGCAGGCTGTGCTGCTTTGCCAGTCTCCAGCTCCTTGCGTTGCTTCTCTGTCCCTTTTGGCTCTCTGAGCACTGCCAGTCTGCTGCTCAACACAGGGTCTGCGCTCCTTGGGCTGTGTGTGCCTGGCTCTGTTGCTGCAGGACTGCCCCTTAGCACAGCTTGCTCCTCTTAGCTGTCTCTCAGCTCTCTCTCCTTGCTCAGAGAGACCCAGAAAAATCCCAGCTCACAGGGAGGACGGGGGCCTGGCCTCTTACTTTCCTCACTGGCCTGTCCAACCTGTCAATCAGGCCGAGCTGGAGTGTTGGCTGCTTTCCATTGTCTCTGGGGTCTGTCAGTCTCAGGGTCCTGATTTCTCATGGACCCTTCCCCTTTCGATACTGGGAGCTGGCGAACCAAAAACTCCCACAGAGTTTTAGTAAGGGGTTAACAGTCCCCTTACACATGCACTTTAAAGTTCCATGCTGTGCTTTGACACACTCCTGTTTGAAACAGAGCACACTGCAGAACCTTTAGTGCAAATGTGGTAGCAGGGTCCATGTAGCACACTAGTGTGCTGTCTGTTCACACCCTGCTTGCTGCATGCTAAGTCTCTGTAGCCAATCCCTTGGATTGCTTAGAACCACAGCACTGATCCTTTTATCCTTCCTGGGTAGGCAAAGTGAGTTCCATACCTGTGGGGCTCTTTCATACGAAGCCCCCTGTTAGCTATGTGCAGGAAAATGTTGTGCTGCGCTCTTAATGGTTATAAAGGTCTTTGGGATGGAAGCTGCTATACTGATAAAAAGAACAAGAGCAGGGCCATGATTGGAAAGACTAGGTTAGCCGATGCAAATGTTGAGATTAAACAGAACTTGGTATGTGCCTCTTTTTGCAGAGATGTCTGCAAGACATTGAAGGGAAGCTGGCAGAGAGAAAGCATTTGAATCCCTTTTCTTCAACTTCCCCCCAGCTATTGCTGCATTGCCAAAGGACAGCAGAGAAGCATCCATCTCTTCTGCTTCCGTGTCCCTCTGTGACAAGTGCAATAGGAGTTGAGTGGTCAAAGCAGCTTGGCAACTTGGAGTTGCCTTGGGACCTGATTTTTTGACTTGCTGACAGACCCTGTTGATGTTCCTGGCTGCTTTGCTGGAATAATGAGTGGTGGGGGGAGAGCAGTTTCTATGCTTCCGTACCTCAACAGTGTCTTAGTATTAAGTGGGGCAAGTGATAACTGTGAGCGCAGCTGCTAACATATGGCACCCGTCCCCTGCCTTAGCAATTGTTCAGTGAACTCTGAAAGTGAAATGCAGTCCCTCAGCTCCAGCCAGATGCAGTTCTGAGAGAGCCTATAATGGAGCAGGCCATTATTCTATTACCAGCAAAAATTACACATTTCACATCTCCCATTTTCCTGCTGCCGCTCTTGGGGATGTTTTGCTGTATTTCCACCCTCCTCCCACTCATTATTTAAATTCCTTTTCCCTCTAGGATTACTTTGTTCTTTCTCTATCTCCCATCTCTTAGATTTGTTTTTTCGGCATTTGTCTGCCTGCTCCTGGGGGCAGGGGCAGCTGTTTTTTTTTTGCAGCTGAAGCCAGTGCTATTCTGTGTCAGCCTTGATGTACAAAATAAATCTGATCCCCTTCCTCATGCGAAGGAAGAACCAAGTCCCAGCAGCAGCAGCAGATGTTCAATGTCCATTATAAAGCCAGCCTGTTTCTCTCTCTGTTCGTGTATGCCTGGGTCACCACTCACTGTTCCCTCTCAATAGTAGCTACAGTTTTTCTGTGTTTTCTTTTGAAGGGGCACTGTCCGTGTAAACTATAGAACAGTCACAGCAACAAATTATTTTACCATGTTTCTAATAATACATCTGATTGTGTGATTTAAAAAAAAAATCTTTCTATATCTATATATAAAGTTTTTTCTGTGGGATGACAAAGTAACATGATCACATCACTCTGCGTCTCACAGTACCTCCCGCCTCAGCTGCCTCACCTCCTCCCTCCTCCCGCTGTAACCCAGCAGGGATCTGCAACTATGGCTCCCGAGCAGCAGCAGCACTGAAGTCAGCTGCTGCTGCTGAACCAGGATCAGTAGGGTTGCCAGATGGTTTCAACAAAAATACCGGACACACTTGACACTACATCACAATCTACATTACATCTGATTTAGAAAATACCGGACATTTATATTTTCTCAATTTGTTTCCCGAACGGAAAGCTCAAATACTGGACTGTCCAGTTCAAAACCAGACACCTGGCAACCCTAAGGGTCACGGATGGCTGTACCTCTGGCAGCCGCCATGTGGCAGGTGGCTGCTAGAGTATTAAATTGTGCTGCTCTGATGGCACAGGGGAGGGGAGGGGGGAGGATGCAGGAGCGGTCCACTTCAAACTTCCCCCCCGCCCCGCCACTGAAGCACCTCATTTTAAATTGTGGTACTCTGACCTAGGCCCTGCCACCCTCCCTCCTGGCGGCCGGTGGCGGGGGGGGGGGTGCGGCACCAAGGGAGAATGTCCAGGGCTCGGTGAGGAGCTTTGGCTTGCCCCCTCTCTTGGGGATCAAGGGAGAGTATGGGGGGCCAAGGGGGAGAGCTCAGGGCTTGGCAAGGGGGCTGGTCCCTGCCCCTCTCCCTCCCGGGGGTCGGGAGAGCGCTGGTATTGGTGTGGCTGGGGAGGGGATTGGGGGACTCTTTGTTTCCTGTCTTTTAAGCAGTTACCAGGAGAGGACATTCCTTCTTATCCCATGAGAACTTACTTGGCTTAAGAGCCTTTGGTGAGGGACCTTGTCAAAGGCTTTCTGGAAATCTAAGTACACTATATCCACTGGCTCCCCCCTTGTCCGCATGTTTGTTGACTTCCCTTTACAGAAACCATGTTGACCTTTCCCCCACAAATTATGTTCCTCAATGTATCTGACAATTCTATTCTTTACTATAGTTTCAACTAATTTGCCTGGTACTGATGTTAGACTTGCCGCTCTGTAATTGCCAGGATCACCTCTAGAGCCCTTTTTATATATTAGCATCCCATTAGCTATCTTCCAATCATTAGGTACAGAAGCTGATTTAAAGAATAGGTTACAAACCACAGTTAATACTTCTGTAATTTCACATTGGCCTTCTTTCAGAATTCTTGGGTGAATGCCATCTGGTCCTGGTGACTTGTTGCTGTTAAGTTTATCAGTTTGTTCCGAAACCTCCTCTAGTGACACCTCCATCTGGGACAGTTCCTCAGATTTGTAACCTAATAAGAATGGCTCAGGTTTGGGAATCTCCCTAACATCCTCAGCTGTGAAGACAGAAGCAAAGGATTCATTTAGTTTCTCCGCAAGAACCTTATCGTCTTGGAGTGCTCCTTCAGCATTTGTATGGTCAAGTGGCCCCACTGGTGGTTTAGCAGCTTGCAGGTTCTGATGTACTTAAAAACAGTTTGCTATTCCTTTTTGAGTGTTTGGCTAGCTGTTCTTCAGACTCCTTTTTGGCTTTTCTTCTTACATTTTTACACTTAATTTGACAGAGTTTATGCTTTTTTCTATTTTCCTCACTAGGATTTAATTTCCACTTTTTAAACAATGCCTTTTTATCTCTCATTGCTTCTTTTTCTTGGTTGTTAAGCCACAGTGGTTTTTTTGGTTCTCTTACTGTGTTTTTTAATTTGGGGTATATATTTCAGTTGGGCCTCTCTTACAGTGTCTTTGAAAAGTTTCCATATAGCTTGCAGGGATTTTATTTCTGTCACTGTACCTTTTAATTTCTATTTAATTAATCTCCTCATTTTTGTGTATTTCCCCTTTCTGAAATTAAATGCCACGGTGTTGGGCTGCTGAGGTGTTTTTCCTACCACAAGGATGTTAAATTTTCTTACATTATGGTCACTGTTTCCAAGCAGTTCACTTACAGTTCCCTCTTGAACCAGATCCTGTGCTCCACTTAGGACTAGGTCAAGAATTGCCTCTCCCCTTGTGGGTTCCAGAACCAGTTGCTCCAAGAAGCAGTCATTTAAGGTATGAAGAAGGAATGTTATCTGTGTGTAATCACCATCCTGAGTGTAGCCAGTCAATACGGGGAGAGTAGAAATCCCCCCCACCCCCCCCAACTGTTATTGAGGTTTTTATTTTGATAGCCTCGCTAATCTCCCTTAGCATTTCCAAGTGACTATGAAATGCTATCCTGGTCAGGTGTGGTCAATAATAGCTCCCTATGTCTATATTCTTCTTAGAGCATGGAATTACGACCCATAAAGATTCTGTGGAACATTTTGGTTCATTTAAGATTTTTACTTCAATTGATTCTGAATTTTCTTTCATGTATAGTACCGCTCCCCCCACCAGCACAACCTGTTCTGTCTTTCCCATACACACCCTGGTAGGACTGTGTCCCATGGATTGTCCTCATTGCGCCAAGTTTCCGTGATGCCTATTGTATCGTTATCCTCCTTGAATACGAGGCACTCTAGTTCACCTTCTTATTATTTAGACTTCTAGTGTTTGTGTATAAGCACTTGACAAATGTCACTATTTATCTATCTGCCACTTCCAGATGTGTTGGACTCCTTTTTTTTCATTTTATTGTTTCTCATCTGATCTTACCCATACTTGATCATCTTCCATCCTCTCCTCCTTAGTAGAACATAGAGACTCTCTATTAATAGACCCTCCCCTAAGAGATGTCTCTGTCCGATCCACGTGCTTCTCCGCACCAGTTGGCTTTCCCCTAGCCCTTGGTTTAAAAACTGCTCTACAAGCTTTGTAATGTTAAGTGCCAGGCTTCTGGTTCCATTTTGGTTTAGGTGGAGCTCATCCTTCCTGTATAGGCTCCCCCTTTGCCAAAAGTTTCCCCAGTTCCAAAGAAATCGAAACCCCTCCTCTGTACACCATTGTCTCATCTGCGCCTTGAGAATCTGAAGCACTGCCTGCCTACCTGGTCCTGCACGTAGAACTGGAAGCATTTCAGAGAACACTATCATAGAGGTCCTGGATTTCAATCTCTTTCCTAGCAGCCTAAATTTGGCTTCCAGAACCTCTCTGCTGCCCTTCCCTATGTCATTGGTACTTAATACATATACCACAACCACCAGCTCCTCCCCAGCACTACACATAAGTCTATCTAGATGTCTCGAGAGATCCGTAACCCTCGCACCAGGCAGGCAGGTCACCATACGGTTCTCCCGGTCATGGCAAACCCAGCTGTCTGTTTCTAATGATTGAATCCCCCATTACCAACACCTGTCTCTCCCTAATGACTGGAGTTCCCTCCCCTGGAGAGGTATCCGCAGTGTGAGATGATTCCACCACTTAATCTGGAAGGAAGGTCCCAATTATGGGATAGTTTCCCTCTGCTCCATATGAATGCTCCCCATCAGCTGTGCACCCTCCCCTCCACACAGCTAGAGGAAGAGTGCCAGGCCAGCTGTGGCCTCGGCCCGGGACAACCCCCTGGCAGCTGGAGGGAAAGAGCTGGGCCAACCCGAGGCTCAGCCCGGCTCAACCCCCTTGAGGCCGAGGCGGGGAAGAGCCGGGGCTAGCCTGGCTTTGGGGGAGTCTGGCGGCTGGGAACGGAGAGAACCGGGGTAGGCCAGGACTGCCTCGCCTTGGCCTGGCCCTCCCCGGTGGCTGGGGGCAGAACCAGGACTGCCTACCCCCAGAGAGGGGATTGGCGAGTGTAGCTAGCAGGGGGCACTGCCCCCAGGGCCGGCCTTAGGCCGATTCGACCAATTTGGTCGAATCGGGCCCTGCGCCTAAGGGGGCCTCGCGCCCCTGCACCCGGAAGTGCCGGCCTGCCGGGGCCAGCGTTACAATTCAGAGCCGGGGCCCTGCTCCACCACTATGTGGAGCTGGATCTCTCCCCCGGCTCTGCCCAGAGTGGGCCCCGGACCCCCCTACTTGCCCCCCCGCGCATCCTCCCACCCCGCCCCCAGAGTGTCCCCCTCGGCCCCTGGCATGCGCGGCTCCTCGCCGCCTGCTGCTGCCCATGTGTGGCGCTGCACATGGGCGGGGAGGACGCCCGGGCCGGGCCGTGACGTGACGTGACATCACAGCCTGGGATTTTAAAAGTCCTGGGAGGCCACGTGGCGGGGCCTTGCTGGCTCCAGCTCCGGCCTCCGGGGCCTGAGCGCAGACCCCGGCCCTGCAACCGCAACGTGGAAGGTAGGGAACGGGCTGCGGCGGCGGCAGGGGGAAGGGAAGGGGCTTGTATTTAGGCGGAGCTGTGGGGGGGAAGGGTCTTGGGCGGAGGCAGAGCGGCGGAGGGGGAAGGGTGGAAGGAGAAGGGGCTTGGGCTGGGGGAGGGGAAGATGCCAAAAGACAGGGGTGCAGGAGACAAATGCCAGGGAGCCAAGGGCAGGAGGAGGTGTCAGTGCGAGGGGACAGGGTGGTGCTGGGAGAGGAGAGGAGAGGGGAAGGGCATTGGGGGCTAGAGGGGGAGGTGCTGGGAGAAGGCTTGAAAGAAGGAGTGGGCATGAGAAAGGTGGGGATGGAGCAAGGCATGTGTGAGGGCACAGGGGCAGGAGGGAAACAGGGCAAAGAGTGGTGAGGGGGTGGGCATCAGGGAAAAAGAGGGCAAAGGGGGCAGGGGCAGTAAGGGAAGGGGAAAGCACCAGGAGGGTGCAGGGCTAAGAGAAGGTGCAGGTGCCAGGGGATTCTGGGGTGAAGCAGAAGGGCAGACACCTGCAGGGGAGGGACCAGCACCAACGGAGAGAGGCAGGGCAGGTGTGTAGACGGAGGTGTTGGAAGAGGGGATGAGGAGGCGTAGCTCACTTGATCAGAGTGGGGCTACTGGAGGAGTGGGCACGGGGGGAGTGAAGGGCTGGTGGAGGTGGGCAGGTTTCAGGAGGGCTGAGGGCGGAGAGAAGGGCAGGAGTCAGGACAGTAGAAGAGGGTGAGGAGTTGGGGGGCAGCAGGCACCAGGGGAGACAATGGAGCAGGGAGAGGAGACATGGCAGCAGAGAGAAAAGGTAAAGGTTTAAAAATATTTATTAACAACATGGTATGCTGCCCACGGCCAGTTTGTTTGTGCCCCATGGAGCAGTTTGGGTTTATGTGGGGATCAACACATGGCCGGCGAGTGGGAGCCAAAACCAAAAAGTAGTCAGTGTAATGATCTTCTGTTGATATGTGTTTTAGTAGTTAAATTATTGGACTGTCATTGCTCATGAAAAGTGCTGTCACATGGGTAGAAATTGGGTAAATATTGCATTTTATTAATATCAGCAGAACTGACTTAAATGGGGCCTGTGTGTTGTGTAGTCTTGCCTTAATCTTTATATTCATGCCTGTTGGTGTGTGAGAAGCTATTTGTATATATTTGCTTGCATATGCAACCACACTTAAGTTGTGGCCCTCAGCATGTTCTGTAAGTCTCAGTGTGGCCCCTGGGGCTTCCAAAGTTGAGTTGCCCTAGCTCATCCCTGACAGGTGTCTGTCTAACCTGGTCTTAAATGTCTCCAGTGATGGAGATTCCAATCTCACTAGGCAATTTGTTCCAGTGTTTAACCACCCTGACAGGCAGGAAGTTTTCCTAATGTCCAACCTAACCTCCCTTGCTGCAATTTAAGCCCATTGCTTCTCATCCTAACCTCAGAGGCCAAGAACAATTTTCTTCCTCCTCCTTATGATACTCTTTTAGATACTTGAAAGCTGCTCTCATGTCCCTTTTCGGTCTTCTCTTTTCCAAGGTAAACCAGGCCAATTTCTTCAGCCTTGCCTCATATCTCATGTTCTCTAGACCTTTCATCATTTGTGTTGTTTTTCTCTGGACTTTCTCCAGTTTCTCCACGTTTCCTGAAATGTGACGCCCAGAACTGGACATGATACTCCAGCTGGGGCCTAATGTAGATGGCTCATTCCCTGCCTAGGGGACGTGAGACTGGGCCGGTTAATTTCCAATCCTCCTGTTTGTTCTTTTCCTAAGCGAGGAGGGCATGGTAGTTCTGATGGGGGCTCTGCAGGAAGGCAGCCCTCACTGCCCCCTTCCTGAAACCTTGTGCAGGTGTTAAACAGCTGTCCAGCCCACCCTAGAGGTGACTGCATTTCAGTGTGCCTGAAGCAACACTGCACCAGCAATGGACAGGAGAATGGCTCCCGGGCATGGCTTGCTCATGACTGCTTCAGTCCCGTTGATGGGCCTCAGCCTCTTTCCTTCCACTCCCCCGCTTTGCAATGGGGCTGTAGACTCTGGGGGAGAGGGGTGGAGGCAGGCAGAGGTGTCTCCCTGCAGCAGATATAGACACGTCTCTGTTTTAATCATTCTCTCATTGAAGTTTTTAGCTTTGTATTGAGTCCTTTTACATGGAAACTTTGTATTACGTCTTGTAGAATAGTCCCTAGAACAAGTGAGTCAGAGACTGTCTGTGTGGGGAAAATGAGGTGGGAATGGATAAGGTGGAAGGTGAGCACCTCTGGGCAGTTGCAAAGGTTGGAGAGGGGATGGAAGCCAGATCCAAGATCAATGAGCCCTGGGAAGTGGGCCCATTGAAAGGAGACTGGACCTGTAGATGCCTTGGGGGTCAGCAGAAAGGGCCTGCTTTGGGAAACCCCCTCTTTGGAGGTGAATGTGGCAGCATTGAGATGCCCACCACTAAGTGCAGAGTCATGGGACTGCTCTCACAGATCTTGCACATGCATGAGATGATAGATCTGCAGGAGGGGGGGCAGTGGCGTAGTGAGGGGGCCGGAGGAGTCAGTTGCCCCTGGGAGGAAAAAAAATATGAAATTTAGTTAAAAATAGATGTCTCGCGTTTTTAAAAGGAATACCATATCTCCTGCCTTTTGTCTATTTTTGTCTCTTTAGGCCCCTAGTTAAAATTTTCAAAAGCACTTGAGTGACTAAAGTTATTTTTGAAAATTGGACTTGGAAATCTAAGCTCAGATTTTCAAAGGTAATTAAGCTCCTAAAGAGACAGTTGCCAACTCTGATCTTCAAAGATATCTATCTGATCTTTACACACCTTTGAAAATCTGTTCATAAGTGTCCTAGTCAGTTCTGAACGTGAGATGTAGGAGTCCAGTCCTAATTCCTTCAGGCTTTTTTTTTTTTTTTTTAATTTGAACTTTATCTACACTAATTCCTCCTTTCTCTTTCACTATCCAATAAATGCATGGATCAAAATTATAGGTGCTTTGTGAATATGCTGACTTGAGGGTGGAAAGATTTCATATTGTCATGTATGATTCCTGGTAACCCATCTCAAATATGAAAAACTAGGTTGATACCTGTTCATATCAGGAGCTGTTGAATTCAGTTCCTCATTTGCAGTATCTCATTAGGATGTTTAGTGGAGAAGATATTGTTTTTTTTGTTTTATACTGTGGGCTCACAAGAATTCCTCCATTGTTTTACCATGAGTCTCAAAACATTTGCTGTTTTTCTAAAGGCCTGGAGTCAATTGATTATGTAGGAATCTCAGCTTTCATTTTAAAAAAGTTCTCTACTTCTGGGCCTTATAGCTAAGGAGGAAAGCTTTAAAACATGAACCCTAAATACTCAAACAAAAGGCCAATAAAAATCCAACATGTTTTATTTTTAAAAAAATCTTATGATTTGTAGACCATTCTCATAACTTTGTGTAGGCATTCCTTGTGATTTTTTTTGGGTTGGCAATACTGCTCTTTGGTGAATTTAGAGAGGTCTGTCCCTTCAGTTTCCCTTTCCACCCTCCTTTTTTGTCACAGGTCATCAGAGAATCATAGAGACAATGGAAAGTAGGGTGAGTCCATGACTATGGTTAATGACTGGTCAGGGTGACTAACTATTATCAGCCAGTGGTCTGAATGAGCTATCTACTGCCATCTGTTAATCAACTGTAGGAAAAGGCTTCAGGAGCAGACCTTATTTATATAGACAACCTACTTTGCCACAGAGATCAGTAGACACACTTGCTGTGTCAAGGTGCTCAATTTTGGCTCTTTTGGGTTGAAATTCACTTAAGACTTGGAGCTGGGAGAATGAAATGTTGTTATCCATATTGTATGATTAAAAGGTAAAAGACCTGAACTTAATATGACCTGGCTTAGGGTCTATCATAACTTGAACACTAAGCAGAGGATAGTGAGTCACATCTAAGTGAAAGTCACAGAAGATTCAAACAGGTTTGATTTCTGGTGGTGTAGAGTCTATTTGGGAGTCCTCAATTATATCTGACACTTTATATCCAGTGTTTAAAGGCAGAGCTGACTAGAATCAATTGAGAGTCCTTGTCTTGTCTCAGTGATCGCTTGAGCAAAAATCATTGATAAAATCTTGTGTAGACTGACCTTGGACTCAACATGCAGGCAGTGTGTTGAAGGGCAATGCAAAGGAGGCAATGGTAGTAAGGTACCATATTACCTAGTGAAATCATTGGTGCTGAAATCACTAAGGACTGGAATTTGACCACAGAACTGACACTTTCTTAACAAAGACTCCATTTTTGCTATTTAAAAAGTAAATCAACAGAAAACTGCAACGCTCTCTGGTAACTTTTTAAAAATCAAACTTGAAACTTTATTGAAAAAAATTGGATAGTTTGCAATTGAAAATATTTGACCTACACTTAAGGCAACTGATTTAATTTTGTGTAAAATTTTGCATAATAAAGGATGGCATTTTTTTTGAAAATGTTCAACTACATTTTGATCAGATCTACTTCTGGTGTGATATTTGTGTGTGGTTGTGGTTTGTGTGGGTGCATGGTGTGTGGTGTTTTTTTGTTTTTTTGGTTTTTTTTTGCTCAACCAATAATTCTGGGTGGGGGGGCCCCGCACTTCCTAAAGCCGGTCCTGACTGCCCCCTAGTAAAATCTAATTTTTTTTTACATTGATGCTGTTTGTAGAGTTTTCCCAT
The DNA here is from genome assembly GCA_019425775.1 of Rafetus swinhoei. NCBI lineage: Eukaryota > Metazoa > Chordata > Testudines > Trionychidae > Rafetus > Rafetus swinhoei. Next base: position 187,278,007 of record CM033437.1, on the reverse strand, counting down.
CACTCAAAATTGGAGATTCACCTTCAAAGGGTCATTTTCATCTCTTGGTTCTCATGTACTAGCTTAGGGCTGCTGCTGTTTGTTTCCTATTTCACAGGGAGGTTACTTTCCATCCAAACCATTGCTTGTTGTGTGGAAGTGTAAAAGGGGGTGGGGGGAGTGTAAAGCTGAAGGCATGAATAAGGTTGGTTGACAGGAAATTGTGGGATTTGTAATGGAGAAGAAAATAATCTATTCTAGAGACTGAAGCAGTAACCTAGGAGCTCCTGGCTCTGCCACTGACATGCTGTCACCTTATGTAAGTCACTTAATATCACTATGCCTCATTCTTTCCATCTGTAAAATGGGGGGAGGAGATAATAAAGTATCTACAAGTATGGGGTTTTGGTTTTTTTAAGCTTAAGAACATCTCTGAAACCTTTACAAAGTTAGAATGATTAATGCTCACATCTGCATTTCCCCAGATTTGCCAAACAAGCCTGTATCGTTCTCTATAGCTCCTGGGATACTGAACCAGTTAGGTTCTTCATATGATCCTAGGAGGGGAGTTATTCAGAAAGAAACCTTGTCCTCAATTATTAGTGAGCTGCCGTGTAGAGTGGAGATGTTGGGAGGAGACATTTTTCCATCTTGATACTGGGGTTGCCCGGTCAGTTTAGTCTTATAACAGTTTTACAGTCTTTATCTGATATAGGTTTAAGAGGATTTCCCTGGGCTTGGTGGATTATTATAAGTCAGCAAGCAGTCTCCAGCTGATATTCCTTCAGCAAGTATTTATTTTAAGTGGGTTTAACTGTGTTTAATTTTTTTGCATTGGCTATAAGTAAATTGTTTATACTATGAAAAAAATAAAATCTGGATAAAAATGAAGGCATTAGGCTTTCTCGTCTGCTCTGAGGGGCAGGGGGGAAGTATCTGGGGTAGACCAGAGAAAGATAAATATAACCTCATTCCTCAACGCTGATTAGTACTGTCCCTCGTCTGTTGATAAGTTGGAGATACCGTGGAGGGGGAGGAAGATGTAAAGAAAAACTCAAGTACAGCATATTTTAGCTCCCCCCCCCCCGCATTATTCACTAGTGAACAAATGACACAGCATAGTGCTAAACTGCTGCAGGCTCAGTCTTTTGATGAAGTGTGAGTCTGAAATGCTTCTGACCATTTGAAGGATTGTTAGGAATCGCACGGTGTATTTCTTAAAAGTTGGGTTTATTACTTGTGGTAACTTGGCTGCGTGCCATTGAGCACAATTACATTATTTTTTTCCAAACTTCTCACGATGGTATTCTTCACGTACGCACCTCAGTTTGTTGTTCTGCAGTGTTACCATAAACTGGAACAGCTGCCATGCCGCATTCCATCTCAGACATGGTTGCATTTCAGTAGTGTGCTGTGTGTGCGCATGCATGCGTGCAGAGAATGTTTGTTAAAAGTGTGTTTAGATCCTTCAGAGCACCTTTCATCTTGAAAGGTGATTGTACCACTCTCTGTTCACATCTAACTCCTTTTGAGGCTTTCATGCCACTTACACCGAAAGAAAGGCTGTCATGCCAGCTGCCCATGAAACAAAGGGAGGTAAGCCAGGCTGTTTCATAAAGTTGAAGGAAAGATTGTTCAAATGGTGTTTTTTTTTTTTTCAAACCATACAAGGGATTTTTGAATGCTGCTCCTTTGGTATTTCTTTACCAAATTTGCTTTAACGGTGTTCGTAGGTTTTCTTATATTTCAGGATGTCTGAGGGCAAAAAACCAAAAGCACAGCATTATTTGTCTGTCACATCTGTTTTCCAAGAGCACGCAACTTGCTGTATGTTTATAAGAAACAACTTCACTTCTCCCCTTGTCTTTTTCCTCTTCCCCTTCTTCAATATACTTTATTAAAGAAAAACTACCTTAGGGATGTGTGCAAGCATAAATAACTGCTACTAGCTCAGCATGGCTCTCTCCTACTGTTCAGAACTGTTCTTGAACAATGACCTGTTGAATATGAAATATTCAAATCCTGAGCATGTTGGCCTGAGGACACTAGAATAACCACTCTGCCTGTACTTGTCCCCTAAGGGAGAATTTTGTAGGAGAGTACAAGAGAGGGTGAGTGGATAGAATAAGGACTAAAAAGATGAAACTGAACAAAAACTGTCAAGCTGAATCCTGGGAAACATCTCATAATGATGCAAGTAATTAGACTGTAAACTAGTTTTGCAAAAACAAGTGATGGGACTTGTGTTATTTAAAACTGAACTGAAACTATCAACAGAATAATCTACTACCAGCTAAATTAGTAACGATAGATTACCTTTTTTCCTTTCTACAAAGTCTGCTCCATCTCCAATTCCTCTGATTTTATTTAGGTCCGTGATCACTCTTATCTTTTAGGGACCTGCATGTCTGTTAGAGTCCAGCTGTGTCTGACTTTAAATTTGATATGATCAGGAGACGCACGTTCATAATCTCAGTCCTGTATTTCCCGCTAGCTTGTTCCAAACTGACAATCACTGGAGCAAGTCAGGTGTTCCTGTATGCAGCACTCTAAAGGGTTCTAGCATATATTACATACTAGCAGATGAGGACCATTATTGACCGGGCAAAGTCATTTTGCATAGATGATACTTATGGGAAAGAAATTTGTAGGATTTCAACTTCAAACATTATTCATTTTATTGAATAATTACCACACATAGTACATTTGAATCAGAAACTCGTAAAGCTTCCATTACTCTTTCCATAACTAATTTGAATTATTTTGTGATTTGTAACAGTAAAAATTTTCTTTGCATTAAAATGACAGTTGAGTAGGGGGACTCGATTTTAATTTTGTTAGCAAATATTTTTATAAACTCTAATCATAATAGCCAGGCTCGCCAAGTGGCGGCGAGTTCTGCTTGCCAGCCGCGCGGAAGCGCACGCTGCACATACGCTGACCATGCTGCGCGGCCCTGCCGGGCTAAAATCTACTTGCCCCAGGCGAGTAGATTGCCTAATTTGTCGAGCCCAGATAATAGCCATGACTTTCTTCTGATGATAAGCAAAAATAATTATTTAAACCTTTCACCCAGCATATTCCAGTGTAAAAAGTAGTGCATTCAGCTAATTTAAGTGGCAGGATTGTTTATGCAAAATTTGGTATCTGTAGGTAGTCGCGAAGTATGACTTTATTTTGCACATACAAATCCACAAACAAACAAACTCTTCAAAATGTTTAGTAGATTACTCAGAATAGTAACTTACCATCCTATTAACTATGAAATATACAAAGGAAATATATATATTTTTAGCCAGGACAATCAATAATGGGAAGTGGTAGAAGGGCAGCAAAACATTCACAGGCAAGGCCCGGCCCCCTTTGAGGCTCAGATAGATCAGGTTATGACCACATGCCCTTTAGTTTGTTGCATGCTTGTTTAAGCAAACTTGGTTTTATCTGTGTTGTAAATGTATTGTAAGTGAATAGATGTCTGTGTTACAAACACTAGCTCAAAATGTATTATCATCCTTAAAGTGAGAGAATCTTGAAAATCAAATTTGCTTGCCAATTTGTGCTGTGTATGCAAGCTGCTGGAAAATACACAAGCAATAAGTTACTGATCCAAGAGTTAATGACAAGGCACTTCATCACTCTAACCATTGAGGAACTCTACTACTGCAAATTACACGGATGTAAATATCAACAGTGCAGCTCACATACACCAGGTACATGAGAACAGCCTGTCCACACGATTGACATTTCATTGCATTAAGAGTGCTAATCCCACAATTCTCAGCATAGCTCCCTGAAGGTGATCTAGCTTGCACAGGAATAACATGGATCTCATGGAAGAAGATGCTAGCAAAGAGACATGCCCTCTAGTTGCTGGAGGCTATTGTGGCCTGTAATATATAGCTAAGGGATTCCAAAAAGTTGAACCCCGCCTTCCCCCCCGAGTTGCCTACGGGCTACACAGTCCAGAGTCTTGAACAGAAAAGTCACCAGAAGGGGCATTTTGAGATGACTGGGAGGACCCATTGTAATAGCAAAGCAACAACACTAGGACTTTAAGGAATCGAAGGAATCCTTCAGCTTTACCACAATGCCACTTCTGGTCCCTCTGCATACAATAGTGGTGAGACTTGGTCCAAATACATGCCGTGTCCAGTGGCGACTTGTTTAACAAATAAAACTGTGAAGGCCTTACAAGTAACACCAGAAACCCACACACTAGAGTAAACTTTTCCAGTCACACTCCCTTTATTAGTCATGGAATTTGCCATGCCATGCCCTCCCTCCATTAGTTGTAATCTGAAACAGATTTTTGCTTTCTCTTTGGTCTTTTTTTTTTTTTAATTTGCAAGGGCAATACTCTTCAGCGGGGCAGGGATCTGCTGCCATAATAGCAAGAGAGGGATAAAAATTCAACAAATACCAAAGTCACATTTTTAAAATGGCCCTCCTGCACGGTGAGCAACATGAATGCCTCAGACAGTGGCTGCCACGCATACTTTTGCACTGATGGTGCCACCACCATCAGAGCTGGGTGGCTGGAAGGTAATGGTTGCTGGCTGGGGATAATTCCACTCTTGTCCCGCCCCACAGTACTCAGTCTTTTTTTATCCCTGTCCTGCTACCACGTTAATGGGACTTGCAGGATCCCAGTTCATGCTCCGCCCCCCAGAGAACCTCCTGTGCCCCCTCCCCTCTGTTTGTACACCACTGCTCTAGAGAAACTGTATAGTGGCGAAACTGCCCCACATGTAGGTCTGGAGGAGGCAGCGGTTCCTTAGTGGGGCGGTGGAGGTGAATTTGTGTCTGGAGTAGTCATCTTACTGGTGGGATACTTTTGGCTAGGTAGCCGAGAGGCTGAACAGTCCTGCCTAGGAGCTACTTCCATGGGACTAATCAGTCCAAGGGTTCATGGTGCAACAGAGTGGTTTGTGGGTGAGGTAAGTTGTACCCAGGCATCCTCTTCATATCTTAAAAGGAGCCATGGAATAGGATTGGCAAGGCCCATCCTGTAAACATCATCTATGACTTGTTGCTAATGTAAGTAGGGGAATGGTCCCCCTATTGTGGGGAACTTTCCAGGCTCCTACACTACCACAGAGAAATGGGCTAGTGAAAGGATCTGAGTCCCCACTCCCATTTCCTTTACCCAGAGGCCTCCCTGACCTCAAGGGTTCCCCTTCTACTCTTCTGCTTGACAAAGTCCTCGCAACCCCAACAAGGCTGGGCCGAGGATTCCTGGAGGCTCAATCTCTTACCTTGTGGTGGTCACCTAAGGCAGGAGCTAGTGTCTTTCACCTCAGAAACATGATGCTCATCAAATTTAATCTCCTTCAATAGGATCCTACCACGGGCCCAGTCTAACTCTGTGATGTCTGGTGGGATTGTAGCAAGATATAGAGTAGGGATGTGAAAGTGTAATCATATACATGATTAATTGAGGTGCCTGAGCTCATTGGTTAACTTGCACAGTTACATGCAGACTCCCTTCCCCCCTGCGCTGCTGCTTCTGTATCTTTCAGAAACAGCAGTGAGGGGGAGCAGGGGGAAGCCAGTACGCACAGGGAGCCAGGCTCCCATAAGCATTGGCTCCCTGGGAACTGCCTACCCCTCACCCTCGCGTGTAATCACATTAACCACTGAAATTTTCAGCAGTTACATATTTACTGAAACACATTTTAATATCCCCAATACAGAGTGAAATGGAAAAAATGGAGGGATCCAAAAGATCAAAGGTGTGGTGTGGGGATTGAGTTTCACTTCAGGTAAATTCACTGCTGGTGAAAGGTGCAAATATGAGGTTCCCATTTAGCCAAAGAACAAGAAAGTACAAGCTTCCCTATGCTGCTGTATCATTGACCACTTTTAGAGTGCAAGAGGGGAGTCTATTTTCCATGGCCCGTTCAGTCCTTGGTGCCTCCATTAAGACTGCAACAAATAGGCTGAATAGTACCCATTACAGAGATGGCTTTTGATATAGTCACTTGTACATTGGACAGAAGTCTTCAAATTCTCTTCCATAATTTGCTATAGAACATCAGTTTTTAGCTGCTTTTAATCACTACTCACCTGTGTTTAATTTGAACCAGTGACATGTCTGTCCCTTTCCCATCACAGATATCTTCAGCCACCCAGCCATCCTTTGATTCTTAGCTGAAGTTACTCAGGGGAGAGAAACAGTGTGAGATATGGGTATGCTAGTGACACCACTAGAAGAGCACTATATGTTGAATCACTTGTCACTGCTTGAAGTTGCCAGGAGACCTGTAAGTAAAGCCCGGAGCACAAACCAATGCTGAACCTGATTAAGCTTAAGAAATTTGTTATATCCTGAGGTGATATTGCTGCAGGCCATGTAACTGGGAACTGTTCCCACTGTAGCAGCACTAGCATTAGGATTTGTCACTCAAATCCCATCACAAGGTACATTTTGTCCATTGAATGTAGCTCTTATGCCATGTGCTTATGTAAAAATCTCATTTAGTCATTAGACTGCGAATGGATTCCACAGAGAGCCGCATCTCTCAGATATCTCTGCGAGGGTCTTGCAGTCTCTGCACTGGCAATGTCTGTGTTTGCAAAGTAGAGACAAGCTGTTCTGTTCTTGGCAATATCTCACACTCAACCTAAAGCGCCAGGGCCTGTTTTTACAGAAGGAGTAAGGGCTGGTCAAGACCCCAGGCTTGTCTCTTACTTCTCTACCCCAAACAGGTGACATGACACCTTAAACGTCCATCTGAAGTGCTGCTTAGAGACAGGCATGCTTTGTTCTAACAATCAGTTGAGGGGCGTTCCCTTTCCACTTCCCGTGGCACTGCACTCAGCTGTGGAATGTGGATGCAGAACCAGGGCTCTGCTTACCCTCTTGTCAGGGGTTTGAGGGTCCCTGTGCCCAGTGGTTCGGTGTTCCACTCACCATGTTGCCTAAAGCACAAAGAACACTCACTAGAGTGCTGCCTGCTGTTCCTGATGCATGTGTATCAGTGCAGTGAGTATATGGTGCTTTAGTGACCTGCACTCTGCCCACATGCTCTCCACAGAGTGTCTGGTACCTTCGTGCTCAGTGGCCTGGTCTGCAGGGAAGAAAAGCAGCGGGGAATGGGGCAGAACAGCACACTACTTCTAGCTAAGGCAAATATAAAAATGATCCGTCTCCATCATGGTCCAGGGACCGTACCCTATAGGAATCCTAGCAGTCTCCCCACTGTCCTGCCAGCTGTTGCAGAGCCAGGAGCAGGAAGTCTGCACCATTTTTGTGGACTGAATCAGACTTTGTTGCCTTACCAATAAATATTTGTATTCTAGAGAATGTTTGCATAGCTCGTACCCTCATCCCTGTCGCTTTGATTTGTTTGTCTAGGAGCAGTGTCCCTTGAAACACAATGACTATTATTTCTTTGTCTCCTCCAGTACTATGGAGTTAATCTTCTTGGCACCTAACTATTTGCTGCTGTGGGTGTACTCGTGTGGCTCCCTGCTGCTTGTTTGAAATTCTCATTTTGTGTCTTAATCCCTATGTAGCAGCAGTCGCCAGTTCCCTGGTACATCTCAGTAGCTTTCGGTTAATACCTGAGCCATGGTGAGAAACCACTGCTGAGAAACTCCAGCGTCTCCTCTTCAGTCTCTGGATAATCAGTATGCTGGTGGCGTGTTTGTGAGGCTTAAGATCCAGGTGTGTCTGTGTCTGTCTCTCAAGGGGGTGGTCTGGCAAATGAAATGCTTGATAAACAGCATTAAAGCCTTGGATTCCCACTGTGAGGTGGACGAGTATCATTATCCGCACTCTACCAGGGGGGAAGCAGAGACAGAGAGGAGGTGACTGTCACTGTCATTGCTATGTGATTTTGCAAGACAGCAATAAAGTCCCAGAATTCTTGGTTGTTGCACTGTTCAGACCAGGAGGCTGAGTTGTTTTCCCCTGCCTCTATAAAGAAACTATTAGGGGTTCATTTCCTACTCCTGTGTTAATCTTTAGAAAATGATGGCCATTAGAGTAGGCTGCCAGCTTTTAGCCTGGTGCTCCTAAGAACATTTGGTGTTAGTACTTGTGAAAAAAGTGCTGCTCTCTCTTCATATCTAGTATAGGTGCAGCTCTAAAGGGTAAAGGGATTGTGAAGGGGTCCACCAAAGAAGTCCCCTCTCCTTCACTATCTTCGCCCCTGGTCCAAGCCGTGACCCCGGAGGCGGGGTTTCTTTTATTCTCTACAGTGCACAACTCCCGAACAGAGGTGAGAGGGAGGGCCCAGGTCCCCCTCACTCCAGGTCCCAGCCCAGGGCCCTAAGGTGGGGGCAGTCACCTCCCCCACCTGGCTGGCAGGGCTAGGCACCGCAACTCGCCAGCCCGCAAGCAGGATTCCTTCTGCCCGCCCTGGGCTACTTCCTCCCCCCTGCTCTTTGGCCCTTCCTTAGGCCTCCCTCTCCTGGCCCGGTGATCCCTCACCTGTCTCCACTCCTGTCGCTCCCCCCGTTGTGCCGGCTCCTCCCATTTTATGGGCCTCCAGCCCTCTTCCCGGTCCGTCCCCAGAGCGCATGCACCGGCGTCCTTCGGGTCTGTCCCCAGCGCCCTTGCCCCGGTGCTCTGCGTCTTGCCCACCAGGGCACATGCGCCGGCATCTGCTGCACCTGTGTCTGCTGCACAGGCGCCCTCACTGTCCCAGTGTGGCTCGGCCACCGCCACCTTCCCCGCTGCCGCAGAGAGAGCCAGTCGGCTGCTTGCCCCATCCTCCCGGGTCTTGCCCCCGGCAGTGCAGGGTTCCTTCACCCCATCACAGGGATGCTAAAAAGCATATGTGTTTTTTTTCCATGAATGTGTAACTGCTGAAATTTTAAGCAGTTATATTTTTACACGCGTGGGGTAGAGGGAGAGGTAGCTCTGCAGGAGCTGGTGCTTGTGTGAGCCGGTAAACATAGGGAGCCAGTTTAAAAGCCAGCTTCCCGCATGTACTGGCTCCCACTGCCAGGGGTATCAGAGGTAGCAGTGAGGGGAGCAGGCAGCTCCATGGGAGCCAGTGCTTGCCAGGAGCCTGCTTAAAAGCCAGTTACCCATGAGTACTTGCTTCCGCCTGCTCCCTTCCCTTCCCCCCACTGCCTCTGATACAGAGGGGCGAGGGGGGGAGAGAGAGAGAGAGAGAGAGAGAGAACACCAATGAGCTCAGGCTCATCGATTTCACCATTTAAACAAATATACTACCACATCCCTACTGCAAGCACCTTGCAGCATTTCTCCCCACCACTTAGATGTCTGTGCTTTGCTGTTCCATAAACTTAGCTGTTCACGCGTCAAGCTTTTTGAAGACTGCTTTCATCTTGTCTTCTATCCCCTGTCTCCCAAAAGACCCCTAAACTTCAAGTCAGTTCAAAGTGCAACTATTTGCTTTCCGTGTATATCCCTCTTGTTCCCCTGAGTTTTCCTGGTGGTGATTCCCAGCTCCCCTTCTCCTGGCCCAGTGAAAAGTTATCTGTGGGATGGGATTTTTTTTTCCTGCTGCTTTTGTCAGTGTGTAATTAGCTAGCGCTGCCAGCCAAGTGTTGCTCCCGGGAGATTCTCTCTCTGACATTAGCAGCAGACGGTGACTAAAACAAAGAGACGGCTCTGAGTGCACGACATGTTCGCTTTGTATGTTTCGTACTCCTTGCTGCTGTTGTGAGCACAAAGGGACCGCAGATGTGGAATAAATGAGAGCACTTTGAACGAGCAGCACCATAATCTCTGCTTTTCCCCCTCATCCTCCCTCCCCTTTTGCAGACATTAGTTTGATTAAAATTGCATGAACCACACTGGGAGGGGTGGGGGGGGATGCGCGCACATGTCCCTATTTAACAAGAGAACATTTTGAGATTTGATGAGTTGACTCTTCTCCGTGGAAAGGGATTCAAGTTGTTTTTAAAACAATCCATAGGTTACAGTCTCCACCATAGGGCTGACTGTGTTGGCAATACCTGCTTTCCCTATTGGCGTGCTACAGGTAGATATGGTACCGTGTGGCATGGTACCTACTAACTGCCAGCATAGGTCCTATCAGGATGAAGTGAAATTGATTTGATTTCAAAATAAAACTTGCTTACACTCTGGCTTCTCACAGGAATATCTAAAAGGGTAAGGCAGGAATGTAGTTTGCCCTGGAGGAACTGCACAACTTTTGTCCAGGGCTTCCTGGATTTAGTAATGGAATCTAAACGTCGTAAACAAACTGCTACTTTAGATTTTTGTATTGTTACTAAACGTAAAACATTCTTTTCTCCTGCTGTCTTTACTTTGCAAAAACTGAAGTCTTCACCAGTGCTTAAAGCAGCTTCCCATGCCCTCTTCTGATCCCTCCTGAATGTACAGTTCTTCTCATAATTGGAGGAGAACTTTGTAATCGCTCTCACCCCTTTGTTGCTGTCTCTGATGCTGAGGCACTGTTGTGGAATGGCAGCAGCAACTCACTGGGTATCAGGAGATCTAGATTCTACTCCTGACTCTCGGCTTGACCTTGGGTATGTCCTTACCCTTCCCTGCCTCTCTATCCCCAATCTGTACAATGCAGATAATGCTGGCTTCCCTCCTGGAGGGCTGAATTTAATTGCTGTTTGCAATGTGCTCTGAGAGGATCTATGTCTACGCAAAGCATTCTTTCCTCCAGCTTTGTTCCTCTTTCCATGAGTATTTCTGTCAGGCTGGTCTGGTTCACAGAAAATGCCTTCCTTGAGCCTCAGAGATTCATCCTGAGTCCTGGGGAGCAGAGGGAATTGCTGGTGATGTTTAAATCAACGATGAGCAGCTAAACTGAGTGGGCCACATGAGTGGCCCTCCTTCATCTCAATGAGCTGCAAGGTTGTAACAAGATGGTCTCCCAGGACTGGGTATTTTGGTAACAGCGCTTGTGTTCCTAGAATTTGTGGGGTGTGCACATGGAATAGTAGCAGTGCTTTGGTTGTGGAGCGCATGGTTCTCACAGTCAATGCGGTGTGCAGTCAGCATGCACCTCACTTCCCATGCCTTTGCTGGATGTGGGTGTCATGCAGGAAAAAAGCTATGTGGACGGAAACCAGTGGAATCTGGCAACCCTGCATGTGGGCAACAGTAAACAAAATGTCTGGCAGGCCTCACGTAGAACCCTGTTGGGCCCACCGCTGGTTGCCCACTACTGGTTTGTGTTCTTAGGTCCTGCCAAAGTGCTCATCCTCAGGAGTTGTTAAGCATGCAGGATTAATCTTTCCTTCCTGACATGAGCAGCAGGAATCCACTGGCAGTATGCACAATGGGGCTCTGGGCAGCAGGGCTGGTAGTCTGCCGTGGAGTAAGGAACTCTTAAAGCAGAGCAGCTTTGTGCAGCTGCCATGCACTGTGCAGTGGCTGTAAGCACAACACACAGCATGCTTGTCACTTGGGAGGGAGCAATCTAATCAAAGCTGTTCTGTGGCAGGAGTCAGCGCTCTTCTGGAAACGTGGTAGCTGGTTGGGCAAGTCTGCAAGAAAAGTTCAGGACCCTGGCAGGTGAGCCTGTTCATGGCAGGTGTCTCTCAATCCGGGCAGGTGCCTCTAAGGAGAGAGATGATCTGCCTCGCCCTATGGAACACCTCTCAAACTTTGGGAGTGAATGTGTTCCCGAGGGACCATGGTCAGTGAGGAAATAACCTGTTGCATAGGTGACCTGTTCCCTCCTGGGGGAGGGAGACAGCGAGAGGACAGAGTGAGAGCACCCGGCTTCAGCAATTAAAATATAGGGGGGCACTGAACCCATCTAGTTAGCCCCCTCATGCCTCCCATGTCTCCTATGGCCTGTTGCTAGCAGTGCTTGCCAGCAGCAGGTCCATCTAGCCTCCCCTCAGCTGACGGTACTGGCTCCTGCCGTGAGGGCAGGGGGCTGGACTCGATGACCTCTCGAGGTCCCTTCCAGTTCTAGTGTTCTAGGATTCTGTGATGCTGAAAATAGTTTTGAGCATGTTAACAGTTATACTTTTCTCAGGACCGCTTGGTAGAAGTGTGGGGCTTGGGGTAGCGGCTGGTGACAACCGATGTCAGCAGATAGAGTCTGTATCTGTTAGGAAAACTACTGAGTTGCCCCCACAGAACAGGAAGACAAGCACTACTTGATAATGTTAATCCAGCGGAGGAGGGTATATGTGTGTGTGTGTGTGTGTGTGTATGTGTATGTATATATAGAGTTGATATATGGTCTCAACTGAACCTGTGATGGTGGTCATCTCTGTGACTAGAGCACCTCTCGGCACAGAGCAGTGCACCTCCCAAGATGAATGATGTGTGAAATTTAGTGCTTCTGTAGAGCAGCGATGGGCATGGAGGCTGTAATAAATAGAAATGGCTGCTTCTGAACCAATGAGTCCGACCTTGGCCAGCTGCCTTTTAGCGGTCCAGGCCTTGCATATCAAGTTTCAAGGTAATTTGTATAGTTAACCTCCTTGATGAACTGTGCCAATTTATCAGTAGAGCCCCATGGCTGTACCAGCTGTCTCCCAGTTCAGTGGTGTGCACTCAGCTGCGATAAAGCTTGGGTTGATCTCTTGGCCACATGCCTAAGTGAACGGGTGGCAAGCAGCACTATCTCCCAGGGGCCTAGTGGAGGAGCTCATTACTGAAGTAAAGGGAGGAGTCTAGAATAGCAGTCCTATACTAGTCCTTTGTAGCTGTACTTGAATTGTGTAAATCCCTGTGTAATGGGTGAGCTGCATTGTGTATTGGGCTTTGTGATTTACTTTGTCACTCGCCTACTGTGCTGAACCAGAGCAACTTTGGTCAGTGGAAGGGATTCCATTGCTTTGCCTTTGTGTGAAGAGCTGGCCGCATCAACACTGTGTGCCACTGGTCCTGTTGTACAGAAGCATCGCACAGCACTCCAACAGAGGCTCAGGTGATAGAACTACAGATTGTGATGCAGGAGACAAATCCATGACAGCCTGGGTCACTTCAAATGTCTGCCAGGCCTTCCCTGCAACTTCTTCCTCCTGCCTCTCCCTCCCCCCCACCTTCCAGAAAACAGTAAACAAAATGTCTCATGGGCCACTCATACCCCAATGGGCTGCAGGTTGCCCACCACTGTCATAAGCAGATATCTTAATTGTTGGTCCATACCAAATCCAATCCATACTTCAGGGATCTCTGAAGCTTTTTTTAATGTAGGGCCCTTCCTAATTCATGGTCCTTTTTGGTCAATTTCATAGACATAGGGAGATGCTGGTTTGCACTTAAATTCAAAAAGTGATCTTGTGCTTAAAAAGGTCAGAGACCACTATTATAAACTGAGGGAGAGATCCCCAGGGGTTGGGTCCGTCCTGAAAGACCCTTTGAATTGACAGATCACTAAAACTCTGTCACTCTTGTGATTTAGATGTAGCTCATTGGCTTGTGTTCGCTTTAGTCTGTAAATGAAACTCCAATTGCTTTTTCTTAGTAAATCAGCTGTGACAGGGTCAGCCCACAGGGCTATAGGTGGATGGTAGAAAGCAAGTATACTAGCCCCAGGATAAGCAGGTCCATTTTCCCCTGGGAATTGAATTGGGGTTACTCCAGATTAATTGGGACACCTGGGGCCAATTAAGGGCCTGCCAGAACCTGTTAAAAGGCTCGCCTACAGTCATAGGTGCCCACGGTAGGGCATTGTGGGAAGCAAGTGTGCTGTTGGAGAGCTGGTTGGTGCAGACACTGACAAAGCCTTCCAGGTACAGAAGCAAAGAGAAGGAGAACCCGCTAACAGTCCTTGCAGGCCGTGGAGGTTTGGGAGACACTGAACTTGGTGTCTGGCCTGCACCATGACACCAAAGGGGCTACCAGAGATGAGGATCCCCTTCCTTTCCTATCAGGAAGTCCGGGAACCCCCGTGCTCAGAAAAGGGAGAGGGGACAGTAAACCCCAGGGGCAGGAGGAAATTCCCAAGGAGACTGGAATTCCCCAGCTCACCGCTAAGAGGAAGTGCAGAACCCATCAAGAGGAAGAAGTAGTTCTGCCACTCCAGTAATAGCCACTAGTAATCTAGTTTCCTTTGTTTCTGTATAGTTAATCTTAGATGGATTTTACCACCTGCTTTGGGCTTTGTTCCCAACCAACCCAACCCCAAGACGACCCAGTCCCACCATGTTGGAGGCCACTACTGGCCTCACGCTGTCAACAGGTGGTACTTAATGGCTTCACACCCTTCTCCCCAAGTGCTGGACCCCGGTTTTCTTGGAGTAGGGTTGTTTGGAAATGCAGCCGTAAGCGAGGACTGATAGCTGCAGCAGCACAGGAGCCAGCAAACAGAGCTGTAAACAGGGGAGTTTGAGTGGGAGTTTGTAAAGCGAGTTTGGATATTGGGACTTGTTTGGGGTTTGTTTTTCCTGTGGAGGGGGTGTTTTGGTTTGTTTTTGTGTTCACGGGACTAATAGGATTTTGGTGAGAAAATAGATAAAACAGAGAGGCAGTAGTGGCCACGGCCCAAGTAGTAGAGAACACGAGGAGGATGATTGAATGTGGTAGCTGCGGTATGTACATGATTCTGGAGGGTTATCTGAAAGGAGTTTTGTTTGCATGAAGTGCCGCCTGATAGAGCTGATGGAAGAAAAGATCCGAGGACTGGAGATGCAGGTGGAAACTCTGGTCGAGTTTAGAAGGGGTTTGAGCAGATGATGGAGCAAAGGCATGGCGTGGCTGAAGGGAAAGTTTAGATATGCAGATGGAAGCAGGATCAAGGGCCTCAGAGGGGACTGCTGGGCGAAGAAAATGGACAGTGGAAGCATGTGACTAAGAGAACCAGGCAGAGGAAAAGATGGGTCAGTGAAGGAAAAATAGAGCTCAAGAACAGGTATGTGGAGTTGGAGAATGAAGAAGGGTACAGCAGGTAGATAATGAAGATGGAAGGGTAAGGAAGAAGAGAGAGTGGCTAGTCCCATAGATAAAGGGAAGAGTTAATGGAGACAATACCAATAATGAGCATCAGGAGGATACAGGATGGGTTAAAGAGGATTACAAGGGAAAACAGGAATGGCAAGGACTTGCAGCCAGAGGAAGCAAGAGATAGACCAGAGAATCGCACTGTCACTAGGAAAAGGCAGGTCTACGTGATTGGGGACTCCTTATTGAGAAGAATAGATAGGCCTGTAACCAGAGCTGATCCAGAGAATAGAAGGGTGTGCTGTCTGCCAGGTGCTAAGATACGGGATGTGGAACTGAGGTTGAAGAGGATTATTAAGGGAGCAGGAAGGAATCCATTGATCATCCTTCATGTAGGAACAAATGATACGGCTAGATTCTCGCTGGAGCAGATTAAGGGAGACTATGCTAGGCTGGGAGGATGCTCAAGGAAATTGAGGCTCAGGTGATCTTTAGTGGCATTCTGCCTGTTCCTAGAGAAGGGCAACTAAGATGTGACAGGATTATGATGATCAATAGATGGCTTAGGCAGTGGTGCTATAAGGAGGGCTTTGGGATGTATGGTCACTGGGAGGCATTTATGGACAGAGGACTGTTCTCTCGGGATGGACTTCACCTAAGTAGGGAGGAAATAGACTTCTAGGATGGAGGCTGGCTCAACTGATTAAGAGAGCTTTAAACTAGGAATTTGGGGAGACGGTTGGGAGATGTCCAGGTAATCTCTCAGATTTTAACACTGAGAGGAAGGAAAGCAAGTAAGAAAGGATATAGCTGGGGGTAGGAGAAAGGACATAAGGAGGAAGGGTAGGGTGGATACTAGTCTAATAGGTCATATTGGAGGTACAACGTCCGTGCCAAATTGGGTAAAGAATGTGAGTGAGGCCAAACAGCAAAAACTAAGATGTTTGTACACCAATGCGAGGAGCCTAGGTAACAAAATGGAGGAACTTGAGCTATTGGTCCAGGAAGTGAAACCAGATATTATAGGAATAACAGAAACATGGTGGAATACTAGGCATGATTGGAGTACAGGTATTGAAGGGTATGTGCTGTTTAGGAAAGACAGAAATAAGGGTAAAGGTGGTGGAGTCGCATTGTATATCAAAGATGAGGTAGATTGTAAAGAAATAAAAAGTGATGGAATGGAGAAGACAGAGTCTGTTTGGGCAAAAATCACATTGGGGAAGAAAACTATCAGATCCTCCTGGGATAGTGCTTGGGGTGTGTTATAGACCACCAGGATCCAATTTGGATATGGATAGAGACCTCTTTAATGTTTTTAATGAAGTAAATACTCATGGAAACTGCATAATCATGGGAGATTTCAACTTTCCAGATATAGACTGGAGAACAAGTGCTAGTAATAATAATAGGGCTCAGATTTTCCTAGATGTGATAGCTGATGAATTCCTTCATCAAGTATAGTTGCTGAACCAACAAGGGGGGATGCTATTTTAGATTTGGTTTTGGTGAGTAGCGAGGACCTCATAGATGAAATGGTTGTAGGGGACAATCTTGGCTCGAGTGATCATGAGCTAATACAGTTCAAATTAAATGGAAGGATAAACAAAAATAAATCTGAGACTAGGGTTTTTGATTTCAAAAGGGCTAACTTTAATAAATTAAGGAAATTAGTTAGGGAAGTTGATTGGACTAAAGAAATTATGGATCTTGAGGTGGAGGAGGCCTGGGATTATTTTAAGTTAAAGTTGCAGAAGCTGTCAGAAGCCTGTATCCCAAGAAAAGGGAAAAAAATTATAGGCAGGTGTGTTAGACCAAGCTGGATGAGCAAGCATCTCAGAGAGGTGATTAAGAAAAAGCAGAAAGCATATAAGGAGTGGAAGACGGGAGGGATCAGTAAAGAAAGCTACCTTATTGAGGTTAGAGCATGTAGGAACAAAGTGAGAGAGGCTAAAAGTCAGGTAGAGTTGGACCTTGCAAAGGGAATTAAAACCAATAGTAAAAGGTTTTATAGCCATATAAATAGGAAAAAAACAAAAAAAGAAGAAGCGATGGGAAAAAATAGGGATTAATATGAAAGTTGAGAGGTGGATAAGCAACTGCTTAAAGGGGAGACTACAGCGGGTCATATTGAAAGGTGAACTGTCAGGTTGGAGGAAGGTTACTAGCGGAGTTCCTCAGGGATCAGTTTTGGGGCCAATTTTATTTAATCTTTTTATTGCTGACCTTGGCACCAAAAGTGGAAGTGTCCTGATAAAATTTGTGGATGACACAAAGTTGGGAGGTATTGCCAATTCAGAAAAGGATCGGGATATCATACAGGAAGATCTGGATGACCTTGTAAATTGGAGTGATAGCAATAGGATGAAATTTAATAGTGAGAAGTGTAAGGTTATGCATTTAGGGATTAATTACAAGAATTTTAGTTATAAGCTGGGGACACATCAGTTGGAAGTAACGGAGGAGGAGAAGGACCTCGGAGTCCTGGTTGATTATAGGATGACTATGAGCCGCCATTGTGACATGGCCGTGAAAAGTCTAATACAGTCTTGGGATGTATTAGGCGAGGTATTTCCAGTAGGGATAAGGAGGTGTTAGTGCCATTATACAAGGCATTGGTGAGACCCCATTTGGAATACTGTGTGCAGTTCTGGTCTCCCATGTTTAAGAAGGATGAATTTAAACTAGAACAGGTACAAAGAAGGGCCACTAGGATGATCCGAGGAATGGAAAACCTGTCTTATGAAAGGAGACTCAAGGAGCTTGGCTTGTTTACCTTAACCAAAAGAAGGCTGAGGGGGGACATGACTGCACTCTTTAAATATATTAGAGGGATAAATACCAGGGAGAGAGAGGAATTATTTAAGCTTAATACCAATGTGGACACAAGAACAAATGGATATAAGCTGGCTAGTAGGAAGTTTAGACTTGAGATTAGACGAAGGTTTCTAACCATTAAAGGAGTGAGGTTCTGGAACGGCCTTCCAAGGGAAGTAGTGGGGGCAAAAGATCTATCTGGCTTCAAGAGTAAACTAGATGGGTTTATGAAGGGGATGGTTTGATTAGATAACATGATCTTGGTAACTAATTGACCATTCATTATCAGTGGTAAATAGGTCAATGGAGGGATGATAGGAGTTACTATAGAGAACTTTCTGGGTGTCTGGCTGGTGAGTCTTGCCCACATGCTCAGGGTTTAGCTGATCGCCATATTTGGGGTCGGGAAGGAATTTTCCTCCAGGGTAGATTGGCAGAGGCCCTGGAGGTTTTTCCTTCCTCTGTAGCATGGGGTACAGATCACAGCTGGAGGATTCTCTGCATCTTGGGGTCTTCAAACTATTTGAAGGCTTCAATATCTGAGATATAGGTGAGAGGATTATTCTAGGAGAGGGTGGGTGAGATTCTGTGGCCTGCATTGTGCAGGGGGTCAGACTAGATGATCATAATGGTCCCTTCTGACCTTAAAGTCTATGAGTCTGAGTGGTAAACTCCGACAAAGGCTAAATACTGGCATGAGATTGATCGTCAACCTATATGGTTAATACTAGAGGATTTACTTGGCATTGCTAAGGTTCTTGTCAGAACTCAGCAAAGGGGGGGGAGGGGCCAGGAGTTAGGGCTGGGAAGTCTGGAGGGCCTCACCGGGGCAATGACTCCCTGGGGTGCCCAGGCCCATGCTGCCTGGCTGGCGGCTCCTTTGGGGGGAAGGAGAGACTGCACAGCTCCTCCACGGGGAGGGGGAAGGCATGCTGTCTGACCCAGGCTTCTCTTTCCCTTGGTCTGGCATTGCAGCTGGAGGGGGTGGAGGGGGAAGGGTTTGAGGCAGGGGGTCCACTTACCTGTGGTTGGTGGCCAGCAGTATGGAAAACTGCATCCCCATCTGGTGTCTCTTTTCCTGGTGTGGCCACTCCCCCATCTCTCTGCAGTATAACTGACCCCGCGCTGACTGAACCCAGTAGTCATTATGGAGCATAACTGTCCATGCTCTCAGATCCCTCCCTTTCCGTGTTACAGAAAACAGTCGGATTCCAGGCACTTCTTGTTTCCCTGGCACAACAAACCCCAACCTTGCTTTAAGTTAGGATCAGAGGAAGCTGCATGCTATATTTGGTGGTCCTTGGCTCTTATAGTTTGAGGAGTTCTTGAACAAATGCACTGAGAGAGACAGACACACAAACTCTCTAAAATATGTATATGTAGTCTAGAAGATTTATCTGGTGTTGCTTGGGTCCTTAATTCAGTTAATTTTTGTTTTTCTTCCCTTAAATCATTGCTCTGGGACAGTGTTCCCTGGAACATTTTCTATCCTTGGGCAGGCTGAAATTTCTTATGTGCACCACCAATATTGAGGTAGTGTATGTGTGGATGTGCACCACTAATACAACCCCCATATATATTTTAAGCAGTCCACGTGTGTAGAAGAAAATTTATTAAAACAAGGGACATTTAACAAGGAGCAGTGCTTATGATATTTAATGTGAAAGCAAATAAAAAAGAAAATTAACACTCCCCTTGGAGTACATGTATCATCAACCTTTCTAACAGCTCAGGCTACTACTTTCTACTTTTGACTCTCATAAGAGCCAGAACTCTACCACATTGCAAAGATCTGGCCTTAATGCAATACAATATACCACAAATTAATTAGTAACACAGGATTTAATAAATCTTTGAGATCAGAGTTTTAGATATCTGCAACACCCCAAAAAAATTCTGTTAAAAGAATCTTTTTCTTTCTTACTGTAAACTTTGTTTGAAATGTAATCATGCAAATGTCCTCTTGGCACTCCCCCAATTCAGCCTCCTTTCCCCTTCCCTTCAACCCAGACAGAGGACTGCAGCAAGTGAGTCAGGACACCCCAAGCAGACTGCCCCCTGCCTCTACCTCGCAGCACAGATGTCAGCATCCACCCTCTCCCCTTTCTCCAACCTACCCCATTCTCTCACCCCCCTCCCTTTTTCTTTCTCTCCTCTCTTCTATTTATTTCGAGTTTTCATATCCCCAACTCATAACTCTGGTCATCTGAAGAAGTGGGCTGTGCCCATGAAAGCTCATGATACCATCTACATGTTTCGTTAGTCTATAAAGTGCTACCAGACCATTTGTTGTTTTTACCCCATATAGTCATCCACTTATCTCCCTTCCCAGAAGGCTTGAGAGTGCTGAGTTTCTCCCTCTCTCTCCTCCCAGACAAGACTTTCCAAAAACCACCTTCCTGTCCTCTGATCCCGCCTCCCCCCACCCCTATTGTCTCCTTATCTGGCTTTTTACCTGCTCTGAGAGTTGCTCTGTTTCAAGCAGGAAGCTAGCCCCATTTAGCTGCTTGCTTAAAGAGATGATGCCCTGCCCCTGCTGGTCTGGTGAGCTCCCTGCTTGCGCAGGAGCTTTGAACTTCTGAGCGGCGCTCAGACAATAGCTGCGTGGCTGCGCAGGCGAACTGCTTACAGGGAATTTGGCACTGGGATGGGGCCAGGGATGAAATTGGAATACATTGCCTAGGGAGGTTGTGAGTGGAATAAATTGTCTAGTGAGATTCCATAATCTCCATCACTGGAGATGTTTAAGAGCAGGTTGGATAGACATCTATCGGGGATGATCTAGATGGTGCTTGGTCCTTCTGTGAGGGCCGGGGACTGGACTTGATGACCTCTCGAAGTCCCTTCCAGTTATAGTACTCCATGATTCTATAAGAGGTTCAGGATACAGGCTGCCCCAGGGAGAGAGGACTAACCCAGCTCTCTCACTGCAGCAGCTTGGTGCCCAGTGAGAAGCACCTTTCCATGGTTGCTGCAGCTCCAGCAGGCACAGCCGGGGGAGGGATACATGTCTCCCAGCTGGGGCAGTCCAGATTCATCTGCCCCTGCTCTCCCTGGCTAAAGTGAGGCATGCAGCAAACTGTACATTTTCCCCTTGCTTGCTGATGAAGGGGTGCAGCCAGCAATGTTCCCTGTGAATTAAGGGGAGGGCAGCTTCAGTCCCCCCTTCCTAAAAGGCACCTAGTGTTGAGAGGCTTGGGGCTGGAGTAGTCCTGTATTGGGGGGGAGGTTGCCCCCAGCTTGCCCCTTTCACCTTCCTGGTGATTCTGTCTCTTTTCTGCATGGCTTTATGAGAAGCATCCCATTCCAGGCACATCCCATTTTCCTGACACATCCAAAACCTTACCTTTGCTTAAGTTATAATAAGAGGGAGATGTATACTGAATTTGATGATCCTAGCTCTTACCATTTTGGAGATATTTGTCTGTGTGTCTGTCCATCACAGACAAACTCTCTCATATATAGTAGATTGTCCAATCACCAAGCAGTTGTCTCATCCAAAGTAGCATCTGAAAGAAAAAAAGTGAAATGTGATTAAATTCTTCCAAGGTCATGCTGAAGCAAAACCAAAATATACCCTTTGTATGTCCCACAGTAAAACATTACTTGATGATTATGACAATGTTGTTAAAATGTCTGCCACCACCAACATGACATGAGTTGGTGATGGCCTCATATCTGAATCATTATTAGGTCATGCCGTAAAGCAATGGCAGATTGTATGCTTTTATCACAAGTAGGCCAAGTATTAGAAGAGCTGGGGAGGAGGAAGGGAATGGAAGGTAAAATGGGAGTGATTATAGCTGAGAGAAAATAAAAATAATTGGAATGGGCTGTGAGAAGAAACCTAAAAGTAGGAAAGAGAAACATCTTGAAGAAAGACATTGGGGAATGAAGCCTCTTACTAAAAGTTCATTTGTCCTTGGATCCTATAATTTTAGGACATGGAAAAGACTGATAGAGAGGCATCAAGAGAGAAGGAAAACGAAAGAATAAGAAGAGAAGGGATGTTTTGTGTAGTATCTAACATTTCATAGCAAAATGACTTGCTGCCTATGTCTGGAATTTAATGGTGATTTAGGTGTTCTAAAATGCACACAGAAAACACATTTTTGCTAACTTTGAAAGGGTCTCTCTAGAGCTGAATTATTTTGGCTGGCCTAGATTACCTATATATGCTATTAACTGGTATGAATGTGTCCCTCCCTTGCTAGTCTGCCCAGTCGTGGGTTCTAGATTCAGCACTTCCTCTGTAATAACACTGGCATGTAGTCCTTAGCGAATATTAAAATAGACTAGAGCATGCTTTGTGACAAAGGGGAGGTAAGTTTTACTTTACAGATCAGAAAACCCAAGAGGCAGAGGTGAAGTGATTTGTCCAAGGCCATACAACAAATTGGCTTCGATTCTGGCTCACTTTCACTATAGACCATGGCCAATGCTGCTTTCCCAGCTGTACAAGAACTCATAAGTCTAAATAAAGCAATTTCTGCATTGTTTTCAAGTGCTTTGGGATGTGTATTATGACAGCCCATTCTGCTTTCTCTGTGTGTTCATGGGGGGAGAGGGAGTTTGGTGGGCATATGGATTTCAGAGGATGCAGTAAGGTGTCTCATCTCTGCCACAGGGTGATACTGATACTAGCAAGGGGTTTGTCCTTTATTTTTTATATGTGGAACACCACATTTCTGGGGATGCAGTGAGGTTATTTGGTCTTTCTTCAGAAACTGGAGCAGGCTAGTCCATCTTGCTCTCTGGTCTTCTGCTCCTTAAGGGTGAGGCCTGGGGAATTATGTGAAGCAGACAGTATTCTGGCAGAGTTTCTCATGTGGAGAGACAAGAAATAAGGTACAAAGTAGGGATGTAAGCTACTAGTCGACTCTTGGATAAGCAAAAGGCAGCAAGGTGGGGGAGGAGCAGGAGCCTGTGCTGAAGGGAGAGCCGGCTTAAAAGCCAGTTCCCCCCAGCACTGTCTCCATGGGCGGTGACAGGGGGGTAACAGGGACTGGGCGTGAGCTGGGAATCAGCTGATTCCTGACTTGCGTCTGGTCCCAGATGCTGTGCCTCTGCATTTTAAATGTATTAAGAGCCTGTCGGCTTTTTAACTGACTGATATGCAGCAGGGGGGCAGCCTGCACAAGCTGGGAATCAGCTGTCCGCTTGGTCCCTCCTGCTGTGCTTTAGCCTTTTCAAAAGGCAGAGCCTCAGCGTGGTTAGCTCCTGGGCCAGGAGCTAACCCTCTGGCAGCTCTCCCGCTTATCGACTAGTCGATGGAAAATCCATTGACTAGTCAGTTAGTTGATTAAACTAAATTTAAGATCCCTAGTACAAAGCCTTTCACTCCTAAATTGCCAGATCCAATCCAGGCCCAAGCCAGTACAGAAGAACAGCAGTTCACTGACCTATATGAAACAGACAGTTGTCTGGTGCCTTTAGTACTAATTGACTTATTATTGGTTGTTGTAGCAGAGTGCTGAGGGACTGGCTGGTCCAGAGGGACCAAATTCCCCTCACAGCTGGTGGTAGACACACATTAATGAGGCAGGGTTGGGGGATCAATGCACTGCTCCCATCCATGCTCCAGCTGCCCAGAAGACTCCAGAGCTCTCACTCTGGCACTGATCACCAATGTCACATTCATTTTGTGTGTGTGAGAGAGATTGACAGCTGTGACTAGTTGCCCTCCACCAGCAGCTATTGGGTATAGGGAGGAGGATAAACTTCAAGAGCCTGCTTGTCAGAGGTACAGGGGCCCTGCAGTTCTGCATTAGTCACTGGGAAGTGGTGTGCACTCAGCACCTCTGTGCATGTCTAGCAGGTATTTTCAAAGGGGTCCAACACCCCTAGGCTTGTTTGAAAATCCCAGCACAAGTGTACGAAAATGTTGTGTTCAGTCAAGCGCTGGATTAAGAGGCCATCTGGCATAACGAGTGCTCGTGCAGTCAACAGACCCTCAATGCTGCCTCCTGTATT
This sequence comes from Rafetus swinhoei, assembly GCA_019425775.1. NCBI lineage: Eukaryota > Metazoa > Chordata > Testudines > Trionychidae > Rafetus > Rafetus swinhoei. Next base: position 187,254,432 of record CM033437.1, on the reverse strand, counting down.
TAGGAAAAATTGAGTCTCAAAGACTGGCTGCTCGCACGTGATCTTATTTTCAAATAAGAAATGGGAGACTGCCATGCCAATGAAGGGAAATTTCAAGAGGCTGATCCAGTGTGGTGCAGCTCCATCACCAGATGAGTTGCACTAGGAATGACCTGGGTCTTGTACCTCTTTAAAGTGTATTATTGCCACATCTCCTTCCCAACCAGGTCTCTTAGTATTTGTTCTCCAGCCTCTCGACAGTTCCCAGGCTATGTGTGGTGACTGCTCTGTCCCCTGCTTCTAGCTTAACTGAAGCAGATGGAAGCATAGCCTCTCTATTCTGAAAATATGGTCATATGCCTGCATTTAGGATGGGGTCCCACACACTTGGCAGCCATGATTCATGTGAGACACAGGGAAGCTTTAAATAAAGCATGTTATATCCATGTGGATGTCAGTTTATTCTGACTTTCAAGCTATGCTGAGAGGCTTATTAATATAAAACACTGAGATCACAACTGCTTCCACCCCCATCTTACACCTTTCAGTGTTCTTCAGAAGCAAACAACCTCCTTTAAAAACAAGGGGAAAGAACTACTCACTTGTCAGTCAAACACGTGCCAATAAGCGTGACTGTGGCACTAGTGAATGTACCAAACTGACAGGCTTGGGATCATCTGCTATCTTATCCCCAGACTAACTACTTCATGGACTGTGGCAAAGGAAGCTTCTCACACAAATATGCCTTCTGATGTGCCTCCTCTCCTCTGTCCAGAGGGGATTGTCTCTAAGGAAACAATCTTTTTAGCCCACTTAACTTTGACCTCGCTATTTAAGAGGCCAACAAGGGAAGCCATTACTGCCAATTATGATTGAAGCATAAAATGATTAGGTACCATTTCTGTCACCTTAGAAATTTTATAGATAATAGCAGGCACTTGGTCTCCGAGTAATTGCATTGAGTTTACCCAAACTTGTTTCATGTAGCTTCAGAGGGGTAGCCATAAGAACATAAGAACGGCCGTACTGGGTCAGACCAAAGGTCCATCTAGCCCAGTAGCCTGTCTGCCGACAGTGGCCAGCACCAGGTGCCCCAGAGAGGGTGGACCGAAGACAATGATCAAGCGATTTGTCTCCTGCCATCCTTCTCCAGCCTCTGACAAACAGAGGCCAGGGACACCATTTCTATCCCCTGGCTAATAGCCTTTATGGACCTAACCTCCATGAAATTATCTAGCTTCTCTTAAACTCTGTTATAGTCCTAGCCTTCACAGCCTCCTCTGGCAAGGAGTTCCACAGGTTGACTACACGCTGTGTGAAGAAGAACTTCCTTTTATTAGTTTTAAACCTGCTACCCATTAATTTCATTTGGTGTCCTCTAATTCTTCTATTATGGGAACTAATAAATAACTTTTCTTTATCCGCCCTCTCCACACCGCTCATGATTTTATATACCTCTATCATATCCCCCCTCAGTCTCCTCTTTTCTAAACTGAAAAGTCCCAGTTGCTTTGACCTCTCTTCATATGGGACCCGTTCCAAACCTCTAATCATTTTAGTTGCCCCTTTCTGAACCCTTTCCAAGGCCAAAATATCTTTTTTGAGGTGAGGAGACCACATCTGTACACAGTATTCAAGATGTGGGCGTACCATAGTTTTATACAGGGGCAGTAAGATATTCGTGTCTTATTTTCTATCCCTTTCTTAATAATTCCTAGCATCCTATTTGCCTTTTGACCGCTGCACAGTGTGTGGAAGTTTTCAAAGAACTCTCCACGATAACTCCAAGATCTCTTTCCTGATTTGTCGTAGCCATATTAGCCCCCATCATACTGTACGTATAGTTGGGGTTATTTTTCCCGATGTGCATTACTTTACACTTATCCACATTAAATTTCATTTGCCATTTTGTTGCCTAATCACTCAGTTTGGTGAGATCTTTTTGGAGTCCCTCACAGTCTGCTTCTGTCTTGACTATCCTAAACAGTTTGGTATCATCCGCAAACTTTACCACCTCACTGCTTACCCCTTTCTCCAGATCATTTATGAATAAGTTGAAAAGGATTGGTCCCAGGACAGCCGAGTTAGTCTGTAACAGGAAAAACTTATGAAACAACAAATAGTCTGGTAGAACTTTAAATACTAACGAAACATGTGGATGGTATTATGAGCTTTCGTGGGTACAACCCACTTCTTCAGATGACTAGAAAGTTGAAAGTCCGGATCCAAGCATAAATAAGGGAAGGAGGGAGTGGGGGAGAAAGAAAAAAATTGAAGGGGAGGAAGAAAAAAAAGACAGTAAGTAGATAAGCTTCCGAGGGATAGCCGAGTGAGTCTGTAACAGGAAATTAATTTTTAAATTAATTTAAATTTAAATGTTTTAAAAAATTAATTAACCAATTAAAAAAAAATCCTACAAGAAACTGGAACAGATTAGATCTTGTGATGAATTCAGGCTTAGGCATTTTCTGTGAGTAACTTAAACCATTTTAACAAAAAGTTTGTTTTCAAAGTGACTAGTTAAACTGATATAGACTCATTAGTGGACAATATTTAATTGGTTTATAATCAATATAATATAATTTGATAAATGATATAAGCCAGTTGTAAACCACTTTAAGTGTCTGCATCAGGTTAAATAAAATTACATGTTTTCATTAAACCAATACTATTTTTGTGCATACACTAGCTTTTAGGGGATCCAGGACATCTGTGGCATGTGAGATATTAAAATAGTGAAATAAGCCCTCATGTGATCAGCAAAGAATTTCTGATATTTGAAAAAGAGTCTGTGACCTCTTTATCTTTCTGTGATGAAAAGGGGATTGAAAGTTCTTCTTTAGAAGTGTTTTTTTTCTGTTTGTTCTTCACAGTAGTAATAGTTCCCAGAAGGGGAAGTCTGGCTTTGCTGGAAGATTTGTTTGGGATATCAGATGTACATTGGGAATCGTCTCATATCTCAATTGAAAGGATTAGAGATGTTCAATCTCTAACACATGTCTTTTTTTCTCAAGTGTGGTGCTAGGCGTTGATTAAAAACAAGCAAAGACTGACACGTTCTAACAGTCTTACTAACATTCTCTTCTCCTTATTGATTCCTCTGCTCAGCTCTTGTGATGTCATAATTCCACTAGTTCTTCAGTCCCTGTTGAGTCTGCTATGGTAAAAAAGACCTGAATATCAAATATGTTTTTTAAAAAAAAGTTTGGAAAATGCTCAAAAATCATTCATGTCTCTTACAACAGAAAGTAGGAAAGGACACATGACCATTTTTTTTCCTTTTGAAGGTCACTATTAAAGGAGTTTAACGGTCATGTAAGGCCTAACATTTTATTTGCCTTTCATTTGTCTTAATAGTTTAAAGTTCCAGTACTGGAGTAAAACAGTGAATGTGAGAGCAGGAAATGTACTGTACATGCCCTAAGATAAATACCCCTGAAAGTATATTAACCTCTTTGGGTCACGAACCACGTCTGCCTTGTTTTTTGTATAGCATTTGGCACAATGGGGCCCCAACCTTGATCAGTGCACTATGGTAATATGAATACTTAATAATAAGTAAGTTCTTGGGGGGAGGGATTGGTTTTAATCACAAAACCCTCCTTTTCTACAGAACATGTGAAATTTTAAGTCTCTATAACTGTATTCACTGTCAGCAGATTTCCAAATATAAACTGATCCGATATGTGAACAGATAGAGATACCTCTTTCTTCCTTTGGCAGTGGGTGCATTAGTTTTTTTCTTTCCACTAAAACTTACCAGAGTTTGGTACCATTAGTTCAGCACCTTTGCTTGTGGGAGCACAAATGTAGACAGAGGTCTAGGTAGCCTCTGCCATTTAAAACATGTTACCTAGCTCTGTTAAAAGCAGAGCCCATGAAAATCCTTCACTTTCAGAGCATGCCCATATGTTGCTGGGAGCCTTCAGCTATTTCTTTGAGCAGATACCACCTACCATCATTAGGGTGTGGTTTGAGGGAGAGAGAGAACTTATTAATGTTAACGGGACAGGAGCCCTTTGTGAAGTGGCCCCCTGCAAAAATTATTGCCCACTCCTGGCTTACAGGGAACACTGGATAGGAGTCTCTTCCCATTTTTTCAAAGTGTTCGATCTTCTGTCTCTTCTTTAGTCAGGATAGTAAACAGGAGAGTAGGTGCCAATTTCTCAACTTAATGCTGAGCAGAGAGGTCATCCCAGGTGGACGGCAGCTCACACAGGTGCCATTGTTTGTTGGGGAAGTGCTGTTAAAACTTGGGGTGTCACCCACCTGCTCAGGGGTGGCCCGTGAGCCTAGGCAGACTAGGTGGTCGCCTAGGGCGCCGCTGGCCTGTGGCGCCCGATGATTATGTCACCGGGTGCCCGATGATTATGTCACGGCCATTGACGGCCGCTGCAGGCGGGGGCACCGATTGCGCCTTCCGCCTGGGGCGCCAGCTGCCACAGCCAGCCTCGGGCCACTCCTGCACCTGCCACATATTAAATAATCACCTCTAGCCATTTGCCCCTGCTTCAGTTTGAAGTGCTGGCACACTGCCTTCTCTAAGGATGATCACTTGGATTCACTAATAAGTCACCAAGCTGCAGATTGTCCTGTATCAATTTCCAGAAGCAGTTCCCTTGACACAAGACTGACTCAAACTATCCTGAGAAGCTCTTACCCTCCCACTCACAAGTCGGGTCGCCAACCCTGACTTGAAGGGTTTTTTCCCCCACAACATGACATCATATCTTTTTCTTACCTCCAGGATTTTTTTCAATCGTCACCAGGAGATTGATATTGCCTCTGGAAGACTCCAGGCAAATTCTGGGGCATTGGCAACCCCACCCCCTGACTCTGAGGCCTTTCTCAGGCTACATCTGCACTACAAGTAGGGATGTGATTTCCCTTGCTCACGTGCACATCCACATGCCAGCTTGGTGAGAGCTAGTGAAAGTAGAAAACTATGGTGTTATCAGGATGGGACATATGGGTGAGTCCTGACTTCATGTGGGGTGGGCAGTGTTGAAGCACGAGGTATGAGGGGGCCACTTCCCCCCCAAACTGCCTCCAGCTAGCCTTGTGTGGGGTGATGGATGCTGTGTCTAGGCCCCTCTGGAGCATGGGTGGCACACCTAGCTCTGGGAAAAGACATCACTCTCATGAGCGCACAGCTCCCAGTACCTATCCTGGCCCACCATTTCACACCAGGCCAAGCTCCCAGAGGTGGCAAGTCTACCTTTCTTTGCGGCTCTCTTCTGCCACCACTAGGCTGCCTGCTTGCTTGCCCACCTTCCTCCAAGTGGTGACATAGCCACTTAGCAAACAGAGCCATGCCCAGGGTGCCTGGAAAAATGGGTGCCCCCATGTTTTGCTCTGCCCACCTACTCAGTGCTCCTGGTGGGCAGCAAGATCAGGATGCAGCCAGGATCAAGATGCTGAATACAGTCTCAGTGCTCAAAATGTTTACCAGTGATATGTTAACCAAAGAGCCACCTACCAGCCAGGGACCAATGCACAAGATAGAGGTATGGGGGGAAGGGTTAGGCAAAGGGTCAGTACCCTGGCAAGCAGCTGGGATTCCTGTTAGTGTGCCTTCCCTGGATAATCCCTAGGAGATTCACCACACTGAGGTTTGACTTTTTAATCTGGGAAGCATCTAATACATTTGAAGCTCCCAGGCACTTCTTACTGCTGCAAAGAGGTTTTCTCTCTTCCATCCAAGAGCCTTCTGGCTTCTGTGACTTCAGCAGGGTGTGCATGTGTTTCCACTGAGCTCAGCCTGCCCCAGGATCCTGGCTGCTGCAGTGAAGGAGCAGCTGCTACTGCACACACACAGCTGTCTGGTTGCTATCATCAATTAAAACTCCTGCTGCTGCTCAGAGCTTTCTTAAGAAGCAGTAAAGGAATGAAAATGTTTGGTGCTTGTCAGTTTCACTGTTAACTCCAGGGCTCTGGATAGCAGCTCTGAAGTTGACAGAATTCTGGTCCTTTTGCACTCTGCAATATTCAAATGAGCAGCACCAGAAGCAACTGCAATTGTCTGCACACTCAGGAAGATATTGCATCAGTGACATATGGTTTGTTTTCTGAAGGCTTTTTTTTTTTAAGCCTAGATTCTGCAGAAGCTGGTGGTATTAGAACTACACTGTACCACTCTATAATTTTTTTGCCAGTGTGTGAGTGGGTTTTTTAAATGCATCATATTAATATTTTTACTGGTAAATTAATAAGTCCTCTCCCCTGTGACTTCATCTTAAGAAGTTTCAGATGGGTAGTCATGTTAGTCTATTAGCAAAAACAAAGAGTCCCATGGCACCTTAAAGTCTAACAGATTTATTTGGGCGTGAGCATTCATGGATAAAAACCACTTTGTCAGATGCATGGAGTGGAAATCACAGGGGCTAGAGATATATATTGCCTGTGATTTCCACTCCATTCATTTGATGAAGTGGTTTTCACCCACAAAAGCTGATGCCTGAATAAATCTGTTAGTTCTTAAGGTGCCACAGGACTCCTCATTCTTTTTCCATCTTAAGAGTTTTTTTCTAATCTGGAAGGTTTTTAGCACTTATGAAATATATACAGCAGATATTGGGAGACAAGCTGCACAGGAAGTCAGTCCTGCCCAGACCTACCATTCTGCAGCATTGTACAAGTGACTGAAGATTTGTCTTTTGTGTCGAACTCAATAATATATAAAGCTTTAACTCTCAAGCATGTGAGTGCCTCTTCTGCTGCCCCTTTGGATGGCCATATTTTGCAAGGGGGCTTAATCTTTCCACTGTGCTGCTGCCCTCATTGGGGCACTCCTTTTCTTTGGGGAGTGGGAGATTAGGGAGGAAGGGACAAGTGGATGGATGAGTGACAAATGCTAGAGCAGTGGAGTCCATGCTTTTCTATAATTACTGCAACACTTGAGTATAACAACATAATGTGGGAGAACTGTGTTGGGTTATCTGTGGACAAAGGATGCTTCAATGTGAGTTCAGTTAAATACAGTGACCAGCTGGGTGCTGGATAAGAATGAAGTGTGTTCCCGATGTTAAAATAAATATGTCCCCCTCCCCCCATAATAGCTGCAAGCATACATCCCCGGTTCTGGTGCGGAAGACTTCGCTATTGGCTTGTTCCACTGGCTTGTCAAGAACTCGCTGAAGAGAGCATTTAAGATTTTTTCTGACTCCTAATGCAAAACAAAATCTAGAAATGTCTTAGTGGCTCCTGGCTAAACTTTGAGCTAGCTATTGCGGGGTGGGGTGGAAGTGTCTTCCAATATAACCTTCCCAAGGGGTACTTCTTTACAGGCAAAGACACAATTGATTGTTTCACATATCTGTCTCAATTATTCCAAACCCCTGTGACTGAAATCCAGCTATTTTTCCATCAGACAACCATCCCATTGTTTGCAATCTTTAACGAACTTGTGAAGGGAGCATTTAGTTTCCTTTGTCTTCTAAATTAAGAAATGAATACCAGTATGTCTGGGAAATAGTTTATAAAATATCAGAATTGTTTCTGCTTCTGCCTGGTGGGTTCTACCCTTTGCAAAGAGAACAGGTTAATGATTGAAACCTCTTTCCTGGGGTTATAACCAATTTGCTCAGCAAAGATCTGAACTGAGAGTGAGGACACAGGCAGGAGTATTCTTTGGAACAGCCAAGATACTTATATTAAGGCTGCCCAGTAAGCTATCAACAACCTAGTCATTTAAAAAAAAAAAAAAAAAAAACCAGCTGTGAACTGCAAACTAGTGGACTGTCAGAGTGCAGCCAGATTAGGGTTTTCAGGTACCATGCATTTGTATGTCAGCCTGTGTTATAAGTACTCGAGTGTGAAGAACTTCACTAGTTGCTCGGGGAAGGTGAAATTATAGAATCATAAGGTTGGAAGAGACCTCAGGAGGTCATTCAGTCCAACCCTCCTACTAAAAGCAGAACCAACCCCAACTAAATCCTGGAAGGACAACAGACAAAAGTTCCTCCTGAAAATGAATTGATCGAAATGAACATCAGTTAGTTATATCTGCTGACACTAGTTTGGTCTGGTGCAAAATCATTCAAGAATCTGTGTCGGGTTGCTCTACTACATTAAAGAATTACGATAAGCATGACAATATGTGAACAGCACAATCAAGAAAGCCAAAACGCTATTCTGAGAGCACCAGGGAGTCCTCTCTGACTTTTCCCTTTGATCACTGGAGTGAAATTTGCTCAAAGCAACAATTTTGAGTTGCCAAAATCAGCACTGAATTGATAGAACAAAACAAAACAAAAAACCAACAAGGAGTGGTCTTGCCATTCAGAAAATGGTACATATGTGAAGACATATGTTCATATAATCATATGTGATGAACAGTTCTTATGGTTTAAACAAAACTATTAAGAAGTAAAATATTTTCTTAAATTCCAGTACATGTGTGTGTTTCAGTTTTAAGGATTTTCTCTATCACCTGACCCAGCTTCATCTGCCATCTGAAAGACAAGCAAATCCAGATTCAACTCTGTTCTCTTCTCTTCCCAAGCTGCCTGTTTTGCAGAATTCCAGCGTTTTAGCTTTGCCACCTTAGGGCGCTTAAGATCTCTGCGTATCTACTGACTGCCTGGGTCCAGGGGAAGTTGATGTCCAGCTGTCTGGGTTGAGCTCTGTTGATGCTCCTTCCCCAGTCTTTGCCAAACCCATGGCAGCACCTAATACAATTCCGAAGCACTCTAGTCTTGAGTGAACAATGGAAGGTAGTTTGTGATCCTGCTTGTGGCAGCAGTAGGGGCCAGAGAGTAGGGCTTTGCATTTTGACCCTGGAGATGTGGGTTCAGTTCCCAATTCTGCCACTGATCTGTGTACTGACATGGTGCGAGCTACTTCCCCTTTTTTGTGTCTGTTTCCCTCTCATCTTTTTTTGGTCCCTCTTCAAATTACTGTGTAAGCACTTAAGTGCAGGCTCTGTATCCGTTCAGCACTTAGTCTGATTGGTCCCTGTTTTTAGCTGGCATCTTAAGATGTTACAGTAATACAAATAAACAACATTAATAATAGTGCTCACAAAATTTGTACCACAAGCCTGGCTTGCCTTTATGTTTTTGAGGAAAAATTGCTACTGGTCATATAAGTTGCTAGTGTTTCTCATATAGCGGGTTATGACACCCTCCTACCCCAGAGGCTCCCATAAGGCAATAGAGGGTGGGAGGTTTTGAGACATAACAATTTTATTATTGTCTAAAACACAAGAATCTTGTCCTTCATTCCTTGCATGCCCTTATCCTTCAAGGTCAAGTATTCTTGCAACCTCCTTGAAATGTGCACACAAATTATATAGGCTTAGTGTTGTTATTGCTGCCACAGTTTTTACTTTGGCTTTCATAGCAAATGTAAGGGTGTTGCAAAAATATTTACTTCAAATAAAGGATTGTCAGCCAGAAAAGCTTCAGAAACGCTGATCTAGTCTGACCTTATGTATAACATGAGACATAGAACCTCATCCATTTATTCCTGTATTAAGGGCACACCTGTCTAAGAGCTGTATATTATTAATTATTTCGGCAGAGCACAAATGCAAAATGTGAAGCACGAAGAACTCCTTTTAAGGAGTTTTGGGAAGAGGGCTAGATGAAAAGTAGGTCTCTTCCTTTATTCTGGAGAAGAAACCATATTTCCATAATGCAGTCAGCATGAGAGATCATTATTACTCTTCTGGTAACAAACCCTTCCCTTGACATTCAGCTGACTGTTTTGCTTTGCTAATTTAATACTATCGTACCCCTTTTAGGATTTGTTCTTGATGCTGCATATGCCATTGTCAGGCATCTTTCACTTCTGAGGAACGTGGGTATCCATCCTGGCCATGGGCTGGCTTGTAGGCCAGGGGTGGGGAACCTTTTTTGGGTTAGGGGCTGCACACAAGTGAGAAACAAAAAAAAGAAAAAAAGAACCCATAAAACACCTCATTGACGTGGCTCCTGACTGGGAAGGAGAAAGACCCTCTTCACATTCCCCTCGCACACCAGAGCCTAGGGGGGCCCAGCCTAGTAGATTTTGTGTTCCAGTCCCGCAGTGGTGGAGCTGGAGTGCCAGTGTGGGTCCCCCAATGCGGGGGGTGGAGTGCTGAGCCTTGGGGGCCAGATCTAGCCAAGCTGGGAGCCTGAAGTTCCCCACCCCTGTTGTAGTCTGTCCCTGCTGCAGAGGGGTCGAGTTCACAGTTCAGTGCAGCGGGGGGAGGGGGGGGAGAGGAGTTACGTGCACACGCTCTCTCTCTCTTTTGCACCTTCCATAGGATTGCATTCCCATGCATGGTGACATACCTGCCCTTTGACCATCTTTGCTTGCCCTGCATTTCTTATTTGATGCTGCTGCCTCAGGGTTAATTTGTCTCATGTTTCAGTTTATTTTTGCTTGGCAAGCAAGCAAGATCCAGAGATTCTTCTGCTGATCCCTGTTCTCCCTTCACCCCAGCCCCTTCCCCAGGTTTCTTTATTGGGTCACTTGAACTGCTGTGCCCAAATAAGCAGCCTTAATAAGCAGACACACTCTTTCTGTGCCTTTGGCATGGTCGAAGAAGCGGGGAACAGTGTGTTGTTTTGTTTTTCCCCCTCTAAAAGACTCTGTGTGGAATAATAGCCTCCTAAGCTGTGACGAGAGGAGTGAGATGCTGCTGCGTTAAGTGAACTGGAAAAGCTCTGGCTGCTGTCGAGCATAAACGTTGCCTTTGACACCCTGCTTCCCAGCACCTGCTGCACTGCATGTCAGAGGCCGTCAAAAGAAGTAGGGCAAAGCTTTGAATGGCACCATCACTCATCAGTGGGAGAAACCTCCCAGGAGGGCATGTGGCTCTGTGTTGTCAGGGCATTAGGGCGCTGTGTGGTCACACTAACAGAGCAGAAGCAGAGTATGAGCCAAATGTAACCCCTGGGATTCCTAGTGGAGCTTGCTGTGTGGCTGAGGTGTGCAGGTGCAGCCAGTCAATTGCAAATTGTACATCTGGTGGAAACTTAAATAGGTAGCTCCTGACAGGCATAGCAACGTATTGTGACCTATTGGTGGCAGGCAAGCATCTGCTGTGTTCCAGCATTGCACTGCGAACAGGTGAGTGCACAGCTTATGGGGCCGTCTTCAGCAGAAACCTTCTGATTTCTTGAGCTGGCTCAGGTTGTGCAATGCCATCTCCAGTTGAATCCCATGAGTGTAAATAACAGTCTCTGACAAGCATGTGGATCAGGTAGTGTGTGTGACTAAGGGATTGTGCGTCGTGTGAGGAGGAGTGCAGGCCTTGAGTCAAAGGCTGACCTAATTTTCTGTTTTAAAAAAATGTCCCTGCCTTATCCTTTCCTCCCTTTTTTCCTGTCTCCCTCCCTGCTGGCTATATGAACTCATGCCATTGCTTTGAGAGATGCATTTCTATTGAGATAAACATTCCAAACAGTCATTAATGCACAAACAAGGATGCTATTATAATCTCAGGATTTATCATTACCGCTGTGAAACAACTGCCATGCCGTCTTGCTTAACTCTTCAGTCCCCGTTGCCCCCTTGCAGAAACTAAATTGGCAATGCCCTAACCTTGAAATAAAAAACCCAACTGCAGCATTATTTTATTATTGCCATGCAGTGCTGCAGTAAGATGAGTGTAAATGGTGATGGTCGTGCCCCAATACTGTCATCCTTTTTTGCTAGCATGAAGGAGTTGATGGTGACTCCATCGTTCAGCTCTTTCAGTGAGAGCAAGGATTAAATCTTCCTTGCTAGGAAAGAAAACAAATTCTTTTGACCATCACCAAATTACACCACTTGCTCTTGGAAAACAAGCTGAACTTTTTGTAAGAGTTTGAAGTGAATCTATTGAGTGTTTGTGAAGGGATTTTGTTTGCTTTAAAAGCAGAATCTTTTTCCATTCAAAATTCTAAGATCTTACAGTTGACTTAAATTAACTGTTCCTACTCTCTACTCTCCCTTCTCCCCCCGAGAAAATCTCTATGCAGGAATAATATTCACAAGGGGGTGGGGTTTGGAATATTTTGTTTATAAAAGCCCAACCAAAATATTCCAAAACCCTCCTCATTATTAATATTATTCCGCAATCTTTCCATCTCCGTCACAGAATCTGGAGAAAATGCTGGCTGGTCTTCACATATAGATGAACAAAATTTCACATACCAAAATTCAGTTGTGAAATTTTACACATAAGACCTGAGGCCAGATAAAAGGGCGTTGGCAGGAGATGGTGACAGTTCAGCAGAGTTCCTGGGTCCGATAGCTTTACAGAGTGGACAGCTTAGCGCCACTGAACCCTTTAGATGTGAAGAAAGGGAGCTCCTGTCTTCTCAATAGGGCTCCCCTCTTGTGCCCTTTGGGAGGCACATGAGATGTAGAGCTCCTGTTCTGCTAGCCTTTGGAGGCCAGCGTGCAGAAAGGCAGCCTTGCTGCTGCTTGCCTCCACAGTCCATCTAGCAAGGGTCTGGTGCACAGCATGGGAGAGCTGATCAGTGTAGAAAACTCTTTGTCCCAAACGTGTACACATCCCTGTGCCTACCAGACTTCCACTTTTCGGGATTCCCTATTTATTGGAAAAAGGAAATTCCTAGACAGAAAACTTACGCATTTTTTTTTTAAACTCAATAGTTCTGTACTTTATGCATTGGGGATATATTCATTTCTTTGGCAACCTAAGTACGAAGGGCTCCAAAGGATCACTTAAGTAAGGCAATTTACACAAATATTCCATTATTTATGCATTCCGTTGATAATTCACCTTATACTTCTAACAATCTTAACAGTCTCCCAAAGGATATACTTAAGTCTTTGCATTTATATCATTAATACTATATGTTGCATAGTCCGATGTAGACGTACGTTAGTGATTTATGGTACTGAAAGAGTTCCTAAGTGTATTTGCTAATCAAAGTTAAGGCTGTTAGGGCCTGTAATGTGAATTTTCATGTCTTTGTCATTCACTGAATCATGAATGTAAGGCTAATAGAGTATTTGTTAATTACCTTAACAGATCAATAAAAGTTTTTTGTGCTTATGGGCTCCATATGATAATTGTGTAGTTATTTAATCTGCCTGTGGGTTAATTGCCTCAATAGCCTAACTCTAAAGTTAGGTTTGCATGAGTGTATGGAAACATATAATATTAACAATATATAATGTGGGTAACTAATAAAATTACATGTGTCTGCATTCAGGCATTAAGTTAATTACCAGACTAGAGAGAAATTCTCCCTTCCGTATCCCATGGAATAGCAATGAAGAGAGGTGTTAATACTTTTTATTTTTAAGCATCTAGTGTCTGTGCTGTCAGAGAATACTAGGAAATCTCAGAGGGAAAATCTCAGTCCTGTTAGTCTGTAACGTTAAAAACAACGGGGAATCCTGTAGCACTTTGGAGACTTAACTAAAACATATAGAATCATGAGCTTTTGTGGGTAAAACCCACTTCATCGCCATTCCTTATAAAATGAGGTTTAAGGGTAATTTCGAAAGAAGGGTTTTCTTTCTAAATAAACGTGTCTAGACAGCGTTTCTTTTTTCAAAATAGGGTATTTTGAAATAGCGCCCGGATGCGATTATGCAAATGAAGCGCGGGAAATTCAAATCTGCGCTTCATTTGCGATTTTGTTCCTCTGCATTTACATTCCTCTCTTGAAAGAGGAATGCAGTGTAGACATACCCTAAGGTGCCACAGGACTCCCCATTATTTTTTTAGAGAATACTAAGTTTGTTGTTCTACTCTGGTGCAATAAGGAGGTTGGGTATTCTGCTCAATGCCCAATCACTGGTTTTGGTGGGACAATTATTACCTTATATAATCCTACCATATTCTGCTATGTTGGGGTTTATTTGATGTTTCCCAATTGGGGAAAGAGGATTATGGGATTTCAAAGTGTGAGCATAATTGGGGCCTCATGTGGCATGTGAAGACCGTTTTTACTTTAGTGCTGCAGAAATAGGAACAAAATTTCTTTAACTGCCCAGCTTTCTTGTTTCATCTTTTTCATTTGGGTTGTACTTTCAAACCAAAACAAATCAATCCAGGTGCATGTCCCTACAGAATGTTCTGCTCAATCTGACCTTTCAAGAGTTTTCAGTGTAATCGGCTGTGTTTCCCTGTTGTTGTAGGCAATGCCCATGTCTCGATTGATTAGGGCGGGAGAACTGTAGGTTTGTCTGCTGTGCTGTAGCTGGTATAGGTTGACACAAACTACTAATTGCCAGAAACAAGGGCTGAGAGGATTACAATACAAATTGAGGGATCTCTCCTTCCTCACCATCCCTCCACCATGTATGCAGGTCTTTGTGCATCAGAGAAGTAGCTGCTAGGGATGTCAATGTGTGGTCGACTACATGATCAGAGGCAGTGGGGGGAGGGGTGGGAACCTGAGACCTTGAGGAGTTGGCTATAAGCATGCTCCCCACGAGCACCACATCCGCTGCCCTTCCACCCCCACCTCTAATAGAGGCAGCAGCGTGGAGAATGAGGGGGGCAGGCTGGAGCTGATATGGGTGGGAAGCTGGCTTTCAAACAGGCTCCCTGTGAGTGCCAGCTCTGTGGACCCGTCTGCCCCTCCACCCCGCTGCCTCCTAAAAAGGAACCGAGGAGGGGCAGGTAGGAGCTAGTGCTGGTGGGAGCCAGCTTAAAAGCTGGTTACCCCAGCACCAGCTCCACGGTGCTGCTTGTACCCTCCCCTGCACAGCTGCCTCTACCAGAGGCAGCAGAGTAGGGAGGCAGCCGCAAAGCAGCCTCTGTCCGCAGCTGCTGTGGCTCACCATGGACAGAGGCTGGTCTGCAACAGCAGCCACTGTCCATGGGGGGATTCAAGCTCCCCGTGAACAGAAGCTGCTGCTGTAGACAAGCCTCGATCCGTGGGGAGCTCAGACCCCCGCAGACAGGGGCTGCTGCCACCCCATGCTGATGCCTCTCTATCATCACGGGGCAGCAGACAGCCGGTCTGCATGGAGAGCTGTTTTTTTAAGTGGCTCCCCTAGCGTACCAGCTCCCACCTGCCACCCCTGCTGCTGCCTCTGATACGGAGGCAGCAGCACGGGGTGGAAAGGGCCTGCTGGGAGTGCACTGGCTGCCAGCCCCTCTCCCGGGAACTATCGAATAATCATGTAACTGCTAAAATTTCATGTGGTTACACGACTATTCAATTACACAATATCTAACATCCCTAGTAGGCGCAGGCAGGTCCTCTTACTGTCACTGTTTCTGATGCCTGCTGCTTACTTTGAGGTACTTCAGATGTCCGACCGCTGTCTTCTTGGAATCTCTTTGCGGGACTGGCCGGGAGAGATAGGGGAGGTCGGGGGCAGCGTGGCTGGCTGGGGGAGATCAAGGAGGTCGGGGACAGTGCGACTGGCCGGGAGAGATAGAGGAGGTCGGGGCCAGTGCGACTTGCCTGAGGGGATGGGGGAGATCGGGAAGCCCTGCGACCTTCCGGGGGCGGCTGGGCTCCGGCATCCTGCTGCATGGCTCTGCTCCCTCCTCCCTCTTCTCTCACTGCCTTTGTCTCTGCACTGCCCGGCGCCTTCCCTTCCGAGCTCCGCTCTGCTGGCTCCGCTGCCCGCACAATTGCCTTGGGCGGCCACAGGCAGGTCGGATAACACGGAATGTCGGATAAAGGAAGGTCGGATAATCGAGACTCTGCTGTATTACAATAGCGCTCATAGGCTCCTATTACGATAATGGGCCCAGAGTGTTAGTCATTGCATGTAAGGAGACAGCTTATAGTTTGAATCAAGGCACAATATGAAAGGGTAAATGGCATTGCAGAGAGGTGAAGTGAGTTGCCCACAGGCACCCACAGAAAATATGAGTTTGATACTTGGCGCTCCGTGTCTTGTCCACAAAATGTTGGTGAGTTCCCAGCTTCCCTCTGATACACAGAACACTTGGTCACACATCTTTTTGTAGGTGACTTATCTTTTGTGGAGTCCTGAGAGAAAATGTGGAAGAATGGCCACCTCCATCCGTACTAAGCCAGTGCCTCAGCCTGGTGCTAGGAGGCACTGCTGCAAATGGGGTTGGTAAAAAGGAAGAATATCTCATATTTTGCTGAGATGAATATCAGAGGCATGCTATGGTTTTGTGATTAAGCACAGGAAGGAAAGCCGGGAACCATGTAATCCCAGTTCTGCCACTGACTCGTCATGAGACCTTTAAGTTAGTTGTTTAACCGCTCTGTGCCTCAGTTTCCCAGATGTGAAATAAGGTTAATGTTTTATCTCACTGAGGGCTTATACACTTTTGTGGAGTGTGTAGAAGCTTTTGTGAATGGAGGGTTTGTTTTCAGGATTTATTGGGAAGAGATGGGTATTCTCATCCAAATGCAAGAGAAGCTAAAGCATTTCTCTCACCAGCTCTCCTCATCTTTACAGCAGACCAGAGGGACTTTACCAGAATCTCTTGCCTAGACACATTTTTTGCAGAAATCTTGACACCACCTAGTGGTGAATCCTATTATTACACTGGTTCTCAAACCACTAATGTGGATACTTATGTTTACTTATGTTTTTTATGTTTAAATGAGAATGCCTCAAGGATCATCTCCCCTCCATTCCATGATTTTATTCCTCCTGATGTCAGCTATAGGCATGGACAATATTAGAAAGCCTGTGTTTTAGCCGTCTTGTTTTTTCCCCTTAAAATATTTACACTGTCTACTCCAGCAATTCTAAGCATCTTTTGCCTCCAGAGTGGCTGTAGGAGATCTTGATCAGTTTGATTTAATCTCTCTGTCCCTGCTCTCAGGTACATGCTTATCTGCTGTCTGGGCCTCCTTCCTCTCTTGCCTGGTCTTTGTTGTCCTCCCTGAGCACATAATTCTCTGCAGCTTTCTCTCCCTGGCATTCTGTCCAGGAGGGATGCAATAGTGCAGGGGTGGCCAACCCGCGGCTCGTGAGCCACATGCGGCTCTTCAAAGGAAAAATTGTGGCTCCCGCACCCGCAGATCTTCTCACGGTCCCCTGCTCTGACCTTTTTTTTCCTTATCTGGGCAGGGCGCCGCTTGATGTAGCGAGATCTGACGCTGCGGCCAAGGGAAGCCTGCTTGGGCCACACGTGGCTCTGAAAGGGGGACAGCACTTTTTTTTTTTTTCCTCAACAACTTCTTTCCCTCGGCTCTTTGCTCTGTATCCCCCACTGTTTTGGCTCTTCGTCTGCAACGGGTTGGCCACCACTGTAATAGTGTAACTGTTTAAATGTGTGACCAATAAGCATGAGCTGGAGTCCTGAGAGAGAACGTGGAAGACAAACATGAGCTTATCAGTTACCGTAATGGTTACACATCGGCTCCCAGCCCTGCTCTGGGGGAACTGGCTGCCAACCGATGCTGCTGGCTCTATCAGAGCTCACAGCATGAGGCAGGATCGGGAGCAGGGTCAGGAGTCAGCAGCCAGCTCCCCAGGAGCAGAGCCAGCAGGTGGGAGCCAGTACGCACTGTAAAACGTATACTGCAGAACCTGCAGCACACAACCACTAAGATTTTCATTGGTTACATGGTTACCTAATTAACTGCTTTTTAACATCCCTCCTGTCCAGTCACCTGCGTAGAGATGTACGAGCTTAACCAATAAGCTGTTAATGGTTAAACCCTGCAACTCTGCTAGGGAGCGCACAGCTGGCAGCTGGGAGCATGCCCACGAGTCGGGGAGCCCTTTAGCACCTTTCCTTCTCTACTCCTACATCCCTAGGTAACACACAGAACCGTGCAACCGACAGAATTTGTATTGGTTACATGGTTAATATTTGTATACGTTTTTTACATCCCTACCATCAAGTGTGTCCTGTCAAAGCTGGGCACAGACACGGGCTTGAAATAAGTTGATTTTTGAAAGTTGTCGCTCTGAACATGATGTCATGCTCGAAGTGACTTTCCAAAGTGACATTGTAGAAGAGTTCCCTATTTGTTATTCTCTCTATTACCTGCAGGTCCAATTTGTTTGTTTTTTAATTAGTTAAGTGGTAGTACCTTTTGCCTGGTACACTCTCATCATTTAATGAATATTCTGAACTCCAAAGCCATCTGGGGAGCCAGATGATGTCTGAGGAAAAATAAGCTCCAGCTCATTCTGTAGGGCTAACAGATATTCCAGTGAATAACATCCATAATATGTCATCAGTGGCTCTCCTAGGGTGTGTCTAGACTACTGGGTTTTTTGGAAAAAAGTGGCCTTTTTTTGAAAAAACTTCCCCTGCGTCTAGATTGCTGCCGAGTTCTTTCTAAAGTAAATCGAAAGAACACGGCAGTTTTTTCGACCGCAGAAAACCTCGTTTTACAAGGAAGAATGCCTTTTTTTGAAAGCGCTCTTTCAAAAAAAGGCGCTATGTTATGCATACTGTGCTTTTTCGAAAAAGCATCCAGACTGCCTGCGGCGCTCTCTTTTGGAAAAGCGGCTTGCTTTTTCGAAAGTACTGGTTGTAGTCTAGACGCTCTTTTTCGAAAGAGGCTTGCAGTCTAGAGGTAGCCTTAGAGTTGGCATAGAACTATAGAAAGGCAGGGTGAAGGGACCTCAGAAGGTCATCAAATCTATTGCCTCATGCTGAGGCAGGACCCAAGCATACCTAGGTCATTCCTGACTGGTGTTTGTCTAATCGTTTGCTAAAAATGACCAAAATAAAATTATATCCGCCTCAGAACACCAAAAAAACCCCATTTCCCCACGCATTTGATTTCTCTCAAAGGCCCATGTCTGCAGGTGCCTGCATAAATTCTGTACAGGATGGTGACACACTTAATTGTATGACACGTGCAGTTGTGAATGTAATTGGCACACTGAGTGTGCAAAATCTGTAACTGCATGCAATAGTGACTTAATAAACAAAAGAAAACACCGGGTCCTAGAGGTGCCATACCATGTCCTTTTCCCACTGAGCGGCAACAGTAGCTTCACTAATATAAAAGTTATAGTTTAGCATCTATCTTTTTTACATACCTCCTACTTTTTCAGTGGGAGATCTGCTGTTGTTGATGGGAACAAAAATTTACCCACCTAGTCCAGGCACCCTAATTAAGTATAAATCTGGCCCACTTCATTAAATGAGTGACACCTTTGTCAGGACTTGCACTGGCTTTCACTAAGCGATAGTCTACACTAAAAACTTATGTCAGTATAACTGCATCACTAAGGAATGGGCAAAATCCCACCTCTTGAGCAGCACAGTTATACTGATCAGCATATGTAACGTCTTTGCATAGCAGCTGCATTGTATGTATAGACAAGCTGTCATAGGCAGGGACTGGAATAGCAGCGTGTTGAGCTGGTCAGGATTGAGGTGCATTGGCAAAGCTCTGTGGGGACTGAGGAATGTAGTAATGAGGGGTATGCAGAGCTCTGTAAGTTCAGCAGTGGGGGATGTGTTCTACATATTGCAGGATACATAGGTAACGGATGGACTGAGGAAAGCAATAACACCAGGTACTGTGGTAATCACCGTTAGTGGGGAAGTGTCTTGTGCTTTTTGCTCCAAACCATTTCCACTCCTTTATCTGTATCCCACAGAGGCCAATGTAGCAAAGAGATCCTCTTCGGAGGCAGCACAGCAGGAAAAGACTTGAGCAAGATGACAATCAGGTTTCATTTATTTAATAGTATAAAACAGCTACAAGAGAGCCCCAGGACTGCAGGGTGGCAAGGATGAACTGAGCTGCTCTAGAGATTTATTCAGATAGTTTTAAATAATACATTTAAATCTCATCAGGCATCGTGAATAAATTAGTTGCTGCCTGTCATGATCATTGCTGAGCCTACCAGCAAGGGGAAACCAGCTAGTTCAGTCTCAAACACCTGGTTAGGACAGGACTTGAAAGCTCTGTCAGACACCTACTACCTAATGGGCAATGTTTGAGGAAACAGTGGGAGAGCGGGGAGAAAAGGGGAAGAGGGGCAGCATTGCTGCTGATATCCTGGGGAAGTGACCCAGTAGGAAAGGGGTTTCTACCATGGTAGTGCCCCTGCTTGTGAGGACTCCATTTTCATAACAGTCTCTGGCTAGTAAATAGCTCATGACTGTAGAAGCACCTTTCCTCTCCTTGTTGGACAGGCGAAGTTCTCTGTTCCTCACATCCTCCACCTTGTTGCTCATCCCTCGTCCCCCTTCTCATGATTTGAGTCCTCTCCCATGAATGACTCCACTGTCTGACTCATTGCCTTATCTGCTGTGGATCTGGTCAAGAGTCCTGTTTATTGCTCTCTGCTGGTATTTATCAAAGGTCTGAGCAGCAGCAGAGTTCCTAGTGCTGCCGATCTGTGGACTGCAGAAGATAACTCTGTTACATGCTACCTTTTGTTCATTTTTGGTACTTGGCTTTTGCAGACGGTCTAGAAACCTCTCCCTTTTTAAAACAGGATCATGTCAGCCTGAAATACGCTGTTTCTAAAAAAATAATTCAGAAGTAGATGTAAGTAGTGGTATAGTAACCCTGCATTGCCCTACATGTTCTTGTGCTTTTGATCCCCCTTCAACTCCAGTGTTCTTCCCCCATTTCCCCTCCAACCCGTTCTTTTGGCATAAAGGGTTGTGAAGGGTTAGGGAGGTGTAGGACATATTCTGTTGTTAAGTAACCAGAAGATATGGATTCTGTGCAAACAAATGTTTCTCTCAGAATACTCTGTGCCTGTTTTGTTAATTATCTTACACAATAATCCAGGAAGAAGGAGTTTCCCTTTCATGGCTAATCTTTGTGGTAACAAGACAGTGGACAAATTACTCCTGTTTCTTAATGTGATACGTGACATTTATTTCCTCTCAATTTGCTAAATCAGCTTGATGTGTATAATAATCTTATTGCCAGTTCCCTGATGTCTGTCTGTCCAAGGAGGACAGCGGCATTTAGCCATTGTGTGGCTGCAGTGCTGCCCTCAGAAGAGCCAGCTTCTTCTAAAAAATGCAGACACACCTTTTTGCTGAGGTATTTAAAATGTGGACAGACATAAACCAGGGAGAGAAGAATTATCTCCTGTTTTTTAAAGAGGGAAAATTAAAAGATCTTAAACATGTCTACTTGGCCAAACAGTGACTTATAGGCGGAAAGGCCTAGCAATGAAGTAAAGTATTTTGAAGGATGGGAATGCCGGGAGGGTGTATGATAAGGAGTGAAGACATGGAATTAAGAGGACAACATAGGCTGCCAATCATCAGTAAGTAGGATCTATTAACTTATGCAATAGTAAACACAAGCAAAGTGATAGAAGGTCCTGTATGGTAGCTTGGGGCATTTAGCGGAAGACTAAACAGGGCACCAGAAAATATGCTGCAGGTAACTATCTGCATGGGCTGAGGGCTTTGGGGAGGACTAGATATGACCTAATAGGTCCTTCCATCTCTAATGCCTGAGAGTCACTGGAATTGTAAATAGAAACCTTTGTCCCAGTGCTCCTTTAAAGAATCCAGCCTTTAGTTGCTGCCTTGACTCAGAGACTTCTTAATTCCATTAACACTAAAGATTTGTTTTCTGATCTCCCTGCCCTCTTCTCTTTTATTGCAGTCATTCCAGACTCCTTGCGCGTGGCCTCCGTCCCGCAGACCCTAAACAAAGTGGAGCGTGACTCTCTGGAGTTGAAATGCGAGGTATCTAAGAGTACAGCCCAGCACAGTCACCTCTCCATCTCCTGGTACCGCCAGAAAGCAGGCGAGCCTCCCGTGGAGATCATCTCCCTCAGCCGCGACTTTGTCCTGCGAGCGGGCAACACCTACGCGCAGAGGCAGGCTACTGGCGATGTTCGTCTAGACAAGGTGGGAGAGACCACCTCCAAGCTCACCATCTACAACCTCCAGCCATCTGACCAGGGCGAGTTCTACTGCGAGGCAGCGGAGTGGATCCAGGACCCGGACAAGTCCTGGTATGCCATGACCCGCAAGCGCTCCGAGGGCACCATCATCAGCATCCAAGCCACTGGTCAGTATCTACAGGATTTTCTTTCTCCATGGACAGGTGGCAGGAGAAGCAGTGGGTGCTGCAATAAGGGAGAGAGTGGGGGAAGCGTGAGAGCTGCAGTTCCAAGAGATTTCTCTGGTATTGAGCAGACCAGTGACTAGCTTAGTGACTGCCTAGCCTCACTGCGTGTGTGTGCTGGCATCAGGCAAGTTGGGTTTGGCTGTAGAATAGACGCCTTAGGAAAGTCATGAAAGCCCTCTTACCAGATCATTCTTAGCACTAGATAGGAGAAAGCCATGAATGTTATGGGCCTTGGCTACCTCAGAATCCAGCTCTCTCCCTGTGCTTTGTTGCTATGTTTATGATCCACTTAGGTGATCCGGTTAACAGTTTCCTGGATGGAACGTGTGGCAGGACACTTTCAAGGGTTGCCAGAACAGCTTTGTTGCTGGTGGACGGGTCAGACATCACTAGATGTGATAGAAGGCGTCTTTAGCACTATACATTTCCTATTGCCCATGGCTAATCTCTTTGACCTGTGTCCTTGGAGTCCCTAGACCTCCTCCTTCCCTGGAATGCGTTCCTCTCTCTAATGAGGCTTGGGATCTGCACTGGTATTCCCTTCTGCAGGATTTCTCAACTGTAGAGCAGCTGCTTTAGACTCCAGCTGTACAACATCCTGTTTGGGGATACCTAGTATGTATGTGCCAAGCCATGGAGACTGGACGTTTTTTACCTTCCACTACATAGTATCTAGCATCCATGTGGTCCTCTAAAACATGTGTAGCTGCACAATGCCCAGTCTGCATGTATTAGCTTTAGAACCAAAGTGTGCATCCCGGAAAAGGCTATTGGCATGGACTAGGGTAGGGAAGTAGTAGTGTAGAGGTTTCCATGAGTACGGTACAGGCCCTGAAAAGTAACAATAGTCACCAGAGGGAATTCTTAGCTCTGGAGAATTATGGGTGAGTAACTGCTCTTCCCCTGCCCCTAAAATGGCTGATTATCATCTGACTGAGCCTGAGATTTAATGTTTATCTTGAACTGCTGTCCCCAGGACATACACCTGTTGGTTGTAGCTGAAGAAAGAACAGTGATTCCAAATAAGAGAAAATAAAACTACAGAATTCAACAGCGATTTTTATATTGCATGTGACCCATTTGCATGTCAAAAATCTCTCTCTCTGCTAGCACCGCAGGCTCTGGTTATGATTTGAAAACCCAGCTGGGCTTGTTCTACCTCTTTGCTATCAACACCAGTAATAGAGATCCTGCAGCTGGAACTTAACTGCCACGGTGGTTAATGAAGCTTGAGGCAGAATAGACTCCAACTTGCTATTTCATGACACTTCTGGATCCTCCGGTAAAAAATGACTAGATAACGAAACAGTCTGACCGTGAGCTAAATGATGAGGGGCTCATTGCTTAATAGATGAATCCAGTGCATAAATCTATCCTCTGGGCAAGAATAAGAGGCAACATCGCTTAGGGGATGAAACATGGCAGGATGCCGGCGCAGCTTCTGTCTGCGGGGAGCTTGGGCCCCCGCGGACAGGGGCTGCTGCTGCCCCACAACCTCTATATCAGAAGCAGCAGTGTGGGGCAACACGCAGCCGATCTGTCAGGGGAGCTGATTTTTAAACTGCCCCTCCTCGCAGACCAGCTCCACCTGCCACCCTGTGCTGCTACCTCTGGTACCAGAGACAGCAGTGTGGGGAGGAAGGGGGCTCCCCGGGAGTGGGGCCAGGGGTGTACTGGCTGCTGGCCCTGCCCCTGGGGAGTACTTTAGTAACCGCTAAAAATTATTGCAGCTACACTATTACTAAAATACACAGTATCTAGCATCCCTGTTAGTCATTCTTCTGTAGCACTTTGGATACAAAAAGGCTAGGAAGAAATGAGCTA
The DNA here is from genome assembly GCA_019425775.1 of Rafetus swinhoei. Classification (NCBI taxonomy): domain Eukaryota; kingdom Metazoa; phylum Chordata; order Testudines; family Trionychidae; genus Rafetus; species Rafetus swinhoei. The sequence continues at coordinate 187,230,700 of CM033437.1, read as the reverse complement.
TTTCTTCTCCTGATTTGACTGTGATTGCAGCTTTTGCATACCTAGCAGTTGGCTGCTTCTCCTCCTGCAGGTGAGATGAACTCTGTTCTCCCAGGCAGCAATTACATGCACCTCTACTTAAGTACTGTGGTGGCAGAGGTATGTTAATGGCAGAGGTAACTCAGAGGGACCCAGGAGCATGAATATGGGGTGTGTGAATGAGAAGTGATTTAAAATGAAGCATGGAAGTGTCCTGCACCTGGTCTGGCTCTTGGCTGAAGTCCCGCCACGTGTGCAGTGCTGCAGTGACACTGCTGTGTGTTGGTCTGTCTCCCTTCAGATAAGGAGTTCAGTGTGCGGTTGGAGACAGAGAAGCGAACGTACACGGTGGGTGAGCCGGTGGAGTTCAGGTGTATCTTGGAGGCGCAGAATGTCCCAGAACGCTACTTCTCTATCTCGTGGGCCTTCAACAGCTCCCTGATCGCCAGCCTGGGGCCCAACGCCGTGCCCGTCCTCAACAGTGACTTTGCCCAGCGTGAGGCCCTGGGGCAGCTTAAGGTGTCCAAGGAAAGCGACAATGTCTTTGTTCTAAAGATCTACCGCCTCCGTCTGGAGGACAGTGGCAAATACAACTGCCGGGTGACTGAGCGGGAGAAAACAGTGACGGGGGACTTCATTGACAAGGAGAGCAAGCGGCCGAAGAACACACCCATCACGGTCTTGCCCCTCAGTAAGTAGAGATTGGCATGCTCCTGCATGGTGCTGGGTATGTGTGCGCCCTGCAGTGCAAATCGGGCTACCTGAGAAGCTTAGCTGTGTTCACCCAGGGTGGGGGAAAAACCGGAGAAGTGCACAATGAACATTTGTCTGGTGAGGCTTCAAAACCCAGCCAGAAAGATCTTGAAATGGGGAGGGAGGGAAGGTATCCACTACCCAGGTTCTTCGGCTGGAAAATTGTCCCTTGCCCTTGGTGGTTGCCCCAGGTTGTAGTTTGTTCCTTGATAGTAGAGAAGTTTGGGATCTTTGCTAGAACAGGGAATGGGAATCCTGTCTTCATTCTCCCTCCTTTCCCAACCTCCTAGCAGGGAATGTAGCACTTAAAGGTGTTAATCCATCTTAAAAAGGCTGAATTGGGAGCGCTGCTGGTCCTAAACCAGCTCCCAGTTCATCCTGGAAGCAGCCCAGTCACTGGAAATTAGGGATATTAAAACCATAACCAGTTAACTGTTTTAACCTTGGTCCTGCCACCCGACATAGGGATCCATCCATAGCCGTCAGATTCTGCTGGCCAGTCCACCAGCCCCACCACAGCTGGGTCTACTCCAGCCTGGTGCAGCTGACTGCTGCCAGAGTTAACTGTCAGGGAACAGTTAATCAGTAAGCATACAGGTAAGCCTCATGCTTGCTGTGTGCTCACTGGTTAACATCCCTACTGGAAACATTTCAGTACCTGCTGCCCACATCTCCCTGCTTTGGTGATCTTGCAAGAGATCCCGTCGGCTCCTCAGATCGGAGGGGATGTGACCTGGGCCCAGAGGCAAACACAATATCATCTTTCCCAAGCCCGCATTCACTCTTCAGCACAAAGATCCAACCCTGTCATGGGATGCCTGACACAGCCAGCCTAGTGTAAATATTCCTGTCTGACCCTGTCTGAATGCCTTTTGTGTGTCAGAGGGGGTGTGATAAGCACAGAAAAGACAGGGCAAGAAGATCCAGCCTTCAGATTCATTCATTCTCTTTGTTTTGCTCTTTCTCTCAAATTCGGTTAATTTTGATGTGACCAGCTACATAAGAGTTATCAAAGCTACTCCAACAACAGGTATTGAGCAAACAAAGGAGTGGCTGAGAGAGGGTTTTGTGTAATTGTTACCTTTCATTTATTAACCTTATAGTGAGCTACAGCTTGTTCTGAAGCTATTTGTCCTGAAATAAGGGACAATTATAGTCCTTTACTCTCTTAGCATGGACTAATTCATTGGTTTGGGATTGAAAATTGCACTAGCCAGAAGTCCTGGATTGGACTGATTCCTAAAAAGTAACACTTCTAGACTAGAAATATCACAGATTTCGTGTGAGAGATGGCATACCCACCGGTTCTGGAAACAAACTAACATAGCTCAATTTTTTTCCCCAAAGGTGCGAAGCATCTATAACTCTCTCCCCCCCCCACCCCCCACCCCCCCAAAGCAGTGGGAGTTACCAGCTTTCACCACCTCTGAAAATCAGGCCATAAATCTTTATATCTCTGGAAACTTAAGGATCCCACTTTTCTGGTGGCCTAAAATATTAATAGCTAACTCTGGTAGTCTGTGAGAGAATGGGCTGCTAAAACTGGGTAGGAATTGGAAATGGCAAGATGATAATCAGAATTCTGTGATGGTAAGGCTTTTGGGAGAGCCAAGACTTACAGTACCTGTCATAAAATTCATGCTTTCAGTATATTCATTTTCTAAGCTCGTCTCCTAGACCTGTAATCAGAAAACATTTTAACTCTTCGCAGGCAGTCATAGGACAGATTTTCAAAGTTTGGCAGTCCTCTAGCTTAGGCTCACAAGTCCCCCAGTAGCAAGTCACTGGCCCTGTGCATACTTTGGATATTTGCACACTCAAGTTAGCCTGCACAGATCCAATGTGTGTGCAGTTTCATGCACCTGAGTTTGAAAGGAGAGCTTCCCAAAGACTCTACCTTCCTTGCATTCTGGAAACTGGATAAGTATAATCATCTCCTCCCCGTGCTCACGTTTCTCTTCTGTCTCTTTAGAGACCAGCATCTCGGTGGAGATGACTAACAATGCCAGCAATATCCTAGAGGGGGAGAGCCTGCGCTTTGGCTGCAGTGTGCGCTCGGGATTTGGGCCCCGGAGCCATCTCTCCGTCAACTGGCAACTTGTGGACAAGCAGAACAGGCGCAGTGATGTTGTGCGGCTGGATCGGGATGGCACGCTGCATCCGGGTCCCTCCTACTCAGAACGTAGCAGCTATGGGGGCATCCAGATGGAGCAGGTGCGGCCTGGCTCCTTCACCCTGGAGATCTTCAACAGTGTCAAGGCAGATGAGGGTCACTATGAGTGCCGTGTGACTGAGTGGACACGGACGCAAGATGGGGAGTGGCAGATGATTGGGGAGCGTCACGCTAGCACACCCGTGTCCATCACTGCTCTGGGTGAGTACCAGAGGCACTGGGGAGTCTGTGCAATGCTTTCCAGCACTTCACCCTCATAGGGTTTTGATTAGGAGGCTGCCGCAGACATTACTGGCTTGCTCTGTGTGGCTGTGGAGCTAAGCATTGGGCGGAGGAGGGGTGCTTCTGGTGCCAGGAACTTGTGTCAGAGTGGGAGTCAGTGTGGCTGTAGGTAGCGTTGGCGGAGGAGAGCAGCATGTCACCTTTCTGGGGTACACTGGCATGTGGCATTAGAAAGGCAGAGAGGGAAGGTAGATGGCATTTGACACCTCTGTGGTAACCCCGTGAAAATTACTCCTTGCAGCTTCTCTGTGAACTGGGTAAATATTAATCTCCAGTCTCCAGGTGAGGAAGGTGAAGCTCAGAGGGGCTGTGAGCCTGACTCTGAAATTCTGAGCAGCTGCAACTCCATCGGATGTTGGCAGGAGCTGCCCTCTGCACAAGTGAAAATCAGGCCCTCTGCGACTGGCCCGGAGCCACACAGTGAGCCCGCTGGCCAAGCGGGATTAGAACTCACCAGTCCTGATTGCTGGTGCCCTGTTCTTACAGCTAATCCCTCTGAGTGCTGAATACAGTAAAACCGCATGGTTTAAAGGAGAGCATTTGGGGAACTGCATGGATTTAGACTCTCACTCATCTGGTCCAGATCTTGCTTATTTTTTTAAGAGTTGGACCAGTGCCAAAAATGCCCTACGGGTCTGAAGAACTACTGGTTGTTCTTGAAAGCCTGATAACTTGGAAAATGCCAGGGCTACAAACAATTGCTGTATGTTGTGATTGGAAAGTTGGGTGGATTCACAGCTTTCCAGTGCTATGCAAAACCTTTGAAATCATATCACATTCTGATTAACATCTTGTTTTTCCCTCCTCCCCTTCTTAAGAATTATTCTTTCTAGAGCTAGAAATGATTGCTTTGGAACGATTTCACGCTGGCAAGAATCCTGGGTTATAAAGAATTAAGGCCAGTTTCTCAGCCTAGTATAAATCAGCATACCTGAGGAGCAACTGAAGATGTTAATTTGTATTTGGTGTAGTCTGGTGAAGCTGGTAGCTACATTGCATGCCAGAATTGAAAAGTAGGGGAAGTGGTGTGGAAGGGAAAGCAAGCAAGCTGGTAATCAGGGTGATCTGATTCTAAACTGTGAGTGTCATGTTCATTAACTCATTCTACTTGTTGAAAGTTGGCTGCGTAAAACTTCCCAGTAGTTCCAGAAAATGTAATTAAAAGCTAATAAATTTATCTTCCACTGCAGTTCCCTCTTCCAGAGAAATCTCAGATTGACAGGTCATAACTAGTTCTGTTTATATAACCAAGAGGTGCTATAGGTTGTACCTCCCTTAACTGGGAGTCTCTGGTCCGGCAACATCCTGCCAGACCATGGATGTTCCTGAGCCACAGAGCCCAGGTATAGGGATGTCAGGCTGTGGGGCAGGAGCAGCAGCGGGGGCCAGCAACTCAGCCAGGAGCCCCATGGGAGGGGGGCGGAGGAGCAGCAGGGAATTCTGGCCCCTGTGGCTGCATAGTAGCAAGGGGCTGGCAGCAGCAGCCGCAAAACTCCAGCCCCGGCTGTGGCGCTCGGGGGCGGCGGTGGTAGCTGCAGAGCTCCGGCCCTGGTGGCAGCCATGGCGTTCCAGCCTGGAGGGCCATGACAGTTCAGGAAGCAGCCAGGCTAGACTGGAGCCCTAGCCGAAGGCAGCAGGGCAGCACAGATTATATTAGGAAGGACCTCCCCTTGTATGGCAAATCCCCTTGTGCGGGACCAGACAGGTCCTGAGGGTGCCGGGCAAGGGAGGTCCAGCCTGTATTACAGCTCAATATAATTCGAAGGAGAAAATGTCCAACATCCTTTGGCTAAGTCTGATTTTTTTTTTCCCTCATAATAGCTGTAAAGTACTTAGTGCAACTTGAATGGCACATGTTAAAGAGAGTAGTGTTTTTTATTACTGTAGCCAGAGGAGACCAAAAGTCTCTGAGCACGTGAATGTCTTCCCCTCTTTGCAGAGTGCTAGGGTTTGTGGCCCCTGCAAGCCGATGGGGAATAGCTGTCCTCTGATGTTTTTGAGAGAAGAAGAGACTTATTGACTGACTGTGCCCTCTCTCCAACCAGATTTCCTCCAATTACTAACCAATGGCTTCAGCACTTCACAGGGGTCATTGTCCTTTAATCCTAACTCAGTGAACAAACCAAGTGTGCTGCTTTCTACAGAGCCATGGGCTCATTCATTAGCTATGGGGCAGATGAGAGGAGAAAACATGGAGGAAGCCTCACTTCCCCTCCCTCTCTCGTATTTAGTCAGGGCAATTGGTTGCTGTAAAAGACAGCTGTTCCTTTGTTAACCTGGATGTAATGAGCACATCTGGAGAGTTGAGAGCCTCAGAATGCAGATCTGATTTCTGCATGACAGCCAAAGTCCTGTCGTCATGCTCCTTTTGTCCAAATTAAGGATTTGTCTACACTACAGCTGCTGCAGCAGTAGCTACAGCAGTGGTCTCCAACCTTTTAAAGCATGAGATCACTTTTTGAATTTAAATGTAATCCAAGATCTACCTCAAACCCAAATACCCTTGCCCTGCCTCCTTCCTGCCCCTCCCCTGAGGCCCCATCCTGCTCACTCCATCCTCCCTCCTCCATCCTCACTCACTTTTATCAGGCAGGGGGCAGGGTTTTGGGGTGCAGGAGGGGTTCAAGACTGGGGCCGGGGTTTGGAATGCAGGCTCCAGCTGGGCACCACTTACCACAGGTGGCTCCTGGGTGGTGGTGCAGGGGGCTAAGGCAGGCTCACCCCTACCCTGGCTCTGCACCACTCCCAAAATCAGCCAACAAACTCTCTTCATCCCTGCCCCCTCTGCTCTGTGGAGATGGGGTAGAGGGAGGGGCACCCTGACATTACCAACCCCCCCTTCCTCTTCTTCCCATGCCCTGCACAGCAAGCAGGAGGCTCCCAGGGGTGAGGGGCAACTCCAAGGCAGAGGGCAGGAGCAGCATGGCAGTACTGAGTGCGGCAGATGAAGTGCCGTCGCTTGACAACCTCCGGGCCAAACCCCAGCCTACCAAAGGCTCCAAGATCTACTAGTAGATCCTGATCTACTGATTATTGACCACTAAGCTACAGTGTTGCAGCTGTGTTTCTGTAGCGTAGACACTTCCTACATCAACCAAAGGGGGTTTTCTCCAAAAGGTGATAGCTGGATCAATGGGAGATTTCTTCTGTCAACTTAGCTGCATCTACTCTGGTTGATAGGTCATCCTAACTATGGCTTTCTCAACATTTTTCACAGTCCTGAGTGACCTATTTAATTTTCAGTAGGGCTATCAATCAGTTAACTCACATAATTAACTCAAAAAGTAATTGCAATTAAAAATTAATCATGATTAATCAGTGTTAACCACACTGTTAAAAATAGACTATCAATTGAAATATATTAAGTATTTTGGATGTATTTCTACATTTTACAATGTATTGATTTCAATTACAACACAGAACGCAAAGTGTACAGTGCTCACTTTATTAAAATTATAAACAAAAGAAAAAGTATTTTTCAGTTCACCTTGTACAAATACTGTAGTACAGTCTTTTTATCATGAAAGTGCAACTTACAAACATAGTGGGGGGAGGGGGGGAGGTAGTTACATAACTGCACTCAAAAACTAAACAGTGTAAAGCTTGAGCACCTACAAAGTCACAGGCAATTGCTTAGAGAAACAAGTCTCCAAAGTAACCTGAAAGTGAGAACAAGTGTTTGCATGGCACTTGTAGCTGGCATTGCAAGGTATTTGTGCCAGATATACTAAATACAGGCGGCCCCTGACTTGTGACGTGATCGGTTCTTGGGAAAGTGTCATAAGTTGGGGGCTTTGTAACTCAAACCTGCATTTATGATAGGCACCATGCGCCGTCATAAATACAGGCCAGTGACGTAAGTTGGCGGTTTTCGGCCCCTTCCACACTTACAAAAATGGTTGTAAGTGCGAGGGAGAGGGGAGAGTCGCAGCTCGGGCTGTCATAATGCGGGGGTTTCCTGTATTTGTATGCCCCTTCATGCTTCAGCCACCATCCCAGAGGAAATACTTCAGTGTTGATGATGCTTATATAAAAATGCATTAATTAAATTTGTGGAAGAGAATTGTATGGCTGCTGCTCTGTTTTACCCGCATTCTGCCAAATATTTCATGTTACAGCAGTCTCAGATGATGACCCAGCACCAATGTTTCCTCTAACCTTTTCCATCCATATGCAGAATAAATTTGATGTGTATTGAGGCATGTGTAAATGTACACCATCAACAGAAACACAAAACCTAGCTACGGGCACTCCGCTACTCAGCTGGGCGTCATTTGAATCTCTCCTGAGCAGCTACACAAATGCCCAGTTTACAGGGAACATTGCTCAGCACATGTTTGTTTTAAGAAAACTTTCACTGAAGATTTAGCAAAACAAACAGAAGGCACTTTTGTGAGACTTCTAAATAAAATATAGCACTTGACCCGCAGTTTAAGAATCTGATGTGTCTTCCAAAATCTGAGAGTGAGGAGTTATGGAGAATTCTTTCAGAAGCCTTAAAAGATCAATGCTCCAATGCAAAAAGTACAAAACACACAGTACCACAAAAGAAAATCAGCCTTTTGCTGGTGGCATCTTAAAATGAGCGTGTGTTGGTCCTCAATGCTTTGGACCATTATGAAGCAGAACCCATCATCAGCATGGATGCATGCCTTCTGGAATGGTGGTTGAAACATGAAGGGGCATATGAATCTTTAGCTCATTTGGCACACATATCTTGTGACACTGCCTACAAAAGTGCTATGCGAACTAGAGATGTTAAATATAGGTAATCAGCTAATCGAGTAGTGGATGGAATTTCCATCGACTACTTGATTAGTCAGCAAGGGGAAAAACTGCAGAGCCACAGTGGGGTTAGCGCCCCAGCTCGGGAGCTAACCCTGCTGTGCTCTGACTTTTAAATGTATTAAGAACCACCAGGCTCTTAATACATTTAAAAGGCAGAGGTGTAGTGGGGGGGACCAGATGCAAGCCAGAAATCAGCTGATTGCCGGCTCACTCCCAGTCTCCTCTCCCCCCCCCTCCCCCCCCCCATTGTGCCTCTGCTTTTTAAATTTATTAAGAGCTGCCAGGATCTTAATACATTTAAAAAGCAGAGGTGCAGCATCTGGGACTGGGCGTGAACCAGGAATCAGCTGATTCCAGGCTCGTGCCTGTCTCCATTATGCCTTTGCCTCTTCTACCCCCTCCTTCCCTTCCCCAAGATGGTGCTGGGGGGAACCAGGCAGCAAGGGGGGGAAGCGACTTAATTTTTATTACAAATATTTGCGTAAAAAAAAATAGTATATTTCAATTCCATTACAAGTATTGTAGTGCAATCACTTTATCATGAAAGTTAAACTTACAAATGAAGAATTATGTAAAAAAAACTGTATTCAGAAATAAAACAATGTAGAACTTTAGAGCCATGGTGTCCAACGTGCTAGTCAAGTCACTACTCGACTAGTCTCTTACATCCCTAATGGCAACGTCTATTCTCACTTTCAGATGACATTATAAACAAGAAGCAGGCAGCATTAGCTCTTGCAAATGTAAACAAACTTGTTTTTCTGAGTGACTGGCTGAACAAGAAGTAGGACTGAGTGGATTTATAGGCTCTAAAGCTGTGATGTCCAATCATTTCTGAAGCAGTAGCCAGTATAGTGGCTTCTTCTAGAGCGAACTAGCCCCACTCAACCGGCCAAATAGCCACATGTGGCTAGTGGCTAGCATGTTGGACACCATGTCTCTAAAGTTTTACATTGTTTTATTTCTGAATACAGTTTTTTTTACATAATTCTTCATTTGTAAGTTCAACTTTAATGATAAAGTGATTGCACTACAATACTTGTAATGGAGGAATTGAAAAATACTATTTTTTTACGCAAATATTTGTAATAAAAATTAATAAAAGGTTAGCACTGTACATTTTGTATTCTGTATTGTAATTGAAATTAATTTATTGGAAAATGTAGTTTTCCAAAATTTTTAAATAAGTGGTAGTTGTGGTAAATAGTGTTATTGTTTAACAGTGCTACTAATTGTGTGATTTATTGTGATTAATTTTTTTAATTGCCTAACCTTAGAAGAACAAATAACCTTGTAATATTTAAACCACCCTTCTATACCCTCAAACTCTGACACTAAGATCTGATGTCTTTGTTTTGCTTTGCACCAGGCCAGGTATGTACTTCCCTAGATAGGATGGCTGCCGTCCTTCATGGGGGGATGAGATGCAGAAGTCTTGCACTGGGGGCACCTCAGGAGCCTCTTCCTCTTCTCCTCGATAATTGTTAAACACATTTCCAAAAGCTTTAATCCCAAAGATTGACCTGTTTTTGCAGTAATGACATGACCCGGAACCCTGCCATGGTGACGTCTTTTGATGATTAGGATTCCTAAACCCGTTTGCTGTAAGTGTACAGAGATCTCAGTGGCTGCAGTGTGGAATTTAATCTGCTCACTCCAATTAATGTCCCATCTGCCAACTATTGTTAATTAATATCTATTTAACCCTAAGGTCAGAGGCTACTATCTCCTGAGGAGTCTAAGTTGAGTGACTATCTAAGTTCAGCAACCTTCCTTTTGCAGCCTAGCCAGTTTTCCATGGGTTTGTAATCTCTGTTACTATTGTGTTCAAGGCTATGAGGAATTCTCTTTGGCAGTAATTTACAGCACTTGGGTAGGCAGATAATCTATTCCGATATATCATAGAATCATAGAATACTAGGACTGGTAAATATCAAATATTTCTGCTTCTTTGGATCCATGCATGGGATTTCATCCTCAGAATGATATCGAGGGCTTCATAACATTGATAAATTCTGTTAGTCTTGCATATGGAGTAGAGCTCTCAGCTCATGTGAGAGATACAATTGAGACTTCATGGAAGTTTACACCTCTCATGAGCATCAGTGATGTGAAACGCAAGACTCCCTAGCCTTACATGCTGCTGTTAAATAATATGATCAGGAAAAATAATTCCTTTCTCATCTTTTGTTTTTTAGACTAAGGAAATTCTCAGAGATGAAAATTTAGGATAGTTAATTAAGAATATATTGTCCTCATACCTTTAATGTAATGTTAGTTTTAAAATACCTTAAAACAAAAACAAAACCTCTTAAAATATAATCCAGAAAATATGTATTATAACATGTGGGTGGGTGGGTGGGTGGATGGATGGATGGATACATAAATTCTAGATTGTCCAAATATGGCTATAATTGAGAGACAATGGAAGATACTGCCTAGGTGACTTAGCCACATAAAAACTAAGATCAGAAGGTCCTCACTATTACTTGGGGTTTCTCTTTCCAGGTTTGTATATAGGCGCTCAGATATTAGAGCAGTGGGCACCTCTCAAAAGTATAAATGCCAGCAAGCTGTCCCCTCTTTTACTTCCCGTCACCCCTTCAGTGCCACCAGGAGCTAGACTTGGGTTTGGGGCCAGGGAAGAGATTATGAATACAAATGTTTGGGGAACAATGTGACTATTGCAGGCAAGCCTGGACCAGGAGGTGGGTATTGAATCAATCTTCAAATGCTGTGAGGTTACTGGTCTAATCTTTCATCCAGTTTCCATAGTTTGGTGCTAGGAGATGTGAAGGTCACCAGCCTCTCCCCCTATTCACTCAGTGTTCCAGTTCTTCAGTACTTTGATAGTATGGGCCAGTAGATCTCAACCTATTTGCCATGGTGGCCACATAGGTAGCTGTCTGTGGGCTACATGGGCCACAGCCACACCATCCATAAATTAACAGTGTGGCCCTAGGGTTGTCCTATGGGCTGCAGCTGTGTGCTGATTGGGCTGCAAGCTGATTGAGAACCACTGGTGTGGACCATGTGGTAAGAAAGAGTCTCACAGACACCTCATCTTCTATTCAGGGCAGCAGGAACCACCTCCCCTCCATCTGGAAATGCAGCCGTCGCTTACACAGAGAGCTACTGTGGAGCAGTATAGAATCTGAAGGGTTTTGGGGTGTATTTAATGTTATCTGATAATGGGAAACGAAGCAGCAGCAGCTTTCCATAGGCCATCATTGGAGAATCACTGCTATAGCCATTTCTCATTCACAACATTATGGCAGCCTCGTTTGACAAGAGTTCTCCAAATGCTTTAGTCTCACTCATGTCTCTCTTTCCGCAGAGGCTGGTTTTGCTGTCACAGCCATATCTCGAACCCCTGGGGTGACCTACAATGACTCATTTGACCTCCAGTGTATCATCAAGCCGCACTATCCATCCTGGGTCCCAGTGTCTGTGACATGGCGCTTCCAGCCAGCAGGCAGCACAGAATTCCATGACCTGGTCACCTTCACTCGGGACGGCGGGGTCCAGTGGGGGGACAGGTACACGGGTTTCCGGACCCGCACTGCCATTGAAAAAGCTGAGTCGAGCAACAATGTGCGCCTCAGCATCAGCCGGGCCAGTGACACCGAGGCCGGCAAGTACCAGTGTGTGGCCGAGTTGTGGCGGAAGAACTACAACAGCAGTTGGACACGGCTGGCAGACAGGACCTCCAACCTGCTAGAGATCCGAGTCCTGCGGCCAGGTAAGAGCCCTCATGGTCATATGTCCTGGAGGCTGGTGGGCAGTGTAGGGATTTTTTTGCGAGGAGGGAAAGTTACAAGTGTGGTCTTGTCCCAGTTCTTCCTTGGGAAACAGAGAAAATGTTTTTCACCACAGAACCAGAGTTTGACACACACAGCAGCTGCAGTGCTACCCAGCAGAGGTCTATGACTGGAATAGCAGGAGTGTCGCAGGGCAGGTTTGACGCGCACTGGTAGAACTGTGTGTTGGCCCAGAACTACAACAGCGGGGGAGAGTCTGGGTCAGGATTAAGGTGTGCTAGCCAGAGCAGTGAGAGGAGAATATGTGCGTAGCTCCTGCCTGTGCTACATCTGGCTTCAGCCATTTCTCTTAGAACTCACGAAGTGACAGGACTGCAGTCACTCCCATGACTCACATTCTTCCCTTCCCCCCACGGGCAGACACAAAAACCTCCCTAGTTCTAAGCACTGTTAGCAACTGTGTGATGATACAGATATGGCTGGGCAGGTGGTTGGCAAGGACTACAAACAAACACCTCAGACCTGCACATTGTACGTACTGTCAGTGCATGTAACTCTTCCTTCCTCTCACTTCTACTTTTCTTCCCTCTCTTTATTTCCTCCTGCTGCATCTCAGAGCTTACTCTAGCACAGAGGGGCCCTGATCCTGAATATTGCTGTACTTATCTTCACTTGTGCCCTTCCTGCAGGATTTTCCTCTTGTCACTGGCTCTCTCCTGCTGTTGAAAGAAGTGTTTCTCTCTGTCCCAGAGGCAGGTCCCTTGTGGTGCCCTCTCCTGGCTCCACTGCTTTTTAAAGCCACCATCTCGTTTATGCCCTCACTTCCAGTGCTTTCACCCCCTTCCAGCTGGCTGATCACCTTTGACAGCATTGCCACGCTGGCCAGAAGGGCATCATTCAGGGCAGATTCATCCTGACAGAACCCAAGCACTGTAGTTCTTTGTCATAGTCGAATCTCTTTGGCTTGAGTGGGAGAGAGGAGTCTGAAGGTTTCTTGCGAACCCCAATGACTCTCTTGCAATCCTGTGGCATTCAGAGCAGGGCTGAGCTATTGACCCAGCTAGATGTGGTGGGGAGACTTGCATCGTATTAGTAGAGCCCTACCCTATTCCAGTCCCTTCTTCCTTCTAATCCCTCTTCTTTATGTGACTTCGAAGATGAAGTTTGTCAAAACCCAGCCTCCTGTTAGCAGAAGTAGAAGAGACGTGTGGATAGACTTCTGAATGGGAGAGGACATTTGAGACTGGCAAGGTGGAACTGGAGGGCTGGGCTGGTAGATGCAGGGAGATTCCACTACCTCTGTAAACCAGGACCTGCTGGTGATCAGAAAGTCCTGGCACGCTGCAGGAAGCAGGGTGGGAGGGCAGCAGCCTGGCGCGATGCAGGGGGTATGGGTGGGAATCTGGCATGCAGACCAGCTGGGCTGGGGGGTGGGTGGGAGTTAGGAAGGCTGGCTCACGGTGGGTCAGAGCAGGGGCAGGGAGCCCGGCATATGACCCAACTGGGCTGCCAGGGGAGCCAGGAAGCCTGGTGGGGGCAGCAGGGCAGGGGGCGGAGCCAGCAGCAGAGGGGCCAGAAATGACCTCCCTTGGTCCAGCAAAATCCCTCATCTGGGACCAGTCAGGACCCCAGGGTGCCGGACCAGGGAGGTCCAATCCATACATTCCCATTGCCTTTTCAGGCTGTGCATCTCCCTGCCAAGTGTTTGGTAAAGGGAGTTTGATGATTCAGAGTGTGACATTTCCGAGCAGCGTGCAGATGCGAGATGTCTATGGGAGTCAGGCAAGGACAGCAGATGGTCTCTGTCAGTGGCGTGCGCAATGGGTAGCTGTGTTGTGGTCTGTACAGGCTAGGGCACTGGAATATGACTCTTGGCAAGAAGCTTATCAGCAGACCTTGGGCTGGTATCAAATTGCCAGTGTCCTCATGTGGATTAACTTATTTACCTTTCTCCTTTGTGACTCTGGAATATGGTCCTTTGGCATTAAGCGCACCCCGGACTCAAGAATCAGGAAGTGTTTTGTTCTCTAGATCCATACCAATGAGGGCTGGGGTCATAGCAAAGCCACTAGCATTCCTGTCCCTAGTCACTCAAGCGCATATGCATGCATGCACGCACGCAGGTAAAGGGCCTCTGCTCTCCTCCTAGGACGGCAAGTGCTGAGCCTGCAGAGCAGCCAGGGGAAGGGCCCCTTCATCCGAAGGGAAGCAATGAGGGGCAAGAGGAATTTTGGCTTGCTCCATGGCACAGGCGTATGGGGACGTGCTGGCTAGCAACTCTAAACTGTAGGAAGGCTGGCAGCCGCCACTGGGCTAATTTGCTGTTTGAGAAGGGGGTTGGTCTGCAGAGATGGACAACAGCTTCCCCTTCCTCTCATCTGCACAGCCTCTTCTTACCTGGCCCCAGTAAATAAGAGCTCAAGTGACCTATTCTCACCTGCACCCCCACCTGCCCGGGGCACTGCTTTTTCAGTCTGCCCGATGCCAGCTGCTTTCCTGTCCCTCTCCTGGTATCTAGGTGTCGGGGGCAGTAACTCTGTCACCAGTCCATCTGGAATTGGCCACCTCATCACACCCCAGTGACCATGCACAAGAAAACGTTCTAGCAAGCACAGTTGCTGTTTGTGTCCTGTGTACAGGGGTCATTAAAGCCAAAAACCACAAATGGTGTCCTTTGCCTTCTGGCAGCCACACGTCCCCCTCTCCACCGCTGGACTGGTCGTGGAGGCCACGGTAACTGCGGGCCAATAGCTTCTAATAAAAGTGCAGCAGCACCTGCTGCCATGGATTGATTTTTACCAACCTCCTCTCTTGCCCTTCCCATTCCACCTCCCACCCCCTGCACTCCTGTCTGCTCTTTCATGACTAATCCTGAAGCTTCTCCTCTGTAAATCTCCCCCCTCCCCACCCCCCTTTTGCTTGGGTTTTGACAGTAATGAATGTGGGAGGGGAAGCAGGGCGGAGGGGGAGATATCAGCTGCCATCTCCAGGAGTCCCTTTGCAAGTCTGGCCCTGGCAGATTGATTGACCTGGGAGCTGTCAAGCAAACAAGACAGCCAGGCTCTTCATTAGAGCATTAATTAGCAGCCAGAGGCTCTCTGGAGGCTACCTCATAAACTTTAAGTTTATTAGGAGCTGTCAGTATGAACCCATCAATGGGTAGGGGAGATTGTACAGCGGAACTAAAGAAAAGCAAAGCTAGTCCATTAATGTTACTTCGAGAACACACTTCACAGTGATGTCTTGGTAAGGGGTCCTGAGACAGGCACTGAATACTCCAGCACTGCCACAGTACTAATAGTTTGCCTTCCTATAGGGTAAGAACAACAAGGACCTTAAAGGCACCTTAAAGACCGACAGATTTATTTGGGATAAGCTTTTGTGGGCAAAAACCCACTTTGTCAGAAGCATATTTTTTCCCACAAAAGCTCATGCCCAAATAAATCTGTTAGCCTTTAAGGTGCTACAGGACTCCTCAGTTTTTAGAAGCTACAAACTAACACGGCTACCCCTCTGAGACTTCCAATAGTGTGTCTTTCAGAGGCTATATTTGGGGTGAGGAGGAAACAAAAGAAAGTTGGGGGGTGCATGTAACCGCCCCACGTGTCACTTCTAAGGATGCGGTGGCTTGTGTGACCTTATACCCAGCAATTAAACAAGAAATAGCAATTAGCTTGAGAACACGCTTAATTCTCATTGCAGAACTTCGCATGAATAGCTCATCACGAGTCATCGGAGATGAATAAACAAGATGCTTCTATTTTATCAATACATATTAATGGCTGTAAGCATCTACCGCTTTCATTAGAAACATTGCATTGATGTTTTGGGTTTAAATGGCCAATTATTTTTAAATAGAGTTTTCCCGTTTAAATACTGCAACTTTCCGCAGTATAAATCACTCACAAATTAAGGGATTCATTTTAGCTGAAGACTTGAAAGGGCTTCACTTGAAATGCATTTCTGTCCTAAGGAGCAGCCACAGAGTTAGGAGCACCTGGGCAGTGGTGAGCCAGTGCCTTGGAGAGCCACTCGCGGCAGCCAGGACTGTCTTGTTTGCTTGACAGCTCCCAGGTCAATCAATCTGCCAGGGCCAGACTTGCAAAGGGACCCCTGGACAGCCAGCACTGGGCTCCTTCAGGGGAGATGCAAAGGTTCATCAAGGTATAACTCTTGGGGAGCAGGGCGGGGAAGACTGCCTGGCAGCCAGTCAGCATGCTGTCTCCCACTGTGCGGAGAGCCAAGGGCCCGAGCAGGCAGGGTGGATCCACCAGCTCCGGGCAGGAGGTGATGCTTTTCAGACTGTGGAGTGCACCAACCTAGGAGGCCATGTCCCATAGTTTTGAAAACCTTTATGCTGAATAGTAGGCAGAAATCTGGGTGGAGGCACGTGATCCCATGTCCCCCCTCACGCACACCTGTTGCCTCTGGCGCCTTTCATCAGAGAGATTCGCAGAGCCCATTGCTAACATAATGAAGCATCCCCTCACCCCAGCCTTGCTTAGAGAGGCAAAATGACTTGTCCAGTGTGATTCTGTGAGCGGTTTGCAGAGTTGGGAAATGGAACCCAAGCATCCTGGTCCCCAACCTTCTCTTCCTAGCCAGTAGATACAATCCCTCCACCTTGACTGTCACTTTTAATGGTCAAGGACTTGGAAATTATGTTCATGAAGCAGCCACGCAATTTCCAAACTGCTGCTGCTCTGAGTGGAAATGCCACCACGCCGAGGCCCTATTCGCCACAGAGTACGATACGAGAGCACTTTTGGGCTTTCCTTCGAGAGTTGCTGTCTCTGGGGCTTTGTGCAGTGAAGCAGCTTCACGCGTGGTTCAGTGCAACGAGTATGATCCATAAGGGGTAATCTCAAGCTCTCTTCAGTCACTGAGATCAAGACTGGACACCATCTTAATTCTGCTCTTGTTTTGATCCTAAACCAGTTTTACTCTGTGCACTTTTATTCTGAAAAGCTGTGTGCGGCAGTGCACGTGCTTCAGTGGTGGTGCTTGAGCAGGTCCCTACTTCTGCATGCCAAGAGTCCAGACACTGGAAAGGGGCTGTTGATTAACGGTGACTGGAATTGTGATGCAAAATGGCCTTCTCTCTGCTGGACACTCAAGGCCTTAATTCAGGGGTTCTCAAACTTTGTGATACCACGACCCCCTAAAATGCTAAATGAATTTGTGTGACCCCCCACTCTCACTGCTCTGGGTCACTTCCTCCCCCCTTCTCACCAGACTCCTTGCCCTCCTGGGGGTCCTTCAAGGCGTTTGCAGTCCTCAGCACCCTTCCCCCTGCAGGCTCCTTCCCCCGTCTCTTTCTCCTCTGTGCCTCTTTTCCGCTCCATGTCCCTTTGGTTCCTCCTCTCCTCTGCCTCCTCCTCTGACCCCCCAGGTGCTCTTATTTACCTCCGGGCCCTGACCTAATCCCCCAGCCCACTGCCTGAGGGACCCCGGCCTCTCCCAGCTTGGGGAAGCGTTCGGTCGCCCGGCAACTGTGCCCCGGCCAGCCCCTCGGCGCGTCCGCTCCTGCGCCGGCCTCACTCTCCTGCTGCCTTGCCTCCTCCTGCAGCTGAGCCGCGCTCCTGGAGTCCCGTGGCTCCAGCCATGCTGCGCGGCTTGCCAGCTGCGACCCCCCCCCCCCCACCTAAGTTGCTCGCAACCCCCCTGGGGGTCACGACCCACAGTTTGAGAAACGCTGCTTTAATCCTTTCCCTCAGTCACTGGAGTAAAATCTGCTATCCTGCCTCAGAGCTGCTGCTTCTCAGTGACCTTCACGCTTCCAGCCAAAATAAAGTGGTTGAGGCTCTGTGCAAGCCATGACTGACCACTCTCACAGCCTATTCATAAGGGAACAAAACCCTTGTGTATGCTGTAAACAGCACGAGAAGTTTGTCCCCCTCCCATCCCTGATCCTCTGCCGCAGAGACACCCGCCACATCTGCAGATTTACTTACAGGAGATCTACCTCCTGTGCTGCTTGTGTGCAGATTCCCTGCTCTGGCTCTCGCCTCCTTCTACAGATACTTCTCTGGCCTGGAACTTTCCCTGTGATGATGCATCAGATCCTGTTTTCTATGCTCCTGCGCCTCTCCCTTCTACTGGCATTCTCTCTAACACACAACCTGTTGAGCCCTTTTCTTCTTTGCCCTCTCGCTTCTGCAGATGGTGCTGGTAGGCTATGTTATTGTCCACAGACTTCACTTCGTGTTTATAGATACAGGCCCAAATTCTGCCTCCTGTTAGAGTGGGAATTGGGTACCTTTCTTGGGTCGGGGGCCACTAACCCACAGAGATATCAGTCAAGGGCCGCACAAAAGTGAGAAGCAAAAAAGAAGAAAAACCTCTCAGTCATGCACACACGCACAAATACAAAAATCCCACAAAATCCCTTGATGTGGGGTGAGCTTTTTATTTTTTTTTTTTTAATTTAGAATTTTAGTGCGATGGCTGAGTTTGGGAAGGGGTTCTGGAGCTTGCCCAGCTGTGGCTACCCCTTCCTCCCTAAAGGCAGCCCATTCAGGGAAGGGGTTGTGGGGGAGGAGGGGGGGCTTACCTTCCCTCCTACTCCTGCAGGGGGACCCCCCCCTCCCACTTACCTCTGGTCCCGCACATTTCCTTAACTGTTAAGGAGGCATTTCTGGTAGCATATGGCTAGAGCTGCCAGACGCTGCTCCCTGATACAGCCACCCTATTCAGGGAAGGGACTGTGAGGATGGGGGAAAAACTGGCCCTGCTGTGGCCTCCCCTTCCTCCTGAAAGGCGCCCCATGCAGGGAAGGGGGGGGGGGGGAATTCCCTTCCCTCCCACTCCAGGGACAGATTTCCCCCTCCCCTCCCTGTCCCGCATGCCTCCTTATCAGCAAGAGGCGTTTTGCTGGCAGAGTCTGCAGCTGGCTGGGAAGCAGCTCCAGCCTCTTCGCTGCTGCTGAAGCTCCTGTTTACAGCAGGGGCTCCAGCACATGGAGCTTCCCCCCCCTTCTGGCCAGGTCTCCTGCACGCGCCTCTCCTATGTGCAGGAGAGGAGCCAGAAGTGTCCAGCCTACGCTGCAAGGGAAGCTGGGGGAGTCTTTAAAGCAGCCCCTGTAAACCCCCTTCTCCCCCCCCCCCCCCCCCCACACACACACAGCATTTCATGGCCACTAGACAAACACACACCCCAGGGGCCGGATTAAATTATTTGGCGGGCCGGATTCTCCCCTGCATTACAGGCAGTGTAGTCAAGCATCTAGGGCACTGGCCTAGGACTCAGGACCCCTTGTTCCTTCCTCTGGCCTGCTAGATAACGTAGACAAACTTGACTTCTCTGTTTTAATCCATTTTACCATCTGTACAATGGGGATTTATCTCCTTTGCAGATTTCCTTGAGATCTAGTCATGTCTGGGAAGCATTTGGGATATTTTGCAAATGAATCAGAGTTCTTAGAGCTAGAAGGTGCCTATAGTACAGTGATTCTCAAAGTACAGTCTACAGACCACTAGTAGGTCCGCGGCTACATCCCAGGTGGTCCGTGGCGGGAGCTCATCCCCTCCTCCCCCATGCAGCAAGGGAGCTGCACTGCCACTGCAGCCTCGCAGTGGGGGCACAGCCAAGGCTGCTGTAGCAGCAGCTCCAGCGGGCAAGCCGGGAGCTGAAGAAAGCAAACTCACCCACCTGCACGTGCTACATGTGGAGAAGTGCCGCCGCCATGGTAAGAGCAGCACATCCCTCAGTGGGCCACATGGGGCAGGCAGCGGGTTGGGTTGCGCAGGCCTCAGCCGGGCGGGGCGGGCTCTTGCAGTGCACGAGCGGCCGGTGATCCCCCCCCGTCCCCGGCAGCAGGTTGAGCTGTGCTGTGCCCAGCAGCAGTGAGAGGAGGCGACACTGGGGCTGAGGACCCTGCACACACAGGAGGCGGATGGAGGCTTGGGGCCCTTCAGTGCTTTGCACCCATGGGGACTTGGTCTGGGGAGAGAGGCCAAGCAGCAGCTCGGCCTCCGAGTGCACCATGGACTGGACCCCTGCAGGACCCCATGTCCTGCAGGGCTGGACACCCCAAGGTCACCTACCTGCCCACCCCTGCCTCGCTGCACAGCACGCAACCTCCCTGCTCCTCCATTTCCCTGACTGCCACCTCACCGCCACCTTGACCCCAGCCCTATTCCCAGGGGCACCCTGCCCCCATTTCCCTGAACCCTCTCAACCACTCTGCCCCCCAGCTTTAGCTCCAGGCACTCCCCGCCCCCATCTCCCTAGCCCTGGCCAGACACCTCTACCACTAGTCTGCTCCTGCACCCTCCCTCCTGGCCAGATACCCTACCCCCAGTGTGCTCTTGCACCCTCCCTTGCTCTTGCACATCCACCCTGGCCAGACACCTACCCCCACTCTGCTCCTGCATCCACAGTTGCTCCTTGCATCCTTCCTTGCTCCTGCTCACTCCCCCTGGCCAGACACCCTACTCCCAGCCTACTTCTGCACCCCACCTCCCTCCCAGACCTTGCACCCTCACCCCCTTCTACAGTCCATCTCCCACCCAGATCCTGCACTCTATTCCACTCACTAGCAGCACTCTGAACCCCCTCATTTTTGTCCCCACCCCAAAGCCTAACTTGAGTCCATATAATCCACTAACTCTGGAACCCCAGAATCTGGCCTATGGGACACCCTGAACCACAGTCCTCCCTGAACCTCCCCTTTACCCCGTGGGGCTAGAACTGCAGAGGAGTAAAGTGTCTCAGTTAGGGGTTTGGGGAGGAGTTTTTTTGCTTCTCACTTGTGTGGTCCCTCATTGGCCCCGACACAAAAAAGGTTCCCCACCCCTACCATAAGTAAAGAAAACATTGAAACCTTCTTTTGTATTGGACATAAATTAATATTTTACTTAGTTTATCAACCTTCATTTTAAATTAACATGAGAAAGTTAAAATGCTTAATCTGATTAATAATTTAAATTAAACCATTCTCCCTAGCTGCAGCACTAGCAAAATGGCTCAGGTGTAATTATATAACTAATGGTGACTTTCCATTAGTAATTAGTGGTCCGCGGAAAAGTTTACATTGAGTGGGGTTGTCCACAGGCCAAAGAGTTTGAGAACGACTGCTCTATGGTCAGTTTAGTCCATGTCCTACTTGGCTGATTGCAGGAATGCTTGCCTATCTGGTGCTTGTCTAAGATCTAAGGATTTCTAGGGGCTTGGGTTCTACCTCTTAATCCAGAACTTGTCTCCATTCTCAGTCGCATTTTGTGCTACCTCTCCATGCTTTATCATCATCCTTTCTCCCCAGCCAACACCCGTTTCCCTTCTAAATTATCATGCACAAAATATTTGGCACTGTCCATCTTCAAAGCTTTTTGATGGACGTGAATCCTTAGAGCGCTCTGTCCCCTGTAAGGTAAAGTTCACATCCATGATACTGATGGGGAAACCGAATCGCAGAGATGGTGGTTTTTCCAGCGGTCATGCATTAAGGCAGTGTCAGAAAAGGGAATAGAACAGTAGAGTACTAAATCCTGGGCATTTGTTAAACATGAGGCTACAAGGTTTCCACTCACAAGCTGTACAGGTCACACCAGCTGTTATCTAACCAGTGCTGTGTGAAAGGAAAGAGCTCTTTCCCTTGTTTTAATATGCTCCCCCTAGATATGCAATGCAGATTTGTAGTTGCTTTTTTAATCACCGTGCCACATTGACTGTTCCTCTCTTTGTTCTTCTGCACAGATGGTCAATGTACTTTTCACCCTTTCCTTCAGATCTGTGCTGAACCTCCTGGCATTGTGACACTAGTCTCCAGCCTGCCTGAATATTGATTTAACACATTGGTTCACAGTGTTTTCTACTGGGCTTATGTAGTTGGCAGTGTTGCAGGTGGCTTTAATCTTCAGTCATACAGCTACCTGCCATGCAAGGCACAAAAATACAAATGGGAAGGAAAACTGTTTAAAGTCAGAAGTTCACTTTTTTTCCCAGTAGCCCTGTGAAATGTAATACTTCTGTGCTGAGTAAAACAAATTAGTTTAATTTTCCTTTTAAAGCTATTGGTTCATAATCAAGTTTAAAAGGCTGATTCCTCTCCCCCTCCTCCCCCCACTTTCTACTGAAGCATCTGGCATCAGTCAAAGAGAGGATACACTTGCTGGATTTGAGCTCTGTTTGACTGTAGCACCTGATACAATTTTTTTTAAAGGTGTCAGTTCAGGACAGTTTCACCAATCTTCCCCCTCTATAGTAGGGATGTAAGTGACGAGCTGACTATCCGATAAGCATAGGCTTATTGGTAGTCGAGTCGACTAGTCGCTCACACACACACCCTTCCTGCCTCTGTATCCAGGGGGAGCAGAAGCTGCTGCTGGTGGGAACCAGTTTGGGAGATCTTTGATCTGGAAGTTGCAGGAGCAGGTATATAGTAGACAACGGGGGCTCTGTTCCCAGGTCATAGCTTCAAAAGGCTGAGTTTGGAGGGAAATTTTGCTTTTCCCACTTCACATGGATTGTCCCAAACAGTTCTTTGAAATTTCTAATACTTTCCAGAGATTGTGTTAGTAAATCTCCTAGAGGCGTTACATATACTTCCACAATAACATATACTCAATTACATTTTTAACTCAATGGACACAATGGCATTAACTCTTTTTTCAGTAAAGTTTATCTTAATTCCATAGGGTTTGTCCAGGATATTGTCAATCTCTCTCAATAGGTTTCTATTTAGACTCCCAAATCCATGTCTAAATGCATAAACTTTAATCTAGAAGCCTAATTTTAGGCACCCATTTAAAAATAATACAGCAAGAAAGCAGGGTATCTGATTCAATGGATCTTCGGTTTGTTCCCCGTGTCCCTGTTTACGATGACCATTTCCTGATACATGTATTGTGGGAAGTTATATATTTGTAGTGCCTGACTAAATAATTTACCAAGACAACAATATCGGGAAAACTTACTTAGATGGCAGTCCTAGAAATCTTGCAGGCTTATTAGGTCTGGAAGGTGGAACCTGCTAGACCTAGACTACACTAAAAAATGAGATCAACATAGCTGTGTTGCTCAGGGGTGTGAACATTTTTGCACCCTGATCATCATAGTGATATTGAGCTGAACCCCAGTGTGGAAGCAGCTAGGCTGATGGAAGAATTCTTCCATCAACCTAGCTACTGCATCTTGAACAGTTGGATTACCTACTTTAACAGAGGAAAAAACCCTTCTGTAAACATAGGAAGTATCTATGTTACAGTCACACACCTGTAGTGTGGATACAGCCCTACATCTCTCAGCTCCTAAACTATTCCTGTAATGGTAAAATGTTCTCTAAAATTGTGGGAAGGTGAATCCTCTAACCATCACCAACATTCCAGCTTCTATTTGTCAGTCTGTGGACAAGCCATGTAAAGCCACATTTTCAAAAGAAGTTTCTGAATCGCATATATATTTGTGTGTGCAAATCAAATAACTACACCAGGGGTGGGCAATAATTTTCGCAGGGGAGGGGGGTACTTAATGAATTTCGGTATGTGGTCATGGGCCAGCTCCACCCCTGGAAGAGGTGAGGGGCCTTGCTAGAAGGAGTGGGCCTGGGAACTAGCCTCCTCGCAGAGTTGTCTAGTGCCAGAGGCTTTGAATTAAAAACACAGCAAAGGCCTCGCAGCTCCTGGCCCCGCTGCTACTGTGTTTCCTGGAGCCACCCAGAGTCGCTGCAGATGTTTAAAAGGGCTCACAGCTCCAGCCACAGCTGGGATAGTGCCGCGACTAAGCTGCAAGTAGGGTTGCCAGATGGTTTCAACAAAAATACCGGACACACTTGACATTACATCACAATCTACATTACATCTTATTTAGAAAATACCGGACATTTATATTTTCTCATTTATATTTTCCTCTATTTGTTTCCCAAACAGAAAGTTCAAATACTGGACTGTCTGGTTCAAAACCGGACACCTGGCAACCCTAGATGTGAGCCATTTAAATAGGATCCTGCTGCCTGAGCCACCGCCTGTCAAAGGCAGCAGGATATAAATAGAAAGTGCCAGATGCAGTCCGCGGGCCAGATCAAAGTGTTAGGTGCATCACATCCGGCCCCCAGGCCGCATCTTGCCCAGCCCTGAACTACACACATATCAGGTAGACAGGTACCTGGTTCGTGTATGTACAAACTCTGCATGCACCTTTTGCAGGTGGTTTCCATTAATGAATTCTCTCCAAAATAAAATAGGCAGATTTGTTTTGTGACAGTAGTGTATGTAACTTGCTTTTTGTGCAGAGTTTAATTAAATGTTTTCCCTGTTTTGTGCCAGTGCTCTTTATGTGAAACCTTTCTGATGGGACATTGATTAAATTGATCGGTATATGGGTTTTACCATCTGTGTCTGCCACTTGCTGCAGATTCTCTCTTGCAGCTTTTCCAGCTCCATATTTTAATTTACAAGTGATCAGTGACTATGTTGTTTTGATGGCAGATACAGCTTGTGCTGGGAATCCTATTCCAAGGCCATTATATCTTGTTTGTTTGTTTGTGGTTTTAATATGGCAGAAAGACTTCTGTTTTTAGTGGGTGAGCGCTAATTTATGTGTAGCTTTAAAACCATAATTGTTGTCAACTTTGAACATTTTTGTAATTATTTTCCTCCAGGAAAGGCCAGCATTTATTTAATCTAGTAAAGCTCTTGTTTTTTTAAACTGGACTGGCCTGAGCATTCACACAGATCAGATAATTTCAGAGACCATGTAGTGCAGGGCTACTCAACCCGGGAAGCCCCAGGGGCCACAGTGATACTCATAGCACATGCCGAGGGCCCCAACTTAAATGTGGTTGCATATACATGCAAATATATATGCAATGCAAATAGCTTCTTTCACACTGACTAGCATGAATACAAAGTTTAAGCCTTAAGCCGCAGCACCAGACCCAAGCATGGCCAGTGTGAGCCAGTCAGCACCTCTCAGGGTCTACCCACAAGGCTAAGCAGCCAGCACTTCCCACAACGCCCCGGTGCTCCTGGCACCTCCTCACTGAGGGCTAGAAACATCGTCACCCTGCTCTCCTCTGTTCCAGCCAGCCCGTCCACTTGCGTCTTTCAGCGCTCACCCCACCTGGGAGATGCCTCGCCGTTGAGGAGCATGTTCCCAGTGGAGGCCATGTTCAAAGCATCCCACCCGCAGGCCATGTGTTGAGCCCTGTGTAAACCCAAACTGCACCGTGGGCCGCAAACAAACCGGCTGTGGGCTGCATGCGGCCCCGCATGTTGAGTAGCCCTGATGTAGTGGTTCAGCCAGGACTGGAACTTGGGACCTCCTGGTTACCAGGTTTTTTTCTGCTCATCAGTAGGACACATTGGCCTCCTCCTTTATACTTCATTACATGGGGCTTCCTGATTTCAAAAAAGTGGAGGGAACCATTTTTGGTCACGTATTCATACCTGTCCCCAGGCAGTGGCTGTGAGTTGTTGCCATGTGAGAGCTGTTCAGTGACCTGTCTGAAATGAGGAGCGGAGGGCTGAGTCTGTTTCCTGGTAGGAAACAAGTCCACATCCTCTACAGTCTTACTGTAGCTGTTACTGCAAGCCTCTACTGTGCAGCAATGGGAATCTCTCAAATCGTTCTCCTATAGCAGGGCTGCCTTGGTGCAGACTCCCTGATTGCTAGGGGAAGGTAGCAGGTCAGCCATTCATGGAGGCTTGATGAGCCATTGGCTGAAATCTGCTGTCAGTCACCACTCCAAAGAGGGTGCTTTCAGCTTTGATGTGTGAAGAGGGCCTTCTGCAGCCCTTGAGTGCAGCCCTTTGGCTGACTCAAGAGCGATACTCATGGGCTCTGGAAGGTGTTTCAGCAAAATTTCTGTGACTGGAAAGATGGTCCAAGACACTGTGGGACTCCAAGGGATTTGAGGCGGAGGTGAAATGGGGGTGGGTGAATCCTGGAATACAGGTAATGAGCATTTCCCTCAATTTGTGATTGCTTTCAGAGGTCTGCACAGCTAAACATGACACACACTTAATGCAAGGAATTCACTTGTTCACTGATTCTTCCAGGATACGATGGGGTTTGGGGAAAAGGGGGGAGGCTATAATCAATTTGCCAGACCCCTTGCAGTAAAGATTGAGAAGCACAGGAGTTTAAAATTCTCTTGCCCAAAATGTTGTGGCACTAAATATAATGGAAATCAGTTGTTTTCTGGAAAATTACTAGTGCCGATGTCGATGCTTAGGCAGAGGTTTGGATAGCTGGAGTTTTGCAGTGGATTTATCTGAGCTTGGTACATATGGACGTAAGTTCTTAGCTCATGCTGGCTGTATTGAGCAGGCACTGAGGCTTGCGGAGTGCAATATGCTGCTGGAATCAGGCATTGTTGTATGCGTCTGTCAGGGAAGTAGACAGGATCACTGTCTGTCCTATCCTAGGGAATGTTCCCCATGGCTGTGGGAGCCCCACAGCAGTGCTGGCCTTGGGCTTCACAGATATTGTTTATGCTGCATATCCAAGAATATTGTGTTGTGGGGAGAAGAACTGTGAACTTGAAGGCTAAAGAAATGTTAGAGGTAAAGTGAATAAGGGACCTACTGGAGCCAACCCAAGCCATTCTGATCCAATCATGGTTATAGAGAGGGACCTCATAAAACTTAGAGGAACGTGGGACAGTGCTAGGTGAAAATGGAGGACCAATGCTATTCCATTGATAGAGGGGGGCTATTCCTCCTTTGCAGCACAGTCTAGAGGGTGCCAGTCCAGTGCCACCCAAGGAGCGGGAAGAGAAGACTGGAGTAGTAAAGCGTATTACTGAACTAACAGAGGCCGCTCTCTGTTGAGGGGGAAAAGGCAGATCCATCTCTTACAGGACAAACGGTCACATAAGTGATCCATCCTGGCTATCTAAGGTCTGGTCTACACTACGATGGAAGGTCGAATTGAGATATGCTAGTTACGTAGCTAGAGCTGACCTATGTTAAATAGCATTTCCGTGCCTTCCAAATGCTCCCGTCGGCTTCTCTTATTCCTCATGAGGTGCAGCAATACCAGCACCAACAGATGCCCTCTGAGTTTGATTTAGTGGTCTTCAGTAGACCCGCTAAATCAAATCCTGGGAGACTGACCACGGCAGTGTCGATCTTCTGCGTAGTGAAGACATGGCCTAACTGTTTTACATACCTTTGCCCTGATGAATACATAGTATGTGTGCTGTTTCTTGAAATCAATAACAGATGAGGCAGGAAGGAATGGGAGGAAGCCTCTAAGCAGATGATGTGCAGTGAAGTGGACACAGAACTGCTCTTTCTGTGATTCTTTACCACTGTCGCATGACACTTATTTGTTCCTTATCTATCTGTCTTACATGAATGTCTTACATGAAGGACCTAGGAGCTTCTGCAAGAGCCTTTGCTGTTACACCAACAGCAAGTGTAGGATCAGTTCTGGGTATCTGAGTTGTCTCTGCACCAAATAGGTGCATGAGGAACAAAACCGGAATTAAGCTCATACAAATATAAAGTGTTTGTCATTGTGCGATCAGTGTGCAGTGCTGCACATACAAAAGTAGCTCCTATGCGGAAGGGAGAATGCTACTTTCAGAACCACGGCTGGAAGTCTGAATGGCTAGTCAGCTTCCTTCAGTGGCTTTTCTGTCTGCGTCTTGTCTGTGCTGGACTTGGACAGCAACTGAAAGATCCTCAGGAAAGAGGCCTTCTTACCTTTCCATGGAGCTGTTCTCCCCAGTAATTCAATCATGTCGCCCTGTTTGCAGGCAATCATTCATTGTTATAGGAACACTACAGCAAAGTGACAAGTTAATAACGGCAGTAATAATAGCAGGCAAAGCCTAATGCTATTTCCTCTTCTCATGCTCTCATCCCACCAGCCAGCCGCCCATGTTGGCTAATGCAATTTGCAGCACTGCTAATCCAGTTTCAGCAGGAATTGTGCTCTATTAAAAGAGAGGAACAGTAGCAGGAGCTGTAGTGCCATGTTCCTGGCATCTCCAGGGAGATGGCCCTTGCGTTGACGTCTCTGTGTCTGCTTCGTGGTGATTTGTATTTAATGTTTAAACTCTTGGAGAACCTTCTCCTGCTTCCTGGCCCCTCCAGTAGGTACCCTAACCTGACCAGCCCTTCTGCTTTCATTTCCTTCCTTTACTCTTCTCCTTTATCTGTTCTTAATTGCCTTCTTCCCTGCCTGCTAATTCAGTGGTCTTGCATCCCCCTTACCCACCCATTTTCCTGCTGCCAGTCCTGAATCAGGAACTGTATAAGGTACTTCTCTGATTCCCATTACCATAGTGCCCGAGTGCCTCATAAGGTAGGGATGTCCTGTTATTTCCATTTTACATTACGGGCACCTGAGGTGCAGACACACGAGTGACTTGACTCAAGCTTGTGTCTCGGCAGGGAACTGAACCCAAAGCTCTTGAGTCCCAGGCTAGTGCCCACTGAACTGTCCTTTGTCTCTGGAGGAACTGACAGGGAGGAGGGAGGTTTGAGTGGCAGTTCCTGTCTGCAGCATGGGGGCTGTCGGGCATTAGAGGGGGTGGCAAGAGTCTCAGCCCACCCTGCAGGGCTCACCTTGGATGACACATAGCGCCCAAGTAACTGCTCTGGATGGGGCTGCAGTTCTGGGTGCCCCACTGCTTCAGGAACTGATCCATTGGTCTTATGTATGACAGTCTTCATGTGGAACTGGCTCAGTTTGTCCTGTCCCCGAGCCAGAGAATCTTACCAGGAGGCAAGTCACAGCCCATTTTCCTTCCTACTCTTTCCAGCAGACCCCACAGTCTGTAATTAATCCTTTACGATCCACTAGCCTAACACTCTGAAGAGACTGGCAGCTCCTAAAACCACCCTATCTGTAAGAATTAAATCTTGATTCTGTGGGGCATCAGCTAAGAGTTCATGCAGTCACACTCCCATTGGTGGATCAACCTTCTTCCAGCATATTTCACACAAGGCCTCTTTGGATTTGGATCTACCTCTGCTGTCTATCCTCCCTCCCCTCTCTCTCTCTCTTCCCCCCCCCCCCACACCCAGCCAAATTCTATCAGAAGCTTTTAAAACTAGGGCAATTGCTGGGAAACTTTGTAATATTTCATACGTTCTCTCTGGGGGAGAGACACTGTTTCTGCAAAAGCTCTCCTCCAAAGGTGACAATCTTCAAAGTGGGACAAGGCAGCCCTTGATTCCTCTCCCTTCCCTGAACAGATGAGTGCTCTCCCCTGGGACTCCCTGGGGTGCCCTTGGCAGGACTAGCACTTCCTGAAAATTCACCAGAGTCACACAGCTTTACATTTTTTAGCTGACTTCTCTGTGTCCGTCCGTCGTCGTCCCGTCTTCCCCCGCCCTGCCCTTAAAAGAGAACACTGCTGGGAGCATTTTCAGCCATGTTAATTATCTTGGTTCCTAGAATTTTTGATAGAAGAGTAAAGCCTCCTGTCTGCCCACAGTGGGACTCTGAGGTGGATTTTTCTTGGCAGCTACAAGGGGAGGGCTTTAACCAGCGTTACAAAGAGCAGCACTGATAGTTGCCTCTATGGAACACTTTTTAGCTGCTGATTTTCAAAGTGTTTTACAAAGGTCAGTAAGTGCTTACTGCAGGTGAGGAAAGTGAGGCACAGAAATTAAATGACTGAACCAACACAGCAAATCAGTTTAAAAAAAAAAAAAAAAAATTAAAAAAGAGCTGTCAGTTGAATCCTCTTTCCAGCCTTCCCTGCTGCAATTACTAGACTCGTTGTCTCCTGCAACGTACATGCCCGATGTATATTTGAGTTCATATGCATTAGGGAATGGCTTCAGCTGCAAAGGCAATGATTTCCATTTCTGTGGTGTGCATGCGCTGTTTGTCAGCAGCCATGCCATCTTGTTTGTGATTCTGAGGGACGGGCCTCATCATGCAGCACCAAGATGGGAAACCTCCATGAAAAGCACAGGGTGCTGTAGAAAGTTATGCTAGTGGCTCAGTATGGAAGTAATATAAGGACATTCTGTGGCTGGAGGTGTTTTTCTTTGAGCCATGGGAAATGCTGACCTCTTTGTGACTATCAAATTTCCTCTGCCATGTTCTTCCCAAGAAGAGGGATGTTAAATCCTGGCCAAATTCCAACTTGGGTAGTTACCCATTTAACCTCCTGGAATCCCCTCTACAGCTTCAGCTGGATAAAGTTATCAGGTTACTCCTGTATGTGCGTGTACTGCTGCTTCGTGCTGTTAAATAGCTATGGTGTTCCACCCCAGGGCTAAATAGCTTGTGTTTGACAGACACAGCTGCAAAAACCCAATTTAACAGGCACTTCACACACTCTGCACTGTTATACTTGGCCATTGGTGGCTAGGAAACTATGCTAGCAGCACCAGATTTAACAACGCTATAAAATGGTCTCATTGCCGGTGTAAATTGTGTGTTAGTGTTATATCAACAGCCAGTAATAGTACATGAAGTTACCATCCTCTTTACTCTCTTCCTCCCTCTAGGGGAATCCAAGAAACAGGGTAGAGACTGGATTATGGTTTGCAGTTTATCTGTAGAATATCTTTACCAGAACACACACCTGTTTCCCAGGGCTCCACTGAGCAGGTGTCTTGAGACCCATTAAGAGAGTGTTGGTCTCTTGACAGCTTAGCAAAGAGTGCTGTGTAGCTGTGACTCCACATCACTGTGCACACTACTCATGGGCTACGTCTAGACTGGCATGATTTTCCGCAAATGCTTTTAACGGAAAAGTTTTTCCGTTAAAAGCATTTGCAGAAAAGAGCATCTAGATTGGCATGGATGCTTTTGCGCAAAAGCACTTTTTGCGGAAAAGCATCCGTGCTAATCTAGAGCGTTTTGCAAGAAAGCCCGATCACCATTTTCGCCATTGGGGCTTTTTTGCGCAAAACAGTTTTTAGCTGTCTACACTGGCCCTCTTGCGCAAATACATTTGCGCAAGAGGGCTTTTTCCCGAACGGGAGTATCATAGTATTTGCGCAAGAAGCACTGACATCTTACATTAGATCGTCAGTGTTCTTGCGCAAATTCAAGCGGCCAGTGTAGACAGCTGGCAAGTTTTTCCGCAAAAGCAGCCGCTTTTGCGGAAAAACTTGCCAGTCTAGACGCAGCCATGGTGTTTTGCAGTGCAGCATGATAGCTCCAGGAAAACTGCATCAGTTTAGAATTGTAGAGCCAAGCCCCTTGCTCTCTTTCTGTTCAGGCCAATCTCACATTGAAGGGATGGGAAGTTCTCCTGAAGAAGGACTTGGAGGGTTGGCCCATGGAGAGTGCAGTGCCTGAAACCAAATGCTATCTCAGGCCAATACAATTGCCATGTCTCAGATGCATCTGAAGATGAACCATAAAGCCACAAAAGAAACAGCAGAGCCCAGATCTGTATTGGAACAATCTCCCTGCCCCTGTCTGGCTGAGGTAGGACCTCCGAGTATTCTGTGTCACTGCGTCTCTGTCAACCTTGTCAGCTACTGCAGAATTTTAAACATTAGAAAAAGTACATATTCCAAAACCTTCTAGGCACAAAAAGCTGCTGAGACAAGTGGAGGCAATCAGAGCAATTTCTCACCTAATAACATATATGTAACAAACCCCCACAATAATTTCTGCTTTTTATCCAGTGTCTAGGTGAAGGATTTATCGTCCCGTGTCAGGAATAGCACCAGATTGCTTCTTAGCTCTCTGCCTGATTCTGGAGTTACTTCAGGCACACCTCTCAGAGCATATCCACCAGTCTGCGGGGTGCACGGCTTCTAGGTTGTAGAAGGGGAGCAAAAAACAGTACTGGTAATTTCTAAGGGCACGTCTAGACTAGAACAATGAGTTGTATTTTAAGACATGTTGCTAACATGGAAGCTGTGCTGTTCCTGGAACTGAGCTGGTCTCAGAGCCAGGCTTACATGAAGTGGTGGTACAAACTTCTGATCTGTGTCTACACTGTAGCTGCCAGTGATGGAGATGCAGTACTGGCCACCACTGGTGAAATACACGTTTGCCAGTAAAGATGAGGCCCTAGGGGGGAAAAAAGCCCAAATTCAATCAGAGGCTTTTAAAACTAGGGCAATCACTGGGAAACCCTCCCAGGTGTTGGGGAGAGCAGGAACAGCCACTATCGGGTTGTCCTGATGCTCTGTAACGTGTGTACGTGTGTGTGTGTGTGTACGTGTGTGTGTGTGAAAATCGTTTTTTTTTTTTTGGTCTGGGACTGCACTTTTACCACGTCAGTGGAAAAGATCCTTCCCATGTGAGACATGGTCTGTTGCCCAGAAGCACCAGCCTTAAAAATATCCCTTCTCTGTCCTCTCAGCTCTCCTCCCCTTGAAGTGCTGTAATGTGGGAAGGAAAGTAGGAGGGATTTTTAAAAATCTCTATTTTTCATGTTTCTAATATAGATACAGTATACACCATGGGCATGTGTACAGAGATACAGTAAGTCCCCACAACTCACAGCATGTGTATATAGTGAATTTTAATAGATATAAGCAAGCAACTTAACATATACAGTTGCTATAGCAACTGAGGTTTCCTTAGCAACAGTTGCAGAAAATAATCCTGTACCAATTAAAAATAAACTGCTGGAAAGGGGATTGAAGGGGGAGAAACAGAGCTGCTGAGATTTGCCTTCCTTTTTTTTATTGGTTTTCATCCTAGGAACTGGAGGACTGGTTTAAGACTTGAAATAACCTTTTCCCACCTAGAATGAGCCAGAGGCACAGTGGGTCTTGGTGCAACATGCTTGGTGGATTGGGCTAGGAGGAACAGAGCAGCATGAGCCTAAATCCCTCTATTAAGTAAATCCCCAGAGAAGAGAGCTGGGGGCTATTCCCACACATACCCCCCCCAACCCCCACTCCCAGTGTGCCATTCCATAACACAGTTCTCTACTCTTTGTTAGCATACTGATTAAAGCCAAAGGCAGTACAGGCTCCCGGAGGACTTTTACGTGATAGCAGGACTGTATCTTCAGCTGTTATCTTAGAGCAGGAAAGTGCCCTTGTCAGGGGAGCCTCTTCCTTCCATTTGCTGCTGTTTGTGTGTGTATCCTTCTCTCACACACTTTCTGCTTGGCTGACTGGGCAGTTGAGACTGTAGAATTCGGCGGGAGGAGACCGCATTGCTTCCTAATAAATAGGACTGGTGGGGACAAATCCTCAGCTGGTATAAATCTGCAGCGCTCCTTTGATCTGCCAGTTGAGCATCCCATCCTGTAGTCCTGTGGTGTCCCTTGTTCCCAGGATGCTTTGTAAACATCAATAATAGTTTTACAAACTGTGTACAGAATCCCTTCTCCCAGCACAAAAATGCCTGGAGCCCCCCCACACACACTCACTCAACTCTCACCCCTGCCCTCACTCCGCTCCGCCTCTTCCCCCAAGTCCCCCCCTGGCCCTACCTTTTTCCACCCTCTCCCTCCCAGAGCCTCTAAATGCAGTGAAACAGCTATTGTTGTGGGGGCGGGAGAGTCTGGGAGGGAGGGGGAAGAGTAGATCAGCAGGGTTGCTGGTGAGCAAGAGGCACTGGGGGCAAGAAGAGAGGTAGAGGTAGGAACTTGGCTGACAGTGGGTGCTGAGCACTGGCTAATTTTTCTCCAGGGGGGTTAATGCATAAGAGGACTGCCACATCACCAACAGACACAAAAAATGCAGGTGAAATTTAGGTAGAAACTGTAATTACCTAATCTGGACCTTTGGCTCTTGTGGCCATTATAGAGCTAATGACACTTTTCACATGCACCAAGAGCAGCATTAATAACTCTGATCTGAAAGATGGCACTTCCATTAGCAAAGAAAACAGCATGTCGGGGAACCGGGACAGTATGGAGGGGAAGATGCCATCTGCCAGAAGCAACAGCGCTCATTCTCCACTGCGTCTGGAGTTATCCTATCTGAGTACTTATGGGTCTGACTCTGATTAGCTTGTATGGTGTGATGAGATCCATTAGTGCCCTCAGTGCAGGAACTTGGGGTAAATCCCTTCTAACTGTGGAGTCTGGGTTCCGCCATCCTCTTCCTCTCCCCAGTACTTTATCCCAATCTGTTTCCTATGTCAGCAGTTCTATGGTGGTAACTCTATCCCAGTTTGCTAGACCCAGAAGGAAGGGAGATGGACTGAGTCAGATGTCTCCTGGGCCTAGTTGTGGGTCTACTCATACCCTGCTCCTCACTTCAGATCTCTGTTCAGTGGGATTTGGGGCATATTGAATCCCAGACAGGCCCGAAATTGCAGGAAGGGCACTGGTACCTTCATCCAGATGTAAACACATTGAACTATTTTGTTTGTAAAAACAACAAGGAGTCCTGTGGCACTTTAGAGACAAATAGCTTTATTAGGGCATAAGCTTTTGTGGGTAAAACCCACTTCATCAGATGAATTGGAGTGGAATTTACAGAGGCAGGGAGAAATATATATATATATACACACACTATGGGGCAGCGCCCCCTGCTCACTACACTCGCCAACCCCCTTCTGGAGGTAGGTGTCTAGCTGTGGGGAGGGTGCAGGAGCAGGCTGGTGGCAGGGTATCTGGCATGGGGGGAGGATGCAACAGCAGGGGAGGGTGCAGGAGCAGGCTAGGGTTGGGTGTGTGGCTGGGGGGAGGAGGGCAGGAGCAGGCTGGGAGTGCGGGGTCTCAGTGGAAGGGATGTGAGAGGGTGCAGAGTCTTCCTGGGGGGAAGGAATTTAGAGAGGTCTGGGAGTGTGGGGGTCTCAGCTTGGAGGGGTAGGAGTGAGGGGGCTGGGGGTACAGGGTCTCAGCTGAGGGTGTGTGAGGAGAGGGGAGGCTGCATGGCTTCCACCCCCTGGAGTACCAGGGAGGAGCGGTGGGCCACAGAGTGACATTATAAAACAATAAATATGCCCACTAGTATAACAAATGAAGGGTGTTACTTATCAAATGTGGGACCAGTGTTAACGAAACAAATTCAGTTGGGGTGGCTGTGCACAGCTACCCCCCTGAGACTTATTCTGTTTGTGTTTACAGTAGTTGCTAGAGACACTAGTTCGGGAATAAGGCCCGTTTTATTAGATATAGCCCATGGCATACAATAAAAAGCCTGTCAGTCGGTGATTCTTGTTTCAGCATAGAGAGGGTAGCAGGGTTTTGTCTCCCTGTTCAAAGCAAATCTAAATACAGTGGCTGAAATACTATTGGGTGTTGTGTGTTGAATACACTAGTGCAGTCTCTTTTACTGCCACTGGGGAGCTGAACTGGTGAAAGTAATGGGGGGAAGAGGGGTGGGAAGGGAGCTAAGAATGTGGAGTTTTCTGTGATTTGCCCGAGGTCAGACAGCAAGTATGTGGCAGAACTTGGCACAGAATTCCTGACTCTCCACCATGGGTTTTGACCACTAACCAGACTCTGCTTCCCTCCTCTTCCGTTCCAGATGAATATCTGTTTCTCACATGCTCATGTTTTAATCTCCCTGTTGATCTGGTCCTAAATAGCCTTTCCAAAGCTTTCAGTTCAATGAGGTGAATGGGGCGCGGCAGGGTGGCTTTTCTAACACGGGCTATCTGCACCTGGCTTTCTGGGGCGGCAGCACGGAGGCTTGTGTTGGAACCATTGGAAAAACAAGCGTTGGCGTAACAAGTGCAGCTCTAGGGACGGAGGAAATGGGACTCCCTGGAGAACAGATGATGTGTGTGAATCTCCTGCTAGACCGGATGCCTACAGCCAGCCTGGATTAAGGCAGTGTTCTTCTAAGGGGGCCTGAGGTACCTGTGAGAAACCAGGCCTCTCACAGAGGGAGCTGGGGGGAGTTCATGGAGATGAAGGGAAGGAGATTCAGTTCAGGGCTCTCTAAATTCCTGTGGCTCGAGGGCCTGTTTAGCCTCATACAAGGAGAGGGCAGGCAGACTGAGCGAGACAGCATGTAGGGGGAGGGCTGTGCGCGTGGGGCATGGCTTTTTCTGTCTTAATAATCTTCTGCGTCTCCTTCTCCCCTTGTCTTCCTCCTAGTGACCAAGCTGCAGGTCAGCAAATCCAAGCGAAGCATCACCCTGGTGGAGAACAGGCCCATCCCGCTGAACTGCTCCGTGAAATCGCAGACCAGCCCAGACTCTCACTTTGCAGTGCTGTGGTACGTCCACAAGCCGTCCGACGCCGATGGCAAGCTCATCCTCAAGACAACCCACAGCTCTGCTTTCGAGTACGGCACCTATGCCGAGGAGGAGGGGCTGCGGGGGAGGCTGCTGTTCGAGAGGTCCTCCTCCGGGGGGCTCTTCAGCCTTACTGTCCAGCGGGCCGAGGTCAGTGACAGCGGCAGCTACTACTGCCATGTGGAGGAGTGGCTGCTCAGCCCCAACCACGCCTGGTACAAGCTGGCGGAGGAGGTGTCTGGGCGAACTGAGGTCACCGTCAAGCAGCCAGGTAACACAGACCATGCCAACAGGGCGCGTTCCCCAGCAAACCCTCACCCCAGCCATTAACTGTGCCCAAGAACTGCAGCTGAACTAAATCTTCATGCTCAAGTTTGGCCCAGTTGAGCTAAATCCTTCTCTCTTTCCTCCCTCTCACCCACTAAACCTTTGTTCCCAAACTGGGCCCAGTCGCACCGGCCTTCCCTCACAGCCAGGGCCAAACTGGAAGCCAGGCTTCTCTTACCACTTTGCTGCACATCCCCTTGCTCGCTGCCTGCTCTTGGAATGTGCCTCCCCTCCCAGCAGCAGTGCTGGGATCTGGCAAGTCCCTCTCTTCTGGCTGGGTGGTGTGTGGTTAGCAAGCTGCACAGGCGTTCCTGCAAAAAGGTCAGTCGTTCCACACCTGTTTCCTTCAGCCCCGGAGACCCTGCTAAATGCTAGGCTAGAATAAGTGGTGTCTCAGCCTTACTCTGTCATGCTGGACCTTAGAGCCACTGCCCCTCTGCCTGCTTGCCCCCAGAAGCACCTGGGGCTTACGTGTGTGTATCACATTTGCAGCCTGAGTCTGTTCCACTGTTACCTGTATCATCTGCATTCGAGATGTCTGTTTCCTCCCTAAACTGACTGACTGGTTTCCAAACCAAGCAGGACTCTGCAGCTCACCCTGCCAGGAGGGAGTGACGCAGCTCAGCCCCTCAGCGAAGCTTCCCCTTCAAATGGGGACCCTGTCCTCAAGGACTCCCTCTGCCCCCTTCTCCCTCACACAAGGGAAACCCCAGGAGGTTCAGGAATGGTAACAGACTGATGGGATAAGGAATGCAGCTGGGGATGTGTTTTACCATCCGTCTGAGCTTTAACACTGTGTTAAAAAAGGGGGAGGTGAAGAGCAGCCTGCCTCCCACAGCAATAAGGAAGTGTGATTTATCTTTCCGGGTATACGCATAAGTCCTTTGAGAACTGGCTACTTTCTATGTGGCTGGCACCAGGAAATGGAGTTTTATGGGGCCCAGTGCTGGGATTGGGGATGTTTTGCAGAAGTGGGGTGAGCAGTAGTGTTGCCTGGCACAAGTCTTGCCTTGCCTCCACAGTTCCCTGTCTCAGGCTGCACTCTCCATGCAACTCCATCTCCTCAATCTTATCTTTTGATTTAGTCAGAAAGTCATGAATCAGCACAGTGGAAGGTGCCATTTGGCGCACGTCTGAAGGGTTTGGGAGAGAAGCTAGAGCGGGACTGTGTGAGGAGACAATGGAAGGGGATCTGCCATGAAGAGGGGTGTGTGGAATGGGACATTTGAACGTATTGAAAGCAGAGGATTGATTTGGGGGAGGAGGAGATGGGATCAGCAGCTCTCATAGGGTGGATCTTTCTGGAGAAGGGGGTTGAAGATGCCTTTAGCTGTCTGTGGCTTTGTCTTGGGAAGGGAAATGTTCAAGTTTAGGTTGAGCTTAGCTAGCATGGGACAGCCCTTCTCATGTCAATGTTAAGTGAGGGTATGTTTACACTACACAACTTTTAGCAACAAGGCTGTGTTGACACAGCTGTGTTGCTAAATGTCGGTGCGTGTGAACATGGTTTGTCGGCTCTTTCACCGCCCAAATACTTCCAGCCCCCCAGGAGTGGCTTTTGCTTTGTGGGCAGGAGAGCACACCTGCTGACACAGCAGCGTTCACACTTGCATTTGCCTCCGCAAAACTTCTGTTGTTTAGGGGCCAGAGGAGTTAAGCAGCCAGGAACAACAAAAGTTTTGTCCATCAACTGTAAGTGTGGACAGAGTGTAACTCCTGCAGGAGCAAAGAAGGGTTCTGTCTGAGACCGTGTCCTGCAACCGGAGTGGCGATTGGCGACCTAATGAGAGGGAGCAGGCGCGTGTGCCTGGCAGAGCTGTGCATGCAGGGCTCTTTCCTATCCAGTTTAATTTTACTCTATGCCAATATCCTGGCGGGAGTGTGTCTCGGCTCCTTGCACTCTGCATGAGAGATGTGAGTAATGAGTTTAATGAGGTGGGAAGCTGGCTGCCAGGGAGCGTGAGTTCTGCTCTACTGGTGGTTTCCATGGCAGAGGATGTCATAGGCAGAGATGGGAAATGGAGGTAATAAGGATGTACTGAATTAATCAGGCTCCTGCCCCTCTCTGCCAAAGCAGTCACCAACCACAGAGACGCAGGGGAGCAGGGCTGTTGCGGGGAGGGGGGAGAGAGGGAATCTTTAAGGGCTGGCAGCCTCCCCGAGCCACGTCTCACTCCAGAGGCATATGATCGGGGCCTCCTCCTGGAGAAGGAGCCTGCCTTGCCCAAACAGAGGGCTCCAGCTTCCTCTGGGAGTGAAGATGACTGCAGATGAGGAAGAATGCCCTCTAGGTCAGGGGTAGGACGGAGGAAGAGCGCAGCTGGCAGGCAGGTCTGCAGAAAGATAATACGCAGATGCAGGGCTCAGTTCACAGTTCTTTACTGGTAATCCGTTCTTCAGTGCTTCAGCAGTCTGGGCCTAGGCATGACAGAGGCCATTATCCTGCAGTCCTCATACAGTCAGTCTCTAGCCTCTAGGTCAGGTATTGCCGTGTCTGTTTACCCAGACCATGAAACACGCCAGACTCACTAGAGTATATGGCCTGAGTGCCCATTGGATACCAAACCCAGCTGTTCACAGCACTGCACAAACCCTCTGACCCTGATTCAGAGAAGTACAGATTTCAAAGGGGCGGAGGGTGTCACACACATGGGGATCCATATGAGATGAGAGGAGCAGTGTTGTCATGCACTATTGCCTTTTGCACCCCTAAGCCTTATGCCACTCAGTGTTATGAGAGATCCGTTATCCCCCATCTCTGTTCTGTAGTGACAGGGCATCTACTGTGCCAGAGAAGCTCAAACCCTGCCTTTTATGAGGGTTTGCATTGGCAGTTTGTTCAGAATCTGGGACACATACATTATGTGCATACAAAGCTGATTGCAGCCACCCTCAGTGTCCTCTAAGTTGAAGGTCAAATGGAGGAGAATTCCCAATCTAGTGGCAGCATGGGTGACCCCCTTCAGCTCCAGGTCGTCTACATTCAGAATCTCCAGATCCTATTAGAGAATTGCTGTGCCTGCAGTACCTCTTTGGCCCCCGTGCCATGGGGACCAGGTGCCTTTGTCTTTATTTTGCCTAAAAAAAAGGGGGGGGGCCCTATGAGAATTAGGTGCCCCGATTCTGTTGAATGTAAAAGACTCCTGTGAAAATCCTAGTCTTGTCTTTCTTTACCGCACCCTGAATTCTTCTAGATGTTCCACAAAACAAAGAGGGAACCCTGGAGAGCTGAGAGCCTGGTTTTAGATGTGACTGGGGTGAGAAAGGACAGTGGTTATGGCAGTCACCTTATTGCTCTAATTTCTTTATTGTTTTCTCCCTCAGACAACCACCTGCAGGTGAACCAGACCCAGAAGAACCTCACAGTTCTGGAGAACCAGTGGGTGACACTAGAGTGTGCAGTCATCAACCGGACCAGCCCTACATCACAGCTGTCAGTGGAATGGTACGTGTGGAAATCTGGCCACCCAGAGAAAGAGGCAGTGGCACAGCTGAGCCGCCAGGCCACTTTGCAGTATGGAGACCTGGCAACTCTGAGCGGCCTGAAGGGCAGGTTGCATTTGGAGAGTCCTTCCCCAGGCCTGTACCTGCTCACCCTCCAGAATGTGACAGTGCGAGACAGCGGGGCCTATGACTGCCGCGTGGAGGAGTGGCTCTTAGATCCTAGTAACCAGTGGTACAAACGTGCAGAAGACCTCTCTGGGCTGACTACGGTCACAGTGAAACAGCCAGGTAGGTTGGTTGCATGCATCGGGTTCTGGAGCTGCCAGAGAAAGACCCTTCCCCTCCCTCCCAAACTGTGAGGGTCCTGACCTGGCTTGCTGCATAGTGAGAAATGGCGTACCATTGTTATAGTGGCATATCTGCCACTTTCTGTCTGGCATGCCCCAAATGTGACAATGTGACTGTCCTTTCTCCAGTGAACACAGGAGGAAGCCATGTCTCACTCCAGCCTGCATGTTCATCAGCCAGCTCAGGATTGATTTGGGGAAGGAGGGAGGGGTTTGGCAGCCGCATGACTCTTCCATGCCCGTTGCCAGCTCCCTCTTCTTTTCTTTGCTTTCTTGCCTCACCCCATGCTCTGCCACCGCACTGGGGGCAGCAAGGTCAGGCAATAGCAACAGCTTGAGCTAAGTTCTCTGTGTCCCTTCGTTGCCATTGCGCTAATCTGGAGGGAGAACGTAGGGGTACTGCAGACACAGAAATCCTGAAATAAGATTTGGGGATCAGTTGTCTTCCTCCCTGCTGTGGCTGGAAGGCCTGTGAATTGTTTTTTAAACACTGGCACCTCCCTGGATCCATGGAGGAGTAGGGGTGTGGAGAACATGGAATTTATATCCAAATATTTTTTCCATTTTTAAATCACTCCAATGACTTTTACTTTTTTTTTTTTTTTTTTAAACGTGCTATGCTCTGGTTTGAAATGCAACCTCGTGTGACTTAGAGATCTGTTTAAAGGAACCTTATGGTCTTGCATGTGCATCTGATGGGAGATAATTACACGGGTTGAAAGCTTCTTCAGGCATTCAGATTGGAGCTTTTATCCAAGCTGTTTAGCAAGCTGGATCACTGCCATTCTCCATATGGAGAAACTGAAGCAGAGCAATATTGTGACCTGTCTCGTCTGGAAACAGAACTCCCGGCTCTCTACCTGATGAGGGAGTTAGGAAGCAATTTCTGCTAGGGGGAGATTATTTCATAACTGCTCACTTTGGGGGCTTTTTGCACCTTCTTCTGAAACAGCGGAGGCTGGCTGCTGTCAGAGACAGGGTCTGGGCTGGATGGGCCACTGGTCTGATCTGATATGGCAGTTTCTTTGTTCCCTGCTGCTGCCAAATATGTGCTCGTGCCACATACAACAAAGTGACAGTGGGAAGAGAACCCTTCCTCAGCCTTTCCAGCACCTGTGTCTGTAGCCTTTCACACATTACAAGAATCCAGGGCTGGAAAGCAAAGCCAGGCCAATTCAGACTGGGAATAAGACACACATTTTGAACAGTGAGGATAATGAACAATTTACCAAGGGAAGTGGTGGATTCTCCATCCTTTGAAGTGTTTGAATCAAGACAGGATGCCTTTCTAACTGAAATGCTCTAGTTCAGTCAAAAATTATTGAGCTTGATGAAGGACTCACTGGTTGAAATTCTCTGGCCTGTACTAGAGAAAAAAGTCAGACTAGATCATAAATATTCCTTTCTGGATGTGAGCACGTGGGAATACAGTCATAGGGGGTTTTTTGGTTTTGGTTTTGGGCTTTTTTGCACACATTCCCAGACTATTTCATTGGGACTTCTCCCAGGGGATGTGCAATGCGGCTGGCAAAATATCAGGAGACTGGAAAGGTTTTAGCAGGGACTTAATTCCCTGTGGAGAGAATTTGTGCCCCTAAATGGAAAAATGGTCTCGGGGATTGTGAAAATTCATATCCATGAAATCTTTTCTTAGGAAACATTTCCATCTGAGTTGGTGTGAACAGAAAGATCCCAATGTCGCCAGGTGATTACAGTGTAGATTACACACAGTATAACTAATATTATATATAAATCTCCATTTGGGCTGAAACTTCCCAGACCTTTTCTAAGCCCAGAGATGAATGATTTAGCAAAGTGTGGAAGGAAATCCCTTCAGCCCCCTTTGAGCTGTGGGAGTGTGAGTTTGTGTGGGGGAGGTGGAGAGGGGAAGAGAACTACACTGATTTAGGCTTAAAGAAAAGCAATTTTTTTTTTTTTGGTTTGGTTCACGAGTAACTCAAAAATGGCTGAACAAAAGCTCCAAACATAGCATGTGACTCATTCTTCCATGAGATTCTTTGTGCTTATTTTTTTGGAAATCAGTAATTATGAGCAATTGGAAAAGTACTCACTGAGCATGGTCTGAAGTTACCTTGTAAGTA
Organism: Rafetus swinhoei; assembly: GCA_019425775.1. Taxonomy (NCBI): domain Eukaryota; kingdom Metazoa; phylum Chordata; order Testudines; family Trionychidae; genus Rafetus; species Rafetus swinhoei. The sequence continues at coordinate 187,188,675 of CM033437.1, read as the reverse complement.
ACTTGCAAAAAGGAGGAAAACTGGGGTTTTGCCCTTCCTGTATTTGCTGCTTTACGAGGAGGCCTAGGTTTGCCCTGCTTGTGTTTTATATTACACATATCAAGAATCTGAAGACATATCTTCTCCATTTTCTCCTGTGGCCTCCTTGAAGGACATGAACTCAAACCACTGACTTGTACATGCAGCTTTACATCACCTGCATGAAACTTTTTTATGAGAATTTCCTTAGAACCATCTGAAAACCCCAAGAACTGCTAAAAAGGTGCCCTGTTCCTGCAACCTCAAAGAGCTCTGATCCAGCAATGCTTAGGAGGCCCAGAGGAAGGAATCCTGTTAGTTGCCTGCTGTCCTTCCAAGAAAAGTTCTGATTCTACAGACTTCAAGGACACAGAAATAGTCTGACTTCTGTGAACCTCTTTAGACTCTCAGGGTGGGAGCGTCATTGCTGTCAAGAGTTGTAAGAGGAGAGCCACATTCCCATTGACTGCTTAATGTCTGCAGGAAGTGGGGCGAGGGAAATGCAGATGCTAGAAGGCTTTGCGAGTTGGTAGAATAAAGGGGGAAAGTCCCTCCTACTTCAGCTGTTCACCATTGTCCGTGGAGGGGATCATAGGGAGTGGAGATATTCTTCCCTATTCCACCAACTTTAGGCAGAATCTGAGACTTCACTGACTCCCATGAGCCTTGGGCTGCTCATCAGGGCTCCTAAGGTCCCCTTGCTGACTTTGGTAGATTCCATGAAGATGCCCACACAGCTTTTAATAGGCTTCCCCACCCCAAAATGATCAAAAAATAGCCCTAAGAGCCAGCCAAAATAGCTTCCTGAGGTCTACACGGGAGCAGCACTTTTCTTCTAGAGGATAGAAAAGTTGAGTGAGACTTAAGGGGGTGTTTTTGGGTGGGAGGAGATCAGAGGAGAAGTCTCCTTTTCCTTTGGACATGCTGAGATCTGCACGGGGAACCTGCTGCTAAGTTTTTGAGGAGAAATGGTTTTCCCATTGACAAATTACCTTGCCGTGGGTAGCAGTCTAAACTCAGTGTATGTGCAAAGAAAAAGGCTGGAAGCTGCATTCTGAACTCTTTAAATGGAAGCACAGATCTCCAGCATCTCTTTGAGGTGCTGCGGTAGGTTTTCCAGAGTCCATGTTTCCTGATGATGTTATGAAATCAAATGTTAATTGCTCTTGAAATCAGATGTTGATCGACTAATTGTAGGTCCTGGGGCCTGCATCTTAGTGAGGGGAGTTGAAGCTAGTTTTCTCTCTCCTTTTTTTTTCAGCAAACAGCCTCTCCCCTCAATCCTGAGAATCTTGGAATTGTATTTAACTCCTCTTCTTTGGGGGAGTCTCATGACATAGGAACCCATTGTCCACTAACTTTGTGTTTTTTCAGAAAAAAAGAATGTTGATCCCAGATCAGACTTGTCTATATTGAAAACAATATATGATGATGGTGTTTGTAAATTTTAGAGCTCAAGAATAAAAATTAGGCTCATCATGTAAGATTATTTACAACACTAACGATGGAGCAGTATTATTCTTTCACACATACCACGCGGGTGAATATAGAACTCTAACTTCTGGAGTTGTATATATTTTTAGGCATCTAAACTAATTATGATGTAAAATTTCTCTGTGTGACTCTATATGCACATGCACACTTCTTGCTGAAAGGTTGCTTTCTGGATCTGTCTGAGTAGCACACACAGGGCCTAACTGTGCTGTAGGGAAGTTCCCTTTTCACCATCTGTTCAATCTGGAGCATTGTATGCTGGGGATGTTTTCACGGGATTGCCACAAATGGCACTGTGGCTATGGATTGGCTGTGTTTAGCCTGGAGGCTGTGCTGTGTAAGGGCTATGGCTGTACATCTGGGCTGGGAAGGGGTAGCTCTTTCAGCCAGTGTGTGTTCTATTTTTCTCTCCCCTTTTATTAACGAGTGCCTCTGAACTGTCAGATCCCACCTTGCAGGTGGATACCGCCATCTCCAACCTCACAGTGCTAGAGAAGGAGCCCTTCCCGCTGGACTGCAGCATTCTGTCCCGCTCCAGCCCAGAGTCCCGCTTCTCTGTGACTTGGTACAACCTGAGGACGAAAGAGGGAGGAGGCCTCGCTAGCCGTGGCATGGAGGAAGAGGAGGAGAGGGAGGCCCTGCTGAGTGTGGGCCCGGATGCAGTGTTTGGCCAAGAGGCAGGCCGCTTTGAAGGCAGGCTGCGCTTCCAGAGGCTCTCCTCCGTGCACTACCGACTGACCGTGCTGCAGGCAGGCGCTGCTGATGCTGGCAACTACTCGTGTCGCGTGGAGGAGTGGCTGCCTGACCCCAAGGGGGCATGGTACCGGCTGGCTGAGGAGGAGTCCGGCACAGTCACTATTCACGTGCAGGACACAGGTGAGAAAATGTCAGACGGCTCCAACGGGGAGGAGGGGCAGGGGTCACTGCGGAGACTCAGGCATGGGACAGTGCGGAGAAGTAGATGTTCATGTATCTAAGCTCTCCCAAGCCCTACAATCTTCCTGGGATCATGGCAGGGGATTAATAATGGGACAATGGAGCCTTTTGCCTCTGTCATAGATTCAAATGGGGAATGATCAGAAGTCTGGTGTCCCTTGAGTCAATAGTTGGTGGGTTTGAGCCTAGTGGGTACGTGTCCACCATGATAACACTCTTGGCATAGTTAACAGCAGCTGCCCCTCTTCTTAATCAAGGCAGAAAGGCCGAGGATTCAATGGGCCGTGGAGACTGACTTGTCCTGTCCTCCCTTGAAGAGGCTCCTAGAAGTGAAGGGTGAGGCAGGTGGAGGCACCAGTGCAGTTGACATGGCTAATGCTGTGGCTTTCCAGTGGGAAAGAAGGGGCTTGCTCGCCAGCATGCCCAACCCCTGGCTCCTTTCAGCAGTGCTGCAGTCGCTGGCAAGCGAAGCCGACAGAAACACGATTAAAAGCCAGGTAGTGCAGTGCTGGAGTGTAATGTCCGTCACTGGCCAGCATGTCCTCCCGCATCCCTGAGGAGCGACAGCCAGAAGCCGTGCATTGAGGTGTCTGGCTTTGTGACAGGCCTTAGTGTCCCTATGAAGTTAGGCTGAGACACTTCCTCAAACTCTAGTGACCCAGGCACCTGCAGTGGGGACAAGCTATGGTCTGTGCATCGGCATGAAATCCAGCATCCTACGGGTCAGCTGCCCAGCGAGAGGCCTTCTGCACGGGAGACACTTGTGCATGGCTGGTTTGCTGGGAACTTGTGAGGAGTTTGGCACATATGCTGCTTGCCTCCCTTCTGTTGCGAGGGCCTGTGTCTGTGCTGGGCTGAACTCTGCAGCACTCCTAGTTTTGTTTCCCAGCGCACAGGCTGGGAAGGAGAGAGACAGTGCAGGCTGGCTTTGGCTGCCAATGCTGGGGGGTTTGCAGGGTTAGGAACTGCCGACCGTTCTCTTGCCACCCTGCGGCATTTTGAACACACCAACTATCCTTTCTAGTTTCCCTGCTGGCTTTCCTAGCACAAGCCCATTCTGGAGCTGAGGATGGGGAATCTTAGTTGGTGCTATCCCTGCCTTTCGGAGTGTGTGATGCAGGGAGGCACTATTGGCACACCCATTGGAAAGCTGGGAATGGATTGGAGAGGTGGAAGCATGAGTTAGTCTGGATATTAGGCACTCATGCTGCTTGTGAGCCACTCCGCCCTTTCTGTTCCCAGTGCAGTGGGAAATAAACAAGGTGCCACTTGACTTATGAAGATGGTGGGTGGGACAGAGACCAGGGTCTGAAGAGTTCATGTCTGTCTCCTTAAATAAGAGACATTAAACCATATTTAACCCCAACGCCTCTGTTTCCCCCTGAGCAGAATTGCTGTCACCAGGCCATGGAATACATGGGATATACATAAATATACCCTAAAATCTGCTCTGGGTAAATCACCCCTCACCCCAGCACCAAATCATGCAGCTGCCTGATAGCTAAGAATACCAGACTAGTTATTGTGTGAGCCAATTAGATTGTGTGCTGTGCTGTGTCTGCATATTATCCCATCATCCCTCCCTGCCACGGAAGACAAAGCAGTGCAGGCAGCCCTAGGTATGACTCATAGAAGCAACCTCCATTAATAGGGTTTTTGTATTGCTCTGTCCCTTTAAATGGAAACTGCGTCTAGAATGGGTGGTAGAGCAGGATCTGAGCCGGTCAGGGAGCAGTGCAGCCTTTGGGATTGCCGCATGGAGAGAGCAGAGCTACCGTTGTCTCGTTTCAGCCAAACCCCACCGTCCACAAACTCAGAGGCTGTTCATGCTCCGCTAACGCAGTACGAGCTCTTCTGATGAAAGCCCCAAGCTTCAGCTGCTTCGTCCTGGAGAACAGAATAAAAGGGGACGCTTTCCTGGAGCTGTTGCTCGGTGTTGCCAAGTCTGACAATACTTGGTGTTTTTCTTAGAGCCCCAGATCCCAGAATCATGGGACTAAGTGAGAATCTTGGATTTCATTAAAAAATAAGGTTCTGGGTTTGAATGGTCACAACACAGGAGTAAAATATGGCCTGGCCTCGTCCTGACGCCTGAGCCACTGCAGGCAAATAAACACATCAGATATGTAATTTTGAAAACCTCATGACTTTTTGATAGCTGATTTATGATGAATGATTGAAGTTGGCACTACTGCTTTATTCATGCCCCCAAATTCCCAACACCATATACTCCATTCACTCAGTGACTGCTCCGCTGCTTAGGCCAATATATGGGTGAAAGACAAATGAGAGTTCCTCTGCTCTACAAAGTTGAGAGACCTAGTTTCAAACATGTAGTGTAGACAAGACCCCAAGTGTTCTGTATCTGAGCTACAGTCAGAAGGTCCCACTTCTACTACACATTGCAGCTATACCATTCTCAAGGGAGGGTCATGTCATAAACAGTCGATGCAGCCTTGTTGTGGTCAGCACAGAAGGCTCCCAATGATGGGGATATGGCCTTATTGTCTATTCCTGACATTTACTCCTTTATTTTAGGCTCATGTTCTTTGTACTCAACAGGCTGGCTGTCCCCCTCACTCCTTACTGCAAAAAACTAAACCCCAGCTGAGATTTACTCTAGGGAAAGAGCACCCTTGTGGGGAGGGAGAAATTTGAAAATCCACTCAGACGTTGATGCCTCCCCATCTCCACACTACTCTGTTATGACCATCTCTTTGGCAGCTCTCTGGCTAATAGTGAGAGTGGCTGCGGTTCATTACTCAGTGTTTTGGGGGGTTTTCCCCCCTTGTCTCTGCTTTCAGGCTCCACTCTGCAGTCCATCATCTGCTCCAACGATGCCCTCTTCTACTTTGTGTTCTTCTACCCCTTCCCTATATTCGGCATCCTAATCATCACCATCCTACTGGTGCGATTCAAGAGCAGGAACTCCAGCAAGAACTCAGAGGGGAAAAATGGGGTCCCTTTGTTGTGGATCAAAGAGCCACACCTCAACTACTCTCCCACCTGCCTGGAGCCGCCGGTCCTCAGCATCCACCCAGGAACAATAGACTAAAGGGAAGAGGCCCAGAGGGACCTGCAAAGAGAGAGAAAAAACACACCTGGAACCCAAAGGAACGGAATGGTTTTGATGTTCTTGTTTAGTTGTTTCAACATCTGTTCTTCGGCTCCATGGCTGAGCCCTTCAGAGGTCCCTATCTCTGGGGATTGGAGGGTTTGAGTCTTTCTCAAGCACCTGCAATAACAAAGCTAGTCCAGAGATGGACAGACAGTTCATGTGCTTGCTGTACATAGTGGATTTTCCTCTTGGGTTCATTTTGTTCTCAGTTATTGTTATCCTTTGGGCTAAGCTTTTGTTACCCCAAAACTGTAGTGTTCCCTTCCCCGTCACACAGTGAACAGCTCCCCGAGGAGTTTCATTCAGTGCTCTGGTTTGAGTGTCCTGGGACTCTTTTTGGAATACATGTATTCATTTCCTGGCGTAGATTTTGTTTGCCTTTCTTGGACTTCATGTTGTAGTGAACAAAATCTTTCCCGAAGGTGAACTGAGACAGCTGCTCGCTATCCTGAAGTGAACAGGACCGGCCCTGCACCTGGACGGTGGGTGAGTTTTGGCAAGGTCTGTCTCAAAGACGAGGCTGGCGTATCCACTTCTGCACCCCAAATGTTTCTCCTTTCTTTGAGGATTTCACACGTGTGTGTGGCTTCAGCTGGAGACGTGCTCTTGTCCTCGGACAGGATTGGGTGCTCAGGCCACTTGCAGTCAAGACCGAAGCAGCCTGGTTTCCTGCCAAGGGCTGTGTGCGCACCTGGGAGGCATGGGGCACTCGGGGCCTGCTACTAGCAAGAGAAGGCTTCCCAGACAGTCGAGCTTACCAAGAACAAAAAGCCTCCCCTCCTGGTTTTACTAATCCTTGATGCCGCGGTCTCTGACGTGGCAAGAGTAAGACTGGGCTGCCTGCATGCTCCTGTCACACCGCACCAACCGGCTGGATCCAACCTCGCTAGCATGACCAAAGTAATGACTTCAAGGAAGCAGGGGAAGGGGAGGCTCCACTGACTGAAATTCATTATATTTGAATGGTTCTGCAAGGGTGGTATGATACAGCCACACTGGGCAATCGGAGTGTGGAATTAATGACCGGGTTTCATTGCTTTTCCCAATGGCTTGCACTGATTACCAATGTGAGCTGAAACTAGACCAAGGAGGCTGCAGCAGGGATTTTGCTCCCCAGGTGTGTCTGTGCCCTCTGGAGAGAAATGAATCTTCTCCCCGTTTCTTGTTTGTGGGCCATTTTCTGTTGTTTTGGCTTTATTTCTCTAGGAAAACGACCCTTTTCCCCGCAACCCCCTAGAGTCACCTGATCTTTATTGTAAGCAAGTGCTGGGACAGTAAGTGCTGTTCTTTCTGTGAAAGATACGGCTGTTAAAAATCAAATTGGGGCTCGGTATAATTGGAGCACCCAAAGTCCACTACTCAGTAAGCCAAGTACCCCTGGCATATCCAGTGTCAGAAACCACCTCCTTTCTAGCACGCCCTTGGCACGTGTCGGGGGGAAGGGGTGGAATGGTGGCAGAAAATGGCCTTTCAGTGTCTTCCTTAATGGCTTCCTGGCAAACCTGGCTATTTATCTTTTGTGGAATGGCTGAATCCGAGTGGGGCAATACTGCACATCCTGTTTCCCCACCCTCTTTTTGCCGGTGAGGGGCCATTCCTGCAGTCTTTGTCCTCTCCAACCCAATAGGACTATCTTTCCTCAAGAAAGAAGAATCTAGCAGGTCCATTGTAGAGCAGCCCTGCTCAGAGAACTCTACAGGGCTAGTAGGTTAAACCATGATGCTCTGATGTTTCACTGCAGGTGAAGAACCCACACAGAAGTCTTACACTCTGTAATCTCTCCATAGATCAGGGAGGGATGGGTGCGGGGGTGTCTATACAACATACATGTGCATACAAATCTCACTCGAGTCCACCTCACGTTAGTTTTAAGACATGCCTTTCCTTACGAGAGAGGCATTTGCTGTGTTCCATTTCACTCAGAACTTCTCAAAGTCTCCCTCCATCAAATTGTTACAGCCCCTGCGTGTAGAATATTGCTAATATCCACTTATGCACTCCTCCCCTTTTGATGATATACTGAGGATCTGCTCAGAAGAGAGGACTGAAAAGTGAATGGAAATGAAGAACCAACCAAAACAAAGTAGCCGCAAAGCCAGTGAGTATTGTTTCATAAATGTAAAATCTCCTGTACATACTGGTTCAGGGCAGGAAGTGCAATTCATTTCAGTTTTAAAAGGAAAAAAAAAGACAGCAACAGGAGCCTTTCCTGCCCTAAGAGAAGAACATTGTTCCTCATCTGTGCGCTGAAAATCTGCTGTATTGACCCAGTAGCCTCTACGCCCTTTCTGACTGGCATTGCTTCCCTTTTCCCAGCAAAGCTATTCCACAGTGACCTCCAGTGGCCAGAAACATTCCCTTCCGCAGCATTGCTCTTCAGCAGATGCATTCATGAGGGTTGTAAGATGGGATTTCCCTCTAAGAAGTGTTTGTGGTTACACAATTTACTGGGAATATGACTTATCAAGTTAGCTGGCAACATATTGCCCAGCCTCACTTTTTTTTTTTATAAACAAGACTTCCCTGTGGCAACTTTTATCATGAAGTTTTTCAAACAATCTTTTTTCTGCTTTAACTTCCTGTAATGAGCCAAGAAGCAAAGAGATAAACCTGTCCATGCATGATGTGGAAAACTGTTTGGAATTTTTTTTTAAAGAGCTTTGTACTATGTTGCACTAAACCTGTTTTATACAACACATCCGAGAGCTGTAGTAAACTGTGTTGAAACTGTGATTAATGCTTGTTGCTGGTTTTGTGTGATATGGGCTTTCAACATGCTTTTTTTCCCCTCACGTTTACACACACGCTCATGCGCTGCCAGCCCAGAGGTAGCTTCCAAATGGCATCTGAGACTAACTGGTGTGTCAAATTGAGATGTAATCAGGCCTTTGGATTCTAACCATGCAACGGGCAGAGATTGGGGGTGTGGAAAGTATGTAATAAGCAACCAAGAGGCTGACAGTTATAATGGGGTCAGAGGAAAGGTTTATGTTGACTTCAGAGAGCTTTCTAGAGCTGCTCACTTCCAGCTTATTACATACTGGTTTTAGGTTTTCTGCTGACACAGCTGTGCTCTCATTCTGGGTCCCAGTGTGCGCAGTCACTGTGATGTGGCATAATAACTTGCCATGGCTTGCTCAGAGAACTGGTTAATACAGAAGTTGCCTTATAACACATTCCTACAGGTGCAAGTTTGAAACATGAAGAAGTCACCCACTTCGTTGGTCTTGTGCTCCTGGTTCTCCATTTGCATGAATGCTCTGAAAGAACATGGGTGGCACCTTAGTTTTAAAACCAGTTTATTGACAGTTCAAGGATCTGGCCAACTTTCTGTAAAGTTGCCCTGTCAACACCCCCCCTTTTATGGATGGTGAAAATAAGGATCATATTTTTCAGAAGTTTGCACAAATGCAAATTCCTCTCCTCTCTCCCTCAGGCAGCAAGTGTGAAAAATTAGGACAGGGAGTTAGGGGTGATTGGGGCCTATACAAAAAAAAAAAACCCCTCCAAATATTGGTAATGTCCCTATAAAATCGGGACATCTGCTCAGCCTCGTTGGGCCTCCCTCAGCAGCTCAAAAAAAGTTGGTGGCAACTGAAGTGCAGGGGGAGTGGTCTGCGGTTTACACTGCAATTCTGTGTGTGCTGCAGAAAACCAGGTCAGAGTTCTATGCCTTATCTGTTTGTGCAGTCTGGGTGCTGCCAATGTGGCTTTAGAAACCTGCTTACTCCTTGAACACTGTGGATGTGCCCAATGAGATCTACACCGTGGTCCTGGTGTAGTTATTTTTCCCTAAAACAATCAGTGTTAGAGCAGTTTTTGTTTTTTTTTACTTTAAAAAGACGGAGTGGCTTTTTTGGTCAGAAATGTCTTTAGCCAAAATGACACATTCTGAAAAAAATGGTGAGAGGTTTTGGTTTTCAGCTATGCTGGTTTTTAATTTCATTTTGTTGGCAAAAACTACCCATTTGTTTTTACAGTGAATAAAGATGGGATTTAGGGTGGGAGGTTAGAATGTTTGTTTGTTTTTCTGACTGCAACAAAGCTTAACATTTTTTGGTTTAAAAAAAAATCACAAAAGGCTTAACAAAGCCTTTTATTTCTTTAAAAAAAAGGGGGGGGGGGTAATGAAATCCTAGGTTTTTCCAGCCTACTTGTGTCCCCTCAGATTCTTTGGGGAGGGCCCTTAAGCTTGGGGGGGGGGGGAATTGAGGTCCAGGTTACCTAACTGATAAATAATTGTTTTCCACATATTCATGCATTTAAACCCAGGCCCACTATGTAACTGGGATAAAGCATCACTCAGAAGACAGAGCCATCCCTCATACATCCCTGGCTTGTGATGTCTTTTGTCATTCTCTTTCCCCAGTGATAGCCTTCCCAGCCCAAAAGAAAGCAAGGGGCTACTAATGGGGTAACTTATTTTTGAGTAAAGCAAAGCAAACAACTACAGGGCTTCTGGACTCATGGACCAAGTGCACCATTGAAGTTTTCCTCAGAAGTTTCTTTGCATAGGACGCTGGAGAGTAGGGGACCTGTACTGAGGTACTCTGCTCTTGTGGAACGAGTTAGAACATAAGAACGGCCAGACTGGGTCAGACCAAAGGTCCATCTAGCCCAGTATCCTGTTGAGGGTTGTTCTCTGGGTTTGCAGGGTAGGAAACAGTTCTCCAAGTTTGAATTGGTTAAATGGGCGGATGCACCCTTCCGTGACTGTTACAGTGATGAGAGCCTGGACTTGTGCAGAAATTGTTTTCAGGAGGGAGAACCTTACTAAAACAAACCACCCTGACCCCAAGTTTATATTCCATGTAATTTCAGCACAGTTCCTTAACAATGTTGTGTGGCCTTCACTTTCCAAACCGTGGCCGTCCTTGCCTTCACCTTTGTCTTTTGAGCACAGGACCCCTGTGCCGCCTCAATGCAAGAACAATAGCTCGTAGTGTTACTTTGCAGTGCTTCAGGGGAAGAATAACTGTACCTTCAGGCTATGGTTACACTACAGGGTTTTTGCACAAAAACCCATGGAGCGTCCACACCTCAAGCACGTTTTTGTGCCAAAAAAAATACAGTACGTCGACAGGACAGAGGGCTTTGCCGGTAGAGTTATTCCTCTCCCCGTGAGAAATAACTCCTTTTTGTGCAAGAGTTCTTGCGCAAAAAGGTGTGCGTGGATGCTCAACAGGGGTTTCTTTTGCAAAGAGAGCCTATCAGAAAAAGCACAGGTGCGCTGATAGCCATTCTGTGAATGGCCATCAGAACTTTCTTGCGCAAGAGTGTCCATGCAGTGTGGATGCTCTCTTGCGCAAAAGCACATTGCTTTTGCAATGCACTTTTGAGGTGTGGACGTGCTTTTGCGCAAGAAGCTTTTGCGGAAGATCTCTTCCACAAAAAGCTTCTTGCGCAAAAACCCTGCAGTGTAGACAAAGCCTTTGTGTGCTGAGCATTGGGTTTGGTCAGGGATGCCTACAACACCTTCCTTCTCTCAGATGAGAATGAAGGACAAAATAATAGAATACCAATAAACAGTTTCATGAGAAATATGTGCTTTATCACTCATTTACCAAATACATGCTTTAATTCTATACAGCGCTCTTACAGACCAAAGATCACTCCATGCAAAAGGTACAGAATTCTTCATCTCTCTTCTCTCTCATTTGGAAACTTGTTCATACTCTTTCCATAATTTTAATACCTGCTGCAAATTCCTCAAAAAGCACAATGGCAAACCTCTGGCAAGGTAAAGCAGCAGTTGCCTTCTGTTTGTTTGCTTGCAAATGTAGACTGTTACTCCTAGAACACACTTGTTTTGCATTATCAGTGTTTTGTAGTGATTATATTTTTTTGTAAAGGATCGTAAAGTAGGATAAATGATGATCGTATTGAAAGTTGCCATCTTGGGGGAGAGACTCAGAATTCAGTTTGTTTGCACAGAAAAGCAAGAAGCATTCAAAGGTATGGTCAGCGGTCACATAAAATTTCAACAAAACATCTTTCAACCGCTGTAATCGTCTCTTCTTAATTGGGATACGGTAGCAAGCTGCATTTCCTGTTTCTAATTTTTCTTTGTAATGAGATCATGATAAAATAAGATGCAAGTTCTGACCCTAATGTTAGGGTAATTCTGAGTGAATGGCAAGACTGTATGGGGATTTTATTTCCCACAACTGGGGAAGGCTAGAGATACCAATAAAAATTTGTATTTAATCATAACAAAAGGTCTTAAAAGTCTGCAATTGGCAAGAGATGCTATAAATTAGGTTTCAAATGAATGTTAAGTAACAATTGCTTGCCCCTAAACAAGAGAGATGAAAAACCACCTTCATGTTGTTCAGTCCCCTAGGGTTGAAAGGGCCCTAGAAACGATATTTGCCTCTCAGTTGTCAAGGAGCTCACAATGTGTCTGGAGTAAACTGCACTGGGATGTGAGAGATGAGAAGGCTTGGCTTACATTATGCATTCTGGGCTGGTTCTGTTCTGTGGACGAATATAAAATCTCACTTAAACACAACCCAGTATCAGATTCTTTTACAATTACGTCTGAAACCTAAACCTGACACTGAGTTGCAATTTGTTGCCCATTGCTAGTAGAAATGCAGTGTTAGATGCACCAAACAAAAGACTCAGTGCACACAGCTGCTATGCCAGATTTCCCCCCTTCCACATTGATCATTAATCCTGTTGGTCTAGTACCAAGCATTGGCTAGACAGATTGCTAAAGTAGGGGTGGGGAACCTTTTTTGGGTCAAGGCTGCAGACCCACAGAAAAATCAGTTGGGGGCCACACACAAGTGAGAATCCAAACAAAACAAAATGCACCCTCACTGATGTGGCCCCCAACTGAGGAGATAGACCCCACATTCCCCTAGCACAGCAGGACCTAGGGGGACACAGACTAGTAGATTGTATGCTCCAGCCCCGGGGGGAGAGGGGGAGCACCAGCATGGGCTCCCCAATACTGGGAGGGGAGCCCTGAGCCTCGGGGCCAGATGCAGGCAAGCGGCCCCAGGCCTGAGGTTCCCCACCCCTGTGCTAAAGCATAAAAATGACCTGGGTGGAACAGGAGGTGTGGGTAGATGGGCAGCAAAGAGCAGGCCAAGATGAAACTAAACCTTCATGCCTTCCTCCCCAAGCAGTACAGGGAAGTTTGCACAGCTTAGTTTTGTCTTGTGAACTCTAGAACTGCCTCTGTGCTGCTACTCCTCTGGCTGGCTGATATCATACAAGGCCTTCGCTATTTTCTCCAGCCTCTCCCTGTATTCCAGTGCGCTGTAGAGAGATACATTGACGCCTTTGAAGCCATACATGGCCCCCCACCAGCATGCAGCAATGGCAGCTGTAGAATCAGAGTCCCCACCATGGAAAAAAGCCCGGTGAGCGAGCTCCGTCCAGGAGTTTTTAGCACCAAGTATGGCATCGTAGGCAATCATGGGGGCATCATGTCCACTGCTGCCACCCCAGCCAGAGTAGCTCACAGAGACATAGAATTCATCTCTCTCTTCCACACCATATACTGGGGGGAAGGTAGGAAGAGACACACCATCTGAAATTCCCCTGGTCTTCAGGTATTTTTTCCACTGATCTTCAAAGTAGAACCTACAAATCAAGGGAGAAAAGTAAGTAAAAATCCCAGGGCAGCAGTAGGTAGCACTTCTGGATGCCACAGATGTCAGCAAAAAACTTGCAGTATGAAAAAACACAGTCCACTGTTAAACTAAGGATGTAAAATCCTGTTTAACTGGTTAACTGATTAAAGGGGGGAGCGGGTGCAAGCAGGCATCTTGGCCGGTAGGGCCGCAGGCAGGGACTGCTCTAGCTCGACCCAAGCAGCCGCTGTCCATGGTAGACCCCCCCCTACAGGGCTGGAGCAGGACCACTTAACCATTCACATCCCTATGTTAAATCCAATAGCAAAATTAGCTGCGCAATAGAAAGGCTAGTCAAAGGGGGGAGGAACACTTAAGCATGTTTGACTCTTCCCTCCAGGAGAGGGCAGTAGAGCACTGCAAGGATAGATAACCCATTACACTGCAAAGGATTCAGAGTGGCAGAAAATAAGACATTTGAACCAAATCCTGCATTCCAAATATCTCCACAAACATGTATAAATGGATTTAGAATCCAAACCATAATCCAGATCAGAATACTGTAGCTGCCCACAAACTAGGGATGTCAGATATCATGTGATTGAATAGTAGTGTAACCACATGAATTCTTAGCAGTTAGTCAACTATTTGATAGGCCCTAGGGGTGGGGTCAGTAGCCAGTGTGCTCCCGGCCCCATTCCCAAGGAGCCCCCTGCAACCTCTCTCTGTATCAGAGGCAGCAAGGGTGGGAGGGGAATGTGTGTAGTTGACAGGATTAACCAATAAACCTAGGCTCATTGGTTAATCATGTAGTCAACTACACGTTGACATCCCTACCACAAGCCCTAATGTGTTGGGGGAGAGATGTGAACATCTGAAACTCTGGGACCTTTCAAAACTTGTTTGATCTTCCTATCTCAGCCCCAACTCTAAATATACATTTACCTGCTCCCCCTGAACTGATTTCTTCCACACTGAATTGATGGAAGACTGAGCTATACCCCTCTTCCTTTTCTTTCCCCCCCCTCCCCTTTTTTCTTCCTTTCTGAATTACTCATGAGCCAATCCTGAGTACTGCCAATTTTGGTACTTGCCAAATAGTTTACGCAACCAAATTTCAGCCTATAGTCTGTTTGAAGTGTCCCACTGGAGTATTTATTGGTGGTGTGTGGTTGGCCACAGAAGAAGTTATGCTATCTCTGCTCCTTGGTTAGATGAGAAATTTCACAGGAAATTTCTGAATAATGAATAATCACTGATGTAACAAATTGTGCGTGAATCCTAAAATGTTCACACTTTTTTCACAAATGGTCATCAGCCATCTGAATAGCCAATGAATGATTCCACAAAGAACAGTGAACCAAACTTGTTTCATTCACAGATAGCTTTAGTGTTCAATGAACTGTTGTGGAAGAGCATCAGCTGATGTAAATGTGCAGGTTATGATACCTTTCTTCCTCCCCAACCTATCTCTTTGTAGAACGAGCCTCAATAAGTTCCAAAAAAGCATGGATATTTCCCTTCCTCTCTGCTTCAATCACCCCCACACTTCCTAGCTGCCTGGCAGCAGGAGAACAGTTGGAATGGAGAAGCTGTGTTCTGCAGAATGTCTAGGGGAGAGCTCATGGGGCAGCATGTTCTCTTGCAAGGTTTGCACACTCACGGTTTGGCTCTTTCAAGGGTTCTCATGTTTCTCCGAGACCTCGTTTGAATTAAGCTTGATTCTAAATCTATTGGAGGTTCTCCATATTTCATGTAATAGCCCTGGTCTCCCATAGTTCAGACTCGAGGGAGGAAAGACAGTTTTGTAGCTGAGACACAAAGCTGGGTTCTCTTTGAGCCCATTAGGAAATAGAGGTATGGTGCAGGATAAGTTGCTTCACCCCCTCTTTCTCCATCAGTGCAGTCTATAGCGATAGCATTTAAGGGCAGAAGGGACCCCCAGTCACCTAGCCTGCCCTGCATCTATTAGGTCACTAGCACCTGCACTCTCAATAATAGAGATAGCAATACTTTCCTCCCTCATGGAGGGGTTTAGAAAAGAGCCTTCATTAAGGCACTTTCATAGCCTCCCAACTTGATTGCAAAGAGTGCTGAACACACAGGAGAGGGCAATGCAAAGGAAAACTGTGGGATGGGGTAGAAACCTTTCCTAGGTCCTGATTCTCATTTCACAGAGGCAGTGTAAAAGGCCCATAAAACAAGCCTAAATGTAACTTATGTACTCTCCTGTTTGGGCTCCTTTCAAAGAATAGCATGCATGCGCGCGTACACACACCCGCGTCCCTGAATACCTTGAATTTGGTCATCTGAAGAGATGGATAATCATTTGAGGACCTACACATTTCAGTAATCCCACCAGCCAAACCCAGCCATGCTCACCAGTGCTTCAGGTTGTCCTTCACAAAATAGCCAGACTCCTGGATATAGGCTTTAGCCAGCGGCAGCACTTCCATCAGTCCCTTCCCCCATTCATGAGGGGGCTTGCAATTCAGAGCATATGCAGTAAAGAGAGCAGAAGCCAGGGATCCCAGATAGCCAGATGGATGGTGATGGGTCATTCGACCACTCTCAATGCTGACTTGGATCAAGCTGTCCAACTGCTCTGGATGACAAAACCTCAGTCCAATGCACATAGACCGCATGGCAGCCCCACATCCTCCCTCATTCTTGTTAAATGGAATCCTCCAGCCATCTGGTTGGTCTGGCTGCAGTATCAGTGCATTTTGAATGCAGGTCGAACCTGTGCAAGAAGGAAATGGACTAATAAAGGGGAGGCTTGAATCACAGACCAGGATGTTCACTTATAATGAGAAATAGTGAAGGCCAGAGGTTAGGCAGGGAAGAGAGGGAACTTCCTATGTACCTTCACTAATTTGATTATCAGAACCTAGCTTGCTAGGCTTACCTGTATCTCTCAATTCCCTTGTTTTCAATTACTGCCGTAACTTGTGTAATCCCAAAGCAAACACACTTACAAGCACTAATAAATTTACAACAATTTTAAAAAGCTTGGGGGAAGGGCCTGTCTCTGTGTGCGTGTGTGAGAGAGAGATGACAGCACTGAAATCTCAATCCTGTCAAGGCAACAAAATAAAACAAGCTTGGTGTTTCCAGGCAAAAATTTAGAAAGCATGAAAGCAAAGAACTAATTTTAGAAGTTAAGCAATCTTTTGATTTCACCACTATCACATCCAGACTGCTTCTCTCAACAGACTGGTTGTCTGACAACTCCTAAAACTTTTTCTGGCAGAGGAGTACATACATGACAGACTTCAAGTAGATTGACAGACGTTTTGAACATATAAAATAAAGGTAAAAAATCAGTCTTGAACAGAAAGCCAGCTATGGCTGTAACTACAGAGAAAATCTTCTCTCTCTTAACCACCCAGTAGTGTGGCAAAAATTGTCAATGTACCTAAAGTATGGCCACATCTAGACTTGCAGGAAGATTGATGCTGCGGCAGGCAATCTTCCGGTGTTCAATTTAGAAGGTCTAGAAAAGACTTGCTAAATCGAATGCTAAGAGTGCCCCTGTTGGCACCTGCACTCCTTGCTCTCACAAGGAGTAAGGGAAGTCAACAGGCATGTTCTTCCATCGACCTCCCACTATGAGGACAGCGCCGAAGTTCAGCATAAGGTACATCGACTCCAGCTACATTATTTATGTAGCTGGAATTGCATACCTTAAGCCGACCTTCCCCTATAGTATAGACCTGGCCTAAGGAAAATCAGTCCACAATTTAAAGACTAACACATTTATTAAGGTATTAGGGCATAAGTTTTCATGAGATACAACTCACTTCCTCAGATAAGTTGTATCTCATGAAAACTTATGCCCTAATACCTTAATAAATGTGTTAGTCTTTAAAGTGCTATTGGATTCCTTCTTGTTTTTGCTGAAACAGATTAACACGGCTTCCCCTCTGAAACCAGTCCACAATTTGTTACCTAAACAGAGATGGCCTAATTTTCAAAGTTTTTAAACAACCTTCAGTTTCCTTTGGCTTATTTGGAGTTCATCAATTTAGGTCCAAAACATATTTAGTCTAACAACTGCAAAGTTTCTACAAACTGCCTAAATCATCTATAGTAAATTTTAGGTATCCATTTCCCCATTTCACATGCATCCAGATATTCCCCTAGAATGTCTGCACCCAAACTCTGAATAGTTGTACTAGTGCAGGAAAATTAGAAAGTAAAACTGGCTAACCGCATTGGAGAGTCCAGCGGAAGACAACAAAAAAAATTAGGGGGCGGGAGCACGTGACCTATGAGAAGAGGCTGAGGGATTTGGGCTTATTTAGTCTGCAGAAGAGTGAGGGCGGATTTGATAGCAGCCTTCAACTACCTGAAGGGGATTTCCAAAGAGGATGGAGAGAGGCTGTTCTCAGTGGTGACAGATAACAGAACGAGGAGCAATGGTCTCAAGTTACCATGGAGGAGCTTTAGGTTGGATATTAGGAAGAACTATTTCACTAGGCGGGGGGTGTAGCACTGGAATGGGTTACCTAGGGAGGTGGTGGAATCTCTATCCCTAGAGGTTTTTTAAGTCCCGGCTTAACAAAGCCCTGGCTGGGATGATTTAGTTGTGATTGGTCCTGCTTTTAGCAGGGGGGTGGACTCAATGACCTCCTGAGGTCTCTTCCAAATCTATGAGGCTAACCGGTGATTGCTGCACTTCTTCTAGTTGAGGAAAAATATAGAAAGTCAAACTGCAGAACTAGTGAAAAGTCAGTTAGATTTTAAAAAAGGTGTTGCAGATAACGACCATTGTGCTTTAAAAATATTTGATGTGGCTTATTTCTTTTCTTGTGATATGAAATTAAGTACACCTGTTTAAATTTTGTAGACTTAACACGGCATATTTATATATATATGTGTGTGTGTGTATACACAGCTGAAATTTTATTACGCAGAATTAAAATGCAGCTTTTCCATTTTTTTAGTAGCTTACATTTAACACACTACTGTACTGTATTTGCTTTTCTCTCTCTCTGTGCTGCTGCCTGATTGCATATTTCTGGTTCCAAATGAGGAGTGTGGTTAACCAGTCAGTTTGTGACGCTGGCATTTGTAATTCTGAGTTTCTACTGTATGTAAAGGATGCAAAGCCAAGTACTGAAAAGTTAGGAAATGCCTTAATTAAGATTGCCAATGAAACCTTAATTTGGCCCCATTGTGGATACACGTTATCCCTACCACATCACTACCAAGATTAGATTTCCTATTAGGCACAATAGGCACATGGCTAGGGGCAGCAGCATCCTAAGGTCACCTAAAAATTCAAATTTTGTTGCTCCCAAATCCCAGCAGAGATGTCCCCACATAGCCCTGCTGGAGTGCTCCTTGCTTATGCTCAGCCCAGTGGACACAGTGATCTCCCAGTGGGACCAATGAGTGCAGTGAGTGGGTAGGGCACAGGAGTGGGTGGGGCTGTGGGTGGATGCTGGCAGTGTGGGGTTTGTGGGGTGGCTGGAGGTCTGTGTGTGGGGTGTCAGGCAGTTGGGTGGGGCTGTGCAGGGGCACTGGGCGGGGGGAGGTCTGTGGGTGGACGAGCACTGGCTGGTGGGGTGCCTAAAAGTTAAAAGTGGTGTTACCCCTGTCACGCGTGGCAGTTAGGAGCTTTGAGCCACTGCAGGTAGTGGGGGTACCCCACAACTCCCAGTCACGGGCAGCAGGGGTCCCTGGAGCCACAAGCCCCTGTGGGGGGAGATCAGAACTGTGGAGGTAGATCCAGCCATCAGGGGCCATGTGGAGACTCTGCTTAAGGTGTAAATCTGATCCTAGCCACTACAGCTGCCTGGAAATTGGAATTGCCATTCCGCAGGACAAACCCCTCTCTCCGCACACGTGACTGAAAAGCTGAAATTTCCCATTGAATGGAAATTCCTGACATTTTGCTGATAATATTGAAATATTTTATTTTGATTCTATTACATAGCTCTCCAGCATGGGCGTCTAGTGGCCTAGACGGGGGAAGGCTTTGCCTTTCCAAACTGGCAGCCAGGGCCCCACACACACTCCGCCTCTAGGACTCCGACTGTGGGCATTCTGGGGGCGGAGTGTTGCTGCCCCCAGTGCCCGCCCTCCCCGTGCTCCAGGTCGGGGAGGCTGGAGCCGCGTGTCCTCCTCCCTCCCGCAGTACTGGGCAAATTGGGCTGTGCCACGCGCCCTCCTCTCTCCCCCCAGTGCTCTGAGGCTGGGGAGACTGGAGCCGTGCCACGCACCTTCCTCTCCCCTGGTGTTCGGGGGCTGGGAAGGTTGGGGCTGTGCCACGTGCCCTCCTCTCTCCCCAGGGCCTGGGAGGCTGGAGTGAGCATACATCTGCCTGCTCCTCTCCCCTCCCCGTGGTTGGGGGAACATGTGCACTGCCCCGCCTCCCCCATGGGGGGTGGGTCTGGGGGCTTGCCCCTCCCCCAGCCCTACCTTCACCAACCACCCATGCTCTCCAGCCATTCTCCCCGGTCCTGAGCAATTTGTCCTAATCTACTCCTCCTGTTTCCCTCCCAACTCCAGCTCTTGTCCTATCTGTATTTGGCTCTGGCTGCTTCCCCTCTACAGACTTCAGAGCACAGGACAAACAGGCTCCCCACTATCAGATCGCATGCCAGGAACTATAATGGTCCCCCAGCAGCAACTACAGGGACAGTTTAATCCTGTTTGGCCCCTCCCACCTTGGGCTGGAGCATGTTCAGTGCAGGCAGAATCTTGAGAGAATTTAGCTGAAAAACTCTACAACTTTACTGAGCATGTGCAAAAATAAAATCCCCACCCCCGCCACTTCCAAAGGCTTATAACTTGGCCAAGCGTGGGCATATTTTTTACAGGAATTGTAAAGGCAAGCCCCGAACAAAAAGGCCACCTCCTGGCTAAATTTCAAGTCCCAGATCCAAACTTGGAGGTGCTGGAACGTCTTAAAAGAAACTGTTGTAAGAACAGCAGTAAAACAATGTACTCTTCCCAACCCTGTTCTTGGAAATGGAGAACCATTTTATTTGAAACTTTATAGAAAAAAAATCAGTCTGATACGGATTAGTCACTGGAAAATTTCAGCCTGAACACTTTGATAACCAATTAAAAACAGTGGCAATTGTCAGGCAGCTTTAACTAAGAGGGCATGAGAGAGAGAACAATACCCTGAGGAAGGAAACACTGTTTAAATCGCACAGATAAAATTTCAAAAGCATTACCTGGAGCTCTGCCATGCATGTCGTCCATACAGTCCTGGTAGTTCCGTGCTATAAGGGAATAGAGCTCTGGAAAAACTGGTTGTTTCCCAGCAGCGACCAGGGCTTCAGCTGTTGCCAAGTGCATCACGGTATCATCACTGACTTTCCAGCCTTCTATACTGATGTTTTCCAGCCCCCCCTTTTGTGCAACCTGCCTGTGAATCTCCGGGCCACTCCGCAGAAACTCCCATTTTCTGTTGCAATAGCCCAAGGTATCACCAACTGCGCTCAGCACCATGGCTGCCACATAGTTCTCAACAAGACCTGAACAACTCATGGTGTGCCCCAGGGTGAGACTACTTCAGAGGACTCTGAAAATCAAACAAGTATCATGAGGTTAGGAAGGTGCATTACTGTGTAACCGGTCAAGCAAGAACTACTATCAAAGTCCTCAGAGCTGGAACGTTCAGCCTTTCTGCCCACTGGGCATTTTAACTTGCACAAATAGCTCTAAAATGCAGTATTTGCACACTTTGCCTTTCAATCCATATGGTGAGTGTAGCTTCTCAGTAGGGAATTAGCTGTGGGTGTACTACAGGTTGAACCTCTCTAATCCAGAACACTCTCATCCAGAAACATCTGTCGTCCAGAATGATTTCACTTAGCTGGATGTCCGCTTTTCATGGGTGTGGCGAGTTGCCCACAGTCTCATCAAGTTTGTTTACAGCCACCAGTCCTAGCTCTCTGTGTTCTGTGCTGTTATTTAGCTCTAGTTTACCCCCTCAATGTCTTCTAACAGCACAGTAAGAAGTGGAAGTGTTGGTAATGCTGCTAGATAATATTGACCTCCCGTGGGACAGAAAATTCTCTTTCAGAACCTGTCAGGCCCCGAGGGTTCTGGACTAAAGAGGTTCAACATGTACTAGAAAACAAATTCCAATCAAACTCTAATCTGAAGAAAGAGTTAGATCCCATCCCACACTTCCACCACACAAGCTTTGAGGCCTTGCCCTAAACCATATTTATCTCAGGATTTGACATTCTTATTCCCAGCTCTACTCAGCTACCACTGTCCTGGCCCAGATCAATTACAGATCCAATTAAGAACAAAGTTATTTGTAAGTATTAAAATTTAGGCTGATTATTGTTAAGTGTGTTCCATATAACACCCTCATGTTTGTTAGCTGGTTGCTTTTGTATTAAAATTGTAGTTAAATAAAGCTAACCCAACATTTCTTTATTCAAAAACCAGCCAACATACATCCCCCTGCATGATTTACCACCTTGTTATAGTAACATTTTGATAAATGCTTGTGAGCCTGAAAGTGAAACTGACCAGTCTATTTTCATTTTTTGAGAAATCTGCATAAAGAAAACCACATCAAAAGTGAAAGGTTAACTTATTAATCAATAGCTATAGATTAAGAAAGTGATTTAAAACAAAAATGAAGTCCAGTTACATGCTTAAAAAGTAATCATCAATGCTCCAGAGTTAAGGTTTTATTACAACTTCCATTTAAAGTTTCTAAACTTTAAATTATTATTATTTAATTATTTCTAAGTCTTCTAAAATTGACATAATTAGTAGCAGTCCTTTGAAAACTGGTGTGCCTCAAGAGAGTGCAGGGCAGAGTTCATGACCCAAATTTGCTGTCATTTGAGCTAGAGGCTATGGAGATGTGGAACCTCAAAAAACAACCATTTTTCAAAATGTTTGTGTGTGATTGCTTTTGTTTATTTCTTTTTCTGTTTGCTGGTGGGGTTGCACAGAGTTAGAGATAAAACTATTGATGTAATGTGGTTCAAAATGGTTTCAATCTGTCTAGTTTTAGCCAAAATAGTGGTGGCGCCTGCTAAATCTTTGGGAGATTCAAATAGAGAACAGGATTTGAGAAAATGTACATTGATTGCAGCGCACACATGCCAGTACACCACAGAAATACGGCTAGAGGGTTTCCATTCCTGCTGTTTTATAGGCTTTAAAGACCGATGCTTGTAAGTGTTCTCAAATCCATACAGTTACTTGGATTGCTTTGAAATCTGGTGTGCCTCATCAGGGCATGAGCTAGTGTCAGTGTGATCTATACTTGAGGTCTTTTGACCAGGGAGTTGCTGAGTTACAGCTCTGACCTCCAGAACTGTTTGCTTTCTGCCTTGTACTGTTCAACTGAGAGGTATTAATGACTGAATGAATCATATATTTCATTGAGATTAAGAGCTGTGAATTCACCCTTTAATGAACATAACTCAGAGCAAGTTAAATCATAAGCCCTTACCTACAACAAAAAGAGGCTTAGACTGAGTGTTTAGAGGTTGCTACAATCATGAGTCATGGGTGGAAGTTTTATTTTGGGAAGAATATAAATTAAAGCAGGGCCACCAATGGGAGAGAGAGGAGGTGGGGAGGAAGACGGCAGCTGCCCCAGAACTCAGGGCTCCTGGCCCGCGCTATCACTACGATAGCTGGGGCAGGAGTTCCTTTCCTTTTAAATCCCTGACGGAGCCCCTGTTCACGCAGTCTGGGCGAAGCAGAAGGGCTGGCAAGGGATGTGGTGCTAGATCATTCAGCTCAAGGGGGCTGTCAGTCTATTCCTGGTGCCCAGAAATCTGAAAACACCATCTGTTCTCAGAGCTGTCGGGAGTGCTGATACAGGAACCCAGGCCTCCTACTCCACTGGGTTCCAGATCAAAGCCCTCAAGCTAGACAAGCAGTATCAGAGTTCACTGATACTCTGATGGTGCCCTGAGTTCCTTCCTACATTCCCCCAGACCTCTGCAGGCTCTTCAGGCAATTGCACCCTTTTTGGGGTGCTGTCCCTCAATGGCTCTCTAGCAGTCTGGTGACAAGAGTTCCTTTCCCCAGCTTGCTCATGACTCTGTTAGTCACCCCCTTCCCTGTTCCCCAGCCCTTTTATCACTGCTGCGGTGATGCTGCCAATCAGCAATGGTCACCCTACCTGTATTAACCCATTGGTTGTTGGGCCGACAGGGAGCACAGGTTTGGGGCTGCAGCAAGAGGGAAAGGATAGCTAGAGATGAGTGACAGAGCAACGGGAAGAGGTTGTGGGCTCAGCTGATGGAGGTATAGGGGTTAGAAGAAGTGGAGAGGTAGAACACTTGGAAGGGGATTGTTGAGAAGAGTAGCAGGAGACTGGGCAAGAATACAGATGGGGCACGTGCCAGACCCATATTCTTCTCACCCAAATCTGAAGGGGGGTTGGATGTCTGAGCACCTCACCTGCCCCCTCGTGATGTGTGGTAGGCCATGTTGTTTTGAGAGTATCTGAATCCCTCTCACTTCCCCCTTTGCGAGTGCTAGGATCTGGAGAAGCTAGTGCTCATCCAACTTTTTCCCTTTTTGAGCTTTGTTTAGCATTAGGTGGATCTGTGTGGGCGAGAGTGCCTGGATTGCAAAATCCAGGTGAAACATTTGAACTTTTCAACAACTGGGGTTGGCAGAGTAAAGGTATGTTTGATAACAGGACATATTAGGGCATTGCTGAAAGAGGGCAGAGTTAAGGTTGCATGGACAGCCTTAACTCTAAATTTGACTTTTGCTTAAACATCAGTGGTTTGTCTATACTCCTGCTCTAGCCCTTGATATAATGTAACACCCATTTAGAGGAAATTTACCTAAGAAACACTGTAACCAAGGTCAGTGAAATTAGGTGACTTGGCAAAGATCACACAGGCAGTCAGCATCAGATCAGCTTGTATGAGTTAGTCTTTCTAAGTGAGTCAAGGGATTTTTAGAAATTTGGTTTTAGATTTATTTAAAAAAAATCCCATCTCAAGCTTAAGGAGTTTTAATCCACCATACAGTAATTCCTCACTTAACACATGCCTGCTTAACACGTTTTCGCGATAGCACGATTTTTTTTTTAGGGAACATTTTTCAAACAACACGACCCTGTCCCCGCAATAACACGATTTCCCCTAGGGCTGGCCAGTGGCCGGCAGCTGCGTGAGGCTTCCCCTGCCTCCCTGCAAAGCGGCAGCGGTTTGCCGCTCGCCGCACCGTTCCCCGGTGACCCCCTCTGTCCGGACGCAAGGCATCTGGCCAGAGGGGGTCACCGGGGAACAGCGCTGCGAGCGGCAAACCTCTACCGCTTTGAAGGGAAGCAGGGGAAGCCTTGCGTAGCTGCGCGGGACTTCTTCTGCCTCCTTACAAAGCAGTGGAGGTTTGCCGCTCACCGCGCAGTTCCCCAGTGACCCCCTCTGGCCAGATGCCTTGCGTCCGGCCAGAGGGGGTCACCAGGGAACTGCACGGCGAGCGGCAAACCTCCACCGCTTTGTAAGGAGGCAGAGGAAGCCTCGCGCAGCTGCCGGTAACCGGCCAGCTGGAGAAACCCAGCCACCGGCTCCAAGCCCTCCCCCGTCCTTCCCTTCCCTTCTCCAGAGCCAAACACCTCCCCTCCCTGCTATAACCCAGTCGCCTTTCTCCCCCAACCTTATGTCCCGGTCCCAGCTGCTAACAAGCGCAGGCTGGAGCTGCGAGCGCACGTGCGCTTGAAATGCAACCCCCACCTTTTCCATTATTTTCAATGGGAAAATTGACCCTGCATAACACGTTTTCACTTAGCATGATCATTTTCTGAAACGTATCTACTGTGTTAAATGAGGAATTACTGTATATTTGAGAGAGCTTGTGTCAAGAACGCTTCCTAAATTTTAAGAGCTAGGACCACCATCATCAGTATACAACTTCCTCTTATCATAACTTAAAGCAACCTCTTATCATAACTTAAAGCAAGGTCAGGGTTTGTGCCAGGAAAAAGGGATGTGCCTGGAATGGGATTGCTTCTCATTAAACCATACAGAAAAGAGACAGAATCACCAGGCACGTGAACTGCTCCCCCCAGTCTGGGACTGCCCCGTTGCTTACAGGGACATTGGTGGCTGTTCCCCTTCACCAAGGAGTGAAAGGAAAGTGCACAATTTGCTGCATTCCTCACTCTGGCTGGGGACCACAGGGTCAGACTAGCTTTGCACTTTGCTCTCGCTCCCTAACAGAGGCAGGAAGAGGACGAGCAAGCAGCCCTGGTATGAATCTTGGGCAGGGGGGCCTTGACTCTCCCAGCATTCCCACCCCTTCCCCTACACACATACACCCATTCCCCTGCCCAGAGCCCCTCCTTAAGGACCCGAGCAATGCCAGGTAAGTGTGCTAGTACAACATAAAACATACAACTCATCTAAAACCAGAAAACTGGTATAGGCCAAACTTAGGGTCAGATTTAAAGGCCAGACCATGGTTAGCAAACATGCAACAAGGTCATATCACCTTAGGGTTTCTTAAATATAAGAAGTTAAACTTTTGTGTATTTCCAATTACTGGAACCTCACACCAATTGCACTACTTTTCCTTGGCAAATTGTTTTATGATGCTATCATGTCTTTCTCTGTTGGAAGGAGAGCAAGATCACTCAGCTGTGTCTGTGATAGTGTTGAAACAACATGTCAATTTCTGGTAAAACCTCATTGTGATAACCTGATACTATGATACTCAAGTAGCTCTGGACTCCAACAGACAAACTGAATACCTCTGTGTCCTCTGTATTTGAAGATGAATTATTTTACGCTCTCATGAGCCAAGCCTGAAGAAAAATGTGTTTTCTCATAAGTTTAAAAACTTCCCCCTTTGATTCTGCTAAAGTTATATTTTGAAGTCACCTGGGATGGAGAAAACCAAATAGAGCAGCTGCTTCTTGAAATCCCTCACATTAAGATTTTACTGGTCATATTACCTCTAACCTCAAAATATTTTCTTCAATAGTCCTCCTTTGCTTCTTACACACAATTATATATAAACGTTTCATACATGCAGAGTACACAGTTTCCTGTGGCTTGGAAAGTTTGCATTTTGTAACCCATTACTTTCCACCTGGTCTG
Source organism: Rafetus swinhoei (assembly GCA_019425775.1). NCBI lineage: Eukaryota > Metazoa > Chordata > Testudines > Trionychidae > Rafetus > Rafetus swinhoei. The sequence goes on along the minus strand of CM033437.1, from coordinate 187,162,459 downwards.
AGACTTTTACAATTTCCCTCAGAATTATTTTCAGCTCTGAGATTGCTGAGCTCATTCGTTGTGTTGGAGGACTTGGAACAGGTCAATTTTCTGTCTCTGACAGATTCCAGAGACTGAAGCCAATGAAGATCCTACACCGCCCTAACACACTGAGGTAAAACAGCCAGGCTATCAGACATGTTGCTTTTTGCTCAATTATGTCCTTGCTACTCCTGCGTTTAGTCACAGTTATCTTCTTTTAAGCTTTCAATAATACTCTTAAATCATGCACTACAGTGGCCTTAATGGCTGTCATTTGAGGTGCCCATCTAGTCTTGCAAAGTGCAGTTAGGTGTAAAGATCTCCTTGGTTCTTCAGAAGCCTGTTCAATTTCAAAGGCTACAACAGTCCTGTCAGCTACTTCAAGGGCCTGAAGTGTATCATCAAGTTCCTCTTCTTTTTGTAAAACTGTATTCTCTCAAGCAAGTCTGACGATAAAAATTATTTTTAGACTTAATCATTAGTTGTTCACATTGATGGTTAGAGTTGGAAATATTTATGTATTTTCTGCAAAGCTGTGAAGAAAACCAAGTCCGGACTGGCCTTATCTTCAAAGGCATGAACCAAAATTAAGTTAATTTGATGTGCTAGACCAGGCCTGGGCAAAATATGACCCATGGGCCAAATCCGGCCCACCAAGCCACTGGAGCCAGCCCATGGATGCTGCAAGGACCCCCATGCAGGCTTGCTTCAACCCACCTGCATGCTGCTTAGAAATGTGGCTGCGGGGCAATTTCCCTTTAAAAACTCTGAGTCCTGGAGGGGAGGGGGAAGGCTTCAAGTGTTGTTCCTGTCCCTAGCACAATCCCATTGGCCATTTTCTAGCCAGAAACTGGCCAATGGGAGCTGTCTGTTGGAATAACAGGCAGCCACAAAGAACCACGCTCCCTCCCCTCTGGGCTCAGTTATTCATTCAGTTATTCACAAAGCACATGGCTACAACCTGTGTGGGGCGGAGGGCAGGCTTCTTGCCTGCCTTCATGAGAAACTGCTGGGCTGCTGGCTGGTAAGTCTCTTGGCCAGAGCATGCCTCTGGCATCCCAGCCTCTTCCTTCCCCAACTTTCTGCCCTTTCCCCCTCCAGCCCCCCTCCTTTACTCCAAACCCCTGCCTCAGATCACAATCCCCTCCGGCCCTAGCTCACAACCCAAACCCCTGCACCCTAGTCCAGTGCCTCAGGTCAAAACTATATCCCTCACCCAAACTCTATCCCAGATCCCACATTCCCTTCTATACCCCAACCCTTTACCCCAAGCTCCCTTCTGCACCCAACCTCCATACTAGACTCTGTACCTCCTCCATTAATATAGAAGAGTGCAGCCCTCGACCACTTTCCAAATTCCTGGAGTGGCCTCCCATCAAAAATTATTACCCACCCCTGTGCTAGACAATGGATATACTGTGCATGCACTTTACTTCCCTTGCCTGAAAGATGTTCTCTCGTTTTTGCTTGTAGTTCTTCATGAGGCCCAGCCATAACACTGGCCCCATCATATACCTATAGGCTACGTCTACACTACAAGGTTTTTGCGCAAAAACGGCCAAGTGCGTTTTTGCACAAGTAAATCGGCAGAACAGAGGGCTTTTGCCAGGAGAGTTATTCCTCTCCCCACGAGGCATAACTCCTTTTTGTGCTACAGCTCTTGCGCAAAAAGGCAGGTGTGGATGCTCCAGAGGGGCAAGAAACCCCTATCAACAAAAGCACAAGAAACCCCTATCGATAAAAGCACAGGTGTTCTGATGGCCCTTCTGTGAATGGCAATCTGAGCTTTCTTGCGCAAGAGTGTCCATGCAGTGTGGACGCTCTCTTGCCCAAAAGCACATCGCTTTTGTGATGCGCTTTAAGGTCTGGACACACTTTTGTGCAAGAAGTTTTTGAGCAAAAACTCTTGCACAAAAGACTTGTGCAAAAACTCTGCAGTATAGATGAAGCCATACAGACATGTATTTGAGGTCTGATCTATACCTGCAGAATAAAACTTCAGTTAACTTGTCACACACGGATGCAGCATCTCTCTCACTTATTGCCACAAATGCTCTTTTATATATACTTTTCCTTTGATACAATCAATATTAACAAAGTTAAGCCATTTGATCAATGTGTTTGTAGCTGCAGTAATAGTAAAACACTTAGTTTCTTTGCAGCAAGTATGTGCTTCCCTGTTCCCTATGAAAAAAGACATACATTTATCTGTCATTGTCTTGCTCGAGAATTTGATTCTCTTGGTGTGACTGATATTTCAGTCAAAAGTTGTGTGTGTGTGTGGCAAGTAAATATCACAATTGATGCTCTCCAACACTTCATAGTGACCGTGGAAGGGAAGACCTAAACTAGTTAAAGTTTTGATTATCATGCAATATTTTTAGTACTTCTTGCGTCTTCTTGATATTTTCAGATACTAGTTTATCAAAACATGCACAGATACTTGCGAAGCGTAAAATCTGTAAAGCTGCCACGTCACTGCATATGTTGCTTGGTCCTCACAATGAATAGCCATTCACTTTCATCCAGTCATTTAAACCTGTTACCCAAAGTTGATTTTTGAGCTTCTGTATCCCCAATCAACAAAGGTGACAGTATGGCTGTGTCTAGACTGGCCAGTTTTTCCGGAAAATCAGCCGCTTTTCCGGAAAAACTGGCCAGCTGTCGACACTGGCCGCTTGAATTTCCGCAAAAGCACTGACTTCCTACTGTAAGAAATCAGTGCTTTTTGCGGAAATACTATGCTGCTCCCGTTCAGGCAAAAGTCCCTTTTGAGCAAAAGTTTTACGCAAAAGGGCCAGTGTAGACAGCTGAGATTTGTTTTCATAAAAAAGCCCGATCGCGAAAATGGCGATTGGGGCTTTTTCCGAGCTGCGTCTAGATTGGCCACGACGCTTTTCAAAAAGTGCTTTGCGGAAAAGCGTCGTGCTAATCTAGACGCTCTTTTCCGCAAATGCTTTTAACGGAAAACTCTTCTGTTAAAAGCATTTGCAGAAAATCATGCCAGTCTCGACGTAGCCTATATGTAATCTGAAAGGTAGGCGCATGCTGAACCACCTGACATGCAAATCTTCATGCAGTGCTTTTTTTCATGCTGAAAAATGAAGATGGAAAAATGGCAGCTTGTAGGAAAAAAGGAAACTCTCCATTAGGCATATCACACTCGATGGGCAGGCAAGGGCCAATCTGTACAAGCATATGCAATTGCTTCACTGATAAAACTAAATCCTGAAAGTGACTTTTATCAGATGGGAACTTCAAATCTATTCCATCTGGAAAATTGCTTTGACTTGCTCCATTGTTGACCACTGAATTTTTGATTTTGCTCCTTTCAAGTTCTTCTACAAATGGGGTGGGGAACCTTTTTAGGGTCAGGGGCTGCTGCCCCACAGAAAAATCAGTTGGGGGCTGCACACAAGTGACCAGAAAACAAAACAAAAAAAAAACCCAACCCCTCACTGACGTGGCCCCTAACTGAGGCCATGAGTCTTGCTGGGGCTGGATCCAGGCGAGCCAGGGGCCGCAACTGACTCCTGGGCCTGAGGTTTCCCACCTGAGGTTTTATAGATTAGCTACAGCCCAGATGATCTTAGGTAGTGGTGAATTAATGAATGGGCCCACTGGAGCCCATGTCTAGGAGTCCCAGCCAATATGCAGGCCCCTGCAAGCGTGCCAGAAAATGGGTAGAAGTGGGGAGCCACCATCGCTGGAACTGTGGTTTGCCCTCTGATTCTCCTCTTCCCTCCCCCTGAAGCCCTGCCCTATGGCCAGCCAGAAACCAGAGCAAGCGCTAGTAAGAGCTGCCCAGGGAGCTCAGGCCACTTTGGGGAGCCTCAGACCCCCCACCTGCCCTGAGCAGAGGGCTGGAGTGTACAAAGCAGCTCCTAGCCCGTGTCCCTGACCACTGGTGCATGCCACTGCTGGTGGGATCTAGGGGTAGGGGATTCTAGTCTGGCCTCCTGCTCCATCCCTGAGGCCTGCAGATATGCTCTTTGGGGGCCCTGACTTGGCCTGGTGACAGAACTCTGGGAAGGACACAGGCAACAAGGAGCTGGGAACGGCATCAGTGGCCACTCCACCCCTCTCAGGCTTCTTGTTCAGTGTCTGCGCCTGGCTCCTGCTGCCTGGCTGCCCCCACTGGGTCCCACTGCTGCCAGGTCACTCCTGCTCCGAGTGAGAGGCTGCTCCCACTAGGATTGCCATCTTTCTAATTGCACAAAACAAAACCCTTGCCCCTGAGGCCACAATCCTGCCCTGCCCTTCTCCAAGGCCCTTCTCCCCCTCTCCCTGTTCATTCCGTCCCCGTGCCTGTCACTCACTCTCCACTACCTTCCCTCCTTCTCTGTCAGTGGGCTGGAGCAGGGGTTGGATGTGGCACATAGGGGGGCTCCAGGCTGGGGCCAGAAATGTGGGGTTTGGAGTGCAGAAGGGGCAGTTAGATGCATGCAAGTACCACCCCCCAAGCTCCCATTGGCCACAGCTGCTGTCAGCCCTGCACCAAGCAGACTCTTAATGGCTTGGACAACAGTGCTGACCACAGCTGCCAGGGTCCCTTTTCAACCAGGCATTCTGGTTGTAAACTGGAGACTTAGATAACCCTACCCCCGCCTGGGCTTTGTCTCCAAAGCAGCAACTATATGTGGCATTGCTCCTCCTGTCGCCTCTAGCCTGAGGCTTGGAGTTTGGGGGCGCAACACCTCTCCTTGCTTCCCTCAAACTACACCCATGCTGCTCTGTGCCTGCCTGAGGCTATTACTCCCATGTTTAAAAATGGAAGGGCCTGAGCCTTCCGATGGCCCTCCTGTTCCTCCCCTGCCCCTGGATCTGGTGCCCTGACCCCCCCCCCAGAGTTGGGAGGGCCCAAATGTTCTTTCTACCCAGGGCCCCAATGAATCCTACTCCACCTCTTAGTTGTGCTAGTATCAAGCAAAGTTTCTCTGGAAAGATCAGCTACTACTGGAACTGCCTTGCTCATTTTCCTAATTCAAACCTTGACCTAATGAGAGAATCATTTGCTGAGCTGAAGGGGCAGTTCTTGGCTTTCTACTGCAGACAGTTGGGCCTGACCAGGACTTTTACAAGACGATGGCTTGTGCCGCTGAGGGTCTTTGGAGGCAGTTTGTAATAAAGTATTTTTCTTTTTGCTTTCTAAAATCAGACTTGGATTCGTGTTTAGAGTTTACAGTTTCCTTCCGACATATTCTGCTGAGAATACCGAAGCTGGAACTATAGGCCTTAACATGCTCTGCTTAATGCAGCGGATCTCAAACTTTTTGGGCTCTGGAGCCCTTTACATGCATAAAAATTTATGCAGAGCCCCAGCGGTCCACTGATTGTATGTGTTGTACCTATCAATGTGTCCAGTTTGTCAACCTGGCAGAGCCCCTGAAGATATCTGGCGGAGCCCTGTTTCTCAGTGTTTGAGAAACACTGGCTTAATGTATCTGTCTGTTGTGGGGTAATGATAAAAATGTTGATTTTCTCTGGAGAATCTAATAGGCAGAAGGACAGGGCAGGCGAGCGGGCCTGCTGGAACTCCTCTATAAGTGGGGGCCGAGGGCCAGGAATTGGGGCAGGTATTAGATACGTGCAAGTCATTGCAACAGCCATGAAGCAAGAAGGGGGGAGATGAAGGGGTCTGGCTGTTTGTGAGAGGAGGGCCCCAGCATCCAGCAGGGCCGGGCAGAAGAAGAGCTGGTGTCCTTGCAGGTTGCTACGTGGCCTGCGTGAGTCATGATAAAATGGGGCTAGCTCCCCTAGCGCCCGCCCGTGCTGTGAAGAAGAGGCGCTAAGCACTGGGGGCAAGGAAGGAGTGCGTCTCCCCCCCTTCGCCCGTCCCTACATGTCAGCCCGCCCAGAACTCTGACAGAGCCATGAGCTGCGGGCTGCCCCGAACGAGCTCTGGTTACAAGCGGCCTCGTGGCCCGGGGCGCTCTGTCCTGCCCGAGAGCTGGGCGCGCCCGCCGCTGGCACGGGCAGCCGCTGGCTCCCTCAGCCCCGTCCGTAAGCAGCCTTGCAAAGAGGGAAGGGTCGGTTACTTGCAGTTCTGCGGCTGCAGCGGGGCCTCTTGCGCACGCTTCCTTCTTCCGGCTGCGGCCTGTCACTCTTGATTTGCAGAGGAGAGAGCCAATCTTTGGCCGCCCAGCCCTTAGGAAGGCAGCGGCCGATCACTCACTGTCTCGAGAGAATGCAACTATGGAAGGGGAGGGACGGGTTTGCAGGGGGATGGGCTGGAAACTTAATGCGAATTGCCCCGGCATAAAGCAAAGCAGCCCGACATCAGCTGGGCGATGTATTCCGTTCAGGGGGAAATCTCTTTCTTCTTGTTCCCCTGCTGACTTCCCAGCTGTGTGGAAGGGTATTTTCTTACTGGAGGGCTTGTCACATTAAGGAATCGATGCGTTTGAGATAAGGGGGGGCGGGGGAGGGAAGGTTTTCTATAGAGCGCCGATGATGACTTCAATATACGGTACACACACAAAACAGGGTTGCTCAAGTGACTTCGCTATTTGTAAATCACTTAGAGCAGGGGGACTGCCCACGCTGTAAGACCAAACGTGAACGTGGCAAAGTCACCAGGACCGCCAGAGCAGTCTCTGTGAAGTTTTATGAGAAAACCACCCTATATTTTAAAACCTAATCTGAAGGCACTCAACTGCAGTACTCCCCCTGTGCTCCTGTACTCCTTGAAGAGCAAACAGAAGGTGTGGTTTGAGATTTGCAGCCCCAAAGCCCTGCATTTATTGGACTCTGCTCATTGCCCGTTTCTAGGGCTGGGTGCATTAAACATTTTAGGTGGTCCTGTACTGGAGACTGTCTAGGTTGCCTAAAAGATGATGCACAGCAGCCCTCAGCAACGCCAAGAGCGGTGTTTAAAATGGGGGGGGGGAGGGGAGTGATGGGTCTATGAATCTGTGAGCAGCCGCTTTGCTTTGGCTGGGTCCTTAATCCTTTGCGATTCCCCCTGCCCCATTGTCCTCCAACACTGGGAAGGAGTTATCACATTTGTATATTGAATGTAATCTTAGGGGGAAGAAACCTGGGACACTTGTTTTTGACCGGTCTATCGAAAGGATGGCTAGGTCTTAGAGCTATAGATCAGTGAAATTCCCCAGTCAGACATGTGAACTAGTAGGCAGTTCTCCATCTTGCAAAGACAGATTGGGTTCCACCAAAGAGTGTTTGCATGTCAAGGCAGGTCAGTCTGGTTGTAAGGGCACTAACTGGTGGTTCTACAAACTAGCCTATGGAGATTAAAGGTTGACAAGAGAAAAAAAAGGCTTATTCTGTGGCAAGGGAAATTTATGTTAGATATGAGGAAAACTTTCTAATTAGTTAAACTTTGGAATAGACATCCAAGGCAGACACTTAGTGAACTAAATCTAAGCTTTTGGGATCTCTGTTTCCTCCTGTGTTTTGTGTGGACTGAACTTTTCAAATTTTCTTTTGATCTTTTTCTTTATGTTTGTTGTAACTGTGAAGACAATGTCTGTGGGTTATAAAATAGTTATGTTGTGTTGTAAAATTAGATTATTATTTGTTTCTTCATCAAGATTTTATAAAGTCATTTAATTCAATTCATTTCTTTAGTTCCTTTTGGCTGACACTGTGCAATCCTTGTGAAATTCTTTAGCGACTGAACACTGGGTCTCTAGGTACTTTCAATGGGAGGGGTTTTTTTTTTTAAGACAATGAAGTCTATCCCACTCAAGGTTACAGTTGCCCTCCCCTGCACTCCCTATGGCAGAATCACGAGGGAAGCAGAGTACATTGGGTGGGCACATACATTCCACTTTGCCCTCAGCTTCTGCCACCAGAGAGAGTAATGGGGGTTGCAACCACTGCTGCAGTGTGGCGCCAGGCCCTCCTCCAGTGATCCACAATGCCCATGCTCTGGGGTAGAGGGCAGGTGGTGGGAGAAAGGGGCGGGGCTTATAGATTGCGCAATCCCTCCAGCCGGGACTGGAGTTTGAGACCCCCAGTGTAGAGGAAGCCATGGCTGTTTCTTTGTCTAAACTTGTCCCAAATCACACCATGAGTCAGTGGTGGATTAAAATACAGGTCTCCTGATGCCTAGTCTTGTGGTTAAAGCACAAGATTAAGTGGTGATCATGGTCATTCTTCAGCTGGGGTATCGCTCTTCATACATTTAATCAGGAGATAGATTTGCATTTTTTCCCAAAGCAGAAGTTGTGTGTGCCCATGTGGGTGGGCAAATACCATGGCTCCAGGGACTCCCAGCGGACTGGCTGACACAACAGGACAGTTTAAAATGAAACCAAGCTTGCAGCTGGAATAAAATTACAGTTTACCCTCGGTTCTTGATAGCAAAGTGATTCAGGGAACTGACAATCAGTATTGGTACAGAGATATTTTAAAAACTGACATTTCAGTGTTCAAGGTGCATATTAATGGCCATGACTGAAGGAGTTTGGCAGCTGTGACATTTTAAAAAATGGGGCAGTGTATATCAATTTTAGCACATTCACAGACTGCATATTATCATTTTTTTGTATTATAGCAGTTATCAGAAGGACTCATTGTGCTGTGTACTGTGTATGTGTGTGCACACACACTCAATGGGGCTTTCTGGTGAGTGTGTGTGTGTATTATATATATATATATATGTGACGGGGTGCGATCACAGACGACCCCTCGGAGGTGCCTCCCGGGGTGCTGACACAGCCTCTGCCACTCGCCTTCCCGCTCTCTGGGGCTCCTCACTCCCTGTTTCTGCTGGGCCAGCTCCTCTGGTCTCCCCCAGCCAAGGCCCCGAGCTGAGGTCCCTGCCCCCACTGAGAAGCAGTACAGACACCAAACCACTTCAGGTCCAAGGAGAATGCAGTTTAGGGCCCAGCCTCCTGGGATATCACTCCCCAGATGGGATCAAACCCCAAAGAATTAGGTAAGCCACCTTTATCAATGCAAGGGGGAATGTGCACACTGGTTGCCCCCGGTAACAATCACTTACACTGGGTTTGATAGAAAATAAAAATGGTTTTATTAAGTTGAAGCAGTAGGATTTAAGTAGTAGTAAGTGAAAACAGGTAGAGCAAAGTAGGTTACAAATGAAAAGAAACAAAACTGTATGGCTAATTCTCCACTGAAACCTCAGTGCAAACTTAAACTCACCCTAAAACCTCTTTTCCAGCTGCCAGTCTAAACCAGGGCTGTCTTCCATGCCCTGGGGTCTCAGGCTCCTTCCTTCAGGTACAACCCAGCCAAAAGACTCAGGCCTCTCCTGTCCTATTCCTTTTGTTAAGGAGTTGAGGCCATTTCCTACCAACCACTGCTCAGACTTAAGGGCAAAAGATTGTTTAACAGTGGCTCATCTAGTAATTGCAAGTAACACCCTCCATGTCTTCCATTCACACATTTGAAACTCACAAAGTACTGTATTCCCCAGTCCATGTGTCTAATTTTACACACACAAATAATACGTACAACAGAGTAAGGTAAACAGAACCAGGAAACCATGACATGAAGATCGATGGGTTACATGAAATAATTCGCTCAAACCACCTTTGAGTTATGTATATTCATATCCATAAGTCCATTTCATAAAGCATGGGGGGCTCCATCACAATATGTGTGTCTGTGTGTGTGTGGGTGTGTGTGTGTGTTAAGGTTCATGTGTATGACTGATACGTAAAGCCCCACAGAAAGAATAAAAAGAACACGCCCTGCCCCAAAGAGCTTACTGGATCAGATGCTACCCGGCAGACATGAAAAATGTGAGTGCAGTCTGGAATCTGTCAATCATGTACCTTTTCCTTCCTCTTTCTATTACAAATGTTTTAGTATCAGCCAGAATCCCACCACCCTCTTCTAGATGTGCCTTCTTCCTTCCACACATGTGCCTGTTATCTACCTCTCTCAACATCCTAGTCTTTCCTATAGTGCCATATTCTGCTTAGTTCTTTGGGGCAGGGGCCAGGTCTTTACTTGCTTTATAGCAATGGTTGCCAAAGTATGGTCTGCGGACCACTAGTGGTCCGCAGCCGCCTCCCAGGTGGTCTGCAGTTTGAGCTCAGCCCCCCACAACCTACGCTGCCTCCCTGCTGCATAGGAGAAGAGGGGGGCTAAACTCCCCCCACTGGGGGAATGGCAGCGATGCTTTCCCCACAGCTGCCATTGGCCAGTGCTACCTGGGCAGCGGTCTTGATGGTGCCCAGCAGAGAAGCAGCAGCCCATGTGCTGCACTGCTGCCAGGAGTTCTATGGTGCCACCGCAGCCCGGCATCCAGCCCTGCCCGCAGGGAGACTCCACTACCTTCCCTCCCTCCCTCTCAGAGGCTCCACTGCCTCCAGGGGAGGCAACACGCTGGCCGCTGGAGAAGCCCTGGAAGCAGCAGGGCTGGCTCTGTCATGCTGTAGGGCTGGGGAAACATCCAGAGGAGCCCCGAGGCCTTTCCCCTGCGTGCCCTGCCCATCCTGCCTTCTGCTCAGCGGTGCAGGCAGCTGCATTTCTGAGGCAGGGAAACCTGCTCTGTTAGGGCAGCCATGCACAGTGGGGCTCCTACAGAAGCCAGGGGGAAGGGGCTGCCTGTCTCCCCAGGAGGTCAGGGGTTGCAGCCAGAAGGAGCGGAGTCACTAAGGAACTCTGTCCCCCACCTTCATCCCTCACCGAAGAGCTGGTGTAAACCGAGAAAGCTTTTGTACTGCATTGTGCCAAGTGCACTCCACCCACTGGCTTGCTCTGTACCACTGTGAAAAACTATCTGGAATCTCAGGATTTCCTGTGCTGACGAAGTACTATTTTGGTTGCTATAAACAAAAAGCCAGTACAGAGGACAACAGAGGAGCCCCCTACATCCCGCCAGCGCTGAAACAGGTAGCAATTCTAAACATTTGGTTTTCTGTTTATAAACAATAGCCTGTAAGATTGTGCTACTTCTGGCAGCAATATAGTATAGGAGCAATTCCTACTACCAGTAGCACAGTCTTACAAGTGGCAGCTCTTTACAAAATAATGGCCAAAGGGAGCAATGGAGGAGCAAAGCCAAATAAGCATCCCGCTTCATGGCCAGACCCCCACACCCCAATCCCCCTCACTCACCCCATCCTCCTGCCAGGACCTCGCACCCCCAACTTGCTCCTACACCTCCCTTGCTCCTGTACCCTCCCTCCTGGACAGACCCACTACCCCCAGTCCACTCATGCACCCTTCCTTGCTCCTGGACACTCCCTTCTGGCCAGATACCCTCCCCTCAGCCTTCTCCTTCAACCCTCCTTCCCTCCTGGCCAGACACCCTACTCTAAGCCCCTGTCTTTGCTTCTGCACCTCCTCGTTGGCCAGACACCCACCCTGCTGCTGCATCCATTGATGCTTCTGTGCCCTACCTCCTGCCCAGATCCTGCACCCCCATCTCTAGCCCACTCGCTGGCAGCCCTGTCCCACACTGAACCCCTCATTTTTATCCCCACCCCAGAGCCTAAGGGGATCCACAAAATCCACTAACTCTGGAAGCCCCTAAAAAGGAAATCTGGCCTATGGGAATCCCTGAACCTCTGCCCTCCCTGTCCCTTCCCCTCACCCTGTGGGGCTGGAGCACCAGAGATGTGAGGTGACACAGTTGGGGGCCACATCAGTGAGGGTTGGGGTTTTTTTGGCAGAAATTTTTTGCTTCTCACTTGTGTGGTCCTCAAATGATTTTTCTGTTTGTCAGTGGCCCTGACACAAAAAAGGTTCCTCACCTCTGCCATAAATAAAGAAACCATTGAAACCTTTTTTGTTGGACATAAATTGATACTTTACTTTATTTAAAATGAAGATCGATAAACGAACATGAGAAAGTTAAAACACTTAATCTGTTTAATAATTTAAATTAAACTGTTCTCCCTAGCTGCAACACTAGCAAAATGGCTCCACCATTATTATGCAATTAACAGTGACTTTCCATTAGCAACTGGTGGTCCACGGAAAGATTTGCATTGAGCCAGGAAGTCCACAGGCTAAAAGGTGTGAGAACCGCTGCTCCATAGAAAGCACTTTGCTCACCAGGTAGTGTGATATTCTACTCAAGGTACATCATAACTTGGTTTACAAATACTGATGGGCTCCAAGGCATTGGCCATAAAATATTGTCGGGGGAAGAGAATAGCTTGTAGTTCATCTCTGGGCAATGTGCATAACTAGAGGAACACAGGGACAATATTGTCTCCTGCTCTATTTGCAGGTTTCTTCCCTGCCCCTCCATAGCAGCAGCCTTTGGCAATGGCTTTGGGGCCTTCTTTTCTAACATGCCTACCTCCTCCCCCAAGCCATGTCAGACCCTGAACACTCCGGGAAACAAAGCTCCCTTGGATGGAAGAGGCTGGGCCAACAAAACCCTCTACTTCATCCTCACCAGCAGATCACAAAGCAGAATATCATTTATCATCAGCAGTTTTATACATATACCCTGTGGCTGGGCTGAGACCATCAACCAGAGCGGCCTGGTCTCAAGTACTTGTCTGAACTCTTCATCTTTTCCCCTCCAGACAATCTCTGGTTTTCTAAACCCACTGTGCTTCCCACATTTCTGAGCAGCCATTAGCTGGTGAGTGCTCTCCAGCCAGTCACTGAGCTGTGCTAAGTTTAGTGACCTTGGTAAGGAGCGGGTATTTGGCTGAGGCTTTGTCTACACTGTAGAGTTTTTGTGCAATGTTTTTGCAGAAAAGCTCACGGAGCATCCACACTATAAGCTCATTTTTGCACAAGAAAAAGTACAGTAGATCGTCAGAAGACAGGGCTTTTTGCACAAGAGTTATTCCTCTTTCTACGAGGAATACCATGAATTAGCAAATATAACCTGCAGGTTATACACGTTTTTACAAACCCCCGCCGCCCCCGCGGGGTATACATGTCCGCGTCTTATACAAGCTGATTTTTACTCAAATTAAAAGAAGACAAGACCAACATAATACCGCACGTTGGCTATCTCTCTGTGCACGAACCCACTTCTCCAGGTTTTCTTCTAGTTTTGGCCACTTGGCTTTCTTTCCTCAGCGCGCGCTCTTTTCCGAGGATTTCATTTTTCAATCTCCGCTTCTTCTTTTCTCCACTCGCGAACAGACGTTTCGTTGACAGAAAATTTTCTCCCCGCTGCTCTATTGCCATTTTCTTTTGCATATGTCAGAGCAGATCATTTAAAATCGGATGTATATGATTTGCGCTTAGGCATCCTTACAAATATTTTGTTATAAATTGAAGAGGTTTTAAAAACAGTGTGATTCGTAGGGCTTATATACCGGTAATAGGGTAGTACTCATTGCTCAGCGGCCTCAGCTGCGGTTCATTACCAGTTCATTACCCGCGGTTCATTACCTGAGGGTTATGTACGTCCACGGGTAATCTAAGATTTTTTTTTTTACACGTGAAAGAAAAACGGTGGGTAATACACGAGTGTGTGTTATACATGGACACGGGTTATATACGCTAATTTACGGTAAGCCTTTTTGCACAAGAGCTCTTGTGCAAAAAGGCAGGTGTGGATGGACAACAGGGTTAGCTGGTTGAAAAAGCACAGGTGCTCTGATGGCCATTCTATGAATGGCCATCAGAGCTTTCTTGTGCAAGAGTGTCCATGGCAGTGTGGATGCGTTCTTGCACAAGAAGCCTGCAGTGTAGACGTAGCCTAATTGTGTAGTCGATACAATTTGAATCGACTACACAATTAGTCGATAAAGGGAGGCACTCTGCAGAGCTGCAGCAGGGATAACTCCCAGAGCCATTAGGCTCTTACTACATTTAAAATGTAGAGCTACAGACAGGGTAGGTTCGTGACCCAGCGCAAGCCAGGACTGAGTAGTCCTGCTTTCACCTGGTCTGGGACACTACAGCTCTGCATTTTAAATGTAGTAAGAACCGCCTGGCTCTTACTACATTTAAAACGCAGAGCCACAGCAGGGTGGGTTCTGGACCGGTGCGAGCCAGAACTGCTTGGTCCCAGCTCACAACGGGTCCAGCAGCCCCTGATTGTGGTGGCCCAGGCTGGCCGCGGACAAGGCTGCTGCCGGAGCAGCCTCGGTCAGCCGTGGGCAGAGGCTGCTTCTCAGCAGCCTCACCTTCCCCCTCCCTCACCCGGTTGCTGCCTCTGACAGAGGCAGCAGCGAGAGGGGGCAGGCGGCACTGCTGAGACGGTGCTGGAGGAACCAGCCTGTAAGCCAGTTCCCCCCTTTGATACAGAAGCAGAAAGGGGGTGGGAAGTGAGTAGTGGAGTAATTGACTCAACTATCTAATAAGCTTAGACTTATCGGGTACTCAAATACCCGACTACTCACTTACATCTCTGGTTCTTGGAGGAAAGGGCTCCATCTCTCATTATCAGGTCCCTGTCCCCCAAGCTGCCACCTAGTGCCTCTGGACTTATTTTTGCTTTGTCTTGTTTTTTATAATTGTGGGTCCAGGTCCAGTGTCTTTGGCGTCACCTCTGACAGATTTTATAAATAGTTTATACATAGCTACAGTCATCCAGGGGCTGGTGAGTGGGCAAAAGAGGGAGGGAAATAGGGGTAAGAGACCAGGTTCATGTGCAGTGGGGTTGGATGTGACCCAGTGCTGCAGGGCTCTTCCTGACTGTACAAATAATGGGCCACTAGATTCCTCCATCATCCCTTGGGCATGTGTGCCATGACAGACTAGATTCCCATGAGAAGGTATCAGCATCTCTGACATTCAAAAACCCCTGCTTGTATTAGAGAGTCCAGTGGAGGCTTTGGGAAGCTGCCCTGGGGAATTTCAGGGCAATTGAGAATTCAGTTGTGGGTGTGAGCAGAGTCCCTGGGGAATTTTGGGGCAACTAAGAATGCAGGGTTGGCCATGGGCCCTGGGGAATTTCAGACAGTGCAGCACAGGGACCAGGCCTCTTGCCCCTTGGGACTTCAGTGGTTTGATATTGATGGCACATTTAAAGATTTGCCATCTGTCCTCTGTTGGGTTTTTAGAGGCATCTGGCACAGTATGTGTCACCACCACCAGAAGCATCAGTGGGAGAAGTTGCCTGTCGTGCAACAGAGGTGCTGGTGCCTGCTGCCATTATTTTTAGATGATTGTTAGTTTTAAATGAGCAGCTCTGTAAATTTGAGAAAGACGGCATGTTAATTAAAAGGAAATGGTATTTTCTCTTCAAACACAAGCCATACCTGAGCTGCTGGGTCAGCTGAGGGTGGAGAAACCCAGGTTCACTTAGAGCTGCTTCAACTCCCCCAGTGACCAAGTTGGTGTCATCTGTGTTCTAAAGAGGTAGAAGAAGGTGCAATTTGCAGTAGGTTGGGAGCTACTTGAACTTGTACCTTGTTCTGACACTCAAGCATGCAAGCAGCACCAATTTAGATCCCCTTAGATATCCTTGGAGTAGATCTGAGTGGAAAACAATTTAAGAGACTGTAAGAGGTTCTAATTTTCACCACCTTATTTATCATCTCTGAATTTGGTCTAAGGTTTACAAATTGACCCTCCAAGCCAAGGGATCTTCCACCCATCAGCATGTTCACTACCACACATTCATTTTGTTTTCTGCTAATATCAATACTAAGAGTTAATAACAGCAAGCTGTATTAATAGTACTTTTTAAATAATATGCATTGCAATTACTTTCTCTTGTATCTCAAAGACTTTTGGGGGTTGCCCCAACTATACATTGGCAATCTACATATAAGGTAAGGATCTCTGCTTCCTCTTTTGCCGTCCAGTAAATAATAATAATGAATGAAATAGCAGTTACAGCTACTTTCTTCAAATGACAGGTTTAAATTTGGATGTAAGTACGACTTACATAGGGTGTTGTCCTAAGAAGTACTGACTCTGTGCGCTTTGCATCCCAGAAGCGAATGGACCATTTCCCATAGAGAAGGCATTATCCCTTCTGTTCCATGTCCATATTGAAAGGAAAGAGCTCCTTTGTCATCCCACAGCAGCTCTCGAGTGGGAAAAAGGCTTTTCTTAAATATAATTTACTATTCTGGTTAGTCTTTTACACCATTATGAAAGTATTTGTGGCACAAGCAGATCCATACATTGCTTGATACTATACTGGGGGAAAGAGGAAATATCTAGAATTACAAAGCAAATGACACCTCTTTATTAGTAATAGTGTTATTTTAAATCAAGAATCCCTGAAGTTTCACAATTTGACTCATAGGTTAGCAGAGAGGGTGTCTCATGGACATTTTCCCTATTGTACCCAATCACATAACAGTTCAGTGACAGCTATAACCACTGGACACAAAACGGTAGAGACATGCTAATGTATTTTAGCTACTTTCAGTGCAGTGGCAGCCCCATGTGACCAGGTACCTCTCTGCAGTTTTTGAGAATTCTAGAATCAGAACTAGCTTTTTATTCCTGATTCTCTCATTCATTCTCTCTGGTTATGTCACTTCAGTTCTCTGTGCCTCACTTTCTCCATCTGTAAAATGGAGATGAGAACAGTGATATTTATTCCCTACCTTTCAGGAACATTTTGAAGCATGTATTGCCAGCCTCCAGGATTTAAAAATCACAAGTTATGCCTCAAAACTAAGATTTTAAAAATAACCAACTTAGAAGCCTTTTTATATGCCTTCCAGCTTTGGAACCTATATAAGACACATTTCAAATTCTCTCTGCACGTGTAAGGACTAGAAATTTACATTATTTGTGAAAAAAATCGAAGTTGAGATTCTCTCATAATCACTTGACTCCAGGAGTTAATCCCAAGATTTATGATAAAACCATGAGACTTAGAAAAACTGCTTGATTAATGTTTAGAAAATGCTTTGAACAACATGGATGAAAGACTCTGTGAAAGTGCTAAGTATTGCTGTATAATCCTAGATTCTGTGAGTCCTCTGCACCTGAAGTGACTCAATGAGGAAAGGATGTGTTTACTGAAATTAGACTGATGAAGAAAATCCTGGATCAAATTACAAATAGGCCCAAACTTTCTCTCTCCATGATGTGCCTCCCTGAATCAATAAGTCAAATACCCTGAATTGGCAGGGTGGCTAAAAACTGGATCCAAGTTTTCCCAAATGTTGGATTCTGTTCTGTATAAATTTGTAGTTTGAGCTATGAATTCAGGTATGAACCTGAATCTGGTAACTGAATTCAGGACTCTCTCCAGTTCATGTATGAGAGAGCCCGCAGATTCAAGCAGGCATGACTCCCCACCATGCTGGGGCAGAACATAAATTGGGGAGAAGGATGTATAAATACTAAAACACGGTGAGAGGTCTCTTACTGTAAGATGTTTACCTGAGGAACTGGGGCACTGAGACATTGTCACTTTCTTCCAGCCACACAAGAAGTGAGTAGGAACTAAACGCAAATCTCACAATTCAAACTTGATGCCTTTGACCACAAGAGCATCCTTCCTCTCTTTTTCCACGACGTTTACAACAGGCATCTTGGTGCACAGAAGCAGCTTCTTCTGTAGCGACAGGGTCTGAACCCAAGCTCATGAAAGTTAATGAAGAGACTGCCATTGACTTTCAATGGGCTTTGGGTTCGAGCCACAGAGGGCATTTGCCAAGCCGGTGCCTTCCCTTTAATAAATGATGCAAAGAAAATGGCATTGAGGTATAAGATGCTTTGTAGTTGTGGCATTCTGCAATACTTTCCATCTCACTGAGTTTGAGGAGAGAAGTCAAGACACTGCCGCCCAAGACATATACACAAACGGGAGTTGTTTCTACCCCTTGGAAAAGGAGATGAAGTTGTCGTGCCTCTTAGCCACACCAGGTGAGTCTCTCAGGCCTTGTTTACACTGTGGGAAAGCATCCTGGTGGAGATGCTTAAGCATGATCAGTAAATATTTTTAAACATACCTTGTCTCTGGATATGCAGGGTGTTTAGTGGTTGTTTAACATCATGCCCGTGAAGCTGTGTTAGATTCTGTCTATGCTGGGGGAAAATCATGCTGCAAAATGTTAATCAAGTTTGATTTCTGCTTTCAGGGCAACCTCCTTTCTTCCATGTAAAAAAATGCAGCCTGGACAGGACAGTGATGAGCAGTGCCGTCCCAAAGGACTCTGGCAGCCGAGAGAGGGATCCAGGTAGAAGTGCGGCAAAAAAGCTGATTAAGGGAGTGAACTTCTGAGGAAAGAACAAAAGAGTTAAAGAGACAACGCCACTGGCGTCAGTGGAATTACAATGGGCATGGGTTTGGTCCAGTACATCTGATTTGGTTATATGACAGCTAAGTAGGGATGTGAGGGAGTGGAGAATGGAGGGCCTGGCATCCCAGGAATTAAAGAAATCTTCTAGGCCCAGCTAGCCCTGCCTCACTCTGCTTTACCTGCAGCCAGTGCCAAGCCTGAAGGGAGGAGAAAAGGAAGGAGCCTGGCTCAGTTTGGGGCTGACTAGTAGGGAGGCAGGAGCTGGGGTTAGCAGTCTCAGGGCATGAGCCAGAGTCTGACCTCTCAGCAGCCAGAGGAGCAGGTAAGCCCCCACTCTACCTCTCTGGGAAAAGCAGGGAACCTGTTGAGAAGCCCCAAATAAGGGGAATCTAGACTCTTGGGGCCATGCCCAAACTTCAAGACTGGGATAGGGAGTGGTGTGGAGTTCCTGGTCCAGAAACATAAGGGGATAGGGAGGCAGCACCTGCCCCTCTTTCACCTGCTTACTCAGTGACCTAGATGCTAAGCTACACAGCTTCCAGGGACCCAGTCACAGTGATGGTGATGGCCCAACTATCTATAGTATAAGTGTCTGAAGAGTATAAACAACAAGCAGCAGAGAAAGTGGGTGGAGAGGGGCGGAGCACAGAACTAGGGGGAATGGAGTAGAAATAAGAAGTTTAGGCTGGATGTGAGACCCTGCTATTAGGAATGTTCAATCTCCCATGGCTTGGGCCGTTTATATTGAGACTAGCCCATCAGTGGACAACGCAGTCCAGAACAGCCCTGCACTGCTGGTGGAGGGCCCAGGGCTGGAGCTGACTGCTACTTGACCAGACAGCTGTCTTCCACCCGTGATTTCTCTGATTCTGTGAAGTGACAGGATTCCTTTGTTTTCTTCTGTGACTGGCTCATTGTAAAATGCCGCTGATGCTGGGAAAGTCCCTTGTTGTTTTGATTTACACTAGAAGCAAAGGGGCACGAGACGTCGCAACACCTGGGAAGAAAAGGGCAGTAGAGAAAAGGCAGCAGAGTGCAGTCCTGAGCAGGTACTTCTGCATTTGACTGAATGCTCCATGCTGTTCATTTCAGAGAATTGGGAAGTGCTGGTTGGCGTCAGAAGAGGAACAACTGCATCAGGGCTACTCTATGTTTTACCCAGCAATCTGTGAGAGTCCTAAAAATATCCTCCCACTCCCCTTCCATATTTAGGTGCTTTGTCTGATGTGATTCAGCCATGACACCATCCTAACATAAACAGCAGCTCTCCCACAGGGGGCATGTGCTCACTCACACTGCCAAATCCCCTGTATACCACCCACACCTTGTGACAGCCTTCCTCTTCCTCCAGACACGGGTGTCCATGCCCACCTCAAAATGCCACAAAGACCAGTTAGGTGAAAGACAGGCTTTCTCCCTTCCTGGCACTGCTGCCATTTGCTGCTCATAGGCACAAGCAGCTGTTCCCCAAAGCTCCCTATTGTCACTGAAAAAAATATTCCGTGTTGGGTCAGAGAGGATCCACAGTCACTGAGCTTGTGGGCATAAGGCAGGAAGGGGGAGCCAGCCAAGACAGCTAGAGTGACAATATCAGGGGACTCCTGTTTAAGATCAAACAAGTCCAGGCAAGCCAACAGCCTCACTTGGCCCTTGAACAAGATGTGGGGCTGGGGCTTGCTCTGAGCTCGTGGAAGGGGCAGAGTCTGAGGCAGAAGGGGCGGGGTGGGGCAGCTGGCCCCACCATCCAGATCATCTCCCCCAGCACTATCCGGAGCATGCTGCTTGGGACTCCGGCTGCAATTTAAAGTGCCTGAGGTTCCAGGTGCCACTGCAGGCACCAGACGCTGGGCATTTGCCCCCTCTGACCCTCCCCTCTCCCCTTCAGCAGGCCTTGACAAATCTAACTGATCAAGAATGACTCAGTGGCTACGGGAGGGGTGGGCAATCCTTTTTGATCAGGGGCCACTCCAAGATTTTGGAAAGTGGTCAAGGGCCACACTTCTTTATGGAGGGGGTGCGGGGTCTGGGACGGAGGTTGGGTGTAGAAGAGAACTTGGGGTAGGGGACCGGGGTGCAGGAGAGGATGTGGGGTCTGAGAGGGAGTTTAGGTGAAGTAGGGGGTTGTGACCTTAGCCAGGGGATTAGGGTGCTGGGTCCAGAAGGGGAGTATGGGTGTAGGAGTGAATTTTGACCTGGGGGAGGTGGGTGTAGTGGTGGATGCAGGGTCTGGGAGGGAACTGTGATCTGGAGTGGTATACAGAGGATTTGAGTACTGACCTAGGGCAGAGGGGGGTGATGACCTGGGGCAAGGAGTTAAGAAGTGGGAGGGGCAGGGTGCAAGAGGCAGGGGCTGTGGTGCTGGAGGCAGGCTGTGGCCAGGAGTCACTTACCTTAGGCGGTTCTTGGACAGCAGGCTCCCTCCTGCAGCAACCCCAGCCACATGGCCATGACCACCTAAGGTAAGTGACTTCAAAACAGCTGGTGGTTCCCTCTACAAACTGCATACCCCTGATGGGGGGAGGAGTGGGAGATTTTGTGTGCTCCCCTGCCCCCAAGCCAATCATTGCAGCTGGGGGCAGGGGAGCGCACAAACTCTCTCGCTCCCAGCTAAGGCTGAATGGCACATAGAGGGCTCCATCTACGCATCCCTGGCAGAGGGGTGTGTGTGGTAGGGCGATGTCTTTCGCTACCCTGTCCCCAAGCCAATTGTGGCCTGGGGCAGGAGAACGTGTGAAGTCTCTCGCCCCCACCCATCCTGTGAAGGTGGGCCATGGGCCAGATCAAACAGCTTGGCAGGCCAGATCTGGCTCGCGGGCCGTATTATGCCTACCCCTGGGCTACAGCATTGGCCTATGACTCGGGAGATTTGGGTGCTATTCCTTCTGGCTGTGTCATTGGCCCAGTGGGTGACTGTAATAAGTCCCTTTAATTCTCAGGTTTCCCCTCTGTAAAATCGGAATTATCATACTAGCAGAGAAAGGTGTAACACGATCCAATGGCGGGATGCTGAAGCTAAACCTATTCGGACTGGAATTGAGGTTTACATTTTTAACCGCGAGGGAAATCCAATCACTGGCACAATTTATGCAGGCTGTGGTGGATTCTTGATAAGTGACCATTTTAAAATCAAATTGGGAGGTTTGTTGTGAAAGCTCTGCTCTAGGCACTATTTTGGGGAAGTTTTATGGCCTGTGTGGGAAAGGAGACCAGATTTGATGAGTGCAATAGTTCCTTCTGCTCATGGAATATACTCAACCCCAGCGTTGTATCCCAGAACACGCCCCTGGCTAAAAGCCAGTCACGGGTGAATCAGGACACAACCCAACTGTACAAAACCTTGGCATCAAGAAGGATTTCCCCTTTGTGTGCCGTTTCCAAGTACTCTGTGCTGCCCATATAGCCACAGTGACTGCTGCTCACTATGAACACGTTCTCCCGTAAGGAAACAGCTTCTTCTTCTTTGAGTGCTTGCTAATGTCCATTCCGTATAGGTGTGTGCGCGCCCCATGCACAAGTTCCGGAAGCTTTTTGCCCTTAGCAGCACCCGTTAGGCCAGCCAGGGAGCCCCCTGGAGTGGCGCTGATATCTCCACGCATATAACTCCCTGCTGGCCCTCTCCCGCTTCAGTTCCTTCTTTCCGCCCATGACGGTTGCTGGAATGCTTGGCTTGTGATCGCAAGTGTTCCCTTAGCATAGCTAGTAGTTTCTTTAGTGTGAAGGGTAGTCCAGTGTCGGTGCAGTGCCTCTCATCTTGGATTACATCATGTATTAGGACCTGTTATGAGGTCAGGGGACTATAGCCCCACCGCTCAAGGCTCATTCTACACGAGCACAGGCCTCTTCGGCGGCCTTCTTAGCACAGGTCCCGATTGCGGATATCTGCAGGGCGGCAACCTGGTCCTCGGTCCACACGTTCACCAACCACTATGCCATTACACAGCAGGCTAGACAGGATGCAGTGGTTGGCTTGGCAGTGCTGCAGTCGGTTTCTTCTAGGGTTTCCGCCTCCGGGGTGGGGTTAGCTTGGAATCACTTAGACGGAATGGACATAAGCAAGCACTCGAAGAAGAAAAAACGGTTGCTTACCTGTAACTGTTGTTCTTCGAGATGTGTTGCTTATGTCCATTCTGAACCCACCCACCTCTCCTCGTCGGAAGTAGCATGTGAGAAGGAACTGAAGGAGGAGAGGGCCAGAAGGGGGTTATATGAGTGGATATTCTGGCGCCACTCAAGGGGGCTCCCTGGCTGGCCCAATGAGTGCTGCTAAGGGCAAAAAGCTTCCGGAACTTGTGCACGGGGGGCGCACACACCTATACAGAATGAACATAAATAGCACATTGTGAAGAACAACAGTTACAGGCAAGCAACCATTTTATCTGCCAGCAGTCAGTGCAACACAATCCTTATTACTTCAGTTCAACCAGGACATCTTGCTTGCACTGTAACACAAAACCTTACCTCTCCCCTCAGCCTCGTTAGCAGATGTGGCGGTTCAATCTGGCCTGGAGCCCCTACCCTTGTGTCCGAGCAGGATCCAGCGCCCTCTGCCGCCTTAGCGTCCTCCTAATTCCCGTGGGTTTTTCATTCCCCTGCACCCGTATGTTCAATAGTCAGATATGGGGTGTTATAATCCCCTCCCATATATAGCGAAGACACCTGTATGCTGGGAAGGAGGAAAGGGGGACCTGGGACCTCCCCCTCCGCCGGGTCCCAGCCCGGGGCCCTAAGGCGTAGGGACGAGTAATTCCCTAGCCGGCTGATGGGGTACGGCCCCGAAACTTGTCAGCCCACGGGCGCCAAGATTTCCCTGCCCCGGGCTGCTGCCTTCCCCCTTCACTGTCTTTGCCTTTCCGCACACCAACCATGGTTCATACTGGGTTCTCCCAGGCTTGTTCTCCCTCGTTGCGGCAGCGGTCCTCTCGTGTCGGCCAGTTCTCCCATGCGGCTCCGTGGTGAGACAACCCCTCTTCACTTTGAGAGCTCCGGGGCTCCCCAGTTTCCCCCCTGCTCTGCTGGCCCTGGCCCTTTTGAATGGGCCAGCCATGTTGCGTCATGATGTCCTGCCACGTCACCCCCTCTCCAGTTTAGCCCGCTCTCTTTCCCAGCCGGCGTACATGGGCGGCAGGGCTCCGTGAGCAGCGTGGCATCTCTGCCCCTGCACGGCTTCTCCTGCCCTCCAGGAAAGCGGTGGCGGCTTTGCCGACGCTAGTGCGGGACCCTGCAGTCTCGTCACCCCCACCCTCTGGAAAAGCGGCAGCTTTGCCGGCGCTAGTGCGGGACTCTGCAGCCCCGTCACAGCAGAGTTCGGCACTGGGCATGGGGAGTGACTCCTTATCTGACATCCAGTGTTTTTTTTGTGATAGTACTGCCCAGTATGCAGTACTAGCACCTCAGACACAGTAGCAGCATCTCCAGTCAGAGCTTACCTGGAAAGAATGAAGCGTACCGGCACCTCTGTTCGACAGTCGGCTGGGCCGCGTGTTTTAAAGGGGCCGCATGTCTTAAAAGGGCAATGCTGGTCCTCCACGTCAGCTTTTTGTTTTGTTTTGCTCAACAACTTTTTCCCTGGGGTACCGGCATCTTTTTTTAACAAAAAAAGCACTGCGACATCAGTTATAATGATATATGGATATGCTCAGTAGGGATGTTAAATTTTGATTAATCAGCTAATCAAGTAGTCAATGGAATTTCTATCTATTAGGCGATAAGGGTGAGCCATGCCTCAGCCTTTGAAATGTACTAAGAGCCACCCGCAGGGCTCTTGTACATTTCAAAGGCTGAAGCGCTGCATGGAGCACGGGGTCAGTGGAGGACTGCTTGAGTACCCTGCTCACCCCATGCTTCCTGCGGTGCTTCTGTTTTTGAAATGTACAAGAGTCATGCGGAGCTCTTGTACATTTGAAAAGCAGAAGCACAGCAGTCGGAACCGGCACGAGCAGAGACTGCTTCGGTCCCCGCTTGTGCCATTTCCCCACTGTGTCTCTGCCTCTCTTGCCCCCCATGGAGACAATACTGGTGGGAACTGGCTTTTAAGCTGGCTCCCCCCAGCACCAGTTTCTGCCCCCCTTGCTGCCACTCTGTAATAGAGGCAGCAAGGTGTGGGGAGTGACTAGTCGAGTCACTACTCGACTATCCGATAAGCTTATGCTCCAGAGTCTTCCAGGGGCAGGATGAACCCACTTTTTACTTTCCCATTGACTGTTATTGAAGTGCTGCCTTCTCAGTATTCAGTGCACGCTGACTATGCATAGCTAATGTTCTGTTGGCCGCCTGGCATTGTACCATAGCAGTGAGACTTACATATTGGAGCATGGAATCCACTGATGATGTGGGCACATTTCTCCTTTCACCAATGGCTCCCTCTTCTGCTTGTTGCAAAGACTGAGCCTCCAGGGCTATACAGAGCTCTAAGTAGGACTTGGTAGGTGGCGCTTGCGGATGAATGGAAACGTGACAGCCGAACGAGAGTACTGATGACCTATCCAACTGGTATAATAACTTTAGCTATAGATTGGTGACTAACCACCAGAGTGAGCAGAGGGCTCAGCTGGGGAGCATGTAGAATGGATGCAGGGGAGGAAATACTTTTGGGTGCCATCAACATTTGGTCTTTTAGACATGGGGAAGCCTCCCTGAGAGATATTTATCTAGGGCCCAAGTTTCAAAGGTGCAGAGCAGTCACTGTTCGACCGGAGTTGAGGGTACTCATCAGCAATTCCAAATATCAGGCTCTTAGAATCTGGACTTCAGAGAGGACTATAGCTAGATAGATAGATATTTGAGTGTGGACAGTGTGCCCAGTGAGCAATCTTGTTAACACACATAGTAAATTGACCAGATTTCTTTCTCTCATCTCATGGTCCTGTGATCCTACAGACTGTACAACACCAAATACATTTCTCCTTGCCAGAGGATGTTGTGAAGACCAGGACTTTAACAGGGTTCAAAAAAGAACTAGATACATTCATGGAGGTCAGAGCCATCAATGGCTATTAGCCAGGTCAGGGAGGAATGGTGTCCCTAGCCTCTCTGTCAGAGCCTGGAAATGGATGATAGGAGGAGAGGGATCACTTGATTCCCTGTTCTGTTCACTACCTCTGACGCGTCTGACATTGGTCATTGTCGGAAGACAGGATACTGGGTTAGATGGACCTTTGGTCTGACACAGGATGGCCGGTCTTATGTTCTCTTCCCCCACAAGCAACAACTACCAATAAGAGATGTATAGGTATGTGAACTGAATATAAAAGCACTGACTTATCTTTCCATGAAAGTGAATGATGCCTCCCAAAATGCAGGTAAGAAACAGCCCAAGTAAAGATGTTCCTTTCCCAGGATAGTTAGACAGTGTCTCAGACTAGTCTAGACAACGGAATCAGGAATGCCTTTTAAAGGTTCCTCAAAACAAATCTCAGAAACATATGGAAAGTAGAAAGTCCCTGAGCCTGAGATTACAGACAGTCACTTTCATTTAAGTGTTTGAAACAACAACAACAAAGCTCAGCTCCAAAACAATACTGAAGTTCACATCTTTTCAGGTTTGGTTCTTGGTTTCCCCCTGCCCCTGAACTCCCCTGCTCTCCTTCAGAATATCAACCTAGCAGATTTTCTGAAGTTTGATTTCACATCTAGTGTAGTTCTATTACTCTGTGATTCTAGGATTGTGGAATTTCCATCATTGGGGATTTTTAAGAGTGGGTTAGACAAACCTCTCAAGGTTCCTTCCAGTTCTATGATTCTATGCACTCTGTGGTTATGTATACACAGTAGTGTTATTTCAGAATAACTGACATTATTCCGAAATAAGGCTATGTCTACACTGGCAGCTTCTTGCGCAAGAACTCTTTTGCGGAAGAGTTCTTGTACAAAAACTCTTCCAGAAGAGAGCGTCTACACTGGCATGTGCTTTTGAGCAAGAGATGTGCTTTTGCGCAAGAGCATCCATGCCAGTGTAGACGCTCTCTTGCACAAGAAAGCTCTGATGGACATTTTAACCATAGGGCTTTCTTGCACAAGAAATTCATGTTGCCTGTCTACACTGGCCTCTTGCGCAAGAACAGTTGCTCAAAAGGGCTTATTCCTGAGCGGGAGCATCAGAGTTCTTGCGCAAGAAGCCCTGATTTCATACAGTAGAACGTCAGTTTACTCGCGCAAGAACATGCGGCCAGTGTAGACAGGCAGCATGTTTTTGTGCAAGAGCGGCCGCTTTGGCACAAGATCGCGCCAGTGTAGACACAGCCTAAAATAGTCCATGTCTACATTACAAGCAGTTATTTTAACATAATGTCAAAATAACGGTGTGCTGGAAGACTTCTTAATCTGACACCTGTGACCCTGATTTTATGAGGAATAAGGGAAGCCGGAAGAAGAGTGCTCTTTTTCAGACTTCCTGCTGTGTAAACAGTGCCAAAAGCCGAAATAAACTATTTCAACTTACGCTACACAACTAACACAGCTCAAGTTGCGTAGCTTATTTCAGCTTTAGCCCTGCTGTGTAGACGTGCCCTAAGGGAAGAATTGAGCCCTAATTTGTTCTATTTCCAGAAAGCCATATTTTGTCTTCCTATGTGCACATTTCACTTGCATTCATGACAAAGTTAGTTGCACACGTGGATGTATCAGCAAGTACAGACTCTGGTTCAGTGCATAGTATCTTGCATAAAAAAAAATACACTCTTAAAAGAAAGTTAAGGTTGCAAAGTCAAGCACTCAGAAGTGAGGAAATACTAAAATTGAGGTTGTTTGTGCAACCTCACTGAAGCTCAGCGTGGACAAAATCTTGAGAGAATTTGGCTGTCAAACTCTTAACAAATCTCTACTGAGCATATGCAAATTCCACCTCCCTCCACTGCCAAATTTCACTTCCTTGTCCCAAAGCAAGGACACACTAAAACTTCTCAATGAAACAGATGTAAAACCTTTTTTTAAAACATAGGGTAAACAATGTCTTTTCCCCCCTTAATCTTGGTCTTAGAAATGGATAACCTTTTTTTCTTCTGAAACTTTCTAAAAAAAGCCAGCCCACAGGCAGACATTCATCATGGAAATTTGAGCCTGAATGGGTAGTTTGGCAAAGCTGTAAGCAACTGAAAACAGGGACTTATGAGGGATTTAGTTTAGGCAGTGCTACCACCAGGTCTACCTATAATATGTACTCCAACTCAAGCCTGGTGGTGCAATTTCCACTGAATTCAGTCTTGTATTGTGCATGCCTGTCTTTGCACAGGATGACCACCCACACTTGATAGTACTTTAAGATATTAATCAACAGCAGTGCATGTGTCCAAGTCTGTGTTGTATATACAAAGAGTAATGAATGAAAACTAGGGCTGATTCAGACAGATGGGGACAAACACTCATTGTTTTGCGGGAGTAGTAGGCAAAGTTTCTAAGTGCTACAATAGCAGCACAATTATGATGCTGCAACTTTTCTACTGTAATGTAGACACTTCCTATTACACAGTGGAGAATTATGCAATTATGCACCCACATAAGTTTATGCATAAAATGTCTGACCACGCATTTTACCATAGTACTGCATAATATCAGTAACAGAGAAAGGTCATGAAAAATGTTGGATCACACAGAGGGTCAGAGGAGCATTGATCTATTTTGCTACAAAATGCAACAACAAAGGTTCCACACGGCAGCTCTATCAGCAAAAGAGAGAGTGAAAGATTTTTCTAGACAGATATTTGAAGCTGGCAGAAAACTTTTTCAAAGCATACAATGTGGTCTCTGGACCCACAGGAAACTGACAATTGCAAATCACCTCACCCAATCACAGAAACATTTAAAGTGAGAAACTGAATTGCAGGGAGAATCTCAAACATTAAGCGTACACTTTCAATGTGTTTCAACACAGCCACAATAGCACAATGTGAGTGCTTGGATGTTGTCCATGACTGGGTCTCAACTTGCAACCTACAAAAATACACATTACTTAAATTGGACCATCCTTTCATACATCAGTTTCTAAATACTCGAGTCAAGAATGATGATTGAATTCCAGGAGGTCACCAACTTCAAGAGACATATCTTACGGATAGCTACAATATTGAGAGAAACAAATTTAAGGACAAAGGGTATGTTTAGACTACAGCGTCTTGTTGGAAAAACAAAACTTGAGTTACGTCCCCACTGCAAGTGCGTTCTTTCACAAGTAAATCAAAAGAACGGAGGGCTTTTTCTGCAATTGGTAATCCTCATTCTACAAAGAAGAAGACTTTTTGTGAAAGAGCTCTTTCGCAAAAAGGCGTATATAGATGGGGAGGTGGGGGGTGGAGGGTTTGGAAGAATAGGCCTCCAGGAAAAAGCACAGTTGCCCTGCTGGGCACTCCATACAAACTAATCGCAACTCTATAATTCCTGTCTCCTGGCCCCTCTTAAAGCTTCAGGAACTCTGGACAAGCCTTGTGACAGGAAGTCGGACAGAGAGCAGCACCCTGACCACGCGGCTCTCCCTGTCACAGCCATTGCCAGCCATATCCACCCTCGAAGCCCCCCACGACCTCCCTGGCCCTCACAAGGAGTAGCCCCAGGGGTCCCAGGACCCACCCAGGGGTACCAAGAGGCGCACCAGTCCCTCCTCAAGGTGTGGGGCGAGGAGGAGACGCTGCAGGAGCCCCGGGCCAAGTGGCGGAACGCCAACATTTATGCCTGGATGGCCGTATCCCTGGCAGAGTGTGGATACACACCCCAGACCATGGAACAGGTCCGGAGTAAAGTAAAAGAGCTCTGCCAGGGATATGTTCAGGCCACTGAGCGCAGCTCACACTCAGGGGCAGGACCCCACACCTGGCCCTACTACAGGGAGCTGCACCAGATCCTGGGGGGGTTGGGAAACATCTCCCCACTCCCGTCCTGGTGGACTCCGGGGTCGAGACCCCTATCATCGTCTGGCCAGAGATTGCCCCAGAGGAGGATCAGGAGGGCCAGGGCAGGCTGGCCATGCCGGAGGCGGAGGCGGGCACTGTGACCCTCTCCCTTGAGCCGGTTCCTGTGAGCCAAGTCGTCTCCCAGGCCTCCTCAGACACCTGGGAGGGATCTTCAGGTGAGTGGTCTCACTTTGTCACATACACAGGGCGGGGGAGGTGGGCGCACAAGGGGGCGGGAGGTGAGTGTCATGCGGGATGCTCAGGCTGCACATCGTGCTGTGGTCCATGCACATGCAACCATGTGCTGTGTTGCTGTGCAGCACATGGACACAGCAGGCAGCCCCTGAGCATGCCCGGGATCCTGCTCCCAGGCTCAGGGGAGGCCACATGTGTCTGGCCCGGGGGGGGGCAGCACCCTGGCTGGAAGCAGGCTAGCCACAAGGGCACAGGCATGACCCCCACACTGACCGAGGAGTGCCGCACACAGCACGCGGGCATGCCTGCACATGTGAGGCAGCACCCACTCCCGTGGACAGGGCTGTGACCCACACCTTTGTGGGCAGACCCTAGGGAGGACCAGGCTGCTCCAATCTCCTCTGCCACCCATGAGGGGAATCCCACTGTGGCTGGACACTTCTCCTGGCTGCCTGTGCGTGGGCTGGGAGCGAGCAGCACGGTCCTCTGGGCATGTCGGGGATCCTGGGAGACAGTCCCTCGAAGAGGTAGCAGGCACGCAGCAGAGAAACGGCTGTCCGGGGGGATTCCTTTAAGCGTGTGACTCTGCAAGGCTCCAGCACCAGCACTCAGAAGCAACTGGAGACCTAAAGCCCAGCCTGAAGTGGTTGCGGGTGGCCTTTTATGCAAGAGAGTGTCCAATGAGTCTGGACCCGCTCTTTGACAAAAGTGCATCGCTGTTTTGATGCGCTTTTGTGTGTGGACACGCTCATGGGCAAGAACTTTTTCCGAAGATCTCTTCCGAAAAAAGGTTCTTATGCAAAAAGCCTGTAGTCTAGACGCAGCCAAAGTGAAGGATAACTACATGTCAGTTATATTCAGTGAAATGGCTTGCAGCGAGGGCTGCGAAGTGCTTAACATTTTACTCACCCCACTGGTAAAAGACTGACTCCTATTTTGCTGCCACACACTTCATGCAGAAAAATAACTGCACCGTGTCTCAAGCAGTCACTCAGACTATACAACATTATGGAATTGCTTACAACAATGTGGTTGTCTTTGACATGCATAATACTGTGTAGATTAAAAAAGATTACAACATTGGGCTACTTGGACTATTTCCTAATAGCATCTACGTAACATGCTTGCTTAGGAAATCAGTCTCTGTGGGAGAGCCTGGATGGCCCTGTCTTGACAACGAATGGTGATGTCTGCCTTGACCACAGTGCAAAGCTCTAAAAAGCAAAACCCAGGCCTGTCTCAAGTCTGGTGCACGTAAGCACGCAGGCAAGGTCAAGGGAGAAGCTTTGGGAGGAAGGAATGTTTTGTATAACAATGCAGATTAAGTGTGGAACAGCGAGACCATGTCCGAAAACACACAATAAGCAACCTTGTACTGGTTCTTCTGTTTCTGATAAGCAAAAATTACAGATGCAGCCATACAACTGTCAACTGTGCACGTAGTTTTAGCAACATCCCGAGTAGCAGGAATGTACCCCAAATAGGGCACTGGGCATTTTAGGTATCCTACACAATACGTAATCAATTGGTAAATATTATTAGAACGACCAAGTCTCACTTTGCTATAAAATGGGCTTAGTAAGAAGAATCAATGGGAGGGAATGAGCAGGATTGACCCACAGGTCCTGCTCGATGTAACTAGAAGTATATAGACCTTTCACACTGGAGATCAAAGTGCATGGTGTTCCGTTGAGTGAGAATCAAAGGGACTACGACCTCCTGTCTGGTATTGTAGGTAGCATACAGGTGAAGTGTAAGTGAACTAGGCTTTATTATCGTATTATAGTAGCTCTTCTATTAATTGCTTTTGCATTGCATTGCGCTGTATTCATTGCTTTAGAATTTATAGTACTTAAAATTTAAATTGTATAGTAATTGTTTTTAAGGCTTGTAAAACTTAAACAACTACATTAACTGCTTAAAGCTGGCAATAAATAAGAAAGTGGTTAAGTCTCCCTGGAGTGTCCTGGTTTCCCCTTGGATCTAAAATAAATCGAACCACACAACAGTCTAGTGGGGAAAAGTATTCATAAGCCATTCAAAGATGTCAATGCACTGGTAAAAAAGCTTTCTTCCAAATGTTCTATATGGCAAAGGGTGGGAAGATGGGGTACTTAAACTACCTCCAGGAAAAGGTTCCCAGTGTAACACTGGCACCAAACCCAGTAGCAACTAGTTGAAACAACTGCTTTGCTGCTAATCAATATCATGAAAAGCACTTTCAATATGATTGCAAGTTTGTTGAAGAAGAAATGGGTCTCTGTTGCAACTTGACACAACATTCACTGCAGAAACTTAAGAGTGCTGTCAGATGAAACCCAATGTTTAAGGCTGAAGATTGCATTGCGTTTTATCAATGAAATATGCAAGCCAATCATTGACTTAAGGGCTGCATTTGGAAGCCAGAGACGATGCACTGTCTTTGCTTTTGAGAAAATGGAAGAGCTGCTGTTTTTCTTTGAGACACACACTCAGTTTTCAGAGGAAACCATGTATAGGTTTCTCAAGGCTGAAGATGTCAACACTGTGTTGTCAACAATAAGATGAGGGCCTAAAACAAAAGCCCATTTAGCTTAGGCCTGGTTTGAGGCCTGAGGCCTAGCTAACAATGGACAAAACATGTCTAACATAAAGCTAAGCTAAGATGTGAGCAAGAGGCAGGCCCCTGTTCACAAAACTTGTCATGAACAGGGCTGAGAATGCAAAACATTAATTGGTAATAAGCCCAGGTGTAGAACAGTAATCGGTACTGGTCATAAGTGGAAAACACATGGTACCACTAGCTCATTTAAAAAAAACCTTGGTACCCACTCCTCACAGATACAGACCCAGGTTCAGGGTCTGAAATGACAGCATGATGGATAGAGATGAGCTAATCAAACCACGAGGTACAGGGTGATGAGTGGTATCTAAGAATTGTCAGAAGGTGGTAATCCGACAACATCAGTTTAAGTACCCCATCTTCCCACCCCCTACCATATAGAACCTGATACATCAGCAGTGATGTGTAATTTGTTTGTACCTGCATATAAAGTGGTATTTTGGGGGAGGGGGAGGCAGTCTTTATATGACCTAGTGGGCAGTGGAAATTTCCCACTGATTGAGTCATTCCATTGGTCTTGGGTACATATGGATAGTGGTTCAGTAGAGTCTACTGACAGCTATTACTGTACTTCACTTAACAATAAACCTGGCCTGGCACCTTCAATCCTTATCAGGTTTGTGGTCTTTGGAGCCTTTCTTGGGGTCTGCTGTGGAGACTAAGTGTACAAGTCGACACGGCTCACATCATTGAGCACACATGCAAGCAGCCTTCTGGTTATCATCATCAATGGAGCCAGAGACCTGAGAGGACACCTTGGCAGTAAATCCTGACCCCTTCTGAATAACTGCACTGACCAAAGTTGCAAGTTGGTGCACCTCTTTTGTTCAGCTGTTGATAGTTGGGCTGAAAAGGTGAAGCAGTACATCAGTGATTGTGAGAGTGGGCAGCCCACATGAAGTTCCTGAAATGCATAAGGATTTTCAACCCCAGAAGAGTTCCTGTAATGTCTCATACCAAGGAGGATTGGGCTTCAATTCCTTGTTTTAGTGACATTTCAGCAGAGGGGTTTCCTTGTATACCAGGAAGGCAACACCCACTGCGATCAATAGTGCTCGACAGACGGGAAATCGGCATTGCCATATTTTGGTGATAAACAGCTAACCATCTTCCAAATTTGAAAATGTTAGCTTTCAGATACATAAATGCTGTAACAAACACAGCTGATGCTGAATGTAGCACTTCCCATATAATTAGAGCCCGGCCAAATTCACAGCCCTGGAACATGTCACAGATCATTAAATCTGTTTTTTCCCTGTGAAATCTGATTTTTCTGTGCTTTTACTATATTATGAAGATTTCATGGGGGACATCAGTGTTTCTCAAATTTGGAGCCCTGATCCAACAGGAGTTGCTGGGGGTGGTGGTCACAAGGTTATCTTAGGGGGGTTGTGGTATTGCCAAACTTCTGTGCTGCCTTCACAACTGGATGGCTGCAAAGTGGTAGTCGTTGGCTGGACACCCTGCTCTAGAGGCAGCACCCTACCAGCCGCATTGAAGGTGGCATTCCATGCCATGCCGCCATTACTTTTGTACTGCTGCCTTCTGAGCTGGCTGGTTGAAGATTGGTGGCTGCTGACTGAGGGCCAAGCTCTGCAGGCAGCAGCGCAGAAGTAAGGGTGGCAATACCATATCCTGCCATCCTCACATCTGAGCTGCTGCTGCTGGTAGCTCTGCCTTCTGAGCTGGGCTCCTGGCCAGCAGCTGTTGCTCTCCAGCTGCCCAGATCTGCCAGCAGCAGCAGCAGCAAAGAAGCAAACATACCTCTACCACGACCCCCCTACAATAACCTTGTGACCCCTGCCTCCGCACAACTCCTTTTTAGGTCATGACCCCTACAATTACAACATTGTGAAATATCAGATTTAAATAGTTGAAATTATGAAATTTATTATTTTAAAAATCCTATGACCATGCAATTGATCAAAATGGATCATGAATTTGGTAGGGTCCTTTGTCCTCTCAGGCCAGAGGCGTTCTCTTTTGGAAAACAAATCTCGTGTTCTTTTATTTCAATCTTGGAATTTAAAAAGACTTTGTTAATAAAAATCTATTGGTTTACTCTTATTGATGCTTTATTTTATTTACTTACTGTAGTATTTTGATAAGCAGTATGAAAGAAGAACCCAATGTAATGGCACAACAATTTTCTTACATTGCATAGTACTTGAGATACCACAGGGACTCAAAACATTCTTTTCTTTAATTGTTTTTGTTTTGCACTTGGATATTGAAAAGACATGAACATCTAATTTACTGCAGAAAAAGGGTCATTTGCTGAAAATTAGGCTAACTCGTTTCAATTTAACAAGCGCTTATTTAACAACTTTATTTAAACATCACACCTGCTGGGTCACTTTTTTTGTTCAGGGAATAATAAAGCACCGTAGTAGATTCTGTGATAAAATGTGTTATATAAACACAAAATACCTGCATACATTTCTAAAGAAAGTTCAAATAGCATTATATTTTATTTAATTTGTAATAAAAAACTAAATTTAGCATAATTTTGATTCTTTTTCTGCGCATAATTTCAATAATGTATCCTCTGTCGATTAAAGTAATGTTTCTGTTGATGTAGTTAATCCACCTCTTGGAGAGGAAGTCACTAGGGTGATTAAAGAAGTCTTTTATTGATCTAGGTGCAGCTCCAGTGGAGGTTTGGGTGACTGAATTACATCACACAGGGTGTGACATTTTTCACAGCCCAAGCAAAATTGCTAGGTCGATCTAATTTTCAGGTGTAGACTAGTTTTAAATTGCTTTTGAAAAGGGGACTTGGTGTATATGTGACCTAGGAACCTTTTGCAAACATTAACCAAACAAATTGCACAAATACTAAGTGTGGTGTAGTAAAAATTGGAGCAAATAGTGTTCAGGTAATCCATTACAGAAAATATGTTTAAAAAAATGGAATCTTTTTCACAGGCCATTCTTGCTTAGATTGTGAGTTCCTTGGAGCAGGGACTGCCTTTTTATTCAGTGTCTGTACAGCAGCTAACCCAGTGGGGTCCTAGTCAATAACTACAGCTTGTAGGCACTACAAGGATACACAGAACAGAACAAAAAAGCGAAATGAATCTACTACATTATTGCTGTAACTAGATCACCTACCTCTAGAAGTTATGTTCCAGATTACTGACAATGCATGTAATTTTTACAAGGCTTAATAAGCTACATTGAGCAGTGAGTTCTGGAATGCGCTCAGAGAATTAGAACTAAACTACATTAGTCTATGAGTGAAGAGAGTGCATTCTGTCTGTCATTATGTTCTGTCAGTTACTCCCTTATTTGCTGCATTTGCTATGGACTTTATCTTGTTGCCAGCAATATCAAAACTCCAATGGATATCAGCAGGATCAGGATCAAAGGCAATAGGTCTCTCAGTTATTAGTGTGAATTAGCAGAGTTCTAAAGGCCGGACTCCATTCTCAGATACCGAAGAAGTATTCCCAAGATACAGTCTTACCACTACAAATAAGCTGAGCAGGAACGTATGTGTAACACATTCCAAAAGCTTCAGCTTGCCCTCCTTAAAAGGCACCTAGGGAGGTGGGAGACTCGGGGCTAGGACAGTCCCCTTTCACCTGCCTGGTTATTGTCTCTTTTCTGTATGGTTTTCTGAGAAGCAATCCCATTCCAGACCCGTCCCATTTTCCTAGCTCAACCAAACACTGACCTTGCTTTAAGTTATGTTGCTGGTGGTCCTAGCGCTTACTGTTCAGGAATGCTTGAACAAACAGACAGATGGACAGACAGACCGAAAAAACTCTCAGATATATAGTAGACATTGACTTTGAAAGACCATTGTCATAATCTGAGTTTAATGTTCCATCCACAGACATGGCTCTCTTTGAAATCAGACCAAGTCAAATATGTCCACGGGAAGGCAGAATTTGACTCTCTGCCTTAATTTAAGTAATCCTTAGTTATTCAAAGTTGGAGTTTAACTTGGGAAATACCTAGAGAATTATAATAGATCCCTGCCCTGATTCAAAAGGAAATAATTAACGGGATTCTGCAGACATCACAGGGAATCAGGAGGGCCCACAAATTTAAGGATTTCATCAGAACAACTGAAGGGTAAAAGGATTGGGTTAAAATAAACTTGCACATCCCCATCCCTTGATACTTTGCCCCAGACTTGAACCCAACTGCAAACCTTTTGAGATTGGCTATTTGCTACTAAAAAATCCAAAAATAAATAAATTAATTAATAATAATAATTCCAAGAGTTGGTGGGGGAGTGGGCTAGAGTCTGTACTTTGGAACCTGACATGGAGAAAGAAAAAAGAAAATTCCATCTTCTGTTGCTGATTCTCTGGTTGACCAAAGTCAGTGGAAGGTCGTGGGAGTAAAAGCACTGCACACAAGTGAAAAAATGTTTTTGTTTTCTGAAACTCCTCTGTTGTCAGGAAACAGAAAACACTAGGATTCAATTCTGCTCTCAGACGTGTAACCTCAAACTTCAGGAAAATCTGGTAGGTTCCTATTTTGAAGGAGGTAGGGTGAAATAGGGGAGGAAAAAGAAAGAATTGAAACTAAAAACTTTTGAACCTGCTCAGTTGCAATGCTGATCTTTGGTTGTTTTTATCCTTTAAACTTAAATGAAAGTGATTTTCTATAATCTTAGACCCTGGGACTTTCCCCTTTCCTTTCATGTCTGTGCTTTGATTTTGGGAACCTTTAAAAGTCACCTCTGATTTGTCTGCCTGAAGTCTGTGAAGCTGTCTAACTTCCAGACAACACCTACCTCTACTTGGGGTATTACCTAACGAACACTTTTGGAGGCATCACTTTCTTTCTGGAAAGGATAGATGAGTCTGTGCTTTTGTGTGCACACGCACTCACACACAGCTGAGACTAGGACCTGTGCAAATATTATCTTATATCTTATGGTATTGCTTCTGCTCCTTGATTTGCCTATTTCCTTTATCAACATAGAGCTTTCAAGCTGGTTAAACAAGCATTTCTGGTAAAAATAAAAATTTGCTAAAGTGTTCATGACACTTTCCCCTTTGCCTGCATGATATTGTGAACAAAATGTTGCTTGGTCTCATAAAGCAAATTTTAAAAGGATCATAATAAACTAAATACACTTCCAAGTCTTCACTAATATCTTTTGCAGGTTTCACCCAGCTCTTCTCCCTGTAGGATTTGTCTGCTTTTAGGTATTTTCTGAGAAATGAAAAGGGAACTCATTAAATCAGTGAGTGCAAATTAGTTAGCTTTAATTCAGTTGTAAACTGTATTTCTTTAGTGGTTAGCCTATGTTCTGGAAAAAAAATTAGTGATATGTATATATAACAGAATTCTGTGAAAGGTACACGAGAGCCACTTTTTCTTTTGGCCACAAAGAATTTCTAATGCTTACCGCAAGTGCTGATCAGTAAAATAAAATTCCTTTCCAAAGTGCATGAGTTTGCCAAAGTTGACGTGGCTTTTCTGTTCTTATTGTTTTATGTAAAAGAGAATAAAAAGGAAAAACTGTGGTGAATCTGATGCTTCAGCACCTTCCTCTTTTTATAGAACAACTTGAATTGTATGTACCCTTTTTTTTGTTAAATTATAAGCTTCCCATTTCAGAATACAGTTTTCCTTCTATCCATTTAATCTCTGAGGCTATGTTTAGACTGCAGAGTTTTTCTGGGATACCAGAGGTATCCCAGAAAAACTCTGCCATGTCCAGGGAATACATCCGCTTTTTTGCAACAGTTTCCAAAAAAGCAGGCGCATTCTTTCAGCATCTCTGTATTCCCCTCGGTGAGAGGAATACGGGATGTTCCGAAAGAGGAGGCTTTTCTGAAATTTGGCTCCGTGTAGACGGGCCAAATTTCGGAAAAGCCTCTTCCAAAAAAAAAAGGCAGAAAAAGATATGGAAATTGCGGTTCATGATTTGCATATCTTTTTCCGAAAAAATTCTGCAGTCTAGACGTAGCCTGATTCAGGAATACACTTAAGCCATTGAGACTGAAGTTGAGCCTGCACTTAAGTACTTTTCTGAATTTGGGCTTTAATATGTACACTCCTGACTGTATGCAAAACTTCCTGTGAAGAGCTAAATCACTGGGCTCCAAAGTTGTGTGTGTTTTCTTAGAGAAGCTATAAATGAATTAGAATTATGCCCCTTTGCCTCTAATTGAAGTGATACACTTAGGTTAGGTCTACACTGCAAAGGTCAATTGGAAAAAGAAATGCAATTTGCAGTACGCAAATTGTGTATCTTTTTCCGCTTTACCGTTGAAAGAGGCTTTTCAGAAATTTGGCATGTCTACACGTCACCACATTTTGGAAAAAAGTCCTCTTTCTGCACATCCCTTCTTCCTTGTAAAATGAGGTTTACAGGGATGGAGAAAGAGCACGTCTGCTTTTTCGAAAAATTTTCCAAAAAAGCAGACGTGTTCCTTGGATGCGGCATTGCTTTTCCGGAATACCTCTGGTATCCCGGAAAAGCGCTGCTGTCTAGACGTAGCCCTAGTATGCTCTTTCTGTTAACATGCAAGCTTCTTGTGATCTTTTGTAGAAAGGGGTGATGGCATAAGGAACTTGCCAATAGATCTGCACGGTTCTGAGTCTGGTTCCCACGGACTGTGCATAACAACAGGAGCTTCACAGTGTCCTGTCCAGACTCTGTCTGCGAAGCTCAGCCCTTAAAGGCAGAGTCCTTATATCATATCTTCCCTTCCCAGCCAAAATCTAATAAAACCTTAAAAACCCCATTAGAGGGACACATTTACAAATATGTCCGTCCAGACCAATGAAGAAACTGACTGACAATGTTCATTTTGTCTTGGAGGTGTGCTGTGCTGTCATGTGGCCTTTCGGGTTCCCCTGGAAATCAGCACGACTGCTGTCAGGAGGCAGCAAGTCCACTTGTTCTGGTGGTTGCATGTTCTGGGGCTTTGACATCTCAACCTGCTGTAGTTGTTCCTGTTAGAGATACACACACACACATACACCCCTCCTGGCAAAACAGCAGGTTCAGTGCCCCTTGTTTATGTCCCTTCAGGGATTTGGAAAAAGTGTCACCTGTTACTCCATTGCATATGTCTGTCTGGGGTAACAACTTCATTTGGATACAGAGCTACCTCTTTTGACACCAGTCCTGTTTCTGGCCAATGTTTCCTGTCACACGCTGTCATTCTCATAAAGTGGTGGCAGCTCCCGGGACCCTAACTCCCATTGAATTGTTTTGTTTTGCCTTTCTGTCTTTTTGTCCCTCTGCAAGACTCCAGGAGCTCTCGCTGGCCAGACAGACATTCTTCTCCTCATGCTTCATTGATGCCATTCTGCCATTTTATAGTGCTCAAACGCCACGTCTTTTTTTAGTTGGTCACTGTTGTTTTCATGCTGCTTAAACTCATGCTCACTTAACTGTGGTACATTGTCAGATGTGCTACATCTAGCAAAGCAGAGTCACTCTGCACAATCACCTCTTTAGCTGTAGTGTCTTAGAGTGAGGCTAGCTCAGGGAAGTAATAATAGTCTAGCTGTTTTGCTGTTTTGCTTTTTCTATGCAACCAGCATGGTTGTACTTGATTTGGCCTGAGTTTTTGGCATACCCAACAAGCACTGACAGCTTTATCAGTGCTACTGATCATTTGAGACCAGTATAAAATGTCTCTCTCAGATTATTTTTCAAACCTGTGATGATCTTCATTATCCTTTTAACATACTTTTCTGTATCACTTTAAGACTCACCTTTGGTGCCTTAAACTGAGAATAGAAACTGGGACTAAGATGTCCCTGACACTTTGTGCAAATAATCGTAATCACTTTCTGCATGGTTTTATCCAATTTTGGACTTTGCTTCAGTCCACTTTTGTCAAATGCTCTAGAGAGTATATTTGCGACCACCACGTGTCTCCCAACTTTGTGTTCACTTTGCAAATCATCTATTTGCAGATGAAAAAATAATCTCTTATTCTTGGGAAGGGGGGAGGGCTGCCAGGCAGCGTTCCCTATAAGATGAACGCTTGAGTGGCCACCCAGGAGAGATTCAAATGCTGCCCTGCAGATTAGCAGAGTGCCAACAGTGCCCACAACTGGCAACATGTGTTTCTATTGGTGGTGCACATCTGCACATGGCTTGGTGCGCATAACAACATTTATTCCACACATGGATGGAGAAAATTAGAGGGAATATTGTTGCCAGGCCCCTTTCAGCAATGACAATAAAATCTCATCACCAGCCCGCCCCTCCTTCCCCGGCGCCCTGCCATAAATAAAGACATGAAATTTTTCCCACCTATGGACTAAAGCCAGTCTCCTTCTTTGTTTAAGCATACTGGCACTCAATAGTCATGATGCATAACAGAACTAAGCCAATACCCTCCTTAGTGTGGTCTGTGGCCAACCTAGTTTTGCTCTTGCTGTCACAGTACCTCTAGGCTGGGACTGCTTTAACTATCTCTTTCTATTTGCTAAATTCTCTATTAAGATGTGCATTCCATGTTCATTGGATGTCTTGGCACAGTAGCATTCTCAGCTTGCTGGTTCAGGCAGCTAGATGAATCTCAAATTTCCCAACATAGCTCATCATTTCCGGGAAATTTGGTCCCCCTTTGTTCTCTGGTGGGGCAGGCATGTAGGTGTCTCAGCCTTACAAGTAATCTACCTGTATATCTTGCTGGCTGAACTTCTCCCCCCACCTAGCTATGTGATTTCTGTGATATGGAATTTACATTTGTATGTTTTGCTGTAGCCCAGTAGCTGAGGTTCTTTCCAAAGCAGATCAGCATCTGTGGTGATGCTTCTCTACTGTTTTTTCCCAGATCAAAATGTCATTTGTGTAAAAACCCAAATGGGAGACTGCAAAAACAAAGTTTGCCAAAGAGGGTGTTGTATGGGCACACATATGGGCTCTGTTTTTTCTGTGGCCACCTGCCAGAACCCTGCTGATGTATCAGAGCCTCCTCCCATGTAAATGCTCCATCATTGAGTACATGGGGGTGGGGAACTTTTTTTTGGTCAGAGGACACTGATCCACAGAAAAATCAGTCAGGGGCCACACAAATGAGAAGCAGAAAAAAAAAACCCAACTCCACATTCCCCTTGCACATCAGAGCCTGGGGCGGGGGGGCAGCCTAGTAGATTTTGTGGATCCCCTACACTCTGGGGTGGAGTTCAGTGTGTGGGAGAGGGCTGCTTGGAAGCAGGTTTG
Source organism: Rafetus swinhoei (assembly GCA_019425775.1). Lineage (NCBI taxonomy): Eukaryota > Metazoa > Chordata > Testudines > Trionychidae > Rafetus > Rafetus swinhoei. Next base: position 187,121,521 of record CM033437.1, on the reverse strand, counting down.
GGGTGTGGGGTCTGGGCAGGAAGGAAGGTGCTGGAGTGGGTTGGGGGTTGGTGGGTCTGGGATGGTGTCAGGGTGCAGGAGTGGAGTGGGGCATGGGGTCTGGGTGAGAGAGGGGCCACAGGGCTGGGGCACTAGCTCCCCAGTGCTGGGGAAGGAGCCCCGAGCGTTGGGGGCTGGATCCAGGCAAGCCAGGGGCCGAATCCAGCCCCCAGGCTAGGGATGTTAAATATCGGTTAATTGAATAGTCACTTAATCTCATGAAGCCTTATTGGTTACTAGACTATTCTATAGTCCCCGGACATGGGGCCGGCAGCCAGTGCGCCCTACTCCCAAGGAGCCCCCCCACCATTCGCTGCTGGCTCTGTATCTGGCAGCAGCCCCTAGCCAGGGCTGGGGCTGAGCTCCCGGACCCAGCACAAACCAGAACTGAGCTGGGCTACCTGGCTGGCTGGCTCTTAACACACTTTAAATGCAGAGCTGCTGCGGGGCTAGGTCCCGGACCAGGCATGAGCCAGGACTTAGCCAGGCTGCTGGCCAGCCTGCGAAAACATTTACTGGGGCTAGGGGGCTGGGGTAGAGGGATGCATGTAGTCTAAAGCATTAACCTATAAGCTTTTGCTTATCAGTTAATTGGTTAATCGACTGCACTATTGCATCTCTACCCTCGGCTGTAGGTTCCTCACCCCTAGAAGATAGTGGAAAATGTTCCCGTCTGACATGTTGAATTCCTGTGGTCTATCCATAAGCAAAAGTTTCTGTCTGTTTTTTCTGCAATGATCAAATGTTAGCCACTCTGTTGGTGGTTCTCGTCATTGGAGGAGTCCCAGAGCATTGAGCCCATCCAGCTCTTCCTTCAGCCTCTGGCTTAAGTCAAGGGAAAAATTCTTACGGGCACGAATTGTGGGATAGTTGGGCTCTTTCAGCTCTGTTCAGTGCTGTGTTGCTTCCCTCTCCCTTGGAAGAGGTCCTCAAATTGTTGCTGTATCGTTTGGGTTGCTTGCCCCGCCAAAGAATGTCCTCCCTTGATGAGACCAGTGCATGACACATTTGTAACTCAGTGATGGGTGTGCATGTGCCTAGAACTATTACAAATTGTATCTTTTCCAGTTTATTTACCCATGCACTTAATTCACACACAACTTTAGGGGGGGATAAGCACACAACCGTAAGCCTGAGTTTTATCCATGTATACTCCAGTGCCTGTGGCTTTTCTTTTAGTATTAATACCATTGTTTTTGAGTGCACTAGTGTCCACCTTAAAATCAACGTGCCTTTGCTTTCAGGCTGATAGTCCAATCATCTTCTTTTGCAACGTCGTCAGCTGTTCCCAGGAAGCATTCTTCTGGGCCAGCTGTACCATTGTCATGCTCTTTTCCAAACTGCATGCTCTGCTGCTGCTTGCATGCGTACTCTTCCAAAATGACGATGTCCATTAAGCTCTTGCATCTTTTCCCATGTGTTGGGCATTGTCCTAGCTTATGTTGGTGGCCACAGCATGTGCAGTTCCCTGTGCAGTTTTTGCTGGAGGCCGAGTTTGGGTTCCACATGCCCGTCTGCCTCACAACTCATTTTCCTATGGTATTTTGGATTCTCAGTCTTGTCTGGAATGTCAGAGCACTCCCCACCCTCCGTGAGCTTCATTCAGCATGGGGTGACATCCTGTGCTTGGCAGCTTCTAATCGCCCTATCAAGGGTTAATTCTGGCTCGCCTAATAGTGTCTCTCTGGCACTTTTGTTCACATCCCAATTGCAAGCTGGTCTCCTGATGAAGGGCTCTGCTCTAAAATTTCTGCTATGGTTTCACCTCCCTGTTGTACTTTGTTTAAAACCATCTCTCAGCTCTTTCATTTTATGTGGAGTGCAGTTACTCCTCAAATGTCTGTAACAGTTTCATAGTTACGCTGACCATCCCTCCCCAATTATCAGGGACAGTCCCGATTGTTAATCTCTTGTCCCGGTGTTCCCATGAAGCACTGAAATGTCCCCAAAAGCCCCGAGACTCCAAATGCAGCTAGAAGCAGCTGTGCACTGCTATTTCCCTTCCCCTTCCTCGGCTGAGGAAATAGGAGTCAGGGACACTTCCTGCAGGCTTTCCCTGCTGCTCAGGAATCCAGCCAATAGGAGCAGTAAGAGGCAGTGCCTGTTGGAAGTGCAAAAGCAAGTAATTTACAAGGGAGGGGTGCAGGGAACCAGCATGTGGCTCAGCTGGGCTACTGGGGGGGGGGGAGGCACCAGGAATCGGTGCATGGCTCAGCTGGGCTACGGGAACTGGGGGGAGCCAGGAAGCCCAGTGGGGGGTGATGGAAACAGGGGGCCTGAAATGAACTACTCTAGTCCGGAAAAATCCCTCATCCGGGACCAATCAGGTCCCGAGGGTGCTGGACCAGGGAGGTCCAACTCCTACTCCAAGTCCCCTCCTGCACCCTTCCCCTTGGCCAGACACCCTATCCCAATCCTGCTGCTGAATCCACCTCTGCATCTGCACCCTCCCTCCTGGCCACACACTCCAAGCTCCCTTGCTCCTGCTCCCTCCCCCTCGCTAAACACACTACTCTCAACCTGCTTTTGCACCCTACTTACCACCCTGATCTCGCAACCTCTTCCCCTTCTGCACCCCACCTTGCTCCCAGATCCTGCACCCCATCCCTATTCCATTCACTGGCAGCCCTGTCCCACGCACTGAACCCCCTCAATTTTGTCCCCACCCCAGAACCTAAGGGGGTCCATAAAATCCACCAGAATTTTAAATCTGGCCTATGGGAAGCCCTGAACCTCAGTCTCCCTGTCCCTTCTCCTTCCCCCATGGAGCACCAGAGGAGTGAAGTGTCTCAGTAGGGGGCTACATCAGTGAGGGTTGGGGGTTTTGGGAGGAGTTTTTTTGTTTCTTGCTTGTGTGGTCCCCAACTGATTTTTCTGTGGGTCAGTGTCCTCCAACCCAAAAAAGTTTCCCCACCCCTGCCATAAATAAAGAAAACATTGAAACCTTTTGTGTTGGACATAAATTAATATTTTACTTTATTTATAATGACGTTTGATAAACTAACATGAGAAAGTTATAATGCTTAATCTGTTTAATAATTTAAATTAAACAATTCTCCCTAGCTGCAGCACTAGTAAAATGGCTCGGGCGTTATTATGTAATTAACAGTGAGTTTCCATTAGCTACTGGTGGTCTGAGGAAATGTTTACATTGAGCCAGGTGGTTCACAGGTCAAAAGTTTGAGAACCACTTAAATAGAGGCACCTCCGGCATAAGAGACCGCTTCAGGCTCCCTGCTGCTCCATAAGGGTGTGTCTAAACTACACCCCTCTGCCGACAGAGGGATGTAGATTAGGCACATCGCTATTGCAAATGAAGCAGGGATTTAAATATCCCACGCTTCATTTGAATAGAAATGGCCGCCGCTTTTTGCCAACGCAGAACTTTGCCGGCAAAAAGCGGCAGTCTAGACAGGGATCGGTCGACAAGGAAAGCCTTTCCGACCGATCCTGTATATCTCATTGCACGAGGCATAAGGGATCGGTCGGAAAAGGCTTTCCTTGTCGACCTATCCCCATCTAGACTGCTGCTTTTTGCCAGCAAAGTGCCGCGGCGGCCATTTCTATTCAAATGAAGTGTGGGATATTTAAATCCCCGCTTCATTTGCAATAGCGATGTGCCTAATCTACAGCCCTCTGTTGGCAGAGGGGGTGTAGTTTAGACACACCCTAAGAGCCCACAGAGATTTCAGGTCTGTTACCACAGCAGTGAAATCACCATGTCACTCTGGTGTGGATGATGGACAGAGTCTTTGTGAGTCTTCCTCATCCAAGCAGCTGAGATTAAAACAGTGTTAAGATGCCACGTGAAAACACGTGGCATGTCCACAGAGAGGCAGGAGGTATTGTCTCACTCCAGAGAGGATTGTCGTGACTTGTGTGTCTGGGTAAACAAGTCCTTTGTGAGCTCTGTGGAGAGGTTAGATGTGTTGATTTCTAGTTTCAAAGGATTTGTTCTTCCGTCTTTGGACTGCATGTTGCCTAGATCTGAATGGAGCTAGCTGTGACAACGCATTTCTGAGTTATTCTGACACACAAAGTGAAACCTGTGCTAAAGACCCCACGTCCAGTGAGAGAAAGTGCTGCTGTCAGGAGAAATAAATTCAAAGTCTCTCCAATTTTCTTCAAAGATCGCCTCTACCAACCAGTGGGGCTTTTATTGATTGGTCCCTTATATTTTTGAAGTATGACTAAATGTTAACTGGATTTGCTTGGGTTATATCAACAGATTGCTTTGGGCCCAACCCTAGCTTAAAGTTTAAATTGGATCAGGCCCTTTGTAAGCAGGTTAGGAAGTGGTCTCATTTGGCAATTATTATTAGGTATTATTTACATAATATAGGCATTGCCATCCTGGTATTGACACACACATTTCTCAGTAGCTTTACATATAAAATAGCCCAGCCCCATTGACCTCCATGGGAAATGTCTCTTTCAAGCAGTGGTGGGGAGGGTTAGTGACATGGTCTTCTCCACCCTGTAATTGTCACAGTTAGTTCAGTATTGTCATTCTGGCTTGTGGAAATGGAGGGCACTTGACAGTTTTGCAGTAACTTCAAAAAATGCAGTTGCAGTACATCTCATTAGGGATGTAGATTCCCATTAATCAGTTAACTGGTTAATGTTAGGTCACACTGGGGCTGCCGCCAGCTCCCCGCCCCTTCTGGAGCAGCTCCTGTCCAAAGCAGGCTGAACGCTCCATGGAGAGAGGCTGCTCTGGACACGGGTGCAGTCTCTGCCTGCGGGACCCCTGCATCCCGCACAGACAGGGGCTGCTCTAGATGAGAGCAACCCCTGTCTGCAGCAGGTCCTCTGTAGGGCTGGAGCAGCCCCCTGCCACCGGCAGGTGGGGTTCCGCTTCATCCCCATCCGATTACCAGTTAATTGGAACTGGTAAGCACCATCCATTAAGAGGACTAAGGAAGTTGTCCCATGTAATTGTGGAATAGTTCTGGTTGACTCCCAGGCCCTGAGTCAAATGGGGCTGCATCTACACTGTAAAGTAATAGGTCTCAGATCCTGGATCTCATATTGAATCGAAGTTAGACCCCTAGCACTGCAGTGTTACAGGACCCTAGGTTAATGCTATTGCAGTATAGTTGCATGGGGGAGGATGCTATGGGGCCCAAACCCATCACTACTGGTAGAGGACAGTGGGAGAAGTTCTTAGAGGGGTCATGACACCATTTACTTCTGGTCATCTGTCCATCCTGACCCTGGAAGTACTGCCCCCAGGTGGGTGGGGCCTAAAGGCCCAGGGGGCTAGGCTAATGAGGTCAGTGGGCATGACTAATGTGTCCCTATTTTTTGGTTCAGAAAATATGGTCACTGTATTCATAGAATCATAGAACTGGAAGGGACCTCAAGAGATCATCGAATCCAGTCCCCTGCCCTTACAGCAGGACCAAGCACTAGATCATCCCTGACAGGTGTCTGTCTAACTTGCTCTTAAATATCTACAGTGATGGAGATTCCACAATCCCCCGTAGGAAATTTATTCCAGTGTTTAATCACCCTGACAGGGCGTTTTTCCTAATGTCCAACCTAAACCTCCCTGGCTGCAGTTTAAGCCCATTGCGTCTTGTCCTATCCTCGGAGGCCAAGGAGAACAGTTTTTCTCCCTCTTCCTTGTAACACCCTTTTAGATACTTGAAAACCGCTATCATGTCCCCTCTCAGTTTTCTCTTTTCTAAACTAAAGCCCAATTCTTTCAGTCTTCCCTCATAGGTCATGTTTTCTAGACGTTCAATCATTTTTGTTTCTCTTCCCTGGACCTTCTCCAATTTCTCCACATCTTCTCTTGAAATGTGGTGCCCATAACTTGACCCAATACTCCAACTGAGGCCCACAGAGAAGAGCGGAAGAATGACTTCTTGGGTCTTGCTTACAACACTCCTTTTAATGCATCCCAGAATCACGTTTGCTTTTTTTGCAACAGTGTCACACTGTTGACTCATGTTTAACTTGTTGTCCACGATGACCCCTAAATTCCTTTCAAAAGTACTCCTTCCTAGGCAATCACTTCCCATTCTGTATGTGTGAATGTGATTGTTCCTTCCTAAGTGGAGTACTTTGCATTTGTCCTTATTAAACTTCATCCTGTTAACCTCCGACCATTTCTCTAGTTTGTCCAAATCATTTTGAATTTTGACTCTATCCTTCAAAGCACGTGCAATACCTCCCAGCTTGGTATCATCTGCAAACTTAATAATCTTATTCTCTATGCCATCATCTAAATTGTTGATGAAGATAGCGAACAGAACTGATCCCAAAACAGACCCCTGTGGAACCCCACTTTTATGCCCTTCCAGCATGATTGTGAGCCATTAAAAAACAACAAATAGTCTGGTAGCACTTTATAGACTAACAAAACATGTAGATGGTATCATGAGATTTCATGGGCACAGCCCACTTCTAATAACTAATCTCAGAGAATGGTTATCTAGCCAGTTATGCACCCACCTTATAGTAGCTCCATCTAGGTTGCATTTCCCTAGTTTATTGATAAGAAGGTCATGCAAGACCATGTCAAATGCTTTACTAAAGTCTAGGTATACCACGTCCACCGCTTCTCCCTTATCCACAAGCCTTGATATCCTATCAAAGAAAGCTATCAGATTGGTTTGACATCATTTGTTCTTTACAGATCAATGCTGGATGTTACCTTATTATCGTCCAGATGTTTGCAGATGGATTCCTTAATTACTTGTTCCATTATCTTCCCTGGCACGGAAGTTAAACTGACTGGTCTGTAGTTTCCTGGGTTGTTCTTATTTCCCTTTTTATAGCTGGGCACTATAGCTGCCCTTTTCCAGTCTTCTGGCATCTTTTCCAACTTCTATGATTTTTAAAAAATGATAGCTAAAGTCTCAGATACCTCCTCTATCAGCGTCTTGAGTATTCTAGGATGCATTTTGTCAGGCCCTGGGTACTTGCAGACATCTAACTTTTCTAAGTGAGTTTTAACTTGTTCTTTTATTTTAACTTCTAAACCTACCCCCTTCCCACTAGCATTCTCTATGTTAGGCATCCTAACACCATCTATCTTCTTGACGAAAGCCAAAACAAAGAAGTCATTAAGCACCTCTGCCATTTCCAAAGTTTCTCTTATTGTTGCTCCCTCTTCACTGAACAATGGGCCTACCCTGTTCTTGGTCTTCCTCTTGCTCCTAATATACTTGTAGAACATCTTCTTGTCACCCTTTACGCCCTTAACTAGATTTAGCTTGTTTTGTGCCTTTGCCTTTCTAATCATGCCCCTGAATACCTGTGTTATTTGCTTATATTCACCCTTTGTAATTTGACCTAGTTTCCACTTTTTATACTGCTCCTTTTTGATTTTTAGATCATGTAAGATCTCCCAGTTGATCCAAGGTGGTCTCCTGCCATACTTCCTATCTTTCCCACGCAGTGGAATAGTTTGCTTTTGGGCCCTTAATAAAGTCCTTTTTAAAAACTGCCAACTCTCTTCAGTCATTTTTCCTTAGTCTTGCTTCCCATGGGACCTTACCTATTATAGTTGCTAGTTTCCTCTGCCTCAATTAATTAGACACTTCGGAATGCATCAAGTGTTTCAGAACCTGCTTTTGTCAGAAATACAGCTACCTTCCACCTCTCTCTATTTTTCCTAGCACTCACAGGGAGAAATGCTGTCTTCCACATCTCCAGAGTTTCATCTCTGCAGGATGGAGCTTTTAACTAACTGCTTCTTTCTTCCACTCGGGATCTTTTCTTAGTTCTCATTATTCCCGGTGCTCAGGGGACACTGAATGCTCAAGGAAGCGGCAACTGTCTGATTCCAGCTGGTTTCTGTGAGGCTCTGAGCATCTCTGCCTGGTGCCCTGAGCTGTCACTGAAGCCAACAGCATTTGTCTAGAGCTGGGTGAAAAAAGAATTATGTGATTTGCTGGCAATTTTGAAAAATGGGGGAAAAATCTGTTAAGTCAAAAATTTTGGCATGTTAAAAATTAAAAAAAAAATCTAGAATGGAATGTTCCATTTTGGCCAAAACAAAACAGACTTTATGTATGGGAAGCTCAGTCCTTAAAGGCACAGCCATTAGTACCACACCTCTTCACAGGGTGAAATTTTTAGCTACATCTCCTATGCACCTAACAATCCTGCCCTCCCACATACCTGCAGACTGTTGTAGCACCTTTTGCAAGAGGGCCATGGCTTGACAAGTACAGTCATCCTCTCTGCGGACTGGTGGAGACTAGCCATACATTTCTCAAGGCACCCTTGAGCCTTAAGTAACTACCACAGCATCTGCATTCATTGACTGGAATTTCTTCTTAATTTTAATATAGTAAAAGCAAAACTGTTTTTAATCATTTGAATTTAAAATGAAAGTGAGAAAATACTCTTTACAGCTCAAAAAGATTTGCCAGTACCATATTATCATACAGGGTGTGTGCTTAGTCTCAGAATCAAATTTCCAAGTGCCTAATTGACTTGGGAACTTAAGTCTCCCTGAAAATCTGATGTGTAATGTGTTGAGCACTGTATTAAAAATGTAAAATATCACTTTAAATGATTAGATATTTTTCTTGGTCCCATTTGCAGGTAAGGAAGCTGTCTAAGGCTATGTCTAGACTGCATAATCATATCAGCAAAAGATACGCAAATTGTGAACCGCAATTTGCGTATCTTTTTCTTTTTCTTTTTTTTTTTTCAGAAGAGACTTTTCCAAAATTTGGCCCATCTACACGGAGCTTGGATTGCGGTTCACAATTTGCATATCTTTTTTCCGATATAACTATGCAGTCTCAACATAACCTTAGACAGCGCCCTTACCTCCGGTATCCTGGAAAAGCTCTGCAGTGTAGACATAGTCTTTGAAAGGATATGATTTGGCATAGCACTCTAGCAGCAGACAGTCTGCAGACAGATGCCTATAGTAAAGTGAGATAATGTGTGCATCTCTGTTTCAGGGAGCAGCCTGCTTTGGCTCCCTCTGGTTTGGGGTTCTTGTGTGGTATTGTTTTGAATTCTAAGTAGTAAAATAGTGTTATGTTGCAACCTACCAGCAGTGTTTTATTTCCATCTGACTAAAGTTGCCAAGTTTGGCTGAATATATTCCTGGAGGTTTTATCACATGACTTAATTTTTAATTAAAGATTAATCTTTAATTCCTGGAGAATACCAGAACAATACTGGAGAGTTGGCAACCCTACATCTGACCCCTCTCTCTGTATGCTGTGATCATCATACTATGTCACTTTTCAAAATGACACCATTTTCTAAGTTGCTTAGGCATTTCTGTACTCAAGATGCCTTAAAGTCTTGAGGGCAAAAAAACATGAACTGGTGTGTGTGGTTATACTGGAGGGCTGTCATAGATATGCATGGTGATACTGGATACACAAAGGGAAAGAGGATGGTTTTGTGGTTAGGGGAGTAAATTGGTACTCAAAATAGCCACATTTTGGCGATGCTATTTTAGTATTACTGTTCTTCGTCTGAAGTTCCATGAATGTGTATTTCTGATCTTTGTTCTTACTAACAGTATTTATGTATCATGATGATAATCCATAGGTAGAATGCAAATTTACATGGGAGAAAAAAGGAAAAAAAACTAATCAATGAAACACATGCACTAGAAAGTCACCAATGACCAGATACATAGTCCTAATTGATTTTTAGTTTGTGGTTGTTTGTTTGATGCCAAGCTCCTCCATACAACTTTAGCTATCTGAATCCAGAATAGTTGTGTATTGTTCCCAGTCAAACATCTGACTTCCGTATAGAGCTGGCATGTAGCCAGCTATGAGCTATAAAAGTAGAATTTATTTGTTTACAATACAGTGGGTCCAGTTCACCCCCTCTTACTCCAGTTCTGTGCTGCTGTAAGGCCATAGAAATCAAAAGGTTGCTCAGAGTTAAAATTTAATTGGAGCAACACAGTGGTGAATCAGGCTTGATGTTCATACTTAATTTGTTTGTGTTATAGCTATTGTTATTACGGATTAATGGATAATGCATTATTTTCACAGGGATGTAAAGATACTGGCCACAAAACAAATAAGGAGGGAAGATCCGTGCCTTGAAGAGCATTTGATTCTATGAGGCTCTGAGCATCTCTGCCTGGTGCCCTGAGCTGTCACTGAAGCCAATGGCATTTGTCTAGAGGTGAATGAAAAAAAGAATTATGTGTTTTGCTGGCAATTTTGAAAAATGGGAAAAAATCTGTTTCAAGTAAAAAAAAAAGGCAAGTTAAAAAATATTATTGAGTGCTAAATGTTCCATTTTGACCAAATCAGAATGTTTTGTTTCAATTTTGACCATTACAATTTTTAAAAATGCAAACTCAGTTTTTACCCCCCAAAATCAAAATATTTCATTTTAAAACATGTTAAAACTTTTTTTTTCTGACCCCCTTCTTTCCCAGTTGAAACAGTTTGGCAAAAGCAACAGACATTTGCTAAACAGTTTGGTGTCACTTATTGTGTTTTATTTTATCATTTTATTTTGTTTTTTGTGGAAAAAAGGTTCATACAAAAAAACTGCCCAGCTCTAGAGTTGTGTGCTCAGGTCCTCTCAGAAGGTGCTTAGCCCCTCACATGATGTGTGTCTAAACCAGGCAAAATGCAGGGCAATGTTTCATTCACAGGATGGCATGGACACCTCACTGATGTTAGACCAACAAACATCAATGTACAAGAGTTTCAGCAGGGTAGCTGTGTTAGTCTGTAACTTTAAAAACAATGAGTAGTTCTGTGGCACCTTAGAGACTAACAACAATATATATAAGATTTATAATATATATAATATATTATATTTTTGTTAGGGGTACGTTTAGACTACAGAGCTTTTCCAGAATACCGGAAAAGGTATCCCAGAAATGCTCTGCCACATCCAAGGAATGCATCCATTTTTCCGAAAAAAATGTTGGAAAAGCGGACACATTTTGTCGGCATCCCTGTAAACCTCATTTTACAAGGAAGAAAGGTTGTTCCGAAAGAGGGAGGTTTTCCGACATTTGGTCCCGTGTAAACAGGCCAAATGTTGGAAAAGCCTCGTTTGGAAGTAAATCGGAAAATGATACGTATCTTTTTTCTGATTTATCTTTGTAGTCTAGACACAGCCTCAGTTTCTAAGGTGCCACGGGACTACTCATTATTTATGAATGTACATATCATTCATGGAAGGGGATTGGGAGAGGTAGTGAGAGATTGTTCCAAAGGTGGTGAGAAGCAAAATGACTGGTGCACAGCTGAGGGGCAGATAAAAAGGAAGGGAACAGTAAGGTGAGAGGGCTGATGCCAGAGGGTGGGGAGAGGAAAGAAGGGATGGAATTGGAGGTGACCAAGCAGGGCTGTTGATTCTAGGGAAGTGTGCACATTAACCATGTTTTGATCCAATCTTAGATCATTATGAAATAATGTTTCCTGTTCTGTGTGGCTGCGGAGAGGCTACTGCATGTGGCTGTCCCAGACTGCTGCTCTATTGGAACCCTGTCGAGTTGGTCTCCTAGCCTTAGTAACAGCCGTTTCCAAGTAACGTGGGGACGTCAGGATGGGCGGGATGGACTACGCAGGGTCAGACAGTTTTGATTCTTAATCAAAAGGGGAAGTTGTGGGGGTGGAAACCTTTCTTTTTTTCTGTATAAAGTTAAGCTCCACACGCACACGCTCTGCTCTTTCACTGTGCATGGCTGACTGAGAATGAGCTGCTTTGAGCGCTGCAGCACAGGGGACGTGGCCAGCTGAGGACTATCCAGATTCCACGGCACGAGGGAGAAGGAGCCCCTAGAATACAAGTGAGTGCTCTCGGGTTCTGCCTTGCTGCGGGTGACTCTGACAGCTTCTGTTGGAATGATTTGGCCCTTTGCTAGCAGATCACTACTGCCTGGCTGCTTGGCCCATTCCTGGTACATTTTGGGCTGTGTGGGGTGCTGGCAGTCAAACGTGTGTCACCCTAAAATTGGTCAGAAACCTGACAAGCTGGAAAGCAAACCTCTGAACTGCTCAAAGAGCAGGTGATTTTTAAAAGGAGTCTGTTACGAGCTGAGGGAGAAGGGGAGGAAGTAGGCTTAAGGACATTAGCGCTGCCAGGGGGGAGCCGACCCTGCTGTTGTTGCCGGTGCCTTGCCTCTTCAGTAGACAGCTTTCTCTTGAGCTAGAAATCCAGCAGCTCTCCTGCATGGAATTCACTCCCCAAACACTAGTCATAGGCAGCAGGGTGCAGTCAGGGGAAGTCCTGAGGCTATTCTAGGCTCCTGGCCAACTCAGAATGATAAGGAGCGGTACAAAGTCTTAAAGCCAGGCTGGCTCCAACCTCCTGAATTTATAACAGTCAGGCCCTTTGTGCCCTGAAAATTGGGATCAATGTGTTTTGTGTATAGACCAGAGGATTTAGGCATTGGCATTCCTGGGCTGGATTGCCAACTCTGCCACTGGTGAGTGGCCAGGACCTTGGGAAAATCCCTTAACCTTTTCTTCAGAATAACCTCCATAGCCCCCAGAATTAACCTTTGATAACACAATTAGAATTTCCCAAGTGCAGGGGAGCATCCAGTCCAGAAGGAAGCTCATAGAAGGGTGAATAGTGTGTTGAGACTGAGGCTTAATTGCAAGTGTCTGTAAAATGTCATGGGATCCAACTGGAGGATGAATGCTGAGAAGTGCTACCTGGCATATCACTCATCCAACGAATTAAGATTTCCCGTCCAGTCAAGGCTTCAGTTATTAACTTGTCAATTCCTGCTTGTTCCCCTCCTTTTCTTTCCTCTGTCTTTTATCTGAGGCGTTCTAAGAAAATGGTGTGTACGGCTAGTGCTGAACGGATGCCGTCTGGACTGGCGTTAAAGCGGTGGCTCTGGTGGGGGCTCTTTGTGCTACACTTCACTATTCTAGGTAAGCCGATGAGTCCAGTTCCATTTGTATCCCTGGAGCCTTGATTCCCTCTTGCCCACACTAGGCTGGGGAGGAGCATTGCGGCAGAAGCGTGAGGTGCTGCTGCTGCATGTTCTGGGGACAGAGTGAGAGCTGCAGCCTCCAGGGTGGTGCCTGTCATGGGCACTAAAATTTGATAGAAATATCAGCATGCTGGGGAGAGCTCTGGTGACCCAGAGTAGGGCTAATATGCCACATGACCACACAAGAGCTGGATTTCTGATCCTGCTCTAACTCCTCGGGGCATCTCCAACTATAAGTTTATGTCCTATGTGCCTATGTGCGGCCCTGCACTCCCCACACCCATGAGTTGCTGTCTAGAAGAACATTCTCAATTCCATAGCCAGGCCCCGTCGGTGCAGGGCCTGCAGCCCACAGCAGAAAAGGGAATTCCCCACTGCCAGAGTGAGTACGAGAGGCTGGCAGAAGGGGATGTAGCTACACACACACACTTATAGGAATGGGCCAGGTCCAAGGCTGGGGTTGGGGCAAAGAGGGGACGAAGCCGGTACTACTTTTCACAGGGCCACCACACAAAGCTGAGAGCCAGCTGTACTCCCAAGGACAGGCAGGATGTATGGGTGGGTGTTCTCTCTATACTCAGCAGTACTCTTTCCAGTCATTGAAGCACCAGCACTGACAGGCCCTGAAGGGAGACCTGTCCTGTCCAGTCTTCCCTGGAATGTAAGGGGAGGGGCTGATTCAGAGCTCCTGTGACAGAAGAGCTTTTAAGCTCCCAGGAGAGGCAGAAATGGAAACAGGTAGTTTCTCCTCTGGGAAATACACATTAAACTGGTAATTGCAAAACCGCACAATAAACAACTCACCTCAGGGGTGCCGACAACTTTCATGGGCCCTTGGGCTGACTCCATGGTCCCGGAAGGAGCAAGATTGCAGGCAGCCAGCCTTCAGTGCCAACTGCAGCGCGCTGCTGCACTCCCCCCCGCCACTCCTCAGAGCCGCCTGGAGCGCAGTGCCTCCCCCAAGCCGCCTGGAGAGTGTGGGGCAGTCCTCCAGCGGCAATGGTTGCCACTGCTCTGGTTGCCACTGATGTTGCAGTATCAGAAGTAGTGGCCGGGAGCCCTGGGCCCCTTTGAATCACCGGGCCCCAGGGCAACTGCTCCCTTTATCCTCCCTTCCCCCGTTCCCCTAAATTACTGGTCTTGGGACAGAGTTATATATCCTGTTGCCATGCCCTCTGCAAGGATTACTGATGTTAACAGAATGACTTTCATTGACTTTAGTAGGCTTTTGAGATCAGTTCTCACAGCTGTGGGAAATGTTAACATGAAAACATGAAAGCACACACAGTTCTCCTGAGCATGGACCCCTTACAGATTTGAAATATCAGACTTGTTGGGAGTTTCCATGTAGTTAATGACATTTTGGAGCAAATCTGTGCCGACTTGTGGCTTTGCATAGAAATGCAAAATTCTGAGTTTTTCATGGTCGTGTTGTGAAATGGGGAAAAACGTTGTCATTTCCACTGTGTTTCGCTGTAATATTCTAAATTCAAACCTGAAACTCAAAGCAAAACTTAGGGAATGTCACATGGAAATAAAAACATAGGCCCCCTGTAAAGCAAACCTCCACATTTTCAGGGCTTTTTTTCTCTCGCCCCCTTTCCTATACCTCTACATATAAAACATGTCATAACCAAACTACATGCATTTGTGCATACGGCATCCATCCACATTCATCCTGTAATGCTATGCCAGACTAAACTAACCTGTGGTTGTGTAAAAGTGTGTGTGTATGAAAAGGCCATATTACTCATGAGCAACGTGATGTTTCTCCCCAAAATTACAGTAGGCCCAGGAAAGACAACATTCAGCCTTTACCAGTGACAGATTTAAGGGCTGATCAATAGAAACAGGAGCTTTAGCCCATAAGAAAGCCAGGGACTGTTCTTTGGAAAGGGACGGTGCTTTTGTTTCTAATCATGGTATATGCTCACTTTGAACACCATGACGTTAACAGGCAGAGAAAAGCTTTGGAGATTTCAAAATGTAATGGTTATAATTTTTTCTCCTCTCTGAGTCCATAACATGATGGCATCAGGAAGTCTACGTTATTTATAGGCAAAGTTATATGGAAAACAATACTCATCTGCATTTTTAAATCTGTCTGGAACATTTCTCTGTTAACTTTTCTGTACAATATATACTTTGTTTCTATGTATGTACAGTGCTTAGCACAGTAGGAGCTTGGTTTATCACTGGACTTCCTATGTGCTACACTAACACAAATACTTTGGTGGCATATACAGAATACACCATGGCATGGTTATAAAGGTTTTCTTGGGGCTTGTAGCAGCTGATCTCCTAACTCACTCATTAGGATGTGGTCATCCCAAATTCATGACCTTCTTCTGATTAGGGGAAAGTTTTACTATGGCACAAGACTGGGAGATATGGATTCTCTTAACTGCTCTGCCTTTGACCTCCTAGGCGATTTTAAGTAAATTATGGAAGCCAAAACTTTCAAAAGTGGCGGTTTTTAGATGCTTCTATTTGAATGGCCCAAATCAAGATGCCATCAAGTTGGGTACTCAAAGTTAGTGGGTACTTTTGAGCCTTAAACTCTTTTTCAAAATAGAAGTTTTGCTACATACCCTACTGTATGATGTATGGATTAAGGGCTAAAGGACAGCAGAGAGATACCATGGTGATGGGAACTCTAGAAGAATGAATGGCAGTTGTTATTATTTTATTGTGACAAATATAACAAAATTGTTCTGAGCCTGTGATGTAAAATTCAGCACCCTTTCCAGCAGTTAACTAAAGCTGCACCATAGTTAGGAAACAGACTGTTGTATAATAAAATCTAAACCAGTATCACACCATTAGAAGAAGTATGTTCATTGCCTCTTGAGATGAACAACATGACCTGAAGTGGGTAATAATTCTTGAAGCTATTTTTGTTCTCTCCTTTAGCCTGTATAGCAATATTTTTCCACTATAGCCTTTAGCTCCAGTTATTGCACTGTGTGTGTGTGTGTATGTGTGTGCGCATGCACCCACCCGCTGTAGCAGTCACTTATCAATGACACCTATAGATATGGTAACCACAAGGCTTTTGCTACAACACCATCTTTCCAAATGCTCATAACTGTCTGAACATTTTTGCTTTGTGGCTGATGTTTTTCATGTGTGGGTCCCAGTTCTCAGGTTCCAGCATGCTCCATTCAGCACAGGATCAGGGATAGGTCCAGGAAGGGATGCAAAGGTGGCTTCAAGCCACCTTTGTGCTTCCTCAACTCCTCAGGGCTTCCCAGGATCACTTCAAGTCCAAGTGTAACCTAGAGTAGCCTGAAAGCTATTCTAAGTTAGGCTGGCTTGTAGCAGCTCCTTTGGGCGTGCCGGTGGGCGCTAAACACCCAAGCCTCCGCTGGTAGAGCAACATCCACTCTGCTATTTTTAGCACGCTAACTTGAGTGTCAGATCAGGCTGAGAGGCTTGCTTAGTGCTGCAGTGTAGACGTACCCTTAGAAGCTCTTATACTGACCAATCTCAATGTGCCCCACGTGTTGGTGAAGACCAAGAGGAGGTGTCATAGAGCCAGTGGCTAGCTAGGCCAGGTGGCTAGTCCCACTTGCTGACAGAAGCTCCTGCTACCACTTTAAAATGGTGATGAAGCCTCTTTGCCTGCCCAGAGTGGTACCAAGGGGCTGAATCTCAGTTCAGGATCCGGCCCCTGGGCTCTGGCCGGAGGTGAATTTTTTTTTGGAAAGTTTTGAGGAAAATCCCTGTAACATTTCTGAGTTATTGGAGAGCGGGGAAAAACACTTCCTTCAGCAATGACAGAGAATGATTGCTCACCAGCAACTCAAAAGAGCTGGGAATCCCCTATCTAACTCATGCAACAATAGCGAGCTTAGGGAGGAGATCATTCTTTGCTAAGTTTCTGTTGGAGTGACAGGAGAGATTAAAAATAAAACCGAGAGGTATGATCTGTGGGCATCAGCAATGTTTTCATCAGCTACTAATGACGCTTTGTCCATCAGTGGCGAGTTTCTGTGCCTTTCCCAATAGGTTTAGGCCCAGGGGCTGTACCAGGGCAGACTGCTAGGAGGAAATTGCAAATGTTACACTGAAGCAGCCACAGCCGAAGTGGCCAAACCATGCAAATTCAGTTTCTGGTTTTTTCCTCCTGCTGCCCCTTTCTCTTTTGCCTTTTTGGATAAGTTGCTGTCTCCTCAGAACCCAATGATGCAGAAACAATTTATTCAGCCAAAAGTATCCACAGCAAAATTTAGAACTGATTCCTTCCAACGCCACTCCTCACATCCCAAATTTTCCAGAAATGTAAAGGGTGAGCTAGAAAGTCTAGTAGGGACCATAGTTTGTGGACACTTACTTTCCTTTTCCCTCTCTTCGGTCTATTTTCTTAAATAAAGGTTAAGAAAAAAACAAAAATGTACTGTGTAATTACCACATCTAAATTTTGTATTAAGTTACATATTCAAGTGTTCATACCAGGTGCTCTCAGAGTTATTCTGAAGACCTTAGCTCATTGTCTGTGTAATAGTTTCCATTACCCAGTTAGATTATTCTGTGTAAATCCAAGCAGATCTAGTGTGCATGTGTGTGAGTTCATATTACTTCAAAGCCACTAACTTTTGCATTTCCTGACTCCTCAGCTTTTCAGTTTGTTGTGGTGGTGTCATGTTTTGTAGACATGTTTTGCATTTAATGATGCAAGGTCTTTGTCTGAGCTGCGCATTCACAAGATGTATTTATATATGTGCTGGACCGTTAAACAGATGAGTGACACTGGTAAATGCCATGAAGAAGGCTGAAGGCTCTAAAATTCAGTGGTGTCAGAAAAAGTCCGGTTGCTGCTTTTAAGTGGATTGGAGCTTAAATTTAGTTGTAGTGAGTTGATTCCCTCCAAAGCACATCTCTGACTGGGAGATTCAGAAGGTCATTCGAGTATATGCAAATAGTTCCAAATGCGGAACTGCCACGGACTGTGCTTCTGCTTTTCTCTCTTACCTTTTCAAATATCACTTGAGTTCATTGGTCCCAGGGGACTCCCTGACTGAAAATGAAAGTGCTGACTGCTGGTTGGGCAGTGACTAATGGGTGAGTCTTCCTAACACACAGGACAGAGTACATTCCACTTTCCTCTGGGTCTGCAGTATTATAACATTGGATAATAGAAATTAAAGGTGGGCAAACTAATCTAGTCAAGCCCTGACACTGTAAGCTTGCTCTGTGTACAGTGTGTGCTCTCCTGTCTCCCTATAATTATTCTACGAAAAAACTTCCATCACTTCTTTTGGGAAACTATTTCAATCAAAAGAGAGCTCACTGTTAGAAAGGGCTTGTGATTCAGCAAGATGTTCCTCTCTTAAGGCTATGTCTAGACTGCAGGCTTCTTTCGGAAGAAGCTTTTCCAGAAGAGATCTTCCAAAAAAACTTCTTCCAAAAGAGAGCGTCTACACGGCCAAAGCGCATCGAAAAAGCCATCTGATTTTTCGAAAGATAGTGTCCAGACTGAATGGACGCTATCTCGCATTTAAGCTGTGATTACTATGGGCAGAATGGCCACCAGGGCACCTGTGCTTTTTCCTCTTTCGTCTTCTTTCCTAAGAACTCCCTCTTCCCCGTCCACACACGCTTTTTTCCGAAAGAGCTCTTTCATAGAAAAAGGTTTACCAATGTCAGAAAAACCCTTTTGTTCTTTCAATTTTCTTGAGAAAGAATGTGATTGCAGTGTGGATGTAATTGAAGGTTTTTTTGGAAAAAACTCTGTAGTGTAGATATGCCTCAGAGTCACATTCTTAGCTTTTTTTCCCCTTCAGTTTCTCTCTTTGGCTTTTATACACTTCAGATATTTATAAAATGTTGTTGTGTTTTCTTTTATTTATAGCTCATAGTTTAAATACATAAATATAAAATATTTCCTCAAACCAGCCCCTCAAATTTTGGAGTATTCTCAATATTCCCACCTCAGGGCTGTAGTGAATAAGTGCCCATTAGTGCAGAGGGCTAGCAGTAAGGACTCTGGTTTTCTATTCCCTGCTGTATCACAAGTGTGTGTGTGTGTGTGTGTGTGTGTGTGTGTGTTTTAGGGAAATCACTTAAACCAAAAGCATTCGCTCATTTTGGGTGCCCATTCTGGGGCATGTAGCGCTTGATTTTCGCAAGTGCTGAGCACTTACTGCATCTGTTCACATCAGGTTTGGAATGGGTATCTGAAAACTTGAGACACCCAAAATTATTGGACACTTGAAAATTTGGGCATTAACCTTTGTGCCCCAGTTGCTCTAGTTATAAAGTGGGGATGATACTCAGGCAGGGATGCTGTGATTAATGTGCTTTCAGAGCCAAGAAGGCACTATAGAAGTGCAAAGTAGTCTACTAGAAAGTACTCTTCAGGACTGGGTTCCAGCTGGAGATAACTGAATCTTGAAAAAGTTTAACAAATTCAGCCCAATCTCTAGGGTTACATAACACCCTAGGATAGCCTTACACAACTTTTATTTCTGGTCCTGCCCCAAGCCCGTAGGTGCTGGAACTGGAGGTGCTGCAGCACCCACTGAGTTTAAGTGGTTTTCATCATAAACAGGATTTACAGTTTGGCTCAATGGCTCTCAGCACCCCCACTATAAAAATTGTTCTAGCACCCCCGGCCAAGACAGCAAATGCAAGAATACTGAGGAAATGAGAAAAAGTCATGGGAGAAGGGGGGCCGGATGGGCGGGAGGGTTGTTTTGAAGGAACGACCATTTTTCAATCCTCCGAAAAGTTCCAGGTTTGAATTTTAATTCTGAGTGAATGTTCAACTCTGTGCTTTTTTATCCTAACCTGGTTGGCCTGCTCCTATTCCTGGAAGAAGGTTTCAACGGGTCTCTTGCTCTCCTCCCTCCCCATCTCCCCACACAAAACTCCTCCCCTTCTATCCTATACGCCAGCTGTGCTGGTTTTCATTAAAGAAAACCTCCACTCCTACCTTACACATATATTCCTAAGGGGAGAGGAGGGTGCACTAAAAGTCAAGGTAAATTGATTTTTTTAAATATCTTCCAGTCAAATGTCTTCACTCATATCCCAGCAGTCAGGAAGGCAGAAACCATCAGGGTTTTGTTGCCCACACTCCTTGTTTGGATGTAACATATTGGCTAGTGTGACTAGTAGGAGTTTGCCAACAATCTTGTCACCCAGAGTTGTGACCTTGCTTACCTTGAAAAATAGGCACGGTTGGGATGTCACTATGTTGCCAGAGGTGCTGCAAAGGTGACACCTCCCTGACCACACCATTATTAATGCTTCCCTGGAACATCTTAGTTAAAGTTCCAGCCCCTTGTAATGCTGAGTTTTTTCTTTATAAGCAAAGTTATTGTCAGATCAATAGCTCTGGAAAAATACCTCCTTCTTTCTCAATATAGCTGCTCCCTGAATGCAAGTCTTTGGATTCTTTTTGTCCCCAAAACTACTTGAAAACCCCCTTAATGCCTTTAATGTAATCACTTGACTGTTTCATGTCATTTCTGTAAGGCAGCATTAAGGTGGATTGGAAGTCACAAACTGTCACACTTATTGCCTTATGTTTTTATTTCTTTTAAGCAGAACCTTAACCCTCAGTTGCCTGGATTTAAAATGCCTGGATTTGAACAGAATTGCAACAGCCACATAATTTCCTTTATCCTTAAGTTACTGGTCTAGATGCTCAATTTTAACACCATTTCAACATTTTTTGGTTTAAAAGAGGTCTCTCACCCTTATGATTATGGAAAAAAAGCCTTGAAAACATGAATCAAGAGAAATTTTGTCTTTTGGGACAAAAAGAATTGGCTTACTGTAGTGACAAAACAAGTTTAGGCAAAACAGGGATGACTGCAGTAAAATTTTAGGTGAGTACAAATTACAACAGGCAGCATGTGGATTGGCCCCACATGTGCTCTGCCTGGAACAGCCAGTGACAGGCTGCGGATAAATTGAGTGGGTAGGAGGGAAGTGGTGGTCCTAGACATGATTTAACCAGCAGTATCATAGTTAATAATATTAATAATTAAATTGTCGTTGTTGAGCATCCGAGTCAACATGCCATTGAGATGAACAGGGGTAATACATGCTGCCCAGATCTATTACTTCATGCTGTTTGCAGGCTTGGCTTCAGGAATCACTTACTCTTGATTCATGTTTTCAAGGCTTTTTTTTCCAGAATCATAAGGGCGAGAGACCTCTTTTAAACCAAAAAATGTTGAAATGTTGTTAAAATTGAGCATCTAGACCAGTAACTTAAGGATAAAGGAAATTATGTGGATATTGCAATTCTGTTCAAACCACGCATTTTAAATCCAGGCAATTGTGGGATAAGGTTATACTTAAAAGAAATAAAAACATAAGGCAATAAGTGTGACAGTTTATGACTTCCAACCCACCTTAACTCTGCCTTACAGAGATGACATGAAACAGTCATGTGATTACATTAAAGGCATTAAGGGGGTTTTCAAGTAGCTTTGGGGACAAAAAGAATCCTAGCAAAAATACGATCCATTGTTAGATGGAAATGGTAGAATTATCAGTGACAAACCAGAAAAGGCAGAAGTGTTCAATGCTATTTCTGTTCTGTATTTGAGAAAAAGCTAGATGATACAATCATATGTGGTGGTGATGATGAAATATTTTCCATTCCATTAGTATCTCTGGAGATGTTAACCATGAGCTATTAACGTTATACATTTTAAAATCAGCAAGTCCAAATACTTGTACTCAAGAGTATTAAAAGAACTGCAAAGGAGCAATCTAGACCAGTGTTTCTCAACCTTTTTTTATAAAGTACCCTTTTTTAAAAAAAGTATAAGTACCCCCAGTACCTGCAGTTTTCAGACACACACATTTTTTTCTACCATTGCAACACATTTGTTTAAACAGCTTAATAGGTTGAGACACAATACTGAGTCATGGAATGTCAGGTGCTAGGTCTCGTGATCAGGTAACCAGTGAGGCTGCTAAGCCAGGCTTCCTGCCTCTCCTGGCACCACAGACCCTGCTGCACCTTAGAAGCAGCCAGCAGTAGGTTGTCAGCCAATGGGAGTGCAGAGCTAGTGCTCAGGGCAGGGGAAATATGTGCTCAGGGATCCCTATCTGCTCCCCTTCCTCCCCACCCCCTACCTAAGAGCCAGGCCTGCTGCTGGCCACTTTGTGGCCCAGTGCAGTCTGCAGTGCCAGGACAGGCAGGTAGCCTTCCTTAGCACCCTCACTGGTTACCTGATCACGAGACCTAGCACCTGACATTCCATGACTCAGTATTGTGTTGCAACCCGTAGTTTGAAAACCACTGATCTAGATTTTTTCTGTTGACTGTCAGTATGTCTTGAAACAAAGGTGAAATTCTAGAGGATGGAAAGAAAGCTAATTAGTGCCAATATCTTAAAAAAGTAAATGGGACGACTTGGGTAATCATAGGCCTGTCAGCCTGACATCCTTCCTGGGCAAAATAATGGAATGTCTGATATGGGAATTGATTAATAAAGAATTTAGGGAGGGTAATATAATTAATGTCAGTCAAGAGAGGTTTAAGGAAAATAAAACTTGTCAAACTAATTTGATATATTTTTAATAAGACTACAAGTTTGGTTGATAAAGGTAATAGCGTTGCTGTAATGTCTTAGACTTCTCTAGGGTATTTGGCTTGGTACCACATGGCGTTGTGATTAAGAAACTAGAATGAAAAAAAATCAACATGGGCACAGTTAAAATGGATTAAAACAGGCTAACTGACAGATCTCAAAATGTAACTGTACATGGGGAATCATCATCAAGTGGGTGAGTTTTTAAAGGAAGCCCCTCGAGATCTGTTCATAGCCCTGTACTATATAGCATTTTTAGCAATGCCCTGGAAGAAAAAAGTAAAACATCAATGATAAAATGTTCAGATGACACAAGAATTGTGGGAGTGGTAAATAACGAAAGGGAGAGGTCTCTGATACACATTGATCTGGATTGCTTGGTAAACTGGGTACAAGTGAACTCTGTGTCTTAATATAGTCAAGTGTAGAGTTATATGCCTAAGAACAAGGAATGTAGCCCACACTTAGGCTGTGTCTACATTGGCACCCTTTTCCGGAAAAGGGATGCTAATGAGACAAGTCGGAATTGCAAATGCGCGGATTTAAATTTTCCCGCGGCATTTGCAGGCTATAACTGCGCTTTTTCCGGCTCGGGGCTTTGTTGGAAAAAGCGCCAGTCTAGGCAGAAAATAAAGCCTTTTCCGGAAGATCCCTTATTCCTGATTTTAAGAGGAATAAGGGATCTTCCGGAAAAGGCTTTATTTTCTGCAAGAGCCGCGTCTAGACTGGCGCTTTTTTCCGTCAAAGCCCCGAGCCGGAAAAATGGCAGTTGTTCATGCAAATGCCGCGGGGAAAATTTAAATCCCCGCGGCATTTGCAATTCCGACTTGTCTCATTAGCATCCCTTTTCCGGAAAAGGGTGCCAATGTAGACACAGCCTTACAGTTGGGGTTCTCTATTCTGGGAGGCAGTGACTCTGAAAATCATGAACATGTACTCACATTGCAATACTGTGGTCAGGCCCACCGACAGGCCGGGGACAAAAGGGACAACAGCCCTGGGGTCTGGCAATACAAAAGAGCCTGGGACTCTCACCTGATGCCACCACTACGCAGTGCATTGTGGTCTGGGTGGTGCTGAAGTCTAGCTACCGCAGCCCCACCCTTTCCACCTGAGGCCCCAGCCCTCTGGGGGCACAAAAGAGGGTCGTGCCCCCCGCCTTGCCCAAGGGCCTGGCAAGGCTGTGGACTTCACTGACTGTGGCCAAAAGAGCTAATGTGATTATTGCATGTAAAAACAAGCAAGGAAATGTTCAAAAGGAGTAGAGAGGCTATTTTACCTCTGTTTGGCGTTGGTGAGACTGCTGTTGGAATACTGCATCCAGTTCTGGTGCCCATAATTCAGGAAGGATGTTGATAAGCTGGAGAGGTTACAGAGAAGAGCCCTGAGAATGATTAAAGGATTGGAAAACGTCTTACAGCGATACTCAGTTACCTAAATCTGTTTATCTTAACAAAGAGAAGGCTAGGGTTGATTGATCACTGTCTGTTAACCTCTATTTGGGGAACAGAAATTTGATCATAAAGGACACTTCTAGTAGACAAAAGTTATAACAAGACCATGCAGCTGGAAGTAGACAAATTCAATCTAGAAACAAGGTCTACACTTTTTCGTAAGAGAGAGAGTAGTTAATCACTAGAATAATTTACCAAGGTTCATGGTGGACTCTCTACCATCGGCAATTTTAAAATCAAGGTGGGGGCCTGTGGAAGCTGTCAGCCCCTCTGTTTGCAATTAACTTATGGATGTAAAAGGCTCTGTTACTGACTCCAGCACTTGGTGAAGTGATTCAGGGAGAGCCCATTGCTGAGTCCAGTATCTCTCTCTGTCTCTATGCACAGTGGAGCAGAAATAGAAGTTCCTTGGGAACCCTGTCAGGTGCTCATGCCCTAGCTGATGTGCAGCTACCCGATATACAGCCACATAATCTTCAAAGAGTGGTACTTGTTAGGACCAATAATCTACCAAATATCACTCTCAACATATGTGCCCCGACTTCCTCAGAGCACAAAGGCATTACAACCAATAGAATTGTTGCATGCAAATTAGCTGCAGAGGCAGTGTGATGATTTGTTGAATTATCTCCAGTGTCACACTAACCCTACTTGAGAGTTACCTGAACTGTTCACAGGAGCCTGTCTGTAGCAAATATACACAACTAGGGCTGTGAAGCAATTTACATAATTAATCACCATTAATCATGCAATTAAAAAAATTAACCATGATTAATCATGTGTTTAATCACACTGTCAAACAATAATAGAATATAAGCTATTTAAATATTTTGGAAGTTTTTACATTTTCAAATATTTATATTTCAATTACAAGACAGAAGACAAAGTGTACAGTGCTCACTTTGTATTTATTTTTTATTGCAAATGTTTGCATTGTAAAAAACAAAAGAAATTGTATTTTTTAAATTGCCTCATATAAGTACGGTAGAGTAATCTATTTATCATAAAAGCTGAACTTACAGATGTAGAATTATGTGCAAAAAAATCTTAATTCAAAAATAAAACATCATAAAATGTTAGAGCCCCAAAAATCCACTCAGTCCTCCTCCTTGTTCAGCCAATCACTCGGACACACAAGTTTGTTTACATTTGCAGGAGATAATGCTGCCTGCTTCTTGTTTACTATGTCATCTGAAAGTGAGAACAGCTTGAATTCTGCCAAGCTTCCTGCTAACACTTCCTCATTGCCATGGTATGCTGAGAGCACCTCTCCTGGGCAACACTCTACTCCTGCCTGAGCTATTTAAAGACCCACTTATAGCAGTGTCTCTGGTCCGGTAGGAAGTAGAGATGGAATCACCAAGCAGATGGAGTGGGAGGGAGCGCCTGAGTCCACTGTAGAAAGCAAATAAAGAAACCCCTGCCTCTGGTTTTTTCCTGAAGGAGGAGGGAGAGAACTGAAATTCCTTCCTTTATCCCTGCTTCCTTCATACCTTGGGGTCACAATGAAGTATCTATTCACTCTGGGTACAGAAAGCAAGACCCATGAGGATTTAATTGGCGGGTTGGGTGGAGCAAAGAATTTTTGTCTAGATCAGGGGTTCTCAAACTTTGTGATCCCGTGACTCACCTCTAAGTTGCTCACAACCCCCAAGTTGCTTGAGACCCACGGTCGGGACCCACAGTTTGAGAAATGCGGGTCTAGATAATTCATGAAAATGTATTTCCATAGTGGATGCTTCCTACGGAACCTGGTAATGGGGAACATTTGGTACAGAAATTTGGACTGGATTCAGTTTTCATTTTTGCATTGCTGTTCACCTTTAAAGTAAACTCATAAGAACTGGGGACTTTTGTGGAGCTGCATGACTCTCCCAGACTGTGATTGTCTTAGGCTTAAAGTGTCTGGGTTGCAGTTTCATGGGTGCAGTGCCTTTTAAGGGCAAGCCTGACATCATCAGGAGTTTCCAGCCTCTGCCTATGTACTGCCCAGGAGGTTTTTGTTCTCCTTTTGGTTGCAGAGGAGACTCTTGGTGGCAAAATGTGGAGAACCTCATGCAACTTATGATGTGATGTCTCATTGACATTTACAGCTACTCCCACTCTTCTCTAGCATAAAAAAACCCCCCACCAGCTCCATTGGCTGCTAATATCCGGTCAGAATCCCAAAGTTTCAGTTGCAGTTATTGGAAGTCTAGCAATGTTAGTAACTGAGCTGAAAGGAGACACAAGCAGGAAGAAGACAGAGAGAGAAATACTTACAAAGGGGAGAAGCAGCAAGACCTGCAGCTTAAGTTACACAGAGTAGCACACTTGATGGAGATAAAAGAGCTTTCCTGGGATCTGTCACTAGTGAGGGGCAATGCAGTGCCTGAGCCAAAGAAGAGCTCCCCAGTTAAATGCAAAACCAATGTTTGCTGGCCCTGGCATTTTTTATGTTTCCTACTGGTTTGCCAAGAGGCAGGTGGGTAGATCAGGTGCATGTGCGCTGGCACTGGAATCCCTGTGCATTTTAGGCTGGAATGAAATCTCTTTGTTTGATTTGGCTTCTGAATTGTGAACTCTGGTTAATAGCAGACACACCTCCCACAAATCAGAGAGCAACAGGGCAGGCTAAGATTTTGTCCTTCTCTAGAACCTTCTGGGGGATTCTTGGAGAGCTTTACAAGCAAAGCGTTCAGACTTAGGAGCCCCTTGAGGGTTGGTAAGTGTCACAGTTCCCATTTTGAGAAATTAAGTCACAGAAAGGTTGTGACGTCTCTAAAGCTACTTAGCAGCTCATGGCAGAGGTCTGAATAGAACTGTCCAAATTTTGCTTTAACCAAAAGATCATTCATTCTCCCCCAACACGGCTGTGTCATCACTGAGAGTCAACCAAGCGTCAGCTAACTTCTGTTCTGTTATCACAGTTCCTCTCAAGCCTTCCAGCGTCACTGGTGTCCTTCCTTCACTGTGTGGACAGATGGGGGGTGGAGGTGCAGAGCTATTGTAGTGCTGCATTGCAGAACTGACCATGCAAGCAGATTGCAAAGGGGAATATTGCAAAGCAGGACAGAACTGAGTTGTTTCCGTGCTAATATTTTCTTTCCTTTTTACCCCTTTCATGAGTGTAGTGGCTTATCGCAAGGAGGCGCATGAGCACCAGGCTGTGACATTGGTTTGTTATTGTAGGGATGCTCATGAGCAGTGAGCTGCCAGTTTTGGTGTAATGAGGCTCCTCATGAACACCAGGGTATGTATCCAGATTTGTTGTAGGGATGCTCATGAACTTCAGACCTGAATCTCCAGGTTTGTTAGTGTAGAGATGATGCCCACTTGTTGTACAGTTGCTAATGATTGCTGGGGTGTTGGGTTGGTTCTCCTTCCCTTCCCTTTACAAAAAAGATGCATTGCTGCATTTACTTGGGGGTGAGGAAACACTGGGAAATTACAGGGATTTTGCAAACAAACAGCTATAAGACTAGAGAAGAGGAGATGTTTTGGTCCCTAATGGCTTTGACAACATACATCACTCCTTCAATGACAATAGTGACAATTACTTACTCTAAATTTGTAAAGTTCTGATCTAGCAACACACACGCGGCTGCTCTATTCATTTTCACTAACCCGCAAGCTTAGAGACAATTTTTTATTACTTAGATCCATATATGAGATTGTAGCATCACAAACACACATCACTGAGGGCACGTCTACACAGTAGCATTATTTCAGAATAACGGACATTATTCCAAAATAACAAAGGGTGCATCTACACTACAAGCCATTATTTCGAAATAATAGGGAGCTGGAGGACTTCTTAGTTGACTCCTGTAGCCCTCATTTGATGAGGAGTAAGGGAAGTTGTAGGAAGAGTGTTCTTTCTTTGACTTCCTGCTGCATAGACAGCACTATAAGCCAAGTTAAGCTATTTCGACTTAAGCTACGCAATTGGCGTAGCTCAAGTTGTGTAGCTTATTTCGGCTTTAGACCTGCTGTGTGGATGTTCCCTGAGATAGGTCCCTTCCATGCTGGGCTGTGTTTTCAATGTAAACTGGACAATGGAAAGCTGGAGCATGTCAGTGGGAGTAGACAGAGTTGAATCAAGAGTGATGGAGTTGTAGGCAGAAGAAGGGGCTTTATGAGTATATGATTGTCTCGTGACATATGTTGTTTTCTGTTTGCTTCTCTGCAGTCTTTGCAAAGGAAAAAAAGGTCAAAGCCACAGTGGGGATGACAGCCAGCCTGCCCTGCTGCTATAAAATATCCAGCTCCGAGTCCCTGAATAATTACCGTGTTTATTGGCAAACAAAAACACGAGAAGTAGTGATCGCTTATGCAGAAGGCAAACTGATTGAATACGGTCGAAAGTATGATAACCGGACCAAGATGAACCTAACGAACTTGGAGCTGTTGTTCTCTCCAGTGGAAGTATCAGACAAGGACACATATGAATGCATAGTTCAAGAGGTAGTGAAAGGACCTCAGAAACTCTGTGAAGTGACTGTGGATTT
The DNA here is from genome assembly GCA_019425775.1 of Rafetus swinhoei. Taxonomy (NCBI): domain Eukaryota; kingdom Metazoa; phylum Chordata; order Testudines; family Trionychidae; genus Rafetus; species Rafetus swinhoei. The sequence goes on along the minus strand of CM033437.1, from coordinate 187,093,059 downwards.
GTTTGTTGTAGGTAAGTGGTGTGACCCAAATCTTCAGATGCCTTTAATTAATATGCAAAGACCAAGTGTCAATCAGAGAATCAGAGAATTGGAAGGGACCTCTAGAGGTCATCAAGTCCAGTCCCCTGCATTCATGGCAGGACCAAACTTCATCTAGATCATCCCTGACAGGTGTTTGTCTAACCTGCTCTTAAAAATCCCCAATGACAGAGATTCCACAACCTCCTTAGGCAATTTATTCCATTGATTAATCACCCTGACACTTAGGAAGTTTTTCATAAACCTAAACCTCCCTTGCTGCAATTTAAACCCATTGCTTCTTATCCTATTATCAGAGGTTAAGGAGAACAATTTTTCTCCCTCTTCCTTGTAACAACCTTTTAGATACTTGAAAACTGTTGTGTCCCCTCTTAGTCATCTCCTTTCCAAATTAAATAAACCTAAAGTTATTTTTTCTAGATCTTTAATGATTTTTGTTGTTTTTCTCTGGATTTTCTCCAATTTATCCACATCTTTCCTGAAACATGGTACAGCCTTCCTTTTAATGCGTCCCAGAATGAAGTTTGCTTTTTTTTAACAGTTTTACACTGTTGACTCATATTTAGTTTGTGGTCCACTATGACCCCTAAATTCCTTTCTACAATATTCCTTCCTACTCAGTCATTTCCCATTTTGTATGTCTGCAACTGATTGTTCCTTCCTATGTGGAGAACTTTGCATTTGTCCTTATTGAATTTCATTCTATTTACCTCAGACCATTTCTCCAGTTTTTCCACATGCTATTGAATTATAACTCCATCCTCCAAAATATTTGCAACCCCTCTCAGCTTGGTATCATCTGCAAATTGTATTAGCATACTCTCTCTATGCCATTATCTAAATCATTGATGAAGATATTGAATAGAATTGGTCACAAAACTGATCCCAGCAGAACCCCACTTGTTGTGCCCTTCCCGCATCATTGGGAACCATTGATAACTACTCTCTGGGAACAGTTATCCAGACAGTTATACACCCATCTTATAGTAGCCCCATCTATTTCCCTACTTTGTTAATGAGAAGGTCATGTGAAACTGTATCAAAAGCTATACTAAAGGCTAGATATACTACATCTATGGCTTCCCCCTTATCCACAAGGCTTGTTATCTTATCAAAAAAAAGCTATCAGGTTGGTTTCACAAGATTTGTTCTTTACAAATCCATGCTGACCATTACTTTCACTTTATTATCTTCCAAATATTTGCAAATTGATTCCTTAATTATTTGCTCCATTATCTTTCCTAGTACAGAAGTTAAGCTGTCTGGTCTGTATTTCCCTAGGTTGCCCTTATAGTACCTCTACACTTGCTCCCTATCTCGAGATAGGGATGCAAATGTAGTGTAGAGGTAGAGAATGCTAGCTTGAATCGCAGCTAGTTTGAATCGCAGCTGATTCAAACCAGGAAGTGCGTGCCGGGACTCCTCATTTTTTGAGGAGTAATGTTAGTTCAAACCAAGGGCTTTGGTTCAAACTAACGCGTCCCGGCGTGCACTTCCTGGTTCAAATAAGCTGCAATTCGAACTAGCACGCCGGGCGAGATCACTTTCACCCAGCCTTCCTTCCACTTTAAAATTCTCAATCAGTTCCTCCCGATTTGTCAAAATCAAATCTAGAAAAGCTTTCCCCATGTAGCATTCTCTACCTTCTAGAATAAAAACATTATCTCTGATATATCCCAATAACTTGTTGGATAATCTGTGCCCTGCTGTGTTATTTTCCCAACAGATGTCTGGGTAGTTGAAGTATCCTATCACCAAGTCCTGTGCTTTGGGTGATTTTGTTAGCTGTTTAAAGAAAGTCTCATCCACCTCTTCTTCCTGGCTTGGTGGTTAAGATGAACAACTAGATGCCCCACCTGCTTTCCAGCCAAGCCCCACCTCTCGGCAGCCATAGACCCTTCCTGGTTTTCCCCACCACCCTTTGAGAGACCTAAAACATTCTAGAGGACTCACTAGCGCTCTCGGGATGAGATATCTCCATGCCACAAGGGGTAAATGAGCGTCAGATCTGTTCATAAATAGCAGGGGTTCCAGACCCAGGCAATAAAAGTTTTACAATTTGAGCATCATTGAGGAGTGCACATGTCAGCCCTGCATGGGGGAAAACCCCCTCTGATTGGCTACCTTACTGCCTGCTGGGGCATAAGCAGCTAATCAGAGTTAATGCAGGAAATGGGCAGAGCTCTTTCCCCCCACCCCACCTCTCAGGACTCCTCAGGAGCCTATTCTTCCAGGAGGGCAGTGGGGAGCTGGAAGAGCACTACAACTCAGGATGGCCCTATTCCTTTTTCCCTCCCGGGCACCCCCCCGGCCCCAACCATCGCCTCCTGTGAGCAATGGGGACAGGCCTATCTGGTTTCTTTTTTGCCTAAAACACCAGCATGAGAAGGGAGAGAGGGGACACTAGGGCAGCCTCCTTGGCCTAGGAGAGGCGAGTGAAGGACCCCAGGAGCTTCAGGAAATACAGACAGGAAGCTGGGATGGAGCAGACTTGATGGAGAGCCAGGGGGGAGGAAGGGAGGCAGAATATGTGATGTGAGATGTGAGAGCAGAATTGATATGAGGGGAGAGACAGTCAGATGTTGATGATGTTCCATTCCTTTCTGTAGAAAATGATTGTTCCCCCCACATGCTTTTTCAGACCATGGTAAGCACTGCCCCGGAGAAATGGTTTAGTGGAGGAACAGGAGTGCTCTTGCTCAAAACGAATCTGAACCTTTGGTGGTAGTTAGAAGAAATTCTATTCGCATCATTTTCCACTTGCACTGCTGCCTCTCTGGCAATTCGTTTCAGCTGAGAGCAGAGACGATGATTTTTCTTTTCTCAACCCAGATGACAGCAGAAAGTCCAAGAGATATCACAGGGAAACCTCTACCTAGGCCCATGAAGAAGCAATGGAATCTTCCACATCTTAAATGTGCATCTCTCCTCAGTTTTTCCCATCATTAGTCCTCAGCCTGCCTTGTAGCAGCATGCATAGATATAACATCCAATGTTCAGGGACACCTGTCTCTCTATCAGCAAGTGAAAACTGAGGTGAACTGAGAGAATTGTCCAGTTTTCACTGCCTGTGTTCCTAAGAACACTCCACTCCCCCATTTGTGGGTACATCGCCTAAGGAGAGGACCATGCCTAGGGCTGACAAATCAACTTAATGGGAAATGTAGCACTGTACTAAAAACAGTCAGTCTCTCCTCTGTTCTGCTCTCCCCAATCTCCACATTCATACAGGCCCATGTAAGAGCTGTGGGAGGCTTCAGCCCTTTAGGATAGAGGTATTGGTAAAGGGATATGGTGCCTTTCACTTCTAGGTTGCTAGTTGACTAGGACAACAGTGATTGAAGTTGTTACCATGTAATGACTGTTCAGTGCTCCTGTGTGAAATGAGCTAGTGGTTTCAGTCCAGTTTCTGGTTTTGAAGTAATTGTCTCCAAAATCAACCTTTGTGCTAACTGGACTAGAACTGAGCAACATGGGAACTTTCTCCTTCTGCCATTGATTTGCTGTGTGACCTTTGGCAAGTCACTTCATCCTTCTGTGCCTCAGTTTCCTCTCCCATCCTTTGACCATATCTACCTAGATTGCAAGCTCTTTGGGGCAGAGCGGGAACCTTTACTATGCATCTGTATGGTACCCAGTATGATGGGGCCCTGATTCCAGTTGCCGGGGACGGGGGTGTCCCAACACAATGACTATAATACAAATCATTAATTAATTGGTTCCCTTGCTAAATGGCTCAGAAGAGAGGCCAATGTATGAATACTCCTTAGCAACTCAACTCCCTTTGCACAACCTAGCGATGGAGCCTCTGATGCAGTGTTGAAGTACATTGATGGAGAAAGTGGGAGCATTTGCACTCCAATGCAAGCAATACTTTTGTTTTGCCCATCTCTCACCATGTGTTATCTTTTCTACACATTTGTGTAATAAACGATTAAAACCACAACCCCTATATATTCTATAGTACTTTCCATTGAGCAGACGTCCATCTTACAAATGACTTCAGAGCAGGTAAACCAGTACGCTGCAATACTGGACAATAGTTTAGGGCAGGAACTAATGGTGAATCCTCTATCCGACTGTAATTTCTGAAGGAATTTGGAGACACTAGAATGTAAAGTGCCGTGGGCTCTATAATGATAACAAGGGGTCAGGAAGACTGCAATTTTGTGCCTCATCTGACAGAATGGTAATTAAATCTCTCCCTCTGCCTTCCTTCAGCTAACTTCAGCAAACCAGTCATATCAGCTGATGTACCCAAAGATGCTTGTGATTCAAGTCAGGTGATGGTGAACTGTTCTTCTTATGGTGGCTTCCCAAAGCCCAGAGTCTCTGGGATCCTCAATAATATGTCTGTGGACTGGAAAACTGAGTTATCTGGAAACAAAACCAGCCTCTATAATGTCACTGCCGAATTGCAGTTCAATCTGACTGAAGACATATCCCTCACATGTACCATTGAGTATGATGGCTACTACGTGTCCTCTAACTACTCACTGGGTAAGTTTCTGCTAATCATATGCAGTGTGTACTGAACTTGTAGAACTCACTGAGGTACATAGCTCAGAACAAAGTCCACAGTTACACAAACATAAAAATTGCAAGCCCTCTCATTCCTGCCTCATTGCCTGGATGCAATAATCAGGAAGAAATTCCATCTTCCCACAATCAGTAGCATCCCTAACGCATGTGCAAAGTAATTAATGGTGATGGTATACAGTGCAGAGCAAAATAGATGATCATACAATAAATAGGCCTGTGCATGAATAATCATAGGCCTAGTCAGAACCTGTCCCTTAGAGAATATTGCTAATTGCTGGACATAATGTCTAAATTCCCAGGAGGAAGCAGGTATGAAGAAAAGGGCTCAATAATATACTATGAGGAATAGAAGCAAAGGAGAAAAAATCCCAGCAAAATAATCATAAAAAAATAGCTTGAGGTAATGACTGATTCTTTGAAGGTGAGGAGGGGAAACACAGTGACAATAACAAAAAACACCTTTTGATTTTTAAAGTGGGTGGTCACTTTCACTTCAGTTTCCTGGGAGCAGGCCTTAAAGCTGACAAGATTTTTGAGAAAATAAAGCCAGGTTTGAGGAAGCTGAATGCTGTTTAAGTTAGCTCCATCTTAGGCTTTAAAGAGGGTAAAACCCTATGGGTATGTCTACACTACAGCGCTATTTTGAATTAACTTAATTCAAAATAACGCATCTATACACAAACACTATTTTGAAATAGCGTTTTGCTATTTCAAAATAGCATGTCCACACAGAATGGACCCTGAACCGAAGTTAAGGCTGGACGGAACCAGTGCCAGCAGGGCATCAGGTTAGGACTTAGTGTGTGGGGCTCCTGTCTGAGGCTAACTGAGCTCCGTGCTTAAAGGGACCCTACCCCACCCCGGACAGACAGTTCTCAGGGTTCCCTGCTTGCTTGTCTACCTCGATGCGGGACAGCAAAGCAGTCCTGTCTTGGAGTGCCCTGAGTGCCCGCACTCAGGACACCACAGCACTCGGCCACATGGAGCCAGAGCTGCCCCTGGGCACGCCGGTGCGTCTCGTGAGGTCGTTGCCATCAGCCCAGCTGCACTTGCTGCAGGCTGCCATCCGGGAGGTCCATCGGGGGGCTGTCAGGATCCAGGCGGCCCTGTGGGAGAGCGTCCACCCCGAGGAGCCCTCAGAGCCTCCCCGGACCTCCCCACAGGGGGCTCATGCCCCATTCCTCCCTCACGTCCTTCCACTTACCCCTTTCTAGCCCCCCTTCCTGATGTCAAATAAAAGACACGTATGTTCAAAAATAGAAACTGGGTTTAGAACAAAACTGGGAGGGGGGGATGAACCTCTGGGGAGACTGGGAAAAGGAGGTGGGAGAGGGGAAGAGAGAGAGTGGAAGAGGGGAGGGGGAAACCTGGGAGGAAGGAGCTGGAAGGGGGAAGCAAGGGGAAGAAGTGGGAGGGGAAACTCAGGGCTCAGGGTCTCGCCGGACCAACTTGACTTTCATGCTAACCTGCTCCTGGGTTTGCATGTGGCCTTTGGTGGCTAGGCTGGCAGCTATCCTGCCATAGATGGCCGCGTTCCTCTGTCTAGTGCTGAGATCATGGACGTTGGGGGCAGCCCTCCCAAACCTGAATAAGGTCCATGATCTTCACCCTGGACCAGGAAGGCGCCCGCCTTCTCCAGCCCCAGTCAGGCTCCTGGGAGCTGGCAGACTGCTCCTGGGATGCGGTGGAGGGCTGGCTGCCAGTGGCTTGCTGGCTCATGTTTTGGGGCCACTGTGTTAGGGGCCCCGGTGGCCACTGCTGGCTCTGGGCTGGCAGGCTTGGAGCTGGCACAAGCACTGTGGCCAGGGTCTACCCCTTTAATGGCCCCGAGGCTGGGGGAAGAGGAGAGTAAGTTTTCCTGGTTGCACCCACAGTGGCCACCAGGGCTCCCTGGGAAGGGCTAGAGGCCCCCTATTTCGAATTAAGTGTCTACACAGCACTTAATTTGAAATAGCTATTTTGAATTTGGCATTACTCCTTGTAGAATGAGGTTTACCAAATTCGAATTAAGGGCTCCGCTATTTCGAATTAAATTTGAAATAGCGGTTTGCATGTATAGACGCTATTAAAGTTAATTTGAAATAACGGCTGTTATTTCGAATTAACTTTTCAGTGTAGACATATCCTATGAGATGAAGGGACGTAGCTAGGCTATCTTCCTGCCAATGTTTCTGCATTCCTATTCAAGGGGTAGAACATGTCTGGTCTTTTAAAAGTTTTAAGAGACAACATTTCCACCACCTGATGAGATTGGCAAGAGCATCTGAATCCACTGAAATAAAATTCCAAACTCTCTTTGCCCCCAACTAAGAGAAAGATAGGTCAAATAATACATTGTATACATATTGCACTGGCTTAGGTGTCAATGTGCCTGAAGCAGTAAGAAAATCTGAGTAGTGCCCCCACAACTGGAAGTTTCTTTAAATTCAGACACACAATTACCCACCCAACCTCAGCTGTTCCTTAAAGGGAAAGAGCTTTGTTACTTCCCCACATAAACACCCACAGCCAACAGAGACTCCTCAAGGTGAGGGATGTTAAGTATCAGTTAATTAATCGAGTAGTCAATGGAATTTCCATCAACTACTCGATTAGTTGTTAAGGGGGGACACTCCCGCTGCAACTCTGCACTTTAAATGTAGAAGAGCTCACTTTGTGGGCTCTTACTACATTTAAAATGCAGAGCTGCAGAGCTCCTAGGGACAGCGCCAGCTGGGGCTGAACAGTCCCGGTAGGCACCGTCCCTGGGACCACTGCATCTCTGTCTCCCCTACCCTGGGGGGACAGTGCTGGGGGGAACCATCTTTTAAGCCAGCTCTCCCCAGCATTGGCAAGGGCACCATTTGGGGAGGATAGGTGGGGCAGCAGCCGTTTGCTCCAGGATGCGGCTAGCTTTTCATCCTGTTCCTTGGATGCTGAAGGAGTGAGGGGAAAGTGCTTGCATGCCGTGCCTGCCTCTCCCACCTGGCTGGTGAGCTCCTTTCGACAGCCACGTATGAGGGGCACATACGGAATGAAAGCACTTTCCCCTCACTCCTTTAGCATTTCCTACCCTCCCGAAATGGCGCCCTTGAGCATCAGCTCCTGCTTCCCCACACCATTGCTGCCTCTGATATAGAGGCGTAATAGAGAGGTAGCTGTGTTAGTCTGATCTTGCTAAAACAGAAGGAAAAACTATGCAGCACTTTAAAGACTAACAAGATGGTTTATTAAGTGATGAGCTTTCGTGGGCCAGACCCACTTCCTCAGATCATATTCTGGAAGAGAATTGGCATGGCCATATATACCAAAGGAATACAATGAAAAAAGTGAACAAAGGCATAGAGGCAGCAGGGTTGGGGCGGAAGTGACTAGTTGAGTACTCACTCGACTAGTCGCTTACATCCCTATTCAGGGTAGGCAGTGCCTGCACTATTAGTCAAATAGATTATGATTCTTAATTGCAACTATATATTACCTCTGACTGTACCTTTTTAATCTCAGATTTGCTTATCTGCTTTTAGATGTTCCCAGCCTTGCAGAATTCATATAAAACACAGTTAATCCATGTCCAGTTCTGGAAGAAAATCCAGCTCTTAAAACTGCACAAATGTCATAAAAACCTTTAAGTCAGAAAAAAATATACTCTTAGGGAATTGGTTCATCACAATTTGAGTGCCATCTGGTTCACTTTTGTGTACCAGGGAGCATACTCTGCCTTGAACTCCATATAGTTCAGAGACTAAATGGAGTGACTGGATAATATATTGCAACCATGAATGTTACTGGCAAAAATGGCATTACTTGGCATTAGAATTTGGACAGAACAGGATTTCTCAAACAGAACTCTTATGTGACTGTGCACTGTGGCAGAGGGTCCTTAATGATATTTGTCAATCTTTTCTTCACAGAAAAACTAAAAGAATGTTCTTCTCCTCCTCTGATACCTCCAACCCATGGATTTATTATCGCCTCGAGTGTGGTTCTTGTCTGCATCTTTCTTGTGGCCCTTGCCTTGCTTTTAAAATATTTCCAGTGTTATGGTAAGTACAATTCTTTTAGTGAGAGACATATTTATAGGCTACCTTTTGATGCTCATAGAAAAACTTAGTAAAATGTACCATTTGGAAATCCTTCTGTTGATAGATGAGGGACGTGCAGAATATGCTGTGTTCTGTATTACTAATAGTAAAAGCCAGTGACACAGAGATAGTGGAGAGCCATATCAAGGCTTTCCTAAAGATTGGCAGCTACGTGGATCCAGAATTTTAGTTTGGTCCATTATAGGCAGGGAGCAACTGAGCCATTTGAGTTGTGATTGGAAATTCTGCAGAGCTGAATGATATTTAGAACAGGGTGGATTTGGCTCAGACCCCGCTTTATGTATTGAAACATATAAAGGAGCTCTTTGCCAGAGCTGTCACTTGCTGCACAATCATCAAAATACAGTTGAGACTTTGCCACCTCCCAAAATAAGGATCCTCAAGTCCTCCTCCACCAACCTCCTATTTGTACCATTTCCTTGCTTTGCCCAGAATAATCTAAGGGCCAGACTTACCCAGCTATTTGGGCACCTAACGATGCAGAGAGGCACCTAGGGAGATTTACAAAAGTGTTGTAGGCATCTAACTCCTATTGAGAGTCAATAAGAATTAAATACCTATCTCGCTTGTGCACTTTTAAAAATCCACCTAGAAGCCTCTCTATACCATTAGGTATCTAAATACTTTTGTAAATCAGGCCATGTAAAAATGCATGAGCCTTACAGTGTTCTCTGAGGCTCAGACGATCTAGGCTCTGCTCACAGGGGGAAGTGAGCTTTGGAGTCCAGAACCAGCCCCCTTCTGAGAATGCACTGTCCGTAGCTATTTAAAGGAAGAGTTACAGAGAAATAGCCATGTTAGTCTGATCTTGGTTAAAAAAAAAAGCCCAATCATGTAGCACTGTAAAGACTAACAAGTTGGTTTATTAGTTATTATTAGGAAGAGCTGTTGGCCTCTGTCAGATGCTCATAGTTGCAGTGTTGTCCCTTGGCAGGAGACAGCAGGGCGTAGTTAGGACCCCAAGTCACTGAATGCAGGGGTAGGGAACCCAAGGCCCAGGGGCCAGGTGTGGCCCCCGGCTTGTCTGGATCCAGACCCTTGATGCCCCACTGCAGGGCTGGAGCATGCAAAATTTACTAGTCTGGGTCTCCCTAAGCTCTGGTGTGTGAAGGGAATGTGGGGAGTGTCTGTCTCCTTCTCAGCTGGGGCCATGACAGTGTGAGGGTTTGTTTAGGTTTGGGGGGGGGTTTGTTTTTTTGGTTTTTTGCTTTTCACAGATTCCCAAGGAGTTGGTGGGTTGTTTTCTATCTGCCAGCCCTGCAAAATCACCCAGGTGCTGAAGGGCAAGCAAGGCTATTTTCTCCTGGTGTTCCTGTGCCAGACAGAGCAAGTAGAGGAACACTCCCCACTCCTTCTGCCTGTGGCCCTGCCCACAGCCCTATCCCTTTCTGCCTGTTTCCCTTTCCCCACCCCCATTCCACCCAGGATCCCCCGCCCCTGCCCCATTCTGCCCTCCCACATCAGCCACACAACCAACCCCTTTTGTGCCTTTCTCCCCTTCCATGCCCTGTAGCCCCAAAGCTAGAGAAGCTCTGTCCCCATGCCACTGCCCTGGGGCACAGCAGAAAGTGAGAGCTACTCCTGTCCTAGAGCCTCAGTGGGGTCCAAGTGCTGGGTTCCCCTGCCAACCCCCAATCTTCTGCCAGTTCACAGGTCAGATGTGGGGTTTGGGTGAAAGGCACCAGTGCTTCCCTTATCTGGGGGCCTCTGCTGGGAATGGAGGTTGGGTCCATTGGGGGTAGAGATCTTTGCCTGCGGACAGAGTCAGGACTAATGAAGGAAGAAAGAGGGTTTGGGACAGTGGCTGCTGCGGGGGAATGGCGGGTATCGTCTGTCCTCTAGCTTCAGCTGGGGATGGGTTCGGAAGCCATGCAGGGCTTGCCCCATGCTGCCCTCTGCCACCAGGCGGCAGAATTTTTCCAGCCTCTCCTCCATTTGGCGGGACCCCACAGGCCCAGTGGCTGATCCACCACTGTACACCAGTGAGAGAGTTCTACAAGTCCCCATTATCGTCAATCCTACGGATGCACCCAAAAGACAGAGCCCAGCTCACACCTGAGGTCAGCAGACACATGTGTGAATCCCCACAAGAAGCACATTTGCTGCGTAAGGCGGTGCTATTTTACAGTCCCCTGGCAGAGTAGAACTTCATTTTTAGAAGCTGGAATCTCAGACCAGCTTTCAGGTGTTTAAGGTTGAGTTACACCTCAGTGAAAAGGGAGATGCAAAGTGCTTCAGGCCCAGGTTCCTTCAGGGAAATTGTTTCACCCTGCAGCTAGTCCTGAGAACTCTGCAAATGCTTCAGGAGTGCAATGTTAACCTGGACTGAGAGCTGGTTCCAGTCTGAAAGAGTCCAGTTTCTTAGCTTAAAAGGTTTGTTTCGGAGCTGAAGGAGGGGCAAGGATGGAAATAAGCAGCAAAAGAGGGGCAATGGTTGGACTAGGCTGGGCTGGGTGGTTGAGGATTTTAGTTGCGTCTTTGTGGTGGTGGTCACAGTTTGCTAGGCACTCTCCAGACATTTGAGAAGGGACACTCCCTGCTCTGAGGGGCTCATGATCCGAGGCCAGCCTGGGCAACCTTTGCACCTAGTTAACAGTGCACAATCTCTAACCCTATGCTAGAAAATGGGCTTATGGAAAAAAGGATGAGGGGAAAGGTAGCAAAACACTTTTTTCTCTGCTTTCTTTAATCCATGTAACAGAATAGGCCAAATTAAGAGGTCACTTAAATGGCAGCATCAGATTTATGCTATGATGCTGGTGTGAGCCTGATTCACTATAACTTTCCAAGGGGACTCTGATTGAATTATACAAGGAAAACCAACTATAGGGTATAAAACTGTGGGGAACCTTTCTCCTCCTAGACGCTGTATTACTTCTTATGCACTGACCCCCCACCTTTCTGCCTATTAGGTGTGTAACCTAGGCTCATTGATCGGCCTGTAACTTACAATAAATGGTGTCTGTCATCTGAAAATGGTGTCTGTCATCTGAACTTACAATAAATGGTGTCTGTCATCTCAGCATGTCTAGCGAAATTTAGTTAGTTCGTTATTTATTTATTTATTTTTGCATGTTCTGAAGTCCTAGTTCTGCCCTAGTGGGATTTGATGTATATCTGTGACCAATGTTCCCTCTGAGCTGGGTGGTCCCACAGCTTCCCAGGTGATTAATCAGCCCCGCCCAGTCAGTCAGTTCTGTGCAGGGAGCCCTGGGCAGGGCTGATTAATCACCTGGGAAGCTGTGCTGCCTCCAGCTTAGAGGGAACACTGGCTGTGACATCACCTAAAAGGCCCAAGCCAGCCAATGAGAATATGGTGAGGGACAATCACTCTAACATGCTGAAGGGAACAATCCTGCCAAGTGAGTGATGGCACTACAGCTGAAGGCTCGTCTGCATCTGATTTCTTTGCTTATACTCCTATTCCACGCCCGCCCGTACCCATAGTCGAAGGGGTCAAAATGTGGCTGACGGAAGCATTTGGATCCAGCACTGCAGAGTGCACTCGAATTCTGAGCGCTTAAGGATTTTTTTTCTTTTTTTAGCCTGTGAACAGCTGGGGAGTTCCCACTACCCTGTCCCTCAGGAGCCAGCAGTGGAAACTGCATTGAAAGAAGTGACATCATTCACCTCTTTGAAGTGACATCAGAAGCAGCACCTTTCTGATTAGACCATATTTACAGGTAACTTTCTTCCCCCATTTGTTGAGGCAAAATGAATGCTCCTATACTATGTGCCGATAATGTTAGTACGCAAAGTGCTCTGTTGTTTTCTGGGGCTGTAGGGCTTTGTGGTCACTTACAGCTGATTAGATGACAAGGTCTTCTGAAGTCAGGGTGTCCCTCAGCCGGATATCTGCAGAGATTTTGGATTTGGTTTAGATTGAATGTGACAGATGCCAATCATCTTCAGTTTCTCCAGGGCTCTTGATCCTTCTCGCAATATACTCAGTACGGCTTTGGGGGCCAGTTCCCCTCATGCCTCCTCTCCAATTTGCCTCACCTCCAGAGCTCACAACAGCAGGGGCAGAAAGAGGAGCTCTTTCTTTGATAAATCCAGCTCTTGGCTCCTTTGCACAGATTGCAGACCAGGAGGCTGGCTATTGCCTTAGAGGTGGGTTTGCTCATTCCACAAGCAGGCCAACAAACAGTTCTCATTAGCAATGTTTTTCAGTCACTGCACAATTGTATCCAATTTGATCTATTCACCAGCAATCAACCTCTCACCAGTCCCATGGAAACTCTTTCATGTGAATTGCACATAGATCACGTGCCTCTCCTGCTGCATATAATGGCCACAAGGATGCTCAGGCGAGGGCTGAAGACGCAATGGGCAGAGATATAGAGAAAGGATGTGACTGGAGTTGAATAACACCATTTTTCATCGTATTTGTCCACGGAGCTGCCAGCAGTGACTGAGCCTCCCAGCCCAGGCTGACACACACAGGCTCTTGGAGCTCATACCACCACACTAGAACTAGCTCTGCAGGCTACCTGTTCCCCTCTTCTAGCTTCAGACCCTGAGCTCCAGCCAGAGCTGCAACATGTGCCTCTCCTGCTGTGTATAATGGCTACAAGGATGATCAGGGGAGGGCTATATTCAGCATGGTAGTGTGAACCCTGCAAATGTGTGTCTGCTGACCTGGGCTGGGAGGCTCACTGCAGTGAGCTGCCTAGATGTACTCTAAATGTCCATCCCTTTTTGAGGCACCTCCTTCCAAACCCTCCTCTTCAGCAACTTGAGGAGAGTTTTCTCTTGGAGGGTTTCCCATAGCAGCCATGTGGTGTTCCCCAGGTAAGCCCCAGAAGGAGGAGATGGCTTGAAAATGCTGCTTACTTTTGACAGATCAAGTGAAAGATGCAGGGGAGGCTTCTGGGGAAGGGTCAGCATGGAAACAGGGTTAGAAAATGGAAGCCAAATGGTAGGTCCTGTGACTACAGAGTGAGGGAGAGCTCTGGTTACACTTCCACTATGACTTTGGACACTGGGGAGTCCCTCTCTGTACGCCTGGTACCTGACTTGACTTACTGCCGGCACCTCCTCTCTGAGATGCTGCTTCTAAATGCTTATAGATTGGGGAGGAGGTGAAATTGGAATTGCTCAACTGTACTGCTAACAAAGATCATGGGAAGGAGCAGAAGGCGGGAAGGAGGTGAGAGTGGCAGTGGCTTTGTAGAATAAGAGCTAATAATTATTATTTGTGGGGAAAATGATCTGGATTCCATCTCTGCTGCACCAGTGGCCAGTGTGTGACCAGGATGACAGCTGTGATGGCCCATGGGTCACATTTGTTTGTTTTTCTCGTCTGAGAATAGACAGGCTCACCACTTGGCATACTGTGAAAACGAAAGAAGGGGAACTCATTGTAGTCATTTTTTCTCATTTCCAAACCCAGCCACCCACTCCCTGATGGGGGAAGGCCCTATCTGGAACAGATACCAAATCTTGGTTAGCATGTAGTCCGAGGGAGTTTATCAGCACAGATTCTATGATGGGAGTTTCCCTACTGAATAAATCCATTCCACTGCATTCCTCTTTCTCAAAATCCTCCTCACTTTTCTGTAAATGCTTGGCAGTCCCAAAGCTGGAAATAGCTGCTGTCTAGTGGCCAGACCCGGAGATCAGGTGGCAGAATGCTGAGATCCATTACTACCTCTGTTGATGATCGTGGGATAGTCATTTTCACTAAAATGCAATTATTAGCTATGACATATCAACCACAGCCCATTGTAAGTCAGACAGTTTGGTTTGCTGCTGAATCATTCTTATAGTCATGGGTGGGCAGTGACCCAGCCACACGGGGAGACTAACCCCTGGCCCCTCCTCTTGTACTCCCCTCTTATACCCCCCTTACCACCGCAGGAGCCCAAAGAATGCCCACCGCAACCCATGACCCCAGCACTGCTTTGTTTTGGGCAGTGAGGCAAGGCCTGGCCCTAGCGTGCTGCAGCTTCAGCACCCACAGCTCCTGGGTGGTGACCAGAGCTCCAGGGCTCTGGACCCCAGAGCTCTGGGCAAGCAACTCAGCCAAACCTGACTCCCTGTGGGAAGTAGGCTGGTCTGGGGGCGGGGACATGATAGGCTGTTTGGGGATATGCAGCCTCCTCCTGCCTACAATACCCACCGCCCATGCTATTCTATCAATAGTGTATTAACACATAAATGAGCTAGACAGATTCCAATTCTGTGTCTGTCAGTGTCCTGCTGAGACATGGAGACCTTGGCATGAGCTGGCAACTAGTCTGCCAACATCACAGCATCTACTTAAGGAGATACTTTCAGCATAAACAAATAAGGTAAAACATTATACGAGTTTCTGTAATCTATGATCTCATTGTATAAAAGCCTTATGTTTCATGTTAGCATGTATCCTCAATATCAGACCAAAAGCGCTGAAAGTTTGAAACTGTCTGGAAATGGGGGATTTTACTTGGTTCTCTTGGAAAGCCTTAAAACAACTCAGGCTTGCTTGAAAGGTCTATGACTTGTTCAGTGAACCTCAGCGCTCTTTCAGCCTGGGTCCATAACACTGGATATCCGTGGCCACATTGTATGGCTTTATTCCAGGCATTTAAAAGCTCCACATAGCTCTTACTGATCTGGTACAGGCAAATTAATCTGGGATGCCCACAAGGCTACCACCTGTCCATTGCTGGGCAATGTCACCTCCTGACCTAAGTCCAATCTTCAGGGCTCAGTGTGCAGGGACTTTATCTCTGAGGCAGGCTCTGTGACCAGCAAGTTCCAGCTGGCAGTGACCAATGAGGACTTCACCCCTTTCAAGGCCAGTTTTCGATAATTCATTCCTCTTACTGATAAAAATCAAACCCTCAAAAATACACTTGAATCACTGTTCGCAACGCATACGAAATGCCGCCTGTTGCCCGTTGTCTTGTTAAGCAACCAGACTAGGGAGTGAGGGTAGCTGTGAGCCTGGCCCAAAGTGCATTTAACTCAAGTGGAACAGCTTCAACAAACAAAAAAAGCAGCAAGCTCAGAGCTCTTACAGCACAGGGGCAGTCACATGCACCAGGACAGACTCAAACCCACACCTGCTATAGTCTAAGAACCCAGCTAAACCTCTGGGCTACAGGGAAAGTCAGAAGTAGTTCTTGGCCTAGCCAACATTTAAACAAACAGCTTCCACAGGCATGAGGGAATCAAGCCCCACATTGCCCAGGGCACACACAGTACAACTGTGTTTGAAACCCCTCCAAAGCCTTTCTTAAGGCAGGCAGCGGGAGGAGCAAATCCCCAGCACCTCTAAGCAAGGCAGGCAGTCTAACTACTGGACTACAAATTGCAAAGTTGTTGCTGCCCAAATAATATTTAACTAAAGCACATCAGCTTCAGCAGGCAAGCTCACAGGGTCCCCAGCCTCCATCACCATAACTAGCTGTATAATCCAGGCACATACATGGGTTGCAGCACATTCCTTTTCCCACACACCCTTTTCAGGGAACAGAAAGGGGATTTGACCCAGCAGCTCCCCTAACACACCAGAGAAGCCCTACCTCTGGCCTAGAGAGGTACCCTCATACACCACAGGGGAAATTAAGGCGGTATGAATGGCCAGATTGGGTCAGACCAATGAGCCTGCTAGCTAACAGTTCCCAATGTCAGATGCTACAGAGGCAATGGACAGAAAAGGGCAATAAGCAAGTGATCCGTCCTCTGTCAGCCACTCCCAGCAGCTAGCAGTCTGAGGTTTAGGGATGCCTGGACCATGGGACTGTGTCCATGACCGTCTTGGCTAATAGCAATTGGTGAAGCTTCATGCAGTTGTTCACTTTTCAGGTTGGCCTTCATGCCATCGACTGGCAAGGAGTGCCACCTGCTGTCTGTGCCTTGCAGGAAGATGTATCACATTTGGTTTGGTTTAAACCTGCTGCCTAGTTATGGCCTCAGGTCACCCTGACTCTTGCATTATGTAAATAACACATCCTTATTCACGTCTCCACGTGGTTTATAGAGCTCTAGCAAATCCCACCTTGGTACTGGCTTGCCTATGCTGAAATGGGAGCCAGCCTCCCCTTTCCTACAGGCACAGGTGAAGCCCCCTAACCAGTAGGCTAAAGGTTACATGGTAGATACCAAAAATCATTTCTCGTGAGGTACCTTTTAATGCTCCACCAAACAGCTAAGGTGAGCTGGGGAAGGAGGCTGAGGCCTAAGTGGTTCCTGGCTAGGGAATTACAAGCAGAGGTAGGTACCTGGGAGGGGGTAGATGCTGTTTCAGTTTCCTGCTTTCTGCCTAAGGAGAAGAAATTTGTCTAGGGCTCTGTATTCTCTAAGGCTACGGCTACACTACAAACTTTTTCCAGCAGAGGAAATGCAAATGGAGTGCTCTCATTTGGATATTCTCTTCTGATCCTTTTTGCCGGAGAAAAATGAGGAATAAGGGTTCTTGCGCAAAAGGGGGTGGGGTTTGCACAAGAAGGCACTGTCTACACAGCGCTTTTTTGCGCAAAAACCTCTTTTGCAAAAAGGATCGGAAGAGACTAGGCAAATGAGAGCATGATATACACAAATGAGCGTCCCATTTGCATTTCCTCTTCTGGAAAAAGTTTGTAGTATAGCCGTAGCCTAAGGGACAGGCTAAGGTGGGTTGCACCTTGAGGCTGTGTCATTAAGTAGCAATTAGGCAAGATGCTACTGGTGTATGTCTTTCACACCAGTGTAATGCCCAGCGCCGAGTGTCACACAGACCACCGCCTTGTCCGCTGCAAACTCAGCTTCCACTTTGAGCCCAAACCAAGGAAAGGTGGCGTCCCGAGGAAGAAGCTCAAAGTCTGCAGCCTTCAGTCTGCCGCGGTCAAGGCGGTTTTCCAGGAGAGCCTACGATCTAGGCTAGAGGAACCGAGCTGCTTAGCAGACTCGCCTCCGGCTCCAGAAGTGCTGTGGGATCGTATCAAAACCGTTGTTCTACAAACATCTGAAGATATCCTCGGATTCTCCACGAAGAAGAACAGGGATTGGTTCGATGAGAACAACTTAGAAGTCCAAGAGCTGCTGTCAAAGAAGAGGTCAGCACACCAGGCCCACCTGGCCCAACCATCCTGCCCGCACAAAAAAAAGCAGCCTTCCGCCTGGAATGCAGCACTTTCCAGCGCAAGCTTTGAGAGATTCAGAACGAGTGGTGGACCAACCTCGCAGTAAGAACTCAGCTTTGCGCTGATACTGGCGACTACAGGGGATTCTACGAAGCTCTAAAAGCGGTATATGGCCCCTCGTACCAAATCCTGAGCCCCTTGCGGAGTGCAGACGGGAAAGAACTGCTCACCGAAAAGGACTCCATCCTGAACCGCTGGTCTGAGCACTTCTACACCCTCTTCAATGCTCTCAGTCCAAGAACCAGCGATTGACCGCATGGCACAACAACCAGTGAAAACTGAACTGGATGTGGCACCAACATTACAAGAGACTGAGGAAGCCATTGAACAGCTGAAGAGTGGTAAAGCTGCAGGAGTTGATGGCATCCCTCCTGAGGTATGGAAGAATGGAGGCCCAGCACTGTACACCAAACTCCATGAATTCTTCATCTGCTGCTGGGAGAAGGGTAAACTCCTCATGACCTCAAGGACGCAGTCATCATCACCCTGTACAAGAACAAAGGGAGAAGTCAGACTGTTCCAATTATCGCGCATAACACTTCTGTCCGTCCGGCAAAATCCTCGCAAGAGTACTGCTGAATAGACTGGTACCGCGATAGCAGAAGATCACCTCCCAGAGACACAGTGTGGCTTCAGAGCCAACCGGGAACCACAGACATGGTGTTTGTCCTGAGGCAGATTCAGGAGAAGTGCCAGGAGCAAAACAAAGCGTTGTCGTCACCTTTGTGGACCTGACAAAAGCGTTTGACACCGTGAGCAGGCAGGGACTTTGGAAAATCCTGGAAAAACTAGGCTGCCCACGAAGTTCCTTACCATGATCATCCAGCTTCATGAAGACCAGCTTGGACAAGTCAGACATAGCAGCGACCTCTCGCAGCCTTTCCCTATTGCAAATGGCGTGAAACAGGGCTGTGTTCTTGCTCCCACACTGTTCACCATTTTGTTCAGCATGATGCTCCAGGAGCGTGTTCAACCTGAGGCGTTTGCAGGCCCACACAAAGACCATGGAGAAATTGATCAGGGAGCTGCTGTTCGCTGACGATGCCGCCCTCCTTGCTCACACAGAGGCAGCTAATTACGCCTTGTTTCGCAAAAACTGCTCAGATCTTCGGTCTCGAAGTCAGCCTAAAGAAGACTGAAGTTCTCCATCAGCCCGCACCCCACGAGGAGTACCATCCACCAAGCATCTTCATTGAACAAACAGAACTGAAAGTTGTCCACCAGTTCAGCTACTTGGGGTGCGTGATCTCGTCTGACGCCAAGATCGACAAAGAAGTCGATAACAGGCTGGCTAAGGCAAACAGTGCATTCGGCAGATTATACAAACGTGTCTGGAACAATAGCAACCTCAAAAGAGACACGAAGGTCAGTGTCTACAAAGCTGTTGTGCTGACCACTCTCTTGTATGGCGCTGAGTCCTGGGTCACATACCGTCGTCACCTGAGTCTCCTCGAGCGTTTCCATCAGCGCTGCCTCCACACAATCCTCAATATCCATTGGAGTGACTTCGTCGCCAACACTGAAGTCCTCGAGTTAGCGGAGGTCACTAGCATCGAGGCCATGGTCCTCAAGATACAGCTTCGCTGGGCAGGGCACATCGTCAGGATGGAGAATCACCGCCTACCCAAAATCGTGCTGTATGGGGAACTGTCCTCTGGCTACCGCGACATAGGGGCACCACGAAAGCGGTACAAAGACTCCCCTGAAGAAGTCCCTCACTGCTTGCTGTATTGATCACCGTCGTCAGTGGGCAACACAAGCAGCTGATCGCAATTCCTGGCGGCACACAGTCCACCAGGCCACCTCCTTCTTCGAAGATACCCGTAGGGCCTGTATGGAGGTCAAAAGGAGAAGGAAGAAGAACCGTGACCCCTCAGCACCTATCCCAGATCAGACCTATATTTGCAGCCGTTGTGGCAGGACTTGCCTGTCCCACATAGGCCTCGTCAGCCACCAGCGTGCCTGCAGAAGACGTGGATTTCCTTCCTAGATCTTCGTTCGCGAAGCCAAGCCATGATGATGATGAGGCAAGATCTAATTGCTGAACTCCTTTGTAGTCCAACGGTATGGTGCTTACCCAGCTATGTGGGTTCAACTCCTTCCACAGCTTCCTGAAGTGAATGTCCAGCTGCTGGACTAAGAGGTGGTCATCCTGGTGGGCCTGGAGTCTTGCCTCATCCTGTTCTGCTGCAGCTATTCCATTTTCATGTGGGTCATAAGGCTAGCAAACAGCCTTGTGTAGCCTACCAACTTGGATGTGTGCTTAGCATGTGTTAGCTTGGGGTTCAAATTCCCCCTGTATGCTTGCTGAGAAGGGACTTGAACCTTCCTCTCTTACCTCTTGAGATAATGGTCTAAGAGCTGGGCTAGGTGCTATTCTGATCTGGGGCCTCCCTTGTGCTAACAACCAGTCCTGTGCAGTTTACCTGCTAGGTGCGTGCCCAGAATGTGGGAGGTTGATCTTCACATCCCCTTGTGGCTGGGCTAGGAGATATTCCAGTGTGCTGGTGTAACCACCATGAGGCGGATTTGAACCTGGAACTGAGTATAGGAGCCTCTACCCTCTGAGCTAAAAGCCAGCTGTCTTCTAGCCCATGCTGCAGAGGTCTCTTGAGCTTAATTGTTGCTGTGGTCTAGGTACCACTTGCATTGCTCAGTAACCACACTGGGGCTATGTCTACACTGGCGCGATCTTGTGCCAGAAGTATGCAAATGAGGCTAAGTGTGGAATATCGCCGAGCCTCATTTGCATATCTAATGAGCCGCCATTTTTGCTGAAGAGGCTCTTGCACCAGAAGGGGCTGTCTACACTGCTGAAAAACCCTCTTGCGCAAAGCCGTTATTCCTGAAAATAATCAGTGTAGTGGCATTGCGCAAGAGGGTTTTTCTTGCGCAAGAAGGGGCAGTGTAGACAGCTCCTTCTGGCGCAAGAGCCTCTTCCGCAAAAATGGCGGCTCATTAGATATGCAAATGAGGCTCGGCGATATCCCACGCTTAGCCTCATTTGCATACTTCTGGCGCAAGATCGCGCCAGTGTAGACATAGTAGGTGTGTGGGTTACACTGGAGCTCTCACTCTTTCTTTTGGAGGCTAGGCCACTGTCATTAGATAGTTAGTCACTGAGCCACAAGCACTCCGTGAGACTCCCTGTAGTCCAGACGCTTGGGTACTTGCCCTTTCAACAGTGCAAGTGCCCGTTCAAATTCCACGAGAAGGGATTTGAACATTGATCTTACCTCTCGAATAGCCTAACTGCGGGGCTAGCAGGTGGCTGGAGGTGGGGGCTCCTTCAGCCTTGTTTGTTCACAGCTGGCCACATTCAATAAATATGAAATGAGAATTGGGCCACTTAACCCTCATGACTCACCCTGTGTTCCTGTGCTTTGGGTACCTGCCCCAGAGGCAAGGAAATGCTGGATCAAATCCCTTTTGCTTATTGAGGGATGAGTGCCAGTGTGATCTAGTACTGTCAAGTGTTCCACTTTAACTATATATTAACCAGAGCACAGTAAACTTCCAAGGCCCTCTGTGGCATGGGGAGGGTTAGGGTGCTCACTTGAGATGTGCATGCCCTTGGATCAAATCCCTGCTCTGCCAGGTAGAGGGCATCTGGTGTGTGAAAGCAAAGTCCTTGTAGCTGACCAAGAGGCCATTTGCAATCCTTCTTGCCCCTTTAATTAAAGAGGACTTGCTGCTGGGCAGAAACCTGCTCCCCTCACCCCACACACGCACGTCCATAATTATGAGGATACAGGCCCAGGGTGTGGCAGACCCCAGAGCACGTCCCTGCTCTTTTGAGGGATATGAACTGGGGGCTCCCACTTCCTGGGGAGAGTCACTGGTGAGCAATCGCTGTCTGAATCCCCCTCCCTGTCCCAAGAAGCCAACAGCCTCTTGAGAGACAGAGGGGGTTCAGACAAGGCTGGCCCACCACAAAGGACAGTCACCTAGGAGGCAGGAAATCCTGTGCAAACCCCTGCTGAACAGGCAGCTGCGCAATTTTAACCAGGCTCTTCTACAACCCAGGCAAACACCCTAACCACGGGAGTAGAGTGAGGCTGATGGGTGAAGCTGCTGCTTGGAGAGGCAGCTCCCCAGGCTGGGCCCCACCCAAACTCCATCCCTGCTAGGCCCCTCCCTCGCCCCATTGTCTCTTTCTTCTCTCTGCTCACCCATTCCAGCCAAACCCCAAAGTAGCAAATGACATTTGGAAAAAACACTCTTCTAAAATGTCCTTCTAAAGACAATGGAGCATGTTTCCCACTGTATGCCAGATTGTGCAACTGGACGCGCAGAAGGTACCTAATTAAAAGCACTACATTTGGGAATTAAAAAATATCAGCCACAGATTTTTTTAATATACCCTCAAGTTTGTTGGTGCTTTATCTGTAAAAACTTTGTAGTGCGGGCAAGTCAGTTGTGCAGCTGAATACAGCATTAAATATCATGGAAGACATGATGCAGCCCTTCTCTGTTTTACGTTTTCTTCATCAATATTTCTAAGCTGATTTTTATATTTTAACTATACTCTTAAGCCTTTATAAAGCAATATGAGTTGCTACATATTTAAACTCACTGAAACAAAGACATTGTTTTACATTAATCAGTGTGAGCCGTTTAGTGTATTCACAACAAAGTTCATTGCTTTTAGAAAAAGGGAACACTAATTTGTTTTGTGAGATCTTCATAGCAAAACATATTAATGAAATGTCACTGTATGTTTGTTCAAAATATGTCTCCAAAGATTTTAGGCATAAGAAAGGATTTATCGGTGACGAGTTCTCTTAAAACTAGTTAATTGAATGGTCAGAAATAAAAGGGGAACTCATTTGTGCAGCAATCTGGAAGAAAAGGATTATTGTGCCTCTAAGGGCTCTCTTCAACAGGAGTGTGAAAGGGGAGTAGCGATAGATAGAAAGGACTGGAAGGTTTTGGAAGAAAGTTTTTATATTATAGTACAGGTCTTCCAAAATCGGGGACTCTCTGGTGCCGGACCACGGAGCCTAAGGGCAGCAAGGCCAGCAAGGCAGGACATCAGAGTCGGCAGCCTGGCTGGGGCAGTGCGGGACCAGGGCCGAAGCCCTCCAGTAGCCCCCAGGAGTGCAGGGCCGGGATCGGAGCCCCGCTACTTCCCCCAGCTGTGCAAGGCTGGGGCTGCTCAGGGGACGGGGTCAGAGTTCCAGTCCTGCAGCTGCTCAGGAATGGAGCCCCACAGCAGGAGCCAGAGCCTGTGCTGCTAAGGGAGCTAGCAGTAGCTGGGCAAGCAGCCTAGCCAAGTTGGAGTGAGGGGGGGCAGGGGTGCCTGCTGGTAGCCTGCCAGCAGCTGGTGATGGGCTTGGGGGCCAGTGGCAGGAGACGTCCCCTGGGCCGGCAAATTCTATTGTTCGGGACCAGTTAGGTCCCGATGATGCCGAATCAGGACGGCCCAACCTATCATTAAAATTAAAGTATGTATTTTAGAGAAAGGTGATTTTTTGAAGAATTTCTTTAAAGAACTGTATGTCTGAAGAGCCAGGCATTTATGGCTAAAGCTGAATACTCAGATTGTGCATCTAAATATCTATGCAAGGATTTTTTAGGGATGGGATGTTTTTAATCTTCAGCAACAAACTAATTAAACGTGTAAAGCAAATTTTAAACGAAGGCCCTGTAGCCATAGTAATGCACAACTGGTTTCGTCAGTAAATTCAGAGCTGGCAGGTGCCTGTTACATGGTTTCATTACCACTTAATGGCTCTTTCACAGGTTCAGTGTGATGCTAATAGGTCTGGCAAGCTGGCAGGCTACTGGGGAGGAGTCACCAGTCTGTAAGCATCAACAGCCTGCTGTGGGAGCCCTCAGAAATGGTCAGAATAGGGCTAGGAAAGAGGGGACGTGTTGAGCACTAAGACCCAGGGAAGGCATTGCCTCCTCTTGCCTCTTATACCCACAGCCCATGCTGATAGCCCAAAGTAAACCCTCTCCTCAGACAACCTGCAAGCTTTCACAAGGACCAATGGCTAGCCTCAATTCCAACCCAAAGTGTGGTACACAGCTTGCAATGGCTGCCCCTGTGCAGACAAAGCACCCTCCTTCCTATTGCTTTTTACATTCAATGCCACCATGAGGTCTGCAGGTGGCTTCTGTTGCCTCCTCCACTGTTGCTTTCAGGAATGTATGAGGAGTTAAAAAAATCTGACCTTTGTGTCTCCACAGATCTTGTATCCCGTGTGCCCTGCACTGCAGTCCCCCATTGTCCTCCGTGGCCAAGGCTTATTCCATGGACTGTTTGGCTCTTCCAGAAGAGGATGACAGAGCAGGCAGGAAATCTGCTCAAGTGGACTAGAAAGATAGCATTTGTGACTGAACACCACCGCGATGGAAGCTTAGAACAGTCAGGCGCCAGAGCCATGTGTCTGCAAAGCCGCCCAGAAGGGAAGCTCCATTTTCCTGATGAGCTGTAAGAAATGTTGCCAGCATCCTAATGCTTCAGTGCGCCACCTGCCTCCTCATGGTTTGTTCATGGGATGTTCAGCTTTGAGACTTTCTCTTAGGCAAGGGTGGCCTGTGGAACTCTGCCAGGTAGCCCAACCTTTAATAAGGAAGGGCTGGCCCTTGGGAGGCCCCAGACCCCAGTTTGCATTCTTGAGCCTCATACAGGTTGCTCCTCTATGTTAGAGCTCAGGGCAGCTGTGGTGTGTTCAATTCTGTATGGTTCTTGGGCTTGGACATTTTGCCAGTACAGTTCTTGAGTTTGGATTAAGGATGTATTTGAGGAACCAACAATCACAGATGTCTCTTGTCTTGGGCCCCTACTCCAGTAAGGACGAAAGGTTCAGTCACTCCTTAAGGAAGAACTGAACAGAGATGGGGAAACACATCTTATACTTATTTCAACAGCCATAATATACAATGTTGTCTGGAGTGGCATTTATATACTGACACTCTGGCCCTTTGCTAACTAATGTGTGTACAGCTATCTGCCTTGTTTGCAGCACTAATGCTCGTGCTCATGACTTGTCTGTCCCAAAGGCCTCTCTACCCAGCGAGCCAAAGGATCACCCCAACGAGGAAGTAGATATGCCAAAGCTCATCTGAACTTTCCAGCCAACTAAGGCCATGCAGACACACCCAAGTGGTACTTTTCAAGTGTATATCCCCTAGTCAACACACTCATATGTGATCCAATTGCTCAGCAGCTAATTTACATGCGACATGAAGAAATAGAAAATTCATAATGTCTAGTTCCAACAACATAGCTCTGCTTCCCCTAAGTGGACATGGGGGGAGGGATTGTATGGTAATAATAAACAGCCTTGTTATCATTATGTTTGGGGCGGGAGAGGCTGAGCCTTTTGCCTCTTGCAGGAAAATCGGCATATGAGACAACCCTTGGTTGGGATGCTGCTGATCTCATAGTCTATGGCTGCTGTTCTCAGAATCTGTCCCCTGTATCCATTCAGAAGCTGAAGCATGGAAGAGCCCACCTTGGGCTCCAGCATTGGATAGAACCTATCCAGATCTGGCCTGCATGGTTTTATTGCCTACTGTGTAGGAAAGAACAATTTCTCATTTTGAGGGGAAAAATCAAATCCTAAGAGGCTGCTTGCATAATGGGATTTACTAACATAACTCTGCCCCAGCTTGCCTCTGATCGTCTACTCTCCCCCTTCTGCTTTGTCTTTTAAGCTAAATGGTTACAGCTCTGTGCAGTACAGCTTCCTCCAGCCTATTCTGCAGCCATTGTTCCAGGTGTAACCAGTAGCCGCATGGAGACTGGTTGCACATGGCAGCTTTCTCATTGGTCACTTTTTTTATGCTGCTGCAACCATGGTCTGCTCCACACCAATGAGGGCACAGCTGGGAAGCAGCACAAGGACACCCCCAACCCTACACTCCTCTTTCTGGTAAATAGGAGTGTGAAAGAGAAATGACTGGAGGGAAGCCAAGCTGATAAAGGCAGCTTAGGGAAGGTTGGGCTCCGGGTGGGAAGCCAGTGCAAGTTAGGATGGTGATGGGGTGAAAGAAAACAAAGCCTTTTTAAATGGCCCCTTACTCTCCTCCAAAGGGCCAAGTGGCCCTGTCAGATACTTTTTCCTCCTTCCTACTGAATCAACTAAATTGGTAGCTGCTCAGCACTCCCAATAGTGTGGTTAGAAGAGACTGAGTGGAGAGAGAGTAATGGGCCACAGATGAAACCTGAACAGCTCAGGGAACTTTTTTTGCGCTCCTTTTGCAGCTAAGCACATCTCAATATTTGGCCTGAAGCATCATTGTTAAGCAAATGAGGCACTAGCACGACTAGAGGGACTCTAACAGGATAGCTTCATGGGTATGCCATGAGTAGCGGAAATAGATTGTTACATTTTTTTCATTTCTCCCAGTTTCTATTACCCAGCAACTAGTCTGCATTCTTGCTACTACCAGCTTTATAACTACTCAGAATTCACCTACTGGTCCACTGTCCATTACCCCACTCCATACTTACCTGCTGCCTCTCAGCTTTATGCCTCTTTTCATACTTCTCTGTAACTTGCCCCATTCCTCTGAAGCCTCCTAGAAGTGCATCCATTTCACAATGTATTCCTGTATCAAAACAAACCCCTCTCCCCCGACTCCGAACCCTCTTCTTTCGGCTGTTTCATACTTAATTATACTCCTGACTGGAGCTTGTAAGCTCTGTGGGGCAGGGTTTTTCTGTTCAGCACATGCTTTTGTAAATACTCTTATGCTATTGTAAAGACTTCCTTCTGGCTAAGGAATTTTACACTGACAGAAATATAGGCAATTTAGGTTTGATTTTTTTCCCCTATAAAACATGTTTTATGTTTTCTACTGTCTCACAGTGTTTTCAGTGAAATGCACAACATGGTTTCCATGAGACCTTTCAAGCTTATTTAATACCTGACCCACTGTAACAGGTGAACTGCTTTCAGTTTAACATCTTCATTTTGGCTAAGATATTCTATGGGATCCTCCCTCCCCCCCTTAATTGTATTAAAAGGTAAACTCTGCATCTGATTTCTTTTTCTTAATAAACATATCCACTCTGTGTGCTGGAAAACTACATAGGAGTTAATTTGCTGCTGCACTGGCTAGTATAGTCACAAAGTAAGCACTTGGGTCTGGATCTACAATGGGGACTTAGGTGGTGCATGATTGAGCTAAATGTTTACATGCCTTGCTGCCTAGTGAACTCCACAGCCCTGCATTGGGTGTCCAAGCTCCCTATTCAATGCATGGGGACAGCTAGGTACCTAAGAATGGATTCCACATACTGCCTGCTGAGCAGCAGAAGCTATTTACAAGTGAATAGGAAATGAAGTGAGTCATTTGGGAGAAAGGGGAACCTCCTTACACACAGGATTCATGGTTGTGAACTGACCTGCTGGAGTTAGGCCTGTACGCCAGGTCAAACCTTTCCTGAAAAACACAGTTGCAGCAGTGTCACTGCCCCCTAACAATCCCCCCCCCCCCCCACCCACCAGTATTCCAAGTCAGAGCATGTGTGAGGCACTTGCTAGGGCTTAGGCACCGAACTGTGTGGTGGCATCAGGACTTTACTGGCATAAACTTTGGTGCCTAAGGGATTTCGGCACCATAGGTTAGTGGCAGCTGACTGTGCTAAGGCTCTAAGAGTTGGACTTGATTTAAGGGGCAGCTAGGTGCTCAGATCAGGTGCTACCCAAAAGGTTGCCAACATACAGATTGTGTGCACAGTTGGCTTTGGGTGACAACCTGCATTTAGGTGGCCAGTTACACCAATGCGACCCTCAACCAAAGGAGGCTGAGGAGGAAAGGCGGCCTGCATCTTAAAACCCTGTCCTACAAGGTGTGTGCACAACAATGATGCCAATGGGAGTCAAGAGATTTCTGCCCCTGCAAAGTCAGCATTAACAGTCACCAGGCAAGAGGCACGTGATAACCCCCCATTTTGTCCAGTAAATAAAGGAGCAGGTTGGTCACACTGGCAGGCATAGACTTCATCAGTGGTAACTGATATGTCTTGCACAATCACAACAGCAGCTTTAAGAGCTCTTTCCTACTCCTCCCACCCCCCAACTCCACCTGTGGGACCCTCCACTATAGCATTAACACAGCACAAGTATGTATAGTACCCCCCCCCACACACACACACACACACACACTCCTGTGTATCTATCTCATTAAATTTCAGCGACTTTGATGCAACATGCCACTTCTTATCCCTAGTAAAAATGCTTTTTAAAAGACAGTTCAGAATCAACTCTTCATTCCCCATTCTGAACTGTGACTGGCACAGTAGCTATGATTATACAAAATGAGGAAATACCAAAAAAAAGCACAGAATGGGCAGGAAATGCATCAAGGCAGATGTTCAAGTCTGAATTTTGAAGGAGCAAGTGACTCATTTGCCCCTTGTCATCTTCAACAAAAGAAAAAGCTATATAAAACTAACTTTGCTCTGATTTTTTCTTACAAGTGTCACTGTACACAAGAAATTGTGTCACTGGTTATCGCTCCCAGAACGCTCATAAAAGAGGAAGAAGGCACAATGAGCCAGATCAGCATATAGCTAATAGTTAAAAGGAATGGGGAAGCATGAAAATAGGTGATCATGAAAGAAATTAACAACTGGCAAGGTTTAACAATGCTGTGTAACTAGGTAACTTTGTTGGGGGTAAAGGGCGTGTAGTAGCAGCAGCATTGTTGATGTGTCAATAGGTGCAGAGGCAGGGTAGGGCCAACAATCAAGCAGGGCCATGGCTGTACACATTCCTGACCTTCTAGTTTGTGAAGGAACAAGAAAAACCCAATACAAAATGCATTTTTCCCCCTCTATGGAAAAAACTAGAGCACAGTTGATAGAATGCTCATTTTAGACATGATGAAACCCAGTGCCTTATTTTAAAAAAGTTGTGAGAGGAACCCAGGTTTGGGTGGGTGGGACATGCTCTGCTGACTGAACTGTGCAGATGTTAACAGTAACCTGAAAGTGGAGGAATAAGGCATTCAGGCAGAATTTAATTACATGCATCTGGCTCAACCTGTTATGGCTTGTGAACAGGTTCCTGTCATCAACTTGTTGGGAGTTTTCTTCCATTACATGCAGCAGGGACCTGAAGCTATGGCCACACTTTTACAGGTAGTAAAGCTACTCACACGGCTAAAAACTGGCTTTGGCCCAGCATCAAGTGGTGAAGAGATACAGAGTCCTTCCAGTCACAGGCTGTTATAATTCAAAGCCAGCCCCAGATTTTCATAACATTACCGTAATCACTGCTTGGTCTTGCTGTGAGAATTGGGGTTGTCAATCTCCAGAGCCTAAACAGGGCCATGAGACTTTACTTTCCTCACCCCTAGCAGCAGTCTTGCTGGTGAGCTCAACATTATTATATGACCCAAGTAAGAAAAGACCCTGGCAGACAAAACAGTCTAGACAACTTTAGTGGTTATGTCTTTTAAATGCCATTTCCAATAGTTTTCTTCCAAGAGGGTCCTGTGATTTGTAACTAAATACACTCACAATGTTCTGTTAAAGATGTTTCCATAATACCAAGCAATCCAGCCGACACACTGTCAGCCTTGTTGCAGCACCGTCCCTCTCAAAAAAGGTTACCTGGCTTTTCAGAAATCCAAGGTATGTCCTTCTCTGGGACTGACTTTGGGACCCTGATACTCTCACCAACCTCATTTGGAAAACGGAGAACCATTATTTTTGCAAAACACCTGAAGCCTGAGTGGACTGCAGTCCCTGTAACACTGGTGCTACTGGAGCCATGCTGAGGTACACTGAAGAAATAGGATGGTGGGAACTAGCATGAATGCTGCATCTGGTCAGAGAACAGGCAGGACTCTGGTGCTGTCAGTACAGCTAGTTTGATTAAAACTGAATTCTGTTTTCAAATAATAAAAATGTCATTACAGGTTTCTTTGGGAGAGTGGTAGCTCCTTAATCCTGCTATCCTGCCACATACAACCATGGCATAACCCACTTCTCCATATATACTGTCTTAAGATATGGCCAGGGAAGCATTCAAGTGAAGCAGCCACTCAAGAGTTCTGTCTCTGTCCCCATGCCCACCAAAATGCAGCTCTGGCCATCACTCAGGTTGAAGATCTACAACCCTCCCTCCGTCATGGTGCATAACCACAATATTGTCATCAAACAGTGACTGCAGAAACGGAGTCAGGCCAGTCTTTCAAGTTGCCTTGACTGAAGTCAGACCTCAGACTGGTTCCTATCTTCGGATGGTAGAGGGTTCTTGGGAAGATTTAGCAACTCTTCGATCTTCTCAATATCTCTCTCCATGGTTCCTTCCTGAGTGTTAGTGACAATTTCTTCTAAGTCAACCTCAGCAACACGAAGATTAGCTTTCCTAAACGGGGAGAGGGAAGACAAATTAATTTCAGTTTCTGTACTCTTTCTCTAAGCTTATAATTTGCAGCACTGTAGTCTAGTTATCTCGTTCTGCTTACTGATAAAACACCAGCAATCTATAAGCCCAAATCTTTAGACTCTGGATAGTGTTGTCACTATTTGTAAGTTTTAATACGTCACATAAACAGTGGCATTGACAAGAACCAGGTTTAGCCCTTTGAACACACTCCTTTCCCAGGCTGGCAGACAAATAAATGCTCAAACTGAAAATAAATAAAGAAGCATTACTTACTTTACCGTAACTGTCATTCTTTAAGATGTTCTGCACATGTGGAGCCCTCTAGGGTATCAACAGTGCCCCATCTTAGGAGTTAGGAACACTTTCTTTCAACTACCAGGGTCATACACGTACCCTGCTTGCTGTCAATCCCCCATCCTACCCAAAAGCAGATAAAAGGAGAGTGACCTCAACTACCACTAGCTTCCTTCGCTGACTAGAATAGAATCTTTATTCATAAGCTGAAGATGGAGGAAGAGCGCTACGTAATTCCAGTTTTGGAACTTGACTGGAGCGTGCTGTCGATGCAACATGGTGTGGTGGAGTGATTTCTAATGTTCGACAGAGGGCTCTTAATATTAATAAATAAGCTGTTCTAATACAACTGGATCCACGTTTTCAAAGTCTTTGTGATAAAACAGTCATCCCTTTTGGTTTGTTACCATACGCTATAACAAATTTTGAAGTTTTAGGAAAAGAGTTAGTTCTTTCTATGTAATGTAACACCAATGTTCTCAAATAATGTAATTTAGATTTAGCAGCTGAAGAATGAAGCATTGGGAAAAAATGGTAAGTGAATTAACTGATAGATTGGAAAATCTGGTAGTACTTTTGTAGTACAAAATCAGTATAATCTCAATTACTCTATCCACATGAAAACTTGTGTATGGAGGATTTAGAATTAGGACTTGCAATCTGCTTATTTTACAAGCTGATGTCTTATTACCAGCAGCTCAATCTACTTATATTAACAAAGACTTGACTTGATGACAATCTGTAAATACCTACATGGCAAACAAATATTTAACAATAGGCTCTTCAATCCAGCAGAGAAAAGTATGACAAGATCTAATAGCTGGAAGTTGAATTCAGACTATAGGCTGTACCTCCCTAAACCGGGTCTCTTCTGGCTTTAAAATCTATGAATTTATTAATTGTATCAAAATTTCAGGCACAGTTCAGAAGTCCAAATGGAATTCTCATACATACATTTCCTTCCATCATCTGCAATTACAGAGAGGATAAAATCTGATCTGGAGTCAGCACCTTCAGTGACATATCATGGACTGTTGATCTGTAAATGGACTTAATTCATGCTTCAAGTGGTCCGAAATGTAATCTGACAAATGAGGTTACAAACGTCCATGAAGCCATATAGCCTAGACCAGGGCTACTCAACACGCGGCCTGTTTGCTTGTGGCCTGTGTGGTTTGGGTTTACGGTGTGGTTTGGGTTGATATGTGTTTTAGTAGTTAAATTTCTGGACTGTTGTGAAGCCAAAACAAAAAAGTAGTCAATATAATCGTCTTCTGTTGATATGCATTTTAGTAGTTAAATTCCTGGACTGTCAATTGCTCATTAAAAGTGCTGTCATATGGGTGAAAATCGGGTAAATATTGCATTTTATTAATATCAGAAGAACAGACTTAAATAGGGCCTGTGTGTTGTGTAGTCTTCCCTTAATTTTATATTCATGCCCATCAGTGTGAAAGAAGCTAGTTGCATATATATTTGCATGTATATGCAACCACACTTAAGTTGTAGTCCTCGGCATGTGCTGTGAGTATCATTGTGGCCCCCAGGGCTTCCGAAGTTGAGTGGCCCTGGCCTAGACATTTGAGGCACATTCTTATTGTTGTTTGACAGTAAGGGTAGAAGTGGAGAATCAGATTTATTATCTGAAATCTGTTCAATGAGAGGAATGCTCTTGTTGGTACAGACTGTATGAATGCTCTAATGAACTCTGTAGACTGGGACAATATCAGAATTGACTTTTGCAAGTTGATCCTCAAATTCAGAGGTAAAAATAAATGAATCCATTTCTTTGCTGCCACTATGACAAGTTCTTATGACTTCCCTCTTACAAGCCAGGTATCTATGGAAGGGTAAATGTGCAACCTTGTTTGCACAGATGGGCTGCTACTACTCATAAGCACTTTGTAAACACCCTAATGGCTGCTGAAATTTTGAAAAAGAACTCTGAATTAGTAATGACTTCATCACTGCTTAAAATAATGTCAAAACTTGGCAAGCTAAAAGAGGCCACTACTTCACCTAGCCAGCAGGGATTGGCAACCTTTAGCATCTGTGTGAAAGATGGTACCCTGGCTGACTTTGAATGGCTAGATTGCTAATCCAATCAAGGGCACCTTCTAGGATACACTTTATTTTCTCCTCTGTTTCTCATCATGCCACATACAGGTGATGTCCATTTAGCCACATTTCAACTCACCAAAAATCATTAATATCCAAATACACAGTGCATCTGCCATGGGCATTCAGGTAACTCTTGCATATTAGTCCAAGATCCTTGACCTTTGCGTCTGTGACTGACCTGGTGACTGAATATAGAAGACTATAGTTTTTTTTGTAATATCTGAATCTTTCTCTAAAGTGCTTGGAAGGCCTTTGGTTGTGAGAGTATGAAAATGACAACTAGCTATTTTAATATCTAAAAAAGAAGACGGAGGATGATTTATTTTAAATTTCAGGAGTATGTAAGCTCAAATGTTCTGAGTATGGATCTCCAGTCTTTTAATGAATTAGAGACTCATCAGACTGAGTACTAAATAGAGAGTGGCTCTTGAATAGTAAATCTTCAATTGTTGCTTGTACCTCTCTTGGTAAACATGATGCAGGTAACAAAGAGAAATGATGCATCACGATACCTGTAGCCAACAAACACCAGACTCAGCAGTATGAAATGCAGCTTGGAGAGAGGGGTTAGTCATCAGTTGACCCTTTTCACAAATAGCCTAGAATTTGTCTCTAAACAGTGTCTTTCAAAGTGGGCCATGGCCCCACTCTCACAAAGTTGCTAACACACTGCTCCCGTTTGTTTACTTAATAACTCTGCAGCCACAGAACTTGACCGCTCCCATCGGCTGTGGTTTGCTGTTTGCAGCCAAAGGGAGCTGCAGGAAGAGGCGTGGCCTGGGCTACTGTTTCCTGCAGCTCCTCTTGGTTGCAAATGGTGAACCACAGTCAATGGGAGCCACGAGGCTCCGTGGCTGTGGAGTTGTTAAGTAAGCAAACCGGAGCAGCCCGGTAGCAGCTCTCTCAGAGTGGAACTGTGCCCACTTTGAGAAACACTGCTCTAAACTCTTGTATTTAAAATATGGCAAACTAGCCTGTATTGGGACAGTATGGCTTGGTAAAATTTGTAATTCTGACCTGTAAGCAGACTGAAGAGCAGACTTTCTTCCCAAAAAGATTTAGTCTCTTTCTCTTGAGGATTAAACTGTTCTGATTGCTTACATCCTTTATTGGCAGCAGCAATAACCAATATGATTGAGCTGGATGAATATAAACACACTCAAAACCTTTGGATGGTATCTGATATCTAAAACCAGTGCATTCTGAAGTAGCTGAAATTGAAGCAGAGGTAGCTTAATTTTTTTCCCCAAAAAATCCAATATCCTTTCAGGGACAGGGAAACAGGGCTCAGTATTGGGAAACTGGTTTACAGTCAGAGTCACAGTAGGGATTACCAATGGCTCCAACAGATTTTTCTGGAGTTCCTTTTGTCTTCTTAACTGCTCCTGAATTAGGTGCCCTATCTCTGGTGACAGGAGCACTGGAGGGATGAGTTATGAAAGAAGCTGCCTCCGAATCAAGTCTGAAACCCAAGTCTGACACTGTTCTCCTGGATCGTTCTTTAAAAAAAGCTTAAATCTGCATTGCCTCTCCTGTGCGTGTTCTGACTATATTGTTCTGATGCACTACCTAAGGTGGCTGGAAAAAGCTGAGTGGTGGTTGGAGCCACTCTGCCTTTTGGAATATGGGAAGAGGAGGCAGCAAAGGGATACGTAACTCCTGCTGGACTCTGCTAGTGACAATGTTCCAAACTCTTGTGGTGAGGCACAACAGACATCCTAACTGGGATCCACATGTGCAGTATTTTTGAAGAAAGTACAATTTAGGAAATAGAGTGAGACCATTTTCCAGCTTCTTGCCCAAGGGAATGGTGAAGGCACCTCTACTTCAAGCATTTAAAAAGGATCAGGACAAATCAGTAAAAAATGTATTATAGGGAACAATCCCACGCAAATTACTGGAGGCAATACAAGATCCAATTGCTCTCTTCCATCTTTAGGGGTTTTTTTTTTTCCCAATTTAACACATACACACCGTTCAGTTTTCAAGAGTTTTAGGAGAGACCCTCCTTCCCAAAGGCTTCTGGCATCCCTTCTCCTTTTCCTTCTCTCTCTAATACAGACAGAGAAGAAACAGTAGGGAAATGTAAAGATACCTGAGAAGAACTTTGGCCCTGTGACTCCTCCCCATCACAACCCCAGTCTTTAAGAAATCAATTTACTAAATGAAAATGTTGGAACCTTTGAATGTTGGACAATGATAAAGATTCACTAATTTAGACAGCACAATATTGTTTCTTACCACTCTGCTAACTTCTGTTCATGCAGCAATCTTCTCTCACGTGTTCTTTTCTCCTGTATGGTCTCACCAGAGAGCTTCTGCATTGCCATCAAAAGCCCTCCCGCAGGGATGCTAAAAGGTGGAGGAGGAAGTTACAGAGAAGCCACCAGAAGACACTAATAGCGATAGCTTACTGGCAGTAACAAAGGAATGTGTGGGGGCCAACCACAGGCTCAGTGATACATAACCTCCCTCAAGAGCCAGACCCTACTGTTCACTAACTCGTGACAACCACTGCATGAAGCTCAAATCCCCATAGAGCTATTCAGGAAACACAACACCCCTGCTACCACCCTTTGCTGTGCTTTGCAAACACTCAATAAGCCTCTTATCAGATGAGATAGGTCAGTATTGTACATATTTTATAACTGGGAATTTTATAAAATTGTATATTTTATAGGCACAGAGAGGCTAAGTGGTTTGCTCCAGGACATACAGGCAAGCAGTGGAGAAGCTGGGAAGGAAATCCAGGCATCTTTGCTCCTAGTCCTGCTCTCACCAGCATACAACACAGCTCCTCAAGAGAATGCTTCATCCTCTTTAATGTTTGCTAATTATTCTGAAACCCTAAATAGCCTATTAGTAGATACATTAAACATGAAGAGAAGGGGCAGGAGGAGAGAGGATCATATCATTATTACTACTTTTCTGTTTTTATAGTGATCAGCATCTTTTCTGGCCATTTAAGGAACAAGCACTGATCAGCTCAAAGGAAAGAGGGGAATCCCCCCCATGTATCCAGCTATCACTGGAAGAACAATGAAGTATAAAGCAAGAAAAAACTGGATGCGGGCTTCTGGAGACAGAAATCATCATGATCCATAGGAGGGATGCAGAAAACCCATCCGGGTGCTAAGGGACAGGCAGTCTGCGGTAGTCCCTCCTAGGATTCAAGGCTTGCCTTGGGAGGCCATTATCCAACACACACCAGCTACAGAATGTAATTCTGACCCTAGTTACTGGTTTGCTATGGGTGCAGCTTACCCGAATATTGCTCCGAAGACACTGCCAGCTACCATTTTGCTTAGGCCCAAGTGCATTCTGAAAACGCCTCCTGTAAAGGCTAAAACACACAAGCCACGGACATGAGATGGGGCCCCAAGGAGTCCTAGCAGATTGAGGGAGCTGCTCTGCCACTTCCAGCTCCTACCCCCAGAATGCCAAAAGCCAGTTGAGAGAGAGAAGAAACCAAATGCTGAGCCAGCAGTGGCTGAAGCAGTCTTTGGTGAACCTGCATATGTGGCAGTCTGTACCACGCTTTCAGGGGAATGTCACAACATGGAATCATGTAACTTAGAAAGGCAGTTTCACTCCCAGCAGTCACGTCTTGCCCCACACCCCTGCTGCCATACTTCCAAATCAGATTGAAAGGTAAGATGGGAATGGCAACCTAACAGGCCTTTTTTTTTTTAATCTGTTCCTTCTCTGACACGAACCACAGCACAAAATTTCCTGCTGTTCCAAAAAGATTACCAAAGAACTGAAAGAACTAAATGTTTGGGGAGGATTACCAGCCCACCCACTACTGAAATTAAGTTCTCTCTGGTGAAGTACAGCAGCTGCTGAACAGCAACCAGTAATACTACCTAACCTTTTAAAACAAGTAGTGAGGGAAAATATATCCAACTGGAATCCCAATACATGCCTGTATAAAGATAACATACAGTAGGATACCCTGTTCTGCATTTAGAGAAAACTTAAAAATTATCTTTCCCATGAAAACAACTGTAAGAAGCAGCATTAGATTGTTGATGGATTTGATGCTCATTTTCATAGTATGAGAATGGGACATTATACACTATTCCACTACATGGACATACCCAAGCCCCTTTCACTCAAGACAGGCAACAAACTTCAAATATTAACTAAGCCTTGAAACTTCCTGGTAGGGTAGAAAAACTTTATCATCCCTGTATTGCCAATGGGAAAAAGGCACACTGTGGTTACATAATTAACCAATGTCATAAAGTGAATCAGTGACAGAAGAGGAAAGAGCCCAGGAGCTTCACTGACTCAAACCAGAGTGTGTCCATACTCAAACAGAACCGATTACAAATTTGAGAGAGTTCGTCTGTGTCTGTCTGTCTGTCCGTCTGTCCAAGAACTCCTGAACAGCTAAGAGCTAGGATCATGAAATTTGGTATGCAGCTTCCCTTTGGGTCCCCAATTCATGTAAGAACATTGCTGGCTGTTCCCCTTCATCAGGGAGTGAGGGGAAGTGCACAGTTTGCTGCATTCCTCACTCTGGTTGGAGAGCACAGGCGGCAGATGAACCTGGACCTGCCCCGGCTGGAGGAAATGTACCCCTTCCCTGGCTGTGCCCACTGGAGCTGCAGCAGCCATGGGGAGGCACTTGTCACCTGGTTCTAAGCTGCTGTGGTGAGAGAGAGCAGTCTGCATCCTGAACCCCTCATCCCCATCCCCATCCCTGAGCAATTGTTTAAATGAAGCATGTACATTTTCATCTTATTTTCCAAAAATCAAAAAAAATAATTGAGTTAAGGATCTGAGCAACTCTGGGTAAATCTTCTAGTGTAAAAATAAAGTAGTCTCACCTCCTGCCGCTGCAAAGTGACTACAGGTGGTTTTATTGCGATACACGGACAGACCAATGCTCACAGTGCTGCAAGAACAGGGCACAAAGCAAGAGTCAAAAGACAGACATGAACAAAGAGCACACACAACAATACAGCCATCTGCAATCCCAACCAGATAGGATTTCATTAAAGAATGGGGAGCTAGCAAGTCGGCCCACACCATACTTCCTGCAGCTGATCTGTTTGGGACACACAAACAGCAGCAAATAAGAACATGATTGTGGTCAATATATCGCATGCCACAATACAGAAGGATATGGAGGAGCAGTAGAACTCCAAGGATTTTATATAATTTTTTAAAACCAACATTTACAAGCGTAAGCTTAAAAACCACTCGGGCTGTGTCTACATTGGTGTGATCTTGCGCCAAAGCGGCCGCTTTGGCGCAAAAAC
Source organism: Rafetus swinhoei (assembly GCA_019425775.1). NCBI lineage: Eukaryota > Metazoa > Chordata > Testudines > Trionychidae > Rafetus > Rafetus swinhoei. Next base: position 187,055,239 of record CM033437.1, on the reverse strand, counting down.
ATGCTGCCTGTCTACATTGGTGGGGAGTTCTTGCGCAAGTACACTGACGTTCTAATGTGTGAAATCAGTGCTTCTTGCGCAAGAACTATGATGCTCCCGCTCAGGAATAAGCCCTCTTGCGCAACTGTTCTTGCACAAGAGGCCAGTGTAGACAGGCAACATGAATTTCTTGCGCAAGAAAGCCTGATGGTTAAAATGACCATCGGAGCTTTCTTGCGCAAGACAGCATCTACACTGGCACGGATCCTCTTGCGCAAAAGCACATCTCTTGCGCAAAGGCACATACCAGTGTAGACGCTCTCTTGTGCAAATACTCTATTTGCGCAAGATCATGCCAATGTAGACGTAGCCACAAAGTCTGTAATCGGGTTAGGTCCAAAAATAAAGCTGCCAATCATGACAGCGCACCTAGAACACTCTGTGGGAGCCACAAGTGCAGCTGGTCAACTCCTAAAGAGCACCCCAGATCTCTAATTATTGGCTGAGGGTAAAACCATTAATGGTGCGGTACTGGTTTTGGATGGATTTTTGGTAATTGCTGGTCAAGATTAGGGATGTTAAATTTAGATTAACTAACTAATCAAATAGAGCCCTACCAGGCTCTTGCTACAATTCAAAAGAAATGTACAAGAGCTCCAGTGGGGATCTTGTACATTTCAAAAGGAAGCCCCACAGGGAGCGTGGGACCAATGGGGGATTCCTCTGGCCAGCGCTCTCTGCAGCGCCTGAGCCTTTGAAATGTACAAGAGCCCCAGCAGGTTTGGACATTTCAAAGACTCAGGTGCGGCAGGGAGCGCTGGGTCAGCGGGGGACTCTTGAATATTTGTACTCTTGTACTCTTCCCGCTGAGGCTCTTGTACATTTCAAAAGCAGAATTGCAGCAGAAGCGGTGAAAGCGGAGACTGCTTCAGTCCCTGCTCATGCCGTTTCCACTGTGCCTCTACCTCCCCTGCCTCCCAAGGAGACAGTGCTGGAGGGAACTGGCTTTTAAGCAGGCTCCCTCCAGCACCAGCTCCTCTTTCTCCTCCACCCCTCCCTTGCTGCCTCTCTCTCTGACAGAGGCAGCAAGGAGGGGGATGACTAGTTGAATCACTAGTCAACTATCCAATAATCTTTTGCATCTAGTCTCTTACATCCCTACTCAAGATTAAGATTAGTGGGAAAGAGGAATGCAGTAGAATTTCTGTACTTAGACTTTCAGAATGCATTTAGTAATCTCAAAAACTTCTTTCCAAAATGGCTATAAAATGGTTTGCACGTGGACACTGTTATGTAGACTGAAAACTGGCTATAAAATAAAAGAGAAGGGGGTAATGAAAAAAGAGCAATGTCTCAAGCTGTGGGGAAGCTGTCTGGAGACAGCTGTGGGGAAGCCATAAGGATGTGTATTGGGTCCAATATATTTTAACATCACTGAAGTTCCCAGAAAAGGAAGTAAACAGTAAATCAATTACATTGAAAAATGGTACTAAAGAGTGAGAAACTGAAAACACCAGTGAGGTGGCTCTTTCAATCTTTCCTGTTGAAACTGCTACATTTTGGATAAGTTAATTAAAGATTCACTTGACTAGACTGAAGAATGACTCTATAAGCCAGTGCTCAGATCACTCACCTGGGTTTGGGGAGAATCAAGTTCAAGTTCTTGCTAGGGACGTAAAATCCCCTTTAATTGGTTAACTGGTTAAACAGAGTTTGATGATTGTGAAGAAACATTCAGTATTTAAAAACGTACTTGAATATTGCCACAAAAGCAGCAATTCTCCAGCTCCAGCGCCAGCCATAACGGATGAATCCCCTGATTGCTGCTTGCTGTGCAGATTGCTTTGGGGAGAATGAGAGATGGTTACAGGACTAAAAATTTACTGTAATTTCACTGCATACAGATTTGTGGTTCTTCAGATGATCATACTTCAGACAATGGCTCTTCCCTTAAAACTACCCATCTTGATATTATTTTAAAAAATTATGTAGTTGATATATTAGTCCCATCTTCAGGGGACACAGACCTCCTTTATCTCAGTCATTCAACAGGAAAACTGAGAATTCATTTAAATGTTTAATTCCATTTGATATTCCCAATCTTAGTGATGAAACAGTCATCCATTTAGAAAAATAATGGCTTATTACAGTGGCAGTGCAGAAACCTACTAGGACAGAAACTTAAAACTAATTTCTATTTGATTTTAACTGTGGATCAATAGTCATTAAATACCTCCTAAACTATAACCATTTGGCTTAAACATTAAGAAGGATCCTCAAGCACTGTAGTTTACCCCTAAATTTAAGCTTTGTATATAAATAAGATTTTACAAGATGTAATATTAATAGAAATCTCATGAAATTTTAGAACATTCCAATTAAGACTGCTTAAACGCAATACCCTCTTCTGCAGTGCTTGCAACCCAAATATGGTAGCACTGACACAAATGTGTAACAGCCTGAAACAGACTAGAACAGAGAAAGAAACTGGCAGCTCTAGTTTTTTTTGTGGAAGCTGAGCAAATCGCCAAGCCAAATAAATACTATAAATGCTTAAAAGTATGTTTAAAATAATTTCTTTTTTTAATATCCAAGCACTCTAACATAGGTGAGATTTAAAAAAACTTGAGCCCTTTTAAAGGAATGATCTAGTGAAATATAAAATATTATTTTTTTGTAGCTGGATGTAATGATAAAAATACAATCTCAATTTTTCAAGTGTTAAATAAAACAAAACTGTTGACAATCAAAGAGGAAGCTATCAGTCTTACAGCCTCATGATGCAGAGTGGGAGAGAACCTAATTGCCATCAGAACACAATGGAAATTAGAGGCTCAATATTTTTGGAAGGCAAATTCTATTAAGAAAAAAGGCTAATTTAACATCTTAACTATAACTCTTAAGTACATAAGCATGCAGAATGTGAGCATAACTCACTACTTAAGGTACATAATTACCACAGATGGTTACAAATGATATACTTACGAATATAAATCAAAGAGTCTGGTATTTTTCAAATGCAATCACAGTAACTGTGCATGAAAATGATGTATGCAATTACACACAAACTTGACTATATTAAAAATATCTAGCCTAGAAAGTCTGACTGGCTCATGGGAACTGCATTCTCTGTTGTACACTAGACCTTCTAATGACAAGTACTGTACAATGCTTTAACTCTGCAACAGCAGCACCCAGTGATGCAGCAGACCAATTTGTTAAATTTGCAACCATAAGCAATGCCAATCTAAACATTCATATTCTAAGTAAGGATGTTTTTCTTTCAGATTTTAGCATTTTGGTCTAGCACAGAAGCTCAACCTGTTTCCTGAAAAAGTTGGCCTGACTAGCAGCCAACATCTATATAGCCTGGAAGGCCATTTTAAAGTCTCATGTTGCCTCCTCACGTGCTCAGCAGTTCTCTTTTGTTTTTTTTCCCCCCCCACCACACAGGAGGATGTATTCTTTTCACAAATTACCATATGACACACCTATTTCTGTAAATCTGAGAGTGCATGTGAAAGAGACACTAATCTTATGCAGAGTAAAAACCTGGTACACATTATCTTCTGGAGAATAGCTAATCTCCAGAGGGACATGAATTTGGCTTTTTCAAAGAGTTTTTGCAGGGATTCAGTTGGGAGGTAGTAGTCGTGGGATGCTTCCAGCCCCCGAGAGGGGATCAAATCTAACTCTTGCTTAAAGCAAGTCTCAGATGGCCCTACTTTAAAATTCACTAATCTTAGGTGTGAGTTCTGCACTTAACACTCTATTGATCCAACCACTGAATTAGATATGAGGGATCCAGTTCATTATATGCTCTCTGATGCAAAAAAACAGGATGTACAAGAAAGGAGCAGTTCTGCATGATTTTGGTCCATACCACAGCATCCAGACGGTTATAATAAACCTCCGCATGGCTCCGCTCAATATATTGTGTCTTTGCATGACGAAAAGCTGGCAAACCTCCATACATCCAGCCTATGATAGCCCCTGAAAACGTAGCTTTGATAATGTTGAGAGTTTCTTCCGGGTACTGCTGTAGTTCACTAGTACAAAGAAACAATGTTACTTGGAGGTTAAATGGAGATTTAGCATTTGGGAGTATTGCTAACCTAACAAGAGTCATTTCTGCTAAGACATATTACAAATGGGATCATATCACATCACAAATGGGGTAACATTTTTTAAAATTCTGTTTGGGCAAGACTAGACAGCTAAAGTGAATTGGAGACAGAGTCTCACCGTTTCATTCACAGGGGGTGATGTAGCCAAGATCAGTAGTGCATAAAAAGCGACTGCATCTAATGGGTGTTTGGAGGTCTCAGAAAATGATTTGGTGGGTCTCAGGGCACATCTTCACTAGCCATGCCAGAGATCGATGTTCTAGCACTCGATTTAGCGGGTCTAGTATAGACCAGTAAATCAAACACTGAGGGCAGCTCTGGCCAGTGTCTGTACTTCTCGCAGTTGCGAGGAGGAAGGGAAGCCGATAGGAACATTTGCTCCCGTTGGCCTCCCACAGTGGGGATGATGCCAAAATCGGCTTAAGGTAAGCCAACTCCAGCTACGTATTCTATGTAGCTGGATACATAGCTAGAGTTGCGTACCTTAAGCCTACCTCACAGGTCTAGTGTAGACCTAGCCTCAGTATATTAAAAAAAAAAAACCCATACCACAATTATCACTCAAAGAAAGTCTCAGAAGAAAGGCAACGGACTGAGTTGAACCTTGGAGTCTGTGCTTTCTCACTCTTAGGAGTGACTCCTCATTGGCACGGTTTAGATATTTTGTTAGAACTGAGTGGAATGAATTTATTTTTGTCATTTTTCATATGGGGGAGCAAACACTGGCATTTAAACAAATTTACTCCCCAGTATTCTTGCATGCTCAACCAAAAAACAAAAAAAGAGACTTGGTTTAAACGTAAGAAAACCCCAACCCAAATCTCTGAACGGAGACCAAACCTGGAAAGATTTATCCAAAAAGAAAATGTTACTTTATGTGAATCTGAAAACAGGGCATCACCTTCACAACCATTTTGCAGCCTTTTCTCTGATGGTCACCTGTATGAATACTTCAATAATACATTAATTCATTACATTTTGAATAATCTTTTGAGATAGCTGAGTGAAATGTGTTATAAAGTACAATCATATTATAGCCACAAATGAAAACCTCAGTTATGTAAACTGTTCCATGCAGGCAGATCCCTGCATCTGCAAACAGCTCCGTTGAAATCAACAAGATCTGGGACAGAAAAATCCTATATTTTTAGTAAAACCTAATGGCTTTTAAACCCGTCTAATGATTTTCCAGTGATTGTGGTTAGCCTGGCACTGGAGAGGAACACCATCAGTACTACAAGTTGCTAGTGCTGTTTCCCTGCCTGATGGGAACAGAGCTATTTTTCCTTAAAATTATGTATAGTACTGTACTAGATGTGAATTTCTGTTTGTGGAGGTCAGCCTGGACGCACATCCATCTGGCTATGAATGATTCACCAATGGGTTTACACCAGGCAAAGTTCTGAAGAGGTATGCAGGAGGAGTACAGGCATGAGGAGGCCAGTTAACCACAGCAGCCTGTATGTGAGACAGGCAAAGGGATAGACACGTGTGTATGTGTGTGTGTGTAAAAGGGGGTAAATAGACAGTGCCAGCTGGAGAAACAGACAATCACAGCAGTGTATGCGGAGGGCAGGGGAGGAGAAAGGACGAATAGAGTGGAGGGGGCAGGTAGGAACAGGCAGGGAGGGGTGGAAAACCAGGGCTGTGTGTGAGAGCAGAGGGATGGATGGGGGCTGGCTGGCAGGGAAAGGACGGAAGCTCGGGGCCTGCCAATCACAGCAGGGCAGGTATGGGGGCAGGGCGGCAGGCAGACACTCACAGCAAGGTCACGGTGCGGGGCAGGGGACACGCAGGCGGGACTGGCCGGGTCACGCCGCGCAGCGCGGGGGGGGGGGGAGGACACAGCGCTGCCGGGGGCGTTACTCACTCGCGCTGCCACAGCTCCCGCAGCCGCTCCCAGCCCGTGTCCGGCGGCTCCGCGCTGCCGAGGAAGCGAGGCACCGAGCCCCGCTCCGGGCCCTTCCCGGGCACGTCCATGCGCGGCAGCGGCCCTGACGCCCGGCTCCCTCCCCAGCGCAAGGAGCCAGCGAGAGCGGCCCCGGCTCCGCCCCCGCCCCGCGCCGCCCCCTGCCGCCTGGGAGGGGCAGCGCAAGCAGCGGCCCGCGGGCAGAAGGCAGCGAGCTGCTCCCGCAAGCGCGGCTCCCCGGTATGTCACCCCCTCCCCCCCCGCGTGACACTGATTGGTCCCGCCTGCTGCCTCCCCCCAGCGCCTCGCTCAGCCGCCCTGAGTGGTAGCGGCCGGGACAGTCTGGTTGAAAAAACAGAAAATACTGGACATGGAAAACGTTCGGTATTGTCGGTTTTTCTCAGCGGGAAGGCGGCATGGGACGTTGTTCCCCTGCCGCGTTGGGGGGGAGGGGAGATAAAGGCACAGTGACTTTTTTTTTTTTTTTGGGTGCGGTTTTTTTTTTTTTTTGGCTCAACAACTTCAGGCCCCCGTTTTCCTTATTTATTTATTTATTTATTGCTCAACAAGTTTGGCTCCCTGTGTTTTTTGCCCAACCAATTTTTTTCCGCCATGTTCTGTATTTTTTGTGAAAGTATCTGGCAACCCTAGGGCTATGTCTACACTGGCGGCTTCTTGCGCAAGAGCATCTTGCGCAAGGGTTCTTGTGCAAGAAGTCTTGCGCAAGAAAACGTCCACACTGCCACGTGCGAGCTGTGCTTTTGCGCAAGAGCGCCCATGGCAGTGTGGACGCTCTCTTGCGCAAGAAAGCTCTGATGGCCATTTTAGCCATAGGGCTTTCTTGCGCAAGAAACCCCTGCTGAGCGTCCACACTGCCCTCTTGCGCAAGAGCTCCTGCGCAAGAGAGCTTACACCTGTTAAAAAAGAGCGTAGCTCTTGCGCAAGGAGCCCTCTCTTACCACACCGTAGTGTAAATTTACTTGCGCAAGAGCGGGTGGGCATTGTGGACGCTCTGCAGATTCTTGCGCAAGAACAGCCGTACTTGCGCAAGAAGCCGCGAGTGTAGACATAGCCCAAGAGTCTCCAAAGCCCATAAAAGGTCCCTGAGGGCCAGGAGCTCCTTGCACCTGCCTATAGGGCAGGTAAATAGAAACACTATATGGAGTGCAATGAATATGAGAGCCTCCACTCTTGGTGATGGACATCTTCCTGCATTCTCTTTTTATTCCTACAGCTTGTTCAAAGAACTTTAAAGACGGTGAAGCATTCAGTGCATCTCGCCCCTCTAAGGGCACCTCTACACTACACAGAAGAACTTATAAGTCTGCTGCAATTATAAATGTGAATTTTTGACATTTAAAATTTAGTTTAAAAAAAGTAAGCACTATTTGTTTGTGTGTGTGATGTAGTTCTTATCATTCCTAATGTGCTGCTGCTGCATCTGCAGCTTGACATAGGCAATGAGTATTATGTAATATTCCTAAACCCGGTAAAGTCAAGTTATCTTAAAAAAAATCACAAAGTACAGGTTGTTGAACCTCTGGTCTGGGACTCTCAGATGTTGTTGGACTAGAGAGCCCAAGCACAGAGGTTGCCAGCGGCTAGGAGCAGAGTCTTAAACTCAATTTACCTTAGGACCAGTCCTCAACCCAAATCCCTGAACCCAAATGTAGCAAATTATTTGAGCTAAAGTGGATGAAATTCAATCAGGAGTAATGTAAAGAACTCCATTTAGGAAGGAACAATCAGTTTCATACTAGGGATGTTAAATATTGGTTAATTGAGTAGTTGGTTAATTGAGTAGTTGATTAACGGCATGAATTCTTATCGGTTACACGAATATTCTATAGTCCCTGGGGGTGAGGCTGGCAGCCAGTGTGCTCCGGGCCCCCTCCAAAGGAGTCTCCTGCCACTCCACACTGCTGTCTCTGTATCAGAAGCAGCAGCGTAGGTTGCCAAACGGGAGCTGGTCTGCAAGGGGAACCAGTTTAAAAGCCAGCCCCCCTCGAAGTACAGCTGCCTGTCCAGAGGCAGGGCTGTGCTCCCAGACCCCACACGAGCTGGAACTGAGCCAGGCTGCCTGTCCACCTGGCTCCTAATACACTTTAAATGTAGACCTGCAGTGGGGATAAGTCCAGGACTTGGCATGAGCCAGGAGTGAGCTGGGTTGCTGGCCAGCCTGCTAAAAAATTTACTGTTGGGGGGCAGGGGAAGTGTGTGTAGTGTATAGCATTAACCTATAAGCTTTTGCTTATCAGTTAATCGGTTACTCGACTACACTATTGCATCCCTGTTTCACACAGGGACACGATAATAGAAGTGCTTTTTTAAAATATAAAACTGTTACTGTTATAAGACATATATACAGGAACATTTTATTTGTGATTTCAACAGTTTTGGAACAGCAAACATCTGTACATACTTACAGATAGTTAAAGAGTCTCAGGGGGTAGCCATGTTAGTTTGTAGTGGCCCACCTCTCACAAGAGTTACTCTGTACCTTTGATAATACATGTGAAAATTAAATAAGTCACAATTATACAGATAATTTTCACAAAATGGTAAAAATTATAAAATAATGTTTCTTCAGCATATAAACCTCCCCCTCCCCCCCCCCAAGATGACTATGAGCATTAGTGGAAATACTTGCTAATGTATATTTTCTAATGGCCATAGTCATTAAGCACTGGAATAAATTGCTTAGGGCAGCATTTCTCAAACTGGGGGTCGCGACCAACTTACAGGGGGGTCACAGCTGGATCCGGTTTTTTTCTTGACAAAATTTGTCTCTCCCCACGGACTCCGTCCAGTAAAAAAACCATGAAATACCAGATGGAAGCCCGGGGGGGACAATTTTCCCCTGCCGCATCTGGCAGGGGCAGGGGAGTGAGAAGTGCCACAGAGTCTAATGAAGGGGGGGCAGGAGGGGGCAGTTGCCGGGCACCACGCTAGGGGGGCACCAGAGCGCACACTGCTCTGGCCGACGTGAGCAGCAGAGACCGGCAGCTGGCCACATGATGCCTCCCCTACACGCTGTGAGCTGAGGCGGCCGGGCTTCAGGAGCAGCCACTTTAAAAGTAAGAGTTTCCTCCTGCCTGGCTCTGCGGGGGGGAAAGGAGGGAGAAGATTAGATTGGAGCAGGCTCCTGGACCCTGAGGATGCCTGCCTCAGGGGAGGGGGTAGTGCATTGGGATGGGGACGCTGGGGCCTGCCTCGGGAGGGCAGAGTGCACTGGGATGGGGGCGCTTGGGGACCTTCCTCAGGGAGGGGTGCACTGGGATGGGGGGGTGCTGGGGGGCCTGGCTCAGGGGGAGGGCTGGGTGCAGTCCCAAACTGGACAAAGTGGTGCAACTTTTGCTTAACAACTTTAGCTCCCACCCCACCTCACCCCTTTTTTTTTTGCTTAACAACTTTGGTGAGGGTGGGGGGGGTGTCACAAATTCGTTTAGCATTTTAGGGGGTCGCGGTATCACAAAGTTTGAGAACCCCTGGCTTAGGGAGATTGTGGAATCTCCATCACTGGAGATAGTTAAGAACAGGTGATAAGGGATGAGCTAGATGGTGCTTGGTCCTGCCATAAATGCATGGAACTGGACTTTATGGCCTCTTGAGGTTCCAGTTCTAGTATTTTATGAGTCTATGAAACATATTACAAGAAACATGATCCTCAAACAGGTTATTACATTGGCACAATATGCAACTGGTTACAGGAGCAGCCCGAGGCCGGCTGCGGCAGCTGGTGCCCCAGGCGGAACGCGCGATCGGTGCCCCTGCCTGCAGGGCCATCAATGGACTGATGTCATCATCGGGCGCCCCAGGCGGCGGTGCCCTAGGCGGCAGCCAAGTCCGCCTATAGTCACAGTCTGCCCCTGACTGGTTACATTTTTGGCCACCAACTTTGTGCTTGCCCTGATTGTGTTTTTCTCATTAGATTCCAGCCTGAATACAAAATTGGTATCCGCATCTGAATCCACAAAAATGAACCACATATATCCGCATCCGCAGATGTGGATACCCACAGATACAAATCGTATCTCCGTGGATTTGCAGGGCTCAATTACTCATACCATTTTTCATTTCTTACCATGCTTCCATCTGTACTTTTTTTACTGCAAGTCACAGAATTGCAATATAAATAACAGTCCTCTACTCTGGAAAAAAACCAAACAATGAAAGATGGACAAAGCATGGTTACACTGTAAGCTGTAAATAGAAATCTTGATTTATTCAGTAGCATCAATTCTGTTAAAAAGTTTCCTTTGGGAGGGGGGCTCATGGACCAAATTATATTTGGAGCCCCCAGCCTATGTTTCTACCCATTTTGGTTTAATGAAGGTGGCTATAATGGTATCCAAAGAGATTTCCCTGCTGTATCGATAGCACCCATTAACTCCCACCATTTTTAACAGTACTTCCAGACATTATTCATGCAGAATCACCATTAGAAAACTAATTCTGTTATAATATACTAGGGGCCCACTAAGAATGTGACAAAATTACTGTTACCAGCAGCAGCCCGAGGCCGGCTGCGGCAGCTGGCGCCCCAGGCAGGCGGTGCGATTGGCGCCCCCGCCTGCACGGCCGTCAATGGCCGTGACGTCATCATTGGGCGCCCGGGCCAGCGGCGCTCTAGGCAACTGCCTAGTTCACCTAGGCTCACGGGCCGCCACCTGACTGTTACCTGACTTTTTCATTAAAGAAATGCTATTTTTTTCTGATAGTGCCTTTCATGTGGTCTGCACTCTGCTGATGTCTTCAAACTGTAGATATATTTCTGCAAACTAATCACACTTCCACTTAGAAAAAAATTAACTCATGTATCATTATTAACAATGATGAACATTATAAAAATAGTTGACATCTGGCACTGAATACCTTGAGGATTAGTGGTCCACAGTTGAATCCATCGGTTTGTCTATTATGTTCTATTATTTTTGTTTTCCAATTTCCTGTTGGTGTTTTGCTTCTTTGGAAGAGGAAAGACCTGAAATGTGTTGGATGTACAGTAGCTGACTGTATAGCAGTGTTTTCTTTATGTGTTGCAATTTCTCTACATGTTTTGTAACCCTTTCTTTTTCTACCTTGAAACAATCAAATTATCACATCTCTTCACTCGGTTTCATATAATCACATCAGTGCTACTACTAACACCCTCCGACTCATGCTATGTGCTAGTGTTTTCTGCCCACTTTCAATGAAGAAGTTGGCCATGATCAAATTTCACAAGTTCACTCAATGTCCATTATTAAGCAGTCTTCTTCACAGCTTTCTAACTAACAATACATGTGAACTATGCAACTAGTGTCTAAAATAATCACCTCCAATCCTCAGGAATTGTCTTTCATGCTTTATTTCATTGCCCAGGGGACCGATTATTATCAACTCTCTGGTTTCCATTAGTGCTATCTGTAAGTGAACATGCATCCACATATGTTATTTGGAACATGATAATTTCAACAACTTTCTAATTATTTCTGTGAACATCGCACACAGATCTTATCAATACAACAGTGTAGACTACATTTACATTTCTAATAGAATTACAGCAGGGGTGGGCAATAATTTTTGGTGGGGGACCAATCCAAGATTTTGGAAAGTGGTCAAGGGCTGCACTTTTCTGTGGAGGAGACGTGGGATCTAGGATCGAGACTGGGTACAGAAGGGCACATGGGCTAAGGGACTGAGGTGCAGGAGACAGCATGAGGTCTGAGAGGGAGTTTGGGTGAAGAAGGGGGTTGTGACCTGGTTCAGAGGATTGGGGTACAGGGTCTGGGAGGGTGTTTGGGTGCAGGAGAGGATTCTGGCCTGGGGAAGGAGTGGAGGAGTTACAGGGTCTGGGAGGGAGTTGTGACCTGGGGCAAGGGGATGCAGAGGGTTTGGATGGTAACCTGGGGAAGGGAGTTGGGTTGTGAGAGGGGCAGTGGTGCCAGAGGCAGGCTCTGGCTGGGAGGCACTTACCTAAGTGTCTCCTGGCGAGCAGCCCTGCAGCACACCCGAGGCAGGCTGGGCTCCCTGCCTGCTACAGCCCCAGATCACTTAAAATTGCAAGCTGCTCCCTCCATGTGGCTCTCAGTTCTGGGAGGCGGAAGAGACATGTGCTTACCCCAACTACTAGCCAAGATAATCAGGGATGTACAACCATGCTCTGCATGTCCTTAAACTGTCCTCTGATATATTCTGGGAGCGGACAATGGGATGGTTCACTCAATGATTGCCTGTGCTGTTCATTCCCTTAGATGCAATTGGTATTGGATGCTGTGAGAAGATTCTAATTTTCAGCAAAAATTACAATAGATTTCTCCTTTGAAAAAGATGTTACAGGAGCTAGTATACTGCCTTTATTGAATATTTGACAATACAGTTGCACACAGTGACATGGGAAAAACCTCTAAAGGCTGGGCTTAGAGGCAAAACCTCAGTTGGAAAGATTCAATACCCATTGGTGCATTGAATGGAAACACAATTTTGACACCAGACCAGAAAGTCAGTGTGGAATTCAGGTGATCCAATAGGATAAACTTCTGCTTTACAAATAAGAAGAAAAAGTCAAAATTAAAAATTCAGCCAGGAAATTCAGGAAATCCCTGCATGAAAGACAAGTTGGCAAAGATAGGCATTCGGGTGCCTGTGCCTTTAAGAACCAAGTTCTGGGAAGCCCATGATCAGAAAAACTGTCTCTGATAGGGGAAATAAATAAATAAAACATTCTGCCACCCACCCAAAACCATATTTTTTGAAAGACTGGTGCCTCAGTCCCTCTGTGGTAACTATTATCCCTCTGTCCCAATGCCTGTGGCAGGGTTTTGCCACTGTCACCCTCTGGGAACTTATTGGTGAAGAGGTGCCTTTCACACCCTCTAGTCCAGAGGGTATCAAATTCAGAGGAATGGGTTTAGACATGGACACAAACACACAGAAGTATTTATCTAATTTTAAAAGCTTTATTATTATAAGCTGATGTATAAACCCAAACTGTTTGCTTTTTGTTCCAAGATGTTTTAAAAAACAAGCATTTCACCTTCTGCATAGATACAGAGCCATAATTTTTTTTCCTCCACTCATATGATATGCACAAGTTTGGCAATTTGGATAGGTTATCTATTTCAATTTGGTTCTGTGTTCCATTACCCATGGAATGTATCAACTTGGCTTTTTTCAGTCAGAGATGAGAAAGGCACACCCACACCCATTGTGTGGGAATATTTTGTATGCTCCAGTCCCATGGTGGGATGTTGGGCGGGGTGGGGCTGGAGTGCCAGCACGGGCTCTCCAATTCTGGGGTGGGGGAGGCCTGAGCCTTGGGGACTGGTTCCAGGCAAGCCCGGAGCTGCATCTGGACCCTGGGCCTGAGGTGACCACCCCTGGCTAAGTGCTTCACCAAATGTCCAGATTAACTCTTCTGGGGCCCAGGGTTGCTAATAGATTTTGTGGTACCTAGGCTCTCCAGCAGGGGTAAGGCAATAATTTTTGATGGGAGCCACTTCAGAAATTTTTGAAGTGACCCTGGGCTGCCCCAGAAGAGGAGGGGCTGGGACACTTCTGTGCTTCCCTGCCCACAGACCCTGATTCGTCTGGGGGTGGGGGAGCACGTGAAGTCTTTGCCCCTGCCCTCTACCCCGAGAGAACTACCAGCTGTTCTGAACAGCTGGTGGTTCCATCTAGGTGCCCGTGCACCTGGCGGTGGAAGGAGACTTCACACACTCCACCCCTCCCCACGGCCAGTCAGGGACTGGGGTGGAGGGAGCATGTAAAGTCTCCCACCCCGCCCCCCTTCTGCAAGGAGTGCATGGCGCTTGGAAGCGCCACACCCCTTGCAAAGCAGGAGGAGGCTTTGTGCGCTCCCGTCCCGAAGTCTCTCACTCCCTGCCCTCGGACGCACGGCGCTTAGAGGGAAGCATCAGGGTTGACTCTAAGCACTGCATGCACCCCGGTCCCCAGGCCAATTGGCCTGCGGGCGAGGAAGCAGCAAGGCTTTCATGGGCTGGATCAACCCGCTTGACAGCCCTTTTGCCCACCCCTGCTCTGGGTTGTGGTCAAAAATAAGGGGTTCAGTGTGCTGTAGGTGGCTAATGGGGAACAGGGTGGAGTGGGTGTGTGCGGGTGTGGGGTCTAGGCAGGATGGTAATGTAACCTGCACACCCGGCTACATTTCCATTGCATCCCTCTTGCGCAAAAGCCTATACAAATGAAGTGTGGATTAGCATATTGCCATGCTTCATTTGCATAATTAATTAGGGGCCGTTTTTGCGCAAGAGGCTTTTGCACAAAAAGGAGCCGTCTATAAAGCTCCTTTTTGTGCAAAAACCGCCTCTCGCACAAGAGCAGTTCTTCATTTTTTCTACTGACGTAGCTTTGCTCACAGTGGGTGTTAAATTGACCAAATATGTGGCAGAGGGCATAAGATTTTTCACAGCCCTTAGCATTGCAGCTAATTTGATCTAATATTTAGGTGTGGACTAGCTTTAAAACTCACATAATGAAAAATAATGGTTGATGTGTAGCCAATCTAAGAGATGTTCCCACAACACACTCTCCCACAAATTGCCTGTCTTTTGTGGCTTTTTTTCAACAGCACTTGTGAATCCAGCAGAATATTTCAAAACCAGTTACACTGATGGCGGAAGGTTCCTTCCCTATTCATTTACCAGCCCAAGGCTTCCTGTGATTTGTTGGAGACATACGTGTGCATGCGAATTAATACATGCCTGTTGTCTTTGTTTTGTTTTGCATCTTTCCTTCCTTGTGCTTGCAAAGTTCTCTTATTTCATGGTAACTTATTCAAATGGCTGCAGCTTCAAAAAGAAGCAGATTGGGGAGAGATGGGAGCTCTAGGATGGGAGAATAATGAGACTTGTGTTAGTGAGACATTTTGAAAAAGCTGTGACATAAGAGAAACTATTTTACAGAGTAGATGTATGCCAGCCAGTCACTTTATTTTGGTTGCTTGGTTATTGTATGTTCTAGATTGCATCCTTTTCGAAAAGGATGCAAATTAGACGCATCGCATAATGAAGCGGGATTTAAATCTCCCCGCTTCATTAGCATAAAATGGCTGCCGCTGGCACGAGCTTGTCGAGAAAAGCGCCAGTCTAGACGCTGATCTTTTGAAATAAAGCCTTTTCCAAAAGATCCCTATCCCTATTTCATTGAGGATAAGGGATCTTTCGGAAAAGGCTTTATTTTCCAAAAGATCAGCTGCCTAGACTGGCGCTTTCTCCGCAAAGCTCCGCGTCAAAAAGCGGCAGTTATTTTTATGCTACTGAAGCGGGGGAGATTTAAATCCCCGCTTCATTAGCAATTGCGATACGTCTAATTTGCATCCCTTTTCCGAAAAAGGGATGCAATCTAGACGCAGCCTTGGTGTGTAGGTGATGGCGTTCTTGTTTTGTGGTAGTAAGTTCAGAAATATTTGAAAAGTTCATTGGAGATAAAAGGGAACTTTAATAGGAAGTCTTGACGTGTTTTAGCCAAGAAGCGTTCACTTGGCAGAGTTGTTTCCCCACTTCCCCTCCAATATCTGTTTAGTGTTCCTGGATTTTTCATAAAGGAGGGGCTTTCACCTTACTCTGGGACACTGAGCAAGAGCATTCCTTATGGGCTTGGTGACCTTTTTTCCTGGAATTCTAAAGATGAGAGAGGGGCATGGGGCTTTGGAGGAACTCATATCATAGATCATCTCTCTGTAGGAAAGAAGTCAGGGGAAGTAGCTTGACTGCTTGTCACAACTCCTCTGGGTGGGTCACCTTTGTGGAATGAACCCTCAGCCTCTGGACCTAAAACTGAGTGTGCATCTACACTGCAGGGCTTAACTCAAAATAAGCTATGCAAGTTGAGCTATGTCAATTGCATATCTTATTTCGAAATAGCTTATTTCGAAATTGGGAGTGTCTACATAGCACTTATTTAGAAATGAGCACTCTTCCTCCAACATCCCTTGCTCCTCATACAATGAGGATTACAGGAGTCGGAATAAGAAGTCCTCCGGCTTGACAGTATTTTGACATTATTTTGAAATAACTGCCTTCTGTGTGGATGCGCGAACTAAGTTATTTTGGAATAGCTCTAGTTATTTTGAAATAGCGTTGCAGCGTAGACGTACCCTGAGTCTCTACTGCTTGATCTTAAAGGCCATTTAGTAGCAGCCTCATAAATCTCTTGGTGTGGTCCAGCCACTAGAGGCTGACAAAACCCAACACTGGTGTAACTGTGGGTTATGCTCACCATCTATCTCAGATTTTTTTTCTCCTCCCCTCCCTACTGAAAAGTAAAAGGTAGGTCCCATCCTTGCTAGGGTGGAATGGAATATTCAGAAGCTTTCCTCCCAACCAGGGAAAAGTCTGTGTTTGTGCCATGTTTATTCTCTTGTAGTTGTGTTTTTAGAGATTTTATGATGGAAAGTGGGAAAAGTGAAATGCTCACTTGAAACTGTCACCAGGTGAATTTGAACCTGGGACATCTGGAGGTTAGGGTAGAAGCCGCTACTGCTTAAGCTAAGACAGCTTTCTCTCAGTTGAGGCTGTAGAACTCACTGGTTCTTCTCTCTTGCTGTAAGTCAGTAATCTCGAACCTTTTTAACCTCAAGAACACTTTTTCAATGTAAGTGCAATGTAAGATCTACCTCAAACCCAAATACCCTTGCCCCACTTCCTTCCCGCCCCTTCTCTGAGGCCCCACCCCTGCTCCACCCCTTCTTGGAGGCCTCACTCTGCTCATTCCATCCCCTTCCTTCCCAAACCTCATCCACTTTCACCAGGCTGGGGTAGGGAGCTGGGATGCAGCCTCTAGTCTTCGGCCAAAGGGTTCAGAATGTGGGATGAGCTCTGGGCTTAGCCAAGGGTGGGGAATTGGGGTCCAGGAGGCGTTTTAAGGAGCAAGCTCTAAGAAGGAGATTGGGTGCAGGGGAACTCATGTCTGGGGCAGGAGGTTGGATGCAGGAGGGAGTTCAGGACTGGGACAGGGATTCAGGATGCAGCCTCTGGCTGGGCACCACTTAACTGAGACAGCTTCCTGGTGGTGGAGCTGTGGAGTTAAGGCTAGCTTACTCCTGCCTTGGCCCAGCACCACTCCTGAAAGCAGCTGGCATGTACAGCAATGGCGCCATGGTGCCATGTGCTGTCCCTCATCTACAGGCACTAAGCCCACAGCTTCTACTGACCACGATTCCCCATTACTGATCAATGGGCGCTACAGGAGTGGTGTCTGCAAGTGAGGACAGCATATGGAGACCCCCTGCTCTGCCTTTCTCAGGGGCTGTAGGGACATGCCAGCCACTTCCAGGAGAAGCAATTAATGAAATTAATGGGCAGATGGTTTAAAACAAATAAAAGGAAGTTCTTCACACAACGCATAGTCAACCTGTGGAACTCCTTGCCAGAGGAGGTTGTGAAGGCTAGGACTATAACAGGGTTTAAGAGAACTAGATAAATTCATGGAGGTTAAGTTCATTAATGGCTATTAGCCAGGATGGTAAGGAATGGTGTCCCTAGCTTCTGTTTGTCAGAGGGTGGAGATGAATGGCATGAGAGAGATCGCTTGATCATTACCTGTTCGGTTCACTCCCTCTGGTGCACTTGGCATTGGCCACTGTCAGCAGACAGGGTATTGGGCTGGATGGACCTTTGGTCTGTCTCAGTATGGTCATTCTTATGTTCTTAAGCAATTACCATAAGGATAATTGCTCCAGCCACAACAGTTAGGCATTTTAGAACTCACTACAGAAATAATTAAATTTAACCGTAAGAGAGAAATGAAAATTGTGAAATTCATAGACCAGTCTAAAACCAAAAATAACCCACTTTGCAAGCAGTAAAAGAAGTAACAACCATCCCCACATATGCCCAAGCTATCGGTTGGTGACCACTGCTGTAAGCGGTCTAAGTGCCACTCTATGGGACAATGGGGGTTACATGAGGGTACAGGAGTGGGGTTGGGGAGGTGAAGATTCAGGGTCTAGTTGGGACACAGGCTACAGGAGCAGGGTGAAGGTGGGCAGTCTAGGCAGGAAGTGAAGTGCAAGAGCGGGCTGGGGGTGGAGGTGGAGGTGCAGGGTCTCAGAGGGCACGGGTCTGCAGGGTCTGGCCAGGAGAGGACAGGGGGCTAACTGCCAAATGGCAATATATTAGGGATATAAACACCAGCTAAAATGTCAGCATGTAACTCAGGGCTACTCAACACGAGGCCCGTGGGCAACATGCAGCCCACGGCCCATTTGTTTACAGGCTGTGGTGCAGTTTGGGTTTATGCAGGGCTCAACACGCAACCCACAGGTTGGAGCCAAAACAAAAAAGTAGTTGATATAATGATCTTCTGTTGATATGCGTTTTTGTAGTTAAATTTCTAGACTGTCATTGCTTGTTAAAAGTGCTGTTAGATGGGTGGAAAATGGGTAAATATTGTGTTTTATTAATATCAGCAGAACTGACTTAAATGGGGCCTGCATGTTGTATAGTCTTGCCTTAATGTTTGTATTCATGCCTGTCAGTGTGAAAGAAGCTATTTGGGGATATATACGCAACCACACTTAATTTGTGGCCCTCACCATGTGCTGTGAGTATCATTGTGGCTCCTGGGGCTTCCAGAGTTGAGCAGCCCTGATGTAACTGTCAAATATCCTACCGGTTAAACAATTATACACACTGCAGATTGTGCAGAGCCTGTAGCGTGTCTGGCTGCCCTGGAGCAGGGTCAGGAACTACAAGCCAGTGCATGCTGGGAGCACCAGCTCCTAACTGATGCAGGGTGCACTGCAGGCTCTGCAGTAGGAGCTTTATACTACAGCGCGTATAGTGTAAGGATCCAGCCCATAAAACTCAGGGTCCCTTGCCCCCTGCAGCAGGGCAAGACACACTGGTGCTCCAGGCACATGGACAGACTGGGTAACAAGCCTCGGAGCCTCTCCCTTGCATGGCTGGAGTGCCAATGCCGAATTACCCTGTTGCAGGGGGCGGGAGAGAGTCCAGAGTATCCCCACCTGGGGCTACAGGTTCTCCATCCCTGCCTTAGAAAGACTTCATAATACAATTAGGCAGCTTTAGTATTTTGGATACCATAGAGGACTTTTTCCTAAAATTGGCCTGATAATTAGTGATCTGAGTGCGGGTAGGCCAGGGGTCATTAGCATCTGCAGCAGGGCTTTCCCATCTCTGTGTCCCAGAATTCAGTGCAGCATTGGACTTTCTGTTCTCCGTTCTATATATGAATGGAGTGATGCGCATGAGGCTACGGGAGCTGTCAGGGAAGTTTAGGTGTCTTCCCACCCACTTTGGTTCAGGCGGAGAGTAGGAGGGGGACAGTGGGAAGGTTTTTCATTTGATCGGCTTTGGTTCAAGCAGAGACTGGGAGGGAGGCAGTGGGAAAGTTTTTCATTACTCTGCATGGCTGGATATTATGCCCTCAAGAATGCAGCACTATATCAATAACAATCAAAGGTAGCAAAGTGCTATAAAAGAATCACAGAAAGAATTGCTATTGACGTGTTTTTGAGCATTAGCTATTATTAAAACAAAACCAAATAATATAGCGACCAGCATCGCCCAGAGTAATTAAAGTTACAGAAATAACATGTACAAGGAGCAACACTACCGTGCAAAAGGGTTACAGTGACAGAAACACAATTCAGCAATGCACCCACAGCACACCACACAAATATGAGAAATGTTAGCTGGGCCTTCCTGTCCTGTCTTTAGCCCCCTTGTTCCGTTTCTAACACCTTTGCAAATGCACCAAGAACACTTCTGCATAATACGGGAAGGGAGAAGCACCAGCGCTACTGCGCATGCTCGCTGCCCCCCCCCCCTTTAAATTAAAAACAAAGCAAATTTCAGCACATAAAAGATCCCCTCTGCCACAGCCGCCTCATCCCCGGGGGGGCGGCTGTTTCTGTCCCTTCAGCCCCGCCTGCGCTGAGGCTTTGCCACTGTCTTGCTCCAGCAACTGCATTTCCCGGCATTTCCCACTGTAGCCCGCCTGCAGCCGCCTCGCCCCCGCCCCGCAGCGAAGGCGTTATGCGCTCGGAGCAGAGACAAAATTTGTCCCCGCGCAGCGGGGCTGGAAGCTTGGGCGGGGGGGGGGTG
The DNA here is from genome assembly GCA_019425775.1 of Rafetus swinhoei. Taxonomy (NCBI): domain Eukaryota; kingdom Metazoa; phylum Chordata; order Testudines; family Trionychidae; genus Rafetus; species Rafetus swinhoei. Next base: position 187,035,152 of record CM033437.1, on the reverse strand, counting down.
TTGTACGGCGTCTTCTCCCCCCCCCGTTTGGGGCCGGCCCGCGCGCACTAACCCGCCGGCGGAGCTGGAGGAGGGGCGAGCTGGGGGCGGGGAGAAGGCTCCAGCCGGCGGAGGCGGAGCTGGCGAGGGGTGACGGGGGGAGCAACTTGGCGGCCTTCCCCAGCGTGGCGCCTGAGAGCAACTGCTCCCCCCCCGCCGCCACTGCGTCACCGCCAGCCCATGGCCGCCCGGCCTACGCGCAGCCCCGCGCTCGCGCCGGCAGCGAGCCCCGGCAGGCAGCGAGGCGGCAGCAGCGCGACTGCGCATGCTCAGTGCCCGAACCGCTCCCTAAGTGGCCCAGACCCGTAGCCGGGAGCCGCTTCCTACAACACCGCGCAGGGAGGCCACCCTGCCAGCTCCCGTAGCCGCAGCACGAGCCCCAGAGCCACCGGGGCACGCGCCGCGCGCAGCACCTTGGCCTTCGGGCCCACCCGGCACAACAGCTGCCCGCGCCATTGCCCCTCCCCCGCCTCCTGACGCACAACGACGCTCCGTGACTGCGCAGGCGCGAGAGCCGCCCTTCCCGCCAAAACAGGGCGGGGCGACAAAAGCGGAAGTGAGCAGCGTTTGTTTCCTCCCCCCCCCCCGCCTCTCGGGGAGATGGTATCGCCTAGCGCTGAGCGTATAAAACGGCAGCTGCTGCGCACGCCTCCTTCAATCCTGGCAGCTCGTGCTGTCTGTTGGCGTTCCTCTCGCGTGCCGGGGAGCGGGCTTGTCCCGCGGGCTGTAGCAGCGGCAGCGCGTTGCAAGGAAACGCCTCGGAGCTGCCTGGACGGGCTGGGTGAGGTGAGTGGCGGGTCCCGCCAACGTCCTGGCTGCGGCAGCGCCCGCTGCCCGAGCGACCCCGAGCCAGGGACTCGCCCCGCTCTGCCCCCCGGCAGCAGCGCTATGAGGACACTCGGAGCGTGTGGCTGCCTCCTGGCCAGCCCCGCTCCAGCCCCCTGTGTTTCCCTCCCTGAGTCAGAAGTGTCTCTGTTTCGCTGCAAGGCTCAGACGGCGTCTCCTGCTTCGGAGCCCGCGCACTGGGGCGCTGCTCCCCGCTGCAGGGCAATAACAGGGCAGCAGCCAACCGGGGAGTTGGCCTGCAAGAGGTCTGCCCGGATCTCGGGTCAGTGTGGCTTTCGGGGGCTGTGCGGTGAGCTGGCTGGGCTATGTATGGCCGCATCTGTGGATTTCTTTCACTGGTGTTGGTTGCTGGGACTGTGTGACCATGTAGGTAGCAGTTGGAGAAGCATGTAATGGGAGTGCTGTGTTGCAGGTGGGCCTTGAAGGCCTGATGGGATGGCAGTTGCCTGGCCTGTTGCTTGGAACCACTAGTCATAGACCGAAGACACCCTAAGGAAGACACCCCTAAGGAATGCTGGAGAGGAGCTTGGGTAAGTGTGGCTGGGGGGGGGGGGGGAGGCTGTGCTGTGAGCTGGCTGGGCTAAGTATCTAAGTGTCTGTTGGTGGGTGGTGATGGTCTTCACTGGTGCTGGGACTGTTTGGAAATTGTGAATTGAGTGCTTTGTTGCAGGTGGATCTTAGAGGGCTAAATGGATCGGAGGCAAGGCTTTGAACCAGGCCTCCTGCTTACAGCCACTAGCCATACCACTGAAGCAGGCGGAGGGGGACCTGAGTCAGCTGCCCAGAGGAGAGTGGGCCTAGGAGACATTGGAGAGAAGCTTGGGTAAGTGGGTTTTGGGAGGGGGTTGTGCTGTGAGCTTCACTGGGCTAAGTATCCCAATGCCTGTTGGTGGGTGGTGATGGTCTTCACTGGTGCTGGTTGCAATGGCTTTGTACGTCCGTGTGCTCCCCATTTGGAGAAGTGTGTAATGGGGAGTACTTCTTTGCAGGTGGGTATACAAGGGCTCATGAGATTGGTAGAAAGGCTTTGAGTCAGGCGTATTGCTTGGAACCACCAGCCATACATGGTGAGCAGCTGAGGGGAAAGCTGACCTGGGAAACATTTCAGGAGCTCAGGTAAGTGTGGCTTGGGGGGGCTGTGCTGTGAGGTGGTTGGGCAAAGTATCCCAGTGTCTGTTGGTGATCATGTCCTTCACTGGTGCTGGTTGCAATGACTGTTTAGGAATTGTGAATTGCATGCTTAGATGCAGGTGAACCTTCAAGGGCTGAATGGATTGGAGACAAGGCTTTGAGCTGGGCCTCGTTCTTAGAACCACCAGCCATACAACAGAAACCCTAGGAAACCCTGGAGAGGAGCTCAGGTAAGTGTGGCTTTTGGAGGACTTTGTCATGAGCTGGTTAGGCTAAATATCCAAGTGTCTTAGTGGGTGGTGGTGATTTCTGCTGTTGCTGGTTGCAAGAACTGTTTTAAAATGGTGAATTGAGTGCTGTGTTCCAGGTGGGCCTTGTAGGGCTGATGGATTGGAGGAAAGGCTTTGAGATGGGCCTCCTGCTTAAAGCCAACAGCTATACTACAAAGACAGGCAGCGGGGCCCCTGAGTGAGCAGCTGATAGGCGATTCTTCCTGAGGAACCATAGAGGAATCTGGGTAAGTATTGCTTTTGGGGGGGAGGGGCTGCATTGTGAGATGTTTGGACTAAGTGTCATAGTGTCTTTAGTGCATTGATGGCAAGGCTTTGAGATGGGCCTTTTGCTTGGAACCACACCAGCCACACATAGTGAGCTGCCAAGAGGAGAGCTGGCCTGGGAAACATTTGCGAGGAACTCAGGTAAGCATGGCTTTTGGGGGGAGGGGACGGGGCTGTGCTGTGAGCTGGTTGGGCTAAGTATCCCAGTGTGTGTTGGTGGTCATGTCCTTCACTGGTGCAGGGACTGTTTGTCTGAGAGCAGTTTAGATACTGTAAATTGGGAGTGTTTTGTTGCAGGTGGACATATAATGGTTCACGTGATTGGTGGCAAGGCTTTGAGCTGGGTGTTTTCTTGTAACCACCAGCCATATATGTTGAGCATCCAAAAGGAGAGCTGACCTGGGAAACATTTGAGGAGCTCAGGTAAGTGTGGTTTCTGGGGTGGGGCTTTGCTGTGATTTGGTTCAACTAAGTTTGCAAATGTCAGTTGGTGAGTGGTGGTCTTCACTGGTGCTGGGTGTAGGGACTGTTTGGAAATTGTGAATTGAGTGTTTTGTTGCAGGTGGGCCTTTGAGTGCTGAAGGGATTGGAGGCAAGGCTTTGAGATGGGCCTCCTGCTCAGAACCACCAGCTATACTACAAAGGCAGGCAGTGGGGCCACTGAGTGAGCAGCCAACAGGAAAGTCTGCCTGGAGAACACTAGAGTGGAGCTTGGGTAAGTGTGGCTTTTGGGAGGGGGCTGTGCTGTGAGCTGGTTGGGCTAAGTATCCCAGTGTCTGTTGGTGATCATGTCCTTAGCTGGTGCTGGTTGCAGTGACTGTTTGGGAATTGTGAATTGAGTGCTTAGTTGCAGGTGGACCTTCAAGGCCTGAATGGATTGGAAGCAAGTATTTGAGCCAGGCCTGCTTTTTAGAGTCACCAGCCATACAGCTCAAGCAGACCAGGGGGGAACTGACTGAGCAGCCAAGAGGAGTTGGCCTTGGAGACATTGGATAGGAGCTCGGGTAAGTGGCTTTTTTGGGTGGGGGCCTGTGCTGTGAGATGGCTGGGCTAAGCTTTTAAGTGTCTGTTGATTTCCTTCACTGGTGCTGGTTGCAGGGACTGTCCATATATTTAGCAGTTGGACAAGTGTGTAATGGGAGTGCTTGGTTGCAGCTGGGCCTTAAAGGGCTGATTGAATTGGCGGAAAGGCTTTGAGATGGGCCTTTTGCTTAGGACCACCAGCCATACACCAGGAGCAGCCAAGAATATAGTCAGCCTAGGAAACCCTGGAGAGGCGCTTTGGTAAATAGTTTTTGGGGGGTTGTGCTCTAAGCTGGTTGGGCTAAGTATCCAAGTCTGTTACTGATGTCTTTCACTAGTGCTGGTTGCAGGGTCTGTCCACGTATTAAGCAAGTGGAAAAGTGTATAATGGGACTGCTTTGTTGCAGGTGTGCCTATGAGGGCTGATGGTGTTGGAGGCAAAGCTTTGAGATGGGCCTCCTGCTTAGCCACCAGCCATACTACAAAGGCAGACAGAGGGGGACTTAGAGCTGCCAACAAGACAGTCTGCTTGGAAAAGGTCTGAAAGGAGCTTAAGTAAGTGTCTTTTGTGGGGCTGTGCTGTGAGCTGGTGTGGATATGTATGTCAGTCTGTGTGATTATTTCCTTCCCTGGTGCTGGTTGAAGGGACTGTTTGCCAACTGTGAAATAGGTGTCCTTTGTTGCAGGTGGTACTTGAAGGGCTGATGGGATTGGAGACAAGGCTTTTTGCCAGGCCTTATGCTTAGAACCACCAGCCATACACTGAGCAGCCAAAAGGAGAGTTGGCCTGGGAAACAGTGGAAAGGACCTCAGGTGAGTGTGCCTTTCGGAGGGCTGTTGTGAGCTGATTGGGTAAGTATGCAACTATCTGTCAGTGATTTTTCACTGCTGCTGGATCCAGGACTGTGTAGCTGTGTTCAGCAATTGAGGTGTGCAATGGGAGTACTTTGTTGCAGGTGGGCCTTCGAGGGCTGGTGGTGGAGGCAAGGCTTTGAGCTGGCTCTCCTGCTTAGAGCCACAAACTGTACACCAAAAGCAGGCAAAGGGGAAATTGAGGGAGCAGCCAACACGGAAGTCTGCCTGGCAAAGGTCTGATGGCAGCTTTGGGGGGCTGCGCTATAAGCTAGTGTGGGCTTGTATCTAAGTGTCATCTGTCTGGGATCACTTCCTTCACTGGTACTAGTTGAAGGGACTGTTTGAAATGGTCAATTGAGTGGTGTGTTGCAGGTGGGTGTTTGACAGATGATGGGGTTGGAGGCAAGGTTTTGAGATGGGCCTCCTGCTTTAAATCACTAGCCATGCACTGAGCAGCCAAGTGGAGAGTCCATGTGGAAAACATTTGAGGGGCTCTGGTAAGTGTTCCTTGTGGAGGTGGGCTGTCTCATGAGCTTCATTGGGCTAAGTATCCCAGTGTATGTTGGTGATATCCTTCACTGGTGCTGTTGTGGATAAATCCCTGTAATATCATTCTCATAACTTTTTGTATTAAGATCTTGTCCTTTTAGATATCTGTAAGTGTTCTTATAGAATCTCTAACATTTCTTCTATAACTTTGTATTAAGAGAAACTTTCCTTTTTATATATATAGGTCTTATAAGAAGAAATGTCTTTTGAGCTCTCCCATTTTCTTGATTGTCCTGCTGAAATGAAGGAGATGTGAAAGGAGAGCAACTACAGCAGCAGTTGCAAGGGTGGAGAAGGTCTGGGAGCCAGATCCAAGACACTACCTGTAAAGTGAGCTCATTAAGAAGACTGGATATACAGATGCCTTGGGAGTCAAGCAGCCAAGTGCCTGCCCTTGGAAGAACTCTCTTTGAAGCAGCATTAAGAAAGGCAAGGTGATGACTAATTGGCTGCATGAGAGGGATAAATGAGGTATCTTGCAGAGGGACCCTGGGTTTTCATCTTGTCAACATGGGAGCATCAATCTGGATTGGCAGAAGCCTGGCTCCACCCCTCCCATCTAACTCACCTGGCCAGTGCAGTTAGGGGGAGCAACTTTTGGTAACAAGATGGAGTGTGCTTGTGTGCATGAGTGTAATGATCATATGCATATGATAGTATTGATTGATCTATGTATGTTCAGTAAATGTGGTGTGTTGCCTTATCCCCCTGAAAAAGATCCTGGGTGCTGCTTTTAAGCACAACACTGTTTCCAGGAACTGTATGTCCATGTGTTCAGCAGTTGGAGAAGTGTGTAAAGGGAGTACTTTGTTGCAGTTGGGCATATAATGGCTCATGCAGTTGGTGGCAAGGCTTTTCAGCTGGGCGTTTGCTTGGAACCACTACCCATACACTGAACTGCCAAGAGGAGAGCCGGTCTGAGAAACATTTGAGGAGCTCAGGTATGTGTGGCTTTTGGGTGGGGGCTGGGCTGTGGTCTGGTTGGACCAAGTTTGCAATTGTCTGTTGGGGTGTGGTGATGGTCTTCACTGGTGCTGGGTGCAGGGGAGTGTTTGGAAATTGTGAATTGAATGCTTTGTTGCAGATGGGCCTTAGAGGGCTGAATGGATGGGAGGCAAGGCTTTGAGCTGGGCCTCCTTTTTAGAGCCTACAGCTAAAGCAGACCAAGGGGGAACTGAGTGAGCAGGCAAGAGGAGTCAGCCTTGGAGAGGAGCTCAGGTAAGTGGCTTTTGGAGATGGGGGGGGGGGGGGAGTTGTGCTGTGAGCTGGTTGGGCTTAAGTATCCCAGTGTCTATTGGTGGGTGGTGATGGTCTTCACTGGTGCAGAGTACAGCACTGTTGGGAATTGTGAATTGAGTGTTTTGTTGCAGGTTGGCCTTTGAGGGCTGATTGTGCTGAAGGCAAGGCTTTGAGCCGGGCTTTTTTTTTATTAGAACCACTAGCTGTACAACAAAGACACCCTAGGAAACCCTGGAGAGGACCTTGGGTAAGTGTGGCTTTCGGAGGGCTGTCAAAAGCTGGTTTGGCTAAGTATCCATCAGTGGGTGGTGGTGAACTTCGTTGGTGCTGGTTGCAGAAACTGTTTCAAAATGGTGAATTGAGTGCTGTTGCAGGTGGGCCTTAGAGGCCTGATGGAATTGGAGGCAAGGCTTTGAGATGGGCCTCCTGCTTAGGCAACAGCCATACTACAAAGGCAGGCAGCAGGGCCATGGAGTGAGCAGCCAACAGGAGATTTTACCTGAGGAACCCTGGAGAGGAGCCTGGGTACGTGTGGCTTTTGGGGGGGGGGCTGCACTGTGAGATGTTTAGACTAAGTATCAAAGTGCCATTAGAGGCATTTTTATAATACTGGTATCCCATTACCTATTGTCCAGGAGTCATGGAGTTTCTCTGCAAGGACCTTCTCAGCTTGGAGCACTCCTTCAGCATGAGGATGGTCAAGTGGCCCCACTGGCTGTTTAGCAGGCTTCCTGCTTCTGATGTGCTTAAACATTTTGCTGTTCCTTTTTGAGTGTTTGGCTGGCTGTTTGTCAAACTCCTTTTTGGCTTCTCCCATTTTGACACCTAATTGGATAGTTATGCTCCTTTCTATTTTATCGCTGGGATTAACTCCTTCCCACCCCCTTTTTTCCAACAATGCCTTTTTGTCTCACCCACCAAGTAAAAGAAGGCAGGAAAGCCATGGTGGCATTGTCTTCCTGTGTCTTTTAACTTGGGGTATCCATGTCAGTTGGGTCTTGCTTACGGCATCTTTAAAAAGGTTTCCATGCAGCTTGCAGGGATTTTACTTTTGTCACTGTACCTTTTTTAATTTCTATTTAACCAATCTTCTTGTGTAATTCCTCTTTTGAAATGGAATGACAGTGTTGGGTTTGAGGTGTTTTTCCCATTGCAGGGATGTTAAATTTTCTTACTGTGGTGGTCACCATTTCCAAGTGATCCAGTTACCTCTTAGACTAGATCCTGTGTGCCACTTAGGACTAAGTCAGAATTGCCTCTCCCCTTTTGGCTTCCAGAACCAGTTGCTCCAAGCAGCGGTCATTTAAGGTATGAAGGAATGTTATCTGTGTGTTATCACTGTCCTTCATGTAGCCAGTCAATATGGGGAAGAGTAGACATCCTCCCCCTACTATTATTGAGTTTTTTATTTTGATAGTCTCGCTAATCTCCCTTAGCATTTCCTAGTGACTATGAAATGCTATCCTGGTCAGGTGTGGTCAATAATAGATCGCTAGGGCTATGTTCTTCTTAGAGCATGGAATTATTCCCATGGAGATTCTGTGGCACACTTTGGTTCGTTGAAGATGTTTACTTCATTTAATTCTGCATTTTCTTTCACATCTAGCGCCGCTCACCCCACCAGCACGACCTGTTCTGTCCTTCCCATACATATCCTGGTAGGACTATCCCCCCCCATAGACTGTCCTCATTGCGCCAAGTTTCTGTGATGCTTATTGTATTGCTTTTATTATTATTTAGACTTGTAGTGCTTGTGTGTAAGCACTTGACAAATGTCACTATTGTCTGCCATTTCCAGATGTGGGACTCCCTTTTTTGTTTTCCATTTGATTTTTCTCATCTGATCTTACCCACACTTGATCATCTTTCATCCTCTCCTCCTTACTAGAACATAGAGACTCTTAATAGACCCTCCCCTAAGAGATGTTTCTGTCCAATCCACGTGCTCCTTCGCACCAATTGGCTTTCCCCTAGCCCTTAGTTTAAATACTGCTCTACAAGCTTTGTAGTGTTAGTGCCAGCCATCTGGTTCCATTTTGGTTTAGGTGGAGCCTATCCTTCCTCTATAGGCTCCTCCTTTGCCAAAAGTTTCCCCTGTTCCAAAGAAATCGAAACCCCTCCTCTCTCCTCCATGGTGTCATCCACGCCTTGAGCCTCTGAAGTGCTGCCCTGCCTAGCTGGCCCAGTGCATGGAACTGAAAGCGTTAGTTTGCCTGGGAAAGGTCTGAGAGCAGTTCTGGTAAGTGAGTTTGGGGTGCAGGGGGGAGGCAGCAGGCTGTGCTGATATTAGACTTCTCTTATAGCCTCCCTTAGTCTGCTGTTTTTTGAAGCTGAAAGGTCCCAGTCTTTTTAATCTCTCTTCATATGGGACCCATATGAGAGCATTTTTGTTTGCCCTCTTCTGAACCTTTTTTAATGCCAATTTCTCTTTTTGGAGAGGTGACCACACTTTCCTCCTTGAATACTAGGCACTCATTCACCCTTCTTTAGACTTGTGTTTGTGTATAAGCATTTGACAAATGTCATATCTGGAAATGTCAGACAGTGGGACTCTTCTAAGTTGGGATTGTGATCTCTTCTGGGGGGTTGGTTTCCTAGTCACTGAACCCTAGAGCTGTATTTTCTCAGAGCTGAAGTGGTTTAGTGTCCATAATGCTTTTGAAGGGTGGTAATCCCAATTCTGTGCCTTGTTGGAGGGCAAGGAGTAGTTCTGGGTCAGCAGAAGGAGGTGGTGGTCCTCAGTAAGTTAGCAGGTGTCAGTGGCATGATGAGCACACTAGGGGTAACTCTTAAGGGGACTTCTGTGACCAGCCCTGTCACAACTAGATTCTTATATACTCAGCTATTAAACTGTTCCAGTGAAGCTTTTGCTTGGTTACACCCAATTTTAGATCAAGTAGGTGTTGTCAGGAATAGAACAAGTTGTCGGTGCCATACTGTTATCTACTTCATTAGGGTTTGATGTGAGCAAGGCAGTATCCAACAAGGATAGACCTCTCCTTCTGTTCGTAAGAGAACAAGGGCCTGTTTTGTCCATGATCCTTCCAACTCAGTTCAGTGTGGGGGCTTGAGGTACATAAGCTAGGCTCGACCTGTCCCAGCATGGTAAAACAGAATTCATAGCAAAATTCTGGTTTACTTAGCATGTACAAAAGGGGTCTCCCATATTTTGCCTTTATTGCACTCTCCTGTGCCAGTGAGTACCTGGAATATTTTAACACTAGTATAGCACAATCCATAGTAAACAGAGGTGGTTCTCATTCTCATTGTGACCCATGCAAACAAGCTTCCAGATGACTAAATCATGTCTTTCCCCCACTTACTGAACAGAAGTTATGTTGTTTATAAGTCTTTGCTTATGTGTGTGAAACACTCCCTGCCCTTCACCCCAAAAAACCCCTTCCAACTAATCAAGCTATTTCCTTTATGGACTGACTAAGAAGTTGGAGAACTATCATTCTTTCTAGTTGTTCATACTATATTATGATATGAATTCCCAGAAAGGTGTTCCCACTGGCTAAAATGAGAACTTTCACTGTATGACAACTATCTCTCATATGTAAGAACAGCTTGCCTCATGAGATTTTATTCAATCGGCATTCTCTGGTTTCCTCTGAGGGATGTTTTGAGTGAGTTAAGAACTAAAGTACTGGTTCTAAATCTTATGACACTTTCCCAGTTCAGGTATCTTACGCTTTCCTCACCAACAAATGAACAAGCTATAAGTCCTACATTTAGGTCTAAGCTGGGGCTAGAGGAGCAGTGGAGAGATTGTGCTTTGGGCAAGTACAATTCCTCTGACAATATTCCAGGCTCAGGGGTGTGAAAGCTGAACTTACCACTCAATTTCTTTCTCTCTAGTTACAACAAAGCAGAATGGCTCTGCTGGGAAGTGGGGATTAGAGTATGGCTTCTGGTAGAAAAAACCAGTGGCCCTTAGGCATGCACGTTTGGATTCTTTTGGGTCTTTCGGTCATCTGAGACATGGCATAGCCCTAAAAATCCAAACAAAGAGCTACTACTTACAATAAGCTTTCACAGCTCTGGGCCCCTAAAAGTTCTTAAATGGGGAAGGAAATACCATCACTAAGTCTGTTACAATCATACGGATGTCATCACACTTACACCTTTATACTACTTTAGGTGTTGAGCCAGAAGAAAACTGTCTAGGAGCAGGGGGTGGCAGGCAGGAGCAGGTCTGCAAGGGGAGCCAGTTTAAAAAGCAGTTTCCTGTGCAGACAGAGGCAGCAGCACAGGGTGACTGCTATGGAGCTAGCAGGCATGGACAGCAGCTTTACCAGCTCCTTCTCTATGGCTACATCTACACTGTAGGGTTTTTGTGCAAGAAGCCTTTTGTGGAAGAATGGCCATCAGTGACACCTGTGCTTTTTCAGATAAGCTTTTTGCATAAGGAAACCCCTGCAGAGTGTCCACACATGCCTTTTTGTGCAAGAGCTGTAGTGCAAAAGTTACCTTGTAGACAGGTGCATTTCACTTTAATTTTTAATGAAGATAATACTGAATAAGAGTAAAACTGCCAGTCCATTAAAAACATGCAAAGTGGGCATAAAATGTGGATTTCGTATGTACTTTAACAAGGTGTAAGACTGTTAAATCTGAATCAGGCTGTTAACTTCAATTGAATCAGAGCTGGAAAAGACCTCAGAAGGTCATCAAGTCCAGCCCCCTGCTCTAGGCAGCACCAATCCCAACTAAATCAACCCAGCCAGGGCTTTGTCAAGCTGAGACTTACACTGCTGGGGATGGAGATTTCACTACTTCCCCAGGTAACCTGTTCAGTGCTTCACCACTCCTAGTGAAATAGTTTTTCCTGATACCAACCTGGACCTCTCCCACCACAACTTGAGACCCTTGTTCTGCCATCTGTCACTACTGAGAACAGCCTTTCTCCATCCTCTTCGGAACCTCCCTTCAGGAAGTTGAAGGCTGCTATCAAATCTCTCCTCTCTCTCTCTCTCTCCTTCTCCTCCCTCCTCCCCCCGCCTTCCAACCCTCTTTGCTTCTGCAGACTAAACAGCCCCAACTCCCTTAGCCTCTCCTCATAGGTCATATGTGCCAGCCCCCTTATCATTTTGGTTGCCCTCTGCTGGACCCTCTCCAATGTGTCCACATCGTTTTTGTAGTGGGGGGGCCCAGACGTGGACACACTAATCCAGATGTGGCCTCACCATAGGCAAATAAAGGGGAATAATGACATCTCTTAATGCAACCTAATCTGCCCTTAGTGTGCCCTTGTAGCCAAGAAAGCTAACTCATATCCAGCTTCTCATCCAGTGTAACCCCCAGGTCCTTTTCTGCAGAACTATTACTTAGCTGGTTGGGCCCTAGCCTGTAACAATGCTTGAGATTCTTCTGTCCCAAGTGCAGGATTCTGCACTTGTCCATGTTGAACCTCATCAGATTTATGGCCCAATCCTCCAATTTGTCTAAGTCATTCTGGACCCTATCTCTGCCCTCAAGTGTATCTACCTCTTCCCCCTAGCTTAGTGTCATCTGCAAACTTGCTGAGGGTGCAATCCATCCCCTTATCCATGTCATTAATAAAGATATTGAACAAAATTGGTCCTAGAACCAAACCTTGGGGCACTCTGCTAGAAAGCGACCCCTATCCTGACATCGAGCCGTTGATCACTACCCACTGGGCCTGGCCTCCTAGCCAGCTTTCTATCCATCTTACCATCCATTTATCCAGTCTACATTCCCTTAACTTGCTGGCAAAAATAGTGTGGGAGACCATATCAAAAGCCTTGGTAAAGTCAAGGTATATCACATCCACTGACTTTCCCATGTCCACAGAGCCAGTTACTGCATCATAGAAGCTAATCAGATTGGTCAGGCATGACTTGCCCTTATGAATCCATGCTGACTATTCCTAATCACTTTCTTCTCTTCCAAGTGCCTCAAAATGGATTCCTTAAGGATCCCTTCCATGATTTTTCCAGGAACGGAGGTAAGACTGACCAGTTCCCTGGATCGTCCTTCTTCCAAGATGGGCACTGCATTTGCCTTTTTCCAATTATACTGTTTGAGTTCAGTGATTTGTTTTTAAAATGCAGCTGGCTTTTGATTTAACTATCTTGAATAAATTTTGTATCTGCTGACATGCTACTGCATGACTCTTTTTTCCGCCAGATCATTTTTGAACTGGTTGAAGTGCACTTGTCCCAGTACAGACCCCTGGCTGACATCACTATTTACCTCCTTCCATTCTCACCAGTTATTCCTAGATGGAAGAGAGTGAGCTGTACAGCCTAAGCACAGAGGCAGCTGGCTTTTTGCTCAAGCAGTAGATGCCTACCTTAAGAGCCAGATTCAAAGTAGTAGCCTGTGTAGGGACTTAGACACTTGCTACAGTGTAATAAAATCACCCTTCATGAGGTGGTGCTGCATTAGCACAAGAATTTTTCTACAGACCTAGCTTTACCCTGTGTGGCTGTTACAGTGAACAAAGCAGTGGCAGGGGGCACAAGATTTTTCACAACCCTTAGCAATGCAGCTAATCTAATACTTAGGTGTAGATTAGCCTTTAAACCACCACTGGGTGCATTTGAACCTGGGACCACTGGAGCTTAGTGTAGGAGCTTGTACTGCTTGAGCTCAAAGCCAGCTGGTCTCTGCTTAAGAATGAATGAGTTCTACAGGTTCTCATGCTATAAATGGTCTAAGTGCTGCTACATGGGATAGTGACCTACATTAAGGAGCAGAGCTGGGCTTGGGGCGGTGGAGAGTCAGGGTCTAGCTGGGCCATGAGAAGGGTGAAGATGGGCAGGAAGTGAGGTACAAGAGGGGGATGGGGATGGAGGTGCAGGGTCTGGAGAGGGGCCTAATTGCCTAGGACACCTCCCTGAGGTGTACAAATGGACAGATTAGGGATGTAAACATGGAGCAGGGGCAGGAGCTGCAAGCTAGTGCATGCTGGGAGCCCCCTATAAGTGGGCCCTGCTCTTGCTGCTGGGTGCAGGCTATACTACAAACCACATAGCACAGGATCCAGCCCACAAAGCTTAGTGCCCCTGTTTCCCCATGTGGCTGGAGCAACAAGCCTGGGAGCCCCTCCCCACACACACCGCTTCTCTGCACTAAAGGGACAGCAGGTCACCATGAGAGGCCAGCCTTTAATAGTGCAGAACAGCAGCAGCTTGTGCTGAGACCTAGTGTGAGCCAGGACTGAGCACTATAACTACTCTTAACTAACCAAGTAGTCACTGAAAATTTCATCAACTACTCAATTAGCCAATTAACTTCTACTTACCATCCTTATTCCAATGATCAACCTTTCATATTCACCCACTGTGCTGTAAATGAGGCAAGCAGGTATAGCTAGCACATCATATGCATGGAATAAAAATAATCTCAGTTCACAGATGGTCAGTTCACATGGAGGAGATACATTATATTTTAAAAACTGGGTAACAGGATCCAAGGGCATGCACAGATTAAAACCTCAGTCCCGCTCTAAAGTCAAAAGAGAAGTGGTCTTTATGAAAGGCAAATGAGGGGAGGTGTACCTCTGAAGGTGGCATAGGCAGAACACATGTGCATTATGCTTGCACCTCTTATCTCAGGATCACAGAGCACTTTAAAAACATTCATTTACCATCAAACCCCTCTGCAAGGAAGGTAATTTCACTGTTCAAAAGGTATTTTTTAGCATCCAGGTGCTTTACAGAGTTAAGTTATCATTGAGTAGCTGAATATATTTATCTAATACCCCAACCACTGCTGCAGTCAGCAACGACCTGTATCCAAACTGCCATCATACAATGAAAATAACATTGGCAATTTGCCCCCATTTGCAGGTAAGTAGAGAGCATTTAAATGACTTGCCTGAAGTCACATTGATCCTGATATACAGTCCATTGCAGAAAGTATTTGGTCCAGGCCCTAAATGAGTTAGATACTGAGGTGGTAACAGAGCAGGCAACTGGCAAGAAAGACCACCTCTAGTTCTAGCACTAGACTCAGCTGCCTCATTGTTTAGCTAGATCCACAACTCTTAGAGAATATATATATATATATATATATATATATATATATATATATATATAAATAAAAAAAATGTGATTCGGCTCACTGCACAGTAACTGTTTTGAAGTAACAATGCTGCTTGCTGTAGCTTTAGAATAGTGGTTTTTATTTGCAGAGCCCTTTGGAGGTTTTCAATGGAGGAGTGGACCCCTTTGGAAAATTACTGTCTGTGTACAGAGATGAATTTTGGTCAGTCAGTTTTCAGTGTAAGTCTTCTGTGGATCCTTTAGGCATAGTCCACCAAACCAGTTGACAATCATTGCTTTAGAGGATAACAGAAGTTACTTTGGCCTTGGGCTTTTTAGTGACCACCAGTCCCAGGCCTTGAACTGGAAAGAGAACCACAATGGTTTTTTAAAGTTCTGTTTTCAAGTGTTTGGAGACAATCTCATCATAGTTTTTCCGCCTCTTAACTGTGTATGTCAGGGCTTTAGAGTATTCAGTCAGCAGAGTCTCCCAGTAACAAGAGACATCCTCCATCTGCAAGTGGTCCTTGATGAACTGGTGCCCCCTGGAGAAAAAGTGACAGCTCAAAGTCAGTTTGCTCCTGTTGTAAGACGAAAAACGCTTGGACTATGCTTTAATATCAGTTTTCTTAAATCTTTCTTAATGTGGAAACATAAGAATTTGGATTTATAGTTCCATATGCCATTTATGACTAATGGGACACCCTTCATTACCATGAGCAGCTGCAAAGACTAATTATTCACCAGACAGGTAACACCTAGAGATTGGCACGCAAGCACCCCCAAACTTCCCCATCAAAGAGTCCTGTTTAGCGTTTAGTGGTGGAGGCAACATTTTTGTCAAATAGATATTTGTTCACTGAAGCTAACTCATTTCATACAGTGAACAAAAGTTACCAACATGTGATACTTCTACTGACATGGCTCAGATTTGCCCCAGAGGCCTACAAGTGAAAAGTTCAGTAATCCTGTTTATCAATACCGTGAGCTCACCACTCTTCCTGCTTTCATTGCTCAAGATAAATACATTGTGCACTGTTATCACCAAGCTATCCTTGACAGATATCTCTTTTGAATGCTGAATGGCAGAAAGAGTATTGGAGGATGTGTTGACTACTAGGAAGAATACAGAATTTACCTCTCTGAAATTTCTTGTGCTACATCTTCATTTTCCTTCACAAACTGCAACAGCTCCCTAAAAGGAAAAATTACATGTAAATATTGAGTCCATGCATAATACGGCACACCCAGATAAAGAGTTGTGACAGAACTAGATTTGGGGATGTTAAAGCCAAACATGCCATTGGTGCTGCTGCTGTAGTAACAAAGCACACTTTCATACCAGTCCTGTGGGAGGGGAGGAATTCAGGCAAGGTCTGAGTTGACAGCTGATAAACATTTGGGACCATTAAGAGCTAAGATAACAGCTTTCCTTTTTACTTTGCAAGTCAGAAATGCTAAGGAGTTGTCTCACTTTTGACTTCCAACCCTCGGTTCGAGGTCTGCTGAACATGGGGCATCCTCCTGGCCCAGATCTCAGAATAGGTATTACTACTAAAAAGGTAAGCCATAAGCCAAAAGACTCAACAATAGGTCTTGTTAGAAGAATGTCAACATTTGTCTCTCTCTAATGAGCCCAATACTATGTTGTTCTACATATCTATGACTCTAAATCATTTCCTATATGACTGAGAATTTTGTTTTTTACAAAGAAAGGAGAATGACACACACCCCCACATGCTGTCTCGTATTTAGTGCACCAAAGATAGGACAAATATGTGGCATTTTGCTGATCCTTTAGAGAGAGGGGATGTATCTCAGTATTACTCAAGCCTGATCATACCTTGAGTAGAATGGGTAGCATACAGCTCACTGCATGAGATACTCTATATCAGTGGTGCACAACCCAGGGGTTGCAATCCCCAAGGGGGGTCACAGTGCTTAGATCTGGCCAGGGGCTGGGCCTGGCCGTTGACGGCCCCTGCAGCGCAGCACCTAGATCTGGCTGGCCAGGGCCTGGGCCTGGCAGTTGGCGGCCCCCGCAGCGTGGGGGTCACAGATCAAAAAAGGTTGCGCACCACTGCTCTACATAACACACACAAGATCACTGAGCCATTCTAAAAAATCAGCTGTAGTTTCCCACCTGACATCAGAGAGATCTGGTTTGACTGGAATGTAATGAACCCAAGGCTTCAGCTGTGAGTAGAAGAACTCCAGCCACTCTTCCCCTACATGAAAGACTAATGAGCCACACAAGAAGAGGTGTTTGAAGCGGAAACTGGCTGCTACACCCCGGAAATTAAACAGGTATCTGTAAAAAGAGAAGCAAAGAGACACTTGATTTTGTACTGGCATTCCCCGTCCATTAAACCATAGCTAAAGATTTTTGTAATCACTTTTTAAAAAATGTTGGTTGCTTTATAAAATCTGAAATGCTACATGCCCTCCCCTCAGACGGAAACCTGTGTGTCGAGAGACTAGGCTCTAACAAACAACTTTGCATTTTCCATCCCCTCTGCTTCTGACGTAGGAATTCATAAGAATAGAGACACTTTGCCTGTTAAGGTCAGATTTCAGGTTCTTTATTTCCCTGTTTACATTTGATGGCATCACTGATTCCTGTAGTAGGTCAAAAGCTGCATTTCTTATGCCATGTGGTTAGCAATATTAACTGTAAAGAACCCTGAACTCTGGATTTGGCAGGGAAGTGAAAAAGACAACCTATCTTTAAACACTTTTGTTTAAAACCACCAGGAGACATTTTCCACCTTACATGTATGTATTAGTGGTTTAGGATCATAAGAAAGATTATTGTAGTTAGTTTCCACAGAACCCTTTAGTTCTCCTTGAATTCCAGACTTGGCAGACTCTTGAAACTGGTGTTTAAAAAGACCAAACTCAGCTCTCCTGAATCAACCACATAAGAGCAGAAGTCTGCCTGCCTGAATGGATTCAGTTGCAGGATTGGGACCTTAATGTTTCTAGGATTGTTTGTTTCAATGCATCATTTTATATTAACAGACAGACAAGATTTTAGCAGCTCATGGCCAAAACCTCACTTGTATTTGCAGTGATCTACTAGAGGAATTTCCGTTGCAGGTGGTTTCCCAAGAGTATCCTTTAAAAAATGAGAGAGTGTTAAAACATTAATTCAGTACAATTTATTTTCTGATCATATTTACAAAGTTTCTTTTCAACAAACCATAAATACAACTGAAGACTCAAAAGAATCTCTGGTCATGAGAACCCTCCCAGTTCGGCTTCTAATTATATTAGCATTTTTTGAGGGCCTCTCTCATCTTTACACAAGAAATATTCTCCCATCCTTTATAAATATTCTAAGAACAAGTCTTTTACTTAATGGCTATAAAGAGGGGTACGGCTCTACCAATTCATTTTCCTCAGAGTACTAGAACTGGAAAGGACCCTGAGAGGTCATCAAGGCCAGTCCCCTTCCCTCACAGCAGGACCAACCACCATCTGGTTCAGTGGTGCGCAACCTTTTTTCAACCATGACCCCCCGTATTCTATTGTACTCATGTCATGACCCCCAAGATAATTTGAGCAACGCTTAGATCCAGCCAGCCAGGGGAAGGACCTGGCCATTGGCGGCCCCGCAGTGCAGTGCGGCACTTAGAGCCAGCCAGATGAGGCTTATGGCGACCCCCCCCCGGAAGATATCCACAACCCCCTTGGGAGTCGTGACCCACGGGTTGCGCACCACTGATCTAGATCGGGTCAGCAACCTTTTCAAACCAAACATAAAAAAAATCAGAACAAGTGGTCAACAAAGAGCCCTATAAGAATGCCTATTTGCATGACTGAAAATATAGAACTTAATATTATTGATAATTGACATAATGATTAATAATAGCACACATTAAACATTGTAGTAGGGATGTTAGCTAGCGATTAGTTGAGTAGTCGCGTGCTCAAATGACCAAGACAAAAGATAAAATGACGACTATGCTCTAGTCTATCAACACACAGACTTGGCTACCTATGAATTCAGGACCTCCTGGCTTGGTTATTGGAACTCTAGGACTGAAGTCACCCACCTTGGGAAAACTCTACCTGATCTAAAACACTGTTAGTCCACCAGCAGCATCTCAGGTCACCCTGACCATGTCCCTCCAGTGCTTCACACACTATACTCAGTAGGGAGCGCATGCAGAGTCCACTTCAAAGTCCTTTTCCTGCTATTCAAAGCCCTCTGTTGGAATGACCCTAGCTACCTGTGAGAGCCTCACTCCCTCTATGACTATGAGTTCTTCCAACAGCTACAGTCCTCCACAACAATGAACCTATTGACCACCAGCAGAGGTTCACAAGGGCTGAAAACAGAACTTCATAGGGCTTGTTTTATGCTATGGAACTCACACCTAAAAGACAGGAATGACCCTGGGACTCACTGCACTCAGATCTATAGGGCAACATCTCTCTGATGCCACTCTCTCTTAATAGCCTCTTCTCTCTAACACACCCACACAAAATAATTAACCAAAGTGGTTATCCTACAGTTTGGGGGGAAAAAAAATAAAACTTGCTCCTTATTTTTTTAATATTTGTGAGCTGCTCAGAGACTGCAGTGATGGGGTCATGCAATACCTCCTTTAGACAGATACAGCCATCAGATGGCAATCACAGAACACTGGAACTGGAAGCGATCTCGAGAGGTCATCGAGTCCAGTCCCCTGCCCTCATGGCAGGACCCAGTCCTGTCTAGACCATACCTGACAGGTGTCTATCTAACTTGCTTTTAAATATCTCCAGAGATTGAGATTCCACAGTCTCCCTAGGCAATTTATTCCAGTGTTTAACCACCCTGACAGGACATTTTTCCTAATGTCCAACCTAAACCTCCCTTGCTGCGATTTAATCATAACACATGACCTAGAAGCAGCTTAACAAGTGACTTGTCGCCCCCGGCCCTGCCTCCCCATTATTATCACCAGTCTCTTTACATAAAGCAACCTTTACATAAAGCACTTGAAATTGCCGTTTTGCAACTATTGTTTCTTAAGCTGCTCAAGTAGTTGGCTCAGTAGTAGTTACTTTTTCAGATTTCCAGGCCTGGTTTTTAGTATACTCAGCATCAACAAGCTCTGGGTTCTCTCGAGACAGAAGAATGAGGGGATCCCTTTCAGGGCTTGTTCTGTAACAGAATCAATATTCAAATCAGTCAGCGCCATTCTGCACATCTCTAACTCTGCACATCTGATGACAGCCAACTAACAACAAGATTCAAGACAACATTGCCTGGGCTGTATCAGACTGGCTCTTGTGTGGCCTAAAAGTAACATTGCTAAGTGCCTGCTCACAGTATCTATTAGAGGACATTGTTGGGGGATGGCAGGGAGTATGTGCGATGGAATAACTGTACATGACATTCCCTTATTCCATTTAATTTTAAGTGGTGTATTCTTTAAATGTTATTCAGAACAAAACAGCACACAAGTTATTCTCAGCAGGCTTGATCCTGAGGGGTGCCGACTACCCTCAATTTAGATCTACATCATGGAGTTAAGAGATGTCTAGCATGTTTTAGAGTTAGGCCTTTTGTCAGCAGTAAATTTAACATGGGTGTAACTTGAATGAAACTTTCATTCTCTTTGCCTCCTGAATACACTATTGATAGCCGCACATTATCAGCTCTGTTTTCTTAAATGCACAAGCTATAAAAAAAATAGTACAGAGAGAACCAGAGGGTCACTATAACCCCATTGTGATTCTACCAGTGGAGAGTCAGGGGGGAAAAAAGAGTCTAGTCCATCCTTCCTTACTCCCCACCATCCAGGTGTCACTGCTGTAAGGATAACTGCTGATTCACTGAAGAGAACCATTGTTGAGAAATACAAAACAGAGCATATAGATGCCCAAAAAGGAGTTACAATGATGCCAGACAAACCTTCCCATGTGCATCAAAGTATCTGTAGTTCCCATTGCTAGGGAAACGAAATATAGAACAAAAAGAGTCCTTATTCAAACCATCGTATTAATTAAGAATTAAAACAGTTGAACTCTTCATTGCACGCCCATCACTGCTTTTATTATTCCAATCGATTCGTTGCAAATGGCAACTAAAACGGAGTTATGAGCTGAGAGGATGTTGTACAATGTGGTTGCTTTTTTAGCTTTTTAGAAACATAGCCTGGTTACATTTTTGTTCAGTACTTGGAGGGACAAAATTTCACAAGTCCAGACAACTGACAGCACAGCTCAAAGTGAGGCTCCCAGCCCAGGTAGACAGATGCAAGTTAACAGGGCTTGTGCCAGCAAACTAAAACTAGCTGTGTGGACGTTGAGGCAAAAGTTGAGGCTCAAGCTAGCTACAGGTGGCAAGCCCAAGCCTCCACTAGTGCCACAATGCCCACCACTATTTTTCAGCATGTTCATGCAAGTCTATTTTATCAAGGCTGGAAGGCTCACTTCCAGCTGCAATGCTCACATATCATATATGCATTCCCATGCAGCTCTGCTGCTGCTCCTCAAGCCAAACATATTCTGCTTTCTTGCTGACTTGAAGCAGAAACTAGTAATTGTGCCAAATTCTGTCAACTGCTTTTCTTCAGGAAGTGGACAGAAACAGCAGTGGCCATGTGGTGGGGCGAGGGTGGAACGAAGCACTATTTGCTGTGCGACACTGTTACGATGCTAAAGGGAATTTGCAATATTATCTGCACTTAGCATAGAAAATATCATGGTATTGCAAACACTGCTTTTAAATGGCAATTGCTGTAACGACTAGTACTTAAAGGTCCCCAGAAATAAAAAGCTAGTGCATCTTTTCCTCCACCTTATTTTGGTCTTAATTCAACTGGCACTGTTCACAGCCTATCTTGCCAGAATATCCTGGAATTGGAAAAAGCACTTACCTGGATCCTCGAAAATATCCTTTGGAGATTTTTTTCTTCCATGGCCATTTTTCTGCAGATCTGGAAAAAAAAGTTATATGTGGTAATAAATAACTTAACATAAGCATGAAAAAGCTTCATCAGTTTCTGCAGCATAGTCGCATTGCATTATTCTTGAGGTTTGATGGGAACCAATTCTTTCATTAGAGCAGAAAAACACCTCAGCTAAGCTCAGCAAGACAGGTCTTTCCCACAGATGGTAGCTCTTTAGCCAAGATGTTACAGGGACATGGTCAAGATAACAATCTATACCAAGTGAGAGGAACCTTTTTTGGGTCCGCTGACCCATGGGAAAAAAAAAAAAAAAAAAATCAGTCAGGGGCCACACATAAGGGAGAAGCTAAAAAGAAAATCCCCTCACTGATGTAGCCCCAACTGAGAAGACAGACATTCCCCACATTCCCTTTGCACCCCAGAGCCCAGGAGGACCAAGGCTTGTAGATTTTGTATGCTCCAGGCCCAAGGTGGGATGGCAGGAGAGCTGGAGCGCCAGCGTGGTCTCGCCAATGCTGGGGGGGAAGCCCCCAAGCATCGGGGGCCGCATCCGTCCCGGGGGCCTTATGCTCCCCAGCCCATCTATACACACAAAAATTAATTCTTCCTTGTGTTATCAGTAACACTGTGAATTACTGAAACTTAAATCATTTAAAAACTCCACATTTTACTATTTATGCTGCTGCTTTACTTTTTTTTTCTTCATTTCACTGAGCATAGATCTGATTGTACATATTTTAAAGTGAAAAGCTATTTAAAGAAAAAAAAATCACACCTTAGGTGCCTGGTGTAGTTCTGTGCTTGAGAAATTATTTTTTTTAAAATGTTCCTCCACAATTTATTTTTAAAACCTATATTTTGGCCTCAACTACTGCTTGTGAATTCAAGCAGATCTGTGGTCTGTTACTAACAGATCTTTGCTTCCTACAGCATTCCTGTATTTGCTCAGTTTCCCATAGCCTAAGGCCATGGTGTCCCATGCAGCAGCCTCTGTCTGCAAGGAGCTCAGGCCCCCCATTGACGGGGCTACTGTTGCCCCACACTGCTGCCTCTGTATCAGAAGCAGCAGCATCGGGCAGCAGGCAGGAGCCGATCTGCATGGGGAGCAGGTTTTTAAACTGGCTCCCCTCGCCTGCCACCCCGTGCTGTTGCCTCTGATAGAGAGGCGGCAGCAGCAGCATGGGGTAGCTGAGGGCTTCACAGGAGCAGGGCTGGGAGCGCACTGGTTGCTGGCCCCGGCCCCAGGAACTAAGAGTTCATATGATTACACGACTATTCACTGACCCGCTATCTAACCATCCCTAACCAAACTCTAGTGTAGACCTGGCCTAAGAGCTACTTTCTGAGGGACACTAACCCATAGACTGACAAAGGAATATCATGACCAAATGAAAAATACCCTCACAAACTTCTCCTGTCTTACTAAGCTGCCTCAGTCTAATGGAGATTCTGGTCCTTAGCGTAGGTCTACACTGAGATCAGCTGGCACATGCCAACTGACTCAGGCACAAACTAAAACTTCATACAATGGCTTGTTTATATTGCCCTATATCATAGGCACTGAAATGTAAGTACAGTATTTACATTCCTATTGATTTATTTTATAATTATATGGTAAAAATGAGAAAGTCAGCAATTTGCAAATAGTTTGTAAGTGAGGTATAACTTGGGGGGGGAAGGGAGGCAAGACAAATCAGACTTCTGAAAGGGGCACAGTAGTCTGGAAAGGTTGAGAGCCACTGCCTTAGAGCAGTTCTGTCTCTTCTACCATATAAAAACAGCCCCCTTAGTACAAAGTGATTTGCTTCAGATAAAATAGACCTAACAGGCTTAGAAGTTATTGTCACCATGTTGCATCAGTGCTAGGAGGCACTCTTGCATAATTATGCTGAGCTGTTTCTTCTCTAGGAAACAACGCCTCTTTTCCCCCGAACCATACCTTTGGAGGTCCTCTCTCATTAAGTCCCAGCGCCCAAGACCTGTCGGATAAATTGGCCAAACGGCTGGTCCCCCTTCCCAAAATGTCCAGGCAGGATACATGATATCATGGTAGTCAGAAGTCTTAAAAACAAGAACATTAGGAGGTACGCAAATGGCCATGCATTTAACCAAGAACAGGAGCAGCTGGATTTTGTTTTAAAAAACAAACAAAACAAACAAACCAACAAGATACCCAAAGGTGTTTAGTTTGTATACGACAGGGACCGTTCCTTGTAACTAGCCTCAGCATAAGCTTCCTGCCCAGATGGTGCTGAACAAGCCATCTTGCTCTTTTTCTGGTTTCCCACAGCCTGTAACATTTTACTTGGGGGAAACATTTCAATCAAATGCTCTCACAGATGTGGGGAACGGACTGCAGGTTTGTTATCCAGAGGAGCAGAACCAAGCTTAGATTCTGTTTCTCAGTGTATTGCTCTTACTTACTGCACACCCCACTGACTATGTAACACTGTTGCTAAGAGGCCACATGCCCAACAAATAGAGAGTCTGATTTTGTGTGTGTATTTATGCAAAGCGTAAAGAGGTGCTATGTGATTTGCTGGACAATCAAATCCAGTATCCTGCCTCCAGCCATGACTAATATCAGATGCTATAAAGGAAGGTGAAAAGAAACCCATAATGCACCTGATTGGTTGTGCAATGCTCTAAATCGACAAAAAGATTCTTCCTGTCCACCAGTGTGATCAGTGAATACACTGAACCATGGTGTTGATTACCTTTTAAAAAAGTACGTATTATGTACAACTTCAAATGTTAATACTGACCATAAAATAGACAATACTGTTATGACCATTTCCTGCAACATTCTACCTTCTAGGCTGCTCATAGCTTATCTTTAACCCACTTCACACTTCCTAGGGACAATCCTACAAATCAACATAATGGTCCCTATCGGAATTGAGCATCCAACAGTTGATCTGCACTTCCCCAATGGCTCTGTAGAGGCATTTGTATTGCAACTGGTTCCATAGGCCACATGAAATAAAGAAGGAACTTCAATAAACACCCATAATTTTTCACAGTTGTGATGTAATCCTGAGGCTACAGTTCATCCATATGACCACACAGCTATGAGAAAAAGCTAATGATACTTTTCTAGCCAAGAGGATTATAATATGCAAATTACCGCAAAGAAACAGTCTCATGGTCAGCTGAGTGTTTAATGAGGCCAGGAGCATGCACCATTCATGGTATTCTTAAAATCCAGCTAAAACTGTATCAAACCTAAAGCTGGTAATGAACCACATGGATAATGGCACGTAAACCCAGCACTGATATGAATGAACACTTTATTTGTCAGACAGATGAAACATTTATCTGGAGCATGAGCTTGTGAGGGAGTCATTTCCTTCAATAGATTTCTAATTCCTTGTACTGAAGAAGAAAGGAGAAAGGCCTTCTACAAATATGAAGAGCAAAACCCCTTAAACTCTTTCATAGCCTTTGGGCATTGAAAAAAAAGAGTACATTGTGATATAACCCCCATTTTGCACCCCCTTAAAAACTCCTGGGCCCCATTAGGAAAGGAATTAACAGCTTCTTATTCTTGTGGCTGCAACGAACTGCAGTGATCCCCAACGCGGTGCCCGCCGGGGCATTTATGTGCGCCCGCCTAGTGACCAGGGCCGGCCCGAACCATTCTTGCGCCCCAGGCGCCAGGCGCAGTGTCGCCGCCGGGCACGCGGCTCATGCACAGCCCCGCCCCTGCCCGGCCCAGCAGCCCCAAAAGGTTGGGGACCACTGAACTAGAGGATAAAACACAGGTCACAGTATCTCCCAGTATCTCAAAGGTGCCTGCAGTCTCTCACCTTACTGAAGGAGAATACTGGGATGACTGGCTTCATCCACTTCGGGACCTGTGGGTAATCTCGCACATTGATCACCATCTCCATGTCTGGGAGGCGGTCGATGATCTGCAGAATGAAATGTTCGACCCCACTGCATCTGCAGAGTGTTGACATACAACAAAGAGCCATCAGAAAAAGGCTTGGGGCTCCCAGGCCTTTGCTTCCCCCAGCAGTTACTGTTCTGAAGGCAAAGAGCTGAAGAAGATGGAAAAGAAAAGCTCCAAGGGGGAATGAAGCTGGAGGACACAAACACTGAAATATGAGATGGCCAGATTTGGGGCTATTTAGGAACAAAGACAAAGAGGTAATTAGTGGTTTGTCTTCTCCATGACCTGCTAAGACTCTTCTGTCAAGGGTACCAGTGCCTACTGGCTGGGTTTTACTATATGTAAGGTCCTCCTTGAATTGCAGGATGATTGTGAAAAATCACTGCTGAGTTGTGGACAAGCCATGCAAAATTGAGGAAAGGTAATAAGGGAGCTGATTATTTGCAGTAATAAAGTCCACTATTATTTTTCTGCAATTTTCCACTGTCAGCCACCTGGGGCTGAGAGTAGGAGCCCAGAGCTGACAGCAGGAATGCAGGGCCAAGAGTGAGGGCTCCTGCTGTTGGCCGCCCACAGCTGACAAAATTGCAGCGGAAGCCTAATATTGTAGAATCTGCAGTTTCCGCAATATGGCAAGTTAAATAGGGACTTAATAATAGACATTTTCATCGTATCTTTCAAGCGAATTCCCCAGAAGCACTCAACAAAATGTACAATCTATAGACACAGCAATCCCTCCACCCACCACTGAAATTCAGGCAGGCTGTATAGAAGAGTTTTCAGAGTGTGCACCACTACCCGGCTGCTGAGACAAGGTAATCAAGACTACTGCATCCAAATCAAACTGCCGGGGGAATCTAGGGAGGCAGATTAACTATAATCAAGCCGGGTGAACATTCCTGCTTTATCAGAAATAACTGCCCTGGGTTTGTTTATGAAAATAAGCAGTCAATATCTTAGTTTTATGTCTCATTTGAAAGAGGCCATCTCAAGCAAGACATCAGGCTGCAGCTGGCTCGATGGGGACTCAAAAGTGGCACAGCACTTACCGATGCCACTTCCTGAAGAACCTGGGCTTTTGCCAAGATTCTCCCATCCAAGGACTGACCTAACTCAACCACGTTTGACTTCTGAAATGAGAGCTCAACATATAATACGGCATCAGGAAAACATGGCTCTCTCAACAATCTAAGTGGTAAGTAGACTTAGGGCTTTTTAACTGGAGTATTGTGTCCAGTTCCGGGAATCACATTTCAGGAAAGATGTGGACAAATTGGGGGGGAAAGTCCAAAGAAGAGCAATAAAAATGATTCAAGGTCGAAAAAAACATGACCTATGAAAGAAGATTGAAAGATATGGGTTTGTTTAGTCTGAAAAAGAGAAGACTGAGAGGGAGGGGACATGATAACAGTTTTCAAGTATATAAAAGGTTGTTACTAGGAGGAGGGAAAAATTATTCTCCTTAAACACTGATGATTAGATAAGAAGCAACGGGCTTAAATTGCAGCAAGGGAGATTTAGGTTTATGAAAAACGTCCTAACTGTCAGGGTGATTAATCACTGGAATAAATTGCCTAGGGAGATTGTGGAATCTCCATCACTAGAGATATTTAAGAGTAGGTTAGACAAACACCTGTCAGGGATGGTCTAGATGGTGCTTGGTCCTACCATAAGTGCAGGGGACTGGACTTGATGACCCTTTGAAATTCCTTCCAGTCCTACGATACTGTGATTTGAATTAAGAAAAATTTAGCTAATTGATTTAAATAATGCATTTTTTAAAACAAGCTTCACTTAAGTCAGGTTGAGATTCTGTAAAACTAATTTGTGCTGTTACAACTTTACATTAATATGTGCAATGAACTAAATCACAAAAGCTGGGTTTTTAAAAATGCCATTACTGCTAACCCACCGTATCTGAATAACATAAAATTACTATAAGGAAAAAGCTGCAAAATATTGAAAATGAAGGCTTTTATCTTGCAAAAACTTGGAGGCACACCTTTAGTTACACAAATATCCCATTTCTCTTCTGCTTCATATTAGGGATGTTAGCAACTAGTCGACTATCCAATAAGCAAATGCTTATCAGATATTCGAATAGTGACTCCACAAGTCACTTCCCCCCCACCCTTTGCTGCCTCTATCAGAGGGAGGCATCAAGGGAGTGTCTTACTTCAGAGGCTGGGCCAGCGAGACTCTTCTCAGGTTCAGAAGGTAACCAAGAGGACACAAATTGCTCAATGCAAATAAGTGCAAGGTTTATTAGATATGACAGGTGATATAAAAACAAAAGGCAAGAGAAGGCTGAAAACATCCCTTTGGCTTGCTGGAGACTCTGACTTAGCAAAGGATGGACTCCTGGGCCAGGTTCAAAAGGCACCTCTGTACAGTTCCAGGTCCTTCGGCCTTTTCTTTTTATATCACTTGTCACATCTAATAAATCTTGCATTTATTCGCATTAAGCGATTTGTGTCTTCTTGGTTACCCTCCGAACATGAGAGCAGAGTCTGGCTGGCCTAGCCTCTGAAGTAAGACAGGGAGGGGAAGCCAGGAGCTGGTGCTGGGGGGAGCTGGCTTAAAAGTTGTCCACCCCCCCCCAGCACCATCTCCACGGGGGGCAGGGGAGATAGAGGCACAGTGGGCAAATGGCATGAGCAGGGACTGCTTGAGTCCCCACTCGCGCCGTTCCCACTGCAGGAGCTTCTGCTTTTGAAATGTACAAGAGCCCTCTGTGGGAAGCATGGGGCGAGCAGGGACTCAAGCAGTCCCCTGCTCGCCCAGTGCTCTCTGCGGTGCCCCCCACACTTGCTGCCTCTCTGAGAGACAGCAAGGTGCAAGGTGGGGACAGGAGACGGTGCTGGGGAAGCAGGCTTAAAAGCTGGTTTCCCCCCAGCACCGGCTCCAGGGTGACATCTGCCCCCGACCCCTCTGCCCCTATCGGAGGCAGTGAGAGGGATAGGGGGCACTGCTGCTAAGTACCCCCTGTCCGCAGGGGTCCCAGCAGGGAGCTGGACCCCCCCACGGACAGGGGCTGTGGCCCCTGGCTGCCACAAACAGGGGCTGCTGGACTCAGCACAAGCCAGGACCGAGCAGTCCCAGCTAGCGCTGATCGCTGCACTTCTGCATTTTAAATGTAGTAAGAGCCCAATGGCTCTTATTACATTTAAAAGGCAGAGCCACAGCATGGGTTGCTTCGGAGCCTGCACAAGCCAGGACTGCTCAATCCCAGCTGTAGTTGTATCGACTATACGATTAGCCAGATAATCACATTTTAACATCCTTCCTTCATAGTAAGCACATCCACAGAAATTTGCAGTTTGGGATTAATTTTTATTTCTCGTTGGGAAGGGCGATTTTCTGCATTGCTCTCACCTAGCAGGGAACATGCAGTCATGCTCACGGTATAACTTGTTCTTGATGATCTGGTAGTGCGTCCCAAGCTTTCGGCTAACCCCATCGGACAGCAGTTCCTTGGAGATGCCTCCTCGAAAGGGCGCCAAGTCTTGTTCCCTAACACTGAGAAAGGAGAGACATCACCTGCCATTAGACACATCAGGGGAAGCTATTACACTCCCAGTTCTCATGCTTCCTAAATTTGCTCAGAGGGCTTTCTTTTCCTCCAAGAACTCTACTGTGTAAGCTGCGTGTTTTGACTCTTCCTTCTCCTTCCATTGTCTTCATTTAAAAGCGTGCTGTTTAGAAGTCAGATAAACATGGCCAGAGACTAAAGCCCTTATCCACAGGACTGTTATAGCGGTGCTACCAGTGCTGCAATCCTTCTCTGGAGAGACCGTCTCAGAGGGGAAAAAGGAGAGTTGAGACTATGGGCCTGTCAGTCATCTGCTCTCCAGGGAGAAAACAGCCTCCATGGGCCTCTGGGCAAGGTGGGCGTGGGGGAGCCGGCTCTGCATACCTCAAAGGGGCAAAGCCGAGGGCGGAAGGGGTAGGGCTAAGGGCAGCCAACCCTTAGCACTGCCCAGAGCACAGCACATTCCCCACTCAACCCCAATTTAAAGGGTCCAGGGCTCCAGCAGCCAACTGCAGCTGGAGCCATGAGCCCCTTAGAATCAGCCCTTCTGGGCCCCAGAGCAACTGACCCCTTTCTGCCCTGCCATCAGTGGCCGGTCTGCTTTACTGCTGATGCTGCCAACAAAAAGAACAATTAGGAGGGTAGCTTTTGTGTGTGGACATCCCTCAGCTGAGATGTCCACACACAAACTAATGTATTAGGAAAGCCATCAAGAGTATTTTCTTTTTGAACACTATTTTTCCCTTCTTGAGTTCAAGCTATGATAGCTCCTGGTAATTTCACAGCTATCCACCACCACCCATCAGTGCATGGCAAGAGCATTCTCTCTAGTGCCAGAGGGACTATCAAGCAAGCAGCGAAGTATACCCCCACCTCTGGTAGCAGCTGCAATTCTCCCTTATACACGGTCTGTAGCCCTCCACCGCTTTGCCAATCTGGTCAGTGAAATGCTTCCATTTTGCACCTGGAAGAAAGAAAGAAAGGAAGGAAGAAAATACTTAATACAGTATATCTATTATATTGTGGCAGCAGCTGCCAGGAGATGAATGGGATTTCCAGTCCACAAAAGGCAGTTGGTACGATGACAGCAGTGGTGTGTGTCAAACCCCACAGCCCACTTCTGTACTATTCTTATCCATGTGTCTAACACACAACATGGTGGCGCCGCCTCTAGATGGGAGAGGGAGTCAAATCGCTATGTTTATTCAATCCATGACTTCTCCATTCAAACTGTCAGCACAGTAGTGCCAGATGTGACCGATTCTTTTAAAGTGGATTCCTCAATCCAGACTGAGAGAACAGGCTCGAAACACAAAAACTACTGAACAGGTATTAGGCAGCAATGTCTCTGGTCACTGCTAGGGAGAGCTGGATTTGAACCTGTGCCTTAAAGGAAGGTATCTTTACTTGCACATACTACTTAGTTATAACACACTCCAATGGCTAGACACTGAAGCTAGACAAATTCAGATTAGAATAAGACATCCATTTTTAACCAGAGATAATTAACCATCACTCCATCACTGACAATTCTTATATCACAACTGGACATTTTTTCTAAAAGATCTGCTGTAGGAAGTAATGTGGGGAAATTCTATGGCCTGTGTGACACAGGTCAGACTAGATGGTACCTTTCAGCCTTGGGATCTGTGAATCAGCTCTCATTTGATTTTTGTCTCATCTTGTGAGAGGAGACGAGAGAAAGCTCAGTAATTTTAGCCCATTACTCTCACAAGCACGAGAGATCACATCATGTTGAGGCATTGTCTTTACATGAGCCTTCATATAAGGGGGAATTTGTTTTCTCAGGAGATCAGGAGTCAGGGTAACTTATCTTGCTTATAGAAGTCCGGGGAGCTGAGGCCTGATACAAGGGGTAAAGAGTAGGCACAGACCTACAAGGAGGCTCCTGAGGGGGAACCCAGAGTATACCCAGAATCAGAGAAGAAGCTTGTCACACCAGCTAGTTGGAGCGACTTTCAATGAGGGGCAGCAGCAAAACTCCAAAGCTATGTCTAGACTGCAGGCTTCTTTCGGAAGAAGCTTTTCAGGAAGAGTTCTTCCAAAAAAAGGTCTTCTGAAAGAGTCTACACAGCAAAAGTGCATCGAAAAAGCGATCTGCTTTTCCGAAAGATAGTGTCCACACCGAATGGATGCTCTCTCGCATTTAAGCTGTGATTACTATAGACGGAGTGGCCACCGGGGCACCTGTGCTTTTTCCTCTTCTTTCCTAAGAACTCCCTCTTCCCCGTCCACACACGCCTTTTTCCGAAAGAGTTCTTTCGGAAAAAGACTTCTTCCTCGTAGAAAGAGGTTTACCAATGTCAGAAAAACCCCTCTGTTCTTTTGATTTTTTTCGAAAGAACATGACTGCAGTGTGGACATAAGTGAAGTTTTTCCAAAAAAACTCTGCAGTGTAGACATACCTGAAGAGGGAAACAGGAGTCCAGAAGAGGCATAATGAAGTGGTGAACCTGGAGAAGAGTCTGGCTTTAAGTTAATATGCTTTGCTTTATGCTAATAAATCAGATCCCAGAGTGCAGAGTAACTCAAAAGCACCCCTTGATGGGGGAAGAAGAGAAACTGAGGCAGCAGTAGAGTCTGACATCACATGAAGTAAGACCTTGTTGCAATATACAATCATCTCCAGTCTGTCAGCTCTTCAGGCTAACCAAAGTTGAGTGGTTTGCACTTGGATTTTCCTTGCAAGTTTCTTGTGCAGAAGAGTACTGCCAACTCAGTGGGTAGCAGCCTTCAAAGTAAGTATAAAAGAAATCCCCAAGTGTGGTGCAACATGATAACATGTCACCTCCAACCACTTCATTGGGGGATGTAGGGTTGCCAGATGGTCTCCCAAAAAATACCCAACACATGAGCTAAAAATTTGTCAAGCAAAAAAAAAAAAAACCAAAACAAAACAAACCACCCACACTGAACACACATCAGTGAGTGGCTACTACCAAGAGCCACCAAGCTAGGAACAAAGGGGGAGGCAGCAGAGCCTGCTCTGCAAAGCAGCTGCCTGCTACCTAGAGCAGAGGGAGGCAGACCCTGGGGCAACACAATGGCAGGGCGGGGGGGAGGAGGGGCGACCATGGGTAGGAAGGTGACTCCCCCATAGCCAGGTCTTTGGGTGTCCTAGTGGGAAGAAGCAGAAATTCCACCCCAGTCAGTTTTGGCTGAGAGCCCATGGAAGGCGCCTAAACGCAACTACAAAGCACCTGCGGGCTTCTCTCCTGGACTATGGCACCACAATGCACTTGAACAGCGCTCAGGGACAGGGCTTCTCCTCCTCCCCAGATGCAATCAGCTGAGGGCTCCCAGCGACTCCCCCCACCCCCACCCGGCTTCTGCACACAACCAGATCGCGGCCCCGCCTCCCAGCCTGGGACTCCCTCTGGTTGTGTGCAGAATCCTGGCGGGGGCGGGGGAAGTGGCCGGGACTCCCAGCCACTCCCCTCACCCCCGCCAGGCTTTTGCATGTGACCACAGGCTCCAAGCGCCGATTGCGGCCCTGCCTCCCAGCCACTCCCCCCGCCCCCGCCAGGCTTCCATCCGGCGCCCAGCGAGAAAAACAGAAAATACCAGACATTGCACAGTTGGGTATTTTCTGATTTTTTTTTTACCAGACAGAGGGCACAAAAACCAGACTGTCCGGTAGAAAACCAGAAACCTGGCAACCCTAGGGGGGATGGGATGGGAGGAGGAGTATTCCTGACAATTCACGGCCTGTAAGATCCCATGGCAGCAGTTCTCAGCTCAGAGCCTGTGAGCCCTTTCAGGGAGACCACAGCACCCTGAGGCTGAAACCTGGTGCCTTGTGCTACAGTGCCCCACAGGTGCAGCACAAGGCGGAAACCAGCCGCCCACTCCCCCGTCCTCACGTTAGCCACCCCAGCGCTCCTGCCCCCATTTAAACTGGGAACTACATTGGGAGCCCTCACCTCTGCCTGTACCCTTAGCTACCTCTCTGCCCATACACGGCCCCTACCTCTTCCCCTGCCTTCACCCTTAACTATCCCCATACCAGTACACAGCTCCTAGCTAACCCCAGCCTGCACCCTGAGCAGTTTTCAAACTTTCTGAGCTGAATTTCTCTCGCTCTCTCCCCCCCTCTCCCTCCCCTCCCACACACACTTTGAGTTATATTTTTGGTTGTTTCCTTCCACAACCCAGATAGCCTGAGTGGCCTGCTGAGATGAGTCAGGGTGGAAGTGGCACTTCTTCCCTGGCCCCCCCTGTGCAGAGCTGGCCCGACCACCAGCAGCCCTTATCCCCTCTCCAAAAAATTAAAACTATTCCTATGAGCAAGGGTCTTGCCCCCCAGCCCAGAGCCCCAAAGCTCTAGAGTTTTTATTAGGCATGTGAAAGTGTAAATGTGTCCATGGTTAACTGATGAGCCTGGGCTCATCGATTAACCTTCACAATCATACACAACTCCCCCACCCTCACGCGGGGCCATAGAGTCAGCATGTGTGGTGAGCCAGCTTAAAAGTCAGCTCCCTCCCACCCCAGTATGTGAATGCGTAACCGCTGACATTTTCAATAAATACATTTTAACATCCTCAGTTTTTATAGCATGTTCAGGGGAGCCTCAGCAAGAAAAAGGTTGACAGCTCCTGTCCCATGATATATATCCCCTATACTTACAGAGAGTTAAGTCTGTGTGTTAGATAAATGGGAATTTGGGTGATTTAACATTCACCTACTTCTGTTCCACTCTAGCTTCATTTAGCTATAGTAGCATTCCTCTCCTGTCCTAAGTTCTCCTTTAGCGGTACTGCGTGCTGCTGAACAACTGGCTTACTCCACTTCAGATAACTGCCCTTCAGCAGTGGACAAAGTGATTTTTTTTTATAATCAGGTGCTGTGCAGAGGTTCTCTATACAAAATGTGTTTGTATTACAGAAAGACCCAGAGATAGAGTTAGGATGTGGAGAGCCCTGCAAATCCACAGCTATCCACTTTATAGCCACAGGTATCCACATCCACAGATATGGATGCAGATATCCGTGGCTCATTTCTGCAGATGTAGATGCGGATACAAATTTTGTATCAGCACAGAGAGCTCTAATGATGTGTGCTACACAACATTCGGTAAACAGTCCCTGTCCCAAAGAGCTTATAGCCTCCTTGTATATTGTATATTAAATAAGGCTGAGACGCAGTCCCCTCATTCCACCAGCAAAAGAACTGCTTCTAGAAACCCTGGTTTGCATTCTTTAGTGACCAGTTGGTTTAAAGCCGAAAAAACCCAGGCAGATACGAGAGGTGCAGGAAAACACGGGCTGCTAAGCCCAACAAATAGCGTACAGAAACAAGGCTCCCTCTGGGGCACCCCTGTTCTAAAGGGTGTCTTTGAGGCAAGCTAAGTGCCCCACTAGGGCCGCCTCTCTCAGCCCTCTGCCTGCCCCTGCTGTATGCCCCGCACACATCCAACCCCACCTCCAGCTCCGGACAGGCAAGACCGGGGGGCTCATCTCTGCAGCCCCTAGCTAAGTACAAACGCTGCAAGACGCAGGAGTTTGCATCCGTTCCCCACGCTAGGGGTAGCGCGGGGCCGCTCCGCTGCAGAGAGCATCTGAGCAGGGCGAGCGGGCGGGTCCCGCGGAGGGCTGGGAGGAAGAGGGGCGAGCTGGCACAGTGACCAGCAGGAGGCTGAGCCAAACAGAAGAGGCAGGGGCAGCCGCAGGCCCGGGAGCAGAGAGAGGCAGGGTCCCAGCCGGGCAGGAGGAGGCAAGAGACGCTGGGGAGGGCGCGACCCGGGACAGGAGGCACACGTGGGGCTGAGCGAGGGAGAGGCAGGGCGCTGGAGGCTGCGGCGGGCAAAGCAGGCGGGGGACGGGGCTCTGGGAGCGGGAGACACACCCCGCTCCCCAGTGCCGGGGGAAAGGAGAGTGGGGGAGCGCGCCCCCGCCCCTCCCGATCGCAGCCTCTCACCTGCAGCGCTGCTCCCCGGGCTGAGCACGAGCTGG
The DNA here is from genome assembly GCA_019425775.1 of Rafetus swinhoei. Lineage (NCBI taxonomy): Eukaryota > Metazoa > Chordata > Testudines > Trionychidae > Rafetus > Rafetus swinhoei. The sequence goes on along the minus strand of CM033437.1, from coordinate 187,000,588 downwards.
GACAGAGCCGCCGCTCGCAGCGCCCAGGCCACCAGCGGCCCCATTGTGCAGCCCAGCGGACCGCTGCCACTGCGCCTGCGCGCGGCGAGCCGGCCCCTCAGCGTTCCATCAGGCCGATAGCTGATTCAGGAAAAAAAAAATGTAGAAGGGCGGGAGGAAGAAGCGCCCCGCACAAAGATGGCCGCCACCGCAGGGGAGAGAGGGACACGGTACCCCGCACAAAGATGGTCGCCGCTATAGTCAATTCCACATCCGGGACCGACTCGCTTTACCTGATGGGAGTTGTAGTGCCCGAGTTGGCACATCCCAGCTCAGTCTATGGAGCACAGCCCCTCCCTGCCCAGGAGTAACTGTGGGGTGGCCCCAGTCCTGCGGCCCCTGGGCTGCTCACCAAGCCAGCTGGTCTGGAGGTCGGCACTAGGCCTGTGAACACCACCAGTGGGGTGAGTAGGAGGTGCTGTGAGCCATTGAGCCCAACTCTAAACCCTGTAGGATAGAAATCACTTCAAGCCAGGAGGTGCAGCAGCCAGGGCTGAGTGGGTCTCTCGCTAGAAGCTGGGTCTCAGCACTGCCTGGCCAGAGCATTAGTGCTGCCATTGCTGGAATAATGCTATCAATAACTGGAAAAGGAAGTTGATAAATCAGAAAAAGTTCAGAGAAGAGCTACAGGAATGATGAAAGGATTTAAAACCTGCTTGATAGTGACTCTAAAAGCTCAATCAATTTAGCTTAACAAAGAGAAGGTTAAGGGGCAACACACCGGGACCAGATGGCATTCACCCAAGAGTTCCAAAAGAACTCAAATGTGAAATTGTGGAACTATTAACTGCGGTTGGTAATCTATCGTTTAATCAGCTTCTGTACCTAATGACTGGAAGATAGCTAATGTGATGCCAATATTTAAAAAGGGCTCTAAAGGTGATCCTGGTAATTACAGACCAGTAAGTCTAACATCAGTACCGGGCAAATTAGTTGAAGCGATGGTCAGGAATTAAATTGTCAGACTGATGTTGGGAGAAAGTCAACATGGTTTCTGTAAAGGGAAATCACGCCTTACTAATCTACTAGAGTGCTTTGAGGGGAGTCAACAAACATTTGGACAAGGGGAACCAGTGGATATAGTGTATTTAGATTTTAGAAAGCTTTTGACAAGGTCCCTCACCAAAGGCTCTTAAGTCACAGAAGTTGTCATGGGATCAGAGGGAAGGTACTCTCATGGATTGATAACTACTTAAAAGACAGGAAACAAAGTTTTCAGAATGGAGAGAGGTAACTAGCGGTGTCCTCCAAGGGTCCGTACTGGGACCAATCCTATTCAACCTATTTATAAATGATCTGGGGAAAGGGGTAAACAGTGAAGTGGCAAAATTTGCAAATGATACTAAACTGCTCAGGATAGTTAAGACCAAAGCAGACTGTGAACAGCTTCAAAAAGATCTCACCAAACTAAGTGATTGGGCAACAAAATGGCAAATGAAAGTTAACATTGATAAATGTAAAGGAATGCACGTTGGAAAAATAATCTCGACTATACATGCAAAAGGATGGGGACTAATTTAAGTATAACCCCTCACGAGCGAGATCTTGGAGTCATTATGGAGAGTCCTCTGAAAACATCCACTTAATGGGCAGCAGCAGCAGTTCAAAAAGCAAAAAGAATGTTAGAAATCATTTAAAAAAGGGATAGAGAATAAGATTCTTATCCTATTGTCTCTATATAAAACTATGGTACAGCCGCATCTTGAATACTGTGTACAGATATGGTCGCCTCATCTCAAAAAAGGCATATTTGCAGTGGAAAAGTTTCAGAAACAGGCAACAAAAAGGATGAGGGATTTGGAATGGGTCCCATATGAAGAGAGATTAAAAAGACTGGGACTTTTCAGCTTAGAGAAACAGGAGACGAAGGGAGGATATGATAGAGGTCTGTAAAATCATGACTTGCATGGAAAAAAGTGAATAAGGAAAAGTTATGTACTTGTTCCCAGAACATAAGAACTAGGGGTCCCCAAATGAAATTAATAGGTAACAGGTTTAAAACAAACAAAAAGAAGTTTTTCTTCATGCAGCACAGAGACAACTTGTGGAACTCCTTGTCAGGGGATTTTGTGAAGACCAGGACTTGAACAGGGTTAAAAAAAGAACTAGATAAATTCATGGAGGTTAGGTCCATCAATGGCTATTAGCCAGGATAGGTAGGAATGGTGTCCCTAGCATCTGTTTGTCAGTAAGAGCCTGGAAATGGATGACAGGAGAGGGATCATTTGAAGATTTCCTGTTCTGTCCACTCCCTGTGGGGCATCTGGCATTGGCCACTGTCAGAAGACAGGATACTGGGCTAGATGGACCTTTGGTCTGATCCTGGATGGCCATTCTTACGTTTTTATGACTCATTCAGTCTATAGGGCACGATACACAGCAGGGCTAAATCTGAAATAAGCTACGCAACTTCAGCAATGTCTATTGTGTAGCCTAAGTCAAAATAGCTTATTTTGGCTATTGATGCTATCTACACAGCAAGAAGTCTGAGGCAGAGCACTCTTCCTCCGACTTCTCTTATGCCTCATAAAATAAGGGTTACAGGAGTCGGCGTAAGTAGTCCTCCAGTTCGCCATTATTTCAACATTATTATAGTTTAGATGCAGACTATGTTATTTTGGAATAACATCAGTTATTCTGAAATAACACTGTCGTGTAGATGTACCCTAAGTACCCATATGAGGAGCACAAACTTGATAATGGGTATGACGTAGGGTACCTCTAGACTGGGGTGTTTTTCCAGGATACCAGAACAAATAGGATAATCATATTCAGCAAATCATAACCTTTTCGATGATACCTCACATGGCCTATACTGAATAAAATACATCATAATTATGCCATAAGCATATCATATCTCGGTGAAGAACATGGGTTGCAGTGTGACAATGGGATTTTCAATATAGCAGATAAAGGTATAACAAGATCCAGTGGCTGGAAGTTGAAGCTCAGCAAACTCAGACTGGAAATAAGGCATACATGTATAACAATGATGGTACTTAATTACTGGAAAAACTTAACGAGAGTTGTGGTGGATTCTGTATCACAGGCAATTTTTAAATCAAGCTTGGATCTTTTTTTAGGTCAAACAAGAAAATATTCAGGGCTGTTCTCTAGCTTGTGTTATGTAGGAGGTCAGACTAGATGATCACATTGGTCCTTTCTGGTCTCAGGTCTTGACTTCATGTACAGTGTGGCAGTGGCACAGCTGGGCCACTGTATCACTTTACTGAAGATGCTACTATGCCAACAAGAAAGCTTGGAAGGAGGTGAGCTGTCCTGGGGGTCTTGTCTGAAAATTATAGGTAAAGACAACAAGCTTTTTCTTTATTTTCCTTTTGCTTTGTAATTTGCTCCTCCCCCCCCCAAAAAAAAAAAAAACAAACAGGCATCTCTGACACTGATCTCATCTGATTTCTAAGAAACTACAGAGAAGCTGAGAGAGAAGGCAGAATCAGTAATGCCCTGAACAAGCACTTAATAGGTCGTCCTGGAAAAGCTTAGAGAGAGAGAGCTTTGGGGCCAGTTGCTGGCTAAAAGAAATATAGGACTGCGAGGCTCTCCTGATGTTTGGCTCATCTTGTGTTCAGGGAAACAGAACATTGTACATTCTCTATAAACAAGATTGCATTAAAGATACCTGGACCCATTACAGATTTCTCTTCCAAATGGGAACACCTGTAGGGCCCAAATTGTGACTAGCTTCTTAGGTCAAAAGTGGTACCAGTACCTACATTGAGAAATTGGAAAATCCAAGACATTTCTCATATGCTGATCCCAAACTCTTCTTGCCCCATATTAGCCTCCCCCCAAAAATATGAGGAAAATATCAGCTCCTTTCAATGGTGGTTGTCAGAAACAGCCTTATTGCTTTCTGCATAAACAGAATAAATTGTTCTGTTCCTCTTCTAAGAGCACAATGCTGCATCTGTGCAATTGATATGAATAGTTCTAAAATTAAGAACATAAGAATGATCATACTAGGTCTGACCAATGCTCCACCTAGGCCAGTGTCCTGTCTTCCAACAGTAGCCGATGCCAGTTGCTTCAAAGGGAATGAACTGAACAAGGCAATGGTCAAGTGATCCATCCCCTGTCATCCAGTCTCAGCATCCAGAGCAGAAGCTAGCATCTCTGACCATCTTGGCTAATAGCCCTATCCTGTTGTAGTTCTGGCTTTCACAACATACCCTGGCAATGAGCTCCACAGGTTGACTGTGCATTGTGTGAAGTATTTCTCTATATTTGTTTTATACCTGCTGCCTATAAATTGTGTTGGCTACCCTTGTAAATCTTGCAAAAGCTTGAGTAAGCAACCATAACATGAATGCCTTACATCTTTGTAACTTGTGAAGTTGCCTTAGACCCCTGTGTCACCCTGGGCCTCTCTACATACCTGATCCACTATTACTATTAATAGTGTTGTTCTCTGCTTGTCTTCCATTTCAAGTTTCAGAACGTATTTCCCCATTGTGGTCTCTGATACCCTACTCATTGTCAATTTTTTCTCTTGTAGTTTGCATGCCAACCTGCTGCACAGCCAGTCGGACTGTAGTACTGTACAGCTGAAGATTGTTATTTGCAGTGCTCTCTCTGAGGCAGACAGTAGGAGATGTAGCCAGCAGAAATGGTCAATAGCCACTAAGTCTTTCTAGGGCCCAGCTTATTTGATGTAAATTCACCTTCATGGTCAAGTTTGAGATGAAACTCCTGTGAACCTAGTAATTATCTCTCTCTCTCTCTCTCTCTTTTTCCTTCCTTCCTTCTCTCTCTCTCTCTCTCTCTCTCCTGGTCTTCTGTAATGAAAGTACCCCGGGCCAGTGGTGCTTGCTTTTGGAATATGTAGCTTTGCTTAAGCTTGGAGCCTTCCCAAAGTGATTTGGCTAGGAGCTTAATCGGAATCCCTTCATTCTCATTTCAAACACCAAGCTTACTTCTCCTCACCTCCTCTCTTCAATTTCCCCCTAAGCCTGGAGCTTTGTGGGAGGAACCGCTGACTGTGATCCTCAATGCCTGGTTTCAAATATCATTTCTCCCTCCGTTTTTCTACTAGGACAAGTACCAGCAAAAACCCATTTTCATTATGTTCCATCTGCCTGGAACAGAGAAACAGTTGGCTACAAACCTACAGCGTGCAATGTCCTTGCCTACATAGTCATTATGGCAGTGAAGATGGGTGCTTGGGGAAGAATTCTGAGACCTCAGGGCCCAATAGAGAGAAAAGCTATAGGTAGTGCCCTGCTGTCAAATGCAGATCTTGAGTCTCTTCCAAATTCTGGGATCCTGGATTCACTCCAGATTCTTAGTGCCTGCTGTGCAAAAAAAGCTGCCCTCTCTCTTTGTCCTTAGCACATCAGGCTGTATTGAACAGCAAGTACTAGGTATTCTGTTGATTCCTCAAAGAATGGATGGGCCTTTCCTTCAATCCTTGATCTTCTATCCTTGTTATGGGTCTTTTGGCATTACATAGTACTGCTAGCTGCCACCCTTCCCCCAAAATTCAGAACTCATGATTCAGATTCCCCCAAAGGGAGGCCACTGCAGGAGCTCTGCATAGAAGAGATCAAATTAAAATAAAATTATAAACTTGCATCAAATACTGCTTAATAGTTCAGAAGGCTCCAAATTCCAAATTACCAATTACTTCTCGACACTCCCAGCCACACATCTGCCCAGTAGCCTCTGTGCACCCTTTCTCCACCTGCAACTGTAGAGTCTCTTAACCTCCCCTTCCCCACCCCAGAGTGGCATGTAGGGCACCTCCAGAAGCTCTTCACTCACTCTTAGGCTTGGTGGTGTGAAACTAGGGAAGAGCAGCCCAAGCCCACCCTCCTTTTTTCCTACAAAATGGGAGGAGGGAGCGAGCCTTCCGGAGCTGCTGAGGTCTCTCAGCTTCCTCCCCTCTTGTGAAAATGGTATTGGCTGCTCCTTCCCCCTACCCAAAATTTTCTGTGGCTCCTGGAGAGAGCTCTGCCTGCCACTAAGAAGCTACAATTATGTCATGGATTCCATGACTTCCATTGGCCATGATATTTTCTTCCTTGGGGCCGGAGCTCCCAGACAGGCTCTCCAGTGCTCCCAGCCACCACCCTGGTAGCAGGACCGTACAGCTGTTCATCTGCAGCAGGTGGCTGACAGGCCCTATCGATGCTCATCCATCATCTGCAGCAGGAGGGACTCCCCAGAGCTGCCCAGCCATGGTGGGAGGGTGGTTGGGGTACCCTGTAACTCCCAGCCATGGCAAATAGCTGTGAGACCCCTCCTCTGCCCCCGGGAACTCAGTCACAAGGACCCCACAGCAACCCCTCTCCTCTGCTGGCATGAGGCTCCCACTTACTGCAGCAGTGGGGAACCCAGGAGCCTCAGCAGCAGTGGAAGCTGAATTCACCTCCCTAGTTTGCAGGGATATGTTTAGTGAAAGTCAGAGACAGGTCACAGGCTTCCATGAAGTTTTGTTTATTGCCTGTGACCTGTCCATGACTTTTATTAAAAATATCTGTGACAAAAACTAAGCCTTTGCTATGATTAGTTGTGCTTCCCCAGGAGCCAGGCAAGGAAGGAAGGCAGCCAATAAGAGACTCTTCCCTCTTGGTAGGTCAGAAAAATCAAAGTGAGCAAAGAACTTCTTTCTCTTCTTCACTCTTACTAAGACTGCCTGTAGCAAGGGCAAAATCCTGTTCTTGACAATGGACTGTGAGAGTTGATGATAAATGTTGCACCCAGCCTTGGAGGACATCAACCGTCTTCATCTTTGACTGGCATTGTTTATTGGAGTAAAAGATGCCCTATTGGGCATGGCCAGTTGTGCACTGGGTTGTCCTGAATTATCAGCATTTGGTATGACTGACTCTTGTAGCTCCAGATGTTTCCAGAGCCTGGCTGTCTGTCTCTGGCCAGCTGGCAGTTCGTTCCTAGGCAATCTTTAGAAACATGCTCAGTGAGAAAAAGACTGTGAGCAGGGCAATGCTGGAGAAGATATTGATACCATTAAAAGAGTGGGCAGAATGTCTTTCTGATTGTCACTTGTATGCATTTTCTTCCCAGCTTGATCCTTTGTTCAGCAGACCAGTGGTCCAGCTTGACCATGAACATAGTTACATGTTTATCATCAAAAGTATCTGTGCCATGGTAAGGATTCTAAACCATATGTCAGTGATTCTCAACCTGTGGTCCGCGGACCCCAGGTGGTCCACAACAGAACTATAGGGGGTCTGCGTTTAAAAGTTTAAAAGTAAGGATCAGGCCCATCGCAGGACTGGGACTTTCCACCAGGTGATTCTCACCCGGGACTCGCCATTCAGAACCATCCGTCCTCCCACCTCCAGCGCTGCTGTTTAAGCTCCAAACCTCTCCCCCTCTCCCAGTCCCATGGCGGGCTCAGTCCTTACTTTTCTTTTCCTCTCTCTTTTTTTTTTCTTCCCCAGGGCTCCGTGCCTGGCCAAGGGTGGATTGCCGGGGCAGGAGCTGCCTTTGGCCATGAGAGCCCCTTCGCTGTATCCTTCATGGATGGGCAGGGGATGGAGGGGGCAGGAGCTGAGGAAGCAGCGTGGGCCAAGGGACATGCCGGCTGCTGCTTCCTGTCACTCCCCTTGACCCAGAACGGTGAAAGACAGGGACTGGGAGCTGAGAGGCTCCAAGCCTGCAGACACTCCACATGGATAAAAAGTCCCAGTGTGCCAGTGGTTTGCCCTGCTGGACTGGGAAGTGACTCTGGGAAGTGCTGCAAACTCTGCTGTACTCTGCTGGGACATTTGTTTGCTTGCAGCGTCTGTGTTTGTTTGCTTGCAGGCAAGAAGCCTCTCAGCTCCCATTGGCAGTGAACAGCGAACAGCAGCCAATGGGAGCTGAGAAGTTCCGTCCTTCAGCCTGTGCTGAACCTGCGACTGTACTCTGGAGTCGGCTTATAAACGGGTCAGTCACTTTTTACCCTTTTTTCTCTTTTTTGAAATGATCACGTCACATGAATACGTCGCCCCACTCTAGCCATTCAAAAGCTATTAGGGTGGCGGGAAAGATTTAGTTGGGCTGCTAGCAAATATGGTTCGGTGGATCCAATAAAATTTTAGTCAATAAAAATATATGGCACCTCAAAGTTGTTACATTTCAGTGTGGACACGCTGTTATCTCTCCATACTACTGTATTTGTTTCAATAACATGAACTATTATACACTTCCAATGATTTCAAACATTCCATTACTTGATAAACAGCTATATTGTTTGGGGCGGTCCGTAAAATTGTAATAGATTGAAAGGGGGTCCATATGCTCAAAAAGGTTGGGAGCCATTGCCATATGTGATCCCATGACCAAGTTAGAGTAGGCTAGATGCTATTATACAATCAAATATGTAGTAAATCATTTGGTATGTTTTATCAGTTTGATATATGGCATATCCACATGGTCTGATTTGTCTTTACAGTCATTTCTATTTCTGTGGTGTTGAATGATTTATCTGTATACAAAAATAGCATGAGAGGAACTAAGAAATGTATAGGTTGTGATGGGAACCCTGGGGTACAACCTGGGACTGGGGTACTGCTGTGCCCACTTAACTTTCCAGCCTGGGCTGCCTCTCACAGTACTTTTCTAGTGACAAGAAGCAAACCCCTGCAGTTTATCACTTAGTACAACAGCATGTGAAGTTAGAAACCCAGGTAAATTGCATGAATGCTCCCTGAGCCACTCACAAATCACATAGAGAAAGGCACCAGCAGATCTCCCAAGTCCCTAACCTTGCACCCTAGAGCTGTACTGTCTTGTAGTGAGGAAGCTCAGAAACCTGACGGCTACATCTACACTGGCATGATTTTCCGGAAATGCTTAAAACGGAACAGTTTTCCGTTATAAGTATTTCCGGAAAAAGAGCGTCTACATTGGCAGGATGCTTTTCTGGAAAAGCCCTTTTCCGAAAAGCGTCCGTGGCCAATGTAGACGCTGCTTTTCCCGAAAAAAGCCCCGATCGCCATTTTCGCGATCGGGGCTTTTTTTGCGGAAAAGACTACTGGGCTGTCTACACTGGCCCTTTTCCGGAACAGTTTTCTGGAAAAAGGACTTTTGCCAGCGGAGCAGCATAGTTTTTCCGGAAAAGCAGCTGATTTCTTACTGTAGATCATCAGTGCTTTTCCGGAAATTCAAGGGGCCAGTGTAGACAGCTCGCAGCTTATTCCGGAAAAGCGGCTGATTTTCTGGAATAAGTGGCCCAGTGTAGACACAGCCGACCAGTATAAGATCATTACCCAGTCTGCCCCTCCCTTGTTATGGTAAGGACACGCACTTAGATTTGTAAACTGAGCTGAGATTTCTCAAACAATTCAACCAAGCCACAGATTGGTTTAGGTAAAATATAACACAGATGTATTAACTACAGAAAGAAAGATTTTAAGTTGTTTTAAGTATTAGGGAGAAGAGTCAGAGATAGTTAAAAAAAGATAAGGGTAAGCGTGCTGTCTAAATCCTGAACCTTATTAGACTAAGCAGTATTTAAATTAAACAGTTTTTCTGTCTCCACTGGAAGCTGCAGGTAGGTTACAGTCCTCAATACACAAGCTTCCCCTTTAAGCCTGGGACCAATCTCCTCAGTTCAAGTCTTTGTCTTTCCAGTGTTCTTGATGCTTCCGATGTAGACAGAAGAGGAGAAAGATAAAAGCATGATACCACTGTCCCATATTTTATTATCCGTAGTCCATGAGCCTGGAAAACACTACCCCAAATACATCCTGGTGGACTTTGCTGAGTTTCAGTGTTAAGCAAACCCGATTGTATGATGCTTGCACAGCTCTCTTACAGCTTTGTAAATCCCTTAATTATGTTGTATTTAAAGTACTTCATGGGATCTTTTCAGTGGGATAAGACAAAATGCCACATTTATTGGTAATACGTATATCAATCATTACTTTATCATATGCATATGATATATTACACTCATGCACTCTCTCTCACACACACAAGTACACACTGTCTTGTTGTTACCAACTAGTTGCTCTCCTAACTTCACTGGTGAGGTGGGTTAGATGGGGGAGGGATGGAGCCAATCCGAATCAATGCTTTGATGTTGACAAGACGAAACCCAGAGTCCTCCTGCAAGATACCTTAGATTTATAGCGGTTTCCCTCTCATGCAAATCTATACCAGTTAGTCATCATATGCATATGCAAAATCTGTGTCATCATGCATATGCAGTTAGTCATCTGTGGCCCCTTCTTCTGGGTGTTGTCTTAATACTGCCACATTCATCTTCAAAGAAGGTTCTTCCAAAAGAAGGCACTTGCTTCTCCCAAGGCCTGCAATATGTCTGATCTTCTTTCAATGAGCTCACTTGGCAGGTCTTATTGTCCTTAGATCTGGCTTCCATCACCTCTCCAACTGTTGTAGCTGCTCCGAGGTGCTTGCCTTACTTGCCTTATCTATTCCAACCTCATTCATTCAACAGGGCAATCAATTAAGTAAAAGGGGAGACATCTATTCTGGTACAAAGACATGACTATAATGTTATACCAAAACCTAATACAAAGTTGCTATATAACAAGACTTAATACAAAGTTTCTGTGTAAAAGGGCTTAATACAATACAAAGTTATATATGGAAATACTTACTACAAGGTTATATGAAAAGGCTTAATACAAAGTTGTATGAAAATGATACAAAGTTATATGAAGATGTTTAATACAGAGATTTATCTACAATTACAACTTCCATGCTGATTAATGGTCATTTAACACCCGTCTAGGAGTGGATCACCTCCTTTGTTGTCACAGGAAAACTGGCGTTGGATACCCCTTAGACTTACAACATATATTTTGTATATCACTAGTGTGTTAGTTCTGAAATTAACAGAACATTGAATGCCGGCCCTTTGTATGAAGTAAGGGTGGCTGCTATGGTATTGCCATCCTTACTTCTGCATTGCTGCCTTCAGTGCTGGATGGCTGCAGACTGGTGGACTGCTGACTAAGAGCCCAGCTTGGCAAGCAGCAGCACAAAAGTAAGGTTTGCGGTACCGCACCATGGCACCCTTATTCTGTATTGCTGATGACAGCAACTCTGCCTTCAGAGCTGGGCTCCCAGTCAGCAGCTGCCACTTGTCAGCTGCCCAGCTCTGAAGGCAGCACTGGCACCAACAGCAGCACAGAAGTAAGGGTGGCAATATCAGTTTCCCTTCTCTTACAATAACATTGCAATCCCCACTCCACAACTTCTTTTTGGGTCAGGACCCCTACAATTTTAACACCATGAAATTTCAGATTTAAATAGCTGAACTCGTGGAATTTGCTATTTTTTAAATCCCATGACAGTGAAATTGACCAGAATGGTTAATTTGGCAGGGCTCTACTATGAATTTGGTAGAGTCGTACAAATAAGTACCTTTTCAAATTTCTGGAGCAGGACAAGAAAGTTATAGGTCTGAGTTCTCTCCATTTCCTTGTAGTTTCTAAACTTTATTATTTTACTGTAACTTGAAACTTCACTGACCCATACGTGAAGCACCAATGGATTTGGGAAATTCTATAATCTTGTGATGCAAATCTTCAGGCCAGAGATCACCCGTGGCTCACTTCTTAACTGCAACCAGAGAGTCAGCCCTGCAGCACAATTCTAGCTAGTCTGAACGATGTGTGAAATTGTTCATTTTCTGGTATGGAGATGACAGTCCTAATTATGGTCTAATATTGGAATGAACAACCGCATAGCTAATGTCTCTTTTTCCTGTGTGCCTTCTGCAGTTATTTGGTTTTCTTTCACTTTTACAGATGTAAGGCCATAATGAATCAGTGGGACATTTTGTAGATTGTTTTTGTTGAAACACCTGCCTCCATTCAGTAATTATCAGTGGAGGTGCCCTAATATTTCTAACAGGGTGGCAGATTCTTCCCCTCTGCTTGGGATGGAGGTGTTCTTCTGCTGAGATACTCAGATACACAGAAATTGAAGAGGGATGCAGAGGTATTTTTGAGTCACTCTGAAGTTACAGGCAGGTGTTTCCATCTGGCTTCAATATGGACATGTAAGAGGGGTTGAAGTTTCACTCTGAAGCAGAGGGAACTTGAGACTGAGGTCCTTCAGGGAAGCTTGGGAACCACTGAATGTGAGGCAGAAGCTTAGCACAAGGTTTTAAGTTGGTAAGTTTTGGGCCATGCCCTGTGTGCATGTATATCCTCTACTCAGAACCAGGTGGCAACTCCAAGTCAGAATTCTACTCTAGGATGTTCTACTTTTGCCAGGTAGCATTTGTGTTAGTATCGGTTTCTTCATAGCCATGCATACTTTCTCAATAGCAGAGATCTGGTCTGATATTTGAGATTCAGACAACAGTACAAAGTACTTTTTCCTGAAATCTGTCTGGGATCTTTCTAGGCACCGCTCTCTCCCACGGCACATCAGTTGCAATGCTCCTGTGTGAAGAAATGTCATCGGGCATGTGAGTGGCCTCCACTGGCTGCTGTCTGCAGCACGGCCCAGCAGGGCAGGGGATGAGTCATTATGCAAGGGGGCTTCGAAACTCGTCAGACAGGTATCTCCCATGGAGCGGAACAATGGGAAGAAGGGGAGTGGAGCCCTGGCAAGGGGGGCAGGGCTGGAAGTGAGTGAGTTTAGTTTCTGTCTGGGATCATGGAGGAGACAGCCTAGGGAAAGAGGCTGGAATGTAGGGGCCCAGTCTCCCCCATCTCAAGGGGGGGCTGAGGCATCCTAAGCCCGGTTCCTGTAACCAGATGACATCTGTGCTGTGCTGTATCCTGGAGAAGCAATAAACTCCCTCTATTCTACTGGCTGGTGGAGTCTGTCTGTGCCATTACGGGGGTGCAGGGGATGGGAAGACCCCAACGCGCCATCACAGGGCATAACACACTTGGCATGCTTATGGAAGTAGGGAGAAACAACTAAATGGGCTGTTTATTATAACTTAAACAACCTATTAGCCAGCTCTTCCAGTAAAAGGGAAGCACCATAATCCTTAATTTGTATTATTCTTTATGCAGCACAGCACTGACTCCATTCAGAGATTGATCTGAAATGTCAAGTTACAGAAACACATCATTTACTTTATTTGAAGCAGTCACTTTCCTTAAGACCAAACTGACAACATACAAAGACACACACTACAATTTTCCAGCCAATTTACAGTATCAGTCTCTGAAATAAACACACCAGCTCACAGAATGTTACACTTTCCAGTTTTTCATGCTGAAACCATTATCATGTTATTGTTCAATACTAGAACTTGCCTTGCTTCCTCACATCATGGAACCCTTTAAACCAAGAGAAACAAAAGGACTGGTAGTGTGTTGAGGATGAAGAGTAGATGGTTGCCTCATCAACAGGAAATACTTGCCAATATATGGCTTCGCTTCCCCTGTGGTTTTGCTTCCTATTTTCACAATACCGGTGACAATATGTTGTCAGCTCCAGCTACTTTGATATGATACAAAGGCTGCAGCTGCTACTTTGAGAAGTGCTATTATGGAGCACTCCACTCACTATTGGAGTGGCACCTCCTGGTCATTCTGGAAATTAGTTCAAGGCCAATGCCCCTATTCCACACCCCATTAGTCCTCTGCAGTCTGCCTGCAACTCCTTTCACAGCATCAGGGACCACAGTGTCCTCTTTGTGGCTCAACCCTCCCGCCGTGTCACTGGACATGTTCAGCCCTTCAATTGTCCTGCCACTTCCCCAGTGACAAATAGAGGGGAACCCAGGCCTGACCACTACTCTGTGACCCTCCAAACTGCAGTCACTTACTGCATTCTTTTGCCTGTACTATCACTGTATTTCCCTGGGCCACTTCCCCATGGCTACAGAACCCTCCTCAGTCTCAGAAGCCTATCCAGAGTTCCTTCTCTTCTACCCAGGTTCCTGCTTGCATGGGTCTGTCCAAGATGCTACAGGGTTGCAGCCTGCTCTAGACACAATCTTCCCTCCTCAAGCTCCTGCTATGCCCTGCGTGCCTTTTTATATGGGTCTGCTGAGACTGATTGGCTGCTCCTCACAGCTCCTTGCTTATTGGCTGCTTTTCACACATCCTCCCTAAGGTGATATTAACTCCTCCCTGGCCAGTGTGGTGCGAATGCCCCATTACAATTCCTCTCTGTCAGAAAGGGGAATTCTTTGCTAGAGCTTGCTACTAACACTCTCAGCACTGGCTTTGGGGCAAAGCACAACTCCACTCAACCAGTGTACAACTGCTTTGTGCTCACCTAAAGAAGAAGAATGGTTCAGTGCTCTAAGGCACTAGCTTGGGCTAAGAGGCAGCTGGGTTTAATTCTCGGCTGTGTCGTGGACTCCCTGTACGACCTTGGAAAAATCCCTTGGCCTCAGTGCATCAGTAACACATCTGTGAAATGAGGCTCATAGCACTGCTCTACCTCACAGAAGTGTTGTAAATATTGTGAGATGCTCAGATAGTATGGCAACAGAAGTTCCGTGTGTACCAAGGATAAATAGCCTTGTACTAAGGCTAAAAGTGGGGAAGCCATCTTGTTTTTTACCCATCTTATTGTCCCAGGTTTTCTCCTCACCATCTTCAAGTAACTAAGCAGTAAATTGCCATGCTGTTTTTTTTCTTTTCAGAAATCTCAAAGAAGCTCTTATTTTCCCTAAGTCCTACCAAATAAAGTGCTTTTCAGGAAGCTTGCTATTTGCAAAACTTGTTACTCTTCTGACTGTTAGGCTGAAATGTTTCAAAAAGGTTGGGTCTTCATGTAGCTCTGCTAAAATTCTTAGCTTCTGAGTATGCTTGATAGACTTTTCAGCTGCTGTACTTTCTTTTGATTCCCCCTGTCCCTTAAACTAATGGTTAATTACATCCCAAAGATTGTCCAGGCTGTATTACAAGTTTCAGACATCAGTCACTTACACTGGAAGCACTGTTAAAAAAAGGGGGGAGGGTAAACTTTGTGCTATAGAAAGTGTCTGTCTTTTATTTTCCCATAGCTCTGAAGGGCCTGAAAAGATTCTGCTGAAATCAAACTTTAAAACAAGTTACACCTTCCACCAGGGAAAATTTCAGCCACAAAGATGAATGTTGCAGAAAGTTATAAAGACAGGACAATATAATGGAAGCAAGTACTACCTCCTAGATCATGGCCTCATGGGAACACTACAATAATGTATATAAAGTGAGTCACATGGTTCTGTTATACTGAATATGCCAAATAATTAAAATATTAGTTATTTAAAACTGCAAGCAATAGTGTGTCTCACTAACAGATTCTTATTAAGAAAAGTAGGTGCTTGTGACTTCATGGCACTTCCCGTTAAATGTACCCAAACACGAGTTACAATGTAATTCCAAAGGTATTTATGTTCCAACTCTTTCTTGCATATCAGAGTTGAAGAGCAGGTCCATTTTCCTGTTTTTAACTAGCTTGTATGTGGTACAATTTCCTTTCTTAATGAAGCCTCAGGACTCTGAGTTTCTAATTTAGGGATGGAATGAAATGAGTTATACTGTGACTTTCAGTCATTGGAGAACTCGTCTAATGTGTATTCACACCTACTTACGAATACTCTGGTTCCTTAACAATGCCCATCGCAGCTAATTTGCAACTACAAAGTGTAAACATTGACTTCTAAAGTTTTTTTAATAGAGCCCTATGCAACTTAATTATCTATTATTGGCACTTGTTTTCTGAAGGTGATTAGTTTGAAGAAGTTAAACTTTGTAAGAGCAAGGTCTCTAGTGGCAATAGGATAAACAATTTCTTATTTCAAAGTGGGATAAAAGGGACTCCCATGGGTCATGTAGCTCATCCCTCCTTTCCTAGCACATAAAATTTCCTTTTCCATTAAAACTTCTCTTATTTAAACATCTACTAGAATGATCTCTCTAGTTCAGGTCCAACTTAAACTTCAAGTTTACCTTAGGAATGGATGAACCAGCTCATAAACCCTAAACTGGATCAGAACCTCTTCAGACTTTGAAAAACTTTCCCCGCTCCTTCTCTCCAGTGGGCCTCTTGCTTTTACTGAAATCCATCTGATAGCAAATCTTCTGATCTCTGAGCTAGTAGGTGTCCTCAGATTCTTGAGTCCCAAGGTCTCCATGAGGTTTAAGGATAATGCAACCTGGATTCTGAGACTAATTTGCCCTGGCTCAGATGAAAGTACTTGAGCTAGATTAATTCCTTCCTCACCTCCACTGACTTCAACAGGATCACACCAGGAATAAATTTGGTGGAGTTTGATTCTCCTCTCAGTGTTAACACCCACTTTGCACAGGATTGGGAAAGAGAAGGACAAAGTGAAAAATGCGAAGTGAAGAAGGGAGAACATAAGAATGAGTGGCCATGCTGGGTCAGACCAAAGGTCCATGTAGTATCTTATCTTCTGAAAGTAGTCATCCATTCCTAGTTTCAGGCAAACTGAAGCTAGGGACACCATTTTTGCCCATCTTGGCTAATAGCCATAGATGGACCTATCTTCCATGAACTTATCTAGTTCTTTTTTTAACCCTGTCATAGTCTTGGCCTACACAAAATCCTCTGGCAGGGTGTTCCACCAGCTGACATTGTGAGAACACACACAAAAATTGGTGTTTTTCCAAACCTGAGGTTTGACGCTCACCATCATTCATTTGTATTGAAGACTACCCTTATTATTTGTATTGGTAAGGTTTTGGACAATAGTTTATCACAGATAAGTATACATTCCCTATGGATATCAAAAGCCACATAGCTTGAGCCTTCCACCTAACTCACTACTGTAAGGATGGGGAGTACAGCTAGAGTTTTGGAGGCAGCTTATTGCTCATTTAGGGACTAATCTAAAGCTCTTTGAAGGAAATAGGGGTGTTTCCTTTGACTTTAATGAACCTTGTAGCAGGGCCCATGCTGGCACCATAATGCAGTCATGCCAATAAAAACTTCTACTGTACCCCCACATGCTGTACAAAATCAATGCAGTCACCTTTTAGTTTAAGGTATTCTTATAGTTTATAAAAAATAAAAGTCAGAGATGTTAATAAATGACACGAGGCATGAGTGTCATAGATTATTATGAACACATCCATAAAAGGTGTTTGATAATCAAACCACTCTCATTACAAGGAGTCCAGCTGTACAGAGCACGTAGAGGAAAATTTAGAAAAAACTCAAATAATCTAAAGTCTTTCTTTTAGACATACAAATACTTACAGCATCAATATGTGATACTGGGACCTTCGAGGGATAGAAGCAAATATCCTCCCACCCTCTGCAAGAAATCTCCCAGGCTTTGTCTTCACTGCAAGTTCTTCTGGCAGAAAATATGCTAATGAGGAGTTTGTAGCTCCTTGAGAGGTTGGAGGTAGTTCTGTAGGCAGAGTGCAGACGAGATGCATGATAAATGCAATTGTTCACAGTGAGAGATTGTGTCACTGAGTGCTCCACAACCCTATGTGCCTTAAAATGCACTGCTGCTGTAGCTCCCTGGCCTAGATGCTCCAAGCCAGCAAACAAGCATGCACTGAGTATCTGTGTGATTAGTAGCCTGGATCAGCAACTCTGACTCCAGCAACCTCTTTGTTACACTGCAGTCACACTCTGGTCTCCACCAGCTTTGGTTACTACTAGCCATGTGACCCCAACGCATGCCCTGAAATGTCCAGCCCTCTCCTGGATCACTCAGCGAAACAATGAACTTCTTTTGCTACTCTAAAGAGACAATAGCAAGCAGCTTGTCACATTAACTGGAGTTAACAATCGCTTCCATTCAAATACAGCACCGGACTAGTTTAAATTAAAATAAAAAGGGGTTGTTAACAAAAGGATATAGATTAAGTGATGCCAAGGAAAAGAAATAAAAGTAGAGATGGTTATAAACAAACACGTGAAAATATCTAAAATTTAATCTAGCAAGGCACAGTCTTTGGGTAAGATATTTTCTCTCACCAATCATTATTTGTTCAGCATGGATGACTGTCTCTGACTCTGGACCTCCCACTGAACTACAAGGTGTTGGTTTCCCTCGTCTTCCTCCATGAAAGAGAACTTGGGGTTCTTTGCCCCCTTTCTTATAATCCAGTGAATCACTGAAATGATTCTTTTCAAGGTCCCCTCTCCTCCCCCGCATATAAAATTCACTCAAATTGTGAGGAAGGAGACATGGAATCTGGCAGTGAAGGAAGTTTCATGCTCGTTTCTTTCCCTGCTGGTGTTTGTGTAATGAAAATTGGTCTGTTCCTGCCCCCTCCGATGCAAATGAATAGCCATTTGACATATGATTGCCAATTGACTATGATGGCACCAGGCTGGAAGCCTTGGCTTGTCCTTTTTCTAGGAGAAACCTCTTTACCGGTTTTCCAGACTTGTCTGATAAATACATTTTAGTTCCACATTTTCTTCATATTTTTATGGTCCCTTGGATGTTAGTACACGCATCCCACACAAGAATATTAATGGCCAGTGTCTTATTAATTGGCTGATGACACCTTATATGTCACATATCAGATATAACATTAATGAATTGGGATTCACTGAACTGGTTGGGCCAGCTGAAACTCACTACCAGATATCGGTGAGCCCCTTGTCCTCTCACACTGGGATGCTGATAGGGTCCCATCTACTGTCTGTCACCAAACATGGAGCTGTCAGTTCCAGAGCTGTATGATGCTTATTTGTCACACACCTTTCACTGCGTCTCCTGGCCACTATTCCACTAGCCCCACTTCACATCCATGGTGATGCCAAATTGCAGAAACATGACAAGCTGGATTTAAGCTGTGAATAAAACTAACTTGAAAATGAATATCTCTGGAGAACTCTTGTAGGTAAAGGGCTTTAATCCTTAGTGATGAATGCACTGAATATGTCCAACCTGAAAGTTCAGCTTTTTGAGGTATGGATAAAAAAGCATCTTTAATATTTTTTAACATTACATATGCCTTTTCTTTACCTGCGCTGTAGCTTAATTATTATTAATGGGATCTTGTTCAAATTTTCACCAGCACCCAGAATTCGAGGGGGCATCAAAGAAGCTGAGAGTAATAGGGGCACTAAAAACTTGACATGGAGATACTGAAATGACTGGGATTGTTTACCTTAAAAAGGAGACACGTGTAATGGACATGATAATAAAATTATATTGAAAATGAATCATCTAGAGATTGTAGATCAGGAAGGTCTGTTCTCGCTGTCCAGAAACCCAGGAACAGGGAAAAATTCAGGGATGCCAAAAAGTGGTATATTCAAAACAGATAAAAGGATCTTTCTTCCCCCACCCACTGTGTAATTAGATTGAGGAACTCACTGCCGCAGGCAGTCACTGAGGATAAGAATTTGGCAAAGTTCAAAGAGGGACTGGATTTGTAGATGGATAACAAGAATATCTAGGGGTATAAGCAATGACAAGTGTTGTAGAATCTGTACAAAGCCTCATGCTTCAGGTCTCAAACCAAACCCCAGTTAGCTGGGATTAGAATAATACCTTCATCTGGGAGGGGGGGCATTTTTTCCCAGCTCTTCCCACTGTGGGGCATCTTATAACTTTGTCTGAAGCATCTGGTGCTGACCCAGTGTCAGAGCCAGGATAACGGACTAGAGGGATCACTAGCCTGATCCAGTGTGACAATTCCTATGGAAGTCCAAAAGGGAAATTTCAGTCATGACTTGAGCAGGTGAAAATAGGGGACCTACTTCTCTGCTACTTTGCATCTCGTAGAGCAGGGCTTCTCAACTTTGGAAGCCCCAGGGGCCACAACGATACTCATAGCACATGCCGAAGGCCGCAACCTAAGTGCTGTTGCATATACATGCAAATATATATGCAAATAGCTTCTTTCAGAACTGACGGGCACGAATACAAAGATTAAGGCAAGACTATACAACATGAATGCCCCATTTAAGTCAGTTCTGCTGATATTAATAAAATGCAATTATTTACCCGATTTCCACCCATATGACAGCACTTTTAATGAGCAATCGACAGTCCAGGGATTTAACTACTAAAATGCATATCAACAGAAGACCATTATATTGATTACTTTTTAGTTTTGGCTCCCACCCGTGGGCTGCAAACAAACAGGCTGCGGGCCTCATGTGGCCCATGGGGCATGTGTTGAGTAGCCCTGTTGTAGAGTCAGGTGCACCTCAGTAAAATGGTACTAACTCAGGTTAGTAGTATTTTACACCCACTTCATGCTTTGTATAGATGACTATACAATATTTCAAGGTGTGAAGCAGGCCTCAAATGCTTTAAAGAGAATCCCCTATATGGACATGGGTCTGACCTATGTGTGCTGGAAGAGTAGTTAGGGACCACCATCCAACGACAAATCTTCAGATGCAGATCCAGGACACAAGCCATCATGTATTTTGCTTCTCTGATGGTACTCATGGATCTCCTAAAAGTTTTCTGGTTGGTGCTTTTTCTCTAACTGAACAGAACTTTTCATTTTATACATTCCTTACTGTTTATCACAACATGAAAAATAATTGTTTAGTCGCATCATACATCCCTGAGACAGAATATGTCCCAGAGGTCCCAGACACATGGTTAAATACCGCTTTCAGAGGGAAACCATAGGATCAAAGAAGAAACGATTCTTTTGTGTGCAGGTAAGTCATGTCATGTTAGATGTTGGTAAAAGCTAGAATTTCTCTCATTTACTGTATTATATGCCAATGATGACAGTATTTTGGGTTGTGCTCTTGTTTAGTCCTGGACTTGTTCTTTGCCAGAGCTGCATGTATTGCCACAGAATACTTTATTTGAGGGACAGGAAAACAGCAATGCAAAGCAAACATCAGAAATGGTGCTCTGATGTGTAAGTGAAGCCTGGTAAATATTTTCATGCTGCTTTTCTTTCTACTATCTCGCTATACAAAACCATGTATGGGCTGGGTTCTGCCACCCTTACTCACATCTAGTAAAGTTGTCCCTGACTAGCCTGACTGGAAATCAATGTGGCCACTTGAGGAGCATGTGAATAAGGGTTAAAAGCATCTGACATTCTGTCAGTAGATGTGAAGCCAAATTTAAACTTTGTAACTGAATTGAAGTCAGATGGTGACCTGGCTAACCAGAGAATACTAATCCTCCTGGCTATCAGCTGCTCCCATCTGATTTCTGTGTACAATGAGTCTCTGGTCTCAGTCCACTGCTGCATGAAGAAGTGTCCACGCCACAAATGTCATCATACTCGGTACTAACTGGGTAACTAATGGGGGGGTTGCCATTGACGTCAATGGAAGTAGAATTAGACCTATAATGCTGAAATAGCCCCAACTCCACCTCAGATTAGATTATTCCCCCTTTATGGAAGTGTAAATTCCTGGTAGCTATTTTAATTGCCCTTCTCACTGTACTTGAGAACCACATTTTTTCTATAGTCAGGCTGATATGTAAAAGCATTGGGAGGTGAAAATAGTACACTAACTGCCACCTAATGTAATATCTCCACAGTAATTCCTCTACAAAATATCTTACCCCCTTGATTGCTTTTGTTGTGAACTGGATAATGTATCACTTACAGCTGACTAAACTCATAAGGCTTCAGTTCTTATTTACAGTAACATTGCAATCAAACTGAAATGTCAGGTCTTGAAAGCTGTTTATGTGAGAAAGAAAGAAAGAAAGAAAGAAAGAAAGAAAGAAAGAAAGAAAGAAAGAAAGAAAGAAAGAAAGAAAGAAAGAAAGAAAGAAAGAAAGAAAAGAAAGAAAGAAAGAAAAGAAAGAAAGAAAGAAAGAAAGAAAAGAAAGAAAGAAAGAAAGAAAGAAAGAAAGAAAGAAAGAAAGAAAGAAAGAAAGAAAGAAAGAAAGAAAGAAAGAAAGAAAGAAAGAAAGAAAGAAAGAAAGAAAGTCTAGACTACAATGCTTTATTAGGAAAAGGTACGCAAGTTGCTCTCTGCAATTTGTGTATCTTTTTCCGAAAGTTTTTTCGGAAGAGGCTTTTCCGAAATTTGGCCCGTCTACACTGGGCCAAATTTCAGAAAAACTTCCTCTTTAGGAAGAGCCCTTCTTCCTCATGGAAGGAGGAAGACAGGGCTTCCGAAAGAGCGCATCTGCTCTTCCTCCAAAAAAAGAGGAAGAGCAGATGCTTTCCCTGAACATGGCTGAGTTTTTCTGGGATACCTCTGGTATCCCAGAAAAACCCGTAATCTAGATGTAAAGAAAGAAAGAAAGAAAGAAAGATATTTAGTACAGAATAGAGCTGTTTTGCATGGGTTAACTTTAACTGATATTATCTCTTATGGAAATGTCCAAATGGACCTTATTAAGATACGTTGGGATCTAACATGTAGATCTGTCTTAGCAGAAGTCACATTATATGAAAAATATTCTCTAAAGAACATGCACACAAAACTGAAATAAAGAAATGATTTCTTAACTATGTAAGTGAAGAGCGAAACAGTAACAAACAGTGGGAACATATTGTGGTGGATGGATCTAACCTATTTATAGTAAAAAAGGAAATTTAAAAAATTCTGATATAAGGTTTAACTCAGGAGTGGGGAACCTCTTTTGGGTCAGGAGCTGCTGACCCACAGAAAAATCAGTCAGGGTCTGGGGGCTGTGGGGAGGCATCGGGGGCAGCTGGAGTGCCAGCGCAGGCTCCCCTATGTTGGGGGAGGTCCTAAGCCTCAGAGGTCAGATCCAGGCAACCCAGGGACCGCATCCGGCTCCTGGGCCTTAGATTCCCCATCCCTGGTTTAACTTAAAGAAACCCAAGCATGTTGAAGTCTGGAAACACACAAGTAGGGCACTCTAACACCCTTAACTCTGCTCTGTAGGCTCAACATGGAGAGGGTGAGAGTGGTGGAGATAAAACCTAGATGTAGCTTTTTAAAACTGCTCATTTAGCATTGGACTTCAAACAAAATACATTAATCAGATATTTATTCCATGTTCTCACTATAAGGCAATTGGGTGTCCTAACTGCATCTCCAGACCTTTGCATGTTTGGATTCAAGGTTAACCTTAACTCTGAATTTTGTGGACTTATAATGGCTGCTTTTGGGATAAGTATACATCTCTCTAATATACCTTACCCTAAATGTACTGATATGTGTGGTCAATTATAACTTCTTGTTGTAGCTTTCTCTTTTGTCTGGGAATTAAGAAGCATGCATTACTAGCCATCGCAACCACACCTCCCTTCCTCTTGCTCTCCTATTGTCTGTCTTAGGGTACGTCTACACTAGCCCCCTAGATTGATCTAGGGAGGCTAATGAGGGCAACCGGAATTGCAAATCAAGCCCGGGATTTAAATATCCCGCGCTTGATTTGCATGTTCGGTCACCATTTTAGAAATTGACTAGCTCGGTAACTGCCCGCGTCTACGTGGCAGTGAAACAGATTCAATTTAAAGCCCCTAATTCAAATTAGCTGGTAAACCTCATTGCAGGAGGAATACCAGCTAATTCGAGTTAGGCTTTAAATCGAATCCTGTTTCACTGCCGTGTAGACGCGGGCAGTTACTTCGGGCTAGTCAATTTCTAAAATGGCGACCAGCAGGGAACATGCAAATCAAGTTCGGGATATTTAAATCCCGGGCTTGATTTGCAATTCCGGTCACCCTCATTAGCCTCCCTAGATCGATCTAGGGGGCTAGTGTAGACATACCCTTAGTTTGTTATATGCTGCCCTTGCTTAGACTGTAAGCTCTAGGGCCCTGGGACTATGTCTCTTATACATTTACATTCTGTGCCCTCTAGTTAATGTATTCATAAAATAACCATAGTTCAGAGTGGCCAGATCCTCTACTGACGTACATTTTGTAGCTTCATTTAATTCAATGGAGCACATGCCAGTTTGCACGAGCAGACCCTCTGGCCCCCAACCTGGCAGTTTCTTTAGAAAGGCAAAGTGGTGTTCACAGACTGTTCTCATTGTTGGCACATGATTTTTCAAATCCTTTTCCTTGGCAGATTTTTTAGAAAGCCACTGTGTAAATGGGAAATCAAACACTCATCATGGAATTCGTTTTCCTGGGCTTTTCAAACCACCCCAACCTTCAGATTTTATTCTTCCTGGTCTTCTTGGTCATCTACACAATAACCCTCTTGGGGAACACGCTGATCTTAACTCTGACAAGGACTGATCCAACTCTTCACACGCCCATGTATTTTTTTCTTAGTAATCTGTCCTTTTTAGATATATGCTACTCATCCACCACAGTGCCAGTCATGCTGGTAAACTTCTTCCAGAGCAGGAAAACCATCTCGTACTCTGGGTGCATGGCACAACTGTTTTTCCTCATTACCTGTGCCGGCACAGAGTGTGTGCTGTTGGCCGTCATGGCTTATGACCGATATGTGGCTATCTGCAAGCCCTTGAGCTATTCAAGCATTATGAACACGAGGCTTTGTGTGCAGCTGGCAGGGTTTGCGTGGCTGTGTGGCTTGGTGAATTCTCTAGTGCACACTCTCCTGACATCAACCATCGTCATGTGCAAGTCCAATCAACTCAGCCACTTCTTTTGTGATGTCCCGTTGCTGCTGAAGCTCTCGTGCTCAGACACGTCTGTCAATGAAGCGGTGCTTCATTTGGCTAGTGCCTTGATCGGACTGAGCCCTTGTCTGTTCACCGTGGTCTCCTATGGCTACATCATCAGCGCCATCCTGAAGATCCGTTCCGCCAAGGGCAGATTCAAGGCTTCCTCTACCTGCACCTCACATCTGATTGTGGTCATCATATTCTATGCCACCTCCAATTTCAATTATAATCGGCCCAGCTCAGGCTACTCTCTGGACATAGATACTTTGGTTTCGTCATTGTACTGCATTGTGACCCCCATGTTAAACCCGGTTATCTATAGTTTAAGGAATAAAGAAGTAAAGGGTGCATTTAAAAAAATGGTCATAAAATATTTTGCTTCAGTGGCCCAGAGCAGAGGCGGGGTAGGGACACAGCAATGACATGAGCACAGAAGAAAGGTAGCCCCAGTGTAAACGTCTCAGGGCATCATAATCAGGGATTGCTGAACTTCATGGAACTGAAGGGTTTGCTGCTTCTTGAACCAAAGTAGGGGCAGGGTCAACAATCAGACAGATTTGAGTTTACTACTAATTCTTATTACCACTGGTGCCCTTGACTGAGATCAGAACCCAGGGTGTCTGCACAGCGGAGAGCATAGAGTGAGATGCAGTCGCCATCTCAAAGAGTTTAGCATCTAAGGCCGCCCTCCTACAATGGTATTGAGCTCCTTCATCTCCTAATGGAGTCAGTGAGAGTTTCAAGAGAACGTCTCTTCTTCTAGATTGAATGTAAAGGGAGGGAATTAAGCTTGTGAACTTGGTCCAAATCTGCCTAGGTGCATGTGGGGATAAGTGAAGAGGAGGTAGGAGCAGCAGGCTCTGGGGCTGGGAAATCTGACTGCTCTCCCAGAGGCTGGATGACTTGGTTTAAGAAGGGCAATGTGATTCCCTTGCTCTCCCACCACACAGGTGCCCAATAGCCTACTGCTTGTACAATGAACTGAGTGTGGGTGGACAAGGTGTGCCCATCCTGCAGATGGGTGGAGGGGTTTGTTTAAAATGGGAAAGTAAGAGCTTGCTGTGTTCTTAAACCATAGCTTACAGCAGCAAACACCGATTCTGCTTCACAGATGCTGGATAATACAACTAACTCATTTCAGGAAGACCAGAGCCCACTGGAAATCCCACAGCCCAGGTACTGCACTGTGACCGGGACTGGCGGTTGGGCTGTGCCGCAGAAGCTCGGAAGCTGGTGTCAGCAGCCAGAGCCGTCCCATCCATAGGACAGTTTGGGGCAACCACACTAGATCCTGTGCTTCTGGAGACCCCACAGGGAGGCCTGGGGGTTTACCAGTGGCCTGGTGCCAGCAGCAGGGGTCGGTAATGCCCTGGATTGCATCCCTCAAGGTCGGAAGTTTGGGGGAAGGGGTGCAATGGGATGGGAGGAGATAGAGCAGGGGCAGGAAGAGGCAGAGAGGAGCAGGATAGGAAGAGGTAGGGCATGGCCTGGGACAGAAAGGGGGGTTGTCCTGGGCCCTGCACCCCCCAAGAGATAGCTCTGTCAGCATCTGTGGCAGTATTGCTCTGATGCAGAGGGATCCTTGGGCAGTCAGGATAGTGACTTCTGGGCCACCTTCCCTCCCTCCTGCCAGTGCAAGACATGGGTTTTGCCTCACTGATTCCATGCTGCCAAACTGGCCCCTGGAATCAGCTGTTGTCAGCTGCTCTTCCTTGCTGGGCTATTGCTGCTCCAACAGTTGCAAAGAAGGCCTCTCAGGCTATGTCTAGACTACGGGGTTTTTCCGGGATACCAGAGGTATCCTGGAAAAACTCTGCCGCGTCCATGGAACGTGTCTGCTCTTCTGCTTTTTTTTGCCCACGAGGAAGAAGGGCTCTTCCAAAAGAGGAGGCTTTTCCGAAATTTGGCCCAGTGTAGACAGGCCACATTTCAGAAAAGCTTCTTCCGAAAAAACTATCGGAAAAAGGTACGCAAATTGCAGAGCGCAATTTGGATACCTTTTTCCGATAAAACCCCGTAATGTAGACATTGCCTCATCTAACTACTGCTCTTATGCTTCTAAAAAGCACATGGAACATGGATCCATGTAGGGTCAAAAGGGGGACAATGTGTAGTAAGTTTGATTTGAAATGAAATTGTTTTGTCTTATATGATAAATTTGAAATTGTTTGAATGTAAGTTTACACATTCCTGTTTTATACTGATTTAGTAAAGTTGGAGATTGCTTTGTTTTGTTCTGCCTTAATAGAACTGTTCTGTTCTGTTAGAAGTTTGTTGCTTTAATAGGATTGCTCTGTCCCATTAGCGGTTAGAAGTTTGCTTTAGAAATCTGTTGTGTGTGTGAATGAGCCACGTGGGGAATGTGAGTAAATAAAAGGAAAGATGCCAGTAAATTATGAAGGAGGGAGTGAAGAAGCAAGACACCAGCGACATTATCACAAGACCCTGATGGCTAGACGAGAGTGCAGATTGATGACCACAGAGTGCAAAAGGCATCCACCCTAAATAAAAAATAAGGTGATGGAGGATAGCTGTGAAAACAACGTGCTGCTGATGAAAGAAAACTGAAAAAAACAACCTGTTTGTAATTAATAATCCTAGCAGGACACAGCAAAGTCCACAGGCGTACATAAAGATCTGTTAGTACAAAAGATGGATGAAAATTGAGGCTCATCCTGCAGGAATGGAGCATCAGATCATAACCAACAGAGCCCAGCTCCCCCATTCATGCTAAGTCTAGCTGCCCACTAGATTGACTTGATCAACAATAAGGACTGGTAATTATAAATCCAGCTACAGGACTCATATGTGTGCATGTGCATCTGTATATGGATATACACATATGCTGATTTTAATATTTGTTTAGCATTTTAAATAAACGCAGCGTACTGCCTTGTCTCCTAAAAAAGATTCCAGGTGCTTTTTAGAAGCATAACACTGCACTGCCCAGATCTCTGCTTGGGGAAACAGATGCCAAAGGAGTATCAGTGCAATTCAGGCATCCACTCAGAGGCCACAAAAGGACTCTTTCCTCCTTCACCTTAAAACAATCTCTGTTTGGGATTCAAAGACCAAACCTTTTGATGTCACAACCTGCCAAGGGTGGACAATGTGAGGAAAGTGCTCAGATTAACAGTGCATTTGCCAATGCAAGTAAAATGGCCCCTCATTTCCCAAACAACATCAATGTAATTAATTGCTTCCACCAAAATTCATAACAAGCTGACCCTGCCTTTCTGGCCCTCATCTCACCCTGTTTGTTAGTTTGTGGCTCAATCTGCTTCCCTTGTGTTCCCACTCCCATAGCTCTCTGCAGGGCTAGCTATTTCACTGGGTAGTGTCCAGGGGTGAGAAGGAAGTCTCCCTAACGCCCTAATGCTCACACAGAGCCAGCAAAGCAGCGAAGCAGGGGTGAGTCCCTTGAGTAGAAGGCACTAGGATCTGAAACAGTGGCTCAGCTACCGATATCAGGGAGCTGCTTGTGAAAGGAGGGGAATCCAGGAATTCCTAGGATTTTCCAAGCAGAGTCTTGTCAAGACTCTGTGCTCAGGCTGTGTCCAACACCTCTCGCCACATGATGTGCCACACTCAGAGGAACTAAATGTAAGCACGTGGGGCCAGGTTTGTATTCACGCTATGGCCTGTTTGACACTGCCAAAGAGCTATAAAAGAGTACATGAGTCATGGCCCCTTACAGTGGCATTATGTGCTTGGGGAGACCTTGTTGCCAACATCCATGACACGCTGCATGTGGCTTGGGGAAAGGAGGCCACTCTTTTCCCTCTCAGTGTTGATCTTTTGCCTGGGTACTAGTGTTCCTGGCAGCTTCTGGCTTTGGTGTAGCCTCAACAGGCCAGGCTGGACAGCTACAATTGTCAACTTCAGTTTCTCACTCGGTAGAGTAGAGCTGAGTGATTTAATTTTTCTTTTGGTAGTAAATGTAGTGCTTGTGAAAGAGCCCAGCTCGACTGCCCTAGAGATAAAATGGTGTGGAAGCCCCAAGCTGTAAGAAGAGAAAAGGGTTGAAGTTAAGGGCTGAGTTCCCCTTCCACATTCCATGACAAGGAGATAGAACTTGTACAGAACACAGCTCCCCACCCACTCCCAAGAGGCATCTTGCTTTGCTTGTGTTGAAAGCTGAGTCCTGCTCTATGGAAGAGCCTTCCAGACTTCTGCCCTGCTCAGTGACATCCTATCTATTCTCTAAGCTCATCAAGAAATCTGGCTTTTAGCTTTTGCCCATGCAATTGCACGCTCTCTTTCTCTGCTATATGGAGTACACAAGGCCTACATAGCATGTCATTTCTCAACCATGCATCTGGACATAGATCTTTTCATCTGCTGCAAATTGGGCTCCATTGTGTTTCCATAACAAAATAAAAACATCAGGATGATAAATGCTGCAGTCTAGAAAATAAGTGAGTTTAGTCAGTTGTTAACACATTTCGAGTTCACAAGAGCTGGAGGTGGAATGCTAGAAGTGAACCAATTTACACATGATCCATCATCCGCCACAAGTACCCAAATGTGTAATTTTAGACTGTTCTTGGGTTTTGTCACAGCCGTGGTTGATGTTCTCCTCTTGGACACTCACCAAGCCGTTGTGTTATGGCTGATGCCTCTCTGCCCACTGAGTCTGAGCCACATCCAGGCCTGTTCCTGGTTCACTCTTAGGGTATAGCCTGTGTGTTCAGTACCCTTTATTGGAAGTGGGAGTCTGCCATCCAGATGCCCTAGATCCCAAGGCTAGTGCTGACCAATGTTCCCTCTAATCTTACCCATCCATGTGTGGATTTTTTCTAGCCATGTGCGGAATACATTTTTACATGCACTGAGGCACGTGCGAATGTGCACCACCAACAGAAACAAAAAGCCTAGTGGTGGGTGCTCTGCTAATCAGCTGCTTGGCATAGGAATCTCTCCTGAGTGGCTGCACAATTGCCCAGCTTACAAGAAACACTGGTCCCCCTTCATTCACTGGCAGCAGCGGGGGAAGCAGAGCAACGCGGCCTCAGCTCGCTCCGCTCCTCTGGTCTCGTCGCTTCGCTTCCTGCCGGTGAGAACTGGACAGCCCCTCCCCTTGCCTAAGTGAGACAGCCTGAGGTGCAAAGTGAACTGGAGCCATGTTGCTCTGCTGCTGCTGGTGAATGTGGGGAGGCCAAACCCCTGCTGCTGGTGCCACTAGTCTTCCCCCAGCTGCTGGCCAGCCCCTCAACCCACCTGCTTACAGTGTTCGGGGACGCGTGCCCCATCCCCACGTCGCCCCTGTCCTTAGGCAATTTATTCTAGTACTTAACCACCCAGTTAGGAAGTTTTTCCTAATGTCCAACTTAAACCTCGCTTGCTGCAATTTAAGCCCATTGCTTCCTGTCCTGTTCTCAGAAGTTAAGAACAACTGTTCTCCCTCCTCTTTGCAACACCCTTTTAGGTCCCTGAAAACTGTTTATCATGGCTCCTCTCAGTCTTCTCCTTTCCAAACTAAACAAACCCAATTCTTCCCATCTTCCCTGATAGGCCATGTCTTCTAGGCCTCTTTTGTTGCTCTTCGCTGGATTTTCTCCAATTTGTCCACATCCTTCCTGAAATGAGACAGCCAGAACTAGGACTATCCCAAAGGGGAGTGTGGAGCTTGGGATACCCTTCTGCCTCTGGCCCTGCCCCCCCACTTCCTGACTCTGCTCCACCCCCACCCTGCCCCAATCTACCCTCTCCCCCCCAGGCCATGGCCCTACTTCAACCCCACCCCACCTCTTCATGCTCCTGTTCTACCCCTCCCTCTCCCCACTCCATTCCTTCCCCCAAAACCCGTCTCCTGGATGACACTAGGAGCCAGCAGAGTGGGCTGGGGCCATATCACTCTGCTTCCCACTGCTACTGGTGAGTGCAGGGGTGGGCTGGAATCCTGCTGCCAGCACCAAGCCCCTCACTAATCCTGCAGGCTGCCCTTGGCCCCACACTTCTGTGTCTCCTTGATGTGCATAAAGCGTAGGGCTCAGGGTGGTTGTCCCAAACCATCCTATGGATGGGATGGCTTTCCTCAGAACTGGCCACAACATCACCACATTCCAGTTAAGGCCTAATCAGCAGGAAGTAGAGCAGAAGAATTCTTCTTGTGTCTTGTTCACAGTACTGTTGATACATCCCAGAACTATATTTGATTTTTTTTTTTTTTTGCAACAGCGTTACATTATTGGCTCATATTTAGTTTGTCATTCACTCTGCACCTTAGAGTCCTTTCTGCAGTACTCCTTCCTAGGCAGTCATTTCCCATTGGGTATGTGTGTGAAACTGATTGTTCCTTCCTAAGTGGAGTACTTTGCATTTGTCTTTGTTGAATTTCATCCTATTTACCTCAGACCATTTCTCCAGTTTGTCCAGATCATTTTGAATTATGACCCTGTCCTCCAAAGCACTTGCAGTCCCTCCCAGCTTAGTATCATTCACAAGCATTGTAAGTGTACTTTCTATGCCATCATCTAAATGATAATGGAAGCTCTATGAACTCTTCACAAAAAGTACATTTTCCCAAGGGTGGTACCATGGCGATTGGATAGTTCCATTTGCTTTGTAGGTGAGGAGACACATTGCATGGAGTGAGATAGGGAGGAAGGACGATCTCATGGGTAGGACACTGAAAGAGGAGTTGGGAGACCTGAATTCAAATCCAAACTCAGTGATAGACTTCCTATGTGACTTCAGATAAGTTTCTTAATCTATCCCATGCCTCAGTTCCCACTTCCAGGAAATGGGGACAATACCTCCCAATGTTAGGATAAAGTCCATGGTTGATTTCAAGGTGTCAGATAGCACAATGATCAGAGCTGTATGTACCTAGATAAAGCGTAGAATTACACTTCTGGACTATAGTGGGAGGGTCCCCTTCAACTGTAAAGGTGATGAAGAAAGTCTGAGCAATCTCTTGAATCATTAAGTGAATGGTAAAAAAATTGTAGGCTTCTCTTCTGCCCTGAATATGATGGAAACTGGAGGGATGTTTTCTGAAATGACCTACTGGACACAGAGCAATCCAGATTGTGGACAGAGTAGAAATTCTGCTATTTTCTAGTCCTCTCATCTAAAGATCTCCCAGTGTTTTCTATGCAACACCACCAATTAAATATTATCACCATATCTCAAGTGGGGAAATGGATGAAGTCGAATGAAGTTCGCTGACTTGTGCGAAGGTCACTTAAAAAGACTGCAGCATAGAGGTAGTGTACTTGGATCTCTCAATTCCTATTCAAATTCTTTAATCCCCAAGCCATCAAAATATGTGGTGGTGAGTGCTAAGAACTCTTTTCCACCAGACGGTATAGTATAGTATACTGTCTGGTGGAAAAGAGCTTCTTAGCACTCACCACCACATATTTTGATAGCTTGGGGATTAAAGAATTTGAATAGGAATTGAGGGTATAGGCAATCCAAGAGGTCCTTTCACCTTTTGCGTCCAGAGATGGAGGGCAAGAATTGAACTTTCTTTCTAAAGGTTTTCAAGCCTGTGTACACTTATGTCTGAGTTTAAGTCTCTGCTCAAAAGTAGTCCTGTTAACTTTGGTGCAATCAGATGTGTGTGTGTGTGTATGTGTGTGTGTGTGTGTGTGTAAAGCTAAGTACATGACTAAGTCTATGTCTACACTGCATTGTTCTTCTGGAAAAAGCTATGCAAATTGTGAACCACAATTTGTGTAGCTTTTTCCGCTTCTTTTTTCAGAAGAGGCTTTTGCAAGATTTGGCCTGTCTAAACTGGGCCAAATATCAGAAAAAACTCCTTTTTCGGAACATCCCTTCTTCCTTGTAAAACAAGGTTTACAGGGATGCTGAAAAAGTGTGTTTGCTCTTCTGAAAAAATTTCAGAAGAGCAGACATGTTCCCTGGACACGGCAGAGTTTTTCCAGGATACCACTGTAGATACTCTGCAGTGTAGTCATACTTATGTATTTGCAGGGTTTCTGCACAAATTAGGTTTCTTGGAAAGCAGCTCCACTAATTCCCCTGTTGCTCAGATAGGGAGACCTCACCAGGAACATAAATGGTTGTCATTTATTACTTGGGAGGGATGAAGACAGTGACAGTCTGAGGAAATGGCCTACGTATAGCTTATGAGTTCTGATTGATGTTATGAAGGCTGTGTATAATGCTAATCTTCAGTGTGAATAGGCTAGACCCTGTCAGAAAATGGCTGATTCATGTATCATACTCACTGTCTGAAAGCAGCTCACGGGTCAATCACAAGAGCAGTTAACATTAGGGCTGTCGATTAATCGTAGTTAACACAAATAAATTAATTGCAATTTTAACTGCACTGTTAAGCAACAGAATATCAATTGAAATGTATTAAATGGTTTTGGATGTTTTTCTACAATTTCTAATAATGGTTTCAATTACATCACAGAATTGAAAGTGTACAGTGCTCACTTTATATTATTATTTTTATTACAAAGATTTGCATTGTACAAATTATAAACAAAAGAAATACTATTTTTCAATTCACCTCACAGAAGTAGTATAGTGCAATCTCTTTACTGTGAAAGTGCAATTTACAAACACTGATATTTTTTGTCACATAACTGCACTCAAAACAAAACTGTGTAAAATTTTAGAGCCTACAAGTCAATCCTACTTCTTGTTCAGCCACTCGCTAAGACAAACAAGTTTGTTTACATTACAGGAGATAATACTGCCTGATTCTTATTTACAGTGTCATCTGAAAGTGAGAAGAGGATTTTGCATAGCACTTTTGTAGCCAGCATTGCAAGGTATTTACATGCCAGATATGTATAACATTTATATGCCCCTTCATGTTTTGGCCATCATTCCTGAGGACATGCTTCCATGCTGATGATGCTCATTAAAAAAATGTTTTAATTAAACTTATGACTGAACTCCTTGAGGGGAGAATTGTATGTCTCCTGCTCTGTTTTACCTGCATTCTGCCATATATCTCATGTTATAGCAGTCTCAGATGATGACCCAACACATGTTGTTTGTTTTAAGAACACTTTCACTGAAGATTTAACGAAACACACAGAAGGTACCAATGTGAGATTTCTAAAGATAGCTATAGCACTCGACCAAAGTTTAAGAATCTGAAGTGCCTTCCAAAGTCTGAGAGAGAGGAAGTGTGGAGCATGCTTCCAGAAATCTTAAAAGATATGGAAATATCAGAACCCGAATCATCAAAAGCGAAAATTGACATTTGGCTGGTGGCATCTGACAATGACTTTGGATGATGAAAATGAACATAAATTGGTCCACACTGCTTTGAATTTTTATAGAGCAAAACCCATCATCAACCTGGATGCATGTCCTCTGGAATGGTAGTTGAAGCATTAAGGAACCTATGAATCTTTAGCACATTCAGCACGTACATATCTTGTGGCACCAGTTACAACAGTGCCATGCAAACACACGTTCTGACTTTCAGATGACATTGTTAACAAGAAGCAAGAAGCATTATCTCCTGTAAATGTAAACAAACTTGTTTGTTTGAGCAATTAGCTGAACAAGAAATAGGACTGAGTAGACTCATAGACGCTAAAGTTTTCTATTGTTTTATTTTTGAATGCAGTTATATTTTACACATAATTCTACATTTGTAAGTTCAGCTTTCATGATAAAGAGATTGCACTACATATTTGTATTTGGTAAACTGAAAATATTATTTATTTTGTTTTTTACTGTGCAAATATTTGTAATAAAAATAAAGTGAGCATTGTGTTGCAATTAAAATTAATATATTGGAAAATGTAGAAAACATCCAAAAGATTTAAATAAATGATATTATATTACTAACAATGATTAATCACATTTAATTTTAATCACATGATTAATCACGATTAATTTTCTAATTGCTTAACAGCCCTAATTAACATGGATTGACTCTGAGCAGGGAGGACAATGAATATGCTAGACTCTAGAGCAAACTGGTTTTCCCGCTATTTGACTGCAGGGTGGGGAGTTGGAGCAGTGGAAATTCCCCATGAAAGGAGAACAGTTTGAATTACAATATTATCCTCCAAAACACTTGCAACCCCTCCCACCTTGGTATCGACCACAAACTTTGTAAGTGTACTCTCTATGGCATTATCTAAAATGATAATGGAAAATGTATGTACTCTTCATGAAACTTACACTCTCCCCAGGGTGGTGTTGTGGAAACTGGAAAGTCCCCTTTGCTATGTAGGTGAAGAGCTGTTAGAAACTGCTGTTAGAAAGGAACATGATCTCTGAGCAAGGAGAACCTGTTGATACCAGACTAGGATGTGAACAGATAACCCGTTAACCAGTTACTCGGTAAGCATTACCCCTAACCGGGTGATGCTTACCAGATATCGGTTAACTGGTGCCTGGGAATACTGGAGGGCTGCTCCAGCCTCGCAGGTGTTGGGAGTGAGTCTCGACATGCAGGACGCTGGGAGCAGGAGCAGCTGCCCTCACACCTGGGGGGGGGGGCCAGGATCAGAAGCTCGCCCCCCCCCACATGCTGGGCTGCCAGCTCCTGCTGCCAGCCCCCCCCCCCTCACATGGAGGGGCAGTCATCAACAGTCCAGTACATGGGGGTGGGAGGAGCAGGATCCCGTTTAATCAGTTAACAGGTTAAACCAAATGTTTAACCGGTTAACTAATTAATTGGAATTGTGCATCCCTATGCCAGACCTGAGCAAACCCAGGAGTGCTTGTTGCAGGGATAGAGAGAAAGAACCTGAAGGCTGAGCCAGAGGAATGAAGAGTCTTGGGACAGTGAAGGACTGTCCAAAAACCTGCAAGCCTTCAGACTAGTGAGAACATTGTGGGCAGGTTTTGTGAATTTGGCATAGATCTGTAAGTCCCTATACTGTCTCTGGCAATAAGGTGCATGTGTTTAAGTTACTTTGTAAATCTGCACATGAATGGAAAAGATTCAAAGGAACATTGGGTCAGACCCACTACCATTCACCCCGGCCACCTGGGTTGGGGGAAGAGGCAGGGTTAGGGTGGAGGAAGGGTGGGGAAGAAGAAAGGAGGGGGAAGAGCAGAGGCAGGGGAAGGTGGGATCTGTGGCAGAAGGGAGTTGTCCCAGCTCTTCCCCGGGCTGGGAGTGTCACGTGACCAGTGGCTTCTCAGGTTTCCCCTCAGCAGTTGCCCCTGCCTAGGGAGGTTCTGGAATCTCCATCGTTGGTCTAAATCAGGGGTTCCCAACCTGGGGTACGTGTACCCCCAAGGGGTACGAGAAGCTTGTCAAGGAGGTACGGGGAATATTTGGTAAATAACTAGATTATCCTAATTGAAATATTCCAAAAGTAGTAGTATTAGTGAAAAAAGTTGTGGATTCTAGAGTCTAGAATTTATTTCCTTTCATATTGAATAGGGGGTACGGGAAGGTTTACTAAAAGCCAAGGGGGTACAGGGACCGAAAAAGGTTGGGAACCCCTGGTCTAGATAATGCTGAGTCCTGCCATGGCAGCAGGGAACTGGACTAAATGACCTCTCGAAGTCCTTTCCAGTGCTGTGATTCTACAATTCTACCTCCACGGTTTTGCAGATCATTTCTTAACCACTTGGGGGCAATGAATACCGCTTACAGACTATCAGGCTGCAGCTCACTGTATCATGGAAGAGGTGGGTTTTGAGGAGAGACTTTGGCGGATATGATGGCTTTACAAACTTGGCCTGGGAGCATTTCTGACTTGCAAGGGGTGGCCTGGGAGAAAACGCTTCCTTAAGAACTGGGCGGTGAGGCTGTTATTGCAGAGTGGTTGACTTATAATATTTAGCAATGTACAAATATTTTTGACAACAGGCATTTTGATGGCACTCATCACAATGGGGATAGGAAACAGAGGGCAGTGTTACTACCCCAGATAATGTCTGGCAGAGCTAGGAACTGGGTTAGAGTGGTATTAAAGAAAGATACGCCTCCCCCGCTTCCCCAAGGGCAGCAACACATCTTCATATGGATTTTATTTTGGAAGTTCTTATTTCCACTAGAGGGCAGCATAGCCTAGTACTAAGGAAGCAAGTGGAAAAACATCTTATGAGCTGAATACCTAAACGGCTATTTTCTTAGTAACATTGTGGCTGGGCATGAGAGAATGAGGCTTACTTGTATTTTGATCCCATATTTATATTCCAATATAACTCTAACACCCAGGAGCTGACCATATAGAATGTGGTTTTTTTTATTGTCTCCTCTCTTTTCTAAGTTTCTTTCCTCTCATTTTTGTCTTTATTCTTCTATTCTTGCTGTCCTTTCCCCGCCTGTCAGGTTCCTTCTGTCTCCCTCTGTCATATGTATGTATCAGAGCATGTTTTTCTCACAGCCACGTAGCCCTCCCTCTGTGCAGCTCCCTCCATGAAATGGAGCTGAACAATTCCACAAGAGCAGCCCTTTTTTTTTTGAAATGCCATATGCCGAGAAACCATTTCTCTTATGGTATGTTGAATGCATTCATGCTGGAAACACACTGACAATAGCAGTATTGTCGTGTTTCTGCCAATTCATATATGGATCAGAAGGGGATTAGGGACAGAATATTAACAAGACCTAATATCTGGTTGCCCTAATATTTTGTAAACCTGAGTCAAATTTAAGCTGATCCTGCTTGGACCCAGCCAAGATGCACTATCGTGAAAGTAACACCCTAATTTTTTAAGAAGGAAAGAGATCATCCATCCATGTGCTACCAGTAAGCAAGGCTGGGTTGCACCAGAAAAATGAACTGCCTCCCACCCCTTCTTTTTAGACTTCCATCTTCTGTAAAATCAGAATCACTGAAGATTAGAGTTGGTAGAGATTTCAGGAGATTATCTAGTCCAACTCCCTGCTTAAAGCAGGACCAACCCCAACTAAATCATTCCAGTCAAGGCTTTGTCAAGTCTGGCCTATGGAGGTTCCACCACCTCCCTAGGGAACCCATTCCAGTGCTTCACCACCCTCCTAGGGAAATAGTTTTTCCTAAAATCCAGCGTAGACCTCCCCCACTGCAACTTGAGACCATTGATCCTTGTTCTGTAAAATTTACCTTTTTAAAAAAATAATGAAAGTGAAATCTTTAACTATTATATACACTGATGTAAACCGATGGTGTGAGTAATATCTGCTGGCATTTGTAGAGAGCCTGAAATGACAGCAGCTCTGAGAGGCCACGAGTTGCTCCATTTCTCTCAAGGAATATGTTCGCCCAGCCAGCAGGGGGGATGCTCTGTCAGGGTGTGTCTACACAGCACCTGAAACTAGAAATAAGAAACAATTTGCGCTATGCAAATTGCATAGCTTATTTTGAATTTATTTCAAAATTTGGCGCTGTCTACACAGTGCCAAATTTTGAAATAATGTGCTATTTTAAGCCATCCCTTAACCTTCTCCCTTAAACCTCGTGCAGCAAGGTTTACAGGGCAGGTGAAATAGAGTGCCCATTACTTAAAAAAAGATTTTGAAATCATGGGCGCAATTCTAAGATGCGGGGATACCTTGGTATCCCAAAATATCTCTGCTGTGTAGATGTACCCAGTGCCGGCTCGAGCCATTCTTGTGCTCCGGGCTGCGGGCGCACGGCGCATGTGTGGCTCCGCCCCGGGCACACGGCACATGCGCGGCCCCGCCCTGAGCGCGGCGCCCCTTACAGTGTAATCAGGCGCGCGCCCCGACCCCGGGCTGTAAGGGGCGCCATGCGCCCAGCTGCAATCAGGTGCCCTGCATAGGTTGGCGCCCAGGGCAACTGCCTGGCTAGCCCCCTTAATCCAGCCCTGGACGTACCCTTAGGCTACATCTACAGTTGTTTTTGTGCAAAAACCTATGGAGCGTCCACACCTCAAATGAGCTCTTGTGCAATTAAATGGGCAGTTAAATGGCAGAACAGAAGGCTTTTTCCACCATAGGTAAACCTCCTTTTCTGAGGCATAACTGCTTTTAGTGCTACAGCTATTGCGCAAGAAGGCAAGTGTGGATGCTCCAGAGGGGGTTTCTTGCACAAGAAATCCCTATGGGAAAAAGCACAGGTGCTCTGATGGCCATTCTATGAATGGCCATCAGAGCTTTCTTGCGCACGAGCAGTGTGGACACTCCCTTGCACAAAAACGCCTCGCAAAAGTGAGGTGCTTTGATGTGTGGACGTGCTCTTGCGCAAGAAGCTTTTGTGCAAAAACTCTAGCGCAAAAGGCTTCTTGCGCAAGAAGCCTGTAGTGTAGACGTAGCCTTAGTGTTCTGAGCTATCCCACTGCTGTCAATATATGTCAGCAAAGAGGGAGTATGGCAGATCAGCACAACCCACTGTGAGCAGAGCCTCTTTTTAGTGGTGCAAGTGGGTGGTGCCTGGCTCGGAGATACTGCCACTCAGGAGTGGCCCGAGGCCGGCTGTAGCAACTGGCGCCCCAGGCGGAAGGCGCGATCGGTGCCCCTGCCTGCACGGCCATCAATGGCCGTGACTTCATCATCGGGCGCCTGGGCCGGCGGCGCCCTAGGCGACTGCCTAGTCTGCCTAGGCTCTCGGGCCGCCCCTGCTGCCACTTCTTCCCTAAGCTGGCCCATGGAGACAAAAGATTAGAGGGGTTAATCAAAGTGCTAAAAGTGAGTAAATTCCCATAAAAAGGAAGCTGATCCCACAGAGGCCACCAGGACATCCAGTGAGGGACAGGAGATGGATCACGTGATGGTTACTTGTTCTGTTCATTCCCTCTGGGGCATCTGGCATTGGCCACTGTTGGAAAACAGGATACTGAGCTAGATGGACCTTTGGTCTGACCCAGTCTGGCTGTTCTTATGGTCATATTCTGGAGCAATGCCTGATGGTGGGTCTCGAACAATGTAGCTTCTTCTCTGGCTCTAGTGGCTGCTGCTTCTTCCTCTGTAGGAGGCAGTCTGCAGACTCAGGCAGACTCCACTGCAACAGTTACCCTGGGGTCATGTTTGCAAACTGCAAGGGCTAGAAAAAATTGCTATGACAGATGATTCCAATATCATCTCACAACGTTTCCCAGGGTCTGAGGCTATCGGCATGTGTCATTTGGGCCTATGGTTTCATCTGGCCAAGCCATGCGTACCTCGGAACCCCTCTTAGCAGGAGCCATGCTCCAGGATTTTAGCACAGCCCATGTGATCGCATTTTGAATAGATGCCCAGTCTGGTTTCATGCTGGCATTTCAGGTGGGTGGAGCTTGGCTTGCAGACAGAGATGTGTAGGACACCACCAAATTCTGCCTCTCTCCTAATCCAGTGAGAGGATTAAAATCAGGGGCACAAGTGCTGGGGCTCTTGGTCTCTGTTCCACACTGACTCACTGGGAGACTTGCTCACTGTCACACGATCTCTCTGCCTCAGGATCCGTATCTATAAATGGATAATGCCTACCTCAGAGGGCTATTGTGGGAGCTTAAAAGTAGTTTAGCGAATATAATCCGCACCCGTGTATAACACGCACCCGTGTATAACATGCGGTTTTTCTTTTCTGTGTAAAAGAACCCTTAGATTACCCGTGGACGTGTATAGCCCGCAGGTCCTGCATTCATCCACTCACTGCATTCACCGCACTCATGCCCAAGCCCCGCGCAACCGCAGCTAGGCATAACCCACCCTCCTCCAGACGGGGGAGCAGAGAACACAGCGCAGGCGCACTGGCTGGCCTGCAGGAAGGGAGCCGCACTCACCCCCAAGCCCCATGCAGCCACAGCGAGGCACGACCCACCCTCCTCCGGGCGGGGGAATGGAAAGCCCCTAGATCCCGTGAGTAAAAATAAACGTGTATACCCTACGGACATGTATACCCCACGCGGGAGGCGGGTTTGTAAAAACGTGTATAACCCGCGGGTTATATACGCTAATTTATGGTAATTCTTATACAGTGTCCAGTAAAATCAAATGATTAGTTCAGTGTCTTTTTCTCGAAGTACGGCTCTCTTTCAGCAGATGTTCACAGATGCAGGTTCTACTGCTGCTTTGGGTAGTGTTGTGGACTGGGATGTAGCCAGCAATTGCAGGAGTCAAGGCTAGTGGGAAGAGCAAGCATCCAGGTTGGGGAATGAAGCCAACGGTCAGCACCAGAGTCAACTGCCAATTGCCAGAGTCAGGGTCGGATGCCGGGGGACAGAACTAGAACTGGTAATTGATAAATGGAAGCCAGGTGTAAGGGCAGGAACTAGACAAGAGGCAATGAGCAAGCTCAGAGCAGGCGCCTGGTGGAATAGAAACAAGAGCAAAGGCAGGGATGAGCCAGGAGCAGAGCAGGACTCAGGAACAGGGTTGGGTGCAGGAGGCAGGCACAAGCAGGGCCCAATGCAGCCACCTTCGAGAATCATCTTGTTGCTTGGACAAACCTCCTACGGTGCCTTCTGGCTTAAATAGCATGGTTGGACAAAGCAGTGGTGCCATCAGGGCTGCCATAGATGGTGCCATGGGTCAGGCTGGAATGCAGCAGCTGTCTAATAACTCACAGGCCTGTGTTCAAGACCAGAACACGCCAGGAAGAGCCATTCCACAAAGGTTCATGTTGTGCTTATACCTTTTACCTTCTTGGACAGACTTGAGCATGACCCTCTCTGTGCTCTAAGGAATGAGACAGTCCCGATCAATGTCTTGCGGTTTTCAACTATTTTGATCCTGGTCTAGTGTAATTTGTCACTGAAACAAACTAATTCAGCTGAGACCAGGAAGGAAGCTAATCTTATACAATTTTTTAAGGCATTAGGAGTTGCCCTGGGGATTGTGGGCCTGACTTTGGTTGAGTTTGGTTTGCTAGCAGCTAAATTGGCTGGAAACAATAAGCTAAATCACCTTGGTGAACATGACATGAGAGGGACAAATCAGCACAGCCTGGCCAGTCTATTGGAATTCCTTGAGGATCTTAAGCAGTTATCATTTATTCACTATTTTTAACAACATAGATTGGGACTTTCAAGAAACCTTTCATGAATAGTTTATAAGAGGCTATTAAGGAAATACAGCAGTCAGTGGGAAAGACACAATGGATTAAAAACTAATTATAGTATTGCAAACCCCATGCAATCAATATCATGAGAAAGGCCCCCCAAATCATGAGAAATAACAGTTTTGAACTTTCAGTTCTGCTTATTCGCCAGGGCTGGCCTTACCATGAGGTGAACAAAGGCGGCTGCCTCAGGTGCCAGACTGGGGCGGGGGGAGGGTGCCACTAGGACCCAGAGTGTAGAAAATTGTGTCTGCTGCTGGTGCATATGTATTCTCTCTGCTCTAGATGCACAGAGATGGTGGAGTGCTGTGCTGGAGGAAGGAGGGCACAAGAGACACAACAGGCAGGCAGGAGAAAAAGTGGCATGGGGTGTCATTTGAGCTCCCCGCCTCAGGTGCCAAAATGTTGTGGGCTGGCCCTGTTATTCGCCTTGGAGTGTTTTTAACCTTTGAAGTTCATTTAGATCCCTCTAAGCTTTTCACCCAACCATAAGGGCTAGAAACTGTCACTAAAACCAAAAGAACTGAGCCTCACAAAATCCAACGACTCCAAGAGCTGGGGCTGCAAACATTGTGGGACACCAGCAGCATGGTGCAGAAGTGCGAGAGGACAAGCAGTGTGAGGACAGATTAAAGTAAAATGTAAATAAAGGGCAAGTGACGCACATTGAAAGGAACAGTTCAGACTACTCACACACACTGATACATTCTAAATGAACTAATCTCAGAAACAAGATCGAAGGAGAGCTCCGTGGAAACATCTGTTCAATGTGCTGTGATGAT
This sequence comes from Rafetus swinhoei, assembly GCA_019425775.1. Taxonomy (NCBI): domain Eukaryota; kingdom Metazoa; phylum Chordata; order Testudines; family Trionychidae; genus Rafetus; species Rafetus swinhoei. The sequence goes on along the minus strand of CM033437.1, from coordinate 186,958,463 downwards.
CAAAGCAAACAAGGTGATAGGTTACAGTAAGGAAGGGATACAGAATAATATGCAGTAAGTATACTACTTTATACATGTTACACTTTAATACTTGGCTATTATATAAAGTGATGGGACAGTTTCACTGTGAAAACGGGGCTCAGTTCTGATCACCCCATCTCGGAAAGGACATAGCAGAAATAAAGTCTAGAAAGAAGCCACAAAAATTAGAGGCACGGGTAGAGTTTGGCACGAGGAGAGATTAATAAGATTGAGACTGCATAGCTAAGACAGTAGAAAAATAAGAGGCAACATGATTCAGAGAGAAAATGAAGAGTGTTGAGCAGGGAGCTTGTGAGCTCCTATTTGACCTCTTAAGAAACAGAAACAAGAGGTACCCAATAAAATGAAAAGGCAACAGTCATAACTGATAAAAAGAAATCCTTTATTGACAAAGCACTTTTGAATTCTACTGATGCAGAGTGCTATTTAAGAGCGGGGTATTATTTATAATGCAATTAACCTGTGGAACTCAGTGAAGCAAGCAGTTATGAGTCTCAGGCACTAAACTCAGGAAAGGAGTAGATATGGATAATGAGAATATCCACAGTTATTAGAGGGGATAAATAGTTAAAAAGTTATGCAAGCTCCTGTGTAAGGAAACCATCAACCACCATGGGTTAGGAAGAATATTCCCTTATGAGGCTATGTTTAGACTACAGAGTTTTGTCGAAAAAACGGCTGGTTTTCTACAAAACTCGACTTATGTCCACACTGCAAGCGCGTTCTTTGGACAGTAAATTGAAAGAACAGAGGGCTTTTTGTGCAATTGGTAATCCTCATTCTGAGAGGCAGAAGCCTTTTTGTGAAAGAGCTCTTTCGCAAAAAGGTGTGTGTGGATGGGGAAGAGGGAGTTTTTTCGGAAGAAGAGGGAAGAGGAAAAAGCACAGGTGCCCTGGTGGCCATGCTGTCCATAGCAATCACTGCTTACATGCGAGATAGTGTCCAGGCAGTCTGGACGCTCTCTTTGGAAAAAGCGCATCACTCTTTCAATGTGCTTTTGCAGTGTGGACGTTCTCTTTCACAAGCAGTTTTTTCAGAAGATCTCTTCTGAAAAAAGCTTCTTGCGCAAGAAGCCTGTAGTCTAGACGTAGCCTGAGAGATGAAATGTGCCCTCCCCCCCTCTGCTAAAATGTGCCTCTTACAGAGTTCCTTGGACTTCCTCAGAAGCATGTGGCACTAGCTGTGGTTGAAGAAAGGATACTGAAGTAGAACTGAATTGTTGATCTGATCTAGTACGGCATTGCCCATCTGCCTCAATTTTAAGATTAGGACCTCCTAAAGGCTAATCCCTGCTCTGATTCTTAACTCCCTCTGTGTGTGACCTAGGGCAAGTCACTGAACCTCAGAGTGTGGTTTTTTTAAAGCACTTAAGTCAGTTAGATGCTTTAAGTCATTGATCTTCAATGAGACTCATGCTCCTATGTCACATAAGGTAGGATTTTCAATGGCACCAAGCCTAAATTGTACAGATGGGAAAGGGGAAACCATGAAACTCTCCCAGAATTAGTCAGTACTCTGTATCTTCTAACCCTTACCAAGCATGAATGTTACTATTATCCCTTTGGCTGGTTTTCCAACCCTGTTCTTATTAGTTTACATTTTTGAATACAGAGTTGTCACTCGTGCCTCTCTAAGGGTATGTCTACACTAGCCCCCTAGTTCGAACTAGGGAGGCTAATGTAGGCATTCGAAGTTGCAAATGAAGCCGGGATTTAAATATCCCGGGCTTCATTGCATCTTCCGGCGCGCCATTTTTAAATCCCTTTAGTCGAACTCCGTGCCCGCGGCTACACGTGGCACGGAGTAGGTAGTTTGAATTAGGATCTCTAATTCTAACGAGGTGTACCGGTAGTTCGAATTAGAGATCCTAATTTGAACTACCTACTCTGTGCCGCATGTAGCTGCGGGCACGGAGTTTGGACTAAGGGGGATTTAAAAATGGCGGCGCTGAAGATAAATGAAGCCCGGATATTTAAATCCCGGGCTTCATTTGCAACTTCGAATGCCTACATTAGCCTCCCTAGTTCGAACTAGGGGGCTAGTGTAGAAATACCCTAATTTTCCAGGTAACTTTGGATCATATCTGACTCCTTGCTGATATCCGCAGGAGTGCCATCTGCAACCTTGCACTGTTTTCTAGGGTCTCCCTCCTTTGGGCCACTGATAGAAAGTAAAGGATGGATATCCACTGTTGTGTCCTTCCCCACATTTCATGCGAAGGGACTAGTGATGACAGAGAGAGTGTTGGTAGAGTATTAATTAATATTATACCAACAGCAAGGCATTAGAAGGCCTCATCAGTAGTAATGCTGGATATAGCCCAAACTTTTTCCAGCTGTGAGATGGGTGGGTTCACTGGTACAGATTTTCCCCTGGGACCTCAGGGTCTTTGAATTAGACTTGGACAGGGAGTGTAGTGCATTTGGTCTTTCCTGGTTTGGCATTGCTTACTGTGTATCATAGCAACATTTCTGAATCTGATCAATTTTGTCTGTAAAGTAGAAAGAGAGAAACACTCAGCTACAAGACTGGGAAACAGCTGTTATTTGTAGCCCCTAGGTGCTACTTCAGTACAGTCATGGATCAGGACCTCATTGTGCTAAGCACTGTGCAAATGCTTAACAGAAGATATGTCTACATAGCACAAGCTGTGCATGGCCTACTCTACTTGAGCAAGCTTGAATCCAACTAGCTGGGCCAAGACAGCATAGCTTGAACTTCAGCACAGGTAGTACAAGCCCTGCATGGACACCGAGGGTATGTCTACACAGCAGGGCTAAAATCAAATTAAGCTGCGCAATTTCAGCTACGTCAATTGTGTAGCTTAAGTCAAAATAGCTTAACTTGGCTTTAGGCGCTGTCTACACAACAGGAAGTTGAAGGAAGAACGCTCTTCCTTCAACTTCCCTTACTTCTTGTAAAATGAGGGTTACTGGAGTTGGAGTAAGAAATCCTCCAGCTTGATCGTTATTTCGAAATAAAGGCTTGCAGTGTAGATGCGCTCTGTGTTATTTCGGAATAACGCCAGTTATTCTGAAATAATGCTGCTGTGTAGACATACTCTGGGTTGTACTTGGGTCACTCTGAACTCCACGTTGTACTGTATTCTATGCTATTATTACTTGCACTTGCTGGATTCAAGCTAGCTGAAGTCGGCTAGCCGATACATAGCTTTGCTCTGTCAACAGACCCAAGGTTAGTTGTTTGGCCACTTAGTAGGAACAAAATGCTGGAGTGGAGAAAAAGAGGCCTGCATCATGGCTGCTGCATAGACTTGTAATAGCCTAGTTCTGCTAACAATTATAACTCCGCTACCATTAAGGCTGAGTGTGACTTTTAAAAAGATAACTGTTCTCAGTACTCTTAACATCTCTAGGTGCTCTCTCAGTTTGTCTTAAAATTTGCTGTGTTTCCTGGGGGCCCAGAGTAGGGGTGGTAGTCCAGATGATAAGCCATTTGAGCCAGGGGTTCCTGAGATGAAGCCCTGTTAAAAAAAACGTCATGCTCCTGAGATACAGCCCCCTTCAAAAAATGCATGTGTTTTACAAACAGACCCTGATTTTACTTTAGGGCTATGTCTATACTCGCGGCTTCTTGGGCCAGAATTATGCAAATGAGGCTAAGTGTGGAATATCGCCGAGCCTCATTTGCATACCTAATGAGCTGCCATTTTTGCAGAAGAGGCTCTTGCGCCAGAAGGAGCTATCTACACTGCCCCTTCTTGTGCAACAAAAACCCTCTTGCACAATGCCGTTACGCCGATTATTTTTCAGGAAGAACGGCATTGCTCAAGAGGGTTTTTTGTTGCACAAGGAGGGGCAGTGTAGACAGCTCCTTCTGGCGCAAGAGCCTCTTCTGCAAAAATGGCAGCTCATTAGGTATGCAAATGAGGCTCGGCGATATTCCACGCTTAGCCTCATTTGCATATTTCTGGTGCAAGAAGCCGCGAGTGTAGACATAGCCTAGAGAAGTACTGTCAAGGAAATTAGCATTAACTAAATAGAGGGAAGATGAAAGACTCTAGTAAGCAATTAAGGTGAATATAATAATAAGCCATGCTCTTCACCCATTTCCTAAACAATGGGACTGAGTGTGAACAAACGAAAGCAAGTCACTGGGTCATTTAATCCAGCAGTTCCTCATACGCAGTCCTCCTAACATGAGCGGCTCATAAGACTTTTAGTTTCTTATAATTTTTGAGGGGTGCAACACTAGATCAACTGGGGAATCAGAGCAGGGTTGAGGAATGTTCACACTGGTCCCCAAGATATTGGAAGTGCAACAGTGTCAGCTGGACCCAGTTTTATTCTGGCACAGTGTTTCTCAAACATCTCTTTTCCATGCTGCCTCCAGCTGTGGGGAAGGGACACCAGGCTCACCCTTCCCCTGCTGCTGCTTCTCAGTGAAAAGGGGTGATCAGAGCAGTGGCAGGTCTAGAGGGCACTTCCGTTCCATCCTAGGGCCCCTGATCTCCATGCCCCCCTCATTTCTGTCCCACACCTTCAAAACATATCCCACTGATTCCATGGCTGTCCCCCTCTACCTGCATTCTTTGCCCAGCTCCCCAATCTGAGGGGAACTTGCCGATGCCCCCTCCTTCCTGGGAAGGAGAGACGACCAGGCTGCTCTGAAGAGACAGAAAGATGGGAGATGAGGTGCTGATACAAGGGCAGTGAAGGGACTAATTGCAGCCACTGCCAAGGAGTGAGAGGCTGTGTCAGGGGAAAACTAAGCTGTGGAACATAGGGGTGCTGAGAAATTATTTTTACACAAACAAGGAAATGAGCTACCCAAAACATTCATTGAATGGCTGCTCATGTCCTTCGAAATGTGGCGTTCAACTACACTCAAACTTCTGAACACCAAGACATGAGCTCATGCCACTCTTGCAATGCCACCTTAACTCTGCCCTCCTTGTGTGAGGCCTGAAAGCATACAGTGTAGCCCTGTACCCATACAGCTGCTACAGAACACTCTGGGAGCAGAGCACAGGATCACTGCTGGATAAAGTCTAACACCTTCCTGTCACTAAGGGCAAGGTCTGATTTAGGTCAGGCATAGGGAACAGGAGCTACCTACATCTTGCCTATACTTAAACATTAAGCGTATGCATACAAACCACCTCTGACTTGCACACACCTTCTCTGCTGCCCTGAAGAGTCCTTCTTTCTGAGACAGTGCCTTCACTTACCTACCACTACTACCCTGCACACTGCTTCTGGCACAAACCACAGAACTCGGTGCTGAGATGAGGCACACTTGACCCTTCGGGTATACCTATGTGCCTCTCAAGTCACGGCAACAGCTCTTCCAACCTGCTCCAACTGCCCCTCCACTAGTTAATACATCCAGTGAATGTGACTGAAGATAAATGCTGTTATGATGGTGACAGATGGATAAAACTGGAATGCAGCACAAACAACCACACTTCGTAGTCCTTGTCTGCCACTTGTAGCACCACCCCTCCATTCCCAGTTGACATTGGCAAGGGAGATGTTTGACTACTCCCCTCCAGCTATGTCAGAACGCTGAATATTGCACTGTGACTCTTTGCTTTTTTGTGGCAATCATCACCAAAGTATCTGAGGATTTGCAATCATTAATGAACGTAGTCCTCCCCAACATTTCTGTGATCCAAGGCAGTGTGATATCCCCATTTTATAGATGGAAACAGAGACACAGAGACATTTAGTGACTTCTCCAAGGTCACACATGCCTCCTGAGTCCTAATCAAAATGCATACTTGTCACTACCCCACCCACACAGACTTTGGAGCTCATGCTTAAGCAATGAGATTCACCTGCCCTGCAGCAAGGAATCCTGCTCCTTATCTCAGCTTCACAGAGCTGAGGAGGAGCCCTAGCCAGAGGGAACCACTAAATCTGAGCAAGCCTGGAGATCTGGATGCTTAACTTTCTAAATCCATGACATCCCTGGAAGAAGCAGCTGGTTCATTAGTCCATTTCTAGTATATAACTGTCATCCGAAGAGACTCTGAAAAGTGTTTCAAAGCCTGTTGACCCAGTCCTGTGCTGTTTTATTTCACGGCACTGTGTTTTTCAGGAACTGAAGTAGCTCAAATGAGTCCTAGCGAGGTGTCAAGCAACAAGTCCTGCAAGGCCTATGTAATTATAACTCGCTATTTGCATCATGGTCGCTCCAAGATACCATGACCTGGGATGGAGACTCCGCCACAGTAGGCACGGTGCACACACATAAGAAAAGATTTTCCCCTGCCCTAGAGAGCTTGCAATCATAGAATACTAGGACTGGAAGGGACCTTGAGAGATCATCGAGTCCAGTCCCCTGCCCTCATGGCAGGACCAAATACTGTCTAGACCATCCCTGACAGACATTTATCTAACCTACTCTTAAATATCTCCACAGATGGAGATTCCACAACTTCCCTGGCAATTTATTCCAGTGTCTGACTACCCTGACAGTTAGGAACTTTTTCCTAATGTTCAACCTAAACCTCCCTTGCTGCAGTTTAAGCCCATTGCTTCTTGTTCTATCCTCAGAGGCCAAGATGAACAAGTTTTCTCCCTCCTCCTTATGACACCCTTTTAGACACCTGAAAACTGCTATCATGTCCCCCCTCAATCTTCTCTTTTCTAAACTAAACAAACCCAATTCTTTCAGCCTTCCTTCATAGGTCATGTTCTCTAGACCTTTAATCATTCTCGTTGCTCTTCTCTGGACCCTCTCCAATTTCTCCACATCTTTCTTGAAATGCGGTGCCCAGAACTGGACACAATACTCCAACTGAGGCCTAACCAGCTGTAGCCAGACATGAACCCCATCTTGTTTCCCCCAGAGAGCAAGAGAAAGGCAGTCAGCCTTTGATGCCCTGGGAACGCAGGTGTGCTGCCTGTCCCTGACTCTACCATAAACAGAAACCAGACAGTAAATGGGCTAGCTGACGACCGGGGCCTCCCGCCGCCCTGATGGCTAGTACCAGTAATTGACACGCCTGCACTGTCCCAGGAGAGGAATCTTCGCCATCACATACTAGAAGTGCCCATTGTCTGCATTTTCCCAGGTGTGAATTATGCTTTGCACCCTTCGTGGGAAACTTGGCATTCAAAGCCATTTTTCCTAATTGGCCACTTGAGACCAGGAAGAAGCCTACGTGACCCAAGGGGTATAAAGAGGGTTTAGTAGCCCACCCCATTTGAGCTCCAATCATCTACACCTGCTGGCAGGTATTGATTGTCTCCCGAGGTCTGTGGGACGCCCAACCTCGCCCTACTTCTTCCCGAGGGATTGAGAGAAAGACGCTGGCCACGCCAAGTCTGGAACACAGGGGTGAGAATATATACCTGCTAGGTGTCTATTTTGCATGCATTTAATAAGAGCTCAGAGAACCAAAAGGGTTTCATGGTACCTGTAAGTGACTTATTAGTTTAATTTCTGTCCTGTCCTTTGTAGTGGCTGTGTTGTCTGTAACACAGTAGTAGCATTTAACAGCTAAGTTTACCCTGTAACAATAAAATAGTAACTGTTTAAGCTTTAACCTGACTCCTTCAGTTGCTGTAACAGAACCAAGCACAATTTAAAAGAACTCCAGCCGGTCATAAGGGACGGATACAGGGAAAGCTTGGGCATTTTGGATTGTGTCACTCCCAGGTGACAGATCCGTTGGGCATCTCTCAGCCTACCCAGGCTGCCCGCTGCGAAGGGATCGTGTATCCTAGCAGTAAAAATCTGAGGTGTATAAGCTTTCCCTGTAAACTTATTGGGGCGCCTGTCAACCTCCTCCAGGTTGCCCGCTGCTAAGGGACCCCGGTCCTGGCAGTTGAAGTCTCGGGTGTATAATACACACACACACACACCACTCACTGCCCTGACCATCGGCTGACACCAGCGCAGAGTAGAGCGGAAGAATGACTTCTTGTGTCTTGCTCACAACACACCTGTTAATGCATCCCAGAATCATGTTTGCTTTTTTTTTGCAACAGCATCACACTGTTGACTCATATGTAGCTTGTGGTCCACTATAACCCCTAGATCCCTTCCTAGACAGTCGCTTCCCATTCTGTATGTGTGAAACTAATTGTTCCTTCCTAAGTGGAGCACTTTGCATTTGTCTTTATTAAACTTCATCCTGTTTACCTCAGACCATTTCTCCAATTTGTCCAGATCATTTTGAATTATGAGCCTATCCTCCAAAGCAGTTGCAACCCCTCCCAGCTTGGTATCATCTGCAAACTTAATAAGCGTACTTTCTATGCCAATATCTAAATCGTTGATGAAAATATTGAACAGAGACGGCCCCAAAACAGACCCCTGCGGAACCCCACTTGTTATACCTTTCCAGCAGGATTGAGAATCATTAATAACCACTCTCTGAGTACGGTTATCCAGCCAGTTATGCACCCACCTTATAGTAGCCCCATCTAAGTTGTATTTGACCTAGTTTATTGATAAGAATATCATGTGAGACCGTATCAAACGCCTTACTGAAGTCTAGGTATACCACATCCACCGCTTCTCCCTTACCCACAAGACTCATTATCCTATCAAAGAAAGCTATCAGATTGGTTTGACATGATTTGTTCTTTACAAATCCATGCTGGCTGTTCCCTATCACCTTACTACCTTCCAAGTGTTTACAGATGATTTCCTTAATTACTTTCTCCATTATCTTTCCTGGCACAGAAGTTAAACTAATTGGTCTGTAGTTTCCTGGGTTGTTCTTGTTTCCCTTTTTATAGATGGGCACTATATATGCCCTTTTCCAGTCTTCTAGAATCTCTCCTGTCTCCCACGATTTTCCAAAGATGATAGCTAGAGACTCAGATACCTCCTCTATCAGCTCCTTGAGTATTCTAGGATGCATTTCATCAGGCCCTGGTGACTTGCAGGCATCTATTTTTTCTAAGTGACTTTTAACTTGTTCTTTTTTTTATTTTATCTTCTAAACCTACCCCCTTCCCACTAGCATTCACTATGTTAGGCATTCCTTCAGACTTCTCAGTGAAGACTGAAACAAAAAAGTCATTAAGCATCTCTGCCATTTCCGAGTTTCCTGTTACTGTTTCACCCTCCTCACTGAGCAGTGGGCCTACCCTCTCCTTGGTCTTCCTCTTGCTTCTAATGTATTTATAAAAAGTCTTCTTGTTTTCCTTTATTCCTGTAGCTAGTTTGAGCTCATTTTGTGCCTTTGCCTTTCTAATCTTGCCCCTGCATTCCTGTGTTGTTTGCCTATATTCATCCTTTGTAATTTGTCCTACTTTCCATTTTTTATAGGACTCCTTTTTTATTTTTAGATCATGCAAGATCTCGTGGTTAAGCCAAGGCGGTCTTTTGCCATATTTTCTATCTTTCCGACGCAGCGGAATTGCTTGCTTTTGGGCCCTTAACAATGTCCCTTTGAAAAACTGCCAACTCTCCTCAGTTGTAGTCTTGATTCCCATGGGACCTTACCTATCAACTCTCTGAGCTTACCAAAATCCGCTTTCCTGAAATCCATTGTCTCTGTTTTGCTGTTCTCCCTGCTACCCTTCCTTAGAATTGTGAACTCTATGATTTCATGATCACTTTCACCCAAGCTGCCTTCCACTTTCAAATTCTCAACCAGTTCCTCCCTATTTGTTAAAATCAAATCTAGAACAGCTTCCCCGGTAGCTTTTTCAACCTTCTGAAATAAAAGTTGTCTCCAATGCAGTCCAAGAACTTATTGATAGTCTGTGCCCCCTGTGTTATTTTCCCAGCATATATCTGGATAGTTGAAGTCCCCATCACCACCAAATCTTGGGCTTTGGATGATTTTGTTAGTTGTTTAAAAAAAGCCTCATCCACCTCTTCCCCCTGGGTAGGTGGCCTGTAGTAGACTCCTTGCATGACATCGCCCTTGTTTTTTACCCCTTTTAGCCTAACCCAGAGACTCTCAACACTTACATCTCCTATCTCCATCTCCACCTCTGTCCAAGTGTGTACATTTAATATATAAGGCAACACCTCCTCCCTTTTTTCCCTGTCTATCCTTCCTGAGCAAGCTCACTGATGTGGCCCTAACTGAGACACACTTCACTCCTCTAGCGCTCCAGCCACACTGAGGGAGGTCTGAGGTTCAGGGCTTCTCACAGGCCAGATTTACTTTTCTGGGGCTCCAGGATTAGTGGATTTTGTGGACACCCCCCATAGGCTCTGGGTTGGGACAAAAATGGGTGGGGTTTAGTGTGTGGGACAGAGCTGCCATCAAGAGAAATGGGGGTGCAGGATCTGGGCAGGAGGTGGGGTGCAGGAGCAGGCTGGGAGTAGGGTGTCTGGCCAGGGCAAGGGAGCAAGAGCAAGGGAAGGTGCAGGAGAAAGGGTGGGTGCAGGAGTGGCTGGGGTAAAGAGGCAGAGCGGGCTGGCGCTAGGTGTCTGGCCAGGGGGGAGAGGGAGGAACAGGCTGGAGGTGCGGGGTCTCAGCAGGGTGTGTGTATGTGTGAGGGGGTTTGGGGTGCCAGGGTCTGGGAATGGGGGGGGCACTTTTTTCAGGTCCCATGCTGGCCAATGGGAGCAGTGAGGAAAGCCTCCAGGCAGCATGTCCGTTCGCTGCTGTTCCCCCAACTGGGGGAGGAGGAGAGCTTCTTCCTCTTGAGCTGAATTGTGCAGCAAGGCTCAGGGCTTTTTCTCCCCCTCCACCAGCAGGAAGCTGATGCTGGTGCTCCAGCCACATGGCAGAGTGGGGGGTGAGGCTGCAGCACCAGTGTGGGCTCCCATCTGTAGAGGGAATAAAGGGGGCTGAGCTCGAGCCATGGACCACCTGGAAGGTAGCCGTGGAGCCCTCTCTTTCTTACTTTGCGGACCACTGGGAAGGTGCATTTGCACCCTTTTCAACCTTCCGCCCCCCAGCGTACGGGCCAGCCTGGGCAATATATCTTGCATATGCCACAATTTAACATACTATCTCTCATTTCCCAGAGCTCTTCATGTCTGAATCATACATGTAAAGTGAGGGCACCTGTTGATGACTAACTGCTGATATTTACACATCTTGTATGTGGTTTTCAGTGACTGTGTTGTGACATGTTAGCATCACCCTTTATTAAATGATAAAGCTATTCACTGACTTTGTCTCTCGTTCCCCCCTTTCCCCCCCATTTCCTCTGTTTCTTCACGCTATTCATGCTAGAATCCTGGGGTAATTTTCCCTTTCCCATTATTTTCTGTCATTCCCTTCACTCTGATTTCTCCTTCTTGTCTCTCCCTCTTTCCCATGTTTTGTTCTTCTTCTCCCCTAACTTTCATGAGAACCCTCTCCCTCCCCTTCCCTCCATAGCTTTATCAGTCTCTTTCTTCTCTCTCCCTCCCATTCTTAGCCCTCCCTCATTCTCTTTTCCAATCCACCTGCCTTCCAACCTCTCCAACAAAGGCTGTATATGTCTGTCACTCACTCAATGCTGCACATACCCCTCATACTCAGCACCTATTTATTGCTTATTCCATTTGCTCAATGCCCTTCACACACCCCCATGCGCACATTCATTTGTGGCTGGTCTATTCTCTCACACAAATAGCCATTTCTAACTGCTACAGCGGATCCAGGCATCAACCCACTGACTTCTCTCTGAACTTCCTTTCCCCAATCTGATCTGTCTTTCCAGCATAACCTATGTCTCCTTGGAGTCCCTAGCTTTCCTCCGCCCATGCCTGAGGGGCTACAGTTCCCTCCTTTGCCCAGGCTGCCTCTATTTCTTTCCTTTATCATCCATCCCACCTCTGGGGCTTGGAGCCCCGGAGCAGCTCTTCCTCTGGGCCTTTTGTCTCTCTTGTGATGAAAACAATGCATAAGCCTTGTTAAATTTAAGTCAGAATGAAAAATGAGACTTCTGGGAAATTATTTATTTCCTAATTAGCGGTAAGGTGTAAGACTAAAGTACCTAAATACAAATAACCATTAAAGCTGCCTTCATGTGGCCCTGAGCAGTGCTGTAATGATCTCCTTGTGCCAAAACAAGTGTGTGGTGTGCCCAGGACTGTGTAGATAATGGGATATTTTTGAACCATCTACAGCTCCACTGAAAGTTTCATCTTTCCCTCTCCTTGCTTTGTGTCTTGACTCTCTTGCCATTTGCTGTAACTATTTTGTGTTTTTCCTTTAGACAAAGGAATAAGGGTTGTGTGGGTTTAGAGGCTTTTCTTGTAGCTGTAGGTGTAAAATGTCTAGTTTATGTCTGTAATTGGCTTAGTAGCTCTAAATTCTCCCTCTCTATTATCTTTGAATTGTTTGTCAGTTGTTGTCTCAGAATTGACAGCTGTACTAGTGGTAAATGGTTTGAGTGAAGGAGAGCTAGTCTAAGCTGGGGCAGGATCACATACTGGTGTCTTTCCTCTCCTGTTAGGTCCCAATCCTATTTCCACTGAAGGCAATGAAAAGACTCCTTCCACAGTAAATGAACAGTCGCTCTAGCAACAAAATTTGCAGTGCTTAAAATACAGGAGAACCCTCTCTAGGTCAGCCAACACTGTGTGATTGAACCATTTTGAGGCTATATGTTACAGATAAGCGTTTTTAGTTGTGTGGGTTATTTTAGTGGTTCAGTGCGTCCACGCTAACAGGTCTCACTTGTGCTAACCAGTTCAGCACCCTACAGTACTCCCTCCAGTTTTTGCTGTTCTATCTAGTGCATTATAGGTCTCCCAGGTACCTCTTCGACAGTTCCGACATTCTTCGGAAGGAGCTAACTGCAAAATATTGTAGCATTACAGAGGTCTTCAGGGAGACTGGATGAAGAGCTCAGAATTCACTGTAGATTGCCACCTTTTTTTGTACTGTCTCCAATCTGGACTGCACAACGACCATGTCGTCTCTTTGCTATGGATTCGGAAATGGGGCTTTCTGAGCAATGCAGAAACAAAATGGTCTCTGCCCCCAACATTGGCAGTGGGAATTCAGCCGTGAATGAGGCTATCAGAATGCAAGAACTAGTGGGGCTTTGGTCTCACTGAGTGCAAAGAAGAGTCTAGGCTGCAATTGACAATGATATTCAGATACTGGGTTGCCAACACCCAGTGCTTAATTTGTAATGAAAGCAGTGCTGGGGCTAAAGCAATTAGATGCCAGGGCTTAAGCAATTTTTTTTTACATTCATAACTGATGCAGCGAGCCCAGAGGTGCCAGGGCTATGAGTTGCCAAGCCTAGAGGTGCTGGGTCTCAGCCCTGGCCCAGATTAAGCACTGCCAACACCACAGTCTCATTCAGTTTTAGCTTAGAGTAAACACCACTCTTGGTGCCAGAGCTGGTAGAAGAGGCTGAAGCTGAACTCCGCTAGAATGTAGAAGGAATAACTGCCAAACTGCTGACTGTGCCAGGGACCTTTTCCTCTCCCTTGTCACCATGGACGAGAGAATGGTAATTGTTCTGTGGCAGCTGTAAGTGCAGGCAATTACTGATCTGGGGGACATCAATTCTGAGTTGGGAAACAGTGCAGGCTGCTGCGCTGAAGTTGTGTATGGCAATATGTAAGCTACTGCTGGGGCATGTGATGAACACACAAAACATCTCTGAGAGCATCCTGGGGTTTTAAAAGCTGGGTTTCTCAAACAGAAACAAGGCTAATGATGGCATTCGTTCCTGTTTGTACTCACCCATACAAGCCAGCACAATGTGTCATCTGAAAAGAATGCTACTCCCCTGTGATGCAATCCCTAGCAGATTGCTGCAGTTGGTTCCTAAATACACGGGTTAGCCTGACAACCTGCATGTTGTCTGCATTGTCAAGAACTATGTGCAGAATGGCATACTCTTCCCAGCCCACCCCATCGACATTCATATGGAGCTGTAACCATGCGGCGAGTCTCAAAGGCCTCATATCCACCTTTGCCTTGTGAAACACTGATTTCATCAGCATCCAGTCAGTCCAGGCAGGGGCATAATGGTGGGTTAGTGTGAGCATTTGGAAGGTGGAAGGCAAAACGGGGGTGTCTTCTGATGATCTCTGCTATTCAAATTCTCTTTTATTTCTCCTCCACTCCTTTTATTTCAACCTGCTGTATCATGCACATTTTTTTTCTTTGAGCGAAAGGGAAGATAGTGAGGAGAAAACCAAAGCGGAGGAGGCGACAGAATTTACCAGGAAAAGCAAGTATCTGTGGTCCAGGACTGCAAAGAAGCTACATACTTCTGAGTCCCACCACTCTTCCAGTATGTTGGGGCTGCCAACATTTTCTTGAGTCTAGTGGATACTTGGAGCCAGATTGTGCCCCAGCTCACTGTAGAAGAGGCAGGTCTGCCTTTCTGCAGCAAAGTTCCAGTTACTGTCCTCTCCTTAATGAACTACACCAGTTTGGCCATTTGTCCTGGTGGAACTTGGCACTGCGCTTCAGCTCAAGATAGGTCAGATGTTCCAGATACTGGAGTTCAGCTTGAGCTAGATCTAAACACTGCCCCAGATACCAAAGAGGAGGACACTAAGGGTAGTCTACACTACAGAGTTTTATCGGAAAACCGGCCGTTTTTCCGACAAAACTTGAGGAACAGTAAATCGAAAGAACAGAAGGATTTTTCTGCAATTGGTAATCCTCATTCTATGAGGAAGAAGCCTTTTTCCGAGAGAGCTCTTTCACAAAAAGATGTGTGTGGATGGGGAAGAGGGGTTCTTTTGGAAGAAGAGGAAAGGGGAAAAAGCACAGGTGCCCTGGTGGCCATTCTGTCCATAGCAATCATAGCTTACATGTGAGAGAGCATCCATTCAGTCTGGACACTCTCTTTCGAAAAAGCAGATCACTTTTTCAATGCACTTTTGCAGTGTGGATGCTCTCTTTCGGAAGAAGGTTTTTCGGAAGATCATTTCCAAAAAAAGCTTCTTCCGAAAAAAGCCTGTAGACTAGACGTAGCCTTACATCCACCCAGACCTAGCAGACAGTAGCATCACAGGAAGGCTTCACGGCAGCAGGCATTTCAATATCCAAAAGCAATGAGCGGAACAAAATAATGGCTTTCCCCATGGAAGTCCATGCTGGCAATCAGGTGAGAACTATAGTTAAATGATGTAAGTGTGGGAAATTGTTTTCAGGTAAGAATCTTCTTGGACTGTTGCGCCATAGGCAAAGGAGCACAGAGGGTCTATTATACTGGGTAGAATGACCACAGGGGGCAGGGCAGCAAGGGGTGAGAGATGGGGACCAGGACAGCTATAATCCCATTGGGGCAGCAGGGGCAGGGGTGGAGAAAGGGACAGCTATCTCATATATTTTGAAGAGTTTGTTTGGGCAAAATGCAGTCATACTTTGCAATTACCTACAGATACCAAATTTTGCATAAACAATCCTGCCTCTTAAATTAGCAGAATGCACTACTTTTTACACCGGAACATGCTGGGTGAAAGGATGAGAGAATGGCTCCAAATTTCCTGCAGCCTAGGGGAAGGTGCACTGAGCTGAGAGCCAGAAAATCACAAACTCTGGTCTGTTCTCTACTATGACTTCATAACCTTTATGACTGACCAAGACCATGTACACCTCTCCTTCCAGACAAATATTAGCCCCTCCCATTTTACAAATGAAGTAATGGGAAGCTCACACACAGTCACACAAGGTAGTGCTAAGATTAGAACCCACATCTCTAATATGATAAATGGATTTTAGCCTATTTAGGCCCCAAGGACTACACCTATGTGACTGATGACCCTATCGCTACCTACTGCTCTGATTTCAAGGTCATATTCCCTTCCTACACCAGGGCACAGAACCCAGGAATCCTGATTTCCAATATTCTATCGCTGTCTGGCAGACACTTGGTTATTGCTTGGCAAATTGTGAGTCAAGTCACTCTTTACTAGCTGATCTTCATACCAATAACAATTATTCCTGTAGCTCTCCACTTAGCATGCTTTACCAGGAATCTTAAGAAGCAGAGTTCAGTCTTCCCTAGTGACTCATTTAGGTGGACCTAATATTTGCATACAGACTTGTTTTTCCAGTTTTCTTTTTTTAAGGGCTTATTAAATTCACACATTCAGAACATCCTTTAAAATGAAAACTTTTAAACAAATCATCAAATATGGCACTGCACACAATAAATTACAGGTGTTCCAACTACGGGCCATTTTTGACACAGTCTGATTGTTGGTGTCCCCACATGGGCAGATTTGAAGGTGAAGAGGAATTTATATCATAATTTGTATCAGGAGCAGCGGGGGAAGAGACTGTAGGTGTGCAGTACGGGGTCAAACTATATAATCTTTTCATCAAGAGGGGAATGGATCATGTTACCCTTCTTCTGTAATTGTACTCATCCTCAATTCAACTCTGACGGTTCTTGTCAACCTGCTGGTGGTGGTATTTGCTGCACAGAGTTGCTGCTGATCTGTTTTCTTCCTCCGTCCCTGGCCTAAATTCTGTGGCACTTACCCCATGACTAGAGCTGCCAACAATCCTATTTTATGAGGGAAGTCCTGTATTTAAATTAAAAATTGCCTGTCCCAGACTAAATCAGTGTGGAATGGCTCTGGAGTACAGACTGTTCCAGCAGCAGGACAGCCTCTAGCTGAAATGCAAGAGGCATCTGTGATGCTCCCCAAGGGTAGCCAGGCTTGGGAGACACCTCTGTTAGAGAAAAAACTGTCCCCCCCAGTAAAAAGTTTGGCCAGGCTACTTTTGCTATAGTGGGCTGCAGTACTCCTTGGGAGAAACCGGCCGCACCCTTCCTGCATACCATTGTCTTTAGAAAAAGGGAAGGTGTGAAAAGGGGAAAATAGCCTTAGACTCTCCCAGCCATCACTTTGGCGTGAGAACTGCAGGGCTTACCTGGTCACATGAAACCTGCACAGTTTCGGCCAAACTCCTGGGACACAGACCCCCACTTGGTGACCATTGGGCCATATATGGTAATATGCAAGCGCGGGAAAGCTATGTGCAGATTTGGGGATAAATACCCATCGCACAGTTTGCTCGAGGAGGTCTTCGCAACACACGTACCACTGTGCGTGTGCCTTCCCGTATACTTCAAAGCACTGCCGGCCTGATCAACCGACCAGCCACCTCCCCCAACTCTCGGGCGTAACCAAGGCCTTCGCAACCGAACCGATATCTTTGAAATGTTCCGTGTGCTGTGTAAGTTGGTATGTATGATTTGATTTTCTTTGTTGTATAAGCTTAGTGTTGTAGTTGTTTTGGGTAGTACATAGAGTTTGTAGTTATCACTGTTATTTAATTAGTGTAGCTGGATATTATTCCCCTTGCCATTCCCATCCTTATATCTCTGACACGTTTAACTAGAAATAGTAGAATAAATATAATAAATACTGTAAATTCATTATTAACACGGTCTATTAAAAATCTTAGAATAAATACTATAAATTCATCACTGTCAGAAATAAATATCTTTAATTTACTAAAACAGTCCACCTGGTTCTGTCCTTGGTATGCATCATCGGACCTGTGGTTCTCGCGACACCTCGTCACTATTTGCTCTTAGCATGAGGAAGTCTTGTCTGTGCCTGCTGCAGGCCAACCTCCCTGAAGCCATCAGCCTCCGGCAGCACAAAAGACTACTTTCCAGGCCTCTGCATACTAGCTCTCTCACAGTCCAAATAGCAATAGGCACACACAACCCCTGAGTTTCAGGTGTGCCCTGTGGTGTCAAGACTATGGGTGGGCAATAAGACAGCAGTGGCTTGCCAGGATTAAATCCCTTCACTGCTGCATGTACAGGCAATTGCAGCTACCATTGGCCGCGGATCGTGGTTCCCAGTCAATGGTAGCTGCAGGAAGCAGCACAGACTGGGACACTGCTTCCCGCAGCTCCCTTTGTCTGGGAATGCCAATGGGAGCTGCAGTCACCCATACCTGCAGCAGTGCAGGTAAATATAGTGGCGGGCGGCCTGCCAGAGGCTAACCCTGGTGAATTGGATCCAGCTCACCGGCCGGTATTTGTTACTCTTTCTCTAGCCCCAGTACACTAAACACTCACAGAAATACCAGGCCTGCTGTTCCCAAAGGAACAGTAAACCAGTGCTTATTAGCATGGGCAGTGGGTGAAGGCCCAGCTGGGGGAAGGCAAGTCCAAGCCCTACTACTTCCACTCCAAGCCACACCCCATTCCCCTGAGACCATGCCTCTTCAACAATCCCTCCCCCCCACCCAAGTCCTACCCAACCCCAGCCCTCAAGCCCGCTACTTCCTGGCCACCCGGAGGGCTGGGGCTGTCTTGCCACAGTTCCTGGCCTCCTAGTTGGGTGGGAAACCAAGCTTCCATGCTGCGGCTCCAGCCCTCCTGGGCAGCTGGGCAGTGTAGGAAGTTTAGGGAAGGCAATGCCTTCCCTTGCCTACATTACCTGCCGCCCATGCTTATTAGTCATACTTAAGAACAAAGCTCTGCTAAACAGAATGCTGGAAACAAATGATTACATACAAAATAAAATCATAACCTTTTGTCTAGATATTAAACTTAACTGTCAAATTATCCTCCTGTCTAACGAAACTTATCTCAACTGAAGTTCTCACCAGCATATTCAACTAAGCTGGGCTAAGGCCCCTATTTCATGATGCAAACGCATTGTCCCTTTACTGTAGGTGACAGTTAACAAGGAGTCTTCTTTGACCTCCAAGTGTACCAGAACATCTCAAGATAGGGTTCCACCCCTGCTGCTTACATCTCCCTGTTACTTTTCTCTTTTTGATGGATTTTTTTTTATAATCCTTCATTAGCATTCAGTTCAGACTCGTGAGTGGTGGCCCAATTGTGCATCACACAATACTCAATTTACATGTGAATAGACAGAAGGATAAACATCTCTGTCTGAAAAAACTTGCATTTCACCTTTGTAGAGACTAGTCACTAAACACAGAACTTAAGAACATAGTTTTCAACATATGTACCTAACTCCTCCCATAACGTTCACGCATGCGTGTGAAAGAGTTGCTGGCCCCCGTGACTGAAATAGGTCCAGCACTCCTATGCCAGAGAAGGTGCTCTAAATTGGGCCATGTAAGTGGGCAGGGATGCAATTGGGCTATACATGGTCGGAGGGCATTTAGGGAGGGCACTGCTATAAGGGGGAACTCCAGAGTGAAGCTATAGGGAGCGAGCTGCCTGCAGTGGTCTTTTAAGAAAGGTGTTGTGGTTGGGGAAGAAGACCTAGCGGAGGCAGTGCTGTGCTCAGCTGGACAGAGGTTTGCTTTGTTTGGAACTTTGTATATAAAGAAATCCCATCTTAACAAGGGCTGTGGCTGATTGAGAGACAGTGGGGTTTGTATAAGGAACCCTGAAGAAGGGGAAAATTGGCATAGGGCACACTAGTCCTAGCCAAAAGGAGGTGCTCAGGTGGCAGCCCCCATGTTACTATGCATTTTGCAATAATATGAATGCCCAGTGGAACACAGAGGTTGTGAACAAGAATGTGCATACCAGAGCCAGGAGATTTGGGTAAACCCTAAGCACGCATTCTGTGCTCCTTGCCTTTGGCATTAAGAGGACCCTGGCTCACAGCATCCTGTACTGATTTAGAAAGTTGACAGAAGGGTAATCAGGCCAAATTCGAGTGGTATTGTTAATGGAGATGGGGCTGGGCCAAATATGATTGGCAGTGCAACCTGCTGTATGTGAATACACTACCACTCAAATTTGGCCAGGCTGTCCCTCTGTCATTCATGATCCATATTTTTGAAAGACAATGCTGGCAGCCCTACCCACAACATTCCTGTTTAATGTTAAGCTAGTACTTGATTTACTGATACAGCATTTGTTGAAAGACAATCACGACAGATGTTTGGGCCACTTAGAAGACTACTTGCACTATATGCTTGGGTATTTTTTTAAAACTACTGTGTCCTAACAACAGGAACACATATGAATGTAATTGCACACCTAATTTGCATGTTGAGATGCCATGAAAGTAGCTACCTGATTTGCATCAATAACTGCATAGGCTAATTGCACACCTTTATATGAGTCTGGTCATACCTGTACATGCCCAAACCACTGGCTCTTGGGCAATATTCCCACTAATCTTTTTCATCCATGGGCAGAATAAATTTTATGAGTACTGCAGCATATGCAAATGTGCACTATCATTAACACAAAACCTAGCTGTGGGCGCTCTGCTAACCAGCTGGGTAATATTTGAATCTCTCCTGAGCAGCCACGCAGGCCACAACTTACATGGAGCACAGCTCTTGGGGGAGAAAATGAGGACAAGGAGATTATGCTGTAGGAGCAGCATCCAACAGTTTCTGGGAATTCCATATTGACTGTCCTCAGATGCACAAACTGAGGGTGGTTTTAGACGAGTGTCTGACCAGCTTCTTCGCTCTCCCTTGGGTTTCCACCACCGCATGTGCTGTAGGTTTGCATTTCACACATTGTAAACACCATCTTTTTCTTTTAAGGAATTCCACTGATAAAGCTCCAGAAAATGCACTGCCCTCAGTCTCATAAGCACATTATTTTGATCAAAAAGAGCTTTTTGTCTGACTCATTGAGGCAGATAAAAAGTTTCCAGAAATTTCAGAGAAAACTGAATCAGAGGGAGGAAGGGGAATGGAGCATTTTACACCATGTCCTCACCCGTTTGACACAGCTCTGTTCCTCTTCCCCTTGTGCACGTTGGGTTGCTAGGAGAGAGAGGAAATCTCTGCCCTCAGAATGAGTGTGCCTACCTCCCTCCGCTGTTGATTCAGATCAGCTCCACCTGTTGGTTACAATGACAAACTGCACCATTTCATTACATTGCATTACACCATCATCAAACAATGAAACGGCCACATAAATGTTCCCCCCTCAGTTTGAAAGGACTTAAGGGCACCTTTACACTACTCTGCTTCAGAAACTGCCATTTTTAATAGTCTCTTTTCTCCCTATAACCACACTTTAAAGAGTACAATAACTTTGTTTACAGAGAGTTAGAAGAGTTCCTAGCCTACCGTTTTGCCAACCCTAAGTGTTCAAAAATCATGATTCTGGACCTCCAAAATCAGGAGATTGTCTTAAAAATCATAAGATTATTTCCTGAAATACACTTTGCATTCTTTTTATTTGTCTTTCAGTTTTTTGAGCCTTTTGGGGGCAGTTGGGTCACATTTTTTAAACTTCTTCTACGCAATTAAAAAGCGAATGCTGAATTTTTCACAAAGCCCTATGAATGCAGGGCCTAGGCCTTTAAGAAAAATATCTGCCATCATGAGAGATGGCAACACTGAGACTTCTTATGTTTTAAGGGTATCTCATTAGCTAGTGAGTCTGATGGTGAATTGTATGCAGTGCAGGAACAATGTGGACTACACGGGTGATGAGATGGACTTGATGGGGTTGAGTGGATGAGCCTGCGAGTGCTGGCAAATGTGAAAGAGCATAATATTTCAAAACAACTGCTATGAAGGAGGCAGTGGGAGAAAGCAATCAGAAGCAGACTGCATGCTATAGGAAGGAGTATACATATCAACAAACACAAAGAGGTCCATGAAAGCAGAGCCTTGCAAGTGAAGGGTAACACATTCTAAACATAACTCTCAGCTTTCCAAACAGCCACTTGCCTTCAGGGGAAAAAAAGTTTGACAAAGAAGTCAGGATGAGCAGAACTGCGAATGGCTGCTAAACAGGTAAGGATGAATCACTCTGTCTGTTCTTGGTGCTTTCCTTGGTATGTGTTATCGAAGGGCCTGTTAGATGCTCCAATTGTGTGGAAGATGGATAGTTAGTTGGGTATGTTCATATGTATGAAGGCCAAACTATAATATTTACACCTCATTTATATTACAGTTATACCTTTTATATGTGTGACCCTAAGGCCCAGGAGCCGCAGATATAGATTAGGTCTTCCTGGTCCTAGGTGCTGTTCAAACACAGAACAAACCAAGAAAGCTCATTGGGATCATGGTCCTCTTACACAAGGCACTCTACATACATGTAGTGAGAGAGTGCCTGCCCCAGAAAATTTACATTCTAAATAGAAACAGCAGGCAACAGCTGTGCGAAAGGAACATTATTCCTCCCGTATTATAGATAGGGAAGTGGGCACAGAGAAATGAAGGGACTTGCCCAAGGTCACAAAGGAAGAGCTTTTGTGGAAGAGCCAGGAACCAAGCCAGATCTCTAGAGTCACAGCCCAGTACTCCACTCACCCTAACATCCTTTCTCTCTGGTTTACCCCATAGTATCTACTGCACATAGGAATGTAATTGCCAAGCTTGTGGCTCACCTCCTATTATAATGTGTTAATTGCTGTTCACGGGTCAAATTCTGCCTTCACAATGTACTCAGGTAGCCCTATTAAAGGTGTGTGCAGATGTAGCTGAGAGCAAAATTTGGCTTTGATCATTGACAAGAAGCTCAAGATCTAGGTGATTCCTTTCTACAGAATGTACCGAACCTTGTGAACTAGAAGTTCTGTGTTTGACAAAAAGGTGAGATTATAGTGGGGCAAATCTCTTGTGCGTTGAACATTTAGCAGTCGCTCTAGAGCTTGCAATACGTGCTCACCAAAGCCAGTGGATGCTCCATTCATTGTACCACTAGATGTTTGGCGATACTTCATACACAGGCCAGACTAGCAACACTGCACCTCTCACAGCTTCTTCATGGTAACATCCTTCTGCAGAAGAGATGTGCCTCCAATATGAAGACATCAGAGTGCTCACAGCAGCAAATACAATTTTTTAAACTGGCCTGATATACTCAGAACCCCCATATGTTATCAACTAATGTATTTCAGCCAGTTATGGGCTTGATGAAGCAATCACTGGGTGTAATTGCATAGTCTGTGTTATGTGGGTCAGACTAGATGGTCATTTTTGCCCTTAAACTCTATGAATCTCTTTTATCCAGGTCAGTAAGGGTATGTCTACACAGCAAAGTTATTTAGAAATAACAGCCCTTATTTTGAAATAACTTTCCTAGCGTCTACACAGCCAAACCGCTATTTCGAAATAGCGGAGCACTTATTTCAAATTTGGTAAACCTCATTCTACGAGGAATAACGCCAAATTCGAAATAGCTATTTCGAAATAAGTGCTATGTAGACACTTATTTTGAAATAGGGGGCCTCCAGCCTTCCCAGGGTGCCCTGATGGCCACTCCAGCCTCAACCAAGAACACTCCTCTCCCTCTCCCCCTCCCCGGAGCCCTTAAAGGGGTAGACTCTGTCTGGCCACAGTGCCTGTGCCAGCTCCAAGCCTGCCATCCCAGAGCCAGGAGTCACTGCCCCTCACCTAGTGGCCCCAAAACATGAGCCAGCAAGCTACTGGCAGCCAGCCCTCCACCACTCCCCAGGAGCAGTCTGCCAGCTCCCAGGAGCCTGCCAGGGCCCGGAGAAGGTGGGCGCCTTCCTGGTCCAGGATGGAGATCATGGACCTTATTCAGGTTTGGGGGGGATGCCCCCAACGTCCATGATCTCTGCACTAGATGGAGGAACGTGGCCGTCTATGGCAGGATAGCTGCCAGCCTGGCCACCAAAGGCCACATGCGAACCCAGGAGCAGGTTTGCATGACAATCAAATTGGTCCAGCGAGACCCCCAACCCTGAGCCCTGAGCTTCCCCTCCCCTTTCTTCCCCTTGCTTCCCCCTTCCAGCTCCCTCCTCCCAGGTTTCCCCCTCCCCTCTCCCACCCTCTCTTCTCCCCTTTCCTGCCTCCTTTCCCCAGACTCACCAGAGTTTCATTCCCTCCCCAGTTTTGTTAAATAAAGAGAGTTTGTGTTCATGAAAATACGTGTATTTTATTTGACATCAGGAAGGGGGGTTAGGGAGGGGTAAGTGAAAGGACGTGAGGGAGGAATGAGGCACAAGCCCCCAGTGGGGCAGGCCAGGGAGACTCTTAATGCTCCTCAGGGTGGAAGCTCTCCCTCAGGGCCTCCTGGATACTGACAGCCCCCTGATGGACCTCCTGGATGGCAGCCTGCAGAAAGTGCAGCCAGGCTCGCAGCAACGTGTCCATGAGAAGCACCAGAGTGCCCAGGGGCAGCTCTGGCTCCATGTTGCAGAGTGCTGTGGTGTCCCGAGTGAGGGCAACCAGAGCACACAGAGACAAAATGCTTTGCTGTCCCTCACAGAGGTAGGCAAGCAAGTAGGGAAAGCTGAGAACTGGCTGTCCGGGGGAGGGGGGGGGTACCTTTAAGCACAGGCCTCAGATAGCCTCAGGCAGCAGCCACACAAAGTAACTCCTGACCTGATGCCCTGCCGGACCTGGTTCCGGCCGGCATTAAATGTGATTCAGCGTCCACTCAGTGTGGACGTGCTATTTTGAAATAGCAAAACGCTATTTTGAAATGCATTTTGTGTGTAGAAGCGTTATTTCGAAATAAGCTATTTTGAATTAACTATTTCGAAATAGTTTATTTCGAAATAACGCTGTAGTGTAGACATACCCTAAAGGATTGTGGGAAACAACCTACTGCAGGTTAACTCATTTTTCATTTTACTATAAGGCATAAAAACCTCCAAGGATGCTGCATCAAACAAACATACTCTATAGCAGTAACCACTATAATGCTGCTGGTTTGGAGACAGGAAGTGAATACTTCCACTAGTTAAAGCAACAGGGGAATGTACGGGGATAGGCACAATACAATACTGGAATCGTGTGAGCTCTGAGAACTAGTGGCCCTTTGCTTATAAGAAACGAATTGTGGTATCTTTAAAAGCCACCAGTGACCAGGATTTTTTATTTGATGTATCATTTGAAAAATGCCATCTCTACAATAGATTATAAGGCCAGAGGAAACCATTGTGATAATTTAATCTAACTTCCTGCATAATGCAGACCACAGAAATTCACCCAGGAATGCTGAAATATTGAGGCATAAAGTAGCATTACTCAGGAGCAAAGCTTGAGCTGTTGCCCAGCTACAGGCTAGTAAGCATTAGCTATCTACCCCTTTTGGTCAGTGTTTTGACTCAGTCCTCATTACTTTGTATTTTTTCCATCATCACTTTCATAAGTCCCATCAACCCAATATCCCTTTACAGGCACATGCTGAGAGGAGATGCATGGGGACAAGCTGCCCCCACAAATCACCATGTAGGTGCTACTCAGTCCCATTTATCCATCTGATGCACACAGTACAGTAGCAGTTTGATTGGATGCAGCACCTCCTACAGTGAGAAGAAGTGCTCCCCTGACATCAATAAGCCCCATCTTTTCACTGATTGATGGGAGTTGCTGCATCCAACCAAGCTACTTTGGTGTGGCACAGAGACAGCACAGGCAGACAGGAAAAAAAACCAAAGGGAAAAAGTAAATATGAATGCTAAAAGGGGGAGAGATGTTTAAGACATAATGAAGAAAAAGTGTCAAAGAGGATAATGTGTAGGAGGAAAGTACAGAAAGCAACAAGAGAAAGGAAAGATTGACAACAGTGAAATTTAGAAAGCTTGTATTTAAAATGCTGTCTTGAATTGGGACCATAAGACGAAGAAGAACAGAAAAGAAAAAAAATACAGGAAAGAGAGAGAGAAGAGAAATCTACCTTACCAGGAGCAGCCAGTCACAGATTAAAGAAACTGCCTCCAAATGAGCCAATTCAGGCATTAGGAACTTCAGGAGTGATAAAGGAAGATCAAGCCATCTGGTAAGAAAAATGGTAGGGGAAAAACTTTAAACTAAAACACCCACAGGAGAAGCAGAGAGGAAAAGGTGTTGTTTCTTCTTGATAGATGGAATATGGTCCTAACAGGCTATGTTAATTTTAGGATTATTTTTCATGACAAACTGAATGTGGTTACTTATATTGGTCAGGTTTCAGCCAATCATGGTCAATATTTCATCTCCAAAATATTAAAAAATTCAGGGCTCTTTTATTGGAGGATTTGGGAAGAAATGTAGCTTGCACCACAATGATCCACGCCTTTGTGACAGCTGGACACGATTACTATAACATGCTCTACTTGGGGTTATCCTTGAAAATGATTTGTAGGCTGTAGCTGTCATAGAACATGGTATAAGAACTACACTCCCGCCTTTGTCAGCAATGCCCATGTGCACAACCTTCACTGGCTGTACATTGGGAATGTTAGCCAGTTCACATGAAAGTATGACTGTTGCTACTGCAAACATTAAGTAAAATAGGATCTTTGTAGAAGTCTGTTGCCCTTCTGTACAAACAACTGCAATAGATGAAGCTGGAACTGAATCATCTGGAGGTGTAATTTTGCTGTAGTTTCTAGATTATTAGAAGTCAGATTCTTGTCCTTCTCTATTGAGGGTCTGCAACTCTGGAATATTCTGCCCACTGATTCATACTACTATAAGCCCCCCTATTTAGGGCAGCACTTACACTCCTCCTTAAAGCCACAGATGTGCTTAAGTGTTTTGCGGAATTAGAATTTATAGCTATAGTGTCCTTCAATGTTCCTAAATGTTCCCCAAAACTTGTGTTTTTTTTCTCCCTCAGGTTGCTTTGAATCCATTCCCCGCCTCTTTGGTATTACACTAAGCTTTCAGTTCCATACCATCAAGAAATTGCTTAATACATTGTTGGAAGGAGTTCAAATATTATAGTGATGGGGGAGGGAGGCATAAAAGCCTATCTAGAATGTAATAGAAAAGAAAATTTGCACATTTATACATATGAGCCATTATAACATATCAATTATTTTTTTCCTGCTTCTCTTTACCCCCTTTCTTTTTTATCCTTTTTGGACATTTTCAGTCATTCCTTTGTCTCCCTCTTTTTTTCCTCTTTCCCTCTTTCCCTCATTCTTTGGTAAGTACCTAATTTACATGGTGTCTGAGTCCCAAAATTTCAAATTAGGCTGGGATAAAATTTTCTCAGTGAAACCCTGAACCATGCAAAACTCTGTTTTGGAGGTTGAATATATAGACACTAAGGACTAGTTGTTGGGGTAGTCAGTTTTAAGTCGGGAGAACTGTACTCTCCCTGCTGCCACTGAATCATTATGTGATGTTGCACAAGTCATTTAATCTTTCTGTGTCTTTTTCTCTGCTTATGAAATTAGGATAATAAAATGTATCCACCTTTGTAATATCACTGAGATCCTTAGATAAAAGGTGTCATCCAACTGGTGTGTATTATTATTGTTAAATGAAATTATGGAATAAACTCACTGTGTGTGCACAAAACTTTTCTGGGCCCTACAACCCTTTTCCGTTGTGACTTGAAGCAAAACCTTTTGTTGTCTCTGGACAGGCATATGTTTTTCAAGGCTGAGTTTTGTGGTTTTGTTATGAAACATATGACAGTTGGTCATGTGGTCTGTCTTCTGGCCTGAATGAACCCTCATGAACCATACAGAATGCACAGAGCTTAATGAATCAAACCACTTAAGCTTTGGTTTGCCTTTTACTGAACTGAGTTTGCGTGTACCTGAATTTCAACCTGTGTGCAACCTTGTTGTGAATTGAAGCTAACAAAAAAAGTTTGCCCAAACACATGTGAACTAAAACCAACAAGTTATGGATAGCTCAGCTACAAATCCTGTCCTTGATAAATGTAAACAATTATCCCTGGTTCCCTACTGGATATGGAGGACAGGATGTGGCCCATGAAAGCCTAGCATGTGTAACCTTAGCTCCATGCTTCCTAACTCTTACAGTTTACACTGGTGATTATCACAATTTTTCGAACTCCTATAGTGCTTGATCTTTATAATCCTTCAGGTTGAAGTGAAAACCACCTCCTCCTAATGTTTGCACACCTGCCCTCTTACATCCCATGTGAAAGGACTTGTGGTTACAGCAGAAGATTGAAATTCAGGATTGTTCAGTTCTATTTCCATCTTTTGCTATTGACTCTGTGGGTGACCTTGGACATATCACCTAAATTCTCCATCAGTTCCCGCATCTGTAAAATGTAGGCAATTATACTTCCCTACCATGATTGTGGGGAGGCTTAATTAAGATGAGTAGCAACTTTACAATGCTTGGGTGGGAAATGCAATGCATGGTGTGGTTTAACTCTGGGGATGCTTTTATTTTTAAGATAAAACCTGAGCAGATTGAGGTGGAGATACAATTTTGATTAGGCAAGCCCCCTCCCCCCCATACAGTTAACAATCTGATTATTTTTTTTTACCCCTACCCTTATTTGAATAATTCCTCCCCGCACTGAGATCCTTACAAGAAAGCAAAGCTTTTGATTGCACGTTGCTGTCTGCACAGCGTCTCCCTCTGCCATTTTACTGGGACACAGCAGACAGCTTTCTTCCCTGCCCCCAACTCAGCCTGGGCTCTTTCCTGTCTCGGAGCTCCCCCAGTACAGCAGCGAGCTGAGCCGCCTGTGTGTGTGTGTGTGTGTGCGTGCAGCCAGGCCTGTCACTGGAGTTTTAGTTTGCATTCTGAGGAAAGGAGGAGGGGGCAGGGCGGAGGGAGGGGGGATGTCTTGTTTGTGGCTTGTCAGCAATTGCTTGAGACAAGCTTCCATGTGTGAAAGCGACTTGGCATGAATGCCTGGGCCGTACCAAGTGCCGCGGCGGCGAGAGGGGGGAGGCAGAAGGAAAGCAGATCAGGCCAGAGCAGACAATAGGCCCCTAAAGTGTTCCCCCTAAGTTGCTTTGATGTTGCCCTAGTGGCTGGGGAGCAGGCGGCCGGGGCTGCAGGCGCAGGGGCTGGTTCCGCGCCCCGCTCGGCGGAATGACTCCCCAGGAGCCCCGCGCCTAGCCAGGTAAGCGCCGGGGCTGCCGCAGACCCTGCTCCCGGCCGCGGCGGGCGGCTGCTCGGCGGAGGCGCCGGAGCGCTCCCGGCTCGGGGCTGGCGGGGGGGCTCATTCCACAGCTGCCGGAGCCAGCCCGCTCCCGTGGCGGGGCCGCTCCCGGCTGCAGGGCTGGCGGGCTGGAGACCCTCGAGCGGACCCCGCCGAAAGGCGCGCGGCGCCTTCCACTCCCGCCCCGAGGGTACGAGGGTGGGGGGCGGCGGGGAAGCGGGGCACAGCAGGAGGCTGGAGGCCTCCGGGCTCGGCTGGGCTGCAGCGCTGGGGGAGGAGGAGGAGGAGATGCACCAGAGCTGGGGCGGGCGCTCGCAGCCCCTGGGCGACGGGGGCAGGGCAGGCGGTGGGAGAGCTGGGGCAAGCCAGAAACTTTTCGTTTGCACGGCTGAGGGTGGGAAGGGGGACGACTAGAGTTTGATCGCTCCGTGCCTCAGTTTCCCTCCCTTCCCCAGTCGCAGAGGGGGCATCCTGATAGGAACCTAGCTCTAAAGGGCGACATTCCTTGATGTTTGTAGCCTGCCTTGCAAGCCTCAGGTGGAAGGGGCTAGAGAAGGACAAAGTATCATCACTACTGTTTGTTATTCAAGAGACCCTGTTGGGAGAAACACCCGAGAGCGCACAGATCCAGTGTCTCAGCGTGTCTAAAGGAACAAAAAAAAAAAAAGCGTTTTCCACCTGTTGGCTTCTGTCCTTGTGCCTTTTTGGAAGATTTATTGGCCGATTAATAGCGAGAATGAGGTGGGAGGAGAGATTGGGGGGTTTTCTTCCGCCTCGCCCCTTGTACATCTGTTAAAGAAAAATAGTGAGATGCCAGGGGGAGGAAAACCCTGGATCTTTTGTCATTGTGTATTCCAGACCTTGTGTTTTTTGGATCTAACTGAAGCAAGGCAGATCTGTAACTCTGCCACAGGGCTGGAAGATTTTTATTGTGGATTTTGGAGATTAAATGAGATTTATTTACAATTGCTGTTTATCAGTGAGTAAATATCTGGCGGTGTGTGAGGGTTACAGTGTGAGGTCTGTTTGCTCACCGGTGGTTTTGTGGCTATAACCTACTGCTGCTGAGGTGATGCTGTGAAAGAGCAAAAAGAGAGAGGGGGTTACATCTGGATCCGGATTCCCAATCCGTTCAATATTAAAGTCAGAAATTGCTCTTGATTTTGTGGTGGTTCTTTCTTTTGAGATACATTTTGGTATTTTATTGGGGCAAAATTATAAGATGTAGGTGGCTCCTTCCTGTTGTATTTTAACTTGATCACCTACCATAATTCAAGGGTTTCCCTGATTCTGACTTTTTGTTGAAAAGTAATTTACAAGACTGTGAGCCTAATGTCCTGACACAACCTAGATCATATAGGAACTGTAAGAGAGAGAGAGAGAGATTCGTGTTTTTTCACTCAAGGCCCGGAGGAAAGCATCATGTGTTTAAAGAATCTGAACAGAATGGAAGATGGGGGAGGGAGATGAAATTGGCCTGAGACCCTCCTTAGTCTAGCAAGAAAGATGGAGGCTCTGCCTGGTGCTGCAAAAAAATGTGAAGCAGAAATTTTATTCAGTTTCTCTCTCCCACCTTCCCAAAACAGAGACCAACCAAACCCATGGTATTTGATTTAACATGTGCCCCACTATGCTGTGTCTCATATACCCTACAGTATTAAATAACACAGTTATGGAGATAAATAATAGCAGAGGGAGAATTGGAGATGTTTACTTGTAAGAGGAAAAATAAAATTTCAGGTCAGATTTTAAATGAGACTGACAGACAATGGGGTAGAAGGATCAAAGAAACCTTTTCCAGGTGGCAGGACCTGTAGAGGTGACATCTCTAACACTTCTGGCATTGAGATTGGATGAAGAGATTGAGAGGAGCCTGGTGCTCCATGAACAGAGAATGCAGGGAAAGAGGAGATCCAAGAGACAGGCTGGACCAGCTCCCTGGTGGGTTTTGGAAAAAAGGGGGAATGTTGAAGTATGAATAGAGATCCTGACAGGAATAGAGATCCACTGGAGTTGT
Source organism: Rafetus swinhoei (assembly GCA_019425775.1). NCBI lineage: Eukaryota > Metazoa > Chordata > Testudines > Trionychidae > Rafetus > Rafetus swinhoei. The sequence continues at coordinate 186,927,818 of CM033437.1, read as the reverse complement.
CTGAAGGCAAGTGTGATGTTGTACTTTATTGCACATAGGAAAAGGAGACACCGGCATTTTGCATATGGTGGGATTTAGGCAGGCCGTAGAGAAAGGAGTCACTATGCCACGGCAGATAGAGAGGAAGGCATGGATATGATGTTTAGCGGGACTGAATTAAGTACCTGTATAAATGGAGATCCTGCAGGTCTGCATGTCATGTTAATGATTTGTTGTTGAATTTTTATTTCCTATACTGGACTCTGGCAATACAAAAAATTGTCCTGCACTCCCCATCCTCAAATAAATGCATGTGTATTAAATACATTGTTTTTCATGTACATGTCCCTAAACACTGCTCCTTTGCCCATATACATCTGACACCACGTGCGTAACCACAAATGGTTCATGTATTTATACAGCACATTCTTGCATAAGGGACAATGCACATAGTTCATACATAGAAACAGTCTGATTCTCTATTGCCTTGTAACTTATGTAGAGTGTATGCCAGATGCAAAATACTGTCACATCAGAATAATTGCTGTTTACTCCCACTTAGCACAGGTATAAATCTCTACATGAGGTGCAGAGTGGGTTGAGAATCAGATCCATGTGTTCTGTCCTATAGTGACTATACCTCTTTTGAGGCTCCTGCTCACCTAACAAGATACTTGCCACAGCTGCTATTCTTGCACATTTGTGGCACAGACATTGCACAAACAAAGCTAATAATAAACAACTTTTACCCCCACCCCCATTTCCCAGAGATCAAACATAGCACATCTTGTTCTCCTTTTTAAGTTGCAAAATACGAGGAAAGACAGTTTCTGTTCTTTGGATATGTACATATCACACTCTTTTCACACACAAGGAACAAACACAATCAGCTTTATACCTGTTTAAGTTCAGTCCAGGTTGGTAGTGAGTGAAAGTTACCACCTGATGGCTGTTCCATGTTCAGTGTGGCTTCAGTTTAGTTACTAGTGGATAACGGTCTAGTCACAAAACAAAACCCAACTATAATGAGCTCTAATTGGCCCCGTGGTGGCAATCTTAGCCATTCTGCTAAGGACTGAATGGGCATGAAAACTGGGGTGGTGAACCCATTGACCAAAGGTTGAGCATTTGCACAAATAGTGAACAGGAAATGACAAAAGTCCAAACCAGCACTACATTACCAGTGTCAGACCAAGCCATGCTTGGGGCGAGGAGAGCAAAATGCTGCTTCCTCTTATCGTCTGACGACTCAATCTTCTGTCAGCACAGAAGGAAGGCTTGTGCATATTTTATGTCACTTTCCTCCTCCCAAGACAAACTGCTGATCTGATCAGCTCTGCACTTCAAAATCCTAGATGCACTGATCAGTAAGTATGACCTCAGGCCAATAACAAACAGTGGCCTCCTGCCTCTGTTTCCTTGTGAACATCAGTTGCACCCTGGCCTGCCTTGCAGGGAGAGCACATACAGAACAAACTGTGTGCCTGAGCCTCTCATAAAGTACAACACAGGATGTAACTAACTGGATGGAGACAGAGGCTAACAATGGCAATGTGTCAGGAGAACATGGGGGCAAGTCAGCTGTTTCTTCTGCTCATTGGTAATGTTTAAAAGGAGACCAAAGTATCAATTTGATTTTAATTTTGAACCTTACATGAGCTGCCCTGATCAGTTAGCGCACACACACAGGATTTTGATGTGCAGTTTAGGATCTGTAGTGGTTGCAGTAAACAATTATATTTTACTTCTTCAGACTAGATTTTTGGTTGTCTAAGGCTGCCAAACAAGGATTTTTCCAAGCCTGCTCTGACATTGTTTCTATCTAGCAGAAACACTCAAGTCACAAACATTATTCCTACACACTGACGATTTGCACACCCAAATTGCTCTCTACATACCATAAATCACAAGCTCCTTTTTTAAGCTCTGGGGACACACACACACACACACTCTCTCTCTCTCCCCCCCCCCCTTTCTCTGGAGACATATTGATAATCGTAAATGTTATTCCTGCACTCTAGACCAAGGGTGGGCAGAATCTGGAATAGGATAGGATCTGGAATAGAATAGGATCTGGCTCACAGCCCACCAGGACCCTCAGGCAGGCTCCCAGGCCTAGAGATGTGAAAGGTTAAATGGTTAGCTGGTTAACCGTTAACTGCTGTGGGCTGGAGCACCTCCCCAGCCATGGGGAGGGGGTTGCCCCAGGCCCCGCAGGGGGCCTGCCGTGGACAGGGGCACACACCCGTGGCTCTGGTTGCTCGGAGCAGCCGCTGTCCGCAGTGGGTCAGGGCATGTCACAGGCAGGGGCTGCCCCGGATGACTGGAACAGCTTCTGACTGTGATGCGCCCAGGTCTGCCACCTACAAGGCTGGGCCGGAGTAGCCCCTGCCTGCGGCAAGAGGGGGCAGCGCTCCAGCCTAGCCTGGGCAGGGGCGGCCCGTCCATATAGGTGGTCGCCTAGGGCGCCAAGTTAAATGGGGCGCCAAATGGTGGCACAATATCATTGAGGGGTTTGGAGGTGGAGGCGCCGATTGCATGGTTTGCCTAGGGCGCCAGTTGCTGGCAGCTAGTCTAGGGCCGCCCCTGCAGGTGGGAGGGGTGCTCCAATTCAGAGAGGCTGGAGCAGCCCTCCATCCCCATTAAAACATAATGTTTAACCTGTTAACCAATTAAACAGGATTTTACATTCCTACCCAGGCCATGTACCTCTAGGTGCCACACACACCTTGGGAGAGGAGGAGAGACTTTGCGTGCTGAGGGCAGCATGCAAAGTCTCCTTCTTCCCCCACAAGGGGTGCACAGCATAGAGAGACACATGGCCCTAGCAGCTGGCTGCTTTGAGTGGCCTGGGGTTGTGGCAGGCTATGAGCCTCCCAGAGGGTCCTGCTGGGCTGCTGGCCTGGAGCCGCCTAGGTAAGCATCTGGCACCCCACCCCCTCCCACACTCCAACTCCCTGCCCTAGGTCACCACCCAAACTCTCTGCACTCCCTCTCCCTCCTTGTCCCAGGGCACAACTTCCTCCCAGACCCTGCACCCTCCTTACATTCCTCTCCTAGGCCAGAATTGTCTCCTGCATCCATGTCCCCTCCTGGGCCCTGCATCCCTCCCCCAGGTCAAAATCCTTTTCTGCATCCCTAAACCCTCCCTAACCCTGCTCCCCAATCCCCTGCCTCAAGTCACAACCCCCTCCACCCAACCTCCCTCACAGAACCCACACTCTCGCCTATACTCCAGTCCCCTGCCCTGAGCTCCCTTCTGCACCCAGCTCCACCCTAGACCCTGCACACCCTCCTTAGAAAGGTGTGGTCCCTTGACTACTTACCAAAATCTTGGAGTGGCCTCCCAGTAAAAATTACTGCCTACACCTGCTCTAGAGAGACAAACATTTTTGCTACATAGTGACATAAGCATCTCAACTAACAGTGAGTGTTCTTACTTTTTGCTTCAATGGGTGCATTTGAGAGACAGTATGTTCTAGTGGCCTGAACTAAGAATGTTTGAGATCTTGACACTGATTTGATGCGTAGCTGTAGGCAAATCAGTGGTAAAGCTAACATTAACCTCTGGGTGTGTCAGTTCCAATCTGTAAAATGGGGCTAATTCTTACCTTCCTCTTAACGTGGTGTATTTTAAGTTGCTGGGATAAAAAAGTTTGTAAAGTGCTAAGGGCTTTTTTGGAGGTATACAGCTTACAAAACTCTATAACATTGTACAGACATGCAAAGCATGCATTTTATCACACATAAGAGGAGAGACTCACCTGTTACAAATTCTAATATAAACTGACTGCATGGGATCAGTGCTATCTTGAGTACTCCAAGGTGTTCTGTTGTTTCAGCAAGAACAAAACAACTTTTCAGTGATATGCATTGTATGTATGCCCAAGTGAGAATATTATAAACATAATTGTACATTTGATGTAGCAGCTACTGTCCACATTCCCATGAATAGCAAGAAATTGATTAACAAAGTACGCATGCCTGAAGCTATATCCCCTCAGACTGTGATCTCCCAAATTAACCAAGGCCTAGTCAATATCTAGGTTATAAACATAGAATGATGGTGTGGGCAGAGGGGTGTTTGTTTGTGATTCTGTATGCATCTCTCTGATGCAGTACTGAACTAATTTCTCAGTATGGTGTTAGGGGAGACAATGCCTCAGGGCATGATGGATAAATTTCATCCTTGGAATAAGCTCCCACAGGAGTCAGTGGGACTCACATCTGCTTATTCCCAGGATGATTTTGTCTCAGTATCTTTTGTGTGAGATGTAAAATCTAAATCTTGACCACTTATAACCATTAAAGATTTCAAGGCAATTTTTGAAAAAGGGGGGAAAGGTCTTAGACCTGGGCTCTTGGCCAAATTCAGACTCAGGTAATTGCACTCCTTCTAGGTAAAATTCCCCTGTAGTTTAATTGATAAAGTATTCTTCGCTTACTGTGCTAAACTGTCATATAGTGTTTCTTTGCTGCCCTAAACAGTCGCTGTATTCTTCACAGATGGACACAGTTCCTTGCTGGGAGAAGCATTTTCTTTGTGTATAGTTTGTAAAACATTTTTTGGGATACTTCTGGCTGCAATGTTCTTCATTTAAGATCATTATATGGTTCAAATGAATGTGAAAATCAATTTGCAAGCATACATGCAAGAAGATATGATGCAGTGCCATTTGCACTGTGGACAGGTAGCTAATGAATACACATTTTTCTGCAATGGAAGAATATGGGCCAGATTTTTAGTATTCTGCATGTGCAGTGTGTACCTAATTTATGTGCTTAGTTGTAATTGTATTTGCAAATGGTCATTAGGCATGTCATTGCCCATTTGCCCGTGCAGTTGCCATAATTGAATGCGAAAATGTTGTCACTGCACACACAGGCATACAATTGTGCGTGTAAAATATTTATGATCTGGCTTTCCTTGTGCAAAAATAAACTGAGAGATGCTCACGTTTTTAGTTCAATTGCACTCACCTTGCATTATTCAGTGGAATGCTTGTTTGAGCATTTTGTAATAGTGTCAGTCATATTTTCACTCCTGAAAGAAAGGGTTAACTAAGTAATTAGTGGTGATTTGGTCTTTATGATTCTCATGGTAAATGTAGGGGAAAGTTACAGGGAAGTTATAGTGAGAATTTTACAAATCATGGGGAAAACTATGAATACAGGCCGGGAGGGAAGGGGCTCCCACTGCAATCAATAAACCTTTCTTTAGCTATTGAGTTCAATGGCTAGAGGAGCCCAGCCCTGACTTCTAGAAACAATTGCACTTTTGGAGATACCTAAATATAAAATATGTTTATGCTTGTACACAGTGTTGATCGCTGATGATAGACTGACAACTGTGAGGCCTGAAGTAATTTATCTCCAGCCAATATAAAGCATAAGACTGCTATAGAGCAAGCTTCCTTCACAGTGCCCTGCCAGTGGACCTCAACCTTGCCTAGTGGGACTGCCTCTGTGGGTCAGAGTGTAGTTCTGTTTCCTGAATATTCATTCTTTGGCTTCTGTGGTGACAGTGCTAACAAAGGGCTAGTCCAGGGCTACTCAACTTTGGAACCTCGGAGGCCACAGCGCATGCAGAGGGCCACAATTTAAGTGTGGTTGCATGTACCTGGAAATAGATATGCAAATATATGCAAATAGCTTCTTTCACACTGACGGGCATGACTACAAAGATTAAGGCAAGACTACACAACATGCAGGCCCCATTTAAGGCAGTTCTGCTGATATTAATAAAATGCAATTTTATCCAATTTCCACCCATACGATAGCACTTTTAATGAGCAATGACAGTCCAGGAATTTAACTACTAAAACGCATATCAACCCAAACTGCACAGTAAACCCAAACTGCACCGCGGGCCGCAAACAGACGGGCCGCAGGCCGCATGTGGCCCACAGGCCGCGTATTGAGTAGCCCTGGGTCTCTCTCAGCTCAGTAAAGACCACTAAACTCATTTTGCATATGCCTCTAAACAACCATGAGAGAGGAGCAGTTTTTGACTTAAACTATCTGGGCTGGCTTTAAACTAACAACCTAGAAGTAAAAGGCTGTATATGTCATTCAAGGCCCCCTCATCTACTCATTTACTCTTACCTAGAATTGTAAAAATGCTGTTGGATATCTCGGAGTTCTTGGGTATTTGACTACTACCATTTCCACCTAACATGCCTTTCCTTGTAATCTAATATCTCAATGTATATTTAATGCACCCAGCACCCAAGTATCTAGACACCAGGTCTCAGACTTCTGTCATTTGTTTCCACAAATGTTGTCTTTCAGTTAAATATAGTGGATGCTTTAATTTCACCTCTTTTTGTTTTTGCAATGTGGCACATTAGCCAACCCCTACTCTCAGACCTTTCTCTACACTGCTAGTACAGATGCTTTGCTGGCCATGGTGGCATGTTCTCACTTTTCCAGGAGTCCTGTAGTTCTGCCTCAAGGGGGATTCTGCCCTGCAGCTTCCTTTCCCTGAGCAAGAGGGGATATTGTGTCCTTTGTGCCAAAGAGAATTTAGTCTCTTTGTCCCATACTATTCTCACAGTCTCATGCTTAAGTCAGCAACACTAGTTCCCTTTGCTCTGATTCTTTTACTTAAGATTTCAGTTTAGAACTGGAAGCTAGGACTGATTTTCATCTCATCCATGTCACTTACTTACTATATATAATTATGGGCAAGCCTGTTAACCATTTCATGCCTCAGTTTACCTTAGAGGGCTATAACTTAATTTGCAGCAAACTCTTTTGAGGACCATGGATACAAGGCATTATAGAAGTGCAAATATGTTTTAGAAGTGTTCTCTCTGACCCTGACCTCTCCAAGTCTCCTCAGTAGTCCTGTGGGATAGTCTTTTTCATCTCTTAATAAAGTTTCTTCCATATTTCACCTGCACATTTATGCACTCTCAGCTGCATGTAAAAATACCAAGCTATTTGAAGTCATAGAAATATTTGTGTAATTCTGACAGTTGTGACAAACATTCCTCCTCAGCAATAAACAAACAACATACGCACCCTACCATTAATGTAGGTTTATAGCAGCTAGACCTCGCTCACTTCTCTGGGAGGGGATTCTAGGCAATTCCTGTGCTAGGGAGTCTTAAGGTAGTATTGTCTGAGGTTAGGAGTACACAGGATTTGGTTTAATTCCTGTGGGTGAGTAATTGGGGAGCTGGGTGTGGGTGCAAACAGGTAATAGGTGGTTGGTGTATTTGTGGCCTTACAGTGGATATGTGACTCAAGTGTGTATGGCTTAGGGGTGTGATATTTATTTAGGCATAAAAACATATTTTCGACAGTGAAAGCTGAAATGTATACAGTACAAATTAAACTGTAAATATACAATGTTTTTCTTTAAATCAGTTCTTAGTAGATAGGTTTACTAAAGAGCCTCACAGCACAAACTTCTGCAGGCACTCTCTTTCCCTGTTTTTCCCTGCAACCAGCCTTCAAGCAGGTGGAGTGGGCCAGCATCGGTACCAGCATTGTCAACACTCCCCCGCTTCCCAGAGAATTCTCTAAGCAAGTGCCCTTAGCAGCCAGATGTTGTTTATTTTGGTGTTTTTTAGATCAACTTAATATGAGTATCCATAGTTCAGAGTCTCCAAAAATGTGGGGTTTAGTTTTATGTCAGACAATGTAGGTGCCTATCCACGCTATGGAGGCCCCTAAGTGGACCTATTATTCTCCATCCCCACACTCTCTCTCCCTCTTAACAGACTTTTTCCCTTGTTGTTACTGGGGAGTGGCCCTTTCCGATGTGTTTGGGTGGAGAATGTCAGATCTGTTCCTTCCCCAACACCTTAAAGAGAGGGCACCAGCCTAGGGGTAGAATAGCAGGGGTCACTTTCCAATTCTGTCAACGATTCACTGTGCTGCTCAGTCAGTTCCCCTGTTTTTAAAATGGGGCTAGCACTTTACCCAACTTCTGTGAAGCTCTTTGAGATCCATGGATGTAAAATGTTATTTATGGTAATTATTACTCTCCCCATTCTCTTTTTTTTTCCATGAGGGGGTAAAGTGCTTCTTCTTCTGGGTCCTCACCTTACTCTCTGACCCTTTAGGTCTCCTCTGTTTCTTGTGCAATTCTTTTATCTGCATCCTGTCTCTGTACCCTATTATTGGCACTTCCCATCTTTCTGTCTGTCGTTTTCCTTCCTCTCCCTCTGCATGCCCCCTTTATTCTGTAGCACTCTCTTCTCCTGTCTCCTCTCTCTTTTGTTTCTCTCCAGCGCCTCCAAAATGCCTCCAACTGTGTTTCTCTACTTTGGCCCCCTTTTTGTTTTCCCTTTCTCTGTATGTCTCCTCCTCCCCGCAGCCTGGGAGATGCCAGCTGCTTCTGCAGGACAGGCTGGTGGCTGTTTGAGGAAAGGACAATGCTCCCACAAATGCACAAAGCAGGTATCCTTTCCCTCCCTCAGCCTGTTCCACCAATGGTGTTCTGCTAAGCTCTGCAGGGAAGCACCCTCTAATTTCAGGAGTCTACCTATGCAGTTCTTGTACTTTTTATTATACTTGGTTATCTTCTCGGGATGGAGTGAACCCCGGACTGAATTTAATAGTCCAGGATGGTTAGCAAGCAGCCTGTGGCCCAGAAACCAAACAAAGCATAGTTCCATCCAGTCTTAACTCTTGAGCCTTAGCATGCATGGGTATTAATAAAGAAACAAAGGGTTTATCGATAAACATAGACACAGATGGGCAAGCCCTTGTTGAGGCTACAATCCAGGTCTCTAGCAGCTTTCACTCTGACAAAGCAGGATGAGACCCCTCTGCACGTGAGGCATCTGTTTTTGATTGTGTGTCCTGTGATCCCACTCTGTTCTGTTCTATATGCTTATTTTACTGCACACCCCACCAGAGTGTCTGAGCACCTCATTTCCTTTGGTGTGCTTGATTCAGTCCCAAGTTGTGCCTCCTGATCTCACCCTACCTGCTACTCCTAGGACACAGCCACAGAGCTTTTCCTCTTTTAATATCACTAAATCTCCACCCTTTCCTATTCCCACATCTTCTACTTGTCTCTGTCACAGTTTCTCTGCACTAACAGCCCAGATCAGTAGCCTAGCTGGATGCAGTCTGATGAACTCTCATGGTACTTAATTAACCATTTAGCAATAGATGCCCCAGCACCACAAAGAAAATGTACTACAAGAGAAGCAGTTTGAAAGAATGCCGGAGGGACACGAAGCCGCATTCTCTCTTAGAGAGACTCACGGTCAGTGGGTCAGGAAACTGCTTTCTTTCCTAGGGAAATCCACAGCCAACACAGCAGAGAAGCAGCATTAATGGATTACACAAGTGTCCTCTCCTCCATGGCCATTGGAGAGTCACATTCTGCCAGCAAGAACCACGTGCAGCAGGGCAGGAGAACTACACTCTGTGCCTACGAGATCCAGCACCAATGAGGGGGAAGAGATCTACCCTTTCACAGAAGCAGTGGTTATCTTGCACTTGCTTTAGAGCAGTGGTTCTTAACTTCTTTGGCACTGTTACCCCTTAAGCTTAACTAATAAACCCAAATTACCCCTTCTCCTTTTTTAAATGGCAATAGACAAAAAGAAAACTATGATTAATCATTTTTATTGTATTTTGTTTTCTCATACATTATGTTGATCAAAATTGAACACCTTTTGTGTATTAAAATTAATACCCCCTGAAATATGCCAAATTACCCCTCGAGGGTAATTACACCCAGGTTAAGAACCACTGCTTTAAAGAGACGCTAGATGCAATGGATGGAAAGGCCTGTATCTCTATTTTTCTTCAAGAAAGCCTGAGTGGATAAAACCTCCTCTCTTCACCATGGGAGTGACAGGGATTTTGTCACTTGTGAGGGATTGTATTTCATGCATAGCCTAGTTCCCTTTCCCACCACCCTTTAACTATTTTGCCTTCCTCAGAGTGCTTAGTATTGAGATCAAGGCAAACCAGATGCTGCTCCATCACAGCTCACCCAAGTCAAATGGGTGGGACACTCGTGTTTTTCCACAGTGATGTGCTGGGGGGTTGTTAAAACTCAACAGCCATTTTGGAGGATGGGTTGGTGTGATTTCCCTGCCTCTGCTGGAATCTTGTCCCATCTCTGGATATTTCTCCATCATCCTTGCCAGAGAGTTTTTAGTGTTAGGGGTCTCTTAGCTTCTCAGTCTTCATTCTCCTAGCTAAACCACTCCTCACCCATCCCTCTCTGTCCCTGCAATGAACCTGGCCCTCAGCCTACTCCCTTTGTCCCCACTGGAGTTCCCCAGCTTGTTCCATTTTTCTCACAGCCATTTCTCTCCCTCTTCATAGCCGTTGCTTCTGCTCATTCAGTTCTACTGTGGCTCCATGCTGGGTCACTGTCAGATCCTGGCCATCGTGTACTTCTGCTTGGCCTGCCATCCTGTCTTGCTTCCCAGCTGGATAGTTGGGCTGAGAACCACAAGCCAGAAGGGGGTGTGACATTGACAGCATAGGCCTGAGATCAGTGGGGCCCCTGAAAGCAGGGTGGTTGGGGAGATTGGGACTCACTCCAGGCAAGTAACCCAATCCACCATGCTTCCCTGATCTCCTCCTACATGGGCAGCCTGAGCAGCATGTGGCTAAATAACCCTTTTGTTTTCCAGGTGGCCTCCACCTCAGTGCTAACCTGTGTCTCAAAGGCTAATAAACCCATTCATTGCTTTCAGGATATTCTGTATAAATTAATCCTGGGGATTGTGTAACACAGCCCCACAGTACATGCAATAGCAGCATTGGCCTCTGCCACCCAGAATTCTGTTCCCAGTATCATTACTCATCTTCATGAACACAATGGCAATCATTACTCCCTTATCCATGTCTCTACGGATCATGAGAATGCAAGTTGGAGATGGTTAACCTTTCATTATATCTAACCCCACTCATCCGCACACCCCTCCATTTCAGTGGGTCCTAATTTTCACAAAGATTATTGTTAGGAGCTGAAATGTTTCATATCTGGTCTCAGCCCAATGGGTGAGCTTTTTTTCTGGAAAGCTTGCATAAAATCCATTCAGCTCTTTGAGTTATATGAGCATAAGTAGAAACTAAACCCAGAAACTAATTGTTCTGATCTTTACTGCACTGAGAATACTTAAAAAAAAACCGACCTTGTTTTAAACCACACACTTAGGACTTTGTATTAGCTTTATATAAGAAGAGCCTGGGTTGGACTGGGGGCGAGAAGGATGCAAAGCCAACAGCATCCGTCTCTGGAGGCAGCATGCAGTCCATAGCAGCTCCTGTACTTTCTTTTTGTGTAAGCCCATGTCTGCAGGCCATTATGGAAGGGAAAAAGGCCAATGGCCTTACCTACTGCCACATCTGTTTGGGGTGTTTAGTGCAGCTGTCAACACTAGGACTTTCCTGGTACATGTAGTAGGAGAGAGCAAGCACTGGGATTGTTTCAGTTCCCTACCCATTCATTGGATTCCATACACGATCTCCTTCTCATTTCCACACTCTTGTAGACATAGCCGCAGTTTGGGCCTCAGCATACAGGTTGCCCTGGGTGAGGAATATGGGCATTGCTAAGTTTGAAAAACAGTCTGTGTTTCAAAAAACAAAGTAATCATGAGACATTTGGAAATGACACCATGAGCCTCTCTCAAGGGTGATGTTATGACTCTTAGAAGCTCCCTAGAACTACAGGATTGTATCCCAACTGGGTCAGACCAATCTAGATCCTTGAGGGAGACAAGCTGAATTCTGTTCACTTTTCTGTGGGTTGGCCTTCTGGAGACAAACATCACAACAAGGCTCTGTTTACCTCGCATGCACAGTAGTTGTGGTACTAAATATTTATACTATGGTAGTGCCTAAAGACCTCAGTTGGGACTGGGGCCTCATTATTCTATGTCGGGTAAAAATGCAGAGAAAAAAGACAGTCTCTGCCCTGGGTTTTGTAGGTGGCTTGCTTGCCTGATTTTTGTCCGCTGCTCTTCATACTGTCTCCTGTCTGTAGTGTCTGTGAAGTACTTTGGGACATGGGTGCTGTATAAATGTTATTTAGTGTAGGTTTTTTCTTTTTGGTGTCAGTGAACCCTTGGATTTCAGCATGAGGACCCTTCCCTGATCCCATTGACATTTACCCCCAATCTGAAACTCCTGAATTCCTCCCCTTTCAACTTCAAGATGATATGAGAAGAGGCCCAGTGGATCTTGTGTCAAGATCATCTGGACACTACGCCGCTCACACTTCTACCACCATCTAACTCAGATTTTGTGTCTTCCAGTTATACTCCCATCTGCAGAAATCCCCATCGTCCTATTAGTGTCCTGACATAAGCAAATGCGTCTGTTTCAGTGTATGATTTGCTAGTTCCTCCAGTGTATGAAAGCATGTGCATTCTGAATAGGGATGTTAGTATGTAGGTGTTTACACGATTAACCGATAAGCACAGACTTATCGGTTAATCTTAGCAGTTACATGCACACACCCCCCTTGCTGCCTCTGTTTCAGAGGCAGCAAAGGGGGGAGGTGGGAATTGGTGCCTGTGGAGATCCACCTTCCTTCCCCCTTCCCCCGCCCCACAGAGGCAGCAGGAGGGGAGAGAGGCAGGCAGTACTGGTGCTCAGGGGGAGCTGTCTTAAAATCCGGCTCCTCACAAGCACCTGCTCCTGCAGAGCCACCTGCCCCCCGTGCTACTGCCTCTGATGGAGAGGCAGCAGCATGGGGTGGGGGGGGGGGGGAGTGGGAGCCAATCCATGCGGGAAGTCGGCTTTCAAGCCAGCTCCCTGCTCATACTGGCTCACATGGAGCCGTCTGCCTTCCACAATGCTGCCTCTACCAGAGGAAGTGAGGGGCGGAGGACAGGCAGGAGCCAGTGCTCTCGGGGAGCCGGCTTAAAAGCTGGTTCCCCATGAGCACCAGCTTCCACCTGCCCCCTGTGTGTAAATGTGTAACTACTAAATATTTTAGCATTTACACAAATATGTGGTTTTTAACATCCCTAATTCTGAAGATGCAATCCAATGTGTGTGTGGATTCACTTGTGTCTGTGAGGACACTTGGCATCTGGGAGCAGCTGCTGGGGTCGAAGGGTTTAGCAACTGGAAAGAAGTGACAGGTTTTTCAGGGGGGAGAGTTTAGTAGCTTGGGATGGGGTTGAGAGATCATCATGTACAGCAGTGGATTGCATGTGTTTAGCAACTGGAATGGGATATTAGATTTAGGACTCATGTTACATGCTTTTAAAAAAGGAACTACATCGGGGTGGCCAACCCGCGGCTCGTGAGCCACATGCGGCTCTTCTTCCCCAAAAGTGCGCCTCAAAAAGCTGCTCCTGCGCCCCCCTCAACGGCCTCCGCGCCCCCGCCCGGCTCCCGTGTGCTCACCAGGGCGGTGATTCAAAATGGTGCCCAAGCTGGTGGTCGTCGATGGGAGCCTGATGTGGCCAAAAAGCCTACGCTTGTTTCTTAAAGGGGCAGTCTCCTTTCTTTTTTTTTGTTTTGTTTGTTTGACAATTCTGGGGCTCTGCATTTTTTCCACTGCTGTTTCGGCTCTCCTTGTTAAATGGGTTGGCCACTGCTGAACTACATTGTACTTTAATTTATTTAAAAAACAACAAGGAGTCCTGTTGCATCTTAATGACTAGCGGACTAAATTGATTAGTCTTTTAAGGTGCCACAGGAATCCTTGTTGTTTTTTGCAGATGCAGGCTAACATGGATACCCCTCTGAGATTTCATCTATTTACCATTAATTACATTATTATTGTGTTATTTGTTAACCACACATTGACAATGCTTTCCGGGGAAAAAATGGAGCCTGACCACAAAGAATTTACAATTTGTTATTTCATACACAGCTAAAAAAAAAAATCAGTGATTCAGGTTGGTGTTGGAATTTTGCAGGACTCAAATTTAAAAGTTTGGAGAAGAGCAGAATGCTGAGACATTTGAAGAAGCAGGATACAGCTCATGAAAATTTGTTGACCATTCCAAGGGTGGGGGGAATGTGGAAGAAGGTATGAAGATCATGGGTGACATCTTGGCTCTAGTAGTGCATAGGTTCTCAAAGTGTGGTCTGCAACCCTCTTGCAGGTGGGCTGCAGGCTTGAGGCTTGCTCCCCACGCCTGCAGCGGGGAGCCTGCACTGGTGCTCCAGCCCCGCTCCCTCCCCTGTGAGATTGAAGTGCCAGCACTGACTTCCCACTGCAGGATGGAGGGGGCGAGTCTCGTGGGCTCCCCTGGCTTGCAGGGGAAGGGAGCGGCTCCATGAGCTGCTGCTCCCCCTTCCCTAGCTGGGGAAACAGTAGTGCAGGAAACCGCTCACCTGGTGGCTTTCCTTCTGCTCCCATTGGCAGGAATCACAGCCAATGAGAGCAGTGGGGGGGCAGTGCCTGGGAGCAGCAGAAGGCACAGAGCCAGGTAAGCACTCTGCACCCTCATCCCCCTTATGAATCCTCTCACGCCGAGACCCCACACCTCTTCCCTGCTCCTGCATCCTCCTTCCCACCCTCATCCCACTGCTGTACCCAGTCTCCCATCCAGACCCCCCATCCTCAGCCCACACCTGCACCCTACCTCCTGGCTAGATCCCACCCCTCAGCCATCCTCAGCCTGCCTCCCAGATCCCTCAGCCCACTCTTGCACCCAACTCCCACCAGATCCTCCACCTTCAGCCCACTCCTAGGGTTGCCAGATGGTTTCAACAAAAATACCGGACACACTTGATACTACATCACAATCTACATTACATCTTATTTAGAAAATACATTTATTTTACTCAGTAATTTATATTTATATTTTCTCAATTTGTTTCCCGAACAGAAAGCTCAAATACTGGACTGTCCAGTTCAAAACAGGACACCTGGCAACCCTATCCACTCCTACAAACCTACCTCCTGGCCAGACCCCACATCCCCCTCTCTTCCCACACCCATTTTATCATCATAGTTAGTTGGCTGGTGGTCTGCAGGAAGCCTTGAGCAGTGTGGACTGTGGGCCAAAATGTTTGAGAGCTACTGCTCTGAAGGATTTTGTCTTCGTACCAGTTTAGTTGTGCTGGTGTAGGCAAAGCATTGGTGTCTGTCATTGGTTTATCCAGGCCTGGTCAGAGCAGATCAAAAAGGCACAGTAATTAAGGCAACTGCTACCATTGAGTGTCTTATCTACGATTCTCATTGTTTAAGTGGTTCAGTGTCTTAAAGGGAAAATATTATATACTCATCCCAGTAGGGTTATACATTTATTTATTTTCATCCACAGGGCAAGTAAAACTATGCATTAATTTGGTTAGGCCATACACATGCTTAGTTTTGTAACATAGGGAACGCTTTGCAAACAACTGTGTTAGCCAAAATCACCCTCTTTTCCTACCCATGGTATAGGGCAAGGTTCAAAGTCAGTTATTAAATATAGTTAGGATGTAATTTCTAATTATATTCAGCATTGATGCAAACCATATTACATATTGCTATCCTATAACTGTATTGCAAAACTCTTTAAAAATGATTCCAAATCCAAAAAAAGAGTGATAGAAATGTAGCCGTGTTAGTCTGGTGTAGCTGAAACAAAATACAGGACTATGTAGCACTTTAAAGACTAACAAGATGGTTTATTAGATGATGAGCTTTCGTGGGCCAGACCCACTTCCTCAGATCAAATAGTGGAAGAAAATAGTCACAACCATATATACCAAAGGAGACAATTAAAAAAAATGAACACATATCAAAAGGACAAATCACATTTCAGAACAGAAGGGGAATGCGGGGGGGCGGGGGGAGGTAAATGTCTGTGAGCTAATGGTATTAGAGGTGGGGAAAGGTAAATGTCTGTGAGCTAATGGTATTAGAGGTGATAATTGGCGAAGCTATCTTTGTAATGGGTAAGATAGTTAGCATCTTTGTTGAGACCGACGCGTAGAGTGTCGAATTTTAGCATGAATGACAGTTCAGAGGATTCCCTTTCAAGACCATCTTGTTAGTCTTTAAAGTGCTACATAGTCCTGTATTTTGTTTCTAAAAAAGAGAAAGATTTTAAGTCCCTTTTATATTATGAAGATGTTTATTGACTCATGGTACAACAGAAGTAGTAAGAATCCCCAGATATCGGTAGGCTCACTGAGGAGGTGAAAATGAACCTGAAGAAGAAATCCTTCTTGTTCCTGTGCTTGTGTGAGTTTGACTGTGGTTGGATGCAGTGTGATTACTATAGGAGAAGGTGAAATAGATTGATGGGCAGAATTCCTTAGGAGTGAGTTTCCCTTCAGCTGAAGAATTTGGGGCTTGTTAGAGAACTGGGAGTTGACTTTTAGAAGCATTTATCCCTTCAGAAAAGATGTTTCATTTAAAAAATGAAATTCAAAATAGTGCAGGAATGATAAAATCACCCTTGTTTTTTCTTGTGAACTCCCTAGAAGTCATCTATGTTGTATAAATGAGATCATTTGGCCTAATTAGTTCCAAGCTTAATTAGCAGTAATTATCCCAACATGGGAGTAATACCCGAGTAGGAAGTACTGAGTCCTCGATTAGATAGATCTCTAATTGGTGTTACAATATTGTAATTAAAGCATGCTTATACGCCTCGGCCTCAGCAAATGATTTGTTTTATGTCTGATTAAACAGGGAGTCCAGCAGCCTCGAGGAGGCAAGGTCTTCAGCGCTGACTGAGATACTGCATTACCCCTTGTCATAGGAAAGAAACAATGAATCATGTCTACTATAGAACACCCTGGGCCAAATAATTCCTGATGTAATACTACTGAAATTAATGAAATTGGAAGAGAGATGAATTTGGCCGAGAGTGTATAATCTATATCTGTATAACACCCAGTTAAACACTCATTGGAATGTGCACTCTGGCAATTACACATGCAGATAAATGCAAGTGACTTAATCTGGGTTTGTGATCACTGTGTTACAGGTGTGAGTTTCTGTCATGGCTGTGTGATCATTAGATTGCACATTCCATTCAAAGTTTGCATGCTTTGGTGTGATGCATCCCAGAATGCACTTTGCCCCTCAGGACTCTGCAAACATTGAAGTTGGTGTTGCTTGATGGGTCATACAGAGCTTAAAAGGGTGCCAACAATTTTCAGTCTGGAAATGTACCTACTATAGTTACAAGTAACACGAAAGATGACTACAACTAAAAACATTAACAAAGAGGAAACAAAATTATTCTCCTTTCTTTCAGGATTGTTACTTTGTATATAGTAAGTCTCTTTTCCCCCCTGGCTACAAACACCCTTGTAAACATCAGAGAAGGAGAAAACTCATACATTTCTGAAAAGAAAATTAAAACCAAATGAGAAATTGTAATTGCCTAAAATTAGTCAGTTTCAAATCTTTCAAGTTGTCTGTGTCGCTTTAAAAGCAACCTTTTTAGGAACTCTGAAAATGCACTGCTTCATGTCTTATCTCTTTTGTTAGGCACGAAATTATGGACTGGGAGAGTGCACTTCCCAGTTTGATACTTCAACATATACTGGAGATTCTAATCATAGACCTGTGGTGGACCCTACTACTCTACACCTGCAGCAAAAAAAAATTAATAACAAAGTTACATTTCTAAACCAGCCTTCCTTTCAGGATCTCTAAGTGATTTATAGTCTCTGAAAAATTAAGACTCACAGTAACACACTGATGTATGATTCCATTTCACAGATGGGGAAGTTGAGGCATAGGGTGGTTCAGTATTTTGTACAAGCTTGCCTGGCAAGCATCAGGCAGAGCTGGAAATAGAACTGAGATCCTGGGCTTTAACCAGCAGACCATCTTTTTACTCAAGTGAGAGGAAGGGAAGAAGAAGGGAAAAGGGAGCTGGCTTTACTAAGGCAGGGGTCTCAAACTCAATTCACCTTAGGGCCAGCGCCAGTCCTCAAATCCTCCTAGCAGGCCAGCAGGCACCCCTCTCTGGCGTGGCTCCGTGAAGGGCCAGGAGTCTCCATGCTCTTCCCCCTCCAGGTGTTCCTCGCCCCACCTGCTGCCCCCGGGCAATTTAAAACCCTTTGGGGACCTCTGCTACCATCACTGGCAGTGCTGCAGGGCTAGAGTAGCTTCTGGCTGCTAGCTCTGCACTGCTGGTGGCATGTCCCTGTGGCCTGGGAGAGGTGTGTGCAGAGCTGTCCCATCAATAGGATGGGTTGAGGTGGCCGCCCTAGGCTCTGCACCTTGGGGAGCCCTGGGGCGGCCACCCCAACGGTTCTTTGGATGGGAGTCCCGGGATGGTCTCCCATACTCAGGTTTATCTGTGGGACCCTGGTTGGGCCAGGGCCAGCAGCAGGGAGTGTCCCCCAGCCCCAGCGATCGTCATGGTGGCGGGAACCTCTCTTCTGCTCCACCACCATCTCCGAGGCCAATCTAGTCGCTCTGCTTCACTGTGGCAGTGGGAAGAGGCTGGGACTCACTGCTGCAGTGAAGTGGAGCAGCAGGGTTGGTCTGACAGATGGCAGTGGAGTGGAGCACAGGCTGCTGTGTTGCTCCACTTCCCCGCCACAGAGCGTGCAGGGGGGCTGACCCATGCCAGGCCTCCTGGTAGTCACCAAGGTCATGTCCCTCAGGGGATGCAGTGGTGTGGGAGAGGCAGAGCAGGGGTGGGAAGAGGCAGAATGAGGGCTGAATAGTGGCTGGGCCTGAGGAGAAGAGTATTAACCCCTTCCCCCCCCCCCGAGCCCCAGGGACTCGTGCCAGCAACTGCATGTGGGCCAGATTGTGGAACTGTTTGGGCTGTAGGTGGCCCATGGGCCATGAGTTTGAGACCCCTGATGTAAAGCTTGTAACCATTCTAAAGACAATTACACACTGAAGAGTAGCTTGCATCCACTTCCTTAACGTGGCTCTTGGGATGACTGACACTTGTAACACCAAAGGGTTAGCTCACTGTCATCCATGTGTATGTATTGGTTCCTTCATGCAAATCCTGACCAATTTTTTTCTTTCCCTTCCTTCCTCCCCTCCCTTTCCAATTTCTCTTTCTTTCTAAACAAGGAAATGAAATACATAAAAATATGTTAATGCAATATTAAGGGTAAAAATTTAAATGCCTCAGTATCAGGACATTCAATAGTTAAGGTTCCCACTACAATATTAACTTGGTCATATTGCATATGTGCTGGTTTGAATGAATGACCATGTTGTCACATGGATACTTTAATATATATGTTCAGTATGTCTAAATTAAGGTTGCTATGGACTTTAGGGCTGAATAGCACCTGGAAGGCACAGCTCTTCCCAGTGTTAGGAAGAAATAGAATTGCATTGCCCCAGCAGCATCTGTGGAATAAACTGTGACTCAGGCAGGCACAAATAAATCTGGTTGGGAAATTTGTCAGACTGATTTTTCTGATAGAAAATGCAATTTCTGTAAAATTTAAATTTTCTGTGGGAGAAGATAGTGCAAGAACTGCAGTTGTGCTCAGCTCCTGTGTTGGGGCATGAAGGCAGCATCTGGCACCATGCCTTGTGAGGGCCAGATAGGTTGGATCCTTATCTTGTATTTTTAAATCCAAATACTAAAGTGCTTATTTGGTTTTTGACTCAGTCCCTACATCAAGAAAACTTCATTGTCACCCATGATGGCTTTCACTAAGTAAAAACTGACCAAAATCTTCAGGATTTGGCCCTTAAGCCTTAATGTTATATTACTTTTTTTTGAAAAATAAATAGGAAGTCAAATCCTGCGGTTCTTACTCAGCCTTTACACAGGTCATACTTGCACTGAGCTTTTTATTGGATGTTTCTGTAAGGTCTTCAGAATCTGGCTCATTTGTCATTTCTTTTGAAGGACAACATGGTTTCCTGCTGTCTGAAAACAGGCACTGGATATCTACACACCCTTTATACTGTGGTAGGGAACCTCTTTTGGGTCAGTGGCCGCTGACCCACAGAAAAATCAGTTGGGCAGGGGACAGGAGGGGCTGGAGTGACAGCGCCTGCTCCGCTGTGCTGCTAACGGGGGAGGAGCCCTGAGCCCTGGGGGCCTGATCCAGGCAAGCCAGGGACTGCATCTGGCCCCTGGGCCTTATGTTCCCCGCCCCTGCTTTATACCAAAGTGCCTAAAAAATGTTGTCATTCACAGTAAGTGAAGACCTATAGAATAGACTTGTTTTGTGCCATCTGCTGAAAGTCATTCTTGTATATGAGAGCAACTGCAGGGGCGTGGAAGAGAGGAAGAGATTTTTTTTTTCCATACAGCACTGAATGGTGTTGCATACTAGATAAAGAAAAGCTGACAAATATCTGAATGTATAGAAAAGACTTCTAACCGAAAGGGAGGAGTTGCGGTTTAGGTTAAAGCCACAAAGGAAGTGAAGGAGGTTACCACTTTCCTGTCTGTGGGTAGATGGTTCTACTCTTGCTTATCTGAGGGCCTTGCTGCAGCTCAGTCTTCCTCTGGGCACATAAGCATAACTGTACAGCTTCTAGAGAATCATCGGGCATCTGGCTAGGTGGTGTTGCCATGTGTTGAACATCTGCAATGTCCAATGAAGTCAGTGGAAGCTGGCAGTTCTCAGTATATCTCAGAATCAGGTTCATGGTTTAATTTGCAGCCTCAACTATTTTACAGTTTATTTTTAAAGCCAAGATAGATAAAAATCATTTTATTTCTTTATGAATTTTTTTAGTTCAGTCATTAACAAAAAAATAAATTATATACAGGTTTATTTTTATAAATAAGCCTATTTAAAATTTAAATTTGAAAATATGATAATTTATACTAAGCCCTAAATGTACTGTAATCTATTGCAATCATTTGCATTAAATATTAAGCAGTATATGTTTGCTGCCCAAGTTTTAAAAAAAATCAAACCACAAAACTGGTGGAACTTGCTGGCTAAGCACCTGGAACCAGAGTTTTTGAAGCGCTAAACCTGCTTTTGACAGTGATAGCCTCTTCTGCAGGTGCAGAGGGAATATTTTCATTTCAGTGTATTCAGTTACTATAATTCAGTGGCTAGTTAGTTCAAAGTTAAGATGCCAACGGGAAATTGAAAAAACAGGAAAGCTTGTATTCCTTCTTCCAATCAGTGAATAAAAATGAGGTCTGAGAAAACAAGATCTACTAGTTCTAAAATCTTGAAGGACATGGTGATCAGAAACATTCAGTTCAGTTCACTCACTGCAAATAATACTTCCTTTGTTTAATAAATTAGTTTTAAAGGCAAAACAGGTTTTGATAAGCTTTTTTCTCCTTATATCCAGCACATTTAAGATAGTTATATTTAACTAATGAAAAACAATTTTAAAATGCATTTTAATTGAACTCCAGTTTTCATCCAAATATAGCTTAACACAAAGCACAAGTAAAAAAAAAATCTAATAAATAAGAAATGCATCATTCATTAACATTTTAAAAATGTAAAAATTAATAATCTTAATAACTGTATGTTAAACTCTACAATTGCTTTAATAAATGTGTATCTTCCTGGTTAATACCAAATTTAAGATTATGTTTAGTTGAAAATCAGCACATATTAATGATTACCAATCCATGAGAAGCAAGATGTGTTTAGGCAAATAACCAAATAAGTACCAAAACAAAACAAGATTAAAATTGATTATTTAAATCAAGATTTACTTCTTGCTGATTTCAAATCACCTAGATTAAATCAGTCCCTCCCCCTTGTTCAAAACCCCTAATTGTAATTCAGAAACTAGTTCTCCTTGTTCCTTTAATTCTTGCTGCCTTACATTCAGCATCCGTTTGCAAGAACATCAACAGCTATATATGAAAATCAGTGGGAATATCTGTAGTCAGGTTAGCACTAGGGATGTTAAAAGTCATGTATCTGGGTAAACGTGTTACTGCCCAAATGTTTAAGCTGGCTCCTTGCAAGCACGGGCTCCCCCCCCTGCCCTCCCCCCCACTGCCTGCTGCCAGTGATAGAGAGTAAGCATGTTAATTAGCAATTAATTTACTAGTCGACTAGTTAATGGAATTTCCATTGACTACTCGACTAGTCGATAAGCACTTCCGCATTCTGCCTTTGAAATATACAAGAGCCCCAGTGGGGGCTCTTGTGCATTTTCAAAGTTGGAATGCTGAGTGGAGCCCAGGGCCAGTGGGAAGTCTTGCTGACTCAGGGCTCCATGCAAGTGCTTCCGCTTTGAAATGCACAGGAGCCATAGTGGGGGTTCTTGTGCATTTCAAATTGGCAGTGCAAGCATGGAGCCTCAGAGTCAGCCGGGGCTCAGAGTCCTGCGCTGGCCCCAAGCTTCATGCTGCACTTCCTCTTTGAAATGTACAAGAGCCCCCACTGGGGACTCTTGTACATTTCAAAGCTGGCACTCCACACAGAGCCCAGGGTCAGCTGGAGAATCCCCTGCTGATCCTGGGCTCCGCCCTGCATTTCAAAGCGGCAGCGCACACTGAGCCTGGAGTCAGCTGGGGAGTCCCCAGTTGATGCGGGTTCCACTTGGCATTTCAAGTGGCAGCAGCGCTTGGAGCCCGGGATCAGCTGGGGACTCCCCAGCTGACTCCGGGCTCCATGTGGTGCTGCCACTTTTAAGTATCCCCCTGATCTCCTCCCCCCTTGCTGCCTTTATTTGATAGAGGCAGTAGGGGCGGGGAGCGACTAGGCGACTATCTGATAAGCATTTGCTTATATGCTAGTCGACTAGTCCTTTACATCCCCTGATAGAGAGGCAGCAGCATGGGGGCAGGTGGTTCTATGGGTGGGTGGGGGGAGACAGGCAGCTCCCCAAGGGCATTGGCTTTTGCTCCGCCCTTCCCCTATTGCCTCTGGTACAGAGGCAGCAAGGGTTTTTGTGTGTAACTGATGAGATTAACCGATAAGCCTGAGCTTATTGGTTAATTGTGTAAATGGCTACATGCTAATATCCCTAGTTAGCACAGAATTTGTTCTGAAGTTTTGGGGCTGTATGCAAGGTGTGTTAAATTTTCCATATCCCTTAATTCTGACCATTCTGTTTTGCTCTTGGGTTATTCCTTTCTCCTTTCCTTTCACTGTTATTGAGTTATGTTTTTATGCGGATGCTGTCTGTTTGCCAAATCAGTGCTGTTTCTGCCTGGATTTTGATTTCAAATTTTATATTTGCAGTATTTCTGTTTACTGCAGATTCTGCATAGATTTCGGCTCCTGGTTGTCTAGGGGTGATTGACAGTTTCTGCAGTTATCCCAGCTGTGTCTGGCTGACTTGTTTGTTGATTTAGGGCAGTTTCTGAATGAATTTGGGTTCCTGTACTATGCGTTGCTGATGTTTCACTGTGTGTGTTGTTTTGTTTATGGATCAGAGGCCCTCGCTGCATCTGGCTGAAATGTTTGTTCTACCATTGTAATTTCTTATGGCTTTCTGTAGCTTTGCTCTCAATCACAGTGAGCTAGAGTGTTAGGATGGAGTGGTTGATTGAAGGTGGTGTGCTGCAGAAGGCATATGAGGAGACAGATGAAAAAATGTAGGAGAGTGAACTAAGAGGGAACTAAAATTGAGCAATCCCCACCTTACTCAGAGCACTGGAATGTAAACCAGGCCCCTTAACCCATGCTGTCAGCCGGTTTCGGCACAGTTAACCACCGTCAGTGACAGTGACTTTAGTTTGTGCTACCTGTGCTTTCTGATGATACTGCATTATTGTACAAGAAAAGAGCATTTGAAAGCTATTCCCTGAAGAGCCATTATGTGTTATGTAGTCCCTAACCTTCCATTAACAGCTCACCCTAACGCCTAACCCTGACCTTGGGACGCAGCAGAGGCATTTCATTTACCAGGTGTGAAATCAGATTTTGCCATGTGGGGATTATTGCTCTATCAGGTGTGTTATATTATCTGGTGTTTTTAAAAATGGCTTTGTTGAGAGTAAAGAGATCATTAAAGATATGTGTGGCGAATTTGTCCCTTTTTTTGCAGTGTGTTTCCTTTAAGATACCTTCATTGTATTGATTTCAAAAGGAATGTTCCCCTCTCTTTTAAAACTTTCCCTTCATCTATGGATTTTCAATATTATTCACTGGATCTGTGTACAGTTCCTACACTGGCCTGTATTATAGAAGTACCTCACTGGTGGTCTCTTGAGACCACTTTTTAGGCTGAAAAGATTGTTAGCTCTTCATGTTCATTGAGTTGTGGATAGGGATGTTAGATAGCAGGTAATAGAATAGCTGACTAACCGCATGAATTCTTAGCAGTTAGTCGACTATTCTATAGTTCCCAGAGGTGGGGCCATCAGCCAGTGCAATCTGGCTCCACTTCTAGGGAGGCCCCTGCCACTTGGTGCTGATGCCTCTGTATCAGAGGCAGCAACATGGGGTGCCAGATGGGAGCTGGTCTGTGAAGGGAGGCAGTTTAAAAACCAGCTCCCTTCATAGACCAGCTGCCTGCTGCTCTGCGCTGCTGCCTCTGATAGAAAGGTAGCAGCACGGGGTGGCAGCAGCCCCTGTCTACGGGGGGTCCGAGCGCCCCACGGACAGAGACTGCTGCAGGGAGCAGGGGAAGGAGGCTGCTGCAAAGCAGAAGCTGCTCTGGCAGCAGCCCCCTGTCTGCAGGGAACTCAGACCCCTGTGGACAGGGACTGCTGCCGTGAAGCAGCCTTTGCCCGTGGCAGGCCCAGGCTCGCTGCGGGCAGAGGCTGCTTTGCGGCAACCTCCTTTGCTTCCCCACAGTGCTGCTGCTTCTGATAGAGGCAGCTAGCACTGCAGAGCCAGTGCTGGGGGGGAGCCAACTTTTAAACCAGCTCCCTCCAGCACCAACTCCTGCTCTCCCCCTCTGCTGCCTCTGATACAGAGGCAGCAAGGGAAGGGAATGCGAGTAGTTGACTAGATTAACTGATGGTTAATCAACTAGTTGGCTCCTCATTCACATCCCTATTTATGGATGTTACTCCCTGCTGACTCCAAAAGTTGCTTTGTCATTAGCTAGGACTATGAGTCCACTAGCAAAGTCTGCCAGTAGGCCCAACATCTGAGCTGGTTAAGACCTCAGGCCCTGCTTTCTCCTAGTGTAATCTCAGAATGTGCATTTGCTCAAGTGCTTCCTCCTGTACCATCAATTCAGGAACCCTTACATTTCTATATGGCAACTAGCAATGTTTCTCTGAAAGACAAGGTTTAAAGAGTTAATGCGCAGTTTCATAGTAAGACATAGCAATTTGAGTTGTTAAAACCAGGAAGGAGCTAAAACTAAGAGATCTTGGTATGAGCAGGTCATCTTTGACCCCCCAGCCATGGGCAGTGGACAGTTATGATATGCAGTTCTTTGCAGGGCAGAGGATTTAAGAGTTTCTGCTAAGTGTACATGACCCTATGTGTCATCACACTGCTACCAGAAACTAGCATTGGTGACATGGTGACAAATCTAGCATTTCCAGGATTCCTGCCTTCATGAGGGGGAACCCTTGGGCAGCAATTCTAGGGTCAGCATTCCTCCCTCCCTTCCTCAGCCCAAGGGTGGCAGATGGGCTTGGGGCAAGGTTCCATCTGTAGCTGAAAGAGTTGTTGGTTTGTGAACTACAGATCTGAGTCCAATCTCTCATTGATAGGTCGTATGTGTAGTACATTGAAGTCCCAGATTCAGTTCCAGATGCCAAAGCGCCTAATTGACTTAATTTACTATAGCCTTTGGTCCTCATAAAGTTCAGTTCCATTGATGTCAGAGTTGTGCCTACTTGTGCCAGTGAAATTGGACCTTTGACTGTCCCTGTAATTTTTCCAAAATGCAGAAGAGACTCCCACCAAATCATATAATGCTTTTTCAGTCACCCTAAATGCAAAACAATGAATCAATGAAAGAAAGAGCCATCCTCTTTGGAGCATACTGGGATGGGTAAAAGAACTGCTTGCATACTATAGTTTTTAATGGAGGGGAAGAATACCCTTATACAAGCTAAAAGCAGAAATTACCAGGTCCCAGAGCATCCTAATGGGCCACTGCTTTCCTTCCCTACATGCAGAGTCCCGCAGGAGGCCTCCGTCCTATCTCCACTTCTGTTTAACATTTTTCTACAGAAAAACTGTAGGACACTCTATACGTTGCCATGGATTGTGATGCCAGCAATGTGCATTCCATGCAGTCTTCCAGATTTCTCAGTGTAGGGAGGAAATCATAACTTGAATAAAGAACGTAATGGAACCCAGGAAACCTGGCATCTGTACACTGGTAATTAAATATTGTTTGCAGATGCTGGGTCATGCTGGCCTCCTTGCTGATGTTGGATGCTCATAGAAGAGCAATCACCAAAAGTACTTTCCTCTGCCTCTGGCTAGCAAAATGACTCAGGCTAAGTCCACACTGAACACATTAAAGCGCTTTAAAATGAAAGTATGGCCATGGCACCAGAGCTGGGAGAGCTCTGTGTAAACCACCTAAACGAGGGCTGTGGCTCCCAGCGCAGTAGCCCGGTTTACACTGGCGCTTTACAGTGCTGCAATTTGCTGTGCTCAAGGAGGTGTTTTTTCACACCCCTGAGCAAGAAAGTTGCAGCGCAGTAAAGTGGCAGTGTACATATGGTCTCAGTTTTTTCTGTTTAGTAGATGAGTTAGGCACAGCACTTGAAGCATTCCTCACCTTTAGGCCCGACTATTGTCATTCACTTTGCTTTGTGTCCTAGGCTAGAAGGACACAAAAGGCTACAGCTGATATACAGTGCAGCAGCCTGTTGCCTAAGCCAAATTCAAGCCAAAGAGAGCACATCACCTCAGTGCTCCAGGACCTGCACCGGCCCCCTATGCATTACCAGCTCCAGTCTTAAATGCTTGTTCTATGATGTCCTAGAGGGGATAGGACTATACTGTCTCAAGGACTGCCTTTCTTTCTGCCAAGAGTAGGACTCTTCCTATTCTGCTTTAGGAGGATGTCCTACCCTTGTCAGAAGTCCTACCCTTGTCAGAAGAAGCAGACCTTGAGATAGTGTGTGCTTATCCCATCTAGGACCTTGTAGATAAGAACAAGCATTTTGGATTGAATCTGGTAAACCACAGTAGAAGAAATGCTGTAACGTGCTGCCAATGAATAAAACAAAGAGCAAGGGGGAAATCTGCCTTTTCCTTTTGGATGGAGCTCTTTGTTTTATATAGCCCTGATACAGCACTTAAATATCACAGTGATTTGTGCTTTTAAAACTCATATAATTTAATTAAATATATATATTTTTAAAAACAGTAGCTGTCCATTCACTCTAGGCTCGCTTGACATTGTTTAATCTACAAATACTGAAAATTCCTTAATTATAAATTCAGCAGCTCCATTAACCCCCCTGCTCCCAACCAGCAAACAGGCAAATTAAAGAATGAACCATTCTCCTCTCACTCTTCACCACCCACATAAGCTTCCCCCCTCTTCATAATACAGAGAAGAAAACTGAGCTTTTTGGCATGCCATGATGATAATCAAAGACAAGCTATTTTCGATTAAGCTGGGAGACCAAGTTCTGAAATGAAGGGGATTTCACCGAGAAGGACCTGCTGGCAGCTTTCTCTTATACCAAGGGGGTGCCAGGTTAAAGGTTTCTGCTGTCTGCAACTGCAGCAATGTAGCAAGGTGAGAAATGTGGCCTCCTCAGTAGACAGGTCCCAGGCCACTTAGTGTAGTGTTCAAAAAAGAACTAGATAAATTAATGGAGGTTAGGTCCATCAATGGCTATTAGCTAGGATGGGTAGGAATGGTGTCCCTAGCCTCTGTTTGTCAGAGGCTGGAAATGGATGACTGGAGAGGGATCACTTGATGATTTCCTGTTCTGTTCACTCCTTCTGGGGCATCTGGCATTGGCCACTGTGGGAAGACAGGATGCTGGGCTAGGTGGACCTTTGGTCTGACCCAGTCTGGCCATTCTTATGTTCTTATGTACCTGAAAGCCAACAGTCAGCCAGTGCAGATCATGGAGCAGTAGTGTAAAAATGCTCATGGCAGGATGGATTCATGGCTTATGAAGCAGGCTGTTGAATTCTGCACTTGCTTCAGTTATGAATGGATTTAAAGTACAGTGCCATATTGCAGTATTCTAATCCTTAGGTGGCAGAGGCATAAATGACGGTAGTTGGATCTGCATCAGAGAGGCACTTTTTCTCAGCCATGTGTAAGTTTTAAAAAATCAGGCATCCTGACATGGCTGCTACCTGATCCTTTAGTAACATCTGGAAATTTAACCAGACCTCTAAGTCAGAACAAAAGCCACCTTTCCCCATCAAAGAAACAAATGTTATCTTCTACTAGATTATAGTCAATACATCTTCAGGTAGTTTCCTACAATCAGCATTGCTTCAGACTTGTCTGGATCGAACATCAACCAGCTAGCTCTCATCCATGTCCCAGTCTCAACCAAGCAACTGCCAGTCGATAGATGAGAGAGAGGGGAAAAGGGAGTATTGAATGTATTACATAATGAAGCATGGACTGGGAGGCTGCTTTATGGAAGAGGCTAGCACTGGGGAGTAAATTATAGGAATATGGGGAAAAATAGAGGCTGTGACATAGAGAAGGTTGTTCCTGAAGCACACAGAGAACAGAATTACATGATAGGGGATTGAGGAATATAATTAGAAATAGCCATGGATATGTGATGTGTAAGGAAAATAAGTGTACTTCAAGCACCAGTGGAAGATGAGTGAGTGTATTTCAAGCTCCTTTTAGGGAGCTGAGTGGCAAACTGAAGTCCAGTTCGTGCTCCAAAAACATCTGTGACCCTGTGAAATGTTGAAAAGAAGAAAGTTGCAATAACAGTGAATAAAATTCAGATCTCATCTATCTGAGTATGAGTATCTCAAGGTGAAATAACAGAAGGAGAGGAGGCGGGAATATTGATTTCTGCCTCACAAAACAGACAACAACGCCTACGTTTTCATGGCAGGCATTTAACCATGTGACTCCCATTCACTTTAATGGACCAGCCTGGACTACAGTGAGAGATTGGTTTTCTCCTTCATGTGCAATGTAAAGAAGAAATCAGGCTGAAGTTATTTTTATTTTATTCTAGCACTGCAGTAGAGCTGTTGAGCCAAATTCCACCTTGGAGGCTTGCGCACAACTCCCATTGATTTCAGAGGGAGGGACAGACTGTGGGCCTGATTCATCAGTGCCTTAAGGCCAGGATGCAGGGTTGCACCCTAGGGTTCAGTTCCAGCTCAGAGAGCCTTCCCCAGAAGCCAAAGGGCCCTAGGGCGGCAGGTTTGCAGAAATTTTGGTGACGCCCAGAGCCTGCACCCATTCCCCACCCCAAATCCCACCCCCCCCACCTGCCTAAGCTTCTGGGAGAGAGCTTGGATGCTGGGTGCGGGCTCTGGACTGGGGCAGGAGATTGGGGTGCAGGCTCTGTGAGGGAGTTTGGGTGCAGGAGGTTGAGGGGTCAGGCTCTGGGGGGGAATGTGGTTGTGGAAGGGGATGCAGGAGGGGGTATTATGCTTACCTGAGGCACTCCCTCTGGCAGTGGCTCCTCAGCAGGGGGTATGCGGCGGTCTCTGTGTGCAGGGGCACTCAGGGCGGGAGCAGCGCATCCCCCAGGATATGCCGACAGCTACCTGGAGCAAGCAGCTGGAAGCTGCTCTAGCCTGCTGCACTACCAGTGGCGGTGTCACTGCCTCATTTGCTTTGTTTCAGGCATGAAAATACAGGGGTGCATACCAGGCAACTGACAGGCTTTTTGATGGATGTAGTCAGGGCTGTCTGGTGCGGGGATTGTTCTCAAGGACTAGCATATGGTATAGTTGGTTAGAGGCAGGATGCGGGCAGTTGGCAACTCGCAGGGCTGTTAGAGAGTAGTTTTAAAAAAATCAAGGACACTAAATAATAAAGTCTGTACAGATACAAAATGTATATCTGCAGATGTGGGTATCAGCAGAGTTGCAGGGCTGTAGCAACAATGAGCAAGACCAGCATGCCCATGACCAGCGACTGGGCTAGTAACTGTCGTGGCAAAAGCAGCAGAACATAGGGCTGCTGCTCGCAGGAGCCTGTGCCCAGCCTGGGCAGCTCCACCAGCATGGCTGCGCCACTGCTGACAGCCCTGCCCACTGGGACAGGCACCAGGCTTGCTGGCGACTGTCCCTGGTCATGCTGGCATGTGCAAGCAGCTTGCCTGGTTCTGGACGGTAGTACTGCCCGTACAGTGGCGTGTGACATGCTGCTGCTGTTGCCTCTGTGGTTACTAGCCTGATCACTAGTCATGGCCCTGCTGATTTTGCTCATTGTTGCTTGAGCTCTGCAGCTCTGTCCATGTCTGCATCCACGGATATAAATATTATTTCCACATAGGGCTCTACTTTAATGCACAAAAGTCAGAAGTTTTTGAAGCCAAGCTCCCATGGATTGTCCACATCTAATTGCATATGTAAACAAATACTCTATGTAATGCATATCCAGTGTAACTGAGTTAATATTCCTGTGTAAATTTTTGAATGTTTTAACTTTTATACATTCTTCTCTACCTTAATTTTGCATGAATGTATGTTATTCTAAGTGTTGTATGAGCATATGCTTTTCAGTATTTATATGATTTTCCTTCTGGTTTAATATATCATTTTTTAAACCTGGGTGATAATGTTGAATTTTTATCTATTGCTAAATAAGGTTTGCAGTGTATCTATTTAGTTACTGCAGGATCTGCTTTCTTTATAAGATGAGGGTTTCCTACAGCTGCATTTTTATAATGGATCAGGTTAGTTTTGTCTATTTGATGTCTGGATCTGGACTAATGTCTTGAAAGGAGCAGACCTGTGATGCAGGAGGTTAGATTAGAACCATGGTGTCTAACAAGCTAGCCACTAGCCACATGTGTCTATTTGACCAGTTGAGTGTGGCTAGTTGGCTAATGCAGTAGCCACTATACTACTACTTCAGAGCTGGTTGGACACCATGGGACTAGATGATCACAGTGTCTCCTTCCAAATTTGGAATATATGAATTAAAAATTGGGGCACCAATCCTGTTAACTGCTCCACAAAGTCAGGTCACTGCTCCTGCAGAGAACACCATTTATTTCAGGGTGGTTCCTTGGAGGCACAGGGAGTCCCAGAACTGTAGAGAAGTTTACAGGATTCGAGACCTAACAACTTTATAATACTTTCATGCACTAAAACTACCTTTGAGTTCCTCTGCCAATTTTTTTAAATCTTACAGTAATGTTCTCTCCTGTGGCCCTATGAAGTTCCATACAATCAAGGGAAACTCAGTGAACCTATTCACATTAGCAAAGTTAAGCATGCACTTAAGGTTTGCAGGAATAGGGCATACCTCATTTTGCTGGGAGCACAGTGAGGCTGACTAGATACACAATGCTGAAAGTTACCAAATTAGAAAAAAGTAGCAAAAAGATAATCATCATAGTAATTTTAGGAATTATTTGTAGCAATAATTGCTAAAACATTTTTAGACAGAAGACAGGTCTTTAAATTTATAGTGGACCTTTAGCTACCCCTTTCATACTTCCCTGTGTAGACTGTCAGCTTGCAGTGAGCTTCAAGCAGGCAGCCCTCTATGCAGAGCTCTTTGCAGTATTACAGCTTTAATCACCTGGGTTTCTTACAGAATTTGTTGTTACCTCTTTGGAAGGATCATTATCAGGGCTCGACAATTAATGTAATCTACTTGCTCGTGGCGAGTAGATTACAAGCTGGCACAGCTGCGCAGCACGGTCAGTGCATGCGCAGCGCGATCTGCGCATGCGCAGCGTGCCGAACCGCACGACTGGCGAGCGGGGCTCGCCGCGGCTTGGCGAGCCCTGATCATTATAACCCACAGCCACACAAAACACCAGTCTTAGAGGAGAAGTCATAGTGTCTGATTCTATATGGTGTTGCACCTTGTTTAACAACTTACACTTGAGCAAAGTGAGGTTGGAGGAAGGCGAGGGAACAGCCAAAAAAAGCCTCCTACCAATGGCAATTCATTCACAACTGTGGGAAGGTGTCATACCCAGTTTGCAAAGTGGACTCAGGACTACATACGGTTCAAGGAAGTGGAGATCAGGTTCTTAAGTAGTATGTGGTGCGTCAATGCAATAAGGCAGTGTTCCTCAAAGTGGGCTGCGAGCCCCCTTTGGGAAAGCTACTGGAGGGCTCGCACGCCACTTTGTTTACCTAAAGGCCCCGTAGCCATGGAGCCTTGTGGCTCCCATTGGCTCTGGTTTGTTGTTTCCAGCCAAGGGGAGCCACAGGAAGTGGCATGGCCTGGGGCCACTGCTTCCCAGAGCTCCCCTTGTCTAGAAACAGTGAACCAGAGCCAATAGGAGCTGTGAGGCTCTGTGGCTATGGAGCCTTTAGGAGGTTTACGTAAACAAAGTGCAGCACAGGTTTGCTAGGCTTTCTCAAAGTGCGCCTATGGCCCACTTTGAGAAACACTGCAGTAAAGGTATGTCTGCACAGCATTTAAATACCTGTAGCAGCTGACTCAGGCTTGTGAGGTTCAGGTTGCAGGGTTGTTTAATTGCACTGTAGACATTTGGGCTCCATCTTGAGCCCAGGCTCTAGGGTCTGTCCTCCTTCTAGGGTTCTAGAGTGTAGGCTCTAGCCTGTGCCCACAGTTTTATAGGCCCGCAGCCCAGGCACTGTAAGTCGGCTGGCATAGGCCATCCACGGGCGTTCAATTGCTGTGCAAACGTACCCTAAAAATATAACCATTTTGAAAGAGGGGAACATATGGGGCACAGTTTTAACAGAAGGTTGCTGAATGGACTAGTAACTGAAAAGGGTAGGAAGTGTTTTATATGCCCCCATTCTGCTCCTGTTGAAGTCAATGATAAAGTGTCCTTTGACTTCAGTAGGAATGGTCCTGGGGCTCAAAGGGCTGGTAATGCAATGGTTATATCCTCTCTCTCTCTCTCTCTCTCTTTATATATATATATATATTTTTCCCTGCGGAACGACAGCTTGACGCCATCATGTCATCTGTGTCATCATGCCATCGCCTGCCTCTGCCTCCATCCTCAGCCACTTGCTGTGGCCAGCCTTGGCGCCATCCCATCCAGCCATGGGCTGCTCCAGATCAGGCTCCCACTTCATGCTCAGGGGGGGGCTGTGTCATGGGGGAGGAGCTACTGGAACTAGGTCCTCTCCACCATCCAAGCCCAACCCCCCCGCTGGGCTGCGCCTTGTCCCCTCCACCATCCATGCCCAACCTTCCCCCTGGGCCGCACCGGGTCCCCTCCGCCATCCTAGCCTACCCCCTACCCACACCCGTCTGCACCATGTCCCCTCTGCCATCTGAGCCTGACCCTCCCCCCCTTCGAGCCGCGCCAGGTTCCCTCTGGCATCCGAGCCTGACCCCCCCATCCCTTCCACTGATACCCCACACTCCCAGTCTGCTCCTTCCCCCTTCCCTCTGGCCAGACACCCTGCTGCCAGCCTGCTCCTTCTCCCCTGGCCAGACACTTACTAGAGATGTTAAATCTCGGCATGCCACTTCAGAAAGGTTGCTGACCCCTGATCTAGACTGTGCTTGGTCCTGGCATGAGGGCAAGGGACTGGACTTGATGACCTCTTGAGGTCCCTTCCAGTTCTAGTACTCTATGATTCTATGTAACTGTCTGACGGCTAATTTGAGAATAATGGCCAGTCTGCTATAAAGAAGAAAAGGAAATGGAATAATTTTAGGATAGAAGCAGCAA
Organism: Rafetus swinhoei; assembly: GCA_019425775.1. Classification (NCBI taxonomy): domain Eukaryota; kingdom Metazoa; phylum Chordata; order Testudines; family Trionychidae; genus Rafetus; species Rafetus swinhoei. Next base: position 186,894,330 of record CM033437.1, on the reverse strand, counting down.
GGCCCTGGACCAAAGGGTCTGATCCATTCATTCTCAGGCAAAACTTGTTTTATTTGGAACAGCAATGTGTGCCTATCGTGGAGGAGGTTTGACTGGTGTTAATGACAGAAGAGAATAAAGCTCAAGTGCTGACACTTAGAATCACAGAATAATAGAATTGGAAGGAACTTTGAGAGGTCATAAAATTCAGTCCCCTGTATTCATGCAGGACCAAGCACCATGTAGGCCAGCAATGGGGAACCTAGGCTAGTGATTGGGCCACATGAGTGGCCCTACTTCATCTGAATGGGCTGCAAGACTGTCATAATAAAGGTCTCCTGAGATAGGGTAGTCTTGTAACTGTGCTTGTGTACCTAGAATTTGCAGGGTGTGCTCACTGAATTGTAGCAGCACTTTGATTGGATGTAGAGGGAGTGCATGGCTCTTGCAGTCAATGCTGTGTGCAGTCAGCAAACACCTCACTTTACGTGCCCTTGCTTTACGTGCATGTCACTTTAGTAATGCCAGTAGGAAAAAAAAAACCTATGCAGATGGAAAATAGCAGAATCTGGCAACCTTGCAATGGTAAACAAAATGTCTCATGAGTCACACATTAAACCACAATGAGCTGCAAGTTGCCCACTACTTATCTAGGTATTCTGCTCTTAAAATATTCAATGTTGGAGATTCCACAACCTCCCTATGCAATTTATTCCAGTATTTAGCCACCCTGACAGGAAGTTTTCCCTACTGCCCAATCTAAACCTCCCTTGCAGCAATTTAAGCCCATTGCTTCTTGTCTTATCATCAGAGGTCAAGGAGAGTATTTTTTTCTCTCTCCTTTTAGATAATTGAAAACTGTTATGTCCCCTCAGCCTTCTCTTTTCCAGACTAAACAAACCCAATTTTTTCAGTCATCCCTCACTGGTCATATTTTCTAGACTTTTAATCATTTTTGTTGCTCTTCTCTGAACCTTCCTCAGTTTGTCCACACTCTCCTGAAATTTGGCACCCAGAACTGGACACAATACTCCAGTTAAGGCCTAATCAGCATGGAATTGCATCTCATATCTTACTTATAGCATTCCTGCTAATACATGGCAAAATGTTTTTTTTTTTTTTTTTGCAACAGTTACACTGTTGACTCATACTTAGCTTGTCGTCCACTATGACCCCTAGATACCTTTCTGCAACACTCCTTTTTAGGTAGTTGTTTTCCATTTTGTATGTGTGCAACTGATTGTTCCTAAGTGGAGTACCTTGCATTTGTCCTTATTGAATTTCATCATCTTTATCTCAGACTAATTCTCCAGTTTTCCCAGATAATTTTGAATTACAGTCCTATCCTCCAAAGCACTTGCAATCCCTCCCAACTTGGTATCATCTACAAACTTTATGTATACTCTCTATGCCATTATTTAAGTAAATTGTGCTGTTGATTGTATTGAATTCAGGGAGTGTATACTCAGTCATTTGTGTAAAATAACTTTTAGCAGGGTTGGGGGCTTAAAGCAAGAAAGCAGCAATCAGGGCATGCAAAGCTCTGAACCTAAAGCAGAATGTATGTGTTTTGAACTGATAGGCATGTGAACAGAATTGGGGCTCATCACCTGTATATTATAGGCCAAATTGTAGGGGATTGTGCTTTTGAGCAGAAAAATTGAGGTTGTATGCCTGCTGCTGCCATGAGCTTCTAAGCCAGTGGTACACGGTGTGGTTGCAGCTATGGTGTTCTTGGATTTGTTGTAATACTGTGAAGAACCTGGAGAGCTGGGTGCTTTGCAATGGCTTGTAAGAACTTAGATGGGGATGGAAAGGCCTCCTCAAGTGTAATGTAGTTGCTGACAGCCTCTAAAGCCTAGAATGGTCTGGGATTTTGCCACCTGAGAAACTGCCTTTCCACCTTACAACCTGTCAGAGCTATTACAACCAGCAGGGAGGCTTCTGTTGTTGGTTCCCATGGTGAAAAACTCTTCAAGGCCAGCAGTAGGGATTTCTCAGTTGGGAATTCACGCCTATTGGTATTTTACTGTAGAAAATTCCCAGAGGGGATAGGGTAAAGTACCAACTTAACCCTAAGAGCAAAGTAAAATGTTCTGATGACAGATTTCAAGAGCCCTTCAAAGAGAGGAAGGAATAGAGGTAAGGCAAGATGGGAAGAGGGGAAAAAAAAAGAATAAAAAGAATGGTATCTTGGTGGGATTATTTGAGGTTGATTGAATGATTCTCCATTGCCCTGAAGTTTGTGAAGTCGTTCATGCTATATGATATGGTACCTTTCTGTAGAGCTCTGCACGGATACAAAATTTTATATCCACAGCCACAAAAATAAACTGCGAATATCTGCATCCACGTCCACAGATGCGGACACCCACAGCTATAAAGCAAATATCTGCAGATTTGCAGGGCTCTATCTTTCTCATCTAGTGGAGTTTTAAACCCATTTCATACACAAGGGGCAAGGCAGTGGAGAACAATGCGTAGAAAGGGAAAGTGCATCTGGTAACCTGTTGTTAATTTGTATTTTTCAGGATTAAACTGTAAGGCTGGGATTTTCAAAGGCACCTAAATCAAATGGCAATTGGGTGCTTGACTCTTAGGCATCTTTTAAAATCCCAGCCTATACTGCTTGATCTCTTAAGGAACAAGACTGAATCCATAAACTCAGTGGGAGCAGCATTGGGCCCAAGATGTGAATCACCAACGATGCACGTCTATTTATTATTATATTTATTACAGTAGCACTTGGAAGCCCTAATCACAGTGGTCTCTATATTATTGAATATACACACACATAGTGAAAGACATGCACTGCCTCCAAAAAACTTTTAATTTATGCTGTTCTGAGTTGAACAGTGGTATGTCTGAAAGTGGAGGGATTATAGATATTAATTAAAAAACCCATAAAGATAAATGCTGAAATAGGCTCGGTTTAAAAGTTGATACAGTGTGGGGTGGGGTGTATGGATAAAGAAGCAGAGATTTCAGGAGGAGGAAGGCTTTGTCTATAGTAGGCTGATTCTTTAAAAAATATTCGACTGCTGCAGCATCAATGGAGCTGCTTTGGCAGTAGCCACAGTGAGACACGGTAAGGTAAAAAAAACTCGTATGGGCTGCCCCTCTGAGTTTGGTTAGCTGCCTGGTGGGCTGGAAATGAAAAACTCCAACTGCAAAGAGTTAATGTAGGGCCAGCTTTCAGCCCCTCTCAAGAAGTGGGGGATGGGTAAGTGAAGGGGAAAGAAATTCTCAATAGCTGACTGTGTGGGAGGGAACAAGGAGGAGACATCTTAAGAATAAAGACTAGAGAGGAAAAAGGATAGAACTAACACTTGTCTACATGGAGAAATTGATTAGTATAGGCAGCTATCCTGTCCATGGATGGGGATGCTGGTCCAGAAGTGCCTTTGTTCCAGCGTAATTGTGCTGCTTTCAAAGAGCAGGGATTTATTTTAAGGGTGGGGATTGGAGAAGAAAAGGGATGGTGTCATTTGAAAAGTGAGGAAGGGACAGAAAGTCCTAAATTTTAATACACTTACACTTTATTGGCATGACAGTCTCCATTCAAATGTTGCAAAAGAGTGACCGTGCCAAAAATTGAATTTCTCTTAATAGATGCAATATAGCCACTGTGGTCAGTGCTCTTCTTATGATGTACAGGATTAAATATTTTGAGAACTTTTTTGTGGGAATGGTGGAGGGAAATTAGTGTATTGGAAGGGAGGTGGGTCTTTGTGAGGATCTGTGTCTTTCTCAAAATGATCCCCAGAATGGAAGGAGTGCAAACCTTCAGAACACTGGCCACAAAAAGAGTTTCAAGTTGCATTAGCATTTAATCCCCCAGACATCAAGTGTTTGCTCAGGATGGAGCTTTCCAGTACTTTGGGGGTTGATCGGTTGTGTTTATTGATAATTTTTGTCCATTCCTTCTAATCTAGTTGTGGAATGTTGTACAACCCAGTAGGGATGTAGATAGTGGGTAATAGAATAGCTGAGTAACCACATGAATTCTTATCGGTTACTTGACTATTCTATAGTCCCTGGGGGCAGGGCCAACAGCCAGTGTGTTCTGGCCCCACTGCTGAGGAGCCCCCTGCTAACCTGCACTGCTGCCTCTGTATTAGAGGCAGTAGTGTGGGGTGTCAGGTGGGAGGTGGTCTGCCAGAGGAGTTGGTTTAAAAACCCCATCCAGTCCTCCATGTCTTTGTCCATTCATGCCAAAAAAACAATCCCACCCTTGCTAGTCTGAGAGAGAGAAACTTATCTGCCTACAAAGCTGGCCAAGCTTTCCAATAAGCTACTCAAAGTGGGGGAGGGGAGAGTAGGAAACTGGTCCTCCCTTTACCCTCTGGCTTTCTCAGCCTAGTTTGCTTCTTGGAGCCTACAGGGGCACCAGGTGTTGCGAACATCTCAGCAGGGAAGCAGAGCTAAGGGGACACTCCCGGCAAAAGGCAAATGCAGCCCTGGGACATGACTGGGAATTAGACAGACATATTGTTGAAACAAATTGTTAGTCAGTAATATGATACCAAGTTTGGAGTCAGTCTTCCTCAGACAAGCTCTGCAGCAAGAAGGCAAAGAAAACTTCTGGGGGGAGGGGCATTCCCATGCAGCCAGTGACTGGCAGGTCTAGGTTGGCCTCCATTAGGCTGAAGTACCTAGTCCTATTGCAATGGATCTCTAGACTTTTAGCATGAGGAAGAAAGCACTGGGTTGTAGGGATATAAATGAACAGTCGAGTGTACGATTAACCAATAAGACTCGGCTTATTGGTTAATCTTCTCTACTACTCGCATTCCCTCTCTTGTTGCCTTTGTATCAGAGGCAGCAAAGGAGGAGGGGAGAGAATAGGAGTTGGTGCTGGAGGGAGCTGGCTTAAAAGCTGGTTTCCCCCAGCACTGGCTCTGTGGCACCACTTGTCCCCACCCGCCCCGCCCCGCCCCACTGCTGCCTCTATCAACCCAGGCTAGGTTGAGTCACCTTGATCCCTTCTTCTGCCCGAAAGGAGGCAAGCAATATTGGGCATAAAATGGCTGGAGGGGAAGCAGTGCCCCTATTTCTGTGATAGGAGTAAAGTCAGAAAGTCAGCATGCCAAGTGGAAGATCACACTTGCGTCCCAGTCACTGAAATTGGATTGTGGATCTCCGCCACCTCTTTCTTGTCTGCTTCCCTGTGAGTTACAAATGGAGGGTACTGGACAGAGCTTAGACACTGGTGTTTCTGGAGAGTGTAATTAAGAGACCTTTGGGCTCAGTTTCCTATCTCCTTCCTCCCAGGAATTCCCTAATTACATACTTTGCTGGGACCAGGTGGACCCCATACAGTAAAAAGATGTATAGATCCTCTGCAAAGTCCATTCTTGAACCCCAGTACTTTATCTGAGAGACCCAGAAGAGGCTGACAATAAGTCTGGCTTCTGTAAGAGCCCAGTGATCACCATCCAATTGAAATATTTGTGGCGGTAAAGTCTGAGACCACTTTCATCTCTCCACTGAAGCATGACCATAGGGACAAGCATCTAAAGGGGAAATAAATATTAGCCCTTGGTTTCTAGTCTCACCTTTTATGGATGCAACATGGTGAATAATCCTCAGTGCTTGGCTTCCCGGCTTACTTTGTCACAGAAACAAAAATCTAGTTGTTAGAGCATCCTACTGAGAGTGCTGATCTCACACACAGACATGCATCAGTGACCCCAGAGTTCATGGGAATCCTACCCTCTAATTCCTGTTATCGCCTCTGCATCTCACTTTTCCTATTTATTGCAGGAATGTAATGCTCACTGGCCATTACCCCAACTGGTAAAGGCAGAGAATCAGATTTTTTTGAAGGGGGAAAACGGGGGGCCATCACTCTATCTATTAGTTAACCAGGAAGAGGGATTCATATGTCAGAAGCTAGCCAGGAGTAATTGAGAGAGCTAGTCCCGGACATGAGTCAATCCAGGGACTAGCAACTAAAAAGAGATCCATCCACTGGCTGGAACACAGTGATTTATGGAGCACTCTGCCTTCCATGTAGAACAGATCCATTCTGGTCTTGACAGTCAGCATGTCTAACGGGGCTTTAGTAAATAAACTCGAAGGAACGCACATCAGCCTAATTTACGAATGAAAATCAACTTCTGTCCTGGGCAGAGCAGCGTTTCCTGTCTCGCTCTGTGTGCAGAGCCTCTGGAGGGGAAAACGAAATTGCACTCCCCCCCCGCCTTTCAAATCACAGTTCTCCCCATCGGTGATTTCGGAAACTAGAGGGGACTGATCCTGGCGGGGGAAGTTACTTGCAAGTGGAGGAAACTTCAGGGAGGCCGGGCATCCTCCTGCTGCCAGTGACTGACAGCTCTGGTTCTGCCCCCACGGTTCAGGCAGGCTGGAGTATCCATTGTGGCAGAGTCTGTGCGGACCGGAGCGGCTCTGTCCGGGCCTCGGCAGGTGAGCACGGAGACCGGCTCCCGCCTCGCTACCCCCGGCGCCTTGCGAGCTGGGCGCTGCGGGGCAATTGCTGCCCGAGACAATTGATCCCCCCCACACACACACAGACCCGGGGGGGGGGGGGATTGGGCGCCGCCCCCTGCCCCAGCAGCGGGGTGCAGGCTCCTTCCCCGCCGCGCTGCCTCGCGCCCCCGGGGCCGGGCCCCGCTCCCCGGTCGGGCGGCCGCGCTCTGGGCAGCGCCGGGCGCAGCGTGGCCGGGGCCGGGGCCTGCTGGGGCTCTGCGGGGGGCGGCGCGCGGCCGGGCTTTCACCTGGCTCGCGGCGGGAAGGGGGAGGGAAGGGGCGGCCTGGTGGCCCGTGGGCGCTGGGAAAGGGGTAGCGAGAGAGAGGCGCTGGGGGGGAGTGTCCCTTTAAGGCGCACAATCGGGCGTCTGTCTCTTTAAAGGGGAAAGGTGGGGGTGGTGTCCCCGCGAGGCGAGGGACGAGCTATGTTAATTGAAGGGGAGGTACCAAGATGAATGGGGGAATGTAAGGGCGGCGCTTCGTGCAGGCGCGGAAGGGGCTTATTGAGTCAGGCCTGCCTCTTTAAGAAACCGGTCGATACCATTGTTTGGAAAGGGGGGGGGGAAGAAATGTACAGTCTCCTCCTCTGGGATAGTACCATTCCCGGGGCGGGGTTGAGAGCAGGAGGCACCATCGCCGGAGTAAGTAGGGGACAGTACCATTGCCGGGGCGGGGCAGAGGGGGGGCGACGGGTGGTACCATTCGTCTAGCTGGAATGAGGGGAGGGAGTGAACGACGGGCCGTACCAAGTGCGCGGAGGGGGCGCGCTGGCGGACAATGGAGCCTGTGTGTGTTTGCGGGAGGGGAATGGAGCCGCTGCCGCCGCGGTGGGGAGACGCTGCGCCGCCCCCTTCCGCCCGGCCCTGAGACCCGCCCCCTCCCCTCCCGCCCGGCGCCGCTCGGTAAGTGGCGCTGTGCGCGTGTGTGCGCAGCGGGGTCCGCGTGCTGCCTGCGGCCGGGGCGGGATCGGGTCCCGGCGGGGCTGAGCCGCGCGCCCGCCTTGGGGAAAGTTTCAGAGTTCGGGGCTGGGCGGAGGCTCGCGGGGTCCGCGTGGATCGGGGCGGGGGGGCACCAAGTTGGGGCGTCCATGCAGAGAGGTGCCCTCTCCTAATTGCAAGGGGGGAGCAGGTGCTGCTTGCCAGGGGAGGCATAGGGGGTAGGAGACGCATGGGGCTGGAGCAGCAAAGTCCAGGGGAAACCTCCCAGTCCCCCCCCCCTCCCCCCCGGCGCCCCCCAGGGAGTTGGGAGGGGAGAAGGAAGGATTTCTTGTTGGGAGGGACGTGGAGGGAAATGCCATCGGAGGTTGTTGGGGGAGATGCCACTTTTTGGGTGACCCTGATTCTCCACCCAAGAGAGTTATGGGTACAAATGTGTCCATTGATGAGGCGTTTGGAGGAAGAGGCTGCTTGAGAGGTCACTATAGGGTAATTTACATGAGGTCACAGGTGGGAAGAGTCAAGAATTGGGGCTATAGATGGTATAGTTAGTGGATGGATCTTGGGGGATGATTGGTACCTTAAAAAGATGGTGGGTGATCAAGTGGTTGAAGTGAGAGGCGATCAGAGAGCCTGTTCTGGGTTCAGATTAGGAAGTATGGGGTAGAGAAAGAATTATGGGCAGGAAATTATCTTTGTATGTGGTAGTGGTGATAGAGATGTGCACTAGGGAATTGCCCATCTGATGAGGAAGACTATTGTAGAGAAAGCTTAGCACTTTCAGAGTGAATATGCAACATGCAGTGCCCTCCCCAACTTAATACATTGTCTTGGAACATAATCTACTATTCCACCACCTCTTATGAAAGAGGAGAAGACTTGCTCCTTTGACTCTCTCTTGGGAAGAAACTGCCGCTTCTTGGTGATGTTAATAAGTGTTCAAACTGGTTTGGAGCAGGGTGGGGGGGAGGATGGTCATGCCTGCATGGGGCTTTTCATTGTAAATTCTCTAATTATTAGTTAGTCAGATATTAGTTTTAGGAAAGGGAGGCAGGTACTACACATCCATCCTAGCAATTTTGGGGGGTTGGGGTTTACAATCACACTTTTCCTATTCTGAAAAAGGTGGTTCTCTCACAGGTTGCTGTGTGAAAGACATGAAAGATCCACACAAACATCCCAGAAAACTGACTATATGCACAGTACTCTCGAATGGACAAAGTTAAGAAGAGGAAAAAGAGAAATGAATAACTATTTCACTTTTGTAAACAAGTGACCTTTGGTATGTGTTGTTTTAAAATAGCGTGAAAACAATTGAATGCCAGAAAACACTTAAGTTAATCAAAAAACATGCAGGAAAGTATGGTAATGTAGGGTTAACATCCCCAAGGCTGCATTAATTCTAGCTCCATTCATCTCCACACTGCTTCTACTTCATGTTAGTAGTCATACAGTTAGACTCTGTCTATCTTGGGGAAAAAACTGCCATAGCTGACAACAGGTATTGGCAATTTTCACATAGGAACATATACAGATAGATGGTTTTTTTGTTTTGTCTATATAAGCAACTAAACTGTTCCGTGCCAGTTCACTTGCACCTATTACCTACAGTAGATAGTTTTATATCACCAAACCAACTACCATAGATTTTTTTTTTTTGAAACTATGTTGTCCTATGTATACCTGACCAGTTAGGTCAGAGATTTTAAACTGAATGTGAGTGCTTGCTTTTTGCTGTGCTCTGTATGCATAAAGGGTCTTTCTCCTGTATATGCTCCCACCTCCCTAGCAAAACAAACAAAACATCAGCTTGGTTTTTTTTTTAAACTTGGAAGTATCAGGAATGTCAGGCTTGGGTTTCAAGACTTTGTTGGAAGACTTGTTATGGGGTGGGGTTGGGTCTCAGCATTTTTGTTAACTCTTAACACCTTAAATGAAGGGGTGGAGAAGTTGAATCTTTAACAAAGACCTTCTTTATACAAAACGTTAATCATTAAAGTTAAACAAGTGTGAACAAAACTGAACCAAAAAACCCCCCCTAATGTTTTTTTAAACAATTAACTAAAAACCCCTCCCTCTCAATTGCTCATCTTCGGTCTGCTCTGCTATGCATTTGCTGGGATATCAACATCAGTTAGGGATGTGGAGGGTTTTCCTGTATTTTCAAAGTCTCTACTATAGACACAGTTAACCAGCGTAAGTGTTTTTGCTAGTATAGTTAATGTAATTTGGAAATTATGTAAACTGTTGTGTGCCAAAATTAATTTTTTTTGTTGCTGTTTGCTGCCTCTTCGCTGGGAGTGTTTGCCAGTATGACTATGCTGGCAAATCTTTTCTAGTGTAGACCTAGTATTTCACTCAGCTCTTGTGAGCTTATAATTTAATTGTTCACAGTCAACATAATCTTCTAGACTAGGCAGGACTTGAATTCCTAATGTAAAATGTAAGGAAAAATGCTTTATATTAAACCCTCTTCCAGGTCTCCTTTTCTCATAATAAAGAAACAAAGTGTACAAACTCCCATTTTTTTTTCTCCTTTGCAAATCACCTTTAAATCCTGTATATTCTGGTCAATTCAGATGAACCGCAAATGAATGCAGAATTTAAAATAACAGCTAGCTATGGGATTCATATTCATGGACACATACGTTCTATAGAGGATTAAAATGGAATTTCCAAATTGCCTGTCTAAAGGCTTACTCTCGAACTTCCTGGCTTTCTCATATTTGTGTTTGTAAATCTTTTTTTAAAGGTTTTCCTCTTAATTTATTGATGCATGTTTTCAAACCTGAAATCTTTCATTGTTTCTTTTTGGCGGGAATGGGGAGGGAAGGATGTAGGATTTTCTTTAGGATGTGTGAGAGAAACAAAGTCAAGGGTAAAAATTTGGTACCCTCTACATATGGAAATACTTAGGGTTCCCAACTGTAGGTGTGCCACTGTAGCGTTTTATGTATAGACGCTCGCTGCAGTGATGGAGCTGTTCTCCCATTGGTATAGTAGTTAACCCACTCCCCAAGATACTGTCACTGGTCAGCAGAATTCTAGCACTGTTTACACCATTGGTTAGTTCATCTTCATTATGTTGCTCAAGGGTTTGGATTTTTCACATCCCTGAGTGACATCGCTAGGCCGAGTTAACTTTTGAGTGTAGACCTGACCAGTCTTTGACCAAATATGCAAATTTATGCCTTATGTTAACAGATGTTCCTTGGATCTTGCCTACACTAGGAGTGGCTTACGAGTACAGGTGACCACCGACTTGCGATGTGACTGGTTCTCGGGGAAGCGTCGCAAGTCGGGGGTGTTGTAACTTGAACCCTCGTTGACGATAGGCGCTGTGCGCCGTCGTAAATGTGGGCCAAAGACATAAGTCGGGGGTTTTCAGTCCCTTCCACACCTTAAAAAATAGTTGTAAGTGTGGGGGGTCGCAACTCGGAGGTTTCCTGTATGTGAGTACCGATGCGCTATATTGGCAAAGCACTCCTAGTATGGATGCAGCTAATACTGTCAAAGCTGCGCTTTAGCAGTATTAGGTTATTCCACCCCCATGCAAAATAAACTATATTAGCAAAAGCACAATTTGGCATTTACACTAGGGTTTTGTGCTGGTACATTTTGTCTAGGATCCCACCTCTTTGTACCCCTCACCAGTATAGCTCTGTTAGCAGAAGTGTGTAGTGCAGACATGGCCTTGGTGTTTCGCTTGCTAAAATTGCATTAGTATTTCTTTAGAGGAATGCAAGCAGCCTTAAAATCCTTCAGCTTCATTTGCTTGGCCTTGGCCTTTTTGCAAGCCTGTGCTTCAATAAGGTCTGGTCTATTTCCATAGATAGGAAATCCTTTAACCCAAGCAGACTTGCTAAGGACTTAGAGTCCTTCCTTATGATCATCTCTGAGTCCCTGTGGAGTTTGAGTTCTGCTACAGAGATGAGTGCATTAAACTGAGGTTCTGGGGGCAAGTTGTGTGTGATAGGCAGAAGGAATTGTGTGGCCTGAATCTTTGCCTCAATCTTACTGTTTTGTTTAATATAAACAAAAGAAAAATCCCTATTATACCTTCTGGAGACTTTTCTTGGAGGCATAATTCTTTTGCTTTGTTTTAAGAACCTGCCACACTTGCCAATATTATTTACACCTTAATTTTCCAACTTCCCCTAGCTCATGCCGCTTTTCAATTTGTGTTACATTTTGCTAAAAGATATCCTTTGGTCACACAATGCATGCACACGGTTTAAAGGGTGAACACTTCATTGGTTGATTTTTAAAGAGGAGAGGGAAAAAATAGGACTTTCCCGACCCCCTTCCTCCGGGCCCCCCCTCCTCCCAGAAATTTGTTTGCAGTTTTAATGATGGAAAAGCTTTTATGCTGACTGCATGTGGAATATTTGGTGCAATTGTAATTAAGCTGTAGGACTCATTGTCACAAAGTTGTTGAGGTCAAGAATTTAAGATTTAAAAAGGGTCTGGATATTTATATGGCCAGGGCTTGACGAATGGCGGCGAAAGCCACTCACCAGCCCCGCATTGCGCATGCGTGCGCCGCAGATGAGCACGGGGCGCCCGGCTGAAATCTACTCGCCACGGGCGAGTAGATTCAGTACTTTGTCGAGCCCTGTATATGGCTATCAAGAATATCCAGAGTTGTTGTAATTGACTTTTTTAGAAGGGCTACTAATAGGGTTACCAGGTAGACCCCCCCAAAATACCGGACACACTTGATCGTGGGCGGGGGGAAGGACCAGCCGGGAGGCGGGGCTGGCCAGGAGGAAGGGAGGCGGGACCGGGGGCCGCAGGGCTGGCCGGGAGGAAGGAGGCTGGGGTGGGGCCACGGGGCTGGCCGGGAGAAAGGGGCGGGAGGTGGGGGCCGCGGGGCTGGCCGGGAGGGGGTGTGTGGGAAGCGGGGCTGGGGGCTGGACGGGAGGAGGGGGCCCGGAGGAAGGGGGGTGGGAAGCAGAGCTGGCAGAGTGGGGAGGGGTGCAGCCACTGGCTGCAGCCGGAGTCCAACAGGCCGCACCCCCGGCAGGCACTCCCTCTAGTTGCTAGTAGAAGCCGGGCGGGGGGAGTGGCTAGGAGCCACTCCCCCCGGCCGGATTCTGCATGCAACCAGAGGCTCCCAGCTGGGAGGCGGGGCCGCGAGTCGCACTGGGAGCCTCTGATTGTGTGCAGAAGCCGGGTAGGGGGAGCGGCTGGGAGTCCCAGCCACTGTCCCTGCCCCGCCCGGCTTTTGCGCGTGACCACAGGGCTCCCAGTGCCAATCGTGGCCCCGCCTCCCAGTCGCTCCCCTGGCCCTGCCAGGCTTCCGTCCGGCGCTCAGCCGGAAATTCAGAAAATACCAGACATTGTACATGTCTGGTATATTCTGAGTTTTTCTACTGGACAGAGAGCGCAAATACCGGACTGTCTGGTAGAAAACCAGTCACCTGGCAACCCTAGCTACTAACCTATGTGCTAAACCAATCTCTGTTAGAAATCAAGATGAAATGTAAATGGGGGACAGATTTTCCCATGTTTGTGGCTGCATAATTCTTATCATCATCTGAACAGTTGGTGCTAGCCGCTGTTGAAGATGATGCTGGACCGCTGATCCACTGTGATAATTATTATGTTCACTCTGGGGTCTTAAACTGCTGCCCTTGGTGAGGTAAATGTTTCCATGTAAACACTCAATTTGCTTTCTGCACACCTTTTGTTGAACATTCTGCTTGCTTTTGAAATCCTAAATACAGTAAAGATTATGATCAAATGGATACGTAACTCTAATTGCAGAAGATTCTCAAAAATACTCTGCAAATTTTGCCACTATTTACAAATTATAGCGGGAGAGTCACGTGTCTAATTAAGGTAGCCTACATATTTCTGTTCTGAGCTCTCTGTTCTAAACACAACTTCTAATTGCAAAACTGAACATTTTCAGGCTTGGTTTCTGTCTGGGAGGTTGTGGGAAAAAGTGGAGCAGTTTGACTTTTTCTGCTCAAGCTTAAAGAAATAATCAACTGTTCTTGAGAGACAGGAGAATGGAAAAGCACTTTTTTTTACAAAATTATTTAAAAATTTCTTGCAAAACCCATGGGACTGAAACTTGACAAAGAAATGCCCTCTTTTGAGGGACAGTTCCTTTAAGCATTTAACGAAAATTGGGTGCTTTCTTGTCTTGGAAAATAAAGCGCTTCTTACCAGTGTTCTAAAGGGCTGTAATAAACTTCACTATATATGCAGTAATTTCATATTGAGTAGAGCCCTTGCTTCAATCCCTGTGAAGTTCAGAGCAGCTGCAGTGCAGATGTAGCTAAATTAGCTATGCACTCAACTTTTCTTAAAACTTTGGAATATTCTGAAGTGGCTTTGTTCCATTTCCATATGTTTCAGGAAGCTATAGGCCTGGTGAAAAGGTTTCTGCTCGTGTCCCCAAAATGTCTCCTTAACCTGCATGAGGGAATGTGGATAGAGCCTTGCGCGGATACAAAATTTGTATCTACATCGGCATATGTATCAGCAAAAATGAGCCACAGATATAAAATGAATATCTGCAATTTGCAGGATTCCAGATACAAAATTTGTATCCGCAGAGGCCTGTGGATATCTGTGGGTTTGCAGGGCTTTAATTGTGGAGCCAGGAAGTCCTAAATTCTTGGCCCATCTCTTTCATTTGGCTGGCCTTAATTCTCTGTACTTCGTGACACTCTCACTTGATTAGTGAGGCCCAGAGACTATTATTTAGTTACATAGGAAAGTTGTAGTAATGCTGGGACTATATTACAGGAGTTCTGGGTTATAGAATCTTAGAAATGAAGAGCTGGATGGGGCCTTGAGAGATGTATCTGAGATAGTTACCTTGGCCATTCCAGCCAGGTTGTGCTCATGTTTTATCCACTAGACAAGGGGTTCTCAAACTGTTTCTTTATGAAGCCACTCTCAAAATGTTAGAAAAACTCTGGGTCCCAGCGAGGGTGTGGGAGTGGGGATTCAGGGAACGGGGTCAGGGATAGGAACTTCTGCTTCAGGGGGATGAGGGCTAGTCTGGAGAGGAGGGAGTACCACTCCTGACTCAGCTCGGTGAGAGCTCCTCTGGACCCAGAGCTGCCTGGGCAGTTCTGACCAGCTGTGTTAGCAGTCAGAGGGGACTGGGAGCTGAGCACCCAAAACCCCAGCCACCAGCAGCAGATGGGGCGGGAATGCCACAGCTCCCCACTCCATGGTACATCAACCAGAAGAGCAGCTGCCCTGCACTGCCTGGCTCTGGCTTCCTGCCTAGGAGGGCTGGGGGAGAGTGAGAGGAGGAGCTGTCCCCAGGACTGCCTCACTCTGGGCAGGCCACACCCTCATGCCCCCTCAACTCTACTCATAGGCTCAAAGTTTTTGCCTGCTGTTCCTGGCTTGGGAAGACGGGAGAAAAAGAGCTTGGGGCTTCAGTCCTGTACCACTTATGGCTTCCTCCCTGCAAGGGAGAGGGGTGGTGCTGAGGCTTGGGAGACTGGGTTTCTTCATCCCTCCTGAAAGGATCCCTGGTTGAGAGCTGCTGCACTAGACCACAGTGCCCCAGAAAACATGCCTTAAATGTGCGTGCTTAGTTATGCTCTCTGTAAAATGGAGCAACTAGTACGTTCCCCCTTTTTATCAAGTGCTTTGAATTCTACAGATGAGAGAATCCTAGTGCCAGAGCATTAATTACTTTAATGATTTATATATTTTAGACCACTTAGAAATGGAAAGCACTGCATAACAGCTAACTCTGATGCCTATTTTACAGACTGGGCTGTGCAGATACTGACATTTGTTGAATGATCTTAGACAAGTGTTTTTCATATCCCCATTTGTTTTCAACAGTTATTAATATTTATCTACATACATAATTGGGTGTGTTTGAGGGTTAATGAGGAGCGTTTGTTTTCCTAGTTGATGAAAAGACAGCTTTATTTCATAGGTGAAGCAGTAAAAACCTCTGTGTATTGTTACAATGGAAAAGATGAAGCAACCTCTAGAGTAGTTTGCTAGTCTTCAAAAATTCCAACTGGTGAGTTGACATTTTTTAGGCTTTTTGTTGTTTTATGTTGGGGGTGGTAGAGAATTTTGAGACAAAGTGGTTAAACTGCTTTTGAGGAGAAGGAAGTACTCTTTCCCTTTTTAAAAAACAAAATCTTAAGACCTTTTTGTGGTTGAGGATAGACAGTTGAAATTGTTAGAAATAGCACCATCATTGTGCAGAAATACCCATGAATATTCCCGTAAAACTAGTTTTGACTTGCCTTTGAAAATAGCATTCTGTGTATGCCATACAGTTGATACTTCCAAGCACTTCAGGTTTTGCTTAGGGATGTTAAATAGCGTTCAGTAAGCTAATCAAGTAGTCAATGGAATTTCGCTATTACTCTGCGTTTTAAATGTAGTAAGTGCCACCAAGTTCTTACTACATTTAAAAAGCGGAGGTGCAGTGTCTGGGACTCTGTGTGAGCCGACACTCATCTGTCCCAGCTTGCACCAGGTCCCACGCTGCTGCAGCTCTGCCCTTTAAATGTAGTAAGAGCCTAGTGGCTCTTACTACATTTAAAAAGCAGAGGCACAGGGTCTGGGACCTGGCACAAGCTGGGACTGCTCAGTCCTTGCATCTCTGCCCCCCACGGATATGGTCCAATGGGGAACTGGCTTTTAAGCCGACTCCCCCCAGCACTGGCTCCTGCTCTCTCTCCCTTGCTGCCTCTGATACAAAGGCAGCAGGGTGGGGTGAGGAATGTGATCAGTTGACTAGATTAATCAATAAGCCTAGGCTTATCTGTTAATCATCTAGTCGACTACTTGTTCACATCCCTACATACAATAACACTGCATTTTTGTGTCAATTAAGGTTGCTCTGTACATAATACTTAACATCTTGTTCCCTTGCTTTTTTAGGTTTTGTTAAGACTATCAGTAATAGGCCTCTCTCCTGACACACACTTCACCCATAGTATAACCATCATAAATCATAGAATGTACCATAATTTTGACTGCCCCATGCAGGGGTGCCAGCTTTTCAGCAGTGTTCCCCAAATCTGATTGTGTTACTTTACAGAACTGTGTAGGAGGGTTCTGGAAGTGTGAGAAGTGGGGATTAAGTCAGGTCCATCTGTGATGGAGCTAGGTAAAATTTGGGGAAGGCAGTGATCGGAGGCTGTCATTCCTACTGTTCAGGTCCACTACTAAGGAGGTGTGTGTCTGTGGATAGGGGTAGCAGCGATGAGTACATGGTACGTACCATTGGGATCCTTAACTTTTTGCCTCCTTTAAGTTTTGTTAAATATCGAGCAACTGACACATAATGCAGTTTGAGAAAATCTGGGATCATTCAGGACTGTATCATTTATATGCACACAGGGTTGAATCCTTGCAACCCTAATGTTCTCAGTGTGTAATTTTTTACTGAATATGTAAGGCTCACTGTTTTCTATCGCTGAAATGTAGCTGCCACTCAAAAAGCTCTGAAAGAACTCTCCTCACTTTGGTCGGATAAAATGGATTAGGCAACATTTACCAGACCCCTGCTAATCAGAGGCTGATTTTCTATCGACTGCACAATTAGTTGATAAGGGAATTACTCCCTGCTGCAGTTTAAATGTAGTAAGAGCAGGGTGGTGGGCAGGCAGCCCGGCTCCTATTACATTTAAACTGCAGAGCCACAGCGGGAGGTAGGTCCTGGAGCTGGCGCAAGCTGGGACTGAGCTGGGCTTGCTAATATCGGGTCCAGCAGCCACTGTCTGCGGGGGGTCCCAGTGGGGAGCTGGGACCCCCTGCAGACAGGAGCTCTTGCCGGAGCAGCCCCTGTGCACAATGGCTAGGACTGGCCATGGACAGGGTCTGCTGCCGCGGAGCAGCCTCTGCCCTTCACGGCAGCCTCCCCTGCCTTCGGCTTATCGGTTAATTGTCTAGTCGACTACTTGTTCACATCCCTTCATACAATAACACTGCATTTTTGTGTCAGTTAAGATTGATAGAGGCAGCAGAGCAGGGGGCGAGGGGGAGGTGGCACTGCGGAGAAGGTGCTGGGGGGGGACCGGCTTTTAAGCTGACCACCCCCAGCACTGGCTCCTTCTTCCCCACCCCTTTGCTGCCTCTGATAGGGAGTAGGGATGTTAAATATCGGTTAATTGAATAGTCGATTAACCTAATGAATTCTGATTGGTTATTCGACTATAGTATAGTCTCTGGGGGCAGGGCCCGCAGCCAGTGTGCTCTGGTCCCACTCCCGAGGAGCCCCCTGCCACTCCGCACTGCTGCCTCTGATACGGAGGCAGTAGTGCGGGGTGGCAGTAGCTCCTGTCCAGGAGGGGTGGGGTGGCTAAGCTCCCAGACTCAGCACAAGCTGGAACTGAGCTGGGCTGCCTGCCCGCCTGGCTCCTAATACGCTTTAAATGCAGAGCCGTAATGGGGGTAGGTCCCAGATCTGGTGAGAGCCAGGACTGAGCTGGGCTGCTGGCCAACCTGCTAAAAAATGTACTGGTGTGGTTGGGGGGAAATGCGTGTAGTTTATAGCATTAACAGATAAGCTTTGGTAATCGATTAATCGACTACACTATTACATCCATAAAGGCGAGTAGTCGAGGCATTGACATGACTACCCGGTAAGCCTAGGCTTATCTGAGTAGTCGACTACTTGCCTACATCACTACCTGGGGCACTGTTTCAGTAATTAATTGTCCCTATCACCTCCTGAAACGTCTTGGCTTTCTTTGGAGGAGGAGGTCTGTCCACAAGCTGACCCATCCCTCTCTGTGGCTTACGAAAGATGACAAGATCACAGCTTGATGTGCTGTGTCTGCAAACTTGTCGTATCTTTCATTCTAGAAACATACTGATGGGCTGCAAAATGAATAGAAAAGGTACATGCCACTTCCCATACCTGGTCAATATGTGCCTCATTCCTTCTGGTTAAACAATGCACTGCTTTTGTATACTGGGGAAGAAGGCTGCTTCACTTCAGTCATTCTCACCTTCGCATCCCCTATTCAAGGGGTGCCAAACCTGTGATATCTGGGCTGCTTGCTGCCGATTAGAGAGTTTCATAAGGCCTGCAGCCTGCTTCAACACCATATACTAACAGCTGATTCATTAGCATTTTGTTGTCATGTTGCATAAGTGTGTAAACAGACAATATTGTACATAGGTTGTTTTTATCTAAATACATAACAAAACAAATTGAACAAATAGAAATCAATACAAGTGACTTTAAATCGTAACTAAAATAGGTAGAGTCTGTTTGCCCCACACAAGACTATGCTTGAGTTTGTGACCTTCTGTGTAATAAGGTTGAGCACCACTGTCCTATTCTGATCCATTGACTCTAGATTCCTAACAATGTTTCATGTTTGAGATGATAGCTTCTTCTCATTTCCATGTAGTTCTGACTTGTCCTGAAGTTTTGAGCTGAAACGTTACATATCTTTTAGTCTGGTAAGTGACTTCCTTTTTTTTGGCGGTGGGGTGGGGTGGGTGTCACTTACTGGCTTCAAGCCTGTTTTCTTTCCGCATCATGAAGGAGCAGCTAGAATTTGGAGGCAAAAATGTGGAAGCTTGCATAGCTCCTAACTCTAGAAGACCTACTCTTTGAAGATAGAATTATCTACTGAACATCTGCCTATTGTGTTGACTGGCATTAACTTTGAGCTGCAGATATAATTTATTAAGCTACAGAGGCCCTGTCTGCACTAGAGAAATGTAGCAAAGATTTTCCTGTTTGATGTCAGCAGCATTGGCAGCAACCAAAGTCCATTAAGGCTGATGTATTTAGGATGGTTAGCTGACCCTGGGCCTAAAATACTAGCAGCTGCCTGTCTGCTCCTGGGTTTCAAACTGTTAATACTGATAGAGCTGAAATGGTGTTAGTGATAACGGGACATGTTTGCAGAACTTCCTTGGTGCAGACACGATGTCCGTGTATCGTAGCCTGGCTTGCAAATGCATACAATGCTTCTGCACAGCCAAAACAACCACCACCCTTGAAGCTGAGAGTTCAGAACCTGGGTGAGCTGACTTGGGCTAAAAATAGCAATGTAGCTGTTCTGGCTAAGACTGCAGCCCAGTCTCTGGGACCCAGTTGCTCATTCCTGGATCTCAGAGCCTGGGCTCAGCCCTACTTTTGGCCTTGCAGCACAAACAGAAGTCAGTTGACCCACAGGATCTGAGACTGGCTGTGTAGGTGGCTTCTGGAGCAGTTAAACTTCCTCAGTGGTTGCTGGGGGAGAGTGTGAGCACATTGTGGATGTGATAATGCAATGGATTAAAGTCTTTAAAAATGTTTGAAAAATCTTACCTGCTATTGCAAACAACATCTTTGAATTATATTACCAATAGTATTACTGTAATTGGAAAAATTAGAGGAAAACATGCAGAAAATAATTAGTACTCACTTTTTTTTTTAAATAAAATAGAACAGGCTCTTTTGCACTGTCAAGCTGTGCACATACCTACGGTTAGTAAATGCATGATCAATGCATGATCTTATTGCCCTCTCCTTAGTCCTACCTTACACCATATCCACCCTACTGTTCGGTACCTCCACCTGTTTTATTGCATCTAAAATTACATGTGGGCAAATTCTTGAGCTTGTGAGAAGTCTTGCTGTAATAAACAAGGTTCCCCATGTGTGGAGTTTCAGGAGCAGGGACCCAATCTTTCTGCTATGCCACACAGCATCTAGCACACATGTTGACATTATAATAATAACCAAGTTTTCAATCCTGTGATTATTGTGCTGGACTTCCTGTTCCATCCAAACCTTCCTGCCTCACTGCCACCAATACATCACCATGCACAGGTGGAGTGGTTGAATCTATGGCTGTGTTCTCTCATGCATTTCGTGAAAGAAAAAATATTTGGAATGTGTATATGGCAGTATATGATGGGAAAACTCAGGCAAATGGCTTGAAGAGATGAGAAAATGAGCAGTGAAGAGATACTTTAGGGGAATGGATTTGTTACCTTATGAATATTATAGTGCACATAGCAACGAGCAGTCCTGTGGCACCTTATAGACTAACAGGTTTATTGGAGCATAAGCTTTCGTGGACAAAGACCCACTTCATCAGATGCACATATATAGTGCACATACTTATCATTACACTTCCAGTTTGCATTATGTGGCATCAGTACCTTGGGATCACTCAGGGATAGGGGTGGCTATGGGAATTCCAGCCATCTCATCTGCTCTGAATGGATTCTAGGAAGGAGGAAAGATTGGCCTTCTGATTAATGCCTCTACACACACAGGAAGAACAGCAGGGAAGGGGTGAGGAGCGTGAATTAGAAGAAAGGCAAAAGGTATTTCTTTACTCCAGAGTGTACCTGAGTCTGGGTACCTGGCTAATCCAAGCCCACCTGCCAGCCTTCACACTGTGGAACCAGCCTTGATTCATACTCATCTACGTGCTTCCACACTGGTGCTATAGTAATCCAGGTGAGGTGATAATATTTCTGGGGATATGCCCCATGGTTTCTTAGAATTGCACTGATTTGAGCTCTTCTAGGAACTGTTTCTCAGTGTCTTGTGACAGAGCGTGTCTGTCCTTCCCAAGCTCCTGTGTGGAAGAGTTTTTAACTTGCTGCTTAAGTATTTCTGGCTCTGCAGGCTCCTCACTTGTGTCTGTTCCAGCTGTGCCAAGACGTGCATCCAACTGGTGGGTGAATCCAACCTGTTCCTGCATTTGGCACTGTTAATGCAGCAGGCTGTAGATGGAGGACATGATATACCACGAAGAGCATTTTGGCAGTGACCCTGAAAAGGCAGTTGTGGGTCTAGGTGAGAATATCATGAAGACCACATGCTGACATCAAGGTGGAGACTGCCGATATGGGTTGTAGTAGCTATGGGTTTCCCCTATGTTGCCTTTATAAAGCCACAAGCATGGAGATCTGGGATGGTTTAGCATTTACTCAGGAAAAGAGCTATGTTCACTGAGCTTGCCTTGACACTCTAGTGCCAGGACAATCAGATGCGGGTGGTGAGGCTCTGCCAATCTGAGAGCTATCTGCTGTAGACTGCTACATGTTGGTAGCTAACCAGTGTGATGTTGGTAAATTGACTGCTGGTGCTGTTGTGATTGGAGAGCGGTTATTGCTGCATTATATCCCAGAGTGATATATATTGCTAACATCCCAGAAATAACTAACTTTGTGACATTAGGGTTCCTGAACTGTATTGTGGCCCATATAGTGCTCATGCCCGTTGTCTTTCCACCACAAGATGCACATGAATATGGTAGTTTTAAACAAAACATTTGACTTTTAACAAACTCGGAGAATGGGCAGGTAAGGTCCTGTGGAAAGGAAGGCAAAGGGAAAAAAAGGTTTAGGAGAGCTGGCATAATAGCAAACTATCTAGACGTGAAAGGAGGAGAAGGAATAGCAAGAGGCCAATATGGCTCCATCAGGAGCTCTTTTGTGGGGATCCTTTTTGATTTTCAGATCACTAAGTGGAAATGTGGACAAATTGCTAAAAGGAGTACAAAAGAGTAGTGCAGGCATGTGGAGACAAAATCCAAAATGGCTAAGGCACAGAATGAGTTACGCCAAGAATGGTAATAAACTATAAGAATAGATTCTGCAAATATATATTAGGAGAAAGACAAAGGAATGTATTGTTTCACTGTCCAGAGGGAAAGAAGAGCTAATGGACAACACCAAGAAAGCAGAGATGTTTTATATCTGTTTTGCTTCAGTCTTGATTGAAATGTTAATGCTGACTAGATGCTTAATACAATTAATATTAACAGCTGGGGGAAGGAACAAAAGCTAGACTAGGGAAACAACAGGTTAAAGAATGTTTAGATAAGTTAGATGTAGTCAAGTCAGCAGTCTGGCAAAACTCATCATAGGGTACTTAAGGAATTAGCTGAAGCAGTCTTGGAACCATTAATGGTTTTATTTCAAGAACTCCTGGAGGACAGGTGAGGTCCTAGAGGACTAGAGAAGGGCAAACATAGTGGGGAATTATAAACCAGTCAGCCTAACTTTTGCTTCTGTAAATACTGGATCAAATGGTTAAACCAGGTGTGTGGGGAACCTAAGGCCTGGGGGCTGGATGTAGCCCCCTGCTTGCCTTGATCCAGCCCCTGAGGCTTGCCCTCCCCTTCAGGCCACTTCAGTGAGGGTTTGGTTGCTTCTCACTGGTGTGTGGGCCCCCAACTGATTTTTCTGTGGGTCAGCAGCCCCCAGCCCAAAAAAGGTTCCTCACCTCTGGGTTAAACCATCAATTTGTAAACACACAGAGGATCAGAGGGTGTTAGCCAGCATATATTAGTCAAGAACAAATCATGCCAAACCAGACCAGTTTCCTCCTTTGACAGAATTACTGGCCTAGAAGATGTAATATCTTGATTTTTAGTAATGTTTTTGATGCAGTCACACATTATGTTCACATAAACAAAGTAGGGAAATTGGTCTAGATTAAATAACTATAAGGCAGGTGCCCAAATGGTAGAAAAACTCTACTCAGTGGCTCACTGTCAAACAGTGAGGGCATATTTAGTGGGATTCCACAGCAGTCTGTTCTGGGTCAGGTACTCATCAGTATTTTCATTAATGATGTAGATAACGGAGTAGAAGATATGTTTACAAAATGACCCTAGGCTAAGAGGGGTTGCTAGTATTCTGGAGGACAGGATTAGAATTCAAAATGACTTGGATTTAAATTAGAGAATTCATCTGAAATCAACACCTATGGCCCACTCACTAGCCTAGGTTGCTCATTGCTAGCCTAGGGAGTAGTCCTGCAGAAAAGAATTTGGTGGGCATGATAGATCACAAACTGAATATGAGTTATAAAATGTTGTAGCTACAAAATAGGCTAATATTCTGGAGTGTATTAACAAGAAGTTCTAAGTAAGACATGGGGGATAATTATTCTGCTTTATTTGGCACAAATGAGATTTCAGCTGAAGTACTGTGACTAGTTTTGGGCACCATAGTTTGAGCAGTGGAGAGAATTGACAGGAGAGCGACAAAACTTGGGTCCAGGAGAGCTGGGGAAAGTAATGGATGCCCTGTGTGCCCCTGCCCTCCCTTGCGTTGCACGAGGAATTGTGATGCTGTCTAGTGTACCATACGAGGGATGTTAGGGTGTAATTGAATAGTCATGTAACCACATACAATTTTAGTGGTTACACGACTATTTGATAGTCCCCGGGCACATCCTGGTACCCAGTGTGCTCCCGGCCCCACTCCTGGGAAGCCCTCTTCCATCCCCCGCTGCTGCCTTTCTGACAGAGGCAGCGGCGCAGGGTGGCAGGCAGTTCAAAAACCAGCTCTCCGCCTAGACTGGCTCCCATCTGCCCAACCCGTGCTGTCTCTGATACAGAGGTAGCAGCGTGGGGCAGCAGCAGCTCCTGTCCGTGAGGAGCTTGGACCCCTGGGGACTGGGGCTGCTGCCATAGAGCAGCCAGCTCCCCTCCCCCCCACCTCTGTAGGGAGACAGCAGGGGGTTAGGGAGAGGTGGGTTTGTGGAGCCAGCATGCGCTGAAAGCTGGCTCCTCGCACGTATTGGTTCCCACCTGCTCCCCTCTGCGCGCTTCTGCCTCTCTATCTGAGGCAGAGCGGGGGCGGACAGACAGCTTCAGTGCTCGTCAGGAGCTGATTTAAAAGCCGGCTCCTGCTCTCCCCCTTGCTGCTTCTGATACAGAGGCAGCAGTGGGTGGGAGGGAATGTGTGTAGTCAGTAGGATTAACCGATAAACCCAGGCTTATTGGTTATTCGTGTAGTTGTCTACACGTTGACATCCCTATTCCATACATGCCAGTTATCAACTTGCTGTTGTTTTTATGTATTTTTAAGCAAGTTTGATACTTTAAAGTTTTGAATTAACTTCCTGCCTTTTCCTTGTTTTTCACGCTGTCGCGTTGATGTAGTGTATTCAAAATGGTTTATCAGAAACTAATAAATGTAGGCTGGCTGCCAGTATGTAAAGAGTGCTGAACTTAATAAAAATGGAGAGTGGTGTGTGATGAAAACGACCAGAGAATGCCAATCAGTGGAATCTCACTGGTAACTAAAGTGCACGTGGCCAACATACCTGTTCTCAGGCCAGCAGAGACAAAGACAATGGAAAAGCACATTATTTTGTGTCCATAGAAAGAACAAAATTTGTCTCCCCTTTTATCACGTGCATCTCAGCAAGGCCACAGGTTGACATGTGGTGTCTTTATTTCATCTCTTCATGTTTGCGTTTTCAAAGCCGGAGGAAGGACAATAGTTAATCAGTGATAACAACCACAGTTCTTCCTGCTGGAGTTTCTGTCTAATTATAAATGTCTGCAAGTGCCTAGCCATCCATCACCATTAAAGGTGTATAAGTACACTTACATTGTCCAAAAATTGTTGAGGGAGAAAAACCAGTTTGGAGGGAAGGTTTTACTTCTGGCCTGGGCTGCAGTAACATGGATGATTAATTCCTAGATGCTAGAGATGGGTCACATTTAGTCAATCCCTCCTTCCCTGGATTCCATTCCTTACACTACACTTTTCCAGCCTCTTGTCAGGTAGAATGTCTCAAGCAGTAGATCTGTAACCACTCCCTTTGAGGAGTTTTCTCACATCCCGGTCTATGTCAGTGTTCCTGTCTCTTCTCATGTGAAAAGGGGTAAATTTGGGCTACCTTGGATAGCTGCTTAGGTAGAGAGGTGTCATTGTGCTGGCATGGCTTGGCCTGGGGGAATTATAACTGGGGTTGTTGGTGTTGCTGTGTTGGTGTTGCTATGGCTAGGTTTTTGCCTGATTAAATGGTTTACGGTAGTCATTGTCTTGTCAGATGCTGTTTGTATGTGTGACTTATAGGGACAGTCTGTCACATTGCTAATTCCATTGACTGGGTGCAACTCCATTATTTTAGGGCTGGCTGACTTGAACGGTGGCGTTGTTGGTTTAGACATTGCTATACTGCTTCGGCCAAATGGGAATGGATGATACTTCCAGGTGACTGGAAGGAAGGGGCTATAGACGTACACATTTTCACTGCTCTTAATGAATATAACCTCAAAGCACAACTCGTGTTCTCTGTTTCATAGGTGGGTGGGTTAACAGAATTGCTTAGGGTCAGATAGGAAGTCCATGGTAGACCTGGGAATAAAAACCAAGTCTCTTGATTCCCAATTGTGCTTTAACCACACGGTGTAAATAGTAAGAGGCCCATTATGTCTTCAAACTGAAGTTAATAGAGTGGTGTTTCTTGGAGTTTAGAATGGATTGAGTGGGTAGACAAAATAATCCTAACGGGTTCTGTGTTTTTCGGCTTTGACACAGAATTTACCTTAGACTGTAGAATTGGGCTCCAGGATTAGGAATGTAAACGGGTGACCTGTTAAAATTTTAAATACCTTTAAAAGGCTGGTGCGCAGCGGGGGGACCCTGCACGAGCTGAGAATCAGCTGTCCCAAGTCATGCTGCCTCCCCCCACTCCCTTGTGCTTCTGATTTTTAAATGTATTGAGAGCCGGGAGGCTCTTAATACATTTAAAAAGCAGAGGTGCACAGTGTCTGGGACTGGGCATGAGCCGGGAATCGGCTGATGCCCAACTCACGCCCAGTCCCTGTTACCCCTGCCTCCCCTGCCCCCCACAGAGACGGTGCCGGGGGGGGGAACCATCTTTTAAGCCAGCTTCCCCCAGCACTGGCTTCTGTCCTCCCCCTCCCCCGCCTCTGATAGAGGCAGCGGGGGAGGGTGGCGCAACTAGTCACTTATATCCCTATCACCCATACCAGGTGATGCTTACCAGTAACCGGTTAACTGGCACGTGGCCTGCCTGGAGCAGCCCCCCCACGCCACCCCCACCCATGGTGCTCCAGCCCAGCTGGGCCCATGGCATGATGCAACAAGCCAGTTAACTGGTTAAACTTATAGTTTAACTAGTTAACATTTTAAATGGGATTTTACATCCGTATCCAGGATCTTAAGTTTTCATTTGCTAAAGTAAAACTTGCTAGATGATGTGGTTTAAGATGGTTCCTACACGTGACCTGAACATTAACTGATGTGATGTTCAACTCAGTAATGACTGTAGGGAGAGTAGAGTTAATTAGTCCAGCAATGACCTCTTCGGTGATTTTTGAGAAATAACTGGCAGTGTCTGACATGCAAAGGTACCACCAAAACTGCAGCATACCATGCCGGGAATACTTTCAAAAGGATAGCTGTCCACAAGTAGAGCGGTGTTTTGCAGTGGAGCCGTGGCTGATGGAACGATAGATGAAGCTGCCTTATTGTCTCTGATTCTGACGCTGGTCTGATACTTTTGACTGATGGAAGAGAGTACCCAGCTTTGCCTGACGTATTTGCATTTTCATTCACATATGGGCAGACAGGCTGTCTGGCCTTGGAGACAAGTATAACTGAAGAGCAGGGGTTGCTGCAGGTAGCTGGGCTCATGGAGTGAAGGGAAGGCAAACCCTTCAGGTTAGGTGGAGAAGGAAAATGGGAGGATGCTCATGTGGGCACTGTGCCAGTTCTTGGGATTACAGTTCTTGGGGCTCATGGGAATCCATGTAGCTGAACTGGAGGTGTGCCAAAGCAGGTCTAAGCTGTCCCTTGCTGCATTTGTTTACTGCAAACCTTTCTGCAATTTTTTTTCTGAAAGGGTTTCTTAGCACTAACAAATCTGGCTGTGTTAAGCTTAGGCGCTCTTGTCAGCTATTCAGAGAAAGGTTTGGTCTCATTTCTGTGGCGTGGGAGGCTACTTTGAGGGAGGAGACCAAGGGCTTGGGTATGCTTGATTCCTTGTGATTGAGCTCTTCCCTCCTCTTCTTTTTTCAGGTAACCTTTCCTTGTGTGTGAAGGGGTCCTGAACTCATCACCTCTGCGATGAGCACTGCAGTGTCGTGACACCAGAGGTCTTGGTGAGTTGCCTGCATGGTAGAGTGCTGGGTCCTATAAGATTTACAGAGACACTGGCTCCATCTACGTGGCTCTCTGAGACACATTACTGACATGTTCTAAAATTCCCACAATGGTGCTAGTTTCTGATTCTAGAACAAGAATTGTACGCCGGTAGATGGGTGGATAAACAAAGCAGAGACAGTCCAGCAGTGTGGACTGGAATCCATTTCCCCCCAAATCTAAATGTGAGCAAGAGAAGAACATCTCCTGATTAGCACAAGTGAAAGGGAATTTTCACTTATTGGACATACTGTGAGCTCTCACAAATAAAAATTGTGATTCTTTCCATTTTGAGTCTCCCAGTTTTGTAGAATTCTACTGTTCAGAAGGGGAAAGCAAAGGGGGAGAAATAGGAGTTGACAATCATTTTGTCCTCAACAAGTAAAGTTCAATACCACCTCCATTCAAATCTCTCCTTATAATTCACTCCTGCTAAGCTTGTCAATACTAATCCATTGAGAGATAATGTGTGTCTTGTGTATTTTATATAAAGAGCATGTTAAAAGAACAATATCCTGGTTGCCAAGTGAAGCACTCCAAAATTAAGAAATGTCACATTTATGGTTGGCTGTTCAATCTTAATTCCACTGCCTTTTGTGTCTGTCTTGTGCACTAAATGATACGGGGTCCTGTGGAAAAAACAGTGTGTGCTTGTATAATGTATCATAATGCAAATACACAAAGGGCAGACTTGAGGCAGCATTCATGAGTGAGAAAACATATATAATGGAAAAAACTATGTAAATAATAAGAAATCCACCACACAGACCTCTGTATCCTGCCTTTTTGCAGCAAATTGTGCTTAAGTTTAGGCCATTATGCTTCCCTTCCCTACCATGATGTGGCCTTCAGCCTAACTCAGGAGTGGGCAAGATACTGCACATGGACCAGAGGTGGCCCGCAGCCTGCCCTGCCCTGTCCCCAGGCCAGTTGAGACCTGGGGGCAGGGGAGTGCACAAAGACATTTGCTGTTCAAAGCAGCTGGTGGCTTGCTTCCCCCCTGCCCGGGGCGTGCGGTGCCAGGAGGGAGCCACCAGCCATTTTGAACAGCGAACGACTTTCCGTGCTTCCCAGGCCCCGATTGGCCTGAGGGTGGAGGAGCATGCAAAGTCTCCTTCCCCCACCAGGGGTGCACAGCACTTAGAGGGAACCACCAGCTGTTCAAAACAGCTGGCAGTTCCCTCTAAATGCAGTGCACTCCTGGCAGGGCAGGGGCACATGGCACCTAGAAGGAACAGCTCCCTTCCACCTCAGACCTCGCCCCTTCCGGGGCTGTCCCGGCACCTCATACTAAAATTTGTGACGTGGCTCCACTGCAAAAATTGTTGTCCACTCCTGGCCTAACTTCAGTTTCATGAGAACGACCATGGGTAAAATTTTCTCCCAAGACTTTACAGCAATGGGATTGAGGCACTTTTGAAAATGTGAATTCCTTTTTTTCAAGAGGGACTTAGGAACCTCAGACACTGAGAGGCAGTGGGATGTAGGCACTTATGAAGAGCTGATTTTCAGATACGATGATACAGCACCCTGCACACTTATGTGCGTGATAGAAATAACAGTGACACTGTAACTACATTGCCCTAAAAACTGATGAGATGCTCTCCTTGCAGCTTTAGATATGTGTATGTGTGTGGTTCTTGTTGAGTTCTGTGGTTCCGAACTCCTCTTGCTCTGCCCAATACAAATGAAGTTCTTAATGCAGGAATGTTCCTTGCATTAATGGATTTGGGCAGAGCAATGAAGGCAGAAATATTGAGCAAACACACTGCAATCACCAGGATTGCTCTAAAGCAGCCAAGGGCGCTGTGGAGAGGAGAATCTTTGGAGTTGTTGAGATCTACAAAATAATTATTGTGATGTCCTGACACTGTGTATTGACGTTGCATGAAGGTGCTGGTATGATATCATGAAATAAGTGTGATGACATGCCAAGATCACTTAGTGGAGCTGGAGAGCTACCAAGCTCCATACAAATGCCTTCCTAGCGAGTCTCTCACTGGCAACAATGTGATTATATGGAGGCAGGTATTTCTTAATCCTCCAGTAGCAATGCATCAATGAACTGATTTATGTCCTCTTACTACCCATAAAGTCCTAGTGACTTCATAATAGGTAAGAGCCTGCCATCCTGGTTAATTTTATTTTGTTGCTATTGAGTCATACAAGAAACTGCTTCTTCCTTGCTGAGAAGAAATAATGGGGATATTTACATTTGAATAATTTTTAACTAGCAATATATAATACATTAACAATAAATATTGTTTATATTCTAAATTAAGTGGATTTACATCTAAGTAGGTAAAATGAACAGAAAATATTACTTAAAATATAAACCAGATTTTTTTTCCACAAAATTCTTCAGTCCAAGAGGCATAAGAAACACACAAGTCCAATTTTTTTTTCCTCTAATAATGTAGAAGAAACTGTGTTATGATGTTCTGTATGGGCCAGTATCATGCATGTTGCCTCTCTTCAGAAACAAGCTTAAAATTGTTCATGTTAAATTAAAATGAGTTTTTAAATAGCCTGTATGATGCTGAGCAAATTTGGATGGACAGCTCTCCCGTATTCTGTCAGTTAAAAGGATTTTAAAAAAAAAAAATTGACCATGTGTTCTCCTTTGCTCTGAGTAATCAAGTCTCATGCTTCATGGCATGAACTGGTTGTTTACAGGTGGTCAGGAAGGTATTTTCTTTCTCTCTTTCCCTCCTGTGTATCTTCCACCACACAGCATTCCACTAATGGCTAATTATGTTGGGATAGTGGGGGGAAAAGTCTTTATCTTCCTCTAAGAGTTCAGGTAATGGCCATTCATAGTGGGAATTCTGGACAATTGGTATGTATAGTTCTATGTTCCTAGTGATTTGGTGTGGAGCAGGCTTAATTAGGTCATACACATTCACAGACATGAATTCTTCCATGACCTAGATGAAAGAGTCTGGATATGACTAAGGATGTTAAGGACTAGTCGATTCCCCCCTTCCCCCGCCCTGTTGTTGCCTCTATTAGATAGAGGCAGCAAAGGGGGGAAGAAGGGGTACTTCAAAGCAGCAGCGCCGCACAGCTGATTCTGGGATCAGCTGTGCGGCGCTGCCACTTTGAAACGCCAAGGTGGTGGTCAAAGGGCAGCGCCGCACAGAGTCCTGGGTCAGCTGTGGACTCCACAGGCTCCAGGTGGATTTCAAATTGGAAGTGCAGCATGGAGCCCGGGGTGAGTGGTGGACTGAGTCCCCCACTGATCCCAACTCCATGAAGGTGCTTCCATTTTGAAATGCACAAGAGCCCCCACTGGGGACTCTTGTACATTTCAAAGCTGGCACGACCCCCTGCAGCCCAGAGTCAGTGGGACTTCCTCCTGGCCCAGAGCTGCACATGGAGTTCTGCCCCAGTGGCAGCTCTTGTACATTTCAAAGGAGGAATGTGGAAGTGCCTATCGACTAGTTGAGTAGTTGATGGAAATTCCATCAACTACTTGACTAGTAAATGAACCGCTAGTTAACATCCTTAAATACGACGAACTTCACTACCTCTTTCTGCCATGCTCTTCTGAATCCAGCGTAACCTGTTTTGGGTTAAGGGAGAATGGCTTCACCTAGGGATGTGAAAGTTTAACCTTAAGGGTGAGGCTTACCAGTTATCCTTAACTGGTGGGGCTGGAGCAGCTCATTGCGTGCTGCAGGCAGGGGGCTGCTCCTGAGCCAAGAAGCCCCCACAGGTAGGGGCTGCTCTGACCATGCTGCATGCTGCATTTCAAAGTGGCAGGCACGTGGAGCCCGGGATCTGCCACTTTGAAATGCTGTGTGCAGCCCAGGGTCAGCTGGGGAATCCCCCACTGACCCTGGGCTCCATGCAGTGCTGCTGCTTTGAAATGCCATAGGGATCATGGGGCCAGTGAGGGCTGCTTGAGTCTCCCACTGGCCCGTGCTCCCCGCAGTACTTTCGCCTTTGAAGTGTAGCAATAGCCCAGGGGCTGTTGCTACACTTCAAAGGTGGAGGTACCCTATCGACTAATTTAATAGTCGATGCAAATTGCACTGACTATTCGATTAGCCAGTTACTCACAATTTTACATCCCTAGTCCCGGCCAGAGCACCCTTTGTTCGCAGTGAGTCAGGGGTGCCCTGCACACAGGGACTGTCTAGGCTGCAGCTGGGGGAAAGGAGTGTTCCAGCTCACTGGTGTGGGGGAGGGCGGGGCGCCCTTCAGCTGGGCTGGAGCACCCCGACCCTCATCCCCCCTTTAATCGGTTAACCATTTAAACCATATGTTTAACTAGTTAGCCAATTAAATGGGATTTTACATCCTCGCTTCACCAGATGTGAGTTTTTAATACCTGCCAGAGGCTTCTCCTTGCTGTGCATTCCAGCTGCACCCTGTTAGTGAAGGAGAAAGGATTGCCAGGCACTCGTCTGTTTCGTTCAGGTAATTCAGGGTTTGGAATGTACTTTACCTGTATTCTGTTCTTTTTTGGGGGGGCGATTTGGCACAGTGTGCCCTGGAGATGCGAGACTTCCCCTCAGCAGCAGGAGGCACACGTTCAGAGAATGCTGGAGCTGCAGGAGGGAAGGGTCCAGTGCAGCGACACAGAGAGACAAAGAGAAAAAAGACAAGTGGACGGACAGCGGTGAGAGAAGCGTGTGGCAGAAAATACTTCAAGGCTGCCAGCAGCAGCAGGGCCCCCCGAGGAACTTGACGAGAGCCCATCCGTGTGTGTGAGAGAGCACAGGATATCTGTCAATGCATTCCAGTAACCCCAAAGTGAGGAACTCCCCGTCAGGAAACACACAGAGGTGAGGAACGCCAGTGAATTGTTCTGGGATGGAGGGGGAGGTGTCCCATGTCTGCTGCAGCGTTACCCAAGGCTGGGTCAAGCACAGATGATCTTTGTGCTTGTACTCCAACACAAAGTCCTCCCTGTGCTGCTGACAGGAGCAGCATGGAATTGATTATCATTGCACAATCCTCGTCCATGTCATTCATCTGCCTGTGCCAGACATCCTCCTCCATTGGCTTTGGAAGAGGGAAAAGCGTGAAGGAAAGGTGATCACTGGATGTGTGATGTGCTTGACAGCACACCTAGGTTTGATGCTTCGCTCCAGGGGTCAGCAAGAGCTGACAGTGACTTGGAGGGGGTGCTTCTGAGACAGCTGTCTGGCCAACCGAAGGAGCAGGCTCCTTAGTGAGGCTTGCTACAATGCATTGCCTTTTTGGGTGGGAGTGGGGGTAAAATGAGCTCCTAGTAAATCCCTGCAGAAGAAAGGAAGGGGCTGACAGTAGCTAAAATAAAGGGAGGAAGGGAGACTGTAATTGTATGAAATCTAAGGAGACCACATAGTTTTAGGATGTAGCTTGTGTAAAGGGACAGAGAGTGGGAAAATACTGTTTTTAAGTTTTTTGTTTGTTTTTTGTAAAAGCTAATGCAGTCTCCTCCACCCCGGTTTTTAGGAGTGTATGTGGAGACAGTATCCTCCTCTTTCCCCATTCAAAGACAGGTTGTAGCTGGTTTAATTGTTTTCATGGTCAGAGGTTTGTATTTGCCTGCCGAGTTTCCCTAATCTGTGATGAGTGCTGTAATAATGCTGGGTTTTCCTTATGCTCTCTTGGGCTGGCTTGTGGTAGGTTTCTCCACTCTGTGATCACAGCTGTACTGTGTCATTTGGGTCTGGATGGGTAGTGTGGTGAACTTTATGGTGCCCTGTTTGTTTACTTTGAGCTGGTCTTGGTGTGAGAGGCTTTTCTGTGTACATAGAAACCGTTGTCTTTATTGACAGAAGCCCCAGAGGTGGGTCCTCATGTGACTGAGCAGGGATCTGGCAGGCCTGCTGCTTGCTCTTGTGTCTCCTTAAGCACTGTGATCCTATATTGGATAATAACCCTTGCAAGGCATGTTTGGAAGAGCAGCTGAATGAAGATAAGCATGTAGGCATTTCTTACTCAGCAGCAACTGCCTTGCTCTGTAAAGGCAGTAGCAGTGGCTGCTGTGCTTCTCTCTAACCCAGTCCTGCTGGAGTGATTTGACAGTCTCATCTCTGTTTTTAAATTCTCTCTCTTTTCTTTTTATTTTCCCAGTAGCCCCAAATCAAAGCAGGAGGTGATGGTCCGTCCTCCCACAGTGATGTCCCCGTCTGGCAACCCCCAGCTGGATTCCAAATTTTCCAACCCGGGTAAACAGGGGGGCTCTACCAGCCAATCCCAGCCCTCTCCCTGTGACCCCAAAACTGGAGGTCACCCCCCTAAAGTGCTCCCTGGCCCAGCTGGGAGCATGGGGTTGAAGAATGGGGCTGGAAATGGTTCCAAGGGGAAGGGAAAGAGAGAGAGGAGCATTTCAGCGGATTCCTTCGAACAGAGAGACACTGGGACTCCCAGCGATGATTCAGAAATTAAAGGTATGTCTAACAGAGGAGGGGTCTATGGGTAAGTGCTAAGTTTTGGTGTGAGATGATTATTTGGCTTGTGGGGGTTAGCAAAAGCTTCTGTCTGCCTGAGGTGGTGACTGTGGTGAAGGAGGCTAAATCCCCTGTAGAGAGGGGAGAGGATTTTCCCAGCTGGTAATGATAAATGTATGTCTCTGTGTTCAGTTGAAGTCCAGCCCTGCTTAGGATTGAAAAGTTGTTTCTTGATAACACTGAAATTCCCCCAGAGGTTTTGGGAAAATAAACTGTCAGTCTCCTTCCACCCCATTCTGTCTTGTGGCCTCCCAGGAGCTACTGTGTTTTGAATTGGAGTGTCAGAACCAGCATGCAAACCAGTTTTGTGAATACAGATGGGCAAGGTGTATTGGGTGGTATTATACGAGGGGATGTTGAAAGTTGGTTCAATAGATAACCATGTAACTGCTGAAAAGCTCACCAGTTACACGGGCAGATGCTACAGTATAAAGCTTAAATAAGCAGTCAAAAAAGCAAAAACAATGTTAGTAATCATTTTTTTTTAAAAAGGGATAGTGAATAATACCAAGAATATCTTACTGCCTGTATATAAATCCATGGCACGCCCACATCTTTCATACTGTGTACTGATGTAGTCACCTCATCTCAAAAAAGATATCTTAGCACGGGGGAAAAGTTCAGAAGAGGGCAACAAAAAATGATTTGAGGTATGGAACAGCTGCCATATGATGAGAGACTAAAAGACTGGAATTTTTCAGTTTAGAAAAGAGGAGACTAAGGGGGATATGATAGAGGTCTATAAAATCGTGATGGGAGTGGAGAAAGTGAATAAGGAAAAGTTATCGTTTCCATAACATAAGAACTAGGGGTTCCCTAATGAAATTAATAGGTAGCAGGTTTAAAACTAACAAAAGAAAGTGTTTTTTCGTATGCTGCACAGTCAACCTGTGGAACTTCTTGCCGGAGGATGTTGTGAAGACCAGGACTTGAACAGCGTTCAAAAAAGAACTAGATACATTCATGGAGGTTAGGGCCATCGGTGGCTATTAGCCAAGATGGGGAGGAATGGTGTCCCTAGCCTCTCTATCAGAGCCTGGAAATAGATGACAGGAGGAGAGGGATCACTTGATTCCTTGTCCCTCTGGGGCATCATTGGCCACTGTCGGAAAACAGGTTACTGGGCTAGCTGGACCTTAGATGACCCTAGATGATCCAGAATGGCTGTTCTTACGTTCTTCCCTGCCACAGCAAAACCACCTCCCCGGGAGCCGGTAGAGTGTAACTGACACCATTAACCGATACGCATATTGGTTAATATCGATAAGTATATCGGAAAACATATGCAGGAATTCTCCTATGCCGAGATTGAGAAGGTGAGGGCTTAAAACTTAAGTCAACATTTCTACTGTTGTCTTCTTTGTATGGCACTAATTCTCAAAAGCCCCACTCAGGATCAGCGTATTTTGCTAAGCGTCAGCTTATTGGTTAAATGGTTAGTTGCTTACACTCTAACATCCCTCTATTATAGCAACTATAGGTAGGAACACAGAACTGAGAGTCAAATCTCCTAGACTCTATTCCTGGCTCTTCCATTGAGGGAACTTGGACATATGACTACCTCACTCTTTACTTTCCTGACTGTGGATTTTGGTGCAGTATAATAGATATGTACTTGCGTCTCTCCATTGTGATATTTGATCACCCTGAGATCCTCCTGTGAAAGGTGGCGCAGAAGTACAAATAATTATTACTGCTCTGTGATACAGGCGGCCCCCGGCTTGTGACGTGATTGGTTCCCAGGGAAGCGTCGCAAGTCGGGGGTGTCGTAAATGCGGGCCCAGGATGTAAGTCAGGTGTTTTCAGCCCCTTCCCCACTTACAGCAATGGTTCTAAGTGCTGGGGGTCGGAACTCGGGGGTTTCTTGTATTAGGCCTTCTAGGATTTTCATTTATGTTTTCTAGACCCCTTCACAGAATGGCAACAAAAGGGCTTTGGCTCTAAAGGACATGGATCCTGTTTGAGTTAGTTTCCAACTGGTGAGATTAGAAGCTGTGTGTGGTCAGGCTGACCATATAGCAGACTAGGGTTTAGATAGCATGAGGTAAGGGAATAAAAGAGGTCTCATACAAAACTTTGTCCATGTTAAAGAACTTAAATGCTTATCTGCTTGTGTGTGTCTCACATGCTCTCTGACTAGTCATTTGTAAGTGCCATGGGACTTGCTAGAGCTGAGATAGTATGAGCTTCCTCCAGCAGTGCCTGAAGAGTTTCTTGGCACGGGAGGTGGGGGAGAGAATCCACAGTGTAACAGAACAGCATCCTTGGTACTAGTTGGGAGAGGAATATGAGCCTTCTTTATAGGAAAGTTGGGTAGTGTGATGCCAACTGAGTCAAGAGTGAGAGGAGCATCAAATGTTCTCACAGCTTCCAAGCTTGGTGACAAGTTTTCCCCACCCCCTTGCATTCCAGACTGCAACTCTGCCGACCATATGAAGAGCCAGGACTCCCAGCATACCCCACACTCCGTGACTCCTTCAAATGCATCAGCCCCAAGGTCTTCCACACCCTCCCATGGCCTGACTGCCACTTCGGAGCCACCTAGTGGACAAAAGACTCCATCCAAAGTGGTTTATGTCTTTTCTACTGAGATGGCCAATAAGTACGTAAATGGTTGAATGTGTCATTTGTGTCTTTCTCTGCATTTGTGTGTACCTCACTGCATACAATTCAAAGCTTGTTTCCTCCCTCAGATCCCTTGTGGGGGAAGAGTTATCGACATCTGGTCAGTTTCTCCCACCTAGCCTTGTCTTTGGCAAATGTTGGCAGCCTGTTTAATGAGCTGCACCATGGATGGTTTAGGGGTGGGTTAAATGGTGACACGAACCTTAAATACTGGTAGTGAGATTCTGCAGATGTGAGGATTTTTCTTCTCCTTTCATTTCTTCTTCTCCCAGGCCTCTGGGGTCAAAAGACCGATGACCCAGCTTTTCACTGATTTTTTTTTTTTTTTTCCTCCCTGCCCTTTGTAGTTGGGAGCCAGGGGGATTGAAGAAAGGTAATCATCCGACTGCCACCTCACCTATATTCTGTCTGTCTGTCTTTACAGGGCTGCAGAAGCTGTGCTGAAGGGACAGGCAGAAACCATTGTGTCCTTTCATATCCAGAATATCTCAAACAGCAAGACAGAACGAAACACTGTACCCCTGGTAGGGAGCCTTTCATTGATAGAAGGGGGGAGTGTATGCATACATCCACCTGCATGCTTTGAGGGAGTGGGGAAAGGTGACTATTCAAGCTCTGAAAACCACGTTCTAGGCTGGAAGGAGCACTGTGCAGAATGAAGGAAAGGTGTTCGAGTTTCCAGAGTAGTATTTTAGCTTGGTTGGTGTTGACACTTGAGTGATAGCAACATTTCATTTTTGTCCAAGGATCTAGTTAGCAAACTGCATGTGCAAGGCAGCCATTCCTGCTGAAAGTGTTCGTAGTGGGTTTGTGTGACGAAGGTGGGGATGACACGGTACAGCTTGGTCTTTACCTCCTCGCTCCATTTGCACAGATTTAGAGCGAGCCAATTAAAATGTTCTGCTCTGTCTTTCAGAACACCCCGGTCACAGCACTTCGGAATGAAACCAAGCCTCTGCCTCCACCTCAGCCGCAGCCTCCTGCTTCGCAGGAACATAATCCTCCCCAGAATGCCAAAATGCAGCCAACTCCACCCGTCTCAGCACCAGCATCTAAATCCACTGGTCCCCCCTGTCCCATGGATCAGGACAGTCCTGGAGTAGAAAGTAAAGTGATGTCTGTTGGCAGCCCTGCCAACTCCACCCCACTGCAGACTGAAGGATTTGGGCAGAGTTCAACCCCAAATAATCGAGCAGTCAGCCCAGTTTCCCAGGGGAGCAATAGCTCCACTGCAGATCCCAAAGGTCCCACCCCACAGGTATCCAGTGGCGACCCTTCCAGTTTAGGCGAGAACCCAGATGGACTATCCCAGGAGCAGCTGGAACATCGAGAGCGCTCATTGCAAACTCTACGAGATATACAGCGCATGCTTTTCCCTGATGAGAAAGAATTCACTGGAGGGCAAAGTGGGGGGCCTCCCCAGAACCCTGGGGTTCTGGATGGTCCCCAAAAGAAACCTGAAGGGCCCATACAGGCCATGATGGCTCAATCCCAAAGTTTAGGCAAAGGACCAGGGCCTCGGACAGATGGAGGGGCTCCATTTGGCCCTCAAGGACACAGAGACATGCCCTTCTCACCAGATGAAATGGTGCCGCCGTCTATGAACTCCCAATCTGGACCCATAGGCCCGGACCACCTGGATCACATGACTCCAGAGCAAGTGGCCTGGCTGAAGCTGCAGCAGGAGTTTTATGAGGAGAAGAGAAGGAAGCAAGAACAGGTTGTGGTGCAGCAGTGTTCCCTGCAGGACATGATGGTCCACCAGCATGGGCCTCGAGGGGTGGTTCGAGGGCCTCCTCCTCCCTATCAGATGACCCCTGGTGAGGCCTGGGGCCCTGGTGGTCCAGAATCCTTTGCTGATGGCATGAATGTGTCCCATTCTCTGCCTCCCAGAGGCATGGCCCCTCACCCCAATATGCCTGGGAGCCAGATGCGCCTGCCTGGATTTGCAGGAATGATGAACCCTGACATGGACAGCCCCAGTGTCCCAAATCCCACATCCAGACCTGGGCTTTCAGGAGTCAACTGGCCAGAAGATGTGCCAAAAATCCCAGATGGCCGAAACTTCCCTCCAGGCCAGGGTGTTTTCAGTGGCCCTGGCCGAGGGGAGCGTTTCCCAAATCCACAGGGCCTGCCAGAAGAGATCTTTCAACAGCAGTTGGCAGAGAAGCAGCTGGGCCTTCCCCCTGGCTTGAGCATAGAAGGCATCAGGCCTGGCATAGAGATGAACCGGATGATTTCCTCCCAGAGACATATGGAGCCTGGGAATAACCCCATCTTCTCTCGCATGCCTGTGGAAGGTCCGCTGAGCCCCTCCAGGGGGGACTTCCCGAAAGGAATGCCACCTCAGATGGGCCCTGGTAGGGAGCTAGAGTTTGGGATGGGCCCTGGCAGCATGAAGGGGGACATCAGTCTGAATGTGAACATGGGCTCCAACCCACCCATGATACCTCAAAAGATGAGGGAATCTGGAGTGGGGCCAGAGGAGATGATGAAACTGCGTCCAGGAGTCTCAGAGATGCTCTCCTCTCAGCAGAAAATGGTGTCCTTGCCATTTGGAGAGCATCCCCAACAGGAGTATGGCATGGGTCCCAGGCCTTTCCTTTCTATGTCTCAGGGCCCAGGAGGTGGTCTCCGTAATCTCAGAGAGCAGATTGGGCCTGACCAAAGGACTAACAACCGGCTCAGCCACATGCCGCCACTACCTCTCAACCCAACCAGTAACCCTAATAGCCTCAACACAGCTCCCCCTGTTCAGCGCAGCCTAGGTCGCAAGCCCTTGGA
This sequence comes from Rafetus swinhoei, assembly GCA_019425775.1. Lineage (NCBI taxonomy): Eukaryota > Metazoa > Chordata > Testudines > Trionychidae > Rafetus > Rafetus swinhoei. The sequence continues at coordinate 186,855,176 of CM033437.1, read as the reverse complement.
TATCTCTGTTGCAGCCGGTCAGGTGCATTCACCGGGCATCAACCCTCTGAAGTCTCCCACGATGCGGCAGGTCCAGTCTCCCATGCTGGGCTCTCCCTCGGGGAACCTTAAGTCCCCTCAGACTCCATCCCAGCTGGCAGGAATGCTTGCAGGGCCAACTGCTGCAGCTGCTGCTGCTTCCATTAAGTCTCCCCCTGTTTTGGGATCTGCTGCTGCCTCGCCAGTCCACCTCAAGTCTCCTTCGCTCCCTGCACCTTCTCCTGGCTGGACTTCCTCTCCAAAGCCCCCACTGCAGAGTCCTGGGATTCCCCCGAACCACAAAGCATCTCTCACCATGTCTTCCCCAGCCATGCTGGGGAACGTGGAGTCAGGTCAGTGTTTCCTTTTCTATCTAAGTGTAAATTCTTGGGTTCACATATGCTCACCCTGATGTGTGATGTGAGATGAGGGAGGCTTACCTGCTGGACATTTGGAGCAGCAAGTGCAAGGAGGAAAGAGAATATGGAGCTTTTCCTGCCAGTTTGAATGAGTTTGTGTGTAGGTTCCGAGCTAAGTGAGTGGAACGTGTGGGCGAGCTCCATAACAAATTGCCTCTTCTCATCTTATCTTGCCGGTGTACACATGTTGAATACTCCCCTCGTCCCCAAGATGACTCTCAAATATAGTAGAAAAGGGTGGGGAAGGAAATCCCTCTCTTTGCGGAAGAGAGCTTAGAAGAGTTTGTTTGCCAACCTGTCCCTAACTGAAATATTGTAGCACTGGGGAGAAATGTTGCTGTTCAGATCATAAAAAATGCCTCAAAATGGGGTTGTTAGGCCAGAGGAGAAACAAGAAGTGCCTGTAAAATGTGTGCTGACCCTGGTAGCTATTGTTCACAATCTGTTCAGGCTGTAACTGCTGGTGGTATAATTCTGTTTTACAAATTCTCCTGGGAGGAGCGTTGCTGATACCAGTTCAGATTTTGTCTGTTTCATGTATAGTTAGAGGTAGGAGGTGGATTCTATGCAGCTGGTCCTCAGAGATGTGATGCGGTCTATGGAGTGTTTCAGTATTTGTGTTATCCTAGCATGTGGGTGCCCCAGTCATGGACTGGAACCCCATTATGCTTGGTGCTGGTAGTCCCTGACCCAAAGACCTTTACAATCTAGGACCATAAGATGTGTTTCGGGACACACACAATCTGTTTGGCATTTCAGCAGCACCAGTCCCATCTCTCGCTCCTAGATTCAGAGCTTATACGTGACTGAGTCTGTTCCTCCCACAAGCTTCCAAATATGCAAATCCCTGGTGTGCAGTGTTTCCATGCAGCAGAAGCAGCAGTGTGATGGAACCAGCTCTCAAGAGCTTTTCAGCCTGTGAAACCTCCTTATTGCAGGAGTTAATGAGGAGACTGTGGAAAACGCATGACTACATTGCCCTCTAGTGTTGCAGAAAGATAACTATTGAAAGATCAGACTTGTTCCTGTTCAAAGTGAAGGGACTGCTCCTTTGGCTCTAATGGATGTGCCAGTGAGTTTCTATGGCAGCAGTAGTTCTCACTGTGGACACTTAATGTCCGCCATATGCCAATATCTGTCATTTAGCCATCTTATTCTGCATTGTATGCTAAGCGTACATCACACTGGGAGGAAGGAAGAATCTGGATGCTTGTGTTTAAAGTTCTCAGGCGGAGTGTTAAATTGGCATTGAATCTGGGCTTGAATTGCTGCAGTTAGACCCAGAATTTCTAGTATGTGGCTACTCTTGTGTCTAGTGAAGCCTTTAATACATAATCTTCCTGTGGGTTTTTTTGGAGCTGGCTTTTGCTTGGCTGACATGAGTGCCTTAAATGTCTTCCTGAAACAGTGACCTCTTGCTCCAAAAATGAGCCAGGCATCTTGGGGAGACATGGGGACTAGGATCAGCCAAAAATTGTGTTTACACCATTATATAAGGGAGGGATATTTTAAAGTAACAGGAAAAGTAACACTCGTTGAGACTGTAATGGTAATGAATTTCTATATAAGATACTTAAGTGTAAATCAAAACAGGAAACTTTGTGTAAACTTTTAATAGAGCTCTCCAGAAATTGGCATGGATAACTATAGTTTATGGCCCACGATGGCTGTATGCCCTCTGGTTTCTGTCTCTGTGCTTGCATTTTGAGGCATGAATGGGAAAGGAATTACCATGGAAGTTTGGGAAAGTTTTTTCCAACTAGTTGACCATGATTCTGGAGTGAGTATTGTGAGATATGCTATTCTCTCTTTCCCAAAAGATACCATATGGATAGAAATCCACTGTCTAGCAGTATGATGCGTATTTCTATCATACTTTTAACTGGTTGCTTCATAACTTCTGTTTGCATAGATTCTTGGAACCAATGAGGAAGTTTTCTGAGAATTTTATTTAAGAGGAAAAACACTCTAAATCTTTTCCTCTTTTAGGTGGCCCACCACCTTCCACTGTTAGCCAGTCTGCTCCTGTGACTCTCCCTGGAAATCTTCCCTCCAGCAGTCCCTATACAATGCCGCCAGAGCCCACGCTTTCCCAGAATCCTCTCTCCATCATGATGTCAAGGATGTCCAAGTTTGCCATGCCCAGCTCTACGCCACTCTATCATGATGCCATCAAGACTGTGGCTAGCTCGGATGATGACTCTCCTCCAGCACGCTCCCCAAACTTGCCACCAATGAACAGTCTACCAGGTAAGACAGATTCCTGCCCAGCCTTCTGCGCACTGCTTCAGTTGGCAAAGAAATAATTGGAGTGCTTCCCAGAAACCTGCACTCTCTTTTTAGACAGAGGATGAGCAGGGTGCCTGTTTGGCCTGTGCCAGAGTAAGGGGGAAGCTGCTCTTTTCTGTAGCCAGGCGTTAAGGGAGAAGATAAATAAAAGTTCCTGTCCCCTTGGACTTATTGACTTGCCCTACTGTGAGTGAAATGTGTTTACATTGTAAGCCCCTGCCCCAGATTGCTTATTGTTCCCCTGCCATTGGGAAAAGAACACAATTGAAAAGGAGAATTCTCAGGACAGGGAGTCTGGTAACAGGCATTTAAAGACTGTACAGTTTATGGTCAGCCCAGGATACTAGTGATTGGAGCCGATCGTGTATGTGAAAAAAGTGACTTAAGTACTTGATGACAAATTGCTGCATTCGTGGACTAATTAATTTGAGCAGATCTAACAGATGAGAGCCACCTGACTTGCAGGTGCCATGACTGTGGAAGGGAGGTGTTTGGCGCACCCCCAGTGAACAAATGTCTTTGTGTGTTGATTAAACAATCCCTACCTCCACATACATTTGTAAGCAGTCTTGACAAAATGGCCAAGGCATCAGTTGGATCTAGTGACCTCTCCTTTTGCTTTAGGAGCCCTTTTCGGTCACATTGGACACTGTGAGAACAACATAGGGCTGCTGAAGTCCATGCTGTTTTACGGTTAAATAGAACAGTAGCCTTAGCAAGGGAGGCTTTGGCATCTTTCACTGGCACTAATTTCGTAAATCAGAGCCAGGAACATGACACAGTTCTTGTATCTTTATTGACTGTCTCTGATCTAAATTTCTTTTTTTTTTTTTTCTTCTCTAGGAATGGGCATTAATTCCCAGAATCCTCGAATTTCAGGTCCAAACCCAGTGGGTCCAATGCCAACCCTTAGCCCAATGGGAATGACCCAGCCTCTTTCCCATACCAATCAGATGCCCTCTCCAAATGCTATGGGACCCAGTATACCTCCTCATGGGGTCCCTGTGGGACCTGGCCTGATGTCACACAATCCGATGATGGGCCATGGTTCCCAAGATCCTCCAATGGTACCTCAAGGTCGCCTGGGCTTCCCACAGGGGTTTCCTCCAGTACAGTCTCCGCCCCAGCAGGTGCCATTTCCACACAATGGCCCCAGTGGAGGGCAAGGCAACTTCCCAGCTGGAATGGGCTTCCATGGAGAAGGACCTCTGGGGCGTCCCACCAACCTGCCCCAAAGTTCAACGGATCCAGCACTTTGCAAGACTGGAGGCCCTGGGGGTCCGGACTCCTTCACTGTTCTAGGAAACATGCCTTCAGTTTTCACTGATCCGGACCTGCAGGAGGTGATCCGCCCTGGGGCCACTGGAATACCAGAGTTTGACCTGTCCAGGATTATTCCCTCGGAGAAGCCTAGCCAGACACTGCAGTATTTCCCTCGTGGGGAGGTTCCAGGCCGCAAGCAGCCACAGGGTCCTGGGCCTGGATTCTCTCATATGCAGGGAATGATAGGAGAGCAGACTCCAAGGATGGGACTTGCATTACCTGGCATGGGGGGCCCAGGCCCAGTGGGCACTGCCGATATCCCCCTCGGAACTGCTCCATCTATGCCAGGCCATAATCCCATGAGACCACCGGCCTTTCTGCAGCAAGGCATGATGGGACCTCACCATCGGATGATGTCACCAGCACAAACGGCAATGCCTGGTCAGCCCACGTTAATGAGTAACCCGGTAGCTGCAGTGGGCATGATTCCAGGCAAGGACCGAGCCCCTGCTGGGCTATATAGCCACCCAGGACCGGTGGGCTCACCTGGTATGATGATGTCAATGCAAGGCATGATGGGACCTCAACAGAACATCATGATTCCCCCCCAGATGAGACCCCGAGGTATGGCTGCTGATGTTGGAATGGGAGGATTTAGCCAAGGCCCTGGAAATCCAGGGAACATGATGTTTTAAGCTGCTACCATAAGACTGGATGTTGTGATCCTTGTCAAGATGAGATTCCAAGTCCTGAGGGCTTTGGGGGAGCTTCAGGAGTACAGTTTGGCCATGCAATAGGTGAAAAGAGACCAGAGGATGCTTTGGGAAATCTCGAATGTATGGAATTTACCTGAAAACAAATAATTCATTTTAACAGGTTTTTTTTAAGATTTATTTTTTAAAAATTATTTTTGTGGATTTCGGTATCCCATGATGGCACCTGCTTTGAGAATCTGTAGCTGTATTTTGAGAATTGCCATTTGTCACAAGTTGCACCATTCTCTGTATGTTTACGTCCTTTGGACTGGCTTCTCCCAGGACTCGGTTATTTTTGGGGTTTTTTTTTGTGTACTGTACTATATTGTAAAAGGGATTTTAGCAGAGACTTTAGTCTTTGGGGGTGAGAGGAGAATGGGATTCTAGGCTGTTTACTTGAGGTGGAGAATCCATCTTCAGAACTACGGACTATTTTCCTTCAACTCCAATGTATAGAAAACCAAACTACGACCTCAGAGCAGAGTATTAATGAAAAGCACAAAAAGGAACTTAAGTTCAGTGAGGGGAATCTTTTAAAAGAAATAATAAATTAAGGACATATTTTTCAAATTATGGAGTGCTGTCCAGCACCTTCTGTCTCTCCCTCCCACTCCTTATTAAATAGGCTTATCTCTCTGTCCCCTTCTGTCTCCTCCTTTTGGCAGCTGCAATACAATGTATTATTTTGGGGAGTAAATCTAGGAGAGCCTCTCCTCATGTGGGGCGTTTTCCCACTTTCAGGAAGGGGCTGGACTTGGACACTGTTACATCCTACAGTAGTCTCTCTCACTGTTTCCTATTCTCCTTTTCTTAGAAACCCCAAGTGATTTTATTAATGTGGGAGTGGAACAGACACTAAAAGTTATACAGGATTTTTTTTGTGGTTATTTTTTTTCCTCCCCAGCGTAAAACGTTCTGTGTAACCTCCATTAAATTTGGTACAAAACCACTCGCTAGGGCTGTGGTGTCAGAAAAATAAAATATATTGTTTCTTACAAAAATGAACTCTTTTAATTTTTAATTCAGTCCAATGGTGTCCTGTGAACTTCAGGTGACTATCAAACTTCACCTTGTTTAATCCCTCATTAGGGTGACAAACATACTCGCTGCTAGATGAGACTAGCTTTTGTATCTTTATAAAAGGTGCTGTTTTGGCAGCTGGGTCTCTGTCAGTTGATTTCTTTGGTACTTTTTTTACCTGGCTGGAGCAGAACTTGTTTCTTAGAGTTTGGCAATATCCTCAGGGGGGCAGACCGGAGCCCTGGAGATGGCAACCACAGCCTCTTTCAACATTTGAGGACTGGAGAATTGGTAGGCTCCTGCTTCTGGACAGTCCTTATGGATCAGTGGTTCTCGGTCCACTGCAAGGCAAGTGTGTCTTCTCTGCTGCACACAGCGTCATACCTTCTCCCAATTGCAAAGTCTGTCTTTTCACTGCCAAAGTGCCTCTGCCCAAAGGGCTTTGTCACACTGGAATGCTAGTGAGTAAGGCAGGGTCTCTGACTTACAGGTTTCCGGTAAAGGGGAAGAAAAAAATAAGTGCCAAAGGTGACAGATAAACCTCAGTGGGCAGGTGTTTTATCTAGACAACAGTGCTGGGTAAATTGTTGCCTTGCTGCTGTTTCATTGATCCTGTCTAATTCCATCTCTGCTTTTTCAAACCTTTTTGAGAGAATTTCAAGAGTCAAGTTTTATGTAACATGCATGGGGAGAAGAGATTGAATACTAAAACTTTAGTCCTTTCTCCAGAGCAGGGGTGGGCAATAATTTTTGATGGAGCGCCACACAAAGGTTTTTTGGTAAGTGATCAAGGGCCACACTTTTCTATGGAGGGGACTGCAGGGTCTGGGATGGAGGTTAGGATACAGAGGGGAGCTCAGGATAGGGGGACTGGGGTGCAGGAGAGGCTGTGGGGTCTGAGAGGGAATTTGGGTGAAGGGGGTTGTGGCCCAGGGCAGGAGCTTGGGGTGCAAGATCTGGTAGGAGCTAAGAGTGCAAGAGGTTTCTAGCCTGGGGAAGGAGATAGGAGAGGGTACAGGATCTGGGAGGGAGTTGTGGGCTGGGGCAGTGGGAGGAGGGTGCAGAGGTTTTGGGTGGTGACCTGGGGCAAGTCACTGGGGCGTAGAGTGCAGGAGAGGGTATGGGTGCAGGAGAGGATTCTGGCCTGTGGAAGGTGTATAAGGGGGTGCAAAGTAAGAGGAAGGAGTTAGGAAAGGGTGGGGTGCCAGAGGCAGGCTCTGGTCAGGAGGTGCTTAAGCAGCTCCCAGCCTCTGGCTGGCTGTTCTATGTGGCTCACTGCACTGAGGAGGAGGGGCTTTGCATGCTCCTCATCCCAGCAAAATCTCTCACCTCCTATTGGCCAGAAACCGGCCATGGGAGCTGAGAAGTTGTACTGCACTGCCTCTGCCCGCAGCGAAATCTCTCAGCTCCCATTGGCTGGTTTCCAGACAGTAGGAGCTCAGAGACTTTGTTGGGAGTGGGTACAGTGCACAAAGCCTTTCCCTCCCCTCCCCCCATAGTGCTGACAGCTACAAGGAGCATCTAGCCACATCGAGTTGCTGCATGCTTCAGAGGTGGGTGGGCCAGATTAAAAGGCTTGGCAGGCCATATCCATTCAACCCATGGGCTATATCTTGCTGGCCCCTGCTCCAGAGTAAAACCACACTTTCAAATAAATAGGCGAAATTGAGAATAAAGTAGGAGGCAGACTTTATTCATACAAGCTTGGCTGCTCTTTCTTCCTAGTAACATGGGAGGGGATATTCTGCTGTTCAGTTTATATAATTTCAAATCCCAGCACAGCCTGACAGCAGAAAAGTCCAAAAGGTAACCCCCAGATGATGAACTTTTGAAACTTAGTGGTAACATCCCTGCTATATCGCACAAACGTGGTAAATGCCTGAAATCTATTTAAAGTTGTAGACTGTGGTATTGCAAATAATTAATCTGTAAAGATACACATGCAATTCTCAGTATCAAGGTCTAAAAGACAGTACATACCCTGGGTTGCAGACCATATCAGAGGCTAGCTAATCTCCAGAATCATGCAGTGAGGATCTTGCAATCAAATTATCGTACCAGCTAGCTTAGTGGGTATCACCAAAAGACAGAAAACTAAGTGATGCTTCAGAGGAAGATTAACAACATTCCTTATCCTCTTGGGCTCTAACGTATGTTGAATCAGAAGGTACTGGGGCAGGTTACTACTTGAGCGACATCTACCTAAGCCTCATTCTTTGAATTTAAGTATTTGCATAGTTTGTCTGAGTCATCTTTATAATTAGGAAAAGGAAGCTATCTAGCCCTCTTAAATCTAGCATCTGTTCTGATAAATTAAGGTACTGTAAGCCACGGATTGCAAATATGCATCATAAAAGATTTAATTTAGTCATCCCAGCACCAATAATGCAGTCAAGAATCTGCTTTTTCTGACAGCAGAAAAAGGCGCATTTGATTTTCACTACAATTCATAATTCTGAATACATCAGTCATGTCCAGGGCTCAACAAATTAGTGTATCTACTCGCCTGTGGCGAGTAGATTTCAGCCGGTCGCCTGTTCACTGGCGGCATGTGCATGCGCAATGCGGGTCTGGTGCATGCGCGGTGCAGGGAGGGCAAGTGGATTTTGCCGCGGTTTGTCTTCCCCTGGTCATGTCTAATGTAAATATCTTTTTCCACATGTAATTTCACACTCATATGTTCACATACACACCTATATATGCAGTCCTTTGTCAAATTGATTCACTATTTGTTTTCTCTCTTCATGAAACACCAAAGTTGAAGACACAGCTGCAGTTAGAGAAATACCATGGTCTGCTACATCAACTTGGTAACATACTTTTAAAATTAAAAAGATCTCTCACTTCTGCCACTGGCTGGCTCCCTTTATTTTCTTCCCACTTTAAGTAGCAGATCCTCCAGGCTCAAAGCTGATCAATGTAGATAATTTATAGTTATTTTTATAGCTGCCTATTGTAGACATGACACTTCAATACCTTGTGCTATATACTGTAGTTTAAACAGCCGTAGTGTCTTTTTAATAATTAAAATTCCACTAACATCTACTATGTTGGAACCACAGACAAACCACCAACTCAGTATGTACTTCTCCTCTAGTGAAACTTCCAATACAAATTTTAGAACCATTCTCTTTACTAACTCCTCTGGGTGGAAAACAGTTCTTTACTTTGACTGTTCGTTGCTCACCATCCTTAAATCAGCAGCACAAATATTTCCCCACAGTTACTTTTCTTAAGTTTGAGGGACTTCTAGTTTAAATAAAAAATGAAAGTCTGATGCTGAATTGACGGGAAGGGAATGGATGCCCAAAATTAACTTGTATTACACCTTGGCTTAGTTTTTCCTTTACAGAAGCTATTCAGTTGATCATCTTAGAGGCAGCTTAACTATTGGCTCTACTAGTCTTTTAGACATATGTTGTATGAACTGTAAGTAGCAGGATTTATTTACTGATTCCTACAACTCCTGCAGAGATAAGCTCTGTTCCTGTTTTGGAATTGATGATTTGAAAAATATCCATGTTTGCATAAGTACCTCAGCTATTTATACTTTCACTATCATCCAGTCCTAAAGACTTCAGTTTAAGTTCTGCCTCTGGTATTTCTCGTGTAGTTTTTAACAAAGACAATCTCCCATCAAATTCCTTTCAAATGAATTATGTCTAGTGACTAGTCAACTAGTCACTCCCCCACCTCTCTTGCGGCTTCTATCAGAAAGAGGCAGCAAGGGGTGAGGGAAGAAATGGAGTGTTTCAAAGCGACCGTGCCTGGGCTCGATGCAGCGCTGCCGCTTTGAAATACTGTGTGCAGCCTGGGGCCAGCTGGGGACTGGACTCCCAGCTGGTCCCAGGCTTCCCATGCTGTTTCAAAACGGCAGTGCGGCATGGAGCCCGGGATCAGCTGAGGATCCTGAGCTGCGGCTTTGAAATGCCACAGGGAGCACGGGCCCAGCAGGGGACTGCTTGAGTGCTTTTGCAGTGCTTTTGCAGTGTGGCAACAGCCATTGGGCTGTTGCTACACTTCAAAGGCGGAGGCTTATCGACTAATCGAACAGTCAATGCAAATTGCATCGAATATTCGATTAGCCAGTTAATCTAAATTTAACATCCCTACTAGGCAGTATAGACAGTAGCTATCTGTGGAGTTCTTGGACAAATCCCTCCCCCCCCACCCTTCCTCCTGCACACAGTGCCTTTGTAGTGCTCCTGCTGCATTATTTCTGGCTGAGTGTTTGTCGAGAGAAATATTACTGCTAGTCATTGGTAGTGAGCAAAAAGATGGCAGATTCCTCAACAGCTCTGAGCCTAATTCTTTCATCATACCACAATGGTACTGTGGTCATCTTGTGTTTATACTGAGTTGTCATACTGAATTAGCTAGGCAGTCCATTTAGTTCTGTATCTTGTCTGACAGTGACCTGTGCCAGAAATCCCATACATGACATTATGGAATAACTTATTGAGGGGGAATTTTCTTCCTAATCTATCAGCTCGAAGTTGGCTATTGAACTGAAACATGAGGATTTTACACTTTTTCTAAAATGTATTTTATCCTAATCTGAGGTAACCGGTTCTTTTCAGTAGCTGTACTAATATGGAATCCTTTAAAAATCTGTCTTTGCTCTTCAGAGTGCCTTGTATCAGTGAGTTCTACAGAACATGTTGCTGCTGTTCAGTTTCACTGGATGGCATCTTCATCTTCCATGATGGGGCTAAACAAGCTGCCATTTTAACTTGTCTCTAGTTAGTGTGTAGATGTCCTGCAACGGTCCCTTTCCAGACATTCCACATATCTTCAGTCTCCACGTAAAGAATTCATCTTTATGCCTGCAATCACTTCTATTGCTGCTCTTGGAAAACTTTCTGCTGATGTTCTTCACCTAGTGTGCCCAGAGCTGACCATGGTGTTCCAGATGAGGCTGCACTATTGACTTATATGATGTCATATGTTTATATAAGGAGTTAGTCAGGCTGTCAATTGCAATTAACAAACTCAAAGCATTAGCTTTTTTTAATGCGTGCTGATTCCACACTGCGGGGAGACAGCCAGTCCACTGCCCAGGAGGCCATGCTCAGCGGGGCACTGCTATGCATCTGGTGCCCTGGTCAATCTGGCCTGGCTATACAGTTGCAGCCACTGTGAGACCGTCTGCCTTGAGCTGCAGCACAGAAATAAGTAACATCCAAAAATACTTAAATGGTATTTTATTATTGCTTAATAGTGCCATTCAGACACTGAATAATCAGGAATACATTTCATGTAATTAATCATGATTTAACTATTTGACAGCCCTAAACTTTACTAATATTTTGTTTGCTTTTGATTGCCTTTAGTTTAGAACTTGGTGATGTATACATGCATTCAAATCATTCCTCCCGTTGTGCATTTTGTCAGTATATAATACAGGTTGGACCTCCCTGGTCTGGCAGGCTAGGGACCTGACCGGTCCCGGATGAGGGATTTTACTGGACCAGGGGAGGTCAATCTGGCCCACCACCCCCCAAGCCATGGACCAGCTACCAGCCTCTTCCTTGCCACTAGCCTTGCTGCCCTGCTGGTCCCTACCCCTTCCCCGCTATGCTAGGCAGCCCAGCTCCCTGTACCGTGGAGTGCTGGGTTCCTGGCTCTGCCAAGCACCCCCACTGGGTTGTGCCTGGCTGCCCAGTTGCTGTGTGCCAGGGAGCCCAGCCACCAGCCCTCCACTAGGACTCTCTGGTCCTGGAACACCTGTGGTTCCCCCTGTAGTGGTTGCTGGGGGCAGTTTAATGACATATTAGAGGAAAGTTCAGCTCACATTTCTCAGACAGGAATTACTATAGTACCTGTCATCCACCTAGCCATGCATTATAACAGTACTACAATACTGTATCTAATGTTTCTCTTTTAGGTGCCCAGGGATATTACACAGTGGTACTGTAGGGGCTATTTAGGTGACATGCATGTAAATAACCAGCTGTGCTAGGATAGGAGGACTACTGCATAGCACCCTTAACAGCTACCAGGGGCCTGAGTTTTAAATACTAACTAAACCATGGACTCTGCTAATGCAGTGCTAGTCGTCGCTCAACTAGGGTAGTAGAGCCAGAAAGGAAAAGTGGTGCTACTTAAATCAACAGCACTTCTACAGAAATGGGTGTATTCCTGGAGTGCTCTCAAGCTGCCATGACCCTGCCCAGCTTGTAAAATTTGCAAGCATAGGGCAGAGTCCTTTACTAGGCTTCTCTGTTAAACTGAGAAGTTAAATTCACCTAGGGGAACATACACTCAGCACACTCCTATTTAATCTTAGATTGGTATAGTTATACACTCAAAGCAGGCAAATTTCCATCTGTACCATAACAGCAGGAAGGGAGTTCAGCAGTCTTTACTGCCTGGGAAATGGGACACGTTTCCATGGGCAGTATATGTTAAAAATAGACTACTAGTTGTGTCCCAAGCAGCATGTTTGCACTAGGGTGAGAAGGAAGGGAAGACAGCCATGTTCTGCCCAGCAGCTGTCTTGATGAGAGTAAGGCAACAGTCTATATTGCTTTCAACATCGAACATCATGAGAGGAAGCATGTAGTGTGTCATCTCTAGAATCAGGCTGCAGATTCTCTAATATACTCCAGCCTTCGCTGTTAGAAGACACTATTCCTCCTCCATGTCTGCAGCAGCGAAGCAGGCCAAGTTTCTCTCCTCCTTAGCTATCTTTAGCCGCCTTCATAGTGACACACAATCCAAATGCCATGTTCTGACAATAGTTCATTCTGGCAGATGAGCTATCCAGCTGGGAGGTGGAGTTCTACATTTCACACCCTGCCTTCTCTTGCTACAAATGCATACGCTAGCAGCTGTACGTACCGGACCTGCAGAGTCCTGTATCTGGCATGAACAGGTTTAGGCACCTTCCTCGTGACTCATGAGATGGAGAGAGAAAGGAAAGAATTCCAACACCAAAGGTTGTCGGCAGGAAATGGAGTTTTATTTAAAAACTACTTAGGAATTAATTTACTGCTTCTCCTCCACCTGGGAGCAAAGGATGCTGTACTCTTCTGGACTTACAGCATAGTGGGATAGAGCATTTAGAAATTCCTCCAGGGGGCAGAGACCAGCTCTACATCCTCTCGCCACTTGTTCCTGCAGAGGCACAATCAAGTTTCCACCCAATTAATAAGTGACTAGTTCTTGTGCTGCCCAAATCCCTTGTACAATTTCAACCAGGCAAAGTTGAGGCAGAGGTTAAAGAACTTTGCCAAAAAGTTCCACTGGCTCAGAGGCCAGGCCAGAAAGAGAAGGAGGTTCCTGCCTAGCCATCTTGTCCCTCAGTATTTTATTGTGAAATCAGAATGTGTCTCATTCCACTGCTTAGAGTGCTGGAAGTCTGCCGCAAGGCCTACTGTCTAGCATTTGAATTGCAAAGGATCCACTGAATCCTTACCTCTCCCTGGTAAGACAGACGAACAAACCATTCTTTGGACTGCTGATGCTGATACAGTTCCACTATCACATCTGCAGCATAGGGTGGCCACTTGTGGTCAAAGGTCCCCAGTGCCATCAACAGAGGAATGAGAGTAATGTCATGAGCAGCATAGAGTATGAGCTTTCTGGGGGGGGGAAGGAGGAGGAGAATAAAAAACATTTTTCATTTATTTCTTGTGGATCTCTATCACCCACATGTCTTTGCTAATAGAGAATTAGCTTTTAAAACTAGCAAATGGTTACATACGTAGCTGTTCCTTTACTCACACATACTCAGTGTTTAAGGGAATTGGCTCTTTACGCATGCAACTAATCAGAACTGATGGTAGCTGGGCAGACAATTATATTGTCCTATACCTGGTTTTTGTAGCAGGAGCTGATGGATTCACTGCTTTCATAATATTATCATTCAGTGCATAGAGAAGAGGACCGATGCTCATCTGGAGAACCTCTCTAGAATAGATGGAATTTGAAATTAGCCTGAACAAAAAACTGATCTATACATTTAAAAAAGGGTGTGAACTCTCATAGGATAGATTATTTCACTTCCCCATTTGGTTTACTCTGGTATAGGGACATTCAAACTAGGGGCTGTGATCTGTATTGGGGTCATGATTATACCCTCCATTTCTGGATGGCTTCAGGGAAAGGGGGAATCCTGAAACATTTTCTTTGAATGCAAGATCAACAAATGGAAAGGTTGAGAACCACTGCCCTAACGGAAAGGGAAAGCATCCCCACCACCAGACAATAGCTCATGGCTGTTTTTTTGGGGGGGGGGGTTTGTTTGTTTTTTTAAAAGAAAAACAAATACTGTGTCCTGTGGTATGACTTTTTACAAATAAATGTGACACAGTTACTCAGCTGTGTGTATCAGCTGGTTTGGTCTGTAAGTCCTGTGTTGCAGGCCGGGAAGGCACCCTTCTCCCTGGTATCAACCTCTCTCTTCACAGCCCTGCTGTGTATTACAGGTGATGCTCTGTGGGCTAACTGCCTGGTGGAATTCAGCTCTCTCATGTCTGGAATGACATCCTGAAAAAGGGATTCTTTGCTCATCCAGCCCCAGCCTCCCATACTGGAACCTTCCCCTTTCAAACTAGTGAAGGGCAGAACTATCCTTCAGGCTATAGTTATGAGATGTCACCTTGAATTATGTTCCATGATATACAGTATTGAGTCGACAGACCGACGTTCAATCATTTTTAGGAAATTTTTCATCACGGGGCAGCTGGGCAAGTCATGTACCTGAAAGAATACATGGTACGTAACAACCAGCACGTAACCACTCAAAAGCAAGGACCTACATCCACACTCATACCTAAACACTGGTATTCATGGGCTAAGTTTCACAATATGCACACTTCATAGGTCTGCACTTGCTGTAGAAACTAACTTGTGATGGGTATTAAGAGTTTCTTTTAATATAAGGAGCTGGCCCTTACACCACTTGTAAGGTTTATACATATTTCTCCTTAAGCTTTCACTCACATAAAGAGCACTGAATGCGCTCTTAACAGCTGGGATGGAGATACAGAGCTATTCTGCTGACAGCTAGCCCAAGTGCATCCTATTAATAGCTCTGATGTACGATAGGGATAAATGAAGGCTGCGTCTAGACTGGCAAGTTTTTCCGCAAAAGCAGCTGTCTACACTGGCCACTTGAATTTCCGCAAGAACACTGACTTCCTACTGTCTGAAATCAGTACTTCTTGCGGAAATGCTATGCTGCTCCCGTTCGGGCAAAAGCCCTCTTGTGCAAATGCTTTTGCGCAAGAGGGCCAGTGTAGACAACGCGGTATTGTTTTGCGCAAAAAAGGCCCGATGGCGAAAATGGCGATTGGGGCTTTCTTGCACAAAACCGCATCTAGATTGGCACGGACGCTTTTCCAAAAGCACTTTTTGCGGAAAAGTGTCCGTGCCAATCTAGACGTTCTTTTCTGCAAATGCTTTTAACGGAAAACTTTTCCGTTAAAAGCATTTGCGGAAAATCATGCCAGTCTAGACGTAGCCGAAGGGTTTTGAGTCTCTTCCTTTGAGACCGGGTTCTATGTAAGTTAACAATAAAGGCAAATCTCAGGAAGGCAATACATTTAGATTAACTACTGTGGTAGAGCCTGGTAAAAATGCCACCTGCCCATAGGCCCAGTTCTTGGCATGCTGGTTAGAGCTAGGTAAATAAAAGTAGGAGAAAACTTTGCAAATATATAGGCCAATATTTGAATTATTTACTGAGCTTTGTAAGCAGAGTGAAGGAAGAAAAATATTTCTTGAATAGCTTATTTCAGGGGTTAGGGAAACTTGCTATTTAAATAAATTTTCTGTTCTATAATCATGTGCTTGCAACACTCATTGGTTAGAGAAGAGGGTGCTCTGAACCTTGCAGAATCATGCTTCCTACTGAAACAATCTTCCTTGAGCTGCTACTAGGGGCAGCATCCGGCCAACTGGGCTGCACAGGCAGATGCCTGTGGAACAAAACTGACTTTAGGGGGCTCGGCCCATGCAAAGGGATCTACCCATGTGGCTCAGCTTGCAGGATAGGGGCCTGAAACAGGAACCATCCAAGGCTATTTCTATGACATTGCTGCAATTCCATCTAACCTCACCTGCTCAGCAAAAATGTTGTCAAGCAGAAGAAAAAAATCCACAGACTTCTCACTTTCAATCCCCATCTCCTCTCGAATCGTCTTCAGATCATCAGAGATGCCTGGCTGCAACAAGACACTTTCCATTTTACCCCTGTCAAGGAAGAGAAAGCTTTTTAGATCCTCAGGCACTCGAGAGGAAACAAGATAGCTGCAACAGAACCTCCTGCTGGGTGGGTAGGGCTGTCTTCCAGGCCTGAGAGCGAAGAGAATGGAAACAGCTGAGTGCTGGATAGAGTCCCAGTGTTTGGAATGCTGACACTAGAAGTGACAGATTCTCAGCGTCTGAGCCGATGCCAAGACTTCAGATTTGTCATTAGAACTCCAACCTGGGGATGGGGGAGGAGATGTTAATTCCAAGGAGGAAAACTAAATGAGACACAAGCATTTCAAAAGAAAAGGACACACTTAGCCATGATTACATCTCAATTACTAATCTGTGTCACACTGGAACTCAGCCCACCTGCGCCTCCAGGGAGCACTACTTTGCCAAACTAGCCTCACAAGGAAAGGGCAGTGAAAAAAACTTCTACATTTGTTGTACAAGCAATGCAGAGTGACGCTTTAAGCTAACGTGGCCTAAAACCTTCCACAATAAGCCCCTCTTTTCAAATGTTTTTAAATATTGCCAAACTTCAACCCTTTGGGCTGTGAATGAGCATGCTAGATCTTTGCCTTAGGCTGAATGGGGGCAAGAGTTTCAGCAAAAACTCTTCAACCATTTCCCCAGAACTAGATTAGCAGAAAACAGCTTTATTAATATTAAAAGGGAAAAAAAGGCTAGCCATTTCTTTCACCAGCTCTATCACTTCACCCCTGGATCAGGGACTACAAGCTTGACAGGCCTTTGAGTCAGGAAAGTGTTTTGCTGTTCCCCTGAAAATCCGTCCCTATTCAGCAATCCTGCCCAAAATTTTACACACATACAGTTGTTCAGTGCTTCCTTCTTAGTTTTGTCAATGTTCCAGCAGCAGTGTGCAAGTTCTCAGGCCTCACTGAGCTACCTGCAACAGTCAGCCTACTTGCCTGCCTGCTCCTTGCTCCTGGCCTCATCAAATACACCCTACACTGCAAAGCAAGCATTCAGTTGTTATATACCAGAATTAAGGTTGTCTCTTTGCGCGTATGAATTCTGACAGTTTCTACTGTGCTGTGGACAAAAGTGAGCGTCATGTAATCCAAGACAAGCATGGTACATATGTGCAAAGGAGAAAGAGAGCACCAGCACTCTTAATTCTGGCATTTACTAACTTGAATGCCTGACTTTGCAACCTTAATGTTCTTTTCATGTCAATTTTGATAAGAAAATATTTTAAGTTCTCAGATAAAATCTTTGTTAAAACAGATGCTAAGCCTTAACTCCAATCAGGTAAGGCTAGAAATGTTACACGGATGTTGTAATGATCCCAAAATGAAACACTACACAGCTCAGGCATTCAGAGTTTGGATTTATTTTAAATTTAATTCTAACACATTGAAGGATGGAACTGCACAAGTAAGGCTCCCAAGACAGCTCAACTGTGCCTTGCAGGCATGCCATGCTATAACCATACAATTATGAGTACTCCTGGGGCACCTTAGAGACTAACAAAAAATATATATAGTATCATGAGCTTTCGTGGGCAAAATCCACTTCATCAAATGAGCTCATCTGATCAAGTGGGTTTTGCCCACAAAAGTTCAAGATACTATATATATTTGTTAGTCTATAAAGTGCCACAAGAGTACTTGTGTTAGTCTGTAACTTTAAAAACAGCAGCTACCCTCTCATACAATTATGATTTGTGTACAACTGTTTGCAGTGAGTAGATGAAACTGATCTTTCAAGATCCATTAAATAGTTACTCCCATAAAGTGGAAAAAATACAGTAGTGTCTGTCACTGGTACTTCATGCAGCTACACCTTGACAAGGAGCACCACTATTGTGACAGGAAGAATTCAGCGAATGAGAAAATTACGGTGCTTTAAGTAATTGACAGTAATCTGCCACTGTGGTCATCTCATATGGGAAGATGTGACAAGGAATTACCTGCTCAAGTGTTTTAGGCGCTGGCAGTTCTGGTAATTGGGGTAGAGGATTTCAGTGCTTGCTTCATCAGTGACGATAGCGATAGGACCTATAGAAAGGACAAGAAAAGGCTTCTGTTAGCCTTAGCACACTTGGGTTTACCTCATACTAGATTTCCTTTCACTAACACAGGAATGCAGAACTGGGCCTTTGTGCAAACCATTTCCCTACACAGTCAGTTTCGTTGTGCAAGGAAAATGACTTGTACCCTTGCTCTGATGCCCTTCCAAGGCTCTGCCAAATTCTATTTTTGTTAACCATCACTGACATTGTGGTAGTACCTAGATGCCATCCAGGTTGGGTGTCTCATTGTGCTAGGCTGTGGGCATACCTACCATAAATGGCAAGTCTCTGTCCCCAAGAGTCTATTGATGTAGGAATCTGTTTGTTTGTGTATGGTACTTCATACAGCTGAATTTAGTATTACTGTGGGCTACTAAATGTATCCCTCCCTGAAGCCCACCAAGACAGCTTTGTTCTGGTAAGTCACTTTTCTGCTGCCAGGGCATTCAACCACAGAAACCAACAGCAAATGAGATGTTCTCAAGACAATCATAGCTCTAGGACCTGCATCCTGAGACACTAGTCTCACATTAGTGAGCATCAGGGTGCAGATGAAGGTGTTTCTGGATGGTCAAACTTTGAACGGGGCTCTCAGGGGCAGAATGTTCCGGTCTCTCTAGAGAGACATTTCAGACCTGACTATATAATGTGGCCTACTCTCCCTTTCTCATTGCCTGTTTCTGATGCCAGTAAATGCTGCAGTCAAGCAGAGCAGGGGATCAAAGATGGGGATCAATATGAAACCAAGGAAGAGACAGAGCAAAGGGCAATCTGACAACTCGTGTACTAGGCAAAAGATCCTAGATGGAGGAGTAGGGAGACAGTGACATGGGGACCAGAGCAGTTGGGGTGTGGGAGAGTATATAGGGTAGATAGGGTAGGAAGCACATCAACCAGACATGCCCCTCTCCTGATACCTTCTTTATGTTGCTGGAACAGTCCAGCTAGCAGACACCGTGTGGATTCCAGGTTGCGAACAATATTAGTGGAACGGACACTGAAAGAGAGAAAGTAGCTTGTTAAACAGAGTGACATGGGTCTTCCTCCTGTAAACAAGGCCACATCCAAGAACACCTTATATGACACAGGACCTTGATCTCACATGAATCAGCAGCTCCAGATATCCACTGTCAACATTAGCATCACTTAAATGGCAATTCAGACACCTGATGAGAGAAGTGCGTGCAACGGTTCCCAAACTTTTGTACTGGTGACCCCTTTCACACAGCAAGCCACTAAGTGTGACCCCACCTTACAATTTAAAAACACTTTTTAAAAATTTAATACTATTACAAATGCTGGAGATTGACAGCTTGTGATTCCCCCACTTAATAACCTGGTGTGACCCTCAAGTATGAGAACCCCTGCGCTAGAGACTCCAAGTTGTACTGGCCATGTGGGAGGCATCAGATGCCTGCAATGAGCAGTGTGATACACCAGGGGGAGGAGTGTGTAGTCAGGGAGCCTTCATCCAAGAGGTAAAAGAATGGTTGTGGGGGACTCATGCAGGAATTTTCAGAAACTCACAAAACCTCAGAAGGATTGAACACCGGAGACAGAAAATTGATCTTCTCCACATAGCTTTGCCTCAGTCTTTCCCCCAGGGCAAACATCTGCTGCATCCCCACTGTTGTCAGCTGCCCAGCAATGACTCCACCCTGGGGAGGGAAACAGCAGTCACCACTCAGTGCATGGAAAGATACAAGTCTTGCAAAGGGAACAGGGAAGAGTTTCTCACGTTCAGGGTGGTCTTTTTGTATTGATCTTCATAGGGGGAGTGGGGTTTTGGCCCACCAGAGAGGTCAGTTACTATGTAATCCAACTGAGTTTGAGCAGGGACTTCTAACAGAGCTGGGCGCCACTCCACCTGTCGCAAAAAACAAAAGAGAAATGATTCAGTAGAAAATAATAATCTGCAATGGCACCAGAACTACCCTGGGCTACATCAAAGCCTGGGAGAACACAAGTGCACTACCTCTGTGATACTGAGACAGGATCAAGTGATATATAGTACATGACTCCAGCATCTACTGGTATTTAGCAAGCATCTTGGAGTGTATGGTGGTAGGACATCGGAGAGCCTCTACCACCACGACATGCAACATCACCTCTGTATTGGCTCTGGGAAGCTCCAGCACTGAGACAGCCATACTTCCCTAACAGCTGAAGTAGTAACAGATCACACCTGCTACTAACAGCACACTAAATTTCTTCTTGAGCTAAATGGTAGAGCGAATATCCTCAGATTCAAGAGGTCCCAGTCAGAGTCCATAAAAAGCCGGGTCAATCACAATGATGCCCAGGTAATTGGGGTCATGTACAGCCTGCTCACTATAGCAGCCTGCATAGCAAGTGCTCATTGCCCCGGAACAAATCTGTGTGTCTGAGTATTACGAGTTGAGCACGTTGTTCAAGTGGCAAACAGAAACGGTTTTGCCACTTCAAGGGCAGGGTGCATGAGAGGGATGAGCTATACTGCTGTGCTGTACCGGCAACTAATGGATTGGACTCCAGAGGGTGAGTGTGTGCTTTGGAATCTGAAGGCTTCCCCAGCCAGATTTCTTACAAACAACAGTACATTTATTGTATCCAGCATAGCTGCCAGCAATACAGAAGGCAAAAGCTGGATCTAGCCAATTCCCCCCCCCCAATCCCAATATCTTATTTTGGTTACCCTATTTCAAGGTAGCTCAAGTGACAACACTCCTGAAAAGAACCAGAGGCATCTAGACAAAAATGGCCTCAAACCCCCAAGTTGTTACTCTAGATCAAGCCATTTTTTACTCTTCCCTACATTTGTGCCAACTAGAACAGAAAACCGAAGGCAATGTCCATTGTACCAATACAAAGAAGGTGTGGACTCTGATGGATTTTGGTTCAAAAGGGCAGTACAAATTTGGATCTAGCTGGTATCTGGCAAACATGAAATTAAAAGTGGCTTTGTGCATTTAAACAGATACATCTCTTCTACAGTAACACTATGTAGTTACATATGTTTGGAGAAAATGTGACATTGTAGTTGGATCTCTGCACTTACAACATGACGCTACTTGAGTTGGAAGTGACACACGCACACCTTTTTGAGAGTGTCAGATGCCAACGTTATTTTATATCAGATACTGAGTGTGACTAAGGATAGGACGTCAGCAGCTTCTCAGTACACAAAAGGGTATTTATAGTATTTCCATGTAGTTAAACTAGTGAGCATAATTATGAGTACTTACATATACAGTAATAAGACCCATTACTGCCCTCAGCTATGCACCCACACTGACTTGAACAGGACATATTTGGGCACTCAATATTAACTACATTTTAAATTACTACATTAGAACCCTTGCTAAACTACAACTTCTTAATTCCTACATTTAAATAAATGGTGTGAATCCTCTTCTCAGCAAAGATGTAACAGCAGACTCCTGTAAATGAGGTTTCATAGTGCCAAGACTTCATTACTTTTGCACATTATTAGAGTATGTTTACTACTATGCCATGTTGTATAAATAATGAAAATTAAACTACAGCTGTCACAATAAATGAATAGAGAACACTACAATGAAATAGCTTTTTATTCCATTCACTTCCTAATTAAAAAAAATCAGTGCTTGGTAATGGGACTCCCTGTTGTCACACCAAATGAGCAAGGCCTTATGGTACTGTTAACTGCATCTAACTTTAATTAATTACTATTTTATCCAATAATGCTATTTTTTTCCAGGATGGTATCCTAACAATTCTGACTCCTTTATCCTGCTTGGATTTGTGTAAACGTCTATTTGAATCAGAGATCTATCTCATTCCTGTTTTAAAGACAGACATTATACCACCCCTTGCTAACTTAACTAAGTCACAGATTTGATAGCAGTCTAGGCCACATTGGGACCGAAACGCTCATATGCACACTTGCACTGAACACACTAATATCAAATATGATTTGAACACTAGAGAAGATGCTCCTTGTCCTTCCACCACACCAACTTCATTTATTGTCTACATAAACAGCAAAAACCTAAGATTAGGGGCAAAAACGGACAGGTTCTGATAGGCTCCAATTACCACATGCAGGAGTTGGAAGATGCACCAAGTCTGAATCCCTGCAAGTGCAAATGTCTCTGAAGCAGGGCACTGACTACGTCTGGGAGGTAAAACGTCATTAGAATTTTGGGTCCAAAGCCCTTCCCTAGGAATTGCAGGTATTCTCATGAGACACCCCTAACAAACAAAACAAGTCTAGGCCAGATAGCCCCACCATATGGTGGCACCACTGCCCAATGTTAGATGGAAGAACCACCGGGCTCCTCAAGACAAAGGACTGCCATGTCTTCAGAAGCTTCAGGGGGTAGCCGAGTTAGTCTGTACAGGATAAACTTAAAAAACAAAAACTGGCCTGGTAGTCAACCCCATCCTGTTCATCATCTTTTCCCCTCTTGATAAACCACACTGCCAATTCCCTGAAAGGTAACTGCTCTTTCCTTATAAATAAACGCACATGGGGAGGTAAGGGAGAATGAGCACTTTATTTTAATACTAGTTGTCATTATACATAGTAATTGATATCGAGTTGTGGGAGAAAATTAACAATTAAGTGGATCCAGCAGTGGATTTTCCTGCTCTTCCCCCATGCTTTATTGCACGAGAATGAACTGGGAACAAGACTTTTCTAGTGCAAGGGCACTGAATGTAAGCGGTTTTTGTCGGAAGCTAGCATGGCCTGATCAGTGGTTCTCACACTTTTTTTTGTGAGTGGACCACCTGACAGACCACTTCATGATTTTTCTAAATGTCTCTCCCCCTCTGCAGCAGCTACTGAGCTAGGGCTGGGAAGCAGGGGGGTCTCTAACCAGCCACAGCAGGCAGAGCTGAGGCTGGGAAGGAGAGCTCTCTTTCCCAGGCAGCCACAGTCCTGGAGCTGGGGAAAGATTCCTTCTTTCTCTGGCTGCCACAGCCCTGCATGTCCCAAATTACCCCTCTGCCCCTCTTCTTACCCCACTGACCCTCACCTACCTCCTATTTCCCCAGATGCCTCATTAGTGGAGCTACGTCTGTGTGGCTCTACTAATTGGGGAGGTGGCCCTTCATTCTCTCATGTGCAGCTGCCCAAGTGCACACCTTAGACTGAGGGAGCTAGCCACAGACCAACTGAATGGAGCTTGTGGATCATGGATCACAGTTTGAGAACCTCTAGCTTAACAGACACAGGGTTAGGAGACCTAACTTCCAGTCCTAACTCTGCTGCAGGGAGATCATATGCAAGTCACACTGCCTTGTGCCTCAGTTTCCCCACATGCAAAATGGGGATAATGATACGTCCCTTGTAAAACACTTTGAAATCTACTATATATTTGAGAGAATTTGTGCCCCTATCCGTCATTGTGTCCAGCCATCCATCTATGAGTCCGTGTACTCAAGAACTCCTAAACAGCAAGAGCTAGGACCACCAAAGTTGATATGCAGCCTCCTCTTATCATAACTTAAAGCAAAGTCAGGATTTGATTGTGCCAGGACAATGGGATGTGCCGTGAAATATGATTGTTTCTCATCAAACAGAAAGGAAAGAAGGGTGTGTAGCAGGGACAGTTACACTCACAAATGACCACAGGGGAGCAGCCACCGGCCAGCAGCAATTCTGGCTGCAATTCCCTGCAATTCTGGCCTGCCTCAGGGAGTAGTCGCTGGCTGGCCGGCCAGCATGGCCTCTGCTTGGCCCCAGGGAGCAGCTGCCAGCTGGTCTGTCCCACCCCTGCTGCCCTGACCTGGTGAAAAGCCACCACCCATGCCATGCTGCCCCCGGGGAGAAACTGCCAGCCACCCTCACTCCTCGCCCTGAGCCCCCACCTCCTGCTCTGACTCCTACACTCCCTGCTCTGAACCCCTCCTCACCCCCAACCCTGATTCCTGCACTCCCCCACACCTTCAGTCCCTTGTCCTGAGCCCCCCACATCCACGTGCCCCTGCCCTGACTCCTGCAACTCCCACCATGAAGGACCCAAGCAACACCAGGTAAGTCTTCTAGTCTAGTAATAAAAGAGAAGTATTATTAAATGATAAAATTTGGGAACCAAAATAGTGTTAGGACTGGAAGGATCCAAATGCTAGATCTGAAACTTTGCTACTCTAATTGATCTGTCAGGGTCTACATTTCACTATTGTTTTGTCACCAGCTATACTTGTTTATAAATAGGGTACAACAATTGGGAATTCAGAGTTGAGCTGGACAAAAATTAGATGGAGTCAGATATTACTTGCAGCCAAACTTTTAAAACAACAAGGCACTTCACCGTAATCTACTCCATTGCTCTGGTATACACCCTGGCACTGTGGAGTGTCCCCTCTCTGTCCACGATCCAGAGACAGCAGCTTCTTCTGCTCCTCAGATCAGTTACCTCCGGAGTCTCCAGTAGCCCCCTCTCACCTGCTCTTGTTTCGGGATAGGTCTTAAAGGAGTGCGAGCTCCATGCCGAAATATGACCTGGACCAACTTCAGCTCCAGCTGGTGGCGGGTGCTGCTGTACTGAGTTTTGTCCCTTCGCAGCTCAGCCACGACTACCCGCTTCTGGTGCACGCAGAAGGCCAGGGTGCCCAGGAGCCCCACTCGAGCCCAGATCCCCATGGGGAGGAAGGGGCTGTGCTCCCTACAGGTGCCGCTTGCAGACGAGCAGCCTTGTGCAAATGCCCCGCCCTGGGAAGGGAGGAGGCGGGAAGGTGCCGCCACAGGGGGGCGGACGGGGGGAAAGGTGAGCAGACAGCACGTGAGACAAACCAGGACAGTCCCCGGAGTCGGGAGGGGCTGGATACCTGCGCACCGAAGACAAAGCCCCTAACGGGGGTCGGGGGGCGTCTGGCGGGCTGGGGGGGCGGGAGAAGGTCCCCCCCACTTTCCCTTCCAGAACCCGGGGCGGGCTGAGCCCAGCTCCTCCCTCCCCGCCAGCCGGGGCGAGCGGAGGCAGCAGGGTCGGGGTGCAAAGGGAGGGTCACATCGCAGCTGCACCAGCCCGGGACCTTCCCCGCCGGCCGGGACCAGGTCGATCACCCCCCAGCCCGTGCGAAGAACGCAGCCACGCCTAGGATGATGGGAAATGTAGTTCTCCCACCAGCCCGGGCTCTTGGCTGCGAGGCCGCGGCGGGACTACAACTCCCAGGAGGCAGCGCGGCGAGGCGGGGGTGGACGCCGCCTTCCCGGAGGCGCCCTATGCGGTCTCGTGTGAACAGGGAGGTGGACCGGGCACGAGACGGCGCACGCGCAAAAGACTGACTGACGTTCTAGGGGCAAGTGCCGCGGCCCACGTGCTGCGCTGGCAGCGCCAGTCCCTGGAGTGTTGGGGCGCGAGGCGCGGCGGGGAGCGCATTGAGGCGGCCTTGGGGGGGGCGGAGAAGTGTCGCGCTGCCGGCACGTCCCCCTCCCTTTTGCTGAGCAGAGTCCCCCATTCCCTGCTCCCAGAGACCCTGCCCAGCGGTGAAAGTCCTGTCCTGTTGCACCCCGGTGCCTGCCAGCTCTTTACATGGCTCCCTGCTGGCTTTTTCCCACGGCTTAGCCAGCTGTGGCCGGAGCTGCGCACCTGGGTGCACTGGCTCGCTTCTAGCTCTGCTCCTACTACCAGGGCCGACTTATCCATTAGGCACAGTAGGCACAGTGCCTAGGGCCCACGATACTTTTAGGGGCCCATGAAAATGTTTTAATTTATTTTAAAATCAGAAGGAAAAAAATGAACTTTTAGGGTCGAAAAAAATGAACTTTTAGGGTCGAAGAAAATGTTTTAATTTTTTTCTCATATCAGAAAAAAATGAAACTTTTAGGGCCCACAAAAATCTATTAAATTTTGCCTAAAACAGAAAAAAAAATGTTGAAGTATTTAAAGTTATATCAAAAATAATTTTTAATATTGATATTTCAGGGCTTACCGAACCGCAGTGAGCCCTGCTCGCCAGCTGCACTGTCCAGCAACCTGCGCATGCTCAGATTGCCCGAACCCGGCTCTTCCGGGTTGCAATCTACTCGCCACGGGCAAGTAGATTGCATTATTAGTCGAGCCCTGGATATTATTATGGTGGGAGGGGCCCACGAAGGCAAAAGTGCCTAGGGCCCACGAACGTCATAATGCGGCCCTTCCTACTACCCCCACGCTGTCGAGGCAAGGCAACCCACTCTGCATAATTCCTCTTTTCCAACACCCCCCTGGTTCCCCATAGTTTGCCATGCACCGTCCACCACAAGATGTTCAGGAAGCACCCTCCATCCTGCCTGTGGTGCAAATCCAAACCCCAACCATCAGACCTGGACTCGGCTAATGTCTACGCTCGGAAATTAATTTAGATTAAGGTAGAGTATGAATTTAAAACACAATGGCTCTTGCAGAATAGCACCTTGTGTGGACATTCTTATTCCAGCGTATTCACATGAGTTGGTTAATTTCCCCAAACAGATGAATCCTTAATTAGGAAAAGAAATAGAAATTAGGTTTGTTTTGGGTAATGCTGACCTCTTTTTTGCTCCTCTGGGCATAGCCCCAGATACCAAATGTGTAACAAGGCACTTCTCCTCTCCTATCTGCATCCAGCTCTAGAACTTGTGGTTCTTTTGATTTGTCAGTCACAAAAGTCATGTTTATTTTCACAGAGCCAGGATTTCATCGTTGGTGTCTGAAGTTTAAAGATATGAGCAGACCTTGATCTAGTCTGAGATGCAGACACAGTAGAACTCAAAAGGCCATGGTCTCTCTCTCTATCCAAAATGATATAAGTTGTATTGCATGCTGAAACTTGCCATCTCCATGAGCTACATGCCTGTATTATGAACAGAGTTGGCTGCAAGCTATTCCATTTCATGCTGGTTTGGGGCAGCTTGGCAAATTATGAGTGTATCTTTCTCAGATGGGAAGTTTTTTAGGTGCCTCTGTATTAACCAACAGAACCATTCCCATGCAAATACCACCCTTTTGTAGGCCCTGTTTCTTATGTTCTTTTAAAAATGGTTCAAATATACCTTTTTCAAGTCCCCTCAGACTTGAAATGTTACGGAGGATCTGGTAGGAATCCAGAGAGAGATGTTGAAATGGAGGGAGTTTTTTATTGTATGAAAAATAAATAAAATAAAACAGTAACCTCACAGTCCACTGGAGGGCTATAATGAGTTCTGGAAATGATTTGTACTGCTTGCCTAGAATGCAAGGAAGAAAGTAACCATGGCAGAGAAAACAGCCCATTCACTTTATCTGAAAGGGCAACATTTAACATCCCCCAAATTAGGGATGAAGTGGTGGCTGTTTAGAACTCCTGTTTGCTCTCCCTATAGAAGGCGAAGGGGATTTTTGAGAGGTTGTTGCAGGTATTTGAAAGGCGGCACTGATATGACCAATGTTTTGGCAGAAGGTAGTTGAGTGTATTAGTATGTTCTTTCTGCTTTTAAAATGTTAGAGAAGTGGGTGGGTATTGGTGGAATGGTTTGGTGAGAGACCGATACAGTGTTGGAGACATTTAAGAGAGACTCTGCAGGGGTGCTGTACGCTAGCATCCTGGGGGTGGAGGAGAGAGAGAAGGGGGTGCAGAGGCCAGAGTCTAGGTAAAAAAAAAAAAAAATGGAAGGAAGAAGGGCCTAAAAGGGTGTTCTGGGCATGGGAAGTAGTGGGTCAAAATCAGTCATCAACCACCACTGCTAGGACCTGGGGAAATGGTCTTTCCTCTCTTTAGATGACAAAGGTACTGGAAGCTCTACTGTCAGCAGGCCTGGATTAAGAAAGGGGCTTTAGGAGTTGCAGCCCAGGGTCCTGGACTAAGGTCCCCCCCTCTGCAAAAAGATCTCTGGGCTGCCAAAAGTGCAGATCTTTGTGTGAGACCTCCTTAGCCCGGGGCCTTAGGTCACAGACACTAAAGCCCCTGCTTTCCGGCCCTGCCTGGTAGGAGGGGGACTGATGTGGCTCCACTCTGTGTGCTACCATCCTTGGGATGGAGCTGTAAGTGTTGGAAATCTCCATCCATGCACTTTCCTCACCGGCAGGCTCCGCCCCTGCAGGTTCCATTGCCAGGACTCATGGCCAGTGGGAGCTGCAGGAGGCTGTGCCTGCAGATGAGTGAAGGGCAGCGTGCAGAGCAAGGTGGGCAAATTCCAGCCCGTGGGCTGGATCCGCTCCGCAGGGTTAGTCCCTGGTAGGCCCCCACCTCCATGCTTACCTGAACCTCTGTAAGTATCAGAGTATCGCAGCTCTGATTGGCTGTGAATTGCCATTCGCCAGGGACTAACCCTGCAGGCTGTTGGTTTTTTTATTGCCCATCCCAGTGCAGAGCCATCTGCCCCATCACAGGGGAGCTGCCCCAGGTAAATGCCCTGCACCCCATTCCTGTGCCCCAGCCCTGAACCCCATCTTACACCCTAACTTCTTTCAGACCCTGCACCCCAACATCCTGAACCACCTCCCAAGTCCACAGCCCCATGCACTCGAGTCCCTATGTCTCCAGCCTGGAGCCCCCTCCTAAATCCAAACCCTTATCCCTAGCTCCACCCCCAAGCCCACGCCCTGATTTGGAGCCCTCGTCCCCTCCTGCATGTCCTCCCACTCTGAATCCCTCCTTTTTTGACTCACCCTAGAGCCTTGGGGGCCCCACAAAATATAATAGCATTCGGCCTCCAGAAGAGTTAATTTAACCCTTATGATTCTCTGATAGTTCCATGCTTGGCCTGCCATATGCACTGCCCTCTTGACATTGGGACATCTCAGATGAGACCCTTTAATGCATAACACAATAGCTTATTGCCTTCAAACACAATAGGCAACAGAGATCAATGAGATTCTGTTCCCTCCCCCAACCAAAGTTCTCTCCTTCTGTGCCTCCTGAATCCACTCTTGTCCAGTAGAGTGCTCTTGCCCTTCAGATCTGTGTACCCAAGTTCTGTTGGACACTGGGTCACCTGCTAGCATCATCCCTACCACTCCTTGGTGGGGCCTTGGAGATCTCCAGGTCCTGGAGCCTCCTAGGAAAATTCTGTATAATCTTATAGACCAGTCCAGGCGTGGTGTGGAGAAACTTTTACAGCAGAACTACTCTTCTGGAACTCTGCTGACCTTCTTCATTTCCCTGCTGCCTGTGCTTCACCTACCTGCTCACCTGCCTTCTGCACTATCCTGCTTCAGTCACTTCATGGGGGGGCGGGGAGAATCAAGTAGGAATACAAAAGGAAACTAATTGAATAGTTATGCTGGCTACAGAACTACTATAATAGAAAATCCTGATTAAACAAAATGGGAGTGCATTGTAATGCTGTCTGCTGTGGCTCAAGAGTGTCAGTACCAAGCTCAGGGCAGATGGTTAACACCAGGGCACAAACCCCAAACTGTTTGTGAGGTCTTATACTTAGATTTCATCAACCAATTATCAAGTGTAAACTAGACACTACAACAGCCTTAATGTGACCATAAGAACGGCCATACTGGGTCAGACCAAGGATCCATCTAGCCCAGTATCCTGTCTTCTGACAGTGGCCAATGCCAAATGCCCTAGATGTACAGAACAGGAAATCATCACATGATCCCTTCCCTGTCACTCATTCCCAGCTTCTGACAATGGAAATAGGGGACACCATTCCTGCCCATCCTGGCTAATAGCAATAGATGGACCTCTCCTCCAATGTGGAGTCGCAGACAGCCCTTTTGGGAATTTGCATATCCTCTTTCGACACTCTAGTGTAGTCTAGATGAGCCCTCAGTGTTATCCCTGTTTTACAGATAGGGGACTGAAGGACAGAGGGACTATGTGACTATTTTCTGAAGTCAGGTGAAAGAGTCAGGAATTGGATCCAAGACCTTCTAAGTGGCAATCCTGTGCCATTCTCAGAAGACCATCCTTCTTCAGCTCCCTAGACCAAGTGAGGGACCAAAGGACCTCTTGGAGGAGCATTCTTCTCTCTTTGACATGACAAAGTGGTCCCTGTGGCTTTCTTTTCTACCAGTTAGGGATGTTAAAATGTGGTTAATTGACTAATTGAGTAGTCAATGGAATTTCTCAACTAGTCAATAGGCACTTCCGCATTCCTCCTTTGGGGCTCTTGTACATTTCAAAGGAGAAATGTGGAACTCCATGTACAGCCCGGGGCCAGCAGGAAGTCCCACTAACTCCAGGCTGCCTGCAGGTGCTTGCTTTGAAATGTACAACAGTCCCTAGCTGGGGCTTTTGTGCATTTCAAAGCCATGGAGCCCAGATTCACGGGATCAGATGGGGAGTCCCCAGCTGACCATGGGTTCTGGGGAAATGCTGCGTGGAGCCTGGGATCAGATGGGGAGTTCCCATCTGACACCTGGTTCCATGGCTGCCCCTTTGAAACATGGAGGTGGCATTTCAAAGGGGCAGCCGCCGCACAGCTGATCCCTGGCTCAGCTATGCGGCGCTGCCCCTTTAAAATGTCGCCTTGGGGAAATGTTGCGCGGAACCTGGAGTCAGCTGGGAAGTCCCAGGGCTCCACTGAAATGCCATGGGGAGCCCGGGATCAGCTGGGGAGTCCCCAGCTGACCCCGGGTTCTGGGGAAATGCCATGCGTAACCAGGGTCAGCTGGGGAGTCCCCAGCTAAATCTGGGCTCTGCGGTGCTTTGGCATTTTAAAGGGGTAGTGCATAGCAGACTGCTGATATATATTACAGTGGTGTGGTCTCATGAAGCTGGCAGGATTTGGGTGCACAGAGCAGGACAAAGATCGGGGAACGGGCAGGCTTGGAGATAGGGGTCAGCAAACTGCATAGAATATAGAGGAAGGAGGACAGGTTGGAGTGGTTTCCAGGAAGTCAGTCTGTGTATGCATGGCCAGTATGCCAGCTACAATTGCAGCACCTCTGTGAATAGTCCTGTTAATGAAGAATCAGTTTAGTTTTATGGTCATGGAGTCCTTGAATTTTATTAACCCAGCAGGCAGTATGTGAAACATGGAGGAGAGGAGAAAATAGAGAGAAATAAAGGGGAATGAACAGGAGGGAGGAGGAAAGTGGGACCAAGACAGTGAAGAAGAAGCTGCCCCAAACTTTGGGTGTGTGAGAATGTGGTCAGGAAGAGAATTATGTTTTCTGGGAGAAAATAAATGTGTGAAGGGATTAGTAAAAAGAGTGAAAATAGCAGAACAGCAAGCAAGAGAGAATGGAATTATGGAATGTAAATGTAGAAAGGAAAAGCAAGGAAACAGGCCCACAACTTTTAGACTAGTGAATCCTCTTAATTCATGTTGTTTTCTGTGCTAGTATTTCCCTGGCAGATAGCCCACAGCTCTGTAAATCTCCTGGGAGAGAGACAGCATAATGTTGTCTCTCTGAGGACTTGACTCTTGCTGCATCGTTCCATTCCTGTTAAGCGTATATTTTAAAATATAACATGCCACAGCAGGTGTGTGCAATTAGAGGAGGGCTCCCCAAAATAGCAGGCGGCTGTCCATTTTTTAGCATATGGCGTTGCCCTTTTTCCCTTTGTCCAACTGTGCAGAAATTTATTCTAAGATGCTTTATATTTACAAAAACATTTTCTAACTAACCTGTGTTTCCCTCCTCTGTCTATATTAATATGATCAGGAAAAAGGAGAATTGCTATTTAAAATACCAACCTTAATGTGATTTGTGTTATTGGTATGAGTTAATTCTTCTCCAATAGCTAAACAGCTTGCAGGCAAACTCCCCTCCCAAAAGTAGATTCCAAATTTCCCCGTGGCTGAAATTTAGCAGCACTGCGAATATCTCTATCTCTTTATTATTATTGATAATTACTAAATACATACTTTCACTTTCTATGGCATTTCCAAACTGAATTAAGTGTCACAACTCATCTTTAAGGTACGTTAGTACTAAGATCCTCACTCTACACAAGGGGAAAACTGAAGCACAGAGAGTCTGTGGTTTGGCCAAGGTCACACAGTGCGTACGTGGCTGTTTTTATGAGTAGAGACAGAACTTCCTGTACACTGCTTTGAGCACAAGACCAACCTTCCTTATTATTATTGTATTGTAATTTTTAAATGCAAATGTGCTTAAAAACCTGGTGAGCATTGAAAGTTCAAACCTGGCTTTGAGTGCTCATTGTGGTTCATGTAGGTTGCGGGGGAAGAAGTGTCCTCCTAGACAAAGGAATCACCATTTGTGTAAAACCAGCAGAGCTGATGGCCTCCGCAGGTCCCTGGACAAAGTGTGTGTGTGGTTGTGGTGGTGGGGGGGAAGGGAGGGAGAGCACTGCGCTCCTGAAAGCGGTGGGCACATGGGCAGAAGGGGTGGGGATGCAGGCAGCCATCCCTCAGTGCTGCCTGGAGCGCAGTACCCGCTCCAGTCCTTAGCAGTGTCCCGAGCACTCTGCGCAGTGCTTCCAGCAGTGTTTTAAAGGGCCTGGGGCCCTGGTTTCACCACTGTTACTGCAACAGCTATAGCAGCCAGAGTCTCAGGCCCCTTTTAATTGCTGGGTCCTCAGGCAATTGTCTCATTTCACCACCCCCTCCCATTGGCGGGCCTGTGTAAAACCACTAAGTCAGTGGAGCTGCACCATTGATGAACCTATCTGAAACATCTGCACCAAATGTAGAGACGTAGTTTTAGGCCCCTAATGAAAGTTTTGTTTTTAAAAGGAATAAGGAAAACAGAGGGATTATAAGGCCCGAGGGCTTCTTTCATTATTTTTTAGGTAGGGTAGTGAGTTGGAGGGAGGCTGATTTTAAATAGTCTCTTGCAGTACTAGGAAACAAACAAAAAACCAGTATCCTGCTAGTTCAGGACAGCCTGCAAGTGAAACTAACTATGAGCAGAAAGTGAAAGCTGGTCAGAGTGCTTTCATTGTCCACTTTGAATGAATTGCTGTATGTAAATAAATTACCCAGATCAGATGGTGAAAAGGATTTCCTGACTTTCTTATGCCATTTCCCCAAATTCACTTGGCATGACTAGGTCTCTGGGTTCTGCTAATGAGATAACATAGCTAAGTGCGGCCTGTCTTCCATTGGCCGTTCTAATTATTCATGGCTGCATAAGCCCACAGTGACTGTGGTTGTCAGCTCATCACATATCTGTCATATGGAACAGAACTTGCAGTCCAGTTTCAAAAATACAGGCCTCTAACACGACAGCCAATATAGACTTCTCTTATAATCCACCCTAATTTATTTTTGTTTAAAGTCTCCAGTCACTGTAGCAAAGATTACTGTTATAACTGCATGGACACATTAGCTGTATTCCATCCATAGGGGGCAGAATTACATTTATAAATGGTATGCTACACTATATTGCATCTTAGCCTGCTGTAGTGAGTAATCTACTCAGTCTGGTTATCAGAGTTTCTGTAACCAACTGCTTTGTGAACAAGTCATGTCTGGAAATGGAGGGAATGTTGCCATTTCTAACTTCTGTGATCAACAGGAGTGGAATTGGAAAAAATAATAATGGTATTCTCCTAAATGCCACAGCAAAGCATGTCCCTCTTGCTTCAGACAGCAAAATGACACCCCAGTCATAGCACATCTTTGTGGTGTCCCTTTCTATTTTTTGCCTGTGTTCTGCATGCACTGATGTCATCTTATCATTGTTCCTCTTTATTTCTCTGCTGAACAAATTAAAAAATGTAAGCATCAACACTTAAACAAAATCATTGTGCTTTATAGCTACCATCACTTTTGGATGAACTGGGACAATTCACACCTTTCAGATTTGTTTCTTCTGGCTGTCTGCAGATTCAGGCAAACAGCACTGTACTGGTTTACAGTAAACTAACAAGAAAGGTTTCTTCACAACTATACACATTAGCGGGGGAGGAGGGAGGGGATTTGGTATAGGAGGAGTTAGGTTCAGGAGTAGCGCCCCTCAGAACTAGCAAGAACTCAACAAGGTAGCATCTCTAAGAATTAGCTTGACAAGATGGCAAAAGTTGCCAGCTTTGACCCCTTATGATTGGATAGTAAAATTGTCCAAGTGCACTGTGAGTATTTTTCACCTTCCACTGAAGCACCAGATAGAGGCTACTGTCCAAGGCAGGATACTGCAGTTGATAGATCAGTGCTCTGACTTGCTATGGCAAATTTATGTTCTAATGCAGTGGGCGCGTATGGCCCATCAGGATTCTGTGTGTGGCCCATGAGACCTTTGTTGACCATTGACCATACTCAGGGTTGCCAGATTCTGCTGGTTTCTGTCTGCATAGTATTTTTTTCCCTAGTGGTATTATTAAAGTGACATTGATATAAAGCAAGGGCACATGAAGTGGGGTGTGTGCTGACTGCATACAGCATTGACTGTGAGAGCTGTGTGCTCCCTCTGCATCCAACCAAAGTGCTGCTACAGTTCAGTCGGCACACCCCACAAATTCTAGGTACGCCAGCACAGTTAACAAAACTACCCTGTCCTGGGAGACCATCTGGTTATGACAATCTTGTGACCCACTGAGGGGAAGGAGGGCTACTCTTGCAGCCCACTCACTAGCCTAGATTGTCCATCACTGTTCTAATGGCTATATTTAACACTTTCACATTCTTAACCTCTGCCACTTCAATTGCTATTTTGTGTAAGTTTGTAAAGTGTTTTGGGATGATTTGGAGTGAGAGGTGATAATATACATGTCAGTTATTATAACTATTCTTCTGCCCTTGAAGAGGTGGGAAGCACCAATTCTGACTTTTACAAAGTGGTCCTGGTCTAACAGTTGATTGGAGTATGCTTTCAAATATGGAGAGACGCTTCTGAAAAACAGCACTGGTGTGTGGTGTAATCTGCAAACTGTGCCTATACCCACCCACCTATACACTGTATCAAGAGGGAATGAGAAGTGATAATACGGAACCTAGGGGAAAAAACATCATCTCTTCATTTTGATGAAGACCTGGGTAAATCTTGAAATGTTAAAGGTTTTTTGATCAGACTGTTGTTGATGGAACATAGTGTGTTTCCGCATGCACTGAGGCGTGATATCCAATGGCGCTTGCATCCTTTGTCTTGCCCCTGGTGCTCTGAATTGTTTTCTATTTTAATGTAGACCCCTACACTTCATGTGGGTGGGTATCACGAAAGAGGTGGGGGCAGAAGAAGGGACACAGGCCTTATTTTGGAGACCATGGTATTTACATTCAAGGCATTTCTGTCCACACCAGCTGTTCCATGCATGTTATTTTCAGAAATCCAGTAATCCCTGAGAGGTCAGAGGGTGGAATTGTGTGAATATATTGGGCGAAAGAGGTGAAAAGGCTTGAGAGTCCTCAGGCCTGCCACAAGGGAGCTGCAGTACTCTAGGGAGAGATGATTATAGCCTGTAGATTAGGAGAATCTTGAAGGAAAGGAGGGAATGTGGGATGTTTTCGCGGTTGGTCAAGTCTGCTCAGTTTGGTGATTGCATGCATGGCTTTTCTTTTTTTACACTGCCTACAAGGAGCACCTGTTCTTTGCTTAACAATATATATATATATATATATATTTCTCTATTTCTGCATTTATATTTAGACCACTTTAAAAGTACCCAACAGGTTTGAAAGAAGTTGTGGCTTATAGTGGTGCCTGAATGCATTGCCAGAATTCAGGGTTTGTCAGAGTTTCCATTATAAATCTCCTTTTTGAAAGGTTCATAACTCATCACCTTATTTTTAGCTAATGGATTCCCTCAACCTGAGAGTACACTTTTATTTTTTTATTCTCTCAGAGTTTCATGAAAATCAATTTGCTGACCTATAACGTATGTACAGGCAAGATTTTTCTGAGGGGATTATTGAATTTGGTTCCCTTCACTTTTTTTGGGGTGCTTAGCTTGACATACCTTAAAGCAACCTGATTTTTCAACAAGAGCTGAATACCCACCCTCTGAAAATCAGATCTTTTTTAAATGTCTCAAATTAAGATGCCCAAAATTGTGTTTTGGCAAAGCAAGTTTCCCAGCCAAACTTAACTATGATCTGATAGTATTACAAAATGAATGGATGAAGGGAACTTGGTAGATCTTTTTGTAAAGGTATTATCATGTAGTATCTTACTCTCAATAACATTAATTCAAATTGGGTTACTAATGCACTTTTGTCAAATGGATTGAAAACTGATTGGGACACTGTAAACAAAGCACAATAACAATAAACAACAGTCTGTCAATCTGATGCGAGGCTTTCTTCATAGATTGGCGGGTCTTGAGGCCAGAAGGAACCGTTATGACTCTAGTCTGACACCACAAGCCAAAGAAACTCATCCAATATTCTTTTGTGTCAAGCCCATAACTTATGATTGATATTAATTTTAAACCCCCCCCCCCCAACTCCTGATTTAGAGACTACAAATGATGGAAAATCCACTGCATTCCCTTGGGAAGGAGTTCTAATAGTTAATTACCCTCTCTGTGATGAATTTGGTTCTTGTTAACCTAGCAGAAAGTAGAATAAATAGCCATCTACTCTTTCTGCTATAGGTTCTCATAGGCCAAGATCAAATCACCTCTTAACTTTCTCTTGGATAAACTAAGTAGATTGAGCTTTACTCTTTAACTATAAGACACATTTTCCAGATCTCGAATCACTCTCCTAGCTTTTCTGTGAACCGCTCCAGTTTGTCAGTATCCTTTTTGAAACATAAGCTCCCGAACTTGGAAGCAGTATTCCAGTAAAGGTCTCATTAATGTCATGTACAGAGTATTGAAAACACCAGAAAATAATATAAAAAAGAGGTGTAGAGAAACTAGAAATATGGGGAGGAAATAAAAAAATGAGTAAGATCCTGGGAAAAGAGAAACTCAAACATCTAAGGAAAAATAATGCAAAATACACAAAATACAGAAGGGAAAGCTGAGAAACAATAATACTTAGAGAAACCTATGGTGTGAGCAAACAAAAGTGAAGCTGTGTTTTCACTATGAGATGGAGTTGAAAACCTCATGCATTTTTGGTCTGCCACATAATTTTAGAAAGTGGGGAGGTGATAATACCTTCCTATATGCACATGTGTAAGTACTTTGCAGCACTGGAGCTTGAAGTAGAAAAAAGCAAGGTGGAAATCAGACACAATTTTATGTAAGTAATACTGGTACTTTACATTTTGAAACCACTTTTCAAGAACTAATTGAGCAAGACTTGCAGCACCTTTGAGAAGTGAATATGTATCATTCCTTTTTCACGAATGAGAAAGCTGAGAGATATAAATAGCTAAGATCAAGATTTTCAAAAATAGGAGCCTAATTTTTAGGCTTCTGAATCCATATTTACACTCCTAAATAAGTGATTTTTCAAACGCTGAGTAGCCTGTGGTTCTGGAATTTATCTTGGTTCTGCAATTCTGGGTGCCTCCCTGTTTTTGAAAATCTTGACCTCGCTCTCTAATGGCTAGTAATTCACATATCTAAAGATAGTACACAGACACACAGGAAATCACAATATTTTCTTTCTGATCATAGATCCAGGATCAGTGAGGAAAGTTATAGTGCTCTAAATATGGAGTGATGAGGCTTCTGTTTTTCAAAATCTTTTTCTAAAGCATCTGGTAATTCCATGGCAGAGCTGTGAGTAGATCTTACTTCTTTTAGATCATGCTGTCGTTAAGATCTGGTATCTTGTGACCTGCCAGGGCTTGAAATGCTCTAGCGCTGATCAATACAAATTCTCTCAGGAACTGTAAACTTTCCTCACTGATCCTAGATCAAGCCAACCTGTGGTGCTTGAGCCGCATGTGGCAATTTGCCCACAGAAATGTGGCTCTCAGGGTTATGGCTCGTTTGGAGCTTTGTGCACGTGCCCCAGTGCCTGGAGGGAGAAGTGTGTGGCCGTGGCAGCTCCGGTGAGACCCAGGCATTGGGTTAGAATGGAGGGGCCTGGGGGTGCCTAGTTCTGGGGGGGGGAGGAGGAGGGCATTGGGTTAGAGTCGGGGGGACTGGGGGTACCTGGGGAGGGCATGGGGGAGGGATGTGTGGCTCTTTGCACTACTATCCACAGCTCTTTTGGCTCTTAGTGTCTAACTGGTTGGCCACCCCTGTCCTAGATCTATGATCAGAAAGAAAATATTGTGATTGCCTATGTGTGTATGTGCCATCGTTATATTTGTGAATTACTAGCCATTAGAGTTAGATCATGACTTTCAAAAACAACTGCTTAAATTTCCCTGGCTAAATCCATATTTAGGCACCTAAGTTGATGGCCTAGTTTTCAGAAGCCCTGAGCCCTGCCAGGTCACTAGCTTTGATGTCTGAATATGGATTTAGAGGCCTGACTTTAGCCATCCATTTTTGAAAATCTTGACTTTAACCGAGCACCTATCAGAATGATTAGGCTAAAGGATATTTTTCATGTTTAACTCCAACTTTGTTTCCAGGAGTGAACAGCTGGCACAGCATCTACTTCAAAACAAAAATAGCAGGCATGCTTCTGACCCAGAGCTGGCTGTTTCCCTGCTAATTTGATTCCTTTTAAGGGTAGGAGCTGGTGAGTAAAGTAATTTTCAGTATAGTCCTTGCATGTAGCAGCGAATGAGTGTGTTGTCTTTGGTGAGTGGCACTGAGAGGAATTGTTTTTAACGTTCAGCGAAGGTATTACCAAAAAGTCAGTTGATGTGTTTTTGTTTCTTGTGTGTGTATATTGTTGCTTCACTGTGAGTCACTGGCTTGACTTTTTGATCCAAGAGGAGTTACAAACTTCGGTAAGGAAATCAAGCTATTTGGTAGGCTCCATGCAGCCCTTTTGTGGTTTCATCACATGCCTCAAAACCTTCAGTCTAGTTGGCCCTGTGTGGGGTATTGTATCTGCTGGATCTGAATACAAAGCACCCCAGTTCCCAGCAGGCAAGCTCCCAGTCCTCTGAGATCTTCCTTTCTCTGAAACTTGTAAGTAGAAGTGGGTAACTGAGAGAACATGAATTGTTCCTCTACATGGCTACACACCGTTGTTTCTGCTCGATCACCTGGACTCCTCTCAAATACATTCATTCCTTTTTCTGGTTCTCTCCCCATGCTATGTCCCATCACACAACTATTCTGTTATAGGGGTAGAAGCTGAGGCATTCATGTTAAAAGTTCATACATGTATTATGTTGAGAAGCTGTAGTAGCCTCATGCTTTGGTGCAAGAACTAGAAATTTGGCAAGTGGGTCACCTTGATGTCCCAGTTGTGTCCTTCACAGTTCTCATGAAAAGCTGCCCCAATTTAGCCAAATCGTAAGCCTCGGGAGGGGGTGGTGGTGGAGGGAGAATGTTTGCACATGGTCAGTAGAGACTTGTGAGAGTTTGTTAGCTATATTCCCCTGAAGATTCCTTCTCACTAAGCATGCTCTAAACCAGGGCTCAGAAGAATTTTCCTTGCAGTTCCTGCTCTTAGAAACTACAAGTTGCTATGGCATTGGAACTAAGAGCAAGTAGACTGTAGTGGTCGTGCTGTCAGTGCACCCACAGGAGGAGCCTAGCCAGAGTGGTGGATGAAGCCAACTAACTCAAATGCAGAGGGGTGAAGGGTTTGGCCTCTGAGGGTGGGTGGGACAAGGAATTGGGAAGGAGGGAAGAGAGGAGCGATTGGGACTGAGACACCACTAGGCGGGGCTGACTGGGCCAACATACTGAAGAAGGGAAGCAAGGCGAAATGGGGAGGTGTGGGGAGAAGACGGGGACGGGAAGCAGGTTCGATATGGAGCTGGAGTGGCAGGGAGGAGATAGGACTAGATGGGAAAGGGGAGTAGAATCAGGGGCCTGTGAGGGAACTGGAGCAGGGATAAGTGAAGGACCAGGCTGTCATGGGATCCCAAGTGGTGGGTACACTGACTAGCTATACAGGGAGTATGGGACTGGAATGGAGAGTCTGGGGAAGGGGGTTGGAACCTGGGACAGTCTAGATGAGGAGACTGGAAAAGGGATGAGACGGTGAAGACAAAATGGGATGGGCATAAGAATTCAGGGTTGGGGGGAACAGAGGTAGAAGGGTCTGTACCAACTGGAGCTCCTGAAGTTGAACCCAATATTCCTGAGTCTCATCATTCCTTTAGAGTCAGCAACTAGCAGAGAAACCCAATGAGGAAGTATGTACTCACCCCTCCTTTAGGGCTGGACCACATATAGGAGGACAACTTACTATTGCTATCAAGTACTCTGTTAGTTCGAGCAGCAGAATTCTGTGCAGTGAATTTAAAGGTTCCTGCCTTGCCAATGACTCCTATGGGTGTCAGTCTGTGCCGTGTGCTGAAGAGAAAGAGTGCCCAACCCATCTTCTCTGAGATCCTGTCCTTTGAGCGAAAGAACACAGATGGCAGAAGATTTTTCAAGTGCACTGCTGGCAAATTAGTGATGTGGGGTGGAGGACTTTGGCTATGTGGAATGTAGGGATATTAAAATGCAGGGTTGTGGGTTTTTTTTTGTAAACGTGTAACCACTGAACTGTTCAGCAGTTACATGTTTACACTGTGGGGTAGGGGAAAGGTGGCTCTGCAGGAGCTGGTGTTCTTAGGGAATCAGCTTTTAAGCAGCAGCCGGGGGGGTAGGTGGGAGCCGGTGCAGCAGTGCGGGGGTGGGGGAGGTAGTCAGTCAGCTCCATGAGTATCAGCTCCTGCCTGTCCCCCCCGCTGCTGCCTCTGATAGCTGGCTAGAAAAAAAGCAAATAACCAAAGGGAAGGGTAAAAAAAGAGGGCACAGCACATAATCAAGGTGTTGAGAATAAAATTAATCAGAGAACCTAATGATACAAAGAGAAGAAATTCCAGAATTGCCTATACATCAATGCCAGGAGCCTGGGTTAGAAACAAAAGGAATTGCAATTGCTCATTTATGAGCATAAGTTCAATCTAGTTGGTATTACTGAAACCTGATGGGAGAATTCACACAACTGAATTGTTAAAATCAATGGTTCTAACCTATTTAGGAGCGCTCGGGTGAGGGAAAAAGGGTGGTAGAATAGTACTCTGTAGAAAAAATGACATTACCTATTTCTGAATCACTGATAATTTTGGAAGAAAATGATCTCGAATACTTATGGATCAGTGTCCCAACAGAAAAAGCAAAACCTGGGAGGAAAGGAGTGTTAGCTGGTGTCTGCTACCAACCACCAAATCGCACTAGGGAACAGGGTGACCACTTCTTTACCTAGGTATCCATGATATGTATGAAAAACGGTGTGTGATCATGGGGACTTCTTTTAAATGATATACACTGGAGGTCTCATGCTGCCAGTAGTAAAACATCCTTGGATTTTCTAAATATGATAGATAACAAATTCCTAACTCAAAAAGTATTGCAACCACTATGGGGGAATTCCATGTTAGACTTTAGCCTAACAGGTAAAGAAGAATTCATCACAGAACTAAAAATTAATGGTATCTTAGGTACAAGTGATCATGACTTGCTCATGTTTATAAAATACAGGCAGAATAAAATCCAGATCAGTAATCTACTATATATTCGAGAGAATTTATCTGTTCAAGAACTGCTCCTAACTCGGGGGTGGGCAATAATTTTTGCCCAGGGGAAACTTCAAAAATGTTTGAAGTGGCCCCAGGCCACCCTGGAAGGGTGGGGCCTAAATGGGAAGGGGCAGGCCTACTCCAATCGCAGACTATGATTGGTCTGGGGGTGGGGGAGCCCCTTACCCCCCTTCCCACTAGGCAGCCATGCCCTGGAAGAGGCTTGGCACGCTCCCCCAACCCCAAGCCAATCAGGGCCTGGGAGGCGTGGGAAGCCTCCTCCGCATGTGGCACTTTGAAGTGCCGTGTGCTCCTCGAAGGGCCGGGGCAGGGTGAAGGAAGCTTCACGCAGCTCCCTTGCCCCCAGGCTCTAATTAGCCTGGGGGCGGGGGAGTGCGCGAAGCCTCCTCCACTCTCCCTCCCCCTGCGAGCAGTGCATGGTGCTTTTCAAAGTGCCACGTGCTCTTGGCAAGTCGGGAGGAGGCTTCGCGCGCTCCCCCGGCCCCAGGCCAATTAAGGCCTGGGGGCGGAGGAGTGCGCAAAGCCTTCTCCACTCTACCCCAGCCCTGCGAGCAGCGCGTGGCGCTTTGAAGATCCGGCGCTTTGGGGATCCGGCCCGCGGAGGCCATTTTGCCCACCCCGTCCTAACTGGTAAGAGTTAGAACCACCAAATACGGTATGCAGCTTCCTCTTATCATAACTTAAAGGAAGGGCAGGATTTGGTTCTGCCAGGACAATGGGATGTGCATGGAATGTGATTGTTTTTTCATAAAATGGAAAGGGAGGGGTCTGGCAGGAGGGGCATTTATACTGCAGAATGACCGCAGGAGGGCAGCAAGGGGCCAGAAATGGGATCGGGACAGCTATAACCCCACTGGGCCAGTAGGGGGCAGCCATGAAGAAAGGGACAGCTATTTACTATATATTTCAGAGAGCTTGTCTGTTTTTGTATGTCTGTTCCCCAGCTGGGGATATGCACCCTTCCCCCAGCTGTGCCCACTGCAGCTGTAGCAGCCATGGACAGGTGCTTCTCAGCTGGCTCCAAGCTGCTTCAGTGAGAGAGGGTTGGTGTTGTTCTGTCTTCCCCGGCAGCCTGCGTACTGAACCCTTCATCCCCAGCTTTACCCCAAAGCAATGATTTAAATGAAGAAAAACAAAACTTATTTGAGTTAAGGACTCAAGCAATGCCAGGTAAATAATGTAGTTATAGATAATAAAAGGGAAATTAATAGTCATGAATAGAAACCAGAAATTAAGAATAGAAAATTGATAGGGGAAAGCCAAAGGATACAAGGCAAAATCTATGCCCAGCAAAGTTAAGAACAATAAGAAGTTTTAAAAAAAATTTTAGAAACAAAAATAATTCTGACAATGGTTTTGGCTCAGTACTAAATGGAAATGGCAGAATTATCAATAATAATGCAGGAAAGACAGACGACTTCAATAAATATTTCCCCAAGGACATAATCAAATGTCACAAAGTGCAGGGAATTAGTGGGTGAGCCTGCACTCTGATCACGCTGGCACAAATTAGCTCCCTCAGAGAAGCCTGGTTGGGGAATGAAGCTAATCAAGACAGTAGGCTGGTGAATTAAAGCATTAATTAGCCATCAGATATGGGGTGATAAAAGGGCACAGAAAGGTAATGCAAAGGAGAGGGATAGGGCCAACTAAGCCCAGTCAGACAGCTCTTCAGAAAGGGAGATTCCTGCCCTCCTCCTCTTCTTGGCTGCGTCTAGACTGGCATGATTTCGCGCAAATACTTTTAACGGAAAAGTTTTTCCGTTAAAAGTATTTATGAAAAGCTATCTACACTGCACGGATGCTTTTGCGCAAAGACAGCTTTTGCGCAAAGCATCCGTGCCAATGTAAACGCTCTCTTCTTGCAAAAAGCTCAATGGCCATTTTAGCCATCGGGCTTTCTTGTGCAAGAAATTAACTTGCCTGTCTACACTGGCCCTCTTGCGCAAGAATACTTGCGCAAGAGGGCTTATCCCTAATGGGGCGTCAAAGTATTTGCGCAAGAACTACTGATTTTGTACAGTACAAAGTCAGTGTTCTTGCGCAAATACTCGTGGCCAGTATAGACAGGCGGCAAGATTTTGCGCAAAAGCAGCAAAATCTTGCCAGTCTAGACGCACCCCTTGGGTTCTGCGGAAAGATCTGAGGCAATAAGAACCATTGTACTTAGTATTGCTGCACAAAGCGGTAAAGGTATTGGTGGAGGGAACCTGAGTAAGCAGCACAGTGTGGAGATCCAATTGATGATGTCTGAGCAAGCTTCTGTGGTACAAGAAGTCAGGAGTGGACTGTGGAAAAACAGATGATCTTGTCTCATCATAGGATAATTATAGTTTTATGTAAATGTTCTCATGTAGATAAACAAGACCTTTTTTGATACTATTAAGGTCTTGGCAAAGCAGTGTTTTGTTTCCAGTTTATCACTTTGATATGGGTTCCCTTTCAATTTAGTTAACTGTGGAACTTTCAACTTTAGTTCTCTAGGCCAGGCGTTAGTTTGTGTACCTCTCTCGCTTGTCTCCTCTCTGAACAGTCCCATTCTCTGCTGTTTGGATGAGGCAGGAGAGCATACTGTAGTCTTGAATTCATCCTGGTGTCACTGCCTTGTTTTGTTAGGTTTGGCATTAGAGTGTTTTTTTAAAATATAGATTTCTTTTTATAGGGTTAA
The DNA here is from genome assembly GCA_019425775.1 of Rafetus swinhoei. NCBI lineage: Eukaryota > Metazoa > Chordata > Testudines > Trionychidae > Rafetus > Rafetus swinhoei. Next base: position 186,811,164 of record CM033437.1, on the reverse strand, counting down.
ATATTTTTGCTTAAGAGCTTGGCTGGACATAGCTCAGAGTCAGCAATCCAGACCTCAAGCAGCTGAGCAGCAAAAGGCTGGAGAGTGAGGCTGACTGCTGGGTTGTTCAGACAGCCCCTTTGTCTGGCATGCTGTGGCAGAGAGGAGGAGATAGATGCTGATTTGGTTTGAGGTGTGACAGGAGGAGAAGCTCAGACATCACGGTGCTGGTACATTTTAATTAAATTGATCCGGAACTCCAGCTCACACTCCAGGAATGAGAGTTACTAAGAACATGGAACTGGAATATATGGAGAGGGCCCCAGTAAATTAGCTCAGATGCAAAATGAAAATCTTTTATTTGGAATATTTTGTAAAGTAAATGACAGCTGTACCTTGTCTTCCTCATAGCTTGAGTCAAAGATTGAGTGCCAACTCCAATGCTGAATTTTGTATTATTGACTTAGCTCATGCCCTAATGCCATCTGCCCAGCCATCCAATCCAATACAATGTGCAAGAAATCTGCCTGAAAAGACAGTTCTTGCTCCCCTGCTTACTGGCAGTTAGAAATAAATACTCCCATTGTGATGTGATTTGATAGGCAGCCTTGACAATGGATTCCAAGCATCATAAGCATACGATCTGTCAGCAAATGCAAACATCCATCCATCACACAGCCTCCATCTGTTATATCCAGGAGACAGAGCCAACGAGGCATGCAAAAGAGGAACAGGAAAAGGAGAATATATGCTTGGTTTTGATGCACATGTTTTCTAGGGAATGGTTGGACTGTGATTTTTGTCAAAGAGATGGGGCATGAATCATGTCCTCAAGTGTGAACATCCCTGAATTTAGAAGGGCTGAAATCTTAGTACATATCCATATCTAATTGGTACATGTCCATATTTTAATTGGTACATGTCTATAATGAATCGAATCAAATACCACTGCATTTTTGGGGATGCATTTGATAAGAGTGTGGCTTTTACACTGTGGATCCATTCCTTCTCATAAACTAAGATTAGTCAGGTGTGGTTTAATACTTGGATAGAAAAATGAGGGCACGGGATGGTAACTCAGTTGCCAAATTTTCAAAGAGTTGATTGCTCAGGCATTTGTGGGTGCTTTTGCTTTCTCCTTAGGCACACAAACCCTCAAATGCATGTGCATACTGGCAGTCTGCGTACGTCAGACAGGCATATTCGGAAGTGCAGGTGCACTGCTTTGAAAATTTGGAACATTAGGCCTCATTCATCCTTCTTGCATGGTGCTGGGGGACACTGTGGTGCTTAAGGTGCCATCTTTCAGCTGGGATGTCAAATCATGGTTCTGGTCACTTGTGACCTTAAAGAATTCATAAAACTTTCCCTAAGAGTGGAGTGGAGGTCCTAGCCCTGGTAACATCACCAAATTCCAGTTTGAGTAATTATGGTCTCCCTAAGTTTCCCCTTTATTGTCAATAGGATACAGTGCTCCCTTTTATTTCTGTTTCCCAGCCTTCAAGGCCGTATGGGTTGGGAGCAGGCCTGTCGACGGGGGTGGATGGCAAAGAGGGGGAAACTGCCCTTGGGCCCGGCAATACAAAAGGGCCCAGAGCTCCTGGCTGCTGCTGCTGCTGCTGCAGCCATGGTGGCAGCCAGTACCCTGGGTCCTTTAAATTGCTAGCAGAGCACTGTGCTCTGGGCAGTATGGAGGACTGCCTAGCCCTAGCTCTGCCCCTTCTGCCCAAGTCCCCTCCTCTTCTGGGTGTGAAAAGCAGGGCCTCCCTCTGTCCTGCCTAGGGGCCTAGCGAAGCTGTCGGCCCTGCTGGTTGGGAGTTGACATTAAGACCCTCTTCTTGATTGACTGACTGATTTTGATGGACGCACAATTGATCTCTTCAGGCTAGATTTTGCTACTCTTGATCCCTCTGAGATGTGCCTATCGGTGCAGAAGAATGGCTGAATCTGGTCCCCAGTGGAAGGCCTCGCATAGCTAGAGCCAGTGCTGTTTGTCTCTAGCTGGCTTCCTGTGTTCCTTCCCTTCTCTGATAAACTAAAGGGGTTTGGGTGTTCCCTTTACTCCACCAGCCAGTAAAACAATAGTTTTCAACATTTATATTTACCATATATTTCCTCCTACCCCCCCAGCCCGCCACCTCACAAACACACAGAATTCCAAGCAGTGTCTCGCATTTGTTTTGGGAATCTCTTTGATTATTGACAGGCTGAAATTGAGATGGAAACACATAGACATTAGCAGCTTATTCTTTCTTAGCTTATTTTTGGCCACATAAGAGGAGAGACACGAACAAAAGGAGATGGAATCAGAACTTTATTAGGACAAACTAGGCATGGTTGTTTAAAATCTCTTGTTCAGAAGAGCATACACCTTTTCCCGATTAAAAATACATGTACATAAATCACCTACAAACTAAAATGTTTTCCTCCTGGTGCATGGGCTGGGAAGTGCACCAAATCATGCACTGTATTGGACTCAAGGAGTGACAATCTTTGTCAATGTCAGATGTCACAGGATCAGTCCTTTCTTAAATCACTCCAAGCCTATATCCACACAATTCAACCATTTATAAGCACCTGCACATGTCCAAAAGGATAGGGTAAATGAGAGGGAGCGGGTTGGACTAGGCTAGTTTATCTTCCAAAGACAGAAAGATACATTTAATCCCCTTGCTTCAGTTCTGCAATGACCAGATGAATGGAGGTCAAGCTTGGGTTTGGGAACTAGAAACCATCCTAAGTGCTACTTGAACATCCTTGCTTTGGGATCCTTGTTTATCTCATTACCCAGTGTTGCCATCAGATGGTGGCTCAGGGTGGCTTGCATGGAGGAAAGAGTTGAATTCGTTGATTTTTTAACAAATAGTTGCCTGTCATAAGAACTGGCAGACTCAGCAAAGTGACCAAGGGCTGATTGAGTCATGGTGGCTGGACAGTATTCTCACTCCAAGAGGTTCCTTCAGAATAAGGTTGAGCTTCATTGGAAGGGCAGGGTGGAGGAAGCTTGTACAACCACTACCTGTGTGGTACCTCAAGTATGGATGAACAGAGAGAGAAGAGAACTTCACTCTCCAGAGTTGTCAGTCTAGCACCATTTCAGTAGAACTAAATGTGCTTAAAACATTTGCTAAAGAGAAAAAAAAATCATGTCTTTCCACAGCATAGTCCCTCCTTTTTACCAGTGACATATTTGCTTCCACGGGAAAATCTATTTATTTTGTTCAAGTGGACTTTCCTCTTGAAACTAGTATAAGTATCTTGGGAAAATTCTTTAAGTGGGTAGTTTGGGTAATATCTCAGGGATGCCAGGCTCTCTCTGCTGGCTTGACCCTGCGATGAAGTTATTTCCATAGTTGGATACTGAGGAACAGATCTACATGTGAATAACACTTAGCTGGAGTTTATGTACCTTAGGTCAACTACCTGCAGTGTCTATATGGTGCTTGGTTGATTGGAGAAACTTTTCCATCAACTTACTTTAAGCTTCCCGTTCCAAGGGAATACTGGAATTGCCAGGACTGCGTTCGGCAATTGATTTAGTGGGTCTTCACTAGACCTGCTAAATCGACCCCTGGCAGATCAGTCGCCACAGCGTAGATCCACCATAGTGGAGACACAGCCTAAGGCATTTTATTTTGTGAGGAAAACAGATAATTCTTAACTACATCAGATCTTCAAGGGACTACATACATAGTGTCAAAAATTCAAGTAGACTTCATTGCACATTTACTTGGTATAGGCAAGGCAAGGTGGTATAATGTGTCTGGGCACAGGCAGAGAAAAGGAAAGAGAGCGAGCAAAATATAAAGCATTTTGTTCAAAAGCCTAGTGTTCTATTACTGCTTTTCTCAGAAAAGTTGTAACTTGATGTGCTTGCAAAGTGGATGTAACTCTGTGTTAAAGCAATTCCAAAGTAACGGCCAGGTGGGCAATGTGTAGCTTAGTGAGCTCAATATTAAGCTCAGGGCCAGCCTCCCTTTTACAGGAGAGATACAAACTCTGGAGACTTCAGGTCCTGCTCACCAGCATTCCATCTCTGAATAGCAAGTAATGGCAGGTTCTGTAGTCCCTGTAAGTGGTGCCTTTGCATTAAATATGAGGCTGGCTACCATCTGCTGCATTTTCTGCAAATTAAGTGCTGTGTTCAGGCTCCTGGCAAGTTGGGAAAGCTTGCCCCTCGCTGTACTAAGGCTTGAGAAGTGCTGTCTGGAGCATGGCAGTGCCGTTCACTAAAAAGGAGCAGAGGGCCATCAGAGAGCAGAATGGCAGGAGGAGTTCAAGGCCACACTGCAGACATTTTGCTTAGTATTGAGGTCTTTCCCTTCCTCTTTGCCCCACCTGGCAACAGGTCACACAGACAGGTCATCTGACCTAGCCTTACTGCTGGCATGGCTGGTCTTGCTGAGCCTGCGTTTCTCATTGAAATAGCCATTGGAGACCTGGTGGGGGGCAGAGTCATTGGGTGCATCAGGACTCTGCGCATAGTTGATCTGGATAAATTGGCCTTCTCCAGCTGCATCCTCTTGGCTGTGGACCCTCTCAGTGGCAAAGTTGGCCGTGTTCTGCTGAGAGGCCATCTTATTGCTGAAAGGACTGATGAATTTCCCATTGGGATTGACCAAACATTGATTAAAATCTGGAGGGGGAGTGCAACTTTGAGCCATCTCCACTTGGGTTGCAGGCTCCAATTTGCTAGTCACCATTGTGGGGCTGGGTTTGTAAGATTTAGCACATTTCTCCTTTGCTTTTTTCCACCCCAGGTGGTACAGTTCGGCCAGGCTCAAGAAGAGTGACAACGCCGCCACGGACAACATGAAGATGATGAAGACATTCTTCTCTGTGGGCCGCGAGACATAGCAGTTCACAGGGTGAGGACAGGGTTCCCGGTGACAGATGTACAGGGTTTTCAGGAAGATTCCATAGAGGATGTATTGTCCGACGATGAAGGTCACTTCCATAGCAATGCGAATCAAAATGCTGTAGACATAGGTGTTCAGCAAGCTACCTTGGAGTACTATTTTCCCATTTGATTCCTCCCGACTGGAGAGCTCTGCCTTCTCTGCTGCAGGATACTCCTGTTGGTGGTAAGAGTCACCGCTACTTCTAATCCCCTTTGCCCTCATTTCTGCCTCCTTTATTTTTCTCTTCTCCTGTATGCGCACCGTGTGCATTGCATGCCCCATGTACACCAAGGAAGGGGTAGAGACGAAAATGACCTGAAGGACCCAGTACCTAATATGGGATATGGGGAAAGCCTTATCATAACAAACATTCTCGCAGCCAGGCTGCCGGGTGTCACACATGAAGTCAGACTGCTCATCTCCCCATGAGGACTCCGCCGCTGTGCCCAGTACCAGCATCCGGAAGACGAAAAGCACAGTTAGCCAGACTTTCCCCACCACGGTAGAATGCTTGTGGACCTCTTCAAGGAATTCGCCCAAGAAGGTCCAGTTATCCATCTCTGCTCAGTGGGACCACAGCCTCTGCGGAAAAAGGATGGAGAGAAAGAGAGAGGTTCTGAGTCAGGTGAGAGGAACTCATGTCCTAAAATCAGAAAATGCTGCATGTGAAAGGCACGGAAGCGTAGTAAGGAATCTTCTGTGAGGCTGTGTACTGTTACACCCTTCTGAAAGAAACCCCCTCTGCCCCCATTTCAATGCATTGTAGCCATGTGGGTTCAGCATCTGCCTTTGAGTGTCACTGCTGGAGACAAGATGCCAACTTAGATTGTTCATTCATCTGTTCTGTTCTGCAGTAGGTTCTATAATGTGTACATTATTATTAAGATTACAGAGTGTTAACTGGGCTGCTAAACTATTTAGGCTGTACCAGACTTTATTCTTGGTTCAGGAAATGGCATGTGTACATTATTATTAAGATTACAGAGTGTTAACTGGGCTGCTAAACTATTTAGGCTGTACCAGACTTTATTCTTGGTTCAGGAAATATTTACACTGTGGACTGAGCTTAAATTTATTCTCTATGGCACCTGCATCTCTAAGGTGGTTCTCCTTCTGCTCTATGAATAGCAGAACTATTCGCCTGTGACTCCCCAAATGTACTGATACTTGGGTGAGATTTGAATCCAAAACTAGGACTGAGCAGTATCCTTGCACTTCCTCTTGCATATGCTGGCCCTCTGCTCTAGTCTATTTAGCCTGACTTGACTTCACCTGGAACACTGTGTCCAGTTCTGGGCACCACATTTTGGAAAGAAGTGGACGAGTTGGAGAAAGTTCAGGGAAGATAACCAAAATGATTAAAAGTCTAGAAATCGTGACCGATGAGAGAAGATTGAAAAAACTGGGTGTGTTTACTCTGGAAAAGAGAAGACTGAGAGGGGACATGATAACGGTTTTCAAGTACATAAAAGATTGCTACAAGGAGGAGGGAGAAAAATTGCTTCTTGTCCTAACCTCTGAGGATGGGACAAGAAGCAATGGGTTTAAATTGCAGCAAGGGAAGTTTAGGTTGGACATTAGGAAAAAACTTCCTAACTGAATGGTATAGCATTGGAATAAATTGTCTAGGGAGATTGTGGAATCTTCATCATTGTTTAACCAGCTCTTAAAAATATCCAAACACCTGACAGGGATGGTCTAGATAATATGTAGTCCTGCCATGAGTGCAGGGGACTGGAATGATGACCTCTTGCGGTTCCTTCCAATTCTATGATTTTTATGGTTCCTTTTAAAATGGATTCATCAGTGGCACAGACATACTAGATGTTTGAAATGAATGCAGCAGCATTTTCTTCTGCTGGATTTCATTTCAGAATTGAGTGCCACCATGAAAACAATGTGCAGAACCCTAAACTATATGATTCCATTTTGTTGTTGCTGTGTGTAGTTAATTCCAGCAATTTCAGTCATAAATCATAAACATTTTCTGGTCCAGCAATGATCTCAGGTCTGCTTCCAACCTTGTAATCGAAATTCTGATCTTTAATGGTTGTTTCAGAACAGTCCTTTGTCTGATACAGGAATACTACAAAATCTTACCATCAGGACTTGCTATTTTTAAGTTTTTAAATCAAAACCGACCATTCAGATGAAAAGAAACCTTCCACTGAGACGCACCAAGGGACTAAAATATCTATAAAGACCGTTAGTTAAGTGATTAGAGAAGAGGCATAGAAAGGTGATCTTGTACTGAAAACTCAGGGTTAAGAATTGAGAGGTCTGGGTTCTGGTCTATCCCAGATTCTGCTAGAATTCATCTGGTCAAGTAACTTAATCCCTTTGTCCCTCAAATCCCCATTTGTAATATGGGAAATAGTGGTCTTAATTCAGCCTTACTATAACTCTGGATAAACTTAAAAAAACAACAAATAGTCTGGTAGCACTTTAAAGTCTAACAAAACATGTAGATGGTATCATGAGCTTTTGTGGGCCCAGCCCACTTCTTCAGCTGTGCCCACAAAAGCTCATAATACCATCTACATGTTTTGTTAGTCTTTAAAGTGCTACCAGACTATTTGTTGTTTTTTTAAGTTTATCCTGTACAGACTAACTCGGCTACCTCAGCTTCTGTAACTCTGGAGTAAAAGATGCAAGAAAGATTGATCTGGTCCAATTATATTTACCATACCTACTTACCGTACAGGTAAAGCTCCACAAATCCATTGATATTCACTTTATATCCGTGGGTATCCACATCTGCAGATGTGGATGCGGATATCCATAAATAATTTTTACAGATGCAGATACTAATTTTGTATCCATGCAGGGCTCTACTTACAGGGTTATCATGCGTCAGGCATTTCTGTAGAAACAGTTGTGGTCCCAAGAGCAGAGGTGCAGTAGAATTGTACAATATTTTGATGAAGAGAATGCATCTAAAATACTCCTGTAAAGAAAGTATCTTTCTATCCTAACAGATGGAAAATGTACTAACCACAATGGCAAATACTAAAAATCACCACACAAGGGAAATACTGATGCCACAAAGGTTCAGACATGTGAATATTTTCTAATCATCCTTTGTCTTGTCTATCTGAGCTAATGACTCTTGCTAAGCAAAGATTGTATGGATTCCTTGGAGAGCGGAGTTTCTATTAAATGATGAAAATTTACTGTAGCAATGTGTTTGATATTTTACATGCACAAAAGTTGAAGTACACTGAAGTCAGGGGAGATTTGGTAGGTGGTGTTAATTTCCCCCACTCTGTGTAGGGAATGTTTCAGTGTGAAGAGGGGACATGCTATAGATGGGAGTGGTTAGAGTAAGTGGATAGGACTCTGGATGATCCAGGATGACAAATCTAGTTCCATACTAGACCACTTCAGTTGCCATAATTTAGAGCCACCCTGAGACTGCTCTGAATTATACTAGAGGCTGTTTCAACACCTACCATCCCAGAACTGGGGGAGCAGGGAGGTGGCTTAATTACTTATTCACACCTCACAACTGCATTGGGTGTAAATTTGGTGCCACTGAGGATCTGTGCCACTTCCTGAATTTTCTGACTTTAGTTCATATGGAGTTTCAATGTTGTGTGAAAATGCTATAAGTGGACAAGGGATTAAGTATAGGCTGATCTGTTGGTGATGTGAGTTATTTCTATGTATATGGTAACTCCATTGGGAATGATGCAGAGCTGCAAAAAGATTTCACAAAACTAAGTGATTGGGCAACAAAATGGCAAATGAAATTTAATGTTGATAAAGGTAAAGGAATGCACATTGGAAACAATAATCCCAACTATACATAAAAAATGATGGGGACTAATTTAGCTACAACTACTCAAGAGAGATCTTGGAGTCATCGTGGAGAGTTCTCTGAAAATATCCACTCAATGTGCAGTGGCAGTCAAAAAAAAAAGCAAATAGAATGTTATGAATCCTTTAAAAACGGATACAGAAGATGACAGAATCTTTTATCGCCTCTATCTAAAGCCATGATACGTCCATCTTGCATATGGCATACAGATGTGGTCGTCTTATCTCAAAAAATAAATAAATTGGCAGTGGAAAAATTTCAAAGGAGGGCAACAAAAATGACGAGGTTTGGAATGGGTCCCATATGAAGACAGATTAAAAAGACTGGGACTTTTTATCTTAGAAAAAGAGGAGATTAAGGGCAATATGATAGAGGCCTATAAAATCATAACTGGTGTGGAGAAAGTGAATAAGGAAAAGTTATTTACTTGTTCCCATAATATAAGAAGTAGGGGGGTCACCAAATGAAATTAATAGGTAGCAGATTTAAAACAAAAAGGAAGTTTTTCTTTCGCGCAGCGCACAGTCAACAGCCAGAGGATGTTGTGAAGATCAGGACTTGAACAGGGTTAAAAAAAGAACTAGATAGATTCATGGAAGTTAGGTCCATCAATGGCTATTAGCCAGGATGGGTAGCAATGGTGTCCCTAGCCTCTGTCAAAGTCTGGGAATGGGTGACAGGAGAAGGATTACTTGATGATTCCCTGTTCTGTTCCCTCCCTCTGGGGCATCTGGCATCGACCACTGTCCGATGACAGGATATTGGGCTAGCTGGACCTTTGGTTTGACCCATTATGGCCATTCTTATGTTCTTATGATGTGGTACCTACCCTGTTATCTCCTGATAGCTCTGTCAATAGTCCATATTAGCCGGGCATCCAGTGTGCCAAGGAATAGTTGGATGTATGAAATGTTTTTTTCACATGGCATTGTGAACAGAGATTTGGCTGCGCACTTTTCCCTCATCTTATGTGTATTCATGTTTTTTTATTTGCTTGTCTTCCTCCAGGATTATGTCTTTGATAGGGATCCTCCTCTAATTTGAAGTAGATGATACTGCTGATATGATTATATCCTATCAATCCTGGTTGATACTAGTTGAGTTTTCTACCTTTCTGCCCTGTTTACTAAGGCAAGAATTTCCAGTGCCCTCTTTTGCAGTGAAGTTTTAAATTCAAATAGTTGGCACTCTGGTCTTCTGTGGACTGGAATCATGGACCTTGCTGAACTTCTCAGCAGCTATGACGGTTTCAGTAACACACAATATTCCGATATTTCCAAAGTTCTAAAACTTGTTGCTCAAGTCACAGGACTCTGCAGTTCTAGACATGAATTAAATTTAATAATCTATATTAATGCAAGATTAAGGAGATAAAATATATGAAAAGTCCAGAAAATAATGCAAAGCATTCTTAGAGTAACATTAATTTACCCACATTACACATTCATAATATTTTCTGTGTCTAATTGGACTGTTTAAATACACACCGGACTTTATATACTATGGGTTGAGTCTTCACTAGAAATCAAGTTGTGTTCTTAACTCAAGTAGCTAACATGAGATGAAATTCTACTGAAGACATGACAGTTTGGAGTTTTAACAGGAATGAGCAGATTGAGGCAAACACTAGGCTCCTTTATAGTCTTTAACGCCACTTGCTAACTAATGAAAATACCATACTGCCTTGTCTTCACTAGGCCTTTACCTTATGGTAGTTAATGCAAGTTAAAAACGCAGCTTTTATTTGCAGTGAAGACAAGACCTGTGTGCAGTGTGGCAAGTGAATAATACTGTGAGAATCTTATCTTTTATACTCCTGGGGTGCTGGAATAATTTTTAGAATAAGGGCGTTGAAAGCCATTGAATCAAACTGTAAACCCTAGATAATGAAAACCATTTCAAGCCAGGTGCGTGGCAACACCCCCCAGTACTCCTAGTCCAGCACCTATGTATACGCCTAAACTGGAGCTAATTGGAGACCCCCATGATCCAATCCCAGTGTGACTCAGCAAAAATACCTCTGCATATCTTTGTGGGGTCCCAGCCCCTGATATCTGGATGACTCAACAAAAGAACTCTGCCTGTGCATCAAGAGTCCTGGAATCTGCCACCCTATTACAGTGTTATAGTAGATCAACAAACGAGCCGTGTGCAGTCATGAGATCTTGGCAACAGTGGAAGTTCAGCAGAGAAAGTGTACGTGACAAAGACCAGCTGTGTACAAACTGAGGGCCATGCCAGTTGTAATCATCACCTGGAACAGTATTAATGTTAGGGAAAATGAAGTATCAAAGAGGCAGACTACACATGGAATCCAACCAACTTTATGCCTTGCAACAGAAGAATTCTAAGATAAAAATGCTTCAGCAAAAGTAGCACCTGTTAGAACATCAAGCTGGCTTGAGTAAAAAGCACTCGTATCTGCTGTCATTTGTGTTACCTTCTAGAGGAGGCAAGTGTTCAAGTTCCTTTATTGAGAGCACATGGCCTGAATGACAGACAGGAACTATTTAGCCAGTGTGCACTATGATTTCTTGCTCTCGGTGATGCACTGAGATTGACAGACAAGGGATGGCTTCAGGGAGAGGTTAAGAAATTTACACCGATGAGATAGGTGGGAGTGGCTGTTGCAGCTATATGAATTTCTGGACTTCACAATTTCCTTCTTCCTCTAAAACTTCCCTCTCCTTCTGCCCTCGAGTAAAATTGCCAAAAATCTACCAGCTCCTCTCTTTGGAGGACTGGTTGGAAAATCAGCAGCAGTGATATAAATAGCTGAGATCAACACTTCACACTAACTTTTCCCACAAAAAGGTGACAGGAGGACGCTGGCCTGGCAGAATGTTTCTAAAATTAGCAGAGGGACTGATTATAGCAATGCATCTGCTCCATTTCTCTGGGCTCACTTCTCTCCTTTACATGGCATGGACCCTGATTTGGGCACAGTGACCATGCACATTCAAAGAAACTCTCAGGCAAATATTCATTTGTCTGCTAAAGATCTGTTAATCGGAGATAGAGCAACAAAAGAAAATAGTGGCATGATCTCTCACATATCTGACATCTGGTTGGAGTGAGGAGTGAGGTGTGTGTGTGTGTGTGTGTGTGTGTGTGTGTGTGTGTGTGTGTGTGTGTGTGTGTGTGTGTGTGTGTGTGTGTGTGTGTGTGTGTGTGTGTGTGTGAGAGAGAGAGAGAGAGAGAGAGAGAAAAGTGGGGAGTCAGGGAACTGGACAGTCATACACCAGGTAAGAACTGGCAGAGTGGAGCACCTCCCTCTCCCAGCATGCATCTACAGTGGGGGGCAAGGAGTATTTGGTGGAGGAGCTTTGCCCCAGTGGAGAAAACCATTCCCTGTGTGGGCGGGATTTTCAGTTGTCAGGTTACAGCCAGACTCTTGGGCTCCTTTGTGCTGCCTCAGAAGTGAGAATCTGGCCTTTCAAGTCCTGTAGAGGTGCTAATGACTTACAGGCCAGTCACCCACAGAGAGCTCTTTTAGATCTCCAGATCCCAAGCTCAGATAAGAACACTTTTCCATAGTGTAGCTTTCATCTGTATCTACTTACATGGCACTTTTAAGCCTCAGAACTCCCTGTGAAGAAGGTAGGTGCCATTATCTGCATTATGGAGATGAAGAGAGACTAGGAATGTAAAATCCCATTTAATCAGTTAACTGGTTAAATTTTATGTTTAACCAGTTAACTGATTAAACAGGAGCAGGCATGAGGGCCGTTCTATCCCACTGGGCTAGAGTGGCCCCCTGCCTGCTATGGCCAGGCTGAGATGGCCCCTGTGCTGCGGACAGTGGGTGCTCCAGCTGGGGTGCTCCAGCTGGGGTGCTCCAGCCCCACAGGGCTGCTGGCTCCCAGCTCATGCAGGCTCGTGGGCTGGGAGCTAGCAGCCATCTCCCCCCCGCTACCACTTCTATCCCTTCCTCCCCACGTGAGGCTGCCGACTCCCAGCTTGCATGGGCTGAGAGCCAGCAGTCCTGCGGGGCTAGAATAGCCCCCTGCCTGCAGCAGTCATTGGGCTGCTCCTGGGTGGTGATTACCTAGTAACCTGTTACCCATTCACATCCCTAAGAGAGACTGAAGCCCAGATCCTCAAAGGTGTGGATGTGCCTAATTCCCATCAGGATGTGGGCCAACATGGTGTGTTCAAGGACACACACTGAATCAGAAGCAGAGCTGGTGAACGAACCGAGGATCCTGACTCCCAAACCTGCGTACTAATCTATAGACTGGGCCACTTTTCTCATTGCAGTGAGAGAGCTCTGCTTTAACAGATCCCATCACAACTTACAGCCCAGGCTCCAACTGGAACCTGGTGCTCTTTAGGCGCTGGGAAGAGCTTCTTTGAGGTGAGCTCCCATTCTGCCATTCCCAGTATATATACTGGACAAGCCAGTAAGGAGCTCATCTCAAAATGGTGTCACTTGTTGCATATTTTACAGGCCACAGATCCAATCAATGCACCAGAAAGGTAGAAGTAATCCTTTCTTTCAGGAATATATATGGCCTGCATCCACTGGATGTTGCTTTTCTTCAGTGCCAGAGTCTGAATTGGAAGGCTTCTCTCGTCTGTGTAGTTAATCTACCTTCCCAAAAGGCAGTAGCTAGTCCGTCCTGTCGACCTAGGATTGTCTACACGGGGGATTAGGTTTGTTTAACTGCGTAATTCAAGGATGTGGCTTTGTCATACTCCTGAGTGACGTAGTAAATTTCTAGTGTAAACGAAGCCTTTTTGGGGAATATAGACACATCATGTTATAATAAGAGTGGCAATTCAGGAAAGTGAGAATGCACCTTTTGTTGCCCCTTAAAATTCAGGAGGCTTCTCTCAATTGGAGCTCAAAGTGGTACTGAAACCTAACACAGCACTGTGTGATTGTGATGGTTTGGATCAGAGAAGTCCCCTTGGGGTTGTCACCTGGTGTGCTGATCAAGCCATTGAGCCTGCCTTCACTACCCTGTCCTACTGGTCCAGAAGCTCTGGTCTCCCCTAGCTAAGGCACAGAGTTGGGGATACCACCCTCTGGCAGAGCAACACAGATGCTGAATCAATTCAGCTCTCAAAGGACTCAGCTATAGGGCCATTAACTGCACCCAGGAACCCAACCTCCCCCCAAAATCCATCTTATTCTGTGTAAAAGTTTTACACAGAGAAAGTTCATAAAGTCAGCCCTCTTTATCAATGAAAGAGATATGTACAGTGGTTGCTTCCCATAGGTAACAATTATTTACACTGGGCTTGATAATAAACAAGTGTTTTATTAAGTATGAAAGGTAGGATTTAAGTCAATGCAAGTGAAAACAGACAGATCAAAGTAAATTGCTAAACCAAAATAAACAAGACAGCTAATCCTAATCCACTAAGAAACTTATTGCATGCAAATTCTTACCCTAACAGTTGTTCTAACTATCTCTTTCACAAGCTAGGCAGCCTCTTAGCTCAGGCCCAGTCCTTACCCCATTCAGTCTTAAATGTTTCCAGCAGACATCTTAGGTGGCAAGAGAGGATCTCCTGGCATCTGGAAACTGCCCCTATTGTTTGGTTTCCCCCTCTTATATCCCTTTTGCCCGAGGTGGGAATTCTTTGTGCTCAGTTCATATTTTTCTAACCTTGAATGGAAAATACCAGATCCAACACGGGTTCCAGAGTCAGCTGGCCTGGGCATATGTCTTTATAGGACTAATCACAATTTGGGCTTTCAGGGAAAAAAAAAAAAACATTCACAGATCATAGACTTGATCGCTGAACCATCAAGTTCCTGAAGTATCTGACTTTCCTAGATAGAATGCGTGGGCTAATAAAAACAGGTTTCCACTTAATATTTCTAACTTCACATATAAGGAAGATACATGCACATTTTGAAATGGCATGTTACATGTTACATTTTGCATAAAGTGTCTTTGAGTTATGCATGTTCATAAGCCAGTTTCCATAAAGCATGGGGGGACGTGACAGCTTTACTCAGGCAATGTCTTCTAGATCCCCCTCCTGTGTTCAGGTTTGGATATGTGGTCTTCCTTACCAAGGCATGCAATGAAACAGGCTGGTTGCCCGACTTTGTGCCAATGGTCAGATCTATGCATAGATCTTGAGCAGCCTGCTTTTCAAACCCTCTTGCTTAATAGAGTGGACTTGCAGGTTTACTCAGGTTCTTCTCCAGGCCTTTTGGCCAGGCTTGTGTGTATGCCAGATGCCTCCCCACTCCCTTAGTCCCCCTTCTAAATTCACTGAGATTTGCACGAGGATCACACTGTCTGGACCCTCTGCTTGCACTGGGCAAAGCTTATTATTCCTTCTTTGATGAAGTAAGTGTCCTTTCCCACACTCTAAATGGGGAAAATCTCAAGAGTTCACCAAATAAAGCAAATGAGAAGATAAGGGATTTAAATTAGTTCTCAGCCACTGAACACAGACACATACAAGGCAATATTTGAATCTGAAGAGTTGGTTGAAGTTTTAAACTCTTCCGGTTGCAGAGTTAAATGGTGCTGAATATTATTGTTTGGTCTGTGGAACCTGATGCTTTCTGTTCTTGATCAGTGTAGAATCATGCATTAATACAGGCAGATATTTGGAGGCAAACTCAGCCCTGGTGTGGCCAAGCTGAATTCAGTGGAGTAACATCAAGACTGAATTTAGCCCATAATGTTTTAAAACTTTCATTTAAAAGAAAGTCAAATTACAGCATTAATAAGGCCTGCTATTGGCAGGTACTGCGCACCTTCAGAGTCCCTTGGGATGCTTTCAACATGTGCAAGAGTGGGCCCCTAATTTGCAAAAGGAATGCAGTAGATAAAATAAAACCAGACTTTAGTAAGCTAAATAAAGCATGTGATACAGCACTGTGCAAGCTTTTACTCGAAACCTTAGTTTATTTTGATGTAAGCAGCACTGCTATATGGACCAAAAATTAGTGGAAGGAAATTAGACAAAGTGAAACAATCACTGTTTGCAGAGGGGGGTAGAGGTGTCCAGTGCAAATCCTGTTTCTTCTTCCTCTACAAAACCTCTGAAATTCTCACCTCCATCTCAGTCCTGAGTGCTAAAATATTGGACCATGTTAGCTCTCAACAGAAGTGATGAGTAGCAGATTTGGACAGTTATTTACATTGAGAACAAAGTCCAGATGCAATTTGTGGGTGGTTTATTTTGTATGATGTGTGTGGATCCCCCCATCCCATGTTTAAGGCACCTTATTAAGGTTGCAAAGTCAGCCACTCTAAAGTTAGGCAGTCCTAGTAATAAAGTTACCTGTGCATCCTTCATTCGGCCCTCTTGTGTATATGCATTATAATACTCTCTGTAATTACATGATCACATATTAGGAGTTCCACATGACCTCTGCTTCCTTCAGTGCTTGGGATGGATAGTACTCACTGAATGAGCAGCTATTTGGGATTTTGTTTTATCCTCCTTGTTTAGTGAATGGTCATAGGCCTTATTTTATTACTACACATTATTCAAATCCTGCTCTGAAGCCAGAATTATTGAGGCCTTTTCCATAGTGCTCATCATTATAGTTTTGAGTGCTTCACAAACACTGAGGAGTGTCTCCACAACATCCCTGTGAGGTGAAAGGGTAGTATTATCCTCATTTGACAGATGGGGCATGGCACTACAGAGAGATTAAGGCCAAAAGGACCCTCTAATCTTGGGCTCCCAATTTGAGACATGTAGAACCTACTTTTTCTGAGTACCTAGGTTACATAACACATTGCATAGGTTCAAAGCATAGTTTCCATTGACTGCAGTTGCTTTAACTGTGTATGCTCAGTGCCTCACAAGAGAGAGCCACAAGTTGGACACCCAGAAAATGAAGATTCCAGAAATAGTGACCATGTGTGAAAAGTCTGGTTGAAGTGACTTTTCTAGCACTGCATGATAGAATCTTTGTGGCAGAAACAAGCATAGAATCCAATTCTCCAGGGCAGTATTCATGTGCCTTAGCCATGAGACTGCCCTTTTTGATTCTGCCGTCCCCTAACTTATTCACCACACACCTCTGGTTTCTGCATCAAATAAAGCAGGTGTCTTCCAAACACCACCCTCCCTCCATACACCACCCTGTATCATCTCCCTCCTATGCATTGAGTGAGAAAGAGAGCTTCTTTTCCTGGATGAAAAATGAAATTTCATAGGAACAATTTCAAATGGTTCAGCTCTCAAGACATGTCAATAAGAGCACAGTCAATGATACCTTACGAAGAGGGCCAGGAGTACCCATGTGGCAAAGTTCTCTCTAGTTCCTCCATGAGGAGAGGTTGACCCCTTATTAATTTACAGGCAGGCAGTTTTTAATATCTACATACTCATTACTCATTGTAAGGGCTATAAGTACTCCCCTTTTCCCCAGGAAAGATCTGGTGTGCAGAATGTTGTTCACAACAATCTCTGTTTTCTATCAATAGCTGAAAATTGATTTCTTTCCCTCTCTATACATTCTGTTCCCAAAGATCGAAGCTTGCCTGGTGTCTCCTGAGGGCCATTTCTAATTTTAAGACTTTATCCTCGTGCTTCACACAGCAACACCCGAGGCGTGCCACATACGCTCTGAAATGCACTCCAGGCCAACCATGCCGGACTGCTGAATTACTATTCCTGTTCGTCTATTTTCAATACACTGAGATAAGTCAGAAAATGAGGCCAAATAAGCAGAAAGTGTGAAATCTGTGTGAAAGTCAAAAAAAAGGAAAAGGGTTGGAGTAGGAAGTCCTGAATTTTCTGGTAAGCTTCAGATTCCTTCTAGCAAAGCACTGGAATTCACATCCCAAAGTATTGGGAGACAATATAACATAGAGAGGGAAAAAATAGCTGATGCTTATAAGTTGCAGAAATGTTTAGCATAGTTCCCAAGTGAACAGAGCTTCAGAGAATCAGACCAGCTTTTTAAACTCTGATCCCTTGGGAATTCTCTCAAACTAGCAGATTCAAAAGATGGGAGGAAAAGTATTGGCTCTCTCCTCTGGGGTGGGAATTTTAGAAAAAGAGCAAATATATAGTTACTTGGCTTATACTGAACATGTAGCAACAGGGAAGAGCTGTTTAACTTATGCCCATACATACACGCACGTGCACACTCTCCCTCCACTCTTTATTCACCAATTTAGGACATAATAGCCCATAGCAATACACATCTCCCACGCATGCTGCCCCACCAATGTACTTCACCCTTAACCTATAGAAACCCCATTGTTTAGTAGTGAGAGAGGAGCTCAGTTACTGTAGCCCATTCCTTTTAAGGATGTCTCTTCTGAGTTTTGCCAACAAACTGTTGATTTAGTCCTTTGCAGTGTGGTTATTTATCCTCTATCAGTTGGACTGCGACCCCTACTCAATTTAGTGGCCCATGGACCTGCCCTCAGAGTGTCACAAAATCCACTAGGGACTTCACTGTTGCTGTATTGACTTTATGTGGAAGGGCTCAGATATTATAACTAGCTAGAATGAGATTAAATAGGGTCACTAGAGCCTTTGACTGGATTGGACCCAGCAATTAGGAAATGAAAGGCTCTGTCTTCCATGACAAGTCCTGCCACTAGCTTTCCCCCAGTGGGAAGGATCAAGGCAACAATTTCAAGTTGGTTATGCGTTGAAATCTATTACTGATACAATGAATACTCAATATTGAAAGGTAAACACAATAAAAAAAAACCCAGGAGATACAGTAGTTGGGGGAAAGGTTTTAGAAAAGCTGTTAGTGAGAATGGAAAGTGCTGAGTGTTTGTAGGGCTTTATAGTTATCAGTTTTTAACGGGGCTTGCTGGGATTAGGATGTGAACCAAGAGGAAGTTCAAAGAACAAAGGGCTCACAACCCTGAGACTCAGTTACTGCACATCGCACACAGTACATGCGATAAGGAGACTTTAAAGAGGTGGCACTGTACATTTCCATTGCTCTCCCTAGGAATGTTGGGCAGCATTCTCAAGCTCCATGTAATAGCCGAGCTGGGATGTGACACCCTCAAGGAAATGAAACAGGAACATTTTTTAAACCATTCAGCATGCACAAGAAGAAAGCTGCTTCCCAATTTACCGAGTGAAACATTTATACATTGCACCCCTTCAATCACACAGCGTTTCCTCCACCCCCTGCCTCAGGGACAGCTTCACTAAAACCAGAGGTTAACTTTAACCATGCTGCAGTCTGCACATTTCACTGTAATGAGGCTATTTGGTACTTTCATTCTACCTCATTGAGAGCTATCCCAGCCTGCTACCAACAGGTTCCTCTGTAACTTCTGAAGTTTCTTGTAGTGGAAGGAGTTAAATTTTCAGAATGCCTATTAATTGTCCTCCTTACTGTTGTCTGAATGTTCTAGAAATAAATGGATAAAAAGTCTATGTGTGTCCAAGTTCTTATTCTTTTTATGGATATCCTTATCTTCACACACCCCCCCCCCACACACACCATTTCCCCTTGACTCTAGCAATGTGACTTCCCCTTGATATTTCTGCAGCTGTATGCTTTTTTTAAATGACATTTTTACCTACCTGATGCTTGGTATCTCTTCTCTGGTCTCCTCCTCCTTCCCAGGCTCCTTCTTCTTTTTCTTCTTTTCAGTTGTTTGTTCTGTAGTCCTTTAATCTTTCTGTCTCAGTTCCCCTTCTTCTCCACCCACTTTCTCTGTCTGTCTCTCATTTGGTTCCCCCCACCCTCTTTCTGCCTTTCTTCCTCTTTCTCTCCACCTACTCCCTTTTTATTTCTTTCCACTGTTCCTCTCTGTCTCCTCCCCACTATCTCCCCCCACTTTTTCTCTGTCCTTCACACTTTCTCTCAAATCCAGTTATTCATGTTTTTTGCTTCTTTAAAAAAATATCAATTCACTGTGTTTTCTGCCATTTTTGGACTTTCTCTGTCACCGTGTTCTGTTCCTCCCTGTGATCACGCTGCACTGACTGCTAGCTTCTCACTGTCCCGTCCAATTGCCAATATACATAGCTCATGCACCTCCTCTCTTAGATAACAAGCCCTGGTTTCAAACCTTCCTTTAAATTAAAAGAGACGGGGCTGCCCCCTCGTTTATCCCAACCACAGCCAAGGAAGTTCCTGTGGGACCCAAACTAAAGGGAGTGCAGGGCTGGGAGGTAGTTTCTGACTTCTTTATTAAAGCCCAGCCAATCAAAGCTGAGTTCCCACGGTGCAGGAGGGTCTTTTATTTAGCCAAGGATGCCTCACACACAAGAAAAACAAAATAAACATTCTAAATATAAATACATGCACAGCTCCAAAAGTTAAACCCCAAATACAGCGTGCTTCATTTGGAGCACAGGAATGGGAAATGCCATACCCACCCAGTCCTATGGCTGGGCACTCCAAAATACCATCCGTGGCCATTTCCAGATATGCCAGTGGATGGGGCAAGAAACCTCTTTATGGACAAATACGAAATGACTTGCCCACAGGGGACATGTCTTCCTAACCCCCTTCACACAGAGGTTGCTATATGTCCTATAGCTTGAGAGTTTATATCCTTCTAAAAATGCTTTCTTCATAGCTAATGTTGGCTGTGCTCATCATTACCCATACTCATGTCTAATCCCATCGTTCATTTCTATTTAACACTTGGCCTCAGTGTTGAGAACAAACGCTGAGATTCCAGCCAGTCTGAGCTATGGCTGTTGACAGAAAACAAAGCTGACGAATGTGTGATTTGGGCTTTGGCGAAAGAGTCTACTCTGCACAATGGTGTGACCATACACTTTCTCTGTGGCCTTCCCTCCCTATAGTCAGCCCACATATAGTCAGAAGTAGTTCTTTATAAATTCAAAGTGATCCGTAGCTGCTGACCATATCAGCTAACAGAGATCATGTCATTTGAGAAGTGAAGGTGTTCTCATGAACTGAGAGCAGGACCAAGACCCAGGAACTCCTAAACTCTAATTCCATCTCCAACATTGATTTGCTGGGTGTCCTTGAGCAGTAAATCTTATGTCTTGGTACCACATGCCCTATGTAATAGAAACTGATAATTTTCTATAGGTTTGTTGAACCTTTGTATAGGAATGAATGGACAGTTTTATACTTGCTACGGAATTCTATTGTATGGACCAAACAAACAAAAGCAAACCAACCAACAATCTGTAGAAAGGAGAACAATATTACATTCTTCAGGTTATTTAGAGTAATTTCTCTAGAACCTTATTCAATTTCTATAGAGCCCTGTTATCCCTATGAATTTTGATAGGATTTTTCCATAAAGGCACATCCATAAAATGATAATACAGATCTACCTGACCAGGGTGACTTTAGGAGTGATTTGTTAATGCTTGTAAAGTGGTTTCAGTTTGCTAGAGAGGTGCAAAGTGGTGTTGTGACTGTGATGAAACTACCTCTGTCCCTGCCCCTTGTGGTACTTTGCTCTACACCCAAAGTATTCAGGTCTGATTTTCCTGGTTTAGGCCATTGATTTGCTTGCTCTAAGACTGAGCCATAAGGTATCTGCACACCTAGATAAGATCTGGTTCAGCTGAGTGACTACAGGGAGTTTCTATGAGGCTACATATATGCGTGTGTGTGTTGTGTGTGGTATGGGACTGGTCCTGGCCCTGTCTCAAGGGACAGAGGTCCTTGCCCACAATAAGCCTGGGTTCGGGGTGTTCTGCTGCATGGCTTGGAAGTGGGATTTTAAGGCATGTGTGCATAAGGCATGCCCTGTGGTACCTTCTACATAGACCTTGTATTTTCTGAGGACACCTTGTGTGCTATTGCAGAGCAGGGGATTGGGTGAGAGCCAGCTAGTAGAAGGGAAAGGGGAGAGAGGTCAGTGTGCTGCTGCTATATGGCTCCATCTCCCACCACACACATGGCTTCAGGGCACAGGCTAGGGAGGCAGCTGCTCTGCCATGCCATAGCCTGGAAAGAAGGGCTCCTCTTCCCCAGCTAAGAGGCGTCCAGTGCAAAGCTCAGATAGCGAATGAAGCCTCCCCAGGACACGTAGCAATAAGAAGTGCGTCCACAGATTACCTTGTGTAGCCTGCTCATTCTCCACATTGTCCTATCAGAGCTATCTAATCTCATCCAGAAAGAGGTGGGAGTGAGATTCTGAGCACAGTATCAGCACAGTGGCTTTTTTAGCACAGGCCTCATCTGTAGTTAATATAATTCTCCTCCCCCTAGAGTTCCAGTAAGCAGACTAAACCAATAAAAAGTCTGGTTCCATTTGAAAAGGTGTGTGAGCACACAGTATAGGTGAGAATGTGCATTGGAAGGTGGCGCACCACATAAAGGAAATGCTCTGTGAAGCCTGCGCTCTGTTGGGAAGGCTGTTTTGTGCAGGGGTGTGCGCTTTCTTGAGAGCCTGGCAGTTTTGCAAGGCCGGAGCAGGGGAGGCTAAGTAATTTTCTGAGGCTGTTTGCAGGGAAGAGAGGAGGCCCATTACAGGAGAGGAATGTATCCCCTCTAGCTTTTCGACACAAGTGGAATTTAGAAAAACAAATCTAACCAGGGCTATCTCTGATGGCAGCAGTAGCACTTGGAGGAACCTTTCTGTAGCCATGGCTCACATGGTCTCACCATTAAACCTGATCTTCAGTGTGATGACAGTGCAGGAATCCAGTGGAGCTTTGTCTATACTAGGACAGTGAAACCAGCAATGTTAGACAGGTGCCGTTTTTTCCCTAAAGTTCCCTTGTGTAGAGGTGACAAAGGGAGAGCTTCCTTGCCGTAGACCCTCAGTTGTGAAGGAATCTTCTGCCCCAAAATATGGTTCCTAAGGGTGGACTGTGCCTCTGAACACTGCAGCAGTGTGTGATGATAAAACCCTGAGAGCCAAGTGAGCCATTTTTTTGTAGTCACATATATTCTTTTAGTATAAAATCTTAAATGTTTTCAATGTAGTAAGATGTTTTTCACCAGAATCTCTCTCAATCCCAGACAGACACAGTGAAAAAAGATGAGGCACAAGAATGTCAGTTTCATTTGAATTCTGAAACAAAGTTGTGAAGAGTAAAAAATCAGGGCAGATTTCCCTCTCCGTAAGTCAGAAGCAAAAATAAATGAAATGAAGAGTTAGCTGCGAGCCTTGTGTTAGATGTAACAAAGAATTGCATTGCGTCATCTGCTGCTGCCAGTTCTACTTACTACCTTACACCTCCTTAGCATCTCAGAGCATCTCAAAGCAATTTGGAAGCATGAGTTTAGTGAAGCCTCACAGCAGGCCTATGAAGATGACAGTTGTCCCCATTTTAGAAATGGGGAGACTGAGTCCGGGAAGGACTACGTGATCTGTCCAGGGCTTCAGCAAGTCATTTGTAGAGCCAAGATAGCTGAATCCAGGAGTCCTGCCTGCCTATCCCTGACTGTAGCTACCAGACACCACTCACTCTCTGTCTTCTAAATATGCACTCTCTGGTTAAATCAATAACCATCTCACACAAGCATGTTATTTCAATATAATAATTAATAATAATAAATAACGAAGAAGAAGACAATAAAAAACTATTACCTCTTTCTGCTGATTCTGGACAGGTGTGGGAGAGCAACACACAGTGCAGGGGGGTGAAGGTTACTAGTAGTTTTGGCACTGATTCTAGGGCAGGCAAGAACCCATCTCTCTGCTAGTGTTCAGTGCTCAGTAGGGCTCCTTGTCTGAGGGAGGCCCCTTTTAATGGGGCAAACAAACCCCAGAAAGCTCCTGGAATACAGCCACTTGTAGACTGAGACTAGCTGACTGGCTGGAGAATCCCTAAAGCTTGAAGGAAATAAGCTGGGGGTTCCCAGCTCCTGTGCTCTGCCTGACATACACTGGCAGCTGTCTGACTATTGCTCTTTTAAAGAGTCGTCCTGGATCGGGATATAAATGTGATCTTACGCAGGCTGTATTGTCAGCAGCAACTTGGCCCAAGTTCAGCTCTTCCTCTGGCTCCCAGCTACTCTATTTTTAATGAAGGATTTGGGGCTATTAGAAAGGAAGTCAAATTGTTTTAGGAAAACAATAGCAAAGCAACTAAAAGTTTATTAGCTTCCTCCCCAGGGCCTGGAACCAGCTTGTCAAATTACTAAAAAGATGGCAGAGCTATTTATTTGAAGGGCTCACGACAAGCCTCACAGTTTCATTCCTGTTTATGTCTTTGTGAAAACACAGGAAAATAAAAAATATAGATATATATATCTAAGAGGAGCAGACGTTTCTAGTCTGTGAAACGTGCAAGTAGAATTTTAGGGTGGGCGACTCAGGGAGGCTGCTACAGCATGGGATTTTCATGATAAAGTGAAGGTGCACCCACACTTTTCCAAGCTATCACCAGGAAAATCTCCTTGCTGGTTGAAATCTTCCACGCTAAGTTTTAGCTCAGGCTATGCTTTTATGTGAAAGTTGGGGAGTGGTACTCAGCCACTTTAAGCTATGCAAAGGAAAAAAAAAAAAAAACCCATCAGGAGGAAGACGGGACTTCCGAAAGAGCACATCTGCTCTTCCGCCAAAAATGTCAGAAGAGCAGACGCATTCCCTGCACGCGGCAGAGTTCTTTTTGGGATACCTTCAGTATCCCGGAAAAACTCTGTAGTCTTGATATAGCCTAAGCCAGGACAGCTACAACATTCTAACACTCCCAACCTCTGAGCAGCTCAAAAAGCAGGGATTTAAAATTCCATTGGTTTCTGAAGTCTCAGACAATATTCAGCCCTGGGTCAGGGAGACACATTTAAGGTGTGAGCCTGCTAGGGCTAGACGTCCCTGCTCCGATTCATAAGAGAGCTGTGTGATTAAACGATCTCTGGAAGATCCCAAGATACTGTCTGTCAAAACTGCAACCACTTGATATGCAGAAAAGGCATCTTCCTAGAGGTTTAAAAGTATATTTACAATGTCTGTCACTTTGAGCTCTTTACATCTTTTAAAGTCATGGTCCATCAGAGCATTCCCATTCAGCAAAGCCCTTACATAGAATCATAATCATGCACATGCTTAACTTTGAAGACATATTTACATCCCATTGAATTCAGTGAGGCTTAAACACTTGTTTCTAGGCAAGCACCTGCCTAAGTGCAATGCTGAAGCAGGCCCGAAGACAGCCTGTTTTATTGGCAGGGGGTTATGGCAGATATAAGCTCTTCACAAATATTTTAAAAGTATCTTTGTTCTAAAATGTGCTGCAAGCAAAACACCAGATAGTGTTTGTTAGAGTAAATGTTTTAGATGCGTTGTTTGGAGTAACCTGTGTAACTTATTCATAACTTAGCCACTTACAAGTAGTCACCCCAGGCTTCTGGCTTTGAAACCTGTATGCTGCAGCCAAACACCAGCAGGTATTCTCGTCATATTAATCGTGTCGGCTCTGATCCTGCAAAAACTTGGGCATGTGAGAAACTTTATGTATGGGAATAGTCCTGTTGTCTGTGATGGCACTGCTCATGTGTGTGAAGTTGCCAATGTGCATAAATGTTACTTCTGTGGTATGCCAGTTGTGATATATACTATGCTAATGCCCGCCACAAAAGGCATAACAGGCCACCATGTAGGGTGATAATCCATCTGTGGCATCATGAAGGCAGATGTGATAACTTGGAAATTGCTGAGTGGACAGATACTGCAAGGTAAAAAAGCTCTGGGCCCTCTATCTTCAGAGTGGTGGGGAGACCAGTGCTGGCACCTGCTTCAGGAGGCCATTTACTCCCCCACTAGCTGTTGCAGTGGAGCGATTCCTGGCTCCAGAGCATAAGTCTCAGAGGGAGGACAGTGCCAGAAGTGTAAGAAAACAACACCAGGTTAGAAACCTTTGGATGGGGAGAGGTGGGAGGGCGTGATGGGGAGAGGGGAGGACGCTAAGGTGTGGGAGGTAAATTGCCTCACTTCAAAGAAAATGATTTTTGCTGTGGGAAGAGAGAAAATGGGGCCTGCTCCACAACCATGATGATTACCCCTGATAGGGAGGTGGCCCAAGATTTGGTCCTACCCTGAACATGGCTGTGAGGGGGCTGACTCACCACCATGGTGCCACCAGCCGGCTGTCCTGGGAATTAGTTCTTTCTGCCCCGCTGGGTGCCTTTCTCTAGGTGGTGTCTCCCCTCTTTCTCTTGATCACAGTGTCCTATTTAGGACACTGCCCTCCGGCAGTGTCCACATTACTGTCGGGGTCCCCCTTCCGGGGGGAGTTGTTTGCCCCTCGGGCCTTGCTTCTGGCTCTGCCTCACCAGCGCTGCCCTAGCTCCTGGGAGCCTCTTACTGCCTCAGCAGCCAGGCTCTCACTGCTCTTCTCCCAGAGCAGCAGCCAACTCCCCCCTCTCCCTCCAGGAGCCCATCATTAAATAACCCCCAGCTGGGCCCCAATTGATGAGGCCTGTCTCAGCTGGGGCTTTACTCCAAGCCCTTGCTCTGGGCTGGGGTTTTCCCTTAAAGGGACAGTGCAGAGCAAGCGCCCTGTCACAATGGCGCTTTTGCCATTAGGATTAAAGGTTCTGGAGCCTTCTTCTCTGATGGAATCTTTCTGGGGGGGAATGAAGAAAGAGTTTAAAGAAGGAGAGGTACAAGGAGTTCCTTTGACAGGCCATATTACCTGAAGCCAGATGGCTATCTTTAGAAGCATTCTTAAAACGTTTCAAGACATGACCCAATAGGTAAAAACGAAGAGCTATTTAATTGCACAAGTAAGTGAGAAAAAATTCTTATTGTCTGCTCCTTTTATTAGTGATTTTAGTGCTGGTGACTGACTCAGAGACTGAAGTCCTCTCTGAACAGAGCAATTATTGTATCAGGAAGAGGAGAAGCAAGCTTCATGCTGCCTAGCCAACGTGTGTCAACCCTCAAGGTGTAGCACTATAGTGACCTTCCTTGCCCAAAAAGAGCTGGAAAGACTTTTTGTGCAATTTCTGTGTTGCACAGCCTCAGGTGGTTGTGCAGAGCAATGATGGGAGTCGCTTCCTTCCCATCCTGAATGTGCATCCTGCATCTGAAATCAGAAGGAGGGAATATGCAGCATGATCCTGGGACTTAGCGCAGCTGAGATAAAATGCACAAACTTTTTAACCATTATCTACATGTTCCCCTTGAGGCTTGTTGATTTTGCATCTAACTGATTGTGTGACTGTCACATGGTGCCAGAGTGGATTGGTACTGGTGCAAATCTTTTCTGGGCCAAACCTCACATATGAACTCATAAAAGAACTTCATGATAGCATTGGATTAGTTATTGATATTAGCTCTAGGGGAGCTGGCTTTGCGGGGAGAGGGTAAAAGTCATTTACAAAAATTGATGTGGCTAAGAAATGATTTCGTTTCAGCTAGAGCTATCCAGGCAGTCCCCAAATATGGTCTGAGTCCCCTTGAGAACAGCTTGTGGGAAAACATCAATTATGCTGTTAAAAAGAACAAAAACGAAAAACAAGAGGAAGTGTCACCTCAGTGCGAGACATCTGAGGTGATAAGAATGACCGTAACAAATCCCAAGGAAAGCTCTTACCCACTCGCAGCAGTGATTTGTGGTTCTGTAAGTGTGAGAAACCAAGAGGCACATGCTAGTGGATAGATGGTTCTCACATGTGATGCCCATGTGGACTAAGCTAGGGCTTCACAGAATTAGCCATTGTCGACCTGACCTCCCCTCCCCTCCCATCCCCTCCCCCTGAAGAAGGAAAAAGAAACTTCAGTGGGTTCTTCTAAGATCAAAGGGAATCCAAGACTGGTTCAAAACAATGCACTCAGTATTTGGGAGTGCAGTCACCAAATCAGGAACACCACGGGATATGACCACAAAAAGGGCAATCAATGGAAAATATAAATGGAATGGTTCAAAGCCATGCAAAATTTTTCCAGAGGGTGGGGTGGATGGGAAAATGGGAATTCTGACTATTTGCCCAGGTCAGTCCCTGTGAAGAGCTAACTTCCAGTCTCAGGGATGGTAACTATTTAACAGCTCTCAGTAGAAGGAAGTTCTGAAATGTGCTGCACGGAATGATGTAGCATCACCTCACATCTGGTAAATGTTTCTTAAATACTCTCATCTGCATGATTCTGTGTTTGTGTTGTCAATAGTTTTATGACCATAATAGAGAACTCTGAATTTGTATAGGAGAACAGATGGCTGCAGACTGGGGCTTTCTGGGAAGGAATCTAAAGGGCCTTGAAATGTGCTGATAGGAAAATGTTGAGCAACCTGTTCCAGTTATTGGGCTTAGATATCAGCACTTGTCTGCAGCTCCCGGATTGTTTGGAACACGAGAGAGATACTGGCCACGGAGCGGTTGTTATGGCTCTTCATGCCATTGGATACTGAAGGGATTAGAGTGGACAACCTAACAGGTTCGCAGATTCAGCTTAGCTCTAGCAGGCAGAGGTTACAGTGCTCCTGTAAACCATGGAAACAATAGCTGTCTCCTGCCATCACAAGTGCCACCTCCTCTCTCTCCAGCAAAAAGTCAGGAGAGCCCTTCTTCCCGTGCCCATCAGCAAATCTTAACGCCTGAACAAGCCTTTCCATTTCTCCCTCTCCAGTGAGGTGTGACTCTTCTCCCTGCCCATGGAATCTGTCCCAAGCTGCTTAGTATAAAAAAGATCCTTTAGGAAACCACTAGTAAGAAAATGTTGGAGTTATTTTACCCCACTATGAATCAGATTTATACTCCTACAGCAAACTAAAATCAGTTGATAAGGTAGACACCACGGTGCTACCTGGAGAGCTAGATAGCTGGAGTAACTTTTAAGGGACTTGCAAGAAGATCAGTGATGGCATGTGGTAAATGGTACTAGGACTGCTGAACCAATGACAAGCTGTATTTTGCTAAAGTAGATGGATACTAAGATTTTATTTGCAGTTCAACACACTTTAGAGCAGGGGTATCAATAGGCGGCCTGCAGGCTGGATCCAGTTGCCAGCTATTTTTGACAAGTTTGCAAAACTCTGGGGCTGGAGTGGGCAGTGAATGCAAGGTGGATAGTGCGGTTAGAGGACTGACCACAAGCCGGCAGCTTTGGGGAAGCTTGGGCTGTGGGTAAGGTGGAGGAGCCTAGCACCAAGACTGTATCCCTCCCCTGCTGCTGCCACCATCACCAGCTACCACCAGCCTGTGACTGAGGGACTTCATAAGCAAAGGTGCTGACTGCCTGCTTCACAGGGGCCACAACACACTTGTGAGGCCAGGAGTAACCCATCTGTGGCAATAGTGCTTTATGTGCCTCTGGTCAACGAGGTGTCACAGTTTAGGGAGGGTGGGGGGTCCCTGGCTTTTCTGCCAACCCTGTATGCTTACTGGGTCTCACAGTGGGAGCGCTGCTCACATGAACCTGCCAGGCCAGGGGCTGACAGCTGGAGCCCCAGCTGCTCTGGATGGACACAAAACTCAGGGGGAGGGTCCCTCTCAGCCTTTCTAAATGGTGCCCACTGGGCTGACAACTGGAGTCGTGTCATGCATGTGGGGCTGACAGTGGGAGCCCCGGCTGGCATGCAGGGTTGACCAGCTGAACCCCATCGCATACAGGGCTGAGAATGGGTGCCCTGCTGTCCCAGAGCTAATAACCAGGTCGCCCCTGGAACCTTGGTTAAAGTTGCCAATCCCCACCCTCCATCAAAATCTGAAATGTCACTCCTGGATCACCATCGCGGACCCTACAAATGAAATGCCAACATTTCCTCCTAAGCTTCTGAGTGGTGCATATTTCCTGTCTGTCTCAGAGAGACCTCCTCTGATTGGCTCCTTTCAGGAAGCAGGTGGTGCTCTCTAGCTGTGCCCCTCCAGATTCAGGAAGGAGAAGAAAGAGTTCAGTTGGCTTGGGGCAATTCTGCTCTTCCCTTTCCTCTACTCCTCTGACAAGGGAGGTCTCTTGTACCTCTCCCCTTTCTCCTCTCCCTCCCTGCATTCCCACTCCCTGGCCTGTGATTGCAGGGTGCAGAGCCCCAGGGCGAAGGAAATCCTGCTCCGGCACTTTTGACATCTAATAGCACCGTATTAAAGATGGCAGTAAAAAAGTAACACCAAAAAATGTTCATTTAAAGAAGACTGGACTAACACTGTTTTATTTTGACAAAACAGACAAAGGGGTTCACCAGCATGTTTAATTTGTACAGACACTGGCTATTGCTAAGTGAAAATATCAAATGGTACTGTGAAACGAAGCACATGGATTTTGACCATAAATACCCACTAAGCTCCCGTTTAAGGTAAGACAAGGACACTTCATTGAAGAATACTTATTTTCAGAGCACAAATATTATTTCAAAGGCTGTTTGGACTCAGGAAAAGGCAACTGAAGTTTCATTGAGGTGCATTGGTAATAATGGCAAAACACAGGAAACCTTGAACAGATGTGGACGTTATTAAGCAGTGTGCGGTTACTACAGCTGAAACCCTTTATGCAGAGAAGAGAGACATTGCTGATGCCTTCAGACAACTGCCAGTCTCATACACAACAACTACTGGACATGTTGAGATGATGGCGCAAGATATTTTCAAGCATTTGTGTGAGAAGTGGAAAATGGGAAATTTTTCCTTGGCAGCAGATGAATCCTATGATATCAGGGATACAACTCAGGCAGCACGTATGCATGGACAGCGGGTATTGCGAGTCAGGGGAGGCTGAGTCTCCCCAAATAGCCCTGCGTGATCCCCCTCCAGTTCACCTCTAAGCCCCCCTTTCTGCTTCCTGCCAGTGCTCTTCCCCCATGACCAGACTGGTGCCATGCTGCCCACCCAGTGCTCTGGGGGTGGGAGGGCTGGGGGCTATGCTGCTCACCCACCTGGCACTCCAGGGCTAGGGCCATGCTGCCTGCCTGCTCCAGGGCGGTGGGCTGCACCACCTATGTGGTGCTCTGGGGCTGGAGGCACTCAGGTACCCCAGGGCTAGAGTGAGGAGGGCAGTGGCTGGGGGGAGGGGAGGAGCTCTGGGATCTGGCAGGCGAGGGAGGGATAGGACCTCAGGCAGGGGAGATGAGCCAGGAGCTACCCTCCCCAGGCCCGTGGTTCCCACGCCACCCATTGGAGTATGCCTGATTTTTTTGCTGGAGAGAAATTTGTGGATGATTTGTTGTTCCTTGCACCCTATAACAATCATACAACAAGTGAGGATTTGTTTAAATCTGTTCAAACTGTTTTGTCTAATGAAGGTTTTGACGTGACTCAGTTTGTGTCAATTACAACAGATGGTGCGCGCCTGCCGTGATTGGTACTCACCGAAGGTTTGTAAAACATCTGCAAGATGTGCACTTGATTCC
Organism: Rafetus swinhoei; assembly: GCA_019425775.1. NCBI lineage: Eukaryota > Metazoa > Chordata > Testudines > Trionychidae > Rafetus > Rafetus swinhoei. The sequence goes on along the minus strand of CM033437.1, from coordinate 186,780,315 downwards.
TATCACTGTGTAATTCACCAAATCCCACTTTGTGCAAAGCTTAGCAATGAGTACGCAAAGATAATGTCAATGGTGATTAAATTTGTCAGCTTCCTATGGTTCAAGTTATCACTGCAACACAGATAGTTCAAAACATTTATTTCAGAAGTATCTGTTGAGTATGAGGACCTGTTGTTTCATAATGCCATCCTCTGGCAGAGCAGAGGGCCAGTACTGAGAAGGCGATGCAGAATTTGAGTTCATGGGGAAGAATATATACAAAACATTCCAGGGAAAAAAGTAGAAGAGCAACAGGTATTTTTGAAGGTTGCCACAAGCACAAACATCCCACCTTTCCCTGTTGATAGAACAGGTCATTTAAATGATTTCAACTTAAAGCTATAGGGGCAAAATAACTGTGTAACGAAGCTCCAAAGCAGTGTCACTTCACTTTAGAACAAGCTGAGCTTCTTCAAAAGTGATTTGGGAACTGGGGAGATGCTGCATATGCAATGTTGCTAAACTGCTGGGACACTGCAAACATGAATTGATGGCACCATTTCTGGACAGGTTTTTTCAACACTTGTTGCAGATATCCTAAGAATTTGAAAGTGTTAAAGACATCTTCTTGATTGTAAGGAACCCATTCATGCTACAAGCAAATGGCACTTGGTGTGATCAAACAAAAGCACCCTTTTCAGATGTTGGAAAAGCAAAACTACTGCTGGAGTTTACTGATTAATAAGCAGATGAAGTGCTTAAGGTGCAACACTCTGAAACTACATCTGAAACTTTGTGGATTACCTTGTGCTGGACTCCGAGTATCCACACTTGAGAAAAGTGGCATAAAACATTGTGACTATGTTTGGTTTAATATATGTGTATGATTTCCATTCTCAACAGTGAACAACATTAAGTTGCATAATCACTGCATTCTGACTGACAATCAACTGTGCAATTGTCTTGACTGAATTCACTCCAAATTTCACAGTCCTTGTCCAGCTGAGAATCTGTCTGTTTTCCACTGTTGGTGAGTATAATAATTATACATGATTCATGCATATTTTATTTTAATTTGTATTGCCATATAAAAATACATTTTCAGTAGTGATGCTAGAATTGTAATAGATATTTCATAGTAATTATTCATGATTCTTTTACTTAATACACATGTAGTTGGGTATGCATTTGTTATTGGAAAGACTCGAAACATAAAAGATGAAGAGTTCACTTGCACTGTTATTTTCTTTCAAACTGATGCAAATATTAAATAAATCAAAAAGCCTTGAAAGTTGTGAATGTTTATCTATCAATTTATAATCATATATATCTATGCTAATTTTATTTGACAAAACCAAAGTTAAAACTGTTTGTAAACTCAAAATACATTCAAAACTTAAAACAATTGTCCGAAAGTGTTTTAATGCTAATATTTGCATCTATTTAACATTGTATACATGTACTTTCTTAGAGTAATTTATTGCAACTTTTTTGCCTTAAGCCACTATTGCACCTTTCCAGTCTTTGGGACTGCTTGGGGACATTTCATCCCTGGCCTTACTTAGTGCAGTTTCAGGACCGCTCTAAATTACAGAGAGCCCCAGGGTCTGTGCTGCTGCTGGGATTGCCAAAGTACAACAGTGCTCCAGGGCATGCCTTGACATCCCCGGCACTGATGCTGGAGTCAGGAGTGGGTGAAGTAGGGCCACCTAGGTCAGATCTACACCAGGAGCACATTCCTTTATACCTGGGGGATCCCCAGATAGCCACTAAACACAGTTCTAAAGACACTTCAGTCTCAGAGAGATGGAAAGCTATCTGGAGGACGGGCAGGTGAGTGGGTGGGCAGATGGGGTGGGGTTTATGAGAGCTCTGGATCAGGTTCTTACTCTTTTTAGTGCCAGAAGTCAAGCTGAGGCATTGTCACAAAAAGTGTCAGAAGGGGAGGTGCTGGAACAAATTGATAAACTAGAGAGCAGCATGTCACTAGGCACACATGGTCCGCGGCAAAGAGGTTGGGAGGAACTTCTGAATGAAGTGCCTCAGAAGCTCACAAAAATATCCAATCTCTGATTCAAACCAGCTAATGTACTGGAGAAGTGAAGGGAAGAAATGTTGCATCTGGTTTTTAAAAGGCAGGAGGAATGACAGACTAGTGAGCCAGGCTCTAGGCCAGAACCAGGATATTGGTTGAAGCAAAAATTACATACACTTATAAAACACCTGTTTAAATATGGCTTGTGGCCTGAGGAGATTCACATTCACCTCCATGGACACCAGATCAGGTCCATAACAGTGACAGATTGGCATAGTTTCTGTAAACATAATTGTGCCTCTCCAGTCTACTAGAAATTCTCATGCATATCAGTAAAATAGTAGAGAAAGGAGAACTGGTGGAAACCATGTATCTGGCTTTTCAAAAATCCTTGGGCAAAACCCCCTTCCCCCAGCCCACTAAAAGGCTATTAAGAAAAACCAATATAGGTTGGACCTCCCTGGTCTGGCATCTTTGGGACTTGAGTGGTCCCGAACCAGGAATTTTGCCAGACCAGGGGAGGTCAGAGTTCCTCCGCTGACTATCAGCTCTCTCCGGGTACCAGCCCCTTGGATTCTGCCCTTGTCTGGAATGGCTCCTGGCTGCTGGTCCCCCTGCCACTGGGGTTGCACCTTCCCACCTGGCTGGGGCTCCTGGCTGCGGAATCCTGGCCCCAGCCCTGCAGCTGCCGGTCTGGCCGGGGGCTTGCTTCCTGGCCACTGCCAGTCCCTCCATTGCTGGCAAAGCTGGGGGCTTCCCAGTTGCTGCCAGCCCCCTTTCCCCCGGCGCACTGGTCCTACTGCAGCTGACCCACCAGCCTCCCTGCCACTGGACTCCCAGCGGGCCCCATGCCCAGCCACCAGGGTTTCTGGCCAGCAACATCCGTGGTCCTTGCCGGACCACCGATATTGCCACAACAAAGAGTCCTGGATTTTGAAGGTGCAGCCTGTAGTTACAGGCTGAGAGGGAAAGTTCTGTTATAGATCAGAAACTAAAAAGCTAGAAAATAAAGAACAGGAAGTTTTGTCAACTTTCAGCATGGAAAGAGATTAAAAGTGGAATGTTCCAAAGATCCATGTAAGAGCAAGTAATAGAGAGGTAGCCGTGTTAGTCTGATCTTGCTAAAACAAAAGGAAAAACTATGTAGCACTTTAAAGACTAACAAGATGGTTTAATAGGTGATGAGCTTTCGTGGGCCAGACCCACTTCCTCAGATCATATTCTGGAAGAGAATTGGCATGATCATATATACCAAAGGAATACAATGAAAAAAGTGAACACGTGATTAAACTAACAAATCAGATTTAGTACAGAAGGTGGGGTGAGGGAGAGGGAGGGAGGGAATAGCTATTTATGAGTCAATGAATGGCTAATCAGGGGTGATAACCATCTTTGTAATGGGTAAGGTAATTAGCATCTTTGTTAAGGCCCATTCGTAAAGTATCAAATTTAAGCATGAATGAAAGTTCTGGTTTCCCTCTAGAAAGGGGGATGAACAGGGAGATAGCCAGATTAGCAAATGACTCAAAATACTCTTTCTTAACTAGAGTTTTGTACTGCCACCCATCACTGTAGTATTTGAGCACCTTCCATGTTAAATCAATAGCAACAGTTATCTCCTAGCGGAGTCTCTTGCATTTCTTCCTGTGTTTGCCTCCGAGTAGCGGTACACTTGGCACATTACTGGCAGCTTAGGGATTTGGTACACTGAGCAGCCTCTCTAATTACAGCGTGGAGAGTTCAGGGTCAGGGAGTGTTGGATTGCTGGTGAGCTAAATCAAATAATATGTGTAGGGGGGTATGCTCAGGCACCCTGTTTGCACTCCACTCCCAGAATCAGATGCTGTTATAATGCCTTTCTCTGCCTATCAGACACACCATCTGTAACAGACTTTTTTGCTGAGCTTGGTGATAAGAGCACTTTTTAACACCATAGCTGCTGATTTCCCACGGCTGGTGGTTGTGTCACAAGGGCAGTGAGTGTTTAAACAATAGCAGAGGAATAAAGAATAGTGCCTCTAATCAATATCCTGCCTAGACGCTGAGTCAGATGCCAGCTTGGGCCTCTCTAAACTATGGCATTGTTGCTGGGTGTTGATGCTAATGTTAATCTTGAAGGCACAAAGGACCTGCTGTCTCTGTCCCTGCTCAAGTATCTACCAGTGAGGGATACTGACGGCTTGTTAGTCAAGGCTTTGAACTGAGTGTCATTTCTTCCAGTTATAGCAAACTGGAACTAGTCTGAGCAGAATTCCCCAGGCATCATCTCTTATTTTCTTTCTTATGCCCCAATGGAGAGAGAAACTGGATCCTATACACCCACATTTCCATACATGCTGCTATGGAACTAGTCCTAAAATGGCCGGAATGGAAAGCAGACATGGAACCCTCCTGGATTTCTCTCTGGAAGGGGGTTTTCTTGTGACCTTGAAGCCCCAACAGGGCAGTAGGGCAATATGGCTCCCAACAGACACTTGGAGACTTCACAAATACTTCATTAAACTAACTGAGCACGATGCTTTCTTTGGTCCTGCTGCTAGAGTCTGTCTGAGCCGTGCTCAACATAGTGAAGAGGGTGGGCCAGAGGGCTTGGCACCACCTTTAAACCGCCCCGATTCTGGGGCCAGACAAGGACTAGTTTAGACCCCAGTGTATGTGGGAGTAGCCTCACAGCTGTTGCCTGACTACTCTTGATCTCAAGAGGCCATTCTGGCTGCTTGGGACATCCAGAGTGCAGCTGTGCTCTGGCCAAACACCATTTTCCCCCCAGCCACATCTACGGCAGTGTTTCTCAAAGTGGGCTGCTGACCCACTCTGAGAAAGCTGCTAACAGGCTGCTCCAGTTTGTTTACTCATCCAGTTTTCATTGGCTGTGGCTCACTGTTTGCAGCCAAGGGGAGCCATGGGAAGCAGCGGCCCGGTCCACGCTACTTCCCGCGTCTCCCCTTGTCTGCAAACGGCAAAGCACAGTCAATGGGAGCCATGAGATTCCGTGGGTGCGGAGCTGGTAAGTAAAAAAACCGGAGCGGCCCGTTAGCAGCATTTTCAGGGCATGTCTTCACTCGAAATAAGAAGGAGAGCAGCCACACTACCAAGCCTGTTATATAACCCTGAAACAAGGGGCTGGTTATTTCGAAATAATAACTCCCACTTGTGAAGAGGAATAAGCTTATTTCAAAAGAGTTATTTCGGGAGTTATTATTTTGAAATAACCTCATAATGTAGACATAGCCTCAGAGTGGGTCCACAGCCCACTTTGAGAAACACTGTCCTACACCAAAGGCTGGGGGGAGAAATGGCGCAGAGCCACCCAGGGATTTTCCCTATCCCAGAAGAATCCTACCCGGGTAGCTGGTTAATCCATCTTTTTGGCCCTTTCACTCTGCCTGAGTGCTGCAAAGAGGCCATAAGCAGAAGGGAGACTCTAGCCCTGAGTGCAGCCAGTGGCCATAACTCCTGGAGCTGGGAATGGGAACTGGCATGGATTAAGGGTGGGTATCAGTTAGGGCTGTGATAGTGTACATAGTTAAATGGTTAACCGATAAGCCTGAACTCACTGATTAACCTTCATGGTTACATGCAGTGCCTCCCTCCCCCCCAGCATGTGGGGGAACAAGCAGGGGCCGGTGCTCGCGGGGAGATGGAGGCAGAGCAGAGCAAGCTCCTGCATGTATCACTCCATTTCCTGTGCTTCCCACTGCCACGGTGAGTGCAAGGGCCCGACCCCTCCTGCTGCCCGGTGCCAGGCCCCCCATGTAATCCCCCAGGCTGCTCTAGGATAACCTTGATATGAGGGATTGTTCCATCCATAGGATGGTTGAGGCAGCCATTGTGGGGATGCCCAAAGCATGGGATCCAGGGTGGCCACCCTGAAGCGTCCTATGGAAAGAGCAGCTTTGTTCCCCAGTTTTATGGCTCTGTGCAGCTCTAAATATCAAAAGAAGGAATAACTACTGTGGCAAAAGCTTATTTCAAGCATACTGAATCCATACAAGCTGAGTTAAGTTTATGTGGTGGCTGAGCAATGAGCAGTTCTCTTGTCTCACTAAAATTTCCCTTTCGTACAAGCATTGATGCAGGGACAGTGAGGGGCTGGCTTGTACTTCTCCTACTGAGGAGCTATTGAGGACCAGCTCAACCCCTGGTGCAGGCCATCCTGGTGCAGGCTAGGGTCATCCTGAGCGGTGCTGCAGGAACCTCTCTGAGCTGTGAAAGGTGAGTAGATTCATTAGGAGTTAGGTTCAGATCTGTCAAATTGCCTTTGCCCTGATCTTTCCACCTGCACCTGTCATCCAGGAATGCCCACCTGGATTGGGGGATTCTGAGATGTTGGTGTCATAATCAGGAGTGCTGACCAGTACCTGGTAACTAAAGGGTTATCTCTGTACCCAGCCAGGGATCCGGTTGTCATAGAATCATAGAATCACAGAGCTGGAAGAGACCTCAGGAAGTCATCAAGTCTAGCCCCCTGCTCAATAACAATGCAGGTAGGAATTTCAAACCGGAAAAGAGGGGTTTTCTCTCTCTTCTTTGTCTGAGATTCAGAGCAGTCTCTTCCAAGTACTAAGGGAGATGGGAGACACTTCTCTCTCCAAGAACAGACTTCCTACAAGGTGTAAGTAGGGAAAAATTTAGTTAGTCCTTCAGGGTTTATTGTTTTCCTTGTTTGGGGATTTGGAAATAATGTCTGAGCTGTTAATTGTGTTTTTTCTTTTGTAACTAAGTCTGTTAACCCCGGGGGTTTCCCTGAGTATCTATATCAATTGGTGGCTCTTTCCATCTAGCCCCTTTACTATGCTTTTATTATGTTTTGATAATAAAAGAATTGTTTTCTTTTCTAATTAACCAGGATTGGTTGATTGTTGAGTCCTTAGGACTCAGCACCTAGTTACAAGGGAAGAGTCCATGGTTGTCTGTGGATTCCCTCTGTTTTTCCCAACTCCAAGTAAAACGGAGGTTAGAGCAGGGGGAGAGTTTTACCTTAGGGAGGAGATTTCCCAAGTGATCTCTTCTCTGGTTTTCGTGGAATTACTTGGGTGGTGGCAGCGGATTCCCCAAAATCTGGGCATTAGGATTTTGGGGGGAAGTTTTTTTCTTACCAGAACCTGCAGAGGCAAGGTTTTGGAGTGCTCTTGCGGGCCCCTAACTTCTGCATTCATCATGCCAGAGTGGGGAACAGCCTTGACATGGTGGCAGAACGGTGGGATCATTTTGAGAACCCAGAATTTTAAAAGGACACAGGTTTTAATTTTGACTAGTTGCAAGCTTTGGAGTTTTTTTTCCTTTTCTTTTCTGTTGGTGTCTTGGGAAAAGGCACACAGCAGGTTAACCTTAAAGCCAGACAATCCAACCCAAAGAGTTTTTTTTCTAGCTTTCGGGGCAACTGGATAGTTAGGATAGAATAGAGCAGGGAAACAGCCCAGTGCATGCTTTTGCAGTCAGGCAAGGTAGCCCTAGAGCAACCAACCCATCCTAAGTGATACCCCGAAGTAGAAACAGCCTCAGATCAAGTCAAGATGTCCAGCACCAGGGAATATTCACACCCCGAGCAGGGAAGTCAAGAGCATGTCCCTGTGAGTCCAGGGGGAAGTAACCGTGAGGGGGCAGGAGCAGCAGATGGCAGCCCTCCTCCTTGCTCACCACTGCCTTCTGTGTGGGAAAATGCCTTTAAAGCAGGCAGACCTCTAATGGAGAAAGAGATGGAGTTTTTCCTACAGATGGAGGAGAAGCGTGCACAAGTGGAGGCGAGGCGAGCAGAGGCCGAGTTGAAGCACGCTCAAGTGGAGGCCGAGGTGAGGTGAGCAGAAGTAGAAGCACAGGTGAGACAAGCGGAGGCCCACGTTGCGCTGGAGAAAGCTAAGCGATCGGACACTCCAGGTACCCCACCCAACAACTCTGCCTCCATCACTATTCAACCCCCCAGGAAACTCCCCATGTACCAAGTGGGAGATAATGTAGAGGACTTCTTCCTCAACTTTGAGAGGGCCTGTCAGGGGTACAGCATCCCCCCCAATCAGTACATGATGGAATTAGGATCACAAATCACAGGTCCCTTACTGGGGGTGGCAGCCAACATGCCAGGGGACACTGTAAACGATTATGAACTCAAATGAAACACTCTCCAACCATGAAAAAGTGGCCCAATGCTTTTTAAAAAACAGGGATCCAGGAAAAATGGTTGAAGTTTGTGATGTGTATCTTGGTAGGCCATGATTCTTGTTTAGGACTAGTGCATTTGCTAAGGTAGGGAGGACAAACTGAAATCACAGGCTCATGAAAAATTACTTGAGATCATGCTCTCGTGGCCTTTGCTAAGAATTTTAGCAGACCCTGAACAAGTCTTTTATGACATAACTGCATATCTGCTCTGCATAGCTCCTTCAGTGGACTTTTAACAGTGAGACGGGCTGCAGCTCTCAGGTGTTGTTCCGGGGAAGGGCTGGGTGAGGAAGTCCTCAGTGCTGCCTGGAGCACACGGCGTGGTGCTCCGGCAACAGTTTAAGGGGTCCATGGCTCTGGCCACTGCCACAAAGAGTCCAAATGACTCTGGACTCTTTGCTATCACTGGGCTAGTTGCTCCCTTTTACACACACCTGTCAGCGGGCCCGACCAGAACCCTAAGGTACAAAATCTGCAGAGGATGAGGGCTTGAGTGGAGTTACCAGCAACATGGGAAGTGTCCTTGAAATATAAGAAACTAGATTTTCTTGAAAGGCAAATATAAGCCTCTGATAAGATGTGTCCCCCTTTGAATCTTGAGCTTAACTTTGATAATAATGGACTTTCTGCTTTATTGTCAGTGCCGGATGCTGCAGAATAGTCTAATTGAAAGTATACTCTTCAAAAGCCTTAGGCCATGCCAGTGCAGAGATCATATTAACTCCTTTGCATTGTAGGGGGCTGTTCTCCCCCTCACATGGTTTCTGGTTCCCAGGCCCACAGTTGCACACTAGCTTTCTCTCCCAGGCATCTAGCGGGGTCAGGGTAAGATCAGAGAGCTCTGCCCACAAACTTGTTGATTACAAGTAGCATAACTGTAATGTGGGTTTGTAGATCAGCCCATGGATTGTGGGGAAACCACTCTTGCCCCCAGGCAGCCATTCAATGACCTTGTTTACAAGGACTGAAAAAGAGACAGTATTGATGTTTACAAGACTGGCGACTGATAGAGCACACAACACAGAGAAGGGACATCTCTTTCAGGCATGTTCTCTACTTGTGAAAGTTCAGTACTACAGATAAAAGATCTCTCTTCATTTGCAATACTTACAAAATATGGGCAGCAGCCATGTAAATTTCCTAGTCCTATGTGGTCTGTGTGCCCCCATCCTGAGCAGGGAGGACCCTGTCTTTAGGTGACCATGTCACCCTGTGTTCCCACCCAATCCAGTTCTGGGACTCTGCTCAGAATGCTAACAAGGGCTCCATTGGTGCCAGCTGTTTGATGTGGACTCCTGCCCATGAGGAATTTAACTGAGACCATCAGCTCTTTTGACAGAAACCCTGGGCAGGGGCTTGGACTATAACCAGCTAGGGGAGGACACTGTCTGGACTGGGGTTTGCATCCTGATCATTGCCACGGTTCCCCCCCCAGCTCCACCTCCGTGGGAGGGGCAGGGGCGCAGCGGCGGCATTCCAACTTTGAAATGTACACGTATTTCAAAGATTGAAACACCATGTGGAGCCCGGAGTCAGCGGGGAGTCCCCCACTGACCCCGGGCTCCATGCAGGCGCTTCCGCTCTGAAATGCACAAGAGCCCCCTGCTGGGGCTCTTGTACATTTCAAAGGCGGAACGCCATGCTAGTCCTTATTGACTAATTGAATAGTCGATGGAAATCCCATCAACCATTTGATTAGTTAATTAATAGAAATTTAACATCCCTAATTGGCAGTAGCTCTACCAGGTGAACCAAATGGGAGCTTTCCTCTGGCTGTGCTAGCAGGAAGATCTGGGCTGAGCTGGTCCTTTTTGTATATAATTAGATGAAACTGATCCCTGAACTCACAGAAGATATTGTGCTGCTCTACTCCTCACTGACCAGGGCCTCAGCTGCAGCACTGTGTCCAGTTCTGGGCACCACAGTTTAGGAAAGATGTGGACAAATTGGAGACATTCCAGAGGACAGCAACAAAAATGGCCAAGTTTTCCAAACCTTTTCTCTGTGTGGAGAGTTTGAAAAAAAGAGTTGGGAGGTTTAAAATCTTTGGTCTTGAGAAAAGAAAACCAAAGGTGGACCTGACAAGTCTTAAAATATGTTAAAGGCTGTTATAAAAAGGAGCATGATCGATTGTTCTCTCTGTCTACTGCTGGTAGAACAAGAAATAAAGGGCTTAATATGTAGCATGGAGGACTGCATATTAGGGAAAGCTTTCCAACTATAAGGGCAGTTAAATCAGGCATGTTCTTTCTTTCTTAGACTAAGTTCAGTGCTAGTGATAGAAGTCCTCCCTTCATTTGTGAAACTGGTAAAAGATGGGCAACAGCTGTGGAATCCCTATTATCAGAGGCCTTTAAGAATAGATTGGACATACACCTGTGAGGGATGATCTAGGTTTCTTTGGTCCTGCCTCAGTGTAGGGAGCTGGACAGATTTTCCTGAAAAGGAGACTCTTCATTAGCGCAGCGCTTCTCAAACTTTTTGGACCATGGACCACCCTGCTCAACACAAACCTTTCTGCGACCCACCAGAAATATTTTTCAAAATAATGGGTGCACTATTTCGCCATCCTGGTAATCCTTGGTGCATCTGTGTAGATGCGCCAAATTTCAAAATAAACTATTTCAAAATAGATTTGAGATAAGATACACAATTTGCATAGCACAAATTGCGTATCTTATTTGGAGTTTAAGGTGCTGTGTAGATGTATCCCATGATGACAAAATGGGTGTAGGACGGGGTGAAGTGGAGGCTCTGGCTGGGAGGCTGGGTGCAGAAGCAGGGTGAGGGTGCTACTATTTCCCCAGCCAGAGGGAGAGGGAGCAGCAGTATGCAGAGCTGCTTCCTCCCACTGTGAGCTGGAGCTGGCTCACGACATTTGGGGCTCCCGCTGTGGGATGGGGGGCGAATCCTGAGCCTGCGGGCTATCTACAAGATGGTCACAGACCACTAGTGGTCCACTGACCACGCTGCATTCACTGTTAGGGCCTGTAACATGAAGTTCAGTCCATCTAGTAGGCATTAAAAACACCACCACCACACACACGATTACAGTATTTTGAATCAAGCTGTTCTGAAAACAAGGTGCACACTGATCTGGATAGGTTGGGAAGGATCTTAAATCACAAAAGAACCCTAGAATCTTGGAATTAAGGAATTGGGAAAGAGGTGGATTGTACTATATCTGTTTTTGTGAGTGGAATGGGAAATGTTCTGGATCAGAGCTCTCCACAGAGCTCAGCATCTAAAAAGTCCTCTCAAATCAGGATGTGGAAAGTAAAGACCACCCTTCTGCCTCCACATCAGAGTGCGTGTGTGTGGGGGAATGAAAAGTGCCCCCCCCCCATTCGCTGGGGAGCCTGGCACAGTGAGGATTCTACAGGAAAGGATTCATTCCCCACAAGCTCAGATGGTTGTACTTTCATTAGAGATCAGCTGGCTGGGCAGAGAGGAGTGCACACAAATGAGAGAAGTACGAATTGCCAAAGAAGCAGCTGGCAGAAACAGCGGCGGACTGTAGAGCGTCAGTGCACACATGACAGGCGGGGAAGTTCAAGCCCAACTTTGGTCCTTGTCAGTGGCACCTCCTTGACTTTTAACACGTCCTTATCGCGTCTTCACTCACCTCGTAGCAGCTCTGATAACATACCAGCCCGGGTGTAATCTCCTGACCAACTCGGCTGAGAATGCTGCAGAGCGCGAGAGGCCGAATGAGCTGAACAGGCAGCTACTCCAGGCCTGGACTAAGGTCCAGATCACGGTAATAAAGGATAGCTATAACCTGTGACAGTAAGGCAGAAAAACTTCCCAAATACAGGGAACATCAGATATGTTTTGTTTTTTTTTAACAATAGATCAGCATGTGAGGTTGCTGTGAAGGTTTTGCATTAGACTGCAAGTTTGAAGCTGGGGTGTGTATTGGAATTGGAAGTGAAAGTTTTATGCAATGGTGGAGCTATTGCCTACAACACTGTCAATATGAAGGTGGAAAGGAATTCACAAGTCTTCCCCTTCTCTTCTTATTTCCATGCTTTCAAGGTTTTGGGTGGATGAGGCATGTCTTATTACAACCTTTAACTGTCATTCAGTGTTGCTTCTGTTTTTGAATATACAATTGTTACCTCCTGTCTCTGCCTGGATTCACCACAATTGAACTCTTCCATGTGGGATACCACTTACCATGTCTCCCCTGGATAGGTCATCTGCAGGAATTTCAATCCAGGAGGACTTTTGGATGTAAAATCACAAACCTCTACTGAATTAAGGGAGAGTGTCCATTAGATTAGATGCAATAGCACAGTCATACCCCATTACTCATAACTTAGCCTTGGGGGGCCGGGAAGATACATTGGTCACTTGTTACATAACAGAGCCGGTCAAAACTGAACATTTATTTTCTGACATTTACAAACTTTTTTCCTCCAAAAAAAAAGGAATGACAAATCAAATCTCCTGCTGAACAAAATTTCTAAAGAACTTTGTGCTGGAAATATCAAAATACCTTTATCGCGAAAGGCGTTGTTTCTTGATCAGATTGAAGCACTTTGATTTGATGTTTCTGTTTTGTCTCTCAGATATATGTCATGATCAAATTGAAACAAAGTGATTCAACCTTACTGAACCCAAAATTTTCACTAATTTTTCATTTAAAACATAAATTAAATCAACATGTTGCTGCAAAATGTTCAGATTTTGTTGAATCTGCCATTTCTGATGGGGAAACCCTTTCTTTCTGAAGAGTTCAACCAGCTCTAATAATAGGCTTGCATTTCTGTGTGTTTTTCTCCTTGTGCCGTAACTCCACTCTTGCCTTGTTACCTACTTTTTATAATTTACAATCATACAGTGCCTTAAATATACATGATGCTTCACAGAACATAGCTCAATGCCCTGTAGAGCTAACAAACAAATTAAGATTGTGTGAGTTCCTTGAATGTGTTGTTTGTTCTCATGACTTTGGCTTTTCCTTGCCCTATAATTCTCCCTTGAATCCCTTGCAACCTAGCTTCACCTTCATCACCCCAAAATTGTTCCCCACAGGGCTGACAAGTGAGAGAAGCCTTTTAGATCCTCTTTGATCTTTCTTCTTATTTCAGCAATGCTGATCCCTCCCTTTCCCTTCATTCTGCTCCTTGTCCCTGAGGCAGGAATTGATCCTGAATTTATCTAATATGCATCGCCATTGGTGCTTGCCTCTCTAGCTCTCTCCATTCTCTGTCCTTGTTCCTCCTCCCTTTTCTGCTTATATCAACATAAACACATCTGTTCTTATGAGTTCAGTTACTGTCTCTATGCCAGTGTCTTCCAGGGCTGCCTTTTCACCTTGACCTTTCCCGCTTCTCCACTCTCTTTCCCAGCTGTCTTTCCAGCATCTCTTTTTGGATGTTCTGCTAACATCTCAGGTTCAACATGGTAAACAGTAAACTTCCTTGTTTCCTCCCCTTCACTGTAACAATTTCACTATTCTTGCTGAAATTGATAGCCAGGTTTGCAAACATGGTGTTATAATCCAGCCCTGCCCTGCCCCAGGCCAGATGTTGCCAAATCCCATAAATCCTTCCTCGGTGTCATGTCTAATATCTGACCTTTCTTTTTTGTTCCCCACACTAAAACCCATCTATCTATTCAACTGCTATCACAGTTTCAGTGATCGCCTAACTTCACTTCACCCTCCTTCAGGCCATCTACAGTCCTGCTACTCTAACTACAGGTACGTTGTTCCTCATCTTCAACACCCTTGACTGGCTTTCCGTTGCCTTCTGCATTAAATCCAACCTCTCAGCCTCACCTTCTGCACTCTGCACTACCACTCATTCCCTGGCTACATCTCATCCCTTAGCACCTCCTGTCTCTTCTCCTGCTACTGACATTGCTCCAGAGCTACCCACATGGTTGCCCTTTTTGGTCCTTCCTCATTCTCATCTTAACCTCTTGTTTGGTGCCCCGTCCTTGCACTTGGAAATCCCTTTCTAAACAGGCTAAAAAAATGATCCCTCTCTGCATTAAGTCCCTCCTTACAACACACTTTTTTGTCAGAGCCTTGCAATGCCAAGCCACCTGAATCAGAAGCTGTAGGATGATATGATATGCAGTGGAAAGAGATAAGCCAATCCATTCTGAAACGAGACTGTCATCTGGTCATCCCAGTGTGTCTCATGCCTGCACTGTCCCATCTCTTTGCATTAGCTTGCAAGGTCCTTGGAGAAGCAACCAAGTCTTCCTTGTTGGTACGATGCTATACCAAGCTCTCAGTAAACAAGAGCAATGAGAAGCTCACGAGAGCAGCAGAGAGTGAGGAGGTGAAGGAAAGAGAGCAGAGTGTAATGGAAAGAGAGGCAGGGAGCAAATGAACAGGGGGAGGGAAGCCTGGCTAATTCTGATATCAAAATTCCACCACCTAAGTGAGTTTTAAAGTGGCAAATATCAGGGCGTTAATAGGGGTTGCTGACATTAGGCATTAATTGAGAGTCTGGGGAAAGAGAAAGGGAACTATGAGAGAGGATGGAACACTATTAACCCATCTCTAATATTGCTGGCTTTTAAGGACTTACAAGTGACAAAATGGTGGTCTGAACCTTTGAATGTAACTCCCTCATGATAACTGGAATACTTTGGGAGCTGGGGAATGCGTATAAAACCTGGAGGCAATACTCCTGTAACTGGAGGAGGGAGGATAGTGTGACTGAGAAATAAGTTCCTGGGCCTATGGGGTAGTGTAGCCGGGAAAGTAAATGGGACTAGGAATGAATGACTGGATCTGTAGTGAATGCTGAGACTACAGGGAGGGTACATACAGCTGGGAATGAGTGACAGGATTTATGGAGCAGGTGATGATACGTGTTTGCTAACGGGAAGTCTAGTTGATCAAAGGGCCTAACAAGCCTTTTGACTCTGCCTGCCCTTCCAAAAATGCATCATGGCTGTTGGAAGGTCAGCTCTCAGGCACCCATGGATGCTAATCACCCTCTTGGATATAGGTGCCAGATCAGATTGCACGGCCTGGGTAAACAGTGGGATATATGATAGTGCATTTGCTGAACAACAGGGGCTGGAGGTAAGGTTGGTATCTGTAGGGCCAGGATGTCTCAGTGAGAGAGGAGATCCTCATGGGGAGGGAGAATTCCTAGTTTCTTCAGCTGTTTGCCCTGAAAATGGAAGGAGAGAGCATTTCAAATTCCAGAGGTCTTTGTGGATATAAGGCTATCACTTTACAGGCGTCTCCTCACTGTATTGCAATGAGCATTTGGCATTAACGAGGAGACGTCTGCTTGTCTTTACAGGTTTAGTCTTACTGAAATATGCATTCCTGCCACATCACTGAGAGGGGACTGGGAACCCTGGTGCTGCTGGAGAGAATGATTCAAGAGGATGCACATTGACAGATGAATGGGTGGAATGACACAAAGAAGGAAGGAAAGACATACAGAAATGGAAGAGGAGCAGAAATGGGGGATGAAGAGGATGAAAGTGAGTAAGAAAGAGAAGATGGACTGGGAAGGAAACAGTTGAATACTTACATGCTGTTGTACCATAGTAAAACACACATGGAAAATCCAAGCCATCAGACTCATCCCAGAAATAATGAATTCAGTTCTGGGTAAGTTAGGTCTGGTGTTACAGGTTAGGAACTGTGCTTGAAGTGTTTAAGTAAAAGGTGTATCCCCATGCACTGCTGTGACAGGACACACCAATCTTCCTCAGGCTATGTCTAGACTGCCGCTTTTTTTTGGAAAAAGGTACGCAAATTGCGCTCTTTAATATGCGTACCTTTTTCCGATTGTTTTTTCGGAAGATGCTTTTCCGAAATTTGGCCCGTCTGCACTGGGCCAGATTTCGGGAAAACCTCCTCTTTTGGAAGAACCCTTATTCTTCATAAAATGAGGAATACAAGGCTTCCGAAAGAGCACATCTGCTCTTCCACAAAAATATGTCGGAAGAGCAGACGCCTTCCCTGGATGCGGCGGAGTTTTTCTGGGATACTTCTGGTATCCCAGAAAAACTCTGTAGTCTAGACATAGCCTCAGAGCCAGATTTGTCCTTCAGGTAATGCCATTGAGTCTCCAGGATGACTGAGGCACTATTCATAGCAAGATCCAGATTCTCCATATTGGGTTGCTCGGAGCAGATCCATGTTTCCACAAAATAATTGGAAAGCAACTGTGCTCCAGATGGATTTGTTTGCTATTTCACTTCATAACCCACTTGGACTTATCATTTCATATAACAGGATGATTATTAACTAAGTATGTTGGCATTCAGGAATGCTGGTAGGACATCTCTTTTCATTTCCTGGCCCCAGTCACATGACCTGGACCAGGTCTACTAAAGATTAATATCCAGGTTATGTGTCAGGGGTTGGTTTCTGCAGATAAAAGTGGCTCCTGTTACTCCATATAACTCCACTTAAAACAATAGAAGTAACCACCAGTTAGAAACCCAAACCACTGTGGTCCTGGATATTCTTGCTCCCTCAGTGGAATTTGATCTGACATAGTAATGGGCAAAGTGGTTTGGATGATATGGAAAACCACCTTCCCTACCAAATCATCACCCAAACCTTCTAGGAGGCAGGTTGTTCTCTGGAGCAGGAAGTAACAAATGAAAGAAGTATGGGAAATCGTGTGTCTGTGTCTGAGTCTGTGTCTGTGTAGGAATGACCTGTTTCTATGAGCTCTGCAGGCTCAAGTCATTCAATTAGTTGGGCTAAGCCAATGGTGCCCAGCCTTTTCCTTTCCATGACTCAATGTTACAACTGGAAAAAGTTTAAGAAGCCCTCTCCCTCCCAGCCACATAGAAAAGCAGGGTAATCAGAACTAGAGTAGAGTGAATAATTGATTTTTCTGCTCAGTGGCCAAAATTGGGGCAACTGAGCAGAATATTTCTAATTGAAACTATTTTTTTGTTTGTTTTTTCGCACTAAAACAAAACTGAAAAAATGTAATCCAAGTTGAACGGAACATTTTGAATGTTGTTTCAAATTAACATTTCATTTTGAAAATGTCACTTCAAAACAAAACTCCAAATGATCAATTTTTTTAAAAACATCCAAGCCTGTCATTTTGACAGTTCCAAATATTTTCAGGTTTTTTTACTAAAACTATGTGCATAATTTTACCTCGATTTGTGAACAGCTTTTATGCCTTAAAAATGCATTTTTGGACAATTTACTATTGGCCAAAACATTTCACTCAGCTTTAGTCAGTCTCCCTTTAATCCTGTTTGCGATATGTCCCACCCCCGCAGTGAGAAACCCAGGGTGTGAGTAGCCAGTGGTGCTTATCCTAACTGAAATAGAATCCCAAACTTGTTGCCCACCATGAGTCTGAACAATGCGGGATTGCTCAGCAGGTAAAGGCACTCACATTGCCCCACCATACCTACAACCCATTATGATAGGGTTGTTGTTAAGCATACACTAGTGCTGAGTGTATTTCTTCCACTTTGGGAGGTCAGGGAGAGTCCATATTTAGGCTAACTTGTCATTTTGAATGGCTTTTGTTTGGTTCATTACTTAATCAACTATAAACCAAGAATTCAAACCTGTATTTATCTGAGTAATCACACACCTGAAAAAAGTGTGTATGTAGATCTCTTTCCAAATAATATCCCTTCCACCCACTCTTTTTGCATGGTGTTCCTCTTTCTAGGGCTTGACCCTTCAAGACTTAAGCATGGGGTTAACTTCATGCCCTTTGAGTGTGTGACAGGTTTGATCACAGAGATCCCCTTGGGACTATCACCTGGTGTGCTAATCATATCACTGAACTCATCAACCTGCCCTCTGGAGTGCCCCACCACCCTGTCCTGCTGGGCCAGATGCTCTAGTCTACCCCATGCAAGGCACAGAGTTGGCGCAAACACTCCCAAGCAGAGCAAAACAGATGCTAAATCAGTTCAGCTCTCAGAGGACTCAGTTATAGGGACTTGTCAGCACCCAGATACACAGTTTCAATGTGAACCAAACCCCAGATACATCTGTCTTACTCTGTATAAAAAGTTTTACACGGAGAAAGCTCATAAATTTGCTCTCTTTATCAATGGAAGAGAGAGATGCACAGCTGTGTCTCCCCCTCAGATAACAATTATTGGCACTGGGTTTGATAATAAACAAAAGTGTTTTTATTAAGTATAAAAAGTAGGATTTAAGTGATTGCAAGTGAAAACAGACAGATCAAAGCAAGTTACTAAACCAAAATAAACAAACATGCCAGCTAATCCTAATACACTAAGAGAGATTGTTACAGATCATAATTCTCATCGTAGTTCTTACTTCAGTTAAAATCCTTGAGGACAGAGGTGATCTTTTTTCACTGGTCTGAGTCTACAGCTTCTCAGACTTCTTTAGAGTTCTTTGTTTCCTGGTTTCTTCATGTGTATCCTCTTAGGGTGGGGAAGCAATTTCAAAAGCCATCTGAAGACCAAAGACTGATTAGTTTCCATTTCTTAAATGGCATTTCCCCAGGGCATGAATCCTTTGTTTTATCTTGCCATCCCCATCAAAAAATAACAGATTAAAGATGGATTCCAGCACCAGGTGGCATGGGCACATCTTTGTAGGAACAATCATAGTTTGGGCTTATAGGAAAAACAAAGCCATTTACAGATCATTGGCTTGATCACTGGGCCATTAAGTTCCTTAAGTACCACTAATGGCTTTCACTAGAAGACCTATATTAACAAAGCAGGTTTCCATTTAAAATTTAAAATTTCACATACAAGAATGACACATGCACAGAAATAGAATATACATATTCAGCAGACTGTAACTTTAAAAATGATGTCATATTTGCATTTTGCCTAAAATGCCCTCTAGTTATGCATATTCAGAAGTCAATTTTCATAAAGCATGGGGGGAGGGCCCGTGACAGAGAGGACCCCTGCCTTAAAATAAAGTTAAGCAGGATCATTAGTTTTTTTGTGGGATTGGGATCCTAGATTGTAAACTCTTTATGTGCAGTTATTTTAGTAGCATTTGCTGTATATGTGTCACTTGGACTCCATGCAATCTTGAGGCATCTATAACCTTCTGCAAGCAAATGTTCCTGGTAGCGGTGTAAGGCATTAACTCTTGTTTCTGTCCAAGCAATGCAAGATTGTTGTTATTTATATTCCAGTTAAAGCACTGTAATAGGGTGGCCTGTCCCTTTAATAACCAGAGGTCTTGAGCTGGTCAGTCCTCTTTAATTAGGCCTGCTCCTCTACAGCTATGCAGGGTTGGATTCAGAGGAGGAAGGAAACCCAGCTGGTGGGAGAAGCAGAGCAAACACACTATCCTGTAGTGGATATGGAAACTAGTTGGAGACAAGAGCTGGTGAGGGATGATGTCCTACCAGAAAACCTTGAATACAGAGACAGTGTGTTAGCTTCTGGGTGGTAAAATTGAAGCCCAGGAACTGGGGTCAGTATTAGGACAGTTCATTGCAGCCAGATTGAGCCTGCAGAGGTTAACAACTGAGCCTTAATGAGCTGAAGATTTAGTTGTCTGATTATTTTCTCTTGGATTCTAAGTGAAAGAGTATGGGGCCCTCCCACGGGGTTGGGTTCTCTTACAGTGTTTGGCTAGAGAGGGTCAAGTCAGTCCTATAGACAGACTGGGCCAGAGAAGACACTGAGGAAACTGAAACACAGCCACTTCCAGATAAAAGGGGTTGTGCTGGGGCATCCCCTTTGTGACAAGTACCTGGCAGCTCCAGTGTACTAGGCACTGTACCAACACATGTAAGAGCCAGTTCCTGCCCCCAAAGATCTTACAGTCATATTAGATGAGACCAACAAAGAGTGGGATGGGACATGGAGGTGACCCGGCTTTCCAAGATCTCTTAGCAGGTCACTGACTGAGCTAGGAGTGGATCCCAGTCTCCCGGGCCTTATCCAGTACAGTACCATATTAGAAATCTTACAAACTGAGTGAGTCTTTATTAGGCTCTGCTCAAAATTTTTACCATGTGCCCACTGAGCATGAGTACACCACACCAGAAGGTGTGTGGGTTACATAGGCTCAGAAGTTATTATTTTTAAATTGCTTATAAACTTCTTTATTTGTATTGTTTTAATTCTCTTTAGGCCCAGGACCCTGGCCATGCCTCACTTTCAAATTTCAAGACCTCAACCATTCCTCTACCCCCTGCAGTTCTGGTCCAGAAAGTCTGGGGCTTTTTCCAATGGAAAAGGGATTCCCATCACTCCAGAACAGCTGATAAATCCTTTCTTCTCCTTTCTCCATAACTTTAACCTTGGTAGAAACCAGAAGTGGGGCAGAAAATCAGCCTCAGATAAGAATGTTTCTGAAAGTTATAAAAGTCTCACACCATAGTGGGAATAATGGAAAATATTTTGCGAAGAGCCCAGATTTTCAGCTGGTATAAATGGACTTAGGGCCTCTGAGGTCTGTGAGCTACGCTGATGAAGGCCAGCTAAGGATCTGGGCCCTTACTCATTACCAAAGTTGCCTGGTCACATTCTGTATATTTCCCATGACAACACAATGGCTGCTCACGATTCAGTCTTGTGCCAACATGATGAAAGAAAGCCAAACCAGACAAAGTATTCCCTTGGGAGTGGAATGGACTGAGTTTGGGGAGGTGACCAGGGGACAGATGCAATAGCATTTAGGGCTGAGGAGGAAACTAGGAGCTCTGAGTGTGACTACTCAGTTCTGAGAGTGGAGAAAGACTTTCCAATTATGATTTCACCAGGACTTTGTGCCAATCTCAGCACACAATGTTATCGCTATGAGCCAGCACATGCACAGGCCTGCTGTTTGCACAATCTGGCCACCAGGGACCCTAAACAGCCCTTGTAATGATCAGCTTTGATGCCTTCTGCCAGAATCTTGCCAAATTCCCACTTCCGCTGTACAGTTCCTGATGGTAACTCTTTTTGCTCCTTAACCTGTGGTCTTTAGGCATGTATCTGGTTCCTGGTATTAAAAATGAATTGTTTTGTTAAGATCTGAAAGATGGACATCCACTCCACCCCCATTTATCCTTCACAAGCTGCATTTCATGCTGCTTGGCTGTCTTTTTTTATCTGGGCTTTATCACTGTGTATATAGCTGAAGTAATGACTCAGTCCAACTACACACAGACCCCATTCTTTGCATATGTCGACTCTTTTTTTTTTTAAGCCAATTTCTGCTGGCCAATGGAACTGGAGATATTCTCATTATTCCCATACAGCTATGCAATCCTTTTCGGAGTCTAGTATGCACTTGGATTCAGTGCAATCTTGAGGCAGTGAATTCCACAGATTAATTATGTGTGTGTAAAAAATGCATTGTGTTTTGTTACTTTTAAATTTGTTGCCTTTCAGTTACAACGAGGGTGGACTTTGGAAAAGCACCCAGTATTGGCCTAACTCTGCACCCACTGAAGTCAAGGGGACTTTTTGCTTTCAGGTTAGGCAAATATGAAGTGCTTTTGAAAATCCCAGCCTGACTCTCCCCTCGTTCTTCTGTCGTGAGAAATATGTTTTGATTTGCAATCTCACAGGTGAGATTTTTCTTACCCCTCTTGACATCTTGCTTTCACCCAGAGTCCTCTTGGATGATTGAGGCAATTAATCCATTCCTAGAAGGAGGGTGAGAAACCAAAACACTTCACTTTCATTCCCACCCATGCCTTCCTTTTCCAGTAATACAGTATGCAACATCACTGATCTGTGCTCCCATTGTCTAGGCTTAGGCAAACATGGAAATACATTCAAGATGACTAACAACACTCAGTTGTTTGTCAGAAGTGAAGTGGCTCCATAAGGCATTTGTGGCCCACCAACAAATATAAGTGGAGTAGAGGGAGGGTTGTCTAAATTTGTCACTTCCAGAAATCAACCAACATGTCAGTTTCCAGCTAAGGTGTAGACATCTATAGATTGCATGTGGTATCTGTATGTGTGACAGTCAGTTGGAAACTGACATGTGACAATTTCCAGATATAATAAGTAACCTCAAATACAGTTTGCATAAATCACTTCAGTTTTTGTGTTGTCAACCTGGTAACATTGTGAGCAAAGTCACCCTTCATATGTCTTCACAGGGCCACATACATTTTTCCGATCTGTAGGCCACGTTGGCAGCTCACTAGGAGCTGCAATCTTCAGCTTAATTTGCAGACAATAAAGAAAATTGCAGCCACCTTCATCTTGAATGTAGAGAGTCCAGGTTGAATGTCCAATATTCTTTGGTCTGAGAAAAACCTGGGGCCTCCCGACAGCGTCTTGGCGGGGCACACTTCTTTATTACTGTTCAGAGCACCATAGATAATGTTGTAGCTCTCTGTGGGCTGCCTTTGGTCCTGTTTGTGTTACTGCTTTGGTTGCTGCTCCTTCTTTTCCTTGCTGCTCTGATTTCTCTTGTCAGTAACAGCAGTTCTCCAGCAGTGCTCCAAGCAGTTCTCTGATTTCGTTTCTCAGTAACACCAGTTCCACATTTTTCACTCCTCCCCTTCTGCAATCTTGTCCGTCACTCTTTCAGATCATCTACTGTTCTCTTATATCTCATTTGCTGGTAGTGAATTTTTGTGGCATATACCTGTTTGATTTTTATTTTATTTTTTTGCATCATGTTACTTACGTTATTGTGTTCATGTCCAGTTGCTGAACTTTGCAAAGTTGTGATTGCTTGCTAGGCAGGCTTGAGGTTTCGGCAGCATAGTTCATGAGAAGCAATGGGAGATGTTTGCTTGATAGGTTTTTTTTTAGGGATTAGTTTTAGTGCTCATGAATGATGTGGATTCAACCATAATGGAGAATAAAGCCTTTTGTTTATCCATAGAACAGATACATGCCGCTCAGGCACAGAATGGGGAACGCAGAGGAAATAGGCAAGCACTCAGATTTCAGGATGGGAAATTGGATAGGGAGGATTTGGGGGCCACTTCTCTCTTGTGGTAAGGAGATGTGAGAAAGAGGGAAGTCACTGCTTGATCTCCAGTGTCTCATCCCTTCATCCTACTTCTGGAGAGAGGGGAATCAGGACTGGTCGGTGCTGTGAGAAAGGGAACGAGTTATTTTTACAGTAAATGGGCTGCAGGGTATTGGTGTTTGGAGATTACCTATCGGTGAGACTTTCCACATACTGACACTTGTGCCTGCTCTTGCTGATGAGAAGGTATATGCTGATGGCATGGACAAACAATTCAGCAAATTTCACAGGATAGTTGGGTGACTCTTACCCGGGGTCTGATACCAATGGAGCAAATAGGTTTGCTTATTTCATAAAAATATGCAGGATTTTGTTGTTACTGGATGCTCAGAGAGCCACCTAGCATTCCTAAGGAGGCAGTCTAGGCACTTATTTGCTGTTCTCTTTAGGACTGTGGACTCATGACTTCAGGGAAGGTGAAATAGCATGGTAGCTATTTCATGCTGATTATATGGCTTCTGAACTGTATGAATATTCTGCCTTGAATCTCCTTTGCTTTGTGTATGTTCTGACAATGCTTTAGTCAATTCCCATCGACTTAAAAGGGGCAGCATAGAGCTGAGCCCTTCAAACAAAGCTGTGACATCAAGTGTGTAGCTCTAAAATGTCTAATGACTTTCACAGAAGTGAGGAAATGCACTGGCTGTTAGGGCCTTCATCCAAACTTATCGTAGATAAGTTGTGGTCTCACATGTGGTAGCAAAGAAGCTAGTGAACAGGAGCAGAAAACAGGAGTTTTGCAAGGGAGTTCTTCAGGTGAAGAAGAAGCGATGTGATGTGTGAGGCGAGTTTGTCTGGTAATTGGTTGTGTGCTTGAAGATTTCAGGGTGACATGTTCCGGGGGCTGTGTGCTAGGCTAGGCTGAGATCTTACTAGCAAGGTTCTTGCCTGCTATCTCTTTATCCATAACCCCTTCAGGATCACTTGACAAGGGGTTGGGGCTAAGCCATGGAGAATAAGAGTTTAACAAGCCAGCTCCTGTGTGACCAGAAGAGCTGGGGAACAGTTGTGTGAGGGTGTGTGGGAAACATTCCTTTCAGATCCAAGTCTTAAGCAGAGAGATCCCTGCTACCGAGTAGGAGCTGTGTGACAGAGTGAGCTACCAAGGTCAGGACATTTTGGCAGCAATAAGAGTTCAGTGGCAGAGGGAGGAGGCCTAGGGGCTATCACTTAACTAGTAGAAAGGTTCCAGAAAAGCCCACCATGAAAATGAATGAGGTGGGAGGAGAGAGAGAAGAAAATATCTAAACCAATCCCAATACACCTAACAAACATGTTCTACATTTGGGTCAATAAGCAACCCATTAAAAAAACATGCAAGGTTAAAAAAGGAAAAGGCAGGCACATGTCTGCAGCAAAGTGGGGACTATCCGGTTTATTGCACTGAATGCAGCATGTCTGGTTACTTGCCTTGTGTGTTAGTGGCATGTGTGTGCATGAAATCTAAGCAACTCATGGCCCTTAGAGACATAGTACAGGCACTTGAGGCCCCATAGTTGAACAGAAGGAACTAAGAGAGACAGAGAACAACATAAATGAGGCTTTCTGGGACCCAGCAGCATAGGCCCACACCCACCCTTAGTTTGACAGTTCCTGTGCTGTGGATGAGGATGAAAATTAGGGATATCAGTGGTTAACTGGTGGCTCGGCTGGGCTGGAGCTCCCTTCCCCCACGGCTGCCTGCAGAACGGCCCAGTGGGCCCAGTTAGAGCAACTCCTGCCAACAGTGTGCCCAGCCTAGCCAGATCAGCTCACAGAACAGTGGGCACAGATGGGCTGGAGCAGCGGGGAATTTTTTTTCCCATCGCTGACTTCCGTTTGCATGGATTGGTTTTGCATGTGTGTGTGTGTGTGTGTGTGTATGTGACTTCTGTTTGCATGGATTGGTTTTGTGTGTGTGTGTGTGTGTGTGTGTGTGTGTGAGAGAGAGAGAGAGAGAGAGAGAGAGACTGCAGTTCCTACAAGTGTCAACGACATTAGTGTGGAACCAATGTATATCGGGACGGTGTATAGCAGGGATGCCCTGTAGTGGGAACAAGTCAACCATTATTGACACCTGTACCATTGAAGGATATTTGCCTTCATACAAGAACACATGATGGTGTCCTGTATGAAGGGACACACACACAAAATCCCTGGTTGCATGATGTACCCACAACTGAGGTAAGCTGCACTTGCATCAGGGATGTGAAAGGTTAACTGGTTAACTGTTAACCTGTAAGCATTGCCCTAAACGGGCAATGCTGACCAATTCTGATTAACTGCTAGGGCCTGGAGTAGCTCCCTGTCTGCCCTGGGCGGGCGGCTGCTCCAGCTCTGTGGGACCCACCACAGGTTACACAATGCGCCCAGCCTGGCCCCCCCATTGCAGGTTACATGCTGGCTCCTGTTGCAGAGCCCACAGCAAAGCCTCCCCAGGAGCAAAGCCTCCTTCCCAGGAGTGGGCCCAGCAGCCCCTGCTGGCTCTGCTCCCAGGGAAGTGGCTTCTCTGTGGCAGTGAAGTCTCTGTGGGAGCAAGTCTTCAGTGCGGGCTCTGCAGTAGAAAGCTTCAATAAGCTTCAGTAAGCTTTCTACTGCAGAGCTTGCAGCATGTAACCACTAGGATTTTTAGTGGTTATGCAGTTACCTTTTTAAACAAGTGTTTACATCCCTAGCTTGCATACCCATACATAGCACTCTGGACCTTCTGCTTCTTCAGCTAAAGAAGATTCTCCACTGGCTGGCACTAGGATGAGGTTTAGCTCCTCTTTTTCAGGACTCCCGCCACTGGAGAGTGACACAAGTTCACAAGTACTTGCACTTGCTCTGATGAATTGTGCACAGTTAGGGAGGCCTTCGTATTTGTGAAAATAATATAAACCGAAGCCCATTGAGCTCCCACTGCTCCAGAAACTGGGCCTATGTCACCTTGATTGGTAGGGCAAGTGTACAGGCAGAATATGTGGGTGGGCGAAGCCATATGGGTTCTAAGGCTCCCACTATATCAGGCGAGGACAAAAACTGTTGCACACCTAGACATTTTCTCCTCACAGCCAGGACATAGGAGGAGTGTAATTCAGGGGCCAGAGAATGCCTGTTGTCCCCCTGTGGATGGACAAATTGTCTGTGAATAGGCTATCTCCCATATCAGGAAAAGAGAACCACCGGCTCGACGACGTCCAAGTTCAATAACCTTTTCTTTTTAATAAATTGCTGAAGCATGAGAGGCTTCCGTTCCTTGCTGGCATCTTTGTGCTATGCCCAGGGAAACAATCATATCAGCCTCAGGAAGGCAAGTGGCTGGAAGGGTAGGGAAACAGGAACAGTCCCCACGGATGTCCTCCCTGGAGGGAGCCAGCCAGCTGCTGGGAACATACTCTGCTGTGAGAAGTGGGAAGTCAGGTTCAGCCAGAGTCTCACAGGGCAAGGCAAGATCTGCTTCTTTCTCCAGACCAAAAAAACAAAACAAAAACCAAACAAACCCCAGGAGGAGCCCCAAACTCTGCTTCCTACTACCACCATTGTTGCCCCAGTCAGGCTTTTAGTACCATTTCCCCCTAAGAGCCACAATGGCTGGAATATGCAGGTCTGCATGCAGTCCACCTCCCCCCCACAATTTTTAACATTGCAGCATGGACACCAGTCAATGGGCAGAAGACATGGTAGAAAGGGGAGCGAAGACACCCCGGATATTCTGACTCAGCAATCAGCCAATAGCAGGGTGTGAGAACAGGGGATAGAGTACGAGAGAAGGGGGAGGGGGGGGAAGAAGAGGCGTATGTGTGTGTTTTTTGGGGGAAAGAGCCACAGTGACTGGAATGCTTAGAGGCTGGAGAATCACTGGGCACTGTGGGATGATGAGCTCTGATGGAGTTTTACAGGTCCCATGCTAAGGCTAAGGGAGTGCTGGAACAATATAGGGCCACAGAGACCCTGCCTCTCAGCAGCAGCCTGACATGTTCCCTCTGGAGGACCTACTTTAAAAGCAATGAGTAGTCCTGTGGCAGCTTAGAGACTAACAATATAATCATGAGCTTTCGTGGGTAAAACCCACTTCCTCAGATGAGCTGGAGTGATGAAGTGGGTCTTACCCACGAAAGCTCATGATACTATATATACTTTTGTTAGTCTCTAAGGTGCCACAGGATTACTCATTGCTTTTAAAGATACAGACTAACATGGCTATCCCTCTGAGACTACTTCAAATGGGAGCTCTGGCAGTCAAGCAGAGGGAGAATGAAGAACAGATTGGTTGCAAGAAGGCAGACGGGCTGTAGCTGCTGAGACAGAGCAGTCTCTAGGGGGAAGGACCAGGATTATGAGTTATACTCAGCTGGGAAGTTGGGGGCCTAGCTTGGTTCTCCCACCACCTACTTTTCCCTCCTGCTCCCTGACTGAGGTGACAAGTGGACTCTGGGGGAGCTGGGAACCTCCCTACCCCCACGCTGAGGCTTTGAACTGCTGAATCTCAAGGCAGAGGCTGAAGGGAAAACAGGCAGAGGTGGAGCACAAGCCATAAGAGAACTAATGCCATGTGCACACTACCACTTATGCTGGCAAAACATATGTCTTTCAGGTGTGTGGAAAAAAAACACCTCTCTGAGTGACATAAATTTTGCAGGTATGAGTGGTAGTGTGCACAGCACTATGTTGGTGAAAGAACCTCTCCCACTGCCATAGCTACCAACATTCACTGAGGTGGTTTAATTATGTCAACAGGAAAACTCTCTCCCTTTGGCATAGAACGGCTACATGAGTGGTCTTACACAGCACAGCTCCATTGGTATAGCTGTGTCGCTGTAAGCTCGCTAACCTAGACGTGGCCTGAGCTATCTTAGCCTCTCTTCCCTTGGCTAGGAAGGAAGGGAGAGTGAGCATGCAAGGAGCCAGAAGGCATGGCTACCTGTGTCCAGTGTCTGATAAAAACTGGCAGGGAGGAGAGAAGAAGGCATTGCTGCCAGAACCAGGGCTTAAGAAATGAAGGGAACCTTGGGGGTGCAGCCTTTCCCTGAAACTGGCAGGGCCTACAGGAGCCCAGGTAGGACCTCCTTTAGTGACAAGGATTTGCTTTGTGTGCAGGAAGCCAGGATGCTTCCATCATGACTGCCCATACACAGACTGCCTCTATGGGTGGCTGAATTGAGGGCCTGTAAAGGTCGGCCAACAAAACCGTTAGCGCCCCGGTGGGTCAATAGCATGAATGCACAATGACTGATACTCTTTGGGTGCTGTCCCATTCTGATGAGGGTGAGTGTGGCAGAGTATGAAAGAGTTCCCAGGGGCACTATGTATTTGCAGTGCATCCTGGGGCTATGTATCCTTACCCCATGAAAAAGGTGCAGCTGAGGTTGCAGAGCCATGTTGAGGAGATCTGCATGGCACACTCTAAAAATCCCATGGGAGACACATTGGTTAGGAGACAACATTCAGCCAAGTGGCACTTTGTTATTATTGAGGAGGTGTTCACCAGGAGGTATGAGAGTACTGCACCTCCTGCCCAGAATGCTAGTGGGCAAGTGAAGGGAACATATCCCAGTCCCAGTTGATTCTCTGCCTGTGGTAGGGGACCCCATTTGAGAGGACTGACATGGGCATGGTGAGCCCCTTAAAAGAGAGTGCAGCAGGGTTCCAGCACATACTGGTCATGTTAGACTATGCCACGTGGCTCTCGTGAGGCGATTCTCCTCTGCTCAACAGAGGTGATGGCCCTTGCCCGAGAGTTTTGTAAAGAGTTTATCTGGGTGGGGATTCCATGGGAAACAATCCTAGATCAGGATACCAATTTTATGTCCAAGCTTATATGAGAACTGTGTAGACTGTTGAAGATAAAAGTCCTAAGGATGTCAGTGTGTCTTTCTGTCTGATGGACTGGAATAGAGATTGAACATACTTGAAAAGGATGCTGCAGAAGTTAGTAGCCTTGGAACTTTGCCAGTGGGTCCAGTTACTTCTGTCACACTTCTTCACTGACCATGAAATCCCTCAGGCATTGACAGAGCTCTCCCCATTTGAATTAGGACCTGGGACACAGCTAAGGGATATAATAGACTTCTCTCAGGATACATGGAAGGAATGTCATTACAGGACCAAAAACTGGGTACAGTATATGCTGTAGCTGAGAGAGAAGTTATAGATATTAGGTGAGTTTGTGAGAGAATTTAGTCGAGGTGCAACAGGGGCAAACACAAGCATATAATAAGGGAAGTATATAACCAGGAGCTCCAACTAGGAGGCCAGGTGTTACTCCTGCTTCCCACCTCAGAATCCAAATGGTTGGTCAGATGGGAAGGTCTCTTTGAAATAAACAGACTAATTAGAGGAGTAAACTATAAGGCAAGAGAATAGATACTAAGGTGTATTATGTCAACCCGCTAGAGGTCTAGAAAGATTGGGAAGAGCTCCTGGTAAGGTCATTTGCTCCAGAACTGTAGCTCAGTGTTATAGTCCTGGGTTCCAACTAAGTCCCAAGGGAAGAAGATCTGAAGGTGCATCAAAAGCAGCAGATCCAAAAATTCACCTAGTCTTTTCCACAGTTCCAGGACAGACTCGCCCAGTGTACCATCACATAGAGATCAAACCAGGAGAAAAGGTGAGAAAGAACTTTTGGCCATTGCTGAAACATAGGTGGGAAACAATACAGAAAGAAATGCAAGCTAGATTAGACCTTGGGATAGTTAAGGAGTCACATAATGAGTGGCAAAGCCCTATAGTGTTCGCATCTAAACAGGATGGGTCTACCAGATTTTGCACAGATTTCTAGAAGGTCAATGCAGTGTCATAATTAGATGCCTGCCTCATGCTAAGGGTTGACAAGTTGTTAGAGAGATTAGGAGAAATCAGGTATGTCACAGCCCTTGACCTGACCAGGGTTTATTGGCAGATCCCTGTAAGGCTGGAGTTCCCCCTCCCTCCAAAAGAAAGACAGATTTCTACATACTATTTGGCTTATATCAACTTAAAACAGTTGTAGCCACGTAGTAATTACAGCAGTAATCATAATAGGATAAAGGGATAAGGAACTGATAGCAAGAGACGTAAAGAGAAGACATATACGAATAACTTGAGTAATTAGTATAAGGCCTTATGGCTTGAGTAGAAGAGTGCTCAACACATTATCATAAATAAGTAAACTAATAGTGACATTAAGTAACAAGATGGCATAAGACTTTAATTATAAATGTGGCAAACAGCTGATTGGTAACTGCAAGAAGGCAGTTTAGAGTATATTCAGAGGGGAATATGCTCAACCTCAGGTAACCATAGTCATCTAATTAATATATATCTTAATGACCTTTGCCTAATTAACATACTAACTACAGGCTAATGACATCCCACTATTATGGAGAGGTTAGGATATGGTAAAGAAGGGAAGAGCTATGCATACATATGCACGAGAGACATCACGGCCTGTAAAATATCTGGTCTCAGGTATAACCACTGGCATTTTTCTTTGGCGGGCCAGAGCTGGATTAGGATCTGTCTTAACATTTAGAGCTCTCCCCAAGGACAGAGTGAGTATAAAAGAGTAAAAACAGCATCCTAGCAGTGATGTCTTATCTCATTGTTCATGTTTGGATTGTTTTGGGGATAATTGTAATAATGAAACGTTTACAGTTACAGAAGGGCTTTCCTGCATCTGAGTGTTGTCACTGCTGTGCTCCACGTGGCTCCCATAGTAGTACTTTGGATAATACTAGACCTGGTCTTGGGACAAGAAACTACCAAATGACAAAGTGCAAAGTGAATCAATAAATTAATCCATAAACAATAGATCAGGCAACACTATTCTAGGTGGTCTATGGGGTGCAGCAGCTACTTTCCAAAGACCCATAGATGACTTGCTTCATCCTCATGACTAGGCCGCAGCTGTGTATTTTGACATTGTGCTCTATAGCAAGTCCTGGAATGAGCATTTAGAATGTGTCAGAACAGTCTTGCAAGCCCTTGGAAGTGTGGCACTCATAGCTACATGCCACCTAGCTAATCAAGAGGTAATGTACCTGTGGGATTTAATGAGGAAATGGTGCCTGCACCTGTTAATAGGAAAAGGTCCAAGCTCTAGTGGAATGCTCCAACCCTACCACAAAGAGGCAGATATGATGCTTTCTGGGCTTGGCAGGCCATTTACATACGGTTTGTTCTGGATTTTGCCATGATTATGGTTCCTATGACAGACCTGTTGGTCTCAGGTGTGAGTCTTGGACTGCGAGAAATGGAAATAACAGTATTGGCCCAAGAAGATCCTCCCCTCGGCAGCTTCTGGGCACCCTCCCTAAGGAGGGACCTTCTTAAAAGGGGAATATGGCAGGCAAGTAGAGGGAGAAAGATTGGCTGCAAGGAGGCGGAGAGGCTGTAGTCTACAGGGCATAGGACAGAGAGGATCTGAGTCAGTCAGCTCCCTAACTGTAGCTTACATCAGAATAGACTCTAGTTCTTATAATTACTCAGTATCATGTAAGTTATGTAACTTATACCTGCCCTCTGAATTTATATCACTGAGTCTGAACTGAGGGGCCAGAGGAGTGCCGCAACTAAAAGGCAGCCATAGGAAGGTATATGTACATGTAAACCATCCTCTCATTTAATGTACATCTCCTTCTGGCTTCTTGTAATTGGAGTTACAGCAACTGTGTCTCCTTGTCCACTCCTTGGCCCTCTTACTAATGTTTTAACATACATCTCCTTATGCATAACCTTTACATTTGGTCCTGTGAGTTATGAGCAGGTCTCGACAAACTATAGAATCTACTCGCCCATGGCGAGTAGATTTCAGCCGTGCACCCCGTTTACTGGCGGCATGCGCATGCGCAATGCAGCTCTTGCGCATGCGCAGTGTGGGGCTGGCGAGCGGCTTTTGCCGCCGTTTGTCAAGCCCTGGTTATGAGATTCCAAGGCCTGCACTCAATGGAAAAGCAGCTTGCCCCACAATAACATCTAGTCAGTGACTGTCTGAAATAGACCCTATTGGACTTGCTCTCTACCTGGATTAAAGAGTCAGGTGACCATTTGGAAACTTGGCTACTTCAACTTAGTTGCCTAAATCCATGTTAAGACATCTATGGGAAAAGGGCAGAATTTCCAAAGTGCTGAGAACTCTGCAACTGAAGTCATGATGGTCCATTCACTCTATCAGCGAGTTCAAGACATTCTAGAGCAGGGCTACTCAACTTTGGAAGCTGGGGCCACAACGATACAGCACATGCCGAGGGCTGCAACTTCAGTGTGGTTGCATATACATGCTTACTGGACTCTCAGGGTGTGTCTAGACTACATCCCTTTTTCAAGAAAGGGATGTAAATTAGGCACGTTGATATTGCAAATGAAGCGGGGGATTTGAATTTCCTGCGCTTCATTTGCATAATGGCGGCTGCCGCTTTTTTCGAAACGGGGCTTTTTCGAAAAAAAATCCGACAATTTAGACAGGGATCTTTCAAAAATAAAACCCTTTTTCGAAAGATCCTGTACTCCTCAAAAAATGAGGGGATGTAGTCTAGACACACCCTAAGAGTCCAGTAAGCAGTGGAAGCATTGGTAATGCTGCTAGACAAATTGATCTCCTGTGGTTCAACAAATTCTCTGTTTCGGCACCAGTCAGGTCCTGAGGGTGCCAGACTAGAGAGGTTCAACCTATATAAATCTGTCTGCACTAGAGATTTTGCCAGTATAGAAATGTTAAAAAAATAATAAAAAAAAATTAATAAAACAACGCACTTTTCTTGCCAACATTTTTGTATCGAAAAAAAGTGTCTAGGGCAGAGCTGGCCAGAGATTTGTTTTTGCAGAAGGAAGGATTTGAGAAGTATGAGGACTAGGGGAAGGAAAGGAAGGAGTTAGGCAAAAAACATAGAATAAGCATGTTGGATCACATCACACTTTTTTCTGTAGAATTTTTATTCTCTTTACTACAGTGTAGCGTGCCCCCTGGTGGGGAAAGACTGAATGCTTCTGAACAATTTTATTTTTTCTGGAGACCAACACTTAAATTTGCTTTGCTGGTGCTACTATAACAATTTTACTGGTGAAAAGTAGGTAAGCCTTGTTCCTACTAACTTTCTGTGGAAAATAACCACTAAAAACAACATCAAAGTAAAATGTGAAAATTTAATTGCTATATCAAGAGGTAGACAAGAGATTCTTACTGTTTATCGATGTACTATGAATGCATAAATCTGATAACTGAACTCTGTTTCTCTGAAATATACTGTTTTTTAAAAATTCATTTAATTTTAAAATAAAATAGCAAGTCTCTTAAGAGAACAAAAAGTTGAAAGTATAGTTATAGTTAGAAAAGGCCCAGTATATAACAGGCACCTTTGTGCCGAGCAGGTCTGTGCCCTGACCATATTCAGAAACATAACTGATTACTCCAATGATGACAAAATAAGTTGTTATTCCTACTAGTCAACAAAGCTATTGGACAGTGAATTGTATTCTCTTCTGGCTTTTAGATCATCAGTGGGATGGTTAATTATGGTCCATTTCTTCTTCTTCTTTGCCCTTAGCTCCTATGGGAGCATAGGCCATCAACAGTTTCTTTCCAAGCCTCTCTGTCTTGTGCCACCTTTTCTAATTCTCTTTAGCTTTTTGTTGTTCCATTTGTTAAATCTATATTATTGGGGCTGACGCAGGAGTTAAAAAGTTCTCAGCTTGACACTTAGTTCTCAGGTTGAGTTTGCAGGGCTTACCATTAAGAAAAAAAAATTAAACTGAACACATTTGATTTGGAAATCTCTTGAAAGACAAAACCTGCTAAAACCCATGCAGGCATTTGACCAGTTCATTTTCAGAGGAGAACTGGACTTTCAGACAAACAGGGACTGAAAGGCACCACATAGGAAGCATAGACACTTTTGCCTTGTTTATCCTTATCTGTTGCCTGTTCTCATTCCATCCTTTAAACTTAAAATGAGTGTTCCTATAATAAGCTGCTGATCCTCAGCTTCAGGGCTCAGTACAGCCTAGCCCCTACCTAGAACTCAGTTCCCATTTTCCCTACTATCCCCTCCTGTTCCCTGTGCTTCTCCCAAATTTCCCTCTTTCCTGATTCTTTCTATCCTTCTCTCTTTCCTTCCCTTTGTGCCTGGATGTTGTACAGCCTCTGAGCTCTCTGTGACTGACATTGACTTATTGTGTGAGCTTGGACAGTCTTTTCATCATTTCAGAGCTTCAGTTTCCATTCCCCTGTTGTAAATTGTGGGCAGTGATGTTTGCCTACTTCAAAGGAGGTTACAAAATCTAATTCACAATGTAGCATTGAAGCCAGTAGGTGGCAGAGGTAGGACTAAAATACAACAGCTCCCATTGCTGTGCTCAGTCCAGTAGGTCATACTGTCCCTAGAACGGACAGACAGACACATCCTTAGAAAACAGTCATATTTCAACTGCATTGCTCTGGATTTTCTCGGATGTAAATAAGAGAAAGATTTGTTCCACAGTTTCTTGGAGGGAATCTGAACATGATAGTGCTCATCTTCAATGTTTACTGGGAGATTTGTGTGTTAGCACAAGAACAGGAAGCATGTGCCGCTTTCTAGCTATGCAGATCAGGAGATGATAACTTTGTTAAAGGGAGATGTCCAGTTATCCAGGGTTATGCTCTGTATAAATGGCACAATCTGCCTTCATGCATGAACTGAGCTGCTCAATAGAGCTACCCTGCCTTGTCCTGACATCATGTCTGCATTGGAAATCCTTTTGGAATTGCAAGTCCCACACTGCCCCACCCCCAGTCAGTGCACCGAAGACCGTGTGCTGTGTTCTCATAAAAAGACTGGGCAGTAGTGGAACCTTAGCTTTTTCCTGTCATAGCAATAAAGGGGAGCCCTGTGCAGATCCTCTCTAAGGGCATGTCTGTGCTAGGAAATTATTTCTAAATAACTTATTTTGAAATAATACCTTCCGAAATAACTACTTTGAAATAGCATGTCCACACTACAGGGAAGCCTTGAAATTAGTCCGAGGCAGGCTCCCTTAATGTGGACCCGCTCCCTCGACCTAGAGCTCAGGGAAGCACTGGGGAGTAATTACTTTGAATAACTCTGGGGAGTAGTTATTTCAAAATAACAGCAGTGGAGCGTCCACACTGCCACTATTTTGAAATAACTGTTTTGAAATAAGCTTTATTCCTCGTGGAAAGCAGGAGTTATAATTTTGAAATAACCAGCCCCTTATTTCGAAATAACAGGCTTGGTAGTGTGGACGCTCTGCTTATTATTTCAAAATAAGGGGAATTATTTCAAAATAACTCCCTAATGTAGACCAGGGCAAAGTGGCTAAAGGACAGCAACCCCGGCAAGTAAGATAACTCCTTTCTAAACAAAAGCCTCAGATACCAGGCCCAGGAAATGTTTCCACTTCTTTAAAAGGAAAGAGGAACATCAAACCTTACTCGGAATGAAAGCTCTTCTCAGCTACTCTGTGCAGCTTGCATGGGGCTGCCGTACCTTCCTACTCCAGCTGGTTTAGCTGACCACACTGAACTTGTTAGTGCTAGAATTGACTGTACTGGGAGCTACAGGTGCTCAGCGCCTGAGAAATTCTGTTAGTCAGGAGCCTAAATCCAAGCTCAGGAGCCTAACTGTAGGAACCCATGTTTGAAAATGCTGGCCCTTCACAACAATGCCTCCAAAGTTGTGGTCCCCACAGCGTGGGCCTTATGGGCCTGTCACAGAGTAGTTGGTCCTAGACTGAGCCCAGTGACTTTGGACAGAGCAGGTGAGCCCAATCCAGCTAATTAAAGAGGACTGGGCTGTATTTGGGTCTACAAAGGGCTGCTAGTGGGCTCCTACGGGAGGCAGGCCTGGGACAGGCTGAGCCATCGGAAGGGAAAGGTACAGTGGAGTAGAGCGAGCACCTGTGGTGGATCCCTGGTACCAGGTGGTCTGGGCACAGGAAAGCAGTCATGCAACTGTGGCTTTAGGAAGGT
Organism: Rafetus swinhoei; assembly: GCA_019425775.1. Lineage (NCBI taxonomy): Eukaryota > Metazoa > Chordata > Testudines > Trionychidae > Rafetus > Rafetus swinhoei. The sequence goes on along the minus strand of CM033437.1, from coordinate 186,744,318 downwards.
AGCAGAGCTAACTGCAGCTGGGAAGCTGCCAGGAGCTGGAGAACTAGAGAGCCCTGGGAGGGGTGACCCTGAAGCTGGGAGGGCCAAAGCTGGAGTAGAGATTGGTACCCCCTGTTAAAGAAACTACCTTGACTGAGATTGGGTGATGCAGTGTATGCTTTGGAGCTGGGGAAAGACAGGTCCCCAGAACTTTAAGGTAAAGGCCTTGATTCTCTACTCTGTTTGAACTGTGCTTGGACCAAATGGAGATGTGGGAGCTGGAAAGGACACAGGGAACCAATTGCAGCCCAGCCTAAGGTTCCAACCCATACAACTGCAGGATCAGGTGTGGAGCACTGTTCTGCCCCGTCCCCTCAAGTTTGGATTAGGGGGCAGCAATACTTCCTCTGCCGTATTTCCACTGGCAGAGAGTTCTCTTACACAAAGGGGTTCCTTAATAGCCATCTGCAGCTGAGTTAAAGCTGCTTCCGTATGGTGACCTGGAAAGACAACTGAGAATCTGACCCAGCATTCAGCTGCAAATGTTTGCAGAATACAGCTGAAGAGACTGCAGAACTTTCCAATGCAAAAATGGCTATGACCTGAGAAACTAACTGCATAGTGACTTATTTCAACCCATGCCGAAGGGCTACACCATAGTCATGAAAAAGACTTATGATGGTTATGTGAAAGGGTAATAATGTACAGAAAGAATGGATGACTTATATTTGCCGAATAGCTTGTGTATTGGCCATATTTTGCAAGGTGGATAATTCTGCATATTCAGAATATTTGGTTTCTGGGTATTTAGAAGGATGAGTACAAAATGGTTAAAGGAAACTTTCCAAGGCAGCAGCCGCTTTAGTCTACAAATGGACATCAGCCACAAATCACTGGATCTGGGCTTCCATAAAATCTGGGGTCGATTGACCATGGGATTTTGGTTCATCCTATTCTAGAGCTTGAGGCTATGTCTACACTATGGAGTTTTTTCCAGGAAACCAGAGCTATCCCAGAAAAACTCAGCCGCGTCCAGGGAACGCATCTGCTCTTTTGCTTTTTTTTTCCCATGAGGAAGAAGGGTTCTTCCAAAAGAGGAGGCTTTTCCAAAATTTGGTCCAGTGTAAACGGGCCAAATTTTGGAAAAGCTTCTTCCAAAAAAACTATCAGAAAAAGGTACGCAAATTGCAGAGCGCCATTTGTGTACCTTTTTCTGATAGATCTCTGTAGCGTAGACATAGCCAGAGTCTAGCCAAGTTGTGTGTTCTGATCCTTCCACAGTGTTTGGATCTGGAATAGTGGTTTGACCGCTTAGTCACATTTGGCAATTTGCAGTCATTCTTCAGGAATTCTGGATCCTGCCTGGAAGCATTTTTCAACCGCCTTCTCACTGCTTTCTGTAGAAAGCCAAAGGTATGTCTACACTTCACACTGAGGCTATGGTTCCCAGCGAAAGGAGACTTGTGTGCTAGTGCTCAAGCTAGTGTGCTAAATGCAGCATGTAGGCACAGGGATGGGTTGGGGTTGGAGCCTCAACTGTATGCCCATCATAGGCCAAAGATGCATCAAGGGATGGTTAGCCCCTTCCACCACTTGCGCTGTTGCAGCTGTGTTCAATTTTAAGTGCACTAGTCAATGAGACTTAGGGTTGGGAGTCACACTTCCAGCTCAAAGTTTAAACAAAGATTAAGGTTAGCCATTGTCCCTATTCCTATTACAATCTGGTTTAAAAGTAAACATTATAGCAAAATAAATCATAAATATAATGTAGGTTTACCCTTTTGTTGCTAACACATTTACCCGGCTTGCTTGGGTTCTTAAGGATGGGCTCAGGGCACGGGGCTGGCAGTTTGTGGGCTGCAAGTGTCAAGGTTGAGAGGTGAGGAGGGACTCTGGGCAGGGAACTCTGTGTGTATGTCTGTGTGTGTAAGTGTAGGAGGGGTCAGGCGACCAGAGGGCATTAGGAGAGCAGTTGGGGTAAAGCCATCCCCCCAAAAGTTTGTACCAGGGCTGCTTGCTCTTCCCCTTCTTGGTCCTGTCAGGGAGCGATAGCAAAGTGCATAACTCATCTGCCTCTTGCTCTCCCCAGCTAGAGTGAGGAATGCAGAAAACTGTGCACTTTTCCATCACTCTCTTATGTAGGAGAACAGCCAGCAATGTCCCTGTATAAATCTGGGCGGGAGGGAAGGGGAGACTTCAGCTCTCCCACCTCTCTAAAGAATGCCTGGGAGTGAGAGGCTTGGAGCTGGGGCAGTCTTGGATGGAGGGAGCGGAGTGCCCCCATCCAGCCCCTTTCGCTTGCCTGGTGATTCTGTCGCTTTTCTGTATGGTTTCATGAGAAGCAATCCCATCGCAGGCACATCCCGTTTTCTTGGCACATTTTAATGGCTGTGACCAAAGAGAGAAACAGGTTCTCTCATACACAGGAGAGAAGGCAGCTATATACCTGTCCCCAATTAAATTGAGCAAGGTGTGACCAAAAAAAAAAGAGGAAGATTTGTTTACATACAGATCAGCAGGGCATGGGAAGACCACTGCATGTGGTCATCTTGCCTACATCTACACTGCAATGCTATTTTGAGATACCGGAGTATCCCGAAATAGCTATCCTGCGTCTTCACAGCAAGCCCGTTATTTTGGGCTCGCTATTCCGACATCCCTGTAATCCTCATTCTATGAGGAGTAAGGGACGTTTTGGAATAGAGCTTTATTTCGAAATCTGGCGCTGTGTAGATAGCGCCAAATGACAAAATAAGCTATTTTGAAATAGCCTTGAAATAAGATATGCAATTGTTCTACTCTTGTTCTAGATCAACTCTGTGCTCTGTTTGAATTGATGTGAGTGTTAGCTCCAGTTACAGTAATAAGCTTTTGCCTCCCTAAAAGAGCAACAAATCTTATTAATTCTGACCACTTAAGGAAAGGGCTAGACACGTTAGAGTGGATAGTGTTGGGGAAGTTCCGGACAGGAAGTGTATTGGGGTCACCCTGCAAATAGTAACCAAGGCTGGTTGAGTCCAGGGTGGAGCTGCTAACATTGTATGCAGGCTGCTGGGCTCACAGCACTGAATCTGGGCTGCCCATCACACAGACAGTCTGGGACTTGCATACTTGTCTGATGGCTGTTGATGTCCGAGCTCAGAGTTACAGCCGCAGATATTTAAGGTACCCAAGATTACAGGACAGTCTGTGATACAACTTCTTGTTGATCTGTACTGAATCCCCAAAATATGATGTATGCTATCTGTATCACTGCATAATTGTTACTACTACGGACTGAGCCATCGATCGGTGGATATCATCTTCTATGATGCTGTTGGTGAGCGACTAAGCTAGTTGTCAATTGGCACATCTGATTACCGATGTCACATAAAAATCCTGCCATCTGCAGATGTTGTACATTCTCTTCGGACCCTACTCTTTTCTTGTAATGTCTGAATATGTTGACTCTCAAAGTGTTTGAGAGGCTCTCAAACTGCATAATAATGCCGCTTCCCACAATCCCCTGCTCTTTAAATAGTGCCATTTTCAGTTTTCTGCACCCAGGAAACGTTCAAACTCCATATTGACAGGCCAAAGGGAGGAGGCTTCAGAATGACGTGACAAGAAATTCTCTTGCTTTCATTTCTAGCCAGGCTTCGGGAGGAGGAATTGATTTTTGCTTGTTGGTGAGCAAATGGTTACAAAAATGTAGCTTTTCCCTTGATCTGGCTCTCCTGCATGCCTCAGCAGTTTCGAAGATGGTTGTATTGTGCTGCTCCCTCTGTTAGTTGGACTATTGGAATCATACTGCATTCATTAACTAAATAATTTGATCTAGTTATTTTTGGGGGGGGTGTGCGTGCATGTGTGCACTGTATGATATTTGACTAGAAACATGAAGAGCCTCAGGTCTATAATCCCAGCTGATGTAAACTGCCAGCACTCCATCGATTTCAGTGGAGCTGATCTGCTTGACACCAGATGAGGATCGAGCCCTGCATGTGTCATGTGACTACATTTCCCAAGTCCTGAAGAAACCTCCCCAATGGTAAATGCCTAATGCCTGGGCTGAAAGGTGAGGGAAAGAATGGATCTTTCCCAGTTGTGTTTGCATGCTACAAAAGATCTCGCCTGAAGCACTGCTTGATGCATCAACAAATGCAGACTCTGGAAACCGCCTTTGGAACTCCACTACCAGAACTAGGCACAGGGCAATAGGCAGCATTCGTTTGCATTTAGTCAGATCTGCCATCATGAGAAAGATGAGTGCTCTTTTTTCAGCTAGAGTGAAGCAGAATAGCAGAGAAGCTTCAGCCCCTGCTTAATAGCTTCCCCCCTGTGCAAGTGAAAGTCTGAACAAACTTTTCTGGACTGTGCAAACTCCATTTATGCATGGGTTGAATTTTCACTGCCTGTTGCCTACCCCCTTGCCCTCCCCCATCCTTTCATGTTCAATGCATTCACCTCTTCTCTCCATCTCTGACTCTCTTTCTCCTCTATTGTTCTCTACATCACCAAATGTCGCTCACTTCATAAAGCTGTCTGGCTCGGAGCTTAAATATTGCAGGGTAACTAAAACCCACCCATCAGAGCCGATCCAGTCATATCTGCTCAGTCGTGCGACAAGGTTGGGACTTTTACAGTAGGGAAGGAAAGAGACAAAAGTTCACTCTTCGCTGCAGAGTGCCAAGAGAGAAGGAGGACACGTTCCTTCACCGGAGTCTTTTACTGTGGCAAGTTGTTTGGTGGATGGCCTTAATCTATATATGCTTTCTTTTGTCTCTAGCTTGATCAAATCGTAGGATTTGGAATTTAATGGAGGATTGTTAAATCCTGTTGGCTTTCAGTGGAACTTGTGCTCCTAATTCACTTAGGCACTTTTGAAACTCCCAGTCTATAACTTAAAAAAAAAGCCACAACCCAAACTAAATGTGCTAGAAACTATTGTTCATGTTGGACCTTATAGGGTTGATATGGGCAGTTCTGGTAGAATTCAAGAAATTAAGAAATGGTTATATTATGCAACTCCTGCCAATGCAGGATTTTCCCTTGAAATACCTTTTCTAAGGCTTTGTCCAATTTAATTGTAATAGATGATTGGGGGGCTGTGCCGGGAAGAGCACATGCAGCAGCTTAAGAACCATTTTATTTATAAAGGCTTATTAAGTAGAACGTGGGACAAGGCAGATTTTTGAAATGTGTGATGCTACTTTATTGAAGTTCCTGAGAAGGTTTATCCATTTGCAGCAAGTTGCATGTAGGATTTTAGAAGAAAGTAGTATGAAGCCATTTTTCTCTCTCTATTACATTGAGTTGTCAGAGGATAAACAGATTTATAATGCATAACAATGCCACTTTTCCAAGATGGAATGAAGGCAGCTTATTGATAGCAGAGGATCTTGGTGTTAGATTATTGCAAAGTGTGCAGAGTATCTGTGGGACTATTAATTACACTGAATGGAGAATGAAATTTATATTGTGTTGCACTAATTATCTGGTTTATTAATCAGGAAATGCTATGTGTATTTGTAGAAATGGAACTTTTAAATCTGTTTAGATAATGTATGTAAACAGTAAAATCTTTGTATTGTATTTGTTCAAGTAAGTGCTCACATGAATACACTTTTTTACACAACTTTAGTAGCTGATAGAGCAGAAATGTGTCCTGCTGTTTAAATCACCAAACCGTGGTTCACCAATCTTGCACATCTGAGGTGTATAAATGGGAGAATGACATCACATTCTCAATGGTTTTTGTACAGAGATGTGGACATAAATGTTCATGTGGTAGAAGGACCAGAATAATGACTCCATTTTAGACTTGATGCGTCTTTATCTTGTTGAATAATTTGTGTCATTCCTAGAGGACAGAAAACCCCAGAGAGGTCTCCCAGCCACAAAAGAGAGTTTACAGAGGAAATTTCCCTGTCTTTTTATTCCCTCCCCCCAGCACTGTAATATAAGGTGAAAACATTTTCAAGGTATAAGCTACTTTGGAGAAGAAATACATGTGACTTAAAGTCAGAAGCAAGTTATATATGAGTAGAAAAATGATTCTTGTTTGTTTAATGTGGTTTATGGCCATTCTCTTTCCTTCTCTTCTCTTAGATAGTAAGAGATGGGTGACTGGAGTTTCTTGGGGAACATTTTAGAAGAAGTGAATGAGCACTCCACAGTCATCGGGAGAGTCTGGCTCACAGTGCTCTTCATTTTTCGAATCCTGATTCTGGGAACAGCTGCTGAATTTGTCTGGGGAGATGAACAGTCAGACTTTGTGTGCAACACGCAGCAGCCTGGTTGTGAGAATGTCTGTTACGATGAAGCCTTCCCCATTTCCCACATCCGGCTCTGGGTCCTGCAGATCATATTTGTCTCTACTCCTTCACTGGTGTATGTGGGGCATGCTGTGCATCATGTGCGGATGGTGGAGAAGAGGAGAGAGAGAGAGCAGGCAGAGAGGCAACAGCAAGCTGAGATGGATGAAGAGAGGCTACCGCTAACTCCAGACCAAGAGGACATCAGGAACACCAATGAAATCAATCCCAAGGGGGCCAAGAAGTTCCGACTGGAGGGAACACTCCTGGGAACCTACATCTGTCACATCATTTTTAAAGCCATTTTCGAGGTAGGGTTCATAGTAGGTCAATACTTCTTGTACGGCTTCCGAATTCTGCCCCTGTACCGCTGTGGCCGGTGGCCTTGCCCCAACCTTGTGGACTGCTTTGTATCCAGGCCCACTGAGAAGACAGTCTTCATTATGTTTATGCTGGCTGTGGCCTCAGTATCCCTCGTCCTCAACCTTGTGGAGATCAGTTACTTGTGCTTGAAAAAGATTCGCCTGTTTTTCAGGAGGCCCACAGAGCAACAACGGGGGGAGATCCCAGAGAAGCCCCTCCACTCCATTGCAGTCTCTTCCATTCAGAAGGTCAAGGGCTATAAGCTGCTGGAGGAAGAGAAGCCGGTGTCCCATTACTTACCTCTGACAAAAGTGGGGGTAGAAACTGCTCCCCCTCCATCTTCTTTCAATGACTTGGATGAGAAGCTTGGTATGGGTCCCCTAGAAGACCTATCCAGGACCTTTGATGAGAGATTACCATCTTATGCCCAAGCAAAAGAGCAGAAGGAGGAGAAGGTAGAGGCAGGGGAAGAGGAGCAGGAGCAAGAAGAAGAGGAGGAGCAACAGGAACCAGAAGAAGAGCTGGAGGTGAAGAAGATGGCAGCGGAGCAGGAACTGCCAGGAGAGGAACTGCCTGCAGTGCCTGCTGAACTGACAACTGACACAAGACCTCCCAGCAGGTTAAGCAAAGCCAGCAGCCGGGCCAGGTCAGATGATTTGACTGTATAAGGGTATGGGGAGTAACTACGCACACACAAAATCACACGTTTTTAAACAAAATGCTCAAATGGTCATTTGAATATTTCCTATTGAGATTCTCCGCTGGAAAGGTGCTATCATTGTAACTGCACCTTATCTGTCCTGTGTGTCCCATGGCTGGTGCTAGCTATCGTGTAACATATTCAAAGGAACAGTTTCTTTTTTTTTTCCAGATGCCAGCTCACTTCTCACAGCACCTGTGCTATACACGGCACTGAAGCATTTTAAAAACTAAAACAAAACAAAAATCCAAATGTATTTACTATGGCTGCACTTGCTGACAGTTTTATGTTCCACATTTCACTAGAGATATGGGCGAAATGGCTCTTTCAGACAGTATCTGGCTGAAGGGTTGATAAATAGATATCTTTGGATATTTCTTACTCTGTTTTAGCATGTGGCATAATGACATTGGTCCTCCCTTCATTGCTAGCATAGCATTGCAGTTATTTAATTCACAAAAAAGGATCCGGTGTTTAATATCATGAAACTAGATGAAAATATTATCACCAAAATGGCCTTGCTTTGTTTGTGAATGCAAATTTCAGTTGCTTATAAATACCTTCCCAGCATCCCCTTGGTTAGAAACACTTCTGATCTACAAGTGATGCTGATAAAAGAAAAGATTAAAGCTAGTTTCTTGTAAGAATTTAGCAGATGCACACAAATGGGTTATTTATTCCCAACAGGGTCATTTCAGTCAAAGACCTTTGTCAGGCTAGTACAAAGAATAAATTAAATTAATATTTGTTGTTAAGTGGGGTGACTTGGGGTGTGGAAATTGACTTACAAAGGAGCGATAGGAAGGCATCTGTAAGTAGAACTACTGTACATAGAGCACAATGTCCAACTTAGGGCTCCCAGTGCTGCATTTGCAGCATGATCTCAAAAGGTGCTTCCTTCCTGCAACTCCCAGGAAGATATGGGCACTCAACAAGTCTGAGAGAGTGTGTTGAGATACTCAGGTTGGCAGTTGGTATCCTAAAATGTAAATTTCTGCAGCTAAGTGACTGCTTAAACACCCAAATGCCAAACTTCTTGACCTGATTTACGTGCTCAGGTTTGAAAAATAGGCCCTTATTTTGAATGACATAACAACGGTCGTTAGACATCCTGCTTTGTTGCTAATTTGATAAGAAACTCAATCTGCAGGAGTTTCCAATACTCTACTTAGCTAATGAACATAAATGAATAGAGCAAGGTCATTCAAAGGATCAGTAAGAAAAAATATCTGTGCCCAAAGGACTAAAGGAATGCCACAGAGCTCCAGCAAAGTCTGTTTTATTTTAGAAGAAATTAAGAAGAAAGAACATCCACTTTCTGAGTGTGTAATTGCTAATGTTAAAAATGTCAATGGCTTTCAAATGTTAGGGTCACAAAAGTCTTTCTTTAGCTGGGATAAAGCAGCAAGTTGTTTAAAAGTTAATCACTATGCAAAGACTGAATCTGTTGTCTGAAAAGTATAGATATGTGCAGTGATAAAAAACAAACAAAAGTGAGTAAACGAACCTTATTTCCTAAATGACAAATGGGTAAATGCTGTTTACCCACAATTACTCTCAACTATGGGTACTAGGGTACATGTTTTCCTCTGTTCTGCTTTCCAGACCTCAGTCCCTGCCAGCTCAGCAAATTTTCTCTGCTATGCAGCAGCTCATGTACATTGTTTCAAGTGTGGAATATAATCCATTTCAGAAAATTTACTTCACATGAGACATAAAACCAAATCCTGCAACTGGCTAGAAAAGGCCCTGTGGACTATTATATGAGGGCAGGACTCCTAGGGTTCGTCTACACAGTCGCGTGTAGCTATACAATTTGAGCTATGCAAATTGTGTAGCTTATTTCAAAATAGCCTGTTTTGAAATTTGGCACTATCTACACAGCGCCAAATTTCGAAATAGAGCACTATTCCGGCGTCTTCCTTATTCCTCATGCAATGAGGCTTACAGGAAGCCAAAATAAGACCCCCTCCCTTATTTCAAATCTATTTCAAAATAATGGGCATACTGTTAAGATGTGCACAGTGCTATTTCGCGATAAAGGACGTTATACTGAAATAGTGCCACTGTGTGGACGTATTCCTACAGCCGGACACGAAGCCCACTGAAGTCAATTGATTTCAAAGTGCTTTGGATCAAATACTGAGTTCTGATGATGTAGCTGAATGGCAATTCTGTTTCTCTACAGTAAATTCCCCTTACAGTTTCAATTGGATATTATGATTTTGGCAGTACTATCCTAAATGGCTCTGTGGAGTTCCTGTGCCTTGTTAAACAGCTGCCATATTCCACTCCAGAGATGGCTTCACTTCGCTGGTGGGTGACGTGATTACTATATGTATGTATACGTTTTGTAAAGTGTTTGGGGATTCTTTAGTACTATAACAATGCCACATTTTTACATTGTTAAGAATTTGCTCCTTTTGGGCTTGTCTTTTTCTAAAGTTTGCAGCCTGATCTCACAGCACATGCTCTTGATAAAGATCATGAGAGACATTAAGAAGCTTTCTTTTGAAGAGAGACACTAAAGATTGCATCTATTTAGAGAGGAGATAACTAAGAGGGTATTTATTAGAGAAATATAAAATAATGATGGTGCAGAGAAACCATGTAGAACGCTCCCAGTGTCTCATAATACAAAAACAAGAGGGGCAATCAATGCAACTGAAAGGCAAAAAGTGGGAAAATAAAAGGAAATACTTTCTGTACAACTCATAATGAACATGTGTAACTCATTGCCACACAATTCCAGTGAAGCCAAAAATTCAGTAAGATTCAAAATAGGATTAGACATTTACATGAATTATAAGAACATTTGCTGTTTCATTGGATAGAGTACATAATTTTTCATTTTAAAGAAGGGGCATAAAGCCTCATGCTTCATGGTATAAATGAGCCCACAAACCGAATGGGGTTAGAAATACACTTCCCCTTTGGCAGGAGATTCAACTGCTGTTCATTATGAGGTTTCTTGCTCCTTCCTCTGAAGCATGTGACACTGCCAAAAATGACAATACAGGTCTAATGCATACATTTCTAATTACCTGACTGGCCCTTTAAACAATAAAACATATTAATAATTGTCTATGTTATTGACACTGACATATATTAGAGCCAATTTCTGCCCTCTTTTGTGCATGCATGCAACACTCCTATCATAGTGATTGGGACTTAACATGCTTATGTACCAGTGGGAGAAATATGGCTGTTATCACAATCCAGATACTATACATGAAGTGTGGAATACATAATTTGTGCTGTAGCATATGGGTAAAATACACTGCACAAAGCCCATGTATTAAATTTATCTGTAGCACACACTGGCTGCAGCTGCAGGGCTCCTGGTACAATACCAAGTATGATACATGGCACACTGAAAAAATACTTCACTCTTCCTGTGGTATACAACCAACTGCATAGTTGGTTCCTCAGCCTGGTTACAGACAGTCTCACTGTGTTCCTTACACACTCTCTAGCCCAAACGTGTGTACGGTGTACTAGAGACAGTGTTTCTTAAGAGAGCAATGAACTGAGAATCATGCCTCCTGGTTTCAATTCACAGCTCTGCCACTAATTCAGTGGGTGACTTTAAGCAAGTAATTTTTTCCACTGTAAAATCCAGCAAAGCAATAATTTCCTACCTCACAAGGATGTTGTGAGGCTTAATTGATTAATATTAGTAAAACACTTTGATATAAGTCCCTATAGAGGGTAAAAGTATTAGTATATTTCAAGATCTGAAATCATTTAAGAACTAATGACAGTAAATACAATAATTTCTTGGTGAAATTCCTAATGAAGTCACATAATGGCTTCAGAGCTATGAGTTTAGTACATAATAATAATATATTTAATGGTTATATTTAATAATATAATGGTTATGAAAAACACAGGAGAACAAAGAAAGAAGGGCAAAAATCCACTCCCTAGCTGAGAAGTTACTGAACATTTAGAGCCAGGGAACAGATAAATTAAAGAAAGCTAAGAGTAGGAATTTCCTTGGCTTCCCACTACAAACAAGTTACTGACTGATTTCATGGGGGTTGTGTTTTTTTGGGGAGGAGTGTAATATGCAAGTGTCAAAGTCACAAAAGTAGGTGGATGGGGGAAGAGAGAGGCAGTCTTGACTTAAAATAGAATGTGGGAGTTGGTGTAGGTTAGTGTCTAAAGCAATGGATGAAGAATTAATTTTGTCATATTTATTCCCAGCTCTGCTATTGAGTCATTATGAAATAAGTGTCTGTGCACTTCAAAACCACAGTTATACTGCGAGCCAGATTGTCACCTGGTTAAAACAGGCACAGCACTGTAAACTTCAGTAATGCTGTTGACTGACACCACTTGAGGATTTGGCCTGGTATTTACAAACCTCCTGGGGGCTGCTAATACCTAATATAATCAGATCCAAGCAAGCACCCGATACCTTACTGTGCAGTCCTGCAGTAAAAGTAGTTTTACTCATAATAATTCGTGGCAGGTGCAGAAAAATTGCCATCCCCATGCATCCACACTGACACACAAATATCCTGATATATGAACTATTCCCACTATGTGAGATAGACATTAACAAAAATATCAGCCCTGTGGTGTCAGGTGAGCAATTGGTTTAGCAGGGACTTCTGAGGGCATGAAATCCACTTGCTTAGGAAAGAGAATCCAGTCTTCCTGTCACTCCCTTTTTCACTGATCATGCAGTTTTACATATAGAGAGAGTCCATGCCACACAATGCTGAAAAGCTGGCAGTTTGCTGTTTAAATACAAAGCTGCCTTTCAGTCACACAGCTGAGAGTAATCCCAGCCCAAGCTTGTTTTTGTTTTATAAAAACAGGAGCTGCCATGAAAAACAGACGGATAAGACTGGGGCAGGAATGGGTGGATGGGGACAAAACTATGGGGGGCAAAGTGCCTAGGAGTCAGATGAACAAATCACATCAGGAGACTCATCCAGATAGTGGCACCAACTTCCTTCCCAAATTGCAAGGAACTATCGTTCGTTAGACTCTGTCTATGCTACGACTTTTAACATAGCCCCTGATAGGCTCTGCATCCACATACAATCTAGCAAATAGTTGGCAATGATGGGAACTACTGATGAGTTATCCTTGCCAAGGACCTAGCCTGGCTGGCCCATAGTTGTCTTCCTGTAACTAGTTTGGCATGTTCTTATTTTGGCAGTACAGGCAAGAGCCCTTAATCATGCCCATGTAAATAGTTTGGCCAGTCCTCCTCCTCTCAGGTCTCTGGGCAGAGTGCATTGTCTCATGTGCTGCTAGAGCTGCATTATGTGCATGTATTCTGGACACTTTTTCCTTGCTGAAGCACTGGGGTGAGAATGTGGGAATTACTGCTCAGAGTTTCCCAGGATGCACCTATACCAAACACAAATAAGCAACATGGTAACACTGTCGATATGCAAACAGAGTTGACGCTTGTGTCATGAAAAAAAGCTGCTGTGTGGACAGAACCATATTTGATTTTGTGTAACTGGATCAGATAAGAATGTCACAAACCAGTTACAAAAAAAAGTTATTGTCTTAGTAGTTTGAAATATTCAAAGTCACTGAGGGAATTTAGATGCACACCATCCATTCATATCACTTGGAATTGTATGCCTAGATCCATTCAAAAAATCTCAGTAATAATGTGGACAGGGCTTTAGTGTCCTGTTAAATGAACTTCAGGGGGTAGCCGAGTTAGTCTGTTACAGAAAAAAACAACGAATGGTCTGGTAGCACTTTATAGACTAACAAAACATGTAGATGGTATCATGAGCTTTCATGGGCACAGCCCACTTCTTCAGATGAGCAGAGTTATGAGTTTGGGATATGAAAACTCAAAATAAATAGGAGAGGGGAAGGGGAGGGGGGAGAGAAAGAAAAAGGGAGGGGGTGGGAGACAGAGCATCATTAAGTATCTGGAGAATGGGTACTTAAACCTAAGCAGATAAAAATTAAAATCAATAGATAGATTCCTAAGACAGGAAGGATACCACTCAGAGAGCTGTTAGCACCTTCAGTGGTTATTAAGTAGGTAGTGTCCTAGCCAGCCCATATCACAATTGAGTCCATTAGCATGTGAATTGAATTTGCGGATGAACTGTGATTCCAGGGCCTCCTCGTTGTTTTTTTCTGTTAAATGAAGGTTCTCCCTTTTAGAACAAGGATCACACTGACCTGGGTTGAAGTAGAACTGAGAAGAAATGGTGATTTCAAGGTTATTTTGGAAGACATGAGAAAGAAGAATGATGTGTGTTGACTTTCACTAGTACAATGTTTACATTTCCTAAATCCAGAACTGTTTGGTCAAAGGAAAACGGACCATTTTTCTGGTTAGCACATTAGGAAAGGTTGTGTGGCATTGGGAGTTAAGAGTGGACTACCAGCAAGATTGTAAGTCAATGTCATGAAGGTTTGTGGCAAGGAAATAGTTTTGTAGAAACACAAAATGGAAAAGTCTGTTGAAAGCTCCTTTCCTTGGGTCTCCCTGCAAATTAGGAGAATGAAACTGAGCGGAAAGTAAAAAGAAAAGCAGGTTACAAGTGAGCACAAAAATATTAGATTGCACAAACCCACCAAGCAGATATCAGATTGCAGATGGGCACCTGTGCATATCAGCTAGCATCAAATGGATGGTGGGTTCCAGAGCAACACAGCAAATGAGTATAAGAATGCAGGGGAAGACTAAGGCTAGGTTGTGGCTGAAATCACCAGTTCATTACCCAGGTAAGAGGTATGAACTAAGGAAGGGGAAAGGAACCTTAGCCTTTACTGAATTCATTAATTGCACTGAACCCAAGCTTTTCTGAGGTTTGAAAAAGTTCAGAAACCATTTTAAAGCATATATATAAGATGCATACACCTCTCCTGGATTTCCTGATTTTGGCAAAAATAAGAAACAAAACGAACATGAGGAAGGCTATTCTTGATGTCATTACAGCCTGGCTGATGTTCAGAAGAACTAGAACAAAGATGTTCAGAAATGTTTGGATAAACGTATACAATTTTCAATACTTATCTGGGTGAGTCCATAAATAATCTTTGGAAGGTTCCCCAGTAACTAGTAAGGGCCAGTTTGCAGTTATACCCTAAGCTGGCGCCAAATGAATTTAGAAGAGTTCAGAAATCATGCCAATGTCTGATTCTTCCAAACTTCAGATATCTTAATCTTGAGATGCACTGGAGAGAAAATGAAAGAAAATAGTCAACTGCCAACTAAGCCTAAATTTAATTAATATGTCCTGTAGACATTTGCAAATACACGAGCTATATTGACACATTCTCTTGGCTTATAGATTGTATAATGCTAGTTTTCTATAGGTCATTCATTCTGCTCCATCTCCTTCCTTTGCTTGGTGGTCTTGTTATCCTCAAAGTATCATGTAACCATTCTCTACCACTTGAGTTGGAGTATCTCCATTACCAGGTACAATTATGGGCTCTGTACTCCAGCCACTACAGGGGCATATGAGAGTGACATAAATTGACACAGTGAGCTACAACTGCACTGGTTCTTTTTCTATCCAAGATTCATTTTTCAAAAATTAAAATAAAAGTGATACGAAAAGGTATATCACTGAGAAGGTAAGAAGTTTTCAGCCCTCTTTAGAAAAAAACACCAGACATTATGATTCACGACTGTGTTTCTATAAACAGTTATTTTTATTTGCACCTTCATTATCAGCACATTTCAAATGATTTCTTCTGTCATCCATCTAATAACATAATAATGACAATGGGGCAGGTGGACTTCTAGTGTTTGTAACAAAAAGAAAAAATGCAAAAATACTCACCTTACAGATGTCTTGTTTATTTTGCAGAAACAAATGATTATTTTGCTTCTTTGTGGATGACCACGGGATCTTTTCTGAAATGATGTTAAGTAGTTGCCCAGTTTTGTTGGGTTCCAAGTGATCAAGAAAGGTTTGGACTCCTGGAGTAGCAAGGAAAAAAATGAGTGGCTATACTGTAGATTCCACAGAGTCTTAGTCTGCTTTCATTTACCCCTGGTCTATGCTAGGGGATAAGTTCGAATTAAGATACGCAACTTCAGCTACGTTAATTGTGTAGCTTAAGTCAAAGTATCTTAACTTGAATTTTGGTGCCGTCCACATTGCAGGAAGTCGAAGGGAGCACACTCTCCCTTCGACTTCCCTTACTCCTCGTAGAAACAACACTACTGGCATCAATGGGAACACCCTCTCAGTTTGAATTAGCATGTCTCCACTAGACCTGCTAATTTGAATCCCAGAAGATCGACTGCGGCTGCCTCAATCTTGTCTGTAGTATAGACATGGCCTTACAGTATAGCCAGTATATTTAACATTTGTCTAGTGAATATGGCACTGAACTGGGAGACAAGAGATGTGAGTACTTTTCCTGGCTCTGCAGAGGACATGGTGCATGACCTTGAGCAAGTCATTTTGCTCCCTATCCCTCAGTTTTCCCATCTGTAAAATGGGGATAATGACACTCACTTCCTTTGAAAAGTGCTTTGAGATCTACAGATGAAAAATCTTTGGGATTATTAGGTCTGTATTTTGGCATTGTTATCAGAGCATCCAAAATTCTCCAAGTCAGCAGGGCTACAGATGATCATCACCTCTGAAATCAGGTCACTTATTTAGTAGCCTCAGCATGCACTTAGATATTTACCTTTAGACACCCAAATTGGGAAAAAACCTCCATATCTTATGTACATAGACTGAATCCTGCACTTACTGAAATCAATGGCAAAATTCCCATTGATATTGCAGGTGAAGGATCAGACTCCTATTTCATGTTACAGCTTTAAATGTAAATGGAAAAAACAGCAGCAAAAGCCACATGGATGTGGTACCACTTGCAGGACTCTTAACAAGAATTCAGAGGTCAGCAAATTCCAATGAGATAGACCTTATGTGGTAATCGTCATACTGGAATCCCAGTGTGTTATGTGTCAAGTTCTTCCTTAAAAACAATACAATTCTTGGGTTAGTTTCCCACCACTATCAGTCCACCCAGCTCTCATCACTTAGCTCAGATCCTTTAATTTAGCTCCCATTACAAACTAAACATAAACAGTTTGAATTTTTTAATTTAAAACATGGAACTATTAAGAAGCATGTTCAATCACTTCATTTTTATCTTATACCCTTCTTTGTACAACTCTTCCTACCAGCTCCATGCATGTTCTGTTCATCAAGATTGTAATTCCTTCAAGGCTGGGAACTTGTCTTCTTAAATATCTGTGAAACAGCATGGATACAACTGGTGCTATATAAATAATATTATAGAATAAATATCCTACCTTCTTTTTGCCCTCTTTTTTTGTCTCCCACAGCTCTTTTGGAGAAGGTATGAGTTTGAGGTCTTACTTAAAAAAAACATCTTTTCCCCTGTGTGTATCTTCCATTGCTCAGGGATCAGACATTTACAGCAAAGGACAAACACGTCAAAGATTTTCATAAACACATACAATAACAGAACGATTAAAAATCAAGTGCCAAATTCTGCTCTGAGTCATCTCTATGGGTACGTCTATATTGCGGTGCTATTTCAGGATACTTCTAGTATCCCGAAATAGCTATTCTGCATCTTGACAGCGCGCTTGTTATTTCAAAATATCTTTCAAAATAATGGCTGTGCTATTCCGACATCCCTGTAAACCTCGTTCCACGAGGATTAAGGGACATTTTGGAATAGCGTTTTATTTCAAAATTTAGTGCTGTGTAGACTGTACCAAATTATGAAATAAGCTATTTTGAAATACACTCATAAGCTATGCAATTTGCGTAGCTCAAATTGCGTAGCTTATTTCCATTTAAGGGTGCAGTGGAGACACACCCTCTGTGTTTATGTCAGTAGGATGTGACCAAGAGCAGAATTTTACCTTGTATAATGGTCATTTCTAATATAAAATATCAAATCCAACACTTCCATGGAATTAGTGAGGATGTGTTTTTAAGTATAAGTACATAGAGGAAGAAGTTGGAAAACTCAGACATCAACCTTACAGTTGATAATAGCAGTATCAGAACCAGATTTTGAGCAGTGACAGAGCCAGAGAGGGTCATGGGTCACTGCTGTTAAACTAGTATACCTATTGGCTTGAAAAGGTACTGACATACACCTAAAGGTGGCTGGGCAGGTGGGGCAATCATACCTTTACCCTTACACTTCAGTCAGCTCTGCCACTGGATGGTAGTAGGTTTCATTATAAGAAAGGACTCAGATCCTGTACAGTACATCTCCTATGTTAATTTTCCCATTAGAGGTGACATTTTGCTTCTTCACAATGTAATGGAAAAGGGAAAAAAATCAAAGCAAGAAGATTTGCAACGTGAATTCCCAAAAGGAGTGAGACTTTAAGATCTATCTGGTGACTCAATAGCACACAATGGAGATTAATTTTCATAATAAAATACACTGTAATTAATAAATGTGCCTGACTTTCAAACAGCAGTGCTTTGTCCAATTCCAAAACCACTATCCTCTTTGTTTACAGTTATTTTTTAAATTTCTGACTAAAGATGGCTTGGCCCAGATTTTTGAGAGACCAATAAATAATACTATTAAATACAAATAAGTGCATGATCATAATATAATGGGCTGACTCTCAAACTGATCAATCCCAGGAAATTCCATGGCTGAACTTTCACTTCCCTTTTGTGCTATTTATACTAGACTTATGGGAAAAATTCCATCACTCCAGTTTACAATCTGGATTTTTTTTAAATATGTAGTTCATAGGATCTTGTATGGGAACTTATTATTTGTAGTGGAATTTGTTCCTCTTATGTAGGATGATGTCCCTGGAGCACTCATGAATGTGATACTGTAACTGGAACACAGGAATCAAAACAGGGAAAAAGCAGTGGAACTCTACTCATGCCTCTACTCATGCCTCCTGTCCTTTGGTGGTTGCTGGCCCTTTCCTTTTGCTGCCTCGTGTACACATTCTGTGGTCATATATTCCCTATCAGTCGCTGGTCTCATTGCTTGGCATTAGTTAGGAAACTGAATTAAGCTTCCTCAATGTTCCTTATGAGCACTCTAAATACAACTATAAAGTCTAGCATTCAGATCCTCTACTCAACATTTAACTCATTGTCATCAATAATAGTACTACTAGCCCCTAATAACCCTACTCTAATGGCCAGAAACTTAATTTTTCTGAACTGGAAAGGTATGTTAGGAAAAAAATATTTCCAGTAGTGTTCTGGATGGTTATTTTTTTTATACACTAAGATGTTTATTTAAAAAATAGTGACATTTAAATAGGTGGGCATAGAAAATGGAATTTCAAAAAATAAACCATGTAAATATAGGGCGTTTTCGTGCTTTTCCTAACTTTTGCATAGCATGAACCACAACTCATGGAGAATCACGATCCTTTCTCTTCATAATAGCACTTGCCTCCCCTCCCATTCCCAGTAACATCCCTGTAGCTACATCAGCTACACGGAAAAAGTGAAACTGGGAAAGTGCTTACTGTATTTTCAGTTAATGCAGCTTAGCTGCTAGAAATAAAGACAAACTGTGCTCAGTTAACTGCCGGCCCAGACACTGGCACAAATAATAAGTAGGTGAGTTGCTGGGTTTATGTATTCTCTTAAATCCAACAAGATTTTATGAAGGCCTTTGTGCTTTAAGACCAAAGTTTGCCACCACAAAATGCTCCCCAAGTCATAGCATCAAACGCTCCCACTAAGGGGGTGGCTGGCTTGCAATGAAGGTGCTCCCGAAAATGAGGCAAATACCACGCGCTAGAATGATGGAGACTTTGTTACGATGCCTCAGCTCCCGCCACGCCCCCGCCTGCAGCGCTGCCCTGCCCAATGGCCACGCCCCCCGCAGAACTCCCAGGCCCCGCCCGTTTTTGCCTGGCCCCGCCCCTCCAATCAGATTCTCGGGCCTCGCCCCCGGCTGCGCAGCCTCCTCCCCTTCCCCTCTGGCCCCACCTCGCGCAGACGCCGAAGCGGAGATGGGGCGGAGCCAAGCCGGGCCGACGGCGCGCGCTGGGAGTCGGAGCGGCCGTTGGTCGGTCCGGGTAGCGCCCCGCCACCATGAGCTTCCTGATCGACTCCGGCATCATGGTCACCTCCCAGGTACCGCTCGGCGCGTGCCCGCCCCTCCCCCTTGCTGTGTGACCCCGTGCGACGCGCTTCTTGCCGCCCCTCCCCCCAGCCCGGCTCCTCCAGGCAGCTGCGGCCCCGGCCAGCTCCAGACACTCAGGGGCGCTGGAACAATCGGCCCCGGGAGCGTGGGGCCGCTGCGAGCCATTGACCCCGGCTGTGAATCCCGGCGGTGATGGAAGCCGCTTGCAGCCAGGCGCTGTGCCAGCCCCCCCCCCGCAGCCCTCGCTCCGCGCCTGGGCACAGACTGGGGCCCCACGTTTCCCCACACTGCCCGGTCCTTGGGCACTCGCCGCGCTGTGACTCAGAGGCCCGCAGACTAGTCCCTCAGGCTGTCAGTGCCCCGCGCGGCCTGTGGCCGGCTCGCTGAGCTCCCCGAGGTTCTGAGGGGTGAAGGGGCTCCCCGGGCATACGTGCGGCGCCCCAGTATGAGTGCAGCTTCGCTGCTGGGCAAGATGACCGCTCCCTCCCCGTTTGCTTGCGCCTATCGCTCCTGAGCTTTTCATGGAATGATTCTATGCTTCACTGGGGGGGAATCAGGGCTTTCCAGTGTGTAACCATAAACAGAAGGTGGTTGTAAACCGCCCGGGATCTTTTGGTGGTTCCTCTTGAGACCCTGGTGAAGACTGCATCAGAATAAAACTACACAAAAATCTCAAGATGAATCTGGATCTTTTAATTACCAAACCAGTATTCAACTGAATAAACTAATCTCAGGATTGTGATTGCAAGGTGACCGATTGCTGAGACTTGAATTCCTAGAACCCGTCATAATTTGTAGAAATCCAGATTTCCCATGTGTGGCAGCCCATGGAGAAAGTTCAGCCTGCTGTCCTTTGAACTGGCTGTCTTGGCTCTGTCAGTGTCCAGAGCACTAGTTACTCATGGCCACTGCCTCCTGTTTAGCACTGAGAAATGTATAGCAATTTCACTTTCCAAGTTTGAAAGATTTTAATCTATTTCTATTATGTGTTTTCTTGACAAATAACAGTTGGAGCTCAGACACATCATTATCCTTTCAGCCACCTGCAGCCTACACAGCTGGCCTTACCATGAAGCAAACTGAGGCAGCTACCTCAGGTGCCAAACTGCCAGGGGGAGGGGAAGGCTCAATAAGACCCAGAGTGTAGAAAATTGTGTCTGCTGCTGGTGCATATGTATTCTCTCTGCTCTAGATGCACAGAGATGGTGGAGTGCTGTGCTGGAGGAAGGAGGGCACAAGAGACATAACAGGCAGGAAAGAGAAAAGGTGATATGGGGGCGTCATTTGAGCTCCCCGCCTCAGGTGCCAAAATGTTGTGGGCCCACCCTGGCAACCTAGGACCATCTGTATCACTTTCATTTCCTCCAGTCATCTTTTATAATCTCTACTTTTGACATAGCCATGTTCTCGTGTGGAGTTCTCCCAGTTAAAATGGATCATTGCCTTGTTACAACTAGGAATGTTAAAAATCATGTCATAGGGTAACCCCCGTAACCTTTGAAAATCTCAGTGGTTACATTACCTGTACAGCAGGCTCTGCAGTATAAAGCTTAGCTTAGCTTTATACTGCAGAGCCTGCAGCGAAGCTTCCCCAAGTGCGGAGTCACCACCAGCCCCCTGCCTGCCCAGCTCCTGAGAAGGAGGTTCTTAAAATCTTTGTATCCTTTCCTCTCTGATTATTTCCCATTACAACTTCTCTTTTGACCATTTTGCAGTACTGAATTTTTCTGCATAATAGTGACTTGTGCGTTGTTTCTGATGACACATTTTCTTCTTATCCTTCTTGTTTTCAGTGTTGCTTTTGAAGATGTTTATCACACTATTCTCCTGAGCAATTCTCCATTTTGCTAATTTTCTGATTTGATATCTTGCCACCTTAAATTGCTTCTCTTTTGTTTTTGTGGAGGCTTTGCATCATCTCCAGAAACATCAAGGTGGTACTTAAATTAGCCTGAGTAATTGTGCCAATTTATTGCTATTTCTTTCTCTTATAAACCCTTTATATTAATACTCACTTGTAGCATCTTAAATTAGACCATGAACCCTTCAGATTGTGTCTTCCTGAGTGTTTGTCCAATGTAAGTATCAAATGAGTCCTAATCTTGATATTAGGTAAAAATTCATCTGTGTCCTTGATAATTTTCTAGTATGTATTTCTCTGTTCCCTCTGTACTTGTTCCTTGTCAGCCTCAGCATTGCAATAAACACTTTATGTTGGTAACACCTATAATACTTCCTTAACTCATTCGCTAAGCCTTCTGTCTGAGGGCAAGTCATACCCCTTTCTTACCCTTTTGCGATCAGTTGCTTCAATGAACACATTTTTTTGTCACAATTTCTCTGATTGCTTTCAATCACTCCCTTTAATTCAGATGTTAATTTGCTTTCCAGACAAAAATGTTTGGTGTTCCTTGACTCATTCTTTCCATGTCTTCCTTATCTGTGACTGTCATTCTTCCATTTTAGGAGCATAGACAGAATTTGTCCTCTTAGTGCTCATTTACTGTTTGTTACTATTTATTTATTTGTTCCTCCTCAGTCACTACTCTGCCTGCCATAATGCTATTACATTTTTAATGTATTCTGGGGATAAGGGTAGTCAGTAGGTGGACCATGGGCAGGGTCGGCCCACAACATTTTGGCACCTGAGGCGGGGAGCTCAAATGATGCCCCCATACCCTCTCGCTGCACGAGCAGCAGACACAATTTTCTACTCTCTGGGTCCTAGTGGCGCCCCCCCCTCCCCACACAGTCTGGCACCTGAGGTGGTTGCCTTCAGTTCGCCTCATGGTAAGGCCAGCCCTGACCACAGGTCAAATCCAGACCACGGAAACTTTTGCATGGACCTTGAAAACTTTTCATTTACATATTATTATTATTATTACTATTTTCTTCTCTCTTCTCCCTCTCCCTCTCCTCTGGAGTTTGGACCTTGACTATACTTTGGCCAAGAAATTTGGACCTTGACTAAAAACAGGCTGTCCCTTACTTTAGGAAATGATGCTGTATCACTGTCATCCGGTTTGGCTTTCGGATCTTCTCATCTCATCAAATTATCCTTTTAAGATAACATAGAAGATTTTTTTTTAAATTTCTGTGTGTTCATCTTCTCTTAACTTATACCCACCTGTTTTTCAGACTGATGATTTTGTGCCATTTGAGAAACAGATGTGAGATCCTGTGGCTAGAGGAGGGCATTGACAGTCAGGTTTCTAGATTCCTATTTTAAGTTCTGCAGTTTACTTACTCAATTTTGAACAAGTCGTCTAACCCCTGTATGCCTTAGTTTATCCATCTCCTAAAAGGATATGGTATTCTGTCTTCCAAAAGTTGAAGCCTAACTAAATTAATAAAGTGTTTCGCTTTGAGAATCTCTGATAAGTGCCATGTAAGTGAAAAGCATTATTGGACCTGATTTGTCTTCACTCTGTAATTTGTTTATAGATGAGGATCTGGCCTTCATACACTCTGCCTTACTTGTAACTCCCTCCCTTTAAGCTGCTTCTCACCTTATTTTTTTTCATTTAAACCTCTTTCTAAAACATGGGTTCCCAAATTGGGGACATGCCCCCCTGGGTGGGGGTAAAGAAATTCCAGGGGTGGCACGAGGCGACCCAGCCTCCCCCTCCCCATCAAGTTTTGCTGCCCCGCTCAGTTCCTTTTTCTTTTTCTTTTTCTCAACAAGTTTTGCTGCTTTTTTTTTTTGTTGGGGGGGAAGGGAGCGTGAGGGTTTTTTCAAAAATCAAGAAGAGGGGCGTGATGCCAAAAAGTTTGGGAACCACTGTTCTAAAATATTGTGATAGAGTGTGTTAAGGCAGCTATATAAAAATACAATTTATTCTAGGTCTTCATTAGTCTAATGAAAGATGATTTCGTAAGTAGGGATGTTAAAAAGCGGGTAATTGTGTAACCACTGAAAAACTCAGTGGTTACACAGTTACCTGCACCTGCAGTGGCAGTCAGTTTCCCTGGCTGCAGTCCTGCACTGCTGCCACTGAAAGCCGGCTTCTGACCGGCTCCTGCCCCATGCTGCTGCCTCTGTATCAGGCAGCAGTGTGGGGCAGCAGCCAGTTCCCAGAGCGTACCAGCTCCTCCTTTCAGCCCCGCTCCTGGGGAGCTGGCTGCTGCTTCCGCGCAGCTGCCTCGTAATATCGAGGCAGCAGAGTGGGAGCCGCAGCCAGCTCTCAAGGAGTGGGGTGGGAGCTTACTTGTAACCGTGAATGTTAACTGATAACCCCAGGCTTATTGGTAAACCATTTATACCATTATGTGTTCACATCCCTGTTCATAATGTCTGCTTATATCTAGAAGAAGCATGCATTGTGGAAGCCAAGATGCTTGTTTTGCCTCTGCCTCCTCTCATTGTAAAGTTGTGCATTACTGTGTCTGCAGTAAGACAGTGAAACTGTGTCTATTATATTTCATCTCACTTTAATATTTCCCTCTCCCAACATTAATAGCCATTTTGGACCTCCTAGGTTATTGCATACTTAGGAACTGCTTTCTGTGCTTTGTCTGATATGGTGTTAGCAACAAGTTTGGGACTTACCATTTTGCAAGTTTCTTCTTAGCTAATACCTGCGGATTGGTCTTTCTCTTACAGGTGCTCTTCTTTGGATTTGGATGGCTGTTCTTCATGCGCCAGCTGTTCAAGGATTATGAGGTGAGCAGGAGTGTTTCATTCAAACTGTGACTCTTTACATCTTGAAATGAAGCTGTCACCTTGAAATAAAATGAGTAAAAAGCAGTTTGGAATACTTCCTTTGGGTTCACCTTCTTTTGTGTTCCCCCTGGCTGTATTTTTGTGGTTTTACAGTTACATTTTCCTGTTTTTTAAAAAGATTACTTTTCCTCTCCTGTTGCTCTTTGACAACAACTAGACAACAGAAGAAATGGACAATTCTGGGAAAACTAGTGAAAATTACCATACACAGTGCTGTTAAATATAAACAAATTGAAAATGTAGAAAATGCTTATTATATTTATATATATTTAATATTCTATATAATATTTATGTGTGTTCCTCATCTCTTTGGGTTATATTCATCTTTGGTCTTCCTCATAATAGTAGTATGTACAAAATTTTCAGACAAGACAATATTTTTGAGTTGATAGTGTCCCTTGAATTTAAATTTTGGAAAGGTGTTTAAAAGGACAGTGTGACTCGACTGTTAGGAAAAAGGTGATACAGGATAAAACTGTGACAGTGTAGCAAAATGAGAGGACTATGAGAGAGAGATTGTGTAGACCGGGAATGGTCAAACTGCAGGCCAAATGCAGTCCCAGAGAGCATTGCAGTACAAGCCATGACTTTCCATGTCTAGAATTCAGAGTTTGGACTAGCTAAGACTACAGGAGTCAGCAAGTGATGCACCATCTTGATTCACATGGCCTGGCTGCAGCATGTAGTCCAGGGGTTGGGAACCTCTTTTGGGTTGGGGGCCACTGATCCACAGAAAAATCAGTTGGGGCACACACAAGTGAGAACCAAAAAACAAACAAAACAAAAAAAACCCACAACCCCAAAAAAACCCACAACCCCACAAACAAACCAAGTCTCACTGATGTGGCCCCCATTTGAGCAGGAGAAAGACACTT
This sequence comes from Rafetus swinhoei, assembly GCA_019425775.1. NCBI lineage: Eukaryota > Metazoa > Chordata > Testudines > Trionychidae > Rafetus > Rafetus swinhoei. The sequence goes on along the minus strand of CM033437.1, from coordinate 186,719,286 downwards.
CCCACCTTCCCATGTTTGCACACCAGAGCCCAGGGGGGCCCAAGCTAGGAGACTTTATGTGCTCAAGCCCCGTGGTGGGGCGGCGGGGAGTGCCCGGTAGGAAGAGGGAGGTTGGAGCACCACGCCAGGCTCCCCAGTGCTGGGGGTGGAGCTCTGAGCCCCGGGGGCTGGATTTGGCCCCCAGGCCTTAGGTTCCGAACCACCCCTGATATAGTCTCTCTGTGTACTGTATCTCTGTCTTAAGTACAAAGGCAACTGCAATCAGCTTAAGGTTGTACAAATTCTGTGTAATCCTCTGACTCCTTGCAAACGGACCTTTTTTTGGCAAGGTCCAGGCATCTCAAGTTTTGACCCTTTTGTGCTGAGGCTTGTTTCCCCTGTCTGATCTACACATAGCCAGTACCCTGTGAAGATGGAAGTGACTCTTGTCTCTGACTTGTTTCCCGCATCTCAGGTGCGACAGTATGTTGTGCAGGTGGTCTTCTCTGTGACTTTCGCCTTCTCCTGCACCATGTTTGAACTCATCATCTTTGAGATCCTTGGGGTGCTAAATAGCAGGTAGGTGTGGGGGCTGTCAGCCCATGCTTTCCTAGATAAAGGCCTAGCTTTTCTCTTATTCTCTATCTGCTTGGGTACAATTTCTGAGTTAAATGTCCACATATCAAGGTGTAAGCAACATTGTGAATAACTCAGTGAAGATGTCTGAGCAATCATGCATATGATTGACCACAAGATTGGAAGCCAGGAGTTCCCATCCAGTTTCTGCTATCATCTTGCTCAGGGTGGTAAATAGAGATGTAAAATCCCATTTAATCAGTTAACCGGTTAAATATTAGTTTTATCTGGTTAACCTATTAAGTGGGATCTTGGGTAGAGGACTGCTCCAGCCCAGCTGAAGCAACTCCCAGATCTCACAGGGCTTCCGGTTTGCTGGCCCTGCATTGGACTCCTAGCTTCTGCCCTAGCCTGCAGCGTGTTAGGCCCAAGTCGGGGGCTGCTCCTGGGCACCGGTTAACCATTATCTAGGGATGTTAAATTTTGATTAATCAGCTAAATGAGTAGTCAATGGAATTTCCATCGACTACTCATTTAGTCGATAAGGGGGGGGGGGGCGGGCGCTTGCTATACCCCTGTGCCTCTTCCTTTGAAATGTACAAGAGCCGCCCACATCTCTTGTACATTTCAAAGGAACAGAGGCAGTGGGAACCCATGCCAGCGGGGACTGAAGCAGCAGTCCCCACTGGTGCAGGTTCCCCTCTGTGCCTCTTCCTTTGAAATGTACAAGAGCTGCAGGTGGATTTTGTACATTTCAAAGGGAGAGGAGCAGCAGATGGATCAGCACGAGTGGGACTGTTTCAATTCCCGCTCGCGCTGTTTCCACTGCCCTCTTCTTCCTTTGCCTCCTGCAGAGATGGTGTGTGGGGGAGCCGACTTGTGCTCCCCAACCTTTCTGCCTCTCTCTGATAGAGGCAGCAAGGGGGGAAAAGCAACTAGTTAAGTTCCTACTCAACTACCTGCTTATATCCCTACCGTTACCTGGTAAGCATCACTTGATAAGGGTGATGTTTACTGGGTAATTGGTTAAGTCACGTACCTCCCTCTCAGTTTCTCCATCTATAAAATAATGATTCTGTTTATGCTGTTTCCCTCAGACAACGTTTGCAAAGTGGTCTGTAATTATAAAAGTGGCAGAGAGTATTTGCTCAGTGTTTTGTGGTGATGAAAGTAGCAAATAAGATGTTATGTTAGCTGAAAAGTAAGAATGATATGGCAGTAAGTTTAAATTGGTGATACGTTCTCATCTTGTAATCACTATTGCTTGACTAATCTAAAATGACTGAAGTCATGGAGTGATGACTTCCATATAAAAACAGAGTTCAACATATTAGGTCTTCAAAAAATGGTAGAAAAAGAGGAGATTAAACAGAAATATAAAGACTGGCAACTGGATGCTCTTACTTAATCTCTTTCCATGGTACAAGAATAAGAGTGCACACTTAGGCTATGTCTGCACTGCAAGGTTTTTGTGCAAAAATCCATGGAGCGTCCACATCTCAAATGCACTTTTGCGCAAGGAAATCAAGAGTAAAACGGCAGAAGGGAGGGCTTTTTCCACCGTAGGTAAACCTCCTTTTATGAGGCATAACTCCTGTTTGCACAAGAATTCTTGCACAAAAAGGCAAGTGTGGACGCTCCAGAGGGGTTTCTTGCACAATAACCCCTATGGGAAAAAGCACAGGTGCTCTGATGGCCATTCACAGAATGGCCATCAGCTTTCTTGAGCAAGAGCGTCCATGCAGTGGGGACGCTCTCTTGAGCAAAAGCACATCACTTTTGCAATGTGCTTTGGTGTGTGGACGTGCTCTTGCGCAAGAAGTTTTTGCTCAAAAACTCTTGCGCAAAAGGGTTCTTGAGCAAGAAGCCTTTTGATGTAGATGTAGCCTTAAGGAAATGAAAAGGCGACACATTTAAAATGGATATACTGAAATCTACTTCTCCCAATACAAGTTCCATAGATGAAGAATACACTTAAGCAAGAGAAATATATTCCCATAGTACTACTGTAAAATAAGAACATATATAATTACAGGAAAAATTAGGAAAAATTGGCGGGCATTCTCAGATTTTCCTGCTTTGGGACATACATTGATTGTTAGCTAGAATTAGGAATTTTTTTTGCTTTACTGCTCAATTATGGAGTTGCATTGACCTTTGTGGACATAGGATACTTGATTAGCTGGCCCCTTGCTGTGTTTTGGTATGCTAATTCCTTATCTTGCACATTTGTGAGCTCTAGAGTAAGATACAGTATGGGGTGTCCCAGAGTTCTGCTTTCAGGGCAGGTGCTACCTAGCTATGTAAAGTGTGAAGGGGAGGGATGCGTTATGTTCAGCTTTAATCCTCTGATTATGATCAGGCCCTGACCAGTCTTCTGATTTCTTTTCAGCTCCCGGTATTTTCACTGGAAACTGAACCTGTGTGTGATTTTGCTTGTGCTTGTCTTCATGGTGCCTTTTTTACATTGGCTATTTTGTTGTGAGCAATATTCGTCTATGTGAGTATGCAGATTTACTGAAGTGAGATTGATTAGTCTGAGAATTATGCCTCTGTGGGACAGGCCCCTTTCTCTTTGAAGGATACCTCCCATTTTTCCTCCTACTGTGTCAGTTCTGATTGGGTAACTCCTCCTCATCTCTGAAAGTTTTCAGGGTTTCCAATGTGACAAGACTGTTCAGTCTGAAAGTAATTAAATTAACCATTGTCCAGGATCCTTAATATTTAGCAGCATGTTTCCTTACTTGTGTGGGAGCTCCTTGAGTAGGCTCACTCACAACTTCCACAAAGGGACAACACTGCATGACTCCTTACTCTTGATTGTGCCTGTCAGGTGACTGAGCCATTTTTATAATTGGTCAGTTTCCTAAACAGTAATGTACTAGATCGGGGTGGCCAACCCATTTAACAAAGAGAGCCAAAACAGTGGCGGAAAAAATGCGAAGAGCCGCACCAGAATTGTTGAGCTCCCTCCTCCCCAAAAAAAAATTAAAAAGGAGGCTGCACCTTTAAGACAGCTGCCATCTTGGGCACCATTTTTAAAACCCTGCAGCTCCGACCTGATAAGCACAGGGAAGCCCGGGGAGGAGCTGGCAGGGGGGCGGGGACCATTGGGGGGGATGGGACGCAGGAGCATCTTTGTGAGCCGCACTTTTGGGGGGCAAGAGACGCATGTGGCTCACGAGCCGCGGGTTGGCCACGGCTATACTAGATACTGCTAGCATTGTAGCAGTGCCACATTGCTCCTGTTTTGTATCTGTATGCAGCACAGTTTTGGGACCAATGCAGTGATTCTGCAGCTTTTCATGAAGCCGAGACCGAGGAACTTCCTTATATTGCCTTTTTTTCCTCTCTCTTTTCTTAGTGCATAGACAAAGACTGCTCTTTTCCTGTGTCGTTTGGTTGACGTTCATGTATTTCTTCTGGAAACTAGGAGATCCATTTCCTATCCTCAGCCCAAAACATGGTGAGTTTCATATGCATATATTCTCCTCCTCCTTTGCAGAGATAGTGCTTCAGCATTTCACTGTCTGGCTCCTGGCAACTCTGTGAGCCAAAGTACATTTCATAGCTGGTTGCTTACTCCTGAGGATAAGCTCTGACAGTCAGTGACACCCATGAACCTTTAGTGTCACTGCAACACAGGTTCAAACTGGACTGCTTGATTCATCAGGATTGTTTTCCTTCCTGAAAGCAGCAAAAATCTAGCAGGTCAGGAAGTGATGGGCAAATCTGGATTCCAGAGGAACTTAACATACTTTTCCTGCTTATTTGGGAGTACTGAAAATGTAAGACTTAAATGTTGATCACCGTGTTTACTCTTTCTTTTCTTGTGGATGCTAAAGCAAGTCCATGTTAGAAAAAAACTTAGAAAAATCAGCAGCCATTACTGAATAGTCAGTACTGAATTCTTGAAGCCTGATATTTATCATTGTGTTCTCCAGCTTTTATTGAAATGAGAGAATTCTGTGCACAAGAATGTCTGCAGAATCTGTCCTTCAATGCTTAATGGATGAATTCTCCCTCATTGGTGAGCCCCATCCTTGAAAGGACCAAAGAAGAAAGGGAAAATTAACAGTGCGGTCTGACCTTATAATAGCTGAGATACTTGACCAAACATCTTTGACCAAAGATAAAAACATTTTTTTATCTCTGTGAAATAATGCCTGATTATTTCACACCCCACTGAAATCCACTCTTCTCTGGGTTTGAATACAGCAGCTTTTCAGTAGCGTAGAGCAACATTGCACAACAATTTAAGGAGTAGGGGGAAAATAGTTTGTGTCCATTTAAAACTACAGGAGGAGCTTGGTTTGGCAGAATGTAGCCATCCAACTGGAATTTGGCCAGGACGTTTTATGTGCAAAAGTGCCATGGAATCTTTGACCAGTAGAAATGTCAAGGATCTCATTTTTTACGTTTAGTCTTAAACACAGCACTTTCAGCCACATAGTGCCCCCGTGTAGCATCATATGCAGGCCTTGGCTCAAAGAAACTGTGAGAGAAGAGTGCCCTCTGCTGCATCACCAGTGTGATAATATATACTTTTAATTAGTTTTCCACTAAAATTTTTGTTTCCCCCATTCTGGCTTTATAAAATGAATACTGTGTATGTCTCCTCTCTGATCAGAAGAGGAGAAATGCTAGGAAAAGCTTGGGATATCTTGCTTTAAGCAATTGAACATGTCATTTTTAAAGGCATCTGTTTTTTTACTTGCTAGTATATAACAACGTGGGGCAAAAGGCCAGTGTATTGTTCTCTAACTGGTGTAAATCTGCATTGGCTGCACATGACTCTGTGGTCTCAGCCCCTTTTTGTTAAGGCCCTTTCGTATTGTTTTCATCATTTATTTCCCTTCTCTGAAGCATGAAATGTGGCCTGGCTGTCAGCCACCTCAGCTTCACATTCATATAAACTTCAAACATTCAATGTGTGGCTGCTGCTTTATAACCCATTCCCCAAAGGTGAGCAGTGTTTACTAGTCCATGGTACTAGATAGCTATGAAAACCTGGTGTGTGCTTGTGACAGGCAAGAGAAAATTAGGAAGGACAACTGAAACTTAATCCAATTTTTTTATTAATATTTTAATATTAATATTTTAACAGCATTGGCTGCAATGCAGAGCTTAAGTCTGTGTATTTTTATTGAAGTAGTATTTTTAGTGTGAATTTAGCAGTAATACAAAATGTCAGTGACTCTCACAGTTCATGGCAACTGCACCTGTATTCCTCCTCTATGGTCCCTTGAGGGCACCCATGACTGCAGAGGTGGGCAATAAGGGCATGTCTAGACTGCCTGTGGCTTTCAAAAGAAGATATGCAAATTCAGCACGTTTTCCTATCCCGTTTTCAGAAGAGTTTTTTGGGGGAAAAAAGCAGTCTAGACGCGGTTCTTTAGGGGCGAAAAAAAAACCAAAATCTTTTTCAAAAGAACCTTCTTTCTAAAAAAAAAAAAAAAAAAATGAGGTGTACAGGGTTCTTTCGAAAAAGTGGGTTTTTTTCAGAAGAACCGTGTCTAGACTGCTTTTTTGTGTGTGAAACTCTTCCGAAAACGGGATCAGAAGAAGATATGCTAATTCACGCCAAATTTACATATCTTCTTTTGAAAGCTGCAGGCAGTCTAGACATGCCCCAAGCAGCCTTCAGGTGGTTCACCAGGACTAGCCCCTGGTGGGCCGCCGGTCACTTTATTTACCAGGTGTTTTAGTTTCTTGAGGAGATGAGGGAGTCCTGTTTCATGGAGTAGAACACGATCATAGTTATTCAGATGAAACAATAGACCTCAAAAGTACTGCTCGAGGCTGTAATATTTGTCATCTCTCCCTCATAAATCCTTGCTCACAATAATATGTAAGTGTAATTCCATAAGATCTTCCAGGGATATTTCAGGAAACTTTCATATCTGCCACAGTATCTCTGATAATTTGTGTATCTATAAGTTGGCTATAGCAGAGCGAGCAGCAGCATAAGCATCTCCCTGTCCTATATCCATGTGTCAGATCTGATATGGAGGGCTCACTTCTGCAAGTGAGGGGCTAAGTAATCAAATAATTGCTGTATTATTTCACGAGATACCAAAGTATAAAGCAATGAAGTAAAAATAATCCCTTACTGACATTGTTTTGTGTCTCTCAGGAATCCTGTCCATAGAGCAGCTCATCAGCCGCGTGGGTGTGATTGGGGTGACACTCATGGCTCTGCTTTCTGGATTTGGTGCTGTCAACTGTCCATACACGTACATGTCCTACTTTCTCAGGTAACCTCAGCCTCTTGGAATTTTAATATGTACACTCCTCGAGATTTTTCCATCTTCCCATATCTGTTCCCCTAGGACAGGTTTCGTTCTGGTCCTTCCTTTCCTATCGCCCAAGCCTGCTGATTCTAGCTGTCCCAGCTACAATGCAAGACCCTTTCCATCACTGATGTATGTTGTCTTAATGTGGGCTCTTCAGTTCCAATTTGTTGTCCGACATGCTTGTCCTTATTCACATGTTTTTTTTGAGTGGAGTACCAAGGATATTGTGTGTAAATTTCAGGAATGTGACAGATGCAGATATTTTAGCCCTGGAACGTCGTCTCCTCCAAACCATAGACATGATCATCAGCAAGAAGAAAAGGTGAGTGTGACATTATGCCCCCATATTTTTTTTATGAAAATGTATTCTTGGATATGAACATGCATAACTCAAATATGCTTTTTGCAAAATGGGGCAAGTAACCTGTCGTTCAAGAATATATTTGTGTGTATGGATTATTCTTGTATGTGAACTTAGATATATAAAGTGTAAACCTGTTTATTAATATAGGTCTTCTAGTGAAAGCCATTAGAGGTGCTTTAGTAACGTAATGGTTCGGTTCTCAAGACAATGATCTGTAAATACTTTTGTTTTATCTTATAAGTCCAAACTGTGATTGGTTCTACAAAGACATGTGACCATGCCACCTGGTGTTGGAATCCATCTTGAATTTTGTATTCTTCTGGCAGGGAAGTTGCGGGGGGGGAGAGGGAACTGAACAAAGGATTCCCGTCCTTAGGAAATTCTATTTAAGGGATGAGGAGCAAACAATTATTATCTTCAGCTGGTTTTTGAAACTGTCTCCCCACCCTAAGAGGATACACAAGAATACCTGGAAAAACTACTTTTTTCCTACATTTTATACTTAATAAAATCACTTTAGTTTATTATTAAACCCAGTGTAAATAATTGATACCGGGGGTGGGGGGGGGGGGAGAGCAGTTGTGCATATCTCTTTCATTGATAACGAAAGCGAAGTTTGAGCTTGCTCTGTGTAAAACTTTGATACGGATTAAGACAGATTTATTTGGGGTTTTTGTCCTATTTGGGACTGTGCTCCTGGATGCTTACAAGTCCCTGTAACTAAGTCTTCCCAGAGCTGAGTTGCTTCAGTGCCTATGTTGCACTGCTAGGGGGCTGTTACCGCAACTCTGTGCCTTTGTTGGGGGAGACCAGAGTTTCTGGCCCAGCAGGACAGAGTGATGGGCAATGTTCCCTCTAATCTTTTCCATACATATGAAGAACAATTTTTTTATGTACGCTGAGGCATGTGTCAATGTGCACCACCAATAGAAACTCAAAACATAGGTGTGGGTGCTCTGCTAATCATCTGGGTGGTGTGTTAATTTCTCCTGAGTGGCCTCACAAGCACATAGCTTAAAAGGAACACTGGCGGTGGGAAGTAGTTGCATAATTTGTATCAGATAAGATTCCTTGCGCTAGTGTAGTGGTTCCCAACCTTTATTAAACCGTGGACCGGCAAACCCATTCACACACTTTTTGTAGATGGTAACATTTTATTTGCATATTCATTATGCATTATTGACTATGCATTATATTCATTATTCACTAACTGCTAAGGATTCATGTCCCCACCCAGCAAAATCCCTCAGCCCCCCCTTGGCCAGTTTTCGGCCAATAGGCGCTGAGAAATTTTGCGGAAGGCAGGGTCAGCGAATGACGCCTCTTCACTCCCCTGCTCCCTCCTTCCCTCCCTGTGCTGGAGCAGAGCCACGTGAAGCAGCCTGCCCAGCTCATAGGCAGGGAGCTTGTCTCAGGTACCTTCAGAACTGCTGTCTGGGAGCCGCCCAAGTGCGTGCCTCCCAGCCAGAGCCTGCCTATGGCATCCCATCCCTTCCCTCCCCTCAACTCCCCTGGCCCAGGTCACCACCCAAATCCTCTGTATCCCCTCTCCCCACCTCCTCCAGGTCACAACCCCCTCCCAGACCCTGCACCCCCTCCTAGAAACCTCCCTCAGGCCAGAATCCTCTCCTGCATCCATAACCCTTCCTGGATCCTGCACCCCAAGTCCCTGTCCCAGATCATAACTCCCTCACTCAATCTCCCTCTCAGAACCCACACCCCCTCCTGCACCCCAGTCCTCTATCTCAAGCTCCCTTCTATACCCCAGCCGCCATCCCAGGCTCCGTGTCCCCTCCACAGAGGTGCTCCGCTTATCAAAATCTTGGAGTGGCCCTCCATTAAAATTATTGCCCACCCCTGTATTACCCACTAGCTAACATCCCTAATATAGATCTGGCTGTAGCCATTCTGCAGATTTACAGGGGACTTCACTCTCCTAGATTATCAACCTGGTACCAAATTTGCACAGCAAAGAAATGGGAGTAACCCCGCCCCGCCCCCCACCCAAACAACTGCTTCTGGAACACATGTTATAATAATGTTATAATATGTCTGCTGCAGAAGGGCGTCTAGTTGACTGCTCTGCTGGTTGATTCACTGACGTGGGTGTCAGTCACTCCCCTTCAAATTCTAGATCTGATTTAAATTGTGAAAGGAGAAGATGGAGAAATTCCAAAACCTGTTAGTGAACTAAGGTTCAGTCAGTAATTGCAGAGACATTTTGGCAGACAGTAAGTGGGAAGAGAATTAATCAAACCCAAAACCCAGTGGTTTAATGTGGATTGACTGTTACACAACACAGTTAATAGCTGCTCTCATAGTATAGAAGTGTGGCCTTCAGAGTTTACATACAATGCTGCATCTTGATCCAAGTATCTTAGCTGCAAAGTACAGTGCTTTGGGACCTCTAGTCACAGGTTGCCATGTTGCTGTCAGGGTTGGTAGAGATGGTTGGGACTTGCTGCTGGCCAGATCAGGCCTGCTTTTCACCAGTAAGAAAACATTCTGGATACAGAGCCACCCATAGACTATTGGGAAATGGCATCTATAGCGTGGTAAACACCTGATATTTAACTCTTGCCTGTCATAAAATGTAAATTGCTATGAGCTTACAGTAAGACTATACAGTAATTCCTCATTTAACATGTGCCCGCTTAACATTTTCGCAATAGCACGATTTTTTTTTTAGGGAATGTTTTTTGAATTACACGACAGTCCCTAGAATAACACGATTTCCCCAGCTGGCCCATTGCCGGTGGCTGCGCGGGGCTTCCCCCGCCTCCCTGCAAAGCGCTGGAGGGTTCGCCACTCACCGCGCTGTTCCCCACTGACTCCCCCTTGCCAGACGCCTTGCCCCCTCTCCTCCACCCCCACTTGCAGGCCAACGGCTTGGTTTCCCCAGCCGTCCTGTCGCCGGTGACGGTGCAGGGCTTCCCCTGCCTCCCTGCAAAGCGGCAGAGGGTTCGCACCGTTTCCCTGGTGAGCCTTCCGGCCCGGCCCCCCCCCGCCGGACGCAGTGCAAGTCCCGGCAGACCCATCACAGGGGCATACTCCCAACCCAATCCCCCTCCCCTTCCCTTCCCCAGAGCCAAACACCTCCCCTCCCTGCTGTAACCCAGTCCCCTTTTTCCCCCAACCTTATGTCCCGGTCCCAACAGACGCCACCGCTTGAAACGCAACCCCCACCTTTTCCATTATTTTCAATGGGAAAATTGATCCCCGCCGCATAACACGTTTTCACTTAACACGATCATTTTCTGAAACATATCTATAGTGTTAAATGAGGAATTACTGTACTGAGATTTTGTTTGTTTTTCCAGACAGCTGTATGGATCACATAATTGGACTTGATGTGCGTATAAGGCAAAGCTTAAAACAGACTTCTGTTATTCCGAGCATAGTGTTGTTTGGTAGAACTGGAGGGAAAAAAACAGAAAAATTGCAATTTGTTCTCTACAGTTGCTAGTCCCAGCAGCCTCTCTGCCTTGTACTAACCCTTATCAATGGCCTTTTTCTGTTCAGATATAGAAGAGTATTGCAAATAGGTTTCCCACTTTTTGTTTTGCTCAGAAATTGTTCTCTAATGTGCTGCTGTTCTTAGGTCCAGTCATACAGACTAATCAAACCCCAGCCTCAAGGCATGCTAGAGGATATGCATTTAGAGGCAAATCTTTCATGATGGAAGCACCTTGGGTTTGAATTGCATAGACTCTCTAAAACTATAGTTTAAAATACGAATAGGGGCAGCTCAGCCCTTCTTCCTTCCAAAGTAGATGCATTGGGTTCTATGCAGATTGTGTGTGGTTTTCAGTATTTGGTCTTACAATTTGAGTACCTACCTTTTCTTTGTGGGCATTAAATAGCCCTCACACTTTTTATGAGTTGGAATTTGCCTTAGGTATTGTGGACCACATGTTTCCTTACTCCCTGTGTTGCTGTGCAGCATGTTGTGTGCTGGTTGCACTTTACCCCAGAAGTAGCTGCATTTCACTTTAGCGCAGTATAGCACCTAGACACTAAAGACATTGGAGATTATTTGGGATAAAATGTGCTGTACAATTGTCACTGTTAGAGGTGGGTGGAAGAGAGCTTGGATGAAAACACCCCTATTGTTCTTTCTTATGGGCATTGTCCTGCTCTAATTGGCACTGGTAAGGCCCCAGCTGGAGTATTATGTCCAATTCTGGTTACCACACTTTAGGAAAGATGTGTACAAATTAGAGAGATTCCAAAGGAGAGCAGCAAAAATAATAAGATTTATAAAAAAAAAAAAAAAAGAGGAAAGGTTAAAAATCTGGATATGCTTAGTCTTGAGTAAAGACGACCAAACTGGGGACATAAGTCTTCAGAAACGTTGAGGACTGTTATAAAGAAGACAGCCAGCAATTGTTCTCCATGTCCATTGAAGGAACAGGGTTAATGTTCAGCAAGGGAGATTTAAGTTAAATATTAGGAAAAACTTTCTTACTATAAGGGTAGTTAAACTCTGGAATAGGCTTCCAAGGGAGGTCGTGGTATCCCTGTCAAGGGAAAAAGAACAATTGGACAAATGCATGTTAGGGGTTGTCTAAGTTTACTTGCTGCTGCCTCAGCACAGAAGGCTGGACTTGATGACTTTTCAGGTCCTTTCCAGCCATATATTTTTGTGATAGGGAGGAATTAAATAGTTATAGGTTCTCTGTTGTTGGAGAACTTCTCCTCTGTGCTGTGCTAGGTGTCATAAGGCTCCATATTTTGAGTTGGGAGGGAGGGCTGCTTTAGCTTAATAATTATCAAGCCCTTGAAAAGGGCTTGATGCCAAATGTGGCAGTACTGGCTGCGGATACAAAAAAGGGGACCAGTAAACACAGTGGAATCATAGATTGCATTGGCAATGGTAGAAATAGGTTTCAGCTTAAGTCTGGATAAGTGGCTCTCACATTTCAGTGTAGCAAAATGTTGAAGTAATGAGGGTGGGAGACAGCAGTGATTATAGGGATTATGTTGTAGTCTAAATAGGAGCATGAAGCACAGTATACAGCAGCTGCTTCTGTATTTGAACCAGTTCTTGAAGTCTTGTATAGATGGTCTAGACAGGGCTACTCAACTTTGGAAGCCCCGGGGGCCACAATGATATTCACAGCACATGCTGAGGGCCTCAACTTAAGTGTAGTTGCATATATATGCAAATAGCTTCTTTCACATAAAGCACCTCCTTCCTGGGGCTAGAAAAGCCGACACCCTGTTCCCATCTGTTCCAGCCAGCCCATCCACATGTATTTCAGTGCTCACTCCACCTGGGAGATGCCTTGCTGTTGTGGAGTGTGTTCCCAGTAGAGGCATGTTCAAAGGAACTCACCCGCGTGTCACTTGTTGAGCCCCATGTAAACCCAAACCAGACCGTGGGCTGCAAACAATTGGGCTGCGGGTTGCATGTGGCCTGTGGGCCACATGTTGAATAGCCCTGGTCTAAAGCATTAAACAGTCTAGTCCCATAATGGCTTTACATGATTCTGCTTTATGAAAGCTTGTGTCTCAGCCCAGTAATGGTATTCGGTCCAGTCCTTATAGCTCTGGGGAGAAGACAGTTATATAGTGACTGAGGTTCCATGGAAAAGAGGCATTTGATGGGTTGTGTGGTCACTGAAAGTCACATGACCTGGAAGAAGACATGGAAAGCTGATAAGTCACATGATTGAGACACCATTTGAATCTTTATTTTTAATTGGTGTGAAATCCATTCTGTGTTGTTGAAATCTGAACAGCTTGGCAGCTTGTTTAATTAGGTTTGGATTTTGTTCCTGAGCTGAGTGAGATGTCTATTTTGGAGCAGGATTGGTGGTTGGGTGAATGATTGGGATGTGTCTCTGCACTGAATAAGCTTTATAATGGCTGCAGCAGAATGCATCTTATTCTGAGAGTCAGAGGTGACAGTAAGTTGGAATACCCCCCTGCACTGCTCTGGCAAGAGAGAGCCAGCTGGGTGGGGCACTTGCTGCAGGAGGAGGCATGGCATGCTCCCAGCTGGGCTCCAGGGGCTTCCTACTAAGCTGCAGGCAGTCAGACAGCTTAAAGGGGCTGGCTGGAAACCTATTCTTCCACTGGTCTGGGCCTACCCGAGTCCCAAACTCCCCAGAACACCATTTAGGGAGTGTAGGGGAGGCTGAAGCCCCCTCCCGAGAGTCATACAGGAATGTTGCTTGCTGTTCCTCTTCCCATCTGGGAGCAAGAGGAAAGCACACAGCATGCTTGCATTCCTCTCACTCCTGGCTGGGGAGTGAAGGGGGCAGGGGAGTGAATGACCCATGCTGTGAGATTCCCTCTCGCTTCCCAAGAGTGAAAGGGAACAACAAGCAGCATCCTGGTATGAATCTTCAGCCCCCCTAAATAGTACCCTTGCCCCTCTACACTCTCCCAATCCACATATAATCCAGCCTGCTGCCCTGAGCCGCTCCTCACACATGCCAACCCTGACTCCTGCACACCCCCCCCCACACCGTGTTTCCTGACCTGAGCTCTTCCCCCCCTAAGCTCCTGCCCTGACTCCTGCACCTCCCAACCCCTGGCCTGAGCCTCCCACACTCCACCCCACCTTTAACATTTCTTACAGGTGCTGTTGTATCACAATCCCCCCCCCAAATCTTATGTTCTGAGCCCCGCCCCCCTCCCCCCGCTGGGGGGGTTGGGTGCGCACAATACAACAGTACTCGTAAGAAATGTCAGTTGCTTTCACCTCTGCTGAGAACTGAATCTTTTCTCTTTTCAGGATGGCAATGGCCCACAGGATCATGTTTCAAAGAGGGGAAGTGCACAACAAACCCACTGGCTTCTGGGGAATGATAAAAAGTGTTACATCATCGGCCCCTGGCAGTGAAAGTATCCTTTCTCTCATGTCCATGTGGCTCCAGGCTATTTCCTGCTGAGAAGAAATGGTATTTAATTAGGAAAAAGGATGGGGAGGCCAGTTGTTAAGCACGAATATATCACACAGCTCTTCACAAAGCAAAGGAACATTTTCTGCCCCAAAGTGCTCACAATAGAGCACAACAAAAATATTGAACATCTGCTCAGGTAAGGGTTGGTGTAGAGAGAGGGTTGATGAGAACAAAGTAGAAAGGTATCCTCTGAGAAGAGTTTTGGGTGGATTTGGCAAACAGTGGGAATTACAGAAACCTATTGCCAACATATCTATGCTGAGCATTCAGATTCAAATCTCCCAAACTGCTTCAGGGGGGCAGGGAATGTTGCTTAGAGCCAGATTGGTAAGGTCCTGTGCCAGCAGAAAGGAGCATAAGAGTATTGGATGGTGTGGAAGTTTATCCAAATGAATTGGTAACCAGTCTGTAACTCTCAGCAGAAGTCCTGCAGATGATGATGGAGGGCCAGTTGCACAAGGAAGTTTTAGTGGAGATTAAAGAATGGGGATGTTATAAAACAAAGCAGTTTTTGTGAGCGATTTGGTAGTGTGTTCATTTGATTGTTATACAGAGAACAGTTATCTGTCCCTGCTGAAGGGAGTATGCTACTCAGCATGGTTATAATGGAGTGCTTTGAAATGTATCACATGAGGGGGTTTGGTTCAGTTTAAACTGAAATTGTGTCTGTGTAGGGAGCCCCAGAATGGAGGAACCTCAGGGTGTTTGTTTTGCAGGATTCTACCCTTGACTCTTTTGGTTTGCCAGATCTATCCCTTATCCAGCAAGAAGTGGATGCATTGGAAGAGTTGAGTCGGCAGCTTTTCCTGGAAACTGCTGACCTGCATGCAACCAAGGTACAGCTCAAAGCGCTAGTACAGATGTCTGATGGACAGATTGATAGTCTGGGAGAGGATGAATCAGACTGGGCAGAACATAAGAACGACCATACTGGTCAGACCAAAGGTCCATCTAGCCCAGTATGCTGTCTTCCCACAGTGGCCAATGCCAGACACCCCAAAAGGAGTGAGCAGAACAGGAAGTCATCAAGTGATCCTTCTTCTGTTATCCATTTCTAGCCCTTGACAAGAAGAGGCTAGGGACACCATTCCTACCCAGGCTGGCTAATAAGTATTAATGGACCTACCTCCATGAATTTATCTAGTTCTTTTTTGAACCCTGCTAAAGTCCTGGTCTTCACAACCTCCTCTGGCAAGGAGTTCTGCAGGTTGACTGTACGCTGTGTTAAGAAAAACTTCCTTTTGTTTGTTTTAAACCTGCTACCTATTAATGTCATTTGGTGACCCCTCGTTCTTATGTTATGGGAACAAGTAAATAACTTTTCCTTATTTACTTTCTCCATATCTGTCATGATTTTAGAGACCTCTATCATGTCCCCCCTTAGTCTCCTCTTTTCTAAGATGAGAAGTCCCAGTCCTTTTAATCTATCTTCATATGGCGCCTGTTCCAAACCCCTAATCTTTTTTGTTGCCCTTTTCTGAACCTTTTCCAATGCCAATATATCTTTTTTTTTGAGATGAGGTGACCACATCTGTACACAATATTCAAGATGTGGGTGTACCATGGATTTATATAGAGACAATAAGATATTTATCTTATTATGCTGTCTTCCCACAGTGGCCGCCAGGGGAAGCGAGCGCGCGCCGCGTCATAGAGTGCCGCGCCCGGCACTCTTAATATTTATCTTAATATCTTAAGATAAATAAGATATTTATCTTATTGTCTATCCCTTTTTTAATGATTCCTAACACTCTGTTTGCTTTTTTTGACCGCTGCTGCACATTGAGTGGAAGTTTTCAGAGAAGTAATTTTAAAGACATTCAGCTGGCAACAACAAAAACAGCAGCTGGTTGCTTAGATTTAACATAATATTGAGAGAGTTTGTTTGTTAGATATTGAAGGTCAGGTAGCAAACCCATTTCCCCAGTTCAGATGTGCAGTGGTACATGTACCTTGTCTCAGGCCAGAAATCCCAAACTGTTTTGGGAGAGGAGAGTGAGTAACCTAAGGGCCTGTGCTCAGTTCCCTTGTTAATAAGGCCCTAAACTAGTCTTTTCTTCTGTAGATTGGCCTCACAATGTACTGAGGTGATGAGTTCTTATGTTCTATAAAAAGTTCATATATTTTAATACACAGGGCTCGTCAAGCCACGACGAGCCCCACTCGCCAGCCGTGCTGTCCGGCATTCTGCGCTTAGTAGATGTTACATCATCGGCCCCTGGCAGTGAAAGTATCCTTTCTCTCATGTCCATGTGGCTCCAGGCTATTTCCTGCTGAGAAGAAATGGTATGCCCCCTGTGATGGGTCTGCCACGGGCGAGTAGATTACGTAAATTGTCGAGCCCTGTTAATACACATCAATGCTAAAACGTAAGGATGTGGCATAGGGATGTAAGAGTGTAACTGTGCAAATAGATCGGTTTCCATTATGCTGGCTCCCGGCCCTGCTCCTGGGGAGCTGACTGGCACCCCACGCTGCGGGCTATGCAGTATAAGCTTTGTATTGCAGAGCCTGCAGCATGTATAACCACAAGGATTTTTAATGGCTATGCGGTTACCTTTTTAACCATTTTTTTTTTTTTTTTTAACATCCCTAATGTGGCATGGCTTTATAGAGACAAGGTATTTTCATTCCAGATCTTTATTAGCTATGACACCATGGCACTTAATTGGTCACTGCTTCAATTTCCCCATTATAATAAGAGGAGTTACTGTTACAGTTATGTCTCACATGGGACTTGAGGTAAATTCATAAATGTAAAGTGTTTGTAAATACTTGAGTGGCAAGAGCTGTAGAAGGACAAAGTCATTGCTGTTTTTACTGGTAATTGTTAAAACGTATACATTTGAATTTTATTTAAACCTGAAAATATTAAATGTGTGGATTGTTTTTGTTTTTTTTTCGATTCCCTTTCAGGAGAGAATAGAATACTCCAAAACTTTCCAGGGAAAATACTTTAATTTCCTGGGTTACTTTTTCTCCATCTACTGTGTCTGGAAAATCTTCATGGTACGTAAATATTGTATATTGTTGTCTATAAACATTTTGCCTGGAGGCTTCCACCTTGTTTAGATTGTGTTTGACACATATGGATAGTGAGACTTTATACACAGATTCTTGCCTGCTCCTGAAGAGTATTCTTCCAGATTGCTTTCAAATGTCCTGCTCCTGGAAATAAGTGTTTGAACGAAATTGGCATCTATTTGGGATAACTGTTTTTTACTGCATTGTGTGCTTTTATATAATTTGTAAACAGTCAATTAATTCTATGGGACTGTTCTGTGATGAAATACAGAACAAAGGGCATGTATGTGTGTCATAGATACAGTTGTGCTGTGTATATCACATTCCTTAGTGCTGATGCACTGCTCTCTCTCCTGCAGGCAACCATTAATATCGTATTTGATCGAGTTGGGAAGACTGATCCAGTCACAAGAGGAATTGAGATCACTGTAAATTATCTGGGAATCCAGTTTGATGTGAGAACCATTTAAAACCCCACTTCCATCAGTAATTTCTATTTTTATCTATTACTAACTGAACTGATATTGTGGGAGCAGCTAGTGGGATTATCAGTGCTGTGAGAAGGTTCTTAGATTTCTCCATCAATTTCTAATGTGGGAAACACAGCGTGGACAAAATAGTGTGAACAATATCACTGATTTAGATAATAACAGAGTACACTTAAAGTTTGTGGATGACATCAAGCTGGGAGGGGTTGTAAGTGGGAGAGGGGTTAAAATTCAGAATTATCTGGAGAAACTGGAGAAATAGTTGGAAATAATTTGAATGAAATTCAGTAAGAACAAATGCAAAGTACTCTATCTAGGAAGGAACAAATACAAAATGGGAAATGACTTTCTATGAAGTAGTACTGCAGAAAGGAATCTGGGAGTCATAGTGAATCACAAGCTAAATATGATTCAGCAGTGTAACACTTGCAAAAAAAGTGAACACCATTCTGGGATGTATTTGCAGAAGTGTAAGCAAGACATGGGAAGAAATTCTTCCACTACATTCCATGCTGATTAGGCCACAGCTGGGCTATTGTGTTCAATTCTGGGTGCCACATTTCAGGAAAATGTGGACAAATTGGCAAAAGTACAGAGAAGAGCAACAAAAATGATTAAAGGTCTAGAAACTTGATGTGTGAGGGAAGATTGAAAAAAATTCTGTTTGTTTAGTCTGAAAAAGAGAAAACCGAGGAGGGACATGTTAACTCTTTTCAAGTATATAAAGGTTATAACAAGGAAGAGGGAGAAACATTTGTTCTTTACCTCTGAGGATAGAACAAGAAGCAATAGGCTTAATTTGCAGCAAGGGAGGTTTAAGTTGGACATCTCAGGGTAGTTAAGCACTGGAGTAAATTGCCAAGGGAAATTTTGGAATCTCCATCATTGGAGATTTTTAGAAGTACATTAGGCAACACCTGTCAGTCTTAGTCTTGTCATGGGTGTAGAAGAGGACTGGATTAGATATCCTCTCAAGGTCCCTTCCAGTCCTATGAGTCTATGATTAATGTTGTT
Organism: Rafetus swinhoei; assembly: GCA_019425775.1. Classification (NCBI taxonomy): domain Eukaryota; kingdom Metazoa; phylum Chordata; order Testudines; family Trionychidae; genus Rafetus; species Rafetus swinhoei. Next base: position 186,700,631 of record CM033437.1, on the reverse strand, counting down.
AGCACGTTAGCAAATGTAATGGTCACTCCTCTCGCCGTAAAGTTATGACTCGTCTGTGCAAGTATCTTTTATGATATCCCAAGTCCACACCTATCCCCTTGCTAGAGATGGATATAATGCAGCATTATCCTCTGGGTATCACCTTAAGAAAGCACATCATTTTAACCATGTTTCTAGTTAAGTTAATGCTGGAGGAAATCTACTGTCCACAGAACAGACCTAGCACATGCTAGTAGCTCTCTATGCTGCATTCCCTGTCCTAGAGGGAGGAGAGGGTCTTTTGAGCTTTCATGTCACAGCTTCATAAGGTGTGAGCATTCCATTCGCCCCATCTTAATGGAGTTATTACCATATGTGGTGGTTTATAACACTGAAGCAGAAATTCATGGTTTGAGCAGAGAATTGGGAGTCAGGAGAGTTGGATTTTTGTTTGTGACTTTGCCATTGACTTGTGTCCTTGGAGAAGTTGCTTAACCCTTATAATCCTCAGTTTTCCCATCTGTAAATTTAGAATAATACCTGTTTTATGGAATGTAGAGACTTCATTAACTGTTTACAGAGCACTTCAGTGGAAGGCACTGTAGAAGTGACTGTCCCTGACATGTCAAAATGTGAAGGGGCACAGTGAACAATGTGTGTGCACATACTCTGTTTGAATTTACAGCTCATGTGAATAGATGTCTGAGGACTTAAATTAGCATTTGCTAATAAGGATGGACAAATATACTCAGCTGTGAATAAGAGTTATAGTCTCTGAGCTGAGGAATTTACTGTCTGTTAGTGTATTCATTGGATAGACAATATTTACAATGAGCATTCTGTATGAATAGTAATGTGTGTACTTGCACAGTTTCTATACTAGGTTTTTTTTTTCTTGTAAATTCTCTGGTGCCATAAAAATAATTACACATGCAAAACTACATTAAAAGGTCATGTTTTAGGGTGTGAAAGCACACAAAAGTTAGGAAATGCCAGCATTAAGGTTGTCTCTGCTGACTTAATTCAGCTTCCTTGTGCGTGTGCATTCTGGTACAGTCTGTAGTTACATGATCATATTCTATTTTCTCCTCTCTTTTCCCTTTGCCTGGTACACTCTCTCCCCATTCCTCCCTCAGGGTTCCTGGACCAGCTTGGGGAGGAGAAAAGAGGAATAATTGAGAGCCCAATAGAGACACGCTCCCTGATCTCAGTTTAGGAGCCTGAACCTCAAGGCAATTTAAATCACCAAGTGGAAAGTCTCTATTTTAATAATTAATTTTTAATCAACTTTTTCATTTGTACTTCAGATATTTTCTAAAGGAAGGTAATTCTCATTGGGTGATATAATCATTAAAATGTAGATTTACAATTAAATATATCCCTATATATAACACTAGTTTTGATGTACCTTTTTGCTACCTAGGAAGGTTACGATACTATATATACATTTCTTTAAGCAATTACATAGCTTAATATTTTTAGATTCTTATTAATTCTATGTTTTAGTATGCTAAAATGGTGAGCGATATATTACTTGTTTACTATATATTTAACTTTTTGCTCAATCATTTGTATCAAGCTGCATTAGGATGGCAACTGGAATTTATTTAAATACACAAAACAGCATATGATATGTATATTAACAAAACGGTCTTAAATATTTTGGATATGTAAATGTCTCTTACTAAAATATTTCCCATTTACAAATAAATTTTAGAAGGTTAGGCCTTAATGCAGTGTGCATTAAATTCAGATTTTATTTGAATCAGGTTTATTTTAAAAAGAAAAACTTATTAGAATTTAAACAATAATTTAAAAAATCTGTTTTAAATAAAAATAATTGATTTTCATCCACCCACCCGGCACATCCTCAGCAGCTCAAGAGCTGCAGTTGCAGGTAAAGTCCTGCTGAACTACGGCTGGAGCATTTTCAATAAGAATGTACTAGGCAGGGAACATAATGGCATTCTAGCAAGTTTCCACCAATCTTTGTAGCCTGCAATTTTCCACAGGTTTATGTAACTTGGACACATTTGGGTAGATTTTCACAAGGATGTCAAAAGGCACGTTCTGGACCACAAAGGTCACTCCTTCCTAAATTACTCCTATGTATTGGGGCTCTACTGCTTTTCAAATAAAAGGTGCCCAGAATTTTTTAATTTTTTAAAACAATGTATTTTTCCCCATCCTTGTTCTTAGTTGAATTGTTTGGACTGAAAGTTTTTGGACTTTTGAGGTAGACACCTTCCATAGAAACTTTAGCCCAAATAATTAAAATTTGACAAAGTTATAACAAATTTCTTATAATGAAATATGTTGGTCAACTTTAATAAATGGGGCTACCAGCCCCTCCTAAAATAATAATCCCCTCTGTTTGCTGCAGTCTTATACCATCTACCCAGAAGAGGGCAGTGGTTCACCTCATTATTGTGAGCAAATGGAAACACTGGCAGTTACCTTTATATACCATATAATGTGTGTTCTTTTGTATTTACTCTATAAATATTCACATCTGAACACCCAGTTCTTCTTTGAGTGCTTGTTCATGTCGATTCCAATTCAGGTGTATGTGCACCGCGTGCACGAATGTCGGAAACTTTTCCCTTAGCAGCTCCTATAGGGTCGGTTTTGGAGACCCCTAGAGTGGCGCGACTATATCAGCACATATATACCACTGCCGACCCTACCCTCCCTCAGTTCCTTCTTACCATCCGTGGCGATGTTGGAACTGTAGTTGGCTTTTGCTTAGCAAGTGCCTAGTCCCTAGTAGTAGCTCTCATTTTCCTAGTCTTCAGCTTGGTTTCATAAGGATCTTCAAGCAAATAAAAGAACAGTGAGCAAGTTCCCAAGTGTTTAGCCCCCTGGGGTGCTGGGGCATGCCTAACACCCGAGGCTTTAAAGCATGTGCAGATTGTAAGCGCCATATGCCCAACAGCAATCCGCACGATGCGTGCCTTTGCTGTTTGGGTGAAGAACACCATACTGAGAAGTGCAGAATCTGCAGAAGTTTCAAGCCCTGCACCAGAAAGAACAGGGAGCATTGGCTCCAACAGCTCCTGAGGGAGGCAGTGCTAAAACCCCTTCAGACTGAAAAATCAGTCCCGGGAGCCAGCTTGGTGCACAGGGAGCCAGCTTGGTGTGCAGTGCCCCAGCCTGCATGAGAGACACGGCGCAGAAGCCGGGCATGGCTAAAGATTCTTGGTGCCGGGGATCCCCAGCACCAAAAACAGCAGTGCCAAGTCATAAATCCACCTTGCCGGCACTACGGGGCAGGACAGAGGCAGGTCCCCCCCACAGGCCCCGGCAAAGACAGGACCATGCCCGGAGGACATCCCTGGTGCGGGAGGTCCAGGACTTGCCATTGACTCCGACTCCAGGGCTGTCGAGTCCAGCACATGACCACCCACTGAGAGACATGAGCCCGGTGCAGGTCTTAAACTCCCCTTCAATGCTGGACACTTTCAAAGCGGCCAGAGACCTGATAGAAATCTCAAGAGGCTGAGGTGTCCACGGTGCGAGACAAAACCACCAGCACCTCAGGGACTGCACCATTCAAGGGGAAAGCCTGCTGTGCTCCATCGACCAGAGTCCACTGAGAGGTCCTGGGAGGGCTTTTCTTCTTCCGAGGGTCCTCCATTGCTGGCGCAATGTTCCCCGCCGCCAGCACGACGAGAGTCTGGCACCGAGTACTAGACTAGCATTCAGCACAGAGATCGGTCTCCAGGTTAAGGTCACAATCTAGGAGCTTGAGATGCCGCTCCCCTTCCAGGCCTCCTCCGTATTGGTCAGGATCCCAAACACGGTCCTGTAACTCGGCACCGGCCTCATCTGCACCGCCGCTGTCGTCCTACTTGGGATTAGAGTCGAATGAGGTGTCGTGCAGGTATTGGCGCAGCCGCTCTTGGCGCAGTGCAAGGGACCAGCCAGTACAATGGCAACAGCATTGGCCACCACCAGCACGATGGCCCTTCTGGACCCCCTGGGCATACCATCAGTCCCAGGGTGCTCCTTGCTCATTGGTGTCCATGAGTTGCAGATCCCATTCCCCTCAGGACACCATCCGAGGAGTCCTGCCCACCTAGAGGGGACAGCCCACCTCCTGAGGCTAGAGAACAGCCACCAGGGAAAGGACATTGGGTGGATCCCAAAGACAGAGCCCAGGCACCGGTGGAAGACACTGCCCTGGCCCAGCCCTATTCTTCGTCCTCCCCGGATGAAGCAGTGGCAGGCACCTCCATGTCGGGGTCCCCGCCTGCAGACCACAGGGCATATCAAGAGTTACTGCTCAGGGTAGCACAGAACATGAACCTCCCGTTGGAGGAGATACAGGAACTTGAGGATCCAATGGTAGACATCCTCTTGCATGAGGGGCCGCCCAGGGTGGCTCTGCCAATCATAAAGACAATATAGTTGAATTACGTGATCCTGTGACAGACCCCATCCTCTATTCCTCCGGCAGCTAAGGGTGTTGAGAGGAGGTACTTTGTTCCACCCAAGGGTTATGAGTTCTTATACTCCCACCCTCACCCCTCATCGATAGGGGTTTCAGCAGTCAACAAGAGGGACAGACAGGGGCAGCAGGCCTTGGCCCCCAAGTCAAAGGAGGCCAAAAGGACCGACCTGTTCGGAAGGAAGGTTTACTCAACAGGGGATCTACAGCTGAAGATCGCTAATCAACAAGCGATCCTTAGCAGGTATACCTTCAAGTGATGGGACGCCCTAGCAAGTTTAGAGAGAGGCTGTCCCACAACAATAGGCAGGAGTTCAGTGCCTTGTTAGAGGAGAGCTGCACAGTGGTTAGAACCTCTCCAGGCAGCCCTAAAAACTGCGGACTCAGTGGCATGAACCCTCTCAACGGGAGCAGCCTTGCGCCTGTCTGCATGGCTCCAGACATCAGGCCTTCCCCCCTCCCTGCCCCCGAGGTCCAGTCTACATTGCAGGGCCTACCATTTGAGGGTAGTAGCCTGTTCTCAGACTGACCATAAACTACACTCCCTCAAGGACTCAGGGACTTCATGGTTGCCCTTGGGGTTTTATTCCCGTTGCTTCTTCATCCCAAAAGCAAAGGGCAGCCTAAGGCCTATCCTAGATCTAAGGAACTCAACCGCTCTATGTGAAAAATGAAGTTCAGGATGGTCACCCTAGCCACTATAATTCCCTGTCTGGATCCGGGAGACTGGTTCGCTGCCCTTGACATGAAGGATGCATATTTCCATATTTCAGTCCTTCCTTGTCACAGGCATTACCTCAAGTTCACATTAGTGGGGGAACACTACCAATTTTGCGGTACTATCTTTTGGCCTTTCCTCGGCACCACGAGTGTTCACCAAATGTATTGCAGTTGTAGCAGCCTTCCTTCGAAAGGAAGCCTTCCTTCTCTTACCTGAACAACTGGCTGATAAAGGCCTGCTCCAGACCTCAACTCATGACTTACATAGACCTCACCCTAGAGCTCTTTGAAGCACTGGGTATCCTCAACAGGGAGAAGTCAGTGTTGACCCCAGTGCAGAGGATAGAGTTTATAGGGGCAACCTTGGACGTGATGCAAGGGAAGGCTCTGCTGCCAGAGTCCATGGCCCAGAGCATTAGGGACCTTATAGACTCCCTCATGTGGTATCTTATCACGACTGCAAGGACGTGTCTCAGGCTCATAGGCCGCATGGTGTCATGTTTTTATATGGTGAGATTGTGGCGTAGTGGGGTTGCTGTCTGCTCTGTATCCCGGTGTCCCCTACGCTGTGATGTGTGATTCCCACTGACTCACCCAGATGTTGTGATGTAGTGTCAGTACCTTGCTGGTTGCTGTACTTGGGTTGTGGGCTGTGAATGACCCCTACTGGCCTCTGCCTGTGAGCACTGCCCAGCAGGTGGGCTTCCCAAGTCATGTAGACAAAGACCCAACTGGTCAGACGAGTTGGGGCAGCGAGGGAACTAGGGAAGTGAGTGTTCGGAGGAAGAGTTAGTCTGGGGCTGGAAACATGATGGAGACAGCCTAGGGAGGGGGCTTGGAGACTAGGGGTTCAGGCACCCCACCTTAAGGGGTCTGGGGCATCCTAGCCCGCCTCCTATTGCCACATCACGTCTATGCTGTGCTGTATTCTGGAAAATCAATAAACCCCTCTCTATTCTTCTGGCTGGTGGAGACTGTTTTGGCTGCTACAGGGGTGCAGGATCGGGGGAACCCCAACTGCGCCATCACAGAGATGCACTCATTTACACCTATGGCCCCTTCAAGAGTGGCTTGCTTTGGTCTACGTGCCTGTATGTCGCAACCTGGACATGGTAGTATCCATTCCCCAGATGGTGTTGGAGTCCCTCAGGTGGTGGGAGGGCATACAATTTGCTCCTCTAAACCCCACTTTGACTCTGGCAATGGATGCATTAGACATGGGGTGGTGAGCCTACCTGGGCAACCTAAGGATGCAAGGACTATGGTCTCCTGCGGATACGAGTCTTCACATCAATGTGAAGGAGCTGAGAGTGGTCGGATTGGCATGCCGGGTGTTCCGAATCCAGATGCAGGGCCAGTGCATATCGATGTGTACGGACAATACGACTGCGATGTTTTATATAAACAAACAAGGGGGGGGGGGGGGCGAGGTATCTTGCCTGTGCAAAGAGGCACAGAGGCTATGGCACTATTGTATCAAATACAGTATCCATCTCGAAGCCCAGTACCTCTCAAAGCTAAAGAACATGTTGGCAGACGCCCTCAGCAGGACCTTTATGATCCACGAGTGGTTGGTCAGGGAAGACGTGATAAGATCAATCTTCTGAAGGTGGTGGACTTCCCATTTAGACCTGTTTGCCACCCCAAAAACAAGAAATGCCTAGCCTTTTGTTCATTCCAGAATCACTATCAGGGTTCCACAGGAGATGCGTTTGCGCTCCACTGGGGGAGGCACCTCTCCTGTACGCTTTTCCCCCAGTTCCCCTGATAGATTGGGAAGCTCAAAGAGATGGGGCCCATCTAAACATGTTGGCACTTGCATGGCCATGTCAGCATTGGTTTTCCACCCTGCTCAACCTGTCGGTGGAAATCCCAATAATTCTTCCCCCTGTATCCTGACCTGATGCAGCATCGGGGGTGCCTCAGGCACCCAGATCTGCGCTCCCTCCATCTAACGGCGTGGAAGCTGGATGGTTCAATCCGTTGGAGCTTCAGTGCTCAGCCCAGGTACAGAAGGTCTTATTGGGCAGCAGAAAGCTCTCTACCAATGGCGAATTTAGCCAAATGGAAAAGGTTTTCTAAGTGGTGTGGGGGGAGTGGGATGTGTCCCCAGGGCAGGCGCCTATCCCAGTGGTGTTCGGAGTACTTGCTGTACCTGTGATATTAGGGGCTGGCACCCTCCTCAGTCAAGGTGCACTTAGCGGCGTTGTCTGCTTTCCACCCTGGTTGTTCCCAGTACTCCCGTTTGGCCACCCCACAGTGACCTGATTCAGAAAGGTGTTGGACGGTTTGTACCCATATTGTCATCCACCTGTACCTGTTTGGGACTTGAATCTGGTGCTCAATAAACTTTTAAGTCCACCCTTTCAGTTGATGGCTCAATGTTCTTTGCTGCATCTGTCTATGAAGGTAGCTTTCCTGGTAGCGGTCACATCAACAAGACAAGTGTCTGAGTTCAGGGCCCTATCCTCAGACCCACCATACACGGTCTTCCACAAAGACAAAGTGCAGCTTAGGCTGCACCCAGCTTTTCTGCTGAAAGTGGTCTCCCATTTCCATCTGTCGCAAGAGGTCTTCCTCTCAGTCTTTTACCCTAAGCCTCACAGTAATAATAGGCAGAGGTTATTGCATGCACTGGATGTAAGGAGGGCTTTAGCCTTTTACATTGACCGTACTAGGCCATGTAGGAAATCCACATAGCTGTTCGTGGCTATAGCAGAACGGATAAGGGGAGATCAAGTCTCCACTCAGTGCATCTCGTCCTGGATAGTGCGTTGCATACGCACTTGCTATGACCTAGCTGGGGTTCCTCCCCCTCCAGTCACAGGCCACTCAACCAGGACCCAAGCGTCATCTGCGGCTTTTGTAGCACACGTCCCCTTGCAGGAAATCTGCAGAGTAGCTACCTGGTCTTCGATTCACACATTCATGGCCCATTACAAAATTGGTAAATCCTCCAGGGAGGACGCAGCAGTTGGTAGGGCAGTCCTTCAGTCAGTGTCTCTGAACTCTGACCCCACCTCCATGGGGTAGCAGTTGGGAGTCACCTGAATTGGGATCAATGTGAACAAGCACTCGAAGAAGAAAAGACAGTTACTTGTTCTCGTAACTGGTGTTCTTTGAGATGTGTTGTTCATGTCCATTCAAATACCCACCCTCCTTCCCCTCTGTCGAAGTAGCCAGCAAGAAGGAACTGAGGGAGGGTAGGGTCGGCAGTGGTATGTATGTGCTGATATAGCGGCGCCACTCTAGGGGTCTCCACAGCCGACCCTACGGGAGCTGCTAGGGGAAAAGTTTCCGATGTTTGTGCACACAGCACGCGTACACCTGAATTGGAGTGGATGTGAACAACACATCTCAAAACTCCAGTTACGAGAACAGGTAACTGTTTTTTCCTTCCCTAAGGTCCATAAAAGCTAGATCTATTCATTTCCCATGTGTGTAGAGTAAGTACTTGCACATGAAAGTACCCATCTATGTCTCCTGCCTGGAGAATATATACTGGTATGTAAGTTTCCCTATGGTGAATACCTGCATGGTATGTGAATTCAGAGATCCTGTTAAGTGCATATCCCCACACATTCTTCATCTGCATGGCTCCAGGGATTTAACAGTTTCCTTTTTCTATTGGTACAGGTAAAATTCTGGTCTCAGCACATTTCCTTTATCCTCGTTGGAATAATCATCGTAACCTCCATCAGGGGCTTATTGATTACGCTCACAAAGGTATGGCTGGCTAGTGCCCTCTTATGCAACAGTAGTCCAGGAGAGCTTATATCTGTTTCTAACACAGTCGAGCGCATTATGTAAACAAGAAATTTTCAACCTTTTTTTCATTTGTGGATCCCTAAAAATCTTGAATGGAAGCTCGGACCACTTTGGAAACCTGAAACATAGTTTTTGGACCCCACGTTGAAAACCAGTGGTATAAACCTTCAGTACAAAATATAGGATATTTGGTTTGTATTCAGTTAGTGGACAAATAGGGCATCAAGAACTGGGATAGAAATTCTTGCAAGGAATGGGATGGAGAAAAAAGTTATCTGTGGCAGAATTAGAGGAGAAGGGGAGGGTAACTTTTTCTGGTCCTGTTGAGAATTCGTTCATCAATTTCAGTTACTAAATGCAATGCATAGTCTGTAAGTGCCTCCAGTCCAAGTTGAGGAGGGATAGTGTGGATTTGGGGGTTCTAAATAGTATTATAAATATTTTAAAACTCTTAGTATAATCTGTGAGACTGACTCTGCACTAGACTCCCCCCCACCCCCAAAAGTGGCTACCTATACATTTTAATCTGCAGGCTTTATAACTGTTCAGAACATATCTAGTGATTAAATCCCTGGTTGCTGCCTGTGGGCAGTTTATATGAACCATTCCATTGTTTTTACTATTAGTGGTAGAAAGATTAGGAAATTTTGAGGGAAGAAGTGTAACAGTGCTTAACAGTGATATGGCAGCCTTGATTTCTTATTATTGGGTATTGAATGGTGATTAAGAGTACTTGCATTGCTTCATTTAAACAGCTGCCTTTTTCTGGGGAGCCAGGTAGAGGATTAATTCTTTTATATAACCATGGGGCTAATTGTTACAACACATAACGGGGTGACCCTGATGCTGACCTGTAAATTGGGCTTAGTGGTATGTTGGTTAGAATTTTTTTTAAACTTGATTCTCCACACTGGTTGGCCATGCAGTATTAGTAGCTGTGTTAGTGGGACCCGCGTAAAGATGCTTAACTTGTAGCTCTACTGGGGTCAAGATCCAGGTGTGTACCGTTTGAAAAGTGTGGTGTACATACACATCTAGGAAGCATGTCGTTTTTCTTTAGTGCTGGTTTCTAGGCCTAAAGGGGAATGATCAGAGCATGTTTTACTTCTATGCTCCTATAGATGGGAGCACAAACTTGTCTGGTGATTAATCCAATTTTCAGTACTTTTTCCCCCTCTGTTACAGTTCTTTTATGCCATCTCCAGCAGCAAGTCCTCCAATGTTATTGTTCTGTTGTTGGCACAGATCATGGTGAGTATCCAGAGCAGGTAGTGAGCTTTTGTCATATTGTCCCATCTCAGCAGTATAGCCACCCATGGACTGGATAACTGATGTACTTCCTGTATCTTATCTCCAGGGGATGTACTTCGTCTCTTCAGTGCTCCTAATCCGGATGAGTATGCCCCCAGAGTATCGCACTATCATTACAGAAGTCTTGGGGGAGCTGCAGTTCAACTTCTATCATCGTTGGTTTGATGTGATATTCCTGGTTAGCGCTCTCTCCAGCATCCTTTTCCTCTACTTGGCACATAAACAGGCCCCAGAGAAGCACATGGCACTCTGAATCTATTCCAGTTCTGCCTACTGTTCTGTAATCACTTCTGGCGGACTACTGCAACTCATCAGGGGTGACAGGATTTTGAGAGTGGAAGGGCAGCTGTGTTCTGATAATATATCAGTCTGTTCTGACTTTCACAGTTGCTCTTAGAAGCTATATGGCTCATCCTGAGAGGAGGGGGCCATGAGCTGAACAAACAGCAGAAGTGGGAGAATAGTGGAGGACAACCGAGGGCCATGGAATAGGACATTCCATGGGACAGTGGTATCTTCTGATATTGAAAAAACTGCTAAGGATGGTCTGAGGAGAGGCCTCTTAAAATCACGGGTAGAAGAATTCTGCATAGAAGGCACCGAGGAAACATGATTTTAGTTTCAAAACAAATCAGTCTTAATCCAGAGTTGGAGGATTTTGATCCTGGATCTGAATGTCTGAATCTGTTTAATTAAATCAGCTTCTGTAATACCTCACACTAGCATCACAATTGTTTGTGTCAGTCCCAGAGACTTTAATGTGGATGAGCAGGTGTGTGAATGTGTCACTGTTGGCAAAAGGGGAAATGCTTTGGGATTCAGGCGAGGTCTGTATGATTAGTATAAGTCAGTCCTTTGTTACCATTTAAGGCATAATGAATTAGAGTCCATGCCTTGTGTTACTGTCCCTTAGCGTTCAATGTGAAGTCAAAGATGGCAGCTAAAACAAGTTTACATTATACACTGGAAATTTTGGGTTCCCCACCAACCTATATAGGCTACATCAGTTCATGCCCCTTGTTGACTTAATGCAAGTCACTATGGCAAATTTCACCTATGCAAATAAACATATAGCTTCCTGAAAACCATTCTCCTAGATCTTCCTCATTTTAAAGCTGTTTCTGGAGTGTACATCAGAGCAGGAATGTAAGACCCAGGAAAGAGAAATAGCCACTCTGATTTATTTATGCTTTGTCTCAAGTTTACAGCAAGGAGGTACAGCATATACTGTTGGTACTACAGAGCTGGTTCATATTTCATTGATTAGAGACAAGATGTTGGTGTGTAGTCAAACAGACTACATATAAATTACAGATACTGTACAATCTGAGCTACAAGAGAGGCATGGAGGGAATGATGTTTGTAGCTTCTGGCCAGCGAACAGTTAAGTTAACTGGTTGTTTGGAATGGACAATATCTATAGCTTTTTAACAAGTGGAAGGAGTGTTGTTCACAATAATTTAGCTGATGGGCTTTGATTAGAGGAAAAAAGTATTTTGTGGGGAATATGAGAAATCAGTTTTTATATTTAGGATCTTCCTTGTTTTTAAAAGGCCACAATACTTATTGATTTGTGAATCACATTTCCTCCCCCCATAAGGTGGCAGAAATTCCTTATTAGTAATTTAAGCTTTTACAGAGCAATATAAGAATTAAAGAACTGTCCGCTTCTCCAGGCAGAAGGCCAATAAACTCCCATTAGGTAAGTGGGAGTGGTGGTGGGGTGTTCCTTTTCAGGAAAAATTTAGAAGGAACTTGCTGTTCCAGCCCTCACAGGTGTGAAGTTCCATAACATAGTGTGGTTCTGAGAAGTGAAAGAACAAAGACCACTCAGAGGAAGAGAACTTTTTTTAAGCCTTGGAAGATGTCTCTTTGATTAGTTTCTGTTGTAGTCTGTCTCATAACTGGGTGTTTTCATCCTCTTCTGCTGAAGCTACTGAGAGGGAAGAGGAGGAGGAGGAGGAGCTAGCCTGTGAAAAAGCAATAAGTAGAAATATTATTTTAAGGTTGCAGCTAACGTGTCTATGATAGAGATTCCTCATGCCACTGTAAACTATCAGTCTCTTCCAAACCTATGCCCACTAAGTATTTGCCTTTGTGTGGGGAGTTAGTGAATTATTCTTCTAAGTGCACTTTACAAAGCAACTAAATTGTCTAGTGGGAGTTCCATGTGCTTGCTCAACTTCCCTATCAAATCAACCAAGGTCACAGATAAAAAGAAGGGTTTAACTATAGCTCTGCAAATCCAGCCTGGGATGTAAGACGACATTGAAAGAATCTGCAGTTGGAACTTAAGACATGTCTACACTAGACCAGGTGGCTTGGCTTAAGGTACGCAACTCCAGGTATGTAGAATACGCTCCTGTCGGCTTCCCTTACTCCTAGTAAAAGCAGGAGTACTGGATGCCAGTGGGGGTGCCCTCTGAGTTTGATTTAGCGAGTCTTAACTAGACTCGCTAAATCAAACTCCGGGAAGATCGGTCACAGTAGTGGCAATCTTCTATTTACTTTAGACAAAGCCTTAGTTAACAATTCTGGGGATAATACATGTGGAGGAATAGAATCCAGTTTGTTCCTCCCTAGCTGTGGTGTCTCTTCTGAATGAACAGGAGTAAAAACTTGTTTATTTTTCACAGCAAAGTAGATAAAACTGAATCCACACAGGAGTCAGAGCAGTTGAATAGAGGTATCATTTTTTTGACAATAGCAAATGTCAAACTCTTATTACTGGCACCAATATTTTTCTTGGGACCTTTGTTGGTCACAATTTGTCACAGTGTACCCATCCCATGCCCACCAGAGTCTGCATCATTTTAGAATGTTTCCCATGGTTTCCCCATGCTCATAGCTGTATTTAAATCCTGTTTGTGGCCTGTGCTGCCTGTGGTTGAACAAAGGATTCCTGATGATGTGGTTCTCATTTACATTAATGAATACTATATTGGTAGACCTACTTGCAACAGCATAGTATCTCCACTCACTCTTTATGTTCTCTCTAACATTGGCACATGCACACAAACACGCATTCTTTCTCTTCTCCTCCCTGGATCCAGTAGATATTCTGGTGTGGTTTAGGAAAAGGAGGCAGTTCTATCCTCTGTAACCAGGCTTGTGCCATTGAATACTATTTATTGTAGATCAGATTTTGTAAATCCAGAATACAAATAGAATTCATAATTCCTACCTCAAGCGAATGTAATGTCTTATTCAGGTTCTTTTCCCCACCCCATGTTCCCCAAGATTTGGTTACCTCAAGATTACCTACCCTGTCTCTTGGTTCTGAGGAGGTGCTCTCTGGCTCTGTTGGTGGGTCCTCTGTATAAGCAGGAGGATCAGTAGTGTCACAGATCTGATCTGCCAGAGGGGCAGTAATTGGAATATTCTGAGACTTAAAGTATTCATAAGTTGCTTTGCTGCACACCAGTAGCGTCAGGCTGTCACTGCTGTCTTTGATTTTTGCTACAACCTTGTCATAGGGTTCATTCAATATGTTCACACCGTTCACTTCCACCAAAATGTCCTCTTCTTTCAGTCCTGCTGTGTCAGCTGGCCCACCTTTCTGTATCTGTAAACAATAGGCTCTCAAGCTGTGATACCAGCACAATGCACCTTTAATGGTACTAACACCCAAGTATAATACATAGAGAATGAATGTTATGTGGGTTTTTTCCTAATACAGGGGTAGAGTACAGACTAGAAAACAATAATTTGAGCAAAACTTATCTGGAGAAAGGTCTGTTCCGTAACACATTCCAATATATATTTTATTTATAGTCCTATAAAGGGTTTTGACTTTGTGGGGAAGAGGCTTAGGACTCGTGCTAACTGTGGTGCTTAGGGAATGAGAGAATGGTTTGCTGTATTTTACATTTTTATAGTATCTTGTCAGACTCAGATCCTTTACAAACATTACATTTAATATTGCACCCCTGTGGGTTAGATAAGTATTAACGAAGAAGAGAAAAAAAGAGACAAAAGTTATGCATTTTACCCCCAAAATCTTGCAGAGCTAGGAGTATACCCCAGGTCTCACTCTTGCTCCTGTACCTTCATCACAAGATCATCCTTTCACCTCTAGGGATATGACTTTATCCTGAGTTCAGGGACTAAAACTCTTTATCCACCAAGAGCACATAGGACAAACCTTACCTTTTTGTTACATATAGTTTAGAATGACTTGTTCCAAGTGCAGTCACAGCACAGAATGAAGGAAATGGATGTCTAATTGTAGCCCATACTCTCCCTTCTGGTATCTCCTGCTTCTCCCAATCTAGAAGCCCTAGGTTAGTACCTCTTTGAACTGTGTGAGCATATTCTTGTTTGTATTTAAACGGAAGCCGAATCCACTAGAACCCTTCACCAGCCTGAAGATTTTGGGCTTGTGGTTGACCTCATGCTCAACATGTGAGATCGGCTCTTCCTCTGCTTCAACTGGAGAGGATTTTTGTATTTCCCGGTAGTACAAACATGGGGAAACTTGAGCCTGAAAGACCAAAGTAAAGGAAAGTCCATATTAATGTAATAATTCTCAGATATCTGTCTAAACATCTTATGTTTGAAATCTTTACAATAGTATAGGTCCCACCCTATGGATTCTACTTGCTTATTAAAACCTATCCAGTAAACGAGATACAAATGTGAGCAGGGATCTCTTGTCTAATACAGAAACTGCCTGATAGTTGCGTTTGATTAACTTGTTGCTCTTGACCTCCTCAAATCTGGTATTGTTTCAGCAGTATATAGGATGGTGTAGGGCAGGAGTGGGTAATAATTTTGGAAGGGAGGGCACTTTACAAATTTCGGAAGTGGCCACAGGAGAACTACCCTGCTGGGAGCTTTGATTGACCATGGGTCCCTGCCCCCTGACTTCTGGCCAATGGAAGGGACCTGGAGAGAGGTACTGGGGGCTAGCCTCCTCCCAGAGTTGTCTGGGGTGGAAGCTTAGAATTCACATAACATGGCTGGCAGCTCCTGGCCATGCTGCTAACCTGTTACTTGGCAGCCGCCCAGCAGGCACAAACCCTTTGAATAGAAGCAGTTGAAAGGGCTCATGCCTCCCAGGCAACGGGCCAGTGGGACTGAGAGCTGCAAGCCCTTGCGATTGCTTCTGTTCAAAAGGCTTGCACCTGCCAGGTGGCTGTCAGGCAATGCAGCCACCCAGCAAGCAGTGCGAGCCCTTTAAATAGAAGCAGTTGAAAGGGCTTGCATATCTCCGGCTCCCAGGCAATGCACTAGGGCAGGGGTCAGCAACCTTTCGGAGGTTGAGTGCTGAGATTTGACTTATTCGCCTCTATGTACGGGTCTGAGTGCCGGTGATACTTTTAAAAGTCAATAATAGTCCTACTTACAGCAGCTTCATTAATAAATAAATTAAGATGCAGATCTTACCTTTCAGTGCAGGGGTCGGCAACCTGTCAGAAGTGGCCTAATGAGATTTAACTTATTCATGGATCTGTGTGCCGGAGGAAGGAATGAGGAGGGAAGCAAGGGCAGGCTGGGTACAGTGACTTTATTTTCCGAACCAGCTGCAGCTAGTGAAAGTGGTTTAATTTAACTTATGAAACAGATTAAGCATTTTAACTCTCATGTTAGTTTATCAAACTTCATTTTAAATAAAGTAAAATATTATGTCCAACACAAAAAGTTTCAATGTTTTCTTTATTTATGTCTGGGGTGGGGGAACCCTTTTTGGGTCGGGGGGGGAGGGGGGAGTCACTGACCCACAGAAGAATCAGTTGGGTACCATGTATAAACTGAAAAGCTCCTCCAACTCCCCCTCCCAACATTCACTGATGTGGCTCCAACTGAGACACCTCACTCCTCCCCCAGGGTGAGGGGAAGGGAAGGAGGGGACTGAGGTTCAGGGCTTCCCATAGACCAGATTTACTTTTCTGTTGTTCCAGAGTTAGTGAATTTTATGGACTTCCTTAGGCTCTGGGGTAGGAACAAAAATGTGAGGGGTAGAGTATGTGAGACAGAGTTGCCACAAGTAGGATAGGAATAGGATACAGGATCTAGGAGGGAGGTGGGGTGCAGAAGCAGGTTGGGAGTAGGGTGTCTGGCCAGGTGAAGGGAGCAGGAACAAGGGAGGGTGCAGTGTGTGGCCGGGAGAGAGGGTTCAGGAGCAACGTAGATGAAGGAGCAGGGTGGGGTGTCTGGCCAGGAGAAAGAGTGCAGGAACAAGGGAAGGTGTCGGAGCAAGCTGGGGATGCCAGGTCTTGAGGGGGGCAAGTGAGGGGATTGGCGTGAGGGAGTCTGGGCATGAGGGGGGACCTTACCTGGTTTTGTGCCCCCTTGCAGCAACGGCTGCAGCCACGCTGTCCCAGCCGCCCCAGAGTGAGGCCCTGCTGCCACCGCGGCCCCACAGTCTGGAGCCAGCCTTGGGGGCGCCACTGCCGCGTGGCTCCACAGTCCAGGGCCAGCCCCGGAGGCGCCACTGCGGCAACCATGCGGTCTGGGGCTGGTCTTGGAGGCTGGAGGCGCTGCTGCCACATACTCACACAGTCCAGGGCCAGCCCTGGAGGCACCGCTGCTGCAACCACGTAGTCCGGGGCCGGCGCTGCTGCTATGCAATCCAGAGCCGGCCCCGGAGGCCAGAGGTACTACATGGCTGGAGCAGCGGCGCCTCCAGTCTCCATGGCCAGCTCTTGACTGCATGGCTGCAGTGCCTCCGGTCCCTGCTGAGGAGTCTCAGCCCCAGTCCTGCCTCCTCCCACTGCAGCCTAATCTGCTGCAGGGAGGAGGGAGCGCTCTCCAATGGCTGTGCAGGGGAAGAGGGGCGGGGCTGAGCTCCCTCAGCATGCGTGCCCTAGGTTGCTGACCCCTGCACTATGGGGCAGCGCCTGGAACTGCCTCACGGGCCATATCAAAGCCCTGGTTGGGCCGGATCTGGCCCGCGGGGAGGGTTTTGCCCACCCCTGGTCTAGGGCAAGAGTAAATTGGGAAGTTTAGTGACCTATTGTAGAAGTCTCTCCTGAGTAAGACAGAAATGAGCCCATCTCAAATGTTCATTGTAGAGAGTACTTGAATAAGAGCTATTAGAAAGCCTTTGAAATGGTGCTTCTTTCAAAATAGACCCATCTTTTCCTTGCTTGTTCATTCCTTAACTTAGTGAGGAGCTATACAAGCTTGACCCCGGTCTGCATTTCCTTACCAATTTATACATGATGTCTGTCTGCTTATCCACTACCAGCAATGTGGTCTTTTCCCCACACCTCTTAATCCTCTCCACTGCAGTATCATGATCCAGTGCCTCCACTGACTCCCCATTTACAGCCACCAGGATATCATTGTCCTTTAGACCTGCCTTGGCTGCTGGGCTGCCAGAATCAATGTCCTTAATTAAATGACCTGACCTCAAAAAAACAAAGAGAAAAAAACAGATCTAGTTTTAATAGAGAAAAGCAGATATTCATGGATGAAGTTTGGTTAAGATAATGAAAGACATGTAGGACAGTAGAAACTAATTCTCTGACTTCAGGTTGAAATAAGATTCCTGATTTTAGCTCATTCTGTATTAACTCTAGTGCAGAATCTAGATCTCCTTCTAAGTGACTTGAAAATATGTTTCCCCCAATTGACACATTAAAGTTGTGATTTACTCGGAGGCAAAAATGTGGTGGTCTTAAACTTGAGCACTTTATGGTTTTGGTGAACCCAGTTGTGAGAGAGCATCTGAGGATCCTTTTCAAGTTCTTCAGATAAAGTAGAGTTCTTTTGTAAAAAACCACCAGACGTTACTCTGGACATGTTGCTGACCCTTAAAAATGGGGGGTTGGAGACTGCCTCCCAGTGGTAATTATGGGAGCTAGACTGTAGCAGGTGAGGAGGGCCACAAACATCAAGTTCCACCCCAGATTGGAAAGTTTGATGGAGATTCATAGATTCCAAGGCCAGGAGGGGCCATTTGTGAATATCTAGTTAGGCCTCCTGAATAACATAGGCTATAGATTGGGGTTGTTTGGCTGTGATGAGGTGTGCTTTGAGGGATGGTGTGATGAGGTGTGTTTTGGGGTAAGGGAATTGGGTTGGTAGCAGGGCAGAAAATGATCTGTCCGAGATGGGCACTGGACACTGGAGAGTAGGAGTCCTGCAGGGCCCCATAAAAGAGCACTACAGAGCATGCAGGAGCCTGGCTGATGGCTGGGCTCTCACCGTTACCATTTTGTTCCATCCTCAGATAAAACCCATAACCGTCATCTCCTTTCTTGAGCTCCACTATTCGAGGTTTGTGGGGAAGCAGTTTCAGGCTGGCTGTGTCTCTCTTCAGTGTCATCTGGTGGTTGCTGTAATACTCATCAGTTTCATTATTTGACAGCAGAAACACAACGTGGTTTCCAGACTTCCTCACCTGTTAATGGTGCACACACACAAAGGCCTTTGAATGGAGTATGGGGGCTGTGGAGAGCTTTATATTGGCAGGTTCTTTAATGTACAATGCTGGGCTGTAGATAAATGGGCTGTAGGGTCTACAAAGACTAGATAGCAGGGTGGTGTTCTAATACATGCCTATATGACTCTAGACTCCGCTAAACCTACCACATGTTGCTGTAACATTCATCTCTAACTGCTCTGGAACTACTTCCATCACCCTACACTGCCATCACCATTGCATGTGTTTTTTGTCTATCCCCATTGTACCTCTGCTTCTCTACCTCCATCTTCAAAACTTGTATGTTTGGTCCTACCATGAGGACAGGGGACTGGACTCGATGACCTCTCGAGGTCCCTTCCAGTCCTAGTATTCTATGATTCTCTGTTTCCTCTCCTTCTAAAAAGTGTTGCAACAATAGCACAGAACACAAGCACTACAGTTTTTTATAGTTAGTATAGTGGTTTGGATCAGTATGGCGCAGTGGTTCTCAAACTTATTTCATGGGGCTTCCCTTCTTTGTAGTAGTTTGTCCTGCCCCTCAAGTACATATTCTGATAGCAGCATGGAGAGCAACGGCTGGTGTCTGAGTGCCCAGCTCTGAAGACTGCACTGTGCCAGTAGCAGCACAAAAGTAAGGGTGGTGATGTGAAAAGAAATATTCAGCAATATCACTTTTCATAGCAGACTTAGTGCCCTTTTTGCCATCCTTATTTTTGCACTGCCAACAGGAGCCCTGCCACCTTCAGGTGTGGGATTGGGAGGGTGAGGAGGAGAGTCTGAGCCTTGTGGGATTTGGAGGGTTGAGGGGGCAGGGAGAGGAGAGGTCAAGCCTGGGAGATGAGGCTCTGGTTGTCCCTGTTTCTGCTAGTTCATTGCCTTCTACATGAGCCCCATCCATCCAGGGCTGATAGCCAGAGCACTTTTAAACAAAATAAAACACACAGCTCACATCTCCCCTGACACATCCTCAGGCCTGCCCCATAATTTGAGAAGCACTGTTACAATGAAATGCTGTAGGATTTTTAGTTTAGATACTCTGAAAGCCTTTCTAGCTCAAGTTGCTTCATAGGCATACTGGTGTTTGACTGCTTAAAGCCTCCACATATGTGATTTTTTTTTTTTTTCCAAAAGAGACTAATGGAAAAATCACATGTTCTTTTCTTTCTATCCTTACCTCTGACACTTCTCTCAGTGGATCAGTGTTGAGTTTGATTTCTCAAATTATGTTCATTATTTTTCCTAACACAGAATAGATCTTTAAACCACCATCCCCACAAATAAGAATATACCAGTTGTATATTGTGACAACAGGACATTTCATGATCAGAGATGCAGGGTTTGCTGTACACTTTGTTTTTACTGACCGCTAGGTTACGTTATTTGGCTCTGACCGAGTCTGTAAATGGCACTGTTGAAATTAGTTTTGAATTTCTTAGCAGGAGAGAATCCCATCCTCCTTTTCCCCCCAGTTACCTAGATCTTCACATTAACTCCCTCCTCCCCATCTAAATCATGGAGTACAATCTGCTTTGCTTTCCAGTCTTACCATCTGAATATCAGAGAGATTCCTCTTTTACCGGGCTCCACCCCAGACATGCTGACTAACTCATCTTCCTAAGCACCAGAAAGATTTTCAGAATTCCTAGACCTGTGCCACCATTTTTTAATCAGATTTATGGCAACAGTACAGTTATGGTGCTTATGTCGCTCAGGCCTGACTCAAGGGCAGTGTTCTTCCAAAGCAAGCTTATGATGTCTGGTGGAAATCTGTCCCAGACTTGTCAAGAACAGCCAACTTTTTCCCCAGCCTTGTACTCTGTCCCTGACCCACCCAAGAAACAAAGCCAAAGTAGCGACCTACATTGACTGCAATACTGCTGATAATGTACTGTATTGACTTCACTTGCTCTCTGAATGACATTACTGACTAGTAGCCTCAGGCTGAGGAAATGGCTTAAATGAAGGAAGAAGAGGAGTTCTTCTAACAGATACCTTTTCAACCACTTCCTCATGTGTGTCATTTTCCACATTCTTCCCGTTCACTTCGATCAGGCGGTCATTATGTTGGACTCCTGCTTTTGCAGCCACTCCTTGTGGAGACAAACCTATTACGAAGATGCCCTTCTGACCTAGAAGAAGTGAGAACTTACTGCACAGAGCAAGTCACTGGAACATGCCTGCACAGATTGCCAAGCAAATTTCATGCTGATGTAAGGTTCTGCAATGACTGCTCTAGAGACCAAGGGGATCTGTTTATCCACAGAACAGTTACAATGACAAATTTTCTCTACCCAACCACACCTGTGTTGCCTCATTCTGGCTCTGGAGGGATAACCTCTAGAGAGGAGAGGGAACTTCATCTCTGACCCAAACTGTTGTGCACCTCTCTTCTGATTATTGGTTGACCCTTAGTACTATGGAGAATTGAGTTATTTTCTAAAGCTAGAATTGATTAAGGCCCACTTTTATCATTTAATGTGGCTTATCCACATTTCAGAGTTTCCTGTGTTTGAAAGACTTCCACATGTAGTCCCTGAGTTATTCTAGGACACGGTGTTGTTTACATTGTATTAGCTTCATGGGAGACATTCAGTACAGGTCTACAGAATCCTGCCCATTCTTTTGACTTGCATTGTGGAAAGTGGGTTCCAAATAAAAAAAAAAAATCCTAAATTTCTTGCTTCTCATGTGAACACACATAGATTGGAAGAAGCTTTTTTCCTTTTGTACACTGTGATACTATGGTTCAGCCCCTTTCAGATGGTTGCCTTTAAATAAGCTCCAGAACCCTGAG
Organism: Rafetus swinhoei; assembly: GCA_019425775.1. Lineage (NCBI taxonomy): Eukaryota > Metazoa > Chordata > Testudines > Trionychidae > Rafetus > Rafetus swinhoei. The sequence goes on along the minus strand of CM033437.1, from coordinate 186,679,235 downwards.
AGCTCTTTTCCCCCTGGTAATTCAAAGAAGGTGCATTGGACTTGAAGCAATCATTTGTTGGGTGCTTTTGGCAGCTGAGGAGAGCCCGGTGCAAATGGTTTTAGCAAGTCTGCTTCAACAGCTGGCAGAAAATAGGACAGGATGATGAACCAATTCCTATCCCCCCACCTAACCAGAGAAAATACGCAGTCAGGAAATTATAAGTTGTATGTATAGGCACTTGCCTACCGCCTACGCCCATTGTTCTCACCAACTGAGGTTTTCAAGGAGAAGTTATAACTGTTTCCCTCCTTCACCAGGTAGCAGAGCCGAGGCTGGGGAACTGGAACTGTTACTCCATTCATCACTGGAGGCTCTTTCTTTTGCTGCTGAGTTGTCTTCTGACCCAACTCTTCAAAGTTCACCCCTTCTTTTGCTGCCTTTTCATAGGATGCCTCATCCAGAATGAGGACAGTTACAGAATGCCCACTCTTTTTGATCATCTCCACTACCTGCAATGGATAGAATGAGCCTGGAGGTGGTTAAGGCAGAAAAGCACCCAGCTGGCCTATATAAATCTCCCCTATTACTGAAGCACAGCACATGTGAGTTCTGCACCTTTCCCTGCCCTGGGGCATTTCATCAAAGATCTTTTCAAGCTCCTTTGGAGCAACTTGAGGTCTGTTAATGCCTATGTGTGAGATGAAAAATAATCCTGTACGCTCAGTTATTCAGCTCTTAGCTTTTGTAGTAGCAGGAATTATGTGAGAAGTGGTGGATAAAGGTTTGCTGAACCAGATATCCAAAGCGGGGCTGAAGTTTTGAGGACTGTGTGGGGCTACACAATATAATTAGACTTACCTGTGCATGTTCTTCTTTGTCCACAAACAACCCATTGACCCTCAGAAGTCTGTCTCCATCCTTCAGCCCAGCCCTGTCAGCTGGACTACTGTCCTCCACATTCCGGATGAGATGACCCAATTTGTTTTTCTCAATGCGCAGGTAGAATCCATAACTCTTCCCCTCTTGTTTGGTCACTTTGCATTCTCGAGGCTGGGGAGCAGAGGTCATTTCTGCCAAGCAGAATGGAAAAGGAGTGTGTCAAAACAGGACAAGGTAAAAGGAGGCATGTCCCTTTTAAGTATGCACTGTGTGCTTCATTTGAGCCAAAGTGCTTTTAACAAAGTTAAAGAAGAAAATGCTTTTGTCCTCCATCTCTGATGAAGATGGTGTCTGCCTGTTGTTAAGGACAAGACTGAAGGCAAAATGATAAAATAAGATGGGAAAACTGTAATCAGAGCCTATTCCAGTGCTGAGTAAAGAAAACCGAGGTGTGGCTAAAATTGACGTCTTAGAGGAGGACAAGAGAAAACAAGCTTGCTTGCTTGTTTGAGCAAAGTGACCCTTTTAGTGTGTTTGGCTAAACAGAATTAATCTGAAGTGAAACCAAGGGCTTCATTGGTCCCCTTTTAAGTGCTGCCAGTCCCACATATGAAATTCAAATATCTGAGATAGAAGGGGCCGAGAGTCCTTTGGCTCTGATAGTGTTCTTCATACTCAGACTTCAGGAGCAGAGAACTAAAGGTAGGCATTGCTATTGCAGATGTTTCTGCTGTAAATGGAGGAGAGAAGAAAAAGATGCTAAGGAAAGAATGTGGGTTTACTAAATATTTTGAGTCCCTTCTGTCCTGAGCTACACTTAAAACTTATACTAGCTTAGCTATGTTGGTCAGGGGTGTGAAAATCCACAGCCCCAGCTGACATAGTTATGCTGCCAAAGCCTTCAGTGTAGATGCAGGTATATTAACAGAAGTGGGCTAATGTCCCTAAGGTAGTAATATTACACCTGTGGGAAAAACTCCTGTGGATGCACACCTACAAAACTGGGCTGTGCTAGCACAGAGAAGGCTTTGTGGGTTTGGGAAGGAGTTTTAACTCTTTTGCTGCTGGTCATTAGAGCATGAATGTCTAGATAATGTGCTTATACCACAATCTTAACCTGCATTCTCAGGTACCAAAGATCTCCGCTCACTACCTATCTAATTGCCAGATCTTCCAGCTTTCCGCCCTGCTGACCTCTACAGTGCAGTGATGCATAATCAGTACAAAAATATTTTCACACTTTGGAGGAAATTGCTTATCTTGAAGGAATTACAGAAACAGCAGGCTGCTGTATGGACTGGGTTCATTACTTTCCATTTAATTCATTGAAAAACTCAGGTTTTTAAGTATTAATTGATGCTGAATTTCCAATCTGTTGCCCCAGCCTGCCACGCAAACCAGAGCACTTTCTGGCAGAATTCAGGGCCAGCTGACTGTGTAGCCAGATGGGTCTTTGGGATATTGCTAGTAGGTGGGATGGAACTCTTCTTTTTTTTTTTCTTTTTTTTTTTTTTTCTTTTGGGTGCCTGACCATTATAAAATGCACAACAAGGGAAATTTTAATACATGGGAAATAAGGTGTGTGACTTCACTCTGGGGAGCAGGTCCAGGGGAGGCAGTTTCACTGTTCAACAGCTCCTGCCAAAGAGCTGTCCTAGTGAGTGTTGTGGTTTACTAACACATCTTTCTCTGAGTGGCTCTTCAAAAATCTGTGTAGTTATGTAGTTAATGACCGATAACCCTTTGGATGGGCTTTTGTCTCCTTATCATCACTAAGAGAAAATGCTATCATATGACCAAGACAAGCTGTGATGTACAAATTACACATTAATCGCAGCCCAGACAAATACTGTCCACGTGATCACCTGTCCTGCTGTAAAGATTTCATAGGTACTCTGTGTTTCTCTCCTTATGCGCCAGACCTTGTGGACGATATATGTAGAAACTCTGTCTCGTTTCAGCTGTCTGGTATTCTAATCAATTCAGGTTTGTGACTCTGAACTACTCTCTGTGACCACCCACAGGATGCTAGCCTAGGTCAACAGAGTCCATGAGAAGCTTTGTGACTAGAGAGAGCTATTAAAAAATAAATTGGGCTAGTTTATAAAGAAATAGGCCCATGTTGCAGGGATGGTCTGGCCTAGGACTTTGTGGGTGTGGCGATAATTAACAAGACTCTTTCTAAGAAGCATTGACAAAATTTGTCCAAGATCCCATTAATGCCAGTGAAACTCTAGCTGCTGACATGTCCCTCCAAATTGTTCTCTGTATTGTTGCTATCCCCCTAAAGATGGATAGACAGACCCACATGCACATACCACTCTTAACAATCAGATTATAATCTGGAATAATTATTCCAGATTAACTCCCTGTGTGAACCCTCTCATTCTGGTGCTATTTAACAAAGTCAGAATTTAAGGTACTCTTTTTCTTGAATAAGAGTGCTCGCAAAGGTTTACAAGAAAAAGATGCTTTGAATTCACACCAGACTTCATAATAAGTTAATTTTCATGTATAAACAAGCTCTAAAACAATCTCCTCCTCTCCTTTTATTAAAAAATGATTGCCCCTATAGGTGAAAGGATATGGGTGAGTTAGGTCAGCTAGCATATTGAAAGTCAGATGGGCACAGATGTGTTATGGAAGCTGAAGGAAGATACAGTTTTGTCAGTTTAGGACCGTGCCCATAGCTGGAAAGATTGAATATACTGCAGTACTTAGCACTGAACATATCCACAAAAGAGAAATTAAGGCTGAAGTAAAGTCAGTTGTAGCAGGTGCATCCTTTCCTAGACCCAATTTTGAAAATTTCTCCTGGTAGAGATTCTCATCCCAAACACAGCTCTCCTGTAGGTAAAGAGGAGACCACAGCACACGATTTACCTACCTTTCCTTTGAAAAGTCACGATTTGCCCTGATTCTATCCCCCATGCAGTGGTACTATGGAAATCCTCCATGTAGACAGGCAAAGCTACCACTTGCCCTTGTGGAGCTTACCTGCTTTAAACTGGAGCAGGCTGCCTTTGTGAAAATTGCAGCTCGTAGTGGTTTGTTCTAAATACTCTAGGGCAGCGGTTCCCAACCTTTTCCAGATGGGGACCCATTTTGACAATGGAAGGACTTGGTGACCCAAGGCAATTCAAAAACAGGGGGAGGAGGGGAGGCAGAGCCACCTGGGGAGACACTTTTCAAATGTAATGGCGACCCATATTTGGGTCCCAACCCATAGGTTGGGAAACCCTGCTCTAGGGCTATGTCTACACTGCCCCCGTTTTGCACAAAAAATATGCAAATGAGGCGAAGTGTGGAATATCGCTGCGCCTCATTTGCATAATAAATGAGGCTTCGTTTTTGCCGAAGAGGCTTTTGCGCAAAAAGGAGCTATCTACATGGCTCCTTTTTGCGCAAAAACCTCTTGTGTAAGAGCTGTTCTTCTGCATTTTTTTCAGGAAGAACAGCTCTTGCGCAAGAGGGGTTTTTTGTGCAAAAAGGAGCTGTGTAGATGGCTCCTTTTTGCACAAAAGCCTCTTGCACAAAAACAGAGCCTCATTAATTATGCAAATGAGGCACGGCGATATTCCATGCTTTGCCTCATTTGCATATTTTTTTTGCACAAAACGGGGGCAGTGTAGACATAGCCTAGGAGTTTTCACCAGTCCCTGAAATAGAGATAAATCCCAGCGTAGACCAAGCCAAAGAAACCTTCAGGTGCCGGAAAAGGCAGCTGTTGAACTCATGCACCTCAGGGGGGGAAGTGGGGAAGCTAGCACAGGGCTTAATGCTAATACTCCTTTTGCTGCACAAAAGCTTTGAGGAATAGAGGTAAAGAACCTAAAAAGGTAACCAGGGTAGTAACTACTGGGAGGTTTGGGGGACAGGGTTAGTAAAGAAAGAAGGGAAGTTCTTACCTGTGTCTGCGGGGTGCTGTCCCCTAGGGAATTCTTAGCAGTCTCTCCTGTGGCTTTGTCTGTAGGTACAGCTGAACTTGGACTGTGCAAAGGTTGATTTAAAAGATTATCTATTTAACTGAGTCTCACTTCATGTATTCACCTCCTTGATAACCTGCCTGCAGTGGTGCAAATCACTTCTCCTTTCTCAGCAACTTTGAATTCTGCTCTGGGGTTTTATTGATCATTATACTCTCAAACTCAGACTTTCACAGGGAGCAGATCCAAGATAAGCCTGATCTTTGCTCTTGGTGAGAGTTTTCCCCTAAAACAGACAAGGGCTCACATGGAGCAGATCCAAGACAAGTTTCAACCATTAGAAATGAGCATTGGCAGGCTTGGTGACAGGGACTCAGCTATTGGAAATAACGTGTCTGTTGTACCTCTACTGGTTATAGTCTCCAAATTAATAACTGCCCTAGTTACATTGTGGCAAAATGGCATTGTGAGGTTCCATGGTTAATATCTGATTGTTTCCTTAGCAAATCAGCTCTGTTGACAAGGAAAAGTAAACTTAAGATATTTGCTTGTGTAAACGTGAGCAAATTTTCTGTGGAATCAGCAGTGGGGCCAACAGCCTTGCTGGGCCCTGAGCAAGGTGGGGCCCCCTGCTCTCAGGTGGAAGGAGGCATGGCTGGGGATAGCCACCTCTCAGCACTGCCTGGACCACAGCGTCCCTACCCCCCCCAGCCCTCTGGCAGTGATTTAAAGGGCCCAAAGTTGCAGCCACTGCCACTACTACTGCGGTAGTGGTGGATAAGAACCCAATACCCTTTTGTATCACTGGGCCCGAGAACAGTTGCTCCTTTGGCCCTGTCCTCTCCATGGGCGGGCCTGGGAATCTGTGATGCACTATATCCATGTCTGTTGTGAGCTAAAGAATAGGAACAGACTGTCCCAACAGGCTAAAGGAGTGGAAGTAAAAGGCATCAAAATCTGTCTGAATGTTGCATTAATATCATCTTTGCATATAGGCAGGATGAATGTGGAGATGCATGAGAATCTTCCTTCTGGATGCTGGGCATGGGACTCCATGTGCATTCTGAGGGTAGGAATTATTTGTATTACGATAGTGTCCAGAGGCCTCAATAAAGATTGAAGCCCCATTCTGGTAGGTGCTAGACAAACACATGGTGTGACAGAATCATAGAATACTAGGACTGGAAGGGACCTCGAGAGGTCGAGTCCAGTCCCCTGCCCTCATGGCAGGACCAAATGCTGTCTAGACCATCCCTGATTGACATTTATCTAACCTACTCTTAAATATCTCCACAGATGGAGATTCCACAACCTCCCTGGGCAATTTATTCCAGTGTTTGACCCTGACAGTTAGGAACTTTTTCCTAATGTCCAACCTAAACCTCCTTGCTGCAGTTTAAGCCCATTGCTTCTTGTTCTATCCTCAGAGGCCAAGATGAACAAGTTTTCTCCTCCTCCTTATGACACCCTTTTAGATATCTGAAAACTGCTATCATGTCCCCTCAATCTTCTCTTTTCTAAACTAAACAAACCCAATTCCTTCAGCCTTCCCTCATAGGTCATGTTCTCTAGACCTTTAATCATTCTCGTTGCTCTTCTCTGGACCCTCTCCAATTTCTCCACATCTTTCTTGAAATGCGGTGCCCAGAACTGAACACAATATTCCAATTGAGGCCTAACCAGCGCAGAGTAGAGCAGAAGAATGATTTCTCGTGTCTTGCTCACAACACACCTGTTAATGCATCCCAGAATCATGTTTGCTTTCTTTGCAACAGCATCACACTGCTGACTCATATTCAACTTGTGGTCCACTATAACCCCTAGATCCCTTTCTGCCGTACTCCTTCCCAGACGGTCGCTTCCCATTCTGTATGTATGAAACTCCTTCCTAAGTGGAGCACTTTGCATTTGTCTTTATTAAACCTCATCCTATTTACCTCAGACCATTTCTCCAATTTGTCCAGGTCATTTTGAATTATGACCCTATTCTCCAGATTAGTCGTAACCCCGCCCAGCTTGGTATCATCTGCAAACTTAATAAGCGTACTTTCTATATCAATATCTAAATTGTTGATGAAGATATTGAACAGAGTCGGTCCCAAAACAGACCCCTGCGGAACCCCACTTGTTATGCCTTTCCAGCAGGATTGCAAACCATTAATAACTACTTTCTGAGTACGGTTATCCAGCCAGTTATGCACCCACCTTATAGTAGCCCCATCTAAGTTGTATTTACCTAGTTTATTGATAAGAATATCATGCGAGACCGTATCAAACACCTTACTAAAGTCTAGGTATACCACATCCACCGCTTCTCCCTTATCCACAAGACTCGTTATCCTATTAAAGAAAGCTATCAGATTGATTTGACATGATTTGTTCTTTTCAAATCCATGCTGGCTGTTCCCTATCACCTTGCCACTTTCCAAGTGTTTGCAGATGATTTCCTTAATAACTTGCTCCATTATCTTCCCTGGCGCACAAGTTAAACTAACTGGTCTGTAGTTTCCTGGGTTGTTCTTATTTCCCTTTTTATAGATGGGCACTATATTTGCCCTTTTCCAGTCCTCTGGAATCTCTCCTGTATCCCATGATTTTCCAAAGATGATAGCTAGAGACTCAGATACCTCCTCTATCAGCTCCTTGAGTATTCTAGGATGCATTTCATCAGGCCCTGGTGACTTGCAGGCATCTAACTTTTCTAGGTGATTTTTAACTTGTTCTTTTTTAATTTTACCTTCTAAAACTACCCCCTCCCACTAGCATTCACTATGTTAGACATTCCTACAGACTTCTCGGTGAAGACCGAAACAAAGTCATTGAGCATCTCTGCCATTTCCAAGTTTCCTGTTACTGTTTCACCCTCCTCACTGACCAGTGGGCCTACCCTCTCCTTGGTCTTCCTCTTGCTTCTAATGTATTTATAAAAGTCTTCTTGTTTCCTTTATTCCCTTAGCTAGTTTGAGCTCATTTTGTGCCTTTGCCTTTCTAATCTTGCCCTGCATTCCTGTGGTTTGCCTATATTCATCCTTTGTAATTTGTCCTACTTTCCATTTTTTATAGGACTCCTTTTTTATTTTTAGATCATGCAAGATCTCATGGTTAAGCCAAGGTGGTCTTTTGCCATATTTTCTATCTTTCCGACACATCGGAATAGCTTGCTTTTGGTCCCTTAACAATGTCCCTTTGAAAAACTGCCAACTCTCCTCAGTTGTTTTTCCCCTCAGTCTCGATTCCCATGGGACCTTACCTATCAGCTCTCTGAGCTTACCAAAATCCACCTTCCTGAAATCCATGGTCTCTATTTTGCTGTTCTCCTTCTACCCTTCCTTAGAATTGTGAACTCTATGATTTCATGATCACTTTCACCCAAGCTGCTTCCATTTTCAAATTCTCAACCAGTTCCTCCCTATTTGTTAGGATCAAATCTAGAACAGCTTCCCCGGTAGCTTTTTCAACCTTCTGAAATAAAAAGTTGTCTCCAATGCAGTCCAAGAACTTATTGGATAGTCTGTGCCCCGCTGTGTTATTTTCCCAGCGTATATCTGGATAGTTGAAGTCCCCCATCACCACCAAATCTTGGGCTTTGGATGATTTTGTTAGTTGTTTAAAAAAAGCCTCCTCCACTTCTTCCACCTGGGTAGGTGGCCTGTAGTAGACTCCTAGCATGACATCACCTTTGTTTTTAATCCCTTTTAGCCTAACCCAGAGACTCTCAACACTTCCGCCTCCTATGTCCACCTCCACCTCACTCCAAGTGTGTTCATTTTTAATGTATAAGGCAACACCTCCTCCCTTTTTCCCTGTCTATCCTTCCTGAGCAAGCTGTACCCTTCTATACAAACATTCCAATCATGTGTATTATCCCACCAAGTTTCTGTGATGCCAACAATGTCATAATTGTACTTATTTATTAGCACTTCCAGTTCTTCCTGCTTATTTCCCATACTTCTCGTGATTTGTATATAGGCATCTAAGATCCTGATTTGACCTTGCCTCCCAGTTTTGCCCTGACCCTCCTTTCTCTCTGCCATTGTAGCCCACGCTCCCTCCCATTTCCGACCCATCTCCCAGGTCTCCATGTTCTCCACTTACCTGTAGGCTTTCCTCACCTGTCCCCGTCGAATCTAGTTTAAAGCCCTCCTCACTAGGTTAGCCATTCTGTGTCCAAATAGGGTCTTCCCTCTCCTCAAAAGGTGGACGCCATCCCTGCTTAGCAGTCCTTCCTGGAATAGCATCCCATGGTCAAGGAAGCCAAAGCCCTCCTGGTGACACCATCTTCGCAGCCAGGCATTCACCTCAGGATGCACCTGTCTCTTCCCAGGCCCCTACCTTCGACAGGAAGGATCGAAGAGAATACCACCTGCGCTCCAAACTTCTTCACCCGTACTCCCAGAGCCCTGTAGTCACTCTTGATCCGCTCAGTGTCACACCTCACAGTATCGTTAGTGCCCACATGGATGAGTAGCATGGGGTAGTAGTCAGAGGGCCGGATAATCCTCGACAATGCCTCCGTAACATCTCAGATATGGGCCCCCGGCAGACAGCATACTTCCCGAGATGAAATGTCAGGGCGACATATGGGTGCCTCCGTCCCCCTCAGAAGAGAGTCTCCGACCACCTCTACCCTACGTTTCCTATTCGCAGTGGTGGCAGCAGATTTCCCTGCCTTGGGGGTATGGGGCTTTTCCTCCTCCGGTGTAGGGGGTGATTGCTTATCTCCTGTATAAAGAAGAGCATAACGGTTTCCTAGTACCACGGCAGGAGGGTTCGGAGCAGGGGTGGAGCAGTGCCTGCTGCCAGAAGTAACCAACTGCCACTGTCCACCCTGAGCCATCTCCTCCTCCACCAGTGGTGTGTCCCCAGTCCTGTGTACCGGGACAGCTACCTCAGCTGTCTCCTCATGAACATGGTCCAGGACTTTCTCAATCTCTGCCCAAACAGCTTGCAATGTAAACGGGTGAGTGACAAAGGCTAGATAAGGAAACAGAAGCAGAGAGGTGAAAAGCAACATGTCTGAGGTCACCCAGAAGTTGTGGAGGTGGGACTAGAACCTAAGTCTCTAAGAGCAGCATGCTATTTGGGTAATGTGTCAGGAGGTTTTGTTGATGCAAAGTAGCTTCATTTGATATTCACTAAGGGCCAGTTGACTCAATGAGCTTGGTGGGTACAGATGAGGCTCTAACAGCCCATGTATTGTTTTGAGAACAGTAATTTGCGCCTATATGGGTATGTTTACACTGCAGGCTAAAGTCAAGCTATGCAATTTCAGCTACATTAATTGCGTAACTGAAGTTGAAGTAACTTAACTTGGCTCTTGGCGCTGTCTACACAGCAGGAAGTCGGAGGAGGAACACTCTTCAACTTCCCTTGCTCCTCTTGAAACGAGGGTTATGGAGCTCGGAATAAGAAGCCTGTTATTTCAAAATAGTTTTGAAATAATGGGCTTGCTGTGTAGACACACACTCTGTTATTTTGAAATAAGCATGCAGTGTAGACATAGCCTATAAGATCTTCCAACTGAAGTAGAGGCAGAGATGGCCAGAGGGGCAGAAGAAGGGAGGGAAGGCTGTGTGGGTAGGTTCCAGAGGGCAAGCAGGGGTTTGAGGGAGGTAGTGTTGGGGAGTGTCTACCAGTTGAGGGTGAGGGGTTGGGATTCTCTTCCTATGGTGAGTGAGTTGCAGGAAAATTGGTAAGTGGGAATGGGGCTGGCAATGTTCTTCGGGAATGAGCGGTGGGTTTGACCCAGCAGCTGGGTAGGAGAATGCATGTGGGTGCACGAACAGTAGAGCAATGAGGTCAGGGCAAGGGGCTTTGTGGAAGGATGAGTGAGCAGTATTGAGTAAGCAAGCGTATGGGCCACATTAAAGCATAGACAAGCTAGGCATGTGCCTAGGGCCAATTTGGGGGAGGCAGAGGGAGTCAGCCAGAGTTCCATTGTACTCTGTATCAGGTTGCAATGCCAATCACTCAAATTTTAACATACTGCTCCTCCTTCATGGCAGAGGGGCCAAACTTGAGTGGGTAGTGGTGTGGCCAGTGCTACTGCTTTTTGGCACTGCACTGCAGCCAGTTCCTGCACCAGACATCCACTGGAGCTTGATTGCCATCCAGGCTCTGGATGGGGGAATGGGCTGAATTAATAGGCATCATGTAATTGCCTGAAACACCTGGACCTCATAGAATATGTCTAAGGTTGCTGATTTTGGTTGGGTGCTTTCCTGGAGGTTTCATCACATGACAGTCTTTAATGAAAGATTAATCTTTAATTCCTGGAGACTCCGGGACAATCCTGGAGGCCTGGCAACCCTATATACCTACACAGCAAGTGGCAGGGATTCTCAATGCCTGAGTCTAGAGACTTGAGCTCATGTTACAGTGCTAAAAATAAAAAATGTGGACTTTGTAGCTTAGGGAGGAGTGTGTGCTTCATGGGCCAAGCCACAATGTCTATACTGCTGTTTTTAGCACCATAACACAAACCTGAAGCTGTTGCCCCAGGCTCTGAGACTTTCTGCCACTTGTTGTGTAGATGCCCCCATAAGAGGGGCTGGAGGAACTGATTTTGGAGGAGGAACTACAGTGAGCAATTTATACTCCTACAGAAGGCCCTGAAGCAGGGTCTTCCAGAGCAGGGAAGACTCAAAGATATCCCAAAGGGGCAAAGACTGTAAGAGGATTTCAAGGAAAGAGCTTGGGATAGGGTCCTGCATCCCAGAGAGATTAAAAGATAGCCCAGAAGAGGACTGAGCCCAGAAGGTGGGCTGAGAGGGGCCCAAGCTGGGTGTGAAAGAATGTTTTGTTTGTTTGGACTTCTCTGATCCCAGAAGAGAATTGAACTCTGAGCGTGACCCAGCTGGAGGGCTAAGCCACGTGAATCCCAAGGGCGACAAAAAAAGCCTGGTTCCACAGGTCAATTTATACTTGAGTACTTTTTATCTACTAAGATTATCATTAAGTTGTAAAATGCTTCTGAAGATTTGTGTTATAAAAGAATAAAATTTTAAAAAATGGAGGCAGGGAGTGGTTACAGTGCCACATTCAGCTGGCAAGGAGAGGCACATATTTGGGACCTGAAGTGTTGCTGATTAATACAGTATCTTGCTTATCTATATCTATCAGCCTCCCCACCTGCACACCCTATGGGAAGGCTGGTTTACAAGCATATCTGTAGAGCCCTGCAAATCCACAGATATCCACTTGATATCCACAGATGCGGATATCCATGACTCATTTTTGCAGATACGGGTGCAGCTACAGATATAATTTTGGATCTAGAACCATGCATAATTTGCAGATACCTACTTTATGACCATGGGCAGGGCTCGCCAAGCAGCGGCGAGCCCCGCTCGCCAGCCGCATGGTTCTGCGAGCTGCGCATGCACAGATCGCACTGCACATGCGCAGATTGCGCGGCACTGGCTGTGCCGGCTTGTAATCTACTCGCCAGAGGCGAGTAGATTACATGATTTGTCGAGCCCTGTCCATGGGCATTTGTGGATCATTTTTGCAGATGTGGATACCAATTTTGTCTCACCACAGGGCTCTATATATCTCTGCCATTGTGGGGTCCAGATGTTTAGTTCAAAAATAGAAAGTTGATATTCACGTAGAATCACCTGATTCCAGGAGCAGGAGCGCTAAGGAAACATCAAATATGGCACGACTTGTCAATACAGAGGTAGGACAGTTTAATACAGCGATTCTAATATTCCATGACAAGCGGTGAGTTCCATTTATAACAATGACGACCTTGTCATTCTCTCCTTAATTCACCTTTACCTAAATCCTGGCTGTGGTGGCTCAGGGCCTGGCTGGTGCACTTGCTCGCTCTTGTTCCTTCCCATCTTAGCTGCATTTGCCTCTTCAGGTTCTCCCATCTGCTAATATTGATGTACCCGTGCCCCGGCCCCCTGAGCCACCGCACAGCAGCCAGCTTTAGCTCCAGCATCTGCCTGCACGTGGCATGAGTTTCCCAAACGCTGTGGGTGGGAGGGAAAAGGGACCAGCCAGTAGCCAACGGGGAAACTAGTGGGAGGCGGGTCTAGTACCTGCAGCTGGGCTCTGCCCCCTGCCACACTCACCGCCAGCAGCAGGCCAAGTGGAGCAGCAGCCACTTGCCTCACTGCTGCTGGGGAGTGTGTGTGTGGGGGGACGACAGCCCCTGCTGCTAGTCCCCGAGGCCGCATAGCTCAGGGGAGTGGAAAAAGGTGGAGCAAGGGTGGTGAGAGGCAGGACCTGAGGTGGAGGGGAGTTGTCCCAGCCTTTCCCCAGGCTGGGGCACGTGGCTGGTGCCCCCCCTACCATGTTATGTTTCAAGCTTTGCTCTGCAGCCATGTAGACTAGAATTTTTGGGGTTTTTTTTCTTTTAAGGGGGAGCAGAGGGGAGAGAAATCAAGAATCTCATACCCCATGACTCCAGGATCTGGGAGTTTACGAAACACATCCGCTCTCATAAGCCTTGCAGTAAATCAGAATAACAGATAATTTCAGAATTAATCTGGACTTCTGCATGTTGTTTCTACAAGCTTTAGCACTGTGATGGAGTTCATCTGAAATCTAAATTCAACTGCACAGTCTACATTTTCAGAGTCATCGATGGGGGCCCAATTTGAGTCACTTTAAATAGGGACCCGATTTTTCAGAAAGTCCCGAGCATAGTGTTAGCATATTTTACATTCCCCAAAAGAGGACATAGTGATGGTCAAGATATCTGCAGCCTCCCTCTCGAGGTGGGGAGAGTGTCACTCCCAGTCAGCGACAGAGCAGCTGATGCAGGCCCAGGATGCAGTGATAGCTGTCTGTCGGAGCCTTCCTGCCTCTCCTTCTCCCCAGTGCCAGGAGCCAGGACCTGGGTGGGGGGATCCAGCAGCTGCAGATGCAGGGGAGGGACCAAACTGGGGTTGTTTGTGAACATTTTTGTAATGTCTGCTTGCAAAAATCCCAACCACTTCCTCTTATATGAAAAATCCACCCAGACTGAGTATCAAACAGACGAAATGTTCAGGAAAACTTATACATATGGTACTCCTACCCAAACACTTTGCCTCTGAAAAAAATCAAGCCGCTTTAAAAAGGAACCTGGGGTTGGCCCCCCCAAAGTCATTTTCTGAAAATTTAGGGTGGGGTTATAAATAAAGCTGTGATTCGTTCACAGAGTCCGAGACTTTCCATGACTTCTGCAGCAGCTGTCTCTAGGGACAGCTGCCCCAGGGTAAACTGCTTGAGTCTTCCACAGCCAGCTGCACCAGCTGCTCTATTGTCCCTGGGGTCAGCTTCACCCACTGCTGCTCAGGACGCTCCAGGCAGCTGGCTGCAGGACTACCCAAGCAGCAGCCAGTGTGGCTGGTTCTGTGGACTGCCCAAACAGTGGTCCTAGGGGCAGACCCAAGGAGCACCTGAGCAACAGCGGTTTCAGGGCACATGGAGCAGCAGCCACAGGGACATCTGGAGGTCTATCTTGGGAGTGGCGGAGGGGGGGAGGGGTGTCAACCCACAGCTCTGGAGCAGGGGCCCCCCAGACCAGCAGGGCACTAGAAGTAGAGATGTAGCCAGGAACACTTTTGGTAAAAGTCACCGACTGTGAATTTTTATTTATTGCAGTGACCTGTCCTGACTTACCAAAAATACCCAGGACTAAATCTTAGCCACATGGTGGCGGCTGTGCATCGACTCTGAGGGCCTGAGTTGGGGTACATATTTTGGCAGATGAGCAACATTTTATGTGCATATTTGCATTTTCATGATTTGCATAATGAATATGCAAATACACAAATAAAATGTTACCAGCCTGCTGAAAGTTTGTGAATGGATTTGTAGGCCCGTGGTATAAAAAAGGTTGGGAACCACTGAGTTACAGGATCATATTTGCACGATGTGTTAAGAGAAAAACCTTTGTTTAACTGTAGAGTGTAGGGGTAAGTCCAGGTTTCAATAAGTGTAAAGCTAGTAAGTAAAATAACATTTAGAGCTTCTTTAACATCTCCATCCAGATTACATGTAGTAACTGTTATGTCCCTGTCTTCCAAATGAAACTGAGGCTCAGAAGGTTTAAAGGACTTGCCTGAGATCTCTGAAAAAGATAGGAGAATCTGTGAATAAAACCCAAGTTTTGTGAATTCTTGCCCTGTGCTCTAACTCAGTGGTCCTCAGTGGGAGAGTTTGTGCAGAGATGTATTTGGCAACGGAGTGACTGCTACTGGAATGCTGTGTCTAGTTCTGTTGTCCACAGTTCAAGAAGGATGTTGATAAATGAGAGAGGCTTCATAGATGAGCCACGAGATAAATTAAAGGATTAGAAAACATGCCTTATAATAATAGACTCAAAGAGCTCGGTCTATTTGGATTGACAAGAGACGATTAAGAAGTGACTGACAACAGATTATAAATACCTACGTGGGGGACAAATATTTGATAAGTTTTTTATTTTAAATCTAGCAGAAAAAAGTATAACAAGGATCTGGTGGTAGGAAGTTGAACTAGACAAATTCAGATCTGTAAACTTTTAACTGTGTAAGTAATTAAATGAATAATTGTTCCAGATTATCATGGTAGACTCTCCATTGCTGGCAATTTTAAAATCAAGACTCTGTGCTTTTCTAAAAGAGATGCTTTAGTACAAACAAGACTTATTTTGGGAAAGTTTTATTGTCCCTTCTGGCCTTGGAATCTGACTCCATAAAAAAATCTCTCTTGTTATTTTTCATAGATATATAATCATGATTTTTTTTCCTGGTCTGTGTACTGAAATGACTATTTAATGGTTGGGGCTGTCTGTGGATTTAAAAATCTAGGTTTGTAGTAAAATAAATAAATGTCTTTTTCTCCTTTTACAATGAGTGTCAAATGAACAGCTATTTTGTTTTCTGCTCAGGTCAGTGGAAAACAAGTAAAAATGATTGCATTAAAAAAAGACTTTTGATAATATGCTTGTCTTGAGACGGAAGGAAGGAAGATGCAGGAATAGATGCATGAATGTGTGTTTCAGCAATTAAGACTTAGAATTCAGTCTCATGTTTGAATTTTAGTTTAGTTTAGTTTTGAATTTAATGGATTTTTTAAAATCCCCAGTCCTGCTCATCCTCTTCCCACCCTGCTCCACCTGCATGGGAGTCTTGCAGGAGGGGGGGTAAAGTTGCACATGTGCAAGTGGCTGGTGGCCTGGCCAACTGGTTTGGCTGGCTGGCTGATGGGCAGGTGGGTGGCCGGGGGGAAAGGGCAAAGCGGCAGGAGCAGCAGGATGGTGAGGGGACTAGCCGAGGCGGATAAGGAGATGTGAGTGGTGGGGGGAGATATCAGGGAGGGGGCCAAGTGTTGACCAAGTTTCATGAGGAGGAGGAACAGGGTAGAGTTAGGCCTTGGGGCAGGACCACAATCTGGGTGTGCGCAGCTTCCCCAGTGGAGGAGTTGTGCATCATCAACGCTGACCGGATATTAATAGAGAAAGCTGAGTGAGGTATTATCTCTTATTGGACCAACTTCTGTTGGTGAGAGACGCATGATTTTGAGACACTTAGGCTTTGTCTACGCTGCAGGGTTTTTGCGCAAGAAGCTTTTCGCAGAAGAGATCTTCCGCAAAAACTTCTTTCACAAAAGCGCATCCACACCTCAAAAGCACATTGCAAAAGCGATGTGCTCTTGCGCAAGAGAGCATCCACGCTATATGATGCTCTTGCACAAGAAAGTTCTGATTGCCATTCACAGAATGGCCATCAGAGCACCTGTGCTTTTTCTGATAGGCTCTTTTTGCACGAGAAACCCCCTGTTGAGCGTCCACACACACCTTTTTGCGCAAAAGAACTCTTGCGCAAAAAGGAGTTATTCCTCATAGAAAGAGGTATACCTACACTGCAAAAAGTCCTCTGTTCTGCCATTTTACTGTACAGTTTCTTGCGCAAAAACGTGCTTGACGTGTGGATGCTCCGTGGGTTTTTGCGCCAAAACCATTTGGTTTTGCGCAAAAACCCTGTAGTGTAGACACAGCCTTAGGGCTTGAAAACTTGCCTCTCTCACCAACAGACGTTGGTCCCATACAAGCTATTACTTCACCGACCTTGTCTTTGTAATATCACGGGACCAACATGGCTACAATTATACTGCCTGAAGGTATGAATGTGCATTTTTAGTGGTGTGTGTTAGAATGAGTATGGATGTGATAGCGTAAACGAGCTTTGTAAAAGCTCACGGAGGTGTGGCACATAACTAGCCTGAGAGTAGCTATGAGTAAAAATAACATTTTATTCTGAAAAGTGTCACAAGCATTCATGTTTGAGTTAAAGGAAACTATATTAGATAATGTTGAGAAACGTCATTTTCACCTACTTTTTTGGTTAACCAGATATAATAAATTGGGTTTGTCTTCAAAATTTTAATTATAAATGATACTGAAACATTTTCAATTACTATTCCGTTGTGGGAGAAGAGCAAAAGCTTTGGTATTGAAAAAAGACAGGCAAAGGCCCCTGCCCACATGATTTTCCAGCCTGTGAGCAGAGTCAGGGGTGGGGGCTTCCCCTGCTCCTCTTGCCTGGTGCTCCTGCTAGGGAGAGGCATCAGAGTATGGGGGCTTTAAGCCCCTGATTCTACTCCCTGTCAGGAACACCAGGGAAGTAGACCAGGGCAAGCTGCTGACCCTGGTCCCCAAGCCCAGCTGGAGTCCCAGGTGGAGAAGGGAATGCTCCCATGCCCTGGTGGGAGCAGAGGCAGGGCGAACTCCTGGATGTTAAGTGTGTGGGCTGTGGCCCATCCAACCCACCTATAGTTAAGCCCCTGATTCAGAGACCTTGATGCATCCAAAGGCACAACTGAGGTCTTGTTCCCAATTCCATATTGATGTTTCTGCAAAGTTGATATTGAAATAGCTGTGAGCCGGAAGAATACGCTAAGTAGTACTGTGCGAATGAAATGTACCATGTGTCATATTTTGGGGTAGATTTCCTAATGAGTGCACCCAGTCCTGCCACAAAAAGTAGCTTGACCTGCAGTAGGGTTCACCTCTTCTCACTGCTGTGGGCACACTGGAAAGTCTGAACATGTTTGTGAAGATGACGAGGCAACCTAATTGCAGCCCTTTGAGCACTAGTTTCCTGTTATCTTTGAACTTCTGAGATGAATGTGTATTTGGCTTTGTTTCTGAGGTAATGTGTGGCAGTCTATCTACTATGTGGAACTGCTAATAAGAAATGTGGGGGAGGAGAGTTCCTGCTCTCCCTGAGCTACTGTCGTCTTGTGGTTTTGAAAGTCTTGTGTCTGACTCCACAGGCAGCATGGTGATCATGGGAACAAACCCTCAGTTCTTCAGAGTTATGACGGGGGACAGGATGAGGAGACGATACAGGCTGATTATGGTGCTAACTCTCCCCAGAGCAGAGGCACATTGGCCAAAAGATGCATGTCAAGAAGTAAAAATAACCAATGAGACATTTAATCAATAGGATTCTTTTTTTAAAAAATCCCAACGAACCAGGGGATAATGTGGGGAGAAACAGTTTTATAATATCAATACAAGTTTTTAGTTCTCATGGAGGTTGGAACTTGTTATGCGGTTGGTTAGCCTACACATCTAGATACTTGAGTTGCCTTTTTAAGATATTTGGTGGAATCTTAGTGGGCATTTACTCTGATTACATCGATGTGTAATTGTAGAATCCAGCTAGGTACCTATCATTGTGGTTGCGATCTGCATCATCTGAATGGAATAATTTTTATATCCAGGTAATTATGCTGTTTTCCACTCAACAGTTGGCCTTGGGGAAAATATACTCTCCTCTTTTCCCCCTCTTCAGGGACAAAAATATCTTCACAACAATGCAAGGAAAATACCCTCCATTATAAAAAATTGAGACGTTCCATACTCTCTCATCCATCTCATATGGGTGCACATACAACAGTTTGTGACAAATTGTGGAGCTTTTAACTGTCCATTAGTCACTAGAGCTGACTAGATGATGATAATTCTGTCTGATGGCAACTTTTGAGTTTCAAAATTTGTTCCACTGAGACCAGTACACCTCCCTGGCCTGTAGTCTTCTCATTCAGCGATAGCCTCATTTTTCCTGGCCTTCCTCTCAAAATGTCTTTTTGGTGAATATCTCTTGGAAACCAATGTGTCCTCCTGGAACAGTTTGGCTTAGATGAAACAGAACATTTTGCCAAATTTTCATTGCCAAAGACTCCAATCAGTTCTAATCATTACACAATTTGACTTTTTTTTTTTTTTAGCAAAGTAATTTAAAAGTGACTGCATTTAAATACTTAAAGTTAGGCTTTGAAACTAACTCTAGTTTTGTGATAAATAGGTGCTATTTGATATCTGTGCATTATATAGAAGTACTGGACTCTTAATATTTTTTCTGGGTGGAAAGATTCTGCAGAGCAGAGAAATCATGGACTACATGAACACGCTGGAGCACTCCCACAATGGCAAGGAGAGACTAGATCATCTTATATTGTAGGTCATTTCCTGTCTAATTTAACCTTCCTTTGCAAAACTGTCATGAAAACATTCATTTTGGGCAAAAGTTGCACTCCACACTTTACTATGACTGAGTAATTACAGGTACTGGTAAATCTAAAGAGATTTTATTTGCTTTAAAACAAACATTCATTTCTTCACGTGAATGGGGGAATAGAATTTTGCTGTTCATTTCTTTAGTTGAGGATTAGAACGGGTTGATTGAATATTTTATTTTTTTGTAGCTCTATATAAAGTAAGCTGGCATGTTTATGTTTCACATGCTGCTCCTGACACCTCGCTGCTTCATTCAAAAATCCAACAGCCACGTGGGAAAGCGGGTGGCTCAGGGGAGTGGTAATAGGCTTCAAAGTTGCCAGCTTCAATTAGTCTGAAGTTTCTTAGTTAACCTTCTGAGGTCTGTAGAATGGTTTGTGTGAAAAGAGAGAGGCTTTTCTGTTCAGTTTCTACTGGATGTGTACCCACATAATTACATCATAGTCACTGTGATGGGGTGTGGTCACAGACGACCCCTCGGGGGTGCCTCTTGGGGTGCTGACATGGCCACTGCCACTCGCCTTCCTGTTCTCTGGGGCTCCTCACGGCCCGGTCCTGCTGGGCCAGCTCCGCTGGTCTCCCCCAGCCAAGGCCCCAAGCTGAGGTCCTTGTGCCCACCCTGGAGCAGTACAGACACTGAACCACTTCAGGTCTAAGGAGAGTGCAGTTTAGGGCCCAGCCTCCTGAGAGAGCACTCCCCAGATGGGATCAAACCCCAAAGAATTAGGTAAGCCCCCTTTATCAATGAAAGGGGGAATGTGCACACTGGTTGCCCCTCCAGGGTAACAATCTATTAATGGGTTTAATAGAAAATAAAAATGGTTTTATTAAGTGGAAGCAGTAGGATTTAAGTAGTAATAAGTGAAAGTAGGCAGAGCAAAGTAGGTTACAAATGAAAAGAAACAAAACCGCATGGCTAATTCTCCACTGAAACCTCAGTGCAAACTTAAACTCACCCTAAAACCTCTTTTCCAGCTGCCACTCTAAACCAGGGCTGTCTTCCACGCCCTGGGGTCCCTGGCCCCTTCCTTCAGGTGCAGCCTAGCCAAAAGACCCAGGCCTCTCCTGTCCTATTCCTTTTGTTAAGGAGTTGAGGCCCCTTCCTACCAACCACTGCTCAGACTTAAGGACAAAAGATTGTTTAACAGTGGCTCATCTAGAAGTTGCAGGTAACACCCTCCATGTCTCCCATTCACATATTTGAAACTCACCAAGTATTCCCCACTCCATGTGTCTAATTTTCCACACACAAATGATACGTACAACAGAGTAAGATAAACAGAACCAGCAGATCATGACATGAAGATCGATGGGTTACATGAAATAATTCGCTCAAACCACCTTTGAGTTATGTATATTCATGTCCATGAGTCCATTTCATAAAGCATGGCGGGGGGGGAGGTCCGTCACAGTATATTATCTCGGTGAGCACCCTCAGCGGAGGCCAGATATTTAATGGGCCCTAGACAGTAAATCCTTTTTCTCAACATCAGAACTTGCCTCTCTAGGGTAGTACTGAGGCATGATGAAGGGTGGATAAGATAGGAAGGGCAATGTGGGAGAATCTTCAACTGTTGCTTGAGTCTTCTGTGCTCTGTTGGCAGCGGATGTCTGGTTTAAGGGTTGTCCGTCTGGCACCCTTCACCAACATTAAAGTCGTTCACATTTAGTTTGCTGCTGAAAGCTGATTTGCTAAGTAGAGGATTTTATTTCTCAGACTCTGAACTAGTGTAGGAGGCTAACCTCCTCTCTGCAAACACAGTCTGTGGTCTTGACTTTATGAAATACTGAAACTGATGTGGCTTCACTAATTTCTCTCCCCGCCTCCCCACGTTAACCAGCACCCTTTAAAAAGCTATTGAAAAAGCAACAGAATTCACACTATTTTTTCATGCTTTGTAACAACTAAAATTAATCAAATATTTGTAAAAAGTTACCTGGGCTATCAGTTTAAATTGCTCTGAGATGAGTGCTAGTGAGGAAGGTGAGACTAGAATTACTCTGCCACTTAGTGTCTACAGTAGAAAAACTCTAACGCATGGGGGTCCTTTTCAAACCAGGACATCATTATTGTGCTGTGGCCATCAGGATCAGTTAGGGGTATGAGAGGCAATTTGGGTAATTTAGGAATGACCCCAAGCCTTTGCATCATGGAAGCTTCTCTGGGGTCTTATCATTTTCACACTTCTCTGTTCTTCCTGGTTCTAATCAAGGGCAGAAGAGCTAAAATTTACTGAGAGAGGAGCTGTTCTTACCATGTTTTTAGCTCAGCTGAAAATTGTTAGTTCTAGAAAACTTATGAAAACCAAGATTCCCCACCTAGTTTTGTTCTTGTGTATGGTATATTGAGCCTGTGGGGGAAAAATCCACACTTCTGGATACTTTTTCATACTAAATCTCAGAACTTTTTGAGGTGTGCTCATCCTTGCTTCTAGCAGAGTGTGTTGCTAATCAGAAGGGACGAGTGAACTTAAAGTTCAGGATTTCACAAAGTTCTCTAACTAGGTTTTAGGTTCAAAACCTTTTTCTATGGCATTTAAATAAATGTCTTTTTTCTGTAGTAAGTGATAGAAACATTTCCCAAAGACCTTTATGTTTTCCTAGCTAGAAGGGAAGCATATATTCTGTGTCAGGGATTGGAGGCCTAGTACCCCTCAATGTTAAGCTGGTGCATATATACTTTTTAATTCTTTCCCTCTATCTTTTCTTTTCTATCTTTAAATCTTTTCCCTAAAGCCCCCATAATATGAAAGCCATAGCGCACAAGTAAAGATTTCACACCCAGAGCGTTCAAGTGAATTCATAAGTTGGGAAAAAGGAAGTCTGCCTTCTCTGGTACATGGTAATGAATGAGATAGAGTATAAACTGGAATTTTAAAATTTTTTTAAATAGTTTGCTATCGTCAAGCCATGCTGAAAAAGGAGAGAAGCTATAAAGACTATGGTCAAATACTTGAGAATTTCTACAATGTCACTGAAATTGGTGCAAAGTGAAATGATGATTATTTAGCTCCATTCTAGGAATATGTGATTCTCAATGCTCTTGGCTGCAGATGGCCAGCCTTGGAAGAAATAGAACTTTGTGAGGCCTCCTTTGGTAAGGTAGGGGTGTGTGTATGTGTGTGGGTATGTGTGTGGGTGTGTTGTGGTGGACTAGCTTTAACGGTCTTCTGGCTCTTTAAGAAGATCTCTGCACCATGATATCTGTTAAATGAAGCTAAATGACAATGTGGTTTAAATAGTGAACACGGAACTCATAAGGGGAGAAGCTTGTACTTTCCAGACAGCTCATAGGTGACAATACAGGCTTCTAATGCGCACTCTCTGCTGTGAGAGGAAAGGGGCTGCCGAAAATTTTCCAAGATTTCAATCTGATGGCAATCCAGAAAATGAGAACAATCAGGGGTTCGCTGATTGAGTGTGGAAGAGGCAGCCTTATTGTGGCTCTCCTGCTGACAGCATTGGGAATAAAAGCTATAGGTAAGTAGAGTCCTGCAAATATGCCTTCTAGGTACTGGGGATACATACTCTATTAGCCTGTGCTGAAACTGTGCCCTATCTCTACACTGCTGTTGTTACCGATGCTGGCTAGATTACAGCTAAGTGGGGGGAGAGTGTTTGACGGCCCATGTTATAATTGCACCTTTTGCTTGGTATGTGGATAAAGCCTGAGAGAGAAGCTGAACTCTGCTCTGAGGAGAAGGAGTATCTAGAGGTGACTGGAAAAAAAAAGATTGTTTTACAGGGAAAATAAAGAGATTATTCTTTAAAAAAACTGAAAATTTTCAATCAAACTGAAAATTGAAAATTTTGGGCTTTTAGGTTTTCTGACAAAAATACACTTTTGGGGGGGAGGAAGACTGACATTTATCAAATCCAATCTTCTGTCAAAGCTTGCCTTAGCAAAAAATATACGGCCAACCTGCATGTCTAGACCTTGTAGGAAGATACTGAGGGATATCTCTTCCTCACACCTTTCTGTGGCAGGGCCGCCAAGGAACACCGAGGCTATGGGAAAAGCCAAATGATTAATTATTTGTATTAGAACAGCACCTGAGAGCATTAACCAAGATCAGGGCCTTATTGTGCCAGGCACTGTTCCCACAGAGTGTGAGATACTCTGCCCCAAGAGCTTGCAAGTGACTTGAAAAATACTAGGCAAGGTAATGCCCATACAATAGTTAATGTGTCTTGTGTCTTCTCTCTTACTCCCCAGGATGTGACGCACTTGAAATCATTTACCCATCAGTCAGCTTTACCCTTAAAGAAGGTGATTCCCTGACCTTGAATTGCACAGTGAGGTACCAATTGAACCAGTCTTCAGATCCGAATGTCTATTGGTGTAAACATGTAGACAATCAGAGCAACTGTGCTAAGGTTGGCAAAGAGTTGGAACACTTACCATCAACAGAGCACTCCAATCCCCAAGCAAGGGTCATCTTGTCTCTGCAGCTTCATAATATAAGTCAGTCAGACAGCGGTGGTTACCAGTGCAGAGCAAGTAGGAGCGACAAGACTGCAGTGGGTCACTATATCAGAGTGAAAGTAATGGGTAAGTAGCAGTAGCTTTACGGTTTGCTTGGGCCAAGAGGTGCTAGAGGGGCAAAAGCAACACATTCTTGTCCTCTACATTTACCTTTGATAAAAAATGTCAGTGAACCCTGGACTTTAGAAAAGCGGACTTTGACTCCCTCAGAGAACTGATGGGCAGGATTCCCTGGGATGCTTACATGAAGGGGAAAGGAGTCCAGGGGTATGTCTAGACTACCTGGCTCCATCGACGGAGCCATGTAAACTAGTTTACCCGGCATAGGCAAAGAAGCGGGGATTTAAATAATCCCCGCTTCATTAAAATAAACATGGCCACCGCGCTGTGCCAATGATCCGCGTCTAGACTGCCGCGCTGTGCCGGATCAGCTGATCGTCGGCACAGTGCAACGGCCATGTTTATTTTAATGAAGCAGGGATTATTTAAATCCCTGCTTCTTTGCCTATGCCAGGTAAACTAGTAGTCTAGACATACCCCAGGAGAGCTGGCAGTATTTTAAAGAAGCCTTATTAAAGGCACAGGAAGAAAGCATCCCGATGTGCAGCAAGAAAAGCAAATATGGTAGGGGACCAGATTGGCTTACTGTGGAAATCCTAGGTGAGCTTAAACACAAAAAGGAAGCTTACAAGAAGTGGAAACTTGGACAGATGACTAGAGAGAAGTATAAATATATTACTCGAGAATGCAGGGGAGTTATCAGGAAGGCAAAAGCGCAATTGGAATTGCAGCTAGCAAGGGATGTGAAGGATAACAAGAAAGGTTTCTACAGGCATGTTAGCAATAAGAGGGTGATCAGAGAGGATGTGGGCCGCTTACTGGATGAAGGAGGTAACCTAGTGACAGATGATGTGGGAAAATCTGAAGTACTCAATGCTTTCTTTGCCTCTGTCTTCACGGACTAGGTCAGCTCCCAGACAAATGCACTAGACAACACAGTATGGGAAGGAGGTAGACAGCCCTTGGTGGGGAAAGAACAAATTAGGAACTATTTAGAAAAGCTAGACATACACAAATCCATGGGATTTAATGCATCCAATGGTCCTGAGGGAGTTGGCAAATGTCATTGCGGAGCCTTTGGCCACTATCTTTGAAAACTCATGGAGATCGGGAGAGATCCCGGATGACTGGAAAAAGGCAAATGTAGTGCCCATCTTTAAAAAAGGGAAGAAAGACAATCCAGGGGACTACAGACCCATCAGCCTTACCTCAGTCCCCGGAAAAATCATGGAGGGAATCCTCAAGGAATCCATTCTGAAGCACTTGGAAGAGGGGAAAATGATCAGGAATAGTCAACATGGGATTCACGAAGGGCAAATCGTGCCTGACCAATCTGATTAGCTTCTATGATGAGGTAACTGACTCTGTGGATATGGCTGGTGGCCCCACTTCATCTACAGGAGGTGAGAGCAGCCTCCAGTGTGGTTCGGATTTCAGTACCAAAGCAGTTCCTGTAATTGTGGGGGGTGAGGGAGAAACAAGGGCATGATGAGAGGAGTGTGAGACGACTATGCTGCCAGTCTGTAACTCAGAGGCAAAGCTCACTCCCACACTGGCTTGCCTAGTATTCACTCTTGTTTTTAACCCAAAACCTGAGAAATTAACACACTGCAAAGAAATGCTTTAAAGTATATGAGCATTCAGTCGGTGGTGGTGTTGGTGAGGATCACCCACCCCTTCATTGAGCTGAACGTATGGTTTGGGAGGGTTGGTGCTCTCATAAATGGGGCTCATGAGGTCAGAGCCAAAACTGCTGAACTACTTCTCACAGAGTTGAACTACATTTCTGTTCCACATGAATAAGAAAAAAAAATGCTGCATAGAGGACAGGAATGGCTGAAAAATACCAGGGTCCCTGCCACTTTCCCTTCTAAATCCTCATGGGTGATCATGCAGTATGTTCTGATCTGAGATATCAATCAACCGCTGCCCAGTGCTCGAAAGAAAGCTCTCATCCCTTCCCTTGAACCTTCCCAAGTCCCTGCTGGTATCTCTGAGGCAGTCATTCCTGACACAAAGTGGATGTTCAGTACTTTCCTGCGCTGGATATAGAATGCTCCTGAGCCAGACAGAGGAGAGTGCTTGAAAACAAACTGCAGAAGTTCAGGATAGAGGTTCAGGCCAACTGATAAGCTAACAGGGAAGTCAAAGAGAAAGAAGACCATGTAGAAGCTCAGCCCAGGAGGAATCATTCATACCATGGGGTGTAGCCAGCTGGTTGCAAGGCATGTTAAATGCCACAACTGGGATACACCCTTGAGTACAGGCAATACACTGTGGACTTCTATGCTGCAGTTTGAGGGATGAGGGACTGATATATGTAGCATGTGTGTGTTTAACATTATGACCATACTTGGCCACTTGCTATGCATTTAGGCAATGCCAAAGCTGTTGCCCCTGTGAATGCAAGCAGTTCCCTAGTCTAGACATGCTCTGTTCCACCTCCTTGTCCACAAACATGAACCAACATGCTATTCTGTCTTTAAATGTGTCTCTTCCTACTTCAGCATCACCCTCTCCTTTCCTTCTGTCTGTGTTCCAGACTCTTGATTCCAACTCCTCAAGTCTGCAACCATCAGTTGGCTCCACTTTTAAGTTACACAAAGAAAGGATTTGTCTTGCAGCCATAATATTATTTTATCTTTGCTTTTGCTCTCCTCCCATCTGTACACACAAAGAGTGAGCTGTGCACCACAGCTACTGTAAGCGATGACCAAACCTGAACTCAGTGTCCACACTGGAGTCACCTTACCAGTTCTCATGGATCGTCTTCACAATGCAATGCAGCATGGCACCACCCCAGCGTGGTGGTGGGTCAAAGCCTGCCAGAGTCACATCCATGCTACAATACTCTGATTTGACATGGCTGAACTGAATAGGACAGGGAGGAGCAGGTTCATGTTCTTTCCAAGCAGTTCACCCAGCTTAATTGTTAACAATGCATCAAAATTATATTCTCATTCACTGTAGTGTCTTTCGTGCTGCCTGGAGCTTTCTCCAAAACGTTTCATCTCACTTTTCAGTTTTTTTTTCTTTCGTTACCTTCTCTGTGGCTTAAGAAAGCCACTGTGGTTTGAGTTTACAATGAGATATAGAGCAGTTCCACCAACTGTTTTTGCTTCCTTTATTTTGTTCATGCTTGTAGCAGAAGAACTAAACCACGTGAGTTCTTTGAACGCAACAGGGAATCCAGAGGCTGTGTCTGAAGGCAACAAAGTTCCGAGGATGGATTCTTGGCTGGAAAAGATACAGACACTCATCACGATACTCTGGATGATTCTTCCTTAAAAGGTAGGAAAAGAAAGATGCATAAATTCTCTTGGGAGAGAGATCCTGTGATCTGTCATCCTCTAAGATTATAATAGAGCCACACTGTGGGATTTCCAACATGACCCGGCTTTCCTTTTTCATAAGGAAACTACTATTTTGTAGAATACTGCCTGTCCCATTTCTGCCATACCATAGAAGTTAATGGACTAGAGTCCCCAGCCAGGAAGGCAGAGTGAACCCTGCTTGTATTAATGCCTATTCTTTCCTAGGCTTGGGACAAGGTGCCACTGCTCCAACCTTGGTCTCCTGCAGACAGCGAGAGTGACATCTGTGGTTATCTGATTCCGTGTATGAAGCAGGCCATGTGGCCTCAGAGCAGATTTGGCTTATGGGTTTCATTTGTTGCTTATTAAGTGTGACCAGGAGGCTGGTGGGATTTTTAGTCCTGAGTTGTAGTAATGTAATCTGAGCCATTGTGCAAACAAGTACTGCATGTGACCTCTTTGTAGTTGATTTAAAGATGAGATGGCCATTTTAGGAGTATGATGGCCCTTCAGCATGAACTCTAGGATGGCTTTTGGGGATTTAGGCTGGTCTGTGTTTGTTCAGACATATGCTCTGTTAATGTGGACATAACACTTGACTCATTAATGGGCTGCTAGGTTTTTTGTTTGTTTGTTTCTTAGGACACGTGTGATGAAGATGTGGTTTCTGATGCTTGGGAAGAGTCCACTAAGCAGCAAAGTAACAGTTAATAGACTAAACTTCTATAAAGTTGTAATACACTGAATTTGCTATCAACCACAGAGCCAGTTGCATTTCATCATTTCTTGGAACACTGCTTCTGAAGGATTTTCAGTGGCTTAATGTCTGAGCACCTGGATACTAGCTCTGCAGGATTATTTATTATTTCCTATACTAGTGGTTAACCTGTCAACACTCCACATCAGCCAGAGGGATTCACATAGTCATCAGCATTACAAGTGAAATTCTGTAGTCTGTGATGCCAGTCTTATGTGTTTTGTTTTCACTCTTTCAGAGAATGGATGTCTCCGTGTATAACATTTAAAAGGCAGGAAGAGATTTCTTTCCATCTCTCCTTTCTGGACCAACCCAAAGAGATCTTGTAGGCCTCGTTGCCTCAACGTGCCACTCTCTCTCTTTAAAGAGAGATTCTACAGTGCTTCTATCCTGCCGCCATTTTCTCATCTGCATTGTCTTTTGCCGTGTTCTGTCCTACCACCTTCTCTTTCTGGGTTGCTCTGAAGGTGCTTGAAGCTCTTATTTAATCCCAAGCAAACTGGGGTTAGAATTCTGTAAAGAGGGTTTTGCAAGTTTTGTAGCATTAGGATGGATTCCCACTGGATTTATACTATGGGTCAGTTTGTGGGGAAAGGGGGAGTGGAAAGAAACCCTCTAGGGATTTAGCTCCTAGATGTTAGCTTGTATGTGCGTGAGGAGAGAGAGCAACGTAAGTCTTTAAAAAAAAATTAGTTACAACAACTTCTTTGGGGAGAACTTGAACATCCTCTCTGTGTACATGGTGGGCTCCTCAGAGCAGGATTAACACCTTCTCTATTTGCAAAATTAGCACACTGTGGGACCTACCGGAAATAACTAAGTACTAACTGTAAATCTAAGCATAGTAGCATTGGACTAGTGCATGAGAACTGGAAAATGAAAATGACCAAAAGATTAAAAGACTAAAGGTTAAAGTAACTTTTCTATGGAGATTATAAATGTGCAAATGATTTTTTTTAAAATTCTTCCGTTTCATTAATTGTAGGATTTTAAATACAGTATTTTATCTTGACTGTATGCTTTTAAAAATATTTGTTTGCAGATATAATTGTATACATCTGCTTGTAAGGGGTTAGGGAACTCTTTTTAGAAAGAGCTTGCTATCAAATCTATGTGGGATGGTGCTGTGTTCATATCTGTTGGCACATTTTTGAGCATGAAGCCTCTTGGTATCATTTTGTTTCAAAGTCCATGAGGAGCTGCCCTGAAGCTGCTGTTTGATCAGCATTTCTAACCTGTGCCATGTTGTAATAGTTGTGCAGGCTATGTGGAATGTAAAGGCAGAGAATTGTCCTATAAATGAATAAAATACATAAGTCATGTGATGTCTCTCTCTCTGTTTATCACTGTCAATTAACCTAGTTATTTATCAACTCTGAGGGGCTGTGCTTCTTTTTATGTATACTCTGTGATTCCTTTCATCGTAAGTAACCTGATATTAAATGCTCCATCTGAGTTGTTGAAATAATAAAGCATTTGTTTATGGCTGACAGAACCTGGTGCTTAAAGGGCCTCCTCACCTTGCAGAGACAGCGTATGGTATGTGTGCTTCACTAGCCATGTTGGACAGGAAGAACACTGTGTTGCTACCATTCAGGTTTTACTGAGAGAACCAGGCTCTGCTGGAGGTGTTTTTAGGACTATTAGTCAGCTGACAGTACTCCCAAAAGCTACACCGAGCATTATTCTATTTCGTTAGCATGGTATATCTCTACTTCCATCTAGAGGTGAATATATGGGTAGCAATTAAATAAATAGACTAATGAGAATTCTTGTATTTTGCACTTTGCCAGACATTGGAAGAAGAAGTAAGGATTGTACCCACAGAGAGAGATACTTTACTTAAGAAGTTAAAACCTCTTTGAACGCTCTTGCATTTTTATATTCTATTCAACATACAAAGTTGATGCCTTTTCATATGCAGCATCACCAGTACAATTTTCTGCAGCCTACAACCCCCAGGTTATCTGTAATCTTTTGGGTAAAATGCACAATCCTTCACCACAGCAGGGCCACAATCAGTAAGAGACTGTGAAGCACTTCTTTAGAGAGAGTTGTGTGTGTGTTTACAGAATGGCTTGAATAAAACAGTCTATTCCTCAGTTAAGCCACAGTCACTGTGACTCCTGTTTCGATGGAATAGCTACAGATTATATGTCCAATATTGACCAAAAGTGGGGTCCCTGATGGATATAAATATCCACATGCAAAAAACCTGTAACGTGCAGCTAAGGCTGTAGACCGTCTGTAGCCCTGTGTTCCCAGAGCCCTTCTAGCATGGGAGAGCTTGATTTCCCGATTTCAACCATTGGTAAAACAGGAAAATGCAAAGTTAAGGTGACAGGTCTCACCAACACAGTCTCAAGGAGAGCACAGTATTATTCCCCTCCTCTGCCAGCCAGCAAGTACTCAGATCAGTGGGACTCACTAACCATAATGAAGGTCTAGAGGACTGTATCAGTGGGAGCTCTGACATGGGGATCTGGGCACAGATAAAATGGCAGTTTTGGATAAGGGGGTTAAGGAACTATTTTATTTCTGGTATGGGATGGGGAGAGACACATGTTTGGAATGTTAGTTACAGCTGGTCAAAAATTTTCCATCAAAACTGTTTTTCAATATAGTGATTGGATGTCCCTGGTCCGGCACCCTGGGGACCTGAGCAGTCCTGAACAAGGGAGTTTGCTGGACCAGGGGAGGTCAGGCTTTGGGCTTTCCCAGGGCTCCCCTCCTGGCTGTGGCCCAGCCAATGCACTCCCCCCATCCCACCTGCTGGGCTCTGCTGCCCCCAGCCCCCTAGTAGGTCTCCTCACAGGGCTGCTGGCACCACTCTATCGAGGGGCTCACTCCCTGCACCCGGTCAGGCTCCTCTCTGGGTTGCTGGCCCTGCTCTGGCCAGCAGGGCTCCCCACCTCCAGCCAGTGGGGCTTCTCTCTGGGCCAGCCTCACTCTGGCCACAGCAGGACTCCGGACCTCTGGCTAGCAGGGCTCCCTGCTCTCGGCTGCTGGCCTTGCGACCTGCCAGCCTTGCGGCCTGAGTACTTGCTGGCAACCTCGGAGGCTGGGGCTCTCTGGGCCAGAAACATTTGTGGTCCTGCCACGCCATGGATGTTGCTGGACCAGAGTGTCCTGGACCATAGATGTTCAACCTGTAGAAAACTGAAATTTTGAATTAATGAAGTTTTCAGTGGAAAATGTTCACTTATTCTAAAACAAGACAAACACTATCTCCCTCCCTCTCGCCCTCACAGACTTTTGGCTGAAAATTTGACCTTTTTAGTGGATTTTTTTTTTTCTGATCAGTTGTGCCATGGGCCAAGCAGCTTCATGCTGATAGTATCTTTTTCTGCTGGAGGATTTCGAAGCACAACTGGCTGGGACCAAAGGTGAAAGTAAGCTCGTGTGCCGTAGTACAGTGCACGGGTAAGAGGTTGTCCAGCTGGGGATGGGGATCTGGATGCTGCCAGCTACTGCCCATTAGGGTTGCCAAGTGTCCCATTTTGAACTGGACAGTCCAGTATTTGAGCTTTCTGTCCGGGAAACAAATTGAGAAAATATAAATGTCCAGTATTTTCTAAATAAGTTGTAATGTAGATTGTGATGTAATGTCAAGTGTGTCCAGTATTTTTTGTTGAAACCATCTGGAAACCCTACTATCCATGGGTAAGGTTCCTGTGCCAGTGCTAGGCAGCCCACCCCTCCTTTCTGTCCCCTACAGGAGCTTCTCCCTCTCTGCCCCTGGCCCCAGTGCCAGATAGATGTGTGGGAAAGCAAACCGCAGCCCCTGGTGGGCCCAAGCCAACGTCCACAGCTCTTGGGTCACATGGCTACAGTGCACCCAGGTTCCAGCCCCGGCGGTCAGGTTGCCAGGCAGTGCAGTTGCTGTGCCCCAGCCAGCCCCAGGGATGTGGTAGACACACTCCCAGCCCCAAATTCACCCCAACCTCCTGCCCTGAGGCCTGTCCCACCCCAATCCTCTGCCATGAGCCCCTCCTGCCTTGACTCCTGCAGTCCCCACCCCTGCTCTGAACTCCCCACTTTCCCAACCACCTGCCCTGAGCCCCCAAGGCGGGTTGCAACATGACAATAACTATAAGAAATGTAAGTTACTTTTACCCCAACTGAGGGACAGCCTTTTTGTTGTTGACTCCTTCTGTCTTGTTGTTGAGAAAATTAAGTGTTAAAATGTTGAGTTCACAGATTATGGATGAGATCTTCAATACAAGAGATTTTTTGTTAAATTTCAGTGACTCCCATGCAGAGATCAGAGAAGGCACCATCAATTTAAGTTACAATACAGTTTAAATAGAGCTATAAGGCAGGTAACAGTGTTATTAAAAATGGCTTGCTAAAAGCTACCATAACACAGGTAGAGCCAACCCTGAGACCTCTGGAGCTTAGTGTATAAGCCTCTACACTACAGCTTGAGCTATAAAGCCATTTGGTTTTCAGCAAAGGCTGTTGAGCACACTCATTCTCTAAGTGCCACGACATGGGACAGTGATCCACACCCAGTTGGTGTGTGGGTTATATTAGCATAGTTCAAAAGTTCAGCTAATACCTCCCCGTGATCCATTTTTATATCTTTGGCTGTTCAGCTGTTGCAGACATATACAGCAGTGTCTCAGAAGCGAGCCATAACAACATGAAGTATAACAATCGCACACAATTCAGGTACTTGATAAAGAGACAAATGCTCCAAAAAGCCTAAAGAGCCCATTTCAGTTAGTCATACACAAGGGCCCACACCTCAGAAGTTGGGCCCTAACGCTGGTTTCTCCAGTGTTGTAGCTAGGAAGCTTGTACTGCAGCTGGAGAGCCTAGGGCTATGTCCCATCTAATTGCATAATGAGTCCCACCTGAGGGGAATCAGGCAGTTCTCTAAAAAGAGCAGAAGGTGGCTGTACCAAAAGGGGAAAGCTCAGGGGGGAAAAAAGCTTTTTGGAAGGCCCATGATAGTAGAGTGTGTGGTGGGTAATGCCCAGGTGAGCAGGAGGCTTCTGAGGGGCAGAAAACCTTGTTTTGGGGACTGGATGCCAGTGTTCCTTCTAGCTTTTTTCCATTTGTGTGTGGAATAAATGTTATGTACACCAAGTCATGAGCAGATGTGCACCATCAGTAGAAATACATGCTGGATATGCTCTGCTAATCAGTTGGGTGGCACCGGAATCTCTCCTAGATGGCCTTTCAAGCGGTGCACAGGTTACAAGGAACACTGGTCAGCCTCCTAGCGAGGGAGGACTGGCTGAGAGACCGGAGCAGGATGGAAGAGGAGCCCTGAAGCTGAGAGAACAGGCTAGAGCAAGTATGGACTTTTCTTTGTGTTACTAGAATGGAGTTAAGTGTGGGGTTGTAGGTTGTTGTAAACTAGTTCTGGTATTAATGGTATCCCTGCAGGGAGCTTGTTTAACTAGAGAAAGCCTCTGTGGGTTCTTAAAGGGCCCAGAACAGAAGCAAAACAAAGGAGTAGAGCCTCTGGAGCAGCGGTGGGAAACCTCAGGCCCAGGGGCTGGATGTGGCCCCTGGCTTGCTGAGATCTGGCCCTGAGGCTCAGGGATTCCCTCCCTGCTTTGGGGAGCATATGCTGGTGTTCTAGCCCCCCTTGCTACCCACCCACAGGGCTGGAGCACACAAAATCTACTAGCCTGGCCCCCCACAGGTGCTGGTGTGTGAGGGGAATGTGAGGAGTGTCTTTTTCCTTCTCACTTTTCACTGGTGTGTGGCTCCTGACTGATTTTTCTGTGGGTCAGTGGCCTCTGACCCCAAAAAAGGTTCCTCACCCCTGCTTCAGAGACACCTTTGGCCAGAATAGGGACTCAGGAAGCAGCTAGGGTTGCCAGGTGTCCGGTTTTGAACCAGACAGTCTGGTATTTGAGGGTTCTGTCCAGGAAACAAATTGAGAAAATAGCGGACATATAAAATGTCGGGTATTTTCTAATTAATTAAGTTTATTATTATTAGGTGTATCAGTACGTACTTGAGAACTGCCTGGCTGGTAGACACGCTCATGCTGCATGCGCGTGTCTACCAGCCAGGCAGTATACAACTACGTGGGGCCAGGGCAGGAGGGAATCCCCGGGGCTGGATTTGCTAGTGCTTTGCCGGGACTGCCCACAGGACGGGCAGCACCCTGGGACCTGCATGCGCCCGGGTCAGTCCCGCTCCCTGCTGGCCAATTCTCTCCCCCTGGACAGCCCTGCTCCCCACCGGCCGGTTCTCCCTCCCCCCCCCCTCCCCCAGTCCTGCTCCCCCTGACCAGCCCTGCTTCCCGCTGGCCGGTTCTCCCCTCCACCCGATCTCCCCGGCCAGCTCCGCTCCCCAACTCCCTCCCGTCCAGTCCTGCTTTCCCACCGGCCGCCTCCCACCCGATCTCCCGGCCAGCCCCGCTGCCCATGACACCCCCCCCTGCCAGCTCTGCTTCCTGCTGGCTGGTTTTCCCCCCACCTCCTCCTGGCCAGCCGTGCTCCCCCCCACCTGAGATCAAGTGTGTCCGGTATTTTTTTTGAAGCCACCTGGTAACCCTAGAAGAAGCATTCCTGTTACAGCCACAACGTTTCTTTCTCTAGGCCCGTGGTCATCAACCAGTAGATCGCACCACCTACCTCCAGAGACAATGGAGGTAGTGCTGGCTTCCTGCGGGGTGGACGTAAGTCCTACAGCTGCGCGCCACTTCCGGGGGTTCCGGAAGTGCGCTGGCTGCTCCCCTACCTCAGGTCTATGGTATGCGGGAACTTGCGGGGGGGTCACCAGAGGAGGTGCATGCCAGGGCTTCCCTCCTCTGCGGGAAGGGGAGTTGGCCCTGGAGGAGGCGCGCGCGGGGGCTTCCCTGTGCCGCGGGAGGGGGAGTTGGCCCCGGAGGAGGTGTGCGCGGGGGGCTTCCCTCCTCTGTGGCTGGGGAGGGGGGAGTCCTGGGAGGAGGCTGGTGCAGGGGACTCCCTGCCCCCACTGGCACCCTGTCCCCTGCTGCAGAACCCTGTCCCCTCCCCCCGGCACCCTGTCCCCTCTCTCCTGTGCCCTGCTGCAGAACCCTGCCCCCACCCCAGCACTCTGTCCCCTGCCCCAGCACCCACTAGCACCCTTCCCCAGTACCACGTCCCCTGCTTCCACCAGCACAGTTGGGGCCACATTAGTGAGGCTTGGGGGGCGGTTTGGGAGGAGGTTTTTTTTTGCATCTCCCTTGTGTGGCCCCAACTGACTTTTCTGTGGGTCAGTGACCCCTCACTCAAAACAGGTTCCCTGCCCTTCTCATAAATAAAGACAATGCAGAAACTTTTTGTGTTTGACATAGTATTTTATTTAAAAATGAAGCCTGGCCAACAAACCACCAAATGGGGCCAAGCCCCCATCTGGCCACAGCATTATAACACTCCTGCACCCCCCCAGACCTGAGCCTATCATACACTGGAACCCCCTGCCCTGAGCCCGTCACATACTCCAACCCAAATTTCTCCATCCTCACAGCCACAAGCCTGTGGCTTGCTTAATACCGCAACCCTCCATCTGACCCCAACCCTCCCCAGCCTGGAGCCCCTTCCTGAGCCAGCAGTCCCTTATCCACCTCCTTCTGCATCCAAATTTCCTCCCAGAGTGTGCACCTTTCACGCCTTCCCACACCCAAATCCCTCATTCCCACCCCAGAGCCCACACATCCTGTCTCAACCCAGTGAGGGTACGGCTAGACTGCAGGAGTTTTTCCAGGATTCCAGAGATATCCCGGAAAAACTCTTCTGTATCCAGGGATGCATTTGTTCTGCTTTTTTTTTAGTGGAAGAGCAAACATGCTCTTTCAGTCACCCCTATGTTCCTTGTTCCACGAGGAATAAGGGGGGATTCCAAAAGAAGGGGGGTTTCTAACATTTGGTCCAGTCTAGACAGGCCAAGTGTTGAAAAAACCTCTTCCTACAGAAGAATTGGGGGAAAAAAAGTGGCAGTATAGAGTGTATAAGGGCTGGGGATAGCAAGTGATGGAGAGCAGGAGAATAGAGAGAGCGGGGCTTCAAGGAAGGGGTGGGGTCTTGGGGGAAGGATGGGGCGGTAGATCTTTGCTTGTTCTGAGATTTAAAAAGTGATCTTGGGTATAAAAAAGGTTGGAGACCACTGCTCTAGGCTTTCTGCCTCAGAGCAGGTGCAGTCATTGAAACAGAGGGCAATGGCAGATTCTGACCAAGCAGAATTTCAGGATCCACTCAGAACATTCCCCAACTTGCTGTGCCCTCATTTGTGCCCCAAGCCCAGCTGCACGTGTTGCCCTCCTGCTTCCTGACAGCTTTTCCTCCTCTGCTATACAGACTGCCTCCCTCCCTCCCATCCAAGTGGGCCCCCCTTGGGCTATATACTTTGTATTCAATTTTCTGGAGCCTCATCACTGTCGTCTCTGGCCGGCCAGCCCCATAGGGACTGTGTTTACATTTGCCCTCATCTCAGAATCCTTACCCTCCATCCTCACTTCTTCTCAAGGCAGCCAATGCTGCATTCAGCAAGCCCCGCTTTATCCCCAGTCGTGTCGCTGCACCCTAGGGTTGCTTGGTGCTCTCGCCTCTCCTTCAGGTCGCTCCCATGGAATGATGGGGCACTGGTAGGACTCGAAGGACTGGGGGAGGGGAACTGCATTCATGGTGCCTCTTCTGTCCCTGTTACCTGTGGAAGGCCGCTAGCCAGCTAGGGTGGGTTGAAAGATGTCCCAATGGAATAAGGAGGCCAGACCTGACCTGAATCAGTACAGGGAAGGAGTCATACTGGCCAGGCCTCATCTCATTTCCTCACCTGGTGCTAAACTTTGGTCTCCTAGCAGCAGGGGATGGGCAGCAGCAGTCATCTGTGAGGCAGAGCACTTACTACTGCTTACCTGCTACTCCTTGTACACAGCTATATCTGACTGGGTGCAGGAGTGCCTGCAATTTTGGGTCTAGTTACCAGTGATCTATTTTTATTTTCTTATACAGCATCCAGAGTGCATTACAAGTCCATAAAAAGTCCCTGCCCAGAAGAGCTTTCAGACTAAATTGATGGTTCCTAACATTTTGTTCAAGGAGTCTCTCCTTAGGATGCTTTGGCAAATGGATATCCTCAACTTATCTATGCTCCAGTTACCCAGCCCAGTTCAGCTTTGTCCCTGTGCATTTGGTCTCTGTTCTTTTCTGCCTGTCTTTTCTTGTTCTCTTACCTTCTGCTTCTCTTCTTTTCTCCGACGCTGTCTCTGCTTTCTACAGAATCCTAGCAATGTAGAACTGAAGTCTCAGTAGATCATATAATCCAGTCCTCTGCACTAGTGCTAGACAAAGTATAATGTATATCAGTGGTATTCACAGTTATGTGACTTGGGAGCCACATTTGCAACTACCATGAACCCAAAGAGCCGTATGACTAGTGTATGCCCTGCACGCCACCCCACCGAACACATACATACAATAATATTAAATACACAACTATAAATATAACTAAATACTCTAAATGTTTCAAATGTTCAGTACACTAAAAACTAAATGTAGCTCACTTATATTTATTGCATGAGGGTACAGAATGTAGGAGGGGAGCTCCAGGCTGGAGCAGAGTGGAGTGTTGGGGTGTGGAAGGGTATGAGGGTGCTGATTGGGGTGCGGCCTCTGGGCTGGGGATGAGCAGTTTGGGATGTAGGAGGGGGCTCCAGGCTGGGATGAAGGGGTTTGGAATGCAGGACAGGGCTGAGGGCAGGAGGTTGGGGGTTCATGGGGTCTGGGTGAGATTTAGGATGTGGGGGCTCTCAGGGCTGGGGGTGGGATTCTTATCTCAGGCAGCTCCCATCTGGTGATGCAGGAGGGCTGAGGCAGGCTCCCTGACTGCCCTGGCCCTGGCCCTGGCCCTGGCCCTCTGCCACTCCTGGAAGTGTCTGGCATGGGGGGAGGGCAGGTGGTTCCACATGCTGCCCTTGCCTGCAGGCTCTATCCATGCACCTCCCATTGGCCATGATTCCCAGCTGATGGGCGCTTCAGGGATATTGCCTGTGGGTGAAGGCAGAGCATGGATTGAGGGTTGGTGCCTCCATGATCACTGTGCAGCTGCAGCCCAAGAGGGTAGATGGGAACAGCAGCACACGGTGCTGCCTCCCTGACAGCCAGATCAATGCAGGTACTATAGTGGCTGCAGCCTGGAGCCCCACAAAAAGATCTGGACTCTTAGCAGCCCAGAGATATCTCCATGTGGGGGGCCTCCTTAGCTGGCAGCCCTGGGTTACAGCCCCTAAAACTCCTGCATTAATCCTCCTGCGCTCCCTCCAGGAGCGCCATGAGTCAGCTGTTTGCAGCGCTCTGGGAGGGAGCCTTGAGGAGCTGCAGGCAACATCTCAAAAAGCCGTATATGGCTCATGAGCTGCAGACTGAGAATCACTGATGTAGACTATCCCTGATAGTTGTCCATCTGCCCTGTTCTTATAAATCTCCGGTGATGGAGATCCACAGCCTCCTTAGATAATTTGTTCGAATGTTTAACTGACCTTATCGCTAGGAATTTTTTCCCAAAGTCTAACCTGAACCTCCCTTACTGCAATTTATGCCCATTGCTTCTTGTCCACTGTGGACAGGACAAGGAGAACAATTCATCATCTTCCTTTTTATAACAACCAGTTAGCTCTTTGTGTACCTGTGTGGCCCCTCACCCTCTGTTTTCTCTACTTCATACTAAACAAACCCAATTTTTTTCTCTTCCCCTCTGGACTATCTTTAATTTGTCCACATCTTTCTTGATGTGTGGCACCCAGCACCAGATACAATGCTCCAGTTGAGGCCTTATCAATGTCAAGTGTAGTAGGAGAATTACTTAGAATCACAGAATACTAGAACTAGAAGGAACCTTGGGAGGTCATCAAGACAGGACCAAGCACCATCTAGATCAGGGGTGGGCAATAATTTTTAAAAAGGAACACTTCAGAAATTTCTGAAGTGGCCCTGGGCCACCCCGGAAGGGGTGGGGCCTTGGGCAGATGGGGCGGGGCCAGGAGACTTCTTGTGCCATTCCCCCTTCCCCTGCAATTGGCTTGGGGTGAGGGAGTGTGAGAAATCTTCTCACTCCCTCTCCTGCCCCACCCCCTAGAGAGAAATGCCAGCTATTTTAAAACAGCTGGCATTCCCTCTAGATGCCTAGTGGGAGGAGACCTCAGATGCTCTCCCTGCTCCCAGGCCAATCAGGGCCTAAGGGCTGGGGAGTGCGTGAAGTTTCTTCGTTCCACAACAGTGTGCAGTGGCTAGAGAGACATGCCGGCAGTTTTAAAACAGACTGGATCTGGCCTGCCAAGTCAGTGGATCCAGCCCGCAGCCACCCTACTGCTCCCCCACTCCCAAGCCAATCAGGTTTCCATTTCAATTTTTATCAAAATTAGTTGATAAATAAAGGAGAGATGGGGGCGGGGGAGAAGACTCTCTCTAAATACAGACATTTTTGTTCATATATGACAAATATACACAAATACCCTTTTCCTTCATTAAGGTTCACTATTAGCAGGCGGGATGCTGGGACAGAGAAGGGAACAAATCCAATAATTGCACTTGCAAAATTAGTATTTCCATAAGTAAATCAGCTATCAGACTCCTAAGAAAGCCTTTTGTTGGGCAGCTGTTACAAGTAAAATTCTGACCATGCCTTCATAACTTTACTTAAATACACAAATAATCTGGCTGCTGGTAAAATTAGGAAAAATGTGAGGTCAGAGACGTTAGTGTTGTGAAGCAATCGTATCAAACTCTTATTCGTATGGGACTCATTTTAGGAGTGTGTATAGCATCCCCCTTGGCTGGTAACAGCTGGAAGGCAGCTTGCTCAGCCATATAGTGCTTTTGCTCCTGTTTTTCTTCATTTTCTTAAGTGTGAGTGTGTTCTTCTCTTGCTCTGTACATCTGTACAATTTTATAGTAAATGCACATATCACTTTCTCCTTCATAGAACTGAGTTTGTAGGTGATCATCTTATGGGCGTGGGTTGAGGAGAATACATTCGTGTTGGCTTCCCTCTGTCATTTTTGGGAAACATCACTGTATTTTTATAGTATTGCAACAGAAAAATCACAACCATTCATTGTTTCCTAGTGGAAATTTAATCATTTGTAAATATTTCATATATAATCTGTATAAATGTATTTCCCTAACAAAATTGATCTTACATCTTCATTTATTCATATTGAAAGAAGGACAATTCTCCTTATTTGTGGTGCACAAAATTATATATCCTTTCTTGTTTTCGTGTGAGAACATAAAGCTTTTATGTTTACTGTTTTCACAGAAAGGACATTGAATATATAAATGCACTTTTTTATGGTATGGGGCCTCTTACACTTGATTTTAGAGCCTCCGAATACCATAGTCTCGCTGGGGTGGGGAAAGCAGAGAGGTGTCCATTAGTGACTCCATGAGTCTAGACACACACATTGTTGAAGTTTAGGTTGCCTGATTCTGCAGCCCTGTTGATGTGAGCTGCTCCTGTGGTCACCTGCTTTTGGGGCCTGTGGGAGGGGGGACATGAAATACTTCCCACTGCATAACCCACTCTCTCTCACAAGGGCACATTGCTGAAGGACAGAGCTGAGTCTATGGAACTTTCTGCACTCCCAATGTTCTTTTTCCTCTGGACTAGGAAAGGGCCCTCCCAGGCTGGTGAGCTCTGGTCAGAATGAAGACAGTGCTATATCTGCTCGTAATAATCTGTTGTGCGATCTGAAAACCCTCATTAGCACAGCCAGTTACCAGAAGTTCCACTAACTGCTGTACAGACAAGCGAGACCAGCGATGGGGAGATAAGATAATCACATCTCAGGTGTGAATTGCTCACAAAACACCAAGCTTTGCAACTTCACAGGTACTGAAACTGTTCCTAAAATTGCTGCAAAGAAAGCTACACCGTTTTGGAAAAAGCAGCTGTGGTTAACATCTCTTCAGAAGTGTTGATGTGTATAAATAGAGGGCGACCTTGCTGTCTCTGACGTTGGGCATTGGGCATTTCTGGTTTACTTTTACAGGGGGTGTGAAGATTTCCATCAGAGATTTTGTATTTCAAGTGTTCTTACACAGGCATTGACTTGTTTTTCAAAAGAATGCTTTTGAAGATGTGTATATAGGGTGGATGGCAGGATTCTGCCATTTTTTGGGAGTGGCTGCTTTTAGTATATTTATACATTTCTTTCATATTCTATTTATTATGAGTCTATCACTAGTATTTTAGTGGGTGGGGGAGTTAGGGAATGGGGCAAAGATTTTATATATATATAAATAAATTCAATAAAATTTTTATTTTTAGGAAAGTAAGCACTTTTCATAAAAAAGGTTTGTTTTGTTAAAGGTCCAGTTTTCCTTTCACAAATTTTCAACCAGCCCTGGTAAAGAACAGTTTTTAATCAGTATGGTGAGACCAGGCTGTGTTGTCCATTTTCCCCTACTCCAGTCTTGCCACCGTCTGTGCTTTTTATTATGGGACTTGCATTACTTAAAGCCTTACTGGAAACAATGGCTGTGGCAAGTGCCTACCAGAGGCAGTTTTCAGGGTGTGGCACAAAGCAGGAGTAAAATGCTACCCAGTGAAAACTTTCTGCTCACACCAACAGTAGCATTTTTGCACTCACTTTGCCCAGGAGCAAATGGAATCATGCTGGCCAAGGCACAAGAGCCTCAGGCCATGTGTGCGCACACTTGTTCATCATACTTGAACTTCTAGTCCTATCAGAATACTTATTTTTTGCAAAGTACTCTTTTCTTAGGCAAACATCATTTAACAGCCAATGGAGAGTTTTGTATGGCCTTTTAAATTCTTGTTAGCTGAAGCCCAGTACAACTTGTGCTTGAGCATTTCCCCCCTAGTGAAATCTGGTGGTAGAATGAGAGAGTTTGAGAGGCTATAAAGGAAGGGAAAGTGTTTTAAAATCTTCAGAAAGTGACACTCCCACAGCAGGATTTTCAGGAGTATAAAAAAGTTTAAAAAATATGAAAAAAGAGGTAGCAGCTAGTACAGCTAAAGCCCAGGAAATCTTATTTGACTTTCTTGAAAGCAAAGGTGGTGAGAAACAAATATAGACTGACAAACAGCCACAGTAAAAGAACTAAAGTCATTGGCGAGATCAAAGTCATTGACGATGAAAGTGGAAATGTTAGTCAATGAGAACCAGATGAAGGAACAGTGAAGCAATGACTTCAAAAGGATTATGAATGAAGAGAATCCAAGAGAACCCTGCCATATGATAAAACCAAACTAGGGTCTGATAGCACCAATCCTAGGAGCAGAAGTTACAGAAGCATTAAGCAACATGAAAAATTAAAAAGCTCTTGGCCCCAGTGACATATGAGCAAGAAGCATGGAAGTGCCTGGGACAAGTAGGCATAAACATATTGACTGTGGCCAGTAACAGGCCCTGTTCTGTCCTAGTTTCTCTGGCTTTAACCTCAGGAACATCCTTCCTCATTATTCTGGCTCCTACCAGGAACTGACATGCAGACAGCAAACCTTTAGACCTGCTAGGCATTGATTAGTTGTTGCTGGTCCCCAGCCCTTCTGGCTGCTGAAGGACCAGGTTTCATGGCTTCCCAAATGCTGCTCTCTTTCTTAACACAGTTTCATGGAATGGGGTGCTGCAGAGCAGTGTAACTTTGTGGTAGGAGAGTCAAAGGCCTGCTACACTCCATCACAATATAAAACTGTGGTGACTATTGTGGCGCTAAATTCACGAGCCACACACACAAGAAGATTTGGGCGAAAGTTATTGATAAAAGGCTATCGAGAGAAGTGAAGCTCAGTGACGATCAGTTTGGATTCATGCTGGACATGTCAACAATGGATGCTATCTAGGATTGCCTACTTTCTAATCCCACAAAACCAAATACCCCTGCCCTGCCCCTTCTCTGAAGTCCCGCTCTCTGCTTGATCCATCTCCCTCCTTCACCCTTCCTCACTTTCACTGGGCTGGGGCAAGGGGTTAGGCTGGGGGGAAAGGGATCCGGCTGGGGGTGTGGGCTTTGGGATAGGGCTGGGGAGGAGAGGTTTAAGGTTCAGGAGGAGGCTCAGGCTGGTGGAGGGGACGTGTATAGGAGAGTGCAGGCTCTAGGAGGGAGTTTGACTGTGGAAGGGGACTCTGGGTTGGGGCAGGAATTTGAGGTGTGGGAGGAGTTTGGGGATAGGGGGCCCAGCAGCGCTTACTCTCAGGAAGTAGCTGTCAGGTCCCGGTGGCCCCTAAGTTCCAGGAAGGTCGACAGGCACCTTGCCTGCAGCACCCATTGGTTGTGGTTCCCAGCAACACTCAGTATGGGGTGTGGAGCCAACACTCAGTGCGGGGTAGTGCACAGAGCCTCTCTGCACCTAGGAGCCACAGGGATCTGGTAGCACTTCTGGAAGCCAGATGGAGCTGGGGCAGGTAGTGAACCAGGCCCCTGCTCTGCCACCAGTTGGACTTTTAAAGGCCCAGTCAGCAATGCTGACTGGAGCCACCAGGGTCCCTTTTTGACTGGATGTTCTCCTGGAAACTGTAATGCTATCTTTGCACTAGGATTGCTTGTGGGAAAAAGAGAGAGAGAGGAAGGAACTCCCCCTT
This sequence comes from Rafetus swinhoei, assembly GCA_019425775.1. Taxonomy (NCBI): domain Eukaryota; kingdom Metazoa; phylum Chordata; order Testudines; family Trionychidae; genus Rafetus; species Rafetus swinhoei. Next base: position 186,635,787 of record CM033437.1, on the reverse strand, counting down.
CCCCTGCATGTAGTATTCATTGAGCATGAGAAGGCTTATGAGATTATATTCTGAGAGAAATCGTCTGATGGTGTATGAGAATGAATGAGATGAAGACAGCGATGTTAAAATGGTTAACTGGTTAAATGGTAGTACTTAAAAGTTTAACCATTTCAACCTAGATCCCTGTGGGGCTGTTCCAGCCCGGCATGGATGGCCGCTGCTGAAGTTAACTGGCAAGAGCCAGTTTACCTGTTAAACCGGTAAGCCTACTTAACCCTCATATTTATTGGTATAGTTAGTGATTAACCAATTAGCGTCCTTAGCTGAAGACTAAATCAGACTTGCCCAGGACATGAATGAGGGTGCTGTTACCATAGTTAGGCTAGGGGGAGAAACCGAATAGTCTTGAAGTACATCAGGACTTGGCACTAAACCCCTTTTTGTTCACATTGGCAATCATGTAGAAAACATACAGGCTATGTCTAGACTACATTCCTCTTTTGAAAGAGGAATGTAAATGAAGCAAATTGAAAGTGCAAATGAAGTGCGGATTTAAATATCCCGTGCTTCATTTGCATATTCGCATCTGAGCGCTTTTTCGAAAAAGGGTTTTTCCAAAGCGAAGCGCAGTCTAGACGGGGTTCTTTCGAAAAAAACTCTTTTTGAAAGAACCCATACTCCTGAAAAAATGAGGCGCATGGGTTCTTTCAAAAAAGATTTTTTTTTTTAAAGAACCCCGTCTAGACTGCGCTTTCACTTTCGAAAAAAACTTTTTTCCAAAAAGCGCTCGGACGTGAATATGTAAATGAAGCACAGGATATTTAAATCCGTGCTTCATTTCCACTTTCAATTTGCTTCATTGACATTTCTCTTTCAAAAGAGGAATGTAGTCTAGACATAGCTACAGAGTGTTACCTTGGTACATGCTTTCTGAAGATGAAAATGAGGAGGAAAAGATAAGCACTACAGCTGCAGTACCACTGATGGTTCTAGTTAAGGTTACTCCAACTCTTCCATTATAATTCCATTTTCAGGTCACTTGTAACTTTCCAAAATTATCAGCTCTGGGGCTGAATTTTTCCCAGGGCTCATCAGTAGCTGTCTTTCAGAAAGTGAAATTTTCTGGGGAGTTTGCATAAAAATGGCCCACTGCCTTAGGAGTGTGAGAAGAGGGTTGGGGTATGATGAGGAAGGATTACAATTTTCCCCAGCCCCAGGTCCCCGACATGTCTAACTTCTTATCCACAGGGTCATACTAAAACTAAAAGAATATATAAAAATGAACACTTGAGACACTTATTTCCACTGCAAGCAAAATTTTTCTAGGAATTAGCATATTCCTTGGCCAACACCTCTCCTTTCTGGGAAAGTGTTCTCTGGTTGCAGGCCTCTGGAAGAGAGAACTCTGTGTATAATTGAAACTGTACCTGGGTGATAGCCAGCATTACACAGGGATAAATCAAGCCTTGTAATAGTACATTATAATGAGCTACTTTGGAAAAAATTTAAGCTTTGAAAGAGATGGGTGGGAAGGGATTGATACAAAGTGTTCTTGTGGTGGGTGGCATAATGCCTGCCATCAGATCTAGGATAGATTCACACACTGTTGTGTGAGGACACCAATTTCATAGAAAATGTGTGGGATGTTTAGGCAATGCAGCCTTGTCTTGTTCTTCTGGGTATATGTTATGCTCTGCATTTAAAAGCAGGGAAAGTTAACATTGCTATGGGCACCTTACATTTTTTTGTAATTTTTTGTGTGGAATCTCCACTAAGGAGAGGACTCACTGAGACCTGAGTGGAGCACCCACAGGGACACCACTTAAAGGAGAATGATTAATTTTGTTTGACAATTTCACGAAAAAAAAATTGGAAAAGAAATTGCCGCTTATGTATTAGAAATTCTGGAAGGCTTCAAATTAAATTTTCAACTCTGCATTGGCCAAGCCTATGACAATGGATCCAATATGGCTGGGAAGTACAATTGAGTACAAACAGTTCTTCTTGAGCAAAATCCAAACTGTATTTTCTCCCGTTGTGGCAACCACACACTAAATCTTGTCATTGTTGATTGCACTGAATCATGCAAGGAAGCAATCACATACTTTGGAACAATCCAGCAACTGTACAACCTCTTTGGTAACAGCCCTTAAAAGTGGGAAATTCTGAAGCAGCATTTGCCTGTTTCCCCTCACGGCATGTGGACGAGATGGTCAGCATGAATTGATGGCGTTAAACCAGTTGCACAGTATTTGGACTTTGTGAGAGAGTCTTTAAGTGAGCTTGAATCTCTTACTCTCCCAGCACAGGCTCGCACTGAGCTAAAGTCAATTCAGAAGTATACTTCCAAATTTGAATGTATTTTAATGTCCGTGTGGATAAAGCTGCTAAAAATGATCCACGAAACTAATCTTGTAATTGAAGCACGCAATGTTATATTAGATGGTGGCAGGGATAACAATGAAAGACTTCTTAAAGATATTTGATCAGTGGGATGCAATCCTTTCTGAATTCAAATCAGTAGCACAGGGTATTGACATTTCATCTGAATTTTCCACAAATCACAGCCTAACATCTCAATCTGATGGAGAAAGGCACTACCGAGTCAATTTTTTTTGTTATTAATGACTCCATCAAATCTGGTCTTACATATTGATTTGAGTCACTGCAACAAATTTGTACCCTTTTTGGATTCCTTTAGGAGTTCAGAGAACTAGGTGATGAAGATCTATATTCAGCAGCTGAACAGTTTCAGCAAAGGTACAACAATGAAATTTTAGAGAGATCTCTCTGACGACATCATCTTCCTGAAATGTATATATTCCACCAAATGTAAGTTGGACTGTAAACCAAAAGAACTGCTTCAAGAAATAGTCAATCTCAGCCTATCAACGCTATTTTCTAATATCGCAATTGCATTACATATTTTTGTCAGTTTCCCTGCATCAGTGGCATCAGGTGAATGCACATTCAATGTGTTAAAACATGTAAAGAACTATCATTATTCTACAATGGGAAAGAGCATTTGAATGGGCTCTCAATGCTTAACATTAACGATGTTGCATGTAAATTAGATTTTTTTTCTTTAACTATAAACAAGTTTGCACACAACAAAGTCAGAAAAGCAGTCCTAAAATGGAGAGTTTTGCTTGTCCAGTTTTAAGAAGTTACAATAATTATATGCAGGTGCTTTATTAATAGGTGACTATAATGTTCCCCTCCCTTCTGCCCTGACAATGTGTGGTTCTGTGAAAGAGAAGCGGCCTGGCCTTAGAAGATGGGCATATGCTTTATGAGATGAATGGGGCTTTGAAAAATGCAACAATGAGTGAGGCCATGGTTCTTATGATCTGTATTGAGTCATATCTAAGGCTCTGTCACAAAACTGTGGGACTCTTAAGATGTTTTAAATTCTGATAGGATTGGTGTTGGTGCCTGCCTATTGACAACACAAACTAAGATAAGCTATTCTACATATTTAATAAACAACCTGCAGAAGCCCACGTTATGCAAAACAATGGAAAGTAAAGTGAAATAAAAGCAATTGATCACTTAGCTGTATGCCCACATCCTCCCACACAAGTCTGGTCTGAACTGAGCTGAGTTGTAGCTGCAGGACAGTGTCTCCCAAACACCACGGCAAGACATTATGGTTTTGTGAGAGGTCAGTGATCTTAATTGTTTCTCCTTTAAAGTCACAGAGATGCAGACGATAGGATTTTCTATCTAAGTAGGTGTACAGCATGGAGGGAGGGAGATTGTGATGCCTGTCTATGAACAGAACGGGACTGAAATGGGTTCAGGCAGATGAGAACAGTCGCAGAATCATAGAACCATTTGGTTAGAAGGGACCGTAAGGGTCTTTTAGGCTAATCTGCTGCCAAGATAAAGGATGTTGTTTAAACTGTCCAAGACAGTCATGGGTATTACAGGGGGAAGGAATGAGCAATGAGGATTGAGAACTGAGAGAAAACAGAAATTACTTTTAGCTCAGTACTAATAATGAATGCGAATAGAACTTTACACAGAGTTTGGTGGAAAAAGAGCACCCTGGAATATTCTGAAGAGGTTCTTTAGAATTACTGGGACAATTGGATCTGTTGGGTGCCTGTTTTTTTAAAGGGGCTTGACTGAAAATAGGATTCCAAATATTTCATAGTTTTGACAGTGTTTAAAAGCTTGTTCCTCTGTAGTGTCTGTTTGGCCTGTGGAGATGACTTCGAGGTCTCAGGTCAGTTTCTAATGGACAGGTTATCCACATAATAAATCCCCATGACTACTCTACCTTTATAGGGTTTTAGCAGAGGGCAGCGGTGTCAAAAATTGCATAGACACTGTAACATCTACTTTCCCATCCCCAGAGGTAGTGTTTTCAAAAGGCTGAAGCATACTAGCACTGCTACTGCCCATGCTGCTCCTTTTCTGTGACCAAATGACCCTACTCCAGGGCTGATAGAGATACATTTCACTAGCACTAAAATTCATTAAAAATTAAACACAACGTGAGCAGTAGCGTACTTCTATTGTTCCTTCCATTTTCATTGATGCTACAGCGCCTATATTACAAAGGCTTTAGCTGGATGTTCTGGTTAAGTCTAAGTGACAGTTGTGACATTTAAAATAATAAACCATAGGATCAAGACACTAGTTACAGCAGAGTAAACAATACAAACCCAAATCTCAAAATAGTCGTTTGTTGTTTTTAATAAATTCATTTTTGCTATCTTCAGTTCCCTTTTGTGTTTTGCATTTCATAACAGGCTACACTATTCAGGTAAAGTGACCCTTAACATTCACAAAGTTTTGTTTTTTTTTTCATTTAATGCACAGACATCTAAATGAGGGGAAGGCACAATATTATCTGATTCCAGCTAAGCAACACCATACCATTTTCAAGCATCACAATCATCCTGTGGAGCTAATATCTACTATATATTTAAGAGGGACTCGCAGACGGACAGAGAAACTCTTTGTTCAAGAACTCTTCCTAAATGGTAAGAACTAGAACCATCAAATTTGGTATGTAGCTTCCTCTTATCATAATCTTCTAGGTACCACCTCCACCCACCATCTGGCCCCAAGCCCTCTCCACCACTCTGTGCCGGATCCAGGCAAGTCTTTTAGTAAAATCATGCAGAAAAAAGACAGAATTACCAGGCAGGTAAAAGGGGCTAGACTGGGAGGGGGCTGCCTGCTTCTGTTTGGGACTGTCTAAGATCAGAGCCACCCACTCCCCATGTGCCCGGGGGCTGAAGTCCCTTCCCTTTCCCCCACCAATTTGTATGGGAACGTTACTGGCGGTTCCCTTTTGTCAAGGAGTGAGGGGAAAGGACACAGTCTGCTGCATTTCTCACTGGCTGGGGAGCACAGAGGGCAGACGAATCTGGACCATGGCCCCCCAGCTGGGGGACATGCACCCCTTCCCCGGCTGTACTGAAGCCTCAGGGAGAGGTGCTTCTCAAAATCTGGTCCCGAGCTCCTGTGATGAGAGAGTCCCCTCTCCCCGACAGCCTGCATACTGAACCCCTCATCTCCAGCCCTACCCCAGAGCAATGATTTAAATGAAGCATGTACATTTCATTTTATTTTCCAAAAAACAAAAATTAGAGTTAAGGACCCTCCAATGCTAGTTAAATCTTCTAGTATATAAATATATGAATAAATTCAGGAAAATCATAATCTCCTAGTATTCCACAAGCAAATAATAAGGCTACATTTAAAATGAATAATACCTTTTTGCAAATTATTAGTTGCATTGTAGCAAATGACGAGTGAATTGATAAGGCTGAGTTGATGCTTGATTTCAGACCCTGCTTTGTAGCTCTTTGAAACTGTATTTAAAAATAGCCTGTCACATGAGAATCTTCAGCTCAGGTTTGCAGCCCAGATGTGTGGGGGGTTTTTTGCAGGAGAAAATTGTGAAGAAAATCCATTTAGCTGTTGTCTGAGCATACATAATATTTTATATATAACAAAAATTAAGGGAATTGGTGATATTTCCTATACTCGGAGATCAGACCTGTGGATTTATTTATTTATTTGTTTATTTGATTGATTGCTGTACACCAAACATCCTCATTAAAGCTAGTCAGAAAAATGGATTTTTTGCATATGTTGAACAACCCTCCATTCCAAATGGTGAGCTCATTAGTGTAAGGCTTAGGAGAGTGGCCTTTATGGCAAGTCCCTTCCTTGACTCCAATGAACTAGCACATGAGCCTGATCCTAAATCATTATAGCTCCATTCAGATCAGGTGACCTTTTTGCCAGTTGACACCACCCGAGGATTTGACTCACTGTATGCTGATTGTTTAGTGCAACGAGACTGAATTCTAAGCTGTTCTCTTTTTCCTCCAAACCCCAAATGAAAAGTAAACTTGTTTAAATATAAGGGTGATCATTCCCAGTATGCACAGATTGCCCAGAAGAAAATTTCTGTTGTAACGTATTTGTGTTGCATCAATATCAGTGTTCTTGTAAATATGGTGAATACTTGTAAATACAAAAACTATAATGAGAACATTCATGACATGAATAATGAGTAATTCATGACTTTCTCATACTAATACATATACTTACAAATGTTTTAATATTTTGAACAAACATTTATATGCATCATAACAGCATGGTGCCCTACACAGATGATGAAAAATGGTTCCTGAAGCGAAAAATTTACAAGTTTTGCCTTGATCTTTCAAATAATGATGCCCGTGTATATAGTTATGCTCACAGGAGGGGAGATGACAGCCACCCCGGGCTAGGGACGTTAAATTGCGATTAATTGACTAGTTAATTAATTGCGATCCATCGACTAGTCGATAGGTACTTCTGCATTCCTCCTTTGAAATGTACAAGAGCTGGGGCTCTTGTGCATTTCAAAGGAGGAATGCAGAAGTCCAGCTTTGAAATGTACAAGAGTCCCCAGCGGGGGCTCATGTGCATTTCAAAGCCATGGAACCCGGGGTCAGCTGGGGACTCCCCAGCTGATCCTGGATTCCACTGAAATGCTGCGGGGAGCCTGGGATCAGCTGAGGAGTCCCCAGCTGACCTCGGGGTCCACAGCACTGCCCCTTTGAAACCCAGGCTCAGCTGTGCGGCAGCTACCCCTTTGAAACACCGCCTTGGTTGAAATGCCCCTAGCTGACCCCGGGTTCTAGGGAAATGCCTCTCAGAATCTGGGGTCAGCTGGGGAGTCCCCAGCTAACCCCAAGCTCCTTGGCAGCTGCCCCTTTGAAGTGCCAGAGGTGGCATTTTAAAGGGGCAGTCGCCACATAGCTGAGCCGGGGATTAGCTGTGTGGTGGCTGTCCCTTTGAAATGCTGCCTTGGGGTTTCAAAGTGGCAGTGCCGCACAACTGTGTGGCGCTGCCACTTTGAAGTACCCCTTCTTTCTCCCCCCACTTTGCTGCCTCTATATGATAGAGGCACAAAGGGGGGGAGGAGAAATCAACTAGTCCACTGACTATCCGATAAGCATTTGTTTATTGGATAGTTGACTAGTCTTTAACATCCCTACCCCAGGCCCCAGGGTAAGGTGGGGGGGGAGGCCCCAGCTCCATGCTCCCAGAATGGGCAGGGCCTCAGGTGGAAGGGGTGGGCCTGGGGAAAGCCAGGAGCAGGGGTTAGCCAGGATTCCACCATGCCCCCCTAGCCCTTAAACCTGCCTCAAGTGTGCTGCGTAGCACTCCTGTGGAAATTTAAAGTGTCCGAGGCCACAGTGGTAGTTATGGAAGCCAGGAGTCCAGGGCCTTTAGAAAATTGTTTAGTTTCATGTTGTAAATGTTGCTTTCACTGGGCCTGAGGAAAATCGCCCCTCCTCCCACCTGGCAGACCTAGTTCCATGTCCCACTAACATCATACGCACGGATACAAATGTTTGCAGTATTGAGTCCTAAATTAGACAACTGTAGGCTGTGAAGTTAAACGAACGTGTGATAGGGAATGGAAAATGAGTGTTACAACAAAAAATGAGGGGGTTCAATGGGTCATTTTTGGAGGTTGTAATGTTGTCACTTTTAGTTCTGTGTTGTCTTCAGAACTGGGCAGCTGGAGAGTGGTGACTCTTGGCTGGTTGTCCACCTCTGAAGGTGGTGTCCTGCTAGCAGCAGGACAGATGTAATGGGCAATACAATAACATGCCACCCTTACTTCTGTGCTGCTGCCTTCAGAGCTAGGTGTGAGGGTTTAATGGTGATTGCTGACTAAGAGCCAAACTCTGCAAGCACCAGCGCAGAATTAAAGATGGAAATACAGGCCTGTATGCAGTGGCGTGAGAAGGGTGTGAATGCACCCCCCCATGGTCCTCCAAGTAAGCGTGAGGCTGGGGCGGTGTGTTGCCTCAGACTCCCTCCCCCGTGCTTCGACTGGCTGAGTGGAAGGCTGGGCCTGATTTCTCTTCCCCCAGAGGAGTGAGGCCAGGGGTGAGGCTACGCTGCCATGGCAGGGGCAGGGCAGCCACCAGCCCTTCCCACAGCTTGCACCCCCCACAGAAATTCTTGTCTACAGGCCTGCAATATCAGACCATACTATTATTACATCTGTGTTGCTGCTGATGGTGCCTCTGCCTTAAGAGCTAGGCTCTTGGCCTGTAGCCGCCAATCTGAAGGCAGCACTGCCACCTGTAGTAGTATAAAAGTAGGGATTGCAATATCGCAACCCTCCCCTGTACAATAATCTTGTGGACCCCCTCGCCCCATTCCTTTGTAGGTCAGGACCCCCAATTTGAGAAACATTCCTCTCCCCTGTGAAATCAGCATAGCACAGGGTAAAAATACACAAAAGACCATATTTCATGGGAGGAGTCCTGATTTAAATAGCTGAAATAATGAAATTTACAATTTTCAAAAAACTCTTATGACTGAAATTGACCAAAATGGCCTGTGCATTTGGTATTCAATAGTGGAAAGTAAGGAAAGAAGTGTACATAGGGAGGGATATGAAGGATGAGAGCAAGGATTAGAGAGGGTCAAAGTTTTCCAACAAAAATGGTTTTTTTTAAAGAAAATGTAAAGTTTTTCAAACTTTACAGTAAAGTTTCCCTGGGGAAAATGTCTCTTCATGAAATTAAGATCCTGACAAGTCAGGAAGAGAGGGCAGAGGTGAATTGTGAGAGTGAGGGGAGATGAGTTTCAGACTGGGCGGAGCTATATAGAATCTTTAAAAATGGGAGATGGTAATTTGCCCAAAATCAGAATATATCATAAAAATCATAAGTTTCCAAACAAGTATTTTTGTGTTCAGCTGCCATTGAATCAAACCAGCTCATTCCTGATGAGAAGTGTAAGAACATTTTTGCATGTTAGGCAGAAGAGACAGGAAGTCACAGCTGAGGAAGCTGGGGAGCTGAAGAAAATTATATTAGCTGCCGTAAAGTGATTAGGGCAAAGATTGCAGAGCAAAGATGGAGAAGAGAAGGTTACAATGGTTCAGGGGAGATGAATCATTGTTCTTCTAAAGTCTTTTTTTACTTCCCCTCATTCTAAGAAAAACACTTGCAACTTTAAGATTCTCTCACCTAAGTGGCTGAAGCAGCAGATCTGTGTGATTCTGGAATTAAGGTAAACTGAACACTCTGTGCTTAAATATTTATCCTTGCATTTCAAAACAAAAGGTCTTTTCAGAACAAACACAAGTCAGCTTGTTACTGTATTACGGTAGTGCCTGGAAGCCATAGTGAGACAGGGTCCATATTGATCAATGCTTCATAAAACATCCTAAGCCAAAGTTGCGGTCATGATGAACTAATGGGCCAACACCTTGATTCTGCAAAGACTGTGGTCTGAATGGCACTAAGGGCTGACTGCTCTCAGCCCCATTCCTTCAGCTGTTGGTCCCACCCTTCCAGAGGTGCGGAGCCAGCCCCCCACCCGACACCTTGCCCCAAAGCCCACAGTGGCGGTTGGGCTTGCTGGCCAGGCTGCTGGGAAAGGTGTGTGGTAGGTGGCTACACCTCCCACAAGCAGCCTCCAGTGCCACCCAGTGTACACTGCTTGGGGGTCCAGCAGCAATTTAAAAGGCTCTGGCCACCACTGGTGCCGAAATAGTGTCAGCCAGGAGCCCTGAGCCCTTTCTGAATCGCTGGGTTCCAGGGCAGTTGCTCCCTTTGCCCCTCCCCTCAGTGGGCCTGACCTTTGCTGAGGGGTCGTCAGAAAAAAATATCTGAAATGACCTTTCAAAGAGTCTTTTCTAGAACATTTGTATTTAAGGGAAGTTGATGTTTCATGTTGTAAATGTTGCTTTTTTCTCAAAACAGGGTTATTTTTGGAGAGAATTTACATATTGATCTGCGATTCCAAGTTATCGCCATTCCTTTTATTTTGTGCCATTTGCCCTAAGCCCCTCCTAGCAGATGGCCCAGATGTGGCCAATTCTGGCTGAGCTTTTTCTTTTCCTAATGAAGGTGGTTCCAGGGCCAGGTAAGTGGGAAAGATCATTAAATGAATGTAATACCATGAGTTTCAGAGCTCTTTCAATAAAGGCCGATAAATACTTTAGAACTGACAAGGAGGAACTACTGAACAAAGCAAGCCAATACCTACTACAAGAGACAAGTTTAAACTTCACACAGATTTGGCCAAGACTGGAGTAATACTACTACTTAATGTGAAAGCAGAAGAGTGATATGAATTAGGTTTAAACACAATCTTTCTGCCCTCTTGAACTCCACAAGGAGGTGCTCCTGGATAGGAATACAGTACCGATAACATGAAGATCCCATCTTTAGTACAACTTTAATGCAATTTTCAGGGTTGAAAATTGCAGTTACAAACTTAGCTGTGTCCTTGTAGCTGCACTAATGCTGTGGGCGATGGGAGGGTGGGGGGTTTAAGATTGCTACAAGCTGTGATTAGGTTCCATCTATATTACAGTTTTTAGCTGTTTTATAACCAGGCCCCCTGAGGAATTTCCTTCCATGCTTGAGTGATTCACCTCCTCCCCCACACACCCTTTCTCAAAGCCATCTATCAAGAAGAACAAAATTCCTTGGCTGTAGAGGCTTCCATTGTGACTTTTAGCTCACCACTATGAATCAATATAAATCACTGCAAGGCACAGTGTCTACAACACACCCAATTCCTGATGGCTAGGCAAGCAGGAGACTGGGCATGGAAAATAAACACACCTTTTTTATGTGGTAGCACAGAGCACTAATAACAGAGTTGCCAGCCCATTGGAGAAATTCTTGAGCACAAGTAAGTAAGTGGAGTCAGGCTCCAACTTCACAGTGTCTTTAAATGTTGGCCTGGGATCTACAGTAGCAAGGTGCTTCCATAGAAGATGGGACCAGTGAACTCAGTCCTGAGAACTGATGTCACTTTGACATATCTCAGGTTTTCTGCTCATTTTTAAACCATATCCCATACATATACAGAGAAGGTTGAGGATCTACTGCAGGGAGAGGTTTCAATGCAGGGTAAGTGCACAGATGTTCCATCTCAATGAAACTAAAAATGCCATAAACTATAAGGATAGCTCAAATGACTTTTTCAATTCCACTCTTCTTCCCATGTACAGTAGCTGACAGCACAGTGTCTGCAGTGGTGGGTACCAAGGCTGTGCTGAGATGCCCCAATACCTCAGTGTCACCTCCGATTTTGGTAGTATGGCACATAAGACCAAAGAATGGAAATCACTGCTTATTGGCACATAGAGCTGATACCAAGACAGACAGAACAAACTGCACTAAGAGGATTACTTGGGAATCTTACCCTGCCCATGACCCTGCCCTTCAGATTCACCCTGTGAGACTTGCTGATGAGGGTAATTACATCTGTGAAATTGCAGCTAGTGATGGGACTTTGGGCCAAGTGTCTGCTCTCATTGTGCTAGGTAAGAAACACCTTGTCTCTCTTTTTTGATTTTTTTTTGTGTGATTTAAAAAATTACCTGATTCAGCTCTGAAGGACAAAGTTCCCTCCTTTTTCTCCATGTGCAGTGATGCTGAGAATAAGGCATTAGAGAACTCTTCAATGAGAGTGCTCAGAATTTTAATTTTGCAAGTTAATCCTCCTGTGCTGAGGGCAAGCAGGCTGGCTACTCATAGAGGGAGTGCAGGGATGAGGGTTTGTGTGATGGTTACAGGGAGTTCTATGGAGAAGTGATTCTTTTTTGCAGACTGTGAAAAAGGTAGGTACCCGGGGAGGGTTTGAGAGGTACTGAGGGCAACTTGCTAAAGCAACAGTCTATATTGCATATGGTATGGCAAATCTGATACAGGCTTTTGGAGGCAGCAAAACAGCATTCATATGCTATGCCAGAATTTACACAGGCATGAGAGTGCACCATTATCATGTGCAAAATGGAACATGATCAAGTTTTCACTGGTTAAGAGGATGATCCTTGCTCAGACAAAACTTTCAGTGAAAGTCAAAACATCCCTTGACAAGTAAGGACTGAATACAAAGTAAGAACTTTGGGATTTGACCAAAAATGTTTAGTTTACTCACTCTTCCCCCCCAAAAGTGAAAGCTAGTTCACTAGATATTTTTTTAGAGTCAACCCATTTTCAAGGGGTCTGTGTGGGTGTATGGAGGGGGGATAGCATTAGGAAACTTACCAATCTTTTTCAGAAACTACAGATTTTGTCTGACTTTCTTGAACTTCCAGAACATTCTGTCCTTGCCAAGGCCTCCGTATTCCAGTCAGATTGGGCAAGATTTGGTGATATTAGAAGGGGATCATAGGAGATTTTAATATATAATCACCATCATAATTCATGTTTGTTGTCTTGTTGTAGCTGTGTTCTTCCCAGGATATGAGAGACACAAGCTTTTGAACTCCGCCCACTTCCCTTTCATACTGTCAAATTCTTCATGCTTCCTCTGTATTTCTTCAGAAAAATTTCAGCTATGATTTCACCTTGCTGTGTTCTCTCCAGTCTGGCTATGTCTACACTGGCATGATCTTGCGCAAAAACTCTTTAGCGCAAGAGTTCTTGCTTTAAAGTAGTTGTGCAAGAGAGCGTCTACGCTGGCATGTGCTTTTGTGCAAGAGATGTGCTTTTGCGCAAGAGCATCCATGCCAGTGTAGACGCTCTCTTGCGCAAGAAAGCTCTGATGGCCATTTTAACCATAGGGCTTTCTTGCAAGAAATTCATGTTGCCTGTCTACACTGGCTTCTTGCGCAAGAACAGTTGTGCAAAAGGGCTTATTCCTGAGCGGGAGCATCATAGTTCTTGCGCAAGAAGCCCTGATTTCATACAGTAGAACGTCAGTGTACTTGCGCAAGAACACGCGGCCAGTGTAGACAGGCAGCAAGTTTTTGTGCAAGAGCGGCTGCTTTGGCGCAAGATCGCGCCAGTGTAGACACAGCCTCTGTGTTTTGCTAACAGATAGTCATTCCCCTTGTTGTAGTTGTAGATTCTGAAGTCAGAAAGAACCACTCATGTAGTTGGACTTTCTGTATAATACGGGCTATATAACTCCCTGACATAATTGCTATTTGAACTGGAGAAGACCTTTTTTTTTTTTTTTTTTTTTTTTAAAAAGCATCCAATCTCGATTTAAAAATTGCCAGTCATGGAGAGTCCTTTGTCTTTCCTCTGGCTGCCTCCCCTCCTGCCATCATCATCATCAGCTCCAATTTTTGCTGTGACTTTTATGTACAAAACAAAGGGGGCAAGAATTTCAAAAAGTAACTAGAGATTTTGGTTGTGCAACTTGTGCCCCTATTAAGATGTTTGGATTTTGAAGAGGGTGGGAGTGTAGCACATTCTGAAAATCTAGCCCCTTCACGGTATCTCAGTTTGGGCACCCAAAAATTGCTAGTTAATTTTGAAGGCCTTGGTAGGGAAATTTTTTTCTACTACAATAAAACCAAATCCAACTGTTTCCTTGCTCTCCTGCAGTCCCTCCTGTGGTGACTCTGACTCATGAAAGTAATGGGGTTGTTGTGTGCCAGGCATCTGCAGGGAAACCAGCTGGAGAAATCTCATGGGCACAAGGGAGTGGTCACAGCACCGAGAACAAAACTCATCACACCAATGGAACAGTGACCATACTCAGCAGATTATCTCTGATCAATAGCACCAATGCCTATGTGACCTGCTTAGTTACCCATCCAGCCCTGAACCAGACCATAGAACTGTCACCAAGTGAGTACCACGTCTTTTTAACAGGGATCAGTTCTATGGTAATTCCTTGTCTGAATTGACAAAAGTACAGAGGCACAACTGCTAGTGCAAAAGGTGAGGGCTAGGAAACTTTGTTGAGTGATGTGCTTCCCTGAACCTTTCTGTGGGTAAAGCTCTAAAGAAACATTCTATAACAATAGATAAAAGTTGCATTTTCTATCCTCATCTTTCTTTAGAATGTCTAGAGTAATGTAGAGGGAAGTTGTTGTAATGGGCCTTGGTGCTCCCCCACAATGCTCTTTCTCCTCCTCCTGTTGTAATCACTGGGGACAGCCACCATGTCTTAGGTAGCCACCAATTTGTCATGCTGATCTTTGCAAGTGGGTTTTGAAGTTGAACCGTAGGTGCTGAGTTTTCTCTAAGCACAATAGAAAGATCAGCTTAGCACAGCCCTTATTACGGGCTCAGCCATGAGACATTTCCTTTGGGCTCACCTGATACAGCTGCTATCTATCGTCACAAGGGTATTTGTCCAATGCTTGAATGTGGCAATATGCAGGATGCAGTCCCACAGCAAATTCAGCCTTCAGAAAGAGGTCACCACTGGCTGTTTGCGTCTCTGTGAATGAGATGGCCAGGTGTCCCCATGACAAACTCCCAACACAGTGGACAACAGAAGACCCTTGGTCACAAACCTGTCCTTGACAGAGCACCCCCTTCAGGAGTTGGATCCTAAAACATCCGCGGGGGAGAGGAGTGCAGTGGAACTCTCACAACTGCGCTTCTTATGTATCAGCTTAACAGGGGCCGGCCCTCAGCTCTTCTGGCTGCTTCAGGGTTCCAGGTGAAGCAAAAGGACAGTCCACTGTCTCTGGGGCTCCAGGAGGATGTCTTCCTAAGACATTGTGTCAGGTGTCTGTCTAGTCTTCAGGAGAGCCTAATGTGAGAGATTGTAATAAACTGGCTACAGCTGTGTGTGAACTGTCTGTTTTATACATCCTAAGAGCAGAGGGGGAACTCCCCATTTCCTAGCTTAGGTAAAGTCCACTAGTTACATAATCTGTGGATTTCTCCATCAGGCTTTGTAACTTTCATCATCTTGGTGTCTTGGCAGAGTTTTCTGCAGATGTGACGCTTTCGCCCACTCTCTATTATTTCCTGATAAGCGCCTCTTCATGTGTTGCTGTTGCAGTTATTGCTCTGATTTCATACCGGACTTTAAAATGCAGAGGTAAGCCATTTGGAACTTAGTCACTTGCTGCTTCTCAGGGGGTGGAAAGTCTCCAGTATCACATTTCCTTGTAAACATGCAGAGTCAGTAATGTACCTCATCACTGACCTGTCTAGCAGATTTCAACACACATTAGATCTGTACTGAATACATTTGTATGGAGGACGGAATCTAATTTGTGACTATGCTTTGGTATTGATGGGAATTAAGTCGATTGGTTGCAGGAGTATGACTGGAATAGGAGACAGAGTGGAAGGGGTCAATTGACACCAAGGGGGTGGGGAGGGGCTGTTGGAATGGGAGGTAGCTGTAGCAGCTGGAAAATAGGAGGTAGCTTGAATAGTATAAAAGCAAATGGACCATAGGGGCAGGAGTACCCTAGCAGGAAGGCTGGGTGAAATGGGAAGTAAGTGGAGTAGTATTTGAGAGACAGAGGGACCTAATTTACTCTCCTCTTCCAGAATTACTGCTTGTCTAGTTTTACTTCCCCACTGAAGGCGATTCAGATGATTTCCCCCCGACATATTACATTGTAGATGTATTTGTTGAGGCAGGGCCAGTGGAGGGGTGGGTGCTGGTGACAGGTGAGTCTGAATAGAGACGAGGTGGGCAGGAACAGAGAAGGTAGGGTACAGTGGGGGAAAGAAGGAGGCAGCTGCCAAAAGCAGTTGCCACCAGAGGATTGCAGCAGTGACATTTTGTTTGCAGCAATTTGATGGGTGACCTCAATGGCATACCACTGCGGTGCTTTGCTGATGTGTGAGAAGTAAGGGATCATTTCAAAACTAGGTTCCCCCCGCTCTTGCTAATCATATTCAATTCAGTATCTGTGAGCTTCTCAGGAAGCAGATTTTAACTTGCATGTATTTTTACTTCTACTAAAGTGTTTGAACATGTTATAGAAATGGAAAGTAAAACAATTGCAAACCTGCTGGTAATAAAGAAATTCTAACAGTGACAGTACAACTATCAACTAAACCAAATAGTTCAGCTGTGTTGAGATAAAAGCTTTTCAATTAATAGTAGAGGAAATACAGATGATAAGTATCAATTGGTGTCTTATCCCATCAAACAATTTTGATCTGATGTTATCTTAGTTTCAGCCACCTCGTTATCTGGAATGGCTAATACTGCCACAATGCCAAATACAGTAAGTGGAATTTGTTCTTATTTTCGACTGGCTTATCCAGTTAAATTAAAATGAATCTGATCTCACACTGTCCCCCATATGCCAATATCTGTTTTTTGTGTCACCATATGGCAATATACTAATGAAAATGTGACTTGGATGTTTGTATCTGTTTTTGTGAATGTTTAAAATGCAATGTAATGCAACATCTGCCATAAAAATATCAATACATTATTTATTAGAAAGATAATGCAGTTTTAAGTTTGAGGTTTTGAATGCACTCACTTTAGTGAGATCAGAATTATAGTTTCCATGGCAACCTTAACTCTGACCTTGTGTACTAGGGTCCTTGACTCCACACAGGATTCTGTATGACTAAACAGATGACGCACATCCATGGCATTTTGTTTTTATCTATAAGTATAGAAAAGGAGCACTTGTTTTCTCGTATGTTGTTTTGTTTGTCAAGCTGTATTATATAGCAGTGGCCCATGTGACATGATTGTATAATGAAAGGCCCCATGGCCTTAGCTTTCTCATTCCAGGAGAAAGAGGTAAAGTATTTGTGGATGCTGGCCATCTGAACTCTCTGATTTTTATAGTTAAAATCTAAATATTGATCTTAGTTTTTAAAGCTTTCTAATACAATCCACATAATAGATAGATACAGTATGCAAACACATACGAAAGGTTTGACCCTACTGAGGTTTGTGGGGGTGGTGGGAGAAATCCTATGGGCTTCAGTAAAGTTAGGATCTAATCTTAGGTTTTCACTGTGACATCGCTACCGCTACAAAATTACCGCATCAAGAGATGTTCTTGTTTTTCACTCCATGCTGTCTAGTTTCAGCCATCGTTGTTTAGTAACAGTAACTCTCTGTCACCTTATCTACACAGCAGCTTCATTTAACTTGTACATATTGATAACCTTGAAAATTATTTACAAACTTGTGCAAGCTGGCAAGATATGTTAAAAATTATGAAGCCTGATAACCTGATATGGACAGTGAAGAATGGAGGATGGTAACGAACTGGCTAAATCCTGAGAGGTTGCCTGCGGTTCTTGTACCTCTCAAAGGAAGAGGTGCAGAGGAGAACTCGCGCCAGCGGAGACTGCTTTAGTCCCCTTTGGTGTGGGTTCCTGCTGCTTCTCTCCTCCCTTTGAAATGTACAAAAGCCACAGGTGGCTCTTGTACATTTTCAAAGGGAGAGGTGCAGTGGGATATTGAGCACCCCCCCTTATCGACTAGTCAATGGAAATTGCATCAATTACTCGATTAGCTGATTAATCAACATTTAACATGCCTACTGCTGCGGACAGCTCCATCTCCATTTGTAGGAGGTAGAAGCATTTTATCAGCAAAAGTGCTGAAAAACAGCATTTACACTGCCTGACTTTTAGTGACACAGCCATTTCACTAAGGCTTTGTCTATTTACACTGCTTTCCATTACAAATGAAGCGATATCTCCATATTCAAAGAAGTGATTCCGGGACGTTTGTATGTGAAAACAACAAGGTTACCATAGAACTAAAGGAAAATCTAGGGAGTTTTTTTTTTCTGAGGTGGTAATTAGGCCCAAGCCCCTATCAATAACCCCATCACAGTTTCTGAATCATATAGGGTACAGCTACACAGCAGTGCTATTTCAGGAAAACAGCATTCTGCGCATATTAATAGCATGCCCGTTGTTTCAAAATTATGCTTATTCTGGCTTCCTGTAAACTTCGTTGCTCGAGGATTATGGAAGATGCTGGAATAGCTATTTATTTTGAAATTAGTGCTGTGTAGAAAGTGCCATATTTTGAAATAAGGTATTTCAAAATAAACTACACAATTTGTGTAGCTCAAGCTGCATAGCTTATTTCAAGATATGTGCTACTGTGTAGATGTACCCTATATAGTCTCAGACAAGTGCAAATGTTTCTGCCATAAATGGTGATATATGGAAAGGGAACAAGAGATTACAGGGCCTGAACTGAACTGGTCTTGTTCTTTCCTGTAATTGGTTGGTAATTTATGATGTGGTGGTTGTTAGTGATATCATAGTGAGTAGGTACTGGAACTATTTGTATAGTGGGGGATATTAAGAATGATTGAACCCAACTGTAAAACCACAGCCACTATGTGTATAGGTGCCTGAGCATGGACCAGGTCCCCACTGTGCTGCTGTATTTCTTTCCATCCTCAAGTGCCACCATCTTTCCCCCATTTATTTCATCATTCAGGGTAAACTGTGGTGTGACTTTACATGTCACTGTCCTGATTTCAGCCATTTCACTTTTTACTTGGGTCTGTTTTGGGAATGTAGTGTAAAAATCTGCTTAATGTATTGACTTTCCCCCCCTGTGTATTGCAGACTGAGAATAAACTCAAACTCGCATCCAGGCCTGAGGAAGTTAACACATCTAACTCTTACACCACAGAAAGCATCTATCAAAATTACAGTGTACAACGCATGTATACAAATGTTAATTCTGTAAAAACACAAAGGCAAAGAGTCTAGCCTTAGTTCAGCCATTGACTCTATCAAGAATATCTAACAAATCCTGGGACTGTTCTTATGCAGAGCTAGAAGTCCCACAGCACACAAGTATACCAGCTCCAAAAGTTCTGGCCTGTCTGTCAGGAAGACTTGGCTTTGCTCCACCTATCGCGAATTCCTCTAAGCGCTTAATTATTTTTATGTGGCTGGTTTTCAAAATTGGAGGAGTTCTTATTGTCTTTATCGCTCAGGAAAATGGAGGTAGAAAGATCAGTGGGAATCAACATGTAAATTTTCTCCCTCTCTGGAGATCCATAAATAGTAAATACCTTTTTAATGTCTGAAATTTGAAGGCCTAAGCTTCAGAAACTTACATAAAAATTTCATGTGGGAACTGGAGCTTTGGGCATGCAAAATGAGATCTTGTGAAAACATGGAACTTGCATTTTGACAGTCACACTGCCCCTAGAATCCTGTGGTGGAAACAAACTGAAACTAATACACTCCAAAATTCCTAGGGAGAGGCAGCCACTCATTGCAGAATTGTTTAGCTGGCCGAATTAAAAGATGTTTTACTATATAGAAAGAATGCTTTACATTCAGAATTAAAACATGAGACTAGTAGCAGCTGATTTAAATTCTGTCCTCTGACTTTTTTTTTTTCTGAGTTGTATAGACTGCATATGTAATGACAGATGCCAAACAAATGCACTTGAACTTGGTATGGAAATGGAAATGAGTGATGGGCAATGTTGAAAAGTTTTTAGTTCAAGTTAACATCTAAAAACTGTGAATCTGTATCCAAACCTCTTTGACTACTTAGAAATGTATGGACATGCAGTGCACAGATATCTGTGTTAAGACTTCAACACTGAGCAACATAAAAAAATACAAAGGGCCAGGTTGTGGGCAGCCTGTGCAGGGGCAGAAAGGGAGAAACTTGCTCCTTCACTTTCTTGTGCAGCCTTTTGTGCATCTTGGTATGTGGACATAAATGTTGTTTAATACTGGGACGAAAATCTCTCAAGAACAGACTTTGTCATAACTAAAGCTAGTGGAAACTTAGTATTTCCATTCTGCAGGTTCCAGTTCCATTCTGGTTTGGAATGATATGTAGAAATTCCATAATGACCCATGGATAGGAAACTGAAATATTTTCAGCTTGGAAAAAACCAGAACGTTTCTTTTCAGTTTCTCAGAAACAAAAGTAAATGGCCACCTGCCTGCAGACGGGGATAGCTGAGGGAAGCCCAGAGGTGTCTCCTTTTGTGTAACATGGAGCCTAAAAGCTCTGAGAGCCCCAGCTTCTGTGCATGGCTCAGCTACCTTGCCACTGCTAAGAAAACTGCTTTTGAGAGCAACCAACTCGCTGATCTGGAAGAACTCAAGATTCAAGGGCAGTATTTGTCATTCATTTGTGGTTATTTTTAGTACTTTTTGTATATATTTTTATTTTGTCGAAAGCAAGACCAGATGTCATGGTAGTCACTACAGTAGGTTGATAATGAATCCTAGTGCGAAAGGGGTATTTGCATTTGGATCTCTAACTCACATTATGGATTGGGACTAGAAAATAAAGTTTCAGTTGGTTGTCAGTGTTTTGGCACTCACTCTCTCATTCACTCACTCACTCACTTACTTATGGTGAGATACTGGCTACATCAGGTACTGAACTGGGTGGTACTCTAGCTCCTCCTGGATGGCCTGCTGCCACCCTAGGGCCAGACAGCGGAGTGGAGCAGATGCAGCAGTGGACAGAATTCCAGCCAGTGAGCACAACATGAAGTTGGGCTCCAGGATTTTTCCAGCCTATGGGCCTCTACAGCTTCATCCCTGAGGCATATGGTTCTGGGACTCTGCCTTCCAGTTTCCTCCACTGTCGATGATGTCAGCAGCTGCAGTCCAAGAAACTCACTATGGCAGAGCCGGCTGATACATCGGCAAGTTTAAGAGGGAACGAGGGTGGCTAAGTAGTATGAAGTCTCCATTTTGTCCTGCCAGCCAAGACACTGAGCTAAAAATGTGACAATACAACCTTTAACCTGCATTTTGGGATCTAACGTTTAGTGTGCATCTGAAAAGGAAAACACATAATAAATATTAAACTATCTTTGTTTTGAAATAGTTTCACATATTCTTAAATTAAGGAAATTGCACTTGCTGTTGTCCACTGGTTCCCTCTACATTTTACAGGTTCACACTCTTCGCACACATGGACCGGACCCACTGTTCTTTCCAGACCGATGTCAGAGGGGCACTGATGGGCAGTTGTTGTTGCTCATTGACAATCCTGCTACCTCACTGCTCCTATGGCATTAAATGTCAGCAATTTATGTCACAAAGCTGTAGCAGTCTCACTGGTTCTCACTTAGGCCAGCTCTACACTAGACCCAGAAGCTTGGCTTAAGGTCCACAACTCCAGCTACGTAAAATGTGTAGCTGGAGTTGACTTACTTTCAGCCAAGGGTGGGGAACCTTTTTTGGGTCAGAGGCCACTGACTCACAAAAAAATCAGTTGGCCACATGCAGTGAGAAGCAATAAATAAATAAATAAATAAAATCCCTCATTGAAGTGGTCCTCAACTGACACACACATTCCCCTCTCATAGCAGAGCCTAGGGGGCCCCAGCCTAGTAGATTTTGTGTGCTGTAGCCCCAGGGCCCAGATCCAGACAAGCCAGGGGTCACATCCAACCCCTGGGCCTTGCACTTCCCACCCCTTCCCTAAGCCAAATTTGGCAGCATCTCTGCTTTGCTCCTGTCAGCTTCCCTTACTCCTTGCAAAAGGAGGCATACTGGATGCCGGCCAGGGCGCCCTCTGAGTTTGATTTAGTGAGTCTAGTTAAGACTCGCTAAATCAAACTCCAGAAGATCAATTGCAGTAGCGGCAATTTTCTGTGTAGAGAAGACAAGCTCTCAGCTACCTCAATATCTGGAAGAAGAGGACACCTGCATGGATAACAGCCAGTTCCTAGTTAACTGAAGTAAGATTGAAAGGGCGCATCTTGTAGATCTAGCAGAATCCATGATCGTTCCTTTAGTCTTAGGGGGAATGTAATCGAGCACCATTCTGCCCCTACTCGCTAATACTACTGAAACTGGCTCAGACTCTGGCTCGCCACACTGTGCTGTTATTTCAGCTCTCTCCACCAACACACTTTCAGGTTTGGCCATGTGTACACTATGAGATTAGGTCAAATTTATTAATGTCGATTTTTTTTTTTTAAGCACCCGATTTTTGTAAAGTCGAAGGTGCATGAGGTTGATGGAGTGCATACCCAGTAGGGTGGTTACTTTCAACTCTGACAGCGATGCACTGTGGCTAGCTGTCCCATAATTCCTGTTGGCCCTTTTCATTCTGGGTTAGGCTCCCAGTGCCTGATGGGATAAAAATAGTGCCTGGACAGTGTGGGTAGATGATGTCAGTGTCCCATAGTGCACTCATTTCCTCCCTCCCCTCCCTGCTTGCAAGCAATGGCAAACAATGTTTTCACACCCTTTTTTCCCTGGTTATCTGGGCAGACACCATGGTAGGGCAAACATGGACCCTGTTCAGCTTCAAACTGCTGTGGCAAGCATTGTAAACTCATCATGCATTATGCTAAAGTATGTTGAGAGCCCATCCAAGAGCTGCCAGAGCCATGAAGAATGTGAAGATGCCATGAGCACAGATGTGCATGAAACTATAGAGTGGAGCAATTGAAAGCTGCTGGTGGCAGTCGATCCTGTTGCCACAGTGGAATGCTGATTTTGGTGCCATGAGACAAGCACAGACTTGTGGGACTGTGTAGTTATGCTGCTATGAGACGACGAGCAATGGCTGCAAAACTTTTGCATTCATAAGGACACTTTCATGGAACTTTGTAAATTGCTTTCCCCTACTCTGAAGCGCAGCAATTCCAGAATGAGACCCGCTCTGACAGTTGAGAAGTGAGTGGCAATAGCCTGGTGGAAGCTTACAATGCCAGACTGCTACCAGTCATTTGGGAATCTATTCGGCGTGGGTAAATCTCCAGTAGGTGAATCGCTGCTGTGATTCAAGTAGCCAAGGCAATCAGTGTTTTTCTGCTAGGAAGGATAGTGACTCTGGGAAATGTGTAGGACACAGTGGAGAGCTTTGTCACAATGGGTTCCCTAACTCTGTGTTCATGGGACAGATGGAGCACACATCCCTGTCTTGGTACCTGACCACCTTGTGAAAGAGGATATAAACCGCAAGGGTAGTTTCTCGATGGTGTTGCAGGTGCCAGTGGGTCGCAAGGTCCGCTTCACTGACATCAAAGTGGGAGGGTTGGGAAAGGTGCATGACATGCACATCTTTAGGAACTCTGGTCTCTTCAGAGAGCTGCAAGATGGAACTTTCTTCCCAGACTGGAAAATTACCACTGGGGATGTTGAAATGGCAGTAGTTATGCTTGGAGACCCAGCCTACCCTTGCTCCCATGGCTCTTGAGGATGTGAACAGGCAGCCTGGTCAGCAGTGAAGAGCAGTTCAACCACAGGCTAAACAAGAGCAACCTGGTGGTAGAATGTGCTCTTGGACATTCAAAGGTAAGATTTTGTGGTTTATTGACTAGGTTAGACCTCAGCGAAAGCAACATTCTCATTGTTGTGGCAGCTTGCTGTGTGCTCCATAATATCTGTGAAAGTAAGGGGGAAAATGTTATGACAGGATCGGGGAGGGGGAAGGGGGTGGCAGATCACCTAGCCACTAATTATGAGCAGTCAGACACCAGGGCAATAAGGAGAGCACATGGAGGGGGCACTGTGAATCAGAGAGGCATTGAAATTCAGTTTCATGAATGACCATACACTGAGATAAGTCATGTATATTGCCCTTAACAAGGTGCCCCCTGCATTGGGTGCTGGCCTGTAAACCCCCTCTCCCAATAACACAAACAATAAAGATCCCGTTGATCAGAAATCATGCATCTTTATTTAGGAAACACAGGGTGCAGAAACAGAAAAGGCGTTCAGGGCATGAACCCTGAAGCGGGGAGCAAGGGCAAGTGGTATATTACAGTCCCGTTGTTCAGTAATTACACATGTGGGAATGACAACTTTCTATCCCAGGAGACATCCCCAGGAGTTGAATGCAAGGCTGCTCTTGACCCCCCTGCCCCATGCATTCTAGGGTGCCTGGGAGAGGAAGCTCTGGAACTTGGTGAGGTGGGCAGCCAGTTCAGCATAGGGTGCAGGGAGAGCTCTGTGTTCCATATGCTTCTCCTGTGCCCTCTGCCAGACACTTCAGCAGCTGCTTGCTGCCCCATGAGCCTCAAGATGTCCTCTTGGGTCTTGACTCTCTGTTCGCTCTCCTCTCCTCTCATGCTCTGTTCATATCACCTGCAGTATGATTCTCCTAAATGCATTTAATTGTGCCCTGTCAGTGAAGGAAGGCTGCATTTGCTCATTAAACATGTCATCTTGATTGTGTTTTTTTCCACCTTTGGCTCTGTGATAGCCAAAGCACTGGAGAAACCAGGGGAGTAGGCAACAAACCCACTGATTCACCTGCTGAAATGAAAAAACTGAAGGGCAGACTTTAGAGAAGACACACCGTAGAAGGCAGAAGCTAATATCTTACTATGAAAGAACATCTGTCCTACACAATAGGCACGTGTTATGTACAAGGCCAAAGTTTGATGTTTTTAAATGTCTAGTAGGCAACAGGTGCAACACATAGATCTTAAGGAAGCAGCTGGATTCGGTTTGGTGGAAGGCGCGGTAAGGGACAGATTGGGGCTCTTACTCTTTTGCTTCTGCTTTGAAAGGATGTGCAACATAGTGGCCACAAATTGCAGCTCTCATGGTCAGGCATGCATCTACATTTGCAAAGGTGGGTTGCGGTTGCAAGGGGCTGTGCTGGGGGAAGGAGGCAGTTGTGGCAGGGGCTCATGCAGTCACCTTGTGTTGGCCAATCCCCATTTCCTGGGATCATGCAACTTTCCCTTTCCATAGGGACCTGCCAAGGGAAAGGGGGACCAGGCATGGTGGTAGGGGCTCATGTGGTCACCATATGTTTGCCACTCCCCATGTGCTGGAAGAGTGCATCTTTCTCTTCGCAAAGGGGCCGGTGGGGGTGGGGAGCAATGGGGTCTCGTGATCAGCAAACCATGCTTTGTTGGGGATGAGTAAATGGAGGTGTGCTGCCTCAGTGGTATCAGTTACATACCTTCCCCTCATCCAAGTTGCCATCTGCAACATCAGTCTTCTCTGAATCACACAGAGTGATAGGGAGCTGATACTGGCTGAATATGACCTGGGCCTTATGCTTCAATGCTCTGTGCTGCAATGATGCCAGAGCACTTACTGCTGGCTTGGCATGGAAAAGTGTCCTGGAAAAGTGGTAAGGATGTTAAATGTAGTTTAATCAACTAGTCGATTAGTCGATAAGTGGGGGAGCCGCAGTGGGGTTAGCTCCTGGGGCCAGCAGGCTCTTAATACATTTAAAAGGCTGAAGTGCAGCAATGGGGACCCGGCGCAAGCTGGGACAGCTGATTCCTGGCTCACGCTGGGTCCCTCCCACTGCGCACCAGCCTTTTAAATGTATTCAGAGTTGGCAGGCTCTTAATACATTTAAAAGGCAGAGGAGCAACATCTGGGACTGGGCGCGAGCTGGGAATCAGCTGACTCCCGGCTTGCCCTTGGTCCCCACTATCCCCCTGCCTCCCCTGCCCCCCACAGAGATAGTGCTGGGGGAACCGGCTTTTAAGCTGGCTCCCTCTAGCACCGGCTGCTGCTCCCCCCTTGCTGCCTTTGATAGAGGCAGCAAGGTGCGGGGAAATGACTAGTTGAGAGACTAGTTGGCTAGTCACTTACATCTCTATACCGTGGAGGATGCTGGAGCTCGTTTTCAATCCTGGGCATTCATGGTCATGTGTGCTGCTGTGGTATGCTGCTCTGCTTGCCACGCTGGCCAACTGGAAATGAAATTCAGATTTTTCTGGGGCTTTTCCTGTGTAGCTGGAAAGCAATAGAGTTAAAAATCCTGGCCAGAGTGGTCACATGGGGGCACTGTGGAACACTTTCCAGAAGCCAGGAACATTGACTTTCAAAGCACGCTTCCCCAAAGTCAATTATGTAAGGTTGAATTTAGCTTTACTCCAGAGGTAAAAGTAAGTGGGTGTGTTCTGGTGCACAGCTCCAGCAAGAGCTGGGTGAACTGCTGCAAAAGCCAGCAAGAAGCTATTTAAAGAGCTGGCAGGGACCTTGGTTACAATAGGACCAGTACCTGTAAGAAATTTTCAGTATTTTCATTGTTGGTTACGCCTCTCATCAAGGAGGAGTACAGAAGACTACTTTAACAGGCCTTAAAGTCAGCAGAATGGGCTTAGTGGTGTAGTCTCATTGTTTAGAAAATTGACCTAATATAGCTAAGTTCAACCTAAACTCTTAGGCTGTGTCTACACTGGCATGATTTTCCGGAAATGCTTTTAACGGAAAAGTTTTCCATTAAAAGCATTTTCGGAAAAGAGCGTCTAGATTGGCACAGACACTTTTCCACAAAAGCACTTTTTGCGGAAAAGCGTCTGTGCCAATCTAGACGCTGCTCATAAAGCCCCGATCGCCATTTTCGCGATCGGGGCTTTTTTGTGGAAAACAAATCTCAGCTGTCTACTGGCCCTTTTGCACAAAAGTTTTGCGCAAAAGGGACTTTTGCCTGAACGGGAGCAGCATAGTATTTTCGCAAAAAGCACTGATTTCTTACAGTAGGAAGTCAGTGCTTTTGTGGAAATTCAAGCGGCCAGTGTAGACAGCTGGCAAGTTTTTCCACAAAAGCAGCTGATTTTGCGGAAAAACTTGCCAGTCTAGACACAGCCTTAGTGTAGACCAGGCCTTTGTGTAGCAATGCTATTTAAAATGTTGCTTGTATTCTCAGCCCTTTTCTCGGGGCCCAAGGGGAGATGAAATCTTTCTAACTCAGAGCTCTGTTAGCTTTACTCCTCTTTCTTATGCTTGTGCATTTTTATCAGTCCTAAGCTAATGGACTAGTTAATCCTTAGCTCACCAAGCCTGCTGTTCTGATTAGTTAATTACATTACATTCCCACATCAGCCTTCTCTGGTGGAGCCAATTCATGTCAAAGTGATCAGAGTGTAGGATCATCTGTTAATTTCTTACATTCTGACACGGGGATTACCTTTTAATTGTCAGGGAGGTGCAGAGTTTGAGATCTGCACCTGGATTCCCAAGTTGCTGTTGTCTCCATTTGGCAAAAAAATCGTGCCACCTTATTGTGAGTGAAGAATTGGCCACATGATCCTTGTCTTCATTACTTCGAGGCTAGCCAGCTATACAATGCTATCTGGGAAAGGCAAACTATTGAAAATAACGTGGTGTGGAACAGTCTACCACAGGAAATCATGCCGAATTCACATCTTGTCATCTTTAGAGCACACCTCAAGAATTCCTTTACCACTTTTATTGCATCGACAAAATCATGACTGGGGAGGTCCACAGATGAGCACATGCAAGACATGTGATGTTGGCGGGAAGAGGAAGTCCATTGGATAAGCTATTTTCTCTGTAACATCTCCCACTATAGAGGGCACCTGCTCTCAGATGAAGTTGGCATGCAGGCTTGGCATTCATTTAGATTTCTCAGAGCTAGCAGATGGCAAAAGAGCTATCCAAACAAACCCAAAAGTCCACTTGCCATCTGCATTTGGCCTGAAGATTGTCTCGTTCTGTTGGACCCAGAGTTGGTAGTGGCATTTTTTCAATCACTGACTGCCAGGATTGCTAAATGTATTTAGGGGCTCATCTAGACTATGCCGAAGTGCCGAAAGAGGATATGCAAATTCCACAAATTTTGAAAGTGAAAGTAGTTTGGAAGTGGCTTTTTCGGCGGCGAACCCCTCCCCCCTTTTCAAAAAGCTGTGTAAACCTCATTTTTGGAGGAAAACTCCGTTGGAATTTGCATATCCTCTTTCGGCACTTCGGCGGCGTAGTCTAGATGAGCCCATAGAATGAAACCACCCTTCCAGCAAAGCTCCAGCTGCTAGAAAAGCCAGCAGCCTATATGTTTAGCTTCATAAGTTGTTGTGAACACACCACCCTAGCTTCCTGATCTCTAAAATGACTTTCCATTGAATATAGACACCAGTTCAAGATCTCTGTCCTGCAACTCAGTCCTCCATAGGAGTGGCCCAAGCTACCTGAGAGAGTGCGCTCCCCCCCTTTCTGATCACATAGTCTAAGGATAGCTATGTTCTATTGAAACCACAAAACTGTGTAGAGAGAGACACATGCATAGGAGCAGTATCTTTAAGATCTGGGCTTAGCTGATGGAACATACTCTCACAAATGGCAAGAATGATCACACAGCTAACCACTGCCCCAAGCGAAATGCAGAACAGATGACAGTTTTCTCGGCTTCTATGCATACATACAAAAGAGTCCCTCACATACAAACACTTAAACACTGTATGAACTATTCAAGCTGTTTCTCCTGTAGGTTGGAAGAGGGAAAAATAATGCATAATTGAAGTACCCAGAAGATCTTCAGCTATTATGGAATTGGGGCTTATATGCCAATCAAGTCCTGAAAATCTTCAGAGCAAAAGCTGTACAAGACATCAGAGATAAGATCAATGTATGAGCTGAAGGTGTAGTGCAAGAGTAGAGTCTATGACCAGACTGAAAGGTATGGATTAAAGAACACAAGTTCAAATGTGGTTCTGAAATGAAGAGGGAAATTGTGCTGGTAGGCAATGAAAGAGTTAAAAACTGTCCGTCTCACAATACTGAGAAGTAAACTGAAGCTGCATCATTTCTGAGTTCTGGCTGCAACCACACAGGCCTTCTCTGTTTCCTGTACCTATCTCATGACAGCTGACTAACGTTCCCTCTATTTTTTCCATCCATTTGCAGAATAAAGTTTATGTACACCAAGGCATGTATGGGTGTGCACCATGTATGTATGGGTGCACCAAGGCATGTATGGGTGTTTATGTACACCAAGGCATGTATGGTGTTGGCTATGGGTCGTGTGGGCCCTCAGCTAATCAGCTGGTGGCATTTGAATCTCTCCTCGGCAGAGGCACAAGTGCTCAGTTTACAGGGAACACTGTTGCTAACAGGGAAGGGGAGGAGGACTAGGAAGGAGACTGCAGCAACATCTGTTGTTGCTGCAATCTGGCAGCTGAGTAAGGCAATGCAGATGTGTGACGGGGCGTACTTCCCCCGCACTGAGCAGGAGGGGGTTAACTCAGAGCAGAGGAGGCCACGCCCCCTATGCCTTACTGGGCATGCTCTGGCTGCAGTGCTGTAAAGGGGAGCAGCTTAGGTCAGTTGGGGCTGTCAGCCAAAAGGAGAGGACGTGCCGAGCCAGCTCCCTGCAAGCCCCAGTGACTACCTAAAGGCCGGGATGCTCCCACGCAGGCTGGAGACGGGACACCTCTAAGGACCACACAGGGTTCAGAAATAAGGGGAAGTATCTAGAACGAAGAGGAAGGTGGTGAAGTAGAGACTCGTCAGTGAGCCAGGACCAGAGAAGCAGGGAGCAGCCCAGGAGTGGCGACGGCTATCGGGTGAGTGAACTGCTGTCGAGGAGTCAGCATGTTGCAGTTAGGATTTCCCCCTGACTCAGTGGCGAGAGCAAGCCACTAACAGGGCCCTGGGTTGGAGTCCGGTGGAGTGGGAGGGCCTCGACCCCCCTGCAGGGGGATGTAAATCTTTCCCTTATCTACTCCCCCACAAATAGTCCATTGGGTCATGTGTGGACTATTGAACTATGCTGCCCTGCCATTAGGATTTCTACAAGGGGACTAGAGGGAAGGAGCAGACAGACTTTGGGTATGTCTACACTACAGCGCTATTTCGAATTAACTTAATTCGAAATAGTTAATTCCAATTAAGCTAATTTGAAATAACGCATCTACACACAAAAACTATTTAAAAATAGCGTTTTGCTATTTCAAAATAGCACATCCACACTGAGTGGACCCTGAACCGAAGTTAAGGCTGGCCGGAACCAGTGCCGGCCAGGCATCAGGTTAGGACTTAGTGTGTGGGGCTGCTGCCTGAGGCTAACTGAGCTTGTGAATCCCAGTGCTTTTCAACTGGCTTAAAAGTTAGGTGTTGTGATGCTATGTTTTCTTTGTGAATCTACCCTTATGTTCTACCATTATGTCATTGGCCAAACAGTACATATTAAATATATATTCTAGTCTATCTTAGAAAACAAGACTTAACCATTAGTTTCTTCTCTTGGGGTACGTCTACATTAGCTCGTTAGTTCGAGCTAGGTAGGGTAATGAGGGCAAGCGGAGTTGCAAATGAAGCCCGGGATTTAAATATCCCGGGCTTCATTTGCATGTTCCCGGGCGCCGCCATTTTTAAATCCCCCTTAGTCCGAACTCTGTGCCCGCGGCTACACGTGGCACGGAGTAGGTAGTTCGAATTAAAGATCCTAATTCGAACTACCTTTACTCCTCGTGGAATGAGATATTTAAATCCCGGGCTTCATTTGCAATTCCGCTTGCCCTCATTACCCTGCCTAGCTCGAACTAACGAGCTAGTGTAGATGTACCCTAGATTCTCTGTTCTGTGTGATAGAAATGAAACAAGTTGTGGTTAACTTTCTTAATCGTAAATTATTGGCCATATCCTGTGACGTAGTGATCCAAATGAATGTTTGTCATCCATTGAGCTACATTAAATAGACATCGTTGGTCTTATGCAAAATTAGTAGATCAGAGAAGATTAAGTTAAAGTAACTGAAGTCATAGCCAGAAAGGAATATCTGGCCTGTCAGATGGTGCTTCACAATGGATATTCTGAATCTGTGAGCTGAAAGGTTTCTGGCCAGGTGCATATAGCTGAGAACAGGTGGGTTGTCTTAATGAGAGGAACAATAGGAAGTTGGGGATCAAGGCAGACTGAGACTTGCTTTTGACTCTCATGTTTTTTTACAATGTGATTCTGTTATATGTTGGTTTACACAACATGTCCATTGTGGTGCTTTCTGAGCACCTTTCAGAGCTGCATGAAGTGATGTGATTGGCTTCTGTCATGTCCGTACGTCTGTCTTCTCTCAAGGTGAAACATTGAGAGAATTGTCTATAGATTTTCTTGGTATGCTCTGGAGGGCTTGTATTTGTGATGGCAAAGTCTAAGAGGTGCATATTGCACTTCGGATGGAAAGTGGGGAGAATTGAGGCTTCTTAAATCTCCCACCACCTGCAGCTGGAAGCAGCTTGTCCCTTCAGGCCAGAGAGGCAGCTCAGCAGGGGAGGGTGCCTAGGGCAGTGGTGCGCAACCAGTGGGTCACGACCCCCTTGGGGATCATGGCTGTCTTCCTGGGGGGTCGCAGCGCTTTGATCCAGGCCGGCCGATATTTTCTTTTCCCGGCTTGGTGCCCAATGTACATGCGACAGGTATGCGGGGAGTGGCAGGGGAGCAGACCGGCACTTTAATTTAAAGGGGCTGCAACAAAATGTTCTCTGCATTTTTTTTTTCTCAACAAAATTTTTTCTGGCTCCAGAGGTCACGAATGAAAAAAGGCTGAGCACCACTGGCCTAGGGGGATGGACACCAGAGCTTAGCTAAGGGGTGGGAAAGCTTCCCCATGCCAGTGCTGGGCAGGACTTTGGCACATGCAAATCTCGGCTTCTTCCGGCAGTGCCTCCTGGGCTGGAGGGTCTTGGACTTTCCCAGGAGGCTGGCCCAAGCAGAGGCAGAGGGGGAAAGAAGAAGCCTGCCAGCCAGATTGCTGGTGAGATGAGCACTCCAACCAGGGCTAGTTGTCTGCACAGCACTGGGAGCAGCATGCACCCAGCGAGTGGAGAGATGGAAGAACCAGTGGGACTGAGGGGTGGGGGTGAAGAGGCAAAGCAGGAAGAGGACAGTGACAGAGGGAGCACTTAAAGCAAGGATGGGTGGGCAGCAGAGGGGACATGTAACTGGTCACTGCATCAGCTGGAAATGGGACAGGGCTCTGCTGCCAGGAGCTGGCACGCAGCAGGGACTATACGGACAGACCAGCAGGGTAGTGGCCGGCCTGAGGTGCTGCATATTCACCAAGGGGCAGCCCTAGACTAGCTGCCAGCAACTGGCGCCCTAGGCGAACCATGCAATCGGCGCCCCCACCTCCAAACCCCTCAGTGATATTGCGCCACCATTTGGCGCCCATTTTAACTAGGCGCCCTAGGCGACCGCCTAGTTCGCCTATATGGATGGGCCGCCACTGTAATCACCCCCCACAC
Source organism: Rafetus swinhoei (assembly GCA_019425775.1). Classification (NCBI taxonomy): domain Eukaryota; kingdom Metazoa; phylum Chordata; order Testudines; family Trionychidae; genus Rafetus; species Rafetus swinhoei. The sequence continues at coordinate 186,603,683 of CM033437.1, read as the reverse complement.
TGGCCTTGCACACCCACCCCCATCTGGCAGGGGGAAGAAGCTTTGGGAGTTGCCTGATGTGGAGCCTTTCCTCACATTAGGGAAAGACTCCAGTGGCAGGAAGGCAATGGGGAGAAAAGGCTTTGCCAGCTTCCTGTTGCCAGAGCTCTTCTGACACCACAGAGAGACTCCAGCATCAGGAAAAGGCTCTTGCAGGGTGGTTTCCCTGCTCCCTGGCAGAACTTTTCCTCCCCTCAGTGAAAGGCACTGGCAGCGGGGAGCTCCTGAAATCTTTCCATGCTGCCTCCCCTGCTTTTGGAGTTTTTCACGGACGTGTGTAGCTATGCACTGCAGTGTGGCTGTTACTTGCTTTTCACTGTGGTGTGTAGTTACACATATGCTACATGCCACCAACACTACTGGGTAGTGTAGATGTAGCCTGTTAGTCCTTGTGATCAAACCAAGATCATTATTTTTGTTGCCTAGTCACTTGAGGGTCTCTGACCACTGCTTTCATGAGGCGATGCACTGTCCAAGACAGTAGCTGCATCATGATGGGTCCTATGTTGTTATTTAAATCCAAGAACAGGTCCTGAGCATGACTAGTTGTGTGGGATGGATATTTGTAATTATTCCAAATCCAAGTATTAACCTCAGGAAGTTCAGTGTAAAGCAGGGGAGGGCAATAATTTTTTGCCAGGAGCCACTTCAAAATTTTTTGAAGTGGCCCTAGGCTGCACTGGAAGAGGTGGGGCTCATAAAGAAGGGGTGGGGCCAGGATGCTTTGGGCTTCCCCATCCCCAGACCACAATTGGTCTGAGGGAGCCCTTTTGCCCCCCCCCCCCCCACTAAGTACCCATGCCTCTGGCAGAGGGAAGAGACTTCCCGTGCTCCCCCACCCACAGGCCAATTGGGGGTGGGGGAGTGATAGGGCCTCCACGGGTCGTATCAACCCGCTTGGTGGGCCAGATCCGGCCCTCAGAGGTCCTTTTGCCCACCCCCTGGCATAAAGGTTAACCTAACAAGAAACCAAAACTTGTTTAGGTTTGGAAATGCACGATGAAGGTACCCAAACAACCATAATGCTGCCATGTAGCGATGCAATGTAATAACCATACCTTTATAGTTAGTGGACATTAGTTTTTGTGGCCTGGGTAAAATGCACCTGATTTTTAAGAGCACAGTAGATTGTTTAATATTATTTTTTCCCTCTTTTTGTCACTATCATTAAGAATAACAAACTTGTCATAGCAATCAAATGAATGAATGAGCTGAAACAGTTGAGCTAAACTGTTCCTTGCAGTGCTAAGGTAAAAGACAAATAATACTTCTTAGTCTTGGCCTATGGCTTCACAAAGGTTCAAGTTGTTTTGTAAAAATCTTTTGGGTTCATTCAGTGCCTGGACTATCACCTTGCTCCTACTCTAGCACAATTCCTGTTTGCAGTCTGTAACACACATAGGCCACAATTTTCAAAAGTGGCCTCAGGTTTTGGATGGTGAGCATGAGACATCTTGTGACTGCTTTTCAGAAGTACTGAGCACCTGCTGCTTCTATTGTTTCCAATGGGAACTGTAGATGCTCAGAATTTCTGAAAATTACATGACCCAAATCAGGGTATCCAGACCTCAGTTATTAATAGGAACAATATATCATAGTGGTAAAATAAAATAGCTTCTTAATACAAAAGATTACATCCATGTCCAGATGCTCATTCATTACATGGCTTTACTTCAGGGCTGAGTTCAGGTTATTTGGGGTCCTTAACTGTGGTAACATAGCTATTACCTATTGTTCCCTTCCCACCCCATGGAAAAGCCAGAAGGGAGTTAATAACTAAAGTTACAATTCTGTTAAAAGAGGAAATCTTGCAAACGAATTGCAGTTACTTGTGGTTTCAAGTGATTTTTTGCTATTTTTTACCTCTTGCAGTCACCCTGATATTTCCTGAAAGATGTATGAAACAAAAGGAACTCTGGTTACTCTCCTCCTCCTCTTTTTCACACTGTATCAAGTGGTAGGTAAGTGAGAAAGTTCATTGAGTCAATGCAGTTCACTAACTATGCCTCAACATTTTTTGTGTCTTATCCAGCTGCCAGTAAAGGCAATGGAAAGACTCTTTCCCTGATTTCAGTGGGAATTGCATCTGGACCTTTCTATCCAGCTATTGGGCTGCCGCGGCACAACCCCGCTGCTGGGCTAGCATGCATGGGCTGCCCTGGCCCCAGCTGGGCTGCTCCCACCCTGCTACCACAGTTCTGCTACCACTGCCAGGCTGCTCAGGCCCTGGCCCCACTACCACCCGCCTCACCTTGCATGGGGCTCTCAGCTGCTGGCCCTGCTGCCTCAGGGCTCTCTCATTCAGCAACATTTGCAGTCTGCCAGACCACAGCAGGCCTGTGTTCACAGCAGCGTCTGAAGAGTGTGCACTGTGTTCACAGCAGCGTCTGAAGAGTGTGCACTAAACAAGTCATGTGGCCACACACTGAACAATAAAGATAAAACAAAATATAGAATAGCCAGTCCTTCAGAAAGTACCATCCATCCTGTGCCCTCAATGATGCAGGGGCCCTGCTGTCAGATTCTTTCCTGCACATTTTACTGATCCTATTGTCCTTTTTTGTCTGTCTTCTTTGTTCTTTTTACTCTCTCTCTTCCCCCTCCCTTTTCAACTTTTGTTTTTTCCCTCATTTGTTTTTTGATTCCTCTTTTTAGTCCCTCAGGCTACAGATTGCTTCAAGGAGGGGCATCCATTAGTGGCTTCATGAGTTTAGAAACACATGTTCCTGTAGCTTAAAAAGAGTGCTAGGTTTCGCGGTCTTGTCCCTGTGAGCTGCTCCTGTTGCTACCTGACTTAGGGGCCCCAGTAGGGGAAAGGAGAGGAAATAGGTGATTTTGAGGCGCCACCTTATGCATGACCCACAGCCTCAATCACACAGTGGGGAATTGCAAATCTGATCTCATGGAACTTAATGCCTCACTGAGCCTCACAAACATCACAAGTGCTGAAACTTCTTAAAATTACAAGAAAGAAAATTAAAATAGACAAGAAAGACAACTATCGCCATTTTGCATTGATGCACAGAGACATTGACTTGCCCAAGACCACACAGAGACTGTAGCAGAGTCACAAATTTAATTAAGATCTTCTGAGTTCTAGTCCATCTGTGGGATAGGACCTGGGGAATGCCCTATAAGTAAAAACTAATTAAAAACTGTCAGTCTTCTCTACCCTCCCCCTATATCTCACCATCCTCCCTTCTCAGGAACATTTCCATTTCCTGTGTTGATGTCTTTCTAAATATTTCTGCTCTGGGGAGTGTTCAGCAGAGAAGGATAGGCATGAGAGCTGCTGTGCACCCTTCCCTTTGCTTCCTGCTAGGTAAAGCCACAAAGCCAACTCTACCTGATTTGTCACACAGGACAGGACATGTGATTTACCAGTAAGTCATGGTCTCTTACTTTTTATTTTTCAGAACCCACCCTCTTCAATGGACCCCTACGGGGCAACCTGACTGGTCAGTGCCTCACTATGTCCTGCAGCATCCCCTTGTGCTGGGGCACCAAGTGTGGCATGCTCCCCAAGTGGTCCTTGGAACCCCTCCAGCCTTGTATTCTCTCTGCCGCCCATCCTTGGCTATGATAACATTATTGAACAGGAGGAAATGAGAATACAAATCCGGCTTCATCCTAATAAAGATAATGTCATGGTGATTATGGCCTGGCACAATAAGAGGCCCAGGGTCTGCAGCGAGATAAACCTTGTAGATTGCCATCATTGTTCCGTATCTCACACAATTAGCTATTTAAAGCTGTGCACTAATAATACTCACAAATGGACCTGGAATCTGCTTCATAGGGAGGTTTCCATAGAGTACAAGAACAGAAACATTAATCTGAGGGGAATGCAGGATTAGCTTGTCTGCAATTGCATCCTAAGAGAGACTTTTTATTTTTCTTCCCTTCTTGTATCCTCTCTAGGTAATGTCGTGATGTCTTCAGTGACCGGTTACAGGGCTGTGTTGAGTTGCTTAAACTGGTCATCAGAGACACATATATTAGTACTATGGAAGATACGACCAAGGGATGGAGCTCATTGTACATTAGCATATAGGGCTGATTTAAATAAGACAGACAGAACCAACTGCAGTAAGAGGATGGACTGGGTGGCTTCACCTGACCATGACACCGCCATTCAGATTCACCCTGTGAGACTCTCTGATGAAGGACATTACAGGTGTGAAATTGTAAGCACTGATGAACATTTCCATCAGAACTACATTCTGAGCGTGTTAGGTAAGAAACACCATGTCACATTCCCATCCAGTGGGGTGCATCTCAGAACTATGTCATGTGATGGGCAGAGACAACTCATAGGTCACTTCCCAGAGACTTGAGTGGAAAAAACAGGCAACTTTGCAGGTTGCTGGGACCCAGGCAGGGAGGGAAGGAACAGCCTCTTTGCTCCACCTGCTGCCACCTCAGCACACCCCCGTTCTGCTCCAGCCCAACCAGGCCCGAGGTGGGTGGAGCCTTCCCACTCTCTGGTGCTTTCTTTTCCTGGCTGGGAGCTTCAGTCTCCTGAGTTGGGGACCTGTAGGATATTTCAGGGACTTGCAGACTGCCAATGCAAAATGGCATAAAGGTAACTGCCTGTGAGCAGCTCATGCAAGTGTTTCTGTAACCCAGAGCAAAATAATCTTTGAACTTATTTGCAAATTGGTGGTACAGTACATGTCACACTCACACTGGAAGTAGGCAGAGAGGACAGACTAAAATCAGAAGGCAGACTAAAAACATTTTTAAAAGAACCTCATGATTTGTATGCCTGGCTCATGATTTGGGTTCTGACTCAGAACTTTTGAACTCTGGGAACTGGCAATACCGCATACCCCAGCCATTCAACAACACACTGGCAGCCCCAGCTCTTCCCCAACCACTGCTAACCTTTATTATCTAAGGTCTGATACATGTACCTGAGGGAAGGCAACTGACATTCACCCAAGAGCTGGGACTAGAACCCCAGTTCTTAAATGACAGGCCTCGTACTAAAGTGAGTGCTCTGTTGTACTCGCTGTAACCACTAGCTCATACTCTGCTTCCAGAGCCACACATCAAAACCACGGACCCTAATATCCAATATTCCTGGGCTGTCACATAAATAGTTATGTATCAAATGCCAAAGTATGCGCCTTGTCGCCCTCTGTAGGCTGGAATTCTAAACATTCTGTTTGGCCTCAGCAAAATACTGCTCTTTCATTCAAAAGAGGAAGAACTGAAAAAAAATCCAATTTTGGTTTGAAACTAAAGGGATTTTTGGGGTTGGTTTGGCCACCAAACTGAAAAATTAAACCACGTGCCTAGTTTTTGTTCAGGATGTAGCTCATCCATATGGAACTCCTGGGGTTTTCATTCATCCCTTCCTACAAGCACTGCCTGTATTCCTGGCCCTGTGGAAAGTCATGTGATAACTTTTCTCCCACTCTGCGCATCTCCTCAATCCCATCCCTTTCTGACGTGCTTTACCACCCCATGTATATCAAGAGAAAGGGTTTTATCCAAGTACAGGAAACTGACATGAAAAGTTTGCTTCTTATATTCCCATACAGTCCCTCCTGAGGTGACACTGACACTAGACATCCATGGGCGTCCTTTGTGTAAAGCTTCTACAGGGAAACCAACTGCACAGATCTCCTGGCTCCCAGCTGGAGACCATCGCACTGAGTTTGAAACTCATACCAACAGGACAGTGACTGTTCTCAGTATATACGAGGTCCACAACATCCCTAAGAAAACAATCTGCTTTGTCTCGCATCCAACTTGGAACACAAGCCAGTCCATAGAATTCCCTTCAGGTGAGCATTTTGAATATACATTTGCACTTTTAATAGGTAAATCAGTTAACTCTTCTGTTTTTAAAGCGCCTTCCTCTTCTATGGTGTTAGTCAACACATTGATTGATAATGATCTTTAAAACAATCCCATATACATTTTGAGTCCTGGCTGCTTGTGAAAACATTTCCCTTCCCATGCACCACAGTGGCAATTGAGATCAGCTGCTACACTAAGTGAGAGGGTGTGTCTCTATTGTAATTACAAGGCATGATAACAGTTCATTTAGACATGCCTCCTGCCTGAAACCTAATTACCTGGCAGGCTAGCCCTGTACTTCTATAGCACCCAAGTTATCTAGATTAAATCTCGCTCATGTATGTCCTTGCAGAGTAGACCTACGCAACCAGATTCTACCTTTGAATGTCTAGAGGTTGCTGACAGAGGGTGCTCCCTAGAGAGCCTTGAATTCTGGAGCTCATTTGTCCATTAGAGGTAAAGTCTGTTAACCTTCCAAGCAGAAAGAGAGAGAGCACCTTCAAGGCACCTACCGTAGCTTTTGGCTAAGTGATGGAGAGCAATTTTGTATTCTTTAAATTGGTGCCTCTGGCCAGAGACAACAGAAAAGGACACATGGAAAATGTAAATAATAAAATTTAAACAATCACTGAGAATGGTGGGACTATGTTTGAATTTCCAAGGAATTCTGATACTCACTGTTCCAACATGCTCCAAAACACTTATTTGGATGGAAAGCTCTATAGAAATATTTTGGGGTCACTTCTCTGCTCTGATACATTGATTTCAGTGCAATTACACTGGAGAATCAAACCTACTATAGGAGCTCCTAAGAAAATTGATGTTAGTTTTTTTTTTAAATCTCTTCTTAGAACTCTACAGAGTTTTTGTAAATTTTTCTTTAGTATTTCAATAAAATATTCTGTAATTATCTTAAGATCTTCCCTTGGCTTTTAGGTCTTCAGCAGCAGAAATAATTTGCCTGCAACTGATTTAACCAAGAGACCCATGGCATTCATCTGGGTCATCAAATGCATTTTCAAACCCTGCTCAGCATTGCTCTAATTCTGCTGCCAGTGAAATCAATGGGATGGTCACCACTGATTACCGTGGCAACGGTGTAGGCCAATGCTGAGCACTTTTGAAAATCCCACCTTGGTGTCCAAGCATTTAAAAATTCACAACTACACACAATCTTTTTAAAGAGGCTTTAATTGGTGATATTTTGATACAGAATGGAGTGAGTATTTGCATTAGCGTATTTTGATTTTTGTGTGTATGTTCTCCTCAAGTTACATTGTTAGTAGCTCACTTGCCAAACTACAAAAGAATTGGGAATCAGACTTCATTCTTCACACCAATTACTGCATGCCAAGAACTACACTGAGGCAACAGGAAGATCTCACCAATGTAAAAGTCATGTGATTCCGAATTAAGACTGAGAGTGGATTTGCAGAGAAACCAGATGTGCGTAGTTGGGACTGACATGCAGAATGTTTGAGTGAAGAAGAATGGATGCCTAGCTGTGTATGTAAAGATGGGGTCCTGGTTATGCTATTTCTTAGAAGCAGCTGGCCATGAATATCTGAGGTCAATGAAGATTTATTTTCACTATGTCATGTCATCTGTTGACAGCAAAATACATCATGCATTATGCCATGACATCAGCCTCTGCTGACAGCAAGATATGTCTGCACTATGTAAAAACCCACCGTATTTTCTCTTCTCACTACAAATCACTCTCATGCCTAATATCCTGAGAGTTTCACTTATCCATTTTTGACTCATTTCTCACTTCTTCACCAAACATTCTGCACCAAACTCTCTTACTACCTCTCTTACTCACAGTTCATAGAGCTCCACCATCCCCGCACTCACTGATGTACTACTCCGTAGTACTGTCCACCAAGACTTATATTCCTTACTTTTGTGGAAAATTATTATGTTATAATGGCTGCCAAATCTCGGCAAAGGTAACAGCTGGGCCCTTATGTTCTGATTTTGAAAAATAAGAGTTATTATTTTTTTGTATTGTTCCTGATTTTCTTTGTTTCCTTTCTCTGGCCCATTTTTTCCCTTGGGGATTCTACCCGGACTACACCTTCATGGATTCAGTGAATTGAAATGTGTATGTACATTTCTAATCTATTTTTTCCTGGCCATGGTATATGTCTAGCCTACAGTACACCCATAATCTACTAAGATATACATGTTACTACACAGCATGTATAAACTAACACACTGGGTTTATAATACAAAGATCTAATAGTGTTCTAATAAAAAGTCTGTTCAAGAATGGAAAATTATATTAGTCACCACAGGAAATGTTGCCACAAGAAGAAAATATGCTACTGTTCATGATGTTTTATGGAGCATATAAAATCGTAGGATGTATCGAAGGATGGAGATAGGAATGAGGAACAGACAGCAGGCCTATCCATGCCTCTAAAGTGACTCCTTTCCTCCAGTTACTTTTCTTTGACTTTCTTAAATTAATATAACCTTACTTAGAAGCATGTCCTTGTCCACCTAAACTCTCTGTATCATGTGTGCACACAAACTTTTACGTTAGTTGGTTGATGTAAGGATGAGGTGGACTATCTGCCCATTTTATACTGAATATTATCTAATCAGAGAATTAATGACTTGATTGAGATACTCATCTACCAGTGACACTACCTGTGGATTTTCTCTTCTACCCTGTAACTATCATTATCTTTCTTTATCTTTTTAGAGGAAGCAGGATTTTCCCATCTACTTCATTATCTCCTAATAGGAAGCACCATTTCCTGTATTGTCATTGTGACTGTTTTATACTGTACTTTACAACACAGAGGTAAGTCACTTGGAGCTTAGTCAGTGCCTCCTTTCAAGCAGAAGACAACATCTTAATACCCATCTGACAGGTAGTGGGAGTGGAAGAAAATACCTGGGTATTTGGTGAAACTGTCTACTTGTGCAGAGGGTATGGTATAACCAGTTCCCCTAGTGGAAACCCAAAAGAAAAAAGGTTATTAGTTAATTTAGTGGGTAACAGAACTTTAAAAAATATATTAAAACACTACCAAATAGTCCCCTTTCTATTTGCCTGAATAAGTTTCAGAGCTGAGGGACATTTTCCTGCTCCGTTTGTTTTGAAGGGAAGAAAGGTAAACTTCTAACTTCCAGTGACAGATGAACTTTACAGAAATAGTATTTTATCTGACAGTGCTGAGAGGAAATACAAAGTTTTATTTGGGCATTACACCAATGTAATTCTATTAATTGCAATGCAGTTTCTCCATATATTACATTTAGCATGCAATGAATGTTAAGCTGAGATTCCAAAACAAGAAGATTTTAAGAGTAAACTGTGGGGCAGAGGTCAGAAAGCATTACATTTCCTTCCTGCATTGTGAAGAAGGTTGGCTTCAGAACAGAATGGATAAAAATAAATTTATTTTTTAAATCTAATTTTGATTTAAAGCAGATCATTTTATTTAAATTAAATTGGTTTATTTTTAAAAGAAAAATATATTTCAAATTATGACAACATATGTTTGAACCTAAATTTGTTATGATTTGTTAAAATAATTTTATTTACATTTTTAAAAATTAAGCAGTACCTGTTTGGTGATGAAGTTTTAGAGAAAGCCAAAACACTGACCTAGTGGAAAACAAACAACACTTAGAATATTAGTTTGTTAAATTTTTAAACCAGCTTTTTACAGCAATAGCATCTTATGCAGGTGCAAAGAGAATATTTTCTGCATGCGGTTTATTCAACTAGTCAATTCAGTGACTAATTTTCTGCTTTTTCAACCTTGAATGAACTTTGATCTCTTCCAACCTATGAATAAAATGAGGTGTAAGGATGAGATCTACTACTTTTAAAATCTTGAATAGTGATAGAAATGTAGCCATGTTAGTCTGGTGTAGCTGAAACAAAATACAGGACTATGTAGCACTTTAAAGACTAACAAGATGGTTTATTAGATGATGAGCTTTCGTGGGCCAGACCCACTTCCTCAGATCAAATAGTGGAAGAAAATAGTCACAAACATATATACCAAAGGATACAATTAAAAAAATGAACACATATGAAAAGGACAAATCACATTTCAGAACAGAAGGGGATGCGGGGAGGTAAATGTCTGTGAGCTAATGGTATTAGAGGTGATAATTGGGAAGCTATCTTGGTAATGGGTAAGATAGTTAGCGTCTTTGTTGAGACCGAGCGTAGAGTGTCGAATTTTAGCATGAATGACAGTTCAGAGGATTCCCTTTCAAGTGCAGATTTAAAGGCTTCTGAAGCAGGATGCAGGTAATTAAGTCGTTGAGACAGTGTCCTTTCTGGTTGAAATGGCAAGAAACTGTTTTTCTTTGTGATCCTGTCTAATATCTGTTTTGTGGGCATTGATCCTTTGGCGAAGTGTCTGAGGCGTTTGTCCAATGTACAAAGCAGACGGACACTTTCGGCACATGATAGCATAAATTATATTTCTGGATGTGCAGGAATATGTATTCTTGATCTTATAACTCACTTGGTTAGGTCCAATAATGGTATCAGCAGAGTGGATATGTGGACAAAGCTGGCAACGGGGTTTGTTGCAAGGGAAGGTACCAGGGTTGGTATTAGTGTGGTATGTCCTGTGGTTGTTGGTCAGAATCATCTTGAGGTTAGATGGTTGTCTATAGGAGACTATGGGTCTGTCTCCCAGAGCCTCTTGGAGTTTAGTATCCTGTTCCAGTATAGGCTGTAGTTTATTGATAATGTGTTGGACAGGTTTAAGTTGGGGCTGTAGGTGATGACAAGTGGTGTTCTATTGTTGGTTTTCTTGGGTCTGTCTTGAAGTAGATGGTTTCTAGGTATTCGTCTGGCTCTTTCAATTTGCTTTTTTATTTCTCCGGGTGGGTAGTTGAGGTTTATAAATGCTTGGTAGAGATCCTGAAGTTTCTGGTCTCTGTCAGTGGGATGAGAGCAGATGCGGTTGTATCGAAGGGCTTGGCTATAGATGATGGATCGTATGGTGTGTGCTGGATGGGAGCTGGAAGCATGTAGGTAACTGTATGAGTCAGTGGGTTTTCTGTAGAGGGTGGTGTCTAAACCTGTCCAATGCCCACAAAACAGATATTAGACAGGATCACAAAGAAAAAACAGTTTCTTGCCATTTCAACCAGAAAGGACACTGTCTCAACGACTTAATTACCTGCATCCTGCTTCAGAAGCCTTTTAAATCTGCACTTGAAAGGGAATCCTCTGAACTGTCATTCATGCTAAAATTCGACACTCTCTGCGTCGGTCTCAACAAAGACGCTAACTATCTTACCCATTACAAAGATAGCTTCCCCAATTATCACCTCTAATACCATTAGCTCACAGACATTTACCTTTCCCCACCTCTAATACCATTAGCTCATAGACATTTACGCATCCCCTTCTGTTCTGAAATGTGATTTGTCCTTTTCATATGTGTTCATTTTTTTAATTGTATCCTTTGGTATATATGTTTGTGACTATTTTCTTCCACTATTTGATCTGAGGAGGTGGGTCTGGCCCACGAAAGCTCATCATCTAATAAACCATCTTGTTAGTCTTTAAAGTGCTACATAGTCCTGTATTTTGTAAAATCTTGAAGGACATGATGACCTGAAAAAGGTGTTATATTCACTAACTATAGATAATATTTCCCTTTTGAAATAAATCATTTAGTTTTAAATATTAAACAAGTATGATGAAATACTTTTTTCTTATGTATCCAGCACATTTAAGGTAGTTTTATGTAACTATTTAAAAAAACACAATTTTTTAAAAGATGTTTTGTGCATTTTAATTGAACTGCAACATCCTCAAAATGCAGCTTGACACTAATCATGAGTAAAAAATTAATAATCTAGTAAATAAGAAAATAATCATTAACAATTTTCTAACATAATACAAATATAAAACTTAAAAACCTAAAATAAAAGTATGTTGAGCTGTACAAAAAATAAATGTGTATTGATATAGTGTACCTTCCTGGTTAGCAAAAATGTATCAAATTAAGTATAAAGACTATATTTACTTGAAAATAAAAATGTTTTAATAGTTATCATCCAATGACAATCAGTCTTTCATTAGGAAAATAACTAAAAAGAAAGCCAGTTAAAATTTGTTATTTAAATCAAGATTATCTGCTTGCTGATTTCAGACATGGTTAAAATCAGTGATTTAAACCAGTTTGATTTAAATCAATCTACCCTGCTTTAGATGTTCTGTTTGGATGGATATATATACTATATATTTTACAGAGTTTGTCTGTTTCATCAAGAACTCCTCCTAAACGGCAAGAGCTGGGACCACCAAATTTGGTGTACAGCTTCCTCTGATCATAACTTAAATCATAAGGGTTTGGTTATACCAGGAAAATAGGACACAGCTGACCAAATGTTGAAAGAGACTGAATGAAGATGAGCCAGAAAAATAGGATGAACCTGGAATAAGACTGTTTTTCAATAAACCTTACAGAAAAGAGATAAAATGTAGAAATTTGGAGTAATGCACTGTTCTGGCACAGCTAAATCAATGCTTAAGGCTTGAAAGCTAGAAGATAATGTTATTGGAAACCAAACTGACTATATCCCTTTTTTGGTAAAACTAGTGAATGATAACATAGTTGTTGTGAGCAAGACACGAGAAGTCATTCTTCCGCTCTACTCTGCGCTGGTTAGGCCTCAGTTGGAGTATTGTGTCCAGTTCTGGGCACCGCATTTCAAGAAAGATGTGGAGAAATTGGAGAGGGTCCAGAAAAGAGCAATGAGAATGATTAAAGGTCTAGAGAACATGACCTATGAGGGAAGACTGAAGAAATTGGGTTTGTTTAGTTTAGAAAAGAGAAGATTGAGGGGGGACATGATAGCAGTTTTCAGATATCTAAAAGGGTGTCATAAGGAGGAGGGAGAAAACTTGTTCATCTTGGCCTCTGAGGATAGTACAAGAAGCAATGGGCTTAAACTGCAGCAAGGGCGGTTTAGGTTGGACATTAGGAAAAAGTTCCTAACTGTCAGGGTAGTCAGACACTGCAATAAATTGCCCAGGCAGGTTGTGGAATCTCCATCTCTGGAGATATTTAAGAGTAGGTTAGATAAATGTCTATCAGGGATGGTCTAGACAGTATTTGGTCCTGCCATGAGGGCAGGGGACTGGACTCGATGACCTCTCAAGGTCCCTTCCAGTCCTAGTATTCTATGATTCTATGATAGGGGTGAAGAAAAAATGCATTTGATGGAATTCCCATTTAAAACATTTACTAAAACAACGTAGTAGAAAAAATTAAACAATTCCTTTTAAAGAAATCCAAAATAAAAATTAACTTAATAAAATAACTCCTGTATTTTTGAAAAATACAATCATTTAAATATGGCATGTACATTTTCCATTTATCCCGCCCACCCAAAAAAGAATCCAGCCCTTTATGGAGCTATGAATCTGAGCAACTCTGGGTAAATCTGCTAGTATCTACTATATATTTGAGACAGTGTGTCTGTCTGTGAGTGTGTCTGTCTGTCCATCTGCTCTTTATTCAAGAACTCGTTCTAAATGGTAAGAGCGAGGACCACCAAATTTGGTAGGCAGCTTCCTCTTATCATAACTTAAAACAAGACAAAGGATTGGTTGTGCCAGGACAATGGGATGTGGCTGGAATGCGATTGTTTCTCATAAAATGGAAAGGCAGGGCTTTGCTAGCAGGGAAAGTTATACTGTATAATGACCATGAGGGACAACAAGGAGTCAGAGATGGGGACTAGAACACCTATAATCCCATTGGGGCAGAAGGAGGCAGCGGGGGAGAAAGGGACCACTATCTACTATATATTTGAGAGACTTTGTCTGTGTGATTGTCTGTTTCTCTGTGCCCAGAATGGGATAGTTTGTCATAAAACCAGACAGAAAAGAGACAGAATCACAAGGTGAGTAAAATAGGCTGGCTAGGGGCATGCTCCTCCCCCAGTCCTGCGTCTCCCTCCCAGAGCTCTTTAGGGAGTCTGGGGAGGCTTAAGGCTCCCTTCCATTTGTGCGGGGTCACACAAAACCATACAGAAAAGAGACAGAATCACCAGGCAGGTGAAAGGGGCTGGCTGGGGGCACACCCCTATCTGGAACTGCCCCAGCTCTGAGGCTCCCATTCCCAGGCGCCCTTTAGGGAAGGTGGGGTGGGCCTCAAGCTCCTCTCCTGATTCACAGGGAAACATCGCTGGCTGTTCCACTTTGCCAGGGAGCAAGGGAAAAGTGCACAGGTGTCTGCATTCCTCACTCTGGCTGGGGAGTGCAGATGAACCTGGACCCATCCCCTCTGCAGGACATGCACCCCTCCTCCATCTGTTCCCACTGGAGCTGCAGCAGCTATGGAAAGGTGCTTCTCATTTGGCTCTAAGATGCTGTGGTGACATAGGGTTGGGGTTGTCCTCTCTCCCTGGGGCAGCCTGCATACTGAGCACCTCATCCCCAGCCTGATCCCAGCACAATGATTTAAATGAAGCATGTACATTTTCATTTTATTTTCAAAAAAACCAAAAATAATTGAGTTAAAGACCTAAAACAGAGAACGTCTCCAAATTTCTCCATTATATCTCTCTTCTATAAGATTTATTGAGAAGCAGTCCTATTCCAGGTTCATCCTATTTTTCTGGCTCATCCTGAGTCAATCTCTTTCAACATTCACTCAGTTACGTTAATTTTGAGGCCTGTACTTCCTTTGATGCTTCTCTCTTTTCTGTCTGGTTTTATTGGAAGCAATCCCATTCCAGGCACAACCAAACCCTTACAATGCTTTAAGTGATGATCAGAGGAAACTGTATACTGAATTTGGTGATCCTAGTTCTTACCATTTAGGAGGAATTCTTGAACAGACAGACAAACACACATACAGACAGATGCACAGACAAACTCTCTCAAATATATAGTGATTTGCATAACTGCACATCTGAGTCAACTCCTAAATCTTGCTTTGATCAAGGATCTTGGTTAACGATCAAGATCAGTTCAAGTATACATGATGCTTCCTAATAATATTAGTAAAATAGACAATAAAATAAGCTGAGGATTAGTATAAGAAAACTTCTGAGCTTTTTTTAAACTATTTAACCAACCTTTACTAATTATTGAATTTTTTTTTATAGAAACAGAGCTCAAAACATTTACAAAGCTTATTCACTTACATGAGCTATATATAAAATTAAACTTACAGACTACATTTACAGCATGCCATTAAAACACCTTGTGCTGATGGGACAACTCATCTGATCTCTGGGTATTTCATTTTCAGCCTCAGCTCTCTTGACATTTGGCTTCTGCACTAACAAAGGTAAGTGGTGTTTGTATTTATTTTGTGCAGACTGCAACCACACTCGTATGTTAAGTCCAACCAATGATGTTGTCCAGTATCTGTGGCAGGATATGTCTGGATATGTCTTCACTGCAAGTGAAGGTGTGATTGTAGAACAGTGAGGTTACCCATACCAGCTGTAATCCAGCTAGCATAGGTAACAGTAGCAGTGAAGATCTGGGCAGCATGGACTAATAACCTAACTATGGACTCAAGTCTTTGTAGGCTTGTATTTGAGTGGCTAGCCCACACTAAAGTCCATACCACACATCTTCACTTCTATTATTCTCCAAGCTAGCCCAAGTTTGCCTACTCACACTCCAAACACATTTTTGCTTTGCCATTTGCACACTGTTGTATGTGTGTGAGGGAGATACTGTGGGCCAAACACTGAAATATTTTCTAACGGATATTTGCATCAGTTGAGTGAGTTAAATCTACACTTCTGATCACCTACATGAATGAGCACTCATGTATGTACATATCTGGTTGGCATGCACTCATTCCCTTTTGTAGGAGGTAGTAGGGAGCCAATTTTTGAATATTTTTAGACCTATGTGTTTTGTGGATTATTCAATTTTCATAACATAAACAAGGAGAACTGGAATTCATCATGAACTAAGTCAGTGCAATGTTGGTCATGCAAGCCAGGAAATTCAGAGTTTTGGACAAAATTAAAATTGCTATGGAAACTCCAACTTTGTATGTCCTGGCTCTTGCGCAATCAGAACATCAGCCTTCCTGTTGCATCCACAACGTGTTTTCTTGAAGAAAGAGTCACACCGGAATTTAGAAATGAAATTGACACCTGAAGGGGCTGAGTGGAAATGACATCTTGGTCTTCAATCTCTGTATATTTTCAGACTTCCCACATCACAGTGGCATGACAGCGCATGCAACTCTCATTAATGATTTACTTTGTTGACTTGAATGGGTCTGCTTGTGGCAGAAGCAACTAGTCAGTGTGAAGAAATAATACATAATAATACATTTGTTAGTACAAATGATGGCACAAGTGAGAAGTAAAAAAAAATAAGGAGGGTTGGAAAGTATTGGAAAAAGTAGGAACAGTGCTACCCAGAGTAAAAAGCATTCTTCTGAACTCTCAGACAATCTCTGAAGACATGGCATTGTAAAAGGGCTCTTGAGACAACCCAAAAGCTCTCAGACCATTGATTCACATACACGGAGTCATAGTCTCAGGAGGAAGCAGTTCCTACAACCCTTCACATAGCTCAGACATGGCTTGGTGAACAAGAAAGCACTGCTGGACCTGAGCTTAGTAGGTACCAGTGTGTCCTGCACTGGCTTTATCATGACACAGCTGGTGCTCTCTCTCCACCTTTGCCACCCTATTGCACTCACTATTCTCTGTTTTCATCTGCTTTTATTAGAGGTAAATACAGTAAACTTCCGATAATTCGGCACCTTTAGGACCCAGGGGGTGTCGGATTATCAGATATGCCGGACTATTGGAAGGGGGGGCTATGAGGGGTCTGGGGTGGGGTGCAGGCGATGGGGGGGCGGCGCTGCGGGACCAACCCAGCAGCACCCCAGCTGCTCTGCCCCAGACTTCCCCAAGTCAGCCGCTGCTGAAACTGACCAGCGGCTGAGTCGGGGAAGCCCGGGGCAGAGCAGTTCCAATTGTCCGGCTGCCTAGAGAACTTCCGGGTTCCAGGTGGTGCCGGACTATCAGGAGTGCCGGATCAACTGGATGCTGGACAATGGGAGTTTTACTGTATTAGTTAAAAGTCTATTTCCTTCCTCCCTATTCTATTTTCCAAACAGGAACTAATATGAGCCTCAACTCCATGGCTGCGCCAGATAACCCCAATGTGCATTCTACAGATACGTCAGGGGTCTCTTGCAATGACCGGCCAGACGACATTTATCAAAATTAATATTCTGACAATACAGAACCAAATGTTCCCGATCCAGTGCTGTCTGTCTATGAGAGATGCTTAACAAAAGGTTTTTGGTATGGACATGCTGTCTTGGTTTAATTTGCTAAGAAGAGAGTGTTTTGGAAATGTAATCAATCCATGGCTCCATGCAGATGTCAGTCACCAGCTATAACTCACCTTTTCTCCAAAAGGTAACCAAGAAAACATATACTATAAAGCTATACAAATATTTAAAACAAAACTATGGGCCAAATTGTGGACTGGCTTACACCACATGCATAACCTGCACAGAACTGAATACTGTATTCTGAAACTAATATTTTAAATTGCAGTTAAGGAGCCCAATTTCTTAAATGTAACTAAAGAGAAGACGTAGAATTAATTTAGCAGTAAAAACCCTGAACCTTTGAAAATATGGAAAATATGGCAATTACAAACTAAGGTTCCTTTGTACACTGACTTTAAGCTGTTTGTACTATCTTTTTTTCTTGGAGCAAATATTAATTCAATAAAAAGATTAAGGAACCAAATGGCTGCCTATATTGTGAAAATCATGATTGTTTTAGATATTTAGGAGCTAAGAATGAGATTTCTTAGGACTAGTAACTTAATATGTATTTTACAATGTGATTCAGAGTAGCTATTTATTTTAATATTTTTTTATTTTTAATATTTTAAACATAACTACAGGTGATTAATAGCTTATAGAGTGTTACCTTGCCCAGTTTGGTAAAAGTTTACACAACAATGCAGTGTAGTCTACAGAGCCTGACATAAGGTGCTCTGTGCTTTACTCTAACTGCCCTGTGTAAAGCCTGCTGGCACAAATTAAAAGGCACCTGGTTTGTAGTAATGTTGCCCTGTATGAGACAGGAATTCATCAATGCAAACTAGGCACATTTTAGTTCACGTCAGCAAGGTCTTTGTGGGGCAGTTAGAGCACTCAAACATATAATGTTTTACAATTCACATCCCTGTAGTGCGGAGTGCTTCATAGACAAGACTAAGATGTTTCCTTCTGACAGCATTGTTGGTCTATGTCAAATTAGTTTCTGGGCTGGGGGCAAATTCTATTGGACAGATGTCCCCACCATGCAAACTATAATCAGCTAACATTAATCTGCAGTGGCACCTCTATGACCAGTCTTAGCAGAGAAGCCAAATGTCAAATGAGCACAAGGACTATTCTGTTACACCTGGAGCTAGTTTTTCACATGAGGTCTGCAGAACATTGTGGCAGTCTGGAGAAAATTTGCTCTGCTAGTACTATGCTCTGGATTTAGAAGAGGAATTCAGTCTCCAGACCTGCTAATCCAGAACTTTTTCAACAGCACTAAATTCTTACTTTTAATTAAAAGTGGCATTTTTGGTTGAGGTTTCAATGCCAATTGGAAGCATGCAGAGTATTAATATGGCAGCAGCATTGTTTCAGATGTTACATTCAAGGCAATTTTAGCTTGATGCTAAAATAATGATTATATTTATGTGCATATAATATATAATGATCTGTACCATCATTGAGGCATTTATTTCAATAAAGCTGATGTAAGCAAACAATACAGTATTTATAATTAATCGCCCATCAAATTTGTCAATCAATTATCAATTGATTAATAATTGATAACTGATTAAAATTTAACTGGGATTACATTCTTTGAGAGGGGTTCTATCAAATATGGATTAATTTAATGATAATGAATTTTGGAAAAATCAACTGCGATTGGATTTATTGATTAACAGTAAAGAATTCACATACACAGAGAGGCATACAGTCACCAACAGCTGTGGAAGACCTTTCTCTGTAGTTCATTGACATCCTGAATCCAGATTGCACATGGTCTTACTTCCTCATGCCCTTGTATGGTAATTGTACCTTGTCACCATTATCATGTATCATTCTGATTCTTTTCTATTTCCGGGGGACATTCTTTTTTTCTTAGGCTCTTTCCAAGGTTCCCTGTTCCACTGCACCTTTGTAACTGTCTCAACACATGAAGGTTAATCATTACACTGGTCTACAATTTTTTAGAAGTCATCTGCTTCAGAGATAAAATGTGCTATTTATTATGTATTTTGATGTGCTGAATTCAAATATGACAATTAAAACAACTGATTGGCTACTGTTTCCAAGATATTTAAGTTTTTACATTTTACGTCTATGTATATTGTGAAGATAGTAGAGTTTTAATCATAAATTGTAAACCTAGGTCTTTTCATGTGTTTATGGTTGCTTTACATGATAATATTTCACCTGTACTGTTTATGTAACACTTTAAAAATCAGCAAAAGGGTTATATAAATAAAATTTATTATGAAACAAAAGGCAAAAAATGATTATGTACATAGTTTAGTCCTATTCAGTGTCTACTCGGCGCTTCTTGGCTTGTCTCTTGTATTCATTAAATGGAGCATCTCTTGTCACTGTCCAGCAATAGTCTGCAAGCATTGATGGGCTCCATTTGCCCTGATAGCGTTTCTCCATTGTTGCAATGTCCTGGTGAAATCGCTCGCCGTGCTCGTCGCTCACTGCTCCGCAGTTCGGTGGAAAATAATCTAGATGAGAGTGCAAAAAATGTATCTTTAGTGACATGTTGCAACCAAGGCTTTTGTATGCCTTGAGGAGGTTTTCCACCAACAACCTGTAGTTGTCTGCCTTGTTGTTTCCGAGAAAATGTATTGCCACTAACTGGAAGGCTTTCCATGCCGTCTTTTCCTTGCCACGCAGTGCATGGTCAAATGCATCATCTCGAAGAAATTCACGAATCTGAGGACCAACAAAGACACCTTCCTTTATCTCAGCTTCACTTAACCTTGGAAATTTTCCAGGGAGGTACTTGAAAGCTGCTTGTGTTTTGTCCATGGCCTTGACAAAGTTCTTCATCAGACCCAGCTTGATGTGTAAGGGTGGTAACAAAATCTTCCTTGATTCAACAAGTGGTGGATGCTGGACACTTTTCCTCCCAGGCTCCAATGACTGTCGGAGTGGCCAATCTATCTTGATGTAGTGGGAATCTCTTGCACGACTATCCCATTCGCAGAGAAAACAGCAGTACTTTATGTATCCAGTCTGCAGACCAAGCAAGAGAGCAACAATCTTCAAATCACCACAAAGCTGCCACTGATGTTGGTCATAGTTTATGCACCTCAAAAGTTGTTTCATGTTGTCATAGGTTTCCTTCATATGGACTGCATGACCAACTGGAATTGATGGCAAAACATTGATCTGTTGGCTCTCTCCAAATCATTGGCACTTCAAAAGGCATAGATTTCCTTTTCCTGTTCAACCACTGGCGAAGATTTGTTGCACAAGTGTTGCAGCATATGTGTGGGGCTCACCTCTTGTCCTGATCTCCAATTTTGCAGCCAAAATAAAGGTGTTAGGCTTTCTTAACCATAGTGGTTATACTGCGCTTTTGTGATGCAAAAGTCACTTCACCACAAACATAGCAGAAGTTATCTGCACTGTTCACACAAGTACGAGGCATCTCTGCTCACTTTGGCTAAACAGAAATGTGTCCCTTTGCAAAATCAAACACTGACAAATAAGAGAGCACGACACTGTATGATTTCTAGAGCTGATATAGGGCAATTTGTTCAGCAGAGTGATGTAAGCTTCGTTATGATTGCATCATCCATGATTTCTAGGAATAACATGATGCAATTCATATCATGTATGACAATACCAGCTTCAGATTGCATCATTCATTGTTTTGCCTAAAAGCAAGTACTGTCCAAATCCAGTCATAGATTTATTCATAGATCCAGTCAAAGATGTATTTTAGTCATTTCTGGTTTAAATTGAGATCCCTTCCCTTTATAACTCACTTATCCTCCGCCATTCCCAAGTCAAGGGTCGTATATACTGACCCAATAGCATATCTTGAAAACTAGAGCCAATCAACAATTTTAAGCATAATTTTTGTTCTCAGTGACCCAGAATTAGTAAAGTTTGACTACATTTATTTCAGATGCATTTTGGCTGTAGAGCACTGTTATTTATGCCCTTTTCTATACATATTTATTTGTTTCATGGTTTAGAAATGTATTATCCACAAGTTATCTCCTACACCAGTTTTCAAAATATGCTAAGGCTTACTGTTCAGTCAGAGACCATTCTCTAAAGTTAGCTTGATCTTAACTGTGAACTCTTATGTCTTTAAATCTTTTTTGGCTTATCTGAAGTGTCGACAAAAGAGACCCTTAAAATACAAAATATTTAATAAGAGTAACAGAAATGGTTATGATATTTTGATAATATTTTTGTAGGAATAAAAATGATCGTAGATCAGCTCATTTATTCATTTTTACTGCTCACTAAATGTAATTTTGTAGGGGTTTTTTTGCCACTGATAGACATCTATCAGGAAGTATTTCTAATCAATTTAAGGAATTTATTAGAAGTATTTATAGACTGATCTCCCTCTTGATAACTTCAATGGATATTGTTTCCTTTTTTATGCATACCTTTGTCTTGTGGTGAGAGTTAAACTAGGGATTATGGATACAATTTGTTAATTTGTTCACTTTAGACCTTTTCCAATGACTTTTAAAATAAATTGTGAGACTCTTATGTATTTGAGGCGATTTTGGATTGGATCCATAAATTGGAACTGTTCATACATAATGTAGAAAATGTTTTATTTGTTCTTTTTGTTCTTTGCTTCTTATATTACTGAAGAAGAGGAACAGAAGTCTGTGTATGGACTCCATGTGCTAATATCTGATCCAGATGGGGGACTCCTCAGCTGAGGTTTTTACTCATCCTGCATACAAGCCCCTAGGCATCTATGATATGAATATAAGATTTTTTTGAATAATTCCTTCATCCCATCTGCCTGACTCCACTCCTCTCACTTTCATTACACCCCACTCCTTCCTGCTCTGATTGATTTACACAAGACATTGACATAGTGCTTTTCCCAGGACAGAAAACTGACTTGATTATTTCCCCTCTTACCCTTTCATCCAGTCTACTTTAAAGTGGCCCTGACTCTGGGCAGCAGTGGGATTTCTGGGGACAAAGCGCCTGTACAGATCTCCTGGGTCCCAGCTGGAGACCCATGCCAATGGGATAGTGACTGTTCTAAATATATACAGGATTAACAGCGCTCACATTAACAGCGTGACTTGCATTATATGGCCTCCGGCAGGAACATAGAATAGGCCCATGTAACTCTTACTAGGTGAGTCTTTTTGCAGTAACTGATTGTAATTTTTAGTTGGTAACTCAATTAACTCTTCACTCATCAACTCAGACAAGAGCCTTTCTATTTAACCTGCAGTGTAGATTGACAAAGAGCTGTGAACGCCTGTATATTTTGAAACCTTGCTATCCTGACTCTCTACATATATATTTTTGTGGCAGCTGAGATCAGATGATTCATATTTTGAGTCTTTTCATGTGAATTTGTCTGGAGGTTGATGGCAAGATTCACTCAATGGAGAACAATCAGCTCTGGAACTCACTTCCCACATTTTTCTCCCAGATACTGTTAATCATCAAGGCCCACAGCTAAACCCACCTATTTTCCCACGTTTGCCCGAGGCAGGTGAAGGCATTTATTTATACTTTGATCTACTATGTGGAGAATCTGGTTTAACTTTGCTACCATTTGTTAGATTTGGTTGTTTGAATTGATGCACGTGTCCAGAGATGGCATAGAAGGGGCACAATAAAAAAAATTAACTAAAATAAAAGTGCCATCTAGAATGCTGAGGTTGTGCAGGAGGGTTGCTAAGGAATCCAGATAATTGTGGTTCCAACATGCTCCAAAACTCTTTCATAGAGGGAACTGAGCCACACAACTATTCTTAAATGGATTTAATGACAAGTGGAGTTGTTTTAATTTGCACTCCTATAGCTGTGTCTAGATTTTCTGAGATATGTTCTTTGCAGTTCTGTGAAATAATCTGTAGTGATGCCATAATCGCCTCTTTGTTTTTGAGTCTTCATTAGTAATCTGTTTGTTGCTACCTTAGCTTGCTATCAAAATTCCACACAGCAGACCTTCTGCCTGGGTCACCAAGTGAATGCTCTGGCTGGAAATCTGAAGTGAAATCCTGATCCAGTTGATAAGAGTTCTGTCACTGACAACTCTGTGTTCACTATTTCACCCCTGTTTTCCAAAAGTTTAAAATTCTCAACTGGGAAGAGGAGAGATTGAGCTGGTGGCATTTTTGTGGTGAAAATCAGCCTTACAGAGGTTAATGCAATGGAATGCATTTTGTTTGCTCACAACTAATTCTGTTGTTAATTTATCATTATGGATACAAGTGGGAATCACTGAATTCTTTACTTTATCCAATCATACTATGCCAAGAACTACCTTAAAGAAATGTTAAGATTGACATTTTAACAGTATGAAGGTTAGTGAATTCAGAACTAAGGCTGACCCAGAATTGCTGCCTTGTGACAGGATGTAGGTATTGGCATAGGACTGGATGCAGAATGTTTCACAGAGGCACTGCAGCTGCATGCTGGTTCACACCATTGTTTGGAAGCAGCTGGCTAGGGAACAACTATCAAAAGTCACTGAGAACATTATCATCATATCATGTCATCTGTCAATGACTGGAGCTCCTGGTTCTGCATTTCTTGGTAGCACAATGTGTCCCTGACTATAACATTTAAATTGCTATCTGAATTCCTTTTCTGGCTATAAGTCACTCACATATACCACATCATGACAATTACCCACACATAGTCCACCTCCTCTCCTCCTCAGCTGCCTCTCACATTCACAGCTCAGAGAGATCCAGCCCTCCTCCTCTCACTCTGCTATGCATCAAACATCCAGGCACCACTCGGTGTCAATTGCTCACTAGGCCTTACACTTGTCACTTTTCTCTTCATTTTGTTTTCCTCTTTCCTGCCACAATCTGCAGAGGCTAAGATCCTTTCCTCTATACTCTATTATTTCCTAACAACACTTTTTCTGTATTTTCATTGTTGAACCAGTTGAGGCTTTACATTATGATGCCAACATGAGTCATTGGGAACTTAGACACTGACCACTCTTGGACACAGAGAAAAGCCTCCGTGCCCTGATGCCTACCAGGCCTCAAGCCACAGAAATGCCCTTGTCTTACCTCTAACCAATGTACAATGGGAGGGAAATGCCTCGATGCCCCTTTGCCATTTGTGCTTACACTGTCTGGGCCTTTGTACAGTAGCTGTACCCTGATGGGCAGGTCAAATTGGCATGGATTGTGGGGTTTTTTCCACCTACCCCCACAACATGGGGCTCTGGTCACTTTTGGATAAAACTAATGTAAACGGTGGCGTCTTTGTAACATGAAGTCTTTAAACCGTGACTTGATGACTTCAGTAACTTAACCAAAAGTTAGGGGTTCATTACAGGAGTGCATGGGTGAAGTTCTGTAGCCTGTTATATGCAGGATTCAGACTAGATAATCATTATGGGCCCTTTCTGAAGTGTTGTTTACTCTTCTTCCTCAGAACACAAGAACTAGGGCTCATCAAATGAAATTAATAGACATTGGGTTGAAAACAAACAAAAGAAAGTATTTTTTTTTCACGCAATGCCCAGTCAACCAAAACTATACAAAAAGAACTAGATACATTCATGGAGAATAGATCCATCAATGGCTATAAGCCAGGATGGACAGGGATGATGTCCCTAGCCTCTGTTTGCAAGAAGCTGGGAATAGGTGACAGGGGATGGATCACTTGATGATTTCCCATTCTGTTCATTCCCTCTGAGGCACCTGGCATTGGCCACTGGTGCAAGACAGGATCGACTAGATGGATCTTTCATCTGACCCAGAATGACCATTTTTATGTACTTAACTTTCCTACCATGAGTAGTCCAATGGAAATCAATCAACTTATTTATAATAGTAAGGATAAGCACATGGCTGTTTTGAGGATTGGAATCTAAATTGTAGAAGACATTTTTATAAGAGTGGTGAAAAGATTTCACATTTCCGAACTTCTTTGAAAATCTACAGGCCTACATTTTCCAAAGTGATTAGCAATTTTGAGTGCCCAACCTGAAACTCCTTTTCAGAAGTTAAGTACTCAGGTCTTTCTGAAAATCAGGCAGTGATAAATTGTCTCAAGTTGGGAGCACTAAAGATTACTAGTGGTGTTGACCCAGGATATGAACAAGCCAAGGTGGGTGCAATAATACTGGATCCATTTGTGTTTGTCAAAGAGACAAGTTCTTGAGCTCCACAGAGGTCTTCTACAGGTCTGGGAAATAGCTCTGTATAGGTCAAAACCTTACCTCTCTCACATTTTACTGATCCACTTCTGTTGGTATTACCTCATCAAACTTGTGTCGTCTCCCTTAAAGTTACCAGTTACTTTTGAAAATATTGGCCATAAAATTAAATAAGGATGAAATGAGTCCCTCTCCTTTCTTCTTCTTTAAAATCAGATGAAGTTAAGCATATCCTGAGTACTTCTACCACTAACTTCTCAAGACATTATTCCTTCAAATAGCATCTGGTAGGTTGGTTGTCTGCTTTATTTTTTTTACTATGATTTATATTACAGTAATGCCATGGGGTCCCATAATCTCTACAGTATGCTAGTCTGAATTAGCACCCATATTTCTGCAATATTTTATTATTATATGAGTTTAACGGTGATATATTGTAGGGCATGTCAGCATTTGCAGGGTAAAGGAGAATTATTAATTCAGAAAAAAGGTATAATCAGAACTCACCTTGAATATGATGGATTATTTTCTATAGCACAGTCCTTGATGGATAGAAGTAAAATGTACAGAGAGATGACAGGCAGAGTAGGAGGAAGTCTGCTGAAAACCCAGCAATTACCAGACTGCTCATTCCTGAATCACAGCTTCACATGGAAGCTGCCTTCATATATGTTCAGGGAACAAGTGTGGAATCATAGAATCATAGAACACTAGAACTGGAAGGGACAGCGAGAGGTCATCAATTCCAGTCCCCTGCCTTCATGGCAGGACCCAGTACCATCTAGACCATCCCTGATAGATGTCTATCTAACCTGCTCTTTAATATCTCCAGAGATGGAGATTCCACAACCTCCCTAGTCAGCTTATGCTAGTGTTTAACCACCATGACTGTTAGGAAGTTTTTCCTTATGTTCTACCTAAACCTCCCTTGCTGCTGTTTAAGCCCATTGCTTCTTGTCCTATCCTCAGAGGTCAAGGAGAACAATTTTTCTCCCTCCTCCTTGTGACACCCTTTTAGATACCTGAAAACCACTATCATATTCCCTCTCAGTCTTCTCCTTTCCAAACTAAACAAGCCCAATTCTTTCAGTCTTCCTTCACAGGTCATGTTCTTTAGACCTTTAATCATCCTTGTTGCTCTTCTCTGGACCTTCTCCAATTTCTCCACATCTTTTTTGAAATGTGATGCCCAGAACCAGACACAATACTCCAATTGAGGCCTAATCAGCGCAGAGTAGAGCAGAAGAATGACTTCTTGTGTTTTGCTCACAACACTCCTATTAATGCATCCCAAAATCATGTTTGCTTTTTCTGCAACAGTGTGACACTGTTGACTCATATTTAGCTGGTGGTCCACTATGACCCCTAGATCCCTTTGTGCAGTACTCCTTCCTAGACAGTCACTTCCCATTGTACTATCCTTCATTCACATGAGAGGCTGTTAGCATGTTTTTCCCCCACAGCCACGTTGTCTTATGGTAGATCAGTCCCTTTCCCTCTCTTCTCTCCTTTGGCAGGGGGAGGTTTTCACTGGAATGTGTGTAAAAGGTTCTCAAGCTTTTCCTATATCTCATTGCTGTTCATATCTCATCTGTGTTCTTATGTTTAATTCTTCTTCTGCATCTGCCTGTATCTGAAGATCTGCTACCAAAATAAATAAATAAATAAATAAATAAAATTGTAAGTGTGACTCTTTCTGTTTAATTTATAATAGGACTAGGACAGTTAACAGAGATGGACACTATTTATTAGCATCAGCTGTCTCTCTCATAAAAACATGAATGAAAACACGTACTTTTTTGAATGTCCCAGAACTGAGAACTCCAGTCATAGATCAGCAAGTCTCTACCTAGGGAATGTTGGCTTTCAAATTCCAGTGTGGCTGATTAAGTACCCTGTGGTAGGGATTAGTGGTATGTAGGGCTCTGGGGGTAACAGAACCCTAAGAAGGTTGCATAGAGGAGAAAAGGCTGATTGGGAGAGCCAATCAGGGAAGGCTTGCTAAAGCAGCAAGATATAAAATGGCTGCTCAGCAGGGAAAAAAGAGATAAGCTTTCCCTCTTGCAGGAGTGGGATGTGGCCAGGAAAAACAGGGAGCAGATATGGAAGGAGGGGAAATAGGTACCTATTAGGGGTAGAGTCACTGGCCTGGGACCGAGAATAGTCAGGGGAGGGGGGGGAAAATTGGCCTAAAAACAGACTTCAGTTTGCCCCTGAAGGCAGGGGCTAAACTAAGACTGCAGTTAGCCACTGAGACAAGTGGTGGGGTAGGTGGGTGGGTGGGCTGGGAGTTACCTGTCCCTCAGAAGGGAGGAAGTTAGTGTGCTGGGATGCAGCCAAGAGGGGTCACGCCCTGGAAGAGACTCCATGGTCCTGTGGTGACATGGGTCCATATAGCGGAGGCAGTGAAGACTGTGGGGGTGTGTCTAGACTACATGGCTCTGTCGACGGAGCCTTGTAAACTAGTTTATTTGGCATACTCAAAGAAGTGGGCATTTAAATAATCCCTGCTTCATTAAAATAAACATGGCCGCCACGCTGTGCCGAAGATCAGCTGATCTGACACAGCGCGGCAGTCTAGACACGGAACTGTTGGCTGGGGAAGCCTTTGCCGACCGATCCCTTATGCCTCGTGAAACGAGGTTTACAGGATCGGTCGGCAAAGGCTTCCCCAGGCAACAGATCCGCGTCTAGACTGCCGCGCTGTGTCAGATCAGTTGATTGTCGGCACAGCGTGGCGGCCATGTTTATTTTAATGAAGCGGGGAATATTTAAATCCCCGCTTCTTTGAGTATGCCAAATAAACTAATTTACATGGCTCCGTCAATGGAGCCATATAGTCTAGACACACCCTGGAAGCGATGGCAGTGAGGCACCATTGAGGAAGGGTACCCCACAGGAGGAGGGAGCTAATTCCTGGAACATCCAGCATGAGGTGCTGGGGATGGTGAGCTGTGAACCTGTTACATGCTCTCACTCTAAAAATGTAAATAACATATGGCCTGTTGTACCAGAATGCCACTGACACCGGAGTTCCTGCTCCAGAATTTAGATGCATCTTGCCACGGAATTCATGGAACCTTACAAATTATGTAATACAAATCCTGTCAGTGTGTGAATGATTGTACCTGCTTGGAATGAGATTGAAGTTATTGGGGACATTCTGTAGAACTCCAGGGCCTTGACACTCCATTGCCCTACCTCTCAAGTTGTCATTTATACCAGTCCAAATTTGGCGGATGTATAACATTAGCAAATTAGAGATTTGCACCTCTTTGCATAGTTATAGTGCTGATGCAAGGTAAAGAGTAACTGCAAATCAGCCCCTTAGGCTATTTGTCAAATATAGGAGAGATTGAACTATGTGTTATTATTAGGCTTAACATTGTTGGTTTCTTGGTGGCAATGTTAAGTGCTATATTGTGAGTGTGCTTGTGCAGTTTTTGTATGAGACACAGTAGTCATTATTATGGGAATAAAACCAATACACTTCTACAGAAATTACATAGAGTTCTTAGAAATTACCCTGGAAACCTATAGCATGTAATTATGGGATTGTTTAGGAAGCCTACAGTGATAAAGTTTAACCACTGATAGTGGCAAGAATAGTTTTCATTTCTGTATGTACATTTTCAAAGTGCATTTATGAGCACTTCTCTCTGGATGACCTGTATCTCATAATTTCCAATAACAGTTCCTTCTGACCTAAGCAGAGGAGAGAATCATTGGGCAATAAAGAAGTTGCTAAACTCTTTGGACTTTTGCCTGAGTGTTCCCTGGAGCTCTCCTGCTCTGGCCTCATGCCCTGTCCAACCCCCCTCCATTCTTTGGGGTAAGTCCCTGGAGCCCTCTCTAGCCCCGCCAACCCCATCAGCCTCTTTCCCTCCCCTATCTGCCTCCAGTTACCTACTTCTGCCACATCATGACCTTCCCCATCTTTCAAGGGCTGCTCCCAATACCTGAAGCCTCCTTCCTGTTCCTCTGCTATTCCAGTCCCCAAAGGGGCATCACACTGCCAGCTGGATCTCAGTCCAATAGCTTCATCTTCTGGATCTGGACTTTCACCCTGCTTTGCTGCCCAGATCCTTTCCCCCCTCCCAATCTGCACCTAAGGTTGCCAGGTGTCCAGTTTTGAACTGGACAGTTTGGTATTTGAGCTTTCTGTCCGGGAACAAATTGAGAAAATACCAGACATGTAAATGTCCAGTGTTTCCTAATTAATAAAGCAGGGCAGAGCGAGTATTATTCTCCCACCATCCAGGGCCGATTCACAGCCTCCAAGGACAGCGCCAATTTCTACCTGCGCATGGACAGCCTGAGAGCGGAGGACAGCGCCATGTGTTACTGCGCCAGAGACACAGCGAGAGGAAGCTGGTCTGGGCTCAGACACAAACCTCGCAGGCAGTAGAGGCTCAGTGGCTGGTGAGGCCGGGCAGGAGCAGGCGGTCTGCCTCGCTCTGTGCAGGGCTCAGCGGGGCTCTGACCAGCCACTTCCCAGAGCCAGGCCCCCTCCGTGTCCCTCTGAAGGGAGAAGCAGACAGCGAGGGCAGGCCCGGGGCGATGCTGCGCCCGGGGGTGCAGGTGACTTAGCTTCCTGCTTTAGCTTCCTCTTGGGCACTCATGCCCTGCCCCGTTCTCCTGCCAAAGGCTCCTGCCTCCAGCCCTCTGACCCCAAGGACTGGAAAACAGGGGGTTGGGGGCTTTCTATGAGTGAACCCCCAAAACACGCTCCATAGGGCCATGGGATGATCTCGAGGGACATGAGGTCACCTCACTCCTCCCGTCAGAGAGAGTATCCTCAGGATTCCACCGCCCAGGCGCTGCACAGACAGTGGGGTGAGACTGTCTGATGTTGCTCCCTAAGGCTGAGTG
Source organism: Rafetus swinhoei (assembly GCA_019425775.1). Taxonomy (NCBI): domain Eukaryota; kingdom Metazoa; phylum Chordata; order Testudines; family Trionychidae; genus Rafetus; species Rafetus swinhoei. The sequence goes on along the minus strand of CM033437.1, from coordinate 186,573,548 downwards.
TAAAACACAGTGCACGAGTGTGTCTCTTATAACGGGGGGCCAGAGCAGGGAACCAAGCCTGGCCATGCAGGGTACCAGGTATGCGTCCTCCCCCGAGTGATCCTCCCTAGCTCCCTTCTGCCCCATCTGAAACCTCGGGCAATAAACTTCCCATATCATGTATATTTTTTGGGGGTCAACAAATTTTTATCAAGTGTGTCTGGTATTTTTGTTGAAAGCATCTGGCAACCCTCTGCATCATCTTTTCTACCTCTTCAATAGGGGGCATGCTGAAAAATTCAGGGGTGGGGGGAGGAGGCAGCAGTGGAAGGTGGGTCAGGACAGTTCTGTGCATCCCATTTTCAGTTTAAGGAGATAAGCTCACCAAACTCTCCAGAAATCAGCGGTGCCAGTGGTCTCATGCTGGGGAAGAGGGATTGTTGTTAGCTCAAAAGAAAGTTTCCAACACTGCCTACTTTGTAAAATGGAACTGCACTTGACCTTCACCTTGGGCCTTTGAAGTTCTGAATGGTTCAGAATGTCAGTTTATGAGCCAGCGATCCTGTGTGTGGCAGCTGCTTCCTTTGCTTTCATAAAAGTTGATCTCTAGACTGAAATTTCTGCATTTTGTAACTGGCACCAGTGAGCTTTACACTCAGAGTTCTAATTAATAGCTATGTTACCCATTTGGGTAAGACCTGATAGGATATAGGTGCTTGTGGCACATAGCATAGATCTTTTGGGGACTCAGAAAGGGGTCTTTTTTGGTGACAGTTCCCATTTCCTTTGGGAAACTATACAATATATATGTGAGGGGAGATTCTAAGACCCAGAGGCTTGGTTCCTTAATGAGGGGGGTGCTTAACGAGGGGGGTGGGGGAGAGGCAAGGGCAGCTGGGCCCAATTAGGTTGCTAGCAGTGTGCTAGTAGGGAAACCAAGCAGAAAGGAACCAGCTCCTCTAGAGAGAGAAACAACTCTTTGTCCTGAGTGTGAAGGCTTCTAAAGGTATGTACTGTGTTAGTGATTTGGCTTAGTAGCTCAAAGAGACTGAGGCCTTTTATCTGGAAAGAGCTTACTGGATGTTGGCTCCTTCAGAATCAATTTCCATTCTGTTCCAAGAGGGAGTTGTCCTCAATCTGTTTCTTGTGGGTGAGGGAAGGTTTCTTATCTCATTGCCTTTTGTGCCTGCCGTCCCTCTTCTGTGTGCACTTCCTGACTTGTTGATTATAAATGTGTACAGAATTCCCAAAATCCCTCTCTACCCCCTTTGGAAGTTACTTTGGCCTCCGGCTTATACACAAATTTAAGTCAGGCCATATGTGTTTAGGGTTTATTTAATCTGTCTTTAGTTTATTTTTGGGAAAGACTTTTTTTCAACAGAGTAAGAATTTGGCTTCCATGTATTGCTTTAAAAATGAGCTCCACTGGTCCATTCTTCCTGGCTGAGCTCCCCGACAGGGTAAAAGCCTTCTAGAGTCTACCAACCCCCCTGTACCCACACAATGTGACATTTGCAGTAAGTTTAGTGTGCAGTTAAACAAAACCTTCTCAATTATTTTGCTTCAATTTAGTGTTTGTGTAGTATGTCATATGAACCACTAGGGGGGACTCCCAAACCAGTAAACAGTAACTCTTGGCTGTACAGCAAGGTGTTTGAATGATTTCACAGTTTAGAAGGGAGGGAAATGCAGAGTTCAGCTTTAGAGAGATGCTTAGCATATCTGCTTGCTCAGCCAGAAGGGGATTTTTCCCCACCCTTTTTACTTTACCTGGTAGAGCTCCTATCTACAGACTGCAGTGGTCCCGGTTTGAGTCCTCATTTGGTTGTTAATGTCCAGGGTATGTTAGTTGCAAAAGCAGCATTCACCAGAAGGAAATCTGTTGATTTGTTTCAGGCTTGTTCTAGCATCTGCTGATGACAGCAGCCCTAGATCCAGGATTGCGTTGCTGGGGATAGGAGATGCTGGGAGCAGGAGTCCTGATAGGAATGTATGGGAAGGCAGAGAGAGGCAGAAGAGACTCTGGCAGATGGGACAAGGAGAAAAGCTTCTCTACACATAATTCTCCCACAGTTAGAAAAACTTTTGACTCCAATCAGGAAAGGCAGACCTGTTAGGCGTGATCATGGCAAGCCCACCGTGTTACCGTGGCAGTTTCCTGTCTAAAGAACTGAACCAGTTGACACTAACAAATGTTTTGGAACTGGTACGGGGGCGGGCTCCTCTAGATACAGACAGATCTCAGAGGACAGCAGGAGATATTTCTGCCCCAAAAGGCACCCTGGGCTATGGATTGACTACAAGCTTTGATTTGTTGTCATTCCTTGACTTTAATGTGCCTATATGATGAGGATGATAGGAGAAGGGATGTGAGTAGTGGAGTACTCGACTATGTGCTTCACCCCCACCTCTGTACGAAAGGCAACAAGCGGGGGGGCGGGGGGAAACAGGAGCTGGTGCTGGGGGAAGCCAGTTCCCCTCAACACCATCTCTGCAGTGCCACCTGCCCCCACGCTCTAATAGAGGCAGCAGTGGAGCGGGGTGAGGGTGGGTGGGTAGGGGAGGCTGCTACAAAGCAGTCTCTGCCTACTACATGCTGAGACTGACTGCGGGCAGAGGCTGCTTCAGCACCAGCCCCTGTCCATGCTGGGTCCGTGAGCTACCCCCACTGCAGCTCTGCAGTTTAAATATAGTAGGAGCCAGGCATGGTTCCTGCATTTAAACTGCAGAGCCATAGTGTGGGTAGCTCTTGAACTGGCATGAGCTGGGACAGAGCCCTTCTCTTATCAACTAATCGTGTAATCGATACAAATTGTATTGATTACACGATTAGTCAATTATCCGCCTCTTAATATCCTTATATAGGCGAACTAAAGCAGAGGTATAGACTGCGTTGCCTTTTGCTTGCTGCGGATATCCTGCCTTATCTCCTGCCTTGGCTGCTATGCGTGAGCATCTTACCGAGCATCTCTCAATGTGATTTTGCTCAGAGAGGAGTGCTGGCTGGCTGCAGTGCTAGCTTGCAGGTTGGGGGAGAGGAATGAGAAGAAATGATGGAAATGAAATCAGCCCCCAGGATTGCAGGAGTGTGTTTGTTGTTTGTTACTCATTTAGGCAACGTCTATACTGGACCTCTCTTCTGCAAAAGCTTATGCAAATGAGTGTGGATTAGCATATTGCCAGACTTCATTTGCATAATTAATTAGAGGCTTTTTTGCACAACAGGCTTTTGCACAAAAAGGAGCTATGTAGGCGGCTCCTTTTTGCACAAAAGCCCCTCCTCTTGCGCAAGAGCCATTCTTCCTCATTTTTTCAGGAAGAGCAGCTCTTGAGCAAGAGGGGGGTTTTGCACAAAAAGGAGCTGTCTACACAGCTCCTTTTGTGCAAAAGCCTGTTGTGCAAAAAAGGCCTCTAATTATGCAAATGACGTGTGGCAATATGCTAATCCACACTTCATTTGCATAAGCTTTTGCGGAAGAGAGGTGCAGTATAGACGTAGCCTTAGTGTGGAGGCCTTGTTAAGGAGCAGCAGCAGAGGATGCTGCTTCCCCTTCCCCCTCTCTACAATTGTGTGGAAGGATAGGGCCCTTCTTTTGAAAATGAGCCTTATCTCCTTGTTCATGCTTGTGTGCTACGCGGGGCTGCATCATATGTGTGCTGTCTTGTAGGTATCAGGATAGAGTTCAGGGTGTTACTTTTGCTATGTAAAACCCTAACTGGTTTTCAGTCTGGTGACCTGAGACACTGCTTCTTCCTGTGCCAGACCACTACAGGTGTGCTCAGCGGAGGTGCTCAAAGTGGAGCTTCCTTAGTTTAGATGAGGGAATTGCTAGCAAGGTGTTCTCAGAGAGCAGGTCCTTAACTTGAGAGTCCTTTTCCCTGCCTTCCTCTGAAGTGCTCCGGACCTGATGTTTAGGGGGAGTGTCAAAGATTATCCGTTTTCCTGGGGCTTGGGGGATGAATGGGTCTGGGATGAGCTGGTACTTGTGGGTGGAAGACAGCAATGGCTGGGCTGGTCTTTCATACTTTGGTTCATTATTTTCCGGTTTGAGGTGAGGAAAGACTTGGGTGACTGGGTTTATCAGAGGCCCGAAGCAGTAAGGCTCAGATCCTCTAAGGTATTTGGATGCCCAACTTCCATGGAAATCAGTGGTTTTTGAAAACCTCACTAGGTACCTATCAGCATCATTCTGTATAATTTAAATATCTTTCTTTAAAAATCAGGCCTCTGAGCCTTGAAGAGGAGCTTCATTCTAAAATGCAAAGTGAAATAAATAAAGATTAAATACGTCTTGATGTAAAGGAGGGAGCAGTAGCACTAGAGTGGCAAGGAGAATCTTGTAAACTGTGGGATCCCATCTTCATGCTATTCACTGCCAGATTGGTATGGTAAGGGAGAAGAGATGTTACAGGGACCTTTATGGTCCTTGCATGCTTTTTTATAGTTTCCCAGGTCAAATGGAACCACTGTGATCATCTATTCTGCCCTATTTAATGCATGCTATAGAATTTTGTTGAATTAATTCCTATTTGAGCTAGAGCATAGCATTTTTGGATAAAATCCAAGCCTGATTTAAAAAATTCCAGTAATGGAAAATCCACTACAACTGTTGGTATACTGTTCCCACAGTTAATTATCCTTACTGATAAAAAATTGTGCATTATTTCCAGTCTGAACTTTTCTAATTTCAACTTCTAGTCACTGGATCTTGTTCTACAGTAGAACTTTAAGAGTTACAAACAACCTCCATTCCCAAGGTATTTGTAACTCTGAACAAAACATTATGATTGTTCATTTAAAAAGTCTGCAGCCCAACCTTGACTTCATACTGCTTTGAAACTTTACTATGCAGGAGAGAAATGCTGCTTTCCCTTTAATTTTTTTTTTTAGTAGTTTACATTTACTGTATTTGGTTTGTGTTGTGTAGGGCTGGTTATTTTTTTTGTTTTGGTCTTTTTGTACTTTCCGTTCCAAATGAGGTGTGTGCTTATCTGGTCTGTTTGTAATTCTGAAGTTCTGCTATAACTTTGTCTTCTAGGCTGAAAAGACATCTATCAATTTTTTGCTTTGCATATTGGTATTTAAAGATTGTGATGAAGTTGCCCTTAACCGTCTCTTTGCTAACCTAAATAGATTGAGCTCTTTGCCTTAGTGTTGTTCATGTTTTCCAATTCTTAATTGTTCTTGTGGCTCTTCTCTGGATCCTTTTCAATTTATAAACATCCATGTTGAAGTGTGGATACCTGCCCCGCTCCACCAGCCCTTCTCTCCCCCCGTGACCACTCCTCCAGTAGCCCCACGCTGATCATGTGAGCTACCCCTCCTCATCCTCTCTCTTAACACCTCCCTCTACACACCTGCCCTGCCTCTCTCCTCTGGTGCTGGTCCCTCCCCTGCAGGTGTCTGCCCTTCTGTTTCACCCCCAGAATCCCCTGGCACCTGCACCTTCCCTTTACCCCTGCACCCTCCTGGTGCCTCCTCTTTCCCTCACTGCCCCTGCCCCCTTTGCCCTCTATTTTCCTGATGCCCACCACCCTCTGCCCCCATTCCCCTCATGCCCCTGTGCCCTCACATGTCTTGCTCCATCCCTGCCTTCCTCATGCCCACCCCTTCTTTCAAGCCTTCTCCCAGCACTTCCTCTTCCCCCTCTAACCCACAATGCCCTTCCCCTCTCCTCTCCCAGCATCACCCTGTCCCCCCCCTCCCACTGACACCTCCCCTCCTGCCCTTTTCTTCATTGTCTGCACTTGGCCCCCTGCCATTTGTCTCTCCTCTACCCTGTCCCTTGGTGCCTTCCCCGTTCTTCTCCTGACCTGCCCCCCTCCCCTCAGCACAAACCCCTTCCTCTCCCAGCCTTGCCCCCTATTTTTCCCCCTTCCCCTACCTTACCTCACCTTACCTTACCTTCGGCTAAGCCAGCTTCTGCCTTCCAGTTTGCGGGGCTGGAGTCAGAGCCGGCCCAAGCTACAGGCTGGCTGGGCCCCAGCCCGGAGTGCCTCACTTTAAGGGGCGCCGCCCGGTGCTGCCGGGCCTGGGCCCTGGGCGCAGAAGGGGCGCCGCCCGGTGCTGCTGGGCCAGGCAGGGCCTGAGGTGCATAAATGGCTCGGGCCGGCGTCTGTGGTTGGGCCCCAGCTGGTTCCACCGCGCACGCTCTCTCTCTGCCCCAAAGTGCCCCGTAGATGGCTGCGGGGAAAGTAAGCGGCTGTGGCTCCCTGTCTCAAATCCCCCTCTTCCTCCAGCAGCCGCTAGCCAGCCCAAGACATTAGGGTGTGCCTGGGCACACCCGGCACACCCTGTGCACACGCCTATGCCTGTAAGTATGGCCTGTATTGTTTTACCTAGATGTATGACTTTATGCAATTCAGTGCAGCCAAATATATTGTTTGCTTGAGCCCAGCTTACCAGTTGATCCAGATTGCTCTATAACACTGACCTGTTCTCTTCATTGCTCACTGCTCTCTCAATCTCTCTTGCCTGCATTTTTACTAGTAGTAAGCTAATCACTGATTCCTGCAAGACTTCCATAGACACACACCTGTTCTGTGATCTCTGTTTACAGTTACATTTTGAGACCTGTCAGCCAGTTTTTAATCCATGTAATGTGTGCTGTGTTAAATTGTGTATTGTTCCAGTTTCTTAATCAGTATGCCATGTGGTACCAAGTCAAATACCTTTTAGGGGTCTAAGTATGTTTCATCATTACCTTCAACCAAACTCTCTCACTTTTAAAACAAAAAATTCAGTTTGTTTGACAAGATCTATTTTGATTGGCATTAATTACATTAATTCTTTATTAATCAAATCCCCTATTAGCGATTTAATTATTTTGTCCTGGACTTGTCACACTGACAGGCCTATAATTACCTAGGCCACCTTGTTTACCCTTTTAAAATTGGAAACAAAATGAGCTTTTCCCCAGACCTTGATGTTCCCCAGGGTCCTAAAACTTACTGACAATCAACATTAATGTGACAGAGAGCATCTTTTTTAAAACTCTTGGAGGCAAGTATCTGGGGACCTGCTGATTTATACATGTCTAACTTTAGAAGATGATGTTTAACACCCTCCTTAGTTACTGTTGCACATTAGATTTAGATGCCTTCTGAAACTTTAATCTTCATTTGCATGTGGGTAGGGATGGCCCTGCTCAACACGAAGCTGCAAAACACCACACCGCCCAAAATGTCATCATGTCCATGCTGCTGAGTGCTGTGTATGGGCACCAGTGGATCCCGGCCCCCAGCTGGCCGGCCACCCCCGCCCCCCAGGGGGGCTCTGTGCCAGCTCCAGCAGTCCCTAACCCCATCCCACAGGCTGTGCCCAGCCCCTGCTCACCAGGTAGAGAAGAGTGGGGCGAACACAGGCCAGAGGGCTCAGGAGGAGCAGGAGCAGCTGCATAGCTAGTGGCTAGAGAGAAGTGGTGGTTCCCCCTTCACAGTACTGCTTCTCTCAGGCCGGCTGTGTGGCTGCCCTATGCTCCTCCTGAGTCCTCTGGCCCATGCTTGCACCACTTACTGCCTCTGAACCTCCTACCTGCTCCCCTGTGGATGCAGGTGAGCCTCTCTCCTTGCCCTGCTCCTGCCTAAGGCTGCCAGCTCTCCTGACTGGATGCCATTTGCAGCAATGGCATCCGCTCATTCTCTTCCAGGAGAGCTAGCAACCCCCTGCAGCTTCTCCTCCCACCTGTCCCCAGCGGGGGGTGGTTATGCCAGTGTGGGGCTGCTTAGGGTGTCAGCATTGTGGGGGAGGGATAGCTCAGTGTTTTGAGCATTGGCCTGCTAAACCCAAGGTTGTGAGTTCAATCCTTGAGGGCACCATTTAGGGATCTGGGGCAAATCTGTCAGGGATGGTGCTTGGTCCTGCTGTGAGGGCAGGGGACTGGACTCGATGACCTCTCAAGGTCCCTTCAGCTCTATGAGAGAGCCTCACAAACAGGGCCTATTTTGACATTTGTAAAGATCTTGTTGGATCTCTCTGGAGTAATTTTAACTCCTTTAAAAAACGTCCAGGAGGTTTTATAAAATTTATGTACAATATTTTGCAGTTTTGGGGTCAGTTTGGTCCTCCTTGTCTCACAGGAGAGGGAGACTGCAAATAGGTCTTTCCCAGTCTCCTAGGAAGTTTGGAAGGTGCAAAGCTCCCCAGTGTAGCGAAACCTCTTCCCAGGCATGCAGAGGTGGGTGAAGCACAGCTATGCTTTTTGTAAAGTCCACACCTTCAAAGCCTGTCAGAGCCTCAGTCTGTTTTACTAAATTGTCATTCTGTAGCAGTAATCAGTGTACAGTTGTGGTGATTCTTCCACTCTCTGCTCCTTTTGGCAGTTTGTGAGCTGTTGGTAACTGAGATGACCTTTTTTAGAAGTAGCAATGCTAGTGCAAAGATGCTGCTGCTTCATGTGCAGTTTTGGATTTTAGGGAGATTGCTCAAAGAGAAAGGTTCTGCTCAATTGGAGTGTGGGGGAATCTAACCCTAAATGAATAACCTGCTCCTGTCCTTTTGTAACTTATCTTCACTGATTATTTGTATCCTCTTTGCCAGGATGTATAATAATACTTATTTACCCCACAAACTCTGTCTACTCTCTTCCCTTGTGTAAATTCTACGTTCTCTCACCCTTTGCTATATCTCTTTCTTGATTTCTCACCCTGCTTCATCCCTGTAGAGATGCTTAGCTCTCTTTTGTCTACTCAAAAACATTAATTTCATTTATGTTATGTATTTGAACTGATTCTTTTGCCTGCTCCATTGTGCACATTTGCTGTGGGTGGGAACAGTCAGAACTTGCAGCAGGGTAAATAGAGGGGATGGATCAGAGATATGTTACTCAATTTTACATTTCATTGAATGTAGGAAGAGCTCCATTTTTTTTTTTCTTTCCAAGCTTCAGCCTGCAATTAACAGAGTATTTTCAATAATTTATCCCTCCTTCAGTGGCAGGGAGTAGAGGAAAGAAGAAAGCAAAGTGAGTTTAGTTCTAAAATGTTTTAGTTCCACATCCAGTGAACAAGAGATCTGTGAAGGTTCGGGCAAGAGAGGAAAATAATTGTGTGATCCTGCCTTGATGACGCTACTGCATTTATGGAATAGGCATATTCTCTGTTGGCTAAACTCTTTCCTAGACCACCTCAGAAGGTTGCGTGTATGCTGTCTACCATGTCCTATGCAGATTTAGAATTTTGTGCTTCTTTAGAATTCTAGCCTAATCTGCAGTTAGATCTGCCTAATCGTAGGGTTGCTAGTATGGGAGGGGGAGAGATTTTTCAAAGGCATGCCTGGCATTCAAGCACCTACCTTTCATTGGGTTTTAATGAAGGTTAGGTGCTTAAATGCCATTTATGCCTTTGTTTCAGAGGGGTAGCTGTGTTAGTCTGTATCTGCAAAACCAACAAGGAGTCCTGTGGCACCTTAAAGACTAATGAGATTTATTTGGGCATAAGCTTTTGTGGGTAAAATTCACTTCATCAGATGCCCTGGAGTGGAAATTACAGAGGCAGTCTGATGTGGACTACTTTGGCTATGATAGTTCCATCTATTTTGTCACAATGTACTTCACAAATTGTCATCAGAATATGCCAATTACTCATAATAGCTCAAATTAGTCAACCACTGAATTGGGAATGTTAAATTTAGATTAATTTGCTAATTGAATAATCGATGCAATTTGCATCAACTATTTGATTAGTCGATAAGGGCGCCTCTGCCTTTGAAGTGTAGCAACTGCCCCAGGGCTGTTGCTACACTTCAAAGACGAAAGTGCTGTGGGAAACGCGGGGCCAACAGGGGACTCAAGCAGTCCCCCTCTGGCCCCGTGCTCCCCACAGTGTTTCAAAGCGGTGGAGCCTGGCATCTGGCCTGGGGTCTTTCTGATGGAGGCAGTGAGGGGCCGGGGAAGTGACTAGTCGACTAGTGTGTCGACTCTCCGATAAGCATTTGCTTATTGGATAGTTGACTAGTCGTTCACATCCCTACACTGAATTCCATCATTCATATATATGATAGATAGATAGATCCTTGCCTCTGTAATTTCCACTCCAGTGCATCTGACGATATTGTACCCATGAACAGGGGTGGCCCGTGAGCTAGGCAAATTAGGCAGTTGCCTAGGGTGCCGCTGGCCCGGGCGCCCGATGATGATGTCACGGGACGCCGAGGCACCCTGTGATTTACGTCATGGCCATTGACAGCTGTGCAGGTGGGGGGCGCTGATCGCGCCTTCCGCCTGGGGCACCAGCTGCTGCAGCCGGCCTTGGGCCGCTCCTGCCCATGAAAGCTTATACCCAAATAAATCTGTTAGTGGTTAAGGTGCCACAGGACTCCTTGTTGTTCATGCTTTTGAAATTAACCTCTCTGTGGTCTGTAACCAGGCCTGTGGGAGGTCTGCAGATCATAGCACTTAGGAAGCTCCTTGGCGCGCGCACACAATGGTTTGGCTCAGGCCAGTAGTGCCCCCAGTGTAATGGTCACTTTAAAGGGTGCAAAAAGTAAAAGTGCCAAGTGCTGTGCTGACTCTGAATGGGGTGGGGAAAGTGGAGCTCCTCTGTGCTGGCTGGTCTGGTTCTCTGTTCAGTTCACTGGAGATGCAGAAAGCCTGGGGTCAATCTGCCTGGCTCATACAGAGGCAGTGACATCAAAGATGCTCCTTTTGTGGCTAATGGGTCTTATTAGGAGGCTCCTGTTGTCTCGTCCTCTTGCCTCTTTTCCCTGACTTGCCTCACAACAGGATGGATTTATTTAATCGTGTTAAATCATTAATTTTAATCCACATTTCCATTTGACTTCAGTTATTTTTCTAAAGAAAGTTGCGTTCTCATTGATATCCAAGCATATTGATTTACAACTCAGTAGAGCCTTTACGCTACCTTTGGTACATCATTTTGCTATAAAGCAGGGAATGCTAGAATTAAATCTTGTCTCAAAGAATTGAATAGCTTAATATTTTCAAATTCTTATTTAATTGTATGTTTTTAGCATGCTAGAAAATAGTGAATGGCATTGCTTATTTACTAGAGAATTAACTTTTTGCTCATGATTTGTATCGGACTACATTAGGATGGCAACTGGAATGCAATTGAACATTAAAAGCAGCATATAAAATATATCTTTATTAAACAAATCATTCTTATGTTTTTGATACACAAACTTCCCATTAAAACACATTTTGCATTTACAACTAAATAACTTACTAGACAGAGGGATTAACTAGTGAACTGAGTTGGTAATTTGAGATCAGCCTGGGCAAATTTTCAAACATGCCTTAACTTTTCTGTGCAGACATACCTTATTTCGAAATCACAGCCCTTATTTCGAAATAACTTTCCTAGCATCTACACAGGAGCCTGACAGGGGCTGGAGAAGGCGGGCGCCTTCCTGGTGCAGGGCGGAGATCATGGACCTTATTCAGGTTTGGGGGGGATGCCCCCAATGTCCATGATCTCCGCACTAGATGGAGGAATGCAGCAGTCTATGGCAGGATAGCTGCCAGCCTGGCCACCAAAGGCCACATGCAAACCCAGGAGCAGGTTGGCATGAAAATCAAGTTGGTCTGGCGAGGCCCTGAGCTTCCCCTTCCCCTTGCTTCCCCCTTCCAGCTCCCTCTTTCTAGGTTCCCCCACCCTCTCTTCTCCCCTCTACCACCTCCTTTTCCCAGTCTCCCCAGAGGTTCATCCCCCCCCCCCAGTTTTGTTCAATAAATCCAGTTTCTATTTTTGAACATACGTGTCTTTTGTTTGACATCAGGAAGTGGGGCTAGGGAGGGATAGGTGGAAGGACATGAGGGAGGAATAACTGCCAGCCTGGCCACCAAAGGCCACATGAGAACCCAGGAGCAGGTTGGCAGGACAATCAAGTTGGTCTGGCGAGACACCCCCAACCCTGAGCTTCCCCTTCCCCTTCTTCCCCTTGCTTCCCCCTTCCAGCTCCCTCCTCTCAGGTTCCCCCACCCTCTCTTCTCCCCTCTCCTGCCTCCTTTCCCCAGTCTCACCAGAGTTTCATTCCCTTTTCTCCCCCCACCCCCAGTTTTGTTAAATACAGAGAATTTGTGTTCATGAAAATACGTGTATTTTATTTGACATCAGGAAGGGGGGCTACGGAGGGGTAAGTGAAAGGACGTGAGGGAGGAATGAGACACAAGCCCCCAGTGGGGCAGACCAGGGAGGCTCTTAGTGCTCCTCAGGGTGGAAGCTCTCCTGCAGGGCCTCCTGGATCCTGACAGCCCCCCAATGGACCTCCCGGATGGCAGCCTGCAGAAAGTGCAGCCAGGCTCGCAGCAACGCGTCCAAGAGAAGCACCAGAGTGCCCATGTTGCGGAGTGCTGTGGTGTCCCGAGTGAGGGCAGCCAGAGCACGCAGAGACAAAATGCTTTGCTGTCCCTCATCGAGGTAGACAAGCAAGCAGGGAAACCTGAGAACTGGCTGTCCGGGGGGGTTCCTTTAAGCACAGACCTCAGATAGCCTCAGGCAGCAGCCCCACACAGTAAGTCCTGACCTGGTGCCCTGCTGGAACTGGTTCCGGCCAGCCTTAAATGTGATTGAGTCCACTCAGTATGGACGCGCTATTTCAAAATAGCAAAATGCTATTTCAAAATGCATTTTGTGTGTAGACACGTTATTTTGAAATAGCTTATTTCGAAATAACACTGTAGTGTAGACATACCCTTAGTGACTAGAACTTAAGTTCCTTCTTGCCTAAGTCTTTTGAAAATGAGACCGTCTCCTAAATTACTCTAGTTTAAAAGTTTGAAACAGTCTAACTCTAGTCGATCTCATTCTTTCCTTCCTTCCTTCCTCTTTATTCATAGTCTAGAAGACAGACAAGTTTTCCTGTTTGGGAGTTGGAGAAAAACAAAAGAAATCAACTTTTCAGTTTGGAATGAATAAATCCAAATGAAGAAACTATTTTTGAAGAAGCTACTATTGTCTAAAGTTGGCTTATCTCTTCCTCAAATTCTGGTTCCAAGGAGTTAGCTAGTGATGTCCAGTAGTTCAGTGGTGGGACTTTGTTAAACCATCATCAGCAAACATGTACTGGTTCACCTCCAGCCCTGACGTTTATTATTGTTAGTATGGTGGATTATTAGATACCCCATATCATAGCAGCTGCTACTTCTTCAGCAGTAACATATGTATCCTAGTAATTAGCAAGAAAATGAAGTGGAATAAATGCTTGATCCATTTGCTTCTTTACTGCCTGCAATTTACCTTTGTTGTGTATTTCTTTCTGTAATGTCTCAAAAGTTCTTTCCAAATTTCAACAACTTTTGCAATACAGCAGCAGGAAATAGGTATCCATACATTCAGTACATCATGTATGTCCTCTTTAGTCTGATGTTGACTACTTTGGATATGATAGTTCCATCTATTTTGTCACAATGTACTTCATAAATTGTCATCACAATATGCCAAATACTCATAAATAGCTCAAATCAGTCAATCACGGAATTCCATCATGGGGGAGAATTAGTTTAGATCCTCCTGTTCTCTTTGCTGAAATGAAGAGGTGGTGATGAGTGTCTAAATTTCAGCAACGCTTTCTCTTATTCCTGGAGTTGTATTTATGTCTTTAGTTAAAAGATGCATCAAACGAGCACTGTACTGTATATGCTAAATTTCAGGTTTCCTTCATTATCATCTTCTAGTTTTCTTATCTTTGCTACATTTGCAATGTTGCCTATGACCAAGGTGCACATGTAACCGCCACTGGGCGGATTTTAACATGGGACCTCTGAAGTGGAGTATAGGAGCCTCTGTCCTCTGAACTAAAAGCCAGCTGGCTCCTAGCCCATGCTGTAGAGGTCTCTGGATGTTAGCTGTTGCTGTGGTCTAAGTGCCACTGCATGGTAACCACACTAGGTGTGTGGGTTACACACACTTAATTTTTTGTTCAGTTTACCAATTTAACTGCACCTTAAATATTTTGATGAATGCCCATTTCTGGATGAATCTACTGTTTCTGTAAGAACAACAGCTCCATTTCTTGTTGTCACACAAACGTACTACTGGATTACTGTGTACATTGCGCCACAGATCCAGACTCAGTTTAATGAATTTCCAATCAATATTTATTGCCCACTGTTGCTACTTATAGATAATTTACTACTTATAGATTGCTGAAAGGTTCCTGGAAACAATGTAAGCTCTGGTTGGGTGGCAGGCACGGTGATGTAGTTCACTCATTATGACCAGTCAATGAAATGTTTGTTTTGAACATGCCAAAAGGTAGGATGTGCTGCATAAGTGAACAGAGCATTCTTTTTAATCTTTTGGGGTCTTGTTGGAATTTGCTTGTCTTGATTAGGAATTCCTCTTGGGTGTTACAGGATGATGAAGAAAGGTAGTGTTGTGTTCTTTTATTTTGCTTTTGTTACAGGTAATTGACTCTGACAAATATGTAGTTGCAGCACTGCTGGTGGTACCGGCAGATTACTTTGAAGTTGCAGACACTGCAGATGATGGACATTTATAGCCCTTTATATGTAACCTGCACCCTGAAACAAAATGGTGAAAAAATCATTGTCACTCACTTAGTGTTACTTTGTACACTGCTTAAAAAATACTGTAAATGAAAGATCCCTTATTGCTCTTTATAAAACTGTTGTTGAAGCAATACAAAACCCAATTTTATATTGAAAATAATTAATATAACATAAGGTTTATTTAAATCTGTTTATACCCTTAACTCTAGTGCCATACCAAACAGCTTGGGGAAAAAAACTGTTTTCAAATAATAAGTGCCTTAAGAAAATATTTCCTGTTTTATAGTAATCTTTACCTAGGATAATTATTACATGGGACAATAAAACATACGTTCAGAAATCCAGCAGTATCAGTAAAATGTAATTGATAAATACTCCCACAACTTTCAAATTGTGTTCCAAATATAATTAGTAAGTCAGAGGTAAGTAATCCATCCCAAATACAAACTTATCATTTAGTAGCACAGTAAGATGTGGTGATCCTAAGAATGGTGCAAATATAAGTTTACTATCAAGTGATAGTTCAGATCTGTCTTCAAAGTCACTGCCTCCTGAGGAGCATTTTTCACAATGTTGTTCCATTCGGATAAGTAGAGGCCTTGCATCTCTTTGTTGCACTGTTTACATTTGGCATGTGTTCCTTTTTTGCCCAGTGGCACAGGAATTTCTTGAAATATTCCCAAATTGGGTCTCTCTTACGCCCTGCACCCGTGGCAGGTTTTTTCCTGCCTAGTTCCCACGTGTTGAGAACACTTAGAGGCTGTACTTTGAAGAATGTTGTCTCCTGCATTGGCACCAGTGTTGCTCCTTGCTGGTTGTACGCTCTTTTCCTTCTCTCTTGTTACAAAGCTCCTCTGCTCCCCCAAACAAAAGAACTCTTAGCAATTGACGTCTTCTGCCTGTGTAATCCACACGCTATGTGCAATGCAATATTTGATTGTTTAGAGATGTGGGGAGGAGAGGCAGTTGAGAAATTAATGGATTTCTGTATCCCTGTCTATGCAGGCCTACATAGGATGCCCAGAACCACCCAGACAAAAGGGCTGGTAGTTACTGAACAATCAGTGTTTGTTTTTCCACAAACTGGAGAATAAGTGTCAATGATGGGTGGAGTAAAAAATATGTAATTTATGAACTGAGCCAGTTAAAGCTCAGGTAGGGAGATGCTACAAAATAGCAGAATGAAACCATCCAGCTGGGCTCAGTAGATTATCCTGTTGGTGTCTCCTGGAGTAAGAGGCTGGCTCCTAATGCCTTTCTTGTACCACCTAGCATAGTTAAATCTCTTTATGCAATTAATTTTTGAACACTTGGAGCAGACCTTAGCACTTTCAGGAGTTGATGGTGACACCTAATTGGGCACCTATGCTCAAGCCATTGGCTGCACAGTTAGCTTTGATGTGCACCAGCCACCATTTTTGAACCTCCTGGATAACACCCTATTTGTGGTTCAAGCTTTTGAAAATGTTGGGTATTAAACGTTGTTTCTCTGCTTTTTCACTCTCCCAGAAGATCAATACCTACTGTAAACAATGAGAAGTCCTGTGGCACCTTATAGACTAACAGATTATTGGAGCATAAACTTTCATAGACAAAGACATGCATCTGACGAAGTGATGTGACCCCAACTGAGAAGCAGAAAGCCCCATATTCCTCTTGCACACCAGAGCCTAGGGGGACATGGGCTGGTAGATTTTTCTGGCCTCCCTTAGGGTCTGGGATGGGGCCAAAAATGAGGGGTTAGGTGTGTGGGAGGGGCTGCTGGGAAGGAGGGAGGATGCAGGAGTGGGTTGGGGGTTGGTGAGTCTGATATGATGCTGGAGTTAGCTGGATGGGAGGGGGTGCAGGAGAGGGCTGGGGTTAGGAAGTGGGGGGGGCTGGGCAGGAGAGAGGGTGCAGGAGCACAGTGGGGTTGCGGGGTCTGGGTGATGGGGGGGTGGGGTGCTTACGTAGTGCATCTCTGTGGGGACACACATGACTCCATGAACCCCTGATGCTCCAAGGCACCACCCCTTGCTGCTCCTGTTGGGCGCAGTTATGACCAATCAAAGTGGTGGGGGGAAAAGCCTCCAGCTGGCACTTTGCTGTGGTGCTGTTTCCCCAGCTCCGGGAAGGAAGAGGGGGAGAGGCAGCACACGGAGCCACTTCCTCCTCCCCTGGCTGCCAGGCAGTGTCCGTGGGTTGGATCTAGCCCTGGCTTGCCTGCCTCTGGCTTGAGAGGCTCAGGGCTTCTCCCCCCACTACAGTGGGGAGCCGGCGCTGGTGCTTCAGCCCCATGAGGGGGTACGAGTCTGGCGTGCCAGTGCTGGCTCCCCAGTGTTGCAGGGGGAGCCCTGAGCCTTGGGGGCCAGATCCAGGCACTCTAGGAGCTATATCCAGCCTGGGACTGTAGATTCCCCACCCCTATGACCTAATGCTCATGATTAGTGCTTCTAATATTTTAACCATTTAGCTAGTGCTATGAAAAGGAATAACTGCTATTTTTGAAAAGTTAAAGCATAATGATTAACTTGAGTTTCAAAATGCAATGGATGTATAGAAAGTGACAAGCTACTATGCACCTGAGCCACCTGGGGCTGCAGGTGAATAGGAGAACACATTTGCGAATGCTATTTATTTTTTATGTAGCAACTTCTTATCTTCAGAACTAGGGCTAAAATTACACCATCTCTAAACATGGATTCAACTGATTTTAACTATTGTTGTATTAAAAATATCACCATTCAAATGACTGATGTGATTCACCACTTAAATACTTTTTGTGGCATTAATCTGTCTCATGAATTTTAATATACAGTTAGTATGTCAGCTATTTAACTAACAAAGCCAACTGTTGGTTTTTTTTTTTTTTTTTTTAATCTAAAAATGTTTGTTAGAAATGTCTTCAGGGGCTCTTAAAGTTTATATTTGAAACACAAATTGATTTGAACATAAAAGGTAGGGGGAAGACTCTGTGGTTGTGGGGTGTTTTTTTGAGTCTCCAGATTCAATAAGATCATGCTAATGTTGTTACTTTGCTCTGTTAACAATATTGACTTGCTCAGCTCCAAGGTTTGGCATCAGATTCATTTTTCTGTTTAATGCAGCAATAACCATTAATCATACCAATGTTACTGAGTTCCTCCTGCACCATTTTATATGATCAAGGGATGTAATCTGGTACCTCTTAGGATAACTGTGGGGCATCAAGTTTTCCAAGTCTTGAGAATCTCCTGTCTTGTAAAACACCAGCCTCCTGAGTCAGATGGCTACAAAAGAGAATCAAATTTCACTTCCAAAAATGTTTCTAGCCCTTATGGCTGCACAAAAAAGTATGAAAATGTGACCTAAGTGCATCTTGTGGTTTGCAACGTTGGACGGTAAAGACCTTGGATCTAGCTATGCCCCATTATTCAGAGACCAGTCCCACGCTTGGCCCATGTGGCAGATCGGGGTTTTTTGCATATCCACAGCAGGTGCTTACAAAAACACCTACTGGGCTAAACCTAACTCCTAACGTGCGGCTCTGCTTTTCAGATGTGTGGCCATACTGGCAAGAAGGGGGTCTGATCTGGACTAAATCTGGGTTTATCAGAGAGCAGACATCTTTGTAACATATCTGTTAGTTGGGACCAATAGAGTTAGGTCAGTGTGTATTCTGGGGAGCAGGGGAGGTGTGATTCGTTGCCTTTCCTTATGGCTGCTCAAAAGAAACAGCCTCTGCACTCACAGAGCAAGAGGAAATGGCACAGGGCTAAAAAAGAGGGATGCCCCCAAACAATTCTGGTCCCTAGAATTCCATGGGTTTACTGCTTTGGGCAAAACCACTTAGCTGTTGCAGGATCTGACCCATTGTAATGTAGTATTAAACGTTTGCCTTTAAGCAATGTTTGTAACTGTCCTTTTGGAATACCATACCATTCAGAGAGGAAAAAGTAATCTTCCCTCACCCAACAACCACCAGGGGTTTACACTGTCTTCACAGTACCATGGGCTGCAAAGACTGAAGAAATATAATCTAGCAGGTACAAAAGGTTGAGTCTGGAGTTGCTTATTAAGTGATTTTCCTCTAATAGTTACAAATATGACTCTATGAATGACACAAGGGGCACTAAAAGGAGGATGGCGGCTGATCCTGACTTTCCGAAAGCACTTTGATGGAATGAGTGGTAGGTAGCAAGTTTAAAACAAACAAAAGGAAGTATTGCTTCACACAATGTATAGTCAATCTGTGGAACTCCATGCCAGAGGATGTTATGAAGGCCAGCACTTTAACAGGGTTCAAAAAGAACTACATAAATTCATGGAGGATATGTTCATCTGTGGCTATTAGGCAGAATGGGCAGGAATGGTGTCCCTAGCCTCTGTCTGTCAAAGCATGAGAATGGGTGACAGGAGGTGGGATTGCTTGATAATTTCCTGTTCTGTTCACTCCCTCTGAAGGCACCTGGCATTGGCCACTGTCGGAAGACAGGATACTGGGTCAGATGGACCTCGGCTCGGACCCAGTATGGCTGTTCTTAAGTTCTCATGGGTGTGTTTCTTGATGCAGTTGTGCCCTAGCTGAGAATGGTATGCAAGTGAGACTTCATAATTAAAATAAACATACATCCAAATCTTCTGCCCGTTGTAAGTGAGGTCGGGGTCATTCAGGAGGGGAAAAAACTATAAAGCAACCTGAGGAGAAGAAAGTGAGACCAATTACGAGTTGTGGCCTTTTCAACTACTTGATTTTTATTGTAAAAAACTAAGCTTAAACTGGGAACTAAGAGTTACTCATCTTCTCGTGACTGTTGTTTTTCAAGATGTGTTGCTCATACAGGACTGTCCCTATCAGTGTTGACATCCTATGCAGCCCAGCACCAGCACCCCCGGGGTATGTCAACCCTCCTCGACTGAACACCATTTGCTGCAAGGGTATCGGGTTGAAGAGACTTGACAACCCTGGAGCAGGGGAGGTAGGGAGTTGTAGCCTCAGGAGAGCAAGTGGGAGGCGTGGGCAGCAGCAAACACCACAAGACCTGGATCTTGAGCAGCACCAGGATCTGCTGTCCAAGGGCGCCCATGAGCGCGAGCGGCTCCGAGCCTCTGGACTGCGGGGTTGGTACCGCTAGGGTGACCAGCATCGTGAGTCAGACCAGCAGCACTCCCGGGAGCAGTGCTTGGACTCTGAATGGTGCTGGGAGGCAGGTGTGGGTGCCAACAGTGCTAACATCGCTGCCTTGTCTGCGGATGGTGTGAGGCAATGAGGCAGTGTCTTAAAACCGGAGACTTCTGCACAGTCAGGAGTAGAGGGCATTGCGATGTCCTCCCCCTGCCACCACAGGAAGTCCCAGCAGAGTGGGGGACTGCAGGAGGGTTCAGAGCCCTTGGGGCAGATGGTGCATGTCCCTGCACCGTCTCTGTCAGGAGATGTGGGCATAGCAGCAGCCTATGCCAAAGGGACTCCCTACACATGCCTGGTGTGTCTAACGGGGGAGTGGGAGTGGTGCCAGGAAGCTGGTTGTTTGGGCGCTGGAGAGCAACAGTGCTGAGATTGCCAGGCTGAGTCCTTTATTGGAGCCACATGGAAAACTGCTGGAGGGGAGGAAACTGCTGGGCCCTGCCTCTGCTGTGGATGGAGTTCTGGCTCCATAAGGAGTGACTGTAAGCAAAACTCCTGCTCCTTTCTGGCCTTGAGGCTTGAAACTCTTGCAGATCCTGCACTTCCCTGAACTGGTGAGTCTACAGGAAGAGACTCACCTATGGGGGAGGGGTCACCTATGGGCACAGGTTTTGAGTAAGATTTAATCCCTCAGTCTTGGGCATCCCCTAAATCCCGGGGGGGAAGGGGGGGGGAATGTGGGTGGGAAGTGGAGAGACCCCTCTCACCTGCTGCTAACAGAACTATAACTCTAACTACAGGGAAAAATTCTAAGGACCAGTGCATGCCTGCTAAGCAAGACAGCATGCTTTTCTTACTGCCAGTGATGGGTGCTGGAAGGAACTGAAGGTGGGGGAGGGGGTGGTCGGGTCAGCAGGTTCATATATAGAGCACAATACTGAAGCCACTCCGGGGGGCTCCATAGCTGGCACGACGAGTAGTGGCTGGGGAAAACTTGGGGCAGCCGTGCATACAGCACCTAACTGGAATTGATATGAGCAAGCACTCAAAAGAATAATAATAGCAGGAGTCAGTAGCACTAGCTATTGAGTTGCCTGGCATTTTATAATAAAAGACACTGTTTTTAGTTGCTTATAGTTTCATCAAATCGTAACCATTTGGGCTGAAATGTTCCATGCTAGGTAGGTGTCTCAGGTTAATATTTGAAAACATCACCCGAAAGGGTTCAGCTATTTCTGAGAAGGAGGCTGAGAAAAATCTTTCTGCACATTAAACTGTTGAGATTTTTTCTTTCAAAAGCTCTAGTGGACATGCATTAGGGCAGGGACTTGAAATGTGGCAAGGGGGTGGCTTGTGTCAAGGAGGTCCCTATTGCTACCCTGCAAGTGTAAGGATAAGGCCTTAATCTGCAGTCAGATTGGAAGAGCAGCTGCCATTGGCTGAGAAGCAGGAAGTCACAACCTCACATTTCATCTAAATTATATTAAAATAGTGTAATATTAAGAAGATCCGTTCTAATGGCACCCCTAGTATCACCAGATAAACAAACAGATCTTAAGCATCTTGCCAGACAAATGCTATCAAAAGTCGGGGTTATGAAATCCTCATGTCTTCATAGTTTTAGGTTGGTTCTCGTTTCCCTATTGTTGGTATGATCTCTATGTGGTTCTTTAATAGTTTTTGTCAGCTGTAAAATTAATTTTGCTAGGTGTAAATCAGTTAAGGCGGTGGGCTAATATGTTAGAACTAGCCAATTAGCCCGTTATGACGGCATTTTCAGGTCTCTCTCCTCCACCTTGGTCTTCTCTCCTGAGCCTCCGGTCTCTCGCCTCTCTCTCTCTCTCTCTCCTCCTACTGCCTCCCCCTCTCTCTCAGAGCTCTCCTCCACCTCCTGCCTCTCTCTCCGTCTTTCTTTCTCTTCTCCCCCTCCTGCCTCTCACTCTCTCCCTTTCTCTCCTCCTCCTCCTCCTGCCTCTCACTCTCTCCCTCTGTCTCTCCCCGGCCCCGTTCCCCTTCCCCTCCCGCTGTGGCGCTCGGCTGAGTGCTGCCTGCTCAGCTGGGCTGCCATGAGGAAAGGGGGCGGGGCAGGGCATGTCACCACCCTGCCCCCCCTTCCCCTCCTGCCGCGGGGAGCCCAAATGGCCCCTTGCGCCGCTGGCTCCCCCGCGGCGGCCCGGCTGAGGGGCGCAGCACTTCAGCTGAGCGCCACAGCGGGAGGGGAAGGGGGGGGCGGTGATGTACACGGCCCCGCCCCCTGGCCGTATATGTCACTGCCCTGCCCCCTTCCCCTCCTCTGTGGCGGCTCGGCTGAGTGTTGCGTGCTCAGCCTGGCTGCCGCGGGAGGTGGGGCGGTGATGTACATGGCCAGGGGCGGGTTGTGAGAACACCCGCTTCTTCCTCCCGCCATGGCGCTCAGCTGGGCCGCCGTGGGGGAGCCCAAATGCTCCCCCGCGGTGGCCTGGCTGAGGGGCACAGCACTCAGCACCATGGTGGGAGGGGAAGGGGGGGGGCGGGGCGGTGATGTACACAGCCAGGGGGCGTGGCCGTGTACGTCAGTGTTACAGACTCAGACATTGGGCTGCTATATATATGATTAGTTAGTAAAACTTTTGTAAAATAGTTGGTTATTGGTACAGCTAAGCAGGACTCGAGTCACTATATAAACTGGGGTCCAAAAGGAAGCTGTTTGGGAACCAATTCCAGGACACAGCCCTGGATTAGAGCTGCCAGACCTTAATCCTGTGCTTATGACATTGTCCCCCAGATGGACCCGATCCTGACTGGCCATCAGGAAAAGTTTGTCTGTTTCAGTGGGAGAGGTAAACATTATATGCTTAGTGCATGCATTCTGTTTTGGCGATTAACAGAGGGTAAGGATATTATTGTGTAAAGCTCTTTCACTGGTAAAAGGCCCTATACGCCTGCAGGTAGTTACGCCCTGAGCCCTAAGCATGCATAAGAGAGGGTGTCCTAGAAGGTGTGTAACAGAGTATTTTGTGCAGGTAACAAACCCTGTGGAAATCTACCCAAATTTAGTCAAGGAGTAAGATGTGGCAAAATTCAATTATTTTTTGTATTGTTGATGAGCAATAGTTTATTTCTAAGCTTTTAAAAAAGATTTTTATAGATATAAATATTCACAGTTGTGGGTAGTGGAAGGAGTCATCATAATTGACAGATCAAAAAGATAAAAGCTTTAACTGTTAAAACACAAATTGTCAACATATATCAAAATACAAAAAAAGTAAATATCCTTTAGTCAAACTGATTTCTCAAGTACTATTTTCCCTTGCCTAGCTATACACTTCCGTGATTAATGGGACTATTTCAGTAAATTACTGTGAACACAGTAAAATGAATGTTTACCGATAGATCGAATCTGTCCAAACCTAGCTCTGAGCCTTTGAAAAGTCACAGTTCACAAGCTCAGACTTCAGAGACTTTTGACTGCTAAAACTTTGAAAATTCCATGCCCACTGAGCCTGCCCTAGTCTTACAGCTTCCTTTGCCAGTCAATTGCACCTGCGCCATCCCCACAGCACTGAGCTGGCTTCTGACCAGGCCTGTGGGGCCAAAGCTGAATTTCCCCCTGATTACGACTCCAGGCTGGGGTCAGGCCAAGCAGCAGATCTAAGAGCAGAAAGCTTGTCTAGTCTGTGCTTTTTGTGACACTCCCCACCCCTTTCCCCCCGTCTATGCCCAGGCAATGGGGGAAGAAAGATGCCTGACTTGAGAGCAAAGGGGACAAACACTGGGGCGGAGGGGCAAACCGTGACAGAGTTTGGGGAGCGGTAGCTTTGGGACTGGTTGGGCAAGGACACTGAGATCTGGTGAGGGAAATATCGGTGGGGGCTAGGAGGTGAGAAAGGAACTGGGAGCGAGCTAGCTGGGTGAGTAGCAACATTGAAATCTGATGTGGGATGGAGACTGGAAGTGTTTAGACAAGGAAACCGGGCTTAGGAACTAGTGTGAGAGGGAAGACAGAAGTGACAAGCCACCAGAGTGGGGTGGGGGTGGGGAACAGGGACTGTCAGGATGAGCTGGGGAGATGGTGGGAGACTGAGATTAGGGCTATGTCTAGACCACAAGCCTCTTTTGAAAGATGCTTTTTTGAAATAATCTTTTGAAAAAGCTTCTTTTGAAAGAGAGTGTCTAGACTGCAACCACTTCTTTCGACAAAGCGAGCTGCTTTTTTTGAAAGAGAGCACCCAGGCAGTCTGGATGCTCTCTTTCGAAAAAGCCCTGTTTGCATTCAAGAATGCCTTTTTTTTTTTTTTTTTTTTTCAAAAGAGCACTTTCGAAAAAAGGCGTTCTTCCTCGTAAAATGAGGTTTATCGTGGTCAAAAACTGCCGCGTTCTTTTGATTTAATTTCAAAGTGGCCTTTTTTCAACAAAACCCTTTGGTCTAGACACACCCTAGATGATGAACCCAGGAAGGGGAGACTGAAACTGAAAGCTAGGTGGGTGAAAGGGAAAGGAGGAACTGAGACTGGATGGACAAGGAGTGGAAAAAGGAAAGAGCCTTATGCAAGGCACAGAAGAGACAAAATAGGGACAGTTTGGAGGGGGTGGGAGCTGATCAACAATGATTCTCCCTACCCCTTCCTAGCAGGAGGAGAGAGCTTTGGTGGAATGGGGAGAAGTCTGTGCCCATGAGACACCTCTCCTCCAGATCCTGGAACAGAGCCTAAGTTGTTGTCTGATCATTTCTGTGCTGCTAACAACTATCTGTGAAATCCCATGTCCATTCCCCTCCAGTGCTGGTCCACAAAGAGGATGACAGCCTACTATTGCTATCGGTTACTCCAGAGGGAAAAGGGGGACAGGTTATCTGAATAGCTATTTTGATTATATCTATATAATATATATATCTATATATCTATATATATACACTCTTTCCCCCATTTATTAAGAGCCTTTTCATATAGGAGAAGGTTACAGGGGAAATTTCAATGAGATTTAAATGCTGTTAAATTTTAGTTGATGCCTTACATCATAGTTTTTTTTTAATGTACTGCTAACAGAATGGACCACCTTAATTTTACATCAGTTCAGGGCATGCCTACTTTGGTTGGTGTACTTTGTGTGCGAGTGAAAGCGCAAGGCTGTACACAGCGGAGGGACTGAATTACCTGAACTAGAACTACTTCATTCAAAGAAGAATTTAAGGTTCAACACCTGTGCAGCATGTTGGAGAAATACCAGAGGTGAAACAAACCATGCCTGCATAGGGAGGGAAATCCTGGACTCTTAAAGAACTGCAAGTGATGGGAGGCAGCTAACCACTAGAAAAATAGTATGTCATGATCTGCAAGTGTTTAAGAGGGAAATTACCCACTAATTACCATAGACTTGTTGTAGCCACATCTTAGGCTTCTGGTGTGTTCAATAATAAGCAAGATGCAACCAAGGAAAAAAACACAAGGAAACCACTTCTGTCTGCATCTTGTTTAGCAACTTACTTGAAGTCAGCGTATAATACTGTCAATGGTGCAAAAATGACAACTCTTCTATTTATAGATTGTTCTGCTCTTTGAGCCTGAGCCTTTGTATTTTAGATTTGATAGCTTCAGTACCTTTTGCCTCAACAACAATACCTATTTTTGCCTCAAATCTGCTTTTACGTGTCACCAAATAGCTTGGAAATAAGAAACTCTAGCCCTCAGCAACAGCTCTGAGAGGAGTGTGTGCATCTCAGACTACTCAGGTGGTAGCACTCTGACTTCTGGGTGAGAAGCTTCTGGCTTAGGCTACGTCTAGACTACGGGGTTTTTCCGGGATAGCAGAGGTACCCCGGAAAACCCCCGCCGCGTCCAGGAAGCGTGTTTGGTCTTCTGCTTTTTTTCGTGGAAGAGCAAATGCGCTCTTTCGGGAAGCCCCCGTACCTTGTTTCACGAGGAATAAGGGCTCCTCCGAAAGAGGAGGGGTTTTTTTGCCATTTTTTGCCATTTCCCATCCCCATCTAGACTGGACCAAATGGCAGAAAAGCCATCGGAAAAAGCTACGCAAATTGCAGAGCGCAATTTGCTTAGCTTTTTTCTGATAAAGCCCCGTAGTCTAGGCCTAGCCTTAAAGTCCCACCCCAGGCTATCCAAGTTGAAGAGTAAGGTACTAGAGAAGCACTGCACTGTTGGAAGTTAAGTCCTTCCACTGAGATGCCTTTGGTGGTTTGTCCATTTGAAACTTGGATTCCATGGCACTGTTTGCAGAGAACAGGGGACAAGTGATTTTCTAAGCAACTATTCTGTATTGTAATATAATGGATTTGGGCATTACAGACTACTGCTAAGGCCAGCGTGGTTGCAGAGTCAGTGTATGCTGACTGCAATGATAGTAAAGTGCTGTGGGTTACCTGGAACTACCACAATCCATCCCTGTCATTTCCTAGCTTTTTTAAAATCTGGGCTACAATAGATGGTATAGCTGAGCCTTTGAATTGGATTCTTCAGCAAGGTGGTAAATATATGGCTGGAATCAATAGCGGGGCAAGCGTGCAGTTGTTAGTATGATACGTTTCAGTAACATGTCAATCAAATCTTGGTGTGGAAGCAGAGCACTGGCAGCAACTTCAAAGTGGCAGAAACATAAGTTAAACACAGCAGGCCACAAATCCAACAGTTATTTTGCAAGAAATGCCTCTCATGTTGTTGCTGTCTCAGCTGGTAACGAGCTGACAAAATACAAAAAAGCTGTTAATTCTAGAGTTCAGAATACATGAAAAACAACAAGGCGTTCCTTTGGTTACACACACAGGACTTCTTGTCTAATATTTTGAGTGCAATATGTCTCTAAAATTAATGAAGAGCAGCATGTTACAGAAGCAATAGTTCTTCAAACCAAGAGGATGGGTACCAAGTGTACTTCAGGCTTTTGTAACAGGTGCCCTAACCTACCACGCTCTGTGTTAGCTGGGAACTGCGCTGCTGCTTGCTCTGACTTTGACATTAGGAGTAGCCCAAGTTCTGATGACTGTTAGAAGACATACTTGAATGTGGTAGGTAATGAACACAGGCTGATAAAGCCAATGGCTTTGCTTGGCAAATGGGTATATTATTAGTGCTGACAGGTTATGAATCACTGGTCTGTAAAGCAATCAAACAGGCTCTGTTGTGGCCACAGGCCTAGCGTAATGCTGACAAACGGAACCAAGCCTGGGACCTTTGATGCTTAGTGTAGGAGCATCTATCGCTGGAGTGAAAAGCCAGCTGGTGCTCAGCTTAGGCTGTAGAGCAAACTCACTCTCTCTCACTGTAAGTGGTCTGTGTCACTACATGGGACAGTGAACCACACCCAATTGGTGTGTGGGTTAGGTTAGCAGTGGGGGTGGTATGACCAACAGTCTTTCAGAGGTGTTAGCTATCAGGTGTGCAAAGAAATGTTTGCTATCTCTGGGCTGGGGCTGTTCCCCCTACCTTCTTGAGAAGGCTGGGACTCCAAGGGGTGCGAGCACATAGCAGCCCTTTTCTTCAAGGGAGTACAAGGACAGTGCTTGTGCTTAGTATTTGAGGACTGGAGGAGGCGGCACGAGCAGGGAGACATTTTATACCTTTCCTGACATTTACATTCCCATAGCTTGGCCATCTGACACTTTAGTAGCAACTGAAGACTCTAGTCACCACTTAAACAATGAACTATCCCCACTGCACCCTGGAAGCGCTGGCTGTTTGTTCATCACCTGTAGGTCAAGCTTGTGACCATTCTTTGTGTGGGGGTGTGAGATGGGAGAGGGGACACAATGCTTATTCTCAATGGACTACCGTACCCAGTTGGAAAGCCTCCTGTGCTGGAAGGGGAAGGCAGACCCTGGTCCCTCAGTGTGTGCCCCAGGGGTATACTTCCTTCTCCCCCAAAATGGAGGTGGTAAGAGGCAGGGTGCTGGCTGCACCTCAGAAGATTGGGGGGGACGGGACAATATGTTGCATACCCTGAAGAGTGCTCCCTGCCTAGGGAGGGCGGGGATAGGGTGACTCTGCACTATCCCCGTTGTAAGCCTGTGCCTAAATTGTATGACTGAGCCCTTAAGAGAAAGGTGTATCATCCCTTTTCATAAATACTTGATGGACCAAATCCTGGCTGACTTCTACTTGATCAATACCCACTGAGGGTGGGTAAGCTTTGTCTAAGCAAGCAATTAAGCGTTTAGCCAGGTAGTATGATCAGCGAGTGATGTTTTGGGACCTGATCCTGCAAAGATTTAAGAATGAGCTGAACTTTAAGCACATAACTAGTTTACTAGGACAAATTGTATGCTTAAAGCCAAGCAGCGGCATATGTTTCTGTGCAGGATTGGGGCCCTCCTGTGTATGGAACTTCTCTCTTCCAGCACAACAATGACCACAAGAGAATCTGTTTACACTGCAAGGTGCTACTGAGACAAAGGTGTGTGCGTGTCTCTCCTAAGCACAACAAATGTTTCTCTTTAGAAGTCTTATAAATTACATATATAATTAAAACCCCCCACTTTTTCCAGGTTTGGTATAAGAACAAATACTGTCATTGCCTACATCGCACAAGCTTCTGAAATGCTTTCTTGAAGTCTTCATTAAAGATTGTATAGATTAGTGGGTTAATAAGAGAATTGATGTACCCCAGCCATGCCAGGAAATTGGACATTTCTTCTGAAATGTGACAATTTGCACAGGTGTTAATAACGACTTCCTTTACAAAAAAGGGGAGCCAGCAGATCACAAATGCACCCAAAATCAAGCCCAAGGTAGTTGCTGCCTTTCGTTCTCTCGTGCTAGAGATTCTTTGTTTTTTCCAGGTTTGCTGAGACTCAGGGCTTCGTAATGTCATATGGATTTTATCCAAGTCTGCTGAGGGATCAGATGTTTTATCTGCTGTGTAGTGCGTCAAAGCCAATTTGGTGCTCCTTTCACTCGGTTCCAAGAGGACTTGTCCATTTACCTCCTCTCTTACAATGCGGCTTACACTCCTTCTGTGAAATGTCTTTGCTGCTTTGTAGATTTTATAATAAAGGATGAGAATCAATGCCAGTGGGATGTAAAAGGCTCCAAATGTGCAATAAATGGCGAAAGCTATGTGGTCGTGTTTGATGATGCATTCATCATCCTTGTTGGCTGTTTGATGTCGCCAAAACAAAGGAGGCATAGAGATAAAAATGGATATGATCCACACCACTGCAATCATGATGGCTGCGTGTTTAGGTGTTCTTTTCCTGGCATACTCCACGGCATCTGTGATTGCTCGGTACCGATCCAAAGCAATAGCAGAGAGATGTAGGATAGAACAGGTACAGCACATAATGTCGACGCTCAGCCAGACGTCACACATTACTTGCCCCATGATCCAGGTCTCTTTCATAATATACATAATGCTGAAGGGCATCACTAGAACAGCAACTAGAAAATCAGTCACTGCAAGGGAGCAGATTAAATAATTGGCAGGGTGATGGAGCTTCTTTGTCACAATTATCGCAGTCATCACTAGAGAATTGATAGCTGTTGTCATTAGGGCCAGGACAGAAAGAGTAAATGAAACAAGAATCTTTGATGTCACTGTTTTAAATAGTTCTTCTGATGTGTAATTTTTTTCAGTTGAGTTTATGGGATCCATGTTTCCTCTTAAAGGTGATGTTTAATCAAGAAAGACACCTGTGGAAAAGGAAACAGAATTTAGAAAGGGTACCATGAAACTTCAAGCAACATTTTGCAAAGGTGACTAAATCTATTTGCAAAAGTGACTTAGGGGTCTGTGTGTATGTCTACATGGGAACTGGAAGGTCTAACTGAGGTAGTTGTGGTGGCAGGAGCGGCTAACTGTCCCAAGTACAATCCCATTCAACACCAAAGATCCGTACTTGGACGGCTACTCCTACATTAGAGAGAATGTCTTTGAAAGCTGGAAATGACACATTCCAGCTCAGATGCAAATATGGCCAGTGTCCAAGCTCAGATATAAACCATATCCTCATGTAACAGAAACCCCAGGTTAGTTTACATATTACCATAAGATGTGCAAGAGGAAATTTAGCAAGGAAAATACGCTGCAGTTAAATACTAAGAAAATGTTTTAAAACCTACTTTAGGCTGGGTAAAGTTTTTCAAAAGCACTTACACCAATTTTCTGTTCATAATTTATGTACATGTAGTTCATAATTTCTATACTTTTAAAGGGAGAGATGAATCAGTGTTTAAACTCCCAATTTATTTTCAATGAACAGAAACATTTTTTCCTTCATCACACCAGTATCATTTTAAAACTTCCTGAAGCAACGGTAATTAGTTGAAGAAATACTGTGGGGCTAGTCATCTTTTAGGGACTTAATGGTGAAATAAAGTGTAATTACTTTAGTTGAACAAACTCATTTAATTGCTTTTAAGAACTGTTTATGCAATCGATTCCTTAGTCAGAGGGTTTGTGAGGGAACCTGCCTTTGATGGTGGCAGCTGGTCTTACCTTTGAAATGTATAAGATAATTGACTATGTTGGATAGTTAAGGCTTTCTGAGTGCCTGATATTACTACTAAATTACCAGCTTGCAGAAAGCAATTTGGAAGTAATGAAACTTGATTAATACGTTTTGAAAAGTATGGCATCCTTTAGGTAGGAGCCACTAGCGTATGAGAGAGATATATCATTAAGAGAAGTGGCGTAGGAAGATTGACAGAAATGGTGCCTGGACTTCTTTAGATGACAGGCTGTGAATTCTTCCTGCTAGATTTGCGCTGAGTACATGCTGCAGGAGGTTTAATGGGAGCATAGTGACACTATAATGTCTCCTCACCAAAACAACACTGCACGTGCTTCTCCACTGGTCCCCTCCCACACAGGCTTATGTAGACAGTTTTAATACCTGCTAGTTTCCTGTAACACAACCACCACCCACATATATACCTTCTTGGGAGTCTCTTCTTTCTAAGGGAGGCATGTTCTCAGCTAAGCCAAGGTCTGTCCTTTTCTTGTCACTCTTCTGGAAATTTTACCCCTTGTTTGTACCTGGTGACTTATAAGCTCTGCTATGTCATGTGGCTGAAGTGCAGCTCCCTCAGAGCTGTAGGAATACCTGTATGGATGTTGCTGTTGAGCAGCTACGGTATGCTAACTAATCTGGTGGCACCTAAGACTGTGTCCTGCCAGAAAGGACTAGATTTGCCTTCTACAGCTGAAAGTTACCAGTTGGATTAGAGATCTATCCACCTGCTGATGCCACAAGGGGTTGGATTTTCTGAAAATACTGAGTTCTACAGGCAAGACTTGTTGGATTTCCTGGCGTACTGGGCTGGTGAACCCGTTAAGTCATTGGCATTTATACAGGTCCAGCTGGACACTGGGCAGCTAGCACACTGTGTAATAGACACTCAGAGGCTACATCTACACTGCAGGCTTTTTGTGCAAGAATGACTGGTCTTGCACAAAAACTTGCGGAGCATCTACACTGCACGTGTGTTCTTGTGCAAGTACATTTACAGTACAGCGTCAGAAGAGAGGGCTTCTTGCACAAGAGTTATTCCTCTCTCCACGAGGAATAAGCCCTCTTGCACAAGAGCTCTTGCGCAAGAAGGCAGTATGGATGGGCAACAGGGGTTTCTTGCACAACAGGGGTTCCTATGGTTAAAATGGCCATCAGAGCTTTCTTGCGCAAGAGAGCGTGCATGCTGCCATGGACGCTCTTGCGCAAAAGCACATCTCTTGTGCAAAAGCACATGGCAGTGTGGACGTGCTCTTGCGCAAAAAGCCTGCAGTGTAGATGTAGCCACAATGTGGCAAGGCCTGTGACTGTTCCAAGCCGCTGCTGCTTCTCTCCGTTGATCACATCTAGGAGGTGGTAGCTTTGGGTATCAATATGCCAAGTTCAAATCATATCAACTTTTAGCTCCAACACAGGCTTCTTGTGTGAATTTGGGACAGTCACAATCTCTGAGAAACTCAGGCACTGTCTGTGTAATGGTGGTGATGGGTTGGCATGACTGGGAAACAATTCCATTTTGGAAAAAAAATAAGGTGTTAAAAACTTGGTTTTGTTCCACAACTCAAAACACAGACCTTTAAATGTTTGTGCTTTACCATGAATCACACACCAAGATACCTGCCCCAGAACAGTCTAGAGGTTAGGGCACTGAACTGGAAGAGCTAGGTTTGAAGTTCCTGTTCCCAATCTGGCAGTGCAGGGACTTTGGATGTGGTTCTCTCACATCCTAGATGCTCTAACCACTAGGCTATTGGTGACTCTGGATTGGGTGTCTCCTCTCACTCTGACCATCCTGGACCCAACACACCTTCCTGATGGACGTTTCAATGAAACAGATGTTTTCATGAAAAACAACTTGATAAATCTGCATGTTCCAGGAAGGACAAATTTCTGACCGGCTCTGATAACAGTATTTCCACCCCTCCATTTCCTGCCCATATAGTTCCTGCCCTGAAAAGTGTACCTTACCTACTGCACTGAAGCGCTTATCTCAGTTGATGCTTCAGTAATATTACTGTGCATAGTAAACTAACCTCAGGCTTCGTGGTTATACAATGTGACCCCATTGAAGTGAGCAGTCAACTTCAACCTCCAGGTCTTGGCATGAAAATTTATCACAGAGCAGAAGATGCATGCTACGCCCAATGCATGACATAGGTCCTTTCACGTTATCTGGCATGTGTTATGGGGAACCTCTTCACCTGAGTCAAAACAAGACATCCGAATTGAAGAGGAATCATATGGTAAAAGTGATTTCAGGGAGAGTAAAGCAACACAATCTGAGCATGCTTAGACAATTCTTTTAAAAAATCCATGCTTCTTATAGGCTTGACAAAGGTGGCCTTGAACTCCCTGTTTTGAGTGAGGCATCAAGGTTATGATTTCCATTAGTCACTGGTATCGTTAGCTGTGTGGAGAGATTTTCCACACCCCTAATGGTGTTCCATTTTTTAAAGAGCAATGATAAAAGACCGTAACAGGTATTTAAAAGACTTCCAGAATCTGCTACAGCATATTGCATTATATTCTGGATCTTACAAAGTTAACAGGGATTCTTAAGATGTTTCCGAGTATTTTCCCAGACACCATCTTAATGCAATTAACAGTATTTTACAAAATTGCTATTAAAACATGAATTTGCTAGTTCAATTGATATTAAGTTTCTGGCACATGGTTGAGAGAGGCTCTGGTGTGTGTGTGTGTGTGTGTGAAGCTGTCATTTGATAAGAACATTTACATTAGAATCCACTGTTACTGTGCATACTAATACTGCTGCCCTGAGGAAGCATCCAATTCTAGGAATTGGCTATTATTCTTATTTTATTTTGCATAGCATTGACTTGCAGTGTAACATGACAGTAGGTATTATACTTTACTATGTGAATGAAAATGCATTTTATCATACTGGTGACATCTGGGATGCATATGGAAAATGCATACAGAATGTAATTGAGAAAAAGATGTATATACAATAGTGTGTTAACAGATGTGTCATAGCAAAGCTGCCAAAACAAAAGGCAATATTTCTCAGTCTTGCATAAGTGCTCCCCCCCCCCCCCCAACTCTCCCCCTTGTTTACATTTGATGCAGAAAACTTAACAGAAACAGTTGCACTTTTCCAGCCAGGTTCTCCCACCCTTTGGAAAAAAAGAGAGGAGGAAAAGTTCTAAGAATGGCTGTTAGCAGGATACAGGTCCAGGATGTCTTTGAGAAGGCTAAGCTCCATGTCCTAGACTAAGGTTAAACTCCAAGCTGGATGTTTACCTTACCCAGAGTTATGGAATTATTTTACTTTCCTGCTATGAACACGAACAATCCTGGGAGATACCGTTTTGATTAAAAGTGTTGATGATGTGATTTCATCTTGGAGATCTGTTTAGTGAAATACTTTAATATACCATCACACATAGACAGCAATGCCAAACACACACAAACATCAAAGGGACAAGTTCCTGAGAGAGCCACACCTCTGTTTCCTCTTTTATGAGTTTCAGTTCTCTAGCATTCATATATTTTACTCCAGGAAATATTTATCCTCTTTGCACCCTTAAGACCTGATAGCAGTGATGGGCAACGTAGACAAGTGAATGGTCCTCCTTCATCTCAGTGGGCCGCAAGATTGTTGCAATCAAGATGGTCTCCTGAGACAGGGTAGTTTTGCTAACAGCGCTTGCCCACCTAGAATTTGCGGTTTGTGCCGATTGAACAGTAGCAGCAGTTCGAGTGAGTGTGAGAATCATGTGCTCTCTCTGCATCCAGTGTTGTGTGCAATCCGCATCCACCTCACTTCACATGCCCTTGCTTTATGAGCATATCACTTTAGTAATACTGGTAGGAGAAAACTTCATGGATGGAAACCAGTGGAATCTGGCAACTCTGCACATGGGCAACAGTTAACATAATGTGTAAACCCTGTTACTTGTCACAGTGCTGCAAGAGACGTTTACTCAGTCGTTTCTGGGCAAATAAAGGGCCTGAGCTTGCAGGGTTTACTCATGTGAGTCATGGTGGTGGGACCAACACAACTTTCATCTTGCTCTTGTCTAGAACGCACATGGCGTGCCGCAAGGTGAACCGAACCAAACCACATATGCAGTCTTAGCTAAGGTGACTTCTGATGAGTGCCTTTATCTATGTTCTTTGATGCTGTAAGTGATTGTTTTGAGTCATGGCATGTCATCCAGTAGATTGCCTGCGCCTAAAGGAAACAGAGCATCTAACACTGCTAACTATGCATCCATTTAGGTACGTCAGACATGCAATTCACTAATGCATTAAGAAGCTTAATGTAAAAGTTTTACTCTTATGGGGAAGTACCTATCTTTGCTAGTACCTCGTATCTGCATATTCCATGTGACTTGGTACAGGTTAGACCTCCCTGGTCGGGCATGCTTGGGATCTGACTGGTCCTTGATGAGGGATTTTGCTGGACTAGGGGAGATAATTTTTTACCACCCCTGCTGCTGGCCCCACCCCCCTTCATTGCTTGTCCACTGGGCTTCCTGGCTCCTCCTGCAGCACAGCTGAGCTGTTCCCCTGCCTCCAGCCCAGCTAAATTGTGTGCCAGCTCCTCCCTCTCCTGCAGCCCAGCTTGCCCTCATTTCCTCTCCCCCCCCCCAATTGCTTTGGGCTCCTGTCCCCCAACCCCCACAGCATGCTGGTACTCTGATCCTTGAACATCCATGGTTCTTCTGGATCATGGATGTAGCTGGACCAGAGTGTTCTGATTTATAGAGGTGCAACCTGTATTTTCTGTTTTCCGATAGTGACAATCCCTGCTGTCTTTTCTGTTTATAATAACCTAGATTACTGATATTAGAGCACTAAACTTTGTTCAGACTTTACCGGTAATTGCTTAGAAGGGATTTTGAGCTGCCCTTAAAAGCCAGCCATAGATTTACCAGACACAGAGGAATCCACCGTGTTGTAAGGCACTGGGACATAGGGCCAGGTTGCACCACCAGTTTCCACCATCCTGTGTAGGGGGAATGCCAGAGTGAGCTAGGGCTAGAAGGCACTGTGCTTTAGTTACCCTGGACTGGTGGAACAACTGGTAGAAGTTACAGCTGATCACTAGATTGGGGAAAGGGGACTCTCAGGCCCTGATCTCCGAAACAGTGGCACAGATTTCCTATTTTCTGGCTGCAAGTGATACCTTTATAAGCTTCTTAATACAGTATCTTTATTTATTGGGTATTTTTATGGCTGACAA
This sequence comes from Rafetus swinhoei, assembly GCA_019425775.1. Taxonomy (NCBI): domain Eukaryota; kingdom Metazoa; phylum Chordata; order Testudines; family Trionychidae; genus Rafetus; species Rafetus swinhoei. The sequence continues at coordinate 186,538,371 of CM033437.1, read as the reverse complement.
GGCTACAGTAGAGAATTTTTCTTTCTAAAATGAGGCCATTTAACAAGCGAAGAGATTAATAATCTCTGCAGTTTACACTATCCCCCTCCACTCCAGAGGTTACTCTGAAATGTTAGTAATATAACATAGAAAGTAATAAAATGTAGTAATATAACAGAAAGCTTCTGCCCATATCTTTACTTAGACCAGCTTAATTTGGCCCGAGAATTATAAACTCAAGATGTGAATAGGACACCATGTCCCTGTGCTTGCTTTGCTTCTTTCTTAGCCTGCTGGGACCCATCCGAAGGCACAGCCATGCCTCCCTAATACCATAGGAATCAATCCTGCATTCTACTCAACATCAGTGTTCCCTTTAAAATTTTTCCATTCGTATGCAGAATACATTGTTGTGTGCGCTGCAGCATATATGGATGTGTACCGCCAGTAGAAACACATGCTGCCAACTTGGGTGCTGTGAGTGCTCTGCTAATTAGCTGGGCAGCATTTAAATCTCTCCTAGGTGGTCACGTAAGCCCTCAGCTTACAGGGGACACTGCTTTCCAGCCAGGAAGAGATTCTCTACCTGTGCTAAAGATCTAGCTTGCCCTCCTGTTGGTTCTATTGCTGGCTTCTTTGGTCCCTGCAGTGTCACTGGCAGAGGAAGGAGTAAAGGGGCAGTTGCCCTGGGGACTGGCAATTCAAAAGGGTGCAAAGGCTCCTGGCTGCTACTGCAGGAGTGGCGGCAGATGAAGCTCCAGGCCCTTTAAATCGCCACCAGAGCACCACACTCCAGAGGCTCCACCCCTTCTAGGAGAGGAGAGCTGGCCTCCCCGACCTTGCACAGGCCCCCCCCCCAGTCCATGATATAGATAAACAAAGCCTGGTTTCTGGGTATCAGGTTAGTTTAATACCTACCCACCGACTGGTATCCAAACTAAGGCCATGTCTACACTACTGGCTAAATGGGCGCTGCTGTGATTGATGCTGCAGTGTTGATTTAGTGGGTCTGGTGAAGACATGCTCAGCCAATGGGAAATCATCTCCTGACGACATACAGCATCGTCTATAATGTGCTAACTTAGGGGTAGGCAAAAAGTGGACGCGATGCAGTTCACGAAGGTTAGCTTCAGGCAGGCTGACAGACACTTTTTTTACTTACCAGCACATCCACAGGTACAGGTGCTTGCAGCTTCCCTTGTCCATGGTTTGTTGTTCCTGGCCAATAGGAGCTGCAGGAAGTGGTGTCTCAGTTTGCTCCGTTTTCCACAGCTCCATTGGCTGGGAATGGTGATCTGTGGCTGACAGGAGCTGCAAGCAGCCATGGCAGCAGATGTGCAGGTAAATAAAATGTCTGGTGGCCCACCAGAGGCTAACCCTTTGAACTGCATGCAGCCTGTGGGCTGCTTGTGGCCCACCCCTGCTGTAAGTTGGCCTAAGTTATATCAACTTCAGTTCTGTAACTTACATAACTAAACTAAAGTAACTTAGTTCGACTTGCAGCACTAGAGTGGACCAGCCTTAAGACAAGGTTTTTTAAAATAAAGTTATCATGACACTCACGCCAAAGTCAGTTTTGCAAGCCTGACTCATTTGGACCATCCCCATGCCCACACATGTACAAAACAAAAATCCTAGTTATCCAAATGGCAATTGTCCATTGAGGACTACATACAACAGAAGGGATGACAGGAACTTACTGGAAGGCAAAGAACCCATTTGGATAAGCCAATTGGCCAAGGAGGGCTAACACCTTGATTTTGGTTTCCGGCATGTACCACTGCATTAACAAAGGGGGAGAGAGCCAGATTTGTGCTGGTGACCCTGGAGCAAGAACACTTCCATCCTGGAGATACCAATCCCAGAAGCAGTGAAAGCTCGCTTGAAATGTGGTGATAGAGCAGGGAGGTCAGGGTGTATCTCTTGCTGGAAATAGCTGCTCCTAGTTCCTATCTGCTCCACAGGTAGGGCTTGGGCCGTAGGACGCAGTGGGGCAGAAACATAGAGCTGCCCCCACAATATTTCTGTTGAGGATGCACAAACGCATTCCTCATGTTCCCACGCCTGCTTAAGCCTCAGCTCCCTGTGTAAGGTGGGAAAGAAGGGTAATGCCTAGCCAATTAGTGATAAATAGGCAGAGCCTGTCATTACCATGGACTTCAATGGGGAGGCATCATACAACGGTACCCTGGACAAGGAGCTTGAGGTGGAAGTAACTGATAACACAAGGGGCACCTGTGCACTGGGGACCAGAGAAAGGGATGTAATAGTATAACTGTTTACATAAATCTGTGTTATCGGTTAGCGTGAATAGTCATGCACAGGCTCCCACCCTGCTTCCGAGGAGCCAGCTGTCACCCCCGTGCTGCTTACATGGTTATCCAATTACCTGTTTTGTAACATCCCTAATGAGGAAGCTACCCAGAATCTCAACCACAGTCTTCTTTTCAGTGTGATCTACTCTGCTGAAAAGCGAGCTTTTAAATAACACGGGGCTTTTTCTTTTTTTTTCTGACTAGAGTGTTGCAGGAATGTTCAAGGACACCTCTCCTGCTGCTCACATTTCTAGAGAAACACATTCTGTGGGCTTTATGTAATCTGATTTAAACAGCAAAGAAGATAACTTTTGAAGCTACTTGTGAAACACTCCACAAGTAGCTTGAAAACCAGTATTCTAGATGCAGGTACTCAAGCTGAATCTGGCTTTAAAAAGGAGAAACCCCTCTGCCATTAGCTTTTTCTCCTACTGGTATTTGGAGCAATGTTCAAGGGCACAGGGGCTGCTGCCTGCATTCTAGGTGGTAGATTTTTGGACCTACATTTTACTGGCGAGCTTGATGAACTATGCTGCAAAACCAATTTAGAGCTCACAGCTGAGCCTCAGTTAACTGGAATTATTTATTCTTTCAGCTTGTAGAAATGGGTCTATTGTGGCCTTTGAGGCCCATACCAAAAATAACTCTAAAACCACGCATGTATCAGCTGAATAATGTCAACTAAAGATAATAAAGAACTCCATCATCAAACCCTGCTTAGGAGAAGCCTGAGTAAGAGAGAGCACACTGCCCGGCTTCCCAAAGCCAATGTACCAAGAGGGGAAAGTAAAGGCTAGAGTCCCTTGAGTGTGCCTCCCATGCAGGATGTACACATCCATGGGTTATTGACTTGAACTCTCCAGCTGTCTGATGTCAGGAGTAATGGCCGGGAGCAGTAATAGACCATATGTATAACAAACCTTCAGGTATCTTTTGTAGCTATATAATAGGTCTGTAAATCTATCATTCTCATCAATGTGCATTGGAGCAGACACACACTGAAAAGCGTTCCTTTTTCAGGCAGCTCTTTAAATGCACAATTTCGGTCAACAGAAGAAACAACAAGGCAATCACAGATGGCCAGTGAACTCACCTTCATGTTTTACTGAAGCTGCGGGGAGCATGGAGTGATGTCACCCTGTTTTTTCATGACAATCTTTTTAGTCTCCTCAGTCATGTACCTGTCCAGAGGGGGTGTGTGTGTAACTGCTGGGGTCATTTTCAGGGATTAGTGACCGCTCCATGTTTCCCCTTCTGTAACAAAAGAGTATTTTCAGGCCAGAATGTGTCAACTGTGTATAATAAGCATTCTCAATTTTTTTAAGGGGTTGCTGGGTTAGTCTATAACTAGAAAAACTTAAAAAAAAAAGATAGTCTAGTAGCACCTTAAGGACTAACAAAACATGTAAATGGTATCCATGAGCTTTCGTGCGTACAACCCACTACTTCAGATAACTAGAATATAAAAAGTTCAGATCCAAGAATACTGTTTGTGTGTTAGCTCTTTCTGGAGACAGAGACACCTTCCTTTACATTTGTGACAGTCTGACCCATCTTCCCCTCCCACCTTTGTGCCAACTACAGCAATTGCTTACGTGGAAGAATAATATTGGGAAAATATTTCTGCATGCCCGGCTGTTCCTTTTTTTTCGGCGGGGAGGAGGAGAATTAGTGATGCTGTGATTGCTCTTCATTTCGTCTCCCTCTACCATCTGGTCTGACGCAGCGGAGCAAACACAAGGAGGAGAGCCAGTTCCTATTAACCAGGCAGCACTCCATGGAAAATCAGCAAGTATTTCATGGTCCAGGCCACAGGTCACTGTTTATGAAACTTGGATTTATGTTGTTCATCTGATTTACTTTATACTGGGTAGGAAGCTGCCCCTCATAATTCTCATCTGAACTAGAATAGGGATGGTTGAAGAGCAGACATCCCAGAAAACATCTTGATTTATGCTGTAATGCAATTTTTCAACCTGTGGGTTGTAAATCCCAGGGGGTCATGAAAAGTACTGAAAATTTACTATCACCTAAAGCAAAGAATATTTTGCTCACCGTGCTCAACCTTATTCTTCATGTTTAGGTCCCTAACAAATTACAGCCTCCAAAAATGTGTCTTGGACCGATGTGCAGTAAGAAAAGCAAATATGGTAGGCGACCGGTGAAATCTTTGAGTTTAAGCACAAAAAGGAAGCTTACAAGAAGTGGAAACTTGGACAGATGACTAGGGAAGCATATAAATATATTGCTCAAGAATGCAGGGGTGTAATCAGGAAGGCCAAAGCACAATTGGAATTGTAGCTAACAAGTGATGTAAAAGATAGCAAGAGGTTTCTACAGGCATGTTAGCAGTAAGGGTGGCAGGGAAGGTGTGGGGCCCTTACTGGATGAGGTAGGTAACCTAGTGACAGATGATGTGGTAAAAACTGAAGTACTCAATGCTTTCTTTGCCTCTGTCTTCACAGACAAGGTCAGCTCCCAGACTGCTGCACTGAGCAGCACAGTGTGGGGAAGAGTTGGGCAACCTCAGTGGAAAAAGAACAGGTTAAGAGGAGCATTTAGAAAAGCTGGACATGTACAAATCCATGGGGCCAGATCTAATGAATCTGAGAGTGCTGAAGCGGTTGGTTTGATGTGATTGGAGAGTGTGTGTGTGTGTGTGTGTGTGTGTGTGTGTAAAAAGGCAAATGTAGAGACTATCTTTAAAAAAAGGGAAGGAGAATCCTGGCAACTGCATACCAGTAAGCCTCACCTAAGACTCTGGAACGATCATAGAAGGGAGGAAAGTGATCAGGAACAGTCAGCATAGATTCACCGCCAGCAAGTCATGCCTACCAACCTGACTGCCTTCTGTGACTAGGTAACTGGGGAAGGCAGTGGATGTGATATACCTTGACTTTAGCAAATCTTTTGATATGGTATCCCACAGTGTTTTGGCTAGCAAGTATGGATTGGATAAATGGACTGTAAGGTAGATGATAAGCTGGCTAGATTGTCAGGCTCAACGGGTAGTGATCAACAGTTCAGTGGCTGGGTGGCAGTTGGGTTTCAAGTGGAGTATCCCAAGGATCAGTTCTAGGGTTGGTTTTGTTCAATATTTTCATTAATGGCCTGGATGAAGGGGTGGATTGCACCCTCAGCAAGTTTGCGGATGACACTAAGCTAGGGGGAGAGGTAGATATGTTGGAGGGCAGGGATAGGGTCCAGAGTGACCTAGACAGATTAGAGGATTGGGCCAAAAGAAATCTGATGAGGTTCAACAAGGACAAGTGCAGGATCCTGCACTTGGGACAGAAGAATCCCAAGCATTGTTACACCCTGGGAACCAAACTACTAAGCAGCAGTTCTGCAGAAAAGGACCTGGGGATTACAGTGGATGAGAAGCTGGATATGAATCAGCTGTGCACCCTTGTAGCCAACAAACACTCATAGAACACTAGAACTGGAAGGAACCTTGAGAGGTCATCTAGTCCAGTCCCCTGCCTTCACAGCAGAACCAAGCACCATCTAGATCGGGATCAGCAACCTACAGCACGCATGCCATAAGTGGCACACAAGCCTATTTTGAGGGGCATGCCACCTGGCTGGCGGGACTGCGTGATGGGCAGCTGCCCCATGTGCCGTGGCTGGAGCCGGGTCACACTGCCGGGACAGCCTCAATACGGCCCCAGTTCCTGCTCTCTGGCAGCCAAGTGGCCCAGCCAGTGTGGGGTACGTGGCTGGTGGCTGCTTTGGGGGCCGGAGCTGCTCCAAGGGTGGCTAGGCTGCGTGGGGGAGCAGAGTGCCCCCGTGCCAACTGCTGGAGGCAGGCTGGGGTGCTGTGGCCACAGGAAGCGGGGGCCTTGCTCTGGGGCGCTGTTTTCCTGCTTTGGAGGAGGGCGGGGAGGGGGTGTAGAGCCACCTTCCAGCCCCTCTGCCACCTCTGTGTGGGAGGCTCATCCCCGCCTCCTCCAGCTCGCCACTTTCTGCCCTGTTGCACTGCCCAAGCCCTGTAGCCTCAGCACTTCCCACTCCACTTGCCTCCCTTTCTCTTGCGGTGTCCCCGGCAGGCGGGCTAAAGATGGCGCTGAAGTCACACCCAGCCACCAGCATCGCCACCACCGGGCCTCCGCTAAAGGGTGAGTGCTGCCTGGGCTGCAGCTCTGGGGCTGGGCGGCAGCAGCTGAGGGGAGAGAAAAACGCATGGGGGGGGGGGTTTTTCCCCTGCGCCAAAGCCTCATTGGCCCCTGGGTCCCTGGCAGTAAGACAAGGGCGCCATGGACTGGACCCCCATGGGACCCTGCCCCAGCAGGGCTGAACACCCTGGGGTTACCCACCCTCACCTTGCCCATTTTCCTGAACCCCCTCCCCCCCCCCCGCCTCCGAGCCACCCTGACCCCAGCCTGTGCTGGTGATCCAGCATTGTTCCTCCCACAAAATTGGAGCCAACGCTGGCTTCCGGCAGGGGTGGGGAGGGGAGGGGAGGGGAGAGAAGCCCTGAGGCTCTGCGCTTTAGCCAGCTTCTGTGGAAGTGTGCATGCACTGGTCCTCCTCTCCCCACAGGAAAAACTGGAGTGGAGCCCAGGGCAGGAGACCAAGCAGGGTGCATGATGGAGAGAGCCCTCACCCCCTCCCAGGTGAGTGGCACAGCCTAGGGCAGGAGGGTTAAATGATGGCATGCCGCTTTGAAAAGGTTGCTGACCCCTGGTCTAGACCATCCTGACAGATGTCTATCCAACCTGCTCTTAAAGATCTACTGTAATGGAGATTCCACAACCTCCCTAGGTAACTTATTCCAGTGTTTAACCACCCTGACAGTGTTCTTACGAATGCACCATATTAGGTAAGAGCACTGCCAGAAGATCTAGGGAAGTGATTATTCCCCTTAATTTGGCACTGGTGAGGTCACAGCTGGAGTACTGCATCCAATTCTGGGCCCCCATTACAGAAAAGATGTGGATGCATTGGGGAAAGTCCAGCAGAGGCAACAAAAGTGATTAGGGGGCTTGGGCACATGACTTATGAGAGGCTGAGGGATTTGGGCTTATCCAGTCTATAGAAGAAAAGAGTGAGGGGGGGATTGATAGCAGCCTTCAAGTACCTAAAGTGGGGGGGAATCCCAAAGAGGATGGAGAGAGGCTGTTCTCAGTAGTGACAGATGGCAGAACAAGGAGCAATGGTCTCAAGTTACAGTGGGGGAGGTCTAGGTTGAATGTTAGGAAAAACTATTTCACTAGGTAGGTGGTGAAGCACTGGAATGGGTTACCTAGGGAGGTGGTGGAATCTCCATCCCTAGAAGCTTTTAAGTCCCAGCTTCAAAAAGCCCTGGCTGGCTGATTTAGTTGGGATTGGTCCTGCTTTTAGGAGGGAGTTGGATTATATGACCTCCTGAGGTCTCTTCCAACTCTGTGATTCTGTGATTGTTAGTGTGCTTTTACCCTCTACCTGGGGGTCCTGATCCAAAAAGGAGTTGCAGGGGGTTGCAAGGTTATTGTAGGTCACAGTATTGCCACACTCTTTCTTCTGCATTACCTTCAGAACTGGGCTGTCAGCCAAATACCCAACTCTAAAGGCAGCACCTTGCCAGCAGAAACAAAGTAATGGTGGCAATACCATACTACCCTTACTTCTGAGCTGCAGCCTGCAGAGCTGGGCAGATGTAGAGTGGTGGCTGTTGCCTGAGGGCCCAGCTCTGCAGGCAGCAGCACAGAAGTGAAAGTGGCAATACCATACCCTGCCATCCTTACTACTGTACGGCTGCTGGTGGCAGCTCTGGCTTCCAAGCTGGACTACCAGCCAGCAGCCTCCACTATCCAGCTGCCCAGCTCTGAAGAAAGTGGAGAAGTAAGAGTAGCAATATTATAACCCCACCCTAATAACCTTGTAGCTCTTCCCCCCCACTCCTTTTGGGTCAAGATCCCTACAATTACAAGACTGTGAAATTTCAGATTTGCATTTGTAAAATCCCATGACCGTGAAATTGGCCAAAATGGATGGTGAATTTGGTAGGGCCCTATTCATTTTTAAGTATCCTGTCAACCTCTTGAACACACGCACCAGGCTTAGCATTGTGGATACCATAAAAGAGTTAAAAAGGCAAGGGTGAGGGTGAACACTTGACTTTGAATCAGAGGTCACCAATCTGCAAAGGATGGGAACAGTGGTGTTAAAGTGATCCTTTTTAATGAAATATTCTGGTGTAACATCTACTTTGTGACTTTAATAAAACAACATTCTGCTGCCTAAGCCTCTAGCAAATTTATATTCATAATTCACAGCTAGTCACATTTGACATCATGCTGCCAACAATTAACAGAACACATTTGAGTCTTTGCTCCTTAAAACCTATGTTTCTCTAACCTTGCCGGCTATGTCAGAAGAAAAGTGTTTTTTGTTGTTGTTTGGTCTGATCTATAAAACTTCGGCAGTTTAAAGCATTCAAATGGCAACGAATTAGCCCTGTTTGTGCAACTAATTGCACAGGAAGCCATGTAGCTGGCAAAGGTCCATATATTTCAGTCTACAGAATGAGAAAGCACTTTCAAAATATTGACTGGCACTACAGAATGATACTATTGTGCTATTTGCGCACCAAGATATCTTTGAGATAAAACTGCTCTCAAGTATTCCATTGGAGTCACAAGCAAAAAAGAGCATGCCCGTATTTAACTATTCTGTGCAAAACAGCAGCACATTAAGCAGTGTGTGGTTAATGATGGAAAACCTGGGAAGTACCAAAGTTAAAATTGATTTTGCTCCTTTAAAGCTTAAGGATTGTGATGGTCTTTTCTGAATACATAACACTCTTCTCAAATAGACTCATACATTTGTGTACTCAGAAGTGTGTCATCCAGTAGCTTTGTCTCTCTTTTTTTTATTTACTCTAACTTCATTATCATAATTGTCTAACATTTCTCCATTGACTTGGACTTTTTATATAGTGCCAAGTATTCCTCTTTTGCTATGGTGCCCATTTTACAGGTTTTGTCAGCATTTATGTGAGGCAGATTGGGATAGGATATCAAAATATGGACTGTGTTAAACACTAGTCTGAGTTTGTCCATGGACAGCCTGTTGTAATGCATTCTAGACAGCTGCCCTGCTTGGGAAAGCTGCTTGATGCCTTACAGAAGGCCCTTCAGTAAAAGCAATCTGGAGCTACAGCCTTTGAATGTGACTCACCTATAGAGTTGGCTGTGAAAAATGTTGAGGTGTTGGAAGAGTCCCACCCTAATTGAGATGAAAAGCCAAAACCTTGACAATTCCAACATTTTGTTTCAGAAACAATGAAATGTTCCCACCCTGGGAATGTTTCCCAAATGAAATATGCTCCAATCCCTCCCTGTGAGCCTGATGCTGCCAGGGAAGCAGCTGGGGGAGCTGGCCAAAACCCAGGTTTCTGTCAAAAGTTTACTGAAAAATAACCGTGTTTCTGTGGAACATTTAGATTTCAACAAAATGGCATTTTGTAACCAAGAGGGAGTTAAACCTTCTTCTCCTACACCTGTGTTCCTTATATTCATGCCATGTTACTCGCACAGGAGTTAAACGAGTAAGCCAGGAGGCCACGGACTAGGTGCAGTTTTGAAGGAGTTGTGTGTAAGCAATAGATTGGGCTAGGGGAAGGCTCATGAGGTCTGCTGCTGGTTTTGATGTCCAGTCCACATCCCAGGGAAGGGAGTTAAGTAAGACAAGTGGTCTGAGCCTGGAAAATGTGCCTTGGAGGAACAGCACTAAAAACCATGACTAGACTCTGTCTAGATCCCATTATAGAGTTTGCTTCTTGGAAAACAATTCTTTGCTGCTCCCATATGCTTTTTTGGTAGATCAAGGTCTAGTGTTCATTAGAAATTCACCAGTATCATGGTGTGTGTTAGGGGTGTGGTTGAATTTGCAATATTTCAATACTGGCAAAAGCCCTAGTGCAGACACAATTTTACTGACATAAAGGTGCTTTTGCTGATATCATATTTTTCTCTATGGAAACAGGTGGGAATTGCCAAAATGATGATGGGTAACACATTCTAATTCATGGAAATATCTTTGATATCGGAGCTTCCTTTTCAGAGAACTAATACCAGCAGAATAACACTTAGAATGATATCTGAATGTAGACCAAAGAAACTGGCAAAAATTATTTTCTACAGGAACCTTTTTGTATTAATCTCAATTCTGGGCATGTCAGGCCTTCGGTTGGTAGACACTTTGATTACTAATTCAGGCCTTTCACGTTTCTAGTGCTTTGGTGAACTCATTTTCATTTCTGATAGGAAAATAATAGAGGGTGGCACACAGCCTTTTCCTTTGCATAATTTTCTAACATATGTCTGTGGCAATTGACACATGGGATAGGTGATGGTGAAATTATTAATTCACTTAATTCTGAATCCTCACCTTAAATTTTAATATTGAGAAACAACTTTCTTATTGTCTCAGGGATTCAAAACAGGTTGCAGATTGTCTGACAGACATTAGCACAACTTTAAATGGCATATACACAAACCAAGGCTTCGGTAGTTTCTAAAATCTCAAAACATATTTTAGCCAAAAGATAAAACTACCCAAGAAGCATATTGCAAGTTTTTTGTACTACTGTTTTAATTTGAGAAATCTTAATAGTATGATTTTTAGGGGACAATTAGAAGAGTGCCTATGATGCTGCAATAGCAAAAGCCTTACAATATTTAAAGGCAAGAAAGCTTAAATTCTGCTTTACCTACTGACTGTGGAAAATACCTATAGTTTCCCCACACCCTTTTAAGATGCATCAGTAGAAAATTCTTGGATAGCCTGATGCTTTTATCTTTAGATTTACTGAAGACTTTGAAAGCTTCCTGCATAAGAAAATTTTAATGTTAAAAATTGATCCTTTCACTAGCTTTGCTTTTTCTCGAAGGTAAAAAGAATGAACGGATTTTAATTATTGCACAGTATTTCTTTGAAATGCTTCACTTTGTTGCAAGATCACATACACAAATTTCACAGTTGGGTTTGTGGAAAATGTTTAAGTGGATCAGAAAGCATTCGACAGACTTAACAGTTTTGGATCAGCAGAAAACATGTACTACAAATTTGGTGCAGGATCCAAAAATTTGATATTGGCTGACTCAAACACTACATTGAATCTAATTGCTTAGTTCTATGGAAAGAGATTAATTCTCTGAATTGCTTCTGAATAGATCAAAACCTTCAAATGGCTGGAAATGCATTTGAGAACTACACAGTCTCTGTGGTTTCTGAAAGAGAAAGGGAAAACAGGATGTGCTTTCACAAAACAGCAAAGATAAAAAGAAACACCAGAGAGGAAGCAGGCCCATTACAAAACAAGGGAGGCAAAAATCAGTAAGTCCAAGATGGCTAACCAACTGAGCACCTCCTTTGTGACTTCATACTTGTTCAGTGCTCTTTTCCAAAGGCTGGTCATAAAGACCTTGTTAACATAATGAAGCTGCTGATTACAGAATAAAATAAGATGAGATGCTTGGGGGGGAATTAGACACTTCCAGTTATCAGTTTTGTAGGTAAGACTTCTTTTGGATATTACTGTAGTGCCCATGAACCTCTGTAAAGATCAGGGCCCCACTGTGCTTGGCACTGTAAGGCCATGTCTACACTACAAACTTTGGTTGATGACAGTTAAGTCAGCATTAAGGGGCTGCAGTTAGTACACTGCTTGTGCACACTTGGCTCCTTGTGTTGGCAATGCATGTATTTATCAGGAGTTCTTGTGCTAGTGCACCATGGGTAGGTATCCCACATGCAACCTGCAGGGAAAACTGTGGTTTGGGAAGTTTTGGTAATGCATGCTGGGCCAGAAACGAGTCTCACAGGAGTGACTGAAAACAAGGGGTTAACTTCCCAGCATGCAACTGTTACCAACCCCTAATGTCCTCAATAAATTTTGCACCTTTGTTAAATAGCCCATGAACTTGCATGGCCTTCCTTGCAGCATGGAGTCCGCACAGCTATGCATGATTGTTGTAAGCACACGGTGTCCAGATCTTCTGATGTTCACAGAGCTGTAAGAACAGCCTCATCCGTGGAGATCATGTTGATGTCTTGGAGGACAGATTGCACTGGGACATGGCACAAATCAATGCGAAAATGTTGGTAGCTTTCTCAGAGCAGTTGCAGATGGTGGAGTGCTGCTTCTGAGCCTGAGAAACTTGGAGTGACTAGTGGGATCACATAACAAAAGCTTGGAATGACGAGCAGTGGCTGCAGAACCTTTGGATGCTCAGGGACACCAGCATGAGAGCTACGCTGATAATGGTGTAGTGTGTGGCGATTGTACTATGGAAACCTGCAGTGCTGGATTGCTCCTGGTCAGTGGGAAATCACGTTAGAGTTGGAAAATCCACTGTGGTTGCGGTTGTCAGGCAGCAAATAGTTCTTTCTGTGCAGGACTTGATTCTTGGCAATGTGCAGAACACAGCGGATGAATTTTCAGCTGTGGGTTTCCCAAACTATGGTGGAGCAACAGACAAGCCACACATCCCTATTTTGGCACCAAACTAGCTTGCCACAAGTATGCCTCAGAAGAAAGGGCTACTTTTTATGATTATTCAAGCACTAGTGGATTACCAGGAATGCTTTATTGCAGGCTGAGCAGGGAAGGAGCACTCTTGCTCATAAAACCATATACCAGCCACCTTGACAGAACCACAGAAATATTCAACTACAGTAGAACCTCAGAGCTACTCTTGTTTTGTATTTACCTCAGTATGCATCGACTATGGCTTAATGCCAATAGGGGAGGTGGAACTCTGTTGCTTTAATGTGGCACACATGTTGGCAGGAGACATTTTAAGTGTGGACACGTGTCCAGCTTTATCGATGCAAAGTGGCTTATGTCAGCCTACCTTTGTAGACTTTGGAAGGCATGTCAGGTTCTTAAACCTCAGGTCAAGTGCTGTAGCTATCTTTAGAAATCTCACATTTGTATCTGTTTTGTCAAATCTTCAGTGAAAGTGTTCTTAAAATAACATGTGCTGGGTCATCATCTGACACCGCTATAACATAAAATATGTGGCAGAATGCAGGTAAAACAGCAGGAGTGTACAATTCTCCCCTCAAGGAGTTCAGTCACAAGTTGAATTAACACATTTTTAATGAGTGTCATCAGTACTGAAGTATGTCCTCTGTAACGGTGGCTGAAGCATGAAGGGGACATAAGAATATTTAGCGTATCTGGAACATAAATCTATTGCAATGCCAGCTACAAAGTGCCATGTGCACATCTGTTCTCACTTTTAGGAGACATTGTTAAAAAAAAAAGGGGGGGGGGGGACGGGACAGCATGGTCTCCCATAAATGTAAACAAACTTGTTTCTCTATGCAACTGGCTGAACAAGAAGTAAAACTGAGTGGAGTTGTAGGCTTTTGGTTTACATTGTTTTAGCTTGAGAACAAAAAAAGTCTACACTCGTAAGTCACACTAGCGATTGCACTACAATACTTATGAAGGGAATTGAAAAATGCTATTATTTTTACAGTGGAAATATTTTCAATAAAATAAGTGAGCACTGTACAGTTTATATTCGATCTTGTAATTGAAATACATATATTTGAAAGTGTAGAAAAACATCAAGAATATTTAATAAATTTCAATTGAGATCTACCTTGAATCAGTTTTAATCACACTGTTGATCACAATTTTTTGAGTTAATCATGGGAGTTAACGACAATTGACAGCCCTAATTTAATTTGCATGTCAGGTTCCTAGGGCACTTAGCAATTGCAGTCAATCAACCACAGCTACTTTCTAAGAAAACAAAATAAAAAATCCCAGGGCACCAGGGAAAAAAAGTAGTGACTTTTTAAAAAAAATATTTTTGTAACTTCATTCTTTGGTGCAATAATTGATTTAAATGAGAGAAAGCTTGAACTTCAGTGAGCTAGAACTATGTATAAAAGATCATATGGATGTGTCAACAAATAAAATCAACTAATGCTGCCAGGCAAAGTTGAATTCTTTCATTATCGAACCGAAAAGTTAGTGCAAACAACTTAACAGGTATAGCTGCAGAAAGGGGGAGAAGCGTTGCAAGGGGTAGACCATGCCTGCAAGCTGTGGTGTGAGCCAATGGGCTGGAGAGAGAACCAGGCCGGTCACACAGGACAGGAGCTGGTGGTGGTTGGACATGCATTCCAATATCTCCCCAGACCTCTCACTCCAGGGGCATATCCCAACACCTCTGCTAGTCCCTGCCATACTTGAAATGGCACTCCCAATTCTCTGAGAGCTCTAGTATGCCTATTAAAAAGGTTGACAGTGCTGCCATGGTATTCCTCTAACCTGGAAGTGGGCAATAAAAAAAATGGCAGCCTGCCAGGGTTTCAAGAATACAGTGTTAGCATATCTGGAAATGAGCAATTAAGGGATCCTGCCAGTTCTAAGCCATCATGGAATCCTTCATTAGTCCACCTAATCTGAGCATTAGTCCACCTAACCATCCAATCAAGAGATTTTTAAACAAAAAAATTGGGTTCTTTTCATTTGTCTTCTGAGTCTTCATTTTGCACTTGTGGGGGAAAGCTTGAAAATGCAACCCAAGCAGGAGAGCTAGAAACCCCCTCCGCCACAGGATTTTCTTGTGATCACCTGACTAAAGCAGTTGGAGCTTTAAGGAAAAAATAAATATTGTAGAACTTGTGATAAAATTGTTAGTTGGTGATACTGCCAACTATCACCCAGACTATCACTACCACCCACCCAGCCTTAACCTTGCCCCTTTGTTTTGTTCTGTAATGGATGTACTTTGTTGAATGCATACTCCTGGGCTATGTCTACACTGGCATGATCTTGTGCAAAAACTCTTCCAGAAGAGAGCGTCTACACTGGCATGTGCTTTTGCGCAAGAGCATCCATGCCAGTGTAGACGCTCTCTTGCGCAAGAAAGCTCTGATGGCCATTTTAACCATAGGGCTTTCTTGCACAAGAAATTCATGTTGCCTGTCTACACTGGCCTCTTGTGCAAGAACAGTTGCGCAAGAGGGCTTATTCCTGAGCAGGAGCATCAGAGTTCTTGCGCAAGAAGCACTGATTTCACACATTAGAACGTCAGTGTTCTTGCGCAAGAACTCCCTGCCAGTGTAGACAGGCAGCAAGTTGTTGCGCAAAAGCGGCCGCTTTTGTGCAAGATTGCGCCAATGTAGACAGAGCCCTGATGTTATATATTTGTTTACTGAATGCATAGCAAAGACTTGGACACTCCAGAATTCTAGATGTTCTTGGGTTGTGGAGTATTCCATAGTGAGTCTTTTGATTTCTGCTGTGGAAGCTGTTCTATTTTGTATAAATTATGTAAATACTCAAGGGGACAAACAGAGAGAGACACTCAATAGAATAGGGACCAGGGGTCAGGGCACTTAGCTGGGAGAGCTGAGTTCAAGTTCCTGCTTTGAATGGGGCTAAGTGAGGATCTGAGCTGGTCTCTCCAGCCCATGTGATAACTGAGCACCTAAATCCCCATGTGGCTTTTGCCATGAGTAATTCATCCTACTGCTTTGGCTGGGTCAGATATGATTGAGACCTAGTAACTAACACTCATATGGGCCATCTGGCTTCAGTTCACTACCTCATCTGTGAATCTCTTAGCATTTCAGTTTCTCAGCCCCTGGGATGGTTGAGACTAAAAGCATTAGACCATTGTAAGGTGCTCAGAAGCCAGTTTTAAAAAAAATCTCACATTGTTCATACTTTTACCAGTCTCTCCAGTTATTTGCATCAAGGCCCTTCTCAGCACCAATGACCAGCGAAGCATGGGCAAGAGCTAAGTCTACCTTATTTAAACCAATGGACGACAAACTTGGATGATCACAAAAGCCATGGAATCACATAAGGAAGAGTGTGTATCTCTCTAAACAAGCAAAACCAATTTCTACTTGGAAATCAATTGGCAGCAAAGAAAGATCAGAGTCAGTGTGTGCTCTTTGCATACAACACCACTTACTGCAACTGTACACCACTTTAATTTCCAAATGAATTTATAGTGTAAACATACATGGAGCTTTTTCCAAATAGGCTAAGCTGCTTGGTAAGCTACTTGCTTTGTTGTTGAGCTTAGTCAAAGAATTTCTTGTTCTGGACAGAGACCAGATGGAACAACACGGCTGTACAACTATGCCTCTGCTCCTTCATCTATACTTTATAGTTTGAGTACATGTGACATAGTTGGATTCAGCCAAGATCTAAAAGAATTTTTTCTTTCAATTACTTCTTTGTAGAGTGAAGAATGAAGCCAGCATAAAGTCTAGTGTTAGGCTTGTGTATCTTAAGAGAATGGGTATGTATTATGCACACTGCATGGCAGGCAATACTGGATTACAGTTTGGCTCTCAAACTTAAATTTCTTACTGTAACCCCCCTTAAGGGTGGCCCCAGGGCAGGGGTTGGGGGATTGCAATACAACAGTACCCATAAGAAATTTAAGTGTGAGGAGAAGTGCCAGGGACTCAGAGCACAGGGTTGGGTTATGGAGGGGGGTGCAGGAATTAGGACAGGTGTAGGGGTGTGTGTGAAACTCAGGGCTGGGGGTGCAGCAACTGCCCAGACACTGGATCTCAGGGCTGCACCCTGGGTTCGCTCTGGCTGTGCAGCCCAGGAGATGTGGGTGCTGGCTCAGGCCCCCTAGGGCTGGGGCCTCATCCCCTGACTCCTAGACATCTAGGGGATCATGAGGGTGGTTGGTCTCCTGTGGCCAAGGAGGGTACAAGGGGAGGGAGGGAGGCAGAAGGGGAGGGGTGAGCTGCCCATGCCTAGCACTGGCATGGGGAACCTTAGTGGTGAATGGCAGGATCCAGAGTCACCGCCCCCAGCCAGCTACTCTCTTACCGGTGTGCAGCGCTGGCTTACTTTCACCTTTGCTCTCAAGGAAAAGCATTAGCAGTAAGCACATGTACTACTCCCACCCCTCTGGGCCCTATGTAAATAGATCACTTTCCTCTACTGTACACCAAATTGGCCCAGACACATTTCCTTCCTGTGGGATTCTCAGAGTCTCAACACCAGCCTGTAGCCGCTCCAGCCCAGCTGATACCCTTAGTCCTACTGCAGCTGCAGTTTGGTTGTCCTCATTAAGCAGCAGGGGGTTAAATGAGCACAGCCTGCTGTGGTATTAGTCACAGAAGTTTGTGGGTGGATAGGTAGCATCATACCCCCATCATCTCCATTATACAATCAAGTCTGAAGGGGGAAGTCTGGCTCCACCTGTTACACAACTAGCGCAAGCCTCATTGCCCAGCATAATCCATTCTGTGCTACTGGCAAGCTTAATGCGCCCAGCACTGTCACACGCATGGTGAGCCTCCTCCCCATGCCTAGTGCTACTTTTCTTCATAAGGAGAATAAGTGAGCCCTGAAGGGCCAGTTAATGACTCACTTTATTAGCAGAAGCTGTTGGAACAGATAAAATTAATGTGGTAGCCAGCAACTGAAGAGATCAAAAGTGCTGCATAAAAGCTCACTCCTTTCCACAAACATTTACTTCCCCATATTTTTGTGTCAAAAATGTTCTACAACAATTAGGTGCAGTTCAGAAGCTTGTCACTGCCTGACCTCTTCTGCAATATTTATTATCCTTAATGACCGTTCAAATGGATCACGTTAGGCAGACGAGATTATTGCTATTATTGAGATCATTTGTTCCAGTGACTTTTTCCTGTTGTATCTGATGATAATGAAAAAAATTAATCACCAGGCAGATTAGCACAGTTAAATTTCATTCTTAAACCTTTTGAATTTGCTGAGTCAGAAATATCACTTTAATAAGAAACCCTGCCTATAATTTTTCTCTGATAACTTTTAGCTTAGGATGGCCATAGTGCTGACCTTCAGTGCACGTAATGCAGGTCAGGCAAGTACCCAACATTGCTGAGAAGAAAACCTCCTAACTGGTTGCAATTCAATTCAAATGTCAAGTCATACAGGATATTATTGAAGTATACATCATTAGGAATGTGCAAAATTTTTAACTGACAGCCAGAGAAGGAGGAAAACCATGCCTGCCTGCCATTTCAAAGGTATTGAAAAGAGTCACACTCAATCTCAACCCTCTAGGGGTCGAGCCACGGAGGAAGATGATAATATAGGAAGCACAGCAAATCTGGTCCATAGATTTCTAACATTCTGAGGCATATAACCATAGTACATACCAGCTTGAGGGCATAATCTAAAGATCAACAGAATTTGAAGGAAGCTTGTAACATTAGAAGCAAGGAATAAGCAGCTTTTAATAATGCCATTGCTATTTGATTGGGTTTTAATGAAGGCAGTCCCTTTTGTCTTTTCATAATTGCACACTGCACACATTTCTTCCCTTTAGAATCAGTCTGCCCATTTTTAAAACTTGTTTCCTATCTCTGTACTAGGCAACTCTTCAAGAAATGGTTACCTCTTTCAGAATGGTAGAAATTAAAGGGGGCCCACAGTATACAGATAAATGGGCAGATTACAAACATTTAAACCACTAAACAGTGATATCCTATAGTTCAATCAAAAGTTCTCTGTGGTGAAGGGAATAAGTGTAAGCAAACACTGAAGTCAAACATAAGCTGAGTCTTAATTCCAACAAAACGTAAAAATAAGGTAGAATATACAATCAAGACAAACTAAGCTCAGTATTATCATACATAACCACATGTATCCATAAGATGAATATTTCAGTTAGGGATGTGACTGACTAGTCGACTCTCTGGTAAACAATTGTTTATCGGATAGTCGACACGCTAGTCGACTAGTCGCTTCTGCCGCTTTCTGCCTCTATCAGAAAGAGGCAGCAAGGGGGATAAAGAGGAGGAGGTGCTTCAAAACAGTAGCACTGCATGGAGCCCAGAGCCAGACCCAGGCTCTATGTGGCACTGTGGCTTTGAAATGCTGCATGCAGCCCAGGGCCAGCTGGGGACTCCTGGGCTCCATGAGGTACTGACTGACTGACCCCAGGCTCCATGCAGTACTGCTACTTTGAAACACTGTGGGGAGCCTGACGCTAGGCTCCCCGTAGAGTTTCAAAGTGGCAGTGCCACATGGAACACTGGGCCAGCAGGAGACTGCATGAGTCTCCTGCTGGCCCAGTGCTCCCTGTAGTGCTTTAGTCTTTGAAGTGTAACAACAACCCTGAGGCTGTTGCTACACTTCAAAGGCAGATGCCCTTATTGACTAATCAAATAGTTGATGCAAATTGCATCAATCGAGATACAGGCAGGTGGGGACTCTATCACTGAAGGTGCGAACAGCTTTCTGAGCAGTCTCCTTCCTGTCTCAGCAATCTATCTATTGACTTTGATCTTTATCTGCTTAGGTTTAAGTACGCATTCTCCAAATGATGCCCTGTTCTCCCCCCCACCTTTCCTTTCTCTTTCCCCCTCGTATTTATTTCCAGTTTTCATATCCCCTACTCATAACTCCGGTCATCTGAAGAAGTGGGCTGTGCCCACGAAAGCTCATGATACCATCTACATGTTTTGTTAGTCTATAAAGTGCTACCAGACCATTTGTTGCTTTTATCAACTATTCGATTAGCCAATTAATTGAAATTTTACATCCCTAATTCCAGTTGCAGTGCATAGGCTCACTAGACTACTATATACTGGTCTTATGACCTACTCATGTAGGGACTGTCTGTCAACCTCATTTTAAAATAAATGGGTACTAGACAAGGCTGTCCTTATCTCTATTTACATTGGCTTTTGAATTTTTTTGCTTTGCTCAGGGGAGGATTTCAGGACAGGAAGCGTATCAGCCAATGAGGAGTATAAAAATTGGGTTAACAATAAAATGTGTCTATATGCAAATGATGCTTTACTTCTTTTGACTGATGCAGAGAATGCTGATGGAGACCATGATAGTTCTCAATTTAAAGCATAGAAAATTACGCCAGAAAAAAATGAGACTGCCATTGTAAGACTACTGTGCCCTTGTATGTTCTATCTTTTCAGTGGCAGTTTAGGGATTCTCAGTAGAGACTTAAATAATTTTTCGTACAGTTTTTATCTGCTGTGCAATGACACAGTAATAAATTCTAAAAGAGATACACAGTTCACTCAGAGGGGCACAATGCAAATCTTTCCAATGCTAGCTGCTCCTACATTTAATTAGGTTTTCAGTTTGGTACAGCACCCTGACAGAGAAACGCTGTCATGATGGGTCTGGTCTTGTTTATATTGGAGTGTATTTTCGCATACATAAAGGCCACAGTAAGAATATATCTATTAAAACAAAGCTATGAACATTGCCATTGTCTGATATGAATCAACCACTCTGCTGGTCTTTTCCCAGACTGACTGGGAATTAGAAAGGTACGCATTTTGCTTGAAGTAAAATGATTTCCACAAAAATCCTGCTGTAAAAGAATTGTCTTTGTGGTCCAGTCTTGAGTCATAGTAGCACCTCTGCCTCACGGTCACAAAAGCAGTGATATAAAGCCACCATGTGCACTACTTTTCCCAAGCTCCACAAAGAGACCAGCTAGGAAATATCATGGCACATCTTCCTTTGGGAATATAGAGGTTCAAGAGTTCCACCCCAAACTCCTCCAGAAAGTCCAGCATTGGGCCCTGAAACAGATGACTGCGGAATGGGCTTTTACACTATACTGCCTCCTTAAAGCCATTTCCTTCTCAATCACAATAATCCACCCTCCTTATCCTCTGGATCCCAAAAGAAACAATGGGCCACTAGTTAGCAGTCTATCCTGGGCCATGACACCTGAATTCAATTCCTTCTGTGCCTTGGGCAAGTCACTTAGTTTTTCTGTGACTCAATTCTTTCTCTGTAAAATGGTGAGACTGGTGCTTTCCTACACAGGGTTGTTGTGAGGGTAAATGCATTAGACCATGATGCGTTCAAACACTGCAGTGACTTAGCTCCCATAAAGACGACAGAATTCCTGAAAAGCGCAGAAGCCAAGATCTGGTTCAAGTGGTCTAGCATACCTTTCATACCTAATCCAGGTGAAGTTTTCCTTTAATCAGAAGATCAATTTAATTTCAACAGAGTACTCAAACTCCTTGCTGCAAAGTGTTATAAAAAACTAGAGAATCAAACCACAGAATAGCTCTAAAATAACATTTAATATTGACAGATAGTGTCAAAGTAAAACACTCATATGGTGCATGAAAATTTCTTATGGAGACAAGTAATTACCGAAAGCCTGGTTCATATTTAAGTCTGAAAGAAACCTGAGGTCCCACAGCCAGACCCTTGTAAAAACCATGGGAAGCCATTCCACTAGCAACACACTCTGCAGTAAAGTACACCTCATTCCTCTCTCTCCTCTACCATCCTGGGAGTACAGATATGTCACATGACTAAACAATAAGATGGGTTTTGCCAAAAATAGCCTTTGGGAACACAAGTTGATTATTTCACAGCCCTTTTCCCCCAGAAAGCTCTCTTCCCAGCTAGTGAGACTGTGTCTATTTATGATGAAGCATTCCACATCTGTCCCCTGCCAATAACTGTGTTTAGTTAATCCTCCACTAACTTGCTGAATGGTTTCCAAGTCAGAGAGAGAAAATGGCAGAATTGTTTTTAAAGACACAAACAGTTTTTTTTAATTCTACAGTTACTAATTAGTTTTTTGGGCCATGAAGTATGCTGCAAAATCTCCTCGAGATGTAGTACAGGTTGGACCTCCCTTGTCCGGCACCCTTGGGACCTAACCTGTCCTGAATGAGGGAATTTGCCGGATATGGGGAGGTCCCCTGTCACTGGCTTCCCAAGATGCTTCCCCTTCCTGCAGTTGGCAACTGGGCTCCAGGCTGCAAGACTTGGACTCTGGCCTGCTGGAGCTCCCCAGGACGAAGCTGCCCCAGTTCTCCCTGCCTGGGACAGGGCTCGCCTTTCCTGCTGCTGCCTTGCCTGGCCAGCGCTCCCCAGTTCTCTGCCCGACCAGGACTCCCCAGGGATGGGGTTTACACTCCCGGGCACTGGGGCTCTCTGATCCAGCAACATTCGGATGTTGCTGGACCAGAGAATCTCAGGTTACGGAGGTTCAACCAACCTCAGTTGTAGCATATGAGCTTTGATTGTTTCCAGTTGTGCTCTTATCTTGCTAATATACACAAATCAGAAAAAAGAGTATCTGAGATTCAGTGCTTGCTCAAAAGAAAACATTAAGAGTGCTGTTAAATGTTTTAGTGGGGAAAAATAGTAATAAACCTCAAATGTCATTCAGCTGAACAATGCAAAATGAATATCTGGGCACTTATGCTATTTGCTTGATTATGTAGCATGAGGAAACTAAAGGATATTTTTCAGTCTAAGACTATTAAATTGTAGTTAGTCTTTAATGGACTTCTGTATTGCTTTTTTCTGCTAATACCAGAAATAAGAGATTATTTTGCATGCTACGTTAGCTGGTTTTGTTGGCTGTGTTCGAGGCTCATGAGGAAATATCTACTGAGTTGCAGACTGATATTTTCAAATGGGAATATTTATTCATTTTAGTGTTCTCAATTTACCACAATTAATGTTTATGCACTTGTGACTTAGGAACACTCACAAACAGCTAGCAAAAGACACAGGATGAGTACTCTGTACATCTGCCTTTGAAAAGTTTTGTAAGAAATTCTATTAAGTATTTATATGGGTTACTTTTTATTTGTAACCTTCTAACAGAATCTCATACATGTTGCTTGTGTCCTCTAGAAGTGGTATTTGGAGTTTATCTAGCAAAAAAGAGACTGATGTGCACATGCAGCTTTTTTATGGAGATAGCAAAAATGTCAGTCTATGAAATTCACACAGTATCTTCATTCTTTTGCTTTTCACTTGGAGATCCAACTGCCCTTTACAACATTTGATCAAAACATCAAAGACACAGCTTGGTCCTTGGGGCATTTTCAACCACCTGTATTTATCATTAATTCTTTGGCATCTATAGGTTCAATGGGGGCGCAGGGGGACCCCTAAAAATGAATAATATATTCCTGCTCCTGAGCATAGGAGTGCTGCTATATTTAACGAGCCCTATAAACACTGTCATAATCATCATCCAGGGGAATGTGAGAGAACACATTTTTTGTTTAAATGACATTCAACATTTTCACACTTATATATGTTAACCTTAGCCTATGGAAACCATATCAGCCACTTGTGTTTGAGGGTTTATAAATTCATGGACTTTTAAGGTC
This sequence comes from Rafetus swinhoei, assembly GCA_019425775.1. Taxonomy (NCBI): domain Eukaryota; kingdom Metazoa; phylum Chordata; order Testudines; family Trionychidae; genus Rafetus; species Rafetus swinhoei. Next base: position 186,514,963 of record CM033437.1, on the reverse strand, counting down.
AGAAAGAACCATTATGTCTGACTTCCTTTGTAGCACAGGCCAAAAAACCCCTCACCAAATAATCTCCGTAGGAACTCCTTAACTTCTGCTTTGAGCTAGAGCATCTCTTTAGAAAGACATTCAGTCCTGATTTTAAATATTTCAAGTGTTGTTAATTTGATCAATTATCTCAAGTTCCTCTAATTTTATTAATTTAATAGAATAGCTAGTAATTTAAGTGTTTCTGTCATCTGTTCATGATGTACATCTGCTGTGCCCCTTCTTACACTTAGAGCTTGTCCACACAGATTTTTCACGTGTGGCAAGCTGGGGTATAAGAGCTAGAGTCACAAGCATGGTGCCACTTCCCCATGCCTAAGTTTTAGGCACATTAGAAAATCACTGGGATTCACAAGTTTGGTGCAAAGGCTGCTTTAAAGTGAATGGAGGGAGACAGGTACTTCAGAAGACAATTAACAGATGCCAGCATGCTGCAGAACTCCCGACTTACGCTAGCCAATAGGAGATGCCAATGCAAGCGGTGTGTCCTAACCCTGGCCCTCTGAGGGAGATTGATGTCTACATCAGGGCTGCAGGGCGGCATCTTCATCTGCTTGGGATTCTTGGCAGTAAACTCGCTTTGGGGGTTAGCTATCTCTGCCATTTTTACAAGAGGTGAGTGGAGGGGTGGGAGGATGACTTCCCTGGTAATTTTTAGCCCAGTAGTTAGGGTACTCAGCTGCAATGAACTGGGGGAGGGTGTGTCTGGACAAGACCCTCCCTTGCACCTGAAGAGGAGTCATCTCTCAGGTGAGTGGTCTAACCACTGGACTTTGGGATACTCTGATATGGAGCTTCCTCAGATCTTCTTTATAGAAAGGTAGCGGGGGTCTGGATCCTGATTCTACCATCTCCTCGCTGAGTGCCCTCACCACCAACCTAAGACTCCCTGCCCAAGGAGTCTTTCATTATTTATTCACAGTGGAACAGCTTCAACAGGAGCCACAGAGAGCCCTACATCAAATCAGCCCATAGCCTGACAGTTTGGGCACTCACCTGAGAGTTGGCAGGTCCTTGATTTAATTCCTTCACCACCTCCGGCACAGAGGGGACTTGAATGTGGGTTTTCCCAGGTGTGTATCCAACAACAGTGCTAAAAGTGCCCTCAGGTAGCACCTGCCCTCTTCAGGCCCGATCAGGCTCTGAGCCTGCTTACAAGATCAGGTTTCACTGGTGAGGTAGGTGGAGGAACATCTGTTGCTCTCTGGTTCCTGCACTGCTCTGAGACTTAGTTGTCTGGATGCCTGGTGTGGGGCTGCCATGCATATGTTCACAGGCAGAAACACAGCCCCCTACGGAACTTTACTACAAAAACTTAAGTGCCAAGCAACTTAGGCACCTGAAGCATTTGGTGGTGATTTTGTCAGTTCCTGGGGGCGAGGGCATCTGATTTTAGGCATCCTTAGTTTCTCCTTTTGAGAAACTAGCCTGAAAATCTATAGCATGTCAGCTTGGTGCACATGAACTAGCCATATGGACCATGAGCAAAGCCATAGGCTGTGTCTAGACTGGCTAGTTTTTCCGCAAAATCAGCCGCTTTTGCGGAAAAACTGGCCAGCTGTCTACACTGGCCGCTGAATTTCTGCAAAAGCACTGACTTCCTACTGTAAGAAATCAGTGCTTTTTGGAAATACTATGCTGCTCCCGTTCGGGCAAAAGTCCCTTTGTGCAAAACTTTGGTGCAAAAGGGCCAGTGTAGACAGCTGAGATTTGTTTTCATAAAAAGCCCGATCGTGAAAATGGCGATCGGGGCTTTTTGTGAAAGCGTGTCTAGATTGACACGACGCTTTTCCGCAAAAGTGCTTTTGCAGAAAAGCGTCCGTGCTAATCTAGACGCTCTTTTCCGAAAATGCTTTTAACAGAAAACTTTTCAGTTAAAAGCATTTCCGGAAAATCATGCCAGTCTAGACGTAGCCATAGAGTATCAAAGCTGTGATTGGAAATCAGGAGTTCCTGGATCCCCTATCACTTATAGCATGTCCCTCCAACTACAAATTAATAGACTACTCCCTCCCCCTGCCCTCACTAATCAGGAGGTGAGAACCCAGGGTGTGGCATGATCATATACAGACTTGGTACTTAGTGAATTAGCCTGTGCATTGTTCTAATAGCTGATCATTCAGCATTAAATCATCTGTATGTGTTTCCTAGGTTGGGAAACTATTTAAGAATCAGTCCTTTTGAACCTCAAAATAAAAGCCTAGCCTGCTTCCCTGGTTCAACAAGAGCTCAGAAAGTTGACAAAAAGAGCCTCAACCTATTACAGTGCTATCTTCTGAACTCTTTCAGCATAGGCGGCCAGTTCTAGCCTCTGGCCCCTCCCCTACACTGCTCATGCTTGCACTCAGCCTTTCAGGGAATAAATATTCAGTATGGCCGCCTCCCCTCACCTGATTGCTCCATTCTTGCAGTGAATTATACTACTGTGCTGAGGTCCAATCCAAAAGTACTTCTGCCTTCTTAAATAGTAAAGGAGTGCATGGCCTTCTGCATGGGGTGAGCTCATATCTCAACTGAGAAACAAGAAATTGAGGTACAGTAAAACTCCAATAGTCCGGCATCCAATAGTCCGGCACTCCTGATAGTCCGGCATCAAAATGGGAAGAGCCTAGTGAGTGAGCTTCGGCAAAAAATGAGTCACAAGGTAACAGCGGCAGCAGCTGAACTGAGCAAAAAGGGTAAAAAAGACTTAAAAAAACTAACATTACATATACTGTATACAGTATGTACAATAAAAAGGGTTAAGAACACTTTATATACAGTATATAATGTATACAGTATAGATATAACCAGCTTATAGTACCTCCTGATAGTCCGGCATATCTGATAATCCGGCACCACCTAGGTCCCATAGGTTCCGGATTATGGGAAGTCTACTGTACATACAAATCCCCAAAAGATTCTGTCTTTTGTCTTTACGTCACCTTTATTGGGGAAAGGGATGATTGTCCTTGTACAGAACTGTTGGAGGCTGCTTTCAGAGCCCCTTACATTTTTTAAGCTCTTTGTATATTTATGAAGCATTGGCAAGTTGACAGAGCCTTCCTATGTAAATATCAGAAACAAAATGTTTGTCATTATAGCAGCAAGTTTTTGTTTAGAGCGACATTATGCAGGAATACTGTAAGCAATTCTCTCTGTTTAACAGGGTATTACGTGACAAAATGAGTATCATTACAATGCCAGTGATGTGCCATTTCCAGTGATTGTATTACAGAGAGAGTGAAATCTCATGCTTAACAGTCCAGGTATGTCGATCACATGACAGTATTAAACATTTTTTACAGTTGTGTTGATTTTTTTTTTGTTTTGTTTTCAACAGATGTAGCCTATAAGGCTAACCTGCTTGATTGCCTACAGATATAGCTGTATGGCTTTTTTTAATGGTTTAAATCACTTGTCTTTTTATAGTAGGTTTATAGGTTTGTATTAAAGTAATTTGGCATTAAAAAAGAGGGATACAGACTATATCCCGTATTTTAAGCTAAGGCAAAGTTAGTAGTTTTTGTCTGGGACCTTTCACCCAGATAGCACAGTTAGTTTGCATATGTTCAGGACCTTTCACCAGGACAGATAGTAAGATAAAGACTTTGCATGGAGACTTCCAAGAATACTCTCAAATTGAACAAGTACACCACAAGAAGACCAAAAATAACATAAAAATAACATGGGTGAGAATGATCTAATATCATGGATATGTATGCACATTTCATCAACATGTACAAACTTGTTACATGTGTCCAGCCTATGGAGTAACTGTACCCTTAGAGTTTGGGGGTGAGGAAGTTAAAATTTGGACATAGGAGGACCCAAGCTCCTATGCTTATAATACAGGTTGCTAGGAGCCTTTTAGTTTGAGAGAATAAGAAAGAATAAAGATTGAGAAGATAGGAGAAAAAAAGAAAAAGAAAGAAGAAGAGCAGGAGGAGTTAAGATTATTCTTTAAACTTTGTCTTTCTAATAGATTCTTAGTTTAATCTAGATTTAGGTCTGCCAGTTAAGTAAATTAAGTTAGCTTCAATAAGCTCTTAGCATTAGCTGCTGCACCTCTCATTCAAGAGCTGAGAAACCTGAATTTGTCACGGCATACTAGAGCAAGGCTCGTTCTTCATTGCTTGTCACCAGGTTATGAAGAATAGATGTGAGATACTAACCACTGCTTACAGAAATAATGTCACATGTATTATAGGCTAATAATACTGTATTTGTAAACCTGATTTTTTGTATTACTCAAATCACTATTTGATTTCTATTCCATATATTTTAATAAAGTTTTAAATTATTCTGTCTCAGTGTGAACATCCTGTTATACCCTTGAAGGTCCTTGGCATACAGCCTCAGGGAGGGCGGGGCCCAATTCAAACAGTTTTGGCAGGCCCTCCCCCCCAACCAGGATTTTTTGTTGAGCCAAAAAACAAAACAAAACAAAAAAAAATCCCCACACACACAACAAATCACAACCACACACAAATATCACATCAGAAGTAGATCTGATCAAAATGTATATCAATATAGTTGAACATTTAAAAAAAATGCCATCCTTTATTATGCAAAATTTTACACAAAATTAAATCAGTTGCCTTAAGTGTAGGTCAAATGTTTTCAATTGCAAACTATCCAATTTTTTCAATAAAGTTTAAAGTTTGATTTTTAAAAAGTTACCAGAGAGCGTTGCAGTTTTCTGTTACATTGATTTACTTTTTAAATAGCAAAAATGGAGTCTTTGTTAAGAAAGTGTCAGTTCTGTGGTCAAATTCCAGACCTTAGTGATTTCAGCACCAATGATTTCACTAGGTAATATGGTACCTCATCACCATTACCTCCTTTGCACTGCCCTTCAACACACTACCTGCATTTTGAGTCCAAGGTCAGTCTACACAAGATTTTATCAATGATTTTTGCTCAAGCGATCACTGAGACAAGACAAGGACTCTCAATTGATTCTAGTCAGCTCTGCCTTTAAACACTGTGGCTACGTCTACATTGGCAAGATTTTGCGCAAATACTTTTAACGCAGGAGTTTTTGCGTTAAAGTATTTGCGCAAGAGAGCGTCTACACTGGCATGTGCTTTTGCGCAAGAGATGTACTTTTGCGCAAAGCATCCGTGTGTAGACGCTCTCTTGCGAAGAAAGCTCTGATGGCCATTTTAGCCATCGGGCTTTCTTGGCGCAAGAAATTAACGTTGCCTGTCTACACTGGCCTCTTGCGCAAGAACAGTTGCGCAAGAGGGCTTATCCCTGAGCGGGAGCGTCAGAGTATTTGCGCAAGAAGCACTGATTTTATACATTAGAACGTCAGTGTTCTTGCGCAAGTACTCGCGGCCAGTGTAGACAGGTGACAAGATTTTGCGCAAAAGCAGCCGCTTTTGCGCAAAATCTTGTCAATGTAGACACAGCCTGGATGTAAAGTGTCAGATATAATTGAGGACTCCCAAATAGACTCTACACCACCAGAAATAAAACCTGTTTCCATCTTCTGTGACTTTCAGTTAGATGTGACTCACTGTCCTCTGCTTAGTGTTCATGTTATGGTAGACCCTAAGCCAGGTCATATTAAGTTCAGGTCTTTTACCTTTTAATCATACAATATGGATAACATTTCATTCTCCCAGCTCCAAGTCTTAAGTGAATTTCGACCCAAAATTGATCACCTTGACACAGCAAGTGTGTCTACTGATCTCTGTGGCAAAGTAGGTTGTCTATATAAATAAGGTCTGCTCATGAAGCCTTTTCCTACACTTGATTAACAGATGGCAGTAGATAGCTCATTCAGACCACTGGCTGATAATAGTTAGTCACCCTGACCAGTCATTAACCATAGTCATGGACTCACCCTACTCTCCATTGTCTTTATGATTCTCTGATGACCTGTGACAAAAAAGGAGGGTGGAAAGGGAACCTGAAGGGAGAGACCTCTCTAAATTCACTAATCAAAGAGCAGTATTGCCAACCCAAAAATCACAAGGAATGCCTACACAAAGTTATGAGAGTGGTCTACAAATCATAAGATTTTTAAAAATAAAACGTGTTGGATTTGTATTGGTCTTTTGTTTCTTGAGTATTTAGGGATCATGTTTTAAAGCTTTCCTCCTTAGCTGTAAGGCCCAGAAGTATAGATAACTTTTTTTAAATGAAAGCTGAGATTCCTACATAATCAATTGACTCCAGGCCTTTAGAAAAACACCAAATGTTTTGAGACTCATGGTAAAACAGTGGAGGAATTCTTGTGAGTCCATGCTTTGCCCACAGTATAAATAAAAACAAACACTAAACATCCTAATGAGATACTGCAAATGGTGAACTGAATTCAACAGCTCCTGATATGAACAGGTATCAACCTAGTTTTTCATATTTGAGCTGGGTTACCAGGAATCATACATGACAATATGAAATCTTTCCACTCTCAAGTCAGCATATTCACAAAGCACCTATAATTTTGATCCATGCTTTTATTGGATAGTGAAAGAGAAAGGAGGGGAATTAGTGTAGATAAATGTTCAAATTAAAAAAAAAAAAAGCCTGAAGGAATTAGGACTGGCCTCCTACATCTCATGTTCAGAACTGACTAGGACACTTATGACCAGATTTTCAAAGGTGTGCAAAGATGAGATAGATATCTTTGAAGATCCAAGTTGGCAACTGTCTCTTCAGGAGCTTAATTACCTTTGAAAATCGGAGCTTAGATTTCCCAAGTCCAATTTTCAAAAATGACTTTAGTCACTCAAGTGCTTTTGAAAATTTTAACTGGGGGCCTAAAGAGACAAAAATAGACAAAAGGCAGGAGATATGGTATTCCTTTTAAAAATGTGAGATCTATTTTTAACTAAATTTTATATTTTTCTCCCAGGGGCAACTGACCCCTCCGGCCCCCTCACTACACCACTGCCCCCCCTCCTGCAGATCTATCGTCTTATGCATGTGCAAGATCTGTGAGAGCCGTCCCATGAATCTGCAGTTAGTGTCTGTGGCGCCTGCTTTTGGGTGGTGTCTCAATGCTGCCACATTCACCTCCAAAGAGGGGGCTTCCCAAAGCAGGCCCTTGCTGCAGACCCCCAAGGCATCCACAGGTCCAGTCTCCTTTCAATGGGCCCACTTCCCAGGGCTCATTGATCTTGGATCTGGCTTCCATCCCCTCTCCAACCTTTGCAACTGCCCAGCGGTGCTCACCCTCCGCCTTATCCATTCCCACCTCATTCACCCCACACAGACAGTCTCTGCCTCACTTGTTCTAGGGACTATTTTACCAAGACGTAATACAAAGTTTCCATGTAAAAGGACTCAATACAAAGCTAAAAACTTCAATGAGAGAATGATTAATACAGAGACATGTCTACATCTGCTGCAGGGAGACACCTCTGCCTGCCTCCACCCCTCTCCCCCCAGAGTCTACAGCCCCATTGCAAAGCAGGGGAGTGGAAGGAAAGAGGCTGAGGCCCATCAATGGGACTGAAGCAGTCATGTGCAAGCCATGCCCGGGAGCCATTCTCCTGTCCATTGCTGGTGCAGTGTTGCTTCAGGCACGCTGAAATGCAGTCACCTCTAAGGTGGGCTAGACAGCTGTTTAACACCTGCACAAGGTTTCAGGCAGGGGCAGTGCGGGCTGCCTTCCTGCAGAGCCATCATCAGAACTACTGTGCCCTCCTGGCTTAGGAAAAGAATAAACAGGAGGATTGGAAATTAACCCACCCAGTCTCACGTCCCCTAGGCAGGGAATGAGCCATCTACATTAGGCCCCAGCTGGAGTATCATGTCCAGTTCTGGGCGCCACATTTCAGGAAACGTGGAGAAACTGGAGAAAGTCCAGAGAAGATCAACACAAATGATGAAAGGTCTAGAGAACATGAGATATGAGGCAAGGCTGAAGAAATTGGCCTTGTTTACCTTGGAAAAGAGAAGACCGAAAAGGGACATGAGAGCAGCTTTCAAGTATCTAAAAGAGTATCATAAGGAAGAGGAAGAAAAATTGTTCTGCTTGGCCTCTGAGGTTAGGATGAGAAGCAATGGGCTTAAATTGCAGCAAGGAGGTTTAGGTTGGACATTAGGAAAACTTCCTGCCTGTCAGGGTGGTTAAACACTGGAACAAATTGCCTAGTGAGATTGTGGAATCTCCATCACTGGAGATATTTAAGACCAGGTTAGACAGACACCTGTCAGGGATGAGCTAGGGCAACTCAACTTTGGAAGCCCCAGGGGCCACACTGATACTTACAGAACATGCTGAGGGCCTCAACTTAAGTGTGGTTGCATATGCAAGCAAATATATACAAATAGCTTCTCTCACGCTGACAGGCATGAATACAAAGATTAAGGCAAGACTACACAACACACAGGCCCCATTTAAGTCAGTTCTGCTGATATTAATAAAATGCAACATTTACCCGATTTCTACCCATGTAACTGCACTTTTCATAAGCAATGACAGTCCAAGAATTTAACTACTAAAACACATATCAACAGAAGATTATTACACTGACTACTTTTTTGTTTTGGCTCCCACTTGCCGGCCATGTGTTGATCCCCACATAAACCCAAACTGCACCGTGGGGCACAAATAAACTGGCCATGGGCAGCATACCAAGTTATTAATAAATATTTTATAAACCTTTACCTTTTCTCTCTGCTGCCATGTCTCCTCTCCCTGCTCCATCATCTCCCCTGGTGCCTGCTGCCCCCCCAACTCCTCACCCTCCTCTGCTGTCCTGACTCCTGCCCTTCTCACTGCCCTCAGCCCTCCTGCGACCTGCTCCCCTCCACCAGCCCTTCTCTCCCCCCTGTGCCCACTCCTCCAGTAGCCCCACGCTGATCATGTGAGCTACCCTCTCCTAACACCTCCTCTACACACCTGCCCTGCCTCTCTCCTCTGGTGCTGGTCCTCCCCTGCAGGTGTCTGCCCTTCTGCTTCACCCCAGAATCCCCTGGCACCTGCACCTTCCCTTAACCCTGCACCCTCCTGGTGCCTCCCCGTACCCCCTTTGCCCTCTTTTTCCCTGATGCCTACCCCCTCACCACTCTCTGCCCCGTTCCCCTCCTGCCCCTCTGTGCCCTCACACATGACTTGCTCCATCCCCACCTTTCTCATGCCCACCCCTTCTTTCAAGCCTTCTCCCAGCACCTCGCCTCCAGCCCCCAATGCCCTTCCCCTCTCCTCTCCCATCACCACCCTGTCCCCCCTCGCACTGACACCTCCCCTCCTGCCCTTTCCCTCATTGTCTGCACTTGGCCCCCTGCTATTTGTCTCTCCTCCACCCTCTCTTGATGCCTTCCCCTTTCTTCCCCCTCCCTCCAAGCACCTTCACCTTCCCCTCCCCCTCAGCCCCTTCCCTTCCCTTCCCCTGCCCCTGCCCCTCCTTCTGCCTTCCACGTTGCGGGGGCCAGAGTCTGCGCTCAGGCCCCGGAGACCGAACCCGGAGGCAGCCCCGCAATGTGTCTCTGAAGAGTTTTAAAATCCCGGGCCATGATGTCATGTCACGCCCGGGCATCCTCCCCACCCACCTGCAACGCGCATGGAAGCAGCAGCAGCAGCAGCCGGCGAGGGGGAGCCGCACTGGACCGTGCACCGCAGGGACGGTCTGCTGCCGAGGGGGACGCTCTGGGGGCGGGGTGGGAGGACGCGCGGGGGGTCCGAGGCCCGGTCCAGGCAGAGCCGGGGGAGAGACCCAGCTCCACATATTGGTGGAGCAGGGCCCCCGGCTCTAACTCGCCGGCACTTCCAGGTTCAGGGGTGCGGGGCCCCCTTAGGCGCGGGGGTCCGATTCGGCCAAATTGGCTTAAGGCCGGCCCTGTACAGCCTGATTCTGGGTCAAGAACCTTATCTTCTGATCAGTTCAGTTGGTGAGCTTATAACTCAAACTATCCAAATTAATGTCTACCATCCTTAAATCAGGCTACAGCCTGGCGAGCCAGCCAGGAGATTCAAGGAGCATGTGACAGGAATTTCTAGAGATTCCAGGCATTTTAGACTCTTTGGAATGTTACCCGTGGGCAAAAGTGAAAGAATCAGTAGTAGAAAGCAAAGGCTGGGTTTGACATGGTCTTTTAGCTGACTGTCTTAGAGCACAGAAACCCTTTTTTCTTGTGGCTACCTCTTGGCAGTGGTCCCACTTTCTTGTGGTTTGACTTAGAGGTTTTTCCTTTCCTTGCTAGAGTTTTGTAATTAAATGTTGCAAGGGAGAGTATTATTATCGTTTAAAGTGATATGTGCATTAGGGGGCATTGTTATTGAAGGGTTAAAGTTATACGGTACCAAGAAGATAAGCAGCAGTATGGAGCTCAGCGACCTGCCCTATTGGCAGTGGGAGAAGCTGACTTATGTTTTAAATAAGCTACTAGAAAGACTTAGAGACACCAGAAAGGCTGCATATCTCAGAACTTGCAGGGTTCAAGTTGTTTAGTACCCTCAGTTCTCCTAGGTTGCACCCTTGATTTGACTGCCTCAGTTTCCCCCAACTGTTTGGCAGGTCCTCACAGGGGAATAGTCTCTCCATCAGCTAAGAGCCATGGAGGGAAGATAGTGGGGACTCGCCCCCCCCCATTGTTTTCTTTGAAGACTCATGGAAATTAGCATGAAAACTGTATGCAGTAGGTATTGTTTTCTCATTGTTTCTATGAAGGGACACCTTCAGTTTAGAGTGTTAGAATTTTAGATTTAAGAATAAGCATAGTGTTAACACAGTTTAACATATAGGCTAGCCAATAGTGAAGTCTTAGGCTGTGTCTACACTACAAAGAAAAGTCAGAAAAAGATACGCAAATTGCAAACTGCAATTTGCATATCTTTTTCCACTTTTCTTCCAAAAGAGGCTTTTCCGATATTTGGCCCATCTACACGGGGCCAAATGTTGGAAAAAACCCCTCTTTCAGAACATCCCTTCTTCCTCGTAAAACGAGGTTTACAGAGATGCCAAAAGACCACATCTGCTTTCCTGATTTTTTTTTTTGGAAAAGCAGATGCATTCCTTGGACATGGCAGAGCTTTTCCAGGATACCTCTGGTATCCTGGAAAAGCTCTGTAGTCTAGACGTACAGTTGTATTTTGTGTGTTAAGATGAGTAGTATAAGGGCAAGAGTAGAATCTGTAGGAGTTGTCTGCAGTATGGCTTTAAGAAAACTTTGCCAGAACATACATTCAAGAACACAGAGGATGGTTAGTGCAATTAAGAGACAGCAAGATAATCTCTGAGCATTGTAACCCATGGAGTTTTGTAAATGAGGTGCCTGATGTAGTAACAAAGCAGAAGACGCAAAAGGCTAAACTGCTGAAAGGAATAGCCATCAAATCTCTACTTGTGGCAAGCAGTGCACTAGGGAAAAAACTGAATAGGAAATTGGAGTTATTCGGGAAAACCCAGCAAATTCTGGAGGAGAAAGATACGGTTATTAGGGAATTAACAAATCGATTAAATGTAGTGTTAGAGGAGTGATCAGTCATTCTCCAAAGGAAGCAGAAGGAGACAGATAGTGAGAGAGACAGGAGACAAGTTACAGGATCAGTTCTATTCCTGTTGATATTATAGAGCCAACTGAAATAGAGCAACTGGTGAATCCAATCACTAGAAGGAAAACAAGAGTGTTAGTTCAGGCTGATACAATACCTTTATGAGCCAAAATGGAGACTGATTCTTAGGAACTCCAGGGAGAGCTGAAGGAGGAAGTTAGTAGTGCAGCAGCTGTCAGTGATCTGCAGGAAATAAATGAAGGCCCTAGTGTGACACCACAGGAGGCTGAGTCAAGTAAACACCACAGGAGGTGGAGTCAAGGAGGTAACTGATGACACAAAAGAAGAGATGAGTGGAGCAAAGGAAAAAGAGAGATGCAGGTAGGAGAGCCCTAGATTATACTTTAGAAAGTCTAAGTCTAGAAACTATAAATTCAGAAACTGATTCGGGGAGGAGAACTCCAGTTTCTGTTTCAGGTTCTCTTGTAGCAGTTGTTATAGACATTAAGACCTTAAATTTGGTAGGTAAGCATGTACGGATGATGGAGGATTCTTCAGTTGCAGTGCATGCCCAGTGTGTGCAAGAAATAGCACAGGTGTTTGGCGTACCAAGGGACTATTGGGTTAAAATCCTACAGTTCACAATATATTGAGCATTACGGCGTGCCCTACCTCCTGAGTATAGGGTAGGAAAAAAATATTTTGAAGAAACTGCAAGCCTATTGGAACACAACCAGTGCCCAGGGCATGCTGAAGTGGCCATCTTGTCCAATTTAAAGCAAAGACCCAATGAGACGCCACATGAATTGCATTTGCGGTTAAGTGCAGCATGGCAGAGTCACATGAAAGAGGAGACAAATGACCCCAATATGTTAGTCTATTGGTCAATAATACTTTTCCTCATCTGCAGGAAAAGGTTAATATGCATATAAATGATGGTACCTTTTTGAAGGAGGAATTGGCCCTATTAGTCAAGATCCATTCCCAAGGAGGCCTTAAAATATGTTGGCATGGATCCCCTGTTGCCATGCTTTGGGATCCACAAGCTAATCCCACTGTGAGGACTCAGGGATCTCCAAGGTGTTTCTAAATCCCCTAGGTACCAAAGCTGGCAAAATGATTCTCACCCATGTAATAACCCTAGACCTTTGAGTGGGCATGTCCTTCAACAGAGTTATAAGGTTAGACCCCATATAGGGGCCTGAAGTTAGCAGAGCTGGAAAATAGCTTGCTAGGATCTGATTTCCTATCTGAGCAGGGACGTGTTCTTGACGTGGCTAATCAGTTGCTGTGTTTTACTGTAGAACAGGTAGAGGATTACCCATCAATAATTGTATCAGAATGTGGTACGGTGTCTCCGGCAGAGAAATCTGAAAGTGAGGGATATAACTTGCACAAAATAATAGGCAATCAGGCAGACCAACCTGAGTTACAGGCTTTATTTTGTGGGCATACAGATGTTTTTGCTAAACCCAAACATGACTGTGATCATGTGGCAATCACTGTTGTTGTTGATGGAGGAGATGTACCAGGCCAAAGGCAGTATCCTTACCCAGACCAAGCCAACCATATATAGAAAAGACTATCAAGTCTGCTGTAGCACAGGGAGAACTACATAGATGTACTTCCACTGCCAATTTTTCTATTTGGCCTGCGAAAAAACAGATGATTCCTGATGTCTCACCATTGATTACAGACATCTGAATCAGGTTACACTCACTTGTGCCCCTACAGTTGCCACAGTGCCTGAGCTCATCAAGTTCTTTGATCAAGAGGCTGTGTGGTTTACTGTCCTTGACATCAGAAACAGCTTTTGGACATTACCGTTGGTCCAAATGTCCCAGTACCATTTTGCATTCAGTTTCCAGGGAGTCCAATATACTTGGACTCGCCTACCCCAAGGTTATAAACATTTTCCAGCTTTATTCCATGCATGGGGGTGGGTGAATGTAGGGCTGGAGGAGGCAAACCTTCAGCCCCCATGGGAGCCTCCCTAACTCCGAAGCACCAACAGATTTTCCTATGAATGACTTTTTTTTTTATATCGAGTTTTAATCAGTGCCACTCCTCTCTAGTAAGAAAACAGCCCCTTATTGGCAACCATGGCTGAAAATGGCAAGCTCAAAGAGCCAGATTCTACCGCCCTTGTGTCACCTGAAGAGTATGTCACTGAGGGTCTGTCTACAGTGGAGCAGGATGTGACATGTCCAGCCCGAGTAGATGGGATCAAGCTACGAGCTCTAAAAATAGAAACGTAGCCCTAGAGGTGTGCAAGCCAAGTATGATCCATCTGGAACCCTAGGCATGTCTTTGGTTTGGGTAGCCCCTCCTGCTGCTTGCATTGCCACAGACGGTCTTCTGTGGGTACTGTTTAGCCAAGATGGAAATTACACCTTGAGATCCAGCATAAATGTACCTTATGAGCTCATTCCTGCTCCCACTCAAATCAATGGCGAATCTCCTCCTGATTTCACAGGAGTGACCACCAAAATCAATGGGACTGGTGGCGAATAAAGAACTGGCCAATTTAAGTAAGGATGGTGGAACTAGGCCCCAGATCAGGCAGCGTCTCTGTCATCCTCGTAGCAGCTATTCATCCCACACACTGCAGATGGGCCACAGAGGAGTAGTAACTCTCTGTAACACACACTCTTCTTGGCTATAGCAAACAAATCATACATATGAATTTAGAAAGGAGAAGCAGCCTTAAAAGCTGCACAGATTGCTCTGACTTTTAAGTCACATTTAAAATTGGCAGTCTCTCTCTTAAGCAGAGCATTATCTCAGTATTTCAGATGGAGTAGGCCTCAGTCTCTCTCAGCAAGAGCCTGGGGAAGGATTAAAGCAAAAGCAAGCATAATTGGTACTGTTTATACATTTTGCCATTTCAGACCATGACATCTGTTTGCATCAGTGATTGAATGCATAACTCAAATTGCGTTTGATACGTCGGTAACTGTCTCATAAATAGGAACATGTACAAAATTTGGACAGCCCAAAAAAAAAAAAAAAAAAAAGAGCTTTTGCCACAGTAAATGCAATGTGTTTCCTTAGGCATAAATTCCACTCAGTGGGGAAATGGATTTGTAATGCCACAAATTAATATTTAATCTAACAATGTCAGAGTGCAGAACCCTACAGATCAAACAAAAAAGGCCAGGTGTGTCTTTGTTGATTGCTTATCATCAAGGCTATGATTTTGTCATGGGTATATTTAGTAAAATCAGGAACAGGTCAGGAGCAATGAATAAAAATTCACCAAAGTTGTGACCTGTCCCTGACTTTTACTAAAAATACCCATGACAAAATGGGAAGAGTGGAGGGTTTATCACCCAGCCCCTTTGTCGGTCAGGGTTGGGAGCTATGGGGTCCCCATTGCCTGGTGACAGGGAGTGGGGTCATTGCCCAGAGGGGCTAGGAGCTGACAAGGAACCACCTCCCACAAGGGCTGGTCCCCAATTCCCATGAAGCTGAGAGCTGTGAGAGAAATTGGGGGGTGGGAGCCCTGCCAGCAATGGTGGCTGGGCAGCTCCAGGAATCCTCTGCCAGTGGTGGCAACTAGGGAGCTCTGAGGTCCCTCTGCCTGTAGTAGTGTCTGGGGAGCTCCATGGCTTCCTTGCTGCTGATGGGGTCAGAAGCTGGGGAAGGGGAATCCACTGACCTGTGGTGCTGGGAGCTGTTGAGGGCCCTTGCTGCAGTAGGGAGTGGTCCATGTTAAAAGAAGATACCGAAGAACATGAGGGTTGGCCATATTATTAAACAGAAGAAGAGAAAATGCAGGAAAACGAAAAGGCCATGTTTGCAAATCCTATAGGCCTGCTTCATCTACCAGAGCAAATTCATGCTCTGTGGGGATGAATCTACACTGTCAAAATGAAAGTACATTATTTAGTATAGCACCACTTTAAAATGCCATCCAATTACTGTAAAAGTAGTTAGCACATGATCAAATGAGAAGTAAAAACACTAAGTATTAAAACAGAAAGATATGTACAAAAGGGCTTCTAAACAGAATAGCAATAGTGTCACACAACTAGCAGTTTATTCATAAAGGAAATATTATAGAAACATTTAAAGCCTCTACAAATGTCAATTTTCCAATCTACTCTCGCCTAGCTGCACTAATGAAAGAGATAGCTAATCCAATATGAAAGTATAGTAAGGCTAAGCAAGTAAAGGAACGTGCATTGATTTTTTAATTTTAAAACTGGAATTAAATCATCACTATTCTGCTAGAAATACTGCACAAATACCTATTAAAATAGACCTGAAGAAAGGTTAACATTAGGGATTTTTCTCTCTTCGAAATTTAATATCACAAGAGTTTCCCACTTTCCTTTGAATCCTTACAAAAGGGTTTAAATTGTGAAACAATTATGAACCAATGTTTCATGTAATTTCAGTTTATCCTCATGACTGTTTGCTTAGATCACCTGACCTCTCCTATAACCCTTTCAACATTAAAACTTTCCTTCTCCTCCTCTCATCTAGTCAGAAAATGTTATACAGTGCCACTTGGGACATCTCAGCATCCTGTTTTTGATAGTCTCTCAGAGAAAGGAATATGGGTTAAATGCATGTTCAAATGAAAGATAATGGTCAGACATAGTGGAGTATAAAATCTGTTGGCATGTCTAAAAAGAAATGGGAATTTACAATCTCAAAGAATGGCTTTTATACACTCATTGAAAGGTGGTCTATTGAACTGATGGGGGTAGGAATTGGGGTGATAATGTAACACATGGTATATGGCAATTTGCAAAGACTATGTAGTGCAAGTGCTGTAAATGTTAAAGTATGGAATTATAAGGTGCATTATGAATTGCATGATTTTTCATCAACATGTGGGTACAAAGACTTGTATAATGTGGATTGTGATTGCTCTTGGCTGCGTAAAAACAATGATTCCAAGGAAGTAGACGAGCTCATGCCCCACTTTTAAAAGACTGGTAACTTCAACATAAGGAGTTGTTTCATACATGAGATCTTTTTCATTTATTTTTTCAATTTTGTGAGACATGGGAGAAACTTCTCTCGCACAAAGGAAATCACAGATGTACAAGCATAGGAAGTCATTAGGGAGGACTGGGCATTTGCATACAGGGGGTGTAGCTGTGATTTTGTTGCTTATCCATTGTTTGAAGTAGAAGTATATATAAGAATAAAATTTTAAAATCAAAGACGGGAAAACATACCCTTCTCAGTGTGTCTTCCTACTTCCTATCCCAAAGCTATCTGCATACAACTAGGACCTAAGTACAGGCAACCCTCGACTTACAACCATTTTTTTCATGCGATATAGCTCCTAAAACCCTCCAATTTACGTCTGCAACTCTCATTTACAATGGTGTACGACGCAGACTCCACGCGTCATCCCAAAACAGGAAATGCACACAGTCAGACTCACCAGCCTGCAGCTGCTGCTTGAATTGAATGCGTCTCCACCACATCGGTCTTCACTTTTTAGTTACTTTTGTGCATTATTTGAACTACTTAGTTTTTTCCTCAATTTCTGTAGTCAATTTTGGTATTTTTAGGGTATGAAATGGGTTTCCAGGAACGGAACCACCATTTATAACATTGCGCCTATGGGAAATAAGGGTTCAACTTAACAGCTTGACTTATGACAGTTCTCCAGGAACCAATTAGGTCGTAAGAGCGGAGGTCACCTGTACTTCATTGTTTGTGGGATTTCCATGTATTTCTTGGATACGATTTGCTGCCACTGGAGACAAACTAATGAACAGACTCAGATGGGACCAGAAACCTGTTTAAGCTTCTCCTTGTGGAGTTTCCTTCCAACCATCCCTTCGAAGACAAAGAGTTTGGGAGCCTGGCTGAGGTTATGAGGAGAGACTTTCTAATCATATGATCCTTCAAAACTATAGCTCCATGGACACAGGAGCCATCTGCACTGACAGGTACTCTTCCAATGCTACTTTATTGGCCTCCTGCTTCTGGCCTCTCAATTTGCCACTGGCTTTGTTGCTGAGATCTCTCACTGACAACTGCAAATTGGACATGGAGACAGTTAATACACCTCCACAATGTATTAACGCCTCATGGAATGGCCCAGCAGAAATCCAGCAGACAGGGGGATGGCAGCACAGATGTAGCTAGTCCTTTTCATTCTGCCCCCAGCCTTTTTGCTACTCCTAAGGACTCTGCAGAATCCCTTGTGCTGAAGGAGTTCTGCAGGGTTTCATGAAGGAAGGGTACAGGTGAATGATGCTATAGGAGTGATGCTTTTCAAGATGGAGATCTATTCATGAATTCCAGACATCTGAATCAGTTCTCAACCTGGCTTCTATACAAAAATTAGACTATATGAGAACACTGGATGTTGGGCAGACTCATTAACACAGGATATGTAATTATTAGGAATAGCTAGGTTGAATGTTATCAAAATGGCAATAGGGAAAAACAAGTACTCTAATGAACTCATACTGGTGCCAAGTCAACCAAATTACAGCCAGGAGCATTTTGGCTTCAGCAACTCCAAGCATCTTCTTTAAGACTTTTACCCCCACACCATTTACATTCACTGTACAAACAAAAGTTACAAAACCGAAGAAGTTACTTAAAAATAAAAAGTCTGTGCCACATCATCATTAACAACAACAAAACCTTACAAGTGAGACTAGTGATGAAGGAAAGGAAACTGCATTGCTACACAATGCAGAAAATGGTCAGATGATTGAGAACATAATTGCAGAGAAGAAACTTCTCCTTGGGAACACTCATGTTTATTTATGATCTGTTTCCACAGCGTGCCAGGTTAAATGAAAAACAGGATGAATAATACATCCCCAACTTTCTACCTAATATGAATAAACCAAATCTCAGGTGGAGGACACTTTATTTTGTATCCGCCAGATTAATAAAGTACACCCATAAATTTTAACTCATCTATATACCCAATTCTGTACAATAGATTTGATTAAATTCTGCAGGAGGTAACTGACTATGTTTTGGGTACCTAGAAGTAGATAGGAATCCACTTCCTTCTAGATTAAAAATTCTCTCCTGCCTGCTGTGACTGTGGCTCATAATTCCTCTCCAAGACTACTTCTACCACCTTCCCGCACACTAAGCCCCCACCCCTCACTTTTTTTGGTTTACCACTACTCTGAATCTCTATATTGCAGTCATAACTCTCCCTTCCTAGCCACAAAGTTCAGTGCAACTCTTGTGGGAGACCTACAGTTATGCTCCTTGAATCAGCTAACGAAATTTTCTCTCCCCTTGAGGCTGTGTGTGTGTTTCTCTCAGGAAGGAGAAAAAAAAATAGTTAAAAAAACCAATTCAATATTTTTCTTTAAAACAGACTTATTTTAATATTTAAAAAAAAAAACCGTCTAAAATATTTTAATTTAATATAAAATGTGTCGAGGCCTAAATTTATTATAATCTCTTAAAATATTTGAATTGAAACTACGTATGCTAAATCCATGAACTTCTATGAAAAACTATGTGTTAAAGTCTGCTTTTCTAAATAAATAATCATGGGAAACTATAACTTTTGAGATCAAGATTTATAAATATGGCCTAATACATCATACTATATGAATGGCTTTATGCCAAGAGGGAACAAGGTTCTGTTGCTATTGATGCAAGATGTTAGGCCCTGCTACAGTATGGAGATCCTGAGTGGCTGAGAGAGAGTCACTTTGCCTCTCTCTGCCCTACAGGGATGTTGTGAGGGTATGTTGAAGAATATAAAGCATTTTGAGATCCATTGATGAAAAAGCACTATATAAGAAATCAGCACTACTCCTATTATAGAGACAGGTTAATATTACCCAGAGCTGGGACTGACTTGGATAGATAGAAAGGCTCACAAGTCTGGTTTTAGTGCCTTTTTGCCCATGTTGAGAGCATGATGCTTAGTATTTTTCACTGTTTTGTGGCAATATCCTAGGGCAACTTGGCTTGCATTTTTGTGAAGGTCTTGTATCCCAGATGAGGGGGCATGTTCACATGGTAGGTTTCAGTTCAACTAATCCATTCAATACTTATCTATCAATCAATCAATGACCAGGACAAACTCCATCTATTTCAAAATGTATGTCCCCAGTAAGTGACATACATGCTAACAAGTCAGAAAATAAAGTATTTGCACATTAAATTTTTTAAAAAGTGGCAGATCAAACTAACCATGCACATCAGAGTACAGATTCAGTTCTAATGACAAGACCATCAAGAGCGGTGTTTAAAATCCATAACATTACTATGGTAATTTCCAATATTTTTCATATACTTGGAAGATCTGTGATTTCATCAATGCAAATAGTCTTGCCACTGATGCAGATTGCAACTTTTCCATGCCATCCTCTTTTGTGTGGTTCTCGTCCATGTCCTTCCAAGGATCCTTCATAAAGATTCCATCCAACGTGCTGGTGGCCTTCCTCTTGTTCTTTTTATATCTCATGGATACCAATAGATTATACACGCTGTCCAACTGTTGTGTCTCAGTCTCGCTACATGGCCAGCCCATCTCCTTTTCTGATCGTACATAACTTGAATGGTAGAGTTGACATCGCTTCTTGCGTGCATATCGTTGATAGTAACATGCTGTAGCCTACTTACACTCACCATGCGTCTTTCCATTGCTCTTTGGGTGGTTTGCAGTTCAATTCTATTTTCTAGTCTATATATTTTACATATATAAGGAGTTTATTACTTTATCCATTTGTAAATAATTTTGCTATTTTTTGGCATTTCTTTAAAAAAAGTGTGCATATTAACTTACTTGGGTATTGTGTGCTCTCAGACAAATCATGTAGAGTTTATTTAATTATTTCCTCCAATTAAACCTGAAACATTATACAACTTTCTCTACAGTTTATATCAGACTGACTGGTCTGAAATTTCTTGGCAGATACTATATTACACCAGCCATTTTACAAGCATCAAGAAATATCATTCCACCTTGGATAAATTTGGAAAATATAAGTTTAGGTAAGATGCATCAACTTTCATCTACAGATTCGTGTTGTTTTCTATGTTAATTTATTTTAACTTCAAAATGCTATGTAACCTAGTACAATTTCCTCCTGCTCCTACATTTTCCCCAGACTTGCAGATTTGTTCTAATAATTAGAGAATGATGACATACATGAATTTTTTCCACATTTGAGCTAGCTGAATGATACTGATAATCTTTTCCTTCATCTTCAAATAATGTAACACTCCAATTCACGTATTTAAGACTCTCTTGAGCATCTTAATATTTAGTATACTAGTTATAGTCTAAAACCTGTGGGCAAGTTTGTTCTCCCACATGGTAATAACTGAACAAAGGGACTGGGAACCTTGGGTAGATTCTCTGCATTCTTTAGTTGGATTGGTAGCATCCAATCATCAGGCATCTCTACTAGCTACAGGAGGTACTGGCTTTCCGCATGTGGAGGACCTTTACTCTACTACACAGCTCCTTTGAAGCTCTTCTACAAGGGACCTTTCTGAGCATGGCTGTCCTCAGGATCTCTTTTAAAGAGTGTGTGTGAGGGTGTGTAATTCATCACATAGGAGGGCCAGCCTCTAACTGTGTTTCATTTCTGGGAATCTCCACTGAGTACAAGAGTGGTGGGAGAGGCTACTGGCTCCACCTGGCCTGTCTTTTTCCCTACAGAGATTCCTGGACCCAGAGAATGCCTTCTTCAAATTCTATAGGAAATACTGCAATGGAGGGGGCTGTACCTCCTTTCAGTGTACACCTTACAAATTTGTTTGCAACGTGCAGGGCTTGACAAATCTGTTTATCTACTCGCCCGGGGCGAGTAGATTTCAGCCGGTCGCCCTGTTCACCGGCGGTGCGTGCATGTGCAGTGCGGGTCTGGCACATGTGCGGTGCGGGGCTCGTGAGTGGATTTCGCCGCGGTTTGTTGAGCCCCAATTTCCATTAACAGAGAGTAAACTCTAGTACCAGGAATTTTATGTTGTGTCCTGTAACATTCATTTGTACTCATACAAGAGAACTGCTGAGTTAATGTGAAACTCCAGCTGCAGAATTTAATTACTTGGCATTATCATTCGTTTTGACTATTATAATACAAAAGATTTTGTTTTTAAAGCAGCAATAATACAATTTTATTGCATTAATTTTTGTTGCAAAAAGTATTAAAATGTAGACAATTTTATGGGGACAATGAACACATAAACGAGTGAAGCTAATGCTTAATGATGGGGAAAAGCTTATTAGGAAATCTCTCCCTATTAGCAAATTTTGATTGCATATAATTGATTCTTAATTGCAAAGTGAGCACATTTTACTGGCTAGAGGAATTCTTTCTTGATTTGCTAGACAGATGGTTAGGTCATTGCTCCTTACATTTAAAGGATTTAAATTACATAGATAGTAATAAGCCAAGTAAAACTAAGTGTACAAATATACTCTTAGTGTATAAAGGTAAATAGTGGAGATATGTGGTATGCAGTGAATTGACCACACAATGGGTTAATTTCTGTTTTCAGAGTACATTGATGCAAATCCAGAGCTTCTTCAAAGCTTCACTGGAATTGCTCTACATTTGATATAGTTGTAACAGAGGCTGCCTCTGCACTGCACATGGAGGTGTAATTTGCTGGTCAGATAGATATAGGATGGTAGCTTTAATCCAGCTAATTTACTAAAAATAGCAGTTGGGACCTAGTGGAGGCCTAAGCAGGATTGTGCAAACCACACTGAAGCCAGTGATACCACATTCTCATTGCTATTTTTAACTAGCTAGAAGGAGTATTTTTACATGAGCTGCAAATTACACTCCCGTTTGAACTGTAGCCATAACCCACTAATGTAAATAATTCTACCTCTCCCCAAAATTCCTCTGGTAAATGTTATTAAATTTATATTAGGAATAAATGGATAAGTCCCTTTCTAGCTCATATGGCTGCAGGGGAGATGGAGAAGACACTTTCCAAACACAAACCACGGATAAAAATGCAGGGCTGCTTTCTTATATCTTCTTCTTACATCTGGAGCATTTTTATCTGTGGTTTGTGTTTGGAAAGTGTCTTCTCCATCTCCCCTGCAGCCATATGAGCTAGAAAGGGACTTATCCATTTATTCCTAATATAAATTTAAAACATTTAATACATTCTACTCTACTACCGTTGCTGCTATTCAGAACTTGCACAATAGAAACATGAAAGAAGACAAAATGTAGTACCTGGAACAAAATCTAAAACCAGCTGTCCTCAGCCAAGGTCCATCAGATGTCCTCAGAGGTTACCAAATGCAACAAACTTCTATCTAATTAATTGTTGTGTCCAAAAAATGTAGTAAAAAACCTAAGAGAATCACCTCTTTAACAGGGGTGCCTACAAACTGATTTTGCTAGACAGTGCTCACTTTCTGAAAACTAAAATTCCTCTGCTCCTAAAACTGAATCTTTCTGTCTTGCCAACCCTGCTGAGAGGGCCTCTCATACTCTGCACAGCCACAGACAAGCACATTAATGATTAGGAAAGTTTAAGTTTAGGGGAAGTCAGGGTGAGGGGAGAAGGCTAAGTCAGGGTCCTCCTTTCTTTTTCACACATCAGGTGGTTGGTGATGATTATTTTAAATGAATATTTAGGATCACTATGCAAGTGAAACAGATCTGTAAACACAAATAAAAGTTATTCTTGCTTGAAGCTTTCACATTGTGTGTGTCACTGACAAAGAATAGAAGCTCCAGAGCAGCACTTTAACACATGGCTTCAGAGTTTGTAGACAGATCCGTTATTTAAAGAGCTTGCAAGTACAGTCTTCATCCTACAACACACCTAGCACTCCCATTGACTCATAAGAGCCAGAACTATACCATGTAGAAAAGATCGGGCCTTAATGCCCCTCCCCAAACAAATTCTAAAATTTAATGGAACCCACTTGTCTGGAATCCAATTCTAATTGAAAGGCCAAACAAATAAAAGGTTCCATGGCAAAGTTCTTCCAGTTTTAACAATTTACCATGTATTAATTAGTAACACGGGCTATTTAAAAAAAAACCAAACATCAGAGTCTTCAGATATCTACAACACTCCAAAAAAAAAAAAAAAAAAATCTGTTAAAAGAATCCTTTTCTTTCTTAAACTTAAGCCATTAACAATGATGTAAACTTTCTTTGAAATGTAATCATGCAAATGTCATGAGCTAGGCCTGTCCACATAATCCTTATTGATAAAACCAACCTACCTGCTTTATAATAGAAAATAACAATACAAGTGAAGCCAGATCCTGCATTAAGATCTGCTAATGCAGAATCTCTCCACTTTATTTGTCTGCTCTGGATCTGCCTCCCTCCAAACTAATTTTTAGCTAACATCTATAGTCCAGATTGTCTCCTGTTAAACTCACATGGTCAAAAGTAAGTTTTTTATCTTTCCCACCTGATATTAGGTGAAAAATATTTTGGTCTAGAACCTCTGAGGAGTCATTGTTTTGTGTTTGCTCTACAAGTCTAACAGTGGGAGCTACATTATTCTTTTCCCCATCATATTTTCCTGGCATATTTAAGATCTTGTAATAATGTAACCAATCAGTTGGTAATTAATACCAACCCCTCTTCTCTCCAGCCTCAACAAGAAAAGGCAAGATATATTTGACTAAACTCCCTCTGAGACAATTAAGTTTCCACAGAAGCATCCCCATTTCCCATATAGCCACATGCCTCAGCATATCCGCTTACCCCCTATACAGCCTGCTTCCCCACTCCTCTCCCAGCCCAGGAGGGAGTCCTATTGCATCAGCAGTTGCAGCCCAGACAGAAGTATTGTTTCAGGACCAAAGCAGACTGTGAAGAGCTTCAAAAAGATCTCACCAAACTAAGTGATCAGGCAACAAAATGGCAAATGAAATTTAATGTTGATAAATGTAAAGTAATGCACATTGGAAAAAATAATCCCAACTATACATACAATATGATGCGGCCTAATTTAACTACAACTACTCAAGAAAGATCTTGGAGTCATTGTGGAGAGTTTGTTGAAAACATCCACTCAGTGTGCAGCGGCAGTCAAAAAAGCAAATAGGATGTTAGGAATCATTAAGAAAGGGATAAAGAACGTCTTATTGCCTCTATATAAAACCATGATACGCCCACATCTTGAATACTGCATACAGACGTGGCGCCTCATCTCAAAAAAGATATACTGGCATTGAAAAAGGTTCAGAAAAGGGCAACAAAAATGATAAGGGGTTTGGAATGGGTCCCATCTGAAGAGAGATTAAAAAGACTTGGACTTTTCAACTTAGTTAAGAAGAGACTAATGGGGTAGATATGATAGAGGTCTATAAAATCGTGACTGGTATGGAAAAAGTGAATAAGGAAAAGTTATTTACTTATTCCCACAATATAAGAACTAAGGGTCACCAAATGAAATTAATAGGCAGCAGGTTTAAAACAATGCAAGTTTTTCTTCACTCAGCTCACAGTCAACCTGTGGAACTCCTTGCCATAAAATGTGGTGAAGACTAGGACTTTAACAGGGTTGAAAAAAGAGCTAGATAGATTCATGGAGGTTAGGTCCATCAACGGCTATTAGCCAAGAAGGGTAGGAATGGTGTCCCTAGCCTCTGTTTCTCTGGAGGTGGGTGACAGGGGAGGGATCACATGGGGATTACCTGTTTTGTTCCCTCCCTCTGGAGCATCTGGTGTTCGCCACTGTCGGCAGACAGGATACTGGGCTAGATGAACCTTTGATCTGACCCATTCTGGCCGTTCTTACAATTCCCAACAAACTCCCCCTACCTCACCACACAGATGCCAGCACCCACCCATCCCCCTTTCCCCCCACCTACCTACCCCATGCAGTCTACTCTCCCTCTTATCCCCCACCTTGCCTCCCAGCCCAGCAGGCTGGAAAGTGCTGGGTTTCTCACATGAAACTGCAGCCAAATGCAGCTGCTGTAATCACATCAACCCTCTCCTCTCCCAACCCAGCCGGGATACCCCAAACTACCTCTCTCTAAACCTCCCCCCACCTGTAGCCACTTATTGCCCCCTCCTGCTTATGTCCCCTCCCTACCAGCTGGAAGAAGCAAACTCTGTCTCCAGCATGGACCTGCTGCTGCTGAGGGAGAATTACCCCTCGCCCAGTAAGGCAGCTCCCTGTGAAACAGCCTCTGAGTTCCTGGGCGGGACTCATTAAGCAGTTGTGAAACCACGCTGCTGCCCTGCTTACAGGGAACCTGTATGAATTGTGTGTGTTAATTGTATGTTATACCTGTATGTTGACTAAAGATTTAATATACCTGCATTTAATTGATCTTCAACATATGCACATGTATTCTAACAAAAATAGCAAATTATTAAGTGTGATTTAGCAGTTTTCTTATTTTTGAGTCAATTATGAATTTTTTTTTAGGCCCTAAATTTTTCGTAGGCCCTAATCACTGTGCCTATTGGATAATCTGGTCCTGCTGCCACTAATTTAATAAAGAAGAGTTGACTGCAACAAGTAACCATCCAAATTATCAGCAGGCTGCAGTGATCTCCATTGAGCGATCACTTCATTTGCTCCTGGGCCTCTCTCTCTGAATATGAATGCTGAGCATCCTAACATATCATTTGGTCTGAATGCCCACCAGGAAGCCTGCATGGAAAGATCTGGATGCAGAGTAGCTCTGCTGGGTGTATTCATTCCTACCGGGGCAAGGGAGGTGCAAATGACACCTCAATTTGGGAGTAGCAACTGCTGCATTGCCAGGATTGGCAATGTTGCACCTCCCTGAGGTGATCCACCTGGGGAGGTCAGCTTAAACCCATGGTCAGTGCACATAAGACCCCTACTGACAGAGACTGTCTAGGGCATATAGTGAACAGGAAAAATCCTTCAGCTACTTTGGCTCCCTCTTCTACTTTCAGGTCTGTGGTAGTGAGCTGTTTGCCCACCAACAGAACTGAGGTGGTTGAGAGCACCTTGTGCCAGTTTGGTCCAAGTCCAGCTAGATGTTTTACAAGGAGGCCCACAGC
Source organism: Rafetus swinhoei (assembly GCA_019425775.1). Lineage (NCBI taxonomy): Eukaryota > Metazoa > Chordata > Testudines > Trionychidae > Rafetus > Rafetus swinhoei. The sequence goes on along the minus strand of CM033437.1, from coordinate 186,488,533 downwards.
TATATCGAGCTCATGAAGCGATTCAACCCATCATTCTCTTCTCTGGTGAGCTGCATCTCCAAATGTCATGGTCTCAAATGTGGCCACTGCAATGGGTGTTAGCATGTGGTGATGCTACCTTGCATCAATCTGTACACTACAAATCCTTTCAGATTTCTCACATGGAAACAGTCATCATGTCTCCCTTACAGCTTATCACACTATTTATGATTTCCAGAAGTGTGAGGTCACAATGAAGTTTAATAATGATCTGGCTACCTTTGTTTTTGCAGATACTATAAATAAACCTCCGTGCTATCTGATAATAAGATGTAAATTTTCAGTATTAAAGATGACCAGTAATACTGTTTTATTCATTATTTTTATAGGAAGCTGAAAGTCTATTTTCTAGGCAGCAGATTGCTGCCATCTGATCTTTTCACCCTCAGATCGGTCAAATATAATTAATCTTAGGACAAGTATTTCAAAATGGACCAGGTGGGTGTTTGAAATGACTTTGTATCTGGTTCTCACAACGGAGGGCTGTTTCCCTCTAGTGTGAATTAACTTGACACTTTTAGCATTTTGAAACTATCAATTCCAGTTCATGAGCAGTACATTCCAGTGATGCTATGACAACCTGTTGTCAATACTCTTGCAACTTCTCACTCCTTTATACTTCTGTCATTAGAGATAGGACAAATAATTTATCCATCATGAGACAGCTATGCATGACAGAATCTCCTCCTCTCACTCAAACATGTATCAAAACAGCTAGGGCCTGCAGTGATATGGATGAAATGACTGCATTTTTCTACCTAATGTTCAAGTTTTCAATGCTCCTCTCTTGCTTTATAAAAATCTTGGGCATACAGATTTTCTGTGCATTGCCGGGCCACTACTGGTATAAAATGGATTACTAAATAGATGACTAATAGGGATAATTTGCACTTGTATAAAACTTTCCATCACAGCATATCAAAGCGCTTTTCAAATATTAGTGAACTAATCCCCACCTGTTCAGAACTGGGAACTAAACCCAAATCTCCTGACTCCCACTCTTGTGCTTTGATCACAAGACACTCCTCCTTTCTCCCTGGCTTTCTTTAACCTACTCACAAGGTATATGCTCCAGTGGAGTACACACACCAGCCTAGAGTGCAAACCACAAAGCCCACATTTAAAGATGCATGGAGCCAGCAGAAGAAGTATCTTTGCTGGATGTGTGTGTGTACTGGGCAGTGGTAGGCCTAGCATTGTGGGTCAGAGGCATTTTCTCTTCTCTCCTTCTTAGCTTTCCCTTCTCTCTTTCCTCTTCTGTCTGTTGGACTGAGCCACACCCCACGATCTTCTGGACAAGGTTCTTAGTGCAGAGGACAGAGAAGCATGACCCTGGGTACGGGCTATTAGTATTAGTTTAAGTCTAACACACCCCAGACACCTCATCTGTGCTGCACACCTTGACGTGAAAAGAACAAAAGCTGGAAGAAGTCTTCCAAAGAGTAAAAAGGCAGCAGCACTTCTCTCTCAGCAGTGCGAGTCTGTAGATCTCCCCGACACTGAAGCCAGTACCCTGAAAATCTTGCCCCTGCCCTTTTCTGCAACTAGAAAGCACTTTTAATGGATCTCTCCTCCTTCCTGAATGTTAGACTTGATGCTTAAGGGACCTCTCTCATTATTGCCTGGTACTTTATTCATGAGGTGCCTCACTTATGATCTGGAATCATACATAGGCTATATCTATACTACCGCAGAAAGTCAACCTAAGCTATGCAACTCCAGCTATATGAATTATGTAGCTAGAATCAATGTACCTTAAGTTGTGTTATCATGGTGGTGGTGGTGGTGGTGGGGGTCTATACTGTGGGAGGGTGACTGGAGAAACTCTCCCCTTGACTTCCCTTACTCTTCTCATCTGGGGTGGAGTAGGGAGGTTGACTGCAAAGGGATCTGCGGTTGATTTGGCGGGTCTTAACTAGACCTGCTAAATAAACCACCGGTGGATTGATCTCCAAGCACTGAGATCACTAAGATCTCCAGGCTATAGTGTAGACATAGGCTTACTTAGCGTCAGACTCAGAGCAACCTACCATCCGCTCCCCTCCAATGTTACCATAAGTGGAAGGCCCAGATGAGATGCCTTTGAACCCTATAAAATGCAAATACTCTAAAAAGCCAAAAAGAGTGTTTTCATTTAAAAGATGCACTTTCCTCCTCTGAGGAGTGTAAACTTTGTGTCCTTCCTCTTCTCAGTCTATAGGAGTCTGAGAGTGACACTTTCAAGGTAAAACAGTTGGCTTAACACCCCAGTCATTAAGATACTGCATTAAGAAGAAAAAGAGAATCTTTCAAAAGTGCTGTAGAAAAGAGCCATCAGAAAGTACTGTGGTCTCAGAGCAACTACAATTCAAGGAGAAGTGCCAAAAAGCATCAGCGAATGCAGGGAGAGAGAAGTCTGAAGGACCCCCTGAAGTGGATGTGTCTATTCTACAACTTACAAAGATGACGGCTATCCCAATGGAGCATGCTGCCTCGCTGAAGAACCTAGCTGACAGGCAGATTGAACACCACTCAAGCAAAGACTATGCAGTCTTTGTAACAGCTTTGAAGGGCTCGCTGACTAGCATGGTTACAGCGAGGGCATCGCTCACCTGAGTTAAGCTCTTTGCACAGATGCTTGAGGCAAAAATGAAACTCAAATGCATCAAAGAAAAAAATTATATCCCTCCCCTCAGTCTTTGTTTGCGATGGATGTGATGTGATGTGAAAACACCCACCACTTTTCTTTCAATCTCTTTTGTTCCACTGAAGTATTTGGCTCAGAGCCAGGAAAACAGACAGTGGTCTTGATTCTGCTTTCATTGATAGATGCATGAATAAGGAATATCAGAGGTGTAAAACCAGTGCAATGGACCAGAATCAGATGCCAGTAAAGTAACAACTTGTCACACCCAAGCCTCTTTTATGGGCAATACCTATTTTGGAGAAACTCCAGACGAGGGAATTAAGTAGGCTTCTAACTTGAGAAAGAAGCACTACAAGAATTAAAGAGGTTGCACACAGATTTAAATCCTTGTGGGATTCTCCACAACTCCAGCATGGGCTCTTTTCCTTATTCTAGGGCCAAGTCATATTTCTCATCCATTAAGGTCTGGTATCGGGTCTCCTCCTCTGTCAGCTGCATCCACAACAGGAACAACGGCTTACAAGGCAGCCTGAACTGCCTTTTCACCCAAGTCTGGAACAGAATACTCTAGCCAGATGGGCTATAGAGATATCCAGCATAGGCACAAACTGTTCATGTTATTCTCATTTCAATATCTCTTTCCCCGCACAATCTTTTTTTCATCAAAAATAAAAATCACCCTTTCCAGCAACTAAGTTAAAGTAACAAATGCCAAACATCCTTCTTTTACGAATCAAATAACCTTTTCTTTCTGTTGCGGTCTGAATAAGTGATCCAAAGCATCCCAGGGTTCTATTTCCAGATAGGTCAATGGTGATTCATGTCAGACACCAGAGCCAAGGCACCCATCTTCATCAGATATGAGGATTTGTTTTGTATCCAGCACTGAACACAACTCTTACAATGAAACCTGCACTCTCCACTTGAGTTACCATTCACACACAGCATCATAAGCACAAAATCCAATTCTTGGCCAGCATGGACTTTACATGCAGACGATCTTGCAAGTAGAGGAACAAATATTAGAGACATGTTTTACCCTTTCACAGCTTTTGAGCATGTAACAGTTTTGCTAAACCTGAAAATTGGTCTTCTCAAAATTGAGTGCATCTGTCAATCAAATGTTTACTCCCTCCTTCATTCGTTTTCCAGTCTTGCTATATGTATGAAAGGCCAGGGCTAATCAGGTCTCTTGAAGTCTCTCTACCACATGTCTCCCAATGCCCAGAAGGGAAGACAAACAAAAAGCCCTTTGTTTTTTCTGTACCATTCTGATTATGGTCAGGCAATACCAGAATTCTGAACTCCAGATAGGTAGATGAACTCCTAGGAAGACTAATTAAAAAAAGAAGGAAAAAAAAAGGGGGGGGGGGACGGACAGGACAAAACTGCCTTAGTGCCAAATGGAAAACAAGGATAAATGAAGTTCTAAATACTTCTGAGTTAGGGAAATTTTGATCACATTTTAAAAAGATTAGCTATTTAAAAAACAAAATAATGCACCTCTCAACATGAGACATTTCAGGTCAAAAAAACAATGTTTTGTAGCATATTTAAAGCCCTTGAAAATTAGTGCATCTCAACCATAAATACAGAGTCACTACTGTGCTGCTATAATAAAATACATGAATGCGTCAATGGGTCTATTCTTTTCTTGGATATTTGTTTTAAAAGATTTAATTATAAAGAACATTTTAAGGACTCCAGCACAGATTGATGTAATTGCTCCACACTCAAGTTTGCTCTCTTCTCCAGAGGGACAAAAACAAATATACATTATGCAACTGTATAACATCTTCTTGAAGAGACTATAGTTTGTTCTAGAAGTACAAAAGACAGGAGGAAGAAACAAGGTACAAAACTAATTAATTGAAACGGAAACAAGGATTTTCTCTAGGATTCTGGCGCCAAAGCATGCTCATATCAGATGCAATGTCCTGCATTGTAGAAGACATTATAGGTAGTCCAAAACAGTGATTCTATTATAAATCACTAGCCTGTCCTGTATTTATCTGAAATTATATAATATTTAAACCAATAGCTATCAGAAATCACCAGGTTCTCAACTGCACTCAAGTATTCCCTTTAAGAGTGTAACACAAATACACAGAAATTATTCAAAAAGTCAAGTTTTGCAGAACAAGCAAATCCAAGCAGGCTAACTTCTTCTTTACCCCAAGTAAAAACACTTAGTCTCAGCCATATCTTCTAAATTCTCTCTCTCTCTCTCTTTTTTTTTTTTAAACACAATCATATTTTATAATAATCCCAATATGTAAAATGAAAAGTGTTGTATCTCTAACTGCCATTTTGTCAAACTTTCTGTAAAACCAGAATAACTCTCGTGGTAGATCTGCTTCTCCCCTTCATTCTTCACTCAAACTGGGGAGAAGAATTGGAGGCAGCTAGGAACCTGGTCAAATTTAGCCACCTCTCCAGCTAAAATGTACATGTTCCCTCCTTTCCTCACAAAAAACAAAACAAAACAAAACAAAAACCCATCCCCCCAATCAAACCACAAAAACACAGTCAGTGGTGGGCATAGAGGAAATATATATTTCCTTCCTATTGTCTTGTGCTCATCCGTTAAATACGCTGAGTGTAAGGATTTATTTTTTGTAGGAGTGTAAGTCCCCAATTGTGCATGGCTACAAGATCATCAAAGATTCTTGATGTTCAACTACATTGTTAGCTGAACATGCAAATATTACCATATAAATCAGGAGCACTCTTCTATGCTCACTCAAACATTCTTAATGAGAAACAGAATTGCGTAACATGCATATATGCTGGTATTGCCAACTCTATTCTACAATGCTTACTCTCACATGTAATCAAATGCAAGAGATAAACAACTTTAATATTGTAAGTGGCATCATTTCCAGTAGGTTTGCTAATGGGGGAGGAGGGTAGAGGGCAATTGTCAAAGAGGCCTGGAGGGCTGCCCGCCACTACTGCAGCAGAAGTGGTGACTGAAGCCCCGGGACTCTGTGAGTTGCCACCAGAACGCTGGTCCACTGCTCTGCCTGGCTCTAAGGGCTGAGGGGAGGGACATGCTGCGATTTGGGAAGTGCTAAGGGCAGACCGCTATTAGCCCCGCCCCTTCTGCCCAAGGTGCAAAGCTGGCCCCTGCCATACCCAAGCCCAGGACTGCAATGGCTGTCAGCCCCACTGATTTTAAGTGTTGTGCAAACAGTGTTTAAAATACCTGGGATAGTACATAAAGATGATAGCTAATTACTGTTTTCTGTTTTCTAAATATTTAATTATCTGTTAAATATTTTTGAAACAAACTGCTTTCACAAAACTCTATCAAAGTATTTTCTGTGTGGTCTTATTGAGGAAACCATTGTTCTGTATCACAATAATCTTCGGACCTAAAATAATTCCATAGAATCTAACATATTCTTCTCTCTCTCTCAACTCTCCCCTCCTCTCCTCCCCACCCCCAAAAAACCTACAACCCACCATAGGTAGAACTAAGGATACAGTTTAGAAAACAATACAGGAGTGTTATTTACAGTTTCTTAAATTCTATATATCCAAAAATAAGAATTTAAAAAATAAGCTACCTATTAATATGCTAAACCATATTAGATGCAATGTCACAAACTCCTGTTCATTATAACAGAGGCTTGTTTACTATATACCAAACTGTTTGTGTCATTAAGAGCACATGGTAATGACATTTACTGCATTGATTTAGCAACTGCCTTGCAAACAGAAGGGGGCTATGATTGAAATAGACATTATTTGAAAACTGTAGAGAAGAGGGGTGGAGAAATGTGGCATGCCTGTAAGTCTTTAAAGGAGACACTAGCTCGGTTCCCAAAATAACTAGCCACTTGAAAATCTGAGGCATTGTAATTACTCTCTGCCATGGAGTTAGCCTTCCACTTATGAGGATTTAGCAGTAATTACACATATTAAAGAAAAACTACAGTGGAGTTACGCTGGTAACTTCAATATAATTATACCCACTTTATTTCATTTCTTGCACATGAAGCATCCTTCCGTTAAAAGGGGGACAGTCTCCTGGGTTTTGTAGACTTCATATGTCCCAGCCTTTAATAACACAGATTACTATAAAATAACATTGAAGTGCTGAAATAAATCCAAACATGAAACAGAATGCAAAGGGGGCTCATAACTTTGAAATCATGCCCTGCTTTCCTAGACATTGCAGCACATATGTTCTTCCAGGCATATATTATCTGCTGGGGATGCAGGGATCCCCGACTTATCAGATAGGCTTGTCAGAGAGGAAACATCAGCTCTTTCCATAGCAGAGTTTCCCAGACTGTGGGTTAGGAACTCAAAGTGGGTCATGACCTCATTTTGTTGGGGTCGTCTGGGCTGGTATTAGACTTGCTGGGGTCCGGGGCTGAAACTGAAGCCCAAGGACTTCAGCTCTGGGTGGCTGGGCTCAGGTTACAGATCCCCAGCCTGACTTTGGTTTGGTGCCCCCCTACTAAGGACAGTGGGCCTCAAGAGGGCTCAAGCTTCTGTCCTCTCTGCTGGGGGGTGCACAGTAATTTTTGTTATCAGAAGGGGGTGGCAGTGTAATGAAGTTTGAGAACCTCTGTCCAATAGGAAGAGGGAGGCAAATGGGCATGCCCAGCTTGGACAGTTTTTCTCCCACCAGGTGCTTCTTTACCTTCAGGAAAGCACAGAGGCTCATAACATCTCTGGTTAATCCCTATTTTCCCAGCCAGCAAAGAGTCAGGAGAAGGGGAACAGCTGTTCTGAGTAATCACAAGCCCAGGAGAGGCATAGAAGCTGTATTCCTGTGTGTTCCCCCCTCTTTAATCCATGCTGGGTTGACGGAGCTCAGTTTACATAACCCTCACTTCCACAAAGAGTGCAGAGGAAGCCAACAGGAGGCCAGATCTTCCTATAGCAAGGAGGTGGCAGTTGTAAGGGACTCATAGTTTGGACAGCTTTTCTTTCATCAGTTTGCTGTGGCTGATGGCAAGTCCCAAGTGTGCGATTCAGTGGCTCAGCAATTCTCAAGTGTTGGTCTTATGTCATACCTGGGCCTCTGTATGCATCACCAGCTCTGTACGCTGGACTTGCACATTAGTCCACACTTCTATGAGGACTGGGATCCAGCACCTCTAGCTGGCCAGGATAACACCAACACGGAGGACTTTGTGCAGTCATCAATTCAGCACCTCTAGTTTACGAAGATGATTTTAAAATGGGCTTTGTGAAGTCACTGGCATGGCATGATCCCTCGCTTACTGGGATCATGCCAAGGCACCAGCCTCGGTATGGTCATTAGATCGTTACTTCTAACTTGCTGGCCTTCTGTAAAGACTCATACATATTAGTGATAACCATACTTCAATTTGCTGAGATGTTGCCAAAGTATGATCTCAGAAAGGCTGACAAGTACTTCTTTGTTGGTGAAATAATATTATGGCACAGATTAGTTTGAAGTTCCTGGCTGACCATCTGTATCTTGCTGATCTGTTATCAAAGCAGAGGTTTCCATAGGATCAACAGCTCTAGCTTGTTGGGTGAATATCAAGGCATAGGCCTTGGTGGGGTTGAGCAGGAGAGCAAACTGGGTGCTCCTTATCCTCCCCCCACCTCTACAGACCCCATGGTCAAAGATCTATACCAGGGCTACTCAACTTTGGAAGCCCTGGGGGCCACAATAATATTCACAGCACATGCCGAGGGCCGCAACTTAAGTGTGGTTGCATATACATGCAAATATATATGCAAATAGCTTCTTTCACACTGATAGGCATGAATACAAAGATTAAGGCAAGTCTACACAACACGCAGGCCCCATTTAAGTCATAATTCTGCTGATATTAATAAAATGCAATATTTACCCGATTTCCACCCGTATGACAGCACTTTTAATGAGCAATGACAGCCCAGGAATTTAACTACTAAAACGCATCTCAACAGAAGACCATTATATTGACTACTTTTTTTGTTTTGGCTTCACAACAGTCCAGGAATTTAACTACTAAAACACATATCAACCCAAACTGCACCGTGGGCCGCAAACAAACTGGCCACGGGCCGCCATGCAACCCATGGGCCACATGTTGAGTAGCCCTGATCTATATAGTTCCTGGAACACACTGGCAATATCCAATTGGTAAACTGCTGCTTCCTTCATTACTCTTTGTCCAGGTCTGTGTCTCTGAAGCCTATATTATTTATTAGACACACATTAACTGTGAAACCCTGGCTTTATATTCAGAAGAATTAGAAAATTAACACCAAGATGTTTGTAAATGTTTTTGAAAGCTAGCAAATATTATTTTCAGTGTTGCATGCTAGTGTGGGCTAGGGTTAAAGTTTTATTAATGCTCACGTGGAATGAGTTGCATAACCTTACTCAAGGCTTTGCCACTCACAAACAACAGAACCATTTCAAAATCATAATGATAAACATACTACTCTGCTTTTGGGAAAAGGGGGCATGTATAATTTCATCTGTGACATAAGCCATATTGAACTAGTCTCCAGCTGTGAAATGGATAATTAGCGACATGTGAACTGCCAAAGGCTCTAAAGAGAAGCTCTGAAAATTGTGGCTGCTTATCTAGTATATAGTGTCTAAGCCTCTTGGCTTTGCAAATCTTTCTAAAATCAAAAAGTCTCTTGTGAGATGTCTCGTATTGTGTTGCGCCTGCTTCTGCTTCAGTCAAATACCTTGAATACTGCTTCTTCTACAATATTTTATCACTTCCACTTCTGGTTGTATTCAGAGAAATTTAGAGATGCAAGAATACTTTTACAAAAAAAGGAAGCATGGGAGAAATAAGTAATCAAACCTCTTTGAACCTCAAAATATAGAGTTCTGGGCACAGATTCAGGTTGCTTTCATATTACAGTAATTGAAAATAATTTGTACATCTCAGGACATGCTCCCAATAAATGTTACTCATTCCTAAATACACTGATATCCTGTCTAATTGAAAAGACTCCAAAATTAAGAAAAAAAAGAGCATGAAACTACTTGCATTAGCAAAGATTAAAAAGAAAATCTATTGCCCAAACACTGTCACCCTGGTTTGAGGCCTAACACCATCAGTTATCTTAGACAAGTTAATTTATTATATATTATTAACCCAGCTTAGTTTGTCTCCACCCTGCATTAATAGTCTTAAAATTCTCTGTATTTTTGCGGTGACCATCAAGTCACTTACCATCTGGAGATTTTGGCTTTTTAAACTCCATATTTAATGACACTTTGTTTTTAATATCATTTGCAAGTTCAGAGTCTGGTCCTGCAAATGCTGACTGCCAAGCCTGGTGCTTCCTGCACACAAGTAAGGGGAGAGCAGGAAAAGACACAGGAAGCCACCTCCTTTCACCTTGTACAGCCCATGTAAGGGCCAGACAGAATCACTCCCTTGTGTTCTCCCTTTGGCTCCCAGCCTTCAAAGGGGATAGCAATTAGGTGAGACCATTTTTCTCCTTTTACCTGGCCATGGGACAGACAATAAAGCAGGGCATGGGACAGACAATGAAGCAGGGAAAAAAACTGCACTAGATTGTTTTCTGAACGTGGAAGAAAAGAAGGCAGCTCTTGCATGTTGTCCTGCTCTGGGGCTGTGCCTCACAGGTACAAATTAACCCATAAAAACGCATTTCTTTTTCTTATGTAATAAACTTTTAGTTACTTTCTTAAAGAAAATGGCCTGCAGTGTTGTCTTTGATGAGATCTGGACTACACCTTGACCTGGCAGTAAGTGACTAGTTCCTTGAACTGGAAGAACTCCTCGGGGCTTTCAGAACAAAGCTATTGGGGAGGATGGCACCAGAAATGACAGAAGGGAGAATATTTCTTAGGGGCTCTCAATGCTGCCCCTGCTGGTAGCCAGACAGAAAGGGAGGAAGCAGCCTGACTGGAATGTAGAGAGGTGAGAGGCTGGACCTGGAGGGCTGGTGAGTGGGGAGACTGCTTGGAAGCCATTTTCAAGAATGGCTATGGAAACAAGTGATTACAAGTTGCACAGTTCTGTCAGCCACTGAGGACATGACATACAATTTAAATTACATCTGAACTGTGTTCCCAAATGTTGTTTCTTCAAAACAGATTCAGATCCTAATTATATCAGTATAGAGGTAGCCATAGGTGAAACTGGCAACATTAAGCAGGGCGTGAGCTTCAGCCTTTGATTGTGACCGTTTAATGCCAGTTTTATTGATCAGATTACTCTGCAGTAAATACAAAAGAACCATTCAACTAATGCTTTTGTGCAACGGGGATAGAGGGAAGCCATTTCACAGAATGAGATTAGGGAATTATATATATAGCCCTGTAAGACTTTATTAAAAAACAAACAACAACAACTTTGTTGAAAAGCACTTCTGTTCTCCAGAACAGGACTTTTAAATGTAGCAAAGGGGGCAAGGAAGGATCTTGCTATCAAAGATGTGATTTGTGCTGTCCAAGTAAAATGTGCCCAAATTTAGCTGAGTTATGAGCTTAAAGAAAAATGTTTGCACATGTTCAGTTGAGACGTGTTAGAGTTTGGCCACTAAATTCCCTGCAGAGTCCATCTGCACAGAACATGCTTCATCCCAGGGCTAAAAGGCTGGAGACTGATTTTCCATGCCGTTGTGCCTCAGGGCTTTAAGAGCAAAGCGACTGAGGAGCACAGCACCATGGAGAATGTTTAAGTGCCTTCAGTGCTGCCCCTGATAGCAGCCAGACAGGATGGAGGAAAGGGAGGAAGCAGCCTGACTGTATAGGTGTAGCCAACAACATTAAGCAGGGTGTGAGCTTCACGCAGTTTTATTGATTAGATTGCAGCTGTAAAATGCACACGAACCATTCAACTAATGGTTTTGTGCAAAAGGGATAGAGGGAAGAGAGTGGTGAGAAGCTGGGCCTAGGGAGCTGGTGAGTGGGGAGACAGGGATTAAGAGACAAGGTGGCGGGGGACTGGGACAAGGGCAGAAGGATCTGTAACAATTACTGTACAATCCCTGAGAACCTGGGTTAGAACCCCAACATTCTCTAGTTTCAACATCACTGTCCAAAAATAATGGGGAAAACAACTAGCAAAATGTGGGTTTTATGGCATACACAGACTGACAACATTTTATTGCTACTAACTACCCTATTAGCTCAAGTTTAGAGCTAGGGATATAAGAGTTTAGATCCAGCTGATGGTCTATATAGACGTGAATATATTGCCAGGTGAGCCAATCTTTTCACAAATGGTCACTAATTGAGTGTTCCTCTTTCTGAGTGCCCAACATGAGACCTTGTGGTCTGATTTGCAACTGCAAACTTAAATCAATGAGAGATCTAGTTTAAAAATGAAGTGATGTAAATTACTAAGGTATCTATTAAAATTAGGCCACTGCTTATCTTAAAATGGACCCCCAAAATAAGAGTTCATTTGTGACAATGTGTGTGGGCCTTAGTTTCCCATCTGTAAAAGGGGAATAAAATTAGCTAGAGTTGAATTTTGTAAATGTCTGCAAAGCACTCAACTATGATAGTGATCAGCACCATGGGACGGCCCATAAGGAAATGAATAATTCTGATTTCAGAGCAGTATTTGAATAGCATGTGGTCATTAAGTCATGTGGATACACATAGAACAATGGGGCCAAAACAAAATAGTGAATAGCTGCTCAGTTAGTGAGCACTGTCCATCCCACACACTTAATGGGGCACAATCCTGTGGAAAAAATAGTTTATTAGCAGAAATGGAAAAAAAATTGTTCTTTTTGTTTGTTTAGGATTGACCTGAAACCCATATTTTTGGCTTTCCTGAAACTAGGAGGGAAAAATGAGTTCAGGCTGATGGAAATACTTCATTATTTAACCAAAAATCCAAATGGTTTGATTTCAGGTATTCACAAAACTGAGAAGGTGGTGGTAATAGTGGCCTTATTACAACTCTGTGGCTTCGTCTACACTGCGGCTTTTGCTTCAAGAGCCTATGCAAATGAAGCACAGATGAGCATATAGCCACACTTCATTTGCATAATTCATTCAAGCCATTTTTGCGCAAAAACAAGCAGTGTGGATGGGGTTTTTTTGCGCAAAACCCCCATTTTGCACAAGATCCTTATGCCTCTGCTGGATCATTTTTGCGCAACTATTCCCCCCCCCCCCACCACACTGCTTGTTTTTGCACAAAAACCCCTTGCATAAAAATGGCTTGAATAAATTATGCAAATGAAGCATGGCAATATGCTAATCCACACTTCATTTGCATAGGCACTGCTGGCAAAGGCGGCAGTGTAGACGTTAGCCACATGTGATTAGAACAGTCACCTGGGATGTGGGAGACCCACCTTAAAGTCTCTGCAATGAGTCAGACATAGTGGGAACTTGAACCTGGGTGTGTCTCACTGCACATGAGTTCTCCAACTATGATAGAGCATGAAGGAGTGGAAGCTGGCCAGTGCCGCACCATTGTCACTTCCTCCTCAAGTTTGTGACTGGCCCCTAATCTCTCGTGAATGTAGCTTCCCCACACCCCCCAAAAAGGAGGTCTTGGGCCAAAACTATTCAGTGAATTTGTGAATAGTGTCAGGATTTTTTAAATTAATTGCATTTTCCATGCCTAAACTATTCATGCAAAATGTGTCATCAGTGTATATACTCAAGGGGCCTGATTTAAAGTTGCACAGGAAACCTTAATTCTGGCATTTCCTACTTTCTCAGCACTTCACTTTGCAACCTTAATGTTCTTTTAATGCAATTTTTGAATGTGATATTATTAATGTAATATACATGCAAATGAAGACTCTACTTCCCTTCCAAAACAGAGGGAAAATTTACAGGGCTCTGTTTGTACGGTGTGCAAAACAAATCTCAAAAAGCAATACAGTATGAAGAAAAACTTCTTAATGGGACAAGGACTAAAAACAGAAGAGACCCCACAGAATTATTCTTCCTCAGAGTTAACAGATTCCCTTCAGACACTGTAATTGTGCTATGGATGTCAAGAATTGTTTGTTCTATGTTTATAGCCAGCAGAAGCCATCTCTACCTGGGACCAAAGAATAAAAATAAGACACACATCTTCCTTATTTTATGTCACATATTAAATCCAGAGATTGTTTTAAAGATATTTTTAACGGCATTGCTTGTTAGAAATGTCAGCTTGCCAAGTTTTCTATATTTCTTGTATATGAAGCAAAAAGTTAATTCATGCACAACTGGAACTTCACTCTGCATAAATAAAAAAAAATCTGATTTGCTGTTTAACAGACACAAATATTTGAATCCTCAGGTTATGAAGTTATTGGGATCAAGGAAAAAATGAATTAGACAGAAAAAGGAAACATAATATCCATTTAATTATCTGGGTGTCATTCATAAGCTCTGCAGAAGGCAGTCTGAATAAGACAAACTTTCAAGTTAATTCTACTCCATCATGAAATCTTAATGCACTTCTCTTTTATAGATTTTTTTATTTTTGTACAGCTGAATGCCTCTATTTTTAATAATTTCAGATTCTATTTCTGTTGCCTTTTCCCAACCTTTATTCCCAAACCAGCAACAGAATAATTAATTCATCTGTCCCCTAGTACTTTATGTAAGAAATAAAATACACAACTATAAAGTCATTCCCATTTACTGCCCTTTATCAAGCTGTCTGTATACACAGTAATAGCTCACTCCCCTTGCTGGATGACCACAGCAAAACTTTTGGGAGGGCATGATCAGTGATGTCATACAAAGCTCTAACCTAAAGCCAGGTCTAGAATAAGGGACAAAGTCGAACTAAGGTACACAACTCTAGCTATGTGAATAGCATCACTGGAATTGATGTACCTTAGTTTGAAATTCCAAGGCATCACCATTGAGGGTAGTTGATAGGAGAAACTCTCCTGTCAACTCCTCTTACTCCTCACAACCTGGTGGACTACCAGAGTCAACAGGGGTTGACTTAGCATGTCCTAACTAGACCCCCTAAATTGAACCCTGGGAGATTGATCTCCACAGCATTGATCTCCTGGTAAGTAGATACAAAGCCTAAGATGCAGCTCTGTCTTCTGCCATCTGAAAGTGGAGAAGATGCTTATCCTGGAACTGTCAGATGCCTATATCCTGACTGGAAGTATCCAGCACATTAAAGCCGACATTAAGGTCAAGATGTTAACTGATGCAGAGTATGTGGAAGCAATATGGGGATGCCTACTTTCTTTTATTGGTCTCTGTGGTAATTTAGACACCCTCCTGCCTTGGTATGGCCAGTACAATTAAGATGCTCAGATTCAATTACTATATTTTCTACAGCCCCAAAAATTTCATTGATGTATTTCCTTTTTGATACCTACCTACTGAAATCAGGCTTATCCTTGGTGATCAGCAAACAGGTTACTGTCTCAGCTCAAGTTTGTTTACTCTCAGTTTCTTAGGGATTAAATATAGAGCAACTCAAGTTAAAATTTTCAGTATTTGAGATATATTGTGATATTCAATAAAAGCAGATTAGGACGATATTGCTACACCATCCTTTGGCAGCATGTAGAGAGGAGAGAGAAGAGGGGGTGATAGCAACCCTGCAATCATTGCTGTCTCATTCTGTCATCAGAGTTAACAAATATTAACAAAACAAAGACATTAGTAGGGCCAATTTAAAACATGAATGGATTTCAATCAAGCTGTCAGAATGGTATTTCAAACTTATTTGACTTATTGTTTTCAGCTGCTGGGTAAGAAGATGAAAAATGACAAATAATTCTTTTTATTCTAGAAGGCATAGGTGAAGTTATTCATTAACATCTTGTAATGGGGTGGCACTCACCTCCTGCGAGTATCCCCATCTGGCCGAGTGCGTGTGCCTGAATTCTCCTTTAAAAGCCTTTCAGTTCTCTGGCCGAGTCAACCCTTTGTGACTCATAAACCCCTGCCAGGACACACACTTAACATGGGTCCATCTCAGTGCTCTCTGTTGGAGTCCCTGTTTTAATCTCCTGAGGTTTCTTCTAGCCCTATGATTCTATGATTCTGTTCCCCACTCAGAGAGAGTGGTGCCCCCAGGGCTTCCCTGCCTGGAGACAGCTTCCCTAGCTAGCCTCACAGTCTGCACACTTTGAGGTTTTAGCAACACTGCCTCCCATGCTGTTCTTCAAGTCCCTTTTTTAGGCCTTCCTGGCCCCTGATTGGCCATTTTCTCTGCAGCCAAGCTAGCCTACTTGGAGGACTTCTCTATTGTCCTTTTCTTCTAGGGTGGGGTATGGCAAGGCCACAAGATTCCAGCAGGGGGCCTCAGGGACTGATCTACCATGTCACATTCCTCCCACTTCTGACAGGGAGGTCAGGCATCTACTGGAAACAATGTTAGGCTCCCTTTTCATCAGGGCTCTCTTTCCTGGACTTAACTCACTCACAGAGCTTTACTAGTTTGTGCCCCGGTTTCCCAGGGTTCTCTATCAGGCCTCTCTGCCTGCAAAGTTACTTAAAATAGTCTCTACCCTTAGTAGATCTTGTCCTGCCTTCCAAGGTTTCTTCTCAGGTCTCTCCACCTGGAGAATATTCACACTCCTGTCACTCACCTTCACCTTCTAGCCAGTGGGGTCTGTGTTTCATAATCATGCAGTTTAAACTAAAGGCTAGAGTGGTGGCAGAATTTAAACTGTAGGATTGTGAGACACAGTTAGAGTCTCAGCATATAGTCTTTTCCCTCACATAGTTGCTCATTCTGGAACTTGAGGTCTTCTAGTTCCTTCTGTGCTGCCCACAAGTCCCCCCTGCTACTGCTGAAATATCACATCTAGCTTCTCCTCCAAGGCCCTTGTTTGCAAGGCCAATCTAAAGTCCTCCTTCTGGTACCAAACCGTAATGGGGCGGCACTTCCCTCCTGCGAGCACCCCTGCATGGTCGCATGTGTGTGCCTTTACTCTCCCTTAAAAGCCTGTACTCACCCCTCTGCCAAGACACGCCCTGTGTGAATTACAAACAACCCCTTCCAGAGTACCCACTTAGCAGGGGCCCATCTCGGTGCCCTCTATTAGAGTCCCTCTGAGTCGGTTTCCCACTCAGAGAGAGTGGTGCCGCCAAGGCTTGCTCTCCTGGAGACAGCTTCCTCAGCCAGCCAACTTCATAGTCTGCACACCATCAAGGCTTTAGCAACACTGACTCCAACTCTGTTCTTCAACTCCCTTATCTAGGCCTTACTGGCCCCGATGGGCTGCTTTCTCTGCAGCCACACAAGCCTCCTTGGAGGACTCCCCTATTGTCCTTTTCTTCTACGGTGGCATGTGGCAAGGCTACAAGCTTTCAGCAGGTACATATGTACAAAGTCAAACAGTATAGTTTAAAACCTGTTTAAATTTGAAAATCTCACAGGGAAACAAGGAATGAACACAGATTAGTAAGGTGAAAGAAAATGGTAATAAGAGCAAATGGTTGTGCATGGTAGATGAACTATCAATGGTAGATGTGGCAGAGTACCCAAAGTCATCAGATGGTCTAAATAATCTATAGTTTCTCATAGCAAAATAAAAACAAAGAAATCATTGTTTTGCAGCTTTGTGTGCTCTTTGAAGTAGCTTTGTACTACTCTTTATCCACATTCTTTAATACACAGTGTTATTATTAAAATAGCTACCACTCATCCTTGATAACAACACTTTCAAGGCATAGTTGACTCAACTATAAAAACCCATCTGGTCAAGTGCTATTTTTAATATGCTGAGACACAACCTCACAAAACACCGTAGCTTGTTTCCATAAATTACAATTTAACAGTCAAGATTTAATCATCAAACAAAACGTTCTACAATTTCAACCAAACAGATTGTTTGGAGGGGTAAAGGGAGTAGAAATATCCCTCTTAGGGTACAGCTGTCCTTTAAAAGTGAATATGGATAAGCACGAAAAAACAAACCATCCACCTTCCAATTAATGAATCATACGTTATTGTTCCACATCAAAGGGCCTCAATGGGTTAGTTAATTAAATCCCATTAGTATGACCATTTTATAATTTCATACATTTAAGATACAGAGGCTCCCAACTCCCAGTGCTGTGCTTTAACCACATGGCTTTCCTCCACTCTCAACATTCAAACATGAGCTTCACTAATCTATACCTGAATAAGCATCCCACTACTTAAATATTGAATAAATGCTTTGTGTCAAAATCCCTCCCACCGCCATTCTCCATCTGTCATTGAAATTCTTTGGAGGAAGGAGTGTGTGGTCTGCCAAGTTGAGGTCAGGTACCCCTTATCCCATATTGCAGTATGGGTCACTGTTCCTCTACTCTAAGTCTATAAGGATTTTGGAATAGGGAAGGAGAAGATGGAAAGAGTCTACCCTACTTTTCTCACAGTAGCAGGTGCTAGGAACCAAACCAAACTCTTGCTCCAACCTATGGCCATCTCACAAGACCAGGGCAGAGACAGCTCATAATCCCTAATATGGTAGGGATGAACTTTCTTTTGCCTAGCACTCAGTTGCTAAGGAACTCATTAAGTATCAAGCTAATGTATGGGTTCTCTTTCCTCAGCCTCACTGCATAAGCTGATTGCCATGGGGAGTATTCCCAAACTCTTCTGCCTTAAGGAGGCTTCTTGGCACAATGGAAAACCCTGATGCAATTGGGGACAGTAGATCATATAACATAGTACCTCCAGTGAACCTTCTTGGTAGATGAGGAGCAGCTACTAAGCACCCCAAACACCCAGATCAAGGATGGGAGGCGGTTTGTCACCAAGGCGCCATTTTGGGAGGGCAGGGGGGCACAGCAGCCATGCACTCTGGGACGTGACTAGCTTTTCATCTCATTCCCCAGATGATAAGGGAGTGAGGGGAAAGTGCTTGCATTCCATGTAAGCCTCTCACACCTGGTGCCAGCACTTTCCCCTCACTTCCTTAGTGTCCGGGGAACGGGATGAAAAACTAGCCATGTCCCGGAGTGCATGGCTGCTGCTCCCCCCTGCCTCCCGAAATGGCACCCTTGTTTGTCACCTTGCCACATCCTTAGGAGAGATCAAAAGGCATTGAGATGATGAGAGGTTCAAATGGCATTTACATGGAGGACTGGGAAATACAGCAATAGATGAACAGCACTCTCTGGTCCAGGAAGGTGTCTCAGACCTCACTGGATTTTCACCAAGGCAAGAAGACACCCAACTCAATGATTTTGGAATAATTCAGGGCTCTATTTCAAACCTTTGCATAGTCTTAATATGGATAGTCATCAGATGCTCACTCTTCTGGTGAAGAAAAACAGCCTTCATTCCAGTGTTCCAGCTGTAACCTTTGGAGTATGCATGGGGGCCAGGCTTTAAAAAGCATTCAGTCGTCCAGTGGCTGGTAAGACAAGCAGTATGTGAGACAAGGGCATTGGGAGACTTAGCCAGCTTTGTATGCCAGCAGAGGAAGACAGTTTTTCTTCAACAGGCAGGTCTTGCATTATTGGCAACAGGAGGAGAGGAGCTGATTGCCATACTTGGTTAAGAGTGGGAGGCTCATAGCTACCACCTCTGAGGAGGAGGCAGCAAAGAGTGGTATTTGGGGCTCCTCTCAGAAGGAGGTGGAGGTGTCCATCTATCTGCCAGCCTGACATCCTAGGAGGTATGCTGTCTGCCTAGAGCCTGCATCCAAGATGTTATGAAAGGTTGCCAAATCTCCTCTAGTCCTTGGACTGCAACCTCATGCTGCTCATTCATATAGGCACGAATGATATTGCTAGGTATCACCAGGAGCAGATCAGCAATAACTATAAGGCTCTGGGAGCCAGGATGAAAGGGTCAGGGGCACAGGTCATGTTCTCATCCATTCTGCAGGCTGACAGTAAGGACTCGAGCATGAAGACACACATTCTGGAAATGAATGCAAGACTGTGCACATGCTACCAAAGGGAGGGCTTTGCCATGCGACGCACTTCCATGAAGGAGGACAGCTAGAAAGAGATGGAATCCACCAGGCAAAGAAGAGGAAGACCATTTTCTGACATAACTCACTAACTTAGCAAGCTGTGCTTTAAACTAGGTTCAAAAGGGTTCAGGTGATGAAAGGTGAGTATATAAAGAAAAAATAAACTTGCCAGAGTCCTGGAATTTGGAAGTGGGAAGAAAATGGAAAATTACAATAGGGTCATAGGCGCAACAAGAGGGGATACAGAAGGGGAATGTGCTCAACAAAAGCAACGTGTATGAGGAATAAACAAGAAGAATTAGAGGCCTTAGCACGCACGCTAAATTATGACAATGCAAATCACAGAGACTTGGTGGGCTAAATTGGATGACTGAAATGTTGGTGTAGAAGGGAAAAGCTTTTTCAGAAGAGACAAGCAGGGAAAAAAGGGAGATGGTGTTGCATTGTACATCAAGAATGTATACACCTGTTCTGAGGTCCTGAAGGAGGTGAGAGGCAAACCAGTTGAAAGTCTCTGGTTAAAGATAAAAGGGGGAAAACAGGGGCAATGTCACAGCAATGGCCTACTACAGACAACCAAACCAGAGAGAAGAGGTGGCATTTCTAGAACAAATATTGGAAATATCCAAAATAGCAGACCTTGGAGGAATGTGGGACTTTTCCCAACAGATGTCTTGGTAGTTAAAGTACTAAAGCAAGTACAAAATATCCAGTAAGTTCTTGGAATGTGCTTTGGACAACTTCTTGTTTTAGAAGATGGAGGAACTAACTGGGAGCAGCCATTTTAGACTTGAAGAATCTAATGAAGAAATTGATTGTGATCTGAAAGTGGAAGGGAACTTGGGTGAAAGATTATGAAATATTAGATTTCACCATTCTAAGGAAATGAAGGCATGAAAGCAGAAGAATCAGGGCAATGAAGTTGAAAAAAGCAGACTAACACACACAGAGAACAGGTAGGTAAATTTTCTTCCCAGGGGATGCTCAGGGAAAAGTGAGTTAAGAAGAGTTGGCAGTTTCTCAAAGAGACAATGGTAAAGGCATAACCACCAACTATCCTGGCATGAAGGAAAGACTGGAACAAAAAGACAGCATGGCTGCATCAAGAACTCTTTAATGACCTGAACAATCAAAAGGAATCTACAAAAAGAGGATTCATGGGCTAGTTGCTAAGGAGAACAAAAGATCAGTGCAAGCATGTATGGACAAAATGAGAAAGGCTAAAGTACATTTAGTGGGAGACACATGGCGCAACAAGACAAGATGCTATAAATGCATTAAGAGCAAGAGAAAGTTGAAGAAAAAATGTAGGCCCACTATATAGCAGTGAAGGAGAGCTAATACATGAATGATATTCAGAAGGCTAAGTCTTTAATGTCTAGTTTGCTTCATTCTTCATTAAAATTATGAGAAGATGGTTAAAGACAATATTAACAACATGCCCTATCCACTAAGCCATGTCGGAACCTACCTCACCTCCCTATCGCCAGCTGGTCCCTTATCCCACCTTCCTCCGGTCTCTTCCCTGGTGGGCAGGAAGAGGGGAACAAAGAGGGCCCTGTGAATTATCAATCTGTCAGACTAACTTCAATACCAGGAAAGAAGCTGTAACAAGTTACTAATCAGTTGGTAAGCACCGAGAGAATGAGAAGGTGATAAATAATAGCTAGTGTGGTTTGGTGAAGAAAAAAATTCTGCCAAACTAACCTAATTTCCTTCTTTCATAGTGCTACTGGCCTCATGGATAGGGGGAAGCAATAGATGTGATACATCTTGATTTTAGAAAGACTTTTGACACAGTCCTACATTACATTCTTATAAGTAGGAAAATGTGGTCTAGATGAAATTGATGCAAGGTGGGTACACAACTGGTTAAAACACTGTACTCAAGGAGCAATTTTTGCTGCCAGAGTAGGTATAAGTATTTAGTGGCATCCTACAGGGATCAGTCCTGGGTCTGGTATTTTCATTAATAACTTGCATAATGGAATGGAGAGTATTCTTATAAAATCAGCAGATGAGAGAGATTACAAACCCTTTGGAGAGAGAATTAGAATTCAAATGGATCTTAGGTAAATTGGATAATGGATCTGAAGTCAACTAGATGCACCTCAATAAAGACAAGTGTGAAATATGTATATTTAGTAAGGAACTATCCAATGCACGAACATGAAATGGAGAGTAACTGTCTAGGCAGTAATACTGCTCAAAAAGATTTGGGGTTTACAGTGGATAACAAATTGAATGTGAGCCAACAATGCCAGAAAGTTGCAACCCCCCCCCCCAAACCACACCCTAGTATTCCAGTATTATGGGATATATTAACAGGAATGGTGTGTGTAAAAGACAGGAAATATCTGTCCCACTTTACGCAATTTGAGTTATGTTATTAGTGTGCCTCAAATAGACATAGCTTAGATGTGCTTACTGCAAGGTCCACACCTCACTGGGTCAACAGAAGAAACTCTCCAGTCTACTCCCCTTACTCATTTTGTTCTGGTGGAGTACTGGAGTGGATGGAAGAGTGATCAGTGGTTGATTTAGCAGGTCATTAGGCCTGCTGAATTGACCCCTTGTGATTAGACCCACCCCGTAGGGGAGACATACCCACAGTTTCTCCAAGTAAATGCTCTTGGGTAGCTGCTGTGTCCACCTCTAGTTCCTTCCATCCCTTTCACTTGGGATCACTGTTTCCCCATAGGCGGCAATATATTTTATCTATCTAATGGACACTTTTAAAACACGATACTGTGGCTACATATATCACCATGATACTTTTGGCTCATAAGAAAAGAGACGACATAATTTACTCAAGACTTATGCCAGTGCTGCTTTGTGAATGGATCCCATCCAGCTGCTGCTCAAGTGATCCTATTTAAGAGAGATATCCCGAGTGCAGAAGCCAGGAGACCCGCAGACGATTTAATGCAGTAGCAGGCTGCATTAACTCTTCAGCTGGTTTGTTACAAGCCTTGAGAATATTGTAGAGTTGGTGATGGATGCTTCCCTTCCCCCAGTTCTCCTGCCTTCACTCCTTTCCATCCTGATCCTGCTGAGGAGTGGAGGGCGGAGGGTTGTTTCCTGAAAGTTCTGTGGCAGAAGGAGACAGTTCCACAAAAGCAGTGAGCACCTCCTCTCCTGTGGATAGGAGAGGTCCCACGGGGGGAGGAGGGTTATTTGTGAGATAGGCGGGATATTCTAGGGAGAATACAATCAATATTTATGGCATTTCACTACTCTCAACTTTAGTTTCCCCATGTGTAATGGAAATAATCCTCACCTGATTCGCAGGAATGTTGAGACCAAATTTGCAACAGTGCTTTGAAATCCTCAACTTTGAAGAGGACTAAATAAGCACAAATTACCCAATCTAACATTTATCCTAGATTGTCAGTCTAACTATTAAAAAGGCAACCAGCTTTATCCCCCTGCTTTAATGGGAGATGTTGACTCTGGAAAGTCAGTGACCCTTATATTGTATTAAAAACAATTTGTATTCATTGTCACCATGCAGTAGCACTCAGGCACTGTAGAAAGGTAAATTTAAGTTGGTGGATAAAACACTCAGGCTGTGTCTACACTGGCGCGATCTCGCGCAAAAGTGGCCACTCTTGCGCAAAAACTTGCTGCCTGTTTACACTGGCCACGTGTTCTTGCATAAGTAAACTGATGTTCTAATGTATAAAATCAGGGCTTCTTGTGCCAGAACTCTGATGCTCCCACTCAGGAATAAGCCCTTTTGCACAAGAGCTCTTCTAGAAGAGGCCAGTGTAGACAGGCAAACATGAATTTCTTGCACAAGAAAGCCCTATGGTTAAAATGGCCATCAGAGCTTTCTTGCGCAAGAGAGCATCTACACTGGCATGGATGCTCTTGCGAAAAAGCACATCTCTTGCGCAAAACCACATGCCAGTGTAGACGCCTCTTGAGGAAGAGTTTTTGCACAAGAACTCTTCCGCAAAAGAGTTCTTGCGCAAGAAGCTGCCAGTGTAGACGTAGCCTTACTTAAAATGGATACTAATCCTCAAGTTGGAGAACCTGAGTTTTTGATTTGGCTTTAAAACTCTGGACAAAGGACAGGGAACCATCTTGACCATTCCACCTGTGCAGGTCTAGAAAACACTAACTTCTGATGTCACAATCACATTACTGAGATGGAAAAAGAGGGGGAGCTAGCACAGATTACATTATGCTCATCAGAAATTTGTATAGCAGATAATTTTTATCTTATTTGTGAACGAAAGCTTGTTTGATAAATTATATTTATTCACACACACAATTAAAAAAAAAAAAAAAAGAAAGAAT
Organism: Rafetus swinhoei; assembly: GCA_019425775.1. Lineage (NCBI taxonomy): Eukaryota > Metazoa > Chordata > Testudines > Trionychidae > Rafetus > Rafetus swinhoei. The sequence continues at coordinate 186,464,724 of CM033437.1, read as the reverse complement.
CGCTAAAACAGACACAAAAGATGATACAATTAGAATGAAGAGAAGCCTAAAGAGTGGTCAGACATTGTCCACTGACTCACACTAACACAAATTAAAAAACAGTTCTACTGTAAACTCAATATATTAAGGCTAATTGGCATTTACTGTATTATCCATGAGCATATAATGGGAAAAATTCATTATCTGTTTCAATAAGGCTAAGCTAATTTTAGCTGTCAAAGGTTGTAGTCAAAGACCTATAAAATAAAGATCCATTTCCTCAGTGAAATTAGAAGGGACATCTAATTTGTTTCTGCTCTATTAACCATGCTTCCAAAGAAACCATTTTGAAACAAATAATGAGTGCAACCAGGCTCTAGACTACCTTCATTGCCTTTTAAATTATAGGGCACAGCTACATAGCAGGACTAAACTCAAAATAAGTGACCCAACTTGAGCTATGCTAATTGTGTAGCTTAAGTCGAAATAGCGTATTTAGACTTTTGGCGCTGTCTACACAGTTATTTCAAGGTAGAGCACTCTTCCCCCACCTTCCCTTAATCCTTGTACAATGAGGTTTATAGGAGTCAGAGTAAGCAGTCCTCTAGCTCAACATTATTTCAACATGGCTAAATTTATCCCAACAACTCTATTAGAATGGACTGAATCCCACCCAGTTTCACTGAAAAGAACAGTCAAGGGGAGAAGAGCATAAATCCCAGAGGCCTAAATGAAACTACCACCATGAGTCACAAAGAGTCTTAATAGATCGTCTTGCCTCCATTCCTTTTTCCCTAAGCAACCTCCTTCCTTTTGGGCACTGAACTGTTCTTACCTGAGGTGCAGGCTCAAAGGGACCACACGCTCAAGCTACAACAGAAGTCAGCAACCTTTCAGAAGTGGCAGGCCAAGATTTAACTTATTCACTCCCATTTATGGATCTATGCGCTGGGGGGAAGTGAGGCGAGGAGGGGGCAGGCGCAGACTGGGTACAGTGACTATATTTTCAGAACCAGCTGCAGCTAGGGAGAATGGTTTAATTTAAATTATTAAACAGATTAAGCATTTTAACTCACATTATTTAAAATGAAGTTTAATAAACTAAAATAAAATATTAATTTATGTCCAACATAAAAGGTTTCAATGTTTTATTTATTTATGACAGAGGTGGGAGCTTTTTTTGAGTTGGGGGCCACTGATCCACAGAAAAATCAGTGGGAAGACCACACAAGTGAAAAGCAAAAAAACCTACCCCCCAAACCTCCAGCCCTCACTAATGTGGCCCCCAACTGAGACAAGAAGGGCTGAGGTTCAGGGTTTCCCATAGACCAGGTTTACTTTTCTGGGGTTCCAGAGTTAGTGTATTTTATTGATCCACTTAGGCTCTGGTGTAGGGACAAACAAGAGGGGTTCAGTATGCGAGACAGGGCTACCAGTGAGGGGGGTAAGAATGGGGTGCAAGATCTGGGCGGAAGGTGGGGTGCAGACAGGAGAGAGGTTGCAAGGTCTGGGTGGGAGGTGAAAGGTAGGGTGCAGAAGCAGGCTGGGAGTAGGATGTCCGTCCAGGAGGGAGGGTGCAGGAGCAAGGGAGGCTGTTGGAGGAAGCTGGGGGTGTGAGGTCTTGGGGCAGGGGGGGAGAAGGGGATTGGGGTCTAGGCATATGGGGAGATACTTACCTGGGTTCACCCCCTTGCAGTGGGGAAAGCCTCAGGCATCACTGTCCTGCCGTTCCCCCAGCGGGGGAGCTCAGCCCCCCAGGTAGCCTGTGCAACCATGAAGCTGCAACACCAAGTCTGGCTTCCCGTTGCGGGGAGAGTGTGTGTGTGTGTGTGTCCCCGACCTTCCCCACCAGACCCAGCTCACAGCAGAGAGTGACAAAGAGAGAGCAACTCCATGCGCTGCCGCTCCTCCAGCATGGTGGGGAGGGGTGGGGGCAGACTATGGAGCACACTTGCCCTGCCTGAGCATGCCCCATGTTGCAGCGCTGCAGCCAGGCTCCATGCGGCCCCTCCCGAGGCTGAAGCAGACGCTCCAAGGTGCTAAGGTACAGGACTGGCTCCGCCAGGTTTTGCTTCGGACCCAGCTGTCCCCGCCCTCATCCAGCAGTGGCTTATGGAAGAACAAGCAGCCACCTGGAGATGGAGGAGGAGGCAGCACAACTGGAACAGAGTCCCTGGGGGGGAGGGAGAGGGCCGCATGGTGTGTGGTGGTGGGGCAGCCACAGTGGGTGGTGGGGGCTCACCGGGACTTGAAAAATGCTCCAGAGTCTGGAACTGTGTGCCACCAGAAGCTGCCCCAGCTGCCCACCAGCAAACCACCCAGAGTGCCTATGTTCTCTGTGGGAGGGAGGGAGGTAGGGAGGGAGGCTGCACTGCACTAGCATGAGCCAGTCTCAGCCAGGGGAAGGGAAGTGGTAATGTACAGAGCCAGGGGGAGGGGAAGGAGGGCTAGTGTTTTCCCACACACCGGATCAGGTGGGGAGGCTCACTTGCCAGTGAAAATCATCTTGCATGCCACTTACGGCACACGTGCCGTTCATTGCTGACCCCTGAGCTACAACCTGGCCTGTTACCCAACATTGAGTTCGGGCTCTTAGCATGCTGTATCCTTGCTGTGCAGTATGTGTCATCTTCTGTAACCTGCACAGTCCCTTCTTCAATGGCAGTCCCATCTTCCAACCAGAAGAGAACTGACAGCATGAAGCTTCAGGGGGTAGCCTAGTTAGTCTGTACAGGATACACTTAAATAACAACAAATGGTCTGGTAGCACTTTATAGACTAACAAAACATGTAGATGGTATCATGAGCTTTCATGGGCACAGCCCACTTCTTCAGATGACCAGAGTTTTGAGTTTAGGATATGCAGACCCAAAATAAATAGGGGAGAAGGAAAAAAAAGAAAGGGGTCGGAAAACAAGGAGCAGAGGGTATGAAAATATCAAAGGGAAAAACAAGTAGGCAGAACTGGTAATCTATAAGCACCTAAAGATTAGATAGTTAAAAGAAGCAGATAAGGATCATAGGATAGAAATTAGATAGGAAGGGTATAAATGCAAGAATCTACACCAGGGTTTCCCAACCTATGGTTCGGGACCCAAATATGGGTCGCCATTACATTTCAAAAGGGTCGCCAAGTGTCTCCCCAGGTGGCTCTGCCCTCCCTCCTCCCCCCGTTTTTGAATTGCCTTGGGTCACCAAGTCTTCCTGAATTGCCAAAATGGGTCCCCACCTGGAAAAGGTTGGGAGCCGCTGATCTACACAAAGAGCTGTTGACACCTGCATTGAATGTGAGGTTGATAATGTCCCAGCCATCCGTTATCTTGATTGAAGAGGTCATCAGTGTGAGAACTGAATTTGTGGATGAATTGTAATTCCAATGCCTCTCTGTGTATTTGGCTTGTAGAATTGGTTTGTGACAAGACAGCCACCTGGAGACCTTTTAAAGAGTGATTAGGTAGATTGAAGTGTTCTCCAACAGGTTTCTGTATGTTCCCTTTACATATATCTGATTTGTGTCCATTGATTCTTTCCCGTAGGGACTGTCCAGTTTGTCCAGTATATATAGCATTGGGGCATTGCTGGCATTTGAGGGCATAGATCAAATTACTGGATGTGCAGTTAAATGAGCCTTTGATTTGGTAGCTTATGTTGTTGGCTCCAGTGATGAATTCACTTGTACAGATACGTGGGCAGAGTTGGCACCGCATGACAGCATGAAGTAAGGGTGAGATTTCCAGTCAAATAGGCTCCAAGGTGTTGAACAGGCCATTTTTCCCCAGTCTATCTATTCCTTGGCCAATCAGGGTTCCAGGGAGCAAACCAGCCTTCACAGCACTGTTGCTCATCTGTGCAGAGGGGTCCCGACACACGCCCATTGAACTAATCTGACTTACATGAAGTTGTTAAAATTCTAATTAGTGTTCAGCGTAGAGGAAGGAGCTATAATCATAGGGAAATGCAAAACCACTTGAAACTAAAGTTCTGGTATTTCATTATCTACTAGAATAATAGGTGAATTTTCCCAAAACTTCATACTTGGCTTCATTAATTTGAAGAGTCAAACAGCCCCCTTTCTTAATATACAGTCCATCATCATTGATACTTTTTGATCAGTACTCTAAACTGAGCAGATATTTCTACTGAGTCTTTCAAATTGATACTGAAGTGTTTTTGCTGAGTGGTTATAGTTAATTTAGAATTTGCAAGTCTATGAAGTCTCCTTTCTTTACTACCGGCAGACAGTTATAGGAAAAGTATCTGTACATAGTCTTCCATGGCACAACGTTATCATCAACCTGGGCTTCTCCCCCTACTTGCTGGTCATGTAGAAGACCCACCAACTCTTTCAGATTTCTTACTACTGATGTGCACGGAGAGTATTGCTGTTTTTCTTTTGTTTGAAGAAGGAGGGAGGGAAGATTCTCTACTGTGATCTTATTCCAGGGAAAGGTTAAAAAATATCCACCCTCAATAAACCTATTCTGCTGCTTTTGCTAAATATCCACCTTGTCTTTATTTTAGAGAATAAAAACTTAATTTTTAATTTTGTTTTGAGCTTGGTGGGATACTATAACATGTCGTTCAGTCTTGAAAACCAGATATGGAAAAAAGATGCTTAGGTCATCCAATTTTATTGTTCTACATGATATATTTTTATAGGGCTTTTTCCCAATCAATCTTTATATATCCTTTGCATGTTTTAGTAGGAAGTAATTTAAGAAGCGGTAAATGGACAAAGCATATGAGAAAACTGCTTCATTAAAAGCTATTACAGATTGAACCTCTGAAATCTGGGACTCTCTGGCCTGGCAACAGCCATGGTCTAGCAGGGAACTGGCTGAGAGTGCCGTCCCCAGGGAGACCTGGCCGATGGGGCAGCAGCAGGACCAGCAAGCTCTGGCCCCAGGGAGCCCTGGCTGGGTGGGGCAGCCAGCAGCAAAAGCAGGGCAGCTGGCAAGCCTTGTCTCCAGTTATCCCTGGTGGAATGTGGCAGAAGTGGGGCAGCTGGCATGCCCTGACCCCAGGGATCCCTGATTGGGCAGGGGAGGGGTGGGGCTGCAGCGGCTTGGGAGCTCCATCCCCGGGGAACCCCAGTAGGCCAGAGCCCAAGTCCAAGCCCTGCAGGCTGGGGCCCAGTGGCAGTGGGGCTGGAGCGGAGCCAGCCGCACGGAGGGGGAATGTGCTGGGAGGTCGGTGGCAGGGGACCTCTCCTGATCTGGCAAATTCCCTCATTTGGGATGTGTCAGGTCCCGAGGGTGCTGGACAAGGGAGGTCCAACCTATAGTACAGTTATATTACATGCAAAACATGCAGTACATTGCAGTGATGTAAATGATCTATGTAGTGGGGTGTCTCCCCCACTGTGGCAAGAAAAGGGTTAAAAGTTGGCCAGGTTTGTAGAGGCTCCTTCCAGCCTATCAGAGGAAGGGAGAAGTTAGCCAACGAGAGCCTGGCTGGGCCCTATAAAAGGCTGCAGAGCTGAGAGGAGCTTACACTCACTCTGGCTAGGAAGGAAGGAAGAGTTCTCAGGGAAAGGGCTGCACCCAGGACACAGCTGGGCAGGGTAGCAGGGCAACGAGAGTTCTGACTGATCACTGCCAGACTATGGGCCTTGATATAAGGGTTGTGTGGGTGTAAGAGTCACATGGGAAGTGGCCCAGGGAGCATGAGCAGTAGAGGCTGCTGCCAGAGGGTTGCTGGGTCATGACCCAGGGTAGTGAGTGGGCCTGGGTTCCCCCCTCTCCCTTTGGACCACATCTGACTGGAGGAGTGTAGTCCTGTACAGACTGCAGCTTACCCCTGAGGCAAGAGGCTAGATTGTGGGGCTGTAGTTGGCTACAGCAGCAGGTGCATGGACTAGAACTATTGATAACCCCGGAAAGGGGGAGAGTGGAATGGTGGGGGCTACCAAAGGGCAGCGTCCTGAAGTGGATGCTTTTGACCAGGGGAGCAATGTGGATGCAGAGCCAGAGGGTGGAGACAGGAGAGCAAAGCAACCGCAGATGAGACATCAACCAGAAGACAGTGCATTCCACGGCCTCAGCTAATTCTCAGCATGACCAGCAGGAGGCACTGTGGTTATGAGTCATAGCCCATTAGAACTGGAAGGGCAATGGAATTCTTAGGGGTTTTTTTTCAGATGATTTAAAAGATTGATCTGGGGTAGAGCACAGCACTCATCTGTCTTGGGGAATTGGACTGGAAATGTTTCCCAAACTTCATTTGAAGAAACAAATGACGTGGGTTAGGATGATAAAGACTGAAGCAAACAGCAGTGTTAATTACATTGGCAAGCATAATCAGTTTCCCACAGCTATGTATGGTGTACAAAATGACCACTTACAAGTTACAATCACAAAAAACATGGTAAAATCAGCAACTGTGGATTCAGTGGTGGTTTTCCTGTCCACCACTAAATACAATTACTTTGCGCTTCCATCCATCTCTTGTCTCAATGTCAATTTGACCCTTTTATCACTTGCCTCCAATCTAAGCCTCAACTTTCATCAACTGAGGATAAATGACAGAAGCTGGCACCATAACATTATATATTGTAACATCTGAAGTATAGAAAGGAAGGAGGGAAGTGCCTAAATACATGCAGCATCAAGCTGTCAGATTAAGATGAGTCACTTGTTGTGGTTTGTAATGAATAAGTAATAGGAAAAAGATAAAAGCATCAATACATAAGGCCAGCATTTCAACCCAACTCAAGATAGAAAACTAAAACTCAGAGACTTTTTCTAAGACTCTCTTCTATCTGCTTTAGCTTTTTATAGTTTGACTTAGAAAGGAAAATGCTAATGAATATGGATTTTCCTCATCTTTCCCTAATTTATTATTTGTACCTTCTCTAGAATGTAAGCTGCTTAGCTAATACTGTACAATACCACTGTTTGCCACCATAGTTAGAATACCAAGAAATGCGGTTTTCCAATGTGATATGTTTAAAATTCAGCACATTTGGAAAAATATATAAACATATTTTTTCTCTCTTAAAATATTAAATGCAGAGATACAAAGCAAACTCCTGTAGTAGAGTTGGCCTTAGCCATGGGTATGAGGAATAAAAGAAGCCTAAACACACACTCATCCTCTTTCCCTCCTTCTTCAAAGGGTTCAGATAAGATGAAGAGGGAGGAGAATGTCTAAAACTCCTTGCTGTGATCAAGATAAGTCTGAGGGTCACAGTGGATAACTATGAAATGCCAGTCAGTACTTTGGGACAGCAAAAGAAGTTAAAGAGGGAGATTCCCTGAGTGACATAGGTGCAAAGAGCCACCTTTTCTTGTAAACATCCAGGCAGGATAGGACAAATCACAAATGAGGGCAAGCAGTTCACACGCTCCATGGACAGAAGTGATGGCTATTAAAAAAATTCTAGACGAGGGTAGAGAATGGGAGAGACCTCAGGGGTTCAAAGGAATCTGAACACTAGGCTTTAGCTCCCAGTCTGAAATTCTAGTGAGTGACTGCAAACCCAATGGGAGGCTATAGCACTTTTTGAAGTCTCAAGAGCACTATTAATATTTATTACTTTTATTGCAGTAGCAACTGGGTGCCCCTGTCATAAACCAGGTCCCTATTGTGCTAGGCACTGTCCAAAGGACAAAAAACAGACCCTACCACCAAAGAGATTATAAAATAAGTATAAGACAAGAGACGACGGCTGAATACAAAGAGATGGAGTAACACAGAGAAACAATGAGATAGTACTGGTCAGTATGGGTGTGTCTACACAGCAGGGCTTAACTCGAAATAAGCTATGCAAATTGAGCTACACCAACTGTGTAGCTTATTTCGAAATAGCTTATTTTGAAATTGGGAGCATCTACACAGCACTTATTTCAGAATAGAGCACTCTTCCTCCGACTTCCCTTACACCTTGTACAATGAGGGTTACAGGAGTTGGGGTAAGAAGTCCTCTAGCTTGACAGTATTTCGACATTATTTCAAAATAACTACCTGCTGTGTAGATGCGGACTACGTTATTTCAAAAGAACACTAGTTATTTCAAAATAATGTTGCTGTGTAGACAAACCCTATGAGACTCAGTGGTCACATCACATCAGCAGTCTCAACACTGCCAAATTTTTTGTAGGCATCATGGCATGAGTGAGTATTAAGGAAGACTGTGAAGGACAACAAGGTGGCTGTGTTTACTGAGCGCTCCTCCCAAGTGTGAGGGGCAGCATGGGAGAAAGCACAAAAGGTACTTACTTGAAAATTTAATATGTTTCATGAAAGCTGGCATCCTTAGCAGATAAGAGGCAGGAGTCTATTCATCACAGATATGTATACAGTCTGCCAATTCTCTAATATCGTACTTCCTCATTTTTAAATGCATTTGTTCTCACAACATGCCTGCGAGGTTGGGAAGTGCTATTACATATGGGGAACTGTGGCACGGGACGACTAAGTGAATTGTCCAGTGTCACACAGGGAAAATGTAGCAAAGCACAGTGTCCTGTGCTGGTGCCTAACCACTGGACAATCCTTCCTCTCAGAATCCACATCTCAATAGCATATGAGAGGTAACACATCGGGGTAGGGGGGCATTAAGACATGAGAGTGAAATTAAGTAGTTTATGTATCATGTGATGGATATAGTGCATTTGCTGGAAGGCTACAGAGAGATATGATATGACCAATGCAATGAGATAGGAAAGTGATGTCTACCACTCCATTGTGAATCAATCTGAGTGGGCAACTGGGCCTTTTTCAAGACCAGGAAAGGGGATCTTTATGATAATTCCACAAATGATGAGGTCCTGGAGGAGAGTTTTGTCTGTGTGGATTGTTAGGCAAGGCCATATCTTACAGATATTATGCAGGAAGAATTGGCAAAATGCAGACAGCCTGGATGTGAGGGTCTAGAACAGGGGTTGGCAACCTTTCAGAAGTGGTGTGCCCCAGTGTACCCTCCTGCCCTGGGCCGTGCCGCTCTCCCGGGGGGGCAGGTGGGGGAGATTCTCTACACCGCATGCCCTGCGTGGTCTCCTGCCCTGGGCTCCCAGGCAGGGAGAAGCCACACAGCTCCTGTGTCCTGCTTCCCTGGAGCATGGGGGTAAGTAGGGTGGATAAGGCGGCATGCGCGTTGCTGTGGGGAGGGGAGAAGCAGCATGCGTGTGTTTCCCCACAAGCCGGATCCAGCATGGAGCCTCAGGGCCTTCTCTCCCCCACACCCCTCCGGCAGGAAACCGGCACTGGCTCCAATCTTGCCGGTGGGGGAGGGCGGAGGTGTGATGCTGGATCGCCAGTGCTGGCTCCCTACTGCAGGTGGTGGGGAGCGAGGGGGAGCCCATTCATTGCATGTGCCACTGAAAATCATCTTGTGTGCCACTTATGGCACGCATGCCGTACATTGCTTATCCCAGTTTAGAGCGAGGTCCAAGTGGAAAAATAACAGCCAGGTTAAAGGTTTGAGTGACAGGGAGGCTGGTGGTGTTGTCCATAGTGACTGAGAAAGGAGGGCGTGTTCAGGGACTGAGGTGAAAGACGGCACTTATTTCTGTTACACAAGAACTGAGCTGTTTGTTGGCCAGAGTTACACAGCTCCTATCTTAATTACATTGGCAAGTTCTCGTCCAATTTCATTGCAACACACTTTGAAACACCGCCCTCTTAATCTCTACTCACCTTTAGCATAGGTAAGAATTTTTCAAATTTTTTCTTGTAACATTTTTTAAAAAGTTAATACAATTTTATCCCCCCAAAATCCATTTTTTAAATCCAAAAAGGGGAAGGGGGTTGTTTTTTTCATGTTTGTTGACCCTTTCCAACTTTCTTCTCAATAGCAAAATGAAAAAAGCGTTGGGTGAGCTCCCAGAAAAATCAGATAGAAGATTAACAGAACTTGGAATTCATTCCTTTTCAAAATTTGGGGAACAACAATTACTTGAAAATGTACATGTCTCAAAGTTTGCAGAAATCATATTTCCAAATAAATCTAAATTGATATAAGCCAGCAGTAAATCTGTTTAAATCTGCCTATGCTTCGGTGCACATTGCTGTAACTAAATATATTACAAAACCAATTTTAGTTAAACTGGTGCAAATTGTGTGTGTAGACAAGGCCTTAGTTCTCTAGAATTTGATAAATGACCCTTTCCCCCGTTAGCTCTTTGGAGAAGAGACTGCATGTTACTCTGCATCTGTACAGGGCCTAACACATTGGGATTCCATGCTAGGTTGGTCTCTATACACTACTCCAATGAAAGTAATTAACAATAAATAATCTCCAAAAGCTATTTCTATACAATACAATATACATGCGTTGTCCTTGTATACACTCACTACAGGTACTTGTATCTAGTCATGGTTTACTCTTTACAGTAGTTTGTCAAAATATTTCTGGGTGTAATGCAACAATTAAGGCTAATCATTAAAATACTCACTTGCAAGAGCACACAGAAGGGCTTTATTTATCATACTTATCTACAGACTCAAAACCACACAGCCTTTTTGTTCCTTCAGAATGGAAATTACCGATTAAGTTTTGATCTCAGATTCTGTTTTTTGAAATAGAAGGGGAGAAAACCACACGCAAGCAAACTAGAAATCACAATGTCTCTTTTTGACAAATGTTGCCCTTTCTTTCTCATGGATATGTTCATTTTCCATTTTCCTCTGTAGGCTGCTTGCAGATCAGCAATGCTACCAAATACTACAGCCAGGTTTTTTTTTTGGTCTTTTTATCGTCAGGATTTCTACTTAAACATCTGCCTCAGTCTGTTTGACTAATCCACAACAGGCTTCCCATTCATTTCTTTGCCAGATGTAACAGACCAGCATCATAACTGATAATTGTATTAAGAGACGAATAAACAATGTGGCTGAACCAAAGGATTCAAACAGCTTTGGCAACATATGTATGGCCAGAATACAAAGTATTTTCCTCTCTTTCTCATCTTCCTTTTGTGGTTTACCACAACAAAATACAGACAGCCTAGCAATACAATATATATTCGTTTTTTATATTTCTAGCATTAGGGTCTCCTGTACTGCTCCTGGAATTTGGAAATGGCTAAAAGGAGATTGTTCATTTTCCCCGCTAAGCCAGCCATTTGATTGTTCAAAAGCTAAGAAACCTTTCTGAACACAAATAAAAATTAAAAAAATGTGATAATAGATATCAAATATTGTGTATGTTTCTGGTCCTAGTCAAGTCAATTGCAAAATACGCATTGACATCAGCCAGTGCAGAGGTAAGCCCATTTTTCCTTTTATGGGCAGTGCTGGTAAATCTTATAGTTAAGATTGCCTGACAATTTTCATTCTAAGCCTCTGTTTTTAACTGTTTCTTAATTTGACCAATTAATTATCTGGGCTGAAATTTTCCATGTCAGGTTCAATTTTCCTCAGGCTCACATTGTTTTATATATAAATACATATTTTAACAAACATCACCCAGCCATTTTTCAGAATGAGATTAGGTGAAAATGCATTGTTTTGTTGATAAGAAGTTCTTACAGTTGTTTCTTTGATAAGCTCTAGCGACTCCATGCTCTGTAGCAAGGACTTGAAATTTGGCAGCAGAAGTTCCTGGTACCAATGCTGTGACTTTTACTGTCCTTGTGAACTTTCACCCAAATTTGGCCAAACTGTAACCCTCTGAAAATTGCTGTTTATACATGCTCAGTAATTCTCTAAAAATTTCATTTGTACTAAGCCCCTATAGGCGAGGATGTGAGCCATCCCCAAAGAGCAACTGAGAATGCTGCATCGTGGTCTGAAGGGACTGAGGAGGACTTATCATGCAATTTGTACTTCCAGTAATCAAAGGCTGCTAAGGTGCCTAGCACAGGAACTGAGAGCAGAGAGAATCTCTCTCCTGTGTGTCAATGCTTCCCAGGCTGGTGCCCGGGCAACATGGAATACAAAGGAGCAGCATCACTGGGGCTATGTCTACACTACAGAGTTTTTCCGAACCTTCACTTATATCCACACTGCAGTCATGTTCTTTTAGAAAAAATCAAAAGAACAGAGGGTTTTTTCTGACATTGGTAAACCTCTTTCTACTAGAGCTCTTTCGAAAAAAAGACATGTGTGGACGGGGAAGAGGGAGTTCTTTCAAAAGAAGAGGAAAGAGGAAAAAGCACAGGTGCCCTAGTGTCCACTCCGTCCATAGTAATCACAGCTTAAATGCGAGATAGCATCCACACTGAATGGACACTCTTTCAAAAAAGCAGATTGCTTTTTCGATGCACTTTGGCAGTGTGGACGCTCTCTTTTGGAAGAAGTTATTCCAGAAGATCTTCTGGAAAAGCTTCTTCCAAAAGAAGCCTGAAGTCTACACGTAGCCTGAAATGCAAAGGGGGTGAAGAGCTGGGGTGAGGTGGGAAAACTGGGGTTTGGGGGTGATGGGTGAATGGAAACTTGAGACCTGCAGGAAGTTCACAATTCTGTATTTAGAGCTGGGTTTGGATGGTGTGGAATAAATAATACCCGGGGCCACACATGATGATAAAAAGTATGCTGGACAGTGACTAGTGAGCATTGTTCATTCTGTGAACCAAATGAGATGGCATCCCGCAAAAAAACCCAGTATGTGATCACATGATGAAGGGCGTATCATGCACAAGCGGTCCAAAGTATTTTTGTGCACTCAGCCTTAAACCTGGCATTCCTTAACTTTTCAGTGCTAGATCCTTTACATACTGTTAACAATCGTTGTATGTATTATTGGTATTTGTATTGCTGCGGAGGCGAGAGGCCCTGCCTTGAGATCAGACACTACAAAAATACACGGAAAGACCCTGCCCGTTCCTTGCAGAGCTTTCAATCTGAAAAGACAAGACAGACAAATGGTGGCAGGTGGGAGAGAGATGAAGGGACTCCTGAGGTCATGGATCACATTACTTCTCTACTTGCCAAGTGGAAGGTACTTCCTATCTGGAATTTTTCAAGTGCTGGTTGGAACAAAATGAATATACAACTGTTCTAATTTAAATCAGGATAGGCACAAATTTCAATAGCACCTAAGTGACATATGAACCCAAGTTTCATTTCCAAGTGATGTTGGCTCTTAGGCTCAGCACTGCAATGCGCAATGTTTAGGCGCCTTGCTGCTAAGTGGAATCCACAGTCTTGAGTTTGGCAGCCAGGATAACTATACAACACATGGGCAAGAGTTTGGTGCCACAAAATGGGATCCAAAAAACCCGGCATCCTTTGTGAGGAGTTGTGTAAACTAACCAATGGGAAATGCCAAGGACAGGGGGTTGACATTACGCCTGCCCCTGAGAGATTTAGGTGTCAAAGTCAAGGCCAGAGGGAGGTGATCTTCAACTGGAATTAACAACTGTGAGCTTTCTCCTGGGATTAGGTATAGACACCAGGTTAGCACTTTCTCACAAACAGAAGAATACTCATCTAGGATGTGGAAGATCCAGGTTTAAATTCCCATGCTGCCTTACATGGATCAGGAATTTGAAACACAAGTCTTCTAACTCCCTAGTGCGTGCCATGCTATGCCTAGTGGGCTACAGCTGTGGACGTGTGGGGTCTCAGTCTCTTCTTTGGAAGATGTTCTATCACAGTATTTTATACTAAGTGTTCATGGGATGATGGGAACTGGACCTGGACTTTCCCAGATCTCAGGCAGGTGCCCTAACCCAGGCATGTCAAACTGGCGTTGGTGGGCTGCGTGCAGCCTGATCGAAATTTTTTGCGGCCCGCCAGAACATTTTTATAAAAGAATGAAGTGCGGCCTGCTGGCTGCTTGGAGCACATGGCCGAGTGCCTGATCATGGCTGGCTGGGCTGCTCTGTGCACACGCTCACGGCCGGCTGGGCACTCTGTTCTGGGCTCTCCAACAGGCGCTCACAGCTGGCCGCTGTGCTCACACTGCCCCGACACCTCAGGCGGCAACGTCGACTCCGGGACCCAGGTATTAGGTTGGCTCTGGGGGGACGGAGGAGTCATTAGGTTAGGGGTGCCTGGCTATGGGGGAGGGAGGAGGCATTAGGTTGGGGGGGCTGGCTCTGGGGAGGAGGGAGGCATTAGGTTGGGGCCTGGCTCTGGGGAGCAGAGGGAGTTTGGGTTAGAACAGGGGTATTGGAATGCCTGGCTCTGGGGGAGAGGAAGGGGTTATTTTGTTAATATTTTGTTATTCCCAAATAAAATACCAAAATATATATTAATTTTATATCAATAAATATGTCAATTTTTTGCAATTGCATGAATATTATATGTTTATGCAAAATCTCAAACTTACAAAGTATCTGAAATTTTCACAGAAGCCTGTTCTATTTGATTAACCATGGTCTATACTTGTTTTTATTTCAACAAAACAAGTTATGTATCATATACAAAATTTAAAAGTACCTTAAATTTATATTTAAATTAAAATTATGTAAAATTAATCTAAAATTATTTAATATGTGCAGATAATTTTACACTTCAAATTATTGTAATATTATAAAATATACCTAAAATATTATCTATAATAATAAATAACTACAACTTTCCGACCAAGTACTTTGGTGGCTCTAGGGTTGCCAGGCGTCCGGTATTGGTGCCTTCTGCCCGGTATTGGTGCCTTATGCCCAGCACCTAAAATGCTTTTTTTTTTTGGTCAAACCATGTGGGAACTCTAGGTGGCCCTGTGGTTATCAGTTTTCATTTGTGCAGCCCTCAGTATGCTTTGAGTTTGACATGCCTGCCCTAACCACTGAACCACAAAGGCACTCAGTATGTGACTCAATGACTATGTATGCCAAGAGGAACAATTTCAACAAAAGACACGATGTGTTCCACCCCAGGGTTCATCTACACTGCTCCGCAGGTTGAAATAAGACACACAATTTGAGCTACGCAAATTGCGTATCTTATTTCAATGTTATTTCAAAATAGCTTATTTTGAAATTTGGGCGCTGTCTACACAGCACTTATATCGAAATAAAGCTCTATTCCAAAACATCCCTTACTCCTCGTGGAATGAGAGGTTTGCAGGGACGTCGGAATAGAGAGCCTGTTGTTATTTCCAAATAACAAGTGCACTAAAAAGACGTGGAATAGCTATTTTGGGATACCTCCATATCCTGAAATAGTGCTGCACTATAGATGTAGTCCTATAGTTCAGTGGTTAGGGCAAACACCTGCAAAGTGGGGAGACCTGGATTAAGGTCCTCATCATGCAGAGTGGGATTTGAATCTGAGCTCTCTTGGTTGAGTGCTCTAACTATTAGGGCTATGGACTAGCCACAGCATTTGGGGCATATGACTGCTTGTGTCCCCCCCACCCACATCACTCCTGGTCCCAGCTGTCAGAGGTTTAGGCAGCTGTGTACATGCCCAATAGCAGAATATTTTAAGGATTTAAATTTTGGACTTAGTTGCCTAATTGGCAGGTAGGTACCTAAATCCCTTTGGGGTTTAGCTCATAGTCCTTTGAGTAATAGGACTTATGCTCAAACATCTCAGCACTTAAGTTACAGTCATGGATTCAATTTCAGTCAAATATGACGCAGAAATGCATTCCATTAAGTCTGCCCATTTGACTCAGCCCTCCTTTAGGGGCACTATCATCTCCATTTCATAACAGATGTGTCTCAGCAGTGGTACACTCTGGATACTAGCAGATTACCCTTTGAGAACCACACTGTGTCATCATAAGAGGTCTTGATGTTTGAAAGCAACAGGAGAAGAAATGTTTGGAAATGGTAAAACGTTCAAATAGCTGCCATGCATTTTTCTAGGGAGGGAGCATCAATTTTTGCCCAGGAAGTGGAGAGCATATTGGGGGAGAAGTTGTTAATTCTGGACCAGATTCAAAGAAGCTATTCAGCACAGCATGGTTAGCACATGATTAAGTTCTATCATGGGCAATGTGACTTAAGCACATAAAGTTGAGCCTGTGCTTTCCTCAATCAGGGCCTCCCGGTGGGATGGCAGACCAGATTGAGTGCCTAAGTCTGCATATCTGACTTCAGGGTCAACCAAGCGCTCCAGGAAATGAACCTTTTTAGTTTTTCCCTTATGATAAAGACCTCACTTAAAAACAAAAGCAAGGTTATGGGAGAGATTGAAAACTTGAGTTGCGAAGAAAGAGAACTGAAATATGCTCCACGTGTCAAACCAATGCCAGAGACACATTTATCTGAAGGTGGTTTTGGGCAACAAATCCTCTCAAGACATTTCCTAATTCACATGGAATGAATATGCCAATTGAGCTAAATTTCACCATATTGTTCCAAGGATAGCGAGGAATCTGGGACAGGACAGAGAAAGTGATTGGCGACATAGATGCTCCTTCAGCCCCCCACCTGTTGGAGAAGAAATGATTGCTATAAGGAAAAGGAATTTTCACTAGAACAACGGAGATAAAATTGCTGTTACTACCACCCCCACTTCTAGCAAAGACTGTCAGGGGAGCAATCTATGGTACTTTGCTTGGCATTCTGCAATCAGACTCTGAAGGCAGTGGGGGAGGCTAAAAAACATCACCTCATGAAGACTATGATGAACAACTGTTCTCAATTTTGCAGCAGTTTGTTATATAGCTTGATTCAGCCATTTCAAATTTAAAGTGGGAGTGATTTCTTCAGAGAACAGATTGAAGAATTATTACAAGCTGGTTAAAGTCTCTGACTGATGGATGAATTTGGAGTCTAGCCATGAAACAGAAAATTCCCTGACCAAAATAATCACCTATGTCAAGAATGTTGGTCATATATGGTTGATACTCATTTCTGTCCAGTTGCTCTGATATGTTGGCTTATACACAGAAGCTACACTCCGAGTTGTGGGCTGGAGGGGTGGCCCTGGCTAGCCCATTATACCCATCTCCTCCCCAGGACAGTGGTCCACTTTGGCTGTTTCTATCAGATGGAGTCCTTGTCTGACCCTTCTCTGCAGTTTTTCCACCCCCAAGTCCGCATTTGGGGGAGGGGAAGATGGAAGGGAGATACTAAATCCATAGGTCCAGCAGTCTACACTTTGAGATGGAGGGATGGGACGGAACTTCAGCTTTCATTCAAGTAGCACAACTGTACTGTACACATCAGTATAAACAAAAGTAAGCTAATATATCACAGTTCAGGAGTCTGGTATTTTAAGAATCCTCTATAGTAGAAGAAGAGATTTCCTTTGCCTCAGATTCTTTGTGAAGAACCTACTCTCTATAGGTACATATACACTACAGGGTATGGTTGAATTAAGATACGCAACTTCAGCTACGTTAATTGCGTAGCTGAGGTCGAAGTAGCTTAACTCGACTTTTGGCGCTGTCCATACTGCAGGAAGTTGAAGGGAGAACACTCTTCCTTCGACTTCCCTTACTCCTTATGGAAACAGGACTACCAGCATTGACCGGAGTGCCCCTCTCAGTTCAAATTAGCATGTCTTTACTAGACCTGCTAATTCAAACCCTGAAAGATCGACAGTGGCAGCTTCAATCTTCTCGTAGTATAAACATACCCTATAGTAGATTATGGCACAACAGGAGAGATCTGATTTTCTAAATTCTATGTCCTGAAAAAAGATCCAGATTTGGGTCTCCACCTCCTGAAAAGATCCCTTTTCAAGCTGTTTTAGGCTCCTACATTTTTGAGAGATTCAGGCTTCATCTAGATTTTATTTACTCTTGGAAAGTCATAATAGAGAACGTGTTAATAGAAAGGATCTTAGGATAAATTCCTGACATTTAGCATCATGATGTTTTTCTAAAAGATGTACTTTATTTCAGGAGTGCACAATATACAGCCCACAGGTTGGATATAGCCCTCCAAGCTTCTGGATCTGTCCTGCGGCCCAGCAGAAGCCACAGACAGACTCCCTGTCTGCCTGGCCCCTAGTATGCTGCTCATAGCAGTTGTCTGTAGGAGCCATGCACTTCTGTGAGTGCTGTGAGACTGGGGGGAAGGGAGGAGAGGCTTTGAGCACTGCCCCCACCGATAGCACAATCTTGCAGCTCCCATTGGCCGGTTTCTAAGCAATGGGAGCTGCCTGTTTTCAGGATAGGCAGTGCACAAAGTACCTTCCCCTGGGGCTCACAGAATTCAGAGAAGCACATGCCCCCCGTAGCCTGTATGAAAGGCAGGGAGCCTATCCGAGGATACCTACTGGGCTGCTGTCTGGGAGCTGCCCAGATGAGGACCTTCTTGCTAGTATCTGCCCATCCCTCCCCACAACCCTCTGCTCCTCCTCCTCTACCCCAGATAACCCAAAACTTCTGCACCCATACTCCCTTCCATACCTTGCACCCCAGTCCCCTGCCACAATCCAAATCCCCGCACTCCCTCCTACATCCCTCACCCAAGGTCACAACTCCCTCTCAGATTCCGCATCCCAAACCCTTGCCCCAGATCACAACCCAAACTCCTGTACCCCTGTCACAGGTCAGAGCCCCCTCCCAGACTCTGCACCTATACCCCCCCCAGGGTAGAATTTTTTCCTGCACCCATACCCCCTCCAGGACCTTGCACCCCCACTATGCATCACAATCTTTTGTCCTAGGTCAACCCCCTCCTTCACCCAAACTCCCTCCCAGATCCCATTCCCCATCCTGCACCCCAAGCTCCCTTCTACACCCAACCTCCATCCCAGACCTCCTTCATTAATATTATGGAAGAGTGTGGCCCATGACCTGTTCTCAAATTCTTGGAGTGGCCCCTCTCCATGAAAAATTATTGCCCACCTCTGGTCTTGTAAGACTGTTTCTCCAGTGTTGCTAACAGCACAACCACACCAGCATTAGCTAAAGCGCATATTTAGGTGGATGTCTGGGAGTGGAAGAAGAATGTGTACTTAAGAGTGTTCGTAATCATAGACGGGGTTAGTTCCACTGTGATAGAGTTTTGTTTAATGCATCTAAAACATGTGTGGACTGTGTAACTATAGTACCACAAAGACACAACCATATGAAAATCACCATTGCTAATTTGTATAGTCTTTAGATGCACACATTCATAATCCAATTTGTTTAAAACAAATTCAAGATCAAATTTGAGAAACTACCTCATACTTTAAAAAAAGTTAATACCTTTCCCTCCAAAAAAACCCTTGTGTGTCAAGTAAAAGGGCAAAACATTCAAAATTACTTGTCCTTGGGAGCTAATTAACACTGCTAAGTTATGAGTTTCCTAAAAATATCCCAACTATGCAAAACAATCTATTGCTGATTTAAACTGTTCATTTTCATACATTGATATGTTACACCAGAATCAAGCCTATGTGTGAAAAAAGGGCCTATACATATATTATTATAAAATTTCTAAATCTTATTTTCTTAACGATAACTTCACTTACCATAATGGTGGTCTAAAAGCCATTAGAGTAAAATATCAGTATGTCTGCCAAGGAAATCCAGATATTGAGACAAAGACTGGCAACAAAGAATGAACCAGGTGGTCAAAAGATTTAGCCAGACAATTTTGATAAGCATTTATGGCCATAGATTGGCTCTCAATCAATATAATTTGTTTCAGTTGTACCATGTTCAAAGCATCCAAGAGAAGTGCTAACACTGACTCAGTGACATAGTACATGAACCTCAATAGACCAGAGTTTCAGGTTGCCAAAATGCACATGCAAAACAGAGAAGGTGGCCACTAAAATTACAGGAGTCAACCACTCATGCAGACAATTATATAAAGAAAACAGCTGTGTTTTAGACAACAATTGGCTACACACAAAAAATTACAAGCCAGTATCCAAATGCTGCTGGAGGCATTCAAGTTTTTGAATAATGCAGCAAAGTACTTCACAATTTTCTAATTGCACTCTCAGCATTGTGGCAATTATTTAGGAAGTTCCACTGAGGATTTGCAACTGATCTGCTGTTCATGAAGGACACAGCATATGAGCTTTATAAATTGTTACTTAAGTACTGTATTATGTTTCTAGCATGCATTGTATTCTTCAATACTTCAGAAGATTTGGTGGCATTAAGTGATGTGTACATATTAATACCGCAGAATCCTAATCTTAGAGACTTTTGGAAACTTTGTAAAAATTCAGGAGTCACATAATCATGGCTATGGGGGAGCTGGAGCATGCCAGATCTCCTAAGCTCAGTTTAAGCCCCTGTGGAGATCTGCAGGACTGAAATTCCCTAATAGATCCCTAACTTGAGATGCAGAGGAGCATCAATGAGGTGGGCACAGTGTCAGTCAACATGACCCCCTCTGGGACATTTCTAACCTTCTGCAAATTGGGAATTTCTATTAACCAGAGTTCAGAAAGTTAATGTCGCACTATATTGAGTGGTGGGGAGAAAAACGGGACACAAAATTAAAAAGCAAACAATCACATAAGATAACCGAATCAGAAGATTGTTTAACATGCTGTATTCATAAAAATAGCAATAGCAGTTCAAGAGAACGTCAGCAAGTCTTGGCCATATTTTAACAAAAACAATGACTTGGATTTTACTCACATTGGCTATAATGTAGATACATATTCAAAATTAGTTAAAGAGTGACAAGAAATACCTGCCTGATGTGGAAAGTAGTGTTTACTACATTGGAGAAATGATTCAAGAGGAGCTCATCCTTTTGAAATATTATCCTTGTAATGTATTCCAAGGACTGGGACTTCAAAGGCTATCTGCTATGCATAGAACTTGCTTCAGTTTAGAGCTTATTAAAATATAAGAAATTTATGAACAGGGTCTTTAAGTTTGGTCTACAAAGATGTTAAGAGTTGAAATACAAAAAACTTTGAGTCATTTTTATCTCCTGGTAAAATTTCACTGGAAATTTTTGATTAAAACATGCAATTAAGTGTCTGGGAAATTTTATTTGGAATTGTACTTGGCATCCAAGCAACACATTTTCATAAGAGACTTTCCTGCATTGCTTTTTAGTAAGGATTCAATTTAAAAAAATATTTTAAGAGAATTCATCAGAATAAGAATATTGAGACAAGATAACTGAAAAAATAGTCATGCACTATAACATCAAAATATTGAGGATAATGAGGAAAAATGTTGAGTCTCTTAAAATAAGCTAGTCAGTATCAGGAATGTATATTGCACTAATGGCTTAAATGCATCTGAGAGTAGCTACTAACATTTATTCAAAAATGTGGTTGGATAGAATTAGATACAGAATCATTTTGCTATTTTCAGAGGACTGTGCCATATTATAAAAAAAGATAACCTCCTTTACTCTCAGTTTTGAAGGAAAGAAGTACAGAGGCAGGACAGAAAAAATTCAGGTCAAAGAAAAACTGTTTTTCTTCTCATTAAAGTAACCCATGAAGCATCAACAATCATTTTTATTAAACAAAATACTCTCTTTCCTTTTCCATTTTAAGGTATTATTTCAGTTACATTTATTACAGTGCACTGCAAGACCTAGTGCAGCAGTTCTCAAACTATGTTGCAAGAAGTTGTGGGAATGTGTCAAGAGATGTATAAGCTCTGTGTGGGGTTTTTTTGGGAAGAGGAGGGAAGAGCTCTGACTGCCAGCCCTTGGTAACCAGAGGGATGCAGAAGGGCCATGTACACCCAGGAGACAGGGATGAAAGGGACAGCCAGCCAGAGCCGTATTGTCTGAGTTTAGGCTCTCCTTCCTTTTTCCTCGGAAAAAAAAAATCCCTCACCAGGAGGCAGCCCAGGCTGCCTGAAGGTGGCAGGGCTTTGGTTGTCAGCCTTGAGGTGGCAGCAGCAGTGCAGATGTCAGGGCGGCAATGGGATGCTAAGTCTGCTGTGAAAAGTTACATTAACAAGTAACACTTTTCACATTGCACCCTTACTTCTGCATTGCTGCCCCATTACTTATAATCTGCTGTGAAAAGTTATATTGATAAATCACATTGTCACCATTCAGAGCTGGGTGGCGGTATATGTACTTATGGCTGGGGGCATAAATGACTAAAGATACAAAGAAGTGAGAGTTCTGATCAATAAGATTGAGAAGCACTGACTTTGGGAGTGGTAGAAGGTGTGATCCTTTTGCTAACAGGAAATGCCGCTACTAAGTTGTTTTACTGCATCTTCATTGGACAGCAAAAGTGTAAAACATAAAATTATGACCAAGTTAAAAAACAAAATAGTGCTCTTTTAGCTAGAGAGAAAGCAAATATGAATAGCTTATGTCAAAGAATAGAACTGCTGACCGTTATCTGGGACCAATTCTCCACTCCACATGTACTGGTACAGAGGCTCAAAAGGGCAGAAAAGTAGAGAGTTCAAGAAGGAAAAACAGTGTTTGATAGATGCCCCTGTGCCTTTCGTTGAGAGTACTCACACAGCCCTTCAAGTTACCACAATTGTTCCCCTTCAGTCCTGGAAAGAAAAGGTGGGAAGCAACCGCTGAACCATGTGAATAGAAATACACATAGGAATTAGCATTAACTGTCTTCCACCACATATGAAAGAAGTATTGAGAGTAGCAAATGGCAGGAAATGTAAGAGGTATTTGCTGCCATATGTGAGAGGAGCTCAAGAGGAGGCCAAAGAAAAAAGCCCCAGAACTTGAACCTCACCCCAATCTATTAAACCAACAAGTCCTTCCTTTCTAGAGGTGGATGCAATTTCAAATCTGAGGGTATGTCTAGACTATATGCCTCTGCCAACAGGGACATGTAAAATAGGCTACCCGACATAGTCAATAAAGTGGGGATTTAAATATCCCGGCGTCATTAAAATAAAAATGGCCGCCGTGCTGTGCCGGCTCAGCTGATTGTCAGCACAGCGCTGCAGTAAAGACGCGGATTGGTCGACAGGGGAAGCCTTTGTTGACCGCTCCTGTAAACCTCGTTTCATGACGCATAAGGGAGCAGTCAACAAAGGCTTCCCCTGTCGACCGATCCGCGTCTTGACTGCCGCGCTGTGCCGACAATCAGCTGAGCCGGCACAGCACGGCGGCCATTTTTATTTTAATGAAGCTGGGGATATTTAAATCCCCGCTTCATTGACTATGTCGGGTAGCCTATTTTACATGCCTCTCTCAGCAGAGGCATGTAGTCTAGACATACCCTGAGGTACCAGCAGTGTTGGATTTATCATCTTCCCCATGTAAGTCTTTGATGTGCAAGGAAGAGGGTCTGTTTATCTGAGAGACTGTCTTGTAACAAGGTAAGTACTTCTGATATTTATGGGTTTTCATGTCTTGTCCAACACCACTAACAACATTTCTTCCAGGATTGTTAAGAGTCTTTTCAATGGGCCTCAGTCATACATTACTTTGCCTTATTGATTTTTTTTTCAAAGCTTCCCTTTTAGCAGCCAGTCTTAGTTCAGTGATTGAGGTCCCTGACACCATGGTCTCTGGTACGGAAAATCTGATCTCATGAGGAGATTGATTAGAAAGCATGCGGACATCTGCATTCTCTCTAAAATCAAGGTTTCTTTGGCCAGTGTGGATGAACGAGTACCACCATAGCACTTTTCCTCTACAACTTCTGTATTAGCCTCACTATCCAAAGAACTGGGGGATGTGTGTTTATCAGTCAGAGTGCATCAGGATACCAAGTCTGGCTGACTTTCTCTTGTGTAGCCTGGAGAAGCACATTGATACTTATTAGGAAGTTTTCGCTGAGGTGAATAGATCTATCTTTGGAGCTCCCAAAAATCTCTCCTCACACCTTCTCTTACTGGTTCAGCAACCATTCCCTTGGCTGCCCATGGCCTTGATTTAGTTTAGAGAATCTAGTTTCATAATTGAGATTGCTCTGAGGGACAGGCTTGCATTCAACGAAGAAGACTGATGATCTCCGGGTGCCGTTTTATTCTTGTCAGCTCAAATATCGGACTGTGATTACATTCAGGAAAAACCTGAGAGAGAAATTTTATTAGGACAGTCTTGTATCCCTACACTCCATGAAGCTGATGCAACTTTTCCTATCATTATTTGAACAGATTTGTTGAACTGAGGCATCTCTAGAGCCGGCTATCCCTCCTCTGAGGCAGGCTCTACATTTTAGGAAACTTACACGGGCCTCCTCTACTGGTATCTCTCCAAAGTAGCTTATTTTAATGTCTGCCCACCAGATCAGGAAATATTTTATATATTCCTGAATTATGTGAACATTCAATGGGGAATTCTCTTTAATTTGAAAAGAATTAATCTGAAAGGTCCTTATTCTCCAACATGTGCACCAGAAGGCTTCATTAAATTATAGTGCTATCCACTAGGAGGAATATGACAGATTTCCATGACAGATTTACCATTGGTTGCATTTGACGTAGATAACTGTTGCTGAGACATTTAAGAATTGTTATTTGCTCTATTCCATAATGATAATTACCCTTATTGTCCTTAAGGGTTCCTGTGATCAGCTCATTTGAAGACTGGAACAGTCAAGATATTTTCTAACCAGATATATTGTTTTTCATGGATGTTGCTGATGAAAACAAAATTTAAATTCTAAATCTCTATCTTCCTATGATCAAATGGAGTAGCTAACTTTTTCTACAAATGCTTTAAAATAAAACTATCACAGTGTACCAAATTGTCCTATATCGTTATAGTCCATACAGTCTCTCAGAGAAGACAAAGCAAGCATAACTAGATGATTACGAGTTAGTCATGACTCAAACATAATTAAAGAGATTTCAAATCAAAGAATCCAATATTTGTAAAAAGTATATCAACTCTAGAATTAAAAAAGAAAATTTATTTTATTCATCAAGGATATAATAGTGAGGTTGGTTTTTTTTTAAACTCAAAATTTTTATCTAAATCCAAAGCTCAAAATGTACATATTTATTAAGATGTTATTTCTAGAGGATACTTTTAACCCAGTCAAAACTCTCCCCTTACTCTTGTTTTCATGTTAAATTGATGTACATTGCAATAAAAACATCAAGTTTTCATGATATTCCATTAATTGCCATCATCTAGACAGCCCAACTTGAGTTTAACAGACATACATGATGATGAGTCAGAATTCTTACATGCTTCTGTAAATAAAAGTTTTAACACATAGTTAAAAGTAATTTGTTGTATTTAAAAAATCAGATTTTTATAAAGTAGGATGTTGAAAAATGTGAGAGTTCAGACAAGAACCACAAGAATGATTAAATAATTAGAAAAAACTCTAGTTTATCACTAGAGTTCATAGTGATAAACTCAAAGAGCTCAATCTATTTAGCTTAAAGAAAAAGGTAAGGGATGAGTTGATTACAGTGTAGAAGTAGATAGGTATTTTTTGTAAAACCTATTTAAAACTGACTACCTGAGTTGCATCCAAAACTAATTATACTCCAATATTAATTTTATAAATATAAATGCAAAAAAAAATTTAAAGCCATACATGTTTTCTGCGCAAGCTTTAAAGAAAGTCAAATCACTGAATGCAAGGAAGTCAATGGCTAAGCTTCAAGAATCAAAGTTTGAGGTGCTTAAGTAGCTTTTGATAGCAAGGACTTCTTTTGCAAGTGCAGTAAGAATATTTTCATTCAACTTTATTCTATTATCTTAGTTCAGTGACTAGTTTATTCAAAGTTAAGATACAGTTCATTCCTACACTTTGTTACTATCTTTTAACTAGTTACTGATTCATAAGAGG
The DNA here is from genome assembly GCA_019425775.1 of Rafetus swinhoei. NCBI lineage: Eukaryota > Metazoa > Chordata > Testudines > Trionychidae > Rafetus > Rafetus swinhoei. Next base: position 186,439,284 of record CM033437.1, on the reverse strand, counting down.
AACTTCCCTCTTACCCCATGACTACTTACTTTACTTAAGGGCCTTTAGTTAGGCTTTCCTGAAAGTCCAAGTATGCTATATGAACTGGATCACCCTTGTCCGCACTTTTTTAACCCTCTCAAAGAATTCTAAGCATGAGGCGACATGATTTCCCTTTATAAAAGCTATGTGAGTCTTCCCTAATAGATCATATAAATAATAAAGTCTGATAATTCTGTTCTTTAATTTCAACCATTTGCTCATACTGAAGTTGGATTTACTGGCCTGTAATTACCATGATTACCTCAGGACCCTTTGTTAAAGTTGTTATCAAATTAACTAATTGCCAGTCATCTGGTCAGAGAATGATTTAAACATCCCATAGTTAGTCATTCTGAAATTTCATACTTGAGTGCCTTCGTAACTTTTATATGAAAACCTACTGTTTATCAATTTGTTCTAAAACCACCTCTATTGGCCTGGAACAATTCCTCACATTTATCACCAAAAAATGATGACTCAGGTGTGGGAATCTCTCACGTACTCTGCAGTGACAAACAAAGCAAATAATTCATTTTGCTTCTCCTCAATTACCTTGTCTTCCTTAAGTGTTCCTTGAGCACCTCAGTTGGCCAGTGGCCCTACTGACATCGGTGCTGGAACTCAGAGTGTGGGGGGTTCTGCTTGAAGTGGTTTCCATTATACACAGGGCTTGCTGTTTGGCTCAATGTCTGTCACTATACAATTGTTCCAGCATCCCTGCCCACTGAGTGTTTGGCAGGCTTCCGATTTCTGGAGGTATTTACATTTGTGTGCTGTTAATTCAGTTTACTAATTAGAGATAATATTTCCACTGTTTAATAAATCAGTTAGTTTAAATTGCAAAGCATGTTTTGCTAAAAAGCTTACAAAAGAAAAAAAGTATCTGGCACATTTAAGGTAATTTTAATTAACCAACAAAAAATTGCATATACTGTTTGTGTGTTTAATTTCCAATCAGTTCATGTCCGGGCAGCAGCACTTCTAAACCTCCTACAGTTGGAGTACACCTTGAATGAAATGCCCAATACAACAAGTTGTAACAAAGCTTAGTCCTTTTAACTGTGTTGCTGTGACTTGACATGTACAGGCATAGAATTTTTGATTGTCAGTCTGTCATTGTCTTTGCAGCCACCAACAGACAAATTGCAAAACCATTTCCATCCAGAAAAGGGGGAAGGGGAAAGAAATAAACCTTCATTCATTCACCCTCTTTATTTTACTCATGTCAGAGAATCACTTACTATTTAGATTGCTCACTAATGGCACTTTGGTGGACAGAATATTAGGCTGAACCGATTCTGAATATGAATTAGTAAATCTACCTGAGACTGAACAGGAACAAGTTATAGACAATTTTTAAAATAGGTTTCACTAAGAAATCAACATCATAGAAGTGCTACTGAAAAAGCTAGTGAACAGTCACATTTTCTCGGTACACTAGATTTCAAAACTTTAAATACTATGAAAAAGAAAGTACAGAAAAGGGAATGGTTCAAGCCACAGACTCCTAGTGCCTTCCAAAGCTTATTGCTCCCAGTCATTTCTTCAGTCATATCTGCCAAGTTCCTCCAACTCTACACTTGCCTGCACAACTGTCTTCAGGCTTAATTTGCTGAGTTGAATCCCCTACTCCCACCTAGTTTGTACATTTCCAACTTTCATAACCTAGCTCCAGGGCTTAATTTGCAATGAAGGAGGTGCTGGGGTTCAAGCAATATATTTTACATTCATAACCCATGCAGCAAGCCCAGAGGGACTGGGACTATGAAGTGTCAAGCCCAGAGATGCTGAGGCTCATCCCTGATAAGCTCCTGCACAAATTAAGCACTGCTGAGCTCAGTCTAAAGCATGCTTATGACACCTTACTATCAGATCTCCACAGGTCCTGCCCTGTTTCTCTAGAGACAGACAATGCTGGCCACCTCACAGTTCTCCCTAGTCCTGGCTGGGAGCTCTAGGATATAGCTTGGCAACTGCAATGAAGTTCTGCATTTCAAATGCATTGTGTACTAACAAAACCTAAGCAACAGGAATTGGAATAAGACACCAACTGAGTTAGCCTATGCTTACATGCTGACCAGAAGAGTGTGTGTGGGGTGGGGAGGGAGAGAGAAAAGGACAGGGTATTTGTGGCTTGATAGATTCTAAGACATGTGCAGCTCCAGAAAAAGACCTCTTACCTGGATCTGGCTGCAGATGTGCAGTGCAGGTACTTGCTGTAGAAGGGCATTACTAGATAAAATGGTCTAGCTAAGGATTTGAAGAAAAGCATCCCTAAAGGGAGCTGAAAAATGTGGGTGAGGATTCTTACATCTAATACAGCAGGGAGTTGAATCCCCTTTCCTTTTATATCCCCCTTTTACCTCACACAACGGGAGGGTGCTGGGGTCTCAGCAGAAAGATGGCAGTACCAGAGCGGATATAATTAAAGGAAAGAATGATGACCTGAACTGTACAATTTGTTGCCCACTACTTACAGATATTATAATTGACAAAACTGCAGCCTAAATAAACCACCATTGAACATTTACACGTGTTCCATGGCATGTTATTTTCCATGAGACAGACTTATCTGCAGTTTTACAATTCTGGTTTTAGATCTTCTAGCATTTATGCCACTGAAATACTTTAAGAAACAAATATTTTATCATTAAATCATCGCACTGGAATCTTATTTTCTGTAGGGGGTTGTTTGTTTTAAAACTTTCTTGCAAATTGATTACACTGGGCAGGGATATAAAAATAAAACAAAAGATTACATATACCTACATATGCAAAAGGAGTACAGGCCAGCATAAAAGTGAATAATCTCTGCTCGTAAGCTTTATGATGTGTTAACATCAAAAGTTTTACAGAGTACATTTAGGCATTCTGACATCTGGTTGGTTAGAGTAGATAGTATCTTAGTGCTTTTCATCTTCACAGCGCTTTACAAAAATTAATTGGTCTTTCACAATGTCCCTGTGAAATAATTAAGCTTTATTATCCTCCCCCCATCCTTTTTTTCCCCTCTGAGATGAGGGAGCAGACACAGAGACTTGGGGTACATCTAAACTACATCCCTTTTCGATAAAGGGATGTAAATTAGCCGTATCAAAATTGTAAATGAAGTCGGGATTTGAATTCCCAGCGCTTCGTTTACATAATGGTGGCCGCGGCTTTTTTTCGATCCTGTAACCCACAAAAAATGAGGGTTACAGGATCTTTTGAAACCTTTCGACAGAATTTCTGTCGAAAGATTCCCATCTTGACCGCGTTTTTTTCCCCCAAAAAGCGGCTTTTCAAAAAAAAAAAAAAAGAAAGCCGCGGCCGCCATTATGTAAATGAAGCATGGAAAATTCAAATCTCGGCTTCATTTACAATTTCAATACGTCTAATTTACATATCTTTATCGAAAAAGGGATGTAGTTTAGATGTACCCTAAGTGATGTTCCTAAGGTATAGAGGGGAGCCTAGTCAGATCTAGAAGTACAACTCTTGGGCTTTGACTCTCAGTTCTGTGCCATGCCTCAAATCCCTCCAAACTTCTCTTCAAAGATCTACTGTCCTCCCAAGCAGGCCCAATTCACCTCTCTATATTTTATGACCTTGAACAAGTAGGCCCACCAACAACCTTTTCCCCCACCTCCAATTCTTTCTCTATTTCCTAGGCCACCTCTTCAGATCAAACACTGTCATCATTTGCTAGCCTAATTGATCTTTCAGAGGAGAGCAAGTACATCTCTGAGCTCTCTGCTAGACCCTCTGTAGTTCAGCTAGTGGGCACCCCATTAAGTATTTTAGATTCTCCTCACTCTGCACACAAACTCAACCATACACTCATTTCTAGCACATGGCTCAACAGATGGAGAGGACAAGGAACCCGCCATTTTCGGTGTTTAGCATGGAAATTTTACCTCTGTTCAAGAAAGTTTGGGCGTTAGAATGGAAGCTGGAATTAATTCACCCTTGACTAAACTGGATTCTACTAATAAACTACTCTAAAGCATAGGGTTACAAATATATATGAATTCTAGGAAGCCACTGTGACAGACAGACCACAATTCCAGAGGAAGTAAAAATTATAAGTCTCAAAATCTGCAATTTGCAGGATTTCTTCAGATACCAAATTTCCAAGAATGGGCACAATGGTCTCTAAAAGATGTAGCATTTTATTTCAGAGATGCAGCCCAATGTTCACATGAGAGTCTAACCTAAACTATCTGAAATTCTTTGGCATGTAAAATTCGTTTAGAGCAGTGGTCTCCAACCTTTTTACACCCAAGATCACTTTTTAAATGTCAGAACAAGCCAAGATCGACTCCCCATCCTTCCCCCAAAACCCCACCCTTCTTTGAAGCCCCACCCTCTCTATTCTCTTCCTCTCCATCACTTGCTATCCCCAGCCCTTAAACACTCTACACTGTCGCTTTTTCCCCAATTCTTCTGTAGGAAGAGGTTTTTCCAATATTTGGCCTGTCTAGACTGGACCAAATGTCAGAAAAAACCCTTCTTTTGGAAGCTCTTTTATTCCTTGTGGAACGAGGAATACAGGGGTTACTGAAAAAGCATGTTTGCTCTTCCACTAAAAAAAGTGAAAGAACAAATGCACCCCTGGATGCGGAAGAGTTTTTCTGGGATATCTCTGGAATCCTGGAAAAACTCCTGCAGTCTAGCTGTACCTTCACTGGGTTGAGACAAGATGTGGGGTCTCTGGGGTGGGAATGAGGGATTTGGGTGTGGGAAGGGGTGAGAGGGGCAAGCTCTGGGAGGAAATTTGGATGCAGGAGGAGGTGGAGACGGGGACGCTGGCTCGGGGAGGGGGCTACAGGCCGGGGAGTGTTGGGATCAAATGTAGGGTTAGGGTACTAAGTAAGCCACAGGCTTGTGGATGTGAGGGTGCAGGAATTTGGGTTGGGGTATGTGAGGGGCTCAGGGCAGGGGGGTCCAGTGTATGATAGGCTCAGATCTAGGGTCTGGGGGGGGAAGTGCAGGAGTGTTATGATGCTGTGGACAGATGGGGGCTTAGCCCCAATTGGGGGTTTGTGGGCCAGGCTTCATTTTTAAATAAAATACTATGTCAAACACAAAAAGTTTCTGCATTGTCTTTATTTATGAGAGGGGTGAGGAACCTGTTTTGAGTCAGGGGTCACTGACCCACAGAAAAGTCAGTTGGGGGCCACACAAGTGAGATGCAAAAAAAAAAAAAAAAAACCTCCTTCAACCCTCCTCCCCTCCCCCCCAAGCCTCACTAATGTGGCCCCAACTGTGCTGGTGGGAGCAGGGGACATGGTACTGGGGAATGGTGCTAGTGGGTGCTGGGGCAGGGGACAGGGGAGAGGATTCTACAGCAGGGGACAGGGTGCCAGTGGGGGCAGGGGACAGGGTATTGCTGGGGGCAGGAGTCCCCCGCACCCACCTCCTCCCAGGACTCCTGCGCTCTCCCACCTGCAGAGGAGGGAAGCCCCGGTGCGTGCCTCCTCCGGGGATGACTCCCCCCTCCCGCAGAGGGGAGAAGCCTGGGCATGCACCTCCTCCGGGGACGACTCCCCCCCGCAAGTTCCTGGCATGCCACAGACTTGGGGGAAGAGAGCAGCCAGTGCACTTCTGGAACCCCCAGAAGTGGCATGCAGATGCAGGACTTCTGTCCACCCCGCAGGAAGCCGGCACTACCTCCACTGTCGCTGGAGCTAGGTAGTGGGGCTCCCTTGGGGTGGAGAGAAATGGGGGGGGGCCCTGAACACCTCGTGATTGACTGGTTGAGCCCTCATGATCGACCCATCGATCGCAATCGATGGGTTGGTGACCACAGGTTTAGAGGTCTCATGAAACCAAGCTTTCTGGCAGTCACCCTAGGCTAGAAATAAAAAGAAAGGTAAATTATATTTCTCTGTACTTCAACAAAAAAGATTCAGTCAAAGGAAAAGAGGCCCAGATTAATTTCTATTGTAGTCCCTTAGGGCTTATCTAGACTATGCTGAAGTGCCAAAAGAAGAGCTTTTTCAGCTTTTTTGACAAACTCTTCCCTTTTTAGAAAAGCCGAATAAACCTCATTTTTTGAAGAAAAGCAGCTTTTCGAAAAAGGGGAGGGGGTGTTTGCCGAAAAAGCCACATCCAAACTACTTTCACTTTCAAAAGCTCCACTTTAGAAAGTGAGATCGGAAGAAGATATGCAAATTCCTGCGGAAATTACATATCCTCTTTCGGCACTTCGGTGTAGTCTAGATGAGCCCTTATAGAATACTAGAACTAGAAGGGACCTTGAGAGATCAACAAGTCCAGGCAGGACCAAGCACCATCTAGATCAGGGGCCAGCAACCTTTCAGAAGTGGCGTGCCAAGATTTAACTTATTCACCTGTATGGATGGGTCCGAGTGCCAGTGATACTTTTTAAAGTCAATAATAGTCCTACTTACAGCAGATTCATTAATAAATAATAAATTAAGATGCAGATCTTACTGTTTAGTGTGATCCTTGGCCTTGCTGAGTTCTCTCATCTCGAGCTCATAGTTTGATACTTTAAGCAGCACACAAGCCTCTGAATCAGGGTTCAGCAACCTACGGCACACCAGACCAGCCACGAGCCCATCCCCGTCTCCAACCTGCCTGCCCAAACCCTGGTGGCAGCAACCTGCCCACCCATAGCTTCAACCCCCACCCCCAGCCACGCCTTCAACACACCGCAGCAGCAACTGTCCCGCCCGCCACATGTTCTAGGCCTGAAATGCCAGCAGCAGCCACCCCACAATGTGTCCTCAGCCCCAATGGCAGCTAGCCCCCAACCTGGCCCTGGCCGCCCGAGCAGCTGCCTGAGCAGCCAGCCCCCAACGTGGCCCTGGCCTGTCTTGGTCCCAAATCTACCCATGAGTTCAACACCCTCTCGACAGCAACCCTCCCGCCCCCAGCTTCAACATCCCACAGTCCCCAATTTGCCCAGTTGCAGCTTTAACACTCCATGGCAGTAATTTGCCCGCCATGTGCTCTAGGCCCAAAACGTTGGTGGCAGCTGCCCCATAGTGCAGCCTCAGCCCCAGCCAGCCCTCAATATGACCCTGGCCGCCAGAGTGGCTACCCTAGTGGCTGCCAGAGTGGCCACCCTAGTAGCCACCCCCCAACACGGCCTTGGGCCCATCCCATCCCCCAACCGACCTGCCCGCTGCTTCAATACCCTCCAGGCAGCAACCTGCCCACCCGCAGCTTCATCACCTCTTGGTCCCCAACCTGCTTGGCCACTGCTTCAACACGCCGCGGCAGCAGCCCGCCTATCTGCTATATGTTCTAGGCCCGAAATGCTAGCAGCAGCCACCCCACAATGCGGCCTCAGCCCCAGTAGCAGCTGGCCCCCAATATGGCCTTGGCTGCCAGAGCGGATGCCTGAGCAGCCAGCCCCCAACACAGCCCTGGGCCATTTCCATCCCTGTCTCCATTCCCGCCAGGAGCAGCCATGACACTCATCATCCAGGAGCAGAAGGAAAATGAGTGCTGCTGCAGAGGTGGGCAGGATTAGATTAGAATTTTGTGTGTGTCGCCGTGTAGGCACGCACGTTAAGGGAACACTAGCGCAGGCTCCCGGCTGCACAGGGGATGAGGGGTGGGACTGAGCTCCTGCCTTGCATGCCAATGAAAATCGGTTCACGTGCCACTTGTGGCATATGTGCCATAAGTTGCCGACCCCTGGTCTAGATCATCCCTGACAGATGTCTGTCTAACCTGCTCTTAAATATCTCCAGAGATGGAGATTCCATAACCTCCCTAGACAACTTATTCCAGTGTTTAATCACCCTGATAGGTGGGAAGATTTTCCTAATGCCCAACCTAAACCTCTCTTGCTGCAGTTTAAGCCCATTGCTTCTTGTCCTATCCTCAGAGACCAAGGAGAACAATTCTCTCCCCTCCTCCCTGCGACATCCTTTTAGATACTTGAAAACCGCTATCATGTCCCCCCCCAATCAGTCTTCTCTTCTCCAAAGTAAACAAGCCCAATTCCTTCAGCCTTGCCTCATAGCTCATGTTTTCCAGACCTTGAATCATTTTTGTTGCTCTTCTCTGGACTTTCTCCAATTTCTCCACATCTTTATTGAAATGTAGTGCCCAGAACTGGACACAATACTCCAACTGAGACCTAATCAGTGCAGACTAGAGCGGCAGAATGATTTCCCGTGTCTTTCTCCCAACACTCCTGTTAATGCATCCCAGAATCAGGTTTGCTTTTTTTGCAACAGTGTCACACTGTTGACTCATATGTTGCTTGCAGTTCACTATGACCCATAGATCTCTTTCTGCAGTACTCCTTCCTAGACAGTCGCTTCCCATTCTGTATGTGTGAAATGGATTGTTCCTTCCTAAGTGGAGTACTTTGCATTTGTCCTTATTAAACTTCATCCTATTTACCTCAGATCATTTTGAATTATGACCCTATCCTCCAAAGCAGTTGCAACCCTTCCCAGATTGCTATCATCCGCAAACTTAATAAGTGTACTCATCTAAGTCACTGATGAAGATGTTGAACAGAACTGGTCCCAAAACAGATCCCTGCGGAACCCTACTTGTTATGACTTTCCAGCATGCTCTTATCCTTAGTTATCAAGGTGGGCTTGATGCTGAAGTGTGAAGTACCTGTGAGGTACTGAGCATCCAAAACTCCACTGACTTCAGTGGGAGTTGAGGGTATTCAGTACTGTGCAAAATCAAGAACACACGCCATCAATGTGTCAGCACATGAGTTTTTTGAATAGATGGCATTGTATTCTGCATCATCAAAATGTGGAAGATTTATTTTTCCAGAGAGGTGGTTCACAGTTATGCAACTGTCTGACAAAGCAACATGCAGAGCAAAATGAGAAATGCATCTTTTCTACAAAAGTATTGAAGCTTTTTGATGTATCAACAACAAATATCTGATACCAAAGATATTTGTATTTCAAAGAAGAAGAGTGATAACTAAAACAAATGAAAAAAAAATTGCTGCCACACCAAAAATAGAGAAAGGCCCTTTAGGTAAAATAAGCCATTTCTCATGTTATCAAAGAAGAATATGGAAATTAATTCAGAATAGAATTAAAATGAAAACTAGCAGCATGTACAGTTGAATATGATATCACCAGGAATGAGTTTTCACAGAATAAAGCTGCAAGAGATTTTCTGATAAAGATTTTCTGGATAGTAACAGATAATGTTGAATAACTTTATACAACATTAAGGACCAGATCCTTATTCTGCTTTCCTTTGGTGGCATAATTTAGGCAAGGTTTTGGCATTCTGTCCCAGATTTGCCAAACTAAATTTGACATGCCCAAATGCCTTTAAAAATCTGGCCCTTAATTGCTAACTACTGCTAAAAGTGCTAATGAAACACCACAAAAGTACCTACTAAATTTAAAATTGAAGACTCGGCCATGTGCATCAGTGTATCTAAGGTAAATGAACTCACAAAAAAAATATGAAAAAGTAAAAGGCATTTGAATCAAACTAGTGTATTTCTTTGAATGTTTGTGAAATATTTTGAAAATAAAACTGTCTCCTGCCAAGTATGGATTAGTAACCTAGCAAATGTAATTGCCAGCAGTATGGTGTATTTTATAAATGTCACACTAGAGCTCCCTCTCTCACGGCTTGAGTTCAGTGTTCAGCATTTCTGCAACTTCAGAGCAAGACCTGAGCAAGGTAGAACAGCTCTGAGGAGACTGATGGCGGCACTGCCAGCAGCTCAGTTTTGTACTGCCATAGAAATGTGCAGAATGTGTTCCCTCAACATCTGTTATTATGTGCCATTAGGCACATAGAAGGTAGCTTGCAACAGCCACAAGCTAGAGGTGATTACGAGAGTCTTATGAACACATTTTGCCAGGCTTCAGCAGGGCCGTCCTTAGGATTTATGGTGCCCTAGGCGGGATTATTAAACTGGTGCCCCTATGCCTGAGTTGCTCGTCCACCCCCACGTCATAGGCGTTCGCAGCACATTTCATTAGGGTGTGCACCCAAAGAATTTTTTTAAAATGTACTCTTTGACCCCCTATTAGCCAGAGCCCTGACCCCAGTTAACCACGCCCCTGGCCCCTGTTAGCCACGCCTCTGGAGGCAACAATCTCGGGGCAAGATGGACACATGACCAAAAGTAAAAGGTGTCATGTGACCCCCCTCTAAGGACCCACCATCCTCCTACCAATAGGGATTAGTTTGGCCTCCACCAAACCCCCCTCATGCAACTATCCTGCAATTGCATTAACACAATGTGTGTGACATTAACTTGGGGCGGAGAGGCTGGGGGAAGTGTCCCCTCTAAGAGTTTCCTCCCATGAGCAGAATGAATTTTGTGCTGTGCACCAGTACTGAGTTCATGCGGCTTGTTTGGATGTGCCACTGTGGCACCCAAGTTATTAATAAATATCTTATAAACCTCTCCCTTTTCCCTCTGCTGGCATGTCTCCTCCCCTTGCCCCATCATCTCCCCTGGTGCCTGCTGCCCCCCAACCCCTCACCCTCCTCTGCTGTCCTGACTCCTGCCCTTCTCACTGCCCTCAGCCTTCCTAAGACCTGCCTCCTCCACCAGCCCTTCTCTCCCCTGTGCCCACTCCTCCAGTAGCCCCACTCTGATCATGTGAGCTACCCTCCTCATCCCCTCTCTAACACCTCCTCTACACACCTGCCCTGCCTCTCTCCTCTCTGAGGCTGGTTCCTCCTGCAGGTGTCTGCCCTTCTGCTTCACCCCCAGAATCCCCTGGCACCTGCACCTTCTCTTAGCCCTGCACCCTCCTCCTTCCTCACTGCCCCTGCCCCCTTTGCCCTCTTTCCTGACGCCCACCCCTCACCACCCTCTGCCCCCATTCCCCTCATGCCCCTGTGCCCTCACACATGCCTTGCTCCATCCCTGCCTTCCTCATGCCCACCCCTTCTTTCAAGCCTTCTCCCAGCACCTCCCCCTCCAGCCCCCAATGCCCTTACCCTCTCCTCTCCCACTGACACCTCCCCTCCTGCCCTTTTCCTCATTGTCTCCACTTGCTGCCCCCCCCGGCCCCGGCATTTGTCTCTCCTCTACCCTGTCTCTTGGTGCCTGCCCCTTTCTTCTCCTGACCTGCTCCCCCTCCCATCAGCACAAGCCCCTTCCTCTCCCACCCCTTCCCCCTATTGTTCCTGCACCCCTTCCCTCCCCTCACTTCTGCCTTCCAGTTTGCAGGGCTGGAGTCTGCTGCGATCGGGCCCCAGAAGTCCCTGCAGCCCAGGCTCCAGACCACGTGCCAGACCTAGAGCTGGGCCGCTCGGTGTTTGCAGCCCCGGCCCAGCTGCCGTCCCACCTCTAGCCAGGCTCTGCTCCCCCAAGCCCCGCTCGACACGTCTCCTTCCTCCTCCTTTCCTGATCCGCGGCTGGCTGTTTTTAAAAATGGCACCGCCCCCTCTGGTGCGCCGCGCGTGACCCCACCCCCAGCGCAGCCGCAGCTCCACTCGTCCACTGCTGCCCGGGTTGACGATGCATGCTCGTGCCTCTCGCGGCCGTGCCTGCTTTCCCTTCCCCCGGCCTGGTACCTTCCCCAGCCGGGGTCAGCTTGCAGGCCTCCTCGCTGGAGTCCCTCGGTCCGGTGGGGTCTTCTGGCGGGGCCGTAAGTGCCGGCAGCGCCCCTACCAGCTCCGGTGCAGAGCGCACGCCTATGCTTCCCATCCGTCCCGGCAGAGTGGTGCCCCAGAAAGAGTGGTGCCCTAGGCAACTGCCTATTCTGCCTATGCCTAAGGAGAGCCCTGGGCTTCAGCATGGAAGGGCTTGGGTAAAATCTTTCTGTCTACCCTTCCCACTAGTGTAATCTCAGAAGACAAGGGAGAAATCTGTCCTAAATTAAAATACAAGAAATATCGAGAGTCAGGATTTGAAGGGGGCAGGATGCTCTTAAAATAGCTGGAAGGATTTCCATCTTTAAAAAGCTGGTTTAAGAGAGAAGAAATGAATTCTGATCTGACTTCAGCCCCTCTATACTGCATTTCAGCCCAAAGTAAGATTTTATTGCCAAAATAATTTCAAGGCTCTGGCCAGATATTCCTCAGGCTTTGTCTCCCCTTTCTAAAGTCAAAGCTCTGCCCCAGCCACACACAGTCTTCTTACAGGCCTGTCGTCACCTACTACCTCTGCTCCGCCCATGTTTCCCTCTTAAGCAACCTCCTTCTGAATGGTGGTAATCATCTTCACATGTTCATTCACGTGGCCATTTGTGCCGGACATTCCATGTCCCAATTTGCATTGCAAACAGTCAAGTTTCTTTATAGAAATCTTGCCTAAAACACACACCCCCTACCTTTTTCTACACTGATAATCTCCCTAAGGAAAGAAGGGTTTGGTTTTCAGCCCTTTAACCCCAGGAGGTGCCATTTCAGATTTTGGTAGGGAGGGGGCCAACCTGAGCATGCCGAGTTGGGGGTGGGTGGGAGGGAGAGAGTGAGAGTATGGGGGGATAGACTGAGGACAGAGGCTTCAGCAGTGTTACTAAGCATGCTCAGTACAAGCCAAGCACCAAATGGGAAGAGTGGGAACCAACCCCATCCACATGGCCACCAGTAGCCTAGGCGGGGGAAGGCTTTGCCTTCCCAAACCGCCAGGTAGGGTCCCACCCACAATCTGCCCCCAGAACGCCTACTGTAGGCATTCTGGGGGTGGAGTGTTGCTGCACCCAGCCCCCGTCCACCCCGTGCCCTTGGGCTGTGGCCATGCCGCGTGACCTCTTCCCTCCTCCTATGCTCCAGGGCTGGCATGGCTGGGGCCGCACCATGTGCCCTCCTACCTCCCCTCGTGCTCTAGGGTTGGGGCTGTGCCGCATGTCCTCCTCCCTCTCCCAGGGCTGGGGAAGTTGGGGCTGCGCCACATGTCCTCCTCCCTCTCTGGTGCACTGCGGAGGCTGGGGTGAGCATGTACCCATCTGCTCCCCTTCCTCTGGTTGGTCTCAGCGGAAGGGGCAGGGCCCCCAGCCCTACCTTCACCAACTGCCAATACCCATCCCCCCCTTCTGTCCTCCCACACACATCATCTCTATTCCGTGGCTACACCAAGGCACTGGAAAACTCTACTTTTTTTTGGTAGATAACTTAGCAGTTAGCTGACAGGAGCACTGTATCTAATTCTTATATTAAAGAAAGAAATTTAAAATATTAGACCCACTCAGCTCTAACACTGACATAGTCTGACATCTTGTGGCAAGTCGCTTAAGGGACGCTGGTTAGACAACATTGAAATATATTCTTACTTTGTTGCTAACTCTGTGGAGAGACGCACACCCCATTAGGACTCCTGGGCTCTATCTCAGCTCTGGAAGGGTAGTGGAGTCTAGAGGGTTACAGCAAGGGGGCAGATACATTTCAGTTCTATACAAGAACATCAGAATGGCCATATTGAGTCAGACCAAAGGTCCTTCTAGCCTTGTATACCAACTTCTAATAGTGGCCAATGCCAGGTGCTTCAGATGGAATAAACAGAAGAGGCAATCATCATGATTCATCCTCTGTCACCCATGCCCAGGTTCTGGAAAACAGAAGCTAGGGACACAAACCCTGCCCATTCTGGCTAGTAGCCACTGATGGACTTATCTTCCTTGAACTTATTTTGATCTTATTGGAACCCTGTTATGGTTTGGGCCTTTCCCCCCCATCTCCTGGCAAAGAGTTCTGGACAGTCTCTATGACAAAGAATTAATGGACACAAATCAGATATTCAAAATGATAACACACAGAAACCTGTGGGGGGAACATTTTAACTTGCCCTGCACTCATTAATGGATCCAAAAGCGACTATACTCTTACAAAGAAATTTCAAAAACCAGCTGGAGAGAGAAGCTGTAGAACTTGCCTTTATTTGCAAATTTGACACTTTTAATCAAGGTCTCAACTGAGACACGAACTGAATAGGCCACTACATTCAACACCCTAATTACAGCAAAAGCTAAGTATTACACACTTACAGCCCACTTTATTAGCCTCGTTTAGCATGGACACTCTAATTGACAAGATTTTTTTCTTTCTCTATACCTACCCATCCCCTCTTTTTCTGCTATTTATTTGTACCTCTGGGCCCCTGGCTCAATCCATCTGAAGAAGTGGGTTGTGCCCACGAAAGCTCATGACACTACCTATATTTTTTGTTAGTCTCTAAGGTCCTGCAGGACCATTCATTGTTTTTTAAGGTTTTTTGTATGTATAGTTAGGATTATATTGTTCCACGTGCATTACTTTGCACTTATCGATGTTGAATTCCATTTGCCTTTGTCTTGCCCAATCACCCAGTTTTGTGAAATCCCTTTGTAGCTCTTTGCAGTCAGCTTTGGATAATTGCCTGTTCACCAGTTTTCATGGGTGCACTGTAGTCTAGGCAGGGAAAGGCTTTGCCTTCCCAAACTGCCAGGCATGTCCCCGGCCACTCTCTGCCCCCAGAATGCCTGCTGTAGGCATTCTGGGAACAGAGTGGTTGCTGCCTCCAGTGCCCGCCCTTCCTGTGCTCTGGGGTTGGGGCCATACTGCACGCCCTCCTCCCTCCCTGGTGCCGGGGTGAGCATGCACCTCCCTGCTCACCTCACCTCCCTGTGGCTGGGGGGATGGCACGTGCATAGCATGCCACCCTGCCTACCCATGGGGGGGGGGGCAAGGAAGGGGCGAGGCCTCAGCAGAAGGGGTAGGGATGGCAGTGGGGCTGGGGGCATGCCTTCCCCAGCTCTATCTTTACCAACCGCTCATGCCCCTTTTTCAAGAACATTTGAAACAGACACTTTTAAATGGAGTACCCAGCAATGTTTTCATGAAGATCTTCAATAGCTTGAATGCCCAACCTTTATTATTCTTAACCACCTCACCCCTCCCTCTTTTTATAACAAAGTCCCTGCCCCAAAGGCAAAGCTGCAAGCAGATCAAACCCTGTTGCATTTTAGAGCTGCCTCTGGTATCAGGGCATGCAGCTTTAAGCAAACCTCATGTATGAAATCTGGGGTTCCAACCTGAAGGGGGCAAATGCTCCCCTTGTTTCCCATAAATGGCACGCTTGTTTAACCCACCAGCAGAAGAATCTTCTAGATACCATCGTTGCTCATTGGAAATCAATCCATCAAGTAATCATCCAGTGTATGCCACATTATGACTCTGGGCTGATTTTCTTTATTGATTTACAAGGCAAGTCAGTCTTTTGGAACACGGACCAGATGTTCCAGTCTTCTATGTGCAGCATCAAGTACAACAAACTTCATGAATGATTTGTAAGGAGAACACTAATAGAGTCTTGCAGCTATGCTATAATTAAACAAGTGAAGTCCTGATCCACGTATAAAATCCAGGTCCACATTTATACTCCATGTCAGATTATAATCTTTGCTAAATCAGTAAAGCATATGTTCAGTCAGTAACTTTATGATTTAGAATTACTTACAAGAGGGAGATTTGTCATACTTTGTTTGAATGAGGACATTTGGAATCACAGTTAAACAATTTATAACCCAGGTAAATTTTTCTTAAGGCAGGATTTCCCAGGGTACAGAAAAAGGGGCTTCTAGAAAAATCTCCATTTCAAAATCTTATATAATCTCTGTTGTCTTGTTCTATAAGGAGAAGCCAACATTTTAATGCTTGATCATACTGGTTTAAAGTGTGACGTACTAATTCTATACAAAGTAACCAAAGCTCCTTTTATCCAAAGGAAGCTCATTCAAGATCTGCCTAATGTCCTGGGATTTCCCCAATTAATAAAATATGTCACCTTACCTTTAAATGGAAAGCCCAGCATAAGCACGTCTGCATCTGCCTCAATCTCCAGATTGAACACATCATTTCCCTTGCTCAACAAGCCTTCAAGATTCTCCTCCTTCCCACTTTGAAAGTTTCTGATCTCAAATCTGCTAGGAAACAAATAGATAGAATCATCAGTTCCTACTTTCTTCCTCCCAGCAACAATGGTGATGTTGTGAGGACACAGGACCTACAGGGAAGCAAAAGAAAAAAGGTCTGTGAAATGCATGCCATACAAAAGGCAGGCCCTGTCACTATTTAACCATAGCAACTGCAATAATTCCATGACAGACTGGAAGGGATTTTCTTACTCTGCAGAGGCTGCTAAATGAGACTTCTAAAATGGTATCCTCCATTAAACTAATTATGGGAAAAACACATTCAACTATATATGAAAGCTACAGCTGTATTAACACTTCAGCTGGCAGCACAATTTGCTACAGAGCAGAAGACACGGAGTCAGTATCAAATACAGGATTTCTGTCTTCCCTAACACCAGAGGGGCCACAAAGGGAATGACAACTTCTGCAAAAGGAAAACAAATCATTCTGTGACCCTTTGCTGAGTTTGTCCACCCTGTGGAGAGAACAAGGACAGTGAACAGAGGCAAGGGATTAAAAGTGGAAACAGCAGCATCCTCAAATGACAGGTTGTCCTTACTAGGCTGGCATGAGTTTGGGATGGGTGTTCTGTTTTTCTTCTAATTTATACTAACCAGGAAGGAAGTGTCAGAAAGTGACTGGTCAACATGATTATATAAATCCCCAAAGAGATAGGTGGCACATCTTTTTAACAACAATTCACAGAAAATTCTACCAGGAGAAAACAATGGTATCAGAGTGACTGCAGACTAAGAGGGATTCATTATCCTGAACTCCAAGAGTGACAATGTCCAGAGGCCAAGTACGGGGAATGGGAAGCAAGAGCCTCTGCTCAAATGCCAAATCAGACAAAACCAGCCAGCTTTCAATGCATGCACTTTGCACAGGCAGAGGAAACAAAAGAGGAAAGAAAAGGAAAACAGTACAGAGCTTAAAAAATTTTATTTATAACTATAAGATGATCTGGTAGCAGATCTCATCTGCAATTAAACAGATGATGAATTCAGAAAATTACTATAGTCAAATTTAATTAAATCAGTAATAATTGGTAATCTGTGGAAAAAAAGAGTTAAAATAGTATAAGCGATAGAATAGAGTGTTCCTTTATAGGTGCAATTTGTATCCACATATTTGAGATACTAAATGAATCATGGAAACAAATTGGACTGTGATTGTTGCTCCTCATTACCTGACAGAGAGCACAAATAAGCCAGAGGCACAAGCAATTAATTTTGCAGGCATAAATTGCATCCACCAACATACTGAAAAAAACCCCCAAACAAGTTAATTAAAAATACACTAATTTTTTCTGGAAGAAATTCTATCTAGACATAAAATCAGAAAACAAACTATGCAGGAAACTTTCATTTCCTCTCAGCTTTATTACTAAATGCACTTGGAAGATAAAAGGATTTTTTTTCCATCTGAGCTTTTCTGCTCCTGCTGCAGATTTCCTACCTGAAGTAATATTCTGTTTGTGACATATCAGATAGCTTGAGTGAAGAGCAGTGCAGTCTGTCATCACTAACTGAGGATGAGGACTTCAA
This sequence comes from Rafetus swinhoei, assembly GCA_019425775.1. Lineage (NCBI taxonomy): Eukaryota > Metazoa > Chordata > Testudines > Trionychidae > Rafetus > Rafetus swinhoei. The sequence goes on along the minus strand of CM033437.1, from coordinate 186,421,898 downwards.
GTGCGAATATGCAGGAGCAGAAAGACCCCCCTATAGAAATAAAGCTCTCACAGGCCTCAGCTGAAACTATTTGCAGTTTGTTTTAACTCCACTCTGATGATGGCAAACTTCGTATCTCATTTGTCTGCATTTCTTTCAGCCATGCTTTGCTTTATTCTCTGCCACACCTTCTATATAGAATTCTCTGTGCTGAGAGACCTCCATCCTGTCCTTAAGATCTTTTCTCAAGGCCCACTTTTTTCATAGTGCCTACACAAAATAAGTCAATTCACATCATCAGGATGATGGGGTACCATTGGGATAGCCAACATTTACACACTTTTAACAATGTTATATGTTGATTTCTCGAGTTTCATTCTTCTCCACCATTTGAATCTTGCTGGTATTTTTAGACTATAAACTCTTCTGAGCATATGCGCTATGCATGTATTGAGAGTATATAATACGTTGTGTGCACTACAATGCTACAAACTGCCACCACTGTGTACAAATAAAGCCCAACCAGATACAGACATTGCTTTTTGAAGTTAATAATGGGTCATCATTTCACTAATATTATGTAACCCTTTTAACATTTTATAGAAACAAGTTGGCACTCGATAACATAGCTAGATCACTCAATTACCTTGTTCTGTTTGTTCTCTAAAACATTTGGCATTGGCCACTGTCAGAAGACAGAATAGTGGGCTAGATGGAGCATTGGTCTGACCCAGTATGGTTATTCTCATGTAAACATATACTTCCCCTTCTGTTGCCTCCAAAGGCCCAATTATGAATAACAGGTGCATTTTTATAGTTCAAGCCCCCAGGCAGAAATCTGCCATATTTGGGGTCTCTAGTTTCATTATCTTCTATATATTTGGAAGAGATTTAGCTGTTTGTTTGTATGTTTTTCTGTCTGTTCAAGAACTCCTCCTAAACAGTAAGAGCTAGGACCACCAAATTTGGTATATAGCTTCCGCTTATCATAACATAAATCAAGGTTGGGGTTTGGTTGTGCCAGGAAAACAAGATGTGCCTGGAATGGGATTGCTTCTCATAAAACGATAGAGAAAAGAGACAGAATCACCAGGCAGGTGAAAGGGACTGGCTGGAGGTGCGCTTCCCATCCTGCTTCCACTCCCTAGGCACCCTTTCGAGAGGGTGGGGTGGGCTGAAGCTCCTCTCCCTGACTTATTTGAAAAAATTTGTCCTTCCCTTCATCAAGCAGCAAGTGAACAGTTTGCTGCATTCCTCACTATGAGCTGGGAGTGCAGGGGAAGGAAAGGGAGGTGGTTGCTGGAAGGGACAATTAAATTGCATAATGACCACAGGGGGCAGCAAGGGGGCAGAGATGGGGAATGGTACAGCTATCACCCCATTGGGCCAACAGGGGGCAGGGGTGGCTGGTGCCCGCTGTAATTGCAATGGATTGCTTCTAATAAAACCGAACAGAGAAAAGACACAGAATCACCAAATCCTCAAAACTGACATACCTGAGTGAATGTTAAAAAAAGGGCTCAGGGAGGACAGGGGCTTAAGGCAGGTGCCACCTCTGCCTGCTGGACCAACCACAGAACTGCTGCAGCAGCTCCATTCCAGGCCAGTGGGGGGCCTTTGCCTCACCCCTAGTTGTGGCAGCTCTGTGTTGGAGCCAGAGGTGGGGTCCCCTCCTCCCCCCACCCAGCCATGGCACCAAACTGGTCATATGGATAGTCATATGGATAGTCTAAAGCCTGTAACTTTTCTGTGTACATTATAGCCAAAAGTTTCAGAACTGATTTAATGATTTTGTGTACCTAGCCCAATACTACTTCAAGCAACCTGATTTTCTGAAGTGGCTGACCATCCACTCTTTGAAAGGTGGGGAACTGGACACCCAAACTTATGAGTGGAATGGATTAATCTAATCTGAGAAATGTAAGTAACAAAGATTAAAATCAGAAAGCAGGAATCATGCTTTGCATGTATACTCTGCAATTATTTTTCTATTTTTTCTAAAGAAAGATAGTTTTTTTACTGTCTGGTTAAAATATATTGATCTGCAACTGAATTTCATATATCTCTTACATTTGGTGCCTCTTTTTGCTAATAAGGAGCCAATTATATCTGTACATTTTTATTTATGCAAATATAGACTGTAACACACTTATTTAGACTCTTTATTATTATTGTTACATAATGGCAAATGATGCATTTCTTCTTTACTTGATGATTAATTTTTATTCATTATTTGTGTCAAGCTTTATCTGGATGGAAATTAGAACTCAATTAAAATGCATGAATAGTTCTGTTCTTTTCCTATTGAACAAATACAATTTTTAAAAAACCTTAAATAAGAACATAAGAACATAAGAACATAAGAACGGCCGTACCGGGTCAGACCAAAGGTCCATCTAGCCCAGTATCCTGTCTGCCGACAGTGGCCAGCACCAGGTGCTCCCAGAGGGGTGGACCAAGACAATGATCTGCCGCTTTGTCTCCTGCCATCCTCTCCAGCCTCTGTCAAACAGAGGCCAAGGACACTATTTTATCCCCTGGCTAATAGCCTTTTATGGACCTAACCTCCATGAAATTATCTAGCTTCTCTTAAACTCTGTTATAGTCCTAGCCTTCACAGCCTCCTCTGGCAAGGAGTTCCACATGCTGACTACACGCTGTGTGAAGAAGAACTTTCTTTATTAGTTTTAAACCTGCTACCCATTAATTTCATTTGGTGTCCTCTAGTTCTTCTATTTAGGGAACTAATAAATAACTTTTCTTTATCCACCCTCTCCACACCACTCATGATTTTATACACCTCTATCATATCCCCTCAGTCTCCTCTTTTCTAAACTGAAAAGTCCCAGTCGCTTAACCTCTCCTCATATGGGACCTGCTCCAAACCCCTAATCATTTTAGTTGCCCTTTCTGAACCCTTTCCAAGGCCAAAATATCTTTTTGAGGTGAGGAGACCACATCTGTACACAGTATTCAAGATGTGGGCGTACCATAGTTTTATACAGGGGCAGTAAGATATTCTGTGTCTTATTTTCTATCCCTTTCTTAATAATACCTAGCATCCTATTTGCCTTTTGACCGCCGCTGCACACTGTGTGGAAGTTTTCAGAGAACTGTCCACGATAACTCCAAGATCTCTTTCCTGATTTGTCGTAGTTAAATTAGCCCCCATCATACTGTACGTATAGTTGGGGTTATTTTTCCCAATGTGCATTACTTTACACTTATCCACATTAAATTTCATTTGCCATTTTGTTGCCCAATCACTCAGTTTGGTGAGATCTTCTTGGAGTCCCTTACAGTCTGCTTCTCTGTCTTGACTATCCTAAACAGTTTGGTATCATCCGCAAACTTTACCACCTCACTGCTTACTCCCTTTCTCCAGATCATTTATGAATAAGTTGAACAGGATTGGTCCTAGGACTGACCCTTGGGGACACCACTAGTTACCCTCTCCATTCTGAAAATTTACCATTTATTCCTACCCTTTGTTTCCTGTCTTTAACCAGTTCTCAATCCAAGAAAGGACCTTCCCTCTTATCCCATGGCCATGTAATTTACACAAGAGCCTTTGGTGAGGGACCTTGTCAAAGGCTTTCTGGAAATCTAAGTATACTATATCTACTGGATCCCCTTGTCCGCATGTTTGTTAACCCCTTCAAAGAACTCTAATAGATTAGTGAGACAGGATTTCCCTTTACAGAACCCATGTTGACTTTTGTCCAACAAATTATGTTCTTCTACATGCTTCACAATTTTATTCTTTACTATTGTTTGACTAATTTGCCCGGTACTGAAGTTAGACTTACCGGTCTGTAATTGCCGGATCGCCTCTAGAGCCCTTTTTAAATATTGGTGTCACGTTGGCTACCTTCCAGTCATTAGGTACGGAAGCCGATTTAAGGGATAGGTTACAAACCACAGATAATAGTTCAGCAATTTCCCATTTGAGTTCTTTTAGAACCCTTGGATGAATGCCATCCGGTCCGGAGATTTGTTAACATTAAGTTTTCTATTTGTTCCAAAACCTCCTCTAATGACACTTCAATCCGGGACAGTTCCTCAGATTCATTACCCACAAAGGGACGGTGCAGATTTGGGAATCTCCCCAACATCCTCAGCCGTGAAGACTGAAACAAAGAAATCATTTAGTTTCTCCATAATGGCTTTATCGTCCTTGATTGCGCCTTTTATAGTTCGATCGTCTAGGGACCCACAGGTTTTTAGCAGGCTTCCTGCTTCTAATGTACTTAAAAAACATTTTGTTATTTCTTTTTGAGTTTTGGCTAGCTGTTCCTCAAAATCTTTTTTTGCTTTTCTTATTACATTTTTACACTTGATTTGACAGTGTTTATGTTCCTTTCTATTTATCTCACTAGGATTGGACTTCCACTTCTTAAAAGATGCCTTTTTGTCCCTCACTGCTTCTTTTACATGGTGGTTAAGCCACAGTGACTCTTTTAGGTCTCTTGCTATGTTTTTAATTTGGGGTATACATTTAAGTTGGGCCTCTATTATGGTGTCTTTAAAAGTTTCCATGCAGCTTGCAGGGATTTGGCTCTAGTCACTGTGCCTTTTAATTTCTGTTTAACTAACCTCCTCATTTTGTATAATTCCCTTTTTGAAATTAAATGCCAGGGTGCTGGTCTGCTGAGGTATTCTTCCCACCACAGGAATGTTGAATGTTATTATATTATGGTCACTATTCCCAAGCGGTCCTGTAACGGTTATTTCCTGACCTGATCCTGCGCTCCACTCAGGACTAAATCGAGAATTGCCTCTCCTTGTGGGTTCCTGCACTAGCTGCTCCAAGAAGCAGTCATTTAAGCCATTGAGAAATTTTATCTCCGCTTCTCTTCCTGAGGTGACATGTATCCAGTCAATATGGGGGTAATTAAAATCCCCATTATTATAGAGTTCTTTGTTTTGGTAGCCTCTCTAATCTCCCTCAGCATTTCAATGTCAGTATCCCTGTCCTGGTCAGGTGGTCGGTAATATATCCCTACTGCTAATTTCTTATTTTTGGAGCATGGAATTACTATCCATAGCGATTCTATTGAACATGTTGATTCATTTAATATTTTTATTTCATTTGATTCTACATTATCTTTCACATACAGTGCCACTCCGCCACCCACCCGCCTGCTCTATCCTTTCGATATATTTTATATCCTGCATGATTGTGTCCCACAGATTTTCCTCATTCCACCAGGTTTCAGTGATGCCTATTATGTCAATCTCCTCATTTAATACTAGGTACTCTAGTTCACCCATCTTATTAGTCAGACTCTAGCATTTGTGTAGAAGCACTTTAAAAATTTGCCACTGCTTATTTGTCTGCCCTTCCTGATGCATTGGATTCCTTTGTACGCGGTTGTTTGTCTGCTCTGGCCCATGGTTTGCCCTCTCTCCTCCTCTCTTTCTGACTACAGCTTAGAGAATCTCTATCAATGGATTCTCCTAAGAGAAGTCTCCCTCCGATTTACGTGCATCTCCACACCAATCGGCTTTCCCCCATCTCTCAGTTTAAAAACTGCTCTACGGCCTTTTTATGTTCCAGATACAGAAGGAAAAAAGTACGTGTAAAGCTAGCTGATTTATTAAACAGAAGTAAATATTATTTGCAATTGGTTAATTGAGCTGATTATTTCTTATCACCATATCCCTTCAAGGTTTTAGAACAAGTAGAGCTCATCGTTTCACACAGTTCATAGATTAGAAGAGGAAGACAAGTTTTCCTGCTTTTTCGGCTCTCCATTTGTTTCTTAACTTTGAGTGGACTAATTCTTGAACAGAATTAGTTGAACAAATGTAAACAAAGAAAATATTCTCTCAGTAATTGCAAAAGAGGCTACTGCTATAAAAAACTGATTCTGAATGTCAACAAATTCTGGTTCCAAGTGCTTAGCCAGTTACTTCCATCAGTTCAATTATTAATAATTTGCTTTAATTAATTTAATAGATGACTACTGAATTATGATTACCTGTGCTAAGTTTAATTTGAAAAAGGGTTATTTTTTAAAAAAATGTAAACAAAAAATCTGATCTTTTTAATGGAAAAAAATCAATTTTTTATCCATGCTGATCACAAATAAATTTTTACAATCTTGACACATAACTTCACTACTAAAGCATCTGTGTTGGGTGGAGGAGTTGTAAACAACTTTATGTCTCATCAGCACCTGTTGTATACATTAGAAAATGTTTACCTTCTGTTCAGAACTATTTTGTGGTTTAATTTTATACATTTGAGGACACTGCAGAGAGAAGCTTTTTTTTTTTTTTTTAAATGTAAGACAGTACTAAGCTTCATCCTTGCAGTTTGTTTCATATAGCATTTAATTCAGCATCTGAAGCACAAATGGAGTTTGGGGTTCACTTCAGTTGCTTAAGGATTATGCCCAAATTGTTTTATACCTATTATATTGGCCCATTTTATTGATATTCAAGTTTCTGTGTAGAGAAGGAGCCATAATATGATTACAAATGACATCTTTCAATTTATTAATCAAGTAATTTCATTACTTAACTACCATTTGTAAACTCAATGTAGCTCAATTACTGGGGAGATGGGAAAAGGGCAAAATACATTGCAATTTATATGACTAATGATTATGACTGTAAATTCCCTTTATATCTGTGCTGTTACGTATTATTCCTCTCCAGCTCAGGCCGAAGATTTTAGTAGTCTGTCTACCTTACTCCAAAAGGGCAGATCACTGGACTGGATTGAGCCCAGCAGTTAATGATATTTCAACATGAGGTTCAGACCACTGCAAACCTCATTTATTATTATTTAAGAACAGGTCACCACCTACTAATCCTCCAACCATAAACAAGAGATGTAGGTATCTTCAAGGCAACCCTCTTACTATGAATTACAGACATTTAACTTCCCATCTGATTCAGTGATTGAACCTTATCTCCTCCATCATTACCCTCTACACAGGACCTCCAATATGTCTTATTTACTCTCTCAATGAAAGGACTGGAAAGCCCAGTGTAACTTCCTTGTACATCCTTCTTTCATAGTCAGAAACCACACAACTATGTGATTAGATAGCCACAACTAGATAGCCAGTGGCACCCCTTCAGTCTACATATATGGCTCAGACCCTCACAGTATTATTGTTACCTGAAAGGGAATTTTACTTCTGTTTGTCCCTTAGTAGAATAGATAGGAGGTATCAATGCACGCTTTGGCTTTCCTTGGCAAACTCCAATGGGGGAAAAAAATCAAAGTGACAGACCAAAAGGCCTAGCAATCAATTTATAGTTGGAAGGTTTATCCCAAAATGGAAAGGGCTACAAATATTTAACTCTGTACAGAATTTTAGGATTAGGTAGAATGGAAGTTCACACATGCAGGCAGAAGAAACTTCTAATAATTAAAAAATCTTTGTGCACACTATTGTCAATTAATAAACTATCCCTGTGCACTCACTCTCATATAAGATTAATGAATAAATCAAGCATCAGGTTTTTACATGAGTCATGTAGCTTTGGGAATGGACAGAAAAGTCAGGCTTTCAAAAGCTTTCTAAAGTCTTGTGTATCTAAACATAACTTGCCTCTTTAACCTCCAATTTTCAAAAACAAGGCTCTGATACTGCAGTCTGTGTCCTCACTGAATCCCACAGAAATCTCTCTCTCGCCTTTCAGCCTGTTTGTCAGGGCTCAACTATGTGTATCTGACTTGAATTGTGACCTATAATGCTCCTCAAGGCAAGGATTACCAAACTATTCTGAAATAGAAAGGACTTTATCCCACAAAGCTAACCAGTTCCACAAACACTCATCAATGAGAATGTATGAGCCACTACGTTAAGTCTACAATACAGTAATTCCTCATTTAACACTATAGATGCGTTTCTGAAAATGTTTGTGCTGAGCGAAAACGTGCTATGTGGGGTCAATTTTCCCATTAAAAATAATGGAAAAGGTAGAGGTTGCGTTTCAGGTGGTGGTGGCGAAGTCAATTTTTTGTTGGCGCTCAGTCGTCAATGTCAACATTAGATATCTAGCAACACAAGTCGCCGCCGTTTATTAAAACACAAAGATAAACACATGAGTAAGTGGAGGAGCGCTGTGACCACGTGTATTCACCCACTCATGCGTATTACCACTGTTTTCACCAACTTATACCGCCGCACGAAGTAGTATACCACTTGATTTATTTTTGTGTTATTTCGGAAAAGTTCCCTAATAAAAAAATCATGCTATTGTGAAAACATGTTAAGTGGGCACGTGTTAAATGAGTAATTACTGTACCTATGTTTAGATAGATACAGGCCTGCTGATCGCGGGAGCAAAAGGGGCAGGTGTTTCCAAGGGCTCCAGGGTTCCCACCTATTACAACTGCATCGGCAGTGATTGGAGCCCCGGGCCCTTTAAATTGTTGCTGGAATGCTGTGCCACGTGATCCGTGCAGCTTTTAGGGCTGGAGGTGCTTCAAGCCAAGTGGAGGGCTGATTGCCATGGGCCTGCCCCTTCCGCCTGAGGCCCCACCTTAGGAGTTCACGTAGGCTACTAGCTCCCCTACATAAATAAATTAACTCTCAAATCATTGCAAATACCTCAACTCCCTCCCAAAGAGCCACTCACACACATGAATGTTACAAAAGTGTCGGTAATTTCAAGAAATATCTGGCCAACTTCTTATAAGACCACATTTTAAAAACTGCACAGCTAACAATAAACAAGCAGATCGGACTGCAAAACTTGCTAAAATATTGTCACCCAGTTAGAGATTTTTAGGACCTAGAAATCTATAAACATTTACACATATCACCAGGAGAAACCATACACCAAAAGCTTCTGGGAATGAATTAAACATTTTTAAAGAAAGGAGTCAATCAGTTTTTTGTGGAAAAATTTCAGTCAGCCACATGTTGGAAACTACAACTTAAAGGAAATAAAACAGATCAGTACTAATGATAATGAAACTCTTAGCATATATATTAATAAATAGAACATGATGGAAGTAAAGAATAGAGCAGAAAGAGTCTGGAAAGCCTCCCAGTTTAATTGAAGAGTCAGATCACGTGGCATGAATTTTCTGTGGAAGAGACTGAGATGAGCAATTCTGTTCACCATAAACTGAAACAACGTACGTCTGCCCTGCACTCTAATATCATTTTAAAATTAAAAATCCATAGAACAGCCAGATAACTACAGATAGTAGAAGAAAGGTCTGTATAATCCAAACATTTTAAAATACACTATATAAATACTCTAAAAATCATTGACATTTTTGGTCAAATGATTAATCAAACTGAGGTTAGACTGAAAATGTATCATTTCCTTCTCATAGTGCACTATATACTGTTTGTCAGCACAGAGAAAATACATGGTGTTGCTTCTGCCAGAATTTAAAGATAGAATTTGTTCCCTCATAAAACTTTTCTCTTGAGGTCTATGGAAACACAAGCACATGAGGTGCAAAAGTTCTTAAGCTGCAAAAGTTCTTATGAAAACAGTGATGTTATGGGCAAACGAAGACAATATTTTGGTTCTACTTTCAGATAAACACCTCTTCAGTGAAAATCCTAAAATACTTTGCTTTTGACCTAATTGATTTCCATTCTATTTACCTCAAACCATTTCTTCAGTTTGTCCAGATCATTTTGAATTATAATGCTGTTCTCCAAAGCACCTACAACACATCACAGTTTGGTATCATCTACAAATTTTATAAGTGTTTGTGTGTGTAATGGACAGGAGGAGTCCTGACCAGCACCAGTGAGTAAGGGGTTAAACTCAGTTAGCTAGCAAAGGTGTTGGCCAGGGGGCCGGGAGAGCCCATTGAGACAGAGTTTTAAATTTGAATTAGATTCCTTGCCTGATTTTTTTGTGTGGGAGAGATAAACCAGGAGTTGAGAGAGACAGAATGATTTAAATCCAGGCAGGACTACCATGTCTCCAAGGAATTTGGGGCATGGGAGTGGACAGAACAAAGAAAAAAATTGGAAGTACGTAAAGGGAAAAGTAAATCCAGTTGTGTTCAGGGTATTTTTTCTTTATTTTGTGGTTTGGTTTGAACTGCTCTGTGTGAATCTATATCTCCCCTCCCCCTTTATCATCTAAGCATTGGTTCCAGAGATTTTTCTCTGTGTTTTAATTTGTTTTCCTTACTTGCTCTAACATCTAGCAACCAAGTATGCTTTATCAAGTTTATCTTTTCTGTTGTAATAAAAATCACTTTCAGGTGATGATTTGGTTCTTGTGTCCTAGAAAACTTGTCTGTGTGTATCTGCATGCCTCTGACTGAGGGGTCAGCTACCAGAGACTGCAGCTTGTTTTTCTCTTCTTTTTAAGCTCTTTTGGGGCAAAAGAGCTTGGAATACCCTTGGGGTGGTTTCAAGTGTTCACCCCTGGTTTTTAGGGATAAAAAAAAAGCACTTGATGGTTGCAGCGATTCTCCAAAATCTGTGTATTATGATGCTGGGGGGGAAGTTTTTTGTAGCCCGTGCCTATAGAGGCAAGATTTTGAAGCTCTTTTGCAGGCCCTCACCTTCTGCACTCAGAGGGTATGTCTAGACTACATGGCTCCGTCGACGGAGCCATGTAAACTAGTTTAACCGGCATAGGCAAAGAAGCGAGGATTTAAATATTCCCCGCTTCATTAAAATAAACATGGCCGCCGCGCTGTGCCGACGATCAGCTGCTCCGGCATAGCGTGGCAGTCTGGACGCGGATCTGTCGGCTGGGGAAGCCTTTGCCGACCAATCCTGTAAACCTCGTTTCATGAGGCATAAGGGATCGGTTGGCAAAGGCTTCCCAGACGACAGATCCGTGATTGCCGCGCCAGCCGGATCAGCTGATCGCCGCACAGCACGGTGGCCATGTTTATTTTAATGAAGCGGGGATTATTTAAATCCTCGCTTCTTTGCCTATGCCGGGTAAACTAGTTTACATGGCTCCGTCGACGGAGCCATGTAGTCTAGACATACCCAGAGTGCCATAGTGGGGAAATCAGCCCTGACAACGTGTATACATAATAAAGGGAAATCATGAGATAATTTTTTTTTTATAGCTCCAGGCTCAGGATTTCCTTGTCTTTGGGCTACAGGGAAGGCAAGTTCTTATTTGTCCATCACCATATGATTAACTCCCTAGAGTTAATCATCATATGATCCCCTTCCTAGAAATCCGTTCCCTCTACAGTTTCCAACAGGGGCGGCTCGTGTATATAGGCCGACTTGGCCGTTGCCTAGGATACCACATTAAACGGGGTGCCCAATGATGACGTCACGCCATTGAGGGCTGGGGAGTTGGGGGCGCCAATCGCGCATTCCGCCTGGGGCGCCAGGTGCCGGCAGCCCGCCTCGGGCCGCCCCTGGTTTCCAAGGCTGGACTGCAACCAAGACAAAGAGTAATAAGTGTTAGTCAAGTGTTACATTTTTCTGAAATATCCTTCCACGGAATGCACTGTTACTGAACTTCCACTTTTCCTGCAAGGGAGGGTAGGAATAAGAAGCCTGGCTACTGAAAGAAAGAAGAGGATCAGGTAGCAAAGTTTTCTTGTGTGTACCACAGCCAAGCTTGCTGTTCCTACAAAGGCAAAGCCCCTCCCAAGGAGGGAGCTTTAATTTGTAATGACACCAGAACACAAGTATCTATGAAAAGATAGATTGCTCAAAGCATCTTTCTGCTATAGGTGGCATGTGTCATGGGTTCAACATCCAGGTTAATATTTTCAGAAAGTATGAACTGATAATCAGTGCGGATCTCTTGAGAAGCAAAGGAGGATGGATGATATCCACAGTGCAATTCCTTTGAAGTCAGTGGCAGTGCTGGATTGGCTCATGTCAGTACTGTCTTCTCCCTCTGCTAACTCTTCTGTCATAGCATTTGTGCTGCTCATGGGTATTCCAACACAGAGCAGATCAGAAGCCAAATTTTGCCTTCATATGAGGATTCTAGTGAGCAGTGAAGCTGGTACAGAGCCCCCATGCTTGTTCTCATCAGGCTTGTCCACCATGGTGAGAAGTAGGAAGAGGAGAGGAATACAGACGTATCACAAAGAGAATAAAGAGCGAAGAGAACTGAAGATTTTGAAACAAGAAATATCTGTGCAGATTAAAGACTCTAGATAGTCAACATTGCTGGAGTTAGAAACAAAAAGATCAATACCCAAGAGATAGCTCTGAAAAGTAGGGAGGGGTCTCAGCCCCACCTTTTGCTGCTTTGGGAGCAGAGAAATCTGTAGGAGGATAGTCTCCAAAGGTCCCACACGATCATTCCCTTCAATGCAAGCTAAAGGAGAGAAAAACCCATACCAGGACAAGTGGGTAAGACTGTGTCCAGAATGGAAGAAAAGTATAACAAATCACCACTATTCCTCCTTTGAATGGTTAAAGCAGCCTCTCTCAGAAACTGAACAGAGTGCCAGCTACAACTCCCCGTTATCTTTGCATAGGATACCATTGTATCTGATTGATCTTGATCAGAAAAGGTTCCAAAGCTTCCTGCAGATGCCCAAAAGCACTACAGCCATATGCTTTTTTTTCAGAAGCTGGAACATAGAAGATAAGTAATTATACATTTATCCAGAGGAGATGGTTTCTTTAATACAGGTTGGACCTCCCTGGTCCAGCACCCTCGGGACCTGAGTGATCTCGGATGAGGGAATTTGCTGGACCAGGGAAGGTCCCCTGCCACTGGCCCCTTGAGCCTGCCACCCCTTCCTGCCTCTGGCTCCTTCAGCCCCGCTGATGGCTGGGAGACACAGCTGCCTCAGCCCTGATGACACAACAGCATGCAGCCCTGCCCCCGCAGCCAGCTGGTACATGGCCCCGATTGGGCTGCCAACCTGCCGTGGCCCCAGTTGAGTTGCTGCAACCCCACGTGAGCTTCCCCTGCTGGGTTCCCACGGCCCAGCCTTACTGCCAGCCAGTCTGCCCCCCACTGCCAGGCTGGCACACAGCCCCGACTGGGCTGCCGCAGCATGCGCGGGCTGCCCCGGCCCTGCTACAATGGCCACACTGCTGCCACCAGGCTGCTGATGCCCAGCCCCGCTACCACCGGGCTTGCCTTGTCTCGAGCTTTCAGCTGCTGGTCCTCCTGTCCCGGGGCATTCTCATTTAGCAACAGGACCACGGATGTTGCTGGACGAGAGAGTTCTGGTTTAGGGAGGTGTAGCCTGTACTTACACGTTCTTATGTGCACCTTACATTTCTAGATACTAAATCCCAACAGCTGCAAAATCAACAGTGCAATAGAAAAGCAGAAACTTATCAAAGATTTATCCAGTAGCTCACCCAGCAAGAGTAGAGCAGAGAAAAAATTTAAAAGCATGGAGATCTGAGAGAGAGAGAGAGAGAGGAAAAGAAGAAAAAAGAAAAAAATAAACCAAAAAGACAAAAAAGTTGAAGGAGAAGCAAGACAATGAAACTGACAGAAATGAAAGATTTAAACGCCAGAATTAAGTGGAAAACCTGCAAGGGAGAGGGAAATATAGGGGACATTCACAAAAACCAAGGCAGAAGTATAATGAGCAGGTGCTCAACAAAAAGTTAAAGAGTTTGTTTTAACTTTTACCTCTTCACTAATCAAACTGCAGCCCACTTTGCAGTTCTGCCAGGAGGCATTTTTTGTGTGTGGCTGTACTTTTGGCATATTCACACCTCAGGGAATTTCTTCTATAGTTTTTAAACTGCTGAAGTGTTTTCAAAAAATATTAACGGGTCCATTTGTATCTGATGACATGTAGGACTCAGGCTCTATGTACTTTTTATCTTTAATACCATGCATTACTTCCTCATTAGAAGTAAATTAAATTTAGCATGAAGACCAGAATAAGGACCGATATCGACACTTTGTTCTGTAATTGATTAGAACACAAGTGGGAGGGAGATTTTTAGATCTCCATGCAAACAAAATCTATCACTCAACAGCTAACAATTATGGCTGTCTTTGCTTGGACTGAGTGTATGCACTCATGGCAGAAGAAAACCAGAGCACAGAAAGAACTGGACAGTTGTTAAAAAAAAAAAGTTTATAGGTCAGAGGGAAATTTGTTAGCCCTGAAGACAGAACGCTCTCCTAAGTCCTAGAAGTGCTCTCCTCCGAGTTTGACACCATACAAGACATTTCTTTCCGGAAATGATGCAGATTATGGTACAATTATTACTCCAGTCCTCTAACACTGACAAACAACACAGAGACATTGCTGGACTGTGTCTGGTGAATTTTCAGCAATCAAAATTAAATACTGTCTTCTTATTGATTAGCACACTGCAACACAAGCTGACAGTATCTCAAAACATAAATTTCCCAGTTTCAAAGCAAGATTTAAAAAAAAAAATAATTAAGCACCAGTGGTTTCATGATTCAAAACAGCTTTTTAAAGTGTCATCTTCAAGAAAGAAGTCTATTTCAACAGTATAGATCAGGGTGGTCATTAAGCGCAGTGTGGGTCCAATCCAGACTGGCAGAAGCTTTTGAACGGACTGTGAAATCTTTTTATTTACTTGATAACGATATCATCCCTATCATTTTTGTATTATTTTCCTCTGGAGTCTGAACCCTGACTATACCTCAACCAAGAAATTAGGACTTTTGACAAAAAAATAATTGATTACCTCTGTATGCATCACCAAGGATCAAGCCCTAGAGATAGCCATATCTAAAATGCACGGAGTCCCCTGTTCAAATCACAACACGTCCCCTTTTCCATGGTCTCAAGCAAGTAACACATTCTGCCTCAAGTTTCCCCATCTGTAAAATGTGGCAATACTCACATATCTTGCTCACGGAAAGCCTGAAGATTTGACTAATTAGTTAAAATGTTCGTAAAGTGTTTTTATGATTAAAAATAGCATATTTTAATCACCACTAAGTCTGCCAAGCACAAAGGCAGATAACAACAAGATGATTTGTGCTGCAACAGCTTCCAAATCAAATGAAGAATCACAGAAGGAGCATCCAATACAAATCCGCAAACCTGGATAAGGCAGATATCCACAGATTTGCAGGGCTCAATCAGTCGGAAGCTTAAGAACAATTTCCATTGTTAGTCTTTAACATACCAATCCAAACCTTCTCAAATGAAAAAGGACTATACACCAATATGTAGATGATCAAGAATTTCCTAACATACTTCTGAAAAAAAGCAGTAAAGTAAGTAAAGCCCATTTTTTCTTCAGCATTTAAAGCTAAGCAATGAAACAATGGCATTCAACAAATACCAAAGTGTCAGAAACCTCTCAGCAAAAAGCCACCATAGCAACAGTATAATCTTTCCTGGAATGTGTCAAATATGCATCTCAGTTGGTGAATTGACACAGCTAATTAACCTTGTGGGATGGAAGCTAGAAAGCTCAGACAGCAGCATGGGTGATAAATCTAAAAAGAAACTAAGCAAAAGTTAAGAGAATTTGGCAAAAATAAAAGGTTTTGCTAATTCAAAGATGCAAAAAGAAAGCCAGCCATCGATTCTCGATCAAGTAAGTGAGATGGAAAGGTCTTCAGTAACAACAATCTATATTCACCTGAAACACTATTTTTTCTGAAGAGCATAGTGTAAGCAAGTTTACCTGTAAATTAGGGTTCTGTGAATCAACCACAATAGCCTACACCTTTCCATCCAGCTTTTGGTGACAAGGTCAAACTGAAGTAATGGTTGTAAATCTTCTCCTTCCTGTTTGGTGCTTCAATCATAATTTTTCAAGTTAAAACTAACACTGGAAGCAGCATTACTTACACCAGTTTCCCCTGCTCTTTCCAAAGAAGAGCAGCAGCTTTCATGGGTGAATGTGTTAGACTTACCAATCTGGACTAATGTTACTGGCACTTGGAGCCTAACAGGACATTTAAAAAAAATAATACAATAAGTAAGGATAGGAGGTAGGATGACCAGATTAATTTGCTCTGAAAACATGTCTGAACTCCATATCTGTAATGTCAGCCAGATAAAATTAGTGTTCAGTAAATGAAAGAGAACCACAGTCATCATCATCATCATCATCAACAACCATGGGCTCAATGCTTGTTGGTGTCCGATGCCTCCCTCACTATTTCCTTCCATCTTTTCCTGTCCAGTGTGGAGTGGCTTAGTACTACTCAGCAAATCTCATTGTCCATGACCAGTTCTCTTTATAACTAGGATGCAAGAACAAGTCTAGAACTCTTCTAGAATTTGTAATCTAATCCATTAGGTAATGGAGGTTCTAGATATTATCACATTTACTTGTCCTCGATATAAAGTTTCTTGAATCTGTCATAAGCATGGTACTTAAAATACGAAGACCTGGTTTACAGTTTAAATTTAGTCTAGCCTAGCTGTGTGGCTCGTGGGTCTAAAAAAATTATTACTCCTGTGTGCTGTAGTTAAACCAATCTAACCCCCAGTGTAGATCAGCTAGGTCATTGCAAGAATTCTTCCATCAGCCTTGACACTGCTGCTCAGGAAGGTGGGTGATCAACACAGAAAGAAAAAACCCTTCCATTAATACAGAAAGCATCTATGCTATAGATGATACAGGCTGCAACTATGCCTCTGTAGTGACACAGTGCACACCAGGATTCCTTGTAAGGTGTGAGCCTGCGCAGGCACTCACCAATAATTTCAGTCCTGCTCACCCCCTCAGCAAAGCTGTGCAGCTGAAGCCCCAGCTGCTCCCAGGGGTGAGGCCGCAGGGCAGGTGGCTGCCCTGTCCCAAGAGCAGCTGGGACATGGTCTGCACGGTGGCCACCGGAGCTGGAGCCTGGGCTGTGGACAAAAATAGCACCCTGGCCCCGGCTCCAGGGCAAACTGGGCAGCCACCCGCCATGCAGCCCCGCCCCCAGGAGCAGCTGGGGCAATGGCTGTGTGGCAGCTGATGGAGCTGGAACCACGGTACTTAAAATAGCACCATGGCCCCGGCTTGAGTCCCGGAGACTCTCTCTGTCTCTCCTGCAAAGGCTCCAGCTTCACCTTTAGCAGCTTCAAGATGGGCTGGGTCTGACAGGCTCTTGGGAAGGGGCTGGAATGGGTCGCTCATATCACCAGCAGTGGGGGTACTTCATACTACCTTGATGCTGTGAAAGGCAGATTCACCATCTTCAGGGATAACTCCAACAACCTGCTGTACCTGCAAGTGACCAGCCTGAAGCCCGAGGACACCACCCGCTATTACTGTGTTAGATACCCATAAGAACATCAGAACGGCCATACTGGGTCCGACCAAAGGTCCATCTAGCCCAGTATCCTGTCTGCTGAGAGTGGCCAACACCAGATGCCCCAGAGGAAAGGATCACAACAGGCAAACCGCACGTGATCCCTCCCCTGTCTCCCACTCCCAGAGAAACAGAGGCTAGGGACACCATTCCTACCCATCCTGGCTAATAGCCATTCATGGACCTAACCTCCATGAATCTATCTACCTCTTTTTTGAATCCTGTTAAAGTTCTAGCCTTCACCTCATCCTCTGGCAAGGAGTTCCACAGGTTGACTGTGCACTGAGTAAAGAAAAACTTATTTTTGTTTGTTTTAAACCTGCTGCCTATTAATTCCATTTGGTGACCCTCCCCTACTTCTTATATTGTGGGAACAAGTAAATAACGTCCTTATTCACTTTTTCCATACCAGTCATGATTTTATAGACCTCTATCATATCTCCTCTTAGTCTCCTCTTTTCTAAGATGAAAAGTCCAAGTCTTTTTAATCTCTCTTCATATGGGACCCGTTCCAAAACCCTAATCATTTTTGTTGCCCTTTTCTGAACCTTTTTCAATGCCACTATATCTTTTTTTGAAATGAGGCAACCGCATTTGTATGCAGTATTCAAGATGTGGGCATACCATGGTTTTATATAGAGGCAATAAGATATTTTCTGTCTTATTCTCTATCCCTTTTTTAATGACTCCTAGCATTCTATTTGCTTTTTTGACTGCAGCTGCACACTGAGTGGATGTTTTCAGAGAACTCTCCACAATGACTCCAAGATCTCTCTTGAGGAGTTGTAGCTAAATTAGTGCCCGTTATATTGTATGTATAGTTGGGATTATTTTTTCCAATGTGCATTACTTTACATTTATCAACATTACATTTCATTTGCCATTTTGTTGCCCAATCACTTAGTTTGATGAGATCTTTTTGAAGCTCTTCACAGTCTGCTTTGGTCTTAACTATATTGAGCAGTTTGGTATCATCTGCAAATTTTGCGACCTCAGGCTATATCTACACTGCAGGCTTCTTGCATAAGAAGCCTTTTGCACAAGAGTTTTAGCACAAAAACTTCTTGCCCAAGAGCACGTCCACACCTCAAAGCACATAGCTAAAGTGATGTGCTTTTGCTCAAGAGAGCGTCCATACTGCGTGGAAGCTCTTGCACAAGAAAGCTCTGAAGGCCATTCACAGAATGGCCATCAGAGCACCTGTGCTTTTTCCCATAAGGGTTTCTTGCGCAAGAAACCCCTCTGAAGCGTCCACACTTGCCTTTTTGTGCAATAGCTGTAGCACAAAAGGGAGTTATGCCTCATAAAAGGAGGTTTACCTACACTGGCAAAAGCCCTCTGTTTTTAGTAAATCAGCAGTAAAACAGCAGAAGTGCATTTGAGGTGTGGACGCTCTGCAGGTTTTTGCGCAAAAACAGCCATTTTTGCACAAAAACCTTGCAATGTAGACGTAGCCTCACTGTTTACCCCTTCCTCTAGATCAGTTATAAATAAGTTGAACAGGATGGGTCCCAGGACAGACCCTTGGAGGACCCCACTAGTTACCTCTCTCCACTCCGAAAACTTACCATTTACTCCTACTCTGTTTCCTGTCTTTTAACCAGTTATCAATCCACGAAAGGACCTTCCCTCGTGACACAAAACCTACTGATGCTCACGCAAAAACCCAGGTTGCAGAATCCACAGCTGCCACATGGGGGCAGCAGTAACACAAACAATTCATTGCTGGGCACAGAAAGGAGAAGGGACCCCCAAGGGAACAAAGCACAAATCTGCCGTGGGGCTTTAACCCTTTCATTGCCGAGCAACGTCGCCTGTTTGCAGCCAAAGGCCTTCTGGGCCAGTGGAACAGACACCCACTGAAAGGAAAGGAAAAGAGCGAAGAAACAGAAGAGGAGACAGAGACAGCTGGATGTGTATGGCGACTGAGGAGGATGGGTAGGTATGGGATGTGCTGAGCTGGAGACAAACACACTGTGCTGTGCAATGTTCCACTCAGGGCGCCCTGTGTAAATAGCACCTTGTGGGGATCCAGAGAACAGACCCACTAGCAGTTGAGCTATTCACTTCTGTTTTAGTTTCCAGTGCGAATAATGAATCCCTGCCCTTGCCCCGCCTTTGCCGCCAGCCAGTGAATATTTGGGAAAGAGGAGCTAAAGGCTCTAGCATGGGGCTCACATGCTTGGATTCGGTTCCCTGAACCATCTCAGCCTCCCTGTGTGACTGCTGACAAGTCCCTCAGCGCCAGATTTTTAGAGGTGTCCAGCCACCAGGATGCAGAGAGCTGCCTGGCAGGATTTTCAGAAGTGATTTACATGTTAGCTGCACTTCCCTTCTGTGACCCTCACTCGGCATCGGTCTGAAAACCACTGAAAATCTGGCCCGGCCGGATTTCACAGATAGAATGAACAGATGCTTCATTTCCATTGACTTGCAGTGGGAGTTAGTGGCCTCCATCACTCAGGCTCTTTGGCAAATCCCGTTAGGTACTATTTGTGTGCTGGGACTCAACCTGGAGCCACGGTGCTATTTTTAGTACCACGGTCCCAAGCCACAGCAGGTGCCATGCAGCCATGGCCCCAGCTGATCCTGGGGGTAGGGCCGTGTGGTGGGTGGCTGCCGGGGGATTGGAGCCGGGGTTGGGTGCAGCAATAACAACATGGTGACACACATCCGCACAAGTGCACGTGACCTCAATATTGGAGTACAAGAGAAAACTCGCTCCGCTCCCAGATGGAAAATCTTAGGCTATGTCTAGACTACGGGGAAGATTCGAAAGAGGATATGCAAATTTCTACAGAATTTGCATATCTTCTTCCGATCTCACTTTGGAAAGCAGAGCTTTCGAAAGTGAAAGTAGTTTAGACATGGCTTTTTCAGCGAACTCCCCCCCCCCTTGTTGAAAAGCTGTGTAAACCTCATTTTTTGAGGAAAAGTGGTTTTTCGACAAAGGGGGGGTTCACCGAAGCAACCGCATCTAAACTACTTTCACTTTTGAAAGTAAGATCGGAAGAAGATATGCAAATTCTGTGGAAATTTGCATATCCTCTTTCGAATCTTCCCCGTAGTCTAGACAAGCCCTTAGAGGGGACAGTGGTACACACATACCCTAACATATTTGTTACTGCCTTCCATAGACCTTTGCAGCTCAAAATCACATTTAACAACGTCCTCTTTGTCTAATCAAGGAGCACCAGTAACTAGCTCTTTTGGGAGTCTTATTTGTTTCACCTTAGCTAGAGGGGAAATGACTTTGATTCAGGCCTCAAAAGCAAGGGTAAAAAGCTGAAGTTCACAGGGTCTTGGAAAAATATGCATTATTAAAATGGCATGTGTCTGTTGAAAACATGCAATTATATAGCAAAATATAGTGTCTCAATGATATTTACATAATGCATTTCAAATGCATACTATGGTGTCTCAGGCATGCTATATAGAAACAGCAATGTTTCAAACTTCAGTATTTTTTGCTTTTTAATTTCTTTTTTAAAATCAATGTACTGTGGTAAAACCAAATCTCTGACATTAAGGGCTAATTATTTTTCAGATTTCTTTTTTAAATGAGAGCAAGAGAATACATACAAACTTATATTTCAGTTACTTCTTCACTGCTTTTTAAAACTGAGATGTTTTAAACACTCTCAACATACATTCAATTATGTAATCTGCCCTGTTCATTTATTCAAACACTAAAAAAGCACCTGAAAACTAATCAGAATACATCATTATTGAGACAAGTTATTAACATTCATATTGTTTACAAACTATACTGATTATTATAAGAGAGAAAAATATTATACCAGATTCAGATCTCGGATGCCAAGTTCATAATGTTAGAACTAATCTAGTAGAGAAGAAACAAGAAAATTATCTTAATTCAGCATTAAAACATTAGAAATAATCACATTTTGAGTTCTCCAGGGTATAGCTTTTTCTGCATATAACTTATTGTTTGGAAATTAGGTGTATACAAGTTCTTACCTAAATCTTTCCCAGAAGAGTGGTCAGAATCACTTTCTTTTGTAAGGAATTGCCAACCATTCCAGAATACATTTTGCTTGGTGAACTATATATATATATATATATATATATATATACACACACACACACACACACACACACACACACGCATACACACACACACTTGGCATTGCAATGTATTACTCTAAACTTTGCAAGTCAAACAGCAGCAACGACAAACATGACTCAGGAAATCCAATGGTTCATGACTACAGGGTGTTCTACAGTTTCACAAAAGTGCTGAGAGAAACCAATAGAAGCTGATTGCATTGGGAATGAAAGGAACCCAGCAACTTTAAGGATAAAGCTCCAACTCTTATTTTCCTTGAATCAGTTTACAGGGAACTCCTTTAATGACTCACTACAGCTAGCTCTGTTTTCTCTTGGATTTCTAGAGAGATGATATAGTTCTATATCTGCTTAATCTTCTCCTAACCACTACATTTGTCTCCAGCTACTGCAGAGGCCTCAGTCTCGGTAGACATACTACAATATCATGGGGTAGATTCCCCACCTCACGTGAATAGTAATAGCTCCACAGAAGCCAATGGAGATATGACAATTTACACCAGATGAGGAGTTGCTCTTCATTTCTTCAGTGAGAGCCATGTCAGTGTATATAATGCCCATGGGTACGTCTAGACTACAAGGCTCCATCGACGGAGCCATGTAGTCTAGACGTACCCTTTCAGAGAGACACTGTATCATCATAAATGCACAACCAAGATTTCAGAAATCAACCATGGTGAAGCTCCCTTAGAGAAATCAGTTTCTCCTCTTCTCACCAGTCTAACAATGCAAAAGTTCTATGGACTGAACATGAAAAATTACAGTCACCCAACCAAAGGGAGAAATTAGAAAGAAAACCTCTAGTTTTGCTTTCTTGTTGGATGAAACCACTGTTCTGGACACAAAACATAAATTAATGAAGTATGTCTGTCCAATTCAATAGAGTAGACGCTTTTTAAAAGAAAAATTGGAACAAAGTTTCTCCTGCTGGTGTATGTACTTAACTGACCATACCCTCCTCAGACCAGAACTTCCAGAGCCGCAGAGACAATAGTATTACAAATATAACATGAAAAAAACACAGCCATTTGTTGCTGTAATTGTAAATTGTTAGCTCTACTTCACATTCCCTCTTATCCTTATTGAGGATTAAAGAGAATTCCATCATAAACCTTATATATGAAATTCTAAGGAATTGTAAGATCTCTCCAAAGCACCATAGCCATAGTATGAGAAACTAAAACGATAGGTAAAGAGGTAAACCGCTTAAATTTGGCCTCTTCCCTGCAGTGAATCCTGTGAGTTATGACTTCTGTCCAGCAAGTATCTGTAGCAAACAATGGCCACCATCTAACAACTGCAAAGGCAAGCTAAGAAAATATCAAATGCAAAACTATTCAAATGGAAAAAAATAATTAGAAATAGTCATTGTTCTTGGCCATGCAACCACAATAGTTTTTAGAAATTACATGACAAATACTAGAGGAAATTCTGTTCTGCACGCACACTGAAATTCATGCTGTATTGGATGCAATGAGACCTCTAATGGGAAAAGATAAGCTCCTGTGTGAAACAAAGAAAACCAAACTGCCTATGGTGGTATTTTTTTTATAAACTGCATATTCTGTATTAATATCATATGGCATTTCTCAGAACTCTGAAAGATCTTTGAACTGTGCATATTAACTTCCTAAAGAGAAAATACCAGCAAGAACTCAAAGAGAAGGACTTAATCACAGGTGCATTCAAGATAGAACAAAGAGGAGGCAGTTAGGACATTCCAACAGCACTGGAGAAAGGGAGAGAAGAGGCAGAGTTTCAATGAATGATGGCAGATAAGCCAGAGGAGTTAGAAACCCCACTGAGAAGGCTAAAGCAAGTGTTCACTGATATAAGTCAGAGAGCTGAGACAGCAGAAATGTGAGTTCTTGCTGTTTAAACTGATTTATGTATTTTTAAATCATAAATCTCTGGAGGAGGGAGGGAATTATTTTTGACTGATCCCTTGGACTTAAAAGGGTTTCTCAGATTCTGCAACTTTGCACCAGCTCTGGAGACAAGCCTCGTGTTACTATTATGAGAGGATTTAGGATCCTAAGACAGAGAAGATTTTAAGATGTGTCCAGGAAACAGGGAGAAGGTAAGTGTTTAAAAGGTGCACAAATCACATTTGCAACCTGATTGTGATGTTTACACTTGGACGCTGAAATAATAAAATCCCTCTGAGTCTTGAGGGGAAGGGGAAGGGCTTTCTAACAACAATCTACCTTGCATATTAACTTCCCGAAGATCTTTACAGATCTTTCAATGTTATGAAAAATACTGTATGTTATTATATAGAATATAAAGTTTACAGCAATCGACATGAACTCAAACAAATCTCTTCTATGCATTTTTTCTTTCCCCAGTCCTTCTCCTTAGCCTAGGGAAAGTCTGTCCCCCTTGACTCTTCCCTTTCTCCATCTTCTCTCCTTATCTCTGAGTTGTGGCAAGGAAAAGGAGCTGCATCCCCTTCTACATTTTCTCTTTACCCTGGGATGTTCAAACCCGGCTTCTCCACTTTTAAGCTCCTCCCTATACTGGGGGATGCCTCTTCCTGCACTGGTTATGTCTCCCCAGTGAGTGGAAGGTATGGTTCCCACCTCCTATATATATGCTAGTTACAGTAGGAACCATTAGGACTGGGATAGATAAGAAAAACATATTATGCTACTATATAAGATCCATGGTACTCCCACTCAGGTCACCTCAACTCAAAAAATGATGTTAGAGTGAGGAAAAGTACAAAGGAGGGCAACAAAAATGATTCTGATTAGGAAACTGGGACTGTTCAAAAGAGATGACTAAGGAAGGGCATGATGATGGAGGTTTGTAAAATCATGACTGGTGAGGGGAAAATGAAAGTGTTATTTACCCCTTCACATAACACAAATAGCTAGGGATCACCCAATGAAATTAACAGGCAGCAGGCTTTTTTTCTTTTTCTTTTTTTAAAGAGGTACTTTTTCCACACAAACACACAGTATCTCCTGCAGGGCCCGATCTTGCATATGTACACCCAGACACACAAAACACAGCTACTACTGCATGTGCAAGCACCTCCCTGCATTTACCCATAAGCCCAGTGGTTAGAGCACTTATCCAGTATCTGGTAGAAGCAGGAACTTGAGTTGCAGCCTCTGCCACCCAGGTGTTTGCCCAACTAATGGATTAATGAGTAGGTTTCTCTCCTGGGAGTTGTTCAAGTTTGTATGAAATACTTCAATAATCACTGGGACAGGGATTTGAACTTGGTCTTGACTATCCCAGGTAATCACCTATGAAGCTGTCAGGGATATAGCTGACTGGCTTCTGACCCCCAGAGAACTGGTATCCCTTATACTTTCACAATGCCCTAACCACTGGACTAGTCTCTCTCTGCCACTCTCTCTGGCATGATGACTATTTACGTTTTTATACAAAGTGGAACAGTTCCAATATTCACCCCAGAATGCCTCTTACCACAGTGGTCAGGGCACTTACCTGATTGGTGGGTCAAGTCTCTAGTACACATCGGGCTGAGAGAACTGAATCCAGGTCTCCAAAATCCTGGTCCAGTGCTCTAACCACTGGGATATCGGACAAAAGTAGGGCACCATCACCTCTGCTTTTCTTTAACAAAGGGTTTATGTGATAGGTACCTAACACTAAGCCTTAGGCCACACTCCTCTCCTCAGCATTTCCTACTGTGCAGCTACAGGACTCCCTTGTAGGAGCTTGTAGGATAGCTTGTAGGAATCCCTTTGTGAGGTACCTCACTCTTTCCATGTTTTCGATAGGGGACCTAGGAGTGAATTCCAGAAGGTGTCATAGTGCATAAAGGTTAGGTGCTGCAAGGTTACATGGCCTGGAATCACTAGCTTGTTTCACATAAGGTCCAGCCAATCACCATAAAAAATGTAACATAAGAACATAACATAAGAACGGCCATACCGGGTCAGACCAAAGGTCCATCTAGCCCAGTATCCTGTCTGCCGACAGTGGCCAGCACCAGGTGCCCCAGAGGGGGTGGACCGAAGACAATGATCAAGCGCTTTGTCTCCTGCCATCCTCTCCAGCCTCTGTCAAACAGAGGCCAAGAACACCATTTTATCCCCTGGCTAATAGCCTTTTATGGACCTAACCTCCATGAAATTATCTAGCTTCTCTTTAAACTCTGTTATAGTCCTAGCCTTCACAGCCTCCTCTGGCAAGGAGTTCCACATGCTGACTACACGCTGTGTGAAGAAGAACTTTCTTTTATTAGTTTTAAACCTGCTACCCATTAATTTCATTTGGTGTCCTCTAGTTCTTCTATTTAGGAACTAATAAATAACTTTTCTTTATCCGCCCTCTCCACACCACTCATGATTTTATACACCTCTATCATATCCCCTCAGTCTCCTCTTTTCTAAACTGAAAAGTCCCAGTCGCTTAACCTCTCTCATATGGGACCTGTTCCAAACCCCTAATCATTTTAGTTGCCCTTTCTGAACCCTTTCCAAGGCCAAAATATCTTTTTGAGGTGAGGAGACCACATCTGTACACAGTATTCAAGATGTGGGCGTACCATAGTTTTATACAGGGGCAGTAAGATATTCCGGTCTTATTTTCTATCCCTTTCTTAATAATACCTAGCATCCTATTTGCCTTTTTGACCGCTGCACACTGTGTGGAAGTTTTCAGAGAACTGTCCACGATAACTCCAAGATCTCTTTCCTGATTTGTCGTAGTTAAATTAGCCCCCATCATACTGTACGTATAGTTGGGGTTATTTTTCCCAATGTGCATTACTTTACACTTATCCACATTAAATTTCATTTGCCATTTTGTTGCCCAATCACTCAGTTTGGTGAGATCTTCTTGGAGTCCTCACAGTCTGCTTCTGTCTTGACTATCCTAAACAGTTTGGTATCATCTGCAAACTTTACCACCTCACTGCTTACCCCTTTCTCCAGATCATTTATGAATAAGTTGAACAGGATTGGTCCTAGGACTGACCCTTGGGGACACCACTAGTTACCCCTCTCCATTCTGAAAATTTACCATTTATTCCTACCCTTTGTTTCCTGTCTTTAACCAGTTCTCAATCCAAGAAAGGACCTTCCTCTTATCCCATGGCCATGTAATTTACACAAGAGCCTTTGGTGAGGGACCTTGTCAAACGCTTTCTGGAAATCTAAGTATACTATATCTACTGGATCCCCTTGTCCGCATGTTTGTTAACCCTTCAAAGAACTCTAATAGATTAGTAAGACAGGATTTCCTTTACAGAACCCATGTTGACTTTTGTCCAACAAATTATGTTCTTCTACATGCTTCACAATTTTATTCTTTACTATTGTTTCACTAATTTGCCCGGTACTGAAGTTAGACTTACCGGTCTGTAATTGCCCGGATCGCCTCTAGAGCCCTTTTTAAATATTGGTGTCACGTTGGCTACCTTCCAGTCATTAGGTACGGAAGCCGATTTAAGGGATAGGTTACAAACCACAGACAATAGTTCAGCAATTTCCCATTTGAGTTCTTTTAGAACCCTTGGATGAATGCCATCCGGTCCCGGAGATTTGTTAACATTAAGTTTTTCTATTTGTTCCAAAACCTCCTCTAATGACACTTCAATCCGGGACAGTTCCTCAGATTCATTACCCACAAAGGACGGTGCAGATTTGGGAATCTCCCAACGTCCTCAGCCGTGAAGACTGAAGCAAAGAAATCATTTAGTTTCTCCGCAATGGCTTTATCGCCCTTGATTGCGCTTTTATAGTTCGATCGCCTAGGGGACCCACAGGTTTTTAGCAGGCTTCCTGCTTCTAATGTACTTAAAAACATTTTGTTATTTCTTTTGAGTTTTGGCTAGCTGTTCCTCAAAATCTTTTTTTGCTTTTCTTATTACATTTTTACACTTGATTTGACAGTGTTTATGTTCCTTTCTATTTATCTCACTAGGATTGACTTCCACTTCTTAAAAGATACCTTTTGTCCTCACTGCTTCTTTTACATGGTGGTTAAGCCACGTGACTCTTTTTAGGTCTCTTGCTATGTTTTTAATTTGGGGTATACATTTAAGTTGGGCCTCTATTATGGTGTCTTTAAAAGTTTCCATGCAGCTTGCAGGATTTGGCTCTAGTCACTGTGCCTTTTAATTTCTGTTTAACTAACCTCCTCATTTTTGTGTAATTCTTTTGAAATTAAATGCCAGGGTGCTGGTCTGCTGAGGTGTTCTTCCCACCACAGGAATGTTGAATGTTATTATATTATGGTCACTATTCCCAAGCGGTCCTGTAACGGTTATTTCCTGGACCTGATCCTGCGCTCCACTCAGGACTAGATCGAGAATGTACATTTGTGAGTTTGCAGAATCCTGTCACTGCAGCATACAAAACAATAATAAATAATAATCCCAAAATCTTTTATTTAGTGACAAATATAATTGTACATTTCAGCCCATAGAAAATATTAGTAGAAAGAGTTTCACCCAAGATTTAAGACTGGGGAGGAGACGGGTGGCAAGCCCTCAATATATTCTATGACACTAATTAATATATTTTAGCTAACATTTATAAAAGATATTTTCCAACTGCCCCATCTGGCGGAGCTGTAAATAATAATTTCTACATTTAAAACAGTCTTCTATTTGGTAGTTATCCATTATTAACTAACAATGACAGTAGATATAGTGTTGACACTCACATGCAGATAATTTCTAAAGCATTGAAATAATACTGGAAAGAGCTTTATAGCTCATGTTAACGTCTTAAAACTTGGATAGTTTTAAGAATGTTTATCATCATATTTACTTTGTTTTTATATAAATGATAATCAGTCTGCTGGAAATGTACACATATTGAAACATAGGTATTTCCACCTACAAGTGTAAACACCACCTGTAGGTAAAAGACACTGTGATAACTGGGATTTTCTGAATAAGTTAGTATTACACACATATCCAAACCCTAGTCAGTGACACCACCTATTTGTTATTACATTAAATTACATTAAGTATGTGCTTTCCAGCAGAGCAGCTTTTTGGGGGCTTTATTACTAGGCCAATGATATGTACTTTGATTTTAAAAAGAAATACAAAAAAGGATCAAAATTAATAGAAGATTATACAATTATTAGTTACTGCTTCCCATGAATAAAGAAAATGAGACCATCAATTAATTGTACTGAAGAGTTCATCTGAAATACTGGAAAGACATTGGGAAGACTTCTGATCTCAGTTGTATTGGTGCAATTACAAATAAGTTCATTCATTTAAACTTAAACTGCCATAATCAAGTTTAGTATCTGACCATCTGATTTGGGCTCCTTAACATTTTATTATATGGCGGACAGTGTTTATATTTATTATCTAGTCCATGAAAAATTAAAAGCATGTCCATTTTTTAAAAAACCAGAAAGTACTTTGAACTTAATTGTGAGTATCCCCAGCTGCTTACAATCCATGCTATTACATTTAGATCAAAGTGGATATAAACACTGAATCTTCTGAAATTCAAAGCAATTACGAGAAATAGAAATTTTAGACACTGATATTTTTAACAGTATTTAATGTACTATTCGATGGAAAGATGCAAACAACTTTTCCCTGGTAAGACTTGGCATGGTAATATACAAAATAAAGACAATAAAAGGAAAATGTACACAGTGGAAATAAATGTAAACAGCAGCAGCATTCAGTCCCAGTCATTCCAAAATTTATAGCTAGAATAAATTCCCTCTCTTGAAGACTACAGTCTGAAAAACAATGGAGGTAAATGGCCACTTACTCAGGTGTGCTATTTGTGTGTATTTGGAGTCATACATAACCTATTTTTAACCCTAACATTTTCACTGCCTTTTTTTCTTGTATTAGCTGTATGGCAGCAGACATCAGACATTGGACTGGATTCAAATACTTCTAGTACATCAGAATTGTTTACTAAGTTCTGGACAGTAGCAGTCAAATAAAACCACTGATGAGAATCAGATCGCACAAGTGCCATGGAGGACATAATTTGGTCATAGAAATTTTGTTCTGGGCAATTATGCATGAAAAGATCCCAGCTTGATTGTCAGATTGAGTTTGCAGAACTGGCAGTTTGAAAGAAAGAAAACATTTTAAACTTGCAAATTGTGAATATTTAAACATGAAAATGACTATGGAGCTCCCAGCAGCTACTTTTACAGTTACTTTTCAAACAGCTCTGCACTTTAGAGGAAGAAAGGGACAACAACCATAGTCTCTCAAAGGTTACATTTTCAGCTAGCTAAATTTGTTTATGATGGGTAGTTCGCGTCAATTTGTTAGATTGTCTCTGTAAAAACAGAAAATAAACTCTCTCATTATACAGTCTGTGCCTTCAACAGAAAGAACACAAGAGGTTTCATTTCTGTGAAGCAGTATGCTGGAAACTGAGTGAAAATATTTTTGTTCTCAAAATTGCTATGAAAGTTTGATTGTTACAATATGGATTGTTTTTTTCTGAAGTGTGACAGGCTGACAAAGATAAGCTGTGGATATCCACAAGTAACCCAAGTCATACAAAGGTTGCTGCACACATAACATTTGGTCAAAGTTACTTTTAAAAATGAAACTTGAAGAATGAAAAAAAAATTAGTAACAATCTCGAAACTAATTAGCTTACAAGAAATCATCCTAGCTACCTAAAGCACAACACACATATTGAAATAGCTCATTATATACATCAGGGATGGACAATAACTCAGCAGTGGTTCACCAAGGTTGGCCCCGGTGGGCTGCCACCATTATATGTACCAGCATGGCCACAGATACCAGCAACCCACAGCCAATGGGAGCTGCACTTGCTAATACCTGAGGCCGTGCAGATAAAATATAATGGTGGCGGCCAGCCAGGAGCTAACCGTGGCAGACCAGATGTGGTCCGTTTGCCAGTATTTGCCTACCCCTGATGTTCATTCACTTTGTGGAAAATGGAGTTTGGAGAGCAAAAAAATTAAAAAAAATTCATAATGGCAAAAAATGCCTGGCAATCTGGATTTTGGAATAGTTTTGGAACCTGACTCTCCAGCCTGCCTTCGCAAAACTTATTTTTTTGGTCTTACATGACTAACAAAGGTTTTTCAGTGATGTAACACCAGTGGAGGATTACGTGCCGTGCAGTTATGCTTTATTATGCTCCTCCCTGAGCAGTTCCCTCCTTCCCCTTACATAGAGGTTGGGGGACCTGCTCATGCAGGAACCAAGTCCACCAGCAGGACTCTCCTGCTCATGGAGAATTTTCTATGGGGTAGCTTTAGTCAGTTGAATTTCACTTTGTCCCAGGCAGGGCTGGATTTACACCTTGGGTGCCCAGAGGTGCAGGGGCTCAGAGCTCCCCGTCCATAAATAGGGGTGCTGGCGGTGCTACACTCCCAGGCTTGAAGTGCTTTTCATTATATCCATTGATTACAATTTGGTTCAATGTCTGTCAGCACCCTCCACTGTACAAATTGTTATAGTGCCCCAGCTGTGCCCCCCACAGCAGTCAGGGGCTGTGGGGTACTCCTGCCACTCACGGCAACTTGGAGCTCTATGGTGCCGCTGCTGCCTATAGCAGCCGACGGAAACTGCGTTTTCACCCTGCTGCCCGCAATAGTTTGAAGCTCCTGCAGGCATCTGGAACCTAGAGGGGAACCCCCACTGCCATCAGCAGCTCAGATCTCCTAACCACTAGGAACGGCATGGATACCCCACCACTTTTCACTCTTAGGAGTCCCACTATCCAGAATCCCTCCACCCACAGACCCACCCACACTACTCAGTGTCACTGCACAGCCCCACCACAACTGCCCAGCACCCCGCAAAGACCCACTCTCCTCTGCCCTTCCCTCCCCATCAGCCCCACTGGGAAGTGACCATCAGGCAGGCTGAGCGAGGAGCACTTCAGCAGGGCTGAGTTTTGAAAAGTAGATTTGGTGCACCAAGGAATCTGGCTCATGGCTCTGTTAGTGCATCTCCTTCGACCTACAGACTTAAAAAACACTTTTCAGCCAACAACTGTGACTATTTTCAGATATGGCCTAATATTACACAATTCTACTATATAAGATTGTGGAGAGGGGAGAAGCAGCAGACACTATCTTCCTAGATAGAGGGGAACAGGACAGCAGATGCCAGAGACTTACTCAGTGGCATAGCAAGGGTGTTATACATCCGGAGGTAAAGGCAAAATTTGCGCCCCCCTGCCGCTGTGTGGCAGGGCCCTGAACCTGGCCCATGGCTGAGTCCGACCCTGAGAGGACTTGTACTGCATCTTCCCCCACATCCTCCAGTTTGGGGCCGGCCAGCACCCACCAGCAGAGATGGAGGAGGGTTGGGCTGGGGGCGGAGAGGCAGGGAGAAGGCTCCGGCCACCAGCGGCAAGCAGAGGAGGAGCAGGCGAGCTGAGGAATGACAGGGGGAGAGGATGGGGATTAAATTGGCATCCCCTAGTGTGGCGCCCGGGGGCAATTGCCCTCTCTACTCCCCGCCCCCTAAAGCCACTGGACTTACCAGAGGGCGAAATTCTGGCCCTGGTGAAGTCACTTTGAGTTTTGCTATTCACCTTAATGGGGCCAAGTTTTCAGTCAGAGCCCACCACCAACCAGCATCAAAGGAAAACAATGCCTGGGCAGAAATCACTTCACCTCACATTTCTGAGCACTCGTAGTAGCTGAGGAGATTTCTCGTATCTTCCATGTTTTCCCTCTATCTTGTTTATATACAAAAGACAGGACTATGAAGCACTTTAAAGACTAACGAAGATTAACACTTTAAAGTGCTGCATAGTCCTGTCTTTTGTTTCAGCAAGACCAGACTAACACGGCTTCATCTCTATTACTTGTTTATATCCAGTAAGCTTTTTCAAGCTTTAGCTGAATATATTAAGTGTATGTGTCTCTGGGTGATACAACATAGAACAGAGGAAAAACATGCTAGAAAAAAATTATATTTCCAGCTAAAATAAAGAGTCTGTCAATCAAACTGAATTGTAGGACTAATGATGAATTGTTACAAAGGCTAGCCACATTGAGAAAACTCAAGAGAAGAGAACTAATTATACTGGCTTATTATACATTTTGCTGTACCTATATTTCTTTGCTTCTGTATTTCTAAATCCAATTTTATATTAAATCCTGATGTTGCATATTACTTTTCACTGAATAAACACAACAGAAATATGTATTTGTTATACAAGATGGTTTCAACACTAATTTTCAAGAAGAAAATTAATGAAGAAGTTAGAATCAGGTTGAAAGCAGAAATCACAAAATTGAAATTTATTATGTATATTTGCAATTGCTACAGAAGTCATTACATTTAGAATTAATGAAGATAGCATATGCATTAAAATAATAGACATGAAGGAAAATGGCATGGTTAAACACAGAAGTACAGGAGCCTACCTAGATTAAAAATGCTAACAAAAAGGAAGAACTGTTGGCATGCAAGATACATAGATAAGTCTGCAAGGGCCCAGACCTTTATCAACATGTAAACACCACCACCTAACTAACTTTAGCAACTGGGGAGGGGACAGAAGAAACCACCACCACCAACAAAACCCCATGAAACAAAACTGAAGTGTGACCAACTTTTAAAGAGCAATTCTGGAAATAAGACTTGCCTGTACTTTTCATTCAAATAGCACCTTTCCTCCTAAAAGCTTTATCAATATTAAATCTCACCACCAATTTGTGCAGTAAACCAAGACTGGGCAGAGAAGCAAACTGAATTACCTAATGACAGGAGTCAGTAGCAAAGGACTCTTGATTCCCAGTTCCCTGCTCTAACTGCTAAGTACTCTGGATAAAAAAAAAACCAAAACAAAAAAACCCAAGAGTTACTGAGCAAATCTTACATTTAGAGACAGGGTTGATGACAGACTTTGCCGGGCCCTGGGCAATATGCTTGTGTGTGTGTGTGGGGAAGGCTCAACTCCGCTCCAGGCCCCCCAAAAGGGGCAGGGCCTCAGGCTAGCCTCCCCCAGCAAGCCTTCAGGGGCTCTGGTGGCAATTTTAAGGGCATGGAACAATGACTGCTGTTGCTGCTGCCATGGTAGGGGCAGTGGTGGCCCAGAGACCTGGCCTCTTTTAAACCACTGAGCCCCAGGGAAACTGCCCTCTTTGCCCTTCCCCCATCAGTGATCCAGTTTAGAGATAGGCCAGGTCTATACTAAAGAGCACAGCTCTCTAGTATATACCTGGCACAGCTGTATGATGCAGCTGAATAAATGTAAGATCTCCCATGTACCCATTCCATAAGAGAGTTCTCCAAGCGGCACAATTAAACCATCTCCAACGAGCAGTGGTAGCTATATGAGTGGAAGATCTTCTTTCCTAAACATAGCACTATCCACACCAGTGCATCTATTAGTGTAACTTACATTGCACAGGGCTGTGGTTTTTTGCACCCCGAGCAACCTAAGATATTCTGACAAAAGTGCTAATTTAGACACAGTTGCAGCAGGGCATCTTTCATCCACTCAACCCCCTAAAAGCATGGAAGAAAGAAGTGAAGGGGAAGATTTGTGAGTGCCTTTCCACCTTCATATTGCCTACAACACTGTCAGTAATTCCAACATTCCATAGGGGTCACACTTCCATTGCCAAACATCCCCCCACAAGCATTTGAGCAGTCATGTGAGGGTGGGACAAGTGCCCTGACTTCATCAAATTTGCAGTGCAATGCAAAACCTTCAGGGTACATCTACACAGCACCCTTCCCTCGAAATAAGCTATGCAATTTGCGCTATGCAAATTGTGTAGCTTATTTTTATTTCAATCTTATTTTGAAATAGCTTATTTTGAAAAATTTCAAAATAAAGCACTATTCCGAAATGTCCATTAGCCATCATGCAATGAGGTTTACAGGGATGTCGGAATAGCGAGTCCATTATATTTCGATATAACAGGCTTGCTCATAAGATGCGGAATAGCTATTTCAGGATGCTGGAAGAATCCTGAAATAGCTGTGCAGCGTAGTCGTAGCCTCAGTGACCTCCTATGTTGATATCCATTAGCTGAACAGATCAGCCATATGGCTATCATATATTCCATGCATCCAGGAAATTATTCTGTGTTAATGCTGCCTAGGTCATTGTTTTGATCAGGGTGGTGAATGAAGACAAAACTCCTCCCTGTGTCTAAGTGTCAGGGCACAACTTTACTCAACTCAGCACAAGGCAAGATGCTACCCACCCTGTCATCCAGACTCTCAGTAAAAGGCATTTTAAGGGCTTCAGTGAGGTAGTTGTAGGACTCCTTCCATAACTCATCGTGGTCTCTCCTTGTCCTACTCCTAGGAATCAGCTCAGAGTCCTACCACCCTCCACTGCCACAAAAAGAGCAGAGGGTAATAAAAGGGGAGTGAATTTCTCAGCCTGTGAAGGCCACTAAGTCACCCATTATCCCTTGAGCACAAGCCCCATCACCAAAACCCTATGTCTTTTACATCTGGGAATTGGTCCTTTTAACCACCCTGGACACTGGCTACAAATTGCAATGGACACCTCTACCAAATACTACCACTAATTAGTAAATCCTATTGCTATTTCACTTAACTGCACCTCCTTCCTGACCTCAGAACAGGTGATCAAAACAGTCACACCCACAGCACCTGCATAACACAGCTCTGAAATGACATGCAGGAAACTGAACAGAGGTAATGGGATGGGAAGGGAAGGGAATGGGAGGGGAGGGGAGGAGATGGGGAGGTGCAGCAGCACTTTCCCAAGTACCAGGCAGCCTCCAGCCAGGCTGCCTAGGATGCTGCTTGCTGTCTGGTGCAGTGAAGTGGGACATATACTGCCCATCCCAGGTAATGTGGAATGGTGGAAGGGAGGGGACGAGAGAGCATCTGGGTTCTTGGCTAGGTGTGGCACAGGGAGTGGTCATGTGAGGGTGCCACAGGTGCCCCATTTGTGTCTCTCCTCACTAGTCACCTATGATACGTATGCTAAACAATGTGTCCCACCCGGCATTTAGCTTGTTGAGTGTTGGAGTATTATACAACAGGGCTGAGTCTAGATTGGCATGATTTTCCGCAAATGCTTTTAACGGAAAAATGTTTCCGTTAAAAGCATTTATGAAAGAGCGCCTAGATTGGCATGGACGCTTTGCGCAAAAGCACTTTTTATGAAAAGCGCCCGTGCTAATCTAAATGCGTTTTGCAAGAAAGCCCCGATCGCCGCTTTAGCCATCGGGGCCTTTTTGCACAAAACACTTTTTAGCTGTCTACGCTGGCCCTCTTACGCAAATACATTTGCGCAAAAGGACTTTTGCCCGAACGGGAGCGTCAAAGTATTTGCGCAAGAAGAACTGATTTCTTACATTGGAACGTCAGTGCTTTTGCACAAATTCAAGCGGCCATTGTAGACAGCTGGCAAGTTTTTGCGCAAAAGCAGTCGCTTTTGCGCAAAAACTTGCCAGTCTAGACACAGCCCAGCAGTTTAGAAACATTTAAGCAGCCATGGAGCTGGGAGTAGTGGCAAAATCAGAGGAAAACCCATTATAAACAGCAGACTTAAAATGACAAACTCGTTAAGTGAGGAGAATATGTGGCTTAAATACATTTCTCTGTTTTCTTCTTAATTTGTAAGGTTACAATACAGTGTTATCTGTAAGCTGTGGTCTTGTGCTGCCACTCAGGAGAAGATTCAAATGCCACCCAGCTTATTAGCAGACACCCACAGCTAGGTCTTTTGTTCCTATTGGGGGCGCACATTCACACATGCCTTGATGCACATGAAAATTTATTCTGCACATGAATGAAAAAAATCTGCACATGGACGGAAAAGATTAAAGGGAACGTTGCTATTCTATACTCTTTTAAAAAATGTACAAGCTTATTTTCAGGTCAGCAACACTGTGCTATAGTTCACGACTTCCAGAGTAGATGACGTTTTAGTTAGCAGACATGGCAGCCTATTGCTCACTTAGCAAAGCTAGCTGCATGAAGCACAGTGGATTTTTACTCTGGGTCTGGGTCTCATTTTTTTTCCTGGGTGCAAATCAAAATGCTTATTTTGCTCTATAAAGACCTAGACTGGATCTTGAATTCCTTGCATTTCAACTTTCCCTCATACATGGCTTCCTCATTTGCAATTAGGGTTACCAGATATTTTCACCAAAAAAAAAAAAAAAAAAAAAAATCCACCCCCCCCCCCAAAAGTAACAGCTCCTCTAAATTCCCACACACTCCCCCCCCCACCAGACGCCACGGGGGAAGAATGTCCCAAGCATCCTTCTGTCCGAGAAAAACAGAAAATATTGGACATTTTATATGTCCGGTATTTTCTGGGGGTTTTTTTTTTTACTGGACACATGCTGCAAATACCAGGCTGTCTGGTCCAGTACTGGACACCTGGCAACCCTATCAGATATTGGGCTCTTGTTAATCTTCCCAAGTTGAACTCAGGAGGCTGGGCACTCTCAACTCTGGAACTCACTGTCCCGGTTGGTCTGACAAAACCAAGCTTACCGAATGCCTTTTAGGCAAGATGCAAAGCTAATCTGTTTTATCTATTTGTGAGAAGACAGAATATTAGGGAGAATAAAGGCAATGATAAAGTGAGGACAGCTAGTTCAGGTGGGCAACATTTTTCATGTCATTTATATTGTAAATGTACCCAGCGTTTTAACAGTAGGCTTATTTATATCAACAATAGATGTAAGCTTGTATTCTCTTTCTGATAGCAACTGTACATTTTAAATACCAGTCGACTGAATACTTATTTTTCCATTTTCCTCTCTCTTACCCTTTGTTTTTAATGGTTCCTTTAGTTATATTCTCAACCTCCTCTCACTCTTTTCATTCTGACTCCTCTTTATTTTATGTTGCCTTTTGTCTCCTCCCATTCCATCTTTTCTCTTCATGTTTCTGGCATTCTCTCTGACCTCTCTCTGTTTATTTTTAACTCCTGCTTTCAGAGGTATTTCTTGCTTCCTTTTGTCTATCTTTTGTAATGCTAAGTTCTCTTTGCCTAGAGTGATTTGAAGCAGAGGACTTCCAGAACTGTGGGGTCTGCCTTGCCATCTCAACATTAAATGGACTGAGTGGAAACTCCACTTTACAGCATCTGTTGCCTAGCAATCTGCTTCTCAGGTTCAGGTTCCTTCAGCTCAGGAGTAGTCTGATCAAAGCTTTTTAAGGCAAAGGGAAAAGGAAAGAAGATAAGAAAAAAGTTATTGCAATCAAAATACAGTGCTCACTGGAAGATTTTGCATAGTACTTGCTCATATTACAATGACAAAACCCTGATATTATTTTATACCCTATTTGCCATCACAAGAGATGAATGGTTTTAAGTTTTGATTCATTTTGCAAAGTGTGTAGCAGCAGCAGCAGCAGCAGCTGCTATAATATGTTGTAGCGAATGTAGAAACTAAAAGTTGTTACAATAAACAACTGTGCATGGCCTATGCATATGTGACATGAGTTAATGGTATTAGTCCAGTTCCTAGCAGGTCGATATTTACATCATCAAAGCCATTATCACAATTGGCCGCTGGGGGGGGTGGTCTCAGTGGAAGCCAAGGACTTGAAATGGTACATCCCACTAGAATACCATAAGGTACACTGAAATGGGCTAGCTTGGAAAACTGCAATTTACACTGTTGATTTTCATATTGTACACAACACTTACAAACTTTATTTAAAAAAAATCAGCTGTAACAACACTTTCTAAAGCAGTTAGTTTCCTGCAAGAAGAGAAAGTTTTTGATACTGCTGTGATAAGTGTCTAAGTCTCATCCAAAGAGCCTACACTGAACTTGCTGTTCTGTGATCCCTGATTAATACCATTCACCATTAAATTCAAAATCAAGCCTTCGATTGCAACCTTTGTACTACTCATCATGCTGCTAGAGTGCAAAAGAGAACAGAGCAAATTCTGCCCTCAGTTACATCCCTGAAAAACCCCACTGGTCTCAGTCAGGACCCAGGGATGAAACTGAAGACTGAATTCAGACAGACAATATGCCCAAATTCTTTGGCAAAAAAATTCAAAAGCATCAAATAATTTAGGAGTCTAATTCCCATTGACTTATAAATGCAATTTTACCCTTGGAATTACTCACATGTCCACATTGGAACAACCATGTTCTCTCTATATAAACACATACAAAATACACACGGGGGGTTGGGTGGCATAAGGAAAATTCTAGGTGCAGACATTTCCATGTTCTCTGTCTATAAGGTTGCGTCCAGTAAAAGATCTGATCATTAGATCTTACAAAAGCATAATATAGAACCACAGAGCAAACAATGATCTCAAGTTCCAGCCATGCTGAAGTGTCCACACTTGCTAAATACAGGGAGGTGTGTATCTCTATGTTCATAAAATGCAGTTTTTCCTTTGTAAAATGATTTCAGAACCTCATAATGACATTTTTACACATTTTTACTTTTCTGAGGAACAGTCATGCAACCTCAACCTGGGATCTGAAAGTCAAGATGCAATGCCTTACCCAAACCATTTGTAGTTTGAAACATGGTTCTCTTGATTTGCGAAACTGAAAAATCCAGCTCACTATCCCAGAGCCATGCTGGTGTTGCAATGTTAATAAAGCTAACATAATAAAAATGTATATATGACCGCAAAAAAAAAACCACACAGTCCTTTTCTGACCATAAGCACTTGAAAGCACAGTCTGAAACACTTTCTAGTTTACATTGATGGTCTCCCCATTAACATGATTTACTATTAGCAAAATGTATATTTTCATGCTGTCTCATGGACATTTTAAAGCTGTTGGATGTCCATCTACCTAAAGCTATTAAATAGTGACAGAATGAAAAAAACAAATCTTTGATTCTGTTTCCAGCACAGGGACTGGAAACGTTCCACTTCTCATGCACAAGGCTTTGGGGTGCACATGGCTTCAAGAGCAGTGGGTAGGCCCGATGAAGTTACCATGCTGGAAGATATAAGTAGCAAATACCAAGATGTGTGAACAAACTCTCTCACTGCACAGGAACTGGCACATGCCAACAGCTCGTAAAAAGTGAAGAGTCAAAAAACCAGCATAAAATCAGGTTGCTAATGTGTTAGTAACAATGAAACTCAAGAGAAAATTCTTTTCATAATGTGAGTCAAAGGAGATACTGCATAAATGAAATTCCAGACCATAGAAAATCCCCCTTTTAAAAAGTAAAATGGATTTTTTTTAAAACCAATTTTTCTAGTTACATAAGCCTTTGGAGTTTCATTCTTCTAGACCTTATTAACGGGGGTCATCTGCACTCTGTCAGCTTCCTTTCAGACTGAAATTCTGCTAATTAACTGCTTTCTAAAAACATTTTAATAGCCTTTTCCTTTCATACTTAAAACAAGGTCTGAATTATGTTGGGTTATGGAGAGTCAGTGTCTGCATACTAAACTCCAGAAATCTGTGTATTTATTTAAGACTATTTTTAAGTTTCCACTTTTATGTTTGCAAAATTGGATTTCAAACTGAGAAACAAGAGAAAAATCGATACAGCGATCCCCATCTGAGTCTATGCAGAAATTGGAAGTGCTCTGAGAAAAGTGTGAACTGTCTTTATTCTTTTCAAAGTAGTGTTAACTCCAGAGCCCAGTGACAACTTAAAATGTCAATATTTCACTGCTCAAAGCAGGCAGTGAAGATAACAATCAGCTGATACCGCTGTATGTGAAGCATTGAAGAAGACTGAAGGTCCTTTTATGGAGATGTGCAGAACCTACTCAGAGTGGCAGGTAATCCTGGTGTTTTACATGGGATTAGGGAGAGGGCTAGGATTGTACCATTATTCCCTGCATCCACCCACACAGTATTACTTCTGGTTATGGTTGAAATCCCAGGCACCTTCCCACACCCATCTTATCCCCAGCTCTGGGTGAAATCCCAGGTACATCTGCTTCACGGAGCCCTGAAGACAAGCATACCCTGCTTGAGTCCATAGGACACTTGCACAGGTCCTGAAGGGTTCATCTCCTTAAGGCAGCTGCACATTGCTTTTGGAAATACTTAACTCTTCCCTCTTCCACTTCCTATAGTGTATCAATCCTGACTCTCACCTACAGCAATTATGCCTCTGGAGAGAAGATCAGGGCAGGAAGATTGCATGAATTCAATCCACTGGTGGTCAGTTAGTAATGGATACACTGAACGGGCTGCTCAGCTGGAAGAGAGATCCAAAGAATTCCAAAAGAGAGAAGCAAGTCAAGGAGAACAGAGGAGGGTCCATGAGGGACTCCCTTCCCCAACACTGTCAATAAAGGAGGAGAAGGTTGAATTCAGGAATGATCCCACACAACAAAAACAGAGACTCTGTTTCTAGTCTCTTTCATCCTCACCTTGTCCACATAGGATTATTATTTTTGTTCTGCAATAGAACTCATATTCCCCCTCAATACAAATAAATAGCAAGACAAGCTCTGAAGATCTACGTAGAATCTAAGTAGACTAAGAAAGTAAGAATGGCCATACTGGCCCAGACAAAAGGTCCATCTAGCCCAGTATCCTGTCTGCTGACAGTGGCCAACACCAGATGCCCTAGAGCAGTGTTTCCCAATTTTATTTGGCCGAGGAACCCTTTTCAGCTTTTCAAGGAACCCCTAGGTTTGTCCAAAAAAAAAAAAAAAAGGGGGTGGGTGGGTGGGGAGGAGAGAGGGACCCACCAATTCATGAAAATCACATTCCTTCCCCGAGACACGCCCCCCATCTCCCTTCCGTGAGGCCTCATCCGCTCTGTTCCCCTCCTCTCCATCACTTGCTATCCCCAGCCCTTATACCTGTCTCAACCTAGCGAGAGTGAGGT
The DNA here is from genome assembly GCA_019425775.1 of Rafetus swinhoei. Classification (NCBI taxonomy): domain Eukaryota; kingdom Metazoa; phylum Chordata; order Testudines; family Trionychidae; genus Rafetus; species Rafetus swinhoei. The sequence continues at coordinate 186,380,941 of CM033437.1, read as the reverse complement.
GTGGGGTGGGAATGAGGTATTTGGGTGTGGGAAGGGGTGAGAAGTACAAGCTCTGGGAGGGAATTTGGATGCAGGAGAAGGGGCTGTTGGCTCGGGGAGGGGGCTCTAGGCTGGGGAGTGTTGGGCTCAGGTGGAAGGTCGGGGTGCTGAGCAAGCCAGGGCTTGTGGATGTGAGGGTGCAGGCGTTTGGGCTGGATATGTGAGGGACTCAGGGCAAGAAGGTTGTGAGTGTGATGGGCTCAGGACACAGATTTGTGATGTGTGGATGGTGGAGGAATGTTGTGGCAGAAGACTGAGGATGTGGGGATGCAGGAGTTTGGGGATGTAAGAGGCTCAGGACAGGGGTTCCAGTGTATGATAGGCTCAGATTTGGGGTCAGGTGGTGCAGGAGTGTTATCAGGAGGTCTGCAGTGAAATGGGGTTTGGTCCCAATTGGGAGCTTGTTGGCCAGGCTTCATTTTTAAATAAAATATTATGTCAAACTCAAAAGGTTTTAGCATTGTCTTTATATATGAGAGGGGTGAGGAACCTGTTTTGAGTCAAAGGTCACTGACCCACAGAAAAGTCAGTTGGGGCCACATAAGTGAGATGCAAAAAAACAAAAAACACAAAAACTCCTCCAAAAACCCCCAAGCCTCACTAATGTGGTTCCAAATGTGCTGGTGGGGGTAGGGGACAGAGTGCTAGTGGGTGCTGGGGCTGGGGAGAGGGTGCTGCTGGGTGGAAGGATGCTGGCTCAGGTGGCAGGGTGCTGGGGCAAGCAGGTGGCAGGGTGCTGGGGTCAGGGACATGGTCCTGCTGGGCACTAGGGTGACTGGCAGGGTGCTGGGACAAGGAACAGGGTGCTGCTGGGTGCTAGCATGGATGGCAGGGTGCTGGGGCCCGGGCCAGGGCCAGGGCCAGGGTGGTGCTGAGTCCTGGGGTGTGAGGCAAGGTGCTGGGGACAGGGCGGTGCTAGGGTGGATGGCAGGGCTGCCAAAGAGCAGGATAGGGATGGGGTGCAGGATCTGGGAGGGAGCTGGGGGGCGGAAGGGGACAAGGTCTGGGTGGTAGGTAGGGTGCAGAAGCAGGCTGGATGTAGGGTGTCTGGCTACAAGGGAAGGTGCGAGGAGGGGACTTGGGTAGGAGTTGGACCTCCTTGATCTGGCACCCTCTAGACCTGACTGGTCCGAGATGAGGAATTTTGGACCAGGGAGGTCATTTCAGGGCTCCTGGTCCCCCCTTCCCACTAGGCTTCTTTGCACCTCTATCCCCTGCAACTGAACTAAGCTGCCCACCCCTGCTGGTTCCTGCACTTCCCCAAAACCATCCTCACAATCCAAGGGAGTGCAGCACCAGTTCCCTGCAGCCCCTCACAGCCCAGCTGAGCTGCCCATCTGTTCTGTATGCCCTCCCCACCCACCTCAGCCCAGCTGAGCCCTGCACTGGTTCCTGCATGCCTCCCCACAGCACAGCTGAGCCCTGTTTCCCTGCACCTCCTCCAAGCCCCACAAAACTGCTGAGCCAAGAGCCGATTCCCTGCCCCTCCTTCCCCTTGAGTCTAGCCCCGGTTCCCGGCACCTCCCTCCTCCTGCAGTCAAACTGAGCTCCACACACACACACAGACACACACAGCCCAGCCCCCCAGACCTCCCCACTCTGCAACCCAGCCGAGCTCAATTTCCCTGCACCTTCCCCCAAACCATGTAGACATGCTGAGCCAGTGCTGATTCCCTGCCCCTGCCTTCCTCCCTCCCCTTGGCTGTGTCTACACTGGCACGATCTTGTGCCAAAGCGGCCGCTCTTGTGCAAAAATTTGCTGCCTGTCTACACTGGCCGTGTGTTCTTGCGCAAGTACACTAATGTTCTCATGTATGAAAACAGGGCTTCTTCCGCAAGAACTACGATGCTCCCGCTCAGGAATAAGCCCTTTTGAGCAACTATTCTTGCGCAAGAGGCCAGTGTAGATAGGCAACATGAATTTCTTGAGCAAGAAAGCCCTATGGCTAAAATGGCCATCGGCACTTTCTTGGGCAAGAGAGTGTCCACACTGCCATAGATGCTCTTGTGCAAAAGCACAGCTCGCACATGGCAGTGTGGATGTGTTCTTGCACAAGAACACTTGCGCAAGAAACAACCAGTGTAGACATAGCCTAAGAGTTTCCTCACATGAGCAAAATGAATTTTGTGTTGTGCACCAGTATTGAGTTCATGTGGCTTGTTTGGATGTGCCACCCAAGTTATTAATAAATATTTTTAAACCTCTACCTTTTCCCTCTGCTGCCATGTCTCCTCCCCTTGCTCCATCAGCTCCTGGTGCCTGCTGCCCCCACTCCTCACCCTCCTCTGCTGTCCTGACTCCTGCTCTTCTCACTGTCCTCAGCCCTCCTGCAACCTGCCCCCTCCACCAGCCCTTCGCTCCTCCCTGTGCCCACTTCTCCAGTAGCCCCACTCTGATCACGTGAGCTACCTCCTCATCCCCTCTAACACTTCCCTCTACAAACCTGCCCTGCCTCTCTCCTCTGATGGTGGTCCCTTCACTGCAGGTGTCTGCCCTTCTGCTTCACCCCCAGAATCCATTGGCACCTGCACCTTCTCTTACCCCTGCACCCTCCTGGTGCCTCCCCCTTCCCTCACTTCCCCTGCCCCCTTTGCTCCATTTTTCCCTGATGCCCACCCCTCACCACCCTCTGCCCCCATTCCCTCATGCCCCTGTGCCCGCTCACATGACTTGCTCCATCCCAGCCTTCCTCATGCCCACCCCTTCTTTCAAGCCTTCTCCCAGCACCTCCCCTCTCCTCTAGCCCCCAATGCCCTTCCCTCTCAGCATCACCCTGTCCCCTCCCACTGACACCTCTCCTCCTGCCCTTTTCCTCATTGTCTGCGCCCCCTGCCATTTGTCTCTCCTCCACCCCTGTCCCTTTGGTGCCTTCCCTTCCCCTCCGCCTCCGCACAAGCAACTTCCTCTCCCAGCCCTTCCTTTCCCTCTGCACAAGCCCCTTCCCTTCCCTTCCCTCTCCCTTCCTCTCCCGTACCTTCTGCCTTCCACTTTGCGGGGCCGGAGTCTGTGCTCTGTCCCCGGACTCCGAACCCGCAACTCAGCCGTGCGGCGCAACACAGCGCCCAGCAAGTTTAAAATCCCGGGCCGTGACGTTACGTCTGGGCGTCTCCCCACCCACTGGTTTGAGCGCGCTGCGCAGGGCAGCGGCAGCCAGCAACGGGGAGCTCAGAGAAGGTTGCGCACGGCAGGGACGGGACCGGGGACGGGGGAGAGACGCTCTGGGGCCGGGGTGGGAGGACTCGAGGGGGGTGCGGGGTCGGGACCCGCTCTAGCTCCAAATATTGCTGGAGCGTGGGCACCACGAGCCCACACAACTCGCCGCCCATGCCTCTGCTGGCTAGCCGGCTCTCTCTCTCTCTTTTTCAGAGGGGCGGGGGAGCGCCCGCTCCTCGCGGAACCCCTCGTTTTGCTCCGCGGAACCCCAGGGTTCCGCGGAGCACCAGTTGGGAAACACTGCCCTAGAGGGAGGGAACACAACAGGTAATCCTCATGTGATCCCTCCCCTGTCTCCCACTTCCAGAGAAACAGAGGCTAGGGACACCACTTCTACCCATCCTGGCTAATAGCCGTTCATGGACCCAACCTCCATGAATCTATGTAGTTCTCTTTTAAACCCTGTTGTAGTCCTAGACTTCACAATCTCCTCAGCCAAGGAGCTCCACAGAGTGACTGTGCTCTGAGTAAAGAAAAACTTCCTTTTGTTCGTTTTAAACCTGAAGCCTATTAATTTCATTTGGTGACCCCTCGTTCTTATATTGTGGGAACAAGTAAATAATTTTTCCTTATTCACTTTCTCCATACCAGTCATGATTTTATAGACCTCTATCATATCTCCCTTAGTCTCCTCTTTTCTAAACTGAAAAGTTCAAGTCTTTTTAATCTCTCTTCATATGGGACCCGTTCCAAAACCCTAATAATTTTTGTTGCCCTTTTCTGAACCTTTTCCAATGCCAATATATCTTTTTTTGAGATGAGGCGACCACATCTGTATGTAGTATTCAAGATGCGGGGATATCATGGTTTTATATAGAAGCAATAAGATATTCTCTGTCTTATTCTCTATCCCTTTTTAAATGATTCCTAATATTCTATTTGCTTTTATGACTGCCACTGCACACTGAGTGGATGTTTTCAGAGAACTCTCCACAACGACTCCAAGATCTCTCTGAGTAGTTGTAGCTAAATTAGTGCCCGTTATATTGTATGTATAGTTGGGATTATTTTTTCCAATGTGCATTATTTTACATTTATCAACATTACATTTCATTTGCCATTTTGTTGCCCAATCACTTAGTTTAGTGAGATCTTTTTGAAGCTCTTCACAGTCTGCTTTGGTTTTACCTATCTTGAGCAGTTTGGTATCATCTGCTAATTTTGCCACCTCACTGTTTACCCCTTTCTCTAGATCATTTATAAATAAGTTGAAAAGGATTTATAAGTATGTTGAATGGGACTGGTCCCAGGACAGACTAGAATCCACAAAGGTGCAAGAAGATGGTTTCAGGGATCTCTATTTAAGGCCTTGTCTACCTTGCAGAGTTTTCACCAAAGCAGTGAAGGAACAGTGCACGTATACACATTGCAATACCACGTCCAGTGATAAAACGCTTTAGTTTTGTAAACAAAATAAAGACCACCTTCACAAAAGTCACAGGGCTTTTTTTTTTTTTAAGATTGTCATTGTGAACACTTAAAATGAAGCCATATATAGCTATCTACTTCATCAAATGTATTCTGTCTCTTGTTCATCACCAGTCCCAGTGACATGCCACACATCATACAGTATCCCCGGATAATGCTATAAATCTGAAATTACAATTGGCTACATTAGTGTTAAAGGCCTGGCAAGAATGCCAATGTTATCAAAAAGGCAAAATAAGAAACTAGGAAGATGAAATGTACAATGATAACTCTGTTTCAATCTTTCTTGTAAAGATTTGGTCACCTTGCTATCAATTACATGCACACTATTTGACCCGATTAAATAACTGGTTAGAAAATTCATAGCTGACATTTATTTAGAGGATAAAAACCACATACCTAAATGATCTCCTATCTCAGTCTTGGGAGCCCTTGTTATCAGTTAAAATTTCGATAGATGCAGTCATTAAGAGTCAAATCAGTACTACATTTCCTTGTTTCATGCATACAACTATCAGGCTGTAAAACTGAACTAAATCAAGATCTTCCTTCCCACAAATTCCCAAAGAAAGCACCATTCACAACCCCCTCAGCCTTTCCCAAAAACCCTTCACAAAGCAGGGAACTTGAAAGGGTTCTGAAAATCAAAGAATGCACACAGCTTTTGGATCCCATGGGAGGTGAATGCATTCCAGAATCTGGGTTCCCTCACAGAAGATACCCTGCCAGTAGCTCAGCCTCTTTTATCAAGGGTAACTTGCCTCCATTAACTGTTTCCTTCTGCCAAATGGTAAAAAACAGTCTCTCGGGGTCTTAGCATTTTTTAGGTTAAAATGACCTTAAACAGCATGTAATGGGGTAGACTAAGCCCCAACACCCCCTACAGGAGGCTGAGGGCCTTGCTGCACCCCACCCCAGCAAGAGGAGCAGAAGAGAGGTCCTCTAGGCAGGATAGAGTGGCTGCCTCCACGGCGGCTAATCAGGGCCCAGCAGACCAGTATAAAAGAAGCTGCTGGGCTAGGACCTGGCAGTTCCTCACAGGACTTTGACTCAGACAGACCTATGCACTGCCTGGGAGAACAGCAGCACCATGGATAGCTCTGAGTGCAAGCATGTTATGTCCACTGTCAACCTGTGTTGTCCTTGAGTGCTTCTGTTGGGTACCCCAGCTATTAATAAACGTTGCAACCACCATATGCAGGGAAAGAGGAGCTTCTCAGGGATAGGAAAAGGGCCTCCAAAATTTCAAAATAATTGAAAGCAAGATTAACCACTTACTTCTTAGGAGGGTTAGGGTAGGTAACTGATTGCTGCAGTTCTTCAAAATTCATTTAATCAGTAGGGTTGCCAGGTGTCCGGAATTGGCCTGAACAGTCCAGTATTTGTGGCCTCTGTCCAGTAAAAAAAACAAAACAGAAAATACCAGACATGTAAAATGTCCAGTATTTTCTGTTTTTCTCGGACGGAAGGCTGCAATGGACATTCTTCCCCTGCCACGTCTGGTGGGGGCAGGAGGAGAGCAGGAAGCGTGGGGATTTAAAGATGCAGTGATCCTTTTTGGTTTTTGCAGGGGTTTTTTTATGCTCAACAACTTTGGGCCCCTGTTGTTTTTTTGCTCAACCAATTTTTTTCCGCCATGTTCAGTATTTTTTGTGAAAGTATCTGTCAGCCCTATTAATCAGTACAAGTTGAACCTCACTAGTCCGGGATTCTGGAACCTGACTGGTGCCGAACCAGAGAATTTTCTGGATGACAGGAGTTCAATATTGTCTAGCAGCATTACCAACACTTCCACTGCTTACTGGGCTCTTAGAAGTCATTTGGGGGTAAATTAGAGCTAAATAACAGCACAGAACACTGAGAGCCAGGACTGGTGGCTGTAAACAAACTTTATGGGATCACGGGAAATTGGGCTACATGCATAATAAGTGGACACAAGGCTAACTAAAATCATGCCAGATCCCGGATGCTGCCGGACCAGAGAGTGCTGAACTTGAGAGGTTCAACCTGTAGCAGCATTCAGTGGACAGTCATTAGTCCAGATGATTTGTGAACAAAGGTAAGAGGAACATGATCTTTTCAACTACTACAAAACAAGGCTGTTTTAATCAAAACAAATTTGTTTAGCCTATTTCCTGTCTCTTTTAATTACTTTGTCAATTTAATAAATATCCTATTTTTTCACATTCACGTCCTTGAAATTGCTTAGGGGTCTCAGATTGGTGATGCCTATAGCTCAGCAATTCTCAAACTATGGGTTGGGACCCCACCATGGGTTGGGACCTCATTTTAATGAAGTTGCCAGGTCTGTCGTTAGACTTGCTGGGGTCTAGGCCCAAAGCCAAAGCCTGAGCCCCACTGTCTCAGACTGAAACCCAGGCTTTGACAACCCCCTCCCAATGCTCGGAGCATGTAGTAATTTGTTGTAACAGGAGGGTCGCAGCTCAATGAAGTTTGAGAAACCCTGCTATTGCTCATTCTGTACAACAGGAAAATCTCTGTAGATAAATGTCTTAATTGTCAGGCTGATCCTATTTCCTGAAATGAAAGATGCTACTGTGAATAAGACAGTTAAAGCTACAAAAGGTAAATATTTTTTTACTTAATACACAAAAGAGTTCTCATTTTGGTCATCATCCAACATTCATGTACAATTATAAAAATAAGTTATATAGTGAAATCCATTTTGACACATCCATATTGCACAATAAATAATCACTGAACACATTACAGAATGATGCAATTGAAAAATAAGCAGCTCTCATTAAGAATTCAAGTACACTTGCATGAATGGACAGGCCTGGGGTAAAGGAAACATTAGTGTTTCCCGTGTGTCACAGCTTTAAGAGAAAAAGAAACCCATACTTCAGAACTGCAGCAAAAGCAGAAAGCTCTGGTGTATGAAGTGATCTGTGCATTAGCATTGGTTTCTTCTGCTTAGCTGATGTTCTAGACATATGGCCAGTGCACTTAGTTTCAGAAATATAGACACACCTCGGTTATTCAGTCCTTTACAATTCTATGCAACTTTAGTGCACCCCTCTAGCAAGATTCTTATATCACACATACATCTATGCCTCACAAGTGTATTAAGGAAAAAACATCTATATATTTCTCCCACTTTTTCCCCATGCTGTACAGAGGCTTTTGTTGTTAAGTACTAGACATGTGAGCTTTGGTCTTCCTGCAGTAACCCCACCAAAGCAATATCTTCCTTTTTCTCTACCTTCTGATCCAACTCCAGAATCAGGAAAGCAGAAGTAATTAACTGTGGAAGAACCAATTTTTCCAATAGTACCTGAGACATCTGTCCTTATGAGATTTTTAGCGTAGATGACAGCATTGGCTGATCTTTGAACCAATAAGAAAAGATCAGTTTGAGTCTGGAGAGAATGTTCACGTTTTTATCTAAACTGATTCTTCATGCTCCATTAGCCCAGGTTGCTTGCTCCTCTCCCCACACCTCAAAAAGTGACAAAGAGGCTATTTGGGCTTAGTTCTGGCAGCAACTCTACTTCCTCTTACTGGTTTCTGATATTTGAAAGGTTCTTGCAAAAACTTTAGGGAAAATATTTTCTGTTTCTATAGTGCTTTACAAACATAAACCAAGTAATCTTCATAACATGCCTGCAAACTGGAGCAATATCATTCCAGTAGTACAGATTGAGAAATTAAAGAGAAAGTTCCTGCTTTGCCAGTGTCTTCCTGTGAGAATATGACTTAGTTTCTCTGTGTAATGGTGAGATGAGTAACCTTCCCTATCTCCAAAGGGTACTGTGAGGATTAATATACTAAAGATTTGGAAGAACTCAAATATTATGGTAAAGATGGCCACTTAAGTACCTCTCAGAGATAACTGACTGACCCCATGTGCTACAAGTACAACAGCAAAGACAGAATGGTGGACCTGCCTGTCCTGCTAAATCCACATATATTCATAGACATGAATATAAACTATTTCTAGAATATCTGATTACTTGGATGCCTCCAAAAGGGATAATTCCTCACATGGACCTTGCTTTACTTTTTAGGTGTCGCAAAACAAGTAGGTTTCCAATAAGATTCATTTAGTGGGGGGTTTCTGAATGTATATAGTTAGAAAAAAGGAGAAGACTGTCAAACATATGTTTCTACATTTAGTTTGATTTAAGTCCCTAAGTTTTAAAAATTTAGTACAGATAATAGTCTCAAGATATTTGGCTTTATAGCTACAGTACACATTTGTTCCAGCACAGGTCAGCTTCTGAGGGGCTGTTTCTTTTAGTGAAAAAAATCAACTGGAAGCTCTAAACTTGTGGGAGTTGTGTACAGTACAGATTTCTTCCTGTTTCTGCTTTGTACTTTCAACCTAAAACCAATTTCCTTTTAACACACAAGACTGGAGAACTGGAAACATTCGCTATAATGATCTGACATTGTCATGGTTAAACTCTTGGATGGTAGCAGGGTCACTAATAGGGGGTAGCAGATGCCCCAAGGCCTGGGACTCCTAGCTGCTGCTGCCACTACCACAGCAAAGGCAGCAGCCCAAGCCCTGGGCCTTTTAACTCACTGCCAGAGCCACAAGTGGGATGGTCCTGGTGGCTCTGGATTGCTGGCTGGGAGAGGCTAATCCCCAGCCCTGTGTCTTCTGAACTTCCCGCCCCAACCTTGTCCATGGGCCAGGTAAGTCTCAACTTAGCCCTGGATAGTAGCATCTGCCAAATGAAGTCTTGTAAAAACAAAGTGAGTGTGAGTGGGAGGGGCGGGGGAAAGAAGACTAGAAAGAGCAAGCAAATTAAATCAAGGCCATCAGAAGTATTCCTTTTCTTGATGTAACTGTGGAGTCACTTTTGGGAGGAGGAAGGGAACAAGGGTGGACATTTGAAACGAAGGCATAGGAATTTGTATTTAAAGAAAAGCTGGTTTATATTTGAATTTGTATGACAATGGAAGTCTACCATTCAGTTCCAGGTAAACGTTAGGGCAAGGTGTTCATTCTTCTCAGAATAAGTGACATCTCTTGCATATAATTTCTCTCCCTCATCTCTGCTCTGTGGTGACTGTTTAATGCCTATCTTTCCCTTGTTGCGTGGGACATCATTTTCACATTCCAAATTCAAGATGCTCCTATTTTCTGTTCCTGATGTATAACAAGGGAGCAATGATGCAAGTTCAGTGGATGCTGACAATAGCTAATTTCTTGGCGCCTTGCCACATTTTGAATAGGTTACAGTCAGCAAATATGATTGACAGTACTTAGTCTCACTTCCCCCCAGACTTATTTGTAATCCATTTTACCTATTTGCTCATTTGCCAGTAATGGGACTTGTGTGTAAAAGACTGTGCATGGGTGGCCCCTAATATAATTTGTGATTTCTAACATGAGCTCTTGCAACCCTCCCCCCGCCCCTCACAATTCCTCATCTCATACATACAATCTCCTGAGCTGTGAAAAAATTATTTTAATTCTGAAATTACTGTTACATATTCTACATTTCTGAAAAATGCCCCCCTTTCACTACTTTTGTTTAACATAACATAGTCCTACAAGTTTGCTAACTATTTTGTATCTTTTTGGTCACTGTAAAAGATATTATATGGGGTTGATGTCTTGATTTTTTTTTTTAATTCTAAATGAACCAATGTGACTGCAAGCATTTTATAATTAGTCCAATTCACTTTAAAGATTTATTTTCCTGGATGTTTTCATTACAAAATCATGAATTAGCCCCCTAAAGTCAATTTATTTTGCAAGTTTTCACTCAACAGACAAGATAGCTAGGTGGCTTAATAATTCTTGCCCCATTATAGTATGTTCGATGTTTTTAATAAGTGCTAGTGTAACCCACATACCTAGTGGGTGTGGTTCACGATCCCATGTAGTGGCACTAAGAAAGACCACTTCCAGTGAGAGATATGAACGAGTGAGGTCTACAGCATAAGTTGCAAGCCAGTGGGCTTGATAGCTCAAACTGTAGGAGGCTCCTACCCTAAGCTCCAGAGGTCCCAGGTCCAAATCCACCTGCTGGCAGTTACACTAGCTTTCTGAAACGTCTTTCAGTTTCCGCCACAGTCACTTGCAGTATGCATAAAATCTGTAGGGCTATGCACACTTTTCACTGAAAATTAGTTGCAGTTATTTTTTGTAAATCTCATTTAATAAGATAATCAGGGCAGTTCATATTCTTTTCCAAAAGCAGACAAAGTTTTTTTTCAGGTGTAACATTTCACAAGGACAATTCTCAGAAACATCTGTAGGATACTTGTGAAGTAGACATTTAGAAGATTCTTCCAGTTCCCCCAGGCTCTAGGGTCACATATTTTAGGACTGAATGGAATGTAAAACAAATGTTATTGGTTGCTTTGAATCTGTGCTCTACTTTGCAAACAACAACGTACAAAGTTGCATCTAAACATTCCTTCTGAATAAAGACTCTGTTTCATTTTTAGAGATGTTAGAACAGGATTACTCATCAGGCTCAGATGGCTTATTAAATGTTTTCAATAGTTTCCTCACTTCTTTGACTGAGTGAATTTGACACTTACATATATTTTGGGCCTGTAAATCCTACCAGAAGCAAGAGCAGCATTGGCTTCCACTCTGATGGTGCTTTGCTTTGCCCCTCTCTCCTGCCTATGCACAAGGAACACTGGAACTGGTAGTTCTTGAGCTAGATATGACAGACCATGTTACACAGATTTGTGCTCCTCTGTCTCAAAACTACAAGTCCTAGCACAGGCGCAGGAATGAAGTGTGCTGAAGCACCCTTGGGCTCCTGGCCTAACACATGGGGTCCCAGCTGCCGGTCCTGGTTTGAATCCTGCACCCGGGTTCCTGGCTGCCGCCCCATGTGTCAGGGACTCTGCTGCTGGCCTTGCATGCAGGGCCTGGTTTGAGCCCTGCATGCTGGGGGCCTCTACTTCTGGCCCCATGCCTGGGGGCCTGACTGCCAGCCCCGCATGCTGGGGCTTGCTCCTGGCCTTAGGTGGGGGTGAACATGGTTAAGGAGGTTCACCCCACACACACACACTTTTAAAAATGTTCCTGTGCCTAGTTTAACTGCACAGACTCACACACTATTCTAGAGAATGGCTGGGCTGGCTGAGCAGTAACCTACTGTTCAGAATGTTGCACAAGACTGCTCTAACACTGCTTCTGATTGGCTCCAGCAAATCACACAAAATGTGGACAATAGATACAGGGAAATAAGTTTCTATAAATATCCTCAGACATGATCTACAATTTAGCCTTTGTTTTTTTCCTCAGGGGAATGGGAGTTGCAGCATTGGCCATCCCTCTGTAAAGTGTATCCTTCCACCTCCCATGTGGGGGCCCTGTGTGCATGCTTTCTTCTATAGTCTTCTATGTTTTTATGCATGCCAGAGCTTCTTAGCTGATACTTGCAAGCTTGCCCCTCTACTTAATGCAACAGGGATTTCACACCACAAGCAACTGGGATAGTTACAAGCAATCTGCTATATACTTAGATCTTAAGGAAATAAGCAACTGTACTCATTTTCTGCACTTACAGAAGCCACATGAGGTTCATATGACTAATTCAAAAAAAAAGGGGGGGGGGTAGATAGAGTACTATATCTTTCTCTACTGCAACAGATTTGGGTATCTAGGAAATCAAAGAAAAGCTTGTGGTGAATCCATGATTTGTTTTAATCTCTAGCTTTCTAAGTCTACCTCCTCCTCTCCTACCCCCCAAAAAGGTATCTTTAATATCAGAAACATTCAAAAGAAGTGTGGAGAAAAATTACATATATTTATTTTTAACTGGGTTTATATTTCCTGCAGAAATGTTTACTATATTGTTGCATGCCATCCCTTCTCTGAAAAGGTATATAACAAAATACTCTTCTCCCAGGAAAGTATGTCTTTGATAGTGTGTCTTTTCCTCTAAAAATTCCGACAGCAGCAGTGACATCAATATTCTAAAGTTTTTTAAACAGAGTCAGCGTTTTCTAAAATATGTAATAAATACTCCTCTGTTTGATTAAGTTGTTTGATCACTCCCCCACTTCTTTCTTAAGCAGATCTTATGCTAAAAAAAAAAAAAAAATGACACACAGAACTCCAGTAACTATAATTCTCAAATGCCTTCTTCTCATCTCTTTCCACTGTAAGAAATAAAATTACACCACTAACAGTAAGGCATGATTTTTGTCAGGAATTCAATGATTTTTCAGATCTGGGCATTTTAGGGTGCGGTGGGTGGTTTAGTCATTCTTGACTTAATTTGCAGAGAGCAAAACAAAATTCTGTTAAAAAGTACAGAGCCATATGGTGTTTACCGCATGTAATTTGGTTTTCACAAAGCACCTCAGAGATTTACACTTTCACCATATGTGACAAATACCTGTACAAGTTGTAAGGTTCCACTTACTTTGTCCCTGCAACATAGGGTACCTCTTACTACCCAACAGTAGATACCCAAAATCAGAAAGATCACCTGGGATGAGACTAGTAGTTCTCATGAAAGGCTCAGGAGCAGTTCCTACCTCCTAGGAGAGGCCACTGCCAACCAACAGGAGTCCATACTGACCTCAGGCTTATGTAGTAGTAAGCAGTGCTTCCCCTTCAGCACACCCAGATCTTCTTCCTATTCTTGTACCCATTGCTCACATCCAGGGATGTGGTTTGGTTTGACAGTGGGCTGCAGTCAAGATCTCTTGGTATACCAATTTTACACAGCTTACAAGGGTCTCTCTCTGCTCATTCTACTGTATGAGATACACCTGAAATTCTGCCTGCATTTTGTGCAGTAATATTGCTGCCTGAGAGGTGACCAATTAAACAAAGATCAAGAAAATAATTATTTGCACTACATGAGATATCTGATTCTGAGGAATGGCAGAATACACTTTCACAGCCCTACAAGACTGAATCTAAGTTTTACTTTCATTTCCTCCAATTAACATTTTTATTTTCCAATGCTTGGGAATCAGTTAGGCCTCAGACCACCCACATAACAAAAACCGAGACTAGTCAATGGAATTTGTATATTTTATACTGCCTATTCTGCTGTCAAGAGGGTCAGCCTCTCCCCTTCTCTGTAAGTATTTCCTTTCCTGTTCCATTTGATTTAATAAATGTACCCAAAGAAACCCGTTCCTGATTCCTCAACAAAAGTTATATTACAATTTTCAGAATTATGTTTCACTTCAGAAAGTATAATATAGCCCTGGAAGTTAATAAAAATGCAGTTTTCACTTTAAAAGAGGATTTAATTATTGCTGCATTCAGCATTTCTGTTAGCTGACTGCTAATGCATTACAGAATTTGCAATTTGAAGGTTAATGTCTGTTTCTTTTCCGAAATTAAATATTTTGTGCCTTTTATAATCATGTTTCATTTAGTCAGTAAGGTGCAGCACTAAAAAGCAGCAACTGTAAACTAAGGATGGCATCTAACAAAAGCAATGACAACTTCACTGTAAATTTACCATCTGGTTTTCCTTTTTCCTTCCTTCTTGTTTAAACTTCTCCTTTTGATCCAATTTCTGTGGGCTGAAAGCACAGGTGAAGCTACAGCCCAGCTGTGCACCTTTTTTGTTCAATTAGAGATATTTAGCAGCTTGGAATGAGTATATGTAGTATGTTCATTTCACACATGCGGCTATATAAGACACAGGGATGAGTAAACAGTTTTCAAATACAAAATCAAGGACAAAGCTAATGAAGGGCAAACTTGACTTGTTACCTAAGAATATAAAAATGAAACAAGCTCACTGAGAAGGGATAATTAAGTTAAAATATCATTGTGAGCTCACATTTTCTCTGACTTGGACTAAATATAGACATATAAGTGTTACAGAAAATAAGGGAAATTAGATTTTTTTTAAAACATTTGTTTCTTATTTTGGAGGCATTGGTTGGTCTGGAATTCACAGCTGCCATTGCTAACACAAGCAGCCTAACAGGTCTTTAAAAAAAGTTAAGATTGCCTCTACTCAATCATTACACTACCATATTCTTTATTATTAAAAAAAACCCCAGAGATTCAGAAACAAAGTCTATTTGTGAAGCAGTATGTTACACTAGTTATATACCAGTTGCACTGTTAATGCTAATGTTAAACTGTTTACAATCGATGTTTTCTAACTTGCAATTTTACCTTCTTTTTCTTGTAAATAGTTTTTGGTTTGTTAGCAGTTGAAGCAAAAGTAGTTCACACCTTGCACTGAACAGAATCTAAATACGCCCAGTTTAGTCCATGAACTTATTCACTTATTGGTAACTCATACAGCAAGAAGCATGTCCACCTGCAGAGTCTTCACTAGACCAGTCACAAGTTTCTTTTAACTAAAAAGAGTCACTCACTATATTCTTCAGGTGATTAATGAGCCACAACTGCTACAATAAGTCAATAGAAATCCACCAGCCTCTTCATGCAGGGCTTTAACCTCTGCTAACAGGGTGTGGCTCAAAAGATTAATTTTGTCCCCTAGTTAAGTTCTGTGTTCAATAATCTCACATTTTGCACATCAGACACTTTCTCTCTTCACTAAAGTCTACACCACCACCACTAAATGGCAACACATTTTGGAGACAGCCTCTGGAAAACTCCCACAAACCTGGTTTGTCACTAATAGATCCTTCATTTAAGCCACCAATCTTTTTGTCTTTCATTTAGTATTTGCATGCAAAGGCAGTGGGTTTGCCAAGGCAAATTTCCTCTACAAATAATTCACACCACCACTGTGTTGTGTGCCAGAGGCCCATGCAGCTTAAGGAGGCAGCTGAGGAAAGAAAATTTTGCATTGCTATATTGTCAGCTTCTTGGGAATAACTAACTCACAGTAGATTGAACTGAACAGAACCCTATCCACTTCACCTGACTTTATTTATGGAGAGTTCTTTGAAGTGGAAAATGGGAACAGAAAGGTGAGGTTCAAGCAAATGTTTCCAACACAACCATAGATTCTTAATTTTAGACTTACTGTTTCTTAAAAATCTCAGCTTTTTACTATGTAAGAGCAAGTAGACAGTGATGATCATGGAGACACCATCTTTGCACTTGTTAGTCTTCAGGTAACTTCACAGAAAGACCGTGGGATCCACAGAAAATTGTCTGAGGAGACAGTATAGCCTGACTAACAGTACACCTTAGAGAGGACGGAATGGCAAGCATTTCCCTTGGAATGAGGTAAAATGATTCACAGATTTAAAGCACAACTCTAGAAGTGATCAGTAAGATAAAAAACATCAGTGCTTTGTTAGCTTGGTCAAGGTCAACTCTTCTGTTCTCCTAAGGTAAGAGGTTTTGGGGAGGGTTTATTTTTGGTGATCAAGTAAAGCATTGCTAGCTTGTTCATTACCATCATCATAGCAAAGGCTGATGAGTCAAGAGTACAGTAATTCCTCATTTAACACTATAGATATGTTTCAGAAAATGATGGTGTTAAGTGAAAACGTGTTATGCAGGGTCAATTTTCCCATTGAAAATAATGGAAAAGGTGGGGGTTGCGTTTCAAGCGGTGGTGTCTGTTGGGACTGGGACATAAGGTTGGGGGAGAAAGGGGACTAGGTATTGAACAAAGGATCAATTTTGTTCAATACCTTCATCAGTGATTTAGATAACTGCATAGAGTACACTTACAAAGTTTGTGGATGATACCAAGCTGGGAGGAGTTGCACGTACTTTGGAGGACAGGACGAACATTCAAAATGATCTGGACAAACTGGAGAAACGGTCTGAAGTAAACAAGATTAAATTCAAGAAGGACAAAGGCAAAGTACTCCACTTAAGAGGGAACACTCAGTTGCACACATACACAACTGGACATGATTGCCTAGGAAGGAGCACTACAGAAAGGGATCAGAGTTCATAGTGGATCAGAAACTAAAAAAGTGAACAGTGTGACACTTGCAAAAAAAGCAAACATCATTTTGGGATGTATTAGCAGAAGAGTTGTAAGCAAGACACAACAAGAAATTTTTCTACTTTACTCCAGGCTATTGATACTTCAAATGGAGTACTGTGGCCAATACCAAATGCCAAGACTGAGATGGAACACAATAACCGTTTTCAAGTACATAAAAGGTTGTTACAAGGAGGGAGAAAAATTCTTCTTCTTAACCTCTGAGTATGGGACAAGAAGCAATGGGCTTAAATTGCACCAATGGCAGTGTAGGTTGGACGTTAGGAAAAACTTCCTATCAGGGTGGTTAAGCACTGGAATTAATTGCCCAGGGGGATTGTGGAATTTCCATCATGGAAGATATTTAAGAGCAGGTTAGACAAACATCTGTTAGAGATGGTCTAGATAATACTTAGTCCTGCCATGGATGCAGGGGACTGGACTAGATTAACTTTACAGGTCCCTTCCAGTCCTATGGTTTGTCATACCAGCTGAAGAGAAATAATGAGGTAGTGAATTAGAGTGCAGGTTCCTGCCATTACCCACTTTCTGGGGTTTGGCTTTATGCCATTTGAGTTATTGTTAACTCTCATCCTCTACTTTTCTCCCTGTGCTGTGGCTAAGGTTTCTCTGCTCTAGATACAAATTGAATCTCTGTGGTCTGTGACTCTCTGGTCCAGCAACATCTATAGCAGGGGTTCCCAAACTTTTTGACACGGGGACCAGTAAATCCATTCACGAGCTTTTGGAGGACCAGTAACATTCATTTGCATATTTGCATATTCATTAAGCAAATGATGAATATTCAAATAAATTGTTTCTGGTCTTCCCAAAGCCCCCAGTGCCAGCTTTAGCAAAGCTTTTGATACAGTCACCCACAATATTCTTGCCAGCAAGTTAAGGGAATATGGATTGGATAAATGGACTGTAAGATGGACAGAAAGCTGGCTAAACTAGGGTTTCCCAAACTTTTTACTTTAGTTGGAACCCATTTTTTTTTTCAGTACTATTTTTTGCAGCCCAAAAATATAAACACACATAAAAAAAAGAATTAAAAATGAATAAATTTTCAGTGTTTCACCCGGCTGCATCCTCCGCCCACCCTGGGCCAGGGCTTGGGGGACCCGGTGCCACATGGGCACTCCAGGAGGCGGGAGCAGGAGCAGATTGGGGATAGGGTATCTGGCTAGGAGGGAAGGTACAAGGAGGGGTAGGGTTGCCAGGTGTCCAGTTTTGTACCGGACAGTCTGGTATTTGAGGGTTCTGTCCAGGAAACAAATTGAGAAAATACTGGACATTTTATATGTCCGGTATTTTCTAATTAGGTAAGTTTTATTATTATTAGGTGTATCAGTCCATAGCTGCGAACTGCCTGGCTGGCAGATGTGCTCATACTGCGTGAGTGTGTCTACCAGCCAGGCAGTTCGCAAGTACTCGAGGGAGGATATGGGTGGGGAGGGGAAGGGGGACCGGCAAAATGGAATCCCCAGGGCCGGACTCACTCGTGTAACTGAGTCTGCATGTGTCTGGGTCAGTCCCGCTTCCCGCCGGCCGATTCGCTCCCCCTTCTCTTCCTGATCTCCCCCGTCCAGCCCTGATTCCAGAGATTGGTTCTCCAGTCTTCTTCCTCCCCTGGCCAGCCGCCCTGCCCCCTGTCCAGCCCTGCTTCCACTGCCCGCCCGCCCCGATCTCCGCTGGACAGCCCTGCTGCCCCCAACCCTGCTTCCACAGGCTGCCTGCCCACCCCCATCTCCGCCGGACAGCCCAGCTGCCCACAACCCTGCTTCCCGGCAGCCGGTTTTCCCCCTCCCCCCAGCCTGCCCCGCTCCGCTCCGCTCCCGGCAGCCACGCTGAGGCCCGGTATTTTTTTCCCCATGGCCCGGTACCAGGCCGCGGCCCATAGTTTGGGAAACGCTGATCTATAGTATGGAAGAACCACAGATGTTGCAGGACTAAAGAGCCCCAGCAGCAGAGGTTGCCAGGACCTCAGAGTGAAGTCAGTCAGCAGAGCCTGCAGGGCATCAAAGCCCATAGCTGGCAGGGCAGGAAAGCCGGGAGGAAAGAGGGGGAATGGAGCTTGCAGGGAAGAGGAGCCCACAGCTGGCATGGCCGCTGGAAGCTCTGGTGGGCAGCGGGGCTGCTGTGAGGCTGGCAGGACCACTGGAAGCTCCAGTAAGGATGCCACAGCTTGTGAGGCTGCGAGCTCTGGCAGGGCTGCTGCAGTTTGCAGGACTGGGAGGCTGGGGCGGTGTGCCCACTGGGGAAATTAGCATCCCACCTTACAGGCCTCCCCTGGTCCGGCAAACTTTCTTGTCCTGGACCAATCAGGTCCCATGGGTGCCAGACTAGGGAGATCCAAGCTATATAGCCTCAGACTCAACAGCATTTCCCTTCTTTTCAGAGCCTTCTTGAGCCACACCCACCACAGTGAATTAGGAAAAAATCAGTAGGCATCTCCTTGCACCTTTCCAGAGTTGGTCAATGAAAGAACCCAGCTGCTCTGACATTTTAGGGTCAAATACAATGACAGACTGGACTACAAACTACAGTAAAAGGTTTTTTATTTGGCATGTTGGGGGAAATGGAGGGTGCCACTAAGTGAAAAGTTCCAGTGAACTCAGAGGGAGGGAGTTTGGGTGTGGGAGGGGACTCTGTCTGCTAGATCCAGGGGGTGATCACCTTGGGCAGGTTCCCTCAATTAGGGACCTGCCCCTGCTGCTCCTGGCAGAGGCATGGCTAGATGGTTCTGTGTACTGAGCCAAATACTGGCTCCGCAGTTCCAAAAAAAGCTGCCAGGGCAGCACCTGGGTGCAGAGGCAACATGCATCCACCAGGAGCAGCAGAGACAGGTCGCTGTTTGGTGGTCACACCCCCAGAGCCAGCCCTCTGAAATCTCTCCCACACCCCAGCTCCCTGCCTCAAGCACCCTCCTGCACTCTCAGCCCCTCGTGGCCATTCCTCCGCCTAGGAGCAGCAGGAGCATGTTGCCATTTCTGCAGAGCCATGCAGGGAGCCTGCTGGCCCTGTGCCAGGCAGACTATAAACCAGACTTCCTATGAAGATTAGAAATGCCAGTTTATATAGCGTTCCAGTTGGTACAGAGCAGATAACACAGCTTTTACTGTAGATACAAGATGGCTTAGTAAATGACACATTTGGCTGCTCAGTTTTAATATGAAATAAAAACTACCAAACCTACCTGGAGACTATTTCATTTAGTATAAACAAACTTAAAAGATTCAAGTGACTACATCCCTACATTCGATGCGATTAGAGGGATCACATTCTGTAATATCATAGTTCATCTAGTGTACAGATCAAACCTTGGCAATTGTCTCCTTATGGGAACATGCATCCTCATGCATCCTTTCAACAAAAAAATACAAATACAACATGAACCAGAATCTGTGCCTTTGGAGTTTAAACATACAGTTATGACACACACTCTGCACCTTTAGCAAGCACACTTTTCATTTGTTATATAATATAGAAAATACTTGCTACAGGGATAGCACACGCTGACCTTCAACAATGCTTGAGGACAAGTGATACAATCTTCAGGTAAGCCCACGCAGAAGGCTTTAGAGTCAAAGTAGCTCCAGTGCATTCCCTATTAATGCAGTCATTAGGATTCCAGGAAATCAGACACACACACACACACACATTCACAGCAGCTTTGATTCACCTGCCTTACCTACCCAAATTCCCTTGCCGCCATTAGTCCCTTATGCACACATTTAATTCCAACCGCAGCTTGGGTTAGACACATTCCCTAAATAATGATGTAGTTGTAAAGCAGACTGAAATTTGAACTGTATCTCTCACAGTCCCTCACTGAACAAGAAGGGGAATTTGAGATGCTTTAAGGCATTGTCTACACCACACAGCTTTTCGCAACACAGCCCACAAAAATACTCCACACTTAACGAACAGCATTCATGTTGTCAGCAGGAAGGTACTCCTGCTAACACCACACTGTTCACACTGGCACTTGCCATGGCAAAACTCGTATATTTTGGGGGGGATGGGTTAGCACCTCTGAACAACAGCCTGAATGAGAGAACTTGTTACGTCTACACTGCCGTTATTTTTCAGAAAAAGGTACATAAATTGCAAACCACAATTTGCGTACCTTTTTCAGATTCTTTTTTCGGAAGAGACTTTTCCAACATTTGGCCCATCCACATGAGGCCAAATGTGGGAAAAACCTCTTTTGGAAGAGCCCTTATTCCTCATAAAGAGTGTGCCCGCTTTTTCAGAAACTGATATGGAAAAGTAGATGCGTTCCCTGGACACAACTAGCCTCACTTGCCATTGTAAACATAGCTTAAGGGTCCGTTCCAAATGGAGCAGGATCCATCACTAACACCTCCTGTAGGATTGGTTGAAAATGCAAACTATTCTTCAACAGAAAATTAGATTTTCAACTAGCTTCTGTGACTTCACCTGCCATGATGCAACACAGAGGAACATCTGCCACAATACACCTCTTTGTTTCACGCATCCCCTCCCCCTCAAGTACATTTTTTAGCAGGCTGGCCAGCACCCTGGCTCAGTCCTGGCTTGCGACGGGTCCAGGACCTAACTCCACTGTGGCTCTGCATTTAAAGTGTATTAGTAGCTGGGCTGGCAGGCAGCCCGGCTCAATTCCAGCTCGTGCCAGGTCTGGGAGCTCAGACCCTCCCCCCTGGACAGAGGCTGCTGCCACCCTGTACTACTGCCTCTGTACCAGAGGCAGCATTGCAGGCTGACAGGCAGCCAGTCCACGTGGGGAGCTGGTTTTTAAACTGGCTCCCCTCACAGACCAGCTCCCGCCTGGCACCCCACACTGCTGCCTCTGATACAGAGGCAGCAGCAAGGAGAGGCAGGGGGGCTCCTCGGAAGTGGGGCCAGAGCATGCTGCCTGCCAGCCCTGCTGCTGGGGACTATAGACTAATTGACTAACCGATAAGAATTCATGAGGTTACTCAACTATTCAATTAACCAATATTTAACATCCCTAGGTCATAATTCCACTGATTACAATGGAACTGCATGTTCTTACATATTGGTGAATTTGGATCAGACTCCTGAAAGATCATGTTTGGCAGTCATTTCTTACTGACATCAGTCATATCTGCAACTTGGGCCACATGCCCTTCAAACAAGTTTTTGAAATCCATTGTGCATTTTGATGATTAAAAACAGTGCTTAAATACATTCAGCAAGGTGTGGTGCAGACATATTTTAGAAAGAGACAGCATTACAATGAGAGTTGTGCCAAAGTTCTCTCACTCATAAGAGAATCCAGTGACTTTGGACTTGTCCACAGTAAGGCTTAGTGCATGGAAACCTAGGGTATAAATCTATAGCACACTGGTCAGAAGCAGCAGTAGGTCAAAGAGCAGTAGGCAATCTTTGGTGAAGGACAGTAGGGCTATGTCTACACTGGCGGGTTCTTGCGCAAGAATGGCCGTTCTTCCGCAGAGCATCCACACTGCCTGCCCGCTCTTGCGCAAGAAGATTTACAGTAAAGCGTGGTAAGAGAGGGCTTCTTGCGCAAGAGCTACGCTCTTTCCTAACAAGTGTAAGCCCTCTTGTGCAAGAGCGCAGTGTGGACACGCGGCAGAGGTTTCTTGCACAAGAAAGCCCTATGGCTAAAATGGCCATCAGAGCTTTCTTGCGCAAGATAGCGTCCACACTGCCATGGATGCTCTTGCGCAAAAGCACGTGGCAGAGTGGACATGATCTTGCACAAGAACCCTTGCGCAAGATGTTCTTGTGCAAGAACCCACCAGTGTAGACATAGCCTAGGATCCACATGCCCCGTTAGTCGATGGCTGGTTAGCACGCTGTAGATTTACACTCCTGCTTACCTTGTATCATCTCTTAGGTACCAAACCATCCTGTGAAATGGTGAGCTGACAAACCTCTACCAAAGACAGGATACCCCCTGTTCCAGCCTTCTGGAGGCCAGGCCTGTGCAGCTTGGAAGGCCCATGGCTCACATGAGCGTTTCCTCAGGTAGAGGAAGAATAGGAGAATTAAAGAGAAGTAGCCACCCATTCCCTCCAGCAGAGGTTTGCAGGTGAGTGCTTATGTATGCAACACAATATTTTGAAGGGCAAAAACTTGTAGAATTTTTTTTCATTTGTATTACAGATATAATCCAAAATGAAGACATGCTTGGCGCATCAGTAGTAGCAACCTTATTCAATCAGTCTTGCTAAGGCTACCAAGTACCAGTTGAAGGGTGGCTCTGCTTTATTGTTACATCATAATTTCTACTTTTTTATTTCTACATTGTGTTTGCGGCTTACAAGCAGCAACATTTTGTTGGATACATAAAATGTGTTACTTGTAAATAGTATAACCAGAAGGCAGAGAACTATACTATTTAGACAGAATCACTCATAACCAATTTCTCTAACACAGTAGTTGCAGGATAATACTGAGGGATCCTTCCTGCTAAGCACCACTGTGAAGTAAATGAGCATTCTTCTAGAATTACTACTGCTGCTGAAGCTTCAATTAGAGATTCTGTAACCTTTGTTTGCCCAAGTAAATTACTCATATATCCTGCAGGCAAGAAGGAAGATTTAAAAATAATGCACAAGAAGCCATGAGATGCAACCCAATGAATAATAAAAATGCATTATTAGAAGGCTAATCTGGTACCTAATGTCAGTTATTTGGATGGATATAATACAAATTACTTGAGGCAATTTATATAGTTATACCACAGGGCACCAACAAATGGCGCTCTTAAAAAAAAAAAGAAAAAAAAAAAAAAAGAGAAAAGTGTTCAAAGTAGTTTCTGAGTTTCTGGTACAGTACCTGTACATAAAAGTCAGTTTCTTTTTGGTTTTGCCATGATGTTGTTTTCATCTCTCCCCTGTTGCTAGGTGAAGGGCTCATAAAGAGCCAGTTAAATAGATTATAGTGAAACTGTCTGTAGGGAAATGTGATAAAATGGACACACTAAAACTGAAAAAAAGGTTTCTGGTCTTTCAGTTATTGTAAAATCTTATGTGTTTTCATTTTAAAAAAATGGTCCATCAGTCAGGGCTTGACTTATTAGAGTATTTCCCAGCACTGCCAGGGCTCAGGATTTCAGCCCCATGAGGCACTGACGGAGCTCCCATAAGTGTGAAAATATTTACCGAAGCTCTGTTCCAGCTGGCTCCAGCTGAATTTAAGCCCTAACATTAAATATCAAACTTCTTTTTAAGTTTATTAATTAACCATGTTCCTCTAAATCCCACAAAACAAACAACAGTACGACACACATTGTTATTGACACAATTGCTGATTATAATTAGGTGGAAAGTGTCACATGGCATCTCCTACTTCCATGTCAACAGCATGATGCTGGCATCAGAGCTTCTCCTGTTGACATAATCCACCTTCCTGAGCGGTGGTAGCTGACTCCGTTGACAGGAAAAGGTTTGTGTAGCCGCAACATCTTCACTCAAGTGCTCCCACTGCACAGCGTAAGAAGACAAGCCCTTAATCAGAGCATCACAGCTAAATACACGGTGGAACAGATTGTTTAGCATAAGTAGCATAAGGTGAAGTGGCCTGTTAACACCTCTCCAGTCATTCCAAAAGAGGAGCAAGTGATCTTAAATTCATAATTTTGCTAGACACTAAAAATGGACTGAATAGACACACTGAATCTATAACTGACTAACCAACCCCATAGCTCCTTCCCCAACCTTCTCCCCCTTTCTTCCCTGTCACTGGAGCGGGGGTAACAGGCCACATCACCTTAAAAAAAAAATCTCTTGAAATAGGTGTTAACGACTTATGCTAAACAATCTGTTCCATCTTGTATTTAGTTGTGTCAATCTAATTAAGGCTATACTACACAGCTTTTAGCAACTTGGCTGTGCCGCTAAAAGGCAAGTGGTGTAGCTGCTGTTTGTCAGCAGGAGAGAGCTCTTCTGCTGACAAAAATCTTGCACCCTCCACAAGTGGCAGCGGCTTTGCTGACAGAAGAGCACTTCTGCCAATAAAGCACTGTTCACACTGGTGTTTTTCATTGCTAAAACTGTTGTTGTTCAGGGTGAGAATTTTTTAAACACCCCTGAGCTCAGCAAGGTCCCAGATAGCTCAATTCTGAATGTCTACATAGCATTTTTTAGCCCTGCAGCCCAAACTCTATGAGCCTGAGTCACTGATTCAAGGCCTGCTGTGCACAGGTCTTTTATTCAGTGTAGATATATCTTTCACATTAACCAGACTACACATGCAAATGAGGGACTCCTGACTGACTGCAGTCAATTGTACGAAAACTTCTCTTCACCAATAAGGTGGCAAGTAGTTTTTCTGAAGCTTGTGCATAGATTTTCAAAGGTGCTGACTATCCACGCTGAACTCAGTTTGCACTGTAGGTTCTCAGCCCCATAAGAAGTAAGGGCTACCTCCTAGAAAGTAAGAACTATCTCTGTAAGTTCTGAGTTATTCAGAGCTCCTGTGGACTTCAATGGGCTCCTATTGTCTTCAGCACACTAAGCACAGCACAGTATCTTTGTCCTTTTGGAACTGTCACACTTTCAGCATTAATGGTCAAAATGAAGAGACTTCTAGATAGTTATGATAAAGATATTCAGGGATCACTTGAATATCCCAAACCACAGTGTATATTGTGACTCAGATGTTGTGCCAAGAGGCAAGAATACAAAAGTTGCACTGCCTGGATGTATTACCAGCACTCCCGTGAGAAACTTATCTCGAGGCCTGAAAAGGGGATGGGAGCATTACAGGGAAAAGTGCACCTTATTATTCCTGAAAAGCAGTGAAGGCATGAGCAGCAGGTGAACATGCCCTTGAGGGAGGCTAGTCCCCAGCCTCTCCCACACTGCCTGAGGCCCTGCCCCTTCCTTCCCACCTCCCCTTCCCCACTACAGCTCAGTACATTCCCTCTCTTGGCTGCTTTGTCCTCGCTGCATCCCTAGCCCTGGGACACTGGACAGGCAACACGGCCAGAGTGCCACCAGCCCCGGAGTGCCAGGTGGAGGGTCCCAGGGCCAGTGTTCCCTGTAAGCTGGGCATATGTGCAGACATTCAGGAGAGATTCAAATTAGGGATGAAAGAGGTAACTGGTTAGCAGAGTGCCCACAGCTAGGCTTTGGTTTCTACTGGTGACACATGTGCCTCAGTGCACATAAATACGCTATTCCATACAGGGATGGAAAATATCTGCACACAGATGAAAAAGCTTAGAGGGCACATTGCTCAGCACCCCCATCCCCAGCACTAGGCTAACAGCATGATGTGGCTTCAGCCCCAGCACCCCTAGCCCCAGGCCCTGTGAGCCCCAGCCTGCCTGCTCTAGTCTCTCCACAACAGAAGAGTGGGAAGGGAATTGGAAGCAGGCAGGAGGGGGTCTGGAGACATGGTTTGGCCATGCTAGACTGGAGAGCCTTCACCCATGAGTGCAGGAGTCACAGTCCTACTCTCAAATATCCAGCAGCACCCCCTTAAATCCCTAATGTTGCCAGAGGTGCCACTCACATCTGCCTTCAGAAGGGAGAGCTAGATTATACCCAACCCCTGTCTGTAAGGAGAATCAACTCCCTACACTTCCCTCTCTAACACATCTATGCAGAGGGACACATAATTCAGTCCTAGAAACTTGCACCTAACAGTCTTCACATATATTTCTTGCATTCCTGAACTTTTCTCAAAGGACACCCTACAGGAACATAAAGTTGGCAGCAGATTTCATCACAATTCTGAGCCTTATGGAAACTAAATAGTTAGTGTGTCGAGGAATAACATTTAGACAGTAAGCTCTTCTTGGCAGGGATTCTCTTGATGTTCTGAGTTTGTACAGTAACAGAATGGAGTCTGGTCGGGACTGAAGCTTCTTAGTGGTATGATAATGCAAACCATTCAATTTCTTTGGGATGATTTTGTAAATCAGCAGAGATTTTATCTTGAATCAGTTTATGAATTATTACAATTTACCACTGTGAAGACTCCAAATTTACTTGGATTTTCAGATATGAAATTTTGTATATGAAATCACTATACAAAAATTCATCCACACTGTATACACAAATGTCTATTATAGGAGTACATCAACCAACACAAAAACAATGTAGGGAAAAACAAAGCTTCCTTATCAGATCAAATTTGTCCCAAATTTAAGTTCATTAAAAAAAGCCATACAAAACTTAAGAGCTATATATGATGCATCCAAAACATGTTTTAAAAAATTCCAATAGATGCTTTTTAAACACAAACACACACACACTTTCCTGTTGTGATTGGGATCTAAACATTAGTTCACTGTGCCAGAGCAGGAGCACGTTAAAAACTGAAATTAACGAAAACCGAGCAATGACCAAAATGAAATTAAAACTACATTTGACTTAGTTTGGACGAGTATAGAGTGAAAGTTTGGATAGGCAAAGAGTGAAAAGTCAACGAGAGCTACAGTTGTAGTAGTTTAAGATCGTATTTGAAACATAGGGATTCTGTATTTTCCCCAAATATACAGGCATCAATATATACAGAAATTAGAGACGCAGATGACTAAATATTAATTACCATTCAATTGCCTTTGCACGTCATGAGAAGTTAGCCAGAAACCGAACCACATGGACAGAGGATCGGGCAAGCCTAACTAACGCAGTATTAAACCAGTTGTTAGAGCTGCTGCGATGAAGCAGCACACTCCTGAATTTCCCTTGTGTGCAACAGCTGATGCGGATTGCCTCTGCAAGGAGCTCCCGGGGCTGCCCTGCTTCAGAGCACGTAGGGTGCAGTAGAAAGGGGGAAGGCGCAAGAATGCAACTTTCCAAAGCAACAGCAACTTTTCATTTAGATTCAGAGCAAGGAAGGGGATTTGGTGGAGGAAATTAAAGGCTCCGCGGCGAAACGCTGATACCCAGGAGTGGGAAGGAAAAGCTTTCCACTTGGAGCCTTCTCCTTCACCACCCTCGCTCCCCTAACACACGCAGGGGGTGGGAGGGGAGAGGAGGGAGGCAGCTAGCCGGTAGCTTGTTTGGGCGGGCACACGAAGGCTAGCGGGGCACAACTGCACTGCGCTGGCCACGCGGTTAGCGCAGCGAGCACGGAGAAGCTCTCCGCGGACAGGCAGCCCCCAGCACATTGGCAGGGGCGAGGGGCTCGCCCCGCGTGCCTGCAGGTGGAGGCGCGGGGCGGGAAAAGCCAGCCCGGGGGCGCGCAGAAGGATGCGAAGCAAAAGGCTCTCACCTGCCCTGCGGGACGGCAGCGTCCTCCGCGCGCGCCAGGGAGCGGGGCCCCGGCGCGCGAGTCCGGGCTGGAGAGGGGAGCAAGGTGCAGGCGCAGCTGCGGAGCCTGGCCAGGGGCTCAGTCTGCAGGCGGCGGCTGCTGCGCGGGGAGGAGGCGGAGGCTGAGGCTCTGAGCGGCTGCCTGGCGGGGGGAGGCGGGGAGCTCTTCGTGCGCCCACCGCGCCTCACAGCCGGCTGGAGCTGGGGCAGCACTGCGCCTTTCCCTCCTCCGCCGTCAGGCAGCCTCTTCCCCCCGCCCAGCCCTTTCTACCTTTAGTATTCACCCCCACGTCCCCTTCTACCTAGCAGGTGCCTGTGTCCCTCCCCTCCGCCCCCGATTTGTCCCTCTCCTGCTGCCCTTTGCTGCTTCCCGCCCTCCTCTTCTATGCAGAGTCCCCCACGCAGTGACCTTGCCGCTAGTGAGCCGTTCTCCTCCCCACCCCATTATTTTCACCGTCTCCGCTTGTGTTTGCTCCTTCCCGCCCCCACTGCAATAGGGACGACCCTGAGCTTCTCTTTCTCCCCCTCACCCAAGGCACAGGCGCACCTTGACTCAGCCAGGGCTGAGGCTGTGGCGGGGGGGATACAATAAGGGTGCCAATGGCCCCAATGCCACCTCCCTCAGGTTGCTGCCTTCCCCCTTGTGTTCGCAAGCGTCTTCATAACACCAATGGCGGGTACCAGCAGGGACTTCACAGCTTCTACGGCTACCTCAGCTGGCAGAAAGGGCAAGGATAATAGCAAAGGCCATGTCTGGCAGCCCCTTTCTGCAACAGCTGCCATGGCCATGCCCCCTCCTTTTCCTTTCCATCTGCCAGCTGTGGGGGCACAACTCCTCCAGCTCTGGGGGCCTTCACCCACATGGCTGTGGCTGGGCTTACCATACATACCATCTGGCACAGACCCTCAGCACACCACTGCCTCCCCCCACACCGAGACCTGCATGGGGCTCAGGCTTGGCATAAGTGGCAGGAGATGGCCTCCAAGATGTTTCCCGGCATTGGAGGTTACTGTCCAGGAGAGATGAAGGGCATCTCAATGGCATGGTGTCTTTGTCCCCCTTAAGTCCCTGGAGGATCTGGACTTAGGGATGGGTCCACACTTCTGTCCCAGCCTTTCCTCCTAATGCCACTCTTCTCCTTGTCCTGGGGAAGCTGGTCTCCCACATCACCTTGCTGCCCCTGAGCAGGAAGGCCCCTGCCATACTTCAGATGCTCTCTTTCTGCTGAGAGGACACCATTCAGTGCCAGCAATGGCACATGGTAGTGATGGGACCTGGCAGGGTCATTCATAGTGCCCACTGGGAGTCCCCTATGTTATTTGTTGGGGGAAGGGGGCTCTTTGCTTCCTCTGTGGCCTAGCAAGAAGAGGTCCTGGGCATTCCCAGGATAGGAGCAGCACCACCACTCCTGGCAACCTTTCCCATCCAGCTCACCTCCTTCATCTAAAGCTGATGTCTGTCACTCCCTTTGGACACAAGGAGGAAACCCCCATTCTGCCTGGCTGAACAAGCAGACCCCTGCCACAACAGACATCTGGAAGAGACCTTTGGCAGGGGGAGGTGGTGATTTTGGGTGAGGGAAAGGCTCCTCCTTACATTCTTTTTAGCTCCCATGCTGTCATCCTTACCTGCCAAGCCTTTACCTGCTGGAACTCCTTTTGCTCTCACCAGTGAGGACTGGATTCTGATCTCTGAAAGTAAGTGAGACAAACATAAGTCATAGTCCAGCTCCTTCCATCCGTCAAGGGGAGGCCACTGCTCCGCTTGATTAAGAAGGGCCAAAATGGGAACTTTAGGATGAGTGTCTTCAAGTGCCAGGTACTCTCCTATGTTTGGACAGAGGGTATTCTGATCCTCCTGAAGGAGACTCAAACCATCTAGTGACAGGAGGTTGGCCCTGGCTGGTGTCATCTAACTCAGAGCTCACCTTGAGTACTGTGGGTGGGATTGGGTAGACCCCAAGATGCTCACCTAGTGCATGGTTCGCTCTAAGAATTCTCCACTATTTGCTCCAGAAGGTGTAGGCTGCTCTGCCTACTGCCTCTTTCACTTCTCTTCCCCTAATGGAGCATCTGGTACATCCAGTGCCCTGATAATGGGCGTGCTAGAAGTATTTAGCTAGATCACATGCTTCCCTCCATTCACTTCAGCCTGAATTTGTTGTTCATGAAGGCATAAGAGCGTTTATAACAGCCTGCACTTAAAAAGAAACAGCTATTGTTCCAACTAAACCAAGCACTAGCTGTTATTGTAAGCAAGCAAGATGTAAAAGCTAGAGTTGCTGAAAGTTAAATTGCATTATATATCACTTTGAAAGTGTTTTACTGGAAATACCTGCCTATATTGAAATCTGTACTTTGCAGTTTTTCCCAGGTTTCCAGGAAATTTTTCTTTAATCCCTTGTTAAAGGACATCTCCTTGGGTAGTCACTAAGGGCTCTTACTTGCACATTTTAAATTCAAGATTTAAATTGAATCTTGCAGATTTTTCCAGTAACTACTGGAGTTTTATCTACACTAATAATGTAACTCCCTCCCCTTTCTCTAATGGATGGAAGTTTAGTTCTGACATGAACACAAGTAACCTTACAGAGCATACTTTATGTAGCTTATTGGTGCCCTGTCCACAGCTGCTGCTTCTGAATAGAAATTCATCATATTATTAAACTATGGTAAGTTTGTGGTCTCTTCTTGGCTCCATATTGAAGCCGTTACACTAATTTTACTTAGAAACATGAAAGAGTCTCTCTGAAGATGACAATTTAACATGTGAATTTTCTGCCACAGCTAAAGGTTGATTTAACAAAAAGATTTGATGCTGGTAAAAAAGTGCTTGACTGACAAAGATGGTGACAGAAGTACTCTAATTATACCCCCAAACTGATACAACATGGGTAATGGCAGTCATATTGCAAGCTAAGAATCTCATTTTCATCTTCACATCTCTTAGTAAAGCTCCTTCTCCCATTGCATGATGCCTACAAATTACTTGATGGAAGTATCCTGTTGACCACTGCTTAACAGACCAATCCCAACTGCCTCACTATTCTGTTTTTCCCTGTCTTTTTTGCTTTAGTCACATGTTGTCTCATCTTATATGTGGATTGTATTACAGTAGCAGTGAGAAACTCTGATAAGAGTTCATTTGTGCTTGGCACTGATTTAGAGTAATGGCCCCTGTCCTGGATAGGTTACAATTAATAAAAGAGGATTCTTCTCTTAAGAATATTAGCTACCAATTTATGATTAAGCTTTCAAATAGTTATTCATAAGCATACCATTGCTCCCTACCTCCAGCAGGTGTGATGGATGTTAAAGGAGCCCTTTAGGGCTGAAATGAAGGAAGACTTCAATCCACTCCATGAAAGTTTAGCAGCAGCTTTTACTTCTTTCCTAGCCCACAATGACTTGCCTTCTAGAAACATTTTTCTCCTCATGTCAAAGGAGAATGAAATGAAAAGGAGTTAGCTGCAAACTACAATCTTTTCTCAAGGATGATGTACAGTAGGCTTATATGCATGCTCCAAGGACACAGGCTTTTGGAGTGTTATTCCCATATTTAAAACCCATTTGGAAAGAGAAATACTCTAGGGCTACGTCTACACTGCAGGCTTCTTGTGCAAGAACTATTTTGCACAAGAGTTCTTGCGCAAAAGGTCTTGTGCAAGAGCGCGTCCACACTGCCATGTGCTTTTGTGCAAGAGCATCCATGGCAGTGTGAATGCTCTCTTGCGCAAGAAAGCTCTGATGGCCATTTTAGCCATAGGGGTTTCTTGCACAAGAAACCCCTGTTGCCCGTCCACACTGCCTTCTTGCGCAAGAGCTCTTGCACAAGAGGGCTTATTCCTCATGGGGAGAGGAATAACTCTTGTGCAAGAAGCCCTCTCTTCTGACGCTTTACTGTAAATTTACTTGCGTAAGAACACACGTGCAGTGTGGACGTAGCCTAGGTTTATAATCCATCAGTAGTATATTGGGTTTTCATTATTCTAGTCACAAAGGCCTGCTTCCCTGCTCCCAGGATATACTGTTTTTTGGGATGTCCCATTGAGACTAACAACTGTCATAGTCCATAGTCAGTCTTGCCCCTCCCAGTGTCTTGGCTGGTCGTATGCCCCTTCACATGGGGATTGGTCTAGGGGGCTCCTACTTTTGCATCCCATTCTATCATCTTACTCAGACGTTAAGAAGGATGAGCTAATATTGGTACTTGGTTACAAAAGAGGGAGCAGGTGCTGCCAATTTTTTCTGCTCTGTTGAGGCTAGGCAAGAAGCTAACAAACAGGTGATTACTCTTCTCCTGTCCCCTCAGTGACTACTCGCTCTGCTCAGAGATGCCAAAGAGGAGCAGAAGAGGGGCCCGGAAAGAAGAAAAAGTGAGAACGGACACTGTGTGAACTGGGCCAGCCAGGAAAGGTTAGTGTGATATTTACTGCTCAGCCTCTGTTGCTGCAGGGAGTAAAAGCTGCTTTATTGTTGAGCCCTGTTGTGACAACATGAGTCCCCAGGGATCAAGGATGTCTCTCCTCTTTTGATTGCCCTTACTGAAAGCAGCACTAGTTTCCTTCTATCCTTTGTTTAATAGGAAATCTCCACCCTCCTGTTCTACTCTCATTAATTCCTTTTCCTTCAACTCCTGTGGGAATAAATTGCAAATCAGCATGATAGAGGGGTTTGGAACATGTGCAGTTATAGGGAGAAAGTTAATATACTAAATTTTGCTTCTTGGAGCTAGGAAGCCTAACTGATTGGCCGTGTGAATGAAAACAGGTTTTCTTGAATCAGTAAATGGGAGTAGCGGAGGCTCAGTATCAGGTCACCAGTATAGAGATATTTGGAAACACCCAGTTGGATATATTTTGTGATACAGTGTTTTCTGCATCATTGTGTATATCTACATACTGGGGAACAATTTCTCAACAAACATCCCAAACTAACTTCAGTGGTATTGGACAGGCTGTAAAGTTAATGAAGAATTCAGCCTTGCTGTGCCTGTCTCATGCCTTCCTCACCATGAATTCTGGAGTTTGTCATTACTGAGGAACAGTTGAGCAATTTAGCACAGGTGGTAATAGAGCAGCTGTGGTGGAAAGTAGCAGGTGCTCTGAACTACTCAAAATCAGACCATTTGTTTGCATTTTTTAATTAAAACACTGTTAGGTCTCTAATTATGACCATTATATGAGAATTCAACCAGCTATTTAGAAAAGCCACTGATTATTTTGCTTAATGAGATATATGTAGCTTCAAGCAATATCCAATGAGCTGTACTGTCAACATTGTGTATGTAGAGGTATATGGGACAAGTGCTAAGTTTTAACAAGGAAGTCTTGCAGTAAGAAAATCATTGTAAGCTTTTCCTATACATTTTTCTATTTATATTCTGTAACAATTCATCCACACCTTCCCCTGCCCACTCCAACCCAAGAGGTTAAGGAATAAGAGCTAACATGTCCCATTGCAGATACAAGGAAGGGTGTGTGAAACCACTTGGGCCTAACACCTTTTTGGAGAAGGGGAGATCGGAAGCAGAGCTCAAAAAGCTACAACTCTACACAAGAAGAGAGGAAGAAATCTGCTCAGTTGAATATCTCTGTCTGGTAAGGGAAAGAGGGAGAGATTGAAGTGAGGGAGAGAAGTAGCACTTAAGGAGGGAAAGTGAAGAGAATAAATGATGGGGGAAGGCAGAGAAGGAAAGAGGAACCAGATAAAAAACCATGCAGGAAAAAGTTCCATGATCTAGGTCAGAAAAAAAATATGGTATGAGGCCAGGAAAAAAGAAACTAAGATGGAGTAGGTTATCTTTAAAATTATTAAATAGAAAATAGACAAAGTTACAGCAGAACACCTTAAGAAAGGGAATAAGGCTTTTTAAAACATGTGTGTCATTTTTTAAATTTGTGACTTGCAGAGGGCCAGATTCTGCCACCCTCGTGTTGAGTACTTTATACCACAATAAGCCATTGGGCTTTCTTACTAACCTCAAACTTCAGCATTCTTTTAGAAATCTTTCTATTGCTCATACACTAATATCCCAACAAAAGCAAATAGAATTCATATTCCTTCACCCTTCCTGCAATAATGAGGTGGGACTTCTCTGAAACCTTCAAGGGATATTGTCTAAAATACTACTCTTCTTTATACAAACAGGTAGTGTGCAGGGGAAATATTTCATAAAGAAGAGGCCATCTAAACAGTAATTAAGTACCAAATATTCTAACAAAGAATGCCATTTGTCAGGCAATTAGGGTTCTTCAGATGATTGACTTTTATATATCTCCTGTCATGAGGGCCTGACTCACAAAGATACTTTGGTATCTAGGTTTTCAGTTTAGGTGCATAAGTCCCACTTTTAGGCTCTATTCTGTCCTCAAAGCTCCTGCCAAACTCTATAGGTGGCTAAACTCACTCTGCACCTAAGTTTTTAGAGCAAGAGGTCCCTAGGAACCTAAGTTTCTATCTCTGGATGTGGCCACTCTAAATGTCTAGTCTGACATCTGCCTGTTGCCTAATCCCAGAGCCATCCACAAAGCAGGGGAAGACAGGTAGGCAGGCAAACACCTACATTGCACATGGGGGCCAAATCTGATAGGTGTGTTTAGAGGTCCCATACTGGATCAGGTCCCATACAGAATCTGACTGAAGGAGATGGGGAGTGGTGCCCATGTCATGTGGTTCAATTTATTTTAGATCCAAGGGAAACAGGGACACTCCAGGGAAACTTCATCACTCTCTTATTTATTGCCAGCTTTAAGCAGTTAACGTAGTTAAGTTTTACAAGACTTAAAAAACTACTATACAATTTAAACCTTAAATACTATAAATTCTAAAGCAATAAATACAGCGCAAAGCAATGCAAAAGCAATTAATAGAGGATCTACTATAATACAATAATGAAGCCTAGTTCACTTACATTTCACCCATATGCTACCTACAGTACCAGGGAGGAGGTTGTGGTTCCTTTTCTTCCCAGGCATTGGAACACCATGCACTGGGCCTCCAGTGTGAAGGGCCTATTTACTTCTAGTTACATCGAGCAGGACCTGTGAGTCAATCCTGCCTATTCCCTCCCATCAATTCTTATTAAGCCCACTTTATAGCAAAGTGAGATTGTGTCGTTCTAATAATATTTACCAATTGATTACATATTGTGTAGAATATGTAAAATGCCCAGTGCCCCTATTTGGAGTACAACACTCAGGATGTTGCTGCTATGTGCATAGTTGTATGGCTGCATCTGTAATTTTTGCTTATCAGAAACAGAAGTACCAGTACAAAGTTGCTTGTTGTGTGTTCTTGACGTGGTCTTGCGTACCATGCTTAATTTGCATTGTTATTCAAAACATTCCTTCTTCTCACAGTTTCTTTCTTGGCCTTACCTGCGTGCTTATGTGCAGCAGACTTGAGACAGGCCTGGGTTTTGCTTTATAGAGATCCACACTACGGAAAAGGCAGACATTACCATTGATTGCCAAGGCAGGGTAGTCCAACTTCTAGTCCACTGGTTACCACTCTCACCTGAGCTGTCAGTGATCCAGGTTCAGGTCATTCCACCTTCACCCTGCTAGAGAGGAGAGAAGAGAGATCCCTGTTCAAATATAACCTTTCAGGGAAGTGCTGTATCTCTGTCCTCTTGTGCATATGCACTATGGTAATGGATTTAGATACATATTTTGTCTGCAGGAACCCTGCCTCATTCAGTGCACAGTTCTAGTGGTACCTCTTATACTAAATGCATTTTAAAGTGGCTGAACCATTTTCGTTCACGTTCCAAAAATCTTTGTTTCCAGATGGACAACAAGTGCGCCAAACTTCTTCTAAATCCTGCATTCTTTACTAGCCAAGATTCCTACTGAAATTCTGTGGTCATTTTTAGTAAGACCTATAAGATCTTACCCAGAGCTCAGTAGCTGTGGCTCCCATTGATTGGAACTGGAATTGTCATTAGTCAACACTTCTGCAAGTCCTGCTATACCTATGCTGAGGTCCAGAAATCTTTAAATGATTTGTTAGGGTATGTCTACACTGTAAAAATCACCCATGACATTGAGTCTCAGAGCCCAGGTCCACGGATTCAGACTCAGGCCAAGAGTGGTCTAGTTCCAAGAGTGATGTGACTCAAAGCAGATCATTAAAGTTACTGTATTTACTAGTGAGGTAGCATGAACCACCAGTCTCTGGTCTAGCCAAAATATTAAAAGGGCAGCTTCCTATAGTGTCTGTCTTCCCCCTTCCAGGACAGCAGTATTGGTGAAGCTATAGGCAGTTTGGCTTGTACCTGGTAAAACTATCCATGTACTTCTTCCTCTGACATACACCATTGTTCCCAGACCTTCTCACTTATTAATAGTCACTTCAGCTAACTACCTCTCCCCATCAGAGTGCTTCCCCAAGCATTAGACATTCTCCTCCCTTCTAGACATCCCTTTTAGGTGTGCTTTTCCTATCAAATTCCTACCCTATGTAAGCACGTTCCCCCTTTAGAAGAAAGAAGCCTTAATAATTCGCCTGGCATTTACCATACCATTTTAAAACTATTTTCATGCCCCCAAATTATATCCCTGCCCCCCATGTTCACATCACTATGTCCAGGAACAGTTTGAGGACTTTTGGGACTTTTTCATTTTATATGAAGGTGTTTGGAGGATGTTTAGGTCAGGCCAGTTGTCTTTTGCAGAAGTGAAGTGAAGCTGCATTAAACCTCAGCCATCTATTTATTTTTATTGTGTGATTAAAGCTATAATTGAAAGGAGGACAGAAATGAACTCTTAAAAGAAAATCCAGACACAACTGTTCTTTAGCAAGTCCGGTGTCCACAGTCACAAGACTTTCAAGCTCTGACACTCACTCTGCATCCCAGGGTGGGGATAGGCAACCTGGAAATATGTGGAAACGTGAATGACGATTCCATGAAAACATCTGAAAACAAAAGGACTGTAAGGACAGAGGTGGAGGAAAACGTCTGGACACAAGTCAGAAAGAGCACCTCTGACCTGAGAAGGGCTTTAACTGAAATAAGAGCTACAGTGAGAAATTGTGATTTGTGACAACTTCTCTTCTTAGTATATTAGGCTTAGGTGGTATATTTTGTTTTATTTGCTTAGTAATCTGATCTGTCTGCTATTACTTGCAACTACTTAAATCCTACTTTTTGTACTTAATGGAATCACTTTTGTTTATTAACAAACCCAGTCTAAATAATAACTGGGGAGGGGAAACGGCTGTGCATACTTTGTTTTTATTGTGAAAGGGGGTGAACAACTTACGTGCTTACTCTGTATACAGCTTCATGCAGAGTTTTATCTATGAGTTGATCTCAATGTCTGTGTTGCTCTGCTTTAGACTGCGACTAGAACTCTGCCATTGCTGGAGGAAACCGGAGGGTCTGACTCAGCAGAACTGGATGGTGGGGCAGGTAGTCAGGCTCAGTGGTATTTTTAGCACATCAGATGACAGTCTCAAGGGAATCTGTGACAGAACCCATCATGGGAGGATTTTAAGAGAAAGATTTTATCATGGAAAGGCAAGCAGCTCTCACTGTTGATCAAAATCTTCAACAATCAACAATGTAGCTCCTATTGTGATGCTATCAGAATATTTTGCAGTTGAAATAAATGAACAATGAATGGGTGTTTAAAATCATTATATAAACCAGCTCATAAGGGTTTGTTGTGATACCGTGCCTGTAGAAAAATATTATGTGACCTTGCTCTGTTATAACAAAATTCCCATAAAGAGAGGGCATGAGCGCTCATAACAAACACATCTCTTTTTTTTATAGGAGATAGAATTAAGCACTCTTGTTCTTCTGGCATTATGAAGGCTTTAGTTTCTACAATCCTACGTAATGATTTGTGAATGAAAGCTGCTATATTCAGGACTTACCCTGGCCCACAATATGGTCAGCCTCCAGAACCTTAAAACTCTGGATTTTTCAGAATCTCTCCATTGTGTTACCTACAACTGTGCCATTTCTGTGCAGCTCCTAAATCATCTGGATACCCTTTGTGCTATTAGGTGGCTAATTTACTCCTAGGAGAGCACCAGCATAGCTGCTTGACTAAGGAACTGGAAATAGACACCAATATATTCCTCTTATAGTTATTCTCTGGGCCTGGATTTCTTTAGTGAGGATGAGTCACTGTCCTCTAGGTGCTGTCTGAGTTAAAAAACAGCAAAACAACAGCTTTCCTCATGTAAAGTAGTTTTTGTTACAGAATTAAAACAGACCCGGAGAAACAAAACTCTAATCTCTTTTCTTCTTTAAGGAGACACGGTGATGTAGCCCAAGCAAATTTGAACAACGAGAAGACAAATATTGTAAACTAGACTAGTATTTTAGTTAATGCTTTCATACATCTCACACATCATTAGTGTACAAAGACTTCATTTAGCCCTCATTATTACTACTCAATGAAAAGAGTGACTTTTAATGGCTCTGTTCATATAATCTTTGAAATGCCACAGCAATGTTTCAAAAGGGCAGTGCCGCAGAAACGTCTGCGACTAACGCACAATAAAAAAATTAATGCGCTAATTCTGCCTTGTGTTAATCGCAGGCGTTAACACGCATTAATTGACAGCCCTACAATAAATACAGTCCCACAGATAAATTGTGATTCCAGTAGAGTTGTAGTGTGGGTAACTGAAGGGAGAATTTGACTTTGTCTTGTAAGTTTAAAATGTTAATTTTTTCAAATATTTTTTGTTTTTCCTTAATTGCAGACATTTTCCTCATGATATTGTAATAATGCTTGTAATGGAATCATACAACTGCAAATCTTCCCTTCTAGACAAAATGTAACACAGAGCTAAAGGGGATAGATGCATGAATCAGCTAAGCAATAAACTATAACAATAATTCTCCCTAGTCCTACTGTCTGTTCTCAGATGGATGTGTTCTCTGGGTATTGTCAATTACTGAGGGTTGAAAGTATGTGAAGGCTAAATCATTTTGTGTAGATGTATTACTAGACAATTTCAAGGTTCAGCCCTTAGACCAGAGGTTGGCAACCTTTTCAAACAAAGGAGCCAAACTACATCAAAATTCAGAACAAGTGGTGAACAAAGAGTCATAAAAGAATGCCAATTTGCATGACTGAAGATGTACAACTTAATATTTTTGTTAATTGACAAAATGATTAATAGTAGCATAAATGAAACCTTGTACTCACAGACTTTATTTAATGGGTCTTCTGCTGCTTCATCTTTTTGCACATTTCTTTGAGGTTTACATCATAACTGGTCAAATCCAGCTTCATGCACACGTTCAGGCTGTCTTCTGTCAATCTTATGGCAGGGGGCTGGTGATGTGGGTGTGCAGGAGTCTGGGTGTGGGTGTATGAGGGGCACAGGGGAGAGTGGTTGGGAGTATGTTAGACTTAGGGCACAAGATTGTGGTGTGTGGGGTTACAGGAGTGTTATGGCAGGAGGCTGGGTTGGGGTGCATGAGAGTCTCGCGTCAGGGGGGTCAGGTGTATGATGCACTTAGGGCTAGAGTATGGGGGTAGGGTGCAGGAGTGTTATGATGCTACAGTCTGGTGGGGACTGATCCCCAAATGGGGGCTTATTGGCCAGGCTTCATTTTTAAATAATGTAACATATTATGCCCAACACAAAAGGTTTTAACATTGCCTTAATTTATGGCAGGGGTGGGGAATCTTTTTGGGTTGGGGACCACTGACCCACAGTAAAATCAGTTGGGGACCACAGAAGTGAGAAGCAAAAAAAACCAAACCAAAACCCCAAACCCTCCAAAAACTGCCAACCCTCACTGATGTGGCTCCCAAATGAAACACCTCACTCCCTCCAGGGGGGCAGGGAGGACTGAGGTTCAACTCTTCTGGGGTTCCAGGGTTAGTGGATTTTGTGCCCCCCAGGCTCTGTGGAGGGGCCAAAAATGAGGGGTTAAGTGTGTGGGACAAGGCTGCCAATGAGTGGGGTGGGGGTGCAGGATCTGGGCAGGATGTGGGGTACTTGAGGGGGTGAGGTAGAGTGCAGGAGCAGGCTGGGAGTAGGGTTTCTGGCCAGAGGGGAGGTGCAGGAGCAAAGGAGGGTGCAGGAGTAGGGTGGGGTTAGGTGTCTGGCCAGAGAGGAGGTGCAGGAGAGGATTGGGGTATGGTGTCTCGGGGTGCAGAGTCTCGGCTTGGGGTATGAGTAAGGGGGCTAGAGGAATGGAGTCTCGGCTTGGGGGTGAGGGTGGCAGAGGCACTTACTTGCCTTTGTGTCACTGGCATCTCAGGCATGGCCTTCCACTGCTCCTGTTGGCCAGATTCTGGCCAATTGGAGCAAAGGGGAAAGCCTCCAGGAAACACATCCGTGTGCTGCGGTTCTCCTAGCCAGGGGAAAGGAAGTGGCAGCACATGGAGCCATTTCTGGCTCCGCTTCTTCCCTGCCAGCTGGATCCAAGGGGAGCTTCGGGGCTTTCTCCCTCCAACCCCTGCAGGAAGCCAGCCCTAGCATTTCAATCTTGCAGGGGGCTGCAAGTCTGGATTGCCAGTGCAGGCTCCCTGTTGAGGAGGAAGCTAGGGAGAGAGCTGAGCTTGAACAGCAAAAGAGCCATATCTGTCTCCCTACTGAGCCATATTTGGCTCGCGAGCCATAGCTTGCTGATTCTTGCCTTGGACCTGTGAACTATCATTCTTGAGCCTACTCTCACATTAAGTTATATGTATTGGTGAAGAGGACTGTCAGGGCACTGGAACAATTTGTGCAGTGGGGGTTTCTGAGAACCTCTGAACCAAACTGTAAATTCTGTATGATGGAAACACCTTTAAATTAGTGGGTGCTGCAGCACCTCCTCCCCTGCACTCCTAGTTCTCCAGCAGATTTCTTTGCTCCCCTCAAGGAGTGTGGTGGGGAAGCAAAGGGAAGCTGCAAGGGAAGTCAATTGCCTCTCCCCAGTAGTGTAGGCATGTGGTTTCAGCACCCGAAGCAGCCATCAGAGTGGTAAATCATCAGGGGGAAGGGGCTGGGGCATAGCTTGGGGGGGGCATTGCCTCTTCAAACAGAGGTGAGGCATGTGGGGGCAAATGTGGTTGTGTGCTACTGCTCCCCTCCTTTCTATGAGTGCAGTGCTGCCTGGGGGGAGAGGGCTCTGGTGACTCTGCAGCTGTATGCTACCTCCTGGGTCCTAGTGCCGGTAACACT
The DNA here is from genome assembly GCA_019425775.1 of Rafetus swinhoei. Taxonomy (NCBI): domain Eukaryota; kingdom Metazoa; phylum Chordata; order Testudines; family Trionychidae; genus Rafetus; species Rafetus swinhoei. The sequence goes on along the minus strand of CM033437.1, from coordinate 186,340,013 downwards.
CTCCTTCTATGAGTGCTGGGAGCCATCCTGTTTTATGCACAACAGGTAGTGCCTACAGCATGGCAGGATGAGGTGTGTTAAGGAAAAAGGAGGAAGGGAGGTGGGACAGGGGAAGAAGTAGTAGGGAAGGAAGGGGATGGGACAGGACAGGAGGAGTGAGGGTAGGTGGAGTGGGGGCAGGGGAGGGGAGGGGAAGTGGGGAGGGGCATGGAATGGAGAAGAGCCTATGGTCCAGAGGGGAGGAAGGGGGAGCTGGCCTATGGCATCCCCTCAGCAGAAGCAGCAGCTGCATCTCCTCTATTGAGCATGTGTATCAAATCTCCACCCTGGTGAGCCTCACTCCTCCTGCTCCTGGACCACTCCAGTGATTTTCCCCCCCCCTCCCGCCCCCCCCATCCAGATCCTCACCCCTGAACTCCAACCGGCTGCACCTGGATCTCCACCCCACCAATCCCCACTCCCCACAGGGATGTCAACTTTATAATTGCAGATGAATGAACATCCTTACCCGCCTGTAAGCCCCCCTCTTCCCTGAGGCCCACTCACCCCAGTCCACATCCCTGCAGTGCTTGCACTCACTGCTGGTGACAGAAGACATGGGAAGCAGAGTGATCCCAAAGCCTATGCCCACCATCTCCCAGCTGAGTGCTCTGGCTCAGCCCTCTCCACTCCCATGAGTGACACAGCGTTCAGGGGAGCAGAGCGCAGTGGGCGGGGACAGAACATGCTGCTGGGTTGCTCTATTTCCCATGGCTTCCACTGCTGAAGTGATTGCAGTGGCCTGACCCCTATGCCAGGGGATCACACAGTTCGGGGGAAGGAGCAGGCGTGGGGCCTGGGAGAAAGATAAGAGGAGATGGGGCAGGAATGGAGCAGGGGTGGGGAGAGGCAGGGGCAGGGTCATGGTAAGAGGGGGTTTTTCCCTGGGCCCTGTATCTGCAAGAGACAGCCTTGGGAGTGCCCAAGAAAGACTAGAGGGGAGTTTTTGCGAGATGTTCTGAACCATGGTGATGCTGAACACAAAAAACTGCAGGAGTGGAGGGATAGTGACAGGAGGAGCAGAAGGAGAGCACGCTGTGTTTCCTAAGCATTATGGAGCAGCAAGTGAACGTGCTGGAGGCACTGCAGACAGAGCAGCTGCATGACAGCCCCCTACAGCCAGTGTCCCAAAACTTTTTCCAATACACTCGCGTCCCCTCCGTCACAATATGGGCATCAGCCCATCCACAGGCACCATCTGCTGCACTCCATATCTGCCTGCCCAACCTCCACCCATGAAGACTCCAGCAGACTGCCAATGCACTCAATGCCAATCTGCATGCAGCTTAGCTCTGATGAACTGCAGCCACCATTCCACAGCACATCAGACAGCAGGACTGCATAGTAATTGTGGACATATACAAACTTGTGAAATTCTCAGGACATACCTCACCTCCTCCCGACCCTCCCTGTCTCCCACAATGCAGGTGTTTGTTTCATGCTTCATGGGTGTCCTTCATTTACTGTGTTTTAATAAATGAAATACATGTTTCAAATAAATGTTTATTTCATTACATGAAAGCAAGCATGCATACCCAGCAAAGCTATGGTCACTGTAGTGTTAAGTGCAGTACATGGACCAATGAGAGTAACCCTCTAGAAATGCAGCCACTGCACTCCCATGCATGGCAACAAGTTTTACTTACTTTCAGCATCAAATTGCTGCCCCTGGCCTTGGGCTGTTCAAACTCCATTTCCTGATGCTGTGCCTCAGTGCCCCAGCCTTGAGTAACACTTTCACCCCCCCTTCCTTCACAAATATTATGGAGGGCACAGCATGCGGTGATAATCATAGGGATGTGAGCATTGGCCAAATCCTGCTTGCCATATAAACAACTCCAGTGGGCTTTTCAAATAGCTAAAATCACATTCCACAGTCATTCTGCATCTACTCGGCCTGTTATTGAACCTCTCCTTGCTGCTGTCAAGGCTCCCCATGTATGGTTTTATGAACCATGGCATTAAGAGGTAGAGAGGGTCTCCAAGCATCACAATGGGCATTTCCACTTTCCCCACAGTGATCTCTTGGTCCAAGAAGAAAGTCCCACTTCCTGAACAGACCAGTGTTCCAAAAGATGCAAGCGTCATGCACCTTTCTGAACCAGCCTGCGTTAATGTCTCTGAAATGGCCCCAGTGATCCACAAGTGCCTGCAGAACCATGGAGAATTACCCCTTGCAGTTAATGTACTCGGTGACTAGGAGGTTTGGTGCCAGGATTGGAATATGCATGCCATCCATCTCCCCCCAACCCCGCAGTATGGGAAACCCCTCTGTACAAAGTCATCCATAATTTTATGCACGTTGTCCAGAGTCTTGGTCTTTTGGTGCAGGATGCGATTGACCCTGCAGACTTACATCAACTTGAGTCCAATGGTCGACTTTCCCACTCCAAACTGATTGATGAATAAGAGAAAGCTGTCTGGAGTAGCCAGCTTCCACAGTGTGGTCGCTACACACTTTTCCACCCTCAGGGCAGAGCACATTCTTGTCCCCCCGCACTGCAGCCTGAGGGCAAGTTCAGCACACAGTCCCATAGAAGTGACTTTCCTCATCTGAAAGTTCTACAGCCACTGCTTGTCACCTCAGGCTTGCATGACTACGTTATCCCACCAAACTGTGCTTGTTCCCCGAGCCCAAAAGTGATGTTCCACTGTGGTCAGCACCTCCGTGAATGCCACAAGAAATCTTGTGTTGTATGAACACTGCTCAGACTCTTCATCGTCACTTGGAGCTTCAGGAATAACTTGACTGCCATTCATGACATGTTCATGAGACCTATCAGCATTTTCATCAACAGCTGTGGATCTATTTCCACACACAAAGGAGGGAAAAGTGTGCAGCAGAGAAGTTGTTGAAAGATGGCACCAAATGCAGATGCAAGTGCAGAGGTTTCTGGCATGCAAAGCACAGCACCACAGGGCATTGAGAAAGAACCCAGGATGTCCCGCACCTCCCCACAAACTTCTGCAGCAGAAAAGGAAGAGGTGTTCCATGGCATAGCTGCCTAGCATGCACCACTTTGAAGGACACTGCAAGAGCCTCGAGTTTGATCATGCTAGTGTACTGGCAGCTGACAATGTGGGCACCTAATAGCGTATTCACTGCTGCACTCCGTGAGCAGCACTGTAACTGCCAGCGCTTTACATCTGCCAGTGTAGACATGGCCTAAGACACCTTGGCCCTAGAGTGACCTGGACAGAATCCTCTTACCCTGCACCAAGCTCCTATGCACTTAGATGATGCTGAGTTGAATGTGCCTGGCACAGAGGGGCGGAGCTCCAGAGAGTTTTCTGGGGTACCCCGGTCCTTGTGCTATGTCAGGTGCATCCTCACTGCCAAGTTCCTGTACTGGCATAGTGTGATTATTGCAGGGTCACGTCGCACCTCAGTACAGCCAGTGACCTGTGCTTTCCTTTGCCATGCTAGAACCTCCACGTTTATTTGTTGGCAAAATTTTGCAGAATTTAAAAAAATTGTCGTCATAATCTTTATTTAAGTGCAGAATACTCCCTGGAGTAATGACATTAAAGCATAAACTACATATCGGTATCAAATTTTGATGCATTAGAGGTAATGTTTGTATAAAGTTTTATGAAGTCTGAATCAGGAATAAAATTTTGATTTAGCAAAGGGTATAATGCTTAATGGCAATACTCAGTTCCTCAATAAAAATAGATAAATGCAGAAGTTAATAGTCCCCAATGAAATACTTCTGTCAACTATCTCCATGCTCACCTATGGGAAGTATATTTTTTATTGTCTCCCTGCTTTTAAGAAAAAATTATGATTATTTTAAGTGTTTATCACTGAAAAATTTGTTTACATATAGCTGCTGGATTAGAATTCTTGCTTTAAATAAGCATTTGTATAACACTATAAGCTGCTTACTGTCCTTTTATAGGAATTTTAATGCGTCAAGAGCAATAACTGCACATCTTTGAATTATTTTCAAGTTTAATGAAAACACTGCCTCCTACATCTTTTATTTAAGTTTAATTGTTAATTGTGAAAGGCCTGATTTTTTTTTTTTTTTTTTCAGGAGTGTGATGCAACAGACCTCATTGACTTGTTTTTCCTTATGGCGTCTAATAGATAACATTTTTATTATACACGTTTGCAGTACGTGAGTAGCACATAAAATGAGCCATTATACACAGTAGAAATTGCACAGTCATATTTATTATAACATTACATTTTCTATTCAAAGAAAGTAAAGAGGAAAAACACTCTTACTTTCTCTAGCTCAGTATTAGAATAAAGGTTTTTATTCGGAATTTTAACTGATGTTAAGCTTTATTGTGTAGAACCCTTTTATGCCTGGTAGGGGTGATCCATATACATGTTTGTTAACACATGTAGCATTAACATTTATATTGCTGAAGTTCAAGACCTCTTTTATCAGTTCAAAATAAGAGTCTTTGAATTTTTTAACAGTAAGATTACTCAGCCGTGCACAGAAGAAGCCAGTAGAATGGAGATGTGTGGGTAATTTTTTTGATTTACAGAACAGCATAGGCTGCAGTGAAGTGCAAGGGAATTCTATTTAGTGATCATTCTTCAGACCAGACATTCAGCTATGTGGCTCAAATCTTACCTTTCCTATTAGTGCTGATATGTCTGACCCTCTTCTGGGTGTCATCTGCATTATATCATTAACTGGGTTTGGATCCTTGTTACAATGCTGCAGCTTCCCAAAGTTGTTAAAACAAAAGTTGATAGGACTGAACAATGTTTTAACCGAGTTTCTGAAATGTGCTACAGCCTTGGGTCCTGATCCTGTAAACAGTGGATTGGGCGCATGACTTTTTGCAGGTTCAGGGTGATGAGCAGGGGGGTGTCACAGTGATTCAAGGACTGGTTAAAATATCCACTACTCTCTGGTCTTTGGGAACCTCTTGGAGCTGGTGCCTCAACATTGTTGATTTTGCTCTGTATAGGATCTTCTAGTGACTGGTTTTAAAGATTAGGTAAAAAATTACTACTTTTGTTTTCTTGGCTTTTAAAATGCCTTGCAGCTGCAAGCAAAGAGTGCTGTGGTTTATGGGAGAGCCAGTTGGAGACTGCTATTACCTATCTTGCACAGTTCTTTAGTGGTTATTGGTTGTTATTGATTTCCAATTAATTCTGATTTAAAGACCCCGGGGGGTTGTAAAAAGCATGTCATGACTCTGTGTGGGCATTGTATCCTTTAAATAAGACACAGCTTGGCATTTTAAAAGGATGTGTCTTAAATTCATCTCAAGGGAATCACTTGCTTCAAGACTGAGAGAGAATAACTGCAGCATTTAAGGATGATTAGATGGTAGGCCTGACAGTGTTACATATGGGTAAATGTGTTCTGGTACATCTGTCCAATAAATCAGAATCTTTGGTCTTGTTTGTATATTTGTGTCTGCCATAATGTATTGGGTATAAAATTCATTTAGATGTTTTAGTTTTTTATATACTGTGAAGCGGAGACTAATTTCATTGTATGGTACCTAATGGTTTAAAAAAATGTGAGTGAACACAACAAAATGAAAATTATTTAGATAGTCTCAGCAAGAATTTATAGGGTAATGCTGGAAATGCATGTCTCTCACCAGTGTGAAACACTTGTCACATGATGCTTTTTCAGCTGTGGAATGTTATGTCATGTCACATTGAGATCTGTGGCTTGTCTGCTGCAGCATGGACTTTGTCCCTGGGATGTGGGAATTGCATGCCTGAAAATGACTCAAACCTTGACACTTTTGACAATAAAAACAAATGGTCTGGTAGCACTTTATAGACTAACAAAACATGTAGATGGTATCGTGAGCTTTTGTGGGCACAGCCCACTTCTCCACAAAAGCTCATGATACCATCTACATGTTTTGTTAGTCTATAAAGTGCTACCAGACCATTTGGTTTTTTTTTCTGTACAGACTAACTCGGCTACCCCCTGAAACTTTTGACAATGGCACTAAACTGCAAAGAATGTGACTATAGGAAAGTGATTCTTGATTATATTAAACAGTGCTCTTAGCCTTCTCCCTTCATATTCCTAATTAGTTTATTTTAATTTAAGAAAAATAATTATGGGTCAAATCCATCCAGAGTGTAAATCCATTAAAGTCCATGGAGATATGTCTAGAATGAGGTTAGTTCATTGTGGCCTCCTTTCAATACATATATTTCATGTGGGTAGATGCAACACAATCAAATCACTGATTGCTGCCTGGTTACAAAGCCAGAGTTCAGTGTTGTTGTGGAGGAGTAATTAAATGGCTTAATTAGTTATTCTAAGGAGGACAAGAAATACTTTTTAGGAAGAAAGTTTTCAATCAGAAGATGGAAAGAATGGTTTCCCATTACACATCTATAGCAGCACTATCTTCTGTAGAGTTTTAACTGTATTTTTGTTTAAACAACATGAAACTGGGACAAAAGAATCCCAAGTTCATCTCAGTATTTGGTTCTGTGGCTTAGCATGGTGCCTCAAAAGCCTTTCTTTGCTGGTGATGAAGGGAATTAAAGGTAACGGTGGAATAAAAGATTACCTTGGGAAAGGACATCATTAGGAAGGGCAAATTCCCTTTGCTTCAGCTGTTCCACAGCAAAGAAAGCATTGTGCTGTTCTTAGCTGTGCCTTTTGATCTTCACTGGAACCTATGAAATTGACTGATGCATTTCTAAATGTAATGCTGACTTCATTGGCAGGTTTATGTTTCACATGTATTATATTAGAGCTGTGTAAAATATTATAACATTGGGGTTATCTGACTGAATGAGGCAAGACACTGTTGCTTAAAACCCATAAAACTTTTAAAGTAGCCAGAGTTCTAATGAAAACTAAGTGGGTATTTTTTGGCAATTTTTTTTCTGTTAGGGTTTCTCACAACCTGGAAGGAATTTCTGGTCCAAGCAGAGAGCGAGAGAGACCCACCCCAACGGCAAGGACACTTACTTGAATCGTGGGATACCAAGGCTTAAGTCTCTGCTCCATCTGATTTGAGGCGGGGACTCAAAATCAGGTCTCTTTCCTCTTAGGCGAAAGTTCTAACCACTAGGACATAGGCTGTTCTGTGGTGAGCTCCTGCCTCTTGTTAGAACTGTTCCACTCTATGTAAATTAAATAGTCATTGAAGCAGAGAGAGCAACTAAGTAAGCCGGTAGTTAGGGCACTCCCCTGTGATACAAAAGATGTAGCGACTTGTGTCTGTGTTCCTCACAAGCTTGCTCTAACCTCACGAGGCTACTGGCCATTTTGGGGTGGGAGTCTCTCTTGTTTTTCATGAAAAAATTCAGAGGATCCCCTTTTCATCATGATGAGGAACAAGACAAAAAATTGGAAATCAACTTCACAGGACAAGAGAACAGTTTCCTGCCCAGGCTGAGGTCTGACAGGGGAGTGTCTGCCAAGAACTGGTGTCATGCTGTCTCACCTGCCACTATTACACTTGGTTTTAGTCCAGTTCCCCCAGTATCTCCTCTAAACCACACTCAGCAACAGCTCTGTCACTGTGGGGGAGGAGAAACCTATTACAATATTTTTCAAATAATATTCACAATGTAAATTGCTTGTAGTATTTTCCACATACTGCTCCTGTACGTGGAAAGAAGTCCCTTTTATTGCAACAGATGCTGCTGCAGTTTTGTGCTCACAAGTCAGGTGCTAGTGAGGAGGAGGACATACTATATGCTGCAATGGGGACTTGACTTGTGCTTTATTATTGCATTGTAAAATAAAGGACGTCCTCAATGACAGTATGTAGTTGCCCTATGGGGGGAAAAAACACACTGAGCAATGAAAGTGGTAAGTGTGCTGGACAGTTATGATGAAGTAAGACAGAAATAAAAGAATTTAAACCAATGAAAGTAAAATGACCATTTGCAGAAATAAAAAAAATGGCAATTTAATGGACAGAGAAGAAGAATTCCAATCTTAGCTTAGGTATCAACAGTGTTTCTATGTAAATACCACAGAGATTAGTGACAAGAAAAACAGATTTTCTTACACTGGTGAGACTTGTTTATAGATGTTGCCATGTGCAAATCCAAATTTAATTAGTCACACTGAAATGGGCATTATCTTCCAACTGAAACCTTGTGCATCTACTTAAGTCATATACTACATATGCTTCATCTGCATTGTGCTTTCATTCTGTGCTGCTTCCTTTCCAATTAGAAATGAAGAAGTGGCTATATTTGTAGTTTCATAACTATGAACGTCATAGCAAAGAGCATCACAAAGGCATCATCGCATAATGTACTTACAATTCTATTGCTGTATTATTAAAATATAGCTTACTTTGGGTCAATAAGGAAAAAAAATCACAGAACTAAAAATGGTTGCAAAGGCAGTGATGATCTGATAGTAATTAAAAGCAGATTTATCATTTGATTGACATTTCAGAGAATGGCCCTGAATATACATCAAGTGGTAATAATCTAAGCGTAAGGGTGGATTTGCAAGAGCTGTGCAATTTTGTACGCAGCATAATTTCAAGCTGTGATAAATAATGGAGGCAGCATTTTGCTCATTTCCCCAATATTTTGTCACTTGTGAAACATGTAGAGGAAAATGGTGAAATTTATCTTGAGACCATTAAGAAGACTCACCTTTTCCCTCCTCCCCGAAAAGAAATCCCGATTAGACCAGATCAAGTAATGAAGCAGTTACAACAACAACAAAGCCAAAACCTTGGCTGCCTAATGCTGATTGCCTTTCAGTAAAGGTGGGTAAGAGTTTTAAGGATTCTTTGGTTGAATTACTTTCAGAGAAGATATGGCCAGGTAAGGGTAGCCTCTTTTTTACAATTCTAATAGTACTGATGATATCACTCATGTGAAATGAAGTCATGGCCACTGTCCAATTTCCAGTGGTTGCATCATATTTCAGAAGCTGCCACCACAGCTAACACCTCTATAAACAGTGCCTGGACATTATATGGGTAGGGGGACTGAACGTCTCTGAAGGATTCCCTCAAAGTTGGTTGAGACCGACAAAGGAACAGCTTTCATTGTTTGTTTTGGGGTTTTTGCCTTGTGCTGTGCCTCAGTCACTTCAACAAAGCACCTCAGTCAGCAGGGCTGTTAGCCTGGCACCACTCACACACAAGCAGTACATTTTTATTTACACCAAATAAAAGAAAACATTTTAATCAGAAGGCTGATACTATATAATTTGTATAAATGTCAATAATTAATCCAGTACAGCTGTAAAACAAGCAGGTCAGCATTAAAAGGGACACACTGACAGGTAGCTTAGTCACACATTTTGACCTGCTCAGAAACTTTTGTTCTTAAATTGCTGCTTGTAGTGGTCTGGCGGAGAGGTTCCTCTCTATCTGGATCCATGGGAGCCCACACTGCTTCACTACATGCTCGCCTGTTCCCCCACCATAGGGAATTAGTGGGCAACCAAAGTCTCTACCAAGGCCAGTTTTCAGGAGGGTGAACAATAAACACAGTTAATGAGTCCAGACCCTTAGTCAGGGCAGGGCAGCAAGAGTCAGGGGCAGTCTGTAGCTCAGGCCTGGATTCAGGGATGAGCAGCAAGGGGATTGAGCATCTTCGCTCTTGCAGATGGCTGACAAATGAAGGTTTCTTGGCTCTTGGAGAGGGGAGACTGCCACCAAGGCAAGCCCATACACTCCACTGCATTCTGGCCTAGGGCCTTCTAGTGTTACATCATCATGCTATTGGCTCAGTGGTGACCCTGAAAAAAACCACACTGACCTCTTGCAGCACTGCAAGCAGATTGGGATTGGCTGCCCCTGGACCTTTTTCTAATTCCCCTTTGGGGCACACCGAGTGAATACAGGGTGCGCCAAATCATCAGGATAGAAGGCCTGCAGCAGTCCTGGTAACTCCTTTGTGGTCTGGCCAGGATATGGCTCCAGCAACATTGTCTAGTCCTCATCTCTGCAAGGGCCTGCAGCAGTTTTCCAGCTCAGGAATGGGTAGGAGATATCTGGCTCCTCCAGCAGCTGCCACCCGTGACCCAGCTGAACCCCTGGACCGGTCTTTTATACTTCTTGTCTCACCACTGACTTCCGGTGGGAGGGATGAGCGTGGTCTGGCTCCACCTACCAGGGCCCAGTGAGGAGTTCCTCTCTGTGTGGAAGCCACACCACTTTATTACACTGCTTTTAAGTAATACATTGCCACTTAGTTACTGAGAACTTATTTTTAAAAATTACTTATGTAACTACCACAATGTTCAGTGCTGCGCTGCTGTGGAGGGTGCACAAATGCACTCAACATCAGTGCTAGAGCTGTGTTCATACCATTTATGTTTGCATATGAACAAGGAAATGAATGGAACACAGTCATATTGCTTTGTGGTCCACAGGGAAAGCAGGTGTAACATGAGGGATTTATTGACAGCCCCTTCAAAAGCCCATCATGAGGGAGAGTAAGTGCTGGTTGTTCCAAGGAGAGCTGCGTTGAGAGAGGGAGAGGCCCTTGGGTGTCTGCAGCTACAGGCAAGTATGCTCATAACAAGCAGGCCTTCATGTCCTGAAGCATTCAGAAACGAGCCTAAAGGATAGAGCAGCTGACTTAGAATGTCCCAGGGCAGGAGGAGCACATAACACTGGGTTGGAATCACCTGAGCAAGATAAACTGTTGCCAGAGCTAGTGTCACCATCACCAAGAACTGTATGGGGCTAGGAGTACTTGGGCTTGTGACTTTGCATTGAGAATAAGGGCAGAAATTGTTGCTCTCTCTGGATTTGTGGAGAGAAACAGAAGAGAACATTGATAGGGAAAGTTTACTGGAACCAAAGATGACCAAAACCCCAAAGACTCTCTGCCACACTGAAACTCTGAGTTGAGAGATGTTGCTCATCTATATCCTTTTATATGGTGGTATCACTGGGCCCATGGGTCCTTGTGTTGGATATAACCCTGTTTTACTGCTATCATATGTTTTTCTGGCATCTTTTCCCATTCACCTCATCCCTTTCCTATATTTTCTGAACAATTCCAGCGTGTTTGGGTGTTTTTACTCTGGAGGTTAGAACAAGGGCCCTGAGGTCAAAGGGAGTTTCCGAGGTGCATTCTTGTGTGTGCCTTTCCTTAGCTGGAGCCAACCCATAGAATGGACTCCAAATTGGCCATGAGGGAGCTATAGTTATGCAGTAGGGGGAAGAATGAGTGTATACTGTGATGACAGACATAATCAACATATAATGAGATTCACGTCTTTTCAATGGGATTCTCAATGAACTATCACATATGCAAATGGAAAGGACAAAAATCAGCAGTCTTTCCATTTTTGAGTGTTTAAATTGGCTTGTCAAACTACAGTGCATATCTAAAAAGCTACATCATGAAGAATGGGGTAAATTCACCAAATCAATTGAGGTGCTTAACATAATCATTAGTTTTGGTCCTAAAGTTCTAAGGGCTGCAAATAGCTGGGGTTTAGGACATATTGCTGATTGAAATTAGTATCCAATTTTTCTCTCCAAGATTTTTCTATTGTGCTTTGTAGGGACAATACTATATCCCCTTCTTAATTTTCCTTTGGTTTGGTGCTATAGAAAATGTGCCCCTGTTTATAGGCTTACAAAAATGAATACACATGAGCCTGCTCAGAGGTGTCATCGATTAGGAGCTGTTGGCTTGTCTGAGAGAGAACAGATCTGTATCTACTATGTTGTAGAGGGAAATACAAAATGAATCACTCGTGGGTACAACATGGGAATCTGATATAAGCTAGAGGTTATGTCCTTTCAACCTCAAAATAATAAATAATTAATAATAATCAAGCTTTGTGCAGTGAGAGAGGAGATTCAGAAGATGAAATCCATTTTTGCAAATGAGGGGAAGGGAACTGAGCTGTAGCAGCAATAACACGAGTAGCAGCTGCTTTCTTCCCATGTCATTTGCAGAGTGTTTTGGGGACACTAGCTTCATACAAAGGAAATGCTGATCTCTATCTCCAGATATTTGTGTTTTTTCTTACTGTAGTATCCAAATGTTGCCAAATATTTAGAAATCACTGAATTAAGCTAAACTATTGGTGGGGGTTACTGTATTAAATGAGTGGTTTATGTATTATTGTGAGCCAGGATTGTATGCTGTCTCTCAAGCTATATCTTCACAGCAGCATTATTTCGGAATAACTGACATTATTCTGAAATAACATAGTCTGCATCTACACAGCAGGCAGTTATTTCTACATAATGTTGAAATAAAGTCAAACTGGAGGGTTTCTTTCTTCAACTCCTGTAACCCTCATTGTACCAGGAGTAAGGGAAGTTGGAGGAACAGTGCTCTTTCTCAGACTTCCTGCTGTGAAGACCGCACCAAAAGCTGAAATAAACTATTTTGACTTAAGCTATGTACTTGATCTAGCTCAAATTGCATAGCTTATCTTGGCTTTAGCCCTGCTGTGTAGACGTGCCTGCAGGGAGGGAAGAGATGTGACAGATGTGGGAGCTGAAGTTTCAAAGGACTACACTGAAAATGTTCCATACGAGAATGGACTTTGGAACAGTTTTAAGTGTTTTTCCTGCAGAATGTCTAAGAAGAGTTGAATGCAAATTCCCCATCTCTGGTTATGCCAAACCCCAGCCTTTTGAAAATATGCCCTGAGGAATGAGCCAGTGTCTGTTGATCACCTTTTACGTGAAACCAGGATTAAAGGGCCAAGCTATATAAAGGAAAGAGTGAGTTATTTACAGTGGTTCTGGTTCTGAAGCAGATATGGTTATGAAGCTGTAATAACAGGGAAAACCCAGTTGTGAGTTCTGAAGGACTGACCTTTCCCAAAGCCCGAGGATGAAGGTGGGAGTGACTGCTAATAAGGGTGTTTTTTAGCATATGCATATAGGGTCTCCTGGTGTATTTGTGTGCTCTCTGATGCTTTCATCTTAGAAGTAAACGTGTATTCAGAAAGAGACCTGTGGTAACTTGTAACTGCAGGCAGTTATGCTGTTCATAGCCTCTGGAAAGAAAGCAAAATGCAGATGCAGGCCTTTCTGGGGGCCTAGCTTTGATTGGCATATCACAGCATAGGCATGGAACTGTGCAGTCTGGAAAAATACCAGTCAGGAGTAGAGGAGATGCAAGTCTCTGCCCAAGTGAGGTGATGGCTGAGAAGTCGGATACCTAACACCATGCCCACAAGGGACCAGACGGGGAATACAGATACAGTTACCATGAACTGTGACACTAATAACAACCTTTCTTCCTTCCAAGCCCATAGAAGATATATTTGATTAGTTTATAGGTACTTTTACGTGTTTGTAAGCGGTGTTAAAGATCCAGACCAGACGTCTGCCACTCGCTCATGGAGGGAAGACGTGCTGGAGATCGGGTGAACAGTTTTTAACCCAGGAAAGAGAAAGGGGGGGGGGCAAGCCTAAGTATAATTAGGCAGGCACCTGGGGTCAATTAGAGCTTGCTAGAACCTACAGGCTAATTAAGGTCAGTGGTGGTGCTTTAAAAGGTCTTCTCCAGACAAGGAAGGGAGAAGGAATAGAGTGAAGGACAGGAAGGACGCAGTGCGATGTAGAAGAGCTGGGTGGGTGTGAGCTGAGGACTGATGAGTGGGTACCAAAGGAAAGGTACTGGGGGTGGGGAATCATTTGGCCAAGTGGCCTAGGGAAAAGCTGCCAGATCGAGAGGGGCAGTAACCCTGCCTGTTGCCACTGCCTTAAGGTTCCTGGGCCAGAATCTGGAGTAGTGGGTGTGCCTGCGTTCCCCCAAAACCTTCCCATGACATCTCAAAATCTGCCCTGAGAAAGTAGATCAGGACTCCAGACAGGATTTTACTCTTTCTCCCTTGGGCTATGTCTACACTCGTGGCTTCTTGCGCGAGAATTATGCAAATGAGGCTAAGCGTGGAATATCGCCAAGCCTCATTTGCATACCTAATGAGCCACCATTTTTTTCAGAAGAGGCTCTTGCGCAAGAAGGAGCGTCTACACTGCCCCTTCTTGCGCAGGAAAAACCCTCTTGCGCAATGCCGTTCTTCCTGAAAAGTAATAGGTGTAACGGCATTGCGCAAGAGGGTTTTTCTTGCACAAGAAGGGGCAGTGTAGATGCTCCTTCTTGCGCAAGAGCCTCTTCTGAAAAAAAATGATGGCTCATTAGGTATGCAAATGAGGCTTGGCGATGTTCCACGCTTAGCCTCATTTGCATATTACTCATGCAAGAAGCCGCGAGTGTAGACATAGCCTTTTTGTTTTTGAGCATTTACTGAATTTAACATATCCGTGAAACTAGCTTTGTGAATTTTGTATAAAAACCTTGCTCATTGCACAGAATGTTTACGCATGACACTGTCAGCAACAGATGTACCAAAAGTCAATGGAAGCTAACAAAAACATTAATAGGGGAAATATATATCTGAATAATGAAATGGGTTTGAAGAGAGTGTGTGGTGGGGTTGTTTTTTTTGTTGTTTTTTTAACCAGAAATGAGCCAAGACGAGCTGTCTGACTTTATTTTTAGCAATTCTGCCATCATTACATCTTGGTTTTTGTAAACACAAGACAGTATCACCTAAGGCTTTATTGCACATATATTTTTAAGCAGAGCTGTGTTTTGACTTCAGTTAGGTAGAGGATACTTGCTCTTTGTGTAACTGGAAATAAAGTGAAGAGTATTGTGTAGTATTGGCTAAAGAGGAGTAAATGAGTAGAAGAATAAGTTAGGCTGCTCTAAGCAGTTTCAAAACCAGGTAGAGTTTCTAGAGTAGACCAAGCTGACCCTTCCTAGAAACATTTAGTTCTCCCTTCCCTTGTCAGGCATCTTGCTTGTGTACATGAGTGTTCCCAGTGGTTTACACTGGTATTAAACTTCCTTTCCAGTAAGGAGTGGTTTGCCTATGATGGGAGGAAGATGACTAATTGGGTACCACTTGCATATTTTTGGCTTCTGAGAGAAACAGACATCACTTTTTGATCAATATTATCCTAGCTACCCTGAACAGTGTGAGAGGGCCCTTATGTTTGGTCACAGCAGCCTTAAATTTAAGTTGATTGTCTTTTAAGCTTCTCTATAGCACCAATTGGTGCTAAAGAAAGAAAGCAATTTGTGTATTAATGAAGTGTTTTTTTTTAAAGGAAGCCATGCTGGATTATCTCCATTTTGAACAGTCTTGAGGACCTCTCAAGACACTCACCAAGGACTTGGACATGGATAAACTATGGTCACTTATTACTTAATGCCATTCGTGTTGCTGATTGTGAGGTAAGACATTACTACCTATATAAAGAAAGTGATATACAATAGGTAGTAGTGTGTGTGCTCATACTTAAATTATGCACACACAAGCTGTTTGTAGTTTACATATAAGTAAGCATTCTTTCCCTAGAAAATGTCAGGAACCACAAAATCTAATACTACCTCATTGAGGAGAGTGGCAAAAGATTTCCTCCTCTGCAATCCACAGTTTTGATGCTTGCTCTCAGAATAAATTAGTTTACTTTCCAAAATAGCAATGAATTAATGTGGCACATCTAATTTAAAACATGTTTTTAAAAACATTGGATTTTGTAGGCAATGTTTTGCCTGTTCTATTGTTAAGTTTTCTACATTTGTTGTCAGCCGCACATGCCACAATCTGTACTCTTTTTGGAATCTCGAGTTGTCTGTTAAATTCATTAGTATAATTACACTTTATGTAATCAGACTAATAAAATACATCCTTATTCTGTACACAGTTCCCATGGAAGACTGTGGGAGTCTTGCCATTGACTTAAATGGAAACCCTGTCCATCCTCTGAAAATATTATCTTTATAAACTTGATGTTAGTGAGGAAAGGACTTTGCAGTTCAGATGGCTGGGTAAAGGATTAAAGTTTAAATGCTCATAAAAATGTGGGGCTGGAAGGGGACCCTGGGAGATAGTCCAGTCCAGTCCAGTCCAGTCCAGTCCAGTCCCTCCCTCACAATGAAGCAGAACCAAATAAACCCAAACCATCTGCCAAGGTGTTTGTCCAACCTGTTTGTAAGATGGGGATTCCACAATCATTCATGGAAGCCTATTCTAGTGCTTACCTGTCATTAGGATTAAACAAATTTTCCTAATACATAACCTAAAATTTCCCTTTCTGCAGATTAAGTTAAGAACTTCCTGTGCTACTTTAAGTAGACATGAACAACAACGGATCACTGTCCTCTTTATACTAGCCCTTAACATATGTGAAGACTGTTACCTGGGCCTCCCTCTGTCTTTTCCCCGCCCCCTCAGGACTGAACCTTTCCTCATAGATCAGGTTTTCTAAAACTATCATTTTTTTTGTTCTGGATTCTCTCCAGTTTGCCCACATTTTTCATAAAATGTTTCTATAATTGGATACCATCCTTTAGCTGGGGCATCACCTATGCTAATCATAGTAGGGCAGTTTTATCTCCTACGTCTTATGTATTACACAAACACACACACACATTTGCCTTTTTCACAATTACCTCATGTTGACTTTTATTTAATTTTGTAATCCACTGTAATGCAGATATTTTTCTACAATACTAACACATAGACAGCTATTGTTCATTTTTTAGTTTTACTTCTGTTTTTTCCCCTCCATCCTAAGTGTAGTATTTTGCCCTTGTCTTTATTGAATTTCATCCTGTTGAGCTCAGATGCAGTCATTTTGAATCTAATCCAATCCTCTAAAGTGCTTACAACCCCTCTCAGCTGTAAATTTTATCATCATATCTCCACTCCATTATCCAAGTCATTAGTGAAAATATTGTCTTGACTCCTGTGGGACCTCACTAAATAATTAGTTTGACATCAACACATTGATAACTACTCTTTGAGTACTGACTAGTTCTCTCCTTTTATAGTAATCCACCCTATAATTGTAGGGCATAGTCATCAGGACTGCCCATACTGCTTCAGCCTATAAAACTGAAGAAATATCATAATGCTAATTTCTGATCCAGCTTTGCATTAATGTGAAAGGAAAATCTCTGTTGTGGTAGCTCTGCTTCTAGCTCCTGCTGCAAAAGGAAGGGACGGCAGTGCTGTGTAGTGGGATGGCTGCCCCATTCTGGCCAGAAGGGGTGAAAGCAGGCTGGAGGGAGTGTGTGCAAAGCCCCAGCCAATAAGGAATGGGCTACTGGTGGAGCCCATCAGAGGGCGAGTTGCTGAGGCAGCCCTGTTTAAGGAGCTGCCCAGCAGAGCAGCAAGAAATTTGGCTCCAACCAGGGAAGGTACAGGACCAGTTCCCCGAGAAGCACTTTGGATAGAACAGTGCTGGGCAGGCTTAGGGGGAGCAGAGCAAGAGAGTTTCTGGCCTGATACCAGCTAGGATGTCGGCCTTCACATGAGGGCTCAGAAGGTGCAAGGAGTTGCAGGGAAAGTGGCCCAGGGAACAGAAGGCAGTAGAGGAGAGTAGGACAAGGCTGATGTCAGAGGGTCCCTGGGTCGGGACTCGAGAGTAGTGGGCAGGCTCGGGTCCCTCCCTTTCCCCTTGCACTGCGTCTAGTGCAGCCTTGCCAGTCCTGAGGTGAGGGCTAGACTTAGGCTGCAGATGGCCCCAGAGGCAGGCATGAGACTGAGGACTGCTGATACCCCCAGAAGGGGTCAAGAGACTGGAGTAGTAGGCACTGCCAGAGAGCAGTGTCCTAAAGAGGACATCATGGTCCTGGGAGCGATGTGGGTCTAGAGCTAGAGGGTGCACAAGGTGCAGAGTGATGACAGGGAAGATACTACCTAGAAGAGGGCACCCTGCTGAGTCAGAGCTAGTTCTCAGAGTGACCAGCAGGAGGTGCTACACCAGTGAGTCTCCACACCATTACATGCTGAAAGAAAAAAAGAGAGGAAAAGTCAACTGAACACTGAACTGCAAAAATTATTTGCTTCAGCTAAAGAAATTTTTATTTTCATCTCAGTAGGAGTCATACACACCTGTGTTTTAAAAACCATACCTTTGACTTCTTCAATTTCCTTCAATTTCCTTCCTTCCTGAAGTACATTGAAAATAATTCACAAAAATATTCAGTGCTAGCACTTCTATTTATTGGTCCATGCTATGGTCAATGCTCAAGAGTAACTCAAATTACAGAATATGATTGCTTTTTTACTTTGCCTTGCAAAACATAGCTCTTTCTTATCTTGTTATACCTGAACTTAATTGTATATTTTGTAATTACTACTTTTTGTAATCGGAGAACACTTATACTAATTTAAAAACATATTTGAGAATCATAGCCATAAAATGCAGTGGGAACCATTGAGAGGGAAAACAATACTGTTCTACAATACAGGAAATCCTATTTTAAAAATATTTCAAAACTGTGTTACTCTGGTTTATACCAGACAGTGACCTAGCTTACTCGCATCCACACAGAGAATAATATGGTGCCCAAAGGGGCAGGAAATTGTAAAGTTTCTTTCTTTCTTGAAGTTTTTCATGAATATTTTCCCTCTGAGAGACTTGAAGGCTGTGAATTTGAGTACACTCTCACTTAGGGTGTGTCTACACTGCAGGGCTTAACTTGAAATAAGCTACGCAGATTGAGCTATGTCAACTGTGTATCTTATTTCAAAATAAGGAGCATCTACACAGCACTTACTTTGAAATAGAGCACTCTTCCTCTGACTTCCCTTATGCTTTGTACAGTGAGGGTTACAGGAGACGGAGTAAGAAGTCCTCCATCTTGACAGTATTTTGACACTATTTTGAAATAACTGCCTGTTGTGTAGACGAGGACTAAGTTATTCTGGAATAGTGCTAGTTACTTTGAAATAGTGTTGCAGTGTAGACATACCCTCAGAGATCTAGGGGGATCTGCTTTAAAGGGAACTACTTCACCACCATACAGAGAGTGGAGTCATCTGTGACCTTTCTGGATTCCATCCTCCATAGCAGCATGATCTCAAGCAGCATCTCCTCTTCAGCTAATGAATAGCTTCTGTAGAGTACTCAGGAGCAATACAACTCAACTGAATTCCCTCAAGCCTGAATTTCTGCAAGGAATTTAAGGACAGAGCAAGGGATGATATCACAGAGAGCACTCTCCCACCTTGTCCACAAACTCCCAGCCCCTCCCATTCCCTACAGAAAATGGAAGATCTGCATGAAGAACTCCCTCTGTGTGGCTCTCTGGAATGATATGATCTGCTGGAAAGATGGAAAGGAGTAGAAAAATAAGGGGTGGGTGTGGGGACACTTAAGTAACTGAAAAGTAGAATTCAATTCTATATAACTGAAAAAGGAAAACAGAGGGAAAGCATTCTGTTCCCCTCTTTCTTTGATACACATTTTAAGAACCAGACACAGTCCTGTTTTCTAATGCTTATGTTAGACATCCATGGGTTCATTGTGGGCACCTCTATGCCTGAAGGTGGCTGTAACTATAGGTCCGTATTTAGAACTCTTTGTTAGCTGTAATGCTAAGCCTGTTCCTTTGCTCCCCAAAAAGTGTGGTGGGTGAGGAGGGAGTTGTGAAAATTGACCAAAAAGGAAAAAGTCATGTTTAAATAAAACCTGAAAAATTTCATTGTTTTTATTTTAAATTTTGAACCTTCTTTGAAAATGTCAAGATTCCAGTAATTGGTTATTAATCTGAAGTGAGTGTTTGATATCTATTTAGCGTCAAGTGGAAAAAGTACCCACACATGACAAATTATCACTATATATTGGCGTCCTTATTGCCAGTCTTCTCACAGAGGCCAAAGAATTAAATAGGCACAGAGACAAGACTAAACTTTTTCTCCTAACCCCAGTGATGGTTGGTACCAAATAGGACTGGATCGGGGTAGTGATGTTTGGGGAAGCTTGCTTAGCTACTGCCTATGCCATTCCTATTCTGTATCTAAACAAATAACTTCATCCTCACAAGCTGTCAAGCCAGCACCTTTCACGAACACTTAACTTTAAAAAAAAATGAATTTAATGGTAGCATATCCAACACTGATGGATATATCCCACTATTATCATAGGATTTGGATTGAACTAATGAGGCAAATCCTTTCTGGGCTGTCAGAGGTTGCTTAGAGTATGAATGAGGATCTTTCCTCCCTGTCTACCATGCTGTTTGTCAGGCTTGGCTACCTTATGGGTTTTTATTACTTTTCTGTGAAGATAGGTGCTTGGATCTGTTGCTCAAGCCCCAACCTAGAGGAACGATGGACTGCTTTTCATCCGGTCTCTGCCTTTTTGACCTGTTTCGCTTTGGAGGCCCTGTGAGGAGTTACAACTCCACCAGCATAGTTCTTAGGGTCATTGGAACATACAAGTCTTCCCAGTGCATCAGAGTGCAGTCCTAGAAAAGGGCATGGATACAACTGGTGGAAATATATTGTAATTCAACATTTCAATCATGTTTCGAAAAATTAAACCCCCATTACTTGAATGGTCCCTTCTGTATTCCGCCCCAGTTTTTGAACCAACTGCAGTGCTGGTGGACACCTGTCAAATTCTGATTTTTTTTTTAGAATTTTTTTAATGGGGGGGTTACCCTTTTTTCCTGACTCTCTCTGATCATTTAAACTTATTTTATTTACTTGTATTTTTGTAGCACTTAGGAGCCTCATTATGCTATGACTTGCACAAACACAGAACAAAAGCCTTGTCCCTGGTTAAAGAAATTTACATTCCTAGTATAACATTAGAGCACAAGAAAACAAGAAGTTATTATGGTAGACTATGCTCTCAGCATCCCAGCTACCAAACTATTGCCAGATGTTTCAGGGGCATCACATCCAAGGAGAGTTTAAAGGAGGAATTTGAAGCAGGACAAATCTGTGGCCTTGTGGTTGTTAATGGGGTGCTCCTTTGCAAGCAGGAGGGGCAGAGCGAGCAAAAACACAGAGGTTTTGTTTATAAACTTTCATTTAGGGTATGTCTACACTTGCTCCCTATCTCGAGATAGGGATGCAAATGTAGTGTACCAAAATAGCTAATGAAGCACGGGATTTAAATATCCTGCACTTATTAGCATAATCGTGTCCGGCCGCCATTTTGAAATCGCATTATTGCGAAATAAAATGCCCCGTGTAGCAGCATTATTTCGAGAGAAAACCCTTCTCTCGAAATAACTGTTAAACCTCATTGTATGAGGAGTAAAGTTCCAGTAGATTTTCTTTCAAAAAACAAAAACAGACTGTTAAGTCTTCAGAGTAACGCGAACACTATTTGTTATCATACTTATGACTCAATTATTTTTAATTGTGTTTTCAACATGTGGACAGTTTGCAGTCTGTGACCTGCAAGCTGTCATAAATGACCTTGGTCTCATTCAGAACTTGAAATGCTTTCTGTGGGGGAGTGGTTTTTCAAGTATGAAAGGCACACCTGTGTGAGGATTGGCTGCTATCCAGTGTTCTGAAAAGGATGAACTGGAATAGCTAATGAATTTCCAAACAAATGCAACCCTCTTCTGAGTAGAACTTGTTACCTGTGCATTCAGGAGGCAAAAAGGGTTGTTGAAGGCTAGAAAGCCTCTGCGTGTGGCTGGATGAAAGATGGCCATCCCACATAACACCTGTTTGTTTTCTAGTTTTGCAGGAGCCTTTCACAGAGATCATGGATTCATCTCTCTAGGTTGTCTTGACACAGAAACTTAGTTTGCCAGAGGAAAGGTGAATGCAGAAGATAATTTTTTTTCTATTTATTCTGGAATCTGAACCTTAAGCGAAAAGAGTTTTCCTAAGTGTGGGAAGTCAAACTAGACATTCATTGCCATGAATGTCTAGAAATCTTGCCCTTCTGACTCATTATCTAGAGAAATGTCTGCTCACCTGGGTTCTTAGGTTCGTGTCCAGGTATCTGGGAAAATTGGTTTAGTAATAACTTGGCTGTGTTCCCAGTAGGTGTGCAACATCTGCCAACAAGGCAGGTTACCAAGGGAAGTGCTGATTGGTTCATGATGAGTCACTGCCAGAGGTAGACTTACTCTTCTGAATAATAGGGAAGTGTGAGAGTTGCCATCAGAAAAGAAGGATCTACAGATTGAGGCTGGACAGCCTTAAGCAAGAAACCCTAGGAACAATCAAACTTTGGGTAAAGGGTTGGGTTAAAGGATACATGTTGTTAATAAAAAGCGAAAGAATTTTCATATGTGCTGCTTAATTGTGTTTTGGAACTGTGTAGGAAGCCCACCATGCTAAGATGAACCCCTTTTAATGGTGATCTGTGGATTTTAATCAGTGTAACTCATTGCTAGGAACATCCAGAGCTGTGAGTCATTGTGTTATCTCTCTGCCTCAGTGGGAGTGAGCTTTTCTGGAAATGAAACTATCACACAAATTTGTCTTCACCACAAACTCCATAAGGCTCTCCCAGCCCAAACCTTGCCTAGCAGGTAACAAATCAGTGAACTCCAGCTTCTGTCACTGTACATTCACAGGCTGTACTAAGTTTGCTGCTCTTTTAAAGAGTCAGAACATTAACGTAATTGGGGATAAACCCACCCATCCCTTCAAACAGAGCTTTAAGTTGGTTTACAGTAAAATAAAATAAGCGTATTAACAAATGGACCTAGGGTAAGTGATACCACATAAAATGAATAATGATAGAACAAATGTGAAAATACACTTTCTAATGGCTAAGACCTAATGTAACGAACTGCAGTCTTTGTTCAAGGTTTCTTCACCAATCTTCATTTTCCAGCAGTTGCTTTTGATCCTTTTATTCGGGATCCCCACAGAATCCAAGGTGCTGGTTTTCCTTCCCCCCCGCCCTCAGATGAAGGGTAATCCAAAGTCTGTGTGTCCCCTTAAATCTTAGTCTGCTTTTGTTTCAAGGGACAAATTGATTTCCTGGTGTTCAGTCTCCTATAACCTGTAGGAGTCAGACTCCATTGGGATTAAAGTCTCCCCGGTATGTTCCAATGTGATGCTTCCTGCTGCAATGTTACACTGAGTGTTCTGCCTGAATTTTCAATACCAGTCCTGCTGAATTTGATCAATCCTAGTTTGAAGTGTGGTGCTCTTTCCTTTGAGGAAAACCTGCTCATTAGCACCCCGTGACATGCCTCTTTTAAGCATCTTTTAGTCACAGTGTAATATCAGTGAGTATTGACAGCTTCATAGCCAGCATTGTCACATACGTTTCTCAATATTATTGACCATGGTAGTATTAGTTTCCAAATGATACTTTACAAAGCATATTTTATATACATATTGCAGTAGCATGTAGGGTCACAGTCAGGCAACTATCCTGGCTACAAATGGGATTAGATGAAAAGGGTATATTATACTGCAAGCACCATTATATTCCAGGAAGTTTCACTTATGCTTCACTAGAGCTGTATACCTATAAGTTTAGGTTTTAGTTCTCCTTTGGTGTTTGTGTATGAAAATAATCCTTCTCTCTATCATGATGCAGAGAAAGGTGCAATATTTCACACCCCTTGGCAGACAAAGTTGTGAAAGCTTTTATGGAATAAAGATCAAGAATAAATTACTGCAATTTTGCAGTGAGCAGCCTGTCAGCTAGGTGGCCTCTGACACTCAGAGTGCATTACTGGACAAATTCTGCTCTTCGATACACGGATGTATTGTCATTCCCATTAAAGGTGAGTAGAAGTTACATAGCTATGTAGCTGACAGTGTCGTTTGGTTCCATTGGCCAGATTCCAGCCCGTGCTCCAAGCTGCCTTGTGCTATTCCAGGAATTCATATGAAGTATGCTTCATACCCCATACGGCATCACCCCTTGAGCACAGCGGCAACATGGCTGAAATGCTGCAATGCTCTTGTGATTCCCAGCTCCTGGAATAGCCACTTAGAGCAGTTACGGTAGGAAGTCCTGAGGTGATGGCTATTCCTCTTTTGCTGAATCATGTCCACAGTCTTCTCACAAGGCAGAAAGCAGCACTCATGTTCTGCCTCCAGCAGCTCCCCTGTGACACTGCTATTGTGGTGCTGGTTCTGTGGAGAACACAATTTTGTGTATCTAAGGCAGTCAATCTGGCATGTGAAAAAATGAGCTTTGGTTAATTTTTCAATCCCCCTTTGAGTAAAGGAAGGGATTATTTCAGGGATACGATTGGATTAGTCCTCTAGCCTCCTCTTCGATGCAATAACTGGAGGTGGATAGTTGGCTCAGTTTGTCCTCGCAGCTGCAATTACCCCCAGTTATTGAACTATTTTTTCTATGTTTTTAAACTCGGTGGCTCATTGATTTCCATTGTGCTCTGCTCCTCATTGTACTGCATGGGGGAAGGCTGTGAGAACTCCCCCTTTGGAAGAGGGCTCATTAAGAGTAAGCCATGGTAACAAGCATCTTGAGGATATAAAGTCCTGTCTTACCATAAGAAATCAGTGTGGTGGAGGCTTTTTTTGTTTGTTTGTTTTGTTTTGGAAGACCCTGTAGAAATTTATTTAAAGACTAGTTTGACAATCTGTTTTATTGTGAATTCCTGGTTTGCCTTTTGTTCTCACTGAAGTTTGGTGTATCTATATGAATACAGTGGAGCTATACTTACGTTTTCTTTTCTGGAGCCCAGAGCGCCTTCTGCCATGAAGTCTAATGAGCCTATCTACTATAAGTATTTTTCACATGCACAAATCCACCTACCAAAAGATGTTAAAACCTGCCAATTTGATAGTTAACATTCACTCTATTTAAGTTTATAGATAAAACTTTAAAAATGTATAGGTCGAGAACATTTTAAATGAGCAAGAAGGAATTCCAGTTTCCATGCATTGACCTATAGGATTATTAAACAGGTTGGGGATTTACCATACTAAATAGATTAATGCTATACAAAGAATGTTCCACCCTGTTCAGAAATCAAAAGTAATTTTTTTCTCCAAGGGACTACATTACAGGAAGCTGATGCACTTGAAAATAGCTCACTGAGGATGGGTCTACACTGTGTGCTATATTGGCATACTTCCGGTTTCCCAAAATAGCTATTCTGCATCTTGACAGCACTCCCCTTAACTCAGAATAGGTTTCAAAATAACAGGCTTGCTATTCTGATGTCCCAGTTAACCTCGTTCCACGAGGATTAAGGGATGTTTTGGAATAGTGGTCTATTTTGAAATTTGGAGCTGTGTAGACAGAGCCAAATTACAAAATACACTATTTCAAAATTAACTCAAAATAAGCTACTCAATTTGCATAGCTCAAATTGTGTAGATTTCAAGCTAAAGGTACAGTGTAGATGCAAAATTTCAACCAGCCTGTGGAGAATGTAAATTCATGCAGCAAGTAGAGAGGCTTAATTACTGATCCAGTT
The DNA here is from genome assembly GCA_019425775.1 of Rafetus swinhoei. Taxonomy (NCBI): domain Eukaryota; kingdom Metazoa; phylum Chordata; order Testudines; family Trionychidae; genus Rafetus; species Rafetus swinhoei. The sequence continues at coordinate 186,314,845 of CM033437.1, read as the reverse complement.
CACAAATGGCATAATTCAGGATGATGGGTGAAGCTGGCCCTGCAGATTACTAGGGCTGGAAAAGGAGTTATCATGGCTGAATTGTATTAATGCAGCTGTATCAGGAATTGTGTATAGTATCTGCCTGCACTATTTGTGTGAATGTTAGATGTCCTGAGGCCCTATATCCCTGATTGCTAGTGCAATTTGTGCCCTCAGTTAATGGGGGCCCATGCTTTAGTTACATCTCTTAAGTATTTGAGTTTGTGTCTGCACTCAGGTAATAAAAGGTATAACTACTGCACCAAAAGCTGGTTAGAAAAATGGAAGAAAGAAGAGTGGGGGGCAATTTCAGCTTTTTAAATTGAAAAATAAAAAAACAAAGCCCAACATGAAATACTTCAATTTAGGAGATGCCCTGTGATGCCTGCCCTATGGGATGTGCATGGGTACTTCATCTCCCCATTTGTGTCTCTAGAGCAGGCTCTCTGGATGTACTTCATGTTCCATAGTGCACCACTGGCTTCCCCGGCCCCACCCTTGGAGAGTTCTTTTGGTGCATTTTAGGATACGGAAGTCATCCTCGGGAACCTGGCCAAAAGAGAGAATAGGGACAAGCGAGGTACCTGAACGACAACTCCTATGAGGCACCACATAAGCACTTCACAAATATTTTTTCTGGGTTTGGCCAGAAGTGTTTTGTTTTCCAAGTGTCTGGTTTTGGCAAAAAGTTGAAATTTTCTGAACAAAGCAGATACTTTGAAAAACTCAGTTTTCCACCAAACCCTATAAAGTGCTAAGATCTGTAATCTTGATTCATGGCAGGTGGTGCCAGCCACTGAAAATTTGCTCCTAGTTGTCACTAGCTTAGGGATGGGCAAATACCAGCTCACAGGCTGGGTATGGTCCACCAGGGTTAGCGCCTGGTGGGCAGTCATCGCTATATTTACCTGCACCTCCACAAGTATAGGCATTTGCATCTCCCATTGGCGGCCGATTGCTATTTTCAGCCAGTGGGAGCTGTGGGAAGCGGTGTGCCAATCTGTGCCACTTTCTACAGCTCCTATCATGATCTGTGGCCAACAGGAACTGAAATCGCTGGTACTTGTGGATGCACAGGTGTGGTGGTGGCCTTCTGGGGTTAACCCTGGCAAATCGCCTTCATTTCATTGCCCAATCCTGCACTAGCTAGGGTCAGACATTCTCTTTATAAATGTCAAACTACTCTATTTTCTTAAAGAAACAGTAAATTTAAAGTTGTATTCTTTGACTTATGATGAGAATAAACAGCATCTGTTGCAGACTTTTGGTTTATTATAATACAGAACAACTTAAAAAACAAACAAACCACTTTATGGTGCTTTTTTCCCCAAGCATCCATGTGTAATGTGGCTAGCTACTGTATGGTCACACTGTCTCATCTTACTTTGTATTTTGTATTACCTAATCTAATACTGTATTAGTTGGCTTGCCCACTCATTATGTTGAATTATAACAGCCATTGGAGTAAGACATAACTGTAACCATATTTCTTGATTTTTTTTCATCAGTGTAATTGGCAATACACTATTTCTGCTTCCTGAAATGAAGCCACTAATGCTTTGAGAAGACATTTTAAACCACAAAAATCAAAAGGATTTTAAAAGGTTAATATATCCGAGTGGAAGGTAATGATGCTTCTAAGATGTCTGTAATAAAAATCTGAACTTTCCACTAAGAGGTTAATAGCTTCATTTCATTTCTTTCAGAGCCATTAGAATGACAAAAGAAGTTTAACTATCATTCCTCTTCATCTGTTTAAATGTTTTGTGTCTTTCATACAGGTTAACTTAATGCCAGCATACATCCAAGTCATACTGATAGAATCACAAGCACAATGAAGTTTGTGCATTTTAATCTGCATTTTTGCAGCTTTGGACTCAATGAGGTAATGCTACTATGGTTCATTTGCATTTTCTATCCCATATTTTTGAAATTTGGGTTACCTCTGCAGTGAAAATCTGAAGCAGACTTATCATGAAAGTACCTAATCTTGATAAGGGTTATCCGTATGTTTAAATATTGTAAATGTCTTTGTCATACTGTGGAATTACTGTACTGTGTCAGTTCCAGTGTTCACAAAGGCTTAAAATAAGAAAAATAAAAGATTCTATTAACTTTTCAACTGCCAGCACCCAATTATATCATGCTACAAAGTTTTAAGCCTCTGAAGTATTATACCTCAATTTTATGCTGAAAAAAATTGCAATTCAGTACTAAGACATTTAAAATCCCACACCTTCTCACCTTTGTTATAAGAGCAAGCTAGAAGGAATACCTTTTACACCAAACTCTTTGTAGCATAATGACTGGAGTTTTGAAATAAGTTGAAAGAGGTGCTTTTAAGCCTTATTGTATCTTCCTTGACTACAATACAACTTACAAGAAGTTCATGTTCATATTACTTGAACTCTGAATGCCAGATCTCCTCTAGTTCACCACAACTTGTTCCACACTCACCCTTATGAAGTGACTGGAAACGTGTAAAACTTCTTGGATTACAAAACATTGGAGAAAATGTTTGGGCTTCTAGCCAATGTAAAACATAAGCTTTACTTTGGCATTGGGTCTGATACACAAGAATCTGACTATCCCAACTAATGAAGATTGGATAGATTTGCCCGTATGATAATACCATGTAGAGGAGATTATTAATATTAAGGTTGTCAGAGTTTATGCTAGTTTACCAGTATAACTCCACTCACTTCCATGGAGCTACTGCTGATTTTCCCCTGTGTGACATTAAAATAAGATTTAGTATTGATTACTATGTGCAAGAAATTTAAAAGCAAGAGGGAACAGGAGTCTAAAAGTATATTAGACAGAAATTGTATGGGGGAAAAGTAATATGGCAGAAACTCTTCTGTGAAGGATAAGGTAGAGTGAGTTATTGAAACTTGCTGTCCATTATCTTTGAGATCTTTTCCTCTGCTCAGTCTCTGGATATGACCGTGTGGGGAGAAGCTCCCCAATCCTTGGCTGACCTAATGTTGGCCTTGACCTCAGTGGATCTTAGAGTCCACAGAGCTGTCCTCCATTTGGGGAAAGCTGAAATACAGTGTGCCCTGACCCACTTGTTCCTCATAACCAGGGCTATGCTGTTCCTATACTTGGGGTGGGGGGGGGAGGGGATTCCTTCACACACGGGGTATTTTCACTAGTGACAATGAAGATGTAACTGATCAGCAGCAGCTAGGATATGGTCCCTAGACTCTAGAGGTCTGAATTCCACGGAGTAGTGTTAGAGCAACACCAGGGATTTTCTTTTTTTAAATCCACTCCTTTCAATGAGAAACTTAAATCAAAGTGATGTAAGAGCCCAAGTGTCTCATGGTAGTCTCTTCCCCTGTCCTCAATACTGGGTATATTTTTATCAAACTCAAAGACAGTTTCTTTGCCCTCTGCAATGATTCAAACAACTTTTATTTGCAAACTGTCTCTGATGTCCCATTTTCACCCTAGTGAGTTGAGACTTTCACATGCAACTGAGCCATTTTCCTTGACCAGGAAAATGTAACCATCCCTCCCCTTCCACATTTAATATTCAGAGTTTTAAACACTAGATTTTTGTGAAAATAATTTCACATTCTGTGGGGAATATGTAACAGGAAAAGTACACCTTGTCATCGTGTTTAGGACTTCTGGAGCTTTATTTATGTAGTTAGTTATTTTTTAAAAAGGAGGCGGATATAATGCATAGGACAAAAAATCAGAACAAAATGTTTTTCACTTTATTCTTCTGATGTCTATGGTAGATGAAATAAGTAGCTCTGTGATCTAACAGATACTGATCAAGGGAGCAGTGCTATTTTAAGATTCAAACAAGAAGATTAAATACACCAGGCCTGTCTGAAGTACTAAGACTGAGTCATCTAATAAGTATCTTAATGTTTTCAATGGCTGAAACTTTAGAAATGTAGACAACTCTTTTAGATAGATGTATTTATAGAGTGAAAATGGAAAAAGGTAGTTGTAACTTCAATGTATGCACATAATGAAGGGACAGGTGTAACTTCAAAGAAAGGAGACAAGAATGATGGGGGAATAAGAAAATGAATAAGGGGTGCTTTAAAATGTGTGAATTTTAAAATACCCCTTAAATGCAACATAAATGGGGACTTTTAAACTGTGGATATGAAACTTGTGTAATTCTTATTCCATTACGTGACCCTAGCTGATACGCAAAAAAGAGTCAAGATCATTCTGTCTTGATGGTACGGACTGTGACTGTCTCATTCTCTATTCATAGGCTGTAGGATCTCATATAATCAGTTAGTTGTGTTTTCAGTTGTTCCATCCCTAAGGAGGATGTATATAGAATGGGCCCTCTAGTTTACTGTAGGCGGTCAATGGATTAATGAATGTTTATACATATTCTGTAAGAACTATGGGGAAGCTTTAGGGCATTACATTTATAGAGAAAGGGACAAAGGAAAGAAACAAAATAGAGTTCTAGAAGGCAAACCTTCACATGGGTAGTTTTGCACTTCCAAAATCCCTAGTGCTTGTTCCCTCAGTCTCTGGGGATATATCTATCCTGCAAAGAAAAGCTCACATCACTGAGTCCCAGAGTCTGGGTCACTTAGTTGATTTGTGGGTTCAGGCTGGAGTGTTCAGTAGTGGAGATGCTCCCGCTTGAGCAGGAGCCCAGGCTCTGAAACCTGGGGTGTAGGGGAGGAGGGATGGAGTCTTGCAGCACAGGGTTCAGCCAGAGCAGGACTGTTCTACATAGGTATTTTTAGCCCTGCAAGCCTGAGTCAAGTAACCCAGCTCTGAGACTCTGCACTATGGGGGTTTTCTCTGTGGTATTGACATTCCCTGCAACTACTATAAGGTGGGTGCATAACTGGCTGGATAACCGTACTCAGACAGTAGTTATTAATGGTTCACAATCCTGCTGGAAAGGTATAACAAGTGGGGTTCTACAGGGGTCTGTTTTGGGACTGGCTCTGTTCAATATCTTCAACAATTTAGATATTGGCATAGAAAGTACGCTTATTAAGTTTGCAGATGATACCAAGCTGGGAGGGGTTGCAACTGTTCTGGAGGATAGGGTCATAATTCAAAATGATCGGGACAAATTGGAGAAATGGTCTGAGGTAAACAGGATGAAGTTTAATAAAGATAAATGCAAAGTGCTCCACTTAGGAAGGAACAATCAGTTTTACACATACAGAATGGGAAGCAACTGTCTAAGAAGGAGTACGGCAGAAAGAGATCTAGGGGTTATAGTGGACCACGAGCTAAATATGAGTCAGCAGTGTGATGCTGTTGCAAAAAAAAAGCAAACGTGATTCTGGGATACATTAACAGGAGTGTTGGGTCACGAGAAGTCATTCTTCCGCTCTACTCTGCACTGGTTAGGCCTCAGTTGGGCTATGTCTACACTCGCGGCATCTTGCACAAGTGTTCTTGTGCAAGAAGTCTTGCGCAAGAAAACATCCACACTGCCATGTGCGAGATGTGCTTTTGCGCAAGAGCGCCCATGGCAGTGTGGACGCTCTCTTGTGCAAGAAAGCTCTGATGGCAATTTTAGACATAGGGCTTTCTTGCACAAGAAATCCCTGCCGAGCGTCCACACTGCCCTCTTGCGCAAGAGCCCCTGCGCAAGAGAGCTTACACCTGTTAAAAAAGAGCGTAGCTCTTGCGCAAGAGGAGCCCTCTCTTACCACGCCGTAATGTAAATTTACTTGCGCAAGAGCGGGCAGGCAGTGTGGACGCTCTGCAGATTCTTGCGCAAGAACGGCCGTACTTGCACAAGAAGCCGTGAGTGTAGACATAGCCTTGGAGTATTGGGTCCAGTTCTTGGCACCGCATTGCAAGAAAGATGTGGAGAAATTGGAGAGGGTCCAGAGAAGAGCAACAAGAATGATTAAAGGTCTAGAGAACATGACCTATGAAGGAAGGCTGAAAGAATTGGGTTTGTTTAGTTTAGAAAAGAAGATTGAGATCCTCCGTCGGATCGGGTCTTGTGAGGAGGGGACGGGACGTCGAAAAGCCGGGCGCCCCCCTGGGCAGGAGGGATAAAGGGAGCGCTGAGGGTAAGGGGGTGGGGCGGTTTCCCGCGTGGGCTAGGGGATAGGGCGCCCGCCTGGGGAGGACAGGGTCGCGGGATGACATTTTCAGATCCCTAAAAGGGTGTCATCATGAGGAGGGAGAAAACTTGTTCAGTGTGGCTTTTGAGGATAGAACAAGAAGCAATGGGCTTAAACTGCAGCAAGGGAGGTTTAGGTTGGACATTAGGAAAGAGTTCCTAACTGTCAGGGTAGTCAAACACTGGAATAAATTGCCCAGGGAGGTTGTGGAATCCCCATCTCTGGAGATATTTAAGAGTAGGTTAGATAAATGTTTATCTAACATTTATCTAATGTTAGATTGGGATTGTCTAGACCGGGGTGGTATAGACCAGGGGTTCTTAACCAGTGAGGTGCACCTCCGCCAGGGAGGTGTGAAGGGGATGTGTGAGAAAATTTATCGCAATTGCCTTCTCACTTGATAAAATTCTAAAGTTTAGATTTCTTCACAATTAATATTATGAATTAAAACTATAAACATTAATTTCTTAACTTCTAGAGATCAGCACACTACAATAGCAGTGCAAATCAATCAGGCCTATGTGACAACACACTACAACAACAGTACGTGAGCATTGCCGACTTTCATCTTCAAATATTACGTAAATTTGTTAGGAAAAGGTTCAAAGTAATGTAGTCCCCTTACTAAAGGGGCCTCTGTTTTTTTTCCTGGAAAGACCCTGTGCTGCAATCCAGACTACAATTCCCATGAGCCCTTGGGAAAAACAGGAAGGAAGGACTCTGGTGTGAGAGAGGACTGCTCTCTCTCCATGTGCTTGAAGAAAAGAGGCCTAGCAGTCTGGGACTCTGCCTTGGAGTCTGGAACCGAAGGGGGAGCCAGGCTGCTGCCAAGGACATTGAACCAGTCCAGGGGCTGTTGGAGTGCAGCTGCAGACCGGAACTAGATGCCTGTTGGAACTGGGATTCAGCAGGCTGCTTCCAATAGGCACAGCATGAGGCAGTAAGTTTTGGGCCTGGTTGAAAAAGTGCTGCCTGGGACAGAGCTGCTGTCTAGCCTGGACCAAACCTCCACTACAGCTTCAACATCAGCGCGCCAACGCAAGCAAGTGTCTGGGACTGTGAGTCCAGGGGTGTGCACACTCTGGGGTGGGGTCACTGGGTAGTACAAATGTTAGCTATATAAGCTTCAATTATTGTTATGTGTTTTGTAATGCTAATCATTGCTAAATCTGTTAATCCCTGTTTATTTAAGTTAAGTAAAGATTGTTTATTTTAAAGTATTCTATTAGATGTATATGATTTGTAGTTGTTCTGGAATTAGATCCAGGTTTATGTTGGAATGAGTATGTTCCTGGAGGCTCTCAAGGCACACCAGTGAGTGTGTACAAGGCCAGCCAGGTGGAGGCACCGCCACTTTACATTCATTACCAGCAGGGGACTGCAGCAAGGGGGTGGATAGGGCTTTTCCCCAACTAAACACCATCACCACTGGGATGCTCAGGATCTCTTTTGGGTTAAAACATCAGGCGCCCAGGCACACCTGTGAGTGTGACCTGCTCCCCAGTAACCCAGGAGGGAAAAGGGGGTTACAGTAAAAAGCTCATATTATTCATTTAGGCATTGTAATGGGGTTCATTCACCCCACAGCACCATCAGACTTGGAAATTAGCTTGGACAGCTGCATCTAGCAGGTTCACCAGGTCCCGCGGTTCAGGCAGGCCTCGGGGGTTCAAGCCGGTCCTCCAGCTCAGGCCGGTCCTCTGAATTGCCAGGTACCAGTAGAGCCTTGGGTTCCTCTAGGTCAGAGGGTAGACCTGCTGGCTGTCTTGGCCAGGCCTCGGCAGCCCAGGCAGGGAAGCCTTCACTGGCCTGAGGAAAGGCAGCTGTGGGAGGACCGGGCCAGGTCTCAGCCTCATCAGCCAGGAGCTCTGGGCAGGCCTCTGTCTCCCTCAGAGGCTGGGCCCCAACTGAGCTCCCTGGCAGAGTTCTTATAGTCCTAGCCACGCCCCTTAGCTTCCTGTCAGGTGAGGGGCGGGGGCTAGGCTGTGCACAAAATGGCTGGCGGGGAGTGTGAGTACGTGAACATGAAGTTCACTTTCAGGGGAGGTGTGAAGGTAAAAAGGTTAAGAACCCCTGGTCTAGACAGTATTTGGTCCTGCCATAAGGGACCAAAGGGGACTGGACTCGATGATCTCTTGAGGTCCCTTCCAGTCCTAGTATTCTATGATTCATCCCATTGTGAGGTAGAACAATAATGTGCAGCCAGCGTAAAAAGCAGCTTCGGATAACCTACTCCCAACAAATAAGCACCTCATGCAGTTGCCCCAAAAAATGCACACTGAAAGTTTTAAAAAATGAGTAATTGAAGAATGATGTCATTAGGAATGCCATCGTCTGTCTGCTCATGGAAACCTTTTATAGAAACATTTAAAGATTCTTGACCTAATTTATTTTTTTTACCTGAACCATTTGTTAGGCAATGGAAAGCTAGGTAGTCACATGGCACTGGTTATTCGTTTCCAGCTGCTGAATTTCATTTAAATCAATGCATACAACGTATAATTCCCTAATATTACTTTCCCATGGAAACAAATTGCTGCATATAACACAGGGGTGTTATGGAAGAGAGCTTCACCATGAGATTCAGTAAGCAAAACTTTAAGTTGATCTTCTCTCAAGGTTTTTGTTTGTTTTGTTAAATTTTCTGTATGGTTGGACCAGGAAGGAGGGTATGACCATTATAATGTCTAGCTTGCCTCTGGTTAAAATTGAACACTGTTCCCCTTCACCCTTATCCCCTGCCATGATGTGGCACTAGTTTATTAATGACTTTAAGGGAATAGTATCACTTACTAAATCACCATCACCTGGATTCTCTCTAGAGGTTTTTTTCCATTCAGTTACTCAAGAAGATGACTTGGATATTTTATTTGATTGGCTGATGCTCATTAAAAATAGCCCTCCCAGGGAGTAGTCAAGACTGACCAAGTGAAGTGTCTGAATGTAATTCTGAAGAGCTTAATAGTCCAAAACTGATGTCTTGCTTTCATGGAAATGTTGGTTTGAATATGATTTAAGGGTTTTTTACTGCAGTAGTTTGATTCATGGATCATATTATCTGAAATGTTGCAATAATTATTTATCCTCTAGTGAATGTACCAATAGTGTGTTTGCAGTGCGATAATGAAATTTGTGGATTTTACTCTCCTTGGAGATCATTGCTTCTGGCGTGGCAAACTGAGCTTGACTCACTTCTCACACCAGTATAAATAGCAAGGAACTGCACTGAAATCAGTGTAACACTCACATGAGATGGGAATCAGATTTATTTCTAGTGGTATAATTTTGGGGTCAAATACTTTGGGAATGACATTTCAAGTACTGCCATTTTAAATATCACAATCAAGTCTTGAAACCTACAACCTACATTTGTCATTACTGAAATAATCTGTTTACTTTTATGCAACATTCAATTTTGAATGGGGTTTAGGAAAGCAAGGTTAGCCATTTTAGATCACCTTATTCTACCTGAGCCAATTCTGTCAATGACACAGACCTTTGTATTGAGTGTGCAGTTCACCCCAGGATATGAGTAACTCTTCTGGGAAGTTAGACTGTATTATTCAGTACAATGCTGTAATTTGGTGTGACATTACTGTTTACAATACAAGTATAAGGATTTAGAGTGTTTCAGAGTAAAAAACCTGGTTATTCTACTTAATATTTCAGCATGCTTTTTACAGAAATGTATAGTTATTTTGCAGTATTACAGAAAATGTCAGATTAATACTTGAGCTTCTTAACTTTTTCCTTTCTCATAAGTCTCTTTGAAATGCAGCAAACAAAAGTTGTATTCAGGTGTTAATCTTCCCATTAAACTCTGTTCAATGGAGAGAAGTGTGATCCATTGGGCACTGACATGGGACCCAAGAGACCTGAGTGCTATTTTTGGCTCTGTCACTGACCTGCTGGGGGACCTGGGTTGAGTGACTTCTGCTCACCTCCCTCTTCTCATTTATTTTAGATAGTAAGTTCTTTGGGCAAAGACCATCTGTTTGTGTATACAGTGCATAGCACGATAGAGCCTTGATCTGTAGTACAAATAATGGAAGTAGGTTAAGGTACATATTCATTTTAAGCAAAAGGGAGATGTAATCTGAAAAATAGATTTGAAACCTAGCTGTACCTTGCAGACTGATCTGACTCATGCTATTTAGTACAGGTTGGACCTCTCAAGTCCAGCACCCTCAGAACCTGACCGGTGCCAAACCAGAGAATTTGCTGGACCAAGGGATGTCAATATTGTCTAGCAGCATTGCTGATACTTCCCCTGCGTACTGGGCTCTTAGAAGATATTTAGGGGTAAATTAGAGCTATATAACAGCACAGAACACTGAGAGTCAGGATTGGGGCTGTAAACAAACTCTATGGGACCCCAGGAAACTTGGCCATACCCATGATAAATGGATATCTGGCTAATTACAATCATGCCAGACCACAGATGTTGCCAGACCAGAGAGTGCTGGACTAGAGAGGTTCAACCTGTACAGTGTTTTTAAAACGGGAGTTAAAAAAAGGAGTGAAAATGGTGTCTAGTGTCTCACGGTGTCAAAGATGAGAATTGTAGGAGATTCTACCACTGTTGGTTGTGTGTCATTTCATCACCATGACTGCTAGCAACAGGGAGAGTGGCATTATAATCTGCCCCCTTGCTGCCTCATTGTCATCTAGACCTTCAAGGAGCAGAGCTAGAAAATTGTGTTAAACATTTGACAGCTGATTAAAACTAGTGCTCCCATCACTGCTAGCACCTGACTTGCAATGGTACTAGATGAATGGTGGGGGAATTCCCTACAGTTCTCAGAGCAGGTGATGCCTGTGTATGCCATTGATAAGTACCATTAGCAGTGCTTAAATCAATTCCCCTATAGCAGGAGAGGTCTGAGGTTTGTTATGTATAGGATGTCTCACTATGCCATGCAGAAATATTTGAAAATAATTAATTAAATTTGAAATTGCTGCTGTTGAGGCTAACATGCTGGAACTAGGGATGCTCCTGCACTCCCTGGCTTGCAGTGATTTCCATCGTACAGGGTTTACAGTTTGTTTCAATGGCTCTCAGCACCTGTACTAATAGTGCCCTAGCTTCCAGTGCCCTAGCTTCTGCTGGGATGGTCATTTTGTTTTGAAGTAGTATGTCAGCCATTACTTACTAGTGTTCACAGTTTAGGGTTGACTTTCAATCCCCAGCTGTTATTTAACAATAATGTAGTAGTAATAATTCAGGCTGCTTTTGACTTCTTGTAGCTGGTCGGTGGCTACAACCTTTTCCTTTGGATGCAGACCTTGCTGCACTTATCCATGCCTTTGTTACCTCAAGATTAGACTAGTATAAAGTGTATTGCAAACAGCAACACTTTTTAAAGCCATTTGGTGACTGATGCTGGTGCATACCTCAATGACTTGCTTATCGAGTAAGGCACCTCACTGGGTGTATGGGACATCAGAGTTACAGGAGCTGCACTAGCAACCCATTTCCAATGGCACTAGAATTCTTAAATAGGTGTCCTGTTAGGTATTTTAAAACTAGAAATCAATCGATCAAGAGATAAGGAGCCTAGTAACTGAAAAGCAGCTCATTGCTAGAGATTGCAAACAGATGTGCCTACTGATTAAATATTAGCGCTGTTTCTCCTTCCATTCCAATTTTTTTTTAAAAGCACTGCATAATATCAGTAATGCTTGTGTTCAATGGATGAAGAATTTGCTAACTGACAGATCTCCAAAAGCAGTCCTTAGTAGACATGGATCATCGAATGGGAAGTGTTTCTGGTGGAATTCTGCAGGGTTCAATACTAATCCCAATGCAGTTGAATATTGTTACTGATGATCTTGAGGTAAATAAAAAATAATTGCTGATAGCATCTGCAGATGATCCACAAATTGGTAGAGTGGTAAATAGTGATGAGGGCAGGGCTGTTATACAGAATGATCTGGATCTTTGGTAAGCTGGGCCCATTTAAATAAAATATGTTTTTAACCCAGTCAAATGCAAAATCATATATTACTGAACAAAAAAAAAAATGGTAGCCATGTCTATAGAATAGAGATGAGTTCTTGAGAAGAGCATCTGAAACAGAGTTGTGGGATGTAGTGGAGGAGACGTTGAACATATGTGATTGCTGTGGCACAAAGAGCGAATGTAAAGACATATAAACAGGGGAGCAGTGAGAAGTAGGGAAGTGATTTTTTTGTCCCACCTTTGTATATGGGATCAGTGAGAATAATACATGACCCCATTTTTTTAAGCACTGGCCAAATGAGTAAAACAAAAACATTTCCTTCCCTCGCAGAGCTCATCTAAGATGAGAAGAGCAGAAAAACAAATTTTGCCATGAGAATTTTCAAAAGTTCACTTGTCTGTTGGAAGTCTTGAGCCAATCTGCATCTAAAAAAAGAAAATATATTTCACTGTTTCAGTTTTTATAGAAAGAAATGTAATGTTGCCTCCAAATCAATATATTTAATTTTGAAATTTCCCTTGCCAGTGTTTTTAATAAGAATTGACATTTTCATGGAAAAATACTTACAATTTCATCAAACAATCTTTTGGGGAAAACAGTGCATGAAAAATTTTCAACTTGTTCAAATTATGACAAGATGCTATAGCTGGATAAGCAAATTGGAAATGATGGTGGAGTGCGGGAGAGGTAATAGATGGATGCGTTTGTATAGATTAGTGGCGTCAGTGTGCATGGTAGCTACCACAGTTGTTAGTAGTTATGGTAGTAGCAAATGGCCACCAGATCAATCAAAGCTAGGCATCCCAACAGAAGCAGGTGTTGACAAGGCTTTATGAGAGGAAGGTGGTATAGGACAGTTAAATATTGGCCTCTATTGTCTACCAGGATTTAATGCCATGATCTTAATTTTCATTGGGGTCCCCTCTGTATTGTTGTGTCATACAGCCATGGTTATTACCTTATACCACTTGCATACAGGCCACCTTCCAGCTGCTGGTGACACTGTGCCTACAGCCTGTTTCTCTGTTGCCTCTGCCTCTCTCCTAGTCTCTTTGTCCTGGTTCTCAGATTGCTGCTGGATTCTGTCAAAGTGAAGTCTTGCGCTGCTGAGTATCTCTTCAGGAAAGGGAATAACATCAGTGATCCTTCTGCTCAGCAGATTCATTGCAATATTAAAGAAAACAATAAAACCAAAGAGCGAGTGTACAGACTCCATGAAAGAGCACAAAGTGTAAGCCTCACTAACTGCCCCTGTCATGAATTAAAACTACACTGCAGGATGGAGAGTCCCCTGATGTGCAGGCAGACTTCCCATGAACACAGGTGCAATGAACAGAGAGCTGAGATCTGACACATACATTTGTTCATAGTCTCTCTGCTTTGAGTATTGCTTGTGGCATAGCTAGCTGTGTGACTGGTCATTTAAAAAATACAAGTATTTTTGCTCCCTGACTTGATGACTCCCATAGCCTCAAAGTACACATGTGATTGCTTTGGAGATATTTGATCTGAAACCCTGTTCACAAGATTACTAGTCACACTTCTGCTCTTTCCTTGAGCATTCCTGTGAACAAATTCTCCCTCAGGTGCATATTTATGAAAAGTGGGGGAAGGGAATTATAAAGTGACTATTCAAATGTTATGCAGTAAGGCTGCAGTGGAAATATAGAAAATATCATCTTATTAAAGGGATACCTTTCTGGGTAGAAGTTACTTGTTTCAGTGCACCATTCTCCATGAGCTTTTTACAGAAAATAACTTTGTCATTAGGATTCCTATCCTGAATTAAAATACACAGCTGATGAAGATTTAGTCCAGAATTAATTCTGCAGGACTAGAGTAGGATCTCTTGAAATTATCCTTACATCCAATATTGAAATACTGAGTTAATACTCTTTGAAAACAGGATTATTTTTCACTATTTACAGATTGTTTCTTGATATTCTACACAGTGGCTAAATCCAAGAGATGAATGTTGCCAAAGGCATCTCATTTTAGTGTTCTCTTTACCAATATAATAAAAATGAATTCATGGCATTGAGTCAGAGCCAAATTATTTGGAATGCTACCAAGCATGGGAATTATATTTACAACATTGACTTGTACTTTGTGTGGTGAAGACAACCACAGAAAACAAATGTAAGTTCCTTCTGTTTTCTTGCGGCGGGTCCTGCTATTCTTATTTTTCCTTCTGTGCGAAAGAGATGAATCTTGATCCATTCCAGTTAGACCATAAATTCACTGTATTATTTTATTGCCACAAATGGTCGGTTTTTTGCCTTAAATATTCCATGTTTGTAGCCTATTTGGAAAGGGTTAAATTGGGTTAAGTAGCTATGTATTACTTACATCATAGTTAAGATCTAATTTGACAGTGTAAGTGTGCCTAGTCCTCATGCTGGCTCTTTGTAAAGGCTGATAAACCTTCACTTCTGCCAGTTATTGAATGCTGGACAATTTTGCAATCTCACTTTATTTGGCATCATATCAACTATCACCAACCATCTGCTAATCAAAGTGTGTGTGTGATTTCCCTAGAAGGTCAGATTTTTTTCTCTTTAATCTGTGCAGTTTTACAAAAGTACCAGTCTGAGTGCATGAACGTCTCTGTGTGTGTCAGACCTGTAGATAAATACATACAACGTATGGTTGGTGAAAGGTATGGCTATGTAAAAAAGGAGGCTATGATTGATAGTAGCCCACCATTATTTCCTTTCTTTTGAGTTTTGAAAGCAGTTTGATCTATGTCACTCTATCATTATGTGAAAAGACCAGCTCACTGTAGAAATGGGAAGTGCTTATCTGGAGAGTGATTGAGCAGAAATAGTTTGCAGCATACCATATTTTTCTTAAAAATCAGATCAGCCAAGCAAGAAATGTGCTTGTAAAATTAAGGTAATTCTTTCCTCATAATGGCTGTGGGTGGTAGAACATTGTTCAAATCTATTTACTCCAAAACGACACTATTCTTAAGTGTAGTGCATGTTTTTTGAGACTTCTATTATCCATCTGCTTTGGTATCCTAGGCCACAAACAAAACGGGGAGGAGTGAAATACAAAATCAAGCTAGTGTTTAAGAGAAATATGGGACTCTCCAGAGATAAATAAGCAGCGTACCAGTAACGTTCCTCTAATCTTTTCCATCCATGTGTGGATTTTTTCCATCCATGCGTGAAATAATTTTTTTATGTCCACTGAGGCATGAGTGAATTTGCACCACCAGTAGAAACAATACCTAGCTGGGGGCACTCTGCTAATGAGCTGGGTGGTATCTGAATCTCTTCTGAGTGGCCACACAAGTGCACAGCTGACAGGGAACACTCCATCATGCCCTGTATGCAAAAACCAAAATAAAATCCTGAGAAGCAACAGGAGAGCACAAAGCTCCATGCTGCTTTCCTGGGACAAAAAGTCCATGAAAGGAGAAAAATCTTTGAATTTACTCCTGTCTAGTTTTTGCTTTTTTCTCTGTGTGGGAGATCACAAAGGAAGATAGGAGTAGGCCTTGCAAAATCCACAGTTCCTAAGAGCCTTTTGTGATAGTAAAGGGTGAGACCATGAGGCTCACAAGCCTGAGACCATGCAGGCTCACAAGCTATGCTTAAGGAGGGAGTGGCTGCCCTCTCCCCACCATCTCTGTAGGATGGCTCTCTTAGGAAGCTGAGCCAATGCTGACAAGACCATTCTGTGCCAGCATCTTGTGCCTCAGGGAGTACCAAGTGTCAGTTCTGACTTCAGGACAGATTTTTGTCCAAACTTCTGCCTGCCCAGAAATGTTGCCCACAGCAGCCTCCTGTCTATCCTAATCACAAGAAGAAGTGGAGAAATTTCTGCAGTTTCGAAGGGAAGGGGAGTGTCACTGTTCTTCTCCCTCTGCATTTTTCAGGGCTGCTTCCACTATTTTTTCATTAACTGACTGCTTCATGACTTTGGGCTTTTCCCTAGCTGGAATGAGTTGAAGGGAAAGGATCTAGTTAGGAGAAAGGAGCTGTTAGCCACGTAAACATATAGTCAATAGGGCAGCAATGGGCATTCAAGAACAGTGAATGGGCTGCAGGAGTGGCAGTGGGTTTATCTTTATCTCAGTGGGCCGCAGCAGCCTGTGGCCCATTGGAGTTCCACCTGTGGCCTCCTTTCCCCAGGTGGAGCTCCAGTGGGCACACTGGAGTACTGGAGCCCTGCATTACCTACACCTCTCCCTCCCTCACAGCCCTTTTGGAATGCCACAGATTGCCTGATTCACCCTCCAACCCTGCTCCTTCCCTTTCCTCACAGAGCTTGAACAGCTGTTCACATTCAGCACAACACTTCCGTTATCCACTGATCATTACATAGTGTCCAAAGCAAATACAATTTATTAAGCAGCAATCAATTTTAAAAATAAAGACAAATGGAAAAGGAAGGGACAGTTAAAAGGCAAGGGAAAGATGAAAGGAAACATGTCAACTTGCTCCATGGCCAGGGACATCACAAATGGCAATCGCAGTAAGGGAAGTTAATATTCTCTTCCTCACATCCCACCAGCCCCTGGTTGTGCTGCAGGAATGCTGCAGATTGTTCACTTGTTCTGACCCCCTCATTAGCCTGCTCTCTCTGTCATTCAGGCTGTCCTGGAGCACTGATTGGCTTCTCCCCATTGTTCCTGGCTACTGTCAGGATCCTGATTTCTCATTGACCTTTCCCCTTCCTTTTGGTACTATGAGCTAGCCAACCAAAAACCCCCATTGAGTTTTAGTAAGAGGCCAACAGTCTGCTTAAACCTGAAAAATTCAACTCAAGCACAGTAGTTTGTTTTTCATAGCCCTATCCTGTTTTATTTCCAGCTATTCATCTCATAGACCAAGAGTCTTCTCTAGTTTGTGTTCTCATCCTAAGAATAATGAATGAGGTGAAAGTGCAAATGAGGTTTGGGGGTTACATTCAGTATCCCCTTCTTTATGGTGGTCATGGTTTGAGAGTGGTTGAGATCCACTGAGCTAACATGAAGAATTTTTCATAGATTCCAAATTCAGAAATTACTATTGTGATCATCTAGTCTGACCTCCTGTACAATACAGGTCATCGAACTAAAATCATTCTTTCTGAAGCAGAAACTATCTTTTTTTTTTTTTTTTAATGCAATCTTGAATAACAAATTATCAGTGATGGAGAAACCACCCTGGTTTTGGCAAATTGTTCCAGTAAATTGTGCTTCTTACAGGGTATATTGTCTTGGATAAAGCTGTTTAACCTGGATCCAACTTGCTCTCTATCTTGTATCTAAATTTAAACTCTTTACTTTTTTATAGTTATCTTACTATCACTTCTGATAGTGATATTCTTTGATACAGAGGAGATTAACATTGATATCCTACAATCTTGGTCTCTGGCAATGCTTCATCTTTATTACTTGAAAAGAGTAGATATCTCCCTAACGTCATGTGTGTTGAAATCATGCAAAGAAACAACTTAGTTTCTCAGTTGTTACCTTCACTTCTGATATTCAAGCAGAATCCTGGTAGACTTAAAGAAATTCCATATTGTTCATTTCTGGCTATTTGCTCTTCAAATTCTTTCTCAACTGTTACATTTTACTATTACAACTAATTTCTTTCTACTAGATTCACTTACACTTGATTTCCGTTTTCTGATGGATGACTATGTGACTTGAAAAACCTCTTGAACAGTGATGGGCGATCGAGGCTAGTGAGTGGCCCTTCTTCATCTCAGTGGGCTACAAGATTATTGTAACAAAGATGGTCTCCCAGGATAGTTTTTCTAACTGCACTTTCATACCTAGAATTTGTGGGGTGTGCCGAATGAACCGTAACAGTGCTTTGATTGGATGCAGAGGGAGCACACAACTCTGCACACACAACACTGAGAGTCAGCATGCATCTCACTTCATGTGCCCTTGCTCTGTGTGTATCACTTAGTAATACTGGTAGGGGGGAAAAAAACCCCAATGTGAATGGAAACCAGCAAATGTGGCAATCCTGTGCATGGGCAATGGTAAACAAAATGCATTGTGGGTCACACGTAGAACCCCAATGGACTAGATGCCCACCACTGCTCTTGCACCTTTCCATTTAGCCATAGTATTATTTCTGGCCTTATTGCTTCCTTTTTTGTCAATGGGCATGCTCGCCTTCTGGGATTTTATTATGGCCTGTTTACATAGATGTAACACTATTGCTGTTTGTTGCTTTTTCATCTTTTGTGCTGCACATATTGTTTCCTTGAACTGATGGCCAGTAGCATAATCATTCTAGTTTATTCAATCAGTGAAATCTTAGATATAGTACTACTTTGCCACATCTGCTCCATATAGGGCTTCCTTTGAATTGCGGAGCTAGAGTACACTATTGGGTTTTTTTTTTGTCATTTCAACATGTTTTAGTACTGTTTATTATTTAAGTTCTTCTTCCAAAGATTTATGGTGTGTGTAAGTTCCTTAGGATTACACTGAGGCAAAATATTGATTGTTTTTTTGAAATTTAGTAATGATTCTGAACATTTTTATTTTTCAAAAGTAATTTAAACAATTTTTAAAGATAAATTTGATGCTTTTTTATTTAAAGCAAAAGGAGACCATAACCCATGGAGCTCCTAACATAAAAATGAGGAAAGTAAGAAGAAACAAGGAACAGTCGTTTCTAAGGAAGGAAAACACATCCATAGAATCCTATATTTCAAGGTGAAGCTAGTGTAGTGACAAACATATGTCATTTCAAGAAAAAAAATGTAAGCCCATCATTGCATCCGCTGCTGACTTCAGGGGGAATTTGGAATGTGTAGGAATGCAGGCTCAGATCCCCTCATGATGCATTTATTTGTGAAGGCAGACAGAGTATCGAGGTATAGTGAATAAGTGAGAAGTAGGAATGAAGAAAAATCCCCAAAAGGCAGAGTGGGATGATTGGCCAAATGTCTTCTGTTCATCATCTACTGTTAACAGTTCACTGAAAGTGCCACCATAATGGGAAGGAAAAGTGCCCCTTGTCTACACAGTGATTATAAACCTATTGCTGACCTGAGCCAACTGAGATGAGCTAGGCAACTGTTTTATTGTGGTGTAGATATTTAAGCTCAGATTGGAGCCTGGGCTCTGAAACACTGTGATGTGGGAGGGTTCCAGAGCTTGGGTTACTGCCTGAGCCTCAGTGTCTATCCCACAGTTAAACAGCCCCGTAGCCTTGCCTTGTGAGCCTGTGTCACCAGGCACAAGCCAGCTTTGGGTATCTCATACCAGGGGAGACGTACCCATAAGGACTGATTCTGCAGATTTGGTTCAGACAAAGCTTCCAATTAGTTCCAACCTGAGTCAAGCAAGTGGGATGGAGCACGCTAACTTTCTTTAATATATGCAGTGGCCTTCCTTTCTAATGTGAACTTACTCCATCAACCACAAACAAACAGTCAGCATCTGATATTTTGCTTAGATATGAAGCATGTGTGGTGACAGATTGCCCCTGCTGATCCCCACTCTACATTGTATGATGCAGTGCTATTTCTTATTTTTGAACTTTTTCTTTCCCCCCACTCCTGCCCACTATTGTTGTTTCCTGTGGGCAGCAGTTATGACACTTGCTTTCAGGATCATCATCAGTCCATAGGCAACTAATTTTTTTGAAAGCCTTAAAATTAGAGCCATTGGTGTAACAGGTTTCGTTTCTTCAACCTCCTTCAAGCCATAAAATCTTTTTGATCTTTTTATCATGGGCAAACTTGACATCATGTTCTCAATACTCTGTTGTCTGAAGTGCTCCATTCAATGCCATTCCAACCTGAAAAAGTTAACATCTCCATTTTCTGGGCTTTAGTCCCCTTGTTTTATAACTGACATCAGATCCTTTAGAGTGTAAACTCTGTGGGATAGGGGCTGTCCTTTACTGTGAATTTGTGCATAATGGAGCCCTAACCTGACTTCTAAACACCACAGAAATGTAAAGAATATTAATCTGACTTGAGCTTTACTTGAGCCATTTTATCTCTGATGGAAAATCCTTTCCAATACAGTTTTAATATCTGAGTACCAATAGCCACTGAATATGTCTTGTTATGCACCAGTGATGCCTTTAAGGAGCTTCCCCAAATAAAAGCAAGACTTGAAGTGTCTAAATCTGTGCTAGAACACCTTTTGGTCAAAGTGTGCTCATCCAGGAGTTCTTCCTTTTATCTGTTTCCTTGTCTTTCCTACACTTCATCTTAGAATGCTTTGTGGAGCTATTCATATGTGCAAGGTGAATTTTCCATTGGGGGAAAGGATTCTTCAAGTTGCTATAGCTCTTTGGCTGTGTAAGTGAACATAGAGCAATGCCTTGCTTTAAAATCCCTTACTTTTGGGTGTTTGTGACAGGCACCCCCTGTGGTACACCTGGAACTGGGTACTATTGAGCCCCCTGTCTCACCAGCTTGGGCTCTCTCTCACACTGTGTGGCTGTGAGGAGCTGCAAAGCCATCCAGCCTGCAATTTTACTAGCATACGTATAGTTATAGACATACCCAGCTGCAGTTTAATACAGGCTATCTGACCAGCAACTGCATGGGAAGGCTACAGTTAAAGCAAGTCTTGGCTCCCCTGAAATGCAACCCTCTGGAGTGCAAACCCAAAATTATGCCATCTTGCGCTGCACAGGGAAGTGTATAGCTAAGATGATAAAATGTGTCCGCTCCCTCAGTGTGGAGAGAAATATGCCACAGTCTTTGCCCCATGCTAAGATTTCCCATACACTTCACTCTGACTCATTGGCTTAGATGATAAAGCAAAACTAAGTTTATTAACTACAAAAGATAGATTTTAAGTGATAGCTAGCAGATCAAAGCAGATTACCTAGGAAAATGTGCACACTACATTTAGCGTACTAATTAGATTGGCTTGGAATTAGCAGATTCTCATCCTGCTTAATAATGCAGATTATTAAGGAGCAATCTGCACTTACTTCACAGCATGGTGTATCCCCAGTTGTTTCAGTCAGAGGCTAGAAATCCCTTTAAACTGGATCCAGCACTTCTACTCTGTTTCTCAGGTGCTTCCAGGAGTCGTCTTGTGTGGGGAGTGAAGAACCACCAATGGTATCACTCCCTGTCTTATAGCTTTTGCATGGGGTGGGTTTTAGAGTTTGGTTTCCAGACCAAACTGGAAAATTTCTTCAGGGGGTAGCTGAGTTAGTCTATTACAGAAAAACAACAACAAATGGTCTGGTAGCGCTTTATAGACTAACAAAACATGTAGAAGGTATCATGAGCTTTCGTGGGCACAGCCCACTGCAAGAAGTGGGCTGTGCCCACGAAAGCTCATGATACCATCTACATGTTTTGTTAGTCTATAAAGTGCTACCAGACCATCTGTTGGGGTTTTTTTTGGAAAAATACTGACTCCCAAGATGGAGTCCAACATCATGTGATCTGATCACATGTCCTCATAGCGCTGTAGTTGCCATTACTCACAGACTGTTTGGAACATTTTCAGGAAGGCTCCCCAGATGGGAGAGAAACTTCTCCTGATATCTATTGTTTTTTTCCTAAAGGCTCATTGCCCTGAATAGGCCTTTCCCCACCCACTATCTAAATTGAAAGCATCTTGTCTAGGGGACGTCACCCAGGTGTAATTACATTTGAAATAGTTACATGGTCTATATTCATAACTTCGGATCAAAAAATGATACATGCATACATATAGGATAATCCTATTCAGCAAATCTAACTTTTCCAATGATATATATTGCATAAAAGACATCATAATTATGCCATAACTGTATGATAATATCACTGTGATGAATATAAAATGCAGTATCACAGTTTTAATATACCAGAAGTAAGGCTACAATTTTGCCATGAGTATTTTTAGCAAAAGTCAGGGACAGGATATGGGCAATAAACAATAAATCACAGAAATGTACATATGTAATGCAGTTTTCACTAAATCAATATAGAAGCTTTTAAATTGCCAATTAAACATATAATATAATTTTGACTATTGACAAGATTAATTGTTAGAGTGTAAAAAGGTTATGTACTTACAGTTACAGCTTTCCACAATTCTGAAACAGAATATTGTGCATCACCAGGTTGTCAGCTTTCATTGAGTTTCTGTCATGTCATAAGAAATCTTTAAGATGAAAATGATCTCTTGCAGTCCACACTGTTAACGGGCACTGATACACATCTCAGAGCTATTAGAGTCAGACTTGGAAAGTGATCTTTTAAGTTGCACTAAAAATCCACAAAGTCAAGGCACTTCTACTGCTGTGGCCAATACACTGCGTTCAAACACAGAAATAGACTTAAATATATTTAGTGATGTAAGGCCAAGAAGATTGGCCTAATGGGTATTAAACATTCAGCAGACTTTCAAAAAACTGGTGACGTTAACAAAATCATTCAGATCCAGTCATGTAGGCTTTGATTTTATTGCTATTTTTGAAAAGGACTTTCTTCACTAATAGGTTTTCAGTCATGTGACTGAAGGACTTTGTCCAACGGGCAAGATTGGCCAACTCATTTGCCACTTTTAAGTGATCTGATTTCTTTTTTTTTTTTCAAAGGCAGTGAGAGTTGCCATTATTTTTGATGCAAATACTCCTATTGCTGCAACATCTGATTTTGTTTGTGTTGATTGATTTATATAAAAGTGACATCTTCAACAGATGAACTACAGCTTTGCTCCCATTCCTCCTAAAAAAAAAATCCGCATAGTCCTGCAGGTGACTGGTATGAAAATGGACAGCTTTAAACCAGCCATTCCACCATGTGATTACCAGTGAAGCAGGAATTGCAGGCACTTTTCCTTTTTCTTGTAACAGTTGATGGAACTATGCTTTGTGGGCAGGGCAGGCAGGGAGTACATGTTTTACATCAATGACCAATTCATTTACTTTTCCAAATACAGCACAAGCTACGTTATCTGGCACTTTAATATCCAAAAAACTTGGTTAACTGGTAACTGTCTCAGATGGCAAATGGAACATCATTTTTTGACATTTTCCAATGCTTGCGGAAGTTAAGTTTGTAAAATTGTAGCAGTAAAGTTTGTTCATGTCATGCTTCTGTGTATAATACCATTATTGAACCCATCCTGCAACTATGGCTAATGTGTGGTGAAAAAATTCATGAATTATTGGTGTAAATCTTGAGTAACCGGCACATTTGATTAACTAGTAACCCTTATTCCTTCTGGAAGCTGGATAACAAAGCTTGTACTCCCCCTTCCCCCCGCCCCCAACATCGCTCACTACATTAAGATTTGCAGTGTGTGTTATGTGCATGGCATTTAGAAAAAAAGCACATTGAGACTTCATTCCCAGATTTGATCATATATGTGGCATTGTCAGTGACAAAAGTAGTGACTTTATCTAGACCAATTCCATATTTCTGAACTGTTTCCTCCACTGTGTGACTCGGTTCTAAAGTTAGCAGTCTCCAAACATATGCACTCTTATCAGCATAGACTTCAGTTCCAAAATACCTTCCTTCACCTTGTCAGCTTGAAATGTCTGCAAAAAACAAAAGAGGGCACTGCCAGAATATTCAGTATGTTCCACCCTTCAGCCTCAGTAGTTTCCTCTGCTACATGAATAATTCCAAAGCATTGATTCAGCAGTTAAGAATTTAAGAATGGCCATACTGGGTCAGACCAAAGGTCCATCTAGCCCAGTAGCCTGTCTGCCGACAGTGGCCAACGCCAGGTGCCCCGGAGGGGGTGGACCGAAGACAATGATCAAGTGATTTGCCTTGATCCATCTCCAGCTGCTGACAGTTCTTTCAGGTCTTACATATCTTTCAAAAAGCTTTGGCAGGTACATTTTTCAGAGGTGAGCCAAGGTAGATATGAAACCAATGTAGCTTTCCTGATAACTTTTCATATCAGGATTGTCTAGGATATGTAGTAAAATGTTAGTGCTGCAGAAAGACTCTGTAAACTGATAAACTTCTGTCCTGTGATGCATCTGTTCTTCGGTCTTTACAGTCAACAGCTCATTCACCTGTTTTGTACTTGATCTTTCTCACCCACACGCTACCTTACTCTCGCCCACACCTTAAGTTTATGCAAAGCGCTTTCTATATATTTGTCACAGTTTGCTTTCTGCTTGTAGTCTACACAGGAACATTACTGCTGTACAAAACATCAATTTGCTACATTCATGAAACATTCCCTTTGAGCAGTTAGTACTCTTCAGGTTAGCAGGGGTGTTTGTCATTTTACTCCATAGTGTTTGTGGCATTGCCATTTTTACTCTCTTTAACTAAATGTCACACATGCTCCTCATGCTTGACTGCTCAACTACAAGAAAAGTTATTGGCTAGGTGACAATGGTTTTGACTTTTGATACTTAGACTGCAGATTTTAAAGGAAATAACTGATTTCTCATTTCCCCCTCTCAAAAATAATGCTTTAAAATGCAATTCTCAGGTGTTCACAGCCATCTCTTAAAATCACGGCATCAGTGACAGAATCGTAGTCTTACTCATAAGTCGTGTGCCCCTCGGTTGTGAAACCTAACAGTGAGTTTATCAAAGAGGCTGTGATGCTCCAGATGACAATGGTGCATTTATAACAGATATATTTTTAGCAGGAGCTTCTCTGGAGGCATCTGCTACAAAAACCAGCACCTGCAAATTCAGAATCGGTTTGACAGTCAAGTTGCTTTTATTACCAACTGACTTAAGGGTCTGTTAAGGCAGACAGGTTTCTGCTGATACCTTCCAGAAAATCAGTTCCTTGTTCATGTAAGATTTCTTTGTCCCCCCTCCTCCCAGTGTAATATTTCATTGGGTGATTGATTCACTCTGGCTACGTCTAGACTGGCATAATTTTCCGGAAATGCTTTTAACGGATAAGTTTTCTGTTAAAAGCTTTTTCGGAAAAGAGCGTCTAGATTGGCACAGACGCTTTTCCGCCAAAGCACTTTTGCGGAAAAGCGTCCGTGGCTAATCTAGACGCTTTCATAAAAAAGCCCGATCGCCATTTTCGCGATCGGGCTTTTTGTGGAAAACAAATCTCAGCTGTCTACACTGGCCCTTTGCGCAAAGTTTTGCGCAAAGGACTTTTGCCCGAACGGGAGCAGCATAGTATTTCCGCAAAAAGCACTGATTTCTTACAGTAGGAAGTCAGTGCTTTTGCGGAAATTCAAGCAGCCAGTGTAGACAGCTGGCAAGTTTTTCCGGAAAAGCGGCTGATTTTGCGGAAAAACTGGCCAGTCTAGACACAGCCTCTGTGTTAAAACCTCAGTCATTAAGTTAGGTCCAATCATATGGTGATATCAATATGGATACTTCTTGCACTTCAGTAATGTCTGATGTGTTACTATTTCTTCATTGTATGTGGTTTTATTTGTCATAATAGTTTTTTTCAGTTTTCTTTTAGTGCTGTATTATATTAACTACATGTTCCTGTGATTTGTGTTTCTTTGTCCCCGTATGTTATTTTAACCAAACAGATGCTTTTTCAAGTATTCCAAGGGTATGGTTATTTCAGATTTCTATTCTTTCCAGTGTAAAATTTTAAGATCTCCACCAGGAGGAGGTTGGGTCTGTGGTTAGAGTGCTATTCTGGGACTTGAGATCCAGGTCCAATTTATTTTTCTGCCACAGACTTCTTGTGTGACATTGGGCAAGCCACTTAGTCTCCCTATGCTTCAGTTCCCCATCTGCAAAATGAGGATAATACTTTATTGGGGAGAATGGGGATTGAAGATAAATAAAATGAAAAGATTGTGAAATGCTCAGATACTACATTTAGAGGGGTCATATAAATACCTATGATACCTAGATTCATACACATGTCTTCCATTGGATTTACTAGTTATGCAAAGAACTGGTAGCAGAATTAGGTCTGGAAAGCCTTCATATGCAAATTGTCTGGATTTTTCTTTCTGTGTAAGCTGGAAAGTGCTCTGATCCCATTATAATGGGTGTAGTATAAAACCTAAATAGAAGACAATATGTACAGGGAGTTTTCAGATAATGTGCTCCATATAAATTCCTTACACGATTAGACTTACTCCTGGGGGATTTCTGTGCTACTGCAGCACAACAGAAAATCCCCCACCCCTGAGTCTCTTTACTTTCTGCAGAAAATGGTTTCTGCTCGTTCATCCCTTCCTGGCAGCTCAGGTGTGTGTGTTCTGGCAGCTGGGGGAGAGGTTAATCACTAGGAGGAGGTTGCCTGGGGAATGTTACTTGCCGCTTCCAATTCCCCCTCCCTTCCCTGCACAGAGGAGCCAGGGCTGGGCCAGATCAACCCCCATAAACTTCTCCTGGTGGCAGGAAGCTCTGCACTATGGTAAGGGACTTGGGAGGGGAAGGTGGTGCCTATGTGTGGTGGGGATTAGGCTTGGTGTGTGCATGGGGGTGTTTCTGAGGCTCAGTGAGAGGGTTTGGGTGCAGGGGGGCCAGCCAGCCAGCCAGGTGTTGGTTGGATGGGGGTGCAGGTCCCCATACAGTGACCCACCCCATAATCCCGCCACACGAGGACTGCCTCCCATAACCACACCCCTGTCTCACTGAGCCCCAACCAGATGCATCCCTGACTTCCTGCCCCACCAGACCATACCCCCAAGTCCTATCCACCTTTATCTGGATTCCCTTGCCCTCAGAACCCTGCATTGAGCCCCTGCACATCCAGATTCCCCTCCTGCATTCAACCCCACCACTGAGATGCCTACATCCGGATTGTGCCATGCAGAGCCCTACTACTCTCGAGGGAATTAAGTGCCAAAAAATAAACATTTTAAAATTCTGCACATTTCTGCATATTTTATTTCTTAAAATAACATGGTAACACAATATAGGTTTAATTTCTCTAGTCCACATCCTTCGGAATGACTAGTGCCAAACCAGAAACTTTGCTGGACCACGGGAGGTCAATATTGTCTAGCAGCATTGCCAACATTTCCACTGCTTACTGAGCTCTTGGGAGACAGTTAGCAGTAAATCAGAGTTAAATAACAGCACAGAACACTGAGAGTGAGGGCTGGTGGCTATAAACAAACTGTATGGGACCATGGAAAATTTAGCCACACCCATGATAAGAGGACATCTGGCTAACTAAAATCATGCCAGACCAAGGATGTTGCTGGATCAGAGTGTGATGGGCTAGAGAGATTCAACCTGTAATAGTATAATCATATTGTTTTCAGTTATTTTGGTAAATTGTTTTAAAATACTGGTCAATAAATTGAAAATGGTTTGATTATGTTGTGTTATTTTGACACAATATGCAGAATTTTACAGAGTTTTAAAATATTGTGTGTAGATTTTTTTTTTTGGTGAATTCCCTCTGGAGTATAGACAGTGTCAAGCTGGAGTGTGACTCTACCCCTCAGAGCCTGCCACAGTACAATTGTCCATGCACATGATACTGATGTGCCTCAGAGTGCTTTGGCTTAGCTCTCTTTGAGACAGGAACTGGATCAAAGTGCCCTATCCAACTTTTTAATACACATCAGCTGGGTGCATGTGGACAGTTTAAGTAGATTCCTAGCTTGCCAGTCTAATTGTTCATGCAGAGAAGACCACAGTACTAATGTACCTAATTGTGCTCTCTTATAATAATTCTCTACCACTTCATTTACTGTGCTATTTCATTTTAACTAGGGCCAAATTGCAGCTTTCTGCCACTGGCAAGAATGGGACACAGAGTGTGCTTGAGAAGGGGTTAAGTACAATACCTCCCTGAGTGGCCTGATAGGCAGTGGGACTGCATGTACTAATCCTTCCGTTGGGATGCTGCAGCCTATCTGTTCTTGCATGCACCAGATTGTCCAATGGACTGTTGCGGAGAACATGACTGGGGCCCTTCTCCCACATTGGGGTACTTATATTCCACTGCATAAGTCATGCACAGAAGGAGTGGGGCATCCCTTTGTGCTCCTTCTACCACACACCATATAAGGGTCTGTGATATTCTTACCTGTAACCTGAAATATGTTCATGTTAGAAATAATGGAATATTCATTGAATCACCCGCTCATCTGAATTGTGTGTGGATAAATGTAAATGGACTGTCATTTTTGTCTCTTGAGGGGTGTACATAGGGAATACCTTGCACCCCAACCAACAGCATAAAGAGTCCAAGACTCATTTTGCTGTATAGAGGGAGTAGGAGGGGAAATTTGAGGAGAATGTCTTGGTGTTGTGCCTGAGAATGTGTGTTTCAGAGTTGTCAGCAGAGTGAGGCTAGTGAATCCACTGCTCTGTGGGTCCACTGACTATTTTTCTGTCAAGGGGAAGAGCAGGGACTCTGGAGGCCTGCAGCCTTGAGACTGTAGTGATTCAGAGTAGCCTGGGAATTGAGGAGGAAGGAAATAATCTGTGACAATTCCCTGCAAACACCCCTAGATCTCTTCT
This sequence comes from Rafetus swinhoei, assembly GCA_019425775.1. Lineage (NCBI taxonomy): Eukaryota > Metazoa > Chordata > Testudines > Trionychidae > Rafetus > Rafetus swinhoei. Next base: position 186,286,440 of record CM033437.1, on the reverse strand, counting down.
GGACATCTGCCTGGTAGAGTGGGCTGTCTTCTGGCTGGTGGGATCTGTCCTCAAAGAATTAAAATGTAAAAGACATCTGTTCCCAGTACCATTTGGATTTTTGCCTGCTATTTTTTAGCTTTTCTTCCAAAAGGACATTAGCTATGGTAAGAATTATAGAATCTATTCAGCATCTCTGCTCTTTGCTAAGCAATTGAATTTTAATGAACCCATCAAGAAATTCTCATGGCAAAGTAGACATTTTGAGAGACTTGGGTTTTTTTGTTTTGTTTTTTGTATTTTGCTTTTTTGTTCTTCAAACAACTTTCCCAAATATCCATTTTAGAGGATCTGTTCATCAACTCTACATTAGGGTAAAGATTATTTGACCTCTGCACATTCAATCAAACACTGCAATGACTGCTCCGTGACACATATAAGATACATGGAAACCTAACTACACCACCTGGGCTAAGTGTCAATACTTTCTAGCACAGAGTTCCCAATCTGTCATCTGTGGCCTGCCTGTGGCTCAGAGAGCTAGCTAGTTGTGTTGTACTGGCTCTTCTGCCTTATTTCCACCTGCTGAACTGCATTTAAGAGACAGTAAAGGATACATGAAAAATGTTCCCAATACTATTTTTTCCACTTAAAATAGTGATAGCCCTTGCTACAGAGATGTTCCATGATTGCAAAGAGAGGGGAGTAATTCCAGTGGTTTTGGGAAAGAAAAGGTCACAAAAATCCTACGTTTCAAATAGCATGATAAGAAAATAGTTCTCAGGTTGGTTTACTAATGAAAAGGCTAAAATTTAGTCAGATGAGTTAAAAGAAAAACTGGACTCTTGCAAAACCAAAAACTTTAAATGATTTTGTAATATGAGTAGTATAACAGCATCCAAAAAAATGAAGAAACCACAAACTGCTTTATAGTGGAATTGATTTTTTTTTCTTCATTGCTAGCAGTTTCCTCACTTGAAAAATCTTCAACAAAAGAGACACAAACTCACATAATACTGAAGGAGCAGCTGTGTTCTGTGCTTTCTCTGTGGAATACAGACACAAAGAATGTGGGTGGGAGATGGCCAGATAGCTACCCAAGCAGGGAATCATAACACTTATCAGGAGTATTCATGCTTGTGAGCTACTGGCGTTGTTTGCTTCTGTATAGAGTGAAATATGAAGAGTGTGTGTGTGTGTGTGTGGTCTCACAAATATAGTTGGGTTGGTTGAACATACACTATGACAAAGTCAGACCAGACAGCTTTGGGAGTATAATGGAATGCAGAGATATCAGCCCTCAAATAGTGAAGGCCCTATGAGTTGAAAGGAGATTATCTCAGGTTAACTAGAGACATCTGAGGCCAATTAAGGCCTGTTAATGGTCTTAAAAAAGGCCCCCTCCTCTGGTCAGAGTGGGAGAGGAAGGATAAGAAACAAATTACAGTGGAGTTAGTGGTAGCAGACAGAGGAAAAAAAAGGCTGCTTACCTCTGTACAGTGAAAACATGCAAGTTAATCACTATTTGGGAAAAGGCTGGCCACTGGAAGCTGGCATAAAGCTGAAGCTGCAACAGGGCCGAAGCCCAAGCAGCTGAGCTTCACAAGGTTCCCTGAGGTCTGGGGCAATGGGCAATTGCTGTGGATGGCACCCCCTATCACAAGCCCTGGTTTTATATGCAGAAAAACAGGTGGGCCCTGGTGTTTCCGTTGCATAGGGGAGAGGCTCAGAAAGAGGTTGAGAACCCATGTCTTGAGCGACAAAGGAATATACTGGATCTTTCACCTACAAGATGAGCTGACCATGTCTGTTTTATGAAAGGAGGATCACAGTCAAGTCTGGCTATCATAAGACACTGAAACTGGAAGGGACCTCAAGAGGTCATCGAGTCCAGTCCCTTGCCCCCACGGTAGGACCGAGCACCTTTTCGATCATCCCTGACAGATGTCTGTCTAACCTGCTCTTAATCATCTCCAATGATGCAGATTCCACAACCTCCCTAGGCAATTTATTCCAGTGTTTGTAACCCTGATGGTTAGGACATTTTTCCTAATGTCCAACCTAAACCTCTCTTGCTGCGATTTAAGCGCATTGCTTCTTGACCTATCATCAGAGGCCAAGGAGAACAATTTTTCTCCCTCCTCCTTGTAACACTCTTTTAGATACTTGAAAACAGCTATCCTGGCATCTCTTTTCTAAACTAAATAAGCCCAATTATTTCAGTCTTCCCTCAGCTAATGTTCTCTAGACCTTTCATCATTTTTGTCCCTCTTCTCTGGAGCTTCTCCAATTTCTCCACATCTTTCTTGAAATATGGTGCCCAGAACTGGACACAATACTCCAACTGTGGCCTAATCAGCGCAGATTAGAGCTGAAGAAATGCTTCTCGTATCTTGTTCACCGCACTCCTGATAACACATCCCAGAATAATGTTTGCGTTTTTTTGCAACAGTATCACATTGTTGACTCATATTTAGCTTGTGGTCCACTATGACCCCTAGATCCCTTTCTGCCATATGCCTTCCTAGATTATCACGTCCCATTCTGTATGTGTGAAACTGATTGTTCCTTCCTAAGTGGAGTGCTTTGCTTTTGTCCTTATTAAACTTCATCCTATTAACCTCAGACCATTTCTCCAGTTTGTCCAGATCATTTTGAATTATGAGCCTATCCTCCAAAGCAGTTGCAACCCCTCCCAGCTTGGTATCATCCGCAAACTTAATAAGCATTCTCTCTCTGCCAATATCTAAATCATTAATGAAGATATTGAACAGAAGCAGTCCCAAAACAGTCCCCTGTGGAACCCCATTTGTTATGCCCTTCCAGCATGACTGTGAACCATTAATAACTACTCTCTGCTATACAAAGCTGCAAGGACTTTGGGTGAGTAAGACATAAGAGTATCTAGTTAATTAAGTCTAGGTTCTGGAGTGTGTGTTATAATGTAATATGTATCCATTTGTTTCCAATACTTGCTATTATTTTAATCTTTGTGCTTCATTAAATAAATGTTTATACTTGATTTCACTATATACAAGGGCCTTGTGTAAAGTGGAGTGATGATCTGAGGGGGAAGATGAGGTATACCATTGCTTTTGGAAGCAGTGGGTTTATGAATGTCCACTGGAACTTGGACTGAGCACTCCAGGAAGACACCTGGATGGCCCTGGGTTTGAAGTGTGTATTACTAACCTTGTAGAGCAACAACAGGACCTGCAAGGTCTAGAGAGGTGTGTTTATATTGCCCATGACTAGTTAAGTTGGGAGCTTACTCCAAGCAGAAACACACAAGGCTTCCTCGTGCTAAGGTGTTAGCGATGTGTCTTGCAACCTTGCTTTCCCCTTGGAAAGCATGACACTTGCAGTGCTAGATGAACTATTTAGTGCACAACCAAAGTTCTTTCAATAGCTATCTAATTTTTCCTTGGTATTTTTACTACTAGCTATTACTTCCTTTCAATTTCTGCTGGTTTAACACCTTTTCACTCTTCATTTTTTGTAAGTATATAATCTCTCTTCTCCCCCCGCCCCTTTGGCCTTGAGTTTTTCCAAGCACTTCCTTTTCAGGGCTGCAACTCCTTTGTTTTCCAATGTCTTCCTCACAGCATCACTTTTTTTTTTTTTTTTTTTGCTCTTCTTTCATATGAGCATGTTCCAGGTAAGGCCAGAGTTTGTTCTGTGTCTATACAGAAGCTAGTACAACAGCATCTTAATTCATGACTGGGACCTAAAGGCATTATGGTAATACAAACAATAATCTATTCTAGAGAATACTAAGGAATTTCTGAAGAACCTAGAGAAACAAGATGAAATGGGCAGCAGATGGTAGATTAAATTGATGATAAGCGTAAGCTAATTTGGAAGGATTAATCTGAATTGTTTATACACATTGTTAGTTTAGAAATTAAGTTTAGCTATTCAGGAAAAACACTAGAGTCACATTAAAAAGTGAACAAAGTATTAAGAAGCAGAAGGAATAGGAAGGGAAATAATAGATGAGGCATTATTATATGAATCCATGATGTTCGCATACCTGGAACGATGTGTGCAGCTCTTAGTCACATCTCATAAATGATAGAGGAGAAATACTAGAGCAGTAGCAGTCAAAGCAAACAGAATGTTAGCAATAATTTTTAAAAGGTCTTCCAGTGTTCAATTTTAGTGGGTCTAGTAAAAGCACCACTGTCATAAGGAGTGGAGGAAGTGGACAGGAGTGTTTCTCCCATCAACCTCCCACTGTGGAGATGGCGCCAAAATTGGATTACGGTAAATCGACTCCAACTATGTTATTTACATAGCTGGAGTTGCATACCTTAAGCCAACCTTCCAGGTGTGGTGTAGACCTGGCCTAGGACAGAGAATATCTTATAGCCGCTCTATAAATCCATGGTACACCCACATCTTGACTACTGGTACAGATGTGGTCACCTCATCTCAAAAAAGATACCTTGGCATTAGAAAAAGTTCAGAAGAGGGCAACAAAAATGACTGGAGTATGGAATAGCTGTCATACGAGGTGAGATTAATAAGTCAAGGATTCTTCATCTTGGAAAAGAGACAATTAAGGGGGTGGTATATGATAGAGGTCTATAAAATCATGACTGGTGTGGAGAAAGCAAATAAAGAAAAGTTATTTACTTGTTCTGAAAACACAAGAACCAAGGGTCACCAAATGAAATTAATAGGAACCAGATTTAAAACAAAAGGAAGTATTTCTTCACACAACATACAATCATCCTGTGGAACTCCTAGCCAGAAGACGTTGTGAAGGCCATGACTTTAACAGGATCCATAAATTGCTATTAATGAGGATGGGTAGTAATGGTGTTCCTAGCCTCTTTTTGTCAGAAGCTGGGAATGGGTGACAGGGGTGGGCCTGTTTAATGATTACCTGTTCTGTTAATTCCCTCTGGAGCACCTGGTGTTGGCCACGGTTGGAAGTCAGGTTACTGGGCTAGATGGAACTTTGATCTGAGCCAGTATGGCCATTCTTATGTTAAGCAAACAGCAAAAACTTGGGAAAATTTTCTTGTTTAAGAATAAGTGGAAATATTGGGAGTGTTTGACCTGGAGAGAAAATAAATACAAGGAGACATCATAGCGGAATTCAAATAATGAATGTTGTATAGACAGGGGTTGAATTTATACCAGGAGAGGGGTGAGGAGTGAAGGGAGAATAAGATGCTCCAGTCACTTGTACCAATTGCTTTGGGTATTATTCATAGCAAATTCTGCAGGCCTTCATAATAGGCCTTGATTTCAGTGGGAATACTTGAAGTGGTATAGAGAGGATGATGGAGGCAGCCATGAGAAGCGGGTGGATGATGATGTAAGCAAGGAGAGGGATGGATAGAAAGCAACATTACATGTAAGGGTTAGATCACTGCATGACAATGAACATGGGTTAGATTTCTGCATGGTAATGAGTTTGACATAAAAACCTATATGGAAATAGAAATATGGAATCTGGTGATATTAAAAACATCTATCATGGCATTCTGGTAACCACTTCACCAGAAAAACTTCTCACTGGATATATGGCCCCATATCTGAACCATTGTTTAGTTTGATTGCCTAATATTTGTATTCCAGAATTTATCTGCAGATGCACCGGATTGCAAGCTTGCTGAATGCAAGCTCCTGCTGCAATTGAAGTCACCAAGACTTTGTGACTGACTTAATGGGAGCATAGTGAGACCCTTAGACTAGTGGTGGCACTGAATGCAATTTTATCATTTTCTTTCAACCAAACCAAATCCCTTATTTGTCCAGCAATTTCAGTTATCTTAAGGCTCCCAAGTACAGAATTAAGGAGAGCTCTCAACTTTTTTTTTTTTAAAGCCTTATAGCTACTCATATATGCATTATGTTATCTATTGTGATCAACCCACGTGCAATCAATGTGCAATGAATAGATGTATGCTGGAGGAATATGCAGGATAGTATGAGGGCTGATAAGTATATATTATTGGTAGGAGTGTGTTAGGTAAGATAAGGTTCTAAGGCAAGATTACCAGCCTGAGGCCTGGCAAATTTCAATGTAGCCTTATCAGCTTTAGGTTTGAAAGAAGTTTAATCAGAGTAAACCTTGAACGAGTAAAGATGTGTATTAGAGGCAGCAAGGTAGGGGAACAGGAGCTGGAGATGGGGGGAACAGGAGCCGGTGCTGGGGAGGAGCTGGCTTAAAAGCTGGTTCCCTCCAGCACTGTGTCCGTGGTGCTGCCTGCTGCCCTCTCTCCCTCTGTTGCCTCTATCAGAGGCAGCAGTTGGGGGGAGGGAAGCTGCCGTGAAGCAGCCTCTGCCCATAGCGGGCTCATAGACAGGGGCTACTCCCGGATGGCTGTTACTACATTTAAACTGCAGAGGCACAATGGTCTCAGCTTGTGCTGGTCAGGGACCTACCCCCGGTGCGGCTCTGCCTGTGAGCCCAGCTCCTGCTACATTTAAACTGCAGAGCTGTAGCAGGAGTAGCGTCTGTGCAAGTGCAAGCTGGAACAGGGGAGCCTTCCATTAATGACTAATTGTGCATAAACAATTTTGCCACTTAAATTAGCTGAATGCACTAATTTTTACACTGGAATATGCTGGGTGAAAGGTTTAAATAATTATTTGTTTGTCATCGGAAAAGAGTCATGACTATTTTGATTAGAGTTCATAAAAATATTTGCTAACAAAATTAAAATTGAGTCACCTACTCAACTGTCATTTTAGTGCAAAGAAAAGTTGTACTGTTACAAATCACAAAATAATTCGAATTAGGTATGGAAACAGTAATGGAAGCTTTGAGTTTCTGATTGAAATTTGCTATGTATGGTAATAATTCAATAAAATGAATAATGTTTGAAATTGAAATCCTACAAATTCAAAACTGCTTTGTTATTTCACTTTTGCAAGCACATTAATAAATAATTCTATTACATATATTTAATTTCTTGAACTTTCCTATAAGCGTAATCTATGCAAAATGACTTTGCCCGGTCAACTACAAGCCTTCCCTGCTACAGTGTTATAAAGCACGTGTACGGGATGAGTTAATCTTGCATATCACATTGAAATTTCTTTTCTTGTTGCTCTGGAGTATTGACACATGTAAGGTCAGGATAGACTTCTTCACTGTTTTAATCTCCCAGATATTGCATTGTAGTATTTTTGGACCAAAACTCTTTTTAATGGTGCAGCAACAGATACTAAGTGCAACAGATTAATTGAAATTTATGCAAAATCTACTTTGTCCTTTGTTGCTTCTGTCAGGAGAAAATAAAATCAAATATTTCAAGTTTGCTTTTTTAGCTGGTGAATCATGAGTTATAAATGAATATTCTTAGCAATGCAGCTGTCTAATACTGTGCAGTACCCAGCATGTGTGAAATGTGGCGATGACATCCTTCAGAGCTGGCAAAATGTGTTGGAATACCTATTTCAGTGATGGAGAAAAGCAAACTACTGTAGTTTGTCAATGCTCTCTTGTTTTTCTATGGTCTTTGTTTCTACCTATTAAAATGTTGAGGTTCTGAAATGCTGGTGTATAAAGGTGTCAGTTTCTTGTAATGTAAGCGAAGTTGCTAATGCAATTCACTGAAGACATTTTACACAAGTCTAAACTGTCTGAAAGCTATTCATTATCACACATCTGTTAGGACACTGTAGGTGATCGTATCCACTATCATACAAAGGATGGAATTGTGAAAAATTTCCCTGTAGTGTAACTTGTCCTAATGCTCTTACTGTGGAGGCTGTAAAATTAACTCTCTCTTAACAGTGGCACTGGCTATTGGGAGGAGGTTAAATACCATTGGTCAAAGGAGCAGGCTGTCAGATCTGCCACATAGGGCTACCTGGGTGGCGCTCAATTCAGTGCTGCTCTTAAGAGGCGCTGCAACACATTAGTATCTAGTATATTAGATTGGGATTGGAAGGAAGATGTTTTACTGGCTTACTACAATCATTTGTGGTTGTAGCGTGGCCATATTGTACTGGATATCACCCTTTGCCTGGTACCCTGTGGAGATGCAGTTGGTGGGTGGAATTGGAATCCTATTGTTGCTCTCACATAAAGAGAGAAGTTAATGTGTGTTCAACAATGTGGGATATAATTCTTGCATCCCAAAATCAAAACATAAACCAGATGGGTTCACCCCTTTGAAACCAACTGGCTATAGGGCATGCTTTCATTTTAATAATGTTGCTGAATCTTCTATGTCTTGTCTCAGAAGCACAAAGGCATTAATTTTATATAATTAACCTAATTAATCCTCATGAAATAGATGAACTGTAATATAACTTCCAGAATAGATAAACACACTGAAGATATTATAGCTATACTAGCAGACTTACCCAGCATTACCTTGGTCCTTCAAGACAGGGCCTTGGGATAGGGGGTGGTGCAGGAAGCTGGGGGCCAGGAGCCTGTTCTTCCTACCTTCAGGCCATACAGGGCCTGTTCTGCCACCTTCCCCCAGATGCCAGGGGCCTGTTCTCTCCCCCATTCCAGTGCCGTGGCCAAGGGCTGGGGGGCCGGGGGATGGTTTGGGACAGAGGCGGCTACTTACTGATGTGCTGTCAGGTAAGATGATGGAGCCCCAGCCCTGCTGGCCACTCCCTTGGTAGTCCTACTGCCCCCAATGGACACTCTGCATATGGCTCTCTTCAATGGGCTTGCTTCCGCCAGTGGCCACGCATATTATGTTCCTCAGAACAGTAGCCCCTCCCTTTCCATGTTCCTGGAGCTTCTGGTTCTCCTGGCCCAACTAAACTCTGATCTTGATTAAAGTTAGGAGAAGAGGAAGTTGCATACCAAATTTGGTGGCCCTAGTTCTTACTGTTTTTAGGAGAAGTTCCTGAGCAAACAGACTCAGACAGACACACAGCCAGACACACACTAATATAGATGAAATTAGTTCAGATATTTCCTACTTGAAGTAGATTATGTGATGGTGCTCAAGCTCCTTAATACAGGGTCAATAGTCTTGTCTGCAAAGTGCCTAACAATAGGAGTCTGCTCCTTTGGCTGAGGTTCTTGGGTACTACAAAGTAGAAATATGATGTAATATTTTGTTTCTTTGTGTGGGTGTAGCTTGCAGCCAACAGCTATAACAAAATATGGTTTTAGTGAGAGAGACTGGCAGAAAAGTTCCCACTAGTAAATTCATTCAGGTTCTAAAAATAATGCACTGCATCAGATACCTGGCAAAATTAGCTGATTAGCCAGATAAACAGAATTTGTAAAACCTTCTGCATTGACACCATCTTGTGAAAAGCAATAACATTGTTTATAATGTCAAAACAATCTAGGGATATAGTGGGACTCTCATTGCAATGCTTACTTATTTACATGAATTTCTTTGTGTGGTGTGGGTTGAAATGAAAGTGGTAGAAGATGCACTTTTGAGGCGTTTGGGTCAATAGATTTTAAAAAGGCACTTGTACTGAGGTTTTTCCCTCCAGTATGTGTGTTTAAAGCACTTGTTCAGGTCTGGAGCCCCTGTGACTGGTGTTTTCAGGAAATATGAAGTAGAAATACAATTAAATATTTTAGTTAAACATATTAATCCAGACTATTAACTATGAATGGCAGACAAAAGAATCAGGATCCAGGAATGGGGGAAAGAGAAAGTGTTTGGGGGTGAAGAATAATGCCACTCTACATTAGGAAGGACTTAAACTCTTGTGCGAAGCTAACTGAAGAAGAAATAGTTACTGATGCATTTCTAGGTAAGTATATCTTAACACAGCATTAACATCTTTTGTTTCTTGCATAATGCCGTATTATCAGACAGGTTCATAATAGAAAGTCTTTCTTCTGTTTTTGGAGCTCATTACTATTATGTCAGAAATTGATTTAAACATGCATCTTTGAAATCCCAGATTTACCCAGTAGGTCATAGTAACCTGTTGAGATGCAGGGTCTGTTAATTAGTTTAGAAATCTTTAACCTTCACCTAATGGCCCACTTGAGATTTTCTGACTTTGGTATTATAAGAATTATTTATAGGGTAACTGCGGGGGCTGGGTTTTATGAACCCAGAGCATCCTAACTTCATAAACATCTTCTGTTCCTTTTCCAATTACTTGAGGTGCATTGGCAGAATTACACATTAACAGCACTGCTGTCTGCATCATACAAGGCTCTAGATGATGGTATTAATCTCTTTTCCAGCAGTGACCAAATCTTCTCTATTGCTAACAAGAAACTAGGAGTGTTTTGCAAATCACTTCACCTGAAGTATTTAGGGACCAAAGAGTTATGGACTAATTTTAAAATGTTCAAAGCTTAACTAAGTCTATATCAAATTTTTTACATTCCTTAAAGTGACAAATTGCTGGTTTAAAGATCAAATGATTGTAGGAATACAGAGTTTGATTTTAAGATGTCTGCCTAAGGTAGTATTTCTCAAAGTGGCCATTGGACCCTATCTGAGAGAGCTGTTACTGGACCGTTTCGGTTTGTTTTCTTACTGGCTCCACAGCCATGGGACCTCACGGCTCCCCTTAGCTGCAGTTCACTGTTTGCAACCAAGAGGAGCCACGGGAAGCAGTGTGACCCAGGCCGCTGCTTCCTGCGTCTCCCCTTGGCTGCAAATGGTGAACCACAGACAAGGGGAGCCGCGAGGCGCTATAGCTGTGGAGCCGGTAAGTAAACAAACAGGAGCGGCCCAGTAGCAGCTCTCTCAGATTGGGTGCATGGACTACTTTGAGAAACACTGGCCTAAGGAGTGAGATTCTGCATAACACATCTGTAGTACATGATTAGGATTGTATTGACTGGCTTCAGAACTCTTGGGCGAATACCATCTGGTCCTGGTGACTTATTACTGTTTAGTTATCAGGTTGTCCCAAACCATTCTCTGTTGACATAACAGTCTGAGACATTTGTCACCTAAAAGGAATAGGTATAGGACTATTCCTCACATACTCTGTAGTGAAGACCCATGCAAAGAATTCATTAGCTTCTCTACAATAGTCTTATCTTCCTTGAGTGCTGGTTTTAGTACCTTGATTTTCTTACATGGTTTTTGCTGTTAATCTGAGTCTATTTTTCTAGTTGCTCTACAAATTCTTGTGTGGCCTGCCTAATTATACTTTTACTCTTGACATGCCACGGTTTATGATCTTTTCTGTTTTTCTTCAGGATTTGACTTCTAATTTGTAAAGGATTACTTTTGCCTCCAACAACTTTTTACTTTATCCATGGTGGGACTATTTTTGGTCCTCCTAATATGTTTAATTTCGCATGTACTCTTAATTTGAGCCTCTACTGTGGTTTTTTTATTAGTTTCCTTGTAGCTTGCAGGCATTTCACTTTTGTGATGCCTTTTTAATGTCCATTTAACTAGCTCCCTCATTTTTGTGGTGTTCCCCTTTCTGAAGTTAAATGTTACTTATGGGTTTCTTTGGTATTTTGTCCCTCTGCAATGTAACATGCTGATATATTATGGTTACTGTTATGAAATGGTTCAGCAATAGTCACCTCTTGGATCAGATCCTGTGCTCCATTTAGGATTAAATCAAGAATTGCCTCTCCTCTTCTGGTTTCCAGGATTAGCTGCACCAAGAAGCAGTCATTTATGGCTTATAGAAATGTTATGTTTACATCCCATCATGAAGTGACTTGTATGCAGCCAACATTGGGATAATTGAAACCCTTCCCTCCCCCCCGATTCAGGTTTTTAAAAAAATGTATATCATCCCTAACCTCCTGCAGCATTTCACAAACACCATCACCATCCTGCTCAGTTTGGTAGCATGTCTACTGCTTATATTAATGGAATTGCTATCCACTGAGATGTGGGATAGTTTGATTTGTCAGATTTTTTTATCATATTTGACTTTCTTTCATCTATAGTGCCTCTCTTCCAGCAGCACAACCTGCCTTCATTCCTATATATTTTGTATTTTGGTATTACCATGTTGCATTTGTTATACTACCAAGTTTCTGTGGTGCTTATTATATCAATGTCTTCATTTAATACCAGGCACTCCAAATTCACCCATCTCATATTTTTTCCTCTAGCATTTGTTTACAAGACTTATAAAATGTGACATGTTTCAGCTATCTGTTGCAATGCTTTTGCAAAAAAAAGCAAAAACAATTCAATTGTAGGTTACATTAACAGAAGCATAGGAGGGAAGTTATGGGAGAGAGTACCATTCTCCGCTGATTAGGCCCCAGCTGGACTGTGTCCCATTTTGATCAACAAAATATATAAAAAAGTAGAGAAACTGGAAAGGTTCCAGAGGCAAGTGACAAAGATCATCAAAGGGATAGAATGTAAGCCATAGAGGCAAAGACTGAAGGAACTGGTATCTTTAGTTTGGAAAAGAATATATTCAGGGGGAGACATGATAGCAATCTAATACTTGAAAGGCTGCCATAAAAAAAAGATGGAGAAAGATTGTTATCTCTTGCCACAGAGGATAGGGACAAGAGGCAATGGGTTCAAACAATAGCATAGGAGATTAAACCTCAGGAAAAAAGCTTCTTAACTATGGGACTAGTAGGATAATGGCTGCCTCTGGTGCTGGGCTGATTGACGTTCTGAAGCTCTAAGTTAACATGTCCAGTGTAAGAAGCCCCTTATTGTAAAAATAATTTATTATTTTCACAGAAGGGATGTTGAATATATAAACAAAAAAGCTTTACATTCTCACAGGAAAGTGGAGGATGCCTGCAGGTTACCCACACTGGTCTAGTACAGTAAAGCCTGGGAGGGGCAGCTATAGCTACTCTGTATTTTTGCATTCTTGGTTATATTGCTTTGGAACTTGATGTATGGAGTAGCTATTCACTGGCCTTTTTGTAGCTGGACATGCTCACCTGAGCTCCCACACTGCAGCCTACCTCAACTTTTTTACATACCTTGATTTTTATACTTTTAGCACAAGTGTTCCTGTTCTTTTAATGCATGTGTTTGTGAGAAGACACAAAAGCAAACTAAGAATTTATCTATCTTCTAATAACAAATGCCACTTAAAAAGATTTCTATTACGCTTTCTTTGGAATATTTTATGTAGCAAACCATCTACAATTCATAATTATTACCTGTTGCCTTTCTCTTTTATGTACCGTATATACTCTATCATAATCTGATGATTTTTTTGGGTTAAAAAAATCATGCTGTAAAGAGCGGGGGTTGGCTTGTGATCGGGTCATTGTGCTTCACATTTTTTTTCCCTGTGGTGGGGAGGAAGAGGAGGTCGGCAAACTTCAGTTCCCGGCCCAGGAAAGCAAACTGCTGATGTACTGGCACATTTTATATACCTGGAGCGTTTGCAGGCATGGAGCCCTTCAGCTCCCATTCACTGTTGTTTGCTGTTCCGGGTTGGCGGGAAGTGGCAGCCAGCACGTCCTCTGGCCCACACTGCTTCCCTCAGTTCCCATTGGCTGGGCACAGCGAACAGCAGCCTGTGGGAGCCACAAGAAGCAGCACAGGCTGAAGGACATGCTGGCTGCCACTTCCCGCCACTTCTGTTGGCCAGAAACAGTGAATCACAGACTCTGGGAGCCTGCAGATGTTTCAGTTAAATGAAACGTCCCGACTTATTCTGATGAGCTGGGTCTGAAAGTTTGTACAGTACATTGCTGATATAGAGTCAGTTTATAAATGGGTCATTGACTTTTTTTCTCTGTAAATTGTGGGGGGTCGGCTTATGAACGAATGGGCTTATGTTCGAGTAAATACGGAATTCAGTCTTGGTCACTGGCATACTTCTCTTAACATTCTTCCAAACCCATTAATTGAAGTTAAAACTCCATACACACTAGAAGAGACAAATTTGGTATTTTGACAACATTTAGTATTCAGCGAAATCCTATTTTAATGTCACTCTGGTGTATATGAAATGAAGAAAAACACGTGTAATACAACTTTTCAAACATATAGTAGAGATCATTTCACACACATTGAAAATACAAGCCACTGCAGAGGGAGGTGACAGCAACATAGCAACAGTTCTAAGACACTAAGAGGAAATAATATAATAGTTGCTATTTAAAAAGCATTTGCCAAAAGCTTTTTATGTAATGGTATCTGATGTGACTATAGATGATTACTTATTTGTATTCCTGTAGCACTTAAATGTCCCAGCCAGAGATTACAGGTCTCATTTTGGTAGATACTGTTCCCAAGAGAAGAGACCGTTCCTGCCTCAAAGGTTTACAGTCTAAAGAGAAGACAGACATAGACAAACAGCTAAAAGCAACTTGCCAAAAATGCTGTACATTTTCTTCTCAATTTCCTTCTGTATTGTAACTCTCCCCTCCCATCAATTTGTGACCAGTCATTGGTATCTGAGACTTCCCCTGTGCCTAGAATCTGCATTGTAATGAGTCTGACTTATTATTTTTGGGTATCCTCCTTTTTCTTTTCTGAGCAGATGGGAAAGGAGCTAGTCAGTTGAGATCACTGTCACCTGACCTGAACCAGGCAGGCATAGACTTGAACATGGCTCCCCCATATCCCAGGTGAGTGACCTGACCTCCCCATGCTATTCTGAGGTGCGGGAGTGTCTTTTTTCTGTCTCAATACCTCTTGAAAGGTGTATATTTCATTCTGATGAGCAATAGGAAAATCTTTTGAAAAAGCAAAATGTTTCACAAGATGGGAAAACCATTCTCTGCCTAAATGTAATGTGTTCTATTGAGGGTAGGGGTGCTGGTTGGAGTGTTTTGTGTGCATGCAAGTGAGAGATAACAAAGTCTCTGCTGTAAATGGGGAACTTTACTTTGGCACCACGAAAATTCTGTTCCAATTCATCCTTGTCCCGAGACTAGGGGTTCCCAGTTGTCCTTAAGCCAGTTAGCTCTGCCAGTCACATTAAATTCCTTGGCCTTTCAGAATTTTTCCCATCTGCTCTAGTCCATGGAGTCACAACTTCTTCCCTTTTTGATTAAGGGATTCCACAGCCAGCCTGCCTTGGGGCTGTGATGAGATTCTGGCAGGCTCCCCTCACTTGCCATCTAGTTCCCATTCCAGGGAGCCTTTCTTTGACTTGGTGATCTCCAGAAATTCTCTTCTCCAAGCTGCCTGCTTTCTCTCTACTTCTGGGAGTTACCTAACTGCTGGATTTTGTCATGCTAAAGATGTAGCTACCTATTCAACACCTAGCTCCATTTCGTGAGTCTGTTGCTCCCTTGAATGCCTTTCCTTAAAGGGGTGATGGAACAGGAGTTAGATAGTCCTGTGTCCCACTACCCTTTAAAGGGGACTGACCATGCTGTTACAGTGCACCGCTTCCAACAAGCTCACATGCCACCAATGGTACACTGGGTGGGAGCTCTTGCCTTAATGTCCAAGTGGAAGGTAATATCCCGCAATCAGAGGAGTCCAGGCCAGGGGCTGAGTCAGAGACTGTATGAGAGCAGGCTTAGCAGTCTGGGAGTTGGGCATGAAGGGGAAGGCTGGGTAACCTGAGTGCTGGGCAGAGAAGGAGCAGCCTGTTGCTGATGGAGTGTGTGTGTGGGGGGGGGGGGAGAGGGGAAGCAATATATGATAGAAGGGTGCAACACAGTGACCTGCTGTTAAGTTATGTGGGAGAAACTGCATATGTGCAGGAGTATGGTGTGGGGAAGGATCCTCATAAGACTGATACCTTAATACTCCTGAATTGGACTGCCACCAGGGACTAGGTTAAGAATTGTAGGGTAACCTTTCAGTGTAATGTATAGCAATTGTGCCTAGGGCATTTGCACCTTTGTTTCTGGTAGTTCTAGTAAATACAGTCTTGCAAAATGTGAGTGTTTTTATAGGTACCCATCAATTGCTAGCGCATTGACAGCTTAATACGTGAAATGATGGCAGCGTGTGCTGCCATGTGGTATGTGGAGCACGCTGATAGACACCTGGTGGCGAGTGGTATAACAAACGCAACAATTAGATACCCTGCAGAGGGGTCAGTCAGAACATTAGCTGCATGGTAAAGTTGGACAAAGGTTGACTTTTGAATGGTGTCTAGTCAATCTCATTCCACTGAAGTGATAAGAGAATTTGGGAAGTTCAAACTGGAGTTTAGCAAGGACACCTAAACTCTGCCTTCAAAAAAAGGGGTTTGAGGTCTCTAATCTCCATTTATAGCTATGACATAAAAAACTGAAGATTATTTTTGGATGAGAAAAGCATCCTGTGCTGTCTAAAATGTGGTGGTTCTTCAAGAGATATCCCCATGGGTGCTCCACTATTGGTGACGGGTTGTCCTGGAGCCAAATCAGAGCTTTGCCGCAGTTGTCAGTTGGGCTATGCATACGCAAGAGGCCCTTCATGCCATTCATGCCTCAGTGCCTCACACATGAGTGGCCGTCTCCTTTCCCCCTCATTTCCTCACTTACTGCGCTCAGTCGAGGACAGAGTTCCTCTCTCACCTCAGGTGTTTGTTCTCCTCAGCGTACTTAGTTTCTTGTAGTTTTTCTTGTTATTGTTCAATAGTTTCCTCATTCCAGTTTCCTCACTGCAGTTAACTAAAAAAATAAAAGTTCTTTCATTTCTGAGGGAACCGTGGGGCAGTGGCAGTGCTTGCGTGAGGCAAACTGCCTAGAGATAATCGGTCCCCCCTTCTGTTTCTCCGTTTTTCTAGTGAGAGTGAGATCAGAAATATGGAAATGGAAAGAAGGCAGAAAAGTTAACTGACACCCAGAAACTCCACGGACACCATTAGTACAGCGCAATGCCAGGCTTGGCAGGGTTTAAGAAGTGTGACGCATGTCAAGATCCCATGCCTGTCTCTGACTTCCACTCATCATGCTTTTGCTGTCTGGGGGAAAGCTCATGGACCCCAAAAATGTGAGCACTGTTGCAGCCTTATGGCAACAGCCAGAAAAGATAGGGGCCTTCAGCTCTGCATGATTCTGTTTTGAAAAGGGTATGCAGCCCTCTGAAGAGCCAGAGCCTCTTGACCTACTGCAGAAGCTGCCAAGAAGCACTCAAAGAGGAAAGCCTCCCTGGTAAGGTCTCTTCCTCCTACCCAGTCTCCTAGAGTGAGCAAAGGAGACAAATCTCGCACCTCCAGTGCCACGGTGCTGAGCCCATCTACCGGCACCGCCTCTGTTGCCACCCATATTGCCTCAGTGCCAACTTGCTCATCCTTGGCACGGGAAAGGTCCCACCAGCAAGCCTAAAGTCTAAAGTGGAAGACTTCCCTTTTGACAAGCAGAAGCTCTTCGCAGCCAAGACTGATGTTCTGCATATCAGCAAATATTCCAGGACCCCACTATGGACCCTGGGAATGTACAATAGAGCCAATTTATTGGGGCCCATCTCAATTCCTTATCTGCTTACCTCCCACACCATCATTTCACTGCTTTGCAGGCCCAGGTAAGCATCCTTTCCATGAGCCCTTCACTACCATACTTACCTGCCACCAACTCATGGATCACATGGCCACCACCACCTACGTGATCCAACATGGGTATTTCCACTTCCGTGCCCTTCAGTAACTTTCGTTACTGGCTAGTAACAGCCTACATGCCATCCTGCCACCCTCTTCACAGGATAGTTACTATCCTCTAAAACGTGTTGGATTCTCTCAAGTGATGGATGTCATCCCACAATCTGCTAGCGGTGGTCCCTCTCCATCAACCTGAACCAATGCTACAAATCACAACAGATGCCTTCTTGTTAGGCTGGAGTGCACACCTACACCATCATATCACCCAGGACAAGTGGCTGCCTCACAAAACAGAATTACACATCAATCTCCTTGAGCTCAGGGCCATCAGGAACACCTGCAGACACTTTGCTACCATCATTGCCAATTCTGTAGTTTTTCATACTCGTGGACAACATGACGACTATGTTTTATATAAACAAACAGGGAAGTGTTTGGTCCTGATATCTTTGTGCAGAGACAGTCTGCCTTTGGAACTGGTGCATCTGCCACAGAGTCACCTTGAGGCATCATACCTACCTGGTGTGAACAATGCCATCGTGGATGCTTGCCTCTATTTTTTGCCGATAGGGTTACCCATCAATAGACCTCTTTGCAACTCACCACAACACCGTGTCCCTGCTTCTGTTCCTGAGCTGGGCGAGGGATCACTAGGTGATGCCTTCTTAATTGCCAGGACAGAACCTCTCCATTACACCTTCCCACCAATTCTGCTGATCCTGACAATCCTTCACAAGTTTCAATCTGATGCAGCTCAAGTCATCCTAACAGCCCTTTCATGGTCGAGGCAGACCTGTTTTCCATACCTTCGTAGTATGTCCATCGAACTGCCGTATCTGCTTCCTCACCGCCATGATCTCTTTCTCAGAATCTGGGCAAATTGCTGCACCCCTTCAACCCCGCACCCTTTACCTTCATGCCTGCTTCCTCTCTGGTTCCATGATAATGAAAACCCTCTGTTCGGAGCAGGTGAGAACAATTTTCCTCCATACTAGAAGACCATCTACCAGAGCCACTTACCTGCAAAAGTGGAAGTGGTTTTCTTCCTGGTGCCAGCAGATTCACGTTGATCCTGGAACTGCACCACTACACTGAATCCTTGACTACGTTACACCTGAAAAGTGTGGGCCTATCCATTTCATTGCTTAAGGTACATCTCATAGCAATAATGGCTTTTCATGTACCAGTTGATGGGTCATCTATTTTTGCTCATCACATCACCAGGAGATTCCTTAAGGGTCTCATGAATCTCTATCCCCCACATAGGGACCCAGCACTTTGTGGCATCTGGCCTTGGTTCTAGATTCTCTCATGAGACCCCTTTTCAAACCCATGGTGACTTGTACTCTTCCATTCCTTCTGATGAAAGTGCTGTTTTTAATAGCCATCACCTCTGCAAGGATGGATTAGAGAGATTGGGGCTTTGATGGTAGGGCCACCCTATACCATTTTCGCGAAGGACAAAGTAACTGCGCCCACATCCCTCCTCCTTACTGAAAGTCTGCACTTCCTTCCACATCAATGAACTGATAGTCTTACCCACATTATTTCCCAAACCTCATACATCCTCTAGGGTTGAAGTGCTTCATACCCTGGATATTAGATGCGTGTTGGCCTTCTATACAGACAGTGTTAGAGAAGAAACAGGCGACCCAGGAGCGGATGGGGTAAACAGAACTGCTTTATTGCCTATGCACATTTACCTCGGACATTCAACACGATGTCCGAGTAGCAACAAATTGGCATTAGTCAGACACTTTTCTCTATTTTAGTATGTTAATTCACGCGTCTGTCACTACTTTTCCTAAAACCTTATTTAGTAATGTTAACTCCCATAACATGAATATTAATAAGCAAATAATGAATAAAATTTTACCCACCCCTAATTGCTATTTATGAAATTTCTAATTGAATCAACACTTGCTTATACTACAAACTAACAGGTTACAGAGATTACAAGGAATTTAACCCTGGAGGTATTATGCAGAGCCAATGAGGATAAGCAAGAGACATAACAAAATAGATTAATTCCGTATTTATCTGGTTTCCTAGGCCTACAAGAATGAAGAGAGAGAACACGTTTATTCATCAGAAAGGATAATAGTGGTTTTGACCGGACGCTTAATCTATTTTACCAAACTACAAAACAAAAGGAAAAAAGCATGTTTAAAGGGAAAATGCTGTGGCTGACCTCTGAACCACTAATGCAGAGCCATTTTAGACCTATTAATTTTTACATAACCCAACAGACAGGACTTGGGCTTTCCATAAGACTCTGTGCCTCTTTGAGTCGATCGCAGAATGCTTAAGAGGCATGCCAATTTCAACCTAGTGTACCTCTAATGGATATAATCGTGCATACCCCGCTATTATGCCATCCGCAATAAGCCTTCAGCAACTCCACCAAGGGCACACACTACCCGTGCTATTGCAACGTCAACGGCCTTTCTGAAAAACATGGCCCATAAAGGTGTTTATCGGACAGACACCTGATCACCCGACCTTACCTTTGCTAGGCAACTATGCAATCGTGCCTCAGCTTGCAGAAGATACAGCAGTAGCTATGGTTGTCTTGTCCACAGCTGCCAAACAGTGGAGCACTTCTTTGTAGTCCACTGTCTGGACTCTCCATCCTGGTGGAGCACTTCTCTGTAGTCACTAACAGTGGGACATCCATGGGGACATCACTCAAAGAAGAAAGGGAAGTTACTCACTCTGTGCAGTAACAAGGGTTCTCTGAGATGTGTGTCCCCATGGGTGCTCCACAACCCTCCCTTCCTACCCGCTGCGCTGAGTCTACCTCACTCATGCATCTGCAAGGAACTGAGGGGGAGTGTTGCTCTGCAGGAGGCACCAAGGCATGAATGGCACAAGACACCTCACACACAGCCCAACTGACAACTGCTGCAAAAGCTTCGATCTGCAGCTTCAGGATGACCCATCACTAACAGTGGAGCATCCACAGGGACACACATCTTGAAGAACAGTTGTTACTGTACTTGGTGAGTAACTTCCCTTTCCCTTGAAACTGAGGAACAATGTGTTGAATATTAACCCTACTGTCCCCCCTGTGGATGTGTACTCAATATTTTGAGAGAGGCCATATTTGCTTTTAGTTCAGCTACAAAGCTTAGTGAAACACAAGTTTTCAATTTCCATATATGTTATAGTTATTCATAACATGAATGTTGATGCTTTTTTAATATTCCTAGTAACCTTTCAGGCAGGTGATGAGAACCCACATGAAGATTAAGTGGCCTTTATGAATAATCTTACTGTGGAACTAATGTAAGTTTTCTGAACCATTTCACCCAATATATGATCAAGCCATCATCTTAATTGACTAGTATTGTAAATCACTTCAAAACAAGGCAAAAGCTACTTAAAACCGTTTGTAAATTAATTTAAACATGTAATTTCTTTTCTGGTTCATGAAAGACATGTGCAGTCTGGCAATTTCTCTGCACTCATGATAGATTTATACAGCAACTCTGCGAGAATTTGATCTCCCCTTTCCCTCTTGTCATTAATGAAATACATCAACCTTGTTATTAAGCAGCAATAAGTTCTAATCTCAATGTCTGTCTTTTTTGATAGCAAATTCAAATAACTTACTATGAAAAATATGACTGTGACATGAAGCAGAAATACTTGGTAATACTATGCCTTTCTTTTTATAGGTGTTTTTGTTTGTTACTTAAGGGGGAAAAGCCTGCTGTTCTTGTTTGGGCAAAACTGTCATTCAGTTGGATTTGGTCAATGGTTGTCATCCTAGAAATCTTACAGGGCCTCAAACTTTAATAATCTCATCACTGCCAAAAAATGAGTGTATGATTTATTTTAAGAAATGTGCTGCCTTAGGGAAAAATCCATTTAATAGAATGTGTCAGAAAATGGGTGACAGTGTGTGGTAGAATGGCTGAGGGAGAATAAGCAGAAAGTGCATTCTAGATGCAAGTGCTTCTTCTCCATAATGAAGTAATGTGAGGCCAGTTCCTTAGGCCTGGTCTACTTACAGCGGAAGGCCAAATTAAGATACGCAACTCCAGCTAAATTAATTATATAGCTGGAGTCAACATGTCTTAAATCAAGTTTCTGCGCTGTCCACACAGCGGAAAGTAGATGGGAGCAAGCACTGCCATTGGCTTTTCTTACTCCTCATGAGTACCAGCGTGGATGGAGATGCCCTCAGAGTTTGATTTAGTGGGTCTTCACTAGACCTGCTGAATTGAACCCTGGAAGATTGACTGCGGCAGTGTCGATCTTCTGCATAGTAAAGATGTGGCCTTAGTGGGTGGTGGTGACTGCATAAGCATAGCTGGAGGAATGGCCTGGCTATAACCTCTGATCCTCAGACTAAACTTCTTTAAGGCTGTGTGGAGCACGGTCCAGCATATTAGCCTATGCATGTTAGCCCAAGCCCTTAATAGAAATTACAGAAGAGGTGGCCTGTCCTCCTGCTTCTGTGGGTTTGCTGGGGTAGGAGAAGTGGTTGTATCTTCATCTCTTTGTGCATATGCACTATTTTCAGTCGGTTTAGCTCATGAGGTTGGTACCTGCTTCAGGCTTCCTTTGGATACGAGATTGGAGAGCACAGGTTTAATATACTCTTCTCTTTTGAGCTTTGCGCTTGTTCAGAGGGTGTTATCATGGCAGATAATGTCTGTCACGGTTCCATAGCTTGCTGAGAGAAATATAATGTTAGTTAATTTTTCTGAAAAGTGGTATGTTGAAATTTTGAAAGAGAACATGACCTTGTAGGCACTCTACATATAGTCTCTTTCAACATTATAGAATCAATTCCGCTGAAAAAACTCCCATTAACATGAACGAGAGTCCTTCCTGCTAAAGGACTGACTTCATCAGGTCTTGTGAGCTATTAGTTCCTATTTCAAAATATGACTACACACAATCTAATTTAACATATCCAATGTTTTAGCTCAGTCATGTCAAACAGGCATCTGGAGGGCCGCATCTGGCCTGATTGAAATTTTTTGGGGCCTGCCACTATGTTTTTATAAAAGAATAAAGTGAGGCCCGCTGGCCGCTTGGAGCAAGTGGCCTAGTGCAGATCACAGCCGGCTGCTCTGCTCACAACACCGCAACAACTGCTCATGGCTGGCTGGGCCATTCTGAATTAGGTGCTCCAGCATGTGCTCACAGCTGGCCACTGTGCTCATGCCGCCCCGGAGCCTGAGGAAGAAGTGTGTGGCGGTAGCAGCGGCGGCTCCGGAACCCAGGCATTAGGTTGGGAGGGGCTGGGAGTGCTTGGCTCTGGGGAGGTGGGAAGCATTAGGTTGGGGGTGCCTGGTTCTGGGGGAGGGGAGAGGCATTAGGTAAGAGAGGCCTGGGGGCGTGGCTCTGGGGAGGAGAGGTATTAGGTTGGGGGTGCTGGCTCTGGGGAGGAGTGAGGCATTAGGTATGGGGAGGGCTGGGAGTGCCTGGCTCTGGGGAGGAGGAGGCACTGGGTTAGAGCGGGGGGGGTTCTGGGGGATTAGAGGGGGATTGGCTTAGAGCAGGGGTATGGGAGTGCCTGGCTCTGTGGGAGAGGAGGAGGAGATTTTGTTAATTTTGTGTTTTATTTATTTATTCCCAAATAAAATCACACAATGTACATTAATTTTATACCAATGAATATGTCAATTTTTTGCAATTGCATGCATAATTATATGTTTATGCAAAATCTCAAACTTACAAAGTATCTGAAATTTTCACAGAAGCCTTTTCTATTTGATTAACCATGGTCTATACTTGTTTTTATTTCAACAAAACAAGTTATGTATCATATGAAAAATTAAAAAGTACCTTAAATTTATATTTAAATTAAATTTTTATATGAGCAAATAACAATTTTACACATCAAATTATTGTATTATATTAAAACAAGACCTGAAAAAATATTATAAAATATACCTAAAACATAATCTATAATAATAAATAATTTCGACTTTCTGATAGAAGTACATTTTCTTTGGTGGCCCTGAAAGCTATCAGTTTTCATTTGTGCGGCCCTCAGTAGGCTTCGAGTTTGACATGCCTGTTTTAGTTGCTTAGGAACCATTTTCAAATAATGGACAGTAAAATTTTAGATACCCCCCCATTCCCAAATGTGGAAATAGGCCTTGTTTTTAATAGCATACCTGTTGTAACAGAAGTTTCAGAGGGGTAGCTGTGTTAGTCTGTAACTGGAAAAACTTTAAAAGTATCAAATAGTTTTGCAGCACCTTAGAGACTAACAAAAAAATGTAAATGGTATCATGAGCTTTCATAGGCACAATCCACTTCTTCAGATGAATGGAGTTTAAGGGGTTGGTCCAGTTTTCAAATAAATAGCACAGAGAGGGGTGATGGGAGGGGGAGGAGGGAGGAGGAAGGGGAGGGGGAGAAGGAAAAAAAAGGTGAAAGAAATTGTCAATTAGAGTATCCATGCTAAATGAAACTGATAAGAATACTTAGTACCCACTTTAAGTACCCTTTGTTTGGTTTTTTATGTCATTAGGATGTGGAATGTAGTGGGGCCATCCAGCCAATGTCTTTGTTTAGACTTCTGTTTTAGAAATCAGACTTGTAAATGAAATTAAGTTCTGTAGCTTCCCTGTCGAGCTGGCTTTTAAAATTGGTTTGACATAATATGGTGACTGTGAGATCCATTAATGAGTGCCCAGGCAAGTTAAAATGTCCCCCAACAGGTTTCTGAATGTTGCCTTTTTGGATATCTGATTTGTGTCCATTAATTCTTTCTTATTGAGTCTGTCCAGTTTGGCCAATATACACAGCAGAGGGGCATTGCTGGCACTTGATGGCATAGATCACATTAGTGGATGTGCAGTTGTACGAGCCTCTGATGTGGTGGCTTACATGGCTAGGTCCTGTGATGATACCTGTAAAGATCTGTGGACAGAGTTGGCATTGGGGTTGATTGCAGGGGGTGGGTTCCTGGATGAGTGTGGTGGAGGTGTGCTGCTTGGTTATTGGAAATAATTTGTTTGAGTCCTGAGAAGTGTAAAAAGATTATTTTGAGAGAGCTCAGACAGGCTTTTGGGACAGTCAAATAAGTGATAACCAGTCCTCAGGGATTCCCCCTGCTTAAGACAAATACCACAACTCTGGTTATATAAAAAAAGATCCTCAAACAATCCCCCAAAGCCTCCAAGCTGTAGCCATTTGAATGTGTTCCCTTAGGAGAGGGCCATTGACTGGGATAAAGAAACAGCTGAACTCTCTAGTCAGGCTTCTGATTGCTGATCTTAAGAACTGACATGAGCATGTAACCAACATGACAAATCTAGCTGCAAGGGGGTCTGTGACTTAACCTAGCAGCTCTCTAGGTTGGAGTTGGAGTGACCTCTAGTGAGTTTTTAACATGTGTGTAGGACATCTATTGTTTTTGTTTTCTTGGTAATGTTTTCACCCTGTGGGGGAAACTGCCGCCTTGGTCTATACCAGGGAGTTATTTCAAAATAACAAGTGGAGTGTCCACAGCACCAAACCTGTTGTTTCAAAATAAGAGGCCAGTTATTTTGAAATAACTCCTACTTTCCATGGGGAATAAGCTTATTTCAAATTTAGTTTTTTTCGAAATAATTTCCTAGTGTAGACATGCTCATAGTGAGGTGCAGAGGACTCTAAC
This sequence comes from Rafetus swinhoei, assembly GCA_019425775.1. Lineage (NCBI taxonomy): Eukaryota > Metazoa > Chordata > Testudines > Trionychidae > Rafetus > Rafetus swinhoei. Next base: position 186,261,455 of record CM033437.1, on the reverse strand, counting down.
ACCCAGATCCAGAGCCAGGGAAATACCAATTTCTGGCAAAGAAGGGTGATGCTTGGGAACTAAAAAACCATAAGAGGATGTCCTCAAGGGAGACCAGAAGGGAGGTAAAAAAAATAGTCGTCACTGAAACTGTGACATTTCTCCCTACTAAGAACTTTTGTTACAAAGCATTCCAGGCATGACCGCAAACCAAAACATCGGCACAGTATAAAAATAGGAAACATCCTGTGTTCAGTTCTCATTGTTATGCCAGTCACTAAAAGTGATAAAGAATGATCCCTTCTTTAATCCAGCCCACAGGTTTTGTGTCTCAATTTTAAACTAGGATTTAGCAGTTTCCTAATAAATGTTCTTTCACTTTGCATCTTTAGGCTGAAAGTCTCCATTTAGACTGCCAGGCTCCAGGGTTGGTTTCTGCTTTTCTGATTTTTAGCTAGATACACTTTATTTTAGAGAATGTTCCAGTCAGCTGGGTTAGTCTGTCTTTTCATTGTTAAGACTGTTGGGTGATGTTTGTCATTAAACTTTTATTCTTTTGCTCTCTTTTGAAAACCCCCTTGTGGCCCAGCCAGGGGGAAATGAATAAACACAAACCCTTCACCGGTGCTTTGGCACAGGGCAGACTTTTTATTCTATCTTGTACATTATTTATTTCCTCCCTCATTTGACAGTGTGTTAGATTACAAAAAGATAATTTAAAAAAATACATTCACTGGATACAGATGGGACTCTCTCAACTGGTTTATTGCATGAAGAAAAATGCTATTGCTAGAACATTTCACTACAAATGCATATGTGATTGCCAATTACATGAGGGATCATAGGCACTGACTGTGGGTGAGCTGGGGCTGGAGCATCTGTGGGGGGTGGAGTGGGCACTTTGCACCCCACTGATGGTCCTGGCTGATCAGCTCTTCCCTCTCTTTAGTCCCTCCCCTCAGCACCTCCTCCCCATGAGGATCAGCTGTTCAGCAATGGCCAGGAGGTGCAAGGGCACAGGTAGAGTCAGGTCAGAAAGTGAGGGAGCAGGATGTGCCCCAAGGGAGAATGGGGCAGGAAAGGGGGTAGAACCTGGATAGAGGTAAGGTCTGGGAGGAAGGGCAGAGTGAGCGCAGGACTGGGGGGAGCATGGGTCAAGCACTTCCCAGGAAATCAAAGTCTGCACCTCTGTGAGGATTAAACCTCTTGAGTTAAATAATGAGCTACTTCAGCTTGAGCTCAAGAGCTACAGGTCTGTAGCTAGGGCTGTAGTACTCACATCCTCTGTGGAACAGGTCTAATGGAAGAACTGTAACACATTTTAGATGTACTCATAATCAATGGTCCTTTTTAAATATTGAATTTCAGGTCTGCCCAGTTTTCCTATCCTTGATAAGCAAACATTCCTGTAGAATTTTCTGACCAACTCCAGATAGCTTAAATGGCTTGAGTTCTAACTTTAAAAATACATTTGATATTTAAGAAAATATCAGCTCAAATTAGACTTCTAGATTGGGGGGCAGGGTAGAAATGTTGCTGACTGTAAAATGTACACTGTGAAATATAGAACATTCATTTTCCCTTAAGGTTTCAGCTACAAAATGTGTAATTAGGCTTTGCCACTTCACAGTCTCCTCGTGAATGAAGAGCATTGACCTGGCATTGAAGAGGGAAATAGCAGAAGTCAAACCATTCTTGTCATATACTGTCAGACTGAAATATCACATTTTCCAAAGGAATTCCTGGTGCTTGAAGAGGAAAATCTTTAACATACTAGTATGACACATCCTAGTCTGAGGCACATCTAGGCCTATATGTGCCCTGCTCCCACTACCGGGGAAGTTAATTGCTCACTATGACTTCAGTAGAAATAAGATATGTCCTATATCTAGGGACCTTTCCAAATGAAGGAAAATACGATGGTATAGAGTGGTGTGTCTTCTCTGAGGAGAAATAATTCAGTTTACATTCCTTAAGGATGAAAGGATTTTCAGAGTTCTTTTCTTTCCACCTTCTCTACTGTATGGGTCATCATCCATCCCATGGGCCTAGAAGCTATTGGCTCTTTCCAGCTGGGCATTCCTCTGCTATCTAGGACACCTATTCCTGACTATTTCATACAAAGTGAGTGCATAGGCCATGGTTAGAACAATACTATTCTGTCACTGTTCTACACCAGCCAACTAGTCCCTTGAGGCTACTACCTGTCAGCATTGAAAAGGCTGCTTTAAAGTGTACAGAGGCGGAAGTAACGTAAAACTGACCCCACAATGAGGAGACTGCAACTGCATTCCTTGTCCAGCCCTCTCCCAGCTGTGGTCTGCGGACAACAAATAGAGAGGTAAGAATCTAGATGTATATGAGAAGCTCTCTGAGACATGTAGAAAACATTGGAATAGTTAACTTTAGTTATGAAAATCTGTGAAGAAGGAAACTTCCTAAACTGTGGAGAAAAATTTCAGAAAGAAATTTGAATAATACGAAAATGTTTAAAGAGGAATCCTAGCTATGAGCAAATTAAAGAGTTCAACAATATAAAAATAATCAAAGGCAAGATCGGTCATGGTTAAAGCAAATAATTTTTTTCTTTCCTGACATGAGTTTCTTTTGAGCGGAGCACAACATATCCCTCAGACTTGCCGGAGACCAGAGACTCATTCTTGGAGGTATTACCCTGTCATCTGTGCCCTTCTATTAAGGAAGAGTGGGGCCTTAAGGGTATGACACACTGAAGAGGTTCCGCAATGGGACTGTGGAAAAAGCTGGGATGTGGCACAGGTGCTGAAGGGGCACAGTACAAATAGCCAGTATATGGGACTTTAAAATCTTTTACAAATGTTGACAAGTATCTAATGTAATCAAGTCCACTGTATTAAGATACAGGAACACAGTGTAAAAAGTCTCATACTGGTTAAGACTCAGGTCCATCTAATCTACTGCAATGTCTCCAGTACAGGCGATTGTTGGTTATTTCAGAGGAAGGTGTAAGAAGTTGTATAGCGGGCAATTTGGAATAATCTGTCCATATGTGCCAGCTATTAGAGGTTGATTTTTGTACACCAAAGCATATAATCTCACCCAGGTTTTTGTAAAACTCCACAAACTGAACTCCACAGTATCTGCAAACAGACTTTACACTTTGTAGCTCTCATTGATAAAATGCAGATTATATTTCTAACAGGTTGAAACATGAATTTCCCTATGTGCCTCATTAAGATGTACTGACTATATCAAAGGTAACTTTTCAATTAAAGATCTCAAGATATTTTTCAGTGTCTGAAGTTGCAAACTATCAACAGAGAAGTCAAAAGCTCAATTAGTTTGACTATGCCTTGAGATAGTAATGATCTTAACTTGTGAGATTCTTGAGATCTAAATAGAAATATTTTAGTGTGGTAGTGTATTATGGAGTCAGGGGAGATAGAAATTTAATTTACTCAAAACAATACAGCAAATGAAGAGCTACTAGTTTAAACCAGAATAACTTGCTTTTGAAGCAAAGAGGTTTACAAAAAGTTAGCTGACATTCAGAGATACCTGCTAACCTTTTCCACATTAAAGACACCCTTCTGTAAGCCAGAAGAAGAAACAGACCTGTCAGCATGAAGAAAGAAATTGTGGTTTGAAGGAAAAGGGTAAATTCAAACAATTGATCAAGGGTCAGTTCTGTTCTCATTAAAGTCCATAATTCAACACCCACATACTTCAATAGGAGTAGGACTGACCTTGAGTGTCTAGTTTTATGACACATATACATAACAGAGGGACATTAAATGAAAATCTTGCACTTGCAAAAAATATTGCCAGGCTATTCCTGGAGCAAAATCATATTTTGACCTGACAGAAACAATCTGTAATGGTCTTGAATAGGGATAGCATTCATGTACTAAACTTAAGTGTTACTGCCCATGTTCCCCATTTAACAAACAATGGAGGGATATTCTACTTCCCCTTGCTACAGAAACCTAGCCCTGAATCTCACACTGTGAATAAAAACTAAATAGGTACTCAATAATTAAAGCAGAAATAATATTCCCCTTCTGCCCCTGGCCTCCCTAATATACTCTGCTCTCCCTGCAGCTTTGGAGAGGCAGGATTTATTAACTTTCCAGAAAAAATCATCTTTTTTTCCCCTCCTTGTGATCACAAGAGAAGAAGAAAAAATGGGGGGTAAAGAGTAGCATTGAAGGCCATTTGGATTCCTCGTGATTGGATAATAACTATTACAGCTATACAAGCAGTCCTTTACATGTTTTGTTAGTTTAATTCTTTGTGAAAATTCTCAGATCTGAGCCAGACCGAGACAAAATGGTGCCCCAAATGAGGAGCGTCTTCTGCAACCCCTCTCCATTTGTTAAACTTTTGAATACCTTATTTTTATTCCATTTGTAGCCCATTTCATGACTTTGATGCCCGGTTTATCCAGGTCTCACAGATTCTAGCCTGACAAATTTATAAATCTGCATTTATTCATGCCATATTTATTCATGCCATATATATGAACAAATTATTTTCCTCTATGCTTATTAGAAGCTTTTTAATTTTAAGAATAATTGAAAATGTACTAACATTAAGAAACTTAACAGTGCACCAAGATTGGGTGGACCAATATGAAACAGTGTTACAGCAGATGACAGCCTTCAAATGTTAACCCAAGTCTTTTAGTTCAAAAGACCACTTTTCTTGGCTTTGCTCTTCCAAACTTAAGCACAGCCTCAGAGCGATCCAAAGACTGACCGATGGCATTTTCAAGTGATAAAATAGCAAGCTATGTCAGTCTTTTGTTGGCCATCGTCGGTCAAAGATGTGTTTTTGATGAGCCTGAGCTTCAAAAAGTTCCACTTGCAATTGTGTCCAGGAGTGTGACCAGAATCCTTAACATTCGGGAAAGCGTCCTTCAGCTCTGCATCATGAATGAGCTGGAGAACTTGGAGTGGAGAGTGCTTCCTGTTTGAAAAATGTGACAGATGTCCAATTTGACATAGAGGTCTTTGTCGTCTATGTTTCTCAGCGTACTTTGCGGCTTCATGGTCCGATTCATAACATGATCCATGAGGCTCTTCCACCTAATACTTGATGTATTGTCTTCGCAATACATCGGAAAGAATACTGAATCTAAGGAAGATGGCACTGCATCTGAGTCAACCAGGTTGAAAGAAGGGCAGTCACACTCATGAAGAAGCTCTTTGACTCAATGCAAGGATCCTTGCCTGGATTCAACTGTTTTTTCCCTTCATGTTCATGCCATCACCACAGCCTTGGCTGTGGCAGTCCTGAAGCTTTATTTTTTTTCTCATTCAAAACTTTCACAAACAGTTCTGTTAGGCCTTTTCCAGTATAGTTGTCCACAGACTCATTAATATATTATCAAATACCTAAAAGCAATCAATTTGTATTGAATTGCTGCAGTAATGGGCCATAGATGCTTTATGAACTAGTCAGTGTGGATGCTCACACATGGCACTATCGTATTTTCCCAAGGATCTCTGCCAAACCGAGAACATGACTGTTCTGTTTGAACAATTTATCTGGGCCCCAGAGTACCAACATTAAATTTTTCTCTTTTGTTGCTAAGAACAAAAACCGCACCGCCACCTCCAGGCCTGGCAGTACCCTGATCACCTGCCTCTAAATGCAGCCTTGCTCAGAGATGTAGCTACTGACTTCTAAGTGCTTAAAATAGAAATATATTAATGCAAATATCCCCTCTTTGTGAATAGTTTTTCCATTTTAAATTCTAACAAATCCCAACAGGGTCTAATTTTTTTGTAACTTTTTTGGACAAAGTTCTCTCCTTTTTCTACCGTGACTTGTATTTATTTTTCTACCATGCCCTACTCTCCACTACATTTTCACCCATTGCTCCTCTTGGAATTTTCATCCCTCCTTCAAAACCCCTCCTTGTTCCCCACTCTGAGTGGAATGTTGTGACTAACATGGAATGTTCTTTAATAGTTTAATAATACAGGATTTGGCGCTTTTAGTAGCATGGCCACCAGTACATCAGAGTTCAGGGATAACTGCATGTCTGTCCTCTCTCCTATGTCTCTTTATGACTCCTGTTAGGCACTCTGCCTCTTGCCCTTACCTGTGTCTATGTGATTTCTCAGTTCTTTTCTCAGACCAAGACCTGGGTACACTAGGACATATATACCAACCTCTTTACCCCCTGGAAATGTTTTGGTTTGGACATCTGCTTAATCCTCCCTTTGGGAGCCTATGACTAGTGATTCAATGACCCAACAACTCTTTCAAAACAGAAAGTATTTTTATTAATCAGTTGGAACAAGCATTAAAGAGAGAGGATTTTAAAACAAACAGCCGGTAGGCATATGGGGTCTAATCTAATATTGATAGACTATAAACTAAGTTAGATGAGCTTTCCTCATACATTACAAAACAAAGCCAGCTTGGACCTGCAATTATGTCCCTGTGGTGCTGTAGTGCAGACACCACCTTTATCAAAGGAAGGGTTTTTTTCCCTGCTGAGGTAGATTATCCACCTCCCCAAGCTGCAGTAGCTAGTTTGGTTGAAAAATTCTTCTGTTGATCTAGCTGTGTTTAGAATTTTTCCAACCTCTGGGCACCAAACTAGGTTGGTCTAATTTTAAATGTAAACCAGGCTTAGTAGAGGGATCTGGGCTGGTTAGCATAACTTGTGGAAAATGCAAACCTAATTTCCCGTGTTTTTCAGCAAAAAATTACATCTGTCACTTAAATGTACTCTGAAAGAGTAGAGCAACACAGTTGACACAAGATAGTGCCAAACAATTCATTTAAAAAGAATTTAGGCTGGAAGAGAGAACCTTATCTATGAAATGTAGGTGCAGGACTTTTCTACTCAATGGAAAAATCCACAGGAAGGGAAAAAAGATGTTAATGGAGAGAACAATCATGGCATACTGTTGTTGCCACATTGTTACATCTATAGGGGTGATGTTTTCACGGAAGGGGGAAGGAGGCAGCCCCATGGAACCTCAACCTTACTTCAGAGGGACTTTCCCTGTGACTGGTATCTGGAAATCCATCTCCTCTGGTGGTGTGACTCCTAAAGTTCAGAGTAGGTTGTGATGTGGTCAGTTAATGCCAGAGTGGGGGAGTATAAGTACTGTTCAGATTCTCTACTTGGGATTCAGCTTCTCTAATGGAGAGCAGCTGCTGTGTTTCCCTCTTTAATTTGTGTCTCTGACCATGTTGAGCTCGAGCAGAGGGGCTTCTGCTGGTTTAAGGGAAGGGGAACATGCAGCAGAGATGCTATTTTGCCCCCATCTTTCCATATTGTCTTGCTCCCTTCTGGTAAAGGTTAATTCCCATCACTTTCAACAGGGTCTCTTCTAGTTCTCTAAAATTGGCTAATAAAGATAAAATAGAAAATTAATGGGATTTTTTTGCTGTTTTTGTGTGTTGGTGCCCATCAAATCTAGGGGTCTGGACATTTCCTGCACTACATCAAAAGTTAATTTTGCTCAAAAATATGTATTGTTTAGTCTGCTGAGTGTCTTGTCAGCAGCAAGGACTGGTGAGTTGGGCTGCGAGCCAGGAACTCCTGAGTTCTAGTCCACATGCTGCTGAGTGGGCTTAATAAGGCTTTGTGCTTCTACGACACTTTGCAAACATTATTTATTTGGCTGCCACCTTTTAAACCTTCCTCTTCTCCATCCTGGCTGTTTCTGCATCATGGTTGGGAATGTTCTTTTGTTTTAATGAGGTCCTGAGGATCAATGCAGACCCACGTGTGGCTTTCTCACTCACACCACACTGCATTTGGCTTTAACTCGTCTTTACATCTTTTGTTTCATAAGGATCGATATCTTTTACCTCAAGGTCTGATCATAAGCATACTAGTATTCTATGGTAGCTGCCATACTGCCGGGGGTTTCCCCAATCCCTACAGTGAATGTGGGGGAATAGAAACTATATACACAAGTTCACTATGAGCAGGAGAAAAGGTACATGGGCAGAGGTGCAACATCTCTGATATTTGCAAAGATGGCACTGGAGAAATAGTGGGTAGATTTTAAAAAATCATCGGCCACTTGCAGCTCTTATGGAAAACTAAGTAGTTTTGACAATCTTTCTATGGTAGTCCAATGGCAAAAAAGCACAGAGGCTTTTTGGAGTTTTCTGATTACTTGGGCTGAGATTGTGTGTGGGGTTTTTTATTGTTTTGTTTTTGTTATTGTGTTGGTGGTGTTTTTTGCAAAGGTGACTAAAAGAAGTTGGTATCTGACTTAGGTTCTCTTGACAGTTCCAGGATTGAGCATTTTGGTGTATTAATTGCATAAGGTGGAAATTTCCACCTCTTATATCTGTCACTCTTTGAGGCAGTGACCATGGAAATATTATTGTCAAAAGAGGACTTTAAACTATTGGAGGCTAGAGAGGCAGTACCCTGTCTCTGGAAAACAAGGAGTTAATAATGCTCCTTACATACATGTTCCTGGGAGGGGCCAGAAGCAGTAGCTCCAGGAACAGGATGGGGGAAGGCTGGTCTCTAAATTCAGGGCTATCTGCCATGGTGTAAGAAGCCCTTTGGTTTTGATTAAATTGTGGAGTTTTCTTAGACTCTTTAAAGCCAGAGAGAACATTGTGATGATCGAATCTGGCCTTCTGCATCACACAGGCCATAGAATTTCATCATGGGATTCCTGCATCAAGGTCATGATGTGTGGCTTAGCCAGAGAATAGCTTTTAGAAACCTTTTGATGCAAAGACTTTAAATGATGGAGAATCCACCATATCCCTAGGTAAAATGTTCTCATGGCTATTTTTACCTCATTATAAATTTGCAGAGGTATTTTTAGCCTGAATTTGTCTAGTTTCAATTTTTAGCCATTGGATCTTGTTTGTCTGCTAAATTAAAACCCTTCTATCAGAAACGATTTCCTTGTATAGATACTTATAGACTTATGATTGTCACTTCCCAACCTTCTACTTGGTTTGTCTAAAAGATTTAACTTTATTCTCATCTGTATGGCACGCTTTCTAGACCTCGAATTGTTCTTGTAGCCCTTCTCTGAACCCTCTCCAACATACTTTCTGAAATGTACATACCAGAAATGGACAGAGTAGTCTGACCTCGGTTTAATTAAAGCTGTATGAAGTGTAATAACATCTTCCTCATCCTCCTCTGTGTTCCTTTACTTATACTTTAGTCGTCTTAGCTACAGCATTGAACTGGAAGCTCATTTTCATCTCCCCTTCTCTTAGACTTCTGGGACATGCTATAATGAGGACAAATATGGGACAAAATTATTATGGACTTCAAGGACTTGAATATTAAATATCTGAACCAGAATGAGGATCACTTCCCTTGTGTTGGCCCTATGGCAGTATGCTTAAAGGGCGTGGGTGCAAATCTCATTGAAGTCAATGGGCCAAATCTAAAGGTCATTCCAGATGAAATCATGTAATAAAGTGAATAGAAGTATCAGTCTTGGAAATTGCACAGGTTTGGAATTCAGTAAGAGCAATCTTTTTGTGCAAGGAATATGCACAAGTCCTGTACACTACTTCCATCCATAAAATGGGCAGAAACCTTGAGCAATGCATGTATGCAGGGGTGAAATTCAATTACCATAAAAATGATCATAATGGTCCATCTAGCTCAGTTTTCTGTCCTCTGACAGTGGATGTTGCCAGGTACTTCAGAGGAAATGAACAGAACATGACTATTATCAAATGATTAGTTTTATTATTAAAACTAATAAAAGAAAGTTCTTCTTCACACAGCGTGTAGTCAGCATGTGGAACTCCTTGCCAGAGGAGGCTGTGAAGGCTAGGACTATAACAGAGTTTAAAGAGAAGCTAGATAATTTCATGGAGGTTAGGTCCATAAAAGGCTATTAGCCAGGGGATAAAATGGTGTCCTTGGCCTCTGTTTGACAGAGGCTGGAGAGGGATGGCGGGAGACAAAGCGCTTGATCATTGTCTTCGGTCCACCTCTGGGGCACCTGGTGCTGGCCACTGTCGGCAGACAGGATACTGGGCCTAGATGGACCTTTGGTCTGACCGATGCACGGCCGTTCTTATGTTCTTATGTTCTTATGATCCAAACCCTGTTGTCCAGTCCCTCGCCATCTTTGCTAATTGGAGAAACCCTGCTTCTTGTGTTGTGAAGGGATAAATAACATTTCCTTATTCACTTTTCCCATAACATTCATGATGGTATAGACCTCTATCATAGCCACTCTTAGTTATCCCTTTCTTTTCTAAATTGAACAGTCCCAGTCTTCTTAATATCTCCTAATATGGAACTTGTTCCATACTCCAGATTACTGTTGTTGCTCTTCTCTGTATTTTTTCAGGTCTAATATCTATTTTTTTAAGATGGGATAACTAGCATTGCATGTGGTATTCAAGGTGAGGGCATACTATGGACGTATTAGTGGCATTATGGTATTTTCTGTCTTATCTAGCTATCCTCCTAATGGATCCTGATAGCTTTTTTTGACTGCTACTGCATAAGAACATAAGAACATAAGAACGGCCGTAGCGGGTCAGACCAAAGGTCCATCTAGCCCAGTATCCTGTCTGCCGACAGTGGCCAGCACCAGGTGCCCCAGAGGGGTGGACCGAAGACAATGATCAAGCGCTTTGTCTCCTGCCATCCCTCTCCAGCCTCTGTCAAACAGAGCCAAGGACACCATTTTATCCCTGGCTAATAGCCTTTTATGGACCTAACCTCCATGAAATTATCTAGCTTCTCTTTAAACTCTGTTATAGTCCTAGCCTTCACAGCCTCCTCTGGCAAGGAGTTCCACAGGTTGACTACGCTGTGTGAAGAAGAACTTTCTTTTATTAGTTTTAAACCTGCTACCCATTAATTTCATTTGGTGTCCTCTAGTTCTTCTATTTAGGGAACTAATAAATAACTTTTCTTTATCGCCCTCTCACACCACTCATGATTTTATACACCTCTATCATATCCCCCTCAGTCTCCTCTTTTCTAAACTGAAAAGTCCCAGTCGCTTTAACCTCTCCTCATATGGGACCCGTTCCAAACCCTAATCATTTTAGTTGCCCTTTTCTGAACCCTTTCCAAGGCCAAAATATCTTTTTGAGGTGAGAGACCACATCTGTACACAGTATTCAAGATGTGGGCGTACCATAGTTTTATACAGGGCAGTAAGATATTCCGGGTCTTATTTTCTATCCCTTTCTTAATAATACCTAGCATCCTATTTGCCTTTTTGACCGCGCTGCATGTGTGGAAGTTTTCAGAGAACTGTCACGATAACTCCAAGATCTCTTTCCTGATTTGTCGTAGCCAAATTAGCCCCCATCATACTGTACGCATTATAGTTGGGGTTATTTTTCCCGAATGTGCATTACTTTACACTTATCCACATTAAATTTCATTTGCCATTTTGTTGCCCAATCACTCAGTTTGGTGAGATCTTCTTGGAGTCCCTTACAGTCTGCTTCTGTCTTGACTATCCTAAACAGTTTGGTATCATCCATAAACTTTACCACCTCACTGCTTACCCCTTTCTCCAGATCATTTATGAATAAGTTGAACAGGATTGGTCCTAGGACTGACCCTTGGGGACACCACTAGTTACCCCTCTCCATTCTGAAAATTTACCATTTATTCCTACCCTTTGTTTCCTGTCTTTTAACCAGTTCTCAATCCAAGAAAGGACCTTCCCTCTTATCCCATGGCCATGTAATTTACACAAGAGCCTTTGGTGAGGACCTTGTCAAGAGCTTTCTGGAAATCTAAGTATACTATATCTACTGGATCCCCCTTGTCCGCATGTTTATTAACCTTCAAAGAACTCTAATAGATTAGTAAGACAAGTTTCCTTTACAGAACCATGTTGACTTTTGTCCAACAAATTATGTTCTTCTACATGCTTCACAATTTTATTCTTTACTATTGTTTCGACTAATTTGCCCGGTACTGAAGTTAGACTTACCGGTCTGTAATTGCCCGGATCGCCTAGAGCCCTTTTTAAATATTGGTGTCACGTTGGCTACCTTCCAGTCATTAGGTACGGAAGCCGATTTAAGGGATAGGTTACAAACCACAGATAATAGTTCAGCAATTTCCCATTTGAGTTCTTTTTAGAACCCTTGATGAATGCCATCCGGTCCCGGAGATTTGTTAACATTAAGTTTTTCTATTTGTTCCAAAACCTCCTCTAATGACACTTCAATCCGGGACAGTTCCTCAGATTCATTACTCACAAAGGACGGTGCAGATTTGGGAATCTCCCAACATCCTCAGCCGTGAAGACTGAAGCAAAGAAATCATTTAGTTTCTCCGCAATGGCTTTATCGCCCTTGATTGCGCCTTTATAGTTCGATCATCTAGGGGACCCACAGGTTTTTTAGCAGGCTTCCTGCTTCTAATGTACTTAAAAACATTTTGTTATTTCTTTTGAGTTTTTGGCTAGCTGTTCCTCAAAATCTTTTTTGCTTTTCTTATTACATTTTTACACTTGATTTGACAGTGTTTATGTTCCTTTCTATTTATCTCACTAGGATTGACTTCCACTTCTTAAAAGATGCCTTTTGTCCTCACTGCTTCTTTTACATGGTGGTTAAGCCACAGTGACTCTTTTAGGTCTCTTGCTATGTTTTTAATTTGGGGTATACATTTAAGTTGGGCCTCTATTATGGTGTCTTTAAAAGTTTCCATGCAGCTTGCAGGGATTTGGCTCTAGTCACTGTGCCTTTTAATTTCTGTTTAACTAACCTCCTCATTTTTGTGTAATTCCCTTTTTGAAATTAAATGCCAGGGTGCTGGTCTGCTGAGTGTTCTTCCCACCACAGGAATGTTGAATGTTATTATATTATGGTCACTATTCCCAAGCGGTCCTGCGGTTATTTCCTGGACCTGATCCTGCGCTCCACTCAGGACTAAATCGAGAATTGCCTCTCCTTGTGGGTTCCTGCACTAGCTGCTCCAAGAAGCAGTCATTTAAGCCATTGAGAAATTTTATCTCGCTTCTCTTCCTGAGGTGACATGTATCCAGTCAATATGGGGTAATTAAAATCCCCCATTATTATAGAGTTCTTTGTTTTGGTAGCCTCTCTAATCTCCCTCAGCATTTCAATGTCAGTATCCCTGTCCTGGTCAGGTGGTCGGTAATATATCCCTACTGCTAATTTCTTATTTTTGGAGCATGGAATTACTATCCATAGCGATTCTATTGAACATGTTGATTCATTTAATATTTTTATTTCATTTGATTCTACATTATCTTTCACATACAGTGCCACTCCGCCACCCACCCGGCCTGCTCTATCCTTTCGATATATTTTATATCCCGGTATGATTGTGTCCCACAGATTTTCCTCATTCCACCAGGTTTCAGTGATGCCTATTATGTCAATCTCCTCATTTAATACTAGGTACTCTAGTTCACCCATCTTATTAGTCAGACTCCTAGCATTTGTGTAGAAGCACTTTAAAAATTTGCCACTGCTTATTTGTCTGCCCTTCCCTGATGCATTGGATTCCTTTGTGCGGTTGTTTGTCTGCTCTGGCCCATGGTTTGCCCTCTCCCCTCCTCTCTTTCTGACTACAGCTTAGAGAATCTCTATCAATGGATTCTCCTCTAAGAGAAGTCTCCCTCCGATTTACGTGCATCTCCACACCAATCGGCTTTCCCCATCTCTCAGTTTAAAAACTGCTCTGACCTTTTTAATGTTTAGTGCCAGCAGTCTGGTTCCACCCTGGTTTAGGTGGAGCCCATCCTTCCTGTATAGGCTCCCCTCTCCCAAAAGTGTCCCCAGTTCCTAATAAATCCAAACCCCTCTTCCCTACACCATCGTCTCATCCACGCATTGAGATTCTGAATCTCTGCCTGCCTACCTGGCCCTGCGCGTGGAACTGGAAGCATTTCGAGCGCCACCATAGAGGTCCTGGATTTCAGTCTCTTTCCTAGCAGCCTAAATTTGGCCTCCAGGACATCTCTCCTACCCTTCCCTACGTCATTGGTACCTACATGTACCACGACCACGGCTCCTCCCAGCACTACACATAAGTCTATCTAGATGCCTCGAGAGATCCAACCTTCGCACCAGGCAGGCAAGTGACCATACGGTTCTCGGTCATCACAAACCCAACTATCTATGTTTCTAACGATCGAATCACCCACTACTAACACCTGCCTCTTCCGAACTGGCATCTTTAGCTTATGTCTGCAAAGAATTATCCACAACAAATCAATACCTTTCTTGAGTGGTTACGAGTAATTTAAATCCCATCATTTTGTATGTATAGTTGGGATCGTGTTTTTCATTATACATTACTTTGCATTTATCAACATAGAATTTCAAATGCCATTTTGTTGCCTACTCACCCAGTTTTGTAGCTCTTTGCAGCCAACTTTGGACTCGACTACCTTAAGTAATTTTGTATTCTCTTCACCTCATTGTTTTATCTTATTTTGAATCATGTTGAACAGCACAGGTCCTGGTACAAGATTTGAGCACTATTTTACCTCCTGCCACTATGAAACTTGGTCATTTATTCTTACCATTTGTTTCATAGCTTTTAACAGTTTTCTGTTCCACAAGAGGACCTTCCCTCTTATCCCATGACTGCCTACTTTGCTTAAGAGCTTTTGGTGTGGAAACTTGTCAGAGGCTTTCAGAAAATCCAAGTGCACTGTACCCACTGGATCACCCTTGTCCACATGTTTGTTTGCTCTCAGAATTCTAATAGGTTTATGAAAGGGAATTGTGTCTCAGCAAACATATGTTGACTCTTCTACATATTGTATTCATCTACATGTCTGATCATTCTGATTACTATAGTTTGAACCAATTTTCCTGGTATTGTTGGAGTAAGGGAGGACTGTGGGAAAAGCAATTAACTGGAGGATAGAAGACAAAACATCCACTTCCACTTTTACATACTACATTCCTGTAGCTTACAATCACATGATCCCAAAATATACCAAATTGTATCTTTTACACATCATGGCTACGTCTACACTGGCATGATTTTCCGGAAATGCTTAAAACGGAACAGTTTTCCGTTATAAGTATTTCCGGAAAAAGCGTCTACATTAGTCCCGGAGTTACCGTTATAACGATCGCTTTTCGGAAAAGCGCGTCTACGATGTGCGCGCTTTTCGGAAAAGCAGAAGCCGGAGCCATTTGAAGGGCAAAGGCCACCAGACCTTTCGGGGCGGGGCGGGCGCCATTCAGACACGTGCTTAAAGGGGTCTCGCCGGACAGCCGTTGGTCTCCTGCTCCCCTGCCTTGGGACCTCTGCCAGGGACTGGCACCCTTAGCAGGTTCAGTGGTTGCCCTCTGGGTTTGGGGACACCACCCTTTGGCCCCCAACTGCTTTTCCCTGAGTTTAGTTTTTCTGCCCTGCTCTGTCTGCCATGGAGCCGTGGGTGGCCATTTGCCTGCTCGGGCCCCTGTTGGAGCTGTGCAGTGCCTGCTGCTCGTGCTGCAGGCCGGTGCCATGGTGTACATGAACCAGGAGGCAGAGATCGCATTGGACTCCCTCACCAGGAGGCCCTGGCAACCGTGTGGCATCAGCACCCCACCGTGGAGGCCCGTCTGGAGTTTCGAGCAGCACCGACTGGTGGAGCGGCTGGTCCTCGGGGTCTGGGGCGACCACCAATGGATCAGGAATTTCCGCATGAGAAAGCGGACCTTCCTGCAGCTGTGCACCTGGCTCACCCCGGCGCTGCAGAGAGCCACCACCCGGCTGCGGGCACCCATCCCCATCAAGAAGAGGGTCGCCATCGCGCTCTGGAAGCTGGCCACACCGGACAGCTACCGCTCGATGGCACAGCAGTTCGAGTGGGACGATCAACCGTCGGAGTGATCGTCGTGGAGGTAAGTCCCAGGGGAGTGGGATGGGGAGGGTGCTGCACTCCAGGCCCAGGGATAGCCAAGATTCCAGGCTGGGTCGGCCAGGGGTTTGGGCCGTCCCTCCCTTGCACAGGCCCGCTGGTGGGGGCCGTGGGGCGAGGGGGCCCTGGTGTGTGTGTGTGTGGGTGTGTGTGAGGACAGAGGGAATCAAGGGGGCCCCAAGGGGCGCACACTCACCCCTGCCGTGCGTGATGTGTTCCCTTGTGTTTCTCTGCACCCTTCTGCAGGTCGTCCACGCCATCAACAACATCCTGCTCCCGCGAATCATCCGCCTGCGCGGCGTGGATGATACCATGGCGGCCGCTGCCCTCGGGTTCCCCAACTGCGGGAGCCCTGGGCGCCACCCACATCCCCATCCGGGCCCCGGAGCATCGGCGGCCCATTTCATGAACCGCAAAGTACTGCTCCATTGTTCTGCAGGCCCTCGTGGACCACCGGGGCCGCTTCCTGGACATTCACGGGGCTGGTCGGCCGGGCACCAGCGCCCGCATCCTCCGCAACTCTGGACTGTTTCGCAGGTTGAAGGCGGGCACCTACTTCCCCGGCGAGACTTGACTGTCGAGGATGTGCCTATGCCCATCTGCGTCGTCGCGGACGCGGCCTACCCCTGATGCCCTGGCTAATGCGGCCCTGCGGGGCAGCGGACCAGAACCGGGCGGTTCAGCGACCGCCTCAACCGGGCCCGAAACCCAGTGGAGCTGGCCTTTGGGCGTTTAAAGCCCGATTCCGTTGTTTGCTCACCCGTCTCGACATGGGTGAGCAGAATGCAACGGAGGTACTGGCAGCGTGCTGCGTGCTCCACAACATTGTGGAGCGCAGCGGGAGGCCTTCCTCCCTGCATGGATGGCAGCCGAGGCACAGACCTTGGAACAGCCCGACACAGCTGCCGTCCGCCAGGCGCGCCAGGATGCGGTGCGCATCAGAGAGCCCTGGTGGACATGTTTGCCCAAGCCCGTAGCAGGGTCGCCTGGGTCTCCCCAGACTACTCCCGCCCGTCCCTACCCCTCCCCACCCCTCCTTACCTCCCCAATTGTAAAGCGTCGGGTCAAAGCACATCGGCCGTCATCGTGACTGTTCGTCGGGTGCGTCGGGCTTAGTCAGGGTTTTCTTTTTAGTTTAGGCTAGGGTTTAGGCCACCATCGTCTGTCGAAGAACAGCCACGAGGATTAGGGGTCGTGCGGAAGGCTCAAGTCAGCGTACCTGATTCCAGTCGTCTTCCGTCGAGGATCTCCTGGCTGTTCCTCTCCTGAGGCCCGGAAGGACCAAAGGATTGAGGTGGCCAGCAACACTACCCAATTGTCCTCCCTGCGCCTAGACTATGTTTAATTATCTGTAGTGTGCATCTTTTAACTGTTCTTGCTTGTTTGTGAGCTATGTAAATATAGTTTGTGGTTTACATTTTACTGAAAAGTCTCAGTATTTATTTATGCGCCACAAACCAATGAGCACTTAAAGGGCCCCCAGTGATAGAGTACAGATTTTGTTGTCTGCAGTTTGTAACCCTGTTAAATTTAAGTGGCTAATTGGCATCTCACATCATTTCCTACAGTTACTAGAGTAACACGATAACCAACACAGGAATGAACAGAAAAATAGAAAACTGTTTATTTACAAGGGGGAGGACCTTCAACTGGGACGGGGACCTTCAACTGGGACTGGGACGGGGACCTTCAACTGGGACAGGGGACCTTCAGCTGGGACTGGGACGGGGGACCTTCAACTGGGACGGGGGCAGTTACTGGGATGGATGGCCCCTGCGACTGCTCCTCCGGGGCCTGCACACGCTGGGCAGACCGCGTGAGGGGCAGGCTGCACGGGGAGGTGGGCACGACCACGGGCACGACCACGACCACGACCACGGGCAGGGGCAGGAGCAGGAGCAGGGGCAGGAGCAGGGGCAGGGGCAGGGGCAGGAGCAGGGGCAGGGGCAGGGGCAGGGGCAGGGGCAGGGCAGGGGCAGGAGCAGGAGCAGGAGCAGGAGCTGGGATAGGAGCTGGGATAGGAGGGGGCATGGGCTGTGCTCCGGGAGGAATGGCGGGGGCATGGGGTCCGGCCATGCCATAATGGATGGCATGGACCAAATGTGCTGTGAGCACGTCCATGTTTGTGCGCATCCCTCGGCACTCATGTAGGAAGGCAGCCCAGCCCTCCTGCCGCCACTGCAGGTCCCCCTGCACCCGCTCGGCGATGGAGGCCTGGATTGCCTCCACGGCGGCGCACGTGGCGGCGCAGAAGCTGGTCTCTCTGCCGCCGCCTGTGCCTCGAGGTTGGCCAGCTGGGGTGCTGCTGCCGCAGTGTCGGGTCTGGTGCTGGGTCCCGCTGCAGGGAAGAGAAGAAAGGATGGGTCAGTCAGGCAGGCCGTCCACTGTCCCCACATCTCATGCCCTCCACCCCTGAGCCCAGGTGACCCCACAGTTGTGTGGCTTGGGCCCACTCGGTTTCCCTCCTGCCCCCGTGTTGTATGTTGGCAAGGAGGACCGCCCCTGCTGGAGTAGGGTCCCCTCTCCAGTATTGTAGCACCGGTCTGTGTCCTGGCCCCGTGGAGGCGGGAGGGTGCTTGTGCTGCGTTCACCTGTGGAACTCCCTGCCGGTGGAGACTGTGAAAAGCTTTGGGCTAATCGCTGGTGTTTGACAGGGGCGAGATGCATCCCCACGCAGTGCCTGGGAGCACATCTGGCAGAGGCGGTCTGGGCTCTCAGATCCTCGCGTGGGATATCTCCTGGAGCGTAACCAGAAGCGTGAGTGGGTGGGGGTCCCATCCTTGCAGCAAAACTCAGGGGCCCTTGTCCTCCCACTATCCCTCCCGCAAGGCCGGTAGCCCAGGGACATGTGCGGCCACAGTGGGGACTTCCCTCGGGGAACCAGCCAAGGCACCGGGAGCAGGCGAGGACTGTGGCGCTGCGGTTTTCCCAGGAGCAGCTGGCTGTGCCTCACAGCCAGGCATGGGACAGTGTGCTGTTCTCCGTGCTGCACCCTTGGCGGAGGTGAGGGCTCTGGGCTGAGTCCCTGGGGCCCTGGCCGGTTCCAGCCGGCATCCACCCTTCCCCTGGTCCCGCCGCATGTGTGTGAGCAGCACGGTCCCAGGCGTGCCCTGCAGCTGCCTGCGCGGCCATGTGCGCTCGGTCGCCAGGCTGCACGAGGTTGCACGTGCTGCTTGCTGCCTCATGCGGCGCAGCGTGCAGCTCACGTGGCCTGAGTGAAATGCTCTCCCCTCCTCCCTCTGGGCACCTGGCTCCCCACCCCGCCCTCCGCCCCCGCCCTTTGGGAGTGCAAACTGCAAAGACTCACCAGTGGGTTCCTCCCGGCCTCGGCCTCGGCCTCGGAGGAGCTGCTGGAGGGCCTGCTGGGTGGTGGCCTCCTCCCGCGCCGGACGCGCTGCTGCTGTCCTCTCCCTCCCCTGCTCGGTGGGTCGTCTGATGGGCGCTGGCAGGTGTCCACAGGGCGTCCGGGGCTTGCGGGGCTGGCTGGCCCAGGAAGGCGTTCAGCCGGTCATAGTAGGGGCAGGCGTCTGGTCCTGCCCCTGCCCTCGCTGGCCCGGACGTACCCCAGCCGCAGCTCCTTCACTTTGGAGCGGACCTGCTCGGCATTCGGGTGGGGTGTCCCTGTTGTGCCAGGTTGTCGGCCAGCCGTGTGTACAGCTCGACATTGCGGCGCCTGGAGTGCAGGTCGTGAGACCCTCCTCCTCCTGCCACAAGTCCAGGAGGGTCTCCAGCTCCTGGGGGTCCAGGATGGGGCCCGGCGTTTGCGGCCCCTGGGGGCCTCCTGTGCTGGGGGTGCAGGGGCTCACCAGCCGGAGCTGCCATGGCGCGGTCCAATGGGTGGCTGGGCAGCACAGCAGCGCGTGGCAGAGCTCAGGCTGCAGGGTCTGCGGCGCTCCTGCCACGTGCGCCCAGCAGCCTCCCTACCAGGAAGTCCAGGGCTCCTCACGGGGTCTCGTGGCGACCAAACCGCTTTTTCCGTTTCTTCTGCTTTTCCGGAAAAGCTGTCTACACTGGCCCTTTTCGGAAAAGCTTTTCCGGAAAAAGGACTTTTGCCCAGCGGGAGCGGCATAGCTTTCGGAAAAGCGGCTGATTTCATACAGTAGATCGTCATTGCTTTTCCGGAAAAGCAAGCGGCCAGTGTAGACAGCTCGCACCTTATTCCGGAAAAGCGGCTGATTTTCCGGAATAAGTGGCCCAGTGTAGACACAGCCCATCTGAGTAGCAGGTTAATGTAAATGATGCTGCTTTGCCTCTCTCTCTCTCTCACTCACACTAGCTTGCATCTAATGCTCATTTTACACAATTATAATCTTTGGTTAACACATTACGAAGGCAATTTCACTTCTCCACACCAAATGCTGTGAATGATCCACTTCCACCCTCACCTGATTAAGTTCATTAACACAAGCAACTTCTTCACTGTATATACTCCTGCTTCTGTAACTTCCACTCCAATTCATCTGATGAAGTGGATTTTACCCACATAAGCTTATGCCCTAATAAATCTGTTGGTCTCTAAGTTTCTGTGGTTAGAATGCTCTCTTGGATGTTGGAAATACAAGTGGAAGTCCCTTCTCCAATGACTAATTTATTAACAGGATGTGCAACAATAGTGGAGACTGAGCTGTGCTCCAGTGTATCTTGTAGAGCAGTGGTTAAGAGTAATCGCTAGGGCTAGGATTGGACAAAGTGGGAGGCCCAAAACCAAATAATTTCTCCACATCAAGCAGAGGGGGGAATTAAATACAGGTCTCTCACATCTCAGATAAGTGTTCTTAGCCATTGGCTAATGGTTAAAAAGAGGCTGGCACCACCTTCTGCTATCTATGTTTAAAAAAATTGGGCTGAAATTATTTGTCAAATTCATGCCAAATTTATGAAGTTTTCAGGTTGATTGAAACTGCTTTTTATCTATGAAGAAATGATTTGTCTGAAAAAGCTCACCTACCTGTACGTGTGCTCACTACCCTTGTACATGTGCTCACTACACATGGAAAATTAGTAAATGTGTAGGGAAAAGGGGTTTTGGCTATACAATTGCCAATTCTTTCTGTGCATTTATTTTAGGCTCATCTTGCATGCCCATATCTACAAATTAAGTCCTGTGTTACAAATATAATTTATTTGGTTTTGTTTCTTCCCCGCCAGCAAGATTTTGTTTCCTTTCTGCTTAACCAAGTGTAATCTCTTTAAAAAAAGAAAACATGCAATGCATCAAAGGTTTGGGATTGGGTGTGCAAGTGTGTATGCATATCCTCTCTGGTTTGAGACACAAAATAACTGTCCAGGCACATGCCATCCTGTGTGCATAGCAATGGTAATGCTCCTTCTCTGATTTACTTGTGTTCTTAATGTTAATCTGGCCTCTGTGCTTCAAGTGTATATAAATAATGAAGTAGGGCCTTATTCTTCAAGAGTGGATGATTTTGAGTACGCAACTCAAGACACCTTAAGAGAACCAGACTTTCAAAGTCTGGGTATTTGGCACTTTCTGGAAATCAGGTCCCTTTCAAGGTGCTCTCAAACCGAGTTCCCAAAAATTGACACCAAAAGTAGACACTTTCCTTTCTGAATCTTGGCCACAATACTGTATGAAATTTCTGAATTTCAAGAAGTATATTCTTTCATTTGCCTGTAACTGTGAATTTGCTCTTAATTAAGCATGAGGTGTCTTATGTTCTGCAGTGTTCAGGAGTCACTCTGCACCCAAGGCGCATGAAGGACATCCTCGTTCTCCAGTGTCATCATTTCCCAACAGATTCTATAAAATATAGTATTTTGCAGCTTCCCCTCCCCTAACCTTCCTATCTCTGATACTAAGGTCATGTCTTCACTACCACTTAAGTCAGAGAAACTTCTGTTGGTTAGGGGTGTTGAGTGGTGGTGTGCCCAGTGCAAGGTTGGTGGGAGAGCATCCCCTGCCTCCAGAGCTACCACCAATCATTTAGTGATGGTGTTATTCTGCTGGGAAAACTCTCTCCTGTCAGCATAAATTGTTTATATGAGCAATCTTATAGTGTTGCCGCTGTGGTTCACTAATGTAGACTGGGCCTAAGTGACTTAAAGCTACAGTTCCCTTAAAGACACAGGTTTTATCTGTCTCCGAATTGTTTTGCAAGTTGCTTGTTAGAGAGAACAGGGTTATGCCTTTAAATACAAAGTGAACGTGCACTTGTCTGACAGTTTGCAGAAATCTAATTTAGTCAATGTTTTCCTTAAAGGCAGATATTTAGAGTAAGTTGTCTGAGGCCCAATCCTGCTGCATTCATTAAACGCAATACCTAACTTTATTTGGCTGCAATGGAAGCAGATTGGTTCTAGCAATTATGAGCAAGCAAAGCATAAGTCTTTGAGAATCCAATTATAGTTCTTTGGGAATCCAATTATTAAAAGTAATCTAGATGGGTGTGCACTAATAGACCTGAAAATAGCAGATTTACTGACCTTGGTTAGTGGAGAATAGCTTAACTTGGAATAAATCCATGCTCTGTCCAGACAACATGCCTTTGTCTTCTGGTTTGGGTGGAGAAGGGGGAGAAGATGACAACTGCCCCAGGGCCCAGTGATACAAAAAGTCCCAGGGCCACTACTCCAGCAGTGTCAGCAGCCAGAGCCCTGGGCTCTTTAAATCACCACCAGAGTGCAATGTGGCACACTCTAGCCAGCCCTGAGTGCTGGCTGCTCCCAGCCCCACTCCCTCCATCTGAGGGCCCACCCCTTCCAGAAATGTGGAGCTGGGGCCCTTCCCACCGTGTCCAGAGGCCTGGAAATTCTGTCAGCCCCCTAGATGCTGACAACTGAAAGCAGAGATATTTGTTAAGTGATAAACCTACCAAACAGGAAGTCAAGCAGAGAGTTAAATATCTATATGATTTCTTCCTAAGGTAGGAAGTTTTATTTTTTTAGCTCACGAATGATCTATTTATCACCTAAAAAGAAAATTGGCAAGGGGTTTTGCTTACAGAAGGAAACCCATTTCCCCCTTTAAAAGCAGGGGGCTTTCATCTGTAACAAAATCCTGCTGAGAAGGATGCCAACAAAATTAGCTCCTGTTTTCTGCTTTTGTACTGAATCCATTACTAAGGCCCAGATTGACAATAGCAGGAAACAAGAGAATCACATCCACTTGAACAAAGTATGCAATGATTATTATGTCTGATTGCCACAGAAAACATACCTTGGACTTCAACTTTTCCTGATTTTCAGCATAAATAGCTGTCAGGGTGCTTCAGTTGTACTGCTGCTCTAGCTGTTAACTTCAATCGTATTCAAATGCAGCAATGTGGCATATAGCATGGGAGATACAGTAATATACTGTAACTATAAAGTGAATTAGGATTCTGGACTATACAGCAAGCTTAAATGACTGACTGTTATGGTCTATTAAGCTGGAGACCAGTGCTATTTATTTTATTTAGCCTTTTGCTCCATTCGGAACCCCACATCAAAGCGTGTCCATCCAAACCAGTGGGTGCCCATGACATTTATAAGTACAATCATATAGAAGTTAAAGCACCAATAGTCCAAAATATCAGCATTCTTCCTTCCTCTCTTGCCGTATCATTTGTTATTTAGAGGTAGATTGTGTTCGTAACTCACATAGGTCTCATCTAGACTACGCTAGAGTGTCAAAAGCGCATAACTTCTTCTGATCTCACTTTCAAAAGTGGAGCTTTTGAAAGTGAAAGTAGTTTAGATGTGGCTTTTTCAGCGATTTCCCCCTTGTCAAAAAGCCACGTAAACCTCATTTTTTGAAGAAGAGCGGTTTTTCGACAAAGGGGGGACGGGGAGGTTTGCCGAAAAAGCCACTTCTAAACTACTTTCACTTTCGAAAGCTCTGCTTCCGAAAGTGAAATCAGAAGAAGATATGCAATTTCCCATGCAATTTGCATATCCTCTTTCGACACTCTAGAGTAGTCTAGATGAGCTCTTGTATGCTTTTTTACAAAATCCCATTTATTTTCAGTGGCAACTGTGCTCCTGCCTCTTAGGCAAATTTGAAAATCTCTGCTTAAATCATCACTCATGTGACTGATCAAATTTAAACCCTTTTCAGCACTTTCCCACCAGCTGTAAAAACACTTATATAGTCTCAGGTCTGCAAACACAGATGGTGTTCAGAATTATGGTACACATCTCTAATGCCTTTTGAGCCTACTTTTGTTTTTTTATAATAACAATAATCAAACCACCTGGAAGATAGGGCATGATACTACATCAACCACATTATGAAGAAGATTTACACATCATTTGTTTGTTGAGGTTCTCTGTCTGGAGTTACTTCTGGATCATACTACAATTTCTGTGTTCTCACCTAGTATCAGTGAAATGGTTCACAATACTGAAGCCCTTAGTCGGCATCCTATAGTTGTCTAACTTTTTTCCCTCATGAAAGACCTTTCTGCTTTGGGAGTCAGTTCTATTTCAAAATTGATTTCTTTCCACACATGTGCTTGATGGGTCCTGCAATTTCAGGCTACCCTTGAAAATTCATCAGAACCTAGAGCTGATACAGAATGAGGCTGCCTGCTTATTTCAGCAGGATTAACCCTAGAGAGCAAACTTTATAATTTTTGTAGGCCTATATTAGCTTCTTCTTTTATTTGGGGTACAAGTCTTCTGTGGCTTGGGATACTATAGTAGCTACTTGAGAAAGTACCTCTCCCTGTGTGCCATCTCTACAGATTTGACAAATCTGCACTAAATCTGAAGAGCTTGAGAAACTGGCCAAAGGAAACTGCCTGTTTCAGCACTTTCATAGTACATGGCCACTTCCTGCCAAATGACACACAAGGATTTTTTTTGGCAAAAGGTGGGAATGGGCATCAGGGAGCTGATCATTTCATTGCTCTTTTGGTCATTCCTTTGGTAGCACCTGACATTGACCACTGTCAAAAGACAGGATACTGGGCTAGCTGTACCCTGACCCGGTATGGATGTTCTTGTGTTCTCTGTTTCATTATGTCTAAGAAAAATGAGAGACTATTTGTCCTCATCTTTCTTCTGTAACTGGTGTGGCCCAGTTTCCCATGGTCCCACAAAGTCAAAGCTGTTGACTTTGTGCAGCCTTATGTATCTTCTAAGCAGTGTTACACAAAAATCTATATTAGGGATTTCACTGGAGTTACAATTTAATTTTGTCTAAACTCATGGGCCCAAATTCTGGTTTCATTTATATCCATGTAAATCCTGTGTAAATTCACTGATATTATCTCTACTATATATTTTGAAAATGTGCATCTGCTCGGTCTGTCTGTCTGTAAGTCCACTTGTTCAAGAACTCCTCCTAAACAGTAAGAGCTAAGATGACCAAAAATGGTATGCAGCTTTCTCTTATCATAAGTTAAAGCGAGAGTAGGGATTTGTTGTGCCAGGACAATGGGATGTGCATAGAATTTGATTATTTCTCATAAAATGGAAAGGCTCGGGGTCTGGCAGGAGGGACAGTTATACTGCAGAATGACCACAGAGGGGCAGCAAGGGACAGCTATAACCCATTGGGCCAGCAGGGGGTAGGAGTGGAGAATGGGACAGCTATCTACTATATATTTCAGAGCATTTGTCTGTTTGTGTGTCTGTCTGTCCTATCCAAGGGACATGCGGGCACAGCTGGGGGAAGGGTGCTAGAACTGCAGTGGCCATGGAGAGGTGCTTCTTACCTCGCTCCAAGCTATTGTGGTGAGACAGGGCTGGGGTTTTCTTTTCTCTCCAAGGCAGTGTGCATATTGAAACCCTACAAGTTGAACTTCTCTAGTACAGCACTCTCTGGTCCAGCAAAATCTGTGGTCCAGCATGTTTTTAGTTAGTTGGATGTCCACTTATCATGGGTGTGGCCCAGTTTCCCATGGTCCCATAAATTTGTTTATATTACCAACTCTGGCTCTCAGTGTTCTGTGCTGTTGTTTAGCTCTAATTTACCCCAATATCTTCTAAGAGTCCAGTAAGCAGTAGAAGTGTTAGTAATGCTGCTAGACAATATTGACCTCCTGTGGTCAGGTCCCGAGGATGTCGGACTAGAGAGGTTCAACCTGTAGCTGAAATGTTGATCTTGGCATTTACTTTTAAAATACCAGTTATGATGCATTTTACTTTTCTATAAGATTTTTGTCTAAAAGCATAAAACAATGTAACAAACTATACAGCTTCCTGTATGTAAGTTGTGCATAAATGGTGTACAACATGTCCAATAAGGAATAAAGTGGGTAAGCTTGTCTCCCATGAGAAAGTACTGATCACACAGACTTTGTGCCAGATGGAGCATTTGTAATTATGAAAAGGGTGGGCGGAGTGGCTTAGTCCAATGATGAAATATTTGGGGATACCTTCATGTGGTTGCTTATTAAAGATGGGTTTTCTAGCCACATCACTCAATAAATTACTCTTTGTTTTGAATGAGTGTGACTGGTATACAGACCACTGTGGAGTGGCAGTTCTGGTACAAGATGTGCATAGTATACCCATGAACTATTGAGGAAAGGTACCATATTCTAGAGTCCAGTCAAGGAAGGCTATTTCTGGATTACATACACATTTGTTACTGACCTTTATGGTCTGACTGAACAAAATGGAGTATTCAGTCATCTCAGGAAATGAAAATGAGGTGTCTCTGACTGACTCTCAGCACAAGGCATATGCAATCTGGACTGATGAAGTTATTTCATCATATGGGTTGATAATGGAAGTGTGAACAAAACACTTTTCAGGCTTTATCCTTCCAGGTTGCCACAAATACAGGTGGCTGAACATTTGTGGTAGTGCCCTGGAGGATTCGGCCAACAGTGTGGCCTTGAGTTGAACCCTCCTCTTCTATTTTCAAAATGACTGTAATTCTGGAATGAAACTTGCCATCAGTTGACATCCTGCAGGTAATCACACCCGTGGAATTATTAGCCAACAGCTCAGTATTGGTTGCAGACTCGTTACAGATTAAATGTATCAAACAGATGTGGTGCTGGCAGTCTGCACTTTCAGTGCCAAAGAAAAGCCTGCCAGTATCTTTCTCAGAACCCATATCATGTCACAGTACCTGAACCTGACACCTGCAGATGACTGTCCTGATTTTCTTTGCTACAGAGAGAGAATCATATCTAAATGAAATAATCCAAAATCCTTCCCTCATTCCAGGGTTTTTCTATTGATCATAAGAATGGCTTAGTATTCACAGACCAAATAGTCACATTAAAAGAAGAGCCTAACAGTTTGGTCTCTGTGCAACTGACAGACAATGGAAACCTTGCTATGACAAGCCTCTCTTTAGTGCAGGTACAATTACAAAGTGTAAGCAATTATGTCCAATAATTCAGAGACAGAATTCTATCCATTAGCCTCTCCTACAGCAAGAACCAGTGACAAGTATCAGTGGTAATTTAATGGTGTAATATAGTAGAAATTCTCCTGTTTGATTAATTTTGGTAGGGCACTTTTTCTTTATTAAAAAGAGATTTTTATTGCCCTAAAGCACAATGATTTTGCCTAATACTTTAGAATCTGCAAATAGCCATTTAATTGTTTTAAACTATCAAAGGCTTTATGAAAGGAGTTGGGGTATAAGATTATGCCAAAGGAGTAAATTAGAGTCATGGTGTTCATGGTAAACTTTCCTTCAGCCTTTTCAATGTCATGCCTCTCTGTATGTTTATAAGTTGTCAAAGTAAGACTTTTAACCTTCTCTTTTTTTAAGCTATCATCAATGAAAGGAAATCTTCCATGATTAAGTATTGCACATGCTGTATAATGGCTTTGGATTTTGGCTTACACTTCTTGCATAAATGTCAATATTAGGAGTTAAACAACAAAATGGAAAGTGAATGCATAGTATGGAACATGTCCAGGTTTCAGAAACAGATGTTTTGTAGGATGGGAGTCTGAAGTCCCCGATTTTAAATGTATGCTGTTTTCAATGAGTGTGAGCCTAAGTCAGAATCCTTGATCCGTGCCAGTGATCTTTGAGATTTGCATCTGGCTGTGATTGAAAACTTTGCAGAAGATCCTGTCTCTTTAAAGGGTTGAACCAAAAGCACAAATCTTGACTGTCTCAAGCTTTGAGAATGTTTGGGTGTGCCTCTTGAACTGAATGTTGTGGTTTGGCCAAATCTCTGACATGAAGAGATATGTGCATCCTTTTAAATCTCTTAGGAAATTCATAGATTTTTACTTGAAGGTGCTGAGTTTCTGTAGGAGAGCTCTAAGTGAGATCTGTACGTATAGCACAGGGTACTGGCAAAGCCCCAAGAAGAGTATCATTCATAGTGATACATGGAGGATATCCACTTTCCCCTTGGCTGTACATGGCTGATTTACTAAACTGTTAGTGTGCGGATTAAATCCAAGATCTTAGCAAGGTTTATAAAAGCATTGAACATTTATACAAAAAACAAGGTACAGTGGACAAATTTTAAAAAAAGCTGGAAAAGATAGAAACTCATATTTCAGAGGATAAGCCCCACACCACTCATAAGCTTTGGAAGAACCTTCTCCTGTGAGCAGATTATTCCATTGCTGGCCCCATTTTGGGGTTTCTTGCATTTCCCTCTGAAGTATCGTGTGCTGGCTAAAGACAGAGAAGGGTACCAGAGTAGATGGGCTATGGGGCTGATGCAGCATAGCAATTCCTGTTCTCCAGTATTCCTACAGAAAAAAATCTTCAGCCAGGCATTTTGTTTTCTGTATGATATCAGACTAGGTCAAATGAATATATCTGGCCACCTGTGGAGAGAGAGATGAAAGAAAAACTTTGATAGTTTGGTTTTGCCTCAGACCCCCTCAGTGTGAGCATTAAGTCTTTGTACAGTTATCAAGTTTGATAATGAACTTTTTTTTTTGTTAAATCTAGCCCTGTGGTTTTTGCACTTGGACTTAACCTAGTCTCTGAACATAGGTATGATTGACAAATCTCTCCACTAAGATTTCTCTAGTGGGGGTTAATGTCAATCTTACTTATTATGGAACTAATTGAAAATGAAGCTAATATATATTTCCTGCAGTGGCCAGCAGTCATTGATGACTATGTATGCAATCTAGAAACAATGCTAATTCAGCATGACCTTTGATGGACATTAGTTACTTGAAAAGTTAGCATGTCTGGCATGCAGAGAAGGAGGGAACAGGTGCCTCCAGAGAGAGAAGTAGAAAAAGGGACCAGGACACCCTGTCCTGCCTCAATCACATAACTGCATCTGTGATTACGTACTCTCTTTCTGCCCGTCCCCAAAATCCCAGTACAGCCACCAGTGGGGAGGTAAGCAGGGAGAGCTGGAGCTGGCAGGGCACTGGTTTTTATCCCTTAGAGGCAGGAGGGACTGCTTCAAGCTTCTCAGCTTCTCAACCCCCTTGAAGCACCCTGGGAAAGAAAGAGTCATGGGCTGTGTGTGCGTCTAGCTCATTTCACTCCCACTCATTCCCCACAGAGGTAGGCTTTCTTT
The DNA here is from genome assembly GCA_019425775.1 of Rafetus swinhoei. Lineage (NCBI taxonomy): Eukaryota > Metazoa > Chordata > Testudines > Trionychidae > Rafetus > Rafetus swinhoei. The sequence goes on along the minus strand of CM033437.1, from coordinate 186,232,225 downwards.
TCTCTGCTCCCTGAAGTGGGGAAAAGAGACGGGCATACGCATCCTCTGATATCCCCGTAGCACCTGTGTAGTAGGAAGTTGGGATGGGGGGAAGGGAAGGCTTATCTGAGTCGCAGTGCAAGGGAGAAAGGAGGTTAGCTCCTTTGGCCACTCTGTCACCAGTCACCCTTCTCTAGTGTTGTCAGGGTGTTAGAGGCAGCACTCCTGCAGACTGGTAGAGACATGATGTGGGAGGGTGCTTGACCTGCATGTCTCTGGTGGCACCTATAGTCTGTGGTGTTTGGGAGAGGGCACAGGCAGAATAGCCATGTAGAGGGATGCCTGTGCTCCTGGGTAGAAAGGGTAGGTGTTCAATTCTCTCTAACCATGACAGCGTGACAGCTGTCATTGTTGCTGATACCAGGAATTGAGTCTGGAACCTGCAGGGCTAAAAGCATGAGCTGCTTCAGCTGAAGAGCCAAGGCTCCCTAGCTATGGCTGTAATAGACTTACGTTCTTGGTGTACTGGCAGAGAGGGGGACCTGTAACATGCTCACCAGTGAGTTACGCTAGCATGCAGGCACATATCAGGTGCAGGCTTCCAAAGGAAGCCCTGGAAATGGTTGAGAGTTAGTGGCCCCACTTAGCTCACAGGCTTCAGGGGGCTATGCAAGGACTGAGCTGCAGTCTGTATCTTCGTATTTTGGCAGTTCTCTGCATAGTCAAGAGTGGCTCTGCATGAGACGTGACTCTGTGTGTGTGTGTGTGTGGGGGGGGATTCAATACTGAATATGAATAAACCTGAGGATTCTGAAAGGTGGATATGAAGAATTTTCTCTCCTAATTCAGGATCATTCTGACAGTTCCTTCCTTATCTTCTGTTTCTTACTGTCTGTTGTAGAACAGCATAAACATTGATTTAATTTCAACCTTTTCCTCTTTCTAGTTGGAGTTTATAACCAGCTTGTCTTCTCAGTATAGATTTTCAGCACAGGACGTGGGGAACTAGCTATGTGATGCCGCCTGTTAGCACGGTAGGTGGTGTGCTTATAATTCCTCTATATAAAAACAGGAGACCTACAGACTTAATGGTAATAATCTCATTTCTTTGGCTCTATTCCTTTGTTATGCTTATAAGAAGCACACAGGTTCTTTTCAGGAGAAAAGGCAATATGCTGCATTTGAGAATATAAAATAAAAAGCATATGTATACACACACATACGCTCATACCAATCCTGCTAATGTTGTTATAGTTACCAGACTGTGGCTTGGACCAATCAAATGGCCAGTGAGACTGGGCCCGAGTTGGGGGACTGGGTTCTGTCAGTCATGATTCCAATGCACTGAGGCTGTTGGCAAGATGAACCCAAAATACGATGCAAGACGTCCCATCTTTTATAGGAGTCCCTTCTTAAGCCCATCTATGGATTTTGCTGCATTATGTTATAATCAAAGATTTTGCAATCTACGCTTATTTGGAGATTTGTTTTTATTATTTAACATTAGTCTGCTGACTTTTTGGGGGGAGTTGTTTTGATAAGATTTGTTTTCATATATTTGGAGTGCTTCTAACTTCAGAGTCATCAATCTGTCCTTCCTCAGCCATCAAATACAATGGGCACATTAATAGCTGCTTGGTACTCCTGAGTGTCCGGCCCCTTTCCCTAGCCATCAGTATGCTAAGGTAGCCTTATGGCTTCTCTCTTTAAATACTCGCATTCCTCACTCACACAAACAAGAATTACATAGTTACTTTTAATCTTAAAATATTTTGCACTAAGCCTATCTTTACAAAAGTAACTTATTGTGACTAATTTTTGTATAATACAACAACATTCTTAAACTTTTTAAATTTAAAGAGGAAAGCACCCCTAAAGGTAAAAGAGTGACCATCGTGAGTCACGAGAACCCTTGTGGTCTGTTCTTGCCTGGACATCAGAAACAGGTACAAAGAGCCTCTCTGGTGCATCTTTACTGACAGCACTAGCTTGTTCTTTTCTGCCCTCCGGAGCCTGGGGTTGTGGGTTTGAGCCCTGCCCTCTCCAGGGGCAGCCACCACCTTCCTCAGGACTGGAGCTAGTAGGGGCAGGGTGGGAGGCTTGCTCTAGGGCTGTGCTGAGCGACCATGCAGAACGATCTGCCCATGTGCTGGAGGTGGCATGCTACATTGTATAAGGCTTATTATTATATTTTTATACAAACCCTCCAATGCTACTTTTTAACTACATGGCTACAACTTAAATACCCCTCAGTGCCTTGCAAATCCTATAAATTAGTTCATCACATTGTTTAGGTTATACTATAAGCCTTGACAATCATACGTGTTCCCTTAGCAACTCTCGGTACCTGTCTGTCTGTAACAGGGGAGTTCTCTTGGTTGAAAACAGCTTAATTCTGAGTATTGACCAACAAAAGGCAAACCCTGTGGAGGAGTAAATGTCAGTACTATTTTAAACAGCAAAAGATTCACATCACAGCTGCTTTGCTTCTTCAGAAGTGTGTGTCATTCTCATGAGACAGTGTATCTTAAGTCTTTACCTTAAAAATACATGCAATTAACTTCAGAGTTGCATATCTGAAATGTAAAAAAATATTGTCATTCTTTTGTATTGTCCTATGTGTGTTTTGTGAGGATGTTTTGTGCTTTGAAAGTGAAAGTTTTGACTAAATCTGCTTCATCAGAACTGCAAAGATAATTCTTGTGTTTCATTTTCCATGTCAGCACATACCATTCTTGCACTGCTTTGCATAAATTGCTCCATTTTGTGGATGCTAATTCCCTGTCTTCTTCTAAAACTCCTTCAAGCCATACTACAGGAGATTCCCTTTCTTCTCTCTCAATAGTTTATAAGTCAAGGTGGTTCTGTGTAAAGGATGGTCTTGGAGAAGCATCTTGGAGTAGTTCATAATATGGGGGCACGTTCACTTTGTCACGCACAAGTACAACTCTGGTGACAGAAGTGACATCAGTGAAATGACAGTTTCTTCAGCAGATACAAAATCATGTTTCATAAACACTATTTCATAAAAATACCAAATGCTATTTTTTAATTTCTCTCACATTTTTACTTTAGTATAGTGTGTGTGATGGGCACATTGAAGTCCTTTCTAATCACATGGGTGGAAGAGGATGGACAGCAGCAGTGGAGGCTTGAGATTTTGTTCAAATATTTTGATGTTTCCTGGTATGAATTAATTGGCCAAATCTCATGGAATTCCAGTAAGAGTTGGAGGCCAGATTTCATTAGACTCTTCTTGAAACTCCCAGCTGTGCACCTTTTTGAAGCATGTAGTGAGCGTACATAGGAACACAATAGAGCTGTCCAGAGGACAAAAACTCCAGTTTGCTATAAGTATCAGTTTCAAATTTTTTATTCCAACACAGAACAAATTCAAAATCTTTTGAATAGTTTCATGGAATTGAATTGTGTGAAAATAGCCATTTTCTGCTCTGAAATATCAGGTTTTCAGTTTGTGTCTGTCTCTTTCACCTGAATTTGTTAGATAACTCTGGACCTTGGAAACCTTCTGGACAAAAGCTCCATTGTAACAGATACATTTCTGGAAAAGGTTTTGGCTTTCATGAAATAGCATAATAGGGTGAAAATGCAATTAGCTGAAAATGTTCCTACTAGTTCTTGAACATAGGAATAGCCATGATGGATCAGACCAATGGGCTCTCTGTTCCCAAGTTCTGTCTTCAGTAGTGACCAGTACTTAAATGCTGCCGAGGAAGCTGAAAAACCTCCCATGGGTGACATTAATGGAGTAATCTGCCCCTATGGCATTTAATCCCTCACATCTATCAGTTCCTTTTTTATTCATCTCTTCTCCAACTCTTTCCAATCCTTATTCTAAATATAATATCTTTATCTAAATGTTTTGGGGGCACTTTCCATACCCCTTTATTTTTCTGCTGGGGCTCCTCTTAGATATCATAACTAGACCTGTGTTTTGGAAAAAGGCATAACATCGATATATTTTTGTGACTATCTCATTCCATACTTTATACAGACAAATATTTAGTCTCTCTTTTTGGTCCATCATGGCATCTAAAGCAGAGGTTCTCACTGGAGAGGAAACAGTGGCACTGAGAAGGGAAGACACTTTCCCAGGATCATGCAAAAGGTCCAAGGCAGAGCCAAGAAGATAACTCTGATGCTCTCTCCACTGGATCATGTTGGAAAATACATAATCATTCCAAATCATGAATAATATTCCATCGAAAAAATGGTGTTAAAATAATGCTAAGGCTGCAGAGTCAAGTATTCAGAAGCTAGGGAATGCCAGAATCCACAATGCCTGTACAGTCTTAATTTAGCTCCCTTCTAGTGCATGTGCATTATGATAGTCTTTACCTATGTGATCATTATATTTTCTAGACAATCCCTGCATCGCTCAGTCCAAAAAATGGATAGTGCTGATTGAATGAGCAGCTATTCAATATTTTTTATTCCTTTTCATGGAGTGGCACTATGTCGTCTTTACTGCACCCTATTCAAACCCTGTTCTAGATACAGAATTAATATCCTCATGAACTTGTATATGGTGCTTCTCACTATAGTATCTGAGTGCTTCACAGGCACTAACAAATGTATTTAGTAAGCTCTTCCTATGAGAAGGTTCTTCCTAACCCTAGTGAGCATGTAGCTTATGTCCTGTGAGTGTGTGGCTTATGCTCTGCTTCACAAGTGCTAACAAATTTATTTTCATAAATGGGAAACAGAGGCACAGAGATCAAGGCTCTATTTTAGGGTACCCAATTTGAGATGCTTAGAAGTTTTTTTTTTTTAAAGAATTTAGCATTTGTTAGCACTTTATCATTTCAACGCAGAGCTCCCATTGACTTCAGCGGCAGTTGTGAGTAACCAGCACTTCTACAGATCAGACCCCTAGGCCTCAGGTTTTGCACCTAGAAAATGAGGAACACAATTAGCGGTCACCTGTGAAAAGTTTGGTTTAAATGAGCTGTCCAGCACCACATAGGCAACATAGTGGCAGAGGCAGTGACAGAATTCAGTTTTTAGGGCAATATTTAGGTGCCTTAACCATGAGATTTCACTTTCCCGTCCTTCAGTCCAATGTCTCTCGGGCAACATGCCTTCCCCTTCTTCAACTGCATGGATTTTACAGAAAGACTTCACTCTACAAGCCTAATACATTCTCAGAACAGGTTCCATTTTATGTACTGACTGAGGTGAGAGTCCCTGTGATCATGTAAGGCAACCTTAATTCTGTCATTCCTGAACTTTTGAATGCCTGACTCTACAACCTCAATGTTCTTACAATGTAGTTTTTTGTAGAATTTCCTAGGTTTTTTTTAATAAACAAACAACTAGGAATTCCAACATGAGGAATTAAATATGGGTGAGCAGAAGGATTGGATTTATATCCTGTAGATCCACAGCCCAGACCTCTGTCACTTGAGCAATTGGAGTAACTGATGGCAGCAGTAAATTGTTATCTTCTAGGTGGACTAGCCTCTAGAGAGGGATAAGACGCACATTGGTAGTGGGGCTCACAAATACAGGGAGACTGGTGAATCTTAGTTTCCATTCCAGAGTGGAGCGTACTCTATCAAAGGTATACAGAGAGGAAATAGAGGCCTTGTGTGATCTTGGGTGAGTTACGTAGTCTCTGTCTCTTTGGCTGCTGTGACAAAGTCAGGAGTAAAACCAGCTTTCCTCTCTAGTTCTGGACCCTTGTGCCACTACCATCGCCAACCTCTGCTAGTCACAGCATTGTCTTTTTTATTTTTATTTTATTTTTTGTACCTTATCCAAGTTCCTCCCCTACTTTGTCTTCCCCTCTTCCTCTAATTTGTCAGAATCCCCTCTGTATCCATTCTTCTCCCATCTCTCCCTTGACCCCTCGTTCATTGTCTTCTCTACCTTTGTTCTTCCAACTCTGCCTGTAATATTGAACAGCATCCTTTCTGTATGGAACTTTAGGGCACCATGTTGCTAATCTATTAACTATGATGATAATTGGGCATTTATTTCTGTACTTTGTTTTCTCTCTTAGCTAGTTTGTAATATGTGACACAAGTACTGTCAGCCTGAGACTACTTTGTTTCCTTTGCAGCTTTGTGTGTGGGAATCAAAAGTCATTGCCATAAGGGGAAATGGCACAGGAGAGAACTACAAAGTAAGAAAACTGCTCTTATTCTACTCATTGAGTTGCTATAATTGAGGGCAGAATTTGGTCCTGTAGGGTGGTCTACTTCTGTTACATGTGGCTTTCATCCAACATCATGGCCCAAATTTTACTCCAGTTAAGACTGTGAAAACCTGGAGCAACATTACTGTAATTAATCTAGATTTACTCATGATAATAGAATTTGACCTCCTTTCCTCTCCAGAATACCTTAATTATTTTACTTCAGTGCCTCCATTTCATTTTTGCTTTAACTTGCTCTTGTTTAAGTTTTAAACATGACTGTTCATCTGGCTGCATGAAGTAATATTGATTATAGTAATATCTATAACAGACTGTTTTGCCTAAAATGAGACTTTTAAAAAAAACCTTTTAATAGGCATACTGTTGACAGTTCTCTTGCCACATTCACTCTGCTGTGTTGAAAGTGCTGGATATTGATCCATATTTCCTACTTTATAAAAATAGTAGTTCATTTCATCTAGAATATATAATACCAATAAGACATCCCAACATCTCTATAGATTTTTTTAATTCTGGAAAGTCTATGGGATACAGTAGGCTTCACTAATCCATCAAACAATTTGGGGATTCACGTTCCTTTTAGAACGTATTTCAGTCAAAATAGCAAAATGTGCAGTTCAGACAGAATTGCTGCCTTCTTTTAATCATGTCCAAAGCCTCAGATGGCATGCAGCACTTCTATCCTGGCCAGAAGCAAGGTGGAATATTTAAGTAGCTCAACTCTTTAAAGAGTGCTCTTGTTCTGAGAATTTGGCAAGCAGGAGGCATTAACAGAAACCAGCGCCCTCCATCTTTTTCAGTTTGAGTGGCTCATCCTCCATGTTTATCTAGCCCCAGTTAATTTGCTGGCTGTGCTAGAAGCAAATGCATGTTCCTCTTTGTATTTCTCAGGAGGATGTTTTCATTTATCTTCCATATTTATTTCCTGTTTTCACTCATCAAATTTTCAAAAGTGGCCACTGATTTTTTTTCAGTGCAAATTTGGAGATGTTGAGAGGCTGATTTGCAGGGATAAGAACATAAGAACGACCAGACTGGGTCAGACTAAAGGTTCATCTAGCCCAGTGTCCTGCCTTCCAACAGTGGCCAATGGCAGATGGCCCAGAGGGTTTGAACAGAACAGGGACTCAAATGATGCCTCTCCTCCTGTCATCCATTTCCAGGCTCCGACTGATAAACAGAGGCTAGGGACACCATTCCTCCCCATCCTGGCTAAGAGCCATCGATGGATCTAACCTTCATGAATTTATCTAGTTCTTTTTTGAACTAGGATACTGGGATATCTATGAAGGTCCCATTCAGGGATGCTGGACACCTACAACTTTCTTGAGTTCCTTTGGAGTTATGGGTGCTCAGCATTTATGAAAAGTGCAAAGCATTATTATTCCTGTTAAAGTCAGACATGGAACACGGTATGAACATAAGCGACTTCACATGTGGTACTCATTAGGACTGTTCAGTGATTCTGACTCCATCATTTGCTCCCTTCTTCTGCATGCTAGCAATAAAGGGATAGTCACTCTTACTTATTAGTCCACACTGGTGTAGCAGAGGTACTATAAAATGTATTCATAAAAATAAAAACCCATGATTTTTAGCTGACTGTTTGGCTGAAAGCCAGTCTAATTACCTTTCTGTAGCATAACACTTGAAATTTACATTTGTGACTCCCCTATTGCTGTGGAGAGATCTGGGTTGCTGGAACAAGCTGAATGGGGAGGAAGCACATAGAAGAAGAAGGGGACAGAGTTGGCTTGTGGACCTGTTGTGTGGAGCAGGAACTATCCCATTAGTTTGCCCAGGGGGATATTGGGTCACAGATAAGGATTAGCAGGTGAGAGTAAGTTTGAAATTCATGGGGCTTTTTCAAATGGACACCAATGACCTTTGGAAATGCAGAAAAGCAATAGACTCCAATGCATTGCAATCAATGCACAGTTTCCAAAATTGTGATATTAATCACTCATCAAAACGACTTATGCAGGAGCCCTAAATATAAAAATATTTGCAGCATGGATTACCTTTCCTTAGGGGAGTTTTACACAAATTCAATTACTGTGCTGGAGTCTGAGTAAAGATGTGTGCTATACTTAGCGCTCAGATGGCTCTCAGCTGCTGAAGCCCATGTAAATAGTTCTAAAAGTAAAGTCTAACACCTGTCATAATGCAGCAATTTTCTTCCAGTTCCAAGCTGAAGCTTGTTATCTGTTTTAGATGTGCACATATAAATCACAAAAAGAAGTGTGAGCAAGATGAAATGTGCTCCTTTTAGAGCATAGAGGAATCCTGTGGAAAATTCATGGGATACTTTTAAAAAAATATTCAATAATCACAATCCAATGGTTTCAATATTGCAGTTTCATTCTCAAATATTATTGACTTAAAGCCAATTACTTAACATGTGGAATGATCAAAACAAAAATCCCTCCTTAAAACCAAACCATCTCAAACACACTTCAATGATAAGACAGGGAGAGTGAGTGATATCTAGATAGCCTACATTTTTTCCCCTCTCGGCACTGTCGTATTCAGGTTGCGCTTTAAGAAACAACCCTAAACTGCATGGGATCCCATCTAAAATCCTTTCCTGCCAATAACTGAATGATTTTCTTAGTAGCTGTCCACAATTTTGTGGAGGACATGGACAATTAAATCTGGTCTGGTTTTAATTGGTATTTGTCTGTATTTTTGGCTATTGGAGATAAAACTCTCTGGCAGGAGCCCTACATATGTTTCTGAGGCTACTACAGGAGTTGGAGTAGAAGAAGGTAAAAGCTATTTTTTTAAAACCTTATCCTGACTCCTTAGCTTATACAATTAAACTTCCATGGTTCTTATACCAGCTGTCCTCAGATGAAAGGGAATTAAATCTGCCCAGCTAGCTTGTTACCACACTCGTTGCTTTTGAATTTGGACCAATGTTTCTAAAATAGCCTTGGAAGACAGGGTAAGTCAGATGGTAACAGAGGAAAGCATAATTCAAGACAAAGGCTTGGTTTCTTCTATCTTCTCATCTGGGCAGTAGATGTTGCAAAAGGAATTCATCTAGTCTTGCGGATAGATGCTCACTAGACAAATACACTCCCTAACACCCCTCCAACTAACCCAGTATTGTGATGGTGTTTAGAGGGAGTGATATGTAATTCCTTCCCTTTATAAAAGTACACTAGATTTATTGTAGAAATCACGAAGAGCCTAAAGGCAGGTGCATTCATTGGCACTTAGAGGCTTTGAGTCAGTGATGAGTAGTGCAATGAAAGCATTGTATGAATAAAAGCAAAGCAGTAGTCTCATAGAACATACTTAAGGCTTGCAGTGTTCATGAAGGCCAGTAAATATGGATTTAGTTGCCTTGTTTGAATGCTGTCCTCTCTAGATTGTAATAATACATTATTTTGAGAACTTTACTTTAGTTATTCATAATGGATTTAGGTTGGAGAAGTAATGAGTACTTTTCAGTCTTCTTACATTCCCTGTCTTCTCTTTCTTATGTTAAGTCATACCTTCCAATTACAGAAATGGAATTGCTATATTATTTAACTACATGTACTGTTTCCTGGTCATATACTGTTCCGGATCGTGATTCACTGGGCAATTCTAAAAGTCCAGTGAGTGGTTTTCACCCTATATTTTTCTTGTCAGATCAACCTATTCTAGCTAGTAAAAAATTCAGCAGAGTCATGACAATTATGAATATTAAATATTAACAAATAAATAGCTCTGTTATCATTATGCCTCTCTTTGACATTTTATCTGATATTGGGTATCCACTATGGAGGTTGAAGCAAAAGCTATTTGGAAGGCTGTATTTCAGGGGAAGTAGCATAAGCTTATGCAGGAAGAATGTTGGAGCAATGCTATTTGGTATGTCACAACGAATGCATGGTATTTGTTCTACTCTTCTCATGGGACTAAGAATAGGAGTCAAACAAGGTGAGTTTTTCAGGTGACTTCTCAACTAAGATGGAGAAGTGAGGTGAATGAATAAAGACAAAAAGACTTTATGAACAAAAGGATTTGAGCTGGAATGTAATACTTCTGAATAATGCATGCTTTTGGAAAGGAGCCGCAGAGTGGGAAATGGGGACAGGGAAAAATAATCAAGAAAGTGAATGGTGCCACTTAACCAGCATATACCTTGCAAAGAGTAATTCTGACCTGTCAGCCACCCAGAATGCTATTAGCAAGTCACTTGGGTAGGAATCCAGATGGTAGAGGAGCATACGATTTTTGTAAAGCAATTTGGAAGCTATTTCTTCTGGATGCTACTGCTGCCATCAAAACAAGTATTAACTATCATGTTAATTTTTCATTTAAGGGACACCTATTGAATGGTTTTAATAGCTGCATTAGTCATTTTACAATATGTTGCATTCCAGGAAGTTTTGCTCTAATAAGAGAGGCAAAAGTGATGTTTCAGTTCCTGACACTTGCTTTCTGTGTCCTGTGTCCTTTCTTTTCTTATTTTAAGTCCAGTGCTCACAGTTGGCAATAGTGCTCAGCCTTGCCAAAATCTCTCTGTCAAGGAGGGAGAATTTGGGAGAAGCTGCTTGTAGTCTCTGTATCTGTCTCAGATCAAGGAGAGTAAGGGAAAGGGTCTGAATAGTAAATGCTCAAAGATCACAAGTCTGAGTAACATTTCCATTTCATGAGTCTAAAAATTATTCTTATCAACAAGGTCAATAGCACCCACTTGTCTTACTGTGATGCAAAGACAGCAAAGAAAAATAAAATAACCTCTACCCTCCTCCCGCATCCAGAAATCCTGTCCTGCCTGTTTTTTTTCCCTCATCGGTAGTTGTTCATCATGTTGACACACTCTCGTGGAGAGAGCTACATCAGAAATTGGAATCGTTATGCCTACCAAAGTCTGGCTAACAGCGTGCTGCATACCCAGGCTCTCTCTTCGCAAGAATTAGGACCTGTGGACTTGAGCCTCTTTATTTGCCAATAGCTTTGTTAAGGAATGAATGCCACAGAAGCACCTGAGCTAGTTCTTGCCATGTTTCACTCATCTCCACCTCCTGTTTGCCTAGTGCAGTGCTTCCAGGTTGGCTACAGCAGGAGTACTGAATGCAAAAGTCAACTTCTGCACAATGTCCATCTTTCTAACATTGGGGTTGGGAATTTAAGATGAAGTGCTTGGTGTTTGTTAGTGACTAACTGAGGAATTCTTGAGCAATGACAGACTTGTTCATCCCTCATTCAGCAGAACATCTCCTTTACCCCAAACTTGTGAGCCCCAGTTGCAGATGGGCATGAATTAATGTTAATATGGTAAAAAAAAGTAAGGAAAAAAAGAGAAACATGAGAAACTGACTGTATCAGGCCAAAAAGAAAAAAACGCTACTGAGTTTTTTAAATTGACAGGAAATAAATTCTCTCAACTGTTCAGTGTTGGCCTATCATTTTCCCCACTGAAGTGTTTCTCTTGAATCCCATGAGACCAGTGTGAGGCCAACCCGAGCATTTCTGACAATTCCATGTACAGACTTCCTGAGATTTGCACGTTCTCAGAGTCAAAATACAAAGCAAAGAAGAAATGCTGCAGCCACAGCACAGCAACCAATTCAAAATACTTCCTCAGTTACAGATGATGAACCTGATGTTAGCATCAGTAGCAGTTGCCTTGAAATAGCTTTCAGGAAAATGTGGTCTTCTGTAGGTGTGAGTCTTTCCCTCTCTGATAACATCATGAATCCTTTTGCAGATCTCAGGGACAAATGTGCTCTCGTGAAGGTCAGCCTCGAATATCACAATGGTTGCTTCTTGCCACAAAATCTATGAATAAAAGAGGTGTTTCTCTCTGGCTAAGTTTACTGTTTTACTGTGTGGTAGAGTTCTGATGGTTGGAATATATCAATGTTAAACAGTGTGCTTTTTGTTTCACTCGTCACTGCTCTATTCATGGCTAGGGCTGTATTAAAGCAGTTACAATTCAAATATTTGAACATTAGAATTCTGAACTAGGAAAATATTGCACAAATGAGTCTTTCTTGCCCTCAGAGTAGTGCAGTGTCAGCCAGGGGTGCATAAAAATAGAAAGAAGAAGGCTCACATGAACAAGGGTAAGAGGTGGAAATTAAAAAAAATATATTGTTGGAGGCTACTTGAAGTTATACTGCATTTGGAGAAGTGGGGTTTTCTTTTCCATATGCATGATGAAAATGAAGAGGCTACTTCTAAAAGACACTTTGGGAAATATTTGGATTTCAGTGAGAAATCACACCATGTCCACCAAGTCAGTAAATAAATATGATTCTACCCAAAATTATCTAATATGATATGCTGAATCCTAAGATCCTGCTTCAGGCTAATTGCATTATGTAGTACAGAAAAAATTAGTGTATGAAGCTAGTAAGTCAAACTATATTCTAATTTAGCAGATGCCAGTCAAGTCATCTTTTACCATAAATGAGGACTGATATCAGACTCTGTAGGTCCATAATTGTGCACTAGAGGTGGTTTTCTCATCTGTCCAAGCACATAATCTGAATGCAAACAGTTGTATTATTGCCACTTAAACTTTGAAAAGATTTGATGTTTTTGAACTTATTGTAACTTTTTTGCCCTGGCCAAGACGTTAACTAGGTTCAAGAAAGAGCTAGATAAATTCTTGGAGGATAGATCCATCTATAGCCATTAGCCAGGATTGGTAGGGTTGGGGTATGTCTACACTACAGTGTTATTTCAAAATAGCTTATTTTAAAATGATGCGTCCAGACACAAAATGCATTTCGAAATAGCATTTTGCTATTTCAAAATAGCGTGTCCACACTGATAGGACGCTGAATTGCATTTAAGGCCGTCTGGAACTGGTTCTGGCAGGGCATCAGGTCAGGAGTTACCTTGTGTGGCTGCTGCCTGAGGCTATCTGAGACCTGTGCTTAAAGGGACCTTCCCTCTCCCCCCGACAGCCAGTTCTAAGGTTTCCCTGCTTGCTTGCCTACCTTGCTGAGGGACAGCAAAGCATTTTTTTTTCTCTGCATGCTCTGATTGCCCTCACTCAGGACACCACAGCACTCTGCAGCATGGAGCCGGAGCTGTCCCTGGGCACTGTGGTGCTTCTCCTGAATCTGTTGCTGCAAGCCTGACAGCACATTCTGCAGGCAATAACAGTCTCCCCGGTGTGCCCCACTGGGGGCTTGGGCCTCATTCCTCCCTCACTTCCACTTACCCCTCCCTAACCCCCCTTCCTGCTGTACAATAAAAGATGCATGTGTTCATTACAACAAAGCCTCTTTATTGAACAAAACTGGGGTGGGGGGAAAGAAACTGAGGTGAGACTGGGGAAAGAACGTGGGAGAGGAGAGGAAGGAGGGTGGGAGAGGGGAGGGGAAAACCTGGGAGGAGGGAGCTGGCAGGGGGAGGCAAGGGGAGGAAGGGGGAGGAGAAGCTCAGGGTTGGGGGTTTTGCCAGCCCAACTGTCTCCCAGCACCGTTGGTGCGGGGGACCTCGGCATCCCTGGGAGTGTGGGGAGGGTGGAGAGGAAGAAGCAGGAGGGGGAGAAGGAGTGAGAGGAGGAGCGGTAGCTGGGGATGCAGCAGGGGCTGGAGCAGCAGGAGGCAACAAGCTCTGCCCAAGGGTCGATGACCACCTGGGGGGCACAGACCATCCTGCCCCCCAGGATGCGGTCCACAGCATCAAAATAGGGGCAGGGGTCTAGGTCTGCCCCTGGTTGGGAGCTGCCCCCTATGATCCTGGCATATGCCTGCCACAGCTCCTTTATTTTCATGCAGATCTGCTCCTGGGTTTGCATGTGGCCTTTGGTGGCCAGGCTGGCAGCCATCCGCCTGTAGACGGTTGCATTCCTCCATTTAGTGTGGAGATCATGGACATTGGCGGCATCCCTCCAAACCTGAATTAGGTCCCTGATCTCCACACTGGACCAAGTTAGGCACCCACCTTTTCCGGCCCCTGGCAGGCTCCTGGGAGCTGGCAGACTGGTCCTGGGGAGTGGTGGAGGGGTGGCTGGCACTGGCTGCCTGGCTCATGCTGGGGACATTGTGTCAGGTGCAGCGACTGCTGGCTCTGGGCTGGCAGGCTTGGAGCTGGCACAGGCACTGTGGCCAGAGTCTACCCCTTTAAGGGCTCCGGGGAGAGGGGGAAGGAGAGGAGGTTTCTTGGTTGTGCCCAGAGTGGCCACCAGGGCACCCTGGGAAGGGCTGGAGGCCCCCTATTTCGAAATGAGCATCTACACAATGCTTATTTCAAAATAGCAATTTTGAAATTGGTGCTATTCCTCATGGAATGAGGTTTACCAATTTCGAAATAAGCCCTCCGCTATTTCGATTTAATTTCGAAATAGCGGTTTGGGTGTGTAGATGCTGGTAAAGTTATTTCAAAATAATGGCTGTTATTTCGAAATAACTTTGCTGTGTAGACATACCCTTGGTGTCCATAACCTCTGTCAGAAGCTCGGAATGAGCAACGAGGTGGGATGGAGTTGATTACTGTTCTGTTCATTCCCTCTGGGGCACCTGGCATTAGCCACTGTCGGAAGACAGGATACTGGGCTAGATGGACCTTTGATCTGACCCAGTGTGGCCATTCTTATGTTCTTATGATGAGTGGCCTTTTAATAACATTTAGGAGAAAAGACCACCTTTTCTGAATAATGTGTGTGACTGTTCTGAATGCTAAATCTGATTCTTGACACACTTGTCTGTCGTCTTTGGCAGTAGGATTTATGTACCAGATTTATATACAACCTCTTCACTGTCTGTGCTACATACTAAGCAACTGAAAGAGACACAAATTAGCATCTTAAAGCAAACCCAATGGGGGATATCAGAAATGAACAAAGGACCTTTTTCATGCTCCTTGGGAGGATCAGGGCCACAGAGACTGAAAACTCAGTTGTACTTACACTTTAACTGCAAAAATATATCTAACGCTTAGAGCTTTTTAAATGTTATCCCAAGATTCGGCACTTCCTGCTCTGACTTCCTACAAAAATTGACAACCTATTTCAGACTGAAGAACTTAATTCTGAACATTGCGGGGTCTTTTGTGTAAGCTATAGCTGTGTCACACTGGTTGCACTTGGAAATAAAAGGAGCCTATAAAGTTAAGAGCAGTGGGAGCCATTT
Source organism: Rafetus swinhoei (assembly GCA_019425775.1). Classification (NCBI taxonomy): domain Eukaryota; kingdom Metazoa; phylum Chordata; order Testudines; family Trionychidae; genus Rafetus; species Rafetus swinhoei. The sequence goes on along the minus strand of CM033437.1, from coordinate 186,216,973 downwards.
GAGTAGAACTAAGTACTCACTTTACCTTGGATTCAGTTTGAATAGCATTTGAAACAAATGTTGTTCATGTCTAGACTGCCAATAATCCTCTAAACTTTTTTTTGTTCTGTTTGAATATCTTCAGACTTTATCAGGTTGCTCTTTAGGGTGTATTTTTTCCAATTCCTGACTTCCTGAGTAAGAACATGTGGAAAAAGCACATAATGGAAACCGGTTGGTATTTCTTTTATGTGCCTGATAGGCTGAGCCATCTCTTGTGCTAAGGAAGATTGACCAGCTCATCTGAAGTTATTTCCATGCAGTTTCTCAGAGGATGAGGATGCATATTAGTTGATTTTTCTGATCAAGTTATAAAAGTCATAATTTCTTCTAATCTTTGTCGGTGACAATGCCCTAGCTATCACAACCTTTTGTATTTCCTCAGCTTTTGAAAATTCTCCTTGTTTGGCTTCTCTCAGCTACCCCACTTTTAGAAAAGGAAAGTAGCTTTCCTGAAATCAGAGTTTCATTCTTGCGCCAGACCTTACGTTTGGTCCCACTTTCAATTCTGGAAAATTTGGCTTGGTTGGATTACAACAAAATTTTCCTATGGAAATTGGGTTTGTTTGAACATTCTGAACTGCGTGGCATAACAAACAATGTGAACTAAATTTACAAACACTCATGAATCACTTTCAAATAAAACTCAGAATAGCTTACACAGAAGCTTACTCATATGAACTATGCCTTAAAAATGGGAATATATTTATAAAAATGCAAGATACAAAGACAGATGGAGACGTTTTGCCACACTGGCTATGAAGGGTGAGACAACTAAGCAGATTAATCCAGATGATGTCATTACTAGATTTACGCAATTAACACGCGGATGCATAGATCTCTTGCTTCCATCTGTCAGCATGACAAACTGCTCACTGCTATAACATTCTCCAGATCTGACAGCTCTTGCTTCTTTGCTCTACAGCACTGTTTACACTCTTTATAAAATGGGTCCCTTTATACCAAAACTAACGCCATACCATTGTGCAGTGCCTTTGTTCCTTAGAAAGGTGTTTTGGGCCTTAATATGACTGAATGTAGTCAATGCTTTTAGTGTGGTCCCTTCTTGCCTGCTTTGGAATATTCATTTTTTACAAATATGGTATCTGGGATGTGTTCTATGCAGTTATTTTAAAGGCTTACACTTTTTCATTTGTGGAACCTCTGTTCCACAGATCAACAGCAGCACTGAGACACTAAACCACTGGCCCCTCCATCTTCACAGCACTGATAGATTAGGAGAACTTCTTGCCAGCAGCACTCTTCATATGGGAAGTGTTTGTGGATTCTAAACCATTCATAAACAGTGTGCTTTTTGTAATTAAGTGCATAGGCCAGTGTGACGAGGTACTAGAACCCCGCAATTTAATAAAACCTTGAAATTGTTGTTACGACGGTTAATACAAGACGACCTCCGGGAGTGGGACAAGCTATTGCTGGCATTACTGAATTGGACCCGAATTTGGACTTAGGGCCATGATGCGAACTGGAGGGGAGCCCCCGAATAGGAGAAAAGCTGAGAACTTCCCAGCAGGAGGAAATACAACAGGTCTTGAAGGTGTTCCCGCATGTCTTGACCAACAGACCCGGTAGAACCACCCTGGCGAAGCATGAAATACACACCGAGCCAGGTAAGAAGGTCTGTAATGCGTTCTAGCCCCTGCCCAGGAAGCTATGGGAAACCGTGAGACAGGAACTTCAGATGATGCTGCAGTGGGGACTGGTGGAGAAGTCTCAAAGTGAGTGGCGAAGTCCAATAGTACTGGTCCCAAAACCCGATAAGACGATGAGGTTCTGTATAGACTTTCGAGGAGTTAATGCCATCTTGCGCTTCGACGCTTACCCGATGCCCAGGGTAGACGAGCTGCTAGAACGGGTAGGGGAGGCGCAGTACCTGTCGACTATCGATTTTATGAAGGGGTATTGGCAAATCACCCTGAGTCCTGAGGCTAAAGAGAAAACTGCATTCGCAACACCCTTCGGGCTGTATCAATTCACAACTATGCCGTTTGGACTCCACGGGGCAGCGGCAACCTTCCAGCGATTGATGAATTTAATATTGTACCCCCATCAACAATATGCCGTTGCCTATATTGATGATATTATCATCTTTAGTTCGACATGGGAACAGCACTTACGTCATGTAAGCACCATACTTAGGACCCTGGCCGAAGCCGGCTTGACGGCCAACCCAAAGAAATGCAGGTTTGGACACTGGGAAGTGTCATATCTATGATAGACTGTGGGAGGGGGCCATGTGAAGCCACTGGTGGACAAAGTAAGCACTGTGCGGGATTACCCCTTGCCATCCACTAAAAAACAGGTACGGCAGTTTTTAGGATTAGCAGGGTACTACTACCAGTTTGTGGCTGACGCAACCCTAGCCGCTCCCTTAACAGACATGACACGAAATAACCAACCACAGATAGTATGTTGGACAGAACGGGGGAGGCAGGCCTTTAAGGACATCAAAGAACGCCTGGTGTCAGCCCCAGTATTGAGGCAACTGGATTTTACAAAACCCTTTATTGTGCAGACAGACACCTCAGAGGTAGGGTTAGGGGCGGTATTGGCGCAGGTGATGGGGGAAGAAGAACATCCGGTATTGTATATTAGTCGCAAACTGTTCCCTAGAGAAAGAAACTGTGCGACTCTAGAGAAAGAGGCCCTGGTGGTAAAATGGGCCATCGAAGCCTTACGTTATTATCTTTTAGGTGACCGCTTCCTATTCGTTATGGACCACGCACCATTGAAATGGATCCAGTCCATGAAAAATATGAACGCCAGAGTAATGAGGTGGTACTGTTTTCAAGTGGTGCATCGCCCAGGGACAGCGCACCAGAATGCGGACTTCCTCTCCCGAAGCGCAGAAGGAACAAGTGACCCGGGGGGCCCACCGAACCCAACTTAGAGGGGGAGATGTGTGACGGGGTACTAGAACCCCGCATGACTCCGAGGAGGGTCCCGAGTGAGGACAGCAGGGGGGCGATCCCTCCTGTCCCTGCATCAGGAGAAAAGCCGGTGGCGGAGGCCGGTCTGGGAGCGGCGGCCCCTCCGCCATTCACGCATGCGCCTTGGGCACCAGAGGACCAGATGCCGACGCATGCGCAGGAGGGAGCAGGCCCATAAGTCACTGCGGGGGCCGGGGATACGGGAGGACGCAAGACGCTGGCGCAGGCGCAGAAGGGGCGGTGGCGGACATTCAAAAGGGAGACAGGATGGTGCAAGGGGGGGAGGAAAGAGGGAGGAGAAGGCCGGAGGGGGGGAGCTTGAAGCCGGATAGAAGCAGTACCGAAGGAAAGGCAGGGAGAGCGGGGTGAGGAAGTAGCCCAGGGTGGGCGGCTGGAGTACTGCTTGCGGGCTGGTGTGTTGCGGCGGTTAGCCCCGTCAGCCAGGTGGGTGGCGGACAAGAAGGACACCCCCACCTTAGGGCCCTGGGCTGGGGCCTGGAGAGAGGGTGGGCCCAGGCCCCCCTCACACCCCACTCGGGGCAATAACCTAAAAGGAAACAACGACAGACCTGACCAAGGGATCGCTGCCGGGTAATTCCATGAAAAAGAGGGAAAGAAGAGGGTGGACCCGCAGGGGATGGTCCCACCCCTTCACAGGCAGTAATGGTTGCTCATGTAACCATCATGCTAGGGCTTGATGGCAGCAAAGAAGCCTAGGTTCACTTTTCTAGTTGTTTCCTTAAATTTAAGACTGAACTAACACTGGCTAGAGCTTCTACCCAGAAACCTGGGAAACCATGTGGCATCCTGAGTATTGTGGACAGGCACCACTTCCCCACTTAATTCGGGGATTAGAATTGGGAACTCTAGAGCTGTGGGAGAGGGATTTGGGGAAACAGAATGAATTTGGGAAAAACAACAATTATTAGATCATTCTGTTTTATGAGGTAATAAAACTACCCCCACACTCCCTCAGGGTGTGTGCCTTAATTATAGGCCCAACCTCAGTTCTCCTGACAGTTCTTCTGGTGTGTTCCAGCCACCTTCTCTGAGAGGGAGGCCTGCACCAGAGTCCTTTAGCTGGGCTGCTGGTGTCTGTAGGAATGTCTACACTTCCATTAGACACTGACTACTGGCTGACTCAGCTGACTTGGGCTTTAGGGCTTTGAGCTGAGGGCTATATAACTACAGTGTAGATGTATGTCTGGGCTCAGGGAATCCAGCCTTGTAGGGTCCTACACATACTTTGTGTGCTTTCAGCGCAAGCTGTCTCATCCATTCTTAGCCACTTCTGCTTTGTATCATCAGTCACCTCAAAGCCACTACTGCCACTTCACACTGTCCATCGCCTCCAAGCCACCCACAAAGGCCAATAGAATTTCATTGCCTCCATACCCCAAATTGACTGTGTGGTAAACAAAATCCCCCAACAGTTTGATTCAGTCAATTCCCCTCACTCTCCAATGGATGCCAGCAGAGAGCTCCCTTTCCAATTGCTCTCCTGCACATGTGCATGCAGCTCTAAAGCAGCTCTGAGCTGCTCTTCTCCCATTTCACCAACAGGTACCAGAAAGCGTTTTTCTCTCCAAGGCCACATCTATGCTTGCGCAGCAGTTCCAATTAAGATATGCAACTCCAGCTACGTTAATTGCATAAATAGCTGGATTCGATGTACCTTAATTCAAACTTTGGCGCCATCTGGCAATGCTCCCGTTGACTTCCCTTACTCTTCATGATTCAAGGAGTATCAGTGGCAATGGGGGCACCCTCAGCATTTGATTTAGCAAGTCTTTACTAAAAGAATGCCAAAAGCTTGACCACTGCAGTGTCAATCTCTGCATAAGTAAGGCTACAGGCCTACATTCCATGGAGCTGTCCCCACGCAATCTCTGAAGTTACTCCTCCATATTGCATTAAAGGAACTCCCAAGTAACCTCTCAGGGTCCACGAAGAGCAGCTTCATAAAGCAATTGTTTATAATGTTGAAAAATTATTTTCCATCTGGTAGCTTTCAACCAGACTTGGTGTCCCAATGCTTGGGATTCACGAAGCGCCATGTAGTCAATGGGGGGTGCCAGCTGCTGATTCAGCTGGAGTCATTACTCTTGTTAGAAGTAAGTAGCATTAAAGTGATTCATTCCAGTCACTGTGGCTTTAATAGCTGGATTGGCAGAACGCCACTATAATGATATAGTCTTCCATCAACATACATCAGAAATGAATGGTAGAAGTGCAAAGGATGAAGGACAAAATTATCTTGTGTATTAAAGTAAATAGCTGGCATACTTTTTAACAAGTTAGGGACAGGATTTGAGGGCAGGCTGCTCTTTTTACACATGCACGCACACACACAAAAATAAATGTAGGTTTCTTTGGAAGCCTGTCTGTGCCTAACTAGAAATGTCCCCCCTGCTTATAAAACATGGTGGATATTTCGTAATAACAGGTGCGCTGTCGAGATGCAGAATACTGGAAGTATCCCGAAATAGTGCCACAGTGTAGACGTACTCTTAGTGTAGAATACTTGTGCAGAAGAAGAAGAAAAAGGCTTAGCAGAGATTGTAGATACATTTGAGAGAGAAGTATCTCAGGTATATAGATGGACTCCTTTTCCCCAGTAACTAGAATATTTGTCTTTTAATTCATAATCAAGGACAATTCAGAGCAGCTGATAGTGTATTTAATGAGAATAAACTCAGTCTTATGGGTCTGTTATAGAAGTTAAATGTTGTGCTTTTTCTCCAACCAGCCTGACTCTTGGTGCTAAATAGAACAAATTAAGAGGTTTCCTATTTCCTAATTTGCAGGATAGTCACAATTTTTAGTGGGCCTCTTCTTTTGTTGTGAAAGACTGGTTTGCAAAATATTTTAAGCATTTAGTTAAATTCAGACAGATGAAATTTTTCTGTGTGGATTTATTGTCATGTTTGCATTACAATTAGGGTGCCATTTTTGTTGTTGTCAAGTCCTCATTTCTTACAGCTAGAGACCTCTAAAAACCATCTAGTTCAGAGAGGTCGGAATCTGACCCATATCGTGTCAAAGTGAAAAAGACAGGTACTAGAGTGCCAAATAAGATTAAATGTTTTCTTTACCAAGTCATATTATTAGAGTGAAAAGATTATTGGCTTGAAGTGACTCAGTGAATGCTATAGTTACACTTCCTAAAAATGATAAAAGGAAAGCATTAAAGATGAGTCAGAGCAAACACTTAGTGTTCCAATTTCCTGAATATTTTTATTTTGCCCCAAAATATGAAGGGGAAACAAAAGGTTATTTATGGGTTTTTTCCCATGGTGGCTCTGTGTTACATGTACATTCTTTAGCTTAAAATAATGTTCAGTGTATTAGACAAAGTCTGTAGTATATAAAGTGGTATAAAGCTTGCCCTAGATAGGGTGGATCTGGACAGTGCAGTATCCTCTCCAATGCCAGTTCCTTCCTGGTTGAGCTAAAACATTTTTCTGCCTCAGCAATCTCTATCTGCCGGAATGGTTCATTGGGCAGGTTTTTAGGCTAAGTTGTTTTATGCCAGGAGACTGGGCCTGTACTAAACCAGATGATTTAAGGTGGTGGCTCTCCACCTTTCCAGACTATTGAACTACTTTTAGAAGTCTGATTTGTCTTGCCTACCTCAAGTTCCACCTCACTTAAAAACTAATGGCTTACAAAATTAGTCCTAAAAATACAAAAAAGTGTCACCACACACTCTTAACTGACAAATTGCTTTCTTTCTCAATTTTACCATACAATGATAAAATAAATCAATTAGAAATTTAAATATTGCACTGGCATTTCAGTGTATGTTATAGAGAGCAGTATAAGTAAGCTATTGCCAGTAAAATTTTATTTTGTACTGTCTTCACTAATGCATTTTATGTAGTTGTTGGAAAACTAGGTAATTATCTAGATGAGCTGATGTATCCCCCCTGGAAGACTTCACGGTACCACCACAACTACATGTAAACCTGGATGAGGTCTTCAAAAGTGAACTAAAGTCCATCTTAGGTCTTGTACCAACCAAAGTTCAGTCGGACTAGAGGCCTCATGTGAAAGATGATAAAAATAAAGGCAGAAAAGAATATTAGAATAAAGTAAAAATAAAGTGTGGATTCATCCTTCTTGAGGTATGGTGAAGTTTCCACTACCCCTCCTTTTGTTTTAGGAGCTCTTTTTCCACCTTGACTCTAGCTGGGACAGTAAATTGATGTGCCAGCATTTTATTATTAGTGACTTTGCTGGAAGCAGAAAGGGTACTAGAAAGCTGAAAAGAGTTTAGATGCTTCTAACTCAGTTCCATAGATTCAAGAAATTTGGATAAGGCTGAAATTAAAAAAATATCTACCGTTTGGGGAGGGTGCCTTTTCTAATAGAACCCTTAGTGGTTCTCCCTTGTTAGTAAAAAGAGAGGTTGTGGCCCAATTTCACCTCGATGACGCTGATGGCGTATACATCCGTTTTCGTCTCGACGGGAGCGTGTTCAACCTGAGGCGTTTGCAGGCCCACACAAAGACCATGGAGAAATTGATCAGGGAGCTGCTGTTTGCTGACGATGCCGCCTCCTTGCTCACACAGAGGCAGCTATGCAGCGAATTACGTCTTGTTTCGCAAAAACTGCTCAGATCTTTGGTCTCGAAGTCAGCCTGAAGAAGACTGAAGTTCTCCATCAGCCCGCACCCCACGAGGAGTACCATCCACCAAACATCTTCATTGAACAAACAGAACTGAAAGTTGTCCACCAGTTCAGCTACTTGGGGTGCGTGATCTCGTCTGACGCCAAGATCGACAAAGAAGTCGATAACAGGCTGGCTAAGGCAAACAGTGCATTCGGCAGACTATACAAACGTGTCTGGAACAACAGCAACCTCAAAAGAGACACGAAGGTCAGTGTCTACAAAGCTGTTGTGCTGACCACTCTCTTGTATGGCGCTGAGTCCTGGGTCACGTACCGTCGTCACCTGAGTCTCCTCGAGCGTTTCCATCAGCGCTGCCTCCGCACAATCCTCAATATCCATTGGAGTGACTTCGTCGCCAACACTGAAGTCCTCGAGTTAGCGGAGGTCACTAGCATCGAGGCCATGGTCCTCAAGATACAGCTTCGCTGGGCAGGGCACATCGTCAGGATGGAGAACCACCGCCTACCCAAAATCGTGCTGTATGGGGAACTGTCCTCTGGCTACCGCGACATAGGGGCACCACGAAAGCGGTACAAAGACTCCGTGAAGAAGTCCCTCACTGCTTGCTGTATCGATCACCGTCAGTGGGCAACACAAGCAGCTGATCGCAATTCCTGGCGGCACACAGTCCAGCAGGCCACCTCCTTCTTCGAAGATACCCGCAGGGCCTGTATGGAGGTCAAAAGGAGAAGGAAGAAGAACCGTGACTCCTCAGCACCTATCCCGGATCAGACCTATATTTGCAGCCGTTGTGGCAGGACTTGCCTGTCCCGCATAGGCCTCATCAGCCACCAGCGTGCCTACAGAAGACGTGGATTTCCTTCCTAGATCTTCGTTCGCGAAGCCAAGCCATGATTAGCAGCTGTGACATTCATTTGTCCTTAAGTGCAATGTTTAATGAAAGGGAGGAAAGAAAGTGTGAATGGAAAGGCAAAGATAACAGTGACCTGGGAGAATTTTTTTTAAATTGATCCATCAAATAGATCACTTTTTTGTTTGCTGCACAAGTATCAGCTGAAATAGCAGTAGAGGGAGATGGGGCCAGTGAAACTGAAATACCATTTTGAGGGGAAACCCAAGCTCCAATGCTAAAGGCATTTAAAACAAAGACTGATCAAGAGTCTAAGGCATGGGCTACACCTGAAACTCAAGGCAATCTAGCTATCATGCTCAGGGATGTGAAAAAGTCAAATCCAGTGATGTGGTAAGATCAGCTAACCCTCACTGGAGGCTCCAGCCATGTCTTCACTTCCCTGAAGATTGATGCTGAAGCGGTCGATCTTCTGGAGTGCAATTTAGTGGGTCTAGTACCTGCTCACTGTTTAGGGAGACGCCGTGGGCTTGGAATGTTCAGTATGTAGGAGGGAATCTTGACTTTTTTCTTTAAGTAAACAGGCCCTTGAAATCCCTGTGGTAGTTCAAATGACATGCCTATCATATTTTAGCCAAAGAATTCATTTCTTCCTCCATACTGATTATCTTGTCTTGACATAAGAGAGCTTCTTGTGATGATATGGAAGTGATCTTCATTAATACAATAACTTCCCAATCATTTCAGTGCTAGATATCTCAATTTGACTTAAAGGATTCTGATTCAAGGAATTTAGATCTTCAAAATTTCTGCTATTTTTAGCTACTGTCAAAAGGCCTAAAGTGCTACATTTCTCAGGTTACTTCAGAGAGTCTGATTATTGAATCATTTGATCTGATATGTAGGGAATCATCCTTTTTTTGAATCATAAGGATAAACCCAGTCTATTTCCAAACTGTGCTGAAGAAAGAAATTTAAGATTCATGAAAATTGCACATTATTAAACAGATTAGGAAAAAAACTTTAAAATAAGATGATCGAAGCCAATGGCTCTTAAACCGTTTGGCCCCTGGCCCACCTGGCTCAATGCAAACCTTTCTGTGGACCACCAGTTGCTAACTGAAACTTGCCATTAATTACATAACTACACCCGATCCATTTTGCTAGTGCTGCACCACTCCTGCAGCTCTCAGTGATCAATAACAGAGAACTGTGGTCAGTGGAAGCTATGGGGTTGGTGCTAGTAGATATGGGCAGTGCATGGAGCCACTGTTGTACATGCCAGCTGCTTTCAGGAGTGGTGCAGGGCCAGGGCAGGAGTGGGCCTGCCTTAACCCCACTGCTCAATCCCTGGGGCAGATGTCTGGCTGCTGCTCCCAGGGTGGGACTTAGCTAGGGAGCTGCAGCTAGGGAGCATGTTTAATTTAACCAGTAAAAAAGGAAATATTAAATTATTAAACAGATTACACATTTTAACTTTCTCATGTTAGTTGATCAAACTTCATTTTAAATAAAGTAAAATATTAATTTGTCCAACACAAAATATTTCAATGTTTTCTTTATTTATGGAAGGGGTGAGGAACTTTTTCTGAATGGGCGTCGCTATTGACCCACAGAAAAACCAGTTGAGGACCACACAAGTGAGAAGCAAAAAACCCCTCCAAAAACCCCCAACCCTCACTGAAGTGGCCCCCAATGAGACGCCTCAGAGAGGGAGGACTGAGGTTCAGGGCTTCCTATGGACAGGGTATACGCTGCTGTGGTTTAGGGGTTAGTGGGTTTTGTGGACCTCCCAGGTTCTGGGTTGGGGACAAAAATGAGAGGTTCTGTGTGTGGGACAGGGCTGCCAGTGAATGGGATAGGGATGGGGTGTGGGATCTGGGCAGGAGGTGGGGTGCAGGAGGGGTGAGGGTGTAAGGTTTGGATGGTAATTGGGGTGCAGGAGCAGTCTGGGAGTAGGGTGCCTGGCTAGGAGGGAGGATACAGGAGCAGGCTGGGGGGAAGGGATTCTGACTAGGGGGTGGTGCAGGAGCAGCCTGGGGGGTGGTCTGGGCACGACAGGGCAGGAGGCATTTACTTGCTTTCACACCCCATGCCACTCCCAGACATCGTGTCCCAGGCAGGGCCTCCCACTGCTCCCATTGGCCACAACTCCAGCCAATGGGAGCAGAGGGTAGTCTCCAGGCAGAGACTGCGCTGCTGTTCCACCAGCCGGGGAAGGAGGAGGGGCAGCATGCGGAGCCACTTCTGGCTCTGTATATACTCCACAAGCTGAATCTGGCAGTGAGGCTTGGGGCTTCCCCCCTTCAGAGGGAAGCCAGTGTTGGCACTCCAACCTCACAGGGGGCTTCCTGCTGTGGGGAAGATGTGGGGCTGAGCTTGAGCTGCAGACCCCTTGGAAGGCAGACGCGGACCACTTGTGGTTCACAGACCACAGTGTGAGAACCACTGATCTAAGCTGTATAATATAGAGCAGGTGGAAGGTCTTTAGATTTGTGGCTGATAAAAATCTGCCAACCATACTGATAAATATTTTCCAGAGTGCTCAAAATCAGGCCAAGTGACTTTATCTAAATACATGACAATAAGTGGTCTTACTTTTGTTCTTTAAAAGTACTGTGCACCCAGCAGTTCCCATTAAGCTCAATGTAGGATTTGCGGTTTCCTTCAGAGGCCTTTAGAGATGTTTTTAATTTAAAAAAAAAAATCAGATCTCCAAATGCGAAGATATATCAATTTAGGCACTGTTAATAAACTGCTTTTCCCACTGATCTAATGAGTAGAAAAAAGAAAAACCTTCAGGGGGGAAAATTCAGATGCTAGATTTGTTTTCTTTGCCTGAGAATGATTCTGTAGTGTTACGTACATTATATACTCTTCATAGTATTCAATCCAGCAACAAAGGAATTTAAATATTTCTGAATCTCTTGTATATGGGTTAATTGAGGCATTTATCTGCTCTGTTCTTATTGCCTAGAAATGCCTGGGGAACAAACAAATAGTACATTGTGGATAATAAGAATACTCATCGTGGGTCAGATCAGTGTTTTATCTAAGACAATGTCCTGTCTTCCAGTAGTGGCCAATGCTGGATGCTTCTGAGGAAATGAACAGAAGAGGGCAGTCATCAAGTGCTCCATCCTCTATCTGAGTTCCAGAATCTGGCAGAATGTTGCATGCATAAATATGGAGAAACAGTTATGTGCAGTAGGATACTGACAGTGAACTTTGCTATGTAGAGAAAGCTACTAGAGCACTCCCTGGAAGGTGGTTTTCTTCCTCTCTGAATTACTCTATCTCCTAACTCCTGGACCCTGTCTTCATATAATAAAAGCTATCAGGGTGTCAGGGGAAAGTACTTGCATGCCGTGAATGCCTCTCACACCTGGCTGGTGAGCTTTCTTCACTCTCCTCACTCCCTGATAGCCCGGGGAACGGGATGAAAAGCAAGTTGTGTCCCAGAGCACATGGCTGCTGTCTCCAGCACCCTCCTGAAACATCGCCCCTGCTCTGGAAACATTTTGATGGAACCAATCAGACAGGTCTCCTATGGACTCTGGCTGCAGTGCAGCCATCCACACCTGTTACAGTCAGCCTGAAGGGAGCAAAGGCCTTTGTGGCTTGTTTTTACTCTGGGTTTCTTCCCAGTCATCCTCCTCAGGCTGACCCTGCTGATGTTATCAGGGGTCAGTCTGAATGATGACTGAATAGCTGAGTAAGGACCATTGGCTTTTGACCAGTATTTACTATGGGGTACAGTAGAGTCCCTATCATCCAACCTAAACGGGACCGACACATGGTCGGATTACCGAATATGTTGGATGATACAGACTCTACTGTAGAGAGCAACAGAACAGCTGATGCCGCTCCTGCCGGGGACGAAGTCCCCACAGAGCAGCATTAGCTGTTCCGTTGCTCTCTAGGAGCAGCTGCTGCTGCTCCTGCCAGGACGCTTCCAGGCAGGAGCGGCATCAGCTGTTCCCTTGCTCTCTAGGAGAAGCTGCTGCTGCCGCTGCCGCTGCTGCCAGGACGCTTCCAGGCAGGAGCGGCAGCAGCAGCAGCTTCTCCTAGAGTGCAAAGGAACAACTGATGCCGCTCCTGCGGAGGACGTCCCCTGCAGGAACGGCATCAGTTGTCCCCTTGCTCTCTAGGAGAAGCTGCTGCTGCTGCTGCTCCTGCCTGGAAGCGTCCCGGCAGCAGCAGCGGCAGCAGCTTCTCCTAGAGAGCGACGAGGCAGCAAGTGGGGCTGTTCTCTCGGCCCGCGCTGTATCCGACCCTGCAGCTCCTGGGGACAAAGTCCCCAGGAGCTGCAGGGTTGATAAAGCGGAGTGTCGGATTACCGGGTGTCGGTTAATCTGGACTCCACTGTACTTCAATTTTTTAATTCAAATAAAACTCTCATCAGAACAAAAGAAACAAAGAAAACCCTCCATGAATTAGTGATTACTTAATCTGCTGCTCTCAACTGCAAGGAGTACTGTAGGTGAAGTGCCATTGCTATAGTAATGACATTTAAAGTGCAGGGTGTGCTGCTGATTTTTAAATAGGGACAGTCTGTGTGGACTCGAAGTCTAGAAGCAGCATTTTGAACTTAAGACAGAACCCTTTTGAAATGATATGTTGAGTGAAGATTAGACATTGTGGGCCTAGTTATCCTCTCTCATACATTGCCATATGCTAATGGAATCCTACTGAAACTTCAGTGTAGAATTACTCCTGAGTTACAATGACTTAGGTACGAGAAAAGTCAGGTTTCTTGACTTCCTTAGTCACGCTGTCATGAGCAAATTAACCAGAGTACAGAGGGCTTTTTTTTAAAATGTAACTAGCACCACTGATGCTACATTTTAAATCACAGCTGACAGATGATGTGCTCAGAAACTGTCTGAAGTACAAACCATTTGATTTCTTTTTTTCTCTAGCTGATTAGCTATTCATTCAGTGATAGTAAGACTTGTTCAACAGACTCTCAGATTGTCAATTGTATTTATTTTATGGCTGTAACAGTTCATTAATCTGTAGTAAACAGCAATATGCTTTGAGAGGGAATTATAAAAAGCCTTTCCCCTGTAAAGTTTAAAAACTCATTGCTAATTTTGCTTTTCATATGACTGATGAAAATATTAGGATATGTAAGCTTGGAAGGAATAGATTTTTGTCACTGAACATCAATTTCACTGTCTTGATGAAAAAATATTTCTGTTTATACCAATTGAAATGGACAGATAATCAAAGTAAGAAAAATGGTGCTTGGGAACTTATTAGAGTTCCACCTACATGTGCTGTAATGCTGGTGTAAAATAATTGTCTGCCCCCTCTCCCCTCTGCCAATTTTCTGCAGTGTTGATAAATGTAAATTTATAAAAATAAAAACTATTAAAATATTGATATCATCAGTCACAATTATTAAAACAGGCTTGGAAGAATTCCATTTTTAAGTATGAAGTACTGAAGGGGAAGAAGTTGTCATATGAACAGATTGTGACCAGTCATAGTCTTAAGTTAGAAGCACATAATCGTTTTATCTCTGAAAGGAGATGATTGAGCTTTCCAAACTAATTAAAAATAACGAAAAATGCTGATTTTTACCTTGCATAGTCAAACTTTTTCATTCAGTGTCCTGAAGTCCCAAGAAGTCTTTTGGTTTCCTGACAGTTCTCCATTTTTAAATTTTATCAATCACAATACCTTTTTTATATCAGTACTTGTTCAAGGTATGTTGCTACTCTGATAAAATTATTTTTCCCCATGTCTCACTGTGATCACACAGGGAGCTAGTGATTCTTAATAATCATTATTCAGTGTTAAAGCTTGGCATAACTTTTCACGCAACAACAGTACAGCATGAGCCCAAGGAGTCAATGAATCACTCTAGCCAGTTAAAAACCTCTTCACTGTCCCCTCTGTGAAGGAGGAGACAGGGCTCAAGAAGAGATGGACACCTGTATTCTTCATTTCCTCCTCTCTTGGAAGAGAAGGGGAGGGAAGCAAGGAACAGAGAAGGGCAGGAGAGAGAAGCGGAGTACAGCTTTTTGAGCTCAGGCAGAATAGTAGAGCAGATCAGAGAAAGGAGCCAGCAGAGGAGTTACTCAAGTATTTTACAATTCCAAAAATACAGTACTACAAGAAAGATTTGATTTGGGAAAGCACAATTTTCTTTCTTTGAAAGCATAAATTTATAGACTAAATGGTGAGTGCAATGGTATTTGACTGGACAAAATCATTTTGAATACATCTCAAACAATCTGAAATGAAAGCAAATTTGTCTTCATGTTCCCGTGACTAACCATCACAATACCTTTGTGATGTTTGCTTTCCTGTTGTCTTATTTTACACCGGTGAAATGTGGGTGTAAAATGTTACTGAGTTAAGGTGACATTGTTTTATGCTCACTTTGCTCAGGTGTAAATAACTACACAAGATCAAGGCAGTGGAAAATTGGGCCCATTTACATAAATGCTAAATTTCTCTATGGGGCAAGGGAAAAGGATTCTGAAAATGTCATTTCAAGGCTAATTTTGTGGCTTATAATAAAGCTATTTATTACACTGTAACTCTGTGGGTCTCAATTGGTGGTCCATGGTGACTTTTTCAGTGGTCCACAGGAATATTGTCCAAAGTCACACGGCGTGAGCAGGCGCCACCGTTAGGCTGTTTTACGCCGTGTTCACAAGCACACAGCGCATCATCCATAGCATCACCTAGGATGCTCTGAGGCTCTGAGTGTCAGTGTAGCTGCTGCCGTCATGCTGAGCGGTTGCTGTGTCGTTCGTCCTGTGCTACATGTGCTGGAGGTGGTCCATGAAAAGTTTTTGATTGGCCTGGTGATCCGTGGACTGAAACGAGTTGAGAACCACTGCTGTAACTAAAGTGGCTAAATCAATAACTTCTAAAGTAATTAAAAAGGTGTGGAATGCTAGTTCTTTCTAGGCTCAGATCAAGTATAATTAGTAGTATTTTTCCAACTGCGGATTCTGTCATAAAGTTAAATCAAACCCACAAAGTCATAATGTGTACTTCATCTTTATGCAAAACCCATTGACTCTAATGACAGTTCTTCACATGGAATAAAGATATTAGTATCTGGTTCTCAGGGAGAGCTACTGAATATGCTAAGATTAAATCTCCATATCTATTCTCATTGTTTGTCATCCTTGCATATCATTTTGTATCTATAATTTAGGCTTCAGTCCCACACAGAGAACTGTGTGGGCGGTTTCTCTGTTACTTGAAGCACCTAACACTCCTTGGTGTTATAAAATCACAAACAATAATACTCATGTCTGAGAATGCACAAGTAAAAAAATATTTTGAGGGAACAGAATGCTCAGGTACAGTGGAGACATTTCATAACTTCAGAAACTGTCTCTGGTGGGCATGTTCCAGCAATATGAATATTTAGTCTTGTTATACCACAAGAGTAAGGAGAAAATACATTGAATCGGTAGACATTTGTTTTATCTGAAAACGTCATTACTTAAGATATCTCATATTTAGGTAATTCATCATGCAGAGTGGTTTGCAGCTCAGTTTAGTTCCCTACAATAACCACACAGAGCAGGTTGCACTAATAAGACAATGAGATTCTGATCAGCTACTCTTAAAACAGTTGGGTAGAAAACAATGTACATTTGGCTGTTTGATTTAATTTCCTGCAGGCATTCATGTTTGAGATTAATATGTATAGGTACATTTTGTTTCCAGGACATGATGTGGATGAAGCAAAAAGCAGTTTTTGTTTCAGTTTTTGCAGCTGCAATTATGTTATGGAAACATTGTCTTGGTTGTAAATTTATTCTTGTAATAACTTTTTGTGCTAGACTCATTTTCATAACTTTCACGTCATGTCTTGTTTCAACATCATTTTCAACACCATTTTCATATGGCTGCAGATTGTCTGAGTACTTTGTGTAAATTGTGGGGAATTGGCCATCTTTGTTACTGAACGTAGAGTGTATAGGTATAATTTCTTTTCATGTCCATTTTTCTCATGCTGATTCCAAAGGGAAGTTTTGTATGGTTTTCCATCTAGATAAAATTTGGAAATCTTAACACATAACTTCTGAGCAAAATGATGATAGTCTGTTTATACACTCTTGCCTCAGGGAGAAAAATGTGGATTGAGAGGTGTATGTCATGTTTTTCTCCCTTGTCTTGAGATATGGAAGAAAAATTTTAGCTACACACAGAAGGCAGTGTTCATCCCTGGAGTAATGCCACTGAAACTTTTTTCAAAGTTGAACTTCACCCAGTAAATTTTATTATTCCAGTTTTGTTATGGTTATTCATGTCATCAATTTGTAAAGATTTAGTTTTGCTTGTGGCATTCTGTTAGCAATTCTTATTTAAATCAAGTAACAAAATTTACTACAATGCTAATTGACAAGGCTTTGGATGGTTCATGTTCAGGTTTAGCAGACCATTTCATTTGATTCTTGCTGATTAATTGCTTTGGGTTACTATCTTTATTTCTCTGCTGTGAGGGCTTAGCAATGCTATTACGTTGCTGCTTTTCCAGAACTTTATTAGCTTTATTTGGGACTCTGATTTAACAAGTTGATTGCCAAGTTGCTGTATAGTTTGAAGAGCTGTATTGTAAAAAGGTGGCATGAAGAATAGTCCCATCTACTATGAATTTTGTGAAAGCTAGTGATTCCATACTGTAGTTTTCACAGGAGAATAGGCACTTGGATACTCAGGAGTGATATTATTCTTGCCTGTCTTAGAAATCTCCAATAATGCTTCCATAATTGACCTTCAGAGACAGTATTCCAAAGACTCTGTGTGTCTGTTACAAAATCACTACTCTAAATGATGACACTAAATTTTCCTTTGTCTACATTTTTCAGTGTCTTCCTGGCACTGTCCTGATACTAAAACGCCTCAGAATCTTCTATTTGTTTTTGACTCTTGTTTCCTTCCTCTCCCCCCCCCCCCACTTTTCTCAGCCTCCAGATTCTGTGCTGTCCATTGGAGACAAGAGATACAATTCTTGGGCCTTGTTTACACTATGGGTGCATCTAGACTGTTTTCCTCTTCTGAAACAGGAAATGCAAATGAGGAAATTGGAAACGCAAATGAAGCACTGATTAGCATGTTTGTGCACTTCATTTGCATATCCTCTTCCGATCTTTTTTTCGGAAGAGGTTTTTTCCAAAGAAAAAAAAAAAAGCAGTCTAGACACGGTTCTTTTGGGAAAAAACCCTTTTTCAAAAGAACCCTTCTTCCTCAAAAAGTAAGGTTTATAGGGTTCTTTTGAAAAGGGTTTTTTTCAAAAGAACCCTATCTAGACTGCTTTTTTCGCAAAAACCTCTTCCAAAAAAAGGATCGGAAGAGGATATGCAAATGAAGCATGCGAACATGCTAATCGGTGCTTCATTTGCATTTCCTCTTTCGGAGGAGGAAAGCAGTCTAGATGCAGCCTAGGAGTGGCATGTAGGGCAATGTTCCCTCTCATCTTTTTCCATCCATGTGTAGAATAATTTTTAATGTGCATCGAGGCATGTGTGAATGTGCACGACTACGTAGCCATGGGCACTCTGTTAATCAGGTAGGGTGAGACATGAAACTCTCCAGAGAAGCCACACAAGTGCACAGCTTACAGGGAGCACTTAGAGTATGAGTAGCTATATGCTGCAGTGCAAAGCTGGCTGTGGTCACAATGCAGTGTGTAGTGACACACAGCAGCGAAAAGCTCTTCCAGGTAGAGGTGATGGGGCCAGTGGGGAGCTGCTGGAACCTATCCCTGGCAGTAAGACCCTACACTGCTAAAAATAGTATCAAAATGGAAAGCCCTGCTTGAGTGTGGAGAAAGCTGTGTAAACCACATACCCACAGAGTTCAGACATGCCTTGATTTGTATAAGCAGGACCTCACCGGCTACATAGCTATTTATACTCTGTGGGGTTGGGCATGCAGTGTGTGTATTCTGTGTGTCACTGTGATTGTGTATTGTAGACCTGCTCCCTTTAGCATGGACTGTAGGGGACCCCTGCCCTAGTGCCCCTAACCTCCCTCCAGCCCCAGAGCTCTGGAGAGCGGGCAGGTGGCACAGACACAGCTTTTCCCTACCCTGGAGAGCTGGCCAGCAGGCATGGCACAGGCCTGGGGCTTCACCACCCACATTTTTGACCAGCAAGGCTCTCCCTGCAGCTGAGTCACCGGCCCCAGCACTGGATGGCCACAGTGGCCCTAGAGTCAGGAAGATTGGTGGCCCAGCCCCCAACTTGCCTGCCCCAGCCTCTGGTATTATAACAGCAGGCTCAGGGAGTAGGTCTGGGGGACTGTGGTGGGGCTTGGTGAGGCAGTTTGGGAAGGCAGTGTCTTCCCCTGCCTGGCATACCTGCTGCCCATGCCCTTTATTGTAATTGTGGATAGAGTTGATCATATTTGGGCTCTAGATTTGGTTCAGAGATTGCTGAGCAGTGCAAGGTGTCATATCTCTCTGGGCATGTTCTACACTTGGACTTATTTTGAAATAATAACTCCCCTTATTTTGAAATAAGGTGAGAATCCATACTACCACTCCTGTTTTTTTTTAACTAATGGGTTTGTTATTTTGAAATAATATCTCCTGCTTGTGAAGAGGAATAAGCTTATTTTGAAATAGTTATTTCTGGAGTTATTATTTCAAAATAACCTGGTAGTGTAGACATAGCCTAAGTGTGTGTGTGTGTGTGTGTGTGTGTGTGTACACAATGTATATGTTTAGATCAACTCAAATACAAGTTGTCCTACAGTACTCTATCATATAAACAGTTGCTGTGCTAATCCCTTGCAATTTCTTTACTGTCTGTGGAACATATTCTAAAATATAGACAAATGTTTAAATTATGTCCTATTATGGTGTCTGCTTGTTTCAGTCTTTGCTAACATTTGTTTCCATAGATCTCTGGCGTATTTAAATATCACAGTACTCACTGCTGATATTGTTACTTTGCCAGAGCTCTTCAAGGAAGTGCTACTTAGCAAATCTCTCATTAGCATGATGCCTTTTCTGTTCTGCAGCATCTGGTGAAACATTAAAGGGTGAATAATTGTACACGTCTATTAAAAGCTTATGATTAATCAGGGAAGTAAAATGATGGTTTCTGGTTACAAATACCATGAATTCTGCTTACAGTGACCTAGGACATAGTGAAAGTCCAGATTGTTTCAGTATATTGCAATGAGCAAGTTGCACTTTCAGAGTTAAGAACATGCATTACTTATAAACTGATTCTGTTAAAAATCTCTTCATTGTAAATGGATGCCTTGGGGGAGGGGGATGCTTTCATATTTGGCTGCCTAAGTCACAATCAGTGCCCAGATCCTATATTCTGATGCTCAAACAGCTCTGATCAAAGGCATGAAATACCAATATGCCTTCTGCTAATGAAATCCATGCTGTGTATACTGGAGCTTCTCAGCACTTGATGACCTGCTTGATCAGGATGAACTAACAGACAATTATTTGCTGTGTAAACTAGGGTAACATTCTCCCAACTGTATGGTATGACTGAGGGAAGAATTTGGCCTAAATGTTTCATACCTTTGGACCCACTTACAAGATTCATGAGACATTTAAAGACATGCAGGTAGCAAATGCTGACACTTGGTTGTTCAAGATGCTTCCTTCATTCCTTTTCTGCTTCAGTCTCTCATTCAACCAGGGCCATTTTATCCTAATAGAAATTGACCAGCTTTTATGTTAGTGAGATAATGTAGGTGAAAAAATATTTTCCAAGGGGAAAGGGCAGTTATACAAGATGCTGTGTTGATATCTTTGAATGTTTTCCAATGAATAGATGTCAAAGTCATTCTCACTAAATACATTAACCATATCATTGGAAATATTTATTTTTAGTATGGTGGCTAATAATGTAAACATTTAAATGCTTTTTTTCTGGCAGGTTTCATATGACGGAAGTTTACTACTTAGTCTCTGGGGATGTTCAGAGCCCAGGTTCACAGATAGAACAAGAAAATTTGTTCACTAACAAGTTATGTTTCATTGATACCTGCATCAAAAGGTGAATGTCTTTGAGTTTTTGATGGGGAAATGCAGGAGAGAGAGAATCCCTGTTGTTGGGCAAGACAACTTGACACCTTCTAGTGTCAGTCCAGAGAGCAGGGCAACCTTTTTGTATAATCTCTGAATCTGAAATGCAGTGTGACCAACACACCCAGTTGTGCATCTGGATGTAAATTTGGTTTTAAACATTTCAACCAGACTGAGCATCAGAAGATAGTTTGTATGTTGGGATTATAAAGAGTATAGTTTGTTCAGAAAAGGAGATCTTAGCTGTTGGTCAAATAAACAGACTTGGATGGTGCTGTATTTACCATTCATACCTGTCTTAAAAAGATTTATTAAATGTTGTAAGTAGAATCTAGATATGGCTTTTGTATCTGTGTCTGCCCATTTTTTTCTATCTCTGCCTCCATCTTTAAAATGAATGAGAAAACCCTCTTATTGAACATAAAACTAACCTGACATCTTGTAACACATATTATCACAAATAACAGTTAATGCTGTGTTTGGAAAATATTAAAAACTTCAGAAGAGCTAGACTTTGGTGTAGGATGAAATTTTGAATAATAATACGCTGCATACTTTGCAAAAGGACCACACTGCACATATACTAGTTATTTTTGCAACTGTAACATTGAACTTTCTCATGTATCAAATGGAAAGCATTTAAACTCGAGAAATAGTTGATGCCTGCTCGACTTGCTTCAGTCTAGAGATTCTCTGGCTGACAGAAGAGATGCATCAGTAGAAGGCAGATGCAAAGTGGGTGTTGCAGAACTTTAAATGTAATATATGTAGTTGATATTTGTGCCCCTAAAACGTAGTCTGCATTTGTTCATGATAATTTACAAAAGAAAAACGTGGATTGTTAGGAAGGTGGTATTGATTTCTAAACATTTACTTCTCTAATATGTGAGTTATCCTACATCGCTTTTATAGAAAAATAATTATTGAATAAGCTTCTGAATGGAACTGTTCCCTCCACCGCAGGATTATTTATCCTTAACCTTCCTGGCATGTATACTGTTGAGTGTATTTAGTTTCATAGATGATATAGGCTTGCTTCAAAATGTACTTATGCTCAGCAACACGATCCAATTGAAGTTGGATTTCTCCTTTGGAATAGACTTAGAAAGGCTCAGGGCAGGGCTTTCATGAAGGGTTTAGGGACCTTTTGAAAAATCTAGCAACTTGATTTAGGTATTGAAATGAGAACTATAGCACTGAACATATTGTATCACGGGTACATACATCAAAAGTTTGGGAAAATAGTATTGTGTACATTGACCCAGACAGACTGTGAGAAAGATGGAGGAGTCATTATGGGCAAAATCAACTCTTTGGAAAATGCTTATTTCCAAAATGGATGCAACTCGAATGAAAAAACTGTAGTTGTTTTAAAATGTCTAATGACACTTATACTAGAAGATCTAAAACTTTTTTTTGCATGTTTCTTTCTACCATGACGCAATCATGAAAAATCAATACAGATTTTTGTTGCAATTGTTTGTCATACTACAAATAAGAATAAAGGAGTGAGTTACAGTGTATGCATGTGTTTGTGATCAAATTTTGATGCAACATTGTGGTGATGGTGATGTCAAAGAAAATTAACTTATCAAACTGGGGTGAGATAAGGAAGACAAAAACAAGATAGGCATATAATATGTGGAACCCTAATATGTATTCAAAGATGAAAATAACTAACAAGAGCATAATTAGCAGCCAAACCTACACGTGTGTAAAATGAATGGGATGGGAGGAGAGAGAAGGATAAATACCAAGAAAAAAATGATTATATTAATGCCAACATGTTAATACATTTCAAGTGTACAAAATCTATTTATATACTGAAATACTTTGATATACAGATTAGTGGCAAACTTGACAAGGAAGCAGAGGAGAAAATCCTATGAATTCAAAGTAAATATGAAATATAGCACACATCATACTTATCGGACGCTCAGGATAAATGGTGGAAATGCCAAGCAATTGCAAGCGCTCTGAAGCAAATCATGTAGGCTTGTAGGAAGAAGCTGAAGGCTTGTTTGGGGAATATAATATTCCAAACTGTAGTAAAATTATTGCCAGCATGTATGCAGTATAACTTCCTTCATGGTTTTCCTTTTTTTCAATTGAGTCTGATGAAACTGGATAGTACTTGAGTCAGAATGAAATTGTTTGATCTTGTAGTGATAACCACTAATAGGCCCTATTGTGGCACTTCATTTCTGAGGCACTCCCAGAGGAGAAATGACTGATGCAAATTCTGAATCAGAAGTCTTCCCATGCCATCAGATATTGCTTAGGGAACAGACAGAGTTCCACTATCGCTGTTTGTGCTGTGCCACTTTATGCATGTCTTCTGTTTGTAGAGTCCCATGTGTTTTCTTTCTCTGAGTAGTACCTGATGGAGGTGGTACTACTACTACTACTACTACTACTACTACTACTACTACTACTTCTGGTCAGCTCCTTTGGGCTATGTCTAGACTATATCCCTCTTTTGGCAGAGGGATGTAAATGAAGCACTTCGAAAGTGCAAATGAAGCCGGGATTTAAATATCCCACGCTTCATTTGTATAATCACGTAATGGCGCTCTTTTGAAAAAGCGCTATTTCGAAATTGAAACCGCAGTCTAGACACAGTTCTTTCAAAAACGGGGTGCTTTTTCGAAAGATCCTGTAAACCTCAAAAAATGAGTAGTAGTGTGCTTCTACTACTGCTCAGGGGCCTGCCTGTCATTAGCACATGCTATGGCTTTTTTCTTACATGTCCCAGATAGGTATCAAGATCAGGAGGGGTTAAATTAATAGAGAATTTAGCATTTCTTTTAAATTAATGCATTGGATATCTGGTATTTTTACTGTGACATTTAAAGAAAAGGTATTTAGATGTCTGCGTGGATTTCCAACTTTCATGTCCATATGTTAAAATATGTGACTTGAAGATTAATAGTTTAGTCTTTTTAGATAGTAGGTTTTCCACAACCAAATCTTGTTGAAGCTGGCTTCCACATTCTCTGTCAAGGTGTGTGAACTGACTCACTTCTTGAATTGTTTGGCAATGCTAGAAGTGGGAATTCCTGGGGTACTCATTAAATATATTTTTTCTCTTAACTCCATCTCTCTTGCTATGCTGTACAGTCCCTCCTGGTCTTTGCTTGCATGTTTATTGAGGTGTCCCTTAAAGTGATGTCATCAACAAAATCTAGATCTCCTCTGCACTGTTGTTGAGCTACGTGATGCCTGTGTTATCTGTCCACGCTTTTTCTCATAATGAAGTCAATGACAAAGACAAACTGAAGTTAATGGCTGGTACATTATAGGTCTGGGTTTTATTTCATACTATGAGTGACTTCTGTTTGACTTGGAAGGGGGGTTTGATTTGGAATTTAAGTTCTTCTTAGGTACTCCCACAAGATAAATGACTAAAACTATTGACTGGCATATTATAAGCATGGAGTGGATTTGGTGATTGAAAAGTGGACACATCAGTCACTTCATTAGGGATGCGCTGGAAAGTAAATCCTTGGGATAAATGTTTTCAGACTTTGACATTTCCCAATCTGTATCCAGCTTCCAACTTTATTGTTGATTAACCTAACCAAACCAAACCAAGTTGACCCTGTATAAACACCATCAAACTGTCTGAATTTTGGGTTTTAGGCCCATTGCAGTAGAGAAAGTTTCCAGCACTCTGATCGCATGATTTAAAACTGCATTCTCTGAAATATTTATTTACCAGTATGAATTGCTGATAGTAAGATTGTTTGTTGCTGTGTGCTTGGTGCGTCCATAGAAGACTAACTTTAAACCCCCAGATTCCTCCCATTACCTGCCAAAGAATAAAATCTAAAACAGTCACACCTTGCCCAGTCAGGACTATCTAATATGTATATTATATTTGAAGTGTGTGTGTGTGTGTGGGGGGGGGAGTGATAGCAACTGAATCTGTGTGTCTTTAGTTGCCTGTGATACAAATATACATAATACAAGAGTATAAGACAGACATGGATATAAAAAGTGTAAATTAAAATGAATGAGCAGGAAATAAGAAATGTACAGAGTTCCTAGAGTAGAGCTATAGAACAAGTGTCCTGTTTGTTGCACACTCTGCAATGGTGGTCTAATTAGTACACTAGTATTTCAGACAATTAGCAGGGACTCCTACTAATACATTTTATTACACCAGGGAGACTTTTTCAGTGCAAGACTGGATTTTATCTCCTACTGCACAGGCACAGCTTCCTCTGGGCCCCGGGGATGCTCAACTCACCTTTCTGCCCTAGAACTCACTTCCACTCCATCCATTCACTTAATCCTCTTCCCATCCCTGCTTCACTCCACCCCACCTCTTCCCTTCCAGTTCCACGCCCTTCCCTGAGTGTGTCTCATCCCTGCTCCTCTTGCTAACCCCCAGTGTTTCTTATGCACCACAGAACAGCTGATTATAGCAGGTAGGCAGGAATGAGAAGGGAAGGGGAGGAGCTGATTGGCAGGGCCACCAATGAACAGGAGGTGCTGGGGGGGAGGGGGAGGGAGAATCTGACTGCTAGTGGGTGCTAAGCACCCACTAATTTTTTGACAAATGGAGTAGTGGTAAAAGTCTCAAAACTTGAATACTTTTTACAAATTTGTCTTGCCTGTAGAGTAGTTTCTTCCTTCATCTGCTATTAAGCCTGGGCTGTAAGCTATAAGCTTTCTCCTGGCCATCACATGACAATTTTCCACCACTATGGAAAGGTGTAAAGGGCTCCGTCCTTCTTGTGGGTGCCTCTCAGTGTCCGAGGGGAGTCTTGTAGTCTCGCTTCCTGGTTGTCTGCAGGAGAGGAAGTGTCTGGTATGGGCCTGGGACCAGGCTTCTTCTTATCCCCTGTTGTGGCTGCTGAGGGTTGGGGGGACCCAGGCCCGCCCACTCCTCTGGGTCTAGGGACCCTATAAGTAGCAGTTACCTGCTGAGTCTCAAAGAGGTTGGTTGCTATTGCGTTCCCTGGGCCACTTCCCTATGAAGCTGTTCTGTCTAGCCCTTTTTCTTGGGCCTTGTGGTCCAATTCTCCCTGTCCTGGGTTTTTCAAAGGTTGCTGTTGGCTTACTGGCTAGTCTTCAGCCACTGGACCTAGTTCTGATCCCACTTGGAGCTGTCTGGAGTGCTGCTGTTCTCCCAGTCAGCCCTTAGGTCTGCCTGGGTCAAGCTCCAGCAAGGAACTGCCAAGCTCTGGCTCAGTAGCTTCTTTTATATCGGCTTGCTGTACCCTGATTGGCTGCAGCAGAGGCTGCCACTCTGTTCTGGTTGGAGGACCTCTCTTCTGCTCCTGTTGCTGGGCAGGGTGTGGAAAAGGCCTCCAGCTGGGATACTGGGGCCTAGTCAACCCCATCACAAAAGGTTTTCAAAGAAAGGAACGCCCAATATAAATTCCCATAAGTCAATCTCTTAATAAGGTGAGGGAAAGTACAAGTTTTTGGGCGAGACATGACCTACTCCAAAGACCTTTGGCATTTTTTGGTTGATAACTGTGATATCATCATCTCATTATCAAGTCAGAGGCCAGTGAGCTTTCAATGGGGAACAGAAGAGCCTGAATTGTTAAATGGTTTGAACCCTTTGTGAGTACAAAGCTATTTAGGAGCTTTGCCAATGTAGAAAAGACAGAAGAATGTGCGTAAGTTTTCAGAGTTGGGTAATTTTTTTTCCAAATAAATAATTTGCTGAAAAATGCAGTTTTAAGGTTGATCAGAACTATTCATGAACTTGCTGAATTTCAGACAATATCAAAATTTTCAGACTACATTCAGAACAGAATTTAGACATCAGTCACAAAATGGTGACTGCAATTTTATCTTAAAGGCCCATAGTTAGAGCCATCACCTGGGATGCAGGAGACTTTGGTTAAAGTCCACAATGTCCCTGATTCAGATTAGGGATTTGCTCATTACAAGTGAGTGCCTAAACCACTGGAATATAGCAGATGCTGGGGTGAGGGTCTGTCACTCTCCAGCTGAAGCTGTGCACTTTGTATAAAATACTTGAATAGCTATTAAAGAAAGCATTTGAAAAATATTTTTAAACTTCTACCATTGTTGCACCATATGTTAGATTGAGATTTGTTCTGTTTCCAATTTAATTTTTGTTTTCCTGATTTACCTTAAGCGATTCATTTCAGTAATGGAATTTTATTTGATCAAAATACAAAGGCTCAGTTTCTTATGCAGTTAAGGAACCCTAATTCACTTAGGTCTTAGAACATATGTGACCACATAAATCTCAAACAAATTTAATACAAGGCCTTATTCTCATCCCCCCTTCACTGGTAGCTCCACTGACTTCAGAATGATCACTCTTGATTTGTACTGATGCAAGTGAAAGAAAAATCAGCCCCAAAGTTACTACAAATCATTAGAAAACTGTATTAGGAATGGATAATTAATTTACATACAGTGATTTCACCCATATCTTAATTTCTGCTTCATTGTGAAGGACTCAAGTAACTCTTGTGCTTAGGAGAGGAGGGGGAAAATGAAGGGAAGAAAGAATAGTGTAGAGAACAGGGTATTAAGAACAACAAAAGCAGATGAAAAAATGTAGATGAGATGGAAAGGGAATGGGTTGCAGCAATTCTGTTTAAAAAAAAAAAAAAGTAAGAAGGAGAAAATATATCTAAGCCAAAATAACCATACTTTAACAATCATAGAGAAGACATTGAGTCTGATTCATTCCTCATTATATCCGTCCAACCTTGTTGATTACAATGCTGCACGGAAGAACAAAGCTACCCCATCGTGACTAGAAAATACAACAAAGGTATCAGGAATTGTCAGGCGTGACAGAGTAGCGCCTGACTCTCTTTTCCCCCACCACACACTAGGTTGGGAGCATGACATTTATATTCAGATGTTGATCTTTTTTTTATCTTGGGTGAGAAACTGTTCAATTTATACACACTTATGAAATTAACTCTGCTCCTTGTTGTTCTAGTAGCATTCAAAGTGTCTTATGCTTGCTTTGACAAGATACAAAGCTTAAACATGAAATAATTTTTAAACTGCTGTGATCATTCTGAGGTGCATTTCTGTAGTCTTATTCATATATTGACTATCACTGTACTTGTTGTATAGCCCATTGAAGTAAGTGGGAACACTTGCAGAGTAAGGTAGTAGTGCATGAGTAAGGCTGATAGAATTGGATGTCGCAATATGAAAAGATGCAGTTAGCTGCATAGAAACAATTCCCATGTCATGCACAACCATATTCCCTTTTTGATATTTTGCTGTTTAATTGTTGATGTTGATAACCATTTTATAAGTAGATACTGAAAACAATGATCATGAGTTTTTGATCCTTGTATATTCTGTCAAAGAAACATAGCCATTGGATATTACAAAAACAACGAGGAATTAATGCTGTTAACTCTCCTCTTTGTTGTTTTTTGTGATTTGAATGCACTGTGAGGTTAAGCAACTATTGGCTTCTAAACACAGTGGGGAAAAGCTCAGGAACTTTGCTGTAGGATCAACATAGAATCATAGAAATTAGGATTGGAAGAGACCTCCAGAAATCCAACCCTGCTAAGGCCATTTCTGGGAGGTATTTGTCCAACCTGTACTTAAAAATCCTTCAAACATGGATATTCACGGGCTTCCTTGTGAAGACTAACCCAGAATTTAACTATCTTTTGAAGTTAGAAAGTTTTTCCTAATATCTAATCTCAGTCCTCTTTACTGTAGATTAAGCTGTTTGCTTCTTGTCCCACCTTTAGTGCAAATGGAGAACAGTTGATTACAGTCCTGTTTGTTGCATCCCTTAACATATATTTGACTTTTCCCCTCCAAAATACAGTACTGTGTACTTTTTCTTTTATTGAATTTAATCCCATTGAATTCAGACCAGTTTGGCAAGGTCATATTGAATGTTCTGGAATGTCTGCTCAGGTTTAGCATCCTGTCTATGACCCATAGACCCACTTTGACTTCCTTGGTTACCACAGGTAAAGTGACCTTGACACACACAAATTTTCCCCAAAGCATGTGCTCACTGTAACAGCCAGGTATTCTTGCCTCATTCATATGTACATCATGGTGGTTTTCTGGTTTTGAAATGCTTGTTAGAAGAGTGTGCCATGTTAGATCAAGATAATGGGATTGTCAGAATAAAGCTCAGTTAACCATCCTGTCCTTTAAAAAAAGCTTGCCAGTGTTCTAGAATAAAAGCCCCAAAGATGGCAGCATTATTGCTATAGCATGTCAGGTTTTGACCTATCACCATACAGTACTGTAGAAGGTTTTTACAAGCTTTCCAGAAGTTGCCTTATTCTTGAAAGGTATTTTAATATGAAAATGAAATATGTGTGTTCGATTTTTATTAACTTTTGAAAGAAAGCAGGTGGTGTCCAGTAGTTGTAATAAGAAGACCAGATTATAATATGATAAAAACCTCTAATAGGATTTGTAACATCACAGTCCTGCTTTCCTAATCCACAAGTTACAACATTCACTAGAAAATTAGAAAACTGATATGCATTGCACAAATAATATCAATAATAATGCCAATTTCTTTTATGCAGTTTTTAATCAGTATATCTCTAAACACTTCACAATGTTTTAATGTATTTAACCTCACCAGATGATTGCAAACCAGGCAAACATTATTATTCCCAATTTAGAGATGGGGAAATGAGGCCCAGACAGGTTAAGTGGGAAAGACATTTCATTCAGCTTTTACAGCTGATTTTTCTGTGCGCTTACTGAGGTCCTTTCTTTGATTCCCATTCAATGTCCTCTTTTCCTTGACTCTTTCCCTTCTTTAAAGCATCCTTACTTATGTGGGTGAGTACTATAGAGATGAAAGTTAAGAACATCAATTGAAGAAAGCAGACTTTACTCTCTTGCCTTCATCACAGAGGAGTCAGGAGGAGCTGAAATTTTGCTCATATGGCAGGCATTGCATGCAAAATTAAACCTAAATGTTTTTCTTCTGCTGGGCACATCTATATACAACTTTGTCATTTCTGTGTTTCTTCTATTCCTGTATATATTGCAGCCGTTAGAAAGAGCCTCACATAGGAACACACAACTTTGGAACCCAGCATATGTCTGTGGCATCAGGCCAAGAAACTACTTTTACTAACTACTGTGCTGGATTTCCATTGATTTCATTATCCAATATTCATATTGGAAATCTGTGCTGCTTGGCAGATTGTATGTGAGGACTGCTGAGAAGTTTCTACAATTCACATAGTGTGTGATAAATTACACCACAGGACTTAATTAATTTTTCACAAACTAATTTATATTATCAATTTTATCTATACTACAGAGTTAACCTTATCAAATATTGGATTAAAATGCTGAGTTTGATGGCAGGGTCACTGTTTTACTTCCTATTTTAATGATTGTATTTTGCATGAAAGGCATTCCTTTGAAACTTGCAAGATTCCTACTATAAACACATTTCCCCCCTGTTTTTCACATAGTACGCTGCCTAGATCGAGGTATGTAGCTGTGGTCCATTGCTTTGCCACTATGATAAACCACAGTGCTAAGGCAAACCTTTGTTTATGGAAAATCAATTTTAATTATATTTTAATATACTTTAATTTTAAAGTTTAAAGACTGCCATTGATGTTAGTGGGAGTGGCACGTAAAGAGGGATTGAGGGCAGTTTCTTCATGTAGCTAGCAATATGAATGCTTATTTAGAATCCTTCCGTGTTCTTGCAGTAACTGCGTTGTACCTGCAGGAAATCTTGTTTTGGAAAGATTCCCAAAGTATTATGTTTTTTAGAAATGCTAATAAAAATTGATAAAAAAAATCCTTTCCACACTGCCTTTACTTCAGTTAAAAACAATGTACACAATGGACATCCAAACATAACCACGTTAGCCAGCATACTGTTATCTGTACTCCTGTGGATTGAGATTACGAAATTATGATATCTAGTGTACAGTTGTTGTGTGTTTGTGTGAGAGAGACTATTAGAAAAGAGATCCCGCACTCACACAGAGGAAGTGCCACTAGTTCAGAGACAGGTTACACTATTGGCATAGAATTATTCTACATATACAAATACTTATGTATGACAATTCTTTACTGTAACATGTCAGTGAACTGGTGGCATTCTGACCCTTCTCTAAAACACAGTTGACTTATGTAAGGTCAAAAATCAACACATTACTATCTATCTATCTATCTACGTCTATCACTTAGTATCTGAACATTTACCTGGGATACAGCTGTATTAAGAAGTTAATTCAACTCTCATCCCAAAATCTCTCCAGGCCTGGTTATCCTTAACATTTATATTTTAGGATTACTGCGTGTATGTTTCTAGATTTCAGTGATTGAAGTGCCATATCCAACATGGAGTTCACAAACTGTGCTTGACATGGAAACTCGGCTAGACACACTTAGTATTATCCAACATGATCCATGTCTGCTGCCATGGCCAACATTTTGCACAGTTGTTCCCAGATCTTAATGATTCCAATTTGTGTTACCTTTCGCTTGAAAAATCCTCTAAGTAAGTGACAATGCCTGATTTATCAAAGCACAGAGCTGGCACTTTCAAGCTTTAAGACTGTATTTTACAAAATGATAATGCAAACTCTGTTTTGGCTGTGCAGGTTTTTATGCAGTGAAGATGATAAAAGGTTGTTGGAAAACAACAAACCAGCAAAGAATTTTTACTTGTTCAGGCATGGGCAGTGAATATTATAGGCAGGGATAGGCTGTGCTTTCCCAAATTACCTACTGTGGACACACCCACACTCAGTTTCCAGGCCAGGCAAACTACTTGGGTTCCCAGTGCTCTGCCTTGGCCGAATTGACCTGCGTGCTACACAGTCAGGGCAGGACTGTGGTGCCTAGTGGACCAGAGCTGGCTGTCCCTCCTGGTGCACTGGGGCTGGCCACTCAATGCACTGGGGGCCGGCCTTGCTGCTCATGATCCTGGGTCATGTTCTGGGCTCCTGTGGGAGAAGGGGCAAAAGGAGGGGAAGGGCCGGGGCACAAGAGGAGGGGATGGGAGTGGGGGAAGAGAAGAAAAAAGAAGGGGGGAAGAAAAGGAGGGGAAAGAAATTGTCAGAGTGTTCATGCTAAATGAAGCTGACAAGAATCCCCTCTTTGTGCTATTTATTTGAAAACTAGACCCCATAAACTCCATTCATCTGAAGAAGTGGGGTGTGCCCATGAATGCCTATGATACCATCTACATTTTTTGTTGGTCTCTCAGGTGCTGCAGGACTATTTTTTTTTTGTAAGTTTATCTGTAAGGTTGTTAGCCAAAAAAATTTGACCTAAGGCACCCCAATATGGCTTGCCTGGAACCATAAAATTGATCATCAGTGCAGTTGGCCCAAATGGGTAAAAGGTGACAGCTCTTCCTCCAGGACTTGCCAGAATTTTACTGTGAGGGGAGATGTTGTCTCCAACCTGCAAAGGACTCCCCATAGCAGGCTAATCCTGCTAACCCTTAGGAGGACACAGATACGGCTCGCCTCTCAAGAATTGACAAACAAGCCGTTACAGAATGGTTAATAAAGCAAAGAGAGAAAGCAATACAATATATAGTAAATAGTAAGGTGCAGTAGTATTCTATTTAGAGATCATACAATTAAAGCAGCTCAATTGAGTAATACACTAAGTTATATGATGGCACTCTGTGAAGTGTGGGGTCCCCCAAAGTTCAGTTGCCCCGATATGTTCTATGGATGGAATGGTTCTGAAAATATAAGCCCAAACACTGGTGGAACCAGGCCCAAGTTCCTGAATATTGGTGGAGCACGGCCACTAGCAGCTCATATAACCTGCCTGCTGCCTTTGCTATCATTGACATTGGACTGGGCATCTTTGGCAAGATCCTTTTCAGACATAATCTTCATGATCCTATATTCTGTTCTTTCTTAATTTTAGTCTTAACCACCCTTTTTAATGTAATTTGATTTTGCTTCTAATGACTGTTGTCTTTGTAAAACCGCCTACTAGGGTGTTACTTGGGGAATAGCAATAAAGGGAAGGACAGTCTGTTATTTGACTAATGGCCATTGTGGAGCATACAGTAATGTGTTTCTTCAGCAGTGCCCTAGATAGTTGAGCCACAAGGCTTAAATATGAGATAACAAATTAACTCCCAGTGACTTTAATTACATTACCACATCAGATAAATACGATTAGAATTTCAATAGTCATTCACTTTGTAGGCCCATAAGTCAGGTGCTCAAGTCAGGATTTACTTGGACAGATAAGCTAATAATTTATCAGTGATTGTCTCAAAGATTAAAAGGACTTCTGATCTGATATCTGATTTTCAGGCTATCATGTGATACACCCTTTCCTTTACAGTAACATTTTCTGTATTCCAAATCTGGCCTGCATTTAACTCACCAGACTATTAAGAAATGGTAGACTGCAGACCTAAAGTCTAACTCCTTAGGTATTTATTTTAATTCAAAGTATACTAGTGTTTCTTTGTACAGGTTGGACCTCTGTTGTCTGGCACACTTGGGATCTGACCTATTCTGAAGGAGGGAATTTTCTGGATCAGGGGAGGTCCCCTGCCACTGGCCGCCCAGGGTGTTCCCACTCCTTGTGGCTGGCTCTGCTCTGGACCCACTACCACTGAGCTCCAGCCTACTTGGCTTGGACTTGGGCTCCAGCCCATTGGGGCTTCCTCGGGATGGAGCTCCCCAGCTACTGCCACTGCCGGGCTTCTCCCCTGCTTGACTGGGAATCCCTGAGGACAGTGCTTGCCAGCTGCCCTGTTTCTGCCGCCCTCCACCAAGGATCCCCAGGAATGGGGCTTGCTCGTCCCGCTGCTGCCCTGCCCAGCCAGGGCTCCCCGGAGATGGGACTCCCAGCCCATTCATACTCCTAGGCACTAGGGCTCTCTGACCAGAGAGTCCTGGATTTCAGAGGTTCAACCTGTAGTGTATTTGATGTTATGAAATAGTATTTTATATTGCAACAAACTCTCTGTAGATTTAGAAGGAGGGAATTTTCAACCAGTGTAGGTTGTAGAAGGGAGGAAAGATAAAATAGCTTGAAATATGTGCAGGAGCACATTTTCAATTAATCTAGCAAAAAGATCTCCCTTTATGTATCATACTTAATATATTACATTACTTAATTGAAACCTGTGTGGCTGATGTGAATCAAAAGCCAAAGTACCTACACAAAAGAAAATGGCAGAGTGTGACTGGCTATACAGATTGCCTAAAACTGATTTCTAGGTGCCCATCTACCAGCTTACATTAGTGCACCACTGGGAACTCCATCACTCAAAAAATATTCCTTTATTGTTTAATGAGTGGGGCAAAGAAAGAAAGAAATGATTTTTAATGTCCAGATTCCTTTTTTAAATGGATTTTTAAAAATATCCAAAGGTATTTATGCCTGTAAACAGCTTCTCCCTTGCTTCTGCACTTCTCCCTCTCTGCTTTTCCTGAAATGTATTTTTCCTTTTTTCCTCTCCTGCTGCTTCAGGAACTGAAGTGCCATGAAAAACCTCTTCAGTTCACTGGGCATGGTGACTATGTGTGAGCATGTGGAGGGGCAGAGGTGGTGCTTTATAATAAAAGCTAAGGGCTTTAGTGGTACTTCAGTGCCCGGTGAGTAAACTGGAAATGTTCCTGCAAAAGCCGGAATTGAAGTGAAGCTCAAACAGCTCTTCAGTTTTGACTGAAAAGGGATTTAAAAAAAAAAAGTTTGTATTTGGTTATATATATTTTTTTTCGGTCAAAACTAAAATGGCTGTTTGAACTCTCACTCCACCGGGAGTACTCAGAGGCTGCAGTATCAATTTGGCTGTGAAGGGTCTGCTATTGCTTTTCCTGGCAAAACCAGAAAGATAAATTGTAATGTATGTCAAGAAGAGGGTAGGGGATGGGAAACCAATATCTTATTAAACATAAAAGGAGGGAGAAATTCAAAGAGCAAATCGCTTTTCGTGTTTCCATGGGCAAAAATATTCAAGAGGAGCATGAAAAAGTATTCTTAACTCTCTGAATTATCCCTGTTAATTTGTACAAGATAAATCTCACTGTTGTCACAAGGGTTAAAAGAGAAGTGGAGCGATTGGGGGGGGGAACAAAGAGTAAAATGAATAAGTGACAGTGTTTGAGCTACCTTTCCCTCCTAAAGTGCTGAGGTGCGCTTCTGCCAATGTGTAGCCCATTTTAATCACTTTTTGAACTTTTCAATATTCCAGATAGAACTGGTATGAAAGAAACTTGAGGGGGAGGATGGGAAAGAAAGGAGGAAGGAAGAGAGATTCAAAAGAGTAGAAAAAGATATCTATAAACTTTTCCTATTATCTCCTCCTAATTGGACTAGGAAGCACTTTTCATACTGGCAAGTTGTTTTGTAGGTATCTTCTTTTAATGAAGCTTCTTTTTGAAAGTTAAAAAAATAAACCATTGTTTGCCATATTCCAGTAGCCATTAGCCTCTCTCTCAGGCTACTGATGTGCTTATTAGATGGCTGCAGGCAAAAGACAAGCACACCTATGGCATACACTAAAAGCCTATTCACAGCTCAGTTGTGTCTTATTTCTAAGTGATAGCTTTAAGCCTACATTTTCTAGCCCTTTATAGGTTTAAGTGGGATCTTTGACATTATTTGAATGAAGTTGTTTGGTAGCTTAATAGCTTTGTATAATGTTATTTTCCCTATATAAATCCATGCTGACATGGAACAAAAAGAAACAGGTTCTTTTTCAGCATACTGACTGAGCACATCCCACAAAGTCTGGCTTGTATTTAAACGTATTGCATAATTAAGGGTTTATCTACAATCTATTTCTATGAATATAAAATAGAATTAATGAACTGCAGCATTATATTAAAACCAGTTTCAGAAATCCTAATCCATGCAAAATGTATTCTCTTCTACATACCAGTTCAGTGCTGAATAGATGACCTTTTAATTACTATTGTTCATAACTCAAGGTAGTTTGGTCTTTTCAACAGGCTGTCAACATGTAGGGACTAAATGATACTGCCTCCATATAGTTTGTATGCCTTACGAAATATCTCCAAACAAAAACTGGAGAGAAAAGAGATAAAAGCAAAAACGCACAAACCTGGTGTGATATAAATAGTAGTCTTTTTTTAAAAAAGTGGATACAATTTTGAAAATAAAATAGATTTATTCTTAAAAGAACACTTTCATTAGGGAAGTGGCTACTTTGAAATTATCTTTGAAATATAATATATCCTAATAAAAACAACGAGGAGTTCTGTGACACCTTAATGACTAACAGGTTTATTTGAGCATGACCTTTTGAGATTAAAAACCACTTCTTCAGATGCATGAAGTGGAAATCACAGGGAGGTTAAAGTGTTCCACTGGTTTTTGTATGCTAACTTAATGTCTGTTTTGTGTTCATTCATCTTTTGGCACAGAAATAGTCTGGTTTGGCCAATATAAACCATACACCATAGAAACACAAACCTAGGAACCTATCTATCCCTGCAACAAACCCTGTTGCCGACTCTTTCCACATATCTATACAAGTGACACCATCACTGGACCGAACCACATCAGACACGCTATTTGGAGCTCATCAATATGTACATCTACTAACATGATATGTCATTAAGTGCCAGCAGTGCCCTTCTGCCATGTATATTGGCCAAACTGGACAATCTCTGCATCTGTATAAATGGACATAAATCAGACATCAAGAAAGGTAACATACAAAAACCAGTAGGAGACCACTTTAGCCTCCACGCTCAGTAACGGATTTAAAAGTTGCCATCTTTTTACCTCCTCCCCCCAAAAAAAACACCCTTCAAAACCAGGCTACAAAGAAAACAGCAGAGCTGCAATTCATTTGCAAATGTAACACAATCAAAGGTCATCTCACTACAAAGGCAATTTTCATTCTTGGTATTCACAGGGTCCCATCAATTGCTGGGAGTGAGTCACAGCCACCCTGACTGAATTGACCTTGCTAACTCTGGTCCTACAATTGATAAGTAATTCCCTTCTTTTGATATATATCCCAGCTACTGATTTTCACACCATGCATCTGAAGAAGCGGTTTTTACCCACAAAAACTTATGCCCCAATAAATCTGTTAGTCTTTAAGGTGCCACAGGACTCCTTGTTGTTTTGCAGATACAGACTAACACTGCTACCCCTCCCAGATTTAACCTACTCTGCATTAATCTCCTCTTTGTTCTACCACATTGAGGAATATAGAATATAGAAGGGGCAATGCAAAAACAGACAGGAGGTTGACTATATGGAGAGGAAAAGTGTCTACCTGGTATTGTATCACAAAAAGCACAGCATAAGGCTCCAACAGTGCCACTAAAGCTCTTATATTGCAGACCCAGTGCACAGCCAAAGGAAAGTCACGTTCTGCTGAAGTGTATTGGGGGAGTAGCCTGTACATGACATCTACTAATCTATGCAATGGACATTATTTTCTCTGCAGATTCTCCCCTCTGCCCCATAGCTCTTGATGGAGCTGTTCCACTTTGTGTAAACCATTAAATGCTCACTGGGTCAGAGAGAAAAATTGATTCTGTAGTCTTTTGGCTCAGCTGGGATGTGTGAGACC
This sequence comes from Rafetus swinhoei, assembly GCA_019425775.1. NCBI lineage: Eukaryota > Metazoa > Chordata > Testudines > Trionychidae > Rafetus > Rafetus swinhoei. The sequence continues at coordinate 186,179,922 of CM033437.1, read as the reverse complement.
TACAGTCAAGTTCCTCATTTGAATCAGGTGGAGCAGAGACTTAAACCAAGGCTTCCTACAACCTACCTGAGTCTCCTAATAGCTGGGCTATTGTGGGCCTCTTTCTCCCCTCCCCCTGTACATTGGAGCAGAATTTTTCTCCTAGACCCAAGAAACCTTCCCAACAAAAGCTGGGACGAGTTGGCATTTTTCAACAAAAATGTTTTGTTAAATTCCAGATCAGTTCTGTTAGATTATCCCAGAGGTATGGTTATTCATTTATCCAACCAGACACTTGGTGGAAGGACTAAACCAGGGATATATTATATCATTCAATACCAGGAGCAAGGAGCCAAGCCTTGTGATTATTTTAAGAAGGATGGCTAACCAAGGAGCACATATCAGAAAGGGCACTACAAATCAGCTTTGGGAGAAACAGGTGGATCTTACCACTCTTCGGGCCCGGAGATCATTCACTGTACATTCATGTGCAGTAGCAGCTTAGTTTTATATCTCATCCATTATTAATGATTTTTCTCTTAAATACTATGATTGTATTTATGTACTAGTCAGTTATTACATTAAATACAACATTTAATACATTGATGAAACAAAAGCAGACATGCAAATGTTTTCCCATTTTATTCTTTCTATAACTTGAAAATGACTGATTTGTTTTGTGAAGGGTATGGCAGCATGTTCTTGTGTTTTATGCCAAGTGTCTGCCAAAAAGTAAATTTTATAGAGCTGTTATGAACTTACAAAAATCAAAGCTTACAATGGAAAAGTTGATATTCACTTAACTAAAGTGTTGCTAGTGGGCATAACCAAAATCCTAATTTGTGGAACTTCACCACTTGGCACACCATGACACAGCTCAAGGTTTGACTATCTGTCCAGTGGATTTCTATGGCACCTGCGAACACAATATCCAATGACTATATACCAAACAAATGTAGAGGAAGTGATGTTAGATCACATGCTATGCAGAATCAGCGTTTCTGAATGAGAGGTAACTTAATTAAGAATTAGTATTCATTGAGCCTTAATGGAGCAAATGTGTGTTCCAAATTATATGATAAGAATTGTGAATTTAAATATGTAGATTGACATCAACAGAGATGTTCTGTTGTCAGGTAATAATAGTGAAATATGGTCTTTGTTCTGTAGTCCTGGCATTCAGGAGCAAAGAAGGGGTGGTGGGGAGAAACAGAAAATGTTTGGTTTTGACTTTTTATAGAAGTTTTGAATTTTCAGTTATTTTTAAAGGGAGGGAGATGTGAATGAATTTTTTCAACTGTAGTCAACACCCCTACAATGTTACTCACCAGATTAAAAGACAGGGACGTGCGGATGCCTCAACTTTTGAGGAAATGAAACAGGTATCTCCTTTTAGAGAAACAGTGAAGAGGCTGTCAATATGGTCCCCCCACCAGATGTGGGGGAAAGATGTTATAAGCAGCAGTCTCCTTTGGATTTTGGCTTCAGGACAGCATTCTTCATCTTAGCTACTGTAGCACCTTCTCCAGAACAATACAAATAAGGCTAAGACATTTTTGAATACAGAAAAGTGTATAGAGAGGATATTGCATAGGTTTGCCCCTGCTGTTTACTTGGTTCAGCCTTGTTTAAATCAATGATATATTGTAGCCCTAAGTACAGGTAGTGAAAGTTTTCCTTCAGCTCAAGTAGTAAAGGAACTTCTGCTCCAAGGTTTGAACTAAAAGAAGTGAGATTCTTTTTTAGCTGTAGTGATATTAGAGCTAATTTGACATTGAGTTAGACTGCTGTTTATTTAGCTTATCAAACTCTATTGCACTTCTAAAAGTACAAAATACAACAAACATCTTAAGCTCCTCAAATATTATGGTATAGTTTATATCTAACAGCTGGCAGTCCTGTCATCAGGGCAAATCCTAAAGGGACATAGCCTCCTCACAGCTTGAATGCCTCCCAAATTGATCTCTCACTAGGTTTCCCAGTTGGTCTAATTGGATATTCAGTTTGTGTCCATTAGTATTCTCATCTCTCCTCTAAAACTGTAGACAACCACATGGTCACCAGCAGCACAGCAGCACTCCTTGGTAAACATGCTTTGGGCACAGTACTGGTGCGTGCGTGTGTGCGCGCACACACACACACACACACACACACACACACACACACACTGATATTGGACATTACAATTTAGGACGGGCTGGGGAACCTCTTTACAGTTGGGGATGAGCACCCACAGAAAAATCAGTCGGTGGGGCCACACATAGTTGAGAAAAAAACCCACTCTCACTGATGCGGCCCCTAACTGAGAAGGAGAAAGATGCTCCCCACATTCCCCCTGCATGCCAAAGCCTAGGGGGACCCAGGCTAGTAGGTTTTGTGTGCTCCAGCTCTGCAGGGAGACGGTGGGGGGTAGGTGGCTGGAGCACCAGCACCGGCTCTCCAATGCTGGTGAGGGAGGGGGGGAGTTCCAAGCCTCGTGGTCCAGATCCAGGCAGAGGATACCCACTCCTGGTTTAGGAGCTTACTTATGATGACTGAGCTGGAACAATTACACTCTTTCAGAGTGAAAAGTAATACGACCATGTGGTTTGCTGTGCCATATTGATTGAGAGGGAAAGTACAAGGACAAATTACAGGAACTCCAAAGTATTGTCTCCATGTTGATACTATAGTTGGTTTAAAAATGGGGGAAGCAGGAAGGAAGAGAAAAATTTGTCTCTGATTTTCCCTGAAAAATTATTTTATTTATTGTTGCTAATTTCCATACTAGGAGTAGGTCCCAGGCACAGCACAATAACAATCTGAGTGACTGGCCAAGTGTCCTCACCCCAAAGTCTTCGATTTTTCTGGTTTCCTGATACTCATTATTTAAAAAGTAGCAGCTGAAGGTTTAGGGACAGCTGGCATATGGGGTTGCATCTCTAACCATCTTTGCTAATTGCCATTGACGGCCATATTCTCCATGAACTTATATGGTTTTTGTTTTGTTTTGTTTTGTTTTACAACATCCATGGGTTGAGTGTGCATTGTGTGACGAAATACTTCCTTATGTTTGTTTAAAAGCTGCTGCCTACACCTATAGCTCTTGTGTTATATGCAGGAATAAATAACAATTCCCTACTCACTTTCTCCATAACATTCATGATTTTACAGATCTCTATCATATTCTTCCTTTGTAGTTTATTTTCTAAACTGAACAGGTCCAGTCTTTTAAATCTATCCTCATATCAAAGCTTTTCCTGTTCCCTAATACATTTGGTTGTCCTTTTGTGCAGTTTTTTGAATTGTAATATACCTTGGATGAAGAAGGAAGAGGGATTTGAATAGAAGGATAGTGAGAGAATAAGGGGGAAGAGCAGAAGAGAGGAAGAAGATTGTTGATAAATGAGACACAAATATAGGGTCTGAAAAGTCAAAAGAGAAGGGAAGCAGGAAGAAAAAATGCAAGGAAAGGAAGAAACTCTGAATAAGATACATGAAGATCAAAAGAGAGGAAAGGTAAGACAGAGGCAGACATTGACTGGCATGCAAAAAGATACTAAATGTAGAATGGAAGACTAGAACATGGGTTGAAAGACTGGAAAATAGAAGGAAGGGAGAGCAAAAGTAACATTAGAAAAGTTAATTGAGAAAAAGTTGTCTTAAATGTGAATGCCAAAATGTTAAAATAAATGATGTAAATAATGTTAGTAAGATTTTATATGGAGACGAGGAAATTGGAGAGACATTCAACCTTGTCCTGTACTTGCAGCTGACCTATCCTCTGTAGATTTGATTTTTATTACTAGCTCTTTCCTCCTTGAAGGATTATTTTTTGTCTTTAAGATGCACAAGATTTCACTGAAGAGCAGTAATTAAACCTCCAAATGGGGAAGATAACCCAGGATACTTCTATGAAGGGTTTTACTTTCCTTACGCTGAAAGGAAGCCCTTTTTTTAAGGCTGGTCACAAGATAACAAGCTGGCCTCTTTTTTCAGCTGCCAAACAGAGCCCTGTCACAACCTTTGTACTAGCAAAGGCTAAAGGAAGCAAGGATTTGTTAAAAATTTTGTGAAAGTTTATAGGCGATCCATATGCTAAAGGACTTCTTGAGGCATGAAATCATTTTTAGAGCTCTGGTTCCAGAGTTGAGCCTCATGCTTTAACTAAGAAAGCAGGAGAAAGTTTACTTAATAAGCGTTCAGGGCCTCAACAACACTATGTCAGGGTGAGCACTGTTTTTAATTAGACAAGGAGTAAATTCAGCCGGGTTGTTTTTTTATTTGGAGGATTCAGTCCGATCAAGTCAAACCACAGCATTCTTGTCAACAATGTTCAAAGCAGAAATACCTCCAGGTAGTCATCATTTTGTAGTCCTCCTCAATGGGTGTCCATAGTTAAGGAATTTTTTTTTTTTTGATGGAGGTCATGGAAGTCACAGAATCTGTGATTATTAGAGACCTCCATGACTTTAGCCCATGGCATCTCACAGCTGAAGGGTCGTCCTGCTGCCGGAGGTGGTACCCCTAAGCTCCAAGCTGCTGTAGGTGGGAGAGGCATCCCAGAGCTCCAACTAGCCAGCAGGGGGACCCAGGAGCTCCAAGCTGGGGTTCCACAAAGTATAGGGTCCCCATGGCTCCCCATTTTGTCATGCATGTTTTTAGTAAAAGTCCCAGATAGATCACAGGCGTCCATGGATTTTCTTTATTGCCCGTGACCTGTCCATGTCTTTTACTGAAATTATGCATGACAAAATCTTAGTCATAGTTTGTGTGCCATGTGTTAGACCTAACTCAGTATCAACCCATGTTTAATTTATCACAAAGGCAAAGGAACCTTCTCATCTGGTTTCATAATGGATGTGGAATTTGTGCTGCAATACATTCATTAAGGGGTCAGAGGTAGGTGGGAAAGAGTCAGAATGAAGTCAACAGAAAAAGCCTGATCACTCCAAATATGCTCTGTGGGAGAAAGAGAATTATCAAATGTTGCTATCAAGTGGAGGTTTAAAGAGAAGGCTTAAATTACCACATGTGCCAAGTCAAAAATTCCAGGAAAATAAACAAATGGAGATGCTTCTCAATTGGGAGCTGAGCATAGTAACTAAACCTGATTAAGATTGTGGGGAAGGAATGAAAAAGAGAGTTAGAAAACAGTCAAGAAATCCCGAAATATAAGTGGCATCATCAGAGCTCTGTAATCAAGAGTGAGAGACAAATTTACTGTAACCAGATGTCACAGGAAAAGCTATAAAAATCTGTCTACATTTCTATATAGTTTTATGCTAGTTATATTATGAATAATAATTTCATTTTAAACACTGCAGCCCTTATTCAGACCTTCAGGAAAAGCTTTTATTGACTTGAGAATTTAGCATTGCATGTTAATTATATCCAATCACTAACCGTTTGACTTAGAGGATATTTGGCTACAATATAAATACATGCTCTAGAAACTGAGAAAAGTAGGATGTACTATTCTTCTAGCAAATAGTGTCATGCCAGTAATACTCTTAAACCAAACAAGGTTTAGTGTTGTAAATCAGTTGCTAATTTTCAAATTAACACGTGAACGTACATACTCACTCATAATACCAAGATTCTGTTGGGATGAACACTTGCAATCAAATGTCCCTGGACATCTGGAAAAATGGAGATCCCTTTGAGCCTCCATACCCAGCATTTTATATAAACTCTATGAACTCTGACAAAACTCTTCTCTGATTCATCAGTTCTTAATTCTCAATTTATCCTTGATTTCTCCATCACAAAAGCTGATGATTGCAATGTTTACAACACTTTGACTAGATTGCTTAACTCAATGTCTCCCCCTTTAGCTGCAGTTTACTTCTGGGGCCTGAAGAGGATATTCCCTGTGTAGGACTACCTGCCCCTCACTTCTGTATCTGCAGGATTCCCTCCTGGTACCTGACAGTGTGTCTATAGTTTCTGCTCTCCAGCAGCATATCCTCCTCCCTCTACTCCAGGCATGCTACTAAACTGACTAAAAGGGAGGCTGTTGACCAGTTCCAGATTGTCCTTGATTTGGACACCTGAAGCCAATCAAATGTAACTGTCTCAGCTAGTTCTAGCAGATTCTAGATTGCCTGAAAGTGTCTTAATCGGTCTACACTGGTTAATGCAGGTTCTTGCTAGACTCCAGGTGTCTTAATTAACCTGGGGTAGACCTTGTTTGGTTACCGGGGACCAAGTGACTTGTTTAACCTGGGGCTCGTGTACCTGCTTTCTATTACTTTCTTGTAGCCATCTGGCCTGACCCAATCACAATATGTAGGATTTTTATACAAAACAGTTTCAGTAGTGTAGCCTTATCCTTGATGTGTTCTTGTTTCAAAGCCTCTTACTGTTTGCTTGACAATTAAACACAATGATGAAGCTGGACTTCAAACTTAACCACAGCCCTTCTACTTTGGAGATTCAGAAGTAAAAATAAACAAAAGAACCAAAGGTTATTCAGGTCTGCCCTAAAAGTGTTCTTCCAACTACTGGAACCGTAAACAAGGAAGCAGCATTTTTACCTTTTTTTTTTTTTTTCTTTCAGGAAAGGAGTAAAGTAATTGTTCCTCTCAATTTTTAAGTGATCATGATTCAATATATGCAAGGACATTGTGTAAAGATGCCACCTCCATTAGCAATCTGGGATGCTTATACTAGTGAGTGTTTTTAAGATGATTAGATGTCGAGGAAAAAAATTACTCTTACCTTGGTGACTGTGGTTATTATTACGCAGATTGGTGCCAGCTGTACAAAAAATTTCAAACAAACAAACAGATATGGTTGAGGGATGGGAGAGAGCAGAAGTGTCTGGTAAATTTGAGTGGTTTATAAATCAGGTTAGTGGTAATTGAGTCTTGTAAGGCCTTATTTGCTTTAAAAATTAGAGACAGTAAAATAAAATTAACCTTGACTTTTAAAGGGAAATTAGATTATGTTGGAGCCCAAAAGACTCTGTAAACAGCTTTGAATGGCCATATGGAAAAAGATGTTAAATTGTACGATACATGGTTTTTCAGAGAGCAGGCACAAGCTCCAAACTTAATTCTAGTCAGAGAAGATGGGTATTTGTTATGATCCAGCCTCTACCTGACACGTCTAATGGGAGCAGCCCATTGGCTTCTGTGTTATGAATCAGGAGTGAAGTGAGCAGAATGCGGTCCAACATCCACTTTATTTAAACTGACCCTCCTTTAAAGATACACTATTCACATACTACTAACATACCCAATCCAAATATTCACCTCTTGTTGCTCAAGAAGTAATCTTTAACAAAGTAACAGGAAATTATGTGTTGACGAGAGCCATTCACTAGAGTGTTTTTTCTCCACATGTCTGCTCCAGTATTTCTTGTATCTTTAAGAACCACACAGGTCTTGAGTGATTCATGGGAGTAGGGAGAAGATCCCATGAGTTCTTCTTCAGGTGGACAGGCCACTCACCCTAGCACTGTGACTTGCATTTTTACAGAGACGAAGGGGTCCAAAGTGATGGCCTCCATTTTGAATAGATCAGCTTTTTTTCTTATTTACTGAGTCTGGTGACTGACTACTTGCGTTTCACATGTCTGCATTTTCTACCAATAAATATACTAAAGTGCCTTTGTGATTTGTGAAAAATGTTCTCCGGTGCAAGGAATGGATGAGATTCTTCACTGAGGTGTGTAAGAACAATTTCCACACACTAATGGAAATCTATCTGCAGTCTATGTGAAGGCAGGATTTGCTCAATATGACAGCTGTAAGATTTCTCTTAAAATATGTAAACTTACATATACACAATACATGTTCCTGAAATTAAGACTGAGAATCCCTCTTTTGATTGTTTAAAGCTACTCACGTCAAGAGTTCTATCCGGTGACTTTATCATTATGATTTTCTGGACAGTGCTTGCCATCTAATTAAAAAAAAAAAACACCTCATATTTCTCTTCAGAAGGATTTCTTGGAAAGTTCCAGACGTACTGGAAGAGTGTGCTGAAAGGAACAGCCTAATTCCAAATGGCTGAAGAAGGACATGTCATATACAAGAAATGTTGCAGGACTGAAAACAAGTAATTAACACATTTTGCTTTCATTCTTGTTTTCTTCACTGCTAAAGCAGTCTGTTTATGAATATATAATACGGTATAAAGTCAGTCCTGCCTACTCAACATTGTACATTACAGAACCTTCCTGCTTTGGCAGCTGTCTTCCTCCTCTCCTGAGTTATCTAGGTAAAATTAATCATTTTCCTTTCTTTTTTCTTGATGCTGCAATATATTTTTCTTGCCAGCAACTGCGAAAACAAATAAGAAAAACTCTCTCATTTGGAACCAAGGACATGGTTTGCTGCTCTTGCAGCTGTTCTCCTCCCCTCTGTTTGTTTTGATGGGGTTGTTTTTGTTTAATGGGTAAACAAATATTACTTTTGCTGCCATAATTTAAAAAAATATTTTGTTTTAAAATAAGGCTATGTACATAGCTAAGAGTTTCCTTCTCGTTGATGCCTAGTATATGCAGCATATATAAGCCCCGATATGACAAACCTTTATTCACATATAAAGTTAAGCATATATGTGTGTTCACAAGTCTGGGAGCTTATAGTATAAGACTGAAGATCCATTATTGATAATTACATGCCATTTTTCCTTTCCTTCATTTCATGCTGAATGATTCTATGGCTACATAGAATCATAAGCCATTACATTTCCAACTTGGAGCGAGTACTTCCCTCTGTCTCATATTTTCCAGGAGGATGCCAAATTTTATTCTATTGGTGAATGTGACCTAGCCAAGCTTCCACTCCTGTATCCCTCTTCGGCCTGCTGATGTTTCGCTTAATGTGCTGTTGACCCTACAGAAAACATTGTCAGGCCCAATGACAAGGTGGACAACTGCCTGGGGGCTCAGCAATACAAAAGGGCCCAGATTTCCTGGCCGCCACCATTGTGGCAGCAGTGGTGGCCAGAGCCCTGGGGCCTTTAAATCACTGCTGGAGCACTGCATGCTCTGAGTAGCATTAAGGGTTGTGTGTGTGTGCGCGCCGGGTGGGGATGGGGTGAGTAGATGGTGCACCATGCTCCGGGCAGCACTGAGGCCTCCCCAACCATGCCCCTTCCGTCTGAGGCCCCACCCCTTCCCGGGGTGCAGAGGAGGACCCCCATTGCCAAAGGGCCTGGCAAGATAGTCGGCCCCACTGAACATTGCCCAGCCCCTATGAATGAAACTGAGCAAGTGATTTAGGTCCCACAGACTCTTTGCCCTTGAGCACCGCTCCTGACAAGTTGCAAAAGGGTTTTCTTTCCTCCTGGGGATAAACTGCTTTGAACGCCCAATTGTGGAATAGCTTAAAGTAAGATTTATTTAAAATGAAGTGAAAATAGATTTAGAACAAGAGAAACTATTTGTTTAACACCTCTAAGCCAAATAAGGCATTTTTACATTAGTTACATAAAAGAAGAAAATCTTTCATGTTCATTGAGGAAGTCCCGGCCCTGACCTCTCCTGTGAGAATTCTGGCTCATCAGATGGATATTTTTCTTCTCTTTATAGACAATCTTTTTTTCAAAGCCCCCAGTGTTAGAAATGATTACCATTCTTGTGGATACAGCATAACTTAAGTCTTTTAAAAGGGATACACAGCACAGCCATTAGGATAATCAGGATCAAAAATGGGCATTTGCAACCCCATAAGTTATTTGTATTCAGTGTCTGCAGGGCTGCTACTTTGGGTAGAAATTAAGATACTCGTGGTTTTATTATTAGCAGTATAAGTTAATACAAATTGAACAAGGGTTGAACCCCATGAAATGGCAATTGCTGCTGCTTTGTATGCTCTCGTGAACTTGAAGGAGGTGATGCAAATGAAAAGTTTAAAAATCTGATCATGATTTATGATTCAATTTCCTTTTTTTTCTTCTTGCTAGTTAGATAAAGGAAGTTGCCTGCTTAATCCTATTGAACATACTTAGTCATCAAGAAGAATATGTCAAAGACCTGGTAAATTGTATGGCACCTTTTGCCATACAACAATGGGGATTCAACAGAAAGTTGTTTGCAGCATAAATTAAACCAAGATTCTTTTGCTTACTTTTTAGGTGAAGTTTTGGACCAGGGTAAGATGAATCAATATAGTTAGAGGATATGCTGGAAAGAAGAATCCAGTTCTTTTCTTGAAACAAAATTATTTCTAGGCTTAAATTGTGTTTAAGGGAGATGAATTTATAATGGAAACAACTTGTCTCATGCAAATATATTAATTAAATACATGCTTTTGCCGTTCTAAAAATAAAAAGTCCAAATGTCAGTGAAACTAAAGCTTGTCGGAGTAAGACCATAATATGCAAAACATAGTAACAATGCTTTGTATTTACATGGCATTTTCCATTCAAGGCTACCAATGAATTTTAGGAAGAATTAATGCTCTAATCCTGCCCTTGTGAAGCAGATAAATATTACAGATTGGAAATCTGATCCATGTGGTGAAATCCTGACCTCACTGAAAGCAATGAGAACTTTGCCATTGATTTCAATAGGGCCAGGATTTTACTCTTGATGTATAAATTATCTAAATCCAAATTAGGATCCTAAATAAGTGATCTGATTCATTCAAAGGTGCTTGTCACCTGTACCTCTTACTCTTCTTAGCATATGCATGACATGCCTCAGATGCCCACAGAGTTTGGTTTGCTGATTGGATCATTAGCTCATGTTGAACTTGGTTTAGCTAGCTTGGTTACAATGCAGTAGACAATCGTTCTTAAAGTATCTGAGTTCTGTCATGTTCAGTAGGGTTTAATGCTATTAACTTCAGTGACGTAACTAATATCACTATCATAAGTCCCTATTCTGAGAGGCCTAAATTTCTCCATTTTGGGAAAGATGGTCCTATAGTGAAAGTACAAAACTAGGGGTATGTCTACACAGCAGCATTATTTCAGAATAACAAACCTTATTCCAAAATAATGTATTGCGTGTCTACATAGCAAGCCTGTTATTTTGAAATAAATTTGAAATAATGGGCTTCTTACTCCGACTTCTGTAAACCTCATTGTATAAGGAGTAAGGGAAGTTGGAGGGAGAGTGTTCTATTTTGAAATAAGTGCTGTGTAGATGTGTCCAATTTCAAAATAAGCTATTTGACTTAAGCTACACAATTAGCATAGCCCTTGTAGACTGGAGATCTGGGATCTATTCCTTGTTCTGCAATATATTTGTTGTGTAGCTTTGGATAAGTTACTTAATGTTACTGAACCTTTGTTTACTCCATCTATTAAGTGAGACTAGAAATACCTCCCTACCTCATAAGATAATGAGATTTGGTTAATATTTGTAAAGTTATTTGCCTGGAAGGTGCTATGAAAGTGTAACATATTATCATTGTTTTCATATATTTTTTAAGCCCTCTAGTTCCTGTATTTTAGATTTTGTTCTATATCTTGCTGCAATGACTTCTGAAGTGCAGGAGATAATTTGTGAGGACAGAGCATTTTTCTGTCATCTGGAATGAATTAGTTTACTAACAGCTAGGGTGACCGGGTGTTACTGAAACACTCAGTTGAAAAGGGATCCTGGCAAGTCCAGTTATCATTGCTGACCAGGCCATTGACTGTCGAGTTGGCTGGCAGGCTCCCTGCTAGCTTCCACACCATATGGACCCCTGGAAGCAGCCAGCAAATCCACCTCTGGCTCCTATGTACAGAGACAGCCAGGAGGCTCTGCACGTTGCCCCCATCTCAAGTACCATGCCGCCATTCCCATTGTCCAGGAACTGCAGCCAATGGGAGCTGTGGGAGTGGTGCCTGCAGACCAGACAGCATGTAGAACCACATGGTGGCGCCTCCATGTAGGATCTGGCAGGGAGATGCCAGTTGCTTCTTGGGAGCTGCTGGAGGTAAGTGCTGCCCGGAGCCTGCACCCTGACCTCCTTCCAGGCCTCAACTCTCTGCCCCAGCCTTGATCCCCCTCCCATGCTCCAAACCCCTCTTTTCCATCCCTGAACACCTGCTGCACCCTCATCCCAGAGTCTGCATCCCCAGCCAGCACCCTCATCTCTCCCATGAACGCCAGCCCCCTATCCTATCCCAGAGCACCCTGCCATCCTCTGAACCACTCAGTCTCAGCCCAGAGTTGACTCCTACACCTCAAACCCATCAACCCTGGCCCCACCCAAGAGCACCCACCTCCAATGAAGCTCACATCCCATCTTGAATCCCAACCCACTGCCTCATCCTGGAGACCCACTTCCACACTCTGAGCCCCAAAACCCACACCACAGATGGAGCCCTCCCACACCTCTGACTCCTGAGCCAGCCTGGTGAAAATTAGCAATTTAGTGAGTGTGCAAAGAGCAAGAAACAGGGAGTAAGGGATGGAGTGAGCATGAGAGAAACCTTGGAGAAGGGACGGGGCATGGCCGGGGCCTTGGAGGAGGGACAGGGCAGGAACAGACAGAGGCATCATTTCAGATTTTGGTTGGGAGGGCAACCTTCACATGCGGTGATGGAGGGGAAGAGTGAGGGCATGGGGAGGCAGACTAAGGAAAGCAGTTTCAGCAGTGTTATTGAAAATGCTCGGTGCAAGTCAAACAGAAAATTGACAAGGGAGGCATAGATCCCATTTGTTCCCAGCCACCCACACAGTTATTACCCTTTTCCAAGAGTTACTAAGGCACTGGAAAACTATTTAACTTAGCAATTAGCTGGCGGGAGCACTGTATCTGCTTCCTGTAAAATCAAAATATTAGATCCATTCAGCTCTAACACTAACAAATTGTGGCAAGTCACTTATGGGACATTGGTTAGCCTTTTACATTTTAAGGGTACGTCTACACTAGCCCCCTAGATCGATCTAGGGAGGCTAATGAAGGCGACGAGTACAAATCAAGCCGATTTAAATATCCGGCTGATTTGCATGTTCAACCGTCGCCATTTTAGAAATTGACTAGCCGAGTAACTGTCACGCGCGTAGTGAAACGGATTCGATTTAAAACCCTAATCTGAATTAGCTGGTATTCCTCCTGTAATGAGGTTTACCAGCTAATTCAAATTAGGGCTTTAAATCAGAATCGTTTCACCGCGCAGACGACAGTTACTTCGGCCAGTCAATTTCTAAAATGGCGAGAACATGCAAATCAAGCGCGGGATATTTAAATCCCGGGCTTGATTTGCAATTTCCGTCGCCTTCATTAGCCTCCCTAGATCGATCTAGGGGGCTAGTGTAGACGTACCCTAACATATATTCTTTCTTCGTTACTAACTCTTCGGGGGGGGGGAGACTTCTGCCTTCAATTTCAGTTCTAGAAGGAGAGTGGAGTCTAGTGGGTTTACAGCAAGGGGGCAGATACATTTCAGCTCTACATAAAAACATCAGAATGGCCATATTGGGTCAGGCCAATGGTCCAATTAGCCCAGTATCCTGTCTTCCAACAGTGGCCAATACTAGATGCCCCAGAGGGAGTGAACAGAACAGGTAAACATCACATGAGCCCTCTCCTGTCATCCATTCCCAGCTTCTGGCAAACAGAAGCTAGGGATACCATCCCTGCCCACTCTGACTAGTTAGCCATCGATGGGCCTATTGTCCTTGAACTTATTTTGTTCTTATTGGAATCCTGCTATAGTTTAGGCCTTTCCACCCTCTTCTGGCAAATTGTTCCACAGGTTGACCATGAAGAAATAATTTAGTTTGTTTGTTTTAAATATGTTGCCTATAAATTTCACTGGGTGAGCTTCTTGTGTTATGTTAGTGAAGGAGTAAATAACATTCCTTTATTTTATTTTTCCACAATATTTGTGATTTTCTAGATCTTTAATATATCCCCCCACCCTTTAATCATTTCTTTTCCAAGCTGAAAAGTCCCAGTCTTTTTAATCTCTCCTTATATAGAAGCTGTTCCTTACCCCAATCATTTCTGTTGCCCTTCCTGTCCCTTTTCCAAGCCAATACATCTTTTTTAGATGGGCACATCAGATATGCATGCAGTAGTCAAGATATGTGAATACCATGACTTTGTATAGATGAGGCCCGTTGTTCAGTGGGCAAAGTCATTTTGCATAGATTACACTTATAGGAAAGTTCAAGAAATTAAATCTATGTAATAGAATTTTTTATTGATGTGCTTGCACAAGGGAAATAAAAGAACAGTTTTAAGTTTGGAGAATTTCAGCTTCAAACAATATTCATTTTATTGAATAATTACCACATATAGTACATGAGAATCAGAAACTCGTAATGCTTCCATAACTAATTCTAATTATTTTGTGATTTGTAACTGTAAAAATTTTCCTTGCACTAAAATGACAGTTGAGCAGGTGACTCCGTTTTAATTTTGTTAGCAAATATTTTTATGAACTATAATCATAATAGTCATGACTTTCTTCTGATGAAAAACAAAAATAATTATTTAAAATTTTCACCCAGCATAGTCCGGTGTAAAAAGTAGTGCTTTCTACTAATTTAAATGGCAGGCTTGTTTATGTAAAATTTAGTATCTGAAGGTAATCGTGAAGTATGACTTCATTTTTCACAAACAAATCCCCAAATAAACTAACTTTTCAGAATATATCATAGATTCCTTTCCTAATGATTCCTGGTATTCTGTTAGGCTATGTCTACACTACGGGTTTTTTTCCGGGGAATGCTTTTTTTGCAGAACAGCAGACACGCTCTTTCAGAAGCCCTATCTTCCTACTCCCATGGGGACGAAGGGCTCTTCTGAAAGAAGAGGCTTTTCTGAAATTTAACCCACTGTAGACGGGCCAAATTTCGGAAAAGCCTCTTCCAAAAAAGCTATTGGAAAAAGGTATGCAAATTGCGGAGCACAATTTGCATACCTTTTTCCAACAGTTCATTGTAGTGTATACATACACTTAGCTTTTTTAAATTGCCACTGCACATTGAGCAGATGTTTTCAGGGGACTATCTACAATTATTTCAAGATCACTTTCTTGTGTGGTATACAGCTATTTTAGACCCCATCATTTTTGTATGTATAATTGGGATTATTACTTTGCATGTATTATCACTGAATTCTGTCTGCTCTGTATTGCCCAATCACCCAGCTTTGAGAGATCCCTTTGTAGCTCTTTGCAGTCAGCTTTGGACTTAACTATTTTGAGTAATTTTGCATCACCTGCAAAGTTTGAATCATCTGCTAATGTTATCACCTCACTGTTTATCCCTTTTCCACTGTTTACCCTCTGCTTATCTCAAGAAGTGGGTTTTGCCGACAAAAGCTTGTGATATTATATATATATATGTTTGCCTCTAAAGTGCCACAGGGCTACTAGTTGTTTTTAAAGCTACAGACTAACCTGGCTACCCCTCTGAGCCCTTTTCCAATGCAATTTATGAGTATGTTAAACAGCTACCGTCCAAATATAGACCCTTAGAGCGCACCACTAGTTATTACTACTCTTTTTTTCCTATCTTTTAAGTTGACTACCCCTTTAATGTTTTCACGATAATCTAATGATCCTTCAGTTACTTGAATGACAAGCCTTTTCTTATCTTAATCACCCTGCTTCAAAGACAAAAACAAATTCCCTGCCCCAAAGGAAAACCTGGGAGCAGTGCAAGCTCTTTTGCAGTTAAGAGCTGCATCTACAGTGTGGGGATATGTTTTAAGCAGACCTCAAGAATGAAATCCAGGGGTTCAAACTTCAGGGGGACTACAGCCCCCTCTAGTTCCCCATAAAATGTGCCCTTGAGGATGGAACATGGGTGTTTGGTTTTTGTGAGTAGAAAGTTGGACACCCTATGAAAAATTTGATATTCTTCAGAGAAAAACATGTACTGTACACACTCATTTCCTGTTTTTAAGTCAGCCATAACAAGGATGTAGATAAACTGAACATCCAGGGCAATTCACCTACTTATGACAATGAACTAGGCATGTTATTTGAGATAATAAATGTGTGATCTACCATGTTAATGTTCAGCCCATTGGCCATGAATGTTTTGTAATCCAGTATTTTTGTTCAGATAATTGTTTGGCTCACCTGTATTACAAAATGTGTATCAGACATGGAGATTTAAAACACACAGTTTTGTCATTATTTCCAGATGCTGGCAATAGTAGAACTTGGTACAAAGTGCCAGATGAAGTGAATGAAATTTATGACAAGCTATTAGCAAATGATTCAGTAGTCCTGAATTCAATGGGACTACTTGTGTGTACAAAGGTGAATTGGATTTGGCCATTACTTTGTCTGTTCTTCATTATACAATACCAGCTGCAACTTCTACTCCTGACTGTGACTGACTTACATATAGGCGTAATTTGCACCTTTTCTGAGCTTTAACTGCAGAATTTGACCTATTGGCTACAGGAGAATATACAATTTAAGATTGAAATTGTATTGTGAGCTTCTGAGCACCTGTAACACTCTTGAAATAAATATAGTAGAACCCCATTTATCTGACCCTCAATTTTCTGGATCTCTATATTAACTGAACAACCAGCACACCCATGTCCAGAAGCAGATATCTCCTGTAGCCACTAGACAGTGCTGCAGCCTCACCCTTTTTCATTCTGATTATTTTTGATTATCTGGCCCTAGTCCCAATTAGATTGAATAAACAGGGTTTTGTTATACTCATACTTCTAAAACCAGTTAACTACACTGATGAAGTGCAAAATTTGTCCCATTAATTATAAGAACAAAGACAACAATATAGTCCAATAAAAGAGAGAGACACATAATCAAACATCGCTTGTTTCCATATTCTTACCACAGCAAAATGTCACATAAACCAGACTTTATTATCCTTTGCTGCATCAGTAAAAGTAGTAAACCAATCCAGGAACACAAATAATTGAAAGCTTATGCTCTAATACCCCTAATAAATTTGATAGTCTTTAAAGTGGCTGCAGACTCGTTGTTGGTTTTGGGTAGTATTAACTAGGATTGTGGAGGATGGTAGAGTGAATATATATACAGAGACACAGAGCATAAAGTTTTAGGGCCAAATTCTACCCTTAGATATCTGACCACACTACACTCTGATTAGAAGTCTTGCATGCCTATAAGTATGTTTGGTCAGAATTTGACTTTTAGTGTTTAAGGTTAAACTCTAATTAGTCCTGCATATGGGCTGAGAGCAAACTGAACACAGAAAGCTTCTTTCTTCTGAATTGCAACTGGGCCTCCATGCAGATACAGCAGACACCAGTGATCTACATCCTTCAGTCTGACTAAGTTGTGATTGATATATAGCGGAAGGTAAGAAGTAAAGGTGACTGGTAGCACTTCCCTGTGGGCTGGCCAGGAGTTTTCTTAATGACACCCATCTGTGTTTGGCCATATCGACCAACTCTGACAGTTTGGAGCATATTGCAACCATGATATTCAATATGCTGGAAATAGAGAAAGAGCTAGCACAGAGCTGCTATGCTAGTTCTGTGCCACCAAGAGCTTTCTGTTGCATGAGAGGAATTCTCAGGAAGCTCAGTGTGGGTTAAGCCTACTTTATGGTCTTGAAGATTTTGGCCTGGGAGTGCAACTGCTGTCTGGTTAGCACGCTAGAGGCATTCCAACATGCTAAGCATTAGTGGGCAGAATTCTCCTGGGTTTAGGCTCCATGCATTCCTTCTAGCTTCTACTACCAGGTGTGCGGAGAGTACGTTTTCACTTACAGATTTAAGGAGCATGATAGAACATATTCATTTGGAACTCTATGGCATTCTGTCTGCAGACTGTGTATGGAGAATGAATATCTCAATTTGCCCATTACAGTTGGACTCCAGTGGCACAGTTTAGCCCAAAGTAGTGTCAGAATAGTTCCCCTCCATTTCAATCCAATGTAGATGAAAAAACAAGCATTATTATATGTAAAACATATAAAACTGATAGGATGAAGCGAACAAACTTATCCGCATTGGTTCTTTTAGATGTCAGTAATATACTATACCATAATTATAAAACAGAGTAACATTCATGACTATGTAAAATTTCATCATGAACATTTAACACTATACTTAGTGGGGATTTCTTGGCACTTTTGTTTTTAGTTAAGAAAATGACTTTTTTTTAAACAAATGAGCCCCCCCAAAATTGTGAATGTTTATGCTTTTATTTTGTTTTTGTTTTTTGTTTGTTTTTGTAAGTACAGATTCCTGGAAGGTTGCTTTGGTTTTTTTATTGGGTTTCACCTGGAACCTGGAAATTCTAATTATACAGGGAAATGTAAGTGTATTGGGCAGATATAGTCACATAACTGAAAAGTTAAATAATTACACTCACTTAAACCCTTGTAAGTAAAGTTAGGTTTGGATTATGTTGTCCAGAGGTTTCTCTTTGAAAACCGAAATTTCCTGTCTCCTCTTAATAAAAGGTACCTCATAAAACAAATCTTTATGTGGAATGCATTTTAGAAACTACTGTTGAAAAAGAATTTGTCAAAATCAGAACTGATCAAATATTTTCAAATTTACAGCAGTTAAAATTTGAGTTTTGAAAGGATCACACCCCACCCCCAAAAAAACTTTTCATTACAATTTGGCAGGACATTGATTTTTTTTTTCATTTGCAGTAACGTTGTTCAAGTTTTTTGGCAGTTGAATAATTTAGAGGAAATTTTAAAAATTCTGTTTTCTTTGGAAAAAAACCCCATTAACTATTTACTCTTTTTTCTGAACAACCTTGCAAGATTTTCCAAGAGTTCTTAAGTGCTTAATTCCCATTGGGAAACAAGCACTTTGGGTATGTCTACACTTGCACCCTAGTTCAAACTAGGGATGCAAATGTAGGCATTCGAAATAGTAAATGAAGCCGGGATTTAAATATTTCATTAGCATAATCTTGGCCGCGCACTGTTTCGAAACCCAGCTGTTTCGAAAGTGAAAGTGCGCTCCAGGCTGCGTTAGTTCGAATCAAACCTCTTGGTTCGAACTAACGTTAGTCCTCAAAAAATGAGTAACGTTTTTTACTCATATTTTGAGGAGTAACGTTAGTTCAAACCAAGGGGTTTGATTCAAACTAACGCAGCCGGGAGTGCACTTTCACTTTCAAAACAGCTGGGTTTCGAAACAGCACTCGGCCGAGATTATGCTAATGAAGCGTGGGATATTTAAATCCCGGCTTCATTTACTGTTTTGAATGCCTACATTTCCATCCCTAGTTCAAACTAGGGTGCAAGTGTAGACATACCCTTTGAGAATCTCACTAATGTACTTATTTGCATCTTTGTGAGCCTAAATACCTTTATAAACCTGGCCCTTAGTGACTTGCAATGAGCCTTAGGCTCCAAAATGCCTGTACATTTTGAAAATAGGATTTAGGAGACTATATCATTTAGAACAACGAGAAGTCCTGTGGCACCTTATAGACTAACAAATTTATTGGCGCATAAGCATAAGCATAAACTTTCATGGGCAAAGACCCACTTCATCAGATGCATGTAGTGGAAATTCCAGAGGCAGGTATAAATATACAGGCATAAGAAAAGAGTTCCAATCAAGAGTAAGGGTAGAGATAATGAGGTCAATTCAGTCAGGGAGGATGAGGCCCTCTTCTAGCAGCTGATGTGGAGGTGTGAACATGAAGACTATGTCTACACTGGTGGGTTCTTGCCCAAGAACGGCCAGTCTTGTGCTAGAACCTACAGAGCGTCCACACTGACCGCCCGCTCTTGCACAAGAAGATTTACAGTATGGCATCAGAAGAGAGGGCTTCTTGCGCAAGAGCTACACTCTTTTCTAACAGGTGTAAGCCCTCTTGCGCAGGAGCTCTTGCACAAGAAAGCAATGTGGATGCGCGGCAGGGGTTTCTTGCGCGCAAGAAAGCCCTATGGCTAAAATGGCCATCAGAGCTTTCTTGCACAAGAGAGCGTCCACACTTCCATGGATGCTCTTGTGCAAAAGCACATGGCAGTGTGGACATGTTCTTGCGCAAGAGTTCTTGCACAAGAAGCCTTGCACAAGATGTTCTTGTGCGAGAACCCACCAGTGTAGACATAGCCCAAGAGAGGAGAAACTGCTTTTGTAGTTGGCCAGCCATTTGCAGTCTTTGTTTAATCCTAAAATGATAGTATCAAATTTGCAGATGAATTGTAGCTCTGCAGTTTCTCTTTGAAGTCTATTCTTGAAGTTTTTTTGTTGCAAGATGGCTACTTTTAAATCTGCTATTGTGTGTCCAGGGAGATTGAAGTGTTCTCCTACAGGTTTTTGTGTATTGCCATTCCTGATATCTGATTTGTGTCCGTTTATTCTTTTACGTAGGGACTGTCCAGTTTGGCCGATGTATATGGCAGAGGGGCATTGCTGGCACGTGATTGCATATATTACATTGGTAGATGTGCAGGTGAAAGAGCCCGTAATGGTGTGGCTGATGTGGTTAGGTCCTGTGATGGTGTTGCTGGTGTGGATATGTGGGCAGAGTTGGCACCGAGGTTTATTGCAGGGATTGGTTCCAGAGTGGGAGTTACTGTGGTTTGGTGTATAGTTGCTGGTGAGAATTTCTTTCAGGTTGGTAGGTTGTGTGTGGGTGAGGACTGGCCTACCTCCCCAGGTCTGTGAGAATGGGGGATCATTGTCCAGGATGGGTTGTAGATCGCTGATGATGCATTGGAGAGGTTTTAGCTGGGGATTGTAGGTGATGGCCAGTGGTGTTCTGTTATTTTGTGCTCCCAGACATGTTGAGGATCTCCTCAAGCAGCTTGGGGTCATGTTCTGGCAGGACCTGGAAGGCAGCCTGCACAAACTGCTGCAGAAACTGCGGCACAACAGTCAGGGGCCACTACATGCCCAGAGGCAGCTCTGGCTCCATAACAGGGGGTGCTGTAGTGTCCAAAAACAAGGCAATCAAAGCACACGTACAGATGTGGTCTCCTCATCTCAAAAAAGATATACTGGCATTAGAAAAGGTTCAGAGAAGGGCAACTAAAATGATTAGGGGTTTGGAATGGGTCCCATATGAGGCGTGATTAAAGAGACTGGGACTTTTCAGCTTGGAAAAGAGGAGACTAAGGGGGCTATGATAGAGGTATATACAATCATGAGTGGTGTGGAGATAGTGAATAAGGAAAAGCTATTTACTTGTTCCCATAATATAAGAACTAGGGGCCACCAAATGAAACTAATGGGCAGCAGATTTAAAACAAATAAAAGGAAGGTCTTATTCACACAGCACATAGTCAATCTGTGGAACTCCTTGCCCGAGGAGGTTGTGAAGGCTAGGACTATCATAGGATTTAAGAGAGAATTAGATAAATTCATGGAGGTTAAGTCCATTAATGGCTATTAGCCAGTATGGGTAAGGAATGGTGTCCCTAGCCTCTGTTTGTCAGAGGGTAGAGATGGATGGCAGGAGAGAGATCACTTGATCATTACCTGTTTGATTCACTCCCTCTGGGACACCTGGCATTGGCCACCGTCGGCAGAAAGGGTACTGGGCTGAATGGACCTTTGGTCTGACCCAGTATGGCCATTCTTATGTTCTTATTTTCTTTGTTGGGCCTGTCTTGTAGCAGGAGGCTTCTGGGTATACATCTGGCTCTGTTGATCTGTTTCCTCACTTCCTCAGGTGGGTATTGTAGTTTCAAGAATGCTTGGTGTAGCTCTTGTAGGTGTTTGTCTCTGTCTGAAGGGTTGGAGCAAATGCGGTTGTACCTTAGTGGTTGGCTGTAAACGATGGATTGTGTGGTGTGTCCGGGATGGAAGCTGGAGGCATGTAGGTAGGCATAGCAGTCCATAGGTTTTTGGTATAGGGTGGTGTTTAGGTGACCATCACTTATTTGCACTGTAGTGTCCAGGAAGTGGGTCTCTTGTGTAGACTGGTCTAGGCTGAGGTTGATGGTGGGGTGGAAATTGTTGAAATCACGGTGAAATTCTTCCAGAGCCTCCTTCCCATGGGTCCAGATGATGAAGATGTCATCAATGTAGCATAAATAGAGGAGGGGCGCTAGTGGACGAGAGCTGAGGAAGCGTTGTTCCAGGTTGGCCATAAAAATGCTGGCATATTGTGGGGCCATGCGGGTGCCCATAGCAGTGCCACTGGTTTGGAGGTATAAATTGTCCCCAAATCTGAAATAGTTGTGTGTAAGGATAAATTCATAGAGCTCGGCCACCAGTTGTGCCATGGCATCGTCAGGGATACTGTTCCTGACAGCTTGTATTCCATCTACATGTGGGATGTTGGTGTAGAGAGCCTCTACATCCATGGTGGCTAGGATGGTGTTTTCTGGAAGATCACCAATGCATTGTAGTTTTCTCAGGAAGTCAGTGGTGTCTCGGAGATAGCTGGGAGTGCTGGTGGTGTAGGGTCTGAGGAGAGAATCGTTGTTCTTGCAGATTCAGACTAACACGGCTACTCCTCTGATACTATATCATTTAGGTGATTTTGAAAACATTACTTCTTGTCTCTCAGAGGCTTCCTCCTCATGCCATTTTATGTTTCAGTTTGCCAAAGGGGTCTTTTCTTTTTCATCCAAGGTGTCCTACCACACTGAGGCCAAGCGTTCACTAAGCGGAAGATTGACCCTGCTACTCAGTCTTTCAGAGTTTGATTTAGTGGGTCTAGTATAGACCCGCTAAATCGAACTCAGAGGGTGCCCCCATCAGCACTCGTACCCCTACTCCTCACAAGGAGTTAGGGAAGCCAATAGGAGTGTTTGCCCCTGGTGGCCTCCCAATGTGAAGATATGCAGAAACTCAAATTAAGGTACATTGCTACATAATTAACATAGCTGGAGTTGCATATCTTAATTTGACCTTCCTGTGTAGTGAAGACATGGCACAAGTATTCAGCAATGTCATGACCTGTGGAATCTAGAACATTGGGATAAAGTATCATCTCTGTCTCACCTGTCTCCATCCCATATAAGCTGTGTCAATGGAACTGTCTCAGAAGATCTGGGATGCTGGCTGTAATTTATAGTTCTTGAGAGTTGGGAATGTTTACAAGAGCTTCTCTGATGCTCAGTAAAGCCATCAAGATAGTTTGTGAATGGTGGTATGACAGTTAGGTTAAGTCTTTGAAAGGCAGACAGTGACAGATAGTTTGGGTTGAGGGGGGTCACCCAAGCAGATACAAGAGAAACAGTCTAAAGAGCAAAGAGAAGAGAGCTGGAGGTAATGCATGTCACAGAATCCAGTAGGACTATGTGGATGGGTAAGACAAAAAGTATTTGACCAAAAATTGGCACTTTGTTAAAAATCCATAATTTAGGATTCCTGGTAACTTCAGCTAAGTACTTTCATTTTTCAAAATGGAACCATTCAATGAGTACATCTTTCTGTTGTTGCTTTTCATATGTTCTTGATACTCTGAAAAAACATAAATGTTTCTAAATTTGTACTATTTAGAGCTGAATTTGGCATTTTGGGGAATAAAAGTAGCTTAAATTTTCATCAGCAAACCTGTGTATTTTTCACTCAAATTTATTTTTGGATTCTAAAAGAAATTGTTGATGAATGAGTTTTTCTTGAATAAAGAATTAAAGATTCAGCCAAATAATTCTACTGTGTACTCAAAGTACCTTTCATCAAAGATTCTGTGTGTCTTCCATGTGTGGCAAACAACCAACACGTTATGATAATTTTACTCTCATTTTAGATTAGTGAGACACAATGAGGTTAAAGTAGTTTGGTTAAGATAACATCATGTATCAGTGGTTGTGATGGGGATAGCACTTCTGATCTGTAGTCTTATGCTTTAATGATTTCCTTAATTCAACTTTATCCCATACTGTTCTTGAACTGGTTAAACTCATCCTATAATATACATCTCTGCCTCTTTTTTCATCATCATATTTATGATGGTTCTAAATACTTCAGCAGACAGAGGACCCCAATGTCTGTATGAGACTCCACTTTTATATTTTGCTACTTGGTTTTTTAATTTAATTTTTATGATGTATTGATTGTTATTACTTTATCCTTCTATCCATTTGTTCCATTTTATGTAACATTTTATTAGCAAATCAATGAAAAGTGTGAATAGTTCCACTATGAAATAGCAGTGAAATGCCATAAAATGGGGGGAAATTTGATGTAACATTTTGCATCTTAGTTTAACCTTCGCAATTGAAATGAACCATGACTCTTACTTTCTTCTGTATAAAAACACCCTCACAGTAGAAAATTTATAATTTCTGGTTGGTAGATTTTATTTGGAAGAGTGTAGATTCCTGAAAAGTAGAACTGAAGCATTTATGTAAAAGAGTGGTCTTCCTTAGACCTTTCCACACTTGTTACAATAAAAGCCATCGGAGTGCAATTAAAATAAATTGGCTGATACGAAAAGTCAGTGAGACAAATTCTGTTCTCAGTATAAGTGAGGATGGGATTTGTTATATCTCACTTGAGTATATGAATATGTTTAACAAGTATGGCCTATAATAGCATATGAAGAGCAAACATTGCCGCCTAGTGGTTGGCCATAGTGAAAGGGAGGCATGGAAACCTTAATTTACACATCTACACCTCTGAACAAGATAATTACTGCCTCTGAAACAGTCTGGCCACCAAATAAAGAGGTGTGAATATTGGAAAGTAGAGACATGTCTTTATCTCCAAATGACTGTCATTGGAGTCCATGAACTTGTAGACTGAAACAAAAAAAACTTTAAAAAAAGTTGCTTATAATAGGAGTGTGTGTGCTTGCTGCATGTGTTGGAATGTGATGTTGAGTAATGTTTCAATAGAAAAAATTGGGGCCAATTGCTGTACCACAACATGGATCTAAAATAGTGTCTGAAGAGTTCCCACAGCGTGAGGATTCTATGCCTACAATTGGCATAGCTAGCTTTACCCCACCCACTAATGTAGGAGCCATGCTGGGTAGATAATGGAAGAAAAGTAATTTGGGTGCAGAGCCTGTGCTCTAGCAATCACTGGCTGGTGTAATTTGCCCTAGGGGCCTGTTAGCATCCAGAAGGAAACAGAGCTGTCCTGCACTGATGGGAGCTTGGATGAACATAAGAATCAGTGCCCAGATTTCCACTTGTTCTGCTGTTTGTTCTTCTATAGATTGTCACTCAATATTACAATCAAAAAACATTTTTACCAAGGTGTACAAAAAGGTTTTCTTGGGATAATGTAAATAAATAGTCGCTAACTCAGTAATTGCCCCATGCTCCCCAAGCAGTGAATCCTCAGCAGTTGTGGTTCTGTTGCTCACAGCTTGCTCATCAAAAAATGTTCAGCATTTCAAAGGTTTCAAATACCAGTTATTTTCCTGAAAGGACTCCCAATTATATTACTGCCATATATGTTTCAATTTTATTCTTTGTTGAGAAACAGTTTTGTCAAATGTTTCAAATTTATTGTCACTTAGTTGTGATCAAAATTGAACTAACTGCTTTTGAAAAAATCAGCCATTTTAATTTTTTATAGAAAACGTGATGAAAATTGTAGTTTATTATTTTGATTTAATAAAAACCCAGTGTTGTCCCATTAGACTATTCACTTGCTTAAAGTTAAGCCTGTGGCTTAGTGGTTTGCTGGGTTGCAGTCTAGTTCTTTCAGAATACTCGTATTGAATCAAATCCAAAAAATTATTTAAAAGTAGCTGAGTTTTAAGTGATTGAAAACTAGAGCTCATTGTTTTATATCTTCATTTGTATTACCATATTACCATTTGTCATGAGCCAAAATCCCATTTTACCTAAGCACTGTATAAACGCATAAAAAAGATGGTCTCTGCCCAAGGAACTTAGTTTTACAAACTGTGTTAAAATCTTACTTGTCAAAATCTGATCTTTTCACAGAAAAAAAAGTGTTAATTTTGTTCAAAATTGTTTTTTCACTTATTGACAAATTCAAATTATACATTTAAATAACAAAAGTTTAAAACATTTAAATTCTTTCTTTGCTCTCCCACTTTCCCAATTTCTCTTGTTTTTTTTTTTTTTCTCTTTTTTTCACTTCCCACTGAGCTCCTTTCTTCAGTTAGAGGAGCGGGGAATGGTGACGTGAAAGAACACGTGCACGTTCTCATTGCTTTTAAAAACATTCTGAGAAATGTTGAAAAAATGAAACTTTTTTTTCACAATTTCATCTGAAAATGAATTAAAATCACTTTTTTTTTTTTTTTTTGGTGGTGTGTCCAAAATCCCCATTTCCTCCAGCTCACTGGAAAACTTTTTTTGGATGTAAGGTAGTACATTTCCACTAAGTTTTGGAGTTTAACATACTCATCAGGACAATATTGTATCTAATTGATAACCCCTCAAATCTCTGTAGTTTCCTTTCCCGTGCAGCCTTTAAAGCTGCATCCATGGTGGAAACTGGTTGTGGCACCACACTGGCTCTGCCAGCAATGTTGTGTGCAGCAATGTCAGACCCCAGTGCTCCCACCAAGACCCCCAGGCTGCTAGCGAGACAGCTCCCAAGCCCCTGGACTGGGGTGGAAGAAGAGGACCCTTCCTGGTCCGGTGCGGAGATCCTGGATCTCATTGAGTTCTGGGGAGAGGAGGAAAACTCCTAGGATCTTTGCACCAGATGCAGGAATGCTGATATCTACGGCTGGAGGGCCGACAGCCTGGGCCAGAAGGGCCACATGCATACTCTAGAGCAGGTGCGCATGAAAATAAAAGAACTTAGGTAGGCCTACACAAAGGCCAGGGAACAGAATTCCCACTCAGGAGTATCACTCCAATCATGCCTCTACTTCAACCATCTGCACGGCATCCTGGGAGGGGGGCCAGTCTCTACCCGCCTCTCCCTGTGGGCCTGGAGATACCAGTTGTCAGCCTCGAGGAGAGCGGGGCTATGGGGGACGAGGAGGAGGAGGTGGAGGAGGAACAGGAGGCCAACCAGGACATGATGCTCATAGCCAGGAGGTCATCCTGTCCCTGGAGCTGGTACCACCCTCCCAGGCTATCTCCCATGGCTTGGATGAAGGCGGGGGAAGGCCCATCAGATGAGTTCCATTACTTTCTGCAGACACAGGTGAAGGGAGGCGGTGAGCTTCAAGGGGTTGCATGCTCCTTTTTTTGGCCTTTTTGGCCTGAGGATCGCACAGCAATCTGTGCACATGGAGTGTCAGTCTGAAGCAGGCAGCCACATGAGGCTGCCACACAGGAACTTGTTGTTCCTGCTCACAGGGTTTCTGGAGAGGCCTGTCTTGCTCCTGACTCCGTGGTGGGACACCTTTCCACCACAAGCCACCACTAAGGAGGATGGGGCCATGGATACACACAGCAGTGCCGCACATGGCATAGGCTCATGCCTGCACTCTTGGGGCAGCATCCGTTCCTGATCAAGCACGGCGAGGTGGAGGACACCAAGCCCTTGCATGAGAACTCGTCAGGGGGAGGAAAATGAGGGGACACCAGTAGTACTCTCCCCTGCAGTGGCATCTGCTGTGCACACACAGCTACCCCCAAACCCTCCCCCCTTTTCCTCCAGCAGCCAGGGATAGAAGTCCTTTCCCTGTGGGACACCGCCAATCCTGGACCCGGTGTGTGCATGGCACAGAGGGAAGGTGAGCACCCCCCGTCACCCTCCTGCTGCCCACAGGCTCCAGGCCTGGTCTGGACCTTCCCATGTCTGCTTGTACCTGGGATGTTGGGAGTAGCAAGGCTCCCCTGGGATGTCCATGCCCCTGAAGTACAGTGCCTGCTGCCGAGGCCATGGATGGCCTTGCTTGAAGCACATCACCTTCATGTGAACTGAGACCTTTTGGTGTCGGCTCAGAGATGAGGGCTAGGATTCATGCACAGTGTCTCCTGGGATGAGTGCCCTTCTCTCTGTTCTTCACAGCATGACCAGCTGTGAGCATGGTGCATCCACCACCTCCCACACCATCCTCCCAACCCTACAAGAGCCACTGATGCAGATGCCCCGAAGAGAACCTAGAGTGTTAACACATCTCCTGCCTGTGTGCCCCTGCCCTTGCTCCTGTCCCTGCTCCCACCCCTGCCCCTGTGTCTTCTCCACCTAGTCCCCCTCTGCCCCCCCCGTGGCCACCAAGGGCCCTGCACATGAAGTGGTGGGACCACCCGAGGCAAGCAACAGTCCCAGCCCCAGCCCTGAACCCCTCCTCCCCATTCCTTTCTGTGCCACTCCCTTTTTCCCCTCTCCCAAGTTCTTTCCCCAGCGCCTTCCCAGTTATAAGTATCAGTGGGGGGTAGCCGTGTTAGTCTGAATCTGCAAGAACAACGAGAAGTCCTGTGGCACCTTATAGACTAACAGATTTATTGGAACACAAGCTTTCGTGGGCAAAGACCCACTTCATCAGATGCATGGCTAGCCAACTACAAAAGCAGTTTCTCCTCTCTTGGTATTCACACCTCCACATCAGCTGCTAGAAGTGGGACTCATCCTCCCTGACTGAATTGACTTTGTTATCTCTAACCTTACTCTTGATTGGAACTCTTTTCTTATGCCTGTATATTTATACCTGCCTCTGGAATTTCCACTACATGCATCTGACGAAGTGGGTCTTTTCCCACGAAAGCTTATGCTCCAATAAATCTGTTAGTCTATAAGGTGCCACAGGACTTCTTGTTGTTCCTCAGTTATCGTTACCCCAAATAAAAATAACAGACAGTTTCTTGTTCCAATCCAAAATGTCTTGTTTGTTTGAACTGCAGGGGCGGGGAGGGCAATGGAAAGTGAGAAGGGGGGGCAGGGGAAGGATGGAGTGGAGGAGGAAAGGCACAGAGAGCCTATGCGGAGGCCCCTTGTGGGGAGGTCCAAGCTGGCCTTGGCTGAAACTTTCCCTCAGGGCCTCCTGGATGCACACAGCCCCCTAATGGGCTTGCTGGATGGCAGCTGCTCAAAGGCCCAGGCAAGCTGCTCAGCCTCTGTCCCCAACTCTAGCAGGAAGGCCTCCCCCTTGTTGTGAAAGACACAGCCAACCGCCACCACCTGGGGGAGGAGGGGTGTGTGTTCCATTTGCCATGGTCCAGGTGGGTGAGGAGACACCAGAACCTCTCCTTCAAACAGCCAAAGGTGCTCTCAACCATGATGCAGGCCCTGCTGAGCCTGGCGTTGAACAATTCCAGGTGTCCCATGTAGAGCTTCATTAGTCTGGGGAACAAGGGGTGTCACCCACAATGCACATGGGCATGTCTACCTCCCCAACCCTGGTGGTGCGGTCGGGAAAAAATGTGCTGGCATGCATCCTCTGGAAGAGGCTGGATTTGCACAATATGCGGGCATTGTGCGCCTTCCCTGACCACTCAGTGTTAATGTTGGTGAAGTGGCCTTGGTAGTGTATGATGGACTGCAGCACCATTGAAAATATCCCTTCCTGTTGATGTAATCAGAGGCCTGGTAGTTGAGGGCCTGCATGGGGATGTGGGTGCTGTCAATGGCCCTCCCCGCTGTCACAGTTGGGGAAGCTCATGATGGCAAAGCCAGCGATGATGGGGTCTGCGCCATCCAGGATGACAACCCTGTACAGCAGGATAGCATTGATGGCCCTCACCACCTGTAGAAGGATACAAACATAGAATCACGGTGTTGCCAGAATCCTCAGGTGTTCCCCGAGCCCATCCTCCTTCTCACACCAGGACCAACCCCAATTACCCCATCCCCGGCAGGGCTTTGTTTGAAGGCAGGACTGCAAAACCTCCAGGGAGGGAGATTCCACCCCCTCCTTCCCTAGAAAACCTCATTCTAGTGTTTAACCACCCTCCTGGAACAATAGTAAGAGTCATGTTTAGATGAGCACAGCCCCGATGGTTGATCTCCCCACACCAAACTGGTTCCCGACAGAGCGGTAGCTGTCTGGCATGGCAAGCTTCCAAATAGTGATGGCAACCCACTTCTGGAGGGGGATGGTGAGTTGAACGCAGGTGTCCTGTTGCCGGAGGTCAGGGGCGAGCCACTCACAGAGCTCCAGGATGATGTCCTCCTGCATGCAGTTCTGGAGCTACTGCTGATCGTCCCACCACTCCATAGGTGATCCGGTCCCACCAGTCAGAACTGGTGTCCCGGTGCCAGAAGTGGCAGTGCACAGTGTGTAGGGTAGGTTGGGAGAGGCTGTGGTGCATGAGCAGCACATAGAGTGTGATGAGGAGATGCCCCAGAATGAGCTGGTAGTCATGGTCCTGAAGTGCCACGAGGGCAGCCTGCTATAACTGTGCCATGAGTTCTAGGAGCTGGAGACTGCTTTGCAGCAGGTCTTTGCCATTCAGTCTCCAATCAGTGTGGACGTGCTATTTTGACATAATTCTATTTCGATGGGCATTTATAATGTGGACGTGCTATTTTGAAATAGTTATTTTGAGAATTATTATTTAGCTTATTAGCTTATTTCGAAATAAGTGCGTAGTGTAGACATAGCCTCAGAGAGCAAATGTCTGTTGGTACTTTTTCTGGGGTTGAACCCATTAGGATGAGCTTTTTATTTTGGCGCTCTTTTCCTTGGTGGTGACTTGGAGAGTTTGAGAGCATTAGGGAGGGACTGTTAAAATTCACCTTCTGACAGTTAGTCACATATCATGAATAATGAATGGCAAATAGTCTAATTCAGCAATACGCAAACAACTGACAAGGTGAAAATTGATCTTGAGATTGTTTTGCAAATGTTTCATGAAGAGAAAGGGTGTTAAGTTGGCATCGAATGTTCACAATGAATAATTCAACGAGTGCCACTTATGAATATACGGAATTCTTCACTTGATATAGCTCTTATTTTCTTACAGACCAATTCCAATTTCTGTTGCATGCTGCAAACATCACAGGCTGCAAACCTGAGATAAAAATGTCTTTATATCCTACAAATAGTCTCTTCCTCTGAAGGGATCACAGACATTTATGGAACTATATTTGCATATATGAAATAGGATAATCCTGGAGCAAAATACATGAGATTTTGATGGAGATGTATGAAGCATTTGCATGTCTGTGGGAAAATGAAATCTTAAACTCCACTGGATCTTTATAATCATTTATAAGTGTAAAAAAATTAAAACAATTTTGAAGCTATACTATCATGGTGAGTTTAATATCACAGCAGAACAATAGTACATGAAACTCAGAATCAGGGGAAATGCTGACTGTGTCTGGAAAAGGTTTGAACAAAAATATGAGCTCTATATGAAAGTCACAGGGAACTTGAGGATGACCAAAGGACTTCTTTGCTCTTAATAGTGGTAGGCACAGAAGCCCTATATGTGTACAATGCATCCCACACAGATAGATAATAGTGAGGGGGGAGAGGCAAACTTTGCTGAAATAATGAAAGTATTTTGTGGATCATAGTATTTCTAGAAAAGAAACCTGTTACTTGTGAGGGATGTATGTTCAAGATAAGACCATGGGATGAAACGTAATCAGTAGAGGAGTTTGTAACAGACTTAAAGCTAAGAAGTCAGTCTGGCGAATATGAAATATTAAGGCTCTTGCTAAAAACAGATTGTCCTGGGGTAACAATAAAAAGTCTATGAGCACAAAGGAAGATAGATCTGATTCCAATAAGGGCAATATGCAAGAAACACGATTAAATAGCCTAGAG
Source organism: Rafetus swinhoei (assembly GCA_019425775.1). NCBI lineage: Eukaryota > Metazoa > Chordata > Testudines > Trionychidae > Rafetus > Rafetus swinhoei. The sequence continues at coordinate 186,148,557 of CM033437.1, read as the reverse complement.
AAAGATACAGAGCACACGGTTGAGCATTTTATCACTAAACCATCAAGGGAAAGTTCATAGAAATCAAATTGGCTGAGAGCAAAACCACATAAAGCAAGAAACCATCCCACCAATGTGGCAACCCATAAAAGTATAGAAAATACCCAGCATTCAGGCAAAGATGCAGAAACTGTAATAAGTCCAACCGCTATACTAAAATGTCCAGAGAAAGTAGAACCGTTCATGTATTGAGTGTAGAAAGATTCTTCAAGTGGGGGGGGGAAAAGGAAAAGCTGTTTCTAAGCCCAACAACTGAGGAAGCATAAAAACTCAAAAGATTGGCTATTTAAAATGAGCACAGATGGCACATGCAATATAAAAGATAGACATTGGAATAGCATGGTCGCTGAACATCAGGAACAAGTGAGGGGAGTACTGGGAAATGTGCAGTCTAATAACCTAAAACGGAATAAATCCAAACGTCATTTTGAAACAACAGAAACAACCTACTTGGGAGCAAGATTAACTTCCTAGGGAATCTTTGCCTGAAGAACAAAGATTCAAGCAACATCATACATGCCAAAATCTGAAGATAAAAAGGACATTCAAAGGCTGTGAGGCATACTGAATTATGTTAGCAAATTCAGACTGAATTAAATGGCTTTCGCAACTCAGCTAAGCTCCCTCCCCATCGCATAGGTCAATGAATGAGCATGGCTGACAGAGCACAAGAGTTCAGTCACTTACAGCACATTCGGACATCAGCTCCAGGGCTCCAATTTTTTTATCCATTTGAAAGACATCAAACCTTCCATAAAAAGAAGGGCTTGGGGCAGTATTGTTACCCTGGATTGGTTGCTAGTCTCATATGAATCTAGGACTATGAGAGCTCCAGAGAAGATCTATGCACAAATTAAAAATGGTGGGGAGGGAGCTCTCCTAGGGCAGCCCTCCCTGAAAAACCCTCACCACACATACCCCTCCCCTCACACAATTTGCCCATACATACAACCTCCCCACTCATTTTATCCTTGAGTATGTATAAGCTCAGTAGAGTTTGTAGCCAACACAGTACAAGGACAATATAGAGGAAGTGTTGGACGTGACCCTGGAATTCCATGCTGGATGCTATTTAGCAATGGAGGACACACTTCAACATATGCTTCATTTGATAATGCACAGCCTGACAATCTGGGTACGTCTCGACTGCAAGCTTCTTTCAAAAGAAGCTTTTTCGGAAGATCTCTTCCAAAAAAACTTCTTTCAAAAGAGAGTGTCCACACAGCACAAGTGCATCGAAAAACCAATCTGCTTTTTTGAAAGAAAGGGTCCACAATCATTGGACGCATTCTCGCATAAAAGGCCACCCGGAACCACTTCAGCCAGGGCATTAGGTTAGCAGTTACTTCCGAGTGCTACCGCCGTTTTTTTCCGAAAAAACCCTGCAGTCTAGATGCACTGTCTGAAACAAGCAGTGAACACACATGGGACAATGAGAGACGTGTCATGTGTTGTACCTCCAGGATGAACTGGAGAGAGAAATAGCTAACGATGATATGCTGCAAATAACGATACAAGTGACAAGGAAGAGGAAATCAACACTTCCCACCTGCATATTTCTTTTACATAAATGACTTTTTAGTGATCTCAGGAGAGCTCTTGAAGAGAACACATATTGTAGTTCCCCCAGTGAGATGGAAAATATTGGAACAAATACAAAAAGGGCATATGGGAATGACCATATCAAAAAGTGGGGTGCTAGAGAATTCAGAGGAGCCACCCCCTAAGTGCAGGGAAGCTGGGGCTGCAGGACCTCTTCTCCCTCCCCTCAGCCCCCCGCCCGCACTCCTACTTCCTGCGTCTATGAGATGGACTTCCAGACATGAATATCTTTGAATTTTGTGAAGTTCAGATTCAAACCCCATGTGTAAAATTAGGAGTGGCCACTTCTCCAAACATGGTAGAAACCTTGCAAAAGCAACTTGTCAAATATGGGTGCTAAATGTGACATCTATATTGGATGCGTCCCTGAATCCACAGGCTTCTTTTTTAGTCCATCTTTAAATTCAAATTTGAAAAGGCTGGAAAGCTCCACTGCAGAAGCATGTTAACTTCATAATCTTTTGGATTAAAAAAAATCTAGTTTTTAGGTGTGCATGTAGTATAATTCAGTGTTTTGGAGAAGCCAAATAGCATTCGAGATTACAAGATTTATGAGCAGATTTGAAGTTAAGCCAGTGATGAAATTGCATCTTAAAGTGTTGTACCTGTCCAAATACTTATATGGCCCCCTCCACTATAGGATCTGAGCAGCTCTCACATATTTAAAACTAAAAATAACCATGACAATATATTTGATTGCTGCAACAATGAACTTAACAGGTTCAAAAAGTGTGAAAATGCACATATCTGGGAAAGAAAGAGGAAGAAAGTTTTGGTGATGAGTTGTTTACATCTAGAATAAAGCAAGAAACTCAAAACACCACCTGGCGCAATTGGCAATAGGTTAATGATGAATAGACACCTAGACGCATATTTCTTGAACAAAACCACAAAAGCTTTATTATCTCATAACAATCCTCAGTGACCAGAAGTGGCATTATACAATTATTGCTTTTACTACTGAACAGAGCTTCAAGAGCCTATAAAAACCCCTCATTACTGGAGGAAGAATTTCCTGAAAGTATGCATCAATGAGTCATTACTCAAAAAAAAAAAAAAAAGCCACTGTATTTGTCTAATTCCAACTCCTTATGAGGAGTAATCATCACACAAAAATCAAGTGGTGTTCTAGAAACTTAAGGAGATGGATGCATATCGTGAGTTTTGTGCGGTTTTGTAGATTGTGTTGAGTATTTTTAGGGTGATCAGATTATCCTGTTTTTAAAGGGGCACTCTTGTAGGTGTTCCAACTTTTTCTCAAAAATGGGCAAATTGTCTTGTATTTTCTGTCTCCCACTCATCAGTACTGATGGGTCCTGCTACTGGACAGATCCCTGCTCAATAGCTGCCTGCCGAGCAGCCGTGAGGGTAGGGGGGCAATGGCTGACAATGCAGGTGGATGTGCAAGGTTGGTGGTAGAGCAAAGATTCAGTGCGTGGGTTTGGATGCTCCTCCTGCTGGTACATCAGCACAGCCCCCGCTGCATGCCAGCTCTTGGCCAGCAAGGGCCCTCCTTCCAATCCTGTTTCTAGCCTGCACTGGCTGAGATGGTTGCTGAGCATAGCCAGGTGGCAGCCACTTATGTACCACCTCTGCTATTCACCCATCAGCCATTTATGTGCTTTCCCTCTCGCTGGCCTCTGCCTACTTTGCCCCTTCAGTACCCACCGCCACTCCCCATGGCTCTGGAGTGCATCCTGCTCCTTGCACTGCACGGAGAACCAGTCCTTGACTGGAGCACCGAGCTCACTGACAGCCTGGCCGGCAGGCTTGTTCCTCCCCCAACTGCCTCTGGCTGGGCTGGTGTCCTAGGAGAACGTTGGCCAGTAAAAGCTGAACCTTGCATGTGCCAAAGCCCAACACAGTGCTGGCATGGGGAAACCTCTCTGCCCCTCAGCTAAGCTCTGGAGTGGCAGCCCCTGGGAGCTTCTTCACCTGCCCTCCCCTTCGTCTAATCTTGGGTCCTGTTCCCTGGGAATTTGGGGCTGCTCCATCTCCTCGGCACCCTCCTCTGCTGAACTACCTCTCTGACTGGGGCTTTTCCAGTCAGGTTTCCTGGGCCTTGATGTACAATACATCCGTGTGGCTCAATCCCTTTTTGCTCAGTGCTGTGTCCTGGGAACAGGAGTTGGCTGTGTGACATCAGTGGCCAGTAGCAGGCTGGTGGTGGTAGCTGCCTTTTGATACTGTGGGGGCAGGAAGGGACAAGCTGCTTCCAGCCACACAAGAGCAGTGATAGTGAGAAAGAGATGAGCTCTGCGGTATCATCCCTTCCTCCCTCGCTCACTGGGGCTGGAATTGCCTCCCATCCCTTCCCTCCTGCACAGCGCTGAAAGGCTGCTGCTGGCCGCATTCTGGTATAAACCTTGGCTGAAATCTGGGGAGTGTATGACCGTGCATGTGTGTTCCACATGTTGCCCCAGGGAGTTACTATGCCAAGTACCTCAGGGGCCCAGCCAGGTGGGGAGGGAGGAGATCATCAGGCAGGAAGGGTCAGGTCAGTTGGTCCCCTCCATGTAAGAGAGGTGCATTGGGAATGTGTGTATGTGTCACTCCTCCCTGTTTTAACCCTAAAGCCTAAAAAAATAAGACAGTAAATAAAAAGAACCAGCTACACAGTATTTCTTTCAATAGGAGCTCCAGTCAATGTGATGTTAATTTGAACATTTGTATGATTGATTGCCATTTAACGCTCATGAATATAAGTAATTTTACTAGATTTCCTGTATTCACCATAGGGAAATATGGTCACCCTAAGTATTTTCATTGATATTGGCAGAATAGAAATATATGGAATATATATATAGATGGACACAGGAAATTATTCTGGTGAAGATAGAGTGCTAGGCATCTTTATGTTTAAGGAAACATGAAACACTGGTAAGGAAAAATGAAACACTGGGAAAGGTAGATGAATTCAAGATTTGATAGACTGCAGGTGAAAACTGTATTGTCTTCAGTTGCACGTGTTTAAAATTAAGCATATACTGAACTGCTTTGCTGAACTAGATTGGATGTGGGGGAGATGAAGCTCCGCAAAAGTACATCTTTTCAAATAAGCTACACAAGGCATTTCTATATTAAGGGACTGATCCTGGATTCCTTTTCACTTGGGAGTTCTAGGTGTTGTATATTAATGCTCCAATCTTTTTCAGAGTTAAGTTAATGGAAAAATTCCTGTTATTTTTGATGGAGGAAAGAATGGACCCTAAATGAAAAAATGTTAATTATACTTCTATTAGGTTTTAAAAATTGATTTTTGCAATGGTTTTTGAAAGAAATATGTTCAAGAACCACTTTTAATGTTATTTTCTTCAGTATAATTCTGGAATTTTATTTCTGTGTTTTAGCTTAAACTTTTTAGCTTTTGGACTTTTTAAAAATGGGCTGCGAGGGTATGTTTTTCAAATATTTTCAAGGGCAACTGTAATGGAGAAATAGGACAGAGCGTCTGAAAAATAAATCCTTCCAAAAAGTAATCATGTGTTGCTAGATTAATTTTAGGCCTGCCAACCTTGACAACAATCTTTAAGAATGGGAAATGGAGCTTTGTTAGTAACTGATCCATATCTGTGGTACTCAGAACAACAAAATATATGAACTACCAATAATCTCATTGCCTTTACAATGGAAGTAAAACCCACTACTTTGGACTTAGTCTTTACACAGTAAAACAGACAACACTCTTAATGCCTTTGAGAATGTAAAACTAGACATTCTTTCTTTGTGTTTAGTTTTGAACTTGTAAGATTTGTATAGTGAATAGTGCAGTATAAAAAGTCAGATGATGGTTTTATTGTGATTTCTGACTAATCAACTTTTAAAGTTGTCTGTCAGATTGTCAAGAAAAATGAGAGGTGGCATAATCAAGGAGCTGGAGGATGATTGTCCAGTGCAAGAAGGGAGACTTAAAAGAGAATGAATTGGAGTTTGATAAGGTACAGTAATTGCAAGGCATATGAGCCAAATATTGTTCATCTCCTTTATGTGAGTTGTTTCCTGGAAGTCAGTATGACTGTTCATATGAATATGAAAGGAATAGAACTTTTTATTGTTCAATTCATAAACGTTCTTTCTGCTTTTTGTGTTGCACGCACTCTGTAGCAAAGTATAATGGTCATCAGTAAGGTTGTACATTTATATTCTGGAGGAATTCAAATAAACCTAGGACTTTCGGGTTTTATTTATTGTATTGTCATGTGCCTTATTTTTTTCTGCAGGAAGCCATGTTTGGGACTAAAATAATGCAGGGTCTGGTTTTTGTCATTAATTTTTTCACTGTATTAGAACAGAAATACAATAAAAAAACCCAAACCTTGCATTATTTTGGAACTACATCAGGCTTTTGAAAGCATTTCAAAGTATAAAATAAAAATATAAAAAACAAAGTGAAATATAAAAACAAACAGTGGAATCCATGTACTCCCCTTACTCATGAAGGTTAACATTAAAATCAGTTCAGTTTCACAGAATTCCACCTATAATCCAAAATTATATTTAAAGTAACACATGGATGACGTTTGTTGTATAACCTCTTGGATAACTCCTTTCAAAATTTATTGCTGGGAGCTGCTATAGTCAAGAACATGCAACACTTGAAATAAAAAGGATGAAATGTGAGGGGTGCTGCAGCAGCTTTCAATTCACATAAAGAGCTGTTGTAGTCAGTACCGTGAAAACTCAAAGCAGGGTTCTTTCTGGAGTGAAAGTAAAATAAATTTCTTACTGGCTCAGGACCCCTGGAAGGGGCAGGGCCTCAGACAGAAGGGTAGGGGCTTGGAAGCCAGCTTTCTCCAGCCAGGCCTTCAGCACTTCCTAGACCGGTGATTCCCAACCTTTTTCCCATGGAGGAACCCCTAAAATAATTTTTCATATCCCGAGGAACCCGTACCTATGAAAACGTTTGCTTGGCCAGAAAAAGTTGACAGTGGGGAGCGCAATTCAATTACTGCTAAATTATTGTCAAGAAAATTTATTTGTAAAGAGCTGTTTATATATATGTCAGCTTACATTGTAATAAAAATGTTTTTATTTATTTATTCCACGATTTCTCGTGGAACCCCTGACGATGGTCTCCGGAACCCCAGGGTTCCACGGAACCCTGGTTGGGAAACACTGTCCTAGACTGAGCCACCTGGTGTGCTAGCAGTGATGTAAAGGGCCTGGGGATCTGGCTGCTGCCACAGTAGTGGTAGCAGTGACTGGGTGCCTCAGGCCCTTTTAAATTGTCAGGCTATTCCCCCGCGCCCCGCCCCCCCCCACAGTGGCCCTGCTGGTATGATCCTCGTAGTCCTGCTGTTTCAGTGCTTTAATGCTGGCTGTGTACCAACCTGTACCGGCAACTACTTTCTTACCAGTATGTAGTGCCAGCCCATACTGGCCCACTTTCACCTCTGGGTTCTTTATTTATGCTCTCTCAGCCAAAACTTGTTGATGTTTCTCAGATAAGCAGCACCATGAGATTTCCTTAGGGAGCACTTGTCTGGATGTAAAGTATATAGAATCTGGCTCTTGGACACTTGTAGGTATGAATCTTGGCCTTCGACTAATATTAATTGAAAGAAAGACCCAAGCACTTGACAATGTATGCCTGCAATTCCAACAAATACTTCTCAGTGAAGGAGGATTCACTGAGTATATAAACAAGATACATTATTATAAATTATATGATGCACCCAATATGTAGTTTATATAAGGCATAATAAATTGAATTGTATCTCTGGACATGCATTACATTGCTACCTGAAGCCCCAGAAAGAATAAGCAGTGCACTTAAGGTATTGCAAACTATGCTAATATAGCTTGTTATATTAGCTATAAAATATGCTTTTCAGAAACACGGTAAAGACTAAAACAAGTAAAACTAGAAAAATCACATTGTGTAGCCAGTAATTCTGAAATATTTTGATAGAAAATCAATTTTGCTTTCAGCACAACTCAAAAGGAGGTTATTATTGAATATCGTTAGGCCAAATCCTGCTCACCTTTCTCTCATAAGTAGTGCCAATGAAGTAAATGGCTGTGTATCTGTTGTTACAGTAGCATCTTTGAATTTTGTCAAGGATCAAGTCTCTTTTGTACTAGGCGCTGTATAGAAATTTGTCAGTGAATTCCCTGCCTCCGAGAACTCAATCTATGTCATACCAGATGCAACAAGTGGATATAACATTCAAAGAGAGTGAGATTATGTCTACACTACAAAGAAAAGTCAGAAAATTGGCATATCTTTTCCCGCTTTTGTTCTGAAAGAGGCTTTTCCGACATTTGGCCTGTCTACACGGAACATCCCTCATGGAACATCTCTTTTGGAACATCCCTTCTTCCTCATAGAATGAGGTTTACAGGAATGCAGAAAAAAACACATCTGTTTTTCCGAAATTTTTTTCGGAAAAGCAGACGCGTTCCTTGGATGTAGCAGAGCTTTTCCAGGATACATCTGGTATCCCGGAAAAGCTCTGCAGTGTAGACATAGCCTGAATGGTGGGGGGACCATAAGGTTACAATAAAATGTGTACTGTAACAGAAAAGCAGAAGTCACAGTTTATGACTTTCCTAGTCAATGCCAAATAAGAGTGATTTGTAGGTATCAAAATAGACATAGACTAGGGGTTGACGTTGTAACTTTTCAGGGGGACATTCTCTTATATACGGGAAGGCAGCAAAGAATGTCCATAGCAGGATTTGGCTTCTTAAAATTATACCACATGTTACGGAACTCAAAATTTATCCTCTCATCTTTGCAATTCTGTGATTTTTGTACTCCTAAATATAACAATATTCATATAATTTTAACAATTCGTCATTGAATGATGTTGTTGGTTTATAACCTGAATAATTCCAATATAGATTAATGAAGGAGTACAGGATAAGTGATTTGCTTCATTTTGTTAATCAATAATTTCGGGGTATCAAATGGCCTGGTGGAACTTCTGCTTTTGTATTGTATGAATGTTGTATTCAGATATTTAAAAACTTACCCAAATATCAGAAGGTAAGAGAACAATTAAAGATGGGTTTTAAAGGGCAGATTGTAGACCAAAGGCTTAAGGTAAGATATGGGGATTTGGTAGGGATTGTAGTTAAATAGTAAGAAAAATAGAGTTTTCTTGAAGGTTAATTAAAAGCCTTGTTATGTAACTTTGCTGACCCTTCAGGGAGAAGCAAAAGTCTGGAGAAATCTTGTGCAGGAAGAATGTTTAGAAAAATGTACATATTTAACCACTCCATTCTGAAGAGGCTAAGTAGCATGGCTGCTAATGGTAGTGGCTTTTCAGTCCTTTGAATGTGGATTATGGTCCTAGGACATGAACAGATGTGGGCAAAGGAAACAGTATGAGGATCCAAATCAGGATCCTATTTGGTTTAGGGCTTGGAGTTTGGGTTTGAGGATCTGTCAGAGTTAGGTTTGTGTTCAATGCTGATGAAATCTCAAAAGACACTCTCATGGGATTTTGACCACACAATAGCAGAAGTCTCATTAAATCAGTTGAAACTGAAGATTTCCACCACCTTCAATAGTAGGTAATAGGGAAGCTCAGCACTTCTCATCAGATTTCTGTCATAATATTATATTTAAGTATGACATAGTATGAAGCCAGACTGGTCTTATAGGTAGATAATGGGGTGTGCACAAAATTAGCTAATTATGTTGGATGTTTCCATGAGAGACCAAAAAGACTCTGAAGGAGTGGAGTTTGACTAGGTTGTGTAATAATTATTTTATGAACTTCAAAGCAAAGCTGAACTGATCCCAAAGGAAAAAAATACACTGAAATAAGACCGAGGGACTGACTTAAAATTGACAGAATCCATTAGCCTTTTTTGTTCAGTCCACTTAAATGGATAAATAGTGTTAGCAGAAAGCTCACATTCCAGCTTTTTGTTGGGTTGTCTGAATGCTTATGTTGTAGTTAGTGTATGCAAATATTAGTGTCCTAATAGATAGTGTTAAAGAATATACTAATGTTAGCCAGAGTATGTGTTCTGCTCCTGTCATCCGCTATAGTGGAATTAATAAATGCATTACCCAATGGCAATATTTCATAATGAATATTGATACGCAGGGGCTTATCTGATTCTACAAAAGTACTTTCATTAAAATGTTATGGAAAGCTATAATCAGAAGTCTTACACATTTTAGAGTCAGTTTCTGTCTGTTTTCTCACAGTGAGTAGTAGCTTGTTCTGTTAAAAGTCGTGTTACATTTGACCCCATGATGTCTACTCAATGCATAGTTTTATAATGAGAAATCTTAGGCAACCTTAACTACAGTTATTGCTACCAGTTCCACTTATAATAAAAGCACATGAATTCATGGTTATAGTTTTATGCTAAAGTGCAAGTTGAGGTACATATTGCTTGTGAGAATTTACTGGAAATGAATGTGAAAGCCTATGGAGTATTACAGTGTTAGCAACCATGCTGTAGACAGTATGGAGGTGGAAAGGAATGCATAAGTCTTTCCCCATCTTATTTCCATTCATTTAAGGATTTGGGTGGATGTAGTCTGCCCTGCTGCCACCTTAAGTGCCACTAACCATAATTTTGGCTTGCTAATGTAACATTTACTTTTTACACACCATATATAGATGACATTTCTGAAGTTAATTAAGCTTTTGTTAAATCTTTACTGTATGCTACTTTTTAATTATCATTACACTTGTGTCTACAGTGCTTGCTATCAAACTATATGGAGTCCTGCTGTTAACTCAAGGTATTTGCTAGATGATTGACTACATTAGAATTTATTTAACAAGAATTTGTATGGCTTTGGAATTAAAAAAACCCTAATTACCAGCCTTATTGTAGATCATAGGGTATAACACAGTCCAAGAAAGCTAATGAGCTCTGCTATTGTAATAGAGAAAATTTACAAAGTTAAACTTTAACCCATCTTTCATCCTCAAGTTTTGTAATTTTATCTTCATGTTTTGTTTGATAAATGTTAAAATATGGGCTTTTTTCATAGAATCATAGAATACTAGCACTGGAAGGGACCTTGAGAGATCATCAGCTACAGTCCCCTGCCCTCATGGTAGGACCAAGCACTGTCTATATCATCCCTGATTGATGTCTGTCTAACCTGCTCTTAAATATCTCCAGTGATGGAGATTCCATAACCTCCCTAGGCAATTTAGTCCAGTATTTTCCTAACTGTCAGGGTCTTTAGTTTTCCTAATATCCAACCTAAATCTCCCTTGCTGAAGTTTAAGTCCATTGCTTCTTGTCCTAGGTAGTGGGGCCTATTTGAAACCATGAGAAGGTGGGTGGGCTTCGCCCGCCCGTGTTCTAAAAGCCCCTCCCCCATCCTCACAGGAGGGACAACTGGACCCATGTCCAACTAATCACAGGGGACAAATAATGACAAAGGATCAAGGGGTGCGGGTCACAGGTTCAAAACAAGGGAACCGGATGGGGACACCGAGCAGACAACCCCGGACAGCGCCCACTGCTCCTCGAAGCTGTCAAGGGAGCCAGTGGACACCGCCCAGAGGAACTCTGCCTGGATACGTGACACTAGGGAGGAGCGAAAATAGGCCCCACAGTCGCAGGGAACCCCCCCGTCTAGCATCCTCTCCCTGGTGTTATAGATGGTGGTTTTAGCTAAAGCCAGGAGGAGGTTGATGAGGAGGTCCTGCGACTTTGTGGGGCCACGGATAGGGTGTGCGTAAATGAAAAGGTGTGGGGAAAAGTGCAGCCAGAACCTCAATAAGAGGTTCTGGAGGAGCCAGAATAGGGGCTGCAACCTGGCGCATTCAAGGTAGGTGTGCGCCAGGTTTTCCCTCATGCCGCAAAAGGGGCAGGTGTCCGGGATGGGAGTGAACCGCGCCAGGTACACGCCCATGCTCACGGCCTTAGAATCATGAACTCTATGATTTCATGACCATTTTCACCCAAGTTGCCTTCCACTTCCACATTTTCAACCAGTTGCTCCCTATTTGTTAAAATAAAATCTAAAACAGCTCCCCAGTAGCTTTCTCAACCTTCTTAAATAAAAAAAAATTGTCTCCAGTGAAGTCCAAGAACGTATTGGATAATCTTTCATCACATGCCTTTTCACCATCTCATTCCATTAACATTAGAACATTTTTTAAAGAGTGGGACAGTAACAAAATTGATTATTCCAATTGACATCATAAACCACTGACTTCACATAATGGCCGTGTGGCCCTTCTCAGTGGGTATAGGACTAGCATTTTCTAGTAATCTGTTCTTTGAAAGAAACTTTTCCAAGCATTTTTCCTTAATTCTCAGTAAGTAGTAATTATTCTTGGAGCAAACACTGTTAACTTAAAATAAGAAAAATACCTTGATACATATGCTGTTACTCATTAACTGATAATTAAATTGTATCAACAGGATATAATAATACTGATGTGTTATACTTGAATAGCAACTTCCACTTGATCTCAGAGTGGCTCACAGGTATTAATTAAATTCCACAAAAACTTATTTCACAAATCAGTGAACTCATGCACAAAGTTAACTTTCATTGGTACACATCAACATTTTTGGTTGTGTTGATTTTGGTGTTCTACTTTGAGCCACTTAGGGCCTGATTGTCTGCATTGATTAGTGCCAACAAATGAGTTTGTTGTGGGTCCTAGAACTAACTCACAGTTGCATAAAGTGAAGTGTCACAGGGAGCAAAGAGATCAAGTCTTCTTTCATCAACAGGGGACTTTTTGACGTGAATCCCGAATGGATTGCATGGAGGAGAAGGTAACACTTTTGTGGGTAGACAGTTAAATAGAAAAATTGTAACTCTTTTCTAAATAAGCATTTACCTGAAAAAAAAAAAAAAAAAAGAAATCAGAGAAGTGGGAATGAAAAGATCGTTCCTAGTTGAGATTAATCATGTGAGACTTTGGTGCAAGGTTTGCCTTTCCATCCTTCTCAGTAGGCTGAACAAAATGACTCCAACAGATGTGATTTCTTTAGTCGTGGAACCGTCTCCCATAGCTCTGCCCTTGAGTTCTCCAGAGCCCATTTCTAAGGTCTGCTAACAAAAGTGTCTCTTCTGATCCTAGCAATTGTGATGTATGAATTTCTTTTGTTCTCTAATGTAGTATGTGTAGCAGGTGCACAGCCAAGGTTAGCCTGAGTGGTCCATGACCCACCTACTTTACATCCAGGCCCACTTATGCAGGTTGGGTGTGGGGGATGATCCCTCTGTGCCCAGCACGCTGGTCAGGGAGCAGGTCCTATATTCTGGGGCTGACCCTGCTACTCCTGGCACTCTGGCTGGGAAGTGGGGCCTAGGCATGGGGGCTTACCCAGCTCTACCTGGCACTCCGGTTGGGAGGAAGTCAGGGTGCTGGGGCCTAACCCCCCCATCATTGCCCACCCATCCAAAGTCAGGGCCCACCCGAGTGGGGCCTTCTGGCTATGCCACTGATATGCAGAAGGTATGAATTATGTCCTCAGTGGTCTCATGTATTGCTGGCGTTAAGAGCAGAGAGTACTGCTTAAGAGACCAGACTTCTAGTAGCTTACTTTACCGTGGATAACTGATACTCTGCAGCAATTTTCTTCTAATGCCATCTCTTTTATATGCAGAGTTCAAAACTCTGGAATGAGAGCAAAGATATCTTAGAGCCTGGATTTCCAACATTTTTGCTTCAGTCCACATCTATTATTTTAGGTCATTGGTGACCAGGATGGTGAGTGGCTAAATTGTATGAGCTGTGGTTGTTCCATGGAAACCTCTTTCCAGTAAAAATACAGGCAGAGAGCAGGTAAGCTGAGCTATAACTTTTGAAGCAAAGAAAGGATTATAAGGCAGGGTTAGTAAACCAATAACAAGTCGACTTTCTCTCTCACGTTTTCAGTGTATTGTGTTGTTCACTATGTAATATGAACAAAGAGTTTGCCTAGCTTGTCTAGTTTAATGAGTTTTTCAGTGGCCTGGTCTAGCCATGATTTGCAATGGAGATTAGTGTATTTCTATCCAAATTCCTTATGCAGTAACTCCAAAGAAAATTACCCTGCCCATCATAGCTCAAAGCTATCCCATCTCTATCCCTAGGATTAACAGCACTGTGGAATAAATTGGACCATCTCTTGTTACCATGGGAGCCAGCTTGAAAATAGGCATTTTTCTTCCCTAGGTTGGCCACAGATATTCCCACAGATAAAAGAAAAATTAATCATAGCTTGCCACTTTCCTGTACTTTTAGGAGAAGATGTTTCACTATAACCTAACATTTCTCATGACTAATTAACACAAAGTAGTATCTTCTCAATGTAGAATAATTGGGAACAAAGAAATTGCCGCATTTGAACACATCACAGATCCAAACCCACATCCTGTAATATAACTAATTGGACAGTACTGTACCAAAAAAAGAAATTTCTTCTTGACTTTGGCTGATAGTCAGGATATGCACGAACTAAAAATCATATTTTGCACTTCTATTATGGGATGGCAAAGTGCTTCACAGACTATAAATGCTGGAAGCTAAATCTCAAGAATGATAAATAACTAATAAAACCCCCACAGATCTGGTCAAATTCTATTCTTACAGATGAAGAATGGGGCAGTGGTAATGCTCACTTGCTAGACAGACAGTTAAACTAGGTTCTGGGGTGAGTTTTTTTCAGTGATGGAAAATTATGAGCTTCAGAAGGGACGCACTCTATATTGTCAGTGGATTTTGTTGCTTTCATGACTCTAAGAAATTCTTCCCATGGTGTTTTTAAATTTCCTTTGAAGTCTCACTTTAGGTATGGCTACACTATAGTTGCTACCCTGCGACTACACAAGCCACCCGTTATTTCGAAATATTTTTCAAAATAACGGGCGCACTATTTCACCATCCCAGTAAGCCTTGTTGCATGATGGATAAAGAGTGGCTTGAAATAGCGCATTATTTTGAAATTTGGCGCTGTGTAGACACACCAAATTCCAAAATAAGCTATTTTGAAATAGATTTGAAATAAGATAAGCATATTGTGTAGGGCAAATTGCGTATCTGATTTTGAGTTTAGGGTGCTGTGTAGATGCACCCTCACTAACTTGATTCATGCTGCAGAGAACGTGCTCAAGTATTTGGGGATCCTAAAAGTCTTTTACTCAATAAAGTATGTTTCTTTAAAGAAAAAATCATTATTGAGATGAGTATACAAGAAGTTGCTGTTATACATGGATTTTTTCAGGATTGGGCCTATAAGACGGGTACAAGAAAAGGAATAAACAATTGGCAAAAATTTACAAAATGAGATGGTTCTTAGGTCCTTAGTTAAGCATTGAAATTAATAGATGGACTACTTTTTAAAAGCGCTGTGCATCCAGTTGCTACCACTGTAGTCACTGGAAAGAGCCAAAAATATGTTATCACTACAATATTAAATTGCTGAAATGTGCTATTACCTCGTTAAGTAAACCTCAGTCGAGTGGCAGAGAGGAGGCAAATGTTCTATTCCCAAATAATTCAGAATGTTCAAGGTCATGGAAAGAAATCAATGAATTCACAGCAGTGGGGTTTATTTGAAATTATAAAGCTATGGCTTTGATCCCTCTGTAAAATATTCCAACAACAAGGAATTTACTGCAATTGATAGTCATATGCCATTGCATGTGCACTGAGGTGGGAGGAAAATTATTGGAGCATATTCAATTCTGTGGCCTTTTTTTAGGCATTTCCATACTGACCATGGTTTTTGAACGTAGGTCCCTAAAGATATGTTCCTAAATCTATATTTTGTCTCCTAAATAAAAATGGATTGATGAGTCAGAAGTATTGAATACCTACAAATCTTAAAGTCAATGGAAGCTGTTGGTTCCTTTCTATTTTCCTCACTAGGATTTTACTTCCACTTTTTAAACAATGATTTTGAGCACCTTTAAAATCAGGCCAATTTTATCCGGGTACATAATCTGATACCTGGTATGCTCTGAAAGGTAATGCACATAATTAAGGCACTTATTTATCAAAAAAGCCACCACTTCTGAATTTCTATATACCAGCAAACAAGGATGCATCAATTATTATGAATAATAAAATACCATTTATACATATTTTATGGATCAGGACTCAATTTGTGGGAAAAGAAAGAAGGCATATATAATTTTAAAATTTTAAATAAGTGAAATAAGTGATTTTTTTTCTTTGCTGCTGCCCTCAAAAGAAGAAAAATAAGAGATCTACTGATAATTGATCAAAACCCATCACTGCTGTGTTGCGTTTAATGAAAACCAGCTTGCGTAGATGAGAATATTCATAAACTACAGTTTTCTTTAACTAGGAACATTTTGGCAAATAAATGAATGAGCAGGGTAACATCTAACAGATACAAAAGATTTGAGAAAAATGGTTTCATAACTCTTAATGCCGTGGGGTATTCACTAGTGCAGGGAAAGGGAAAAACCTGAGATGATACTGTGTAAAAATGAGGAAGTTAGTTAAACAGAAATTAAAGGGCACAGAGCCAAAAGTTAATAGTTAATGTTTCTGCTAATAAGCCAGAAACACCTGCAAGTTTCATGGAAACTTTTTAAAGAATGCCCAGAAAGAAAGACAAATGAAAAGGAGATTTTTAAAGGATGCTTCCTCAGCTGCCCGCACGCTCAGCAAGCAGCCACCACATACTTCCATGTTGTGCTTCCCGGAGTTTAAAATGTGTTAACAATGCAACAACCCCCTGCCTGCTTCTGATGGGCATCATTTGTGTGTGCGTTGCTTGGGGGAGTCACACGCACCCCAAAAATGTGACCACTGTTGCAGCCTCCCAGCAAGGGCCAGAAAAGAACGGGAGCTTTGGCTCCATATGATACTCTTTGAAAAGGCACTACAGCCTGCAGAGGAGCTGCAGCCTGTTCCACCACCTGGAGACCCGCCTAAAAAGAGGTCTGCTTCTTCCCTGCCTCATAAACATCAAAAGAGGAGGGTTTCTCTGGTGAGGCCGCTGCCCCTTAACCCATCCCCCATACTGAGTAGGGGAGATACGCCTGGAACCTCCAGCAACTCGGTGCTGAGATCCTCAGCAGGCACCCCTATTGCAGCACCCCACGCAGACCCAGGGCCGACACGCTCAATGTTGGCACTGGAGAGATCACACCCGCAAACCCCGGCACCGCTGCAAGAGGCACCACAAGACCCGGCGCTGAGAAAGCAGCCAGTTCCGCGTTCTAAGTGGCCCTGCAGGTCTTTGGCACTGCCTCCCAGTGTGCAAACATCACTACAAATGCCTCCTCCCTAGGAAGCTACAGCACAGGCACCACAGTCAGCTCATGCTGACCACACTGAGCTAGCCAGAGCCACTCAAGCCTTACCACCTCCTGAAATTAATGACAGACACCTCCCCCCCTGCATTGAGGGAACCTTCTCCAGTGCCATTTTGCCTTGCACATCTCCAGGCTATGTTAGATCTCTGTTACTACATCAATGCTCCAGACTTGCTGAATACAATCAGAGGAGTATTTTCTCTTCCCAACACTCCTCTCCTACTACATCTCACCTATATCATAATTACTGTGCAAGATCTTATCACCCACTGTGGTATCCAGAGTGGCTGTATCCTCGTCCCCATTACCCGTCCTGTTGGGCCCCATGGGAGCATTGGGGACCCCATAGGCTCCACACCCCCGTCTACTTTGTCAAGGAGGCTTCCAGCAGCCTCCCCACCCCGCACCCTCCTGACTACTGTAGAGTCAGAAGAAGAGGAGGGTCAAATTCCAGATGAGCACATCGACACACAAGCCCCACATTGTGCCTCTAGGGACAATTCCTCTTCATCTCCTGAATAAACCCTAATTCCGGAGGACATGCACACCACTGAATGCTTTGAAGCAATTTCAATAACTTTTAAAAAGAGTGGCCGCTAGCCAGGAATTTCAGCTTCAAGAGGTAAAGGAGAAACAGCATCATCTCCTAAAGAACATCCATCCTTCCTCTCAAGGAAGTATTGCACTACCAATTGATGAAGCCATCATGGAGGTATCTGATGACATCTGGCAGACACCTGCCTTCAATCCAGCCAACCTGCAAAAAAGCAGACAGGAAGTACTTTGTCCCTCCTAAGGATTTAGACTTCCTTTTTTCCCATCCCCAACCAAATTCGCTGGTGGTGGATACAGCAAATCAATGCTCAAAAGCCCTTTAGTTTAAATCTGCACCCAATGACAAAGAACACAAAACATTAGACCTCTTTGGCAGAAAAATATACTCTTCAGCCACACTACAGCTCAGAATAGCTAACTACCCTGCACTCCTCGCTAACCATGATTTTGACAACTACTCTAAACTGGCTGAACTTATGGAACATTTTCCAGACACCAAGAGGCCCATCCTCAGAGCAGACGTCCACGAGGGGCATACCATCACCTTTACTGCACTACTGTCAGCAATAGATATGGCCAACACAGCAGCGAGAGCAATGGCCACATCCTCAACACAAACCTCACAATTATAATCGATCCAACTTACGATGGTTCTCCAGGAACCAATTAGGTTGTAAGTGCGGGGGTCACCTGTATACTGGGCAGCCACTTGGTCATCCAACCATACCTTCGCCAAACACTATGCTGTCAGGCCTCAACTAGCAGCTGATACAGCAGTGACTACAGCAGTTTGATCCTCTGCCGCAAAGCAGTAACTCCGGGTTCCAAAATCCATGTCGAGTTCTGCTTTGTAGTCACCAATAAAGGGAAGGGAAAGTCATGGAGCACCCATGGGGACATCACCCAAAGAAGAAAGGTAAGTTACTCACCCTGTGCAGTAACCTTTTCTTCAAGGTGTATGTCTTCGTGGGTTCTTCGAGGTGTATATCTCCATGGGTGCTCCATGACCTTCCCTTCCTCCCCTCTTCTCAAAGTCTGAGTTACTCAGGCATAGACAAGGAACTGAAAGGGGGGGTTGGGTTGCCTTCCGCGAATTCATGGCCTGACTGACAATTGCTAAGAAGAAGCTCTGAACTGCAGCTCCAGGGATGGCGCATCACCAGCAGTGGAGCACCCATGGGGACACATACCTTGAAGAACAATCGTTACTGCGTAGGGTGAGTAACTTCACTTTAGTGGACCACCAAAGTGGTCCATCAATGAGTTACTCTTGTGAGGTTAATCCATGACCAGTGGTGATTCCACAATAGGCCCCTTCTATCCTCTGGGAACTCATGGATAATTTTCCAAATTGGCCTTGCTATTCAGAGACAAATGAAAAAAAATGTAGTTCCTCTAATTGAATAGTTACATTGAGAAGGCAGAAAGGATTAAAGTTCCCTTTGTTAAATGTTTAGTGAAAGAGACACATTTTAAAATTATTTACTATTTGAACATCCTCCAAATTTTCAATACTGTCAAAACATTAATTATCATTAGCCATAAGACATGTGGCACAATACTGGCACTAAATCCCTCCATTTAATCTTAAAAGCAAGACTACACATTTATTGTACTCTAGAAATGACTGGCATTCTTCTGATAATTCCTTTGTCTGTGAAGCAAGTGGAAAAAGTGAAATAGGGACAGACAATATTCAGTGAAATGTTAGTCAGCGTGTTAGTTAACCTATATGTTGGAAAAGATATTTGCTAATAAGAGTTTATTTACTAATACCTCTCGTGGGTCATCTACAAAATGGTATCGACTCTCTTTGGATCAACAAATACTATCACATTTACAAGAAGTGAAATGTCTCCAGTCATACACTGACAAGTATAAAGATAAGAAGTTATATCTTTGGGTATGAGAGCAGTCCATTGGTTATGATCTTGACTGACTTTTTTCTCTCTTCAAAAACATGGTGAAATATCAAAATGTGTCTGTTTTACATGGTATCCAATAGGGTTCATACAGCTCTGATCTTTCCTATTTATACTTAATCATTTGATTTCCAATCCCTTTTGGTTCTTTTAGATATATTTTTGCTGCATACTTCACAATGGTGTGTCAATAATATTCAGAAATGGACAAACTGATGTAAACAGACAAAGAAATTGTCCTAAACCTCAAAGGTCTTTAAGGACTGGTCAATTTTGTTGGGCCTCATCCTTCTTTCTGTAGGTATTCCAGATGGCTCAGACTACTCTTAGCATCTGTCTAAGAACCCAACAAAAAGAGACTCCATTCTCAAACTCCTTTCCAGTTTCTAATAGAATGTTCTACCTTTCAGTAATATTCCAATTATGACAGTCTTTCTGTGTGTCTCAAGCAATCCCTTTTCTTCAGTCAACTCAACTAAATGTAAACTCATAAGCACTTTGGTTATCCACATTCCTAAAGCAACTAGATCTGCCTTGGTTAATCTTTTTCTCTGAGTTTGCTTTACTACCCAGTTTGATATCATCCACTCTCTGAGGGTATGTCTACACTACAGTGCTAATTCGAACTAACTTAGTTCAAATTAGTTAATTCGAACTAAGGTAATTTGAATTAGTGCATCTAGACCTAAAAACTAATTCGAATTAGCATTTTGCTAATTCGAAATAGCATGTCCACATTGAGTGGACCCTGAACCGAAGTTAAGGCTGTCCGGAACCAGTGCCGGCAGGGCATCAGGTTAGGACTTAGAGTGCGGAGCTGCTGCCTCAGGCTAGCCGAGGGCTGTGCTTAAAAGGACCCGACCCCCACCCCGGACAGACAGTTCTCAGGGTTCCCTGCTTGCTTGTCTACCTCGATGAGGAACAGCAAAGCAGTCCTGTCTTGGAGTGCCCTGAGTGCCCACACTCTGCACATCACAGCACTCGGCCATCATTGCCATCCGGGGGTGTCAATCGGGGGGCTATCAGGATCCAGGAGGCCCTGCAGGAGAGCTTCCACCCCGAGGAGCCCGCAGAGCCACCCCAGTCCTCCCCATCGGGGGCTCGTGCCCCATTCCTCCCTCACCTCCTTCCACTTACCCCTCCCTAGCCCCCCTTCCTGATGTAAAAAATAAAGGACACGTGTGTTCAAAAATAGAAACTCTCTTTATTTAACAAAACTGGGGTGTGGGGATTAACCTCTGGGAGACTGGGAAAAGGAGGTGGGAGAGGGGAAGAGAGAGGTGGGAGAGGGAGGGGAAACCTGGGAGGAGGGAGCTGGAAGGGGAAGCCAGGGAAGAAGGAGGAGGGGAAGTATAAAGCTATGGTACGCCATATCTTCAGTACTGTGTACAGATGTGGTCTCCTCACCTCAAAAAGATATTTTGGCCTTGGAAAGGGTTCAGAAAAGGGCAACTAAAATGATTAGGGGTTTGGAACAGGTCCCATATGAAGAGAGGCTAAAGAGACTGGGACTTTTCAGCTTAGAAAAGAGGAGACAGAGGCGGGATATGATAGAGGAATATGAAATCATGAGTGGTGTGGAGACGGTGAATAAAGAAAAGTTCTTCATTAGTTCCCATAATAGAAGGACTAGAGGACACCAAATGAAATTAATGGGCAGCAGGTTTAAAACTAATAAGTGAAAGTTCTTCTTCACACAGCACATAGTCAACCTGTGGAACTCCTTGCCACAGGAGGCTGTGAAGGTGAGAACTATAACAGAGTTTAAAGAGAAGTTAGATAAATTCATGGAGGTTGCATCCATGGAGTGCTATTAGCCAGGGGGTAGGAACGGTGTCCCTGGCCTCTTTTTGTGGGAGGCTGGAGATGGATGGCACGAGACAAATCGCTTGGTCATTGTCTTCGGTCCATCCCCTCCAGGGTACCTGGTGCTGGCTGCTGTCGGCAGACAGGCTACTGGGCTAGATGGACGTTTGGTCTGACCCAGTACGGCCGTTCTTATGTCTTATGTTCTAAGCTCAGGGCTCAGGGTCGGGGGTCTCACTGGACCAACTTGATTTTCATGCAAACCTGCTCCTGGGTTTGCATGTGGCTTTTGGTGGCCAGGCTGGCAGCTATCCTGCCCTAGATGGCCGCATTCCTGTGCCTAGTGCAGGAGATCGTGGATGTTGGAGGCCTCCCCCCAAACCTCAATGAGGTCCACGATCTCTGCACTAGATCAGACGGACGCCCACCTCTTGCGGCCCCGGGGAAGGCTCCTGGGAGCCGCCAGCCTGGTCCTGGGAAGAGGTGGAGGGCTGGGTGGCAGCGGGTGGCTGGCTCATGCCGTGCCAGGTGCAGGGTCTGCTGGCTGGGTGCTGGCAGGCTTGCAACTGGCACAAGCACCATAGCCAGACCGTGCCCCTTTAAGGGCTCCAGGGCCAGGAGGGGGGCAGAAAAGTTTCCCTGGTTTGGCCCAGAGTGGCCACCAGGGCAACCTGGGAAGGGCTAGCCTCCAACTAGTTCAAATTAAGTGGCTACACAGCCCTTAATTCGAACTACTTAATTCGAACTAGGCTTTACTCCTTGTAGAATGAGGTTTACCTAGTTCGAATTAAGCGCTCCGCTAGTTCGATTTAAATTCGAACTAGCGGTTTGTATGTGTAGCCCCTATGAAAGTTAATTTGAACTAACGGCTCTTAGTTCGAATTAACTTTGTAGTGTAGACATACCCTGAGATAACTTTCCTACTTGCACCTTCCCATAAATACGTTTTGTAAGATGTGGGCTTTATAATTTTTTTCTGACTTTGTTCAAAGTTTGATCAACCTAATAAGCACCAATAAGCTTTCAGATGTTATTATTCTGTCCTATATTCTTAACCCCATCATCCCAATCCATTACTATAGATTGGTCAAATAAAGAGTTTGAAGACCTTTCTGACAGAACCCCACCACTTTTTGATCAGCTGACCAGCTCCCCCTCCATTGGACTTAAAGCTTTACTCTCTTTCTTCCTGCCTGGTATACCATTCCTCAGATGTGCTTAACTGGTACACATCCGCAATGCTTTCCCCAAGCTGTGTGATACATCTGGAGCTATTAAATGTGTGCCATCTAAGATTGCCCTGTCTGCCTGGTTCCCATTGCTGCTCATTTATTTTACAAAGGATCACCTCTATAGCTGACAAATTCATAACTGTGTTAGACATTAAATATGGACTGAACAGAAATACTGGATGTATGGCTTATTACAAAAATCTGTAACTCACTACTGCTCTCTTCATCTTATGACTTCAGAAGTTTTAATAGGTCATTCTATCTTTAATGGCACCTTAAAATGTGTGCTAACTACTTATGCTAAACAATCTGTTCCACCTTAGCTATGATGCTCACAGTACCTTTGCCAGGCCTGAAAATCTTCAATGTGGTTCAGAAGCCTGTCTGTGTCTCCTGCAGAAATTGATCCAATCAAAAACTTTCACTATCCAGCTTGTCTCTCTAAAATTGCTAAACCTGTGTGTCTTGGTCATATTGATTAACATGACCCCGTCCATAGGGGTAGGTGGTTTGTCGTATTGCGCATCCCATGAAATTATTTTATAAATAATGGCTTTTTCTTTTAATTGAAAGGGTTTGAAGTGACAACATTGAGAAATTTTGAGGAATGACCCCTCCACAGTGAGACTGCATGGCAAGCCTTAGCTAGCAACTTTTGACAAGTAGACCTTGTTTTTGCTGCTTTATGGCTTAAGGTGGTGGGCCATCAACATGGGAAGGTGAGGAAGAAATCAGAAAGTGGGGTTAATAGGCTGACTGGAATGGACCCATCCAACTGTGCGAAATAACTACTTTTGTGGCACAAACTCAGTTGTTTTGGGATGAATGTACACAACAAAAATCAGCCAGAAACCAAGTAATCCTTCTCTACCAAACAATAGCAAAGAAGACTTCAAATATATTCTGCTTAAAACAACCTCCAGATAATTAGCAAGACAGGAAAATGACAGTCACAGATGTCCACAGACTCCTGATAAAAAGGCACACCGAGAAAGAATACATTGTGCTTGGGTAACTGTCATCTTATAACAGGGTGGAAGAATAATAGGCACAGCTGGCATCAAAGCATGATATACTGCTATTTCATTCCTTCAGAATGATAAGTGATTATTTGAGCTAACAAGGAGAGGAAGGCAGTGTAGTGAGAAAACGGAAGCATCTGTTAAAAGCACTGCTTTGAAAAAGAATCTATTCCACTGTTAAGGTTTGGCTCATGATAATGACTTCAAGATAAGTTAGAATGAAAGCACTATAGATGCCAGCTGTACATGGTCAGCTTGAAAGGGAATCAGGTGCATTACCTTGACAATACTGGAAACCTTTTTATTTTAAGCTTTTGTTATGTGGCAGTAGGGTATATTACACACCCTTTACTCTATGGTATTCTGCACCTGACTGGTTTTAAAGAGGAGGGCTCTATGCCTACTCCATCGTGGGACCACATAGCAACCCAAATAGGAAGGTGCAGGGAGCTCGCACAAATGAATGTTTAAGCTCCCAAACAGCCTTCTGAAAGTTATAGTTCTCCTGTTTCCCTAAAAACAAGCTATAGGGAGGTTATTGCAGGTCTAGTGTTATAGAAATTCTGAACATCTAATATGCTAATATGACCTGTCATTACAATGCCACTTGAAATCCACAATATTCATCAAGATTTAATATTCTGGAGGCTCCAGAGAAATCACCATCTTTTTTAAAGTCAGAGCATTGTTAGAAATACAAATATAAAAACGGTATGCATTTTTGACAGACCCAGACCAGTTGGCTGCTGCAGTCTGACAGAAGGTAGATATGCTAGTCTCTGGGGGCATGTCTACACTACTAACATTATTTCAAAATAACCAGGTGAGTGTCTACACAGCCAGCCCATTATTTTGAAATTTTTTTGAAATAACAGGCTTCTTAGGCCGCGTCTAGACTACATCCCTTTCTTAAAAAAGGGATGTAAATTAGACACTTTGAAATTGCAAATTAAGCTGGGATTTAAATTTCCCATGCTTCATTTGTATAACGGCCACTGCGGTTTTTTTGACATGGGGGCTTTTCGCTAGAAAAACGGCAGTTTAGATGGGACTCTTTCAAAAATAACCCTCTTTTTCGAAAGATCCTGTACTCCTCAAAAAATGAGGTTTACAGGATCTTTCAAAAAAGGGTTTTATTTTTGAAAGATCCCCGTCTAAACTGCCGTTTTTCTATCAAAAAGCCCCATGTTGAAAAAAAACGCAGCCTCCATTATGCAATTGAAGCATGGGAAATTTAAACCCTGGCTTCATTTGCAATTTCAAAGTGTCTAATTTACATCCCTTTTTCAAGAAAAGGGATGTAGTCTAGATACACCCTTATTCCGGAATAATAAGCCCTCATTTCATGAGGAATAATGCCCATTTCAAATCAGTTATTTCGAAATAGGGAGTGTGTGGACAGCACAGCTGTGGTTATTTCAAAATAATGGACCTCCAGGGATTCTCACAGCTGCCCTGGTGGCTGTTCTGTCCACAACCTTCAGAACTCTATAGTTTCCCTTCCCCTGCAGCCTTTAAAGGTGCTGCCACTAGAAAAAAAGTTTGTGGCACAAGGAAGGCTCTGACAGCCCTGTGCCACACTGCTGAAGCACTTCATGCAATCTGCAGCAATGGCTGACCCCAGTGTTAGCTCCCAAGTTCCCGCTCAGGGGCAGAAGAAGAGGGTCCATTCCTGGTCTGGTGTAGAGATCCTGGATCTCATTGAGGTCTGGGGAGAAGAGGCAAACCTCCAGGATCGCCGCGCCAGATGCAGGAATTCAGACGTCTATGACTGGATGGCCACAAGCCTGGGCTAGAAGGGCCACATGAGCACACAGGAGCAGGTGGGCATGAAAATTAAAGAACTGAGGTAGGCCTACACCAAGGCCAAGGAATGCAGTTCCCGATCAGGAGCAGCATCCAGACCTGCCGCTTTTATGAGCAGCTGCAATGCATCCTGGAAGGGGGGGTTGGTCCCTCCCCCCCACCCCCCCATCGTGGACTTCAGCCTGGAGAATGGACTTTTCATCATTAACCTCCTGGAGGTCGGGGCAGTATACAAGGAGGAGGATGAGGAGGAGGAGGACAAGGTCAGTCAAGAGTCAATGCCTGCCAGCCAGGAGGTCATCCTATCCCTGAGCCGGTACTCCCCTCCCAGGATATTGCTCAGGGTTTGGTCAAGGCTGGGAAAGGCCCATCAGGTGAGTTCCATTATTTTCTCTAGACAGAGGTGGGGGGAGGTGGTGAGCGGCAAGGGTCTGCATGCTCCTTGCTCGGCCTTATCATCTTGGGGATCGCATAGCAGCCTGTACACATGGAGTGCCAGTCGGGAGTAGACAGCTGCAATGAGGCTGCCTCAAAGGAACCTTACACTCCTGCTCACAGAGCTTCTGGAGAGGCCTGCCTTCCTCCCACCTCCATGGTGGGACACCTTTCCACCACAAGCCACCACTAAGGAGGCTGGGGTCATGGAACCACACAGCAGTGCTGCACACGGCACAGGCTCATGCCTGCACTCTCGGAGCAGTATCCACTCCCAGACAAGTGCGGAGAGATGGAGGACACCAAGCCCCTGCATGGGAACCTGCCAGGGTGAGGAAGAGGAGGGGACCCCAGAAGCACCATCTTCAGCATCAGCATCTGCTGCTTGCACACACCTCCCACAACACCCAGCGGCGAGGGATAGAAGTCCTCTCCTTGTGGGATACCGCCACTGCCAGACCCGGCATGTGTGTAGCGCAGAGGGGAGGGAGAGCTGCCCTGTTGCTCCCTTCCCATCCACAGGCTATTGGCCTGCCCAGCATCTTCCCATGCTTGCTTGTCCTTGCGATAGAGAACAAGACAGAAAATATCTTATTGCCTCTATATAAAACCATGGGACTCCCACATCTTGAATACTGCGTACAGAGGTGGTCACCTCATCTCAAAAAAGATATATTGGCATTGGAAAAGGTTCAGAAAAGGGCAACAAAAATGATTCGGGTTTGGAACAGGTCCCATATGAAGAGAGATTAAAAAGACTTGGACTTTTCAGCTTAGAAATGAGGATACTAAAGGGGGATATGACAGAGGTCTATAAATTCATGACTGGTGTGGAAAAAGTGAATAAGGAAAAGTTATTTACTTACTCCCATGAAATAAGAACTAGGGGTCACCAAATGAAATTAATAGGCAGCAGGTTTAAAACAAACAAAAGAAACTTTTTCTTCACTCAGTGCATAATCAACCTCTGGAACTCCTTGCCAGAGGATGTGGTGAAGACTAGGACTTTAACAGGATTAAAAAAAAAAGCTAGATAGATTCATGGAGGTTAGGTGCATCAATGGCTATTAGCCAGGATGGGTAGGAATGGTGTCCGTAGTCTCTGTTTGTCTGTAAATGGGTGGCAGGAGAGGGATCACGTGAGGATTACCTGTTGTGTTCCCTCCCTCTGGGAAGGATCAGCAGCAGCAGACAGGATACTAGGCTAGATGGACCTTTGGTCTGACCCAGTATGGCTGTTCTTATGTTCTTATCTTTTTTGATCAGAGGAGTAGCTGTGTTAGTCTGAATCTGCAAAAGCGACGAGGAGACCTGTGGCACCTTATAGACTAACAGATTTATTTGCAGATGAACTGTAGCTCAGCAGTTTCTCTTTGAAGTCTGTTCTTTACCTATTCCCACAGTATAAGAACTAGGGGTCACCATATGGACAGACTTCAAAGAGAAACTGCTGAGCTACCGTTCATCTGCAAATTTGATACCATCAGTTTAGGATTAAACCAAGACACTGAATGGCTAGCCAATTACAAAAGCAGTTTCTCCTCTCTTGGTGTTCACACCTCCACATCAGCTGCTAGAAGTGGGCCTCATCCTTCCTGAGTGAATTGACCTCGTTATCTCTAGCCTTACTCTTGATTGGTACTCTTTTCTTATGCCTGTATATTTGTACCTGCCTCTGAAATTTCCACTACATGAATCTTTTTTTAGACAGTCTGGCTTACTACGGGTATTGCAATGTAAGGTAGGGAGCACTGCAGTCTTAAAACCCTAGTCAGAAGGTAATGACAGGTGGGTCTCTGCTTGAGAAGTAATGACTGGAGTTGAAAGCTGAAAGTGGGTGCCCTGGTGGCATATAGAGGGTAAATACAGGTTCAGTTACTCTGAAACCACTGCTCTACAGCCAAAATGCTTCTGAAATAAATGTAGTTGAACTTTACTAATTCTGGGTCACTGAGAATGAAAATGATGCTTAAAATTGTTGATTGGCTCTAGTTTTCAAGATATGCTATTGGGTCAGTATATACGACCCTTGACTTGGGAATGGCGGAGGATAAGTGAGTTATAAAGGGAAGGGATCTCAATTTAAACCAGAAATGACTAAAATACATCTTTGATTGGATCTATGAATAAATCTATGACTGGGTTTGGACAGTACTTGCTTTTAGGCAAAACAATGAATGATGCAATCTGAAGCTGGTATTGCGTCATACATGATATGAATTGCATCATGTTATTCCTAGAAGTCATGGATGATGCAATCATAACAAAGCTTACATTACTCTGCTGAACAAATTGCCTATATCAGCTCTAGAAATCATACAGTGTCGTGCTCTCTTATTTGTCAGTGTTTGATTTTGCAAAGGGACACATTTCTGTTTAGCCAAAGTGAGCAGAGATGCTTCGTACTTGTGTGAACAGTGCAGGTAACTTCTGCTATGTTTGTGGTGAAGTGACTTTTGCATCACAAAAGTGCAGTATAACCACTATGGTTAAGAAAGCCTATCACCTTTATTTTGGCTGCAAAATTGGAGATCAGGACAAGAGGTGGGCCCCACACATATGCTGCAACACTTGTGCAACAAATCTTCGCCAGTGGTTGAACAGGAAAAGGAAGTCTATGCCTTTTGCAGTGCCAATGATTTGGAGAGAGCCAACAGATCATACCAGCAATTGTTACTTCTGCATGGTGCCTCCAGTTGGGAAAGGTGTGTCAAAGAAGAAAAAGTGGACTGTGCATTATCCAAACATTCCATCAGCTATCGCCCAGTACCCCACGGAGAAGGACTGCGGTTCCTGATGCACCAGAATCATTCTCACTTGAGTCAGACGAGGAAGAGGAAGAGGATGAAACTTCTGGTCCTGAACCATCAATGTCACAGGACCCACATTTTCTCCCATCCTCCTCCTCTGAACCACACCTCATAACACAAGGTGAACTGAATGACCTTGTCAGGGATTTGGAACTACCCAAGAGTAAGGCAGAGCTGTTGGGCTCCAGACTACAGCAGTGGAATCTCCTGGCAGGTGATGTTAGGGTTTCCATGTTCCGTGACCGTCAAAATGATCTTGTCCCATTCTTCTTCATGGAAGGTGATCTTGTAGCCTGCAACAACATCGATGGTGTGATGGCAGCCCTCAACATCGTTCACGATCCAGATGAGTGGAGACTGTTCATTGATTCATCGAAGATGAGTCTTAAAGCTGTTTTGCTGCATAATGGCAATGTTTTGCCATCAATTCCAGTTAGTCATGCAGTCCATATGAAGGAAACCTATGACAACATGAAACAACTTTTGAGGTGCATAAACTATGACCAACATCAGTGGCAGCTTTGTGGCGACTTGAAGGTTGTTGCTCTCTTGCTTGGTCTGCAGACTGGATACACAAAGTACTGCTGTTTTCTCTGCGAATGGGATAGTCGTGCAAGAGATTCCCACTACATCAAGATAGATTGGCCACTCCAACAGTCATTGGAGCCTGGGAGGAAAAGTGTTCAGCATCCACCACTTGTTGAATCAAGGAAGATTTTGTTACCACCCTTACACATCAAGCTGGGTCTGATGAAGAACTTTGTCAAGGCCATGGACAAAACACAAGCAGCTTTCAAGTACCTCCGTGGAAAATTTCCAAGGTTAAGTGAAGCTAAGACAAAGGAAGGTGTCTTTGTTGGTCCTCAGATTTGTGAACTTCTTAGAGATGATGCATTTGGCCATGCACTGCGTGGCAAGGAAAAGACGGCATGGAAAGCCTTCCAGTTAGTGGCAATACATTTTCTCGGAAACAACAAGGCAGACAACTACAGGTTGTTGGTGGAAAAGCTCCTCAAGGCATACAAAGCCTTGGTTGCAACATGTCACTAAAGATACATTTTTGCACTCTCATCTAGATTTTTTCCACCAAACTGCGGAGCAGTGAGCGACGAGCACAGCGAGCGATTTCCAGGACATTGCAACAATGGAGAAACGCTATCAGGGCAAATGGAGCCCATCAATGCTTGCAGACTATTGCTGGACAGTGACAAGAGATGCTCCATTTAATGAATACAAGAGACAAGCCAAGAAGCGCTGAGTAGACACTGAATAGGACTAAACTATGTACATAATAGTTTTTGCCTTTTGTTTCATAATAAATTTTATTTATATAACCCTTTTGCTGATTTTTAAAGTGTTACATAAACAGGACAGGTGAAATATTATCATGTAAAGCAACCATAAACACATGAAAAGACCTAGGTTTACAATTTATGATTAAAACTCTACTATCTACACAATATACATAGACGTAAAATGTAAAAACTTAAATATCTTGGAAACAGTAGCCAATCAGTTGTTTTAATTGTCATATTTGAATTCAGCACATCAAAATACATAATAAATAGCACATTTTATCTCTGAAGCAGATGACTTCTAAAAAATTGTAGACCAGTGAACTCTGACAATGGCAGCCAGTCTTGTCATGCAGTATCCTTTGTTTGCATACATGAGGTAGGAATATATTGTCCTTCTTAAATTATTGCTGGTTAGTGTTCATGACCAATGTTTATCTGTGTCATTTATTACATGGCAGGTAAGCACATTTTCTGCCTTGGTACGTCATTAGTATTGTTATTTTCCTCTTGCTAAATAGCATGGTTTAGTGTTGGAAAGATTTGACCATCAACAGTTTCATCCTGCACATCGGGTAGGAATGATCTACAATAACACTTCACTTGGCTACGTTTTCTTTACTTCAGCTTTGTCTTCTCTGTAGCATATTCACCTCATGCCATGCCATTCATGATTTATTAAATGGTTCCTCATTCATTGGCTATCTTGGGAATGGGAGCTGGCTGAAAGAAGCTTGTTGTTGAAACTTCAAGTGTGTATGAAATTTTAATTATGCATATTTATACCTAGTCATTTCTTAGTGTTAGTGTTTCAGAAAATAGTGCAGTGTCAGTGAACTTAGATCCTGGGATGCATATTATGGTGTTCAGGTGACTAAATCTGACTACCTTGAAAACAGCATGGCACGGGAAGAAAAAAATGTTCCTTTATTAGGTCTCCTTCCCCACTAGGTAAAGGACCTACACTTTTCTTGGTCTTTCTCTTTTTTTTTTGTAGGATTCCTTTTTGTCATTAAATAGCTCCTGGTGGGGTTCTATTGGCCTCATGCCAGTTTTTTATCTTTCCTTCACATTGGGATAGTTTGCAGTTATGCCTTTGTTTCCTTTAGAAACTGCCAGGTCTCCTGGGGTGTGTCTACACTGTACAATAACTTGAAATAAGATACGCAATTTGAGCTATGCAAATTGTATATCATATTTCGATGCTATTTCGAAATAGCTTATTTTGTGTAGGCAGTGCCAAATTTCAAAATAAAGCGCCATTCTGAAATGCCCCTTACCCCTTGTAGAATGAGGTTTACAGGGACGTTGAAATAGCAAGCCCAAAATAATGGGCTTGCTGTACATACACGGGATAGCTATTTTGGGATACTCTGGTATCCTGAAATAGCATTGCAATGTATATGTACCCTTGAAATCCTTTTTTATTTCAATTTGTTTCCCTTGGTGCCTTACTTAGTAATTCTCTGAGTTAGTTAGGTTGGCATTTTTAAAGTCTGTTTTCCTTATTCTATTGCTTTGAATCCTTCCTTTCCTTAGAATCATGAAATCTGTGATCTCATGATAATTTTTTATCCATATTGCCTTCCACCTTCAGATTTACTATCAATTTCTCCGTGTTGATCAGAATTCAGTGTAATATGGGTACGTAGGACCCCAATAATCAATGAGTGCTGAGAGTGTGGAGTTGGTCAACATTATACTCGCCTGATGCGCAACTTATAGTGTCGGATGTCACCAGGTGGACAAGGCACATCTACCTGGAATACATCAACAGACATCGACAATACAAAGAGTGTTGAGCTGGATTGCCAAGGAGAAGCACAGTTGGGAAAGTAACTCAAATACTCTCTTGATGAACTCTTTTTTTCTCAGCCTATCCTAAATTCTCAGTTACTGAGGGTATGCCTAGACTACACAAGTCTTTCAAAAGAAATTGTCTAGATAGTCACAACTTTTTCGAAAAAGTGATCCACTTTTTCAGAAGAGAGCACCCAGGCAATCTGGATGCTCCTTTTCGAAAAAGCCCTGTTTGCAGTCAAGAACGCCTTTTTTTGAAAGAGCTCTCGAAAAAACTGCCGCATTCTTTCGATTTAATTTTGAAATAACGCGGAAGCAGTCTAGACACAGGTGAAGTTTTTTTTGAAAAAAGACAACTTTTCTCAAAAAGAACCCTGTAGTCTAGATACAGCCTGAGTGACAATCTTCAGTGGTTGATATATTTTGCTTTCTGCCACCTGTATAATTTTTTTTATGAGTAATGTACCCCAGTACCTAGATGCTAAATATAGAACTATATTCTTAAATTCATTCACTGAAATTTGGTTTAGTGCTGATTATGCATTATATGTATCATATGATTATTAGAAAGAAACTGTGTATTTGTGAACTAAAAGCTTCAGAGGAGTAGCTGAGTTAGTCTGTAACTGGATAAACTTAAAAAACAATGAATAGTCTAGCAGCACTTTAAAGAGTAACAAAACATATAGATAGTATCATGAACTTTCCTGCGTACAACCCACTTCTTCAGAAGAATTGGGTTGTACTCACGAAAGCTCATGATACCATTTACATGTTTTGTTAGTTTTTAAGGTGCTGCTAGACTATTTGTTGATTTTTGTGCATTTGTGTATAATCTAAGCAATATACACAGATGTACAAATACTCTTTTCTCAAACCTATATATTATATAATTTTAACATTAGCTTTAATATTTTTTTTTCCAATGGAAAACTTATTTTAAATTTTGACTTACTGAGGGACAATCTCCACTTATTGATATATTTGCTTCCCAAAACCAACCCATGAGTGATGTACCCAAATGTATGATTCAGATAACTAAACTGTATTGTTAAATTTATGAACCTAAATTTAGGTTATTGATGATTGTGTTCTATATGTATCATATAACTTTTAAGCAAAACTTTTATCCAAAGATGATCCAAGCATGATCCTAGATGTAGAAGATCTCCTTTTCTTTAAACTGTGCAATATAATATTTTTATCATTAGCTTTAATACAAATTTTTACCCGTCTCTCTGGTTACTTACTCCCCTATTTGAAACAAAATGTGGTCCCCAGTACATTCCAAGACCTATCTGGAAATTTAGTGTTTTGCTGTATTACTTTTACAATAGAAGTCTGAGTATTTAAAATCTGCCATTACTAGCAGATTTTTTAGTTTTGAATATTTGTTGTTTGTTCTATAAATGTCTCATCCACCTCCTCTTCCTGATTTGATATTCTATAGTAGACCCTACCATAACTTCACTCCTATTTTGTACCCCTTTTATCTCTACCCAAAGGCTTTCAACGGGTCTGCCTCTCATCTCCTTCTGACCACAGAAGAAGTGCATATATTCAAGATCTGTAATGCAATGCCACCTCCCTTTTCCCCCTTCCCAGGCTTCCTGAGCAAGCTATACCTGTCTCTATGAATATTCCAGTCATCCTAGCAAGTCTGTAACATCAAGAAAGCTGAGTTATTTAATGCCTAGTTTTCTTCAGTAAAAATATCAATAACTAGATACTCAACACAATATTAACAACCAAGGGGAAAGGAACATTTTACAAAAAATGACCTTGAGGTACAGGTTGACCCTCTCTAGTCTAGTACTCTGTGGTCTGGCAACATCCATCGTCTTGCACGTCCACTTATGGGTGTGACCAATCTTCCCACAATCCCATAAAGTTTGTTTATAGCCACAAGTCCAGGCTCTTAGTGTTCTGTGCTGTTATTTAGCTCTAATTTACCCCCTAAATGTCTTCTAAGAGCCCAGTAAGCAGTGGTAGTGTTGGTAATGCTGCTAGACAATATTGACCTCCCGTGATCTGGCAAATTCTCTTGGTTTGACATCGGTCAGGTCCCAAGGGCTCCAGACTAGAGTGGTTCAACCTATATTAGAGAACTGGTCTGAATTCTACAAAATGAAATTCCATAAAGATATGGACAAAGCACTTCACTTGGGAAGGAAATATCAAATGTATAATGTACAATCAAATATACAATTACAAAATTGGGAATAGCAGACTAGGTGGTAGTATGGCTAAAAAGGTAATTGAAGTTATTGTTGACTCATTCAAATTGTAATCTACTATGTGATGCAGTTGCAAGAAACACGAATATTATTCAGGAGTGTATTAAGAGTATTTTACATAAGACATGGGCAGTCATTGTCGCACTCTATTCAGCACTGATAGGTGCTCATCTGGGGTATTATGACCTGTTTTTTGACAAAAAGACAACCATAAGAAAAAATATTTAAAAAATAATGAATGCTGAACTTTCAAGTAGTAGGCTGTTCTCCTCCTATATCTAAGCACAGGAATTGGGAAGCAGGAAGTGGAAGACTGCAGGGCCACTACTATACTAATCATCAGGTAGCAGAAAGAAATACCATCTTCTTCCAGCTCCAGCATCAGGCATAGAAACACACAGATAGCTGCATCAGATAGCTGATTACCCGTGCAGGGTCCAGATACTTTTCTAATGGAAAGACTGATAAAACCTGAGCTGCAGCCATTGCACCTATTAGAGCTAGAAACACTAAGCCCGGAGTGTTAAAGCAAAGACTGAATCATTTTTCTCTCTGTTCTAACAGTGGGATAACTCGGTGTTTGATTGTTTACTACGGGATCAGAAACACAAAAGAAGTGTGATACTCTTTTCTGTTTAGACTGATTAGAACACTTAAATCCCAAGCAGTGTGCTTTACAATGATAAATGCTGGTAGCTAGGCAACAGTGCCAGTATATCACCTTATCTAAAGGTTGCTTCAGAAACATCAAGGCTGCATGGAGAGAAAGCAAGGTGTTTATGAAAGACATTTAAAATAGTTGGAGAAGAGGAATTATTTTAAATGCCTGCTTTAAAAATAATTTTGGGGGGGGGGAGTAGAAGGGGGAGACCAAACAAGGAAAGTACAAAGGAAGCAGCAGCACTGTTGTAGTTTCCAGCACAAATAGGGGAGAAGTAATCAATCTTGCCACCTGTATATAACAAAATGAGATCCATACACCATTAAGCCTACCTAAAAGGCATGATTTACCATGGTATTCATGGCAAAAAGGGAGTGGATTTACCATTAAAATGCATTGGTTCTGCTGCTTATATTGCAGCAAAGGAAATTAATTTAAATTGCTTTAGTGGTATATGTCAAACTGGACTAAGACATATTTTTAAGAGGTACTAATTGTACAGGACAATATCTAATAAAATTACTTAAATTTACATACAGACTTTCTCTGTAATTATGTATATTAACATGCAGACTTGCATCTAAGAGATCCCAATGCACTTAAGAAAGTAAGGTCTTGATACTCGAATCCTTTCTTCATTTGGAGCAGGGTTTGAATATCAAGGAATAAATCAGGCATAGAGCCACATACCATACAATGGGGATAAAATAAAATATTGACTAGCTCTTCATTTAGTTAACGCCATCCATCCTGTACACTTTGAAGAGGTATTCATTAGAAAAAATAGTATACATAGGACTGTCTGGTCTGGCATCCTTGGGACCTGACTAGTCCTGAATGAGGGAGTTTGCTGGACCAGAGAAGGTCAATTCTGGCCTCCTGCTACTGCCCCTCCCTCCAACGCAGCTTTGCTCTTGGCCCAGCTGCTAGCCCCCTGACTAGTCTCTGCTCTGCTGTTGTCCCAGCAAGGCTCCTGGCCCCAGTAAGACTGCTGGTCCCACTTCTTTCAGCGCAGCTGGACTCCCAACCACCTGTGCCCTCGGCCCTGCCAAAGCTTCCTGCCGCAAGTCGTCTTCTGGGGCTCTCTTGTCCAGGAACATTCATGGCCCAAGCAGAGAGTTCCAGTTTAGAGAGATTCAACCTGTACATGATTGTATAATTCCAGTCTATATCAAAGCATACATATAAGGGGTGGAATTAAGGTTACACGGCGTTTCCTTAATTTTGAAATGTTTGCAGCTTTGTAACCTTAACAATCTTCTACTGTAGTTTTTTTTTTAAATCTCATACTATGTAGAGAGGCTGTTGCTTGGTTTCTGCCCAAGGATGAAACAGTTATGCTGCCCCTTTTCTAATTGCACTGAATCTTCAGCATGCCGCACAGCAAAGGGAAGCACCGGGACTTAGTGCACAGATTCCTAGTCCAATATTTGGGTCGTTTGTCCATGTGGTGTCTCTGACGTATCAGACCCATAACTGTAACTTCAATGACATTACATTCTGAAGGAGTTGGATTCAGTATAACTGTGTAATAATTTAACTTTTTCATTTGATAGCTCTAAAATAATTTTTTGTAATTGCTTTAATTATCTAGTTGTACATGCAGTGCAACGTTTTAAGAAGTAGGTGAGTCAGTTATTTCAAAATGCTAATCATTACATAGCTTTTGTTTGGGCCATTTATAAATACTCAACATGCTGAAACAAAATATTAACATATCATTACTGATTTTTCTGGTTACACTGAATGTTGAAGCATATTTTACTAATTTTGATAGTATTGGGTTTGATAATTGATTAAATTGGTGTTAGTTGATTTAGCAGCAGTAGAGTATTAAAGGCAGCAGATGAACTAGGGACAGGGAACAGCTTGGAAAGCATATAGAGGTTGAGTAGAAATGAGTAGACTGTTTCGTTAGTAAATTAAGTGCTGAAGTTTGCTTTTCCAATGTTTTAACTTGTTGAACCTTCTTGGAAATGTTTTGCTTTGTGATTGTGATACATGTGGCATATACTTTTAAAAAATTTACAGCCCTATACAGCTCTCCAAAGGTTGATGAACAAGGCTGTTTTCACATAACATTCCAAAATGAAATTGCAGACTAATATGAACTTTGATTTTTAGAAAACATAATCCAAAAATGTAGGGAAAAATCCAGCAAATTTAACTGAGAAAATTCAATCTCTTTCATGATGCTCCAGGCTTTTCCTTCTCATTTACACCATAAAAAGTCCATAATCAAGAACTGATTCCCTCAGTGCTTATGTGTAGATGGAATGGTGACAGTAGCTACATAGATTAATCATATAGCTCTATAGTTGGGTAAAGGATTTAGGTCCTCTGCTTGAATTTAGGCCAAAAAGCAGACTTCAAACTATATATGTGCCAACCCTAAATTTTCCACTCAAATATCCGATTCCCAATTTGCAGTTTTTGTTTTGGCAGCATGTGTAATCAAAGCAGAGTACAGGGGAAGAAAGCTGTGTTACTAGAATCATTAAATAACACAGAACATGTTTCAAATTTGTACTTGTTTCTACTAATTTTAAAAAAAATTGAAGAATTTGCAAAGCCTTAAATGTCACAAGCCTTGTATGTCCCTAGTAAGAATGAAAGAATGTTCTAAAAGTATTATTCCAAGAGAGAGATTCTGTGCTCTTTTGGTTAACTGCAGAAATAGTTTTTTGGGTTGCTGCTTACACATAAGGAATGAAATCCTATATAATGATGATAATGATCTGAATGAACAAATTATACTGGTGTTTAGTAGAAAATGATGGAGGACGGAAGACTCTGGAGATATCGCTATGAGCCTGTAAGAGGAAACAGTGACAGACAGCTATGTGCCTGTTGTGTTTGCTTTTATTCAAATATTCTGTGGGTATTTGTTGTTCAACGCTTATAGTACTTGCTGATCAAGGTAACTAGCAAAACCATGTGTTTCAAGTGGGGCTGATGACAAACTTTACCAGGCCCTAGGCAATGGGGAGGGGCTCTCCTTTGGCCCCCTAGATGGGGCAGGCCCTTGGATGGAAAGGGTGGGACTAGGGGCAGCCAGCTCTCAACAGCTCCTGGATTACATCATATGGGGTTCTGGAGGTAATTTAAAGGGCTCAGTGCTCTGGGCCCTTTTAAATTTCCAGACCCCAGGACAATTGCCTCAATTGCCTTAGCCTCCTTCCTCCCCTGTTGACGGTCCTGGTATCAAGATAAGAAGGAAACATACCATTTTAACAGGTTTCTCTAGTCAGCTATTTAGGGGGGAAATGCTTTTGCAACTCACAGTTGAGATAACATGCTATAAATTACTCATATCAGTCCAGCATTAGAAAAAATAGCTGTAAGGGTCAGTTTGACATTAAACTGCATCTGCTTAAGTTGTTGTGGTTCCTCAGGGGAGTTGTCAGTTGGATACTTTTTGTGCACATTCTCTTGTATGTGCTAGGATCCTTGGCCAGATGTACATTTTCCATTATTTTGTGTGATGGAAAGTCTGATTTTTCAACTGTCTCTACAAAAAACAAACAAATACTCCCTCCCCCCTGCTACCCCCCTCTCCAAAACAAAACAAAGCAAACCAAATAAAAAACCCATACCACACTATTTTTCACATTCTGGGCTCTTCAAAAATTTGGATAATATTTGCTTGTGTTCCCCGTAAAACAGTTTTAGCTGTCTATTTCTGTCAAGGCTGTTCCCCACTCTGGCACGATGAATGCAGAAGTGGGAGCCAGCAAGAGCACTCCAAAACCTTGCCTCTACAGGCTCTGGTTTAGAAACTTCCCCCCCAAAATCCTAATACTTGGATTTTGGGGAATCCCTTGCCACCACCCAAGTAATTCCAAGAAAACCAGGGAAGAGATCACTTGGGAAATTTCCTCCCTAAGGTAAAACTCTCTCCCTACCCCAACCTCCATTTTACTTGGAGTTGGGAAGATAGAGGGAATTCACAGACAACAATGGACTCTGCCCTTGTAACTAGGCGCTGAGTCCTAAGGACACAACAATCAACCAATCCTGGTTAATTAGAAAATAAAATAATCCTTTTTTTATCAAAACAAGACTACAGTTGCAAGCATAGTAAAGTGGCTAGGTGGGAAGAGCCACCAATTGATATAGATACTCAGGGAAACCCCCTGGGCTAAAACTTAGTTATAAATTAAAAAGAAAACACCATGAACAGCTCAGACATTATTTCCAAATTCCCAAACAAGGAAAACAACAAATCCAAAACTATCTAAACTTTTCCCTATTTATACATTTTAAGAAGTCAGTTCCTCAGTCTTGGAAGAAACTGCTCTGCCTCTCAAACACAGAAGAGAGAGAGAAAACCCTCGAGTTTGAAATTCCTACCTGCATTGTTATTGGCTGACCATCCAATATCTGGCTAGCTACAGGGTTTACCCCTGTATTTACCAGGTGCTGGTCAGCACTCCTGATTATGACAATTGCTTTTGTGAGTCTTTGTTGGTTGCAAACCACTGAGGGTTTTTTAAATGTATACGAATAGTTACCAGTTGGGGATATATTTGGTTATATTTTATTGGTTATATATTTTATAACCAATATGTCTCAAGTAATGCTAAGAGAAGTGATAAAAAGGATAAAAATAAAGGAGCTGATATTCATACCCATAGTTTACATACCCAATAGAGGATTATGAGGATTAATTGGCTAATCATCACAAAGTATTTTGTATATTTAAAGTATTGTGTAAACCCTCTGTGGTATTATAATGCATTAAGATATTTTTGATGATTACACTTTATGGTAGCTTCTTCACTACCTGGAAAGGTAAAGGAACAAATAATTAAGCATTTAATTAGCAAACACCCAGATGATACTAAGGTGTCAGCATGGATTTTTCAAGAGCAAGTTGTGTCAAACCAACTTAATAGCTTTCTTTGACAGGGTAACAAGCGAGTTGGATGTGGGGAAGCGGTGGATGTGATACATCTTGCCTTTAGTAAGGCTTGCTACGGTCTCACTCAGTTTTACTCAGTACAAAATCACAACTGCTAGAGAGCCTTCTGGCATGTGCCCCTGCAAACCCCTCCCTCATCTCCAATCCAGGGGTGATCAAACCTTTGACTTAGAAACTTATGGTAAACTTGTTTTATGGTTCAAGAAATTAGCAATAAATATAAATACAAAGAGCTAAGCTTGACTCAGTAAAACCTTAGGGAGCAGAACAAACACAATGACTGCTTACTAATTGATAATCTTGCCCTCACATAGCTCTTGCATGTATCCTGGATCCTTCCCAATCTGGCTACATGATTGGATGATTGCCCTCCTCATGGCCTAGCGAAAGGTAAGAAAGTGATGCTAATAGTACTTGACCTATCAGTCTTTGGTAGTGTTTTGACTAGCTATTCTGGCAGGAGTTGAAGGAGTAATACTGAGCTGGCTTTCTCATTCCCTTTCATAGGGAAGTTGGTGGATGTGATATACCTTGACTTTAGCAAAGCTTTTGGTATGGTCTCCCACAAAATTCTTGGCAGCAAGTTAAGGAAGTATGGATTGGATAAATGGACTGTGAAGTGGATAGAAAGCTGACTAGATTGTCGAGCCCAATAGGTAGTGATCAACAGCTCAATGTCTGGCTGGCAGTCAGTTTCAAGTAGAGTGCCCCAAGGATCAGTTCTAGGGCCGGTTTTGTTCAACATTTTTATTAATGACCTGAGGGTATGGATTGCACCTCAAGTAAGTTTGCAGATGACACTAAGCTAGGGGGAGAGGTAGATATGTTGGAGGGTAGGGATAGGGTCCAGAGTGACCTAGAAAAATTGGAGGATTGGGCCAAAAGAAATCTGATGAAGTTCAGCAAGGACAAGTGCAGAGTCCTGCACTTGGGATGGAAGAATCCCAAGCATTGTTACAGGCTGGGACCGACTGGCTAAGTAGCAGTTCTGCAGAAAAGGACCTGGGGATTACAGTGGATGAGAAGCTGAATATGAGTCAACAATGTGTCCTTGTAGCAAGAAATCTAATGGCATATTAGAGTGCATTGGGAGGAGCATTGCCAGCAGATTCTAGAGAAGTTATTATTCCCCTTGATTCGGCATTGGTGAGGCCCCATCTGAAGTATTGCATCTAGTTCTGGGCCCCCACTATAGAAAGGATGTGGACACATTGGAGAGGATCCAGCAGAGAGCAACCAAAATGATTAGGGGACTGGAACACATGACCTATGAGGAGAGGCTGAGGGATTTGGGCGTATTGAGTCTGCAGAAGAGAAGAGTGAGGGGGGATTTGATAGCAGCCTTCAACTTCCTGAAGGGAGGTTCCAAAGAAGATGGAGAGAGGCTGTTCTTAGTAGTGATGGATGGCAGAACAAGGGGCAGAACATGGGTGTCTCAAGTTATAGTGGAGGAGGTCTAGGTTGGATATTAGGAAGAACTACTTCCGTAGAAGGGTGGTGAAGTTCTGGAATGCGTTACCTAGGGAGGTGGTGGAATCTCCATCCCTAGAGGTTTTTAAGTTTCACCTTGACAAAGTCCTGGCTGGGATGATTTATTTGGGGTTGGTCCTGCTTCGGGCAGGGGGCTGGACTCGATGACCTCCTGAGGTGTCTTTCAGCTGTCATTCCATCCTGCGACTCTTCTCCCTTCTCTATCTTCAAATCCACAAATGACTCCCAAAGGGAATTTTTTCCAAGGAATTTCAGACGTTGTAAAAAATGTCTTGGGAGTATTTGGGGAACATATTTTTTCCCCATTGATGAGACTAAGGAGAAGAACATGTGCTGTTATCAAGGCAGGAAAACTTTTTCATAGAAAGCCCCTGTGCTTCTGCACTGCTTCATACTAGGTTTCCGAGTGGTAAATATTTAAAGGTTTTGAGAATGAATTTCACTTACAAAGAAGTGAGACACTGAGGAGCATGTATCTCTTGCACGCTGGTCATTTTATCAAAGATACTGACAGTTTGAACTGTGCTGAAATAGAAAAATAATGGCGTTCTGATCTTTGGCACTAAGAGAACAGAGCAGATATCTCAGTATTCAGACATAGTTACCGTAAACCGGTCAGTTACTTCTGTCAAAACATGTGAATGCTAGCAGACAGCTAGCAGATGCCACACCTCATATATTGCAGGCTGCCTTTATTTCACTATACTTTATGTTCCTGGCCCCAACAAAGGATGATGGCACTTGCTTCTACTCACTGCATGAGAGTAACAAGTGGAGACTGTGACAAGTCGATTGATGTATGATGGGCTCTCATATTCTTTAGTCCAGAAAAGAGATTGTTTATCCTTTTAGCTAGCAACCAGATCAGGAGACTCAGTGATATTAAAGGGGCTGGACATTTCAAACAAAGGAAAAGAAATAGGGTTTGCTGCCACATATAGTCAGATTCTTCAGTTGCCACAGAATGAAATCCATTATCAGGGAGGGATTATTAAAAGAATGGGATTATCTACAAGGATTTGTTGTCTTTGGAAGCAGTGATAGAAAGGGTAATCAAATCTTACCCTACAAGTTGTAAATCTATCACCTTAGGAAGACATTTTTCTTCCCTGTTCTCTTTCCTGAATCCTATCTAGAACATTACACAATTGTCCACATTCCTTTCTGAAACAGGAATGTATTGGCTACTGTCAGATGTAGGATTCCAAGCTAAATGGACAAATAGTCTCTTAAAATAAGAGAAATGAATGGTCCTCAATTCCAATGTGAACACTAAAGTGTTTCTCTGCCATTGTGACAAGATGACATCCCTATATGCTTAGCTAGCGAAAGACTGGTAAATATCAGAAAGGAAAAAAACAGCAAAGCATCCAAAGTTTCTCTACATTTAAAACAAGAAAGAGCTCTTCATTTTCTTGTCTAAATAAATCAGAGTTTTAGTTAGAACTAATGCAACTCTTTAAAGCTTTCTTACTTTTATTGTTCCTTGGAGTTTCTTTACTACAAGAATACAACATGACTATAAAACACAGTCAGGAGCTTTGTTTCCATTCCAGGCCTTCCTCTTATTTTTAGGGGAACACGGCCAAGTAAATGTTATTCTATTAGTTGAATTTTCAAGTGATTGTGCATGGTACCCATCAAGAATGATTAAGGGAAGATTGTTTCCCAATAAATTAACTTTGATTTTCGTCTCTCAGTTTCCATCATAAAGTTACATTGCAGGAGCAGTATGCTAATTCCATCCGTTCATAGAAAGAACAGGAGGTAAGACATATGATGAGCTGGAGTTCTATAACTTTAAGTGAACAATTAAGAAATTATTTACATTTTTTTTTTGGTTTTACAATGCCCCAAAATATGTTGAGGCTTAACTAAGCTAGGAACATAGGTCCAATGCCATAAATTGGCACCAGTTTTCCATAATGGGACTGGTACATTGCAAGAAAGATATGAACTAGAATGTTTTTGAGACATTTATCTAAAGTAGCCCAGTGTGGCATTGGGTGTACAAATCTGAGTCACATGAGTCACACAGGCAACTGAGAGGATCCAGGCTAACCATCTATTTTTTCTGGCAATTGCAGGGGAGTAAGAGAAGGGGTAAAAGGTTATGGTGGATATGCAGAGGCTTAGTAGCCAATTTGGAAAGCTGCTGGGTATAAAAGGAGAAGGAAGAAAGCAGAGGTCATAAGGAGAGCACGTTAAATAAAAGGGTGAATGTTGCACTGCTCTTTGTACCCAGGAAAAGAACTTTTTTGTCCGAGTTTTTGTCCGAGTTTGAATTGTTGTTATACTTGGGAAAGGGGAAACCCATTGTATTTGTTAAACCTTTTCTTTTATTCTGCAT
Organism: Rafetus swinhoei; assembly: GCA_019425775.1. NCBI lineage: Eukaryota > Metazoa > Chordata > Testudines > Trionychidae > Rafetus > Rafetus swinhoei. The sequence goes on along the minus strand of CM033437.1, from coordinate 186,105,344 downwards.
ACAGGGGAAATCTGAAGTTTTGTTTATATTTGTAATTAGCCTTTATTTCAGTCAATAATGTAGCTGTGTTGGCTAAAATCAGAGCTAATTCAAAAATCTGATTTGTTTTGATTTTAGATGTGTAGGCTGTTTGCACTGTAAGCTCATTTTCTAACATTCAATATTACAAACTTCTTGTGGGCTTCACACACTGGGAGAGGACACCATTTTGGGGCATGACTGCAGAATCAAGGTAACTAACACAATGCTAACTGTGACTAGGACTTGGTATAGACAAAGGCTGGCAGGCTGAATATCTTTCAGCTGACCTTTCCATTGTCCTAACATGATGAGTTTCTCAATGTTGGTAGTCCCTGTAGGAACACGGATGCTTATCAAGATAAAGGCTAAAAACCAGAAGGTAGCTTTGTTTGTTTTTTAACAAGGGCATTCTGAACTTCAGAAAACAAAGCAGTATCTCTGGCATAAGTGGAAACGGGAAAAAGCTCACAACAGAAAAATGCTTTTCCTGCCATTGTCTTCCATAACTATACATTTTTGAGAGATGAAGAACATCTATGTAAGACTGAGCAAGATGCAGGAAAGAGACAGATGGATGGTATTGTAGATGAACATTCAGTTATTAGTAATCAGAATTTCAGAGGAGGGGGTCAACAAATTTTCTAAAGTGACCCTTCCCCTCTGTTTCCCAAAACATTGAACTTATTCTAAGGAATAGGAAAGAGATTGTTCTCTGTCAATCAATAAATTAATGTAGATAAGACTTGTAAAATAACATATGATTTGCTATTACAAAATTTAAGTATAGGAAGGTAGAGCCTCTGTAAATAAATTCACAGTGAGTACTAGAAAAAAGTTTGGAAAATGTGCTTAGCAAAATATGAGCAAAGCATTCCAGATACACAACATTATAGAAATAAGCAATTGCAGTGAGAGAAGTAATGGCGGTAAAGTTTGTCATCCTGTTGAATTGAGAAAGTTATTTCATTGTACTGTGAGAAACAGCAGCAAATCCTGGGGAAGTAATGTAAACCTTTTCAGTGTGATATGCCTTACCATCCAGTATTTAATGGACTAAAGCTACACAGCAGTTGCCATGGAGGATAGGCAGTGAAAGAGTTGTGAAATAAAACTTTTGGATCAGCACCATAAATAGGAGAAATTGCTGTGGCAATGTATGAGAAGAAATCCATCAGAACAGTAAAGCTAGTTAGGCTGGCCTTAAGACTTCTTCTGTGTTTTCTTTCCACTGTGTATATAAAAAACAAACAGATTCTGAGAGAGACACAGAGATCCATGCAGGTCTCCTCTGCTCACAGATGTCCTCTAAACCATGGGATTGTAATTTCAGTTCCAACCGGAGTTGGGCTGACAACTTTTCAAAATCATGCTTCCCACCCCTTCTGCACAAATCCTCTCCCAAGAGCAGTGCTCCCTGTAAACTGAGCACTTGGGTACATAAGAACGTAAGAATGGCCAGACTGGGTCAGACCAATGGTCCATCCAGCCCAGTGTCCTGTCTGCCAGCAGTGGCCAATACCAAATGCCCCAGAGGGAGGGAACAAAACAGGTAATCCTCACGTGATCCCTCCACTGTCATCCACCTCCAGAGAAACAAAGGCTAGGGACACCATTCCCACCCATCCTGGCTAATAGCCGTTGATGGACCTAACTTCCATGAATCTATCTAGCTCTTTTTTCAACCCTGTTAAAGTCCTAGCCTTCACCATGTCTTCTGGCAAGGAGTGCCACATGTTGACTGTGCACTGAGTGGAGAAAACCTTCTTTTTGTTTGTTTTAAACCTGCTGCCTATTAATTTCACTTGGTAACCCCTAGTTCTTATATTGTGAGAATAAGTAAATAACTTTTCCTTATTCACTTTTTCCACACCAGTCATGATTTTATAGACCTCTATCATATCTCCCTTAGTCTCCTCTTTTCTAAACTGAAAAGTTCAAGTCTTTTTAATCTCTCTTCATATGGGACCCGTTCCAAACCCCTAAGCATGTTTGTTGCCCTTTTCTGAACCTTTTCCAATGCCAATATATCTTTTTTGAGATGAGGTGACCATATCTGTACATAGTATTCAAGATGTGGGTGTACCATGGTTTTATATAGAGGCAATAAGATATTTTCTGTCTTATTCTCTATCCCTTTTGTAATGACTCCTAACAGTCTACAGTATTTGTTTTTTTGACTGATGCTGCACACTGAGTGGATGTTTTCAGAGAACTATCCACAATGACTCCAAGATCTCTCTCTTGAGTAGTTGTAGCCAAATTAGTCCCTATCATATTGTAATAGGGACTCAAGAGAAATTGGGTAGGGACTCAAGAGAAATTCAAATGCCATACAACTGATTAGCAGAGTGCCCACATCTGACAACATGTGTTTCTATTAATGGTACACATCCACACATGCCTCAGTGCACATTACAAAATTTATTGCACACAAGGATGGAAAAAAATTACAGGAAACTGTGCCTGTGAGCACATCATTCCTCAGAAACTGCCATGTTAACCTTGCTGACTCTTCTGAACAGTTCACCTGCTATTTTCAGTCCTTGTACTATTGAGTGTATTTACTGTTCATGTGTCTATTACCTTCCCTTTAATCCTTGACCTTCTTCTGCTCTGATGGAAGCAATTAAAAAAAATCATTCCAACCAACATTAGAAACTTCATCCCATTTTCCTTCAACAGATTTCAGTTTCTAAAACGTAAACTACAGATGCTACTGTTGGCTTGTGCTTTTAGTTCTAGGGGTCCTCTTTGCAATCTCCTGAGATACTTTCAGATCATGTTCCTTGTAATTGTTTTTTGTAGGCTCCTCTTTGCAGATTTAGTACCCTGGAATGTTGCAGTATTTGCATCCATTTGTTATTTTTATTTTGTTTCCTTTCTTTTCCCTTTATTGTTTGCCACGTGTTCTTTTTATTTATGAATATCAATAAAGAAAATTTTAACAATGAAAACAATCCTATACAAGAGGAAACAGCCTACAGAACATCAGTGGAGAAACTGAACCTTTTTTTCCCTTAATGATAGCAATTAGTGCTTATAAAGCTTTTCATGTAGAGATCCTAAAACATTCTAAAAGGAAGACTAAGTATCATAATGTCTGTTTTACAGATGGGGAAAGTGAGCAACAAAGATGTCACATGTCTTTGGCCAAGATCACACAGTAAGTCAGTGTGATCGATAATGGCCATATGAAACTCCCAGTGCAGGGCGCTATCCGCTGGATCATACTGCCTCCCTTTAAGTGGGCATTAAAGTGCTGGGCTGACATCTTGAGAGCCTGAAATCCTCTGAATAGCCACAAAATAGATAAGCATGCACTGTGATATATATCAGCCTTTCCCCATTAATATGCCCCAGCCTTTCTGTGAAAGGACCACTTGACTGCTCCTCGGTGGTATAGTCAGCATGCTTATTTGTCTTTTAGGTCTCTGCTGAGGCTGGCAGGTACGATGCCAGCACTAATTGCATTGGGGGGTTTGTGTGTGATCTGGTTACCTGCCCATTTGGAAATGAATTGAAACCACTTGGGCTTTTAGGGAATATGTTACGGGAAGAAAAACAAGCTGTCAATTTTAATCTGTGCTTCATTTATATTTGTCAGAGAGGTGGGTTTTTTGTACCAGAATTAATTCTTTTAAGCCCAAATTCTGAAGTCTGAAGAAAAATATCCATGGATTGCAGTGGGAGATTTCCATTGGTAAGGATGGAGCATGTACTGAGGGCTGGATCACTTCCTCCTCTAATGGTAAAAGCAGTGACACAGTCAAGAAGGAAGGACTGTTCCACGTGGATACCCTTATGGAGCTCCCCTGTTTGTTCAGTCAGGGGACAGGATGTGCCAGCTGCCTGCCTGCCCTGCAGCCCATGCTGCCAGGATGAGTAGAATGCCAGAGGTGTCATTTGAGGACATCCTTGTCTCACCCTGTGTGTCTGCTAGCTTTGTTCCTTGCTCCTGGTGACTTGTCTGTGATGCATGCCATCACCAAGAACCCCTCAGTCTGTGTTCTTCAGTGCTTATGGTGAATCTGACTCAGCTGCTGCTGCTTTAGTGCACTAGGTTGGAAACCTTTCCCTGTTTTCTCATATCATTATGGCAGGACCCTGACGTGTTAAGAAAAAGATCTGTCCAGCCATCCAAGCTAAGACGTTATGATCGCCTAGTTTAGGGGCATGTGTTGCAACTCTCATGCTGCCTAGCCAGCACATGTGTTGCAACTCTCATGCTGTCCCACCCAGGGTGCACGCTGCTATTTTCTAGAGCAGCAGTAAGGTTCATGCTACAATCATATGCCCCATATCCTGCATGTAGCCATCCTTAGTTTTGCTAGATGGTCCTTGATCCGTATGTGTGTGTAATAGGCACTGCTCCAATAATCCTCTCCTGCTCCATTTCCTCAGCTCCCACCAGGGAGAGATCGAATTGTCTGCCTATTGTGGCTTGATTAGTTCATTCTTTTTCTCTTTAATGTGAATTTTGGGGAGGAGGGTGCAGCTTAATCAGAACATCTACAACAGGGCTACTCAACTTTGGAAGCCCCGTGGGCCACAATGACACAGCACATACCAAGGGCCGCAAAGAAAATATATGCAAATCGCTTCTTTCACATAGTGCTTCTGGCACCTCCTCCCTTGGGGCTAGAAATGCTGACACCCTGTACCCGTCTGTTCCAGCCAGCTCATCTGCTTGTGTCTTCAGTGCTCGCTCCACCTGGGAGATGTCTCACCATTGTGGAGTGTGTTCCCAGTGGAGGCCATGTTCAAAAGATCCCACCTGTGGGCTGCATGTTGAGCCCTGTGTAAACCCAAACCGCACTGTGGGCCGCAAACAAATGGGCTGCGAGCTGCATGTGGCCCACAGGCCACGTGTTGAGTAGCCCTGATCTACATACTAGAGCAGCTGCCTGAAGCACTAATTATTTTTTACTTTGTTAGCTGGGCATTGGGGTAATCCACAAGATTTGAAAAACATTCCTAGAGTCTCTGTTCTCTGAGAGCCATAGTGTTATCAGTAGTTCATGAACTTTTATTGTAATATTCTTCACAGCGTACACCACAAATAAAGTTTCATACTGGGACTTCAAGTTTATGATAGGTATTTTAAAATGAATTGTTCAGGGCAAAGAATAGAATAGAATCTCCAGTGGTCAAAAATTTGCATGGAAAGAAACAAGCTAGCCAAGAGAGCCTGACTTGTCCCCTTGCAGGAAGGAACCATTGCCAGTGAATAGTAGTAAGAAGAAAGGCCTTCCTACCTAGCATTCTGAAGTGTTGGGAAAAAGAACCATTCCACCGTCCAAGCTAACCATGGGAAACCCCACTTTTTCCATATCTGTGCATCAGCAACTGTCTATGTTCCTCTCTCCTTCGTAGCAGTGCAGAGGTAATGGTTACTAGTCCACAGCTGCCCACTACCATACACTTCTGAGTGAATTAGAAGATGCAGATTGGAAGTTAATGTTACAAGGAGATACCTGCTGGAAGTTCAACTTACCAGAAGTGATGCAGATGTATTAGGTAGGGAATGCCACATAAAACAGCAGCTTCCCCTCTCTGCCTTATCTAGCTGGCTATACTCCCTGAACTCATAAATGTAGGCACATATGGGGACATGTGGGGCACTGCCTGAGTATAAGGGTCTGGGGTGTAGGTGGTCTGGTGTAGCAGTAACAGCTGGACCGAAGTCTGCACAACAGGGAAGATAGATGCCAAGCAGGAGCTGGGAGAATCACAACAGCTAGGTCCCATAAGCAAGAGTCAGGGTCAGAGTCAGGCTGGGGTTGGAGACTGGAGATCAGAGGTAGCACCTGATTAGAATCAGGAGGCAGGAATCAAGGTCAAAATCAGGCTGGAGTCAGAGGCTGGAGATCAGGAAATTTAACATTGCAGCAGCTGAAATCAGTATGGTAGTCCAAGTAATATTATGGAGCAACCTCTGGCCAATCAGAGAGTCATAAGGTACTGTCACTCTGGGCCTCTTGGGCGATATTTCCTCCTGCAGTGCCTCCTCTCCACAGTACTCCCTGACTGTGACACTGTGTGGCCTCCTGGTGGCAGTATGGGAACATCAACTGATCTGGCTCTGCAGTCCCGGATTCTAGTCACTGGATCCTTATGCTCAGGCTGAGGACAGTAGGAGCGTGCTGTGTGGGGTCGGTTCTTCTCTTGCCTTTATTCATTCGAGTGTTTTGAGTCTGCCTTTCTCTCCTGGGGTGCATCTACACAGCCCCCTAAACTTGAAATAAGATACGCAATTTGCGCTATGCAAATTGCGTATCTTATTTCAAAACTATTTCGAAATAGCTTATTTTGAAATTTGGCACATCTACAAAGCTCCAAATGTCAAAATAACACGCTATTTCGAGCCATCTCTTATCCCTCGTGCAACAAGGTTTACCAGGATGGCAAAATAGCACGCCTGTTATTTCGAAAAACATTTTGAAATAACGGACAGGATACCCCCAGTATCCCAAAACAGCCATGTAGTGTAGATGTATCCCTGCTGTGCTGTGTGCTGGAAATAAGCATAAGAGGTGGTTGTGAGTCCTGTTGCTCTATGTGTAACTTCTTCTAAATCAGATGAAATGATTTCAAAATACAGTTACCAGAATACTGGACCTTAGGCCTGATTGATGTGTCACTAGAAATGTCTGCCCACAGTACCTTGAAAAGGCATCCAAAGAGAAAAAACACCGGGAATTGCTTTTTGTTAAAAGATAATCAAATGTCAGATAAAATATCAGGAGTAAGAGAATGGATCATATATTTTCAGATTGACAGTAGATTACAAAGTAATGAGGACAAGTAAGAGAACATTTGAGGTAATTTTGAGTGCATCAATCACTATTTCTAATTTTCTAGGAGTATGTAAATTCTGATAGCAGAGATTTTTGCTGCACTTTATTTATGGATCTGATGTCATTCCAGGACTGAACATTTTTTGGTATCACTAACAGAATGAAAGTTACCTCCAAGTAACACTTATAAGTAGATATGTGCTTTCTGACATTTTCACAGTCAATTTTGACAGTGAAGGAAGCAGTTCTAATGGATTGATGTAATTAAAGTGGAATAACAGTGTATTTAGGGAAAGCCAGAAGGAAAGTTCAAAGCAAATGTAATATAAGCTGGGGGAAATCATGTCTACTTTCTGGAGGGAACCCTTTCATTCTTAAGAGAAGCTTCATACCTCCTATCTATAAATCTTTCTGTCTCCACATATTTGTGCTTACTATAGGCTTGCTCCATTGAATCCAGTCAGCTTTGGAAATCCAGTCAACTCTACTTGGCTTTAGACTGCTCATGATGAAGTCAATTGAAAAACTCTCCCAAACTTCAGTGGGACCTGGAGCTAACCCATTATCTAAATCCATGACCAGTATATGCACAGCTGAAAGTGAAGAAATGAGGTAAAGAAAATTAAAAACTATTTTACTATGACTAAAGTCATTGTGAAAAATTAATTATATTTGACTTTCTTCTATCCCCAATAATTAGCCTCCAGAGACAAAGTAGACATTTATAGGCAACGGGCACAAAATAAGTATTTCCTTGTCAGAAAATAAAGATGTGATCCAAAGCCTGTTGAAAGCAGCAGCTAAGTTAAGAGAAAACTCTAGATTTTTATTTTTTTAAATTTTTACACTTATTTTAACATTTTTACCTGTATCAACTCTGCAGGCCTGTTCTAATTTTAGAGTGTTTAGTTTGTATATTTCACAGAAAGAGAAATGCATGATTTTTCTGTATTGGATGCCCAAGAACAGGGAGTACATAGTTTATTGGAAGTGTTACTAAAGAGAGAAAAGTAAAGGAAAACAATAATCATTAAATGGAGCTTGACTGGATGTTCCAATCAAAGCAGCTGTTCTTTTGTAGGCAATATCTCCAGAAAGATTCTGTAGAATTCCTTAAAAACATGTCACTATGAGCTCTTCTGCCTTATTTAATATCTCTTCTTTGTGCCATTGTTTTTACCTAGGGATAGCCGGGAAATGTATATGAGATGATTTTCATGTTCAGAATGGAAGGAAATAAAGGGAACAAACCCATAAGTCTGCATGGTCTTTCCTACAGAAGGCTAGGGTAACTTTATCACTGATGGAAAGAGACAGAAGGATGCCACTTTTGAAGCTGATCCCTCCTTCTAGCACCTTAAAACTGGTGGATCCACAGAGAAAGAGAGAAGATAGGAGCTAGCTCCTATGGATGCCTGTTGTGCCACAACCTGTCCTCCTTGTAGCAGGACAGCTTCTGCAGGAGTTACCCCCACCATTATTGAGCCCCAGGCACATAATGTGTAGTGTACTAGCTTCCATATTAAAATTCAGGCAGAGAGCTGTAATACTATGTTCAAGGTATTGTGGAAGGACACATAATCTACTCTCACTCAAGGGCAGAGCAGGCCTTCGGTTCATGAGGCTGTTTCCTCATTCTGAAGAACCCAAAATAAGCTTCCTGAAATTTGTTAGGCCATTTTATCCATCCACAACATTCAATATTTTCAAAAAAATGCAGATTACAAAAAGAAAATTTCTTTCCCTCCCCTCCCCAGGCCCAAAGGTTTTAAGTGGAGGTCTTAGAATTTTAAATCCTCTATCTACACACTTCCCCTTCAGGTCTTTCTCCCTCTCTGTCTCTCTTAATACAGTGGGATCTTTCCCTCCCCCCCCGAGATTTATTGGCTACCTGAAGAGTTCCTGCTTTAAATTAGACAGAGCAAAGATATGATGGTACCCTGTCCCTGATGAGTTCCCTAACACCAGGCTATTTCTAGGTGTCTGAGTCTGGTGGTGTTCATGAAAACACATGACAGGGTGTCATTTTTATTCCAGTGCAGAACAAAAACACATTTTGAAACCTTGACATTTTTCATGAAATGGAATGATTGTTTGGTGACCAGCCCTAGTGATGGGGCATCCGAGTCTCTTGTTGCAAGGCAAGGACAGTGCTGCAATAGGCCACTCAGGGTATGTCTGCACCACATATCCATAGCTGGCCAGATCAGACTAAGGAGATATTTCATTGAGGTATAGATGTTCAGGCTTAGGCTGCAGCCTGAACTTTGGGATCTTCCCACCTTGTAGAGTCCCAAAGGTGAGGCCTAATGACTACACCACAATTAAACAGACCCTTGGCCTGAGCCCCGGGTCAGCCCCTGAGCCTGAGTCAGCTGGCATGGGCCAGCCACAGGTATCTGATTGCAGTATAGACATTCCAAGAGGACCTTCAGGAGAGGGGGTATGTCTCTGATCCCAGTCCTTTCAATTTTCTTCTTTACTCTCCTCCATTAACCTTTCCCCTACACAGCTTTTTGCTTTTGTTGTCTCCTCTACTGGCCCCTTCTCCACTGACTTCACCTTAGGTCCCTCCCTACCCTGCACCCTTTCAACACACATGCCTTCCTCTTTCAGACCTCTTAACGTGTTTGCTTTCTGTGACTCTGAGGAGAAGTATACTGGGGTTTGCAGCATAGTTGGGGAACAAGAAACCACATCAGGCTCCCTCACTCTTCTCTTAGGTATGTGTTCCCACACAGGGCTGGAAAAACAATGAGTTGAGTCATTTCCTCAGGGAAGAGGGAGTGTATTACCTTTTTCTGGTCCCATGTTGTTAGAACCTCACTGCCTCACAGCAGAGGGGATTCAGAAACTGAGCTCCAGCCCAAGTCTCAACATCTACACCACAATTCGATAGCCCCACAGCCTGAAGCTTAGCAAACAGGAGCAGCTAACAGGAAGTTTTGTAAGGGAGTTCTCTAGGTGAAGGAGGACCTTTGGGGTAAGTGTCTGTCTGTAGTGTGTGCTGGTTGCCTGGGAAGGAGAACATTCAACTGGAGCAGGGGGAAATGATCCCATAGGTATGACCCTTCTTCCATTTGATGTTGTGGCATCCTCTCGCACTGAGGATACCTCTCCAGTGGAGGGAACTCCAGTCATTAGGAAAAGGCAGGTGTTGGTAGTGGGGAATTCGATCATTAGAAAGATAGACAGCTGGGTTTGCAGTGACCAGGAGAACCATTTGGTGACTTTCCTGCCTGGTGAGAAGGTTGCAGATCTCTCTAGACATCTAGATAGAACCACTTATGTGTAGTGCTAGGGAGAAGCCAGTGGTTGTGGTACATGTAGGTACCAATGACATAGGGAAAGGTAGGAGAGAGGTTCTGGAGGCCAAATTTAGGCTGCTAGGAAAGAGATTGAAATCCAGAACCTCTATGGTAGTGTTCCCAGAAATGCTTCCAGTTCCACATGCAGGGCCAGATAGGCAGGCAGAACTGCAGGGTCTCAATGTATGGATGAGACGATGGTGTAGGGATGAGGGGTTTCAATTTATTAGGAACTGGGGAAACTTTTGGCAAAGGGGGAGCCTATACAGGAGGGATGGGCTCCACCTAACCAAAATGGAACCAAATTGCTGGCACTTAACATTAAAAAGGTCGTAGAGCAGTTTTCAAAGAAAGGGCTGGGGGAAATCCTACAGGTATGGAGGAGCTCATGGATCAGAAAGAGACATCTCTTAGGGGAGAGTCTATTAATAGACAGTTTCTATGTTCTAGTAATGAGGAGAGGATGGAAGATGATAAAATATGGGTAAGGATCAAATGAGAAACAGTCAGATGAAAAAGAGTGCCATTCAAACACATCAGGAAATGGCAGACAGCTAAATACTGACAAGTTTTTTAAGTGCTTATACACAAATGCTGGAAGTCTAAAAATAAAATGCGTGAATTAGAGTGCCTCGTATTTAAAGAGGCTGTTGATACAATAGGCATGACAGAAACTTGGTGGAATTAGGACAGTCTATGAAACAGTCATATCAGGGTATAAAATATATCGGAAGGACAGAACAGGTTGTGATGGTGGGGGAGTGGGACTATACGTGAAAGAAAATGTAGAATCAAATGAAGTAAAAATCTTAAATGGGCCAAAATGTTCCACAGAATCTCTATGGATAGTAATTCCATGCTCTAATAATAAGAATATAGCAGTAGGGATATATTACTGACCACCTGATCAGGATAATGATAGTGACTATGAAATGCTAAGGGAGATTAGAAAGGTTATAACAAAAATTCAGTGGGGGATTTCAACAATCCCCATATTGACTGGGTATATGTCACCTCAGGATGGAATGCGCAGATACAATTTCTTGACACATTAAATGACTGCTTCTTGGAGCAACTGGTTCTGGAACCCACAAGGGGAGAGGCAATTCTTGACTTATTCCTAAATGGAACACAGAATCTGGTCCAAGAGGTATTTGTAACTGGACAGCTTAGAAATAGTGACCATAACGTAATAAAATGTAACATCCCTGTGGTGGGAAAAACACCTCAACAGTCCAACACTGTGGCATTCAGTTTCAGAAAGGGGAACTACACAAAAATGAGGAGGTTGGTTAAACAGAAATTAAAAGGTACAGTGACAAAAGTAAAATCCCTGCAAGTTTCATGGAGACTTTTCAAAGACACCATAATAGAGGTCCAACTTAAATGTATACCCCAAATTAAAAAACACAGTAAGAGAACCAAAAAAGTTGCCTCCATGGCTTAACATCCAAGTAAAAGAAGCAGTGAGAGAGAAAAAGGCATCATTTAAAAAGTGGAAATTAAAACCTAGTGAAAAAAATAGAAAGGAGCATAAAGTCTGTCAAATTAAGTGTAAAAATATAATAAGCAAAACCAAAAAGGAGTTTGAAGAACAGCTAGCCAAAACCTCAAAAAAAGAATAGCAACATGTCTTTTAAGTACATCAGAAGCAGGAAGCCTGCTAAACAACCAGTGGGGCCACTGGACAATCAAGATGCTAAAGGAGCACTCAAAGACGTAAGGTCATTGCTGTGAAACTAAATGAATTCTTTGCTTCAGTCTTCACGGCTGAGGATGTTGGGGAAATTCCCAAATCTGAGCCATTAGGTGACAAATCTGAGGAATTATTCCAGATTGAGGTGGTGTTAGTGGAGGTTTTGGAACAAATTGATAAACTTAGCAGTAACAAGTCACCGGAACCAGATGGCATTCACCCAAGAATTCTGAAAGAACTCAAATGTGAAACTGCCAACTATTAACTGGGGTTGGTAAACTATCCTTTAAATCAGCTTCTGTACCCAATGACTGGAAGATAGCTAATGGGACACCAATATTTAAAAAGGGTTCTAGAGGTTATCCTGACACTTATAGATTAAGTCTAACGTCAGTACTGGGCAAACTAGTTGAAACTATAGTTAAGAATACAATTGTCAGATGCATAGATGAACATAATTTATTGGGAAAAAGTCAGCATGGATTCTGTAAAGGGAAATCATGCCTTACTAATCTACTAGAGTCTTTTGAAGGGGGTCAACAAGTATGTGGACCAGAGGGATCCAGTGTATATATGTACTTAGACTTCCAGAAAACCTTTGACAAGGTCCCTCACCAAAGACTCTTAAGTCAAGTAAGTTGTCCTGGGATAAGAGGGAAGGTCCTCTCCTGGACTGATAACTGCTTAAAGAGACAGGAAACAAAGGGTAGGAATAAATAGTTTTCAAAATTGAGAGAGGCAACTAGTGGTGTCCCCCCAAGGGTCTATACTGGAACGAATCTTATATAACCTATTTATAAATAAAAAAAATTGCAGATGATACCAAACTGCTCAAGATAGTGAAGACCAAAGCAGACTGTGAAGAGCTTCAAAAGGATCTCACAAGACGAAGTGATTGGGCAACAAAATGGCAAATGAATTTTAATGTTGATAAATGTAAAGTAATGCATATTGGAAAAAAATAATCCCAATTATACATACAAAAGGATGGGGACTAATTTAGCTATAAACCCTCAAGAGAGAGATCTTGGAGTCATTGTGGATAGTTCTCTGAAAACATTCACTCAGTGTGCAGTGGCAATCAAAAAAGCAAACAGAATATTAGGAATCATCCAAAAAAAGGGGAGGGGGATAGAGAATAGGACAGAGAATATCTTATTGCCTCTATATAAATTCATGATATGCCCACATCTTGATACTGTGTATAGGTGTGGTCATCTCATCTCAAAAAAGATATATTGGCATTGGAAAAGGTTCAGAAAAGGGCAACAAAAATGATTAGGGGTTTGGAACGGGAGCCATATGATAAGAGATTAAAAAGACTGGGACTTTTCATTTTAGGAAAGAGGAGACTAGGGGGGATATGATAGAGACCAGTAAAATCATGGCAGGTATTGAGAAAGTGAATAAGGAAAAGTCATTTGCTTGTTCCCATAATATAAGAACTAGGGGTCACCAACCAAAATTAATAGGTAGCAGGTTTAAAACAAACAAAAGGAAGTTTTTCTTCATGCAGCGACCAGTGAACCTGTGGAACTCATTGCCAGAGGATGTTGTGAAGACCGGGACTTGAACAGGTTTAAAAAAATAACTAGATACATTCATGGAGGAAAGGTTCGTCAATACTTATTAGCCAGAATTTGTAGGAATGGTGTCCCTAGCCTCTGTTTGTCAGGGGCTGGAAATGGATGACAGGAGAGGGATCATTTGATGATTACCTATTCTGTTCACTCTTTCTGGGGCATCTGGCATTGACCATTGTCAGATGACTAGATACTGGGCTAGCTGGACCTTTGGTCTGACTCAGTATGGCTTATGTTTTTATGAATCAGCTGATGTGGGCCAGCCATAGATATTTTAACCATTCGGCTCTTGAGCGGGGTTGCGGGTAATACAGGCATTGCCTTCCCTAAAAGACTGGGGTGGCCTTGCCACCATGCTCTGGCCAGTTGGTGAAGGCTGAGGCTCTGGCTGTGGTGTGGCTGCCCAGCTGACCAGTGCACTAACCAGTTGGGAAGGCTGGGGCCATGGTGTAGCTGCCCAGCTGTTCCCAGGGCAGAGCTGAGGTGAGTTGCCTGACTGCTCCCAGGGCTGGGGCTGTGGTGTGGCTGCTCCTGGGGCCAGGGGGTGAGCAATCATAATAGAGGAGGATGGGGGGGCAGGGGAAGGCCGAGCATCCACAATGGGGGATGGGCTGTGGTAGGCATAGAGGGGGCGGGACTGGTGCTTTCCTCCCCAAGCCAGGCCATCACTCCCCGCCCGAGCTAGAAGATTACAAAAGAAGGGTTTCCAGCTATCGATTGCTAGCAGGGTAGGAACCTCCCCGCAGCCTAATGTTAAGAGTCTGTTTTGTAAGAGGAGCAGACTTAACCGACCCTTCTCATTGGCAGTCTCCCATGGGCTTGCTTAGGCAGCTTCCAGCTTAGCATGTTGGCTTTTGTGGATCATATTCTGAGGCCATTACCTCATTCCATTCATTGTTTAGGGGGCCAAGGTGCCTAACTAAGGCTTTGTGAATCATTGTAGTTCGTGTGATTATCTAGACACCAAAAAGATAGATACTGTAATGTTCAGCATCACAGTGCTGAAGTCCCTTTGTGGATCAGTGCCTCAGTTTCCCCATCAGTAATTTTTCTGCGTGGATGCGGGGGAGCAGGTTTTGGCCTATGGTAAATTGCAGGCAGACAAAGACATGTCTCTTGTGTCTTTACCTCTTCGATAGACTTAGCAATTTGTGGTGCTTATTCAGTATGGTACTGTGATTTAAATAGATCTCTTTACAATAGCTTGTGTCCCTTGTATTTTCATGTATCAGGTCAAGCTTTAAATGTGTTTTATTCCTCAAGTGGAAACGCAGTTACCTAGATCAATCATTCCTTTAATTATAAGGAGCAGGAAGATTTAGCAGCAGTAAATAGAAGCCTCAATGTCTTTAACAGATCTGCTTTCTAACTCTATCAGTGCCTCTTTGTCTGGCTGTCTGTTACAGATACATTGATAATAGTGACATAATGTGCAAGAGTAGATCTGCTACTGATTTGATAAAATACACAAAGTATGCTTTCAAAGCAATGAACAGGGATTTCTGCTGCATGATTCCCATAGATAGAGTCATGTGTCTTGTTCTGAAAGGTGAATTATTGGGAAGTTACTAGCAAAGTTCCTCAAGGATCAATCTTGTCAGCAATTTTATTCCACAGTTTTATTAATGACTTTGTCAGAAAAAGGAGTGTACTAATGAAATTTGCTGATGATACAAAGTCAGGAGGCATTGTCAGTACAGAGCAAGATTAAAATATTATGCATGAAGATTACCTTGAAGACTAGAGTGACTGAAATAGGTTGAAATCCAATCATACAAAGTACAAAATCAGACACTTGGAGGTCTATTGCAGGAGTGGGTGGATGAGGTTCTGTGGTCTGAGGTGTACAGGAGGTCAAACTAGATGATCAGGATTATCTTTTCTGACCTTAAACCTATGAATCTATGGACCATCAGAGGAGTATAGTCTTGGAACAGTCTCTCAATAGAAGTTGTGTGGAGAGGAACAACTTAATTAGTGTCAAGACAGCTGGACAAATTTCTGAATGTAACTGTATGAAGGAGTTATTGGTATAGTAGGAGATGGAGCTTTGCTCTCCCTGGGGCTCACTTCTGATTTATGTCTTACTAACTCATGCTTTGGGGTTTTAGCCAGCCAGCTTCAGGAGTCAGGCAGGCATTATATTTTTTGCCCCTGACAAATCTTTTTGCCCCTGACAAATCTTCAGAATCTTTTTTAAAATATTGATTCTGAAGCCTAGTGATAGGCATGACTGGTGATGAGAGAGAGATGGGACAGTATAGGTAAGGGCTCTGAGGTGCCACCGAACTTTCTCGCTTTTAGGTACATGGCTGGCTGGTTCATGCTCATATAGTGTTCACTGAATGTGGACAGAATTTTCTGCCAGATGAGACTGTTTTATTTTTCACCTTCTTCTGCAGAATGTGGAGGCAGGTCACTTGCCAGGATTATGTGGGTGTATCTCACTCATTTCCCTACCACTGCAAGAGCAACTGGCACTGGTGCATCTTGGTCCCTCCTGTGGGGTGTAATACTTTGGCCTAATTTTGGTTGTTGGATTTCATGTGGGGGTGCTGGGAGGTAGCCTGTGAGATATAGCAGGTCATGCTGAAAGATCTGGTGGTCCTTTCTGGCCTTAAACAATATGATCCTATTAACAATCAGTTTTAAAATATTAGAGAAATCAAGGGCTCATGAGGATTTTTAAATAAGTCTATTGCTCTTTAAAATATAAGTGTCCCCAATTAGTTTGTCTGAAAAACAGGAGACACTTACTGGTTTGTAAGAAGTATGGAATTGAAACACACACAAAAGTTTATATTAGTACCTCTTGAGGATAGTTATCTAAATAATTTACATCCAGTGAAAGTCATTATCTGTAAAAGCAATGCACTATCAATCAAGCTGACTATTTCAGCAAAGCTGATGAAATTGGTCCCTAAATATTTTGGTTCCTTGCCAGAAATACTTGATATAATTGGTGGGGTAGTAGAAGAGGAATCCTCTGAATCTTTCCAAGGACCCTATTAAAAATGGTGACCATTTTCCAACTATTTAAGCTCCAGTTCTGAGAAGTGCAGCGCACCATCATCTACCCTTGATTTCAGTTGCAGTTTGAAGTAATTTGGTAACTCACAAGGCTGGACCCTACTGGGTGGCAAGTGAATTTTGCCTACTGTGAGGAAGAAGTGAATTATTAGAATAGAAAATTATGCACAATACAAAACTTAATCATGGCTGTTGCTATCTCATGTACATAAATTGGGAAATCTGTGGGAATGGAGCAATGCGATTCCCAGACTCACAGCTACAGTTTTTGTGTAATCTGAATGTCAACATGTCATTTATGGTTTGTTTTACGGTAGCACCTAGAGCAGGGGTCTCAAACTCCCACCCCACGGGCCATCCCTGGCTGGATGAATTGTACAGTCCTTCCCAGAAGTACCAGGGGGCCCTGTTCATTACCATTCCCCAAGCCCTGCCCCTTCCTGCCATCACCCCAGCCTTTCCCCCCATGATACTCCATCCCGAGGGATGTGACTCAGGGATTACCAGGGTGCTGTGCAGGGTGGCAGCAGTGGTCAGGCCCTCCTTCACTCACCGCAGAAGCAGAGCCCAATGGAGTGAGTGCACCTGCTGAATACATTCTGCTTCCCTATGGCTCCTGCTATTGTGTGGAGTACAGGGGACCCAATTGCTGCTGCTGCCCGGAAACCCTAGAGACATGTCCTCAGGGACTGGGTGCTCTTGTAGGGAGTGGCTGGGGCAGTGAAGGAAAGGGGTGGGGCTTGGGGAATGGTAGTGGACAGCCCCCTCCCAGTCCGCTGGGACTCCCGGGCTAGATTGCACAATTGTTCCAGATGAGAATGATCCACAGGCTGGGAGTTTCAGACCCCTGACCTAGAGCCTTCAGTGGATGTTAGGGCTGCATTATTGTGTTGGGTGCTGCACAACACAAAGCAAGAGACAGTTCCTACCTCCTAAAGTTGACTGTCTATAAAGGCAGTCTGTGAAAGAATGGTAGGAGAAACTGAGGCACAGAGATTTTCAAAAATGACAGGTAACTTTGTGTACTTCACTGGTTTGGGGCAATTCAAATAATAAGTTAGTTTTGAAAAATCTTGTTCCAATGTACCCAGATAACCATTCCAGGCAGAAAGTCATAACCCAACAGCATCTGAATTGAATCCCCTACTTATACCAGAGAAGGGGTGACTGGCAGGGCATTCTGTGGGAGGGCTCCAGGAATTGGTTTTGGAAAGTTCCAAACTGAATTTGGTGACCTTCCAAAGACCTGATGGAATTTTCAGAGGTTGTGCTTTCCACAAGGATGGTGTGGTGGGGAGCCATTTCTGAAGGTGTCTGGCTGATCAAATGATTATGTTAATGGCACTGGGATTTAATTCTGTTAATAGTGTGTTAGGGTGCCTCATGGCTAGACTTGTTTTAGTTATTTAAATCTAAATATGAAAGCAGCCCATTATTTAACTACACATACCACTATTGCTATTTTTCTTTACAATAGGAAATCTACTCTTGGTTATCAGACTGCCAGCATTGATTTGAAACAGCTGTTCGTAAATGAGTTGCTTTGTCCTGCATGCACTCTGGCATCTTTTAATAATGAGATATCGCCCCTCCAGAAGTCTCTTCCTAGGATGTCTTCAGCCGTATTTGGTACTGTATGTTGAGATTGATACCATAACCAGTGATGTCAGTGAAAGATCTTTCTACTGATGTTAATGGGTTTTGGATCAGGCCCTTAATGCATTATTATCCTACTTAGATATCAGTTTACTCTGTTTGCAGCAACACTGGGGCAAGTATCTAAGTCTTTTGGGGTTGTGTGGGCCTGTGGCAATGAAAGATTTTACTGTGGCCAATGCTGGCAATGGATACTTATCCCTGTCATGTTTCCCTAACCTATGTCAGCTGACTGGAACTAGAAATAGATTAGGTTCCTGTTAGTTCTCCTATATATTTTAGGAATCAAGATTAGGATAGGAAACAATAAACAGTAGCTAAAATAAAGGAATGAACTAAACATAATCATGAGGCGACTAAATCATATTTGCGTCTATATTTTCTGAATGTAAAACCATAAATATTGTTAGATTTGTAGCTATTCCGATCTTTAAATATTTTGTTTTGCTGTGTCTAGTTGTCTGGTGATGCCACCTGCTGGTAAAAATATAATTGCGCAGTTAATTGAAAAGATTTCCTTCAGCTCCCTCACAGAAGGCAAATTACAAATGAACCCCCAAAATCAGACTCCGATTTCTTTTCTGTTATAAATGTCTATTTTGTTTAGAACATTGATCAGACTTCCTTTGTTATGTTTTTGTTATAACAGTGGTTAGCCTTATTTGTATTTATTTTCTTAGCTTTTGTATCTTGAAAATCTTAAACTATTTACATAGATAGGCAGCTAAGAAAATATTTGTATATAAGGTATGAGGGCTCAAACCTTATTTACTGTAATTTTCAAAAATGTATAATAATGGTGATATTCTCTGTTGTGTCTAAAAGAGCCAGATGCTGCTTTCCTATTAAAATTAAAACAAATTGCCTTTCAAAACCTTTAAGGCAACTTTAAAAAAATCTCAGCCTAAATGCATATTTAATACAGACGGACACAAACCACAAAGATATAATACAGGGCTCAGAAGACAGCATCTTCTGTGCCCAAGGAAGGTCAATTTTTACTGTCCTTAGTCAAGCAAATTGCATTCACTGCAGAATTTGACCCAGAGACTCTGCCGAGTACACTCTATAGACCGTGTGAAGGTCAGTGCAGTTGCCTAATGGCACTTGTAACTTCTTTCTAATATCTTGGTATATATCTTTCTGAGGTCCCTTTGGCTTTTGGAGGGCTGAAGGCTTATCATTTAGACCATGGATCACGTACTTTGACAGGAACATGTGCTTGAAGAGGTTTGTAAGGTCATGTAAAGAAAGGTTCACATAAGATGGCTTATTCTCTTTGATTAAATATTATTTGATTTATGGGCAGGACTGTAGTGCTGCCTATTTTTAGAGTTGCTCAACATTCCCCTTATAAGATTTCATTTTCAGTTGCTTATATTTTTGTCAAACTTTAGCCATTTGGGCTGCAGTTTCGCATAGAATCCTCGGGCTGGAAGAGTCCTTAGGAGGTCATCGAGTCCAGCCCATGCCCAAACTGGACCAACCCCAACTAAATCATCCCAGTCAGGGCTTTGTCAAGCCGGGATTTGAAAACCACTAGAGATGGAGATTCCACCACCTCCCTAGGTAACCCATTCCAGTACTTCGCCACCCTCCTAATGAAATCATTTCCCTTGTATCCAAACTAGACCTCCCATTCTGCAACTTGAGACCATTGTTCCTTGTTCTGCCAGCAGTCACTACTGAGAACAGCCTCTCTTCATCCTCTTTGGAACCTCCCTTCAGGAAGTTGAAGGCTGCTATCAAATCCCCCCTCACTCTTCTTTACTCTTCTGCAGATTAAATAAGCCCAAATTCCTCAGCCTCTCCTCATAGGTCAAGTGCTCCAGTCCCCTAATGATTTTGGTTGCCCTTCGCTGGACCCTCTTTGGAGTGGGAGGCCCAGAACTGGATGCAATACTCTAGATATGGCCTCACCAGTGCTGAATAAAGGGGAATAATAACTTCTCTGGATTTGCTGGCAATGCTCCTCCGAATGCACCCTAATATGCCATTAGCCTTCTTGTCTGCAAGGGCACACTGTTGACTCATATCCAGCTTCTCATCCACTGTAATCCCCAGGTCCTTTTCTGCTGAACTGCTATATAGCCAGTTGGTCCCCAGCCTGTAACAATGCTTTGGATTCTTCCATCCCAAGTGCAGGACTCTGCACTTGCCCTTGTTGAACCTCATCAGATTTCTTTTGGCCCAATCCTCCAATTTGTCTATGTCACTCTGGACCCTATCTCTGCCCTCCAACGTATCTACCTCTCCCCCTAACTGAGTGTCATCCTCAGACTTGCTGAGGGTGCAATCTAACCCCTCATTCAGGTCATTAATAAAGATGTTGAACAAAACTGGCCCTAGAACCAATCCTTGGGGCACTCTACTTGAAACCGACTGCCAGCCAGACATCGAGCCATTGATCACTACCTGTTGGGCTCGACAATCTAGCCAGCTTTCTAGCCATTTTACAGTCCATTTATCCAATCCATACTTCCTTAATTTGCTGGTAAGAATATTTTGGGAGACCATATCAAAAGCTTTGCTAAAGTCAAGGTATATCACGTCCACTGACTTTCCCATGTCCACAGAGCCAGTTATCTCATCATAGAAGCTAATCAGATTGGTCAGACATGACTTGTCCTTGGTGAATCCATGTTGACTATTCCGGGACTTCTCTCAATCTCTACGAATTTTCAAAGATAATGGCCAAAGGCTCTGCAATGACATTGGCCAACTCCATCAGTGCCCTCAGATGCATTAAATCCAGACCCATGGATTTGTGTATGTCTAGCTTTTCTAAATAGTTCTTAACCTGTTCTTTCTCCACCAAGGGCTGCCCACCTCCTTCTCATACTGCATTGCCTAGTGCAGTAGTCTGGAAGCTGACCTTGTCTCTGAAGACAGAGGCAAAAAAAGCATTGAGTACTTCAGCTTTTCCCACATCATCTGTCACTAGGGTACCTCCCTCATCCAGTAATGGCCTCACACCCTCTCTGACCACCATCTTATTGCTAACATGCCTGTAGAAACATTTCTCATTACCCTTCACATCCCTTGTTAGCTGCAATTCCAATTGTGCTTTCGCCTTCCTGATTACTCTCCTGCATTCTCGAGAAATATATTTATACTCCTCCCTAGTCATCTGTCCAAGTTTCCACTTCTTATAAGCTTCCTTTTTGTGTTTACTCTCACTAAGGATTTCCCTGGTAAGCCAATCTGGTCGCCTACCATATATGCTTTTCTTACTGTGCATCGTGATAGTTTGTTCCTGTGCCTTCAATAAGGCTTCTTTAAAATACTGGACTCCTTTCCCTTTAAAATCCCTTAAAGTTAGAAGAGAAACTCTACAAAACAGGGGCTCACTCTGGTTCTGAATGAAAACAAAAGGCTATTTTAGTAGCACAAACAGTTGGGAAAGGCACGTTGTGTCCATTTTCTAAGGAATGGTGGAGGTGTGTGTGTGTGTGTGTGTGTGTGTGTGTGTGTGTGTGTGTTTTCATGAACATTTGGACCCTGGTTCTTGAGAAACCAGCTGGCTCTGCAGCATGCTGAACTGGGGGAAGGGGATCTACTTTATTAGCTAGAGAAAGTATTGATAAGTGTAGCCCCAGGTTCACATTTTATATTTTGTGGTGTTACCACTGTTTTCCACCATTCTCTTGTTTCTGGTTAAATTTTGATTCTTTCTTAAATAAACCTACTTTTTATCATAAGTACTCTCAACTGTGTATGGTTCACAGGAGCAGAGTTTTAAGATAAAACTAGTTGGGGTTCACTACACTTTGCGTGCAGAAGGACTGGAATTTCTGTGAGTAGCCAGTGTCGCGGGCTAGATATCACAGGGCAATTATTTAACCGAGTCCAGGGATTGGAGTGCCCCTATTGTTAACTTGCAATTTGATGTTAGAGTTGGTACGAGCTGAGAGGAGAGTGCTGAGTGACTGAAGCTCTGGCAATGTCTGAGAACTGACACCCAGCTATTCCAAGAAAGATTCACTCTCATTGGCCACATGGGTAACAAGGTGAATCAGAGTTTTAGGTACTTCAAAAACTGTCAGGCACACCTTGTTAACAACACTCGGGGGCTGCACTATAAAGTATGTGGGGAAGTCAACCCCTCTCTCCTTCCCTGGATGCTATATTGATAAGGACAAAGAGAGCTCTGACAACAGCCAAATCAGTTCTCTTTCGAAGCTCAGGTCAATTACCTTTATAGCTTGCTGTTCATTCCTTTAGTTCCTTCCATGAATACAACGTTAATTTCAGGCTTCAGTCCTAATCTTCATAGCTGACCATAAAAATAGTCCATGCTACTTGATGGGACCACCTTTCCCTTCACGACCATAAATGATTTTAACCTGGAACACATTAGAGAAACCACAAATCTCACTGCCTTCAGGGGAAAAAAAACAGTAAAAGCACTATGGCAGTGAGGAATGTTTTATGTAACTGGATAGACTGATAAAACAAGATAGATTTGTTTGATCTAGTTTTCCTACAGTAACTACATACTCAAATATAAAATCAAATTTTCCACCTGGGGGTCAAAGGGAGAAACTGAGATCCTATGTTTCTTTTTTTAAAACTGTAAAGTGCTCAGATAATATAGAAGCTTATTAAAATGTGGGTATAAGAATGACATGTTTACTTGCAGCATATTATTCAGCCACCAGAGGTCTCTGTGTTCTGCAGAGTTACAGATAGTTTGGTCCCCACGAATCAGATTAAAAATTGGAATTTAGGCTGTGTGGAAACCTGTTTATTTGTATCTTTAGTTTGCAACTTTCTTCTTTAATTGGATTTATTTCATGCATAATGACAGAGGGCTGGTCTCCATGTTGAGTTATTGCCTAGCAATCCAGGGTGTCATATTACAGTGCACTAGTTTGACCAGCAGAACAATGAAGGTGCCAATGGTTCTTTGTCTGTGTAGATTCTGGTGTTAATTAATGGTCCTTGTCTGCTTCTTTTAACTATCCAGTTTTTAGGTGCTTATAGACTATCAGTTTTGCCTGTTACATACCAGCTCGTTTTTCCCTTTGATATTAATATACCCACTGCCTCCTTTTGTTCCCCCTCCCATTTTTTCTCCCCCTCCCCATTTATTTTGGTTCTGAACATACAACACTCAGGTCATCTGAAGAAATAGGCTGTGCCCACGAAAGCTCATGATACCATCTATAAAGTCTATAAAGTGCTACCAGACTATTTGTTGTTTTTTAAGTTTATTTAGTTTGACGTGCACCAACATGCCATGTGGACCCTGCTAAAAGTTTCATGGCATGCTTTGACACATTCTTATGGAAGTACGTCAAAGCACACTACAGAACTTTACTGTGCCACAGGGTGGTCCAAATGGCAATCAGTGTGCAGCAAGCTAGTGCACTGTACAGGCACCTTAATTTGCTAAAACTAACAACTGCAGAGAGACACATTGTTGGATATCTTAGTTCAAGAACACACTGTGCTAGCTAAATGGGAGGGATGATGCACTGGTTAGCATGAAGGACTAAGAGTTAGAGGATCTTAAGTTTGTCCATTTCTTGCTACCTGATTCTTGGGGTGCATCTACACTGCAGGGATTAACTCGAAATAAGCTATGCAAATTGAGCTGCGTCAATTGCGTATCTTATTTTGAAATAGGGAGCACCTACACAGCACATATTTTGAAACAGAGCACTCTTCTTCCGACTTCCCTTACTCGGAGTAAGAAGTCTTCCAGCTTGACAGTATTTTGACACTATTTTGAAATAACTGCCTGCTATGTAGACGCGAACTAAGTTATTTTGGAATAGCGCAAGTTATTTCGAAATAATGTTGCAGTGTAGACGTACCCTTGGGTTGAATCATTGAACCTATCTGTGAAATGGAGTTCACAGTATTTGCTTGCATTACAGAAGTGTATGGAGGCTTAGCTGATAGACACAGCAGTGGAATTCCTTGCTCCTGTATGAGTAATATTTCATATTGCAAGGTTAAACTGCAGTGTTGAGCTGAGATTTATTTAAAATGTAAGACGATGAAAGCAGCACGTCATGAAGTTATCCGGGATCTGATTGGGTTTGAATGTTGCAATATTCCTAATTAGTTTATTCCATCTCGGTCTCATCTGAAAAGGATACCAATGAAAACCAAGTACTCGACAAAACTCTCTGGGCCCACTCTTGCAAGTCTTCTGTGGGAGGAATTCATTAAAAGGAATTGGAGCTGCATATGGAGCTTTAAAAAGCTGAATCGTCCTGGTTCAACAAGTCCCCTTTCATCTAAAATGTTACTGAAATTAGGGTCACTTTCTTTTGACCAGCGTATTGCAGATATTCCTGCCAATTTTAAGAAAACTGCACAGCTGTGGAGTTTTTCTCTGTGTATATACAAGTTTTCATCATTAGGTTCTTAGTGTCATGCAATTCATTTTTATGCTATTTTTTACATACAAAAGAAACAAGGTGTCATAAAACCTATTGAGCGCATACAGAAGACATAGTGAGTGCTGCCAGCCACTTCTGTGCGCAAAAGGCAGATATTAAATCAGCTTTTTATAGCTCCTTTATTGTTCAGTTACTAGAATAAAAATAATTGATAGTTAAATTCAATTTTCTTTTTTTTTCTCGGTTTACTTCACATGGCCTCCATTTCCAAGCCTTTTTTCCAGCCATTTTTGTATATAATGTGTGTATGTTTATTCATCATACACTCACATTCACACATTTTCTCTGTATATATTCAATGTATGATGGGTCTTATACTTCCCTCATCACTGTGGCTATGTCTACACTGCAGCATTTTGTCGGCAGAGACAATGCAAATGAAGCTCCTCATTAGCATGATCCTGTTTGCCCCATTTGCGCAAGATCCTGTATACTTTCTTTTTTGAGGCATAAGGGATTTTGCGCAAAAGGATTTTTTTGTGCAAAACGGCCCGTCTACACTGCTTGTTTTTGTGCAAAAACCTCTTCCACAAAAAGCAACAGCAGAGAATATGCAAATGACAGCACGACAAATGCTAATGAATGCTTCATTTGCATTGTCTCTACCGACAAAAGGCTGTAGTGTAGACGTAGCCTGTGTTATCTGAGCATGTTGTGTGTTAAGCCAGTTGAATAATATATCTCCCATGTGTAGTTGTTCTTTCCCTCTTCCTCACCTCAAGATGGTGCATGCAGCATAGTGTGGTATTTTGTTTGGGTATGGTTTTGTTTTTAAATGTACATGCTGCTATGTATTCATGCTAGAGGAGACAATCGTGAAGAAGTCTGCCTTACACCTGGGATGGAAGTCAGTGAAGTTTATAACGGTTGTTGGTTCCTGTGGGAATTTGTTTCCCCTAAGAAAACTGTCTTCAGCTCAGACAGGCTTATGTTAGATTGTGTCAGAGGAGCACAGTTGTTGACCACAGTCCCTATCACAGAGCTTTAGCTGTTCTTTTTGGGTGTATCTACACTGCACCCTTAGCTCGAAATAAGCTACACAATTTGTGCTACGCAAATTGCCTAGCTTATTTTGAGTTAATTTCAAAATACCTTATTTCAAAATTTGGCGCTGTCTACACGGTGCCAAATTTTGACATAGAGAGCTATTCCGAAACATTCCTTAATCCTTGTGGAATAAAGTTTACAGGGACATCAGAATAGCACGCCTGCTATTTCGAAAGCTATTTCAAAATAACGGGCATGCTGTCAAGACACAGAAAACGCTATTTCGGGTTACTGGAAGTATCCCGAAATAACGCTGCTGTCTAGACGCACCCTTAGTTATGTTTTGCGCCCAGGCCATTAAGGACCAAGACCTACATATTTCACATTATCCCAAGTGATTTAAATTTCCCAAATTTCCAAGCTGCTTAGAACATTTCAATGAAAACTATTTTTAATGAAAAATGGAAACAATACTTTTCAAAAAAATTCTGTTCAGGATTGCAGGCTGGCAATTGACAGAAAATGGGAGTAGCTGGCATAATGGAGCAGATCCATCATCTAATCTTGACTGAATTCAGTTTTTATGCTATGTAAGGTAAAGGGAATAATTCTCAGTGTTAGGTTTCAACTTTAAAAGGGGCATGGGTGCAGGATGTTCTGCCAACAAGTGTGAGGAGTTTGGAATGAGCTTGTGGAGGCTACAATGGTGTAGTGCTGCCTCACCCCAAATTCTGAGAAAAGTGGCTCAATTTTAAGTAAATATTTTTATTAAAATAATGAATGACAAATTCAGTTCACCCCTATAGGAAAACCGTGACAAACTCTGAGACTAAATTCAATCATTACAGCATGAAACCAAGGGAAGTTTTGTTTTTTTATGCCCAATAGAACTTCTTATTTGGCCCTTATTGTCCTTATGCCTGAGGACCTGCCAGCACTGCACTAAGCAATGTGACTAATACTTTTTGTGCTTGGCTCATTCTCGGTCTCCACCTCTTCCTCGAGTGAGAATGCTGTGCAGTGTTGTGTTTTTGTCCTGTTTGCTGTTTTTAAATGCATCTGCACTATGTGCTCATATGAGAGAAGACAGGCCAAACTAGGGCATTTTGCACTGGGAGTGGAAGGTGGTGAAGTTTGTGGTGGTTTTAGTTCTTAGGAGAGTTCAGTCCAGCCCCTGAGAAGGCTCTGTCTCCTCACAGACAGGTTTTACCCTCATGGGAGAACATTTCATTATGCCAGAAGAGCAGAGATGTTGACCCTGGTTTTAATCTAAGGCCTTTTGATGTGCTTGTCAGTATGCTGGGCTTCGGCCATTGTCAGAAATAATCTAAATAATCTATTAAAAGCCAGTGTGGGGAGTGGAGATTTGACATGTTTGTGTTTTGTGTTGCTATGGGGAGAAAACACAAACACAATCATTTTGTACTGATTGGAGTTTCTGACACATTGAGGGCTTCCTGCTCAGGTATATTGAAATATTGTAATGTAGTCCAGATAGAAGGAGATAAAGATGTGTATAACTGAGACCAGGTCATTATTTGCCAAGACAGGACCAAGTTTCTTAGAAAATGTGATTCGTGGATGCTGCTATCATCTCTGGTTTGCTATGTGAGATCTGAGCGTCAGCAAGGAATCCAGGAGCATTCCTATACTCTCAGCTGAACTAAAAAATGGTGGGTCATCTTCCGGTAAAGGAGATTGCACCAGGGCTGCAAACTTGTCACCATTCTTTCCTCTGACCAGCAGCATCACCTCTAGCTTGCTGAGGCTCAGCTTCAACCAGTTGCTTTTCTTTCATGAGTTGATCTTGTCCAAACACTAAGTAACTGTGGTGAGAGTGCCGTGGTTGTACGCGGTGAAGGATAGGAAGAGCTGTGTGACATCTGCACACTGCTGGCACGTGAATCCATTTTGTGTGGCCAACTTGCCTAATGGCTTCATGTAGATGATGATGTCCTTCTATAAGTGTAAATTTAAATGCACCTCTGACTGTGGAGTCACTACCAATGCCTTCATAATGTATATATCCCATCACTGTCTGGTATATACATGGTTTCAGTTTTCAATTTACATTTTTATGTACATTCTGGTTTCTTCAAGTGTTTCAAAAACTGCCTCCATTTATTTACATATATGAAATTATGAGGGTTTTTCCAGTGGTTGGTTTCATGAATCAAACAAAGCTTTCATTTTAAAAGGGACAGACTGCAGGAGAGTTAAAATACCCACTGTGCCCTCTAGGGCCCTAGTTCTGCAAACCACTTAAGGAAATGCTTAATTTTATCTACATACATCAAAGCACTAAAGCATATGCTTAAATCCCACTAACTTTTACTTTTTCAAGTTAAGCTAAGTACTTTGCTGATGTGAGATTAATGTAGACATGGGTTTAAGTCCTTTGCTGAACAGGGGCCTTAACCTAGCGTAACTTTTTAAGTGATAACCCTAATTATAAAAATTCAGAGAGTGGAATTTCAGTTCACTGATCTGTACTGCTGGAATACAATTGTGCAATTTACAAATTGGAAGTGTGAAAAACAAATGTGTGTGTGTAAAAACACACACATACATTCTGTGAAGTCTTAATCCTTACAAAATATTTTAAAATGGAATCTCTGTGGTGGCAAAAGGATGTCTGATAAACAACATTTTCAGATCTTCTCCTTACACACTGAAGCCCATATGAGTAGAATCAAGCCCACTCTATGATCCATCAATGCTGTTGTATTTGGTTATGTTGATAGAAGATGGTGGTGTTATTCTTTCAGACTTTGGATGCTCACAGTATCGTACATCAGAAAAGATGTGTGATAAAGTAACTTTCCCCTCCTTTAATGGGAGTTGCTTCAAGTTACAGGACCTTTAATAAGTATCTTTAGAGCTTTTAGCTTGCTTAGTTATCCTACGTTTTTAAAAAGAGCTAAATATATTGTTTAAATGTTCAAAAGTAGCTCACTGCCAGGCTGAGATCTTAATTCAGTTCTTCGCATTTCAGCCTAGTATAGATTTTGTTAGCGAAGTTATTGGCCTGTGAAAGTGGTTTAGCTTTATCCTGTGAAATTTGCTCACATAAACATCAACTATAGTGACACAACTCAACGGATACAAAATACTGTTTGTTTATACACTGGCAGTAAGTTTTGATTACAGGTATTTATGTGAAATGGGGAAAGGCTTAAGTTACCCATTCACTTGTAATGGGAAATCTGTAAAGTCCCATAAGTGCAAAGTGCAACACTTTGTAATGGGAAATCTGTAAATCAACAATTTTTTTCTCTTTGTTTGCAGATATTGCTGGATATTTAGGCTTGATTGGGGAAACATTACTTAAATAGGTTCTTACTCATTCCAACTTCAGTTAAACGTGTAGGGACTTTCCACGTGAGTAAGAGTTTACACGGTCTGGCCCATGCCTGTAAGTAACATTATCATCTCACTGTGACTATTCATCATTAGAGTAACTGGAGAAGGAGGGAGCACAGCTGCTGAAAGCAGAAGGGGAAGCTCCATCTCATCTCCTGGTACATCCCACTTGCCCATTGCTCTCCTTTCTCCTTGCCTGGTCTAGTGACAGTTCCCCTTCCTATTTCCACTGTTTCTACTTTAGCCACTGCAGAACTACTTTCCTTGAGAATTTGCAGGATTGGGCACTTACGTGTTAAGTTCTTTATGTCCGGAGCCTTGTGCCAGCAATAAAAAGAAGTGAAGCTGCCTGGAAGTTGGCTGGTCATAGGAGGATTCTCTCTGTGGAAGGGGATCCTCATGTGCCAGAGAACTGCCACATCACCTACCATCCCAATCTTGTATCTTCTGCAGGGCAGAGGAGGGTTGAATGGAAAAAAGGGACATGGCTGGTGCTTTCTTGCACCCAGTAACCCCTAGCTGTTATAACAGTCCCTTAGGAGCCATAGGACAGTGAGGCAAGTTAGAGCAGCTGTCGAGCCAGTTCCAAATTGTGTCCAGGGACAGGACTGATGCAGAGCAGCCCAGGATTGTGGAAGATTCAATGCACTCCCTTGCTCAGCCACATCTGAGGATTTTGCCCCTTGTTTTCTACATGTTTGTAAAACGCCTAGCACAGTGCTAGCACTAGAGGAATCTTTCTCAGCAACAGAGAGGCTGGGTTAAAGAAGACCATGTGCTTGATTCCTTTTCTTGTTTATACCAGATTTTCAAGGACTTTAATGGAATTATTTCTGCTTTGCTCTTTTGTATGGTAGAGGACAACGAGGCTACGTGAGTGGAGAATAGTGTCATGGTTAGGGTTCTGGCCTGGGACTAGCAGCTTTAAGTGCCCTGCTTCGGCACAGACTTCCTGTGTGACCTTGAACAAATCCCTTCACCTCTCTGTGCCTCAGTTCTCCATCTGTGAAACAACAATAAAACATTTCCCTACTGAAAGGGGTTGTGAGGTACACAGATTTTATAGTGAAACAAGCCACAGAAAGATTTTTTGTGTGTGTGCGGAAAACCTCCTGAACATGAAGGCATTTACCCTGGAAGTGAAGGCCATGACAACCTGAATAATGCTGCACAAGTACTGTTTAACCATATTAGTTTGTTGTGTGCTATGGAGGCACACAGCATCTTGCTCTCAGGACAAGGAATAGAGCAGCGTATCCCACTGTCTCAAAAACTGTCCTCATTTGCAGTTCTTTTGAAACACATTGATTCAAGCATCAAGTTTTCTATAACATTAAAACTACTTACTATTGTGCTGTTTTCAGCATTTTTTAACCAAGTCCCTGATGGAAATCATTAAGTGACTTAAACAATTCTCTCCTGTAAATGATTATTTAAAACTGTTATAAATACAATACTCTGGCAGGTGGAGACACTTAGTAATATCAATCAGTTCTCCCTCTAAATATGAAGTACTCATTTTATAAATTTATTTATTCTCTATATAAAGTAGCTGCCTCGCTCTCTCTCAAAAAAGGTGACATGCTATTGGAATATATTGTGCTGCACATCTGGAAGAATAATACACAATGGCTGGTGTATCAAGGATATACTCTAAACAATTTTAGGAAGAAGGACAAAATGGTGATGTTTTGCAAACATGAAGATGAGTCTGTTGAGTGCTGGATTAAGAAAAAGATTAAGGGGTGGCTTTGGAGAGATCTTCCACCCAGGTACTGTATTTGTTATGTGCAGACAGTAGGATATTCTCAGCATTATCAGTGACATATGTTTTTATTATGCCACATTTCTTAGTAAGCTTTCTGTGTTCAGGCTTTTGTGAACACAAAGGTAATATTATTTGTTTTAACTCAGTTGTAAAACATTCACCAGCTACTTGATTGCATCTCATTGTAAGGACTTAAATTGTGAAGCAGAATTGCTTTCCTGAATTTGATGTGCTGTGTGATAACTGTATATACTAAGATAAAATAATGATAGCCGTCAACCACATGAAAAAAGTGATATAAAAAGAATAATCAAATGTGATTTATTTGGGCAATCAAAATTCATCACATACATACTGATAAGTATTCTGGAGTAGAGAAAAAAGTGTGTCTACATTTGCGTTCTGTTATATATATTCTATGTATGAATGTACTATGAGCATGCATGCTAGAGACTCTGAACTATACAAAGGGGCTGAGTAACACATATTTAAAAAGGCATTGAACTATCACAATTCTAACATGACTAGAAACTAAGAACTAGCAATAATTTGGGGCTAATATTACCAATTTTCCTAGGTGAAAACTATTGTTTTAAAAGGACTTTGAGACAAACAGATGAAAAGTGCTTTAGAAGTGAGAACTGTTAATAACAGTACTATATGACAATAATTAGAATACAGTGAGATTGCCTTCAATCTATTAAATGCTAACTGAGAAAGCTCAAAGTGCTGATAGCTTCCAGCTTTCACTATAGCTCAATAGCTGGGCATGCTGTTTTTATTGTTTTTTTAACTTCCAGTTTTCATTAAGAAAGGAGATTTGAGATTATATTCTTCACAATTTTGTTTCTCATTGAAAATAAAATATAGTAGGTAATCTACATTCAGAACAGACTTGAGCTGCTAAGAAATCATGGTAAAACCATGGCTACCTTGCAGTCACACCAGCTTTTTACATTATTATTATTTTTAATCAGGGGCTTTTGCTGCATCTAGTTTTGTTGTATATTTTAGAAGACAACACTAACTAAACTGGAACATCGCTGTGGGCAAGTGTGACATTGCAAAATGTGTGACTAGCCAACTAAAATGAAATGAGTACTTTAGAAAGATAACTAGGCTGGTAGGCATTTAGGATCTGAAAAGAGGATAGTAGGACAAAGAAATGTAAGAAAGAAGGGCAAGAGGGAGAAATCTCCTCACACATTGAGTCTGATCTTCCCAGACTGTATTGGTGTGGGTCACACAGTCAGTTTGTGGTCTGCTGTGGCTTTTGTACTCTATGTAACTTGGTCTGAGGATATGGCTTGTGAGGTGCTGTGGCATGAAAGGGTCAGTACATGTGGCTCAGCTTATAATTTACTTCAACTGTTTTGTTGCTTTTGCAGTTATGGCTTGGAGTACATATCATGGCTCCGGTGACCTCTCAAAGTGCTTCAGCTTCACTCTTCTGGCCTATTATGATGGCATCCACTGGCATGCTTCTAATGTTATATTTTATGGACTGTGTTTTGGCTTTAGGGACAGCCCTGAGTAAGGAGTGGTGTATATGCTGCACCGTCCTTGGAGTGGACCCAGGGAGCATTAACTCACAGACACACTTCTGAGCTACAGTTCCTCCCTTGCTTCCCCTTCACTCCAGGGGATAGCAATGTACTGTCAGCCTATACCCTAGCCAATGACAAGAACAGGGAAACAGCGCCAAGCTTCTATCTATTCCCCACTTCTACACATCCACACAGGGAGGGAGTAAGTAGCTCCTTATGCCTATGCCCCAGACCATGCTGTAATCCGTGTCTACCCTGTCTAGTCCTCCATATCAGCATTCAGCAACTGTACAGAACACCCCTCTCAAAGTATTCTTCTTATCTATTTATAAGAAGCTTGTAACTGGCTTTTTAAGAAGTAAGTTACTTATATTCCTTGGCATTACAGTGATGGGTAGGAGAGGTGAAATTTACTGCAATATTTATTATGTAACTGCTGCATGAAATAGTTTTCAAGCATTCCATGGTGCTCTCCTCCATGCCTTGTGGACTGGAGTCTGCATCTGGGACGAGAGGAATTTCACTAGTGACATGCTGCCCTTCCATGAGGGATATGTGGGTGTAAGGATGGGGAGCTGTTTCCTCCAGGTCCTTCCTCTAAAACTATGAAAAAAAACCCACAGCAAAGAAGTTAGTATGGCCTGAGGCTATATGTGTTGCACTATGTGTTGTGGACATCCCCATCCACCATAACCTGTGTTCTGGAAGTAATGCTGTCATGGGAATCCCCTAGAAGCACGCTCTCATTGTAGTCTGAGGGTTAGCAGGACTTGTGAGGCTATAAATAAGGACAGAGTAAAGGGGAATCATCTGCCTGGATTCTCTTTGCCTATTCAGGATATCCCAGGACCTGTGAGATCAGGGGCTGAGACAGCTTGACTGCTCTTTCAGGAGAGCAAATCCTGAAGGAGAATTCCTAATAAATAATGTGAGCTGAAACCAAGGATTTTCTTCTCCTCTCTTTGGTTGCTTTTGCAGGGAGAAGCATAAGGGATCCAGATGTTAATGGTGCCCAGCCCACTGTCACTTAAGTCATTGAAAATGTCACAGTGCTGCCGTTTTAAAAATATTCGTCTCCCACAGGCCAAACACCTTCCAGTACTGTTGGAAGTTTTCCTTCCACTTGGTACATATACCTCCTGGCAGGTTAAAATTTGCCATTGTGGTATTAAAGAAGAGTCGAGGGGAAGAAGATTTCTAAGTTCTGTTGTTCCTGTCTCCCAGTATGGCTTTCAAAAGCACTGTATGTGGTAGGAGATTTTAAAAGGATAAACTCAGGAGTAATGATGCCTAAAAAGCCATTCCAGTCAGAGGAAGCCCACCAACAAGAGGGGCAAAGAGGGCAGTTGCTCTGGGGCCCAGTGATTCAAAGGGGCCTGGGTCTCCTGGCCACCACAGCTGCTATCGTGGCAGCGGCAGCAGCCACCAGCCCTGGGCCCTTAGCCTTTGTTTGGCATGGCTTTTAGGGTTGAGAGGGGCACATCGTACTCCAAACAGTGTAGAGGACTGGCTGCCCTCACCCCTTCTGCCTGAAGCCCCACCCCTTTCAGGGGCGTGGAGCCACACATACCCCAACCTAGCCTAGGATCCACAAAGACTGTTGATACTCATAAGTCAGAGGCATCAAAGTGGTTGGTTTGGGGAGGAAGGAACATATGAACACATTCACACTGAACAAATTCCCACATGCTCACACAGACTACACATGCAAATGCTCAGTCAATGGCCATTTTGAAAATAGGTGTACATTTTGCATGTCAGTAGGTGCAGCTTTATTTTTTCCTCAGATAATTTTTATAAGGGAGTGGGAGATTTAGAATCTCTTTTTTCCCTCTTCCCTCTGCCTTTAAAAATTTTTTTTCTCTATTTTGCATATTTTACATGGGGTTAAGAACAACCTCCTTTCTGCCAAGTTGTTATGTACTTGCTCTATCTTTTTGCTAGTTAATTCTGATCTGACCAATAGACAGACAGACAGATTCTCCTGACCCTTATGTTCCCCCCAAATGTAGACAATGTTTGTTTATTAATGTCCACCTGGTATTTCAATTTCAGTTTCCTATGATACAGAGATGAATGCAGAAAGTTGCGTAGTTTTGTGTTTTGACTAAGAATCTGTAGACACATCTGAGTACTATTTTCATCTTTGCCAATGACTTTTTGAGTTATTTGGATGAGCCACTTAACCACTCCGTGGTTCAGTTTCCTCATCCACAAAATGATAATAACTTTGAAAAGCACTATGATATCTCTGAAACTAGCTCTTCATGGTTACTTATACTATAATTATTATTCTGCCTATCCTACAGTATTCTTTTTCATGTTTAATGTCATTTGGAAATGATTAATCAAGCTTTCTGGAATAATGTTTTAGTTTGTGTTATGGATAACTTTCCTAAAAAAATAAAACCTTTAAATGTTATTTCAGATTAAGAACTTAAAACTTTGTCTCATGTTTCAAAGATTTTTAAATGACCTTCAGACTGAGCTGGTCTGTGGTTTGAATATGCTGATGAAATCACTTTGGTTGCAAGATGTTTTGTTTGGTGATGAAACTCAAAACTACCAACCATGCTGAACAGATGATGTTTTTCTGTCCAATACACTAATATTCATCAATGCAGTGTGCATGAGGAAAGTTCAGGTATGAATATAGATGAACATTAGGATTTTCCAGGACCTCATATGATTATCTCCATTAGGTCTTGATTTTTTTAGAAGCATAATGGCCTTTATTTTCATTGATATTGGAAGGAAAAAGGAATATTTCATCATTCGGTGCTATAGATGCTGAAGCATTTGCCTTCTCATCACTAGCCCTTTTATCAATTTAGAAATTCTCATTTGGGATACATATTTTGTCAGTCTTCCTCACACTGGGTAATATCTTACTCAGTAAGTGAGGCTAACAAAACTCTCAGCCTCAGAGTGAATTAGAATATCAAAATCTGACCCTGAATGTTTTGAGTTTATAGGAAGATTTAGGAAACAAATTTGCTTTACCAATTTTCTTGGCATTGTTATTTTAAATAGTCTTAGATGAATTTTCTTCATGGTATGAAGTACTGAATCTTACAAGTTCTGTGATCTTGTATTCAAAAGAAGGGAATTTGCTTTTACAAACTGTTACTTAAAGTATTAGGTTTATAAGAAGAGAAGCAACCAGAGAAGGTTCACACTTAATAAAAATATTCCACATTTCATTTTTACTTTGATCTTGTGTCATTTACCATTATAAATCTCATAAATGTGAACTAAGATGGACTTTATAATCTTGTAAAATACCATAACTTTGGGATTACAGCATTTATTTGAACATTTATTCTTTAAAACCTGCCTATAGTTTAAACAAAACTAGTAATTCCAACTTCTTGGAATATTTGACCTAAGACCATCTGGAGGAATTGAATAGTCTATTCATTTACTGTATGTATGAAAGTTTGTAAAGGATACCCAGAGCACTGGATGGATAACCTCCTAATATAGTTCATGAAAATCGAAAAAATTGATGAGGGGTATCTTTATAGTTACATGTGTGTACAGTAATCAGTGAGCCTCAATTCTTAGTGAAGCCTTCTTGCTATTACTGCAATACCAATAAATAGCATTGTATGGGAACCAGAGTTTTCCTTTCATGGGAAATGCTATGATTACAAAATTGGTTTCCATTCTGAAACAGAATCAATGTTGGATTTTGAAATTTGTTATGAAATGGAATTATGTCCAGTTGGGGTTAATCAAAATGTTTCATTTTAACTTTTTTCATTTTAATTTTGACTCTATTTTTATCTTTTTTCTGGAAATGATGAGATGGGCTGCTTTGACTTTACTGAAATACTTTGTTTTAATTAAAAAAAAAACCCAAAGTTTCATCAAAATCAACGTGGCCCCCGGGAAAGCTTTGATTTAGATTAAACAATATTTTCTAGCAAAAAAAAAGATCCACTTGAACATTTTGGACCAGCTCTACAAATAATAAATAATATACATTTTGTTAATATATTGCATTTTAATATGTAAATTACAAAATGCCAGCTTTGGCCAATCCTCTGTGTGTGTGTGTGTGTGTGTGTGTGTGTGTGTGTGTGTGTGCCTTTGTGGCCTTGTGGCACCTGTCAGTAATGGTGAAGTACACAAGCAGTCCCACTGATTCCAGTGGGGCTTCACAGATATCAAGGTTTTGTTAAATATATTTAGGGAAGCAAACTCTGTTCCAAAGTGAATTTATTGCTGAGCTAAGGCAAATCATGAGTATTCTGGGGTAAATCCTGGCCCCACTGAAGTCAATGGGAGCTTTGCCATTTAACGAGGCCATGATTTTATTCAGTGTCTTTTCTACTGACCCTAAATTTAAATGTAAATGTTGTAGAGATTATTCCAACTGGTTTCTTTTTTCAGAATATCGGAGGAGGGAAGCAGCCAACTACATCAAATAGTGAATGCAACTGACTTTCAATTCATTTTGCCACTGCGAACTTGCCTTAAAATCAGCATAATTATTTAATCAATTTTTTTCTCCATTGAAATGTATACACTTCCTAACTTTGTTGGGACTTGTACTCCTAAATCACTTCAATTCCCACTTTTGGATTGAAAAAAAATATACTTAATCTAATAACATTTCTCATTTTTGTCAAAACATTTCGGAAGTTAAAAAAATAATTTCTTGGCAAGTTGTTTTGAATTCCTAGCTGGCCTCAGGAATATGAACCATAGAAGAATGAGCCAAGACTATCTTCGCATGTTCACAAAGGCAGTTTTACTCTGCTCTGGCAGTGTAAAGAGGTCTTTAACGTAGGTGTAAATGTAACATACTTGCATTTTTTGGCTCCTTTGAAAACTCAGTGTTTTCCCAGGTGTTCCATGTTATTTCATTTAGGCCTATGAACAGCCTAATTTCTGATTTGAAGCCACCTCATATTGACCACTGTTGGAAGACAGGATACTGGACCTTTGGTCTGTGCAGTATGGCCGTTCTAATGTTCCTATGTACAGCCACCATGTTACTAATTGTATAGTGTTTGACTATTCTCTTGTGAAAAATCTATTCAGGAAAAAGAATTTTGTCAACTGATTCTACTTCACAGCATTTGACACTAAACAAAGTTATCTCGATTTTTCTTTTTAACCATGTGCTGTACTTAAGGTAGACTGTATTTGAACTAATGTGCAGATCTGTTGTGAATTTTATTCTATAGCTGTTCTACAGAGGCTTTGCCCATTGCGTTTTGTCACAGATACAGCTAGAAATATATACAACCCTAATAATGTTAATCATGTAATCCAGATGAGAGTGCCACAATGTGATTCAGTTGTGCAACTGATCGTGAATGTACTTTACAACCATCTGCAAGGAAGAAACAAGAACCTGAAGTCCATGGATTGTGTTTAGGACGATAGGCTATGACATTGCGCACACGATCATTTCTTGATCTTTTGGATACAAATACACAAATAATTTTGTACAGCATCAACTATATTTTTGGGCAATATTGTCAGACAAATTCACTAAAAAGTGCATTTTTGGTCCAACAAATTTACAAATACGACATAAGCTTGCCAAAGTATGGTCAGTCCCCCCCTTCCCCATTATTATTATGCAAATCAAGTCACTCCTAAATCATTTAGACTGTTTTTAAAATCTTATCTATCTCAAATATATTTCATAATATTTACCATTATTGAGAATTCAAAGGCACTATTTTGGGGAACCTGTTGCTCACCCCATATCTATCACTAAGTTGTTCTCTGAGAACCGTGGGAACACCCTGTTTTCTGGTTAGATGATAGATCTTGTCTGTGATGTACATTCAGTAGCTGTTTTTCAGTAGAGACAATCTAGTGCAAGGACAGGTGGTTCAGGGAAACAAATTATTTTACATTTTCTCTTTGGCCTTTTTCAAATAGCCCTACTTTTTCTGAATCTGGCTTTAAGGCTATTGTCAGCTTTAATGCAATTATGCTCGTTTTTATTCAAACCCCAGTGAACCAGACCTTGGCAGCAAGACCTAATAAGCCTCCTATATGTTTTAAAAGGCAAACCACATTGTGTTGGTCCATGGGAAAGTGTCTTCCTTTAAAATCTCTTAATCTCTTTCTCCTCCTCATTTGTGTATGCTACTATAGCTGTTACCATATATGGTATATACTGACAAGTAGTTAATGTGTCACATACCTAGTAAGACAAGTACTTTTATTTGATACATGAGTATAATATGCCAAAAAGGTATTTCTGATTACTTATAGTAAAGATATTATTGATCTCATGGTTTGCTTAATTATACTGTAAATAGAAAGTGTCTCAGTGATTTTCAATTGAGTTATAAAGAGCTTTTTGATGAAGGGAGATATGACTGCTCTCTATAAATACATAAGAGGAACAAACACCAGAAGGAGGTGAAAGGGGAGGAGCTTATGTTGAGTCAGTGCTGGCACAAGGACAAACGTACCATCAATAAATTTAGGTGTGAAATTAGATGAAGGTTTCTAATCATTCTAGTGACATTCTAGAACAACTTTGCAAGGGGAATAGTGCGTGTAAAACCCCTACATTGTTTCAAGACTGAACTTAATAAATTTAGGAAGGAGAGGTTATGATGAGATTTCCTACACTGGCAAATGGCCCATTGTTGAATACTATTAGCAAATATCTCCAGTGGCTGGGGAGTGCTCTGAGTTACTACAGAGAATTTCTTCCTAGGTGTCTGCTGTGGGCATCACCCATGTGCTCAGGATCTAACTGAACATCGTATCTGGGGAAGTCAGGAAGGAATTTTCACCCAGGAATTTTTATGTTGGCTGAGACCCTGTTTTATTGTATGTATGTGTGTGTATGTATGTATGTATGTATTTGCCTTCCTCTGTCTCTGCGAACAAGAGCAAATAGTCGATTCTCTATAACTTGAAATCTTTAAATAATGATTTTATGATTTGAAGGCTTCCGTAACTCAGCCAGAGGTTATGGTCCTATTACAGGAGAGGGTGATGTTGTGGTGCCTGCAGTCAGACTAGATGATCGTGATGGTACTCTCTGGTCTTAAAGTCCATAAGTCCGGGACACTCCGCACAATTCATACACTCTGACAAGAAGCAATGGGCTTTAACTGCAGCAAGGGAGGTTTAGATTGGACATTAGGAAAAACTTCCTAACTGTCAGGGTGGTTAAACACTGGAATAAATTGCCTAGGGAGGTTGTGGAATCTCCATCTCTGGAGATATTTAAGAGCAGGTTAGATAGACGTCTATCAGGGATGATCTAGACGGTGCTGAGTCCTGCCGTGAGGGTAGGGGACTGGACTTGATGACCTCTCGAGGTCCCTTCCAGTCCTAGGATTCTATGAATTAAGTAGGCTCTTAGCACCTTTCAGGATTTGGCTCATAATGTTCAGAACTTTCATAATAAACATTAAAAAAAAAAGTACCTGAAGATAAACTCCAACTCCATGTTAATGCACCTAAATAAGTGGCCTGATTTTCAAGGTTGCCAGGCACTCAGAAGCTCTACTGAAGTAAGTTGGAGCTATGGTTGCTTGGAAGTTTTGGCCATCAGTTTTACCCCAACTTATCGATATGCAGATATGGATACATAATTTTAGACGCCTATTTTGAATCATCTTAAATGTATTCTACTCCAAGATATATTAATTTAAAATAGAATTATTATTCTAGAGCATCATCTGCAGGTACTATTCCTGCCCCAAATGCTCTTTTATATTTCTACTTCTAGCAAAGGTTGTGTTTTTACCATTTCTACCTCCTGTGAAATAGAATCTCAGTCCTGTATTAGCGGTAATAGTTTCTCTTCTCCCATGTGGAGTATATTACAAACACAAAATATTACATTTATGACCTTGAAGAGATGGAGGAAGCAAACAGAATTATTGGTTGGCAAGGTAAGATCTGAACAAGTTTGCCAAGAGTAGAATTAAATAAATACGTCAATTATGTCCCTAGTATAACGTCATTGCATTAGTAGACTATTCATAAATAGCAGAAATTAGTAGTATCCCAAAGTAGTATCACACAATGATAGAATGGAGACTGTAGAAACAGCATTTGTATAGCATCTGCTGTTAGCAATGTTCAGTTCTGCCAAAGACATCAGTCTTGTGTAATTATCATGACCTCTTTCAAGGTACAGTGAAATCTTCTACAAGCTTGATTTCTTTTTTCAGTAGCACCGAATACCCTGCAGCTCTCATTGACATAAGTTACATTTGTGGCTGCTAAGCAACTCTGAAAATAAGACCTAAAAGAATGAAGTTCACGCATGGTACAGAGAGTCAGAATATGGCTCTTCACTTAATAAGCTCCAAGCTCTGCTTATGATTGGTTGGCTAAGTAGCCACATAGGGTACATGTGCACCCTCTGTAATTCATAGGTCTGGTCTCCTATGAAGGGCTGGTCATCTCTTTGTGGTGAAAAACAAGTGTCATATCATGGTACAAAGTTACAAGACATTTTAACCAGGAAGAAGAGTTGGATGAGGTTTTTTGATGTTGCTTTCTGTTGTATTTTTTAAACAACTAACAAAATTATTAAAATCATAACCCTTTGTTATGGGCATGGAGAATTTCAATTAACATCTGCTGTAAAAATAATACAGCAGGGCACAGGTTGTCCGACAACTTCCTGGAATGCATTGGATGCAACTGTTTGTTAAAAAAGGTGGATAAAATGCTGAGGGGAGGTATTGTTTTAAATTTGATTCTAAGAAACTGGGAGGAACCAGTTGAGAATTTGAAGTTGGAAACCAGATTGGGTGAAAGTGATCATGATTCTAAGGAATAGTAGATGGGAAACCAGCAGAATAAAGACAATGGACTTCAAGATGGTAGACTTTAGCAAACTCAGAGAAGTGTTGAGTAAGCTCCTATGGGAAGCAAGTCAAAGGGAAAAAAAATTCAGAGTGGTTGGCAGTTCTGTAAAGAGCTATTTTTAAGGCAGAAAAGCAAACTTTCCTAATACATAATAAAGATCAGAAGTATGGTGACAGACCACCCTGTTTTAACAAGGAGATATTCAATAATCTGAAGTTCAAAAATGAATTATACAAAAAGTGGAAACTAGGTCTAATTATGAAAGATATATGTAGATAAACACAACCATGTAAGGACAGACTTAGAAAGGCTAAGGCACAAAATGAGATCATACTGCTTATGGACATAAAGGGTAACAAGAAAACATTTAACAAATATATTAGAAGCAAGAGGAACGACAGAGTAGGTCAATTAGTTAATGAGGAGGGAAAGACAATGACAGAAAAACAGCAATGGCCAAATGATTACATGCCTTTTTGGTTTGTTTTCATCAAAAAGATTAGCAGTAATTTGATAGCTAACCTAGTGAATGTCAGTGTAAATGGGGTAGGATCTGAGGTTAAAATATGAAAAGAACAAGTTAAGAAAATATCTTCAAATCTGCAGGGCCTGATGAAACTGGCTGAAGAGATCTCTGAAGCATTAATGATTATCTTTGAGAACTTGTGAAGACAGGAAAGATCCCAGAGGACAGAGGAAGAAGGCAAACACAGTACCTATCTATAACAAGGGGAATGAGAATAACTCAGGGAATTGTACACCAATCTGCTTAACTTCAGCATCTGGAAAGATAATGAAGTAAATAATCAATCAGTTTGTGATCACATAGAAAAATAATAAGGTGATAAGTAACAGTCAGCATGGATTTGCCAAGAACAAATCATATCAAACCAATTTCCTTTGACAGATTAACACTCTTGTGGTAGGGTAGCAGATGTGATATATCTTGTTTAGTAAGGCTTTTGATACTGTCACACATGACCTTCTCATAAACCAGCCAGGGAAATGAGGCTAGGCAAACCTACTGAAAGGGTGAGTACATGACTGAGTTGAATAACCTTAGTGAGAGAGTAGTTATCAGTGGTTCTGACTGAACTGAAAGGGTATACTTAGTGAAGTCCTACAGGTCCAAGGTCTGTTAGTATTCAATATTTTCATAGGTGATTCAGATACTATCATAGAGCATACATTCATCAAGCTTGTGGGCAATACCAAGCTGGGAGAGATTGCAAGCACTTTGGAGGACAGAATTAAATTCAAAATGATCTTGACAAACTGGAGAAACTGCTTGAAATAAAAAGAATGAAATTTCAAAAGAAGAAATGCACAATACCTACACTTAAGAAGGTTGCACAAACGCAAAATAGGAAATGATTGCCTAGGAAGGAGTAAGGCAGAAAAGAATCTGGGGGTTATAGTTTGCCATAAACTAAATACAAGTCAACAATGCAATATCGTTACCAAAAAAGTGAACATCATTCTTAGAAGTATTAGCAGGAGTATGGTAAGCATGACAGGAGAAGTAATTCAAGACTGAAAAGATGTCAATTGGAGTTCAGTTCTGAGCCCCACACTTTGAGAAAGTTGTGGACAAATTGAAGTAAGTCCAGAGGAGAGCAACAAAGATTAAAGATCAAGAAAACATGTCCTATGAGAAAATATTAAAAGAACTGTGTTTGCTTAGTCAGTGGAAGAAAAGACCGGGGGAGGAAGGGAAATGGTAACAGTCTTCAAGTATGTGGTTACAAAGAGGAGGTTCTGTTTATTCCCTGAGGACTAGACAAGAAATAATGGTCATAAATTGCAGATTAAACATTAGGAAAAACTTCCTAACTATAAGGATAGTTATACACTGGAACAAATAACCTAAAGAGGTTATTTGCCATCAGCAGTTTTTAAGACCAAATTAGCCAAACTAGGCCTGCCAAGGGGCGGGGGTAGAGGAGGAAGAGAAGGAGGGGAGAGAGCAAAAAGGGCTCCCAGTAACCAGAGCCACAGGCCCTTTAAATTGCCATCAGAGCATCGCTCCACATGGCCCTGAGGCCTGGGGAGAGAGCACAGTCATCTGGGTGACACTCAGAACTGGCTGCTGGGCCCTGTCCTCCTGCCTGAGGCCCTGGCCCTTCCCGGAGCATAGAGCTGTCCCCCCGCACACCTTGCCTGGGGGGGCCGTGGAAGCTGTCATCTCCCCTGTACTTTGTCCTTCCTCAGAGTGGGGACTTAACTAGATGACCTTTTGACATCCTTCTAATCCTACATATCTAAAGGGCCACATATCAAAGGGGTGGATTGTGGCTACTGTTCTAGCAGCAATTCTGTTGCTTCTGTTACAGTTCTCACTGAGGGAAGCATTCGTTTCAATATTTTATTCACTAAGCACAAATTCACTTTAACCTATGTGCTGGAGTTGCAGTTATAGAAGACTTGGGTCAGAGGAAGTGTATTTCATTTCCCCCACCTCTTTGTACTTCACTCTACAGAGCCCAAACATTCAGGTTTTTCTGTTCATGAAGTGAATTTCTGCTTAGTGAATTAAATATTGAAATGAATGCTTCTCTCAGTGAGAACTGTAACAGAAGCTGCAGAATTGCCGCTAGATTATTACAAAATCAAAGAAAATTTTATAAATTCTCCATTATTCAATAAATTGTTTTAGAGCCCCATTAACTCCGATGATAACCATTTTGATGAGCCAGGATAT
The DNA here is from genome assembly GCA_019425775.1 of Rafetus swinhoei. NCBI lineage: Eukaryota > Metazoa > Chordata > Testudines > Trionychidae > Rafetus > Rafetus swinhoei. The sequence goes on along the minus strand of CM033437.1, from coordinate 186,061,651 downwards.
TACAGATCAACTGCTGAGCAGTGAAAAGTCAGTCAAAACTACTTTTCTTAAGACAGATGCCCCTTCACGCTGTTAAAATGACTTTAAGCTTTAAGGTCATATCTGCTGGATGTAAATTATCTTCTGTCTAAGTTTCCTTAAAGCACTATGCTCTGGTCCTGTGTCTACATGGATCATAGAAATTGCTTTTTTTTAAAAGCAGTTAAATAAATAAAATGCATAGATTCCTGATCCAGTCAGTACTTGTCAGTCAATGTGAAATTATTCACTAATTGCAAGTTGGATCAAGCTGAGAATGAATAAACTTAGATGACAATACATTTAATTTAAATGTTTCCTATAATATCACAACACTTGTCCTTAAAATTTTAATATTTACTGCAATGCTTACGCATAGATTTATACTTAAGAAGTTACGGGCTTGATTCTGTATGTTAGCTGATAAATTACTAAATTTTCCTTTATGCTATAATTCTTTTTGAAATGTCTTAATACTAAAGACAGACTTATGAGAAAATGTGAACTACAGTATCTACAAATGTAAAATTGTTTGGAGGATTTTGGAGATTTTGTCTACATGACCTTCCTCTGAGCTTGTACATACTCTAAATCATAATGGTATGCCACACACCTGAAATAGGCACTTTTAGGGGTGATATCACATGTTCAACATATTGGTGTTCAGCCAAGTAGCCTACATACAATTATATCCTAGCAAATTGGCATGCATATATATATATTGAAGCAATATGAAAGCTCTGACCCACCCATATCTAATTTTAAATTCAGCAAACAAATAAAGATTAACCATGTATTTTTTAAAAAAGTAAAAACTTCTAAAAATCTTCAGAAACAGGTTTATAGCATCAAGAAGGGGAGATCATTAGCTTCCCAATGAGACGACCCAACACTTGCTTATTCTAGCTCTGGAGGAGCTTAAGGGAACAGTCTTTGAAGACATGGCATTTTACGATACCACAAAGCTACTTTAAGTGATTTTTAGACTTTTGATGCATCTCTGAGCCCTAACCTCTTGGATTAGGGCAGTTTGGCATAGCGGCATTGATTTCAATCTGTTTTCTGTAAAAATATGGACTATACAGAACATAGGCTTGTGTGGTTTGGTATGAGGGTTTTCTCTGCACTTTTTATGGGATGATCTGCCACAGTCCCTGGGGGCTTTACTACTCCTGAGTAACGTGGCCATCCCAGTGTCATGCTAATAAAACAGATTGCAAAGGTGGCTTCTGGGGCAAAATTCATTGTTTAGTTCCATATTTCTATAGAGCCTAACACAGTAGGGTTGAGATCCTGGACTAGGGGTTATAGGCAATACAATTATACAAATATGTAACAAATAAAAAATGTACAAGTGGTTATATATCTAGTGTTTGTTGTTTTCTTTCGGAATCTTAGAACAATATGTTCACACATTTTCAAGAGCAGATATAAGTTAGCTTAGATAAGTGGTTCCCAAACTTTTCCAGCATACGGACCCCTTTTCAGTCAAGTAAAATTTCATGGACTCCCACCTCCCTTGGGGGAGAAAAGGAAAAGAAAAGAAAAGTACAGATCGGGCCCATTTTTAAACTTTCCAATGACCCCCTGCAGTACCATCACAGGCCACCAGAGATCTGCAGACCACTGGCTTAGATGAACAGTGAGCAGCTTATGCTTACTTATGCAAAGTTCAGAGTCTCTTTGCTGGATAGACTCATCCTATGGCACATAGCACTGATTTAGGCTAACGTGACAAGTCAACAGCCATTCATTCAGCTTCTTGGTATCTGATTAATTGCGCTATACATTCTTTATAGATTTTTATTTGATTTCTCTGCCAAGTAGCCATCAAAACAATTCCAGTGTGAGATTTTTGGAGCAGGTGTTAGCTATAGAAAGCTACTTAGTATTAACCGTACTTGTCTCACCTCTAGAAACTTTGTAGACACCTTTTCTTTTCCTGATTATTGTTCTTTCACAAAAGGCCTGATTTAAAGTATCTGTCAAATCAAGTCTCTGGTTTCCCTCTTCTCCCCCCATTAATTGGGCATCTATTATGTTTGGGTGGGAAGAAAGGAGGCTCTCGGCTAATATAGCAATACCGCTGGGAAAATAACATTAATATGGATAAAAGGATTTCCTAGGGGTATAAATACCTGCACACGACCTCCCTGTTCTCTGGAGCCCTTGTTTATGTATATATGCAAGTGAAGAGAACTGGAATAGAGTCTGAGCTGCTGTTAATCAATAAGGATACATTTTGTTAGAAAATAGAGGAAGGGAAGGTGCTCCTTTGTCTTTTCTCCTTTTGTGGGAATGAGTTGCCAGGCATTTACTTCAGCTGACGCCTTCATCCCCTTGAATTCTGATTCTTCTCCTGCTCTGCCTTTGATAATGCATCATAGCGCTACAGAATGCTTGCCCGTCTCCAACCATTCTACCAATGTCGTGTCTACAGGTACTTTTTTACTAAAACAATTACACTCTCATTAATTTTCTTTTAAAATGCTTTTTCCTCTTTTCTGTAAATGTTGCCAAATTTAACACTGTGTTAGGGAAACCCAGGAGGAGCTATTTCATATAAACTTTGCTCTGGTTGGGACTATCTTTAAAGCAAGAAAGTTTTCACAAGGCTATATACAAATGAATACATCAAGAGTGACCAACATGTCTGCATTTTAGCCAAGTTTGTAGCTATCTCTATATTTTGTTACGGGGTTGGCTGAGGTATTTTACCAGCACGCTGACTTACTGGCTACAGATACTATTAAACTTTTGTAATGCAAAATAGACTTAAGTGATAAACATCTCCGAAAATAAACCAAATTATATTTTGCTTAAGAAATTGTAGTTTATAAATATCTTAAATATATGATTTCAAATGAGTGAATAGTTAAAATGGAGCAGATGCTGATGGCATTACATGGTGGAAATACCCATTAAGTGGAGAACTGATATTTTATTACTCATAATAAATACTGAGTAAAGACCCTAGAATTTGGGTGAGATGTTCAAAAGCGCCAAAGTAATTTAAGGGTACAGGACCCATTCTTCTGTGTTTTGGAATATGGTACCTTTATCTGACCAGGAACTTTACTATGATTATGATTACACTGTATATAATACATGAGTATGTTCTGGGGTAGATTTTACTTTTAAAAGTATCTTAGCAATGTGAGACTTCACTCCAGTGTCTGCTATTAAAATATTGCCAGGAAGTTGGAAATGCCAGTCTTTTATGTCTGAGAAGCATGGAATGTGTGGATTAGCAAGCAGCAGATTGGCAAAATTTAACAATAAACAAGTGATTCAAATTAAGTCTTTAACTTGGACTTTGTCTAAGAACAAAAGTTGTACAGGTTCAACATATATAATCTGGGACTCTCTGATCTGGCAAGACCACAGAATGTTGATGGACCAAGGAGCCCCAGTGCATGGCCAATGGCCACAGGGGAGCCCCAGTCAGGGAATCCTCATCCTGCAGGGATTCCCGGTCGCGCTGACTGCAGTTGGGCCAGCAGTAGCTGGGGGTCCCCAAAGCTGGAGATCCCTGGCTGCGCTGGCAGCATCAGGGTCTGAGGCAGCTGTGGATCCCCAGGACCAGGACTCCCTGGCGGGGCTGGCAGCAGGCTGGGAGGCTGGTGTCAGGGAACCTTTGCTGGTCCAGCAAAATCCCTTGTTAGGACCAGTCAGGTTCCAAGAATGCCAGACCAGGGAGGTCCAACCTGTATACTGGTGTAGTTAGAGCAGTGCTGTCCCTAATGTGGATGCAGTTATGTTGGTGTGAATGTGCTTTACCAGTATGGCTTATTCACATATGGAAAGGAGAATAAGCAATCCTTATCTAAGGTCCCTGTATACCAGTGTCAACACTAGCTGCTGTACTGTTATAACTATACTGGTGGTAAAAATGACACTGCCTCCTCCCCTAACTAGTATTGTTATACTAGTGCACATCATGTGTTTACATTTTAAAAGTAAAGTTCTAAATCTCTGAACTTTGATGACCATGATAGCAACAATGTAGTCCACCATTAAAATATCATAGATCATCAAGTTGACATTTTTTCTATACCAGATCATTTCTTGTGTGTATACAATTCAGAAGAATCAATGAACCCAGCATAGTTCTATTGTCTTAGTGACAATTCATATAAAATCCATGCTTTAAAGAAATCACCTCTTTGTATCTATTTTTTATTTTTAGTCCCAGAGCAAAAGTGAAAACAGTACAAATTTCTCCAGACTGTTCTAATAACATGCTTTAACTTTGATATAGAAGAATTAGCCATGAATAGTCAACAAGTCATGCCGTTCTCATGTCTTCCTTGTCTCCATCTCTCTGCTGAGACAGCCAACATAGGAGACTTTTTGTGACTAGGTTTTCTGTGATGTAGACACATGTCCAACAAGAAATGAACAAGTATCACAAACTCAGTTAACTCAGCCCACTGAGTTGCCATCCCGGTACTAATGTAACCAATATTGAAATTACACTTAGGGCTACCCAGCTTGAGTTGTCATAAGTTCCTGAAGGAGCCCTGATATGGAATTCAGTGTTATTGGGGCCATTTGGAAGCTAGCTGAATTTCTGAAAGGGTCGAAAGCACAGCTTCTCTATTGTTTGAGGGAGATGACTAAATCCATTATTTGGAAGCAATAGACTCATAAACCTCTTTCATGTATCAGCTACTAGAGGGAGATAATATATTCTCATTTTGTGTTATTTAGCACATCTCCACATGTCTTTAATATACATCCTAAAAAACCAAACTTCCTGCTTTGCATGCATGAAGAAATGCATGTTTTTTTGGAATGCTGGCACTAAACACTATAGAGCAGAGTTCTGAATCTTCGATCTCTTCTTTAGAGTCAGCCAAAAGTTATTCAGATTTTTCTTCAGAGTTGACCACAAAACCCCAATGTTTGGGGATACAGAAAACTTTACAGAATGTTTTGTCAGTGTAAAATGTTACCTTTTAAGGCCAGTAATTTTATTATTGAAGGTTATGCTGCTTCTTAACTCTTTACCTGGCTTTCTGAGATGCCTAGTACATAATAGTGTAGTCAAGCAAACAGTGGACTCAATTTTCTTGTTTTTGTCTTCAAACTTTGGCCGGCCAGCCATCCTGCTGCCTGCCAACCCTCTGTGCAAATTGTGGAGACAAAATGCTTGTGGGTTTATTGCAGCTACTGTTGCAAAATGATGACTTAGGCCTGAATTTTCAAAGGTTTGGTGTCTCTACTTGTGAATGTAGATCTGGAGACACCTTAAAGGGCCCTTGTTTTCGGAGGGTGGATGCTAAGCACATCTGAAAATGAGACTCTTTTAAGGTACCTCCAGCTGAGTGCCCCAAATCACTACATGCACAATTGTGGGCTTTACCCTAAATAGGAAATTGTCCTCTAGGTTATAGAATCATAGAACACTACAACTGGAAGGGACCTCGAGAGGTCATCGAGTCCAGTCCCCTGCCCTCATGTTATATAAGCTTCTGTTAGAATTTGCATTGTGTGTGTGTGTGTGGGGGGGGGGGACTTTTCTAGAACTTACAAAATGATTAAAGTAAAAATAGATGGAGCCATACTGGGGGCTTTTACTCCATATGCATGTAAAGAGAACTTCTCAGGGTGCCCAAATGATTAGACTTCAGATACTAAATTAGGAACTTGGCAAGATAAATAATTGATCTTGGTTAAAAGAGAGCTAGCCAGTTTTCCTATAGATATATCTTTGAGAGTTAAAAAGCAGTGTTGAATAGTTAGCATGCAGACAGAAAGAAAGTACAAAGCTATACACTACCTCTGGACTGAAAGGATGTATCTTGAATCCTCATACATTTTCTTACCAGTCCCGTCTGTTTTGTCTTTGGTCCATACTCCTAAATGTTCCCACGTGCACTTCTCCATGGCGACTTTGGGAAACACATCTACAGGTCTTCATTATTCAGTACCTTCCTGTCATTATGGAAACCAACAGTCTACCTATGGGGTGATGGCAGGTAAGCTATATTCACTCTAACAGGATAGTTATTCGTATGATTATTTGGGGGGATTTTCCTTTAGAGGGGCTGAGGAAGTGGAAGTTAATGAAAGGAAGGATGGCCTCTTGCATTGGGGCTCTCAAGAACCGGGTTCAGTTTCATGATCTCCCACAACCTCTGTCTGGGATCCAGAGCAAATCACTCTCTCTGCCTTACTTCCCTGGATGTGACACTACGATAAAGTTTCCTTTCTCTAACTCACTGTCTGCCTAGTAAACTTAGATTGGAAACTCTTTGGGGGCAGGGATTGTCTTCTGCAATTTAGGTATGTAATAGTGTAGTCGATTAACCGATAAGTAAAAGCTTATTATAGGTTAATGCTATAGACTACTAGCATTTTCACCTCTTCCCCCACCAGTAAATTTTTTGGCAGACTGGGCAGCAGCCTGGCTCAGTCCTGGCTTTGCCGGGTCTGGGACCTACCTCCGCAGCAGCCCTGCATTTAAAGTGTATTAGGAGTCAGGTGGGCAGGCAGCTCAGTTCAGTTCTGACTTGCAATAGGTCTGGGAGCTCAGATCCACCCTCCCTCCCAGACAGGGGCTGCTGCCACCCCGCGTTGCTGCCTCTATATCGGAGGCAGCAGTGCGGGATGACAGGCAGCCAGTCTGTGAGGGGAGCTGGTTTTTAAACTGGCTCCCCTCGTGGACCAGCTCCCACCTGGCACCCTGTGCTGCTGCCTTTGATACAAAGGCAGCAGCACGGAGTGGCAGGGGGCTCCTCAGGAGTGAGGCTGGAGCACACTGGCTGCCAGCCTCACTCCTGGGGACTATAGAATAGTCGAGTAACCGATAAGAATTCATGAGGTTAATCGAATATTCAATTAACCAATATTTAACATCCCTACTGTGTATAGTGCCCAATGCAAAGGGGAGCTAAATTCAGCACAGGGGGAGCTGCTTCACAATCATTCACCCATGATGAATACAATTAAAGAAACAAATAAATATAGTGCCATTTTTGGTACTCATAAAACTTGAGACAAAATAAGAAACATTCAGTGAATTGTGACTCAGGTTTTGGCTTATGAACATTCTATTTCCCAATCTAGAATCCCCACTCATTTCTCTGAAGCTGATTTGAAGCAGGTGGGGAAGAAAAAATGAAAAGTATTTTCTAGAGAGTATTTTTTCAAGTTGTTTTTCCCTCCACTCTCTCATGATATTAAGGAAAGAGTCTGAGATCACACCCTAACAACTGATAGCTGTGGGCCATCAGGATTGTCCCTTATGCTCATAATTTTTTAAAAAACCACATCATTGTGTGATAGTGGGGCTACTGTATGTGTGGCATCATTATGTCTTTGTTATCGAAGAGGAGCGTCCGGTTCCTGATTTAATAAATATGAGAAGCATTAGTCTTGCAGAGTCTGCTGCAAGCTTTAGGATCAATGAAGGGATGGCAAGCTTTGAAAAAAGAGCTTATGTTCAGTAACAGCAACTTGTTTTCGATGAGAGTAAACACGTCAGAAATGTTACAGATGTTAGTCTGTAATGGAATAAACTTAAACAACAAATAGTCTTGCAGCACCTTAGAGACTAATAAAAAATGTAGATGGTATCATGAGCTTTTGTGGACACAACCCACTTCTTCAGATGAATGGAGTTATGAGTTCCAGGGGACAAATAAATAGCAGAGAAGAGAGGGGATGGGGAAGGAAAGAGAAGGAAAAAAAATATATTGTCAATTAGAGTGTGCATGGTAAATGAGGCTGATAGAGTGGGTTCTAAGTACTCTAAGGGAGTGTCTAGACTACAGGGTTTTTTCGCAAAAACTTCCCCCTGCATCTAGACTGCCGCCGCGTTCTTTCAAAACTAAATCGAGAGAATGCAGCAGTTTTTTCGACCACGGAAAACCTCGTTTTACGAGGAAGAACACCTTTTTTCAAAAGTGCTCTTTTGAAAAAAGACGTTATGTAATGCAAACTGTGCTTTTTCGAAAGAGAGCATCCAGACTGCCTGGGTACTGTCTTTCGAAAAAGTGGCTTGCTTTTTCGAAAGTACTGGTTGTAGTCTAGATGCTTTTTTTTTCAAAAGTATCTTTCGAAAAAGCCTCTTTCGAAAGAGGCTTGCAGTCTAGACGTAGCCTAAGTTTCTTTTCACAGAAATACTACAGCTGACATGCAGGGATGTCAGTCCTCCAGAGTGAAAAGAAATGTACGTGAAGGGCAGAGGGAAATCATTTAATTCAATGCACACTTTTCCAGATCTCATTCACCAATATGAAGTGTTTTCACACAGAGGCTCAATAGACATTATGATGTAACTTGTAAAAGATTTTTAGCTCCCAATGCAGCAGTCCTCTAGATACCACATGGAAGAGAGAAGAGAAATTGTTCAACAGAAAGGTGTTAAAGTCCAATATCAACCAGCAAAATAATACAGTGATGCCAGGGTAAGAGTCGTCCCTGGAAATAATTATGGCTCAAAACAAATCCAAAATCAAATACAGGAAACCCCTGCATTACAACGGCCCGAGTTGTGGCCCCCCCATACTTACGACCATTTTTGTAAGTGCAGAAGGGGCTGAAAACCCCCGACTTACGTCATCAGCCTGTATTTACGGTGGCGTACAGCACCTATCGTAAATGCGGGTTCGAGTTACGACACCCCCAACTTGCGATGCTGCCCCAGGAACCGATCGCATCGCAAGTCAGGGGCCACCTGTACACCATTTTATTTCATTAAGAAGGAGGGAAAATGTAAAATTAAATCAGCATAGGTAAAACTTTCCTCATGATGGATTTTCTGGAATAGCACATCAGACTCTTTCTTCACAATGAACAAATGCTCCTGGTTTTCTTTCTTTTCTTGTGTCCTTGGTACAGAAATTCTTGCTCAGATCTCTACAGGAAGTCTACAGCAGAAGAATCATTAGACAAGGAGGAATGGATATTTCCATTCAGAAATATCAACCTATTTCTATATCAAAAGTATTCCATGTGCTGCAAGCTTTTCTTTTTTTTCCCACTTCCTTTTAGGCATCAAACCTGCAACTCCAGAAATGTTATCAGCAAGTCTCTCTCAGAGTCGCATTTTACAGACCTGCAGCATGTCCCATCCCAATGTGGTGAATGGCGTTAGCACTCTGCAAGGCAAGTCCTTCTCTTATTTAGTCTCTTTTCCCTTCTGACATTTAACAGCTCCCTCCCCTTTTTTAGTCATACTGCATGTAACAATATACCAATAGGGTTAGAACCTTCATAATGCTCCCAACAACCTGGAACAAGTTGAAAGAGAAAGGAAGGATGGTCTTGTGGTTTAGAGGCCAGGCCTCCAAAAATGTAGGTTCACTTCCAGACTTGATTAGAGAATGTGATTGGGCACACAAATTACTCTCTTGATTCCCCCATCTCTAAAATAGAATAAATCTTCTTCTTTTCTCCTGTGGTTCATCTGACTTGTCACTTCAGAGAGAAAAGGTGGGTGAGGTAATATCTTGTATCTGCTCAATTTTTGTTGCCCAATAAAAGATACGACCTTATGCACCTGGTCTCTCTAATATTCTGGGACCAACATGGCTATAACAACAAACCAAACAACAATGGAAGATATCAAATTTTGCCTTTTCAGGACAGGGACTCTCTCTGTTTGTTCTGTGCCTACCGGAGTCAGCACCTCATCTTGGTTAAATGGCATGGTGTAGTCCAACAGAGAACCACATGTTGCATAAAGTAGTTCATCCCTGTGCAATTACTTTCAACTCTAAAATTATAATGTACAGATAATATCACTCATTGGGCTTTACCCTGCATCTTTACTCTAGGGAATTTCTCATTAAAATAGGTTGCATAGAGCACTGCATCTTCATATCACATCTAGTTTATAATGTAATATTGTTAGTACCAGAAAACAAACACTGACATAGGTCCATTGACTTCAATGAAGCAATGAACTAGTTGATACTTTGGTACAATATAAGGCCATGTCTTCACTCTGGGGAAGATTGAGACTGCCACGATTGATCTTTTGGAGTTCGATTTAGCAGATCTCGTAAAGACCCACTAAATTGAACTCAGAGGATACCTCTGTTGGCAGCCAGTACTCCTCCTCTTGCAAGGACTAAGGGAAGCCAACAGGAGCATTTCTCCCATTGGACTCCTGCTGTGGGGAACAGCAGGGAAATTGAACCAAGGTACATCAATTCCAGCTATGCAATTAGCATAGCTGGAGTTGCGTATCTTGATTCAACCTTCACCTTTAGTGTAGACCTGGCTTAAGTCTATCTAAGGTATGTATGTGGCCCTCAGCACGTTCACTCCCATATTATAGATTAGGAACTGAGGCAGAGAGTGACAATGCAGGGAATTGGACTCTGGTCTCCTAAAGTCCATGCTGATGCCCAAACCACTGAACTATCCTTCCTGGATATAGTACGTAATATTTCATTGCTTAACAGTTGATAGATGGCCCAAAGGTTTACTGTGCAATGCTGGAGAATTATTGTATCAAGTTCTTTTATTTGGCTTCATGCAGGTGGCCTGACCCCTTGCCTTTATAAATTCCCTGAACATGCTTTGAGTGCCAGTTCCTGTGCTCTGGGGCATGGCTTCACACCTATGCACCAGTCCATCCTTGGAGATGATCCCATAACCGCTGACTTCAAGCAGGAATTCCGCAGAAAAACCAAGTCTGTTGAAGAGCCCATAGACATGGATTCCCCTGAAATCAGGGAACTTGAAAAGTTTGCCAATGAGTTCAAACTAAGGAGAATTAAGCTAGGTATGTATTTTGTACTAGCCAACTATAGCCTGAAAATCCAAATGAAGGCTCAATTATTTCTGTATATTTTATATTCTTTATATGCTTTATAATTCAAAACCTTCCTCACATTTACCTAGAAGACTTGTTTGGAATTAATGACCTCAGACTTTTTATAACTTAGAACAGTAAGTGATTTTAAAACTTTCTACCACTTCTGTCTGCCTCAGAGGGCAAATTATTGTTGATTATCTGTATTCTAGGGCAAAGAGTGATCAGTCACATAAATCATACTGTGAAGTTGCATTTAATTCAGCCTTTCAGGATTGTGATGAAAATTTTGCCATATATGGCTCGAAATCTAATTTTTACTATGATAGTGAAACACCTAAGGATACTTTGCCTGTCAATAATCATTCACCATGGCAGTTGTACAAGTTGTAAGGCTGATGTAATGTATGATTTACCTTAAAAATGACATATTTTAAAGTGATTTCAGTGGAGCTGGACAGGAAATTATTTTTCCCCATGACAGAAATGGATGAAAATTAAATATTCATTTTCATCAAGTTTTTGGTTATTGTCAGGGCTGTTCACCACTCTGGCACTCCGAGTGCAAAAAGGTGGGGTCCCCAAGGGACCTTAAAAATACTTTGTGTCTCTAGGCTCCGCTTACAAAAACTTCCCAGAGTCACAGATTCTCTGACACTGGGAGATAGGCTGCCACCATCAAGTGAATTAAATCCTGGAAATCAGGAAGAAACACTTGAATTTCTTCCCCAGGGGTACTCCAAGCTCTTTTGCCATAACAGAGCTTGAAAAAAAGAAACAAAAGAACACAGAAAACAAATTGTGTCTCTGTTAGCTGACCTCTCAAGCTAGGCAGGCACACACACACACCTCTTGTTACCTTCCACAACACAAGAATCAAATCATGATCTCAAAAAAGGTAATTTTATTAACAAAACAAAAAGGTATACTTGATAAAGCATACTTGGTTGCTAATGTTACAGAGCAGCTAAAAAAAGAACAGATAACAACACAAAGAAACACAGTCTCTTGGGCTGCAGCTTCGATATGGCGAAGGGGGGAGGAAAGGCACATGGAATTCACATAGAGAAGTTTAACCAAACTTAAAACAAAGAAAATTACCCCGATCACAACTAAACATACATTCCCCTCTCTACTCATGATCCGTACTGATCTGTACTTCAAGGACCAGTCCAATCCCATGTCCAATATGTCTTGTAGGCATGGTATTTCTGTTGATTACTTCATCTTGCTCCCTCTAGCCCTTAGAACTCCCCACACAGAGAAATAGCAAGGTATATGTTTACAATTTAAATTTCAGCACAGTATCCCATTGGTTCTTCTGGCTTCTTGCCAACACCCTTAGCTACTTGAGTTTAACCCTTGAGACACTGAGTGCTGGCCAGCACGCCTCCTATCCATCACAGTTGTCAAAGCCAGAAAAAATTCATTTTAAAATTATACAACCCATTTTTAAAGAAAGAAAATAGCTGTTTTAGAAACAAATTTCCATTTAGTCATAAAGCCATTTTAATTTTAGATGGAAATTTTTCAATTAGCTCTGGCCTTCAAACCTTCCTTTTAATATTGTATCCCCCATTTTTTTCCCCTATAAATTTCCAATTTATGCAGATAGAATGGCTCCCTCCCCTTACTAAGCCTGCTTAATCGAATCCCATGAGATTGATCTCCACAGCTTTGATCGCTTGGTAAGTGGAGACAAGGCCTAACTTCCTGTGGGGAGTCCCGTGTTATTACACTGACAGAAAAAACTCCTTCTGTCTGTCTGCAATGCCTCTACACTATGATGCTATACCAGCATAGGCTCTGTAGCATAGACATAGCCTTTACTACAAGAGTTTCTAAATAGATCTAGTTTAATCAGTACCACTTTTTCATATACAAAGGCCTTAGTTAAATCGGTGTAACTGTGGATAGACGAGGCCTTTGAAAAAAACATGGGAGAACGCAGCTGAAAACTGAGGGAGAGGCCCCTTTCTATTTCTTGGGAGAACTGAGGTCTCCCTTCTGTCTTGTCATGGGCTGGTGAAATGATTATACCTCACCCAGAATAATTGGATTTCAAAATCTGGGAGGAAATGGTGGCTTTCTCTCAGTAGGTGGAGTATTGCCGGCACTTGACAGACTAATTGTTCAGTCTGAGAGATGCCTATCAGCATCTGCCTGATTCCTCACATCTGACCTTCTCCTAATTCCTTCTCTTCCTATAGAAGGCAGAGAAGAAAAGGGAAGAACCTCCTGCTTTTCCAGGGAAACAGGGATGGCCTGCTAGCTGCTTCCCCTTCCTTAGCTGAAACCCAGAAGGCACAGAACAGCCCTGCCAGTTCCTTCTTTCTTCTCTTCCTGGAACTCTATACTGGATATGAGGGGGAATTTTAGTGCCCTATGTTACGCATACACATGTACTTGTATTTGGTTCTTTGGGAACTTTGACTTCTCTCAAATACATCTGTTACCTTGTTACCATTTTCTTCCCCATGACACGTCCCATCACACAAAATAATGCAACTTCACTAAATTATCTCAGTGTACAATGTGCAGCCACCAAAACTGAGCAACTTCCCCCTCCAATTTTAGATTTACTTTAGGCCATCCATGCTGTATTATTCCTATCATCCCTAGAGATTTCTGTCCATGGCAGGGTTGTGGCATGCTAGTGGGGAAGTGGGAGGAAGCTTGATCCTGTCTGTACTGCATTGAAAAAAACAAAGATGTGTGTGTCAAACACTGCAAATACAGTCTCTTCATGGGTACTAAATTCACTGTCAATTATAAATTGCCATTTTTACATTCTCCCCTATAACAATATATTGCATCATTACAGAATATGGCATGACTCTATAAAAGCATGTAATTTATATATGACTGTAACAGTCATCTCTATTATCGCTACAGCTACAGGGATATTTACATTTACATCTATTTACAGAAATGAGGGCCAGAACAAGTCATGCTGTCTGAAATAGTGAATACAACCTGTGAGGTTTTGTTGTATGGCATGACTATTTAACAGTCAGTCATACAAAAGGCAAAATTGCCTATGCACTAGAGTACTTCAGTGGCTTGATCCTGAATTTCTGCACAGTCAAAACTCATATTGACTTACACTGATGTGACAGAATAGAGACTGCGGGATTGGGTTGAATGCCATTAATAAAGATGGGATGTATGAAAAGCCTAACCTGAAGTGGACAGTGCCCTGCTAGTGCAAAATGTTCAAGTTAATACAGACATAGGGTTTGACATGGTGAGGTCCTTAGCACCCTCACCACCTACTAGCATAAATAGGAAGAGAAAACACTCAGCACCTTGAGGTTTATACCCAGTAAGGGGAGGAGGTAGAAGATGTTAGCTGTGTCTGCAGCAGGGGTTAGGCTGAACTAACTGCAGTAAAACTCCATTCGTCCGGCATCTGATGGTCCGGCACTCCTGATGGTCCGGCACCATCAGGAACCCGGAAGTGCTCCAGGCAGCCGGACCATTGGAGCTGCTCTGCCCCCGGCTTCCCCGATTCAGCCGCTGCTGAAACTGACCAGCGGCTGAATCGGGGAAGCTGGGGGCAGAGCAGCTGGAGTGCTGCCGGTAGGTCCCACAGCGCTGCCCCTCGGAGCTGCGGGACCAACCCCGCAGCACCCCAACTGTCCCCAAGTCAGCCGCCACTGAAACTGACCAATGGCTGACTCCAGGAAGCCCGAGGCAGAGTTGCTCTGCCCCAGGTTCCCCAGAGTCAGCCCCTGATCAGTTTCAGCGGCAGCTGACTTGGGGACACCTGGAGCAGAGCAGCTGGGGTGCTGCTGGGTGGGTCCGGTAGCGCTGCTCCTCGGTGCTACCGGACCAACCCGGCAGCACCCCAGCTGCTCTGCCCCAGGCATCCCCAAGAGCAACTGGGGTGCTGCCGGGTTGGTCTCGCAGCACCAAGGGGTGGCGCTACCGGACCAACCCGGCAGCACCCCAGCTGCTCTGCCCCAGGCATCCCCAAGAGCAACTGGGGTGCTGCCAGGTTGGTCTCGCAGCACCAAGGGGCGGCGCTACCGGACCAACCCAGCAGCACCCCAGCTGCTCTGCCCCAGACGTCCCCAAGAGCAACTGGGGTGCTGCCGGGTTGGTCTCGCAGCGCCAAGGGGCAGTGCTACCAGACCAACCTGGCAGCACCCCAGCTGCTCTGCCGCAGGCATCCCGATTCAGCTGCTGCTTAAACTGACCAGCAGCGGCTGAATCGGGACGCCTGGGGCAGAGCTGGACAATAGGAAGGGGGGGCTATGAGGGGTCTGGGGTGGCATCCCCCCCCCACACCACCCCACTCCAGACCCCTCATAGCCCCCCCTTCCGATAGTCCGGCATATCTGATAATCCGGCACCCCCTGGGTCCTAAAGGTGCCGGATTATCAGAAGTTTACTTTACAACGCTCACTGAATGACATTTTATGCAAGCCCTGAGCAATGTAGCTGGGTGGATCTAATTTTTGAGGTGAGGACCTTTGAGAGAATAGCCTAACTCTGGAAATGAGATTAGAAATTGTGGGTTGGTTTTTTTTTTTTTTTTTACATTCTTCTTTGAATAATGGGAGTGCCTAACGACTCTCATAACAGATCAGGGCTCTGTTGTGCTAGGCACTATACAGATACATAATGAAAAGACAGACGCTCCCCCCACAGAGCTTATAATTCAAATATGAGGAAAATCAGAAGATGGACACAAGAAACTGAGGTAAAGGAGACTAAACAGGATAATGATTACTGTGAGAATGGCAGTCACAGCTGTTACAATGATTTGAGTAAAAATAAGAGTATACTTTTAGATTATTTTAGGTCTTAACTCTGAATTGTTCTACTTTTCTGGGTTTAAATCAGACTCCTAGCCTTAAGATAAACTTGTAACTCTATGTGCAGAATTACGAATGGTCATTAGCAGTTGCTTTCTGCCTGCATTATCATACTGGTCAAATGGCATATGTCTCATGATAGATATGAGGCTGGATATTCCTCTCACCAGTTTTACACCTGTGACCTCCACTGAAGTCAAGAGAGTTACACCAGAGTAAGACTGATGTCAGATCCAAAACAGTCAAAGAAAATGCTTAAAGCATGTCAGCAAAAAGTGTGTTTTGGGGCCAGTGTCTGAGGCAGAATGTGTCTGCATGTAAATAAACCAGGTTAGGATACTCAAGATTTATTTTCTCTTCATTGCTTTTTGACAGGCTATACACAAACAAATGTTGGAGAAGCCCTGGCTGCTGTGCATGGTTCTGAGTTCAGTCAAACAACAATTTGCCGATTTGAAAATTTACAACTGAGCTTCAAAAATGCCTGCAAACTGAAATTGATATTATCCAAATGGCTGGAAGAAGCAGAACAAATAGGAGGTAAATATTTATAATGCCTCTGGAATTTAATCTGACCGCTACAAGAATCTCTTTAATATAAAGGGTGACAAGCAATATATAAGTGCCACTAGTCCAGCTTTTTGTTTATTTAGGTGGGGAAGTTGACTGTAAATATTGTATGATAAGTACTTGCATTCACGTCATTAGGAGTGATGCCTGTGGAGGGAAGCAAACCTGCCAAAAACATGTGGCAGGCACAAAGAGATGTGACTGTCTTATATGTCTCTCATTTCTCTCAAGACCATTGACACAAATTAGCTCAGATCTTGAGAGGTAGGGCAGCTGCTTTTTGATACACTGCCATTGAATCCTAGTCCAAAAGACAACATAGATGGCTGTGAAAGGATCACTGATATAAAGGAGAGTTTCCAATGCGGAGTGCTGATGTTGACACACTCTTATGACAACTTGCTCCCTACTATTAGTGTAAGGTATGTGGCAATGGAAAAAGGGATGTGACTAGCCAACACACCACCTCCTGTAACAGTGGTAAGGAGGGTGATATCATGGGGATTTTGACATCTGCTCTTTGCCATTGGAGGATCTCCTTTCCTATGCCCTGCATACCTCCAGTTGCTGGATGAGCCTCTGGGACTGTATGGCAGAGGCATGAGTTATGACATGATTTACAATAGGTTAGCTGCTGTAAATTATATTGGAAGATCTGCCCATCACATAAGTGGCACATGATGAGGAGAGAGAAAAGCGTCTGGCAGTGTGCGGTCCTTGCCTTAATCAACAATCTAAGCTACCATGTAGCTGACGTTCTGCAAAGCAACAAATGTTATACTGGAGGTTAGAAGCACGGTTTGGTCCTGCTTTTGGCAGAGGATTGGACTCAATGACCTCCTGAGGTCTCTTCCAACTTTGAGTCTATTAGCAGATCCAAAGCTTCTCTCACTGCATTACTCTCCTAAAAAACAAACCATTTGAGCATATGACTCTCTCATAAAAAAGCAGACCCCTTCCTGATGAGGATCCTACTCAGTTTTGACAGAATTTCTCATCCAGGCCCCAAGATGGCTGGTCCCTTCTAATCTCAACACCAAGCCTCTCCTTTCAAAGGCATGCAATATGTTCTGAAATGCCACTGAGAGAGGACCTAGTACAACTATATTGGATTAAATCAGATGATGTATATTCTATCATTGTCAAAATGACTTTACTGATCATTAAGAGAAGAGAAATGATGTGTAAGTAAAAAGATACTTCCATTGTGATAGTAATTTTTACCAATGCTATTTAATCCCTACATTTTTATCTATTCGGTGAACTCCAGCTTTTCCTGCTCCAAACCATAAATGTGCCACAGATGATTGCCAGAAGAATGATTTTCAAAAGATGCTGAGCAGCAAGCACCTGCTGTTTTCACTGATTTTTAGTTGGAATCATGGGATGATCAGTATGTCTTAAAATCGGACCTCAGCTCTTTGCATACTGATATTATAGCTTCTAGCCAGATGTCTTTTACAACTAGATGTCTAGTAATTCCTACTATGTCTGAAACATTTGATAAGTTCTTATAGAATTATAGAAATGCAAGAGATCTGGAGAGGTCATCGAGTCCAGTCCCCTATCTTGAGGCAGAACAAGGTAAACCTAGACCATTTCTGACTGTTGTTTGTCTAACCTGTTCTTAAAAACTTCCAGTGATGGGTTCTTAACAACCTCACTTAGAAGCATATTCTAGAATTTAACTAATTTCATACTTAGTTAATATCTAACCTAAATCTTGCAGCAGGGTAAGCCCGTTACTTCTTCCATATCCAGTAAAGGGAGGACAAAACAGCTGCCCACCATACTTTTTATAGCAACTTTTAACATTTCTGAAGAGTTATCCAGTCCCTTCTCCTATCCTGTACAGTCTTATTTTCTCAAGACTAAACATGCCCAGTCCTTTCCTCATAGGTCAGGATTTTTTAAACCTTTTCTCATTTTTGTTGCTCTCCTCTGGACTCTCTCCAATTTGTCCACATTTCCTAAAATGTGGTGCCCAGAATTAGACACAGTACTCCATCTGAGGGCTTGTTAGTGTCAAATAGAGTGAGACAACGACCTCCCATGTCTTATAAAGAGCACTCTTACTAATATGTCACAGATTGAAGTTTGCCTTTTTTTTCAACTCAATTATATTGATGACTCATATTCAATTTGTGATCCACTATAATCCCCAGATCTTTTTCTGCAGTACTACCTAGATGGCTACTCCTCATTTTGTAGTTCCACATTTGTACTGTAATCCTTTGTACTCATCTTTATTGAATTTCATCTTCTTTTCAGACCAATTCATTAATTTGTCAAGATTGTTTGGCACTCTAACCTTGTCCTCCAAAGTGTTCACAATCCCCTCTTACCTTGGTGTTGTCCACACATTTTATAAGCATACTCTTCATTCCATTATCTAAGTCATTAATGAAAATATGGAAAAGTACCAGACTCAAGACTGACACTGTGGGACCCCTTTATATAATGTGCACCCCATCTGATAGCAAACCATGGGTAACTTACTCTTTGAGTATGGTTTTGCAACTAATTGTGCATCCACCTTCCTGTCAGGGTGATTAAGCACTGGAATAAATTGCCTTAGGGGAAATTGTGGAATCTCCATCATGGGAGATTTTTAAGAGCAGGTTAAACACTTCTCAAGGATGGTCTTGGTCCTGCCATGGTGCAGGAGACTTAACTTGATGACTCTAGAGATTCCTTCCAATTCTATGATTTTTTAAAAATAATTTAACTTATGTACTAATAGATTCATTCTTCCTGTTTATTCTCCATACTACCTCCATTTGTGAATAGGCATATCGTATATTGCGCATATTCCTCCATTAATTTCTTGTTGTGTTTGTTACCCTAGTGTAATTTTCCATGTCCTGCACAGCAGCTAGATTTTTTATGCTTAATTGTGAGCATTTGGCATCTACCCCCTCTGACTCTAGTATAAAGCCCTCACTAAGTTGATGAATGAGTACACAAAGATGCTCTGGCCCTAGTTGGTCAGGTGGACCCCTATATCTTCCCAGCAATCCTCCTTCCTGGAACTGCATGCCATAATTGAGAAATTCTATGATGTAATCTCAGATGCACCCAAAATCAGCCCGTGTGTGAGCTCAACCTGCATTCATGAGCCAGCAATGGCTGCTTGGAACATGTTCATAATGGGTCCATGTTCTTTTGCCCTGTGGTTGATATCCAGGCCAACAGACTAGGTGTTCCGCCAGTGCATTTTGAAAATGAACTTCATCTCTTGGAACAAATCATGTCCAACATTTCCCAACATGAGCACTAAACCCACTGGCATAAAACTGCAAAAAAAAACCCAACAACAACAATCGGATGAAACCATGCCTATGAGTTTGCAACGTGATTGAGCCCTGGGAAACATTGCTTGGGGTTGGACCGGAAACTATTTTATGTACAGACTGATTCTGACACACTCAAAAAATGAATTTGCCGTGAACCAGCATAGGTTCTTTCAGCTTTATTCACAGCATAAATCTTTTCCTATGCCTGAAGAGTGCAGTTACAGTATGCAACCACCAGATGTCCTAAATGTTTCAAAGTAAACCATTCAGCAACCATGTCTGGCATGCACTCCTGGTATTCAAACCCAGGCTGGTAACAATAGTTTCTAGAAATTATTGTATTTGTGTTTTTTATGGTATTGAAGGTAATCCCTCCTTTTTTTAATATAGCTTTATACAACGAAAAAGTTGGAGTGAATGAACGGAAAAGAAAGCGCAGAACCACCATAAGGTAATAAAATACTTCATAAGATTATGCATTAGAAGTCCTTTTTTTCAGATCACTGTTAGGTTTGAAATCTATGTAATACGACTTACAGGCACTATCTAGGACTGGTTGAAAAGTAAATCAAATTTGGAAAAACAGGGACAAATTTTGTGTGAAATTTTTCACAGAAAATGTCATTCCATTTATCAACCAACTAAGGAGTTGCACCAAAAGCTTCAACATTTTATTTTTTTCAACCTTTTCCTTGTAAAAAACATACCCATTAATGACCCCTGGTAGTCCCAACCTTTATGATGTCCAAGTCAGTAAAAAGCTTCTGTACCCCTCTTAGCCCCAACACAGCCTCTCAACTTCCTTTGTGGAAAGTTTGATGATTCAGGAGAAATTGCCCTACTTCTGCTATAACTTGTGATGGTTAGCTCTCATGAAATGGGGGAAGGGCTTGCTGCCAAGAGCATCTGCCCCTGCCCTCAGCCAGGGATCTGGATCCTGTGGAGCTTCTGCAGTGGTGCTTTCACAGGCTGTAAGGAAAAAAGGAAGGGGCAGCGTTGCCAACTCCACATAGAAAGAAGTTGCCAGAGAAATCCTGAGAAATCACATGTTGCTATTTAAGCATTCAAAAGATGTAACAAATGTCACTAAACAAAACATCCACAGAATTCAACAGAGAATTTACACATACCCAATGGTAAATTTGCATTGAACACTGAATACTGAAATAACATATTATCAAATTTCTATATACACTAATCACAGAAAATGATTTTAGACTGTAAGTCACATTTCAACTGGTATTTGTCATAGAGTTTTGAAGTGCATTCCAGGAGTCCTTGGGATCAGAGACTGTGAAAAGAGGAAAGGGTTTGACTAGAGCTCCTCCTTGCAGAAAAGCTTTCTCTGAGTTTTTGCACTTACTGGAGGTTCTTCAAGAGGTGTAGTCCCTATCTGGATTCTAAATGTGGGTGCGCATGCGTGCCTTGCACCGAAGCTGGAACTGTACATAGTTGTGTCCATTGACCTGCATGTGGGTCATGCCTCAACCGTGTGGCATGTCCAAGACTTTAAGAAGCTATATGGATCAGTGCTGTTCCCTCCCACCACTAAGCAATGGGACTTGGACTGGCGGGAACAGTGGGTGGGTGTTGGAATCCAGATGGGGACTAAAGATCTTGAAGAACTTCTTGTTACAGTAAATAACTGTCTCTTCTTCAAATCAAGGTCTCTATGTGGATTCCAAGTATGGGAGAGTTGACAGAGTACTCAGTGCAGAATTGGGTGTGAGGGTTCACCATAAGTTACAATCTGAAGGACAGCTCAGCTGACTGCTGCATCTGCCCTGCGGCAGGGGTGAGGGCATAGTAAACAGTGAAGTGTTGACAGAAGACCCAGTGGTCTCCCAACAAATGTACTGACATGGAACATCCTCAGAGAAGACCAATGTGATGATAGCTCAAGCATGCAAGGAGTGGGCTATGACCCCCGCTGGATGTGAGGGGGGGATGAGAGCGAGCAAAGCAGTCCATGATACAGAGAGATCCAGGGGAGAGGCATTGTGAAGAGAGGGTACGGGTCTAGCTGTGTTTTGTAATGGTGAGGAAGAGGCAGGGCAAAGTGCAGAAGGTGCAGGGGTGGTGCAGATAAAAGGCAAGTGCTTGGTGAACATCGAGGGAGTGCAACGTGTGTTTCCTCGAGGAAGCATGTGGTTAGGTTAGAATGTGGGGACAGTCTCTCAAAGCTGACTTTTTGATTTTGTGCCTTTCATGGCTGAGATGTATGGAGGTTAGCCTCCTCTGCTGTGAAAGTAGCGTGGACACAGGCCCTCTTAACACAGCTCATTTACAAAAGTATTTAGAGATATAAATAAGCAAACCAGACGGGATGTAGCTACATCAATAAAAATATGTATTTCAATGATCCAGTTAGCTAAACATGATGAGAATTGTGGTGACCCACCTCCCCCACCTAGATCATTCCAAGCTATTACAATGTGGAATACACCCAGAAATGGCTACAGTGAACAGATCTGTCCTAATACCTGTAATGTAATGTATACAGTCCCAGTGTCATTGCAAAGAGTAGTCAACTTCACAGCATGCGGTGTGGGGGAGGGGGCTGCACAAAATTTTGTTAAAACCAGCATGATTCTAGATTTCTATCTTAGGGGGAGAGAGGCCATCTGGCATAATCATCCGAAATCAGTGGTATTCAGTGTTCGCCATCAAAGACCCTTTTTCTAAATGTTGAAGAGACCATAGTTTTGGAGATGGCATCTCATAATTGGAGTATGTGACATGCTGCTGCTTCGCTATCACATTCCTAATACATCAGTGCAATGTTGGCATCAATGAAACACTTACACACTATAAATGATGGGTTTTGTATACATGCACACACGGTACAAGGAAAGTGTGGGGCATTCTGTGGATACAGCAAGAAAATCTTCACTGATCCCTAAGAGATCTTGTGACCCCAGTTTGGAAATCTCTTTAAAAATGTGCTGGAAGAGAACACTACCTTATCTGCACTTCACTCTCATTGAAGACAATGAGAATTGTTAAGTAGGTTTCCTGTGGACAAAATAGAAGCTGGAGATGGAAAATGGTATGTAAGTTAGCCTACTCGAGTACAGGAGCTTTGTATAATTAGGGCAAACCATCCATAATGTGGATGTGGGATATATTTTATTTTCAACTGTTTGACCAACTGAAAACTTTATTTCCATATACTGATTACGTCAGCCATGCACCTGTGGAACACTCACCATTCAGCTAACTAGTATCAGTTATCAACATGCATTACTAATGAAATTACACTAAGATCATTCTAACGTTATGGGCAGAGTTGGTCACGAATTCTAGAATTTCTGCTGAAGTGGCTTGAACATGATAGAAATAAATATGCTTCATATTTAGACTAAAGCTTACAGTGACCCCTTAAGGCCAAAAAATGGTACAGCTACTGCTGAAATTAGATGAGAGAAAAAGAAGCATTTCATCCTAATTGCTTTTGTACCTTTCTGGCACTCTCATTCTTTTGGAGTAATAAACAGCTCAAAAAAATGAGAGATAAATTTCACCTATATTCAGCCTTCCTGTCTGAATAGGGGAATAAAATAGCATTTTTAACTTTTATGTGCCTATACCAGCTCAACCAATGCTTGTCTTTGGGTTCTACTGCTTTGCAAATAGGTTAAAACTGATTTTTTGAAAGAATGCGATTGATGGAATAAGTTGCCATGTGCTATATAAAATGTACATGAACATTAATGGGTTACCAACGCCTACAATTATTATAAAGTCCTAAAGATTTATAGTGTAGACTGAGGGGAAAGATACAATCAGATTTTTGCAGCCTGTGGCAGCATAGATCTCTAAAGCCTTTTAAACTCAGCTGTTTACTGTAAGGGAGGGAAAACAAAGTAGTTTCTTGCCTTTTTTGTGCAACATTATTAATGTTCATATAATCAAAGTTTGTCTTAAAATAGCAACCATGGTGCAAGAATGTTGAAAAAAAATCACTAAAAGGGGCATTTTATTCCTTCTTCTAGCATTGCCGCTAAAGAAGCTCTAGAGAGAAACTTTGGGGAACAAAGTAAGCCTTCTTCTCAAGAGATCATGAGGCTGGCTGAGGGGCTCAACCTTGAAAAGGAAGTTGTGAGAGTTTGGTTTTGCAACCGAAGACAAAGGGAAAAAAGAGTGAAGACAAGTTTACACCAGAACACCTTTAGTTCTGTCATGAAGGAACATCACGAGTGCCGGTAAAATTTCCTGTCTTAGCTGAGGATTTCTGGGCCTTTAAGATTTTTTTATAAAGTATTTTGTCAATCTGAAAAGCAGTGCACCAGAAACATTTGTTTCCTTTACAAGTTAGCCAATTTTAACTGTAATGCATCTTGGATGGACTCAATTTTAACATAGTTACTATATGTGTTTATGCAGGGGAGACTGTTTAGCTGTAAGCTAGTCAATTTGCATTAGCGGATTATTAATGTGTTTCAAATTGCACAAGTCCTACATTTCATACACCATGTCTTTCTTGCATTCACAATATACCCACTATTTAATATGAACTTTACCAAAAAGATCTGGAATGAAATGCTGTGTGTTAAATTAAGTAGAGGTTACTTACTGGTACTACAGCTTAAGAGAGAATGTTGACTGCACAGCCACGCTTGTGTGATGCACCCCTCAGCAAGGAACTTCACAAACCTTCTAGAAAAGCTACAGCTGTTGGCCCCTCACAAGTGTCCCTTTGCAGGACCAAATATTTAGAGCGAAGGGATGAGGCAGTGAAATCAGTTGCTGGTCCTCCTGCTAAAACTTCAGCTTCACTGAATGTTGAGGAAGGTGAGCAGGTAATTGAGACTGCTATCTGTCTTTAAAAAAAACCTGCTTAGTGGCTAGCAGTTTTTACATCCATGGTGTCTAACATGCTAGCCATTAGCCATATATGGCTATTTGGCCGGTTGAGTGTAGCTAGTTTGCTATAGCAGTAGCCATAGCTTCTATAGTGGCCACTGCTTCACAGTTGGTTGGACACCATGGCTTTACACCTTCCCCCATGGGAGTCTATCTGGTCATACAACCACACGATTTTCAGAGGGGTAGCCGTGTTAGTTTATGATTGAAAAACAACAAATAGTCCTGCAGCACCTTAGAGACTAACAAAAAATGCAGATGGTGGTATGAGCTTTTGTGGGCACAGTCTGAAGAAGTGGGTTGTGCCCACCAAATCTCATGATACCATCTACATTTTTGTTAGTCTCTAAGGTGTTACAAAGGTGGGATGAGTTCTAATTAAGCAAGGACTGCAAAAGTGTCCTCCAAAAAGGAACATCAGATGTAGCTGCTTGATCAAAAGATATGTGTTATGTACAACTTTCCTAGCTGGCGTGCTGGTGGAGTGGGTTCCCGTTAATCAAATATTCTGGTTAATTAAGAGTTCAGTGAGTGGGAGGTGGATCTGGGCTGGGGAAGGGGGTTGGGTGTACAAGAGGGTAAGGACTCTGGGGGTACAAGGTCAAGGTTGGGATGAGGGGTTTGAGGTGTATGAGGGGGCTCCAGGCTGGGGCCAAGGGAGTCAAAGTACAGGAGAGCATGCAGAGTTCAGGCTTGGCGAGGGAGTTGGATGAGTGAAAGGGCTCAGTGTTAGGGATTGGGTTTGGGGAAGGAGTTTGTGTGGAAGGAGGTCCAGGGCCATGAGCTGGGCCTTAGGAAGGATTTTGGGTGCCAGATGTCGGTGGTTCCCCAGAAGTGATGACATGATCCTGATCCTCCTAGGCAGAGGTGTGGCTAGATGCACTACCTCTGCCTGCAGATGCCACCTTCGCAGCTCCCATTGGCTGGGAACCACAGCCAATGGGAGCAGTGGAGCCTTTGCTAGGGGTGGGAGTTCCCATGGCCATTCTTCCACCTAGGAGCAGCAGGGACATGCCGTGGCTTCAGGGAGCCACACAGAGCCAGGTAGGGTGTCTGACAGCCCTGCACTAACCAGACTATAAATTTAATGTTCACTGAAGATCAGAAATGCCAGTTTGTAGATGTCTGTTTGGACAAGGCCAGATAACACTTCTTTTACTATGAGGCCAGGACTCCAGGTAACAGCTCAGCAGATTTCTAGAATGGAAACATTACAGAGGCTGTTTCCTTAGCCTTGTTTGAATGAGCTTTAAGACCACTGAGGTACTGACACTTTCACTAATGTGTAACATTTCTCAATACACAGCCAATCCATTTAGACAGGTGCTGAGCAGAAATAGCATTCCCTTAATGCGGATTGCCAAAGGCTATAAAAAGTCTTGTTGACTTTCTAAATGCTTTAAACCTAGTTAAATCAAAATTCAAGTATAACCTCATTTTCCCCTGGGGAGAATGAGGTTTAGAAAAGAATAGGCAGAAATCATTTATACTCCTCTCTTCTCCTGTCCCACAGCGATGACAAAATGAAGCCAGGGATTGTGGGGAACTGGAATAATGTGACTTCAACCCTCACATGGGATGGGTAATAATCATAGCAACAATATAGCTCCCATTATTAATAAAAATGATACTAATTATTGTGCCCTAGTTCAAGCTTTTTCTCAGGACTAAAATTACAGAAATGCACATTACTGGCAATGGCAAATAAAAAAAACCAAGTGTTGTGTGAAGCAGGCTCGATGATTTAGAAAATGACTAGATAACAGATCCAGAAAGAGGCTGTAATATTTGAGGTCACAAAGTGTATATCAAGTAAAATATATCCATGTTGGTGTGCTTTAAATAATTCATAAGCACAAGCAGGAAGGAGCCGTAGGCATGTAAAACTAAGGAATATAGGCTCCTGTATTAAGAGAATATATCCTTATGAAGGACTGCATTACTGATTTTCTTTTTCTCCTTAGGAGAGGATTCTGAATTAAAACTAAGGGGAGGGAGAAGACATAGAATCATAGAATACTAGGACTGGAAGGGACCTTGAGAGGTCATCGAGTCCAGTCCCCTGCCCTCATGGCAAGACCAAATACTGTCTAAATCATCCCTGATAGACATTAATCTAACCTACTCTTAAATATCTCCAGAGATGGAGATTCCACAACCTCCCTGGGCAATTTATTCCAGTGTCTGACTACCCTGACAGTTAGGAACTTTTTCCTAATGTCCAACCTAAACCTCCCTTGCTGCAGTTTAAGCCCATTGCTTCTTGTTCTATCCTCAGAGGCCAAGATGAACAAGTTTTCTCCTCCTCCTTATGACACCCTTTTAGATATCTGAAAACTGCTATCATGTCCCCCCTCAATCTTCTCTTTTCTAAACTAAACAAACCCAATTCCTTCAGTCTTCCCTCATAGGTCATGTTCTCTAGACCTTTAATCATTCTTGTTGCTCTTTTCTGGACCCTCTCCAATTTCTCCACATCTTTCTTGAAATGCGGTGCCCAGAACTGGACACGATACTCCAACTGAGGCCTAACCAGCGCCGAGTAGAGCGGAAGAATGACTTCTCGTGTCTTGCTCACAACACACCTGTTAATGCAGCCCAGAATCATGTTTGCTTTCTTTGCAACAGTATCACACTGCTGACTCATATTCAACTTGTGGTCTACTATAACCCCTAGATCCCTTTCTGCCATACTCCTTCCCAGACAGTCGCTTCCCATTCTGTATGTATGAAACTGATTGTTCCTTCCTAAGTGGAGCACTTTGCATTTGTCTTTATTAAACTTCATCCTATTTACCTCAGACCATTTCTCCAATTTGTCCAGGTCATTTTGAATTATTACCCTATCCTCCAGATTAGTCGCAACCCTCCCAGTTTGGTATCATCTGCAAACTTAATAAGCGTACTTTCTATACCAATATCTAAATCGTTGATGAAGATATTGAACAGAGCAGTCCCAAAACAGACCCCTGCGGAACCCCACTTGTTATGCCTTTCCAGCAGGATTGTGAACCATTAATAACTACTCTCTGAGTACGGTTATCCAGCCAGTTATGCACCCACCCACATCTCTCTTTCCCCTTACTAATGCACATTTTACACAAGACTTGAACTATTCTAACCCACAGACAGTCTCAACACTAATACAAAGCAAGAGTCCAGCTTGTGGGACTAGGCCTCAGGCTTCACCATTAACCAGAGGGGCTGTACTGAGAGAAATGCACTTTCTAAAAATCTCAGAAAGCATAGAGAAATGAAGGTGATGATTTGTAATTTTATTCCTTGATTTCTTTTTTGTTTGAATTTATTTGGGATGTATTATGCATAGTTACGCTTTGAATATAGGATATTTTTAGATTTTATTTATTTTCTAAATTATTTACCTGTTTGAAGAGGGTTATGATGAAAAACTAATCATACTGTGTTCCAAAAATAAAGCATTGTTGAAATAACGCATACCAAATATAATTTGTCCACATTTGTTTGGTTGTGATAGTATTTTCATTTTACTTTAGCTGTTCCACTCTGCTGCCACCTGCTTGTTTTGTTTTTTGCATGTAGTTACACAGTGAATGTATCAGCAGCACCTTGTCCTCCAAGAGTTTCTATGGGTAAAGGACTATTTCAGAAGCATGGCAAAATAAAATGAAACCAGGCACTCTGCCATGTTCACATAAGGGAATATGAAGGGTTAACTACAGTAAGCAGCTTGTCCAAAAACATCTGGATTACAGAAACACTGACACAATAGGGCACATTTTGGGTCATGAGACTGACAGCCTCAAGTTGTCCTACAGCTTGATCCCTGGTCCTCAGAAAGGTTTGGGTTCAACCCTTTGTCTAGTACTAGAGCTACTGTTTATGCCTGTATAGTTTCTCCCTCTTCTAGGCATTCTTTCCAGAATGATATCTGATCCTTTAAAAATGGGAGACAAAATAGTTGCAGTTTTATATTAGCCCTGTGCATTAACGCCCTCGGGGGGAGGGTAACTAATACAGGATAAACCTTTGAAAACTAGTACTCTGTGGTCTGGCAGGACCATGAATGCTCCTGGACCAGAGAGCACGGGAGCCTAATGGCGATAGGGACAGCGGGGTCAGCAGACCACAAAGATGCTGGGATAAGGCCCGAGAACCCCAGCAGTATAGGGCCAGAGGAAGAAGGTGCTTTGCTCTGATCATGACAAATATAAACTGCACACGGATGGTTTGTGGGAACGGGAGAATTAAACAGTTAGGAGGGAAGTGGACCTGGAGCAGGATTATTATTACTAGCTTTTTCTTTTTTTTAAGCCGAACAAACCAGCGCTAAAGTTAAATGTGTACAAAAGCCTTCGCCCACAAGCAATAAAGTTAAAAAAAAAAGATGAAATTCACAACTAATATTGCTAACTAACTCAAAACTTATGAAGTCCATTACTAGATCATATGCAAGACCCCACCATCAGGACAGCTGTTGTGGGAATAAAAGCTTTTATTAGATTTTTACAAAATAAGTTGTAAAAGAAAATTCACCCCAACTGTCAGGGGTGTGTGTATGTATTTATTATGTACACTTGCACATTTCGACAATGAAGAGTCATGGTTTGGCCCCAGGGTTTCTAGTGAAAACAGCTCTGCATTTCCACACCAAAACCTAGACCTGGGCTCACAAACTGATAGTTATTTACAACCTTTTGTTTCCCTGCTTAATCCCGCATTGGCAGACAGTATGACAATAGCAATTCCATTCAGAAGTTGCTTTCCCACTTTGAGACTAAGCACACCTTATTTTTGATTAAATGGCTTCCCCATAAC
Organism: Rafetus swinhoei; assembly: GCA_019425775.1. Taxonomy (NCBI): domain Eukaryota; kingdom Metazoa; phylum Chordata; order Testudines; family Trionychidae; genus Rafetus; species Rafetus swinhoei. The sequence goes on along the minus strand of CM033437.1, from coordinate 186,032,507 downwards.
ACCACTGCTAATCTATGGACTGTGACAGACAGGCCAGAGGGCTGAAATACAGTGGGAAAAGACACCCCTAGAAGGGTATAAGATTTGCTCCCCTGTTAACTAGAAGTGGATTACTGCAGGTCAGTCAGGATCAGCTGACAGGGGTTGCCTCAGGCCAATTAGGGTCAGCTGATTCCACTTCCAGCCTGGCTGAGACCTTTTAAAGCTTTCCTGTTCGAGAGAGAGAGAGAGAGAGAGAGAGAAAGGCAAAAATACACCCAAAGCAGCCATCAACTGAGGGAGAGCAGGGGAGTGAACAGCTCCAGGAGGAGAGATTGAACTCCCTACCCCAGGGAGAGACTACAAGCCTAACCGTCTGCTAAGGGAAAGGCTATTGGGTGCTATACCCAAGGGCAAAGAAGGACCCTTGCCACAGTACCAGATAAGATAACTCAGACACCGTGAAAACCTTAGAATCTGAGCTTGTTCTTATTATGCTGTCTTCCAAATTGCTTGTCTGATCATACATTGTACGATAGAAGTTAATACCCATTTTTTAACTTAAAAGGCTAATCAGACAGAAGGCGGCCAAGGCATTCTGATCAGTTTTAGATTTCACTTGCCAGTATGCAATCACATGTACCTTAGTAAACAATACAATATATTTAAAGAGTTGTTGTTAGAGGATAAGTATTGCAAAATATATACAAATGAGATGCTAGGTAGGATTCTTTTTGCAAGTGCTGATATAATCTGTATCAGCTTCAGCATGGACTGCTATCAAGCGTAGATGGCAGTAGATAACTGCCTTAACAGTAGTTACTTCATCCTTAAATGATTAATACAATTTTGAAAACTCTAGAGATTACAGCAAGGTTTTATATACATAAAGGCACAACAATTCTGTTTAAGTTAGCAGTGTTATAGTACAAGACAGTTTCAGTGCCTTTCATGCAAAATATTCACTAAATATTTAGTTCAAGCCTCTTCCACTGAAGTCAACAGATTGCACCCATATCTTTCAGTAAGTAGTACAATTGTCTAAGAATCAATCAACTTAAATTTCCTAAAGACACCTGAAAAACAAAGCTAGTTGCCTACACTTACAAGGGTGTCAAGTTTATATCTTACCAAATGAAAAATGTCATCTCTTTTCAAACAAAGCAGGTATAAAGACAATATCATAAAATATACTAAGAACTTTCCATGTGTAGTGACTTTATAAAGAAAAACACTGTCAACAATCCTAGGATGACAATTCCAAAACAGCTAAATGAGTGAACATCTTACCACTGTTATTTTTCCAAGTCTGTCAGCAGACATTTTGTAAATTGAAAAAAGCGAGCACTGTTTGAGCAACTAACTTGTGGGTCTAAATCTTGAGTGCAACACAGCCTAAAAATCAGACCTGATGTAAATGAACGTACCTATTTTAAACTAGCTATCAATTCAGTGTTAAAAAATCTCACATGCTAAGTATCTATTTATGTCATCTGATAGGAAAGTAGTTTTTCAAACAACTTCAGGAATTCAGTGCTACTGATATGGTTCTCTGGCTAGAGATAAGCCTTTTTTTGGTGTGAATCAGCTTATTTCTGAAGTCTTCAGTTCTCTTAAATCCAAAGTACATCTGTTGTTTTGAAAATGTGTACACTTTACACCTGTCTGTAGTCAAATAGTTATTAGGAGGCAGGTTGTGTATTGCCATCAGGCTAATCTACTCCCAAAGCTTTGAGTTGCCGTTCAATCTCTTCATCTGAAATGGTGGTAGTTTTTGATGCTGATGCAGATGGTAAGCCTCTGGCAGCGGACGGTGCTTTGGCCATCTATTAAATAAACATACAAATATCACTTAGTGAAAAGACTGAGAAAATTTGACTTCTAGCACAGAACAACAAAATGAAAGCTATTAAGGTAACATTTAAATAAAATTAGAGGAAAGTGTTTGACCCCTTTACCTTTCCTGAGATTTCAATTCCAATTTCATCAAGAACTTGGTTCACAATATCCTGGCTTTCTTCTTCTTCATCAGAGCCCTCAAAGATATCATCCAGAGTATCATTAACTAGGACAAATTAAAAAAAAAAAAAACACACCCATAGAGCTGCATTAGAGTACATTAGTCCAAAACAGGAGAATAACTAAAAGCCATCATTCGTCTACACACCAAGCAAGTAGCAGTAGTATCACTGAAAGAAAAGGCAAGAGGATGGAATGTACACTGTGTGCATTTGCTACATAATGTAGTGCTGTTCTGCATCAAATTCTGGCAACCCAGATGTTGTGTTTTCTTATGCACATTAAAATCTTGCTTCTGAAGTAGTGCAAACAGAAACACTTAGGGTATGTCTAGACTACACGCTTCTTTCAAAAGAAGCTTTTTTGAAAGAATCTTTCGAAAAAGCTTCTTTTGAAAGAGATCATCTAGATAGAAGAAGAGAAGAAGAGGTTAGTGGGGGAGGAGGTGGTGCAGAAATGACCCCCTCTCATCCGGCAAAATCCCCCATGAGGATGAGGGTGCCAGACCAGCGAGGTCCAACCTGTAAGGGACTGGTGCACCAATGACTAGCACCATGATGTGATTTTTAAAATCCTATTCCTTTCCCAGACCAGAGGCAATGCAGTGGCAGATTTTAGGATGAGATGGCGGCCATGTCAACAATAGCAAGGTGAGTATGGCATCATTGAGACACTAGTAATTACAAACAAATTGATAACCTTTATCAAAGCCACAATGGTTAAGTTAAAAGGAGGGGGAAGAAGGGAAAAAAAATCCACATATGGTTTGAGAAACTGAGTAGTCCTTAACTGGAGTTCTAAGGTAAGGCTCTATATCCCTCAAAATGTAATAGCCAGAAAGCTAGTCCATTAGTATCCAGACTACCATGAGTTTAAACTTCAATACAGAGAGCTGCTCCTACCCAGCACTAAAGTCACTAGGCACATGGGGTCCCAGGCTCTGCTTGACTGTTTTTTACAACTCTTTTGTCCATTCTTGTTGTCTATTAAGAAACAGTTGCTGGAAGGATTGTTCTAGGACTCCTGCTCTTCCATCCCAAACATTTTACAAGTTCTACATACCACTGCTATGAATGAGAGGCCTTTCAACTAGTCTCATTTACAGATCAGTGTACACACAAATATCGACAGGCAAGCCCAAAGCGCTAAATGTCATCCTAATGCTCAGACCTGTCTTCAGACTAGAAAGAGGATTTGCTTACCCCCCCACCCCCATTCCAATACTAAAGTCTTTTTTTCCCCCTAGAATTCCCATATCCAGTAAACATCCTTCTTTGTGAACAAGTATATTTGTTGACTACATATTATAGTTGCACTCTAGTCTTCCCTTCTGAAAGTGCAGAGGAGCTTGTGCGATTTCATCTCTTTCCCTGCAAAAAGAGCATCAACTTCCCATGTCACTTGCTCCTGTGAAGATTCTATCATTTCTGGTTAGGTCTACAGTATAGCTTTTTTGGGAAAAAGTTGCGCAAATTGCGCTCCGCAACTTGCGTAGCTTTTTCTGATTGCTTTTCCAGAAGAGGCTTTCCTGCCATTGGGCCCTGTCTAGGCAGGGCCCAATGGCAGAAAAGCCTCCTCTTTCAGAAGTGCCCTTATTCCTTGTAGAACAAGGTATACAGGGCTGCCCGAAAGAGCGCATTTTCTCTTCTGCAAAAAAACTGGAAGAACAAATGCGTTCCCTGGACGTGGTGGAGTTTTTCCAGGATGGTATCCTGGAAAACCCCCGCAGTCTAGATGTACCCCCAGAAAAGCAGACTGTCATTTCTGTTATTCCCCAAGAGCTGAATGCCTAATGATTAGGCTAAGAGGCTATTCCTTTGGTTTAGTCAATTCTAGTAGTAATAGTAGTAGTAGTATTAAGTATTACACCTGTTCTTCAACTCTTCCATTGAGTCTCTTCCAATTTCTCTGTTCTTATTTCTGAAAGTCTTTCATACAATGGGGGAGTAGACAGTCTGTCAAATGTCCAGAGCAACCATGCAGAAAGTGACATTTTTCCCTTTAATAATCACTTACTGATAGCAATTTAATGAGTTAGTGGTAATATTTAGAAGTGGGATTAAAGTGTCTAACCACTTTAGTTGTCTGAGAGTATCAATTTTCGCTGAAGTTATTTACTGGAACACATGACTTACTCATTTCCTCAGTCATTTCCATCTTCATGTTTTCCTTTTGGAAATTCTGCATAGTTTGTAATGTCTTCTGAGGGTCCATCTTCTTGTTAACAGCTTGCATTGTCTAACAACATTAGAATACATTAGTCATAAAATTGCACATATTTGTCTAGGTAAAGTTAAGTGATTTCTAGTCTAAAACCTGTGACCACATTCGGTGTTCTTTGTATATCTAGAGCTTCAGGTGCATATGGAATATTCATTTGGCCTCTTGACTAGTAATTAATAAAAATCTACTACTGTGACTAGTGTAATATAAACAACATGCTAGACTGACCTTAAATAAAGGAAAAAAAAAGTTTCTGGCTTGCAAGAAGAGCACAGTAGAGGAGAAGAGTTACCTAATTAGGTAACTCACTGTTATCCGACAGATAGAAATGGCAATAATGTTTAAGGCAGGTTAAGAACATTCTTGTCAACCACGACTACAAAGAAATCCTTATGCTGCTGCCATTCCAGGGGAGGCTGCCATGAAGCAGCCCGCCAAGACAGAGGCTGCTCCGCAACATGAAGTAGCCTCTGTCCGCGGTGAGCCTGGGCCCCGGTCCATAGGGGGTCTAAGCAGTGTTTTTAGTACTGTATTTTTTACTGCATTAACTGAAAAAAGTTAACCTCGGCCAAAATAACTCATATCATATATATAGTAGCCCAATGTCTGAGAGTCTGTAACGCTGAAATGCTGGCTGTTCCCTCTGGGCGGCCCATGCTGCATGGGGAGTGCGGGGCCCAAACGGCCGCTTGCGGCTTGCTCCCAGCAGCGGCCCAGCTGGCGCGCAGAAGTCAGCCGAGTGCCAAGGTGGGAGGCGAGCGGGGGCGGGGTGGTGACATGCGGCGTGACAGTGGCTCCAGGCCGCCCCTCACCGTGAGCGTCACCGCCCGCCCCGCCAGCCTCCGCCGTGGTGCTTGGCTGACTTCTGCACCGTTCAGCCAGGCTGCCGCGTGGGAGCAAGTGGCGCAAGCGACCGTTTGGGCTCCACACCCCACATGCAGCACGGGGAGTGCGGCGCCCAAACGGCCATTTGGGCTCCGCGGTCCCCCGAGTGAGAGGCAGGAGGGGAAGGAGAAAAGAGAGAGAGAGACAGATAGAGAGGCAGGAGGCGGAGGAGAGCTGAGAGAGAGGGGGGGAGACAGTAGGAGGAGGAGGAGGAGGAAGAAAGAGAGAGACAGACACGGAGTGAGAGACCGGAGGCTCAGGAGAGAAGACAGACGTGGAGGAGAGACCTGAAAATCCCATTTTATGACGAGCTAATTGGCTAGTTATATAATAATGTTGCATAGAACATTTATGAACTTGCTTCAGTTTAAAAAAAATATTTAAATCCTGATGGAAATTGGAAAATTTTTCAAATGGAAATTGACATTTCCATTGATTTTGTCACTTCTCAACATGGAGTTTTAAAAAGTAAGGTTAACTTCCTCATATGTGAAGCTGCTATATGAATGATGGGAGAGGAAGTCACCAGAGAGAAAGAAGGTGCATGCTAGCATAAACTGTCTTGTGTAACATTGACTTAGCTGTGCCATCTCTTGGAGCAAAAAAAGACCTACTGCATAGCCACAGCTTTATATGGTTCAAATGGTTTTTTTTAAACTTTATTCTTTAAAGAGAGGTTGTTGGTAGTAGCCCTCTAAAGGAAGGTCTTCCTAGCAGCTTCTTCCTGCATCAAATCAAATTAGTGAGATATTGCAGTTTTATGAGACAAGAAGCAAAGCAATTTAACACAATTTCCTTGGTGTACAGAGGGTGAAGATGAAGGCGAGTTCTAGCTCACTGAGCTCTTTAGAAGTGTCAGCCAGAAAGTAAATGCCTCATTTTCATTCAAGTCAAAGCTAGGTGACATACTGCCTTGATTCCTAGAATCAATCTACCCTACTTTTGCTTTACCTACCAGAAGTTATATGACAGACTAAGTTTATAGGAAAGACATTGCACAATGATAAGCTGTTTATTTGTTAGTCTACTATAATAACCCTTTGCATCAAAACTTACAGGAGCAATTTAAAACCCTAGACACTAAAACTAAACAGCTTTCAGGCTATGACTAAGATACTGTAAGTCAGCTGTGACACAGAGTCTGCTAGTTTAAATAGCAGATACTGACCAGCAAGATATGAATGGCTAATTTAGTGTCTTTCAAAACGTGAATTAATATTCGCCAGGCACATGTCATCACTAGACAGTTTTTACAAAATAACATTGAATATGTCAAGATTTTTGCAATCTACCTTTTGTATTTGAGTTTCAGTATGAAAGTGCCTGGGAACGTGAATTGCATTTAGACATTTGTATGGATTTAACTACTCACTTTTGCTGTGGTTGACATAGCTCCAGCCATCTTCATCTGGGAGTTCATCACTTTAGTCTGAGTTGACATGGAGGTGACCTTTGAACTAACGGCATAGGTTCGAGTTTTCTGTTTTCGCAGTTGTACAAGCTGTTTTGCTAGAACCTTGCAGGCTTCTTTGTTACCAGTCTTTGCCATTTTTTTTATTTCCAGTTCCTATGTTTAGAAAGGCAAGTAGTGTTTAGAGCCACATTAAGAGAACAAAGTTATACAACTAACTCACACCTTTAATAAATGCTAGATTGGATAAATTAACTGCATGTACAAAACCACTCTGAGAATGAAGGAATTGGCAAAGGATGTAAGAATATTTCCCCTTTACCTATCGAGCAGAAGTCTATACTAAGACTATAGAATATTGTCCTCTATTTAACTATCACTGAAAGAATGACTCACTTTATAGTGTGGGAGTGTGCACTTCCCTGATGTACTATTTCTTACAGAAAGGTAGATATTATTAGTGCATTCTGACATGGAGTCGAATGTACGGAATTAAAGTGTATTTTTATGAGATCTTTTAGTTTACAGGCTGATAAAATACATGTGAAGATCCAACTGTGATCTGTACCCCTGCCAAGTCATCTTCTCCTGAGTCTTTTAGGGTATGTCTACCCAGCAAAGAAAAACCCATGGGTGGCCTGTGTAGTCAAATTGGGCCCATAGGGCTTGGGCTGCAAACTGTTTCATTGCTCTGTAGACCTGGAGCCTAGGCTCTGGGACCCTGTGGGATGGGAGAGCCTAAAGGTATGTTTACACTGCATCTAACACACCTGTGGCTGGCCCATAATAGCTGACTTTGATTATAGGGCTGTTTACTTGTGGTTTAGACATTTGGACTTGGGCTCGAGCTCTGGAACCCCACAAGGAGAGGGGATCCCAGTGCCCAAACAGCTACACCACAACTAAACAGACCTGTAATCTAAGTCTGAACCAGCTGCCATGTTTTAATTGCAATGTAGATATACCCTTAAACTCTCCTTTTGCATTCATCTGTTGCAACCTAGTGGCTATATAATCAACAGAAGAAAGCCTGATAGAGCTTGAGGCTACGTCTAGACTGCAAGCCTTTTTCAAAAGATACTTTCAAAAAAGCCTCTTTCAAAAGAGAGTGTCTAGACTACCACCAGTACTTTCGAAAAAGCAAGTCGCTTTTTCGAAAGAGAGCACCCAGGCAGTCTGGATTCTCTCTTTCGAAAAAGCACAGTTTGCATTACATAAAGACTTTTATCGAAAGAGCACTTTCGGAAAAAGGCGTTATTCCTCGTAAAACGAGGTTTTCTGCAGTCGAAAAAACTGCCGCGTTCTTTCGATTTACTTTCGAAAGAACGCAGCAGCAGTCTAGATGCAGGGGAAGTTTTTTCAAAAAGAGGCCACTTTTTTCCAAAAAAACCCTGTAGTCTAGAAACACCCTGAGTGGGCAGGTTTTAGTTTCCAGGAAAACTTTACCCTTCAGCACCTCTCCTTAAAGATTATGGAGTTTTATTTTTTGGTTACTTCAAGTAAACAGTTGAAGTCCAAGTTCCCTTTCCAGGATTTAACTCAATTTTAACACATAATAAAAGCAGTGTGACTTGTCTACACTGCCACAAGCTAACACAATACCGTAGGCAAGGCCTATGCCCAGATAACTCAATAGCCTGTATGGAGAGGGAATACAAAACTAATGAAACTAATGGAGGCAAGGAAAGTTTTGCACCCTTGCTTGTTAACAGCTCTTCACAGAACATGCTGATCAGTTTGATTTTTGTGACGTGGTCACTATCATGAAATCCTATGAAGTTATTTACTGAAGAGGGAAAAAATAGGGCTCTTTTCTTTAATTTGCCGTAATGTTACTGGCTGAACATACACAGTTCATACATCCAATTATGTGATGACATTTTCTTAGTTTTACTTTCTGCCTATTCCCAATGTGTAAGCACAGCATGGCAGCTGTTGGTGGGAAAGCTCCCGCTAGAAAAAGAGAAGTGCTTTATCCTCACCTGACAGCAACAGATGACAAAAAGGCTGTTATAAAGTGCTGTGATAGCAAGTAGTGGACTATAGCATGTAGACAATGAAGACCCAACAGCAGGGCAGATACGAAGCTCCAGGATATATCCCAAAAGCAAATGTTTTAACTAACTAATTGCCTTGGTTTTATCACTATGGTAGAGACAGCATCTTGTCACCAGTGTTTCCTCTAAGATTTTCCATCCATAAGTGGAGTGAGTTTTGTCTTGTGCACCAATACTGAGGTCATGTGCGCTTGTTTGAATGTGTGCCACTGTGGCACCCAAGTTTAAACCTCTCCCTTTTCCCCTCTGCTGCCATGTCTCCTATCCTTCCCTCACCCCATCTGCTCCCCTGGTGCCTGCTGCTGCCGCCCCCAACCCCTCCTCTGCTAGCCTGGATCTTGTCCTTCTCACTCCCCCCAGCCCTTCTGGACCTGCCCCCTCCCCAGCCTCTCTGACTCCTGCACCCACCCTTCCCTTCTCCCCTGTGCCCACCTCTCCTCTAGCCCCCTTCCCTATCCTCTCTCCTAACTCCTCCCTCTACCCATATGCCCTGCCACTCTCCTCTGCCCCCTGGTGCCACATGTCTGCCCTTCTGCTTCACCCCCACAGTCCCCTGGCACCTGCACCTTCCCGTACCCCTGCACCTTCCTGGTGCCTCCCCCTTCCCTCACTGCTCTTGCTCTCTCATCATCTGCCCCCCTTGCCCTTTTCCTCTCTGGTACCCACCCCCTCACCACCCTCTGCCCCAGTTCTCCTCCCACCCCTGCGCACCCTCACACGTAACTTGCTCCATCCTCTACCTTCCTCATGCCCACCCCTCCTTTCAACCCCTCTTCTCCCAACACCCACTCCTCCCCTTCTTCTTGCTCCCAGGCTGTGTCTACATTGGTGCGATCTTGCGCAAAAGCAGCCGCTTTTGCGCCAAAACTTACTGGCTGTCTATACTGGCCGCGAGTTCTTGCGCAAGAACACTGACGTTCTAATGTGTGAAATCAGTGCTTCTTGCCCAAGAACTATGATGCTCCCGCTCAGGAATAAGCCCTCTTGCGCAACTGTTCTTGCGCAAGAGGCCAGTGTAGACAGGCAGCATGAATTTCTTGCGCAAGAAAGCCCTATGGTTAAAATGGCCATCAGAGCTTTCTTGCGCAAGAGAGCATCTACACTGGCATGGATGCTCTTGCGCAAAAGCACATCTCTTGCGCAAAGGCACATGCCAGTGTAGACGCTCTCTTCTGGAAGAGTTTTTGCACAAGAACTCTTCCGCAAAAGAGTTCTTGCGCAAAATCATGCCAGTGTAGACGTAGCCCCATTGTCCCTCCCCTTTCCTCTCCCAGCATCACCCTGTCCTCTCCCACGGACACCTTCCCATCCCTCCCCCCGCTCCTTCTGCCTTTTCCCCTCATTGTCTCCCCATGCCCCCTGGCATTTGTCTTTCCTCCACCCTGCCCCTTGGTGCCTTCCCCTTTCTCCTCCTGCCTTGGCGCCCTCCTCTCCCCTTAGTGCAAGCCCCTTCCTCTCCTCACCCCCCCTTTTTCCTTAGTTCCCCCACTGCCCCTTCCCTCACCTTCTGCCTTCCTGACACCTGCACCACTCAACCCCATCTAGCTCCTTGGTTCCGGGTGGGGCCACATGGCAGGTGGCTGCTCCACATGCTGAGACTGGAGCCAAGGCTGAAGTGGTATTTTTAGTACCATGGCCCAGGTTCCAGCTCTGACAGCTGCCATGTGGGCCGTATGGAATGGGGCAGCCACCCATCATGAGGCCCACCCCCGCGAGCAGCTGAGGCCATGGCTGCATGGCTCTGCTGAGGGGGTGGGTGGGACTGAAATTCTTGCTGTGTGCCCGTGCAGGTGCGCACCTTACAGGGAACCCTACTTGTGACCATAAGTGATATTTCATGTGTAACAAAAAAAAACCCCTATAAATACTGATAGGAGGATAATATTTTGAGTCTATAGGTTGGACCTTGCTGGTCCAGCACCCTGGGGACCTGACTGGTCCCAAACGAGGGGATTTGCTGGACCAGGGAACATCCCTCCCCTCGTGGCCCATGCTGCCACCAGTCTAGGGCTCCAGCCTGCCCATGCTGCTGCCTTGGCCCCTGGCCCCACTACTGCTGAAACTGGAGAACCACAGCCAGAACCGCACAGCCAGGGCAGAGCTCCGCAGCTGTCTGGCTCCTTAGCTGTCTGGCCCAGAGCTCCGTGGCCTAGGCCAGAACTTCCTGGCTGCCACTGGAGCTGGAGTTCCCTGGTCTCTGGAGCCAGAACATGGCCAGAGCTCCGTGGCCAGGGGAAAGGGCCAGAGTTCCCTGGCTGCTGCTGGAGTCAGAGGTCCACGGCTGTGGCCAAGCTAGAGCTTCCTGGCCATTGAAACGAGGGAGTTCTGCTGGGGCCAGAAATCCCGCCCCTCCCACGCCCGCCCACCCTCCCGCCCCCTCACTCATTCACTCTGGGCTCCAAGTTGACGGTGCCCCTTATGGTGCTCCTGCCCTGCCATCAGACTGCCCTCTTCTTGGGCTCTGATCCAGGAACATCCACGGTCCATACTGGAACACGGATGTTGCCAGACCAGGGGAGTCCTGGTTAAGGGAGGTACAAAGTGTAGTACATTATGTTGACAGAAATTGCTTCCTACAAACCCCTTCTTTGATGAAACAATTTCATGAGGGATTTGATGAGACATAATTTTACTGAGAGAGTATAGCTATGCAAGTGAAATACATGAGCTCAACAGAAAAGTACTGTGGGCATGAAATGGAATGGTAATCCCGTTTTTGTAGCCTACTTGTAAGAGAGGAGGGCAGTTTTTGACACACAGTGCTCAAAAATGTCATTGAGGTTTTCATGCTTTTTAAATTGGAGATGTTAAATTTCAATTAATCAACTAATCAAGTAGTCAATGAAATTTCCACTGACTATTCTATTCGTCAACAAGGGGGGCACTCGCTATCCTGCTGTGTCTCTGCCTTTGAAATGTACAAGAGCCCTCCAGCACCAGTTCTTGCTCCTCCCCACTTGCTGCCTCTCTCTGATAGAGGCAGCAAGGGGGACGGCAAAGTGACTCCTTGAGTCACTATTCGACTACCCGATAAACATATGCTTGTAGTCAACTAGTTGCTAACATCCCTATTTTAAATATAACTCCAGTATTATGTGGTTGAGATAAGAGCAGCATGAATAATTTGGACACATATTTCCAAGTGTTATAATAGCAAATGTTAGGAAGCACTAGTTTTTCCAATTAAATATAGTAGTTCTTGTAACCCATCTCTCTCATTATGGTATTAAAACACAGTTTTAAGATTAAACATTATATACTGTGAATGCCAACTATTACTAAACTATTAATTACAAGCTGAATCTGTGCCAGTGAATCAAGTAGTGATATGGCTGATGTAGTGATTATTAAAATTAATTCTGAAAGTGAAAAACTAAATTAATCCACCGTTCTTATATTGAAGAAATTTTAAGCCAGTTGATTTCAGCCAGTCACCTTTCTATCAAAATTCAGTAAGTGAACAGGATAGTAAGCAAGATACATTACTGATCAGACATAAAAAGTGTCCACACTATCCAACTAAAGACCAATATAAAAATAGTAAGTAATTGTAACAATGCTATTACAAAGCAACATCTACTTTAAAGAATATTTGCTTTGCCTTTCACGTAGCAGCAAAAGGCCATTGTTACAGAACAATGTTCTGATTCATTGACAATTTCTTGCTCTTTTCAAATGACAAGCATACCAGGCTTTGACAACTCACATTTCTTAGGTGTTTGAGCAGCAAAAAGTAATAATAGAGGACAAAGTCTTTCAAAGATTTGTTCTTTTTGCCTCTTCCTTCACAAGACAAAAACAAACAAAAAAAATGCCCACTGACATGGAACGAAGTTTCACAGTGAATTTTTTTAAGGAAATCAAGGCACTAAAAGAAATAATGGTACCATCCCCACCTACTCAATGTCAGACATATAAATCCCTAGCAAAGGATAAGTTTTCCAAGAAAAGTCATCTTTTGAGGCTCTCTTTTTCCTTGTGCCAAAACTGATATCCCCAAGACCTGCAACTATATAAAGCAATGTCTTATTAACCACCTAAACAAGGAAGTGGACTGTCACTGAGTTTTTTTCCACACAGTTTTTACGTCATCTATCAAGGCATGTAATTTATGTAGGTCTCTACCAGTATAGGTATTAGGTGACATAAAACTCAATAAGATGTGCTAACAATCATTCAACAAGAGAGTTATCAGAGTTATGTTTAATAAAGGCAGTTGACTGTAGGGAAATTCTGCAAAGAACATAGGAATAACTACGTCCAGATGACAATTTTACATGTGGATTTGTCCTTGTCTACAGTTGCCATTAAGTCATGTTGTATTTTGAGATGATCAGATGTGCTACAGAACATAAGTGCTAATATTCCCTCTGAAACTCTCATCACTGATGTTCATTTAAATGAGCATCAATGACTTATAGTAATGCTTCCATCTGCTTTCTAACATAAGAGCACTGCCCCCAAAGCTTATAGCCTTTGTCGTGTATTATAAAATGGTTATGAATGGGGTAGAATTCCCAACAACCCACATTGGAATTCAAAGCACTAATAAACTGCTTTTTAAAAATATTTTAAAACAGGTTTGGAAACATTGACTCAAATTTACCCATGCTACTAGACCAAAAAAAGAAGAAGAAGAAGAAAAAAAAAAAGGAAAAGATTCAGGTTATATAATAAAAACCAGCCTACCCTCTGACCTTGCACTCAGTAGAGGTTCAGGAACACTTAAGAGACACTTTCTCCTAAAAGCATAATGGTGAAACACTAGAAACTTCCCTAATTAACCTAACTAATGTAGATAGGGGTAAAGCCAACAATACTTTGAAGATTGTCTCAGACTTAAATGACATTCTCTTGCTATTTATTTAAATGGCAAACAAACACTTAATTATGAGTTTTAAAAAGGTAAAGTAAAATTCTCTGTTCTACTTACCAGCTGCTTTTCCTGTCTCTCCAAGGCTGCTCGATCTCTGGTTATAGTCCTCTGTGTACCTCTCAACTCTCGATTCTGCTCCTTTATTACATCTGGAAAGGAAACATTTAAAATTGGTAAAATCAATCTTCAAACCCAATTCTTAACAGTATTGAAACACGTAATAAAAACCTACAATTTATTGGATGATAGCAAACTTCCCTTCATTAATTTGATTTTTATCATAAGAGTAAAGTACTCTCCTCCTACTGGAACAAATAATATCAAATATATGCTAACAATATCACATATAAATGTACATGTCTGAAACACTATATTAAATTTCCATACTATAGGCCAAATTCTCCTTTTATACAAGTATTGGCTGGTGGTCCACGGAAAAGTCTGCGTTGAGTGGGGTAGGCTGTGGGCCAAAAAGTTTGGGAACAACTGGAACTGTTAAGCCAACAGCTTTTAACACTAAATTTTCTTTACTTTAAAAGTTTAAAGGAATTTAACAAGCGAGTGTGCCTGCAACTGTGGCACCCATGTGGATTGAGGTTTCAGTAAGCCCACTACAATTTGTCTGACCACCTTGACATGTGCACTTAGAAGACAGTCCTAGGAGCTTGTTAACTGACTCAGGTGAAGGCCTAATGCTGAGTGCCTTTTAAGATCATCTTCTGAATATTTAAATTTAAACACAAAAGGAAAGCAGAGAAGTGCTCCTTTGAGCCCACATCATGAAAACTTAGCATGTGCATACGGAAATCAAAGGTTAGCGTTATAACAATATCACACTTACTAGGAGATATTTATGAAACAAATACAAAAAATGCTCTATTGATGACATTTTTATACTGCCCTTGTATGGAGCAGAGAATGGCATCTGAGGGCAGAGAGTACTTTATCTTCTTTGCAAGATATTGAAAACAATTTGCACTAGGTGCAAGAGAATAATTTCTTCATACTACTGTTACATGGAAGCCTTATGGAATTTTCCTGATAAAGTGAACATATTAAAAGCAAATTTCAATTTATGATTTAGAACCAGTCATTTCATCTTCCACTAAAGATTTGTCCTCTTGTTAGGCTATGTAGGTCTTACAGTGAGTATTAAAATGTACACAGAAGGATTGATTACTGAAGAATAACCCCCTTTCCTTTGTGGAGAGAGAAACAGTTCTCTTGGGTATAGGTTGTATACTAAGGATGTTAAGGACTAGTCGACTATCCGATAAGCAAATGCTTATCGGATAGTCAGTCGACTAGTCAATTCCCCCCCTCCTTGCTCTCTCTATCCTTCCCCCTTGCTGCCAAGGTGGTATTCAAAGGGGCAGTGCCGCACAGCTGATCCATGGCTCAGCTGTGTGGCGCTGCCCCTTTGAACACCGCCTCAGTGTTTCAAAGGGGCAGCTCAGCTGTGCGGCGCTGCCCCTTTGAAACACTGAGGTGGAGTTTCAAAGCGGCAGCGCTGTGTGGAGCCCGGAGTCAGCTGGGGACCCAGCTGAACCCGGGCGCGGCGTGGCATTTCCACGGAACTTGGGATCAGCCGGGGATCAGCTGCATTTCAAATCGGCAGCGCAACATGGAGCCCGGAGTCAGCAGGGGACTCTGAGTTGCTCACTGACCCCAGGCTCATGAGGGTGCTTCCACTTTGAAATGCAGAAGAGCCACTGCTGGGGACTCTTGTACATTTTAAAGCTGGCATGCCCCCATGTAGCCCAGAGTCAGCGGGCTGCACGTGGAGTTCCGCATTCCACCTTTGAAATGTGCAAGAGCCCCAGTGCAAGAGCACATTCAAAGGAGGAATGTGGACGTGCCTATTGACTATTCAAGCGGTCGATGGAAATTCCATCGACTACTCAACTAGTAAATTAACCGCTAGTTAACATCCTTATTGCATACTCCCATATTGTTTTAATGTTTCAGAATTCCAAAGAGTAAAACAGTCAGCAGGCACCATACTATTCTGTACATTATAGTGTCTTACTAGAATGGTTTAACTACAAATAGCAGTTAATTTTTGGTGTGGTTAGAAGGCCTCTACTATAGACTTAATCGCTCTAGTCCGGCACCCTTGAGACCTTACCAGTGCCGAACCAGAAAATTCACCAAACCACAGAAGGTCACCATTGTTTAGCAGCATTACCAACACTTCCACTGCTTACTTGGATTTTAGAACATTTAGAGGTAAATTAGAGCTAGATAACAGCACCGAACATTGAGAGTCAGGACTAGTGACTGTAAACAGACTGTGGGAAACTTAGCAACACCCATGATAAGTGAATATCCCACTAACTAAGGTCATGCTAGACCACAGATGTTGCCAGATCAGAGAGTGTGGGACTAGAAAGGTTCAACTTGTAGTCTATTTTATTAAAATGACATTTATATGCTTATCTGATTTTTACTTTGTAAGACATGCAAACAAGTTCCTTTCATCTGATTTAACCCATAACAAACATTTAAATATATCAAAACAACAAGTTCTATATACTTTGAGCAACATGCAATAATGTATTTATCTTTCATTTTCAGTTGTGCATGATTAGAAATCAGGAACCCTTTTCAGGTTTATATTGTAAAGACTGGGTAACCCTCTATCAAAGTCTGTTTAAAACCATCTGAAAAGGAAATTAACATTCCCATAATTAAGTCTACATCATGGTTTTGGAATCCAGAAAAGGCAAACTAACACTTGTCTCAGTATGCAGCTATTTTCCTTATTTACTTACAAGTGAAAAGCAACTTCGACAGGCTCAATTATTGTTAGATGACTGTATCATGAACAATAAACAGAAACTGCAGCCATAGACATCATTTTAAAGCATACATCAATCTTTCTTGAAAAAAAATAGAGTACAATATATGAAAATAAAGACTGAGAAATAAAACCAATGTATTTTGGCCCAGCACAGCAATGATGGAAACAATTCAAGAGATAAGCATAAAGCATGAGATCTATCAAAATGACTTTAAAAAGAGGACTTTGCCTTGGGCTGGGGCGGGGCGGGGGGAGAAGAGATTTAAAATTTAATTATGATAAATATAGTTGAGTTTAAGAACACTGAGAAGAAACAGTAAATATATTTATGTATGAGACTAGCATTGATAGTTTTATTCTAATCTAATCAGAAAATATTCCTTTTGTTAGAAAACTTGCAGAGTAGAAACTGAACCTAAAGATAATAAAGGCACTAGCATTTTAAACATGTTAGAAGCCAGGAAAAAAGTCAACAGCATTTTCTTTGTATTTCCTGTGCCACAGGAGATTTTCAGCTACTTTAAAGAAATACAGCAATAGATAACAGATAGTAACTAGAGGTACTTTAATTTGTTTCTGAAAATGAAGGCGAATCTAATAGAAAATGAGAGCTTGTTGCAACACTGAACTGCCACAGAGGAATAAGACAAAGGATCATATATTGGCCCAATTCTAATGCACAAAAGGGAGAAAAGGTTTTAAACAGCAGAATCTCCCCTTCCTTTGCATATAGAAATCACCAGATAGCATAAAGGGACAACTCTATATCACCTGTTCCTATCACCTTCATGTCCCACTGTATGCATTCAATAGATATGTTTGAGGGGCATGCTTGTAAATGAAGCCCCAAAACAGTAAGTGGCCCCTCATGATCAAGACAAAAAAGATGGCACAATACACTTCTGCCCTCCTCCCAGCCCTGTGCCCCAAAATACTAATCTTTGCTTCATGAAATACAATGTCACTTTTTGGGGTCTGCTTTATTTAGAATGACACTCCACACAGTTTGCTTAGTGAATGTATTGTCTAGTCAGTTTCAAAACTTTGGCTGATAACAGACAAGCAACTCTCCATCAATTAAGCACATCTACCTACTGGAGAATGTATGTTGGTGTAAGCAATGTTCTTATAAGGGGAGGTAACCTGCGCCTTTTTATTACTCATGTATTTGAAAAGACTTATTTCTGCATTGGATTTAATACTTTGTCAGTAAAATCTATCCCCCAAAACAACAAGATGTATCCCTACATATGAGCAACAGGTAGTAAATGGCGATCGGATAACTAATGAACACCAGGTGCTTTCTTCTCAGGCAGACGCCAGTCTCTTTGAATTTGCAGCAATGTTTATCTGCTCTTCTCTTCCAACAAAGAGAAAAGTGTTCTCAGAGAAGCGAGCAACTTGCTTGCATGGCACTGCTAACTGTTTAAGTGAGAGACATTTTGTATCGCTTCGAGCAGAAAATAAAAGATCCCTCCCGCAATAAAACCCAAAGAACAAAAACCCAACCCAACCCCCCCTTTAAACCAGGTTCTCGGTAGGTTCGGCCGAATCTCACTGTCTCCAGGCCCCACCCGTAAGAGAAACCACCTTAGAGACCAGGCACAGGTGTTCCCACGAATGTGCTCAGCAAACCCAAGTTCTACTTTCACCCCCGACTCGCTTCCTGGTGACCGCTCCCACTGTGTCAGCTGCCCCTGACGCGGCCGGGGCGGCTCCCTGCCTCTCACACGCGCTTACGGATGAGTCACTAGCGCGCCGCTCTCGCCCTTGTTTTCCAGCCCAGCCCTGCCAGGCACAGCCCGGGGAAGGGGCCCCGCGAGCCGCGCTCTGCCCTCGGCACAGACACCCCGAGGGGACGCGCGGAGAAGGCTCCGCTGGAAGCCCCCCCCCGGGGCGAGCTTTGGCCGCGGCAACAAGGCCCTTTCCCGGGGGGGCGAGCCACAGACCGGCCGACCCCCGGACACAGGGCCGGACAGACGGACACCCCCCCGCACAGGGCCGGGCGCCCCCGCTCACCATCCACCGTCTTCTTCTTGAAGAGCGAGGCCATGGCGGCGGCGGCAGCGAGAGCCGGAGCCGCCAGAGCCCAGCACCGCACCCGGCTCCGCGCCTCCTTCCTGCTTCTCCGGTGACCGCCGGGAAGCGGCGCAGAGACCCGCCCCCCCGCCGGGCCCGGCTCCGCCCCCAGGCTGGGAAGCGGCCCCTTGAATCCCCGCCCCAGCAGCCGCCCTTAATGCCCCCTGCGTGCGCACCCCTCCCCTCCAGCATCGCCTGTCCCTCGCCCCCTTCGCCTCGTTCCCCCTCCCTAACTCCCCAGCTCAGCCCCCTGCCGCCCTCCCCCCGGGCTTCAGTCCCGCCCCCCTCTTTGGGGCTGAATAAAACTTCTTGCCAAAGGGGGAAGCTGCCACTCGCTGCCCCAGCGCAGTGTTAATAGGGGGCAAAACAGCAGGCAGGGAGACTGGGAAATGGCCCGCACTGCTGGGGTCATTGGAGAGGGTGTAGCGCTGATAGCCCAGGGTGAGAGGAAGCAGTGGCAGTATAGGGAGAGGGTGCAGTATTGCCTGCCTGGCAGGCAGGATGGACATACAGGTACAGAAGAAATCACTGGTTCCGATCAGCCTGACCATAGAGAAAAACAGCAGCTTGCCCTTCTCATAACACTAAGCCCCAGCTCATACAAGGGAGGTGTCTCTCCTACTCAGACATCAGAGCTGCCTCTGTAACCAGTCTCTGTGCTCTATATGGAGGAAGGATAGTGAGGTGCAACTGTTTCAGTCACAAGTATGGTGCCCTTGGGGAAACCTCATGTCAAAACCCCCTGGTGGCTGGCACTTATGCCCAGGAGAGACAGCAGTATGATTTACTTACTTGAACGGAAAGAAGATGGAAGTTGTGGGAGCCCTTTGGCCGGGGCCGACTTCTCCATTAGGCACAGTAGGCACAGTGCCTAGGGCCCACGATACTTTTAGGGGCCCACGAAAATGTTTTAATTTCTTTTAAAATCAGAAGAAAAAAAATGAACTTTTAGGGTCGAAGAAAATGTTTTAATTTTTTTCTCACAGCAGAAAAAAATGAAACTTTTAGGGCCCATGAAAATCTATTAAATTTTGCCTAAAACAGAAAAAAAAAAGTTGAAGTATTTAAAGTTATATCAAAAATCATTTTTAATATTTTTTTTTATGGAGGAAGGGGCCCATGAAGGCAAAAGCGCCTAGGGCCCACAAAAGTCATAATGCGGCCCTGCCTTTGGCAAAGGTTGGGTGAATAGTTGGAGTACTCTGGTGCATTAAAGGGAGAATGGAGAACTGAAGAAGATGGGACTTGCCTCTGGGTAATTTTAGAATGGTCACAAAAATTATGTAAATCAAGCCCTTCACACACGCAGAATTAATTTAGTTAATATTGAATCTGTAGTTGTGTGTGTTTGTGTGTATCTATATCGGTCAGAAATGGTCCTTGTCATACTTGTCAAGGGTCCACTCCTGGGGCCTATTTAAATAATGAAAACACAAAGAATGCATTTTGTGGATTTTCATATTTCACGTGTTACAGACTTCTGTCTCTACACCTTTTCAATGGGTTTATAAATGTTGCACAATTCAAGAGGGAGTTGCAAATTTGAGATATTATCATGTGTAAAACTTTCCTGGGTATGATTTATAAAATCCTCTTCTACAATGTTGGCATATTCATGATACTCTCAGATAATAAGATGTAACACCATATGAATATTAACTAAATGGAAGAAACAAACTTTAAAATCTGTGAAATCTTTACAAATACAAAGTAATTTTAATTAAGGTTCCCCCTAACTTTTAACCCCCTTGTTCCTAGACATTGCCACACTTAAGATATTTACTAATTTTCTGAGATGACCTCCTATTTGAGGATTATACATACTTCAAGATATAAAATATATGGGTATACAATATTTAGTAACAATTTTCTTGTTTTTCAGCAACAATTCAGATCCATAATTCTTAATAACATGGTTGTTGATGTAGGATTAGTGTCCATCATGTACAAGCATCTCAATATGCTACATAAACATAAAAGATCTTGGTGCTATTGTACATGCTGCTGAGTTATTAATATGAATAAAAGCATAAATATACCTTAATTCCTCATTTTTAAAAAAAATAGTGGTTTCTTCATAGGCTTCTACAAAGGAAGCATATTATAATACAGCAGTGAATCCCATCACTATATCCAAATTTGCACTGAAAGAGAGATAGCATTCATTTTCTAATTTTTTTGTTTTCTAATAACATAATCCACCAGACCTGTATAACCTTTCATGGAAATAATTTTTCTATTGCAGCTTCACATTGTGTAACCATAGCATAACAATGTACATGGATGAAGGCAGACATGCTGTTTACTTATGATTTATGTTTAATTTCCTGGAATAATATTTTGATTACAACTGACAAGATTTCATTGTTCTTCACATGGCCTTTTATTAATACATTACAAGCTATCTTTAACAGCTTCCACTAGGCTAGGATTTCGATTGTGTGTAATGTCATCACCTCCTGAGAAGATTAAAGAAATATAATGAAGGGATGAAATGGACCATCCAGTGTATGTTCACATTTCAAATTTTTGCTCTATTCTTGCTAATATCCTTCCAATATTTAGTCAAATATGTCTGTATTTCTGATTCCACTCTTAAGTGTTTGTCTTATATATTTGTGTATTTGCATGCTGGTTATGAGAGATAACAAAAATAACTAACCAGTATATTGGGCCTGAAAGAAAAAACAGAGTTTGATTTCAAATTTTTACATCACTATAATGAGTAGAACCAATACATAGGTTTTGAACAGTCCAGGATTAGAGGGGCCCATAACTTGTATTCAAATCCAAATTTCCTGTTTGGAATCAGCCATCCAGCCACTTTCTCTCCGTTTTATTTATTGACATCCATCTGTCTACACAGTTGGTTTCTCTGCAGCTGTGTATCTTTATCACTGGGTATTTCTAAACTAAACACATTACCTAAAGGAAAAAGCCAGGCAGATAATATTTCTTTGGCACAATAATCCTATTGTCCTGCTGTGCTAAGGTGAAGAAGGAGGCTTTAAGATGTTGAGGTAGCTGCAATGTTTAAAGTACCTATGGGTATCCATTGACTTATTCATACCACAAGTCTAAGTGGTAGTATATTATCACATACTTTGTTCACATATATGGAATCTACATATAAGGAACACAAATAATGTGTTTAAAACACAATCATCATTTTGTAAATCTTGGCCCTCAGTTCAATAAAGCACTTATGTATGTGGTTAACATGAAGGGGTAACTGTTTATTCAGTACTTTATAGTAAGATAGTTCCTTCTGTGCCCATTGTTATAACCTAAATTCTTGTTTTTAGCATTTTTGTTTTTACTTTAGGAATGTCGTATCCATGCTGAAGGATGAAAGTATAGGATGAAAGTGTAATCGTGTTGACTCTCACACAAACAAAACATTTCTCCCATCTTTGAAGTATTTGAGTGAAATAGTTGTTGTTAAAAACTAGAGTTTTAAACCAGCTGACTAAAATTTACTTCTGCACTCAGTAACTCACCTTTTATTTTCCTGATGCACTATAAATAAGACCGGAATTTAAAATGTAAAAACAAGTAGTAGTAGGGGAAAAAAAACCAAAGAACTTTAAAGGATAAAGACCAAAAAAAGATACTTATACACTCTCCTTAACCATTTAAGGTCACGTTTAAAGCCACCCGGGGAACAGTATCCTGTCCGATGGCTCTGTATCTAAGTTTCAGTAAAAAAGAAAACAGAGATTGCTTATTATCCTTATTTGCTGGGTGCCAGGTAAAAACAAGTCATACAAACTGGTTTGGGAAGATGATGCAATATACACATGTTAATCTGAACACCAGTGAATCAACCTATTATAAAAAGGGGGCGGTAACTATGAAAGGCAGAGACTTTGCTGGCCATGGAGTCAGCTGCACTTCCCAGAGAGGCACTTCCCAGTGATGGGTGCATTAAAAGATTTTATTGTGCCAAATGCTGAATACTGAGCCCCTGGTCCATCCAAGCACTTAAGCTTATATTTAACTTTAACCATGAGTACTCCCACTGATTTCAGTAAAGCTACTCACATGTGTGTAGTAAAGCAGAGGTTTGTTTACCTGAGCATGTGCAGGTATGGCTGCTCCCAGGTCGTGGTACACTGTTCTCGGCCAGTGGGAGCTGCAAGAAGCAATGCCAGCTGGGCCACCACTTCCTACAGCTCCCATTGATCAGGAATGGTGAAGCATAGCCACCGGGAGCTGAGAGTGGCTGTGCCTGCAGACGCTCAGATAAAGAAAGCATCTCACGACCAGCTATCAGCTTACCCTTATAAGTTTAAAAATCCCTACAGGAAAGCATGTGCTCAAGTGTTTGGATGAATCAAGACCAGAGTGCTGAGCTCCTTGCAGTGATGAACCCCTATATGCATTGGTATATGCATCAATATAATGGGGTGGAGAGATGTGAACCTTAGCTTAGGAAGCCAAGGCATACTGAGGGGAGGGGAAACAACATGGGTTACCATGAGCCAAACACAGGGTTTTCTTCTATCCATGCTTTAGGTTCCATACTGGCTGTGTTAAACTTGTTGCACACAGACATCATAAAACTAGGGAAGGAAGAGATAGAGAAATAGGTGAGCAAGGAAGAAATCAGGCAAGGCTGAATGAGAGGAAATATTAGAGAATAAAATAAATAATTCATTATGTATTATGCATACAGAATAAAATGTGTTATTCAAAATATCAAAGTCTTGTCACTAGCATAAGAAATAAAAGGACATAGTCCCTTATCCTTGTGCACTACTTAAAGAGTCAAGTAAAGAAATAAAAGGACACAATCCCTGTCCTGAACACTGATCCTGCAAATGCTTATGCATGTGTTTAATTTGCTACCATGAATAAGTCTAACTGTGTCACAGGGTGAGACTCACCACTATGGCACCTCCTCCTGGTAGCTCCTGGGAATTAGTTCTTTCGTCAGCAAGGTGCCTCCTCCTGGCTGAAGCGACAAGGAGTCCTGTGGCACCTTATAGACTAACAGATGTATTGAAGCATAAGCTTTTGTGGGCAAAGACCCACTTCGACAGATGCATGTAGTGGAAATTTCCAAAGGCAGGTATAAATATGCAGGCCAAAATAAGGCTAGAGATAACAAGGTTAAGTCAGTCAGGGATGGTGAGGCCCACTTCTAGCAGCTGATGTGGAGGTGTGAACACCAAGAGAGGAGAAACGGCTTTTGTAGTTGGCTAGCCATTCACAGTCTTTGTTTAATCCTAAAATGATGGTGTCACCTCCTGGCTGGTGTCTCTCCCATCCTCTCTCCACACTCCTAGTCCACATCTGTGTTGCTCCCTGACTACTGCATCCTCTTCAGGACACTGCCCTCCGGCAGTGCCCACTCCAACCGTCTGTTGCCCCCTTCTAGGTGTTATCAGCAGTCTTTAGTCAAGCACTTGGCACCGTGGTCACCTGCAGCATCAGTCTAGCCCTCCACTACCGGGGAAAGCCACAGTCCTTCCAGGCCACATGTCAATGGTGACTAGACACTGTGTAAGGGAGAAGGGAGGGGGACAGGTTGGCCCACTACTCTGGGCTGAAAAATTAAGCACATGCTTAGGTGCTTTGGTGAACTGGGGCAATATGCATGTTTTGATGAGGTAGAACCATTGTTTAATGTATTGATGTACTTTAATATTGGGTGGGTGTTCCAAAATGGGGAGGAGAAGAGAATACATTTAGAGAGACTAAAGCTGGAGGCATTAGAAGGAGTTGAGGAGGAGAATGTAGATATGCTTAAATACCAGGATTAAGATAGGGGTCAGCACCACACCAGAAGAGGAATCCAGGGTAGCTCAGCAAGGGTTTGAACATTTGGGAGAGAGAGAAGAAGATGGGAAGAGAGGGTTAACAAGAGCAGAAGAGAAGACATAAAAGGGGTGAAGGGGAGATGATGGAGGTAAAAGGAAGGTAAAAGAGACAAGAAGTGCTGTGTGGGGATGTCACAGATAAGTGATGCTGAGATCACCAACTACCAGAGTTCTGAAGTTTCTTTTGTCCTGGCCACATAGAGTCAATCCTTATTAATGGGCTTTGGTGGAATGGGGCCCAACAAGAAGCCCCTGGTGCAGGGGTGAGCAATAAGCAACCCTCGGGCCAGATGCTGTTCACCAGGGTTAGCCCTTCATGGGCTGCCAGATGCTTTATTTATTCACAGGTCTGCAGTTATGGCCACTTGCAGCTCTCGTTGGCTGTGATTCGCCCACCATTGCCCTCATGGCATTTGCAGGTTTAGTTGCTGTGGAGCAGCACTTGGATACAACATCTAGTAGCTTTATTTAATTAATTTAATGCTAATTAATTTAACATTCATATTTGAAACAAGGGGAACTGGTAGGAGACCTCACCTAAAAGATAGACCACAGATTTTATTTAACAGAAAAATACCAAAATCTTGTCACTAACACAATGTTTACTGTTTGCTTGATATTTTTTCAAAGTGGCTTCCATCTATCTTCTAGGAACTCAAATAGAGTTGCGTGTAGTTCATCACCTTCTTATCTTACAGGTTGGACAGCTTCCAAGAAAAGAAATTTACAGTATTGAAGTGCTGGTGAAAGCTCATAAGAACTGAAAACTACCACACCAATGAAAAATTATATTTAGTAAATGTTAGGGTAACCAAATACTTAGACATTAAACGATTCTTAAAAGTAAACTTCAGTTGTTAAGGATCACAAGGCCTGATTCTCTTCTCACTCCGATTGATTTCACATAGGAGTGACACCAGTTATGAGATTGAAATTTGACCGATAATCTGGATTTCATCTGTTTGGAAGTTTCACAGACTTTCCAACTAATTTTGGTTTTTCTGAAAATCGCATTTTAATTAATTAGTAATTTAAAGAAACATGGTCAAGATTGTTTGGGCTTGAAATTTGTTTTATTTTTATATATCAGCAAGTCAATGGAATTTATTAAATGTGTATGTCTTTTGTAGGTATTTGTGACAAATGCTTAATTGTTCTTTTTTTTCTTTCTAAAAAGGAATCACTGGCATGAATCCTGCATTCATTAGCAGCCTTATAATAACAAAACAAGATGTTTGGTCCTGGCATGTGGGCAGAGGACAGGACTGGATGACCTCTGGAGATTCCTTCCAGCTCTAGTATTCTATGATAAGATGTGCAGAATGGAGAAGGATAAAAATTTGGGTAAGGAAGCAAATTTAATTATTTAATGTTGTTTTAAGTGAATGCAATGCTAGTGATAGTGACTGATTTGACATCTGTGGAGACTGAAATCTTCTCTTTATACACAGTCAGTTGTGATGGTGTTTTCTGTAATGTAGGTATGCATGTGTCTACTAGGAACTGGTCTGATATATGTTAAGCTCACCTGAAAAGCTTCTTTAAGTAAAAGTGACTAAAAAAGTCTTAACAACAACATGACAGTTTAATACAGGTATTTTAGTTAATGTGGTCTGTCAACAATCTGTGATGTCTAGTCTTTTCAATATATGACTCCCCTAAATATTTGGGCCATACTTCTGCAAATCTTTATGCATGTGAGTAGTTCTGTTGAAGTCATTAGACTATTCAACTGCATAGAGTTAATCATGTGTATAAATCTCTGCAGGAATGGGATCTTGGTTTAAAGAGTCTTCCAACAACTTTCCTTAGCAAAAAATCAGTATTTTCTCATTCTTTATGGTATGTATACAGTGCAGTACTTCATAAACACTTTAACTATCTGGCCACTATGGAGTATCTCCTCCTTTAATAATAAGAAAGCAATATAATAATAATAATAAGTACTCGCCTCCTTTAATAATAATAAAACAAAACTCTCAGGTTGTAAAGTGTGTTTTCATCTGTAACCTTCAATTTTATTTTAAGTTTCTTCCTTTCTAAAAGAGTGAAAAAGAGAAAAAAAAACCTTTTAAAACATTCAATTTTTCTGAACAAAAGAGATTTAGTTGAGCTTCAGCAACTGGATACAGTAGGAAATCTTATTTCTGTAGGGCATTTATAATATCAATGGTTATATTTTTAAAGGCATTTACTTGCAAATACTATGTCTTTAAATGACTTTGCCCAAGGAGAAATGGAAATCAAGAGTATCACCTAAATAGGCAAATGCTGTTAGTATTTTATCACAAGCTTCAAGAACTCCTTAAGGCATCAAGTTTAAAAAAGAGAGAGAGAGATTATGTGGGGGGGGGTGATATTTATTATTACAAACTGCAAAGTCAACAGGGACTGCTGCTAAATGCTCTTACAGTCATAATAGCCTGTCTTGTGTTAATTCTAGCCTGAAGCTCCACTACTCTTTATGTGCAGAGATAATGGGGGGGTAAAACTACATATTTTTGGTTGAATAGCAGATTCTTCCCAACCATGTCAAACAAATTAAGCAGCCTTGTAAACTAAAAAATGGTTTGGGCATTGAAGGAATTCCCAGCAACCATATGCAAGAGTTATTACCCTTGGTAGATAGCGGATGCTGTATTTTATGGTTGATAGTAGTTGTTTTGATTGAATATTGCCTCTGTAAATTGCTTGCAAATAATGTGCTTTCAACCTCAAACTTCACAGTCCAAAAGATAACTTCTTTTTCATATAATTCTTCTTGTTTATACATAGTCTGTATTTGTGTGTGTTAAACTTACTTTGATAATGAATGTATATAAAGGCCTGGCAGAAAGCAATTTTTTATTTTTTTATATTTTGATGAATAATATGACTGTTTATTCTCAGCATATTTTTTTTCTTTGCATTTTCAGTTCTGGGAAATGATGGGAGGATTCAGACAATAATTATTTAATGATAGATATTCAAATTAAAAAAGTTCAAGAGTAATAACTGCTAAAACACAATTTTGTAACACACAATTTTGTATGTTAAAATATACAAAGTAAATATCCTTAAATCAAAGTCTAAGTTATCCAGCAGCATTTTTCTCACTTTGGCTATATGTAAATTGCAGTTATTTTTTATGCAAATATTTTTGTCAGTTTGTGTACATACAGTGAAATCAGCATTTGCTGACCAATAAAAAATCTTATCCTTCAAAACCTATGAATAGTGGATGTATTTCTAGACACAAGCTATATTAAGGAGAAAGTGATGAAACAGGATATCTACACTGACCCTGGACTCCCCCAATCCCATTGGGAGGGTTAATTGATCACTCCTACTACTGCCCTTCCTGGAACAAGGGGTGACAATAAAATAGAGGACCCAGGATTTTGAGTATGTTCACTGCCTTTGCTGGAGCTTGAGTAGTGGGGAGAAAGCGAGAGAGATGTGTGATTGGAACTTCAATCCTTTTCCTAAGTGACCAAGTCTGGTTCTTTTATCACCAAAAGTTAGAAAGGGACATCCCAGGGGAGAACGGTCCAGGCCAGGCCCATTTTATATTCCGCACTGTAGGTTCTACTGCCTCTGGAAGAGCCAGAGTCAGGGACTATCCCCTTCCCCTGCACCCGTGAGACCTCACCCGGCACAGCCTGACAAATGGGGGACAACAAGTGGGAGCGTAAGCTCTGGACATGGCGAAGGAGGCGAGTACCAGCAAGCCTGAGTTAGAATCTGTCACTGAAGTGTGGGGAGTTACAGGGCCCTGCACCCCCATCCGCAGCAGGCAAAACAGAAGGTTTGTTAGTTGACAGGAATTCAGCGTAGAGCAGACTTGTCAGCGCAGAAGCAATCAGTATAATGGGGTTACTATAGGACAGTAGAAATCACATGCAACATAACAAAGCAAACAGAGCGAATACAATCCTCACTTCATCACAGAAGCACTATGAGGTATGATAGTAGCTCCCACCACCAGCCTTCAGGTTTCTCCTTTGTGATGTTTAGGCTGAGCACCACTGATCCTGCCCACAATGAGAGCATGTGCCCCGCTGTTTCCAACAGATGCCCCCCATGGGATTTCAGCGTGATCCAACATAGTGGTTCTAATACATGTGAGTATTTCAAGGGCTTGGCCTCCCAGCAGGTCACATCATATATCAGTGTGTGAGCAGTGAGACTAATGAGGGATTTCAGGAGACAGGGAGAATCCTATTTACAAGCAAAAACTCCAAACTCCTGATTTAATAATATTATTTTGTACCATAGCAATACTTCCTCTTCTGTTCTGCCTCAAGCACAGTCTCTTTCTTTGGTGTCCATTCTTTGGTTGGGATGGAGAAGTGAATGGGCTACACGATCTATTTGTTGACTCAGTTAGCACACACACGTGGTCCATGTCCCTAGCACCAGGCCCAACCCCCCAATCTGAAATAAAAATGAACTTCATAAAAATAACATTGTATTTTTGAAAGATAAAAACACCCCACCTTGAGTTAAGGGCCCAAGCAATGTTGGGTAAATGTGCCACAGGTTGAACCTTTCTAGTCCAGCACCCTCAGGACCTGACTGCTGCTGAACCAGAGAATTTGCCGGACCACGGGAGGTCAATATTTTCTAGAAGCATTACCAACACTTCCACTGTTTACTGGGCCCTTAGAAGACATTTAGGGGTAAATTAAGGCTAAACAACAGCACAGAACACTAAGAGCCAGTAAACAACCTTTATGGGACCATGAGAAACTTAGCCACATTCATGATAACTGAACATCCGGCTAACTAAAATCATGCCGGGCCATAGATGTTGCCAGACCAGAGTGCCGCAATAGAGAGTTTCAAACTATAGTACATTATAATGATGCTGTAATTGGTAGGCAGTAGTCACAGCACACCTGCTGCCTAACTATAATAGTGAAAAATGTTGTAGGCATCATAACTCAGGAGAGTTTTAAGAAGAGATTTAAAGGAGAAAAAAAAAGTAGATTTGTGGATGTATATGGGGAGCATCTCCAAAGCATGAAGAGCAGCATGAGAGAAACCCTAAAAATACTTTTCTCCACCAGTGGATAGGGGAGGCTGGCATTATTG
This sequence comes from Rafetus swinhoei, assembly GCA_019425775.1. Taxonomy (NCBI): domain Eukaryota; kingdom Metazoa; phylum Chordata; order Testudines; family Trionychidae; genus Rafetus; species Rafetus swinhoei. Next base: position 186,003,274 of record CM033437.1, on the reverse strand, counting down.
GCTGATGGGTGGTGGCAGTCAATATTCTGAGTGTGAATGAGAGATAATAAAGTGGGAAAAAGACCATGAAGGGCTAATAAGGTAGAGCCAAGTAGCTTTTACTTGATAATATAGAGAAAGGAGAGCAGGTAGAGTATTGCTAATGAGAGGAGTGACCTGATCAAGGGTAAAAATGAAGGGTCCCGTGGCACCTTAAAAACTAACAAATTTGGTTGGTCATGAGCTTTCGGGGACACCTCTTTTTTTTTCTGAAACAGACTAACATGCTGCCCCTCTGAAAGGGTCAAGATATTGAGCTAGGAAAATGATTTTTATTGCAACATTCTGAAAGGATATGAACAAGAAGAGATTTTGGAAAGCCAGAGGCACTAATCTGGAAGTGATATGATGATGGCCTGGTTGGAGGTGTATCAATGTAGCTAGATAGGAAAAGCCATTGTCTAGAGATGTTACATAGCAAGAATTAGTAAGATTTAGACACAGCCTGGCGGCCCTAGAGTAGGGGTGGGCAATAAACTAGATGCAGTTTGCCAGGGTTAGCCCCTGCCAGGCCACCAATCTTAGCCAATGGGAGCTGTGGGAAATAGCTCAGACCGGGACACCAATTTCTGCAGGTCTCATTGGCCGGGAACAGTGATCTGCAGCCAACAGGAGCTGCAAGTGGCTGTACCTGTGGACACACAGGTAAATAAAGTGCCAATGGCCTGCCTGCGGCCAACCCTGGTGAACTGTGTCTGGTCCATGGGCTGCTTCTTGCCCACCCTTGCCCTAAAGAGAGGGCTTAGTCAAACATGTCACACAGCTTATAGGCCTAAGTAATCGGGAGGAACATGGTGGTGTCTATAGTGATTGAGAAAGGAAGGAGCAAGGAGGAGTAAGTGATGGAAATGAGAAGTAAGTGATGGAATGGAGAAGACAGAGTCTGTTTGGGCAAAAATCACATTGGGGAAGAAAACTATCAGATCCTCCCCTGGGATAGTGCTTGGGGTGTGTTATAGACCACCAGGATCCAATTTGGATATGGATAGAGACCTCTTTAATGTTTTTAATGAAGTAAATACTCATGGAAACTGCGTAATCGTGGGAGATTTCAACTTTCCAGATATAGACTGGAGAACAAGTGCTAGTAATAATAATAGGGCTCAGATTTTCCTAGATGTGATAACTGATGAATTCCTTCATCAAGTAGTTGCTGAACCAACAAGGGGGGATGCTATTTTAGATTTGGTTTTGGTGAGTAGCGAGGACCTCATAGATGAAATGGTTGTAGGGGACAATCTTGGCTCGAGTGATCATGAGCTAATACAGTTCAAATTAAATGGAAGGATAAACAAAAATAAATCTGAGACTAGGGTTTTTGATTTCAAAAGGGCTAACTTCAATAAATTAAGGAAATTAGTTAGGGAAGTTGATTGGACTAAAGAAATTATGGATCTTGAGGTGGAGGAGGCCTGGGATTATATTAAGTTAAAGTTGCAGAAGCTGTCAGAAGCCTGTATCCCAAGAAAAGGGAAAAAAATTATAGGCAGGTGTGTTAGACCAAGCTGGATGAGCAAGCACCTCAGAGAGGTGATTAAGAAAAAGCAGAAAGCATATAAGGAGTGGAAGACGGGAGGGATCAGTAAAGAAAGTAACCTTATTGAGGTTAGAGCATGTAGGGACAAAGTGAGAGAGGCTAAAAGTCAGGTAGAGTTGGACCTTGCAAAGGGAATTAAAACCAATAGTAAAAGGTTTTATAGCCATATAAATAGGAAAAAAAAAAAAAAAGAAGTAGGACCGCTAATTACTAAGGATGGAGTGGAGGTTAAGGATAATCGAGGAATGGCCCAATATCTAAACAAATACTTTGCTTCAGTCTTTAATGAGGCTAATGAAGAGCTTAGGGATAATGGTAACATAACAAATGGGACTAAGGATATGGAGGTAGATATTACCATATCTGAGGTAAAAGCCAAACTTGAACAGCTTAATGGGAGTAAATCGGGGGGCCCAGATAATCTTCATCCAAGAATATTAAAGGAACTGGCACATGAAATTGCAAGTCCATTAGCAAAAATTTTTAATAAATCTCTAAACTCAGGGTTGTACCATTTGACTGGAGAATTGCTAATATAGTTCCTATTTTTAAGAAAGGGAAAAAAGCGACCCAGGTAACTATAGGCCTGTTAGTTTGACATCTGTAGTATGCAAGATCTTGGGAAAAATTTTGAAGGAGAAAGTAGTTAGAGACATTGAGGCTAATGGCAATTGGGACAAATTACAACATGGTTTTACAAAGGTAGATCAAACCAACCTGATCTCCTTTTTGAGAAAGTAACAGATTTTTAGATAAAGGAAATGCAGTGGATCTAATCTACCTCGACTTTAGTAAGGCATTTGATACAGTACCACATGGGGAATTATTGGTTAAATTGGAAAAAATAGGGATTAATATGAAAGTTGAGAGGTGGATAAGCAACTGGTTAAAGGAGATTACAGCGGGTCATATTGAAAGGTGAACTGTCAGGTTGGAGGAAGGTTACTAGCGGAGTTCCTCAGGGATCAGTTTTGGGGCCAATTTTATTTAATCTTTTATTGCTGACCTTGGCACCAAAAGTGGAAGTGTCCTGATAAAATTTGCGGATGACACAAAGTTGGGAGGTATTGCCAATTCAGAAAAGGATCGGGATATCATACAGGAAGATCTGGATGACCTTGTAAATTGGAGTGATAGCAATAGGATGAAATTTAATAGTGAGAAGTGTAAGGTTATGCATTTAGGGATTAATAACAAGAATTTTAGTTATAAGCTGGGGACACATCAGTTGGAAGTAACGGAGGAGGAGAAGGACCTCGGAGTCCTGGTTGATTATAGGATGACTATGAGCCGCCATTGTGACATGGCGTGAAAAGGCTAATACGGTCTTGGGATGTATTAGGCGAGGTATTTCCAGTAGGGATAAGGAGGTGTTAGTGCCATTATACAAGGCATTGGTGAGACCCCATTTGGAATACTGTGAGCAGTTCTGGTCTCCCATGTTTAAGAAGGATGAATTCAAACTAGAACGGGTACAAAGAAGGGCCACTAGGATGATCCGAGGAATGGAAAACCTGTCTTATGAAAGGAGACTCAAGGAGCTTGGCTTGTTTACCTTAACCAAAAGAAGGCTGAGGGGGACATGATTGCACTCTTTAAATATATTAGAGGATAAATACCAGGAGGAGAGGAATTATTTAAGCTTAATACCAATGTGGACACAAGAACAAATGGATATAAGCTGGCTAGTAGGAAGTTTAGACTTGAGATTAGGCAGGTTTCTAACCATTAGAGGAGTGAGGTTCTGGAACGGCCTTCCAAGGAAGTAGTGGGGGCAAAAGATCTATCTGGCTTCAAGATTAAACTAGATGGGTTTATGAAGGGGATGGTTTGATGAGATAACATGATCTTGTTGACTAATTGACCATTCATTATCAGTGGTAAATAGGTCAATGGAGGGATGATAGGAGTTACTATAGAGAATTTTCTGGGTGTCTGGCTGGTGAGTCTTGCCCACATGCTCAGGGTTTAGCTGATCGCCATATTTGGGGTCGGGAAGGAATTTTCCTCCAGGGTAGATTGGCAGAGGCCCTGGAGGTTTTTCGCCTTCCTCTGTAGCATGGGGTACAGATCGCAGCTGGAGGATTCTCTGCATCTTGGGGTCTTCAAACTATTTGAGGGCTTCAGTATCTGAGATATAGGTGAGAGGATTATTCTAGCAGGGGGTGGGTGAGATTCTGTGGCCTGCATTGTGCAGGGGGTCAGACTAGATGATCATAATGGTCCCTTCTGACCTTAAAGTCTATGAGTCTATGAGATTGTGGGGGAAATACTACAAATTCTGGTTTGATCATATTACATTGTAGCTGATGGTTTGACATTCACAAAAAAATATATGAGAGACAGAAGAAGATTTTAATTGTACAGAACAAGAGGGAAGGTCGCTCTATGAGGTGCCAAGATGGGGAAGGTTGCTGAATGAGTTTGTGAATGTTTGTGAATGATGTTACTCAGGGTAAGTCTAAATTGCATTCCTCCTTCGAGAGAGGAATGCAAATGCAAAACAAATGAAATTGCAAATGAAGCATGGATTTGAATTTTCTGTGCTTCATTTGCATAATCGCATCTGGCCGCTTTTCCAAAATACCGTATTTTGAGAAAAAAAAGGGCTTATTTCAAAAAGAAACCCTTCCTTCAAAATAAACCTTAAACCTCATTTTTTAATTTTCTTTTCGAAATAACCCCATTTTTTTCTCAAAATACGGTATTTTGGAAAAGCGGCCAGAAACGATTATGCAAATGAAGCATGGGAAATTCAAATCCACGTTTCATTTGCAATTTCCGTTTATCTGCATTTGCATTCCTCTTTCGAAGGAAGCAATGTAGACATACCCTCAGAGACACAATCATAGCAGAAGAAAGAAAGGAGACCAGTGGAACCTCTATTGAGTGCTGAAGGGAAAAGAATTAATATGTTGTCAGATTTTATTAGTATTGCCACAGCCATGGTAGTTTTTTGTTTCTGTGATTATTTAATAAAGGAGTGGGGTTTGTAAGTTTTAAAATAATAACAAATTTTATTAGTATTTAATTCTTTTTATCTAACTTAGTCGTAAGTTACAAAACCCATCCTTCTTAAACAAATACACAAACAATACTGTTGCTATTATAATACTACTAATTTAAAAATCCATGTTTTTATTAATGAAAATGGACATTTATTCATAGTAAATTGAAATGGAACTTATATAATTGCATTTTAAACACACAGAGAGAGTAACTTATTAACCATGATTTTTGCCTACCCAATTCGTATTAAGCCTGAAGATTCTGACATCCACGGAGATATATTTTGGTTGAAGCTGGTAGATGGATCTTACAACAATAAGATTTTAAGTTTTGCTTCCTGATTTTGGAAAAGTTGAAACAATTTTTTTAACTTGGTCTTTGTTTTAATGATTAATGATTTCACAAGCAATCTGAACTCCTGTCAGCTTTATTATCTTTTGAGAGTAAAAATAGCTACCTGAAGGCCTAATTCAATGAAAAATATGTTCAGCTTTTGTACTCTAGAAGTGCACATAAAACCACAGAAATCACTAAAAATCAGCACTCACAACATGCACAGCCAGAAAACCCGATATATTTTATGCTGGATTGGGCCCTGAAGTATTATAAAAATGGCTTATTCCTTTTTTTATCACCTTGTGTCCATGAGGGCAGCATTAAACAGTTTACAGCTGATTCTATTTTTTATGCTTTGCACAGTGCATTCTAGTAAGCCCGTGTGCCTGATTTATTATTTTCAGCACTAACACTGCAAGTAATTTTTAATCTAATTTGATTTCATTTTAATCCATGTTCCCTTTGTTCTTTGTTTAAAAAAATGGCTCAACACTATATTTACTGCTTAATAAGGCACCAGATTTATTGTAAATTACTTCTGAATGTGCATAGCTACAGCTTGTTCTCTGCTTCCTTCTTAACTGCTTCTTTTTGTCTGCACTGTATGTCTATCAGAAAAATTTCATATGTAAAATATGGATTTCATGTTCAGAAAAAGAACAGTTCAGCCCACATACAAGTGAGAGCTGAAAGTTACAAAGCCAATGAGATGTAACCACGTAATTCCCACTAATTTCTACAGCAGTTTTGTGGCTAAACCCTCTAGTTCACTTTGAAAATCTCAGTGGAAAATCTCAATAATTAAATAAGATGCAACTAAGATCAATATAGTATCTTAGGGCATGTATACACTGCAGCGTTATTTCAAAATAACTAATGTTATTTTGAAATAACAAGGCCAGCGTCTACACAGCAAGCCCATTATTTTGAAATCATTTTGAAATAACAGACTTCTTATTCCAGAATAATAAATCATCATTTCATGAGGAATAACGCCTATTTCAAATTAGTTATTTTGAAATAGGGTGTGTGTAGACAGTGCAGCTGTGGTTATTTTAAAATAATTGGCCTCCAGGGCTTCTAATAGCTGCCCTGGTGGCCACTCTGTCCATAAGCATCAGAACTCTATAGTTCCCCTCCCCTGCAGCCTTTAAAGGTACAGCCACAGGTGAAAATGCTTGAGGCACAATACAGGTCCTTCCAGCCCTGTGCCGTCATGCAGCAGCAGTCTTCACTGCCTTCCTTGCTGCCATGGACGATCCCTGTGCTCCCAACGAGCCACCCATGGCTATAAGTGAGTCAGAATCTAGCTCCCAAGCCCCTGCCTGGGGGTGGAAGTGGAGGGTACCATCCTAGTCTGGTGTGGAGACCCGGTATCTCATTGAGGTCTGGGGAGAGGAGGCAAACCTCCAGGATCTCCACACAAAGCACAGGAATGCCGATTTGTATGGCCAGATGGCTGACAACCTGGCCCAAAAGGGCCACATGTGCTCCCAGGTGCAGTTGTGCATGAAAGTAAAAAAGCTGTGCCATGCATACACAAAGGCCAGGGAGTGGAGCTCTCACTCTGGAGTGACACCCCAGTTGTGCCAGTATTATGAGCAGCTCCACCACATCCTAGGACGGGGGTCAGTCCCTCCCACTCCCGTCATTGACTCCGACCTGTACACGCCCATCATCAGCCTCCATGAAGGCAGGCCCATGGACAAGGAGCAGGAGGAAGTGGAGGAGGAGGAAGAGGCCAGCACCGACACCATGCCCACCAGCCAGAAGCTGTGGAAGACCCATCAGGTGAGTTGCATTATTTTCCCTAGACACATGCAGGAGAGGTGGTGGGCAGTGAGGCAGCATGCACTCCTTGCTTGGCCTTCTCGGCCTGGGGATTGCACAACAGCCTGTGCACTTGAGTACCCATGGAGCACCAATCCAGAGCAGACAGCTACATGAAGCTTCCACAAAGGAACCTTGCGCTCCTACTCACAGGATTTCTGGAGAGGCCTGCCTTACTCCCAACTCCATGGTGGGGCACCTTCCCACCACAAGCCACCACTAAGGAGGCTGGGGTCATGGACACACACAGCAGTGCTGCACACAGCAGAGGCTCATGCCCGCACTCGTGGGGCAGCATCTACTCCCGGGCAAGTGTGGTGAGGTGGAGGACACTGAGCCTCTGCATGGGAACCTGTTCGGGGGAGAAAGAGGGTGGGACCCCAGTAGCACCCTCCCCAGCAAGCAGCAGATGCTGCTCACACACACCTCCCATAACACACTCCCTTCCCTTCTCCAGTGGGCAGGGATAGAAGTCTTCTCCCTGTGGGAGGCTGCCACTGTCAGACCCGTCCTGTCCCTGCTCCCACGCACAAGCTCCAGGCCTAGCCAGCACCTTCTCATGCCTGCTTGTCCTAGGATGTGGGAGTAGTGAGGCTTCCCCTGGGACATCTGTGTCCCTGAAGGAAAGGGCCCACTCTCTAGGCCACAGATGGCCTTGCTTGAAGCACATCGCCATCGTCTGAACCGAGACCTTTCAGTGTCATCTCATACATTACGGCGAGGCTTCATGCACAGAGTCTCCTGGGATGACTGCCCTTCTCTCTGTTCTTCACAGCTGGACCAGCTGCGAGTGGGGCACAAGCCACAGCTCCAATGCCACCCTCCCAATCCCATGAGAACTGAAGGCTCCGGTGACCCTGGAAAGACCTTGAATGGGAACACGTTGCCTGCCTGTGTGCCCCACAGTGGTCTCTGGAGCAGCAGGACTGGAGGTTGGATGCTGACATGGAGCTACACTGCACCACCTGGCAGGAGCTGTCCGTACAGAACTGCAGCATGTGCATGGCACACACTGCCGCCGTCAACTACGTGGTCACTGCCATTGAGCAGTATAGGAACTGCCCCCTGCACCTGCTCTTTCCCAAGTCCCCCCACACCTGCACCTGCTCCTGCCTCTGCCCCCACTCCTCCAGCTTCTCCCCTAACCTCCCCTATGGCTGCAGAGGATCCCGCACACAAGGCGGTGGGACCACCTGAGGCAGGCGCCAATCTAAGCACCATTCCTGAGCCCCTTCACCTCCCTTTTCCCCTTCCACCTCCCTCCTTCCCACTCCCAGGTTCTTTCCCCAGTCCCTCCCCAGTTACATTTACCCCACCCCACATAAAAATAACAGACAGTTTCTTGTTCCAAATCAAAAAGGCGGATTTATTTGGTCTGCAGGGGAGGGGTGGGGGGATGAAGAGGGAAAGGGGGGCAGAGGAAGGGAGGGGTGGAGAAGGAAAGGCACACAGGGGCAATGCAGAGGCCCTTTGTGGGGAGGTCTAGGAGAGAGTGTCACAGCTGGCTTTGTCTGAAACTCTCCTTCAAGGCCTCTGGGATGCACACAGCCCCCCCTCAGGGGCCTGCCGGTTGACAGCAGTGGCAGCTACTCAAAGACTCTTGCGAGCTGCTCAGCCTCTGCCACCCACCCTGGCAGGAACATCTCCCCCTTGTTCTCACACAGGTTGTGCAGCTCACAGCAGGCTGCCACCCCCTTGGGGACATTCCATTTGCCGAGGTTCAGGTGAGTGAGGAGACCTCCCCCTTCCATCAGCTGAAGCACCCTCCGCCATGATGCAGGCCCTGCTCAGCCTAGCATTGAAACATTCCTCGGTGGGATCCAGGTGTCCTGTGTAGGGCTTCATTAGCCAGGGGAGCAAAGGATAAGCTGCGTCACCCATGATGCACATGGGCATGTCCACGTCCCCAACCCTGATGGTGCAGTCAGGGAAAAAAGTGCTGGCATGCCTATGTAACCCTTCTGCCAGGTAGGGCCAGCAGCAACCAGGGCCAGGTTCAATATCTAGGGGTCCATCTCACACAGAACTGGCTCAAGCCCCCACCCAGTAGCCTGGGAAATTCACACACCCCTGGGTGCCTCTGAGAGGCAATGCTTCCCCACTTGCAAGCACAGAGTCCGAGTTTAGAAAATAAACTTTTAATGAAAGAGAGAGAGAGAAGTGACACGGCATTAACTTGGGAAAATACCGTGAACAGAGTTCATAACTCCCCACAAATAACTGTCCCTGCTGAAATGGATTGAGCAATATCCTTGGCCTCTCAGGTTCACTAGTCCAACAAGGTAAGGGTTCTATGCACTTACCCAAACTTTCCCCGTACCCCACTTCAAACGTCCCACTTACAGCTCTGTCCAGTCAGTGCAGATCCAGACACATCACCCTGATGACTTCCTTCATAGAGTCTGATGTGTTCCTCCTGGAATGAGGTTTAACAGGTAGTTCGAACTAGGGCTTTATTTTGAACTACCGGGTCCTGCCGCGTGTAGACGCGGGCAGTTAGTCCGGACTTGTAAATTTCAAAAAATGGCGACCGGCCGGAAGATGCAAATCAAGCGCGGGATATTTAAATCCCGGGCTTGATTTGCAACTTCGAATGCCTACGTTAGCCTCCCTAGTTCGAACTAGGGGGCTAGTGTAGACATACCCTTAGCCTTACTTTAGTGTAGACATACCTCACCGCGCAGCTCTCCCTGCCACAGGCCTTGCAGCACCATAGAAAAGTAGCCCTTCCTATTAGTATACTGGGCTGCTCAATGTTCTGGTGCTCTGATCAGGATGTGGGTCCCATCTATGGCTCCAGTGCAGTTTGGGAGCCCCAGATGACCCGTTGCAGCAGGATTGAGTTGATGGCCCTCACCACCTGCAGAAGGAGACAAACAAACACAAAAAAACACCAGAAAAAACTTAAAAAACAACAAATGGTCTAGTAGCACTTTAAAGACTAACAAAACATGTAGATGGTATCATGAGCTTTCGTGGGCACAGCCCACTTCTTCAGATGACCGGAAGATCTCTTCTGAAAAAAGCTTCTTCCAAAAGAAGCCTGCAGTCTAGACATAGCCTCAGATAGCCTGAGGCAGCAGCTACAGGAAGTGACTTCTGTCCTGATGCCCTGTGTGGAGTGCTTTCTGGGGGCTTTAAATGTGATTCAGCTTCCAATCAGTGTGGACGTGCTATTTCGAAATAGATCTGTGCTATTTCAATGGACATTTGTAGAGTGGATGCACTATTTTGACATAGCTATTTCAGGAGTTATTATTCGAAAACAGCTTATTTCGAAATAAGCGCGTCGTGTAGATATACCCTTAGCTCTCTGGAAGCTGAACACTGCTGACTCAGAGACCATGGATTGGCTTGAGACTATTTAGCTTTCCACTGGCCTAGCCTTCACTCTCCTTATGCAAATAATCTAAAGGGATTGTACCCCTGCGCTAGTATATCTGTATCTGTGTAGTGAAGTGGGAGGAAAGAACATAAGGGCTATTTCAGCAAAAGATTCCTTGTCCTTCCATTCTTGCCTGTGAATCTGCTCAGTGCCTGGCCAAGTTTTTTGGGCTCAAGATTTGGGCTTAAATGAATTCCAGTCCTTGGACTGTGTAGATCAATATTCTTGATTCTTCATCAAGTTTGATCATACATAGGCTCCTCTTTATTTTCAGCTTGCGTCAAGTCACTAGAATGACTCTACCTTTCATAGCTTTCTATTTATGCAGTGATACCAGTTTTGTTCTTGATTCATATGGAACCGTTAATTTTGTCAAAGAACTAAAGCAGTGGAGCTGTGAAAGCTGGCTATACTAACATTACATTATAGAGATTAGCATAAAATGAAACCAGTTTAGAGGTTGAATTTCAGCAAGGTGCTTAAGCACATGCCTAGATGTAGAAGACCATATCTACCTTCTGTAATGTAGTGCAGTGTGTAGTTTGGTATCTAAATCTGCAAAGAGGGAAAACAGCATATCAACTACACTGGACCAGTGAGAGAGAGAGAGAGGATGGTGAGAGAGAGAGAGGAGGATTCTACAGCTTGGTGGTTGGGAGGACACCTGGGCTATGTCTACACTCGCGGCTTCTTGTGCCAGAAATATGCAAATGAGGCTAAGTGTGGAATATCGCCAAGCCTCATTTGCACACCTAATGAGCCGTGATTTTTGCAGAAGAGGCTCTTGCACCAGAAGGAGCTGTCTACACTGCCCCTTCTTGCACAACAAAACCCCTCTTGCGCATTGCCGTTCTTCCTGAAAAGTAATCGGCGTAACGGCATTGTGCAAGAGGGGTTTTGTTGCGCAAGAAGGGGCCGTGTAGACAGCTCCGTCTGGTGCAAGAGCCTCTTCTGCAAAAATGGCTTGCAAATGAGGTATGCAAATGAGGCTCGGCAATATTCCACGCTGAGCCTCATTTGCACATTTCTGGCGTAAGAAGCTGCGAGTGTAGACATAGCCCTGGATTCCAGTCCCTGCTCCAATGAGTATTAGAGAATAAGAGAGGCCCCACTGCAGAATGCCCTAATGATTAGGAGGCTCATCTACACTGTGGGAGACCTAAGACTAAGCCCCTGCTCTGCCTCAGGCAGAATGGGGACTTAAACCTGGGTTATCCCAGGTGAGTACTCTAGCTAAAGGGTGTAAGGAGGCGCTCTACCCCCTCTTCTGGTTTTGTGAGTGGTACCTGAGTTCCCTTGTGACTGCAGCATGCCCCTCTCCCAGTTTTTTGACAGAAACTGTTTGGCAAATGTGTGAATAGATTTGTTGACTTGAATTAGTCAGCCAAAAAATGTACTCAGTTCTAAGCATAGCTGGAAGTAGAATGGGGAGCAATAGCACTCTGCAGTATGCTTTCCTATAGGGCTGAACAAATTTCTGATCAGACAGCTACTGGGGAGTTACTATTGGTTGGCTTGCAGTAACTGCCCCTAAATAGCTGCATGGAATTCTGAAACTGAGGGTTTTATTCATATTTCTGCTGACTTAGATCATTTAACACAATAGGTTTTTCATTATTAATTGCTTAATCAAATCAGTGCCAATATAATTTGCAATGTTAGCTGAATTTTGAAACCACTGGTGAGTTTGAAATTCATTCTCACTGCTGTATCAATTACAGTTGGTTCTTGTGGTGATTTTTCATGAAATGCCATGAAAAGGGTGATAAAAACCAACATGTATTTTCTATTGTGTAAAAACAAATGGCTGCAGCCAAATATACTGTTCCTGTCTCACTTATAAATAGCTTCCAGTACTATAATGAACTGTAGAAAGAGAGCTGGATAATTTATCCAAAGAATTTAGCACTTTTTTGTTCATGAATTACCCATTATTGATTTTCATTCATCTATTTGTTATTTATAATCATTTGATGAACAGTTTATGAATTGCAGCCTCTGAGTTTTTCATGAAGTGTTCACCTTGGCTGTTCATTATGCATGATGTGTGATTGGTCACCAACATCATATGACATTCTTGCTTCCTAATTGGAGGACTGAACTTTTTTAAACAAAAGAACAATAAATGGCAAATACATTTGTTTGCACAAGAATACCCTTGGTCACATGGAATATCAGTATTTGTATGAAGAGTAATCATTCTCCAACATTTGAGTGATGAAAAACTCATTTGCAAAAATATTTATATATGAATGTTATCAAAGAGACCAGGTGCTCAGAATTAGAAAGAATGTTTGGGAAGACTGTTTTGCTGTAATGACCTAACCCAGGTCTATCTGGAAGTGGAATGACTAGAACTTGCACTGTGTGTTTTTCATAGCAAGTTCTTGTTTGTCTGCTATTGCAAGTAATGTGGTTTAGGTAAAGTAAGTAGTGTGGTCTGCTCAAATGAGCATGGGATTAGAAATCAGGTTCTTAGTTCCATTCTGGTCCTCTGGTCCTAAGCGGAAGTTGTAGCTTTGGGCAAGTCACTTCCATTTTGTTTCCTCATTTGCAAAATTGGAATAGTAATCCTTTCCCACCTGCCTCACAGGACTGTTGTGAGGATGTGTTAATTAACTGAACAATGCTTTGAACATTGAAAGCACTATATAAATGCTAAATATAGTTATAAGTTATAGCCAAGTCCATAGCCAAGAATTGTAGGGGTGCATTGAAAAACAATGTTGCAAACACAGAAAGCCTTGAATGTTAGCTTTATGCATGCTTACAACAGAAATTAAACCTAGATGAGCCACTTATAATCAAATAATTTATTAGGCACATCTGGTAACTGCTCACAGCTAAACAACCTGTAGCTTAATTGCTCCTTATACAGCATTGGATTTATGTATGTCTTTCTGGCCCCGAGAGCCAAAGTGGGAGACCCTGCCTTAGGCACTGCGAGGAAGTACTACAAGAAATAGTAGGTAGCATAACTCAGCCATGTCAAATTAATGTTGCTGTCATGGGACACAGATAGCATAATGAAGGGAGAATGAGGGCATTAAGGAGAGTTAGTCCTTCAGTAGGACATCCCTTTTGATTTCAGTTCATATGCAGAAAGGAGTAGATTCTTTTCTCTAAGAAATCATAGGAATGCATTGTAGACTAGTTTCATTGAAGATATGGCCTGCAGATTTTTTTCTTACTAGTTATACTTTTTATGCTTGTTTCCTTCCACACACACACACACACAAAAGGAATGAAATAAGGAATGTTGTCATGAGAAAAATGTTAAATTATTGTCTTGCCTTTGAGCTACTCCAGTTCTTTTCCAGTTATTTTATTCTTCAACCCATTCAATAAACAAGAAGTCTTACCCTGGATCATCTCTGCTCTCAACAATCCAATTCCATTCTACTTAGTTCTCAAAAAGTTCCCTTCTGCATTCAGCAGGGTTTTGATCCCTTCCACGAAGTTCCATGGACTCTCAAGGGACTGGAAACCTATGCAGAGCCCATTATAGAATCAAGATCTCAGACAGATTTGTGGGTCATTGACTTTACATTGGCTTCAAGTTGAGACCTATTGCATAGTTTTAGTGAAGCTATACAAAGGATGAGATTATTAAAGTGATTTAGGAGCCCCTGCCAATTGAAAAGGGATAGATAATCCAAAGCATTTAGATCTTGTCTACATATGCTTGTTGTATCCTTTTAGCTATACCAGTTTAGTGAAAGTGGTAAAAACTTGCCAACTGTTAGCACAGTTATATCGGTGTAAATGTGTACTAGTATATCTTTTCCATGCACAGGAAGAGGAATAAACTATTTCCGTAAAGGTCACCTTTATACTATATGACTGTTTCTCCACTGGGGGAGATGGGGGGTGAGTTATACCAGTTTTTCAGTAAACAAACCAACAAAACCAAACAATTCTCAGCATAATAGCTGTACAGTGCAAATATTGTGTATAGACCAGGCCTTCAATCTTTGTGAAATCCATCCCAACATCTATTTGTCAGTTTTTCCTGTCTCTTGCTTTATTGGTTGAAAGATTCCTTTCTGCACAGGTGATTGATTGTCAGGGGGAAAGTAAAATGTAACTAAATTCAGCAGTGCTATAAATTGCATGTTTGGAATAACAAACGTATTTTGTTATATGTGTACAGTGTAACATGATGGAACCCAAATCCCTACATAAAGCCGCTATTCTGTTATGCCCTACAAATGAATACATTAATAGTATTTACTGTGTTATGCACAGTGACTAGAGCTAGAAAACAGTTTTTGTATTAACTGTGCTCTTTCCGACACGAATACTATATTTTTTTCTGGATATTTTTCTTGCTACATTATTTTCTTTAATCTCCTAAACATGTAAACATGGGATATTTGTTTTATACATTAAATGCCTAACAGCCTGATTCTCTACTGACTTATACCAGTTTTAAACTGGTCAGAGTGCATTAATGTCTACTGCTGATTTACATCAGAGTAATTCTGAGCAGACTTGTATCCCAAATCTGTGCAAATCTTTACCACTTTTATCTATTTTCTGACCACGTTACACATGCAAATTATTATATCAGTGTTTATATTCCAACTGAATTTGTTCAGAGATCTCCTTGCGAGCTGCATTTCTCACAGTAGGTCTGAAATTGGACCATTCATTAATTATTCTTCATGGTAATTTTGTACAATAAGTAACTCTAACCTCAGTTTTCTGCGTGGTAAGACTCAGAGACAGAGGGGCAGATTATGATTTTTCTTATGTCTTATTCAGTCAGGAATAACTCTAAATAAAATCAGTGGAGTTACACCTGTGTGAAAATGATGTGAGAGGAGAATGGGAGGAGGGGCATAGACTTCAGCAGAATTACTTCTGATTTACACTCATAAAACATGAGAAGAGAATCTGTAAAAGCAATACTGAATGACAAACTCTATTACTAGAGACTTTTAAAATTAGATCAGAGCAGACACTAGAAATTAAACGATAGCTGTAAGAAACAATCCTGCACTGATAGTGAAATGGGTCCTTTGCATTTTGAACATGAATGCACATGGAAACAATGCCATATACTGAATGTTGTAACATTTGCATTACAAATCTCTTCACTATGTTTAGAGCTAACAGATTGTCATCGCCCAAAGCACAGACGTGCCAATGATTACTACAAGATAAAATTGCTACAGAACTTTTTCTAAACACTGATGCCTTTAGCACAACTTGAGAAAATGTTACTAGCCTTGCAAACAACATCTAGACAAACCCACTTTAATATACAAATACTATGGTGATTTGGAGAAAACGTCATGTCCATTATTTGTTTTAATCAGTAACAGTAAATGAGATATGAACTGTTTCATATATATTGACTTTCTAATGTGCGAGAGTAATAGTTTTCATATACCCCTGTGGGCACAGCATAATAAATAAAAAGTTACCAAAATTTGCCAGTAGGGTTACTAAGAAAGATTTCCCTTGGTTCTCCATATGTTCTTTTTTATTACAAGATTTGCCTCAATTTCTAATATAAACTGCAGTAGACTATGGATCTAGTCTTTTTCTTTTTGCACCCGTTGCTTGAAATAAGCTGTGAAATTTGACCTTCACAAATTGCATAGCTTATTTCAAGTGTATTTAGAAATAGAGTGCTATTCTGAAATGCCCCTAAATCCTCATGGAATGAGGTTAACTGGGAAGTCAGAATAGCATGCCCGTTATTTTTAAAGATATTTAGAAATAACAGGAGCACTGTCAAGACGTGGAAAATGCTATATCAGGATACCAGAAGTATCCTGAAATAGCGCCACAATGTAGATGTATCCCCCCCCCCAGTGTTGTTACATCAATATAACTCTTGACTTAATTTGTATTACTGCAGTTTATACTGGTGTGAGATCAAATGCAGGCCCTAGAGCTACTTTATACCTACCTATCTGCCTAAAAGATTGAGTTAGAAAAGGAAGAGATTTTTTTGTGAAAACTTTCTCCTAAATGTTATCCCCTTTTAATTGAAAAAACCCCCTCAAAATTAGATGCTCTTACTGGATTTTTAGCTGGTCTAAAATATGATCAAAATGTCTCCTACTATTTTGATAAGCTCTTCCACGTACCTTTGTACAGTAATTCCTCATTTAACATGTGCCCGCTTAACACGTTTTCACGATAGCACGATTTTTTTTTTTAGGGAACGTTTTTTTGAATTACATGACCGTCCCCGGAATAACAGGATTTCCCCAGCTGGCCCATTGCCGGCAGCTGCGCAGGGCTTCTCCCGCCTCCCTGCAAAGCGGCGGAGGGTTCGCTGCTCGCCGCGCTGTTCCCTGCTGATTCCCCCTCGTCGGATGCCTTGCCCCCTCTCCTCTGCCTCCACTTGCAGGCTGGCGGCTGAGTTTCCCCAGCCGGCCCGTCGCCAGCAGCTGCGCAGGGCTTCCCCCGGCTCCCTGCAAAGCGGTGGAGGGTTCGCCACTTGCCGCGCCGTTCCCTGGCGACCCCCCCCCCCTCACCGGACACAATGCGAGTCCCGGCAGACCCGTCACAGGGGCATACTCCAAACCCAATCCCCCTCCCCTCCCCTCTCTTCCCCTTCCCTTCCTCAGAGCCAAACACCTCCCCTCCCTGCTGTAACCCAGTCCCCTTTCTCCCCCAACCTTATGTCCCGGTCCCAACAGATACCACCACTTGAAACTCAACCCCCCACCTTTTCCATTATTTTCAATGGGAAAATTGACCCCTCATAACACGTTTTCACTTAACACGATCAGTTTCTGAAACATATCTATAGTGTTAAATGAGGAATTACTGTATACTACAGCCATCAATAGTACATTAGCACCAAGTATTTGGCAAGGAAAAACAGGAGCTCTTGTACAGTGAGTGGCAATTCCTTTGAGTAAGTATGGGTTGAAGCTCCCCAATCTGGAACTCTCTGGACCAGAGCCCCAGAGGTAGGGAGCATGAGCAAGCTGGGAATCCTGGGGGTGCTCGGAAGCCCCAGCAGGGCCAGCAAGGCCTGGTTCTGGGTGGTTGGAGAGTTCAGCCCCAGGGAGCCTGAGCCTGGGGAGTCCCAGTAATGGCTGAGAGGAATCCCCAATCACAGCAGGGAACCCCAGTAGCAGCAGGGCCACTGCCCAGGAGATATTTCCAGACCCAGCCGGAACCCTGGTGGAGCTGGAAGGAATCCTCTACCTCGACTGTGAGCCCCCGGCGGCAGTGAAGCTGGTGTAGGCTGGAGAGTCCCAGCCTGAGGATGGTGACCCCTGGAGTCCTGGCATAGGGCCGGCAGCAGGGCAGGGAGCCCAGCAACCAGGGACCCACACAGCCCAGAGAGGAGTCTGATCTCCCTTGGTCCAGCAAACTCCCTGGTTTGACACCACTCAGGTCCTGAGGGTGCCAGAATAGGGAGGTCCAACCTGTATTCACAAAAAGCATTTCCCACTAATAAATCTCAGAGGGGTAGCCGTGTTAGTCTTTGACTTTAAAAACAACAAGCAGCTCTGTGGCACATTAGACACTAACAAATATATTATATCATGAACTTTCATGGGTAAAACCCATGGCTTACCATTAATAAATGTTCTCCTTAGCATCTGAAGAAGGAAGACGGTTGTATGTTCATAACACAAATCAGTTTCAGTGAGCATATTTTGATAATTCTTTGTTTGGGTTTAACCCTAAAGGTTTTTCTTTTTGCAAAGCAGAGGGCTAGTGAGCTCCCCTCTTATAGTTTAATTTAGCGTTCTGATCACACTTGCTAAATGTTGCACTTGATAAGTGTCCTATCCTGCATAAAGATCATTCTTACATTCCTTTGCACAACCAATCTCTGTCTAAATCATAAATATCCTATGAAGTTTGTTGTATTGTCATAAGAATCACGTCCCTGTAAAGCTGGCGTCTTCTACAAGGGGGATATGTCCAGTTCTTTGAGAAAAACTCATGTTGGTTAGGTTGTCTTTTTGGCAAAACAGTTCCTGTATTTCTTATATGTACTACCATTCGTAGTACATTTACAACTTCATTTTGAGATCTCCATAAGATATTCCGTACAAAGCTTTAATTGTAATATCTAACTCTTAGAAACATCTTTCAAAAGATATTGTAAAAAAACCAGTACAGAATGTAAAAGCAAAATAGAAGCTTTAAAGGGGCATCCCAGAATTTCTGCAAACAGACTTGGAGGTAATAGATATGGTTTCTAATGCTCATGAAGTGTCATCCTTTTTGACATGTGGTGCCCATCACTGATCGACAGAAAGTAAAGATTTCCTATGTATTTTCTAAATTAGCTTGAATATTTCATTTAATTAAATAAGCAATCAAAAACCTAAGCATCTGAGCTATCATATTCTCCAAACATCATGTGTATAAAAATAGTCTGTTAAAATTCAGTAGAGCAAGGGAAGCTTGTTCTAACCCACATTTATAAGATAAATTGTAATTTTATTAATAGCCAGTTTGTATCAAACTTATTGGCTCACTTTTATTTCATTTAACTATGTGATAGGAATTGAATTGGTGTTGAGGAAGGAATCCCTTCATCAGTTTATCTCCCAATTTTCTTGACACTCTCATCGAAAAGAAGCAGAGGTCTGTGAGTTGTTGCATTTTCTGGTGTAGTAGCTGCTGGGCCGTGTTAAGAAAAGATGTGTTAGAATCTGCCATCATCCTTTATGAAACCATCCTGGAAGATAGTTCATGGCACATCCCTCATGCAAGTCTGTTATGTGATCTAGTTAATTTCCTGATGCAGCCACCGCTGTGTTCCAAGCATTGGAGCATGATTTTTGGTTGCTGTTGATCAATAGACTTGAAGTGGGGTCATAGATACCCAGACACGGTCTTATACAGTGCCTTAGATATGATTTGAGTCAATAATTTCACCATCAACTATATTGTATCCTTCATGATTTTCAGGAAAGGATGGCAATGCCATAAATTCTGTCAATTTGTTATATGAAATGTGGCATCTCAGATTACAGCAATGCATTGTTGGTTAGAAAAATGAACATATTCTCTCTCTCTCTCTCTCTCTCTCTCTCTCTCTCTCTCTCTCTCAGAATTGACATGGGATTATAGAAGATGAATAAAAAGCATTATGTGTTATAGCTTGCTTTGCTGATGAATGTGTCTGCAGTTAACTGTCATGTAAATCTTAGAAAACAGACTCATGGGGCTGTATTACTTATCGTTCAAGCTATTTTTTCTTCTGCAAATGAGGATTGGATAAGACACGCTCTATGCTAAAGTCTGTTCTTAATATGAGTGTAATTAACCCTTATTTTTTACTAGTATATGTATTTGAGTATATATTAGTCTGTTTTGGATAAAGTACAAAAATAGTGGTTGGAGTCTTTCAGTGATGCTTTTTCTTTCCTCTCAAGATACTGTGTATAATATGAAAATTATAGACTAGTCAGTCTGTCTTTGATATTGGGAAAGATACTGGAACAAATAATTAAATAATCAGTGTGCAAACACCTATCTTAGAGGATAATAGGATTATAAGCAACAACTAATGCACATTTGCCAAGAATAAATCATATCAAACCAACCTAATTTCCTTCTTTGACCACCTTACTGGCCTACTGGATAGTGGCAAGCTATAGATGAGATATAATTTGAATTTAGTGAGACTTTTGATACAGTCTTATATGACATTCTCATAAGCATGGAGCAGTGGCCAATATTAAATTATTATCAATGGTTCCCTGTCAAACTGAGATGACAAATCTCTTGGGTTCCACGGGATCAATCATGGGTCTGGTACTCTTAAATATTTGAGAGCGTGAATAATAGACTAGAAAATATGTATGTAAAATCTGTGGATGGCAGCGAGGTAGTGGAGTTGAGAGCCCCTTGGAGCACAGGATTACACAAAACGAACATGACAAATTGGAGAATTGGTCTGATATTAACAAGATGAGATTCACTAAGGATAAATGCAAAGTACTACACTTAAGGAAAAATAAAATTCACAACTACTGAATGGGAAATAACTGGCTAAATTATTATAATGCTGAAAATTATTTGGAGTATATAGTAGATCACAAATTGAATATGAATCTACAGTGTGATGTGTTTATGGAAAAGGTGAATATCTTTCTAGGGTGTATTAACAGAAGTTTTGTATGTAAGACACAGAAGGCAATTATTCCACTTTACTCAGCACAGATGAAGCCTCAGATGTAGCACTGTGTCCAATTTTTGGTGCTACACTTTTAGAAAGATATGGACAAACTAGACACGGTCCAAAAATGATAAAGGATTTAGACAAACTGAAAAATCACAGGGTATGTTTAGTTTTGAGAAAAGAAGACTGAGGGAGGACCTGATGATGATCTTCATCTATGTTTAGGACTGTTATAAAGAGGATGGTGTTCTCCAGGTCCACTGAATATAGGAAAAGAAATAAAGGGTTTAATGGAGATTTAGGTTAGAAAAAAAATCTAACTGTAAGAATAGGTAAGCACATGACTAGGCTTCCAAATGAGGTTCATTGGAGGTTTTTAAGAACTGGTGAGACAAACACCACTCAGGGTATACTTGGTTATGCCTCAGCTCAGGGATTGGACCAGATGACATTTCCAACTCTACATTTCTAAGACTGTGAAAGTTAATGGAAGGCTATCTGAAAAATAAAGGTATGTCACCAGACAGATTCAAAATTATAAAAATAAGGCCAAGTTGTCATAATTAATGATGGGTGAACCACAAAACAATCAGAGTCTCAAAAAAACTATTGATACGGACACTGAACAGAATTCTATCCAGAATATTTTATGTCTGTAAATATCACAAGAAAAACGGTCTGTCAAGATGTCAAGAATATTTTGTTTTTTAATGAGCTGAAGATACCATATGAATAACATCTCTAATTGCAATAGAGATTCATACTGAAAATACAGTATGAATAAAATCTCTAAGAATAGCATGTTGGCTGTCCTAATTTTGGCCAGAATTTAGAAGAACTGTATAGTGGTGCATAAAAATAGTGTATTTGTGAGGGGATTGGCAGAAAACTTCTTAAACTCAGATGCTTGATTTAAATTTGATCTTGACTGGCTCACATGTCCCAAACAGTAATATAGATTCTGCTAAAAGCAATTTGGGCTTGTTTGCTTTATGCACCTTTTTTGACACTGGCAGGTACTGGTGTATTTAAAGTTAGTCACCATAAATTGATGGTTATTAGTTGTTTTGTGGCATTGTAATAGAAATGGATCTTGAGGAAGGATTTGATAGAGGCTAACTTCTGTGGAGCTTGGCATCAAGCTTGCTACAAAGCTGTGGATATGTAGAACCAACTTTATTGAATGGCAGTGAAATGTGGGTAGTAAGAAAGGTTGAAGAGCAGTGGATTAATATTTTCATTTCTTTTCATCTTCATCTGCTGCTTTTAAGTGGCAGAATTAGATCAGCAGTAAGGATATTCATAGCTGAACTCAAAACTGGTTTAGTTTAATCAGTTTGCTTATTATTGACGTGTTACTAGGATGGATCATGGAAGACAAAAGATGTATAAAGCATATTGATCTGGATGGTACTCAATTTGCAGGGAAGCTACTATCTCTTTGGGATTTGAGTTTGATAACAATGATAATATAGTACAGGGCTACTCAACTTTGGAAGCCCCGGGGGCCACAATGATACTCACAGTATATGCCGAGGGCCGCAACTTTAGTGTGGTTGAATATACATGCAAATATGTATGCAAATATATGCAACTAATGTTTTTCAAAATGATGGGCATGAATACAAAGATTAAGCCTTAAACCACGGAGCCAGACCCAAATGTAGCCAGTGTGACTCCATCAACATCTCTCAGGGCTCTGCTCACAAGGCTAAGCAGCCATCACTTCCCACAATGCCCCCGGTGCTTCTGGCACCCCCTCCATGGGGGCTAGAAAAACCGATACCCTGTACCCCTCTGTTCCAGCTAGCCCGTCCGCTTGCGTCTTTCAATGCTCACCCTGCCTGGGAGATGCCTCACTGTTGTGGAGCGTGTTCCCAGTGGAGGCCATGTTCAAAGGATCCCACCTGTGGGCCCCATGTTGGGCCCAGCGTAAACCCAAACCACACCGCAGGCCGCAAACAAATGGGTCGTGTGTTGAGTAGCCAAGATATAGTAGCTTTCCATATCTGTTTTGGAAACATAGTCCATATAGAAGAGGTGAAATGCCTTTGCCAACGCTTCTTCCCTTTTATTCATATCTCTTCTGGCTGTCATGCTTGCTTCTGTCTGTCTCTATCGATGCAAAAGAATTGTCACAATGTAGAAAATCTTAAAATATTTATGCAAAAAGATTCTGGCTAGTTTTTTTCCTTTGCGATGCAGTGAAGGGAGGATGCCTTTTTTCTGTCCACAAATAATTTTAGTAATTAGCAAACATAGTAAGAAATTAGGAAGACAGAGGATTAATGGAATTAGGGTATATTCTGATATTCCTCTACAGTGAAATCGTCTTTCTAAAAGTAACTGTTCTTTTATGAAGCTCCCATGGGGAAATCCATCCCTCCAGGTCTATGTCAAGTTTTCACATCAATTAGGATGATTGCCAGCCTCTTTAATACATTTTCCAGTAATAACTCTCAACACTTTGCAAGAGCAAATCCCTGAAGCTTTCCTTTTTTTAAGCCAATCCTTTTGATTAAATATTCTTGAAATATTTTAAAGAGGAAAAGAAAATCCAATGACAGATGGTTTCTCCCCAACAGTGAGGATAAAGGACCAGATTCTCAGCTGATGTACATGGACTTCTCTGGAGCTAGGTCAGTAGAGCAGCACTGAATTATGCCATCTGATTCTGAGGATCTGACGCACAGGTTTTTAATGTGCAATTTGAAATGCTAGCTTGGCATTCTATTCACAGTTTTGGCATAATACAGCAGGTTGCCACAGAGGAGTACACTTACAAAGCAGTGTGCAAAAAATGATATGTATGTGCTATAATTAATCCTGTTAACAGTCTTATGTGTTGGGTGTAAAATGTGAACTCAGAATATTTGGGGTGAAGAGGTCGCTTTTTTGAGTTTGCTCTTCTGAGTCATTATTTCACATTGATAAATCTGCCTAAGCTGCTTACAGATTGTTGTTTAGTCCTCTGATTTCAAGGTAGACGCACAGCAGCCCAGTCAAACCAGGTTGATATTCAGTGAGAGTAGTTTAAACATAAATCTGCCTTGGTGCAGACTGATATGAAATTCATAAACTGTTGCTGTCCGCCTTTTCCTTTTCCAAATCCTCTTTGCTGATGGCTTAGACATCAGCTATAAAATTAGCTATCTGCAGAAAAAGAGAAGACAGCCCTGTGGTAAAAGTAAATAAGCTCATTGTAAGAAAATGTGATCACTTTGACATTAAAATTTTAAGGAGCCATTTTCCATCTTCATTTCATGCAGTTGCCCAATATCCTAACTATGCATTAAGCTATCTTCAGCTGCTATGGGCTGTGTGTTGGTTCATTAGCTAGCCAATCAATTTTTTTCTTATAAATGATTAATAATGGCAACAACTTTATATGTGTGTACACCTTCCTCATTTAACTGTTGAGACTGCTAGTGAATGGATGTGTCCTTTGTTTGTTGCAGTATGGACTGGTAGGACTCTTGACTGCTATTCTAAACCATAACTCCAAGTGGCCAAGTTTTTTTGTCTTTTACTTTCCTTTTTCAGTGTACCTATCCATAAAACTATGTTAACAACAATTATTTACTTTCAAGGATGCTTTAAGACTTAAGTAATAATGGTAAAATGCCTAGAGATCATTGAATGAATATGTGATATAGATGAATGTTGTTATTAATCAGATTCCAATATTAACTTTTTTTCTGCTGCTTGATGTGCATGGTACATCAAACAAAATGCACCTCCAAAAGTGGCCTATGGAGTTTGAAGTATTAACATCCATCAGAAGACTGGTACCTCATAAGAACTTCACTCTGTTCCACCACAGTTCTGAAACTTCAATGAGGACCAGTACTTAGAAAGTTAACAAAGTGTAACGCACTGGTGACAGTAAGCCTACAGCAACTGCTGGCTACATTTAAGCCACAAACCATCCCATTAAATTAGGTCCATTTTAATTTAACCAATAGATGGCACTCTCAGTCTCTTTTTCTCTTATGGACCAGACATATTTGAAACAAACTGTTGTGAAGACCACTTTTTTTCTAGAAAAGCCAGTCATCTGCTTTTTCTAATTAATTTTTCATTTATGTTTCTAATATTCTATATTGGCATCTAAAATTAACACATTGTTATAAGAGCACTAGAACAAATAATGAGACTCATACTCATAAATGTAGTCTGCATCACTCTTCATCATATATTAAATGGCTCTCAGTTTTCAGTCTGTATTTAAATAATTTAAATGGAAAAGACATGGAATGTGACTGTCTCACTGCGAGATAACCATGCTGCAGGGGGCTGAGTTGGTGGTTGAACAAGTTGCATCTGTTTTGCCCCAATGTGTCCCCTTGCGTCTGTGTGTGACCTTAGCTTCTGCATGGTCCACTGTAGCTTTACGTTGCTTTCCAGAAGAGGCTCTCAAAGCGTAATACAGACATTGCACCAGCTATTCAGCTGGTATCAATTGGCATAGCTAATTAGTTCAATAGAGCTATATTGATTTACATCAGCTAAGAGTCTTATGTTTGTTGTCATCAATATTTTCAGGGTTAGAAGGACAGTGGCAGATATAAAACTAATCCTGAAGGGAAAAGCTAAGAAAGGTTACACAGAGGATGTAGGAAGTAGAGAGAGAGCTGGGAATCCTCAAAATAGAGATGGTAACTAAAGAACCATGGGAGCTGAAAAAGTCATCCAAAATAGAGTGAGAATAGAGTGAGAAACCACAGAGGCCTGAGGAAAACAGATAGAAAGGAGGGTTTATCAAGTTAACTAGCAGGAACTAGGTAAGTGCTGAATTCCCTCCTCCCGAAAAAACTCTCCCCCCACAGAAGAGAGGGTTTAATAGGAATAGGTGATCAGTTTTGTCAAAGGCAGCAGCTATCTGAAGAAGGATTGGAATAGAAAAAAAGCCCTTCATCCTGGAAAGGAAAAGGTTGCTTTGTGACCTGTAGTGAGAGTGGTTTCACTGGAACATGGCTGAAGCTGTACTGCAGGGCACCGAGGAGACAGTTAAAAGTGAGACAGTTGAAATAATGGCAATAAACTATGCATCCTTGGGGAGACTGGAGGCAGATGGTAAGTGAGAGTACTGACAGTTGGTTACAAGGTCAAGGTCAATGGCTTTTAAAATATAAATACATACAATATTGTAGCATGATTTGAGGGTAGAGAGAGAGCAGGGGTATGTAAGAATTCTGGATCATATTTAGCAAAAACCTCATGGAATGGAAGTAGAGGATGGACACTTGTAGAGGCAAGGTGAAGAGCAGGATGGGAAATGGGTTAGGAATATAGGTATAGGAAGAAATTAATGCCTAGTGTGTACATTTTCTCTGTAAAAGTTTGCAAGGATCCTGGGCCAAGGAAGAACTCATAGAACTCACACTCATGAGGAATAGTTATATAACAGAAAGAAGAGCTAAATGCAGTGTAATTAAACCTCTCACTGTCACTCTCTCTTCCCCTCATCTGCTAGGCTTTGCTTAAATACAGACTGTAAGTTGGTGCCAAGCCACTTTACGCAGCATTATACTCCATTAAGAGTGGTCCTTTTATATGAAACATTACCTATCCGTCACTAAGACCTTATATCAGCAAATCATTTAAGTATGTGCTTAATTCTGTCCCTGTTCCACAAAAGCACTTAATCACATGCGTAAGTCCCATTGGATTTAGGTATATGCGTAAGATCTTTTCTGAATAACGATGGACTGCTGAATCAAGGTCTGCATTAATACATGTTTAACCACAACTTACTTCCTTATAATGATACTTTATTATAGATAGGTTTCAAATCCAAAGTGCTGGAACCGTTTTATCATGGGGGTGCTAAGAGCCTTTGAATCAATCTGTAAAACCTGCTTATGATAGAAAACATTACTACTCCCAGCACCCCTGGTTCTATCATTTATGGTTCAAGTAACGGAATTTTTTTTTTTTTTTTTTACAAAAGGCAGCCTGCAACTGTATCCAAATAGTGAAAGGATTCTTTAGATCTAATGGTAAAGACACAATATTTGGAGAATCTTACTGGGGAACAAACAGTGGGTAGTTTGTACAATTGTTCTTAACTTGCTATTTGTGAATTTGTGTTTAGTGGGTTATTATATGATATTGGTGTGTAAGGTTATAGCATATACTTCTAAGAGCACAATATTATCCCCCTGCAGTGATTGGGAGTTTTGCCTTTGATTTCAGAGGGAGCAAGATCAGCTCTTTGTGTTCTTAACAAACACAGGGCGGCTATCCATCTCAACGCAGTAGGCATGTGCCTGGGAACATTGTATTCTAGAAGTGCCTAAAAGTTGAAGGTAGGTTACAAGTTTTGTTTTTACAGAAAACATAAAGGTCAGCTCTAGGTGGGGCACTGAAGATGCTGTGCTTGGAGCTCAGAAATATGGCCCTAGATAAACCTAGTAGTACTGTATAGGGATTTTAAATGGCATTCCAGTGCAAACACATTTATGCTTTGCAGTGCCAGAGAAACCTTATGGAAACATCCTTAGGAAATTAATGTAGAAGCATAACCTTTATATCAAATGTTTAATCCAACCAATGGAATATGTATATACCTTGAATAGTTTTTAATAATGTTATCCCTGGAATAGAGTCCTAAATGTTGGTTTAAAAGTTCAGTAGCAGGGATATCATTCTCAAATTCTGTAGCACTTTTATACTAATTTCCATAAAGCCCCTCCCTATCAGTTATTTTTATGGGGCTCTTCCATAAGGGAAGATGCTTGCACTCCTGTTGGCTCCATTAAAGTAACATCTGAGACAGTAAAAATAGATACAGCAGATGTAGCTCTTTGTCTGTACCCACCGAGTAAGTTTCAGCATTATGGACATATGGAGAAAATGGGAGTCTTTATGTGTAACTTCCATGAGCTTTGGGTTAATTCTGTATTGCCTTGGTTTATGAGGGGAGGGGTAAAGGTAACTCTATAAAATAAGATACATATCTTAATTTGTGTTCAGGCCCTACAGGTAAATTTATTGTTCAAGATGTTCCCTTTCATAATTAAATTGCACTTGCTAGTTTTATTGCCATTCTCAGAGATAAATTCTTGATCTGTGAGCTTTCATGTGCTGTCTATCACTGTTGCCCACCTTTTTATTACAGGTAGGGGATTATTTTTTACTGTATTTCTGGGGATTTTGACAGATCCTTAGCTCGTGTAGGTCTGTGCCTTCTAATTTATACTTTTGACTGAAGGAACCCTATACTTAATAGTCTTGTTACATACTGACAGCTTTATTATGATCTCTTCTTCTTGTGTGCACACATATCCCAGAATTTGCTGTATATATATATAATTGCTGCTTCATTTGCTTCTTTGGGAGATCTATTCTCAAGCAGGATGCTTAACTCTCAATACTATTAATGATATTTATGTGGAATCTTATACAACAGCAACCAGAAATATTCAGAAAGGTTCAGAATAAAAAACCTACTGTGTTCAGATATAACAACAAAAACAGAAAACCCTTTATAGAATCATTCTCCATTCCAGCTGGTGTCATCCTTGAAAATAACCATGTAATCACTTTTTGGTTCAGGATTTTTTTTAAAAGAATTTAAATGCAGGAAACATCTGTGCCAGTGCAAGTGGTAGAATTGTCTATTAAAAAAAGGGGAGCTTTGAATACCAGAACTAGATTAGAAAACTAATGCAGTACACAAAAGCATAAAATGTAATGGTAGCATTTAACATTTGTGCTGCAACTCCATAAAATCTAATAAGCATCATGTTCAGTAGACAAAACTGCCTTACTTTACTACAAGATGGGCAGATGTAGGATTCACTCTAGGTACATCCTGCACGTAGCAGCCCTCGGATTGCTTCAGTGCTTTGTGCCACTTTTGCTCGCACCTCACGCTGGGATTTGCCAGTATCCAACTCTGGATCTAAGTTCATTGGAGAGTCAAGGAATTGCCATGACAATCTCCATTGTTTACATTTTAGTCAGTTGATACGCACACATTATTCATTGTAGTACTGCTTGTAAAACTCAATTTAACAGGTGTGCTAGCTAGCAAGGGAGAAATATATAGCTAAACCATGAAGAAATGTGCTATCTTCCTGTTTCAAAGCAATGAAAATAGCCCAACTTGCTTTTCACCCTACACTATTTTCCCACCATTAAATTGTGTATATAAAGACTAGAATGAAAACTGGAATGCACTTTGAACTCAGCAGCTCTCTGCATTAAATTATTTTAATATTAAAATATATTTTTCTTCATCAGTTGTTACTTGTTTCTGTTATATTTATGAAACGAAGATGCCCACAGTTTATTATTTCATTTAAAGTGCCTAGTTTATTATTTAACATTTCTTTTACCTTTTTAAGCCATAGTCTCTGGGTAGTTTAGTCACTAAAGCTTTTGGCAAGTATAAAAAGTTGTTTGAATCCTGTTGGAAATGTATTGACATTCTTTAACTTAAAATCTCTCAGGGTACATCGACACTATGAGATAAGCTTGAATCTAATATGGTTGATTTCTGGGCACCCGATTTTGTGAAGTTGAAGGTCAGTGTTCTCACTGCGGGGAAGAATCAAATGTAGTCTGAAGTACCCGTTAGGGAGCCTACCAACGACTCAGAGAGAAATTCACTATGAGCAGTTTTACATTTTGGGCTATGCTCATGGTGCTTGCTGGAACCAAAACTCTGCAATGGGTGGTCAGAGGCTCATGTCACCAATGTCCCATAATGCACTTGTCTAGTCCCTCTCCCCTTGTGTGAGATAAAGGGGAGGCAGTGTGCTTGTGCCTTGTGGTGCCCTGGTTGCCCGCACAGATGTTATAGCATCATGAGCATGGAGCCTGGTTTGCAGCAATCCATTGTGATGATGATGTGTGTTGTGTTGTGCCTAATGGTGCAGGACTTCAAGAGTGTACTCATGTCACTCCACCAGGAAGAGGACGAGGATGAAGCTTGGTGTAGCATGGAGTCGCTGCTCATGCAAGGTCTGGCGTTGATGCTAGTGCAGTCACCAGTCAATCCTGTGCAGTGCAATGCCGGTTCTGGTGCCATGAGACAAGCTCAGACTTGTGGGACTGCATAGTGCTGCAGGTTTTGGACAATTATCAGTGGCTGCAGAACTTCTGGCACAAGGCCATTTTCTTAGAACTTGCGAATAGCTTGCCCCTGAATTGAGGCACCATAATACCTGAATGAGACCTGCTATGAGCGTGGAGAAGCACATGGCAATAGCCCTATGGAAGCTTGCCATGCCAGACAGCTATCATTCAGTGGGAAATCAGTTTGGACTGCCGAAATCTACAGTGGGGGCTGTTCTCATATAAGTAGCCAAGGCCATCAACACGCTTCTGCTACGTAGGGTCATGACTCTGGGGAAAATGGACAACATCGTGGAAGGCTTTACTGTGATGGGGTTCCCTAACTGCATTGGGGCCATAGATGGAATACTCATCCCCATCTTGACCCCCAACCACCTTGCCATGGAGTACATCAATTGCAAGGGATACTTCTCCATGGTGCTGCAGGCGCTGATGGATCACAAGGGCCGTTTCACTGACATCGATGTGGTATGATTGGGAAAAGTGCATAGGAAAAGTGATATGATTGGCAAAAGTGCTGTACAGGGCAGCTTGGACCTCAGTAAAGAGGAGTTCAACTACAGGTGGAGCAAGTGCAGAATGGTGGTTGAATGTGCTTTTGGACATTTAAAGGATAGGTTTAGGAATCTCCAGGGCAGCTTGGACCTCAATAAATGCAACATACCCTTTGATTTGGTAGTCTGCCATGTGCTTCATAATCTCTGAGGGAGCAAGGGGGAAACTTATTTGTCAGGGTGGGGTGCTGAGGCAGAGCGCCTAGCCAGAGAGTCTGAGCAGCTGGACACCAGGGTGAAAAAGAGAGCACAGAAAGGAGCAGTGCAAATCAGAGAGACCTTGAAGGACAGTTTTATGCATGTCCAGCTTTGAGACTCTTCCATGTTGCTCTCCACAAAGTGCCTCTGCAGTCCCTGTGTTTGCCTTTAATCTTCCCTCCCCCTTCCCACACACACACAGTTGAAGCAAGAAATGTGAATGTTGTTCAAAGAATGTGAGTTTTTGTTAGGGGGAAACAGCAGGGAAAGGAAAGAAGTGGGAACTCAAAGGGGAAAGGAGGACTCAGGAACACCTGTGGAACTGCATTCTGCCTCCCAAGGTCCTGGAGGGTATGGCTGCCCTTGAGTCCCTCTTACCCTGTGTCCTGGGAGTGAAAGCAACGGGGCTGGGGGAGGAGAGACCAGGGTTATCACTGGGGTGGACAAGGTTCTGGGAGGAGGCCCTTTCCAGACAGGAAGCCAGGGGCTCTATCACAGTGCTCAGGGAGGCAAACATAGTCTCATGCTGCTTTGCCAGCCGCTCCCTGGCAGCTCTTCTCTCCCGGCGTTCCATGATCCGGTCCAGGCGCTCTGCCTGCATCTCCTCCATGAGGGAGTTCATGCAGTCCATCTGCTTCCTGAACATATCCTCCCTTGTCCATTTTCAGCTGTGGATCTGAGACACGTGGGCAGATGCTGTAAGAGGTGGAGTATTCTGCGAGCTGGCTGCTGTACCAGCTACAACAAAAAGTTACAAGGACAGACATTAGAGGAGTAATAGAGATGTAGGTGTGTTAGTCTGGTCTTGCTGAAACAAAAGACAGGACTATGCAGCACTTTAAAGACTAACAAGATGGTTTATTAGGTGATGAGCTTTCGTGGGCCAGGCCCACTTCCTCAGATCAAATTGTGGAAGAAAATTGGCATGACCATATATACCAAATATCCCTTTGGTATATATGGTCATGCCAATTTTCTTCCACAATTTGATCTGAGGAAGTGGGCCTGGCCCACGAAAGCTCATCACCTAATAAACCATCTTGTTAGTCTTTAAAGTGCTGCATAGTCCTGTCTTTTGTTTCAGACATTAGAGGAGATACATTGTGTTAAGCCTAACCCTAATCTGTTAGCCTAACACCGAAGGTCTCTGTAAAGAGCTCCTGTTAAGCGAATATAGTCCTTTTTGGCACCATCAGGCAACTGCTGTTTTGCTTCCTTTCTCTGCGGCATTTTGAAGCTGTTTTTGCTTTGTTTGTTACTAAGGGGATTTAAACACACAATGTGTTTCTGCAAAGCTCCCCTACCCAATGTCTACAAGTCTGACCCACAACTCTGATTTTTTTTAATGTCATCTGTATCTTCTGAGAGGTATGGCTTGAAGGGCCTGCACTGTGAAGGTATCAAGTAAATTTAATTAGGTCATGACAGCCCTCAACTTCACTTGACTTTGAGGAGTTGGGGGTGCTATGCATAATCAGTTGCAAAATTCCCTGATCCATATGTAGCTGACAATGTCCTCCATAAAAGTAATTATTACTGTAACTTTGAAAGTTAATGTTTTTAAATATCAGCTAGAGCCCCTCTAGAATCTATCTTTAAATCTTGGTTAGAATTATAATACTCTATTGTGTCCACATCACATAACACTTTTCATGTTCAAAGTGGCATTACTGAATTAGTGTGCTTCTGGATAGTGGTGTATAGCTTTAAGTCTATTGGTGGCTACTTTCCACTCCTAACATATTTGGCATTAATATATTCTGTTTTTAAATGCTGATGCTAATTCAAAAGGCATTTCCTTGTTGTACATGTAAGTGTCAATATGTGTATGATTAGCATAGGAAATGAGGGTAAGTATACATATGTTTTCTAAAGGGCAGATAAAAATATGTCCAAAATCCTCTCATATTGCATATGAATAACACATGTTCTGTGTTTTCCTAGACATAAATCCTAGGCACTTCAGAAAAATAATGTAATAAACCTTCTGTGTTTTAAAAATTCTGTATGCTTTGATTTAATGAATGAACAGAATACACGGCATACAGTAGTTATAACCTGAGTGCTGAGAGAGCAAACAAAAGTGTGAAATGATGCCTATGTAAGTGTCAATTAGCAGCAAACAGGTACTCCTTGGAGCAAATTATTCAAACTGTATTTTGTACTGCTAGTGTCTTAAACAAAGGGCTAATTTGGGCCCTAGTGTGAACCACTTATGCAATTATGTGACAGCTAGGATGCAAAGAATCCAACTGGCTTTTTTAGGTCTAGGCACAATCTTCAGTGCCTTGCTGGATTAGGAGTAATAGTAAGTCAAGAGTTCATGGAATTGATTGTCATCTCTTTAATGGGTTTTATGTGGACATCTCTGTGGAGTCTAGAAGAGTAAGAAAATGGAAAATGTCTGTAAGTTCAAACAACGAGGAGTCCTGTGGCACCTTGAAGATTAACAGATTTCTTTGGACATCAGCTTTTCCACTTCATTAGATGCATGGAGTCTAAATTCAAAGAAATATTCAGACTTCCTGGGGGTTTCACATTATCTGAACTTTGAAATCTTCTGACATTCTCCCACTAGTGATAAGGAAATGTTGCAACTAACATAAGAACTCATCCAATCATAGTGAAAGTCTGGGAAACCTTGTTATATCAAAGGACAAGTTGTGTCCAGCTCTTGCACTGGTGTGAAGTGGGGGCAACAGAGTTTAAGGAGTCAGTGTCATGTCTCCTCTGTGCTCACCATGTTTGGCACAGTGTTAATTGCTGTGTGGATATGACTGCAGCCAGTACCAACCTCTGAAAAGGGAGCAGGAAGAAAGCAGAACCTATTCTGTTTCAAGATGGCAGAGTGACTACATTTTTGTAGCCAGCATTGCAAGGTATTTACATGCCAGATACACTAAACATTTGTATGCCCCTTCATAATTTGGCCACCATTCTAGAGAACTTACTTCAAGGCTGATAACTCTCCTTTAAAAATGTATTAATTAAATCTATGTTTGAACTCCTTGGGGGAGAATTGTATGTCTCCTGTTCTATTTTACCTACATGCTGCCATATATTTCATGTTATAGCAGTCTCAGATGATCATCTGCACACATTCGTTTTAAGAACACTTTCGCTGCAGATTTTACAAAACACAAAGAAGGTCCAATGAGAGATTTCTAAATATAACTATAGCGCTCAAGTCAAGGTTTAAGAACCTGGTTTGCCATCCAAAAATCTTATAGGGTGGCGCTGTACAGCATTCTTTCAGAAGTCTTAAAGAGCAACACTCCAGTGCGGAAACTACAAAATCTGAAGCATCAGAAAAGAAAATCAACTTTTTCCTGGTGGCTGCTGTCTCAGATGCTGAAAATATGCATGTGTTGGCCCACACTGCTTTGGACCATCATCAGCATGGATGTATGTCCTCTGGAATGGTGGCTGAAGCATGAAGGGGCATATGAATGTTTAGCACGGTGGTTTTCAAACTTTTGTATTGGTGACCCCTTTCACACAGCAAACTTCTGTGTGTGACTCACCTTTATAGATTAAACATTATTTAGCATTATCATAAATGCAGGAGGCAAAGCATGGTTTGGGTGTAAGTTGGCAGCTCATGACCACTGCATAACAACTTTGCAACCCCTGAGGGGGTCATGACTCCTAGTTTGAGAACCCTTGGTTTAGCATATGTGGCACATAAATACCTTACAATTACAGTTACAAAAGTGCCACTTTACACATGTTTATTATTTCTACTCTGTGGCCATCTCTATGGTAACTATCTTGTTTTTATTTGCATTTTGTTTTGTTTTTGCTTACCACTTTAAGTTCATCATTCAGTGCATCAGTAAAACATTTTCCTGTTTACAAGTTTCAGATATAATTAGAGGAACTACAGGTACTTGCAAAGAATGCATGAATTCTGATTTCAGTTTCCACTCAGAGGTTCATTTCCCAGTCACGCTTATTTGCCATGTTTCTGGAATGTTATACTGACTGTGGGGGCGTGAACTCTTTAATAAGATTTGTAGCTTCCATTGAGAAATATAAACAAATTGTAAATCCTCCAAGTAAGGAGACCAAAGAATGCACTTTTTGTCTATGTCTCATAAGATTTGCACTTTTATTATTTTGGCATTGGAGTCAGTGTAAGGAACCAAGCTGGGCAAAAGTGGGATCAGATCCTAAGTCAGTGGGAACCTTTCTATTGACTTTGGTGGGCTTTTGGATCTTGGTGAATTTGTGAGTGCAGAATATTAGACAATATTTTAACTAGTTTTGGAAGCTTAAAAACATCTTATGGTGTTCTATTGCCTTGCACCTTCTATAGTTATAGGTGTAAAACAGTACCATCCTTTTTTTTGGTGGCAAGTTACATTCACTTTACATAGATGCAAATGACTACCTAAGATGCAAGCCGATGGAGAATCAGGCTGTAAAATGAAATGAAATTAGAAAACATGCAAACACCAGGTTGGTTGTGGGAGTAGTACGGGTAGAGATGTTCCTTTAATGAATGAAGATGAAGCATCAATTGTTAGAATTAATACTGCTAGTCAGATGGATTTCAAGCATGATGTCAACAATCACAGTTTGTACCAATGAGTCTTGCCATGGCTCCACAGATCAATTCAGGTAGAGCAATGCTTACTGCATTGACCACTTATCCATTTGCCTGGTTGGGTTAATTGAGCAGCATGTTGTTTGCATGCTAAATGCTGGGCATCCAGCTGCACAACACATTCTTCTCAAAGTCATGGACACCCACCCTTGCTGCATAGTGCCACACAATGTGACTGGTTGTCAGTTGCTGAAATGTTGAATCATAAACATTATTTACGTAAATTTTTTTTGAGTAGCTTTGAAGCATTTCATCTGCTATCCTCATGCAAATCAAATGATCCTTAATGCCAAGCATACCAGCTTTTCCCAAGACTTCCATTGTAAACCAAAGTCCAACCAAAGCAGCTTATTCTGTGCTTGTGTAAATAAAAGTAGATTCATGATGCAGCCCATACATTGCCTTCATGGCCTATTATGAAAATACTTAACTGATAGATGTTGAAGAAAAAATTCAGGAAACTTTGATGCATTGTGATCTTCCATCAGAAAGATCATCTTGGTAAGGACTGGCCTAGAAAGTTGTCTGCTGATTTTCTTTCATACACTGTCCATTGCCCCACAATTTTCCAGCTCTCATTCTAAACCTAACTCAGCAACAGTTACGAACAGATTATTCTGGTATTGGGCATAAATTCATCAGAACTATTAGTATTCTCTCCCATATAAATAACCAGAATGCTAGTAACTGGACACTTCTATTGCATGCATGAGCTGAAACAGTTACACCAGTATATGCCTCTTCCCATGGTCTATTGCCAAAGCTGTTACCTCTTTGCTAGGCATATCAAGCTGTCAGCCATTTTTGCTGCCCAGAATACAATTGACTGGGGCCCACACAACCAAATGTCCACACATTCTGCAACTCTAGTCTGACTCATTGCTAGTAATCAAGGAGAGAGAAAAGGCATAATTTTATCAAATGGCACCAGACACCTGAGTCTCTGCTTTAATCATTATCCTGTTTTTTTTTAAAGGCAATCAAGCACCAACATGGCTGGAACATATAGTTAACTGGACTGCCAATAGGCATCTCCAACTGTTACTGGCAATATACAATAAACTGGGACTTTTTAAAAGGGAATATCCTGAATAACCATCTTTGGGCTAGCTTGATTAAAAAAAAAGAACCCTAGCTGTTTGGAGGGACTACCAATAAAGTGCTAAGGTTAATGAAAATGATTGTTGGATTAGCTCATAAGGGACTCCTGAGCAGCAATATGAATTTACCACCTGTTTTGATACCCGTTTATGTAGAGACAAGCCGAAACCAGAATCTTGAATGGAAACATTTTCATATGTAAAGGGATTGGGCACTTGTAGTTACACACCTGGAGGTAATCTAATACCTGGGTTACGTTTGGGGTTGCATTTTTAAAGGCACTATTTTCTTCATTTAAAACAAAAGCTGAAACTTTGCAAAGGCAGCTGGCAAGTTCTTGGCAGTGTAATATGAACCCAAACTCCAGCCCTCAGTTGGTCTTCAGTGTGGAACCCAGAATTTATCTAAATGCTATTTGGAAGTGGCCACTTGGCCATCTCTAGTCATAATAAGGATACTAGGCAACTGAAAATTAGCACATTTGTGTTTAGCTGCCTACAGTGTGCTATATTTACAATGAAGTAACTTCATGCCACATGGTTGGTATTTACTGCATTTGTTTATTTCCTTTGAGAGGGTGATCAAGTGATGTACATCTGAGGTGGGAGGTTGAGCTTTGAATCCTGATAGCCCCCAGATTGTTTAATTTAAATATATGAATAAACTTGCCAGAAAATCAATGTTCAATCATCCTAGGCATGCCAAGGAGGGGGTGGCGTATGTAGTGTGGCCTACAAAACAGCAGATGAAGATGGTTTGCTCACCATGGAAACCAGATCTGCCATGAAATAGGGAGAATATTTGGTACCATTTAATCTGGGCACCTAAGGAAGTTGGGGGAAAATACAATCTTTTTTTTTACTTAAATTGCACATATCAGGGAACTGAAGTTGATGTTGCCAAAAGCTGAGCACTCAGAATAAGTGAGCTTGAAACGAGGTAGCTCTGTATCCCTGGGTCTCTCCTTCAAAGTCTGTGGCCAGAATTTTGCCCTTTGTCACAGCTATATAAATCCAGGATAACTTGACTGGAAACATTCGGGACATACACTTTTGTAAATGGGAACAAAATTTGATACTCTAGGGGCTTGTCTATGCTTTGAACTGGGTATGCAATTACCAACTCAAGAAGACATACCTGTGCTAGCTTTCATCAAGCTAGCAGACACTGCATCACTCTACAGCCTGCAGGAGCAAAGCAGTGACCTGATACACATGGGCATGTTCCTCCCTAATGTGACTTAGCCTAGAGGTGGAGAGCCCAAATCTAAGATTAGATGGCAGTTCAGTATTAAACGTTCCCAAACTGCTGTTATTCTACTCAGATAGAAACCAAAGGGGCTAATTATGCGATTTATGTGCTCAGATGCTCCTATTGACACTCGAGTCCCATCAATAGCACCAGCACAGTTAGGAAATAGGGTGGATAGTAGCGGTTTCCCACAGTGCCCCACATTCTTAGGCTAGGGTCTGAAGTGGGCAGGGGGGCTAGGTAGTTTGGGAAATGTTTACTTTGATTTGCGCCTGAGCACTGCAGTGTTGATGCCAGAGTCTTAGGTTCAAGCATGGGTCAATAAATCCTTAACCTAGGATTAAAATTCAATGTCAATGCTCAAGCCGAGGGTTCCTTGACAGGTCTTCTGACTCAAGTCCCACTAACCTTAGGTTGACATTGCTGTGTAAAGTGGGGAGCCTTCAGCCATTCTGGGACCCTCAGGCAGGGCCTTGGGTGGAGGAGCAATCAGCTTTTCAGCATCACCCAGATTGCACCATGCCAGCCCCCCCTCAGTCCTTAGAGCCATGCAGAGTCCACCACTTGGTGGTCTGATGACAATTTAAAGGACCCACGGTGGTTGGGAGCCCCAGTTCCTTTAGAATCACTGGGCCCTGGGGCAGTTGCCCCCTTTCCTCCACCCCAATGATGATCCTCTGTGTAGACAAAGCCTTAAATGCCTTCCAGGACAAAACCCCTCCCTGTAAATCCTGCTGTCAGTTACACTAATATTAATATAGAGCATCTCCTGTGAGATTCATGATAATGTCCATAAAATCAGATTCTTTCT
Organism: Rafetus swinhoei; assembly: GCA_019425775.1. NCBI lineage: Eukaryota > Metazoa > Chordata > Testudines > Trionychidae > Rafetus > Rafetus swinhoei. The sequence goes on along the minus strand of CM033437.1, from coordinate 185,965,404 downwards.
CACCATGTCTGGCAGCAGGACTTAATCATAGAATCCTAGAACTGGAAGGGAGCTCAAGAGGTCATTGAGTCCAGTCCCCTGACCTCATGGCAGGACCCAGTACTGTCTAGACCATCCCTGATAGATGTCTATCCAACCTGCTCTTAAATATCTCCAGAGATGGAGATTCCACAGTCTCCCTAGGCAATTTAGTCCAGTGTTTAACAACCCTGACAGTTAGGAAGTTTTTCCTAATGTCTAACCTAAACCTCCCTTGCTGCAGTTTAAGCCCATTGCTTCCTGTCCTATCCTCAGAGGCCAAGAGTTCCTATCCTCAGAGAACAATTTGTCTCCCTCCTCCTTGTGACACCCTTTTAGATCCCTGAAAACCACTATCATGTCCCCTCTTAGTCTCCTCCTTTCCAAACTAAACAAGCCCAATTCTTTCAGTCTTCCTTCATAGGTCATGTTCTCTAGATCTTTAATTATTCTTGTTCCTCTTCTCTGGACCTTCTCCAGTTTCTCCACAACTTTCTTGAAATGTGGTGCCCAGAACTGGACACAATACTCCAATTGAGGCCTAATCAGCATAGCGTAGAACGGAAGAATGACTTCTCATGTCTTGCTCACAACACTCCTGTTAATGTATCCCAGAATCATGTTTGCTTTTTTTGCAACAGCGTCACCCTGTTGACTCATATTTAGCTTGTGGTCCACTATGACCCCTAGATCCCATTCTGCAGTACTCCTTCCTAGACAGTCACTTCCCATTTGTGAAACGGATTGTTCCTTCCTAAGTGGAGTACTTTGCATTTGTCCTCATTACACTTCATTCTATTTACCTCAGACCATTTCTCCAGTTTGTCCAGATGATTTTGAATTATGACCCTATCCTCCAAAAGCAGTTGCAACCCCTCCCTGCTTGGTATCATCTGCAAATTTAATAAGCATACTTTCTATGCCAATATCTAAATCATTGATGAAGATATTGAAAAGAACCAGTCCCAAAAAAGACCCCTGCGGAACCCCACTTGTTATGCCCTTCCAGCAGGATTGTGAACCATTAATAACTATTCTTTGAGAATGGTTATCCAGCCAATTATTCACCCACCTTATAGTAGCCCCATCTAAGTTGTATTTGCCTAGTTTATTGGTAAGAAGATCTTGCGAGAGTGTATCAAATGCCTTACTAAAGTCTAGGTATACCACGTCCACCACTTCTCCCTTATCCACAAGACTCATTATCCTATCAAAGAAAGCTATCAGATTAGTTTGACATGATTGTTCTTTACAAATCCATGCTGGTTGTTACCTATCACCCTATTATCTTCCAGGTGTTTGCAGATGAATTCCTTAATTACTTGCTCCATTATCTTTCCTGGCACAGAAGTTAAACTGACTGGTCTTGTTGTTGTTGTTCTTATTTCCCTTTTTATAGATGGGCACTATATTTGCCCTCTTCCAGTCTTCTGGAATCTCTCCCATCTTCCATGATTTTCAAAGATGAAAGCTAAAGGCTCAAATACCTCCTCTATCAGCTCCTTGAGTATTCTAGGATGCATTTCATCAGGCACTGGTGTCTTGCAGACATCTAACACTTTTCTAAGTGTTTTTTCACTTGTTCTTTTTTATGTTTGTCTTCTAAACCTACCCCATTCCCACTAGTATTCACTATGTTAGGCATTCCTTTATCATCAGACCAAAACAAAGAAGTCATTAAGCACCTCTGCCATTTGCAAATTTCTGGTTATTGTTTCCACCTCCTCACTCCCCCATCCCTCATAGATGTCTATCTAACCTGCTCTTAAATATCTCCAGAATAGTGATAGAAATGTAGCCGTGTTAGTCTGGTGTAGCTGAAACAAAATACAGGACTATGTAGCACTTTAAAGACTAACAAGATGGTTTATTAGATGATGAGCTTTCATGGGCCAGACCCACTTCCTCAGATCAAATAGTGGAAGAAAATAGTCACAACCATATATACCAAAGGATACAATTAAAAAAAATGAACACATATGAAAAGGACAAATCACAATTCAGAACAGAAGGGGGATGCGGGGAAGGTAAATGTCTGTGAGCTAATGGTATTAGAGGTGGGGAAAGGTAAATATCTGTGAGCTAATGGTATTAGAGGTGATAATTGGGGAAGCTATCTTTGTAATGGGTAAGATAGTTAGCGTCTTTGTTGAGACCGACGAGAGTGTCGAATTTTAGCATGAATGACAGTTCAGAGGATTCCCTTTCAAGTGCAGATTTAAAAGGCTTCTGAAGCAGGATGCAGGTAATTAAGTCGTTGAGACAGTGTCCTTTCTGGTTGAAATGGCAAGAAACTGTTTTTCTTTGTGATCCTGTCTAATATCTGTTTTGTGGGCATTGATCCTTTGGCGAAGTGTCTGAGACGCTTGTCCAATGTACAAAGCAGACGGACACTTTCGCACATGATAGCATAAATTATATTTCTGGATGCGCAGGAATATGTATTCTTGATCTTATAACTCACTTGGTTAGGTCCAATAATGGTATCAGCAGAGTGGATATGTGGACAAAGCTGGCAATGGGGTTTGTTGCAAGGGAAGGTACCAGGTTGGTATTAGTGTTGTATGTCCTGTGGTTGTTGGTAAGAATCATCTTGAGGTTAGGTGGTTGTCTATAGGAGACTATGGGTCTGTCTCCCAGAGCCTCTTGGAGTTTAGTATCCTGTTCCAGTATAGGCTGTAGTTTATTGATAATGTGTTGGACAGGTTTAAGTTGGGGCTGTAGGTGATGACAAGTGGTGTTCTATTGTTGGTTTTCTTGGGTCTGTCTTGAAGTAGATGGTTTCTAGGTATTCGCCTGGCTCTTTCAATTTGCTTTTTATTTCTCCGAGTGGGTAGCTTGAGGTTTATAAATGCTTGGTAGAGATCCTGAAGTTTCTGGTCTCTGTCAGTGGGATTAGAGCAGATGCGGTTGTATCGAAGGGCTTGGCTATAGATGATGGATCGTATGGTGTGTGCTGGATGGGAGCTGGAAGCATGTAGGTAACTGTATGAGTCAGTGGGTTTTCTGTAGAGGGTGGTGTCTAATTTTCCATTGTTGATTTGTACTGTGGTGTCCAGGAAATGGATCTCTGTAGAATGGTCCAGGCTGAGGTTGATGGTGGGGTGTAGGTTGTTGAAATCTCTGTGGAATGTCTCCAGTGTTTCTTGGCCATGCGTCCAGATCATAAAGATGTCATCGATGTAGCGTAAGTAGAGAAGGGGTAAAAGGGGACGGGAGTTGAGGAAACGTTGTTCTAGGTCAGCCATAAAGATATTAGCATACTGTGGGGCCATGCGTGTACCCATGGCTGTGCCGCTGATCTGGAGGTATAAGTTGTTCTCAAACTGGAAATAATTGTGGGTGAGAACAAAGTTACATAGGTCTGCTATCAGGTTGGCAGTGGTGTCCTCTGGGATAGTGTTTCTAATTGCTTGTAATCCGTATTTTGTTTTAAATATCTCCAGTGATGGAAATTCCATAACCTCCCTAGGCAATTTATTCCAGTGTTTAACCAACCTGACAGTTAGGAAGTTTTTCCTAATGTCCAAACTAAATCTCCCTTGCTGCAGTTTAAGCCCATTGCTTCTCACCCTACCATCAGAGGCCAAGGAGAACAATTTTTCTCCCTCCTTCTTGTAACACCCTTTAAGAAGGGCCGGAGTCATAGCCAAAGCCTAATGAACTTCAGGGCACATAATAAAACACACTAATCTTATTTAGCTTTTTGATCAACAGTTTTATTGAGTATATTTTGATCACTGCATTTATAGCTCTTTACTTCTCTGGCAATAAGTGCAAAAGTATTTGACAGTAATCGTAACAGCAGGTGAGATGTGCTTTTTGTGTGTCTTTAGACACTGCACAAAGGTATCCATTCTACATAGGGGAGAGAACAGTTGACTAAACTCCAATGGCATTTTCACATTTAGAAAATAATATTCATTGTTAGGAAAGTCTTGAAAATCAGAATCTCTGATGCTTGGTGAAGCTCATTCTTAATTACCAATTTCTTAGGCACCAGAAAAAGTAGTAATTTAAATAATTCTAATAATTCAATAGTTTACTTTTAAACAAAATTCTTTCTTATTTTCTATACTTGTGATGTTGTGAAATGCATTGGGGGTGATCTGATATTAATGCTGTTGATAGTGCATTTTATTTACTGGGTGCACACAGATGCTACAGATTAAAAGCCAGGCAGTTAGTATATTATTTTACAAAATTTGTGGTTACTCTGACAGATTATCAGGGCTAGATCTATAAAGGGGATTTAGACTCAGTGTTGCAATGTAGAACTTTTAGATGACCTAGTGGCATCCAGAATCCTTAGTTAGGTGAGGCAGGTATCTAAGAATGGGCTTGATAAAAGCCAGCATTCTGAGCAGGGAACTGTGCAAGCAACCCAGTATGAAATGCCAAAGGGAGCTGGGCACCTAATGGGATGCAACTGATTAGTATTCACAGCTTTGAATCTTCACTTGGAGGCTTAAGTCAAGTCAGCCTTATCTCACAAAAAATGAAAAAGTAACTACTCCACTTATACCCTCTAGCCTAATGATTAGATCATTCATCTAGGCTATAGGGCATCCAGGTTCAAGTTCCCATTGTGCCTTATGTGGTGCAGCTTCTTGAACCCAGGTCTCCAATATTCCACATGAGCTCACTAACAGGTAGGATATTCAGGGGGTAATTTCACTTATTGAATCTGTTCCAGTTTGTATGAAGTTGTTCCACTTTGTATTACATATTTAACTAAATATTCATTGAAGCGGGACCTGGAACCTGGATTTCCTAGATGAGTGACTTAACCACTGGCTTATAGACTCATTCCTTCTGGCCCAGTAGTTTGAATACCTGCTAGTTTAGGCAACAGTGGAGTAGGTGTGTTAAGGATCTACATTTATGAGTTAGATGCCTAAAGTGGCAAGTGGGTGCCTAAAACCCTTTGTGAAAATAGTCCACGGTGCCTATAGGGCAATACATTGGTTTGACACCACTGTTGTTCAATATTTCAGAAGTTATTCCTTCTTTTCTGCTTTGCATCAGAGATCAGTCTCTGTCTTTTATTTCAATATTTTATCTGTTTAAAAATATTCTAGCTTAATTCATAACAGGTGGTTGGAAATATGTCAGCAGCAGAACATACCCACAGTCCACCATACAAGGCAGTAAACTATCTGCCACCCACAGACAATTATTCTAACCAATTCACAGATGACAAGCAGAAACATCTTTGAAAACATGTGTCTGTAGTTGATTGAACTTATTGGTTCAAATGCTTTAAAAAGAAATGTAATCTCCTAGGTTACAAACAATTGGGATACATTAACTGTAAAGAATTCATACATGGGTCAGTCTAATTCCCTTTTGGTATAAATGGGAGCAGCTCCATAAGCTTCAGTGGAATTTTGTCCTTTTGCATCGGTAGAGTTGGGCCCATAATTTTCAGACATTAATTCTTAAAATGACACCATTTCATTTATGAAAATATAGATGAAAAGCATCTGGTAAACTGTAGTCATGTGAAAAATACTTAGCATGTACCTTTTACTGCATCACCTGTTTTCTTCCTGCTAATCCATCTCCCCCTGAGATGCCTCTATAATGTTTTTCAGACAGAATAACTACCACATCAAGTTGCAAAATCAAAAGAAAAATGAACAATGTTGGTACTACACCTGTTTAGTAATAATTATGATTTATACCCTGTGAATGATATACTCAATATTTCAGAATCAGAGAGGAAGTGCTAACTGCTATGAAATTGTTCATGCAATGAATTCTAGCTGGGACTATTTTTCACATTACAACACCTTTAAGCAGAATAAAACAAAAGTCATTTAAAAACAAGTTCACAAGGGAATTCTGTAAAAAGTATGTATTGAATGGAGTAATTCTCTGGGGAGGTTTCCCCTCATTTGCTGTGCATCTTGTTTGTAGATGGCATTCATGGATTACCAGCTATACTTGGAGAACAGCACAAATGCTGTTGGGAATCTAAGGTTATATGAAAAAATGGAGTAATGTTGTTTTTCAGTAGGTAATCAGAGACACTATATGTAAAAGAATAACTATGAAGACTTAACTCTGTCATTCCACGACTTCTTGGGTAATTTTGCTATTCTTTTAGCACAATTATTTTGATTAATTTAGGTTACTCAAAGTCAGTAATATCTGTTCAATTATTGGATGCACAAACTCAGATAAACTTTAAAACAATTAACTATATGGATTATTTTTTTAGAATTGATGGTACTTTGTGAAAACAAACAAAAAAATCTATTTCTCAATAGTTCTGCTGATAAGTCATCTTCTGTGTTTCTCTCCTCTTGTTTTTAATTACTAGGAAAAATTCCATGAAAACACGTTCTTTTGTTGCTTGGGGGTTCATCTGCTCTTGCTGCTCACTCCTCTCATGCAGCCATAATTTGTTGTTCCTGGCAGCCGGGTTATCTTCATAACAATCCATGGTAATATAACAAAGAGTGGATTTTGACTTTATGTGAAGAATAAGCAACAGCAGCAGGCAAGCTTGAAAAACCCTGGATCAGGTCCTCAAATGGTATAAACTGATATAGTTCTAAATTCAATGAAGATGTTACCATGGATTTTGAAATGTGTATGGTGATGTGGTGATAAATACAAAATGGAGTCACAAATGGGTTCCATTTTAGGTAAGAAGCAAAGGTTAGGGTTTCTCGCCTCAGAGTTTCCCACCTAATCTATGCCTTGCACTCATTACTAGTCTGTGCACCCCATCCTAACAGTGTGCACATGATACTCTAAGGCTATGCACACCACCCATTATGCACTTGGCACCTCAAATCTGCACACCACCCTAGGTAACCTATGTGCACACATCATCAAAGATGTGCACTCAGCCCTCCTCAGGTTTTCCCGCCTTAGAGGCAATAAAACCTCCTTGTTTTGAAAGGTTCGGGTTCGTTCCTTCTGTGGATTCGTACCTACCGGATCGGGTGGAGCTAGTCTGTTGTCTTGTCTGTCTACCCAAGTCTGTCTGTTTGGCTTGGTATGAATGTGTGAGAGGTTGATTGATTCATTGTTATCATCGGGAGTATAGCAGCAAGTGTCTAGCTAGCTGGCTATTTCTGTGGCCACCTGTGCATGGTGTATTCCCGCGTTGAAGTATTAGGAGTAGTGGTGGCTAGACCAACATCCTTATCACCTCTGGATTACTGTGAGTGTGCTGAACAGTCGCTTTGCCGTGATTCCTATGCGTGACTGCTACCTGAGGAGCCAAGGATCCTAAGACGGACCAGTGTCTTAAGGCATGGTGAACGAACTCGAGGGATCTCCTCACCATTCCTCCATTGCGGCTTTCCATTAGCCAAAGTGTAGAGGTCGTGAGCAGTGGCTGCATTATCAACCGACTGATTAATTGTAATGTATATACCTATTGTTTAAGGGACTTTTCTATCTCCTTTCTTTTCTGGGTTAGGGTGGTTTACCAGTTGCCTGTCATTTTCTGTGTATGCTATCTAACTTTGTTACAATATATGGTTTGGCCCCAAATTGAGAGTCTGTTTATTCTTTCTAAACTCCACCGGTGATTAGATACGGATTTCTCGGGCGTACCTCGCTTCTGAAACAGGGACGATTTAATAACTAAATAGTCAGAGTGAGCCTCGGTTATCTCAATTAGATCAAATTAATCATTGCAGTGTTCCCTGTCAACAAAGCTATGTTGATTTACACCAGTTGAGGGTCTACCTCCTAAAAATGTCTCGAATAAGACGAAAGGAAGAAAAACGTTGAAATACATACTGGCAGAATCCTCACTAAATAGTATGATTCCTAGCTTACTGTACAGCAGGGGTGGGTAACCTTTGGCTGACTGGCCACGTTAGGCCCCCTGCTTAATTTTATCCAACCCGTGGCAAGTCTCCATGCTGTGGGCCAGATGTCCTGAGTCTCAGTGCTGCCTGGTAGGACTGGAGCTGTGAGCTGGGGCTCACAGCTATCTGGGAAGTTCTGCATGATACCCTTGCTTACAGGTGCTGTCTCAATAGCATCCATTAGCCAGGAACCAGGGGCCACAGGGACATGTGTCGACTACTTTCAAATCTGGGAGCTGCCAGAGGTAAGTGCCTCACACCTCCTCCTACACCCCAACCACCTGCCCCAGTCTGGAGCCCTCTCTCACACGCTGAACCCCTTATTTTTAGCCCCATCCCAATTATAGGGTTCACAACTTTCAGAACTGGACAGACCAGATGCCATTCATGGCAATGGCATCTGGTCCAACCGAGTGGGAAAGCTGGCCACCCTGAATGGGTCCAACCGAGTGGGAAAGCTGGCCACCCTAGGGAAAGCCCCGAGCTGCCAAGCGCCCCTCCCCATGAGACTGTGTGTTTCCTGCAGCTGACTTTTCTGCATGTCAATGGCCTCTGATAGGAAAAAGTTTCCTCACTCCTGTTACACGGCAGCACTAAGACTTCAGTGCTTGACCTTGTATGTATCCCATAAATCTAGTGAGCAAATGGAATGGCTTTCAGGGAGGAAAGTAGCTACAGTATATTCCATGCATTAACTGTGGCTTTATAGGCTCAAAGTGCTAGGGTAGGGAGGTGGTGAAAGATATAATTGTCTCACAGGAAACCTTACCACAGCACTTGTGCAATATTTCAGAATAGTAATACTGCCATGCAATCTGGCATCTGTTTTTCATATTTTGATCTTGCTTGCAGGTGATGCTTCCAGCCCACCATACAGATGAATGTTTCTCCGTTATCTCTGAAGACAGTATCCTTGTTTATATGCATTAAGGCCAGAGACATTACAGGCCTGTATTTGGGGCCCTTGCTCATTGAGTCACATGATGTCAGAAGCTTTACTTTCATTTTAATGTATTTCTTGCCCTCATGGATGAAAAAGAAAGTTTGAAAATGTAACTCAAGAGTTATTGATGCCCATCTGAGTCCATAGGCAACCTGGAACAATAGCTGAAAGAAAGGCTGAACTGAAATCTCTGCTGAATTTTGAAATTAGCTGCCCCCTCAGGGCATGGCCATAACATGGGGTATGCTGAGATACTACTTTGCCTTGGTACAGCTTTGATTCTTAGGCCTGGTCTATACTATAGTGAAAGTTCAACTTCAGATATTCAACTCCAGCTATGTTAATTACACAGATGGAGTCTACATACCTTAAATCATATATCTGCACTGTCCACACACAGCGGGAGAGTGATGGGAGCAAATACCTCCATCAGCTTCCCTTACTCTTCATGAGGAGCAGGAGTACCGGCACCAATAGCGGCACCTTCTGAGTTCAATTTAGTGGGTCTTCACCAGACCAGCTAAATCAAACCCTGGAAGATTGACCATGGCAGCATTGATGTTCAGTGTAGTGTAGACATGGCCTCAGTGAGTCTCAGCCAAATCTACATAGGTTGCTGCAGGTGAATTTTTACTTTACAGTACTTGCCTGCTGTGAGGCCACTAATGGATCCTTGCCTACGTGTTGTGGGAAGAGTTTCTATGCTGGCCATGCTTAGACCAAAATGAGGCTGGTTTGTGGGGACATGAAAGGGACTATAAACCTGAACTTGCCTATAAAAATTGAGGTTTACAGGTTCTTTCAAAAAAAGGTTTTTTTTTTCTCCAAAAGAACCACGTCTAGACTGCTTGCTTTCTCGAAAAAAACTCTTTTGAAAAAGTGATCGGAAGAAGATATGCAAATTCCCGCCGAATTTGCATATCTTATTTCAAAAGTAAAACATAGTCTAGATGTGCCCTAGTAGTGCATGCAAAGAACTGGAATAACAGCTACTGGGGCAGAAGTGGATTTTACCTCCCCAATCATCCACTCACAAACTAGGAGCCACAGGCTAGAGGGAATCTGGAATAGACCCACGCTGTTGCTTTCATAAATAAAATGTGCCCACTTTTCGGTATAGCTGAGGAGAGGGAGTTAACAACTTACCTGATATACTATAGTCCCCTAAATTTATGACAAATTAGTTTCAAGCAAGTATTTCTGTTTAGCTCCTGACTGACTCCCATTGTCTTATCTTTATGTATTTAGTCATCGTCATCTTCAGCCCTTAATTCAGTTTGTCAGCCTCTAAACCACATTTTTTTCCCTGGACACCACCCTCAAACCCCCAACCTCTATGCCCAGTGTTTCCCATTCCTTTCTTTAGAATGTAACAGATCATCTGCTGCTGAGTGTGTTCTCACTGTTAGGACAATGGCACTCTTCAAAGAGCTTTTAGTACGAATATTTTTAGTGAAATTGGTCACATCAAGCGCTTTCTGTGTTTCACCGCACTTTAATTTCTAGCTCATTTACATTGTAAGCTCTTTAGTCTGCTACAAATTGCCCACTGGGATGTTAAATTGGGAACATTGTATGGTAACTGATCAACTTCAGAAATACTTATATGCAGCAGAGCCATTTGGAGGTTTTCATATTATCTTTATACTAGCCACATAAATTATGACTTTCTCAAATGGGGATGGGAAATTATCAGCCATATGCTCAGATATCAGCTCTCCAAGCTATGTGATTACTCAGAGTGTCACATCCTACTTCAGGCAGACCTGCCCAAACTCCACTTCCAAAGAAAACATTTTCATGGTATTAGAAAGCCTGTGGCAATACAATACAATTAAAATATTCCAAAGAGCCAAACACAGTTGAATAAAAAAACAGCTAGCATCTGAAGAAACACTTACTACTTTATAAGGACAAAACAATTTAGGGTGGGAAAGGAAGAGCACAGATTCTCCCTGATGGTCCAGAGCTTAGGGGCTAGCTTGGTGCTCAAAAAAGCTGGATTCAATTTCTTACTCACCGCAAACTTCCTGTGTGACCGTAGGCAAATCTCTTTGGGCTTATCCACCCAGAAACTAAGGGCTTGTCTACACTGCCTGCAGCATCTCAGACTATAGAGGTGTGAATAGCAATGCATGCTAACGTTCAGAACTGTGACTTCCACGGTCATACTATAGGGATGAACTCAAAAGTTCCTGTTCATATTAGTGCAATCCTGTTTGAGGAGGATTATATTAATGTGAATTAGGAACCTTGTAGTTTGCTCGCATAGTGTTTGCATTGGAGAATTACAGCTCAGCACTTTAGGTTGTCTAGACACAACCTTCATGTGTGACAAACTGGGTGTCAGCCAACAGTACATGCTGTGCACTAACTGCCCATCTATCCTGCTACAGTACACTAAAAGTTCCGTAGTGCACCTTGATTTATTCTACATTGAAACAAGAGTAGGTCAGTGTGCATTAGGGAACTGCGATGCTCTAGCTGCTAACCTAGAGAAGCCCCTGATTTCTCTGCCTCGGTTTCCCATCCATAAAATGGAGATAGCACTTCACTACCTCAGAGAGATAATGTGAAGGTTGAAGATAGGAAAGAACTTAAATAATATGGTCATGGTGGGTACCATAGACAGATAAAACAACATTCTATGTCAGATTGACGTAAATTTCAATCTGAGGCCTGGTCTACACTACAGAGTTAGGTCAAAGCTAAGTGGCCTATGTCAACCTAATTATGTAAATATCTATCACTAAAATTTCACTCTTGCTGATGTAATGTCCCCGCAATGCCATCCTAACCACTCCACCTCCATGAGAGGTGTAGCATCAAAGTCAGTGTAGTACGTTTTGCAGGGTCAATATACAGGCCTGTACGCAGGGAGGGTTGGAAGGGTGCAAATGCCCCGATGGTCCCCAAGTCAGCCATGAGGGGGCTCCGCGGCCACCTTCCTGGTGGTCCACGGCTGGAACTCAGCTCACCTATTTTCCCCCACAATGGGGACCCTGCGCTGGCATTGCAGCCTTACCCCTGCCCTGTGTAGTTGGAGCACCAGCTCTGGCTTCCCACTGTGTGCGTGTGGGGAGGAGGAGGGGGAAAAAACCCCGAGCCTGAATGCACAAACTGATTCATAGAGTACAAGTGCTCCCTCTCCTCCCTCTGCTGGGGAAACAGCAGTGCACTTGCACACTGCCTGGACGCTTTCCCTGCTGCTCCCATTAGCCGGAATCTGGGGTGCAAAGCCAAGTAAGTGCCTCCACTCCCTCATGCCCACCCCCCCCCCACACTCCCAGCCTGTTCCTGCAGCCTCCCTCCTGGCCAGACACCCTACCCCCAGCCCACTCCTGCACCCTTCCTCTGACCCAGATCCTGCACCCCCATTCCTCGTGCTGGCAGCCCTGTCCCACACAATCAACCCTCCATTTTTGTCCCAAGCCCAGAGCCTATGGCAGTCTACAAAATCCAACCCCGACCCAAAAAAGGTTCCCTATCCTGGCCTTAAATATAGAAAATATGGGAACCTTTTGTGTTGGATATAAATTAATATTTTACTTTATTTAAAATGAAGTTTGGTAAACTAGCATGAGAAATTTAAAGTGCTTAGTCTGTTTAATAATTAAATAAATATTTCCTTTCCTACTGGTTAAATTAAACCATTCTCCCTAGCTGCAGTACTAGCAAAATGTCTCAGGTGTAATTGATGGTCCATGGAAAAGTTTGCATTGAGCCAGGCGGGCCACAGGCCAAAAAGTTTGAGAACCTCTGGATTAGGGGGATGGGCAAGCACTGTGTTGCAGGGGGATGGGTGGGTGGGGCTGGTGGCAGCACAGCAGGGCTGCGGGAACAGCACCTCCCACCTGTGCGGAGCAGCCCAGGCTCAGCCCCGCTGGCTGGAAGCCCCACCCGCACTCACGCCTGCACTTTGTCTGTGTGTACAGTCTCTTTCACTAACCAAGGAGAAATTGTTGGCTGTGGACTGAGTATAGGTGATTTAATTTCACTGGTGAGTGGAGCAGAAGATTTTTATTTTTTACATATATGAAGTTGACAGTCTTGAGGTTTTGCAGTCTGTTTAAATCAGCTAAATTTTAAAACGTATCATCCAAAACTAAGTTCTCTACAATGCACTTTTACTTAGTTTTGCCATAAACAGGTATCTTTTTGTGACTGTATAGACACAAATTATAAACATTTTATCACTGATACATTTTTATTCTTAAGGAAACACCGCACTATGGAAGTGCAATTATTACTTAGCACAGTGTCCAAGGGATTCTATGGGAGACTTTACAAAATAATGGGTAAATTTTCAAAATGGCATCCAAATGTATAAAACCCAGTGAATTCTGGAAATAGCAACTGAAAACTTTCATTTTCCAGCACACAGTTTTCTTGCTATATAATATATACATAAAATAACTTCTGTGTGTTGTAGTTGTAGCACATATGAAAATTCTGTATCAACAGCCCTAACACATGACATCCTCTATTCCTCTTTATCCACAGAATAGGTGATGGAAACACAATTTTTCCCTTACTATCCTCCCAAAGTATTCATCAGCCCCATCCTCAGAGAACTGCCTCTGAGCTGATAATGGTTGCCTCCCTGAACACTCAATTCCTTGACTCGCTTCTGAAACAACCATTTGTGGTGATTCTTGTAATTGAGATACCTAATCATGGAAAAGAGACAAGTGTATTTCATATACTGCACCAAAGAGCTGTCAGGTAGTAACTTTTTTCAGTCACTATTTGCATGGTCTAAATTTGAACTGCTGACAAAGAAGTGAAACAGCTCCTCCTATCTCATGTATGATCACTTGAGCCACCTAGTCTTTAGCAGCACATAAATCAGCTTTTTCCATCGGCCAGCACCACCAGAATTGAGAGCCCGCATCAGACAGGGTTTTCCAGGAGAATTACATCTCTTCCCATTCAATTGATTATGCAGGATCCAGGGCATAGAATGACTGTATCTGAATTTAGGTCACAAATTAACTGTGACTAAACAATTGAGTTTTCAATGACTATTCTACAGTGCTGTATAGACAAACTAGAAATACAGATCACTTCTCAAAGGAGTCACAGTCCTGCAGTATTTTACCCATATGAGCAGTCCCACTCCCTTATTTGCAATAACAAGTCCCATACCTTATTTGCAATAACAAGCCCTTTAATTTCAGTTTTCCACTTTCCTAAACTGAAGATAGGAATAGTGAGCAGCTTTTAAGATTCTTTCATAAAAAGCAAAACAGAAGTACAGAATATTTGCCATACCTTATTTTTGTCATCATTGCTCTCCAAAGGCATAGTCTTCACTTGTCTTGCTGAGAAAGCTGAATGGGAGTTACCCTTAGGGTTCAATCCCACTAAGTTATGTCTATACTACAGAAAAGATCGAAGCTGCCGCTGTCAGTCTTTCAGGGTTCAGATTAGTGGGTCTAGTGAAGATAGCTAATTCGAACTGAGTGAAACTCTAGTTGATGCCGGTAGTCCTGCTTCCACGAAGAGTAAGGGAAGTTGAAGGGTGAGTGTTCTCCCTTCGACTTCCTACAGTGTGGACAGCGCCAAAGTCAAATTAAGCTCCTTCGACTTCAGCTACACAATTAATGTAGCTGAAGTTGCGTATCTTAATTTGACCTTATCCCGTAGTGTACATATACCCTTGGTCTATAGTACCCAGACCCCGAACTGAAGGAACCTGTTGGTAGGAAGTATTCCAGGGAAGGAAACTTTGACTTACTGCAAGAGGATCTTGCTTATGTTGCTCACACAGGGTCCTTGACTAGGTCTCAGTGGAGAAGGAGATCCCAGGTCCCTCTACCACACTCCTTTAAAGACTGCGGCCCAGATGTGGCTGGAAAACCTAAGATTCTTAGATTAAGTTCAGAAACAGGCACTCTACTGCCCTGACACCTGGGCTTCTGAGTCTCCTATTACAATACTCCTAAACCAGTTTCTTTTGTGATCAACATTCAGATTCTTTCTCTTCAAAGTATATCAATCTCAAATCTACCCATCCATTTTCATATAACTTAAATAAAGCAGTTTACTGGCACTTTGGAGGCACAGAGAGGTATAGAAATCCTAAATTTAAATTACCTTTATTTACCTTTATTTAAATTTAGGATTTCTGTACCTCTCTGTGCCTCTTGCTCCAATCATCTGAAGAAGTAGATTTTGCCCACAAAACCTCATGGTACTGTATAAATTTTTGTTAGTTTCTAAGGTACTAAAGGACCACTCATTTTTAAATTGGGGGGGGGGGGAAGGTATGCAGGGGGCAAAGAAAGCTACCAGAGTGCATGGAGTATGCTCCCAAGCCATAGGATGCAATTTGAATATGGATAGAGATCTCTATAATGTTTTAATGAAATATATACTACTGGGCATTGTGGGATTATGGAGACTTGAACTTCCCACATATAGATTGGAGTACCAGTGCCACCAATAATAGAAGGGCCCAGATTTTCCTGGATGTGACAACTGACAGATTTCATCACCACAGAATTGCCGACCCAAAAAGAGGTGATGCCATCTTAGATTTGGTAGTAGTGTGCAGTAAGGACCTCATAAAAAACTGGCAGTCAGGGAGCCTTGGTTTGACTGATCATGAGCTAATTCAATTTAAACTAAACGGTATGATAAACAAAAACAGATCTGTAATTAGTGTCCTTGCCTAAAAGGCAATTTTTTAAAAATAAAGGGAATTAGGGAAGTGGACTGGACTGAAGATCTCTAGCATCTGAATGAGGAGGAGGTTTGGAGTTACTTAAAAACAAAGTTTCAGAAACTAGCTGATGCTGTATTGCAAGTGAAAGGGAAAAAATCTTAGGGAAGGGCTGCAAATCAAGATGGATGAGTAAGCATCTCAAACTGCCTATTAAGAAAAAAAAGCAGAAGGCCTAGGGAATGTGAGTTTAAAAGGATTGGCAAGGAGTACCTCTTGGCATTCAGAAAGTGTGGGGATAAAATGATGTTTGCCAAAATCCAAGCAGAATTGGACCTTGTAAAAGAAAATTAAAACCAATAGGAAAAGGTTGTATAGCCATATAAATAAAATGAAAACAAGGAAAGAATTGAGAACACTAAGCACTGAGAATAGAATGGAGATTAAAGATAACCTAGGCATGGTCCAAAACCTAAACAAATACTTTGCTCCAGTTTTTAATAAGAGCTTATGAGTAGTGGTAGGGTGGGTAATGGGAATGTAGATGTGGAATGAGAAATGACCACATTTGAAGTGAAAATCAAATTCATATGGCTTAATGGGACTAAATCAAAGGGCCTGGATAATTTCCATCCAAAAATATTACAGGAATTTACACATAACATTACAGGCCTAATTGTATGGATTTGTAATGAATCTATAAACTCAGGGATTGTACCATATGACTGATGAATTGCCAATATAGTTCCCATTTTTTGGAAAAAAAAGGGGGTAAAAAGTGATCCAGGAAACTACACACCTATTAGTTTGACCTTAATTGTATGCAGAAGCAACTGGTAAGGGAGGACCCGAGAAGCCAGTGGCCACTCCCCCCACCCACTCCAGCCCAGGAAAGGACTGGGACTATCCCACTCCACCCCAGATCCCTCTCCGGTTCTGCTCTGCTCTTGCTCCACCCTCTCCCTGCCTCTTCCCCCCAACTGAGGCGGCCTCGGGGACTAGCAGGAATAGGAGGTCCACACTGGCACCAGGGGTACACTGCTCCCCACAGCACTCACTGGCAGTGGCAGGGGGAAGAATGGGGCTACCTTGCTCTACTTCCCCCCCGCCACTGCCAGTGATTGCAAGGGGAGGAGGATACACCCCTGCTGTGGGTGCTAGCCCCCCCCCCCACTGTTCTCTCCACAAGCTGCTGTCCAGCCTCTCCTGCCCACAGTGGTTGGGGAATTTGACCTCTCATGCTCTGCCCCTCCCCTCCCCACCCCACACACACATGTTGCCCCTGATTGTGTGCAAAGTCTTGGAACAAATTTTGAAAGAGGGAGGTACATGGTAACTGGGAAACACGGCATGGTTTTACAATAGGTAAATAGTTCCAGACCACAAACGAAATACAATATGTAAAATCTACCTGGATTTTCAGTAACGCATTGATACACTTCTACATAGGACATTTTTAATTATATTGGAGACAATGGAGATTAATATGAAAACTGAAAGATGGATAAAGAGCTGGTTTTTGGGGAAATTACACAGGCCATGCTGAAAGGAGAGCTGTTAGGTGAGAGGCAGTCTAGTAGTAAAGTTCCTTAGGGTTCGTCTACACAGCAGGGCAAAAGTCTAATTAAGATACGCAACTTCAGCTATGTTACTTGCATGGCTGAAGTCGAAATAGCTTAACTCAGCTTTTGGTGCTGTCTACACAGCAGGAAGTTGAAGGAAGAGTTACAGGAGTTGGTGTAAGAAGTTCTCCATGTTGGTATTATGTCGAAATAATGGCTTGCTGTGTAGACACGTATTTTGTTATTTTGAAATAATGTCAGTTATTCCGAAATAATGCTGCTGGGTAGACATGCCCTTACAGACCAGTCTTTGGAACAAGCTTACTTAAGTTTTTTTATTTCTGAGCTTGGCACAAAAAATGGGTGTGTGCTAATACAATTTGTTGGTGACACGAATTGGGAGATATTGCCAGTATGGAGGAAGACCAGAATATCACATAAGAAGACCTGATTACCTTGAATTCTAGGATGGAAGGGAGCACTGACTCCTGAGAAACCTCACTGGATACTCCCCTGAACCCAGTTTGATAGCCAAGCATTGATAATTACTCTCTGAGTTGGGCCTTTAAACCAGTTTTATATCCACCTCTAGAGTAACTTTTCATCTAGACTACATTTTTTTCATCTAGACTACATTTCCCTAGTTTGGTTATGAGATCGTTGTGTGGAATTGGGTCAAAAGCCTTACTAAATTAAAAATGTATCACATCTAGTTCTTCCCCTTCCATCTGCTATGCCAGTAACCCTGTCATAAAAGGCATTTAGGTTGGTTTGGCATGATTTATTCCTGGTAAATCCATGCTGGCTGTTATTATAATTCTATTATCCTGTAAATGCTTACACATAGCTTATTCAATAATTTGCTCTAGTACTTATCCAGGTATCAAAGTTAGACTGATTGGTCTATAGTTCCCAGGTCCACTTTATTCTTCTTTTTAAAGACCGGCATAATATTTGTCCTTTTCTCATCCTCTGGGCCCTGTCCTCCATAATTTTTCAAAGATAACCATACATGGTTCTGAGATTATGGTGACCAGATTGCAAATGTGAAAAATCAGCATGCTCGTAGTGGTGGGAGGGGTGTAATTGGTACACATATAAGAAAAAGTCCCAAATATCGGGACTGTTCCTATAAAATTGGGGCATCTGGTCAGCCTAAAGTAGTCTAGGATGCATTTCATCAGGCCATGCTGACTTGAATATATCTAATTTATCTAGACATTCTTTAAACCGTTTTTTCCCTATTTTGGCCTGCATTCCTTTCATCTTCCTGTTAACATTAAATGTATTAAGTAACTGGTCACAATTTACCTTTTTAATTAAAGAATGAAATGAAGTAGGCATTACAAGTAGGTACATAGTTATACTTCTATCAGTTCCTATTCCCCTCATTGCTTCCTAATTGCTGTTTTTAAAGTCATTTGTGCTAATGTAATAAAAGCCCATACCCTGTACGCTCATCCAATTACACAAGAATCCACTTGTTTTTGTTTTCTCTTATTTGCTTGTACTAATAAAAAGAAAGCAACAAAACACCATAACCACTTCAAGGCTTTTATTAGCGATTAACTTCATAATAGAATACTTATGTGCTGGAGACCTTCCTGAATATCATTTTAAAACCTTATTTTGTTTCATAACATTCTGAGTCAGTACTTTGATACTGAGGTGAGAAATGCCTGGTTCTGATCTCATATGAGATTTATATTAGTGTAATTACATTGATTTAAAAAAAATGTAATTATTCCTTAATTACCCATCTGTGAGATCAGCATAAAATCCAATCTATCACAATAAAGGAGTCAGAAGTCTATTGCATAAGTCATTTTGGTGTTTCTTAAATACCCATATGTATACTGAATTGTGCTTGTAACTTCTAACGTTACATGGAAAGGATGCTTATGTTTTAATTCCACACCAGGCCATTCTTCCTAGTGACTACATAGTCTCCTTTTCCTCACCATAGCTTTGTAGTGTCTTTAAGATTTGCAACTACAAAGTGACACACAGACACATTCAATGAGCTAAATTTATTAACAATAAATAGGAAGAATGTCCTGAACTTGCAATAGTTACACCAACATCATTTTGGGGAGTTCTGTGACTTGGTCCAATACTTAAGAAACTTCCGGAAGAAGCCCAGGCTTAAACCAAGATGCATGCAACCCCTGCAGTTTTGAGCAAAGAACCATATTCTCAGCTTAAAAAAAATTCCACTGAAATCAATTTTTTAAAACAAAAGTTTGGATGGATGTAAATTTATTCCCACATACCTGGTCCCATAGCTAAAACTAAATTTAATCAAGATACAGTAATTACACAAATTAGTGATAAGTGGGTTAATAGTGGAAATAGGGTTTTTTCCTACACACTTTTGTTCAGACTTGAAACTGAATGTTGATTTGACCACATTTGAACCTACAAGTATTTATTATTCAAGTTCTGTGAATATTTGACCACTATATGTTTACAACTTACAAGATGTAATACTTATGAAAAATAAACTTCAATCTTGAATATACTCTGAAAGCAAATTCTGAATAGTATATTTTCAGCGGCCACTCCTAGGCTGCGTCTAGACTGGCATGATTTTGCGCAAAAGCGGCCGCTTTTGTGCAAAATCTTGCTGCCTGTCTACACTGGCCGCTTGTATTTGCACAAGAACACTGACTTTGTAATGTACAAAATCAGTGGTTAATACTTGACGCTCCCATTAGGGATAAGCCTCTGCGCAAGTATTCTTGCTCAAGAGGGCCAGTGTAGACAGTTTATTTCTTGCGCAAGAAAGCCCGATGGCTAAAATCGGGACAGCAGAACAAACCACTACAGCACAAATTCTGAAGTTCAAATATATGTAATGAATTCTTGCAAGCTTTTCACATAGGAAGAAAACTTTGCAAAGCAAAACAGGATAATTATGAACAGAAAAATCTTTGTATCTTCTCTGATCTGACATTTTTTGTTATCAATTATTCACGCAGCTCTATTAGTAAGTGCAAGCAACATAATGAGTAAGAGCTGCTATCTCACCCAATTGTAGAAAAAGGTGATCATTTTGATTAGTGCTCTCATCATGCAGTTAGATAGGTGAGCAGACTCTTACCTCTGAGTGGAGCTCCTGTGAAGTTAAAGGGGCTCCATATGGGCACAAAGGTCTGTCAGTAGGATTCAACTGTGAGGCAGGGTAACCCTTGTGATGTGTGCCCATGAAAGCTCATGATACCATCTACATGTTTTGTTAGTCTTGAAGGTGCTGCTCGACTATTCACTGTTTTTTAATTTTTTCCTTGTAATAATGAAAGTCCTGGTTCAGGAAGTCCTTAAGTAGCTGCTTAACTTGAAGGATGTCAGGTATCTCATTTGAATATAACTATCTTTCAACATCAGGGCTTATATGTGAAACTTGAAGTTACAGAATAGAGATTTCTTTTTAAACAGCTAAACACAGAATCTGATATTGTCTGGATTTAAGATGTTCCATAACCAGTTCAGAAAGGAAAGCAACTGAAAATTCCAGATATCAGTTATATAGCATCATTTCAGATAAGGTACTCTAAGTTTTCAGTATGCTTCATAATAAAGAGCCCATAAAAAGGACTGAAATCTCTACACATATAGTGAAGTGCTTACTTTGCTAAGAGAACTCACCCACCACCAGCTCTTAACTCATCTTTTTATAGGTAGAGAGGTGGATCTAATATTCTTCTCTTTCCCTAATGCATGTTTTTAATGTTAACTGTGGTACAGTTAAGTTGCTATGTGAACAAACCTAATGCACCAATTTTTGATCATCTTCATTTTAGTGCTTTTTTAAATGTTGTATAGGGTTTTTGTTTGCTTGCTTTTTTCCTGAAACAGATTACTTTGACATTTTCTTTCTGTGCTACTAGCTTACTATTCTCTGTCACTAGTGTATTCTAGTTTCTCTTTAATTGATAGAAAGATTTCAGTGGCGGAAATATGATTACATGTAAGAAAGTAAATTTCATTACCTCATAGACTCATAGACTTTAAGGTCAGAAGGGACCATTATGATCATCTAGTCTGACCCCCTGCACAATGCAGGCCACAGAATCTCACCCACCCTCTCCTAGAATAATCCTCTCACCTATATCTCAGATATTGAAGCCTTCAAATAGTTTGAAGACCCCAAGATGCAGAGAATCCTCCAGCTGTGATCTGTACCCCATGCTACAGAGGAAGGCGAAACCTCCAGGGCCTCTGCCAATCTACCCTGGAGGAAAATTCCTTCCCAACCCCAAATATGGCGATCAGCTAAACCCTGAGCATGTGGGCAAGACTCACCAGCCAGACACCCAGAAAGTTCTCTATAGTAACTCCTATCATCCCTCCATTGACCTATTTACCACTGATAATGAATGGTCAATTAGTTACCAAGATCATGTTATCTCATCAAACCATCCCCTTCATAAACCCATCTAGTTTAATCTTGAAGCCAGATAGATCTTTTGCCCCACTACTTCCCTTGGAAGGCCGTTCCAGAACCTCACTCCTCTAATGGTTAGAAACCTTCGTCTAATCTCAAGTCTAAACTTCCTACTAGCCAGTTTATATCCATTTGTTCTTGTGTCCACATTGGTATTAAGCTTAAATAATTCCTCTCTCTCCCTGGTATTTATCCTCTAATATATTTAAAGAGTGCAGTCATGTCCCCTCAGCCTTCTTTTGGTTAAGGTAAACAAGCCAAGCTCCTTGAGTCTCCTTTCATAAGACAGGTTTTCCATTCCTCGGATCATCCTAGTGGCCCTTCTTTGTACCTGTTCTAGTTTGAACTCATCCTTCTTAAACATGGGAGACCAGAACTGCACACAGTATTCCAAATGGGGTCTCACCAATGCCTTGTATAATGGCACTAACACCTCCTTATCCCTACTGGAAATACCTCGCCTAATACATCCCAAGACCGTATTAGCCTTTTCACGGCCATGTCACAATGGCGGCTCATAGTCATCCTATAATCAACCAGGACTCGAGGTCCTTCTCCTCCTCCGTTACTTCCAACTGATGTGTCCCCAGCTTATAACTAAAATTCTTGTTATTAATCCCTAAATGCATAACCTTACACTTCTCACTATTAAATTTCATCCTATTGCTATCACTCCAATTTACAAGGTCATCCAGATCTTCCTGTATGATATCCCGATCCTTTTCTGAATTGGCAATACCTCCCAACTTTGTGTCATCCGCAAATTTTATCAGGACACTTCCACTTTTGGTGCCAAGGTCAGCAATAAAAGATTAAATAAAATTGGCCCCAAAACTGATCCCTGAGGAACTCCGCTAGTAACCTTCCTCCAACCTGACAGTTCACCTTTCAATATGACCCGCTGTAGTCTCCCCTTTAACCAGTTGCTTATCCACCTCTCAACTTTCATATTAATCCCTATTTTTTCCAATTTAACCAATAATTCCCCATGTGGTACTGTATCAAATGCCTTACTAAAGTCGAGGTAGATTAGATCCACTGCATTTCCTTTATCTAAAAATCTGTTACTTTCTCAAAAAGGAGATCAGGTTGGTTTGGCACGATCTACCTTTTGTAAAACCATGTTGTAATTTGTCCCAATTGCCATTAGCCTCAATGTCTCTAACTACTTTCTCCTTCAAAATTTTTTCCAAGATCTTGCATACTACAGATGTCAAACTAACAGGCCTATAGTTACCCGGGTCGCTTTTTCCCTTTCTTAAAAATAGGAACTATATTAGCAATTCTCCAGTCAAATGGTACAACCCTGAGTTTAGAGATTTATTAAAAATTTTTGCTAATGGACTTGCAATTTCATGTGCTAGTTCCTTTAATATTTTGGATGAAGATTATCTGGGCCCCGATTTACTCCCATTGAGCTGTTCAAGTTTGGCTTTTACCTCGGATATGGTAATATCTACCTCCATATCCTTAGTCCCATTTGTTGTGTTACCATTATCCCTAAGCTCTTCATTAGCCTCATTAAAGACTGAAGCAAAGTATTTGTTTAGATATTGGGCCATTCCTAGATTATCCTTAACCTCCACTCCATCCTTAGTAATTAGCGGTCCTACTTCTTCTTTTTGTTTTTTCCTATTTATATGGCTATAAAACCTTTTACTATTGGTTTTAATTCCCTTTGCAAGGTCCAACTCTACCTGACTTTTAGCCTCTCTCACTTTGTCCCTACATGCTCTAACCTCAATAAGGTAGCTTTCTTTACTGATCCCTCCCGTCTTCCACTCCTTATACGCTTTCTGCTTTTTCTTAATCACCTCTCTGAGATGCTTGCTCATCCAGCTTGGTCTAACACACCTGCCTATAATTTTTTTTCCCTTTTCTTGGGATACAGGCTTCTGACAGCTTCTGCAACTTTAACTTAATATAATCCCAGGCCTCCTCCACCTCAAGATCCATAATTTCTTTAGTCCAATCAACTTCCCTAACTAATTTCCTTAATTTATTAAAGTTAGCCCCTTTGAAATCAAAAACCTTGTCTCAGATTTATTTTTGTTTATCCTTCCATTTAATTTGAACTGTATTAGCTCATGATCACTCGAGCCAAGATTGTCCCCTACAACCATTTCATCTATGAGGTCCTCGCTACTCACCAAAACCAAATCTAAAATAGCATCCCCCCCTTGTTGGTTCAGCAACTACTTGATGAAGGAATTCATCAGCTATCACATCTAGGAAAATCTGAGCCCTATTATTATTATTAGCACTTGTTCTCCAGTCTATATCCGGAAAGTTGAAATCTCCCATGATTACGCAGTTTCCATGAGTATTTACTTCATTAAAAACATTAAAGAGGTCTCTATCCATATCCAAATTGGATCCTGGTGGTCTATAACACACCTCAAGCACTATCCCAGGGGAGGATCTGATAGTTTTCTTCCCCAATGTGATTTTTGCCCAAACAGACTCTGTCTTCTCCTTTCCATCACTTTTTATTTCTTTACAATCTACCTCATCTTTGATATACAATGCGACTCCACTACCTTTACCCTTATTTCTGTCTTTCCTAAACAGCACATACCCTTCAATACCTGTACTCCAATTATGACTAGTATTCCACCATGTTTCTGTTATTCCTATAATATCTGGTTTCACTTCCTGGACCAATAGCTCAAGTTCCTCCATTTTGTTACCTAGGCTCCTCGCATTGGTGTACAAACATCTTAGTTTTTGCTGTTTGGCCTCACTCACATTCTTTACCCAATTTGGCACGGACGTTGTACCTCCAATATGACCTATTAGACTAGTATCCACCCTACCCTTCCTCCTTATGTCCATTCTCCTACCCCAGCTATATCCTTTCTTACTTCGTTTTCCTCCCTCTCAGTGTTAAAATCTGGCGTAGAGATTACCTGGACATCTCCCAACCATCTCCCCAAATTCCTAGTTTAAAGCTCTCTTAATCAGTTGAGCCAGCCTCCATCCTAGAAGTCTATTTCCCTCCCTACTTAGGTGAAGTCCATCCCGAGAGAACAGTCCTCTGTCCATAAATGCCTCCCAGTGACCATACATCCCAAAGCCCTCCTTATAGCACCACTGCCTAAGCCATCTATTGATCATCATAATCCTGTCACATCTTAGTTGCCCTTCTCTAGGAACAGGCAGAATGCCACTAAAGATCACCTGAGCCTCAATTTCCTTGAGCGTCCTCCCAGCCTAGCATAGTCTCCTTAATTGCTTCCAGCGAGAATCTAGCCGTATCATTTGTTCCTACATGAAGGATGATCAATGGATTCCTTCCTGCTCCCTTAATAATCCTTTGCAACCTCAGTTCCACATCCCGTATCTTAGCACCTAGCAGACAGCACACCCTTCTATTCTCTGGATCGGCTCTGGTTACAGGCCTATCTATTCTTCTCAATAAGGAGTCCCCAATCACGTAGACCTGCCTTTTCCTAGTGACAGTGCGATTCTCTGGTCTATCTCTTGCTTCCTCTGGCTGCAAGTCCTTGCCATTCCTGTTTTCCCTTGTAATCCTCTTTAACCCATCCTGTATCCTCCTGATGCTCATTATTGGTATTGTCTCCATTAACTCCTCCCCTTTATCTATGGGACTAGCCACTCTTCTCTTCTTCCTTACCCTTCCATCTTCATTATCTACCTGCTGTACCCTTCTTCATTCTCCAACTCCACATACCTGTTCTTGAGCTCTATTTTTCCTTCACTGACCCATCTTTTCCTCTGCCTGGTTCTCTTAGTCACATGCTTCCACTGTCCATTTTCTTTGCCCAGCAGTCCCCCCTCTGAGGCCTTTGATCCTGCTTCCATCTGCATATCTAAACTTTCCCCTTCAGCCACGTCATGCCTTTGCTCCATCATCTGCTCAAACCCCCTTCTAAACTCGACCAGAGTTTCCACCTGCATCTCCAGTCCTCGGATCTTTTCTTCCATCAGCTCTATCAGGCGGCACTTCATGCAAACAAAACTCCTTTCAGATAACCCCTCCAGAATCATGTACATACCGCAGCTACCACATCCAATCATCCTCCTTGTGTTCTCTACTACTTGGGCCGTGGCCACTACTGCCTCTATGTTTTATCTACTTTCTCACCAAAATCCTATTAGTCCGGTGAACACAAAAACAAACCAAAACACCCCCCTCCACAGCAAAAACAAACCCCAAACAAGTCCCAATATCCAAACTCCCTTTACAAACTGCCACTCAAACTCCCCCTGTTTACAGATCTGTTTGCTGGCTCCTGTGCCGCTGCAGCTATCTATATCTATATCTATACCTGTATGTTACCTGCTCCAAACTATCAGTGATTTCCCAGTTAGTTCTGCATCTTTAGCTATCCCAACATACTGTCAGATAAAGGATTTTTTTCGGGTGTTCCCAGGAGACATGTTTGTAATACATTCATATTGTAAGTCTGGATTTACAATTTACCTGAGTTCACTCAGGTCTAGTCTATACTACATCGGACGGTCAAAGTAAGATATGCAACTCCAGCTATGTAAATTACGTCACTGGAGTCAACATATCTTCCATCATGTTTCCGCACCATCCACTCCCATCAGTTTCCATTACTCCTCGTGGGTGCTCTCTAAGTTCGATCTAGCGGGTCTATACTACTCCTGCTAAATCAAACCTCAGAAGATCGACTGTGGCAGCGTTATCCTCTGAGTAGTGTAGATGTGCCCTCAGTGGGCTATTCTTTAAATCATAGACCTTGCCAACTGAAAAAAGTTGTCCAGATTTATCTAGAAGTGTGATTTATTTTTTTAAACCAACTACAAAGAGCTCTGTGGATATGCTGCTTTTTGGTTTAAGAGTGAATTATCTAGGTTTGATCTGGAGTCAGTTAAAGCTAAACTAGATAAGGCCACTCTTAAACCACTAGCTTTCCCTTCCAAAACCCTCTCCTTCTGTTCTTTGTCATACCCTCTTCTCAACAGATCCCACAGCATCTCCTCATTCTGTCCTCCCTATCTGAAACCACATCGCTCTTTACAAATTCTCCCAGGTCCAAGGGTAACACTAACAAGGCCCAGTGGCACCTTAAGATGAACACATTTATTGGGGCATAAGCTTTTGAGATATACAGCTCACTTCCTCAGATGCAACCGGACTCCTTGTTGGTTTTGATGAAACAGACTAACATGGCTGCCTCTGAAAGTAACAAGGAAGAGATGTCACTGCCTGTTTTTCTGGCAGTAGACTGCAGTGAGGGGAATCATGGCTTGAGAACCATTTTCCATAATCAGTGAAAAATGGCATGGTTCTCCCTGGCTTTTGTCTATTGAATTTTGCTGAAAAACTTGTCCAATGTCTGTTGCACTGAAATAAAATGCATTTTATAGAAGACATCGTTTGTTTTCTTAAATAACAGCATCTGCTGACAAGAACTGCATGTTGCTGATGATGTATTAGTCTCTGCTGGAGCACCATAACATATATAAAAATCCCTTCTTGGGACTTATTGAATGAGCCTTGACATGAGAAGAGGCCCATTAATGAAGGTTTTGATTATCCTGTGTACTGTAACAGGATGCTTATTTTTCATATCATTCACAGAATGATTTAGTGTTCTATAAACAGAGAAGAAATGTTATGTGGTGATGTGAATGTATACAATTTCGCAATCAGTATTCATATCCTTTAAATTATATTGCCAGAGTGAAGTATTAGAAAGGAATTAAAGTTTTATTTCCATTAGATTTAGAAAAACTTCATTTAAATAACAACTTCTGAGGCAGCTTTTATCTACACTGATCAAATCGTTGCTTTCCCTTTCCATATTGGCTAGCTTTACAAAACAATACTTTCTTAAAAATAATGCCCCAGATTCAGGAAGGTATGAGCCAAGGGACATAATAAAGTAATGTGACACAAACTATTAAACATATTCTGGACCTGATTCTGCAGACTGTTAAGCAGGCAAGATTCTGATTGAAGCAGCAAGAACCTTGTCCACAGAAGGGTTTTCCTATGGGGTCTGTAGCATCCAAATAAATGTGCAAACAAAACTATGACACATCAATTAGAATATTAGTGCATGGCCTTTACAAATTGTCATGATCTATTACATGACCACCTGTGGAAGGGAGCAACTCAGTCTGTGGAGACATTAGGGAGACATCTTAGCTCTACTGACTTCGTGGCACTGTACCTTGCTTTTGTGGTTCAATTTTGCTCCACACACATAAAAACTGTCTTTGTCCTGTAGGGACAAAACCTTCTCCCATGAAGCCATGCAGAAAGCGCCTACTAAGCCACCTGTACCCTTCTTGTCTTTCTATTAGGGTATGTCTACACTGCCACCCTAGTTCGAACTAGGAGGAGTAACGGTAGTTCGAATTAGGAGCTTTAATTCGAAGTACCTAGCCCGTGCCGCGTGTAGCCGCGGGCAGGTAGTTCGAACTACGGGGGCATTTAAAAATGGCGGCACCCCGGGAACATGCAAATAAAGCCCGGGATATTTAAATCCCAGGCTTCATTTGCAAGTTCGAATGCCTACATTAGCCACCCTAGTTCGAACTAGGGTGGCAGTGTAGACATACTCTTAGGTACTTGCAAACTTTCAAACATCATGTTATAACCTGTACCTTTTCAAATATCACAATAGAGGATTTCCCAGCTTTGCTCAGGTCCTTAACAGAATATTTTTTTTGTTTTTCTCCATTTAAATCATTTCTCTAGGGTGGGGCTGGGGATGAAGGGTTCGGTATGCAGGCTGCCCTGGGGAAAGAGAACACCCCTAACCGTCTGTCACTGCAGCAGCTTGGGGCCAAGTGAGAAGCACCTGTCCATGGCTGCTGCAGATGCAGCGAGCGCAACCAGGGGATGGCTGCAGCGATCACATCCAGGGGACAGACAGACACACGGACACACAGACAAACTCTCTCAAATATATGGTAGATAGCTGTCCCTTTCCCCACTTTTGCTGCCTCCTGTCCCAATGGGGTTATAGTTTGCATCTGGTCCTCATCTCTAGCCCCTTGCTGCCCCCCTGTGGTCATTATATGGTTTACTGTCTCTCCTAGCGGATCCTTCCCTTTCTGTTTTATGAGAAACAATCACTTTCCAGGCACATCCCATTGTCCTGGTATAACCAAAACCTGACCTTGTTTTAAGTTATGATAAGAGTAAGCTGCATACCAAATTTGGCCATCCTAGCTCTTACCATTTATGAGGAGTTCTTGTACAAACAGACTCGCAGACACATGGATGAATAAAGACAGACAAACTCTCATATAAATATATAGTGACAGGGTCAGGTTAGAGGGATATAAAAGAGTACTAGAAGGAAAGTATGTGAGCCCTAGATTAAGCAGGTCTCTGTTCCCTGGGTAAACTGGCAGAGGCTGGCCTAGAACCAGCAGGAACTTTCCAGAAGCGGTCTGGACAATCAGGCCGGTTAAAACACCTGGAGCTAATTAGAAGCCTTCCAGAGCCAAGGGAGTCTCAGACCACCTAGGACTAATCTAGAGCCAGTTGAGACTGGTTTAAAAAGGCTCTTCTTCTAAAAGGGCCTTTTTGAGAGGCACACAGGAGGATGGAAGGAGCTGAAGTGCTGAGAGTGACAGGAGTCTGGGTGGGAGCTGCAAGTCAGGCAAAGTGTGTTGGAGGAGCAGGATAAGCTGTTCAGGTACCAGGGGAAAGGTACTGGGAGGGACTGTTTGGGAGAAATGGCCCAGGGAAGTAGTTGCCAGATGGGAAGTAGAACAAACCCCACCTGTTGCAGCTGCCTTAGGGTCCCTGGGCCAGAACCCAGAGTAGTGGGCAGGCCCAGGTTTCCCCCAACCCTCCCCCACCACTACAGAGTCTGTCCCTGGATAGGGAGACCAGGACTATAGAGGGGTTTCACCCCCTTATTATGGACTACCTTGGATGAGTATGGCTCAGTAGGCTGTGAACCCTGCCTCTAGTGAAAGAGAAAAAGGCCACGTGGTGAGACACAGCGAGCCTCTGAAGCTGAACGCTATCTGCCAGAAGCGCAGGAACCATGGGCACAGCCAGAGCTCTGGCACAATATATATTCACATAAAACATTTCTTCCTTGAATATGATGAAGAGTTGCTCTTGTATTATGAATGTTGTATTGTCCACAATAAATAATGGAACACAATAATAAGCATATGTTAATTATTTTCTCTACCAAGATATAACAAAGTAGCATAACAAATTAAAAATGTTTCTTTTTAGGGGAAATCGTCCCTCAGTAGAGGGCTTACTTTATTAAATAAACCAGTACACATGAGATTATTTAGTTAAATTTGTCCAAACCAATTTATTTTTTTTAAAAGTCTGTAAATGCACACCTCCAATTATTTACACATGTAAAAATCTCTCACCGGCTACATTGTTTGCAAATGTAGATTGACTAGAACAGACTACACAATCTGCATATCACATCAGTTGGGTTTGCAAAATCTCAGTTCTGAGAATACAAACAAGTAAAAACTTTCAGGCAAACAGTGCAGAACCATTTGAAAATTTGGTCTCCTCCCTTCTCTTTTTATGTCTTTAATAGTTCAGCAGTCAAGCTGTGTGTATAAAAATGGCATCTTTGATAGTAGCTGTGGTTTCATGTCTCCAGAACACATTGTATACCTCAGCACAAAGAAATGCACTGGGGAGCATGTGATTTGAATACTTCCAGGCACATTAAGAGCTATTCTGTAAATTATGTGGATATTTAGATTGACTGTAACTACGAGGGCAAGCTAAGCTAATATAAAGTTTTACATCTACATGAGTGTCCACTCACCTGTTGCATCAGTTTAACTAAATCAGTTTAAAATAACACTTGAAGTTAAAAAGTCTCAGAGGGGTAGCCGTGTTAGTCTGTAACTTTAAAAACAACAAGTAGTCCTGGGGCACCTTAGAGACTAACAAAAATATATAGTATCATGAGCTTTCGTGGGCAAAACCCACTTCTTCAGATGAACTGGAAGTTGGAGTGGAAATGACAGGAATCCAGAATTTATTACAGAAAAAGAACGGAGGGAGGTAGCTGTCAATTGTAGTACTGGTGCTAATGAGGCTAACTGAGTGGGCTAGAAGGGTATATCTAGACTACATGCCTCTGCCGACAGAGGCATGTAAAATAGGCTACCCTATATAGTCAATGAAGTGGGGATTTAAATATCCCCGGCTTCATTAAAATAAAAATGGCCACCGCGCTGTGCTGGCTCAGCTGATCGTTGGCAAAGCGCGCGAGTCAAGACGCGGATCGGTCAACAGGGGAAGCCTTTGTCGACCGCTCCCTTATGCCTCGTGGAACAAGGTTTACAGGAGCAGTCGACAAAGGCTTCCCCTGTCGACCGATCTGTGTCTTCACTCGTGCGCTGTTCTGATGATCAGCTGAGCCGGCACAGCGCGGCGGCCATTTTTATTTGAATGAAGTGGGGGATATTTAAATCCCCACTTCATTGACTATGTCGGGTAGCCTATTTTACATGCCTCTGTCGGCAGAGGCATGTAGTCTAGACATACCCGAAGTGTCCCATACTTAAATTTTGATGTAAATAAGATGTTAAATGCAGGGAAGGCAGGAGGTACTGAGGAGGCACAGATAAATACAGTGATGTGGGAGCCCACCAGGGGCTAAATCTGGCAGATCGGATCTGGCCCACAGGCCAGTATTTGCCAACCCCTGGGACAGAGAAAGGGTAAGATACCTGGCTGATGCATACAAAAGTTAATTTGGCTTCACTGGATTGGTGCCAATAATGTAGGTCTAATTTAGGTCTGGGTTTTTTTTTGTTAAACTTTTCCCATTTAAAGGAAATTAAATATTTCAATATCCTATATTTATAAAGAACTTGTTGAATTAGGCAGCGGTCTATTCTGCAGTGATACAGAGAAATGAATGTACACATGCTCTATTTGGCTCTGCAAGATATGACAGGGTCAGAGCAGAAGGCTATAGAATAGTAGTGGAGGGGAGATAGATAAGCCTCAGACTGAGGAGATCTCTGTTCCCAGAGTAACAGGGAGGGGCTGGTTCAGAACCAGCAGAGGCAATCAGGGGCAGTGGAACACCTGGGGGTAATTAAGAAAACCAGTTTAGACTGGCTGTAAAAGAAGTTTGCCTCCAGTTGGTGTAGGCGTGTGTAGCTAAGAGGATGGAGGAAAGTGCTGCTGGGAGTAGGCAGAAAGGAGACAACAACTGAACACTAGAAGGATGAACCAAAGAGAAGGAAGGTGTGGGGAAGTAGCTCAGGGGTCTTGGAGCTGTATTATAGCTGATGTTAGGGACTCACATAGGAAGTTATTATTACACGGCCCTGGGCTGGAATCCGAAGCAGGGAGTGGACCTGGGTTCCCCCCAACATCCACCTCCCCATTTCCACTCGGGGTAATGGACTGTGGAGTTTATTCTCCGTTTTTACCATATACTGGCCAGTGATGAAAAGAGCTCAACAAACAGCAAATTAAAGCCCTGGGTGTGGTTCCTAAAACTGTGGGCTGCTGTGAGCCTCTGAGGCAAGCAAATCCTCCAGGAAGTGTAGGACCCACCAAGTTTTCATAGGAGCTTTGTCACAGATATAAGCTATACAAATGAATTTGAAAAGAAAGCTTCCATGTTCAAGCCAAATTCCTGGAAAACTATCCAAGAACAGAAAATAGATCTGTGTTCAAAACGCTGGGATCTTTTGAAATAAATGTTGCCCTGTTCAGTTTAATTGTGTGCATGTTAAATAAACACATATACAGCCTATACACTAGATCTTGCATTGGTGTAAATCCTCATTTACCATTTAAATTAATGGAACTACAGTAATTCCTCATTTAACACTATAGATATGTTTCAGAAAATGATCGTGTTAAGTGAAAACGTGTCATGTGGGGTCAATTTTCCCATTGAAAATAATGGAAAAGGTGGGGGTTGCGTTTCAAGTGGTGGTATCTGTTGGGACCGGGACATAAGGTTGGGGGAGAAAGGGGACTGGGTTACAGCAGGGAGGGGAGGTGTTTGGCTCTGGGGAAGGGAAGGGAAGGCGAGGGGAAGGGGATTGGGTTGGGAGTATGCCCCTGTGATAGGTCAGCTGGGACCCGCACTGTGTCCGGTGAGGGGGAGTCAGCGGGGAATGGCGCGGTGAGCAGCGAACCCTCCACCGCTTTGCAGGGAGGCAGGGGAAGCCCCACACAGCCGCCGGCAATAGGCCGGCTGGGGAAATCGTGTTATTCCGGAGACAGTCGTGTAATTCAAAAAACATTCCCTAAAAAAAATCGTGCTATCGCGAAAACGTGTTAAGTGGGCACGTGTTAAATGAGGAATTACTGTACACTGATTCTGGGATTCTGGCTCTGTGTGTGGAGGTTGTATTCATACATGGAAACTTCAGTACCATATGATAAAATGCATTTATCTCACAGATCAGTGGTGGGCAACCTGAGGCCAGAAGGCCCATGCTGCCCATCAGGGTTCTGTGTGTGGCCCACAAGATATTTTGTTTACCATTGCCCTCACACAGGCTTGCCAGATTCCAATGGTTTCTGTCTGCGTATTTTTTTCCTATAGGTATTACTAAAGTGGCACACGTGTAAAGGAAGGGCACGTGAAGTGAGGTGTGTGCTGATTGCACACCACATTGATTGCAAGCCATGTGCTCCCTCTGAACCATAGCAGTGCTTTGATTAGATGCAATCGGCACACCCCACAAATTCTAGGTAGGCAAGCGCTGTTAGAAAAACTACCCTGCCCTGGAAAGCCATCTTGGTTATGACAAACTTTCAGCCCACTGAGATGAAGGAGGGCCACTCATGCAACCCACTCACTAGCCTTAGTAGCCCATTGCTACCATAGATCCTGCGGCACTCCACCCACTGATCCGTTCTACTTGGATTGCTCTTAATAATCCAAATCTCTAAACTGCCTCAAGTCACATATATTTAAGATAAAAGCTTCCAGAGAAATATTGCTTTCCTCCCCCTCTCCTTATCCTCCAAAATGTGGCTACATCTACACTGCGGGGTTCCACTGCATCCAGGGAATGCATTTGCTTTTCTGCTTTTTTTTTTTTTTGCAGAAAGACAAACGTGCTATTTCGGGGAGCCCTGTATACCTTGTTCTGTGAAGAATAAGGGCTCCAAAAGAGGAGGCCGTTCCACCATTTGGCCCCGTCTAGATGGGGCCAAATGGTGTAAAAGCGGAGCACAATTTGCTTAGCTTTTTCCAAAAAAAAGTGATAGCGTAGACCTAGCCTGTGTGGGTCACCATCTACTTACATGAGTAAAGGGCTGCAATATCCTAGATGCTGGGTGCTATTTGCAGGCTGCTGCACTACTTCCTCCAGTCTGCACTGTGCTTCCATGCTGCTGTTGCAAAGTGCTCCCAAAAGGAATGCAATGCATTCTGTATTCCCTCAGGTAAAAATTCCCTTGTTGTTGATCTGTCCTTTGGAAACCCAGTGCTGCTCAGATCCAGAAGAATGTGTTTATGTTGCAGACTGCAAAATTTGGCCTTCATATGTAATTTCTTAGGGTTTTTTAAATTTATTTTTATATGTCAGCAAGTTAAGCCAAGTGGGATTCTAAGTGCACGTGTGCAAGTGAAACAAATAAATAGCTTGGAAATGGTAAGAAACAGACAGAATGCCTGTGTTGCCAGCTCTATGTATATTTTCTTTTATTACAAGTCTTTTAATATTTGATGTTCTCCTTGAGCTCCAGATCCTGGAGTGAATTACGTGAGGAAACTCAGCTTTCATTTGAAAAAAATAGGCAAATTTCGAATCCTGATGGTTACAGTGCAACACATGAAAATATTACTAGAGTGCACCCCAAAGATTAAAAAGCCAGAAGGCAAATAAGAACCCCTATGCATTTTAAATCTCATGGGATTTTTTGGGAGGGCTGACTCATAAACTTTGATCACTTGAGGTTGGCAGTACTGCTTTCATGTAATAGGGTTATCACAGCTATGGAAAGCATCCAACAATTTTTGTATTGTGATCTCTAGGCAACCTGAGGAATGCTAACAATCAGTACTTGCTTCATCCAACATAAAGAAACTTGCAACGATGCAATCAGAAAATTGTTTCAATATACGCCGTTTACACTGAAAGCAGTATTAAATGTTACCCACAAAAGGAGGAATGCTGTGTATGACTACTTTAGAAACACATGAACATAAGAGTTGAACGCCGAAGAAAAAACATTTAACTTTTTGAAAATTAGGTCCATCTAGTGGACACAACGCTGCATCACAACTGCAAAAATATTCCTTAAGTTTTATTAGACACACAAGGTGGGTGGGGTAATTATCTTTTATTGGACCAACTTATGTTGGTGTGAGAGACAAGCTTTTGAGCAACATAGAGCTCTTCTTCCTGAAGGAGAGCTCTATGTAGCTCAAAAGTTTGTCTCTCTCAAAAGCTGATCCAATAAAAGATATTCTGTCTTTCGTTTTGTCTCTCTATCCTGGGACCAATATGGATACAATAACACTGCAAACTTTATTAATGAGAGTATGTTTTTAAAGTGAAAATTTGTTTTAAACTCCAGATTAAGTTTTGAAATTCTTGAAGTGTGATGGAGGTTTTTTTCTGACATTATGTTTTTCTTTAATGTTTCCTTAACCCTAGATAGACATATTCTACCCTTGCACTTCAGTTTTACCTATTCAACCACACTGAAGTCAGTGCTTTGCCCCCCTTCCCCTCAAATTCAGATGGAGGCAAAATTTAGCCTTCAGTCTAGATATAAAGGTAGACAGCATTCTTCCTTTTGTGGATAACGTTTAATACTGCTTGTGAATTTATTACCAGTGTACACATGGAAACCTTGCAGATGGTATTTTTGGGAGGGGTGGGAGGGTTATCTGAGAGAACTATGACGCATGGAAAAACTGAAAGACCAACTTCCCATCCCTGTGTAGTTGGTACTCCCATTAACTTAAGTGGCATTCCACACACACACAGTTTGATTTTACAAGCCAATATATTTACTTGCATGCTTAAAGTCAAGAATATGTTTAAGTGCTTTGCTGGATGAGGACCAAAATGCTTAGCACCATACAGGAGCAAGCCCACATGAATTGAAAGTCAACCCCTGACTGCAAAAGGTAAGTGAAAATCCACTGAACATGCATCAGATATAGACTCACAGAACACTAGAAGTTGAAGGGACCTTGTGAGGTCATCAAGTCCAGTCCCCTGCCCTCATGGCAGGACCAAGCACTGTCTAGATCATCCCTGACAGGTGTCTGTCTAACCTTCTCTTAAATATCTCCAGTGATGAAGATTCCACAACCTTCCTAGGCAATTTATTCCAGTGTTTAACCACCCTGACAGTTAGCAAGTTTTTCCAATGTCCAACCTAAACCTCCCTTGCTGCAGTTTAAGCCCATTGCTGCTTGTCCTATTATCAGAGGCCAAGGAGAACAATTTTCCCCCTCCTCTCTGTGACACCCTTTTAGATACCTGAAAACTGCTATCATGTCCCTTCTCAGGGTACATCTACATTGCATGGCTATTTCGGGAAACCTGAGGTATCCCGAAATAGCCGCTCCATGTCTAAACAAGCCATCCATTATTTTGAAATAAGGGGCGTGCTATTTTGCCATCCTGATAAACCTCATTGCACGAGGGATAAGGGATGGCTCAAAATAGCATGTTATTTTGAAACTTGGCACTGTGTAGATGCGCCAAATTTCAAAATAAGCTACTTTGAAACTATTTTGAAATAAGATACGCAATTTGCATAACTCAGATTGCGTATCTCATTTAAAGTGTAGGGTGCTGTGTAGATGCATCCTCAGTCTTCTCTTTTCCAAACTAAACAAGCCCAATTCCTTCAGTCTTCCCTCATAGCTCATATTTTTTAAATCTTTAATCATTTTTGTTGCTCTTCTCTGGACCTTTTTCAGTTTCTCCACATATTTCTTAAATGTGGTGCCCAGAACTAGACACAATACTCCAATTGAGGCCTAATCAGTGCAGACTAGAGAGGAAGAAAGACATATAGATAAAGTGGTCAGGTCCACCTATGAGACAAAACAGCAATTTTGCCTTCCATATTAATTTTACATGAATATTTAAAGAGGTGTCCTGCCACCTAAAGAAATTGTATTTGTTTTTCTCTTCTTATGCAATTTACAATGTAAACTTTCATATACACTGGACTAAAATCCAAACCACAGATCCAGAATTCAGTAGAAATCAAAATTTGTCTTTCCTACTCATAACTTGGGCAAAGAGACTGCCATGGAAATATCACCTGATGGAGATTAGTCCCTCTTACTGGTATGCAATCCCTCTGGCCCAGATATGTACAATTTGCATACCTGTGTCACCTGTAGTGATGTGGCTGTCTTTCCCCTGAATTTAGAAAGAACAATCCTGTGAAACAGAGATGTAAAATCTCGTACTTTTTGGATTCACAAACAACTTTTCACTTTTGATTTTATTTATTGAAAATAGTTGTAAACCTTGTGAGTGGTCAGTTTTTACTCCTGGCTCTGATTAGTTGCAGGGATTAGGAAAAAGCATGCATCATAAACAAACATCCCCCCCCCCGCACGCACACACAAAAGGAAACTTGTTATGAGTTTTGATGATACAGTGAATATATTATGCCTTAAGTAGTTGTGGGTGGGTGTATCTATCTATATGTATGTCTTTTATATATTAAATATTATCAACCAAAGAAAACAGATATCAAATCTCTCTGATAAAATCACATAAGGAAATTTAAAGTGTCAAAAGATAGGAAAGGAAAAGATAAAACAGGCACTTTACCTTTCACATTAGCTTGAATATCATAGTTTATTATATTGATTATAAAATCTGCCAATCTGACATCTGCCAATACTTGGACGCAATGGGAGAGAATTAATGATGGAGCAGCAATCCTAATTCTGTACTTATCTGCTTCTATACGTTATAGTCTTTTAATATACTAGTGCTGTGACATACAGAAGCTCCTTTACTCCTGTCTCTATCAATTCCATTTGTGAAGTGAAGGGTCCCTTTCATCTCTCCATTAGTGTACTTCCTGTATTCAAAACAAGCTAATGGAAAAAGGCAATACAACTTTAAATATTGTTTTTAAAAACATATATAATATGTGTGTGTATCTGAGCTCCAATCATTGTCTCTCTGATACATAGATAGTGGGAACAGTACTGTAAAACAATTATTTTTTTACAAAACAACGTTTTTAAATGGCACAGCATAAAATTGTAGGCGATGTCTTTTCTTGGAATACCGGCATGCTTCTTCAAGTGGCCCCTATGCATTCCCATTCCTAGGCTGCAACAAGGGTGCAGCTGTGATGATAAATGTTTCCTAACAGTGCCTATTACAGAGGTCACCCCCATGCCTCCTGAGCACAAGGCTATAGAGTAGGCATGATGTTTGGCTGCCTCTGTCCCTTCCAGTCACAGCAGCAGTAGGGCTGGTAAATTCTAGGAGCCTATCCTCCTTTGATAACTCAGTGCCTTAAATTTCTTAATCAGTTAGGTTTAGCATAGATTAATTTTGTATTTAGAATAAGTTACAAGTGTTGTTAGTTCTCACACCTTTGTGCAGACTGATATCTGAAGAGAAAGAAGCTAGTAGGACTCCTGATATATTCCACAATTTGTATACCTATACCTATCTATACAGGGTGTCTAACGTGCTTGTGGGGAAGGATACTCTCCTTCAAGATGCACAATTTGCAGTACCTTAACCTTGAGTTCTTGCAAGGTGCATCAGAACCTGCTCCAAGACTTACTACTGAAGGAGGTGCTAGCAGCCAAACTGTCCAGTTGTGTAACTGCTGGTTCCAAGAAAGCTGATAGGCCCACACCAGCACCTACCAAACCATACTTTTGAAGTGTCAGTACCATCTCTAAGAGAAAATGACCTTATTTGCTAAGGATCTGTCTGAAGAGCAAGGAAATTGGCTAAAAGCCTTTTCAGGCAAAAGACATTAGCTATTAACTAATGACAGAATGAGAACCTCTCTTGAGTCAATAGATGTTAAAGCAAGGGAGAAGACATGCATGGCCTAGATCTTCTGTCTTCCCCCTTAAACCAGAGCGCATGTGGGAAATCTTCCAGCTCAGTGCAAGGATGAATGAAGTTCTAGAGAAGATGATCAACAGGTATGTTTACTCATAGAGATTTGTTGCTAGGGATGGATCAAGGAGAAGGTCTGAAGTGCCTGTCTTTGGATGACATAGACAGCAGTGCCCTTCTTCACCCTCATCTTTGTATTTCACACAGACACCACTACCAACACCAACAACTTCTTGCTGAAGAGCGGTAGGGGAGGAAGACATTCAAACTCCACCTACACAGCTTTGCCTTCTGTGTCAGGCAGTAGATTCTGGGCTTGAATGAAACTAGAGAGCTGTAGACCATCTTACTTGGTCATTCTCCCATGACTGTTAATCTTTTGCCTATTGAAGTACCATTACCACAGGAAAGTGAAATAGTACATAGAAATTATTTTACACAATTCAACACCATCCTTCCCACAAATCTCACTTCCTTCCCGATATAGGGACCCTGCTCACAACAATCTACAAAGAAGAGAGGCTTGCTTCCTCTTGGAAGGAGGACCCATATACAGGGCATTCCAAAGGAATTCACAGAAAAAAGAATCCATTTCAGATTCTTTCTAATTCTAAAGAAGAATAGAAGTCTCTGATCCATCTTAGATCTCAGAAGAGAATCCTCCATCAGGAAGTTCAAATTCTGCATTTTAAGTCTCTCTGTATCCACTAAAGTGTATTTCAGAGCTCTTTATTTATGGGGTACATATTTCCATATCATGCAGGCCTTCACATTGCAAATACCATTGTTTCTTTGAGGGAAGGAATCATTATACATCGAGAGCCTCCCTTTGGCCTTTCTGCCACCCACTGTATATTTACCAAGTGCTTATCTATGGTGACACAGATCTAAGATGAGAGTATATACATATGTAGATGGTTGGCTTCTAAAGACATCACAAGAAAGCCTGTCCAAAAAGTTGCATGTGCTCTCTTTTTGAGAAATTGGGACTCAAAATAAATTGAAAAAGGTTATGTTTATGTCTTGTGCAAAAAATCTCATTCATTGGGCGCACTTTTGGATTTTAAAGCAGGAAGAGCCTTCCTTGCATTTACAGATGCAATCTAAAAGATCAACTCAGCAGCACAGGAAAGAACTACATGAACTAAAGACTTCTGGGATGGATGACATCTTTGCTTGTGGCTTAAGCCAGAAAAAAATCTGTTTGCAACAAGACACAATGCCAAATGCTAAGAGTTCTGCTTGAGAGAAGGAGCGGACAGTCCATTTTGGATGTGTTCCTATTCAACCTGTGAATGTTTCCTCTTCACCTTCCCCCATTTCCTTTCATCCAAAAAGTAATAAGGACATTAAAGATGAAGCTAAAATAATGATGTATTCTCCAATATGAGCAAGTCAAGTGATTGCTAGACCTCCCTTCATCTTTCCAGAGCAGTATATCAGTGAAACAGACAGATCTATAAGCCAGGCCCTTATCACTGTTCCTGGCAGCATAGGCCATTGTACTGAGCAATTTAGAGAGGTATTATTCATTGCAAGTGCAATATATTTTTATAAATTCCAGGAAACGATTGACAAGTGTTATGACCTCAAGTGGAAATGTTTAGCATTTGGACTTCTAATAATATAGCCCAGGCTTCAGCTCCCATTCAGTCTATCTGTGAATATTTGCTTCACCTGAAACTTTCTGGTCACTCCTTATCTTTGCAAGCTCATTTAGCATCCATATCAGCTTACTACATGTTAATTGATAATAGTATTGCATTTACTTATGACACAGTAAATAAATTTGATTACTGAACATCCATCCACTAGTCAAAGTTCCGCTCCACAGTGGAAACTTAACATAGTCCTTATGAATGAATATTCACTGTTTTACCTATGAATAAATATATTATTCATTAAAGCCATGAACTGCAAGTCCTGATGGTTCATCCACCCTTGATGATTTTCCACAAAGACCTAGTTGTTCTCTGTCTCTGCCTTAAGGTGATAACTGATTGAGATAAAAATAAGTTGTCTTCTAGTATTCTTTCCCAGACCCCCACACTCTTTCACACAAAACAACACTCAAGACATAAGATGCTAAAACCTCTTCAGCATTCTACTTAGAGTTTAGAATGTCACCAAACCTTATTTTTGTGAACTAAATGACAAAGGTGATGCAATTCCTTCATAAACACTAAATGAGCTGTCACTAATTAGTCTCTTTCCCTCTGCTAGCAGACAATCCATCACATTCCAGAAGGGCAAAGGTAGCCTCCTTGGCATGCCTTATACACATACCCATTGTAGAAATATGCAGAACTACTACATGGTTATATATTCATATGCTTACAAAACATTACACACGAGACCTAGTGCTTACTGGCTGCTTGGCTGGGTACAGTGGCACTGTTCTTCTCTCACTATTTAATTAGGACTCTACGTGCCAGTTTCTTCAAATGATCGTTCTGCTTAGCAAGTCGCATTATGAATGGGACTCTGCACATGCCACTTGAAGACGAAATGAAGTTTAATGCACCTCTTAATCAGCTCTTCAAGAAGGACTCTGCACATTCATACTCCCTGTCCACCTTCCCCTCCTCCTCATACTCCTAACTGCAATCTTTGACCGAACAA
Source organism: Rafetus swinhoei (assembly GCA_019425775.1). Classification (NCBI taxonomy): domain Eukaryota; kingdom Metazoa; phylum Chordata; order Testudines; family Trionychidae; genus Rafetus; species Rafetus swinhoei. Next base: position 185,924,291 of record CM033437.1, on the reverse strand, counting down.
GACAATGGAAGTACTTGAGACAGCAGAGCATGAAGCCTCAGCATCAGAATGTTCAGGATAAGGACGGGAGGAGTAGGAGGGCATGTGAGAGCACTCAAGCAGATACCAATACAAACTGATGCACTGCCAAAGCATCCCATCCAGTGTCAATGTGCACAGTCCATCTCAAAATAACTCCTGTCACAGGTGAGCAACCTTCATTTTCTGCTTCTCGCAGCTTGGGCTCTAAGATGCAGAGCCCTGCCCATGTACAAATTTTGGTACTCATATCCACATCTGCAGAAATGAGCCACTGATATCCTCATCTGTGGATGTGGATACTGATATGTGAGAATTTGTAGAGCTTTCATGACTTCAGTACTAAATAGGGTGCTAATCAAGACTGGGAGTTTTAAAGAAAAAGAAAATAGTGAATCTAATGCTCATGAAAATTGTGGCAATGACTGTCCTGGAGAATTAAGTACTTTCTGTGTACAGATGAGAGTTGCAGCATACACGGTGGGTATGCAAGCTTCTTTACTCTACCCTATCCATCTGTTTCAGATCTCCAGAGCGGTGGTGAGATGCAGGCCCACCGATGGGCAAAGCAAGGGTGCAATTGCTCTCGCATTCAGTGATTCAAAGGGGCCCAGAGCTACCAGTTGCTGCTGCTATTACTGTGGCAGTTGTGGTGACTGGAGACTAAGGCCCCTTTGAATTGCCTCCAGCTCTGCAGGGCTCTAAGGCCCAAGGCAGGGGGCTGTGCCATGGTCTGGGCAATGCTAAGGACTGACTGCTTTTGGCCCCACCCCTGCTGTTCAAGGCCCCACCCCTTCTGCGGCACAGAGCTGCCCTTCATCACATTTTGCCCAGGGCCTGTGGTAGCTGTCGGCCCTGCTGGTGAGATGTTAATTCAATCTCCATGATCAGATTAAGGAGAACAGATCTTTGCCTGTCAGGCTTAGTTTTGATATGGAAGCATGTTGAAACAAAAGCCCAAATGATCACTTGTTCCACCATACGATATGTATTCTAATCTGTACAGATCTCTAAGGCTATGTCTAGATTGCACTCTTACATCAGAAAAAGATACTCAATCTGTGCTATGTAAATTGCATATCTTTTTTCAATTTAATTTCAAAAGAGGCTTTTTCAAAATTTGGTGCATCTACACGGCGTCAAATTTTGGAAAAAAGTGCTCTTTCAAGCCGGCCCTTATACCTCATGGAACAAGGTTTACAGGGATGGCGAAAGAGCACGTCCGTTCTTTTGAAAAAAAAATCGAAAAAGCAGATGCGTTCCTTGGACATGGTGTTGCTTTTTCGGGAAACTTCCAGTATCCCGAAAAAGCAATGCCGTCTAGACGTAGCCTAAATGTCCTTTTAGGATATGAGCTGATAAATGAGCAAGTTATTATGAACACAAAATGTCAGAACCCTTGAGTAATTTTGTCATGGCTCTTTTATGTGTACATTTTAAAGTGAACACCACAACTGCCTCAAAGAAACATTTATTTAAAAAAGAATTTTCTACTTTCTTCATGTATCTTACAGTGAAGGGAGGAAAGGAAAAGCAAGGGAAAAGATTTTTACACAAACTGCTCCTGGTTTTTAGGCTTGTCGACAGATGTATTTTATTTTTGTTTCCATGACTTCTAAATAAGAGCTAATTTTAGGAGACTAACATTTGGGTGGAATGTGAATGTGTACACTTCTTTGGAAAGCCATGTATGTGTAGTACAGATTTTGTTATACTGGGCAATAAAATGAAAACAGTTATCCACTTTTAGGGCCAGATTCTGATCACACTGAGTAGCACATCATGTCAGAAGTATTTCCACTGATTTCAAAGTTGTTTATCATGACTAAGGGGATCAAAATAATGTCCTTAATTTAGAACACCTGACACATTCAGAGACAGCAAAAGTAACTTGAAAATCTCATGTTTGTAATTTGCAGTGCTTTTCCCCCCCTCATTCATTTGACATCTGTGTGTATGTTGGGTGACAGAAAATCCTCTTGGTTTGGGCCAGATTCTGTCTCTCTTCACTTAGTTTCATGAATGAAAAAACTGAGAGGAAGGATGGTCCAGTGCTTAGGGGAGTGTAGCCTAAGACATGGGATCCTATGCTTGATTCCCTGCTCTGACACTGGCTTCCTGTATGACCCAGGGCAGTCTGAACTTCTCTCTGTCTCTCAGCTCCCTTAAAAGTTCCAAAGTATTAATGCTTGTGAGGTGGGTGCTCAGATACTGTGCTGAGCAGGGGGAGGGGGCAAATAAGTAGTTAATCTTCCTCCTGTGTCAGGAGCCCCATTAATCATAATGTAATGCCTAGCAAGCAAAGGATGATACTATTCAGTGTGGTAGAAGGGTCAGACTATGCCCCTTCAGTTTTAAAGGAATAACTTTTGGAACGAAATAGCAACATGGCTGATTTTGCAGAGAGATTCTAAAACAGAATGATCATGTTAAAAATGTGAGCACTTCATATCTATGAATGCCAGTGTTTAAAAATAATATAAAATGCAACACAACCCGTTGGAACCTCCCCCCAGCTCTCTGCTCCACATCTTCCCCTGAAACCACATCCCTTGCTCCACTTGGGGCATCTGGCATTGGCCACTGTCAGAAGACAGGATACTGGGCTAAATGGACCTTCGGTCTGACCCAGGATGGCTGTTATGTTCTTTTTTTTCCCTCGAGCCCCCCTCCTCCACTCCTCTCCTTCCCTGCCCTCCAACCCTGTCACTTGCTACTCTCACCACCATCCTCCACTCACCATCTGAGCAGGGCTCTAAGGGTACGTCTAGACTACAGGCTTTTGTCGACAGAAGTTTTGTCGACAGAATCTGTCGACAAAAAGCGTCTAGACTACATCAAGCAGATAGACAAAACTATTTGCTTTGTCGACAGAGAGCGTCCAGACTGCAGGACGCTCTGTCGACAGAAGAAAGTACCTGGAACTGCTTCTGCCAGGTCACAGGGGCAGCATGTACTTCCTGGTGCTGCTGCCTGCCTTTTGCAGAGACGCATGCTAAAAGGGACCCCCGACTAGCCGTTGCTCTGCTGCTGCAGCTGCCTTGCTTACCTCCTAGAGGGACAGCAAAGGTTCTGCAGTGCTTGCTTGGAGTGCCCTGCTTCCTGGCACAGCACAGCAGTGTGGGTTTTTTTTTTTGGAAGGTTTTTCCAAACCTTTGTTTGCCATGGAGCAAGAGCTTCCCTGGCAGGCGCTGGCCCCACTCCATGGTGCTTCAAATGCTGCTGCAACTGCATGAGACTTTCATGCTGTTAATCCCTGGTCCGGATCCTGAGCCCAGACTGGAGCCCTCCTTCAGGATGCAGCAGCACTGTTCCTGCCTCCGAACTTTTCCCGGAGAGGCGATTTTGGAGGATGGAAACAAGTACGTACTGGTGGGACCGGCTCGTAATGGAGCAGTGGGATGATCAGGCTTGGCTCCGAAACTTCAGGATGCGGAAGTCCACCTTCCTGGAGCTCTGCAACTGGCTTGCCCCCACCCTGCAATGACAGGACACCCACCTGCGCCATCCCGCTGGAGAAGAGGGTAGCTATTGCCCTCTGGAAGCTGGCCACTCCTGATAACTACCAGTCAGTGGGACACCAGTTTGGTGTGGGGAGATCTACTGTTGGTGCTGTGTTGATGGAGGTAAGGCCCTTGGGGCGGAGGGGGCAGTCCGTAAGGGGACTGTAACAGAAAAAGGGTGGGTGGGGGCAATGGAGGGGAGGTGGTGGAGGGCTCCTGTGCCTTACACCATCATACTACTGGGAGCAATCCCTGGGGGTGGGGATACTGGGGTCTTGGGGGGGGACAGTCTCCCAAGGACTTGGGCAACCCCTCTTACTTCATATTCTGTGTCTGTTTGTATGTGTCTATTTCTGCAGGTGGTGAGGGCCATCAACTCACAGCTGCTGAATCAGATTGTCCGCCTCGGAGACCTAGACACCATCATGGCCGGTTTTGCAGGGCTGGGATTCCCAAACTGCGGAGGAGCGCTTGATGGAACGCACATTCCCATCCGTGCACCACCCCATCGAGCCGCCCGGTATATCAACAGAAAAGGGTACTTTTCCATTGTGCTGCAGGCCGTGGTTGACCACTGTGGACTATTTACGGACCTTTGTGTGGGGTGGTCGGGCCGGGCACATGATGCTCGGATCTTCCGCAATTCACACCTGTACGAAAGGCTACAGACAGGAACCTTCTTCCCCCAGCGAACCTTTGCTATTGGAGACGTAGAGATGCCGGTCTGCATTGTGGCCGATGCGGCATACCCCCTCATGCCCTGGCTTATGAAGCCATACACAGGGCATCTGACCATGAGCAGGGAAGTGTTTAACGCGCACCCGACACGCGCACGTTTACAGGTGGAATGCGCATTTGGCCGGCTGAAGGGAAGGTTTAGGTGTCTGCTAACTCTCCTTGACATGGGGGAACACAATATCCCAGAGGTGGTGGCAGCATGTTGCATCCTCCACAACCTGGTGGAGAGCAAAGGGGAGGCCTTCCTCCCAGGTTGGGGGCCAATGGCTGAAGTGGAGGGGAGGCGGTTTGCGCAGCCTCGGACAGCTGCCGTTCGCCAAGCCCATCATGCGGGGGTTCGCATCCGGGAGGCTCTGCGTGAGCGCTTCTCAGCTGGAGCCCAATGACTCCCAAGGTATCCCCAATGGGGTTCAGGGCCCAGGCCCCCACATCCAAAAACCTTCCCTCCCATAATCCATCCCTGCATCAGCCTCCAAGCAGTTAAGACACACACATCATGTTCAATATGAAAAATATAATGTTTATTAACAAGTAAAGTTAGAATTAGGAACTGATATAAAACATAGTACTGTTCAACAACTGTTAAAAAATAAACTTTTTTTGGAACTATTAACCTGTGTTTATAACTGTGGTAGGAGGGGGGATTTCAACCTGGAGGGAGAGAGGGAGGGAGGGTGGATTTCAACCTGGAGGGAGGAAGGGTGGATTTCAACCTGGAGGGAGAGAGGGAGGGAGGGTGGATTTCAACCTGGAGGGAGGAAGGGCAGACAACTTAAGGGTAATGGCAGTATCGCCTGGGCCGCAAGGCTTTGCCACCTCTTGTTCGTGGACCCTGCCGTCCTCGGGCTCGAGTTGGGGCTGAAGATGACTCTGCTCTAGCACGGGGAGGGGGCAGGGCTGGAGGGGCAGGGGCTGAGGAGAGGAGGGGGTTAGAGGGGCTGAGGAGAGGAGGGGGTTAGAGGGGCTGAGGGAGAGGAAGGGGGGCCAGAGGGGGCTGGAGCTGGATGGGCAGGAGGAGTCCCCAGGGGGAGAGGACCTGGCACACCCAGGGCCTCCCGGACAGTGGCACACATTGCGCTACACTGCGGGAGGAAGTCCTCAAGCAGGCGAGTATGCCAGTGAGCCTCCTCCCTGGCTCTTTCGGCCATGGTCTCCTGCATTTTGGCCATGGTCCCCTCAATGTTCTCCATCACCTCCACATGCCTCCTCAGAAGGTCGTTGTAGGCCCTCCAATGCCTGCGGGTGCTGTGCGACCGGGTGGGTGGTGGCACAGGTGTCGCTCGGCGGTCAGCAGCAGCAGGTCTGGCTGTGGAGGAGAAGAGGGAGAACCGATCAGTGTTAGCAATTCACACACAAGTCCTTACAACAAGGGATGGGAATGTTGTTACTGGTAGGCCACGTCTGGCCCTGCCAGCCGCCCGGCTGCACAGGGGCCCCGTTGTGGCTAGGACAATGTCCACCTCCACCCCTACATCCTACATCCTCCTCCACCGTGGCAGTCCAGGCCAGATCAGTGTGCAGCCACAGTAGGACAGGGGCCTGCAGCACCTTGGGTCTCCCATGGCCCCCACCCACATACCCACCATCTGCCCGCCTGCTTGCACATGTACAGAGAGATGCAAGCTGTCCAGGACGACCAAGACGTGAACATTGCTCTGCATCCTCTCTGCTCCCACCTCCCCTGTTCTGTGTCTGTGACCCTGATTGCACTCACCTGATGTTCCTTCACCAGTGTCGGAGGATGCCTGCGAGGCTTCCTGGGTCTCCGGGACAGGCCGCAGAGTCAGGGTCAGGGTGTCCTCCGTCTGCTCCTCCTCCTCCTCCTCCTCCTCTTCCTCTACATCTTCCCTGGGGACCTCCTGCCGGCTCTGCTGCACCGGTGTGTGCAACCCTGTCTGCACGAGCACCGGTGCAGACATTGGTTCCTGGCCTCCCAGGATGCGGTCCAGCTCATTATAATAGGCGCAGTGCGCCGGGGCTGCACCTGAAGTTGAGCTCTGCTCTTGGGCCTTTACGTATCCCTGCCGAAGCTCTTTGACTTTCGCCCAGACTTGTTGCAGTGTCCTTGGGTGGTGCCCTTTATTGGCCAGCCCCTGAGCCATGCGGCTGTAGATGTTTGCGTTCCTGCGCCGGGTGTGCAGGGCCTGGACCACTTCCTCCTCCCACCACAGTTCAAGCAGTGTCAGGACCTCTGGCCCTGACCAGGCTGGGTCTCTCTTTTTCTCGGCTGTGGGCACCAGGGCTGGCTCCCTCAAAGGTCCTTGGGGGCCTCGTGGCTCTGAAGCTGCACACATGGCCACGTGTAGGTGAAGCTGGGAGAGCTCTGTGCTGACAGGCTTCCTCTGTGGCCAGCTTCTTGTCACAATGCCTGCCAGGGATGTCTGTGCCTTTAAAACATGGCTACAGACAGGAACAAGAAGAGGTTTTTCCTGAAGAAGGACTGTCCAGCAGGGGGTTTCCTTGGAGGTATTTTTCTGTCGACAAAAGAAACCCCCGCGTCCAGACTGCCCTTTTTGTCAACAGAACTCTGTCGACAAAGGTGTTATGCCTCGTAAAATGAGGTTTACCCGCATCGACAAAACTGCTGAGTTCTGTAGTCTAGACACACCTGTAGGATGGTTGGGATGGGGGAAGAAGAGATGCACTCTGGGGGTCAGGGATTTGAACTGGAAAAGATGGGAAGGGGGGGGGCACTCTTAGGGTAGGACAGAAGAGCCACTGGTACTTCTCTCGCTGCTGGAGCCATTTCTGAGTGCTCCATTTCTCCTCCTGACTCCAGCAGCTGCTGCTCTTCCCACTGACCCATCTCCCAGTGATGGAGGCTGCTTACTTGCAGGTAATCCGATTTCTGTGGACTGGATGCTGCCAGGTTCCCTTTTCGTCCGTAATCTGGACACCTGACAACCCTAGTTTGGGTAAATGTCCTCAAACAATCAGACTGTTACAGGAGGCTTTTTAGTTTAACATTTAACTGGTTAACCAGCTAAATGGGATCCCTAGCCATGGGGCTGGGGCTGCCAACACCACTAGCATCAGGAGACTCATGGCCCTGGGGATGGGGCTGTCACCACTATTGGCAGCAGGAGGCTCCTGGCCCCAGCCCCAGGGCTGCTGCCATTGCTGCTGGCATCAGGAGGCTCCTGGCTCCAGCCTCGGGTCTGCCACCATCAGTGGGAGGAGGCTTCTACCTCATGGCGGGGAAGCTGCTGCCAGTTCCCAGTCCCGCTGGGGTATAGGCGGGGGCTGCTGCCGGGCATCGGTACCTGGTAAACATCACCCGATAAGGGTGATGCTTATTGGATAATTGATTAACTGGTTACCCATTCACATCCCTGGTATAAATAACTTACATAGTTCTGTGTTGTTAGTTATTTACATAATAGTACTTTAAAGATACACATGACTGTAAGTTCTAAATATTGTTCATTTCTTTTCACACAACTTCCATTCCCTGAGGGTTAATACTGAAAGGGTATTGAAGATAATGTTCAGCTCCTCTTATGTATTAATAACTTAATTATAGTAGGAAATAGATAACAGTAAGTACTTAAGAAGGATTTTTGGAATAACTCTTCTCCTGCCAGACACACAAACTGCTTCAGAAGATGAGTAAATAAGTAAGAGCTAAACAGAAAACTGAACTCCTACAATTATAAGAAACAGTAATGACAGAAATTGAAAGAAGAGTAACAATCATGACTATTGTGATGAAATCTAGAGTGTCAGTAAATGATACTATTTATTATCCAACTACTCTATTGCATATTTTTGCTGAAAGAACAAATAACGAGACATTTGTTATGAGTAGTTAAGTGCATTTATGAAACTTTACTTTGTAACAGCAAAACAACTTTCTTTTACTTGCAGCATGTATACCCAGAAATGGAAAATGGTACTTGATATTCAACATACTGCAGTGCTACCTGCAGTAAAAATTTTCCATTCCTCAGGTCACTAGAAACTTTCCCATCTCTGTAAGGTGGTCTGTTCAGCAAAAGTTCTATCATGCTCATTAATGACACCGCTAAATACAATGGATAATTCTAGCTAAATTTATACAGAAACTACTTGCAACCAGTGGAAAAAAAGAACAAAGAAAATGAATGTTTGTTTAACTATTAAGCAGGCAGTTGGTTTTTTTGCATGAAGAATTCACTAAAGCAGCCTAACTGGGTAAGACCACATCTGCCATAACTGGCTAAGATAGGGTATGTCTACACTAGCCCCCTAGTTCGAACTAGGGTGGCTAATGTAGGCATTCGAACTTGCAAATGAAGCCCAGGATTTAAATATCCCAGGCTTCATTTGCATGTTCAATGGCGCCATTTTTAAATCCTTAGTTCGAACTGACTGCCCGCAGGCTACATGCGGCAGTTTAAAGTTAATCCGAACTAAGTCCTTAGTTCGGATTAACTGTTACTCCTCGTGGAATGAGGTGTAACAGTTAATCTGAACTAAAGACTTAGTTCAGATTAACTTTAAACTGCCGCGTGTAGCCACGGGCAGTCAGTTCAACTAAGGATTTAAAAATGGCGCTCATTGAACATGCAAATGAAGCCCGGGATATTTAAATCTTGGGCTTCATTTGCAAGTTTGAATGCCTACATTAGCCACCCTAGTTCGAACTAGGGGGCTAGTGTAGACATGCCCATATTGTCTGATGGTGGTAGTGATTTAGAGAGGATGGAAAAGGGGATTAGAGTATTTTTTATGTGCATGCACTCACTATAGCCTTAGCGTTGGAAGATAGGTAGCTATAAGTCACTTTTCTGTACCCGATTCCTGTCCAAGGAACCAAAATGGCCCTGAGAGTTTCTTGCAACAGCCCTTCAGCTGCTTTAAGTTAGGATAGCTGTAGATCTAATGGAGCACCATGTATGATTCTACCAGGCTCCCAGGGTGGCAGTGGGAGGTCAAGAGGTATAGAGCCAGCTACTCCACGTTCATGCCACCTGAGGATTCCTCTGTCAGAAGAAATTCTCAGCCTCCCCTTTAGCTTAGCTCTTTGCTTCCTTTGCATGTCACCACCATGCAAAGCAGATGCAAGAGAACGCAAAGATTCAGCCCACTGAAGCATGTTTAATACACTAATATGAAAGAGACGTGAAAAAAATCCAGTATAGATGGGTGGGCTTTAGAGTCAGATTCCTCATAGAAAGTCATCTGCTCAGCTCCCATTAAATTCACTGAAAATTATTCACATTTCACGGAAGAATTTGGACCTTTGACACAATTCCTTCTTTTTTTCTTTGGGAGCCAAATGTTTTCAGTGGTAATGCAGAACATTATAGCTAGGATAAATGTAATGCAGTTGGGCACTAAAATGAATAACAGTCCTTGCTTAGCTTGCTGAAGGTTACGTAGATAGACAGATGTGACAGTTTTCCATGTCTTGAATTAAAAAAGGTACTGCAAGTAGCATTGCATCTGTGCTTGTATTACAAAAAGCAATCACCCTACAAAGGGACTAGATATTAATATGTGAGATCATCAGATGGTATGTCTCAGCCTTGGTGCAACAATACACCCGATGAGTACTCGAGTACGCAGTCTATCTCTAGTTTGGATGTTTTGTAGTCTTTGGAATTAAGTGTAAGGAATATTTAATTAGACTCTCTGTGAGTCATATACTTCCATATTAAAGGTGCTAAATTCCTGTTAGCCTTTTTGTCATGTCTAATTTAAAAAAGAATAAATAAAATTATGTGCCTTTACATGAAGGACCTTTCAACTGAGCTACATTTTATAAAATCAAACATTACACAATGCACATGAAAGTAATTTCTGTTAGTAGTAATCATAAATTGTTACCACCTGATGGCTGTTTGGCTTATGCGGAATTAGCTGCTTGGTATCAGTTCATTTCACAATGGACTGGTAGTTCACATGACACCAGCAGGAACTAAATGGCCTCCTTATTGGTAATCTCAGTTGAGATACCACGGCTTGAATGGAGACAGAAATGAGGTATCTTATGCCTGCTTACAGGATTTGATCCAGTGCCCATGGAATTCAATGGATAGGATCCTGCTGAGTTCACTGTATTGGATCATGTCCTTAGTCCCTGGAGGTGAGGGTTGACAAACTGAAGTGAGCAGCATAGGACAGCTTCCATCATCAATAGCTATGATGTATCTGTTTTGTGGATTAATGGACTTTGATCATTCATTGAGCCCAAGCTCTAAATTCCTAAGCATTAAATTTCTGTAGCATTTAATTTCAGAAAGGGGGACTACACAAAAATGAGGAAGTTAGTTAAACAGGAATTAAAAGGTACAGTGACAAAACTGAAATCTCTGCAAGAGGCATGGAAACTTTTTTAAGAACACCATAATAGTGGCTAAATTTAAATGTATACCCCAAATTAAAAAGAGTAAGAGAACCAAAAAAGTGCTAATGTGGCTAAACAACAAAGTAAAAGAAGCAGTGAGAGGCAAAAAGGCATCCTTTAAAAAGTGGAAGTAAAATCCTAGTGAGGAGACTAGAAACGAGAATGAACTCTGGCAAGTGAAGTGTACAAATATAATTAGGAAGGCCAAAAACGAATGTGAAGAAAAAGACTTAAAAATAATCATTAAAAAAGTAAGGTCATCAGACTCAGGAAGCCTGCTAAACACTCAGGCTACGTCTACATTGGCAAGATTTTGCGCAAATACTTTTAACGCAAGAGTTTTTGCGTTAAAGTATTTACAAGAGAGCGTCTACACTGGCATGTGTGCTTTGCGCCAAAGCATCTGTGCCAGTGTAGGCGCTCTTGAGCAAGAAAGCTCCGATGGCCATTTTAGCCATCGGGCTTTCTTGCGCCAGAAATTCATGTTGCCTGTCTACACTCGCCTCTTGCGCAAGAACAGTTGCGCAAGAGGGCTTATTCCTGAGCAGGAGCATCATAGTTCTTGCGCAAGAAGAACTGATTTCACACATTAGAAAGTCAGTGTTCTTGCGCAAGAACTCCCCACCAGTGTAGACAGGCAGTATGTTTTTGTGCAAAATCGGCTGCTTTTGCGCAAAATCATGCCAATGTAGACACAGCCTCAGAGAGACATTGGACAATCAAGATGCTAAAAGAGCATTCATGGAAGTTAAGGCTATTGTGGAGAAACGAAGTGAATTCTTCTCATTGATCTTCATGGATGTGAGGGAAATTCTCAAACCTGAGCCATTCTTTTTAGGTGACCAGATCTGTTGACAGGGAGTGGCAAGGACATGGCTATTCAAAGGGGCCCAGAGCTCCTGGCTGCTGCTGCTGCTACTACAGCAGCGGCCAGTGCCCCGAAACTCTTTGAATGGCCTCCAGAGCACCATGCTGCGTGCTCCGCATGGCTCTGAGAGATGGAAAGGCCCACTTGTGGCAGTCCAGACAGCACTTAGAGCTGACTTCCCTCAAGCCCACCCCTTCAGCCTGAGGCCACGCCCCTTCTAGGGGCATGAGGCCAGGCTCCCCATACCTTGTCCCGGGGCCTGTGGTGGCTGTCAGTCCCGCTGTGGGTGACAAATTTAGGAACTGTCCCAGACTGAAGTGTCAGAGTAGGTTTTGGAACAAACTGATAAACACTAATAAATCGCCAGGATTAGATGGAAATCACCCAAGAGTTCTGAAGGAATTCAAATGTGAAATTGCAAGAAATATTAAGTTTGGTTTGTAACCTATCATTTAAATCAGCCAAATGACTGGAGGATGGCTAATGTGGCACCATTTTTTAAAAATGGGCTCCAGAGGTGATCCCAGCTGTCTCTAATGAAGTTACACTGGGAATGAATCTGGCATGTTGAATTTAGAAAAGGTCAATCAAAATCAAAAGAAGTTAATGTTAGTGTAAAACCAGTGAATATCCCCATACTACAGATTTGATACACTATATCATGGCAAAATTATTTTTATTAGTGGTTTGAGTCATTATATCAAACATCTGCCTGCTAATTGTTTCATTCTGCTGCTTGACATGACGAATCATACCCTTGTTTTGTACCTGAAAGCAAATGCTAAGAACCATTCCATAGAACTGAACTGACCCTGTCAAAAAACAATGTGGAATATGCAATAACTGAATATTTGAGCATTTTGGCTTCTTGTAAAATAGTACATGTGTTTTCCTTTCTTCAATAATCCTCCTGCATGCTTTACACGTAGAAATCATTAAATTAGTATGCTAAAATATATCTTATATTTTACTAAGTATTTGTATATGGTCCTCATTACTATGACACTTGAAAGCACTTTTCATAGGTTGGAATTGTATTAAAAAACATCTTACCTAAACCAGGAAATATTTCCCAATACTTTGCAGCAACCAACACAGCCTCTCTGTGAGGATTTGCAAATGTGGATAGCAGCTAGTAGTCTAAGTGGTAGGAGATTAAGTGCCAGTAGATTAAGCATTTAATGAAATATTTGAACAAAGATAGTTTACACTTCACTGCAAAGATGTCCGGGATGGCAGGAGGCATATATCCAGCAGCACTGAACTCTGGAAGCTGGCACTCCTTAATGAGAATCCATTGCATATGGATCCCATGAATTTCATTATTAGGACAGATAGCCAAGACATTCATTCTTAGTATAATTGTCATAGAGGGGCCAAGAGTGGGGGGTTTTTCGAGGTAAATGGGGCCTAGAATATTTAGGGAGTTGTAAATATTCAAATATTATAATCAGCACCTTGAATTTCACCCACTCATGAGCTGGGAGCCCAAGCAGAGTGAATACTACTGTTACAGATTATTACAGGTATTTGCTCTCATCTTGCCTGAAGGCTGAAGAGCTGCATTCTGCCCTAGCTGAAGCTTTTGGTGGTCTTCAAAGTTAACACCTAGTGGAGACCCTTTCACAAGATGTAGAAATTACGAAACTTAATGTTGAGGGGGAAAATTAAGTGTTTTATAAGAAACAAATGAGGTATTTCTAAGTATTTTAAAAATATATATAACTCGCTCAAGCCTGTAGGTCGCTGATGTTCAAAATAAAAGTCAAATCTCATTTAAGGAAATTTCCATGATACTTATGATCTATGTATGGTGACCCAAGACCTGCAAACACAAAACACATGCTTACCTTTGTCCATGTGAATAGCCCTGTTGTAGTAAAGTGATAACTGGATAGGACTATTCACATGCATTAATGTAAGCACAAATATGTTTGCAGCATCTGGGACATTATCACGAGTGGGCACAGCAAAGAAGAATAATTCAGTATATCTAAGTTACTCCTTATCTTGCTCTGTCTGGCAAATACAGTGGTGGTCTGACAAGCCCAGTTGCAGGGAATCTCACTTACTCTGGATTCATTTTCGGGCAGTTCAGAAAGTTTCTCCTTCTAGTCCTGAATATTTGTAGTGTATTTATACTGAGACATTTTTTAAAAATCCTCCCCGTGTCCCCAACATTACTCACAATAAATGATTTCAGCATTTCTGGAGGAGATGGTACATCTGACTATGAAACAAAGTATTCCTTTTTCTGCTCTCTCCCCAAACTTCCAAAGAATAACAAGTGCAATTGGAACAAAGGGTCAGGTAAGAAGCTGTAAAATAAATTATTTACAATGAAACTGCACTAAGGGACACATTGATCTGGCTACCTTATTGCTTCACACTACATTAAAGTGTTCTAAAGGCTGCCAGTGCAATTTAGTTTCATGTATTTAAAGATCGCCTGTCCCATTTCTACTAGGCAACTAACTTTTGATGGCCCCGAGATTTATGAGGTTTATCTTTACATGGGGGAGGGATGCTCTCAACTGAACTAATTGCCAGTGGAAACTGGGGGAAATGAGTCCAGTCCAGAATGGGGCCCAAACTTCTGAGGCGAGTCACGGTAAAAGTACTGTATTTTACTAAATTATCCCTGTAAGAAGCTACGCTCATGCGAAAGGCAGACAGCACCCAGCCAATCCCACAGCTAGCTTCTCTCTCCACAGTGTGAAGCACTGCTTTCTGTCAGCTCCAGCCCTCCTCCAGATGCCACTGCCATCCTCTGGTGGTGCTCCAGCGGCTGCAAAAGTGCCCAGCATCTAACAGGACCACAAGCTGAAGGCGGGAGGACCGTAACACTCCCCGACCACCCGTCCCCTTGCTGGTCCACTCAGCTTCCAGCCCAGATGCCCCGAAGCAAACTTGGATCCAATCCGGAGGCAGCGGGGCGGAGTTTCGGGACTTTGGTTCCTTCTCCCCCTCCTGCTCTGGGCGCTGGCCATTGGCAGAGCCTGGGGCTGCTCATTGTGTGTATGGTAATAAGCGGCTGCGGCGCTGTACCCCACTCCGCCTCCCCGGGACTGCGCTGCCACCGCCGCTATGCGCCCAGCTCCGCCGCTTCCCCAGCTGCCCCGCCGCCGGGCTCCTATATAAGTGTCAGAGCGGGACCCGGGGCGCCTGAAGATGAGGGCTCCGCCGCCGCAGTCCTGCCTGCAGAGCTCAGCCGCGCTTGTGGCCAGCCGCCTGCCCGCCGGGGAGAGCCCAGCCCAGCGCCCAGCGGCAGGGGGCCGCGCAGGGCAGCGGCGCAGGGAGTAGCTTGCAGGGCGCGCCGGCGGCTCCCCGGCCCCCCGCGGCCGCTGCCATGAGCTGCTCGGACGTGGTGATGCACCATTCCCATTCCCAGGCGGCGTGTGGGGCGCCTCAGTATGTGCCAAGCCCGGTGGGGGCAGCAGCCTACTGCCCCCTTCCCGCGCAGAGCCAGCAGCAGGTGAGCCGCCGGGGCCGAGCTGCGGGCGGGCGTGGGGTGGGGGCCGCGGGAGGGTGCAGCGGCCGGAGGAGCAGGAGCCGAGGCGCTGCGGGGACACCGAGGGGGAAGGGGGATGCGGCCCACGGAAGGGGACGCGGGGCAGCGTCAGCGCCTCTCTTGCTGGGGCTGCCCCACCTGCCTGCGGGCAGCGAGGCGAAGCGGTGTCCGCGCGTGCGGTGCGGGTGTGGTAAGGGCTGGCTTCGCCCCGCGCCGCGTGCGCTTCGCTCCTGGCCGGGGCTGGGGACTTGGCGCCGCGTAGCTCCCAGCCTGTCTCGGCAGCCGCGTGCGGGCGAGCCCCCAAGTCACTCCACTGAGGGATGTTCCCCAGCGCGGGGCACCTAGCAAAGCCCACCCCTCCTCCTTCCCAGGCCGGCCAGGGAGCTGGGCTGGGTGCGGAGAGCTGAGCGTGCGGGGTCTGCCATCCCCGCAGCATGCGGCGCTCCGAGCACACGGGGGCGGGCCTGGGGGGGCGCTTCCCCACACCCTGCTGTCAGTTCACCGAGGGGAGGTTGCCAGCCTGCGATGACAGCCGGGAGAGAGGAAGCGGCAGGGAGCAGGCTGGTGTGGTGAGTTTCCCTCTGATCCCAGGGCTTAGGCTTGGATTGAGTGCGGGAGAGTGGGAGAAGGAGTTCGGGACAGGGTTTTGCGTGGCATGTCGAGGAGACCTTGTGCCCATAAAGCCGCACGTGGGAGAAATCTGGAAAGGAAAGGGGACGGGTCAGGGTTGGTGAGAGAATCTCAGCAGGTTGCCCTGCCTTTGGGGGAAGGAGTGAGTTAGCTGGCAGTTTTTCACCCGTCCCAAGGAATGTAGTTGGCAGCAAGAGATACCAAAGTAAAATATGCATGACAACTAAAGGGAGACATGTATAGCTCTCTCCAGAATATCTGGCGTGTCATATTATGGAGAAGGTGCAGGGCTTAATTTGTAATTTGTAATGAAAGAGGTGCCTGGACTCTGACTTTGTTTTAACTTTCATCACTGATACAGCAAGCCCAGAGGTATAGAGGCTATGAAGTGCCAAGCCTAGAGGTGCCTGTGCAGCCCTGGCAAATCCTGACACAAATTAAGCACTGGGCAAGTGTGTTTGAAAGAAACATTTCTTAGGAGTTAGTGAGGTGGTTTTTAAACCTGGAGAGTTATGTCTCATTTTAAGGATGGGAGGAAGCCAACTCCTCCCTTCCCCCTTTTCTTTCCCAGGTACACCCTGCTAACCTACACACCTAATGCTTTAAATAAAAGTATTTTATGCATTATTGTTAATGGTTACTTGCATTTGGTAGTTATCAAATCTACACTGTGACCAAAAATCATATATATTATCTATACTCAGGCACATAAGTGCAAATACATAGCTGAAGATATCATAAGGATAGAACAGACTATTTCATAAGAAGCATCCTATTTACTTGCAACTGCGGTAGCTGTTAAAGTCTATAAAATGTTAGAGGAGGTAAGAGTTCTTTTTGAACAAAACCTTGCTCTTTTGGAATATCAGCTAAAGCAATTTTGTACTTGAACTTGGTGATCTGAATCAGGAAATTCTTATCAGGCTGACAGCATTTTTAGACTATGCAGTGCGTGGGTGAAGTGGGACTAATATTGACTTGGCCCTAATGTAGTCATCTGAGAATACATTTTTTGGTTGTTGCTGCATTCCATAAGGTTTTATCATTATAATCCATGAAAATTGTTTTCTCCGTACATGGGAAGTGACTCCTAATATCAACTTGCCTGGGAGACACAAATATGGGCAAAAACATTAAAATTCCTACTGAATGTTATTGTTTACTTTTTATTTATTGCAGTGTGTGTGTATGAGAGAGAGTTTTTGCAGAAATTATGTGAAGGCTGACTTTTCCAGGTTGCTCATGTTGTTCACTGTCAATAGGAAAGTTTGGTGTTTTTATCCAATGCTACATGCTTTCAAATTGATTTTTCAAATCTATGTCTGAGCTTACAAAATGGAAGACTCTAAATTGCCTTGGAATTTTAGTTTTTAAATTATTTCTGGTGTCTGTATTTATTAAGTTTAAAAATATATATGGAAAATAAAAATACTTCTTTTGACTGGAAGAACTAAAAGTATAAAATTAGGGTTGAAAATGGTTTTGTCTGATTTTGGTGTTTTCTTCTTAGAGTTTTGGTGTAATGTACACAGTACTTTTATAAATAAATACATTAAACTGTCATTAGCTTTAAGTAAACTATAGTTTGATGTAACTATTCCTGCTATTTATACTTTAGATTGTGATTGTCTTCAAATGATGGAGAGAAAAATGGTCTTGCATTCTGCATTTAAAGATAACCAGAGGTTTTAAACGTCAGTGGTTTGCTCATCCATTAGAAGTTCCGCTAACTATAAAATGTCCTAGAAACACCACAGTGAAAGTTTAGTTCTAGTATCTTATTTCATTGATAAAGAGAATTGTTGTTGTGTCAAGTTATTTTAATGCTTTAACAGTAAAAAGGGTGGTATTAAATACACAAGAAGAGTGAACATAGAGTTGAACCAATATAATTTATGGGTTACTGCAAATACAAAACACGCTCTTTCTAGGATAGTTACATCAATGATTTGTTTTGAATCTGTTCATCCCACTTGCACTAGCTTTCCATAAATAGTTTATTCCATAAATAGTTTACACTACTTCTATTGGAATAAGAGGGTTCCTAATGAACTGTTGAAATTCAAGCGGTAGGACTAGAAAGTAGAACAGTTCTATAGCTAACCAAACTAGGAATTTTGGACATTCTAACAGCTGTGAAGTTTGGAGCAGCTTATACATTTAGTTTGTTGTGTCCTAAGATCCAGTGCCTAAAAATAAAACACAAAAATTATATAATAGGCTTCTCTTCCATCTATACAATCACAGAGGAGTAAATTGTTGTTCAGACAGTATTAACACTGCAGAAAATACCCAGATTCTTTCAAAATCATATTCCCAGGGATATTCTCCCAGTCAAGCAGTTTGATTGCTTAACACTCCTTAATGCTTTTTAAATGTATAATTATTGTCGGATTTTTATTCCTCCTTTTTTGTTCATTATTTAATGCTCTTCTAAG
The DNA here is from genome assembly GCA_019425775.1 of Rafetus swinhoei. Classification (NCBI taxonomy): domain Eukaryota; kingdom Metazoa; phylum Chordata; order Testudines; family Trionychidae; genus Rafetus; species Rafetus swinhoei. The sequence continues at coordinate 185,906,254 of CM033437.1, read as the reverse complement.
TGCTTGCTAAAGATGAGAACTATTTAAAAGAGATTTCTTCTTTGCCAGAATTTTTAAATCCATTAATGGGGCATCTTAAAAAACAAAATTCTATATTAGAGCTAATGAGATGGAGATCATCCTTGACATTTTCAAGAACTCGACCTACCATTTCTAATGACCCATCACAACTGTTGTCTTTGCTATTCAATTGGGAATAAAAATATAAATTTTTGATAAAGAAGACTAATCTGTACTGCATTCCTTTTGGCCTTGGAGTTTCATATTGCTTACAGGGTGTTGGTGGTATGTTCCTTTTGCTGAAGTTTAGGCATCTGGAAGGATTTTTTGGGGAAATAAATTCTGTGTGGCATACAAAAGTTTCTGTGCTTGCTTTTGCTGTGAGGGTTACATCTTTTAATAGACCTAGCCAGTTCCTCAGCTAAATATACTAATCTGTTTTACACAAAGTGAAGATCTAGCCAATAATAACTATATGGAAAGGTAACCCTCACTTTTTTTAGCGGTACTATATAGGTGTGTTAACAAGTGTGCTTTTGGCATACCACTAACTGTTGTCACATCTGTGCTGTGAAAGGATTTTGAAGATACTTTTTTTAAAAAGTGGAATAAAAATGCAATGGAATCTTCTTTTAAAGTAATCCCATGATTTAAAATTTTGGAATATCATATATTTGTTGCATGTAAACATGGAATCTTAGATTTATTTTTTAAGTTCTTTAAGGGTAATCCTTCTGCTTTTTTTATATCTATTTCTGTGTGCCTTAAAATCAGTGTAGAATTTCTGAACTTTCATAATTATGTAGCCAAAAAATCCCTTGATATTAAATTAATGTGCCATGGGATTTTTAAAACTGCTTATGGGGATTAGAACCCAACACCCATTAACATTCAATGGAGTTTGGGTCTTAACATCCTTGGGTTATGGGTTTTTTTTTCATTTCACCTAGAACCAGGGCATCTGTCCAAGAAAATAGACGGGATTCACATATATGCATACATACACATGCTAAGTACCAGGTTGGATAAGTGAAAATGAGGTACAACCCTGAATTATGCATCTGCCTGCATATTGAGTTTTCCATTTATCCACCTGCGAAAGTACCAAAAAAAGTTGAAAGTGCACTGTATATGTGTGAGACTGATATACTAGAGATTTATTGATCTTAGTATTGTGTGGCCAGAATCCATGCTTATAGATTCCACAATATTCAAGATATTAAATATGTCGTCTTGTTTTTATCAAAAGTCTTCCTCGGGATCTGATTCAAGTCCAATGGGAGCCTTTCCACTAACATCAAATTTTTGAGCAAACTCATATGGCTCATCTTTAAAAGCATCCTCCAAGCTTACATTATATAGTTGGCCAACTCCTGCCACAAATTATACCTCATGCAGTCCCATCATCATTGGTATATGGGCTGGCATGCTATATTCCTGCTTTTGTTGCTAGAATGAGTTTCTTGCCAAGTCTTTTCAATATAAGTAACTATATGGCCCCTCTTATTCTAGTCCTCTGAATTAGTGGTTTCTTACTCCTTCAGTCACTTTCCTGATCAACACAGCATAGCGATAAATGTAGTTAATCACTTCTTGAAATTTTGGCTGAGATTGCCAACCAGGGTTTTGGAGCCTCTCCATTTCTCATGGGCCACCAACATATTGTCTGATGATACCTACTTCCATTCACTCCATCTCAAATGATATTTGAGATAGTGGCCCAAAAACAGAGGTGCAGTATCCTCTGTCAGTATTTTTCCCACCCATTGTCCCTGTAGAAAATGTATTATCCCTAAGCATATATTGCTTAATTCAGATATCTACAGCCTTCCACAAGAATAGTTTATTAATTTATTGTATATGGCCACTACTGCAACATATTGTTTAACAAAGGGTATTTTTAACTGTTTCATTCTCAGTTCTCTTTTTTCTGCATTGTTGTTGATAATCCAAAGGATCCGGTAAAAAAAAATTACACTAAATTTGCAATGAAGAGTTATTCTCCATATGTTCTTCATCTCCTTGCTCACTCATTTGCAGTTATAATAATTAGAACTTCATATTTTGAGAATCTTTTTTCTTGTTTTGTTAAATGTTTTCTTATTTATGTAGAGAAGCCCCTTTTTTTCACAGAGTTGCACCCACATTTTTTTGCTACAATTCCTTTTGGTGGCTTCTGCTAGAGTGACAGGCCTTTTACTTTTGAGGGGGTTATGTGCTGTTTCATCAGTCTTGCTGCACAAGAGTTTTTCCATTTACAATAACAGAAAGTTTAGTTATTTCAGCTTAATTTCTTGATCATAGTGTGTTTATCCAAAACTCTGAATGCCCATCCAACCTGAACATTCACATTTAAGGCTCACTTGTTATTAATTATTTGCTATAGACTTTTTTTTTTTACACTAAGCATAGTAAGATCTAAAAATCAAGAACCCCATTTCCTCCTCTCCATAGGAAGGGCCTGCTTGTGAATAGATGCAAAAAATAATGGTGGCTTTTGGTTTATTCAGCCTACTCTGTAAGGCTAAATTTGTCCAGAGATCCAAGGGCACATGAACATGGGTTGACCCACTACTTTAAATGTCATGTTGGATTCCTTGTCTATGACCTAATCTTAATAGCAGGTTACTGCAGAGACCGAATTTCTTTATTGACCACCCTTGTTCCTTGTGTGCTAAACTGAACTTTAATTCAACCTTCTGGCCCATACAGAGACGTAGTTTCCAGAGACCATAAATCTCCAAAACAAATAGGAAGTCAAGGAAATGGAAAGGATGTTATGACTGTTACATGAGCGTATCAGAGACCTGGGCATAATTTGGTAGTATGTTGGGTGGGATTATTTAGAGTCAAAAGCATGACATTGCATCTAAAAGAGAAGACTAACTGTTTTAGACTTTACTAATGATTATTGTGTTATCTGCCTGTACTTAAATACATGTCAGAACAGATGGTATGATAAATGTGCAAGTGCAACTGAGCTAGTGCAGATTGTGGGTATCAGCAGCTTAACCAAAACAGGCAAATATATGGGCAGGCAAATGCAGCCAATGGTCAAGAATTTTGCATATGTTTGAAATACCCTTTGTGAGCACCAGTGCTATGTCTACACTTGCGCCCTCTGTCGATAGATTTTGCTCTTTATTTGCATAATCGCATTATGGCACTATTTCGAAATACAAAACGCGGTGTAGATGTGGTTATTTTGGGAGAACACCCTTCTTCTGAAATAACTATTAAATCTCATTTTATGAGGAATAAGGGTATTTCGGAAGAAGGGTGTTCTCCCGAAATAACCGCATCTACACTGCGTTTTGTATTTCGAAATAGCACTATTTCAAAATAACACCATAATGTGATTATGCAAATGAAGCGCAGGATATTTAAATCCTGGCTTCATTTGCAATTTTGAATGTCTTCATTTGCATCCCTCTATTGAAAGAGGGCGCAAGTGTAGACATACCCAAAGGCACCAGTGCAAATATAAATGCTCACAAATGAGATCACTAGGAGATCACTACAGTACTAACTTCCAAAAAAGCAGCTCACCAGTTAGCTGTCATGTACAGAAGCTTGAGTGTGAAGAGTACAATTTGATTTCTGTTTAAGGAAATATCCTCTGAAAAGGGAGATATTGTGTCACCATTAAGTGATCTCATTAGAGCTTCTTATTCAACACAGTGCTGTATTTAGTAAAGAAAAGATTGACCATAACTGGCATTATGATTGTCTGAAAGCTTTTCATGTGTGGTATAACATAAGCATATGATTTTTTTAAAAAACTCCAACTTGTTCAAGAGTCTTTTCATAAAGGTAAATAGAATCATTAATGAATCCTTAACATTTTATTTTAACATAGAACTCCTACTCTTAACTTTGCAAGATCCATCAGTTGTGACTGTCAATGATTGTATGTTAATCTGTGCTCAAAAGTTTATACTTGTCAAATAATCAGCACTGCTGACTTAAAAAAGAGAGAGAAACACTAAAGATTCTGTGTTTTCGAAAAATAATGAAACAACTGCTTAGAATAACTTATGATCATTCCTCTCATGGACTGGAGGGGGTTGGAGAGCGATGGGGGGGGGGGGGGGGGATTTGAAATGGAAAATGAATCAGATTCTTAGGCTGTGGAAAGTTGAACATTCCTGCACAGAGAAGCAGCTCTGGAGATAAATTTTAATTTCCTGAACTCCAGTCTCTTTATAGGAACACTGAAAGACTTCCTTCCTGAAAACTAAGTCAATCCAGGGGCTATATTAAGCTGTGTGTTGCGTGTATCCATAGGTATTTGCACATTTGCAGTGTAAATAACCGTGATATAGCCACAATATATATCACCTTCTACTGTGCTCTATAATCACTTTATTAAGGTCTGGGGCAGGGATAGTCATTTTTTTTGTCAAGGTCCAAATTTCTTGGTCAAAATATAGTCAAGGTCCAGACTCTTGTGAAAATAAAAAAAATATTGATAATAAAATATTTCAGGGTCCACTCAAAAGTGTCTAGTAGTCTGGATTAGGCCTATTCATTACTCCTGGTCTAGGGTTGATATCAGCCCTAATTTATAAATATCTGTTAGACATCTATAAATCTTTCTCTGTTGGTTTAAAACAGACACAAAATAAAAATTCCTATACTTCTAGCCTGGTTTATAATGAGAAATGAGATTCATCTGTACTTCTAGAGTATGTGTAATGGTATGTTGCTCTCACAAGTATGAATTAGAAGGTAGTAGAAGATATGTATATTATATTGTAAATTCTATAACCCCATAAAAGGTATTAAGGCCTGATCATTCAGTGCTTGCTTACACAAAAATATTAACTTCCCTGAAAGTCTTGCCCGAGTAGGAAAACATTTTATGAAATTTCTTGTTTAATATTTTTTAAATATTAATAACATCTACTGCCCAAACTCCACCATTTAAAAAATTGTCTGACATTATGTCATACACAGGTAGCTGTGTTTTTAACTTTTTAAGTAAAGCTTTTAAAATGAAATCATTCCGAGTTTTGCTATTTTCCTCTGCACATTTCATTTGTCTTTTCTCCTCCAGTTTGTGTGTGTACGTGGACAGGGTTTGGTATAAAATGTGTTCCTCTACGTCTAAACGAACAAAATTCCAATAAGCAATCTCTTAGATTTGTCCTTTATTAATTTGAACTGAATTTCCAACAATCATTTAGTGTAACACCATCAGAATTTGATTGATTACTTCATTGATGCAGTGTTCAGTCAATTAAACCATTACCTTAATGATACAATCCAAGACTAGATTCTGCTGTATGTTGACTCTCTTATAGGATTGTGGACTTCAAGATTATAGATTTGTTAGTTCCATTTGCAGTATTTGGGTTATGAAGATTGTAGTGAATTGATTTACATAAGATACGTTTTCTAGCAATTGTTTGTGTTTCTACGTTATTTCACAGTAATTTAATGCTGTCCTTTTTAAAATATCACAACTATAATTGCTGTTGTAGTTTGCCAGATGGAGCTTCTGTATATATAAAATATTAAATAAATCTAGCATGACTTATGATGTTAGATTTATGATGTAGAAGGAAGTTCATAAACTATCTAGGAACCAAACTTGGCTATATAAATAATAAATGTGTAGGAAAAGGTAAGAGCCATAACCTTGAGAAGATATTGATGGTGCTAAAAGATTGCCAACCAAATTATAATAGTCAAGCTCTACTTTAAAAAAGAAGCTGCTAAGAACAGATGCATGTGCACTTTAATCATGTCAGTGTTGCTGAATCTTGTCTCTGTGAAGAGTTGTTTTTTTGCTGCTACAGTGTATTGGTTGTGGAAAGCTTGCTTTCTGTGAAAACTGCTGTAAAGTGGAACATCTGAAAAATATGTTCCATGCAAAATGGATCTTCACACATATTTATTCTGACATTTTGGTTTCATTTGAGGGAACAAAGAGTTGGGAATAGTTGTTCATAAGCTTTTGACTTTTTGTTTGTTTGTTAAAGTTTCTGTATTTATTGTTTGGGGCTTGTTAAAGTTTTCCCCCCTCAAATTATGTTTAATGATTTTTGACTTGACTATTGACACTATCCCTATCTTTTATTTTAAACAAATTGTTATGTAAAAGGAAAAATGCAACAGAAGCTCAAATAGGGGTAGAAAACAGGTTTTCTCTACTATCAGTGGTATCACTCTTTGCTATGAAATTTCTAAAAGGGGGGGGTCAGATTCCGACACTTTAACTCGTGTAGTAGTACTCATTCTGTAGGTGGTCTGTGAATTAATGTCTGGGGCCCAAAGAGTTATAAACCCTTTCATTGTCTAACATTAAAACAGTGGTAGGCTCAGGGTTCTCTTCCCCTCCCCCCGAGGTCCTGGTTTGCTCGATTTCTTGGCAGACACCCAGAAGAATTCATTCTAAACGTGAGAGTTTATTGATCAAACAACCCTCCACAAAATAGTAAAACAAATATTTATACTGAAATTGAATTTGAGTGATCTACATGAAACAAACAATCAAAACCTATTCAAGTCTCTCTGGTTTTGGAGGCAAAATATAAGTATCTCTCATTTTCATTAACACATTTATTTGATGAAAGGGAAAGGTCAATTTTATTCTCAGTCCTGATGTGTGATGCTTTTAACAGTTAGACAGACACAAGGTAGAAGAGAGACAGATGGAGGAAATATAGGTTTCGTTGATATTTCTGGAACCCTGAGAGGATAGTCAGTTAGGAATGGATGCTTTAGTCTTTCAGGTTGGCTGGGGCACCTGTTGCTTGGACGCAGGCTATCTGGTTGGGTCCTTTCTCCTCAGACAAGTCAGGTTAGAGCGGTCTCATATCCCTGTGGTATTATATGCAGTATAGATTAATAGGATAAAGTGGGGATGGCATGGGACCACAGCAGGGCAGAAAGTAATACAATAGGCAAGGGAGAGAGAACAGGATCTTGTGTACCTCGGTAGTGCTGACAACTCAGTATCCTCAGTGATGGACTGAGGACCAGATATCATGATGATACGATGACTTTCAGGACTCAGAGGCAAAAAACAAAGTTCCCTGAACAAGAGCAAGGCCTAATCCTTCCACCTGTTCTAATTCCTCCGCCATATGGTGCAGGAAGGTTAGTTGAGTTGATTTTGAATGAGACATGCTGGGAAGCTGAGTTGAGTCAAGGTGAACTGGGATGAGATGTACTGGGATGAAGGGATTTGTTTCCAAAGTCTCTCCTGAACCCCAGAAAGGGGAAAAGTGGGTGGCATAATTCATCCCCTCATTATTTTGTCCACCAATTAGAACTGACATCTGTCACACCAATATTGGTCCATTAATTTATGGATCCGTGTCTTCTGGTGTATTAAGTCCAACCTCACAGAATATGGAATCCTATCCATGGGGCCTTTTGTTTGTTTGTTTGGATTACTTTAGTTTCCTCATTTAGTCGTCTTGCACTATTTGTATGAACATGTTCATTAAAATGTTACTATTTTTTTTACCAGCTTTACTGTTAAGACATTATGCAATGTATACATTAAAGATATGTAATGTCCCTTAAGGAAACTGGGTGTTGCCCTTCTATGAACTGCCACTAGTGATGCATCTTCTTGTTTTGTTTTGTTTTTAATCCCAGAAGAAGTTAGCTGTTTACAACAAGATGCAAGAATCCCTGGAGGTGACGCTTCCCAGCAAACAGGAGGAGGATGAGAAAGACCAGCCCGCTGAGATGGAATACCTTAACTCTCGCTGTGTCCTTTTCACTTACTTCCAGGGAGACATTGGGTCAGTAGTGGATGAACACTTCTCAAGAGCTTTGAGCCAAGCCAGCAGCTTCAACCCAGAAATTGCCCATTCAAAAAGCAAGGCAGGGCTGAGTCCTCTGTGGAGAGGTAAGAAAAGCACTAGTTTTGCTATATGATGTCTAACTAGTTCAGTCAATCTGTTTCATTACCACATAAGCTGTTTTATGGCTGGAATCTTGCTGATTTAGTCTTGGTGGAAATATGCTATCCCTCCAGAATATGTAAAAGTAGCAAGGAATTTCATGATGGGTGAATGGCCGGAAATAATAGGCAGGCAGCAAGAATCAAAGATGAGAAGGAATAACCTAGCATGAAAATACCTCATTCATTATTGACTCTTGACCTTGAATACCCCACACAATCTGTCTCTGGCAAAGATTCTTCTGCTCTGAAAGTATTCCATGAATGGAGGAGGGACAGAAGTGTAAGCATCCCTTCTGGTCCCTTTGCACCAGCTTATCTAATGTAAAGGTGTAAAAGTTTTTTAATTCTGCAGTTTACAGTCAGAGAAATAAGTAGCATATTTGTTTTTCAAGGTAAATTAGAATGAAATGGATTTTTGTCATGCCCAAACTAATGTCTTAGGGTGCATCTACACAGCATCCGAAACTCTAAATAAGATACGCAATTTGCGCAAATTGTGTAGCTTATTTCAAGTCTATTTCGAAATAACTTATTTCGTCATTTGGCGCTGTCTACACAGTGCCAAATTCCAAAATAATGCGCTATTTCAAGCCATCCCTTACTCTTCGTAGAATGAGGTTTACAGGGATGGTGAAATAGCACATCCTCTATATTTTGAAATAGTGGACATGTTCAAAAGATGTGGGGTAGCTATTTTGGGATACCTCTGGTATCCTGAAATAACTTTGCTGTGTAGACAGACCCTTAGGCTACGTTTACACTGGCAGCTTCTTGAGCAAGAACTGTTTTGTGGAAGAGTTCTTGCGCAAAAAATCTTCCACAGGAGCGTGTCTGCACTGGCATGTGCTTTTGCGCAAGAGCATCCATGGCAGTGTGGACGCTCTCTTGCGCAATAAAGCTCTGATGGCCATTTTAACCATAGGAGCTTCTTGCACAAGAAATTCATGTTGCCTGTCTACACTGCCCTCTTGTGGAAGAGCTCTTGCGCAAGAGGGCTTATTCCTCGTGGGGAGAGGAATAACTCTTCCGGAAGAAGCCCTGTTTTACAACACTATACTGTAAATTTGTTTGCACAAGAACGCGCATGCAGTGTAGACAGCAGGTAAGTTTTTTGCGCAAGAAGCTGCCAGTGTAGACATAGCCTTAGTATGTTATCTTGAAAGAAGGAAAAATATAGTCACTCTGATATTTCAGTCTACCATTTCATTCATTAAAGTTAATGTGCTCTAGTTCTGCTAATGTATATTCGTTTGTGTGGAGGAAGTTGCTGCTTTGTTAGGCTGGATACATTAACATTAATAATAATGATAATCATAATAATAATAATCAAGGGTTGTTTGGAGTTTCATTCAATTTCTTAGTCAACAAACCCCTTAAAAGGTCAAAAAATGGAATAAGCAGTGCATTTAAAAATTGCCTCGTGGAAAGATACAGAGAAAAATGTGGGAGTGGGTAGAGTATATTGTAAATGATTCTTCCTGCATTACTTCTCCTGAATGAGTCATAACAATTGGATTAAGAAATCCACTTTCAAGATGGGAGTGAGGTGCTAGCTGTTAAGCTTGAATTGAGTTTTGGACTTCAGGCAGGTATTCAAGCTTTTTCTTATTGATGTAAAATACTAAACATCCTCCCTGAAGCTGCAGCCCTTGTCCTTTTAAATGGTATAAGAATTTATTTTTAAAAATTATTAGTTTGAACGGTAATTAATTTAGCACTAGTGTCAGACATTTTTGTCCTTCAGAAACCTGGATAACACAGGTTCTTCAAAATCCCTGAAATTTTGGACATGGACTACATTGGAAGAAGTTTTTAGGATAAGTGGTATTTTTTCCTATTATTCTTCAAAACTGAAAATTTCTCTCATTTAGCAGTAACTGAAGAGTAATGTTTTCAGTGCAATGCATTGCATGCTGACTATCATTAAAAAGTTAACAATTTCCATTAGTTTACCACTCTGGTATCTCAAATATTGCACTCCTCTTGTTACCTCCCGCTTCAAGTATAGAAAAGGAAATTATTGTGGTAACTGTGGTTTATCTGTTGGCAAATGGTTTGTGTTTTGGTTTTTTTTGTTTGTTTTTTTTGTTTTTTTTACGGAGGCCATTGTAAACTGAGTGGTAATTTTGTTGTTTTTTTTCCATAGGGACAGTGTCAGGTTAACAACAAGATGGCCATATTGGCATCTCTCTTGGCCAAATGATTGTCTAGGATGTAGATTCTTTCATAGGTATCTGACACTGTAGTGTCTGTAAAGATAGGTTATGCTCACTCATTCTCAAAAGTTAGGGGAAAGAACAACTTTAAACTACAATGGAAACTGACATTCCCGTGTGTGCTATTTTGGGCTGTGGCTCAATTGAAAGGCTCATAGAATGTATAATAGACATTTTTGTTGGTAGTGTCATTTGCTTACATAGTGCTCATAAAAATGCTGGCTTGATAGTCCTACTATTTATTCACTTAGCAGTGAGAGCTCAGGCAGAAAGAGTGCAAACTTCTCACTGTCAGGCTTCTTCCCTGAGTGGTAGAGACCATTTTGTCCACAAGAGACCTCCCTGCACCGTTCAGTTCCTGGGCCTTTCAACAGAGGCTGTCAAGAAGAGCCAACTTCTGCCATTGGTGTTCTTATTCAAAGGGAACTGGATTGCACAATCAAACATTTGATCTACCCTGTCCCTGTTGTAGATCAATTATATTAAAACTTTTTCTCCCATCATGTTTTCAGCCAGATTGGTAATGTAATGGTTGAAGGTCTTTATGCCATTGTTAGTAATCTGAATTCTGCAAGGGATGCCTAGCAGTTAAACAGAAATATATTTGCTTGGTTGTGTGTATGTATGTTTGTTTGTTCTATTTGTTTTTTATGGGGTGGTTCAGATTTGGATTCTATCAGCACTAATGAAAACTACAGTATTTCCAATACACACCCAAACCCAGGGATGTATTCCTGGTCCGAAATGGGAGGGAGCGTGGGCTACAATGGCAGAGAGAAAGGAGGATCAGGGCAAAACTGGGCAAAACTGGGAGGCAAGGTCAAATCAGGATCTTAGATGCCTATATACAAATGCAAGAAGTATGGGAAATAAGCAGGAAGAACTGGAAGTGCTAATAAATAAGTACAATTATGACATTGTTGGCATCACAGAAACTTGGTGGGATAATACACATGATTGGAATGTTTGGAAGGGTACAGCTTGCTCTGGAAGGATAGACAGGGAAAAAAGGGAGGAGGTGTCGCCTTATACATTAAAAATGAACACACTTGGAGTGAGGTAGAGATGGACATAGGAGACAGAAGTGTTGAGAGTCTCTGGGTTAGGCTAAAAGGGATTAAAAACAAAGGTGATATCATGCTAGGAGTCTACTACAGGCCACCTACCCAGGTGGAAGAAGTGGTTGAGGCTTTTTTCAAACAACTAACAAAATCATCCAAAGCCCAAGATTTGGTGGTGATGGGGACTTCAACTATCCAGATATATGTTGGGAAAATAACACTGCAGGGCACAGACTATCCAATAAGTTCTTGGACTGCATTGGAGACAACTTTTATTTCAGAAGGTTGAAAAAGCTACCGGGGAAGCTGTTCTAGATTTGATCCTAACAAATAGGGAGGAACTGGTTGAGAATTTGAAAGTGGAAGGCAGCTTGGGTGAAAGTGATCATGAAATCATAGAGTTCACAATTCTAAGGAAGGGTAGAAGGGAGAACAGCAAAATAGAGACAGTGGATTTCAGGAAGGCAGATTTTGGTAAGCTCAGAGAACTGATAGGTAAGGTCCCATGGGAATCGAGTCTGAGGGGAAAAACAACTGAGGAGAGTTGGCAGTTTTTCAAAGGGACATTGTTAAGGGCCCAAAAGCAAGCTATTCCGATGTGTCGGAAAGATAGAAAATACGGCAAAAGACCACCTTGGCTTAACCATGAGATCTTGCATGATCTAAAAATAAAAAAGGAGTCATATAAAAAATGGAAAGTAGGACAAATTACAAAGGATGAATATAGGCAAACAGCGCAGGAATGCAGGTGCAAGATTAGAAAGGCAAAGGCACAGAATGAGCTCAAACTAGCTACGGGAATAAAGGGAAACAAGAAGACTTTTTATAAATACATTAGAAGCAAGAGGAAGACCAAGGAGAGGGTAGGCCCACTGGTCAGTGAGGAGGGAGAAACAGTAACAGGAAACTTGGAAATGGCAGAGATGCTCAATGACTTCTTTGTTTCGGTCTTCACTGAGAAGTCTGTAGGAATGCCTAACATAGTGAATGCTAGTGGGAAGGGGGTAGTTTTAGAAGGTAAAATAAAAAGAACAAGTCAAAAATCACCTAGAAAAGTTAGATGCCTGCAAGTCACCAGGGCCTGATGAAATGCATCCTAGAATACTCAAGGAGCTGATAGAGGGGGTATCTGAGCCTCTAGCTATCATCTTTGGAAAATCATGGGAGACAGGAGAGATTCCAGAAGACTGGAAAAGGGCAAATATAGTGCCCATTTATAAAAAGGGAAACTACAGACCAGTTAGTTTAACTTCTGTGCCAGGGAAGATAATGGAGCAAGTAATTAAGGAAATCATCTGTAAACACCTGGAATGTGGCAAGGTGATAGGTTACAGCCAGCATGGATTTGTAAAGAACAAATCATGTCAAACCAATCTGATAGCTTTCTTTAATAGGATAACGAGTCTTGTGGATAAGGGAGAAGCAGTGGATGTGGTATACCTAGACTTTAGTAAGGCGTTTGATACGGTTTCGCATGATATTCTTATCAATAAACTAGGTAAATACAACTTAAATGGGGCTACTATAAGGTGGGTGCATAACTGGCTGGATAACCGTACTCAGAGAGTAGTTATTAATGCTTCACAATCCTGCTGGAAAGGCATAACAAGTGGGGTTCCTCAGGGGTCTGTTTTGGGACCGGCTCTGTTCAATATCTTCATCAACAATTTAGATATTGGTATAGAAAGTACGCTTATTAAGTTTGCAGATGATACCAAGCTGGGAGGGGTTTTGACTAATCTGGAGGATAGGGTAATAATTCAAAATGACCTGGACAAATTGGAGAAATGGTCTGAGGTAAATAGGATGAAGTTTAATAAAGACAAATGCTCCACTTAGGAAGGAACAATCAGTTTCATACATACAGAATGGGAAGCGACTGTCTGGGAAGGAGTATGGCAGAAAGGGATCTAGGGGTTATAGTGGACCACAAGTTGAATATGAGTCAGTGGTGTGATGCTGTTGCAAAGAAAGCAAACATGATTCTGGGCTGCATTAACAGGTGTGTGGTGAGCAAGACACGAGAAGTCATTCTTCCGCTCTACTCTGCGCTGGTTAGGCCTCGGTTGGAGTATTGTGTCCAGTTCTGGGCACCGCATTTCAAGAAAGATGTGGAGAAATTGGAGAAATTGGAGAGCAACGAGAATGATTAAAGGTCTAGAGAACATGACCTTTGAGGGAAGACTGAAGGAATTGGGTTTGTTTAGTTTAGAAAAGAGAAGATTGAGGGGGGACATGATAGCAGTTTTCAGATATCTAAAAGGGTGTCATAAGGAGGAGGGAGAAAACTTGTTCATCTTGGCCTCTGAGGATAGAACAAGAAGCAATGGGCTTAAACTGCAGCAAGGGAGGTTCAGGTTGGACATTAGGAAAAAGTTCCTAACTGTCAGGGTGGTCAGACACTGGAATAAATTGCCCAGGAATCTCCATCTCTGGAGATATTTAAGAGTAGGTTAGATAAATGTCTATCAGGGATGGTCTAGACAGTATTTGGTCCTGCCATGAGGGCAGGGGACTGGACTCGATGACCTCTCGAGGTCCCTTCCAGTCCTAGTATTCTATGATTCTATGATTCCACAAAATACTGGCAATAAACTGAATAAAATAATAATGTATTATCTAGTAATGAGAATGAAGGATTGGGAGTGAGGCAAGTGGGTCACAAGGGAGAATATACTGGTGGGGCAAATGTTCCCAGCTCAGTTGCAAACTCTCCAGGCAAATTATTTAAATTTTGTACCTCAGGATGCCCATTTGTAAAATGGAGACAACACCTATGTCACAGTGGTGTTGTAGGGCTTACCGCAGTCATATTTCAGAAGCACTTTATGATTTTCTAATATCAAGTGGTTTAGAAGAAGATTACATACAAAAAATATTTTACTGAATAGCCTGGTAACATTCAAAGTAGTTTGGAATGAAGGTAACTTTTGCTTTGGTACATATAGCGTTTGCCAAAGTAAATTACCAATGACAGAAGTTATTTCATACACAAGAAGCAAACATTATTAATACTGGCTTAGTTCAAAACCACTGAAGTCAACAGAAGTATTCTAATGGATTATGAATCAACCCATAACTATGTCTTTTGGGACAGACAGACAAAGTAATTTTACAGTTTTTATTTTTAAAACTGATTTTGTTTAGAATAAGCAGAGTGCAGTTTAATGGTTTTTGAAGCAGCTATTCATTCTTCAAAAAGTCTTTACCTAAGTCTATTTGAGGATTCCTGTAAAAAATGGAGCATTTTCAATTTAATATTAGTGTTGTTACAAAATTTATATGGGGCAAAGAAGATTCCTTGACTGGTGAAAAGTAAAATTTCACCAATATCTTTTCCTCCATGGAGTATTTTTATGACTATGTTCCTTTGTAACAGGATGGACTCCTATATTTTGATCTGTTTCAATCTTTGACCAAAAAAATCCCTCAGTTCAAACTGGATCTGTTCTTTTAAATAATACTTAGAAACATGAATTTTCTACTAGAAAGCTATTAGATTGGACCTGTTAGTGACTGCATCTAGAACACTAACCACTCCTTAGAAAGAGGGAATTTTTAAATGTGATACAATGGTATTGAAATGCTCCTTAAGTGTAAATTGAACCCCAATTGTGAACGTATTTCAGACTTTTGAATAGATTTCCAACTAAATGGCTTGTCCTCTTAAAATTTGTTTATACCTGGAGTTCACTCAAAGGTGTGTAACAAATTAAAGTTCTTGTTGGCAACTTTACAGAGGGAGGATTCAAAACATGAACATGGATTTATTTTGCATGCAGCTTTTTAAGGGACATATCTTGTTTTTTAGTAAAATTGTAAGGTAACAACAATTGTTTAAGGAAATAACATAAGATGATTTATGCATGATCTACCCCAACAAATCAAGTAAAGAATTTAACAAGATCTGTTAACCTCTAATTTTCCATACACAGAACTTGTAGCAAATGTCTACGTCAGACTAGAGATGTAATAGTATAGTCGATTAACTGATAAGCAAAAGCGTATAGGTTAATGCTATAGACTACACACATTTTCCCCCCCGCCCCTTGCCAGTACATTTTTTAGCAGGCTGGCCAGCAGCCCGGCTCAGTCTTGTCTTGCGATGGGTCTGAGACCTACCCCTGCTGCAGCTCCGAACTTAAAGTGTATTAGGAGCCAGGCAGACAGGCAGCCCGGCTCAGTTCTGGCTCGCGCAGGGTCCGTCTGTATCAGAGGCAGCAGTGCAGGATGGCAGGTAGCCAATCTGGGAGGGGAGCTAATTTTTAAACTGGCTCCCCTCATGGACTAGCTCCCGCCTGGCACCTCACACTGCTGCCTCTGATAGAGACGCAGCAGTGTGGGGTGTCAAGGGGCTTCTTGGGAGTGGGTCCAGAGTGCACTGGCTGCCAGCTCCCCCGCTGGGGACCATAGAATAGTCAACTAACCCATAAGAATTCATGAGGTTAATCGACTATTCAATTAACCGATATTTAACATCCCTACTTCAGACATCTCCTCCATTGACCAGCCTTGGTAAAGGTTTATTATATAGCAGTAGTGATGGAGTCTCACTTGGTCACATGAAGTCTCTAAATGAGGGCTGGATTCCTTCTGAATGATTTGCTCTATTTAGCCAGAAATAAGAAGCTTGATGCAAGAATCATTGGTTGAGATTCCATGGCTTGTGATGATCATAAAGAAGGATAGGTCAGAAAAAGTATTCAAGGAACATCGCGTGGACTACTCCACAGGTCCTGACCTATTCCTGTGCAGCTCAAACTGGTGGCAAGCTACTTCACCCCACTACTTTTGTTTGTAACTGGTAGTTCTAATCTATGAGTTGTTTTCAGCATTTATATTTTTTTTCCAGAGAGCTCAACAATTTCAAGCCAACGGAGCAGTTTTCCAACTTCATTTTGGACCAGCTCTTATCAACCTCCACCTCCGCCATGCTTGAGTGGAGTCCACCCTGACTTCCCAGTCACTGCACCAGGCACCTTCCCGACAGCAGATCCTAGCAGCTGGCCAGGACACAGCCTTCATCAGACTGCCCCACCTCCTCCCTCTACCGCATCAGAATCCTGGCATTATCCGTTAGCATCTCAGGTTAGCCCTTCATATGCGCACATGCATGATGTGTACATGCATCACCATCACCCCCATCCACATGTGCATCATCACCACCCCAGCTCTCACCTTGACCCCCGGTATGGATCCCTATTGATGCCTTCAGTACGTGCAGCCAGGATTCCTGCTCCACAGTGTGACATGACAAAGACAGACCCTACTACTGTCGCCAGTGCTACCTCAGCATGGGCTGGAGCCTTTCATGGAACAGTGGACATTGTGCCAAGCTTCGGGTTTGACACGGGTAAGGTGATTTGCTCATTTCCATGGCTTGACAAAAATGGGAATTATTTGCAGTGACTAAATAGATTCCTTGCACTTAAATCAGAGCTTATAACCAAATCTTTCAAATACTTTTCTGGGTATGACTTCTGCCCACTTCTGCTGGGATTTTCAAAGGGGCACAAGGGAATTAGACATCCCATTCCCATTGACTTTCAGTAGGAATGGGGCACCTAGCATATGGCCTGACCCAGCAAAATGATTTACAAGAAGCATTATGTTCTTTTTGAAAAATATCTTGCTGGAAATAATGATTGAATTCATAATCCAATCATTTTGGGAAGTGCCCCAAAAGTTACGTATTCACTGTACATAGGGGTGCTTGATTACTGCACCTACCTTCTGTAAAATGGAACCAGTTTGCAGCCTCCCTCCTCTGTAACATGTAAAGTAATGTAAAGAGACCATATGTCCCAGCATGCAATGTCTTCTTTCTAAAGGTCTTGATAGGCATCATGTAAACTGCAGTCTGAAGTCTCTGTATGAGACACAGTTTCATAATTACTGTATTGCACACTTCATTGGTGAGATGAGAGCACCTACTGGCCTCATTTAGAATAATTCAAACCCCACTTGACACACAGACTTCTCTGTAGGGATGCCTTACTGTCGCAGAACTTCAGTTTCAGTAGTAGTCTAGCACCACTCTTAGCATCTTTATGTGAGCTTGTGGGCAGGGCTCTGAGTGATAACTATCATTGTGTCCAGGCATAGAACTTGTTTATACTGTCCTGCTCTTTCTTCTTTGCTGGGTGTTTATCTGATCTGTTATCTACCAGCAGCAATGCAGACAGTATGTTACTTTTGGAGTCTCTTCCATGCAATTATGTCACCAAAGACATATTAGGGTCTTCCAGCTCCCCTTTCCTTGAGATGTTTGAATTTCAGCTGAGGGAGGGTTGTTCATATCTCTGGTTGACTGATCTATTTGCTGGAGTATGAGCCACTCCCTCACTTTGTCTAGTGTGTGTGAGGGGGAAAAAAAACAGGTGGAGAAGACTTATGCCAGATGATCACTTTGTCAGATCTTTTTTCAGTAAAAATAACTTGAAACCAAAACCCAATTTTAACTAAGCTAAAAGTCAATTGCTAAAATTCTTTCTCTCAGTCTCCTATATTAACTGCTGCAATTCAGCAGACCTCTGTCAGAAACTCTTCTTTATGCACCATGTAGTCAAATTATGCTTCATCAAGACTATAACAGGATTCAAAAAAAGAGCTAGATAAGTTCATGTATGATAAGTCCATCAATGGCTATTAGCCAGGATGGGCAGGGATGGTGTCCCTAGCCTCTGTTTGCCAGAAGCTGGGAATGGGCAACAGGAGATGGATTACTTGATGATTACCCATTCAGTTCATTCCTTGGGGACACTTGGCATTGGCCACTGTCGGAGGACAGGATCCTGGGCTAGATGGATCTTTGGTCTGACTCAATATGGCCGTTCTTATCTCCTTGTTGCCTCAAGACATTAAGAAAAAGCATAACAGGATTCTTAAAAGTATTGAACAATGTTATGGTCACTAATAACATTTGGAGCATTGCAGATGATACAAGGGTACTATAATTTTTCATGTTTTAGGTTATAAACTGATAATCTGCCAGGATTGGGAACAATCATTATGCATCCCATATGATATGGTTTTAGGCATATAACATTAATGACGGGGGTTCACCTCCCTATGAAGCACCAGTAAATTGCCATTACTAATGATAGACTAGTGAGCTGATCCAGTAAGATATCAATTCCAACAGTCCAAGTCTTGAAGTCAGGCAGTTGATTCTACTGGCTGAGGATGATAAAGGAAGTTATTTAAGAATGTACCAGCTACTTGGTTTTTGTTTTGGGTTTGGGTGGATTTTTTTTTTCATTTTAAACTGGTAGTTTTAACCTTCCAATTGCTTTCACTCTTTTCTTTTAAGACTAGATTGCCAACTGTTTAAAGTTGGTCAGAGGGCTTGGCACATACTTACTAGTTCACGAGAACCTGAAACACACTGACTTGCACCTACGTGTGCTCAGGTACAATTGGTATGAGAGGAGAATTCTGATTTGGTAGTATTTACATCCACTTTCCATAGGTGTGGGTGACTATACAAGATTCAAATCAATGGAGAGAACCTCAACATTATTTCTAATCTATGTCATGTTCCTGAAAAAGAGGGAAACCTATGAGAAAGCTGATCCATTTGCAGCAACACCAGGGTTCAAAATGACAGATGTTTTACTTACCTATTACTATTCAGAATGCCTTGTGCTATAAACACAATCATGTAGACTTGCTAGAATGTCCCCAGTTTGATGTATAGCTAGTGTTTAATTTGTAATTAAAGAGGTTCTGGGGCTCAAGCAATTATTTTATTTTCATAACTGATACACAAAGCCCAGAGGTACTGGAGCTGTGAATTCCTAAGCCTAGAGACTCAGCCCTGCACAAATTAAGCATTGGGTGTAGCCTTTTATAAAGGCGGGGGGAGGAGTCAGGCAACACAGGTTAATGGCTAATGATACACAATACAACAGTCTAACATTGTATTGCAACGTTTGCATCATCATGACTCAATATAGTCATGTACTGATTCAGTGAAGGCATTGAAAAGCAATACTAGTATGTTGTATCATAATTACCTTTCTTTCTTTCTTTCTGGTTGTTGGAAAGGGCATGACTTAGAACTGATTTCTTCAGCTTTGCCTGACTTGGGTGGAATGGGGGAGTGCTCTTATGACCAACATTCTGCATGAGATCAAGCAGAGCAAAAGGAGCTAGAGTCACATGTATGCACTTCCCCAGAGCCACATACAGAAACCCCCAAAGCAATAGAATTATGAGAGCATAGATTGACTATAATTATGTTACTTTTTATCCTGCATAGGAAGGGGAGTAGATTGCCTAGGAGCATGGTAAAGTCATATGGAGCCTTTCACTTCTAAATCAGTAGTTCCCATCTAGCTCAGGCTGGCAGCAACAAAGTTTATTCAATTGGCAACTGTTCAGGGCCCTACCTGATAATTGATTCCTAGTGGATAAGTTCCATATGACTTTTAGCATTAATTGGCAGCCATGCTGGCAGTCTCAATAACCTCTCTCAGAAAGATAGTCCATCCAGAACAGGGTAGAGGCATACAGGCAGGAAAACATGAACTTTACCTGTCACTGCTTGTACCTCTTTGGGAAAAAAGAAGGACATCAACCTCCATACTTGTCAAGCGTCACATTCCATGAGCTTTGAATTATTAATACAAGAAAAATCATTTGGCATAAATTTTAGGTATCACTTTTCACAGGCGTGCACATACTTAAGCAACTCTCCCTTTACTAATAATTATTGTGGGCACACTTGTCTTGTTTCTGTCACATGTGATTATAATTTTTTTTGTGTGCAAAATTCTTCAGGCTGAATTATGTTGAATGAGTGTTCTCTGATCACCAGAGGAGACCAGCCTGTAACTCTGTTGCAATTCTGCCATTCTGAGTCAGATCTCTGGTACTACAAATAGATGATACCCAAATACTTAGGTAACTAATATCATGAAGAAGGGATTCCTTTGTATATTATCAACACCCAGGGAATTTGTGATTTGGAACATTGCTAGCTCCATGAGAATGGTTCAGTGAAGTACTAATTTCTGTTTTGCACATCATTTACTAGTATGGTGGGGAGGGAGTTAGCTGCCTCATGCCAATTAAAAGAAGTTTAATCCCTACATGCTGTGCTGAAAATTAACATGTCAACAAATGTCCACTTTAGAGTTGTTTTCTTTAAACACATTTTAAGCAAAATCAAAAATCTCTTAATACATTATAAAGTGGTTGCCTGTTTGGTGAATAGTGCCCTACTGAAGTTTCAAGAGCCCAAGGGTTCGAAGTTTGGAGGAAACCGACTTGCTACTCTTAAGGTATAATTATGCCTGAATCTCTGCTCTGACCCTGTTGTAATTCCATTGTCTTCAATAAGCTTTAGATCAGGCTATAACAGAGTAGCCTTATGGCACTTACTGCACATCACTGACTATATAAAGAGAGGCCATTGAGTAGGCCATGACCCCAAGCAGGCATATTTGAACCTTTTGCTTGGACTAAATCCTTTTGTTCATGTGCAGGTTCAGCAACTTGGCTGTACACTTAGGCAGGGTCCCAGGAGAAAGCAGAACCCTCTCCCTATCTCAAACTTGAAAACTACTCCCCAACTGTCACAACTTTGCTGTAAGGTATGACTGCCATGCTTCCAAGTCCTGGGGAATGGCTTCTGGAATTTGTGGTCCATCAACTCCTCCCTTATAATGCACTCCTCTCCTCCTCCTCTGCATTGGGATACAAGTATGTCTGTGGCAGAACAGTGCTCTACAGCACTCAGGAGAGCATAGGCATCCTTCATCTTGTCCATCCACCCACCTTTCCAGTAGGTCCATGCTTATTCTGTTGCCTCCAGAACCATTGGTACTCCCAGGGTGTGTCTAAACTACACCCCTCTGCCGACAGAGGGATGTAGATTAGGCACATCGCTATTGCAAATGAAGCGGGGATTTAAATATCCCATGCTTCATTTTAATAGAAATGGCCACCGCTTTTTGCCGACGCGGCACTTTGCTGGCAAAAAGAGGCAGTCTAGACGAGGATCGGTCGACAAGGAAAGCCTTTTCCGATCGATCCCTTATGCCTTGTGCAACGAGGTTTACAGGATCAGTCGGAAAAGGCTTTCCTTGTTGACCGATCCCTGTCTAGACTGCTGCTTTTTGCCGGCAAAGTGCCGCGGTGGCAAAAAGCGGCGGCCATTTCTATTCAAATGAAGCCCGGGATATTTAAATCCCCGCTTCATTTGCAATAGCGATGTGCCTAATCTACATCCCTCTGTCGGCAGAGGGGTGTAGTTTAGGCACACCCCCAGGGATTATTTATTCCTAGTGAAAATGGTGGAGCTGGTCAGTGAATTAGTCCCTTGCTAGTGAATTCTGTCAATAAACCTACATCTTCTGAAACAGATGTCTTTGTTTTTAAGGCTGTTGGAACCATATTAACTTCTTTCCCCATACTCTTTTTTTTACTGCCTCTTAGTAATCCTTAGTTCTTGAAGTATCATCTTGTAAATGAGTCCCTCAGTCTGAGGGTGAGGTTTAAAGACAGATTCTTTAAATCAGGGATCCCCAAACTTTGTCTCACTGAAGGAAACAATGAGAATTTGGTAGAAAATATAAAATGGCTCAAACAACAAGCACCTTCCTCTTTAATATGGAATTGTGGCCAGCAGGGTCCACAGGTCCCAGCATGCTGTGTTCAGTCCAGATCTGGGCAGCTGGACATTGGCATGCTTGGATCAGTAGTCTTCTTAATAAAGGTTGGGGCAGATGTATGCTGCATTTGGCTCATCAGTAAGCTACATTTGTTCTATTCTTGGCCTAGTCACAGTTACGAAACCTTTCTGTGCTTCAGTTTCCCCACCTAAATTACAGACCCCTCAAACTCCTTTGAAATCCTCAGATGGAGGGTGTACAATCTTGTTCCTCTGCTCTACTAGCAATAACTAGTAACTTTGTAGCTGGCTTCTGAGGTGCTTTATTGATCATCAGTAGTTTAGCTATATACATTCATGGGAAAAAGAGGTGAGGGTCTGATCCAACACACATACAGTTAGCTTTAGGCAAATCAGGCCTAGGGTTTAAGAATGATGATTCTAAAAATAAGCTGTTTTTCTGACATTTTTGCCATTGTGTGTTTAAAATTCTGAAAACAGCTACTCGTGGGCATTCTTGGGAGCATCTTCCCCCCCCCCCCCAAAAAACCAACCCAGAATCAAAACAGTATGGGACGGTACAACCCTAGGGAACCATCTCCATCCCCTGGCCTGAAATGTGAGGATGTTCAGAAGAGAGGTTCCATTTCTGGCCCATGTTAAAATTTTACAGACTAACGGCCAAAGAAACCTTGAGCTTAAGTGAGTGTAATGCCATGGGAGCCAAAAGGGAATTTGCACCTGTGTAGGCCAGTGATAAACTTCAACAGATCAGTTTGTGGCACTAAATAGGAAGACAATACTATTGATAGCTCAATACAGAGCAAAAATGCTGCTGAATATTTCTCATGGTCGTAACTGTCAACTAATGGCTATAGAGGGAAACATCTTTCAATTTTCACCTTGTTTTGATCTGTGACATTCTTCAGTACCATTCCCAGACCAGAAGAAGAGCTCTGGGAAGCTTGAAAATGTCCCTCTTTCACCAACAGCAGTTGGTCCAATCAAAAATATTACCTCACCCACTTTGTCTCTCTCACTGTGCTTAAAGTAATAGGACATCCAAGTGCTTAGCTTATACTTTTTGCTATAACTAAACTAGCAAGTAAGCTTTTTTTGTATGTATTTTTCTATACTTTGTATTGTCTGTTTCTAAGTGTGAGCTCTCTCCTGGTGTAACTCTAGCAAAAAGTAAATCCCTCCAGACTAGATGAATTCCAAATTGCACCACAGATTCCATTGCTATAATGTAAAAGTCCCTGCACAGCTCATTTATTGGCTGGTCCTTGACGTTTATGAAGGGAAATATCAGAGAAACTCATACCAAACTCAAGCTGAAAGTCATTTATTTTCCCTGTGTGAAAGCACAAGCCATTCTTGGCTAAAATATTGACATGCTGTAGATGAAATTGCTTGGTATTTTCTCCCCCCCCCACCTCTGTCACCCTATATTCTAGGTGAAAAACTGCAGATGGCTCTGAGGCCCTAAAATGTACCAGGCTTTCTAGAAAAGAAGTAAAGTTCTAGAACTAATTCTGTCAGAAAAATGGTTCTGCTCCATACAGGCCCATCTAAACTACAGATACAACACGTCAGAGGACCTAATTAGAACTACCACTGTTAAGTTAAAACATGATACACTTTTGCTCAGTGTAGACAGGACTTTACCAATATTACTGAAGAATGCAAATATGTCTACTTATTTGGGAGGTGGGGACAACAGTGTTCTCAAAAGTTCCCCCACACAGTTGTAGTGTAAATTGACTATTCATACAGGATTGCTATAAATATATATGCCCCCGCTCACTTTCTTGGGTGAAGGGAATGTTTTATCAAGTTTTAATTAGTTTTTTTCTCTAAAACTAGGTCTACAGCACCAGGATAAGAGCAAGGAATCTTCTTGGTTCTGAACATCGGATGCATCTTAGCATCAGCAAGTGTCCCCATAGCTGGGAGGATGATATTGAAACTCATGACTGTTCTGCAGGGGGGCAGAGGACACACTGCTGAGGAGAAGTTGAAGAGCCAGTCATTCTGGTTTTGCTATTGAGCCTTTCCTTTGGCAGGCCACTTCTGGATCCCAAAACATAGAAAAAAAACACTTCTTTTTCTCTCTTTCCTCATCTGAGCCTGCTGCAGCTGTGCAACGTAACTCCATTTTGCTTCTTTAACAGTGTTTTGTTTTGTTCATTTTTGGTGGGGTTTTATGCACAGCCTTGATTGTAGGGAAAAGACTGTGCCTTGACTACAGCGCTCATCCTTTCAGGAACAGAGTTTTTATAGCTCTTTGTTTGTCTATTTTTGTAGAAATACAGAAAGTTTGGGTAAGGATTGGTGGGCTATTTTAGGATGACATATTTTTTTAAAAAAAATTGTAAAATTGTGAAGTTCTGTTTAAAGAACTTGCTCTCAGAGAAGCACTGGCAAAATGTATGAAATGCTTATTTTTAGATGTTTGTATTTGTGTGTTTGTTTTGTTACCTCAGTTGTCTTCATTTTTTAAAGAGCGAACCCTTTGCTAGTCCCATCCTTTGTTGCTTCTGTTTTGCAAGATTTTGCAGCTTTTTGCCTTTCATTTTAGCTTAAACAGCTATAATTTACTCTTACCATTTCTGCTGAATATTTTTCCTCCCTGTGTCAGACTGTACAAATGGCATCTGTATTTTCTTTTTCTTTTTTTTTTGTGCTTCTGAAAATGGCTTTGTTCTGTGCTAACGATCAGAAAAAATGTGTAAAACCTTTAGCATGGGGCAAAGTCTGCCATTATTATAGGATCTCTATTTTCAGGTATATTCTCAGCCCATTCTTTCAAACTGGACCAAATATTTATGTGGACTTAAAGGAGAAAATAAGCCTGGGCCTGGCTCAGTGTCCATCAAAGTGAATGGAAAGACTCTCATTGATATCCATGGACCCTGGAACAGGCCCTCTTTCTGCAATAACCATCAATACCCAAACAGGTATATTTTCAATTTCAAGAATTTTAGGAAGGATGATTTCATGGAGGCCATTTGAAGAATGATATTTTTCACATGATCATTCAATGATAAAATTCAGGTTTTACATAAAAGCTACAGGTCATGGAAACAAAGTGATTTCATAAGGCCAGATCTTGCAATATGCGGAATAGCTTATACAAATTGCTTGAGTGCCTTCAGCTTCCTACTGAAGTTTTCAAAAGTTGGCCTCTGATCTCAGGTCTCGCATTGTTTGGAGGCCCAACCTGAGACATATCAGGGTCTGAATCTGAAAAGAGCCAATTGTCTGTAGCTCGTATGGATTTCATGTTGTGTTTGAATTTTCAGTTTTGGGTTATTCATTTAAGAATCCGCTCTGAGAAAACTTGTTGATAATTTTTGCCACAGTGGTTTGCAAGAGGATTGCTGGATTAAGCCTTATCCAGAAGCCTTCCCACACATAAAAAGTCCCTTGGAAGCTAGTGTGGGTAAGGACTAATTCCATGAATAAAGGCTGTAGCATTGCATGTTTAAAAAAGAAAAAAAAACCAGTCCTGCAACTTGCCAGGTGTGAGTGGACTTATGCACAGAGCTCCATTGACTCCATGGTCAGGACTCTGACCATGTAGTGCTCACTGCAGGATTAGGGCCAAAGCAGTAATTGTTTGGAAATGAGTTTTTAAAATATTTATTTAAGCTTTCTCACATTTTTCAAAATATTCCTATTATGTATTCTATTCTTGCTAATATCCTTTCTAGCCAAAACATTTGAAAGAGGGGGAAAAAAGAATCTTAAGTGGAATCCAGACTGAGATGGAGGCTGACTTGTCTTTAGTGCAGTGAATATTTTAAATGTGGGATTTAGAAGTGTAGAGGCCCTTCCATTCCATGAAGTGGATGGGAGCTGTATGTACACAACCTCCTGAAATTTAGGTCTGTGTCTTGATAAGATTACCTTCCCCTATACCCTGAGGACCTGGTACTATTAGGTGCTGAGAATAGTCTGCTCCCATGGAAGCTAGTTGGAAATAGAAGCATTCAGCGTCTCTGGATTAAGCCCTTACTGCTATGTTGATTTGGGGCATTAGGCCCAGTTTTTTAAAGGTAGTTAGGCATTGCAGTGCCTAAAGATCTGGACCCCAATTACAAGATCCTTATCTCCTTGCTCCTATCTGCCCTAATCATTAAATTTTTTCCTGATGCTGAATTTCACGTCCATTATGTTCTCTTAGCAATGCTGCTTTCTGGGGGGAGCTGGTTTCTTGGTAGTTCAAAGGGCTAGTTAGCAATGAGAACACCTCAAGGGTAAGACGCTAGCATAAGCCTCTAAAAGTTTGGCTACTTGTCAGAAAATTGCGGGTTAAGAGAGGCTGTAAAATCAGCCTCCCTTGTGCTAGAAAGTCCTGGGTTTGGCTTTGTTGGAAATGGTGAAAAACAGGTTTTTGTAGATTTGGCTAAGCCTGTAAAAGAAATGTTTTAACCAAAACTTTTGAACTAAAAATAACAACAAAAAGTCCTTTTTGAATATTGGTGGGTTCTTATTGTGTCTGAATTGGCTCACTTGTTCCTACTAATGGTGGCCAATTGCCCTCCACTTTGTAACAACAGAGCATGGAAGGATCTTCTCCTCTTCCCATTGGCGTCCATGGCAAAACTTCCGGTACTAAAAAGGCAGTAGAACTAGGCCCAAAATTTCTGCTTGAATCCCGATTAGAACTTTTTTATGGGTTAGCAGGCAAATGATATATAAATGAGTGAAGATCCTATCACTTCTTGCTTTCACCATAATGGCTGTTTTCACTGGCTAATCTTGAGAAAGTACTCAAGTACTTCTGCCACTGTGGGGACATGTAGACAGAGTGTCACTGGTGTAACAGTTACTGCAACCAATCAATTGATTTAAAAGTCTATTTCATTTTTCTCCCTGTTAAATTTGATTTAACTAGCAACTAAACTGACTTTTGCTAAGAAATCCACTAAAAAAATAGAAAGAAACCCAAGCTGTAGGAATGTGCTTGCTCGTATATTCTAAAATCTGAAGGACAGGAACAAATCTTCCACATGATGAACCTTTAAAATTGAAGTCAGCTGATTTACATGCATGCACACACACGCACGCACACACACAAATACTATAAAAAGGGGTTACTTATGAGAAGCAGATGTTGGGTTAATTCTTGAAGGAGCAAATACTGTACTCACAATATTTCAGAGCATTGATGGCAGTGACACTAAAAGGGAAAGGCTGAGACTGATTGCATTCAGAGGTTAAGAGAAAAGGTCTATAAAAACAGGTCTCAATCAGTCCACAAGTCTTAATATAGTGCAGAAGGAGTCATCTCATTGCATATATGCTAAATTTTACTGCCCTTCCAGGAAAATGGGAGATTTATTTTGTGAGGGCCTGTACTAATATAAGGTACTTTATTAGTAGTATTTCCATGGGGAGATGCAGAAATAATTTTTTGTGTCCATATAAATCAGGGGTTGGGAACCACCGGCCTGCTGGATGCATGTGGTTCATTAGAGTTAGCATCGGGTGGACTTCCAGAAGCTTTGCTTACCTGAGCGTCCGCAGGCATGGAGCCCCACCGTTCCCAGTGGCCACCATTTGCTGTTCTCAGCCAGCGGGAGCTGTGGGAAGCAGTACAGGCTGAGCCACTGCTTCCCGCAGCTCCCATTGGCTAGGAACAATGCTCCATGGCCAGTGGGAGCTCGGGGGTCCATGCCTGTGAACGCTCAAGTAAAAAAACCATCCGGTGGATCACCAGCTGCTAACTCTGATGAACTGCATGTGACTCTCAGGCTGAATGTCCCCCACCCCTAATTAAACAGTCAAATATATATGACAAAGTACTTAACTCTGTAATGGTTTCTATCTTCTGAGTTGTCTGGGGCCTGATCCTACCTCCTATGAAGTAAACTGGACCTCTCTTGCAGATTATAAGTAGGTACAGGACATGTCAACTGGATTGAACCATTCTTGAGACTGTTTGCCCATTACTTTTTAAACAGAACTCATCAAAATAGTTTCAATAGGCATGTTTCCAGTTTAAAAACTGATGGCACAATATGGTCCTTAGTTACACAACATACACAGTTATTGGAGATTTTGAATACAGGAACAGACCTACTTTTCTTCTGATTCTTCAGATTTTCAGCACTAGAAATATAATTCTGCAAGGTAATCAGAGAGAGAGAGAGAAAGTTTTATAACAAGGAAATCTTCTTGGATTTTTTCGCTGCCTTTTAAAAGACATTGTTTCTTCCTCAAAACATGATTTTTTGGAGTTCTTATACAAGTTTTTTTTTCTCCCCTTTTCCTCCCCTAACTTCCTCTAGAAATTAATTGGAACTGTATGGCTAATTCCCATCTGACTCTGAATAATTAGGCATTTGCATTTCATTATGTTCTCCATGACCTCAGGGTTGTATGACATTTTCTTGCCTGTACAGAAGGCTTTCAAATCTCTAGATAAACCCTGATTGGTTGTACCTACAAATGTGACCATGCTGTCAACAGGTGTACATAAACAGAAGTGCAATGTATTTTCATGCAGTGGACAAGTGCATAACTGTTAACTATGGATCATTCTACTTCAGGCACAATTCTTTCTCCTTACCAATAGATCATTAATTTATGTTTCTTTTAAACATGTTAGAGAATTTTTAAAAAAGATTTTTTTAAAAAAATTCCAGCTGTTTGAAGTTTCTAAAGGGCATTGAGCTAACTGAAGTTTTCTAGAAAAAAAAAAGTCCACGTGGCATATACGTCTTTTAAACTGAACTCCCAGGTCCGGCAAGAAAGGATTTGTTTTCATTTATTTTTTGTTTGTTTTGTAAGGAAACATTGCCTATTAGTCCTGTGGGTGCAGTCTTGCAGTTGTGACTCAGGCAAAGCTCCCATTGAAGTTAATGGGAAATGAGCAAAATCAAACTTTTTAATTGTGACTGGAATGCCAAAGGTAATTTTCATAGAAAGCTTGATCCTATGTGCTCTTAGCTGAGAAGAGTACCTCTTGCATTTCATGCAGATGCTTTGACAGCCACTGTGCTATACCCTGTCCCCTTTCTACATGGACAAACGACCCAACAGAGGAAGTAGATATTCCTGAAATTTGGTGTTTCTGATCTTTTAATCCACACTCTGAGGTTCTTGGCATCCCCGACTGGAAAAAGTGTTTCTTCTGTTAAGAGCACTGAGCTGAACAGTCTTCAGTACTCTCCTGGGGGGCTGCATCTTGTAGCGCTTAGCTTTCTATGATGTTCTGCGCATCCTCAACTCCTACTGTAGTTAGTTGGAGATGAGGTGTGCTTAAAATATTATAGCAGTCAGCATTTTGCAGGATCTGACACCTACTGCCCATCACTATGCAAGATCAAGCCCTGGAAAGGGAATTGCTAAATAAAGGCCCTCATTTTATGTTATTGACTTCAGTAGATCTACTCATGAGCAGAGATTCTAGAAAGCCATTTGTCTGAAAAACGTGGAATCTATGTTTTTACAGTGATCTTTAGTTTTTATATTTTGTGGGGAAAATGTGTACAGTGGAATCTCCATTGTCTGATCTAACTGGTACCAAGGTCAGAATTGATATTGGAATTTTTGGCTAAGTAGTAGAATGGATGGGGCTTTGGTTGCCAGCCCCAGATGCTGGGGCTCATTCATCTGATATCTGTGTATATTGTGTGTAAGGAAAACTTAAGTTTCGTATTTCATTTTAATCACAGGAAAACACAGATTTTGTTTGTTATATCATACAAAACCAGAATCCCTGCTAATGAAAGACCTGATCCAGCTTTCCCTGATGTCAATGGAAAGACTTCAGCAGTAGCTGTGTCAGCAGGATCAACCAATCTCTAACACCTGATCTTCATCCCACAGTGTTGGTGGGCACAAAATGTTGACTGTGTCTGACCCATAGCCTTCTGAAGTCAGTGGGAGGCTTTTTACTGATTTCAGTGGGCTTTGGGTCAGACCATTAGTATTTATGCACCAGCAATTCTTATAGTACCTGAAGATTACATGCTTCATTAGCAAATTTGCAGATTGTTACGGCACTGAATGAATCCCATTTCCCTTCCAAGATTTGTAGCTGTTGTTTAAAACCATCAATCAAATCAGGGTGTCACTCCCCTCCTATCCACTTTCAAACCTTACTTCCTTGAAAACTCCATTTATCTCTTCTGTGCCCCTCATCAAAATTGATGGGGGATGTGGTGTAAAGAAAAGCTTTGTGTTTGTTTTTTCATTGTTTAAAAATAATTTAATGTGAATTTTTATTGTTATATTTTTATGTAGCATTTTTTTATTTTATCTGTATTTCTTGACCATTGGCTAATGCTTTCATGTTTTATTCTTATGCAACTAAAGAATTCATAAATCTCTTTGTAAATTACAGCAGCTTGGGGGTTTTATTTTTTTTTTCTACAAGGTTAATTTTTAGAGCCAAGGAATGTGTTTCCGCTTGAAAAGCATGTTGTAAAACAAGGGCTGGGAACTGTAAATGAGACTCTTCCCTGAAGGTACTTACTCTTGAGTCCGTAAATTATCATCTGACTCAACTGGGATTATTTGTTTTAAATTGTTTAAGTTTTGCCAACTTCATTGGGACACATGGAGCCTTCAACAATGTCCGTTCTTCCTTTCCAGAATGTAACACTAATTAATTGGAGGGGCATCAGAAAAAAGGTTGTTATGCGGTGTAATATTTTATTAAATGCTAGAGGCTATATCATAGGTGGAAGTGGTAGCACCATCTGTTGTTAAGATTGCTTGACATTCCCAATTGTAGGAGCCTCTTTTCAAATGCATATACATCTATTACCATTTAGTCTGAAATTTTGCAATCTTTTGGATTTGCCTCCAACTGAATTTTCCTAGAAAGTTTCAGTAAAAATGGTTGGACCATTTCTAAGAATGAGATTGAGGACAATATGGGTTTGTCTATGTAAAAAATTGCTTAAAACTATTTTGATGAGAAAACCCGTGCCTCTGTTTTGGAATGTAGAGTTGACATTTGGCAGGAGGATTGTCCTGAGGGCATGATCACCTCCCTTTGAATTTTTTTACAGTTTCTGGAAATGAAAAAGGTTGAAAACCACTGAAGAGTCTGTCTATCTTGAGTGTGCTACAGCCCAAGGCTACAAGAACTGGAAAATAATTTCCCTGAACTGTCTTCTATGCTCTCAGGGTTTCTTCTGCTAGTGCCAGGCTGTGAAGAGAAGAAGGAGGGAGCAGCCTGACTGAAATGCCGGCAGCACAAGAGCTGGGCAGTAGATATGGGATATGGAGTCCATGAGAGAGGAATGAGAATGGGAGCCAGAATACTGAGACTGGCTGAACAAGAAGCTTGGAAATGGGAGCAGACACACTGAGAGGAGGGAGGATGGGACGGGGAGCCAATGTGTAAGGGAGCATGGCAGGAATGAGAATGGTGAAATATAATAAATATATAGGTATCAGTTGGCTAATCCATAGAAGGGGGAGGGAGATATATGATCACATCATTCATATATTTGTTGATGGTTAACACCAAAAAGTGAGGGAACTTATTCAGAGGGGCTGTGTCTACACTGGGCCACTTATTCCGGAAAATCAGCCGCTTTTCCGGAATAAGCTGCGAGCTGTCTACACTGGCCCCTTGAATTTCCGGAAAAGCACTGACGATCTACTATAAGAAATCAGCTGCTTTTCCGGAAAAACTATGCTGCTCCCGCTCGGGCAAAAGTCCTTTTTCTGGAAAACTGTTCTGGAAAAGGGCCAGTGTAGACAGCACAGTAGTCTTTTCCGCAAAAAAAGGCCCGATTGCGAAAATGGCGATCGGGGCTTTTTTCTGGAAAAGCGTGTCTACATTGGCCACGGATGCTTTTCCGGAAAAAGGGCTTTTCCGGAAAAGCATCCTGCCAATGTAGACGCTCTTTTTCCAGAAATACTTATAACGGAAAACTGTTCCGTTTTAAGCATTTCCGGAAATTCATGCCAGTGTAGACGTAGCCAGGATGTATAAGCTAGGAGTAATCAGGGTCTAGTAAAATTCAGAATGAACCATAGGAAAACACTTCTCTAAAGATCTGTTAGACTGCTTAATAGTCCCTAATGGAAACCCCATTGCTCTGAGAGAGCCAGAAAATATCAAAGGGAGGACTGACTGATCTCCTGCTTCTTCTTCAGATGTCTATTATTCTCTCCATAATAAAGCTTCAGTTATGATGTCCCAGGCCTCAGCATCCATACTTTCAAGAACCCATGCTGCAGGGGTCTCACACTTGTTATATGTGTGCCATTATAACTAACAATAAAGGTAAAGTAATCTTCAGGAAATGACAGGATGTAGGTTGATTTTTTTAATCCTAGTGGGCCAGATCCTCAGCTGATATCAATCCATGTAGCTCCATTGAGTGCAGTGTTATTTTACA
The DNA here is from genome assembly GCA_019425775.1 of Rafetus swinhoei. NCBI lineage: Eukaryota > Metazoa > Chordata > Testudines > Trionychidae > Rafetus > Rafetus swinhoei. Next base: position 185,874,056 of record CM033437.1, on the reverse strand, counting down.
CCACTTGAGAAGGTTAATGTATGCTCCAAATGTTTGGTTTAGACTTGTACCCGTTTAAGGCTGAATTCTGAATCTTGAGGGCACAGGATTGTTCTTTTTTCCCTACAAAGAGCAAGGCAAGTTACCTCAAAGAGCAAGGCAAGTTACCTCTCTTATGCACAGTTTTGGGGCTGGCCATACATGCCACACGTTCCTAAGAAAATGTCTGCACAAGGGAGCAGCAACCAATGCATGGTGTCACTGTACCATACCACAGCTCTCAGTGGCTGCCATGTTCACATTGACAGAAGATTCCCTGAGCTGTGACTTTGATCTTCATGTGCCCCTTATATCTGAAGTAGGGAATCATCTTCTTTGTGAAGCCTCTGAACTGAAAAGGTTATGTTATCTGTATGTTTCTAAAACAGACAGCATATAGGGTGGAGACTAAGCCATCTGGTGAGAATTCTTCACAGCTGAAGAATGTATGTTCTGTTGGGACACCAGCTAGCACTGAAATGATTTTTTTTGGCATCCTGCAATCATTGAGTAAATTCCTATATTTTGAAACATCATTTTTGGCCTCATCAAGAGCAATTGATAACTAATATAAAAACCTAAATCAGAGGGTCTTTGTTTTGACAATAGCTCTACATCTGCAATTGGTTTATTACTCAGGGGAGAAAGAAATTGAGCAATAAAGTTTTGATGCCATAGCATGCAACAGAGGTATCTCTGGCTTTGAAAATTATTTGTCATGTAAATGCCCATGGTAGAACCAAAGTTCAGAGAGCAGGGTTTTGTTTTTTTCCATGCTCACTTAGTTTACACTGAATGAAGGACACCAGTGGTAGCAGAGAGTTCTGCATTGGAAGCCAAATATAGCAAAAAAAAAAGTTTCTGTATCTAGATAAATACTTAAAAGCCGTTTCCCTTTAAACATGACATGCTGTTTTTTTCATGTGTCTGGAAATAAAAGAGAAACATTCAGTCTTATGCTACCCAGCTCCTTCTGTTGGAAGTACCCTAATTTCTTTCAAATGGGCAGTTTTGGAATGTATAGACTATTTTGATGTTCATGTAAAAAGCCCACTTGAATAATTGCATATGGGATTCCCCACTCGCAAAGTATCTTTGCGCTCCAAAGCCAAGCAACTCTTTCATGTTTGTCTGGAGCAGGGAGGACAATGGTTCATGTTATCATTTTACAGACATTTCAACAGCAAGATTGTACCACTCCCAGGAAAAAAAAACCTGCCACTAACTGGAGACACACAGAGGCACAATGCTGCCTTTGCTTCCCCCCTTTACACCCCAGCCGTGTGCTAGGGGAAATTACTGTACAATTTTTTGTTGAGCAGCTTACATCCTGCCTACTTCTTCATGGCCTGGTCAGCTACTTTTGTAGGTTGGGAGTATGGACTAGGGCTCCTTCCAGTCCCCACTCCTTTCTGTTCCCCCCTGCTCTTGTCCACTTATGCTCCTCAGGTGAGCAGTCCCTGTGCTCGTTCCCCTGGACAGAACAGCAACCTGAGCAGCGCCTCTCCCTCACTCCCCCGAATGGGTGGATAAAGGCTGTGGAAATGGAGGCCCAGTTAAAGGGCGTAACACTAGAGTGGGACACGGGTCTCTGATTGCTATTATTAAAATACATTAGATTAGCTAAAGTCAACAAGTTCAGTAGAGAGGTATTAGGTGAAATATGTGGCCTGGGCTATACAGGATTTCACACTGGGGGATCCAGTGGGGCCTTCCAGCCCTGTGTTTGCTGATGTGATGAAATTAAGCCCACTGACGATCAGTGTACCTGCCCACCTTTTTTCAAATGGGGATGACAAAATCTATCCTAACCCTGAGGGGGCTGGGGCATTGGAAGAGGGGTAGTTAAAGTATGAGGGTGTGTCTAGACTACACCTCTCTGTCGACAGATAGATGTAGATGCACGTCAAAATTGCTAATGAAGCCGGGATTTAAATATCCTGTGCCTCATTAGCATAAACATGGCAGCCACTTTTTTTCAAAATGGAGTTTTTTCGAAAAAAACAGCAGTCTAGACACGGATCTGTCGAAAATAAAGCCTTTTTCGACAGATCCTGTAAACCTCAATCTTTGAGGAATACAGGACCTGTCAAAAAAGGCTTTATTTTCCACAGATCCGCATCTAGACCGTTTTTTTCGACAAAACTACGTTTCCAAAAAAAGCGGCGGCCATGTTTATGCTAATGAGGCACGGGATATTTAAATTCCTGCTTCATTAGCAATTTCAATGTGCTTGATTTGCATCCCTATGTGGACAGAGGGATGCAGTCTAGATGTAGCCTAAAGTTCTTTACAGATGGAAGTAAGGGGAAGCAAATTCCAAGGTCTTTCCCCTCCTGGATCTTAGGAAGCCTGCCAGTCTGCTCCATTTCCAGCTGGGAAAAGCTATTCAATTACTGGAGGGGTAATTTTGGATGATTTGATTCCACCCCACCCACACATCCTTTTTGTGTGTGGGTGTTAGCGTTTTGCTATGGAGAACAAAAATCCCTCCCTAGACTGCAGGGACTGTCCTTACTTTTTTAAACCTCTGCCTCATCTGTTTGAAGGGTGGTTGGCTAAAGGTCAATGCTGTAATATGGAAGTGGGGAAAATAGGGGGTCAGCTCCATCTCCTTTAGGAATCAGTGGGAGGTTTGTTACTGATTTTAGTGGGAGCAATGGGAGTATATTAAAAACAGTTGGAGCAAAAGTCGCCCAGTGACTATATTTCCACTGGGTCTCTTTTGCCAGACATTTCAGTGATGGATTTTAAAATAAACACAGGGATGTTTGGAAATATTTCGTATCTGTAAATATGTAAAATATGCAAAACAAAGCTAACAGCTGTGGAGTGTACTCTCTGGCCACGTGAGAAGGATTTGTGTAATGGTGGGTTTTTTCCATTGCCTCATCTTATTTTTCTTTTAGTTTTTTTTTAAGCTACCACAGGCTTCCCGCCCCCCCCCCCAAGAGAATCACTTTACTTACCATTCCCCATGGAAAAGGTGGGCAACAGTTGGATGGGCTCGTCCAATGGTGTGTGACACTCTACAGGCTGCCTAAGCTTCAGTGAAGTGCCTTGTGAGTTGTAGGGGACACTTCCTTTCCCATGTAACGTGCAGACACCTTGAACACCAGGATCAATAAAAACCCACCTGCAAGTGGGTGGAGTGTGGTTCTAATTGAATCTGGCCTTTCAAGAGTAGTAACATAAGACAGAACATCACACAGACAATGTGTGGGGAACATGTTTTCTGTAACAAGTGACACCAAAGTGCTAATCACTGGTATACAATTCATCTCCTAAGGTGAATTCATTGCTTATGAAAGGGGATGAATTGATGACTTTGCAGCCCGCAGACCTTTATTTGTCCACACTGACATTTCCCATTGATGATAATGAATGATATAGGAGTTTTGATGTTGACTTCCATAGGTTCAGGATTTCACCTAATGTAGCCACTGGACTTGACCCAGACTAAGCACAGGCTGTCTACCACTCTTATGAATGGTATTTCTTTAGTGAGCTTGTTCCTTTGGTATAGTGCAGCTCCAGAGCAAGAAAGGCCTTAGAAGCCCTAAGTAAGGAGCAATGTGCACCAGCCAGGAGGAGCCCAGGGAGACATAGGGACTTGCTCAGCAAGCTCTCACCTGGTAGGGGATGTACATTACTACAATTGTGAAAAAGATGCAGCTGTCTCCCATCCCAGTTCGTTCCATAGGCCACAACATGGGTCCAGGGAGGGTAGCACAATGACTCTTGTTCCCAGCTCTTTCTCTCCCCACTTCCTGGTGGGCTAGGGAGAAGAGTGTTTTCCCACTTCCAGAACAGCTCTATATCTCCATTCCTCAGAGCAAGTAAAATTACCCTACTTCCACAATCTACATGTCAGGAAAAGTATTGGCCATGCTATAGAAGATTCATGGGCATTTTGCCTCCCAGTAACCAGCACAGTGAGTTCAGGGGAAAGTCCTGAATTAATGACAGCTCAGTCTAAGTGTCTGCTGTCTCACATTGAGGGGCTTGCAACACATTATTTCTATGGTATTGCAGGATGTTGGGGTAACTCTGTTGAAGGTTATCTTCTTGGGTCCTTCCTGCAAAGAAAAATAAAAGTTCGTTTCATGAAGCTCTTGGAATCAGCAAAGCCTGAAATAAGTAAATATGTGATTCCTATGTCTAGGGCTCATGGCAGCCTAAAGTCCTTAAGACATGATCTAAGTCACATAGCTGCATCATAGGGTACTCTGGCACCCTTAGGCCCAGATACTCAGGAATTTAGACGTCTTACTCAAATAGAAATTGGGCACCTAAATACCCTGGAGAATCTGGGCCTTAACTTCTAAGTATGGTGCTATACCATATTCTCAACATTTTAAAAAAGCAGGAGGTATAAAGTTCAACAAAGCCTAAGAATAGCCCCTCCCCCAACCTCCTTTGTCACAAATAATTCACCCTGGGGATGTCTCAGAAGGACATCTCACACCACTGCCAAATCTATGGAAGAATTTGGGCACATTTATGCCCCCATGCAGCCTGGTGAATTTTTTTAATTTATCTGTGCAAGGAAAATTGTTTCTTTTTGTGTGTGAATTTAGTGCTTATGAAAAGATGCATGGCACAAGCACTAGGGCCCAGGCCTCAGTGATGTTTAGGCATTGGTATTAGGATCAATGGAAATTAGGTTCCTAAATATTTTTGAGGATTAGTCCTAGGTAACCAAGCTTCTCTACACCAGTGTTTCTTAACCTTTTTTTTATAAAGTACCCCTTTAAAAAATTATAAGTGCCCCCAGTACCTACAGTTTTCAGACACAATTTTTTTTCTACCATTGCAACACATTTATTTAAACAACTTAATCATAGCTGAGCGGGCGATGAAATTTTTGGGTGTAAAAAGTACAAAAGTAATAAAGCACTGTAAAACTTGAAACAAAAATTCAGTTTTCTCCAAATTTCAGTTGCGTTGACGTACCTCCCAGACTTCTCTCAAGTACCCCTAAGGATACTCGTACCACTGGTTGAGAAACACTGCTCTGCACTGCTCTGCTAATATTTCAATCTCAAGCTCAAGGACAAGATCAAGAAGTGAGAGGGTACTTCCATCTTCACTCCCACCTGACCCTCGGCCTCTCCTCACAGACTGCCAGCAAAGGTGCCATTTACCTTAGGGCCAGATGCGCAAAGGAATATGAGTACCTAACTTCTCAATGTTATATGCCATGATAATCCGGGCCTTAGTGATTGGTGTTTGTGTTGAAAACTGAGATCACTGACTTTGTGGAGCTAAACCAGCCATTGATGACTTGTGGTCACTATTAACCAGTCATTTAGCTGTGATAGGCTTTCATTCTTCATTACCAAATCCATAAGCCCTAAGTGTCCTCCTGCAAACCAGCATGTGTAATATAAATGAATGATAACAAACAGGAGACATCACTAACTTTGTGAGGGATGCAACTATATATAAGGCTAAACTGTGGGGAAAGTCTAAAGGAATGCTAATGTAGCTAATAACTAAACCCTTCCTTATGGCTGATAAATTGCTTTATTCGTATGGCTTGGGCTGTATTTCAGTGACTGTTAGCAAAGATGAAAGGCGAAGGTAGCTATAATCCATGGCATTCCTACAGCAGATCAAGCCAAACACTTCTGACTGACAGTTTGAAGATGGTGGAAAGGCAATATTGACAGCCCAGCCCAATGCAGTGTCAAAACCTCCAGCTCCCCCATGCTCAACTTAATCCACAATTACAAGTACTCCTCTGCAAATCACAAACCTGTCATTTTCTTTATATGAAATCAGCAATCACTATAATTTCCTCTCAGCTGAAATATCTTTTTTCATTCCTTCCCCTCTCCCCCCACTTCTTTTGATGGGTCAGATTTAAACCATCTGTAGGCAGATGGAAAGGAAAAGTAGAATTATTGTTTTCACTGAAAACTTTTGCAGCTGTCAGGGTGTGTTTGAGACAGGCCTGATGGCTGAAAACAAAGACAGGACACGCTGTCCCGGCTGGGTGTAACAGGAGCAGAACTCCTTATAGCCAGCTCTTACTTGGAGAACTTGGGGCTAAATGAGGTGAACAAAATTATTACTGAGCAATTCTCCAAGGCTTTCCAGAGGGGATTCTTCACAGATCTGTTTTGTTTTTGCTAGGCCTAACTGAGAATCCTGTCATTGTGTTGCATCCGATGTGAAAAAGAAGTGCATTGTTTTGTGACTTTCACCTCACATAGCAAGGAGTCCACAATAATTGACTCCATGTTATGCTCTCGTGCACCCCAGTATTGCAATCTAAAACCACCAAAAATAACCCATCAAGTAAGATATATAGGTAGATTAGCAATTAAATCTTGTAATAACCATCAATAGGCTAGGCCAGCAATAGTTTGAACAAAACAGGAGCACAGACTGGCCCCTGAATATCTGCACTCACTAAATGGTCTGCACATATGCGTATACACCCCCCTCTCCCCTGGGGAGCAGGAATCACAAAGACAATTTCCTTCCCTTAAGCCCCAAAGTAGGTGGTGGAGGCAGCCTGTGATCCTGGGGCCTTAAGATATACCTGTGTCACAACTTCCTCAACGAGCCACATAGCATCATCATATGCAGAAAAATTTGTCCTCTTCCCTCTCTGTTTCCTTTTCAGTAGACAGTATAAGTCACTGGTTGACAACCCATTCTCCTTATGGCAAACACACACCATACTCCATATCTTGCAGCCTACAAAATCATGTCACAAGTTTCAAAAACGTTTCCTGATCCTTCCCTAAATATATTGCTTGTTCAAATTAGAATACCTGGAAACTTGCATGGATACATTTGTTGAAATGTGCATATTTCCTAGTCATAGCACTCAGCAAAAGGGTAGGGTGAATGTTTTCTATCATTATAGATAACTTGGTCTATCAATTAGCTGTACAGTCCTTGGTATGGACTTTTATCAATACTTTCATGAAATGTACTCTGAATATCACAGAAAGTATGACAAAGCAATAAGGAAGGATACATCGGATGTTCCTCCATGTTTCTTCAGAGCCGCCCTCCCCCCCATTCGCCCTGCTATCCCATATCCTTGGAAATGCTTCACAACAGATTTATAATGTACTTTGCCAATATATGTTGGAAAGCCTTCAAACTCTCTTGATATAAAATGTGTTCCAATATCTGAAACATGGCTCTCTGGCAGGACAAACAGCAAATGGCTAGGCAAAAAACGAACTCCTTTGCAAAGCCTTGTGACATTATGAATGCAAACAGGGTAAGGTAAGTATCAGTCTATAACTGTCAACAGTGCATAACTATGCAGTGCAATTGAGGGCCAAATAGTATCTAGTTAAATTTTCTGCCTGGTCTGTCAGTGATTGTCTGTTTCAAAGGAGCTGAAGGAACACTATGTCTAGACGTTGTGCAGACTGAACGTGCCTTCACATAACACTCAGAGTTTGTCTACACCTCAGAGTTTTTTGTCGGAAAAACGGCCTTTTTCCGAAAGAGCTCTTTCGGAAAAAAAAGGCATGTGTGGACGAGGAGGAGGTTTTTTTTTTTTTTTTCAAAAGAAGAGGCCTCCAGGAAATAACACAGGTGCCCTGGTGGCCACTCCATACAAAGTAATCACAACTCTATAGTTCCTGTCTCCTGGCCCCTCTTAAAGCTGCAGGCACCCTGGATAAGCCTTGTGTCAGGATGCTGGCTTCAGAGCAGCACTCTGATTGCGTGGCTCTCCCTGCCACACACCTGCATACAATGTCACAGCCTCAAGCCCCCCACGACTCCCCTGGCCCTTGCAGGGAGCAGCCCCAGGGGTCCCAGGACCCACCCAGGGGGACCAAGAGGTGCACCTTGTTCTGGGCTGACCCAGAAATCCAGTCCCTCCTCGAACTATAGGGCGAGGAGGAGACCTTACAGGATCCCTGGGCCAATTGCCACAACACAGACATTTATGGCGGGATGGCTGAGTCCCTGGCGGAGCGCGAACACCCACCCCGGTCCTTGGAACAGGTCCTCAGTAAAGTCAAGGAGCTCTGCCAGGGATATGTCTGGGCCACAGAGCGAAGCTTGAGCTCAGGGGCAGGACCCCACACCTGCCCCAACTACAAGGAGCTCCACCAAATACTGGGGGGTTGGGAAACATCTTCCCCACCCATCCTCATTGACTCTAGCCTCAAGACTCTCGTGATCACCCAGCTGGAGGTCTCTGCGTAGGAGGAGCAGGAGGGCCAGGGCCAGCCGGCAGCAGAGGAGGAGGAGGAGCTAGGATGTCTCTCAGGCCTCCTTGGATGCCTGGGAGGGATCTTCAGGTGAGTGGTCTCACTTTGTCACACACACAGGGCGAGGGAGGTGAGCGTACAAGGTGTGTGTGGGGGGTCAAGTGTCGCTTGGGCTGCTCGGGCTGGACATCATGCTGTTGTCTGTGCACCTGCAACTACCTGCAGCATTATTGTGTGGCACATGGATGCAGCAGGCAGCCCCTGAGCACGGCTGAAATCCTGCTGCCAGGCTCAGAGGAGGCCACACAAGTCCTGCCACGGGGGTGGGGCAGCCCGGGACAAAGCAGACTAGCCACAAGGGCACAGGCATAACCCCACACAGACAGAGGAGTGCTGCACACAGCACGCGGGCATGCCTGCTCATGCGAGGCAGCAGCCGCTCCCACAGACAGCACTGCAAGCCGCACCTGTGTGTGTGGACCCCAGGGAGGCCCCCGGCTCCTCTGCTGCCCATGAAGGGATCCCACTGTGGCTGGACACTTCCCTTGCCTGCTTGTTCATGGGCCGGGGGGAGTGGAGGTGCAGCTTGCAGTGCTGTCTGTGGGTGCGGCTGCTGTCTTGCATATGCAGGCATGCCTGCGTGCTGTGCGCAGCACTCCTCGGTCTGTGTGGGGTCGTGCCTGCTCCCTTTTGGCTAGCCTGCTTCGACCCAGGCTGCCCCACCCCCCATAGTAGAATGTGTGTAGCCTCCTCTGAGCCTGGCAGCAGGATCTCACCCGTGATCTGGGGCTGCCTGCTGCATCCACAAGTCGCACAATAATGCTGGTTCAGGTGGGCATTGAATTGGTCCCTGCTGGGATCCAGGTGGATGGTGTACAGCTTCATTAGCCACGGCATCAGGGGGTAAGCCAACGTCCCTCATGATGCATAGTGGCATCTGCACATCCCCGATGGCAAGTTTATGTCGGGGGAAAAATGTCCCAGAGGTCCTAGATTTGAACCTGCCAGAGGTTATACGTGCAGTATCAAAAACCTCCTCTCAGAGCTCTAGCAGTATCTGGGAACACTTTGTTTCCACTGGGGGTGAGTATACAAGATGCAGATGTCACCAACTGACCCTCCTGGAGCACCATTGAGTCAAGACCTTGGTTGCATGCATCAGTCTGAATCGCTATCAGTATTAATAGATCAAAATAAGGATTATGCTGCCTCTGTCAGTTTCAACTAAGAACACAAGAACGGCCAGACTGGGTCAGACCAATGGTCCATCTAGCCCAGTATCCTGTCTTCCAACAATGGCTAATGCCAGATGCCCCAGAGGTAGAGAACAGAACAGGGAATCATCAAGCAATCCCTCTCCTGTCACCCGTTCCTTGCCCCTGACAGTGGTTAGGATCACCATTCCTACCCATTCTAACTATTTTTGAACCTCAACAGCTCTCTGGTCATACCAATACTTCATGTCCTGTTTGGTTGGAGGTGCAGATCTGTCTGTGGGAGCCTGTCTTAGCTGTGTCGGGTGGGAGAGACTGTTGGCAAAGTCTGGATGGATGGATGTTACTTCTGCCTGCAGCATTCTGGAAGTCTTCAAGAAACACAGAACCAGCATCCAGGTGGAGGATCTTCTCCTCTTCCATTGTCCTCAGTTTCTCAGGTCAGACTGATACTCAGGTGTCATTATAACACATGATCTCAGGCATATTAATCTAGCAGGTGGTCTGCCTCTTTCAGTTTGGAAACAGAACTCTTTAATGTTCTCTTTTAATTGCAGTGTGGGAATTCTTGTAATGACATTGTTTCTTTTTTCATTGCTTCTTTTTTCTTTTTCTTTTAATTATTGTAATAATTCAGGGATAAGTTTATGCTGCTCATGAAGCTTGCACAACTGGCACTAAAGTTTTTATCCTTCAGCTCACGAGTCTCTGTACTGATAATCCTAAGAAAACATGGCAACAGGGCCGGCTTTAGGAAGTGCGGGGCCCAATTCGAACCAAATTTTGGTTGAGCAAAAAAAAAAACAACGACCCAGCACACAAAGAAACAACTCACAGCCCCTTTAAATCCCCAGCTGCAGGGCAGAGTCCCGCCTTCCAGCCAAACCCACGGGCCAACTCCCCCTCCCACGGCGCACAGAAGCCACTGCGCTCCTCCTCCGGGGCCGACGCCCCCTCCCACAGCGCGCCCAGCACACTTCCGGGTTTAGGGCACGGGGCCCTCTGGCTTTAGGGCGCGGGGCCCAATTCAGGGGAATCCAGCGAATCGGCCTAAAGCCGGCCCTGCATGGCAAACTGTGTTGTGTAAGTTGTAAATAGGATCCTGTTAGTCTGTGAGAGCCGTTGTTATCAAGTTTATTGCTACTCATTTTGTGCTTTTCTTGCTAATCCATTTGACTCTGCATAGTGAGAGCACGGTGTTCTTGAACTCATCTACCAGAGAGAATGGGCAGAATACAGCACTCATGAATTGTGTGTTATCTGTTATGAAGTCATCTGGGCCACAGCAATGAACACTTTGTGCATGCCAGGGTGTTGTTATACTGTTATTTAATGGCTGTGCAAAACCTCAACTTAAAAACAATTTTTGAGACATAGCCTGCTGGTGACAGGGCGTTTGCCCTGCTCTGGTCCTTTAAGGGCAAAACCCCAGCCCTGAGCAAGGGCTGCGAGCAAAGCCCCAGCTGAGGCAGTTTTTGCTAATGAGGACCCAGCTGGGGGCTATATAAAGAAGGCCTCCTGAAAGGCGGGAGAACTGACTGCTGTTCTGGAGAGAGTGAGCAGTAGGGACCTGACTGCCAAGGAAGCAGGAGGCTTCCTGGAGCTAGAGCAGTGCTGGGGAAGGAAGGTGGGGATGGGGAAGCTCTGGCCAAACAAGCTCCCAGGCTGCAGGACCTGAAGCAGCCAGGTTAGGCAAAGGCAGCAGGTCCACACCCCTTTGCCAGTGATAAGTGGCTATTACAGACTTCAGTTTGCTCCTGGGGCAGGGGCTAGATGAAAACTGGCAGTGGGTTACTGAGACAAGGTGGGTACAGGGGAACTGCGTGTTCCCTGGGAGGAGAACTGGGTGCCCTGGGGAAGGGAGGACCCTGGAGTGCAAGCAGGATAAAAACCAACCCCCAGAAGGGGCTGAGACACTGGAGTGGGCACTGCCTGAGGGCAGTATCTTGAAGAGGACACCATGATCAAAGAGAAACACTGGGAGACACAAGCTAGAGGGAGGTGTCCAGTGAGGCAAACAAGCTAATTCCCAGAGCAACCAGCTAGAGGCGCCATGGTGGTGAAACAGCCCCGTGACACTGCTAATAAAAAGTAGTAGTTCTCATTTCAGTCAAACAAGTAGCATGAGCTTGAACTAAAAGAAATCAGGAATCCTATTGCTGTGGTTTCAGTGGGATTTTCTGCATTCAGTTGCAAGCTTGCATCTTGAATATAAACAGGAAAAATTATGACAAAAAGGCAGAGAAGGTTGAACCAAACAGAAAGATGCTGATAACAGCTGCCTCGATGAGACAAAACAAAGTAAATCATTACCTACTAGAGCCCAAATCCTGTTCACTTTAGTCACATGAGGCTTCTGTGGGTTTACCTACATAAGTAAGAACAGGATTTAGCCTTTTAATCTGGTAGGCCAAACTCTCCACTTCCTGACTCGTTGAGTATGCATTTATCTATGAACAAAATAAGTGTTCTATTTTAGCAAATCCAAATGGCAATATTTCACACCCTCCGTGTAACTGATATACAGTGGGGAATCAGTCTCACTACACAATTTTAGCTAGAAATTGTAGCAGGTCTGATTCTTTATTGCCTTGCAACTGAGTGTAGACATTTACCCTTGCACAAAGAGGGTACAAAATACTACTATTCTGATTCAATTTGGTTAATTTACAACTATTTGAGACAGTGAAGAACCAACCAGACCCAACATCCACCGGGTGCTCAGGGCCAACTCAGGTCAGGCTTCCTGAACTGACAGGCCTAGCTCATAAGAATGACTGGTTCTATTACTGTGTGTCAAAATTTCATCACCTTCTACCGTGAGCAGTATTAATGGAAAGAGTGGGAATTAGATCAGGCTGACCCAGCTCTGCTCCTTTGACAGCTGTATGTATGTAGGAGTATTGTTTTCTGCCTTGCTTTTTTTGGAGGGCTGAAAAAAATAAACATCTGCTTACCATATTTGCTCCTGTTAGTGCCTTTTAACAATGTTTGTAAATTAGAGAGATGTAGGTTATAAAAGTAGTAGATAATGCTGCTACATTATCAAAGCTCAAAGCTATTTATGTGCATGTATCTATATTCCACTTTTACTGTTTCTAAGCTTAACAGAACAGATTCATTTTCAGACATGGGATCCAATTTTACATTCTGCGCTCACTTGTGTTCTCTGGGTAGGTGGAGTTGACAGAAATCTTAGCCACAAAGGGGACCTGGGAAATGGGCACCGCCCACAACAGCCATGTCTTGCTCTGGTTGATTGAAAGGTGAGGTAAGCCTAGTCAGGGGCTTTTGAGAAGTAAGGGTCGAAACCCAGCAGACATTCCTGCACTAAAAGGAGACACAAGTGGTGTGGACACGCGGAAAAAGCATGACGATAATTATTCATAAGGCTTTCAGGTCAAAAACAAGAGCACAAGAAATGAAACTAAGAAAGCCATGGTCGCTAATGTAATTCAGGAGATGCTACATTACATAGCTGGGAATTAATCTGTGGTTGGCAATACTTTGCTGTCCTCTAGCACCTCATACACAAGGGTCTCAAAGAGGCCATTAGAGATCACAGATTAAGAAGGGAAAGAAAGATAGAAAACCCAAGGCTCTTAGTAAGTAGGTAATGATGAAAATATTTGGGTTACGAATACAACTTCTCGGTGATGTGACTACTCCACCCCTTTTGTTCCTCTGGAAGAACACACAATTATATGTTACTTCTCCAGTTAGTGGTACAGAGGGAGTGCTGACTCATCATTTGTCACCATCTTGCTGCCTGTACACTGTGCATTAGGCTGGCACAGATAACCAGGGTTTTTCATACCCCAGGGCACTGTAACTATATTGATCTAAATTTTAAGTTTAGACCAGGCCCCAAAAATGTTAGCTGCCTCAACAGTTAACTTCCATTGACATAGCTGTGTGTTTCTTTCACAGTCTAATGAATGTTACATTTAAGTGTAGGATAGAGAATCAGAAAGCTTCTGCACTATTTCTAGCTTGCTATATGATTTTGTATACACTAATTAAGGACTGAGCAAACCCCTACTGAAATCAGTGAAGACAATCTGATCTATTTACATTGACCTTACCTCCACCGTGCCTCAGGGTCTCCTCCTGTAAAATGGGAATACTATTATTTACTTTCTTCATAATTTTGCAATGATTAATCCATTAAAATTTGTAAAACGTGAGCTCCTTGAGATGGAGGTGGCCTAGAAGTGCAAAGAATTATCATTATCAACCTATTACATCTATGTTTGGGGGGTATAAATTAATGTTGCTCACATCTTTGGGCTCCTTGGCAGTCAAACTTACAATTTCTATTTGTCACGTTTTCATTCCCCCTCCCCTCCCCCCCCGGAAATCTTCAGATCTTTCTACATTGGAAACAAAACTGCTCTGTAGACACAGTTTGCTAGCATTATGTCCATTAAAAATAAATAAAAAGGAGGCATAACCTATTCCCTTCTCTGAAGATTCAGATAGCAGGACAAAACTTGCGAATGAGGTGTCAGACTCTTGGACCCTCCTGAAGCACAAGGCATTTTGATATTGACTTCTGTTGGGGTCAGGCTTTCACGTGCTCTATTACTGGCATACTTCTTCATAGCTCTTTGGAATACCTGGTGAGCTGCTTGCAGAATACATCCACATGGTGTTGATAAGCATGCACGTACTGATGTTGTAAACCAGTTTAATTATTTTTAAATTACTTATCACAAAACTCATGACCTAGCCTATGATTAAGATTTTGGGCTCAATACAAGTGAAATTCTGCTGCCAAAGAAAGCTGTGATACCATCAGCAGATGGAGCACAATCTTCTGACAACCGGAATATAAAACAATTATCTGGTGCTTGTACAATGTTGAGTACGTTGTTTTAAAGCATAAAGAACAATGTTGTAAATCAAGGTTAAATGTATTAGTTTGCTAGTAATGAGTCTTATATTATATTATATTATATTATATTATATTATTAAAAGTTCAGGATCTGGGCCCCATTGTGCTAGGCACTACATGCACACACATAAACATGTTTATATATACACATGATCAAATACCTCCTTCCCAATTGTAGTGAAACCATGATGCTCCCAGAGAAAATATTCACGTCTTATGCTGTCAGGAAGCAGAAGTCAGCACTTGGAGCAGCAAATGAATGAAGGCTGATCATCTTTGCGAAGGGCTGCGTGTGGCATGAACCCATTGGGAGCACCGGATGATAATGGTCACACTAAAGAAGACAACGTTTGTAACTTTTCCTTAAGAAGAATATTTTGTATGTCAGTTGCTGGTGAAAGAGTTGCTTTTATTAATAAAGAACTATGGTGAGAAAAATACCATTAATCTTAAAAATGTATTTAAAAACAGTCTACCCATTGAACAAGGACTACTTACGATTCACCTCTGCTAATTGTTGTGTAGCCAGACAATGCATGATTTGTTAACCTAGCTCTGTCTAGGAGCTATAATCCCAACAATTAAACCCAATGGTTCTTAACAGCTTATCTTAATTACAACCTACTTTTTATTACAGTATCCTATGCACCAGACTTCAATGAGGGATCTCTGTATGAGAAGTTTGAAGTGTTTTTGGTGTTCCTTGATTTTCTTGATTTTAACTCAAACTACTTAACAGACAAAACTCAACTCAACCTTAACTACAGACACCTGACTCCCTCTCTATAATTAATAACAGAGGCAATAACAGTTGTAATGACAATGACTATTTAATATAAAAATAGCACTTAGAGGATTTGGAAAGCCTAGTTTCATGGCTGTAAAGGATTTAGCTGTATTTTCTGAAGAGTTAGCAAAAATGTAACATTTAAAACTACTTTACAAAATATGTACAGGCCTGAACATGTGTCAGCAAGCTTTGCAGAGCCATGTATATGGAATTTAGCTTATGTGATGCTCTGGCACAGCAAACAGGTCATCTGTCTTTAATATAGTTGTTAAATATTGAGTTAATTTCCCCCCTTTTGCAAACAAAAAGTATCATTCCCACTAGGGTGAAATCCTTCAGATGTCTGTGGATTGGCTATGAATGGAAGGAGGTCAACTGATCTGTACAAAAAAGTCAAACTAGGAAACCAGGAAAATAAAGCAAAGGGGTGTAACTTACAGCCAAATAAACACTGCTGAGAGGACAGGACTGGTCTCATGTTTTACCTGCATTTGCTTTTGACAGTACATTTTCCCCATACACTAATTGGTTAAAATTGACTTCTGTGACAGAATATATTGATCATGTAACAAGCATGCTGCATATATAAGTAGAGGCATGTGACCTGGGTCCCAGGTCTGACTGTAGAGAGTGATATGAACCAAAACCTTGGCTCAGAACATCCATGAACCTTTTGGGAGAGAAGAAATTGAGAACTGGAACTCTACTCCTCTAATGGTCTAAACTAGTGGTTCTCATTAACAGTTATAATTGTGGGCCACATATGTAAGCTCTTTATGTGTTATGGCCCTGTGGATGCAACATGAGTCGCACCTGTGTGCTGACTGGGCTGTAAATGGCCCACAGGCCACGTATTGAGAACCACTGGTCTAAACCAAAACCTCAGATCCAGCCTCCACCTCATAATGCTTTGTTTTTGAAATATAGATCTAGACCTGGATTTTCTAGCCATGGTCCTATCCTGGAAAGATGAAGGAAAGAGCTTGCTAACAACAGAATCAGTCATATCCAGTGAATCCCACTCTTGTGTAACTCCAAAGAGGGAGATGGGTTTTAATCTCCTGAACACAGGGCTAAGAGACCTGGATTCCCCTCCTGATTCTGCCATGGAGTATGCAGCCTATGGATGAAAGATGCTATCTAGGGATTTAGTGTTTTTAATACTACCGTCAATAGGTTTTGTCCTGACACATTTAATCAGGCATTGACTTCAATAGAAGTTTTGCATTTAGGCTCCAGGGTCCAGATATTTAAAAATATTTAGGTGCCTAACTGATCCCATGGAAATCAATGAGAGTTAGGCATCTAAATACCTTTTAAAACCTGGCTCTACATTCCTAAACAAATGAGTTTCATGGTCAGGATAATTTTGCACCTGTAAATAGAAAATAAAGCATAGGTATATTATGCAAATGTACTTCTTCACTATTTTTTCTTGTATTTTCATACCAAGCAGAACTACGGGTTATAGTCAGCAGGGCAACAGAACATGCATTGCTTTGCTTGCAACAGAAACACTATGGTCATGGTGGCAAAGCAGGTAACTCTGTCACTCCAGCTGCAAAGCTTAGTGGGTGATGCACTGCCAAACTTTCCACAGGCAAACTTAAGCTTAGCCACAGGCTATTGGCAAAGTTGTACCTACTTATTGTAATATATTGTTCAAATTTCCCAGCTTTTGCAAAACAAATTGCAATCAGGCATGGCCACATTGAGGAGACAGTGCATGAGCTGATTTATCATTCTTTCTGAATGATATGTTGATTTTTGTAAAATCTTTGGTAGCTGGGAAATTACCAGAACATTTCCTGGGTTGTACTGGGTGGGGAGAGGATGGCCAGCCAGCAATTCTGCAAAGCAATTGGGAAAGATGGGGGTAGATAGCCAGGTCTATGCCTATTTCCCACTCTACTTTGCTACCTGTTAACCAACTTGCTCTATCAAGGAATATATTTGGTAGGAGCCTTCATTCACTTGAGTACAGGTCTGATTTGCCTTGTACACAGCATGCGAACAGGAGGCACGAGGGTCCCTCCACCCAGCGCACATGGGATAAAGATGGGTACAGTGTATCTCCGTATATGTTATATGCAAACACTGTCATTGCTTTCACAAATAAATAAGCAAATCTGGAATATTTGTATAAACATTCTGGGTTATATTTTTTCAAATGACACTAAGCTAGGGGGAGAGGTAGACATGCTGGAGGGAAGGGTGTGTGTGTCCAGAGTGACTTAGACAAATTGGAGGACTGGGCCACAAGAAATCTGATGAGGTTCAACAAGGACAAGTGCAGAGTCCTGCACTTGGGACAGAAGAATCCCAAGCATTGTTACAGGCTGGGGACCAACTGGCTAAGTAGCAGTTCTGTAGAAAAGGACCTGGGGGTTACAGTGGATGAGAAGCTGGACACGAGTCAACAGTGTACCCTTTAGCCAAGAAGGCTAATGGCATACTAGGTTGCATTAAGAGGAGCATTGCCAGTAGATCCAGAGATGTGATTATTCCTCTTTACTCAGCTCTGGTGAGGCCACATCTGGAGTATTGTGTCCAGTTCTGGGCCCCCAATTACAGGAAGGATGTGGATGCATTGGAGAGGGTCCAGTGGGGGGCAACCAAAATGATTAGGGGGCTGGAGCATATGACCTATGAGGAATGGCTGAGGGAGTTGGGTCTATTTAATCTGAAGAAGAGAAGAGTGAGGGGGGATTTGATAGCAGCCTTCAACTTCCTGAAGGGAGGTTCCAAAGAGGCTGGAGAAAGGCTGTTCACAGTAGTGATGGATGGCAAAACTAGGAACAATGGTCTCAAGTTGCGGTAGGAGAGGTCCAGGTTGGATATTAGGAAAAACTATTTCACTAGGAGGGTGGTGAAGCATTGGAATGGGTTACCTAGGGAAGTAGTGGAGTCTCCATACCTAGAGGTGTTTAAGTCTCGGCTTGACAAAGCTCTAGCTGGATTGATTTAATTGGGACTAGTCCTGCCTAGAGCAGGGGGCTGGACTTGATGGCCTTCTAAGGTCTCTTCCAGCTCTATGATTCTATGAACAGTTTAACACTAGGGGATTGAAGGTGGCAGACTACAATATGGGAGAGACTCTCTAAGCTAGTTCCATAATGTAGATGGGGATAAGTCTGTCTGCATTGAGCTGTGTGGTGATCACTGTGTGGAAGCTGGCCACTCCACACTGCTACTGCTCAGCTGTGAATCTGTTTGGAAAGGGGAAGTCCATTGTGAGAGTTACAGTGATGCAGCTGTGCAGGACCATTAATCCCCTCCTGCTATGAAGCATTATGTCTCTGGGCAATGTGTAGGAAATAGTGGATGGCTTTGTGGTAATGGAATTCCCTAAATACAGCAGGGTGATAGATAGGGTGATAGCATATCCCCATTTTTTTACTCCAAACCTCCTTATGACAGAGTCCCAATCAAGAGAAAGGGCTACTTTTTCATGGTATTGTAAGTGGTGGTGGAGCAACAGAGACTTTTGTTTCAGACCAGAAGATTCCAAATGGGAAAGTGAACATGCCTATTGTGATCCTGGGAGACCCAACCTACCCTTTGCTCCCATGGCTCATGAAGCCTTACACCAAAAACCTTGGCTGCAGTAAGTAGTGTTTTGACACCAGGATCAGCAGATGCAGAATGGTTGTTGAATGTGCCTTTGGCAGATTAAAAGACTGCTGGTGCTTTTTGACAGGCTAGAGCTTAAGGAGGAAAATATTCTCATGGTCATAGGAACCTGCTGTGTTCTGCATAACATTTGGGATGCTAAGGGGAAGAAGTTTTTGTGGGAGTGGAGTAATGAGGTTGATTGGCTGGAGGCTGCCTTTGAGCAGATGCCTTGGCTGTTAAAGGACTCAAGAGGGGCCTATCAAAACAGAGAGGCTTTGAAAGAGCATTTGGATAATGACCCTGAGTAATATATCTTTCTATAATGCATTGAGCCTGGCATTGCTTTCTTGCATGGTAGTATGATCCTTATAAAGAATGCTGTCTGTATATTAATTGTACTCTGAAATACCCCAACTGCCACTGTGTATGAATTTTGGCTTGAATTGGTATTTGTATATTTTTATTTATTTCTATAGGCATTAGATACAGTGCTCTTGTCAGCCAATTTCTAAGTTATCTGCATTAACCCCTCCTCCCCACCCCCAGTTTTCAAGTGCCTAAGTTGCCCTTAGAGTCACAGTTAAAGTTGGACCCTCCTAACAAAATCTGAAATGGCCCCCAGTCCTCCCCAGCTAGTTCAGATCCCCAGTATGTGGCCTTTTGCCATGTGGCTGCTGCAGTAGCACATGCTCCACCCAGGCTGGCAACACTTAGGTTTGTAAACTGGCTCAGGCTCAGGAGCCACATAGACCCAGCATCCATTCCCCTTCCTGCCCACTGTCTCCTCCAGCTGCTGCTTAGTACTGAGGACAGAGCAGACGGTGTCTAAGTAAAATCTTCTTTGAGCATATGCTCAGTTAACGCTCACTGGCACTGAGGTGCTTTGCAATATGAGTTCTATTCTGGCTCTGAGTCTCCAATTTTACAAATTATTCTACTTCGTTGTATGCAAATAGCTAATTTTAAAATGTAATACAATGCATTCTCTGATTCTAAGCCATTGGCTATTAGTATTATTTAACCAGTATTTTTTCCCCAGAAGTTAGTATTTGTTTATTTTTTTAATTAATTAATTACTTGGTTAATTAATTAAATAATTGGCTTAGGTTTTTTCTGCTATTGATTTCCTGTGAATAAACATTACACCAGTGAGCTGCCATAGATGAACTTAAAACTGGTCTGTCTGCACATATTTTTATACCCTTTTGGAGAATAACATAGAACACATGTTTACATGGGTATTGCTAGAAAAATAAATATTTATGTGTGTCCACAAGATGCATACCACAGCCCTCCCCCAATTTTCTGTCTAGCCCACCTTTAACTTCCTCTCTCCACCTGGGAAGTGTGGGAGCCACCTCTGCTTGCAGTATGTATTTGTTATACTTCTATCTCCCCACCATTCATATTTTCCTTATCATCTTAGATTGTAAACTGTGTCTTCTTATGTGTTTGTACAATGTCTAGAAAAATGATCATTGCCATTATTTCAGGATGGTCACATATCATTAGGTTTTATGGGCATGGGAAAGTTGCAACGGTTTAACTTAAAGTTGCTTTTTAAAAACAGATCTAGCTAAACTAACCACCCCCACCATGAATATTTATTTGGGTTTCAGAGAGGCTTATTTTGGTTTAGCTTAAAAACTCTTTCTCATCAATGTACACTAAAAAGAAAAAAGATGATCTTTAAATGAAATGAGAGTTTACACAGCAGCAATATTTCAGCACTATTGGTTTACAGTGTAGGTTACATCAGTGCAACTTCCACATGTAAACAAGCCTTTCAAATGATCAAACTCTCTTCCCCCTCAATAAAAAAGAGCATTTTGGCCCCTGCATGCTGAAAATCATGAAATGTAGTGCACTAATACATTTATAGCAAGAAAATGGGCCAGCAGCTCAGGAGCTAAAATACTATACTAGCCTCTAGGAACACTGCATGTCTTCCTCCATGGTGAGAATACCAGATGAAAATGGTGATTAAATATTTTCACAGTTGTGACTTGCAAAAAGCAGGTGCACAATTCACATAAAAAAGCTAGAAAAGATAAAATGCTCCTAAATAGAAAGACTCCTGGCCTGATATTAGAAAACTGATGCAAGAGTTATTTCAGGAATACATTCTCCAAATTCCTGTTACTATGGTGTTAGGAAAATATTCTGATTTGCTGAAATTAAACAAAGACACATACCTATTTAGAATTCTTGCGCCTCCAGCCAGTAAATGTATTTCATCACTATGGTTGCAAACAACAAATATCAGGTATAAAAATGTGTATTCGATGTCTACTTGGACCTATTTTTTAGGCCTGGCCAAGATCTGAATTGGACCAAAGCTCACCTGACTTAAGCCCAAGAAGATCAAATAGTTTTCCAGTCCAACTCTGAGCCTTTCCCCCGAACACAAGTAGGTGTCATTGCTGTAGTTTTCTACTTGTGGGGTCAGCTTGGCAGCAGCGGGGTGCCTTTCTTCTGCAATCTGCAGCCCCTAGCTGTGCTGTGTATGCTTTGGAGTAAAAGGAGCTCTGGCTTTTTGGCACAAACACATAGTGCAGTGAACTGGTAGTGTCTGGAAGGAACAGGGAATCTAGTCACCACTACACCAACCCTATGGGCAGGAAAGCTGAGCCAATCCAAGCCCAAGAAGGTTCAGTTGTAATCCCACTTGACCTAACCTGGACACAACACTTCTAGCTGGGTCCTGAGAGGTTCAGTTCAAGTTTCAGGGCTCTAATGTATATGCCCAGAATAAAATGGTTAAGAGAAATGGGACACTTTTAATGTCTGTGTGGGTATGTCTACACTAGCCCCCCTAGTTCGAACTGGGGAGGCTAATGTAGGCATTCGAAGTTGCAAATCAAGCCCGGGATTTAAATATCCCGGGCTTTATTTGCATGTTCCCATCCGGTCGCCATTTTGAAATTCCACTAGCCCGAAGTAACTGCCCGCGGCTACACGCGGCAGTGAAACGGCAATTCGAACTAAGTCCTTAGTTCGAATTAACTGTTACACCTCATTCCAGGAGGAATAAAATCCCAGGCTTGATTTGCAACTTCGAATGCCTACATTAGCCTCCCTAGTTCGAACTAGGGGGGCTAGTGTAGACATACCCTGTGAGATTAACAATTGATGGGCCACCTAGAATGATGTGATGTAATTTTTATAAAGTTGTTTTGCACTCCTGCTGGAACTCAGAGCCCTATGCTGGCTCAACTATGCTCTGTCCTCTTACTGTCTGTGTTTATTATCCTCTTTGTCATACTTTTGTTAAAATTTGGGCACCCATTTTGTTGCTCTTTAATGAGGAGTTAATAGGTACCTTTGCATCACAAAGGCATGCTTGTTATCACATGAGTGAATGACCATATGGGTGAATGAGGAAGGGAATCCGGAGGAATGTGAAGAAGCCAATGGACAGGTTATGTAGGCAGATAAAATGATCCCTAATGCAGTCCAAAAGATCAGTGCAATTATTTCTTTAGGCCCTGTCTCAGCAAAGTACTTAAGCCTGGTTCTTAAAATTAAGCAGGTATTTAAGACCATCTTGTTAAGGTGGGGGTCCCATATATACTTAAAATTAAGCATGTGATGACATATTTGTCTGAATCACAGCCTTTCCTTTTAGCTAGACATTGGAGTTAAATGATTAAATACCAGTGCCAGTGAAGTGTTCCTGAGGGCAGCATTTGGCCTAGAATATCAAGAACGTGTTCTCTGAATAGTGTGAGACTCACCCTGGCCAGATCCGCAGCTGGTGTAAATCAGTGTAGCTCTAGAGAGTTTAATAAAGCTATGCCAACTGACATCAGTTGGGGATCTGGCTGAAGAGTCTCTCAACTTGACTGTAATGCCAGTATTTCATATTTATGAGGTCTTTGCGTGTATTTAGAAACCAGGGAATACAACTGAAACTCCTTACGGGGAAATGTGCCAACTGAAAAAAGAATAATTGATTTACGTGTACAGAATATGTTCTAAAACAAAAATTTTTACTGTGTCTTAGAAATCTAAGAAAGGAATTAATAACAGAAACCAGTCCATATCCCTCCACTGAGCACACCATTAATTTTTACAAGTTACTTCCTTTTTCCAGGGTCTAATTGGTTGTCTGTTGGGAATCCTGAATGTTGAGCTGTCAAAACAAAACTTTTTTTGCCACATTCCGATATAATTAGCTGGATGATTATACTAACAAACACAATCCCAGCTGTTTGAAGCCTAATTCCACTTAAGCACTACCATCCCCTTTTTTAAAAGATACCAAGACATATGGTAATCATAAGCCATTTTCCTCTCTCCTTGCTCTTTTAAGATAGACTTTCATATTCACGTGCCAACTCCATGTTTAAAAGAAGAAAAGAAACAACAAAAGAAACAACCCCCTCTGCTAACAATGTGGACATATTTGTCTCACTCATGCAACTTTAACTGATTTTCCACCTCTTTCATACTGGTGTTAATTTTCTGGGTACAGAACTGTGACTGTAAACACAGAACAGGTTGGTGCAGCCCTACCAGATGGAGGATCAATTAGTGGCAATAATAATAATAATAATAATAATTAATAGTAATAAATCTCTCTGTAATCTTCTCTCCATTATAAAACTAATTGGAACACCTTGCATTGCTACAACAGATGTATCCTTTCCAGGAGGCAATAAACCGCCATTTGAAGTAATTAGTTCTTTTTCTCCCATCATAGCAGATTCTTTTGATGAAAGCAGCAGCAACCTATTTCACATGATGCTATGTAGGTATTTACTCTGTGTGTGTGTTTAGAAGAAGCTTAAAAAATATGCAGAAAATATTAAGACCATTTGAAACAAAGACAGAAGGAACTGTCAAGGGAGTGCATCAGAGAGATGGTCCTGATTCAGTTTACACTGTATCAGGGACCAGATGCAAATAATCAGATCTGTGTATACCTTTCTTTTATGTAACTATGGAGATACATGACTATATTTGTCTCCTTCCATGACCATAATAAAACTTGGCCTTGCCCTTTGTCCAGGTGAGGTATTTCAGGCGATCATGCTTAGATTTCCAACTGCTGATGTAAGCTGTTTTCATCAATTTCTTAATAAATGCATCAATAAAGTTATTTACCATAGTGCGACACCCCCCCCCACACACACACGCTCCATATTTTGAACTAACCTGTCCAAGTTTGTCTTATTCCTGTTGTTCTCTGGTCAATTTGTTTATCACAAAATAATTCCTAAACTATCATAAAATACACATAGTTAAATTATATAACTTTTGGTCAAGCACGTATCATTCCATAATCTTTGGTCAAATATATAATACTCTTTTTACCCCTAAACCTTAATTCATAAAACCTGTAGCCAAGCCTATTTTCATACAGACCTTTTGATTGTTCTACTTACTGCTACAAAGTCAGTAACATCCATTATTATTTCCATAAGCATGCTTATCAGATAGAGTATATTTTACCTCAAACTATGTATAGATCATAAAACAGCAGATGAGAGATTAGCAATCAGCACCCCCTTACACTACTAGAGCAGGGCTTAATGTAGCAAGAACCAGGCCTTATGTCTTTAGCAACCTCCATAAGGACCTTTACCCTCAATAATGCCAATTATTTTTGTGCTAATCATTTTTTGGGGATGGGAAATTTGTTACCTGAATTGTAATCACTTGAAAGAACATGAGCCAAAGCAAAATAATGGTTTGTAGTGTTCTATACTGTCTGGGTTCTTCTGGCCGGGTTCTTCTGGCCAGGTTCTTCACCACAGCTCCTTCCAATAGTTTAATAAACGATGTGACTAATATTTGTCATGTGTTGTTCTTACTCTGTCTCTCACTGAGCCTCTTTCCTGAGGAAAATTGCATGTGGATTTTATTTATTTTTATGTATGATCTGCTACGTGTTTTATGTAGTTAGGACAAGTTAAAGAAATTCTCCTTCCACTTTGAATGGAAAACAGTGAAGTTCATGCTAGATGTAAATTTTTGTGGGGGTTTGTTCTTCAGTTTTGGACTGTCCCCTGAGAAACCTTTGCCTTCCAAACAACAGAGCTTTTTCCTTGCTGTGGACATTCTGTTGTACTGCTCCACTGTGAGCTCTTACAACAGGTGCAATTCCTTTATGTCACCAATGCCTCTTGTGCAGTCTTCAAAATAATTTACGGTTTGCTTGCACCAGGGTTTAAAAAGCTGTAGCGCAAGCTCTAAACTTTATTGTGCTCACTTTAAAAAGCTTGCTGCTCCTTGTTAGAATTTGGAGGAAAAGGAAGCATGCGATACAGTACTCGTCACCTATTTACAGTACTGTTAAAAGCACCACACTATTGTTTTAAGAGCGACCTGAATCATAATTATGCATTGAGATATTTTTTCCTTAAAGGTTTAGCCACAGACTTTTTAATAAATGATAAACAATAAATACATCAACAAATGTTTTATGGAGTTTAATAATACAGTTGCAAAGTTTTTTAAAATGTGAGATAGATCTGTAACTAAGCAAGTCAGGAAAAAAATGTATTCCCTGCTGAAGTTTCTCCTTCAGGGGAACAAATATTGCACTAATGAAAGTATCATAAAAACAGAGAATACAGGAATGGAAAATATGTCTCAGATCCTGTGCCCCTAAGCCACCTTCATGTTCTTTCTTTCCTGGGGTCAGTCTATCGCTGGCATATATTAGAGGAGCAAGAGGCTTCTGACAGGCTGTTCTGGCAGCTGGTGATCAGCATCGTATAAGAGAGCACTGATCGTGCTCCCTTTCTCTCTCTGGTCATTCCTCCTATATCAGCCACCAGAAGAGGGTTGGATGTAATCACTAAGGTGACTTTACCCAGGAATGCTCCTTGTATTAGGGCATCCTTTTGTGACCAGATCAGAATAGTACAATGAACCAAAGGACTGGGGCCTGTGAGTTAAAGACAATATGTAGTATTGGGCTGTGTGTGTGTGTGAGTATGTTTGTGTCTGCCTGTGTGCGTGTGTGTATAATGCCTTTCCCCTATAGCTAATCCCAAAGAACTACACACTACTGATACTGTACTAAGAGCATCTGGGCAGACAAAGCAGCCATTGTGTGCTTAGCACTAACTCTCACACAGCCTTAAACAATGAAAAATATTCTCCTTGAGAGAATGTTGGAAAGGACACAGAGGTTATCCCCTTACAGAGTCCCTGACTCCATCAGGTCAGCATCCAGAGATGGATAGATAGGAGGGGCTTCAGTTTAACATCTTAGCTGAATAATGGCATCTCTGCCCATGCTGTGCTTCCCCTCTCCCCCATACTGTACTACAGAATCAACACCCGGCACAAGATCACACCATACTGTGGTGACTTATATCAATTGGCTCGCTGAGAAAAGAGTACATTACTAACTCTGGCATAAGGACAGCAACAGCACTAAAGAAGCTTTTCCCATCTCTTTGCTACCTAAGATCTTATTTAAAAATCAGAAATAAAAAAAAGCAAAAACAAAACAAAACAAAACAAAACAAAAAAACCTTCCATCTGATTATGTTTATACTGAGAAAGCCAGAAATGGCTTCAAAAGTCAAAGCACTCCTGTTATTTCAACATGGTTCTAAAGCTGAGTTATAGTAATTTCAGCTTAGCTTATTTTACATTAGATACTCCATTGTCTCTGGGCCTTTGCGATAATAAAGGTAGGGTTGTGGGGAGGAGGGAAATCACAGGATCTAGTACTCCTGGGAGATTTTTAACTCCCAACCCATTTCTTGAGAGATGAATACAGCAAAGCACAAGTCCATGAAGAAAAAATGTTTCACATGGGTAATATTAGTATTCAGAAATAAGCAAGCCTATTCGCTCTTCCTGCTATCCACCCTCATGCATTCCAGCCCCTTAGAGTCTGAAATGCGGTGAAAAAATCAACTGTATTCTTTGGATGTTAAAAGTGAATGTGGGAAAGTGAGAAGCCAATGCAGAAATTCCATCCAATGTGATTTTTGAAACCCTTTTAATTAAGAAACTCAAATGACTCTTTGTGATGGGGCCTATGGGATAGCACAATAAGCACAGCACTGAATATGTGGGTAAATTATTGCATGCTAATCCTCATGGAAAAATGCATTTTGCCAAAATGATTTAGTATTGCACAGAAGCTATTTTTATACCTGTCTGAAATCTATTTATATGTAGATAACAGAGATAGTCTCTTGGAAAATGCCTGGATATTTGGAAGCATCCATGTTACTCTCAGGAGGGAAATTCCTTATACTGGAGGGATTAATTTTTTTCTATCTTATGTCATATTGAAAAAGATCAATTCCTTGTGTAAATAATACGTGTTTTCAAATGAAAAATACTGGGTCAGATGTGTACATTGTGTAGCTGAACACAGATGTAATCATAGACCAGGGCCACCATTGTGTGAGGTACTGACATCAACTAAAGATTTGGCCACTGGATCAATGTTATCTTAATTTATTTTTAAATGTACTATATGGGGTATTCTGCTAAACTATTTCCAATCTTTGAAAACATCAGGAGTTTAGCTACTCATTTCTTTTACCCTTTCATGGGCACTGCTTTATTTTGGGAAGCCTGCTCCTGCTCCCATTGGGGTCAATGGCAAAATTCGCAATGACTTCAGTGATGGAAAATTACAACCTGGGCTTTTAAGTGTGAGAGTGTTTATGGGGTGTATTCTATAGATGATATGTAGCCAAATGGAATGTGAATGGAATCTTTCACCATTACTTTCAATGAGAGCAGAAACAGGACTATTTCACAGAAGAAACGTGTGTTTACTCATGTTGCAAAATTGAAAGGTTTTTAAAATTTGGATTTTTCCACAGTGCAATTTGTTTAGTGTAAAATTTCTCTCATCAGGGACAATGAAAATAGACTCCTTAGTTCCACTTTTGCTGCTAGTCAGTTTCCACTTTATTCCACAGTGTGGATCTCAAGTTTGAACAGTTCTTGGACTGCAAAATTTGGGCTAAATGTGATGATGTTGTATCTTCAACATATGATGCATGGATTATTAGCTCATTTGTTGTATACAGAATATATGAAACCCCACAAACACAGTTTGTGAAGGCTGAATTTTTTTTTAAAACCTCCAAAAAGTTTGGGTTTAAGATTACACTTAAC
Organism: Rafetus swinhoei; assembly: GCA_019425775.1. Taxonomy (NCBI): domain Eukaryota; kingdom Metazoa; phylum Chordata; order Testudines; family Trionychidae; genus Rafetus; species Rafetus swinhoei. The sequence continues at coordinate 185,846,216 of CM033437.1, read as the reverse complement.
AGGAGGACAGAAAATTGCGGGAATATCTGCACAGGAAAAAAGATAAAACAATGAAAAAATGAAGTAAAAGAGTCATTCAGTTCCCTAAAGAGGAAGGAGTGGAGAAGACATTCTTCATGTAAACAAGGTTTGGGATTAGGATACAGTTAGAACTGTGATTATGAGCACTGAACTATACCTATGCTGCAGTTTATATAACTCTTCAGTCCAATGAGGCTCTATAAGGACAGGGCAATTGCAAAATCAATGGTCAGATGTTGCTAGGAATAATATTACTATGGCTATGCATTCCTGCTCCCCCTTATCCCATCAGATCCAATAAGATGAAAGGAAAGAGAGGCAGAGGAGGAGAATTCCTATAAGCCATGGGACTCATCAAGACTCATCAAGGGACTCATAGGGACTCATCAAGACTTCAGTGGAGTCACTCCAGGTTTACATTGGTATACCTAAATAGACTCTGGCCCTTAGTATTTACTAAGTGCTTACTAGCAATATCATCATTTTTGAACAATGAACTAGAAATGCCTTGTATTCTTTAAATTATAATGTCAATCTTTCTCAATGAATCCAGCCATTCTAGGCAATTTTAGTACAGCTGTTTGATATCAATGGGGATTTTGCCTGAATAAGGATGAAGTAAAAACTGAGCTAGAACCACAAGCTTTGATCTATGGTTAATATAAAAAACCTTACGTGCTTATTTTAAATATTGTATTTTATTCATTTAAACATCGTTGTAGAGATGCTTAGGGAGAATAACAATGCTAGTATGTTTATAGAATTTTCTGTGGAATAACCAATATGGTTTGCCTTCTCTGTGCCTCTTAGCATGAGTCCAACTCATAAAACACCAAGGGAAAAAGACAATTTATGCTGAACCACTAACATTTCGTAGAGTGCAAAGTCAGGGCTTGACTGAACGTGTCTTGCACACTCCAAACTCCCGCTGGCTTTTGTAGGATTATGCACAAAAATGTACATTTCTTGAGTGCTTCTTCAAAAGAGTCTATGCCAAAGTTTATATCAGGCAACTTTGAATTTTAGGGAAATGATTGTTACTGCCACATATGAACTTCCTTATATAGCAAAGATGTTGACACTGAAACAATCACAGTACACAGTTACAGAAAACTTTCTATTAAAATTGCATAAAATACCTGAATTAATCAATAAAAATGAAAGTATCACAAGGGCTATAAAGCCTTTCTATTACATCTGTTTCCTTGGCACATCACTAAAAATTTCTATTGACTTTAGTGACATCTGCTGGATGGAAAGCTGGGGGTTATGGCATCCAGATAGCTGCAGCCAAATAGCTAATTTTAATGCTTTATAAAGGTGAACATTGAACAGTGTGAATTGCTTATTGTACCTCTTAGATGGTACCACAGATTAAGATTCAGGAGCACCCTTTGTGATGGTGAAGAGCACTGGTGTCTCTTCCAGCGTTCCCATACTATTTTTCTGTTCAGTTATGAATAGGTGTAGTACCACTGCTATTTCCATGCAGAGATTTCAGTAAATATTTAAGCAAATCATCCCACATTTGTCATGATCACCAATCCTACCAAAAACATAGTCACAGTTGAAAATAACTCCATTTAAAATCCAAAGGGAGCCGGGGGGCTGGAACAATTGTACAGCGAAGGTGTTGAGAGCTGTTGAACTCAACTGTGAGCCTGATGTAGGACAAAAACCATTTCAAATCAGAAAGGAGCAGCAGCACCCCAAGCATCTATTAATGGGACAACGTAGATTGGGGAAGGTATGCCTGTGCAGGTTGTGGGAATCTTGGTGGACATTAATAGGGCCACTGATGTATGGAAGGTGGGAAAGCTCTCCCTACAGTGGAGTGAGTCTCCTTTGCTCTGCAGTCTTAGTAGCCATTGATATCTTTGCAATATAAAAGTGATTTACATTTGTTTTGCAGAGGCTTATACAGCTACCCAATCTACTTTATGTCCCCTGTGCATTGCCAGAGAAATGTACAGCAATCTAATGGTATGTGAAAATCCGTCTGGAGGCATAAGGCAGTACGGCAGAAGGCTTCAATTTACCTTAACTTGAATAAATATGATTACTGTATCCTTATAATCACACACACACACACACACACACACTTTCAAGTAATCTGTATTTTTAATCAATATAGTTATACCAGTAGGCCCCTTAGTGTGGATGCAGCTCTACTAGTCTAAAGGTGCCTTATTCACCTTCTCATCCATATTCTACCCCAGCAGGCTAGTACTGTTATAACTATGCTGATAGAGTAGAAGTGTTACAATTTATGTATCTAGGTAAGGGTAAAACCATTTTTTATAGAGCAATAGGGCATGGTCCAAAACCTATTGAAATCTATGGAATGATTCCTGGGATCTGATTTTCATTTGTATAGAGGCCACCTTGCACGGTAAAGAGACCTTAAAATAGGCGTAAATTAAATTGACTCCAAACTTATTTACTCTCGCAGAGTGGTGAGTAGTTGTCTTGTCTCCACAGTGGGGTTAGCCTACATTATGAAGTGGTGTGATTTCTAAAGCATACCTAATTGGTAGGCACAGACCCTGCTAGTGTGCACTATATGTTCTCTAGTGCACTGTATCCCATTATGGTGGACAATTTCCCAGTGTAAATGAGAACCAGGCCTCTATTGACTCAACTGGGATTTGGCTAAGGCTGGTGTATAGAATGTGAATTTTTTATATTAATATAATTAAGAAGTATATTGCTTTGATGTTTTATTGTAAACATTTAACATGTTAATTTAGAATTGTGGTAAAATAATTCAATACCTGTGATACTGATAACATGGAATGACTCATTTTTTTTAAGGAGTAAGGTGGAGGCAACTTTTCTATTTTTTTCCTTTAAAATAATGAAAAATATGCATATTAATATCAAAAGCCTGTTTGGCATTAAACATAAGACTGAGGAGGCAAGTGTGCGACTGACAGGTGTGTGATGTACAGTATACAAACATATTGGTGATTTTGTATGACTGATTAATGAACTCTGAAGAAACTACTGGCTGCTCCAGAGAAGCAGTGCTTTTCTATTTCTTGCTAGCTATGTGGATTTTTTAAGACCTCTGTGCAGCTCGATGCTCTGCAGTGTTCAGTGGTGCTGTGGGGGATATGAACTGGAGATGTCTTTCCTCATTATGGTGCTCCCGGGAAAATGAAATACATCAAATGCTGCAGCTGTCATACTATTCCCCAGCCCGCCTGCCTGCACAAAGCTATTCTGAGCCCCAGCTGCACAGTGGACCCAGGAAGGTTGATAATGACTCGATTACAGTGGCATTTTGCAGAAGCATACACTAAGTTTCACCCACGCAGGTCCTGATATAGCATTCAGGTTCAGAACTTAAAATATACGAATGATTTTAACTGGCCAAAGCCAGGGAGGCTATTTTAAATGTTTTAATTAGTGCATCTGCAGCAGTTTTATTGTTTTATAATTGTCCAAAGCTGAGTTAATTATGGGACATATTGATTGACTGGGATAAGGGACGATGTGAGATCCTAAACAAATCTCTCATAATTAATTTAACACCATTTTGAGGTTTACAATCTGAATACAATCTTTATCAGAACACAATATTCAAATGGATTTGTCTTACATATGTTCCTATCAGACCTGCCAGTTCAGTTGGTGCATTTTCTTATGTCTCCATTTTTTTAATGAAGTAGTATAATAATTTCTCAGTGAATGTGGAGTTAAAAGTAGGGGGGGGGGGAGAGAACTGTGATTCCCTACTAGGGTGGAGATGAAAACTCTATTATCATTCTGTTCCCAAAAACTCAGCATGGTACTGCTTCCATAGTATATGATTCTACAGAGAGATGGGGGGTACTGTTTTGTACACTTAGTTCTTTGTTCTGCTATCTCTATCCCATGTTTACATTACAAGCAGGATGGTAAGAAAAAGAGACTGACTGAGAAATGCAGAAAGCAGATTTTTAAGTTCTGGAGTAAGATACAGAGGCACAAATTATTTGTACTGTTAACACTATCCCAATACTTTAAAATTTAATTGAACAGCACAAGAAGCTAAATGTTTTATCAAGCCCTCTTCCTTATTAGTGCTAACCACCGTCCACATCACCCCTTACCCAGAGGACCAAGTCCTGGGTCCATTTGACAAAGAGACAATTTCTGTCACTCTTCCTCATACTGAGTCATAACTTACTCTTTGCACGGTCCTAGTCTAAGAAGAAGGTACAAATAAGTGTGAGTAAATGAGGCAGAATCTGGCCTGAAGTCAGACCCCCCGGTGTCCACATAGGCCAATTCTGTGCCAGGGTTAATGATGCTCATGACGGTGCACAAGGGTGCCAGAGCTGGTTAGGACATGTGCCCCAGGGGGTAGAAGCTTATACAGGCTCTGATTCAAGGTCTACACAGCACCCTAAACTCGAAATAAGATATGCAATTTAATCTATTTCAAAATAGCTTATTTTGAAATTTGATGTGTCTACACAGCACCAAATTTTGAAATAACACACTATTTTGAGACATCCCTTAACTCTTGTGGAATGAGGGTTACCGAGATGCCAAAATAGTGTGCCTGTTATTTTGAAAAATATTTAGAAATAATGGGCGGCTTATTACGACGTGGGGTAGCTATTTCGGGATACCTCTGGTATCCTGAAATAGCCGTGCAATGTAGATGTATCATTAAGCACATACTTAACGTTAACCCAAAGGGAGTTTAAGCACTTTGCTGAATAATAATGTCTTACTCACTCAGGGCCACAATAACCTTTCTGCTCCTCTTGCACCAAGAAACATTTGGTGACTCCTGCCTTTTCTCTTTATAGATTATAAAGCCATTGTGATCATCTGGTTTCACCTCCTGCATAAAACAGACCATAAGACTTCTCTGAAATCATTTCTATTTGACTTAGTTCTTATCTTTTAGAGAAAGTTTCAAAGGGGTAGCTGTGTTAGTCTGTAACCTTAAATAGCGAGCTGTCCTGTGGCACCTTGGAAACTAACTAATATGTATAGTATCATGAGCTTTTGAGGGTAAAACCCATCTCATCAGATCAGTTGGAGTGCAAAAACTTCTTTGTTCGTCTCAAACGGTGTGTCTACACAGCAGGGCTTACCTCGAAATAAGCTACACAAATTGAGCTACATCAGTTGTGTAGCTTATTTCAAAATAGCTTATTTTGAAATTGGGAGCATCTACACAGCACTTATTTCGAAATAGAGCACTCTTCCTCTGACTTCCCTTACTCCTCATACAATGAGGGTTGCAGGTGTCAGAATAAGAAGTCCTCCAGCTTGACAGTATTTCAACATTATTTCAAAATAATTGCCTGCTGTGTAGACGCAGACTAAATTATTTTGAAATAACGCTAGTTATTTTGAAATAATGTTGCTGTGTAGATGTACCCTAAGGAGCCACAGGACTATTCGCTGCTTTTAGAGAGAAAAAGAAAGCACAAAATTTAATTTAGAGTTTCCTATGATGGAAAATCCTCTCTTGCTAAATAGTTCCAATGGTTAATTACACTCATTGTTAAAAATGTGTGCATTAGCTCTACTCTAAATTTTATCTCTGCATTGCCACTGTAGAAATTACTGAAGCCCCGAAGCCTGATTCAGATACATTTACTCATGACAACTCATACTTTGCTCTTTCAGGGATCTTCTTGATTGCAACTAGGTACTATACTGCACAAGCAAAGGTATCGAAAAACTACCTGGCCTTAAATTTGTACAAACCTTATTTTGGGGACTCACAAAGCCCTAGAAACATCAATTAGACTCCCAGCTTTCATTAAATTAAGAAAAGCAAGTTTTTAGGCCTTTTCTTCAATGAAGACAGCCTCGAAAACATAATAGGTACACACTGATCACTGTATATAAAGCTTGTCACTGATTTTTCCTGGGTATGACAGATTATTAGCTGTTTCCCCTATGGCTGGTCAGGACTGCTGTTTTGGGAACCCTGAAACTAAAGCCACAAAATACAAAACAAATATCAGGAGGTTGCCACATAGGGTACATCTACACAGCAGGGCTAAAGTCGAATTAAGCTGCGCAACTTCAGCTATGTCAATTGTGTAGCTTAAGTCAAAATAGCTTAATTCAGCTTTTGGTGCTGTCTACATAGTTGGAAATCGAAGGAAGTACACTCTTTCTTCAACTTCCCTTACTCCTCTTGTAATGAGAGTTACCATGAGTTGGAGTAAGAAGTCCTCCAGCTTGACATTATTTCGAAATAATGGCTTGTAGTGTAGACATGCAACGTCAATTATTCTGAAATAATGCTACTGTGTATACGTACCATAGTGAGTAACGGAGCTGGCATTTGGCCATGGGAATTTCTCAATCCCAATACCACTAGACAACACATCTCTGTTCAGAGATTTCACAACATCCATAATAAGTGGGCGTTATTAATAATAATTCATGTTAGGAATTCTAATATAGGTTTGAACACTGGAAGCAGAAACTTTTTTATATGCTTTACAGAAACAACTGTCTTCTTCCCTTTTTTTATTATCTGATAATACTATGAAGTATTCGAACATAGGTTAAGTTTAGCATGTCATATAAGTCAGATGCTAGTTCTGTTGCTTAATGCACCATTGAAAAAGCTCTCAGGTCCCACAGTGAAGGGTGCTTCTTTCTCCCTAAAAAAATACCACAGAGATACTACAGCAACACATCACTTGAACGAAAACTGCTGTCAACTGAACTAAGTGTCTGTGTATCTTGAGCAACCAGACATTGCAACCTTCCAAAATGATCCGGAGAATGTATCTATGCATCAATTCCACTCGATATGTGTAAAAAAAGACTTTTGTGTGTGCATTTCCTTTTATAATGGCTTAGTTATTCTAAGAATATGTCTACACAGAAGCGTTATTTCAGAATAACTGATGTTATTCAAAAATAACATAGAATGCTTCTACACTACAAGCCTTTATTTTGAAGTAATGTCAAGCTGGAGGACTTCTTACTCCGACTCATGGTAACCCTTGTTTCATGAGGACTAAGGGAAGTCAAAGGAAGATTGTTTAAGCCAAATGCCAAATTAAGCTATTTTGACTTAAGCTACGCAATTGACGTAGCTGAAGTTACGTAGCTTAATTCAACTTTAGCCCTGCTGTGTAGATGTACCCTAAGTGAAATACTTCTCAGAGTATGTACCATAGTTACAAAAAGCCTAAAAATTACTTCAGAATGTAATGTATTTCACTAACAAGTTCTATTTTAGATCATGCTGAGACTTGAAGATTCATGGTACCTGTTCAGCATACATGTTCCTACCCAAGGAAAACTTTACATAGAGATTTTTCAGGAAACACATGATTTGTGAGATTTCATGAAATGACAGCTTCTTGGAAAAAAGGAAAAAATGCTTACATTAATAAATTATAAATTCAAGCCAAAGAGTTTACTGCTACTCAAACCAGATATTAAAGCTTCATAAAACTTTATAGAGGAATAAACTAATGGTTAAAGATTACTTGTGTTTATATAGTACCTATTAGTGCATTTCAAATAAATGTGAAAGTAGTTATGAATCAGTAAACATATATGTGGGGTTAATGTGTGTTATTTGTGAGTGTGGAGTATATAGAATGAAATGGTTCAACTATGTAGCCATATTTGGTGAGTCAATTTTGAATCATTTTCATGTTTCAGTAGTTATGTAATTGTTTACATGTCTAAATTTTTAACTTTGTTGTTATTTTTGGTTGAACTGTCACTGACATGCCTATGACTTTTTTTGGCTATGAAACGCAATTGTTAAATTAATAAAAAAACTATTCTAGACATCTAATTCATAGTTTCATAAGGGCCCCAAAATTACCTACCAAAATATTACAGAATTATGACGACTTTAATTCCAAATGACAACACTTTGTTATAAGATTTGAAGTTACTGTGATTTATTACGTCTCAATAAGTGACATCTTACTATGATCATTCAAACTTCATAAATGTAACATATAAACATCTTAGTTTGCTGTCTATGAATGTCTTAGCTTAATATTTTATTGTAAATAAATATTCTTAGATATGTGCTTTTGCTAAGCTACCCGTAATGCAACAAATTCAGAAAACATAGTTACATGAAAATGTCTAACCAGAGTTTTTTAACGAATGTCTGTTCAGTGGTATTACAGAGATGTTAGCATTGCAAAAGCAAGTTTGTAAAGATCCCTTCAGCAAATGAAAGCCCTAGTTCTTAGATTCTTTAATTCTTAGATTCTTAGAGGTCTGTGAATAATAATAATAATAATAATAATAATAATAATAATAAATAGCTCTGCAAGAACATGTAATATTAGCACAACATGGAGCCACATTGACTTCAAGAAAGCTTGCATGAAACCTGTGGCTGGATTAGGACATAAGTTCTCAGTCCCTCAAAGTGATGAGAGTGAATGGTATCAATTCCCAGTGAAGTCAATGGGAGCTGGTGGGTCTTGGCACTTATCAAGATCTATGGCTATCATGGATTATTTACCTTTGCTCATACACTGGAGATTAACACATTTTTTCCTGTGATTATTCATAACATCTGTGAGTTCATTCAGCATTTCTTCACTCCTTTATACAGTTGCATTCATGAATGTGTACTCAAATGTATGGCATGTCCATCAACTCATTCACTTCAAATTATTCATACTGGGTGAGAGGAAAAATTTTCAAACCAAGATGGCTTGTTTTGTGCTTATATAATTTCAGGTCAGATGGGCAGCAAAGCTCATCAGGCTGCCATAATAGGCTATTCCACATTACCACATGTGTTACAATAACAATCTCAAAAATGTTTATTTAGGAAGCTGAGTTAGTTCATAACTTTTGGTTTACTTTTTAATAAACGGTCCTTTAAAAAACGCCTGTCAGATTACTTTGACTGACACATCCAAGTTTTCCTTCCTCCAGTGATAGAGTGAAAAATAATTATAGTACAAAAGTGCTGGAAAATGTCACTAAAATGCTTCCAGAAGTACTTCAATATTCAGATCCTTCCCCTTGTAACATTCAGAAGTATGAAATTAGCCGCTGTTTATTATTTTAGAAGCCCCTGTTCTGAAGCACCAGGCACTTTCACAGATTTTCATAAATGCAAAAACAATCAAAATATGACTGAGGGCTTGTCTACATGGTGGGCCAATGAACTCACTATAGGAGTATGATTTATAAAGCACACTCACATGGCTGTGCCTTAATTGACCTGTATAGGCTCCACTGGTATGCTTTAATTTAGTGCTTGTTGAAACAACACTATGTCAAAGCACACCAGGGAAGCTTTAGTGCACATGAGCAGGGTCTCCACAGACTAATTAAGGCACAACATGTAAGTGTGCCTTAGAAAATCACATCCCCATGCAGCATATTACATCTCTGTATAGGTAAGTCCTAAACCACCTACGCTGGTCCTGACCGCAAGATATAAGCAACCAACAAGACAACCAACTCCTTCCAACTTCTATAACTGGAAACTCACATTTCCAGACAGTTTTCCTTGTTTTCTGAAGCTCTGCAAAGTTGTGTTGGAACAAGTAGCATAAAGGATTGCCAGCTTTCTGGTCCAACCAGTTGGGAAAGCTGGCAATCCTGGTAGCATATGAAGGGGGAAAGTGATTTCCATAGTAAAGAATGATTAATGGAGAAGTCCCTGTCCCCAGGACGACTTCTTTTTAAACTGGGAAGCTGATAACTTGAGCAATTCTGCTAACTACAATTGCAGCAGTATCGCAGAGGCACAGAGGTGGCCTGACAGGAACGTTAAAAGCCAAAAATAATACCTTGAACACCACACAGTAGCTTGAACTCCATAATAAATAGCCAGTGTGGCTACAGAGGACTGGTGTAATGGACTGTCAGTGTGAAGCAAGAATCATTGCTCATCTGACTCAGCATTTCATGCAGTGTCTATGATATAGCAAACAGACAAGAAGCCTTTCATTTAAAAAAAAGACTTACTTAAAGTGATACAATTAATATGGGCATGGAGAAGTATACAAACTAATGAAAAGTATACAGATGGGAAACCAGGAGTATTTAACTTTTGAGGAATTCAAGAAATGGAACATTCAGTGAAAATGGAGGCAACAAATGTAAAATTGTTTAAAATGAAATATATTTTTTTTTATTCTGCAATGCAAAATTATCATGTGAAACCCATTCCCGCTAGATATCATTGAGCCCAAAAGCTGAGCAGGTATCAAAAATAGGAAAACCCTCCGCAGGCCCGCTGGAGGAGAGTGGGAGGCAAAGAGGCAAACTGCCCTGAGTCTCCGCGGTTTTAAATGGCCTGGAGCTCCCAGTTGCCACTGCTACTGCAGCAACGGCAGCAGCCTGAGCCGTGGGCCCTTTAAATCAACACGGCAATGCCATGTCGCATGTTCTGTGTGGCTCTGAGGGCCGGTGGGGAGAGGGGGATGTGGCACGGTGTGGGTAGTGCTAGGGACTGCCTATATTGTAGAGAGTTATAAGAATATTAAGACTATAATTTTATATCCCTCAGCCTGTAAAATATTGGTGTCTTGGTTACTGTGAAGTCAGCTAGATTCTGGGTGGACATAACTGTTCCATAGGCTATTCAGATTTAGGCCCCTGTATGTCTATGTATGAAGATTCCAGGAATGGCATGCTATCTGTGCATGCAAGATTGATGTGGCCGTTTCGGTCCTGAGAGACTAGAAAGACAAGGTGGGTGAAGTAATAATTTTTATGGGACCTCTTCTGTTGGTGAGACAAACTTTTGAGCTTACAGTGTCACTGAAACCTAAAATGTCTGAGTCAGTGTGAACCGATGGAAACAGCTACAAGAATGGCTTGAGAGTTCTTTTTGGTCAGACTATCATCAGGTTCAGTGATTCATGGTCTGTTACCATCAATGTTTAAGTTCTCACCCATTTTTGGATTGTTTGCACACATGTCTTAAGGAATTGCAGCCATAGCTGTTTGAGGCATGTTTATGAGGTTGTAATGCAGAAGATGGATTTAAATATGGAGGCAAGGTGAGGCTGAAATGAGAAGGGGATCACTGCTTCCCCGAGTCAGGGAAACGGAGTCCTGGCTACAGTTTTGTGATCATCTCCTTTATTTTTACCCCTGGACACAAGTGCAAATGTGTAGACATGCATCTTGCTGTATCTGTCTGAATCTTAGGGATAAAACAAACTAATAATGGATTTCACGTTATTTTCACATTGTCTGCATTTTGTTCTGTGAAACCAAATTTCTTCAAAACAATGCACATTGTGCTCACCATTCAGTACTCTGTGCATGCCAAGTCTGAAGTCTGGGGGCCTGAATTATTCCAACTCAATAAAGAAGCTAACAATATATCACACCTGAACAACCTATTATTTTTACACACAGGCACGTTCAAAAGTGTCCAAAAATAATAATTCTCAGAGGAATAATTCATCCCAAGCATCAAAACAAGAGGAAATTAGTTGTGACTGCAAACAAGGTTTTGCATTAAAATGCTTTCACACTCCAGGATTGCATTGCAGCAGCAGCAGAACAACACTATAGAACAGAAGTTATGTTTATAACTTCTGTTCTATAGTGTTGTTCTGCTGCTGCTGCAATGCAATCCTGGAGTGTGAAAGCAGTGGCAAATGAATGGTACTACACCCATGTCCTCCTTCAGAAGCTATGTGATCTCAAAGGAGGCAGGTTTTGCTCTCTGCTGCTCTCATCACCTGCTATATGCCTCAGTTCATCCATTTCCACCTGGGAAACAGCTGTGAAGTGTGCATGGCTGCCAAGAAGGCTCTTCTAAAACTAAATTAAAGAGATATGTTAGATGAGCTAGACTTCTGCCCTTTCTCTCACCTTCTTAATATGCTAGATGTAGGATGTACCATATTGCTACCTCGTTCATACCCCTTGTGATGACTTCCAGGTATGAATTTGTCTCAAAGGTAGACATGGTACCAAATCTTGACATACATAACTAAGGCCTAGGTGTTGTATTGCCCTGAGTTTCTACTCAGCCCAACAGGAAGTGGGGGCTGTCAAGGAACTGGCTGTGGGTTCCCAAATCTCAGAATAAATCTACAACCCTAGAGGCAACTTTGCCCTATACTCTCCTAGGACCATATACTAGCTGGGGACCAGGAAAGCACAGTGGGCTTTGGCCATACAGCCCATGAATGTAGAAATTCAGCAAGTAGAAAGGCAGAATGCTGGGTACACTACTTCTGTGCCAGCTAATAGTTCTCCCTGGGCTATGGGAATTTTCACCCACCCATATATAGCAGCTTTCTGGCCTCTTTGCACCACAAAAGCAGCACACAAAAGAGCAGGGAATGCAAATTTGAATCTCGCCCACACTGTTAATGAGAAACAGGAATCCAGACCTAAATAACCACAAGAAATGAAAAATACACCATTTGCTTTCTTGCACCCATCCAGGAAATCAAAACTTCACCATGGGTTTTGGCCTGTTGTTTTCCTGGGCACTGAAATTCCCTAGTGATGTAGCTGATATGATGCCCAGTTTGTTATGCTTCTTTTAAGACTTAAGCTCCCCCCAAAAAACTGGCAGAGAAAGATGTTCATGTCCTTCTCCTGTGTGAACCAAGCCCATTGTAATCTAGAGAGATCAGCCTTTTGTAGGGCAAGCAGTGTCTCTCTCGTTCTTATATTAGGGAGGGTGGCTTTTATTTCTGCTGGGGTGCCATTTGAGCCATGGCCAAGAGTCTCTCAGAGTGCAGCTGAAATATTGGAGTGTGCATCCCTCCTGCAGCCTCCCTGCTGAAGCCACTTTTCAGCCAAACACTGCTAACTTTTGGGGTGATATTTGAGCCTTAATCTGGCCCCCTTCCTGGCCATTTGAGTCTACCACGGGCTTCCCCCTTCCTCCAGCTACCTCCCCATCCTACCAACCAGGACCCTCTACCAACACATTCAAAATATTCACCTAATTTATGACAGCAATTTGGAATGCACCTTGGTTTGCCTATATCCTGGAGGCTGCTTGTCTGAGGTACTAAACATCCAGAGCCCCCAGTGACATCACTGGTATGTGGGGGTCATATAACTGACTTAAAAAGACAGCAGGAATTACCCCCAATGCAAAGAGCACAGATGTGGTGAGAGTGTGGGGCAGATGGTAGGTAGCCCCTTGGGAGCTGGAGCAGCTAGGCATAGTTTAATGCAGCCCCTAGGCTTTTCTACACTATACAGCAAGGAAGCAAAGTAGCTCCCACTGGTATGCAGGGTTGGAGAATCCTAACTTCTGCAGCTCCCCTATCTTTGTTGTGCCCAGACATTATGCCCTAGAGGGGACTGAGCTCCTTAATTTTTAAGGAATACAATCTGAGAATCTTTAGAACAGTTTCAGAAATAAAATAATTTGACCTAAGGTTCAGTAAAAGAATGCCTGCAACTTTTTTTGAGAGAAGCAAAGGGATTATGTGGTCTTTTTTTTAGCGACCCCAGATTTTACGGTACCCTCGGCAAGTCTGTCTAGGACTGAAGTTCCAAGACCTTAGCAAATCTTGCTGGCTTAAACAGGCTTCCCTGCTAGCATGGTGAAACAAAAAAAAACAACCCCCCCCCCCCAAAACAGGAACTCCACCATCCACAAACTTCCTCTGACTTTTCTGTGGACTTGATCCCCCATCCCCCCCCCCATTTAATGGGAAAATAAGTATAAAACATTGTTTCCCCTCTCCTCTTAAAATATCCCCAAACAAGTAAAGTGTAGAGCAGAGAGAAATAATCCTGGTGACAACCATCCAAAACTCACAAATAGTATATGCACATTGAATTAGTCGGTGCACTCGCATAGGAAATCACTGGATATTTTACACCTCTTGCAGCAGTTTAGTAACTGGCTGTGGAAGCTCATTCCCCACTTGAGCAAGTCATGAATTACACAGTTTTTACATCTGTTGAGCATGTTGTGCTTCTCAATCATTCAGCTATGCTGAGCCCTGAGTCTTCGGTCTCCACAATGAGATCACTGTATTCAAGCACGTTCTGATGGCATTTTGTCAAGCCATGTGTGTTTTTAGGGTGGGGGTGGAGAGGGAGAAACAAAAGTATACTGAAGTTTCACGAGATTACAATCCATTTTTTAGCCTTCATAAAATTGTAACTGACCCATCAATAAAGAAAAATGCATTGTTTACTTTTTTTTAAAGAAGCCTGCATGTTGTTAGAGAAGAGATTTTTTTTTCACATTGAATTACAATTCTTGCTTTAAAAAGTCCTTTAGATATTTTGTTCTTAATCTTTCTCTTAAACTTTATTTCCCTGTGTGTGGGATGATGCATAGTGTTCTTAACATAAATTTTGGCTATTAAGCAAGGGCTGCTCATGAACAGTTTTATCACAGAGAGTGAGAGAGATTTAGCATCTTAATTCTGTTTATACATAGTGCTCAGGAATTTACAAACTCTAATTAGCTGATTTTAAATCAAACTACTCAGAGCTCCTAATAGCATGAACAAGTTCTATGGGATAAAGTATACAAAATTTGTGTAGAGATGTAAATGGAAACTGTCCACTGAAATTATCCTTGGATAATCTATTTCATTGGAGAAAAAGAGCTATTAATATGTTTATCATGAGTCACACAAGACCCAACAAGGCCAAGCAATCCTTAAGCATACAATAATTCATTATTCAAAAGGCATATCCGTGCTGTGACAGAGAACTATTTCAAAAGACAGTCACTCATCATGAATAGAACAGTTAGTCTTAATTATGTTTCAATGGCCAACATTTAGACACAGAGAATGGTATGACCAATATATGTGGCATGTTCAATTTATTTGCAAAAATTTGGGGCCATTGTGCAGTTTTATAAACTATTCTGCATTTGTTTTTAATCCAAACCACTTTTTAATGGAAAACAGAAATAGAGTGAAACCCATAGATGAAAAATAATTAGACTCACACTTAGGTAAATAATATGGATGGCATTGCAGGAATGGCACTGAAATTATAGATGTTTTCAAGATTACCTGAATTTACAATAGGGCAGAAACTTGGATATTTCTCTAAAAAACAAAACAACCAAATGAGAAATTTCTGAGGCCAGTAGGAAACTCTTTCGAAATTAGTAAATTTGACTCAATAACTCCCAATTTAACATAATCCAACTAGCATGTCAGCACTATAGGGAAGACTCTAAATTAGTCCGAGGCAGGATCTGTTAATGTGGACGCGCTACCTCAAACTTAGAGCTCCAGGAATCACCAGGGAGTAATTAGTTCAAATTACTCTGGGGAGTAGTTATTGTAAAATAGCGGCACTGGAGTGTCCACACGAACATTATTTTGAAATAACTATTTTGGAATTAGCATTATCGCTCATAAAAAAGAGGATACAGCTTCAGTGATTTGGTTTTTTGAAATAACGGCCTTGGTAGCGTGGACCCTCCGCTTATAAATTTGAGCTTAGGGGGGTTATTTCAAAATAAAGTCCTAGAGTAGACCAGGGCAAAGAGAAAAATCCTCTAGCGATAGTAAATCTAATTCAGGAACTCTAAGGCTATGTCTACACTGCATTTATTTTGGAATAAACTATTCCGGAATAGTTATTCTGAAAAAGCTTATTTCAAAATAGCACAACTACACTGCAGGGAAGCCTCAAAATTAGTAAAAGCCAGGCTTCCCTAATGTAGATGTGCTATCTCAATTTAGAGCCCCAGGAGGAATAACTTAGAATGGCCCTGGTGAGGGGCTATTTTGAAACAGCAGAAATGGAGCATCTACCACACCTTATTTCGAAACAGCTATTTCAGAATAGGCATTATTCTTCATAGAATGAGTTTTACAGAGGTCAGAATAAGCCGTCCATTATTTTGAAATTATTTCAAAATAACGGAATTGCTGTGTAGGTGCTTGCATATTCGTTATTCTGAAATAACTTTGCGGGTAGACACATTCTAAGTATGTAATTCACACCTTTTTCCTGACCTTATAGAATGTAGATGACACTAATTTAGGATCAGATTGTGCCCAGCTGCTCCATAAGTGTGCAAAGAGAGGAGATTGCAAAATTCTCCCTGTCCTTGTGCTTAGAGCAGCAGTTGGGCAGAGTCACAGTGAGTGCAAGAATTGTTCTCTTGGTGTACCATGTATATTTCAAGAGAGTTGGGAGAGGTGAAGAGATAAAGTATATTATGTCCACCACTTTCCCCATATCCAGTTATCTCTTCATTGAAACCAATTAAGGTGGGTCAGGCATGATTTGCCTTTGTTGAATCCACATTGACGGATCACCTTCCACTCCTCCAAGTGTTTCACAATGGATTCTTTGAGGACCTACTCCATTATTTTTCCAGGGACTGAGGCGAGGCTGACCGGTCTGTAGTTCCATGGATTCTCCTTTTCTCTTTTTAATGATGGGCATTATATTTGCCTTTTTCTAGTCAACTTGCTGCACTTCCCTTATTTTTATTTGCTGTAGATTTATGCCAGATAGACACATTCATATCTGATCAGGAAAAAAAATGTAGACAAGGTCTGAACTGGTGTGTTTTAAATGTTGCTAGGGCTATAAAAATATTATGTTATTTTATACTGTTTATAGTCATTTAGATTATCCCAAAATATCTGCTTAGGAAAAAAATCTTCAGCTATGGTAAAAGGTAGTGTTTAAAGTAAATAAAAATACCCACCCATTTGCAGCAGTGTGATTTGTAGAAAAGCATAGAATTTGCACAATATAAATGGTTATTTCATCACAACCAAATCCTTGTTGACTAAGACAAGTGCTAATCATTTTCTGTATTGTCTGTTTGCCAAGTGCCCATTCCCAAATACTGAAACTAGCACCCTGACAATTGTTACTCTTTCTCTGTCCTCAGTCTCCCATTAATCAATTAATTGCAGTAAAATGTTATCCAGGAAAAAAATGAGGGATCATATGTTCGCCATGTAATAAGACAATTACTGACAGGTGTTTTGCATGGAGCACTTTATGGCATACACATTTGTTACAATCATTCCAAAAATTCCTCCCTAATATGCTTCTATATTGATCCTAGCCCCACCACCTACATACTCCTAATTTCCCAAACTTCTTCTTGCTACCTGAGAGAATTAAATGTGCATTTCTGATTTGGGCAATAGTCCAATTACAGAAAAGAAGTTATTGTCAAGGTGCTGGCCTGGACCTTGAGTGACTTGGCTTAAGTTCTTGACTGTGCCAAACTTCCTGTGAGATCTTGAGCTAATCACTTAATCTCTATAAAGCTCAGGTCCATTGTCTGTCTTGTCTACTTAAATTTTAATTGTTCGGAGCAGGTTCTGTGTCCAGCTATACCTTACATACAGTGCGCGCACAATGAGACATTAAGTATTGTATGAATATAAATAACATACTCATCCAATCGGAGAACAGAAACAAAACTTTGTGATTAATTAGTCCAATCACATTGCAGGAATGTTTTAAAAAAAAGTCACTGAAAACATGATTTGCGTGCAGTCCATAAATTGAAATTTGTTTGCATCAAACATTCAAATAACTCCAAATAAACAAATCTGCAAAAATAAAAGCTGGCTCACAAACAATTCATAAAAAGAGAGCAAAGATCACTTACTAAACTGTCTACCACAAATAGCTCACTCAGCATCTGCTTTCTATAGATATATCAGGCCGAGTCATTGTAAAGATTAAAAAAGAGCTAGAAATTCCAATTGCCAATTTTAGCTGTTCCAGGACACCCTAAACCAAAAAGAGGGAGAGAAGCTAAAATGTCTCTGGGTCTTGGATTGCTATTTACATGTCAAGTGGGATTCCCCTGCTGAAGAATGTTTTGCATTGTCTGGGGAATGAACTGGCAGCTGCTAAATTACTTTCCTTTCTTGCAGACCAAGGAACTCCTTGCACTCCCCTTGTATCTGCCATATATTCATGCTAGATACAGGAAAGAAGGGGCAAGGTTTCCAAATCTGACACTCATCAAATGTTAGAGAAAAGTTTAATAACTAGAAAATCTTGGATTATCTCAGCAACTCACAATATGTAAGTGGTTCTATAAAAGAATCTGGATGGCTGATATTGCTGTAAGCTAGCCAGTGGTATATGCTACAGCTTCACACCATACAAGCAAAAATGGTCTAATTTGCCATCCCAGCCTCGACAGAATCTGGGTTTATGAAAAATGAAACATGCATACAAAAATGAGGGATTTGGCCATCCTTAAGGAAGCAGCTAGGTTTGTCACTCCTCTGGACATTCAGAAGTTACCCAGACTCCTAGATACACAGCTATAGCTATTATAATTGGAGTTGGTCAAAAATAGCATTTTACACATGCACATGTGTGCGTGCACGCAGAGAATTTACATTTTTGACCAAAAATCAAGTATCTCCTCCACACGTAATATGTTACCTATTATTTTTTAGTAAAAATATTGTTTTAAAATTATCAATTTTACCCAATGGAAAACTGGAAAAAATTGAACACAATAAATCTGCTTCAAAAGTTTTCATTTAGAAGCAAAGGCCATTTTCACTGAAAAAAGGGCTAATTCTAGGCATCATTATCCTCCTTTTGTTTTGTTCTGTTTTGTTTTTTTCCAAATAAACATGGTTCACACAGCAGTGAAAAGCAGGTTAACTTTAAAGTAAAGACAAAGAAAGAGAACAGGGAGGAATGGAACAGATAGGTCAAAAAGAGCAATGGCAGATACTGGGAACAAGTTACATCTTTTGTCCAGCCAGACCACTCTCTAATTAGAAAATAAGTTATAGGTAAAAAGGAAGCGCTACAGAGTCAGGTCATATATAAGGGGAAAATATTGCAGCAATAGACAGTCTTGTGTTCTTAGCTCATACACCCCAGGCATGCTTTTACGCCCTAATTTCTTGACTCACAAACCGATATAAACAATTTTAATGAGTTGGTACCATGGATATTTTCTGAAGAGCTTTCTCTCCCAGTGTTGCAGCAAATTGCAGTTGTTTAGGCACAGCTGCTGCCTGCTCCAAGCATGCTTATAGTGCCATAGGCTGTACATTTGAATCTGAAGGTCAGGTCACCGAGTTTTTGCAATCAGTAATGAACTTGTTGTTCAAAGAATCATAGAAAAATAGGGCTGAATGGGACTGAGAGAATTCATTAAATTTAGTCCTCTGTGCTCTGGCAAGACCAAGTAAATCTAAACCACCCCGATAAGTGCTTGTCCAAGTGTTTTTTTAAATCTCCAATGATAGGGAGTCCACATCCTCCCGTAGAAGCCTATTCCAGTGCTTAACTATCCTTACATTTATTTGAAAAAATATTTTTCCTAATCTGTAACCTAAATTTCCCCTGAGGCAGATTAAGCCCCTTAATTCTTATCCAACCTTCAATGGACATGCAGAACATGTCCTCTTTATAATAATCCTTAACATATTTGCAGATTATTATCAGTAGTGTCCTACCAAATTCACAGCCATGGAAAATGTGTCATGGACTGTGAAATTTGGTCGTTGGTGTGCTTTTACCTGAACTATACAGATTTCATGGGAAGTCCTGGCTCAAAAGTTGCAGGCACCAACATAGGTTTATTTTAGGGGGAACACAGTATTGCTATGCTTAATTCTGCACTCCCTCCTTCTGAGCTGAGTGGTGGAAGAGTGGAGATTGCTTACTGAGGACCCAGCTCTACAGCAAAGGCAGAGTTTTGGGAGAGTAGAGTTACACTCCAGGATATGGCTTGCTTTTCATCTCTTTCTCCGGATTATCAGGGAGTAAGGGGAAAGTACTTGCTGCCACCAGCAGCAGTACAGAAGTAAGGGCAGCACTACTGCAACTCCCCCTACAATAACCTTGTGACCCCCCTCAACCTCAAACACACCACTTTTTTTGGCTCAGGATACCTACACTTATAACACTGTGCAATTTCAGCTTTCAATAGCTAAAATAATGAAATTTACAATTTTTAAAATCCTATGATGTGAAATTGACCAGAATGGACTGTGAATTTAGTAGGACCTTAGTTATCAGGTCCTTCCTCAGTCTTCTTTGATCATAATTAAACATTCCCAGTGGTTTTAAATCTTCCTTCAAACAGCAGGTTTTCAAAACCTTTTATCATCTTTCCTCAAAATCTTCTCTAAATTATCCACATCCTGAGTGTGGTACTCAGAATTGGATAAAGTAATCTAACTGACTTCTCAACAGTGTGAGGACTTCCATGTGTTTTGTACAACACTTCTATTCATATATCCTTAGGGTATTTCGGCACTGCATGCTTATTTTGAAATAAGCTATTCTGGAAGAAATATTCTTAAACAGCTTATTTCAAAATAGCACATCTACACTACAGGGAAGCCTCAAAATTAGTTCGAGGCAGGCTTCCCTAATGTGGACGTGCTACCGCGATTTAGAGCCCCAGGAGGCACTGGGGAGTAATTACTTTGAATGGCCCTGAGGAGGAGCTATTTCGAAATAGCAGCAGTGGAACATCCACAGTACAGCTATTCTAAAATAGCTATTTTGGAATAGGCATTATTCCTCATGGAATGAGGTTTACGGAAGTTGGAATAAGCTGTCCATTATTTCAAATTTATTCCAAAATAATGGAATTGCTGAGTAGACATACCTGCAGAGTGATACTATCCTTTTTTGCATCTATTGACCTGTATTCAATCTGTGATCCGTTGTAAGCTCCCAATCCTTTTCAGCAGCACTATCACCTCATGCAGGTTGGATCTTCCTAGTCTGGCACCCTTAGGACCTCAGCGGTCCCAGGCCCAGAGAGTTTGCCAGACCAGGGAAGGTCAATGCTCCCCTGCTGGCTGCCCCACTGCTGGCTCCTCTCCTTGGAGCTCCCAAGGCTGGGGCTCCCCACCATGCCAACACTGGCCCAACTGGAGTTCCCAGCCCTGCTGCCCACCTGCTGCCATCTGACTGCCTGGCCCCACTGCTACTGAGGGTTCCCCTGCTGGGTAGGGGTTCCCTGGCTGGGCTCAGGTTCCCCACCTGGCCCCTCTAATGCTGGAGTTCCTGGCCCAGCTGCTGCTGGCCCAGGCCAAAATCCATAGCCCCCACGTTCTCCTGGCTGGCTCACACTCCTGGCCTCCAGGACTCTTTGGTCCAGAAATATCCATGGCCCTGCTGGTTCAACCTGTATTCCACATTTCGTAGCTGTGCATTTGATTTTTTCCTTCCTAAAGCTAGTACTTTGCACTTGTCTTTATTGAATTTAATCTTATTGAATTCAGATCAATTCTCCAATTTATCAAGGTCCTTTTGGATTGTAATCTTGTGCTCCAAAGTGCTTGCAATGCCCCCTGCTTGATATTATATGCAAATATTATAATTATAACCACACTCCCCATTCCATTATCCAGGCAATTAATGAAAACATCTAATCGTACCATACCCAGCACTGATCCCTGTAAGACCCCTTTAGATATGGCCTTACAGTCTGACAACAAACCACTGGTGACTATTTTTTGAATATGTTCTTTCATTAAGCTGTGCACCCGCTTTATAGTAATTTCATTGGGATCACATTGCTCTAACTTTGCTTATGAGAATGGCATGTAGGATTGTGTCACAAGACTTACTAAACCCAAGATATCTGTCTTCCCTATCCTATAGGCCCATAGCCTTGCCAAAGAAGGGAATTAGGTTGGTTTGACCTGATTTATTGCTAATAAATTCACATTGGCTATTCCTTGTAACCCTTCTAATCTTTGAAGTGCTTACAAATTGTTTAATTATTTTTCCAGTATTTTTCAGGCATTGAATTTAGACTGTCTCATCTAAAATTATTGAGGTCCTCTTTGTTCCCCATTTTAAAGACAGGTGCTATGTTTTCCCTTCCCTTGTCTTCTGTGACCTCATTTATCTTTTATGAGCACTCAAAGATAATTACAAACATTTCCGAGGTTGCTTCAGCTACTTCCTTATGTATCCTAGGATGAATTTCATCAGGCCCTGAAAACTTCAGTTCATCTAACTAATCTAAATATACTCTCTCCTGATTTTTTCCTTTTTTTCTTTTATTCCTTCTGTCTTAGTGTTAATATTGTGCTGAGTATCTGGTTACCATTAACCTTTTTAGTGAATACCCTTTTAGTGAAGCAAAATGGGTATTAAATACCTCAACTTTCTCAATATTACCAGTTATTAGCTCTCCTTCCTGGCTAAGAAAAGGACCTATACTTTCTTTCATCTGTCTCTTGCTCCTTAAGTATTTTTTTTTTTAAATCCTATTCTTACTGCCTTTTATATCCTTTGCTAGGTACAACACATTTTGTGCTGTAGCCTTTCTAATCTTATTTATTTGTACGTGTTTTTGGTATTCTTTTGTACTCCTCCTCAGCAATTTGCCCATGTTTTTGGAGGATTAATTTTTAATTTTCAGGTCTTTAAAGAGTTCCTGAGGGGCCATATTGGCCTTTTACTATTCTTCCTATGTTTTCTTTTCACTTGGATAGTATGCAGTTATACATTTAATAGTTTTATTAATCAGTGCCTTAATTTTTCTGTTCTATAATGTGCATTTTATTCTTCTCCTCAAACAACTGAATGCAGATATACTGCTTCTTTACCTTACCAATAACATACATGGCAACGTCATATTTCATTTTTAATGAAAATGCTTTTTGTAAGTTACATATAATCTAAGCATTATTTATTGCCTGTTTTATTTACAATATATAAGCATATTAGACATATTTCTTTGCATGAGTTTCCCATCTCAGAGCAAAAAATCTTTGCCTACATAACGTACTAAGACATTTTAGGACTGTCCATTCCAGAATTAGAGCTATGCTGAAGCTAAATCCAAATTTAGGATGGTTATTGCTTGAAAGGCTGTAGTTTGACTTTCCTGTTTAGTGAAGACAAGTTTCAGATAACTAGTCTAGCCATAGTCTGTTGCAGGTGAGGGGTGGAATTCACAAAGATGCTTCTGCATCTAACTCCCACTGATTCTACTGATCATATACTGTCTTCCAACAACAATATCCCAATCTGTGATAATGTGAGAAATCTCCCTGCAGCAACCATTTCCACACATTTACAGCTAGCATCATTCTGTTCCAAGGGCAGCCTGGGATTTACTATATAATAGTGGAACAAATGGTTTTAGTACATTTTGCAGGCTCTGGGGATATTAATACATAAATATAAAATGTTTTGCTCTCCAGTAAAATCTTCATGTTAGTCTCTGATTGACATATATAAACAGTAACCAAATTATTAGGCATCAAAAGGTAAAACTAGATTGCTAAGCTTTCACTATGAATCTGATCCAACTCCCATTAATGCCAGTGGGATCTTTTATACTGACTTCATTGTGAGATGGATCAGTCCTTGTTTGCACTGAGGAAGCTTTTATTCTATGCTGTCAGATTGCTGGAACAGACTTCACCATAATATTAGTAATGCAGTCTTTAAACTATGTAGGTCTAAAAGGCTGTACTTCAAAGAGAACATATCCCCAATTCTGCTTAGAACTGGACCTGTTCTTTTAAGTCTTGTTTATACTGTACCGGCTTTCTTGAAATTACCACTTTGGTGCTGCAGAGTCATAAATGTAATGGAGTATTGCAGTTAAAAATACAAAGTGACTTTTCCTTCTGAAGGATTGCCAGCATAAGAGGAGTGGACACTGGAAACAGAGCTACCAAATCCCTTCCAGATACTGGAAACAGTAAAGTAGCATAACATCCCAGATTTGCAGTATCTGAACACCACCTTACACTAAGTTCTGCTTATTTGACAGTCAGACTCAGAGGACAAGACAAGAATGCTACCAAAATCTTAGATAAATGTGATAATAATGAAAACAGAAGATTTAGTCAAAATAAACCAAATGTAACACTCTCCATAGAAATAGAGAACTGAGTTCCTATCTTTTAATTCTTTAACATCTGTTTCCTTCCCCCTTCTTTATATGTCTGAATGCTTAATCCTTTCCCAGAGTAGCCAGTGTTATGACAGTGTAAAACACCATGCATTTTTAAGGGAATTTTTACATTGGACATCAACAGATTTTATAAGGGTATGTCTAGACTACATGGCTCTGTCGATGGAGCCATGTAAACTAGTTTACCCGGCATAGTCAATGAAGCAGGGATTTAAATAATCCCCACTTCATTAAAATAAACATGGCCGCCGCGCTGTGCTGACGATCAGCTAATCCGGCACAGCGTGGCAGTCTAGACGTGGATCTGTCTGCTGGGGAAGCCTTTGCCGACCGATCCCTTATGCCTCGTGAAATGAGGTTTACAGGATCTGTTGTCAAAGGCTTCCCCAGCAGATAGATCCGCGTCTAGACTGCCGCTCTGTGCCAGATTAGCTGATCGTCGGCACAGCGTGGCGGCCATGTTTATTGTAATGAAGCGGGGGTTATTTAAATCCCCGCTTCATTGACTATGCCGGGTAAACTAGTTCACATGGCTCCGTCGACGGAGCCATGTATTCTAGACATACCCTACGTGTTTCATAGGAAGCTTTGCAAAAATGGAGCAATGTACATACTACTTTCAAGAATACCAACAGAGCAGTAAAAAGAAAATGTACAGCTTCAATATGCGTTCCATTTCAGTCACTTGTCCCACACCTGCAAATCACATATAAGAGGATCTGGAGGCCAATCTTGATTTTTATTTACAGAATAGTCATCTAAAGTCAGATTTAGATTTTGAGTGGGACTAGCATCTTTTATTTTTAAACAGAGTTAAATTTTGATGGCGATTTGAAAATGGCCTTATAGAAGAGGAGCTTTAAAGGAACTACAAACAGAGCTGGTCTGAAAATGAGCATTTTTTCCAGCAAAGAATTTTAACGAAACTGGTTTGGGTTTTTTTGGGTCAAAAACTTTGACTTTTTTAAATGACAAAGGTGCAGCTGAAAAATTGAAAATGGAGGGAACCAGTTTAAGAAAATTGAAGGAAAGGAAACATTTTCCACACACACACAAATGTTTAAGAAAAAACCTGAATGTTTCATTGGAAAAATGTTTCAACAGAATGTTTTGGATCAACTTTTATTATGTTGGAATGATTACAGAGAAGGTGATACAGTGGGAAACAATTTTTTACCTTAAATTGGTGCTCATATAGATGGTTGCTATTTAGCAAAGGTGCTAAATCTTAAGTTCCATATGCCTTTGTTTTGCATTTGTGGGCTGGGAACAACAACCTAGTAAATTGATACCTGGCACAGAAGGTGAAGTTCTATATTCTGATAGTGAGACAATTTTTTCCCTATCCCTATTCCTAGACATTTGAATGAGTATTGTTTCTGCTGGATAAGGAATTTTAAAAATAGCATAGCAGCATCATGCCAGGTAGTGATGTGGACCAGCTGGTGTCATTCAGAGTCTGTACCGCTAACCAGGATCACCTTCAGGTGGCTAGTTGAGCCAACTATGTTGTCCCTTTGTGCCACAAGAATTGTGCAAAGGGACCATAGCAGGGGCCAGAAACTTGGTCTGAACTAGCTCCTTCTGTTAAAGATCCTTCTAGATTTCCTGCTTGTGTAATTGTTTCAGTCTCTCAGGGCCTATGATGGTGTGTCTCAGCACTGGCACACCAGGGGTTAACCCATCTTTGCTAACAGAAGAGGCCACACCCCTTCTACTCTGCAGGCATGCTCCAGTTGGAACCAGAGTATAAAAGCCTGAGAGGAGCTCATTCTGGGCTGTCCACTGGAGTAGAAGATGCATTGTGAGCTCCAGCAAGTGGATTGCTTGCACTCCACAGCTGGTAGGCAAGCTGAACAGGACCAGATCTAGCCACCCAGACAGGGGACATTGCAGCAGGTACAGAGACTACCAGATCACAGACATCACAGACTTCATAGACTCAGGTAGTAAGAGACCCAAAAGACTTTACAAGGAAAACAGTGTTAGAACCAGCTAATGGCTGGGTGTGTTGTGGGTAGAGCCACAGTGAGCTGGTGGGAGGTGAGTCCTTCACTGACAGATCTCTGGGTCAGACCCCAGTGGAGAGGGAGGGCCTGGGTTCCTCTGTCTGGGCACTACTTACCTCAGGGTGGTGACTCAGTTCACTCTATAGTGACTCTTGCCATTGGGATGCACTACCCTTACCACGGGGGATTGTTAGAATTTAGTAATAGACATGAACAATGGACCACGTAGTCCTGAGATCTGGGACGCCCTTTAGACTTGGCCGTGGTGCTGTGATATGTCCTTTCCCCACCCAAATGTGTGATCAATATGCTTAAGTGCATATTATAGTACTGTCCTGAATAAGATGCTTTCCTGAATCAGGGTCTCAAAAAGCTTTGTAGCAATCGTCTTAACTGGATTTATAATCTTAATAATTATCTAACCACAAGTAAAGATGGCCTTATCATGCTACCAGGCTCAAGGATATCTTGAGGGGTTTTTTTTCTGGATACAGAACTATATAAGTCGATCTTGCAAGTTAAAGACAAATACAGTATCCAAATTTGCAGTGTTCATATTTGTTAAATTTTGCTTTGCAAATTTGAAGAGCTTTTATGCTTGTATTTTGACCTTCCTTTTCTTCCACTCTTTATGGACTTGCACATGTCGCCTCTCATATGCAAAATACACATTGCAAAGCGTGGCCAATTTCAAGAAAAGTTGTTCTGCCATTTTTTAATATAAAGGCCTGTATCTGTTCAAGGTGTGAACATATAAGAAATTGGCAATAAGTTTGGTAAGAGACCCTTTAAATTTCAGATATGCTGCCTTAAAGTTTCAGATATGCTGGATTATCCATTGTGTGAAATCTTTAAATCATGGTTTCATGTCCTTCTAAAAAAGATGCACTAACTCAACCAGAAGTTATTGGCTTAGTGCAGGAATCGCAGGATGAAATTCTATGGACAATATTATGCAGGAAGCAAAACTAGATTATCAACTCTCTGACCTTAAAAATCTATGAATCTCTCATTTTAAGGCCCAAGTATTTAGTCTGGCATTAACTAGGCCTCTGCTTTTGCTTGCAAAAATAGCTGCAAGAACACATATGCACCAACTTTTTCACCTTTAATTTAGAGTTCTTAGCTGTCTAAATTCATGGTTGTGTCCACATAACCTAATCCAGTGGTTCCCAACTGCCAGTCCATGGACTGGCAGCAGGCCGTGAACCCCTCCCAACTGGGCCACGGCACAGTGCCAGGTCAAACCCCAGCTTTTAATTAGCCCCACCCGCTGGGGTTCCCCATAAGGGAATTCCCTTCCTACCCACTTCCCCGTGTTGTAGCAGGGTGAGTAGGGCAACTGGCAGCCAGGTGTGCTGTGACTGGAGCCGGGGCCATGGTGAGACTGTCCCTACCAGGGCCCTGTGGAAAGCAGCTATGGCGCTCAGCTGGGGCCAAGCACCACGTGGAGAGGGGCTGCGGTGCTCAGCCACGGCCAAGCTCTATGTGGAGAGGGGCTGCGGCGCTCTGCCAGGGCTAAGCGCCACATGGAAAGCAGCTGCCCCATCTACCAGGGACAAGTGCACTAGGAATTGAGGTTGGTTTCAACTTTCCTTGAGCTTATCAATGCAATGAGTTGTGAAACCTAGAGAAAAGAAATTGAGGATTTCACTCCCAATGTCTATTATTTCTGCAATAGATGCAGCATCAAAATAGGCCATTTGGATACCTCATGATTGGAAACATGATAGTTTCATAGTTCTCCATTCTGGGAAAGTGAGAGTGAGTATGATGGGTAAAAAGTGACTCCTTATAATCCTCCCAAATTGGGATCTTGTTCAGCCTGGCATTTATAATGTGACTGCAATGGCTGCATTCTCATTGTTTTGCCACCAGCCCTGATGGTTTAGCAAATCTACTTCTGCAGAACATGTGTATCTCTCCTTTTATAACAGAGATTTACTCTGCAACTGAGTGACAGGCAAAGGATTTGCAGCAAGAAGCAACGTGTTCGCAGATCCATTCCCAAATTATATTTTCACTGTTATCGAAAAATACTGTTCTGGGAAAATTTAGTGGTAGAAGAGAAAAATTAAATATTCTGGGTTCCTTCTGGGGTATGAATTGTTTTCAGTGAACCAAGCCTCTCATCCACAGCTTCAAACTCCAAACTTGCAGAAACAGTATAAGAATTAACATTGTTTTATGATTTATTTCCAGTAGTGCCCTCAGTGAGATAATTAGGGCTTGGATTGACATTATTTTACCTAGCCCTGTTCTCTTTATCAATGTCTCTTGGACATGTTTGTTTGGTTACATATCTAACAAATGACTTCTTAAAAAGGTCTGGCTACACACATACAAATCAGATCCTTTTTATTAAGTTAAAAAATCTTTAAAGGAGCTTAATAATAGAAAAGGATTTTTTGTGCTGTTTATTTACATTAGAATTTCAGGTCTGGAGGACTCTATGATGGCTGGAGAGCTAGTGGGATAACACCAGAAGTGGCAAGGGCCCATTTTGTGAAACGTTGTATTAGAATAACTAGTATATTAACTGCAGGCATCCCTGTGATTTGTTAAAAGAAGGAAATAATGTTACTGATCTAAGAAAAGGTTCTGCTTTTTGACTTGCTTGGTCTTTCGAACTTCAGAGTGAGGGATTACCAGATGGGCTATGGTTACAATAACATGTATTTTGTGCATACAGATGCAATGAAAAATAACACATGACCTCTTTAAATTACCACAAAGAATATGCAAATATTCAAATGAATTAATTGCCAAAATGAATATGCAAATATATCAATACCGGTCGGCCAACAGTTTTTGAATGAGTTTTCTAGTCTGTGGTATAAAAAAGGTTGGGAACCACTGACCTAATCTACAGACATAAATAATTACAGCCACAAAAGTATAGGCCAGAATCTGAAAATATGGCCCCATATCTTTTATTTCCAAATTTGCAGTGTCAATGTTTTGGAATTCAAAATGTGCTATTACTTATTTTTCAGAATAATTCACCTTATCCAGAAGTGAGTTGTGAAGCTATGGAAGTCTTACCTCAGGAAGGACTCTAGGGGTACGTCTAGACTACATGCCTCTGGCGACAGAGGCATGTAGATTAGGCTACCCGGCATAGGAAAATGAAGCGGCAATTTAAATAATCGCCGCTTCATTTAAATTAAATGGCTGCGCTGAGCCGATCAGCTGTTTGTTGGCTCAGCACGCTAGTCTGGACGCTCCGCGGTCGACATCAAAGGCATTTGTCGACCTCCCAGGAAAACCTCATCCCAGGAGGCATACCTGGGAGGTCGACAAATGCCTTTGATGTCAACCATGAGCGTCAGACTCACACTGAGCCGACAAACAGCTGATTGGCTCAGCGCGGCAGCCATTTAAATTTAAATGAAGCGGCGATTATTTAAATCGCGCTTCATTTTCCTATGCCGGGTAGCCTAATCTACATGCCTCTGTCGCCAGAGGCATGTAGTCTAGACGTACCCCAGGATTTGCTGCTTTTTCCCTGATTGTTATACTGCACTCATTGCCCTACTCAACTTTAGGGAGTTATTTTGAAATAACCCCCCTAATTTTGAAATAGTAAGTGGAGCATACACACTACCAAGCCCGTTCAGTTATTTTGAAATAATTTCCTTGTGTAGACATGCCCTTACAGATTAGAAAAGCATGGATGCAGCTAGAGATTTTATTTTAATGTAATGTTTTAAAATCAGTAGGCAGACAAAAAAGGAAGTGACCACAAGAGTAGAATGAAGAAGTAGCAGGACAATTTTTGAAGAAGTAAATGGACACATAAGCAACTGCAGGACCATGGTGCTATTAATATCACACATTGTAATGTATCTGTTTTGTTCTTGCTTTTTTTGAGAGAGAGTTAAAGTAAACATATACTGAAACTAATACAATTTCCATATAGTGTATCTGGTAAATTTTGTATTCTAAAATAGAAATATTTTCTAGGCCAAAATACTTATTTTTTCCTTATTAAATGTTAACACTTTATACTGTAATAAACACACTTTGTTGCTTTCCATATGTGGTAAGTGACATCATTAGATACAAAAGCCTGGTCCAAAACTTCCATTAACTTTAGTAGGCCTAGACTGTGAATGTAGCACCAAAAGAATAAATCATGCTGTGATTATTTAGCAAGACTGTATAACAAGCATTTGCATCATTTTTCTCAAATGAGTAACTGGGCAGAGAGCAAGATGCAAATTATATTTATACACTTTTTGGCAATAACATTGAAAGCTACAGTACAAGTATATTTTTAAACAAATGTGACAGACATATTTTTTAGTTTCCTTGCTGACTTTTATATAACAAAACTACTTTAATTAGGCCTTTAATATGTTGCCATTTGTTCCCAACATATTCATCTGTCAACAGTACCTCCAGAGCAGCAGCTGCACATACAGTAGGGAAAAAATCAGCTCATGTAACTTTTATGACAATGGTATGTTAAAAAATACTGTTGCTAAGTTTGCCATTCACCAAGGAATGAAACTCAATAACAAACAACGGAATACACCAGGATGAGGGAATAGGCATGGCATACATTCTGGGAGGAATAATAAAATATGTCTGGCTAATATGGTTGATCTTCTTTGTAGATTTGCTCTATAAATTGAAGGAAGATTAAATTACAAATATGCTGCTTGTTTTTTTCTAGTAACAAAAAAATTCAATTCAGGGGGTGGAGGGTGTGAGCCACGGTAAAGTTTCTCCTGTCCACTTAGTTTTGTCAGAGGCTGTTTCAACTGTGAGCTGCAATTAAGATTTATTGGGTTTAAAATATGAAACAGACCTTTCATGTTGGAATTCTAAATATCTTATTAAGCAATAGTAAATACCATCAAGAGTTTAAAGGCAAGATGCCTCAGTCCAAATCTGCATGATTGTTTCTTCTCTCTCCACTCCCGCCCCCCCAGATACCAGCAGATTGAGAATGATTTGAGAGAGAACCAGATGCCTACAAAGTGGTTTCTCTATTTTTGTTGTCATTGTCATCTGAAAACCACTTTATTTTTTAAATTGAATTTTGGCTTGGCTGGTCAAGATTGACGGCACTTGAACTGGTGTCCTGAAAGGGTAAGCGTCCACATTTAGATTAATGGAGTTCTTGAGCATCTGTAAGTTGTGTGCATTTACAAGTGCATTTTATGAGCATCTTGGTTACATCATAGCAACAGGGATAATTTGGAGAACATCTAAACTGGCAGTTTGCTGCCACCATGTTGCTTCTTTGTTATGCCAACAGTCCCATTCTATTGGACCAATAGGGAACCTCATCAGGGAAACCAGTGTGTACAGGAACCAGAAGTTTCTCAGCAGCTGCCCTATAAGTTGGGAGCTTACCTCTGAAAGAGATCAGGACAATAATGAAGCTCAGCAGTTTCACAGAACAATCTCCTTTCCTAGACCTAGATTTCCTAAAACAATACACAAAAAATTCCTAAACATGACTAGAAAGAAGTCAGAGATCTTTCTCTGACTGCATTCACTTTAAACTTATTCGAGATATGCTGCAAAGCTCATCATTCCTTAGGTTGCTGGGGGGAGGGAAGGTGATGGGGACTGGATGAAGGTTATTTGGTAGCATGGCGTAATTTCAACAGTTAAATTGGATTGGATTACCACAGCAGGAGCACTTTGCAGTTGATTTCAGTGGTAGAAGGTAAAAGGGCGCTTTGAGTATTTCCATTTTAAGAATCTAAACAAATAGTTGCTATACAGTGTTGTATATGAAATGTGTTGAGCCTCATTTCTGTTCTAATGGACAAGAACCCAAAAGATTTCTCCTAAGAGAACATTTTAAGGCCCTGCTTTTCACTGACTACCTCGGGTGGCATTGGCTTGGTTAAAGGAGGCAAAGGGGTATCAGAGCTTTTTGTTTTACCAGTTTCTTTTTATGTCACAGTCCTAAAGAGGAGAGGATGCAATCAAACTTTCACCCGTCTTCTAGACACTGCACCCCTTCCTCATAGCCTTCTGTGCTGCACATTCTCCACCTCTCTCTGTCTCTCTCTCTCACCCACACAGTGTAGAATAGAGACAGAAGTGTCTGTTCAGGCCCATCAAGAAGTACAAAATGTTTGCTGCGTTCCCTGCTCCACCTCATTCCACCCCATTTACACAGATATTAGGGATGTTATTTTGGAGTAGAGGCTGTCCTGTTAGTGCCCTTCCTTATCAGCCCTGGTTCTGTCAGTGTTTGTGGTAATCCTAAACTCCTTGAAATTCTTGCTTAGGAGTTTGGTCAGTGAATGGAACACACAGGCTGATAGGATGACCATGAATTATGCTTGTACACCAAAATAGTTAACAATGAAGTCTAAAATTTAGGTGGGGTTATGACGCTGTTGAAAAAGGTTGATGGGTGAATACTTTTATTAAAAATAGTGTCTCTTGCCAGCCTTTTGTGCAGTTTCACCCTCAGTAACTAAAGAAGATGTGGTAGAATTTGTTGGGAACCTTTCAGATATTGCATAGGAATAATTCTCTGTTATCCTTGTGTATGTAACTCGCATACCTATTGGGTGTGGTTCCTTGTCTCATATCTGAGACAAGCACTGAGATCACTTACAAAGAGTAAGAATGAGTGTGTTCTACAGCTTTAACTGAGAAACAGTTAGCTTTTAGCTCAAGCTGTAGAGCAAGGGTGAGGAACCTAAGGCCCAGGGGCTGGATGTGGCCCCTAGGTTGCCTGGATCTGGCCCCTGAGCTTTGGGGCCTCCCCTAGCATTGGGGAGCCTGTGCTGTAACTGCAGCCCCCCTACAGTCTCCTCACAGCCCCTGGCCCCTGACTGATTTTTCTGTGGGTCAGTGGCCCCTGACCCAAAAAGGTTCCCCACCCCTGCTGTAGAGGTTCATGCACTAACCTCCAGAGGTCCTAGGTTTGGTTTTGCCTGATGGTGTTACAAGTATACACATTTAGGATTTCTTGGCTAGGCAGCTTTGCTTTATCTTGTTAGGTTCAGCAAGTTAAAGTAGGTAGATAAAGTGCTTGTCACTTGTAATTCTGAGCTCAGCTTCTGATGTAAATAGAGGCTAACAAGCTCCCTCAGTTTTTTTTTAATTACCACGATGACTTGGGCACAATTTGCCAGGCACTTGTCACTTTTACATTAGAAGACTTGAATACAGTCTTCCTAAGAAGTCAGAACTGAAGTTTGTGCAGAATGCTACAGGCCTTATTAAGTAGGATTTTGCATAGAATGCACATTACTCAGTAGCTTTGCCTGGCTGTAAAAAAGCTACCAGGTGGCATTAAAGGTGCTGGCTTTGATTTATAAAAAGTCCTAAATAGCTTGGAATGTGGTTATCTAAGAGCCAGCAATACTTCTGCTGCTGGCTAAGATTCCATACACCATCCTTAACTCTGAGATTCACTTCCCTCCACTGTCCCAGAGCTCAGATTTATTAACCTTCCACGCATGTTGCAAAGCTTATAATTTTTCTCAGTTTTTTTAGTTGGGGGTGGGATGCGGGTTCAATGGGCTCATTTTACTTATTGTTTACATTCGACAATTATCTCTTTTTTATTTTGGACAGTTTCAGAATGGATAGGTCCTTTCTGTTGCTGTAAAGTGGATTTTATGCCATATATATAAAATATTTCAGTTGTTGAGCAGTACCTGGAACTATAATTTGTGGCCTTATTAACTGAAAAAAAATAATCTCCCTACAGTGACATTCTTATAAGTTCATCAATACATCAGCAGGTACAAAATAACATATATAATAGATGCATCCTTCAGGATTGAACTTCATTTAAGTTTGTCCTGTCTGGCACTGTGTCATACATTAAGCTCTTTCTCCATGTCTGGAGATATTGCATATTTTACATTCTATGTGTCATTTTATGCATTGTTTCCATGAACTGCTAAAGAACCATTCCACAGACAGCAAATCTGACACAGAAGGAACTATGAAAAGCAAAGGCTCTGAGGATTCTTCAGTGATTATTATATCTGAGAATACAGAAATATTAGGTTTTCTCGCCAACATTATTGCTGATATAGTGCTGCATTATTCACTCAGGATGCGTCTACACAGCAGGGCTAAACTCGAAATAAGCTACGCAACTTGAGCTAAGCTAATTGCGTAGCTTAAATCCAAGTAGCTTATTTCAACTTTTGGCAGTCTCTACACAGCAGTTATTTCAAAATAGAGCACTCTTCCCCTGACTTCCCTTACTCATTGTATGTGAAGACACTAACTTCTACAAAGGGCCTATTTTTTAAACTGTCAAAGAAACACTTGT
This sequence comes from Rafetus swinhoei, assembly GCA_019425775.1. Taxonomy (NCBI): domain Eukaryota; kingdom Metazoa; phylum Chordata; order Testudines; family Trionychidae; genus Rafetus; species Rafetus swinhoei. The sequence goes on along the minus strand of CM033437.1, from coordinate 185,812,099 downwards.
GGCATTGTGAAAATGAGTGTTACAGGAGTGGGGGAGAAAGAAGCGCATTATTTCAAATATATTTCAAAATAATGGGCTTGCTGTGTAGATGCACACTACGGTATTTCAGAATTATTCCGAAATAATGCTGCTGTGTAGACATAGCCTCAGCTTCACTGGAGATTTTCCTTAGCCTTGCAGCAAAAATTAAAAATGGCAATGAAAACAATTCTACACATTTTGTGATTGAATTGTACCAAAGTCCTTTTGGCATATGAAGTAGAATGGCACATAGGCCAATTATGTTTGGTATTAAACTGAAATCTTAGGTTAGGAACAATGGGAATGTTTTGGAATCACTGCATTCCACTATGCAATGACCCTGATCCACTTTTCATTTCTCATATAATGTGTGCTACACAGCACTATAGCTCCACAGTGGTCTGGCATTTGCATTGGCAGCAGTAGGATTCCTGGATATACCAAGAATGACAATAGCCAGTGTGGGAAGGAATGGATAACAGTCAAGACACTAAACAGATGTAAAATATCTTCTTGTCATTCTTCCTAACAGCTGTCAATCACAGCCACACACTAAACAAGACACCCCTGAGGGCAAGAGCTAGCTACTGCGTTGCCTTGTTATCCCAATAGAGGCTTCACAGCAGGAAGCATGGTGCGACAGGCTACCTGGGAAATCTAGGCTACTGAGACATCTTTTAGATGTGTCTAAAAACAAACAAGCAGGGAGTATGGAAGATCCTTTTCCTGAGAAATCCACTTGGCACTCATAGCTTCATTGGACAGCAACAAAATGTGAATCACAATGGAATTAGCATCCAATTTGTATAAATTCCCAGTAGGTGCAGCCTGACCCATGTTATCCTTTTAGCTTGTAGCAGTTAGAGAAACACAGAGATGTGATATGTCCTGAAGCCAAAACAAAGCCTTGTTATCTCTCTGTTTCTCAGATGGGATTACAATGGTCTCTGTTGTCTGGCTTTTGTTCAGCATTTCTTGATTGACAATACCCTGAGAGATGTCACCATCCCTGTACACTTCATTGTAGCAGCCTTGTGAATCAAGGGTGCCTTGGGACCTTTTTGTTTTTGTTTTTCAGGTGTTTCAAACAATTGCCAATGCACCAGAAGGGTGACCTCTTGTATGGCTTGCATGTCCAACACTTTATCAGCTGGGTGTCTGTTTGAGAGAGAGAGAAGAGAGAAAACATTAAGTACCCACATGAATGGAAGGCAAAAAGGAGACCAACTTTATTATGGACCCTCATCTGAAAGTAGCATGTGCGGAATGTCAATTTAATAAAGGAATTGACAGCTTTTCTTTGGTTTCTGCAATGCCACAAGTGTTTCTTTGACAGGTTAAAAAATAGGCCCTTTGTAGAAGTTAGTTAGTGTCTTCACATACATTTGTGAATGCCCTGCATAACTGACATTCCCCTCTGCATTGACCAAGGGTAGTGGTATATGGAGATCTGGTCAACCTAAGCTATGTAAAATATGATGTACAGTAGCTGGGCATGAGATACAAATCAGAAAGATATCATCTTACTAAAAATGCTTTCAGAGATGTTATGTTGGAAGAGAATTTCTGAATCTTGTAATACTTTATAATAATAAACTTGCTTAGTGTCTGCTTTACTATAAATGTTTTTAGGTTTGGTTGAATATTTTGTCAAACCTTTTTTCAATAGAAAAGTGATGTTTCAACTAAAGAAAAAAAATAATGGAAAGTGTCTGCTTGCTACAGAAAATGTTTACATTTGTCAAACATCTGAAAACCCAAGACTTTTCTGGGTTTGTTTTTTTTTCAAGCAAAGGTAACTATTTTGTGCAGACTTATTTCATATTAAATGTATTTTATATTAAATGTTTGAATTAGTGTTTAATTTCAAAATGGAAACAGAAATAATGCTATAGACATTTAAAAACCCTTCTGTTGCTCAAGTGAGAGGCTGTGTTGGACTGCACAAGTGAGAGAAAATAGAACATTAGCCAGCTAAAGGAGCAGGAAGCAAGAATGGTGACAGGAAGGGCCTAAGCACCAAGATTAATCTTACGTCAGTGCAGCAGATTCCACACTAGAGATTTGTACTGGGGTAGCTAATCTAGTACTGACAGGGCCTAAGTCATGGGGCTGAATCTACTATTGGATGTCTGATCTGCATATTGGTGTGTGTGTGTAGATCTTCAGATGTCAAAAAGTCAATACCATGACACCACCCATGCTTTCAGCTGTGGTGCTACCTTATCTTACAAACACAATGAATGTGTTACATATTGGCTCCTCCATCACCTTGCACCTTGTACAATCACATTAATACTGGGTGAATGCAAGGAGACTGTAAAATGTACCATTCTGGTGTGATGATAGTGATGACTATACAAGGCTCAAAATAAAAGGCAAAATCAAGCCCTACTAGTGTAGCAGAGTGTGTGTAATTTCCTATATAAGTCAGTATTTACAGGTGAGCCAACCCTTCAGTGGAATCACTTAGCTGTTACAACACAACACACTACGCAACATATGAATATAGAAATGCATGGTGTGATAACAGACAAAGGTATGATGTTATCAGACAGTGGATACGTTGCTAGGGAGAAATTATATTGCGGGAGAAACAAAGGATTACTAATTTTTTTTAATTGATAACATTATCTGAAGAGGCCTTGAAATAGTGATACAAAAGTGAAGGTTGAACTGACTAAAGCATATCTGCCAAGATGTTTAACCCAGACAAGAAACATGACCATTAATTCAATGCATGTTTCATGTGTTATAGGCAGTACAGCTTGCTTAACACTTTCCATTATAAGATCTTGTTTTCAGATGCTTATAACTTTGCCAGACTTCAACTGTTGTCATTGATATTTTCCATATTGGGCATCTTCTCATTTTTTCATGTAGATATTACTGATATTTCAGCTAAAATGGTTCAAACTCTTTCTGAGAACAATACAAGGGAAAATATGTTTTCCCCTCCCCCCCCCATGTTAAAAGAATTCTTTCAGTCTTTGCACAGAAAACCAGTAATACCTCTATGTTTGCCAGGTGGGTTGCCTTGGTATCCGGGATGTGCCTTTTCTCATCCGCATGAAAATTCCATCACATTTGGTCAGGTTGATAAGCCTCTGGAAAATCACAGTTCCAACACGTTTGATAGAGCAGCGAAATTCTCTGAATTTTCCATAAGAACTGAGTGTGTTGTGCTGAGTGGACCATGTAGGAACACACTTAAACTTGGGGTTTTGAGGTTTTAGAATGACTGTCCCTGCAACGGAGTCTTCTGGCAGCCAGACACCTCTGTGGTGCTAAGCCTCAGAATTGAGAGCAGGGAAACTTCCTTCAGTTCTGTGAATGCCAGCCCTGCTGGTGTGCAAGCAGCAATTAGAAAACAGAGGCAGCTGTTTGAGTGGATTGCACAGAGGACAAGAGCTTGAGGTAGGGGCAGGGTAGTTTTTTTTTTTTTTTTTTTTTTAGAAAGGGGCAAGGAGGAAGAATGGGACCTGATTGAAGAGGGAGTATCTGGGCACATAGAAGGAGGAGACGGAAACAGCTTACTTGGCATACAGAGGGTGGGGGTGAGAAATGGAGTGGAAGGGGAATGGAATGTGTTGATAGGAGCAGGCAGAGAGAGAAAAATTAGAGAAGGCTGTGGAGAAAACAGGGCAGAAGCTGGGGGTTGAGGATTGGGTAGGAGACAGAAAGGTATCCAAGCACATAAACACATTCCTGTAGGCCTGGTCTACACTACATCGGAAGGTCAATGTAATATATGCAACTCCAGCTACATAAATTATGTTTCCACGCTGTCCGCACAGTGAGAGGTCAACGGGAGCAAATTCTCCCATAGCTTCCCTTACTCCTTGTGAGGATCAGGAGTACTGGAGCCAATGGGGGCACCCTCTGAGTTCAATTTAGTTGGTGTATAATAGACTCACTACATCAAACCCCAGAAGATCAACCATGGCAGCATTTATCTTTCACATAGTGTAGACATGCCCCTATAAAACCTGGACTTGAACTCTGGCTTTCTGAGTTTCAATATTTCTTTGTTATCAAGCAAATAGTTTTGATACTTATTGCCCTGTGATGGCAGGTCCATTTAGAGGATAACTACCTTCTACTGTTATCAGTTACTCAGTTCCATTGAGAGATAAGTGAACTGTGTATCTAAAGATCCAAACCCTAATGGTGACCATAAAGGAATAATCAGTAGGATTTCATTTGATGGAATTCCTATTATTTCTAGTTTCCTTCTACAAAAATTTTAAAATTTGCACCCCTCCCCCAACAAAACTATGTTAAAAGAACAAGATCTGAAAGTCAAACACTCAGAAGAAATCCCAGAATTAAGGTTATTAATGTTGCTTGACCATGTTAACTTTGTCCACATGTGTGTATGCATTATGATATAGTCTTTAATCACATGATCATATACTTTTCTACCAAACCCTTGCCTTATTCAATCCACAGGACAGGACCATCATGAAACAGAATTAAGGTGTTTGGTATTTCCTAACTTTCAAGTATTTGACATTGAAACCTCAATAAAATTCATTTAATTATATTTTGTGTATAATTTGTTATATAATTATTGAAGCAGCACTCAAAGCACTAAACGGGTGTTCTAAATAGACACACATACATTTATGAGCAATTACTTGAACTGTTTGTTAAGGTATGTATGCAGATAATTAAGTTTCTTTTTTCTTAAACAAGCTCCCTTTACTCTCTGTCTCTGGGGTACTTGGGACTATAACTTAAAGGGCTAAGCATCATTGACAGAGAGTCTGTGTGGATTGTTATGAAGTTCTTGTTTTTAGGCCCAGCAGCTGGAAACAGACACAGAACAAAACAAAACTCTTGTAAGCACTTTAAGTATTAGGTAACCATCAAACACCATATTCTATATACATTTCTCATAATGACTCTCAGCTGCACCAGCAGCCAGCTCTTCTGAACTGGAAATCTCATTAGACTGCCACTCAAGTGTCTTTAAGAAATGAATCTGTCCACATTAGCCTCTTTTCTACATCCCCTCCCTCTGCTTTAATATACACTGACTCATTTATTGTAACTACATGAAATGTATTTAACCAATGGAAGAAAATGTGAAAGAAGAGTTCTCTTTGCAAAACTTATAATATTAATTTCTTAAGATTGACAGTTAATGGCAAGACTTCTATTCATTTCAATATGGGTGGAGGCCACATGCACCCAGGAACTTTAGATGATGCAGCTGAACATTCTCTATTTCCTTGTTGCCTTTGGGGAGTGAAAGGAAAGCAAAACATAACAAAATTATTGGTAATAAAGATAAATAGGCTGTATTTTAAACAGTTGTAAAGAATGTTATGTGTTGCCCTTTTGGAGATGGTCTACAAAGGTAACAGCCTACTATTTCTATCAGCTAAGCGATCCTTTTCCTCAAATGACAGGTGAGCTTGCTGTTAGTTGTAAAAAGCACTGGGTTCAAATGCTTCTGATGGCTCTGCAGGAGTCACTACAGATGAACAGGGTGCAACACCGAGATTTTTGGAAGAGTGCTCAAAATGCAGTTTATCAGGGAGAACACCAATATAAATGTCACTCTGGGGCAAATATCACTGACCTAAGTTAACGTTACCTTACACCAGGGGGTTTTAAACTCCTAGCCTACAGGCCAGTCCTGGCCCGAGCAATTGTGCAATCCGACCTGGAAATGCAGTCTGTTACTGGCTCCCAAACCATGCCCATTTCTGTCATTTCCCACCCTCTTCCCCCATATCACCCCCCCTCCCCAAGCACATGGCTTTGGGGAACACTAGGAGGCTACTCGTATGCTCAGCATGTACACTCAGAAAAGTGGAAGTCATAATCAGCTCCCCCCGAGGAAATAAAGACCCAAATGCTTTGCTCTGTGCTGGTGGATGCAAATGCACATGGAATTATTTTAACTCTACAGCTCAGAAACGAGGGAAGAAAAATTTACATCACATACTTCTCTGACACCCAAGCCTGCAGAAGTCCTTCAACATTATCACCTTGTGTTTGAAGGTTTGAACAATCTTAATCTTCAGGAAGTTCAAAGACCTGAAGATTCACAGGGTGGTCCCCTTGAGAATCCTCACTATTTGAGGTGGATGTTCCCAAGTTAATGTTGCCTCTTGTGGTATTAACATCTCCTCTGTGGTCTCAACCCCAAGCTCACTGGAGGGATAAGAGATGCACAATTTCTTTCCTGGAGGCCAAGTTGACTGCCCTGTTGAGGCATGAGATCAGAATCTCCTGCCAAATTGTAGGGATCTAAATTCATGATAGCCCAAGTTCCCAGGATACTACACAGTGGAGCTAACACTACTCTCTCAGGAAAGATATCAGTTTCTTCTAGGAGGCTATCTGCACAAATCTTCTGAAGCACTTTCCCCTCCTGCAGATTTTAATGTATTTGACCCTAATCTTTTAGTGTAAGCAGTCATCAAATTGAAGTTATTAAAAACTCTCATCTTAATTAAAAAGTGTAATGCATATTACTCCCTGTAAGTACGATACTAAAAATAGCAGGCAGAAGGTTAAAACAGGGTATGATTATAAAACAAGTTCTTAACAATTATTGTTTCTATGTGTATGACGTTCTCAGGAGAATCTCACTGTTCTATACAATAATTTCATAGGGAAATTTCTATACACTGTTTTTTAAAAATCCATATCAATTTCCAATGTCATGTCTTTAGCATTGCAAAGGTCATGTTGATCATAATGTGCTTAATTATAATTGCTAATTAATCTATGGAGAATATCTATTTCAGGTGGGGAAAAGTAACTAGCAAAAGAATTTTCCACAATTGTTCCCATTGTGCAGTGTTGGCTGTCAGCTAGTACCACTTAGTTAGAACAGATTTAATATTAGTGGCAACAGCCATATAGATAATTGAAATAATTTCATTAGAGCCTGGCCTATTCCCTTGGAATTCTGTTTCTTTCTGTCATACTATCTTCAAAAGAAAATTGATTTATTGAGTGTTGTGAATTCTCTGTGTAAGATAGTCAGAATATTTCCTTCCAACATTTTTGATGCTACAAAAATATTTCAGCTATGATCTGCATGGAAACATGATCCAATAAAATACAAACTGACCCAGAACATCCTCTTCACCTTGGCAAGCAGGCAGCACAAAGACCTAGTCGATCCCTCATTAGGAATGTGTAAGAAAAGAGTTTGACCTGTATGATACCATTTCATCTCTCTCTCCCTCCCTTATCCATAGAAGCTGCTCTGCAGAAGTGGGAACCTTTGCATGGAAGTGGAACTTGCTGGGGCCTAGAATGAGTGAGATGGGTAGACACTATTTCAGAATGTTCATAAAACTCAAATACCATCTGTACACATGTTCACAAGAATCAAATTTCTAACAGTGGGTTTTTAAACAAAACAAAACAACTAGCAAGCTTAAAAAGGTTCAGCCTTTCACACAAGAAACAGAAACACCATGTGACTTAGGCAACCAATCATAAAGCTTGATGGTTGAATTTTGAAAAAAGATCTCTACTACTCAGGTTCTTAAGGCTCTCACTGAGGTCCCTCTACTAGTGTATAATGCAACATGGGTATCATCTTTCTCCTTTTCCTCTCCTAGGAGAAAAAATAGCATGCAGATTTTTGTCTGGTTTTGTTTTGGTTTTGAAATGTATTTTTATTGACTGAACTATTGATTTATGAATTCACTACTCTTGACTGAATACTCACTATGAACAGTTTACAGACAGTCCACACCTCATAAATGTTCACAAACATGATTCAGGGAACAATTGTGAACATATCTGTAGAAGTTATAATCTGTTTCCTAATAGTTTATGAATTGGGAAAAAGGATTACTTTTGTGAATGAGTTGTTCGTGACAAACAGTTTGGCCATCTCTAGTCTAGAGACAGACTTTAAATGTTTTATCTTGCAAGTGTAATTAGACTGGTGGTCTTACTCTAACACCTAATTAGGATTTTCCCACATAGCAATGATACTTTATACAGTTTGGCATGGTTAGCCATTTTTTCTCAGGAGAGACTCAGTTATTCAATACCAAGACCTACATAAGCCAGAATGATGAACCTCTCCAGAGCTCTATGGAGAAATTGATACACCATCTGACCTCTCTTAGCCATAAAAATCAGTCTCATGGTTTCACCATACTATTAATAATAGCTAATGAAATTGTACAGGTTATAGGTGCAGTTCAACGCAACAAAACACAATATGTAATGTTTGTGTGATTTTTACAGGACTAACTCCAAAAGCACTGTGAAGAGCTTCCAGTTCACAACAATTTCCTCACCACTGAGTTATTATGGGACCTGATTGCTTTTGGATTCCTGTTAATCGCTAATTGGTAATGACTCCTACAATAAGCACGGAATAGGTACTATGCATTTCTAAAACTCTTCATTGGATTTAGCATAAGCACTTATATTCTTACCTCTATCATTAGATTTCAAAGTCTCCAGGCTACAGCCACAATTTTGACTGTACAAGGGGAAAAGTCAAAAGACTAGGAGAAGAGCAAAGCAGTGGCAGTCTTAATTTTTTATCAGATACCATCAATGTCTTCCGCACAAGTAAATGGTAAGCCATTTCTCAAATAGATATACTCCATTTGCTTCATTTATTTCACTATTGGATTCTGTGTTTCAGGCAGAACACGAAGTGATGGTAATTGAAGGTATCTGGACTACGGGGGAAAATCCCTCTTGAAGCCTAATAATAATCTAGCCCATCAACAGAAAGATGAGATTCTATGCAGGGCACTCACTGGGGTCTATTTGAGACAAAAATCTTTCCCATTTGTTCTTAGGCCCTCTTTTCCCACCACAGACACTAGGTGGTGGTGGGATTCATTTCCCTTCACTGGCTGCAAACAGTTGTGAACTCACAGGAGCTCTGAAGAAACAACCATGAATAGCTGGTCTCAAGCCTTACCTCAAGGAGACATGGGCAGCGTTCCAACTTACTGAACGCTTGAGTTTCCTTTCCCTTCTAGAAAGCTCTGCTACTTCTCCTCCCTCTTCTAGACATGCTTTAGTTCTCAGGACTCCAAGACCCAATTCCTTCCAAACCTACCAAGTCAGATCTTCCCACTGCTCGGAGCAGCCATTCTTCTACAGCAAATTCTCCCCCTCTATATCTTCTTCCCTTCCTTATTATTCACTCTAGCTGTGACATTGCCAGGCATTGAAGGCAGAGCTGACTGAAGCTCCTACATGTAGGTCATATCACTAATACCTGGATTGGTCCAACACACAGGATATATGAAAGTGGAGAAGACTAGGAGTATACAGTGCTATTATAACACCAGCAAATAGGGAAGGGAGGCCTGCAAAGCTTCTGAGTAATAATTTAGTGTCCCTCTTTTGATCCCATCCCCAACTCTAGCATCTCTTTCCACAAACATCATCATGAGCAACATCTTAAATCTTTTTGGTTAAGCCATATACAGTCACAAAGTGTTATTTTACAGTCACAGGGTCTCTTTGCAGCTACTATGCAGCTGTGCAATATGCAGTATTTTGATAGTTTAGATTTAAAACTGAGATCACTATAGATATGTTCAGTACCTTTGAGCCTATTTAAGGACCTGGTTTTTAAAGGTACTGAGCTTCTCTACTACCCACTGACTTCCCTTGGAATTGCTAACGCACAGCATCTCGGAAAATTAGGCCCTACCTATACTCAAATGCAGTGTACCGGAATAATTGTGCAGACCACAAATATATTAATCTCTGTAACTCTTGTGTATCTTCCAAATAGAACATGCATAAAGATAAAAATCTAACTATTTTAATATAATATTTTAGCAAAAATATGAATGGCTCAATTTTAATGTGCTGTTCTACACATTCTTCCTTAAGAATAAGGCTTTTTTAAAAATTGCCACTATTATAATGAAAATATCAGGACTGTATTGGACTTTCCTCTTATCTAGTGCTCTTCCATCAACAGATTAGCTGAGTGTTTCACACACTTTAATATATTTATCCTCACACTCTGCCCCCCCATGCCATGAGATATGGAAGTGCTATTATTCCCATTTCACAGATGTGTGACTGAGTGATAGAGAAATTGAGTAGCTTGTGGCAGAGCAAGGAAGTGAATCCAGGTTGCCTGCATTCCAAGCTAGCACCCTATTCACTGGATAGGTTACTAGCTTCTTCTTTTTCTTTATCTTGTGCTTGGCCTTAGAAGCTTTCTTCTCTTCTTTCTTTTCTTCTCCTCCTTCTCCTTTAGTTTTCTTACAAGGCCCATAACAGCAGAATGCAGGAAGAAAGAAAGATGAGGTCTTATAGGGTATGTCTAGACTACATGGCTCCGTCAACGGAGCCATGTAAACTAGTTTACCCGGCATAGGCAAAGAAGCGGGGATTTAAATAATCCCCGCTTCATTAAAATAAACATGGCTGCTGCGCTGTGCCGACGATGAGCTTATCCAGCACAGCGTGGCAGTCTAGAGGCAGATCTGTCGGCTGGGGAAACCTTTGCCGACCGATCCTGTAAACCTCGTTTCTTATTCAGTAATATTATACCCCCACACATAGCCACCACACAAAATCATAAAATAATTAATCAATAAACATTTCTCTACTGTTTGGAAATTACATGATAATGTAATTTAAGATTGTACCAGTAATTCATATGGAACCATAAGTTAATTTTGCCATTTCCTGACCTGAGTGTTCAGCTGTCTCAAACACATCTACACAGCTTTCGGCATAAAGTAATAACAGTTTACAGTGAATTCCTGATAACTTAATTATAACTGTTCCCTGTGCAAGCAACATTTCATCCACTGATGTCAAAGTTTGCTTACCCCATGGTATGATTATTATGACCACCTTGTAAATAGAAAGTACACTCAAATGTTCATGTAACTTAAATGGCTGTTCATGTGAAACTGTTTTTAGAAAAAACAGAGTGATGGGATTGAGTCACAAATTAAGATTTGGATCAAAAGTTCTCAAATTTGGGTGAGGAGCTTGAATCTGGGGTGTCCTAGTGGGACCCAACTCTTTAAAAACAAACACCTTCAAACATAATCTTTACCTCCTGATTATTAGATATTTCTTTATAGGATGTAATCAAGGGCCATTTTCCTCTGAGAAAAATATTATCTGAAGCAGGTGTGTTCTTTAAGAAATATAGAGGCTGGACCTAGCTGGTCCGGCACCCTCGGGACCAGACTGGTTCCAAAGGAGGGGATTTGCTGGACCAGGGAAGGGCCCTCCCCTGCTGGCCTGGCCTGGCACCAGATTAGGTGCCCCCGCTGCTGCTCCTGCCCCCCAGGGCTCTCTATGTGCTGCCAGGGCAGAGTGCCACAGCCAAGCTCCGCAGCTGGAGCAGAGCTCTGTGGCTGCCTGGTCCTGTGGCCAAGACTGGAGCTGTACAGCCAGAGCTAGAGTTGCATAGCCACCTGGCTCTGTGACCAGCGCTGGAGCTGCGCAACCAGGGCTGGGGCAGAGAGCTGGGGACAGAGCTCCTTGGCTGGGGACAGAGCTTCCTGGCCATTGTTGGGTCCAGAACTCCCCACTGTGACAACAGTTCCCCCTCCCCCCCCACTCTCTGGGCTGCCGGTGCCCCCTAACGTGTTCCCTTTTCCTGGGTTCTGTGGTCCAGAACATCTGTGGTCCCTGCCAGACCACAGGGCTGTGTCTAGACTGGCATGATTTTCCGGAAATGCTTTTAACTGAAAAGTTTTCCATTAAAAGCATTTTCGGAACAGAGCATCTGGATTGTACGGGCGCTTTTCATAAAAGCACTTTTTGCGGAAAAGCGTCCGTGCCAATCTAGATGCGCTTTCATAAAAAGCCCCGATCGCCATTTTTGCGATCGGGCTTTTTTTGCGGAAAACAAATCTCAGCTGTCTACACTGGCCCTTTGCGCAAAGTTTTGCGCAAAGGACTTTGCCCGAATAGGAGCAGCATAGTATTTCCACAAAAAGCACTGATTTCTTACAGTAGGAAGTCAGTGCTTTTGTGGAAATTCAAGCAGCCAGTGTAGACAGCTGGCAAGTTTTTCCGGAAAAGCGGCTGATTTTCCGGAAAAACTGGCCAGTCTAGACACAGCCCAGATGTTTCCAAACCAGGGAGTCTTGGTTAAGGGAGGTACAACCTGTATTTCTATTTTTTTTAAAAAAAGCAAAAGTCAAGTGTGAAGTGGTTTTATATGATTTTTGTGTTCATCTGTTGAAAATCTTTAGCTCCACCATCTGCAGAAAGATGACATTATAATTCAAGTTTCTATAAACATGCTGTGACAACAGGATTTTTAATACCACACCTGAAGGAAACAGATAGTGTACAAATGTAAGGCACCTGCTGGCTTTGGTGTTTATACAATCAACTGAGCAGGAGCTTGTAATACTTCCCAAAAGATCTCTGCCAGTGGCCTTGTTATAAATCCCTCCACAGCCAGACAAGTTGGCCTTTATTTTTTTCATATTGCTCTGGGCATCTCACATGACATTCCCAAATAAGGTATTGTACTACAGGCCTGCTCTGATTGCTAGTAATGACTTAACTGCAAAGGAATTATAACAGTACCAATAACAGTGGTTTGCACTGTGAATGTCTCAGCTACTCCAAAAATGCCAGAGCAACCAATATAATTTGCTTCTCACTCTTTAGTTTGAAAGGAAGAGAAAGACAGAACACTTTACAACTGCTGCTAATCTGTAAAAAACACTTGATTGTTCATTCAACAGTGGGAAGCAAAAACAAATGTAAACCAGATAATAGTATTAGCTCCACTCTAATATGTAGTAAGACAACATTATTCAAACCACTGAATTAAAATAAAAAAGAGAAATAGAAGTTTGACTTGACTTGATTCCAAAAATGAGGTAATTTGGATGAATGATGATTTATACCTTCAAACTTCTGCTATATATTCTCGAGTGTGTATTAAAGACCATTGCACGTGACCATTAGACTAACACCAATGAGGTGTGTACCAGAATTAGACTGCAAACTCTGTGGGGTTTGTGTCTTTGTGCACAGCTGTGCAGTAGAATATGCTGAGGTGGATGCTGAGAGTGCATTATCTGTGCAAACCCACAAAATTAACAGGAGAGAGAATACTGTCTTAAAACAAGGCAATAAGTCACCAATTAAAAATAAGTATTCAACCAATTTTAAAGATTCCAAAAGGAAGCCACTGGATAAAAACTCAGTTTGATAAAACAGATACCTACAACATGGATATGTGGGTTAAAGACCCAAATACTCAACCCTTTCTCACATCAGAGTATTCTTTTGCATGTGAGCAGTTCCACTGAATTTAATGAAGCTATTCATTTATATTGTCACCAACATAAGTATGATGTACAAATTGGTCCTAAAAGAGAGAGGAAAGCTTTCATCATTCTTTCACAATTTTTCTGTGGTTAATGCCACAAATGGATCCAAAATGTGTCCTTTAAGGAACCAGATATCCTTTAAGAAATCTATATTAAAATGATGTTATTAAGATTGCAAAATCAAACACTCAAAATTTAGGAAAGGCCAGATTTAAGCTTCCCCTTGCAACCTTAGTTCTACTCCTTCATTGCATGCATTATTTATGCAGCCTTTGGATCTAAATCTCCCTTAGGTGTGCAGTATGTTTGATGTTCAGATGGCCAGCATGCAAAGCCATTCTGTGCTTCATGATATGAAGATCTCCATTCATTCCTTTGGGGTTTGCATGAAAACAAAGGGAGGGGAGGGCTTGTGTGTGTTCCTTGAGTTCTGGGTGACTCTGCTGATGTCAGAATTGCCAAAAAACACTGCCCATCTGGAACAGAGTTGTATCTGCTGATTGTTTTGCCTGGGAATCAGCTTTCCATGTGGTCAACCAAAGGTACCTTCTGGGAACCTCTGTAGTTGCCATAGAGCCAAAAAAAATGTGAATGTTATTCCGGGAGGCCTCAGCAATAAAGAGAGAAGTAATGGAAATCTCATTCAGAAGCACTAGTGACCTTCTCCCTCTGAGAAAAAGAAGCTGCCTTTTAGTTCCTTGCAATTTGCAAGAATGATTCTTGCCAAATTAACTGAGGTGGATGAGATATGAAGAGAACCTGCCATAGCTTGATAATTCCACCTAAGAAAGGATTCCCTTTTTATGACTTCTTGCTTAAATCAAAGATCATCCTTGGCTCAGATCATTGTTTCCATGGCCTCTGTATGAACAGTCACATCAATTTTGGGTACCTGAAACAAGAATTGATCCTTCTTTTGAAATCATTAATGTTTCAAATCCCTACATGCATTAACTGTTTTTTCCCTTTTGTAGCCTTATTTGAATTTCCATAAAGCTGACCTGAGAGGGAAGCCAGGGTATATTTTACTTTCAGAAAGAAACCACTAGACAACCTATGGAACTTGTGATCTTGTCTAGCAGTCTGCATATCTAATTCTAGACTCAGCACAATGACTACCCTTATAGACATAGTGTCATGGGAAGAGAAAGAAAATACCTATCCTGAGAACCAGATGCTAACATTTCTCACAAAGAACCAGTTCCCTAGCTGAACAGTCTGTCTTGAAGGACAAAATAGACATTGTCATTTTTGATACTCCCTGGAGAGGTGGCATTGCATTTCATACAAAAACAGGTTCTCTTCTATCAGCCATTTTGTGTAATAGCTAGACAACTCCCCACGGGGCATCCTGAACGGTGAGGATAGTAGAGAATCAGAAATGTCAGAACTGAAGACAGAGAGATTAGCAGAAGAAATGATATAAGCAAGAAGTTCAAGAAAAAGTTTCCTCTGGGCTGGTGGAAGACAAGGAGCTCTCATCTCCTATGCTTTGCTTGCTTGGAAGCAGAACAGCCTTGACTTGAGGATCCCTTCCACCAGTTTTGCTGACTCTATGTCACCACTTCATTTATGCAGGATAAGTAGATAGTAAATCTGAGAAGAATATGAAAAAAATATTTGTAATTTCTCAAAACCCAGTAATCAGATCATAGTACTAGTCCATTCCTGACCTTGTGTAATTCAGTGGGGGAAGAAGTGAGACCTAAATTGAAGCTTTAAGTAGGAAAAACATTTTGGGTAATGACATACAAATGAGTATATGAGAGGATCTATTTTCCCCAATAATATAAATGTAAATGCCACACAAAGCTTTACAAAAGTGACTAGTAATTCTGAGTGCCTTCATTTATGGATGCCCAATGTAACACAATTTACAGGGACCTCATTGTAAGAGACTGCTAAGAATCTGCCACTAAAAATCATGCATTTCAGAAGCTGAAGAATCCCAAAACACTAGTTGTTCTTGAAAATCTTGCCCTGTAAGTAATGATATGATTTTATCTCTATTGTAAGTAAAGAAATTAATTGAAATAAACCACACGCACAGCGTATATAAAATGATAAATATAAATTCAACATTAAGACTAAAGCTATTAAAAATTCATACTAGTAAAAAACAATATAATAGTTATTTAACTTGAGCATTCACACACAAGGATCCTATTGTCCCATCTTTAAAAACAGGAGACTTTTATTAAACAAATAATAATACCATCTTTCAATTTTTAGTGCCTTTTACAAACTTTTGGCCCACTACGAAAATGCAGACACCATTTCTGGGTAGAACATTACTGTTCTTTAACATTCAGCACAACAAAATGGTTTAAGACAGGAAGTGAAGGGGAAAACCATGGGGGAAAAAAAATCTCAGCTGATCTCATAAAGTTATCTTTGGTGATATATTGTCTAATGCCTCACATGCATTGCATTTTCAAAATGTTTTATGTATTACTCATGAAAAAGTATGGGGTGATGTAATATATTTCAGTCCTTGAAATGACAAGTTATGTATAAGGACATTACAAAGACATTATTAAATGTATGTATATATGTATATGAAAGGTGAAAATATAGTTTATGGTATGCAAGTCAAGACAGTTTAACATCACATGCCCTGGAGACTGCACAAATGTGACAATCAGCAGAAGAGTCTCAAGGCATGAAAGAGATGCACCCAAGTTGCTTAGGCAAACTCATAAATAAACTGTTTTGCTTTTTGGTCAAATGGTTCTCTAAGGGTATGTCTACACTTGCACCCTAGTTTGGACTAGGGATGCAAATGCAGGCATTCGAAATTGCTAATGAAGCGGGGATTTAAATATCCCGCGCTTCATTAGCATGATCTCGCCGACGCACTAATTCGAATCACAGCTAATTCGAACCAGGAAGTGCGCACCGGGACAAGTTAGTTCGAACCAAACCCCTTGGTTCTAACTAACGTCATTTTTTGAGGAGTAACGTTAGTTCGAACCAAGGGGTTTGTTCGAACTAATTCGTCCCGGCGTGCACTTCCTGGTTCGAATCAGCTGTGATTCGAACTAGCGCTCCAGCGAGATCATGCTAATGAAGCGCGGGATATTTAAATCCCTGCTTCATTAGCAATTTCGAATTTGCATCCTTAGTCCCAACTAGGGTGCAAGTGTAGACATACCCTAATACTATGTCCTATATGTTAGATGAACTATTTACTATTTGCATTTCAGCTTGAGATAAATGACCTTTCTCTCCCTGATGTTATTTTGAAACAATATGCCAATGTGCTAAATAGAAAGAGGGTGAGTAAACAATGAACACCACATCAGAGGAATGAATTTTCACACAAATAATTTTCCCTACAAAGGCCATATAATTTCCAGGGTTTGAATTTTAAAACAAAACAACACCAGTACTAACTAACAACATCAAATCTAACCCTCCAACAAATACCTTATATACTTACAAGTATTCATATGATGAATATATAATACACTTGTCCCTTACCACGTAAATCCTGAAGAAGTGGGTTGCGCCCACGAAAGCTCATAATACCATCTACATGTTTTGTTAGTCTTTAAGTTTTTCCTGTTACAGACTAATGCTATGTCTAGACTGCAGGCTTCTTTTCCAGAAGAGATCTGCTAAAAAAAAAACTTCTTCTGAAAGAGAGCATCTACACAGCAAAAGCGCATTGAAAAAAGCGATCTACTTTTTCGAAAGATAGTGTCCACACTGAGTGGATGCTATCTTGCATTTAAGCTGTGATTACTATGGATGGAGTGGCCACCAGGGCACCTGTGCTCTTTCCTCTTCATTTGAAAGAACTTCTTCTTCCCCGTCCTCTTCCACCCCCCCCTTCCCCCGAAAGAGCGCTTATGGAAAAAGGCTTCTTCCTCATAGCAAGAGGTTTACCAATGTCCGAAAAAAACCCTCTGTTCTTTTGATTTTTTTTTCAAAAGAACATGATTGCAGTGTGGACGTAAGTGAATTTTTTTCAGAGAAACGTGTGTTTTTCTGAAAAAGCTCTGCAGTGTAGACATACCCTAACTTGGCTACCTCTCTGAAGTACATAAATAACTACAAACCTGACGTGTTGCTTTTATTTATTAAAGAACTGTAAATTGCTTTTGGTATTATTTTGGAGGTTCCATTTCATGATCATTTTTGCTAATGTAATAGACCTTTCAGGAAGCCCACATATTAATTTTTTAACTAAACCAAAGCAATTGTGGTGGCCAAAGCAATCACTGTTCACTTACATCAAAGTTCTTCCATGTCTATTTTGTTATAGCCCAGGGTACTACTAGTACGCAGAATCTTGTTACATGCAGTTGGGCTTTATTATCTCCTCTCTGGCTTACAACAAGATGTTTTTAATTACTTGTTTCATCACTAATTTTTTTTCAAGTTGAATGTTGATTCTTCTCATCCTGACATAGATAACACATTATGTTTCCAAACCCAGTCTTCATGAATGACCTGGCATTAATAGTACAAGCTGTCCAATTATTTTAAAGCGGTAAAAATGACGGGGCATAACACATGTATATGTGTTAGGCAATTCTTTCATCCTACGCTGGAAAAGCAGTCTATTTCCACATGCTAGTACTGACACATGCAGTTTCAAATAGGCAAATCAAGTCTGCAAAAAAAGACAAAAGCAATCCCTGTCTCCCTCAAACATGTCCAGAAAATTCACCCAACTACCAAAGCAAACTTGAATCTATAAATCTTGGACTGATTTAAATGAGTTCTGTCCACCTACATACCAGGATGCCCATCTTTATGCAGAAATTCATAGCCTACCTCCTTTACCCAAACCAGAAAAAGCCATAATACTGCCTCAACCATTTCTAAATTCTCTCCAACCCAAGTACACACAATCCACCTGCTTTCTGTCTGCATGAATACTTTGGTATCTATCTCTGTAAGTACTCCGCACCTTACTTCTCACAGCTATTAAAACCCTCCGCTGAAGTTGGTTCCACTTACATGCTTGGGCTTGGGGTGAAGGACACAAGAGAGTGGTGTGTGTTAAGTTTGATGGGTTCATTGTCCAGGAATGGGGCTCTCCCAGGCATAACGGCAATACAGAGAAGATATAATACTACTCATAATTATTATTTTTATTACCATTTTTAAGAATGCCCTGGCCAAAAGAAGATAAGTTTGTGGGAGCCAGAGGACCCCCTGGAGTGGCCATCAGATTCTGCCTCTAAAATAGCTCTAATTTATACCCTCTCTGTTGCTCCTAAGGACTAAAATCATATGACTTAAAAGTAAATGATGATTTTTTTTAAACTTTCCCTTTTACTGTTCCATTGTGATGTATAAAACCAAAGCCAAACTTTTCGTTCCTCTAGGGGTTACATCCAAAATATCTGAACCTGGCAAAATCCATGAGAACTGAATAATGTCACATAAGTGTGAAATATGAGTTACAGCTTTCCTTCCTTGTTTAGGAGCTCCCAAATATAGATATGGAAGAGAGGACCTGAGATTTTAAATGTAAAGAAACAAGTCACTTTTTTGTAGCATCTCTAAAGCCACACATTGTAAGAGAGCAGTAAAGAGCAAACATGTCTTTGTTTGTGAACATTTTCAGACCTTTCAATTTTAACACTGAGCACATGTCTACACAGTGGGGCTAAAGCCAAAATAAGCTACACAACTTGAGGTATGTCAATTGCATAGCTTAAGTCGAAATAACTTATTTCGGCTTTTGGCGCTGTCTACACAGCAGGAAATCCAAGAAAGAGTACTCTTCCTCCAACTTCCCTTACTCCTCATAAAATGAGGGTTACAGGAGTCAGAGTAAGAAGTCCAGCTCGACATTATTTTGACATTGTCGAAATAACTGCTTGTAGTGTAGACGCAGATTATGTTATTTCAGAATAACGTCAGTTATTCCAAAATAATGCTGCTGTGTAGATGTACCCTCATGAGATGGAACACTCTCTATAATAACAGTAATAAGGGCTTTAAAGGTGTGTGATTAGAGGCAGAGTGCAAACTGCTGAGATAAAAAGTGCTGATGGGTTTAGAAGCATCATTTTGATTTGTTTTTTGGGGGGAAGCAGAGTTTCCAGAGGACATTTCTTAGAGAAAGCATTTGTGACTCCATTTTGAGGTGAGTTGTCCAGTGAGGTCCTTACAGCTACTTAACTCTTTTGTTCCTTCCCAATTTCAGCTATTAGAAGCATCCATTGAAAGATCCAATTCTCTTGGTCCCACACTGCATGCAGTCATTTGCACCACAGCAAAGAGGAAGTACCAATGCAAATCACCAGACAAGCTGCAGGACAGTGGAGAATCAGACCCAAAGTCTGAGGTGAACACAGCAAAGTGACTACTAGGGAGAATGAAAGCCTGGAGAAGGGGCTGAGCAGAGCTGGTTTGAAATTATCTGACAAAATCCAGCTTTGTAGGAAAAGGTCCATTCACTGAGCCTGAAATGCTTTATGAGAATGGCTCAGGGTAGGTAAACTTTCATGGACTCACAGGCAGGGTTCAGACAGAAACTTGCCTGGTTTCCTGGTGGGCTGTCAGGGTGTCCAAGCTTTCATTGTCCTTTGTTCTCAGACAGCTCGGCCATGTCGGGGCTTCCACACTTCCTGCTATGGAATTATGAACTGGAAAGCCCTAGAACTAACTGAGACTCAGTTACCAGACCCCTATTTGGAGCAGGAAACCTGGAACCCCCTGCTTGAGCCAGGACTTACAGGGCTTCTATGCTCCCTTCTGCTCAGCTCGGAGCCTGATAGCCCTGAGTCCTATGGCTCAAGACAGAACTCTCAGGACTTCTCAAGTACTGGTAGAACCCATACAGCCCCTGGGTGTGGTGTACTGTTCCAGCTATTGGCACTGAGACCACTTACAGAGAGAATAATGAGTCTGCTCAAAAGCCTTAGCTAAGGACTTTTAGCTCATGTGGTAGACGGTCACACTCGAAGCTCCAGAAGTCCCAATTTTGATTCTGCCTGTGAGCATTGCACCTGCTCCGCAGCACAGAGCTACCAGGCTTCTCTGAATTCAAGAGCTCCAGCAAGGAGTTCCCTAAGTCAGGGCAGCCAGCTGCTTCATTTCATTTTGGAAACAAATGAAAACCATTCATTTTTTCCAAAATGGTTTTTTTTTTAATATCTTTCAGCAGGAAATTTAGAAATATCTGGTGCTCATTCCAAAGCAGAATGGGAACATTTTCCAGAGGACTGGAAATTTCAAGGTGTTGCAGGTTCTTATGTTCGGTCCTTTCCAATGGGCCTCTCCAGAGAAGATCTTACCTTGAATTCTTGAGACTGAAGACAAATAGGGGGGGAAAAGATTTATGAGCAAATGAGGACAACATGGAGAGTCACTGGCCAACATGCCAAGTCCATTGCCACTTCCACAGACATTTACACCTGAGCATAATTTACCAGAGACTGAGCCTAGATTCTGCCTCAGAACAAGCCAAATTACCACTTTTTAGAAGAGTTTACTATTAATCTGCCAGGGGATCCTGTGGTGGATGATTCTGGTGGGTCACTCTGGAAACCTGAAATCTTAGGAGCTTTTAAATATTTTTAGCATGTGTTGAGTATTCAGTGTCTATGTAATATGCTGCAAATGAAAACTTGTTTTACTTCAGCTCTCAGGTCCAGATTTAACTTTCACTAACAAACAATCTTTATTTTAAAATCATGGGCACACTGTGTAGATTACTTATCTCTGAAAACTCTTTGTTTGTCCAATCACTTTTTTTCTCATGTCTGGCATTATAGCTCTGTTTACACATTAACATCTACATACCAAAGATTAATTGTATATAATCCAAGATATTAGGGGAAAACTCTGTTTAACAATTAACAAGAAGTGAGGCGATTTCCATTTCTTTTAACTATTGTGTTAACTCTTTAACTTCCAGGAAAAGCAGTTCTCTCTCTTTTCTTTCATAACGATTGTATAAAGGACAAAAATAAAATAATATGAAGGGGTCTAAAAACAGGACCAGGGCCAAGAAATGTAGACATAATGCTTTAACTTTGTAATTCATTCATAGCAGTGCTTATTAAATAATTCATCACTTTAACTTTGAGTTCAAGCTCTTTAGCGGCTTTGTGTCATTTAGTTGTATGAGACTGAGCACAATAGGGTTAGGAAATGTAGCAGCTACTATAATACAAGTAATACATAACAACACTCTCCAGTTAATAAAGGAATCAACTGTAAAGTATTGCACTGTAATGCACTTGCTACAAAAAGTAGTCGGGAGTTTTGGTGAAGGACTGGAGGACTAGAGCCATTGATATCACTCTGAGATTCACTTAAATTCAGACTTTTGATCAGAGCAGAAATCATTTCAACGTGACTTAATAGAAATATACCTTGTAGCATTGCTTCCTTACATGACTCAAGCTGAAATAAAGACTTTTCATAAGTGTAATTGACCACTAACATATATTATTGTTATGATGCAATACAGCTATAAATCAGATTATCTTATTCACTTGATCAATCATATATTGTTATCTATAAACTTAAAAATTAAGATGATTATTTTTAATTGGAATTCAAAGCCTTGATCTCATTCTTTCTCTCCTGTAGTAAATATGTGTATCTACGTAGATGTTCTATTCTTTTTCAAGGAGCCTACCCACAGATCAGATTCTGCTTCCCTTACTCATGGTGAGTGATCCCATGACTGAAGTGGGACTATTTGTGAAGCAACAACCTACTCGGGGTGAGTAAGGCCCAACATTAGCATTTACCTTTTATTTATCAAGTCTAAAATCCACATACCTTTTAAGTAGACTCAATATGCCATCTAGTGGAGACCACTGTAACAGACCTTTTCCACTATTAGCAACCTATTCAAAGATGTCTTCCACTCTGAGACTTATCTAGTGATCTCTAATGAGTTGTGAAATATTTTATTTTCATAAAAACAAAAATTTGAGAAAGAGAACCATCCACCACATATCAAAGTCTTCTTTTTTTGCCTCCCTTCACTTCTCACAAAAATGCAAACTTCAAATATTCTAGAAGCTGGGTATTTTTTTTTTAATTTAATCATGGTTTTTCACATCAAGGTACCAAAAGATCTTGGAGTACTTACAGTAAAATGGATTTATATTGATAGTATGAAGATAAGAACACACTATACACACAGGATTCACAATCCAGTATGTCTATATGACTCTAAAGGAGAAAGTGGTATCTTTTACATACATTACAGGACTCTTAATGCCATATAGAGCTGGAATAAACAACCTATACAGTTTTTAAACTAATATATCTTCTCATATGTAGTGATCCTTAGGCTTGGAGATCCTCTTAAAATGAACTCCTTTTTGTAGTGGGGACTTATTGTTTTACCATTAAGGCTACGTCTAGACTGCAGCAATGCTGTGTCCAGGGAATGTGTCCACTTTTCCGAAATTTTTTTTGGAAAAGCAGACGCGTTCTTTCGCCATCCCTGTAAACGTCATTGTACGAGGAAGAAGGGATGGCTCAAAAGAGAAGGGTTTTTTTTTAAATTTGATACTGTGTAGACATGCCAAATTTTGGAAAAGCCTCTTTCGAAAGAAAAGTGGCAATTGCATTTTGCAATTTGCATATCTTTTCCCAACTTTTCATTGTAGTCTAGACGTAGCCTAAGCCTTTATGCAATAAAAACAACTAATTACCCTGATGCAAATTAAAGATGCTGTGGAAGGACAGTCATTTAATATAAACATTGATCCCAATAACAGCTATTCAGTTGGTCTAATGGTTATTGCTACAAATTTATGCCTTACAGTATGTAATATTCAAACACACTTAAGAATTGGGAAGCTTTGCTTTTAAATCTGGCCACATTGTTTGAACTCTGGTTCATGAAGTGGGCTTTTGTCCATATTGAAAAGCATCATTGATCTAGCCCTCTTGAGCATGCTGAACACTTCTAAACACTTTTTGTCTTTGGCTTATTTTGTTTCTGGCATTATGTTCCACTTTCTAAAATCAAAGGATGTAAGAAAAAATATAGTGTGTAAGAGGGAAGGTCCTGTTATGGCTCAGTAACTGGTTAAAAGATGGGAAACAAAGGGTAGGAATAAACAGTGTTTAAAGTGGAGAGGGGTAAATTATAGGGTCACCCAAAGATCTGTATGGGGACTAGTGATGTTCAGCATAGTCATAAATGAGCAGGAAAAAATGGGTAAACACAGGTGGAAAAATTTGCAAACAATGCAAAATTACTCAAGATAGTTAAGTCCAAATCTGACTGCAATGAGTTACTAAGGGATGTCATGAAATTGGGTGAACAGGAAGAAAATGGCAAATGAAATTCAGTGTTAATAAATGCAAAGTAATGCACACCAGAAATTATACTCCTAAATATACTTACAAAATGATGGGCTCTAAATTAGCTGTTACCACTCCACAAAGAGAAATTGGAGTCACTATGGATACATCTGCTCAGTGAACAGCAGCAGTCAAAAAAGCAAACAAAATGTTAGGCACCATTAGGAAAGGTATAGATAATAAGTCAGAAAATATCATAATGCTATGCTATAAACCTATGGTACTCCCACACTTTAAATAGTGCATGCAGTTCTGGTCACCCCATCTCAAAAAAGATATAGAATTGGAAAAAGTATAGAGAAGGGTCACAAAAATGATTAGGGGCATGGGAAGCTACTATATGAGAAGAGATTAATAAAACCAGGACAGGTAAGCTTGGAAAGAGACAACTGAAGTGGGGAGGTTATGATAGAGGCCTATAAAATCATGAATGGTGTGGAGGAAATAATTGAGGAAGTGTCATTTACCATTTCATATGACATAAGAAGCAGGGGTCACCCAATGAAATTAATTGGTAGCAGGTTTAAAACAAACATAAGAAGTACTTCTTCACACATGCATAGTCAACTTGTGCAAGTTATTGCCAGGGGATGTTATGAAGGCCAAAAATACAACTAGCTTCAAAAACGTTAAATTAATGGAGGTTAGGTCCTGGCTATTAACTAGTAAGTTCTGGGATACAACCGTGGGCTTCCTAAATATCTCAGTGCCAGAAGCTGGGACTGGATGATGGGATGGATCACTCAATAATTGCCCTATTCTGTTCATTCCCTCTGAAGCATCTGACACTGGCCACTGCCGGAAGACATGAAGTCTCTATGGGTATGTCTACACTAGCCCCCTAGTTCGAACTAGGGAGGCTAATGTAGGCATTCAAAGTTACAAATGAAGCCGATTTAAATATCCCGGACTTTTGTGCATGTTCCGTCGATCGCCATTTTGAAATTCCACTAGCCTGGAAGTAACTGCCGCGGCTGCGCGCAGTGAACGCAATTCGAACTAAGTCCTTGGTTTGAATTAACTGTTACACCTCAGTCCAGGAGGAGTAACAGTTAATTCGAACTAAGGAGTTAGTTCGAATTGCCATTTCACTGCCGCGTGTAGCCGTGGGCAGTTACTTCAGGCTAGTGGAATTTCAAAATGGGGACCGGAATGGAACATGCAAATAAAGCCCGGGATATTTAAATCCTGGGCTTCATTTGCAACTTCGAATGCCTACATTAGCCTCCCTAGTTCAAACTAGCGGGCTAGTGTAGACATACCCTATTAGAATAGATGGACCTTTGGTCTGACGCAGTGTAGTCATACTTATGTTCTTATTTCATACAAATAAGTTAGGCTGGAATCAAGTAAGACCTCAAGATTCCTCTTCACAGAGTCTGGCATAGCAAGGCAAGAATCTCTCTCAAGGGGATAAGAGCTTTCTAAATGCAGATGTCTGCAAGACACTTAATCATCTGTGGAATAAAAAGGAATAGGTTTTACTGTGTAACTGAGGGTATGTCTATACTCCACCTGTAGCTCCAAATAAGCTACTCAATTTGAGCTACGCAAATTGCATAACTTATTTCGAGTCATTTTCAAAATAGCTTATTTCAAAATTTGACACTGTCTACACAGCACTTATTTCAAAATAAATCACTATTCCAAAAAATCCCTTACTACTTGTGGAATGAGGTTTACAGGGACATAGGAATAGTGAGCCCGTTATATTTAGAAATAACGGGCGTGCTCAAAAGACGTGGAATAGCTGTTTCAGGATATCTCCGGTATCCCTAAATAGCACTGCAGTGTAGATTTAGCCTCAAGTTGTTCAATACCAATCTGATTTATTAGAAAGCAGGATTACACATTAAAATACCTGTTTCTGTTTTCCTTCCAGACTATAATTGTGGGTCCACTAAGTAGTAACAAGGCAACAAATGAACTCAGCTGAAATTTCAAACAGGGTTAGCAGAGACTTAGAAAGAAATGTAAGCAGCACGTTGTTGACTGGAGCAGTACTATAAACTACTTTTTTTTTTCATGACTTTAGCCCATCCATTTCTTTGTCAGTTGCAAACTGCTTATATGACCCATATCTGCCAACCACACCAAGACGTCCTCATAAGATATTTAGATGTGGGAACAGCATGCAATATTGCTGTTGTTGATTTCCTTCCTGAATGTTTCAGGATCAAAAGGTTCAGTTGGTTTGGGGTTGCAGTTTGGGATTCTGTTTATATGGGGCTCCAGTGAGTCACATGCAGAGGAGGTCTTTTACAAAGAGATTTGACATCAATGACAGCTGGGCAACTCAATGTCTTTATATTTCTTTGGACACATCACTTCCTAAAGGTAGGAATCCCACACCATTTTATGTTTCCCAGCTTCCACAGAACTACTCACTCTCCTGAAGCATCTCAGAGCGGTAGCCATGTTAGTCTGTAACTGTAAAAACAACAAGGAGTTCTTTAGCATCTTAGAAACTAACAAATTTCCATTCCAACTCATCTGATGAAGTGGGTTTTACCCATGAAAGCTCATGATCTAATTAATCTGTTAGGAGGTGTCTACACTACAGGACAAAGTCAAATTAAGATATACAACTTCAGCTACGTTAATTGCGTAGCTGAGGTAAAAAAAGCTTTACTCAGCTTTTGGTGCTGTCTACACTGCAGGAAGTCAAAGGAAGACCAACAGCGATGATTGTTATGGCTTTTAAGCATAATCCCTGTGGAATTGTTTTATATTTTATGAAAGCCAGAACTTTTGGGGGTCTAAGATCCAGCTCCTCAACAGTAATTTAGCTGACTAGATCCACTTGATTCCAATGGGATTTAGGTACCTAAATAAGTTTGAGCATCTGGGCCTTATTTGCTACTCATCTTGAGTAAAGGTAAAAGAATTGGTCCCTCTATGACCTTTCAGCTTTGTTCTTCATCAAGACCCAATCTGAGCTATTGGGCAACTGGGTTTCATTTATAAAGAAAGTGCCAGCCTGTTTGCTTGTCTCTTTGCCAGTGCCTGTCTGCAAGCTTCAGCTGTATCTGTCTAAGAGCACTGTTGTGCCAGACTTATTACACAGTAGCAGTCTCCTGGCTGCCTACTGAAACTCATTCCAGCTTTGTGTTGGTGCAGGAAATTTGCACACAGTCTATGGGTTCCTTTTGTGCACCCCAGTCTGCTCTTACCACTACCTACCCTTGACCCTCACCCCAAAAGTGCAGCTGTAACTTCTGATCCTCTGCACTTCTGATCCTCACAAGGTGGACACATAATGAAGCTTTTGGGCCCATCCACTAATTGTGCAGTGCATTTGAAAGAAACACGGTATGGTTGACAGGAAATACGGATGAGGTTCCTGTAATAAATATTTACATGGAATAACACTAAACACGGCATTAACTTTGAACTGCAGATCTAGTTCATAATCAATATTTCATTGAAACTTTGTGATCCAAAGAGTTAATCATAAACAGTATAACTCAATGGTCTTCAGATAAAACTACTTGAATGCTCACACACCACAAAAGTGGGTGCAGTAGAAGACAGTAGGCCTCATTGTCACTGCCTGCTAGTGAAAAGAATAAATAATTGCATGCTTATCAGTATATTGTTCCCAACTAACACCACCGTCACCAAAGGGATGTTCTTGACATCACTGATTTTAGGAGACCCACCATCTCTTCTAAGTGGTGACTCAAATACCGTTGAACTTATTAACAACAGATAGGAAGAAAGAAAATGCCAATTGCCTTTGATTTCATATCATTTTATTCTCAGTCTATGCAGCCAAAAGTGAAAAATAACAGTTTTTAATTTCAAAATAATATTGTTCCCTTGACTTTCTCATTCTGTCACCAAAGTTCTGTGGAACTTGGTAAAGTTATTGAGAACTTTTGTCAAGTAGTTAGCTAGACAGAAGAAATAGTCAATAAATGCTACCTTTCAACTGTCCAAAAGGTCTTGGAGGATGGGAGAGAAAAGGAGTGAGGAGACACTTACCTGAAGACATAGCATTAATGGGGATTAAGTTGCAGGCTGCTGCCACCTTAAAAAAAGTTGTGCTACTTCACACACCAGAATGGAGGAAAGACCATTGGTCTAGGCATTGGGGATGAGACCCTCCATCGACACCAAGGAAATATTTCTCTATTTTGAGACAGATGAACTGATGAGTGATTGGAGAGAGGTTGTAATTGGTGGCAGAGCAAGGCTTATCCTAACTAGGAATCTCAGAAACTACTTAGAAGTTTTACTGAGTGGAAAATTCTATTTGAAAAATATCAAGAAATGAACAAAAATAAGTAACAAATCAGCTGCTGCACCAGTATTGGGGTGTTTTAATATGCATGTGGCTTAGGGTGACAGTGGATGTTTTTAAGTATAGTTTCATGGACATTTATATTCTAGCTGGGATATGGTCATGGACCTCTGAACCTTTATATTGATGCTTGTTCATAAAACAGCAACCCAAACAAAAACCACTACATCCAGTCACTGTAAAATGTTGCTGCTTTTGTTTTCCCCATCTCCCTCTTTTCTCTCCTTGTGTCCACCAATTCCAGCTGAATCAAAAGAGAGGGAGGGGATACCAAGGGAGAGGGGGACACATACATAATGATGATACTTCTACCCACAAATGAAAGAGAAGCTAGGATTATAGACTAAGATCAAAGCAAAAGCGATCCTACTATAAGCTGCTATAAACTGCTCCTTTTTTTTTTTCTTTAAATTTAGTGCTCAGGCCTGGGAGAGAAGATAAGGAGATGGGGAGGAGCATAATGGTGATACTTCCTCTGTTAAATGAAGCAGAAGCTGGGACTATGATGTAATAAACCTGTCTGTAGCAGGGCAGCTGGCCCCTTTAAGTGAAACTGGGATCAGGTCTCTGTTCTTTTCCAGGTGTTCTCATCTGGACAAATAAAGAGGGCAAGACTGCACCTGTGGACTACAAAAGGTCAAGTGATGAGTCAGACAGGAAAATGGAAAACTATATACATGGGTAAAGGACTTTTTAAATAGGGTGACCATATCTGAACTTTCAAAAAAAGGACACTCCTGAGAGGGAGTGTATCTGTATCAGTATCTACCAACTCACGTTGTATTAATGTATTTTATTAATACAATGTGAGTTGCTAGATAATGATACAGATACACTCCCTCTCAGGAGTGTCCTCTTTTTTGAAAGTTCAAATATGGTCACCATATTTTAAGTAAAGGGGCAGGGCAGGATAGGGAAAGCCTACCCTAGCATATGTACAGTCACAAATGACACTCCATTTGTGGGTGTCATCAGCCCAATCTTATCCGCACAGATGTTTTCAGATGACCATTTTATGTATGCATTTTAGCACAGGTAAAGTTTCAAGGAGTGACTTGGAGGATAAAATGGCTGCTTTATGGATTTTGACCTGGAGTTTATGCCATGAACAAATTCTAAAGTTGAAAAACCAATATATGGAATATGGTTGGACTAAGAATGGGTAAATTAAACTAGATAACTGCAAAAGGACAATGTAAAAGCCATGGCTAGGTGAATCAGTCTGCATAGAACAAGAAGGGATCCAATTACTTCCACATAAGTGCCACTATTGTTTTGATTCATTGTTTTTCTGCAACTTATATTTTTAACAATTTCTTTGCTTCAGGGTCTGGAGTAAAAAGAAAACTTTTCTGGTTTATAATTTCTCATCATCTGCTTTAAGACTCTGCTCTCTTTTTCCACTTATTATAGAATTAAGACTGTATCTGCCTCAAATTTCCTTTTTACTAAAAAAGGCAAAAATAGTGCCTCTCTACAGCCCACAATAAGATTTTTTTTAATAACCATATGAATTTGCTCGTTGCTGTAGCACTCAACCTTCAGCTTCATTCCCAGGAACACACCTGAGCCTGGGCAATATCCTAGCCTGGCAAATGTCCCATCTTTTCAATACAGTTTAATGAAAAATAATCTAAGAGAGATTGTGTACAGAACTAAAAGATAAAGGCTGGAGATGAGGAAGGAAAAGATGGATGGATTCAGAACTAACAAAATAATATGCAAGAGGATAAAGAGACCCAGATCGGCACCTGTCTCCTGTAATTCTCTGCTGATTCCAGAATCCAACAGTACAGCACGTACAATTTGGAAGCAAAAGAGGCAGTAATTTTGTACCATTTGTATTTACAATTTTAGTATGTGAGTTATAAGAAGACCCTGAAACAGACCAGATTTTCATACCTTTATGGCTATGAGAAACTCCAATCTAAATTGTGGTGACACCTTTAAAATTCCCATCCATCATCTAATCCATCACCATCCTTTTGCTGTTTGGCACACATCTACTGAAAAGACAGATCTGCTTGTGTACAGGAGAAAAGGACCACAAAGGCTTCAGCTTTATTATCTAATCTATCACAATAACATGGTGGGCAAATTTGCTATCTGGGTCACCATAAACATGGCAGACTAATAGAAAGACAGGTCCCCTAGTCTACTGACTATAGTGTTTTAATAGTGAGATGTAAACTTTAGCTTCTTTGCAAAACAGTAACACTACAAGTTTATACCCTCATGGTATAGATGCTTGGGGATGGAAGCTAAGGTCAGGCCAGGCCAGCACAGTGACGTATTAGAGTTTTGAATTGGGAAAGTGTGGCTGTTCTTTCCCAGAAATGATGGGAATGATTAAACATTGCCAGTGTGGCATGCAGTGTCACTGTAGCCATCTCAGTCCAAGCATATTGGAGAGACAAGGTGGGTGAGGTAATATCTTTTATTGGACCAACGTCTGCTGGTGAGAGATGCAGTGGTTCTGGCCATAGGATGGTTCAGGGTGGCCAATGCAGGTCCTGCACATTGGAAGGCCCTGTGGCAGCTGCCTCAACTGTCCTATGGATTGGCCTGGTATGGGGTGGCAGTAGGAGTCACCCCCCGCACTGACCTGGGCAGCAGGATCCAGCAACTGGCTCTGCTCCACCCTGCCACTCTCTCTTGGCCCATTGTGCTCGACTTCTCCACAGCAGCAGGAAGCAGACATATCACTGGGCAGTGCCCTTTGTATTGACTTTCCACCTTGTGTTATGAAAGTCTGAGGCGAGAATGTCCCTTTAACACAACATCTGGCAATTACAGACTCTGATTGGCATGACCAGTTATGGTCTGGCTCTTCTTGAAAGGTCTTTCACTGTTCTGTAGCATTGCTTGAAGTCTCAGCAGAGGAACTGGAATACCAGATGTGTTAGTATCACAGGAAGAACTAAAGTCTACAGAAAGGGCTCAGTTTCAGGCTTCATGTTGTAAATCAGTTTTGATCTTTAATATTGTCTCCCCTTTTTGCACAGCTGCAACCTGGCCAGCCTTAAGTCCACATAGCCTATGTCCCCTCAGGATAAATATCTATTTATCTCTGACTTTTTTCTGTGAAGCTTTTCCTAATAGGGGCCAATCACATTGCCTTCTGTGCTGCAGCAGACAGAATGACTTATCAGATATGTTTCATCCCTTCAGGTGCCTGTCTGGCTACGGGACATCTACACTGAGCTCTACGGCTGGCTAACTTCCTCTCACATCTACCTACCTTCTAAGAGTCTAGCTACATGCTCAGGGCAGCTAGCCCCACCTGCCAATTGTGCCACCATAGCTGCACTTCTATTTTTAGCTCTTGAGCTTGATCAGAGTTAGAACAAGTATGTCTCCAGCAGGGAACTATATTTCCTAGTGGAAGGTTACACACACCCTAAAAGTCCACCTGTTGGATAGGTCACAGCTTGAATGCTTTCATTATTGAACAAAATATTCACTAAAAAGTCAGGTCACTTAGGGAAGCTGTGAAACAATGGTTGTGGTACGTGTCTCCTTTTGTTTAACATTTAAAACTTAAAGAAGCAAAATCAGAAAGACAGATTTTCTAATGGACAAAGACTTTATGTAACTGTCTGCCACCAAAATGTTGGCTGCAATATTTTTTGGATGCTCTACATAAACTAACAGATCAGATTATTCCCAATTTCAATTAGCTTTCTAGAGCAAGGATGGAGTGTTGCAAAATTTCCTAAAAGCAGCTTAATTATATCATTATATAAAATTCCATAATTTGCATGAAAAGCAAATAACTGAAAAGCATTTAAAAAATCTGAGAACCCTCATCTATAGCTGTGGGGGAGTATTTTCAAATGAAGATGCCATGTACATGAAATCATGTGTAAATGATAGGGTCTTTTCTATAAAGCAAACTTTCTTCCAACTACTAATCTGAAGAGCTACTATATTTCATTGTCGGGAAAAAATCCTAAAGGCATAGTGAGTTCAGTAGCAAACAATGCTTGGCTATTCCCTTAATATAATGGACCATTTACAAAAAAGAGTTATCAACAGCTAGCTGTTCTACTGCACAGAAATGAATAACATAATCTTTATGGTACTGATTTACTGTTCTACATGCATAATAAAACCTGAAAAGTGAAAATAATTCCTAGTAAAAGTCATTTTTTCTCTTTGTTAAACGTTGACATAAGAATACAGAGATCTTGGATGTTCCCTACCTTGCAGCTCAACAGTACAGAAATAGTTTCTTAGCTGTGCAGTATGATTCCTAGCCAAAGAAACACATCTGAAAATAATTTCATCTGTTTAAGTAGTTGTTATAGAGATGAGAGAATAAATCATAATGAATAGTGACTAATTTGGGCTTTTTTCCCTGCTTGTGGTATGTCAATGAGCAGCTCATTATTTTATCTAATGTATTTATTTATTCTAAAGTATTTTAACATTTAGCAATTATTGTAACTCTGGGTTGATTGTGAACACTATTCTGGTGTATTCTTTGTACTCTAATACTGTTCAACTAAAATCACATGCATAACTCCCATTGATTGTGAGTATTTGAGCTGTGCTGGTTAGATGTGATTGATTAATTAAGTCAGACCGTATTATTACTGTCCCCTGATTGGATGAATGTCAATTTTTTTATTCTAATACGCATGCGTATTATTTTAAAATCTGGTTTCTGTGAATTGTTGCATAAGTGGCTTTGAAAGTCACTTTCTATGAATAATTGTGTTAGCAAGACTAAATTAAAAAAATGTTGTGGAAAACAAAGACAAAAGAAAGATGATGTGGCTGAAACAAATTAATTATAATCTTTAGCAAATGTTTGAGGAAAATTTTTTGCAGCATTATCCCAACTTTGAGTGTTTTAATTTTTTCCCATAAAAAAGACAGAACAATGCTCAAGGAAACAGTACATTTTGTTTGGAATGTGGGAAATGCAAATAGATTCAAAATAGGTCTTATTTCTAGGGTGCTTTATTCATCCATAAATGATCCAATAATGACTATGTTTACTGAGTCAAAAACATTTAACAGAGGGGTACTACTGGAGGAAAAAATAAGTAATCTTCCAGATTTTTTATCTATGTAGCACATACTACCACAACCTACAGTCTACTTCATTGTTTTACACCCTGCATATTTCTTAATCCTCTGAAGTTCTTGACCAGCCTTAAGGTTCACTTATACAGATCCTTTCCCACATTTTGGAAAACTGACTATTTGTCATAGGAAGTGGAAACAGGAGCAGTTGTCAGCTTTTGGATTGCATAGCTTCTTCAGATTGTATTATAGTCAAAAGGTCTAAATTGAGCAGATGCTGTCTGGTTGGATGTTTGGAGAAGTTCAGTCAAATGTTATTCACCTCTCCCCCATTTTACTGTAACCATCCAAAGACTAGATATTAACACATTATCCTAATTATTCCCACAACTCCATTCGCAGGCGATCTAGTATAAGCCACTGTACCGTGTAGTATTCTGTAAATGTACATGTTAATATAATTCTGGAAGCATGGCTCATCACCCTGAAGAAGATGACAGAGATGTCATTGGAGGCCATATATAATGAAAAACATGTTGAGAACGAACAGCACAAACTACACTACGCTAACAATATAAGCAAATCTTACTGACTCATATTCTCCCTCTATCAAAGACTTCCATTGCAATGTTAATAAATCCTAAATCCTGCCAATTATAATCTAAACCAGTGGTTCTCAAAGTGCGGTCTGTGGACCACTCTGTGGCCATCTCCTAGGTGGTCCGGGGCTCCAGCTAATCCTCCTCCAACATCCCTGCAGTGGGGAGCCCATGCTGGCATTTTAGCCTCACGTCCACCAAATAGCCATGAAGAAAGCTGTGACCCCACCAGACCGGCTCAAAAGGGAAAGCAGCTCCACACTGCATTTCTTGCCTCCCTCCCGCCCAGGTCAGCTGGGGGAATGGCAGCATAATGATGGGTTTTCCTCACCAGGGGGAAGGGGAGTGGGAAGAGAGTCTGAAGAAAGCCCCAACCCCCCTGATTGGCTCAAAAGAGAGAGGCATAACAAGTGGCACCATGTTGCCATTTCTCATTTCCCTCCCACCCAGGTCGCTGGGAGAATGCCAGCGTAATGATGGGCTTTCCCTGATGCTCTCATTGGCTGGAGTTGCAGCCAATGGAAGCAGCAGGAGAACATACTTGGGACCCACCAGGGCATGGAACTAAATAAGCAGCCCCTCCCATACCCAAACCTGGCACTCCAATCCCTCTCATTTACCCTCCCAGTAGGACCCCACTCTCCCATCTTGCTCCAGGGCTGGGCAAAAGATCATCTGCAAGCTGGATGCAGCCGCGAGAGCCTCAGATGGCTCCCTGCCTGTCCCTTCCCCCCCTCAGCACTCAGTGAAGCTGGCTGCAGAGCCATGAGTGTGTTTCTGAACCCTGAGAGCCTGGAGGGAGCCGGGAGAGACTTCTTATGCTGCCCCTGCCCCCAGTAGCTTCCATTGGCCATTTCCAGCCAATAGCAGCTGCCTGTTTGCAGGACAGGCAGCAGGTAAAGTGCCCCTCCTTCCTCATCCCCCAGGGTTCACAGCATTCAGTTTAGAGCAGTAAACACGGCACCTGCAACTGCTCTGAGCATGTACAGGGGCTAGAAGGCAGGGACCCTGGCTAAGGAACCTGCTGGGCTGCTGACTGGGAGCCAGGTAATGTCTCCCAGCCAGAGTCTGTCTGTGGCACCTCAGACTCTCCCTCCCCCAACCCTCTGCCCTCCTACCCCATGTAACCCAAACCTTCTGCACCCCTGCTCAGCCCCCCGTACACCTTCCCAGACACTGCATCCCCTCCTATGCTCCACCTAAGGTCACACCTCCCTGCCAGATCTTGCACCCCAATCCATTGTCCCTGGTCACAGCCCAAACCCCTGAAATCCTACTCCAGGTCACACTCCCCTTCCAGACACTGGACCCACTCCTCACCCCACTCCATTACCCCAGGACACAATCCTCTCCTTCACTCAAACTCCCTCCTAGATCCCTTACCCCAAGCTCCCTTCTGCACCCGACCTCCCTCCCAAACCCCAGCACCTCCTCCATTAATAATGGAGGAGTGTGGCCCTCAATCACTTACCAAATTCTTAGAGTTGCTTCCCCATCAAAAATTATTACCCGCCCCTGCTCTGCACCATCCCTCCTGGCCAGACACCCTACCCGCTGCCAGGTACTGCACCCTCTTTTCCTCCTGAACTCTCCTTTGCTCCTGAACCAAACACCTACCCCCACCCTGCTCCTGCACCTTCCCTTGCTCTTGCACCTTCCACCCTGGCCAGACCTTATAACCAGCATGCTTCTGCACCCAACCTCCCACCCAGACCTCGCACACTGCAGCCCATCCCTATCCCACTCACTGGCAGCCCTATCCCACACACTGAACCCTTAAATTTTGTCCACACTCCAGCGCCTAAGGGGGTCCACAAAATCGTCTAACTCTGGAACCCTAGAAAAGTAAATCTGGCCTATGGGAAGCTCTGAACCTCAGGTCTTCCTGTCCCTTCCCTTTGCCCTGTGGGGCTGGAATGCCAGAGGAATGAGGTGTCTCAGTTGGGGGCCACATCAATAAGGGTTGGGGGTTTTGGAGGAGTTTTTTTTCTTCTCACCTGTGTGGTCCCCAACTGATTTTTCTGTGGGTCAGTGGCCCTCAACCTAAGAAAGGTTCCCCATCCCTGCAATAAATAAAGAAAACATTGAAACCTTTTGTGTTGGACACAAATTAATATTTTACTTTATTTAAAATGAAGTTTGATTAACTAACATGAGAAAGTTAAAACACTTAATCTGTTTAATAATTTAAATTAAACCATTCTCCCTAGCTGCAGCACTAGCAAAACGGCTCAGGCATAATTATGTAATTATCAGTAACTGTCCTTTAGCAACTGGTGGTCTGTGGAAAGGTTTGTATTGAGCCAGGTGATCCACGGGTCAAAAAGTTTGAGAACCAACTGATCTAAACTAGCTATCTTTAAAAAAAAACAACTCTAATTTTGGTATCAAAAGAGGTGTGAGAAATACTGCATGTCAATTATACTTAAAGCACTCTGCAACCACATATGAATGGGAATCATAGAATAGTAGGACTGGAAGGGACTTGAGAGGTCATCGAGTCCAGTCCCCTGCCCTCATGGCAGTACCAAATACTGACTAGACCATCCCTGATAGACATTTATCTAACCTACTCTTAAATATCTCCAGAGATGGAGATTCCACAACCTCCCTGGGCAATTTATTCCAGTGTTTGACCACCCTGACAGTTAGGAACTTTTTCCTAATGACCAACCTAAACCTCCCTTGCTGCAGTTCAAGCCCATTGCTTCTTGTTGTATCCTCAGAGGCCAAGATGAACAAGTTTTCTCCCTCCTCCTCATGACACCCTTTTAGATACCTGAAAACTGCTAGCATGTCCCCCCTCAATCTTCTCTTTTCTAAACTAAACAAGTGCCCAGAACTGGACACAATACTCCAACTGAGGCCTAACCAGCGCCGAGTAGAGCGGAAGAATGACTTCTCGTGTCTTGCTCACAACACACCTGTTAATGCATCCCAGAATCATGCTTACTTTTTTTGCAACAGCATCACACTGTTGACTCATGTTTAGCTTGTGGTCCACTATAACCCCTAGATCCCATTCTGCCGTACTCCTTCCTAGACAGTCGCTTCCCATTCTGTATGTGTGAAACTGATTGTTCCTTCCTAAGTGGAGCACTTTACATTTGTTTTTATTAAACTTCATCCTGTTTACCTCAGACCATTTCTCCAATTTGTCCAGATCATTTTGAATTATGACCCTATCCTCCAAAGCAGTCGCAACCCCTTCCAGCTTGGTATCATCTGCAAACTTAATAAGCGTACTTTCCATACCAATATCTAAATTGTTGATGAAGATATTGAACAGAGCCGGTCCCAAAACCAGACCCCTGAGGAACCCCACTTGTTATACCTTTCCAGCAGGATTGAGAACCATTAATAACTACTCTCTGAGTATGGTTATCCATCCAGTTATGCACCCACCTTATAGTAGCCCCATCTTAGTTGTATTTGCCTAGTTTATTGATAAGAATATCATGCAAGACCATATCAAATGCCTTACTAAAGTCTAGGTATACCACATCCACCGCTTCTCCCTTATCCGCAAGACTCGTTATCCTATCAAAGAAAGCTATCAGATTGGTTTGACATGATTTGTTCTTTACAAATCCATGCTGGCTGTTCCCTATCACCTTACCACCTTCCAAGTGTTTGCAGATGATTTCCTTAATTACTTGCTCCATTATCTTCCCTGACACAGAAGTTAAATTAACTGGTCTGTAGTTTCCTGGGTTGTTCTTATTTCCCTTTTTATAGATGGGCACTATATTTGCCCTTTTCCAGTCTTCTGGAATCTCTCCTGTCTTCCATGATTTTCCAAAGATGATAGCTAGAGGCTCAGATACCTTCTCTATCAGTTCCTTGAGTATGCATTTCATCAGTCCCTGGTGACTTGCAGGCATCTAACTTTTCTAGGTGATTTTTAACTTGTTCTTTTTTTATTTTATCTTCTAAACCTCCCCCCTTCCCACTAGCATTCACTATGTTAGTCGTTCCTTCAGACTTCTCGGTGAAGACCGAAACAAAAAAATCATTAAGCATCTCTGCCATTTCCAAGTTTCCTGTTACTGTTTCTCCCTCCTCACTGAGGAATAGGCCTACCCTGTCCTTGATCTTCCTCTTGCTTCTAATATATTTATAGAATGTCTTCTTGTTTCCTTTTATGCCTGTAGCTAGTTTGAGTTCTTTTTGTGCCTTTGCTTTTCTAATCTTGCCCCTGCATTCCTGTGTTGTTTGCCTATATTCATCCTTTGTAATTTGTCCTAATTTCCATTTTTTATATGACTCTTTTTTTATTTTTAGATCATACAAGATCTCGTGGTTAAGACAATGCAGTCTTTTGCCATATTTTCTATCATTCCCATCCGGAATAGCTTGCTTTTGGGCCCTTAATAATGTCCCTTTGAAAAAATTCCAACTCTCCTCAGTTGTTTTCCCCCTCAGTCTTGATTCCCATGGGACCTTACCTATCAGCTCTCTGAGCTAACCAAAATCCACCTTCCTGAAATCCATTGTCTCTATTTTGCTGTCGCATATGTAGTTAATGGAGAGCTTTGGCGATTAGAAAGCCTGGGCTCTATGCCTAGTTTTAGCTCATACCCTGTGTCATTGAAGTCTAGACAAGTCATTTACCCTCCTTTTGTCTTGCTTCACACACCTACAAAATGTGCACTTTGAAGCACTTCCTTCTTTTTTATGATCCAATTGGCTCTCTATGAAGTCAAATATTTATGCAGGGGTGAGATAGTCTCAAGGTGGGTGGATATAGGGACAGAGACATGCTAGGGATCCTTGTAGTTGACCACACCCTGTTCCACTGCAACAGAACAATCAAGTTGTATCTCCAAGGGAATCCCTGCAGGTGTCTTCTCTCCCCGCTACATGTTTTAAACCATGTGTTTATGGGGGGTGGAGGGGAGGAAGTGAGGTGGGACAGAGAGAGCAAGCCAGCACCTAGATATTTGAAAATACAATTACAAATAGCAGTTTGCTATACATAACATAGTTCACTGAGTGTTACTTTGATATTATAAAGTAAATAACCAAAATAAATACTAAAGTTGTTCAAATGGGAAAAATGATTATGAAAATTGTCAATATTTCTACATTTATTTCTGTTCACCAGATTCAGAACAGATCCATTTCCCCTTCCATCTTACTTCATTGAAAAATATTTTCCTTGTGTCAGCTCTAACTTATCCCAGGAATGTCCCAGTCCAAAATTCAGGAGGCATAAAGTGGCTGTATCACTCTTCAAGACTACGTTCATCTGTTAAAAGAAGATATGCAAATTTGGAGCTAATTTGCATATCTTCTTCCAATCGCGTTATCGGAAGAGGGTTTTTTTGAAAGTGAAAGCAGGTTAGGCAGGTTTTTTTTTAAAGAACCCCCCTTTTTCGAAATAACCCTTCTTCCTTAAAAAAAATGAGGTGTACAGGGTTCTTTCAAAAAAGGGGGTTTCTTTAAAAAAAAACCGTCTAAACTTCTTTCACTTTCAAAAAAACCTCTTCCGATAATGCGATTGGAAGAAGATATGCAAATTAGCTCTGAATTTGCATAGCGTCTTTCGACAGACGAACATAGTCTAGATGTACCCTCAGAAGATACCATTTAGAATTGAGACTTGTAACTCCAGGTGGGTCTACCCTATGTACAGAAAGCTTGCTTACATGTAGGTGGTTGGTACTTGCTCAAGGCCTCATGAACAAGAGGGAGAGGCAGGGTAGCAACTTGTCCAAGACCTATTTGGTCATGTATTCTGAAGTACTTTTTTTTTTGTCTATCAGCCTGTAACTTTGCAGTGACTGTGCACGGGTATAGTCCTCTGATCACCATCTACTCACTTTGAGTCTGCAAACCCCTCTGCAGGCAGTTGAGGCCCTTTGGCATAACCTGTGTCAATATCTCCCTTCAAAGTTTACCTTAGCATTGCCCTGTGGAGTACCTCTTATGAGACACTATAGCACTCCAACATTCTGCACTCTGATCAAATAACTCCTTTTATTTGACAGGCTTTAAAAAAAGGTAGAAAAAAGGGGTCAGAGACTGTTCCCCAACAACAGCATCCTGAATGGTAACAGAAAATGTTGCTGCTGGGTTTTATAACCATTGACATCTCTTATTATCAAAGGTCAAACGCATTAACCGTATGTTGACAACATTTATAAATAGAATTTCTATGGAGCTTTACTTAAGTTGAATGAATAAAATACTGAGACTCAGAAAAAGCAATTAGAACCAGTAGGAACTTTTAGTTTAATGGCTGCATTAGGCAAGACACATGAACGTTGGTACACATGCACTCAGAAAACTAGATGACATTTTTGCCATTTATATATTTGGACAAAATGCATTCACTGAGGGCAGCAGTGCAGCTGGCTTTACCAAAGGTGTGCAAGGTCAGGAGAGCACAAGAAGGCTTTCTACACACTACTAGCACCCCCCTGTGGTGCAAGCCATCCCAAATTGCCCAGGAGGAGAGCAAAGATGGGGCATGACTCCTTTGCACAAATGTCAGCCAGGAAGCTGAGCACATGCTTTAAGAGATGGAGCAGTGAAAACACTCCCCAAGGGCTCAGGGGTGGATAAAGTTGGCCTGTGCCAAGTTTTTCCGGGATACTGGAGGTACCCTGGAAAAACTCCGCCTCATCCAGGGAACACATCTGCTCATCTGCTTTTTGGAAGAACAGACGTGCTCTTTTGGAAGCCCTGTATTCCTCATTTTATGAGGTATAAGGGCTCTTCCAAAAGAGGAGATTTATCTTACATTTGGTCTCATGTAGACGGGTCAAATGTCAGAAAAGCCTCTTCCGGAAAAAGAACAGGAAAAAGGTACGCAAATTGGAGTGCTATAGTGTCTCATCGGAGGTACTCACTTTCACTTTTCCCGAGAAAAAACAGTAGTGAAGACATATCCTAAGAGACACAGTCTTATAGCATATGAGAAATTCCATGCTTTTTTTTACATTCTTTTTAAACAATTTGATTTCCAATACTCTACATGAATCTCAAATGAGGAAAATTGCATGGAAACAGCGTACATTTCCCGCACATCTCATATAACACAGCACACAGAAAATGGTATTAAAAGAATGTTATTAAGGTTGCAAAGTCAATCACACAAAAGTCAGAAAATACCAGAGTTCAGGGTGTCCATGCAATCTTCACTCATCCCTCGTGTGCACATATATTATGATACAGTCTTTAATTACATGACCACGTGTTATTTTTCCCACAGGACCCCTGGCTCATTTAGTGAACATGATGATCTTGGTTGGGGATAACTTGGGTATGTGCAGTAAAGGAGGCTGATGACTATAGGGTTCCTGCCTCATTTTGCATTAGTGGGCAGATGTGTTTTGAATGAGATAGGAAACTACACAAGACGAGATAGCCTTTATACAATTGCATGCTATCTTGGAGAACTAGATGCTTGCCCTGCCTCTGCCACTGAATTTCTGTTTCATGGGGAGCAAGTCATTTGAACCAAATGCCACAGATGGACGCCAAGGGTATGTCTACACAGCAACACTATTTTGAAATAACTAGCATTATTTTGAAATAACTTAGGGTATGTCTACACTACAGCACTATTTCGAATTAACTTATTTTGAATAAATTAATTCAAAATAAGCTAATTCGAAATAACGCATCTAGACACAAAAACAAATTCAAAATAGTGTTTTTCTAATTTGAAATAGTGCGTCCACATTGAGTGGACCTTGAATCGAAGGTAAGGCTGGCCAGAACCAGTGCGAGCCAGGCATCAGGGTCAGACTTAGTGTGTGG
Source organism: Rafetus swinhoei (assembly GCA_019425775.1). Taxonomy (NCBI): domain Eukaryota; kingdom Metazoa; phylum Chordata; order Testudines; family Trionychidae; genus Rafetus; species Rafetus swinhoei. The sequence continues at coordinate 185,770,766 of CM033437.1, read as the reverse complement.
GTATGCTGCTCAGGCTATCCGAGGTCTGTGCTTAAATCCCCCCATCCCGGACAGACAGTTCTCAGGTTTCTCTGCTTGCTGGTCTACTGCGCTGAGGGACAGCAAAGCATTTGTGTCTCGGAGTGCTCTGCTTGCCCTCACTCGGGACACCACGGCACTCTGCAACACGGAACTAGACCTGCTCCCGGGGACTCTGCTGCATCTCGTGGACACGTTGCCAGCAGCCTGGCTGCACTGTCTGCAGGCTGCCATCCGGGAGGACCATCGAGGAGCTGTCAGGATCCAGGGGGCCCTGCGGGAGAGCTTCCACCCTGAGGAGTGCTAACAGTCTCCCCGGTCTGTCCCCCTGGGGGCTTGTGCCCCATTCCTTCCTCTCGTCTTTCCACTTACCCTTCCCTAGCCCCCCTTTCCTGATGTCAAATGAAATATGCGTATTTTCAAAAATATAAACTCTCTTTATTTAACACAACTGGGGGGGATGAACCTCTGAGGAGATGGGGGAAAGGAGGTGGGAAAGGGCAGGAGAAAGGGTGGGAGAGGGGAGGGGGAAAACTGGGAGGAGGGAGCTGGAAGGGGGAAGCAAGGTGAAGAAGGGGGAGGGAAAGCTCAGGGCTCAGGGCTGGGGGTCTCACCGGGCAAACTGCCTCCCAGCACCCCGGGGGAGAGGGCCTTGGAGTCCCCTGGGGGATGGGGAGGAGGGTGCGGAGGTTGAGGTGGGGGGTGTGGAGGTTGAGGAGGAAGAGGTGGGGTGGGCAGGAGTGGGAGGAAGAACAGTAGCTGGGGGGCAGCAGGCGCAGGACCGGCATGGGGCAGCATGCTCTGCACCAGGGCCTGCAGATGGTGACAGATGGCACAACCCTGGGCAAGCAGCTCCCGCTGGAACTCCCTGTTGTCCTGTACCTGCTGCTCCATGATCTGGGTCTGGGCTTGCAGGGCCTGCAGGTGCTGCTCTCTGTACCCCTGCCACGTGGTGGTGGTCCTGCTGAGGCTGCGGGTGCGGGAGCATGTCCCGGGCGGGGTGGTGCACCCTGCACAAGTAGATGGTGCGGCTGTAGAGAAAGCAGAGAAGTGGTCAGTTGTCCCTGGGGACACAATGGATGATGCCCAGCCCCCCCTTCGAGGTGAGGGCGACCATGCCCTGCACCGTCAGAGCCGATGTGCTTGCACAGAGGCCATGGTCGGCATGTCCGGCTCTGCCTGGGAGTGGGAGCTGCCCCGAGACCGCACCCATGACCCTATGCTGTGTATAGTGTGGCCAAAGTTGGGGGGAGATGTTCCCTGCCTCTGTGTAGAGGGGGCTTGTGAAGGGAGGGCGTCCTGCTGTGTCCCGCCCCGGGGACAGAAGCATGTCAGTTCTCTTCACACACACGTGTGGCTATCAGGCCATGGCCCCTGTGTGGCACGCAGCTAGAGCCACCTGCCCAGGGGTGGCACGGCACGTGCTCGCACATGCATAGGTTGCTGTGTGATCCGTGGGAGGCATGGCCCACGCGCGCGGTCCCTGGTCTCCCTCCCTGCCTCCCCCCCAGGTAGGGGACAGTGCTGGCACTTACCTGGTATGGCCTCCCCGGATGACCCTTCCGACTCCGGTGCTGGGACAGCTGGTGGTGGCCCCTGTGGTGCACCCGGGTAAGGGCCCTCAGCTCCCGGCTCGCTGCCTCCCGGGCTGGCACGGACCACCCCGCCCCTCAGGATTCGGTCGAGGGCGGGGAAGTAGGGGCAGGTGGCAGCCCCTGCTGCGGTACCGCCCCTGGTGGCCCTAGCGTATGCCTGCCACAGCTCCTTCACTTTCAGGCACACCTGCTTCTGGGTGTGCCTGTGGCCTTTCCTGGCCATGGTGGCCGCTATGCGGCCGTAGACGGCCACGTTCCTCCTCCTAGTGCAGAGATCATGGACATTGGGGGCCTCCTCCCAAGCCTCAATGAGGTCCATGATCTCCGCACTAGTCCATGAGGGTGCACGCCGTCTATGGCCCCTGGCTGGCTCCTGGGTGCTGGGGGACTGGGCGGGGGATGGCTGGCTGCCACTGGCTGTCATTGTGTGGCCACTGGCTGAGGGTCTGCGCCTGCTGGCAGGCCTGGCTCTCGCACGTGCCCAGTGGCCAGAGTCTACCCCTTTAAGGGCCCCGGGGCTGGGGGGAGAGGAGAGGAGTTTTCCTGGTTTGGCCCAGAGTGGCCACCAGGGGAAACTGGGACGGTCTGGAGGCCCCCTAATTCGAAATAACTGTCTACAGAGCACTTATTTCAAATTAACTATTTCGAATTTGGTATTATTCCTCATAGAATGAGGTTTACCAAATTTGAAATAAGTGCTCCACTATGGTTTGGCTGTGTAGATGCTATTAAAGTTAATTCGAAATAACTACTGTTATTTCGAATTAACTTTGTAGTGTAGACATACCCTTATTCTACGTCTACACAGCAGGCAGTTACTTCAAAATGTTGAAATACCGTGAAGCTAGAGGACTTCTTACTCTGACTCCTGTAACCCTCATTGTACGAGGAGTAAGGGAAATTGGAGGAAGAATACTCTAATTCGAAACAAGTGCTATGTAGACGCTCCCAATTTCAAAATAAGCTATTTTGAAATAAGCTCGCAATTGACATAGCTCAATTTGCGTAGCTTATTTCGAGTTAAGCCCTGCTGTTTATATGCACCCTGTGTGTTAATCATTTTTTGGGAGTCCAATTTGAGACCCTGGTGCAGGAGTACTGATGACTTGTAGCTGCTTCTGATGTTTATATGCTCAAAGCATAGCTGCCTTTAAGTTCCCTATCATGCTAAGTACCATGAAAAAATCAGTAATCTCAAATTGGGCACCCCCAAAAAATGGGCCTTATTCTTTCTGTGCATCCACTGCTGCCTATAAGATGGGGGATAACTACAGCACTCTGGTTTCTGTAGGCAGAGTTCCTCTGCAGACACCAGGGACTCCTTGCATTGCACAATTCCAACCTGATGTCCCCTCTCCCTCCACACTCATTATGTGCCATTTTCTCATCTTCCTCTATTTCAAGGACTCTGTGCAAACTCCCTGCCTCCTCCCTTGTGGCAGGCTCTGTGTCCCTCATCCCCTCACACACACACCATTGCCTCCGAAAGCCAAGCTCACTGCAAGCTCTTTGCACATACTGTTACTCTAGAATCAGGATCCAAGGTGAAAATCAGGACGGACAGGTAGTCCTCATCCAATCTCTCCTCTTCTCATGCTACTGGAGGTAAAGGTGAGCACAGACACTGTGGTGCAGGATATAATATTGGTATTATTAGGGTATAATACTTGGCTAGCTCTAGCCAAGGCTTTAGGTATTAGCTAAGAATTGACAGAGTCATAGCTGGGGGAAACTAAACCATCTCACCTGTAGGTTAGTTTTGTTCAAAATAGATATTAGTCTTATTAGAATATATCTAGTGTTTAGATTGTCTGAAATGCAAGCTTTGAAAATGATTACTTTGAAAATGATTATTTTGAACGTGTGATTTCAGGCATGGGAATTGTCCTCCACACGCATCCAGGAAAACTATCAAAATTAAGGGGCCATCCTAAGACAAAGGTTCTACCCATGGTGCAGTATGTGCAGTAGGCTTTGTCCTACTGATTTGAATATGGGAAGAGGGAAATAAAAATAGTTGAGATGAAGATATTTTTCATCTCTTTGCTATTAAACTTTCACAGTGCCACAGACAATAAAGTAAGGAAGGGATCCCAGGGTCCTCTTTGAAAGACATTTTGAATTGACAGATCTCTACAAAATTTGTCACTCTTTGGATTTAAATAGCAACATATGCGTGCATATGCTTGCTTGCTTTAACTGTAGATGGCTTTCACTTCTTTCCCTAGTTATAAACCTTTAAATTGTTTATTATAGAATTGGCTACAGGTATTATATTTAATATAACATCTAGTAGACCAACTGATCTGGGATAAGTGACTGGTCTCTTGGGATTAGAAGCAAACTGAATATGTTGTGATTTTTGGTGCTACTTCTGTAATTTGGTGACCATTACTGCTTTTTTTAATTTTTTTATTTATTTGTTTTATTCCCGGTCCTAATCACAGATACATATCTTTGGATTTAAAAAAAAATCACTACCAGTTCAGTTATTGATGTTTCTAGTTACATTATGGAGATGAATACTGCAGGCTGAAGATCAGAATGTTCCCAAAAGGATCATGATTTAAAAAACCTATTAGACATATTGGGACCAATGTTTTAAAAAATGGGTAATGTTAGGCTCCTAAGTCTATATTTAGCCAAATTAAATATAACCTCAAAAAAACTCATCAATGATGTAAAAGCCTACATCTAATTTACAGTTAAAACCATTTTTAAAACAAGACTTCGGCTCCTAACTCACCTTTGCTGCTTTTGACAATTTCGCCCCCCATGCCTATATTTTCAAAAGTGACTTTGATTTTAGGTGACTATTTTGAGACACCATAGAAAATTCTGATTTCAAGAAAGTTCAAAGAACCTAAAGATTGAAAACTCAGAGTTCATTAAAAGGTGTCTGAAGTTGGGCACCCAAAAATTAAGGAGGTCTGAATCATGACACCTCTAAATACTGAAGCTGGCATCACAGAAATTTGGGAAATGATTGAGAAAAGTTACTTGTTAATTGTGATTTTACTATATAGTCAAGTGAACTTATCAGAGTGCTCAACCCAAGATAACACAATAGTCTCTCTTAAACAATGCATTGTGGGGCTGAATTAGTGACTGACCTGGCCCTATATGTTTAAAAGTCTCAGGGGGGTAGTCATGTTAGTCTGGAACTTAAAAAAAAACTCTTAAAAACAACAATGGTCCTGTAGCACCTTAGAGACTCTCTCTCTCTATATATATATATAAAATTAGTATAATGAGCTTTCATGGGTTCAACCCACTTCTTCAGATGACAAATTTGTCATCTGAAGAAGTGGGTTGTGACAACAAAAAGTCATGATACCATTTATATATTTTTGCTAGTCTCTAAGGGCACATCTACACAGCAGGGCTAAAGCTGAAATAAGCTACACAACTTGAGCTACGTCAATTGCATAGCTTAAGTCAAAATATCTTATTTTGGCTTTTGACGTTGTCTACACAGCAGGAAGTCCAATAAAGAGCACTCTTCCTTCGACTTCCCGTACTCCTTGTAAAATGAGGGTTACAGGAGTCAGAGTAAGAAGTCTTCCAGCTCAACATTATTTTGACATTATATTGAAATAACTGCTTGTAGTGTAGACATGGATGATGTTATTTCGGAATAATTTTAGTTATTTCAAAATAACACTGCTGTGTAGATGTATCCTAAATTGCTACAGGACTATTGTTGTTTTTTAAGTTTTTTTCCTAATCCTATATATTACTCCTAGTATGATACAATAATTCAGCATATCTGAGGAGTACAGTACTGCTATAAAAGATTTTAATGTAATTTTTGTTTTAAGCTTAAAATGTACTCAATTCAATTTATCTGAACAATTTTAGCATTTAATTAGAGGATCCGAATTTATTTATGGATTTTTATGTGCAGAGTTTCACAAAATTCACTTATTAAGGGGCAAGGGTTTATACCATTTATTATGTAAAATGTGATATTAAATGTAAAATACAGGAGCAGGTATATTAGCATAACTAAGATGCAGCACTTTAAGATGCAATTATTACCGAATAGGGTTGCTCATGCATCCATAATGCTAGAGTTTCCTTAATATACATTCAGAGTATGCACCACTCAGCAGATTCATAACTATCTCTTAATTGTCCTCCTCATATATTGCTGCAAAGAGGCAGAGGACAGAGGAAAGCACTGCAGCATAAAATGGCCTGAACACAAGTAGTATGAAGATTTTTGAAGGTTTGTAAATATGCTGAACATTTTAACAACTTGTATTATACATATTTCAATGAGGAATACAGTAATGAATCCTCAAACCTACATATTACAATGATTACTAACATACTCAAAATTAATAACTCAAAGCACAGTGCTACACATCTTTGGTCCCCTTTATTAAAGGTCTGTTGTACAAGGTATTTTCATGGTGCCCCTCAAAAACTCCTTTGCTTTTAGAAATGAAGAACTGTATTTTATCAAAACTAAGTCTCCCATATTTGTACTTTTGACAGGATCTCTTTAACGATCTGCAGGGGTGATCACCTGGTGAGCCCCCTTTTTTCTCCTGTGCTACCCCTAGTGTTCTGTTATCCTGTTCCCTTTTTGTTTTAGTTCGAACAGGTTAAGTCTGTCAATTCCCAGCTTTGCAGACTTCCAGTAATCGTCGGGGAACAGGGGGGTCTGCCCTCACTCACGGACCCCAGCCCAGGGCCCTAAGGACACAGACCTGCCAGCTTCTGGTCCGGCTGGTGGGGCGTCCTGCCGAAACGGACCAGCCCGTGGGCTCTAAGTTGCCCTGCCCTGGGCTGCTTCCTCTCCCCGTCTCTTTCCCTGCCCGTCCCTCCGCTCTGTACCTTTTACCAGGTTGCTTCCCCCTTGCCATTTCAAAACTCCTGCCCTGTCTCCGACTCCTCTCTTCCCCATGCTGCACCAGCGCCCTTTTATGCTCCGCCCTCCCTGCTGGTCTTTGGCTCCCCGAGCCTCCACACATGCGTGCCATCTGGTCCTGCCTTCCTGATGCTCCTCCAGCTGGCCCCCTCCCACAGCTGAGCTGCGGATGCCGAACACGCCGCGCATGCGTGCCGCCCTGTTCACGGTGCCCCAAACAACGTCAGCATGGCGGTAAGGGTGGTGCGGGGTGGGGACACACCATCACACTCCTCCCCCCTTAAGTCTTCCTTTCCCCCTAAATACCTCCCCTCTTCCTCGTGCTCCATTCTCGAAAAGAAATCAGCGTTCCTATGATCTTTTCCGGCGCGGTGAGCTACTGTGAAGGAATATGGCTGCAGAGCCAAGTACCACCGCATTATCCTATTATTTGTGTCCTTCATGGTTTGTATCCATCGCAACGGAGTGTGGTCAGTCACTGTCAGCCGATGGTCAGGGCAGTGCATGTGTGTGTGTTATACACCCGAGTCTTCAACTGCTGGGACACAAGTTCCCGTCGCAGCGGGCGGCCTTAGGGGAGACCGATGGGCGCCCCGAGGAGTTTAACGTCCGTGTCTTTGACCGCTAGGACCAGGTCTCTTTGCGGCGGGCAGCCAACAGGCTTACAGACGCCCCAGAGTTTACAGGGAGAGCTTATTACACCTCAGACTTTGACTACTAGGATACAGGATCCCTTCGCAGCGGGCAGCCTAGGGAAGGCTGAGAGATGCCCCACGGATCTGTCCTCTGGAAGCGACACGATCCAAACGCCCAGCTCTGCCTATATCTGTCCCTTATGACCGACTGGAGTTCTTTTAAATTGTGCTTGGTTCTGTTACAGCAACTGAAGGAGTCAGGTTAAAGCTTAAACAGTTACAGGTTTATTAAAGAAGCTTATAAATCATATGGTTACAATGGCTATTGCTCTACTTCTTAATTATTGACAAATACAGGTCTTAAAAGGGAAAATGGTTACAAAGGAAAGAGAAGATAGAAAATAAGAATAATAATGGTACCAAGCGACAGCTTAATCTTAAACATACAGGTACAATTTTTACCCCCTTCTGTGCCTCTCGACTCCAGCGTATCAGGACAGGGCCGGTCCCTCAATTCCTAGGAAAGATGAATACGAGGTGAGCGTCCCTGTGGAACCTCGGGAGGACAATCACCTAACCCGACCAGCAGATAGGTGGTAGATTGATGCTCAGAGTAAGTGTGCTGCTGGACCCATCTTTATACCCATAGGGGCCCGTATCCTCTTTCTTATCTAAGATGCCAAATTGTGTTGGTCCGTCTTTGTGACGCCAGTTCTTACAAGGGAGTTTCAACTTAATTTACACTTGCAAGAGAGATAACTAAATTGTGAGTACTGGACATTCTTTACTGGGCAGGAGATTCCTCCCCCCCTGGATGAGTGTGTGTTCGTATCAATATGGGTTTCAGTCAAGGGCATTCCTCTGCAGCCTCTTGGTCAGCAATTAGTTTGACCACCCTCTTATCTCTGCTTACAGTTGTCCAGGGTCACTGTGAGCTGGCATATCTGGGCCTCCTGTCAAGGCTTCAAAGACTATGCTGATTTTACTGCTCTGTGTGTGCCCTGTGTGCTCCAGGCATCTCAGAGAGGGGCAAGCAAAAAAATGGATGTTACAGGGGGGTTCCTGTCTGGCTACAGTCACTGCTTGGAACTGGTTCCCTAGGAGATAATAGCGGAGCGTGTCAATGGCCCATTTTACGGCTAAGGCCTCCTTCTCTATGGTAGAGAATTTCTGTTCCCTGGGGAATAGTTTTCGGCTAATATACACTATGGGGTGCTCTTCACCCTCTTTCTCCTGTGATAACACTGCCCCTACTCCTACTCCCGAGGCATCCATTTGGAGGATGCCTTTATACAAAAGGGAAGCCACCCCTCCTAATCAAAGCCCTTTGCTAAAACTGGGTAAAAAAAATTGAGCTAAAAAGCATTTTTCTTTTGGCCAAAAAATTCGGATTCAGACCAAAATTTTTTGTTTCTGCCAAAAATTGTTTGAAAATGTTAGGTTAGATTCATAAATAGAGGATATAGTACTATTCTCCCCTTCCACTCAATAACACCTGAGTTCAAGTCCCTTTTCCAAGCCTATTTGGCTACTGACATTTTGAAAATTCCCAAAAATGTCAGCATGAGGTTGACCCCAAACAATTTTTTCCGAATTTTTGGAACTTCCAGTGAACCAAAAATTCAAAATTTTAACCAATTGTACACTCTACTTGATTCTACTTACGTAGACAGTGATTCATTTCCTCTCTGCCCTCTCCAGTCTAATTAGTAGCAAAAAAGATTCGAGCTGAGGTCCTGGTAGCCCCCTCAGCATAAGCCATATTTATGCAACCCTAATTTCAGCTTCAGAAGCATTTATGTTTCCTCAGCATCACCTTTTTAAGAAGTGGGAGTGTACTTTTTATCACAGCTGTTGCAGTGAAGATAAATTCACAACATTCTGAAGATCCAAAAGATAGCAACAGTTTCGATGCCTCACAGCCTACATCCAGACAAGTCATTTCATGCAAATAGCTAAAACTAGCACAGTGACTGCAATAAAGCCATCAGTCAAAAGTTCATATGGTATCTCCACATAGTCACTGGGCCAAGAAGCAGAATTAGCAGCTGCTTCATTGAAAAGAATTCTCACTTGGTCATTTCCTTTAGCTCAGACATGGACTCATTCTGTAATTATTTTTATAGGCTGACTTTCACATTACCCACAGCCTTTCCCACCTTTCCACAGAAATCACTAAGCAGTTCAAATAAACTTATGTCATTGTTTTCTATTCTTTGCTTTCCACAATCTGTTTTCTTACAATGCAGCAACCTACTCTGTCATTTTCAGAATGTTTGCCTCATCTCTCTATGGGGATCAAATCAGTAATGTATTTAACCAATCAAATAAATCAGACAACTATGCCAGATTACACAGCTACTGCTGGTCAGAAAACAGTTTCTGCGCAAAGAGTTTTGCCTACCAGAAAATCAAAGACTTTTTTTCCTCTTTCAAAGAGCTGGCAGAAGTTTTTCCATTTCAATCAAGATGGAATGGAGAGACACTAAAGTGGGAGTAAAAAAACATGGATTATATTCTCACCTCTGCCATCAACTTGCTGAGTGACTTTGGGTAAAGTATTTTGCCTCTCTTTTGCTTCCCATTGTTTGTCTAAGCTATTAAGAGTGTAAACTCCATGTGGCAGAGATTTATAGAGTGCCTGTTGGTTGCACTACCACAATAAAAACATGCCCAAATTCTCAAAGGTAATTAGACACCTATATCCCACTGATTTAAACGTTTGTGAATGTGGGTCATAATCTTAAAAATGGGGGTTGGGGTTAGAAGCCACTGGTACTCCATTTCCTCTCTGAGTATGAGAAAAACCTGGATTTGAGTGCCTTTGTCATGATAAAATGTACCAGTTTTAAGCATTTATTAAAAGTGCACTAAGTTCTGAAGACAATTTCAGGTGCATATTTGGGTTTAATAATGTGAGTCCACTTTGTCAATAGCTGAATAGCTTTGACTTCAGAGGTCAATTCTTTGTCTATCATAGTTTGGCCAGTGCTGGAATGGACTTCACTTCACAAATATGTACTCTCAGAAAATCAGTATAATTTAAAGAAAAAATTATATTTAACAGTCTAGAAACATGAGTAGACTCAACAAGCATATGTGCAAATGTCTTACCAATATGGGTGCCTCTACACAGCACCCTTAGCTTGAAATAAAATATGCAATTTGCATTATGCAAATTGCATAGCTTGTTTCGAGTGTATTTTGAAATATTATTCCAAAATGCCCATTAACCCTCATGGAACGAGGGTTACCAGGACATCGGAATAAGTCGCCTGTTATTTCGAAATCTATTTCAGAATAATGGGCTGTTTTAATAGACGTGGAATAGCTATTTCGGGATACCTCTGGTATCCCGAAATAGCTCCTCAGTGTGGACGTACCCTATGATGCCTAAGCAATTGGAAGATTGAAAGCATTTTAATTGCATCTGCTATTTCTTTTTCACAGATAATTCAAAATCCATAAAAAGATGGTATAATTAATTCCAGCAATTGTGGGAATTTTGTTTGTATCAGAAGTACCTAAACATAGAAAGCAGGATGCTTTTACGCTTTCTGGCCTTGATTCAGTAAAGTATGTAAGCACCTGCCTGTCTGTAATGTAAGTTTTATTCATGAGAATTAATGGGAGTAGATGTGAACGTTTGTATTTGCTGAAGGTCAAATTAAGGTACACCAACTCCAGCTATGCAATTAACATAGCTAGAATTATGTATTTTAATTTGACCTTACAGGTGAGTATAGACAAGGCCTAGATATCTAGATGAAAATGCAAGGAGTATGAAAAATAAAAAGGAAGAATTGGAAGTATTAGTTTATAAACTAAATTATTACTTAAAATTGGTATCACTGATAGAATAAATCTCTGGACCAGAACAGTACAAGGGGACAAAATTCAAAAGGCTAAGGAACAAAATAAGTTACATCTAGTAAGAGACATAAAATGTAATCAGAAGAGGTTCTTTAAATACATTAGAAGCAAAAGACAAATGAAGAAATTTGTAGGTCCTCATCAGTTTATCTGGGAAGGAGAGCTAAGAACTGATGACATCAAGAAAATTGAGGTGTTTAATTCCTATTTTGCTTCAGACTAAAAGGCTTAAAGGTGACCAGATATTCAACACAACACTATGGCTGTGTCTACACTGGCACCCTTTTTCGGAAAAGGGATGCTAATGAGACACAGCGCAATTGCAAATCCGCGGGGGATTTAAATATCCCCAGCGGTATTTTACATTACATAACTGCCGCTTTTTCCGGCTCGGGGTTTTGCCGAGAAAGCGCCAGTCTGAAACAGCGATCTTGCGGAAAATAAACCCTTTTCCGCAAGATCTCTTATGCCTACTTGAAAGTAGGCATAAGAGATCTTGCGGAAAAGGGTTTATTTTCCGCAAGATCGCGTCTAGACTGGCGCTTTTCTCGGCAAAACCTCAGCCGGAAAAAGCGGCATGTCTAATAAATACCGCGGGGATATTTAAATCCCAGCGATTTGATGCGCTGTGTCTCATTAGCATCCTTTTCCAAAAATGCCAGTGTAGACACAGCCCACTGAAGGCATGTAAGGCAAAGTAGGGAAAGCATAGATTAAATTATATATAAATGTATTTGATAACAGTCTTCAAATATGTAAGGGCTGTTATAAATAGGATGGTAATCAATTGTTCTCCATGTCCCTGAAAAGCAAACAAGAACTAAAAGGCTTCATGTGCAGTAAGGATGATTTCCAACAGTTACGTTTTGAAATAAGTGTCCAATGAGGGTTGTGGAATCACCATCCCTGGAGTTTTTAAAGAACAGGCTAGACAAATCCTTGTGAATGAAGATGTAGGTTTACTTGATTCTGCCTCAGCACAGGTGCAGGACTTGATGACTTCTTAAGGTCCTTTTCAGTCCTGCATTTCTATGCTCCTATGGTTATTGTATCCTGAGCGAATGAGGTGGCCCCAATCCCAATCTTAGTCTGGTCACATGCCAGTAAAATGGGGATAATATTGCCTCTGTGACTCACAAGATTAAGATAAATGCATTTTTGAGATACACAAATGGGCCAACTTCAGTTAAAAGTTCATACAATATCTCCAAGAAGCAGAATTAGCATCTTGCTTCATTGAAAAGAATTCTCACTTGGTCATTTCCTTTAGCTCAGACATGGACTCATTCTATAATTATGTTTATAGGCTAACTTTCACATTCAACTTCTGCCCCCATGCTGGAGTGGAGCTGAATTAACTGAGTCTGGGGTCCTCCAGTTATAGTAGATCAGGATAGGAACAGAAGGAACTAAATAAAAAGGAGGACTCCTGGATAGAAAGTCTTTTTCTTTTAGTTAGCAATCAAAACCAGAGGCAGTTTTAGCCAATTGGATACCCTAAAAAAGAATATTTTGGGGTCCAATCCATACCCTTCACCCACACCCTAAACATATTTCCATAAAATAAAAAATGCAATATATTTAGCCACAAAGCCCACACTAATACACGTTTAAAAGTTCATGTTAAACAAGATTTTGGGAGAAATATTCGGCTGGGGTCCCCTTAAGCTGCTCCAAGCCCTCAACAGTTGGACCTAGAACCACTACTGATCAAAACATCTGAAGTGTATTGTCTCTCTATTCACTCTCTTGTAATTGAAGCAATCAAAATTCACACCGACCAAATGCTGAACAGCATGTTCATAGTCTAAAGGGACTTCATGTGTTACTCCCTAAGCCCTCCAGCATTTGTTTTCTAAGGCCCAGATTTCTTAAAGGAACTAACGTTATTTCTACTTGGCAACCGTGATGTATAAATGAGGTCAATGCACAGGCCTGGCTCAATGTCATGCATTTTGAAGCACTGATGAAAAACAATCTCATTTCAGTTCTTAACTTCAAAGTCTGACTCACAGAATTTTGGAAAGAATACAGCCTTAGCTATGAATGAGAAAACAAATCAACACGCAATCTGTTTACCACATATTTCTCCTTCATGGGTTTTATTTTAGTGCTTGATTCTGAGTTCTGAGTGACATCTAGTGGATAAGATGTAATACTCCAGCATCTGAATTTTAAAACTAAAAGCTTCATGGTGATAGAGATATGGTTGCAAGACAATATATATTCACACAAAACCACACTATTAGAATGTTATATACCAACAAAATTCCAATATATGGAAGTGAGAAAATTTAGAGATATATTTTAAAAACAGTATCTGATAGTATGTGGAACCTAATAGTTCAAAATTTCTTAACTTCAGAAAGTCTAAAAATATTCAGTTAAAAGTCCCAACACCAAAGCAAATGCTTCCCTTCTTCCCCTCGCTTCTTTCCTCTTCCTGGTAGGAGGACTCCACTAGTTGTCACTTAAGGAAAATGTGCTTCTTGTTCCCTACATTGGGTCTTTAGTTGTACTGTCATAAAACCTTCATGTACCCTTCTGCCCTGCTTGGAGCAAATCTACAGCTGTCTTGTGATTTGTGACCTGAACGGATTTGGAAAAAGTTGACCTCTGACCACTAGCTGGGATCTCTGACCAATATTGGGGTGAGGAATTGATCAGGGTTAGAATTTTATCATGGTTACCATATGCCATGTGTGAAGTGTTACTTATAAGTGCTGTGGTCTCTGATGTGTGTCACAGAGTCAATAGAAGATCAGGTCTCCAGAATCTCACTGTTGGATGGATTTAATATTATATACTTTATATACTGCATCTCCTGATTAGCGCACAGGTAAAAGTAGGCCTGCAATCAGAGGCAAGATGGCAAAGGTAAGGTTCGTGTTAGAACCTTATTTATTCCCAGATGATGTATTACAACTAGTGTTGGGCAAATTTTTCAAGCAAATAATCTGTTCAGCCAAAAATGCCATTTTAACTGACCTAAAAATATTTGTGACTGAGTGCCCTGCCTAAAAACTTTTATCTCAGCTGTAGGGAATTTACTTAGGATATGGAAGACAAGTTATTAATCCCCATTCCTAATCAGAGACTTAAATTCAAAATAACTCTCTCCCAGGTGAGCAATAGAAATGGGATGAAATTTAATAGTGCAAAGCAAATGGTTATGCATTTGGGTTCTAACAGGAATTTTTGCTATAAGCTCAGGGACTTATTAGTTGGACGTGATGGAGGAGGAGAAAGACCTAGTGTACTGGTTGATCGTAAGATGACTATAAGCTACCAAGGTGACACAGCCATGGAAAAAAAAAAGGCTAATACAGTCCTAGAATGCATCAGCAGAGGAATTTTTAGCAGAGGCAGTGAAATGTTAGTAGCATTATATGAGGCACTGGTGAGACCTCATTTGGAACACTGTGCATTTCTGGTCTTCCATGTTTAAGAAACATGAATTCAAACTGGAACAGGTGCAAACTTAATAATCATACTCTTTATGCCAATATCTAAACCATTGATGAAGATATTGAACAGAACTGGTCCCAAAACAGACCCCTCTGGAACCCCGCTTGTTATGACCTTCCAGCATGACTGCAAATCATTAATAACTACTCCCTGAGAATGGTTATCCAGCCAGTTATGCACCCACCTTACAGGAGCCCAATCTAGGTTGTATTTCCCTCAATTATTGATAAGAAGGTAATGCAAGACTGTATCAAATGATGTATTAAAGTATAGTTATATCATGTCCATTGTTTCTCCCTTATCCAGAAGACTTGTTACCCTATCAAAGAAAGCTATCCTGTATGATTGCTTTCTATAAATCCATCAGAAGGATTAACTTTAGGGAGGGTAAGGAGTTTTTTTAAGTTGAGAGCCAATGCTAGCACAAGAACAAATGGATACAAACTGGCCATGAACAAGTTTAGGCTTGAAATATACAAAGGTTTCTAACCATCCGAGGAGCAAAGTTCTGGAACAGCTTCCTAAGGGGAGCAGTGGGGGCAAAAAACACAACAGGATTCAGGACTGAGCTTGATAAATTTATGGAAGGGATGGGACTACCTACAATGACATATAGCTGTTCTGCAACTACTAGCAGCAGGAATATCCAATGGTTGGTTCTGGGATCATAGATGGGGAGGATTCTTTTGAGAATTCTTTTCCAGGTATGTGACTGGTGGGTCTTGGCCACATGCTCAGGATCTAACTGTCCACCATATTTGGAGTTGTGAAGGAATTTTTCTCCAGGTCAGATTGGCAGAGACCTTGTTGTTTTGTTTTTTGCCATGGGGCATAGGTACCTTGAAGGTTTAAACTGGTGTAGATGGTAGGTTCTATGTACCCTGAAGTCTTTAAATCATGCATTAAGGATTTTAGTAACTCAGCTAGAGATTATGATCCATTTCAGGAATCAGTGGATAAGGTTCTATTCCCTTCAATGTTTGGAGGTCACACTAGGTGATCAGGATGGTCCCTTCTGGCTTTAAAGTTTATGAGTCAATGAATCTACACTTCAGTTAAACATTCCCTTAGCCCAAGTCCCATCAAACCGAGTCACCTGGTATTGGTTAGCAGCAAGTTTTTAATTGCAATGAAGATGTCTTCTCAGAGGCAATTCTACTCCCAGGACTTCAGATAAAATATAGCTGTGTTCTAGCCTACTTTTACCTGCAGCTTCTAACCCACCTCTGACCATTCCTGGTCTTGCATAAAGTAGCCAGCTCCACAAGGAGAATGTTGAACCCCTTCAAGGGATGTAGCACATTGTGCTCTGCTCTGCTCCACTCTACATAGTTGGGGAGAACTTCTAAGAGCTGTGCAGCTCTGCATTGCTCCCTCTCCATTCCAGTGTGTGCCTTAAAAGCACAAATTAGCCCTTTCAACACCAAGTAGTGGATGACATAAGAAATTAACAAGGAAATTAATCCAGGAGAGGTTTTGTCTGTCTATCTCTTTCTCTTTCTCATACACATCTTCCTCTGAATAATAAAATCTATACACACTTGTATTTTAACAATTTCACAGAAAAATTTTCAGCTGCCTTTTGTAAGTGATGTTATTAACTTTGCAGATACTGAAAGATTAAGATGTTTTTAACTGGATCAATATCTCATCTGTTTCAAATTCCATTAGACTAATACTTGCCAAAGGAGTTACCAGTCCAAATCCAATTTTTTTCTCCATACACACATAAAGAACACCCTACTTCTAGCCATTGATGAGTCACAGCAAAAAATAAAAGTATATAGATTCTTTTTTTACTGCCAATGAGACAATAGTAGCTATAGTTTCAAATGATGTACTTGACATATTAGTTAGGCAAAGTATAGTTGTTCTCCGCATAAATTCATGAAGTTAAAAATCCTATGCTGAGTTCATATTTTGAGACATAGAGTGACTGATTGCCTCTCTTTTCTCATTCCAGCCCTTGCTTAGAATAAAACCAATATGGCCCAGACATGCTCTTCTTTTTAGAAATGTGTTTAAAACATCACCTGATTCTTCAGTCTGACCCAGGAGGGCAGCATTCTGCTATGATGATACAGAACTGCTTTGGCTACAGCAGGGCTTTAGGCTGTTGCAGGGGTCCAAATGTGTTGATCTCCTTCCAGGATCAGGATCTAAATGTGTCCATGTAACTTTCATTTACTTACTTTTTTATTTCCATTCTTTTATTTTAATTTAAATTTCCTGTCCCTATACCCAAAGAAAAACTGTCAGCAATTGCTGGTTAATCATTGTTTCCATTAGTTTAAAATATTTTGTTGAAATAAACTTCACTAAGGCGACAGCAGCATTGCTGGTTTATGGGAGTCTTCTTGCATTGCACTACTCCATATTTACCACACAGACCCTCCAGCCCCCCATTTGGAAGAAAGTAAACAAACAAACAAACAAAACTAAACACAAGGCTAGCACAAAGGGGTATTGTGAATTCCCAAAGGGAAAAGCACAGTGAAGCTGCAGTGAAGGGTTTCCTTTACATTAATTATTATTAATTATTAGTAGTATTAATTTACTCCAAATCTATTATATAAAAAAGGACAGAGTCTCTCATAGTTTGTCTTTTGAGCTACAGAGAAAGAAGTATTTTTTCAGAAATAGGAGAGACCATCAACTAATTTTTTTCTAGTCTAACTGGACATAGTGCGTAATTTTCCCAGCCTGGGGCATCCACTTTGCACTACACCACCGATGTAAACTGACCTTAGGGAGGATTACCCCAGTAAAAAGGTAATTCTCGCATGCTGTCTAGCCCACATAGAAGTTTACATGACTTCCCCCACCCTTCACCTGACTGCAATGTAGTAGTGGGGAGAGATTGTCACCTGGACATCTCTATAAAACATTATCCAAAACTATTTCTTTGGCCTCCAAGGTCTTTCCAGTCAGTGTATGTACAGCAAGTCTTAGATAGTGGGATTATCCCTGAATGACAAGAATATGCAACTGTGCATGTGTGTGTGCATGCATGTGCGCGTACACACACACACACTGACCTGCACCTGTATAGCTGCTGGCCAAAGATCTGGCTCAATCACTGTAGCTGTTGTCCCAAACAGAAAAACATGATTATTCACTATGAAGAACTCTGTTTTTTTCCTCCTTTTTTTTCCCCTTCCCAAGACCTGCTTATCTCCAAATGGATGTGAATGGATGATCCAAAGATCATCTTTGATTACAGTAATTAGCTTTCTCTTTCTCCTCTCAAGGGAGGAGGGGTGTTTGTTTTTTTCAAAAGTACTCTTTTTAATCGTGACTTTATTTTCCCCATTTCTGTTTATTTGCAAACCTGATACTCAGGTACAGGTCGGCCCTCCCTGGTGGGTGTATGCTGGACCAGGGGAGGTCAAGGCTCCTCTCCCAGTTGTCACTCCTGCTCCCAGGGGCCAGTCCCGGCCACTGGGCTCTGCTCCCGGTCCCGGCTGAGGCTGCACGCCTACCCACAGCCATGGCTGTGCTCTCCACTACCCTGGCCCTGCGGGGACTGTGCTCCCCACTGTCAGCCTGGACTGTGCTTCTGAACCTGGCCAGCCAGGGCTCTATGGCCCAGCAATGTCCATGGTCCTGTTAGATGACGGATGTTGCTGAACCAGAGAGTCCCGGATATTGGAGGTTCAACCTGTACTGAAAAACGGCTTCTTTGGATAACTTTTTGCTCTCTATGTTGGTCTAGAATTCCATTTCAGTGACTTTCATACTCTAAACTTTGTTTTTGTTAATAGCAGTCAATTCTGAAGTGTTATACACACACACAAACACACACACACATTAACATATACATATATACACACATGCGAAAAAAATTCCCCAGCATTTTGTTTTTCTTCATTTAAATCATTGCTCAGGGCTGGGGCTGGAGATCATGGGTTCAGTATGCAGGCTGACCCATAGAGAGAAGACAATTCCAGCCCTCTCACTGCAGCACCTTGGGGCCAGGTGAGAAGAGCCTCTTGGCTGCTGCAGCTGTAGCAGGCATAGCTGGTGGATGGGTGCATGTCCCCCAACTGGGGACAGACACACACACAGACAAACTCACTGAAATATATAGTAGATAGCTGTCCCTTTCTATACCCCTGCCCCCTCTTGATCCAATGGGAGCTATCCCAGACCTCATCTCTGACCCGTTGCTGCCTTCCTGTGGTCATTCCACAGTATAACTGTCTCTCCTGTCAGACCACTCCCTTTCCATTGTATGAGAAACAACTGAATTCTGGGCACATCCCAATGTCTTGGCACAACCAAACCCTTGCCCTTGCTTTAAGTTATGATAAGAAGAAGGTGCATACCAAATTTAGTGGTTCTAGCTCTTACCATTTAGGAGGAGTTCTTGAACAAATGGACTCATAGGTGGACAAACAGACAGAAAGATGCATATTTCTAAAGTGCATGGTATGATATATCATAAAGGGTAACAGGACTCAAACTGAGCTAAGTGCAAGTGTCATAGGTCTCAATCCATATAGAACTTCATGAATGTGTGTAGTTCATTGTCTTCATTTGCAGTTAATCGTGTGCATAAAGCTACTCACAGGAAAAAGTGTATGCAAGTTTGGACTATTGTTACTTCTTCTCTCCAGAGAGAGAGGTTGGTAACTCAAATCTTGACTGTGCTTTCTTTCAAAAGAAAAAAAAGTATTTGTGCACAATCATAAAAAAAGAAAATTAATTGCTTCTTTGAATCACATCTAAACTCATTTGCAAAAAATTCCATAGGCCTTTAAGAAATGCCCAGAAGCAGAGCAGGTGAACAAATTAACTAGAATCAATATAATGGCTAGTTGTATTGTGGTGGCTCTCTATGTATTTTGAAATAGGATCATAAGTACATACATAGATATACTGTACTAAATCTTGTTAAAGTTAAATACTGTTTGCTACTTAGACCAATATATCATTCCATTCTATTCCATTTCTGGTTATACCTCATAGTTGTTGGTTTACCTTCAACATATACTGAAAGGAGCTTTACACTGAACCTGCTTAGCACATGTACATTTCCTTATAAAGTGTGACCACAACACCAATGTTTTGAAATAATAATCTTTAGGAAATGCTTTTAAAAATACCATCCTGAAAAATTAAAGCTGTCTATGTCCAATTACAAAATCATACGCAATGAACGTAAGGTTAAATATTGTCTTATAGCTAACACACACATATGTATACAGTATAATCCTTTTAAATGTGGAGAGCTAGGTTGCACATAAAGTCTTCTGTTTCTCTGTTTTGACCTCATTGTGCAACACACCATTGCAGGGTTGCTTATTCTACCTTGTATATTCTACCTGCTTAATATCTAAATAGTACAAACATAAACATAGCATGCACAAGGATTTTATAGACAGTTCCAAGTAGAATTGACAGACATTTCATATTATGTGGGCATATTATTTGATAGTTTTCACTATAAACTATCAAAACTGGTCTTATTTACTTGGATCTCTTCAGGGAAGGTTTACACTACAATTGGACACCTCTGGCTGGCCTGTGCAGCTCAGGCTATGGGGCTATTTAACTGTGGTGCAGATACTCAGGCTTAAGGTACAGCTCAAGCTCTAGGACCTTTCCACCTCACTGGATGCTACAACCCGAATGTCTATCCTGCAGTTAAACATCCACTTAGCCCAAGGCCTAGGAGCTTGAGTTAGTTGGCACAGGTCATCCATGAGTATTTAATTGCAGTGTAGACATACTTTCAGAGACATACCATGCCAGCAAAATCTACCATGCAGACATCTTATACTCACAAAAAAATTGTTTTTACTATAGAGCTTATATAATATGGGGAGGTTGTTTAACTGTACCAGCAAAAGAGGATTATATCTGTACCCACTGAAGAAAATCTTTCATTGACTTCACTGGATTTGGATTTCATCCACGTTTTCACAGCTGTCACAGTGATGGTCATCAGTACTAAACGTAGCCTAAAGGCCATTATAGAGGACTGTTAGGGCTTGTCAACACAACAGAGACGATCGAAGCTGCCGCAGTCAATCTTCCAGGATTTGAATTAGTGGGTCTAGTGAAGACACACTAATTCAAACTGAAAGAGTGCTCCCCTCGATGCCGGTAGTCCTGCTCCTCATGAAGAGTAAGGAAATTTGAAGACAGCGTGTGCTCCCGTTAACCTCCCATGATTTAAGATACTTCAACTCCAGCTACGTAATTAACATAGCTGGAGTTGTGTATTTTATGTTGACTTTCTCCTTTAGTGTAGATCAGGTCTTTAAATGTAATCATTTCACTAGTTCTTTAATCAACAGAGTTTTCCAAGGCAGATATGATCTACTGGGTGTTTTTGTTGTTGTTTTGCTTTCATTTTAGCTGCTCAAGTCTCCCAATTTAGCCCAGATCTGTGAAAAACATATACTGTTTATTTTATATATAAACTTTGAGGAATAATTTATTCCATCATCTGTCCAGTGTTTTCATTTATTTTTTTAAATGTTTCTAAATGCCAACAATATACAGAGAAGTGCTAAATGTCTGGTGACTTTTTAAAGAAAGTTAAATTTATAGTAATTTATTTTGCATGCAATGATCTCTTTGTAAAGTTTTCATAATGTCAAGGAAGTTTATAGAGTGAATTAGTTTGACTTCAGTCAGCGTGCTAACATTTATAAATCTAAACCACTTCCTTTCTGAATATATTTACTGCCACAGGGAGGAATGGGGAATCAAAAGGCACTGACATTTATTTTTGCCATCATTTCTCATCTTGTGCACAGTTTGAGAGGTGCATACATAGCCTTTTCCTGTTCCTTAGATGTCAGAAATTAGTTGGTGTCTGTTTACAGGATGTTAGATGGGATAAAGACAAATATGTGAAAGACCAGATATTGCATATATTGAACATTAATGCACACATAAGTCACAAATGCAGATTTGCATTCAGATTTTTTTTTGGGGTTCAGACGTATTTCTCCCCATGTATTATTTTAGTCTTGTTCGCAGTTGCAGGCAAAAGTTAAATGGTGGCATATTAGCAATCAAAAACATAAATGTGGCATAAGGAAATCTATTAATTGTACATGTTTACCAGAATAATTAACAACAAGAACCAAATTTCTGTACCTTATGGGCCCAGTCCTGTGAGATTCTGAATATTATCAATCCTCACTTATCTCATGGTGAGTTTGGAGTTCTCAGTACGTCACAGAATAAGTCCCTAAATGCTAGGCACTCACACCAACCCACTGTCCTTTTTCCTCAAAACCAAGACTGCGTGGATTTGAGTTATATCAGCAGTGTTTACAACTCTTGAGGTGTTTTTCTTGAAAGCCCCAGTGCATGGAGTCATGTGATAATGTAAAAAATCTCAGCTTGTTGTGGTTTTTAAATACATTTCTAGCCCAGATGGCTGTGGAGGAAAGCTTGTGCTTTTTAAATGTGGGGAGTTGGTAATTCTGGCAAAGCCATATTATGTCTTAACAGTCTCAGAGAGGTTTCTGTGTTAGTCTATAACTTTAAAAAGGATGAATAGTTTTACAAAACTGACTTCTTCAGATTAGGTCATGCTGGTGAGGGAGTGTCACTATACATGAAAGAAAATGTAGAATCAAATAAAGTAAAAATCTTAAATAAACAAAAATGTTCTATAGATTCTCTATGGGTAATATTTCCATGCTGTAATAATAAGTATATGGCAGCAGAGAGATATAATCAACAACCTGACCTGGACAGTGATAGTGACTATGAAATGCTAAGGGAGATTAGAGAGGCTATCAAAATAAAAAGCTAAAAAATAAAGGGGATTTCAACTATCCCCATGTTGATTGGGTACACCTTACCTCAGGACAGGATGCATATATAACATTTTTTGATACCTTAAAAATGGAACCCACAAGGGGACAGGCAATCTTGACTTAATCCTAAGTGAAGCACAGGATCTGGTCCAAGAGGTAAATATAACTGGACCGCTTGGAAATAGTGACCATAATGTAATAAAATGTAACATACCTGTGGCGGGAAAAACACCTCAGCAGCCCAACACTGTGGCATTCAATTTCAGAAAGAGGAACTACACAAAAATGAGGAAGTTGGTTAAACAGAAATTAAAAGGTACAGTGACAAAAGTAAAATCCCTGCAAGCTGCATGGAAACTTTTCAAAGACACCATAATAGAGGCCCAACTTAAATGTATACCCCAAATTAATAAATAAAGTAAGAGAACCAAAAAAGTGCCACCCTGGCTTAACAACCAAGTAAAAGAAGCAGTGAGAGATAAAAAGGCATCATTTAAAAAGTGGAAGTTAAATCCTAATGAGGAAAATATAAAAGAGCATAAACCCTGTCAAATTAAGTGTAAAAATGTAATAAGAAAAGCCAAAAAGTAGTTTGAAGAAGATATCCCAAAACTCAAAAAGTAAAAACATTTTGCCATTAAGTACATCAGAAGCAGGAAGCCTGCTAAACAATCAGTGGGGCCCCTCGATGATCAAGGTGCCAATGGAGCACTCACAGAAGATAAGGTCTTTGCGGAGAAACTAAATTAATTCTTTGATTTGGTCTTCACAACTGAGAATGTTAGGGACATTCCCAAACCTAAGCCATGCTTTTTAGATGACAAATCTGAGGAACTGTCCCAGATTCAGGTGTCATTAGAGGAGGTTTTGGAACAAATTGATAAACTTAATAGTAACAAGTCACCAGGACCAGATGGCATTCACCCAAGAGTTCTGAAAGAATTCAAATGTGAAATAACGGAACTAACAACTGTGTTTTGTAACCCTTTAAATCATCTTCTGTACCTAATGACTGGAAGATAGCTAACGTGATGCCAATGTTTAAAAACGTCTGGCAATTACAGACTGGTAAGGCTAACTTATAGTAAAGAATAAAATTTTCAGACACATAGATTAACATAATTTGTTGCGGAAATTCAACATGGTTTCTGTAAAGGGAAATCATGCCTTACTAATCTACTAGAGTTCTTTGTGGGGGGTCAACAAACATGTGGACGGGGGGGTCTAGTGGCTATAGTGTACTTTGATTTCCAGAAAGCCTTTGATAAGGTCCCTCATCAAAGGCTCTTAAGTAAAGTAATCTGTCATGGGATAAGAGGGGAATGTCCTTTCATGGATTGATAACTGGTTAGAAGACAGGAAACAAAGGGTTGGAATAAATGGTCAGTTTTCAGAATGGAGAGAGGTAACTAGTGGTTTCCCCAAAAGTTTGTACTGGGACCAATCCTATTCAACATATTTATAAATCATTTATTAGTTAGGATGGTAGGAATGGTGTCTCTAGCTTCTGTTTGTCAGAGGCTGGAAATGGATGACAAGAGAGAGATTATGTGATGATTACCTGTTCACCTGTTCTGTTCACTCTGTCCGGGGCATCTGGCATTGGCCACAGTTTGATGAAAGGATACTGGGCTAGATGGACCTTTGGTCTGACCCAATATGGCCCTTCTTATGTTCTTATATTCTAGATTATCTTGAGTGGAGAAAAAAAGTGGAGACTCTCAGAATAAGAAGGGAGAGCGGGGAAAATTACCTGTTGTGCCAGTGCTAATGAGACTAACTGAGTGTGCTGGAAGTGTCCCATACTTAGCTTTTGATGTCAATAGGGTGTTGAATGTAAGGAAAGCTGATTCTATAATATGTTAACCAGTTTAAGTCTTTATTCAGGCCAAGGGAGATAGTGTCAAATTTGCATATGAAAGACAATTCTGCACATATTGTATCCTGATGCTCATGATGAACTCCTAGGTACTGATAATTAAATAAAACATCACAGTCACAAATCTGAGACATCATAGAGATTATATTCGCATTGGAACTAAAAGATTACTACCTTTCAGGACAAAGGCTATCTTTACTTAAATGCTATACAGTGTGGATGCATCTGTTAAACTTAAATTATAAAGTAATAAAGATTTGATAAGCCATTGACTCATATATTTTATGACATCTAGCCTGACATCACTATAACCAAGGACAATGAGCACCACCCAATAATTTCTGCATCATGCCAATAACTCCTGTTTGAGCTGTTGCATCTCTTTTTAGAAAGACATGTAGTTTTGATTTAAAGTTATCAAGTGATAGAGAATCCACCAGATCACCAAGTAAACAGCATTCTCTAATTTAGCAGTTTTGTTAATTACCTGTACTGGGGCAGTAACAGCCAAGTCCAGTCGTGCACCAGGACTGCATTGTACTAGATGCTATACAAACATAATTTTACCTTGACTGTTTCCTTTGAACAAAATGAGGTAGTGATTTTCATCCAGCAAATAACTCGTGTTTCAGAAAGCTGGTTTTGCTACAAACGTCATCAATTTCCACACAGGATGAAAATCACAAAAAATTTACAACAGGTAAACTGGGCAGAGTAATCTGAGAAGAATTCATTTTTTTTTAAGAACTATGTTTCACTAGACTTTTATGTGAACCAATCTCTCTTTCTTAAAATATAGATCTGCCACACTGGATTCGTTTTTATCCTGGAGTGAGGGTTCAAAGCTCAATTTAAACATTCATGTTCATTTATAAAAGTATGCAGAACATAGCACAAGCAATCGAACATGCCTGAATTGTTTGAACAGATTTTGCTGCTACTGTAAGACTGTAAAATATGCTATGCTTTCTAGCTCCTCTCCCACCCCTAGAGATCTGGAGGGACTGTATTGTGATTTTGCTCAAAATACGTTTTAGCAAGAGCAGTGGATAGCTGCTCTGAGAAGCAACGATTTTCAGAATGTCAGTGGAGATTGCATTTGGAAGAAAAACTGCATTTTTGAACACACTAGCCTCGGCAGCCACCCAAAGCAATCCTTTTCAGCACCTTCCTACAAGGTTCAGAACATACTGGCAGAATGAATTGCCAGTATTGCCTCATACATCTGGCATATTTCTGTATTATACAAGTTCCCACAATTCAAGCCTTGGTATTGAAAAACACCCACTGCATTTAGCAGCACCACAAAGGCTGCAACTGACTGTAGCAGTGAATGGGTTAATAGCTTCAACTGGTCAGAAATGGCTCTGTAAGAGCCATTCACAACACCTGAGAAAGATGATGCTTTTAAAGCCAAGGCACAAGAGGTTTCTTTTCCCCCTTCCTCCTTTTATTTATTCATTTTTATTGCTTTTCTGTTAAATTTTAAACCAGTAATTTAGGACACCACTTTATTTTATTCATTACTAAAATTATAGTCCTATCAAGGGTGCCACTTTTTGAAAATATTTTTTCTCATTTCTTTATCTTTACGACCACCCAAGTCAGGTCTGGAAGGTACATGTGTACTGATATTGTGCCAGTAGCAACACACACACACACACATACTTAAATATATTATCCTCTGCACTATACAACACTTCCATATTCTTTGTGGGTTTTCTTTATGTAGCACTATAGCTTTCTACTTAGGTGTTAAATTCTCACTGAATTATAGAGCTGATGTTTGAAAGTGCCTGCACTGTCACTTCACTGTTCCACTACCTCTCCTTACAATGTCTCCATAATTCCAGGGAGGAAGCATAAAATATTTACCTTTAAACTCAACTTGGCATTCTTTCTCCTTTAATGTATTCAATGAGAATAGAGTAATAAATTTGCATGTTACAAAGGAACATAGCCAAGCATATTACTGCAGCTGGGCATGCACAGCACAGAATCTTAGCAATACTCACGAGAGACAGAAATTATTAACATGCAGGGCTTAATATCAGAATTAGAATTTAGTTTAAGAAAATACTTTCCAGCCTGTTGGTATCCACAATAATTAACAAGCAACATCTATGATAATGTTAGCACAGGCAGAGTTACAAATACAAAAAAAAAAAAAAAAATTCATACCATGAGCAACAGTGGTAGAATTATATTTTTGCTGGATGCATACAATTTGGCAAGTGATGTTTTCACATTCCACTGCTGCAGCAAAAATCTCTCTTTAGAATCAAGTACTATATGAATTAGTGATACAAGGACTTATTTAATTTAACATCTTCATTAATTGGCTGGGAGAATAAGTGAAGAGCACACCAACTAAGTTTACCGTGATACCAAGGCCCATTGTCCTCAGAGAAAAGAAGACAGAAAATGTTAAGGCATTAACCTGGGACTCAGACACCTGGGCTCAGTTCTCTGCTACAGCCTTTTGTGTAGTCTTGCACTCAATGGATATGTCTACACAGCAACTGTGAGAGGACCTGGGTAGACAAACACACATTAACTCAGCTTAAATTAGAACACTAAATAGTAGCATGAGTGTTGTGGCACTGGTGGCAGCATTAGGATAAATGCTCGTGTGCAAACATTCTAGCCCCTCCGGGTCTGTACTCCAGCTGTTAGCCTGTCCACACACCCATACCTCCTCAGCCAAACTGCTATTTTTAGCATGCCACCTGAATAGAGTTAGTGTGTGTCTATGGGCTGGGAAACATGCCCCAGCTTCACAGCAGCATACTCTTTGTGCCTCAAATTGCCACCTATTAAAATGGGTCAAAATAGTACTTCTTCACTTCACAAGGGTATCGTGATGATAAATATACTACAGACAGTATTTTACAGACAGTATTCACATGCTAGTGGAGGCTAATGACTCATAGATTTTAAGAACTGAAGGGATCACTCTTATTCTCTTGTTTGATCTCCTGTGCATTGCAGGCTACAGAACCTCACCCTCCCACACATTTAAAAGAACTCCAGTCTCTGGCTGAGTCATCAAATCAGTCATCAAATCAGGGTTTAAAAACTCAAAGTAATCAAATCAGGGTTTAAAAACTTCAAGTTTGAAAGAATCTGCAAATGAACTGTGCCCCATTCTGCAGAGAAGAGGAAAACAAACAGGGTCTTTATCAATCTGACCCAGGAGGAAAATTCCATCCAGTCCCAAATACAGCAACCAGTTAGACCCTGAGTGCATGGGCAAGAAATACAAAGTGCATGGGCTGTAATAACTCAGAGCCCTCCCCATCTAGGGTACGTCTAAACTACATGGCTCCGTCGACAGAGCCATGTAGATTAGTTTACTCGGCAAAGGGGAAATGAAGCCGCGATTTAAATAATCGCGGCTTCATTTCCATCAAAATGGCTGGCTGCCGCACTGTGCCGATCAGCTGATTGTCGGCTCTGTGCGGCAGTCTAGACGGGGATCTGCCGACCCCAGAACCCTTCGTCGGCAGATCCTGTAAGCCTCATGTTAGTCTGAATCTGCAAAAGCGACGAGGAGTCCTGTGGCACCTTATAGACTAACAGAAGTTTTGGAACATAAGCTTTCATGGGCAAAGACCCACTTCGTCAGATGTATGTAGTGGAAATTTCCAGAGGCAGGTATAAATATGCAGGCCAGAATCAGGCTAGAGAAAACAAGGTGAATCCAATCAGGGAGGATGAGGCCCACTTCTAGTAGCTGATCTGGAGGTGTGAATAGCAAGAGAGGTAATGTCATTACCTCACAGACACTAACCTTCCCCCCTCACCCCTCCTCTGTTCTTAAACCTGATTCGTCATTTTTATATGTGTTCACTTTTTTTATTGTATCACTTTGGTATATATGGTTGTGCCAATTTTCTTCCACATATTGATCTGAGGAAGTGGGTCTGGCCCACGAAAGCTCATCACCTAATAAACCATCTTGTTAGTCTTTAAAGTGCTGCATAGTCCTGTCTTTTGTAGCTCAGTGGTTTCTCTTTGAAGTCTGGCTTGATGTTTTTTTGCTGCAGGATGGCTACCTTTAGATCTGCAATTGTGTGTCCAAGGAGATTGAAGTGTTCTCCTACAGGTTTTTGTATATTGCTATTCCTAATATCTGATTTGTGTCCATTTATTCTTTTACATAGGGACTGTCCAGTTTTTTTTTTTCATAAGGTTGTTTTTCCGTTTTTTGGATCACTCTTAGTAGCCCTTTTCTACACCTGCTCCAGTTTCAATTAATCTTCCTTAAACATGGGAGATCAGAATTGCACACAGTATTCCAGATGAGGTCTCATTAGTGCCTTGTATAATTGAGCTAACATGTCCTTGTCTCTTCAGGAAATACCTTGTCTGATGCTTTCTAGGCTGTTGACAGCTATATCACTTAGGCTATGTCTAGACTACATCGCTCCATCGATGGAGCCATGTAAAATAGTTTATTCGGCATAGGCAAAGAAGCAGGGATTTAAATAATCCCCGCTTCATTAAAATAAACATGGCATTATTTATTTTAACATTATTTTAAACATGTTATTAAAATAAACATGTCCTTGTTGAAACATATCAGATTTCTTTTGGCCCAATCCTCTAATCTGTCCAGGTCACTCTGGACCCTATCCCTGCCCTCCAGCATATCTATCTCTCCCCCTAACTTAGTGTTATCTGCAAACTTGCTGAGGGTGCAATCCATCCCCTCATCCAGGTCATCAATAAAGATGTTGAACAAAACCGGTCCAAGAACAGATTATTCTATCCTCCTTCCCCTGTGGTGCAGACTCAGAGAAGTTGCTGAATAACTTCACAGAGAAGTGGCAACATTCACTTCTCAGTGCTGTCATTAGAACTGTTCCTGTCACTGCCAAGGAAGTTTGGGAGGCAGCACTCCCTACTGTCTCTCTGTGCCAATGGGACTCAATCAAACACATCCAGAGTGAAAGTCACAGGCATGGCTCAGGGAACCTATTTTCAATTGATAATCCAATACAGAGTGTCCTCTTTACAGATGCCCTCAAGGGCCACAGTTTAGACCCACGTGGCCCATAGGCCAGAGGTGGGACACCACTGATTTGAAAGGATCATTAGAGATTGATGTTAGGAGAGGATGAAGGTATAAATCCAGTGCAATTCTACTGAACTCAATGGAGCAGCACCACAGTAAAATACATTTAGTGTGAATAGAGCTGCTAGGCCTCACTAGGGAAACACTTGATTTGGGGACTGGGATTATTGCAGATTCAAGAGTGGGAGAAGCAGAGAAACCCATTACATTAGAGGAACTGCAAATGTTGATTGTATATGTTACAGACACGCATACTCAGCCACACAGAGCCTTACTAGATTCTATAAGGACCAGCCTTCATGCAATTTTTATAGCCAACTTTCAATGGTAAAAGTAGCATTTTCATTTAGTAGATTTAAATTTGTACTTGGAGCAAAATACGATCACATTTTTTTTAATGAATATTCAGGGGCAAATAACATTTCCCTGTAATTCTTTTTACTATACAGTTCAGCATAAAGTTTCTATTCTTCTAGTTAGGGCATGAATGGGGAGTATAAATATTCATATGGGGAATAAGATGAACTCCGGTTTTAAAGAGAGATTATGCATAATTCACTGCTGCCCTGGAGCTGCATTAACTCTCACATAATACTACTAATTTACAAAGGCTTTCAGGAGCTACTTGAGTTTAGTTTAGCATTCGCAATGCATTGCCTTAAAGATGTGCAAATATTTTGGGTGGGATTTGTTTTAATACTGTGTTCATAGTATTTTAAGGGAATCCGTGTTCTCATGCCTTTCAGTTATTTCTCAGAAATTAGCTTCTAAATACATCAATACTTCTCTCCTTTTTGATGGAAGAAAATGAAAAATGTGTGTTAACTTAAGATGACAAGCTTTAATCCCTTACGGGTTATCAGGCTTGCTCTGTGTTCCAGGGGTGAGCGCATGCAAGGAGGCAATGGCATCCCAGCACTATATTATGCCTGCTGACAGAAATACCATTATTGCTTTGTAAGTTCTGACCTTAGCCCTCATCAGATGGTGAGACAGACTCCCTGCATCCCAGGAAGGGAAGGGAGTATGCAAAGGGAGCATTTAGTCTGCTTTGAGCTTTCCTGATTCTGGCACCATTGTTGACTGGACTGGTCCCTTGCATAAGTCAGAGAAGCTTAAAGACTGCTCCAAATTATGTCGACTGCTCATGGCCCCAAGGAGGTATTATAGCAATCGGAAATCCCCAGAATGCTGCAGGGAACCACATTCCTTGCAGAAGCTGCAAGCAGGAAGTATCACAGGAACCACTGTGCTGTCTTTGTGGTACTTGAGAACTCCCCTCCCTTATACTGGGAAGATTGTCCCAGAACGAAGAAAGTTGGCTTGAGTGGCAAGTAGCACCTTCACACAGCCCAGGACCAAGGTTTACAGCTTTTCATTGGCTACGCACAACTGTTGTGGGCAAGGGATGGGTTTTGCTTGCTATATTGCTAATGTTTGTAGTAATATCATTTAGTGGGATTACAGGGGCATCTGAAGACAGAAGTGGCCTATTAGATCATCTAGTTCACTCCATCCACTGCAGCATTATTTCCATCTTTACAACTTCCATCTGAAATAAATACCTAAAGAGATGGAGGAGCATGTGCCTCTTCTGCACCCAATTGTCAAATCAGTTTGTGCATTCAGCCTGAGGGGAAATGAGGTATCCTCGCTGACCCTGATATGCTTCCTCTCCCCCCACCTCCCAAAAAAAGCCAAATTTCACACTTAAATATGTTCTTTCACTCTAAAGATTACCCAGATGGCAACTCTGAGTTTATCCTTATTAGAACACCTGACCCGATACTTACACAACCTTATATGCACCAAAGTCTCTGATGGTGATTGATGAGGGAATTGAACTCAAGCCTCCTACAGCTCAGTCCAAGCCAGTGATCTGTTCACCAGACCACCCTTCTGTCACCTGGAGATGCGCCTCTGCCCTATTGCCACAGGTATGCCCTTGCACCTCTATAGCATAAGTACAGCCGATAGAGACAGAAGGGGTTTATCCATTGCTGTAGGAACACCATCTGGCAGAGCAGCAGTAGCTAGAGATACAATAACTTTCTTCTATCTGCCTAGCTCCATCAATACCAGGGGACTAGAGCAGCATAGGAATGGTGCTTGAGGGAGGAAGGGGAATTTTTCATACCTCTGAATGACAGAGATATGTCAAACTAAATATTTAGTGTAGACCAAGTCTTAGACTGAACAGACTCCACAAGATCTTGCCAGATCACAGGCATAGCAATATCTGGCATCTATTTATTTATTTATTTATTTAAGTTCATGGATTTGCTCCAGTGTTGAAAACACTGGAGGTCTGTAGGGAAGAGAAATAAGTCATTGCACTGGAAAACAGTGTGACATATCATTTTCAGTTTAGATGAGGCTATTCCTTTGTATGCTGATCTCTTTGTAGCTGATCCCCTCTCCCCCCAGCTCATCAGTCTTCTGTGTGCTTCTTTTATCATTTCTAAAGGCAGGACCAGTGAGAGAAGACTCACATTGCTAGCCTCAACTTACATAGATGTTGTATGCTTTATTTGTCTGAACCTCTGTGTATAGGTTTCAGAGGCGTAGCCGTATTAGTCTGTAACTGAAAAAAATTAAAAAACAATTAATAGTTCTGCAGCACTTCAGAAACAAACAAAAAATATAGATGGCATCATGAGCTGTCATGGGCACACACCACTTCTTCAGATGAATGGAGTTCAGAGGTCCAGGGTACAAATAAATACCAGAGAAAGAGAGGGCGTGGGGAGGGAAAGAGAAGGAAAAAATGGGGGAAAATATCAATTAGAGTGTCCATGCTAAATGAGACTAATAGAGTGGGCTCTAAGTACCTGGTGCTTAGCTTTTTATGTCTTTAGGGTTTGGAATGTAACAGCCCATCCAGTTCAGGTCTTTCTTCAGACCTTGATTCCAGGTGTCAAACTTGTAAATGAAACCCAATTCTGCTGCTTCTCTCTCAAGCTGATTTTTGAAATTGCTTTGTAATAATATAGTCACTTTTAGATCCATTAGTGAGTGCCCGGGCAAGTTGAAATGTTCCCCAAAAGGTTTCTGTGTGTTATGATTTCAAATATCTGATTTGTGTCCATTAATCCTTTGTTGTAGAAACTGTGCAGTTTGAGCAATATACATGGTAGAGAGGCATTGCTGGCACTTAATGGTCAGTGATTCTCAATTTTTTTGAGCATACGGACTCCTTTTAAATCAATTAAAATTTCACAGATCCCCCTCCCAGGGGAGGGAAAAAAAGAGAAAAGGAAAAGAAAAAGAAAAGACACTACAGTGGACCCAATCCTTATTTCTAAACTTTCCACAGACCCCCTGAAGTACCGCCGCAGACCACCAGGGGTCTGTGGACCAGAGGTTGGGAACCACTGGCATAGATCACATTGGTGGATGCGCGCAGTTATATGAGCCTATGATGTAGTAGCTTATGTAGTTAGATCCTGTGATGATGTTGCTTGTATAGATGTGTGAACCGAGTTGGCACCAGAGCTGATTGCTAGGGTGGGATCCTGGATGAGTATGATGGTACTTCCAATATAGTGAAGCTGATGTGCTTTTGTAGAAGTAATGTTTCTTGAGCAATCAGGAAACAGGTTGGCTCGAAGAGAAAACACAGCACTTTTCTTTAAATTAGCCGGAACACTCTGCTCAGGCTTCTGGATGGCCTCAAAATCTTGCTTCTTGAAGTGGGCATGCTATCTTTTTAATGCAGACACTACCATAGTTTCACCTACACTAGTCATAAACTTGGATATTTCAAAGCTGCCTAATAATTCCAGCACTCAAATCCCAAAAATTTCAGCCACCTAGTTTACCAAACCTGTTGCATGTTGACTGTTTATCTTTTTGAAACACTCCATCTCAGTGGAACATGCAACATTAAATGGGGATAGACCTACTCTAATGTATATGGAGAGCAGTAAGGTTGTAAATTTAAAGTCCACCGCTTTGAACACTGCTAGAGGAATACATCAAACAGAGTTGGAATCTGCCTTATTTATCACCTCAGCCTTTTGCTTCAGCATCGGACATTTAGCCATTAGATAAAACAAAATACAATTGCTTCACAACAAATAATGCCTCCTCTACAAATTTGCAATAAAAATATAAATGCAACTTTCTGTAGAAATGGCCATTTTAAATTGGATTTGCAAGTTATAGTTCAACCATTATCTCAAATTTTGTTGTAACAGAGACCTGAATTCTGAAAATTGCCTCCAGTGATTTATCAATCACTTCACAAAATTTGAAAATACGTTCATGAATGGCTCCCAAGCCAGACAGTTAATGAAAATGGAAAGGAATGAAAAATTTATATCTTTTCATAAGAGTCCTAATTCATTGCTATACATCTTAGAACACACGCTATTTTTACTCACAGTGATCACACTTCATCACCCTTGTTATGCTTCCTCACACGCAGTTGTTAATTTGCCCTGTTTTTTATTGCTTTACACGAAGATGCCTTCTATGTGTTCTGGTGATCTAGTGCTGCCAAAGCACTAGGTCATAAAACTGCAAGCAGCTTCTGTCTAAGAGCTGATAGCTGTTTTACTCCAGGCCTTTGGAGACAGAAAAGATTTCACCACCATTATTGTACAGTTCCCTAAATATTAGAAAATATTTTTCTAAGAATGTTTTCTATGTGGTTTTATGGCTTGCTTCTATTCCATTTGGGGCAGACTTCAGAAGCTAGTCAGCTAAAACTATCAATTGTCCGTATTATAGAGCTGGGGTGGTCTGCCTGCAGGCCAGATGCCATTCACCAGGGCCTGATGCTTTAGTTACCTGCGTGTCTGCAGGTATGGCCACTCACAGCTCCGGTTGGCTGTGAATCACCATTCCTGGCCAAAGAGAGCTGCAGGAAGCAGTGCAGACTGGGACACCATTTCCTGAAGCTCCCATTGGCCAGGAATGGCAATCCATGGCCAGCCAGAGCCGCAAGCAGCTGTACCTGCAGACACACAGGTAAATAAAGCATCTGGCAGTCTGCCGGGGACGAAGCCTAGTGAACTGCATCTGGCCCATGGGCCACATATTACTCACCCGTTACAGAATCAGGTTTCTGAACATGGATCCAAGAACAGTATCTTGAGCACAACAAAAAGAGCTGTACATTGGGAAGGGGGGGAGGGGGTTGAGCAAATCAGGTTATGTTACGAGTCATTTCAAATAAATGGGGATATAATTTAAATAGTGTTACAATGAGGATTCATGGCCATAACCAGCTGAGATGGAAGGGATTTCTCAGACAAATTGTTAGCAAAATGTTCTCTAATTCTCACGTCTGGATATGGAAAGATTCAAGTTGCAACTATTCTTTGGTTAACACCAACAAAATAATGTATGTAAACATACACATGTAATCTCTATTGTATCAGTCTTCCTGATAATTTCAACCTACACTTTGATAGATAAAATTAGTATTTGCATAAAGCTCAGGGCATCTCTACCTTACGCCACTGAAATATGGAAACCCCTCCCCCACCCCAGCAGCCAACTGGGCATAGAGGAGCTGTGCCATGATACCACCTCCACACTGACTCATCCAGCCTGAATCTCTCCCCCTGACCTGCTCCCTCTTTCTCCTTGTACTGTGGAAAGAGGAAGAAGTAAGAAGAGAAAGTGGCAGAGCTGCCACCACAAGTTTTCTGCTGTGATTGTGTTCCCTGTGTAGGGTAGTCTTTTCTGTCTCTCATTAGTCTCTTTGCTTTGGACTTATCGGACCGAGAAATCCAGCCTTACTATTTTCAGTCTTAAAGCAACTCTATGTGATTTTTATTCTCTTCATGAGTATATGGTATCTATTACATTAGTGTAATATGTATAGTAGAAGTTAGAATGGGCATACTTTGCTTAGCAGGGACCCAGTTCAGGGAAGGTCTTAAGCATGGGTTTAAATACTACTGGACTCATTGAGATTTAAGCTGAACTGTTTATATAGCTTCACATTTTGTGATCCAGCACATTTAGATCAATCTTCTAGGCAACATCCCACACAATTCATATCCTACTTTCAGGCAGAAAGAATTGAGGGGAAGCAGTTTGGTAAGAATTCCAGTGAAGTTTTATAGATTTGTACAAAAATTATGAAGCGTGGTTGTTTCTCTAAAGAGCAGTGAAAGTCCTGCTATACCACAACATAGATTTCCAATGGCCTTAGTCAAAATTCCCTTCGCAATGATGTTGGCAGTTCCTCAGTGTATTGTTGAAAGGTCAAATAGTAATTACTTCTGATACTCTATTGCGTATAGCGCCTTCATCAGGTTTCCAAAAGTGCCAGCAATTTTTCACACTAAAGTGTTTGCAGTCAAAAACTCTTAGGGTATGTCTACACTGCCACCCTAGTTCGAACTACGGTGGCTAATGTAGGCATTCGAACTTGCAAATGAAGCCTGGGATTTAAATATCCCGGGCTTTATTTGCATGTTCCCGAGCGCCGCCATTTTTAAATGCCCCGTAGTTCGAACTACCTGCCTGAGGCTACACGCGGCACGGACTAGGTAGTTCGAATTAGGAGCTTTAATTTGAACTACCTAGTCCGTGCCGCGTGTAGCCGTGGGCAGGTAGTTCGAAATATGGGGCATTTAAAAATGGCGGCGCCCGGGAACATTCAAATAAAGCCCGGGGTATTTAAATCCCGGGCTTCAATTGCAAGTTCGAATGCCTACATTAGCCACCCTAGTTCGAACTAGGGTGGCAGTGTAGGCATATCCTTAGAGGTGTATAGGTGCCCACTTGATCTGCACACATAAAGGCAGTTTCTGCCCATTCAATACATGAACATGAAAACACTTGTTTGTGAAATTCTAGTAAGTGCTTTGGGGTGGACACAGTCAATTAAATAATTATTATTATTTCAAAGTCAGCTTTTGAAAAGTTGAATTGCAATTCAAAGAGACAACCATTTTTCTGAAAAAAATAGCACTATTGTATTACTAGGTGATTTTTTTAACTATATATTGTTTTAAAATCTTCCATTTCTTATATTACCCAATTTTGCTATTATCTTCACAGCCAATGCAGCAACAATTACAGGAAAAGATAACACTTCATAGGATCTAAATTGTAATGAAAAGATACTGTCTCAGTCATACGATTATCCAGAAATTGGATTCAATGGTGGGAATATGGATAATAACTGACGTTCAAACATTTATCACTGATCAGACATGGCTTTACTGTTGAAAGAATGCCAAAAACAATCTCAATAGCTGTGAATGCAGCTAGTTGGTTTTTGCTACATTTCCTCTTGACCTCACTCTAATTTGTCAACCTCAATGATCAGATTATAATGTGTCTACCATGTGAAATAGTGCCATAATGAATAAGGCATAGCACAAATGCTACACTACCCAAGTTGTTCAAGTGTGTGTAATATATAAGGAAAAGTATTCTGTAAAATGTTGGGCTTTGCATTCCGGCCTCTGTTCTACATCTACTTAAATATATATGTCACAATAACCTAGGTGCATTGCATGTCAGTTTAGTTTTGTATAAGGTAAATGTTTAGGAGTTTATTCTCCACTAAATGTATGATGATGAAAAAAGCCCTGAGTCTGCACTTGAGAAACTTTTATGTCCATTAGTGGTTCAGTGGGACAGGTCACATATGGAAGTATTTGCAGGACCTAGAGCCTTCAAGTGCATGAATAACTTCCACTGACACTGGTGAGAGTTAGTTTTCTCAATCTTTTGGGCACCAGTGGACAGGCAGAGCCATACTTTAATAATATGGAGTAAAAATCATATAGGATGCAGTGATTGCTAATATCATATTGTAGCAGTGTTAGGACTCACCCCTGAGCCACCTCCTGCTGGTCACTCTTGGACTTAGCTCAGTCCTCAGAAGGGCACCTCCTTCAGGCCAGTATCTCGCTCCGTTGCTCTGCATACTCTCCGCCCTCTAGCTCTGGACCCGTGTCACTCCCAGGACCATAACAACCTCTTCAGGACACTGCCTTCCGGCAGTGCTCACTACTCTGGTTTCTCACTCCCTTCCCAAGTATCAGTAGTCCGCAGTTTCCCTCCTGCCATCATGGCCAGCTACAGCTAAGGCGTAGCCCCTCACCTCAGGGGCAAGCCACAGTTTCTCAAGACCACATTCAGTGGTGACTAGATGAGGTGCAAGGGGGAAGGATGGGGACCCAAGTCTACCTATTACTCTGTGTCTGACCCAGGGATCCTCTGGCATTAGCCTTGTTCTGCCCTCCTTCTCTCCCCTCTTGTTCCCTGGGCCACTACCCTGTGAACCTTGTATCCTGAGCCTTATGTCAAAGCCTATCGCTTGGCAGATTTCAGGCTGGAGCCTCTCTCCTGCTTCCCTAAGCCTGCTGAGCACTGCTCTCTCTAACAAGCTTCTTCTTGGGAACCAGTCCTGCATCCTCCTTGGTCAATTATTCTCTGCTCTGCTGAGTCGCTCCTTCTGTCTAGGGCTGCCCCAGCAAACTGCCTTTTGATTGACTCTGTCTAAGCCCCTTTCTGATTTCCAGGGCTCTACGCAGCCTCCCTCTAGCTTGCTTTTAACCCCTCCTGGCCAGATTGGAGCAGATGCCCCACAACACAAATGAAAAACTAAAAGCCACATAACTACTAAATATTTAAGGCTATTTTCAACCCTGAAATTTTGGGCTACACAGTAGATGAACTTGTGCCCCAAATACTTTTCATGATGGAAATATGTTATAAATCTTACCTTATGAGACAAAGCTAAGGTTTTTTTCCCTAAAATAATTCAGTGCAATAAATCAAAAGGCATTATCCCATAATCCTCAACCCCAGTCAATTTTTAGTAAATGTGGTTGGACTTTGTTCCCCTTTTCTTTTACTTTCTTTTTAAATTATATATTGGGACACTGGGCTCTCCTTAAATTTTGTACCATTTTGAAAAATTCTGCCACTTCTAGGGGAATTCTCCATTTACATAGGTAAGGATGATAGCTATGAAACAGACTTTAAAAAAAATGGTAGAAATTGAAGGGTGCCAACTTCTGTGAAGATCCCAGCGGTGCTTCTGCCACTATTGTGGGTGGTGCAGTGCTAGTCATAGCAAGGTGCATGGAAACAATAGATTTAAAGTATCAGGACTGGCAACATCAAGGCAGAGTTGCGATGGAGCGTGGGGCAATGTGAAGAAGCTTGCTCTGACTCTACTTTATTATGACACTTCTTCAATGGAAAAATAAAAGCCTTCCAGCTGACAATGCTGTCCATTTGTCCCTTTTCTCAAAACCTAAAATCATTTATTTACAAAAAGTTGTTAGCACTGCAACAATGTCTCTAGCTTTTGTGTAATCACTTTTGCCTTTAAACATATGATTGAGCCACAAATTACCACACTAGCCATTATCATGCCTTTCAGAAGTTCACTGAAAAGAAATTAACCTTTTCTCTCTAGTCTGAACTCTCCAATTAATATGAAAATCAGAAACAATTCAATTCTGTTTTTGTTATCCCAGCCCTTCAGTGCTCCCCAAGCGGAATTGTGACTGCCTAATTAGTCATTTAAGCAGAGTTAATTTGAAGAATTAATATTTAAAGCAATATAATAAGTGATGTACTGGAAAGCTTTTCATTACTCCAACTCTGGTTTCAATTGCAAAGTTGCATGTTTAATTATTGTCCTAATTTTTTCATGCTGACCTTGGACCACATCCTCAACTGGTATAATCAGCATAGCTTCATTAAAGTCAATGTTGCTACACCAGTTTACACTTGCTGAAGAGCAGGACCTTTCTGCGGAGCAGCCTGAGGATATCTTTAAGGTCATATTGCAGATTCTCATTCTAATCAGCATCACTCTTCCCATCCATAATCAGACATAATTTGTACTTGTAAATGAATTGCAGACACAACAGCATTTATTCATGCGTTCAGAAATGTATGTCACATGACTCTTCAGTGACCGTGGATGAAACTGAGCTCCTCTCACCAAGAATAAGATATTCCATCATGGCTTTTCCATGGAGGTCAAAGGAAACTATCAGCATTCTTAGCCCCTGTGCATACTGTGTAAGGGAAGGAGTTTAGGGCCATGACAGCACAGAGAATGATTATCTAGGACTTTTTGTTCTTGCTTTCCTCCAGGTTTGGTGATGTATAGAAGACACGCATGGGTGTTTCTCCTTTGTCTTCATACATTGCCCCCCAAAATTCATCTCCATATTCTACATTGTCAAATTATCTCTCACAGGCATTGAAAATATTTTAACATAATGTAACCTGCACACCTAGTAGATGTGGTTCACTGTCCCAGGTAGTGGCACTTTGACCACTTACAGTGAGAGATAAGAATGAGTGAGCTCTACAGCTTGAGTTTAAAGGTAGGTGGCTTCATAGCTCAAGCTGTAGCAGCTCCGCCATTAAGCTCTTCAGGTCCTACGTTTGAATCTGCTTGTAGGTAGTTACAATAACTCTACCTTGCTTTTCTCTCTCTTTAATGGACTATGTGACATACACTCTCATTCTGACAACCTGAATCCCTCCTACAATCCAATTAATTCCCTCTAGTGGAAAAAGGTGCAGAGAAAGAGGCAGCTGCCATTGGTCTCAGCAGAGCAAGGAAACCAAAAACAAAATGGGCAGCTCGCTGCAACAAAATAATCAAAACTGCTGAATTACATGGTGTTTGGGGAAAATGTCAAATCTGAGGGCCAGAGAATCAGAGTCCACAGAGCCTGGAGTGAGACAATTCACACCTCTCAGAACCACTGTTTTGAGTAGTGATGGCGTGGATAAATCCTACACTGGAAAGACACAAGTGTGGTAACAACTCTAGTCCTGGCAACTCATACCTCAGCCCGCTACAGTTGGAAGGGGTCTTAAAAATAAAGTCTTTTCAGCACAGCAGGGTAGTGGTTAGAGAGAAACAGAGCTGTATTTGAGGAATGTTGGGGGAGCGGTTAACACAAGAGAGTGTCGCCTGGAGAAACACTGAGATAGGGACTCCCCAGCTTACAGAGGCCAGTGGTGCATGCTGTGCTGTAGTAGGAATACAAGACTGTCACACTGTGACTTTTGCCACATGGAGGACACTTTGTTCTGCAGTTAAATGTCATCCTCTGCATGGGTTGCATGCGAGGTCACCCTGGCAAGAGAGTTTCTATGCCAGTAGGGGTGGTCCAGTGGTTGCTGATTCAGGACTAGACCCTGCATACAAGGGAGACCTGCACCTTCAGCGTGCCAAAAGGAGTGGTAGGAATAGAGACACAGGAAGCTGTTAGCTGGACTGCAGATAGCAGGCACCTTCCTTAGAGCACCCAAGAGGGCCCCTGGATCAGAACCCAATGGAGTGGGAGTGTCCTGCTTTCCCTACCTCCTAGCAATAAGCAGGACTGCCACCATGAACTTTAATCACTAAGCAGGGGGCCCACCCTTATTTTCAAAGGCTCTTAGAGGCCCCATCAAATGGACACTGAGATTTAGGTTTTGTAGGCTGTCTCTGCAAAGATGATAAGATGAAAACATGCAAAATTGCAGACCACATGGAGTGCTGACTGTGCCTTTCTGTATTGATGTTTAAGTTCTGAGAATCATGCCAGCAGTTTCCATTGATAATCAATAGATCAAACTTTCCATCACCACACTTCTAATTCTTGCTGCTGAATTCTTATATGCCTTACATTTGTGTAACAGCATTC
This sequence comes from Rafetus swinhoei, assembly GCA_019425775.1. Classification (NCBI taxonomy): domain Eukaryota; kingdom Metazoa; phylum Chordata; order Testudines; family Trionychidae; genus Rafetus; species Rafetus swinhoei. Next base: position 185,729,907 of record CM033437.1, on the reverse strand, counting down.
CAGCACATGGATATCTTGCATTTATTTGAAATATATTAATATCTTACTCTTCTTTGTCTTCTGTCTTATTTTGTAGGTTGGGAATACAGTATCCATCACAATATTTGAGTTAAGTGAAAATTCCCTTTCTAAGCCAACAAACTGGTACCCTCGGGGCTTAGACAGAGACAGTATAGAACAAAAATAATCTCTCCTCTCAAAAAGGCATATCAATGCTTTCTGACTCCAAAACTGACCTCTATGTTCCAGGAAGATTCACTGATTCTCTCTCCCTTTCTTCACCTACTTTTGGCAACAGAAAAAAATCTTCAAGATCACTTAGGGCACATCTACATAGCAGGGAAAAAGTTGAATTAAGCTACACAACTTGTGCTATATCAATTGCCAGGGCTTGACAAGCGGTGGCGAGCCCGCTCACCAGCCGAGCGGTTTGGCACGCTGTGCATGTGCAGACCGCGCTGAGCATGCGCTGATCGCACTGCGGCGCCGTGCCGGGCTAAAATCTACTCGCCACGGGCGAGTAGATTACCGTAATTGTTGAGCCCTGTCAATTGCATAGCTGAAGTCAAAATAGCTTAATTTGGTTTTTGGCACTGTTTACACAGCAGGAAGACACATCCTTCCCACCTCCACCTAATCAGTTTTCATGCTGTTTCTCCTCCGTAATATCTGGGCCACATTCATTCATCCTCTGTATTTGTTCTGATGCAACTTTCCTCAGAATTCCTTCATTGCTCACCTTTGTTTTTCTGGAGTCTTGACATCCTGGTGTCCACCTTGACAATTTCTCCATGTACCCTATATCCTCATTTGGGTTCCTTCCTCTTTTGCTGTCTACACCTGCTCTTTGAAACCTTCAGAACTTTATGTCAATAATGGAAACCAACATGCACTTCATATATATGCAGCTTTAATTGTCTTCATTCGTAAGTAGAGAAATGGCTCATATTTCCCTTTGGATCCTTCAGGAGCTATCTTATGCTTATCTTACTTGTCAAGTGACAACAATGTGCCTGGCAGGGTGCAAAATACCAGTAAAAAGAGGTCCAGTTTTACATATACTTAAAGAGATGAGATAGGAAACAAATGATCAAGTTGCTTGGCATACATAGTAAAAAGAAGAAAATCCTGTTTTGCCTACAGTAGGGTAGGGATGTAATTCCTGCTAAAAGAGAAGAAATGGAAGATACACGAATGCTTCAGTTAAACAATACAATTGATTAAAATTGCTTTGCATGATTCTTCTGCTGGCTTTTTTATACTATTAACCACCTACCTGCATACTGACTGAAATGGGATGACATTACACTGTGGTAGATGAAAAGGAGAAAGAAATTCTGTGACTATTTTTTTTAAAGGGCTCATCCTTTTTCTTCAAAACTCAAAATATCAATCAGCTTTGTTACCTGTTCAAAAAAAAAAAAAACAACCGCACCACAGGAAAAATGTTTTGTTTCCTGATTTTTTTTTAATTTTCAAATTGTATCAACCTTTTCCTATCTCTTCTTTGCCTCCTCCATCCTTGTAGTATTGTTGCACCCTCCAGCAGCGTGTGAAGCAACGTGACTCTCAATCATATATGGACGCGATCTTGATCAAGTCGACCTATGGTTCAAAACAGACAAATGTCAGAGGATTTGATACTGTTGCATGTTTAAGCAAAACAGGCCCTGGAATTGAGACACTAACATTTGAATCTAGATTCTCCATCCCTTTCCTTGTCACCCCCTTCCCCTCCACCCCATGACTTTAGAGGACTTTAAAAATCACTTCATAGGACCTCGTGGCCTTGGCCTGTTTTTCAGAGGTGCTAAGCACCCACAGTTCCAGTAAAGTTAATGTGAACCACAGATGCTCAGCAGCACTGAACATCCAGCTAGCAAACTATAATATTCAATTAGTTGGCATTTGGCTCTCTGCTTTTTTTTAAATTGCTAAGTTAAAGTGAACACGTGTCTACATTAATGGGGAAGAATATAATTCCCTACAGCAAGAGGATTTTAGTATGTATAAAGTACACTACTGACCTATTTGTCTCCCCATTTTCGCAATTGTCATACACCCAAGGCCAATAGTAATCTATCAGAATCATATTTAATTTAACAGTACAAGCTAACATTACTGTGAGATACTTTATTGCTTATTCAATTGCTAATTATGTACTTTGTCTAATGGTGTTAAACAGCACTCCCTGAAAATGGCTATTATGTGTCAAAATTAGTCCTTTAAAAAATGGGTCAGATTCTGCCAGTTATTCCCCTGTAGGGTTATGGTTAAAGGGGTGTGTGAGTGTGTGTTATACTTGCCTCTTTATTTGAATTCTGTGGTGCCAAGAGGTAATGTGCAATATTTTCAGATTGTATTAATTGGTTTGATCAAAATCAAGCCACTTTGTAAAGTCTTTAAAAAAGAGTACTATGGGCTAATTTTAAGTTGTTGTACATTGATTCAGCTATCCAACATTAAGAATTCCCTATAAATTACCCTTGACCTCATTATAAGTGACAAGATCTGCTCAAAACTTTCAAAGTACTTAGCTACCCTGAATTGCCTTTGCAAAGAGGGTGGAATATATTATGAAGTGTCAGCCAAAGTCTAAACTGGGTGAGCAATTAGTGAAGTAATAATAAGATTGAAATAATTCCTCCATAAACCCTTAATTCTGACATCAATAAGTTATCATCAAGTATATCTAAAGGTGATGGAACTTCATGGCTCATTAGTCTTATTATAACGCTGCTCAGAAAATAATGACATTTTAAAAATTGTTAATGCAACCATAAAACTACAATTTTCAATGCAAGGAAACCAGAAATGCATAGAACATAGCTAAAGGTTCATATAGTAACATTACTGAATACATTTTGTTTGTACATATTGGTTAATTACTATATTCTTAAATCACGAATGGGGAACCTAATGCCCGGGGGCCAGATGTGGACCCTGGCTTGCCTGGATCCCTACCCTGAGGTTCAGGGGAGCCCACACTGGTACTCCAGTCCCTCAACTTTCCGACTGCATGGCTAGAGCACACAAAATACGCTAGTCTGGGCCCCCCAGGATCTGGTGTGCGAGGGGAATGTGGGGAGTGTCTTTCTGCTTCTCAGTCAGGGGCCACGTCAGTGAGGATTTGGGTTGTTTTGCTTCTCACCTGTGTACAGCCCCTGAATGATTTTTCTGTAGGTCAGTGGCCCCCTGGCCCGAAAAAGGTTCCCCACCCCTGTCTTAAATGTAAAGCTAAATACATTGAGGCTACATCTACACTGCAGGCTTTTTGCGCAAGAACTGTTTTGCACAAGAGTTCTTGCACAAAAGGTCTTGTGCAAGAGCGTGTCCACATTGCCATGTGCTTTTGCGCAAGGGATTTGCTTTTGCACAAGTGTGTCCATGGCAGTGTGGACGTTCTCTTGTGCAAGAAAGCTCTGATGGCCATTTTAGCCATAGGGGTTTCTTGCACAAGAAACCCCTGTTGCCTGTCTACACTGCCTTCTTGCGCAAGAGGTCTTGCACAAGAGGGCTTATTCCTTGTGGGGAATATTCCTTGTGTGGGAAACGAATAACTCTTGTGCAAGAAGCCCGCCGTTCCCATGCCTTACTGTAAATTTACTTGTGCAAGAACGCATGTGCAGTGTAGACGCTCTGCAAGTTTTTGCGCAATAATGGCCATTGTTGCACAAAAAGCCTGCTGTGTAGACATAGCCTGAGTGTGCATTATGTGGTATACTGTTATTGCAGACAACACTATTCTCATTTCTTGACATTTGTGCATTCAAATTTATGATCTTCTTTTGGCTTTAACATAATGTTTTGCATGCAATTCCTTGGATTAATTTTAAACGGGGAAAAAAAGAAGGGAGAATTATCTGTGTTTAATTTGAGGTGACTATTTTAGACCCCAGTTTAGCAATCCATCATTAGAGTGAAGCATGTGTTTAATTACTTTGGCGAATAGGGATGGATTTAAGAACAGCCTTATATGCTTTGTTCAGTTGGGGCCTTAATTGACCACACAGACTTGAAAAAAGTTTATAACTTATTGAGATGAATGGGGTGGATGATTGTATATTAATCAGGGCTGGAACTAATCTTTAATTAGATGTGCATTCAACACCTAGCACAATGCAGCCTCCATCCCTGATTGGGAAACCTAGTTGCTAGTAAAATGAAATAAAATGATAAAGTATATTATTAACAATAAGAACAAAAATATAATAGGCATTTTCAATAGTACTTCAGATGAACACTGGTTTACAATTTAATGATTTTGCAATGGAAATAAGGACTACTTTTAAACAAAAGATCAGAATTTATAAAATCATTACAAACTGGATAAAAGCAGCAAAAGTAGAGGTTAAAACAAAAATCAATTGATCAACCAATTGCTTTGTACCCAGAATTTCTTCCTATTTATGAATTTAAGGCAGGAATTTTTCCACATTTTTTTTCTGGATGTGTTTCAATGAGAACTTTACAATGTTCAGAGAGGCTATGTCTACACTACCATATTATTTCAAAATAAATTATTTCAAAATAATAAATCCTGAAATAACTATTTTGAAATAAGCTTAATTCTCTTCACAAGCAGAAGTTATTATTTCAAAATAACAAGACCTTTATTTGAAAATAACAGACTTGGTAGTGTGGATGCTCGCCTTGTTTTTTTGAAATATAAATTATATTATAAATTCATGTCCACATTAGGGATTTTTGGCATAGATTTCCCCTTCTTGTGGATACCAGAGTAGCCATAATTTAAACAAGGCTCCTAAAACTACTGGTATTTTTAATACCATGTCTGTCACGCTTGCTCTGAGCATGGTTAGATTATACAATGTAAAAATGCTCGGCTTCATGAGACTTTTCTCCATTACCATATCCTATGGCTGCCACCATAGGTAAACTTTTACCAGTGGTAACAATGGTTGGAAATGTTGAGGAAAAAATCTAGTGTGGACAATAGGGGCATCACACCTCTAGTCACTGCTACTTGGGACACCCACCAGCCTTCCCTTCACGCTATCTTTAGCTCGTGTTTTAATTTACTGCATTTAAAGACAACATTGAGCCTTCAACATCCCCTTTTGTTTTTGGCTCAATAGAAAACATTATAGAGTGGTGGATTTCCCATCACTTGAAATATAATTCAAGCCTGGATATGTTTCTACAAGATATGCTACAGCTCAGTGTTATGGGCCTGAAGAATAAATTACTGAGTGGAATTCTATGGCTTCCGATATGCAGGAGGTTAGACTAGAGTTCTTAAAACCTATGAACTCATGAAAAAATAGTTCCCATTCCCTGGAAATACTGCATACTCTAAATACAGCACCCGTAAATACTGCAACAGTGCCTTTATGATGTTAGATGTTCCCTAAATTTAAAACCTGAAGTTTAAACCTGTAGTTCTCAAATGGTTCTCAAACAGGGGCACACCTGAAGGTACTCAGAGAGATCTGCCAGGGGGTACATTAACTCATCTAGATCTTTGCCTAGTTTTACAACAGGCTTCATAAAAATCACTAGCAAAATCAGTACAAAGTAAAATTTCATGCAAGACAAGTACTTGTTCATTTGGTGCATTGGTTGAGCTGTAGCCTTAGCCAGTGGGCAGGGCTATCAGGAAGGCCAGGGCTTTATAAAGCCCATGAGTAAGTGACCAGGGAGCTAAGTGGAGTGCAGGATCTGGTTCAAGAGCTAAATATAACTGGACTGCTTGGAAATAGTGACAATAATGTAATAAAATTTAACATCCCTGTGGTGGGAAAAACACCTCAGCAGCCCAACACTGTAGCATTTGATTTCAGAAAGGGGAACTACACAAAAATGAGAAAGATAGTTAAACAGAAATTAAAGGTAAAGTAACAAAAGTAAAATCTCTGCAAGCTGCATGGAAACTTCAAAGACACCATAATAAAGGCCCAACTTAAATGTATACCCCAAATTAAAAAAACACAGTATGAGAATCAGAAAAGTGCCACCGTGGCTTAACACCCAGGTAAAAGAAGCAGTGAGAGATAAAAAGACATCTTTTAAAAAGTAGAAGTGAGGAATCCGAGTGAGGAAAATAGAAAGGACCATAAATTTTGTCAAATTAAGTGTAAAAATATAATAAGAGAAGCCAAAAAGGAGTTTGAAGAACAGCTAATCAAAACTAAAAAAGTAATAGCAAAATGTTTTTTTAAGTACATCTGAAGCAGGAAGTTGGCTAAACAACCAGTGGGACCCTTGGATGATCGAGATGCTAAAGGAACACTCAAAGATGTTTAAGTCATAACGGAGAAGCTAAATGAATTATTTGCTTCACTCTTCACAGCTGAGGATATTGGGGAGATTTCCAAACCTGAGCCATTCTTTTTAGGTAACAAATCTGCAGAATTGTCCCAGATTGAGGTGTCATTAGCGGAGGTTCTGGAACAAATTGATAAACTTAATGGTAACAAGTCGCCAGGACCAGATGGCTTTCACCCAAGAGTTCTGAAAGAACTCAAATGGGAAATTGCAGAACTATTAACTATGGTTTGTAACCTATCCTTTAAATTGGCTTCCATACCTAATGATTGGAAGATAGCTAACATGATGCCAATATTTAAAAAGGACTCTAGAGGTGATCCTGGCAATTACAGACCGGTAAGTCTAATGTTAGTACCGGGCAAATAAGTTGAAACTATAGTAAAAATTAAAATTGTGAGACACATGGACGAATATAATTTGTTGGGGGAAAGTCAACATGGTTTCTGTAAAGGGAAATCATGCCTTAGTAATCTGCTAGGGGGTCAACACTCATGTGGGGAAGGGGGATCCAGTGGCTATAGGGTACTTAGATTTCCAGAAAGCCTTTGACAAGGTCCCTCTCCAAAGTAAAGTAAGTTGTCATGAGATAAAAGAGAATGTCCTTTCATGGATTGATAACTGACTAAATGACAGGAAACAAAGGGTAGGAATAAATGGTAAGTTTTCCAAGGTAGAGACAGGTAAGTAGTGGGATCCCCCAAGGGTCTTTACTGGGACCCATTCTATTCAACTTATTTATAAATCATCTAGAGAAAGGGGTAAACAGTGAGGTGGCAAAATTTGCAGATGACACCAAACTGCTCAAGATAGTTAAGACCAAAGCAGACTGTAAGCTTCAAAAAGATCTCACCAAACTAAGTGATTGGGCAACAAAATGGCAAATGAAATTTAATGTTGATAAATGTAAAGTAATGCAAATAATTAGAAAGAATAATCCCAACTATATATACAATATGATGGGGTCTAATCTGGCTACAACTACTCAAGAGAAAGATCTGGGAGTCATTGTGGATAGTTCTCTGAAAACATCCACTCAGTGTGCAGTGATAGTCAAAAGAGCAAATAGAATGTTAGGAGTCATTAAAAAAGGGATAGAGAATAAGGCAGAAAACATCTTATTGCCTACATCTTGAATACTGCGTATAGATGTGGTCGCCTCATCTCAAAAAAGATACATTGGCATTGGAAAAGGTTCAGAAAAGGGCAACAAAAATTATTAGGGGGTTTGGAACAGGTCTCATATGAAGAGAGATTAAAAAGACTTGGACTTTTCAGTTTAGAAAACAGGAGACTAAGGGGGGACTATGATAGAGGTCTATCATACCATGACTGGTATGAAAAAAAGTGAATAAGGAAAAGTTATTTACTTATTCCCACAATAAAAGAACTAGGGGTCACCAAATGAAATTAATAGGCAACAGGTTTAAAACAAACAAAAGGAAGTTTTTCTTCACTCAGCGCACAGTGGAACTCCTTGCCAGAGGATGCGGTGAAGGCTAGAAATTTAACAGGGTTCAAAAAAGAACTAGATAGATTCATTGAGGCTAGGTCCATCAATGGCTATGAGCCAGGATGGGTAGGAATGGTATCCCACTGTTTCTCTGGAGATGGGTGACAGGGGAGGGATCACATGAGGATTATCTGTTGTGATCCCTCCCTCTGGGGCATCTGGTATTAGCCATTGTCAGCAGACAAGATACTGGGCTACATGGACCTTTGGTCTGACAAAGTATGGCCGTTCTTATGTTCTTATGTTTATACTGCTCTATATGCTATACATTGAAATGAAAGTACAATATTTATATTGCAATTGATTTATTTTATACTTATATGGTAAAATAAGAAAGTAAGCAATTTTTCAGTAATCGTGTGCTATGCACCACAGCGGTTCTGCAAATAGATTCCTCCCCCTCTGGGTCCATGGGAGGCCAGTCTGCCTCATGACGTCTCAAGGCAATGAAGTACCAGCCAAGTCTAAACTGGGTGAGCAATTAGTGAAGTAATAATAGGATTGCAATAGAGTCTATGGCAATGAGTCTATGGCTCAGGCTTGTGTTCACGGCTGAGCATCAATCACAGTTAAATATCCCATGCCCACAGGCAGGCTGGGGTAATGAGTCTATGGCTGAGGCTTGTTTCCAGGGCTGAGCAGCAAACACAGTTAGGGTGTATCTACAAAGCAATTTGTGCTATGCAATTTGCATATCTTATTTCGATTCTGTTTCAAAATAATTTATTTTGAAATGTGGAGAGTCTACACAGTGCCAAATTTCGAACAAACACAGTATTTCAAGACATCCCTTAACCCTCACGGAAAAAGGTTTACAGGGATGCCGAAATAGCACGCTAGTTGCTTCAAAAATGTTTTGAAAATAATGGGCAGCTTGTTAAGATGTGGGGTAGCTGTTTCGGGAAACCTCTAGTATTCCGAAATAGCCTTGCTGTGTAGACGTACCCTGAAAGAGTGCCAGCCATCAGTCAGGGAGGGAGGGACTACAAAGTCTGTATTAAGGTCTGTGTTAAGGGTCAAGCAGCAAGGAGTTCAGGCACCTGGCTCTGGTGGATGGCTGAGAAGCTCTGGCTCCTTTGCCTTTAGAAGGGGAGATTGACATCCCTAGGTTTGGATAGGAAGAGGGCACAGGCCCAGCTAGTCCACTGCACCCCAGCCAAGGGCCCTAATAGAGACAGTGGGATTTGCCACTCTGTCATCGGGGATCCCGACTGCAACACGCTGCACTATGCTCAGGTGGTGCTGCAGCCAGAGTAGGGTTGGCTTCCCCTGGGCCACTTCATATACCTTCCTTGGTGTGTACCTGGCCCTGCAGAGGTTTGTCTCGATCATCCAGGTAGAAGTCATGTGGTAGTGCTGGCAACTCCTCTGTGGTCAGGTTGGCTTACAGCTCCGGTGACTTTGGCCAGTCCTCCGTTCACCAGGGGCCTGTAGTACAGGTTGTACATCCCTGGTCAGGCAACCTTAGGACCTGAGAGGTCCCAAACAAGGGAGTTTGCTGGACCAGCAGAGGTCAGGCCTCCAGCATGCTGCCCCTCCCCGCAGCTTGCCTGCCAGGCTCTGCTGCCCCCGATGCACTGGCAGGGCTACTATCCTACCCAGCAACCTTGTAAGCTGAATACCCCCAGCAGGCTTGGCTCCAGCTGCGCCCCCCTCTCCCCAGCCAGGCCATGCTCCCAGTCACTGGCCAAGCTCCCTGCCCCTGGTAGGGCTGTGCTCCCAGCCACTGGCTGGGCTTCCTGACCTCAGCGGAGTTCTAGTGGTGGCCACTGCCACTAGTGGAGTTCTGCTCCTGGCCGCTGGCCTCGTGACTGCCAGCTGGGCTCCCTGTGGGTTGCTAGCCCACCAGACCAACTCCACCCAGCCACTGGCAACCTCTGCACTGGAGCTCTCTGATCCAGCAATATCCATGGTCCTGACCACAGATGTTTCCGGATCAGAGTGCCCCAGTCCAGAGAGGTTCAACTTGTAGTCTCCCAGCTCCAGAGCAAGCAAGATGCTTCTGACTCCTGCAGCAGTTTCAGCCCAACTGAGCTTTCAGACTTGCCATTTATGTTTCCTTTCCTGACCACTGATTTCTGGCAGGTAGAGAAAGTATGGTCTAGCTCCACCCACCAGCAAGAATCAGCAAGGAAAGCTACTTCTTTGAGGTTACGAAGTGTAGAGATAAAGTGAGAATGGCCAAAAACCAAGGAGAGCTGGACCTTGTAGAGCCTGTAAAGTGAGAATGGCCAAAAACCTGTGTAGACAGTGCCAAATTTCAAAATAAGCTATTCTGAAATACACTCGAAATAAGCTACGCAATTTGCATAGCTCAAATTGCGTAGCTTACTTCAAGCTACAGGTGCAGTTTAGACACACGCTTAGAATTGTTGCAATAAACTGGGAATTTATCAGTTGGAAATGACAGCTGAAGAGAAAGCCTTTGTGTATCAGTTTATTTTGACTATGAATAATCAAAGTGATGCACTATGAAAAAGACTAATACAATCCTTGGAGGCATTAGGCATGGTAGTTCTAGTAGAGAAAGGAAATGTTAATTACCATTGTACAAGGGACTGGTAAGATCTCATCTGGAACACTGTGCAATTTTAGTCTCCCATGTTTAAGAAAGATGAATTCAAACTGGACCAGGTGTTCAGAGGGCCTCAAGGATGACTGGTGTAATAGAAAATCTATCTTCTCAGATAACACTCAAAGAGCTTGGCTTGTTTAGTTTAGCCAAAAGAAGGCTGAGAGGAGATATGATTGCTTTCTAAAAATAGATCAGAGAGATAATTACCTGGGAGGGCAATAGCAAATGGCCCACTGTGATTGTGAGTAGCAAACATCTCCAATGGCTTGAGATGGCATGCTATCTGGGGAGGGTTCTCAATTTCTACAGAGAATTCTTTCCCAGTGTCTGGCTGATGGGTCTTGCCCACATGCTCAGGGTCTAACTGGTTTCCATATTTGGGGAGAGGAAGGAATTTTTCAGCTTGGCAGAGAATCTGTGTTTTGTGTTTGTTTTCTCTTTTGCCTTCTTCTGTAGCCTGGGGTATGAGACACTTGTATAAGTTGAACAATAGTAAAGGGTAGATTCTTGGAACTTGAAGTCTAAGATTTGAGGACCTCACTAACTCAGCCAGAGGTTATGGACCTATAACAGGAGTGGGATGGTGAGGTTTAGTGGCGAGATGCAGAGGAGATCTGACTAGATGATCATTATGGCCCCTTCTGGTCTAAAAGTTTGAGTCCACACTGCAAACGGTAGACACTGTAATTCCTTCCCATGACGCACAGATTCCTGTCTCCATGGTAGGGAAGTTGGGAGCCCGGGATTGAGCCAGATGTTTCCAAACATCCTGCCACTCTGGGACGAGGGGAACTTCAGAGGTTGAAAAGATAAGATACTGCTTTGTCTGAGATAATCCATTCTTTGAAGTGAAGACACCCCTTTCAAGGTAGGAGTGCAGGAGCTCTTCCCAGTCATTTCTTGAAGGAGGAGAATCCAGTCAACAGATCCCCTAGACTTAGAACTATGGCTAAATACTTGCCCCTTAACAATGATGGCTGGAAAAAGTCAGAATAAAACAAAAAAGGGGACCTGTGTATAAGAATGGAAGTAGAAAGTATAATTTAGGAACAATAATTATATTTTTGTTGTCAATGACTAGTTTTAAGCTTGCAGGGGAAGAATGCATTGCACCTGTCTCTAGAAACAGTCTGCCTTTGTTACTGTGCTGTTGGTTGCTCTGGCTCACATCACTGCCATGCCCTTGTATTCCCACAAACCTTTCAAAACAAATTGTATTTGTGTGGAATTATTGGAGTATTTCATTAGGCTAGTGGAGGGGGAGAGCATCTTACATTCTTCCTCAATGCCACTGAGTTTATAAAAGGTTGTGCACAATGTTCAACAAAAGACCATACATTTTCAAGGGCTGAGTGTTCTGTAAATAAAATAATTGTTTATTGTCCAAATGGGCATTACTTGTAGTGTTGTAAGCTACATTTGTATACTCTAGCAAGGAGCTATTATTTAGAGAGCCTGCAGCTACACTTCATAAACAGCATGGAGTACAAGTGAAGAGGTCACATTGGTTTATGCTATCATAATGTTGAGATGGTAAGGTAATATATTTTAAATAAGAATTGACATGAAACCTCTATGATAACCGTATCTCGGCTTATATTAAAGTAAATCATTCTTATACAGCATGTTCCTCAAGGTTCATAAAAGACATCATAATACCAAACATTATGCAGTAGTTGGAAAATTCTATTTACTTAAAATGTTTTTCAGCTTTTTTTTATTATTATCTAAACTCATTCCTTTAGTGAAAATCCCAATGGCAGATTAAGCTATGCGTAAGATCTCATTACATGAAGCCTGTATTAGAAAATCTGATAGTAATAGTTTCAACAATGCCACTTTTTTATTATCTGTCAGTTGGCTGCTATGAGATCTGTGCAATTTTTCTGCCATCAAATTCTGGCAGCTAGCTGGAAACAAATCAAATATCCCAAATACACCTCTCAGTGTATGCACTACTGCACTGCAAAGACAGTATCAGTGTGTGTGTGTTCAAAGCTCGCTTGAACATGGCGTTCTTGTTAAACGGAGGATGTAAGTTGTACAGAAGAATGCATATAGGAGACATTATCTGTACAGGATGGCCAAAATGTGGATGCATATAAACTTGCGGACCTCAGGCCACGTCCTGCTACAGCCTTCTGTGAGGTGGTGATTCAGTCTGTGATAGCTAGCCTAAAGCAGTCCATTTCTATTGTTTTCTCCTAGTCATCATTTTTCCAGTGTGCATGTATATCCATCACCAACTAGAATTAGTCCCTCATTTGCTCTTGGCAATTACTTCTTGGTAATTGTAAGGAGGGACCAGGAAGGGGCCTCCATGACCCTGGTATTACAAACAATTCAAGCTAGAAACCCATATATCTAGTGTCATCCATGAGGAGAGCCACCTTCAGTGTGGTTCTATCCAGGCTCCCTCTAGTAGCATGCAGTCCCTACTTATTTACTCCTTGGCTAAACGCTATTTTCACCTCCTTTGAGGAAGAAAGTTTGACGGTAGCAGAATTCAAGTTTGGGACTGTTTGGACATCTGCTTACAGACCTGAGAGCCCTGAAACTGGGCATCCCACAGAGACATCTCCTCTTTCTCCTCCTTCAGTGCTCTCCTCCAAACTTTTCTTTTTCGTGATGCCGACAGAAAAGCTTGATAATGGTTAAGCTGCTAGTGTGCAGAGATCCCGGCTGACTAGCATTCTGTATTCATCAGTTCCTCCTCATGTTATACTTAGGGCGTAAGCCCTCTGGGACGGGGACCATCTTTTCGATCTGTGTTTGTACAGCTTCTAGCACAATGGGAGCCTGGCCAATCACAAGGGCCTCCTAGGTGCCACATTTATACAAATACTAAATAATAGTAATAGAATTCTACCTGACTCTTGTCTCACAGAATTTGCTCTAGAGGCCCCAGTCCTCTCTTTCCTCACACTCTCCAGCTTTCCAACCTGAATTGGGTTGGTTCCATGGGTTCTTGGTGAACAGAGACTAAAATGATGGTTCTGTTGTCCGCTTCTGTGGATTCAAGGAGTTTTATAATGTATAACATTTTCTGCAAGCTTTATGAATAAAGAAGCATGCTGTTTTTCTTATGGCCCTTTTGAAAGAATGGGGGTATGAACAGAATGTTGCTAGACAAGAGCTAGTGCAGGACAGCCAGGATCAAGGATGCATCTTGATGAAATCAGATATGAATGTGCCAGCAACAGCCTGCATGTCTCTCACCATCAGACACTACCACACCCACCTTGTCTCAGCAATCATGGTGATGGTTGGCATGCAATTTAACATGATAAATTAGTAAACGTATGAGTTTAATATCAGACAAATTTTCCAACTTGTCCGCCATGTTACTGATACCAGGTTATTTGAACACTGGTAGCTGGAATGAATCTTTCTGCTTACAGTTGTCTCACTTTTCACATATAGATTGTTGGCACCTCATGGAAGCTTTTTTATGCAGGAAGTAAAACAGATTTAATGAACCATGGAAAAATACACGATTTTTCAGCTGTGACCATAATAATAATGATGTACAGATAATACCCAGCCATGTACCTGTAACTGAACTGCTTCAAATTTATCTCCTCTTCAGACATTTTCCCCACTCAGCAGCAGTAACAGCACAAGAGGGACGTATATCTCACAAATTCACTAATAAAAATTAACATTGCCTGCTGAGCTCTTGCATTGGTGTATTGACAACATTCTTTTTGAAGTCAGCATAAACAACTAACCAGCTAAACATCTATGTTTGATTAGGGTAAAAGCTCCAGGGTTTGTTCTTTGCGTGCCTAAAGTCTCCCATGTATTAGTAAGTCCTACCATGTGAATGGCATCACTTTAGGGTCATTCATACCAATCTATCACAATAGCACTGAAGATGGAAACTGAAGATCTCAGGCAACACCAGATCCACAAAGCAATGAAAACTGAACTGTTTCAATAATCAAGACAAAATCTAAGAAATTGCACAATCATCTAGAACCATTGTTACAGTAAATGTTAAGACGATTAATGTTTAAAACAGATATATTTTTAACTTAGGAGGTTGAGTTCTAAGCGCCTTATTAAAAATGGAACTTAGGTTCCTAGGTCACATAAAATGTGCTTTTTTAAAATTTTATCCAGTGTCTTAGATTTAATTATATGCCTGAGTTTTGATTCCTTTTAACTTTTTATACAATACCATAATACATAAAAATCAGAGATAAGTATTTTTCCCAAGAAAACTTGTAAATTAATAGGATAGAATATGCATTTTAAATATCTCTTTAATTGGAAGGATTTATTTGGGGAATTTGGGTCTCTTTGGGGTTTGAGTAGATCAAAAAAAGACAAAGATAAGAACTTCAGTGATAATTTCCACTGAGAAAAGTAATCCCTGTATCTTTTTACGTGCTTCCCACATCACTGAAAGGATATGCATTGCTTCTTCCATAACTGGAAAATTTTGAGGTCTGCAATACATTGACAACATTTCAGTTTCAGGCACTGATGAGCAAATTAAAACTTTCCAGTATTGTGGATTCAAAAGTTCAACTCAAACTCTACAGTGTTAGGTTCATATTCCACTTAAGTGGAATACAGAAACAGAAAGTAGGTTGAGGGAAAAAATCCAGTAAAAAATAGTGTCCCTATATCTGTCTCTATGCACAATATAATGCATGCATATAAAACAAATATAATATAACAATATTAAATATATGATAATTACATTTACAGAGCATTAAGGCTGCATGGATAAGAACTGAAAAGTTAGGAAGCAACACAGTTAGGGTTTCACACTGCACCATAATTCTTCTCCATTGTACATATGCACACAGATTAGAATCATTATTAATTACATCAAAACACCCTATTTCTCAAATAGAATATTCATTTTCCCTGCAACCTCAGATGTACATTGACTATTTTTATTCTGTATGTATGCTATTTTCCTGGGCACTGTGTTCCAGTTCAAGGCCTAGATTCTCAAACCTCATTACAACCCTTTGCATGAAAGGGCTTTTACCCAGCCAAAAACTTTAAAGAAGAACATTCCCTGGGCTTATCAGAACTCTCTGCTGATGCAGCTGTGCCTTCCCTCCCTGGATAGGAGACATATTGGTGGAAAGGGTCAAGGCAGAGCTGCACTCTTCTATCTCTATTTTCCCCTGGCATACAACCTATTCAGGTGTATCGGAGCTGTCCAATAGGTGTTGGGGCCAGGGATGCCATTTGGAATCAGGGAGCCAAAACAGGGCCCCTGACATCTTCCTTTCCCATCTATTTCTCCCATAATGGCTGAAGGCACCAGAGGGCAGCTGCCCAGAAGAATTTGTATGATCATTCTCCTCTCTCTAAAGTATGCTTTTTACTACTTGTGTGCCAGCAACACAACCTTCCTCAGATGCAGTGCAGGGAATGACACTGTTAAGTTAAGCTATTGCAGTAGCTTTCTCTAAATTCATCTACCCCGAGAGCAGTCAGGTTTTTAGGATTAATCTGTGTTACTTTTGCAAAGAGTAAAGTTGTGTAAAAATGTAGGGAAAAGAATAGTAAACCAAGGGACTTGCATGGACTCCTGCCTATCATACTCTAAACCAGTGTCTCTGAAAGTGCTCTGCGAAACCACTTTGAGAAACACATTAACTGGCAACCCCGGTTTCTTTATTTACTGACACCATGGCCATGGAGCCCACCGCTTCCTGCTGCTTCGCTTGGCTGCAAGGAGCGAAACAGAGCCAATGGGAGCCTCGAGGCTCCGTGGCCACAGTGCCAGTAAATAAACAAACCGGGATGGCTAGTTAGTGTTTCTCTCAAAGTGGTTTTGTGGAACACTTTCAGAAACACTGCTCTAAACAGCACACACTACTACCAGCAAGTACTACATGCAAAGGGAAAGCTGGGGATAGAGCAAAAGGTGAGACTGGGTGGTATGCTGTTGTATTATTTGAAAAATAAAATGTAATCATGGAATTAAAAGCTGGGTCTGTGTCTCTCAGACCCATCTATAGAATAGTGCAGATTTACACCAATATAGGTGAGATCACAATCAGGCCTGACTTATAATGGCTCTCTCACTCAAAAGGCCAGAATGGCTTCTGTGGGTCCCCAGCTTCACTTGGAGAAGTGGGGGACAGGAGGACACAGGCAATGAAGGAAGCAAAGCAATTTGTGAATGTTGCATACTCCTAACCCAGACAACTAATCAGATCTGCTGACTGTTGTATGGGAGGGTGGACAAGTCATGGCTGTATTACCTTTCCACCCCATTCCAGTTGGTTGCTGCCAGGGAGGGAGCATCCTGGTAACAACTAGTGTCCTCCAGACCGAAGCTCCAATGCTAGCTGACCCTTGCACAGGCTGCATAAAGGGTGGGAAGGCAATTGACTCCCACTCCACAGCTACCTACAAGTGATTGGAGAAGGCACAGTCTATCCCATTATTATGGATTGGAGGAATAAATCCCAAAGTTTCCACAGTGCGTCTTTTGCATTGATTTTTTTTTTCATTTTAGAGCATGGTACAAATTCTTCCTGGAGTAAGACAGTTTAACACCTTGAAAATGTGGCATGTTTCTGTATTGAAAATCCTTAGTTTTCCTTTTTTTTCCTTTTTGAACTCAGCTCAGCCTGATAAATTTCCTTTCTGAACTTATCTTGGGCCAACCAATAAAACATCAGGTCTTGAAAATACATAGTCAAATCTTCAGTCTGTAGGGAAAAAAGTGTTTAACTTGGAAGGTCAGCAACTGTGTATAGATGTTATTATAAATAACTCAATTACATTGCATAATTCCCATGATTACCAAAGGCCCCCATTGATTATTCACAATGGTACTTCATTAGGACACTGATAATGAAATGTTTATTTTAATAGCTGTTCTCTCTATAGACACACTGGATCTGAGAAGCACTAGGTTAAGCATACTTCAGTGAAGTGACTCCTGACTGTATTAATACAATAAGGAGGACTGGCAGGCTTCAAACTCTGTGGTTGCAATAAATAACACAAGATATGACTGGACTGTATGTCTTTGGTCTGCCATCATTCATTGTGTTTTCATATACTGCATATTAAAATATTAGCTATATGCATTTAAGTGTTAAAAGTAGAGAACACAAGTTAAATATATAAGAGCCAGATTTGTGCACACTGGCACTCAGCAGACATGTGATATTTAACCTTGAACAACATCCAGACTTATTTTAATAGATAGTACTTTTTTACAAAAATTGAGGCTGTAGCATCTATCTTCAAACAAGTAAGGAGTTTGCATGGTATTCAAAAGAAATGTTAAATACTGAATTATATCAGAAAAGACCCATACTTTACATAGATTTCTAAATTATAGAAAGGAAAAAAACCAGAAGCTCTGAGGTACACAGAATTTCTATCTAATACATTACTACCAAGCACAATTTAATCCTGGATTAGTCCCATTGAAATATATAGAGTTGTGGCAGAATCTGACCCTTAAATTAGTAATGCAAGCAATAGTATCTGTTTCTGTCACATATGACCTAGAATCATTAGATTTCCTACTGTCACTAAGTGAAAATACATCTTAGATAAGCAGATTCTGCAACAAAACTATTGAGCAATACACAGAACCCATCAGAGAATCCAACGTCTAGCCCATTACCCTGTCTCCCAGCCATTACCAATCTGTCTGGATAAAAAGGCATTTGTAATTTCTACAAACAATCAAGAAACAACTAAAGATGCAATTCCAGTGGTTGACATTCAAAAATCCATTTCAAAAATAGAGGTACTGTAATCTGTACAAAATGATTAGATTTCACACAACTGCTAGACTATTTTGACAATTTAGTCCTCAAAAATCTGTAGGAATAACTGTCCTGAAAACACTGAGACATTAGCACAGCATGATGCAAGTCTCTGATCTCAAGTTAATCTTTCACATAAGAAGACCAAGAATGGAATTTAGTTTCCTATGCAGGGGAGGATTTTACAGCGAGCAAGGGCCTAAAGTAGACTTCATTTGCTATTTCTTATTAGCCTTCTACTTTATCCCTTCACACTCCTCCCTTAATCTTACAATCAGAGCAGTCTAGTCTCTTCTTATGTAGGCAAGACTCCCATTGGGAAGTCCGGATAGGACGATTGAGGGAAGAGTGTTAGAAAATATAACACACGATGTTGTGATGCTTTTGGGGTTCTCCAGACCAGTAACAGATTTTGTCACAGCCTGTCTTGCCACCCTGGGAACTTTTGTGCTGTGCAGCTTTTGGCTGGCTCAGCAATGACACCAGCAGCCTGGCTTCCCCCCACTTTGTTACTCTGGTGATGCCAACAGCTCTTCCAGTCCTGAGTGTTCCTCCTCTGCACTGCTGAAACCCCTCCCAGAAAGCTTATCAAGTTCACTGCAATTCTAAAGAGACAGTACACTGCACCAGAGCACCAGCCTGTTAGTTTAGCAGGTCTTACCTTTTAACTTGGAACACCATACTGAGATAATAAAACAACGCTAAATATATTAACAAAGAACAGGTATTTAAGGGTATGTCTACACTACAACGTTATTTCGAAATATCTTCGAAATAAGTTATTTCGAAATAATGCATCTACACACAAAATGCATTTCGAAATAGCATTTGGCTATTTAGAAATACCGCGTCTACACTGAGGGGACACTGAATTGGAGTTAAGGCCGGCCGGACCCAGGTCAGGGTTAGGGCATCAGGTAAGGTGTGTCTTTGTGTGGCTGTTGCCTGAGGCTATCTGAGGCCTGTGCTTAAAGGGACACCCCCCTTCCCGGGCAGCCGCTTCTCAGGTGTCCCTGCTTGCTTGCCTGCCTTCCACTTACCCCTCCCTAACCCCCCTTCCTGATGTCAAATAAAATACACATATTTTCAAAAATATAAACTCTCTTTTTAACAAAACGGGGGAGGAGGGGGGATGAAATTCTGGGGAGACTGGGGAAAGGAGAGGGGAGAAGAGAAAGTGGGAGAGGGGAAGGGGAAAACTGGGAGGAGGGAGCTGGAAGGGGGAAGCAAGGGGAAGAAGGGGGAGGGGAAGCTCAGGGCTCAGCGGTGGTGGTCTCGCCGGGCCAAGTGTCTCCCAGCACGGCGGGTGCGGGGGCCTTGGCATCCCTGGGGGGATGGGGAGGAGGGTGTGAAGGTTGAGATGGGGTGTGTGGAGATTGAGGAGGAGGGTGTGGAGGTTGAGGAGGGAGAGGCGAGAGCGGGAGAAGGAGTGGGAGGAGGAGCGGGAGCTGGGGAGGCAGCACGTGCTGGAGGGGCACGAGGCAGCACGCTCTGCACCAGGGTCTGCAGATGGGCACAGATGGCACGACCCTGGGCAAGCAGCTCCCACCGGAACTCCCGGTCATCCTGCACCTTCTGCTCCATGGTGCGGTGCAGGGCTCGCAGGGCTCCCTGCTGCTGGTGTTGGTACCCCTGCAGTGTTGTGGTGCTGAGCCCTTGGGTGCGGGAGGGTGTCCCGGGCGTGCCCTGCATGCGCAGCTGGTGCAGCTGAAGAGAAAGAAGAGAAGAGGTCAGTTCTCCCTGGGGACACAGTGGGTGAAGCCCAGCCCCCCTCTGCGAGGTGAGGATGACCGTGCCCTGCACCGTCAGAGCCGCAGTGCTTGCACAGAGTGTCAGGTTATCCCTGGGAGTGGGAGCTGCCCTGAGACCGCACCCAGGCCCCTGTGCTGTGTATAGTGCGTCCGAGATGGGGGGAAAATATTAGAGGGGGTTTGCGAAGGGAGGGCATCCTGCTGTGTCCCACCCCGGGGTCAGGAGCACGTCAGGTCTCTTCAGACACGTGTGTGGCTATCAGGCCACAGCCCCTGTGTGGCACGCAGCTGGAGCCACCTGCCCAGGGGTGGCACAGCATGTGCTTGCACATGCACAGGTTGCTGCGTGATGCGTGGTAAGCAAGGGCCACGCACGCCGTCCCTGGTCTCCTCCCCGCCCCCCTCTCCCCTCCCCTTCCGGGAAGGGGACAGTGACGGCACTTACATGGTGTGGCCGCCCCGGACGACCCTGCTGACTCCTCTCCTGGGACTGCTCGGGGGTCCTTCTGGTGTGGCGGCTCCTCCTCCGCGCCCTGGTCAGGGCCCTCTGGTCCCGGCTTGCTGCCCCCCCGGGGTGGCACAGACCGCCCCGGCCCCCAGGATGCGGTCCAGGGCATCAAAATAGGGGCAGGTGTCTGCCCCTGCTGCGGAGTTGCCCTGAGTGGCCCTGGCGTATGCCTGCTGCAGCTCTTTTATCTTCAGGCATACCTGCTCCTGGGTTCCTCTGGCCTTTCTTGCCCACGGTGGCAGCTATGCGGCCGTACATTGCTTCATTCCTCCATCTAGTGCGGAGATCATGGACATTGGGGGCCTGCCCCCAAACCTCAATGAGGTCCATGATCTCTGCACTAGTCCAGGAGGGCGCCCGATGTCTATGGCCCCTGGCTGGCTCCTGGGTGTTGGGGGACTGGGCGGAGGACCACTGGCTGGCTCTGGCTGCCCGGCTCATCCTGGGGCCACTGGGTCAGGGGCAGCGACTACTGGCAGGCCTGGATCTGGCACGTGCAGTGTGGCCAGAGTCTACCCCTTTAAGGGCTCCAGGGCTGGGGGAGAGGAGAAGAGTTTTCCTGATTTGGCCCGGAGTGGCCACCAGGGGAAACTGGGAAGGGCTGGAGGCCCCCTATTTTGAAATAAGCATCTACACAGCGCTTATTTCGAATTAACTATTTCAAATTTGGCTATTCCTCGTAGAATGAGGTTTAACTAATTGAAATTAAGCGCCCCACTATTTCGATTTTATTTAGAAATAGCGGTTTGCCTGTATAAATGCTATTAAAGTTAATTCGAAATAAGGGATGTTATTTCAAATTAACTTTGCTGTGTAGACATACCCTAAGTGACTACAAGTAGAAGGAATCAAGATAAACAGAAACAAAAGTAAAAACACACTTCTGAGATTAAAATATAACCGAACAAACTAGAATATTTTGTTCAAAGTAGTTCTCTCATCTCAGTAGTTCTTCCAGCATGGCTGGCCAGTTCTTAGCCAGGAGCCAGCACAGAGCACAAAACACATTCTTTCTTTGTCTCCTCATATGGAGGATGGCCAAAGGCTTTTTCTTTGTTTAGAGCCTCAAAAATGTATCTTGGTTTTCAAAGTCAGGAAGCCCTCCTAGCGGCTGCACTTCTGTGCCCCTCCCCATTGGGGTACTTAAGTGGCCATCTCCACCACTCTCTGGGTGGTGGCTTTATTATCTTTCATGTAAATGTGCTTCCGCGAGTTCCTCTTGCTGAGGTTACACTGTAGGCACATTCAATCCAGCAGGACCATAGTCCTTTGTCTTGGGTGGGAAGATTTAAAGTTCTACTTGCCAACACATCACAAACATATTTCCAACACATATTTATGATTTTTCCTCTCTCATCTGTGCACACAACATCCAACAATATTAATGGCCAGTAGTTTGTTACCCGTTTGGACATGATAACTTGCACAACACCTTTTAGATATAGATTATGACATCAGTGAGCTGGGGTACACTAAGCTGGTCAGGCCAGCTGAAACTCACTGCTAGATACTGGGGAATCCCCGGCCCTCTGGCATTGGGGTACTCTTAGGGTCACGGAGATGTGTATCTTGTAAGGGTATGGCTACACTGCAATTGTATAGTGTGATTACAGTATGTGTCGACATGAGAACTAACTCGGATAAGTCTATACGTGCTGCAGTCACACCTCCCAATTATAGCATGGAACTCTCAGACTCCAACAATTCTAGTCCAGATGTGCAAAATGTGAACAGTGCATCACAAATTGCAATGTACAGAGGCAGATTCTACAGAGCTGATAACCTGTTCTGCTCACCCCAGTGCTGGTACATGGGAGTGTGAAGAGTGAGGCATAAAATGGATGTCATCCCTACAGAATGTGCCAGGCAGGTAGTCACACCAGCACACTTTACCTTCTTCCCTCGAGCAGCATGGGAATTAGGAAGGAGCTGGTAACTCTGTGGTCATGTCTACACTACCAACCCTAAAGTGGGATAGCCACAGCTAGTGCTGCCTTGAACCTCTTTCAGTAAAAGTAAATAAATTACCTTGCCTGCACACAAGGAAGTTTGTTTGCCCAGGTAGACAAAACATTGGGAAAACTTCTCTGAAGTCAAAAAATGTTATACATAGGTTGTGACATCCTTCATTCCTAGTCATACGCTTTTACATAACTGATGACAGCAAAGAAGAAATCGCGATACAGATAGGTCACCGACTTAAAATACAGGCAGATGTAATCTGGTTCTGGTGTGTGCTTCAATCTGCGACACTTTTACACTAAATTAGAACCAGAAATGGCTTGTCTCCTCACACATTTTGGACCAGGTTGTCCCTGTTCCTTGGGCAGGTGTAAAGTGTTGTAGAAGGATTCAAGGAAACTTCCCTTCCTTTCAATTGCCCAGGAAAAGTCCTGAGACAAGTAAAGGGACTTTTTCCTATGTTGATAAGCCAGAATATAGAACCAACCCATACTTAATTTCCTTACACAGAGGAAAATGGACAATACACTAAGAAAAAGCCTATTGCAAATACATACCAATCTCTCTTTAAAAAATAAAGACAAGTGTGCTAGACCCTTAATTCCTCCCTTGTAACATGTTCTCTGAACACCTTTTTGCCTGTGGTTCATTGCACAGTAACAAACCATAATTAGAATACACTCTGCTTTCAATTACAGTTTTTAACAAAAAACATCATTTACATTTCAAATATATTACCCTTTACTGAAACAAGGAAAAAAGCATAAAGTATCCATTTAAAAAGGCCCTATTTATTCCTCTTTGAGATAGGAACTCAATCTACCTTTTCTTTCTAGGATTTAGAATCCTAGGGAAAGCATGGGGCTCTCTTCTAGTATAACTGAGTATACAGCATTTGCTGCTAATACCACCCCAACTCTCCATTTGCCTTAATTAAGATGTTACAGCCTTAATTTTTAGGTAAAGTTTTAGCCATGAAAATAAGGCTAGATTTTGGTCAGCTGTAAATTGCAAAAGAAAAACCTACCGTATAGCATAGTGTGGAATAGTATAGTTTTTATTAAATCATCTATTATTTTAATTGTGTCTTGGGGATGGGAGAAGGTCCTAAGCAATGTAAAATTCTTAGCGGCTGTTCTGTTTACAATTTTTTTTTAAATCAAATAAATATAGGCATCCTTTACCAGTGGGACTCTGAACTTAACTGGGAGTGTTCCAATTAGGAAGACTGAGTGCTACAATCCTGAGTGCTACAATCCAGCCTTGGACACCTCCCACGATGTGTTGAGGACAAAAGAGGGAGAGAGAGGGACTGTGGAGCAAACATGCAGTGAGCTCCATTTTGGAGATGCTCAAAGATTGCGACTAAGCTGCTTCTAGAAAGCCAGAAACTGCTGCTGAGAGTCTGCTGGGGCTTTGATCCAGCTGGGATCCTGAGAGGCTAGTGGCAGGCTTCATTGTAGCCAGCCTGTGGCAAAGATGGATGCTATGCCTGGAACTGAGGTCAGGTCTACACTAAAAGGGAAGATTGAATCAAGATACACAACTCCTACTATGTTAATTACGTAGCTGGAGTCGACCTACCTTGTTTCAAATTTCCCCACCATCCCCCAGCGGCAGGCTGACGGGAGCAAATGCTCTCATTGGCATCCCTTACTCCTCACAGAAGCAGGAATATCAGCTGCCAATGAGGGCACCCTCTGAGTTCAATTTAGAAAGTCTTAACTAGACTCATAGAATCGAACTATGGAAGATTGATCGCAGCAGCGTTGATCTAACGTTTAGAGAAGACATGGCCTGACTGAGATGGGGCTGCCAAGAAGGCAGTGAGTAACCACAACCACCCTTGTTTGGAGAAGGGAAGGACAACAGCAAAGATATGTTAAAGGCTGTCTGAGAAACAGCAGAATAGTCTTGTCATGGAACCAGACTCCAGGTTGCTGACACCTGGCTAAAACAACTCCAATCTTCAGAGGCATTGTGAAGCTTGGAAAGCACCCAAGTTAAAATTACTCTGATTCTTGTTGCTATAGCTGGACTGATTTACTAGACCAACAGAGTGCTGTTCCCAGCTTTCACATCTGCAAGCACACCCACACAAGCACCTAGAACTCTGAAATTCAAAGGAGTGCACACTCAAGGGGCAGGGGGTGAATGCTGGTACTGTAAACGTAAGTTAGATATCTTTCATTTATTACAGCAAATAGTATTTGTAAACTGATTTATCAAATTGCCCACTGCTGATTTAAATGAGTTGTGACATTTAATTTCAGTCTGTTATATCAGGTTTTCTTAAATGTTAAGTAAAGGTTTGTTAACTCTAATTTAAGTGTATATTCTGTGTATCTTGTTGATAAATGGTATGTTTGAGTTACACCTATTGCATGGATTAGCATAGGTCAGCGCTGTGGAACCCGAGGGAGTTGCGACTGTCTTCCTGGGAGGTCACAGCATTGGGTCAGCCGCCATTTTGTTTTCCCAGCTCAGCACCCGACGTACGTGCAGCAGGGTCGGGGAGTGGCAGGGAGCGGACCGGCACTTGAAACACAACAAAATGTTCGGGCTGGTGTGGTCTTTTTTGCTCAACCAAAATTTTCCCAGCCTTGGTGGTCACAAATTAAAAAAGGTTGAGCACCACTGGCATAGGATAACTTCAGGAGACTGTCAACGCACATCCTTACCTGTGTACAGGGCCCAGCCATGTGGAGACACCACCAGTTTTAATTTCCATCACAACTAAACAGACAGCTGCAGAAGGGAGAGTAGAGGATTCTCACCACTGAATACTCAGGATATTTTTTACTGTCAACATCAGGTGTCCAGGCATGCAAATGAGTGCTGCCTGATCCAAAGTAATCCAGAAAGGAAAGAGGGTTTACATAAATAAAAAAGGGAGCGAGCCTTTAAAAACATCAGCAATATATTTTCCAAAGTTACGTCTTTTCTAACACATTCTGGTACAAAATCAAGTGGTATTGATGGCATCACAAAAGGATCCAAGCTTCTTTAGTGCCTCAGTATCCCATGTGAAATGAAGATATTGATATTCCCTGCTTTACAAAAGTCTTACAAGCCTCAATCATTAAGGCACAGAAGTCATTCCAAAGCAAAACTTGTACCTCCCTGTCTGTTATAAGCCTTACTTTCATAACCATCATATTTTTCTGAAAAGCTCCAGTCTGGAAAAGGCAATTGGATCCTAAATACTTCTAGAGGGTCCTTCGGTTGCTTATCAATTCTTATGCCTGTGGCATTCCAGAGTTTCACAATTAGTTGATAGGGAGTTTTGTCCCCCAAAATGTATTTGCAGATTGGAAATAAATCCACACTGGCCTCCCACTTCATCCTAATTTCAAGTTCCATGATCCTCAAATGCAGTACGAAACACTGTGCTGCAGACACTTTATCCATCAATACCAGTAAGATTATGTTAGAAGAGGAAACCTCAGTGAACAGACACCAGCAGATTTCATGCAGTTCTAATACTGCACCCTGTGAAAGCACAACTGCTCAAAAAAGTATGTAATATACTTCAAGTATCTGGGCCTACAAACCTCAAGAGGCATCACTGCAACGGTTCTAGCTGAATGAGTTCTAATTTGACACTCAAGAGGCAGCCTACCAAGTAATAACTATGGCAATTGCACAATACTTCAACATACTGTAGCTGCGTTTTTAACACAAGGAGATCTAATATATGTAGTGCTAACCTTAGCAAAAAGCTTACATTACTGGCCAAATCGTTTTTCTCATCCAAACCAAATACAAAGCACACAGAGCATTTAGACCAGGGAGAGGAGGTGTGTTTAATGTGTGAATTCAAGTGTGGATACAGGAAAAGCTGAAAAACTGAAGCATTACACTGGGGAGAAGTAACACACAGGGAAGTTAATGACAAAGCTTCCATTGTCTTCAAATGGGACCAAATTTCAAACATAGCTAGCCCTTATGGATCCGTGATCCTGACAAAGGATAATCATTACATCTTTCTTTATGTACATACATTTTGGCAGATATAGAATATTTACTTGTTCAAAGAACTACTCAGACATTAGCTTACCAGTCACCACAAGTTGTTTTATGGTGAAAGCAACTATTATCCCCACTTTCCAGATTCATGAAGGAGGATTATGTGAACAACCCAAATACACACAGCAACTCACCGAATTCTTAATCCTGGTCTCATTCTTCCAATACATGCTCTAGCAGCTAGCTAACGACAGACTGCAGACATTAAGGAGAGAGAGACACTGTAGCCTAGAAATACTGTTCAGCACTACTCTGCATAAAAAAAACATGTTTAATTCCCAGTCCGTTGCTCTGCAAAACCTAGAAGCAGAATGTCTCACCTCTCAGTAATGACATATCTGGGGAATAAAAATATGGTATGAATGGGCTATAAGAGGAAAGAGTCTCCCACTGCTCCCGGGCCCAAATGTGCACTCCGATCAAAAACCAAGAAATTGCTGCAATATATAATCTTAATATTCTTAGGGATATGCTTACTAAAGGCTGTGTGACTTCTTCCTTAACACTAGCACTGATTAGTCTGCTTGATCTTTCATTATTTGAGGGGTCTTTTGAAGGAAGAGGTCAGACATAAGGGGTCAGAAATTAAGATGGAGTAAAATGCTGTATATTTTGTGTACGGAAATACAAGATGTGCAATCCAGAAACACTACAGGCAGAGATACAGCACAGACAGTAGTTATTTTGCTACATACAGTTTACTAATCCAGTAACCAATCAGGACTAACATGTTTGGCACATTGTTAATTGCCATGTCTCAAAATATGGGTCAGTTAAAAATGCATTTATTCGGTTTCTCCAGTAGAGGGAGCCATTATCATTGAAGTCAATTTCACAACCAAGAATACAGCAAATATATGGTAAAAATATTCCAAATGTTAATGTCCCTTTTGTTTATTGCTATGTTTTTAAATA
The DNA here is from genome assembly GCA_019425775.1 of Rafetus swinhoei. Taxonomy (NCBI): domain Eukaryota; kingdom Metazoa; phylum Chordata; order Testudines; family Trionychidae; genus Rafetus; species Rafetus swinhoei. Next base: position 185,702,597 of record CM033437.1, on the reverse strand, counting down.
TGGTAGAACTTGAAATTATTTTGGAAAAACTGAAGAAGCCAAACATCTAGAGATCAAATTTACTATGGCTTAGTAGTAAATCATTATGCTGTCAAATATTCTTTTCAGGGTGTTACAGCATTTAGGAAATGATAAAAAAAAATTAATCATTGTCAAGCCCAGTCAAGACTTTTTTTATTATGATTGTTTGTTATGCTGTAATAGAAAGTGTATGTAGGTTATGTGTGTGGGAATGAGGTGATCTAGGGATATGTTACCTTTCTAGGTGTATGTCTACACACAATTTTTATTTTGGGAGAAGGATGCAAATAGTGCTGCGCATTTGCATACTTCCTCTGGATTTTTTTTTTCAGTATTTACCTGCATCTACACGTGGCCGAATTTTGAAATAAACCCCTATTTTGAAAGACCCCTTTTTCCTCCTACAATGAGGTTTACGGGGGTCTTTTGAAATAGGGGTGAAATTTGGCCGCATGTAGACACGGGTAAATACTGGAAGAGCATCTTCCAAAAACAAACTGGAGGTACTATGCAAATGCGCAGCACTATTTGCTTCCTTCTCCCGAAATAAAAATTGTGTGTAGATATAGCCTCGACCTTGGTTCCAAGTGGACAGTTATCCATGCAACAGCCCCAATGAAACTCTTGGCCCAATTGCCATGTTTCTTATTCAAAAGAAGTAAATCATCAGGAGAAGGCCAAAATGTAATTAGAATTTATGTTGTTCGGATGACGGTGACATCAGATAAGGATTAAACAAACTAAGTAATGGCTTAAAAAAGAGCAGAAAGCCCAAAAAGCGAATGAGACTGAAATCACATCACAACATCTCGCATCATATTCTCTAGCACCTTCCTTTCCTTTTTCTTTCCTCTCCTTCCATTTAGGATTAGGCAGTAAGGAACTAAAACCCTTGCATGGTTGCAGAGAAGCTCCTCGGATTACCTACTCTCTAGTTATGCCAGAGACACAACATGTGCCCTGCACTACCTTCTCTGAAGAAGTGGGTATGAAAGGGTGGAGAGGAGATGGAGGCAGAGCATCATCTCTGATACCTGACAATTTTGCTCTCTGGACTTGGGATGAAGAGGGAGTACACTGTGTTTTGAAGAGATCAATGGAAAAGGGGGAAACTGATGGAATTTTGTGTGAGTAGAGTGTCTCAGGTACAGTGTCTTTTTAGTGCTTCAGCTGAGGTGGCAAAGCTACACAATGGCTCATATTCAGGGCAGCCAACAGCCATGCCGGGCCCTGGACAAGATGAAGGTGAGGGCTGGCACTGTACTTCCAAAAGGGACATGGCCTAGGTGGAAGGGCCAAGACCAGGGCAGCCAGCCCTCAAAGCTGCACACACTGCATGCATTAATTTAAAGGGCCCAGGGCTCTAGCCATTGCCATTATTGTGGGATCATCAGGCCCCAGGACAGTTGCCCAATTGCCCCATCTCCCTCATAAGCAGACCAACCCATATTCTGGCTGTGCTTAACGGCACAATCTAGGCACATGTCTTCTTAAATAGCTGTCAAGTAGCATAGGCTCTAAAGGTGTCTTTTCATTATGAGTTGTGCCACCTAACACAGCTGTTATGGTAGAATTGAATATAAAAGCTCCTTTAGAATCAGCCATTGAAATCAATACTTTATGGATTAGTTTATGCATACACGCAGGAAAAAAAGAGCCAGTATTTCAAACTGTCTGAACCATCAAATAGAGGTAACTTACATACAACTGGGAGATTTAGGGTCTAACTAATTCAGGTATTTGTGTTATGTTTTGCACCAACTTTTCAAAAGTATCCCAGAAACTTTTTTATAGGGCAAAAATAATGTGAGATTCAGTCTCTTCATAATATTTCATTTCCTGAATGGAGAGAATACTGCAAGAACGCACATCTTTCTGGCTCTATAAATTGCTCCTTGAAGTATTAAATAAGCCGATGAAAACCAACTACACAAACACAGTCTATATTATTTGGGTTTACTGGGAGACTTCAATTTTAAGCTTTATTTGTGTTCCTAGGGAACCAAAACACAAGGCTTATATAAGGTGGTATACCCCTATAATATCTTACCCCTATAATAATATACCCCTATATAAGGGTATTTTTATCATACCCTTAAAAATACTGTTTTCACATTTCTTACTTAGTCTCAGACATATACCTGCATGGTTCAGAATTTTCATTGACAGTATTAATTTTTACATAGATTTTTGTATCATCAACTAAATTTCAAAATTTGTCTCCACCCAGTCATGTAACTCTCCATGATCACTTTTTCAGCACTAAAGTTCACCTTGATGCACAAGAGGTAATTTCCAAAAGGGCACACAAGCGTTCGTACATACATGACAAGTTTTGTATACCTAAATGCAGGCCAAGTTTTGTAAATATAGCCGTGTACTTATTAAATATATACACACATTTTCTGTTATATTTAATTCCTAGACCTCTTCCTTTTAAAAAGTTGGCAAAAGAAAAAAAAGTGTAAAAATAGGAACTCACATAATTGGCTTATCAGTCACATTTTGTCCATACAAAGATTCCAAATGTAACTCTCACTTATCACTATGAGTTATCATCTATATTTACCAATGAGAAGCACAGTTGATACAGTTCTCCAGATTATTATTTAGTGAAATGAAGGAATGTGCCTTTTATTATTTCTTTAAAATGAAGGTTACATACTACTAGAGGCTCTTCAAGAAGATGAAATAAGGGTTCAGTATTTATGTTAAGAAGTCTATAAATAAGAATGGATATTTTTTCAACAATTAAGGGTATGTCTACACTTGCAGCCTATTTTGGAATAGGGCTGCAAATGTAAACGTCGAATACAAATCAAGCCGGGATTTAAAATCCGGCAGATTTGCATCTTCAACGGCGCCATTTTTAAATTTACAAGCCCGGAATAACTGCCCACGTCTACACGCGGCAGTGAAATGGGCGTTCGAAAGAGGGCTTTATTTCGAACTACCTGTTATTCCTCCTACAATGAGGTTTAACAGGTAGTTTGAAATAGGGCTTTATTTCGAAGGCCCGGTTCACTGCCGCGTGTAGATGCGGGCAGTTATTCCAGGCTTGTAAATTTCAAAAATGGTGCCCGGCCGGGAAGATGCAAATTAAGCGTTGGATTTTTAAATCCCGGGCTTGATTTGCAATTCCGAATGCCTACATTTGCAGCCCTATTCCGAAATAGGCTGCAAGTGTAGACATACTGTGGCGTGTTTGGGGGTGCGAGCACCGCTCCCCCACCTCCTACAGGAGGGGGAGGGACTCCGTGAACCCCCCCGCCTGTATTTGCCCGCTATGCGGGTTGGGTGCGATCACCCCTCTGCCCCGAAGGACAGAGGGGGTTCAGCGGACCCGTCCGTACAGCGCCCCTATCGGGGCTAGAGGTTCGGCCCAACTGTAGGCCTTGGGGTCCCGGCCCCGCTTTCGCCTTTTACCAAGCGGTTGCACGTCCGTAGGGCAGGGTCGTGACCTTGGTCCTCATGCCGCCCTCGTCGCATAGGGAGCCTTAGTCCCTGGGAATGTTTGGGGGGGGGTATGCGGCGTGTGGGTGTGGGGAGTGGGGGACCCGGGCCCGCCCTCTCCTCTGGGTCCCGGCCCGAGGCCCTAAGTGGAGTTCGGCACCTACCGGCCGCTCTCCACGGCAGACGGGGCCATGGCCCGCAACTCGTCTGCCCACGGGCGCCAGAAAGGCCCCGCCCCGGGCGCCTTCCACTCCCCGGCCGCTGGCGCCCTCAGTGCGGCGTGTGTCAGGTCACTCACCCCGTCGGAGGCGTCGGGTCCGTCCCCACACGGTCCGCCAACTGCCGATGCTGTCTCTCTTTGTTGCCCAGGGGGCAGAAGGTCTGGTGCCTTGGGAAGCCAGGGTGGCTGCTTCCTCGCTCCCCCCCTCGTCGGCGTCCAGCTCCCGGCTTTAATGTCCCCGGGGAATGACGTCGGGAAGCCCCGCCTCCCCGGCGCCTCCCCCGCCGGGTTCCTCCCGGCGTGCGCCCGGGCTCCCCGGCCTGGTGCGAGCCGCGACTTCGCGGCAGGATGCCGCACCGGGGCTCGCGCCCGGCCGCGCTTCCCCCGGCGCGCGCTCGGCCGCGCTGCCCGGCGTCCTGGCTCCGGCGGTGCCAAGCCGGCCCTGCTGCTGCCGGCAGCGGCCGCCGCTTTCCGCGCCGGAGGGGGAGATCCTGCCCCGCTGCTAGTGCGGACCCCGCCGGGTCCGTCACACATACCCTAAGAGAACCAAGATCTTAAGAAAAAACAACAACCTAAGAATGATCAGGTAACAGAATCACTTTACATAAACAGCATAGTGAAGCTGATTCAAGCAAAGAGGTACATCAGAGATTAAGACACTTCAAGAAAAAATTTTCAGAAGTGCGTTAAGTCCCATTTTCAAAAGGCAGGCCCGCTGACAGGGGAGGCAAAGAGGCCAGCTGCACTGTGGCTCAGGAATCCAAAAGGGCCTGAAGTTCCCAGCTGCCACAACCCTGGGCCCATTATATCACTACTGGAGCCCTGTGCAGTGGGCTCCAGGAAGCACTCAGGGCTGCCTGAGGTAGGTGTGGTGCACTCTGAGTGACACTGAGGGCTTCCTGGAGGAGGCTAGCCACAACCCCACCCCTTCCATCTGAGACCCCGTTTGTTCTGGAGGAACAGAGCTCTCCACGACCTTGCCCAGAGGCCTGGTGAGTCTGTTGGCTACACAGGAAGTAGGTATTTAGGAGCCTAAATCTCATTGAAAGTCAATGGCACTTAGGCTCCTAAGTCTCCTTGGAAAATAAAACTACCTGCCTTTGAAAATTTTATGCTTACGCCTACTTTTGAAGCAAATAAAATGGACTGCATGAGATAGTAAGAACGTTTCCATCAGTGTTCTCTCTAATTTTTCCATCCATTTGTGGAATAATTGTTATGTGCACCAAGGCAAGTGTGGATGTGCACCACCAGTAGAAACACGTGCTGCTGGCTGTGGGTGCTCAGGGTGCTCTGCTAATTCACTGGGCAGCATTTGAATCTCTCCAGGGTGACCACACAAGAACTCAGCTTACAGGTATCCTTGGTTACATACCTTTTAATGGTCAGATATTGTATTTTAATATAAGATAACATGTTCCTGCAAATTTTGATCTATAGGTTAGAACCATAAAAGCGTATAAATAATAAAAATGAATGAGTAAAGCAAACACATCACAGTCTTCTAAATTTGAATATGGATATAATGGCTACATATTTTTAAGGAAAGACCCAGTAACTCTTCACAGGTTATGTGGCTTACATAAGAACGGCCATACTGGGTTAGACCAAAGATTATATAGCCCAGTATCCTGTCTTCCAACATTGGCCAGTGCCAGGTGTCCCAGAGGGAATGAACAGAACAGGTAATCATTAAATGATCCCATACCATAAGGTTTTGTACCATAAGCTTAGGTCTCAATAAAGCAAACAGGCCATGATCAGTTAGGTCTGCTGTTCTCTGTTAGCAATGTAGCCATGTTAGCAATGTAGCCATGTTAGCTAGGGCCTATGTGCCCCAAGTTTTTCACTTGATGTTTTTGTAATTAATTGCATGGTAAATTACACAACCCAGCCTGAAATGGGCAGCAAAGCAGAGTTAGCACCCTGCTTGGAATGCCTCTAGTTAACCATGGTTCTTGAAAACACAGTTCTGGGTGTTAATGTGAATCATGCCTCAATATCCACCCTACTCAAGGCAGAGGAAGGAGAAAGAAAAATGTATCACCAGAGGAAAAAGAGACTGATCATAAAGAAAGTAAGGGTCACCTGATTTATCAACATTGACAAGGGAATATATAAAAAAAAGTCTGTTAGGAAATGAGAGAGCTCAAATTATTGCTTTATAGAACCTGTTACCATTGACTAACAGACAACTCATGGGATTCTCACTCTCTTCCTCCCTCCCTTTCCCTGAGGCCTTCCCAACAGAGTTCATTCTTTATTTTTGTCTCTCCCTCCCATCCTTGAGTTTGTCTCCACAGTGCCTCCCAATGGCCTCATCTTGTCTTCAACTTCTAATCCCAGGGACACTAATTCCAGAATGGTGTCCATGTTTCATGCTGTCTCAACTGGCAGCTGGTAACCTCCTTTGTTCTTCTTTTTCCAACCTCCATACCACTGTGCAGCACTGAAATACACAGAGCAGAGGACAGCAGAAATTTTTTCAGACTGAGAACAGAGGTAGAAGAGAAGCAGTTGCCAGACACTGAGGAGGCAGCATTTTCATCATCTGCAGGTGGCAGAACTGTGAGAAGTTGGATACAGTATAATATATGTCTCTCCTGCTGACAGCACTGTCAGGGGCAGAATTTTAAAAAGAAGTTCCCTTGACCTCCTCCCCACACACCCCACACATTGAAAGTAGCACTACAAAATAGCAACAAAAATATTAGCATAGCCCACAAAGAGGCATCACATCACAGAACAGAAAGTTAACAGACCCTCGGTGACTCTGGTGTGACAGCACCTGGAATACCTCATTCAGTTCTGACCATCTCATTTCCAGAAAGATAGGAAACAGGAGAGAGTTCAGAGAAGAGCAGCAAAATAATTAAGGGGCTGGAGGGATTTATCGATGAGGAAGATTAAAAGAACTAAATAAATATGTTTAGTCTGGCTAAGCCATAACTAAGAAGAGGCATGCTAACCATCTACAAATATTTGAACAGCATAAACACTAGGGAGGAAAAGGAATTATTCAGTCTGAAAAGCTGAGAGTAATGGAATGAAATTAAGAAATGGAAAATTTAGGCAGAATTTAAGGGAAATCCTCCTGACAGTGAATTCTATTAGTTTGTGGACAATATACCAGCAAATGTTCAATAGGGAACAATTCTGCATAGATAAGGAGAGGGATGTGACCTACTGGGGTCTTTTCAATCTCAAATATTTATGATTCTATAATTAAGTATTATTAAATTTAATTGCATGTGCCAGTGATTTTCTCTCTGCTTATTGCCTTAGGTCAGAAGTGTGCAAGTATTTCTTAAATACACGTCTTACCTTTTAACTCATTAATCTTTCTAAAATGAACCAGATTCAGTAACTGAATATTTTGTTTATGCTAGTAGAATTAAAGCAATATCCCTCATTTTTTCAAACTGTGGCTACCTATTCCTTCAAAACAAAACAAGCCCCACCACATGAATCCCTAGAAATGTGAGGCACATATGCACACTTAAAACTGCGTGGTTTGGTGCCTGAAGTGGGTCAGCCTGAGGCTGAACACCTGTTGTGTACAAGGGTACCGTTGTTGCAAAAGCTAGTTAGTGTAACACAGATCAGCATACGCCTGCACACCAGCTATTCCATCTCTGAACAAAAATATTTGACTAGGCTGCTGTATATAGAGTTGTAGATAAAGTGTGTCAACTATGATCCATTTACATGGCTTTGTACCAAGAACATGCCTATTTCAGAAGCCACATTTCACCCCTTTCCCCATGCTGCACCATCATTTGCAGAATACATGTAGCTGTTTGTTCCTACTTCCCACTGTTGTACCCAGCCAGAACTGCTGTGCAATAACCATCTGGTACACAGCAGGTTTCTACCACCTTAGGTGGATATATTCATTCTTGTTTTGGTGCACACACATGGACACAGAGAAAATTTGTGCCAAAGTGTCTTTTACTGTAATAGATTGCCATACAGCATAAGAGTGTAGGAAGTGTTCAGTGGCTCATTGTGACTTCATTTGAGCAGTCACAGAAAGGTCTTAGTGTACTATTTTCATTTTCCACCCACCCACATCGTATGGTGTCCTGTGAAGAATGGGCATTGCAATTTTCTGTCATTGAAACATGTGAGGAGTAAAGCTCCAAACCAGAGCTAGCTTATTTTGAGTTAATTTCAAAATAACTTATTTTGTAATTTGGCGCTAAATAAACCACTATTCTGAAATGTCCCTTAATCCTCGTGGAACGAGGTTTACAGGGATGTTGGAATAGTGAGCCCATTATATTTTGAAATATTGGGCTTGTTCAAAAGACATGGAATAGCTATTTCGGGATACCAGAAGTATTCCAAAATAGCGCCACAGTGTAGACTTACCCTTACTGATTTAATATGCTTTATGTCTGTATGGCAAAACTGCACTTTCACATTATTGGAGATAACTGTAGCAAAGTTATGGCCGTGCCCTGTGCGTCTCACCCTGCTGGTGAATAATATTAGCCTCAGAGACTTGCTGTGGTCCTATACACACCCCTTTCTCTTTACAGGAGGCAGGGTCTACAGCTTAGCGAGCCATACTCATTACAGGCTAGTCCAAGGTTTTGAGGTGAAAGTCCCCTGATAGTCCTGGTCTCCTTTCTTGGGGCAGTTTCTGTGTCGGCATAGGGGAAGGTTTGGGGCAGAACCCGGGCCCACACATTACTCAAGAGTACCAGCTACCAACAGCTTTTCAGTTCTGGGTGGTATTTTAGGTCATATACTACAGTAAACATCAGTGTTATTAAATAGTCCTAACCTTAGTATGTAATAAGGAAAAAGTCACTTACCCTTTTAGATTAACAGAAAACAATAGAAACAACTTTAAAAAATCAAGGAGTAGTCCTGTGGCACCTTAGAGACTATCAGTGTCTCTATCTATCTATTTAGAAAATAGCTCGTCCAAGCAGGCTACAGTGGCTGCTTCTCTGGCAGCCAATCAGTGTCCAGCAGGCTGATATAAAAGAAACTGCTGGGCCAAGGCCTGGCAGTTTCTAACTACAGCTCGACCCAGCCAACTCGAGGGACCGTCTGGGAGCACAGCAGCACCTCAGACAGCTCCAAGTGTGAGCTGAACTTCAGACCTGGTTCAGACCCAGATCCAGTGGATGAAGACTAGCCACAACTGACTACAACACTTTGCAGAACCCTAGATAGGGTGTGCTGAGAGCCTGGCCTCAAAGTCCTGAGAGGGAAGGCTGGATGGAGAAGCATCCTGGGGAGGTGACCCAGGGACAAGGTAGCAGCAGACATCAGAGACAGTTAGCAGGCAACTTCTATTTACAGGGTCCCTGGGCTGGGACACAGAGGAGTGGACGGGCCTGCCCCCCACCTCCACCTTTCAACAGCTACAGCAAGGGGGTAAGAAGGAGCCTCGTCCCAGGCAACTGCCCAGAAAGCCATCTGGAACACCTCCCTTCCCAGAGATAGCTGGCGTGGAGAAATTGCAGACATGCCCTCAGCCACAAAGAGGCACTCATGACACCTTAGACACACTCACCTAGGAACCTACCCCTGCAATAAACCCCATTGCCAACTCTGTCCACACATCTATACAAGCGACATCATCATAGGACCTAAACACATAAGCCACCACATCAGAAGCTCATACAACTGCACATCCTCTAATGTGATCTATGCTATCAAGTGCCAGCCATGCCCCTCTGCCATGTACATTGGCCAAACTGGACACTCTCTATGACAAAGAATTAATGGATACAAATCAGAAATTCTAAATGGTAACACCAAGAAACTGTATGGGAACATTTTAACCTGCCCGGGCACTCATTAATGGACTTCAAAGTAGCCATTCTTCTACAAAGGAATTTCACAAGCCAGCTACAGAGAGAGAGTACAGAATTGACTTTCATATGCAAATTTGACACTTTCTCACTTTGTCTGAACAAAGACTTGAACTGGTTAACATATTATTATAGCAGCTTTCCTTACATTCAACACCCTATTGCCAATAAAAGCTAAGTATGGGACACTTCCAGCCCACTCAATTAGCCTCATTAGCACCAGAACTACAATTGACGGGAAAACATTTTTTTCTTTTCTTTCTCCCTTCTTATTCTGAGTGTCCTCCCCCTTTTTCCACTCAAGATCATCTCATCTGAAGAAGTGGGTTTTGCCCACAAAAGGTCATGATATTATACATATATTTTTGTTAGTCTGGAAAGTGCCACGACTACTCATTTTAAAAAAATGATGTTTTTACAGTTAGGGTATGTCTACACATCAAAGTTATTTCGGGATACCAGCGGTATCCTGAAATAGCTACCCCATGTCTTCACAAGCAACCCATTATTTTGAAATATTTTTCAAAATAACGGGCGGGCTATTTTGGCATCCCGGTAACTCTCATTCCATAAGGGTTAAGGGATGTCTCGAAATAGCACTTTATTTCAAAATAAACTCGAAATAAGCTACGCAGTTTGCTTATTTTGAGTTTAGAGGGCAGTGTAAATAGAGCCTTACAGACCAACACAACTACCGCTCTGAGACTAGAAAACAATAGGCAGAAAGAACCTTTTCAAGCATTTAGCATACATAGCTTTGCGTATCAAACACAGCAGCATGTATTAGATTTGGGAATTCCCATTCGTTTTCTTTGTAGCTTTGCCTTGAATGCCGTAGTTCACCCTGACCTCTAGGCTACAAAATGCTTCCTACTGTTAGGCCTCCATTTTTACTTTCTTAATTCCAGGCCATTATTTATTCTTGTACCTGGAGACACTGCAGAGGAAAAAAATCCTTTTAATATCTTTATTACATGTAGAAATGTAGAGAGATTTTCACTGTTTTCTCATATTTTCTCTTGATTTAATATATATTCAGTTACTCATCCTCTCTTCATGTCAGGTTTTTTCTAAACCTCTTGTTGTGACTATTGTTGCCCTCCTACTCAGTGTATTGATCATTTTTCTAGTCCCGCAGCCTAGATGTAGTTCTGAAAAATATCCTAAAAATATGTATAATAAAGAGACTTCTTTCCCAAACTTTGAAACTGCAGGTCAGAGCCAAAAGTAATTTATATATTTACTTTCACACTGACTTTGTTGAGCAGGAAGCAAAATACATACTGCTGGAGTTGCACAAAACAAAACAGCAGTTTACTCATGCATGGAGAGCAAATTACTTTTAGGGAGAATAAGAATGTTTGAGTTTAGAACTGACAGAGTTTTCATGTTATCTTACAGAATAATGTCAAATATTTTCTCACTGCATAATTTTTGGGTTGGGTGGCTTATTTTTTTAAGTGAAAATGAGAAATGACTTTGTATCAATGATGCATTATTGGATTCAGGACACTTCCACGCTCTGCATCTCCTCCCAGAGCTCCTGGCACATTTCTGCAAAAGTAATTTCCCTATGACAGCCATGAGATAGTATCTATGGATTGTTCTGAAAAACTGAAGTTCCCATTAGAAGCTGGGGGGGACTCTTCTCTAACAAGCTAAACTCTTTTATAAATGTTTATTTTTGTTTCCTTCCCCTTGTTGAGATTCAGTAGCAATGTTTAGAACAACTACTAGGCTAACTCCCTGTGTATTTCTTTTAGTTACTGAAAATCTACTCAGTGACAGTTGCTAGCAGTGATAACAGTTGGGAAATAAACTAATACAAATATTTGTAAGTATCCTATTTAATGTTTTTTTCCATCACTGTGAAGATCTTGGGTGAGACTCTCCATTCTACTCACATTTAGTACAGGAAATCCTCACCATTCATGGTGGATGCATTCAAACATCCACTGAAAATGGAGAAATTTATGAATAACAGAAGTCATGGCTCCCGGCCTTTGTGGTGAGCTCCTAATGGCTCCCAAACTCATTGCAGCTACTGTGAGCCATGGGGAACTCACTGCAGGGGCCAAGAACCACGATGAGTTCCCTGAGACTCCTCGCCCCAGATGTCCCCCCGGCCCAGGACAGGAGAGGAGATCTCCATGAATATGCAGAACAGTGAACAGCAATTGCTCGAATCATGAGAATCTCCTTTATAAAAAGGAGAGAGCTGTGCAGAGCGAGTTGTGGCTCTGTGATTCTGGACCATGTAGTCATGACGTATGTTAGAGTTGTTCCTTTGCCACTGGTGTAAGTTCCCTCAGGCTACGTCTAGACTGCTGCCTTTTACTGGAAAAAGGTACACAAAGTTTTTTTGGAAGAGGCTCTATACTGGGCCAAATTTCAGGAAAACCTCCTCTTTCAGAAGAGCCCTTCTTCCTCATTTCACAAGGAAGACAGGGCTTCTGAAAGAGCATGTCTGTTCTTCTGCAAAAAATGTCGGAAGAGCAGACACTTTTCCTGGATGTTTTTCCGGGATAACTCTGGTATCCCGGAAAAACTCTGTAGTCTAGACATAGCCTTAGTGATCTTGCACTACTGGAGGATTGAATTTTCATTTCATTTACTCTTTCCCAACTCTTCTCCCAGAGATTGAGTGCACGAACAGTCTCCATCAATATTCTGTCAGCAGAGGGCTTCTCTAGGCAGGGGGAATATTCTGGTAGGGAGGTGTGGCCAGTTTAAGTTCATATGGCACCAGCTGAACAATTCAGGGTGAATCTGATGGATTGGAAAATGTGGTGCCCTATTTCTTCTAATGAAATCCTCATTTATTATGACATTTTGAGTCCAATAAGCTGCAGCAAAACTGTCATAGGTTTTGCAAACCAGAAAGGAAGCACAAAATTTCATAAATTCAATAATCAAAATAATATTTTTGCATAAGTTATTTGTTATCTCCAGTTTTCACTAGGAGGCTAGTGTGTTTTTTGTTATTGCACCTACACGCTCTGGTTGGTATGTGAGGATGATGCAATTTTGCAGTTCCTTGTGAGCTTTCTTAATGAACATCTCTCATTTTCGTTCCTGAGATGAAATACGTAGTGGCCTACTGGTAAACACAGGAGGTGACCATCTGACAAAGATATGGGGCTTTCTGTTCTAATAATCACAGGTGACAGTGATGGAACTGTGGAGAGAATCAAACACAAATGAATTAATTAGCAAGGACGTTGTTTATTCTTTGGGAATTCCTAATGTAGGTGGTGTCTGCTTTAATAACTTCCTGTCAAATCAGCCCCTCCTGCAACAAAACCATGGCACAGGGGCAGTGCAGAAGAAACATAAGTTGTTGTCCTCTAGAGAGGGAATGAAATAGAAAGATCTTGAAAATCCAAGGGAAAATCCAATTCCCTATCTTTGGAGGCCAGGGTCATTTTTAGGGATGGTTGCCCTTCAGAACATCTTCTCATACCCCATTACTGAAATTGTTCCCAACAGAGCCATCCTGCCATTGGCTGGGTTCTAGCAACAGCAGAAGAGGGAAGCAGAACATTTCAACAGCGCAGGACCACTCCCACTAACATATAGTGAAGCACCAATGAAGATGCAGCTACAGGAATACAAGGCAGAAAGATGGTGTCATTGTAGCATTTACCTTTTCCATGCAGGCAAGGGGAGAATAATTTTTTGCATAGTCTCCTTGTGTACATGTGGGGGAATAATCTAGCTTCAGTTTCTTTTATCATCTCCCACTGAGATAAACTGGAGTCTATGATGAGGATTATTCTCTCATGCAAACTAATGTCATGATGCCAGATCCTCAGGCTCTGCAAATAGGCATAGCTGTGCTGAAGCCATGGGAGTCAGTTCCTTTTTCCTTTTGCCAGATTATTTCACTCTCTGACAAAGCTAGCACTAGAAGTGGGTTTCCATTCATAAACTACTTTCTTCCCCTTTAATTAGCTTTTACAGAGTACTTCTCACACATGTATTATAGTTTTAAACCAACAAAGATTATGGTTCACCGGGAAGTGATAATTATGGCCCTTTATTTGCCATGCCTGTGATTTCCATGACAAAACTTCCAGAGGTTTTACCATTAAACTCATGGTACTTTGTTACCCCTGCCAACCTGCTACTAAGAAAGGTTACTTAAATATTAACACATTTGAATAGTATACACCTAGTGTAGGGGAGTGTAGGAGAATGACTGAGGTCTTCAAATATAAGAATTGGGGACTTGGGAAAAATGTAATTTATTCAAAAAAGGAAAGGTACATTATGTTTGTACAGTGTTTAAAATGTGCACTTGGCTTTAGTAAAAACTAAGTATCAATAACACAAGTGACTGGTGTGACAGTGTTAGAGAAAAACATCCTCTTCCTAACATACTGCTGGGCCATTGCAGCGTTCAGCACTATTCAGAATAGCAAATAGCATTTTTGAAAAGATTATGTATCTCTATACTTCTAAAAGAAAAAACAAAGAACGTTCACACCGTTACGTATGACTCATACAGTAGTGAAGGACGTTTGTCACATTCTTTGTTGGAAAAGTGATGGACTATGAAAGTGTTAAAATATAGCAGTTAGAGAAAGAGGTGGCAGTATAAAAATACACAGTTCTGTATAACTTTCAAGCTAAAGTAAAAGATTTCTCTCTAATGTTCTATTTTGAAAAAGAAATATATCCCTACACAGTCCTTACTACTTTGTTTAAGATGGTCACCGTCTCCTTACACTGTAATTTCATGTTATAAATAAGGAATATCCAGGTGAGCTGACAGAATCACCTTGCTCCTGAGAATGTGTGTGTGGGAGGGAGACAGCTCTGTGCTTCTGGAAGGGGCATGGCCTTGGCTGAATGTAGCGGGGCACATGTGGGGTGGCTGTTCTGCCCCAGCAGCAGCTGGGCAGCCACCACGTATCCCTGGCCCTAACTTTAGCCCTTCCCCAGGACTGGAGCTGAGGCCAGGTCAGGCTGGCGGGGGGAAGGGGTGCTGCTCTGGTGGCTGGCGCCCAGGCCTGAGTTGCCACAGGGTGGGCAGTGGAGGCTGCTCTGGTGGCTGGGGCCTGGATCTGGGTCTGAGCTGCTGCATGGGGAGTGGTGGCGGCAGCAGCAGCTTCAGCAGTCAGGGCCAGAGCTGCCACATGGTAAGCGACGGCAGCAGCTGCAGGTACTGGGGCTAGAATCACCGCATGGGGAGCGATGGCAGCAGCTCCAGAGGCTAGGACCAGAGCTCCTTCGTGGGGAGCAGTAGCAGCATCTCCAGCAGTTGGGGCTGGGGCATGATCTACCATATGGTGGGCAGCTGGGGCCTGGGCTGGACCAGAGCTGTGTGGCAGCCAGCTGCCCTGCCACAGGGCTGGTTTTGGGGTAGGGTAAACTGGACCCATGCCCATGGTGCCATAGCCAGAGAGTGAGGGGCAACTGGGCATGTGTGTTTATGGGCAAAAGGGGTGGAGGATGCTGGGCAGGGGAATATCATGGCAGGACATGTTGGAAGCACAGGGTGGAGGCGGGAGGCACAGCTGGAAGGAAAGTGCAGGGGTTGGTATGAAAGGGGATACTGTGCAGAAGTTAGGGGCAAAGGGGGCATAATGCAGGGTTAGTGGTAAAGGTTGCACAGGATGGGGATGTAGGGGAACCCATGAATGCAGGAACCGTGGGAGCAAGGCTGGGTGGGAGTGAGACTGGGGGCCAAGCTGGGTGGTTTTCAGGGTGGGTGGGTGCAGAGTCATACACCTTGTTAATTAATCCTTGTTTTACTATTTTTTCTTACATAACAATTTAAATATTATATATGTTTTGTTAGTAACTGGTGGGGGTCCACAGTGTTACATCATGTAAATATTGGTGCAGAAGACAAAACTCCCTCTAAGATGGAAAATCTTAGAGGGAACACTGCTCAGGACTTGCACATGGAACTGCCTGGCTGGGGGAGGAGCCCTTCTCCACAGTGACAGCAGCTTAGAGGGAACTATATGGGCCCCAGTCCTGCAAAAGGATCCACAAAGGCAAATACTTAAATAGAAAATACTGACTCTGCATATGGGCAAAAATCTGCTTTTACTGGTCTCTCAAGAATGATTACATCCATGGTATAAAATATCACAAATATATGGAGCTTTTATAAATGAAGGGTAGAGTTTTGAAGTGACTTAGATTAGGAGACTAATTTCTAAAATTTTACTCCAAATCTTTGACATCTAGGTATATAATGCAAATATAGTGCATGCTGAATTACATATCCTAACATAAACCTGATGGTTTGGAATTTAATTACAGATTGTTTCTGTAATTAGATATTGTAATTCTGTAATCCACTGCATAGAATAGAAATTTGGGGTGTGTCTACACAGCACCCTAAACTCGAAATAAGATATGCAATTTAAGCTATGCAAATTGCATTTCTTAGTTTAAATAGCTTATTCTGAAGTAGCTTATTTTGAAATTTGGCGCATCTATACAGCCCCAAATTTTGAAATAATGTGCTATTTTGAGCCATCCTTTAACCCTCATGCAATCAGGTTTACTCAGATGGCAAATAGCGCATCCGTTATTTCAAAAAATATTTCGAAATAACAAGTGGCTTGTGTAGACATGGGGGAGCTATTTCGGGATACCTTTGGAAATTGCTGTGTAGTGTAGACATACACTTGAACATTTGTACTTTCTTTTAGATTTATTAAATTACAACTGATTTATAGACAGGAATCACTACATTTTGAACTGAGATTTAAATACATTTGCCAAGTTCTGAACTACAAACTGAAGCATATATAGTTTTTCAAATTTTTATCTTTATTTACTGTGAAGAATATTTGGTAATGGTCAGCATAAGTACGTTTGTTGAAAGGTTAACTAAATACTGCATTATAGTCTCAGTGTAATCATATTAGAAATTAATGCAGTATAATGACAAGCAATATAAATGCAAAACAAAAGATAGTCCTTCAATTATGTTCAGAGTTTATAGAAATAGAATGATGGCACCTAATGTGTGCTTCTGAAGACTCCATTAAATAGCCAGGAAAATGTGGTTTTACAATACACATCTTTGCAACCTATGGTATGATGCTAAAGTCCTTACTTAGACAAAACTTCCTTTCATGAAGGCTATTGTGATGCTCTTAAAATGTCTTTGTCACATCAAAATAATTTCAGTGTCACTCTAGAGAGAACTTAATATTCTTCCACCAGGCTCTGATGCTGAGCTGTCAAATAATACAAAGGCAAAGGCAGACAGCCAAAAAGGAGGTCTACTGAGTTAAACTGCTTATTATAGAAAAATACAGAAATAGCACAATAAAAGTACACCTAGCCCTATGTAACCATTAGCACACAGATCAATATTTTAGCTTTTGGGGATTTCACCCAGTAAATGTTTTATGCACTCCTGAAGGGTGGGTGATATTGCATGTTTACTTACAAATGCCTTTATTATATTAGATAAATTAGGCCTACTGGGGCACAGAGCTGCACAACACACCTTGACCTGTGAGTTGGTAGTTGTGCCAACATCTGCTACTCCATGGGCATGTAGAACCTAAGCAGGAGCATATCAGATGCATTGATGCTGAACCCTCATTTATGCTATTGACATGAGGAGCACTAAAAAGTCATTTTCTGGTGGCACATACATTCCCCACCAGCCTCACAACATAGTAACTTCATATCCAGCTGAATAGCTTAGCCATTCCATGACAACTCTATGGGTGTGTTTAGACTACAGGGTTTTGTCGACAAAAGTGGACTTTTGTTGACAAAACTATACCTGCGTCTACACTACCGCCCGAGTTCTGTCAACATAACGTCAACAGAACTCGGCAGTTTTGTTGACGGTGGTAAACCTCATTCTACGAGGAATAACGCCTTTTGTCGACAGAGTTCTGTCGACAGAAGGCATTATTGCATCTACACTGTCCTTTGCGTCTACACTCTCATGTCGACAAAGCGGCTTGCTTTGTCAACAGAACTGGATGTAGTCTAGAAGCTCTTTGTCGACAGAAGCTTTGTCGACATTATCTGTCGACAAAGCCTCTGTCAAAAAAGCCTGTAGTCTAGACATACCCAACTACTCCACCTCACTTCTCATACAAGATCAAGAGCTTAGTTGTGGGACTCATAACTACCCTATTTCAACTCATCAGTAACTTTCACACTCACAGGAATCAACAATAAGATTTCCTATTTTTAATAGGGCCACAGAGAAGCAGTAACTCAATGTTTTATTAATGAGTAGTCCTGGGGCACCTGAGCCCTGGTCTACACTAGGGAGTTATTTCAGAATAACCCCCCTTATTTCAAAATAACAAGTGGAACATCCACACTACCAAGCCTTTTATTTTGAAATAACAGCCTGGTGATTTTGAAAAATAACTCCTGCTTTCCTCAGGGAATAATGCTTATTGTGAAATTGTTATTTCGAAATAACATTATTGTGGATGCTCCAGTGCTGCTAATTTGAAATAATTGGCCTCCAGAGGCTTCTCATAGCTGCACTTATGGCTGCTCTGGCCGCACCAGCCAGCTCCACTTCGCCACTTCTCCTGAAGAGCTTAAAACAGCAGACTGCTGGAGAAGGGCTTGTGGTACAGGGCACTCCTTGCCAAACAGCATCAGCTGATGGAGCCATGGCAGACCCTAGGGCTCCCTCTCAGCCCCCTATGACTGCCAATAAAAGATATTATCTAACCCACATTGAGATCTTTCTGAAATAAGTGGCCTTTACAACTCAGGGAGAATCACTCTTATGCTTGTTTCACTCTTCAGTGGACACACTCCTTTGTACCTTAGAGTTCACCACACTTCCCCCTATGCAGAACACGGAAGAGGAACACAGAATAAAAACTTCATTTGTAGGTAAAGGACAATGATTACTGACACTCCCATATACATAGCTATTTAACTCCAAATGCTCTGTCCAAATACCCTAGGAAATAGCCTAGAAGGGAACCCTAAACTGATCCAAACCAAGAGGGAACACAATAAATAAATAAATCCCTAAGTCACCCTATTCCAGCTACCAAAAGAAAAGCAAAGACATGGTGCAAACTTATTTTGTTGTGAGAGTAAAAAAGTCAACTAGAACAAAATCTAAACAGCATAGCATCATGATACTTCTAAGAAAAATAGTAAAATGTTATGGATTTTAAGACAAACATGATCATCTTAAATTTTAAACTCTAACTAATTTCAATGCCATCAAAAAACCCCAAGGGAAAAATATCCGACTGAATTGTCCCAGAGTTAATATCAGATTTCTCCAAGTCCTAATTATAAAGGTAGCATTGCCATGTGACATCTCAATTAACCTCCAGTGACATTCCAAACAGATCATTTTAGAGGTTGTGAAGTACAAAAATTGAAATTTTTTAAAAAATGGGCATACAGCGATAATGTAAAAATACCCAATATAACTAATCCCCTGTTTCAGTAAACAGGAAAAGATGATGCAAAGCAGATTGACAAAATTGGGTATCAATAACCAGATTTCTTTCTCAGGTAGAGCACAGAAAGATTAAGAGACACTATTTTTACTGATTTCCAAGCCCTCACTGTCCCTTGCTCAGTTTAATTTCATTATTCCTGGTTATAAATCCCAGAACCACAGTTCCTTTCTTGATAATTATATACTTCAAATATTTCTATTTGGCTATCACATCGCCTCTCAGTCACTGAAAAATAATAAACAATCTCTGCAGGGAAAACATACACACTTAAACCTGCCAATTTAAAACAGGTAAGAATAAAGGTTTAAAATAAACTGAAAGAAAAACAGATGAAAGCTGAGCTCAGCCAGAGAGTTTGTTCCACCTGCAGGAGAAAGGGCATAAGTGGTTTTTCCTCAATTCTTTTATTGTGGTCGATATTAAAAAAAAAAAAAAAAACGCTTTTCATTTCTTGTCACCACCTGCTGGTAGGAAGATTCCCACAGTGTCAAGACACAGAAATGATTAAAATCACTCAAATCTTTCCTCACAAATCATTCCCTTCAGTAATAAGTGGTGTCACTTTACTTTGAATTGTCCTCCAACAGGTCTACATCATTCTTGTAAGGAGGTGTCCAGTACTGTACACAGCACACTAAGAGTCAATTCCTACAAAGTGAGAGTGCCCTCACTCCCAAATAAATGGGAGTTGAGAACATTCAGTATCTCACTGAAAGCACTTAGGCCTGCATGCTCAAAAGGAGTGAGGTACTTTTATGTGTTTTTTAGGCACTGAGGTCCCATTATGAGACCACTGCAATGCACAAAACTCCTGCTTTACTATCTCAGTGCTCATGTTTTTTTCAGCAATGGCATGTCTACACAGCAGCATTATTTTGAAATAACTAGCATTACTTTGAAATATCTATGTGAGCATCTATACAACAAGCCTGCTATTTCGAAATAATATCAAAATAGTGGGTTGCTTATTTCAGAGTTTATAACCCTCATTCTATGAGGAATAATGCCTATGCCAAAATAGCTATTTTGGAAAAGGGTGTGGGTAAACAGCACGGTTGGAGTTATTTTGAAATAATTGCCCTCCAACTCTTCCCACAGGTGCCCTGCTGGCCCCTCTGTCCACATTCAGCAAAACTCTATGGTACCCCTTCCCCAGCAGGCCTTAAAGGTGCAGCTTCAGCGGAAAGGGCTTGCGGCACACAATATGCCCTGACAGCCCTGAGCCATAGAGCAGCAGCCTGCACAGCTGTCCCTGCTGACATGAGCCACTGCTGTGCTCCGTTAGAGTCCTCCACAGCTGCAGCTGAGCAGGCAGCCAGCTCCCAGGATCCTGCCAGAGGACAAAAAAGGTACGCGCCTTCCTGGTTTGGTGTGGAGATCCTGGCCCTCATTGAGATCTGGGACGAGGAGGCAAACTTCCAGAATCTCCGCACCAGACGCAAGAATGAGGATGTCTATGACCAGATGGCCAAGAGCCTGGGCACCAAAAGCCACATCCTCACCCAGGAGCAAGTGCAAATGAAGGTTAAGGAACTCAGGCAGGGCTATGCCAAGGCCAGGGAATGCAGCTCCCACTCCGGGGTGGCACCCCAGACCTGCTTTTACCATAGAGAGCTCCATCGCATCCTAGGTGGTGGGTCAGTCCCTTCCCCTTCCCCAGTAGTGGACTCAGGGCTGGAGATGCCTGTTGTTGCCCTCCCGGGGGGCAGAGACAGTGAGGAGGAGGAGGACGACACGGACAAGCCTAGCAGTGTTCCAGTACCTGCCAGCCAGGAGGACTTGCTCTCCCTGGAGCCAGTACCCTCCCGCCCTGGCTGTCTCCCAGTCATCATCCGATGCTGTGGCAGGCCCATCAGGTGAATGTCGTTAGTTTCCATAGACACACAAGGGTGGAAGCGGTGGGCGGTGAGGGGCTGCTGTGTGATCTCAGGCTGAGGATTATGCAGCAGCCTGTGCATGTGGAGCGCCAGTCCGGAGCACAGCCCCAGGAGTCTGCCACAGAGGACCCCTGTGCTCTTGCTCACAGGGTGTGTGGAGAGGCCTGCCTTACTCGCGACACCGGGGTGGGACACCCTGCCGGGTGGGACACCCTCCCCCTCCCACCACAAGCCACCACTAGAAGAAGGCTAGGGACATGGAGACACGCACACACACACGTGCACACACGCACACTCATCAATGGCACCCGGGCATGCCCACACTTCCCAGGGCAGCCTCTGCTCCCAAGGACAGAGTGGCGAGTTGTAGGAGCATCTGCCTCTCACACACACCTTCCCCCAACACCCTGCCCCCCCTTGCCTCCAGCAGGAAGGGATACAAGTCCTCTCCAAGTGGGACACCACCACTGCCGGACCCGGCATGTGCGTGGCACGGAAGGAAGCCCAGCCACCTTGTGGCCACCCTCCCACCCACAGGATGCCAGTCTGGCTGGCACATTTCCATGTCTCTGGGATGTGGGGGTAGTGAGTCGTCCCCCTGGAAATCTGTGCCTCTGTAAGAAAGGGCCCATTGTCTAGGCCACAGATGGCTTTGCTCTGAGCACATCGCCTTTGTCTGACCTGAGACCTTTCAGTATTGACTCAGAGATGAGGCCTGGGCTTTAGGCACCCTGTCTCCTGGGATGACTGCCTTTCTCTTTCTCCTGCACAGCTAGACCAGCTGCGAGAGGCGAGTGGTTGACACCTCCCATGCTAGTCTCCCAACCCCGTGTCACCCACCAGCATCAGACACCAGAGGAGGACCTGCAGAGGGAGCATATTGCCACTCTGCAAGCCCTGTGGTGCTCCATGGATTGGCAGGACCAGAGACTGGAGGAAGATCTCCAGCTGCGCTGAGAGACCTGGCAGGAGCTGCTGGAGCAGGGCCAGATCATCTGTGCAGCTCTCCAAGCAGTCATTGCCACCATGGTGCCTACTCCTGCTGCCACTCACTTGCCAGCTCCTGACCCAGCTCCCACCTGTCCTGCTTCTCCCCCACCCCACCCCCACCTCTGTGGCCACCGAGTGTCACAAGGCAGGTGGGATTACCTGAGACGAGCACCACTCCCAGCCTCAGTCCTGAGCTTCTCCTCTCTCCTCCTGCCCATTTCTGCTCCCTCCTCTTCCTTCCAAGGTTTTTTCCCCAGCTCCTCCCCAGTTACATTTATCCCAAATAAAACCAAAGAGTTTATTTTTTGAAAACAAAAGTGTTGTTTATTGTCTCTGCAGGGGAGGCAGGGAGGGCAGGGGAAGGAAGAGGTGTGGGAGGAAAGGCAAAGAGGGGCAATGCACAGTCTCCTTGTGGGAAGGCCCAGGGGACAGTGTCATTGGGGTCCTTGTGTAAAACTCTCCCTCAGGGTCTCCTGGATGCACACAGCCCCCATACGCAGCTGTTGAAAGGCCTTGCTGATCAGGTCAGCCTCTGTCCCCACCCTGGGAGGAACATCTCCCCCCTGCTTTCACAAATATTGTGAAGGACACAAAGTGCCACCACCACTTGGGGGATGTTCTGCTCCCTGATATCCAGGTGGCTGAGGAGGGAGCGGAACCTCCCCTTCAGATGCCCATAGGTGCTCTCCACCTCAATGTGGGCCCTGCTGAGCATGGCATTGAAGCGTCCCTTGCTTTGATCCAGGTGTCCAGTACAGGGCATCATTAGCCAGGGGAGCAGAGGGTAGGCTGTGTTCCCTGAAATATAGACTGGCATGTCCACGTCCCCAACCCTGAAGGTGCAGTTGGGGAAAAAAGTGCCGGCATGCAGCCTTCCCCAACCACCTAACATAGATGTCTGTGAACTGCCCACAGTGGTCAATGAGGGCCTGCAGGACCACTGAAAAGTACCCCTTGTAGTTGATGTATTGAGATGCCCGGTGATCAAGGGCTCAGATGGGGATATGGGTGCCATCAATATCTCCCCCACAGTTGAAGAAACCCATGGTGGCAAAGCCAGGAACAATGGGGTCCACATCACCCGGGTAGAAGACCCTGTACAGCAGGACTATGTTGATGGCCCTCACCACCAGTAGAAGGAGACAAACAGAGAATCACAGTGGTGCCAGGGCCTTTGGGAGGTCCATGAGCCCCCCTTCCTCCCTCCCGCCTTACACACACCAGGAGCAAACCCTATTTACCCCTTACCCCATCCTTCCCTGAGGAACCCCATTCCAGAAGTTCACCACCCTCCTGGGACAATGGCACGAGAGCACCATATCTGTACAACCACGGCCCCAACAGTTGATCTCCCCATTCACAACTGGTTCCCCACAGAGCGGTAGCTGTTTGGTGTGGCGAGCTTCCAGATGACAATGGTGACCCGCTTCTGGAGGGGGATTATGGGTCTCAGGCGGGTGTCCTGTCACCTGAGGGAAGGGGCAAGCTACTCACACAGATCCAGAAAGGTGTCCTTCCTCATGCAGAAATTCTGGAGCCACTGCTGGTCATCCCACAACTCTGTAACAATCCAGTCCCACCAGTCAGAATTGGTGTCCAGATGCCAAAAGCAGTGGTGCACAGTGTGCAGGGGACAGCGGGTGGGGTTGTACTAAATGAGCAGTGCCCACAGAGGGCTGAGGAAGTTTCCTGCAATGAGCTGGGGGTTTTGTGTTCCTGCAGGGCCAGGAAGGCAGTCCACTGAAAGTGCTGCAAGAGGTGCAGTGCAACCTAGAAGAACTGTTGACTGCTGGGAGGCAGGTCCGGCTCCATGTCTAGAGAGCTGAGGTTTCCAGAAGGGCAACCACAGCAGGCAGAGAAAAGGCTTTGCTGTCCCTGAGACATGGCTACAGAGTGGGGTCTCTTTAAGCTTCAGCCTCAGATAGCTTCAGGCAGCAGCTCCAGGAAGAATGCTGCCCTGATGTGCTGCCTGAAGTGCTTCCAGGTGCCCTTAAATGAGATTCATCGTCCAATGAGTGTGGACACTCTATTTCAAAATATCTCAGCACTATTTTGATGGGTGTTTGCGGTGTAGATGTGCTATTTCGAAATAAGCTAGGGGAGGCCCCCGACATGCGACGCGATTGGTTCCGGAGGAAGCATCGGGGGTGTCATAACTCGAACCTGCATTTATGTTAGGTGCTGTGCGCCGTCGTAAATGCAAGCCGAGGACGTAAGTTGGGGGTTTCCAGCTCCTTCCACACTTACAAAAATGGTTGTAAGTGCAGGGGGCCAGAACTCGGGTGGTCGCAAGTCTGGGGCCTCCTGTATTTCGGAGTATTTCTTCCAGAAATAAGCATGCAGTATAGCTGTACCCTGACAGGTCCCTAACATGCCTATGTTTCTACTTCTGAGCATGCAAACTGCTGCCTTTCCCTACCTCTAGGTGTTTGCTTATCCATCTCCCCTCTTAGCTCCAGAGCAATCCAAATGCTGGCAAAGATTGGTATTCATCTCCTAACTCAGCTGAACTGGTAGGCAGGCTCAGAGGTTGCCTACTGGTTTTGAGCTCCACAACAGCAGCACCTTCCAGTAACGTTTAGCCCAGTGGTTAAGATACTCACCTGGGACAAAGGAGACTCCAGCTGAAATCCTCCCTCTGCCTAAGGGGAAGAGGGATTTGAATAGCCATTTGTCACCTTACAGGTGAGTGCTTGGACCATTGGGCCATGAGATAATCTGATGTAGGAATTACATCAGTCTCACTTGTTGAAGCTGTTGCACTGTGGTAAATAATGAAAGAATTATTGGCATAGGGGACGGGATCTTAGGTGTGTGTGTCTGTTTCTATCTTACGCGTGCACACACTCACACACACATACACACCCCACCTCTACCTTATCTTGGAAGACCAGACGAGGCCCCAGGTTTGGTTTCACCAGTGTTACACAGAGGATTGTTAACTTCATGTTTTATTAAATGATTCTTCACAGGATCCCCAAAAATTCCATTGGCTTTTTTGGGGGGCAAGGGGGCAACACTGTATGGCAAGGGCATATCTAATTTGCTGCCAATATCATCCTCTTAGTCCCTCTCAGCACTACTGTTTTCCAGATGTTGCCATCCACTGAATCTCTGTGTGTCCAGTTAGGTTTCCCTAGATGTCTGAACTTGGAAAAATGCCAGTTCCATTGCATTTTGTTATGCGCTAAGATTCTTTTTGGTGATCCATAACTAATTGAACTGCACTTGCCACACAGAGGATGTATGGGGATGGTACGTGATGTATGCAGCATTTAATGATTACAAATTCCAGAGTTTGCCTCCCCCACCACTCCTGACAGTTAGTAATTAACCACAACTCACTTCATCATTATATTCCCGCTCATAGGTATGGCAAATGTTTTTGACATACAGCTTATACTACTGGCCCATCTCCTCTCTCACCTCTATAATGGCTGTTTTCTAAATTGACATTCCAGTTATAGGAATCAAACAGCAAGTCTAGTTATGCCTAGTAGGTCAGAGCTCCCAATCATTTAGTGCATTAACTCTCTTTATTTGCCATTTACCTAAAGGATTTTTCTTATTCAAAGGCTAGAGTGAGTCTTTAAATATTTAAATGTCTGAAGGATTATTAAAATGATGTGCTGAATATAATTCTTAGACAAGGAAACTTGTGCTCTATTATCTTTAGCTCCTCATAGAGGAATTGCAATAACTCCAGTGGTCACCTTTGCTTTAGCCCACACTCCAGGGAGCAATGAGGTTGCCACTGAATAGTGTCACATTTCCGATGAGTTTAATGGTTCCTATATTTTTTTTAAAAATGCAGAAATGGCTGATGCTAATGGTCACAGGTGATGGAGGAATTCATGCATGCATCTCCAAAAGAAAATAATCTGTATTAGATTGTACAGAGATGCAGAGTTCACTATTTCTTAAAAAGTTACTCTTCACTATACTGTAGTAAACTTTTTTCTCCCAAAATATTTTTGAAATCCACTAAAAGTAATGACATTTTCTGAGATGTTAACAAAGCACTATTATAAAACTAAATCTATGTCACTGTTTGATTAAATTAATTTAAAAGTTTATGAAATGAAAATAACATCCTAGTCCTACTTCTCCATAGGAGTGGCATACAAGTTATATAATGAAGTAACGGAATTATGTAGTAGACAAAGAAGCGCACATAGAAGAAAGAGCCACTGGGTGACCTCTATCACCATAGTATCGAGTATTTTCTAGGTATTTAAAAACACAGGTATCAGTATCTCTTTCCCATCCTTTCAAACCTCTAACAGAAATAGCTGGTTTAGTTTATAAGGTTAATTTGGTCTGTCTGTGTGTTTGAAGAAACTGAGTGAAAGGCTGGACAAATATATGAATTTTGCACCTGATTCCATGAGTCCGAGAAATCTGAGGTGCAGTGTTTAAACAGAGCCATCATGAACTTCAGAGCACAGGCTGAGTGGATGCTAAAGATTTCTAAAACTATGATTCTCGTGAACTTTATCACTATGGTGGACAATGTCCTCTTAGCTCTTTTAGCAAGTCGATAGTGTTTGTGGATGTGTAGATTAGTGGGCTGCACTGGCCAGTCTTGTCTCTGAACTCACAAACAAACAAAACAAAACACTCACTGAAGCTTTTCCAATATTTGAGCCTGACAGGAAACAGAATAACTGCTGCTCCTTCAGATTGTCCTACCTGGGTCCTGATGATCTGTACTAAAAAACAGAACTGAGTGCATGAAACAAACATCTATCGTATTACTCATTTACCGTTCTGTGATGCTGACTTTGGGTGATGTTTTGGCAATGAGATCATGGATAGAAAAGGGCTTGTTGGCCACAGGGCCTTGCACTGATTGGCATGAAACTGAGGTTGTAGTATCTGTGTCTCTTTGGGGGTACATGTGATGTGATAGTTCACAGACTTGCACTGGGGTTGATCTCTCTCTCACACACACACACACAAAACCCATTAACAAAAAAACAGGAGGGAATAGAGAACTTGTCCTTTCCTAACCTCCTCTTATCCTCCACTCTTTATTTATAGTCTCCTCAGATCCCTTCTCTTGCCTACTGAAGAACAAAAAAAGGCCACAGCTGTTGCTCCAGACCTCAAATGCATTATACTGCACATACCAGTGCACTGAAATAGCCAGTGAATAGGCTGTTGCATTCGTGCAAAGACCCAGCACATCATTGGTACAGCTGGGTTAACATTGATTGGATGGTGAGAGAAAAGTCAAATACCCCACAAATAGCAGCAGGAATCCATTAGGGGTCCCAATACCTGCATCATGCACTCCTCCTGCAAAGTCTGCACTGCCGGAACTCTGCAAGGGAGGCAGACACCATCTTATGCAGACACTCACAGTAGTAAAATGGTAGCAGTTTCCCTTTCCTGGAATGTGAATTTCAGCTCCACTCAAGCAGTAAATCATCAGCTTCCCCTTGAAGGGATACTTAGATGGAAGTTAGTGCCAGTAAAAACTACAGTGGAGCCAGCTACAGTAATAATCACAACGAAATGCCTAGGTGGATGGAAGACAATTTAGTGAAGTGAGAAGAAGGGCAGTACTGAAGGATTTCATAAAGAAGCTGGAATGTGATTCTAGACCATTTCCCTCATTTTTAATCAATTTCCAGGCTCTGTCTGTGTTACAACTTGGATAAACTGGCCTGGATTAAGTGATTGAAAAAAGTACACAGAAATAAAAAAAAATTAAAAATAAAGATATAACAGAGAGCCAGACAGACAGATGACGGATAGATGGAATCATCTCCTCAGCAGTGAAGCTCCCATCCCCCTCAACCTCCGCTTGCAAGGCAGGAAACCTAGCCGACCCTAAAGGCATAATTAAATAACACCACTACAGGAACTGCATCTGCATCCAGAAGATCATTTCTAATACAGAGCAAGGTCACTGCTTCAAATGTATTTAAAACAAACAAGACAAAAACAGACTGATCCATCACCAGGGCAGAGCATTTCAGCGTAAACACACAACTTTCTGAGATTAATGCTAATGCAGTCAGGACAGCAATGTTTAGCATACTCCTGAAGAAGGACATGCAAAAACCATCGCAGAATGCTATAACAGAATAAGCTACTTTGGCATTCAGGATTTGCAAAATATTCATGTCCCCACAAAACTAAAAATTTCAAGCAGAGACACTCTTAATGGGGAAAATGTTCAAGTACGTATATAAAGGTAAGCCTGCTTGTCCATCATATATTTTTCATTATTTTTGTCTAGAATAATTTGCTAATAGGAAAAGCATTTAAGTGTTTAAACACAGGGTGGTTCATAGTCAATCTGCTCATATTTGACCTTAGAGCAGGCAAGAGAGCCAAATTATTGCGGAGTTACGCCCATTTACACCAGGGAGAATCTACTGCACATTGCTCAGTTTGTGACATCACAATCTTGATTCCTCTCCAGGGCAGCATATTGTGATATAATGAATTCAGATTTATTGTATCACCATGAAATAAATCAGAAGACACTGCTGTTGTTTAATGGCGTAAACTCTGACTGTTACAAAGGTAATAACAAGAGGGATGACAGAATGATATTGGCTATATATTTGGATTTTGAATACTTTTTTTTTTTTTTTTTTTTGCAGAATTGATTAACTGTGAAATCCCCTCCTTTAAAATACATGACATTTTGCTCAAAAATGTACTGTGGCCAAACTTAAAATGTTCATTCTGCTTTAAAATATTCTACTAGTGTGACCCAGTATATTTCATATAGTTATAATGGTTGAAGGGGAGGGGAATATTGCAGAACTGGTGCTCTCTCTGAAAGTGGAATGAACAGCCTGAGTGTGAATAATGGAAGAAGATGGAAGCGAATTATTTAGCCATAATTAGGGAGTTTGGTTTACACTGAAGATAACATTAATGGCTCATTGTTTGTGGCTGTTTATAGTGTTCTTTTTCTGGCTATTGTTATAAAAAATCGGTTTCCTGAACTGTGATATGGGAACCATTGGCTGCTTGTAGTATACTGGCTGTGGGTTTGGGAGCTCTCTCATCATATGGTGTATGCTCTTCACTGGAAATGAGACATGTCAAAGCATGAAACAACCAGAAGAGGAATCCTAACTATCTCAGTAGGAGTAGGAGAAGAAACAGGTGCTGCTCTCAAAGGCTGGTCTCACCAGTGGGACTGGCACTGCCAAATCCCTATCAGAATAAAATATTCAGGGAAGCAGAAGAAGAGTACCACATGGCTGAAAGTCCCTGGGGAAAAATAGGAGAAGGAAATGTAGGAAGAAAAGTCAGAAAAAGTTATGCAAATCGTGAATCACAATTTGCGTATCTTTTTTCACTTTTCCTCCAAAAGAGGCTTTTCCAACATTTGGCCCATCTACACAGGGCCAAATGTCGTGAAAAAACCCTCTTTCAGAACATCCCTTCTTCCTCATAGAACGAGGTTTACAGGGATGCCAAAAAAACCTGTCTGTTTTTCCAACATTTTTTTTGGACAAGCAGACGTGTTCCTTGGACGCGGCAGAGCTTTTCTGGGATACCAGAGATATTTCGGAAAAGCTCTGCAGTGTAGACATAGCCATAGTGGTAGGCAGGCCTATGCAGAAAAAGGGGGCACATTTGACCCACAAGGAAAACATCAATAAATAAGAACTAGAGCCTCATTCTCCACTTCACCAGATTTAGACTGGTGTATTTGCACTGAAATTGATGTAGTACTGCCAGCATTACATTAGTGTGACAGAGGAGAGAACCTTAGCGTGAAACGTAAGCATGTGTGCTTGCACACAGGTGACTCAGGGTAGCTCTCAGGAGGTACACAGCCCCCTTGGTGTCCCTGCTAAAATTTTAATTGCTAATGGGATGCCTCCTTCTACCCCTTCCCTGTTCCTCTTGGTGGCCCTCCCTGTACCTCCTCTCTCCACAGGCACCAGTGACTTATGTGCGTAGATATATGGATTAGATATAAAAGAGACTGGAACACTGATGAGGTAGTCCAGTATTGTAAGTTTCAGAAAGATAGACATATATTGTGCTACCAACACTTTTTATTGGAATTTAGACACAGAGCCTACTCCAAACACAGAGACCAGTGCATAGAGCAACACAGCCAGCCTCAGAAAAGACTTTCTGTTTCACCTTCTCAGGAGGAAGTTTGATGCCAGGAGATACCAGCTAATCCTAGTGGCTAAGAAAATACAAAAAGCATCTCAGAATAAATGTTTAGATATTCCATTGTGAACGGGAATGCTTCTTTTATGATTTAACCATGTAGTTGACACTATGCACAAAATTTAATTCTTTTTTACCAGTTCACCCAACTTGCCATGTATGCCCAGACTTAAACAGCAGGCAAAAACTATTTCAGAAGTATAATCCAGTCTCAACTGTCGTAGCAGTAAATTTCAGTGTAATACACATGGAGACAACATTTCAAGTGAGCTGTTTTGTGGTTAGTAAAGTACAGTTATCTTATGTGAAGATGGGCCCATCTTGCTATGGGGTTTTTACAGAGCTATCACTGCGTAGAGAAAAGCCCTCTCCTCCCCCCCCCCCAACACACACAATTCAGCAAGGACCTTATGTGATATCTCTCCTTACTTAAAAATTAGCTATATGTTTATGTAAGAGGATGGAAGGGGCAGGGTATTGACACAGATGAGCATCTGTTAACATCAATTAGGGCACCACAGTATATTCCTTCTGAGCTTTCTGAAATTTGTTTAGTCCAAATCCCTGAAGAGAGTCTTTGCCCAAGAACCATAGGAGAGAGGTAGCCCCGAAGGAAGTGGATCACAGGAGACTAGGCTATGTTTAGACTACGTAGAATTTTCAGAAGAAATTTTGTTTAAAGATGTTTCTTTGCTAATATCCTTGCCAGCGTAATACTGTAACAGAGCTGCCTTTGATTGTTTGCTTGTGTTAAAATTACCAGTCCTGTTTTCCTTTGAAAGCCCTTCCTGTGCGTTTACTTCCAATCTCACTTTCAAAAGAGGATCTTTGGAAAGTGAAAGTTGTCTGGACACTTTTTTTTGGAAAAAAAAAACACCATTTTTTTGAAAGAAAAAAAACGCTCTTCCTTAAAAAGGAGGTTTACGTGGGTTTTTTTGAAAAAGGGTTTTTTCCTGAAAAAAACCCTTGTCCAGACTACTTTTACTTTTGAAAGATCCCGCAGAATGTGCATATCCTCTTTCGGAAAAAACCCCATAGTTTAGACGTGCGATATGTGAGGAAGAAAAGCAAGCAAGTCCTCACTTCCTCAGCAGGTGGATTCTCTACCATACCTGCCTGCAGTAGAAAGCCTGTGAACTTCATACTTTTGTGCACAATTAGCATAAAATATGCACAAATGCTGCATACCTTTGGCAGAATCAACTCCATTCCACAAAAATGTTCCAATCCCTCTGTATTGGTACCACTATGCACCATTCTTACAACACACTCCCCTTCTTCAGTTCCTCAAATCCCCTTCGCTCCTTAACACAGGGATACATACTCCCACAAGTCCATTATTTCCTCCCCTGCAGTCACTCCCAGGTAACAGCAACCTTCTCGGCAATCTTCCACATGATTTCTCGTGGCTCTTCTCTCCCCACCCCAAAGGCCTTCTCCTCCACTAGTCCCCTAGTTTCCCCTTCTGCTGCTGCTGCTGCAGTTTAGGTTTCTGCACTACTTCCTTACCACTCCTTTCTCTGCACTCCTCCCTCATCTTCATTTGGTCTGGGTCTAAATCTCATAGAAGAAAAGAAAAGGAGCCAAGAGGTCAGAAAGAGGAAAGTCATGGAGATCTCTCTGCAGGAACTAGATCATGCTGAAAAGCACAGGTTACTGGATCTGCAGGGTTCCATTCATAAATGGCTCCTTATCCCATAACTCCCCCAAAATGGCATCATTTCCCTCCTAGTACCCAAATAAAGCACAGCTGTCTTACGTGAACACAAGCCCAACTTACTATAGGGTATTTAAAGAGCTATTAACTACTACCACTGCCAAAGAACACCCCCACTCCCCCCCCCCACACACAAATTAGTAAGGACCTTAGGTGACAGCTCTCCCTATTTAAAAATTAGCTGTGTTTTCATATAAGTGGATAGAGGGGTAGGGTGTTGACATGGATGGCTCCAGGAAACAATTTTGATACATACGGCAAGGGGGAAAAAATCTCAGCTAAAACACATTTTAGTAATGTTCAGCTATCATCTTTTTTAGCTTTGGCAGGCAATTTCACTTTTAGAACATTTTAGCTCAACCCTCTTAAGTCTTCAGAGGCAGCACTGACAAGCAAAAGTCTAATTACCATGTTTAGTTTTGCTATTTTTATCATGCTCTGAAATCCTTATAATCATTTCACTGTGAAAAGAAGTTTTTTGTTTTGTTTAAAGATGTTTCTTTGCTAATAACCTTGCCAGTGTAATACTGTAACAGAGATGCCTTTGATTGTTTGCTTGTGTTAAAATTACCAGTCCTGTTTTCCTTTGAAAGCCCTTCCTGTGGGTTTACTTTTACACTGTCTAGTGGAGGAGTTTATTTTTCTGCTTGTTTACTCACACACACAAAATAAAATGCTTTGTCTCACCGGCTTCACTCCTTTGTCTTTCCTTATGCTGTCTCAAAAAATTCAGTAAAACCTATTGAGTAATAATCCTATAACAAGCATAAAGACATGAAAGTGGAATATAGCACATTGACAAACCACTGGGGCTGAACACATAAAACTTAGGTTTCAGCAAAAAAGAAACTCTCTTTTGAGCCAATTTCTTTTTCACCTGAAGCATATGTATAAAAACAAAACTCTTGTATCGCTGAATGGTGGCAGAAAAATTAATATATACATGCTTAGCTTTCCTGTGCCATGTAACAAGCTTATGTTCTGAATCTGGCTCCAATAAGCAACATTACTAGTCTTACAAAAGGGAGACCTTGACAAATACAGAAGCTAGCACTTACAGTAGAGAGAAAAAAAAATACAAAAGACTCTTTTAAAAACATCCTTACAGATGTGAAAAAAATCAGATATTTGTACATTACATTGTGTCATACACCAAAGGGCAGTGCAATTACAGCAGGTAAAATATTTGAAAATTGGCATTTTCTTCATGTCTGGGGGAGAGGGGAGACATGAGCAGAAGAATACTTTGTACAAAACGAGAGGGACAGATCATAGAACAAAATAATAGAAATAATAAGTACTATGGTAGGCTTTAAATTCTCCACTGTAAAAGCAAAAGACCAAGGGCCAAATCACATCATCAGGCATAAATTGGTCCATTGCAGCAGAAAAAATTGCTAAAATGAGAGAGGCTTTTTACAATAGTAGGATGCCTCTGATTTTATGGGTCTTCCTAGTCCACCCAGTTCACTCACCTGACTATAGTCCCTTTTTTCAGTGAATGTTTTATTCTTGGTTCCCTTGCTGAGCACTTTTGACTGATATGCAGCGATGCCTTGTTCTCATTACCACCTCCTCTCTCTGCATGCTTCCTGGCTTTTCTGTCTCAGACCAATTCAGTTTTCCCTTTTATTCGTTGCTATTAAATAACTGCATCTGATCCTAGAATGAAAGGTAGATACAGTCGCTACCAGTGCCATTTGGAATAGCAGTAATAAAACTCTCACAGAGAGTTTCAGATTTAAAAAGCCACTGGCTGTTATATTTTAAAAACCTCATAAAATGTAAGGTTATCTGGCACCTCTTAATCTGTGTGATAATGGATTACATCAGAGTTAAGACACCAAAGCCCATACCCATTGTGGAAGGAGCTTCCTTTTCCCTCAACCAAACCTTCAAACAAAACCTTGGGAGGAAGAACAATTCAGGTGCACGCATGTGGGGTCTTACATCTGTTGTCCTTCATCAGTCTATCACCCCAATATCATCTGTCCTAGTCTGCATGCTTCCAAATTCTATAACTGTGTTTTGAGAAGGGGGCTAATTCTATAACTCAGTGACTCCTACTGAAAAACATTGCCCCCATCTGAAAATTTGAGTAAAGAAAATCATAGAATCATAGAATACTAGGACTAGAAGGGACCTCGAGAGGTCATCGAGTCCAGTCCCCTGCTCTCCTGGCAGGACAGTACTGTCTAGACCATCCTCAATAGACATTTATCTAACCTACTCTCAAATATCTCCAGAGATGGAGATTCCACAACCTCCCTGGGCAATTTATTCCAGTGTTTAACCACCCTGACAGTTAGGAACTTTTTCCTAATGTCCAATGAAAACCTCCCTTGCTGCAGTTTAAGCCCATTGCTTCTTGTTCTATCCTCAGAGGCCAGGAAGAACAAGTTTTCTCCCTCTTCCTTGTGACACCTTTTTAGATACATGAAAATGGCGATCATGTCCCCCCTCACTCTTCTTTTTTCCAAAGTAAACAAGCCCAGTTCTTTCAGTCTTCCTTCATAGGTCATGTTCTCTAGACCTTTAATCATTCTTGATGCTCTTCTCTGGACCTTCTCCAATTTCTCCACATCTTTCTTGAAATGTGGTGACCAGAACTGGACACAATACTCCAACTGAGGCCTAATCAGAGCAGAGTAGAGCGGAAGAATGACTTCTCATGTCTTGCTCACAACATACCTGTTAATGCATCCTAGAATCATGTTTGCTTTTTTTGCAACTTTGTCACACTGTTGACTCATATTTAGCTTGTGGTCCACTATAACCCCTAGATCCCTTTCTGCCGTACTCCTTCCTAGATAGTCGCTTCCCATTCTGTATGTGTGAAACTGATTGTTCCTTCCTAAGTGGAGCACTTTGCATTTGTCCTTATTAAACTTCATCCTGTTTACCTCAGGACATTTCTCCAATTTGTCCAGATCATTTTGAATTATGACCCTGTCCTCCAAAGCAGTTGTAACCCCTCCCAGCTTGGTATCATCTGCAAACTTAATAAGCGTACTCTCTATGCTGCTATCTAAATCATTGATGAAGATATTGAACAGAACTGGTCCCAAAACAGACCCCTGCAGAACCCCACTTGTTATACCTTTCCAGCAGGATTGTGAACCGTTGATAACTACTCTCTGAGAATGGTTATCCAGCCAGTTATGCACCCACCTTATAGCAGCCCCATCTAAATTGTATTTGCCTACTTTATTGATAAGAATATCATGCAAGACTGTATCAAATGTCTTACTAAAGTCTAGGTATACCACATCCACCGCTTCTCCCTTATCCACAAGACTCATTATTCTATCAAAGAAAGCTATCAGATTGGTTTGACATGATTTGTTCTTTACAAATCCATGCTGGCTGTTCTCCATCACCTTACTATCTTCCAAGTGTTTGCAGATGATTTTCTTAATTACTTGCTCCATTATCTTTCCTGGCACAGAAGTTAAACTGACTGGTCTGTAGTTTCCTGGGTTGTTCTTATTTTCTTTTTTATAGATGGGCACTATATTTGCCCTTTTCCAGTTTTCTGGAATCTCTCCTGTCTTCCATGATTTTCCAAAGATGAAAGCACAAGGCTCAAATACCTCCTCTATCAGCTCCTTGAGTATTCTAGGATGCATTTCATCAGGCCCTGGTGACTTGCAAACATCTAACTTTTCTAAGTGATTTTTAATTTGTTCTTTTTTTATTTTATCCTCTAAAACTACCCCTTTCCTATTAGCGTTCACTATGTTAGGCATTCCTTCATCAGACTTCTCAGTGAAGACCGAAACAAAGTAGTCATTAAGCATCTCTGCCATTTCCAAGTTTCCTGTTACTGTTTCTCCCTCCTCACTGAGGAATAGGCCGACCCTGTCCTTGATCTTCCTCTTGCTTCTAATATATTTATAGAATGTCTTCTTGTTTCCTTTTATGCCTGTAGCTAGTTTGAGTTCTTTTTGTGCCTTTGCCTTTCTAATCTTGCCCCTGCATTCCTGTATTGTTTGCCTATGTTCATCCTTTGTAATTTGTCCTAGTTTCCATTTTTATATGACTCCTTTTTTATTTTTAGATCATGCAAGATCTCCTGGTTAAACCACGGCGGTCTTTTGCCATATTTTCTATCTTTCCTATGCAGTGGAATAGCTTGCTTTTGGGCCCTTAATAATGTCCCTTTGAAAAACTGCCAACTCTCCTCAGTTGTTTTTTCCCCTTAGTCTTTCCTCCCATGGGACCTTACCTACCAGCTCTCTGAGCTTACCAAAATCTGCCTTCCTGAAATCCATTGTCTCTAATTTGCTGTTCTCCCTTTTACCATACCTTAGAATCACAAACTCCATGATTTCATGATCGCTTTCACCCAAGCTGCCTTCCACTTTTAAATTATCAACCAGCTCCTCCCTATTTGTTAAAATCAAATCTAGAACAGCTTCCCCCCTAGTAGCTTTTCAACCTTCTGAAATAAAAAGTTGTCTTCAATGCAGTCCAAGAACTTATTGGATAATCTGTGCCCCACTCTGTTAGTTTCCCAACATATATCTGGACAGTTGAAGTCCCCCATCACCACCAAATCTTGCACTTTGGATGATTTTGTTAGTTGTTTAAAAAAAGCCTCATCCACCTCTTCCACCTGGGTAGGTGGCCTATAGTAGACCCCTAGCATGACATCACCCTTGTTTTTTACCCCTTTTAGCCTAACCCAGAGACTCTCAACATTTCCGTCTCCTACGTCCATCTCCACCTCAGTCCAAGTGTGTACATTTTTAATATATGAGGCAACACCTCCTCCCTTTTTTCCCCACCTGTCCTTCCTGAGGAAGCTGTACCCTTCTATACCAATATTCCAATCATGTGTATTACCCCACCAAGTCTCTGTGATGCCAGCGATGTCATAGTTGTATTTATTTATTTGCACTTCCAGTTCTTCCTGCTTGTTACCCATACTTCTTGCATTTGTATATAGGCATCTACGATACTGATTTGTTCTTGCCTCCCAGTTCTGCCTTGTCCCTCCTTTCTCTTTGCTATTATAGCCCACACTCCCTCCCATTTCCGACCCATCTCCCAAGTCTCCATGTTCTTCACTTACCCATGGGCTTTGGTCACTTGTCCCCATTGAACCTAGTTTAAAGCCCTCCTCACTAGGTTAGCCAGTCTGTATCCAAATAAATCTTCCCCTTCCTCAAAAGATGAATGCCATCCCTGCTTAGCAGTCCTTCCTGGAATAGCATCCCATGGTTGTGGCAGCCAAAGCCCTCCTGGCAACACCATCTTCGCAGCCAGGTGAAGCAGACAGGGGGCTGCAGATAGGGGAGCTGAAGAGGGAGTTTGACAGAGGGAGTCCTAATATGATCAGGAAGACCTGCAACACCTGTGCCAACACTGCTTCTGTCTCCTCCACCTGCCCCTGTAGCCAGATGGAATGCCTGAGTATGGATGCCTCTACCCAGATCCTGGTGTGGTTTTGCAGGACTGTGGCTTGCAATTCCCACTTACTGATATACAGGGGGACTATCCAATGTGAAAGGTGCCTGCTGGTGGAATCTCTCAGGCAGCAGTTGGGAGAGCTACAGGAGGAGGTGGCTAGGTTGAGGAGCATCTGAATCCACAAGCAATTCCTGGACAGTGTTCATGTGGAGACAGCTGAGGTAGCTGTCCCACTACACAGGACTGATGACACACCACTGGTGGAGGAGGAGATGGCTCAAGGTGGACACTAGCAGCTGGTTACTTCTGGCAGCAGGCAGTGCTCCACCCCTGCTCCGAACCCTCCCACAGTGGTACTGGGAAACTGTTATGCTCTTCTTGATACAGGAGATAAGGA
Source organism: Rafetus swinhoei (assembly GCA_019425775.1). NCBI lineage: Eukaryota > Metazoa > Chordata > Testudines > Trionychidae > Rafetus > Rafetus swinhoei. Next base: position 185,665,064 of record CM033437.1, on the reverse strand, counting down.
ATCACCCCCTACAACAGAGGAGGAGAAGCCTCGTACCCCCAGCGCTGGGAGGTCTGCTGCCAACACTGCGAATAGGAAACGTAGGGTAGTGGTGGTTGGAGACTCTCTTCTGAGGGGGGACAGAGGCGCCCATCTGTCACCCTGACATGTCATCTTGGGAGGAATGCTGCCTGCCGAGGGCCTGTATCTGAGACGTTATGGAGACATTGTCAAAGATTATCCAGCCCTCTGACTACTACCCCATGCTACTCATCCATGTGGGCACTAATGATCCTGCGAGGTGTGACACTGAGTGGATCAAGAGTGACTACAGGGCTCTGGGAGTACGGGTGAAGGAGTTTGGAGTGCAGGTGGTATTCTCTTCAGTCCTTCCTGTCAAAGGTAGGGGTCCAGGCAGAGAGAGGTGCATCCTGGAGGTGATTGATTAAACACTGGAATAAATTGCCAGGGAAGTTGTGGAATCTCCATCTCTGGAGATATTTAAGAGTAGGTTAGATAAATGTCTATCAGGGATGGTCTAGACAGTATTTGGTCCTGCCATGAGGGCAGGGGACTGGACTCGATGACCTCTCGAGGTCCTTTCCAGTTCTCGTTTCTATGATTCTATTATGTTGTTGTTGTTTGTCCAAGTTTGAAGATGATCATGACATCACTAATTGGTTTGGTTTCTGTGAACATGTGAGTAGTTGATCAGGCCAATTTGTGCTTTGAACTGTCTGTGGCACACTGAATAAGAGATGCTGCTATGGGTCACTTGATTAACAGTAGACCTATATTGCAAGAGTTACGTGCTGGCACTCCACTCTGCCTCAGCAGTTCTCCTCTGCTTTGAGACTATAGCTCCAGTGTGGATGATGTTTCACCAGGTATAATGATTAGGCTAAGATTTCATCTAGCACCTTTTCCTTTGTAGTGACTAAAGGACAATGATTATTTTCTCACTGATACGTTGAGAGCTCATGCCTTAATGCATTAAAAAGCCCTTTCTCCTTATTTTAAGACAGATACTTCATGACTGGCCAGGACACTGACATCTCTTCACCATATTCTATGGTTGCAGACCCAGACTGCCAGGTAGCAGCATAGTTGTGTGCAAAGGACACTAATGCACTCAGAGACAGAACTGTTAAACAACAAAACAAAATCAATGTGGATATATATTAGAAGAATAAAGGGGCTCAAGTATCAGCTGAATGGTGTGTTACAACTCTCCAGCAACAGAGGCCTTTGACTTGGAACATTGGATTGAAATTAGAAGAATTGCTCAGAGGCCGTAATTATTCTTGGAGAAAAGAACTCTCTCTCTCGCAGACAGAGTATGAGACTGGTCTCAATTATCACTGATTCCCAAGAAAATTATCAAGAAACTTAAGGACTGAGAGCCTCTTGGGAGTAGCAATCAATAAAATGCAGTGGTTCTTTGATTGCTAGAGAAAAGTGGACTGATTCAATTTTAATACAGTATGTGAAAGCAAATGTTTTAAAAATTTTAAGTGCTTTCGAAAGGGTCAACTAGAAAAACTGACACTTCAAGGAAAATAGGATGTAGAGGCATGCTGGAATATATTTAAATTCAATGTACTAACAATACACGTTCAGGCAACTAATTTACAAGTAAGCTGATTTTTGTGGAATTTTAAAACCCCATAATTGTTCACTTTACTATCCTCTACTAATAATAAACACACATATGCACTATAAGTACATAGCTTTAGAAAACTATCCTGACTTACATTGCCTTAACTTCATTGGTGCCTCAATTATTTTAATGTGTATTTGTAACTTTTGATGAATAAGGAAATTATCGAAAACTGTTAAACCAAGAGCAAAGTAATTTAACTTAGTAATTGTATCACTCATATTGTACATTTCAGCTCCACATATTTTACATTTATTTCCACAGGAACTGTCCTGTTAAAAAAAACCAATAAGGTAGCTATCTTATCAATGGAAAAATGTATAATTCCAATCTGTAATATTATGTAATAACAATTTGGATGTCCAATAGTACCGTCTGCCAGGATTAGAAATAATTGCACTTTCAATTTCTCCTTTCTCCTGCTGTTCTGTCATATAGTATGTATGTTCTTAACTTGCTATGCTCATATAATGATCACACAAATATCTGCTTATAGCTAATAAAAAGTAAAATACATCTATCTCCAAAATCTGTCTTTGCATTAGCGTTCAACTTCTACCCTTGGATGAGCACAAAATATACCATCTGTTTTCAGAGGGGAGGTATCGAAATACAACATGTACATAAAAGGTGAGAATTTGGTCTTATAGTAAGCAAAGAGTGTGTTTTCACCATCCACATCTCAATTATAGCTAGAACTATTAGTTACAGGCAGTCCCCGGGTTACGTACAAGATAGGGACTGTAGGTTTGTTCTTAAGTTGAATTTGTATGTAAGTCGGAACTGGTACATATTGTAGGGGAAACTCTAGCCAAACATTTCTCCAGAGCTCAGTTTTATTCTCCCACACCTCAGTTCCGTCAGTCCTTTATTCTCAAGCTGAGGTGTCTGCTGAGAAAAGCCGCTCCGCGTCTCCCTGGTCTGCTGGGAGGGGGAGGGGGTGCTAGCTTCGCGTCTCTCTGGTCTGCTGGGCGGAAGCAGCTAGTGCGGGGTTGCCTCACCCCATTTGTAAGTAGGGATCCGATGTAAGTCGGATCCATGTAACCCGGGGGACTGCCTGTATATCTGTAACTAACGGTACCTAGGAGTTTCTATTATAATGCTCCATTTTCTGTTCATTGTATCCCTGCCAATATGTAGCTATTTGGAATGAAGTACTCCATGACACGTGACTGCCTCAGGATGAATTTTTGGAGGGAGAAAGTTTAGCCAAATAAGTTGTTTCTGACAATGATCTTAGGGAAAATATGTGCTGTCTGTGTAAAAAAAAAAATCTTACTATTTTGTTGAGAAATTCTAGAATCTACATGCTTTGGAGAAGGGTCTTGAAATTTGGCATGTTGTGGGGTAGTCATCTTGGCATCAGGAATATGGCTTTTTTTCTATTCCTGTGAAAAAAACACCCAAATTTGGCCAAGTTCTATGACTCTAAACATTTCAGTTTGTGTATGCTCAGGAGAGACTTAGTAGTGCGTTTGGCAACTAAATTCTCCAAAGAATTCCATCTGTACTGAACATGTTCCATCCTTTTGCAGCTCCTATGCACATTCAGTGTCGCCTCCAAGGAGCAAATGAACTTGCTCTATTCTGTGATTGCAAGAACTGATAGGTCTTTTTTCTAATTGTTCCTCCTCGTTGTTGGCAAAAGGCACAGGAACTGAAGGTAGAGAGACAGTCTCTTCTATGTTCTCAATGCTGCCTCTATTGCAGTACCCAGGCAATGTGGAGGAGAAAGACAAAGAAGCATGACTCAAATAGAGAGGGAGAAGGAGTGATGAGGGTGGAAGGAAAGAGAAGGAGAAGGAGGGAGACAGGGTAGGAATTGGGAAGGATGAATAGGAGCAGGACATGAGCTCAAGCAACTTTCTAATGGCAGAAAACTGAACACCATTGCCCCGCCCCTGCCCTGAGGCTCCACCCCTTCTATGAGGTCCACTCCCACTCACTCCATCCTCCCATCACTTGTTCTCCCCCACCCTCACTTACTTGCTCTTTTCCACCTGGCTGGGGCAGGAGGGATTGGTTGTGGAAGGAGGAGCCAGATGGAGGTGCAGGCTCTGGGATGCATCCAGAGATGAGGAGGTTGAGTGCAGAAGGGTCTCTGTACTGGGGGGAAGGAACCAAAGAGTTCAGAGTGTGGGAAGGGGGGGCGCTTCTGGCCTGGGACAGGGTGTTGGGGGTCTGTTCTGTAGGTAAAAAATATCTACCCTAGTAGTGAACCAAGCAGGAGGGTCACTGTAGTTCCACACTTTTTTATTTACTTTTGAAAAACCTAGGTAGTCAGATTTGTAAAAACCCTTATAAACCTACATTAAAAGAATACTAAGTGTGTAGTAAAGTCAAGCATTGAAATGTTAAGCAATGCTAGAATTAAGGTTACCCATGACACAGTATTTTTTCCCCACCAGCATTCTTTTAATGCCATATTTTGGCTGTAATGAATGATTAGTATCAAAGTACTGGAACTATGCAACCAACCTCTATTGATTATTTTCTCTGTGGGTGTATCTAGACTACAGGGTTTTGTCGACAAAAGTGGCCTTTTGTCAACAAAACTATACCTGCGTCTACACTACCGCCACGTTCTGTCGACAGTAAGTCAACAGAATGCGGCAGTTTTGTCGACAGCAGTAAACATCCTTTTACGAGGAAGAACACTTTTGTCGACAGAGATCTTTCAACAAAAGGTGTGTGGACGCAGGAAGACAGTTCTGTCGACAAAAAAGGCCTCCAGGAAGAAGCCCTGGTTGACAGTCTAGACTTTACAGGTACAGCACCTCTGTGGTTCCTGGCCACGCCTCTTAAAGGCACAGGCACCCAGATAGGCCTTGCTGTCCAGCAGCTAGCCAGAGCACCCATGCCAGCCATGACAGCCATATACCAGCCTCAAGGTCCCCCTGGCCCTTCTTGGGAGAGAGATGAGGACCCACCCAGGGGCACCAAAAGGCAGGCACCAGCCTGGTCAGGGCCAGAAATCAAAAACCTCCTGGAGCTCTGGTCCCAGGAGGAAGCCCTGCAGGCCCTGCAAACACGCCACAGGAATGTGGACATTTACGAGCGCCTGGACCAGGGACTGGCCACCAAAGGGCATCATCCCCGCACTATGGCACAAGTCAGGGCCAAGGTAAAGGATCTGCGGCAGGGATATGCCAGGGCCCAGGACCAGAGCGCCTGCTCTGGGGCAGCCCCTGAGACCTGCCCTTACTATGAGGAGTTGGAGCAGATCCTGGGCAGTGGGGAAGCCCAGACTCCACTGTGTGTGGTGGAGTCCAGGTTACCCCACCACATCATGGACCAACCCCTCCTCAGGGAGGAAGACCAGGCAGGAGAGGCAGGAGAGCTGCACCAGGAGGAGGAGGAGGAGGAAGAGGAGGCAGCAGGGACCCAGATCCCAGAGGCCTCCCAGGCGTCCATGGACATCGGGGAGGGAACATCAGGTGAGTGCTTTGAGGGGTCACCAGACACGGGAGGGTTGGCATCGTGGGGGGCCAACTAGCCCCATTTCCACTGTAGAGCCCCTGTGAGGCTTTCAGGCCTCTGCCCAACTCACACATGGTGCCACGTGTAACACCCCTGAGTCTCCTGTCCAAAAGAGAACCCCTGACAGCCACAGCATGCCCTCGGGGATAGCAGGGGTGCACATAGACAGTGATTGTCTCCTCTTTTCCTCCACAGCTGGACCCTATACCCAACAGGGGAGCACCACACCTGCCCCACTACCATCCCAGACCCGTGGCACCTGCAGGCACTGGCGTGTGTATACGGACCTGCTGAGGGAGCACGTTGTGGCCTTGCAGGACCTCAACAGGCCCCTCCAGCAGAGGATGGAGGCAGAGGCCGAGTGGTGCACCAGGCTGCTGGATGAGCTGGTCTAGCAGTGCACTGACATCTGTGTCACAATGAGGGAGCTGTTCACCTTGCCTGCCCCTGTCATGGGCACCGCTCCTCCTGCATGCCAGGCCCCTGCTCCCCCAGCCCTCCTTCCCCCAAGCCCCGCCTGCTCCTGAGCCCTCACAGGCCCAACAGCTGCCCCCCCCCGCACAGGCCAGGACTAGGTATCGCTGCACCCAATCCCAAGGCCGTGGTGATGCCAGGACACAGGAAGGTAGCAGGACCCTGAGATCAGGGAAACAGCAGCCTACTTGAGACCCCCTCCAGGTTTTCAGTCTCCCTCCCTGCTCCAGCTTTTCAGTCCACTACCACCCCAGTTAAAGATCATTTCAGTTATATAACAAAATCTTTAATTTTGAGTGAAAGATTTGCCTTTACACATTTGAACAGTACACAGAGAATTTTTTTAAACAGTCAGCACATTTTATTTACTGATAGTGTTTCTAATAAAAAAAACTAATGTCTGTGTACAAAGAAAACCAGGTGTGTATGTATTCTTTATGGGAAGAGGGTGAGGATAGTGGAGGGACAGGTAGGGGTGGGCCAGGCCAAGCCCCCATGGGGGAGGCCCTGGGGAGAGTCAGTGGGCTCCTTCTAAGAATCTCTCCCTCAGGACCTCTCAGATTTGGACACCAGCCTGGTGAGCCTGGCGGATGGCAGCCATCCGGGGCTGCTGAAATGGCCTGTCCTCGCCATCAGCACCTGTCCCCCATCCTAGCAGGAAGGCCTCCCCTTTCCTCTCCACCAGGCTATGTAGGCGGCAACATGCGGCCACCACCTCTGGGATGTTGTGTTCACCCATCTCCAGCCGTGTGAGAAAGCAACGGAACCTCCCTTTCAAACGGCCAAAGGCACATTCCACCTGGATGCGAGCCTGGCTAAGATGCATGTTGAAAAGCTCCTTTCTCACATCTAGGTGGACAGTGTAGGGCTTCATGAGCCACGGCATCAGGGGGTAGGCCGCGTCGGCCACTATGCACACTGGCATCTGCATGTCCCCGAGTGCAAGGTGCCACTGGGGGAAAAATGTTCCTGCCTGCAACCTGCGGTACAGGTCGGAGTTGTGGAATATGCAGGTATCATGTGCCCACCTCGACCACCCGACACAAATGTTCATAAAGTGTCCCCGGTGGTCGATGAGGGCCTGCAGCACCATCGAATAGTAGCCCTTCCATTTATAAACCGGGCTGCTCGATGGGGCGGTGCGTGGATTGGGATTTGTGTCCCATCGAGGGCTCCTCCGCAGTTCGGGAATCTAAGGGCAGCAAACCTGGCAATGATGTTGTCCAGGTCCCCAAGACAGACAAGCCTCTTCAGCAGCTCTGCATTGATGGCCCTCACCACCTGCAGCACGAGACAAATAGACAGACAGAAACCAGGGAGTTAGACAGGTTACCTAAGCACTTGGGAAGAGAACCCTTCCCTCCCCCCAACCCACCCTTCCCCTTGTCAGGATGCCCCCCTCCCCCGCATCAGTGCCGGGGTAGCCAAGGAGCGACCTCCGAGTGCCACTCCATCCTCCACTCCCTCTTGCCCTTGTGTGGCAGTCCCCCTTTCTCAACCCCCCTACTCAGCAGGGCCTGTGCCCCAAAAGTGACTTACCTCCATCAAGATGGCCCCCGACGGTAGACCTCCCCATGCCAAACTGGTGTCCCACGGAGCAGTAGCTGTCGGGGCTGGCCCGCTTCCACAGGGCGATTGCGACCTGCTTCTGCAGGGGGATGGTGGGCCGCAGGTGGGTGTCCTGGTGTTCTAGAGCAGGAGCGAGCCAGGCACACAGCTCCAGAAATGTGGCCTTCCACATCCGCAAGTTGCGGAGCCAGTGGTCATTGTCCCAGTGCTGCATGACGAGCCGGTCCCACCAGTCCAAATTCGTCTCATGCCTCCAAATCTGCCTGTCCCCAAAAAAGTTTGGGGGCAAGGGCAGAGCTCCTGCATCCCGGAGGAGGGTCTCCTCGGTGCAGTCCGTGTCCATATGGGGCAGGAGATTCATGACAGAGTCACGCAGATGCAGCAGAAGCTGCAGTATGGCAGTGTGGGGCCATCGCCTGCCTGGGGCAGCTCAGGCTCCATGGCCAAATAAAAGGTGAAAAGCGGAAAAAAACCATGCAAATAAACAGCTGTGGTGTCCGAGGAAGTGGGGCAACCAGACCAAGCACTGCAGCAGCTTTGCTTTCCCTCTAGGAGGTAGGCAAGCCAGAAGCAGGAGCAGATCAACAGCTGTCCAGGGGGATCTCTTTAAGCATGCATCTCTGCAAAGGGCAGGCAGCATCATCTGGAAATAAAGGCTGCCCCATGCCCTGCCAGAAGCACTTCTAGGTGCCTTCTTTTGTCGGCAGTCTGGACGCTTTTTTTTGGAAAAGTGGATCTATTTTTCAAGCCACATAATGTAATCTAGACTCTCTTTTTTGACAGAGGCTTTGTCGACAGATACTGTTGACAAAGCCTCTGTCAAAAAAGGCGTGCAGTCTAGACGTAGCCTATTATCTCTTAAATCACAATTTCTTGCTTTTATACCTGCCTCTCCTTTACTCTACTCTGGCAATGATTTCCCCAAGACCTAATTCTTTCCTTCGTAAGTGAAATTAAGTTATTGTAGTGGGACCCACTAGCAATACTACAGTTAGGGTCTGGGCAGTATTTCTAATATAAAAAGACTGTTCTGAAGACTCAGAATGGAGTGTCTCCAAAAGAACTGAGAGTAAATTTAAGTAAGTTTTAAAAACAGTTGTCTTCAATTGTATTTATTTCAGAGACCATAATGGCCATATGAGGAAAAAAATCACTTAATAACATTTCTTCATATGACTGATGTACACAATATGTATCTTTACAATTCTTTCATATTTACACAAGAAATCAAACCAGCAACTGACTATATTGGTGAATAATAGCTTATAACAGCAGCATTATTATAGTACCATATGGATCTCAGTCCAGACCATGATTCAATGCAATCAATAGAATTTTGCTCACTCACACCCATAGTTAGGTTATCATCAGGGCTCGCCAAGCCGTGGTGAGCCCCGCTCGCCAGCCGCGTGGTTCAGCACGCTGCGCATGCGCAGACCGCGCTGTGCATGCTCTGATCGCACTGCAGCACCGTGCTGGCCTATAATCTACTTGCCTGTAGCGAGTAGATTCTCTAAATTGTCGAGCCCCTGGTTATCATTAATGGATAGAATATCAATGTTGTCTTTGTCACTACTGCCTGGAAGCCTCTGTTTACCAGTAAGCAGCAAGTGACATGTATGTGAGTACATTGCTCTTGAGGGAGTGAGGTAGCAGTATCAGTAACTACTATTTTCTTAGTTATTCAAATATGCATACAAAGTTATTCACAGTTATTCAAATGTGTATCCATTTTTGATACACAACTTTAAGGGATATCATCACATTGTATTGTTCAATATCATCCACAGACTATTCTAAAGGACCATATTCTATCACCCATACTTGCTTTGATTAATACGTTACTATGCAAATAGCCCCATGGATAGTAGTACCTATCTTGCTGAGGTAGTTACTACAGTACTCAGAATGAATGAAGATGGCCAAAGATAACCCAAAGCAAATAGCAATCTGACCTAGATATTCAACCTGATAGCTAAGAGCTGGGCTTGCACTCCATCCTTAAACCACACTGTTTGGCCTCCGTTTAGTGATAAGGCACCCATGATGTGTAGGTCATCAACTTCTGAAATACAGACACAGTGGCTATGTCTACACTGCAGGCTTTTTGTGCAAGAACAGCCGTTCTTGTGCAAAAACTTGCAGAGTGGCTACACTGCACGCGCGTTCTTGCGCAAGTAAATTTACAGTACAGCTTCAGAAAACAGGGCTTCTTCTGGAAGAGTTATTCCTCTTCCCACGAGGAATAAGCCCTTTTGCGCAAGAGCTCTTCCAGAAGAAGGCAGTGTAGACAAGAATTTCTTGTGCAAGAAACCCCTCTGGCTAAAATGGTCATCAGAGCTTTCCCAGGGCGGACTGGCAATCAAAATAGGCCTGGGAAATGAGTTGAGAACAGCCCACTTTTTCACATCAAAGAATTTTTTTTAAATTTACTCTTTGACCCCCATTAGCCACACCCCTTGACTCCCATTAGCCAGGCCTCTGGAGGTAACACTCTCGGGGCAAGATGGACGCATGACCAGAAGTAAAAGGTGTCATGTGACCCCTCTCTAAGGACTTTTCCCACCTTCCTCCTACCAATAGGGATTAGTTTGGCCCCCACCAAACCCCCCCATGCAACTATCCTGCAATTGCATTAACCCAACATGTGTGACATTAACTTGGGGGCAGAGAGGCTGGGGGAAGTGTTCCCTCTAAGAGTTTCCTCCCATGAGCAGAATGAATTTTGTGTTGTGCAGCAGTACTGAGTTTGTGGCTTGTTTGGATGTGCCACTGTGGCACCCAAGTTATTAATAAATATCTTATAAACCTCTTCCTTTTCCCTCTGCTGCCCTGTCTCCTCCCCTTACTCCATCAGCTCCCCTGGTGCCTGCTGCCCCCCTACCCCTCACCCTTCCCTGCTGTCCTGACTCCTGCCCTTCTCACTGCCCTCAGCCTTCCTGAGACCTGCCCCTCTCCACCAACCCTTCTCTTCCCCCTGTGCCCACTCCTCCAGTAGCCCCACTCTGATCAAGTGAGCTACCCTCCTCATCCCCTCTCCTAACACCTCCCTCTACACACCTGCCCTGCCTCTCTCCTCTGGTGCTGGTCCCTCCCCTGCAGGTGTCTGCCCTTCTGCTTCACCCCCAGAATCCCTTGGCACCTGCACCTTCCCTTTATCCCTGCACCCTCCTGGTGCCTCCCCTTTCCCTCACTGCCCCTCCTGCACCCTCCTGGTGCCTCCCCTTCCCTCACTGCCCCTGCCCCCTTTGCCCTCTTTTTCCCTGATGCCCACCCCCTCACCACCTTCTGCCCCCATTCCCCTCATGCCCCTGTGCCCTCACACATGACTTGCTCCATCCCCGCCTTCCTCATGCCCACCCCTTCTTTCAAGACTTCTCCCAGCACCTCCCCCTCTCCCTCTAGCTCCCAATGCCCTTACCCTCTCCTCTCCCAGCATAACCCTGTCCCCGCTCCCACTGACACCTTCCCTCCTGCCCTTTTCCTCATTGTCTCCACTTGGCCCCCTGGCATTTGTCTCTCCTCCACCCTGTCCCTTGGTGCCTACCCCTTTCTTCTCCTGACCCGCCCTCCTCCCCTCAGCACAAGCCCCTTCCTCTCCCACCCCTTCCCCCTATTGTTCCCGCACCCCTCCCCTCCCCCTCCTTCTGCCTTCCAGTTTGTGGCACTGGAGTCTGTGATCGGGCCCCAGAAGTCCCTGCAGCCCTGGTCCCAGCTGCTTCTGGGGCTCCAGACCACTTGCCAGGCCTGGAGCTGGGTCGCACGGTTCTATGATTGCTCCATAGGTATTTCAGAATCTGTCTGGTGACCTAAAAAGGAAGAGCATTTTCAAACCAACCTAGGATGCTGAGAACAAGCTGCAGAGAGAAATGTCATTTGCCCTCCGTTGGTCAATGCACTGTTGTTAAACTACAAAAACTATATTAGGCTATATTTTAAGAAACTGACTTAAATCACAAGGAATTTAAGTGATTCCTTGGGCTGGGCGGTTTTAAAGTCCCGGGCCGTGATGTCACACCATGCCCGGGCATCTCCCCTCTCAGCTGTTATGCAGCGTTTGAACATGCCTTGGCTCCACCATGCCCTGTACATGGCCGGAGCCAGGGAATTTAAAGTGCAGGGCTGCGGCACCCCGTCACAATCCCCTTCCTCCTCCAGCAGCCGTTAGCCAGCCCTTCAGCCCTTCAGCCGGCTCTTCGGAGGACAGCCCACTGGGAAATTCCCGGTATCCCACCAAGCCAGTGCGCCCCTGGAGATTTCTTGCGCAAGAGAGTATACACACTGCCATGGACGCTCTTGTGCAAAAGCACATGGCAGTGTGGACGCACTCTTGTGGAAGACCTTTTGCACAAGTACTCTTACACAAAACAGTTCTTGTGCAAGAAGCCTGCAGTGTAGACGTAGCCCAGTGGGATTAGTAAAACTGTGAAGTGTCATCTTAAGTTTCCATCTGCACTCTTGTTTTCCTTGTGATTTAAGTCAGTTTCTTAAAATATAGCCTAATATAGTTTTTGTAGTTTAACAACAGTGCATTGACCAACGGAGGGCAAATGACATTTCCCTCTGCAGCTTGTTCTCAGCATCCTAGGTTGGTTTGAAAATGATCTTCCTTTTTAGGTCACCAGACAGATTCTGAAATACCTATGAAGCAATCATAGAAGCCTCCCTAGTAATGTGAGTGCTGTATTACAACAACATCTTATAAAAGCATCCTTCATAAAGCACTTTCAGATGCCTTGAATATAAAAGGCACTATGCCAAACAAACATTCTATTCTTATCCTACTTGATACTGTTTTTCACATTAATTGAAACGTGAACCTTAGCAAAAGCTAACTCATAAGCAGAATATTTATAATTATGTTTAAACAACAAGAAATATTATATAATTTAGATATTATGTAATTTACATGCTTTTTAAAGCACAATAAGGATATCTCTCACAACTATTTAAAGCACTCTTGTACCATGAAGTTCCTTTCATGGCATATGAATGAATAATACAATAAAAAAGTGAGCATTGGCCATTCCTTTGGTGCTACACAGTGATAGTCTTTCACTGTTCTTCTATGGCAGAAATCAAATGTTTGGACTATTATAACTAGACACAGCCCACACAGAAAAGAGACTAAGCTTCAGATCCGCGCTCTACCACCGACTTTCTGCAGTATCTTGGGAAAGTCACTTAGCGTCTCTATTTCCCAGTTCTCCCGCTATACTTTAGCTAGCTAAGTTGTTTGTATCAAGGGTTTTCATGACTTTTAGGATATCCAAACTCACACAAAGGGTACGCCTACACTAGCCCTCTAGATCTATCTAGGGAGGCTAATGAAGGCGACCGGAATTGCAAATCAAGCCCAGGATTTAAATATCCCGCAGATTTGCATGTTCAGACGGTCGCCATTTTAGAAATTGACTAGCCGAAGTAACTGCCGGCGTCTGCGTGGCAGTGAAGCGAGATTCGATTTAAAGCCTAACTCCGAATTAGCTGGTATTCCTCCTGCAATGAGGTTTACCAGCTAATTCAATTAGCGGCTTTAAATCGAATTCTGTTTCACTGCGGCGTGAACGCCGGGCAGTTACTTCGGGCTAGTCAATTTCTAAAATGGCGACCGTCCGGGAACATGCAAATCAAGCGTGGGATATTTAAATCCTGGGCTTGATTTGCAATTCCGGTCACCCTCATTAGCCTCCTTAGATCGATCTAGGGGGCTAGTGTAGATGTACCCGAAGGGTTTAACTCTCCTCTCATTGCCATGGCTCTTACACTGGTGTAACTCAGATAGCTTCAGTGGAGTTGATCCTTATTTACAGTGTTATAAGTAGAGCCCTGCATGAATATAAAAAGGTGTATCCACCTCTAAATCTCTATCCACAGAAATACGTCACTGATATCCGCATTGACATCCATTGATGCAGATACCCACAGATATAAAGAGGATATTTGCAAATTTGCAGGGTTCTAGGTACAAAATTTTTATCTGCAGCCATATATGCGAAAATGAGCTGTGGATACCCGCATATATAAAGTGGATGTCCGTGGATTTGTAGGGCTTTAGGTATAGTGAGAGGAGAATCAAGCTCAGGAACCTTGTAACTTGAGGCCATCTGTATTTCAATGCAACAGACAAAAGGAAGTACACCAAGAACTCAAGTGTGTTTCAGATTTAGTAAGAGAAAAAAAATCAAGTAAAAATGGAAAGTGTCACAGGCAAATAGTAGGCATGCATAGAAAAATCAAGAGAAAACTGCATCGGCAATGAAGAAGCAAAATACACAGATAAATAATGGATGATATATAAGTCCAAGAATTTACATTCCAGTAATCCATCTTAAAAATGATCTGAAGCGGTCTTTGGTTAGAGATGTGCAATGGAATGTGTAATATTATTTGCTAGAGCCAGCAGTTAGCTAGAATGGGGCTCCAAAAAAGATAAATCAAACATACAAAAACAAAGGTTCTAAGGTCATGGGTTTGAAAGAATGCATCTACTAGAGTTCCAAATTTGATGGGGAAGGAGGTAGCTCAAGCTGATCTTGTTGTTGGTGACTGAAAATCAATCACAATAGGAGGTGCAGAGATCAATGGATTACTATACAAGGAAGATCAACTTGTAGCATGAATGGCAGGGATCACCAATTTGCTGGGACGTGTTCCATAATGAGGTTTTAGATTCAGCCACTTGAGATACAGAATGAGAGCTTGATAGGAAATTCCTTCAGGGACACAATCATAAAGCCCCTTGGATTACAAATTATCCTTTTGCTGCTACTCTAGTTTCTGGCAGGAATTATGGATGAAAGTGTCTACCAGGTTACATATCTGCCTGGATACTTTCTTCCCTTTCTCTTTAGCTAAGACATACGCTGCCAAACAAATTAATAGACAACACTTGGGTGCCTACTGTTATTGTGATCTTTCTCTCAAAAGGACAAGAGGAAAATGAAGTGAAAGTAGAAACTAAATGCTAGATAGAGGGAACCAAAAACATTCCATCAAGCATTGAATATGCTGTAAGTCAAATGAAGGAGAAAGGGAAACTTGATAAATTGATAGGATGAACAAAGGAAGAATTGTGTATGGAAAAGATACATTTATTAACTTTGATTTGCTGTTTTTTCTAAGTTTTATAGCTCTCCTACCCACAAGAGCCTTCTCCCTGTTTTGGTGTCATGCCAAGTGATCACCACAGCTTTTTGATCATATAGAATGTATGAATTTTGTAATAACATGCTTTGTTCTGAAACCGGTAAGTCTAAGAAATGAGAAGCAATAAGATTGCTTTCCCTTCATTTCAGAGCTGCTAAAGGACATAATCTCTTCATGTCTTCATGATAGTAAGAACACGGCTACTACTAATTGCTGCGCTGTAGTATATGAAATATTTTCAGAGAAAAACAGCTGAACCAGATGATTAAAATGTTACTAACTAATTTAAAGCTGCAGCAAGCATAGGATGGTCAGGAGAACAGAGTGAGGAAGAATAACTGGAAGAGTTGCTGTAACTGCTGCATGGAGGGGGTGGAAGCTATCAAGAAAACCCAGTGCTTCCGAGAGACAGTAATGTGATGAGCCATCCTTTGTTTTTCAAAATTGAAATTCAGTGTTTCAGCACAACCCCTTGCTTGATAAACATGAGTAGACGAGATTCCTTACTTCAGGATTCCTCACTGACTGGCACATCCTTAAAATATCATTTTAATTCAGTGTTCCCTAGTGATCCCTCACTCTACAGAGGAAAAATGTTACAGAGAATGTTTTGAAGACAGAGAATAATATGTGGAGTAAATGCATTCAGGATTAGTTGTTAAAGTGAAGTTTAGATTAAAACACATTTTTCCCATAAATTTGAAAATTTAAATGTCAGAAAGCCGGCATTAAGGTTGTACTCAAAACCAATTCACAGTCACACTAAAACAATCCCCTTTACTCTGCCCCACTACCATAGTGGCATTATACAATCCTTGGATTGGCTTAGAAAGTGTTGTTTACTATTAAGTTGGGCACCTTTGAGGATGAGAAACCAGTTTCAAGCTAACGGAGAAAAACGTTGAATTGATTTATGGACCAAACATACAACGTTTATTTATGAACATCCAACCTGCAAGGTCATTTGTCATTATGTTTTGATGGGAATTATTAGCAGAACGAAGACTACAGCTTATGACTGTGGACATCCGTATTTTTCAATGTGTACTCAGAGAAAAAGATAACCGTGCCATTTCTTCCAGTCTTGACACATGACTTTACAGTGTATTTATGCATGCAAACCTTGTGTTTTGATAATGGCTTGAATAATGTATGACAATATAAGAAAATATTTAATTTTATGTAATTTGTTAATTAAGAATACACAATGATTCTGCATTTGAACTTTTAACTCTTGAAAAGGGAGCAGAGCATATGCCTGCTTTGAATTTAAAAGTGGTTTTCCTCTATCTGCTCAGTGACAGAATATGTAAAGCTGGTATTTTGGATGTGTGTATGGAAAGCGAATTTGAGAGACTGTGTATTTTTAAGAATGATTATTACAGTTCCTCCACTGGGATCCTAATTCCTCCTGTAGCTCTATAACCACTTGACTTGTATGTCCTGATAATCGTTTAGTGCAATGGTGTGCTAGTTTTTCCCTGTTTGAACTAGTAAGAGTTTTGGTGTCTGTTGTCTTTACTGAAGCAAGGTTAAAATTATAGTCGTTTTAATGTGATTTTGTGTCTCATGCAATTGATATTCTCTCTAAGTTTTCTGGGTTTCTCATTTGGAATTTGCATTGAAAATCTAATATTCTTGAAGGTTAACATGCATTCAAAAACAGAGACATACCTACAGTCTCAGATTCAGATTTTTTCCTTTAAAAAATAAAATAAGCCATAAGCAGTGAGCCCTACTCTTATAAAATCTATGAATTATACAAGAATGGACCTTCAATCTAGCAAACACTAGCAGATCTCTGGGCCATGCCCTCTTTTCCGCTAGCCAGGAGACCTCCTATTAGCCACAGTCTACCCACCTATCTACCCACCCAAGATCTGCAGAAAGAATATCTTACTTTGGCAAGCCTTTTCAGCCTCTTAGGATCAGTGCTCTGCTCACACTAAGTCCAGGAGATATATAAAGTGTGGCTTCACTTCCTGTCATCTTTGATGTCAGTCAGTCTGGAACTCTGCTCCCAAGGGCTGCAAATGTGGCTGGCAGGAGGCTTGGAGTTAGGAATTAGGATCCCAGTGGAGGAACTGTAATAATCTTTCTTAAAATACACACTTTCTCAAATTCCCTTTCCAAACACATATCCAAAATACCAGCTTCACATATTCTGTCACCGGGCAGATAGAGAAAACCACTTTTAAATTCAAAGCAGGCATATGGGCATGAAAATGGGCATGGCATGAGAATAAATCTCCCTCTTCTGATGCTACCATGTATCAATGCAGGGAGCCAGAGAGCAAAGAATTCCATTCCTATAGTCCCTGATCACTCACACATGACTAAGAACTCTTTATCCCATTGACAAGATTCAGATTTACCCTCCCCTACCTCCTGGCCAGGAAGTTTATGCAGTTCATCAGGCAGATCCTAAAACCCTGGTGTGAAAAAAGTGAATAAGGAAAAGTTATATACTTGATCCCACAATATAAGAACTAGGGGTCACTAAATTAAATGAATAAGCAGCAGGTTTAAAACAAACAAAAAAAAGGTTTTCTTCACTCAGTACACAGTCAACCTGTGGAACTCCTTGCCATAGGATGTGGTGAAAGCTAGGACTTTAACAGGGTTAAAAAATGAGCTAGATAGATTCAGGAGGTTAGGTCTATCAATGGCTATTAGCCAGGATGGGTAGGAATGGTGTCCCTAGCCTCTGTTTGTCTGGAAATGGGTGACAGGAGAGGGATCATATGAGGATTTCCTGTTGTGTTCCCTCCCTCTGGGGCATCTGGTATAGGCCACTGTTGGCAGACAGGATACTGGGCAAGATGGTTCTTTGGGCTGACCCAGTATGGCCACTCTTACATTTCCTGGTTTCTCCCCATTGCTCTTTAGTTTGCACCCATAGATCTCATTTGGTCTGCAGGAATAGAAAGCCCTTTTTCATAATCTCCTCGGGGTGGGGGTGGAGGTGGTGGAGAGAGAGAGAGGGAAAGTATGTGAGAGCACAGAGAAAGGGTACAAAATATCTAGAAGACTTTCTTTCCATTTTGCTCCCAGCAGGATGGCCAAAAGAATAAAGAAGTGAGCTTCTCTCAACCCAAGCCCCAGGCAATTCTAACTGCCCTATGGCATGGATTCTGGAGAGCCCAAAACAACTCACCGAAGGTGATGTGCCATCATGGTATTCATCGTTCACAGTTGAGTAACTTAGAAGTAGAATAACCAATTAAACTTTGGTTCTGAAGTATAGATCCCAGATGGATTATTCAATTGCATTGGTTTCATTTCCCCTTCTCTTTCCATTTGTATTGCTTCAGAGTGGCAGAAAAGAAGATTGGTATACCCGTCTAGACTTAGATTCTAATTGAATTGGACAAGGGGTTTCTGAATTTATGATGACAGCCTGACAGAAATTCTCCATCTGCCCCAAGTCAATTTGCCAGATAGAGATGGCTTTTGGGGGATTTTTGATGAGAGAGGCAAAATAGGGCTGGTAGTAGATATTCATTTTCATCCTTAACTTTGAAGTAGTTACCATTATTCCATAATGAGACTCAACACATAGTCAACTCCCTGTTTGTTACACAGCTAAATTAGCCTTGTCCTCATGCATAGCACATTCTTCCTTACTTGCACACTTTATAAGGCTAATAAGAAATTGTACTCTGTATGCTCACTATGCAAATTTCAAAAGCTCATAACTCAGTCTAATCAAAACTAGATTTCTCTAAAAACCTCAGTAAAGAGTTGCTCCCCCCCACACACACCAAATGTCAACTGTTTTAGCCATACCCAGTTTAGTAAAGAGCAAACAAAAGGTTGCAAGATATTTTTTTATGTAAAGGGCAAAAGATATATTTTCACTCTTCTATTCAAGAACATCTAGACAATTTTGCTTAAAATTCCACCTCTCCCCACAAAAAAAAAAATCAATCACCAACACAAAATATCCAACACTCACCCTCCTGCGGAGACCCAGAATGGAAATTTTCAGCAAGTTATGACAAAATAGAAAGCAGATCATTAGAGTGGAAACCAGTAACTCCAGCAGTTGTTGTTGCCCCTTCCCCTGAAAAACTGTAGCACTACAAACCTTTGTAGAGCTGTAGAAAGGGTACTCTGAGCAATACAAAGAACAGGGTCACTGCTTCTAGAATCTTAAAACCTTAAGGCATGAAGCTTTAATATTCTATTTGTCCATCTTAGAGGATACATCACTGTGTGTATTAAAAGCAGTTATAGCTTACAGGAATCATGTTTTCCTCCTTTCTAATTAGCCAGTGACTAGCTGGATGCTGGAGTTACATATCTATAGCCCTCTGGTCATTTTACAATGATGAAATCCAAGGTACTGTTCTATTTTTTAGAATTAATTTGCATCACAGCAATAGTCTTGTTCTAATTTAATTGTATGAAATAAAAAAATAAAAATAGAGAACCAATCTACATAAAGGCTTGATATAAAGTAAGCACTAGAGACCGCATTTTATTTACTAAAGAAGTCTATAAATATTTGGTTTGATTTTCCTTAAATCTCAATAAAAGATCTAATTGTCAACTCATACTGATGTTGTAACATTTCATAATCTATTATATTTTATTTTCTCTTTTGTTTTATATCTGTTCAGAAAACAATTTACATATTCAAAGCATTTATTAAACTGCAAGGTATGTATACTTTGCATAATTTACTGGGCAGAATACGTACAGAAATAAATTTCATCTACTAACTGCCTAAGCAGTTTCTTAAAACTTTGCACAGTCTATCATATGTTGCATCCACCCTCCACAAGAGAAAAAATGTCCTCATGTCCCTAAAATACCAAAATGATGCTATATGCTGCTGTGATAATAATCCTGAAAAAAAATGAGACATATGTTTTCATCCGATCTATCCTAATCTGGGAAACTAGAACTGATATTGTGGCCAAACAGAGTTTTACATAACAGAAGCATCATTCATACTGACTATATATTTCAGAGAGAGTGTCTGTTTGATCAAGAACGCCTAAATGTTAAGACCTAGAACCACCAAATTTGGTATACAGATTCCTTTGATCAAAATTTTAGCAACGTAAGGGTTTGGTTGTGCCAGGAAAATAGGATGTGCCTAGAATGGTATTGCTTCTCATCAAACCAAATGGAAATGAGACAGAATCACCAAAGCACATATAGTCCTCACAATCAACATAATTGAGTGAATGTTGAAAGAGATTGAACCAAGATGAGCAAAAAAAAAAGTATAAACCAATAATAAGATTGCTTCTCAATTAACCTTACAGACAAGGGATAAAACAGAAATCTGGAGCAGAGCTTTGTTTTGGCATAGATAAATCAATATTTAAGGTTTGAAAACTAGAAGAACATATTATTGGAAACCAAATTGACTATAGCTCTTTTTTGTGAAAACATAGTGAATGATACGAGTTTTATAGGGATGAAGAAACAAAATACCTTTAATGGAATTCCTAAATTATGGACCCGAGCAGCGCCGGAAAAATTTGTCAATAATAAATACCAGTCTCCCTCCATCTCTTTTGCTCCCTTATTCTGTCTTCCATCCTACCAGCTTTCTTCACTTTCTCTATCTCCATCCTTCCAGCTAGCTTCCTACCAAAAAAATGTTCAGCCTCCCAAATACTAATACATGCCTAGAATATCACCTCACCTTAGAGTTAGCTTTCTGAGTAAACTGTTGATAATAGTAGTTATAACATGGAGAGAATTCATATAGAAATGAATCTCAACTGGAGGACAAATTCTCTGCTGGTGTAAATGGACAAGACTCCTCACATGTCAAAGGAGCTACAACCTTTTATAACAAAGAATTTGGGCCCAGACACATATTAGGAAGTTACTGGTGCATGCCTCAGGTTAGTGTTAGCTTCCTCTAAGTCAACACTGAGCATTGCCAGGTAAAAGGATGCAATGTTAGCAAACTTATTTTTTGGTGATTCAAAGATTCATCTCCATCTCTTACATATGGACCAGCCTGCTCACTTTTCCCCAGTTTAATTTTGAAAATAACACAGACGATGATAAAAGCTCCAGAATGTGGAACCTGGACCAAGTTAAGGAAGAATCTTTGAACTACCCATCTAAGTCTGGCAAGAACTTACCATTATTATTTATGATTTGCATTTGTCTGCTATTACAATGGGACTTTACAATTACTACAGCAACGTTGGTTATTTTACTCTCCACCCTATTTTTGTGTGCTTAGTTGAACAGAAAATAAAATTTCCCCATACCTATTCTGAGACACAGTTACATAATATGACAAGGAGTTTGAATGTGCAATAGATGTGCCAGTTTACTCAGGTCACTCCCCTTGACTGCCTACCATACCATAAATTAGTGACCAGCATAGTTCATGGCTGCTCTAAATTGTCTAAATGGCTCCTTTTTCTGGTACGGTCCCACCTAAAGAATACCAATGTGAGGATCTGCTGGCAAGATAATTCCAAGACTGCTGGTCTCTGAGCTAAAATTACAGCAATGGTCATGTTAAATATATTCTCAATGATTGGTGTGTATCTGTTGTAGTATCTATCTAGTCTATCTCTGAGAAAGTAAGTTGCTTGACTATACTAACTTCCTCTAATATTCAGAACCACAAGGGACAGGAGCAGAGACAAGTGAGCCACGTCTTGGGTATTCATTCCCAGAATTCTTGGTGATCAAACAATCTCAGCAGAAGAAAAATGATGCAGCAGCTTGAGATAAAATCTGTGCTGACTGAGGCCTGGTCTATTCAAGAAAATCACTTAAGAGTGTGAAAAATTCATATCACTCAGTGATGTAGTTAAGCTGACCTAAAC
The DNA here is from genome assembly GCA_019425775.1 of Rafetus swinhoei. NCBI lineage: Eukaryota > Metazoa > Chordata > Testudines > Trionychidae > Rafetus > Rafetus swinhoei. The sequence goes on along the minus strand of CM033437.1, from coordinate 185,643,935 downwards.
CCTCCTGCAGGCAGCATTATGTCAACAGAAAAATTCTTCAGTTTAGCTGCCACCTCAGGGAGGTGGATAACCCACGCTGATGGAAGAATTCTTTCCATCAGCATAGTAATGCCTACATGGAAGCACTTCAGTGGCTCAGCTGCAGCAGCATTTCAAGTGAAGATAAAACCCATGTTCAATAAACCATTTTATTACACTCTCCAATCTGTATGGTAACCAAACTTTACCACCACCAGATATACTGGTCTTACCAGAAAGATCCGGATGCAGCTTTGATTTTTTTGTCATTTCAGGTCCTTAAATAGTTCTAAATGAGGGTCCTGCCAGCCTGACAAATACTAGCATGGAGATTTAAAAAAAAATTAAATAATAATTTAATCATTCAACTGAAAAAGGAAAAAGATGTCCATATCCATCCACATTATAAAGTTAATTCCTATAAAAAATACTGTTTAAATTAGAGTTGATGGTTCTCCCCATCTTGAGCAGACAGAAGATTTGCACTGTGGTGGTTTTCACTGTTTCCAAGTCTTATGAAAAATTCCTGAAACACATGGTTAATAAGATTAGGGTTAGTCAGTAATATTGTCAAATTATATCTGATGAAGTCAATTTCTTGGGTTAAGTCCTCTCACCCAGTAGTCTCCAAAAGAAGCCTGTCAGATTTATTCTTTTATGTCCCAACAGCTTTTCTCCTGTTTATCACTTTAGGTTATACGGTATTAGTTTAAATTGGATCAAGTGTACCCTTTGAGAAATGACACAAAGCATACTCAGTCTCTGGCTTTATCATATTTTCAAAGTGACAGTGCAGAATCTATATTTTATTTCTAAGTGACAAAGCCAAGCTGGCTAAGACTCTGCTGTGTACTATTTTGCCACTTTAAAGGCTTCTCAGTTTTATTTCAGATACTCTAATGGTCATTTTCCCTCAAAGAAAAACGGTATACGCTTAAAAAAATTAATCAACTATAATGGACATAAAAGAGAACTGCAGAGTTGCCAGTGGCATAGACAAATCACTTTTATTTGCTTATTTTCTAAGATGCTCCTGTCCACAGGCTTAGGCACATTTACAGTAAAAAACAATCGTCGTCCCCTGGAAGAATTGTCTGCTAATCAATGCTAGCCAATATAAATGCAATTCCAAACCAAAATATCCTAACCCCATTCATACTATCCCCTGAAGGAAAAAAGTAAAGCCTAAGGGCACATCTACACAGCAGGGATAAAGCTGAAAGAAGCTATGCAACTTCAGTTATGTCAATTGCATAGCCTACATCGAAATAGCTTAACTCGGCTTTTGGCAACAGGAAGTCCGAGGTAGTGCACTCTTCCTCCGACTTCCCTTACTCCTCATATAATGAGGGTTGCAGGAGTTGGAGTAAGAAGATCTCCAGCTCACCATTATTTCAACATTAAATCGAAATAACTGCTTGTAGTGTAGACACAGACTATGTTATTTTGGAATAACGTTATTTATTTTGAAATAACACTGCTGTGTAGACGTACCCTAAGGACATGTCTACACTGGAGAGTTATTTCTAAATAACTCCCCTTATTTTGAAATAACAAGGCAAGCGTCCACTCTACCAAGCCTGTTATTTCCAAATAAGGGGCTTGTTATTTCAAAATAATAACTGTGAAGAGGAATAAGCTTATTTCAAAATAGTTATTTTTGGAGTTATTATTTCAAAATAATTTATTTTGAAATAACCTGGTAGTGTAGACATAGCCTACATGAGCAGAGAGAAGTTGCAAAGTGTCCTGCAAATCAATAAAATCCAAACTGCTGGACCAAAGGAGACGATCTTAGCTAAAAGTGCCAGGACTCCAGATATGCTAGAATAGAGACTGCCAGCTCATGTATCCCAGCTATCCTTAGTTATCAGAGTGAAGTTTGAAGAAAGAGTCAATCATTAAGAACCAGATATACAGTACTCTAAAATTATGCAGAATACCTTAGGAAAAAGATTTCATGTGAACTTTTACAGAAAGCATTTCCAGCCATAATATTGTTATGTGAAGAACCCCCATCAAGTTCATCAATGCCATTATTCATTAATTCTAGGTCTAGTTTATATCTTTAAGCCTTTTGTCTGCATGTTTCAATATTGAGTCTGTGTTTTGAGAGACGACTGATGGAGAACGTGTTATTTTTCAGTTTTGGATGCCATTGACTTAATAAAAATAAATGGTCTTTTTTTTCTTTGTGGTATAAATATGGCTATTACAAATGTGTTTTATTTGGAGACATGAGAAGATTAAAATCACAGTCTTTCATGTTTCAAGATTTGTTACATAGTAGATTTATTCTGATATATTTCACTCTGTACAGTGTGCACCCTTTTGTAGGTATCTGTTTTTCTAACCAGATTTTTTCCAAGGGCAATGCAGTTCCATTTTTGAGAGACAATAAATCCTTTAATCTTTATAAACAAAATAAAAATACTAAATGGTTGCCTGCCATTTACATTAACCTTTTTAAAGGTCTTCTGCACTCTGATTTATTCAAGCAGATTTTTCTGTTATCCTTTATCTGACAAATTCTGATTGATACTAAAATCGGTCTGCTTCCATAATGACATCCTCTCCCATAAATTATTTTCCCCAGAAAAACTGCTGTGAGGAAAGAACTCTGATTTAAAGAGCTTCTCTGTGTGGAGGAACACCTTATAAAAGAAAAAAAATTGCAGGATCATTGGTTGCTGTAGAGAGACCAATAAAGCAACTAAATTATCAAGGCACTAAAATTGACACTCCCCTCAAAAGTCATTCACAGAAAATTTTCTATAGTGTGTCTTTGTAAGGATTCACAAACAAAACTGGACTTTGAATGAAAAAAAAGTTTAAATAAGCTAAGGAATATTGACATTAAAAATCCATGTGTTTTCCATAACTCCCCACAGCCCATAGAACAAAGGTGAGAAAGGCAAAATACACATATATTGACCAGTGACATTGAAATATAAACATGAAGGATTGCTGAATGGTTATACTACTATGGTTATAGTTAGCTATATGTTTAATGATTTGTAATCAGGTATAGTGATTAGGAACAGATGAGGTAACACAAAGGGCAAGTCTTTGCTGGCATAAATATGGTTTTGCTATTTTTAAAAAAATATAGAATTAGCAATAATATTTTAGGCAGATTAGTGACAGAATAAAGGTAGTCTATTGTGTTGGAAGATATAAGTAAAGGATACACAAATATAAACAAACAACTTTTTTGGGGGGGAAGACACAGGGCACAGTATAAAATGACATGACAGAAACTGTAAAACCAGACGAAAAAATACATAATCTTGAACATGTCTAATGTCCTGGGTATCTAAAAGCCACAGGATAGAAGCGCTAAAAGCCAATAGAAGAAAGATTAAGTAGTTTATATTGTAGATATGTATAAAAGATGTAAGTAAACATGGACCCAAATGGGAGAAAAATTGGAGCAGAAACCAAAGAATGGGACTGATTTGAGAAGACATCAACTTGAAGGCCCGAGGACTTTCAATCCTAACAAACTAACATGAAAGGTGAAAGAATTTCCAGAATCCCACTATCTGGTAACCTGACCCATTTCCCAATTCTCTGTTATCCAGTTTTTGTCTGGCATAAAAGTATGTCCAGACAATAGAAGTGACAATAATTCTGTATAAAATTGTATAAAAGCAAAATTGATTGAGCTTGAATTGAATGAACTTGTGACTGAGTTTCCCAACATTTATCTCCAACTGTTGCTAATATGTATGTTGTAATTTTATTAGTACCTGTATAAAAATCAAATTCATGCAATGTTTATAACATAGGAACCTCTTTGGCTTCTCAGCTGTTTCTGAAGGTCTGGATTCCTGCAATGGCCAAAATAACTTTTTTTCCACTTGTGCATGACTAGGAGACTGCAACTTTAGTTTTGATTCAGCCCTTTCCATGGTAATGCATTCCCCCTTTGTTATGTCCACGCTGAATTACTGCAAGATGTTCTACAGGCCACTCCCCTTGAAGCCTTTCCTGGACCAGAACCAGAGCTGAAGTAAATGAGCACAGCTATATTGACATCAATGCCATTACACCCATTTATACCAGTAAAGCATATGGTCCCAAAACTGGCTTAGTGTATTATGTAACTGCCTAATTGCTCAGTAGTGCTTCTTGCCTGGAGCACATTAAAATTCTTCTCCATCGATTGTCCAGGTTTCCATTTCATTTCTGAGTATGGTGTTAGGTCTAAGTCATGAAACACATCATTATTTGACTCTTATATGTGCTAGAGAGTCCTTCTCTCCTTGTGTTCTACTCCAGCATTCAAGATTTGCTGGGTCACAAGCCAACAATTCCTATATTTGTGCAACATGGGGACAAATGCAGATTGTTCTCAGTGGAGAGTTTGGAGTTAATTTCCCTTCCTGATCCTAAACTTCTTGACTTTCAGAGCTCATCACACAGCCTAAGTATTCACCCTATGAACTTTTCATTAGGTCTTTTCAAGGGGCAGTTTGGTTAAAGGAAACAATGTTTTCAAAAGAGCTTACTTTACTTAGGAGCCTCAATCCCATTTTTTAAAGTGATTTAGGTACTTAGGCTCATAAGTTTGTCATTTATGACATGTAACCAGTGTGCACTAAGCAGCTAATTTTGTCAATTTGCAATGGACAGAGTTAAACATCAACCTTCATTCAGTTCAAGCTGTCACTTTTGAAAATGGAAAATTAGGTGCTTTTGAAAATATTACACATAGTCTTGTTCTGCTATCACTGTACTCGTCTCTTTTTCAGGTCTGATTGAGCTGTGTTCTCACCACCACCACCCATTGACTTCAAGGGGAATGTCAGGGCACTTTATTATATGTATGTAAACTGTTTCTCCAATGCCTGCACATACAGTGAAAAGCATTGCCACTTCATGATTCCCTTATTCTACATTAACTTCTTCTCAGTGAGTATATACACAAATGATAAAAGCCTGTGAATTACTAAAAAAATGTAGGATATCCCCCTGTGTTTCACTAAGCTACACAGATCCACAAACAAATTAGTTAGTGAACCAACATTCCACTCATCTGCTGCCTCACCCTACAAACATTTGCTCTGAGCTGTAAAAGTTCACTAGCCACAAGCCTGCTGACAGGGGAGGACAAAGGGGGCAATTTCCCAAAGGCCCAGTAATACAAAAGGGCAGACACTGCAGTGGCCAGAGCCATGGGCCCTTTAAAGCATCACAGGAGCACCATGTGGGAGTGCTCTGGGTGGCTCTAAGGGGTCCCCAGGAGAGAAGAGCCAGCCCCCACCCCTGACCTTTCTCAGGGGCCTAGCAAAGCTGTCGGTGCCCCTGACTAGTCATCTGAGGTCCTGCCTTTGGGCATACATATCTGGTTACCTGCCTGAAGTTGCAGTGTGTATCTTACACATAAGCCACAGCACAATCCTCAAATGAGGTGAAAGTAGGCAGTTCTCTGCTTATTTTGCCAGTGAGGCCTGCTCTGGTAGGTGAACTCTGAGCATAACTAACTCCACATAGAATGGCAGCAGAAGGAAGAGGCCTCCCTTATAACCTTTAGCCATAGCCATCGACTATTCTGATGTGGGTAGCCCCATCTAACTTGTTGAACTGTTCCACTTCATATAAACCAGTGCTTCTCAACCTATTTATCATTGTTGGCCACATCCAGTACTACTTGTGGATGTCACATGGGCAGTAGGTTGAGAACCACTGTTATAAACTAATTAAATATTAATTGGGCCAAAGAAAAAGGGAGATTGATGCTGTGGCCCCGTAGTTAGGATACATGTCCGAGAGGTGGTCTCCCACATCCTGGATGAGTAGCTTAACATTAAGTTAAAGGTTATAAAGATAATGGCAAACTACTTCTTCACCTCCTCCCCGCTCTGCAGGCATGTGACTTTAGCATAGGGGGTCCCAGCTGTGGATTGCAAGTAGAGATGGAACCTGCCCACAGCCTAGACTTCAGCGTCTTTCACTGTGACAGGGGTGGGGCTTAGGAACAGCACTCTCATTGACATTTACCATTATCTATCTTAGATACCTCCCTGCCTAGCATGCTGGCTTTTGTGGTTCCCATTTTCAGGCACCTATCTCGACCCACATATTGTATAGGGAACATAGGCATTTAACCCAGGGCTTGTGAATTCCACTGATATTTTACAATGCTTAAAAACTTAGGTATTGCCACACCTAACTTTGTGGATGTGAGCCTTTCACCCTAGATATCTAGAAACAATTTTGAACTAGTGAGTGAAGTGATTCTTAGTGTAGAGATAGGAGGATTCATTACAACAATTTAACGTAGCACCCACATGCAGTGAAAATGTAGCTGAAAGGCTGAGTGTGTGTCTCGAGCAATTGCAGTTTAGAGATTTTTCAAACAGTAGGTGTGATGTCACATTAAACTGACAACATCTCAGATAAGACAAAGAGATTTGAATTAATGCATTTTGAGTTGCAATGGTAAAGAATTTGCCATTGATTACACTTCTGGGTGGCACAGTAATATTGTAAAGGTTGAAACTCTAAAATCCAGTACTCTCTGGTTTGGCAACATCCGTGGTCCATTAGGACCATGGGTATAGCTGGACCAGAAAGCCTGGTTGGGGGTCGGAGCAGCCAGGGTCAGAAGCGGAGCACTAGTTGGTGGCAGTGGGGCCAGGGGCCAAGAGTACAGCCCAGGCTGGCAGTGGGGAGTGCAGCCCCGGCTGGTGACAGCAGGGCTGGCGGTAGTGGGGCTGGTGCCCAGGTGCCCAGGAGAGGAGCCTTGACCTCCCCTGGTCCAGAAAACTCCCTGCTTCAGGACCACTCAGGTCCTGAGGGGACTGGACCAGGGAGGTCCAGCCTGTAGTGAATTAAGACCGTGGTTGGTTATCCGTGGTTTCACCTTCAAGAGAATTTCAAGAGAAATGCTAAGCGACATTGACGTGTGCGCGCATACTTGGAATTAGTGTGAAGGGTATATGCACGTGGACTCATCTAAGAAAGTTAATTGAAACTGAATTTGCATGTCACTAAAGTTATTTGTTAGTGAATTTCAAGTTACTTATAGTTGAACTATTACTGACAATCTTCACTTTTGACTGATGTAAAGTGACTAACCAATTGTGCAGGGGATCCATACTTCTATATTGATACTACAGGGTAGACTCAAATACCTTAAATAGCACAGAATTAGAGAAAAGTCACTTACTGTCACTATGTAATGTGATTTAGATTATTATTTAATTGATTTCTTAATACATTTTAAGCATCATATATTAAATTCTAAACATTAGAATTGCGGTCATTATCTTTAATATTTGCTGTTTATTATTTTTTTTATATTCTATTTTGATTAATAGAATTTAACAATTCTTGAGTCTGTACTTCAGTTTAGCAATCCTGAAATTCAGCAAATGCATGAGCAATATGATGTGTAACAGGTTCATTAAAACAAATTGCTTAAGTAATTTTATATGACACAGCCTAACGTTCTCGCAACACACAAGAACAGTAGCGAGTATCAGAACTGTCAGCACACAGCTCTGATTTAGAGAAGAAATCAGCTTCCTGCTCAAGTGGCTTAGAAGAGGCGGCTGAGGCATTGTTGTATCTTAAAAGGCACAGACTCAACTGAATGCATTATGAGACCAGAGGGAAAAGTTGAGTTTCTACTTAATCAAGTGTATGATTTAGGGAACAACTCCAGCTACTGAAACTTAAAACTTACATGCATGCCAGAGTAGAGGAAAGGATAATGGTGTAATTATGGTTCTAAAAGCTATGTTTAAGTAATCTTTGGGTCTGAAAAGTGTTATATCTTACAATTAAGATTAAAAGGGACTACTGAAGAAGCATTTATTTAAAAACCAACAGAAAAACCCACAAGACATGGAGGCGAGTGAACCAGAATAATTATCCTTACATCTCTGCACTTTCAAAACAAGGAAATGGTTTTGAGCCCATAGACAAGTAACACATTTGTATTACAAGCAAACACTACCAGCTATTATTACCTGTATTGATTTATTTTAAAAAAAATTAAAAGATTCTTCAAACAAGACGATAATGAAAAACAAGTATAATGGGAGGCCTTAAACGATTCATTCATAGTCTCTTTTATATATATATATATATATATATATATATATACTTCCCCACCCTACCTTGCAAAGGCTTTTGCATAGACACCTTACATGCCATTTCTCCTCCCTTCAGGTTGCCAGGAACTCTTCCTGTTGTCCTGCCTTGCCTCTTCCTTGGCTTTTTTTAGCTCCCTACAATCACACACCATCTTTGTCTCTTCACTTTTTTTTTCCTTTTTCTCTCCTTCCCAGTCACTCCTTCTCCTCACTTCTTTGCTTACCAGCAGACTACACGTTGCTCAGCAGTTGTCCACTGGTTTCTTTGTGGGGCTGGAACATTGGATCATGAAGCTCAGCTATGCATCACCCAAAACCAGAGACAAAGCCTGGACAGCAAGGGCACTATTTCGGGAGGGTGGGGGGGGGGGGGGGACAACAGCTGTGCACTCCAGGACGCAGCTTGCTTTTCATCCCATTCTCCAGACACTATAGGAGTGAGGGGAAAGTTCTCACATTCTGAGCACTTTCTCCTCACTCCCTGATAGCCCGGGGAATGGAATGAAAAGCTAGCCATGCCCCGAAGAGCACAGCTGCTGTCCACCCCACCTGAAATGGCACCCTTGCAGGCAGGGGCGGCCCATGGATACAGGCAACCTCGGCAGTCACCTAGGGTGCATTCAACTCGGTGCCCAATGATGATGTCACGCCGTTGAGGGCTATGGAGGCAGGGGCACCGATCACGCATTCCGCCTAGGGTGCCAGTTGCCAGCAGCCCTCCTCGAGCCGCTCCTGAAGGGCAGTCTAGGTGCTCCCTCAGCATGCAAGCAGGTGTTTTTCTAGCTGGTCCAGCGCTATTTAACAATTTTATCAATGGCCTGGAAGAAAACACCAAATCACCATCAACAAAGTTTGCAGATTACAAAAACCAAAAACACTTGGAAGCATGGTAAATAATAAAAAAGATAGGTCTCTGATTCAGGATGAATTTGGATTGTTTAGTAAACTGAGTGCAAGCAAACAATCTTCAGTTTCCTATAGCTAAATGTAAACATCTAGGAACAAAGAATATAGGCCAATGGTCACCATCCTGTCAATCGCGATTGACCTGTCAATCACAGTGCCCCTAACAGTCGATCACCATGGCCAGCTGGCTGGGCTGCTGTCCCTTTTTGATCCAGCCCAGTGGGAGTGTGCCACAGCCTTGGTGGGCTGAACTGCACAGCCAGCTTGGTTGGAGCAAAGAGGGGTAGCTGCCCCTCTGTTAACTTGCCAGCTGGGGGTGGAGGAGAGGCGCGTGTGCACGCACACGTGTGCACCCCGGCTCTTGCCTCCTGCTCCAGGAGGGGGCAGGGCTGGGCCTGCTCCAAAAAGCCGGGGCCGGGGCCCGGTCTATACCACGTTGTTCCCCGCAGGCTGTGTATAGGGCACAGACCCCCTTTCCCCAGCATTCAGCTGCACCTGACTAGGTTGTAGCTTGCCCCAGTCCCAGCCCCAGAGCCGGTGCCTGAAGGCAAAGGGCTGGACCAGGCAGGGAAGACTCTCTGCCTCCTCCCCCTCCTCACCCCAGCACTGCTCCCAGGAGGCTGCGAGTCCCAGCGCTACTGTCCTGCCAGTGTGTGCGCCGGGGGCACAGGGCAGGAGGGGGGGTGAAGGGAGATGTGGGGGCAGGATGAGCGGGTGCAGGGGTTTCACTGAGGGACATGGGGTGATGCAGGGGCAGGATGGGAGGGGGCCGGGATTGCACTGAGGTGCAGAGGCAATGCAGGGGATCAGACTGGGATGATCATGGGGCTGAAGGGAGTGAGGTTGGAGCAGAGGGGAGATGTGAGGTGGGATACAATTTTACTTTGCAGAAGCTGCACTTTCCTTTACTACCTACTTCTTTGCCTCCCTCCCCAACTAGCTATTTGGCTGCATCCTCAACCTCTCACTTTTTCTGTGTTACTCCCTCAATCCCCTCTTGCCCCCCAAACTCCCTCTCGTACCCCCAACCCGTATCCACTCCTGCCACCAAACTCCTTTCCAGATCCTGCCCTCCTCACCCAGTCCTGCACCCCACCTCCCACCCAAATCGTGCATCCCTATCCCACTTGCTGGCAGCCCGGTCCCGCACATTGAGCCCCTCATTTTTATTCCCATCCCAGAGCCTAAGGGGGTCCACAAAATCCACTAATTCTGGAACCCCAGAAAAGTAAATCTGGCCCATGGGAAGCCTGAATCTTAGTCCTCCCTGTCCCTGTCCCTTCTCCTCACCCCGTGGGGGCTAGAGTACCAGAGAAGTGAGGTGTCTCAGTTGGGGGCCACATCAGTGAGGTTTTGGGAGGAGATTTTTTTGCTTCTCATTTGTGTGGTCTCCAACTGATTTTTCTGTTCATCAGTGGCCCCCAGCCCAAAAAAAGTTCCCCACCCCTGCCATAAATAAAGAAAACATTGAAACCTTTTGTGCTGGACATAATATTTTACTTTCTTTAAAATGAAGTTTGATCAACTAACATGAGAAAGTTAAAAAGTTTCTCTCCAGGTGCAGCATTAGCAAAATAGCTTAGGTGTAATTATGTAATTAACAGTGAGTTTCCATTAGCAGGTAGTCCACGGAAAGGTTTGAAGAGGGCGGGGCCTCGATGAAGGGGTGGGGTCTTGAAGAAAGGATGGGATAGATCCTGGCTTGCCCTGACATTTAAAAAGTGATCTTGGGTGTAAAAAGTTTGGAGACCACTGATATAGGCCATACTTACAGAATGGGGGACTCTATCCTGGGGATCAAAGACTCAAAATGATCTGTGGGTCATAATGGACAACTAGCTGAACACTACCTCCTAGTGTAATACTGTGGTCAAAAGGCTGAATGCAATTCTTGGATTCGTAAACAGAACAGGAGAATCTCAGTAGGAACAGAGGTTATTTTACGGTGGTATTTGGCAGTGGTGCAACATGCTGCCAGAATACCGTGTCCAGTTCTGGTGCCCACAGTTAAGGAGGAGGTGGATAAATAGGTGAGGGGGTAGAAAAGCCCCGCATGACTAAAGGATAAGAAAATATGCCTTATAGAGTGATAAATTGATTTTGTTAAGTCTATTTAGCTTAACAAAAAACCCAGGAGATTAAGTAGCGATTTGGGGAACAAAGTATTTACAATGGGCTCTTTGCCTCAGTAGAGAAACATACAACATGATCCAATTACTGGAAGCTGAAACTAGACTAATTCAGATGGGAAGTATGGTGAATGCTTTTACCACTGAGAATAATTAACTATTGGAACAGTTCACTAGAGGCAGAGATGGATTCTCCATCACTGACCATTTTAAAATCAAGATGCTCTAGGAAGGATTTTGGGGAAGTTCTATTGCCTGTGTTATACAGGAGGTCAGACTAGATGATCACACTGGTCCCTTCTGGCCTTGGAATTGATGAAGGCCACTGAGGGCAAGAAATAAAGTTTTACTCTTTGCTCTGAGCTAGCCACATCCATCTTTCATTACAGTGGGGAAAATTACTAAAATCATGTTATAAGCAGTGTTACTGTACCCTTTGCAGTCCCAGGACCTAGAGATAAAATATATTACCTCACTTAACTTGTACTGGAAAAGCTTGTCTCTCTCCCCAACAGAAGTTGGTCCAATAATAGATATTACGTCATCCACCTTTGTCTTTAAAATCATCTTACTGGGCAAACCTGTTCTGATGTTATATTGTCATTCATCTTGGAAAACTGAATACTTTAAGTTAAATAAAAAACTGATGACAACTTTAAAATACTAGCTATTTTTCACTTCTCCATAAAAGACTGTTGAGATAGGTGGAATTGAACAGAAAATGGGGAAAAGACAGAGGAGAGGGACTTTTTCCAACTCGAGACTTATAAAAAGGTTTAGGACAATACACTTCCAGTTTTGTCAAATATTTTAAACTGTTCATTTAATTTGATGCTTATATCATTAACTTGGCAGGGAGGGAAAAGCTCCTTTGTGTTGTTTTTCATAGTGTTCCACTTCATTATTAAGCAATGATGCCAAGCTGTTCACCAAGATTGCTGCTAGCAGGCTTGAGCAGCTCCTGCCAAATGTGATTAATTCAGATCAAACAGAGTTTATTCAGTGGAAGAGATTGGCAGATAACATTTATCATCCTTTGAGAAAGTCAGGATTCCGAAGCTGATGTCAGGCTAGTAACGAGCTTAGCGGCTAAAGGGTTTTGACCACGTAGTTTGCATAGTCTTAGAAACAAAAGTTACTTCTATTTTGATTAGCATGGAGACCAGCAGTGATTCTCTCCATCAACTATTTGAAAACTTACAAACAGGGGAATGACCACACCAGTCAAACCAGTAGTCCATCATGTCCAGTATCTTGTCATTAACTAGTATCTGCATCTTCAGAGAAAAAGAGCAAGAAACCCCACAGTAGGCAATTTTGAGATAAATGTAGAGTGACAGTGTTTTCTAGTAGCTAGAGATCTGGACTGGTAGTCTGGAGTCCTGGATTCTATTCCTGGCTCTGTGTGTGACCTTTGGAAGCCAACTTTGAATCTGTTTCCTCTCCCACATTTGGTCTGTCTTGTCTACCTCAAATTGCCAACTTTTCAAGGCATTGGACAACGGGGACCCAACCTCAGCTACAGTCTTTAGGAGATCTGACAAAGGGGACTTCTCAACTGGCATAATGTTGGCTCCTCTCCCAATCTTTTTCCCACCCTGTCATACGGAGCTTCAACGAATGGGAAAAACGCTTCCCCTATGGCAATTCTCAACTCCTGAGTAGTCCCTTAGCTTTGATCTACACTAAGGTTATTTCGAAATAACAAGCGGAGCATCCAAACTACCAAGCCCGTTATTTCGAAATAATTCCTGCTTTCCACAAGGAATAACACTTATTTCAAAATAGTTATTTTGAAATAGCAGTAGTGTGGGCACGCTGCTGCTACTATTACAAAATAACTACTCCACAGAGTAATTCAAAGTGCTTCTTAGGGCTCTAAGTCGAGGTAGCGCAATCACATTAAGGAAACTTGCATGGGACTAATTTTGAGGCTTCTCTGTAGTGTGGACATGCCATTTCAAAATAGTTATTTTAGGAGTTTTTATTTTGAAATAAGTTATTTTGAAATAATTCCCTAGTGTAGTCATGCCCTAAGGTGCTATAACCTGCTGTAGTAAGTAGAGCAACCCTAGGCTGTTTTAATTTATATCAGGGCTGCTGCTGGGACAGCTTAAGAATCGGGGAGTTATAATTTGTCCCCTCTCTCTTTCCTGTACCAAGCAAATCTTGATGCAGAACAAAATCTGATGGTAAACCACTTTAAATGCAAAATTCAAACTACTTTACAATCTCCTACATCAGGCTTCCATACCACAAGTGTCACCTATCAGCAAGATAGCAGGCACTGGCAGCAGGCACAAAATAGCAAACTTTAATTAAAAACTGTATTTTTCAACTAAAATTCAGTTAAGACACGGAGATAAGTGATTCTCTCCATGTGAAATTTTAGATTGCTGTGCTGAGAAATGGTTGCAAGCTTCTTATTAATTTCAGGTCTAGCTGGGTTTCAAGGACAATTTTATTAAAAGTGAACAAAGCTTTGTATAATAAATCCTCTCCAGTTGTTAGGACCACCTGTGATATTTCCCATCACAATAATATAACATAACATAGGGTGGTTGGATAATCTTTCCACTTTCCTATCAAGGAGATAGAGCTGTGATGCTGTTAGATGTTACAGTGTGCATATATGTATTTTAAGTTCCATTCCATTTTGTACAGGAGACCTAGAAATAACAAAAATTCGACAATCATTTTAAAGGACTCACTGCATAGAGTTCTATAAAGTTTCATATAAAACCATGAACATTTCTTATAAAAATGAGCTAAGGGACCCCATGGGTTTTATATGAAAACAAGAGAAACAGTGCTCAACTGAACTGCATATCATTGACCATGTGGAAAAGTTCTCACAGGAGTTAATCTTATGAGAACAGACAGAAGTAGAGCATATAAAAACAGAGAGCAACATTACAATGTTCACCAGGATGGTCTTGAAACACAAACAGGGAAAGCATGGCTCTTGAGGTTTAACTGCCCCCAACTCAATCTAACACATTCCCAGCTCAAGTTTTTATAAAGGGAAAAAATATCATTCTCCTTCATTCTCACATAACTCAGTGTTCTATTGGAGGAACTAATATTACACTCATTACTGTAGATTTAGAACCTATATACAAAGGCTAGTTGCACTGTAAGTGCATCTAAAACATGTCTTTATGTGACATGAGAAAAATTAACTATCTCTTTTTGCCTTCTTCTTCTGCCTTTACTCTTATTTCTTTCCAGATTGTTCCTCTTCTTGTCTGCGACAAAGGGTAACGGAGGAAAGCCCATCTGTTTTCTTTGTGTCTAGGCAGAGATCTTATGTGGCAGTTTAAAAAAGGAAAAGATGCATCCCATAATTTGGCAACACTTTGAAGAATAGCACATGCATCTGATTTTGTTAACATATATTTTCCCCACCCTTTTTCACTGAAACAATGGCTAATGACAGATTAATGGCTAAAAAGTGAACTAGTTCTTATAAAAGCTAGATCCAGAAGTGAGAGAAAAAAAATCTATGATGAGCTAAGGGGCAGAAAGCTTTTAGAGCCCATGCTTTCCCTGCTTGTTTTATAAACTGCTTAACAAAATTCAAAGTTTGTCTATTAAGCCATCCAACTTGAGACTGATTTGGGGCTTCCTTCTGAAAGGGCTGATCATCACATTTTACACATCTAGTTTTGGTGTGAACTGGACAAGCTTTTCCTTACTCAACGTTCTTGAACAATCCAGGAAGGTCACAACTGATGAGTTTGCATGAAATTGCTCTATGTACCAAGCGTATGAAGTATACATACAGTGTATGTAAAACATACAGCAGCCATGTCTTCATTTTATATCTGTTAAGCATTCTCTCAAGTGTTTCCTGGCAAATGGTAATTATTGCTATTTTAGACTAAAACAAATTTAATTTTTTGATAGTCTGTGGGTTTACGCTTAGTTGGGTTACCAGAAAACTGGCTCCCTCAGTGTTAGGGTCTCTCGCAAAAGAAAATTCATGATCACAAGCAGCAGAGCTGGTGAAGAGGATGGACTGTTTAGGTATGAGCCACAAGGAGGAAGAGTCTGTTCTAATTATCTATAAGTTTGCAGGTGAATTCATGGATATGTTTGTGCCATCCTCTTCACACTGTCGTTCAAAAAATAAAAATTCCTGAATGTAATATTTAAGTCAGAACAAAAACTTTTTGTTGAAATGTATTTTCCAACAGACAGGTATTTTCTAATGAAAAAAAAATCTTATTAACAAATTCTCCACCAGTTGTATTGCTGATGCACTGCACAATATAATTGCATGGAAGACCAATGGGACCCATTAGAAAGAAGAGGCTATTTATGAGTGTACCATATTAAGCAGTCTGGACATGGAGTATGAAAGAATTCACGGTTGCTCTTTGGGACATAACCCTTTACATAGCTTTATGTCTGATGTTTTATCAAAGGGATGTGCACTTCTGCTTCTGACAAATGTAATAAAGTGCAGCTACAAGTAAGGTTTTAGTAAAACCCATTAAAAGAAAACTGTGACCACAGAAAGGCAAAACTATTGCTTCAGGCACTTATTTAGATGTGTCCCTGGTCTACAACCGTTTACATAAGTCACAACCTTTATTAACTGCATTCATGGTCTCCTGAAAGACAGAATTCAACTATAAATTATTTGGAAAGGCTTGAGTCTCCACGTTAATTTACTCCTGCACAACAGTGTATTTCTTAATACAACTCAAAAGATATCAAGTACCTCCCTCTCCAACGAATTCACCAGCTCTAAATGGGATTTGACATTATGAGGTCAGCTTTGCTTTGCCTCATAGATGACTAACAAATTTGCAGAGACATAGGTTCGCTGTTCTCACATGGATCACTGCTCAACAGACCAGTAGTTTTTGATGGCAACATTTAACTTTCAACCATTAAATAGAAGGGGCAATTCAGGCTGTAACAAATTACCCAGCATCTAAACAATGTGAAAGTGGCCCATTAGGAGTGTCTTTAGATTGTGAAACTGCACATTATTTTTAAATTGCAAAGTTTAGTCAATGGAGAGAGAGAAAGTTCACATCTGAAATGTTTTACTAAACTATCCAAAGACCAGCACACTGTAACCTGCTCATAGAAAACATAATAGAACTCCACTTTTATGGCAAAATAGATTACAGCATTCTTCCACTCCGTGTGAGTTGTTGAAATGCATTGCAGAAAGTAAGTAGCTCATCTGCTTACAAAGCTGCTCTGTTGAAAATGACTTCACTGTACATTAACCCATATTGGCACTGCAAACAAAGTTTACTCCTGTGCACAATGAAGCTGATGTATATTATCCCCAGGGTTTAGAACTTAATCCCAAACCCTCCAACTCTTGAGCATGCTCATCTTGATTCTAATCACAATCAGAATCACAGGGCAGAACTCAGATGAAAGCGAGGGGCAAATAAGATTTTTTTAAAATAAAATGAGTACAAAGAACACCAAATGTTTTAAAATGTCTCCATGACTTTTAAAAGGTTTAACAAGTATAGATTATAGGTTGTTTTTAGGTAGGATGAAGAGGTTCGGCAGAAAAAGAGCAAAGATATAGGCATCAGATAAGAACTGTGTGCTGGAATATGGCTCATAATGGGTCACTGCACAGTCAGCTAATTGCTGGGCAAGCTACCTGGAGTTACTGCTGTGGACATGAAACATGGCATTTATAGAGAAAACCTCTGCTGGCTGATGCACCATCCTGTCTTGGTTCATTGTTAATTCTGGATATTTTACAGTCTCAATCCATCTCCCTCCACTACTTACCTCCCCCAACAGCAGCACTCATTGTGCTACACCTGCAGCCGCCCCTACTAACCAGATGTCTCTCCAGGCCTAGTGAACATGAAAGAAGGTTCTCTTCCAGCTGCCACTTAATAAAAATGGTTCATTCAATAGACATCACTTTGGCTGCCTTTGGCCTCCAATTATGCTCTGACTGATAAAGAAATGTCTGATAGCATCCTTTGAATTTTAAATGCCCTCTACTTACTCAGCCACCTTTTTTGCAATCCTTTAGATGCTAACTCAGAGAAATGCAGTATGATATTGCCACTTTGGACTCCATTTTCAAGACAGTTATTCAGATTCACAGGTCATAACCCAGATGAAAATGAACCATGGTATTCATTCAGACTCTGGAACCAAGGTTGGATATGCTATTAAGTTGACCTCCTGACCATACCATAGAAAGTCTGTCTGAATTTTTCTTTAAAAAAAATTATAGTCATCACTTAATTACACTGAAATCAGTTAGTTGTTCACTTTAATCACCCAGCATCAATCTTTGTCCTGGCATAAGGTAACTGGGAGAAAATTGTCACTTTTATAAAAAGAGTATTTTCTTTTTAAAAAAATGCATGAAACTTGAGTTGAATAATAACTTCTAAAACAAGCCAATATAACAAAAAAAAAAGTGTTGAAAGAGAGCAACTATCACTCCTGTTTGTTACTAGGCCTATTATCTTGGAATGTGAAATGTTTCACAATTGAAGGCCATAAAAATATGTTCAGAGGGATAGCCTTATAAAGTGTTCTGAGTCTCCATTGTCATTTGTTTGGGAATTATTGTGGCAGACAATTTTGCTCTCTGTTTGTGGAGTATTTCGGCAGCAAATGTTGAGGAATTAAGGGTCTTCCTTTTATAAAAAGAAAAATATGGTTTTAAACTCTGTTTGCAACTGAGCGTCGACACAATTTTGAATCCATGAAGGAGAAAATTGACAGTTTAATCTTCAGTCTCCAGCAACACAGCTGAATTAGATGAAGATATAGTAAAAAAGCTTCAATCCAGATGACAAAGAACGCAAAGATTGCACAAGTGAAGTCATTTTTGTTTACTTTGTTTTTAAGAAAGAAAGGAATTAAGATATTGACATAATGGAGATGCCTCTTGCAACTAGAGTGAAGTTGATATTTACAGAAAAAGAGTTCAGGTAGTAGAGTTGTCAACACCAGGCACCCTCTATAGTTAAGACAACCCACCACACAAAGCTGAAGTAGCAGAAAGAACCAGTGCTTTACTGGGGGAAATAAATCTTTCTACAAGACCCCTTTAAATAGAGAGGCAATTACACACTGCAGGGAGCTGCAAGGAGCTACTGCAGTAAAGTTCTCCTGTAATACAGTTTCTGTATGCTTGTAGAAGGGAAACTTTTATTATCAGTTTTGCCTTTGATGGCCTCATGTGTGCATACAGAGTTTTCTCCTGGGTGCTTTTATACCTCACAATACTGGTATATGTCCTGTAGATTTATTTAAGGGAGATCAAAGTTTGAAAGAGGAGGGGTTTTATAGAAGTGGGCTGAAGGCCACTCTCAGAGCCATTTTATAAAAAAGCTTACTTTGTCCCTGACTCTAACCACAACCATCAGTATTATGAACAACAAATTCACCCATTTAATATGTAAAGATTGATCAGAAAAAGTGAAGGAGACTAAGCCACATACACAAAAAAGAAAATCCCTCAGATCAGAGTGGTCTGCCGTTCAACTGATCATATTATTATAAGTGACAATGTTCAACCAGTCAGAGATGCTGGTTTAGGAAGCAAAGGCAAGTTGGAAAAGGTGTTGCTGATTAGAAGGGAACTCACACTATAGCTGAATGTTATGTTAGGTGAATGTTATGGTAAGGGGAAGGAAAGGTACATGGCACAGTGGTGCTTTGCTACAATCAAGTGACTTCTGGCATCCTGATGGATATATAAGTTTAAAGCTGCAGGCAATGAAATTTATGGAATTTAAGCTTCAGGTCACAATAAGGAGGTGTACTGATTTTTAAAATCGGTGGAAACAGGCTGTTCTAAACAGCAGAGAAATAAGAGTTGGGGTAGGGATTAGAAAGAGAATTGTTGTATGAATGCAACAATACAGTGGGAGAGAGTGGAGGTTTATGGCTCAGTCTTTGCTCACTTTGATTTGTTTTAAATATTTGGCATATTATCAATATGTCTGATTTCGGGTATGAAACTTGAGACACCTCAAGGAGAACTTATTTTCAGAAATTTGAAGCACACATCCTCTGAAAAATCAGCCCCCTTTGAGACATCTTAACTGGGGCAATGCATTCACTAAAGGTTGAATCTCTCTAGTCTGGCACCCTCGGGATCTGACTGGTGCCAAAGCAGAGAATTTGCTGGACCACGGGAGGTCAAGATCATCTAGCAGCACTACCAATACTTCCACTGCTTACTGGGCTGTTAGAGACATTTAGGGGTGAATTAGAGCTAAATAACAGCACAGAACACTGGGAGCCAGGACTGGTAGTTGTAAATAACTTTATGGGACCGTGGGAAACTTGGCCACACCCATGAAAAGTGGACATCCGGAAAACTAAAATAATTCAGGACAACGGATATTTCTGGACCAGAGAGTTCTGGACTAGAGATTCAACCTGTAGTCACTTTTGGAAATCAGCCTTTACTGCTGAAGTACCCAAGTGATTAGAGCAGCATGGAAAACAGATTTTCTTCCCCTCAGTAGAAATTTGACAAAGATTTCACAAGGATTCAAGACATGCAGAAGAATTCATATACTGTTGTGCAGGCATAATGTACTGCAGAGATTTCTAAAAAGCATAGCCCATCTCAAAAACAGAAAGCTAACATCAATGTGTTAACTGTACACACATTATCAAGCACTGGGGAAGGGAGAAGGATGACAAATTAGACCCTGTGCTCTGCATCTTGCAACATCTCATTAGCCCACATAACACCACTGGATATGCTAGTCAGCCCATCAGCCTGGGTCTGTATAGTATGCCTGGTTTCTGCATGCATGCATTTTATAATCAATGAAAATTGTGCTGTTCAGTTTTAAAGATATTAATCTATTATACACTGACATTGTTTCCTCTGAGTCAAAGCAGCATATTGTCCAATTTTAGATGCCACATTTCTCTGTCAGGAAGATAATCATATGTAGAGTGGTGGTGCATATTATTTTTATGAAGTCTCTTAAAACTCACTTGGATACCAATTCAAATCCACCATTTTACAGAATGGGAGAGTAATTACAGTTGTAATCCATTGTCTTGGATAATGCACAGTTGCCATAAAATGTTAATGCTGCTTTTCCCATAGATTGATGTGTCCCAAATAAAAGTAGAGTGCTGCAATATACAATGTGACAAAAATATTAATGTAAAAAGTGTGAACCAAGAAATTACTATTAAGATCCTTTAAACTGAGATGCAATAGGTTAAACCTCGATTATGACATATTGGGAGAACTTATATATAAGGGAACAGTTGACACACATACCTAATAATTAACTCACATGCATTTTTAGCTTTTTGAAAAATGATCATGCTCTGAGATTCAGAATACCTGCATTTGTACTCAATATTTTACAGATCACAAGGGTCACGTGAAAAAAGTATATAGTCTGCCTCAGCTCCTGTAAAGTAGGGACCTATATCTCACTCATGTCCGTAGTAGCTTTAAATTCAGCTCATACGAGAATGCACCTGAATGGCTGAAATTCTTCTGGTTTCTGTGAAAGTATTTGAATAAATAACTCTTTACACTGATTAAGTCCCTAGTCTAAGAGACATAAATTAGAGAATATTTTCATGCTGTCTTCTATTGATGTTTTTATAATGGCATCTTTGAGAACCTTGAAAATTAGGGCAAAATAACTGTTTGGAAGTATTTAGACAAAAGTGTCCTGTAACAACAACAAAAAGAGAGAAAGAAATTTAGTAATGCCCTACATGTTAGTAGCACAAATGGTCTAGGTGCTATATCTCTCGAACTACTGAAGGAGATGGCTACAGAATGTGAAATTGTATTGGTAACATAATGTTCGCAAGTAAGCTCGTGGGCTGTCAAATCCAAGGCTGCACAAGACTAATAGCTCTCTTACAAAGATTGTCTTAGTAATGTTCCCCAAACCAAAAGACTCGGAACATCAGTTATTTAAGGTAAAAGTGATAAAGGTTCACTTACGTTGATCAGCCTTCGCACTAGCAGGGTTTTGATCCAGAAGCAAGTCACAGAACTCATTAGCAGATAGAGCAGTAAAGATGATAGATTAGGACTCTTTTTACCTGTTTGTAAGGATACTTAAAGCATTTAAGTCCATTTTCTTTTATTGGAGGTTTTATGGTAATTTGCAGTAGTGTCTGACATCCTAGAAACTTGGTCTAAACTATATCTTTTAGATGGTTTCCAGTACAAAACTCAACAGGAAAAAATCAGAGTCACAGAATAGATTTTTCTTTTCTATGCATAATGTGTATTTCACTAGCATATTAAGGAGTGATATTTATCTAAAAAATAGCATGCCTTTGTTAAAGGTGACCCAAATATGCAATTTAGAAGAATTCCACCAACTATATGAACTTGTGCTAAATGCCTCCAAAATATAAAAGTAGGACAATTTTGTTCCCACCAATTTTTTTGTCATAACAAGAATCCATTAGTATGCAGAAGACTTGAAAGAGCTGGGAAGAAGGTGGGGAGAGGGAAGGATGAGGAAAAATATGAGCTGTAGGGATGAGAGGATCAGGGCTTATTTAGAACCCTACAGACAAAATCAACATCCACCAGGGTTTGTACTGCTATCCTATACTGTCTAGTGAAAGGGCAGATCAAGGATCAAACTGCTGCTCTTGCAATTTCATAATGAAACAATCTAGACAGAACTGTATGAGTTCCTAACTGACAACATCATGAGTACAATTCAAACATCAAAGAGACTCAAATGCTTATGGTACAAAGATGCTTTTGAAAATCCCACCCTCCCATGCCTTGTCCATTCAGCGAAGTCCTTGAGTGAAAGCCATGATGCTTTGTGAATTTTATGCACTTTGGTAACCCATCTTCTCATCCATATTGATATTATAGTTTTGGAGGCTTCTTTGCTTCCTCCCTCTTCCCCGTATTTTCCCCAATATTTAGGATAAGCTAAATATCTAAACTTTGAATTGCTTCTGTCCTCACTTGTTAATATTAGATTTGAGAAATGCTGACAAGTGACTGTAGTTTCATTTTAGGATGAGATAGATTAGAACTGATGGAGGAAGTCCTAAGGGGGTGAGTTTCATGCCAGTTTGTTTTGTTGCGTGCTTTCTTGTTGCACACAAGCAATTCACAGCCAACACTGCCTGCACAGAGTCCTCAGACCAGAGTGACGGAGGGCTGCAAGGTGTCCAGTTTTCGAGCAGAACACCCAGTCAAAAAAAGTACCCTAGCAGCTCCAGCCAGCACTACTAACTAGCCTGTTAAAAATCTAGTCAGCAGCACAGTAGAGCTGTCATGGTTCCATGCAGTTCCTGTAAGCAGCGTCATGTCCTTCCTCTGGATCCCACAAGAACCAGCTCTGAAGTGCCCATTGGCAGGGAACTGAGACCAATGGGAGCTGTGGGGGGGAGCACCTATGAACAGGGCAGCATTCCTTTCTGTAGGAGACAGAGGGGGATATGCTACTACTTTCGGGAGCTGCTTGAGGTAAACACTGCCCAGACCCTGTAC
This sequence comes from Rafetus swinhoei, assembly GCA_019425775.1. Taxonomy (NCBI): domain Eukaryota; kingdom Metazoa; phylum Chordata; order Testudines; family Trionychidae; genus Rafetus; species Rafetus swinhoei. The sequence continues at coordinate 185,621,286 of CM033437.1, read as the reverse complement.
CCCTGAAACCTTCTTCCCCACTGGTCTATAGCTGCTAAGATTGTCCCGGGAACCTTGTTGTGTTTAAAAAAATGGTATTACAGTAGCTATCCTCCAGTCTCCTGGTACAGAGGCTCAGTTAAGAAATAGGTTACATATCGTAGTTAGTAGTTCTGTTTTAATTAATTTGTTCCAAAATCTCCTCTATTGACATCTCAATCTGGGTAGTTTTCCAGATTTGTTATCTAAAAAAGAATGGCTCAGGTGTGGGAATCTCCCTCACATACTCTGCTGTGAAGACTGATGCAAAGGATTCATTTAGCTTCTGTAATGGCTTTTCCTTTTTGAGTGCTTCTTTAGCACTTTGGCAGATTTTCTGCTTTGGATAAACTTTTCACTTGCTGTCAGGTTTTGTGTCCTTTTGGTAGTTTTGTGTCCTCTTCAGAGTCTCCCTTGGTGTGCCTAATTATACCTTTACCCTCGACTTGCCAGAGTTTATGCTTCTTTCTATTTTTTCCTCAGCAGGATTTGATTTCCAGGATTTCTTTTTGTCTCTAACTACTTCTGTGCTGTGCACTTTGTCGTGTGTCTGGAGATTCTCTTTTTGAACATAGGATATAAAAGACACTTGGATCATCTCCATGGTGCCTTTTTCCTGCTCTGATTTCTGGACTATGGACTTAAACTAAAAGGAGCATAATGACTATGGACTAAGGACCTTCCAATCTTTTAGAAGTTACCAGAGACTTTACAAGACAGCAGGCTGTAATATAATTGCTACAAACCTGATCCAAGAACTTTGCAATTGTACTGTGTTTATGATTCCTTTGATTCTTACCTCTATTTTTCCCCTCATAAATCTTTAGGTCTTAGAAACAAAAGGATTGGCAACAATGTGATTATTTATAAGATCTGAGTTATATTTTGACCTGGGTACATGGCTGATCTTTTGAGATCAGAAGAACTTTTTGATAAAATTGATTCTCAGTTACCACTCATTATAAAGTTTAGTTTCTGGTTGGTGAAACAGGCTGTAATATCCAAGGAGATTTCTTGCTATCCAGAGTGGTGAGGCAGAAGTTTAGTTTTGTTTCTGGCTTAGTACATCTAATAATATAAAAGCCACCAGCATGGGGTGAGTCTGCCCTATTTCTCAGCAGTTTGTCCCGAAACTGGCATCTTCAGCTGTGACCCACTGAGGCATGGTAAAATGGCTATTCTTATGCTTCTAAGGAAGAGAAGTGCTTTAGTGAATGAAAAATAGCAACAAAATTTTAGGAGGGAATTCTGGGGCTGTAAGAAGGGCTACCACCTATGGGGGTGCGAGGAGAGAAATAAGTGAAGGAACGATTATTTAACTGACATTTCCATGGCTCACAGACTTTATATGCAGAGTTGATAGCCACCAGAAATGCAGTTTTCATAGATAGAAAAAATATTTAAGAGAGAATCAAGAAAATATCCATTCCTAATCTCCCCCCTTAAAAAATAGACCATCATGTACCGACTCATAAATCCCCTAAACAATAAGTTTAATTTCAATGCAAAATTTGGCCAATGCTCTTACAAACATGAAGGTATTTGTTTTTCCCCCAAGGAGATTCTGAAGGATGCCTTAAATTGTGCTAATAGGCAAATGAGCCTTTTTTTGCCCTGCTACTAAAGAGAGGCCTAAATGATGTAACAATCTATAATAAGGTTTACCTGGTAATATACTATAAGTGGGCTACCCTACAACTTTTTTTGCCATTCAGCTATATAAGTCAATATAAGTCTATCAGTTATGTAAAGTAACATTTGTAATCATGGTATTGTGTAGTATTACCATAATTAGACATTTCCATTACCAATGAAGCAGTAGTCAGCTCTGGGATAGCTCACTGCATCCACCCAAAGCTCCTTATACAATCAAGGCCTTAATACTTAGTTTGCAAAATATAATAAGTGCCAAGAGCTGGCTGCCTTGTGCCATGCTCTGGATTCAAAGTAGCCATAAACCCAGTGTCACTGGCCAGCTACAGCAATTGCACTGCTGTTTCACATACTTGGAGAAATGTGAACTAGCCAGCGCCTACTGGTAGATGACAATCTGGCTCAAAGTATTCAGTTACCACAACATAAAATGCAATACAAAATTGGTTTGACAAAGGTGAAGAGCTGGTCATAAGCCTTTTGGGGAAGGGAGGTAACAGGGAAGGAATGGACAGGGAGATATCTGAATATTAAAAATGAAAAAAAAAGCTTGGAAAAGATTCTACATTTCCAACAGAATGAAAATTTCATGATTCATTTTAATAGTGTCAAAACAAAAAAAATATAATATAAAAGTTTAACAAAATGATCAAATAAAAATGAATCATTCTTACATCAAATTATGATGAAAAGTTTTTAAATTATTTGTTTTCACTTATTCTCTGTTTAAACAAATTTTTCACTGAAACATTGTATAGTTTCAAATTTCCCAATGGAAAACTGCCCTGTCAGAAATTTTTCTATCATCTCTTCTATTAGCAATATGCTTGAGCACCTGGGTTGTCAGGAGATATTATTAAAATAAAGTCTCACTCAATTCTTTCCCATTATTTGTACAAAATACTATAGTGATCTCCTTTTTGAACCTGCAGCACATATATACCATCTGTAAGTACAATGGCATGTATTTTGTACAGACCACTACATTTTGTGTGTGACCTTTTCATGATTACCACCTTTTTTCCAGTAGTCTTCTTTATGAAAATAAATGAGTCACCATGTAAATCATACATGAGAAACAGTTTGGACTCAAAGTGGTTAAAAGACACAGGAAATATATATATAAAATTTCACATATATATTAATATTTAGTTACTGCATATATAGTAATTGATCAAAAACTGAATAGTGAGGGGAAAAAATCACATTTATCTGACAAAAGAATTTCATCTATATTGTAGATTTGTTTAAAAAAATAATTTTCATGGTTTTATTTTATGGAGATAGTACAGATACCACCATTCAATGGTTGCCATAAAATTTAAAATCATTAAAATTAAAATTAAAATCATCATTACAATTGCAGATGAAAAGATTTATTGAGTTTTGTAGCCTATCGAGGTAATGTAAGTTGCTTCCAAAAAACCAGAATCATAATAATTTTGTTGGCCAAGACTGTAAGACTAAAGGGTTTGTGGTGAGTTTATGAATATAACTAGTTCTCCCCTTACATACCACAAGCCAGAATGCTTGCAGCCTTTTCCATATTTTGTCTCCAAATGTAATTTTGTTTGGCTTGTTTCACGTGTACGGCTCCCACTCTATGGGGCCAGATTGCTATGCCAGTCTGATGAGCCCAGGGTAAACACACTTCCAATTTCAAAGCTGTTTGTTTTGGTTGTACTGGATACAAGAATTCTGAAAGTGGTGTATGATCATTTGTATGTTGATCAAAAGACCCTTCCAGCTCAGAGTTATTTCAACCTGCCAAGTCACAAATATGAACCATAACAACCTTTCAACCTGCCAAGTCACAAATATGAAACATAACATGTGACCAAGACCCAAAATGAAGGACAAAAAATTGTTCAGCAGGAATGTTTAAAATGCTATGGGATTCATTTCTGTAATTAATGTTCTATATAGGTTCTTATATTGCACTCATCACCACAGTACCGGAGCACCTATCTCCAGCTCAAACAACTTTTGCTGTTTCATTGATTACTTGACACCATTATGTTACCAACATAATTTCACATTCTAAAAGCATCTCCTTCAATAGCTCATAGATATAGCACCTAGATCATTTTTGTTACTAACCTGTAGGACATTACAAAAGGTTCCCCCTTTTTGTTATTACAGGACTTTTTCCTGTTTTATTCCTTTTTATTTATGCTATAAATAATTTATATTATAAAATAAATAGTAAAAAAAATTCTAATTTCATTTATTCCATGAGTAATTTTCTAATACAAAAAGAAAAGTGGGGGAAGGGTGTGGGAGGAGAAACAAATTTGTGTGGAGCAGAGGTAACTTCGGCTCTGGTTCAGCAAGGTACTTAAGTATATGCATAATTTAAAGTACAGCAGTAGTTCCCTGGGCCTATGGCATTAAAATGAAAAATGCCCCTCAAAATGAAGTACACTTGAGAGGTATGGTTATTTCACAGCATTGTTAGTAATCTGAGCTGCTGGAACATGTTTAAAGGTTTGGTATGCCTGTGGATTTGCAATTTTCTTCAATATGTCTTTCAAATTAGAAGGCTTCTCATACCTTTAGCTTGCAGCCATAAATTCATGCTTGCAAATTCTTCTTTTGTTGATTTTTATTACTAAGCAAGTTCTTTTACAGTGAAAATACATGTATATTGGATTATACTCATGAGCAAAGAGAAGCAGATTCTAAATTGTAAGCCTGCAGTAGTCCTGGAGTGATATCCCTCTGCTAACTCTACATTTTCTATCTTGTAGTACCTGATCACAGCTACATCCACTGATATACCCTAATAAATACTCAGACAATTATCATAATTATTTGTATGAGAATAGTGCCTAGAGCCCCAAATTATATCAGGGCCTTATTATTCTACTCTATATACATATGTGTGGTAAGGGAATCTCTGTCCTGAAGAGTTTACAATCTACAGAGACCAAAACCCTCACATTTTCTCTCTCTTTCAATATGCCATGAATACAGAATGTGCCATCTCTTCAGGAGTAAGAAAAAACAATCAAAGAAAACAGAACAGGAGGTTAGAATAGTTACCAGCTGGAAAACAGGAACTACAGCAAGGAGCAACCAGTTGCAAAATGATCCATTTTAGTGTTTCAGCTGCCTTGGTTCTGCTAAATTTAAAGGGGTAGAACAAGAAAAAAATCCTCTAAAAGGTCACTGGGTTGAACAACAAGACCAGGAAATCATCTAGAAGGGGCTACTTGTGCACCGTGCTACTATATCCCAATAAGATACTAAAAAAGTCATAATATTAAAAATTCAATACTAATTTCTCTAATAATTTGTACAAACTTGTCATTTCTGTAAAAATATGTAGTCAGGCAAATATCTGAAAGAAGACAAAGAAGTACTTTGATCCAAATTCTCAAGTAAGGCTATACCATTTTGCATACATCTGACTTAAATATACTAGTGCCCCATTATTCAAATACAAAATTGTGTGGCTTGCATAAATAATGTGCACAAAGCCTTGATTTTACATGAGTAAGTTGAGTATTTGTTAAAAAAAATACATATGCATGCACATAGGTTTTGTCAACACACCTTTGTGAAAATTTGGCCCATTAGGTACCAGCTTATATACAGCCACCCTTAAAATATTAAAGTTTTCAAAGAAAGTGTCCATTAGACTGAACAGCTCTTTAGAGTGTCACCACGTTGTCACAGAGCTCCTGCTTTCTCCAACAAACCCATGCAACATAAGGTTTAAACTATGTGGTGCTCTAGGATGACAACCAATTATTTTAGAAATTAAAAGTATTGATACACTCTCTCCTCCCCCATTTCTGTTGTATCTGTGCTCCTCACAATCTCTTAAGATCTCTTCACAACGTCTGACATAGGGCAGCATGGTTATCCCCAGAGTACAGAGGTGAAACAGAAATGGTACCTCAAAGGCATTTAGACTCCTGACTTCTATTGAAATCAAATGACTGGCCCAAGGTCACACATCAAGCCAATAGTGGAGCAGGAAATTATACCCTGGTCTCCTAAGACGCAGGCTAGCTCCTTAATCACTGGAGAATCCTTCCTTTTAATTTATTGCAGTTAGTACAATGTCCTTCTCTGCTCCCCTCGTCCCTCCCCCCACCCATCTTCTGGTGGCATTTATAAAAACAACAGCAGTAGTCCCAACTTTATGGTTACTACAGTTGTCAAGTATCAGAGGAGTAGCCACGTTAGTTTGTATCCGCACAAACAACAAGGAGTCCTGTGGCAGGTTAAAGCCTAAGGATACGTCTACACTACAGCGTTAATTCAAGTTAACTTAATTCGAAATAGTTAATGCATCTACACACAAAACCTATTTCGAAATAGCTTTTTGCTATTTCAAAATAGCGCGTCCACACTGAGTGGACCCTGAACCGAAGTTAAGGCTGGCCAGAACCAGTTAGGATTTAGTGTGTGGGGCTGCTGCCTGAGGCTAACTGAGCTCTGTGCTTAAAGGGACCCTACCCCATCCGTGACAGATAGTTCTCAGGGTTCCCTGCTTGCTTGTCTACCTCGATGAGGGACAGCAAAGCAGTTCTGTCTTGGAGTGCCCTGAGTGCCTGCACTCGGGACACCACAGCACTAGGCCACATGGAGCCAGAGCTGCCCCTGGGCATGCCGGTGCATCTTGTGGGGTTGTGCCATCAGCCCAGCTGCACTTGCTGCAGGCTGCCATCCGGGGGGTCCATCCGGGGGCTGTCAGGATCCAGGAAGCCCTGCGGGAGAACGTCCACCCCGAGGAGCCCTCAGACCCATCCCGGTCCTCCCCACCGGGGGCTCGCTTGTGCCCCTTTCCTCCCTCACGTCCTTCCACTTATCCCTCCCTAGCCCTCGTTCCTGATGTCAAACAAAAGACACATATGTTCAAAAACAGAAACTGGGTTTATTGATCAAAACTGGGGGGGGGGGGGAATGAACCTCTGGGGAGACTGGGAAAAGGAGATGGGAGAGGGGAAGAGAGAGGATGGGAGAGGGGAGGGGGAAACCTGGGAGGAGGGAGCTGGAAGGGGGAAGCAAGGGGAAGAAGGGGGAGGGGAAGCTCAGAGCTCAGTGTTGGGGGTCTCGCTGGACCAACTTGATTTTCATGCAACCCTGCTCCTGGGTTCGCATGTGGCCTTTGGTGGCCAGGCTGGCAGCTATCCTGCCATAGATGGCTGCATTCCTCCATCTAGTGCGGAGATCATAGACGTTGGGGGCATCCCCCCCAAACCTGAATAAGGTCCATGATCTCCACCCTGGACCAGGAAGTCACCCGCCTTCTCCAGCCTCTGTCAGGCTCCTGGGAGCTGTCAGACTGCTCCTGGGGAGTGGTGGAGGGCTGACTGCCAGTGGCTTGCTGGCTCATGTTTTGGGGCCACTGGGTCAGGGGCCCCAGTGGCCACTGCTGGCTCTGGGCTGGCAGGCTTGGAGCTGGCACTGGTACTGTGGCCAGGGTCTACCCCTTTAATGGCTCCGGGGGTGAGGGAGAGGAGAGTAAGTTTTCCTGTTTGTGCCCAGAGTGGCCACCAGGGCTCCCTGGGAAGGGCTGGAGGCCCCCTATTTTGAATTAAGTGTCTACACAGCACTTAATTCGAAATAGCTATTTTGAATTTGGTGTTACTCCTCATAGAATGAGGTTTACTAAATTCGAATTAAGCGCTCCGCTATTTCAAATTAATTTAGAAATAGCATTTTGCATGTATAGACGCTATTAAAGTTAATTCGAAATAACAGCTGTTATTTCGAATTAACTTTGCAATGTAGACATACCCTAAGACATTTAGTTGGGCATAAGCTTTTGTGGGCAAAAAAACACTTCCTCAGATGCATGGAGTGGAAGTTACAAAGACAGGCATAAATGTATAGCACATGAAAACAACGGAGTTACTTTATCAAACAGGGGATGAGTGCTAGCACAACAATTCAGTCAGGGTGGATATGGCCTGTTTCGAACAGGTAGTGGCCCTCTGCTTTCTGGCCCCAAATCATTAAAACACTCAAGCCTGTTCTTAATGAATCTCTTATCCAGGACAATGTTTGAGCACATGTTTACAGTTAAGCCTATGCTTACATGTTGCACTGAACAGGGGCATCTGATAGTAATTTCACAGACATCTGGCAGAAAGATTTTGTCACCTGAAAAAAATTCTACTGGCATGTGTAGCCTTCATTAAAAAAAAGTTATCCCAAAATTTGATCATATATAAAAATTGATTTAAACTACTGCTAGGAAAATACTGGCTCAGGTTCATTCATTTTCTAAACGAAAACTTTCCAGCACCATCTGTTGCTGTACATCATAGTCAGAACATACCAGCTGAACTGAGCTCCTGAAACAAGAATCAGTTTAAGGAATGTCAGACACCAAATGCAAAAATAAAAGAGCACTTTAAAAAAAAAGAAAAGAAAGAAACAGGTTCAGCTGCCACTTATCTTTGTTCCAGAGGTTTAAAAAAGGGGGAAAGGGGCTTTCACAGTCTGACAAAAGAGGAGACATAACATGGCACAGCAGTCCACTTGTACAGAGGAACCATGGGCTTTGAGTTCCATACCAAGCCCAGGAAGGAAGCTACAACTACCTGCCCAGATAAAGCACAGTATTCATCAATTTACCTGTTCCCCTGTGAACTGACCATACAGCTCAGCTACCTGGAACTTGTTTGAGGAATATTTCAGTCAAATGATGTACTGGAGTAAAAAATAAGTAGTTTAAAGAAAAGTGATTTAACTGGCAATGCCTTATTCTTTTTGGATTTTAAGATTTTAGCTGAGCTTTTCATGTATTTCATCTTTTCCGATGAAGCGTGTTTATTATTATTTACTTATGTTTTTATAGTTCTTAGAAGGCAGCTGACCACAATGAAAAACAAAGTGTGAACAAAAAATACAGAGCAGTCAAATATCTAAATACTTAAAAGATCAGTGTCATTGGTAGCTATAGCAGTTGTTTGAAGTGCTTCTCCTGTTCTCCTTCCCCCATGGCAGAAGGATTTTTGCCTGTGCTGAATGTGGTCACGCGGTATATGCAGTCTACTTCAGTTCATGGAGTTGTTCACTGCCTGACTCCACCCACCCACCCACCTTTTCCAATGCTGCAGGATATGATACCATGGAGGAGAGATTAAGGATGCTGATGTTGGCACAGACCCTGGTGCTTTAGCTGTCCAACAACATGACTGTGGGGCTGGAAACTTGCATTCTGTTGGCTACCAGAGTGACTAGTCTCTCCATGAGCATATGGTCCTGTTTTGTATTACTCCACTCTCCAATAAGGAACTTGTCCAGCAGCCTCTCCTTCCACTGCATATCCTGCTCCTCATTTACCCCTCATATTCGAAGTACTCTCCACTCCTGTGTGCCATTTCACCAGACATGAAATGGCTGGTGGCGGAGTAGCACTGTATGTGAAAGATAATGTAGAATCCAATGAAATAAAAATATTAAATGAATCAACATGTTCAATAGAATCGCTATGGATAGTAATTCCATGCTCCAAAAATAAGAAATTAGCAGTAGGGATATATTACTGACCACCTGACCAGGACAGGGATACTGACATTGAAATGCTGAGGGAGATTAGAGAGGCTACCAAAACAAAGAACTCTATAATAATGGGGATTTTAATTACCCCATATTGACTGGATACATGTCACCTCAGGAACAGAAGCGGAGATAAAATTTCTCAATGGCTTAAATGACTGCTTCTTGGAGCAGCTGGTGCAGGAACCCACAAGGAGAGGCAATTCTCGATTTAGTCCTGAGTGGAGCGCAGGATCAGGTCCAGGAAATAACCGTACAGGACCGCTTGGGAATAGTGACCATAATATAATAACATTCAACATTCCTGTGGTGGGAAGAACACCTCAGCAGACCAGCACCCTGGCATTTAATTTCAAAAAGGGAATTACACAAAAATGAGGAGGTTAGTTAAACAGAAATTAAAAGGCACAGTGACTAGAGCCAAATCCCTGCAAGCTGCATGGAAACTTTTAAAGACACCATAATAGAGGCCCAACTTAAATGTATACCCCAAATTAAAAACATAGCAAGAGACCTAAAAGAGTCACAGTGGCTTAACCACCATGTAAAAGAAGCAGTGAGGGACAAAAAGGTATCTTTTAAGAAGTGGAAGTCCGATCCTAGTGAGATAAATAGAAAGGAACATAAACACTGTCAAATCAAGTGTAAAATGTAATAAGAAAAGCAAAAAGATTTTGAGGAACAGCTAGCCAAAAACTCAAAAAGAAATAACAAAATGTTTTTAAGTACATTAGAAGCAGGAAGCCTGCTAAAAACCTGTGGGTCCCTAGACAATCGAACTATAAAAGGCGCAATCGAGGACGATAAAGCCATTGATGGAGAAACTAAATGATTTCTTTGCTTCAGTCTTCACGGCTGAGGACGTTGGGGAGATTCCCAAATCTGCACCGTCCTTTGTGGGTAATGAATCTGAGGAACTGTCCCGGATTGAAGTGTCATTAGAGGAGGTTTTGGAACAAATAGAAAAACTTAATGTTAACAAATCTCCGGGACCGGATGGCATTCATCCAAGGGTTCTAAAAGAACTCAAATGGGAAATTGCTGAACTATTATCTGTGGTTTGTAACCTATCCCTTAAATCGGCTTCCGTACCTAATGACTGGAAGGTAGCCAACGTGACACCAATATTTAAAAAGGGCTCTAGAGGCGATCCGGCAATTACAGACCAGTAAGTCTAACTTCAGTACCGGGCAAATTAGTCAAACAATAGTAAAGAATAAAATTGTGAAGCATGTAGAAGAACATAATTTGTTGGACAAAAGTCAACATGGGTTCTGTAAAGGGAAATCCTGTCTTACCAATCTATTAGAGTTCTTTGAAGGGGTTAACAAACATGCGGACAAGGGGGATCCAGTAGATATAGTATACTTAGATTTTCAGAAAGCCTTTGACAAGGTCCCTCACCAAAGGCTCTTGTGTAAATTACATGGCCATGGGATAAGAGGGAAGGTCCTTTCTTGGATTGAGAACTGGTTAAAAGACAGGAAACAAAGGGTAGGAATAAATGGTAAATTTTCAGAATGGAGAGGGGTAACTAGTGGTGTCCCCCAAGGGTCAGTCCTAGGACCAATCCTGTTCAACTTATTCATAAATGATCTGGAGAAAGGGTAAGCAGTGAGGTGGTAAAGTTTATGGATGATACCAAACTCTTTAGGATAGTCAAGACAGAAGCAGACTGTAAGGGACTCCAAGAAGATCTCACCAAACTGAGTGATTGGGCAACAAAATGGCAAATGAAATTTAATGTGGATAAGTGTAAAGTAATGCACATCGGGAAAAATAACCCCAACTATACGTACAGTATGATGGGGGCTAATTTGGCTACGACAAATCAGGAAAGAGATCTTGGAGTTATCGTGGACAGTTCTCTGAAAACTTCCACACATGCAGCGGTCAAAAAGGCAAATAGGATGCTAGGTATTATTAAGAAAGGGATAGAAAATAAGACCCAGAATATCTTACTGCCCTGTATAAAACTATGGTACGCCCACATCTTGAATACTGTGTACAGATGTGGTCTCCTCACCTCAAAAAGATATTTTGGCCTTGGAAAGGGTTCAGAAAAGGGCAACTAAAATGATTAGGGGTTTGGAACGGGTCCCATATGAGGAGAGGTTAAAGTGACTGGGACTTTTCAGTCTAGAAAAGAGGAGACTGAGGGGGATATGATAGAGGTATAAAATCATGAGTGGTGGAGAGGCGGATAAAGAAAAGTTATTTATTAGTTCCTAAATAGAAGAACTAGAGGACACCAAATGAAATTAATGGGTAGCAGGTTTAAAACTAATAAAAGAAAGTTCTTCTTCACACAGCGTGTAGTCAGCATGTGGAACTCCTTGCCAGAGGAGGCTGTGAAGGCTAGGACTATAACAGAGTTTAAAGAGAAGCTAGATAATTTCATGGAGGTTAGGTCCATAAAAGGCTATTAGTCAGGGGATAAAATGGTGTCCTTGGCCTCTGTTTGACAGAGGCTGGAGGGGGATGGCAGGAGACAAATCGCTTGATCATTGTCTTCGGTCCACCCCCTCTGGGGCACCTGGTGCTGGCCACTGTCGGAAGACAGGATACTGGGCTAGATGGACCTTTGGTCTGACCTGGTACGGCCGTTCTTATGTTCTTATGTTCTTATGACATCTCTTCCCTGGCTTTGTTGCATTTGCTCTGTTGCTCTGTATGGTCCTGCCATCCTGCTTCCTGGCTGGGAGGACTAGTCAATGTGATCCTGAATTCCTACCAAGTCAATGAGAGAGAGAACATTTTTTCTTTACATGAGGGAGGAAAAAAAAAAGAAAGGACCCTCAATCTCGAACACACACACACACACACACACACACACACACACACACCTCCACTCTTCAATTTCTGCATGGAGACACAGCCACTATTTGTAACATTTCCATTTTGGAATGCTTGTATTACTCCTTCATGAATTCTCCTGTTCAGAACTCCAGCTGCTAACTTAAGAAGACTAGAGACATGCTACAGTAAGACTATCTTTTATTTAAAACAATTTGTTGAATCAAGCCTACCTGAGATAGGGTGGGGTGAAGTGCTAACAAGGGAACTGTTACAAGTATTGGTTCTATCTATTTCAGGCTGGAAAAGCTCTGGAGAATACAAATATTTTAGACCTACCAAAATGGAAGTCAGAAAAATCTTTTCAGATCAGTGACAGGATTCCACGTGTACATGCAAAAGGAATTATTTAGAGGTCTGGTGACTGAAAAGTACACCAGCAAATGCAAACTTTAGTAAGTTACCAGGGCAGCCATATAACTGACTAATTTCTGTTGCATGAAAAACATTTTCAAGCATCATTTTCTAGGAATGAAAGAAAATTAAAAGGATACCGGAGCAGAATGCAGAGGCTTGTCAGCAGCAGAGCGGGTCTCCTCCATTGCAGCCCAGGAAGTAGCCAGTGAATGTTTTTGGTCTGCCCTAGAAATGAGGATAAGAAATAATGTATCACTCTCTGCATCCCGGGAAACTTAATCCAGGTTGTCTGGGACAATGCTTTGATAGTATAAATGCATAAATCTATTAGATCAGGGTGACTGAGGTATTGAAGATATGTCCTCATGCCTGTAAAACACATAAAGGCTTGCCAGATTAGCAAACAAAAATTGAAAATATTTTAGATGTACAGTTAATGACTCTTCCAATTCTTTTTTTTCCCCCTCTATTTGTCACCCACCTGGATTGCATGCATTTGGGAACGGTGAAAGAGCAAGAGGAATGAGCTATGGCTGTGTCATGGTTCTTCCATCAATCAAAGCTCAACAATTCACTCCTCTGATTGTATGCCACATCCTTCACAGAAATTGTATTGGTCAGAACCCAGAAATTCATTCCTATTAAAAATACTACAAGCACTAGAGCACCTATTGAGCTGTTGATCCCTGGTCTTATGCTTCAGCTTCTCCAGGCTGTTTCCTGGGTCCATTCCTGTATATGTTCTCAGAAAATGGCCCCAGGGTGTCCATTACCCAGTCTGACAGTATGGGCTGATCTGAGTCTTACAGCTCTGCAGTGAGGTTCTGGAACTGCCATTCCATTGTGGATTCATCTGCTGCTGTCTCCACTTCCACTTCCACTTCCTCCAGGCAGAAAATGAGACCTATCAGTTCCAGAAGGATATCGTGTTGGAGGGACTGAGGGTTCAGGGTATTATCTGAGGGGCACCACTGAGCACCGCATAGCAGGGGCACCTAGAGGAAATAGTACCAGACCAGCCAGCTGCATCCTTGGCCTTGTAGTATAGCTGCTTGATACATTTTATTGCACACCAGTGTATGTCCAGTTTGCAAGAGGTGAATCTTTCTGGAGAGCTTACAAAAATCATGATCCCTGGTGTATATACACCAGTGGTTAACTGAAATTCTGGTGTGTTCCTCCAGCCAGCTAGCAGCATAATACTCCATTCCCACTCTCTCCACATTAAGTTCATACACTTTTGACTCCTCTTCACAGTTCCACAAAATTCTTCTTCTGATTGTATCTTACGTCTTATTTCTTTCTACCCCATTATGCCCTATAGTCTTCCCATTCTTAAGCACTTCATGGATGGGGCTCTAAAGGGACCATGAAGTGCTGAGCACCTCATGAAGGCAATAGGGATTAACCATACTTAGCATTTGCCAAGAGTTGCTCAGCATCTTGCAGACTGATGCTTTTTCAGTTTGGGACACCAAGCATTTCTCACACCACCCACCACTTCTGAGTAATGTATCTGGAGGACCAGACCCGCCAGCTGTAAGCTTTTCTGTGCTGGGGCCTAGCAAGAAAAAAAATCCTGTGAAGTGCCATGCAGATCAGTAGTTCTATAAAAATAACTGAAAAGCCTACGAAGAGTTTGTTTCAGTTACGCCCACTTATCATGAATATTCAAGCAGATGTGTTTCCAGCAGAAAATAGTCACCAAAACAATGAACTGTAAGCAATGTTGCAGAATGTTAACCCTCAAAATTATGTTTGTTCCATTGCAAATGTCTGAATCAGAAGACTGATTCTAAAAAACTGCACTCATCCAGTCAGAGCGATTCTCATATCATGTGATTTACATCCATAACATGAAGCAATTTCACAACACAATGGACAGGTAAAGGCAGATGCACTGGGAAGTGAATATCTGCCTTGCTCAGACACTTACCTATGCAGACCAAGATTATATTTGTGATAAAATGATAAGGAAAGAGACTCTGATAGTGTCTGTCCAGCTGCCTCACCTATAAATATATAAATTCATTAGCACCACTGGGAGTACTTCAGCCTTCAAAAGTACAAAACTCACCCCGCAGAAGATAAACACACACTTGCAAAGCTTAATCCTTCTTTCATTCAGTTTGTGTAAGCAATGCTAGTTTCAATTTTTCCCTGGTTTGCTGACAGAGGAAAACCCAAAAATCTGATTATCCCCATACATATAATTTAAATAACTGCAAAAGTAAGTAGTCTGGAGAATCAGATTGGCCTCAGCAAGCAAAGAAATCCTTTTGTTCCCCCTCCATGAGTATACCATGTGTACTCAGTATACTATGAATCATTCTGCTACAACAATCCCTCCACACTGCAGTCTTAATTGCCTCCAAATTAACAAGAGGGTTAGATGCATCTTACTGTGAGAAAATGAGTATTTCTGATCCCTGCTGCTAAATAGACTTGCACAAGATTCCTCTGAATGCAAACCAAATCAGTACTTTAATGGGAAAACTGTCAGCTGAACAAGTTATTCAGTCATTTTGTCAATTATTTGTAATTTGTTAAACCCTTAGCACAAACTTGCTATTTCAGAACCAAAGGTGAATTTTATTTCTCATATTAAGAGGAGTCTCTTGAGGCCTCAGCCTTTCTTGGCACTTGACAGCAGCATGATTGCACTCAGAGTTCTTACACAGACTTGCTAAAATCAGAGTTTCAGTTTTGTGGAATTTCTTGTGAAAATTGTTATTAATTGATGCAATTCCCCCCCCCAAGGAAAAAAAATTGCTTTAAGATTATTTCTACAACAGTAGCACTAAAAGGCTCCAGGCATGATCAGAGCGCCACTGTGCTCAGCACTATATAAAGAGAGAGAAAACAGTATATAGTCTAAGGTCTGAATTGTGTACTGTATGGATGGCCTGAACTGCCCAATACCCGCATGGAGCCCCACTGAGAAGAGAGTGTTCAAAGTTCATGCCTAACTCCTTTGTTAGATTAGGAATGGCATGCTTAGAACTTTCTGGGAACTAGTCTTAATGAACTAACAAATAGTGATGACAACAGACTCACTGAACTGAATTCAGCTGAGCAAAGCCACTCACATTGATAAATAAGCCTTAGGATTTGTGATGCCAAAAAGTTGAGGCGTTGCTTTGAGTACCTAAGAAAATTCCAAAAAGAGAGGTGAGTTGTGTAACTAATATTCTGCACTTCCCTACATACAATTTGAATGCACAAAGCATTCAAATGTGAGTCAGTAAATAAGTGGCAGAAGAAATTATCTCTACCACAAAATTCAATTCAAGATAACCAGAGTTGGGATTCAACTATGTATATAAAATGAAAAATAGCAACCCAGGAAAATTAAAATAGAAACAGGTTTCTCTGAACACCTGAAAGGGCAAGTGAAAAACACTGCACAGCACAATCCTGGAAGATTTTGAGAAAGCCCCCTCTTGGCTTCCTCTAGAACATTTATTGCATTAAAAGAAAACCTAGGAGCAACATTTTCTTTCTGAAAGCCCTGAGTGTGCAGGGAGACACAAAGATTTTAAATCTGCTGACTAAGCTAATTTACATGTTGGAATATTTCTAAAATGATAATGCAAAATGCAGGTAAAGATATTCCAGCAGCACATGAAGGTTGGGAGTAATCAATGACCTACCTGGGAAGTTACTAAACGCAGTGAGGGATCACACCTGGGGAGAATTCCTTTGGCTTTCAATTCCTAAAGGACCACATATTTCACCATGCAAATAAATCCTTCAAATACAGTGGAGAAACTGCCAGTGCAAGAGGCAAGACTTCACCAGGGGGGGAGTTATTTTAAAACAGCCAAACCTGTGCTTAGCAAGTTTCAAAAAAAAAAAAAAAATCAAACATGTATATGGATATCAAGAACATCCAAGGCAATATACAAGTTCTTCTTCACACAGCGCTTAGTCAATCTGTGGATCTCCTTTCCTGAGGTGGTTGTGAAGGCTAGGACTATAACAGGGTTTAAAAAAGAACTAGATAAATTCATGGAAGTTAAGTCCCTTAATGGCTATTAGCCAGTATGGGTAAGGAATGGTGTCCCTAGCCTCTGTTTGTCAGAGGGTGGAGATGGATGGAGAGAGATTGCTTGATCAGTACCTGTTCAGTTCACTTTCTTTGGGACACCTGTCATTGGCCACTGTCGGCAGACTGGGTACTCAGCTGGATGGATCTTTGGTCTGACCCAGTATGGCTGTTCTTATGTTCTTATACTAAAAACAACAAGTGGCATGTTGTAAGGGACATAAATCCTCAGATTTCAGGACATAAGCCAACTTGTCACAGCTAGGGCACTTTCCTTGGAGGCAGAATAGCGCATAACTCTTGCTTCTTCCTATGGAGCATCTGCTGCTGGCCACTGTCAGGGACAGAATCCTGGACTTGATGGACCATTGATTTAATCCAGTATGGCAATTCCTATGTTTTTATTTTGTAGACAGGTGCAATTCATCCCCTCTCCACAAAGCAATATTTCACCAAGCTGTCACATAGTGCAGAGCTCTTGGCAGGTCTAGTCCTATCCCAGGCCAGGGCTCAGAAGCCAAGCGGCAACAAGAAGTCATGGAAGGCAGTTCATGGAACACACCTGGTGAGAGAAGAAAGCTGCCACTGCCCTGTTCTTGCAATCTTCTTCTGCCTGCCTGCCCCCGCCCCCTCGCATCCTGCTGTGTCACACAGATGGGGAGCAGGTGGTACTGAAGTGCCTTTTACCTCCTAGGGAAGGGGCTGTGCAAAGATCTCAAAGTAGGTAAAAGAAAATACTAAGATTAGAGCTAAACAAAATAACTGATATTTTTCTTTCATTCTCTGGCAGTTCCAAAAAAAAAAAAAAAAAAAGTTCAGGTCAAACAATTGGAAAGTTTGGAAACATTTTAGTGAACAACAAAAATTTAAAAGTTCTGTTCTTGATGGAAAAAACATGTTGTCTAATCAGAAATATTTTGTTTCTGGTCATATTCAAAGAGCTCATTTGACAAAATGGCCAGAGGAAGAGGTATTAAAGAAGCACTCCTTATTAAAACAGTTAGGGAAATCACTGAGAATGTGGGAAATGCAGGTCTAATTCTTTCCTCTGCCTAATTGGAGCAGAGATTGGTGCTTGGTTCTCCCATCTCCTAAAACCCTAACCACTGGGCTATGGAGCACTCTGGCACAGATGTTTGTTGTTAAAACTGTTGTGCTTTGCAATAAATACTTCATCATGATTGGACTGTAGTGTATGAAAGAGACTATGACTCTATATCACTGTGGTTAGGCCATTCACATGCGAGATGGGAGACACAAGCTCACATCCCTACTTCACCGGACTGATCAAATATTTTATACAAAAATGGACCCACTTCAACAGGAGAGACTGAGACAGAACTTGAATTTCCAGATCTCCCACATCCAGAGAAGTGCTCTAACTGCTTGGCTAGAATTTTGACTGGAAAAAGGCTGATGGTTTTTAACAGGGAGGGTAATGAGCCATTGGAACAATTTACTCAGGGTCATAGTGGATTCTCCATCACAGGCAATTGCTTAGAAAAACATTCAGTCTTGGCCAAAAAGATCTGCTGTAGGAATTATTTAAGGGATGTTCTGTGGCCTGTGTTATACAAGAGGGCAGGCTATATAATGATCCCATTTGGCTTTGAACTTTATGAAGTAATACATGTTGGACCTTCCTGGTCTGGCTCCCTCAGGACCTGACCAGTCCTGGACAAAGAGAGGTCTGGGGGAGAGGGTGGGTGCCAGCCCCCCAGCCCCACAAGCTGTGGCAGCCCTGACAGAGCTCCTGGCTGCCCCACCAACTTTGCAGCAGCCCCGCCATCCCACCAGAGCTCCCAATGGCTTCGCTGACCTCATGGCAGCCTTGTTGCCCGGCCAGAGCTCCCGACGGCCCTGCCGACTGCAGACTCAACTGTCTCGTAAGTTCCACTCCCCCGCCCCCAATTGGCTGCAGGCTCTGGTGTCCTGTGGGCTCTGCTCCAAGCCACCGGCAACCTCTGTTCCTGGGACTCTGTAGTCCAGCAACATCTGTGATCCTTCCAGACCATGGATGTTCTGGACCAGAGAAATTCATATCACAAAGATTTGATCTGTATTTATAAGATGGATACCACCACCACCCCTTCTGGGGCCATTTAGTGAATGGCACTAGATGCCCCTATGAATCTTATCCAAAAATTTGTTTAACCAAGACTATTAAGCAAATTTGTATAAGATTTGCAAGTATTTTATTTATCAAAAAATGCAGTGTCAGTAAACCTGAAACAATTTGCTCGAGATGTTTCACTTACTCAAGAGCAATCTGATTTCAACTAAGGCTACTAGAGGGGAAGGAAGGAGAGGTTGATTGAAGGCAGCCTGCTAATGGGATGGTTACATGAAAGAAAAGCAATGTATGTAAATTAATCAGCATCTCCTGGTAGGACTGCTTGGTATGTATGACTGTTCTACTTGCATAGCACCAACAGTGTACAAACATTAAAGTGGTACTTCACAAAGTATATTAGAAATTATTTAAGAACACAGGGTCTGATTCACCTCTCACAGCAAATAGCAAGAGGCGGCAATAACTCAGTTGAATTCAATGGGGTTACAACAGCATAAAACCAGTCAGGATTCAGCTTTAAAGGCTATGTATTATTCTGGTCAGAAAGACAGAAGGAAAAAACAAGCATATGTACCTATCAGCAAACTCTGTATCCTAATTTTATAACAGGAAAACTTCTCCACTGCAAATTGGCCACCTAATTTTGTCTAATAGAATTCTCTAGACAACTGTCATTTTTATTACCTTCTTCATATTCATTTTTATACTTGTATTTTAAAGTAACTCATATATATATATATATATATACTTTAAAATAAAACTTGCAGTTTCTTCCACTGTGGAGTTCTATTTTAACAACGCACATTTAGACTTTGGAGAGGTTTGACATCACATTACAACCTAGTTATATTTTTTCCCCCTTTAAGAATACTGGCTCATAGGCATGTGTACTCTTAATCCTCCTATTTCTCACCTGTGCATGCATTGCTATATAGTGATAGAGGCGCTATTATTTTAGCTAATTAAATTTCTAATCCAGCTCACACCGAAATAATTTACATCACAACTCCCAGTAAGTGATTTCGAAGCTTTATGGATGGATTCCCAGTTTTTAAAGATAGGTGAGATAATCTTGGCTCTACGACCCAAACTAATAATTTCCAGATCTCCAGACAGTTCAGCGGGGCCACAATAATCATTCCAAAAACAAATATATTGATTGTTCAGTAACCTTTCAATTATTCTGAGGCACAACATTCTCCATTCTTAAGGCTTCAATTCAGCCCTGTTCACTAAAGGAGGTAAACACATGGGGTATGTTTAGACTACATCCCCTCTTTCTACAGAGGGATGTAAATTAGACACTTTGAAATTGCAAATGAAGCCAGGTTTTGAATTTCCCGTGCTTCATTTGCATATTTGCGTTATGGTGCTCTTTCGAAAAAGCGCTATTTCGAAAGTAAAACCATGGTCTAGACGCAGTTCTTTCAAAAAGAAAAGCCTTTTTCGAAAGATCCTGTAAACCTCAAAAAATGAGGTTTACAGTACCTTTCTGAAAAGGCTTCTATTTTTGAAAGAACTGCATCTAGACTGTGGTTTCACTTTCGAAATACTGCTTTTTCAAAAGAGCGCCATAACGCAAATATGCAAATGAAGCACGGGAAATTCAAATCCCAGCTTCATTTGCAATTTCGAAGTGTCTAATTTACATCCTTCTGTCAAAAGAGGAATGTATTCTAGACACACCCATAGTAAAGTTTTATGGCATACTTAAGTGTTTTGCTGAATAGAAAGATGCCTACATCCTTGCCCATTACTGTTTTGATGAATTGGGATCCAATACCAGCAATACCTCCCCTTAGGAGAGAAGGAGAGTGTGACAGGTTCGGTCACAGAGATCTCCTTGAGACTGTCACCTGATGTTCCAAGATACCATTGATCCCACCAACCTGCCCTCTGGAGTACCTCACCACTTAGACCTTCTAGTCTTGTCCAGTGATGGCACAGAGTTGGGGTCACAGAGCAACACAGACACTGAAAGCAGCTTTCTTTGGGAAGGCTCAGTCACAGAGACTTGACATGGTACACTGAGCACAGTCCCAGTAGGACCAGAAACCCAGATAAATCCATTTTACTCCGAGTACTAAAGTTGTATACAGAACAAGCTAATAACTTGTTTGCCCCCTTTATCAATGAAAAGAGAGTTATGCACAACTGTTTCTCTATTTCCCAGTATCAATTATTTACACTGGGTTTATTAATAAACAAAAATAATGTTAAGTATAAAAAGTAGGATTTAAGTGGTTGCATGTAATAGCAGACAGATCTAAGTAAGTTACTAAGCAAAAAAATAAAACAAAACATGCCAACCAAGCCTAATACACTAAGGCTATGTCTACACTCGCAGCTTCTTGCGCAAGTATGGCCGTTCTTGCGCAAGAATCCGCAGAGCATCCACACTGCCCGCCCACTCTTGTGCAAGGAAATTTACAGTACGGAGTGGTAAGAGAGGGCTTCTTGCGCAAGAGCTATGCTCTTTTTTAACAGGTGTAAGCCCTCTTGCGCAGGAGCTCTTGCGCAAGAGGGCAGTATGGATGCTTGGCAGGGATTTCTTGCGCAAGAAAGCCCTATGGCTAAAATGGCCATCAGAGCTTTCTTGCACAAGAGAGCATTCACACTGCCATGGGTGCTCTTGCGCAAAAGCACAGATCGCACATGGCAGTGTGGACGTTTTCTTGCGCAAGACTTCTTGCACAAGAACCCTTGCGCAAGATGTTCTTGTGCAAGAAGCCGCCAGTGTAGACATAGCCTAAGGGCACATCTACACAGCAAGGCTAAAGTCGAGATAAGCTACACAACTTGAGCTATGTCAATTGCACAGTTTAAGTATGCAACCCTAAGGGCACATCTACACAGCAGGGCTAAAGCTAAAATAAGCTACGCAATTTCAGCTATGTCAATTGCGTAGCCTACATCAAAATAGGTTAACTTGGCTTTTGGTGCTGTCTACACAACAGGAAGTCTGAGGTAGAGCACTCTTCCTCCAACTTC
Organism: Rafetus swinhoei; assembly: GCA_019425775.1. Classification (NCBI taxonomy): domain Eukaryota; kingdom Metazoa; phylum Chordata; order Testudines; family Trionychidae; genus Rafetus; species Rafetus swinhoei. Next base: position 185,599,765 of record CM033437.1, on the reverse strand, counting down.
CCTTACTCCTTGTAAAATGAGGGTTACAGGAGTTGGAGTACGAAGATCTCCAGCTCACCATTGTTTCAACATTATGTTGAAATAACTGCTTGTAGTGTAGATGCGGACTTTGTTATTTCAGAACGTCAGTTATTCCAAAATAACGCTGCTGTATAGACATAGCCTGAGAGAACTTGTTACAAATCAAATTCTCACACTAGTTCTTATTTCAGGTCAAGTCCTTCTCAAAGCAGAGATGGCCTTTCTGACCTGGGTCCAGCAGTTCTCCTCCACTCTTGTCACTGCCACCCTTCTGTTTCCAGGTGTTTTCATGTATCCTCTCACGATGGGGAGGCAGTCTACAAAGCCAGCTGAAGACAATCATTATTTACTTCCATTGCCTTATATAAAATTCCCCTAGGGTAGGAAGCCTTTGTCGATTCCCTAACACCTCTGTGAAAAAGTAAAATATTCAAGATGTATTCCAGCATCAAGTGACATATGTCTTTGTAGCATGTCAGCAGGAAGATAAGTTTCAGAAGCTGTGTTAGTCCGTTTCAACAAAAACAACAAGGAGTCCTAAGGTACCTTAAAGACTAACACATTTATTAGGGAATAAATTTTCATGGGCTGACTTCTCAATGTTTTTGCAAGACGACAGTTTTCCCCCTCCATTGTCTTTTGCTAACAGGCTATTAATTCTGTCTATCTTCTTCATTGTTGTTCCCATTGGGCTGACAAAAGGCTTTTCCCAACAAGAACACATTGATGATAAAGCTACAATCAATATTCCTAATTTCAGATACAGAAATGGTACATGCATACAAATAGAATATACACATTCAGTGGGTTACCAGCTTTCCAATAATGTGTTGCATGAAATATTTTGCAGAAAGCATTTTCCCAAGCATACTTTCATAAAAATAGGAAATAGATGGTCACAGAGGACATCAGGCAATCAGCCATAGGAGATGCTTTTAAGTGCTTTGGTTAAGTGGACTGTCTGCCAAAGTTATGACTGTGCAGCACAAGCAGACAGTATGAATGCCGGAAGCGAGGAGCCCCCTCATCATCTGCAAATGTCTGGATTGTGGTGCCAGTGGTGGACAGAGTATGAAGTGCAGTGGAGAGAGCAGGAAGGAATTTAAAAGGAAGTGGGCAGTCAAACAGTGGAAACTTTGCATGTTGCTTTTGGTCCATTTTAAGTCTTTTTAGTGCTTAACTATCCGAAAGTCTTCGTATAAAGGAGTCCAAACTCTCTGCATTACACACAGTGGAAAGCAGCCTCTGCTTCTGCGGAAGCGAATAAGATATCCTATCCTGTTTGCAGTCCATCAAGATAATGATTAATCCAGGACTCTGCAGCAGAGCAACAGAGCTACCAAAGCTGTACTGCCTGAAATAATCACTTTGATAAAGGGCAGCCACAACAGTCCAGAAAGTGTTGAGCAATGGGGAGAAAGGAAAAGGTCTGCAGTCAGATTGCTCCAGACTTTTCTTTTATAGAAAGCCTCACATAGTTATGACTCCAAGCCAGCTCTTGTTATTAGGTAAGGCATCCTTGTTTCAATATTTTCCTGCTCCTTTAAGACACTTCTATCCACATTTCCATCGTTCCTGACCATGTGTTCTAGAAATTCTGACATTGCCTAGCTATTGATCAAATATCATTTTTTTTCACTTCTTGAGAAACTAACTACGAGGCGTGGGGGAGGGGGGGAGGGAGCTGCTGAATTCTTCTTCTATTGTTACCCTCACCTTCTTTCTTCCTAAGGCAAGTTATCTCTTAACTGCCTACCCTGTGTCTGTCTCTGAAGCATCTGATCCTGGCAACCACTAGTGGAAGGATAAAGGATTAGAAAAATGCACCACTGACAATTTCTGTCTTACTAGCTCACTCTCTGATACCTGCCAATGAGAATTTCTTTTGGAGGATTGTGTTTTGTTTGTTACCTTAGATGGAAAATTGGCTATTTTTTTTCAGGGGAAGGAAACCACTATTATTCTCAAAAATAAATCTGTACATGTATTCTTTCTTGGTCTTTAAAAACGTGCAGCTCAAACTCTGTTGCATTTAAGAACTGCCTTTGGAGACACGGCATACAGTTTTAAGCAGATCTCAAGTATGAAATCCAGGGGTTCCAAATTCAGGGAGGGCTACTGCCCCCTAGCTTCAATAAATGCCACCCTTGCAAGTAAGTCAGTGCTCTTTTTATCTGTGCACATTTAATAGCTTCTTTATCATTTATAATTAACTTAGGATTCTATGACATGGTTTAGTTAAAATTGCCAACCCAGACTCTTTTCTTGTACGCAGTTCTCTATTACCAAAAAGCCAGACTTCTTCTCACAGGGTGGTTAAAGGGCAGGCTCACCCAACCTGGGCACAGATGTATACTCCACCCCACTCCACGGCGCTGAGCACAATAGGGCCAAGGTTTCACCCTAAGACAGACGAAGAAAACTTATTGTCTGTAAAATAAGTCAGGTCTGTGAAATGCTGTACAGTGGTCTGCCCATCCAGAAATAACAATGGAGATTGAGCTCGTACATAAATCCCAGACTGGGAAAAGGTGACTCTGCTGGCCTCTTTGGCACCGTTTCAGCAGTTTTAGAGTAAACTAGAAAATGTACCCGGTGTTGTTTGGTTTGTGGAAAATGAAATGAAATGTGCATGCTTCATTTAAATCATTGCTCTGGGGTGGGGATGAGGGGTTCAGTATGCAGGCTGCCCTGGGGAGAGAGGATAACCCCAAATCTCTCTCACCACAGCAGCTTGGGGCCAAGTGAGAAGTGCCTTTCAAAGCTGCTGCAGCTCCAGTGGGCACAGGCAGGGGAGGGGTGGAGTAGGTTCATGTTCATGTGCCCCCTGCAACCCGAGCCAGAGTGAGGAATGCAGCAAACTTCCCCATGATGAAGGGGGAGCAGCCAACAAGGCTTAGGCAGTCTGGGTATGTCTACACTACATGGCTCCGTCGATGGAGCCATGTAGATTTGTTTACTGGGCAAAGGGAAATGAAGCGGCGATTTAAATAATCGCCACTTCATTTAAATTTAAATGGCTGCCGCGCTGAGCTGACAAACAGCTGATCAGCTGTTTGTCGGCTCAGCGCGCTAGTCTGGATGCTCCGCGGTCGACATCAAAGCCCTTTATCGACCGCCCCGGTAAACCTCATCCCACGAGGAATAAGGGGGCAGTTGACAAAGGGCTTTGATGTTGACCGCGGAGCGTCCAGACTAGCGCGCTGAGCCGACAAACAGCTGATCAGCTGTTTGTCGGCTCAGCGCAGCAGCCATTTAAATTTAAATGAAGCAGAGATTATTTAAATCGCCGCTTCATTTCCCTATGCCTACAACCCTAATCTACATGGCTCCATCGATGGAGCCATGTAGTCTAGACACAGCCTCTCAGAATGCGGGGAAGGGATGTGCCTCCAGCCAGCCCCTTTCACCTGTCTGGTGATTCTCTCTTTTCTGTATGGTTTGATGAGAAGCAATCCCATTCCAGACCCATCCCATTTTCCTGGCCCAACCAAGCACTTATCTTGATTAAAGATAAGAAGAAGTTGTATATTGAATGTGGTAGTCCTAGCGCTTACCATTTAGGAGGAGTGCTTGAACAAACAGACAAACAGGCTGGCAGACAAACTCTCTCAAGTATATAGTAGATGATATTGCCTACATAAGTGATGCAAGGACCACCATCAGAGCAGAAGAGGCAACCACAGACCTCATTACTGCTAGAGTAGTTATTTATTATTGGGTTCCCATAACATGTTCAGTATTTTACAGAGCTGAGGAGACTCCAGTCCTGCACACAGGGAACTTAAGTGTTCATGGCCAGATATTTGCTCCAGTTAGTACCTTACTCCCAAGTGTTGCCACTAAAACCAATGAGTGTAGTAGGAGAACATGATACTACACAGCATGAGTAAAGGTGGCAGAATCTGGCCTTAAAACAGCAAAATACAACACTACAATGGACACAAATAAGATAAACGTAATTGTATGGGGATGAACGTAATAGTATGGGGATGGGTCCGACAAGATATTTTTAAAAAGGAATAAAGAAATGGAAAGAGAATACAAGAAGACACAAAACAGATTGCTATTATTACTTTATTTATATTAACTGATTTCATTGCACCTCCTGAGCACATGTCCTAGAGTTTTATGTTTTGAATAAAGGGCAGCCTGGCTATTTTGAGCCTTTCTATGGATACTGTTGCCTAATGTGGATTTTAGCATTAAACTGGGGGGCGAGGAAGAGGGAAATACACCACATTGTACGAGATGGAGGGTACTAGCAGACTCCAAGCCTCCAATTAATTTGGAAAAAGATGTTCCTTGAAAACACGTTTTAAATGTTGCAGTATAACAGTATAAGCTTCTCCAGCACACCCCTTTGTAGCTAAGTATGGCCCTGCTACAGCCTGCCTTGGCATTTCCTTTGATGCAATAACAATAAAGTTACTAACAGCCCAGCCAGGTAGAAGCCAAATTCTCTAATGCATGTCAGGGTATCTCCATTTAATAGGATAGCAGTATTAGGCATTCTAAGGGAGGCACAGCACTTGAACAATGAGTTAAAGAGGCTTAACTCAATGTCTTAAGGAAACATAAGTCCCAAAACAACAAATCTGAGTCTGGCATGGGCCAAGGCCTCAAGCTTCTCCACTCCCTGGAAAGCTTTGCAGCAGCTTCCCCTCTAGCTTGGGTTTTATCTCAGGCCCCCTGCCTCTCTCTTTAAACAGCTTTTCTCCTTGGAGCTGGCTTATCATTTAGCCAGCTGCTGGACCTAGTCCAGCTGACCCCTTTTCCCCTCAATTAATACTGAGGCTAGGAAGTTCAGGCAGACATCTCATAGTATCTGGTCTGGCAGTTGAAATGGATGGAGGCCATATTTATGCTGAACTTTTTCTCCCAGCTCATCCCTAACACACTGGGCAAGAAGGGAACCATGCCCCTTTCTCTGTGTTAGGCTCCTGGCACCAGGGTCCTTAAAGATATAGTGACAGGATTTCCTCCCGTGCACCATTATTCCCACTGTCTTTCTATTTATATCACCGTTAGGTGTGTGTGTGGGCAGGGGGAGACAGACAGACAGACTTCTAGCCAGTGGGTGTTTCAAACCCTTATAGGTCCAGTACTGTCTTTAAAGGCCTGACTATGCCAACATAGGCATCTATATAGACACACCAACACAAATAATTGCTGCAGACTTTTCCTACACTAGAACGTGTAGAACCTAGTCTTCCTCCTCTTTTAAAGTTGGTTAAGTTAGTGGGTTCCAAAGAACAATTTGTTTGACTCTTCACAAAGTCCTAAGGCCAGGACTGTGCTTGGTAGTATAATCATAGAGGGTAGGTGTCATTTGAATTTGGAAATTTAGAGCCATGGGGTAGGTTGGAAATTATTTTTCAGGCCTACTCCAACGTGCAATGAGGTAGCTCTGTTTGGAAGTCTACAGTGTTACCCACCAGCTCTGTGATTCTTGGGGAGCCAGAGCATGGCCACCTGTCAGCTCTGTGCTCTTGGGGAGCCAGGGAGAGACTTTCATAGAAAACCATCCCCCTCCCACAGGCCTCTGCTTGAATCAAAGACAAAGCAATGAAAAAGCCGGGGAAGACACACCTAAACTGCTTCAGACAAGGATGATAGAATTAATGAAACACCCCAGCCGCATCTGCATTGAAGATAGAACAGAGACACATCTCCATTAGTATACAGAATGGAGACCAGCTCTTTCAAAGCAGGAACCGCACTGAACTGTAGGATACCAAAAGCAGAGCAGCACTGCCTGATGGGAAATCTCTGCTCCAGATGCTAATGAGCCCAGGCCTGCTCACACCCAAATTAGTCATTATCAGACCAATTCTAGTAATGGATCCTATTGATATCCAAAATACTGAAACTGCCTAGTTGCATTGTGAGCTGTTCAAGGAACATCACCCATAACCAGGTGTGATGAGTCTCTATTGTCTCACCTCTGTTTACCCATAAACAAATCCAGTGTTCTCTTTGAACTATTGTCCTATCCCTATAAAAACTCCGATCATTGCCCAAGAAAAACTATTCTGATACCTGGATTTAAACTGCTTCAGTTCCATTGAGACTTCTTCATCTCCTGTGTGATCATGCTGGGGGCTCTGCTTTGCTTGTCTCCTGTCCTCTGGACCCCCAGCTCCCATCACCATCTGGGAACCCTGATCAGTGCAAGCTGCATGGAGTGGTGAGGTCTCTCTCCTCCCCTTCCCCCCCACCCCACCCCCCGCAGCTACCTCTCTCTAAGCATAGCCTTCTGACTCTTCCCTATGTAAACTGTTATATGGTTAGCTAGCCCTAACATTTGTAATCAATTTCAATTTAGATTTAATATTGTAATTGTTTGTTTTGTGTGTTTGGCTCTATCTATCTATCTATCTATCCTTAAAATAAATAACTTTCGTTGTTAAGCTGATTGCTTCTCTCTCTTTCTTTCTCTTTCGCTCACTCTTCCTCAAGGGGTGTTTTGGCTTCCCCATTCACTCTGCAACAACGCTTCTTGTACCCAAGCTAAAGATCCCTGTAGCGCCCAAAATCCTGTGGGGTTTGCTCATCGTGTGCTTTACCTGCGAATGATTGTGGTGTGAAAGTGAGGATAGGGAAGTGCTGAACCTGGGGGCATATGAGGATGGCAGCTTAAAGTGCTGTTTAATCCAGCCCACTGAGTCCAAAGGCTCATGAGGGTGCAGTGTGGCATTGCTATTAAACCCAGCCTGCTGAGTCCAGGGACATATGAGGGGGTCAGCTTGTGAGTGCTGATTACCCAGTCTTCTCAGGCATGCTCTGTTAGTGGGTGTGAATGTCTGTGTGTGTTGCTAAGGTGGGAAGAACCCCATCCTGAGGAACCTAGTTCCTGCAGGAGAGCTCCAGTGGGAGGGGGAATTGGCAGCAGGGAGAATTCAGCTCCATATGAGAGCACAAGTAAGCACAAGCAGCACACTGATAGAATTGTTAACCTCCCCCCAGTCCCATAAGAGTAACCCTAATAAATGAGCATACCCCAGAGTATTGGGCAAACCTGGTAACAGCAGTAACTGCAAAATTGGATTTTTTTGTGTGCAATGGACTAACTATAAAATTCTGCTGTCCTTTTTTAAAAGCCACAGGGAATGGATGCTAATATGTCATCCTTGAGATTGGTACATTCATCCATTCAGACCTCTGGTGTTGATTCCTCACATAACCTACAAAAGGAGACTGGAGTATGAAATCACAGATTTAAATGCCTCAAAGGACATAACTAGACAGCCCACAACTGTATTTCCTTGAGGTGTTCCTACAAGAGCTCCATGATGTACAATGCCAAAAGGAAGCAGAAAGAGATCTACGAAATCAGTTGTGACAAGGTACCATTGTCATTTTTAATAAGAAATGAGATTATCTCATTTGGTGTTCAGGTAAAATAAAACTTGACACTGATCAAAAGGGACATGATTAAAAGGGATAAAGTAACCAAAGAGCCACCACTTTCTCCATAAACTTTCCCCAATATTTCACAGTTTAATTTATAGATGTTAAAAATCGAAGTATATGAATAACAATGCAGAAGCCCTTCAAAACCGTAAGCCTACATAAAGTTATCCAAGTATTCAGGTTGCAGATAGAATGACTTAAGACAATCCAGGGCCCTACTCATTCTGTGACTTAGGGGCTTTTACTGTCCAAGCCTCATACTTTAATCCACCTCCCAATTGGGAGGAGAGTTTTGGGATGGATCCTGTCAGAGAGAGAGAAAAAAAGAAGTATGGGAGGTTTCAGAGAGGTAGACATAGTAGTCTTTTTCAGCAAAAACAACAAGGAGTCCAGTTAGTAAAGATTAAATGTTTTATTATTGCAAAAGCTTTCATGAGTTGCAACTCACTTAATCAGATTCATGAAGTGAAAGAAAAAGAAACAATTAGTAGGTATATGGAAATAGGAGTGTTACATCAGAGCTAAGTCAATCAGGATGGATATGGATAATAAAGTGTGAATACCTAAAGCAGAAAATGACTTATTTGAATGAGAGAGCCATTCACAGTCCCTATTCAGATTTATTCTGATGGTGTCAAATTTGGATATGAATCTCTGCTCAACAGTTTCAAGTTGCAGCCTGTTTTTGAAGTTTTTTAGCTTGAGGATGGCAACTTTCAAGTCTATAACTGTATGTGCAGGGAGGCTAACTTGTTCTCCCACTGGTTTTTGTATGTTACTATTCTTCATGTCTGATTTGTGTCATTTATTCTGTTGTGTAGAGACAGTCCAGTGTTTGTCCAATGTACATGGCAGAGGGGCATTGCTGGCACATATTGCATTAGTAGATGTGCGGGTGAAAGAGCCTTTGATAGCATGGCTAATGTGATTAGGTCCTATGATGGATGGTGTCACTAGAGTAGATGTGTGGACAGATTTGGCAGTTGGGTTTGTCGCAAGGATTGGTTCCTGGGTTAGTGTTTCTGTTGGGGGTGTCTAGTATATTTCAGGTTGGGGGGCTGGCTATCTGTAATGAGGACTGGCTGTCTCCCAAAGTCTGTGAGAGAGAGGGATCATCACCTAGGATCTATCACCTAGGTGATAGATCCTTGATGATGTTAGAGAGGTTTTAACTAAGGCTGTAGGTAATAGACAGTGGTGCTCTGTTACTTTCTTTGTTGGGTCTGCCTGTAGTAGGTGACTTCTGGGTACTCATCTGGCTCTGTCAATCTGTTTCTTCACTTCCCCGGGGGGGGGGGAGGAGGGGGGTACTGTATTTTCAAGAATGATTTACAGAGATTCTGTAGCCATTTGTCTCTACCTGAGCAATTGGAGCTAATGCAGTTGTATCTTAGGGCTTGGCTGTAGACAATGGATCATGTCATGTGTTCTGGATGAACAATGGAGGCATGTAGGTAAATATAGCTGTAAGTAGGTTTCTGGTATAGGGTGGTGTTTATGTGGTCATCGCTTATTTGCACTGTAGTGTTCAGGAAGTGCGTCTCTTGTGTCCAGGCTGAGATTGATGGTGGGGTAGAAATTGTTGGGCCTCCTTCCCATGGGTCCAGATGATGAACTGCAAGTAGATGAGGGGCATTTGGATTAGAGCTGTGGAAGTGTTGTTCTAAGACAGCCATAAAAATGTTAGTGTGCTGTGGGGCCAAAAAGGTATCCATAGCAGTGCCACTGACTTGAAGATATAAATCATCCCCAAATCTGAAATGGCTGTGGGTGAGAAGTATGGGATTTTCCTTTACCCTCATATGGCTTTAAATGATTGTCTAGATTCAGACTGACATTCCTCCAGACCCACTTTCCTCCATGCATGATCACAATCCTGCAAAGATTTCTGTATATGTGTAGTTTTAAACATGCAAGTAGTCCCATTGACTTCAAAACCCATGGATTGCAATGTTAGAATTCAGGAATTTAAGCACTTGTCATAGACTGACTCCTACCCTCTCCAACAGTATGCTCCCAGAACCAAAATAATAAAAGCTTTTGTTCTTCCCTTCATGGGGTATAAACGTCTTTTGGTCCAAGCAAGAAAGTAAAGTCTCTTTTTCAGTTGAGTCTGGTTTCTTCCTTTCAAAATAGCCCCTCCTTCATTCCCCTTGAATTACATGGCAGGTAGGTCTCGCAGATAATGAGTCCCTCAGCTGCATCCCCTTCCTATTCCACTGTAAACTGTTGATTGAGAGGCAATCAGGGTTTTTTCCTACCATTTTCTGCTCTTTGAAAGAAAAGTGAATGTCTGGGAACTAAACTTAGCAACATTTTTATGCAGCAGGGATGAAGGGACCAGTGCAGAAAAGATAAGAGTGGCTCCATCTTCTTGGCTCCCAGCATGGCCATGTTTCCTGTTTCATGATGCTCCAATAGACTCCCAATTCCCTGGTATGCAATCACGCAAAACTTACCTGAACCTTTTCTCCTTTCTACCCTCAGCTTCCTTCCTTCCTTCACCACTCCCCCCTCCACAGCTCTTCCAAGACTCCTGGCAAGACTCAATGTACCTTTAATGATTATGAATACCAGCAGCTCTCTTAACCTCTCCCCGAGGCTCCACTCACCTCCCATGAATTCAGATAGTGAAGGCTTTAAGACAGCTAACATACTCTGGAATGTCTAGGGTCAGCACATACAGAATTAAATTCAACAGATGCCTCGGCTCAGGAGAGCATCTGCCAGAGTTGCTGAGCCCCACAACCTGATTTTCAAGAGATGGAAGAGGATGCAACATTTAGGAAGGATTAACAATAGCGAGGAAAGGAGCTGGGGTAAAAAACTACTGATAAAATTAGAGTTCTTAGAGTTTTCTCCTCAATTCAAATTGGTATCTGTTCAGGGCTTGCCCTTATGTTGCAGCTTGGAATCTATAAAAGACATCCAAGGTTATACCACAGCAGGGCAACTCCCCTTGGCTTGTAATAAACAAATCAAGAGACCCCCTGAGGTATTGGGACTGCAATTCAAACACTCTGTTGTCTGTCAGGTTATGGAAGAGCAAAACGATCCATCCATAATGGATGTGCTGCTCTAATGGGTATTCAGGAGTCACCCTGAGCAAATGCCATTGAAAAAAATGCCATCTAAGAGGATTATATTTATCTGTATAAATAAATAATATCTGTGTAATTATCTATCTAGATAGAAAGATAGATAATATTTAAGATTTATTATGCCATGTATACGGCCAGATATAATAGAAATAACATGACTATGCAGAAATGCATTGCTGAAAAAGGAGCAAAAAGTTTTGGTAGGGTAACAGTTATCTTAGTTGTAAAGGAAAGAGTTAAGCCTCTGGGCATCATTTGATCCTGGGACATATCCCAGTTCTGCAGAGTACTGCAGCTAAAACTCTTTCTAGTGGAAAGCTACAGTGGAATGAGTGGTCCTTTAGCACCTTAGGGTATGTCTACACTAGCCCCCAGTTCGATCTAGGGAGGCTAATGAGGGAGACCAAAATTGCAAATGAAGCACTGGAGTTAAATATCCCGCGCTTCATTAGCATGTTCCCGGCTGGTCGCCATTTTAGAAATTGACTAGCCCAAAGTAACTGCCCATGTCTACACATGGCAGTGAAACGCGATTCTGAATTAAAGCCCTAAATCGAATTAGCTGTTAAACCTCATTCCAGGAGGAATAACAGCTAATTCGATTTAGGGCTTTAATTTGGAATCCCATTTCACTGCCGTGTGTAGACGCAGGCAGTTACTTCGGACTAGTCAATTTCTAAAATGGCGACCGGCCGGGAACATGCTAATGAAGTGCGGGGTATTTAAATATCCCGCGCTTCATTTGCAATTTCGGTCTCCCTCATTAGCCTCCCTAGATCGAACTAGGGGGCTAGTGTAGACATACCCTTAGAGAGTAGCAAAAAATATATATAGTATACTTGAACTGGAAGGGACCTCAAGAGTTCATCAAGTATCATGTTCCCAGCTCAGGGACAGAGTCCAAGACAGCCTGGAAAGTACAGCAGGAATTTCAATTCATCTGCTGGGCATCCTCCCACAGAGATCCAGCTATGCCTTTTCCTGATGGAAAGCCCTCCAGAAAGCAAAATGGCAGAAAGACTGTCTGTACTCTCCCAGGGGAGAATTCCTCCTGGGTGCAATCTTCCCCACTTTCACATGACCTAATTCACACCTTCCTGCACAACCATAGGTGCATCCAACCCACTCACTAAAATGTGCAGTATTTTTTCCTCAGACTGCCTGTGTTTCTGAAGGCAAGGGCATCTTAATACTGGAGAAAAGCTATAGAGCGCTCATAGTTTGCCTTGCATAATAAAAATAAACAAATAAATTAGATCTTTTCAGCTCCTTCTGTTTTCTACTGAAGGTTCCAAATTTAGGTTGCAGTAGTCCACTCCCTCAAAAGCTCCAGATGACCAAATAACCTTTCTTTTAAAAATGGGATTTACTAATGACTCTTACTCTCAAGTTGGTTACCCCAAAATACTGGTCAATTTGAAAAAAGTTGTCAGGTATGAGTAAAAGTTTCACAGGCCAAAAATTTCAAGTGTGGAATACCAAGGCCCCCAAAAGAGCTATGGAAGCATACCGCTGTAGGAAACAAGCACACTTATTTAGGTACCTATACATGAAGTTAGATGTTCAACTTCCATAACCCCACATTTAAAGATTTCCCCTTAATTATTCCAACCTAGGTTTATATGCAGGTTTTCAAATTCAGCAGAAATAATAAAATATAGTTGAGCTGGAAAAAAACGAAAAAAATCATATCAAATGCAGCACTAATTGCTCTCTTGCAAAAACTGGTTTGGGCCATAGTGTTCCCTGTAAGTTGGGTACTTGGACGTCCATCCAGGAGAGGTGTTGCCTATCTGATTAGGAGAGCACTCACAGTGCCCACAGCCAGAAGCATGTTTCTAGTGGTGGTGCACAGCCGCACATGCCTTGGTGCACATTACAGCATTTATTCTGCAAATGGATGAAAAAAAATAGAGGGAATATTGGCCATAAGTGTAGCATTGGGACTATGCCCTTAGAGGCTGACTGTCCCAGACAGAGTCTGGGCGAGACATTTTAGGAGCTCGTGGTGTTGATATGCAGAGTCAGTTAGAACTGGTCACAAAATAAAGCAGGACTCTTTCAAACACCTTAAACACTAAGGCTGTGTCTACACTGGACCACTTATTCCGGAAAATCAGCCGCTTTTCCGGAATAAGCTGCGAGCTGTCTACACTGGCCCCTTGAATTTCCGGAAAAGCACTGACGATCTACAGTAAGAAATCAGCAGCTTTTCCGGAAAAACTATGCTGCTCCCGCTCGGGCAAAAGTCCTTTTTCCGGAAAACTGTTCCAGAAAAGGGCCCGTGTAGACAGCCCAGTAGCCTTTTCCGCAAAAAAGCCCCAATCGCGAAAATGGCGATCGGGCTTTTTCGAAAGCGTCTACATTGGCCACGGATGCTTTTCCGGAAAAGGGCTTTTCCGGAAAAGCATCCTGCCAATGTAGACGCTCTTTCGGAAATACTTATAACGGAAAACTGTTCCGTCTTAAGCATTTCCGGAAATTCATGCCAGTGTAGACGTAGCCTAAGGGTATGTCTACACTACAGCACTAATTCGAACTAACTTAATTCAAATTAGTTAATTCAACTAAGCTAATTCGAACTAGTGCATCTAGACCTAAACTAATTCGAATTAGCGTTTTGCTAATTCGAACTAGCATGTCCACATTGAGTGGACCCTGAACCGGTTAAGGCTGGCCGGAACCAGTGCCGGCAGGGCATCAGGTTAGGACTTAGCGTGTGGGGCTGCTGCCTCAGGCTAGCCGAGGGCTGTGCTTAAAGGACCTGACCCCACCCCGACAGACAGTTCTCAGGGTTCCCGCTTGCTTGTCTACCTCGATGAGGGACAGCAAAGCAGTCCTGTCTTGGAGTGCCCTGAGTGCCCACACTTGGCACATCACAGCACTCAGCCATCAGCCCGGCTGCACTTGGCGCAGGCTACCATCTGGAGGGGTCATTCAGGGGGCTGTCAGGATCCAGGAGGCCCTGCGGGAGAGCTTCCACCCCAAGGAGCCTGCAGAGCCACCCCAGTCCTCCCCATCGGGGGCTCATGCCCCATTCCTCCCTCACCTCCTTCCACTTACCCTTCCCTAGCCCCTCTTCCTGATGTAAAAAATAAAGGACACGTGTGTTCAAAAATAGAAACTCTCTTTATTTAACAAAACTGGGGGGGGGGATTAACCTCTGGGGAGACTGGGAAAAGGAGGTGGAGAGGGGAAGAGAGAGGGTGGAGAGGGGAGGGGAAACCTGGGAGGAGGGAGCTGGAAGGGGGCCAGGGGAAGAAGGAGGAGGGGAAGTATAAAACTATGGTACGCCATATCTTCAGTACTGTGTACAGATGTGGTCTCTCACCTCAAAAAGATATTTTGGCCTTGGAAAGGGTTCAGAAAAGGGCAACTAAAATGATTAGGGGTTTGGAACAGGTCCCATATGAAGAGAGGCTAAAGAGACTGGGACTTTTCAGCTTAGAAAAGAGGAGACGGAGGGGGGATATGATAGAGGTATATAAAATCATGAGTGGTGTGGAGAGGGTGCATAAAGAAAAGTTCTTCATTAGTTCCCATAATATAAGGACTAGAGGACACCAAATGAAATCAATGGGTAGCAGGCTTCAAACTAATAAAGAAAGTTCTTCTTCACTAAGCAAATAGTCAACCTGTGGAACTCCTTGCCACAGGAGGCTGTGAAGGTGAGAACTATAACAGAGTTTAAAGAGAAGTTAGATAAATTCATGGAGGTTGGGTCCATGGAGTGCTATTAGCCAGGGGTAGGAATGGTGTCCTGGCCTCTGTTTGTGGAAGGCTGGAGATGGATGGCACGAGACAAATGGCTTGGTCATTGTCTTCGGTCCATCCCCTCCGAGTACCTGGTGTTGGCCGCTGTCAGCAGACAGGCTACTGGGCTAGATGGACCTTTGATCTGACCCAGTACGGCCGTTCTTATGTTCTTATGTTCTAAGCTCAGGGCTCAGGGTCGGGGGTCTCACTGGACCAACTTGATTTTCATGCAAACCTGCTCCTGGGTTCTCATGTGGCCTTTGGTGGCCAGGCTGGCAGCTATCCTGCCTTAGATGGCCGCTTTCCTGTGCCTAGTTCGGAGATCGTGGACGTTGGAGGCCTCCCCCCAAACCTGGATGAGGTCCACGATCTCCGCACTAGACCAGGCGAGCGCCCACCTCTTGCGGCCCCGGGCAGGCTCCTGGGAGCTGCCAGCCTGGTGCTGGGAAGAGGCGGAGGTCTGGGTGGCAGCGGGTGGCTGGCTCATGCCTTGCCAGGTGCAGGGTCTGCTGGCTGGGTGCTGGCAGGCTTGCACCTGGCACGGGCACCATAGCCAGACCGTGGCCCTTTAATGGCTCCGGGGCCAGGAGGGGGGCAGAAGAGTTTCCCTGGCTTGGCCCAGAGTGGCCACCAGAGCAAGCTGGGAAGGGCTAGCCTCCAACTAGTTCGAATTAAGTGGCTACAGAGCCCTTAATTCGAACTACTTAATTCGAACTAGGCGTTAGTCCTCGTAGAATGAGGTTTACCTAGTTTAAATTAAGCGCTCCGCTAGTTAGAATTAAGTTTGAACTAGCGGTTTGTATGTGTAGCGCCTATGAAAGTTAATTCGAACTAACGGCTGTTAGTTCGAATTAACTTTGTGGTGTAGACATACCCTAAGTGATCCCTGAACACCACAATAACATGCCGCAGATGCATACAAGGAACTTGTACCAATGTCAATGTAGGTTCTGTCTGTGGAGGGAGGGTACTGTTTCTATATCCGGCAAAGAATGCTTGCACTTTAATCAAATTTCACCCAGCCCTGTTAAGAGTAAAAACAAACAATAAAACATAATAATAATATTTAGCAAAGCAAAACCTTTTAAAATAACAATAATAGTTGTGATTTTGCTATTTTTGAGGTACTAATCAGGTACTATAATAGATTATGGCCTCATAAAACAGAACAGTGAAACTATAGTGTTCTGAATTTAGTAGTTACAACTGCAGTGTTACTCCAGGACCTTTTCTGACAATGAAGTGTATAATGCAGTATGGTAACTGTAAATAGAAAATCAATCTAAATTGGGTTTGATTATGGCTTTCATCATATCAAAGCAGAAAAGAAGTGCATAAGGGAAACTGAAAAAGCAAAAGATATGTGTCACTAAAAAACCATAACAAAAGACAAGCTAGCACTATGAGCTGCCTAATTGTAAAAATATCTCAACAGGTGCCCAGAAGCCTAGCAGTATTTACACAATGCATATAAAGTAACAGCCTTAAAAGCAAGTCATCAACTATATAATAGGAAAAAGTGAAAAGGAGAATTAAGCAAGTGGGAGATGGCTTCCCAAAGCCATCATTTATAGCACAGCAGTCTATGTTTTATTTCTTTGTAGCCAAGAGTATAAAAATATTTCTTATCCAACTATATTATGTATGCGTGGCAGCCTTCTAGAATTATGTACAATAAGGGCTTTGTGTAGTGGTGTAGTTTCTGAGATTTTGGAACATCTCAAAAGAGTAATTACACATATACAATTCTAGGTGGATATTTGTACAAATAAAAGAGAATTTGGTATCCCAAAGCAATGAGCTAACCAGGGGCTGCACAACGCTTGCTAAGTCAAATGAAGTCACTAGTGTATGCTCATGAAGGGCCTGATCCAATGCCCAAGAAATCAGTGGAATACTTCACCTACTTCAATGAGCTTTGCACTAGGCTCCATTATATTCCTCTGTCTTCCTGTATCCACCTGCGCTTCTAGCCTGTTTGCATTCACTGCCTAGCAGTTCATATTCAGAGCATGTGAATAGCAGTGTGCACAAAATGCTATGCTGTAGCTCCCGTGTGGATGTGCAGGCTTGAACTTAAAGGTCCTGAGTGTGCTAATATAGTCTTCTGAAGTGAAAGTCGCATCTCCTTACTCCCAACTGTGGGGTACCACAGAGATGCCTATAGGAATCTGGTTCAAGGTTGCAGGTGCTTGTGCAGTATAAAATAAGAAGCTTACTGAGTCTCTGTCTACACTTCAAAGTTTAAATGGCAGCCACAGCAGCACTTTAACACGGCAATGCGGTCAGAACATCAAGACTGCAAGAGAGATAAACTAACTCCACAAGGGGAGTAGCTAACAGCAGTGGGAGCCTGTTCACACTGGTGCTTTTTTTACACCTTAAGTGAGAAAGTTTCATTGCAGTATAGTGGCAGAGTAGACAAGATCTGAGAGAGGATGAAAACCAGAACTAAACACAAATCTTCTAAAATTTGTCACTAGATCTTGAATTTGTATTTGCTGAGCCATTAAAAGGCAAGCCAAAGGGACTACTGTGTAACATCTTCTCCTGAGCAGAATTGTTATTGCAGTGCAGCACTTCCACAGAATTGCATCACTCAGTAACCTCACCATATGGTATGATCCAGAGATGTGCATGATATTTCATTACCAAACTAGATAACCTGGTTGGCTTGTGTATGGAGTTCTGTTACTACTCTCAAAAGACACTGCCTAAACGCATCACCCCCTTTTAACCAACAGCATGTACCAACTATGGAAGAAAGAGTCTAAACTGCATGCAATACTGCCTTTCTCCAGTGCAGGCACACTAGTAATTTGCATTACTATTGGAGGTAGGGACCTCTTGTGGTAGGTGCTACACAGAGTGAGAGACAGGCGCTATTTAGAAAAACGTACAATCTGAAGTGTTGATCCTTCTGCTACACAACGTCATCCCTTCAACATCATCCATGGAGTCCCTAATCTAACCTGGCTTTCCTTAATTTCCTTTGCTACCTGCTCCCATGGTCCCTTCCCTCCTCTAGCACTGGCTCTGCATCCTGAGTCTGGGCCCAGGTATCCTGGTCCACCTCTACAGGTTAGCTCTGGAGTTCTTTTGGCGAGGACCGCATGGGGTCTCTGTGAGGTTTTGAATCTTACCCAGGAGGAGAAGGGACAGGGCCTGCTCTGACTGTGCAGCCAGTTCCATGTCTTCTGTCTCCGGGTCCTCCAGAGACTCCTTTATTGTGCAAAAGGTCCAGCATGGAGCACATTGTTATGTCTTCCTCCGCTGCCTCTGAGGAGTCTGATAGGACCAGGAGGTCTTCTATCTTCATCTGAGAGATCTTCCACAAGACTTCTCTGAGCTGCCAGTTTTCCACCTGGAAGCCGGTTGAGGCAACCAGATTCATGGTGTTTGCAAAGGGGACACATCTCCCCATGGAGCCCGTGATATGCAACCCCCCGCTTTTGCGTGAAGGTGGTGAAGTCCCCGTAGGTGCACCAGACTTTGGTCCTGGTAGGCACCACCAGAATTAGAGACCTCCAGGACTGAGTAGGGGAACTAGGTGAATCCCCAGTGCTTGCCCAGCATATGGGGCTCTCTACCCCTTATGCCCACCAGCACACTTATCGCCAGCATCCTGGGTCTTCCTTAAGTGGGTCCTATGGGAAGGTGTACCCTAATTACTTCCCACCCTCCAGATCTTGTTATTAGGCTCCTTCCCCATGAATCCCACCCCCACCCACAGCACTTTCCCCTGCATAACCCGATCTGGCTGCAAGACTTACAGCCAGTTTGTTTCTGAACCATGCGTAAGGAACCACTGTAACACTCGTGCCCCACACATTCCACTTCCTCATCTGCTCACCCTGTGTCCCATTTTAACATCCAGTGGTGGGACCTTTTACTACTTGTGGAGAGTAGGAACCCTAAAGGGGCAGCCAGTGTTCCACCTTGGACCCACAGCCTGCTGGGAATGTCAATTGGCAGCTCCTTCACAGAACCATGGGTGCGTAGCTACCATGATTCAACTTCTCCCCCCCACACACACCCTCCGCAACATTTGCTCCTTTTGTGGCATTAGGAAGACCCTGGTGCATGTCTGCTTGGAGTGTTCCAGGTTGCAGCTCCTGTTCAGCCTTCTCCAGAACTTTCTCCTCAGGCTTTGGTTTCACTTTACCCTACACCTCCTTATTCATGTGTACACATCCATAGCCCCACAAAGTCATGAGACCACTTCATCAACCTTATTCTGGGGCTGGCCAAGTTGGTCAGGTATTCCACCAAGAAGAGGATGCTGGATGGGGAGGTGCTCTGGCCCTGTGGACCTATTTCTTCTCTTCCCTTTGGTCACAGATCTGGGCAGATTTTCTCTGTGCCACATCTGCTAGCTCCCTAGACACATTCAAGAAACCGTCTTAGGTGCTGTCTTAGGTTCTCTGCATAATGTCCCCTTCTAGACTCCTGCCTTTCATTCTATAACCCTTGCTCCTACACCTATTTCTGTTCATGAGTTGTCCTTGTAATTGCTTGAGCCCCAGATTCGGTAGCTCCTTCCCTTAGGCTAAGGGAGGAGCCTGCAGATGTAGGTGGACACACCTCCCAGAAAGTAATAGGTATTCCTTTCCATCATACACACTTCCTTTATTCATAGAAGTTTGTGAGATTAGGTGCATTTGAAGCCCCTCCCTTCAGGCTTGCAGCACAGCTGGTACTTTCAGAGGTGCTGGACCCGGCAACATGCACAGACTCACCACCTCTGAAAATCAAGTCCTATATACTCATAATACCTTGGGCGTACTGCAGTATCCATAATGATCTGAGGAGAGGAAATTCTTACTACATTTTTATTGGTAAAAACCATTCTCCCTTTTTAAATTTTTCCTTCCCCTTCAAATAGCAGAGAGTAGTACATGATTGCTGTGGGGCTATCAACAATCAGGCCATTGTCACTGCCATAAAGTAACACAAAGAGAAAGTTATCCTACATTTATGTAAATGCCATCTTTGACCTACATGCAGCTGGCAGTGTGTATTTTATTGTGTTCACTGGCTTTTCATTATACCCTTGTCATTTGTGGAAAGGCATTTTAACTTCATTTAAATCTCCTTCTGCTTCAGAAATGTCAATAAATGTCATTGTTATCATCAGTTTTGTCCTACGTTGGCATTTCTGAGCTGCCCGTCTTTAGATTTGTTTGAAATTAGGAAATAAATATTGAATAAGATATTGATTGTGGACTGGGAAAGGTTGCAGATTATTTATTAGCTTGTGAGCATGATACCAAGGTTTTAAAAATGTAATCTTAACACTAACACCATTCATTCCAGTTAGAAAGAGGGGTTTTAGAACCACTCTAATCTGCGCAATTGTTTCACAATTCTTTGCTTGGTCACCTGCGGAAATGCATAGGTCATGTTAAGATCAATGTAAGATATTCCATAGTGTCAGTGCATCCAAGACATTATAAGAGGCCATCTGGAATTATTAAACCACAAATCAAAATGCCCTGCTTACAAGAAAACACAGACATTGTCTGTGGTAGGTAATCTAAACTATAATTCACTCCATTACCAGTAACTCTGTGTACCGCTTTATCCAGCCTTACAGAAAACTGGATATTTGGAGCTCTGTGTACTAAACTGACACATTTGCAGCCTCAAACACTGCATCACCAGTCAAGAGAATGAAAACTTAGGCTACCAGCATCAGCCCAGAAATGCTTCTGCACTTTTCATCATACCAATGAACTCTCAGATTTCTTCCTGTCTTCAAAGCTTTTCATTACAGGGATTAATGAAATGTACAGTGTCTGTAATATGTTAGAAGAGGGGTGGGAAACCTGCAGACTCCAAGCCGGATCTGGCCCATTACTTCATTACATCCAGCCTGCAGTAAGTCTCTGCCCTGTGGGCTGGAAGCCCCACGCCTTGGTGCCCTTCCCGCCTGGGAGGCTGGAGTTGTGAGTGACAGCTTGCCAGCATGTCGCTGACCCTGCAGCCCTTACGCAGAGGGGTGATCAGGGAAGCTCTGAGTTCTGCTTCCTCCTCCCCCAGCACGAGTTCCACAGCTCCCATTGGCCAGGAACTGCATCCAATGGGAGCTACAGGGGACATTGCCTATGGGCACAGGCAGTGCCCACACAGAGCCGCTTGACCCCTCTGCCTTTGGGCCAGGCATGGCAGCTGTTTCCAGGAGAAGCACAGAGCCAGGGCAGATAGGCAGGGAGCTTGCCTTAGCCCCGCTGCGCCACTGACCAGGAGTTGCCAGTGGTAGTGCAGCAGCAGCAGTAACATTAGCAGCAATGGCAGGTGGAAGCCACAGGCCCTTTTAAATCCCCAGACCTCAGAGCAGCCACCACTCCCCTCCCTCCCCCTTCGTCAGTGGTCTTGTCTGTGGGTCAAAGCCACTGATAGAAAAAGATTCCCCACACCTGGTCACCCCTGCAGTTGGCCAGCTAAAGCCCTGACACCTGAGCTTTTAGAAACATCAGGCAAAGCAGAAATAAGCCCCCAGCCTGCCCTACCCCTTTTACCATCAGAAGCAACCCCATCATATTGCCACCTTTGTAAATGTATCCAGCCCTTTCTCAAATAGTTGAAATATTTTTTTTCTCCTAAAACACCTCTGGTGGTTAGAAATCTTCTAAATTCAGGCCTGACTTTGTTCATGGCTAGATAATAGCCCTTTGACCTTGTGCCAACATTGTCCTTCAGGTTAAATAATTCTTCACCCTTGTGGATGTTTAGCCATCTGATGTATTTATAGAGGACAATCATATCCCCTGTCAGATTTCATTTTGCTAGGCTAAACAAGCTTAGCAATCTCCTGTCATTAGGAAGGCCTTTCATTTCCCTGATCAGTCTAGTGGCTTTTCTCTGCATCTGTTCATCTTTTATGAACATGCTGACCAAAACAGTACCAAGTATTCCAAAATAAAGTCTTATCATTACAACAGTAATAATCCTTTTCTAGTTCTATCAGAAATGCCTGGCCTAATACACCCTAGGATTGCCTTTATGGCCACATCATGTTGGTGGCTCATAGTCATCCTGTGATCATTACACACACATAGGTCTCTCTCCTCTTTTGTTGCTTTCAAGTGTTGAACTCCCAGACTGTAGCAGAAATTATTAGATTCTATGCACTTTGCCCTCTTCAATTTCATCTTATTTCTGTCACTCCAATCTTCAAAGTCATCCAGAGATTCTTGTGTAAGGTCCTGATCTTCCTGTGTATTGACAATGTTTCCCAACTTTGGCCCAAAAGTAGGAGCATGCTAATGAAATTTGCTGATGATCCAAAGACATTAATAAAGATATTGAATAAGATTGTTCCTAAGATCATTCCTTGAGTAACGGCACTAATAAGCTTCCTCTGGTCTGACAGTTTACCTTTCAGCACAATGCTTTGCCTTCTCCCCTTAGAAATGATGGGTATTGGTAGGCCTCTTCTCCCATTAATACAGCATCTGAGCACTGCACAATTGTAAATATATTCTTACAGTACCTCTGTGTGTAGGAAAGTGCTATTTCTTGTTTTACATATGAGGAACTAAAACACAGATTAGGGGAGTTGCTCAATATCACTTAGGAAATCTGTGATAGTGAAAGGCATTGATTCTGGGTCTCCCAGATTAGCAATCGAACCTCTGGACTCTATTTTCTAAGAAAAAGCCTTAGTATGCTATCTATTTGCAACTTGCAAGAGCTAAACATCTCACCTCTCACCTTTGTGTAGCAAGAGCAAATTAATATCACACAGCAGCATTAATATAGCTCCATTGTCATTGCCAGTACATATTGTCTAGTGCAGGTGTCAGATCTGGCTTTGTATGCTCTTCTGAAGGGAAACAGGTTGCCACCCTAAGTAACACAGTAGCAGACAGACAATCCCATTAATAGATTATTTGTAGTACCGTAGTACTAGGAAGGTCAAGTACATTGTAAGGTCAGAACACAGAATCAGTGCAGCAGTGTAGACAAAAATAGCATTTGGGGAAAAAATATAACTTTGCTATAGGGTTTAGCGTATCCAGAGATCACCTTTTAGAGATTTATAAAAAGTAAGTATCTTTTAACCCAGAAACTTTTCATGTGCAAATGGAGAGGAAAGTCACCAACATACATCTATTTTAGGAAGACTGTGTCCTAGAAAAGATCAGGGAAGGGTCTTAACAATGACAGCTATGGACATGAATTGCTAGGATATGACATCCCCATTCACAAGGTATTGAACTATATTATATATCATTTGTGTTGTATTTTCTCATAGGAAATGGGGTTCATTTTCAAAAACATTTATGCAATTTAGGAGCATACATTGAAATTTAACAAAAGTTGGAAATTGAAAGTTAATGGCACTTGTGTTCCTAAATCTCCTTAGCACTTTGGAAACTCGTTTTGTGCTTTCTAAGACACCTACTCCTCCAGATTTGTGACCAGGTTGCAAGGATATGAATCCTTTCCCAGTATCCCATTAGCATTGATGCATTCCTTCTTCACAGTGCAGGGTACCAGCCCCAATCATCAACTTTAAAAGTTTAACTACAGCTGTAACAGTGCAGCCTAGGTTCTTGCTTAGGTGCTCTCAAATACTGGTATGTGAGGGGAGAGTATTCACCAAAGCTATGTATTCTAGTAGCCAAACATGATCTGCTTGCATGGCCTGTAATATATACAAGGTTAGATCCACACCTAGTTTGAATTAGCAGACCTCCATTTATTTCAGTGAAGCTCCATAGATTTATACTAGTGGAGGATGCACACTGTAAGGGCACCAAACTGAAAAGCAAACACTCAAAATATTGGAGTAAGGAATTCTTACAAAAGTGTTCTCACTCTAAAGGTCTGCGTTGCAGTTCCCTGTTATTCCCTTCATTGTATTCCAGACAAGGACAAAACATTACCCCTTAAAAAAATCAAGAAAGTGTTTGAAAATATACATAGCATTTTATTTCCCCACTTAACAATAGTTTCATGATGACCCATCTGTGCACTGTAGCAGCTGTATTTCAAACTGCAAGATTAAGAACGATTCTTCTGCACTTTCCTCTTTCCCATCTCCATCCTCTCCTAGTGCTTGTTGCTAATACAGAGGTAATACTCAATCAACCAACAGAGGAAGGTGTTGATGGCCAGAGATGCCTCTATCCCAGTAGTGATGAGGGGGCAAAAGGAGCAGAAACGGGGGCCATTAACAATTTAAGCAGGATACCAACAGATTAAACATTTTCCTGAGCTGCAGCATGACATTTGCAGTTGAATCACAGCTCCAGCTGACCTTCTGGCAAGAGAAACTGAGGCAGCGTCTACCCTACAGATAAGATCGAAGCAGCTGCAGATGATCTTCTGGGGTTCAAATTAGTGGGTCTAGTGAAGACATGCTAATTCAAACTAAGAGGGTGCTCCCATCAATGTTGGTAGTCCTGCTTCTATGAGAAGTAAGGGAAGGCAAAGGGAGAGTGTGCTCCTGGAGTGTGCTCCTGTTGACCTCCCTCAGTGCGGACGGTGCCAAAATTCAAGTTAAGATACTTCGAATTAAGCTACGCAATTAACATAGCTGAAGTTGCATATCTTAATTCAAATGTATCCCCTAGTGTAGACCAGTCCTGAGGCTGCAAAGGCAAACTAGGAGAGGAGAGAATGTAGAATTAAGATGAGAGAATAAGACTGCTGACAGAGAAGGGAAACAAAGACTCAGTGTAGCCCACTGTTGCCTTTCATGTGAAGTTCTGAATAAGACTCAGTATGTAACAGCACTGTACCAAAAGCAACCCCAGTGAAGAACTGTGGCTTAGAGAGTGACAATTCCTCTTGTGCACCCCTCTTCAGTGTTGCTTTCCTCCCACTTGATGCCTGGCCAGCTATCCGGGGCAGCCAGTAGGGGGAAGGTGGGAGGAGCCAAGGCTGTGCATACTTTCTATCCCTCTCCCTCCCTTCCCTTTCTCCTTTATCCATTATGTAGTATCCAGAGAGCAAAGGATGTGGCTGAGCACCAGACTTGTACCCAAGTAGACAGAGCCAGGTGGAAGAGGTGGGATACTTATTCTTCCTTACTCCTTTGTTTCACTAAGCAAGACAAAGCTTTCTATAAGTGTGCAAAGCATGAAGTTCATATCAGGTGGATGGAGCTGGAAAACTATTCCCACGAATTAGGCAGATTTAGGACTTTCATACTGACATGCAAAATGGACACAGGGTACCTAAAAAGGAAGCTCAGCAACCATCCCCTATACTCTTTGCAGTCTACAGACCATCTTCTCTCAACCTCTTTACTTCCCCACCTTCTGTATCTTCTCTTTGCCCTCCTCGCTGTATTGGCATCTTCCTCACTTCTCTGATAGTTCAGACACAGTCCCACTCAACAAAAAATAGACTGCTATTTTCCCTTAATCCCAGCATGTCTCTGATTATTGAAAGTTATATCATGTGTCCAATTCATTGATCAAGCAAATGAAGCTGCATCATATTCTAGTGTTTAAGTGACTATCAAAGGTGTACAAAAGAAAAGATAATTATACTGTCATTAATGTTTATCCAAGACCCCCTACCATCTTTCATATCCAAATATAATGACAATAATCAAGCTAATTAATTTGTAATGATCAATTCTTGATTAATACACCAGTTAATGCACTGCTTACAGATGCTATTATTAGCAATATATGTCAGTTAATTGTTTCCCTCCTACTTTGCCTCTTCAGAGGAATCATCGTGGCATAGGGAATCACTTGTGTTAACTTTGCTGGCACTGGCAGTAATTCAGGACTTTTGCACCTCTGGAATTTCTGGTTGGTGGAAGGTAGCAGACCTCTAGGCTTCCCCTTTCCACTTTCCATTGTAGAGAATCTGCCCCTTGTACTTCCACAAACAGAATACAAAATACAACATATCAAACTAACAGTGGAGATGTAGTCAATGTTATGGCACTTTTTACAATATATCCCTCATCTTTAGCTTCCCAGGGGTGTGTTGTCAAGTCACCAGGGCCTGATGAAATACATCATAGAATACTCAAGGAGCTGACTGAGGAACTATCTGAACTATTAGGAATTATCTTTAAAAAGTCAGGGAAGATGGTAGAGATTCCAGAGGACTGGAAAAGGGCAAATGTAGTGCCACTGTATAAAAAGGGAAATAAGGGCATCCATACTATGTCTACTCTGAAACGCTATTTCAGGATGCCAGAGTATCCCAAAATAGCTATTCCACATCTTCACAGCAAGCCTGTTATTTTGCGCTTGCTATTCCAATGTCCCTGTAAACCTTATTCTACAAGGAGTAAGGGACGTTTCGGAATAGCACTTTATTTTGAAATTTGGTGCTGTGTAGACAGCGTCAAATGACGAAATAAGCTATTTTGAAATAGCATCGAAATAAGATACACAATTTGCATAGCTCAAATTGCATATCTTATTTCAACCTATGATGCAGTGTATAGACGAACCCCCAGAGAATTACAGACCAGTCAGCTTAACTTCAGTACAATAATGGAGCAAATAATTAACCAATCAATTTGAAAACACCTACAAGATAATAAGGTGATTGATAAGTAACAGCATGGATTTGTCAAGAACAAATCATGTCAAAGCAATCTAGCAGCTTTCTCTCACAGGGTAACAAGTCTCATGGATAGATGGAAAGCAGTAGATATAATATATCTTGACTTTAATAAAGCTTTTGATATGGTCTTGCATCACCTACTCATAAACAAGCTACATAAATATAACCTGGGTGGAGCTACTATAAAGTGGGTGCATACCTCATTGGAAAACTGTTCCTAAAGAGTTGTAATCACAGTTCACAGTCAAGTTGGAGGGGCATAATGAGTGTGGTTCTGCAGGAATCATTTCTGGATCTGGTTCTGTTCAATATCTTCATCAAGGATTTAGATAATGGCATAGAGAGTACAATTATAAAATTTGTGGATGATACCAAGCTGGGATGGGGTTCCAAGAGCTTTGGAGGATAGAATTAAAACAAAAAATGTCTGGACAAAGAGGAGAAATGGTCTGAAGTAAATATGATGAAATTCAATAAGGACAAATACAAAATATTCCACTTAGAAAGGCATAATCTGTTGAACACATATAAAATGGAAAATGACCATCTAGGAAGGTGTACTACAGAAAGGAATCTGGGGCACAAGTGCATAACATTCTTGCAAAAAATGCAAACATCATTCTGATGTATACTAGCAAGAGTATTGTAAGCAACAAACGAGAAATAATTCTTCTGCTCTACTCCATGCTGATTAGTCCTCAGCTGGAGCATTCTGTCCAATTCAGATCATGACATTTCAGGAAAGATATAGACAAATGGAAGAAGGTCCAGAGAAAAGCAACAAAACTGTCTAAAGACCTAGAAAACATGACCTATGAGGAAAGACTAAAAACAAATGGGCTTGTTTAGTCTGGAAAAGAGAAGACTAAAAGGGAACATGATAACAGTTTTCAAGTACCAAAAAGGTTAGAAGGAGAAGGGAGAAAAATTATTCTCCTCTACCTCTGAGAATAGAAGAAGAATCAATGGGCTTAAATTGCAGAAAGGGAGGTTTAGGTTGGACATTAGGGGTGTGTCTATACAGCAAAATTATTTCAAAATATGGGCCGTTATTCCAAAATAACTATGCATGCGTCACCACAGCAATTCCATTATTTCAGAATAATTTCAAAATAACAGACGGCTTATTCCAACTTCTGTAAACCTCATTCTATGAAGAATAACACCTATTCTGAAATAGCTATTTTGAAATAAGGCACTTCTGCTATTTCAAAATAGCCCCTCACCAGGACCATTCTAAGTTATTCCTTCTAGGGCTCTAAATCGAGATAGCACATCTACATTAGGGAAGTCTGTCGTGGACTAATTTTGAGGCTTCCCTGCAATGTAGATGTTCTATTTTGAAATAAGCTATTTTGGAATAACTATTCCAGAATAGAAGCTTCAGGGGGTAGCCAAGTTAGTCTGTACAGGATAAACTTAAAAAACAACAAATGGTCTGGTAGCACTTAATAGCTTATTCCAAAATAACTGTTCAGTGTAGACATAGACTAGGAAAAACTTCCTAATTATCAGGGTGGTTAAACACTGGAATAAATTGCCTAAGGAGGTTGTGGAATCTCCACCACTGTTGATTTTTAAGAGCAGGTGAGACAAATATCTGTCAAGGTTGGTTTTGATAATACTTAGAACTGCCATGATTTAAGGGAACTGGACTAAATGATCTTTTGAGGTTCCTTCCAGTTCTGCAAATCTATAATTCTATTATTCTTTGTTCAGCTGCCCATTAGGGCTTCCTGAGATAGCAATAGAGGTAATACTTAGTGTCTTCTGGACAAGGTTTCATCAGCCACAAAACAAAAGGAGAGTAAGTACTGCTAGCAATTACTGCAGGAACAGAAACATTATTAGATTCAGTGCTGTGCAATAAGAAGAACATTTCTGTATGTCCCTTCAGAGTTCTTGAACAGCTGTTGGAAATCAACCATTCTGCAATAACACTAAGGCTACATCTAGACTGCAAGCTTCTGTTGAAAGAAGCTTTTCCAGAAGAGATCTTCCAGAAAAACTTTTTTCGAAAGAGAGCATCTACACAGCAAAAGCACAACGAAAAAGCGATTTGCTGTTTTGAAAGATAGCATCCACAGATTGGACACTATCTCATATATAAGGCCACCTGGAACCAGTTCAGGCAGGGCATTAGGCTAGCAGTTGCTTCCAATTGCTGTTGCCTAAGCCTACTGAGAGACCCGCTTAAAGGGACCCCCCTGGACAGGCATTTCTCTGCTTCTGCTGCATGCTTGTCTATCTCTCCAAGGAACAGCAAAGCTTTAACAATGCGTGCTCTGGCTGCTTTTGGATGCCACAGCATTATTCTTCTTGCCATGGAGCCGGAGTTGCCCCATGGCATGCGATGGCCCCACATTGCCATGCTGCAGTTTCTGCAGCCTGTCTTCATGGACCTCCATGAGCTCAACACTGAGCTCATCCTTGAGACCCTCTCCCTGTGTGCGGGAGCAAGACCCTTGCAACTGTACCCCACAGTGGAGAGATGGTTTTGGAGGCTGGACACCAGTTCCAACTGGTGGGACCGCCTGGTCATGGAGCAGTGGGACGACCAGCAGTGGCTCCAAAACTTCCATATGCAGAAGGACACCTTTTTGGAGCGGTGTGCCTGGCTCACCCCTACACTCCAACAACGTGATACCCACCTGCAGCCTGCCATCCCCCCTGGAGAAGCGGGTCGCCATCACCATCTCGAAGCTCAGCACCCCAGACAGTTAACGATCAGTGGGCAACCAGTTTGACATGGGGAAGTCTATCATTGGTGCCCTTCTCGTGGAGATGAGGCACTCTTTGGCTGCAGTCCCTGCGGGGGGGGAGTCCTGGAAAGGGGGACCATAGGGAAAGAGGGGTGAGGGGGCCAGGGGTGGCCTGGGGATAGGGGAGGCCCCGTACCTGGGGGGTTGTGCCATTCCACCCTCACACAGCCCTGCTGCTGGGGGGGCATCCTCATAGGGGTGGCTCCTGGTGCGTTTGGTGGGGAAGGGAATGGGGGGTGGGCACCTCACAAGGGCTCAGGCACCACTTCTCTCATTCTCTGTTTTGTGTGTTTGTTTGTCTCCTTTTGCAGGTGGTGAGGGCCATCAACTCCATCCAGCTGCACAGGGTCATCCGGCTGGGAGACCTGGACCCTGGTCGACCTTTGTGGACAATTTACAGACATTTTTGTCGTGTGGTTGGGCAGAGAGCACGACACCCACGTATTTCACAACTCGAGCCTCTATGGGAAGCTGGAGGCTGGCACATTCTTTCCCCGACATGACTTTGCGGTTGGGGATGTGCAGATGCCACTGTGAATCATGGGGGACATGGCCTACCCCCTGATGCTGTGACTGATGATGCTGCATACCAGCCACCAGCAGGGATCAATTTAATTCCCACCTCAGCCGGGCCCACATGCAGGTGGAGTGCACCTTGGACAGCCTCAAAGCGCAGTTCAGGTGCCTCCTGACCCGCCTGGACATGGGGGAGCACAACATCCTCGAGGTAGTGTTGGCACATTGTGTCCTCCACAACATAGTGGAGAGGAAGGGGGAGGCCTTCCTGCCAGGGTAAGGGCAGAGGCCAGTCATGAATGGAAGGCCTTTGAGCAGCCATGCACAGCTGCCATCTGCCAGTTAGGGGTGCGCATCCAGAAGGCCATGAGGGAGAGTTTCTCTCAAGGACCCCAGTAACTCTCCCCAGGGCTTCCCCACTAGGGACCTGTGCCTTGCTCCACTATTCCTTTCCCACCACAACCTCTCCCTTCCCCCTTCCCTTAACTCTCAATAAACACACCTGTTTTGATTTCAACAAAACGAACTTTGTATTTTTCTTTCAATAAAATAAACTGGGGAAGAGGGGGGCTGAGAACCTGGAGGGGGAAGGGAAGAGGGGGCTCAGGGCTCAGAGTGGCATGGGGGGAGGGGATCTTGGTGAACTTGAGGTTGGGCGGGTCCTGGGACCTCAGGGGGCTGGGCAGGAGTGGGGGCTGGAGCAGGGTCAGGGATGGCAGGGGGGGCAGAGGGAAGGAGCATAGGCATCACTTGGGGAGGGAGCAGAGGCATCACTTGGGGGGCAGGAGGAGAGGGAATGGGCATAGCAGGGGGGCAGGAGGGTGGGAGGCAGGAGTGGGGAATAGCAGCCGGGTGTGCCATCATTTCACACATGATGGCACACATGTTGTCGCCCTGCCACATGAGCTGGTCCCATATGCGTGTCCACCATTCAGCGTCCTCCCAGACCTTCTGCTCCAGGGTCTGCTGCATGTTGCACAGGATGCCCACATGATGCCTCATCATCTTCTTGTGGACCCTGGAGCACTTTCAGGTCCCCCCGGGGCTGGGCGGCTGGCTCGGCTGGCATGGATTGCCCCTCAGCGACAGCTGGTCCGGCTGTGGAGAACAAAGAGGGAGAGGCGGTCAGTCATCTATGCAGACACTGTCCTTGAGGCCGTGCCATCTGTGAGCAGTGAGCAACAGTTCTCGGCCCAGAGGATGGGGATATCCCGGGATATCCCCATGTGTGGCCTGCACAGCAGGCCCTGCCTCACAGGGGCTCCGAGGTGCCCAGGGGACCATGATGCCCATTCCTCTTCCTCCCCCATGGACAAGCAGGCAAGGGAAGTGTCTGGCCACGGTGGGATCCCATGGGTGGGAGAGGAGCCTGGAGCAGCCTGCCCTTCCATGAGGCCTGCACACCCACCTGCACCTGGCAGCGCTGGCCGTGGGAGTGGGTGGTGCCTCGCATGTACAGGCATGCCCATGTGCTGTGTGTGGCACTCCTTGGTCTGTATGGGGTTGTGCATGCACCCTTGTGCCCAGTCTGCTTCCAGTGGTGGCTGGTGGTGGGAGGGCATCCTCCCCATGGGCCAGACATGCGTGTGGCCTACCCTGAGCCTGTGAGCAGGATCCCAGGGGTGCTCCGGGGCTGCCCCCTGAGGCCACGTGGCGCAGACTGGCACTGCACGTGCTTCCACATGCACCCACTGCAGCACAATGTCCAGGCCTAGAAGACCGAGTGACGATCGCACCCCATCCACGCTGCACTTGCCTCCCCCACCCTGTGTGTGGAAAACTCAGAACACTCACCTAAAGATTCCTCCCCACCATCAGAGGATGCCTGAGACACATCCAGGCCCAGGGGTACTGGCTCCAGGGCCAGCATCATGGTGCTGGCTGTGTCCTCCTCATCCTGCCCCTGCTGTCCCTTGTCCTCCTCCTCCTCAGCCCCCCAGGATCTGATGGAGCTCCTGTTAATAGGGGCAGAGTGGGGTCCTGCCCCAGAGTGCAAGCTGTGCTCCCTAGCCCTGGCATAGCCCTGGCAGAGCTCCTTAACTTTACTCCGGATCTGTTCTAAGGTCCGGGTTGGGTGTCCCCGCTCTGCCAAGGCCTCGGTGTTCCTGCGCCAGGAGCGGAGATCCTGCAGGGTCTCCTCCTCCCCCCCACAGCTCGAGGAGGGACAGGATCTCCACTCCAGACCAGGAGGGTGCACGCCACTTGCTCCCCCTGGCAGGATTCTGGGAGTCATACCATGGGTATCAATGCCTGTGGCAGGGAGAGCTGCGCAGTCAGGTGCTGCTTCCAGGGCCAGCTTCCTGCCCCAAGGCTTGTCTGGGTGCCTGCAACTTTAAGAGCTGGCAGGAGACAGGAACTATAGAGTTGTGATTAGTTTGGACCGAGTGTCCACCAGGGCACCTGTGTTATTTCCTGGAGGCCTCTTCTTTCAAAAAAAAAAAACCCTCTTCTGCCTCCAGCCTTTTGGAAAAAGGCTTCTTCCTCGTAGAAAGAGGTTTACTGCTGTTGGAAAAAAACCTGCGTTCTTTCAAATTTCTATCAAAATAACTCAATAGCAGTGTTGACGTAAGTGACATTTTTCCAGAAAATGGCCATTTTCCCAGAAAAACACTTCAGTGTAGACATACCCAAAGGGGCCAGGGCACATTCTCTGCCCAATGGTCCCTGTGGAGCTATAAGAACCACCTAGCACGTTAGCTAGGACCCCACACCTTTCAGATCGTGCTTGGTATTTGAACCCTTTTTTCACCCCACCCTCCCAGTACACAAGCACATGGTAAAGCAGAAATTAACATAAGAGCACTTGCCTAAGGTCACACAGCAAATCATGGTCAAAATTAGAAAAAGAATAGTTCCTCACTACCAGTCTCCTCCATTAGCCACACTGCTTCCCCTTATGCTCACTTTCTCCTCAGGGATGGGATGTAAGACATGAATTCACCATCAAGCTTCTTTGCTACCAAATTCTGACAGTGCACATAAAAAGAATATATCTCACCTTTCCTCCTCTGAGGCAAGATCCAGAAATGGCCTTTAGTAGAAGTAAAACAATAGTGTGTTTCACACAAGAAACAGTTCACACCCCCATGTTTGATTCATCATCAGTGATTAGAACAAATGCCAATACAGAAGGCCAACATGGGAAGATCTCATTTGAACTGAATCATAATACAGTGAAAAAGGACTTATGGGGTTTTTTTCTGTTCCTGACCTACAAATCAGTAATACATTATAAAATATGGTATGTAAAATTTCACCATACAGTGGAGTCTAAAAAACATTCAGTACTGTAGGTCAACTTTCCCACCACAGACAAACAGACACACACACACACACACACACACACACAAACAAAGAGTGCAAACTCTATAGAAATCTTACCTTACATTAGCAAAAAGATGATAAATAAGAAATTATTCTGTTAATAAGAGGCTATTATAGACTACCAATCGAGTTTTCATTCTATATAGTAATGTAATTGTTCTAACTAAATTATATTACCTTGAGCATATGACATCAATTCCTGGGCTTTCTATATAATTATAGTGCGATAAATCAAAAGAAGGTTGGCTGCTATATTATCAGTAGGCATTTACACAAAGCCTTACTAACTTCAGCCAGTTTTGTGCCTCTGAATGCACAGAAAATTAATTTCTTTATTGCTTTACATAACAATATTTTTGTTCTAACTATGTAATGGAAGATATGTAGAGATGAATTATATGAAACCACATGCTATAAGACTAACTAGGATATGTCTGAGCTCCTGAGCAGATTCTACAAGAATCCAAATTGGGCTTTGCAAAACCTACTGTCAGCTTTTGCCCCAAAATTTCCTCTGAAATTAATGGGACTTGTGGGACTAAACCCAACAGTACACCATGCTATTGACCTCTCAGCTATCAAATTACAGCTCAGCAATAAGAACAAGCCTTAGTAATGTCAGTGGCAATATATGTACAGTCAACAAAACATCCTCCATAAAAAGCAGATGTAAGAAAACAAAGCAAGAGAGACAGAGGTGAAGGCAGCAAGGTACACTAGAAGAGGTGATTTGACAGCCAAGATGATCATGAAATCACTCAGACATGTCAAAACTTATGCCAGCAATCAGTAGATAAGCTATTAATACAAGCTGATATTTTTAACAAGGAAACTGATGTAGCAGAGCATCTCAGTTGAAGTGAACCATCTACAAATCAGAACTGGCTGCTGCTGGCTGAGAACATAGCCTAGACCAGTGTTTCTCAACCTTTTTTTTTATAAAGTACCCCTTTTTCAAAAAAAAATTATAAGTACCCCCTTTAAAAAAATATTATGAGTACCCCCAGTACCTACAGTTTTCAGACACACACAAAATTTTTCTACCATTGAAACACATTTGTTTAAACAACTTAATCGTAGCCGGGCGGGCGATGAAATTTTTGGGTGTAAAAAGTACAAAAATAATAAAGCGCTGTAAAACTTAAAACAAAAATTCAGTGTTCTCCAAATTTCAGTTGTCTTGATGTACCACCCAGACTTCTCTTGAGTACCCCCTAAGTGTACTCATACCACTGGTTGAGAAACACTGGCCTAGAATGCAGAAAGTCTGGAGCTGTTAAAACAGTAAATGCATTGTGTATTGTGTGGAATTTTCATGGTCTGGATTGGCCTAATTCTGCTCCCCTTGAACAGGAAACTCCCACTGACCTCAATGAGAGCAGAATTTAGCTGCGGCTGAGCACTTTTGAAAATCCCAGCGTACAGGTTTACTAGGGAGCCCCATTAGTCAACAGCATTTGCTAACTTTGTGTGCCTCAGTGTTTGGGCGCCCAATTTCATATATGGGCCTGGTTTTCACAAGTGACAAAGACGTGCCCCACTGAGAGTCAAACTTTCAATGGGATCTGCAACCATACAACACCTCTGGAAATCAGAGTATACAGCTATGTCTATGCTGCAGAGTTGTGTTGCCAAAAGTTAAACCACTCTAATTAAAGCATTGAAATTAAACCAATGAGCTGTAGAAATAAGATTGCTTTTAATAAGACTGGAAATTGCATCACAAGAATAAACTGTATCACATGGTGTACTTCAGGGATTTAAACAAATTGGCCACCCATACTTGAGAGATGCAAAAGAAGCCTTAAACTATTCCAAGAACCTCTCATATGAAGCATCTAATACTGAGCCATCCATAGCTGCACTTTCTGACAATAAAGAGGTGCAAAGTATTAAACCTGTTATGCCTAGCCATGAGTTAACTCATCCAAGCACTGAAATAATCCTTTGAAACTAATGTGATGGGGCACTATTACATAACTACAATTATTTGTTTATGTTTACTATAGTTCCCCTGCCAAGAAAGTTTAGAAAGGGGAGATCCCATTGAAATCCATGATTCAGGAAAAAAAATCAAGCATGTGCTTAACTTTAAGATTGTACATAAGGGCTTTGCTAAAATCAAGGCTTACAAGGCTTAGTGTAAGTTAACCATACGATAAAGCAATGAAAGCAGCATGCAGTGTTTTTAATTGTAGATTAGATTAGATAAAATACCTTGGTTTCTGAGAAGAAAAACCATGCAAACATTATTTCTTATTGTGAGAGGTTTTTTTAGGGAATGTATCAGGTGGTCAAGTATGGAGGAGGAAGCAGCTTTATTTTCTGAAAGGAAAATTGAGGGGATGAAACAGAAGTTGAAATCATTCAGAGGTAACAGGGAAAACAGAGATCTGATAGCATATGGAGAAAGGCTCTCTCAAAACATATATAATAGGATGAGAGAATGGAAGGGAAACCTAAGGAAGAAATTAATGAGATGGGAGGCTGTGCCAAGTAAAAAAGATTGGTAAGAAAAAAAAAGAAAATGTCAACAGGCTCTTTTAATATAATTACTCACAACAGATATCCTGCCCTTTGTGAGAAGGAGGAGGAGGAGGAGACCAAGAATAAATATCTGGAAGCCCAAATGGTGACAAAGCAGTGAGCAATGAAAGGGACACAAGAAACTTCATAGTGAGGAACCTAAGCAAAGACAATACTCAGTCAAACAGAACAAAATTATATATGTAGCCTCCCAGGCTCCGTCTACACTATGCGTTTTTTCGGCAGAAAAGATGCTAATGTCGGACTTCTGTGAACCAGTTCTGCAGACTCAATAGAAGATCAAGCCAGAATCCTCAGAGCTAATGGCATTGCCATTGTCCCTTAACAATCCTCAAGAGTATGCTGAGGTGTGTCTTATCTTGAGTCATTCTATTTCTTTCTGCTTGTTTGTTTTCCCAGTTGCCTCCTATTAAATTAAATCAGTACAGTACATTCATATTAAAGATCCCAATAACCAGTGCAGCACACAGTATTAATATAGAGCAGGTCCACATCAGTCACATCTATCCCATAAAGCAATTCCAAATCCATCATAAATTATTAAAATCCCTTCTTGTGAGAGAAGGTTGGAGATGCCTAAATCATAATAGTGAAGGCCCATCCACCATATCTCTCTAATAACCTGGGACTAACACAGTTACGACAACACTACAGATATTCAACACTGCAGACTTTGGCTCCAGTAAGAAAAACACAATGAATAAGAAGTGACCAATGTGTCTTCTCAGAGATATGATGTTGAAGACAGAGATGACCCATATCTGCCGATAGTGTGGGGGCAAAGTGAGGACAACAGCTTCAGCAGATGTTACAAACCATGCTCAGTCCATTTGAGCAAATTCAGTAAAGTCAAGAAGTGAGTGAGGGGTGAACCCCACATGCCTCTATGCATATATTGCCTCTGGTTGAAAATACCTAGTTCTAGTAAAAGGACCAGTGAAGAAATAACCAAACAAGGACAGAGTCAGAGGCTGCAGGGAAAATTTTATGGCAACACAAAGCAGAATGAAGTAATACCACCAAAAGTGCTTAAGAAAAATAAGAAAGACTTTTATTAATAAGCAAGAAAGATCATTTAATAAATGTTGCCAGCTATTGACTCACTGTGTATGATAGGGTGAGTCACTTTCCCTCTCTGCCTGCATTGCATCATCTGTAAATTAGGAATTATAATGTTTTACCCACCTATTTGGCAGAAGTTTTATGGGGAATTTTTAGTTAATATCTAAACAGTACAAATGTGATATAAATGTGATAGACAGGTGCTCTCCCTGGGATGATGTTTCTCTGTACTACCATCTCTACAGGACTGTTGCTAAATGACACAATCTGCCCCTATACATCCATTAATTATCTCCTCTCTCAACAGGAGTATTGACTCAGCTGTCCTTTTTGAGGAGTCATCACTTTCTTTTATGATATATCCATTTAACATATGAAGACACTCACAATTATAAATATTGCCACTGGCTAAATAGGTCTGGGTTTCTGTTTTCGTTCCTATTCCTAGAATTTCTCCAAACATTATTTCAAGAATATATTGACATAAATGGAGCACTTTCACTCTCCATGTGATTATATTTTTTTGGAACAAGTGTTTTGGGATACTAATTAAACTCCTTTTTAATACACCTGGTCTCTAATTGCAAGTATTAATTTGCCAGATAGCCCACTATTTTTTTTTAATCTCTGAGTTTAAACGTATAGCTGTTAGCCTTCTCTCTACATTAATTCTGTTCTGTATCAGATATGAATTATTGATTTTGATAGACTAAAGACAATCACTACAATGGGTACATTTTGTAAACTGAAAATAAATGCCCTTGAGCCTTGAACTCAGCTTCCTTTGACATCTTGATGTAGTCCTTGGTGTTAAGCCCACTAGCTGATTTTCTGTACAGTAGTTCTAAGATTTTTATGCAGTTCCTGGCTTATTTCCTACACTACATGAATGACAGCATATTTTAAGTGCTATGTCTGCAGAGTGAAAGCTGCGAAGTGTTTTTCAAGTAATCATGAAATCTAAAGTGGTTAGCTTACCATGGCTGAGTAATGTATTCTGTACAAATCTGAGTGCTTTTGTATACTTAACATTGTGATTTTCTCTGATCTCAGGTATCACATTTAAAAGTATTGTCATCTTGTAGTTTTATAGTTCAACTTGAATGTTTATCAAGAGGAGCTTTCATGGAGCACACACATATACTTTAAAGATACCATATATTCATTTATATTCCTTTCTTGTAATAATCAGGTTGGAGGTAATTTTTCTCAATCTCTAGGAAATGTATCTGATCTTGGAATATTTTGACTCATAATAGTCATATTCTTGTGAGATTGTTTTAATTTTACAGCCTACTTATGGTAATTAGTAATGCTATCTCTATTCCAGTAGCCTCAAACAAAAATGGATTTTTCTTCCAGGTCTGGCTAAGCTGTTAAATCCACAGAACTGACCTACCCATTTGGAGATTCATATGACACTACATTGCCCTGTGAGGAGCTCCAGGACTGGTTGTTCCTCAGGGACAAAATGTTTGGCAACTCCCAAGCAAGTACCTGCTATATCTTCATCTTCCTGCACCCATCTAACTCTTCTATAGTGTGCAAAATGAGCAGAGAAAAATAAGGCCATGCTCCTCCCCTCCAAGTCCCCACCTAATTTGCAGTTTGCTCTGTTCCTTCTACATCCATATGTGTATGGATAAAGGCAGAAGCTTCAGTTGTAGTTAGCTCCTGATAAGGATGATGCAAGAAGCAGGGAATGTGGAAGAAGTTTCCCTGCAAAATATGGTCCTCAGAGTCCCTAGATGAAAACAGAATATCCTAAAAATAACATTGCCCCCCCCTTCAATGTTTGTTTTCCTAAACCCACCATTAACATTTACTGGAACCAATAATACGTGAACTAAAAAAGCAGTTTACTCTGCCAAGTTATTTATATAATCTAATTTACAAAATGTATAATGGAAAAAAGTCTTTACAGCCTTCCTATAAAATCTTGACTTTCTTTTTTTACGGTACTCCACAGAAGTCTCCATTTTTCACATACCTTTTACACATAGCCAACTCATTCAGCATTTCTAACACTACATCCACTTTACAAAGAGCTATTTACAACTATTTAATAAAGATACATCTTTGTCTGAGGTTTTTCAATTTGATGGTACTTTCCACATCCAAGCTCTAAAGATCAACTCATGTTCCCAAAGTGATTAATACATTTTTGCTATATAAATAAAAAAAAAATGCATGTAGAGCAACATCATGATCCTTGTGTTTGCTTAAGATTAGAGATGGAATTCTGGAGGTGGTCCTTAGTGCATAGTGTAATTTTAAAGTTATTAAAACAATGTATATGTCCATAGAACTCATGAGTTACATACAGGCAGGGAAAAGAAGGTCTTGTGATTCAAGCTCACAATTCTGATTTATCTTGATGGCATTACAGCCCTGTCATTCAGAGTTGTCCATAATTTATTCTCTTTTTCATTTATTCTCTTTTCAATACTCCAATTGTCATCATTGCTGAAAGTGTTTGATATTCCTCACTGAGAACCAAAATTTGCTACCTGAAAGTTAGCATTTTATTGGAAGTTGGATTGATGCTTTTTTGTATTTATTTTATGGTAATATAATTTGAAATAAAAATGCTACTTCTGTGGAAATTCCCTAGCTGTTTTTAAAGATATTAGAGTCTCTGCTAGCACTGAATGTTTATGGGATGAACTCAGTGACCACAGCAAATTAGCCAAATTGAAGCATGGTGGTTAATGGAAATAATCAAAGAGAGATAAATAAATACCTTCCTTCCATTAGTAGATCAGATGGTTGCTAAAGTCAAAATAAAGAGGTGGGAGAAAACACCATTTTAATAGGAAGATAGCTGAGTGCACTACAATGAAGAATTTGTGTGCAATGCAAAATTGCATATTGTTTCACTTGGTTTCCAATGCCTTTTTGTGATGTTAATGAATGAAGAAAATGTATTTAAAAGCTCAACAGAGATATATGAGTTTGTACCAGAGAAGTAGATTTTGGACACAAGGTCATAAAATTTAGGTCATACAGTCCAGTGCACAAAACAGAGCTGATAAATTCTGACTGAGATGGTAATCAGTTAAGATGAAAGGACAATAAAGAATTAAAGACAATAATAGATTCCATGTGGCTATAATATGCTACATAGTCTTCTATACAGGGTTGCAATAAAGGTCATTTTTATCACCAAGCACTTTGGTAGCCATTTAGTCAAACTAGAAAGAAGCTAGAAGCCAATGTTTAAATCAGAATGCCCCCACATTATTTTTCAGATAAATATTTCTATTCTAAGAAAAAGTAAAAGCCACAGGTTA
Organism: Rafetus swinhoei; assembly: GCA_019425775.1. Taxonomy (NCBI): domain Eukaryota; kingdom Metazoa; phylum Chordata; order Testudines; family Trionychidae; genus Rafetus; species Rafetus swinhoei. The sequence goes on along the minus strand of CM033437.1, from coordinate 185,560,417 downwards.
AGGACAATAATTTAAAAGGTAGATGTCAGGGCACTGGCTAATTCATCCGCTTAAGGACTGAACAGTTTCCAAAATGGAGAGGTGTCTAGAAAAAGGCACAATGCCAGAGAGAAAAAGTTATTCATCACTGGAAGATATTATTGGAATTAGTTCCAAAACATGTCCTGCCAGGACTGATCCACTTTGTTTATTTTCCTTACAGGACATTCCTGTCCCCACTACCAAAGTCCAAGGTCTCTTTCAGAACTGGAACCACCAAGGAAAGAAAGTTTATATTTAGATCTGAGACAAGAGACATGGGAGATGTTGGCACTGTGCAAAAATTTGAAGACACTGTGCAGAAAGAACCTGGGGAAAATACATTACTGCTTATTCTTGAGGTGGGTTGATCTGAAAACTTGGAATTATGATTTTGGATGTAGTATTACAATTTTGTCATTAGAGGACATTTGGGAACAAATTGATAAACTAAACAATAAATGCCTGAGACCAGATAGTATTCACCCAAGAATTCTGAAGGAGCTCTAATGTGAAAGGCAGAACTACTATCATTTAAATCAGCTTCTGAACCAAAAGGCTGGAGGATAGCTAATGCGATACCAATTTTAAAAAATCTCTTCAGAGGTGATCTCAGCAATTACAGGTGGATAAGCATAACTTCAGTACTGGGCAAATGAACACAATTTGTTGGGGAAGAATCAACATAATTGTTGTAAAGGGAAATCATGCCTGACCAATCTACTACAATTCTTTAAGGGGGTTGACTCTTAAGCAAAGTAAGCTATCACGGGATACGAGAATGCTCTTTCATGGATTGGCAACTGGTTAAACGATAGGAAATAAAAGGTAGGAATAAATGGTCAGTTTACAGAATGGAATGAGGTAAATAGCGTTTTCTCCCAGGGGTATGTACTGGGACCAGTGCTTTTCAACATATTCATAAATGATCTGGACAAAAGATGTAAAGAGTGAGGTGCAAAATTTGCAGATGATACAAAACTGATCATGATAGCTAGGCCCCAGGCAGACTGGAAAGATCTGGGGCCATTCCAAACCCCTAATCAATTTTGTTGCCCTTTTCTCAACCTTTTCCAATGCCAATATATCTTTTTTGAGATAAAACAACCACATCTGTATGACATATTCAAAATGTGGGTGTACCATGGATTTATATAGAGGCAATAAAATATTCTCTGTCTTTTTTTTCCTATCCCTTTTTTAATGATTCCTAACATTCTCTTTGCTTTCTTGACTGCTGCTGCACATGGGTAGATGTTTTCAGAGAACTACACACAAGGATGCCAAAAACTCTCTCTTGAGTGGTAATAGCTAAATTAGTCCATCATTTTGTATGTGTAGTTAGGGTTATTTTTTCCAATGTGCATTACTTTGCATTTATCAACATTAAAAATCATTAGACACTTTGTTGCCCAATCACCTAGTTTTGTGAGATCCTTTTGAAGGTCTTCAGCATCTGCTTTGTTCTTATCTTGAGCAGTTTACTATCATCTGCAAATTTTGCCACCTCACTGTTTAACCTATTTATAAATGATCTGGAGAAAGGGGTAAATAGGATCAGTCCCAGTATGGACCCTTGTGGGACACCACTAGTTGCCTTTCTCCCTTCTGAAAACTTACCATTTATTTCTACCTTTCCCCATCTTTTAATCAGTTATCAATCCAGGAGAGGGCCTTCCCTCTTTTCCTATGACAACTTATTTTACTTAAGAGCCTTTGGTGAGGGACCTTGTCAAGGGCTTCTGAAAATCTAAGTACACTATTTCACTGAATCTCCCTTGTCCACATGTTTATTGACCCCCTCAAAGAACTCTAGTAAGGCATGACTTCCCTTTACAGAAATCATGTTGACTTTTCCCCCAACAAATTATGTTCATCTCCGTGTCTGACAATTCTATTTTTAACTATAGTTTCAACTAATTTGCCCAGTACGGCTATAATTGCAAGAGAGCCCTTTTTAAATATTGGTGTCACATTAGCTATCTTCCTGTCATTAGGTACAGAAGTTGATTTAAAGGATAGTTTACCAACCCCAGTTAAGAGCTGCACAGTTTTACATTTGAACTCTTTCAGATCTCTTGGGTGAATGCCATCTGGTCCCAGTGACTTGTTACTGTTAAGTTTATCAGTTTATTCTGAAACCTCCTCTAATGACACTTCAATCTGGGACAATTCCTCAAATCTGTCACCTAAAAAGAATTGGTTAGGTTTAGGAATCTCCCTAACATCTTCAGCTGTGAAGACCGAAGCAAAGAATTCATTTAGTTTCTCTGCAATGACCTTATCATCTTTAAGTGCTCCTTTAGCATCTCGATTGTCCAATGGCCCCACCGATTGATTAGCAGGCTTCCTGTTTCTGGTGTACTTAAACATTTTGCTATTCCTTTTTGAGTTTTTGGCTAGCTGTTCTTCAAACTCCTTTTTGGCTTTCCTTATTATATTTTTACACTACATTTGACAACGTTTATGCTCCTTTCAATTTTCCTCACTAGGATTTAACTTCAACTTTTAAATGATGCTTTTTTATCTCTCACTGCTTCTTTTATGTTGTTGTTAAACTACGGTGGCACTTTTTTGGTTCTCTTACTGTGTTTTTTTAATTTGGGGTATACATTTAAGTTGGTCCTCTATTATGGTGTCTTTGAAAAGTCTCCATGGAGCTTGATGGGATTTTACTTTTGTCACTGTAGCTTTTAATTTCTGTTTAACTAACCTTCTCATTTTTGTGTAGTTCTCCTTTCTGAAATTAAATGCCCACAGTGCTGGGCTGCTGAGGTGCTTTTCCCATCACAAGGATGTTAATTTTTATTACATTATAGTCACTATTTCCAAGCAGTCTGGTTATATTTACCTCTTGGAGTAACACCTGTACTTCACTTAGGACTAAATCAAGAATTGTAGTTGTAGCTGTGTTGGTCCCAGCTTCCAGGGTGTTAGAGTGACAAGGTAGTTATTAAACCAACTTCTTCTGGTGAGAGAGACAAGCTATCGAGTCTTATAGAGTTTCTCTTTATGTTTGGGAAAGGTGCTCCAAGCATCAGAGCACCATAGCTAAATGTCAGAAGCACAGATATAACAACTATGTGGATCGTCAAGTATCAGAGGGGTAGCTGTGTTAGTCTGAATCTGCAAAAGCGGCGAGGAGTCCTGTGGCACCTTATAGACTAACCGAAGTGTTGGAGCATAAGCTTTCGTGGGCAAAGACCCACTTCGTCAGATGCATGTGTTGAAGTGGGTCTTTGCCCACGAAAGCTTATGCTCCAACACTTCGGTTAGTCTATAAGGTGCCACAGGACTCCTCCCCAACTATGTGGATGAGACCACAAAATCACTACTGCTCTTGAATGAACTCACAAAGGAAAATGATAAGACAAAAAAACCCTATCACATGTGGGTGAGCACTTTTCACAAAGCAATCACTCTATATTTAGCCTATCAGTTTGCAGCCTCAAAGGAAACCTGCATTACACTTTCAAAGACGAGCCTGGGAGTTTAAATTCGTAATTTTGCTAGACAATAAAAGTCATGGATTGAACAGAGATGCCAACTTTATGGCTTACTATAACAATGTGAAATCCACTAATCTCTTTTTGTCCAGTGACTGTAAAGATGTCAACAGACCATTCTACCTTGACTGGTCCCGTAGAATATGTGCTAACTACTTATGCTCAATAACCAGTTCCATCGTGCATTAAGCTGTGACTCTGGGAATATCCTTCCCAGGCCTTAAGAAGAGATCTGTGTGGCTCAAAAATTTGTCTCCCTCATCAACAGCTGTTGATCCAATAAATCATATTGCCTCACTCACTTTGTCTCTCTAATATTAGTTGTTACTCATGTGCCTGACACCCTCCCTCCCACAGAATAGAATTCCCAGATCCCTCAGGGAATTGCACATCACACTATGCCTTTTCTTAGAAGTGCTGGGCCTTAGATCAGTGTTTCTTAAACTATGTTCCATGGAACACTGGTTTTCCGTGAACAACTCACAGGTGTGCTGTGACCTCTTCTTTGTTTTTGTTACTTCTTCGTTTTTGTCTTTTTTTGTCTGACAACAATATTTTGTTGAAGAAAATTTTCATAGGTGTTCCGCATAAAAAAATATTATTGTTCGGTGTTCCGTGGTCTCAAAGTTTAAGAAACACTGCCTTAGACCATAACCAGCTGGTTCTGGACCACTAGTACTTTAAGGGGCACAGACAGCTCTGTTATGTTATTAATAGAGCTGCAGGTAAAAAATGTCATATACTGACATTTTTTGTTTGTCCGTGACATCTCTTTGTGTTCAGGATTTTAATAAAGCAGTATTTCTCAAATGGTGGGTGAAAACCCACCAGCACTGGGTCATAGGAAAATTCAAAGTAGGTCACTGGTCTGGTATTCAGAGAAGGACTAAGGGAAAAAGAGACTGGAGAGTACACCCCAGGCAAGTCAAAATGATTGGCAGTCTCCTGGGCAATGTGTGGGTGAGTGGGTGTGGTGGGGTGGTCATCTCCATGCTCCCAGAAGGGGAAGGGCCTTGGGTAGAAGGGCTCAGACTAGGCAGCCAGCCCTCAGCACCACCCAGATGGTGCACCTGCTCCTCCAGCCTTCAAAGTCAGCCAGAGCGTGCCATGTGGGGTTCTGCAGCATACCCATAGCATTCCAACAGCAATTCTAAAGGGCCCAGGGCTGCAACTTTTGCTGCTGCCACAGCAGCAATGGCAGTGGGCAGGAGGAGCTCCTGGCCCTTTAGAATCACTGGGTCCTGGATCATTTGCCCCCTTCGTCCTCCTCCCTGTTTGGCTGGCTTGGCAAGCCCATTCCTCAGTGGCAGCTACTACACTAAAGGGCCAGGCCCAGCTCCCTGCCTTGGCTGTGGCAACCTTCTGTGTGTTGGATCCCAGAGCCACTCACTCAAATTTGACCCAGCAGCCTCTCCATAATGACAGAAGGGGAGATGGGCAAGACCTAAGCAGTGCTGCAGCCTCATGTGCAAGGTTGAATGCTTGGAGCAGGAGAGCTAGGCCCAGCCCCATAGGATAGGAGCTACTGCTGCAGCTCAAAACAGGGTAGATTCCTTCTCCAGTCTGAACTGGAGGCCTTCAAGGAATCTTAAATTGGGTGGGGTGTAATTTATTGCCAGAGCACTGTAAAGAAGCCACAGTGTTTGACCCCAAATGTTTTAGACTGTTCTGTAACAGGCAGACTGTTCAATAAGATAGGGCCAGCTTCTTTCACCTTTCTCTCAGTGAGTAGATCCTTACTCATAGAATAATTCCAATAAAGCCAGTGGGACATTTCTGGTTCTAATCATGATGAGAGGTGGAAGACTCGGGCCCCATAATTTGAATAAAATATGCATGCTTGGTGAATGATAATTTATATTATAAGTTATTAATGAACATGGAGATCTGAAGAGAGAACATTTATAAATAATTAATGTTAAATAAACACTGGTTTAGCAAACTGGAACAGAGGAATTGTTTTGAAGTTGCAGCCACTGCAATTTTTTTCCTGTGTTTATTAATAGTCAAAAGCATACTGAATACATTTTGGATGTTTTTAAAACCATATCTGGGTCTTCCATTTATACTGCACCTTTCATTTACAGGGGTATCAAAGGTGCAGGCAAGAATCATTTCACCATACATTGAATGGAGTTCCAGTATTCCCAGTTTACACTGGGAAGCTCCCCTAGAAGTAGGGGAGCTACTGGCTCCTGGACTGTAGCCTTGCCCTCCCTCCATGTCTTCTCCCCATCTGGCTCTGGTACAGCACTCCAGCTCTGCCCGCCATCAGGCATGTTTCTGAGCTGTATGTGATGCTGCACTCAGCCAGGTGGAGAGAGGTAGGGTCACAGTTTAGGTGCTAGTGACCCTCAATGCCCGTGCTCTGTAACCTTTCCAAAGGAAAGACACAGGTGCTAGCTATGGCAATGCTGAACAAAGCAACACCAAAGTACTTTTGATGGTATGAGCCCTAATCTCTCTGTGCCTAGTTTCTCATCTGTAGAATGGCACTAATAGCACTGCCCTGCCTCACAGAGGCATTATGAGGATCAGTACACTAAAGATTATGATGCTGTCATAATCAGGAGTGCTGACCAGCACCTGGTAACTAAGGGGTTTACTAATGTCTCCTGTACCTAGCCAGGTATTGGGTGGTCAGCCAATAACAATGCAGGTAGGAATTTCAAACTGGAAGAGAGGGGTTTTCTCTCTTTGTTCTTTGTTTGAGAGGCAGAGCAGTTTCTTCTGAGTACTGAGGGAGATGAGAGACACTTCTCTCTCCAAGAATGGACTTCTTACAAAGTGTAAATAGGGAAAGATTTAGCTAGTCAATCAGGATTTGTTGTTTTCCTTGTTTGGGGATTTGGAAATAATGTCTGAGCTGTTAATTGTGGTTTTTTTTCTTTTGTAACTAAGGCTTTTTAGCCCAGGGACTTTCCCAGAGTATCTAAATCAATTGGTGGCTCTTTCCATCTAGCCATTTTACTATGCTTGCAACTGTAGTTTTGTTTTGATAATAAATGATTGTTTCTTTTTTCTAATTAACTGATATTGGTTGATTTTTGTGTCCTGAAAGGTATGTCTGTGTGTATCTGCATGCCTGATTGAGGGGTCAGCTACCAGAGACTTCAGTTTGTTTTTCTCTTTTCTTTTTCAAGCTCTTTTGGTGAAAAGAACTTGGGGTACCCTGGGGTTGGTTTCAAGTGTCCACTCCTGTTTGTGGGTTCAGAGCACTTGATGGTGGCAGTGGATCCCCTAAAATCTGGGTATTGGGATTTTGGGGAAAAGTTTTTGTACCAGAGCCTGCAGAGGCAAGGTTTTGGAGTGCTCTTGCAGGCCCCCAACTCCTGCATTCGTGGTGCCAGAGTGGGGAACAGCCTTGACAGAGGCCATATAAAGGGGATTGTTTGAGTACCTAAGATAGAGAGGTGAATGGCTTTATGCTACATTTCAGCCCCACAGGCTTTTATGCTACCTTGTTGCACTGTAGTCCAGCTTGATTTCCTCAGCACGTATTATCAATCAGCAGGAAAGAAAGAGGAATCAGCTAACCAAGCCAGAGGTGATCTGATACTCCTCTTTTACAGCTTCCAGGACATTCTGTCCTAGAGTTTAGTAATAAAGTGGAGGCAGCCTGGGCATTCAGTTCAAGAACTGGTAAGTGAAGGCTGTCGCACAAGTTTTTCCTTACAAAAAACCAGAGTAAAGGAATTGTATATAAATTATGTTCCAGAAAGGTTACATGAGAATGAATCAAGGTCTAATACCCTGTGCTACAGGAAAACATACATGTCAGCAACCTACCTTTGCCGGGGAGGGAAACCTTCCTGACTGGCAGACTGTTTAACCCTTTGTATGAAATTAAGAATCACCACAGTTAAATAGCTATTTGTATGTGTTGGATCCCAGTGGTAAATGCCAAATTTGACATACTCCCCCAACAGAACATTTCCGCAGCTGTTCCACATGCACCAGATAACACTGCAATTTTCATGAGTGCTCAGAACTTTCAGAAAGAGGCAATTAAATTAAACAGTCTACTTAGGCAGCAACCAGGGTTGCCACCCTTCTGATTTTGTCAGGAGACTCCCGGAATCTGGATTAACCTTCCAGGGTGAGTCTACACTGCACGGTTATTTTGAGGTAACTAACATTATTTCGAAATAACAATGCGAGTGTCTACACAGCCATTCCGTTATTTTGAAATAAATTCAAAACAATGGACAGCTTATTCTGAAATCTGTAAACTTCATTCTGTGAGGAATAATGCCTATTTTGAAATAGGCTATTTTGAAATAAGGCGTGTGTAGACACTCCGCTTCTGCTATTTCAAAATTCCAGAAAAAAACTATTCTGGAATAGCTTTTTTCCAAATAAGCGTGCAGTGTAGACATACCCCCAGAGGTCCCATACCCCTCAGTCCTAGCCCATAGCCTGCATCCCAATCACTTGTCCCAAACTGGTAAAAGTGAGAGAGGGAAAGGGAGAGAGAATGAAGGGGGGATAGAATGAGTGGGGGCAGGCCTCAGAGAAGGGGCAGGGAAGGAGCATAGCCTTGGGGAAGGGATGGGCCAGGGGGCAGGGGAAGGTTTGTTGTGTTTGTGTGATGATACAGTTAGTAACTCTAGCACCAAATGCTGAAAATTCACGATGGACTTCTTTTTTACAACATAAAGGCCACTCGTAATAATGAAAGTTGGTTTGGCACACCTTTTAATATAACAACACCTCTTACATCTTATAATTAGATGGCTTGTTTTAGGAGTGCTTCCATCTTTCAAGCAATTTTGGTTAACTGTTCGTTTAAATCTGGAATTGATTAAATGCAGCAATTGGAATTTAAAATATCAACATATTTAAAGTGTTATCTTAATATCTTTTGTTTGTTTGTTTGTTTGTTTGTTTAATTCAATAGATACTGTAGCTGACAGAACACAAAGTCACCTTTTCAGAGCAGAAAGTATGCAGCTTTGGAAAAGGCTTACTGATGTTGGCGCTTGATCTTTAAGTAACATTTCTTGAGCATGTCAGTGATATGGTACAATTAGTTCCTCATCAAAAAGAAGTATGGCATCTCAGAATTCAAATTTTATTATCGCAAGTGTTTGATTTAACATCCTGAATACCTAAGCAGCTGGAATGGAATACATTGTAACCAGAGTTATACTTTTCATTAAAAACATATTATACCTTAAGGGAAGGTTTTTTTTTTCTATAGGGATTGCACTACAAATTAATTACAGTTTGCTATCCTCTCATTTCATGAGATTCATGGGAGCTCAGGAACTGCAGCTTGATTTATATCAGTGTATCCTACTCTGTCATAGTGGGAAGTGTAGCTTTTCTCATATCAGAAAAATAATATGGTTGGTAAAAATTCTGTGGACAAACTGCAAATATGACAGTATACTGTAGCCTCCCCAGAAGACATACATCATCCCACTAACAAGCCATTACCCACCAGATACATTACAGAAACACGTGCTGGCTGGGGAAATGCTGCACATCAGTATATTCCAGACAAGCAACAGCACTAAATTTCCAGGTTTTGTTGGTGGTGGTGGTGGTTTTTGTGTTTTGTTTTGTTTTTTTATATCATATTTTGTGTAAAGTAGAAATGCAGCAGATTTTGTTAGAAGAACAAACCATCACAATGACATTTTTACAACGGCTATATTTTAAATTTCTTTTACAATATGTAAATAAGTGCACACAACAGAAATTTGCACTTATATAGAGACACAACTAGTGTCATAGGGTGGTGTTAAATACAGGTGAGTCAGACAAGTTGAGAAACTCACTGCAGTACTCAAGAAAATATGGACAATAGAGGCTTTTCATCTGGGTTTTCCAGGAAGCCAAAAGTCACAGAAAAACACTATAGCAAATATCCTATCCCTATGTTAAACACAATAGGTCAGAAGTAGAGCTGGATGAAATTTTTGGGCCAATTTTTCCCCAGCTTTCAACAACACAGAAACATTTCATGAATTTGTATGAATTTTTACCAGATTGTTGGTTAACCCCCCCCCCTCCCCAAAAAATTAGCTTGCTTTGTTTAAAGAATTTTGAAATGAAACATTTCAATTTTTTTGTTTGAAATGCCTTTTAATTTTGAAAAATTAAAATTATTTTAATATGGTCAGAATCAAAACAAAATGTTTCAGTTTCTTTGAAACAAAAAGTTTCATTTGATCTGAAATGACAATTTTCCAACTTTTCAATTTGTCCAACCTGAGATGAATTTTTTCACTTGTTGAAGTCACCAATATACAAGAAAATTCATTATCTGAACAGCTGTAGTTAGAAGTCCATCCTCTCCATAGCTTTATATAAATGGGTAAAAGTTAAAGGGGTAAAGCCAGGATTCCACATTTATGTTGAAAGGAAATGAGCTGGCCAGGTTTGGAAAGAAGAATCTTCCATAAGAATCCAGGATCTAGAAGCTGGGATTGGGGAGGAGGCCTATAGGTTCTGAGATTCCTACAGTGCCATTGGGAGGCTATGCACAGTTACAGCCTGGGAGCACTGTGGAGAGTAGATGGAGTGACAGTATCCTGAGGCACCCTGATTGGCCAAGTGTTCCTAATAATCTCAAGGGTTGCCCGAGAAAGTTGTCTGGGCAACAGAAAAGAACTTTGGTCTGCTGAAATGTCATACTTTGCCTGATCTCTGACTCCAGCCAAACTTTGACCTTGATTCCTGCCTCTCAGTTTTAGCCTGGCACTGCCTTTGATCTACAGTCTCTGACTATGACCCTGACTTTTGTGGGACCTGGCCTTGTGATTCCTCCAACTCCTGCCAGGTGGCCAGACCTCAGTCAAACTGTGACCAGTAGGATGGATAGCTTGTGCTCCAGTCTCTTACATCTTATGTGCAGGGCTGTCCTTACCATGAGGTGAACTGAAGCGGCCGCCTCAGATGCCAGACTATGGTGGGGGGGCACCACTACGACCCAGAGTGTAGAAAATTGTGTCTGATGCTGGTGCATATGCTGCATAGCAGAGTAGTACCATGAGAGGAGTAGAACAGGAAAAAGGCAGAATTGAGACCTTTCAAAGTTTTGGCCCAAGCGATGGGGCATCGGGGCGTCATTTGAGCTCCTTGCCTCAGGTGCCAAAATGTTGTGGGCTGGTCCTGCTTATGGGTGACATGGTACTTCCCTACTAATGATGGAAAGTACTAATAGTATATAATTGTAGTTACTCAGCTTTTTTGTGTGCTGGACAACAGGTCCATTAAAGAAAAGGTCCTTTCTTGGCTCACCTAAAGAAAGCAGTCTCTGCACTTTCTCCAAGGGTATGTCTACACTGCACATTTATTTTGAAATAAGCTATTCCAGAAGAAATACTCCAAAATAGCTTATTTCAAAATAGTGCGTCTACACTAAAGGGAAGCCTCAAAATTAGTCCAAGCCAGGCTTCCTTAATGTGGATGTTCTACCTTGATTTGGAGCCCCAGGAGTCACTGGGGAGTAATTAGTCTGAATGATTCTGGGGAGGAGCTATTTTGAAATAGCAGCTGTGGAGAGTACACACTACAGCTATTTCGAAATAGCTATTTCAGAATAGGCATTATTCCTCATGGAATGAGGTTTATAGAAGTCAGAATAAGCCGTCCGTGATTTTGAATTTATTTCAAAATAATGGAATTGCTGTGTAGACACTTGCATTGTTATTTTGAAATAACATCAGTTATTTTGAAATAACTGTGCTGTGTAGACGCACCCCAAGATTCTGAGCAATGTTTGGGGCTAAGGTTCCTTTCACCCACCACTTTTAAGCTTTCACACATCAGCACCCCTATACATGACCCAAAGGTATACACCACATGCAAAGTATTAAAAGGAAGCCAAAGCAGAGGAAAAGAGCTCAGGTGAGGAATTTCCATAGCTTTCATTCCTAGATCAGTAGCATCATTAGTCTATATTTGTCCTTGGGACTCTCTGATCTGGAATCTGGCCTCCAAGCAACTATGCTGACAGAAAAATGACAGGGAAAGCGCGCACACACACGCACACACACAAGGAAAATACTGATTTTTGAGGGTTTGTTTTGGCAACATAGGCATTGGGCTATTGGATACTTGTCACAAGGGCTGTGACTTGGCATTTCCCTAGGAAAAGACTATGAAATGATTTATAATTTAGTTAACATTTGAATTGTTAAAAAATGGACTATGTCTCTGTTGGAAGATATTTGTGTCTGTCAGTCACTCAATTGCTCAAGGTGCTGGCCCACTTCAAAACAAGTTATTAAAAACTAATCTTTGTTGTTGCTATAGTTATTGAACTGATGCTATCAAAGGGACTATATGATTTACAGCATCCATCTCTAGGGAAGCTTCACTCAGACTTTTTTTTTTTTTTTGGTTGCTGTTGTTATTGATGTGCATTTGGGATTGGATCCTGCCATTTTATACAATCTAATTTTCTGCTTGCTGGCTGGGAAAACAAATACTCTAGTTCTCAGTTGGGAAGCTGTGGTTACACCTATGAAGATTCATGTTGCCCCAGTGTGGGAAAGGTGTGTTGTTTGGTTTCATTGGCCTTCAAATAAGAGCAATAAATGTTTTTAATAAATGGGTAAGAAGGTCATCTAGTTTCACTGCCGAGTCTGGATTCTGTAAATCAAAGCATTTTCCTACAGATGGGCCCAAACCAAAATTTGAGACCTACATAAAACAGTTCTGAACTTTTGCAGTTTTAGCCCATGTCTGTACTTTACATACTTTATTTCAGATTCAGTGGCAGGTTAGTGACTATCTGCCCAAATAGGGGAGCAGGGAGGAATGATATAGGGAACTTTCTTTGTATTCTACCATGTAGAGCTCTACCACAAAGCTTCAAGTTCTGTGCTTAAGCCACACTTTGCTTAGAAACACTGAACTCCTAAGGATGTTACAATATCCGTGGATACAGTGAAAAGAGCCTTTTGTTTATGCACTCCACCCAGGATTATATGCAAAATGCGTAGATGGGTTCAGTTTACCGTAAGCCGAGCTGATGCAGCGTCTACTCTACTAGAGACCAAAGGGAGCACGTGCTCTTGTCAGCGACCCTTACTCCTCACAGAATAAGGAGTACAGAACATTGATGGGGGGCTGCTCTCAGCATTTGAGGGGGGTCTACACTAGACTTACTAAATCGAATGCTAGCAGATCATTCTCTGGAGGGTCAATATTCTCCATAGCGTAGACATGTGGTTTTAAACCTTTTAATTTAACCAGTGTACAAGGATGTGTGGACACTCTTATTTTGGCTTGAACCATGTTTATCTGCATTTAGCTTAGGTTGACTAGGAAGAGACTTAAACTACAACAAAATAAATCGCTCAATCTGCAATAAGACTGTTCACACAGGGTTTTTACTCTTGTTTAACTTTATCAGTTCAACTACACTGATGCACATTTGTGTGTAGACAAGTTCTTAATTTACTAAATACCTGGTCCTGAGGTATTTGACTCTCTAAACAGGATTATTTCAACTGAGCAGTAATGATTTCAGACTGTGACTTAAGACCAAGAGCACTTTTGCATTTTTGTTCCAAGAGAGGTTTCTGTCATCCTGAACCCTGTTATGGTTAGTCAGTGCACTACCCCTATCAAGCACTCTACCTGAGACTGTCTCCTTCACCATCATGTCCATTCAAAATTGTGTTTTTGGGGGCAGAAATGAGAGCCTATCAGGTTATTGCTAAAGGGGCCTGACTTAACTTGTTAACCCCTAGATTAACATTGGTTTAAGTGGGAGGATAGTTAGTTAGTTTACACGTCAGTGTCTGAGTCCCCATTGCTCTATAGCTTGTACTGCCATATACCAGTGCAGTGGGTAGAAAAGAAAGGGCAAAATGCTACTAAAATATCTTCATGGGCAGAATTCAGTAACATGTGTAAAGATATTACTAAAGAAAGTGCAGGTTGAACCTCTCTTGTCCGGGACTCCCCTGGTCTGGCAACATTCTTGGTCCGGCAGGACCACAGATGTTGCTAGACCAGAGAGCCCAGCCGCAGAGGTTGAGAGCGGCTGGGAGTAGAGCCCGTTTGGTGGGCAGCAGCCTGGAGGGGCAGTGAGCAGGGGGTAGAAAGCCTTAAGAGCAGCTGCCTCCCAGCTGCTTCCGGGATTCTGGGGAACCCCGCGGGAGCAGCTACCGCTGCAGCACACAAGGCCAGGGAACCTCAGGAGCAGCTGCCCCATCACAGGACTCCTTGCCCCATCACGTGTGTGACTGGGGCCAGGAACCTGGGAGCAGCCACCACTGTGTGTGGGGCCAGAGCCAGGGAATCCCGGGAGCAGCTGCTGCCCCGTGTGAGGCTGGAGGCAGGAAAGAGTCCTGTGGGCGGGCTGGAGGCAGCAGACCCATTCAGGTGAGACAGAGGAGGTTAGGTCTCCGGGTTCTCCCAGGGTAGCTGCCAGGAGGGGAGACCTGGTTGAGCCTGAACCCCTGACTTCCCGGTCTGGCAAATTCCCTTGTTCGGGACCACTCCCGTCCTGAGGGTGCCAGACAAGGCAGGTTCAACCTGTAGCTTGGACCATGTGATTAATTTCCCAGGGCTTGATAAATTGCTTGTCCATTTGCCTGTATGGGACCTGATTCTGATCTCCCACAGATTTTATATTAGTATTACTCCAATGACTTCTGTGAAGTTATTTCCAATTTATACTAATGTGAGTGAAATAAAAATCAAGCTTCTTGTTCTCTTGAATCATTCCTCAAAGAGGCTTAACCTTGCTATGCAGATGGTGGTATGCACAAACAAGTGAATAACTCATCTTTCTGTGTCTTGACAACTACTGGGTAGAAATCACAGGTCAGGAGTGCTCACCACACACCATCATAATGTTTTGTTCTAATTAAATAGTTTGGCCTGCACTAGCTGTGAGTAAGATTCTAAATGCCAGCTGAAGGCGAATATACCCAAGTGCCAGATGAACTAGGTAGATGAAAACCATGCACAGCAGCTGGAAAGATATAGAGTAAGGGGCTGGTTCATGGTTACAGTCGCTGCCACCCTGTATTTCAATAAAATAAGCAAATCTCTTTTTATCTCTAAGCTCTGTTTGCCCAGCCCTCTCCAACGAAGATTTGTTTGTTTATTTTTTTAGATTGGCTCCTCTCTTTTCTCTCTCTGCTAAGGAGATTGCAGGAAAAAGAAACCTCCATGACAGCTTGAAATTATCAAATAAATGGATGTACACAAAAAGACAAATCAGTTTGTTTAAAAGGGCTTTCTCTGGAAATGTCATATGGGATAAGGGAAGGAACAAACTATGCCTCCTCAGCACAAACTTGGAATGCTGTTTCTTAGACACAATCTGGTATCCTTCAAACATCCCGTGTCTTTTATTTTTTATTTTCCATTTTTCCTCACACATCAGGGTTAGACATTCCCATGAAGTTTCCATCTTCTCATTTGATCAAGGCTGCTGCTAGTGAATTAGTGAGAACTTTATTATCATGCCATGAAACAGAGTTGACCTTAGGAAGCATTACAGGCTCATTCACCCGCACATCTACCAATGTAATATATGCAATCATGTGCCAGCAATGCCCCTCTGCCATATACATTGGCCAAACTAGACAGTCCCTACGTAAAAGAATAAACGGACACAAATCAGATATCAGGAATGGCAATACACAAAAACCTGTAGGAGAACACTTCAATCTCCCTGGACACACAGTAGCAGATTTAAAAGTAGCCATCCTGAAACAAAACATTTTTAAAAACAGACTTCAAAGAGAAACTGCAGAGCTACAATTCATCTGCAAATTTGATACTATCAGTTTAGGATTAAACAAAGACTGAATGGCTAGCCAACTACAAAAGCAGTTTCTCCTCTCTTGGTATTGATACCCTGGTCAGAGTAATATAATGTAAAATGGAGTTTACCAGGGTTCCATTTTGTATTTTACCTCAGAGATCCCTTCCCGCCAAAACCAGGGAGTGCACACTATCTCAGATGCTTTTGCACCCTTCTCAATATCAGGTGCACATGGCACTCACCCTTTGCACTCAACCCTCTTTGCTGTGCACTCAGCCATGAACTTTTGCACCCAACCCTTTTGCTGTGCACTCGGCTATGAATCTTTTCACACGGCACCATTTGTTTGTACCCAGTTGCTATCCCTGTTTTCCCACCTTGAAGGGTTTAAAAGCTTTGTCCTGTGAAGGACTTGGGTTCGTTCACTTGGGTTCATCTGTCTACCTGTTCATCTGTCCGTTGTGACGTTCCACCATCTTGTTATCCGTGGACATATGGAAGTGAGTTGGTGAGGCCAAACCTTGGTGCAGTGACCACCGTGTGTGTGAGAACACTCCATGCATTGGATTATTGGCAGGTGCCAATTGGACTTGGACTCTAAGGGCTCACATACCAACTGATCTACTGGATTGGTACGCGGAGTCAAAGGACTAGTGGGGGCCGAATCCAGAGGAACCATTCCATGAGGGAAGCGAGGATCCGTCAGCTCCAGGCATCCATTCCAGTGGAAGGATTCGCTTTGAGGGATCTTCCTGTGTTCCTCCCTCACAGCTTAAAATTAGCTACGAGGTAGTAGGTCGCAGTCATCAATCGCTGCTTCCTATTGTAAAGTATTCCCTTCTGTTTCTGGGTCTGTCTATCTTCTATTTCTTCTAGAGATAGGGTGGGATTGTTATTCAATGTGTTTATTGTTGTGCTCTACCATTTTAAAATATATGGTTTGGCCCTAAACCTTGTGTCTTGATTGATTTGTGATTACCAATCCAACGGTGATAGAGATACGTAACACCAGGCTGGATCTGGCTTCTGTGCAGAGACATTTTAATAACATAATTGGCCACAGAATAATTGGTTTACCTGAGTCTCTGGGGTAACAGTATTCACACCGCCACATCAGCTGCTGGAAGTGGGACTCATCCTCCCTGACTGAATTGACCTTGTTATCACTAACCTTACTCTTGATTGGAACTCTTTTCTTATGCCAGTATATTTATACCTGCCTCTGGAATTTCCACTACCTGCATCTGATGAAGTGGGTCTTTGCCCACAAAAGCTTATGCTCCAATTAATCTGTTAGTCTATAAAGTGCCACAGGATTTCTCATTGTTCTTGCAGATTTAGATTAACATGGCTACCCCTCTGATAATTAGGAAGCATATAACTCACCTCACATGTAGGCAAAAAAAAAAAAAAAAAAAAAGGAGGAGGAGGAAAGCGTATAAGATCTGATTCATTTCCGGCTGCAGTCACAGGGACTCTCCATTGACTTCAGTTCCCTTTGGGATGACATTTACAGAGCTCTCCTGGCTTTGAAATCAAGGAGGAAGACCCAGATGAGCATCAGGAATCAGATATTTAGTCAGGGATAAAACATTCAGTAAATAGACTCATTGAGGGGAAGGAAGGCAATAGAATAAATGAAAGGGTGACTTTTATAGTGGACCATCGTAAAAGTAAAAGTATTTGGGCCTGGTCTATATTAGGCCAGGCAGGCTGGCTTAAGGTATGCCATCTAGCTATGCAAAATGCTTCCAATTTAAACCGAGGTGTTGCATCACCCACACTGCAGGAAGTCAACAGGCGCACATGCTCCCATCAGCTTCCCTCACTCCACACAGGATGAGGAGTAGAGGACACTGGCGAGGGCTGCCCTCAGCATTTGGTTTGGGGGTCTACATTAGACCCACTAAATCAAATGCTAGAAGATCAACCTCTGGAGGGGTTAATCTTTTCCAAAGTGTAGACATATCCTTAGTGAATTATTGGAAGAGTTCATGTTTTCCAACCTGTACTGAAAGAAGATTATTTTAAAATCCAGCTATGATGTCTTAATAATTCTGTATTTGTGATGTCACATGTGTTCAAATGAAATAGTCACAATGTCAAATGTAGTAAAAAATACTGACAAAGTAGAAGCAGGTGTCACACAGGAGCAAAGTTCTTTTAATCAAAACACATCTCTTTTCAATCATGAATTAAAAACCACCAAAAAAAGCCATTATAAAACAAAATATGTAAAGGACTGGTAAATGAGCTCATACTCTGGTGTAATGGATTTAAAAGTTTCTACCAACACAAAAGTTCAGCCAAAAGCAGCCTCAACAACACATGACTTCACTCTGAATCCCTTTACCGGGCAAAGACCCATTGATTCACATGAGTCTCAGTTTTGCATGAGAAACAATTTCTGACATGATTCTGCAGGTAAAATTTACCCATGGTTTGGAAGACCATCACAAGGACTGCATATTACTGAAGCTCCAGGAGTGGGTTGTGTATGAATTAACTGGATAGAGGGCCTCTATCCACCCAATGTGTTGAAGTAAGGGGGCCCTGCATTGTCTCTGAAGAACCCAGGACACAGTGGAAGCTTGGAAGCAAGAAGTGGATGTAGGGTTACCAACTTCCTGGCTGAACAAAACCAAACACTCTTGCCATGGCCCTTCTCCAAGGTCTCCTCTCATTTACTCCATTCTCCCCTTCCCTCCTTCTGTCACTCACTCTCACTACCCTCACACATTTACACTGGGCTCGTGGGGAAGGTCCCTTTCTGACCAGGATTTTGGCTGAAAAAATCATACACCTGGCCACCATAAAGCAGAAGGGACTGTCACTATCTGGGGACACCTAAAACCCCAGAAAAGGGTGTATGCGCAAGCCACCAATATTTCAACCTTTTCCCTGGAGTAATGCAGTTCTGTGGCTTGCCAAGAATTTAGGGAGGTGAATTTTATTTCTTTCCCTACCTCTCAGTTAGTGCCCCTCACAAGATCCCCAGCTATATGAGCTTCTTTAAGTGGATTTTGCCCATTTTACATAGGGGGCTCATCTAGACTATTCTAAAGTGTCAAAAGAGGATATGCGAATTCCGCAGGAATTTGCATATCTTCTTCCGATCTCACTTTCGAAAGTGAAAGTCATTTGGATGCGGCTTTTTCAGCGACCCCTCCCCCCTTTTTCAAAAAGCCGCTCTTCCTCAAAAAATGAGGAATTTGCATATCCTCTTTCAACACTTTAGCGTAGTCTAGATGAGCCCAGGGATGGAAAGTTTATTGCAGTGTGGACAAGCATTTTTGAATGTATTCAGTGTGCTGACTGTAAAGTTTGATATTGCTGGATTTCAGGGACAAAAGTATCTAATTCATATAATTAACTAAGGACCCAGTCCTTTGAGTCAAGTTTATTTTGTGTCCTTCCAGTGAAGCTGAATGAACTACATGTGTGGGTACACCTTTCCAGGTCAGCCTTTAATAGTTTGCTAAGTTTTGTTTTAAAACAGATACTGTTAAGTTACATAGGCTTGGATTTGTTTTGAAACATTTTAAACTCCTGGTATTTAACAGATGCAAAATGCATATTTGTAAGCTCATTTTGGGAGGGGGTAGGGGAGGTTGAGACATATCACAAATTACAGTCAAAAGCTCACTTTTGTGGACAGCTTCTAAATTCCTTAAATAGATTTTTTTTCCATTATAAGACTTAACAAACATTCATCTATGGATGTTAAGGGGGAAAAATAAAACCTGAGACTTAGTGAGGATTTGTACTCATGACTAGCAAAATTTTCTATAGATTTAAGTGTGTCATTTTTCTGAAAAAAGGAAAAGTATGTAGGACCTGCAGGCTTGCTTGAGCCTCATCTCAAGATAAAATAAAAAAATCTCTTTGTTCCAAATTTACTCAGCCACTAATCACTGCAGACAGAGTCTTAATGGGACTCCACTTCTATAATCAATATGGATTACAAATCATTACACCAAAAAAAGTCAATATGCTTCACTTATCACAATACTAATGAAATACTTTTAATATCTGTTAAAATATTTTCACCCCACACTGTTATCTATTAGGACTTAGGGTAGCCTAAAGCTGCAATCTGTTTCCTTGTTGATTTGTTTTCTTCTATTGCATGTGTACAGTGTTTTTTTGTAACAGAGCTGCTCATTAATGATAGAGTGTTGACAATGATCACTGGACCATTTGTGTTTATTGCAAAATAAAGCATTAGGGACTTTAACAGATATTGGGGGGAACAAATTAGACTTGGTCTGTGAAATCCATGGGAAGCTCCTTATCGTGATATGTGATCTCAGCAGTAAACCACCATCAGTCACATTATACAGGTTTCAGCCTGAAATACTAGTTTGTTTCTGGTTGGGAGGAAAAATAAATCCTTGAAAAAAATCACACTTTAATTATTAGATACAGTTATATTGTGGTAGTCTCTCAAATATAATGTTACATACATCTATGCCTCCATTCTTTTGGAGATGACTGATTATAACTATGAAGATTGTTATTACTAGTTCGCTGTCTTTATTCTCCTACTAAATGTTACAGAAGTGAGTTTAATTAAGTTCTGAGATCTAAACCTGCTTAGTCTTAATCTATTTTCAGATTTCCCATCAGAATTCAGTTTTACTGATGTGTGGGGGTGCAGGATCTTTTTGTCCACTGATATCTAGAGGGTATAACACATAGTTCTCTTTCTCCATTATTCCATCTGATTTAAGCTACACTAGCCACATTATGATCTCCTGGGTGCTAAATCAAAATAACTTCCATCCACACCCCTACTCTGAGGAGGCTTAACACCCTATTATGCAATGATCTAATATTTAATCTCCACTTGAAAAAGCAATGACAACTCTTAGCCTGTGAAGGAGAAGGAGGTGTTAAGGCTAATCCTATTCAGTCCAATGATTCTATGCCCTTCTGGGAAGTGGACAAAGATGCTTTTTCAAGAAGGTAACTCTCATATGCGAGAGCAAAAAGGAATAAATGTTAATAAAAAGCCTTCTTAAAGTACAGCGGGTATCAAAACATCAACTTCTGTCCAAGTAACTCACCCATGTTTACTTCTAATTTGATCTTTGACGTTAGAACCAGCTAAATCCTCCTGTCAGGCCTGTTCCCCACTCTGGCACGCCGAGTGCAGAAGGTGGGGGCCCGCTAAGGCTTGAAATACCTTGCCTCTAGGCTCTGCTTACAAAACACCCCCAGAGTCACAGATATACTGGCTATGATAAATAAACAAAAGCTGCCATCATCAATTGATTTAACCCTGAAAAAACAGGAGGGAACACTTGAATTCCCTCCCAAGGGGTGCCCTAAGCTCTTTTGCCCCAAAAGAGCTTGAAAAAAGAAAAGAGAAAAACAAGCTGCAGTCTCTGGCAGCTGACCACTCAGTCTAGGCAAGCAGGCACACACAAACAGACCTCCTGTTATTTTCCAGGACACAAGAATCAAATCACCACCTTAAAAAAGTGATTTTTATTACAAAACGGAAGATATATTGGATAAAGCATATTTGATTGCTGGGTGTTACAGAACAACTAAGAAAAACAAATTAAAACTCAGAGAAAATCACTGGGAACAACTCTTAGATAATGAATGGGAGAGGGGAGGCATGGATTCACACAAAGCAGTTCAAACCAAACCACAAAAATAAAGAAAAATACCCTAATCGTGAGTAATTCCACGTTTCCTTTTGGGTTGAGTCCACTTCCATGCCCTGAATTCCTTGGGGGCATAGTAATCCTGCCCGGGTTTCAAACATTCTGTGTCTCTCAACCCCTGGTTCCACACAAAGAAAACAGGCAAGGTATATTATATAATTCAAATATCAGCACTCTATCCCCATTGGTTGTTCTGGCTCCTGCCAACAACCTTGCTAGTTACCTGACTTTAACCTCTTAGTCACTGGGTGCAGGCCAGCATTCCTCCTATCTATCACACCTCCTATGGCAGACTTGATGTTTCTCGAAATTTGTACCTGAACATCTTATCGTTGGTCATAGAATCAATATAGCCAATGCACAAAGCCTAGTAAGCTTTTAGACAATTAGTCCAGAACAAGAAAAGCTGAAGTTTTGATTCCGATAAGTAAAAGTGCATTTGACTGAGCTATCAGTCATATATATTTAAAATGATACTTTGACCCCTACAAAGGGAAATACAGGGCTACAATCTACCAGTTTCATTTGCTGATGTTCATCTGCCATAGCATATCTATTCTTGCCTATGTAGAAAAGATCCTAAGGACATCCTCTCTCACCTTTTCCTTCATTCGTGAGAACAAATATAATATTTATCTTCTTGCCAGGAAAGTTGATGAGCAACTTCCCTTGCAGCCTATCAACAGTTTATCCAGAAATAGCATTTGCACTCTGAGACATCACCATGGATGGAGATTAAGGGCCTGATTTTCATATGCAGATTATCTCAAGATGCATCTGAATTATTCTGCCAGATATTGGAATAAGAGACCTGAGGTCATTCTTCAACTAGCTACCCCTTCTCCATCAAAGCATTGTTGCTTACCAAGCCATAAAGCCAAAGATTCCTTTCTAAGTAAGCAGCAGTATTACTTCTAGATATTTGCTGAATTTCTTACTATCCGCACAAGAAATCAAAGCAGTGCCAAATGCCAATTTACACTGCAAGTCAACACTCACTTGTAAGGGTAGAAATTGTAATTCTCTTATACTTTAGCAACCAGATTATTCAGGCCGTCTGCTCATGCCCATGGATCAGCCTCACCAATTCAACCATTCTCTTCATCTCCCAGTCAGAAACATCAATCACTAGTATTTCAGCTACTTTTATATTTCAGGAGTTTTCAGATTGCTCTGTTAAACAGTGTTTAATGTGGGCCAGAGCTTAGCCTGGCACCTCTAGGCTTGGCAGTTCATAGACCTGACACCTCTGGGCTTGCTGCACCAGGTATTAGTGCAAAAAATTGCTTGGGCCCTGGGACCTAATTGCATGACCCCAATACCACTTTAATTACACATTAAGCACTGTCTTCTATCTAAGGTATGGAACAGCTTCATTCTTTTACATAGCCTTGCAAGAGAATTTGTGATTGAGATGGGACACATTCTGGGTCCTGTGCATGCATTTCCAAGGCACGTCACTTCTCTGGGTCTTATTCAGACTGCTTTTCAGCACTCCTATCTCTCGAATAGCACAGGTTTGGAGCAGAATGGTTATCGCTAACATTTCTATATTTCTTCTGATTTAAAATCTTTCACAGATGCTACTCTTAATAATACATCATAGAAGCAGACATTCCTAAGATTTAAAAAAAACAAAACGTAGGAACTTAATTTATCCCCTCCAAAAAACAGAGTTGTCTTCTCACACAAAAATCAATATAATGTTATATTTTGTGCCATGTCAGCAGTTGACTAATCATCACTTGAGTTGCTTTTAGACTGTAAGGCCTTTGACTGGCATTCAATCACCACATTGATGGTATTGGTCGTGCCAAAACACTTAAGCAGAGAGGACTGTATGACACTTGCTATCTTCTTCCTAATAGGCATTTCACTGCCTACCAGACACTTCACAGCCGAACTCCCTTGAGGAAGATACTGCCGCTGCCTCTCCTACTTCCCATGTGTAATCTACTTCATTTAATTTTTGCCTCGCTTTCTAAAGAGATTAAATTTAATCCTCTATTATTCATGCCAGTGTGCGCATGAAGAGAGCCCCACATACCATGTTGTTCTGGTGTGCCCTGTTTTCTCCCTGCCTTTTACTGACAGTTCTAGTTTTCTCCTTGGGCTTCCAGATAAAGGCACTGCAAATGGAGAAATTCTTGTCATGGTGCTTTAAGGAACTTATAACCATTGTGATGTTTGTTAACTGTCTCGGGCCTTTTTAATGCTAATTTCTAGGATAGATATTACCCCTCCTTCATTCGCTATTCTTGTGAGAGGAGCTTGAGGACACCCTCATGGGAATTAATTACAAGGCAGTTAAATCTAGTTAAAGCATCTATTGCTGCATTTATAAAAACTCATAAGGCTGGGAATACCTCCCACACATTCAAAACAAAACAGGAATAAGATATAGGCCATCACAGTCTTTGCTGTAAAAGCATTTATGCTGCAGCTAACAGGTTCTTTCCCTCTTCAATTGATATATATATATATATATATATATATATATATATATACTCTAGAGATTATTTCTAGATTGAGATTCAGGCCATTCATGATATGGTGCCTACTATGCAGAGTGCCTTTATTGTTATGTTCCTAAACTAGGACACATCAGGTCTGATTTTGAGATACTGGGGACCTGTATCTTCCATTAACTTCAGATGGATTTGTGATTGCTCATTACACCTGAAAAATCAAGAACCACATGTCTTAAAAATTGAACATTCAAAATTAGCAGACACTGATGATCTTGAGTTTTTCCTTCCTCTGTGGTACAGAACATGGCCCCTTCACAGCCCTTCAAGGTTGCTGGAGGAAATCATTTTGGGTCAGAAATGCCTTTCTTGTATTTCATGTTAGGGAAAATCCCCAAAAATGGAAGGTCTAGATTCTCAAAAGTATTTAGGCACCCTAACTCCCATTTATTCTGAGGATCTAGGCTGAAGAAATTAGGCAGGCAAGTGGCTCTGTATGAGAAGGAATACCTGCTTTCCTCCATACTTGATAGAATGGATTGAATACAGCTAGGATTCTCAGAGGCTTCTAAGCAGGCTAATGAACAGGTAAAGCTCAGTAGCCTGATTAGATGTAAAAACCTGATCTTCCACCAGAAGAAAGAATTGGAGATAGATACACAAGGACCTGTGTAGAAAAGCTATATAAGGGAAGCCTGCTCAGCAGGGTACTGATTTACAGATTTAATTTCCTGTTAATCTGCTCAGTGTTGCGTCTGATTGTGCTGTGCATCTCTAATCATGTGTGAAATTCATCTCTTTTGCAGAGGCCTTCCAGAAGGCCTATGAACCACTAAAGTGCTATTTTCAGATCCATCTTTAGGCATAAGTAGTGCACATAACTGGTTTTGGCTCTTTGCGTAAGAGTGAATTTCACCCTTCATGAAAAAGAAATATAAACTTAATGACTCCATGTTTCCCTGAATTCAAATATAAGACTTGATTCTGTCCTCCAATATGCATTGCATATCTTGGAAATAGTTAGCGGATTGGGCTGTGCATGCACTGTAGCTAATTTTCCCTAGCATTGGAACAGTGTTCCTACACATCAGGAACAGAAGTTACCTTAACAATATTATTCTTTCTTCTCTTTGTAATGAAAATGGGATGTTATAATGAAGCATTGCTTTTGGCTATGTCTTCATACCAGGGTGGGCAATAAGTGCCCCATGGGCCAGACACATTTCACCAGAGCTAAACCCTATTGGGCTGATACATGTTTTATTTACTTGTGTGGCCGCAGTTACAGCTCCTGTTGGCCACAGATCTCATTCCCAGCCAATGGAAGCTGCAGGAAGTGGTTTTCTGATCTGTGCCACTTCCCATAGCTCCGATTAGCCTAAAACAGTGATCCATAACCACTGGAACCTGGGAGCAAGCATATCTGTGGCCACAGAAGCTGACAGAATCGCCAGGCCCCTTGACAATGTAGGAGAGGGCCGCACCATACTCCTGGAATACGCAGGTCCTCAAGTGGAAGGGGCAGGCCTGGGATAGTCGGCCCCAAGTGGTTCCCAGATGGTCTGCCCCTGCTTCCCCTCACACATCAGTCCTGAAAACTAGCTGGAATGTGAGGGACTTTGGAGCACACCACCTGGACTCCAGTGGCAATTCTAATGGACCCAGGGCTCTGGCCATCACCACTGACAAAGTAGCAGCAGAAATGGGAGTCCTGGGCCCTTTTGAAATGCCAGACCCTGGGGCAAATTTCTCTCTTTCCCTCTGACCCTGTTGGAGGGTCTGCCTGTGGATGCGCAGATAAATAATGCATCTGATTGCTCACCAGGGGCTAACCTGGTGAACTGCATCCAGCGTGTGG
Organism: Rafetus swinhoei; assembly: GCA_019425775.1. Taxonomy (NCBI): domain Eukaryota; kingdom Metazoa; phylum Chordata; order Testudines; family Trionychidae; genus Rafetus; species Rafetus swinhoei. The sequence goes on along the minus strand of CM033437.1, from coordinate 185,535,143 downwards.
GCCGCTTATTGCACACCCCTGCTCTACCAAGACCTTGTTAAGCTGCATCAAACTCATGCCTGTATTTGTGTCAATTTTCAATCCTTTTATAAGATTGTCTCTAGAATCCATGGAATCAAATTCATGAGAACATAGATACAATTGTCAGAGAATGCTCCTCATGTCTGTTTCCATTACAGTCTAGAACAGGTTTACATACTCACACTATGTAATTAAAGCTTAGCTGTAATTCTAGACATTTTTCACCAAATGTGCTGCAAATCAGTTAACATTTTACCATTTAAAAACTACTCCGCACTCCAAGAAAATCTTGTAATCTTTAGAATTTGTGAGCAAAAGATTGAGGCAAAGAGCTTAACAGGATAAAAAAGAGGAATGGACATTAATATGGATAACATGAATAGCCAACGTTAATGGTAATTAAAAAAAAAAAGAATTTCTTTAGGAAGCATATGAATTCTGATGTTTTGGCATAAGTCAACAATCAGCCAATAGATGTTAGGAAGAGACTTCCACTATGGACAGGTTATTCCGTGTCTGTCAAAGGCGAGGTTTTTTTGCCCCTTCACTGAAGCAAATAGTATTGGTCATTGCCTGAGGAAGGCTACTGGACCAGATGCACCACTACTCTGACCTGATATAGCAATTCCTACTTTTTTTAAATCAGAAAGTGGTCCAATAATTTAAGAATGTTCACAATTTTTCTGTTTCCTGTGAACAAAGGTAATCTACACTCAAACGTTCATTTTGGCTTGGAGTACAACTGGAGAATTTTTTCTATATATTTTGGTGGTAATTTAGCACTCTGCAAAGGAGGAAACAACTACACATTATGGCTGAAGTCGTTTTCAAAAATATTTGGACATGTAAAATATTTATGCTAAGTAGATTTAACGTGCAGAACCTGGGATTTGGCTACAGATATTACAAATCATAAGCAATACAAAAAATTCAGAATTTAATTAATGATGCAAAAGACAGAAAAAATAACACACTTATATATGCAATATGGCTCTGACCTTCAATATTTAGTAATAAAACAACAAGCCAGTGCTGCTAAACTAATCCAAAATGGGGGGAAGGGCCAGAGAAACATAGTTAAATGGTTATATTTCAAAAAGTAATTAGTGTCAGAATAGTTCAGAACTAAGAGCAAATAAGTCACCAAGTTTAATGCAAAGGGAATCACGCTTTACAATTCTAAGAGGAAAAAATATCTAGAATTTTTATTTAAAATCTAATTACCATCAGATTAATTTAGAGGAAATGAAATGAAGGAAAAATACGACATTCCCATACTGCAAAATAATTGGTGTCAGAAATTTTAATTTGGTGGAAACAATCCCACTGTGCAATTACAAGAAGAAAACCCTAATCTGTATATTAAATAGTAGCTTTCTCCGTAAAACATTTCAAATCTGACCATTCTTCAGAATTCTATAAGTGGTCCAAAAAATAACTAGCTGTGGATATTTATCTTCATTAAATTAAGAAGGAAGCCAGAAAAGACAATAGAATACATTCTGTAGAATATTGACTTGTAAATATGCTTATTCCTGTATTTTAAGGAATCTTTGTATAAAAATTGTGTTTTAAAAAGTATAAAATATTTAGATGCATTTAAAAAAAAAACATGTTCCAGCTTTATTGTCATTTGGAATCTTAGTTTAAATTAGGATACAAATATTTCTGAAGTGCTCTCATAGACCTTTAGTTTAGCATTGCCAACACTCCATTAGTATTGCAGAGCAAGAAGTTATATGTCCCCTTGGTCTAGAGATGTTAGATTGTCAACTCAGCCTGATGGAAACTTTCAACGCTCTCAGCCTAATATCCTCTTGAGAAACTTTATAAAAACTGCAAGGAGCCTTTGAGAAAAACAGATGCTATTGTTTAGACTGTCAGTTTTCTGCTACCTGGCACAGATTTGGGAATACAAACTGGTGATGGAAACCTCCAAACGTCCAGTGCCTGGGTTCTGAGAAGTTTTGAAAGCTTCACTTTGGTCTTGAAATGTGGCTGAAATCTCAAGAGAATAGAATTTCTCATAAGACTTCCAGTGTTTCCAGTTTTCATTAGGCCAGGAAATGTGCTGTTATTTCCATTTCTCAGCTTTTAGCATTTCCACTTCAATTTGGATACAAGCAGGAAGTAAAGAGATATGTGAGAATTTAACAATTACAATATTTTTTTTCCAAATTCAGGTTCAATTTATTCTTTAGACAAAGATGCAGGCTATTTCTTGTTTTACCAAAACCAGTTCATCCATCCTAATCAGGATGCTAACAATCAGCTGTGCTGATCCTCTTGTATGCAGTACACAGTCATACTGTGCAGTGCAGAAAAAGGATCTTACTTCAGCTATGCTCAGTCAAGAGTGTTTTTTTCCATCAAGACTCCACAGGTGCAAGCTCTCTTGTTTTGGCTTCACTCCACATGAAAGTTAATTGTATGTCCTTTGGATGACCACTTAGGCTTGCACCTTTTAATCCCTGGAGCACTGAAGACGAGTGCACTGTGTTTGGCACTGAGATACTGGAAAATAATAGGACTAAATCCATCTGTAATACCTCCCTGTTCCTGTCCTTTCATCTTCCCACCTACTGCTCACTCCCTCTCTTCCAAACTAAAATACCTCTCACCATTCTTCTGCAGTCAATTACATCCCACTCCTCTTAGTCATCAGCTCTACTCTTCCCACTACATGTTTCATATGCACTTTCCTTCCTCTGTCTCTCCCTGAATTCTGAACATAACTTACTGGTCCCTGATGGTTCAGTCAGAAATTGGCAGATGGAAACTGAATCAGGGAGAGGTGAGGCCGGCAGGGAGGTATAATATAAGACTATTAAGCATTGTGCAACCAGTTATATCATGGTGTACTATGAGGGGTAGTCAATCAGATATGGACCAGTGGCTACTGTGGAAATGAGGATTGCAGACTTAGTGGACTACTGTTTTCCCCAGCAGGGCAAATGCTATTCCATATTATTGTTTATGCTAGTGTCTGTCTATGCTTGGGTCTTGTTGTGCTCATATTGATCCTGCAGAGAACATATTCCTGTACTTATATTCTGACACCCCATATAATGTTGATGAGTATCCCACACCACATACAGAATTCTAACATTTGTAGCCAGACTATGACAGTAAACTATCTTTAAACTGCTGTTCAAGTTTTCGCCAGACATGGGAGAGTGCAAGATTCAAAGGAGTGCTGCTAATCAATCCTACTTTACCATCACAGAGGCATAAAGGGTATGTACCACACTGACCCCTGTACTTGGTCAAACACACACCTAAAGTTTTATGGCCTTGCCTTTTTATACAATTTGCCAGTCTATACTCACTGTTACTTAGCAGCTAATGAAAGCATGCATAGAGTGGCCATGTTTCCCTATGCTGAATACCAGACACCTGGTAAAATTACTTGTATTCAAGTGAGTTCAAAGGACCTTTCAAATTAACATCAAGTTGGCTTGTTAAATTCCCTGTTGAAGAGAATTACCAGTATAGTTAGAGTCTTTTTATTTACCTTCTTCTCTTTAAGGCTCTAGTGTTCACACAGGGAAGGGTGACCACACACACTCCCATGCACCTCTTGTCACACAAAGGGAGTGATTGACTGACACACCCTTTCCCGCCCAGCACTCTCCACCCTCCATGCCCAGGTGGGCCCCTGGGAAGGACCTGTCTCTCCTGCTACCTGTCACTTCATCTTCCCACGGCAGCATGTGGGGGGCACACAGGGTCAGAGGCCCCTTCCCTAGTTGCTTCCAGACACAGGGAAGAGGGGAGGAAGGGATGACCTAGCCCGTGTCTTAGCAGAGCTCATCTTCCCCCACCACACACACACACTCTGTGGCTGGAAGCAGCTTGTCACTTCCTGCCCATACAGGGTTGAAAAGCAGTTGATATCTCCAGGCACCTGCTGGCCACTGATATAAGACAGCTACCTCCTGTCCTCTGGCTACAGTGAGGGTACAGGAAGGGTTAAGCCCTAAAGATTCATTGTGCATCAGAGCCCAGGGAAACTGACTACTGGGGATTCAGTAAATCCCATCAGAGATGGCTCAGCAGGGGAGGTGCCTAGGGGAAAGCACAGCCACACACTTCCGGACCAGCAAGGGGAGCAGCCAGCCCCTCATGCTAGAGCTTTTCTCCACTGCCAGCCTTGCACATCCACCCCATCATCGGCCCCAGATCCCTCCCCACTCACCGCTGATGGGTTGGCTGCTGGCAAGCAGGGATCCAGCCAGCAACGGGATCTATTAATACTGAGGGGGAGACAGACTATACAGGACTATTTGCCCTTTATTAAGAAAAAGTTGGGATACCTGCCGGAAGGCTTAAATATGGGACTATCCCTTTTAAAAAGTGACAGCTGGTTACCCTAAGCATGCAACTAATTTGTGACCCGAATGGCACCCAAAAAGAAAGACATGAAAGAGAGCCAAGAGAGAAACCATAAAAAAACATGTAATTGAAGTAGGTGAGGACAGGATTGCCAGCCACCACCAAGACATCATTGCCCTTTGGCAGCATATTACAGAGACACCATAAAGCCAACAGTTCTGGGTCCAAGAGAATTTCCTGATGTAGCGAAGCTTCTGCAGCGGGCACAAACGCAGTATGCATGACCCTATATCGCCCCCTGCAACAAAGCCTAGCATAACAAGGTTGTAGACAGTAACAGAGGATAAGTTATCTGTAACACTACTATTTTGGCTCCCATTATGGCCTCTTGAAACCTTTAGCTGCCAGTGGCAAGTGTAGGCAGCCCCCAGGTTACTCATATCTGCACTAAAATCTGAAATGACCCCCTGTTTGTGTGTCACTTTTTGCCTAACCCTTTCCGAAACTAGAACCCTCCATAGTCCTTGAACCAGAACTATCTGACTTCCAGGACATAAAAGTGTCACTTTGCTGTCTGAAGCAATTCTTGCAGTTTCAACTCCCTGAGTAATTCCAGTATGTTAAGTAATCATACCCTGCAAATTTCTGTTCTGAATATCTAAAGACATCCCTTTTTTGTGTGACGTTTGTTATCCCTATTATAATTTTTCAGATTGTGTCATATTGTCTTTATCCCCATCTTAATGGCATGCACAACACTTAACTTTTAATTGTTTTACTCATTTTCATGTAGATTGCAATATACAGTATTACTACAGTGCTATACCGAGACAGCGGGATGGCTATAAACATGTAAACACATTTGCTGTTATTTCTGCTGCTCTCATACTACATGTTAGGGATATTCTTTCAATGAAAAATGTTTAACGTTTATGAACAGAAAAGAAAAAAAACTCAGCTTGTACCAGCCCCATAAAGAACCCTTATTTATTCTTTAGAAATTATATTTTCCATAATTTCTGTATTATTAACCATCCACTGCTGGTGTTATGGGGTAGGCTTTGCTTCTCAGTGTTTTGTTTATTATGAATAAACTAACAACTCAGTTTAGCACAACTCCAGTAGGTGGAGTAATAGTAAAGCAAATGCCAAATCCAACTACTCATGATTTTAACAGCCATTGTTAATACTTTGTTCTGAGATTTGCATAAACCAGATGGTTTGTTACAAGATAGAAGCTGCAAAAGACAAATGCAGATTAAAACCCCCACGTTATAAACTTACTTCAGAAATAAAAAGCATTAATATCTTAAGTCTACTATTCTAGATTTATATCCTTTCATAATTTTGACATATTTGATAAGATGCATTTGTGTATACTGACCTAGAAGCCTGAGACTCTTCCTCATTGTCAGTTTGACAAAGAACCTCTGAGTGCTGCCAACGGGGAATCAAGAAGATGACAGTCCCTGGCAAGTTCAACCTTGGTATTAAGGTCAGCTGAGACTTCAGAAACAACTTTGGCTAATAGTGTCATGACCTTGCCAACCTCCAGTTGCTTAGCATAGCCAAAGCCTTCAGTATATTGGACAGGAGCAATACTGAAGAGACCTTTGTACTGTATCAGGGCCAAGAATGGCTGATGTGGATGGAAGTGTTTACGTAAAGAAAGAGTTGCTTAAAATGTAGCCACTTTTCTTTTTCCATCTGTGAAATCTCACGAGGTGATCACATTGTGTTCATCTATTCTAAAAAAAAAGGTAAATACCAGTTACTACAAAGTCTTTCTGGTAAGAAATAAGCTGATGCTCACCAGTTTGCAAATCGCACAGTAGCACTGCACAAGCCCAGCAACATAGTCTCTTATTGCAGCAAGTCTGGCTTGAACAGGAGCGGCTTCCATCTGTGCTACCAAAACATACAAACAACAGCAAATGAAGCAGGGGTAATAAGCTGGAGGAGCTCTCACTGAGGCCTTGATACTGTTTTTACTCTGGCAAAATTCCAACTGAAGTCAGAGTTTGCTTGATAAAGATTTGTGGACACAAACTCTTCATCGCTGTAACAAGAAAAACTATCATTTAGTGTTCATATGTTAATTGAGGCATAGTATTTGGGCATAAAGGAATGCTGAGCACCTCTGACTACATATCTTGGACTATCATCTGAAGCCCTTGCAAAGGCAAAAATTCCCTCAGAAATCAACAGGATTTCTGGCTGAATAATGCTGCCACGATTAAGCCCCTTATTGATAGATAGTCTGATTAACTGCAAACTCTATTGAACTACTCAATCAAACATATTCATACAAAGAGTACACAGGATAAGGTTCAGAACTAATTTTTTCCTATAAAGTCAATACAAATTTTCCAGACTTGCAAATATATAGGGAATGTTAACGTCCCATATCACCATTTGTTTGAAGTAGGTATATGGAAGTGAAATAGTTAGAGGCAATGATTAGTGTTGTAAGCACAGATTCTCAAAAATGTTGAGGTACTTAACTCCCATTGATTTCAGTGTGAGTGTGGCCCAGATCTTCAAAAGTATTTGGACTGCTTAGTCACCAAAGATTGGCTGTATTCAATTCGTAACATTGGAGGAAAAGAAAGTTTTCTGTGCTACCTCCTCTAGGGCTTCTTAGTTTTATAAGTATTTTATTGTACTTTTATCTCTAGGTGTGATTTATTTTCCTTTTCTTCCTTTTTTATCATCTTTGTATATTATGATATTCAATGAAATATTTAATTTAAAGAGATTTGCATATTTTCTTCAGCAGATACAAACATCTCAGGATGATGAGCTCTTCCAAACTCTTTATTTTTCTTCAGAAAATAGAAAAATATACACAGGAAGATACATTTTTCAATATGTGCAAAATAACCACATCTATTTAGTAAGAAAGAAATATAAAATGTATCTTAATCATTCAACAAAAAGTAGCTGTAAGAATAATGGAGTTATGGATTGAAATGATCTTGAGACCAAGCTCATAATCTGACATGTTTTGACATGTTCAGGAGATGTAAATGAGTTTTAAAGCAGACTAAAAAAGAAATATGTTACAAAATTGTTGCCTAATTATGACCTGAACCTTTAAGTTGCTAAGCACCTTTTGCAGTATGTGTAGCAATATGAATTAGTAATCCCTCTGATCAGGGTCAAGGATAAGTAACACTTCCAAAGAAGCATGCAGCATCTTGCAGAATAAGACCCATTTTCTAGTTAACTATATGGAACATGAAGGGCTAATATAAGGGCTGAGGCAGGCTGGCTTGGACAGAAACTAGGATGCTGTGCTCCAGGTACAAGCCATATTCTACATGCTTTTCTTGCACACAACCCTACCAAATCTTAACCAATTTCCCACTAATGCAGATTACTCCAGTGCCCCCTTCACATGGTAGGTATATTAAAAATTGTGCCTAGCCAGGAAAAAAAGACAGGCCATTTAGCAGGAAGATAGGTCAACTTAAGCAGGAGGTTTAGCAGGACCGGGGACAATGTTCCCTCAAATTTTTTCCATCCATGTGCAGAATAATTTTTGTGTGCACCCAGATATGTATGAATGTGCACCAGCAGTAGAAACAATAAACCAGCTGGGGACTCTCTGCTAATCAGTGGGGCAGCATTTGAATCTCTCCTGAGTGGCTGAACACTGGCTGGGGCTAGAGATGGAACACATGCACAAGCATTCACCGTTCCGTAGCTGCACACTAAACAAGTTTGGCAAAAGATTCTACAGCATGTGTTTCCATCATGTCTCTTCCAATGGTGTCAAAAATAGTTTGCTCCATCTACACCAATTAAAATATTTTCAGTTCTAGTTTTCTAATGTGGTTTAGAACAGGTCATTTTCCTCAGATGCTTTCCATTCCTTTCTCCTGTAAATTATATATGTAAATTAGAATTATTCCTCTGGGCCTTCACCCATCCTCCATGAGTTCTAAAAAATAATTGCTAATGCTTCTGAGATTCTATCCTCTAGTTCCTTAAGTATTCTAGAATGCATTTCATTACACTCTGCTGTCTGAAATGTCTCTGACTTTTTAAAATAATCTATTTAAAGAAGCTCTTCTTATTGCCTTTTATATCCCTTGTTAAGTGTATTTCATTTCTGACTTAACCTTTCTGATTATGCCCCTACCTGCTTCTGCTATTTTTGTAGTCCTCTTCAGCAACTCATCCATATTTCTATCATAATAGGATTCCTTTTTTATTATGAAGTCATTAAAGAGCTCATGATGGAGCCATGCTGGATTCTGTCTATTATTTCTATCTTCCCTTTGTACTGGGATAGTTTGCAGGTCTGTCTCTTAGAAAAACTGCCAGTTCTCCAGAACAATTCTATCCCTTAAATTTCCATCCCAGAGGTTCTTACTTAACAGTTCTCGGAGTTTGTTACAGTCTCTGTTTTTGAAGTCAGTTGTTCTTACTCTGCTGCTTGCACTACTTTCTTTCCTTAGAAACATAAAATCTATCAATTTATGATTCTTTTTACCCAAATTACCTTTCACCTTCAGGTTAATAACCAATTCCTCCCTCAGGCTATGTCTACACTACACTTCTTTTTCAGAAAAATAAAAATTGTGCTCCATAATTTGCGTACCTTTTTCCGATTGTTTTTTCGGAAGAGGCTTTTCTGAAATTTGGCCCATCTACACTGGGCCAAATTTTGGAAAAACCTGCTCCTTCAGAAGAGCCCTTCTTCCTCGCGAAACAAGGTTTACAGGGCTCCCAAAAGAGTGTGTCGATTCTTCTGCAAAAGATGTCGGAAGAGCAGACGGGTTCCCCGGATGCAGTGGAGTTTTTCCAGGATACAGAAAGTATCCCGGAAAAACTCTGTAGTGTAGACATAGCCTTAGAGTCAAGTGTAAAATGGCTGTCCCTTTTAGGCTATCCCTAAAAGTTTTGCAACAAGAAATTGCCCAAAAAACATTCCAAGAACGTAATAAAACTTCTTTGCGTTTTCCCATTTTGCTTTTCCAACAAATGTATGGGCAGGTAAATCCCCTCATTGCTACCAGATCCTGCATTTTGGATATTTCTGTTATATGTCCTAGAAATGTGTCATCAACTTTCTCTTCCTGACCTGGATGTCTGTAGTAGACAACCCTATTATGATGTCACCCTTTTTTCTGCCCTTGTATCTTTACCCACATTCTCCTCCTTCTAGACCTAAGAACTAGTGTATATATTCCAAAGTTATAATGCAACACCTCCTCTTTTTTCCAGATATGTTGTATCCCTCTATACCAATATTCAGTCCAAGCTGTGAAATTTATCCCACAAAAACGCTGTGATGCCAATTAAGTTACAATTTATCTAGTAAATAAATACCCCATACTCTTTGCATTTGTGCATAGGCCATTTTGTGTGTGTGGTGCCTTTTAATCAAGAGCTCTCAAAATGCTTTACAAATGAAGTTAATATTAATAACCCAATTGTGTAGACAAGGAAAATCAGGGATAGGGTAGGGAAGTGACTTGCTCAATGTCACCCATTGGAACAACTGCAGAAATGAGATTAGAATACATATCTCTTGAATTTAATTTAGAGATCTGTCCATTAAGAAGTACTACCCTTACTGACCGCCTTTTGTATTTCTCTTTATTCTTATTTTAGGACTTTCCCAAGAGGCCAACATGTTGCTCACAATTATCTGTGGCACTAGAGTGCAGGTCTGAAATACAAAATGCACTGAATTCTTTGGGCTTTTACCTAGTTGGTATATTTTGTGGCTACAAGACCAGAAAATCCATTAGTATAAATCATAATCAGAGGATGGTGCCACGTATGGCATGTTTGCTGAATATTCAACTTTGATTATGGAAGTTCTATGAAATCACAGCCTGTCTTGAGCATAAGTGCTGCCTCCCTACATATTAACATTTTGTAAAAACACTGTATACCCCGGTACTGCTGGAAAGAGGGACTTTGGATGTAGGAAAGGAAAAAAATGATAAGAGACTTGGTCAATTATGAAAAATCAAGGGCAAGTGTATTGATCTATTCTGGATTGGAACTTTGACCTGAAAAAAGGCCCAAGAAAAAAAGTAAAAAGGAAGTTGATAAATGTTAAATTATTCTGAAGAGTTTAAATATAGACAGTAAAATAAAATGTTCCTAGCTGATTTGCTTTACAAGGGAACTGTTTTCTTCAAAGAACATAAAAGTGAAATCATTTGCAGTAATCAGAAGTCAGTGTTCAAACTATTTGTATCATGAATCAGCATGTCTTAAATCTGATCAGGAGTCACAGGTCCTGATCAGATGACTGGAAAAACTTACTCAGCTACCCCTCTGAAGCAAATGATAGGAGCTCATCTATCCAGACTACCTGACATCTGAAAAGATAAAAAGATATATTTTGCCATTACAATTTCCCTTCACAACGTAACTGGGATATGCTAGCAAACAGCCTTGTTGCTGATTTGCTTGATCTACATAAGGTTGGCTGCAAATTAGTGCTAAATATCACATTGCACACAACAGATGCCCACATTATGGCTTTCAATAGCAAGAGGACCAGAAGAACAATCTAAAGAAAGATATTGGGGAAAAGGGTATTGAGTTTTTCTAAAATCTTGGTATAGGGATGCAAAATAAACTATACCAAGAAATATAAATAATAGCCTCACTGAATTATTCAAATAGGAAGCCTATAAATATATTTCTGGTACCAGAAGATTTGTTCATTATCAGACTGGTGTTGTATTTACCTGTTTAATGCAGGACTGAGAAGTACAGTCTGTACTTCCCTTAACCGGGACTCTGTGGTGTGGCAATATGACCTATGAGGAGAGACTGAGGGTATATCTACACTACAGTGTTAATTCAAGTTATCTTAATTCGAATGAGTTAATCCGAATTAAGCTAATTCGGATTAATGCGTCTACACACAAAATGCAGTTCGAATTAGCATTTTGCTAATTCAAACTACCGTGTCCACACAGAGTGGACACTGAATCGGATTTAAGGCTGCCTGGAACCAGGTCAGGCAGGGCATCAGGTCAGGAGTTTCTGTGTGTGGCTGTTGCCTGAGGCTATCTGAGGCTTGTGCTTAAAGTGACACCTCTCCCCCCGCCCTCCGGGCAGCCAGTTCTCAGGTGTCCCTGCTTGCTTGCCTGCCTCGCTGCGGGACAGCAAAGCATTTGTGTCCTGGCACTCTGGTGCTTCTCTTGGATGTGTTGCTGTGAGCCTGGCTGCACTTGCTGCAGGCTGCCATCCGGGAGATCCATTGGGGGGCTGTCAGTATGCAGGAGGCCCTGCGGGAAAACTTCCACCTTGAGGAGCATGCAGAGCCTCCCTGGTCTGCCCCACTGGGGGCTTGTGCCTCATTCCTCCCTCACGTCCTTCCACTTACCCCTCCTTAGCCCCCCTTCCTGATGTAAAAAATAAAGGACACATTTTTTCAAAAATATAAACTGTGTTTATTTAACAAAACTGGGGCAGGGTATGAAACTCTGGGGAGACTGGAGAAAGGAGGCGGGAGAGGGGAGAAGAGAGGGTGGGAGAGGGGAGGGGGAAACTGGGAGGAGGGAGCTGGAAGGGGGAAGCAAGGGGAAGAAGGGGGAGGGGAAGCTCAAGGGTGGGGTTCTCGCTGGGCCAACTGACTCCCAACACCGTGGATGTGGGGACCTTGGTGTCCCCGGGGGGATGGGGAAGAGGATGTGGAGGTTGAGGTTGGGGGTGTGGAGATTGAGGAGGAGGGTGTGGCGGTTGAGGAGGGAGAGGCGGGAAGGGGAGGAGCGCTCACTCGGGAGGCAGCAGGTGCTGGAGCAGCACGGGGCAGCGCACTCTGCATCAGGGTCTGCTCATGGTCGCAGAGAGCACGACCCTGGGCAAGCAGCTCCCAGCGGAACTCCCGGTCATCCTGCACCCACTCCTGCATGGTGCGGTGCATGGCTCGCAGGACCTCCAGGTGCTGCTGTTTGTCCCCTCGAGTCTGCAGGTGGTCCTGCTCAGCCCTCGAGTGCGAGAGAATCTCCTGGGAGGGGTGGTGCACTGCACGTGCAGCTGGTGCAGCTGTGGAGAAATAAGAGAAGGGTCAGTTCTCCCTGGGGACACAGTGGGTGAAGCCCAGGCCCCCTCTGCGTGGTGAGGATGACCGTGCCCTGCAACGTCAGAGCCGCTGTGCTTGCACAGAGGCCATGGTCGGAATGTCCGGCTATCCCCAGGAGTGGGAGCTGCCCTGGGACCGCACCCATGCCCCTGTGCGGTGTATAGTGTGGGTGAAGTTGCTGGGAGATGTCCCCTGCCTCTGTGTAGAGGGGGCTTGTGAAGGGAGGGCGTCCTGCTGTGTCCCGCCCCGGGGTCAGGAGCATGTCAGGTCTCTTCACACACGCGTGTGGCTATCAGGCCAAGGCCCCTGTGTGACAGGCAGCTGGAGCCACCTGCCCAGGGGTGGCATGGCATGTGCTCGCATATGCACAGGTTGCTGCATGATCTGTGGTAAGCAAGGCCCACATGCACGGTCCCTGGTCTCCCTCCCCGCCCCCCTCCCAGGAAGGGGACAGTGACGGCACTTACATGGTGTGGCCTCCCCGGACAACCCTGCTGATTCTGCAGGTAGGACTGCTTGGGGGTCCTGGCAGCGTGGCGGCTCCTGCTCCACACCCTGGTCAAGGCCCTCTGGTCCCGGCACGTTGACCACCTTGGGTGGCACGGACCGTCCCGCCCCAGGATCCGGTCCAGTGCCTCGAAGTTGGGGCAGGTGTCTGCCCCTGCTGAGGAGCTGTCCCGAGTGGCCCTGGCATACGCCTGCCGCAGCACCTTTATCTTCAGGCGCACCTGCTCTTGGGTGCACCTGTGGCCTTTCTTGGCAATGGTGGCAGCTATGCAGCCATAGACGGCCACATTCCTCCATCTAGTGCAGAGATCATGGACATTGGGGGCCTGCCCCCAAACCTCAATGAGGTCCATGATCTCCGCACTAGTCCATGAGGTGCCCGCCGTCTACGGCCCCTGGCTGGCTCCTGGGTGCTGGGGGACTGGGCGTGGGACAGCTCGCTGCCACTGACTGCCTGGCTCATGCTATGGCCACTGCTGAGGGTCTGGGACTGCTGGCAGGCCTGGCTCTGACTCCGCAGTTTGGCCAGAGTCTACCCCTTTATGGGCTCCAGGCCTGGGGGAGAGGAAAAGAGTTTTCCTGGTTTGGCGCAGAGTGGCCACCAGGGGGAACTGGGAAGGCTGGAGGCCCCTATTAGGGACTAAGCATCTACACAGCTCTTATTCCGAATTAGCTAATTTGAGTTTGGTGTTACTTCTCATAGAATGAGGTTTACCAAACTCGAATTAAGCACCCCGCTAGTTCGAATTTAATTCGAACTAGCGGTTTGCCTGTGTAGATGCTAGGAAAGTTAATTCAAAATAACGGCTGTTATTTCGATTTAACTTTGATGTATAGACATACCCTGAAGGATTTGGGTTTGTTTAGTCTTCAAAAGAGAAGAGTGAGGGGGGATTTGATAGCTGCTTTCAACTTCCTGAAGGGAGGTTCCAAAGAGGATGGAGAGAGGCTGTTCACAGTAGTGATGGATGGCAGAACAAGGAGCAATGGTCTCAAGTTACAGTGGGGGAGGGCTAGGTTGGATATTAGGAGAAACTATTTCACTAGGAGGGTGGTGAAGCACTGGAATGGGTTACCTAGGGAGGTGGTGGAATCTCCATCCTGTTGACTGTAAATTATGATATTAAGATCAAGGACATTACAATCAAAAGGACACTGAAATCAAAATGGAGTCTTGAGTTTTACACAGAAATCAAAATGGAACCCAAAGGACTGAAAGCCTTTTTGCCGCCAAAAACCATCGTCTGCACACAGCACATGGCTGTGCATACAGCACTGTTGCTTTGTACACGGCCCTAAAGTCTGCACCAGGAACGCTAATCTGCACCCAACACTACACCTTGTGCACTAGAGACGCTCCTGCTGTTTTCCCGCCTTGAGGTCTTTATAAGCTCCTCCCCTGAAGGGATCGGGTTCCTGTCCTGCTTCTGCTCCTTGCTCTCCTCCTGTTCCTGGTTCCTGCTCCTGTTGAAGAAGAGCCGTGGTGAAGGCCGGGACCTGCTTCCCAACAGACCAGACCAGATTCCATTCCACCGCTACCTATAGGGTGCATTAGCTCACTACGGTGGCAATTGCCCAGCACGTTGTGGGTTATAGCTACCTATAGCTCCGGACCGAGAGCAGCTTCCTATCACCCAGTTCCACTCCAACAATTGTGGCGAAGGCCCTATTTTGGAGCTGAGAACTGTTTGCCATCAAGTGCTTGTGTAACATCGTATCAGCGACAAATCATCAATTGGACTCCTCAGTGTTCCTTCCCTGAGGCTGCCTATGCCAACGGGTTGAAGGTCCTGAGCCTCAGTTGTCATCTGACTCTAGAACAGACCGAGTGTAGTGCTTTTCTTGGTATACTGTGCTATCTTTTATTACTTCTGGGGTGAGGGGTTGGTTTATGCAGTGTTGTATTCTGGGGTTATTCTTTGTGTTGTTACCTGTTGTATTCAATATATCTTTAAATTTGACATTCATGTCTGTGTTTATTTCGGACTGGAGAAATCCACCAGTGATAGATACGGTGGTTTCCAGGTCGGACCACCTTCTGGGACAAAGGCATTTTTCATCTATTTAGATTGGCCCCACACTAAATTTAGATTACTAGTGTGCCTTTGCTACTAACAATCCCTAGAGGTTTTTAAGTCACGGCTTGACAAAGCCCAGGCTGGGTTGATTTAGTTGGGATTGGTCCTGCCTTGGGTGGGAGGCTGGACTTGATGACCTCCTGAGGTCTTTCCAGATCTATGATTCTATGAACATCCATGGTCTGGCAGGCCCACAGATGTTCCTGGACTATAGAGTCCATGTATAAGGAAGTTGGGCTGCAGGGCAGGAGTGGGGGAGGAGGATGTGACTCAGCCAGGAGCCCCATGTTGAGGGAGGGCGGGGTGCAGCAGGCAGTTCTGGCCCCTTCGGCCAGGTGATAGCAGGGAGCTGGCAGAGGCCACAGAGTCCCAGCAGCCACAAAGCCTCTGTCTCGGCAGCCCTGGAGTTCCAGCATGGGAAGCCGTGGTCGGGCAGGCAGCAGCGGGGCTTGGCTGGAGTCCTGGCCAGTGGCAGCATGGGCCATGTTGGGAGGGAGCTCCCCTCGTTTGGCAAATCCCCTTGTTTGGGACCAGTCAGGACCAGTCAGTTCAGGATTGAATGAGGGAGGTACAACCTGTAATTAATTGCATGGTGCTTGTCCATGACCTTCCTGTTAAGTACGTTTTGCTATATGGGTGTGTACTAAGTGCATTATTTTTGCCTACTTTCCTGGGAGTGAGACTGTTATTAATTCCTAATAAACTTGCTTCCTCCATCTGTAGAAGGCTATATTTTTCTTTCTATGCATGCAGAGAACTCTCAGCAGCTTTAATCTGCATATATTGAGCATCACTCCACACATTAAACACTTCCAAAGTAAACTTGATTAGAGCTGCCATGTGGCTGTTCTCTAAGATATAATCTCCTCTCAATCTGTGGCCATAACACACACTGAAACTAGTAGCTTGTGTATAGAAAGGATTATATATACATGGTATGTGGCCAAATGGCACCTTCAGTCAAGTTCATATTTGAAGTTTTAAATAGAAAGAATGACCCAAAATAGACTTAACTACACTCCATATCATGCTATAGTTTAAACCATTTGATATAGTGCAGCTTCAGACAATAGAGGTTCTGCAACAGTCAGTGAATGTTTTCTAATCTTTCAGAATAGTTGCTTTTATTTCAGATGGGACAATAAATGATACTCCAGGTTGAACCTCTCTAGTCTGGCACTCTCAGGACCTGACCAGAGCTGAAGCAGAGAATTTGTTGAACCACAAAAGGTCAATATTGTTTAGCAGCATTGCAAACACTTTCACTGATTGCTGGGCTCTTAGAAGACATTTAGGAGTAAATTAAAACTAAATAACAGCACAAAACACTGAGATCCTAGCGATGGTCTTCATTTTCAAGTTTTCTCCAGAATGCAAAGTCTGTTTTTAAGACAGTTTCAGTCATAGTAAAATCATTGGCAATAAACACCTTTTCCTTTGCAGATGGTTTATGATCACTGACTAGCAGGAGGTGAGTGCCTACATTAGCCAAGACTACCTTGTAGAACAGGAGGCAACCATAAGTGATAAATGTGCATGTGTTCCAGATATTAATCCACAGGCACAATTGTCACAAAGTACTTTCTAGGACCATCCAAACCTACTCCAGTTCAAAAGGGTTCATGTGTGGGGGAGGGGGGGGAGTGAGATTCTTATTTCTTTGAATTTAATCCAGGGGGAAAAATTCACAGATCTATAGTGACAAAAAACAAACAAACAAAAAAAACAAAACAAAGTTTAAGTACTTGAATTTTGGTTGGTGTGTGCTAAAAAAAGAAACTTACCATTTTTGAGAAATCTGTTTCTTTTGACAGTTACATTAATTTACTACTCGTACATTTTGTTTTAACATGTAATTTAAGGCAACAATTATTTTTCTGGTGTCTCTGCTCCATGGGTTTCTATATTTCTGTCACACCAGGATTTACAACTGAGACTGCATTCGATGTTAATCTTCAGAAGTTAGGATGACATGAAAAAAAGGTCTGTAGGCTGATGAGTATTGCCTTTGTGGTACTTCAGACTCAGCTGCTGTATCCTACTAGATTGTGAATGCACCTGCAGAGAAAGCATTCTTTCCTAGGAAAGTCCCAATGAGTAGAACAGGAAATTCCTCTTCTTTCAGGTGTGTTAAAATGAAGAGTCCTGATTTTAACTAACTTTAAGTACATACCATTGTGTGCCTTTAGTTTTGGTCCTTAAATACTATCTTGAATAGGGGTGGCACTTCCCTGAATTTGGAGCTTTAGTCATCTTAACAAGTTGCATGAGCATGTGTGTTTGCTGGGACATAAAGCCTGGCATGCGATGGAAAGCTGAACAAAAAAAGTCACAATTTTCCTTTCTTTTCCACCTCATTTTCTTTCAATTGTACTTCAACAAACGTTTACCAATCAACTCAAGCAAAAACATTAGCTCTTACATAACTGTGAAATGATTGCTTGTGATAATCCTATATCAAATCAAATTTGATATTCTGAGTATTCTTCAAGTCTCTGACTAAGGTCCTGTTCCTTAGTGGATGGACCCCTGGCACATACAGGGAGCCCATTGACTTTAACGGAGACCTGTGTTTATATAGAGGGGATCCACCTGCATGCAAGAGCTTCCAGGATCTGATCTTAAAAGAGACATCTGGATGAAAAGTAACTGGCTGCAACTCAACTAGGATACAGAAGTAACTATGGGTATTAACAGTGGGAACATTGTTAGAGAAATAGGGCAGAGGTAACAATGCATGTGCTAAAAAACTGATTGGAAATGCTATCCACTACAAATAGATTTATGTAATGTATTGTTTTGTTTTATATTTTTAAATAAACACCACAACATGCCATTTATATCTTTGACCTTCCTATGAAGCCTATCTATTAGTTCCAGTTGTAGTGATGGTTTTCTGATGTATGTAAAGTTGTCCTCTCCAGAGTCCTTACAAAGATTTTTGAATAACCAAGAGAATACATTGCAGGTGTTGTGATAAAACCAGTGCATGCTGGTCTGTGATTGTGTGTTTAGTCAATCCAGACATGTTCAACGCATCTTGTAATTACCAATGACTCGATAACAAAATAAGACTCAGTGCTTTGATTCAATAAATTACCAATAATCTGAGACACGTGTCCATTAAGAACTGGACTGAGATTAACAACCTAACCAACAGCATAAAGATGGTAACAACTTTCTGATGCCAAGCTGGCATTGGAAACAGCAATGTAGCAATAAATGAGTCCATTACTGATACGTAGGTTTTACATATTCTGCTGTTTTTCAGCCACGTGATGTCAAGTCAACAGATGAAAATCTCAATATTGGGATAAGAATTGTTTAATGTAAATTAAATTGTATCTCACTCTCAACATGACTACTTATCTCACAGTTTTAAGCTGAAACAGATTCTTTTAAGATTAAAAACAAAACAAATGCTTTTTTAAAACCAGATAAACTAAATTACTACAAATTATACATGTCTCAGTTCTAAATCATTAATGGCTTTCAGACTAGGAGATTAAAACACAAAAATAACCTAATTATGAAAGATTTACAGTGGAGAGTTGAAATATTCCTGTGCTCGGGGCAAGATAGCATAGGATTTGAATGCATTTTAGTGCTCCACTACTTTGATCATGATGATGACCACAAATGTTAATTTGCATTAACAAAAAGTGAGATTGCATTATGGCAGGTTAAAATCCTTGAAAAAATGGGCTACACTATCTTGTTATTTAAAATATCTTATTAATTGATAGAGTGAATAAAAAGTATGATTAATTATGAGCTTTCAAATAACATTTTTCCTATACCTGTACTATGCAAAACTGAAAATTTCAGTTGCTTCTATGAACTATAAACATCTTTTTATAAGAAAACCATACCCTACATTCATGAAGGAATACTAAATACAGGTAGCTATACTATCGGGGTTTGCTGATTTCTTAGCTATCAGCAGGGAAGCTACAAAATATTTTTAACAGAAATGAGCACTCAAGAGCAAATTCTGCCTCTAATGCCACTGATTTGCATTCAAGTAACTGAGGATAAAATTTGGCCTGAAGTAACTAGCTTGTGTTACTGACATATAACCTCTGTATTACCTTGTGTTTTACAGGTAGCACGGCATACAGCAGAGAGGAGTACAATAGAAAGCAGTAAATAAAATCAAACAAATGGGGTCACATCTGTTCTCAGCTACACAAGTGTAAACCCAGTGTAACCCCACTGAAGTTTACATTGGATTTGTACCAGTGTATATGGAAGTAGAATTTTGTCTTTGATCTTTTACCCCATCTCTACAAAGGGATCCACACAGGTGAACCTCTTTTTGACTACATTGGGATTCAGTACAGGCATAAAATCAAAACACATGGTACCTTTTCCAATATTTCACACTGTACTAGGAAAACACACTCAGAAGTCTGTCTTCAAGATCTATCTAAACACAATATAGCAACCCTGTAACGTTACCATGGCCTTGTCTACGTTGGGAAAAGTTTTCCTGTCTTTAAGGAACTGTAAAAGACTTAACTTTGCTTTAATACTTTTTTCCCCAACCGCACCATCAGGGTCAGGGATGTTAACATGCCCATGTGCATCGTGGGCAATGCAGCCTATCCCTTGCTTCCCTGGCTGATGAAGCCCTACACAGGACACCTGGACCACATCAAGGAACAGTTCAATGCCAAGCTCAGCAGGGCCTGCATCATGCTGGAGGGCATCTTCGGCTGTTTGAAGGGGAGGTTCAGCTGTCTCCTCACCTGCCTGGACTTTGGTGAGCAGAAAAAAGTAATGGTGGCCTGCTGTGTCCTGAACAACCTATGTGAGAACAAGGGGGAGACATTCCTGCCAGAGTGGGGGGCAGAGGCCGAGCAATTGGCCAGGGCCTTTGAGTAGCCACACATAGCTGCCATCTGATAGGCCCATCGGGGGCTGTACACATCCGGGGGGCCCTGAGGGAGAGTTTCAGACAAGACCAACTGTGAAACTCTCACCCTGGGCCTCCCCACAAAGGGCTTCTGCATTGCCCCTCTGTGCCTCTCCTCCCCACTCCTCCCTTCCTATGTCCACCCTTCCCATCTTCCTCTCCCTCCTGCCCTCCCAATACAAAAATACAGACATTTTGGTTTGAAACAATCAACTGGGTTGTTGTTTTTTTATTTGGGGTAAATATAACTGGGGAGGGACTGGAGAAAGAACCTAGGAGGCAAGAGGAGGGGCTCAGGGATGGGGCTGGGACTGGAGCCTGCCTTGGGTGATCCCACCCCCTCATGTATGGGGACCTCAGTTGCCATGGGGGGAGGCTAGGGAGAGAAGGCAGAGGGGCAGGGGCAGGGGTAGAGCAGAAGTGGGTGCAGGGGGGACTTGGGAAGGAGCAGGTGTGGGAGGGGGCAGCTGCTGGACCACTCAACTGCAGTAAGCAGGCAGCTGATGGTGGTGGTATATGCCACGCACATACCCTGGGTCTGCTAGGACAGCTCCTGCCCGATGATGCAGTGCAGGCAGGCAATGTGTTCCTGGGACCATCTGTGGTGGCTCTCGTGGGGTCAAGAGGATAGTGCAGGAAGTGGTGTATGCACCTCACTCTCAGCTGGTCCAACTGTGAAGAGAGTCAAAAGGGCAGTCATCCCAGGAGACACTGTGCACAAAGCCTAGCCCTCATCTGAGATGACACCAAAAGGTTTTGATTCAGACGATGGTGATGTGCTTTGAGAAAGGCCATCTGTGGCCTGGACATTGTGCACTGTGCTTCAGGGGCACAGATGTCCCAGGAAAGCCTCACTACCCCCACACCCTGGGGATAAGCAGGCATGGGAATGGGCCAGCCATGCCAGAAGCCTGTGGGTGGGAGGAGGGCTCGCCTTCCCTCCATGCCAGGCACATGCTGGGTTCAGGAGTGGCGGCATTCCCCAGGGGAGAGGATTCCTATCCCTGGCCACTGGAGGAGAGGGGGAGGGTGTTGGGGGAGGTGTGTGTGAGCGGCAGATGCTGTTTGCCCCTCACCACCGCCCCCTCCCCCGA
This sequence comes from Rafetus swinhoei, assembly GCA_019425775.1. Classification (NCBI taxonomy): domain Eukaryota; kingdom Metazoa; phylum Chordata; order Testudines; family Trionychidae; genus Rafetus; species Rafetus swinhoei. The sequence goes on along the minus strand of CM033437.1, from coordinate 185,514,125 downwards.
CACACGTCTAGGGACAGTAATGGAACTCACCTGATGGGCCTTCCCCAGCTTTGTCCAATCCCTGGGAGACATCCCGGGTGGGGGGACACCAGCTCCAAGGAGAGGTTGACCTCCTGGTTGGTGGGCACTTGTCCTGGCTGCCTCATTTTCCTCTTCCACCTCCTCCTCCTGCTTGTCTTCCTAGTGCACAGCCCTACTTTCTAGAAAGCTGATGATGGGCATCTCCAGGCCAGAGTCCACAATGAGGTGGAGAGGAAGAGACTGACCCTCCTACCAAAATGCGGTACAGCTGTTCCGCACAACTGGGGTGCCACCCCTGAGTGGGAATTCCACTCCTTGGACTTTGTACAGGCCTGCCTGAGCTCTATTTTCATGCACAGGTGCTCCTGAGTGCTCATGTGGCCCTTCTGGCTCAGCCTTGCGACCATCCAGCCATAGATGTTTGCATTCCTGTGTCTGGTGTGAAGATCCTGGAAGTTTGCCTCCTCTTCCCAGACCTCAATGAGATCCAAGATCTCCATGCCAGACCAGGCAGGGGCCCTCTTCCACCCCTGGGCAGGAGCTTGGGAACTGGCTGGTGGCTTGCTAGCAGCCCTGGGGGGCCTTGGTGGGAAAGTGGGAGTCAGCCATTGCTGCAGAATGCAGAAATGGATCCTGCAGTGTGGCACAGGGTTGTCGGAGACTTCCTTGTGTCACAAACTTTTCCCCTGTGGCTGCACCTTTAAAGGCTGCAGGGGAAGAAAAACTATAGAGGTCTGGCAGGTGTGAACAGAATAGCCTCCAAGGCTGCTGTGAGAAGCTCTGGAGGCTAATTATTTCTAAATAACCTCAGCTGCACTGGCCACACACACCCTATTTTGAAATAACCATTTCAAAATAGGCATTATTCCTCATGAAATTAGGGTTAATTATTCTGGAATAAGAAGCCTGTTATTTCAAAATTATTTTGAAATAACAGCTTGCTGTGTAGACATTCATCTTATTATTTTGAAATAACGCTGCTGTGTAGATGTGCCCTATGAGACATATTTGTGAAAGGTACAAGCTTTCAAGCTTCATGGACCTGATGTTCAGGTCTTCGTGAAGAACCCAGACTATTTATATAAATTGGAACAGATAAGAACATAAGAACATAAGAACGGCCGTACCGGGTCAGACCAAAGGTCCATCTAGCCCAGTATCCTGTCTGCCGACAGTGGCCAGCACCAGGTGCCCCAGAGAGGGTGGACCGAAGACAATGATCAAGTGATTTGTCTCCTGCCATCCCTCTCCAGCCTCTGACAAACAGAGGCCAAGGACACCATTTTATCCCCTGACTAATAGCCTTTTATGGACCTAACCTCCATGAAATTATCTAGCTTCTCTTTAAACTCTGTTATAGTCCCAGCCTTCACAGCCTCCTCTGGCAAGGAGTTCCACAGGCTGACTACACGCTGTGTGAAGAAGAACTTTCTTTTATTAGTTTTAAACCTGCTACCCATTAATTTCATTTGGTGTCCTCTAGTTCTTCTATTTAGGAACTAATAAATAAATTTTCTTTATCGGCCCTCTCCACACCACTCATGATTTTATACACCTCTATCATATCCCCCCTCAGTCTCCTCTTTTCTAAACTGAAAAGTCCCAGTCGCTTTAACCTTTCCTCATATGGGACCCGTTCCAAACCCCTAATCATTTTAGTTGCCCTTTTCTGAACCCTTTCCAAGGCCAAAATATCTTTTTGAGGTGAGGAGACCACATCTGTACACAGTATTCAAGATGTGGGCGTACCATAGTTTTATACAGGGCAGTAAGATATTCTGGGTCTTATTTTCTATCCCTTTCTTAATAATTACCTAGCATCCTATTTGCCTTTTTGACCGCGCTGCACACTGTGTGGAAGTTTTCAGAGAACTGTCCACGATAACTCCAAGATCTCTTTCCTGATTTGTCGTAGCCAAATTAGCCCCATCATACTGTACGTATAGTTTGGGTTATTTTTCCCGATGTGCATTACTTTACACTTATCCACATTAAATTTCATTTGCCATTTTGTTGCCCATCCTAAAGAGTTTGGTATCATCTGCAAACTTTACCACCTCACTGCTTACCCCTTTCTCCAGATCACTTATGAATAAGTTGAACAGGATTGGTCCTAGGACTGACCCTTGGGGGACACCACTAGTTACCCCTCTCCATTCTGAAAATTTACCATTTATTCCTACCCTTTGTTTCCTGTCTTTTAACCAGTTCTCAATCCAAGAAAGGACCTTCCCTCTTATCCCATGGCCATGTAATTTACACAAGAGCCTTTGGTGAGGACCTTGTCAAAGGCTTTCTGGAAATCTAAGTATACTATATCTACTGGATCCCCCTTGTCCGCATGTTTGTTAACCTTCAAAGAACTCTAATAGATTAGTAAGACAGGATTTCCCTTTACAGAAACCATGTTGACTTTTGTCCAACAAATTATGTTCTTCTACATGCTTCACAATTTTATTCTCTACTATTGTTTCAACTAATTTGCCAGGTACTGAAGTTAGACTTACCGGTCTGTAATTGCCCAGATCGCCTCTAGAGCCCTTTTTAAATATTGGTGTCACGTTGGCTACCTTCCAGTCATTAGGTACGGAAGCCGATTTAAGATTGTACAGGAGACCTCCTAAATTGAAGTGAGCAATTAACAGTTAGAAGGCAGTGGGCTGTGATACAAATTGTTGTGCTGGACATAAAACTAGTGTCACTGTTGAATCTGTGGCTTAAAATGTCTAGCAGAGTTTTAAATTTAAGCTCCCGGGCTCATCTTTTGAAGGTGTTATACAGGTTTCCTTTAAGGATGAGGACTGAGAGGTCTGATACAGAATGATCACTCTCTGAAAAGTGTTTTCCCATGGGTGATTGAATGGTTTTGTCTTTTATCAGTTTTCTTTGAGGTCATTTGAGAGTTAGTGATTGTCTAGTTTCTCTCATGTTGTTGTTGTTGAGGTGTTTGATGCACTGATTGAAGTACACCTCATCTTGTTCTCACCATGTTCACATCATGTACACACACACCATGTTCAAAGACCAATGAACCTTAAAAATTGTGTTGTGGTGGGTATTGATCATCATAGCAGTGGAGGTAAGTCTATAGATTTTTCATCTGTAGTTCTGGTAGGGTTTGTTGCTGCTTTGAATTGGGCTACATCTATACTGAACTCTTCTTGTGCAAAAGCCTATGAAAATGAAATGTGGATTAGCATATTGCCATGCTTCATTTGCATAATTAATTAGGGGCCATTTTTGCGTAAGAGACTTTTGCGCAAAAAGGAGTTGTGCAGATGGCTCCTTTCTGCACAAAAACCCCAGTTGTGCAAGAGCCGTTCTTCCTGAAAGCTGTGCGTATCCCAGCTGCCCTGGAGCTGTGCCTATCCACAGAGCCCAGCTGCCATGTGATGCTCCCCAAGGTGCTCACTGGCATGATAACCACTGAGCTAAATGGAAGGCAGAAATCTGAGGGGGGTTGACCCTGCATGCTCCTCCCCATGGTGGCCCATTTTCCCACCTGCTCTGCTTTGAACCCTGAGCGGCTGCCCTGCTCACTCTGCCCTCATTATGGCTCTGCTTGTCTCTCATATGCTGAGACCAAAGTGGCTACCACAATATTGCAAACATCTAAGAGACTGCTAGACCAGGGAATTTTTTCCTTATGAAGATTCTCTCCCCAGCTGAAGAGAAAGGGAACAAGAATTATAGTTTAAATGACAGTTTTACTTAATACTAGGCATTTCAGTGCCTTAAGTATTTACCTTTTTTCTGCATCTTTAATAAAAGGATTCTGCATACCAAACCCCTTCTTTAACACTGTTTAATGTTGGACAATAGCACAATCATGTTAACACCTTTGATTCTTTGGGCTCTTTATTCCATCTGTATTAATACACATATACCCCTCCACCATGCAGGGAGACAATAATTTATAAATAGCATTTGAGATCTCAGAGGAGAAAAATCTAAGAACCTCTGACAAGGGGAGATATTTCAAGGGGAAAGTGGCTAAGTTACACATTCCTACCTGAAGATAACTATGTGGCAAAAGCAATCCCGAGGAAAAAATTATACTCAAGTGCCAATTATAGGGAACAGGAAAAAGAAAGAGGATTTGTAATCTAAGGATTAATTGTTGTGATGAACTCCACATGAAGTCAGGTTGTGAAGTCAAATCCTACAGAAGTTTCAGTCTTGACGATGACAAATTTCAAATCTGAAATAAGCTTCTCAGTGATTACTGTGTTTCCCAAGATAATTGTTGTTTTTGTATTCCAATCTTAGATAGTGAATTATGCAATCAGTGGTAATCAAGCATGAAATGTGTCACTTTAGGGTTCAGCAATGACAGCTGATACATGGAAAGAAAATGTGAGACAGACAGTAACAGTTATTTTTTATTTAGGGGTTACATCGATTAATAGAATAGTCGATTAACCGCATGAATTTTTATTGGTTACTCAACTGTTCTATAGTCCCCAAGGGTGGGGCTGGTAGCCAGCATGCTCTGGCCCCACTCCCGAGGAGCTCTCTGCCACTCTGTGCTGCTGCCTCTGATACAGAGGCAGCAGTGCAGGTTGCAGGCGGGAGCCAGTCCGTGAGGGGATCCAGTTTAAAAACCAGTTCCCCTCACTGACTGGCTGCCAGTCATCCCACACTGCTGCTTCTGGTACAGAATCAGCAGCATGGGGTGGCAGCAGCCCCTGTCCGGGGGCAGGATGGGCTGAGCTGCTGGACCCAGCATGAGCCAGAACTGAGCCAGGCTGCTGGCCAGCCTGCTAAAAATTTACTGGCAAGGGGGGGATGAGGAAATGTGTGTAGTCTGTGGCATTAACCTATAAGCTTTTACTTATCGGTTAATCAATTACACAATTACATCCTTAATTTGTACCATTGACTCCACATCACAAGATTTCCTCCAATATAAAGTTGATATTTGCCCTCATTCTGTGAAATGTCTGTGGTAATCTATACATTTGTTATATAATGCTTCAATTAGTAAATCTTGATCTTGTGTCCCTCACAGCCATAGGTCAGTGAAAATAGCATTCCTTTCCTCAGGCGAAAATTGAGCCTCCAAGCCATTTTCCCAAGCCTCTTTCAATTATGGTAATTTGTCATATTTTTTTCAGTCATAAGAAAATGCAAGCTAATTCATATAGCTCTTTCCAAGTAAAATCAGTGCAATATATTGGAACCTTGTTTGTTCAGATTATATACCTTTGAACCCTGAAACCCAACACAGGGTATTTCAGCCTCACTAAGGGTCCACTCATGATTTACAATTTGACAGAGAAGCTTTGGAACCAGCTGAACTCAAATATCTTTCATTCCTGCTTGATCTAGTATTTCCTATATAAAGGGCAAGATACCAAACTACTACAAACCAGTGTAACTTCAATGGAGCTACGTCCAATTTATTCCAGTTCTGGATCTTGCCCCTTTAATTTAAAATGCTGAAAGGTGACCTCAGAGGTCTGTGTCTTTTTTACTTCTTTATGATGTATAAAGAAGAGCTGAAAGGCTTTTTTTTTTTTTTTGCTTGTTTTTTAACATCAGAAAAATCAAATCTTTGCCTAGCCTGTTCTTCCTAATAATTCTTTATCTGTCACCTATTCTAGCTTGCCTTTTTAAGGTAATTTCACATTGCTGAATTGTTGCCACTGGTACAAGCAGCAGTGGGATCACAATAGACAAGTGAAAAGGATTTTTACTATGTTGCCATTTAGTTCCATTCAGAGCTGGTCTCCATAATATAAGAGTACAAGAAATGCCAGTCCCAAAGCCCTACTCATGCTCCTTACATTGTTACTACACATGGAGCTGCATTAACTGTGCAAGAGCTTTTGCCTCTTCAAGGTCACCCAAGGCTGTATAATGTGAACATTTTCTTTATTTTTACATTTTATTTCTATATTTCATAAATTGTCAAGAACAAACTTACCCAATGAACAGTGAAGGGAAATCTAAATAAATTACTTATAAATGACATTAGGACTAAAACATAATAGAAAGATACAGGAGAAAGACCAGCACCAATTCTCTCATGTAAGAGAGTAAGAAGTCATCCAGGGAGAGTCAAATTCCAAATGTTTTGTGACATTTGCAATATAACACATTATGGCTATGTCTAGAGTACGGGAATCGGAATACAAAAACCCCACTGCATCCAATGAACGCGTTTGCTCTTCCGCTTTTTTTTGCGGAAGGGCAAACGCGCTCTTTCCGGGAGCCCTGTATACCTCGTTTCATGAGGCATAAGGGCTCTGCTGAAAGAGGAGGCTTTTCCACCATTTGGACCCATCTAGACAGGGCCAAATGGCAGAAAAGCCTCTTCTGGGGAAAAAAAATGGAAAAAGCTACGCAAACTGCGGAGCGCATTTTTTCCATAAAAACACCTCAGTCTAGACCTAGCCTATGTGTTTGGCCTTCCTGCAGTATTTTGGGGGAAAATCTCTTCTCAGTATTAATACTTATTGTTGGCATGTCCAAAATTGCCAAAATCTACCCAAGGATCAACCCAAAAAATTCATGAGTCTTTTAAAAATAATTTTTAATTTGTTTTTTTTCTTTAATTATTTTGGGTCACATTTCCCAGCTTTTCTCTGAAACAATTAGGACTAGAAATAAACCTTTTTAAAGTGAAAGTTGAATGGTTTTATATCATCAAATGACCACAAGAGGTGGGGAATTAAGAAAAACAACAAACATTATGAGACCAGTGATGATGACAGCATAAAACTCAGAATTTGATATGATAAAAAATACTTTGTTCCTGCATCGAAGAATGCACACACACACACATACACACACACCCCAAGCTTTAGAGGGGTGGGTGAAAAGTAGTAATAGTATCAATTTTGTAGATGGGTAAGCTGATTAAGCAGTTGGCCCAAAATCATGCAGGATCAGAAGAATATAAGAAGGGCCGTACTGGGTCACACCCAAGGTCCATCTAGCCCAGTATCCTGTCTTTCAACAGTGGCCAATGCCAGATGCCCCAGAGAGAGTGAACACAACAGGGAATCATCACATGATCTCTCTCCTGTCATTCATTTACAGCCTCTGACAAACAGAAGGTAGGGATATCGTTCCTACCCATCCTGGCTAATAGCTATTGATGGACCTAACCTCCATGAAGCTATCTAGTTCTTTTTGGAACCCTGTTAAATTCCTGGTCTTCACAACATCCTCTGGCAAGGAGTTCCACAGGCTGATTGTGCTCTGCATGAAGAAAAACTTCCTTTTGTTTGTATTAAACCTGCTACCCATTAATTTCATGGGGTGACCTCTAGTTCTTATGTTATGGGAAAAAGTAAATAACTTTCCCTTATTCACTTTTTCCACACAAGTCATAATTTTATAGACCGCTATCATCTCCCCCCTTAGATTCTTCTTTTCTAAGCTGAAAAGTGCAAGTCTTTTTAATCTCTTTTCATATGGGACCCGTTCCAAACCCCTGATCATTTTTGTTGCCCCATTCTGAATATTTTCCAAGGCCAATATATCTTTGAGGTGAGATGACCACATCTGTACACAGTATTCAATATGTAGGCAAACTATGGTTTTATATAGAGGAAATAAAATATTCTCTGTCTTATTCTCTGTCCCTTTTCTAATGATTCCTAACATTCTGTTGGCTTTTTTGATGGCTGCTGAGTGGATGTTTTCAGAGAACTATCCACAATGACTCCAAGATCTCTCTCTTGAGCAGTTGTAGCTGATTTAATCCCCATCATATTGCATGTATAGTTGGGATTATTTTGTCCAATGTGCATTACTTGACATTTATCAACATTAAGTTTCATTTGCCATTTTGTTGCCTAGTCACTTAGTTTGGTGAGATCTTTTTGAAGCTCTTCACAGTCTGCTTTGGTCTTAACTATCTTGCCACATCACTGTTTATTCCTTTCTCCAGATCATTTATTAGTAAATTGAATAGGATTGGTCCCAGTATGAACCCTTGGGGGACCCCATTAGCTACCTCTCTCCACTCTGAAAACTGACCATTTATTCCTACTCTGTTTCCTGTCTTTTTAACTGGTTATCAATTCATTAAAGGGCCTTCCCTCTAATCCCATGACTACTTACTTTACTTATCCTTTGGTCAGAGACCTTGTCAAAGGCTTACTGGAAATCTAAATACACTATATCTACTGGATCCTCCTTGTCCACATGTTTGTTGACACCCTGAAAGAACTCTGGGAGATTAGTAAGGCATGATTTCCCTTTACAGAAACCATGTTGTCTTTCCCCCAACAAATTATGTTCATCTATGTGTCTGACAATTCTATTCTTGACTATAGTTTCAACTAATTTGCTTGGTACTGATGTTATACTACTGGTTTATAATTAACAGGATCACCTCTAGAGCCTTTTTTAAATATTGGTGTCATATTAGCTATCTTCCAGTCATTAGGTATAGAATCTTATTTAAAGGATAGGTTACAACCACAGTTAATAGTTCCGCAGTTTCATATTTGAGTTCTTTCAGAACTCTTGGGTGAATATGGTCCCAGTGACTTGTTACTGTTAAATTTATCAATTTGTTCCAAAACCTCCTTTAATGATACCTCAATCTAAGACAATTTCTCGGATTTGTCACCTAAAAAGAATGGCTTAGGTTTGGGAATCTCCCTAACATCTTCAGCTGTGAAGACTGAAGCAAAGGATTTATTTAGTTTCTCTGCCATGGCTTTATGGTCTTTGAGTGCTCCTTTAGCGTCTCGATCGTCCAGGGTTCCCACCTGTTGTTTAGCAGGCTTTCTGCTTCTGATGTACTTAAAAAAACTTTTTGAGTTTTTGGATAGCTGTTCTTCAAATTTCTTTTTGGCTTTTCTTATTATATTTTCACATTTAATTTGACAGAATTTATGCTCCTTTCTATTTTCCTCACTAGGATTTAACTTCTACTTTTTAAACAATTCCTTTTTATCTCTCACTACTTCTTTTACTTGGTTATTAAGCCACGGTGACACTTTTTTGGTTCTCTTACTCTGTTTTTTAATTTGGTATGTACATTTAAGTTGGGCCTTTATTGTGGTGTCTTTGAAAAGTTTCCATTCAGCTTGCAGGGATTTTACTTTTGTCACTGTACCTTTTAATTTCTGTTTAATTAACCTCCTCATTTTTGCATAGTTCCCCTTTCTGAAATTAAATGCCACAGTGTTGGGCTGCTGAGGTGTTTTTCCCACTACAGAGATGTTAAATTTTATTACATTATAGTCACTATTTCCAAGTGGTCCAGTTATATTTACCTCTTGGACCAGATCCTGCGTATCACTTAGGACTAAATTTATCCCTTTGTGGGTTCCAGAACCAGCTGCTCCAAGAAGCAGTCATCTAAGGTATCCAGAAATTTTATCTCTGCAACCTGTCCTGAGGTGACATGTACCCAGTCAATATGGGGATAATTGAAATCCCCCACTATTATTGAGTTTTTTATTTTGATAGCCTCGCTAACCTCCTTTAGCATTTCATAGTCGCTATCACTATCCTGGTCAGGTGGCCAGTAATAGATCCCTACAAAATGCATAAGGTATTCATAGAATCATAGAATACTAGGACTGGAAGGGACCTCGAGAGGTCATCGAGTCCAGTCCCCTGCCCTCATGGCAGGACCAAATACTGTCTAGACCATCCCTGACAGACATTTATCTAACCTACTCTTAAATATCTCCAGAGATGGAGATTCCACAACCTCCCTGGGCAATTTATTCCAGTGTCTGACTACCCTGACAGTTAGGAACTTTTTCCTAATGTCCAACCTGAATCTCCTTGCTGCAGTTTAAGCCCATTGCTTCTTGTTCTATCCTCAGAGGCCAAGATGAACAAGTTTTCTCCTCCTCCTTATGACACCCTTTTAGATATCTGAAAACTGCTATCATGTCCCCCTCAATCTTCTCTTTTCTAAACTAAACAAACCCAATTCCTTCAGTCTTCCCTCATAGGTCATGTTCTCTAGACCTTTAATCATTCTCGTTGCTCTTCTCTGACCCTCTCCAATTTCTCCACATCTTTCTTGAAATGCGGTGCCCAGAACTGGACACAATACTCCAACTGAGGCCTAACCAGTGCAGAGAGTAGAGCGGAAGAATGACTTCTCGTGTCTTGCTCACAACACACCTGTTAATGCATCCCAGAATCATGTTTGCTTTCTTTGCAACAGCATCACACTGCTGACTCATATTCAACTTGTGGTCCACTATAACCCCTAGATCCCTTTCTGCCATACTCCTTCCCAGACAGTTGCTTCCCATTCTGTATGTATGAAACTGATTGTTCCTTCCTAAGTGGAGCACTTTGCATTTGTCTTTATTAAACTTCATCCTATTTACCTCAGACCATTTCTCCAATTTGTCCAGGTCATTTTGAATTATTACCCTATCCTCCAGATTAGTCGCAACCCCTCCCAGCTTGGTATCATCTGCAAACTTAATAAGCGCATTTTCTATACCAATATCTAAATCGTTGATGAAGATATTGAACAGAGCTGGTCCCAAAACAGACCCCTCATGGAACCCCACTTGTTATGCCTTTCCAGCAGGATTGTGAACCATTAATAACTACTCTCTGAGTACGGTTATCCAGCCAGTTATGCACCCACCTTATAGTAGCCCCATCTAAGTTGTATTTACCTAGTTTATTGATAAGAATATCATGCGAGACCGTATCAAACGCCTTACTAAAGTCTAGGTATACCACATCCACCGCTTCTCCCTTATCCACAAGACTCGTTATCCTATTAAAGAAAGCTATCAGATTGGTTTGACATGATTTGTTCTTTACAAATCCATGCTGGCTGTTCCCTATCACTTTGCCACATTCCAAGTGTTTACAGATGATTTCCTTAATTACTTGCTCCATTATCTTCCCTGGCACAGAAGTTAAACTAACTGGTCTGTAGTTTCCTGGGTTGTTCTTATTTCCTTTTATAAATGGGCACTATATTTGCCCTTTTCCAGTCTTCTGGAATCTCTCCTGTCTCCCATGATTTTCCAAAGATGATAGCTAGAGGCTCAGATACCTCCTCTATCAGCTCCTTGAGTATTCTAGGATGCATTTCATCAGGCCCTGGTGACTTGCATGCATCTAACTTTTCTAGGTGATTTTTGACTTGTTCTTTTTTTATTTTACCTTCTAAAACTATTGGAAGTGAATGTCTCCATGGAAACCACCAACAAAGAATATGGTCAGTGACATCAAACAAATAAAAAGAAATTGAAAAAATAAATGAGAATTTAAAAAGCGTAATATGTGAAATGAATAAAGAGGAATTGAGAAATTTCATTGAACGGATGTGATATACACAGTGATATACAAAGACCTAAATCAGAAAATAAGACAATGAGAATGAGAACATGGAAAGCATGTGCTATAGCAGCAAACATTGAGTCTCTTGGATACAGTGGATATAATGCATTTTAAAATCTGTGGTAGCTGCTGTCAGAGTCTAGGTCTATAGACTCAGGTCCATAGAACTCAATATAGAGATATAAAATCAGCTGTGTAGACATTCCAGCTTGAAAGCCTGAGTCTGTAGGTTCTCAGATTTACTCACCATGTTTTAAAACACAATATCCATAATAGGATTTAATTTTGGGTCAAACTAAGCACTTCCCCTGATATACTGAGAGCCTTCAATTCCTGTTTAAGATAATGGACATTGAAGGTGCCCAGCTCCTTGCAGGATTAACCTCCACTGTCTAACATAAATGCAATATGCTGCCTTCTAATCAGTGTAATTCTGATCAGATCCTCTGCTTTCCTGTTATAATCTGATTTGCAGTATCTGTTTCCAATACATAAAACCTGATATATCCCCGTTCCACTTCATAAACCAAATAGCAGAGTGGCTCTCCATCTGCTAATCTCCCAATACAGATTTTTCAAAAATAAATAAATGAAATTATTTCTTTTAAATAAGAAAGGAAGAAACTACACACAGGCTTCCATGCTGTGTAAGCCAGTGATCTGGCTAGGGTTTCTAGACAAGCTAATTAGCTGAAAAGAGACTGCAAAAATATTTGCAGTGATGTGTTGAAAGTGAGCTGCTTAAAAGGTGACCATGCCAAAAAACCATTAACTTTGTGAATGGGGATTTTTTCCTCTCGATCTCTTGCGCTCTCTCTCTCTCTCTCTCTCTCACACACACACACCCTTAATACCTGTTTCCCAAGCATCCCCACCTCAACATTCACTCACTGCTCAACCACTAATTTAGGCACATAAGACCTGATTCACTTCCATGCATCTTACAAATATGAGAATCAGTTGGCAATTTCTTATTTTTTTGAAAGTGAGGGGGAAAGTAGAAAATTCTGTTTCTAAAAAATCAGAATTTGTATCACAACTTTCTTTTTCACTATTTTTTTAAAATTTTCCATCAGCAAAAATGCAAAATGAAACATATTTAGTTTTGTGTTAGATTGACCAGAATCCAAAGATTTCTTGAACCAAATCAAGACATTTTGTTTCAGGTTAAAAAGCTTCAAAGGGTAGCCAAGTTAGTCTGTAACTGGAAAAACTTAAAAAACAATGAATAGTCTTGCAGCACCTTAGAAATGAACAAAACATGTAGATGATATCATGAGCTTTCGTTGGCACAACCCACTTCTTCAGATGAAACCTGAAGAAACCTTTTGTGCCCACAAAAGCTCATGATATCGTCTACATGTTTTGTTAGTCTTTAAGGTGCTACAAGACTATTTGTTGTTTTTTAAGTTGTTTCAGGTTAGTTCACCATTAATATGTGTTCTCCTAAACTCCTACAGTGTCCTATGGGAGTTGTAATTCAGGGAGTTCATTTCCCCATTCTCCTCTATGGGCCAGGATGGACTATATCTCCTATAAAGCACCAAAATCTTCCTGTCCCGGTAAGGGGAGGTGAAGTTTGTCACATCAGTGCCATAGTTAATAAGATGCTTCTAATCTGAGGGTGCAGGACTAAGGCGGGTTAGGTAATACCTTAATAGACACTTGGGCCTTAGGCAAGGACAGAGGGTGGAATCATAGGAATTGCCAGGCTACTTTGGAAGCTCCTGAGACAGAGGGGTTGGAAATACAGGGGAACCTGCATAGGATTGTTTTAGTCTGATTTTGCTCTCTTGGAAGGGGTTACTTTCTTTTTCTCTTGGATGGATTGCCATTTCCAGCACAGACTGCTGTCTGGAAAGCTGAGGATACTAACCTCTGGGGAACAAAATACATCCTGGAAGTGCCAGCTATGCCTCATTTGACCAGAAGGGGCAGCTACTGGTCAGCCATATCCTATGGCACTCCACTTTGGTTGATCTACAGTACTGCAGCATGGGAGTCTTGTGTTGTGGTGCACAGGGGTGGCCCGAGGCGGGCTTCCAGCAGCTGGCGCCCCAGGTGGAATGCGCGATCGGCGCCCCCACCTCCACAGCCCTCAATGGCATGACATCATCATTGGGCGCCCCGTTTAACGCGGCACCCTAGGCGACGGCCGAGTCAGCCTATATGCATGGGCCACCCCTGGTGGTGCATATTCATTCACAACGCTTCCCAATGCATCCATTCTTTCATCTCAGCCCCACTTCCTCATCTCTCTCTCATCCTCTGATGACCCTGAAATTCAACCGTTCTCTTTCTCTAACCGACCCAGCCCATTATACCTCAATAGCATCTCTTCTATACATCCCATCCCCAGCTGGGCCTCCTCACAGCAGCAGAGGCTGCTCAGCTTCTCATCCCCTATTGGACCTCAATTTATTCTTCTTGGCATGTGTATGCCTGACATCTCCTTCTGGCGTCTCCTATTCAGGAGCCATTTTCATAGAGAAGCCAGTTGTTTTACTCCATGTTCTGCTGTAGCAGGGAGAGCTGCACAGCTACTGGTATCCCTTATCCTAACTAGTGTCTGGTGGGGGAAAGGGAGCCAGGCATCTTTGTTTTCCTGTATAAAGCTGAAGGGAACAACTGTAGCTTGGCAGATAGAGAAGCCTGGGAGGTGGCAGCAAGTCAGTAGAGCAGGTGTCCTATGAGTCTGAACTTTACTCCCCCTTCATAAAATGCCATTCGTAGTGGTGATGAGAGCCACTTTTCACACAATGGGCATAAAGGGAATCTTCCTCCATGACACTCTAGCAGTTTGGGAAGCAAGAGAAGGGGGAATAGTACTATAAATAAAAACAAATAATGATAAAGTCAAGTGTCTGATCTGTCACCAAAGAGAAGATTGTTTATCCCCTCCTGAATTAGGATTAGTCTCTACTGAAACCCTTGGAGCCTTTTTATCACTAGCCAGCACCCACAGAGATGAAACTTCTTTTGATCAGATAGCTTTGAATAGCTAGTTGAAGCTGAAATCATTCTGACCTTAGAAGTAGGAGAGGGAGCAGTTGCCAAATAGTGAAGAACAAAGCATGCTGTAAAATAAAGCTACATAACAAAAATTAATTAAAACCCATTTTTCCATTTGGTTCTAATATAAATTAAACTAAAATGCAATCATAAGGGAAATAAGGCCTATAAAATTATGGTAAATAAAGTAGTAGTCTTAAAACTACTTTGAGTGTGCTATATATACCTAAATTTAGATTAATAAAAAAATCGTCTCAGAAGGAAGGACTGTATTGCACATGAAATACTGTAGAGAGTCGGGTGATTTTATTATAGCTAAGGAAAGTCTCCTTTGTTTAATTTTATTTGACTTTGTTTTGATAATCTTTTTCTGTTTACCTAGGTATAATGTCATCTTCTTTGCGGAAAACTAGGATCCATGTGGAAAACAGAAGCGTCTGCTAATTATTTTCCTCTGAAAGCAAACAAGGGAATGAAATGTCTCCTATAATTGAATTAAAAATTCCCCAAGAAAGTTGGTTCCTTTAACTAGTTGGATAAAAGCAAATATATTTAGAGTGTGGAGGGAATTAAATCAACAATTCCCTTGCATATTTTTACCTGGAATGACAATGTGCTGCAGATAACAAGCAGCGTAAACTAAAAGTGGATGGTGAAAAGAGAAACCAGGGAGCGAGGCTCTTTTGGGCAGGAACCATCTCTTTTTTTCCCTGTTTGTGTTGTGCCTGCCCTTCTAGGCTTCTAGACACTATCCTAACACACCAATCATCAGAGAAGAAAGTAACAATGGGTGGGCAAGATGAAAGAAGAAATGAGCGTTAAGATTGTGCTGCTTAAAGGAGACAGAATAATATAAAGAGAAAAACTGTACATAGAATTGAGGGAAAAAGAATGGATATGGAGAGAATGAGCCAGAGAAAAAAGAAGAGAAAGTGGTGGTAAAGAAATGGAACAAAGGGCATGCTAAACTTTTAGCTGAATGAATTTTGTATTTTCTATATTTTTCTAGCAGATACCATTTTCTACATTTGTAGGGAAAGAATTTGAATATTTAACATATGTTACTAATAATGACAGAGCATCTTATGTGAATTATTTAGTTAAATATTTTGGGAGGGAAGAGAAAAATCCATCTTAAGTTCATTAGCTTTCATGTGGAACCCTGTAAGGGGTGATGAAAATGAGGTAGAAGCTAGGAGTAGTAACAGCACAGAGATCCCACTCCCAGTTTATTTAGATGAGTTTATGTTTTAGGAGTTTAAGTTTTGGCCCACATAATTTTTCTGGCCCTTCTAGAAGTGGTAGTTAGCCTTTGTGTTGCTGAACAGTCACTTGGCAGCATTCTTCCCATGGAATTACTAAATTACCATCAACTATCGGTGTCTTCTGTGGCACTATAATGTTGGAGGTGCTGTGTTTGGACAAGATAGAGGGCATAGCAGCTTGTGGTCATTAAAAATCCCATGACTCTTTCCCTTAGAAGAAAAAGCTGGCAGCAGTGCTTTGGCCAAATCCCAGCATAGGTCGTATAGTTACATTCTTCTGCCATGCCTACTTTAATTTTCCTGGCAGCTTTAATTGGAAACTATGTTTTTCTTTACTACCCATTCTAAACTGCTAAGGAGAATTGCTCTGCTTTGTTAGACAGCTGCTGGGTTATGGCCCTGAGAGAGGTGATGAAGGGATCCCTATATAACCTTTACCTGCTATTTCACAAGGGGATTTCCTGTCTTAACATTTGTAAAGCACTTTGGGGTCCTTAAATGAAAAGCATAGTAAGAGCACAAAATATCATCCTCATTAGTTATAAGGGCCACTGCAGAGCAATGGAAGTATTGTTTTCCCCTGCCCATCTGGGGGTTTGCACACTGCCACAGCGATTCTCCCATCCCCTGCCTGCTCAGAGAGCAAGAGATCAAACCTGCGCCTCTGGCATGATAGTACAGAGCTCTAATTACAGAACTACCATCAAACATCTGTTGTAATGCATAACCGTAATGCTTTGGCATACACACATAACAACACCTAGCTGTTCAAAGCATATCTCTGTACATAATTTCTATGAGCTGGACTGTGAGTGGACCTTGTGCAAGTAGTGCATGTGGAACCCACATACTTCCTGGGTGTGGTGTTGTGTCCCATCTTGTGGCACTGAAACTGCTTAGAAAGTTCTGTTCTTCAGCCTTAGCCAAAGGCCAAGTGACTTTTAACTCACACAAAAGATGTTTATGCATTTAACTACAGAGGCCCCAGGCTCCATCCCATCTGCTGATAGACAGGGTCTGTCGGTGTTACAGATGGGGAAGGAGAAAAGACTTAAGACACCTCCGTCCCCTACATATACCATGCACTGGTCTGGCACAGTTTTAGACCCTGCATTCAGGGGATCACAAGAATTCTTGGGGTAAAAATATCTCCAAACGGGGAAAGGAAAAGGTGGAAGTTAGCTAGCCTTCTTGAACCCTGCCCCTTCGTCCATCAGCTTACAGAGAAAGATCAGTGCTTCAGGGGGAGTATGTTGCACCTTGTAAAGAGGTGTAGCAGGAGATGCACCCCGTTCATCCCTCAGGGAGCCTTGGGAGAAATCGTATCTAAGGCACAACCCACCTCAGAGCTCCCCACAGGTGAGCATGGCTCAAACTCTGCCTTTAATGAAGAGCTAGGCATAAGTGGGGTGGCTGAGTTTCATGTAAGCATTTTTGTTAGGAAAAGGAATATTAAAGGGGGTTGGATAGCTCTTTAAAGAAAAACATAACAAAAAATCACAAGCTTACTTTTGTTCACATACCCTTCTGCCATTACCCCTTTTAGGCCAAATATGTATGCACTTGATTTCCTTTGTGCCTATAAACTAACTCTTTGTGATCAATGGTAATACACAAGTACATTGTATTAGTCAGGTGCTTAAATGTTTGCAGGATTATAGAGAATGTCTTTCCAAAGTAGTTTTTCTGCAGTCATTTTGGAGATAAGGGAAGACCATATAAAACCTCTCACTAGAATCCTGTGTACAGTCAAAAACGTCTTGAAATTGGACCTACACACCTCTGTTCCCACTATATCCAAGGTAGGTTCCCAGACTCAGCTGAGACAACAACGTGCAGAGGACCAGGCTCTGTGTTCCCAGAAAGTGTGGGGCTGGGGCAGCCAGCTCTCCACACTGCCTGGAGTGCAACATGCTCTCCCTTCCCCACCTCAGAGTTGCACCGAGCATGTCGCTATATCAGGCAATAGGGCTAGAGATTAGAGCAGGTGTCAGTAAACTGGAGTGAGAGCCCAGGGTCAGAACCAGAGTCAGAGATCACGTTAGATTGAGAGTCAGGAGCCAGGAATCAGAGCTAAGATTACCCAAAATAAGGCCAGATCAGAGCAGGTCTGGACCAAAGCTGGGCATAAACAGGTCCAGGAGCTGTCATAGCCATGAGCAAGTGCTTTGACATGCTGCTGCTGGATTTAAGAGCAAGTCTTCTGACTCTTCCAGCTAATATAATGGGGTAGCCAATGAGGTAGCCTGCCACAGGGCAGCTTCATTTGTTAAATCACCCTGTTTCCAGTCTGGCTGTGCTTCAGGCCCTGATTCCTGACACTGCCAACCCTGCCATTGTGGCTACATTGCTAGTATTGCTTGATCTGGCTATTTCAGATCAAGCATGGATATGCTTACATAAGTTTTAATCACACATCCTTACTGAGGCTAGCTATACTAGTTTACGACTAAATGTATAAACCCTATCAATAGATATTAAATTGTTTTATATATTACGTGTTGCTAGTCTATGCTTATGTTTCACTTTTGTGGATTAAATACTTTAGTTGGAGGAATGTTCATTCTTTTCCTCTCTTGGTATGATACAGAGTAGCATTGCCTTTTTCCATTTTGTAGCAATATGTTTTTCATCTCCACGGCTACACTAATTTCATACTTTTATTTGTTCAGAAAGGTATTCATAGTCGAAGCCACTAGCATCTTGAAACAATTGGATATCATCATCATGGCTGAGAAAGATGAAAATGTCAAGGAAGGGAAAAGTCAGCAACTGGTGTAAAAAGGGAAGACTAAGACATACATTCATTTTCTGATTTTTTGAGAGAGAAATATTGGACCTTCCTGAATACGCTTCCCCTTTATTCTGCTGCCCTCAAAGGTCTTTCCTTTTCCTCTTTTAATATTAGATTTTGGGGAATTCAATTGACCACAGTGCCCCATTGCCTAATCAGTCAGCAAAAAAAGCATGAAAGAAGTCAAGAGAAAATAATATTTTAAAAGATGTCACTTCCTTAAAAGTCAGAGATAAAGAGATGTATTACTGCAGTCCTCACTACTGACCTGATTCTATTGGAAACTGGATATGACAGTGTGTGTCTGCACATGAGAAAAAAAAAAAAAGAGAGAGAAAGGAGAGATTTCTTGGGTAGGTATGTGTGGGAAACATGCTTAGAAATTGTCGCTTGAGCCTCAATAGGATTAGATTTATTAAAGGGGAGTTCATTTGTGTGGAGGGGCATTTTTAACACATTTTCTCCTGTGTATGTTGTCCATTTTGGTTCTTACATTCAACCATCTTTTTATAATACAGTAGATGACAACATAATTTTTTACAGAAATCAGTGTAACACTGCATTAGGTTTTCCTTTCCAAGGCTATAATGAGGGTAAAATAGAAAAGTTTAAGTTGCAATGTAGTCAAAGTTAAGGGCCTGATGGGTTTTCCTTTTGGAAATATGACATTAAATGAATGTTAGGATTGTTTTCAAACTGTTTCGTAACCACAGCCTGAGCCCAAAGATGCCAAGAACCAAAAGAATATTGCTGAGTTCTGGCAGTGTCTAGTGATTTCAGTGCACTCACTCAGCACCTCACAGGATTGAATCTACACTTTGCCATTTAGAAAGGCCAAACTTGCAGTCATTACTGGAGAAAAATTCCCATATCTGGGTGGGCAGGAAGACAAAAAAAAAAAAAAAAAGATATTAAGGGAGGAATTTTTCCATGCTCCATATGCCATGTATTCAAGTCACAACCCTTCTAGGCCAACCTAATATATGTTTAGTGAGACTTCTTGGAGGGTTCCTCTTATAGATAGGAAATTATACTATATGTTTTAACTGTTGAGTATGGCTATAGAGTGTATGGGAGGGGTAGTACCTCTGTTGGAGGAACATGTCATGCTCCTTTGGGAGTAGTTCATCTGCGTTGGTCTCTAACTACACCCAGCTCTACCAGTGGCTCCAAATAGCTGTTCTCATGGGACAGTGGCCATGCCCCGGTAAGCCACCTCAACAAGGAAACTACACCAGACGAGAGTAGCTGATAGGTCTTTTATTCTCAGCAAGACTGGGAAACTGCCTTTCTCTAGCATACAAAGACTGTTTTGGTGGACTTGGGGGAAGAAATCAATTTGTGATTCCACAGCCATGAAAAAAAATTCAGCAACATGCTGTAGGGCATGGAGAGCATGACAAGGCATAGAAGATGTCCTAGGCACCCACTGCAGCTAAGGAAGTCCCCAGCTGTAATGATTCTGACACTGGAACCTGACTTCCAGACTCTGTTCCAGGCACAAGGATTGTTAGGAAGAGATGGGATCCACCTAACCAAGAAAGAAAGGAGCATCTTTGTGGGCAGGCTTGCAAACCTAGTGAGGAGGGCTTTAAACTAGGTTCATCGGGGACGGTGACCAAAACCCTGAGGGGAGTGGGAAAGTCGGATACCGGGAAGAAATGCAAAGAGGAACAAGCAACACTAATGCGAGAAGCCTGGGCAACAAACAGGAAGAACTGGAGGCCCTGGCCCAATCCAAGAAATATGATTTAATTGGGATAACAGAGACTTGGTGGGATGACTCGCATGACTGGAGCGCTGTCATGGAAGGGTATGGACTATTCAGGAAGAACAGGTAGAGGAGAAAAGGAGAAGGAGTTGCACTATATGTAAGAGAGCACTATGATTGCTCTGAACTCCAGTATAAAGAGGGAGAAAAACCTGTTGAGAGTCTATGGGTTAAGTTTAAAGAAGCAAACAACAGCAGTGATGTTGTGGCTGGTGTCTGCTACAGGCCACCGAATCAGGTGGATGAGGTAGATGAGGCTTTCTTCGGGACAACTGAGAGAAGCTTCAAGATTGCAGGCCCTGGTTCTCGTAGGGGACTTTAATCACCCTGACATCTGTTGGGAAACCAATACGGCAGTACACAGGCAATCCAGGAAGTTTTTGGAGAATGTTGGGGATAACTTCTTGGCACAAGTGCTGAAGGATCCGACCAGGGGCCGTGCACAGCTTGACCTTCTGCTCACAAACAGGGAGGAACTAATAGGGGAAGTAGAGGTGGGTGACAACCTGGGAAGCAGTGATCATGAGATGGTAGATTTCAGGATCCTGACCAAAGGAAGAAAAGAGAGTAGTAAAATACACACCTTGGACTTCAAAAAAGCAGATTTTGACTCCCTCAGAGATCTGATGGGCAGAATCCCCTGGGATGCTAACATGAAGGGGAAAAGAGTCCAGGACAGCTGGCAGTATTTTAAAGAAGCCTTATTGAAGGCACAGAAAGAAACCATCCCAATGCGTAGCAAGAAAAGCAAATATGGTAGGCAACCAGATTGGCTTACCGGGGACATCCTTGGTGAGCTTAAACACAAAAGGAAGCTTACAAGAAGTGGAAAATTGGACAGATGACTAGGGAGGAGTATAAATACATTGCTCGAGAATGCAGGGGAGTTATCAAGAAGGCAAAAGCGCAATTGGAATTGCAGCTGGCAAGGGATGTGAAGGATAACAAGAAAGGTTTCTACAGGCATGTTAGCAAGAAGAGGGTGATCAGAGAGGGTGTGGGGCCTTTACTGGATGAGGGAGGTAACCTAGTGACAGATGATGTGGGAAACTACTCAATGCATTCTTTGCCTCTGTCTTCACAGACAAAGTCAGCTCCCAGACAAATGCACTAGACAGTGCAGTAGGGGAAGGAGGTGGACAGCCCTTGGTGGGGCAATAAAAAGTTAGGAACTATTTAGAAAAGCTAGACATAAACAAATCCATGGGTCCGGATTTAATGCATCCAAGGGTACTGAGGGAGTTGGCAAATGTCATTGAGGAGCCTTTGGCCATTATCTTTGAAAAGTCGTGGAGATCGGGAGAAATCCCGGATGATTGGAAAAAGGCAAATGTAGTGCCCATCTTCAAAAAAGGGAAGAAGGACGATCCAGGGAACTATAGGCTGGTCAGTCTTACCTCGGTTCCTGGAAAATCATGGAAGGGATCCTTAAGGAATCCATTTTGAGGCACTTGGAAGAGAGGAAAGTGATTAGGAATAGTCAGCATGGATTCACAAAGGGCAAGTCGCCTGACCAATCTGATTAGCTTCTATGATGAGGTAACTGGCTCTGTGGACGTGGGAAAGTCAGTGGATGTGATATACCTTGACTTTAGCAAGGCTTTTGATACGGTCTCCCACAATATTCTTGCCAGAAAGTTAAGGGAATGTGGATTGGATAAATGGACAGTAAGATGGATAGAAAGATGCTAGAAGGCCGGGCCCAGTGGGTAGTGATCAACGGCTCGATGTCAGGATGGAGGTCGGTTTCTAGCGGAGTGCCCCAAGGTTCGGTTCTAGGACCGGTTTGTTCAATATCTTTATTAATGACCTGGATGAGGGGATGGATTGCACCCTCAGCAAGTTTGCGGATGACACTAAGCTAGGGGAGAGGTAGATACGCTTGAGGGCAGAGATAGGGTCCAGAGTGACTTAGACAAATTGGAGGATTGGGCCACAAGAAATCTGATGAGGTTCAACAAGGACAAGTGCAGAGTCCTGCACTTGGGACAGAAGAATCCCAAGCATTGTTACAGGCTGGGGACCAACCAGCTAAGTAATAGTTCTGCAGAAAAGGACCTCGGGGTTACAGTGGATGAGAAGCTGGATATGAGTCAACAGTGTGCCCTTGTAGCCAAGAAGGCTAATGGCATATTAGGTTGCATTAAGAGGAGCATTGCCAGCAGATCCAGAGATGTCATTATTCCCCTTTATTCGGCTCTGGTGAGGCCACATCTGGAGTATTGTGTCCAGTTCTGGGCCCCCCACTACAAAAAGGATGTGGACGCATTGGAGAGGGTCCAGCGGAGGGCAACCAAAATGATTAGGGGGCTGGAGCATATGGCTTATGAGGAGAGGCTGAGGGAGTTGGGTCTGTTTAGTCTGCAGAAGCGAAGAGTGAGGGGGGATTTGATAGCAGCCTTCAACTTCCTGAAGGGAGGTTCCAAAGAGGATGGAGAAAGGCTGTTCTCAGTAGTGACAGATGGCAGAACAAGGAGCAATGGTCTCAAGTTGTGGTGGGAGAGGTCCAGGTTGGATATTAGGAAAAACTATTTCACTAGGAGGGTAGTGAAGCACTGGAATGGGTTACCTAGGGAAGTAGTGGAGTCTCCATCCCTAGAGGTGTTTAAGTCTCAGCTTGACAACGCCCTGGCCGGGTTGATTTAGTTGGGATTGGTCCTGCCTAGAGCAGGGGGCTGGACTTGATGACCTTCTGAGGTCTCTTCCAGCTCTATGATTCTATGATTCCACAAAATGAAAGTGGGACTCCGTCCCTGCGCCATGGCTTTCTCATTCAAAACTTTCTCACAGCTCTCATCCCATTAGCATCTTATCAAATCTCCTCATTATTATCATGGTATCAATTCAAGTCCTGTGGCAATGAGGTGTGGCAATGTGACAGGTGGAGATGACTGGCAGTCATAGCCATAATCCTGCACAGAGGTGGCCTCGGGACTAGTGACCCATCCCCAGCAGAGAAAATTCAGCAGCATCTTAGGTGATTGAGCAGCCTTTTTTAAGATATCTTTGTTCATCCTTTTATAGAGAAGGAGCTGGAAAAGATGACTGACCCATAACATCTGGCCGGGCTACCATAGCTAGACAAAAACAATAAAGAAGAAAAGACTCATTCTAGGAGCATGGAATGTCTGCAGCCTTATGCTTCAGAGGGGTAGCCGAGTTAGTCTGTACAAACAACAAATAGTCTGGTAGCACTTTAAAGACTAACAAAACATGTAGATGGCATCATGAGCTTTCATGGGCACAGCCCACTTCTTCAGATGAACTACCAGAATCATGTGTGGTGCAGAATGCTAGACAGACCACAGATTGGTAAAAGCAGTGCTGCATTTATATATAGTCTCTTCACAGTGCAAGTATCTAAAATCTAATATAACAGCTGGAGTGCTTGATCTTTGCTTTGTTGAAGGCTATCAGGTGCAATTTCAGCAGTCACTTGATGACAAGCTTTTTTCATGTCACCATCAGAAAAATGCTGCCAACCAGTATAAATATGCGATTATTGACACAGCCAAATCAGTGCTGGGGTCAAAGAAAAGGGCATACCAGGATTGATTCAATGAGAACAAGGACTTTGCCAAACTCCTAAGTGATTAGCAGAAAAAATATGGAATAGCAGAATGAATTCACTTCCATCTCAAAGAAAAAAAGGTTTTAGTATCCATACCAGTCTGAACGAAGGAGAATTCTGTATCAGTGGTAGGAGGGGAAAGCTGCAAAAGTCCAGCATCACACAGATACAAACAATGCAAAGATCTTTGACTCTCTCAAAGCAGTCTACAGGCCATCTAAATATGGCACAGCAACCTTGAAGTTGGCAGATTGCACAACCCTCAAAGACAAGGAGGGAACAATACAGAGATGGGCTGAACACTTCAGTAGTCTACTCAATAGACAACACCACCAGTCGATTGGTGTCTCCTTGGATCATTTACCTAAGGAAACACATCAAAGAGGATCTCAATCTGCCTCCATAAAAGCTACCAAACAACTGAATTCTGGCAAAGCATCTGGATAGGATGGTATTCTGGCAGAACTGCATAAAGGAGCAGGCCCAAAGGTTATTACAGAGCTTCATGACATCCTGAGGAGCATTTCTGAGGAAGAAGAAATGCAACAAGATTTCAAGGATGATATTATTGTATCATGTTCAAAAAGAAAGGTAGCGAAGTTGGCTGTGGAAACTACAGAGGCATTGCTCACTTCAGTACAGGAGGCAAAATACTAGCTTGCATTCTACTGAATGGACTCATTGCAGACGTATCTGAGTATCTTCCAGAAAAGCAGATCTTTGGACATCATCTTTGTCATAAGGCAGGTCCAGAAAAAAAAATGTTTAGAGCAGGACATGGACCTCTAAGCAATTTTTATCAATTTGATGAAAGTTTTTGATACCGTCAGAGAGGGTGACGGGCTGTCCAAGAAAGTTCACACAAATCATCTGTTTTGTGAACCAGTGGAATGCAAGTGGAAATGTCAGTGGTGCATTTCCCGATGCATTTGAAATCTCAAATGAAGTGAAGCAAGGCTGTGTACTTGCTTCAATGCTGTGCAACTTGTTCTTTGCTAGTGTTCTCAGCCATGCAACAAGGGACTTGGATCAGGGGATATACATCTGCTACCTACTCAATAGCTCCCTCTTTGATCCTAGACGTCTTAGTACTGAGACCAAGACACTGGGGAGGCTTCTTGTTGAGGCACTTTTTTGCAGATGACTGCACTTTGATGGCTCATAGACAAGATGACCTTCAGAACATTACTGATAGGTTTTCTGTGATCGACTACCATCATGGCTTTACAGTCCAATTGGTTGCTTATAACTATGGCATATAGTGATCTATAATAGTTGCTAATGATGTGCTAATGCATATTACTTAAGAATATAACATGTTTTAATTATAATAATATGGAGATATACCATCTCATAGAGCTGGAAGGTCATTGACCTTGAGAGGTCATTGAATCCAGTCTACTACCCTCACAGCAGGATCAAGTACCATCCCTGACAGATTTGGCCCAAAGCCCTAAATGAACCCCTCAAGGATTGAGCTCACAAGCCTGAGTTTAGCAGACCACTGCTCAAGCCACTGAGCTATCCCTCCTCCCCAAGATGCACCTCTATATAAGATATTATAACATCTTATTATAACACATATATAAGAAATTATAACATCGAATCATCTAACTCTTTATAAACAATAATATTAATATTGACCATATTTGCTAATACTTTGAAAGTCTGATTAATGTCTGGACAAATATAGGTCATATGTTGACAACAGCTAGAGCATGACTACAGATCCACACTAATGTTACACTATTCATTCAGGACCAGTAAAATTAGATGTGAAACAATTATCCCTGGAAAAAACACTTAGCTCCATCTCAGACTTACTTTTATGGTAGGAGGGTTTGAGGAAATTGGCCTGGTATGTGTCCTTTAGAATATTTTAGTAAAAAAAGTATTTATATCAGTTTGTTAAAATGCACCCACCCAGAGTCTTGTGCACATACTCCATAAACCATTGAAAAGACCTGAAAATACTTCAAAAAGAGAAAACCTGCCCCATAAGCCAGTGCCCATAACTTAGCAGTCTTCCCACAATTAACATAATCAGTGTTAGATCTGTTGTTATTGCACTACAACAATGCGTAGAAAGATTATTTAATAGTATAAAAAATTCAGGCAAGTTATTGCCCCTTCAATTAGCGTGCTTACCTCGTGGGAAAACAAAAGGAAGAGTCTGAAAAAAAGTGAAACTCAAAGGACTAAGGTCATCTATTACAAAATTCATAAATGACTTCTATGCACTCCAGGGCACTATTGGATTGAAAAGAAACTTGGTAAAGAAATAGACATGCCTTACTTATACAAGAGATTTTACTTGGACACACATTAATTGGGTACCTGAACGCTCATGCTTACTGCATGGCCAGTGTTTAACAACAACAAATGGATGAAAATAGCACCTGGCAATCAACTACAGGATTGCCACAATTAATACTTAAAAGCTTCCAGCCCACACCCACCAGGTTATTGCCACCTTTATCTCCATGCCCTGTATGCAGACGGTTGAACCCTCAGTTGCTAATATGGAAGTTATGCATTGTGTTGATATTGGAATGTAAAGATTAGGTATTTGCTAGGTAAGGCACAGGTATAAGTTAAGGCAGTAATGCAATGAGCCTACAAGCTGCAAGGCCTCTAAGTCTATGTCTACAGCGGGAAATTATTTTGAAATAACTTATTTTGAAATAATAACTGCTGAAATAACTATTTCAAAATAGCCCATCTACACTACAGTGCACCATCCAAATAGCAGAATGATATCGAAATAGCACGTCCACACTGATTGGAGTCTGCATGTCACTTAAAGCCCCTGGAAGCACTCCTGGGAGGGCATCAGGACTGCAGTAACTTCCTGTAGCTGCTTCATGAGGCTATCTGAGACTTGTGCTTAAAGGGGCTCTCCTCTACAGTAGTGTCTCAGACTCTTCTTCATTGCCTGTCTCCTTGAGGGACAGCGAACTCTTGTTGCATGCTTATGAATGCCACAGCACTTCCAATATGGAGCCAGAGCTGCTGCAAAGCAGTCACCAGCTCTTGGGTTTCATGTTACACCTCCTGGAGCAGTTCATGCAGACTGCCCACATGGTGCTGCAGAAGGACGAAGACCAGCATGGACTGGGGGACCTCTTGACTCAGACTCTGTTGTTCCTCATGGACCACATTCCCTTTCATCCTCCCCTGCACACTGTTCAATGCTGCTTCTGGTGTCAGGAGACCAGTTCCAACTGGTGGGACGGCATCGTCATGCAGCGGTAGAATGACCAGCAGTGGCTCCAGAACTTCCACATGTGGAGGCCACCTTCCTGGAGCTCTGCAAGTGGCTTGCCCCTGCTCTCCGGCAATGGGACACCCACATGATACCCGCTATCCCCCTCCAGAAGTGCATCGCCATCCCAATTTGGAAGCTTACCATGCTGGATACCTACCACTCCATTGGGAACCAGTTCAGCCTGGGGAGATTGATCATTGGGGTTGTGGTCATCAGGTGTGGCTCTTTTACTATTTCACTAGGAGGGTGGTGAAGCTCTGGAATGGGTTCCCTAGAAAGGTGGTGGAATCTCCATTCCTAGAGGTTTTTAAGTCCTGACTTGACAAAGTCGCTGGCTTGGATGGTTTAGTTGGGGTTGTTCCTGCTTTTAGCAAGAGGTTGGCCTTGATGGCTCTTGCAACCCAATGATTCTATGTATCTATAGGTGGTCAAGGCCATCCACAGCATCCTGCTGCAGAGTGTCATCATCCTGGGCCTCATTGATCCCATTGTCACTGACTTTGCTGCAATGGACTTCCCCAACTGTGTGTGTGTGGGAGGGGGAGGCATTGATGGCATCCACATCCCCATCCTGGCCCTCAACCACCATGACTCCAAATATATAAATAGGAAGGGGTACTTTTCCATCATTTTGCAGGCCCTCATGGACTACAAGGGCCGGTTCACAGACATTTACATCAGGTGGTTGGGGAAGGCACATGATACTCACATCTTCCGGAACACGAGTCTGTTCCACAGGATGTATACCAGCACTTTATTCCCCACCCGCACCATCAGGGTTGGGGATGTTGACATGCCCACATGCATCCTGGGCAACTCAGCCTACCCCTTACTCCCCTGGCTTATGAAGTACTACATGGGCAGCTTTGACCCCACAAAAGAGACCTTCAACTCCAGACTCAGCAGGTGCCTCATGGTTATGAAGGGTGCCTTTTTGGCTGACTCAAGGGGAGGTTCTGCAGTCTCCTTGCCCATCTGGACCTCGGCGACCAGAACATCCCCAGGTGGTGGCAGTCTGCTGTGATCTCCACAACCTTTGTGAAAATAAGGGGGATACATTCCTGACAGGATGGGGACAGAGTCAGTGCAGCTAGCCAGGGCTTCTGAGCAGCCAGGCACTGCTGCCCTTTGGTGAGCCCATCAGGGGGCTCGTCTTGAGGGAGTTTCAGCCAAGGCCACTTGTGAGACTCTCCCCTGGGCCTCTGAACAAGGTGCCTCAGTGTGCCTTTCCTCCTCCTCCCCTCCACTCCCCTGCCCTGGCTTCCCACTTCCCCCCCACTCCCATGCAGACTGAACAATAAAGCCTTTGTTGTCTGGAATAACAACTCTGATATTTTTATTTGGGGAATATACAACAGGGGAGAGATTGGGGAAAGAACCTAGTAGGGGGAAAGAGGAAAGGGGAGGAGCGGGGAGAGGAACTCAAGGATGGGGCTGAGACATGGTACCTGCCTTGGGTACTTTGTGAAGCTTTGGCTGCCTGGGAGGTCCCACCGACATGTGTTCACAGGCCCCAGCAGCCCCTGGAGGGGTAAGAGGAGAAGCCAGGGGGTGGGTGCCAGTGCAGGGGCAGGTGCTGGGAGTTGTGGGGGCAGATGCAGGGAGTTGGGAAGGGAGTTGGGGGGACGGGATCAGTGAGGTGGCTGGTGGACTGCTCCATAAGCCTGACCATGGGCTCCATGACTGATTTTAAGAATGACCATGTGGCCCTGTGCTAGTGCTCCCACATTATCCTGCTCAGCTTGTGATGAGCGGGGTGCTCCTGATGATCCTCATCAAAGTTCTGGCTGAGGGAATGGAGGAAGTCAAGATGCTCCCGTGCTAGGGACACTTCCAACTACGGGTCTCATGGGGTCGAGAAGAGAGACACAGGTGGTAGTAGTGTACTCCCCTTGATCACACCTGGCCCAGGTATGAATAAAAGTGACAAGGACAGTAATCCCAGGAGATACTGTGCATGAAACCTAGCCCTAATCTCTGGGCTGACACCAAATATTCAGATGATGGCAATGTGCTTTGAGCATGGCCATCTGTTGCCTAGACAGCAGGCACTTTCCTGCAGGGGCACGGATGTCCCTAGGGTGCCTCACTACCCCCATGTCCCGGGGATAAGCTAGCATGGGAAGGTGCCAGCCAGGCCAGAAACCTGTGGGCAGGAGGGGAGGAAGAGGCAGCTCAGCTTCCTTCTGTGTTCTGACATGCCGGGTCCTCCAGTGGCTGTGTCCCACAGAGAACTTCTATCCCTGCTTGCTGGAGGAGAGGGAGGTGTTGGAGGAGGTGTGTGTGAGCATCAGAGGATACTTTCTGGAGAGAATGCTACAGGGTCTTCTCCTCTTCCTTCTAGCAGGTTCCCATGGAAGGGATCAGTGTCCTCTGCATTGCCATGCTTAACTGGGAGCGGATGCTGCCTGAGTGTGGGCATGAGCTTGTGCCATGTGTGGCACTGCTGTGTTTTTCCTTGACCGCATCCTCCTTAGTGGTGGCTTGTCATGGGAAGGTGTCCCTCCATGGAGGCTGGAGAAAGGCAAGCCTCTCTAGGAACCTTGTAAGAAGGATTGAGGGGTTTCTGTGTGAGAGTGTCATGGAGCTGTCTGCTCTGGACTGGTGCTCCATGTGCACTCATGTTCACAGGCTGTTGTGCAATCCCCAGGCCAAGAAGACTGAGCGAGGAGCATGAAGATGATAGAACTCACCTGAACTGCCTTCTCTGGGTTTGTCCATGCCTTGGGAGACATTTTGGGAGAGGGAGACAGGATCCAGGCAGATGATGACATCCTAGCTGGTGGGCATGGTGTCCAGGCTGGCCTCCTCCCTCCTCCTCCTTCTCCACAACTCTGCCCTTGTGGAGGCTGACTACAGGTGTGTCCTGGCTGGAGTCGACGATGGGGTCAGGGGGGAGGTGACTGGCCAGCCCTCCTAGGATGGCATCCAGCTGCTCATAGTAGTGGCAGGTCTATGGGGCTGCCCCAGAGCAGGAACTTTGCTCCCTGGCTTTCATGTAGGACTGCTGCAGTTCTTTAATTTTCATCCTCACCTGGTCATACAATTTTGAAATAAGTGTTATTCCTCATGGCAAGCAGAAGTTATTTTGAACTAACAAGTACATTATTTAGAAATAATGGGCTTGCTGTGTGGATGCTTGCCTTGTTATTTCAAAATAAAGGGAGTTATAACTCCCCAGTATAGACATGCCCTAACACAATAGCCTAGCTAAACTAATCAAGTCTCTAACACAATAGCTTAGCTAAACTAATCAAGGCTTTAAAAAAAAAACCCTTAGCATATGAAGCTAAACCCTAGATCATACGAGATAACAAGATAGAATGCTGTAATGGCTAAATGGCTGACAGATAAC
Organism: Rafetus swinhoei; assembly: GCA_019425775.1. Classification (NCBI taxonomy): domain Eukaryota; kingdom Metazoa; phylum Chordata; order Testudines; family Trionychidae; genus Rafetus; species Rafetus swinhoei. The sequence goes on along the minus strand of CM033437.1, from coordinate 185,483,770 downwards.
CACAAGATACTAATGAATACCCATTTAGAAACATCAGCAGATGTCACATCACAAAAATGCCATGGTAACTAATTATGTGCATTGTTGTTGTAGTCCTATTGGTCCAGGATATTAGAGAGACAAGATGGAAAAGATAATATTTTTTATTATTTTTTATTAAAGAAACTTCTGATGGTGAAAGACAAGTGTTAGACCTTACACAAAATTCATCTTCAGAAGACCCCACCATGACTGGGGAGTGGAAACACAACGAGGAGTCCAATGGCACCTTAGATCTATTAGGGCATAAGCTTTCATGGGTATGGAAGTTCAGCTACAGAAAAGGAGCTGAAAATCACACTGCATGTGTCAAGCATAATGGCATCAAAGTAACATTATAAAAACTGTCTTCTGGATTGCATGCCTTGGGAAATGCTAGGATGACCACCACAGATGACTTGGAGGAAGTGGAGGATGACTGATATTTCAGGGATTTTTGCAGGGGATGAAGTATTTGGATGCTCAGAAGCTCTATTTATATTATTTTTGCCTTCTTTGCTGGGCTAAAGTATTTGTCATTTCACTAATAACCAATAGCAAAACCTCTTGAAAATTCAAAAGCGTTTTCAAAAGTATGAGTGGTGCAAACATACATCTCAAATTTCCCACCTTAAAAGTAATTCTAACAACCCTTGGCCTGAATTTGGGATTAAAAGCTCAGAATGCTAATTTGTTAATTGGGGATTCTTAAGTAATCAATATAATGAATATACAACCAATACATATGGTAACAAATATAAACTTTCTTTCTTACCCCTGCATGCACGATGAGTTGGTATTTACTTAGACTGTATCTTATGTCCTTCTCTCCTGCATAGCCCCAAAACTCTCACATACTCCAACCACACATGCTGTTCCGTGACACACAGAGATGGTAGGAACAGGTCTCATCACTCTTATAGCTAGCACTGAATTTCTGCTGCAAGAGATAAAAATAACAATCAATATTTCTGATTGTTTACAAGAATGTTTTCACCCCTTATACAGTGCTATTGCATCCAGGATGCTGTACATTTGATGGGGGTCCAGAAAACTACAATTGTCCAAAAGAGAAAGTTTTGTTCTTCCCCTTTACTTGTCATTTCAACTGACAGCATGCCCGCTATCTTGACTCTTCACCATCCAGTTTTTCTAATCAATAGTATTCAAAAGGACCCAGAAGAGACAGTGCCCCATGGCACACTATGATTGGCTACATAAAAACACATATGTTTACAATAGTGAGGGTACAGATCACAGAATTTGCAAACCGACTACTATTACAAATACATAATTAAACAAACAAAACCCCAAAGCTTGGAGGTGCTTCCTAAAGTCCCAAACAATCAAGATATGGTAATTCTCTCCTACTTGTTTCCCTACTGGCATTATTCCTACATACATGAGGGAGAAGTTCTGCATCTCTCAGACAACTATGTAACTAATTTAAAAGAAAAGAGTTTGGAGGAAGGTCAGGGACAGGAGCTGAATTATAAAAATGGAAATTTTAAATGTTACCTTAATTTGGCCTCTACTTGTTAATTCTAAAGGTTTGGTTACAGGATTTTAAAGGAACAAAAAGAGGGGAACTTGGAACAGATGATAAACAAAAACCTTGAGGGTTCAGAAAACTACAGACTCTCAAAAAGAAATCGATGAACCTCCCCGAACTGGTGATGATTTCTCATCATGTTAGATCTTTGGAACTGATTCTGGTAGAAAAGATATTGCCCATCAATGCATTTCTTGATAGCTCACTAAAATACTAGACCACATTGGCCTCCCAGTTCAGTTTCTTCAGCTACCATCATCCTTAATTCTGAGATTACCAACAGAGTGACAGTGCCATTTCTGATGGTTTTTCAGAGCGTGGACAAAAATTACATTGATATCAACTCATTTTGTGCAGCGATTAACAAGCATCAGACAACCACTGTCAGAAAACAACTAGGACAAATTTGAACTAGTAGATGAAAATCTTTGTACCTCATTACTAAACTTCTGATATATCAATTATTTTAGCACTTAATGATGCTCAGTCATAGGCATGTCACTTTCAATCTAAAAAGATTTGGTTTTAAATGTGTAAGTCTTCTGAATCTTTACACACAGTTTTTTGTAACAGTCAGAAGGATGCCCCTTCTGCCATGGTATTTCCATTCCTTCATTTTGTATAGGAAACACACTCATGTTTAACAGACACCATGCATCTGTATTTTAATTCACATTTTGTTTTTCTTGTTGGTTTAAAATATTTGCATTGGATACTTGTGAATATTAATCTTGTTTCTCACTGTTAACATATACTGTTCTGTAACATATTCCCTCTTTTTCTCGGGTTCTGTCAATATGCATGTCTGTAAATATCTCAGTGCAAGACATTTCTCACATTAAAAAAGGCAAGTTATAAGATGAACAACTCTCTAGCTGCACAAGAATGAATTTCTCCCGCAGAAGAGATCTAGTGTGCATTTGTTTTTGTTTTAAACTCCTATTTCAATATTTATTAGCAAGCTTAAAGCTGGATCCTGCATTAAAAAAAAAAAAGAAAAGCAATATAAAGAGAAAAAAAACTATCAACATACATGAGCAATGCATATAAATGCTGTGTGTAAATTTACAAACTTGCCAAATCCGTGGTATAAAAAATTATGGAACCAGCTCAACTGTCCCCTTGAGAATTCCTCTCATCTAGGGAAGTCCTTCAGGTTTGTGAAGTTGCTCTGGTGATTCCTATACTACTCCTGCCTGGTGCAGAATGAAGATGCCATTCCAGTGGAAAAGGGGTAAGACTAATGCATCCCTAAGCACCCATGATCCTTAGGTGCAAGAGTGGGTTGCTAGTGGGCACCCTGTAGAAACCAGAGCATCCTCCAGATGGGGTTCCACCCAGTGAAGAGCACTGTGAGGATCTGAGGCTGTAAAGCACCTGCTTGCCCTGACCAAGGCTCAGCCAAGCAGCCCAATCTGATCCTGTCAATATTATCATACTGCACTGTGTGATAATGCGACTGTAGGCTGCTGGGATGTGAGAACACAAAATCAACAGGGAAGCAAAGGTGTTGACAACTGGAGTGGTATGAGTTAATGTGAAAATTTGTGAAACCAGATGTGGTGGAATGACACTAGCAAAATACTGATAGAAGGATATACTTGTTGAAAGCATATATTCACAGAAACAGTGAGTGACGGGATTGCTAAGGAGAATTAGATGGCTGGGTCACTGACCCAACAACAAGAGAGTTTCATGGCTATGAGATTACACATGACTAATGCTGAGATGGGAATGAAATTTGCTACATAGGAGCAGTGTTAAACCAGCAGGGAGTCAGGGAAGAAGACAATGGCAGACATCTGTTTGAGTTACAGGGTCAAAATCAACTGGCAATTTATTACTTGTTTGGATAAGAGATGGTACCAAATGATAACCCAGAGATACTCAGATTAAAGTCACTGAATGAGAAAGGTCTCTAGGGTAAAGTCACTAAGCAAGAACAGATTGTAGATAAGAGTATAGCAGACACAAAAATCTGACCATCACCTTATTTTGCCTTAAGAACACATGAAATTGGTAAAGATAAAAGTGTTTAACTCAGAACCTCAGTGGGTCAGATCCTTGGTTGGTGTAAATCACTTCAATGGATTGTTTCTGATTTACAGGCCTGTGGACGTTTGAGTGTGACCCACGGTCTCTGTGTCAAATGGTAAAAGCTGATAAGCTTCCTTCAATTGCTTCAACTGAACCAGGAAGGAAAAAGGAGGCAATTGTCTAATCTACCCAAACTTATTTGCATAAGAAACAGCAATAAATTCTGTTTGGTTTAAGGAAAAGTAAACAGGACAAAAGCTTTAAACTGGGTACTGTGCTGTTGCTAGAGCAGGCTTGCTTCATTAACCTCCAGATGATGGAAACTGTGGGTGACAGTAGAAAAAGTAAGTTGAAACAGCTCAAGGAAAGATGACACCAAGTCAGAAGTGAGATGAAATGTGACAGGGAAGATCTCTGTGAAAGAAAAAAAACAAAACAGGGAGAGTAGGAGATGCAAATAGGAACTGACAGCAAGAAACTGCTTGGGATTGTAAATGAGCTCAGTGGAAAGAGATGTGGGATACCCACTGGAGTGGAACCACTAAATTATGGGATTATGCCTCTAGAACTCTTAGGATAGCAATGTCATCTCCCAACCAACACAGCAGGTCTAGATTTATTATACTGCCTTTCTCAGCCTATCTTGATGCACATATTGAAGCTGAAACTGATTAGTAAATTAACCAGCCCTTTTCTCTTGTCTATTTTGCTCTCATTAAATTAGTGAGAAAACAAATGTTATTTTTTCCCCTCTGTCTTCTCACTGACTGGTGACATATTAGGAGCTAATAGTGAGAAGATTTAATTCTAGTTTCACACTCTTCCCTCAGAAGTGAGTGGCCCTTTCTGTGTGCTAATAGTCTCTCTCATGCATGCTAATCATCAGAGTATATAACATAATTGCTTTCAGCCCAGTATCTGTAAAGCACGGAGGGAGGAACCTACAGTGGATAATCTGGGAGTGCTTGTGAAGGCATTCTTTCCACTGTTTACTTTTTCATCATGCTAAGCTATTCCTAGCTCTCTGCTATTTTGTAAACATGCTGGGATCGAAGATCTGGAGGCATAGTGAAAGGAGGCATGTGTATGTACATGTGCATGTGCATGCACATGTTTAGAGTGTCCTAAGTTTCGCAGGACACTCAAACAAAAAGACCACAATTTTAAATGTTCGCTTATTCAGGTCCTAGGCTTTTTACTGAGTATAGTGTTCTCAAAATGCACAATCTACCATTTTCCAGGTGATGCTGTTTGTTTTTGTGAATGGAAAGAGAGGTGGGAGAGGTCTAGGTTGGATATTAGGAAAACCAATTTCACTAGGAGGCTGGTGAAGCACTGGAATGGGTTACCTAGGGAAGTAGTGGAGTCTCCATCCCTAGAGGTGTTTAAGTCTCGGCTTCACAAAGCTGGGTTGATTTAGTTGGGATTGGTCCTGCCTTGGGAAGGGGGCTGGACTTGATGACCTCCTGAGGTCTCTTCCAGGTCTTTGATTCTATGAAAGGATTAGGATAAATTTTTGCAAACCGTTGGGTGCAAATGAGTGACCACCTGTCCTGTGTTCTCAATCTATACAGCTTATTTTGTCAGATTTTTTTTTCAGATGGGTGTAGAAGAAAATGCCCTTGTCAACCCTGGAAATTTGCATATCTTTTTCCGCTTTTTTTTTTTTTTTTTTTTTTGAAAGAGGCTTTTCTGAAATTTGGCCCATCTACACAGGCCCAAATTTTGGAAAAAACTCCTCAGCGAGAGGAACACAGAGATGCCGAAAGAACACATCCACTTTTTTGGAAACTGTTCTGAAAAAGTGGACGCATTACTTGGACGTGGTAGAGCTTTTCAGGGATACCTCCAGTATCCTGGAAAGCTCTGCAGTCTAGACATAGCCTTAGTCCCCAAAGTGTACTGGGGGGTTGAATCTTGGCTAGACAGAAATCTGACTAATTTTTTCATGTGTGCGCAATATCATTTTGCATAGAAATCCTGAAATTGATGATACAGCTGTTCACTAGAAGGGAGTGCTTCATGCAGACTTGATCTCCACAATGCTTCTTTGTACGTGCTGGCATTCATCACACCAGACATTGTTTCTGGGACAACATTTTATCTACCAGACACTGCTCTTAGTTATAGCCATGGACAGGTTCCTTCAAATAAGCTTCTGGTGGTCCAGTCCTCTGTCCTTTACCGGATGCAACTCCTTCTCTTACACTTTGGCCTTCCACAGATAGTGTCTTGCCCTACCATCCTCGCTTTTTGCCTGTACTGTACCTATCTTTCATGATTTATAGCCTTTCTTTCCCAAACACATTGCACCCTTTCTAGATACCTCTTTCCTTCCTTACACATGGTGGTTTTTCTTCTGGACTCTGCCCTTTCCCAGAGTTCAAAATCACTATAGTTGTGCTTCCTACCACTTGTGAAAACATCTACTACGTCTACATTGGCATGATCTTGTGCAAATACTCTTTAACGCAAGAGTTCTTGCGTTAAAGTATTTGTGCAAGAGAGCGTCTACACTGGCATGTGCCTTTGCGCAAGAGATGTGCTTTTGTGCAAAAGCATCTGTGCCAGTGTAGATGCTCTCTTGCGCAAGAAAGCTCTGATGGCCATTTTAGCCATCGGGCTTTCTCGCGCAAGAAATTCACGTTGCCTGTCTACACTGGCCTCTTGCGCAAGAGGGCTTATTCCTGAGCGGGAGCATCATAGTTCTTGTGCAAGAAGCACTGATTTCACACGTTGAACACTGAACAACGTCAGTGTTCTTGCCCAAGAACTCCCCGCCAGTGTAGACAGGCAGAATGTTTTTGCGCAAAGCTGCTTTGGCGCAAGATCGCGCCAATGTAGACACAGCCCTATGGTAAAAATCTGGCCTTATAGAATTGAATAGGAAAAAAAACACCCCTCCCATTGATTATAACAGAGCCAGAATTTTACTCATAACATTTTGCTGCTGCTTCTTGTAATATGTGTATCATTAATAATGAATGCCAACACAGTTATGCAGACATATTTTCCCTGGTGGCACAGGTTTAATTATAAGAGATGACAAGGTAGGAAAATTCTTCCTCTCATACACAACTTTTAACCTGGACTGCAGAGGTGGTGGTGGGGAGAGGAGGCAACAGTACTTCTCCCTTAGCTTGTGGCTGACCTGAAGACTGAGGAGATACAGTACTAGGGACAGACTCTGAGGCTGCTACGTGTTTACTCTCTCCTCCCACTCTCAGATTACCAGCTGCTCCCTCGGCCGCTAAAGGGCAGGAGGCAGTTGCAAAGGCAGCATTTGGCCAGCAGAGGTGACTAAAGCAGCCAAGAGGGGAGCTGCGAGTTCAGCTTTCTTCTTGCTCCAGTCGCAGGTGGACCCGTGTCTGCACGCAGCAGGAGGGCCGGGGAAGAGCGTCGCGTTCTGTTTCCCCACGGGGCAAGCACCGGGTTTGCGGACTGGGAGCAGCTGCTGTGAGGAGACTTTGGGGGGAGGGGGCAGAAGGAAAAAGGTGTAAGGATTTGGGGGAGGGAAAGGTGTGCCTGGGAATCAGAGTGGGCAGGAGAAGGAAAGGAGAGAAGGGCCTTGGAGTAGAAGGGGCCTGCACTTTGGAGGAATTTGCGCAAAGAAGGGGACTCTCTGGAAGGACGTGGCAGCACGAAGAGAAACCTGGGCAGGGGGAAAGAAAGAGTGGGAAGACTCTCCCAGCTGCCCTGAATCGGCTGCAGAAAGGACAGCGGCCAGCCCAGGACTACAGTAGCGAAGAAAAGAGGCAGGTGTAGGAAGCCTAAGTAAGTGTGGGGAGCCTTGTTTTTTTTCAAGGAGGGCTGAGGAGAAAGAAGCGTGTATTGGATCATTTTGGGCGCTGGAGTCTCACAGTGCTGAGGGAATGTCTTCGCCTTCCCATCCATGTTTTGGCCCAAGTTACTCCGCTGGGTGCTGGTGATTCTTAAAAGGGTAGGAACTGCACTGAGACTTGTCCATCCAACCTTATCTCTTGGGTTGTTTTTTTTACTGGTGTAATTGAAGTACACAAACCTTCTTCCCTCCCTCCCCTCCCCCCAAATGTACTCTCGGAGTGAAACATCTTCAATCATTTTTCCTTTTAAATTAAGAACAAAAATATCTACTGAACAAAATCAGTAAATATATTTAGCAACAATTTATATTTAAGCTTTAATTCTACTCCAGGCTGCACAACCATGCCTTAGAGTAAAAACTCCCCTGTGCCTCTCAGCTATTTGGACTTGGTATGCAGGCATGTAGAAGTCAGCAGGGGATACTTGCCTTGTTAAACTCCCTGCCTACAGCTGGTGAGGACAGGGCACTAATGAGGAAATGGTAGTGCCCTGGTTTGACCTCTTACTCCCTGGAATAGCCCAGGGTTGGGTTTGTAATGGTAGGATTTTACTTTTTATATAGGGTAGCTGTAAATTGTTATCCTCAGAGAGTAAGGAGGAATTGTGACTCAGGACCATCAGATTCATAATGCCTCCTGGAACTACTTCTAACATGGTGCTACTTGTGCCCCATACCTTGTTCAGGGCTGTGCCAAAAGGTAATTACTGAATGTGAGAGCTAAAACCAGTGGCACACTTTATCATTGGGTTATGTGTGACATCCTGTCAATTATTCATACTTGTATCAGGCCAGCATATTATGTAAGAGTAAGAATGTCAGTCAATCATTGGTTTGGGGTAATTGATAGAACATTATATATCAAAGAAGAGCATTATATATCAAAGAAGAGGGCATCACAAACATTTATTCCTCTTTCTTATTTTTAAAATTGTAAGCAAATGTTTCCATTTGTAATGTGCCACAATGTCAGTAGCCGGTTTAGGCAAAAGGATTGTAATACTTATTTCCATGCTACAATTTAACATTCTACTTTTCTCACCCTCCTCCCACCCCTTCAATTTGCTCAGCTGTCCTTTGTGTGCATGCTCCTGGTTGAAATTTAATGCTAGTTTTACTAATCATCTGGGCACTGATCTTGATGTGCTAACTAGCCTTACTAGCTTTAAAAGGGCACTTTCTTTTGGCCAGCATTCAAAGATTTATTTCAAAAGACATGAACTTTAGTAGGTTAATAATATAATCAAGAGCATGAGCATTTTAAAAAGATAGAACCAAGATAATGAGATTTCATTGGCAGTAACTATGTGCAGTACTTATCTTTTCACAAGGTCTTTAGTAAGTAATTTTGATACTATCTTTTTTTTTTTTTATTATTATTATTTGAAAATGTCATTTGCAGTAACAGATAAGTCCTGGTAATATCTGTCCTTGGATTAAAAAATCCCTTATTTATTTTCATTGCTGTGCTTATGGTTCCTGAAGAAGTCATATTGTTTATCATGTCAAAGGTACAGTGAGATTTTTTTTTCCAGCTACTTTTAAAACAAAAGGGAAATACAAACTTGTATTGAATCAGAGTTAAAGGTTTAGCTTAAACCTTTAAAATAAAAATAGCTGAGGTCCACAAGTGACACACTTAGTCCCAAATACTTGTCTTCTCTAGACTCAGGCTTAGCAATATTATATTAGACAAGAGAAACTGATCTCAGATTCAGCTTCTGAATGTGTTTTAAGATGTAGTCCGACAGTGCATATTAAACTAAGCATGGGTGACAAAGGCAAGGAGAATTGTGGCAAAGTCACACTGGAGAGAAAAGGTCACAAGTCTTGCCAGGCATATATGGAAAAGAAGTTTTGGCTACAATGCCATCTGGGCATTCAGGAACAAACCTAGCTTCTCATGCCAACCCTAAATTGCACACCTGTTGTCCAAATGGCAGTTGCTCTTTTCAGTGAGGAACACTTCAGTTTCCTGGCTGCTTCCTCAGTTCACCACTAACGTTTTCAGTCTTCTCTCTGATGGCTAGCTCTTATCCAGGCCCCAAGTTCATCTAGGCTCTGGACGATTCATTCTAATGCTTTGCCTGTGTCCAACAAAACGGAGACAGACATGAATGTCATGAGCATGCTGAATGCATTTGCAACCCATGTCTCCACATTAAATTTCTTATCAGTCTCATGTACATGGTGAATAGAAGTGAGGCTATATCTCTAAATGGCACCTTGCTCAGGACTATAATCTTTTAAGGAAATTCTACAGAATCAAGAAATTGCTGCAGCTACCTTACTACAGTCTTCTTAATGAGCATCTCCAAAAAGGTCAATATTTAAGATTGTTAGCAGCAAAATTTGTGAGAGCCTGGCCTCTCCTTTTAAAAAACAAACAAACAAAAAAAACTACTACAATCCTTCCTTTTTCCTGTAGGGAAAACACTGCAATTGTCCTCACAACATTGTTCTGTTTTCATGATAATGCATATTTCAGTCCAAAGCTGGGCAATTCTGTCTATAAAGTAAGAAGAAAAACCTGACTCAGTAAAAGAATGAGGCTTCACATCAGTCTCTCTAGGAACAGATGTTATGGCAAAGAAGCCTGGTTGCTTTCTTCAGAGACATGGCATAGGATATTTCATTTGTTTTCTCTTACATGCAGACACACATACACAATATTGGTTGGACTCAATAGGACACTACTTCCGTCACTGGTACTCTAAGTATTGCCACTTCTGCTTGAAGTCAGTGGATTACTGACGTGCTTAAAGTTAAACCCATTGATAAACATTCGTGCACAATTAGAGGAAAATATTTTTTGCATGTGGAAACAAAGTGGTTGAGGTTTTTTTGTAAGAAGTTGGACCAAATAGCCTTTTTACCTTTCTAGGTACTTTTCAAAAAGCAAAAATCTGACATAAGTCATGAAAGCAGTAGCATAATTCAGTAATGTTTTCAAACCTTTGGTGATTTGTGCTGAAATAGCACAGAGCACGTGTCAGAAGCAAAACCTTTGAACTTTTATATAGGAAATATACTGTATAGGTAATCAGAGTTTTATATGTTACAAATCTGTTTTCACAGTTGGAATGGGACCTAATGAGGTGCAAATTGTATTTAGTATTCAAGTTCTGTATAACTGGAACAGTTTATTTAATAAAGAACAGTTTAGAAGCGGATATTGTAATAAGTATAGTCAGAAGTATTATATCTGATAATTTCACCAGGATGTTAATAATAGAACCATAGTTAACCATACCCAGAGAACCAAACTGCATTAGGAAATATTTTCCATCCTGTATTTCTGTTTTTGTCATAACATTATGGGTGGGGAAAAACACTGAAGATAGAAAGTCTTTTGATTAAGCAGCTATATGAGAATTTCACTAAACCATTATTTCCCATGTAATGGAAGACATTTGGGCACTTAAATCTATTAACAGAGTTACTTTATTTAAAAAAATAGATGTATATTTTGGTGGTTGTTTTAAAATGTGAAAGTGATGCATGGAGGGAAGGAATGCCTCACTCTGCATAATCTTTTGTTTATATATTACTGACCTATAAGATAGGTAAGTCACAAAATGATATGAATCTGTCTCAAACAGTGTGTTTTGATAGCAGTTTATGAAAGCAGATTCTGATAAGGTATAAGGTAGCTGCTTTAGAAACTGTGGGCCCTATACATCCGCTCATAGCACAGAACGGTGAGGAGGGGAGCGACTGAAAATGCTTTTACTCCAACTTTGCCAGTCCCTCTTGCTCCATTTGGGCTTGCTGAGAGCAGTGCTAGCTTGTGCCCAGCTGCCAATAGCCTCATGACCTATTCTGGTAGCTAGGAATAGCTAGAGCATAGTAGTGAGACAACCTCTCTTTCTTACACTGGAATCTCTTATGAAGACTGGTGTACAGCCAGCTACACCAAAGCTATTCTTACCAGAATTTTTCCTACATGAGGGGAATTCCTTATGAGCCAGCTATTACATAGCTAGAGAGCTAGTTTACATAAACAAAATCAACATAGGAGTAGCCAATGCACACTGATGATTGGCGCGCCTCTATAGGCAGCTCTCATGCTTCCCATCTCTTAGGGCTCCAAGTGTGAGCATGGAGGACAGAGGAATCAGACACCAGTGAAGAAAATGTGTGAGTAAAGTCTTAATCCTTTTAACCTGAGCCTGTTTATTTACAAAAACTACACAAAGTTCTGTTTCTCTGAATACAGTAATACTCAAACAACCCGAGACAATTTTCTTGCTCAAAATTGCAGGATCTATTTTTGAGCCAGGACTCTATCTAAAAGATGCATTTATCTCAGCTTTATCTCAGTCATACATGCAACATATGCTTCTGTAGCTGCCCTTGGCTTTCGGATGCTTTCTCTGTCTGCACATAAATCCATCCCGCCTCACCAAAAATATCCAAACCAATGAAAAGCTCTTTGCCCACAAAGTTCAGCTTTTGACACCCATTCATGTGGCCTGTGTTTTGGGCTATGGCATCCATTGTTTCAGTTGTCTTACTCCAAAACAACCTTAACTAAGTCTTACAGTCATCTGAAATAAAAAGGCACTTGTAATATCTCCCAGCTTGAATAGGGTTTCGTCCAGATCCCAGAATAGCAAACAAAGGAAGCAGTAGAATGAAATTTGTCAAAGATGGTGTTGAGGAATGGGGCAGGAAATGAATAGCAGTGAGAGAGGGACCAAAAATGTCCATAGCTACCTTGTACTGGTTGTACCTCCCGAAACCGGGACACTCTAGTCTGGCAACATCTGTGGTGTGGCAGGACCATGAATGTTTGTGAATGAGAGAGCCTGGGGGAGGGAGGCCAGTGATGGGCAGGGGGCTCAGGTAACGCGGGGAGCACAGCGCCAGAGGACTCGGGTGGTGCGGGGAATCCCGTGATGCAGCTGGGATTCCTGCAGCAGGGGGATCTGGCAGCATAATGAGCCTCGTGGCCGGGGTCCACCAGCATGGGGAGCTCTGGTCATGCAGACAGGAGTCCCATGGGAGAGGCTCAGGTAGTGCAGGGAGTCCCGCAGCTCAGGAGGCTCAGGTGGTGCAGGGAACCGCCTCTGGTTTGTACAGAGCTGCTCCCTGTAGCGATGTGTTACTTAGGGAGAACTTAAGAGTTCTACTGGCAGCACATTACTATAGGGATCAGCTCTGTACGAGCTACTGGCAATGCTCAGGTGGCATGGGGCCCTCTGGTGGCACAGCCAGATGCAGGGGCTTTGGGAGTGCAGAGAGCCCCATGGTGTGGCTAGGAGCCCTGGGGCAGGGGGCTCAGGCAGCACAGCTGGGAGTTCCAGGGCTGAGGGGTCCAGTCAGGGCTGGCAGCACAGCTGGCTGAAGACAGTGAGAGCTAGCTGGTGCCAGAAGCAGAGTCAGCAGGTGCCTGGGAGGCTGGTGACGGGACCTCCCCAGATCCAGCAAATTCCCTTGTTTGGGACTGGCCAGGTCCCAAGGGTGCTGGACCAAAGAGGTCCAACATGCAGCTGCTTCTCACCAAAACAATGAGGAGAAAAAGCTGACTCCAGCCATGGGTGGGAGTTGTGCTTCCAAATTATTCAGCTTTGAACAATTATTTGAGGAAAAAGGAAACAGTTTCCCTTTTTATTCCTATTGTGTTCAGGGAAACAGGACTTTATGTACATTCTTTACAAAGAATAGCAGGCCATTAGAAAGAAAGAAACCGAACATCTAAGGCAGCCATACTTATTCAGCTGGAGCCAAATATCCAAAGTTTGCCTTATACTGAGCCAGGTGCTTATTTGAAACTGGGTTTCATGCCAATTAGTACTGTGCCATTCACTTTTCATCATATTTGTAATAGAAATGATCAATCTGTAGTTCTCTGGAGCTTTCATTTTTCCATATGAAAAGATTTTAATAATAATTCTTTAAGAAGAAGTGATAGGTTTGCCAATTGGCAGTTTACAAGCTTCATTTGATTTTAGTAGGGGTTTAATATAAATTATACCCTCCTTCGCATTGAACTTTTTGTGCAAGACAGATTGAGTTCATGTTTTGTAAATTTTTATGAAAGCAGAAATAGCATCATAATAAAGTGTCTGGCTTCCTTTTCACTTTGTAGTAGGTTTGCATTCTCAAACAGCATGCATAAACATGAACACAAAAGAAAAAGAATGGAGGCAGCCAGAACTATTTTTGCAGAATACACTATTTGTAAAGTTCCACCATCAGGAAAAATGAAAGATGGTCAAAGAGGGAGTTTACAAGCTACAGGTGCTTAGAGCAGCAGTAGTTAACATAGAAAAATCTCTTTGATTTGATTTAGATGCAACTTGGATATAAAATTTTTATAAACACATGTCAAAATAAAGCAGGTGGAAGGGTTATATAAGAAAGAGTTGAAGAATCTGTTGGAGAGAGGAAAAAATCTGTTGGTAAGAGGGGGAGGTATTATTCTAGAGGGCAGTACAACTACATGACACCTTATGTTTCACTGCATAAACATTTGTAAGTTTCATTTTGCTTTGATGTATGCAAGACATGGACATTTTCTGCACTCACATTTTGGACCAGAACTACTTTCAGAGCAAATCAGCACAACTCTGAAGGCAGCATAGCTAAACCAGTTAAATGGAGGCTCATCTCCTATTTTTATTACATCCAAAAAGCTTTGGATGGTGTGACATTGGATTCTCATGTGAACATACAAAACATTGTTGCAACCACTTTTATATGTTTGCATCAAATCTTATACAAAGTGGGCCATGTGAGGTGCTTATAGAAAGCTGATAATTTGCTGATTCTCCTTATATTGCTCGTATGTATGTATGATTTTTGTATTTGGAAGTTATAAGTATTGACTATGTACTTGTATTTCAAAATGATTGCTTCTGGGAAATTATCAACAAACTTAACCCACCTGTTGTGAAAGGCTGGCTAATCAAGTGAATAGCAGAGACAGTTCATCTCAAGTTCTGCTAATCCATATCTGAGGAACTTTGCTGTGAATGTTCAGACCAGCATGTAAACAATGGTTGCAAAGGGCTGAACATTCATAGAGAGAGGATTTTCTTATGTGACAAACTTCATCTGGGGCTTACTTTCACACAAGAACACTGGAATTCCCTTCACATGGGCCAGGGTATAAAGAGGACCCTGGGGTTCCTCGATATTTATTTTCACTCCAGCTCATCACTTCAGGAGCATCTTTGCTATGAACTGAGCCTGGAAGGACTAATGACCCATACTAATAGAGGATGTATTCCAGAGACTTATAAAACAGCAGATTATTCCATCTCTGCTATAAACCTGCACCAGGAACTTTGTAATTGGTGGATGTAATTTGTTTCCTTTAACAATTTTACACTCAACCTTTTCTTTCTTTTATTAATAACCCTTTAGATTTTAAAATCTAAAGGATTGGCTCAGTATGCTCTGTTGGATAAGATCTGAGGTATAAGTTGACCTGGGAATATGGCTGGTTCTTTGGGATCAGCTGAAACCTCAATTTCTTGAGGTGACAGTAGTAAAGAGTTAGTATTGGTATGCTGGTATCATCTCGTGGACTAAGGATTAGCAGGGACTGGGAGAATGAGCAATACTTTACCAGTGGGTTTCATAGCTATTTGCTAAGGAACGTAGAGACCAAGAACTTTCCTGACTTCAATTCCAGGTTCTGTAGGGGTACGTTCTCTAATAGTTACAAACCCTCTTACCCTTAGTCTGTCTCTTCTGCTCTCTTCCCCCTTCTCAACAGTCTGCGTTCTGGTGTGTCTGCTTCACACACCCCCGCTACACTGCTTGGATGACATCATTGAAGGCACAGAGTCACACCACTCTCGAACAGCAGCAACTGTAAGGATAATGCTGCTCTGTTCCTATTGCTCTGGGATGGATGCTCAGTGTAGATACATTTTCTGAAGATTCTATCTGCCAAACTCTTGAGTCTCTTCCCAAACGTGAGAGAACTGGTATTTTCTAAAGGCATATAACTGTCAAATTTGAGCAGTTTCACAGGAACAGCAAAAGACACAGCCAACACAAGGGCAACCTCTTTGCTAAGTTTTAAGTCCCTTCCATAAAACATGAAGGCACTAGTATGTCTACAAGAAATGGTGGTAAATTTTTAAACACATCAGCAAGAAAACCTTGTATTTTCCCCTAACCTCGTTCTTGTAAGTGGCCAAACAATTTAGCTAGAATTAAAAATAAACAACCCTCCCTCACCACCAGCCTGAAACAGATACCTGCTATGCAGTATATCAGCCTGAACTGTTAAGAGTTTCACAGATTTTTAAGCAACTGAAAACAGGGTCTTATAATGGGAAGCATTAGTCAGCCTTCACTACAACTGGGCCTGCCTATAACATTTAATTCTTAATTCCTTACATCTTATTTATATAACATTTCATACATATTAGGCCCAGTCTTACAATCTCACTTAAGTTATGATTACTTCTTTCTGCCCTTATTCTCATAGTCAATAAGAGTTCTAACACTTGCAAGGCTGATAAAGGCCATACAGTATGTACCTAATAGCAGAGAATCTCCACCTTATCAAAATATGTAAGTAGTTAAGGAACTGTAGACTCAGCGTTATGAATTTAGGGTAAGAATTAGGAAAAAGGAAATTCAAAATACAGTAGACTTCCGATAATCCAGAACCTATGGGACCTAGGTGGTGCCGGATTATCAGATATGCCGGACTATCAGGAGGTACTATAAGATGGTTTTTTTATATATATATATATATACTGTATACATTATATACTGTATATAAAGTGTTCTTAACCCTTTTATTGTACATACTGTATACAGTATACTGTAATGTTTTAGGTTTTTTTAAGCCTTTTTTACCCATTTTGCTCAGTTCAGCTGCTGCCGCTGTTACCTTGTGACTCATTTTTTGCCGAAGCTCACTCACTAGGCTCTTGCCATTTTGATGCCGGACTATCAGGAGTGCCGGACTGTTGGATGCCAGACTATTGGAGTTTTACTGTAATTCCAGAGCCATCCAGTTTAAGGTTGCATGATTAAGCTGGGGAATTCTAGTGGAGTCTGATTCCCCTTGAGCACTATACTATAACAAATCTCTCTGGAAGAAATACATGTTAGCATTACATCATCAAAACAAGCTTTGGCCACTTGATCTTCTTCCCCAAGCCAGGACACACACTAGGTGCTTGAACTTTTTTTCCCCTAGCTAGCTTTCTAGGACTCAATGCTTTACCATTGAAACCAATGGAGGTAGGACGAGGATTTTGATGATTATCTTTTGTATGGCACTGCTCCACTTTTTTCTTGCCCAGTTCATCTGACTTCACACTGTTTTCTCACTCGAGAGGCTGGTTTATTAACAAAGGTCAAGACACTGACCTTCCACCCAGACTTCTTAGCTGCTTCACACCCTTTGCATAAGGCTCTTTAGTGCTGTTTCTTTTAAGGCTTTCCTCCTAATGAGCTCCTCATTAGCCCTTTTCCTGGCTAGTCTCCTGGTCCTTACTAAAGCAAACATTCATTTATAGGGTTACTCCTACCTGGAATCTTGCCTCAAGCTGCTCTCATGTTTCACCCTGCCCCTAATCACATGACCCTGGTATTCATTCCCACCACCTGTGAAGCCAAGTCCCACATTATTTAAAGGGCCAGCTCATCCAGTGACAGCATATACATAATAAATACTTTGCCAACCCCAATTCAGCCTTTTAAAAGGTAAAATTTGTGTTTAATTAGCATACAGATTACCTTTTCATATCACAGTAGTGTGGAATTAACAAACAATATGTAGTCTGGGGGGAAAAATCTGGTGGTTCTCACCCTGTAGGTGTTACAATTAATTACACCAGTGTTTTCTGTTTTGCAAGTATTATTATAGTTAATGATGATTAGTGTTGATAATTTTGTTAGGCTCCCAACTTTTAGCTTAGGGGTATCACTTTCATTTTAAAGTGTTGATTGTTTTTTTTATCTAACTTTGAAAATGAGATAAGATACATTTAAACTGATGTTTCTTATATTTTGTAACTATGTAGATTTATATGGTAATTTAAAATCTGATAAGCTATGAGTGGCATAAGAGTGCACAATAAAGGAATCGCAGCTGTTGACACATTGGAAAGAATTAAATTCAGTCTTGCTTCAAAAGAGAAAAGAATTACCATTACATGCTGGGGACCTGAGTGGTAGGGGAAACGTTTTGGGCTAGACAACTTGCATGCAGTGTCCTCATTTTCGCTGCATGGCTGGACAGGTGCATCCATTATGTGTTCTTTCAGCAAGAAGGATGAATAAAATAAATGCTCAAAAATCAGCATCAGGATGGCATATGACTGACAAGTCTCCTTAAAGAAATTGACTGTAGACTTCTAATTCAGATTTCTCTACATTATTTTGGGACAAGGAGGCAGAGGGTGCAATAGGGTGGTCTGAAATTGTCTCTAGCCCAGTGAACAGCACCATGACTCATTTCCTTTGGCCCTGGGTTTTACTCTGGAAAGGGAGTATTCCATACCCAAATAGAGAAGTGCAATATCTAAGTACATTTAGAAATATGATTCCTTGCAAAATATGTGAAAGAGCACTAGAAATTAGGTATATGTAGCAGGATAGCAATAGGGATGTTATTAGAAAGGTATGACCGGGTCCACTCACTACAGCAGTGACTCCTGCTGGCTGTCAGAGGGATTAGTTCTGCTAGCCAGTGCAGCTTCTCCTGCCAGCGCTTCTCCCATCATCATCTGCACCTAAAGATCCACCTCAGTCCAAATATCTCAAAATCCTCTTCATGACTCAGCACTCTACCCATGTCACTATTGATGCTATCCCCCTTTCAGTGGTAAAGTAGTCCAACCACTTATCTGGTGGCAGGTGCAGGAGATAGGATCCAGGCCCACCCACTATGCCAGGTTCCAACCTAGGGATTCTATAGATATCAGACTCCTGCTGCAGCTCTCAAACTTCCATATCTGGTACTTCAGTTCCTTGGGCTAGTTCTCCATGCCCCCATAACCACCTTCACCTCTTCTCAGGACATTGAGACTACAAGACCCAGCAGTGAGCCAAGAACTCCCTCTTGCTCCCCTAGTACCTGCTAGCAACTATTCTGTCCAAGGTACTTCTCATTCTCTGAGTAAGGGATACACAGTCCTCACTCCCCAAGTATCCAGCAGCCACTGACCTTTCATGTGAGCCTACTGCTCCCTGATTGGCTAGTCTGTGTAGCCTCCCTCTAATTGTCGTCTTCCTGCGCAACCTCCCTCAGATTCTTAGAGGACTCACCTTCACTGCCCTTCTCTGGCATAGAGTGTGTCAGGTCCATGAGGCCTCCATTAACCCCTTCTTTTCAGGTTTGGGAGTAAATATCCCCTCAAACTATTTTGGAACATGGTAAACTGTACCGATTTCATAAAGGTCATATCTGTACAAGTTCTCAGATGCTAGATTAGAACCAAAGTTGTTCATGTCCTTAAAGGCAGTTGGTCCCAGTAGTGTATGTCATGAATTGTTACTACATCTCAGGATGAGAGTACAGAAATGACTGTTTGGCCTCTTTAACTCTTGCATGGAGACAGTGTAGATACCCAAGCTGTGGAGACAGGCAAAAATGGTTGTGCTAACTCTGAAAAGAGTTATCTGGTATCCTTCCTCTTTTCAGTCTACAGGTTTATAGAATGAGGTAATGGGTAGAATAGCACAAATATTGGAAAGGTCACTGTCTGCCAACCAAGCTAGATTCTTCTTGGGGCAGTCATTGTGTGGCCAAGGTTTTGTCTATACTTACATGCAGGGCTCGCCAGGCCGCCACGAGCCCTGCTCACCAGCTGCGTGGTTCGGCACACTGTGCATGCGCTGACCGCGCTGTGCGGCTGTGCCGGCTTGTAATCTACTCGCCATGGGCGAGTAGATTACATTAATTGTCGAGCCCTGCTTACATGAAGATCGACGCTTCTGGAGATTGATCTTCCAGTGTTTGATTTAGTAAGTCTAGTAAGGACCCACTTGAGGACACTCCTGTCAACCCACAGGGTCATGAGGAGTAAGGGAGCCATCAACTTCTGGCAGTGGGGCTGCCCCAGAAATTTCATTTAAGGTATGTTGACTCCAGCTATGCATGTCTCATAGCTGGAGTTGCATATCTTAAATCAGATTTCTCCCCAGTGCAGCCTGGCCCAAGTTGCAAAGCTAACTCAGTGCATCGCAGATTACTTTGAAACCCATAAAATTTACAGGTGCTCTTTGTTGATCTGCCAGTTGCTTAGGAGCCTGCAAACCATTGTGCACCTCTGGTGCAATGGGCCAGAATTCTGAGAAAAAGAAAGATAGCGCAGATCTCCCTGCTTGAGAATTGATATTTTTGTCAAGGTGAGTAGTCAGAAAAACCAGTGTGCACTCAGTGGTATAGATTGCTATGGGCTGGGGCATATCAAACCCACAGTGGAGCAGCAACAGTTAACCCTGCTAACCTCTCTGAGGAGATGCTCCAGGTGGAGGCCAGGTATAAAGACATCCCTAGCAGCTAAGTTCCGCCTAACTGTTGATAGGGAAGGAAATGCTGTGCTAATTCCTCAGAAAGGACTGCCTATATGCCAGGATGACTCCACCAGCCAAGGGGATACTGATGCTGACATGTTGGCTTGGGACCCTGCCAAGATGGGAGAGATGTAGAACCCAAAGACACACAGTCATGTAGGAAGTGACTCGGGAGTTTTGTGGGGAATGGTAGCCATACTGGAACAATTTGGCATGTTTTTGTGGGAGCCCTGCTGAGCTGCTGGTGGGCAATTGTGCCACCAGTGGGACCTTGGGTTGGGACCTGGTGTAGAGGTTGGGGCTGTGTCCCCTTATCCAGGCCACTACTCTCCCCTTCTCCCCCCCCCCTCCCCCGAGAAGGGTGAGGTTAACCATTCATATCCCTAAACTGGTAAGGCTTACCGGTTCCGGTTAACTGGTAGGGGCTGGAGCCAGCTTTCTGGGGGCACTCCAGACCGCTTCCCCTTCCCCTGCTTAATTGGTAAACCAGTTAAACATAATGTTTAACCAAGTAAACAGGATTTTACATTCATACTCCTGAGGTGGTGGACCAGCACCCCTTGCGGTCGACTTAGGCCGCACTGCCTTGAGATGGAGGACTTTGCTACTGACTCAGGCCGATAGGCTGTGCTATCATGAGACAGAGGACTTTGCTATTGATTCAGGCCTAGGGATATTAAATGGTTAACCAGTAAGCATGAGGCTTATTGGTATGCTTACTGGTTTGCCGACCTTTAGTGGTGAACTCCAGTAGCCTTTTTCAGTAGCAGAGGCTCAATTAGTCGGACTAGTGGAGAAATCTGCGATCTACTTGTTTAAGTTATATGATTCATATTTAGGGTTGCCAGGTGTCCGGTATTGTACCAGACAGTCCAGTATTTGCGCACTCTGTCCGGTAAAAAAAAAACAGAAAATACTGGACATGTGCAATGTCCGGTATTTTCTGATTTTTCTGGCTGTGCACTGGACAGAAGCCTGGCATAGGCGGGGGAGTGGCTGGGAGTCCCAGCTGGGAGGCAGGGCTGCAATTGCCACCAGGAGCCCTCAGTCGGTTGAGTGTGAGGAGGAGGGGAAGCCTCCTTCTTGCTCGTGCGTCGCTGGGAGCCTGCGCGGGACAGGCAGCAAGTGCCCAGGTCAGTCCCGCTCCCCGCTGACCAATTTGCTCACCCCCCCCCCTTTCCCGGCCAGCCGGTTCTCCCCCACTTCCCCATCTGATCTCCCTCCCGGCCCCTGCATCCCCTCCCCAGCTTTGCTTCCTGCCTGCCCATTCCTCTTCTTGATCTCCCCGGCCAGCACCGCTGCACCTCTCCCCGCCCCGCCAGCTCTGCTTCCCTGCCCCCTTCCTGGCGGCCACCCTTTGGCCCCGATCCTCCCAGCTGTGCTTCCCACCCCCTTACTCCCGGCCAGCCCTGCCCCTCCCGGCCGGTCCCCGCTCCCGATATCCCACGGCCAGCCCCATTCCGCCTGACCCCCTCCTCCCCACGACCAGCCCTGCTTCCCGTTGGCCCCCATCTCTCCCGGCCAGCCCGTTGCCATCCCCGTTAGCTGTTTCCAGGCCCCCGCCTTCCCGGCCAGCACCGCCCTTCCTAGCTGGTCCTCTTCTCCTCTCCTCCCCTGCTTTTTTCCTTCAACAAAAATTTTTCCTGGTGGTCTTTTTTTTTTTTTGGGGGGGGGGGGGTGTTTTTTTTTGTTTCAGCCATCTGGCAACCCTATTCTTATTTTATGACTAACTCATGATCAAAGAAAGTTACAACCATTGTTCTTGCTACTTTTAGATCTGAACAGTAACTACAGCTAAACAGCAATACAAAACCATTCCCATTTCTAGCTGTAGATCCTGGTTAGCTAACTGAAATTAAGAAGCCACATGCTTGAGAGTATGTAGGTGATTGTGACCTTTTGGTTTATGGCTGAGGCTGATTGACTAGTGACTAGGGAACATATAGGATCTTGTGTTGCACTTTTACCCATTCAGGAACTGAACCTTTAGTTGGTTTTATGTTCTTCAAATTTGGCCTGTGGCTGGAGTTGCTAGAAGAGGACATCAATAATGAAAAAGGAAAGGTCATGAAAGAGGGGATGTGTGAAGCAGAAGGTTGAATACCTTATGGCTCTGTAAAAGCTGTTTTAACTAAGCCAAAAATAAATCCAGTCTTTTGAAATTCATCCACATTTGAGAAAATATTTTTCTCCCAGTGAGTTTAAATGTCTCATATGTAGTACAGGTCTCCTTATGCATGCAGAAGAGATGGGGTCCCCAACCTGAACCATATGGCTGAACAGCTCAGAAGCTAGGATAAATTCATATACAGAAACTAACTTCACAGGATGCCTCCATCTCTACAATGAACTCACCCTCTATCCACACCTTTAGTCACCGGTCTCCACTCTGCCACAGTAACAATGCTGGGAACATGACAAATAATTGTGAGCAGAAACTTTTCCATCATTAACAGTATAATCTGATATGGCTCTCTGGTATTAAAAACTTTGCAACCTGTAAGGTAGGCACAATGCATTTTCCAATGTCAAGTGGCAGAGCTGAGCATAAACTATTTCTCTTGACCAACAATATAAATGTAAAAAGGAAAAGGAAAATCTCCTTGCGTCATACCTTTACATTTTGTAAAACAAAAGCATCTGATCCAGGTTTCACTGAGGTCCAGGGAGAAAATCCCATTGTTCAGGCTCTTCATGTTATATGTCTGTTAGATACTTGCTATCAAAGAATAACCTTTAACTCTTAATAATTCTTTAATACTCTTATCCCAAACACAATGCCATAATGTTTTGATGCTACTCTGCATCTCTTCAGAGCAGCAAGCAGTATCTGATGAAATTACCTTTTAGGAAGTACCATGGTGTATCTGTATACAACCAAGGGCAAAAACATGTATGCATATTCTTTTGCACAGAGGATCAACTAGGCAAGATATCCAGCTTACCCATGCAACCTATACTACTGCTGTATGCTTGAAAGTGTTTACATGATTATGAACGTCTTTGGCCCATTGACTGTGTTTTTGCAACTGAACAATTAGTTTTTCCTCTCTAAATTTTAATAATCATAGGGCACACCATCTACTCTGTGGTTATTAGCTTTCTCTTTATCTCATTGTTAGAGAAAAATCCACTTGGCATTTGTCAGCTTTCTCTGTGTATCTTCAGAAGAAAGATGTTCACTCGGTATTAATTAGCATTTTTATACATCTTTATAGACAAAACATCCATTCACTGCTCCTCAGCTTTTTTATATGGCCTGAGTAGAGAAAGTTTTGTTTTGGCAATTAGCTTGTTTTCTGGATATTTTTTTATAAGCAAATTGATTGCTTGACATTTATCAGTTTTATGTGTGTTTTCTCAGAAGGAAGATGTCTGTTCAGTATTCATTGAATATAAAACAGTCTCATCACAAGATCAATTTAATATGCATAAAGTCAAATATCAAATTAGCATTATGTGAGGGGCAGGTCTTCTGTAATGTGAGTTATCATTTGTGTACATGGCTAGGAGAAACTTTCCCATGTCCAGTAACGTTTGTGGATGATTAACAAAAGTTTGTCCATTATTAACTCACCTGTGTTGAGTGTTTGTGGATAATGAAGACTATTAATCTTCTTGATCTTCAGCATTGATTCACTGTGACCTATTTAAGAGAAGAGTCCCACAATCTACTGGATTGTGGTTATACCCATCTTAATTTAGAGGTGTCTTTTGACAAAAATGGCTTGCAAGGGGAAAGATGTAATCCAAGCAGACCATTCATATATATGAAAAAGAAATGAGTTTAGAGTGATTCTATGCCAACTGAAGTCAGCTGTAAGGCTTTCTGCAATGACTCACTACCCTGAGTGCCAACCTCTTGGCAGACCCTATACTGGCTGTGTGATTTGCAATTAGATTTCACTGACCATATATTAAGTATTAAAAATACCACAGCAGAATTAACATGAAGAAACAGTCTCCTTGGGCACTTCAGTTTGTTGCTACCCAGGCAAGCCTGCCTTTGTGATAGATGATCCATTACACTAAAAATCCACAATAGTCAGGTTACTTCTAAGCCCACTCACTTACCACATGTCAATTGTACCTCGGCTCTCAAACCAAAGACAATCTTGTAATAAACTAACTAAAGATTTATTAATGAGGAAGAAGAAACAAGACCCTTATTTACAAAGTTAAAGCATGCAAACATGCACATACAAATGAGCTAGAAAGTTCCAAAAACTAGTAGAAGCTGCTATAATGTGCAAGTTCTATGTTTGGTTTTGGGGCTAAAGCAAGGTAAGACTCTTGGGGATCCCTTGCTCATGCCTAGAAAAATTGCCCTCTACAGACTCCAGGCAGCAAAGTGATCAAGTTTCTTCTGGTCAGGGATTTTTATCTCCTTCTCCTAGAATTCAAGATGTGATGGAATGAGCCTTTGTGCAGCCTTCTCTTCATGAGTGATGGGAAAACCATCAACCCTTGTTCACTTATAGACCTTCTTTTGTTGGACAGGAGACTATACCTCCTCTGTTGCTGCTGTACTTGTTGAAAGGATGAGAGAAGAAAGGCATATATGCATGTGTAAATATATTACTGTCTGGCAGATGTGCTCGTTGCTTTTTGGACAAAGGCCAAAGATAAGGTCCTTTGTCCCAAAGCATTTGCCATCTAAATAACATGTTTTAAATATTTTAAAACCAAACTACAAAGACTCTCAAGCTATCTAATTTACCTTGTAAGATGTTCTAAATTTGTACATCAGCAACTTTTCAAAAGAACGTCTTGACCCAGTGGCCCTTAATGCAGCCTTCACAACAGGTTTTAGTCTATCACCCAAGTCCTGTTTAGTTCACAGATCATTGATGCAATAGATTTTAACAGCTGCTTAGGAGCCATTACAGTCTTTCATATCAATCTGGCTGTCAGGGAGTTACACAAAGTGCCAAAAATGTTTCAGAATTATTGTTTTTATTAATACTTACTGACCATACAGCTTGTAAATCTCAATATCTTGGCTGCTTCTCCTAAGTACTAAACTAAATACCCACAGCAATTAGAATGTTTGGTGCAAATTGCTCACCACATTACACACCAGATCACTTTTTAAACTACAGAAGCTTAAGAGCATTTTTACTTCAATAAATTTCTGTTGTTGGTTTACTTTTCTGAATGAAGAGGCCAACATTTCTCCATTGAGCTTTTGAAAGATAGTTTGACATATGTAGATAAGAACATTAAATCAGGAAAATGTCTGCTTCTTTAGACAATTAGGTTGTTCTGCTAACTTTAGTCCCATGTACAAAATATTCTCTTTTATCTAACACTCATGGTGGATAATACAGCATGTTCTGGAAGAGAGTGGCAATGAAAGTGGATCAATAACTTCAGTATTAATAATTCACAAGGAAAAAATTAACAAAAGTAATAGATACAGTAGCATTTATCCATTTTCAATTTCCCATATGGAAGAAAGATTTCGGTGAGGGGATCAGATGATACCAAGTCGGAAGAGTCTAAAAAGGCGTTAGGTCTCTGCAAGGGGAATAACCATGCAGAGACTGAAAAGCCTCCATAGTTCTCAACTCACTAAGTTTTCTGCCCTGATTGCTTATTTTGGAGATGTGGTTTTGTATCCCATATTCTGGACGGAAAGAACCGAATGTGGATTATTCTCATTACTGCCAGATGCCCAGGCTATGAAAATCTTGTTTCATCTAGGGATGTGAAGGACTAGTTGTCTAGTCGCTCCTCCTTTCTCGCCCCTCCCCCTCTGGTGCCTCTATCAGATAGAGGCAGCAAAGTGGGGAGTAAAGAGGGGAGTGCTTCAAAGTGGCAGCGCTACACAGAGCCGGGGTCAACTGCTCCGTGTGGCGCTGCTGCTTTGAATGCTGCAGAGAGCCCAGCATTAGGCTACTTGTGGCATTTCAAAGTGGCAGTGCTGCGTGGAGC
Organism: Rafetus swinhoei; assembly: GCA_019425775.1. Taxonomy (NCBI): domain Eukaryota; kingdom Metazoa; phylum Chordata; order Testudines; family Trionychidae; genus Rafetus; species Rafetus swinhoei. Next base: position 185,457,884 of record CM033437.1, on the reverse strand, counting down.
CCGGGATCAGCTGAGGACTTCCCAGCTGACCCCGGGTTCCATTCGGTGCTATTGCTTTAAAATGCTGCATGGAGCCTGGGATCAGCTGGGGACTCCAGCTGACTGCAGCGCTGCTTGGAGCCGCTTGGAGTCCCCAGCTGACTCTGGGCTCTGTGCGGTGCTGCCGCTTTGAATGCCACGAGGAACCCAACACTGGACTCCCTGCACCGGGGGAATCCCTAGCTGACCCGGGGCTTCGGCACTTTTGCCATAGGGCTGTTGCTACACTTCAAAGGAGGAGGTGCCCTATCGACTAATCGAATATCCATGCAAAAACTCACCGACTATTTGATTAGTCCATTACCCAGTACTTAACATCCTTAGTTTCAGCTCAGGGAATCCTTAGAGGAGTGGTTGGTTTGGGTCCGTGCCTCCATTCTATTCCCTTATTCTCTATGAGAAATGCAGCTAAAAAAATGGGGCAGGTGAGAATCTGCTTTTGTTAGATTATTTGCATTTCTTAGTATTTTATTAGTGCCTAGACTCAAGAAAGCTTGGGTATTTTATAAATACAAGGTAGTAGTAAACCCCCAATTTGAACTGTGACTTTTTTTTTTTTTTTTTTTTATAGCATTAGGGTTACCACATATCTGGGTTTTCCCAGACATTGCCTCTTTCTTGAGGTTTCATCGTCTGTCCTGATGGATTTTTTTAAATAAAAAGCATTCATGATTTTTGCTGAGCAGAGATTGCAGCTGAGAATGAGTCCGTAACGGCCTGTTTCCCAATTGGTGCCTCACCTGCATCCACAGCTGATTCATTCTACTGTAGCCACAGCTGCTGGATCCTGCCCACCCAGGACCTTACTTCCAGCCCTGGGGTGAAGGGGTCCCATGAGGAGCTGCTGACTGATGTCTGTTGCTGGGTCCTGGGCTTGCGTCTGCCACATGACAGGGAGCGACACTTTTCGCTACCTCTGGTGAGTAACCCCACTGCAGGTACTCCCACCAGTACTCTCAACTTTATCCTCCTTCCATTTGCCTCCCTTTCCTACCTTCAGTTCTGCCCCCCACCTCCTTCTGGAGGGTCCTCTTTTGGGAATCTGGACTCTGGTAACCCAGAGGTGTTTACCCACACAGAGTTCTGTGCAGGACTGGAATGTAAGAGACTGAAAATGAGGAGCACCTTGTTTGCTCAGAACTGATTCTTAAAAGAAGATTAAGTGTTTGGAATAAGTTACCCATGGAAGCAAAGACCTATATGGAGGCAGATTTGGTGTGTATTTTTTGGGGAGTGAAGTACATGATGGAAAATCAGGAAGGTATGGATTATGTTCCACTAGTTGTATTGAGCTAGATGGCCTTTTATTGTCTTTAAATATTGTGAGGTTTGTTGTTTTCTTCTAAGCTTGGTGACATAGGCACAAGTGAGAGGGAGTTTTCAGTGATTCTCCTCAATAGGATAATAAGGGAATCTGTTTTAAATTGATTCCTAATTCTGATTTAATAAGGTGTGCACATAATTTGCTGTATTAGTGCTCATCATTTGCTAATGGGTTTTAAGTTTTAAAAGGCCCATTAGATACTTTCTTGCATTTGCTAGATATCTATAATTAAGGCAAAGCACAGTATTATTACTGTCTGTACAACCCAGACTAAGTGTTAGAAAGTGCTCTACATATTTCAAGTGGGTTGAATTACATTTCTTAGGTCAGTCACTGGGCTAGAACAACTCAGATTCACTTTGCAATCCTCTCAATACCAACTGCTCAAAATAGACCCTTTAAATCAAAAAGAGATACCTCTGTGTGCTGTATGCTTTAAGAATAAAATGAAGTTATGTGCTAAAATGGGTCGTCTTAAAAATCACTTCACAGAATTCTGTGTTCCTCTTTCAGGGTTTCCCAAATCAAATATGCCAGACTTGCCAATTCACCATAGCTTATTTCTGATTGTGTCACCGCCTATAGCTCATCTGAGGATATCTTAGTTGTAGCGAAGGAGTAAATGAGGAATTCCTTTCAAGGTAAAGATTCTAATACAGAGTGGCTTGGTATTAACAAGAGTGTTGTTTAAAAGACACAGAAGTGTTCAGTGTGATGCTGGCAGGTATCAGCTCTTGCTATGGCTTTAGGCATTAGCTGAGCACTGACAATTTCATTGCTGGAAACTAGCCCAGTTCACCTGTGAGAGAAGTGTGATTAAAATAGGTATTAGACATAACAAGGGAAGGCTATTTGAATAAGAGAGGCTTTGAGGTAACATTCTCAAAATGAACATCAGTAATGTATCTTTCTATGCAGTGCTCTGCCATAGTTAACTTGCATAAAAATTGTGGCGATTCTTGGCCAGGATTTATATTCAACAAATGATTAAACTGACAACTATGTATTACTACCAGCAGCAATTACTATGTATAGGACACAATTTAAGAATGGTTATTTTTCTGTGATTGTTTTTTAAATTAAATAGCAATTCACAACACACACAAGACCTTGTGAGGAAAGAAATAAGAGTGCAAGTCAATGTAGGCTTTTGTAGCTGTATATAAGTGCAGCTATCATTTGGGAAGCTGTTTGAAGGGGTGAAGTCAATGGGCTACCAAGACATTCTGGAAAGTTGCAAGGAATGTGTGGGAGAAGTTTGGGGAGGGCATGGAAAGCAGTTCAGTATCAGCTGTAGGGAGCTTGAGCATGTGTGTCCTGCCTGGGGTGTGATCAGGGACTTCAACGTCTTTGTTTGCTCCTCCATCACCTGTATTATTCATTCCTGTCCCATTACAATATGCTTCTCATCCTCCTTTCTGGCCTGGTTTTATATATTACATTTTTTTTTCCTTCAGGGTTTCTCTCCATTCCCCATGTTCTCTTTTTTGGCCTCTGAGGATTGGAACACCTCTCAGAACATGTTCTCTTTGCTCCACCAGAGAAAGTGAACAAGGCGGAAGTGCTCTGCTTGTGTATAGTGCATCATCCCTATCTTCCATGTATTTCTATTGAGTCTTCTAGCTGACTTTTCGCTGAATCCTAACTAGACAGGACATGGTGCAATACTACTCCCTGGTTGCATCATTCCTCTTATGGGATGATTCTTATGGGCTGCCATGTATTTGCCTGGGAGGCTTTCAGCTGATCTTTGGATGAATCCTAGCTACTTCCTGGTTGGAAATCCCATTTGTTTCTATGCACATTCCTAGGAAAAAACAACAGAGTCCTGTGACACCTTTGAGACTAGCAGATATATTAGGGCATAATCTTTCATGGGTAATACCTACTTCATCAGAATGATTGAAGTGGAAATTAGAAGCAGGGCATAAGGTCCATATATATAAGGACTACAAAAGAAAGAAGTTACGTACTGTCCCACACTTGACAAGTAACTTGTTTCTGTTGCTGTATTTTTATATACCCCTTCCTCTGTAATTTCCACTGCAATTCATCTGATGAAGTCAGTTTTACACACACAAGCTTATGGACTAATAATCTGTCCCCAAGGTGCCTTAGGACTTTTCATTGTTTTTGCAGATACAGACTAACATGGCTACCCCTCTAAGACTTATACATTCCTATAGAATTCCCCACCCTATTACATAATCCTATAACCACTGTTTCTAGTTTTTCTAATTTAAAATATTTTTTATATTTAATTTAAGCCCTATCCTTAAAACTAATCTAAGCATGTCAAAAGGCCCATACACTACAACCAGTCCTTTTTGTTCAATTAAGTCAATTATAATTTTGGCATACTTTAAACACTTTTCAAGGTTTTTCTGCAGATTCTAAGTCAGCGTTTGATCATGCATTTTGGGCAACTGGGGCAAATATATCTTGTCACACTATGTCATATAATTGAGCAGCATCAACTCAAAAACATCACTTACCAGGACTCTGCCCTCCTACATTTTTGCATGCCAGAGATGTACTTCTGGGACTGACTAGATCACTCCAGAGTGGAAAAGAGACCCTGGCTCACTATGTCACCAGATGGTCCTCCTGTGTGCTCTACATCATCTTCCAACTCTGTCTCCTTATCCAAAACTTTGTCTTTGTTGTTGAGTCTACAATGTGCTGCCCCCAGTCCTGCCAAAGTATCAACAGAGTCCTTGGCAGTGGAGACCCATTTGGTCACCACCAAGGATGGCGTCCTAGGGATGTTAGTTGTCAGGTACTTGACTATTCTGTAGTCCCTAGGGGCAGGGCTGGCAGCCAGTGCAATGAAGCCCCACTCCCAGGAGCCCTCTGCCACCCCCTTGCTGCCTCTTTATCAGAGGCAGCAGTGTGGGGTGCTAGGTGGGAGCTAGTGCGTGATGGGAGCTAGTTTAAAAACCAGCTCCCCGTGCAGACCATCTGCCTCCCACAGAGCAGCCTCTATTTTTGTGAGGCTGGGTCCACTGTGGACAGAGGCTGCTTTGTAGCAGCCTTCCCTGCCTGCCGCCCCTCCCCCCACTGCTGACTCTGATAGAGGCAGCAGCGGTGGAGGGTGGGGCAGCGAAGAGGCAGCACCACAGAGCCAATGTTGGGGGAATACTGCTTTTCAGTGCTTTTAAGCTGGCTCCCCACAGAACCATTTCCTATTTTCCCCCCTCTTGCTGCCTCTGATGCAGAGGCAGCAAGAGGGGGGATGCGAGTAGTTGACTAGATTAATCAATAAGCCTAGTCTTCTCAGTTAATCATCTAATCGACTACTCGTTTACATCTCTATGGCATCCAGCAGGTCTTCAGTACAACACCAGAGCATCTGTTTTCCCTGCCTTTTGCTAGGCCTGTCTCAGAATCTTTATATCTTTGCATGGCAGTGATGCGGATCCCATTTGTAGCCCTTATCTAACAAGTCATGACAAATCTGATTACAGGTATTGACTTTCCTTTGGCTGGAGTGGAACTGGGGATGCACAATCTTCTTTCCCCACAGTTCCAGCAGATCCAACAGCTCCTCAATTCTGGGTTGATCAAATTATTGCCCTGCACAAATTACACCAGGCTTGATACTGTTCTAACTTGTGACTAGCCCGGTGACATCTTCCATCAACTGGAGATCAGTGGAACAGAAGCATTCCAGTCCCAATGGATCATATCACCTCCCCTTAATAGAAGAGGAAGAAGGGGCTAGCGTAAAGTTGCCTGCACAACATTACAACAGGCCAGGCTGGATAATTTGTTAATTGTTGTCTCTTTGGGGGAATTTTGGTCACTTTGTGCTATTTCAGAAATAGGGTTGCCAGGGGTCTGGTTTTGAACTGGACAGTCCAGTATTTGAGCTTTCTGTCCGGGAAACAAATTTATATGTCCAGTATTTTCTCAATGTCCGGTATTTTCTAATTAATTAAGTTTTATTATTATCATGAGTATCAGTACGTAGTTGCGTACTGCCTGGCTGGTAGACACGTTCACACTGCGTGAGCATGTTTACCAGCCAGGCAGTACGCAACTACACAGTAGAAAGGAGGGTGCTGGGGCCAGGGCTGGATGGAATCCCTGGGGCCAGACTCGCCCGTGTGCCCCGCCGGGACGGTGCGCAGAATGGGCAGCACCCTGGGATCTGCTTGTGTCTGGGCCAGCCCTGCTCCCCGCCGGCCAGTTCCCCTCCCGGCCAGCCGGTTCCCCCCAGCCAGCCCCGCTCCCTCCAACTGCCTCCCGGCCAGCCCTGCATCCTGCCAGCCGGTTCCTTCCCCCAATTTCCCCTGGCCAGCCCCGCTCCCCCACTCTCCCCTCCCAGCCAGCCCCACTCCCCGCTGGCTGGTTCCCCCCCTCCAGCCCTGTTCTCCCTTGCTCCCTGCTGGCGAGCCCTGCTCCCTGCTGGCGAGCCCTGCTCCTGACGGCCGTTCCCCCCGGCCTCCTGCCGGCCAGCCCCCGTTCCCCACCCGGCTGGTCCCCACCCCCATCTGAGATCAAGTGTCTGGTATTTTTTTGAAATCGTCTGGTAACCCTATTCAGAAATAAATTGACCTTAGCAGGACTGGTGATCTGACCCTATTTTGAAGAGTTTTCTGAAAAGTGACACACTTAAAAAAAACCCCTATATCAATGACTTGTACTTGTAAGTAACCCAGTTTTACTACATGGCAGGGCTCTCGTGGGCACCGCGGTAGTAAAAGGAGCAGAATGTGGATCCACCACTTCTAGGAGCCAGTAACTCCGCACCAGCAGCTTCTCCAGCATGACTGGACGACAGACTCCAGACCTGGGACACAGTCATGCAGACTGCTGTGCAGATGGCCTGGGGATAGTACAGCCATGTAGGAGGAATTCCTGGCATGGGGCACTGGTTCCTGAGAGAGGTGGCCCCATTTTCTGCTGCTTTTGCCACTGTGGTTCCCAGGAAAGTCCTGTGGTTCAGTGGGCATGGATTTCTATCTGCAGATATCTGCATTCACAGATATAAATGTGTATCCACAAAGGGATCTATGCACCTGTCTAGGTGAATGAACTATTCACTTTCTAAGGTCATGTTTTTCCATATAATAATATGATTCTCCTATCTTAACAGTAAAGAGATTCAAACTTCTATCTGAGGTACTTGACTTGCAGTCTTTGCCTCATTATCTGAGCAGCTCACAGTTTTGAATACACTTATCCTCATAAAACCTGTTTGAGATCGGGAAGTGCTGTTATCCCCATTTTACTGTTGGCAATCTGAGGTGGAGAGATTAAGGCCCTCCCAAATGGTGTTTATGAACCTGACTAATTTCAGTGGGATTTAAGTGCCTAAATGATCCACAGGGTCACACAGAAAGTCTGAGGGCAGTGTGACGGGGCGGACAGGTCCCACACTGAAGGACAGGGAGTAGCCCAGGCCCATCTGGCTGAGAAGGCCCCGCCCATCCAGCTCTGCTGGGCATGCTCCCTGCAGAGCCAGAGTATAAAGGCAGAGAGAGCCCCGCAGCGAGGAAGGCCGCAGGGGGAAGGAGGAGGCCAGGCTGCACCGGTGTTTCTGCAGCAGCTGAGACCCGAGTGGCTGCCCACAGCTGACCCTGGAGCAGAGTCAGCAGCCACCACCCCTTGGGAGGCAGGAGCGCCCGCAGCCCCATCTAGGGTTGCCAGGTGTCCGGTATTTGCGCGCTCTGTCCGATTAAAAAAAAAATGAAAAAATACCAGACATGTTCAGTGTCCGGTATTTTCTGATTTTTCCGGCTGCGCACCGGACGGAAGCCTGGTGTGGGCGGGGGGAGCGGCTGGGAGTCTCAGCTGGGAGGTGGGGCCACAATTGCCGCAGGGAGCCCTCAGTCGGTTGAGTGTGAGGAGGAGGGGAAGCCTCCTCCTCGCTCGTGCGTTGCTGGGAGCCTGCGCGGGACAGGCAGCAAGTGCCCAGGTCAGTCCCGCTCCCCGCCGGACAATTTGCTTGCTCCTCCCCCCCTTCCCGGCCAGCCGGTTCTCCCTCACTTTCCCTGGCCAGCCCCCTGCACCGCGCACCCCAGCTCGGCTTCCTGCTGGCCTGTTCCTCTTGCTGATCTCCCTGGCCAGCGCCGCTGCACCTCTCCCAGCCAGCTCTGTTCCCCACTCCCCCTTTCTCCCGGCCAGTGCCGTTACACCCCTGCCCCCCACCAGCTGTGCTTCCTGCTCCCCCTTCCTCCCAGCCTCCCTCGCGGCCCCCTCCCCCAGCTCTGCTTTCCGCCGGCCCGTTCCTCTTCCTGATCTCCCGGCCAGCACCGCTGCACCTCTCCCTGCCCCGCCAGCTCTGCTTCCCGCCTCCCTTCCTCCCAGCCACCCTTGCGGCCCTGATCTCCCCTCCCCAGCTGTGCTTCCCGCCCCTCCTTACTCCTGGCCAGCCCCGCCACTTCCCGGCCGGTCCCTCCTCCCCCGATATCCCGCGACCAGCCCCGTTCTGCCCGCCCCGCCTCCCCCCATGACCAGCCCTGCTTCCCGTTGGCCCCCATCTCCCTGGCCAGCCCCGCTGCGCCCCGGTTAGCTGTTTCCAGGCCCCCTTTCCCAGCCGCCTTCTCCCCTTCTCCCTCCCCCCATGAAGCGTGTCCAGTTTTTGGGGTTTTTTTAAATGACTACCTGGTAACCCCTAGCAGTGATCCAGCTTCTTGGAGTCCCTTTTTGCGTGCGTGCATGCGCGCGCGCTCAACAACTTTGGTCCCCCCTTTTTTTTTTTTCCTTCAATAAAATTTTTTCCTGGTGGTTTTTTGGGGGGGTGGGATGGGGGAGGTGTTCGGTATTTTTGTTTCAGCCATCTGGCAACCCTAGCCCCAGTGCCAGCCCCGCTGAGGACCGGCCCGGGAGGCCAGCAGGCTACGGGGGTACCAGGGCGTGGTAGGAAGCAGCCCAGGGCAGGGGACTGAGAGCGCGGCTCGGTGTGTATCGGCCGGATGCCCCGCCGAGCAGGCAGGAGCCATAGTCCCTGCCTAAAGGGCCCTGGGCTGGGACCCGTTGGAGAGGGAGGGCCCGGGTCCCCCTGCCCTCCTTTTCCCTGCCCTGGACAATCAACCTCCTGGCTGGGGGAGGCTTTTCTGGTGACTGGGCCTCAAGGGCCATATATCCCCTGATAGAGAGACCTGAACTTTGACTAGGGCCGTGTATGCTTTACTAGCCAAGCAGAGAACCCAGACGGGTGGCCCCAAAGATGAGGGGGAGACACGCCCCTTGACAGGTAGGCAGGGGACTCAACTCTTGTTTCCACAGTTCCAAGCTCACAGTCTAACCACTAATCAATCTTTTGTCTTTACAAATTGCATTATAATAGGTGAATAGTGCACTTGAATTTATAACAGAGATAGGGTGAAGAATTAATGTTTAACTCTCTAAACAGGACATATGGAAGAGTTCCTGAGATGATGTTGAACAAAATGACAAAGTCCACTCTTAGTATTTAATGCAATGCAAATGTTAAGCATTTTATTAAAAAAAACTTTCCTTGCTGCTAATTATAATTATTACGTTTTTGCAACTTCTTCCTGTCAAATCTTAAATCAAAATCTCACCAGGAGCTCTGACTAGCTCAAACATACATCATTCTATCCTGCTTTTGAAGAATCAGAATATTCTAATAATATCCTTTTAATTGACAATTTTTAGAAAAGAAGACATCTTCATAAACATATAATATGCATCACTTTAAATCCTAAAGACTTTCAGTGAAATATTTATACGCTATTTTCATAGCAAGTATACATTACATTTAGGAAACCTTGCATTAAAAAAATAGCTCTAAATCTAAGAGAAACAATTTAAATCCTTTTTAAAAAGAGAAATAGTAAATTGATTTCTTATAGGATTATGGTTTCAGTAATTCAGAGATCACATAAATAATTAAGGGTTCAATTTGCACCTGCAGCTGCTGTCTGGTGTAGCTGAAGTGGGAGGAGGTAAAAGTGACTTGAAACCATGTTGTAGCTTCCTTATCTTCATGTTGTTTGGGGTTGATGCATCTCAGAGTGAAAAACAGAGCAGCCTTGGGGTTGTTCTAGGATGAAACAGCCACGTGGCTCCAAGGTATTAGCCTAGTTAATGACTGCAAAAAATGAAATGGTGCATCACCTGCTCCTTTTCCTAGCCACAACCCAGTGACTGGTGGGGTGAAGGGTAGGACAAGCATGTTGGATTTGTCCCCCTTGTATATTCTTCCACACTAAGGGAATTCTGAGCTAACTGTTCAACTGAGCTTCATGGCCCTCTTGCAATGTTGGGGTGCAACAGAAAGGACAAAATGGGGAACTAGAATCTACTCATACTGTTTTTCTCAAAATGACATTATTTCAATACAGTCCTTGGCTCATACCAAATTGGCTTTTTTGTTCAAACTAATTGTTATTCAGTCTCCCTTTCATATCTTTGCCCATCAACATTTGATATAATGGATATTATAACATCTTACATAAACATTTATAATATACTTTTTACAGTTCAGCTCATAATTCTGGGTAAACTTGTGAGTCAGGTTAGATTTCTCTCTCCTTATCAGATACAGTTTTGTAGTCCTCTATGGTACTGGCTCTCAGTGGCACAGAGGAGAAGAAAATTAATTAAAATGACCCTTTAAGACAGGAATTGAGAACCTCTGGGGCCGGATGCGATCCTCCCCCCAGGCTTGCTTGGATCCGGCCCCTACTAGACTGGGTGTCCCTAGTCTCTGGTATGCGAGAGAAATGTGGGAAGTATCTTTCTCCTTCTCAATCAGGGGCCACTGCAGTGAGGTTTGTTTTTTGTTTGTTGTTTTTTGTTTCTCACTTGTGTGCAGCCCTTAACTGATTTTTCTGTGGGGCAGCAGCCCCTGGCCCAAAAAAGGTTCCCCACTCCTGCCTTAACAGTTTGGATTTTTATATTATGGAATGTGTTGTTTCAATTTAGTGACAATGAAAAACTATTCATCCTTAAGTTAAGATTGTTAGCTAAACATTACATTTGAAAATATTACAGTTAAATAACAAGTGTGTTAAAAACTGCATGGAAATGAACAATTAAGAGGTGAGAGTATTTATCTTGAAAATTCATACAATCACTTAAATGTGCTAATATAAAACATCATATATATAGTAGCCCAGTGTCTGAGTCTGTAACGCCGAAATGCTGGCTGTTCCCTCTGGGGGGCCTGTGCTGCATGGGGAGTGCGGAGCCCAAACAGCCGCTTGCGCCACTTGCTCCCCCGCCGCGGCCCGGCTGAGCAGCGCAGAAGTCAGCCGAGTGCCACGGTGGGGGGCGAAGGGGGGTGGGGCAGTGATGTGTGGCATGACAGAAGCTCCAGGCCCCGCCCCCTTGCCGTAAACATCATCGTCCCGCCCCCCCTTCACCTCCCGCCATGGCGCTCAGCTAACTTCTGCGCTGCTCCGCCAGGCTGCCACGTGGGAGCAAGCGGCGCAAGTGACCGTTTGGGCTCCACGCTCCCCATGCAGCATAGGGAGTGCAGAGCCCAAACAGCCATTTGGGCTCTGCGGTCCCCAGAGGGGGAGGGGGAGGAAAAGAGAGAGAGGGGGGGAGGGGGAGAGAGGGAGGGAGGGGAGAGGGAGACCCGAAAATCCCTCTTATGACGGGCTAATTGGCTAGTTATTACATATTCCTTAAACAACCTTAATTCTGTCCCAATGTTAGCTACTTGTCATGATATCAACCATCATCCAAGTGGAATATGTTTCTTTTTAATGTTGTTTCACTCTGTACAAAGTTGGGAGTGCTATAGTCTAACCATGTTTAGCTGGAGGTACTCACAAAATTTGGACACTGAACATACTTTCAAAGACGTAATTTTTAAACACCTGTGGACTAGATTTTCCAGTAAGGAACTTGCTGAGTACAGTTTCAGAGTGGGCTAATCGAAACATTGCTTTAAGCATCTTTTCAATTTCCACTCTACCCCCTCCAGTCCAGGAGCCACCAGGTATTGGACCAGACTTGGGCAAATGATAGAGTAAAATAAAGGCTGCTCTAGCTTGTGCCAATTGCCAAAGATACTGTGGGTATTTCAGCAACTGACTGATCAACAGGTATTCTAGTATTTCCATGATAACCCCACAAGTTGTCAATTTAAAAAAAAAAACATGTTTTTCTGCAGTTAAAATGAAATATTTAGTTTTCCTAACCACAATATACATAAGTTGAATCGTATCAGTTGAACACAATATTTTATTAATGTATTTACAATTAGACAACTTACCAGGCATTGCTTAAAGCCAGCCTTCCATGCATTTAACACCTCATTTACATCAAAAGCTAAGTATGGGACACTTCCAGCCCACTCAATTAGCCTCATTAGTACCAGTACTTCAATTGACAGGTACTTCTCTTCCCCCCCCCCCCGCCTTTTTCTGTTATAAATTCTGGATTCCTGTCATTTCCATTCCAGCTCCTCTGAAGAAGTGGGTTTTGCCCACAAAAGCTCATGATACTACATATATTTTAAAAAACAAGAAATAGTCTAGTAGCAGCTCAAAGACTAACTAAACATGAGCTTTCGTAGGCAGAACCCACTTTTTCAGATGACAGGAGTGTTGGAAGTCCAGATCCAAGAATAAATAAGGGAAAGAGGGATGGGGGGAGAAGGAAAAAGATGGAGGGGAGGAAGAAAAAAAAAAAGACAGTGAGTAGATAAGCTTCAGAGGGATAGCCCAGTTAGTCTGTATCAGGAAAAACTTAAACAACAAATAGTCTAGTAGCACCTTAAAGACTAAATAGTTACAAGAGGCTGATAAGAACCATTAGTTTGGAAAGGAAGACCACCACCACTATATTTTACACAGACATCAAGAACCATTAGCACCTTCATTTATTGGTTGGTTGGTTAAGTCATTAAGATGTGGAAGATAATATCCCACCATTTGCATAAGAATTAAACGTGTGAATGAAGTTAAGTTCCAACCCTTCTCTTTGTATTTGGCTTGTGGAATTGGTCTGAAACAAAATGGTGACTTGGAGATCCATTAATGAGAGTCCAGGAAGATTAGAGTGGTGTTTTTTTATTAAGTTTTTCCTGTCGCAGACTAACTCGGCTACCCCTCTGAAGCTTTTATTTATATATATATATATATATATATATATATATATATTTTTGTTAGTCTGTAAGGCACCACAGGATTACTTGTTGCATTGAATAAGTGACACTAAACTTTATTGAAAGGACTAGTTAATGTATGGTTTTCTTTATGGAAGCACTAAAAATTCTCTGTAAAAATGCAGATTTCATGTTTTTCTGTGTTTTTCCATTGCAAACAGAGTCCTAGGATCTCTGGTAATCTGCTATACCCACAATGATGGCTGTTCAAAAGCTTATCTTATTCTCTGTTGTCCCCCCAGCCCCACCCCACACACCTCTGTAGACTGAAAACAGTACTATGCAGGAGGATTTACTCCAATATTTCTACTTCTACTCAAGATTATGGGCTGTTGCTAGCATAAAAGCACTATAATAATCATGCTGGTATAACTTGCTCCCTGAAGGTCCTCCCTTGACCCTGGGCAGAGCATATCTTGTGTTCAGATAGTATCTTGGCCAGTAACGCAAAGACTTGACCAATTTTCTTTAAACTTGGCAAAAAAAAATCGTACCCTTGAAAAGTAAATATGACTATTTTTAAGCTAAGGCAAGTTTGTTAGCCAGAGAACCAATATAAAAATGGGCCTTATAATGGAACCTGATTATGGTCTTAGTATGAAACCATAACTCTCTTTATTATGATTGTTGTAGTTATTTTCCCACTGATTCATTAATGATCTGTACTAGTGTTTTCTGGTTAGGGTTTGTCACAAGAGACCATATTAAGGTTAACAAAAATCACACATGCAGCTTGGATTACTCAGGAATCCTTGGAATGGCAGGTTCAAAGTTTGGCATGGGTTGATTCCAGTCGTCATCCTTCTAGGTAAATAGTGCCCTGCTATTCAGATAAGGTTCCATGTACACTGTAATTCTCCTATGGCATCTGTAAAATGAGACTACAGATTTGCTTGCGTCTCTTTGGACAAGATTTCTCTTCCTAATGCTATGTGCTATTCACCTGCTAGCTGGTCTTCTCCTAGGATTTTTTTTTCATTGAAGACTACTATCCTTAAGCTATTAATACGACGATATATGGGTATCTCATTGCTAGAAACATATAGATCAGCAGGACACAAATTGGTTAATAAATATGAAAATGAATCTGCCAAGGATAAGTTTCCAGTCTCCATCAGCTCAGCCAGTGAAATACTGCCCTGATATCTCCTCAATACACAGATAATATTCTCATAAAAAGTCTGTGTAAGGAAGAAATCTTTGATGTCTGGCTGAAACATTTGTATTTTTAGAAGTCTTCACTACCGTATTCTGACATCCCCTACGGTAACTGACTATCAGCTGAACATCCTGTACAGCTACATTCTACCTCCTTTCCAAGGTACACAAATCCATAAACCCTCTCTGACCTGGGGGTCAATGTGTTCCTGCCTGCAGCCCTTATTTCTGCTCTGTTAGAAAGCTTGATGAGACTTCTTATTGAATTTCTTCCTTTCAACATCAAAGGCACTAGCCATGCTCTCCAATTATTAAATTGATTCTGCTACAGTGGGGATCACTGATTCATTTTCACATGAGACATCCAGCCATTGTAAAGAGCAATTACCTATAATAAGAGCATATCAGCTCTCAACCACTCTTTTAACAAACACACAATCTAGTGATTATCCAGGCAGGCAATGATCTGATATTGATAATAACATGCAATGCCTTTGATGATAATTTTACCAAATGTCAGTGTAATTGCTGTATGGATCTAGACTTTTCTGACCTCACCAGTATTGTTTTGCTTGTATTTTACTTTATCTATGCATATCTTTTAGCTCATAGATTGACTTTTTGAAAGTCAATCTTTCTGAAAGGCAGCATAATCTAGAGGAATGAGGTTGATGTGACAGAATGTATCCCTATACCTGGTTGTAATATCCATACACTGTGCATAGTTGTAATATGCTGTGTGCCCAGGATAGCTGTAGGCTGTCATTTTAAAACAAATAATTGGCTGATCAATAACATCATGGCAAAAAGCACACAGCACCATTGTACATGAAGTTATAAACATAAGCTACAATCATGAGTAAGCCCATGTCTACACTGCCTCTTTACTGTGCTGCAACTTTCTCGTTCAGGGGTGTGGGAAACCCCCCTTCCCTGAGTGCATCAAGGTATAGTGCAATAAAGCTGCAGTGTAAATAAGCTCCCAGCACTTGGAGCTAAGCTCCACATTTAGGTGGCTTATATAAAGGGCTGAGAGAAATCTCTCCCAGCACTGGTGCTGTGGCCACACTTTCACTTAAAATGCTGCTGCTGCAGTGCTTTAATATTGTAAGTGTAGACTTAGCCAAAAAGAAGTCTGGGGAGTGGCCAAACCAGTGCTTAAGAGAGAAACAGCAAATGGATGCCTCAGCCAAATGTAAACAAGGCTGGAGGACTATTACCTGCAAAGCAGCCATTCTTTGACAGCAAAGAGGGCAGGGACAAATATCTACTTCTCAGCAAGGAAACAGCACTGAGTTCCCTTCTACACAGACCGCCTATAGCGGGGGTGGGCAATAAGCGGCCCATGGGCAGGACACGGTTCACCAGGGTTAGATCCTGGGGGACTGCCAGAAGCTTTATTTACCTGTGCATCTGCAGGTATGTCCGCTCGCAGCCACAGATCACTGTTCTCAGCCACTGGGAACTGCAGGAAGTGGTGTCCTGGTCCATGGCCTACAGGAGCTGGCCATGGATTTGCCTGTGGACGTGCAGGTAAATAAACCATCCAGTGGTGTTTCTCAAAGTTTTTGTGCTGCACCCCAATTGCACTTAAAATGAATTCCCTCACTAGAACGCAGTGTGATCTCCTACCTTCAGTCCCCCTTGGGGTGCAAGGTTCCAGCCTTTAGCCCCCTGGCCAGATCTGGGGTTTAAGGTTTGTGCCCTCTCAGAACTCCTGACTTGAGCCTGCTTAGGGTGTATTTCTCCAGCCTTCAGCCCCACTTGTGGCCCAGGGCTTTGGGCTTCATTTCCCCAAACGGCAGGTGGAAAACCTTTTTTGGGTCTCGGCCACTGATGCACAGAAAAATCAGTTGGGGACCACACACAAGTGAGAAGCAAACAAACAAAACCAAACCTCACGGACGTGGCCCCCGAGTGAGAAGGAGAAAGACACTGTCCACATTTCCACATAAGGGACTAGAGGGGCCTAGCCTGGTAGCTTTTGCGTGCTCCAGCTCTGCCTCTCCCCCCCCCGCGGACAGGAGCTGCTGCCGCCAAGCAGCCCCTGTTCATTGTGGCCCAGGCAGTTAGGGGAGGTCAGCCTCTGCATGTGGCGGGCCCAGGCTTGCCGGGGCAGAGGCTGCTCTGCATCCTGCAGAACAGCCCCTGTCCATGGTGCTGCCTGCTCCTCCCCCCCGAAAGGTGTTGCTGCAGGAGTTCACAGCCCGGCTCTTGCTACATTTAAGCTTTAGAGCCACAGCGGAGGTACCTCTTGCCAGTGGGCGCAAGCCAGGACTGAGGCTACCTCCCTTATTGACTATTCATGGAGTTGATAGAATTTGTATTGACTGCTAGGGATGCTAGTGAGTAGTCGACTAGTTGACTACCCGATAAGCATAATCTTATTAGGAAGTCGACTGGCATATCAAATACTCGCACCCCCAACCCCCGCCTCTATGAGAGGCAGCAAGGGTGGGGGCCAACAGGAGCTGTTGCTGGTGGGGAGCTGGCTTAAAAGTTGGCTCCCCCAGCACCAGCTCCATGGTGTTGCCTACTCCTCTTCTCCGCTCCCCTCTTCATGGACAGGGGCTGCTGCAGCTGCCAAGCAGCCCCTGTTCACGGTAGCCGGGGTTCGCCGTGCGCGTGGGCTGCTCTGGCAGCAGCCCTGACCACTGCAAAGCGGTGGCTAGAACAGAGGCTGCTGGACTCAGCGTGAGCTAGGACCAAGGAGTTTCAGCTTGCGCTGGTCCAGGACGCTGTGCCTCTCCTCTGCATTTTAAATGTAGTAAGGGCCCGTTGGCTCTTACTACATTTAAAATGCAGACCTGCAGCACAGGTGGATCGGGGAGCCACCACAAGCCGGGACTCTTCAGTCCCGGCTCGAACTGGCTCATGGAGCTACCCTCACTGCGGCTCTGCAGAGCGGTCCTTATTAACTAATTGTGTAGTTGATTCAAATTATATCGACTACAAATTAGTCAGATAAACCGCAATTCTTCGAGTGGTGTCCCTGTGGGTGCTCCACTCAGGTCTCGGTGTGTCCTCGTGCCGCTGATTGGAGATTTTTGGTAAGCAGTGCCCCTTGCACCATGCCTGCGCACCCAGCATCTTGCATCACTGCCGTTTGTCAAATGTGCGTGAGGCACGAGCCCTGTCAGTTCCTTTTCTACCATCCTTGGCTGAAAACGGAGTCAGAACAGTGCTCTTCTTCCTGACAGGAAAAACAAAATTACTATAATTAGTTTAGACTTTTCCCTCATCGTTGAGTCAGTTAATGTAGTTTTCAATGTTCATTTATTAAAAAAAAAAGAGAGAGAGAGAGTGAGACAAGCACCGCCATCGCAGCTTTTTTTCTTCAATATGCTGTGTTCTCCCAGCTTCAAAAGATGCAACTCATGCAGAGACTTAGTGCCTATTTCTGATGGCCATGCCTCCTGTGTTAAATCCCTGGGAGAGGCTCATGCAGCACACTGTCAGAACATGACAGAACCAGAAAAGACCACAAAATGCAGCTCAAAAACCTCTTGTGGGGGAAGTCCCTACAACCTCCACGGGACAAACCTGAGGACACGGGGACAGCAGAAGTCCAGTGACAGGGCTGCTTCAGCACCCCGCAAAGGCTCATAAGCTTCGTGGGCTTCCCTGGCATGCTCATTACCAGCGCTGCCCAGAGCCTTTCATTCCCTGGTGCCGAGAGTCTCCGGCACCGCGGAGAAATGCAAGTCTGCTCAAGACAGGAGAGCTGAGTCAGAACCCAAGCGTGCAGCACCCACTAAGCTGCATATGCCACCACCACCAGCTCCTACAAGCACCTCTATGGTGCCAGAACAGACTGATCAGACCGAACTTGGTCACGCTGCGGCATAAGAAAGCGCTGCGCAAGATGCGGCACTTACCAAAATCTCCTCAGTCATGCACACCGCTCAGATAAGGAGCTTGCTCACTGTGCTCCTCAGTGGTGTCTTATACCCAGGGGTACGCTCATATGCCAGAAAGGGCTCCCCACTCTCCTACGTTGTTCTTACCAAGAACTGACTATGGCAGTGGGCATAGGAGCAGATTTTCATCATGCCATTTATCTCCATCGGGATCAATGGCTTCCTGGCATTCATATTGGGATCATTCCCTACAACACCCCCCCATGTGGCCCAACCAACCGTGGATGTATCCTCCACAACAGTTTCAGCCTCAGTGGGCCCCCTGGGAACCATGGCAAGGGTACCAACCACGTTCCTCCCATGCCTACCACTCGAGATACAGCCCCTATATCACAACAGCACACGTCTATGCGCTCCCCGGCCATATCCGCATATTCCTCACTGTCTCACCTGCCCTCAGTAATAACACAAGCGGGTTCCAATGATAACGACAACTTAACTCATTCCGACTCGGAGAGTTCCTCCCACGACCCCAAATCCACTAGACTAGACGAGACCGTCTTCCAGATATTGCCCTCTCCATCAGCAGATGATCTAAAACAATTTCAAGAACTATTTAAGTGGCTAGCTCAATCACAAGACATTACACTCCAAGAGGTACAAGATAAGCAATACAAGTTACTGATGATACTACAACCCACGGCATCCTCAAAGATAGCTTTACCCATCAACGAAGCTATCCTAGAGCGATCAGACGCTATGTGGCAAAATGCAACCTGTATCCCTCCTAACAAACCGCCAGACGGATAGAAAATATTTTGGCCCTGCAAAAGATATGGACTTCCTCTTTGCACATCCCCAGCTGAACTCACTGGTTGTAGACTCGGTTAATCACAAGGCTAAGAACCCACAATTTAAGTCTTCACCCCGTGACAAAGAGCATAAGCAGCTAGGCACCTTTGACCACATGGTGTACTCTTCTGCCACCCTCCAATTCAGGATATCAAATTATACAGCCATCCTGGCCAACTACAATTATGCCAACTGTGCTAAACTACAGGGCTACGTCTAGACTGGCATGATTTTCCGCAAATGCTTTTAACAGAAAAGTTTTTCCGTTAAAATCATTTGAGGAAAAGAGCGTCTAGAATGGCACGGATGCTTTTGCAAAAGCACTTTTTGCGGAAAAGCGTCCGTGCAGTCTAGACGCAGTTTTCAAGAAAGCCCCGATCGCCATTTTCGCCATCGGGGCTTTTTTGCACAAAACAGTCCTGAGCTGTCTACACTGGCCCTCTTGCGCAAATACATTTGCGCAAGAGGGCTTTTTCCCGAACGGGAGCAGCATAGTATTTGCGCAAGAACACTAACAATCTTACATCAGATCGTCAGTGTTCTTGCGCAAATTCAAGCGGCCAGTGTAGACAGCTGGCAAGTTTTTCTGCAAAAGCAGCCGCTTTTGCCAGTCTAGATGCAGCCCAGGAGCTGCTGCAGGACCTTCCTGACATTAAGAGACTGCACCTTTAGTCCATCATTAAGGAGAGTTTATCTATAGCAAAAATGGCCCTCCAGGCCGCAATAGATGTCACTGACACTGCGGCTAGAGCCACAGCCATCGTAATGCGTAGGGCCTCATGGCTGCAGTCTTCAGAGGTCCCAAAAGAATTGAAATTGAGGGTGGAGGACCTCCTCTTTGCTAGAAAACAGCTATTTGCCACTAAGACAGATGAGGTCCTACACTCAATGAAGGACTTTTGCACTACACTCTGCACTCTGGGATGTACACCCCACCTAATAAAAAAGGCAAGTATACCCCCTACCAAAGGCCAAGGGACTATCATTATAGCTATTACAGACAACACCAGAGGCTATATGACCACAGGCCTAAGAAATGCCCTAACAGGATGAGGATGCAGCAAAATCAGTCCTCAACCACTCTATCAACCTCACACAAACAACAAATTTGAAGTCTTGGTCGGGGGTCTGAGAGACCACCCCAGAGCTCCAGTGTATTCCCGTAGGTCCTGTAGGCATTTGTCTCTGTCTGTGGGATTGGAGCAAATCCAGTTGTATCTTAGGGCTTGACTGTATATATAATAGATTGAGAAATGTGTCTGGGATGGAAGCTATATAGAGCATTCTTAAAACTGAAATACCCACCTGGAGAAGTGGAAAAAAACAGACTGACAGAGCCAAAAAAGTACCTAGACATGAACTACTTTAAGACTTGCACATTATCAACCAACCAAACAATGAAAGTGCTAATGGTTCTTGATGTCTGTGTAGAATCTGGTGTTGGCCATCTTCCTTTCCAAGTGCAAAGTAATGGTTCTTATCAGCCTCTTGTAACCATTTAGTCTTTAAGGTGCTACTAGACTATTTGTTGTTTTTTAGTCTTTCCTGTTACAGACTAACTGGGCTATCCCTCTGGAGCTTATCTACTCACTGTCTCTTTTTTTCTTCCTCCCTCCATTTTTTTTCCTTCTTCCTCCCCCTTCCTCATTTATTCTTGGATCTGGACTTCCAACACTCTGGTCATCTGAAGAAGTGAGTTGTGCCCATGAAAGCTCATGATACCATCTACGTGTTTTGTTAGTCTTTAAGGTGCTACTAAACTATTATTTGGGAGCTATATGGCCATAGTGGAAAGATTTCATGAGAAAAAGTTTGAGGAGAGTTTGTTAGCTATCATAGATTGTGTATAGTCAATGCCAATTAACCAACTGGGCAATTTGAGTGATGTTTTGCATTAGATAATTAGGGTTGGAATTGAGATTTACCTTATAATTTATTGATTTGGTTCATAACTTGACAGTAGCAATTTAGACAACTTGCCATAAGTTATTATGTCTTTGTATTTGACACACATATACTGCTCTGCATCACCCTGGCTTGCTAAATCTGTATTGTAATTTCACTACAAACACATTTATACATTTTTGGAACTGTAAATGTATTGTAAAGCAATTCTTTAAATTACTTGAGAATTGATAGGATTCAAACTATATTATTATTGGCAGCCTCCATTTGGATACAGATCTTGTCAGTTATTTACTTTGGAAATATGTAAGAGTAACTATATAAATGTGCTTTCACTACCTGCTCCTTACATGGAATCTTTATCAATTTAAATATATGGTGCATAATTCTTCTCTAACTTACACTGGTGTGATTCAGAAGAGTGGTAGAATCACTCTAATATAAGTGTAAGGAGAATCATTTCTACAGTAGGGGAAAACTACTTAATATGGGGTTTGTGTATTGTAACTTCAAGCATTGCTGAAATTAGATATTGTGATTGACAGGCTACCTTACTACTCATTTTTTAAGTTTAAGGGTATCTAATGAAATTAATCATAGCCTGAAGGAGATGGTTCAAAACCTGCTAAGAATTACATTTGTCGGTGCAGGTTTTACAGCTCACTTGGACTGATTTGCTACTGGCAAATATATCACTGTCAGGCAGATCTGTAAACTTTGCATTTGCAATCTTTTGAACTATCAATACAAACCCCCAGAATCAGCGTGAAAAGCTAAGGGACTAATGGAAATGTTGATGCAAGATTTTCATCTCGGCAGTACTTCTAATAAGGATGTATTGTTATGCCTCCATTTTATTTAATACTTGTTGTTTAGTCCATCTCAGGAACTCAAGCAGAAAGAGAGAATATTTTTTTTATTTTATTTTTTTACTTCTTCTGAATAAAACAAGAAATCTCTTAAGGCTAGAAACTGGGAGAAATTGAAATATGTACAGGATTTCACACAGCCTGCACCCAGATTCCATGCTATTACTAGTGAACCAGTTATCAAACTGCATGTTAGCAAAAGCATACATTTTGCTTGGTTGGACAATCAGGGTTGCACTGAGGCCCATGCCACCCATTTAGCATCTTAAAAACATAAAAAGAACTTCAGGATACAGTCTCCAGAATTTCTTGCCATTTTCACATTACATACAGTGCTATCAGTAACACAGGCCAGCACTCCTTAACACATTGGCTTCCATCTGCAACACATACAAAAAGCAATCAATACGCCAATTTCATGACACTCATGCTATAATGCAAAAACATAATAGCAATGCCTTAAACACGTGACCTTATGTCAACATACTAGCATGTGACTATCACACATCCCAGTTATTCATAAAGTTAATCTTAAATGCTTTAATATTGCAGATTATAATGTTAATATTTTTTATGAGAGCATGAGAGTCACTAAGTTCAGCTGTGTATTCTTTTTTAGTATTTATGTCCAGTAACTCTGTATTTCAAAACTGGGAGGTGTCACTCCAAATCTCTACACTAAATTCGACTTTTGATATTAAGTCCTTGCTGCATTCAGCTTCTCATTATATCAGAAGTTGCCACAAAACCCCACACGGTGCCATACATGCATCATAGTAGAAGTAATTCTAATAATAGTACTTACACACTGGTTATCAGAAGGTGTCTAAGTATTTTACAGATGTGCATAATATTTTCCATTTTATGTATGGGGAATTTGAGACCGACACAGATCAGTGACACTTGGTCTTACCTATGAGAACAAATCAGTGGCAGTGCTAGGAATGTGACCCAGAAGTCTTAAGTTCCAATCTCCCGTTCTTACTCAAAGTACATTTTTAAAAAAAATTTGAGAGGTGGAATTGTAGCTTCAACTTCCAAAGCAGTCATGGGGATTTGGACGCACTTTTGGAAATTAATGGAAGATATGTGTCTATATCCTCTATAGACTCTATATCCTCTAGGGTGCTTTGAATATCTCAAACTATGTGGCTAACTTTTGGTTAATGCTAGGCAATACAGTGGCCTAGGCAAGTGTAATAAACCCTGACCTTATTCAAAGGCACTGCATCCATCCCCAGTGGGATGGCATTCCACAGCTGTCTGCGTGTATACAGAGCTATGGTTCATTATCCGAGGATGTAAATAAGTGCTAAAGAACCCAGACTCTTTCCAAAAATTACTTGTCTTAAAAATAAATTAAAACACTTTCCTGACAATTCTAAACCTTCTTTCTCCCAAAGCTTGACATACCTTTTGAAAATCAAAATAGTCCCAACAGAATACAGTTCCCAGTGCATATAATATTAAAACAAAACAAAAACCCTCACAGGCTCTGAGATGACATCAGTAATTTTAAAGCCTTTATAACTAACTGATACGTTTTGGTCATAAGGCCTTTTCCACAGGAGTCTTACAGAGACATTTCTACCTTGACTGTAAATACTGGTGATCCAATGGGAAATCATTGCTGTAATTCTCCACCAAGCAGCTGGTCAGATCACACGAAGGTTTTCTGCTTTCTGGCAGCACATCGATGCCATCTGAGATGGATTTAGTTCTTCACCACAAATCCAGCATTACAGCAGTCAGTTGAATAGGAAAACACAATGGATGCAGTTTGGTTGCAGTATGTCAGACTGTTATGCATTAAAACATTATTTGCATTTCTTAGCCTTCAGCACAGTCAGTGAAGGCAAATATATTTGTGCATTTTCCCCTTTCAGCTGTTTAATTCTCAAACAATCCCATGAGATGCTCCTGTGCTATTTACTTCTCCTGCTAAAGTCTTTACCCTAACCCCCCTTCCTGATCTCTTTCCTTCATAAATGCCAACTCATGGTCTTCTGCTCCCACATGTGTCAAACTGTTCATCAATCTGCCCCACAAAAGCGATTCACTCTTCTTTATCCGCTGGGGGAGGCCTGGGTATGGTGAAAAACTCAAAATTTCCCATTGATTTTTCCCACAGAAACTGTCTGTTTCTCACTCAGTCTTTTGCTGTAAAATAATTTTGGTTCTCCACTGACAAGCAACGATGACAACTGCCTTACCTTCCAAACACATCTATTTTTCAGTTGTCATGGAAATTAGTTAGCACTGCAAATCAGATGTCATTGCACTGGGATGCTTAATAGACTTCATTCTTTGGAGTCCATTTTAGATGTGGAGAAGTATTTGTGACATTTGTGATTTTTCACACCTTCTTTGTGGGCACTTAGATTCCTCCAAGTTTGCATCATCAAAATCTTGCTCCTTTCTTGTCCTAAAAAGGACATAAAGTGCAGTTCATCAGTGGAATGAGGAAAGGGAATATAAGATCTACAAAGGGAAAATTCAGATGGAGAGCATGGATTCTTCTGATGTACACTAGTGTGAATGGAGTTCCACTGGTTTAAAACTGGTATATGTGATAGGAGAATCAGGGTCAGATTCAGCATTGTCTTTGCACCTTTTATTCTGGATGAATAACATTATTGATGACTAAATACCTTCAGAAATCTGACCTTTAAAACTCAGGTTTCACAGGGCCACATGCACCCAGTCAGCCTTTATTCTGGCTGCTCTCTTTAGTAACTGGTTCCTTTCATCCTTCTGTCCCAGGTGATAGCATGGAAATTCCTACTCTTCTCAGTTGTTCCCTTTGTGTTGTGGCTGATTGCACTGGAATGTGCAAGAAATCCCATAATGGACATTTATAAAATAACCTGCCCTTTTTGGATGTTTTGCATTGTTGCTTTCCCCATCAGTGCAGCTTAGCATAGGGCTACTTAGAAAATGGGTTTATAAGTTATCTTTTCATTTATGACCCTGAATGTGGCAGTCATTAAATGGCACCCTCACGTATGTCAGTGTATATCCACAGTGACTCCAGATTAACACTGAGGGCAGGATTTGACCCAGTCCACATCCAATACAAACACACACTCTTTTAACAACTGTTAAAACTAAGCTGTTTGTTGGTTTTTCATATTTTTTTTCTTTCCTAAGACTCCAGCCAGTGCTTTTTAGTGAACAGAGTCTAAATGAACAGGTTCTCCTTTCACATGTGTAGAAAAGTGTCTGTTTCTTACATGTAACTATGGTAGTGACCTACTGTCTTTGTGGTTGTATGTTACCTGAACCACTTCCAAGCTAACAGATGCACAATTCCTATTGGTTTTGATTTTGGCCCACAGCAAATGCAGTGATGGACAGATGTGGAAGAGATGGATCATTTAATGACCTCTAATTAGAAACGGGACATTAATTTTCTTTTTCATAGGATTTGTTCTACATACTTACCCTTGATTTCTGTGCAGTAGTCTGGGGAAACATGAGCCAGCTAGGAATATATTACAGAATTAGGAAGCATGACAGTCATGCGTAGTGCTGTAGTCCTAGTCTAACCAGTGAGCTGCCTGGGAATGTTTTTTACTTATGCTCCTGTGCAGTCACTTAATAGCCATGCTGGGTCAGACAAATGGTCCATCTAGGCCCAAATCTTGTCTTCTGACAGTGGCTGGTGCCAGATGCTTCAGGGGGAACACACAGAACAGGGCAATTATCTTGCGAACAGGAGCAGCTAACAGGGAGTTTGGAGAGGGAGTTTAGAGGGGGAGGTTAGAGGGCACTAGTGACTTCTGACCTTCTTTAAACATAACTTTTATAATAATCTATATTCCAGACATTTAATAAGAAGCCCAGTTTATACTTAAACTTATTCATAAGAAAAATGGAGACAGAAGCCCAGCAGCAGAGTGGGGGCTATCCTGTTTATTGCGTCGAGTGTAACATGTATGATTACCTGCCCTGTGGGCGAGTGGCGTATGTGTGCACCCGTTGCAAGGAGCTCCTGACCCTCAGAGACCAAGTTCGGGCTTTGGCAGCCAGGGTGGCTGAACTGGAGGAGCTAAGGGAGGTAGAGAGCTATGTTGATGAGACTTTCCGGGACACTGTAGTACTGTCCCACCTCCAGTCTGAGAGCCCCAGTGCTCTTAAAGACGATGAAAGTCTCAAGGGAACAGAGCATTCAATGGGAACAGAGGGAAACCATCCCGTAGTTGGGACCCTCCTTCCAGAGGATGTTGCGGTATCCTCTCGCACTGAGGATACCTCTGAGGGGGAGGGAATGCGAGTTGTTAGGAAGAGGCAGGTGTTAGTAGTGGGTGATTCGATTGTTAGAAACATAGATAGTTGGGTTTGAGATGACCGGGAGAACCGTATGGTCACTTGCCTGCCTGGTGCAAAGGTTGCGGCTCTCTCGAGGCATCTTGATAGACTTATGTGTAGTGCTGGGGAGGAGCCGGTGGTCGTGGTACATGTAGGTACCAATGACGTAGGGAAGGGTAGGAGAGATGTCCTGGAGGCCAAGTTTAGGTTGCTAGGAAAGAGACTGAAATCCAGGACCTCTATGGTGGCATTCTTGGAAATGCTTCCAGTTTCATGCGCAGGGCCAGGTAGGCAGGCAGAGCTTCAGAGTCTCAATGCGTGGATGAGACGATGGTGTAGGGAAGAGGGGTTTAGATTTATTAGGAACTGGGGACACTTTTGGGAGAGGGGGAGCCTATACGGGAAGGATGGGCTCCACCTAAACCAGGGTGGAACCAGACTGCTGGCACTAAACATTAAAAAGGCCGTAGAGCAGTTTTTAAACTAAGAGATGGGGGAAAGCTGATTGGTGCGGAGATGCACATAAATCGGATGGAGACTTCTCTTAGAGGAGAATCCATAGATAGAGATTCTCTAAGCTGTAGTCAGAAAGAGAGGAGGGGAGAGGACAAACCATGGGCCAGAGCAGACAAACAACCGCATATAAAGGAATCCAATGCATCAGGGAAGGGCAGAGAAATAAGCAGTGGCAAATTTTTAAAGTGCTTCTACACAAATGCTCGGAGTCTGACTAATAAGATGGGTGAACTAGAGTACCTCATGTTAAAGGAGGAGATTGACATAATAGGCATCACTGAAACCTGGTGGAATGAGGAAAATCTGTGGGACACAATCATACCGGGATATAAAATATATCGAAAGGATAGAACAGGCCGTGTGGGTGGCGGAGTGGCACTGTATGTGAAAGATAATGTAGAATCAAATGAAATAAAAATATTAAATGAATCAACATGTTCAATAGAATCGCTATGGATAGTAATTCCATGCTCCAATAAGAAGAAATTAGCAGTAGGGATATATTATCGACCACCTGACCAGGACAGCGATTCTGATATTGAAATGCTGAGGGAGATTAGAGAGGCTACCAAAATAAAGAACTCTATAATAATGGGGGATTTTAATTATCCCCATATTGACTGGATACATGTCACCTCAGGAAGAGAAGCAGAGATAAAATGGCTTTAAATGACTGCTTCTTGGAGCAGCTGGTACAGGAACCCACAAGGGGAAAGGCAGTTCTCAATTTAGTCCTGAGTGGAGTGCAGGATCAGGTCCAGGAGATAACCATTACAGGACCGCTTGGGAATAGTGACCATAATATAATAACATTTAACATTCCTGTGGTGGGAAGAACACCTCAGCAGTCCAGAACTCTGGCATTTAATTTCAAAAAGGGGAATTACACAAAAATGAGGAGGTTAGTTAAACAGAAATTAAAAGGCACAGTGACTAGAGCTAAATCCCTGCAAGCTGCATGGAAACTTTTTAAAGACACCATAATAGAGGCCCATCTTAAATGTATACCCCAAATTAAAAAACATAGCAAGAGACCTAAAAAAGAGTCACCGTGGCTTAACCACCACGTAAAAGAAGCAGTGAGGGACAAAAAGGCATCTTTTAAGAAGTGGAAGTCCAATCCTAGTGCGATAAATAGAAAGGAACACAAACACTGTCAAATCAAGTGTAAAAATGTAATAAGAAAAGCAAAAAAAGATTTTGAGGAACAGCTAGCCAAAAACTCAAAAAGAAACAACAAAATGTTTTTTAAGTACATTAGAAGCAGGAAGCCTGCTAAAAAACCTGTGGGTCCCCTAGACGATCGAGAGATAAAAGGAGCAATCAAGGACGATAAAGCCATTGCGGAGAAACTAAATGATTTCTTTGCTTCATTCTTCACAGCTGAGGACGTTAGGGAGATTCCCAAATCTGCACCGTCATTTGTGGGTGATGAATCTGAGGAACTGTCCCGGATTGAAGTGTCATTAGAGGAGGTTTTGGAACAAATAGAAAAACTTAATGTCAACAAATCTCCAGGACCAGATGGCATTCATCCAAGGGTTCTAAAAGAACTCAAAAGGGAAATTGCTGAACTATTATCTGTGGTTTGTAACCTATCCTTTAAATCGGCTTCCGTACCTAATGACTGGAAGGTAGCTAACGTGACACCAATATTTTAAAAGGGCTTTAGAGGCGATCCTGGCAATTACAGACCAGTAAGTCTAACTTCAGTACCGGGCAAATTAGTCGAAACAATAGTAAAGAATAAAATTGTGAGGCACATAGAAGAACATAATTTGTTGGACAAAAGTCAACATGGTTTCTGTAAAAGGAAATCATGTTTTACTAATCTATTAGAGTTCTTTGAAGGGGTTAACAAACATGCAGACAAGGGAGATCCAGTAGATATAGTATACTTAGATTTTCAGAAAGCCTTTGACAAGGTCCCTCACCAAAGGCTCTTGTGTAAATTACATTGCCATGGGATAAGAGGGAAGGTCCTTTCATGGATTGAGAACTGGTTAAGACAGGAAACAAAGGGTAGAAATAAATGGTACATTTTCAGAATGGAGAGGGGTAACTAGTGGTGTCCCCCAAGGGTCAGTCCTGGGACCAATCCTGTTCAACTTATTCATAAATGATCTGGAGAAAGGGGTAAGTAGTGAGGTGGTAAAGTTTGCAGATGATACCAAACTGTTTAGGATAGTCAAGACAGAAGCAGACTGTGAGGGACTCCAAAAGATCTCACCAAACTGAGTGATTGGGCAACAAAATGGCAAATGAAATTTAATGTGGATAAGTGTAAAGTAATGCACATCGGGAAAAATAACCCCAACTATACGTACAGTATGATGGGGGCTAATTTGGCTATGACAAATCAGGAAGGAGATCTTGGAGTTATTGTGGATAGTTCCCTGAAAACTTCCACACACTGTGCAGCGGCGGTCAAAAAGGCAAAAAGGATGCTAGAGATTATTAAGAAAGGGATAGAAAATAAGACCCAGAATATCTTACTGCCCCTGTATAAAACTATGGTATGCCCACATCTTGAATACTGTGTACAGATGTGGTGGTCTCCCCTCAAAAAATATATTTTGGCCTTGGAAAGGGTTCAGAAAAGGGCAACTAAAATGATTAGGGGTTTGGAACGGGTCCCATATGAAGAGAAGTTAAAACGACTGGGACTTTTCAGTTTAGAAAAGAGGAGACTGAGGGGGGATATGATAGAGGTATATAAAATCATGAGTGGTGTGGAGAGGGCGAATAAAGAAAAGTTATTTATTAGTTCCCATAATAGAAGAACTAGAGGACACCAAATGAAGTTAATGGGTAGCAGGTTTAAAACTAATAAAAAAAAGAAAGTTCTTCTTCACACAGCATGTAGTCAACCTGTGGAACTCCTTGCCAGAGGAGGCTGTGAAGGCTAGGACTATAAAAGAGTTTAAAGAGAAACTAGATAATTTCATGGAGGTTAGGTCCATAAAAGGCTATTAGTCAGGGGATAGAAATGGTGTCCCTGGCCTCTATTTGTCAGAGGCTGGAGAAGGATGGCAGGAGACAAATTGCTTGATCATTGTCTTCAGTCCACCCTCTCTGGGGCACCTGGTGCTGGCCACTGTCGGCAGACAGGCTACTGGGCTAGATGGACCTTTGGTCTGACCCAGTATGGCCGTTCTTATGAGTAATACATCTCATTGTCCAGTCTCCGCTTCTGGAAGTCAGAGGTCTAGGAGCACTGTGAGCAAGGGGTTGCATCACTCAATATCTTGACTAACAGCCATCATTGAACCTATCTGCCATGAACTTATTTAATCAATTTTTCAACCCTATTATACTTTTTGGCCTTCACCCAGCAATAAGTTCAACAGGTGGACTGTATATTGTGTGCAGAAGCACTTTCTTATGTTTATTTTACACTCGCTACCTCTTAATTTTATCAGGTGACTGCCTCCCAGCTCCTGTGTTATGTGAAGGGGTAAATAATGTGTCCCTATTCATTTTCTCCACCTCACTCATGATTATAAAGACCTCTGTCATATTCCCTCTTAGGGTAGGTCTACACTGCACGCTTATTTTAAAATAAGCTATTCCGGAATAGTTATTCCAAAATAGCTTATTTCGAAATAGCATGTCTGTACTGTAAGGAAGCCTCAAAATTAGTCCGAGGCTAGCTTCCCTAATGTAGACATGCTATCTCGATTTAGAGTCCCCGGAGGCACTGAGGAGGGCCCTGGTGAAGGGCTGTTTGGAATAGTAGCAGTGGAGCGTCTACACACGCCTTATTTCGAAATAGCTTTTTCAGAATAGGTGTTATTCCTCATAGAATGAAGTTTACAGATTTCAGAATAAGCCGTCCGTTATTTTGAAATAGCCGAATGGCTATGTAGACACTCACATTGTTATTTTGAAATAATGCTAGTTATCGCGAAATAACACTACAATGTAGATGCACCCTGAGTCATCTCCTTTCTAACCCAAAGAGTTCCAATCTTAGTAATCGTTCCTCCTATAAAAGTTGTTCCACACCATAATATTTCTTCTTGGTTTTTTTCTCAGTATCTTTTCCAATTCTAACATCCAAAACGTTAACATTCCAATTCTGTGCTTTATTTACTCTCTCTTAGCCAATTACTGATCTGTGAGAGTAACGTCCCTCTAAGGATGTTAAGAGGTGGGTAATTTGCTAATTGTGTAATTGATAGAATTTTTATCGACTACACAATTAGTCGATAAGGAAGAAGCACTCAGTCCCAGCTCACGCCGGGTCCTGGACCTACCTCCGCTGTGGCTCTGCAGTTTAAATGTAGTAAGAGCCAAGCAGGCAGGCAGACCAGCTCCTTCTACGTTTAAACTGCAGAGGCGCAGCGGGTGTAGGTCCTGGATCTGGCGCAAGCTGAGACTGACCCAGGCTGCCTGCCCAGTCAGAACAGCTCCTGTCCATGGCAGCCTGAGCTGGCTGTGGGCAGAGGTTGCTCTAGTAGCAGCCCCTGTCCTTGGGGGTCCCAGCTCCGTGCTGTGACACCCCTCCCCTCCACGGGCAAGAGCTGCTGCCAGAGAAGCCTCTGCCCACAGTGAGCCTGGGCCTACCACAGGCAGAGGCTGCTACATGGCAGATTCCCCTTGATGTCCCCCTCCACTCCCTAGAGGGGGCAGGTGGCACCACAGAGATGGTGGTGCTGGGGGAAAACCAGCTTTTAAGCCAGCCCCCAGCACCAGCTCCTGCTCCCTCTCCCCCTTGCTGCCTCTGATATAGCCTAGGCTTATTGGTTAGTCAACTACTCAACTATTTGCTTACATCCCTACTTCCTTCCCTAAAGATGTAGCTAGGTGCTTACTGGAATTTTAGGAGCACCATTAGATGACTAAATTCCTTAACAAATCTGACCTTTAAAGCTCAGGCCTCACAGGGCTACATGTGCCCAGTTGGCCTTTACTCCAGCTGCCCTCATTGGTAACCAGTTCCTTTCATCCTTCTGTCTCAGGTGATAGCATGAAAATTCCTGCCCTTCTCAGTTGTTCTCTATGTGTTGTGGTTGACTGCACTGGTCATTGGCATGATTAGCTGGGGTGAGCATAAAGACTTTTAATACATAGAAACCATCCAAAATGCCTTCAATTTAGGTGAAGATAAGAAAGGTAGATAGGAGCAAATTTAGCTGGCACTAGTAGAAGCTATTCACCAGCTTTTTTTCAAACCACCTGCCTTTTTTCACTAAAGGAGGTGCCATTTTCTTGCTCTTTCTCTTATGAGTGCATATGCCCGCTAATGGAATGGCCATGGGGGGAGGGGGAGAGCACAAATATTTTGTGTATTCTTTTTAAATTAGGAGACCACTTACAATGTTCCTTCTGAGCAAGCTCTGCACATCTCTCAGCTATTTTCTTTTCTCATTGCTTAAGAGAATAATGTCAAGGCATGTAGCATAACCATTAACCACCTTTCAGCAAGCATTCTGATTTGGTTGCAAAGGTCTTGCTGATGGTAAGAATGAACAACTTTTACCCTGAGAGACTGGTAGAAGAGAGCTAAGAGGCTGAGAAATAGCCCTTACTTTTAGTTAAAGAATATGAACATGAGATTGTTCTTCATTTCTCTTTTTGCCAGCTCATCTGGGAGATGAAAGTAGAGGTTTCAGATTCTGGTTTCACTGTACTTGTATCAAGAGTGCATAGTCATGACACCTTGATGATTAAGGACTGTCCTCCACTCCCTAGGAGTATTTTTGGGTAATCCTTTTCCATCAAGTGATTTTTTCTGAATCTCTGAATGCTGATGTGAAAATAGTCTCATTTCTCATGGTGAGTAATGATAAAATTGTTAAGAATCACTAAGAATTATTCTGGCTCTAAAAGTGAATGGTAATAAAAGCTCTTTACTTCCTGATACTCTACCATATGTTCTTCTAGATTAAACAACCAGTGTTTTGGCTTAAGGCTTTGGATTTGACCAAAATTTTTATTTACGGGAGCATTTGCAAAATATTAGAGACAAAAGGGAGGAGGATTTTTAATAAACTTAAGGCAAATAACTCTTTAAAATATTTTTCTGACAAAATTAGTCCAGTGGTATAGAAAGCGAGACTGGAAGATAATTAAAAACTTCAGTAGGGATTGTTGAGGAGGGGAAGAGAGACGTTCTGACACTTTTGATTGACCTACAGCTAAAAATGTACATTGTAGAGAAGTTACAGGAGTGAACATGCTGTGCTAGGTTACCAGAGGAGGGCGTCTTCTGGGATGCTTTGGGTGAAAACTGCTCCCAAAGGTCACTTTCACTGGAAGATTTTGAATTGTTGTTTTTAGCAACGTTTACCATTGTTAGAGCCTTGTGTTTAAGGCATAAACACAAGGAAAAAATCTAGAATCTTATATATGTCTGGGTCCAAAATGGACACATCTAGCCCTGAGTCCTAGAAAATTCTTGTCTATGGCATCAGTTGGCCTTTCAGGCCCTTTAATAGGCAATTTCACCTTCTTGAGAATAATAGCTAGGATATTTTGTTTTGCTCAGGAAAATCATTGCTGCTGCTTATTAAGTTTATATTAATCAACTAATCAAATAGTCCATGCAATTTGCATTGACTATTCGATTACTCGATAAGGCCACCTCTGCCTTTGAAATGTAGCAAGAGCCCTCTTGGCTTTTGCTACATTTCAAAAGCAAAAGCACTGCGGGGAGCACTCGGCTAGTGGGGTACTCTAGCAGTCCCCCACTGACCCTGTGCTCCTCACGTGTGCTTTGCCTTTGAAATGCAGCAAGAACCTGATAGGCTCTTGCTGCATTTCAAAGGCAGAAGGGCCGCCAGTTCCCCACTGCACCCCTGCCCCTTCCCCATGGAGACTGTGCTGGGGGGAACTGGTTTGATAGAGGCAGCAAGGGGGGGAAAGCAACTAGTTGAGTCACTTGTTGACTATTCAATAAGCATATGCTTATTGGATAGTCAACTAGTCACTTACATCCCTATTTATAAAGCCTTTGTAATCTTTTCTAAAGAGAGCCTAGTCCATGCACTAAGATAACCAGTGCCATCTTTCAAAGAATCCCCTAAAAGAAGAACTATTTTGCAGTAGAGGAAAAGCTTGTTGCAATAAAAGCAAAAGGAACATCATCTTTTGTAAAGTTTAAGTATTTGTGCATTAAAAAAAGGTACTATAAAATAACACCATCTGAAGAGTTCAGAGGCCATTATTGAAGGTCCTCCAAGATAGAAATTAAGGGCCTAATCCTGCAAAGACTTCCACTCTTCCATGATTTAACTTTTGGGGGAATTCTGCACCAGTGAACATGCTCAGATTTTTTTCCTCCTCCTCCCTGCAGAAAATAGATTTTGTCAGAGAGGTTCTTTGGGAAAATCTTTTGCCCATTAGGGGTTGCTGTGGCACCAGAAGGGAGGGTAGCTGGCTTAGGCCCAGGACAGCCAGCGTCGGAGAGACAGGAGGAGAAGCTGCTTTCCTCTCAGCACCATGACCTCAAGACCAAGTGAAGAAGTACGGAATTTAGGAGGGATGGCCGTCATGGGGAATACAGGGCTGCTGGTGGGGAGTGGAGAGGTTTATACAGATTAGATTTTAGGGATGTGAATGGTTAACTTGTTAACCAGTAGGGGCTGGAGCCCGGTACAGGTGGCACACTGCAGGCTAGGCTACTCCGGCCAACTGGCCAGAGCAGCCCTTGTCCATCATGAGGGGGAGCCCCCCACCCCTTTAACTGGTTAACCAATTACACAGGATTTTATATCTCTGCTGGATTGGGGGTACAAGAGCAAGTAGAGTGAGAGCATTAAGGCAAGGTCTGAGTGGGCAGGGACACACTGGGACAGAGGAAGATGTGTCTGTCTGAATGGGAGAGACTAGGAGTCAGCCAGGCTCTGAATAGAGGAGATTCACAAACTTCCTCACAATCCCCCCCCAAAAAAACAAAAAACAAACAAAAAACAAACCCAGTTCCATATTTCTCCAACCCATACCTAACAACCCTCCAGTTTATTCCTGGGCTTCTGCCTAGCAATTACCCTTGCCCTTAACTCCTTTGTTACCCTGACTCCCCCCCCCAAGCCTTTGCAGTGCTTCTGAAGGGTTTCCGCACTGTAATGTAAATGAATTATGCCACAAAGATCTCTGTTAATATACCTAGTAAGAAATTTATTTCTCAGCAAATATTTCCTGAATCTTTTTTGGCTGTTCATATTGTTAAAGACATACTTGCTGACAAAAATATTTGAAATAAGTTAATATAATCATCCCACTTACCATTATTTTGTTGAATTATTTTTCACAAATAAGCTTTGCACAGAATTTTTAATTTTTTGGTGCAGAATTTCCCCAGGAATATAACTTTTAAGCACTGATGAAAAGCTTTTTGAATTGTGCCTAACTTTTTGGGGACAAATTCTTGAGAGAGCATGCAGATGTGGAAGGAAGAACAATATAACTTTTTTTTTTAAAGAAATGATCGTGTGTCTGTCTGTCTGAATCTGTTCAAGAACTCCTCCTCTTAAACGGTAAGAGTTAGGAACACCAAATCTGGTAGGCAGTTTCCTCTTATCTTAACTTAAAGCAAGGTCAGTGTTTGTTGTGCCAAGAAAATGGGACTGTTTTCCGTAATATGGAAAGTTGGGACACAGAGAGGAGGATGTAATACTGAGAGTGGCCAATAGGGGGCAGTGAGCACAGGGGAGAGCTATAGGCAGAGTGGCCACTGGGGGCAACCACCAAGAGAGTGGCTAGCAGGGCTGTGGCTCTGCCATCTTGCCTACTACCAGACTGGGTAAGTAGCCCCCCTGCCCCAAAACTCCTAGCCCTTGGCTGCAGTGCCGGGGCAGGAGTGGGGGGAAAGAAAAGGCCCCTGGTGGCTGGGCGCTTGAAGGGGATAAAAGGCCTGTGATGGCTGGGAGGGCTGGGGCAGGGAGAGAAGGCTGGGGGCTGAGAACAGGTCTCACTGGCCGGTGGGAGAAGAGAGCCCTGCCGGATGGGACCACCTCACTCTGAACCCCTTCTCACCCCCCAGCCCTTACTCTCTCACCTGCCCACATCTATAAGGCCCTGCCCTGAATCCTGACCCTGCCATTGCCAGCTCCCTACCCCAAAGGATCCAAGAAACGCTGGGTAAGTCTTCTAGTTTTCTATAAAGGTTGTGACGCAATGAAATTTTATTTAATTTCTCTAGTTGCTCTGTCCCCAAATTTCTCGAGACCTCCAACATAATAAATCCCACGAAGAAGAGAAAGGAAAAAAAATTATACAAAGTAAATTAAAAATTAAATAATTTAACATCAAAAAATTGTCATAAAATGTAATTTAAGTTCCATGTGTTGTATTGCTTCCTGGACATGCATCTGTGTGGGTTTGTTTTAATGTTTTTCTTTGATAGGTATACAGAATATGAAAAGTTAGAACTATGGGCTCTTTGACAGCAGACATTGATGTCAACTCTTCATGTTTACTTGATCAGTGTACAGGTTATATTTTATATAAGAAAAGATAGTCTGTACTTATGCTATAGGCAACTGTGGGTACATAATCCATGAATGGAAAAATACAGAATGATATAAGAATTGTTGTTTAGAAGACAGATCTAGAAAAGCAATGTAATTTGTGTAATATTGTTGCAATGCATAATAGTCCAATGTCTAATACATACTGTAGATTTACAGCTCATATTTTGGTTGTTACTTTTGGCACTGGAGTGTTACTTGGAATACCATACACTGATTGGTTAATGTCTTTACTCTTCTAGATTTGTATCGTATTTGCATACTTCGCATGAATTAAGGTAAGCTAATAATGTTTCATAAACAAATAGTGAAATAAGTTAAAATTCATAAAACATAAACTTCAGTAGATGATGGTGTAAACGCTCAGTTAATTCCAAAATACAACTCAGGCAGAGAAAAAAAGACCCAACGTTCTTATATCCGTTTGTCAGCACAGCAATTAAATATACTGAACCACAGTCTTATCAACTGCATCTTACTCGGATGAAATGACCACTGACTTCAGTGATAGGGATATAATAGTATCAATTAAATGTATTGGTTAAATGATTAAGTGATAAACAAATGCTTAATCAGTTAATGCTATTGACTACATGCATCATCCCCCTAAAATAATTGAAGAGCCTGTGGTAACTCCTGGGACCTCACATGAGCTGGGATTGAGGTGAGCTGCCTGTCCACCCAGCTCCTAAATTACTTTTTATGTAGAGTTGGAAGAGGGATACCTCCTGGACCCAGTGCAAGCTGGGACTCAGGCAAGCTGCCTGCCCATCCAAAATTATTTTCAGTGCAGAGCCACAGCTGGAGTATTTGCTGACTCAGCATAAACCAGGACTGAGTGCTATCCCTTATCAATTTATCATGTAGTCAACACAATTTGTTGACTACACGATTAACGCATTACATGCTTTTTAACATCCCTATTCAGTGAAACTTCAGGCTGCAGTAAGTGCTGTATTTTGGCTAGTAGAATCATGTATGGACTCTGTCATGGATTCTGTTTTATAATGGCACAGATTTCCTCAGCTAAGTGTGTCTCCTTTCTGCAACTGTGACTTGTGGCTTCCATAAATACAGAACATGTGGTGTCTCTTCTGGCCTGACTGCATTACTGACCAATGTCCCGGAGCACCATGGAGGCTCCTAAATGGCTACCCTGCACAGTACTCTTCCAATTTTGAGTATATGTTTAGAGCCCTGTGCAGATAAAAAATGTGGATCTGCATCTGCCAGGCTCAGCTCATCACCTGATCTGCAGACCGCCATTCAGATTTTACTGGCATTTGTACAGAAAACCATCTGGAATGGATGGGGAAAGGAGCACAGATGAGTGAAGAAGGGGCAGGTTTGTGCAAGGAAGAGGCAGGTAGTACGAAAGCAGGGACTTGAAAGTAAGGTGCAGCAGGGTCCCGGGGCCAGAGCTCTGCAGGTCAGTCCTCATGGGGCGGGGGGAGCAGAGGCTGACACTTAGCCCCCCCCGAAGGGAGATTTAGGACAGAGGTTATTGTGGTTTTTTTCCTGCAGGCAGTCAGGGACCTACCTTGGCATCCTCTCCCCTCCACCTGGCATCCAGGAGAGGGTATAGGAACCCTTTGCAGGCTTCCACTCCACTATTCGTGGATATGTAGGGCTCTGGATATGTGGCATGGAGAGCCTTGCCTGAGTCCTATCACTCTTTGGCAGAGGGCCAGCACAAGGCCTGTATGTTACTTAAATCTTATAAAAGATTAATTTTGAAAGCTCGTATATTCCTTAAATGCTGCAAATACTTTCTGCTTGACCCCTAATCAAGGATTATTTCAATTAGTGTGAGGATAATAGCCAAAAGTTATATTCCTTCTATGGTCAATGAAAAGGATCTGGATAATGTATAACATAGTAGATAGACTATACAAGGTTATACAAAATTACGGGATTTTTTGCCCTTATTGATAGTGTGTACTGTACTAGTGTGTCACTGATTCTTTCTTTGTTTTCTGCAGCATCAACAATCGTATCATAATGTACAGCATATTAAATTCAGTGCTTCTCTACTTTGAAAAGGGGAAAAAAACAAGGTCTGTTAAGTCACCTAAGTCAATTTCACTGCCAAATTAGCAAGCACCAGAAAAATCTATT
This sequence comes from Rafetus swinhoei, assembly GCA_019425775.1. Taxonomy (NCBI): domain Eukaryota; kingdom Metazoa; phylum Chordata; order Testudines; family Trionychidae; genus Rafetus; species Rafetus swinhoei. The sequence goes on along the minus strand of CM033437.1, from coordinate 185,420,361 downwards.
AAATGAATAGACAATTCAGTAATGTCCAACAGATAACTAAAATTGAAATTTTATTTTTTCAATAATATTCATCAGACATTTTTCTGACAAGACTTTACTGAAAGATGAAGTGCAAATGGGAACCCTGTAAGAATGTTTAAGAATTGTACATGACATTCCTTAAGTGCCACTAAGTACACATTGAATACTTTGTAAGTATATAGGCATAGCAACATGCAAGTGTCATGTACCTAACATTACAATATGCATTTTGTTCACTTAAAATTGTTGAAAAAATTAGATGAAGTAACTGTATTTTCATCATCAATGCAATATGCTTAATTTCAGTAGATTTTTCTTACAGCATGGAGTTTATTATTTATTCTTAACTTATCTTTTTCAAATGCCATGAATTGCAAGTCTAACAGTTTAACAGATTGTAGTTCCTAAGAGATTCCTGTTACAGTAAAACTCCAATAGTCCGGCATCCAATAATCCGGCACTCCTGATAGTCCGGCATCAAAATGGCAAGAGCCTAGTGAGTGAGCTTCGGCAAAAAATGAGTCACAAGGTAACAGCGGCAGCTGAACTGAGCAAAAGGGTAAAAAGGCTTAAAAAACCGAAAACATTACAGTATACTGTATACGGTATGTACAATAAAAAGGTTAAGAACACTATATACAGTATATAATGTATACAGTGTATATATATAACCTGCTTATAGTACCTCCTGATAGTCCAGCATATCTGATAATCCGGCACCACCTAAATCCCATAGGTTCCGGATTATCGGAAGTCTGCTGTACGTAGTGTATCAATGGAAATACTGTAGTTAACATTTTCACAAATTTTGTCTTGCATATGATCACAAAATTCTTGCAATACTGAAAGTGATTTATTGTCATAAAATATCTAGGCTAAAAGTCAAGGATGTATAGGGAATGGAGTTTGAAATTGGAGCCCTTAGGAAATAATTTAAGATTACCTTGACTATAATCCTGTTGAACTCAGGAAAAATCCTGCATTAAAATTTTGGAGTGAGATATGTGTATGAATTCAGATGTCCATGAGTACAAATCTCAAAACTCTCTGTTTAGCTATATTCAGTATATAAAAGTAGGTGATTTTAAAGGTGTGTGTGTGTGTGTGTGTGTGTGTGTGTGTGTGTAGAAATTATATGGGCATGGGAAAAAGTAGTTCTTAAATTAGATTGAATATTCTCACTTGTTTATAAATTAACATTATCCAATATACTGAAGAAAGGAAGGGGAAAAGAAACAGTATTTTAGTCCAAATATCATATTTTTATAAAAAAACTTACCTTAAAAATGGGGGTGAGGTGCATTTTGTATGAAAATCTTCAAATAATTTTCATGTAAAACAGTAAGAGAAAAAAAGAAAAGCTAGTAATGTAAAAGAAAATAGCATCAGCAATTTTCAGCTGTCAACATAAGGGTAGGATAAAAGTGTAAGTAGTTTATGCTGAGATGAGAGATTAGTGCTTATATAGGAAACACTGCTGGTTTGACCCTGGATGTAGGGAAAGTGCTTAAGTCCTGACCCTTGCAGGCTTAGCTTTTGCACCTGAGATCTTTAAAAAAAAAAAAAAATTTAAACTTTTCCATTGTAGTAACATAAAACATTCATTGGAAAAGAGTCTTTCTTCCTCTGCAGCAATTGCTCTTTAGCAGAGTCTTAAATCATTTACACACAGAAAAAGGGGGAGAGGCAAATCCCAGACAACACACAGAAGCTACACACAGTGTCAGGGTGCTCCAATACAATCCCCCTTTTCACCCCTAGTGCAAAAGGCTTTGGTCAGAAAAATGGAAATAACTGGGCATTGACGAATTACAAATGGAAAAGCTCCGTTGGAAGTCCAGTGCCAGGAGGTGTAGGTTAGAAGAAACATGGACTGGAATAGTATAAAATCATGTCAGATAACTCCCTTTAATTGAAGTGGTAGTTAGATTAGGCTCTCTTAGAACAATCATGTAGAAACTCTGATGCTGAAAACTTTCAGACAATCTCTGCTATATTGGCACATTTCTTTTTATTTTATTATTTTTTTTGCAATAGATGCTACTGTAATTCCTGGATTGAATATTTTGTATTCCAAATTTATATTTGAGATGGTTAAATGACAAGCTAGATTATCCTTGATAGATGTAATGCAAACACTTGCATATGGTTTTAGAATTACAAACCTATATTCTTTGTTAGTGAAAATAATTTGTTACAGTTGAATTTAATTCTTTCCTATATTTAACAGATTATGGTGTGGTAGAACTATGTTTTTAAACTTTATGGGTGCAACTTCAGCCAATGACAATCAGCCTATACTAAAGAAAATATCTAAGCTGAGATATAGCAGCTGAGGATGTGGCCTGATATCCACAGTACCACAGAAGAGATTACCTACCACAAAAGATAGTAAAAATCAGGGTTAGGAGAGAGAGAAAATTACATAAAGAGCCAATAATGCAGCCATTTTTGTTCAGTTTCAACAGAAAAACTTAAAATTATCCCTTTCAGAGACTAATTTAAAGTGAGAGTTAGTGTAACCCCTTGTTTTCAATTCCTACATTTCACCTAAGTGGATATGTTAAATGTCTTTAATTCATATGTGCAAGAATGAAGTGATATAAGAAATGGCAATCACTAAAGCAGGGGTGCAGAACCTCTGGCTGGTGGGTTGTGAGATGGTTTATCTGAGTGTCCACAAGGGCAGCTGCTCACAGATCCCAGTGGCTGCCATTTGTCATTCCTGGCCAATGAGAGCTGCAGGAAGTGGTGACCTGACCTACACCACTTCCTGCCGCTCCCATGCCCAGGAATGGCATACAACAGCCAATGAGAGCTGCAGGGCTCTGTACCTGGGATGCTTAGGTAAACAAACTATCTCACAGCCCACTGCGGCTACCCTGACCAACTGCATATGTATTGGAGGTTACACACACTGGCACTAAAGTTTTACAATTGTATATGTAATAATACTTTTTGTTTAAAAAAAATGTTCTCTCACTAATTTCAGGGGAGTAATTTTTGGAAGACTATGACAGAAAACAATGAGAAGAAAAAAGGTCAGTCATATAAAATTGATGTTTAGAAAAAGTTAAATTTGTTGCTACAGGCTTCCTGTGTACTTTGAAAGAAGCAGTTTGTAGTCACAATGTAAGATTTCCTGATGTATTGTGAAAGAAATAGTAAAAATTCCAGGTGAGGTGGTTCAACAATATAGAAGTCAGGTTAATGCAGTTCCACATTTCTCTCTCTGCTGTTCAATCTAAAAATACTAGTGCATATGGCAGAACATTTCAGTATCTTCACATGCTAGACTCCCTCAAGAAGGAAAGAAAAAAGACCAATCTTGTTCTGTTGAGTCAAAAAGAAATTACTGAGCAGTACACCTGAACCTCTTTCATCCAGCAACTCTGGGAAGTAGCCTATTGTCAGAGTATGGAATTTTCTGGACCAGGGGTGTTCCTGTATGCTTTTTTGAAGGTACTTAATTTTTATTCCACATATAAATTACAGCAATACATATGGGCTGCGTCTAGACTGGCATGATTTTGCGCAAATACTTTTAACGGAAAAGTTTTTCCGTTAAAAGTATTTGCACAAGAGAGCGTCTATACTGGCATGTGCCTTTGCGCAAAAGATTTGCTTTTGCGCAAAAGCATTCATGCCAGTGTAGACGCTCTCTTGCGCAAGAAAGCTCCCATGGCAATTTTAGCCATCGGGCTTTCTTGCGCAAGAAATTAACGTGGCTGTCTACACTGGCCCTCTTGCGCAAGAATACTTGCGCAAGAGGGCTTATCCCTGAGAGGGAGCATCGGAGTATTTGCACAAGAACCACTGATTTTGTACATTACAAAGTCAGTGTTCTTGCGCAAATACTCGCGATCAGTGTAGACAGGCGGCAAGATTTTGCACAAAAGCGGTCACTTTTGCGCAAAATCATGCCAGTCTAGACGCAGCCATGGGGTCTGGGAAGGAGGGAGGATTGATGCAGAAGCATGCTGGGGATAGGGATGTGGGGACTGAGAGGAGGGAAGGTGCAGGAGGGGAAGGGAGTATGGGGGAAGGGGGAGGAGTGGAGCACTTACCTGGCACACCACTCCCAGGGCACTTGTGGCTCCATGGCCCCTCTCCCTCCCCCCCGGTCCCATAGTGATGGAAAAAGCCTTTGGGGAAGCACTTCACTGTGCTGCAGTTCCCCCAGCTGCAGGAGAAGAAGAGTGGCAGCATGCAGAGCCACTTCCTCCACTCCCTGCCAGGCTCTGAACCATGGGTGTACCCAGATTAGGGACACCTGGATTGTGGAGGTTCAAATGTATTCTGGTAGTGAATCCATTAGCAGAGTTGAACTGTAACATTATCCTAAAACTGTTTCAGTGGAGTCTGAGGACCTAAATAATAGTAATATAGGGGAGACAGAACTAACGGGGTACATTATTCTGAATTAAATATCATTGCAAGTAGAGGAATTAAGCATATTGCATTAAGCATGACTATTGCATATGTATATTTTAATGTTAATTATTTTTATGGTTAGGGTTTTTCTTCCCCTCTTAAACTAATCAAAATGCATATTATAATTACATGGGTTTCCAATATCCATACACAGGAAGTACAAGATACTTACATGTAAGTACACTGTAGTTACCTATATTTTTGCATAGTTTTTAGTGTGTACTTTGTGCCACTTAATAAAAAGCATTACTCGGTTGTTTCTATTGGCAGCTGATTCAACTGAAGTTGCTGAATGTTTTTGGTTTGTCCATCACAGATTACCATTTCCTAAGAGTGAGGAGACGGAACACTTGTATTAATCTAGATTCTGGGGAAAAACTGTGGCATGAACATGAAGTTTTAGATCACTTCCTTATTTAAAAAATGGAATGTCAGATTCATGGTGTTAATATGTTTGCCTTTCATTTGAACAGATTAGTAAAGATAAGAGTTCTGTTTTCCTTTTGGTAACACTTTACAATAAGTGGCACTAAATTACACTATAACTGCTATGTTACATGGAAGTACATGTAACTACACTGTAACTGTCAAAATAGCTACTGTACACGTGCGTACATGGTAACTTCAGTGCTGTTTACAATCAATTGAATTACATAATTACGGATGATCCTGTCCTTTTTTTTCATTGAGATAGTTGTATATATTTTGCTATAATGAAAATACACATTAACTTCTATGTATTGTTTATAGAGGAAGTCTCAGTGCAAGAAATGTGACGACATTTTTGAGCATTCTAATTTAAATTCTTAGCCTCAACTTAAGTATCAAGTTCCTTAAACTGCTTCTTGGATTCTCTGGTGACACTAAACAGAATGGAAAGATGCACCCATTTGCCTGTGATGCTACATGCCCATTTAAGTAATGATTATGTTCTCAAAGCATAAAAAAGTAGTAATGTTCTACATTTGAAAGTTAAAAATAATCACCGGACATTGTAAACTGGCAGTAATTAGCTACCTTGTCTTGAGTAAATTACATTGCATGTTTTTTAAGTGTGGGTGTTATACTAACATTCTAACTAACATGGTTCCCATTCGGAGCTTTCATTTTACTCATTCATCAGATTTCTTGAGACTATAGTGGACTCAATATCTCTGAATGGGATCTATAAAGGAGACAGACAATGTATTTTATCTGTGGAATACTGTATTTAGCTCCAAGTGAATGAGCCATGAGGTTGCTTACAAAGGGCATGGGACTGCATTACCTTACACCCAGTGAAGCTGTTTGACTATGTGGAGGTCAATGGATAAATAACTACCCAGTCAATTCATGTACACTGCTTGTGGTGGTTTTACACCACTTTGCACAAATGTAAATGAAATCTTAAGGTGCAAGAGAGTGGAAAATCAGAAATTTATTGAAAATGAGTACAAATTAAGAGTTAACTAAAAACCAACCAGTATAATTTAACAGTCCAATTTATTTCTGGTTTTGCAACATTTCAATGCTGTTTTTACACTACACCGATAAGACAGCTTTGAGTGGTCACACCTAAAGATGCTCTAACATTTGAAGGGCTTACGTGATATGTTAAGTAATGATTTAAGCAATGATTCTACAGTTCAAGCAAAATGCAGTTTCGATAGAATGTATAAAGATGTAAAAGCAGCATTGATAAACAGTTCCACTTCAGTACATAAAGGCCCTGATCCAGCAAAACACTGACTTTTTAAGCCTATGAGTAGTTCTGCTGAATTACGTGGAACTTCTCACATGCTTAAGTGATTTGTTGGCTCAAGCCTAAGACCTTAATCAGACTGAGATATACCATATTGTAATGCAGTTAATGCAATGTACAGTTGTGACAAGAAACTTTCTGTTCTGGTACTAATTATTTCCTTTGCCAACCTTTTAAAAGTGTATGCTTTGAAAGACATGAATATCTTGAAAACCTATACTAGTTTCAATGTGTCTAGTAGCACCTACCTGGTTCTCTCAAACTACCATACTATATTAACATATTATTGCATTTTTCCACAGATGGTATGGAGTGAACTGTAAAAACAAGCATGCAATCACATCAATGCAGACTTATTTCTTTAAAATGTCATACTGTATATGATTTATTATGTTAACACTCAACCACATCATATTATTTATGTTCTGTATATTTTGAAAAAGTGCTGCTTGATCAACATTGCCCTCTTTTTCTTAGAAATTAACAAGATAAATGTTTCAACAAAAAGAAAACAATTAAAATACTATAATATTGTCCTTAACAGGTTTATACTCTTCTGATAAATAATCTGACACAGCACCTTTTGTCTTCCATTTTATCTTAATACATGATGATGTATTCAGATTCTCCCTTCCCCCCCACAAAAATAAATCCCAGGAGATAATCCTTTACAATAAGCCATCATGCTTTTAGACGTCACAAGTATAGCAACCATATAGAAATATTATTTTTCAAAGGTGCAACACTTGGGAGAGGGAGATGAACTCCAAACTATACAGATTTTCATTCTCCGACATGGAATCGCTACCAAGAGTTGATCTGGCACCATTTTTATTTCAGTGGAAGAGGAAATAAGCCATTGGGCTTATAGTGTTTTGTTGTCATATTTAAGAACATGAGACTTTAAGAGAAACTTTTACCATGGAGCTAAAAGCATTGGCAGAAATTCTCTATCATTCACTGTGACATAAGTTTGTACCCCACAAAATGCATAGACAGGAATTTAATATAAAGAATTAGTCCATTTACCGTATACACAAAACATGTATCATTTAACTTTTTTCTTTTTTTTTTTTTCTTTTTTTGGCAAACCAACATAGATAAGCAGCTGTGGAACTGCCAAATTAAAAACTGAAAATTTAGCAACATAACAGTATTTTTAAGGATATTAATCAAATGTGGTTGTAATTCAAAACCTGAGGCTGTGCACTGGTTGTTAGCTTAAAACTACCTTTCCATATAACATTGTGCTTCCATTGTATAACAAAGAAAAAATTAACGAACTAGAAAAGTTTGCTGCTGAACAGTGCTAGGACATACAGACAAAAAATACTAATACATGTTATCTATTCAGAATATTGATTTAAGGATTTAAGTCATATCTAAAGGGATATAATGGACATTAGAAAATGTTTACTTGTGACTGACTTAACTATAGCCAAAAAAGTTAAATATGTATCAAATAATGTTTACTTGGATTTATTATATGCACTATATACAGATAGGAAAATGCCTTGCAATTGTGCCCTATGAACACTTCAAATCTGAATAGGCAGGTGAGTTCATATGAAGCAAATAAATTATTAAAACCAAAATTACAGAAACAGATATCTAATCTTGTGATCCCAAAGAGCAGTAAAAACTAAATAAATTTGTTTCAGAATGAAGCTACAATTATCTAACTTTGCAAACTCTGTATAGATATACAGTATTATATAATTATCACCCAAGCATGGAATTAGTATCAAGGTACCATTTTTTACAGTGTATTGATACTCCTTTTCCATCAAACCAAACATACAGGAAACTATACTATAACATTTTCTGGTTCCTAGGGCATATGTTTCAAAAACAGGTTGCCTTTGAATTATAGACATGTAAAAAACATTCTTTGTAAACCTCTAATCTTCGATTTAATGTTTTGTGTAAGTACATTAGGTCCTTACCCAATAGTATCGGTTATGAAAATCATCCAATGACATATTGATAAGGACCCATGGCAAAAGAAAACTGGAAAGGAAGAAAGCTATTTAACATTTAAAAATGTAGAAAACTCAATAACATTGTTTAAGATGAAGATTAACACTGTTAAGGCTGTATATTCAAGCACTGTATGTTAAGAGAGCAATGGATATGAATTTTAGGCAATAAGAAATGTCCTGCATTGTGGATGGTACTGTAATTAAAGAATGATGCTGTCAACAACTGATTGTTGGCATAAACTGGCTACTTGTAGCAGTATGTAAGTTAATAAAGTTTGCAGAAGATGGTAGAAATGAATTCTGAAAGATGATAGCCAGTTTTCTCCAGCAGTCAGCCTGATAAGTAAAACTCAGAGAATCTAGGTCTGCATCTAAATGAAATACTCCTTTTTCTCTTCTGCATTGACTTGACTGCCTTCTGCATTGATAATGGCTGTGTCAGCATCAGGTGCATCTTCAGCTCCTTTAGCTTCATTTGTTAAATATGTTCCTGTGGAAATCAGTACAATAACAAATTAGTAATTTTACTTTAGATTGCTTTATGGACAGTAGATCTGTAAAAAACATTCTAACTGCTTTGATGAATGGAGAGATGCAGAACAGAATTTGATTCACAATTTTAGCACTAATTGTGCTGGTACAGATAACATTCTAATTTGGGCAAGTAGTAATTACTGGTCCATAACACTTGTCCCATATGCACATATGTTTGCTCATATCTGTGTAAAAAAAGGTACAACACATTCAAATCCATAATTTTTTCTATCGTCTGTGGCATTAAGATAGTTTAAATTATATCACTGTGTATTGTATGTCTAGATGTGTAAGAAATTTAACTTTTGCTTAGAATTCATTAAACTGGGGTGGGCAAAACCAGCCCACAGGCCAGATCCAGTTCCCCAAGGTTAGCCCGTGCCAGGTCACTATTATTGTTTACATGTGCCTTCACAGGTACAGGTGATTGCAGCTCCCCTTGGCCATGGAGCACCATTTGCGGATAAATGCCTCAGATAAATATATTGGCAGCAGCCTACGAGGAGTTAATTTTATAGCCTAATTCTTCAATAAACACATGTTTTTAAAAACTGAATTCTAATTATTTTTGTACAGGTCATCCTTGCTGTAAGTCCAAGATACGTTCCAAAAAACGTGGACTTATAGCGAAACAACTTAAAGCAGGTAATTTTTTCCCCCCACGCCTAACTTTCATTTGCACAAATTGGGTTTTTTTGTGCAACTTAAGAGCGGGGAATAAGAGGACTTATAATGCAGCAGTTCCTACAAGCGTCAACTATTTTAGTACGGAAAAGATGTATACTGGGGCGACTTATAGTGGGGTATAAGTATTCTCACATTGAGGCCATTTTTTAAAATCCATTCTTTAATTCCACAGACTGGGATAATTAAGATTCCCTAGAAGTGAAAATCTGAAACAGCAAAGCAGTGTTGGTGGCAATGTAAAGTGAATGGGTTAACTCGGCGTGTCCCGAAGTGTGGTCTGCGGCCCAGGACCACTCCTCGGAAAAAAAATACCGGTCCTCAGAAAAATTTGCATGCACGATTCTTGGGAGAGAGCCCGCCGCCCGCGGCATCTCTGCTGGGCATGCTTCCGGGCGGCGGGCGCTAGGAAACAGGGAGAAGACTAGGTGCACCGATGCAGAATGGAAGCTGGCGCCGGCTGATAAAGCATCTGGGATTGGGGCCAGGAGGGGGGGCGGCCGCACTGATTCTACCTCCAGGGACCACAGAGGTAGTGTGGGCTTCCTGTGGGGTCGGGGGGCAGTTCTGCAGCTGTGCGCCAGGTCCCGGAAGTGCGTTGGGGAGGGGGTGGGGATCCAGGAGGGGGTTGGTCCCTGTCCCCTTCCCTGCACCCAGACCCCCCACAAGTACTCTGCCCAGCATCCACTTCTCCACATCCTCCTCCAAATTCCCTCCCAGAGCTTGCACTTCTCACTCTTTCCTACACCTAAATCCCTCGTTCACACCCCAGAGCCCACACCACCTGTCTCAACCCAGTTTATATGCATTTATATTTTTGGGTCGCAAAAAAAAGGTACTGAAAAAAAACAGGTTCCAACTGTATAAAGTTTGGGAAACCCTGGGCCAGTCTAGCCAGCTTTCTATCCATCTTACAGTCCATTTATCAATTCATACTTCCTTAACTTGCTGGCAAGAATACTGTGGGAGACCATATCAAAAGCTTTGCTAGAGTTGGCACTGGGGGCTTTGGGAGGACCAGAAACAATTTATTTGCATATTCATCATTTGTTTAATTAATATGCAAATAAATGTTACCGGTCCTCCAAAAGCTTGTGAATGGGTTTACTGGTCCCCAGTATAAAAAAGATTGGGAACCACTGGGTTAACTTAATGCAGCTAAGTAGTATAAGAGCAGGATATTCATAGAGCTGTATGCAACAAGCTCTTTTCACTTTCTGAAAAGAATTATTTACACTGGCTTAGGACTCATTTTTCTTCAGCCAAGAAGCAGAGAAAAGGTACCAGATTAATTAGAAATTTGTAATTTGTCACTCTGCTCTACTTAAAAAAAACAACTTTATACTTGTATTTACTAACTGCATGGTAACGCTATGTTGAATTAAATTTAACAAGAGTAATACAATCACCTTTGTCAAATTCTGTAGTCTGTTGTGTTTTACTTTCTCCATTGATGTTAGTTTTTATTCTAAGCTTACTGAGAGGAAAACTCCCACTGAGTCAGGATTTAGCATGAGTTTTGTGGTTGCTTCTGATGGAACCAAGATTTCACTCTTGGCACACAATTCTGACTTCAGTGAGACCAGGATTTCACTTGATATTTAACACAAAGAATTACATGTGTGTTTACAGTTTTATCATAATTTCTGATAGTGAATGAGGATTTAAACAAACAATATATTCTGTTGAATTAATATAACAGTTAAAACTATGAGGACACGTAACTGAATGCTTAGAGCAAAGAGCTAGAATCCAGAGGCATTCTTGCTTCTAAATTTTCGTTAACCACTGATTCATTACATGACCTTAGGCAAGTTGCTTAACAGCCTTTTGCTTCACTTAATCCAACATTAAAACTGGGTCAAACTGGGTAAAAAAATCAGATGCTACTTTTGAGCCTGAGCTTTCCCAAGCAACTAAATTCCAAGGGGGAGTGGAAGAGACGAGAGAGAGCGAGAGCTCATCATGAAGTATTGCTACAAAAGATGATTGCACTTTGATTAAATCTGTCCTACCTTTATGTCTTGCCAGATATCGTCCAAGCAGAATTATAGAACATAATGTGACAAAGACAACTACAGCCACTATTCCTCCTATGAGAGCATGGTCAGGTCCAGTCTGTCCAGCCAAAGCATTTGGGTCTGGGGGGAAAAAACAAAAGTCCTGATCAGACAAGAATTGATATGAAAATACACAGCAGCAAATTTATACCCATTGTGAAAATAGGGCATTTGCCTCTTTAATATTCAGGGTGATTATTCCCTCCCCCCTTTACTACCAGTATCTTATCAACGGCATAGCATTCATGTATTCCCAGACTGTTAAAGCCCTGAGGACATCACAGTTATGAAAAATGTTACATTATTCTTCCTTGGCAGAGGTTATTAAATGGGAAAGGTTTCTGGTTTTGTCCTAGTTGTTTTACAACTGAAAATGTGGCTATAGCTATTTATAGAAGAAAAAGCACGGAATTGAGAATTGGGGATCAGATAACATCAGCAGAATACTGTCTGCATAATACATAATTTATATGACTGAGTCTCAGTGGGGATCCCTTATACAGTCTCTTCTTGTCATTCCTATCCAACTGCACTAGAAATAAAAAAGGAGATAAAGTGCAGACATTCCAAGTTCCTTTGCAGATGGCTGAGTCTGCAGGAATTTGGTCTGATAAATGTATCAGGTATCCTGTCGTTCATTTTTCGAATGTTGATTTGTGAATTTACTACACTCACCCAATTAACATTGACAGTACATTTTAATAAGTTTAACAATTTACTAGGAGTTTCCTTTCATTAACTGTGCACATACTGGGGGATCATTGTCAGTTTTAAGCCTTTTATATTGGTTATTTATCTATTAGTGAACCAGGTGCTTTACAGAAGGCTCTGAAGAGACAGTCATGGACAATGACACTGTTTAGGGGTCAGTAATTCCCCAGTGCTGTTGCAAAATGACCTGGTAACCTTCAAGTGTTGATTCATCTGAAATCTGCTAGAGTGGTGGAAAAAGGAGTCAATCCTATTGTATCATGGTAAGATTTCTCTTATTTCTTAAAATGAAAAATGACTCAGCCACAAACTAATAGTCATTCTCTCAAGATTGAGGGTTGTGGTATTAGCATGCTCACTCTCCAGTAATCAGTCTGCAGTGCTTCAAGAACATTTTCCTTTTAAATGTTTATATTCTACAAATAGTTTGCAAAAGATTTCTGGCAACAGAGAAAGGTGGAAATTCCATTAACAGAAAAAAGGGAAAAATCAGTAAAATGTGAGTGAGAAAAGCTGCTGCTAATGTATGAGAAAAATGATGTTCTTATTTGGTTTTGGTAACCTATACAAGCTGTATGTCTTATTTTTCTGTATTTGTTGTTTTGTTATGATAACAAATTCTGCATATTTCAGAGGTAGCCAGTACAATTATGCAGTTACACAGTTACAGCTTGTTAGAGCTGCAAAATCAGATTATAAAAGTAAAATTGTACAGACATTATATGTTAGGGTCAGGATAATGCCATATACAAATAAGCCAAAAAAGGGGGAGAGGGGCGGGGGCAGGGCCAGGAGGGTGGAGGGGAAAAGCAAACAAGTGAGCTGAAATGGAAGTCTCGCATTATTTGAGCACTCTCTTTACCCAAATGTCTCAGGACCCAGATATTTTCAAATTCACATAATTGGTCTCTACAGCAAGACGACACACTTTTTGCTACTACTTCAGACAGGTCCAAATGCCACTGCTCTATTATGGGTGTAGGCCTACTCCTCCATTATTTGTAAATTCATGATTCCTAATGATTGCTACCTTTAGCAATCAAAGTCATTGTAGTGGAGATAGCACAGAGATACAAAACCTAGGATAACGTTTTCTGCTGAAAAGCTCATGATGCCATCTACATGTTTTATTAGTCTTTAAGGTGCTACTAGACTATTTGTTGTGTTTTAAAATTTTCTGCTGAGGTTTGGGTGCAAAAGCAAAACTTTCTTCTTTCATCTATCTCATAGACTCATAGATTTTAAGGTCAGAAGGGACCATTATGATCATCTAGTCTGACCCCCTGCACAATGCAGGCCACAGAATCTCACCCACCCCCTGCTAGAATAATCCTTTCACCTATATCTCAGATATTGAAGCCCTCTTTCCACAGCTGATTGACTGTGAGGTAATCCCATATCAGATGCATGAGGAGTTCCTTTTTCTTTATTATAACACTCACAAAGGACAAGGTCCCCATCTTGTTCAACATCTGTGGTGTCCTGTATCTTTTGAATAGAATTTTTTGCTGTATCAGGCCTGGCCTTAACATTCCATAATATGCTGTGCCAATAGGGTTCTTTTGCCTGGGCCTACACTAGGACTTTATTTCAAAATAACCTCCCTAAAGTCGAATTTATAAGCAAAGCGTCCACACTACCAAGCTCATTATTTCAAAATATCGGCCACTTAATTCAAAATCTGTAATGCTAATTCTGAAATAGCAGCACAGGAGCGTCCACACCACCGTTATTTCAAAATAACTATTCCCTAGAGTAATTCGAATGAATTACTCCCAAGTGATTTTTTGAGCCAAAAAATGAGGAGTAACGTTAGTTCGAACTAACGCGTCCCGGCGTGCACTTCCTGGTTCGAATCAGCTGTTGAGCGGAGTAACGCGCTGGCGAGATCATGCTAATGAAGCTCCTGTTTACTCCTTTGTGGTAACAAAGCTGCTGTTGTCATCTGCTCTTGCTCAGTAACAGCCAAAAGGAGAGCCACATCACTGGGAGCAGGAGGGACCACTGATTTTCCTGTGCTTCACTGAGTCTAGGTTAAGGCCAGCAGGATCTGTGATTGCTGCATTAGGCCAGGAGTGACCCATTTGTCAGTGGTAGTCACTCAAGCATAAAACATAACTGCTAGCAGTTAAATTAGACAGGATAAAATTTGTTTTATATGTGCCTATTAACCACCCTTCTGCTTCTGAACATAAGCCAGCCTCTAACAATCTCCTGAGACAGGTAATTATTTCATTGCCACCTATATAGTTTTTCGCACTTTCTCTGAAACTTCTAGTACTAGACACCATTGGGGTATTTAGCTAAATGGACCACTGACCTAATCCAACATGCAAGTTCCTAAATTATTTTGTGTTACTGTAGATTTGAGGTTCTACTGTTTCTGTATATTCACCCTTTAGTTTTGACAGACATTTTAATCATTTGTTTTATACAAAAATAACATTGCACCTATTTGTAAAAACATGTCTTACCTTGATGTGGGCACTTAGGGTGTGTCTAAACCACACCCCTCTGCCGACAGAGGGATGTAGATTAGGCACATCGCTATTGCAAATGAAGCAGGGATTTAAATATCCCGCACTTCATTTGAATAGAAATGGCCGATGCTTTTTGCCGACGTGGCACTTTGCCCGGCAAAAAGCGGCAGTCTAGACGGGGATCGGTCAACAAGGAAAGCCTTTTCCGACGGATCCCTTATGCCTTGTGCAACGAGGTTTACAGAATCGGTCAGAAAAGGCTTTCCTTGTTGACCGATCCCCATCTAGACTGCCGCTTTTTGCCGGCAAAGTGCCGCATCGGCAAAAAGCGTCGGCCATTTCTGTTCAAATGAAACGGGGGATATTTAAATCCCCACTTCATTTGCAATAGCGATGGGCCTAATCTACATCCCTCTGGCGGCAGTAGCTTTAAACACACCCTTAACGTTTAATACTATGAATGATAATTAGTGGCATGTCAAAGGCAGACCATGTCTCAGAACCCACAAGTACTGTTCTTAGTAAACTGTATCGAATAAGCAATACATTACATTAACCATTTATATTTTATCACCAATATTATAACAACTTTTGATACAAATTTTCCCAGAAAAATGTCATATTAGGGGAGCATAGCTTCCCTGGCAAATAATCCACCCTACATAAAATAATGCTGCAAACTGGGAAGCCTTCTATAAACTAGGAAATATACATGTTTTAAAAGTGTTAAATAATAATATTACATTTGCAGGGTAATGCACTGTCCTTTTGCAATTCATGACATGAGCAAATTCCCTCGAGTGAATTACAGCCTGACTTTCACTTTGGGGATATCCATTATCTAATATGTAATTACTGCTGTTGCCAAAATGCCTCAGGAACTGCTTCTACAGCACAGAAACACCAGGGCACATGCATCTCTCAGTGTATTGTGAGGATTTATAATCTTAACTCCCATTAAACTCTGGTATTCTCTAAATCATAAACTTACTTTCTCTACTGGCAGCTAAATTACACAGGATAAAAATTATATTATAAGGAACTATCAAGTACCCTTATGATTCTGGATATAAGCCAGTATCTAAGCACCAGGAGTCAGGAAGATGTCTCCGCCAGAAGCATGGGATATGTGTATATCTGAGTAGCAAGCTAAGGATACATAGGTTGAACCTCCCAAATCTGGGACTCTTTGCTGGATCAAAGAGCCCTGGAATAGTGGGATCAACGGAGGGGTTGGTGAGCCCTGGCTGGGCCAGATGGCATCTGGGGAACCCCGGCGTAAGTGGGGCCAGGTGGCATTTGGGAAGCCCCCACCCTGGCCGCAAACCCCCAGTGTTAGCGGGACCACCCAGCCACCAGGGCGCTCCCACTCCAGTTGGAAAACCCCTGACATGAGTGGGTCCAGGTGACTGGGGAGTCCTGGTCTGGGCCGGGATGATTGGGCAGCCTCAGCCAGGGAACCTCCCAGCTGAAGTGTGGCTGATGGAAGTGGGTGGCTGGAATCCACAGCAGTAGCAGGGCAGCCCTAGCAGCTGGGAACCCCAGGGAACACGCTGCAGTAGCAGGGCCGGCAGCTACCAAGCACTCTCCACCAGGAAGCCTGGCAGACTCTGGGGCAGTGTGCAGACAGCTGAGTGGGAGGCCGTGCTGGGCCAGCATCAAGAGGGCCAGTGGCATGGCAAGGACCCCCAAGGAGAGAAGCTGGGAGCGGGCCTGCTAGCAGAGGAGCACTGACCTCCCCTGGTCCAGTAGGTCCCCGGGGCGCTGGACCAGGAAGGTCCAACCAGTACTCTACAATCTGCCCGCCAAAAAATGCAAGTGTGTTAAGGGAATCTTCAGATTTTCCTTTGAAATTATTGATATTGTCCGGATTAAATATATATGCCGAAGGAGATGAATATGGAATTAGAATTATCCAGTAATTTCTTGTGGATGGCGCAAATACATAATTGCATTCAAAATTCTGCTCACAAACATTCTAGCATAGCACGTCCCATTTAAATATCTAGAGCATTTTTGCAAGCTAACACAAAACAGCTAAACATTAGTCATATGCTGTGATATTCAAATTCAGAACTTCTGAATTAGAGCAAATCTTGTTCCTTCAAGAATCAGCTTCTCATCCTTTTTCTTTACACTTTGATCAGATTAAACAATCTTAACACCAAATTGCTTAAAACAATAAATTCTGAATTAAATGGATTCTTTTGATTCATCCTATTTATGAGGCCAGTTCAACATACTGACTGTTGAAGAAACAAAATCACATCTGTCCAGCTTTTGAGGATTCTTCCTTCATTATCAGCCTGCACCTCATGTCATTGGTCCCAGCCTCAACACATAAAATGCTTACGTGAAAAAAACTGGATCACACACAGAAGTGAAATGAGGGAGAGACATGACAATATCATGACTGAATCATGGGATAAAAGGGTGTTCATTGCTAGTTCTTCATGTTTTCCAAGACAAGTTTATCCTGAGTTAATTTATCTTCATAATGGACTTTTGGTTTCCATCACATATGTGCTTTGAAGAAATTTTTTCCCATTTCCTGCTTCCAAACCTTATGGACACACATCAGGTGAAGAGCTATTTGATGGTGTGGCAGACTTATTTATTGTGATCCTCACTTAGTCTTGGCACTTCTGTATCTCTAAGTGAACAGATAGTAAGCACCAATTCTGAACTCCTGGGACGCAGTCTAGGATCCATAGGTACTGCTGTGCCCCTGTAACTACCCAACTGGGCTGGTCCTGTTCACACTGCTTTGTTGGAGATTTATAGCCATTTTAATGTCACAAGTCTGTGTTCCTTCTCTCTTTCTTCTGGCTGCAATATATACAGTTCCAGTTTCACAGTGGCTTCAGCTTCACTCACCAGTTCCTATTAGCAAGTTCAGTTTGGGTGAGTGGTGCCACCAGCTGTCATATTAGTTGATAAAGTGCAGGCAGCAGACACCAGCCAATTTTCCAGCTCTCTGGGTACACTCACTTTCCTGGCCCCCCTGGAGTATAAACCAAAAAATTATACCACTTTGAACACAGAGCGATCTCTACAATGTAAACTCATAAATAGTTCACTTTCCCTTCAAAGGCAACAAGTCTGTGTTAACTAACCTGAGATTTTCCCCAAATCCTCAAAGATTTATCAGTTTAGATCAGTGGTCTCCAACCTTTTTAACCACAAGATCACATTTTCAATTTAAGTGCAATGTAAGATCTACCTCAAATCCAAATACCCTTGCCCCACTTCCTTCCCACCCCGTCTCTACAGCCCCACCCCGCTCCACCCTTTTTCCAAGATCTCACCCTACTCATTCTATCCCTCTTCCTCCCCCATCCTCACTTTCACGAGGCTGGGGGCAGAGGATTGGGTTGCAGGCTCTGGTCTTGGGCCAAGGGGTTCGACATGTGGGAGAGACTCTGGGCTTAGCCCAAGGTGGGGGATTGGGGTCAAGGAGAGGTTTCAGGGTGCAAGCTCTGGGAAGGAGTTTGGATGCAGAGGGCTCAGGCAGGAGGTTGGGTGTAGGAGGAGGTTCAGGGCTGGGACAGGTTCAGGATGCAGCATCTGGCTGGGCACTGTTTAATTGAGACAGCTTCCAGGTGGTGGTGGAGCAGTGTAGTTAAGGCAAGCTTACTCCCGCCCTATCCCTGCAGCACTCCCGAAAGCAGCTGGCATGCACAGCAGTGGCTTCATGGTGCCATGTGCTGCCCCTCATCTACAGGCACTGAGCCCACAGCTTCTACTGGCCACGGTTCCCCGTTACCGATCAGTGGAAGCTGCAGGAGCGGTGTCTGCAGGCAAGGACAGCAGGTGGGGACCCCCTGCTCTGCCTTTCTCAAGGGCTGCAGGGACATGCCAGCCACTTCCAGGAGCAGCATTTACCACAGGGATAATTACTCCAGACATGGCAGGGTAGGCATTTTAGAACTCACTATTCACAGAATTACATTTAAACATGAGAGAAAATTATGAAACGCACAGACCAGTCAAATCCCCCAAAATAACCTACTTTGCAAGCAGTAAAAGAAGTAACAACAGCCCCCCACATATGTGTTGGGTCCAGAGATGAGTGAAGGACAGTGAGTGCTTGTGAGAATGACAGACACACATCTTGTGTGTGAGAGTGACAGAGACTTGCATTGCCAACCTCCCTCCATCCCCTTCTCTCTGCGTGGAGATGGGGTACATGAGTGGACGGAGGAGAGACACCATGACATCAGTGCCCCCCTTCTTCTCCCTCCCGCAGCCTACTCAGCAAGCAGGAGGCTCCCAAGGGCGCAGCTCCAAGGCAGAGGGCAGGAGCAGCATGACAGTGGGTGGAGAGGCAACTGAAGTGCCAGTGCTTGATAGCTTCCTGGCCAAACCAGTCAGGATCACCTTTTAGAGGCTCCAAGAGCTACCGGTAGATCCCGATCTACTGACCACTGGTTTAGATAAAGCAAAAACAAACAAACAAACCACATTTATAACTAGAAAGTAGATTTAAAATGATAGCAAACATATCAAACCAGTTTACATAGCAAATAGACAAAATCACAAACTAACTAACAAACACTAGACACACTGCACAGGAATTACCACTTTCTCACCCTGACTGCTGATACTCTTAGTCCACCAGATTTCCATACACAAGCTAAAAAGTCCTTTAGCCTGGAACCAGAACCCCTCTCCCCAGTTCAGTTTTTGTTTCTCAGATGTTTCCAGGAGTGTCCCTGGGAGGAGAGTGAGGCCCCTAGGTGATGTCACATTCTACCTTATACACATTTACCATATAGTGAGAAACCTTTGTTCCAAGCCCAGTTTGTGGAAAAATAAAGGTACCCCAAAATGGAATTCAGTAAGGTGGTCTGGTCATATGCCCTCGCTGAGTCATAGCTACTACTTACAGGCTGGCTGAAACATTTGCAGGAAGGCTAAGCTTTTCCACAGTTCAATGTTTTTAGTGACGAGCCATTAATACCGTTTAGCTTCATGACTGTTGTACCTAAAAGACTCGGTGTTCTCCAGAGTAAGCCCATTTGAAATAAATACAGATCCTTACTCAATATTCATAATTTCAGATCCAAAAATCATACCTACATACAAATAGGATAATCATTCAGCAAATCATAACTTTTCCAATGACACTTTGTCTAACTCGTCTTGTACATATTGCATCATAATTGCCAATTAGATCATGATCATACTATTATGAAGAATATGGAGCGCAGTGTCACATCAGTTAGGAGGAAAAGCTGATGACTGAAACTTGCCTGGAGTTACTGACTGAAGTTAGGAGGCACATGATTGATCTGAGACACATTGTGATGCATACATGCCTTTCTGTATCGGTGGTGGTGAGCCAGCAGAATAATTACAATCAGGCAAAGAAGTGTATCAAGAGGAAATTAACCTACAATTATTGTGAAGATTATTGTGAGATATTTCAGTTGTTATATCATTACTGCCCTCACTTGCCCTAGATAGAAGGGGTGCAGATTTCTGACATGAAAGTTAACTAACTTTTATATGGAGCATGCCAATGAAAGATATTCCTATTACTATCTACCAACAGTTGTAAGATGATCGTTTGAATGCTTGTAGGCATCAGAATGGGTGAGGTTTTATCTCCCAATCCAAATGTGATTAACAAACAGAGTTATCAAATAATCCCTGGTGCAGAGAGTTTGTCAGTTTAGGGGAACCTGGTACAAGCACATGGTGCAGGAACTATTGACGGAAAAATGAAAGCTTCCCCATCCTGTAACTTGTAAGGGTTGTCTACTCAACGGGGCACAGTTCAATAAAGCTGTGTTCTGTTAGCATCTGACTTTGAATGTAAAATGTTCAAAGATGAACAAAAAAAGCAGTAGTATACAGCCTATATAGACTGTTTTGTAACAGTTCATCATCAAATATAGATAAGTCAGGTAGAAAAGAGCTTATTTTTAAATCTCAGAAACCCCAACAGAATCTAAAGCCTGCCTTTCTTATTACTTACTGCAGCAGCATATTTAGCCTCTAAGTATTTTTTCATATCACGTTACACACACACAAACACATGCCGTTTTCCCCAGTAAGAACAATCAATATTGAAACAGAATAAAGGACAAATGTTAAGGATACAGTGTGACTATTTCAACGAGTTCTTTGTGTTGCATTGGTAAATATGAGATTTCTTTTACTGAAGAAAACAATTGATTTCTTCTGATGTGTGACCTATTAATATATGGATTTTGCCAGAGATAAATAAAAATATCCATCTTTCTGAAGTTTTATTATTTTCATTTAATTTTGTGTTCTGTGGTTTTGTGAGGGGGTCTGGTCTCCTTAAAGCCACCTCTTTGATTAGTGTCTAAGTTCTGC
The DNA here is from genome assembly GCA_019425775.1 of Rafetus swinhoei. Classification (NCBI taxonomy): domain Eukaryota; kingdom Metazoa; phylum Chordata; order Testudines; family Trionychidae; genus Rafetus; species Rafetus swinhoei. The sequence continues at coordinate 185,399,366 of CM033437.1, read as the reverse complement.
CATTCCCTTCACAAATTCCAAAGTTCCTTACATGCTGACTCCAGATTCTGTGCCCATTCACTCATTCAAGTGATAGTGATTCCTATATGGAGATCTATATGGTTCTCAAAAATATCCAGTTTCCTGGAGGTAATGCAGTTTTTACTAATTAATTTTTGCTTCCATCCAGTTTTCAAGAGAGGTTATTGAAATGTGGTGAATTTACATTTTAAAGAAATATTTGAAGCTTGTCCAACTATAACTGTTGGCTACCTAAAAGACTGTACACAGGTGGGTAAAGAGTGCACAGATGACTGGAGAACACTATTTGGCAAACTGGTTCTCCCAATGAGGTACTATGGTCTGCAGAAAAATAAGCAAATGCCCCTCCTCATCACTGCTTCCAGAATTTTAATAAACTTAAATTGTTTGACTCTCCAGAAAGAAAAGAAAAATTGAATATCCCACATGGCAGAGAAAAAAGTGCAAATGAAAAACTAGGTTCAATTTGATTACTGGCCTACCAGGAAAAACAAAAAAACCCACTGCAGAAGTCATGCACTGGATTCGATTATGTAAGACAAAGTAAGGCTGATGAACTAAACTTTCTTTTAGCAAATGGGATTTCTTCATAGTGCTTGTTCCCTTTCATCCCCAGAGATGCATATAGTGGGAGGAATCCTGGTCTTGTTTTCCTTTCCCAACAGGAAACGATGGGAAGTTAAAAGCAGTAGCTGGAGTGGGTACAGTCAAATGAATGAAAGAGCCAATTGTTATTAAATTGTGTGTGTGTTACTCTTTTCATGGGAGTTAGTTTATCATGTGCATAAGCTTTTAAGTAACACGTAGAAAAAACAGTGTCATGCAAAAAGCAACACATTAAAACCTTATTTCTGCATCATGAACACTAATAAGATTGCTGTGAAAGTAAAACCATTGAAAAGGTTATTCAAAACATTCCAGAAAGTTGCACTTGTAACCTTGAGCAAATCCCAATATTTTAATGAGTACCGGAAAAGCTGAGAAATGCTTCAATAAAACTTCTTTTTATAGTCTGCTTTACACACAGCACATCCCAAAATGCTTCCCAGAGTTAATTAGTACAGCTGCAAGACTAAAATAATAAATACTAGCTGAGGTAGAAAAAGTTCAAGAGGTCTAGGCAAGAAGACTGATGTTTCCAGCTGAGTGATGAAGTGGGAGCGTTCAATAAAGTGGAGATATACAGATAAGCTATTGCCAATGGCAAGAGCTGCAGAGGAGAATGCTTTAACCTAAACCGAGACACGGCCACAGGAGTACCAAAGAAGTAGAAAAGCAAGTTCCATGAGGTACAATGCCACCACTGTTACAACGTAGGCCTCATATAGTGCTTTCCATGAGTAAGACTCAAAATGCTATACAAAGTAGGTAAAAAAATGCTATGTCTACACTGGCGGCTTCTTGCACAAGAACAGCTTGCGCAAGGGTTCTTGTGCAAGAAGTCTTGTGCAAGAACACATCCACACTGCATTGTGCAAGATGTGCTTTTGCGCAAGAGCATCCATGGCAGTGTGGACGCTCTCTTGCACAAGAAAGCTCTGATGGCCATTTTAGCCATAGGGCTTTCTTGTGCAAGAAATCCCTGCTGCGCGTCCACAGTGCCCTCTTGCGCAAGAGAGCTTACACCTGTTAGAAAAGAGTGTAGCTCTTGCGCAAGAAGCCCTCTCTTACCACACCGTACTGTAAATCTTCTTGCGCAAGAGAGGGAGGGCAGTGTGGACACGCGCTGCGGATTCTTGCGCAAGAATGGCCATGGTTGCGCAAGAACCCACCAGTGTAGACATAGCCTAAGGCTGTAGCTAGACTACGCGGAACCGTCGAAAGACACGGCTTTTTTGGCGACCCTCCCCTTTGTCGAAAAGCTGTGTAAACCTCCTTTTTTGAGGAAGAGTGGCTTTTTGACAAAGGGGGGGGTTCGCCGTAAAAGCCATGTCTTAACTACTTTCACGTTTGAAAGCTCTGCTTTCGAAAGTGCAATCGGAAGAAGATATGCAAATTCCTATGGAATTTGCATATCTTCTTTCGACCATTCCCCATAGTCTAGATGAGCCCTAACATTTTACAGATGAAGAAACTGGGACACAGAGGTGAAGTTACTTGCCCCAGAAGGCCACTGTCAGTTGGTTGAATGTGTTCATTAAGGGTTTTTTTTTAAACTTACTGTGCAAATTAATTTTGTGATTTCCATATAATTTCTCACTAATAAGATTCAAATCAATTTTATAGACTCATGGTTGTTCTTAAAGTGTGGTTCATGGAGTTCTAGTGGTCCAGGACCATCTCTCAGGTTGACTGTGGGCAAGCTGTCCACAGTGGAGAGTGCTGCCCCACCTGTTTCCTGCGGGGTGACGGGGAGGAGGAAGTGGCACCACATGCTGCTGCTCCCCCTCTCCATTGCTGGGGGAATGGCAATGCAGGAAACTGCTCACCTGGGATGCTTTCCCTGCTGCTCCTGTTGGCTTGAATCCTGGCCAATGGGAGCAGCCGAGGGTGATGCTTGGGAACGCGGAGCCAGGTAAGCGCTCCCCCACCTTCCTCATGTCCAGACTCCTGCCCAGACCTTCCCACCTTCAGCCCACTCCTACATCCTCCCTTCCACTCTTATACCCAAACTCCTGGCCAGACCTTGCCCCCCTTCCTCTTCCTACATCCATTTTGTCGTCATGGGTGGTTGGCTGGTGGTCCACAGAAAGGTTTTCATTGAGCAATGTGAACTGTGGGCCAAAAAGTTTGAGAACCAATGGCCTATAATAATGTTAAACACTCCTGATGAAGTAAGCTATTTAGCACCAGATTATGACACCTCTAATTCATGCTTAACAGCAATTTACTCTGTTATTTCCTTCAAAGGACATACTGCTAAGCATGAGTAAAACCTTTAACTTTTTGGCAGCTAATGATGTTTTTCATCTGCCAAGAAGTGTGCATCTAAAACAGTGATGAGCAACGTAGGCTGCATAAGTGGGCTTCATAAATGGCTCTGCATCTCCATGAGCCAAACGATGGTGGTAATCAAGACAGTCTCCTGGGATAGGATAACTTTTCTAACTGTGCTTGTGTAGAATTTACAGGCTGTGCTGTTTGAACCGTAGCAGAGCTTTGATTAGATGGAGAAGAAGCCCATAGCTAACTCAGCCTATATTGTGTGCAAAGAGCACACACCTCATTTCACGTATGTGTAACTTTTGCAATACTGGTAGGAAAAAAAAAAAAGAACCACGCAGGTGAAAACCAGCAGAATCTGGCAATCCTGCATGTGGACAATAGTAAACAAAGTATCTCATGGGCCACACATAGAACTCCAATGGGCTGCATGCTGCTCTCAGGCCACAGGTTGCTCACAAGTGATCTAAGATTGTCGAGATGCTGTTGGTAGTGTTAGTGAATAGTCCAATAGAGGCCAACCAGTACTTCATGAACTGACATGGCAAATATTAAAAGTCATATTAGTGGAGGTCACTCTGATGTAGTACCAAAAAGGGACAGAAAAAAAGCGTGATATTGTTAGGAGGATAAGTATCCCAATTAATATTTTAAGTTCTTTTTTTATAGCCATTTTAATTAGGGCATAAAATCCTATGTAAATTTGTTGGGACACAGCAATATCCATTAATAGAGTTTCTGTCCAAGCATTAAAATGACCTTGAATTCATTTAACATTGTGTCTAGTTTAATTTAATACTACCCATTCTTTATGGCATATCTGTACTAATGAACTAATATTTCCTCTGTTAATAATGATTTGCTTGCTGGAATTCCCCTCTGAGAACTTTAAGGTTTTGTTGTTAAATACCATTCAGTTATTACTAGCTGTGTTTGCTTTTAATACCATTGATTGGTCATGGGTTGCTAGGAATGAGATTGATCTTTGGTTTTCTAATGGCTTTCTGTGCATTCATAAAATAATAAAAGCTGTATATAGTCCTGGATTGATTGATTTATTTTTAACCTGTCAAAGGGCATTCAATTCCAGTGGTACTGATTATCTCTTTGTCAACATTCATAACTGTAATATATCCAAATTCTACTGAGAGGGCCACATCCACACAAGTTTGCAACTGACAGATTCATTTCTTACCTTCTCTGGAGACAGCAATAAGGGCTCCAATCAAAGGTCCAGTGTAATTACTATGTATATTTCAGATTAAATAAATGTGATAAAAGCTTCCATCTGGCTGTTGATCAAATGTGCAAAGGGAGGCTGATTTCCAGTGACACATTACAATATGTCTCTTGTAACAGTCCCTAATGCCATCCTGTAAATTACTCACATATGGGATTACTTGACTAAGGCAGACAGAAATATTATTCACATTTTAAGTGCCGCCCATTGGGAGAATCTGCGATGTGGTCTAATCTTAAAGTTGTTAAGCAAGGCATTAAGAAATAATGGAATCATGTTTATTTTACTAAATGACAATGGTGCTCAAACTATTTGAAGAAGGCTGACTCAATTTCATAGCAGCCTGAACTGCATTTCTGGTGACAAAACCGTACCAAGTCTAGAGGGAAGGCGAATTAAGACAAGACAACATTAAGGCAATATTGTACTGTAAGGTAACTTGTAAAAGTTAGTGTGGGACTGTCTGCTGAAGTGCTTAAATTTTTTCAATAATAAAGTATTCTCATGTAAAATTGGGTCCTAGTCCTTTGGAAATGCAGGTCTCAGAGTGTCTTTCAAAAGCAGGGCCTGTTCTTTCTTTAAAAAAATTTTTGAGAGAGAAAACTGCTGACATTGCTGATAATCCTCTATATAGCATCCGCCTAATTCTTTCAATAGTGGGCTGGACCAAATGGGGATATCTGCCTCATTATTTCCGTCATTTTCTCTTAACCAACTCGTATTCAAGCCAAAGAAAGATGAAGAGGATGCTTAAAGAGTAGCTGCATGGGACTAAAAAGGCTTTTCTTTACTATGATTTATAAGATGACATGGGGTTACCCTAGAATAGCTCTGAAATGAACACGGAGCTGAAAATAGCCACAGATATCCTCAAGAAGCAAAATTCTCCCCTTCTACCAGCACTGTCGATTTCTCATGCATATAAGGGATTTTCTATTGCATATTCAGCACTCATTCCAAACACACCGGAAAAGGCAGAATATATTATGCAGATCTGCAATGCAGGTCATGGAAGTTCAAAAGTTTGCCTCTTAGACTTCTTGTTATGAAGCCTCATTGATTATTTTTTTTACCCTACTGCCCTGAAACGACCTGCACATTTGTGATTCAGTTGTTAAAACTAGTTTCTGCCTCACCATTGGTCCAGGACAAATGGATAGAGAGGTTTAAAGATCTAGTAAGCACGTGTAGTGGTGTTTTCCAGCTACAACAATATTCTGCTTTTGTCTTTTTGCTTATAGGCCATATCCAGTGCTGCTCATCATTTGCATAGCACCTGCTCTTCTGTAGTTTCCTTACCTAGAATCCTCTCTCTTTAACCTAGAATACCATGTATCTAGCCTCTCCTTTAAGGGCTTCCTTAAATACAATTATTTCATAAAGGCCGGTAATAACTTAGTCCTGTCTACAGGGAAGAATTAACAAAATAGACAAAAGGAAAAAAAGTGAACTCCAAACAAGAAATGGAATTAATCAGTTAATTTTTTATCTCAATGATCAATAACTTCAATTCCATTTCCCCTGCACTTTCTCCATCTATTTGTTGTCTGTTTACAGACAAATACACTGCCTTTAAGAGAGTGCAATCATTTTGCTATAAAATGATTAAAAATAAGATAATAGTTCTGGACAACCAGCTTGTTTTACATAACATTATGTTTGGTTTTTGACATTTCAGTGTCAACAAAATTTTGGCTACAGCCATCTCACAAATATCAATACTCTAATCAACAATTTGTATAACCTCTGTTAAAGATTAATGTTTAAAGGTTTATGCCATTTAAAACTAGAAAGTGGATATCTGAAGTTTTCATATAATGTAGCTCCCAATTCAGCAAAGCACTTATGCATAAATTGAATATGACTTAACCACATCAGTGTTCTTGTTGATCAGAGCATAGTGTGGAATTTTAGTTTCAGCTATTTACAAGAATATTGGTTGCCAAAATCTGTATTGGAATTGAAATGGTAGGCAAATCAAAGTAATCAGAAGAAGATTTGTAATCGGTCAGCGCAAGAAACTGATACATTATACCATCAGTTCTCAAACTTTAGTAACCAGAGAGCCCTATTTTGAATTAAAATTTTTCATGACCCCCACCCGCCACTTTTAATTTTCCCTGGAGGTGTGCAACAACCACTCAGCCCCAGTTTCTATCCCCACTGCATAGATGGATACTTTCACCCCTGCTGGATACTTTCACCCCACCTTTTCCTGCCCACTCCCTGAGTGTACCCTATCCCTGCTCCTATCTTTTCCTCCCAACACCTCCAGCATGCTGCTGAATAGGTCCACAGCCCTCAGTTTGACAACGTTGCATTATACCATTGAAAAGGTGGGAGCACCCCTTCCCCAAAAAAATGTGTAGTGTAGGCAGGTCATGAAATGTTACACTCCTATTGTCAAGGTTTGTGCGTTTAGCATTCCTTTAGTTTGTCTGCATTGAGACCCAAGCCTTAAATCTGTAATTTTCAATCCAGTGCTCCCATAAAAATGGTGTTACTTTGACTGGATGATCATGCCATAAAGAGGAAGTATGCTCTAGAGCAGCATTTCCCAAACTATCGGCCGCGGCCCGGTACCGGGCCATGGGGAAAAAAATACCGGGCCACAGCATGGCTTCCGGGAGGGGAGCAGAGCGGGGCGGGCTGAGAGGAGATGTCTGTGTGTGTGTGGGGAACTGGCCGCCGAGAAGCAGGGTTGGGGGCAGCAGGGCTCTCCGGCAGAGATCCAGGCAGGTGGGCGGGCGGCAGAAGCAGGGTTAGGGATAGTGGGGCTGTCCCGCGGAGATTGGGAAGGGTGGGTGGTGGAACCAGGGCTGAACGGGGGGGCGAGGGGGCTGGCCGGGGGAGATCCAGAGGAGGAGGACTGGAGAACCACCCTCTTGAAGCAGGGCTGGACGGGGGCAGAGGGCTGGCCAGGGGATGGGATGGGGGGGACGGCTGGACAGGGGAGACTGGGAGGAGGAGGATGGGAGAACCAGCTGCCGGAAGCAGGGCTGGACGGGGCAGCGGGGCTGGTGGGGGTCATCGGGAGTGGGGCTGACCGGGGGAGGTCGGCAGGGGGCGGGGGAACCGTCCACCAGAAGCAGGGCTGGGTGGGGGCAGCAGGGCTGGACTGGGGAGATCGGAAGGAGAAGGGAAGGGAGCGGGACTGACCCGGGCACATGCAGACCCGGGCACATGCAGACCCAGGCACACGAGTGAGTCTGGCCCTGGGGATTCCATTCCCCCCCCATCCCCTCACTCGAGTAGTTGAGAACTGCCTGGCTGGTAGACACACTCACGCAGCCTGAGCACATCTACCAGCCAGGCAGTTCGCAGCTAAGGACTGATACACTTAATAATAATAAAACTTACCTAATTAGAAAATACTGGACATTTTATATGTCTGGTATTTTCTCAATTTGTTTCCCGGACAAAACCCTCAAATACCGGACTATCCGGTACAAAACTGGACACCTGGCAACCCTACCCCTCCTTGCACCCTCCCTCTTAGCCAGATACCCTACTCTCAATCTGCTCCTGCTCCCGCCTCCTGGAGTGCCCATGCGGCGCCGGGTCCCCCAAGCCCTGGCCCAGGCTGGGCAGAGGATGAAGCCGGGTGAAACACTGAAAATTTATTCATTTTTAATTCTTTTTTTTATGCGTTTATATTTTTGAGCTGCAAAAAACAGTACTGAAAAAAAACGGGTTCCAACTCAAGTAAAAAGTTTAGGAAACCCTGATCTAGCCAGCTTTCTATCCATCTTACAGTCCATTTATCCAATCCATATTCCCTTAACTTGCTGGCAAGAATATTGTGGGTGACTGTATCAAAAGTTTTGCTAACACTGGCACTGGGGGCTTTGGGAGGACCAGAAACAACTTAGTTGAATATTCATCAGTTGCTTAATGAATATGCAAATATGCAAATGACTGTTACCGGTCCTCCAAAAGCTCATGAATGGATTTACTGGTCCCCGTATCAAAAAGTTTGGGAACCCCTGCTCTAGAGGTTAGGATACAACCCAAGGTTCTAACCAGAAGACCAAGGTTCAACTCCCTGCTCTGCCACAAACTTCTGGCATGAGCTTGAGCAAATCATTAGGGTTGGTCTAATTTCCAGTTTGAGCCAATATACCCACACTAATTCTTGACAGAGCTAGTGTGCTAAAAGTAGGAGGGGCTCCATAGTGACACAACAGGTAGATGGCCTTAATATAATCCTATTTAAGATCCTGGGTATGCATTCAGGCAGTTAACCCATCTGAAAACTTCTATTTTCAGTATGCTAGCTCTAACGGAATTTACATCTTCTAAGTCCAGAGTAGACATACCCAGTCTTTCTGTGTCTCAGTGCTCCATCTGTACAAAAATGTTATTTAACAAGCAGGTATCTATTTTACATGGCTGTGAGGTTCAATAAAAGTAAAGTAAAAATTGCTGCATTTAATACTAAAAAAGTTGTAAAGTAGTTGTATTTGGTTACTAGAAAGTTTGATAAGATGGGTTTGGGAAATCAATACAAGGAGGGGATTAATCTTTTAAAGAAAGATTGAGTATACTCTGATTGCTTCATATTTTCTCATCTTATTCAAAAATAGCCTACTTTCTCAAGTGTACAGACTTAATTATTTATATTTTACAGTTAAAACACATAAAAAGGCAATTAAGACTTCCTGAAATTTAGTTACACCAATTTCCTTAAATCTGAGAGGAGCATTTATATGATTCCTTCTTTAACCACTAAATTAATGAAAAGCAGTGATACAACTTGGAATTGTAAAATTCAACAGACCCCTTCTAATCCAAAATCCAGTTTCTGAGGATTCAGTGAATAATCTTGAAATCTTATATTTATATATTCTACACAACCGAACAAGAAAAAATAATCACAATTATGTTCCTTTGTTTATGGATTTCTTTATATAAGTAGGATTGTAGAAACCATCTGAAAATCCCAGACTTGTGTGCTGAAAATATGATTGTGATAGGGATTTCAAGATCTTCAAAGCTCAAAACTGGATTGATATTAAATCAATTGTATCTCATGTCTGGAGCAAAACTCAGAATTTAACAAAAAAAAGATCACCAGATGATCTAGTGTAACCTCCTGTACGTTACAGGTAACAATACATCACCCAGCCACCCCTTAACCAGGCTTAACAATCAGAATTACACCAAAGTATTAGTCATCAGGAGACTAAACTATTGTGTGCCACAGGCAGAGAAAGGAGGGAAAACTGTACATCAGTGCTTGAGGCACCTGTAATGGATTTAAGCATGTGTTATTCAAGGTGCCCTGTATTGTCTGTTTCCTTACAATCCTATCATTACTGTAGAGTTTAGGCTACCAAGCATGGGTGGCGAATATGTAACCACCACCAGGTGGATTTGAACCTGGGACCTCTGAAGCCGAGTATAGGAGCCTCTACCTTCTGAGCTAAAAGCCAGTGGTCTAGGTAGCACTTGCATTGCTCAGTAATCACACTAGGTGTGCGGGTTACACATACACCCCCCCCCTTCCTGTTCAGAGTGACTAACCCCTACCCTGTCTCTTCACCGAAGGTCCTGTCCCATTCACCCCCCTTCCCTGATCTCACTGGCTGGCCCACTGGCACCCAGTGCAGTCCTGAGCTCCAGTCAGCTGTAGCTCAGAGATGTCAGGAGAATTTCTCACTGACCAAGGCTGAGCCCGCACAGCCCAAAGGAGCTCTTAGCCCTAGCCTAGCTCCACAGAGGTTTGGGAGGCTTTGCCTCCCACAGTCTTCATTATTTGCAGCTCATGCTGCCAAGTATATAAAACCCTCAGTTATTTTCCAACTTGAATTAATATCAAACACCGACCTAAGAAGGACTCATCTGACAGCACTAGAAATGATATTGTAGGCAACAATCGTACTCCTTATAGTAGAAGAGAATAAATTACCTAATGAGCCTTAATTTCTAAAGAATATTTTTTGTAAAAGCATAGAGTCAAAACAGTGGGAAGACTAGATTTTCTCCTATAATGTTTTGACAGGTATGTTTTTGACACAAGGAGACCAAAGGGTTTTAAAATCACTCGATTTTCCACTAAATCATAGGTACAGTTTTCAGTACATTAGGTTCCTACAGAAAGAAGCAGTATTTTGTGGCATTGTAGAATATGTTTATCTTTTAAGTCTTGATTTCAGTTTGATAGTTGGATTGGCCAATCTGGAAAATTCAAATGTAGGTGAGTTTACCTGCACTGCAAAGGTCAGCCCATTTCAAATCAGTAGCTTTACTCACTAGAGAAAACTTGATATAGGTAAAATTTCTGACCAGAGCTATATCCATGCAATATCAAGGGGTAAGAATCACCAACCAAAGAAACTGCTTGACACCTATAACCATGAGTTACATCCTATTGCAATGCCCTGGTCTCGAGTATCTCCTGCCACCCACAGGGAAAGCTTTGTTGTGAGAGATGCCCCCTCCTTACAGCTACCCCAAAACTTTTCTCAAAGGGGTTTCTCCAACACACCAGAGTATTCTGTGGAATTTTAACTGATGTATTCCTTGGGGGTCAGACAATCCTTTTGTCAATCCTGCCATTCTCCCTCACTCCATGAGATCTTTTCGATTATTCTATTTAATATTTTAAGACACTTGGCTACTCCAGTGATGAGTGTGGTATAAATACTTAGATGGCCGTCCCTGACCCATGGCTTCTGAAGTCTATAAAGTGTTCTCCCAAGGATCTATGGTAGCTTCACATCTCTTTTATGCATGGGAGGAAGACCTTTCTGCATGCTGACCAAGGTGTTATCTGGCCTTACCTGGCACTGAAATGATTATTTTATAGCAAGCATTTTATTTTGTTTAAGGATGTTAAGCGGTGGGTAACTGGGTAATCATGTAGCCGGTACAATTCATATCAACTACACAATTAGTTGATATGGGAAGGTGCACAGAAGAGGAGGTTACTCACCTTGTGCAGTAATGATGGTTCTTTGAGATGTATGTCCCTGTGGGTGCTCCACTGTTGGTGTCAGGCCGTCCCGGTACTGCAGATCCGAGTTTCCCTAGCAGAAGCCTGCCAAACCGTGCATGTGCATCAAGTGCCTCATGCTGTTTGCACCTTTTTCTTCACTTGCATGGTCTGACTCCTGCCAGTTCCTCATGTCCGCTCGAGCATCTGAAAGATATGATTAAAGACCAGACACTCCGAAGCGGGGAGGAAGGTGGGTAATGGAGCACCCACGAAGACACATCTCAAAGAACTGTTGTTGCTGCACAAGGTGAGTAACCTCCTCTTCTTCGTCAAGTGATGTCCGCATGGGTACTCCACTGTTGGTGACTTTTACTCAAGAACACAAGGAAGGCTGGTCTCGGAGTCTTGGTTTTATAGCTATTGATAGTACTGCTGAGGATACCAAATGCTGAGAAATAGCATAATGTTTCATGAAGTTATCGTTTGAGGACCATGTGGCCACATGGCAAATGTCCCGGAGGAGAACCCCTCAGAGGAAAGCTGTGGATGTTGCTATGGGTCTTGTGGAATGAGCATTGGGTGTTCCTGAAAGTTGCTTGTTTCAGAAAGTATAGCATTGGGTAATTCACGATACTATAAGCCTAGAAATGCATTGGGATGAGATTGGTTCACCCTTGGAGTGGTCCACTATGGAGACTAGCAATCATTGCAACTTGCAGAAAGATCGGGTTCTGTCTATAAAAGGCGAGTGCTCTGCGTTTCCAGGGTATGAAGAATAGCCTCCTGTTGGGATGCACATGGCTTAGGGCAAAAGGACGGGAGAATGATTGGTTCATTTACATGGAAGTCAGAGCATGCCCTGGATATGAAGGAAGGGTGAGGTTGTAATACAACATTGTCCTTATTAAAAATAGTAGATGGTGGTACTGCCAAGAGGGCCGCCAGCTCACTGTCTCTGCAGGCGAATGTTATGGTGAGCAGAAAAACCACCTTGATTGTCATTATTGAGAGTGGGGAGGTAGCTAATGGTTCAAATGGGGTTTGGGTAAGAGTGTCCAATACTATTTTGAGGTTCCACACCAGTGGCGGTGTCCTGTGTGGTGATTAAGTTTGCACAACACTTCGATGAATCTCTGTGGTACGGTGTGTGAACACTGAAAAGCTATCTATCAAGTAGTGGAAGGCGGGGATTGCTGCCAGGTGAGCTTTCAGGGAAATGAGGGCTAAGCTTGATTGTGTCAAGAAGAGGATATATAGAATTTCATGTAATGGTACTGTGTATGGATCGAGGCATTTATTAGTGCACCAAGACACAAATCTACACCATTTTTGCAGGTAAGTGGAACATGTGGTGCTCTTCATGCTATGCATCAAGATTTCTTTAACCTGGTTTGAGCAGAGCATCTCAGATTTGTGGAACCAATGAGGAGTCAAGCTGTCAGGTGCAGAACATGGGGCTGAAGGTGCAGCTGAGTTCCATAATACTGGGTCAAAAGGTCATGGCATTTGGGGAGAGGATAGGGTGGTTGGAAAGACATCCAAGAGAGATAAGGAAACCACATCTGTCATGCCCAGAAAGGGGCTTTGAGTGTCACAATCACTCCATCTCTGTTTATCTTCTCAAGGACTCTTGGGATGAGAGGAGTTGGTGGGAATGCACATAGTAGAGGGCCCCTCCATTCAAAGAGAACCCCAGAACTCTGGGGTCAATCCCGGCCCTGGAGCAGTAGTGTTGGCACTTGGCATTCTCAGAGGAGGCCAAGAGGTCTATTTGAGGAGAGCTGCATTGACAGAAGGTGGGTTGGAGCACTTGGTAATGCAGCTCCCACTCATTATCTGGTGCGAAGTGTCTTCTTAACTAGTCTGCTATGGCATTGTTGATTCTAGGTAGCTAGGATGCAACCAAAGTGACTTTGTTGTGGATGTACCAGTTTCAAAAAACGTACTGCTTCAGCGCATAGGGAGTGGGAGCAGGCCCTGTCAATTTATGGAATACATTGTCATGTTGTCAGTAAGTATTCTAATGGTGGTGTTGCAAATGCACACACTGAATTGCTTTCATGCATTGAAAACCGCTTTCAGCTCCAAGAGGTTTATATGGAAGGTTGTCTCTCTGACCGTAAATCATCCCTGAGCTGAAATACTGTCCATGAGGGCACCCATCCTATGCAGGAGGCGTTTGTGGTAATATGAGTGGATAGTTGGTCCCAATGAAATTGGACTCCCATTAGAAGGTTGCATGGCTTGATCCACCATTTGAGGGAAGTTACCAAATTGGGTGGAAGAGAGACTTATGTGTGTATATGGTGCTTTGAAGGGTATACACTGATGCCAGCCAACACTGGAGGTATTGGCAAGGTAGTCGTGCATGGTGCACCACATATCTTGTGGCCGCCATATGTCCCATGAGCTGGAGGCAAGTAAGCACTGGTACTGTGGGGCTCATAGTGACAGCCAAGACAAGATCTTTTATTGCCTAGAACTTTTAGATAGGTAGGCATGCCCATGCTGTAATGGAGTCCAACCGGGCATCTATAAAGTCCAGGGCCTGTGTTGGCTCCAGTATAGATTTTGGTGTTGATGATAAGTCTGAGTGATTCCAATGTTTGTCTCACTGTGAATATCATGTGACATGTTTCCACAGAGGATGGACCCTTTATTAGGCAGTGGTTGAGATAAGGTAAAATTATATTCCCTTGTTGACATAGGTATGCCACTACTACTATGAGTGTCTTCAAGAACACCCTGGGCAGAGACAAGAGGCCAAAGGGTAGGACGCAATACTGGAAATGTCTGAGCCTACTATGGATCAAAGGAACTACCTGTGAGAGGGATGGATAGTGACGTGGAAGTAAGCATCTTGTAGGTCAAAGGCTGTGAACCCCTTGTCTAGCACTGGGATTATTGATGCCAGGGTAATCATTTTGAATCATTGTTTGTGAAGGTATCAGTTGAGCTTGCAAAGGTCGAAAATGGGCCTCCACCTACCCTTCCTTTTCTGCATGAGAAGGTAGTGAGAGTAGAAGCCTGTGCCTCTGAATACCCTCTCTACTGCTCTGATGGAGAAGTCGAAGGAGCTCCTGTTTTAGTAGGTCTTCATGAGCAGGGTATCTGAAGAGGGACAGGGAGTGTGGGGAGGTTGGAGGAAGGGCTGTAAATGGGATGGTATAGACCAATGCCACAATCTCGAGTACTCAGCTATCGGCTGTAATGGTGGCCCAACAATGGTAAAAAGGCCTCAGGCAGCGATGAGAAATGGGAACTCTGTTGTCATGCATTCGTGCAGCAGGGAAGTCTTGCATGTCCTTGACCAATATCTCAAACCTGCTGCTTATTTGTATGTTGATTGGCATTAAGGCTGTTCTGAGATAGTCTCCTCTGAGGCCATTGCCTCGCTCGAGATCAGTCAAGATCGTTGGTATCGGGAGTATGAAAAGTTGTGGTGCCTCTGGTACAGTGTATAACGTTTGCGGTGATATGGAGATGTATATATACTTAACGTATGTAAGGTAGTTCTCGAGTCCTTACTGGAGTAAAGGACCTCATTGGTCTTTTCTGCAAATAATTTGTGTTTATCAAATGGAAGGTCCTCTACTTTGTTTTGTAGCTCCCTCGTGACCCCAGCAGTTTGAAGCCAAGAGGCTGTAAGCATCATTATTGAGGTTGCTGTGGAGCATGCTGCTGTGTCAGCAACATTGAGGGCCATTTGGAGGGTCATTGTTGAGGTGGCAGAGCCCTCTTGAATAATCAGCTTGAGAATCGACATTTAATTGTCCGTTAAGCGTACCATGAGGGTAGTGAGTCTGGTGTAATTGTCAAAGTTGTTGTTTGCCAAGAGGGCTGTGTAATTTGCAATGTGGAGCTGAGGGGTCAAGGAGGACCTTCCTGCCAAAAAAGTCCATCTGCTTACTCTCCTTGTCCGCTGCAGCAATTTTGTACTGAGCAATTTTGTACTGAGGTAGTCCACCACCAGGGAATTGGGCTTGGGGTGGGAGAATAAGAAATCTATGCCTTTAGCAGGGACAAAGTACTTTTTGTCTGCATGCTTGTTAGTGGGGTGGGGGAGGGCAGAAGTTGGGGTCTGCCAGATTTCATCGACAGCCTCAATAATAGCCTCATTTATGGGTAGTACAATTTTGTCACGTTGGGAGGGTTGGAGGTGATGATGTTTCTCCTGCACCTGGGTTAACTGGACCTCCTGGCTAGTAGCCACTCTTTTGAACAAGTCCTGAAATTGCTTCAGGTCATCCGTGGGTGACATATCCACAGGAATCACTGACTCACTGATCTGTGGGGGGAAGCATCAGGTTGCTGTTCTTTGGGCTTGGATTGTTGAGGCGGAGGGGAGTTGCTGTGAGGAGGTGGTGAGATGGGTTGTCTGTGGGCAGGCATAGAGGAAACCGCTGATTTGTGTCTGGAGGAAGACCTGTAGCAGCATGGCGATCAGTGTTTGGAGTACGGAGGTGGTGGTACGCCATCACCCAATGGGATAGGTGGTCATAGGAGTGTGTCCATCTGTAATGCCCATGGTATGATCTTGTAGGGAAGGAGTGTCTGGATGAGAAAACACTCCTGTGATCTATGTGATAGGCTGCATGCATTGACAAAGTCGGAGACCGAGGTTATCTCACTGAACCCCTTGAAGAAGGGGGAGGAGATAAAGATGTGTGGGGCACCATGTGGAGATGTATGGTATGGTGCCAGAGATAATGGGGACACTGAGCTGTGATGTCTCCTATATGGATGCAGATCATGGCCGGCTGTGGAATGCTTTGGAACTGGGGAGAGCAGTGCTGGCAACGGTGATGACAACCAGTAGTCTGCTCGATACCTCCAGTGCCAAAGTAGAAGGCTGGTCTGGTGGTTCAGACTGTCTGTCTCGAGTTGGTGCCAGGGTCTGTGCTGGTGCTGCTGCCTGTGGAGTTGGCACTGTCGGTGCCAGAAGCTGTGTTGAAGTCTTGTAGTTCGGCACCAGTGATGTTCTGTGCCATGACTTTGGTTCCACAGCACTCTTCGAGTGAGAAGTCATAATGCCGGATGATCCAGACTTGTTCCCAGTACTAACCCGAACTGTAGAAGTCGGTAGAAGAGAGTGTGCCAGTGAGGCCCATTTCTTGGCCGAGAAGCCGGAGCATGGGGAAGTTTCTCTCCATTTTTTGGCCCTGATAGGGTCTGAACGAGCAGTTGAAGGCATTGAAACAGGTGGTTGAAGTGCCTTGTCAAACAGGAGCATGCGGAACCACATCTCCCTATCTCAACGAGCCGGCTTCAAGCAGTTAGGGCATTTCTAAGGTATATGTGCTTCACCCAAGGTGTGTCTAGACTACAGGGTTTTGTCGACAAAAGTGGACTTTTGTCGACAAAACTATACCTGCGTCTACACTGCCGCTGAGTTCTGTCGACATAACGTGGCTGTAAACCTCATTCTACGAGGAATAACGCCTTCTGTCGACAAAGTTCTGTCAACGGAAGGCATTATTGCATCTACACTGTCCTTTGCGTCTACACTGTCATGTCGACAAAGCGGCTTGCCGCTCTTTGTCGACAGAAGCTTTGTCGACAGTATCAGTGAACAAAACTTCTGTCGACAAAAGCCTGTAGTCTAGACGTACCCCAAGTCACTTAATTCAAGATGAATACCCATCCAAGGCAGACATGGGCTCACGACAGTTGTCACACTTCTTAAAGCCCGGCCAACCTGGCTTCCTTTTTTTTTTTTTTTTAAATAACAGTTTCTCTCCTTTTTTTGGGGTGGGGGGTGGGGGGAGGAGGCTGCAGCCCTCAACAGCTGCCGAAAGCTAAGTCTTTTTTTAAACAAACAAGAACAAACTTATTAATTCTAACACTATTAACTAATCAACTGGAATACTACAAACTACTATTAATTCATTATCTATCTCTGACTAGGATCTCTGAGAAGAGGAGCTTGCTCCATCTGCAACCGAAGGCAGCAACAAAGGAACTGGCAGGAGCCAGACTATATGTGCGAAGAGAAAGGCATGAACAGGATGAGGCGCTTGACACGCGCATGCTGTCCAGTGGGCTACTGCTAGGGAAAACTCCCATCTGTGGCACTGGCATGACCAGACACCAACAGTGGAACACCCACAGGGACATCACTCGAAGAAGTAGGAGCTGCCCCCGCTGAGGCTCTGCACTTTAAATGTATTAGAACCACAGCTGGGGAAGCTCCTGGACATGGTGTGAATTGGGACTCAGCCTCTGTCCATGGTGGAGGGTCCCAGTAGGGAGCTGGGACCTCCCGCCGACAGGTGCTGCTGCGGAGCGGCGGCTGGCCGTGAAGAGGGGCTGCTTCACTACAGCAGCTCCTGTCTGTGGGGGGTTCCAACTCCCTGCTGCGATCCCCCATGGACAGGGGTTGCTGCCAGAGCAGCCTCCCCTGTCCCCCCCCCCCCCGGCCCCCATGCTGCTGCCTCTGATAGAGACAGCAGCATGAGTGTGGGGGAGCAAGGAGCACCACGGAGAGAGTGCTGGAGGGAACCAGCTTTCCTCCCCTTGCTACCTTTAATGTAGAGGCAGCAAGGGGGCATGGGGAAATGCGAGTAGTCTACTCGACGATCCAATAAGTATAGGCTTATCAGGTAGTCGTTAATCGACTACTCTTTTACATCCCTGATTTTGCTCATCTAATTGTTGGTCTTTTAGTGAGACACACTGAACTATTTTCAGTTTGATAGAAATGTCAAAGCTTTATATTAAAATCTAACTCAAGAAGTATATACGTGTTAGAATGTAGTGCATCATACATAAATGATAAAGCATTACTAAAATGTTTCATAATTCTCTGTGCAAATCAATTTGATTCATGAGTTAATGTTCAGTCAAACTATGAGGACTCAAAAAAACACCCCAAAGCCTCATGTATCTATGCTTTGTCTAGAGTTTGTAGGTGTATAATTTTGACATTGCAATTGATCAGAATATAATCTTTTAAGGCACATTTGAATGTATTTGGTAGGGAACATTTGTCATTTATGTTCACAATTATTCAATTTAAGAAATTCCATTTTATGCTTTCACTGAAGGAATTGACTAATTTTCTAAACAGTTAACATTTTTATGAGGACATGAAAAAGAATAGTGCATCAGAAATCCATTAAAAAGGGTTTTTTAAGGCACTTCCTTGCAGATTTATTTTCCAGTTGTTAAGAAAAATATCTGCAATATATTTGTTATACAGCACAGTTTAAACATATATTACACTGCCTACTAGATGTTTATGTCTGTTCCAGCCATAATACAGCTGTCCTCTGAAACAACATTGGCTTTTCAAACTACATTCACCTGCCTGGTGATAGATAAATACTATCTATCTAAATACTGTAAGCCGTATTCAGCAGAAAAGGTCTTGTCCTTTCATGGTACAGAAGCAGAGAAAAAATGGCAAATCTACCCACACCTATTTTTGGAACTATGTTTAAAAAAACTCAACCAAACAATGGAAGCATTTTGTCCAGATTCATTATGGCCATGAACTGCCACACGAGTAACTTGAGATGACCATATGCTTAAAAATGATAATATTAAAAGTCTGTACATTTTTGGCAGATAGATTCTTTTCCCTGGGTATTGACACCATCTGCGAACTTACAGTTAATCAGTGGAGTCCACTTGACATTACTGAAGATGAATGCAGACCTTCTACATATAGGCCAGTTCAGGAAAGCACTTAAGCATGTGTTTAACTTTAAAAAATATATTTATGTTCCTTCCTAACTTTAGTGTGCTTAAAGTTAGCATGTACATACTATGGATGTTAAATATCGCCTAACTGAATAGTCGATTAACCTCATGAATTCTTATCAGTTAGTCGACTATTCTATAGTCCCTGGGCAGCCCCCTATCCAGGGGGGTGGAGTGGGGTAGAGGGGCTGAGCCTCCGGACCCAGCACAAGCTGGAACTGAGCCGGGCTGCCTGCCCACCGGACTCCTAATACACTTTAAATGTAGAGCTGCAGCAGGTGTAGTTCCAGGACCCAGTGCAAGCTGGGACTGAGCTGAGCTGCTGGCCAGACTTCCAAAATAATTTACTGGCAAAGGGTGGGGGGGAGGGGAGAAATGCGTGTAGTCTATAGCATTAACCTATAAGCTTTTGCTTATCGGTTAATCAGTTATACTATTACATCCCTAGTACTTGCTAAGGAAGTTCTCCTGATTCAAGGCCATAATTCTTTAACAGAACTCATTTATGCTAGTGTAGTGTGGAGCTGAATGCTAGAGGCAGTGTTCTCTAGTCCAGCCATGAAGACCAGCCTTCATTCCTAGCACTATGGAACTGCAATGCCCAAGTGTAGGAATCTTCAGGCAGAATCATTTCTATTTGCAGGTTTTTCCCCCCATAATGAATTTTAATAGGCTAATCACCTTTTAGAGGTCAGACAAGTTTTATAACGAGCTGTATAAAAGTCCCCATTTAAACTGCCTCTGGGTACAAATGTAAAAACAAAACATTAAGAAACAAACCCTAATCTACAACCACCCACCCCTCCTTTTCACATATATTCTTAGCAATCATTTTGGGACACATTCTGATTCCCTTATCCACATGTACTCCTCACATAGTTCAATGGGATTATTTGAGGAGTAAAATACTACTCAGTGAGAATAAGGATATCAGAATCTGGCCCTTTAAAGTTTCACAACATACCAAGGAGTCACGACATATTCAGACACACATTTTTCTTAGTGCTGCTTAAAGAAGAAATATTTCATCACATATTAGGAAGCACTTCTATAAAACCTTTGAGATTCTAGCAAGCTCCTTCTAAATGCTTTGTAGAAAAAATGGCTGTGGTGCTTTTTGTAGCCAACAATAACATTGAAATCACAAATTCCTTTACGAGTTACAGGAGCAGCATCAGCGTGAAATAAGCAGCTGTGCTTCAAAAACAAATTTCCTTCCAAAGAGCTTCAACAAAGACCTAAGACATAAAAGGGTTGATAATTACAACAGCGCAAATATAATGAGCTCTGAGTGTATTTGATGATCAGCAGAACTGTTCTTTTAAATCAAAAAATCAAACTCCATTTTCAACATGTTTAGGGATAGTTATTTTAGTGCTAACATTTTAATAGCAGTTTTTATACCTAAATTGTACAGGAACCCGTTATCCCCAGGACACTCCTGAAAACAGGATGACTCATTTCAATACGTTATGCCTCATAAAACATTTTAAATAAACTTGAAAATCAATTATAATGAAATAGATGTGCTGGTGCTGGCAGTACTAGTAAAAGGAAAGCCATATTCCCCATTACAGCATTCTCATCTCATTAACAACTTTGATATATAGACAATATAAATAAAATGTTCTAAAACATTTTTAAAGAATTGCACAGATTAGAGAGGAAAGAGGGGAAAAGCAAGTGTTTCCTTTTTTCTCTTTTTTCTTTTACATTTTTGTGCATAACATTAAACCATGGAATCACTTCCATGCTCCCTGATTTGTGGCATTCACTGCATGAGAGAACACTCTAAATGCAGCAGAGAAATTCATTGTGCATAGATACCTGTCGAACAAACCAACTAGATCGAGGAAAGGCGCTGCATGTGTTTATTCCTTCTATTTGAAGAGAAGACTTATTTGCAGATATTTCTTAAATAACTAATCAAATGAAAAGAATGATGTTTATTTTGATTAGAAAAGTTTGTATTTCTTCCCATCTTCAGATAAATAAGTTAAAGTGTGTTGAGGTTGTAAATTGATTGAGGACTTATTTTTTCTCCAAAGGTTGATGTTTTCTCTAACAGGCAGTTAAAAAGAAGCTAAAAGAGATGCTTTCAGGAGGTGATAGAATCATAGAAATGTAGGATTGGAAGGGACTTTCAGATTCATCTAAGTCTTTTATGGCAAGACTAAATATTATCTAGACTGCACCTGACAGGTGTTTGTCTAACCTGCTTTTAAAAGTCTCCAGTGGTTTGTGATGCTGGGGCATAAAGGTGCTATACAAATGTAAGTTTATTTAGTTGTTGAATATTCATGGACTCAGTTACAACTCTGTTATTTTTTTAAATTAGATTTTTTTTATGTGATAGCATCCTCTGCGTTACTAGACAATGGTTTTTGGGGTTGCACTGGAGAAGGCATGAGGGCTATGCTGTGGATCTGCCTTAGTGAAGCAGGTTCAGGAACAATGGGAACTCTGCCACCTCTCGGCCTGTAGTAAGGGCCATAGCAGGCCCTTAGTTGTTCTGTGGCCTGTCGATAAGTCCATTGCACAACTTGGTTGCATGAGCTGTAAGCTGATTTCTAGTATATACTCATAAGTGCAGACAAAAATATAAAAGCTCTGTCAATGCACCTCAGGTCTGAACTGCATCACCTCTACTGTCTTGAGTCTTACGTGGAATAGAAAATGTATGATGTAAGAGTTTTGTTGTATGATATTTTTAGGGATGTTCCTGAACTTGAAATCAAAACCTGAATTTTACCCAGCTCTCCAAAGATAAAAGACTAGTGAACAATCCATAACTATGCCCCTTATGCATCATTTAACTATTGCTTTCCCCCCTTATATAAGTTCTCATAATAAAATAATATACATTTTTAAAAGCTAAGATACACGAGACACCTTCCATTCATATAAATCAGTTCACATTTCTACTGAACTTTGAAAATGTAAATCCCCATAGATACTGTAAATACTGTAATATTAATATAATATTAGAATATAAATAATTCGTTCGTAACTCGGGGAGAGGCTGTATTTAGGTGTATAATCTTATATCAGTGACACTCTACTTCTACTGGTTAACATTCTTCCTCAGTGATTTAATGAGATGCAACCATATATAATGCACAATAATACATTTGCAGTACTTCAGTACTGATTTTACCATTAAACTCAAACACTATGAGGCCACAGAGAAGCCTAGATTTTCCTTTATACTCTCAAGGGTCAAATGTGTGGGCATTTAATTTGGAACAGTATCTTTTTCTGCACTTACACGAAATAGGGAGTGGGATGATTAAATGCCTCTTTTCACTTTATAACATCTTACTGGAGAACCTCCAATATATTGTGTATCTACTGACTTTGGGAGTTGGAGAGCAGCAGGAATTTAACTTGCCCTTCATGTCTTTAAAATCTGGTTAGAACTTTGGGAGTTAGTGCAAAGTTAGCCTAATTTTGTATTTTGTTTTGTTCAAATGTGTCACTTTCACTGTTATTTAAAACAATTAGGAAACTATACCATGCTCTCAAGTGCACCTTTCTTTTTTCCTCTGATAACTATTAGGCTGTTATTTGATGTTGCCCACTGAGTTGAAGAAGGGCAACTCATGCAGCCAACTCACTAGCCTAGATTGCCATTGCTGGTATGTAATTTTATTGTTGTGTTACTGTGAGGCTATTATGAGTAAGGTTACAACACCAATACATATCTGTTTACAGGATGGGGTCCTAATTCATAGAGTACACATTGGCCCATTGAAAAAACGAGGATTTATAAACATCTTTCCTATAATAAATAAAATAAATAATTTCAGAATCTTAATTTTTCAGACCAGCAGACTAAACTAATTTAGGTATATTTCCCTCTTTAGTTTTCAATTCTACATCTACTAATAATCCCTCAAGTAAACTTTTTAAAATATTTCTAGATTACTTACACATTTCTGGCTTTACTACTGTAGTCCTTGGTTCTAACCCTCTGTCTCAAACTCAATTGCTGAGTCTCCTTTAGATTATTAGAGATTGAGGTCAGTAGTTTAGAGAGCCAAATAAAAGATTCATTACTATCATAAATATATATTTCCAGTTATAACTAGACCCACTCAGGCTAGAATGAAAAAAATCATATATTGCATGAAAAAGATTCTACATGAGGCTTTGCTATTTCACTTCTTCCTATTATATTTCACCTTGACAAGGATGCTAAGAAATCTCTTTTCTAAGAATATGACAAAAGCAGGGAAAACTCTGAATAGTCAATGTAGAGGAAAAAAGAAGAGGGCTAAATTAGTATTTTGATTTCACTAGAATTTGAATGAAAGAACAGTTACTTACCTTTGTAACTGTAGTTCTTTGAAATGTGTTGCTCATGTCCATTCCAATATGTGTGTGTACCACATGCAGAATTGTCAGAAAACTTTTCTCTAGCAGAACCCATCAGTTCAGCAGTAGTCCCCTCTGTGGTCACACCTTACCACTTTCCGACCCAATTCCCACTTTGGTTTCTTCTTGCTGGAACAGTCTGACAGAGGGAAGGCGAGTGTGTCTGAAATGGACATGAGCAATAGATCTCGAAGAACAACAGTTAGAAAAGTAAGTAACCGTTCTGTCTTTTTCGACTAATTGCTCATGTGGATGCTAATATGTGACTTACCAGCAGTTTGAATGGAGTAGGGGTCAAACCTCAGCTCGTTGCCGAGTATAGTACAGCTCTGCTGAACGCCGAATCATCCCAGAACTGCTGGGTGAGGACGTAACAAATTGTTAGGGTGTGTACCGAGGGCCACGTAGCCATCCTGCACGTGTTCTGAATTGGGACTCATGCCAGAAAAGCCACTGACGAGGTTTGCATTCAAGTGTAGTGAGCTGTGATAGGCAGGGCCAGCACCTTGGCCAAGTCATAGCACAGTTTGATACATGCAGTGATCCAGGACGACAGGCACTGCAAGGTAATCAGGAGGCCCTTCATGCATTCTGCAATGGAAATAAAGAGCTGTGTCGACTGCCAGAACAGTTTAGTATGCTCCAGATAAAAAGGAATGGTATGCCTCCATCTAGTGAGTGCAGAGCCCTTTCCCTATCCATATTATGGGGCTTTGGGAAGAACATCAAGAGAAAAATGTCCCGGTTGACATAAAAAGGGACACTGCCTTGGGCAGGAAGGTAGGATGGGATCACAACTGCACCTAATCCTTATAAAAAACAGTATATGGAGGCATGGAGGTAAGGGCTCTCAGTTCTGACACCTGAAGTAACAGCTACCCGAAAGGCCACTTTGTATGAGAGGTAGGCTACAGAACAGGTGGCCAGGGGCTCAAACTTGGAAGAGAGCACCAAATTCAGGTCCGAAGGGGGCAAAGGCTGTCATACCTGTGGGAAGAGATGGTCCAATCCCTTTAGGAAGTGACCCACCACTGGGTCCTTGAAGAGGGACGTCAGCCCTAAACCTGAGTGGAAGGTGTAAACAGCAGCCAGTTACACCTTAATGGATAAGACAGCCAGACCCTGCTGCATTAAGTAAAGGAGGTGGTCTAGGAGCAACTGGACCATGGCCTGCTGGGGTAGGGGGGCTACCCCTAGCAAGACACCACAGGGAGAACCTCTTCCATTTAACTGTGTCAACCTGGTGGAAAGTTTGTGACTACCTATCAGAACCACCCTAACTGAGAATGAACACTGGAGCTCGAGACGGTTCAGCCACGGAGCCTCCATGCTGTGAGGTGGAGCAAATCTAAGCTTGGGTGCCACAGCCTGCCAAACTCCTGGGTCAACAGGTCCGGCACAAGGGAGCGTTGTGGGCCTGGACACCGACAGGGACAGGAGCATGGTGAACTCATGTTGCCTCAGCCATGCGTGTGTGATCAGAATGATTGCCGCTCTGTCCCGTTGAATTTTGAGGCCCACCTCTGGTATCAGCGGTACCAGGGGAAACACATACAGTAACTGCTCCACCCACATCAGGTAGAAAGCATCCAACTGCAATCCCTTGCTGTGCCCCTGGAAGGAGTAAAATTGCTGGCACTACCTGTTGTGACAAATCGTGAACAGGTCCACCTGGGGATGACCCCACTCACAGAAAATGGAGAGAGCGCAACATCCACTTGAAGAGACTGCTCATGGGACTGAAATGACCAGCTGAGGCAATCCGCAAGTTTGCTCTTCTCCCCCAGAAAGTATGAGGCCAGCAGATGGATATTGTGGGTGAGACACAGGCCCCACTGAACAATGGCCTTCTGACACAGGGCAAGAGGAGTGAGCACCGCTCTGTGTGTGTTGATATAAAATATTGCTGTGGTGTTGCCTGTCATCACCGTCATACTCCTGCACCTTAAGTTAGGCAGGAATGCCTGGCAAGCGAGCCAAACTGTCCTGAGTTCTCTGACATTGATAAGCAAACCCGTGCCCAGAGTCGATCACAAGCTTTGCATGCACACATCGTTCAAGTGCACTTCCCACCTCGGGTCTGAGGCGTCTGTCACCAGTGTTACCCTTAGCTGCCACCCCATGAACAGAACCCCTCCCCCCCCACACACACAAAATACCTGGGACTGTGTCCACCACTCGAGGAAGTGTAGGATCACTAGTGGCATGGTGACCACAAGGTTGATTGAATCCTTGGTCAGAACACTGACGCCAGCCATGCTTGGAGCAGACACAGGCAAATATAGACGTGCCAGAGGACAAACGTGCATGAGGCCATGTGCCCTAGAAGCCTCACACAATTTCGCACTGGCATTAGTGGGTACCTCTGTAGTTCTGAGATGAGGCTCACTGTGGCCTGAAAATGAGACTCAGGCAGGGACACTATTACCCAGGTAGAATTGAGAGGTCCCCAATGAATTCAGTTCTCTGTATGAGAACCAGTGTGGATTTTGGCACATTAAGTAGTAGATCCAGGTGAGAAAACATTGGTTTGACCTGGTCCACATGCCTGAGGAACTGGTCTCTTGACTCACCCTTCATTAACCAATTGTCTAGGTACGGAAAGACTTACACCCACTGATGATGTAGAAATGTGTGCCTGCCACAAGGAAATGTAGGAATTGTCTGTGTGCTGGGATAATGGCAATGTGAACGTACTTATCCTTGAGATGGAGGGCAGCGTACCAGTCCTCCACATCCAGGGAAGGGATAATGGAGTCTAGAGAGACCATGCAGAAATGAAGTTTTTGTATAAGGGCATTCATGTTCCTGAGGTCTAGGATAGACCCCACTTTGTGCCTGGGAATAAGGAAGTACTGGGAGTAAAACCCCCTGCCTCTGAATTCTTGAGGAACCTCCTCTATCAAACCTAGGGGAGCTATTGAATCTCTTGTATGAAAAGTTGCTCCTGAGAAGGGTCCCTGAAATGGGGTGGAGAAGAGGGCTGGTGGGAAGGGAGGGAATGGAAATGGATAGAATATTCCACTTCTATCCTCTGGTCTGAGGTATTTGTGACCATGCAAGGTAAAAGTAGGACAAATGATTCCCAAAGGGAGGGACAGGATATGGAACTGAGTTTGATGCTCTGTCTTTGAGCTCACTCTCAAAAGTATAACTTGGTCCTGTAGGAGGCTGTTTAGAGGTGGACAAGGATCAAGGAGATATCTCCTATTATTGTGTTGGCCCTTCTGATGCCCCTGATCTTGCCTGGGAGGGCCAGAAAAGGACCAAGCAGACTGCTGAGGCAAAAAATGCCTGCACTACAGGGCAGGCATATGGATACCCAGGAATTTAGAGAGTGAACCTGATGTCCTTCAAGCTGTGTAAACAGGAATCTGTTTTCTCTGCATATAGGTTTGAGCTATCAAAGACAGGTTCTGGATGGTGCATTGGACCTCAGGTGGGATGCCTGATATTTGCAATTATAAGTTATGCCACATGGTGATCCCAATATCCATTGTACAAGCCACCGAGTCTGCTGCATGTAGGGCTGACTGCAGCATTGTCTTAGACATTGTGTGGCCCTCCTGCACCACTGCCGCAAATTTGTGCCTCACCTCCAAAGGTGAACTCTTGGAATTTCAAGATGGCATTCCAGGAATTCAAGTCATATTGGCTAAGGAGTGCCTGTTGGTTTGAGCTCCTGAGCTGAAGGTCTCTCGTGGAATACACCTTATGCCCAAACAGTCTAGCACATTAGCCTCCTTGGTTTTGGGTTTGGCCATTGTCTGCTTTTGGTGCTCCCTGTTCACTGCATCCACAACAACAGAACCTGGCATGAGGTGGGTGAAGAGGTGTTTGTAGCTCTACTGTGGTACAATGTATTGCCTCTTCATCCCCTTAGCCGTGGGCACAATGAAGGCAGGTATCTGTCACAAGACCTTGGTGGTCATCTGGATAGACTTGCTAATGGGAAGGGCAATTCATGCTTGACCCTCCTGTGAAAGGGCATCCACGATGGTGTTCACCTCTTCGACCACCTTCTCCACCTGGAAGCTAAGATTTCAGGCCACCCGCTGAAGAAGCTCCCGGTGGGCATGAGAATTAATTGAAGGAGAGGACAAGGCATGCCTGCCACTGCCTTGTCCAGAGAAGACAACAAGGATTCCACAGGAAGTAGGGGGGTACTTTTCAGTCTGTAGGTCCTCCCCTGCTACCACCTTGTGTGGATGGTCCTGTGGGGTCAGTGTAGGCGAGATTACCACCAGCACCTGGCCTGACCTGCACTTCTGGCACCGGAGCAGGGGGCAGGCATCAAGGATGCTACCAACAGCACTGCTCGATCTGACAGTGCCATCGAGGCAGCCCTGAAAGATGGTCCCTGCCGTTGGCTCTGGTGGTGCATCCACAGAGTGCAGAAGGGCCAGTGCATCAGAGCCTGCCACTGCGACGGCCAAGTCTGCACCGGCACCATCGAAAAGTCTTGGTGCTGTAACTGGTACCAGGAGTGGTTCTGGAAGCAAGAATGGTACTGTGAAATATGGGACAGTGTCTGAGCCCAACGTGTAATCAGATGCCGACCATAGGAGAGTTGAGCCCAACAGTGCTAGTCAACATTGCCACAACATTCTCCCATGGCTGCTGGCTTGCCTCGGTGTCTTGGTACCAGCAGTACAGAGAAAGGGCCCAGCACTGGAGAAGCCAGGGGAGCCACAGCAGGGGCCTGCATATGGCACTATAGGAACAGTCATCGGTGCTGGTGGTAAGGTGCTCTGCAGCGCCCTAGACGTCAACACAGAGGGTGTGGCCTGTGGCACTGAGAATGGACTAGTGCTACCTTTGTCAGCTATGCCTCCTGCAGATGGCTGGACTACTCAAGTGCTGTAAACTCAATGTGGCCTCAAAGTTGTCAGGCATGGAGAGTGATTCCAGGGTCTCCTCCACCACTAATTCCAGACTCAATGGGCTCATCCTGGGCACCAAAGTCAATGGTGCCAGGGCCAAGGTGTCTAACTTGTTTAGGTTTGGCACTGTGCAGGCAGCCTCTGGGGCCTTACTAGACTTCCTGGAGGGAGACTGTCTTCGGTCGGCCTTCTTTGTGTTAGACACCAGTGAATGAGATCGGTACTGTGCCGAGGAGCCCAACGTATGCACAGGGGATCAGTGCTGGTGACACTCCTCCTGTCTTGATGTTAAAGCGTCCTGCACTGAGGCCTGCACTTTATGCTTGGACGAAATTGAAATTGTTATGAGGCCAAATGATTCCATAGCAGCAACTTAAGTCTCGGATCCCTCTCCTGTTTAGTATGGGGCTTAAAACAAATGAGATGCTACACTTGTTTTGTAGATAGTCTTCTCCAAGACAATGTAAACACTCAGCATGCAGGTTGCTTGTGCGCATATGGTTCCCACACTTAGCTCATTTTTTAAACACATGGGGCCACTTTATGCCCCACAGGCTTCGCAAACAGCAAAGGGGAAACCACCCACAGAACCACAAACTATCTAACTGATAACAACTCTGTCTACACAACAAAGAACTCTAAACTATGCAGATGGTATCATGAGCTTTCGTGGGCACAGCCCTCTTCTTCAGATGACAGGAGTCTGAAGAAGTCCAGTCATCTGAAGAAGTGGGCTGTGCCCACAGAAGCTCAAGATACCATCTACATGTTTTGTTAGTCTATAAAGTGCTACTATACCATTTGTTGTTTTTTAAATTTATCCTGTACAGACTAACTCGGCTACCCCCCTGAAGCTCCTAAACTATGCATTAGGGAAGAACTGTTTGCTTAGCAAGAAATCAGAAGCTCCAACGACCATCATTGGTGGAAAGAAGGAACTGAAACAGGATTGGAGGCAGGGGTTGGCAGAGGTATATATGCGAAGCCATGAGGTGTCAGCAGGGGGCTGAGCTGACGGGTATCATTAAAGAAAAGTTTCCCAGTGATCGTATATGTGGTGCATGCTCACACATATTAGAATGCACATGAGCAATTACTTGATGAAAAATTTTTTTTTTACTTAAACTAGCTTAAACTCAACACTGCAATATAGAACCTAGTATATTTGCATTTGCCTACCAACACATAATTTTATAAATGTTGTTGTTGAATAATCTGGTTTAATAGGATTAGGACTCAAGTAGAAGACAATTGTGTCTTAATCTTCTAGTAATCTTTTTATTTCAATTTTGTGATCACGAAATTAATGTTTCTGTTGATTTGTTACCACACTGCAACAATCTGAGGCCAGTTTGTTTTTGGATTTCCTATTGAATAATCTCGCAATATAAAATTTTGTTTTAATAGAACGCTTAATTTTTAACAATTAAAACTGTTTTTTGAAGAGTAACATCTGTATTCACTTAACTTAAAATGAGATCAATTTTGATCATGTAATGTTTTCCATGTTGAATAACTAACTTTAAATTCACTGTGATTTGCTAGGTCCTGATTCAATATCGTACTTAAGGACATACTTAAGCATATGCTTAATGTTAAGCACATAGGGTATGTCTACACTAGCCCCCCTAGTTCGAAGTAGGGAGGCTAATGTAGGCATTCGAAGTTGCAAATGAAGCCCGGGATTTAAATATCCCGGGCTTCATTTGCATCTTCCTGGGCGCCGCCATTTTAAAATCCCCCTTAGTCTGAACTCCGTGCCCGCGGCTACACGCGGCACGGAGTAGGTAGTTCGGAATTAGGATCTCTAATTCGAACTACTGTTACTCCTCGTGGAACGGATAGGAGCTATCCTGAATAGGGATGGTCTTAAGAACCTTTGAGCTATGATCTTACTTTTGAATTCACACAGAATTCTTATATGTCAGAATGATTTTTAAAAGTCTCTTCTCTTTATAGCTAATAGTTATTGATCAATCAATGTGTTTTGAGAACTTAGTGATACTGTGTAACACCATTGCTTCAAAAATGTATAGAATGTACTTACCAGTTTTTTCTAATTATTCATTTTTCTGTTATAAAAATTGGATTTTGATTTTAAAATATTTATTTTGGTTCTGACAGTCCAACACACAGGTGCTGACTTTTGGGTTTGCTGGTGGGTTCTCCTCTCTGCCCTCTCCCCATTGTGTGCAAGTGGTGGGTAGAGTCTTGGGGAAAAAGCCAAGCAGCAGCAGCGCCTAAGGATAGAGCACCTCCGGGCCTTTAGGGGGAAGAGCCCAAGTTCGGAGCAGGCTTGCAGGGTGGAGTCTCAGAGACAGGGCCACAGTCTGCATGCTGGTGCCCACAAAAATTAAATCTGATTCTGTGGGTGCTCAGAATGCTTGAGCCACAGAGGACCTATGGAATCAGTGCCTATGATCCAACACATACAAAATAAAATACTGGATGTATTTTGTGGAATTAACTAAAAAATATCTGTCCATTTCCTCTGCCTCCCCAAATAGTAGTAAGGTAGAGGATAACCTGTAGGCCACCATAACTGTAAGTGAAAAATAGGAAACAGGGGGGTTGGCTAAGATGCCTTTTCAGCCACAGGTTTTTTGACCTTCACTGGCATTGACCCCGGGCAAAAAGTTATAGCAGCTAAAAACAAAACAAAATAAATCCCTGGGGTTTTTTATTGTGTTGTCATCTGCCCATGGCTCTTAAGTAGCTTCCCTGCAATTCACCAGGGATACCCTGACACACCCCTTTTGCTTCAGCTCTAGCCAGTACACTAGGGGTTGAAGGCACATGGCACAAGAAGCTGTTTTGGCAACTCAATGCCAGAAGAGGAATTACGCTAGCTTTAAAACTGTTTTATGCTATGAGACTGGAACCAACGATCTGACCCTATAATATTTTTAACTGGGGTATTTGTTACAGTGTCAGATAATAGGTGAACGACCTTCAGAATACGTAAACTGTCCCAATTTTACAGGGTATCTTACAAGTGGCTCAATAAAACTGTCACTCTTATGGAATGTATTGTTCTTCTTCCAGTGCTTGGTCATGTCCATTCCAATTAGGTGTGCACACGCCACGTGCACGGATTCTGGAGCTTTTTCCCTTAGCAGTATCTGTTGGGCCAGACAGGGAGTGTCCTGGAGTGGTACCGGCATATTGGTGCATATATACCCCTGCTGGCCCCTCACGCCCTCAGTTGCTTTTTAACTGCCCATCTGGGTAGCTGGAGCATCTTTACCCTTAGCCTGTATATAGTTCTTTAGATCTTTTAAGTGTTTCTCAGCTAGTTAGTACCTCATTAGTTTCTGTAAATAGTTTTAGATAAAAAAGGGCTTCTCCCCTATGGCCTCTCCCTGGCTGGGGAGGGGATGCCAGGGCCCCAGGGATTCAAGGCATGTGCATCGTGCTTGAAGCCTATGCCCTGCGGGGATCTGCACGACTCTTGCTCTAAGTGTCTCGGGGGAGGCCCATCACGCAGAAAGCTGCAACATCTGCAAGAGTTTTAAACCAAGGACTAAGAAAGAAAGGGACTCAAGGCTCAAGTTGATCCTGATGGAGTCTGCTTTACAGCCACCGGCTCTGGAGTGGGGCCCGTTGGGGTGCAGTGCACCGTCCTTGGTGCGGGAGGCTTCTGGGGTGCTGCCCAGGAACCAGAATATCTCTTCGAAGCCCTCTAGGCACCCCTCACAGTCCCCAGCACCAAGGACACCAGGGGGAAGATTCCTGGAGAGAAGCGGACACAGGAGGGGCACTTGGCCTCAAAGGTGCTCCAGGATGTCCCGGTACCGCCCAGGCAAAGGCATATGTCCACGCAGAAAAAAAGTCCCGTACCGGAAGAGACTTTTGAGGAACTCCGCCAGCCATCGATGCCGGAGATCTTTGACGCATCATGGGAGCTCATTGAATTGACCTCCCTGGAGGCAGGGGCCTCAGCCCCACAGATACTAATGCCACCATCCCCAGTACCATGAGCAGCTCTGGATTTGCCTGACCCGGCACCGACATGGGCACCAAGACATGGGGCGGCATCAGTGCCGGCACCGATTTCGACATTGGCACCAATACCACCACTGGGAATGACACCTGCACCGGCCCCGGCACCGACGCCAGCACTGGCCCCAACACGGACACCGGCCCAGACACCGGCACCGGCAATTGTAGCGTGACCAACACCCACACTCCCGTGGAAGGCATTGGGAGGCCCTACTCCGCAGACTGCTCCAGTGCCACCGGTCTACGTGTCCTCCCAACCGCAACACTTGGCACTGGCGTACACGGTCCCAGTGCAAATGATGCCTCCTCTGGCACCTGGCCCGGTGCACAGAGAGAAGCCAATGGCCATGACCCAACACCACTGGGAGCAGGCGTCAACAGGCCCCCCATGGTCAGCCTCGGATTATTCAGCAGAGTCGGAGGCCAGATCTGTACACTCAGTGAGGTCCTCTTATAGGTCGAGGTCCCGGTACCGCTCCTGCTCTGAGCATAGATCGTGATGCTGGAGCCCTTCGGACACATGCACTTGGCCACTCCAATGGCAACCTCATTAGTGGCCATTCTGGACTCTGTGGGCATACCATCAAGCCCAAGGACCACCTCCCCCAGGGTCGGTGTCGGGGTCCACACGTCAGGGGAGCGTCCCATCAGCGACCTCCCTACACTGAGTTCCCCCGTCAGAGGCGAGCCACCCTGGGGAAAAGGACCTAGTATGACCCCGTTATAGGGGAAGGTACTGGAGCCATGACGCCCAGTCAGAGTGAAACCAGATGGCACTCCCAGTGACAGCAGCGTCACAGGCTGCGGAACTGATGGAGGAACAATCAAGTGCTAGAGAGTCATTGTCCTCCTCGCTAGATGAGGCTTTAGGGGACCCAGGCCCACCACTTCTATCAATGGATGCTAGGTCTCACCAGGATCTGCTGAGGAGATTGGCAGCTAATCTGGGTGTCCAGGCAGAGGAGGTCCATGAAGACTCTGACCTCATGGTGGATATCCTTTCAGCGGCCACTCCAGGCAGAGTGGCGTTACCACTCAATAAAACTGCGGACAAGTTGTTCAAACTCCAGCCTCAATCCCTCCCACACAAAAGGGGGTGAAAAGGTGCTATTTTGTCCCCCAGCCAGGTCACAAACACCACTTTACACATCCTCCCCCAGCTCACTAGTTATGCAGGCTGTGGGGCAGAAAGAGCGCCAGGGCCCCCCAGGACCTACTCCTAAATCTAAGGAGCCCAAGAAACTTGACCTCCTGGGGAGGAAGACCTACACCACCCCCAGAATACAATCTAGGTTCCCTACTGTTAAATAAACAAAGAACTTGTGTCCACAAGATGTATAGCGCAGCTATACCTTTCCCCCACCACATATTCTGTTTAGCACACTTGAGCCCTCTCCCCACCCCAACTGGGAAGAGGCTAGCAGCAGCCCTGGTATCAGTAATGTTCTAACATGATGCATTCTGAACAAACATGATGTACTGCATGCTTAAAGGCAAGTAAAAATTAATACATGTATTTGAGTTTCCTTCCTCTTTTCACCTATCCACAAGCTATTTAGAGGGCACATAAGAGGTTTTTCAATGTTATCTCAAGATTCCCATTTGAGCAAAGCTGCTTCCTTTATGAAATATTTTACAAAGCAGTAGAATGCCTTGCAAGTGTATTAGTCACATCATGAATGAGTATTCTTAGTAAAGAGGAGTATACGCTATGTACTAAGTGCTTTCTAAATGCTGACTTAGTCCATTCTACAAGATGCTTGTGGTCTAAGGAATAACCTACAAGGCATACCCATGGCTTAACCAGATTATAGCTAAATAATAAAGTAAAAAAGAGTCACTTGAAAGTATATTTGGCCCAAGTTACTCAGCAGAAATTCACAGCAGTATCGCGTACATCAGTTTCTGGACTCTTCAGGATATACTGATTTTGATAAATGACATTTAGAGAGTAAGATTTAGACCTCAGTTACCCATGGACTTAATTTTACTCACTATTAAGAGTAATATTCCCTTCAGGGGGACTACTCTTACTGCATAAAGTTAACCATGCCCCTGCAAATCTTTGCAGGATCCGGTTCACATCTTTGCACCTGGGCACTAACATTTGCCCAGCAGAAAAGAAACCTGCAAGGTTGAATTCTAGGGATACACTGCCATTGTGCTACCATTAATGCCATACTTTGTGATTATGTAGCCAGACTAATGCAATTAATGTGAAGCTGTAATGTAAATGAACTGCAATGTAAAATTAATGTAATTGAAAAACTGAAATTTTCTCATGAGTAAGATGATGTGATTGACACAGAGAAGATGACTTATAAAATTTAGTTTTAATAAAAGGTTCACTGCCTTTGGAAAAATAATAGTTTTAGTTCTAATTCTTGCTGCCTCAAACATTAAAGTAAATGGATGGTCAGGTTACAAGTGCTTTTGCACTACTCATGTATGGAGGTAGTGCTTCTAATGCAGCACAGCTCTACTGCTGATACATCATTTTCTTAAAGATTAGTAGGCAATGTAGTGTCATACAATAGTATGTTAGAAAGCGTGACTGACACCTTAAATAACAACAAATTGATGAACTCCGGCAACATTTGTTAATCTGTAGGCACTAGGTAACTGGAAACAAAAACTCAGTCAAAAGCAAATTTAAAAGGGGTCCAGTTTTAGTTGAGTTGGAATCAGTGAGCTTTGCATGGCTTTTAACTATCAAATGATGTGGACCTAATTTGATCATCTTCCAAACAAAGAAAAAAACTGGATAATTTTTTGAAAGTAAAAAGAAAAGCAATAGTGCTCTAGATGTTCTGTTTCAGAAATCATCAAATACATCAGACAGCTTTTTACAGCCACTAATATAAGAAAGCATTACTGACAGTTATCGTTCTTGACCAAAATCCCACATTAAAGATTAGCTCTTGACTGACCTTCAGTGCTTCAAGACTCTACCAATGCTAGACTTGTACTCTTGTACAATGCTTGTACTCTTCAGCTGACCATGATTTAACATTTGAAGTTATTTGCCTGCCATTTTATTTTCCCTCTCTCTCTCTAGAAGACATTTGCTATACTGAAAATACTGCAAAATGACTGAAATAATTAATAATGTTCTAAAGAATCTTTTGCATATGATACACATGATCAAATTCCAGCAGTTCCAGGAAGAAGATCCTTTTCATGCTACGAAATTAAAAATAATATTAATGCACATAAAGTAGACTTCTTACAGTCATATTTGCCTAAAAATGTAAGAGAATCTCGAACTGAAGAAATATAGCAGGTGGGCAAACCTAAGACAGTAAATGTTTAAAAAAGTAATTTCTCATGTGACTGTATCCTTTACCTCCAAATTTCACCAGTAGTAATTTTAGAGTATAATTTCCTTGAGGCAGGGCTGTATATTCAGGCTAAAAAATTTCAGAGACTCACTATTTCAAATTAGAAGGCCACTCCCTTCCATTACTCCAGCTATGTGTCACCCATGGCCTTAAAATCATCTAGTTGACCAATAAGAGTAAAGATGGTGAATTTTAGCTAACAGTTAATTGATTTAAATATTCAAAGTTCTTTTTGAGTTCCTCACTGAAATTTCTAGGAGCAGAAAGTATTAGTACTACCACACTGCAGTCATCAAGTTAAAAGCTACAGACAGCTTAGCATATTGCAACTATATTCAGGCACTGACCAGAGACTCTGATTATTTGAGTCAATGGAACAAAGATGATATTTTATATAAAACCAAGGCCCCAAATCAGAGAAGCATCCCTTGTCACAGTTTCAATGGTTAACTGCACCTTTGACCTCTTCCCAGTCTTCCTCCAGGGGCACCCACTTAAAGGTTCAGGCTCTGATCTATCAGCCCTTTCATGCCGAGCTCTGCATCTCTCACCAGATCAGGGATTCAGGCTTGCAGTCCCTCTGCACCTCATTGTGATTTCTGCAACGCTAACTGGTGACTAACCCTCTCCAGAGGCTACAACAGTGTATAACAGATACCAGCCAGAATTCACAAAGCAAAGTACATTTATTCTTGGGGAAGAAACCAATAAAAGTTCCTATACAGATTCTAAAATTTTACCACAGGTAAGCCAAAGTCCTTCCAACCCTTCAACAAGGATTAAGATACTACCCTGGACAATCTGACGAATCAAAATGCTCTGTTGTGTCAGTTCAAGCTCAGCTTTTTATACCCACATACCTGTCTGTGTCTCTTGATGTCTGAAAATACTGAGACATGTCTCTAGAGATGTCCACAACCTGAATGCTTCATATTAATCACAACCCTCTCCTCCCCCCTCTTCCATTGCTGGTTTTGATTCCTGGAGGAGCTGCAGGAACCTTCCCACTTGGGGTTACAGTTGGTCCCAGGCTCCCAGTGACACATACACCATCCATACACTTCCCAGAATACTTGCCCTACTGACACAGCACAGAGTTGCAAGATCTTTCTTATCTCTATTCATGGCAGCACGTAACACATTTCTTAATGTTATCCTGAATCAGGGCCCACATTGCAAGGTGTTTTTTTTTTTAATTCATTATTTATTCTGCTTTCATCCACAAGTATGTGACACTGGTCACACAACCAGAAAGACAAAATCCCTGCTCTGAGCTTCCAAGAGGTTCTTACTTTATACTTGCAGGGAGAAGTTACTCACCTTGTGCTATAACTGGAGTTATTTGGGATGTATGTCTCTCTGGATCTGTTGGGAAGTGGAGCATCCTCAAGGACACAGCTTGAAGAAAAACTGAATAGCAGAAGGTACAACCCCAATCCATGTGGGAACTTACAACCAAACCATTATATTAGAGTAATAAGAGGAACTCAACTGCTTGGACTGGGAGTTATACTTTAGGTTGCTGCAGACTCTGTGAATGCTCTAGAATTACACATGAATGCAACAGTTCACTTACTAAATGCCTTACTTTTTCATAATAAATGTGGAGAAGTTCATTCTGTGTCCAAAGTCAAGACTAGAATCCCTCATTTTCACAGTGGAGTCAGAGAATTTAGCAATAGAAAGCATTTGGTCAGAATGAGGGGGCATTACCATAATGTGCCAGGAAGGAAGGATGTGTGTGTCCCAGTCACACAAAGACAATTAGCAAATTGGTTTCCTATGGTCTTGCTGCCAGAATTCCCAATAGTCACACTATGCTGCAAGGGACGTATTATACAAAAGAGTCCCAAATGGACTGTAAGCCTATAATAGCTCTCAGAAAGTACTTGGCGCAATATCATGTGGTGGAGGAGTGCCAACTTGATGGTAATAAAGGACTCATTTCATCTTAGCTTTAGTAACTCCGGAAATATGGGAAACAGATGTTTCAAAGAATGACTAGAGGCTGCAGTGCACCAAAATTCAGCAGCCTTTGGAAACTCAGAGGTCTCTTTAAAGCATAAACAACTTAGAGTTCTTCTGTCTCTGAAAAGGACACAACCAATTTCAAAATTACAGGAGAGTCCTAGGTGCAGCTATGGAAACACACTGTAAAATGTCACCTGAGTTACACCTGAGCTACCACAGGAGTTCTTTGAGATATATGTCCCTATTGGTCTAGTGGGACATGGAGCATCCACAGGGACAGTGTTTGAAGAAGAACCGAATAGTACACCAACAGCAGAAGGTACAACACCAAGCTCCAGTCTATGGGGTGCTTACCAACAATCCATTTTATTAGAATAATAAAGAGTAATAAGAGGAACTACACAGCTTCTATTCTATTATTCTATTCTATGTGGAATTGGTTGTACAAGGTCAAAATGGAGGACAACACTAACGTTGAATCTAAAGTTGTGTCTGATAACCATGTGCATTCCAGCAACAGGAACAATATTTAAATCATACCCGACTCTCCATCCTCAAACATTAAAAACTCTCTTTGTTCAGTACTGAAAATTGCATCTATAGAAGAGCTGGTAGATGTTATATTTTTTACCATTCCCTGGTGTTTAATATTGTCACAAACAGCTAATTCTCTGCTGCATGTGATTCAAAAAAATCTGTGATGACTGACTGAGAATTTTGAATTCATAAACACAAGTCATCTCATTTCTAGATGGATCAGAACATAATCTGTTCTGTCCTGTTGACATATTAGCAAAAGAAGTTTTTACTGTCTTAAAATAAATAGAATGGCATCTTAAAAACATATCTGTCGTTTCTAAAAGGCCATAACATATCCCTTTAGTGATTTATAATGCTGGCCTTTGCTGGCCAGAAGCCTGGTCTCTTACCTTTTATCAGGTAGAAAGGGAAATTGCATATTAAGGTAAATTGCTACTCATGCTACTTTTTTCCCCTCAACTGGTAGTTTTCTATTACAGACTTGAAAAAATTCAGACTGGAAAGAAACCCAAGCATCCTTGATTGAAGGGATTTGATTCACTTTTTCTGAATTCATGCTATCTAAATCACAGCAGGATGACTTGTAATCAAAGTTTTTCAAAAAGAACATAAATTTGGGGAAAAGGAAAAGGCCATTCAGCCCATTGCAAGTCATCTTGGTTAACACAGTTCCTCCAGAATAGTATCTCGCTTCTTCTTTAATGACCTCAGTACCTTCAATTCCAAACTTGGCTCAATAGGCTATTGAAAAATTGTATTTCTTTTTGAGTGAAAAGCACTTCCTTGTGTCGGTTCTGAATTTCATTTTTTTCACTCTCTTCCATTTATACTTTTCCTTTCAGTCTTTTATTCTCAGTCAGCGAGTCAAGTGTTATTGAATAAGGGTTTTCCACCCTGTATTCCTGAAAGTAGATGAGTTTGTAATTTTTGGAAGATGAAAAAAATACCTTGGCCAAGATTAGATATAACCATTTAGGTTATTGTACATTTCAAACCAGATTCCCCACCCCCACCCCACGCTTCTGTGTCTTTCATCTACACTGTGTTAAGGGATGAGTTTTAAGATTCCAGTACCAATGAATCACTGGGATTAAACGTATTGCCCTTTTCCCCTTTAATATTGTTGCATCCGTTTTCCCCGTTCCCCTCTACTGATAGACATGGTGAAGCATAACAGTAGCCTTGACAGATTTTTGTCCTGTTTTAAACAAGTGAACCTGTTGCAATATTCTCTTTGCTTTTTCTGTTTCCTATTTAAGGAGTTACATTTTTAATCCAGTTTGTTAGAAGCACAGGCAGCTTTTGTGTTAATCTGTTTGATGTTTCATTTTGTGGAGGATGCCAAATTATAATCAGTATGAAAGTGTATCTGGTGATCATTTAAAAATCAGGTAAGCCAGCAGATACAGTTAGGTATAGATACATAGCCACATTTTGAACTTAAGACAGCCGTAATATATTACTTCAATGTTATATCAGTGTGAACATTAATAGGTCAGATTAGACCCATTACCAAGGTCATGCTTTGCAGATTTGGTAATATTTTTTATTGTTATTGGTGATACTGTAAGCTTCAGATTTTCCCAAGGTCATCGTTATTCCAAAATCTTAGTACAATTAGTATCAATTCAGTGGTTCATGAAGTTCATGCTGGAAGTTATTAGCTGTGTTTCAAGTATCAGAGATAGCAAGGGCAGACTTAGTAATCTTTTCAACTTCAAAAGCACAGCTGATTATTTTTCTGGTTACTGAGATAGACATGTACATTCCCTATTAAAAGTGTTGCTAATAAATTTGAAACATATCAAGTATTTTTCTCTACCTGTTCCTTTCCTCATTTTAGAATCTGTTTTGGATATTAACACTTCACATTATAATGTAAACATATAGTTAATTTGCCACGTTTTTCACTATAGTGATTCTACATTATTGTAGTGATACTACATTTGTCTTTTTTAAATAATAGAGAAAACATGTCAAAATTCTGTACTGTGGAGTACTTTTAGGGGAAAAAATCATCTGAGATTTTACAGAGCACTATTAAAGTCCACAAAAATTTCCTAAAAAAATCTAGAAACATATGCCATTGGATTTAAATTAAGCACAGCAACAAAACATCTAGCTCAACAGATGATACTGGCATATCTTCCCTACCTGTTAAATAGAAGCTTGCTGTATTTCCTTTAGAAATCCGGCATCCTCAATACTGTATTTATATATGGGAATAAATAACACCCCTAAAATGCAAACCAAAACCACAAGCAGATCTTAATAAGAGTCAGATACTTGTGGATTGAGCCCTCCCAAGTGTAATTAATAGGGCAGATTCTGATTCTGCTTTTATTCCACTGAATGAGTAGAGAAAATGCCAGATACTAAAGGGGGTTTTAATCTAGTAGAAAAAAATCTTAAGAACCAATGTTTGGAAATTAAAGCTAGACAAATTCAAATTACAAGTAAGGAACACATTTTTAAACAGTGAGGATTATTAGCAATTGCAACAAACTACCAAGGGAAGTTTTCAAATCACATTTGTGGCAGGTCAATATACTTTATTCAAAGAAAAGTTATTGGGCTCAACACAGGAGTAACTGGGTGAAATTCTATGGCCCACTCTTACAAATGATATGTCAGATTAGATAACCCAATGGTCCTCTTGTGGCCTTAATAGACTCACAAATTAAAATGTATGAATATCACATTAAACCATGGGTCATCCCATGGAAATCAGTTGGGCCACAATTCTGCATAAGGGTCTGCTCAGCATGAGAAATGGTCTCACAAAGTGCTCTTTGACCAGAGGTGGGGCAGTTAGTTATCTCCAACTCCGCAGTGGAGCATCAAGTTAA
This sequence comes from Rafetus swinhoei, assembly GCA_019425775.1. NCBI lineage: Eukaryota > Metazoa > Chordata > Testudines > Trionychidae > Rafetus > Rafetus swinhoei. Next base: position 185,358,615 of record CM033437.1, on the reverse strand, counting down.
AAAAATAAGACTCTGCAGCTAACACTGAAAACCCAAGTAAATTCCTGTTACCCCGACCTTTCTTTTTGAAGGTACAGTATTCAAAGTATGGAAGATCATAAAAATAGTTTGGTATCTATGCATGATGTAAGTAAAAAATTAATAGGGGTTTTTGGCAATAAAAAGCAGCGGAAAATCTGTCAACACTCATTTAGATTATGTCTCCGCTGCAATAAAAACATATACAGCTGGCCTGAGTCCACTGATATGGGTTTGCAGGGCTATCAAATTGCCTGGGCATTTATATTTCAGTTTGATAACTGAGGAACCTGAGCCCCTTGAGCCTGTATCAACTGACATGGGCAACCTGCAAGGATTTTATTGCAGTGTAGGCACACCCTTTCACAGGAGAAAGAAGAAGAAAAAACAGGTAAAAAGGAAAATTTTCTGTCTTGTTTCTTATATGTTCCATTTATTCTTTACTATTGGAAATCTCTAGACGTGAATAAAATGTAGGAAACCATGTCAGCACTCAAGACATTAGATAAAAATGGTCATTAGGATGATACCCTTTCTCTTTTAGTCTCTTTGATAGCTGGCTTTATATAGAGATTGATAACAGCAATATTAAAGGTTATAAGACACTGAAGGCATCAAGCTCTTTCCATATACATCTTAGAGGGCCTGTGTAGGTGTAAACATATGCCACACTTTTTTGCCTGTTATAACATGGAATTTGAGTGGAAGGAAGATAACGTTTTACCCTTTAACAACCTGTGAGATGAATTCTGTTTGGATGGTTTTCAAGAGAATCCCTTTCTCAAAAAATTTGTGGATGTCTTTCAATACATAGGACTCTCAAATCAAAAATTCTCCTAAGTGTAGGACTATAGCATCTTAGTGCTTTTGTGCAGTCAGGGAAAACACGCAGCATGCTGAGAAAAAGGCAGAGCTGGTAATAATCCTATTTCTTTGCTCAAGACAAAAACTATTTTTGAACCTCTGTATAAATAGCTGGTGCCTATTGAAGTTGCTGTGTAGTCGGATTAGATTTTTTGTAACTTAGTCCTAAAATCCTCATCATTACGTAAAAGTACTTTTTCTGGACTGAGCCTCCATGCTAGTATTATGTTCAGAACTAGGAAAGAAGTTCTGTAGTTTGATCTTGGAGTCAGGATTGTTGTTTAAATTGGGATTTCTTTTGTTCTCTGTTTCTTTCTGTTTCCAGGATATGCTTAGACCTCTAGCTTTAAGTGACAAACTTAAAGTCTGAATGTAGCCTTGGAAACTCAGTGTATTCTTGAAACAGAACAAAGGAGATTAGGAAAGAAAAGAGAGCATCAAATAATAATAATCAAGTCATTATAGAGTGGTAATCAATTCTCATAGTGTGTAGATGCTAAAGCACTTGACAGGATCTCTGGAAAACAAATATCTTAGAAAGTAGTCCATATTCAGATTTAGGCTGAATGTTTAGGTCTATAGGAAAATCCTGAGGTTGGTAAACTGTTGGAAGCTGATTTAAACTGGGGAAGGGAAAGAGGAATGAGAGTTGCAATTTCCTTATCTGGTTTGAGTGAAAACAGACACAAATTTGTTTTTAAGCTACAGCTACACAGTTATGAAGTAGTCTATAAAACAACTAGCTGTTTAAAATACTGTTGGACAAAACTGCTTTTAAGATTACACTGATTGCTGTGTTTATTACAAGTGGTGAATGTGAGTAAAAGCACAGTAGCTATCTTTGAGATATAACTCTTTCCTTAGTCACTGTTCAACAGCGCCAGCCTCCTTTGCCCCTGCATCCTCTATGACTTCTCTGTTGCCTTGTGGTTTATTTCTCTGTCACTATCTCAAAGCACTGAGGTACGTTAATGAGATCATGTGGAAGAAAAATGAAGGCACAAGCAAAGAATTGGTAATGTTGAATATTCTTTTGATATCAAAGGAGCTGGGGAATGGAAGCACTGCCCAGGTAATTCTTACAGTTTAACTTGCTTTAATAAAACAGATGCTCTAGTCAATTTTTTATTCCTGTACAGACACCAAGATAAAAAGGAAAGTGAGATAAAAAAAATGAGAGTAATATGATTTCCCAGATCAGACTGTTGAAATTCTGTGAGATTAAATTAAAATATTCACATTTATAAACTAACCATAATGATCAAACCTTCATTACTTCCATTCATTTACTGTACCCAAATTTTATGTTTAGTTCCATGGATGTCATTTATACCTCTTTATAGAGTCTTAAAAAAGAAGTGAAATAGGCAAAGGATGTGCAGTGAAATTTTTAAAAATTGACTTTTTAAACATCCTGAATATAACACAAACTCTTGAAGTTCCCAGTGCAGACGCCTGGAAGCAGCACTGTATCCCCTATTATGTGCAATGACTTTTGCAGATGTTTTGAGGCACTGCTATATAAAGCTTTGCATATTTTGTAACAATCGTTTCACAAGTGAGTCAGTCAAGATTGAATCACCCACGTATGAGCAGTAGAATTTAATACAGTGTATATTAAATAATGAATTATTCTCTTTTGCAGTCTGGCTGTTTACACATTATTATATTTATATCTGTATCTTTTTGTTTTTTATTTAATTCTTTAACTATTTAAGTCATGGCTACCAAGGCTTACAAGTTCTGTGGCTTTTCTCCTACCAGGCAGGAAAGGGATACAACTAAAGAAACAATGATGTAGGGGAAAATGACAGGGGAAAAGGCAGCTTCCATTTTGGAGGGCTGTGAATGTGGCACAAAACCAGGTATGCAACCTCAGGGGACTACTTGGCCATACATTTGGGGGCAAGCTTAAGGTCCCTTTGTGCTACTCTGGCAGACAAATGGACATAAAACCTGGTAAAAAGGATCAGGATCCACAAATTTGGATAAGGTTCAGTCAAGAATTTGGACTTCTGCCTGCTTAGCTGAACTCATCCTAATGGTCACTCAAATGTCAGATTAAACATATTCTAATATACAGGGGGATGGAAGCTTAAAAGTGACACATTTCTAAACTAGCCTCCGTTCCACAATGCAGAACATCCAAATGATCAAAATTAGCATGTAAGAAGCCAGGGAGTGTGCGAAGTAGTAACACCATCTGATGTAAAAAGATACAGTTTTGACATCAGCAGTTTAGTGTAGCTCAGTTATTTTAACAATCTACAGCAACAACAAAAAGCAGCTATTTCAGAACAGACTCCAGCCTGAAAGACCTAGATATATGTCTTTCATCCACATCTCTGGCTCTCAAAAATGTAGAAATTCTTCTGGTAGCCTCCAAACACCTTCCTAAATAAATGCACAGTCCTAATGAAATGCCACAGGGTAGAATCACCCTTTTATAGGAAACTTCCTCCTTTTCTAATATCTAGCTTTTAATTTAGGAAAGATAAGCCATTATAGCCCTAAAGTGGCGATTTGGTGCCCTGCTGCTGCTTTTGACATCTCCCTTTCTTGCAGTTGATATATATTTCTGTAATGTTTCTCCCTTTTTCTTAACAGTAAAAAGGTTACACATTTTCACACTGTATGAGGATTAATAAAGTCAAAAAAAATGTATTCTGGGATTGTTGGTCAGTTTAATTTCATGCAGAGATCACAGTAGTAAAATATTAATGTACTACTACTGAAACAACTATGCATATTGTTGCCAGGACGCCTAATCTTTTTAACATTGGTTCTAGATATGTTCAGGAAAAAAACCCTACCATTTCAAATAATACTGCGCTCTTACATAGAGTTTTTCATCCACAGGCTTCCAGGAGCTGTACAAAGGCAGAGTCATTATCCCCATTTTAAAGAGGTGGAAACTAAAGTAAACAAAGTTGAAAGTGACTTGCCCAAGGTCTCCCAGCCGGCCAATGGCAGAGCCAGGAATAAAAAGCAGGCCTCCTGATGCCCAGTCCAGTGCTTTAGCTGCTAGGTCATACACTTAAAAACAGTTTTAATGTATTTATCAAGAAAATGCTTCTGCAGAGAGATTTGCAGCACATATGTAGTCCTAGCTTTCCCAAGAGGTTTACACTGCATTATACAAATACATTTAAATACTTCCAAGACTTATTTCTCTCTCTTTAATTCACTTGTGCCTTCAATGGATGATGGAAGAGCCTCCTCCAACTTTTTCTTCAAGACCAACTCAGAGTGTAAACTAACCTTTTTTTGGTTTTGTTTTAGACTACATGAAAATTCCTCCTTAAGAGTGAGGATATATTAGTTTAAGAAGCAAGGCACACAATCCTCCAAAGCCAATCACCCTTTGCAACACTCCCAATATATGGTAGGCCTTTAAATAAGAGACTGAATCTAGATTCTCTCGAAATACAGGGCAGAACACTACAAGAAACATCATCTTAAAATACAGATCTATGGAAAAGAAAATTCAGGTGATATACAGAAGCTCAGGTAAGATAAAGACATTTGTTAAATTAAAAGCACCTTAAAAGTTAAAACTAACAAGCCTGAGAAAGATCTCTATTGTATTACAAACAGGATTAAGTCTACAGAAATTCCAAATCCAAGATACTTATATCTTGTATTCCACTTTATACCAGGAAGCAAAAATAATAATTACTAGTACTTAAAATATTAATATTATAAATATTACTAATAACCAGTTTAAAATAATGTTTATTTAAAATATTGTATTTGCATTTATATAAGAGTTCAATTTGCTAATCTTAGAAAATGAAGTGCAAACTTAAATTAATAATTAAGTCAACCTATCCAAGTTTACACTTGTTGCTGGAGTGGTAAGAATGTTTTATTACACCTTTTTAGACCTTGTTAACTATTGTCATGTAGATTTAGTACCATATCAAAACAAATATTTAGGCAAAATATTTAAATTCTCTCTGAGCATTTTCTACCCTCTTTAAAATTCCCTGTAATTTCCTATTTATAATGGGTTTTTCAGGCCATAACAAAGAAGAATACTGTACCTCTGGTGCTGATGGCTGTTGCCGATGTGGTTGTGCTGGTTGTTAAGGTTACAGTGGTTGTGACTGTTGCAGTGGTAAGTGAGGGGATGACAGTGGTGGGAAGCAAAGTGTTGGAAACATCTGGTGAGTGGAAAAAAATATAAAATAAAATCATATCATGCAAACAAAGGAAAAGCATAATAATGGTTCAATTTGTAAATACAAGTATGTAGAAAATGTATAAATTAAAACATGCTTAACAGATTATTACAGGTACAGTAGGGTACCTTGAAATTCTTGACATATCACTCTCTAATTTCATATTTAAACATCTAGGGAAAAGAATTTAAAATACTGTTAAAATGATGACATTTCCACAGATCTAGAGAGTGAATATTTAAGTGACAAGAATCCATTTCTTCGCTGAGCCATTTTAAAGGTCTCATATGGTAAAAACCAAATACAGATGAAACATGCTGTGTCAGAGTGGGAGATGAAAAACAAACCACTATCATGCTAAATAACACACACATGTTAACGAGAAATGGCTGTATGTTAAAACAGCTACTTTCAGACAGACTTAATGGAAGGAAAAAGGGGAAATTTCTACTAACTATAAAAGTTGCTCTTTTTCGGTTTGCTTGTCTTCTTCCCATACATTTGTTTAAGACAGAGTTGTCTGCTGAGATCCAGAGCATAGTATATTTCAAACTCCTTACCTTTGCTAGCAGGCAAAATAATTTTACAATCATCCTAAATATGGGATACTTAACATAAAGCAACATTTGATAACCCCTAAGAAATTTCATTTGACATCCAACATGTAGAAACATCTATGGTAATTGTATTAGTAAAGTTGTGAGGAGAAGTGGAAAGAGGTACAAGTCTTCAACAGCAGAATCCTAGAAAATCCTTCCCATCTCTTGGTCACACTCTCAGCTGAGCAAATGCAGATCTGCTAAGCTAAGGGCACTCATTTTGGTAAGATCGTAATCAGAATTCCTTATAGTAAAACATGATTTGAATATATAGAAAACAATAAACACACACATACAGAAACAATACTTGGATGTGCACTTCCAAGGCAATAAAGGTCAATGTTCCTTTGCTTAGGAAGGGACTGTAAATAAGAAAAGATGAAAGGAAATAGAGAAAAACACTTCAATAAGGAAGATAAAAGCATTGGACACAAATTTCTCAGATAGATTCTGAACTCCTTCTGGTGAGTACCATCCTTACTATATATGTAGCTCCATTGGCTTCTGTATGGCTAACTTCAGAAGCAAGGTGCTACCCACATGCCTCAGGGGATCACAATTTGGCCCATAATTTCAGTTCTTCCTAGCTACAGAAAGGTATCATTTGCTAAGGGCCCAATCATGTATCACACAGAACACCATCAGCTCCCAGTGAATTCAATAGTAGTCAAGGATGATCAGCACTTCACAGGATTGGGTCCTGAGGAAGACAGTTCAGGAATGGGGTCTTTGAGTTCAGCATTGACTAATTATTTCCCCCTCAGCTTTTGATTTCACACGTTTACATTATTTTCAGGCTGGATGACAGATTATTTTGCAGTTTAAAAAGTTTCCCTAATATTCCCTCAGTTATTTTGCTTTTGATAAATAATATCATTATTCTTTCTACAGTCTATACTTGCAGAATATTCTATTTTGGAAAACATCAGATAGCTACATGAGATCACTTTTCCACCTTTCATACGCTGATGTTTACACCTGTTCTTCAGTGGGAAATATTCCCAGGCCAGAAAAATTAAGAAAACAAGCTTTTTAAATAATGAATATGGCACATTAATCACTAGAACAAACTGTAATATTGCCTGGAGGGTGACTGCCATTATAATTAAATAGAACTGACTTTAACGAGCATTATAAAGTAATTAACATGTTTAAAAGATATGTTATATGCACCAAAGTACACAATTATGTCCCATAATGTGAAATTCCTTCTTAGATAGATATCTGGTAATAGTTACACTAGACTACCCTTACAAAGTGAGGGAGACTTGTTAATGGGCACTAACAGATGATAGTAATATTGGTTGGACAAGAATAATCATTTCTGATCTTAGAGAAGAATGAAACTAACTATGCAGAAATCAGCATCCAGATCAAGGCATGACACCAAATGCCTGAGGGAAAATTTTCCCACCGCTTCAAGGATTAAACTAATTTACATATAATCTCTGCTATGTTAAAATCAAAGCAAATGTATACATAATATAAGTAACATTAGGAAAAAACTTCCTGTCAGGATGGTTAAGCACTGGAATAAATTGCCTAGGGAGGTTGTGGAATCTCCATCACTGGAGATATTTAAGAGCAGATTAGACAAACATCTCTCAGGGATGATCTAGATGGTGCTTGATCCTACTATTACTTTCTTAATAGAAAAAATATAAATGTATTGTAAAATCTCTGTGGTTAGGCAGTTTTGTTCATAACATGAAATTACTAGAAGCAGACAACTGCCATGCTGAGTTAGCAAGCAGGAGTCAGTTTGATTGCAGAGAAGATCCATCGTTTAACTCTGCACTCTGAGTTATGTCTGAGTCTTCTCAGGATTCTGGAAACATCTAGCTCACACTGGTTATGTTCAGAGATTTTGCTTCAGTCAAGTCACTCCTTTAGTAACATCACGTATCACTTGACACACGCAATAGTATTAGTAACTACATACCTATTGTTACAGCATCCACAAACCACACATACTAAAATTCTATGGACTGCATCTCATCCTTATATAACACTTTGGCCAACCTAACTATAGCTGTAGATGATAGTTTTCAAGCACCTGAGTTAATTAGAAGCTACGGTCCCATATTCACAAGATTTAGCAACTTGGGCTCCTAATTCCCATTGATTTTCTGTGAGATGGAATCACAGAAATGTAGGGCTGGAAGTGAGATGCGACTTCAAGAAATTATGTAATCCGACCCCTGTACTGATGGAGGACAAAGTAAAACTAGGTCCCTGACAGGTGTTTTTCCAGCCAGTTCTCAAAAACCTTCAGTGATGGGGATTCCACAACTTCCCTTAGAAGTCCATGCCAGAACTTAACTGCCCTTATAGTTTATATTAATCTGTAGCAAGGTGGATTTATGTTAAGTCAATCACTTTTTATTCTAAATTCAGTAGACATGGAGAACAATTGATCACAGTCCTCTTTATAAAACCCTTACCATATTTGAATGCTTATCAGATCCCCCTGCACAGTCTCTTTCTCTCAAATTAACATAACCAGTTTTTTAAACTTTTACTCATAAGTCAGGTAGACTCCTAAAATGTCTCTGCATTTAACAACATACTGGTTGTCTCTTCAAAAGTGATTTTGAACAATAGCAAGCAAAACATTTTTGATTGCCTTACAAGGAGGAGAAAACCATTTGCAACACACTCCACTCCTTCATTGTTTGATGACATAGAGTGAGATATGGGTGATATATCGTGGGCCTTGAAACCTAGAATGTTTCCAGCAAATCAACCAGATGGCAACATGCTCTACTATAAAGCAAAGTACAACAAAAGTTGCTGTTTAGGGCACAGAAATCACTACTGGTGTATTTTTAAAGCTGTGTTGTTGTTCAACTGGTGATACATCAAATTAGTTTTAATCACAAGCCTCTCAACATTCAGGACCATTATGATCAGAACAGCCTGAAGATTTCCTAGAACTTTTGTTTTTTACTGCCTATTCCCTGTTGCCTCATGGATATTAAAGTATTCTTCCTAATATTCCTTGTAAAGCAGGAAATATTATTTTCATTTTGTAGATGTGGAACTGAGGCAGAGCGTGAGTGATTTGTCCAGAGTTTTACAAAGTCAGGGCAAAAATAGTAGTTGAATCCAGAATTTTTAAGCCCCAACAAAGAGCATTAACATTAAGCCTTCTGCTTTGTACTATTGGACATTAACTATAAATTTTAATTAAAAAAATCCAGTAATTCTCTGTGTTACAACCAGCTGTTTTCCTCCCTACACACACTTTGAAAAACATTCCATCTGTTCATTTATTGAATTTATGACACACATGCATTTGGTTCATTTATACTTGCTTGACTAATGTGGACAGATATAGCCATGTATTGTTCTTGGGGGTTTTTTTATTTTTGAATAAAATATTCTTTTATAACAATGAACACTTTCATCTTTAATGATATAATGACTTTAGCTACTTTTTTCACAGATACAGTGCAACAAGCAAGAGTAAAGAAAGCATCTTTTAATTCAAACCCACTGTTTTAATCACAACTACATGATTAATATATTCATACACCACAAAATGGGGCCATATTCTGGTAAAATGGTTTATTTTTTCTGAGACTTCTTTTCAGTTCCTAAAAACTATTATAGATGATGCCAGACACTGAATCACTAAAATAAAAATACAGATACCCATATAAAATAGATTAGTTGCATATATCTAAGATGTCTTTAAATTTACTGAAAAGGCATGTAATCAAGTAAGATTATTCATAGTCAGCATTAATTTTAACTCTAGCTACTGAGGCAGATGATTACTTGTTGACAGGTAATTAGGATAATGTTAATTGAAACGATGCACTGACCTTAATATCTCTTTTAATCTCCTAGTTATCTTTTAATGTCCCAAAATAAACATAATGGGCCAAATTTTCAAATGAAGGGAACTTTTTTTCTCTCTTTGGTGGTGCAGAGGGCCACAACCCAAAGCGCAAATGCTTAGCAGAGAATTCCACTCTAATGGGGAAATCCCTATTGGTGCATTTCTCCAGGTGAAGAAAAGGGCATCAGGCATCTTCATTCAATCATCACTCCTCCACTGGCTTAAAGGTTATCCACTTAAGACCCAATGCCATTTGCAGAATGCAGAGATAATTAGGAGCAGTTCAAACCACCATCAGAACTAGCATGGACTGGAGGATCAGGAAGCCTGAACCATTTCCCTGATAATCTCTCCTCCTTCCTGCAACAAGTCCAGCAGAGTTCCATAAAGCAGCAGTCCTTCTTTTACGTTAATGGAGCTACATCCATTTACATCCACTGAACGTATAACCCTACGCATTCTGAAATAAGAGATGGTGATGCTGCAAAATAACAGAGTGCAATTTCAAAAAAATGGCTGCACTACTGTAGCAAATTATTATATATATATAAAGTCTGACAGAAAAATTAAAAGGCAAAGTGATAAAGATGGATGGACCCTGTGGTATTCGGACTGAGAATGAAAGAGACCCTAAGTGTTAACTGAACTGAGTGATGACCTACCTGGAAAACAATCTCTCTACTCTGCAAAATTTAATCAGAGACTGTAATGTGTATTACTGAATTATTTAGCAAGATTTTAAATCCAAAAGGAGTTGTATTTACTGTTGTTCCCAGAAACTGGGACTGAACAAAGAGATTGTGGCTTGAATGTCATGCGACAATAGCGCCTTAGCAATGAAATGGAAAGATCACAAAGCTTTGTGGACATGAGATCACTATTTATGCTTTTACTCAAAGACTTATTTGGTGTTGCCTGGGTCCAGGTCTGGGTCTGGCCCAGGGCAGGGGGCTGCACAGGATGTCTGGTGGCTTCTCCCCTGGTCTGGCCCAGAGGCAACGGGGCCACCCAAGCCACCTGCTGGTGCTCCCTGAGGCTGGCTCGGGTGGCAGGGGCTGCACAGGCCACCCGCCAGCTTCTCCCTGGGAGTGGCCTGGAGAGGCAGAATCCATTCAGCACGGTTGCCAGGGGCAGCAGGGGCTGTGTGGCGGCTGGCAGCTGCTTCCCAGAGGAGGCCAGAGTGGCAGAGACCATGCTGCTGGCCAGTGGAACTACATAGGGCTGGGGCATTGATGTTCCCCTGTGGTCATTTATGAGCAGGGCTCGACAAATCGCTATATCTACTCGCCTGTGGCGAGTAGATTTCAGCCGGTCACCCCGGTCACCGGTGCTGCGTGCATGCACAGTGCCGGTATGCCACATGCACGGTGCGGGGCTGGCGAGTAGATCTCGCCGCGGTTCATCGAGCCCTGTTTATGAGTATAACTGTCCTGCTATCACAGCCCTCCCTTTCCATTTGATATGAAACAACCATATTCCACACACATTCCATTGTCCTGGCACAACCAAACCCTGGTCATCCTTTAAGTTATGATAAGAGGAAGGTCCTAGCTCTTTAAGAGGAGTTCTTGAACAAAAGCACTCACAGATGGATGGACAGACATGCGCATTTCTAAAATATATAATAAGATTAGTTGATTCAGATTTATGAAACTCTGAAATGGCAATTTATATTTGATTTTTTTTTTTGCTAGCAGACTGTAGTTTTTAAAAAGCAAAAATCAAAAGCATCTCAATAAAAGTATGATGTGGCTCTGACTCTTAATTAAAACAATAAAAGTCTAGACCAATTTCCAATTAGTTCACATAGAGCTTGGCTAAAATAACTAGTCAGTTTGGAAGCAGAATAAAATAGATTCACATAGTCTCAAGATTTAAGAAGTGTAATGCATCTCTAAACTATACTAAAAATAGGAGGACATTAAAATGCTCATTAAGGTTTTATTCAATGCTGTTTGGTAGGATGGGAAGAAAAAGAAAAAAATCAAGGGATTGAAACACAAAGATCTTGGGTTCTACTGCTTCCTCATAAAATATGAATTAAACGAATTGTATTTTTCTTCCCTCCTGTTAAAATATATTTTTACAGGGCTTTTTTCTAATCTTGAAAGCAGCAGATTTAGTAACAGATGGAAGACAAAGCACTACACAACTTTAAAAAACCTGTTTCTCTCTTCTATTTTAGTTAAGCTAAAAATTGGTGTCAACAACTAGTATACACACACACACAGAGGGCCAAGATTCTCCCCTCAAGTTCCATGTATGGGAGTTGGTACACAACACTCAGAATTTGGCTGAGTTTTTTTAAATAATATTTCTTGTTTACACTCTTATAGCATCAAAAGCCCTACTGTACAAACACAAAGGAAAACACAATTCCTGTCCAAAAGAGTTAATCTAATCTGAAACTAAAGCAAGAGTTTGTAACCATGATAGAGGAGGGAGGAAGCGTGAGAAAAATAAGTCCACATGCTTATACCGATAATTATTACACAAGTATTTGCGTAGTCCAACACCTTCTGGAAATTAAAAAAAAAAGCTGACTCTGATTACCTTACAACTTTGTCATTACTGGAGGGCTGGTTTCTTTTAAACAACCAAGCAGAAGAGGGGATTGTGAAAAGGGAAGCCAGAAAAGGGTTTCAATTTTCTCACCCCATCTACTCAAACTGTACATAACGTCATTAAAAGAGTTAATGGGGGAAGTATGGCTGAAGAGAGCTATATTTCCATTACATCACATAGCTGGTATCTCGCTCTCGCTCTCATATTATTCATATATATAAGGTTTGTGCATCTGTCTGTGAGTGCTTGTTCAAGAAATCCTCCTAAATGGTAGGAGCTAGGAACACCGAATTTGGTATGCAGCTTCCTCTTTCCCTAAAGTAAAGCAAGATCAGGGTTTGGTTGGGCCAGGAAAACCAGAAGCACGAGGAAAGAAACTGTTTTCCATAACATGGAAAGGGCAGGGAGCTGGAGCTGAGTTGTTCAGAGGGACGCTATACTACAGTGGCCACTGGGGGCACCTAGAGCACAGGGGACAGCTGTCCAACAGAGTGTCCACTGGGGACAGCTGCACCACCAAGGAAATGGCCAGCAGGGCTGGGGCTCTACCATCTTGCCTGCCAGCACACCGATAAGTAACCCCTCTGATTAGGGTTGCCAGGTGTCCAGCATTCACCCGGACAGTCCAGTATTTTCGGCTCCCGTCCAATAAAAAAATTCAGAGAATACCGGACACCTAAAATGTCCGGTATTTTCTGAATTTTTCCCTGGCCAGGAGGCAAAAATGATGGGCACCTGGCAACCCTACAAACACTCAGCGCCCACCTCCTCCCCCCCAACCCCTGCCTTGGCTCCCAACACCCCCAGCCCCCATGCTTACCGGGTTCCCCAAGGCTGCTGGCCAAAAGACCTAGGGGAAGCAATGCTTTCCCGAGTCTTAGTGCTCAACCGTTCCCCTGTTCCTATCCCTGCACTAACTAAAGGGGACATGCTTTTAATGCTGTTTTATTTTAAAGGCCCCCGGTGGCCAAGGGAAGATGGGAGGGGGGAAGGAAAGGTCTGTGCCAGATGGGACTGCCAGTGCTGAGCCTCTCCTCAGCTCCCAATCCTTACTCTCGCACTCCCCCCAGCACATTTCTGCCCTGCCCCACCACATTGCCCTGACTCCTGCACCACCCTTCCCCCTGGAAGGACCTAGGCAATGCCAGGTAAATCTTTTAATGTCTCTATAAAAAAATGAAAGATAAAAAGGGTGGGCTGGCTGAAGATGAATTCAGAACAGAACACAGGTAAAATGGATGAAGAAGCCAGAAGATTTAGCTGAAATTCAAAGAGAGCACCCACCACATGTGAGCAGGTGGGCTACCTTGGAATTTTATTATAACCTGGGCTCATTGTGGCAGATCACGTAGTGGCAGGTAGTCAAAAAGACATTTTCCATTTATATCTGGCAAAAAAATACAGCCTTTTCTTCCTGGTGCTACAAATGTTACTAATATGCCTTTGTTATCTTGCACTCTACACAAAGCTATATGGTGCTGCACATAGAGAGCATTTGAAAATTGAATCAAGTGCAGAATATGGCAACCTGCTTGCTGATCAGGGTGTTTCACAGGGAACATATAATATCAGTGTTTCAATATCAGCACTAGCTGTGGATAAGTTTTTAGGTAGAATTCCAAGATGGTGGTTTTGACCTCTGAAGCCCTGAATGCGTACCTGAGGGGCTACCTCTTTCTACCTGCCATTGTGTCACAGTTGACATTAACAAAGGAATGGCAGCAGGAGCTTCCTAGATGCAAGCAAGAGAGCTGTTGGCAGGAAGGGTCCCTTGATTCTGGAACTTGCTTCTCTCTTTTGGATAAAGAGCTCACATGCATTAACATTATAAGCATGCTGCAAAGTCTGTCATTTTTTGCAAGGGGCACAGAGTCCGTATGCGAGCACCCAGAAATTAGAGGATGATTTAGGTGGGATCTTATTATATGATTGGGTATGGGTCTTCAGTTTTTTTTCCTGGAATAGATAATTAATTGGGAGATTTATTACTGTTGAAACTGATGAAGTAAAATGATGTATGGAAATGTTTTAATTTTTAAAATTGTGTTTTAAATTTTGGTAGATGCCAGAAACACATGATTAAGAATTTGACATTTTCTTATAATTATCCCTAAACATGCAAAGTATTAAGTACTATTATGCATTTCAAGGAAATGGGTCCAATTCTGTATTTAAAATGTTTTAATAATCTAGATTGAAGAGTTGTGTTTAAGTGTGACATTATCAGTGATAAATATCAGCATTAAATGCAAATGCCAACAGAAAGCCAAAATTTGTATTCAACAGATGGATTAACTTTTGATTATTTGTTTTCTTGTGCCAATAAAATATTAGAATACTTAATTTAGATGACTACAAATATGTGCTCTGAGTTTGAGGTTTTATTAAAGTCATCTGAAATATTTTCATCTTAGGTTTTTAAAAACAGTTTTCTACTGTTAATATGTTGCATCTCTAAATCAGTTCACTGTCTCAAATAAAACTGAAGTGTCCTTATCTTCATTTTCTAATTGATCTACTTATTATAAATACACTGCTCTTTGTCACTGAAGTATATTAAACCACATCACATTTTATATAAACTTATCAGGAGGAAATTAGGTAAAACTTACACAATAAGTCATTGACTGCAGTCTTTCTATATTTATTTATGAACCAATGCCTCAGTTTTAAGTATTACATGATTCTTAATATGGGCACTATATGGTAATTTCAAACAACATGTTCCATTAATTCATATGCTGAGGTAGCTTTATTCATAAACAGGTAGTATTTATTATTTTAATTATATAAAGATTATAACTGTAATTGGAACTCAAGCACATATTAAGGAACATCCCTGCTGTGAAAAACTGACAATTTTAAGTAGACTAGATAAAAGTTGGAAGAAAGGAAATAGTATCATTCCCATTTTACAGATGGGAGACTGAAGCAAATGATTAAGTGACCTGCCTACCGTCACACAAGAACTTGTGGTTCAACTGGAGATGGAGTCCACCAGTCTGGTGTCTTAACCACAAAAAAGAATTCTCTCTTTTGAACATAATAGAAATCCATACTTTTATCTTCAAAAAATGCAAATGTGTTTATACTTAAAAGAGAACTAGTACCATAAAATGATTAAACTAATTGCTTGTGTATGATCACCAGGACTTGTCCTCAAGCCAGGCATACTTACTATACTTCTTGGTATAGAATTCTGTGCTATTTGTTGTCATCTGATCATATAACATTTGTGAATTCCTTTTTTTTTTTTTTAACACTCAGGACAAGTTACACTGTCTTTTACATGTCCCTGAATGACTTCTAAAGTTAAAATGTCAAAGAGTCTGTAGTGGCAGCAGATCTCTGAAAACATGTTAAAAAAAAAAACCCTGACATGGTACAAATCAGACACCAAATCAGCCTTGAACCAACTTGGCACACTTTTTCAGAACAACTGCACATGGCTCTTTCTGTGAAGAAAATTCTGAAAAGCTCAATCAGTTTCACAGCTGGAGGATGAAAGAGACAAGGAAAGGAAGAGATGGGAGTGATTCTTTTATATTATTTTCTCTCTTATTGAGAAACAAGTTAAAACTAACACGGAGTGCTGATCTTGATGTTGCTTTCATTCTCTCTAAGAAATTCAGGACAACATGCAGGAGTAGTTGACACAATTTGAGATTTACTACAATAATTGTCGAGTTAATAAAAAGGATTATAAAGAATTTTTAAAGTAAAACTAGAGGCAGCTGAGCCTAATCCAAAATGCTTCAGCAGAGAGTGATGCACAGTATGTTTGGCTGAAATTTTGGCAATTTTGAAAGCTGAAGTATAGTGCGTTTGGTTGTTTAATAGGTGACACTGTAGTAGATAAATACACTTAACTGACACAAAAATATCATTGTGTAATCCAACCTGCCACCACATAAACAATTTATATATTTTTAGTAGTCAAATTTTCAAGGTATGAGTTTTTTCCTCTTCTAAACAATTTCATCTGTGCAAACTAAAATGAATTCAATATTACAGCTTAAATGAAAACCCCATGTTCTTTTTGCCATGCAGGTCATGTACAATGTGCTGTTTGTATATTGAAAGCTCAAACATGGTACACGTGTTGGAACTGAAAACGAAAGACACAACTTTCTTAAATTGAAATAGCACACAACTAGCCAGATAGTCTTTAGCTATTTTTAGCCCATAAAGCATTGCAAAACCATGATTTGACCACCAAATACAATAACACATGCTTGAAGAGAAATTTGGTCCTAACTGCTAATTTCTTTCATATAAAATAATGTATCAGGAAATCCTCTACAAAGAAGTTGCAGTTCCTGCTGGTCAGAAATGAAAGCAGTGCAGAGCTGTCAGTGAGGCAAGCAGATCAACTCTTGCAGGGGCTCTCCAGAATGCTAGAATGAAAGCTACAGAAAACCTAACTAGAAACAAAGAAACAGAAGGCATCAAAGGGGTCAGGAAGGCCAACCAGAACAGTAATCCATAGGAGTGACAGTTTGAGATTTGTGAGCTACAAGTGGCTCTTTCATGTGTCTCCTGCACCACTTTGCAGCACGTGGTATGAAAACACTGTGATTTAATTATAAACCAGTCTAAGTTATTAACCAATCAGGATGTTTTTACTATGTTAAGCACCAAGTGTAGATGATACTATACTCGGTCAGTCATTTTTCAGTGAGAAAATATATATTAAATCAAACAATTCATATTATGAATAAAAACTATAAAGTGATTATGATAATTACTCTCCAATCTTGACACTTTGGGATAATGTTGATTATTAATTTGGCTCCTGAACCACTGAGGGCTGAGTATCAATGGTTCACGCCAAAGAGTTGAAGAAAATTAATCTATTTCCTACTAGGATTTTCCTTTCAGACCCTTTCTTTCCCTGCTCCACTCTTTTGCTAGTTCTTCACTCCACCCAAAATGAGAAAGTGTGAATTGGCTTGCCACTGTCTTGTAGAAATATATTTGGCAATTAAACATCAGTGAAGATTGGTGGCACAGGGAGAATAAAGAAAAAAATAGACTGAAGCCTTTTAAGAGAAAACAAATCATTATGAGCCCACAAAACCTTGGAGCATCCTCTTCGAATGGAGACATCTGCCAAGGCCAGCAGTTTTCAGAAGTTAAAGCTTCACTAAATCTGAGTCCATTTTCAAATGGAAAACAAAAGCATTCTCTCTCTGCCAAATTTCAAATTCCTGTCCCAAACGATGAATCTACTGCTAGTCTTCAAAAGTAGTTAAAAAAAATTTAAACATAGCCATAACTATCTATTTTCCCCAAACCTATTCTTGGAAATGGCTTCACCATTTTTGCTGAAACTGAAAAACAAAAAACCTAAACAAAACAATCGCTGAAACAAAGATGTAGTGTGTAAAATCCAGTCCAAAATAAAGTTTGCAATATTCTAAGCAACTGAAAATACAGGATTATAACAAAAAGAGTTAAACAACCTTGGTTATAGGCATCATTATCGGTTTCACTTATAATATATGACAAGTTTTAAATCACATTGGTCCAAAAAGTTAATACCTGTGCATAAAAGCAGAATTCTGTTATTTTCAAAAATAAATTGCTTTCTGCTCTTCAAGTTACACATTATGGTTTTGGATGCCTTTTGCTATACTCCAAAATCACCTTAAGTTTTAATATCTCATAATCAACTTTATAAAGAGTTAATGTGAATTACTACTTGCTAAGTAGAAACCAGCGGGCCCTGCAAAAACCAAAAGATAGCAACACACAAAGTAAAATAACAGTCTCTACTAAAAATACATGTAAATAAAATATCTCAAATTAATCTAAAATATTGAAACAGGTTGCGACAAAACTTTGGCTTTTTTGTTTTGATTTTTGTTTACATATGACATGAAACATTACATATCACATGAAACATTGTTGATCAGTTATCCTTATATTCATTACATCCAGAGAAAACCAAATGAAGATGTTTAATATGATATTTTGGCTTTGCATTGTATACAAAAGATAGCTGTATATCTGAGTAAGCTGGATTTGACAAAAGCTTACCAACAGTAATAGTAAAACTAGAAAGTTTAATAACTACAACTAGCGCATTGCCACCAGATTACCAATATAAGAAATAGTAATGGATTGTCACAAACCAACCCCAAATGTGTGCATTTCAGCCTTATTACTCTTTCCTCTTCTATTGTCATCTTGATTCATCAGAGAGCTGCGTGAGGGATGCTAGATCACATGTCTGTTTTTTAATAGCTGTCCATCAGAGATGTGTTAGCAGTTTTGCATAAACTATTCTCACCCCATCTTAATTCAAATTAAAATACATTACCTCTATACAGTGATTATAGTAGCTACTGCTTGCTTGGAACCAAAGATCTGCCTGGAACTCCTGAATTTTGCAACCCCAGTTGTCAGAACAATATGCTGCTAAAGTAACACTAAACTAAGATCAACTGAAATCTTAGCTATTAAAATGAAATAGCATGT
Organism: Rafetus swinhoei; assembly: GCA_019425775.1. Lineage (NCBI taxonomy): Eukaryota > Metazoa > Chordata > Testudines > Trionychidae > Rafetus > Rafetus swinhoei. Next base: position 185,340,055 of record CM033437.1, on the reverse strand, counting down.
CATTATACTCTACTGACTGCAATGCATCCTAAATTTTACTTGTATACTGCTCATAAAAGAAGACAATGGTCCAATTACTTAAAAATGCTCAAGACTGCAGAGTAATTATCATAACCCTTTTAGAGTTTTTATTCTATACAGATAATAAATGAGTTTGTAGGAAATGGGGCATAATTAGCAATTGGTAGACTAACTTTTTCATTTATTTAACTAAATGGTGCTGCAACAATCTTTGATTTCATGCATTCATGTTATCTTCAATATAAATAAATTCCAAATAATGGAAGTTAAATCTGGCATTAAATATATGTAGCATTGCATACAATGTTACCAACCTAGGTAATTTTTAAGTCCAATTTTGACACATAGCTTTATTAAAGTGAAGTGCAGAAACATCACAGTTTTTAGTTTATATTACCTTTCAATAATGCTAGCATTGACAAAAAAAAAGTTAGACTCAGGAAATTCAGAATTTAGATTATACCTCAACAGCAAATCACAGTGAAATAACTGTAAGTCAAATTTTGGAAAACCACCTAAATGCTTTGAAAAATTACCTGAACTCTGCTTCAACAGCATCAAAACCCCCAAACTCATACTTGGAACAAAAACAAAAAGAAAAACCAGCACTGAAGAACTATATGAAGAACTTGACTACCTGCGGAGTAGTTGCAGTACACTTATTTCCAGACACACTCCGTTGTTGATTCATTTTCTACATATGCATCCAAAATACTATCTTTATATGTTCAGTGACTGTAGACATGGAGAAAGCCACTTTAAAATTCAAAGTTAGCATGCATTCTACTTCTCTTTAAGGCATTACACAGTAAGTTCAAATGCAAAACTATCACATATTCTAAATTAACAAATTATACGTCTGTGTAACAAATGAAACCTTTTAATGTGTCATGTCATTGATGCCATTTTTCAAAATTCCAGATCTGCATACCTCAGTGTAGGACTAACTCATATTTTAAGATACAAATGGATGGCAGTGTCATTCCTTCGTATATAACATGTTAGAATTTGTAAGGCTATGTCTAGGCTGCATTGCTTTTCTCTGAGGCATAAGGGATGTGTTGAAAGAGTGCTTTTTTCTGAAATTTGGCGCCGTGTTAACGTTCCATATATCAGAAAAGCCCCTTTCGAGAGTAAATTGGAAAAAGGTACGCAAATTATGTATCTTTTTCTGATTTAACTCTGCAGTCTAGACATAGTCTAAATGTCCACAACTGAAGAGCGTGGACTTTACTGTGCTGCTACTTTCAAACAGAAAACTATTTCAAGAAACCATTCATGAATTAGAGCTGGACAGTTCATGCATAAAATTAAGACAATATCATAATGGTCTTAACAGACTTCTCACAGTTAAAGGTGTCCAAACACAGACTTCCTTAGCCAAAGTGCAGAAACAACATTATGCAATGCAAATGTGACGAAGGCTATGTGGAAGTAGAACCTCAGAACTGGTTTCCTGGGTTTGTTTGAACATGGATGTTCTTGGAAAGTGATGAACATTTAAAAATTAAGGTGCACCTAATTTAACTGTGAATTATAAGAAAGTGTATGCAAATTTCCTGCATTTTTATAACCATTCTGGAGGGGGCTGGGAAGATGTCTCTCCACCCACCCCTCCTTCCAGCTACTTTTCTTTGGTATCTTTAGGAACAGACCTTCACTCTTGCACATCTCTGAAGACCTGCAAGAAGGAAATCCCTCCCCTGAAGATGCTAGCATTTACACAGATTAAGAAATCCTTTCCTGTGGATATTATGAAGTCTGTTTATTTAAATTGCCTAGTAGGCATGTCAATATGTAGCCGGGCCTTATCTATCGATTAATCTTGTTGATTACATGCATTACCCCCCCTGCCTCCGTATCAGCACGAGGAGCTGGTTTTCAAGCAGGTTCCCTGTGCTGGCTCTGCAGACCTGCCTGCCCCTGCCCCCTTGCTGTCTCCTACAAAGATGGGAGGGGCAGCGGCAGGAGCCGGTGGTGGGGGGAGCCGGCTTAAAAAATTGTTCCCCCCAGCACCAGCTCTGTGGTGCTGCCTGCCTCTACCCCCTCTCCTCCTAGATAGCAGCATGGGGGAGGAGGCAGGGGAGGCTGCCACAAAGCAATCTCTGTCAGCAGCAGCAGCCCCTGTCTGTGGGGTGTATGAGCTCCCCACAGACAAACGATGCTCCACAACCTACAGAGCAGCCTCTGTCTGCAGAAGGCCTAGGTTTGCCACCGACAGGCTATTGCTATAGACCAGCCTCTGTCCATGGGGAGCTCAGAACCCCGCAGACAGAGGCTGCGGTGCTCACTGGGAGTGGGGCCAGGATGCATTGGCTGCCGGTCCCACCCTGGGAACCACTGAATAGTTATGTAACCGCTAAGATTTCCTGTGATTACGTGACTATTCAATTACACAATATCTAACATCCCTATTGTCAAGGGAGGTTGTGCAACCTCCAACACTGAAGATTTTTAAGTGAAGGTTGGACAAACACCTGTCAGGGATGTTCTAGATGGTGGCTGGTCGTGCCATAAATACAGGGGACTGGACTTTATGACCTCTTGAGGTTCCTTCCAGTCCTATGATTGAAGGGAAGAAAAGAAATTGTAAGGGAGCAGCACGTAAGAGTACAGTATATTTTCTTTTTCCTCTTGTTTCTAAGGCCAACAAGCCAGCATCCCCTTTAGTCTGTGAAATCAAAACTCAATTTTTTTTCCACAGGAAAGCATAGGTACCCAGACTATTTAAACGATATCCGAGTTGATCCACCATTATATTTAAAATCTTAATAATCGATAATCAACACTTTTTTGGGATGGCAGTACCAAGTAGCAACAAAACAGACTTTATGAACATTGGTGAATTCTTCTATTTTTAGGAAGAAAAAACTGAACACCATGTTGTCCACTTTAATTCAAATTTGGATATTTTACACATATATACACATAACACACACACTCAATTCTCAGATCCACATCTAAGCTATATTTTGAGGTGGATATTTCTTTATTTGGGATTTATATGTGCAGACATACAATTTAGGTATATAATAAAAACTGAGTTGCAAGCTTAACGGTGGAGAGGTTACTACCACTTTAATACCAATGTTACTTCTCTTTTCAGTAGTCCAAGCACATGTTCAGTGAAAGGATAAGTCAGTGTAGTTCCCTCTAGTTGGTCATGTCTGTAAATTAAATGATTTATTCCCATAACAAGTAGGCCGTCTTAGAGTTTATCCAACTTGTTCAATGTTTGGAAACACTCACTGAGAGATGTGAACACCAGTCATAGGGTTACTTCATTATAATGAGACTTGCTGCTCTGTATTGCTGTGTCTCTTTCTATTCTTTTCCTCTTGCAGTGAATATTTTGTCTGTTTATCTTTGAGAGACGTTTGCAAGAAAAGATACTCACAACCAGTGCACGAGATTAATTAGAGTGCTGGAGTGAAAATACTTGCAGAGCAGAATGTCTACTTCCCATTTGATAGGCCAATTACAGTATGCATTTTTACCTGATTTTAAAAGAATTCTCCAGCTTTTTAACCTTTTTAAAAATTGCTCTAATAATCATTGGAGCACGGTAGGTGTGCTTAGTGCTTTTACAAGTGTGAAAAAGGGAGAGGTCTAAAAGGATTATAGAATGGAAATGAAACATGATACAGAGAGGGAGGACAACAGGGGCTGACAGCAGACAAATAAAGGAGGTTACAAAACAAATGAAAATAATGCAGTTTGGCTGTGTATTGTGGCAAAGCTCCGACCTAGCCTGGAGGGGGGCAAAGTGAGTTAGTATTGAGGACAGATTTGAAGAGGGAAGATGCTTGGTGCACTTCAAGAATATGACTGCTCCAGCTAAAAAAGATGACCAGAGATCAGGGCACAAAAAAGAAAATAGTTGAATGCAAGGGCTGAGACAAAGGCAAATGCCCAATTGTGTAGTCTCACCAATTAGGGTGAACAGTTTAAATACAATATGGAACGAGACAAGGAACTGACAAAATTCTTTGAGGAAATGATGGAGTCAGAGCAATATCAGAATTGGCATGTGTCTATGCAGCATTCTGAAGCCTGCAGGCAGGAAGCCTCCCAGCCCTGGTTTACATGCTTATGTCTCTAAAAACAGTTCAGTGGACAGTGCTTTGAAGTTGCTGTTTGGATTGGAGCAAACCCAAAGTGTTGTCTACACATCTATATCTAGAGAATTAGCCTGAATCCTGCAAACCCAACTCTCTTGACTGGAAAGCTTACTCATATGGGCTCCAAAATGCTAAGCAGACATATTCTAAAGAGCTAACTGCACTATGCTGGAGAGACTGAAGACAGAAGACAGCAGGGAAACTGGAAAGGAAAAGATAATACAGGTAGTACCACAGCAAGAAATAACCATGTGTGAACTACAGTTGATTTTGGAAGGTACTGTACACTTTTCTGTTGGAAAATGTGTTAATTATAAGAAAACTTTTGATGGACACCTGAGAGGCAGGCAGAAAAGCAGCTGTGTCAGCCAGTAACCATAGTTTTCTGCCAGCTTGGACACTCCGACTCCCAGGGCAGCTGCATTCCGGGGGTCTCTAGCTTCTTGACCAGTCAGCTCACTGGGAAGCAGCTGCCCAGGAAGTCGAGGAACTGACTTCCTGAACAGCTGCCTCCCTCTGCTGCCTGATTCCATAATGTGATGGCTGCCTGGTGAGTAGGGCAGCCCGAGAAGCATCTGGGAGCAAGCTGAGAGAATATGGCTCACACATTGATGTGACTGTTCTTTCTAGCTTCAAGTGCTGTCTACTTCAGAAGAAAAATAGAGGCTCAAGTTAATCCAGGTTTACTGCCCAGGAGAAAGCTTCCAAATCACCAGGACTAGTTCTTTCTACTACGTATATTGTATTTGCCGATGAGAACTGTATTTTATTCATGATGATTGGTAACTCAAGTTAACTTTGAATATCATAACATTATCTTGTAAGATCATAAGATTCTTGATGTACAGTAACTCCACTTGTCTCATTTAATCTAATGTATACATACAGTGAATCACATATTATCTTGTGATAATAAGTAAAACCCACAGTAATTTGTAAATTAGTTAAAGCATTGCTCTGTTAGGGGATTTCCGAGTAAAATATAATGGACTTGTTTACAATGAAATTTTCACTACTATCTGACCTAGTGGAGCCCCTATTTCAGCTTTGCAGATATGAAAGCTGTGTTTGGAGATTATGCTCCTGCGCGTGGCATAGAGTGAATCCTCTAATAAGTGTAGGGATGCCATGCTTTCTTGATACCCAGACTTTGGTTTCTGGTGATACACACACTGCTGGAGCAGAAATAAGAAATCTGGGACAGGGCAGTCCCAGGCTGCAGCCACTCAGAGTAGTAGAAAGTTTTTTGCCTTATTCTGATCATATTTCCTGTTGCTAATAAAGAGTTGATCTTGATATTGGTCTATTTGTCAGTATGAGTTCTGGCCTCATAGTATCATTTTCATTGTCTTGTTCACATTGGGGAATATTCCATCATATTTAAACTTCTGTCATACTTGATACTACAAAATTGAGCATGAACCAAGTCTTCAGTGATGGTGGCAGCCACAGGTGATTTGTCCAGGTAACTTAATTATGACAGACATGTTCAGTTCTCAACTCCAGATATAGTAATGGAGCTTTTTACTTAAGCTTTCCAAGTAGAAAATATTATTTTTAAGTTGAATGTCATGATTTTGGTAGTTTGTTCTGCATACTGGTGATTAACAACAAACATTTGGTCATAGGTAACAAAAAATTCTCAATAAAGTAAAGGAAAGAGAAAGCACAAATTCTGCTGCCTAGAGTCCATCACCATAATTGAGGTATAATACATCTTACCAGAACATGTACTTCTAATACAGCAAAATAATATATGAAAATGTAGAAATGACAAATAGCTACAGTTATTACAAGTATTAGAATTACTGCCGGAGACAAATGTTTGAGTGAACACAAGAACAGCCATCCTGAATCAGACCAAAGGTCCATCTAGCCCAGTATCCTGTCTTTTGACAGTGTCCAATGCCAGATGTCCCAGAGGAAGTGAACAGAACAGATAATCATAAAGTGATCCCTCTCCTGTCATCCATTTCCAACATCTGAAAGAGGCTAGGGACACCATTCCTACCCATCCTGGCTAATAAGTATTGATGGACATCGAATTTATGAATTTCCATGAATTTATCTAGTTCATTTTTGAACCCTATTGAAGTCCCAGTCTTCACAACATCCTCTGGCAAGGTGTTCCAGAGGTTGACTGTGCGCTGTGTGAAGAAAAACTTCCTTTTGTTTGTTTTAAACTTGCTACCTATTAATTTCATTTGGTGACCCGAGTTCATATGTTGTGGGAACAAGTAAATAACTTCTCCTTATTCACTTTTTTCCAGACCTGTGGCGATTTTATAGACCTCTATTATATCCCCCCTTAATCTCCTCTTTTCTAAAATGAGAAGTCCCAGTCTCTTTAATCTCTCTTCATATGGAACCCATTCCAAACCCCTAATAATTTTTGTTGTCCTTTTCTGAACCTTTTCCAATGCCAATGTATCTGTTTTGAGACGAAGTGACCACATCTGTACATAGTATGCAATATGTCGGCGCACCATGGGTTTGTACAGAGGCAATAAGATATTCTCTGTCTTATTCTCTTCCCCTTTTTTAATGATTCTTAGCATTCTCTTTGCTTTTTTGACTGCTGCTACACATTGAATGTTTTCACAGAACTTATCCACTATGACTCTAAGATCTCTCTCTTGAGTGGTAATAGCTAAATTAGTCCCCATAATTTTGTATGTATAGTTGGGATTATTTTTTCTAATGTGCATTTATTAGCATTAAAATTCATTTGCCATTTTGTTGCCCAATCACCTAGTTTTGTAAAAAAAAAAAAAAAAAAAAAAAATTTTCCCTTTGCACTGCTGTCTAAAAAACTTTCATTTCATGTACACCTCCCAGTTGGAATGTTTGCTTGGCATGTGTTATTAATAGTAAAAGAAAAATTAAAGTAGCAGCTGTATGTCTTCTGCAAAGCAGCACAGACCCATTTCATAGTTAAATTCGTTGACTTTATCTAAAACTAAATTCCTTTATTTCCAGGGGAAAAAATTAAACAGAGATATTAACTTCAGATATTATTTATAACAAACTGCAATTAATTTCCATAAAGCTATATTTATTTAAACTACCTTCAACCGACACCAGGACACTATTACCTCATCTTCCTCTGCGTTGGGAGATGACTCTTCTACACAATTTTAAGTCTAGGTTGTCCCAATTAAAGGCATCACAGTGCCTTGGTTTGTTTGTATAATTAATATGTATAAACACTTTGCTTTACCCTTAATCTCTAATTATGATAAACTACACATTTTCATTTTTAGGCAAGCTTCTGCTCTAAGCTGTCTAAATCTCTTCTGAGTTATGAAGATAACTTTGGAAAATTGAGGGAATTAGTGGATAGGGTCCCACTGAGAGACGTGTTAACAGTAAAACAGAGAATAGGGAGGGCAGGCAAGTCTGAGAAACTTGACAAAAAAAGCAGAGAAAAAATTCAGTAAAGAGAGAACAATTCAGTAAAGAGAGAAAAAAATAAGACAAACAGGGCAAAAATCATATATGGGTAAAAATTAAATATCAAGACTGCTGTGAGTGAGATCATGCTTCCCTTTCCACTGCTCTGTGCATGGAGACGACCTTCCACATATAGTAGGTGGCCTCAGTGGCCTCATCTCTCCATTTTGATCTGGTGGCATCTTTTTCCCATAGTCCAGGAACGGTGCATAGACTGGGAGCAGAGCCATCCCATCCATAGGATGGTTCAGGGTGGTTGCCCCAGGCCCACAGCAGCTGCCTCAACTGTCCTATGGATGGGAGGTACCCGTGGCGGCAACAGGGATTTCCCCCTTCCCCACACTCACCATGGTGGCAGCGGGATCCAGAGCGGTCTCACTGCCTGCTCCACTACGATGCACAACCTCTCCCAGTTGGCTGCGCCCTGCTTCTCCACAGCAGCAGGAAGCAAAATGCCCCAGACCTAAAGTGCCCCAGGCTCCGTGAGCCCCTGGGACAGTCAGGAAAGAAGTGGAAAGGTTGGGGGTTGCCTACTGGTCTCTCTCCAGCTCCAATGAGCTTACCTAGAAATATTAACACAGCCCTAGTAGTTGTATTGTCTTGTACACATAACCATCAATCTCACCCTGCAGTCCTAGAGGCTGCTGTGACAAACTCACGGGTAGCTTGGCTTCAGTGAAATCACACTGCTAATGGGGTGCTGCTGGTGTCCAGAGCAGAGTGGAAGCAATGTAGGGTATTTGCATGTTTTCTTGTGAGCTTGATGGATTCCCATTTTCTCAGCTGTTGCTGCCCTGACTAGACAATACGGGGGGAAATCTGTGAGGGCTTTCTTGTGGAAACTCCCTTCTCAAGTGGCTTTGGTCCATCCCTATAAATTTGGCATTGTATGTATAAGAAATGAAAGATGGGCAAGACAGAATGCATGACTCCCTGATGGTTTATAAGCCACAATAAAGGTGTGACAGAGTGCTAGGTAAAAAAAGCCAGAGTCAACACTCTTCATAGCAGTTCCAGTAAAGCAAAACAGACTGGAGCTGACAATGCAAGGCTGTGCCTAATTTGTGGATGGGGCAAGGCAGAAAAGCTATATAAGCCATTAGCCAGAGCCCAGGAAGGCAATGAGAAGGAGAGAAAGATATACTATCTCTTGCTTGGGAAAGGACAAATATCTTCATGTTGCTATCTTTGCTACAAGAGAAGATGTGAAGAGAAAAAAAATGGTTATTTATCTTCTGTAACTGTGGTTCTTCAAGATGTGCTGCTCATGTCTATTCCAATAGGTGGGTGCTCTCCATAGGCACGATCAATGGAAGACATCTTTTCCTCTTGCGGTACCTGTTGAGGTGGCTGTGGAGCCCTGTATATAGGGCTCAGCCAGCCCTTCACACTCTCAGTTCCTTTTTGCTGGCATTCTGACAGAGGGGAGGTGGGTGGGATTTGGAATGGATGCAAACAACACATCTCAAAGAACTAGAGTTACAAAAGGCAAGTAACCATTTTTCTTCTTTGAGCGATTGCTCATGTACATTCCAATAGCTGACATGCAAGCAGTTTACCGAGAGGAGGGGCTTCCATGTAGAAGGCTAAAGCCCTCCTGACAGCCAAGGTGTGCAGGACTTACTCGCTAGAAATGGAGAGTGGTTTAGGGAAGAACATAGGCAGAAAATGTCCTGGTTCACATGGAAATGGGAGACTACATAGCTGCACCTTGTACTTACAAAACACTGTATACAGGGGCTCAGAGACCAGGGCTCAGAGCTCTGAAACCCTCCTGGCCAATATTATGGCTACCAGGAAGGTGGCTTTGCATAAGACGCGAAGAATAGGGAACAGGTAGGTAACAGTTCAAAGAGAGGCTCCGTGAGCTGGGAGAGGACCAGGTCAAGATCCTGTGGAGGTAAAGAGTGGAGGGCCGGGTAAGCCCTATATTCTGCATGACGCAAGCACCACTTTGGGGGGCTCCATAGTTGTCCCGACCGGTACCACAAAGGGGGGGAAATGTCTTCCGATGATCGTGCATGCAGTGCGTGCACACCTATTGGAATGGACACGAAGAACCAGAGAGTACTATGAATCTATTTAGGAATACACAAAGAGAAATAAGTCCTCTAGTCAATAAGACAACCTGACTGCAAGATACCAAAACTCCTTGTCATCAGTTTTCAAACAGCAAAGAAAGGAAGAATGGTAAAAATACCTAATTTTGGGAAGTTCCTGTTTCATTAGATCCAGAAGAGTTGATCAGCAAGAAGCAATGATCAAAAGAGGAGACAAGTGCTGCCCAAATTGATCTGCGTAAACTAATTACACTGTACCTGATAAAATAATCCCAACCTCTCATTTACAGCTGCAGCTTTATAACTCTGGTATGTAACAGGTTATTAATAGCAAGCATCATTGCATCCTCTGTCATACAACTTTCAATGTTACTGAGTTGTAGGAAGCCAAATTACTGTCTCTAGTTCTAATGCTAGATTTGCATGAATGCAATTAGGGAAGCTCCAGTATTCATAACAGACATTGTCAGCAATGTTAAATGAGATAAGATTCATAATGTGCTGTCACACACAGCAGAATGGCATCTTGATAATGATGATTTTAGAGACTGCCATCAAGCGTAGCATGGTAATCAGGTCAACAGGTGCATGCTACTGAAAGTGAAAGTCACGAGGCAGCTGATCATGAAACATTCTTACTTAGAGGCATATTAAATGGTCACAGCTAATGTTAAAATAACCATGATGTAAGAGACAAAAAGGGTCAAATTCTCCTAAATTATCACTTCAATACTTCTGGCAAATAAAGAGACCACTCAGATTTCAATAGTTGCTAGGTTTTGGAAAACTGTCACTCCATCAAAGAGAGACATTAGCATTTTGTGTATCCAGCCAACAACTAATAAACCATTACTTACAGGATTTAAATGGGAAATATTTTTTGGAATCAGCATAAGTAGAGTTTTGGGTGAGTTGGTTTTGTTGTTTTCTTAAACATAATAATACTCCTCAGTGGAGCCTCAGTGGTCCAAAGAGCCTGTCATTACTGGTTTCACTAATCTTAGGTAAATGAACGATGAACTTCAGCAGCATGAACAGTATTAATCCATGGGGTGTTTTGATAAATTATAGTTTAACAATGGAGCCAGAAAATAACTAATTACAAAATGTTTAGAGAAGTATTCATTATAAATGTGTTAACTGCCAAACTACCTTAAGGTAATTTGGCACTTGAAGTGAATCATGCTGTTGGCTAGCTTGCAAACACCAGAGTAACAATATATTTGTTCCACTTAAATTGCTCATAAGGAGGAGATGGACTTCATATTTCTCATTTCAACGACTCTTTTACAGTCTGAGACTCACAAAGTGCTTCCCTTTATTTTGCAGTGGTGCTGAAAAAAAGTTGCCCATGTATAAAAGTGAGGGAAAAAAGGGATTGCCACAGGTGTTGCAATGGAGTTAATAAACTCATCTGACCTTTGAGACGTGGGTTCACATACAGACTGTAGGAGTCATTTTCCAGCAGTTACCACACACAGTGGTGTCTGAAGTAACAGATTTTAATAGTAGCTATCTGTGGTTATGGTGTGATGATAGATGCCAAATGCTGATTCTTGTAATAGACTGCTGTATTTTTGTTGAATCAGTATTTCACACTTAATATTAAGGCTTTTATTCTTTTGACATGAAGCATCAAGACAAATCGGGCAAAACAAAACAATCATAATTAAGTGAGAACCACACTACCAATTATTACAATAATTATTATGAACTTATGCTACTAGACAATTTTAGGGCTGATTTTAAAACAGGCCTCATTCTCTGGAGCAGTTCTCTAGGACCTTCAGTTTACATTGAGAGTTGAGAATGCTCAGCATCAGATTGTAATTTATAAGAGAAATCTTTAGTATTCGGTCTTGAATGGTTTACAAAATAAATAGCAATTGACTTGTACTTCTTGGCTATGTTTATACATGACCTAGACACTTAGCCTGTGTCTACACAGCAGCGTTATTTCAGAATAACTAGTGTTATTCCGAAATAACATAGTCCACGTCTACACAGCAAGCATTTATTTTGACATAATGTCAAAATAATGGTGACCTGGAGGATTTCTTACTCTGACTCCTGTAACCCTCATTTTATGAGAAGTAAGAGAAGTCGGGGGAAGAGTGCTCTAACAGATTTCCTGCCGTGCAGACAGTACCAAAAGCCGAAATAAGCTGTTTCGACTTAAGCTATGCAATTGACATAGCTCAAGTTGCATAGCTGATCTCAGCTTTAACCCTGCTGCGTAGACGTGCCCTTACAGACAGTTCCATCTAAACACCATGTTTTAGGAATACAATTATGTATAGAACAGTTCCCTGTATTCTCTCAAATACATTTTTGCCTGTTGCTTAATTAGCAAAAAGTTCCCCACACTTTTGAAAGATATATGTTGTACAAAATTTATTAAACACTTACTAATAAAAGGCAGTCAGACTGTTGCTCACTACTAGATGACACTCTAAAAATTACACTTCTAGTTTTTTTCTTGTCATTCTCTCGTGTTGTCTTAACCATTTGTTTATAGTTGATTGAAACAATAACAAAATTCTAATATTAATCAAGGTACTCTTTCTTACAGTATTTAAAGAGATGTACTCACCATGTACAATCAAGACATACTCTGTGCTGTTTTGGCCAATAGGATTTGTTGCTTCACATCGATATGTACCATTGTCCGTTTTGTTTAAGAAACTAATTCTTAGGTCCCTACCATTGACAACCATTCTCTCTGGATCTGGTAGTTCTCCGCCATCCTTTGTCCACAATACTGGTTCTGGCCTAATGGATCCAAATGAACAAGTTGTGTAAGTTACATGAAACACATACCATAGCACATTAAACACTCAAACAATAACATTAGAGACAGATGAGCAGTGGATGTACCACTTATCAGTACCTATGAATAATCATCATGAATTACATGAATTATTGGTACTGCAGGTATATTGGGCATTGGTACTACAGGTATATTGGGCCTTCTATATATTACTTAGGAATCACACCATTATGTTAGTTAATTCATGTGTTCTAATGAGATACCACTCCAGAATGGGAGATACTTATATAATACACCTACCATGTTATTATGCAAAGGGTAGTCTGAGTAGCTAAGTGTTCCCCTAGCAAACTGATACAGCACCCACATATTCAAGAGTATAACCGTGGGTGGTTATGGTATACTAATAAAAAAAAGCCTAATATATTTTTCTTTCCCAGTGGCTAAATGGCCTAACAGCTCTTCCTAAAGGGTACTCTTGGAATATGAAGGGCATTCTGGGGAATTATCAAGTGAAGGAATGAACATGAGGCATTTGGACATTCAGATGAGTTATGTCAAAATGATTCTGCAATAAAATCTTCAGTTTGGGAAGTGGCTAGATGTTCAAACTGCTTGGACAACACACACTAATCCCAACTGGATTTTACTGTGGTAGAGAGTTTCCTGAAGCAAGCATAACCATCTCTAATTGGCATTTTTTAATCTCAGTATGGTTTTGTAGATAAGTTTTTCCAGAGAGGCCAAAGTAAACAAACAGCAGCAACAATGCATGTTAAAAGCCTAATACCACAAGAAATGGTAGCATAAGAACAATTGTCCTGATTCTTGGAAGTAACGTGTCATCATTAGAAAAATTATCAGAAAGAACTATTTTCTTCATGTTTTAACAGACAAATGTAGCAAGAGAAAATTATCTTCACAAAGAGGCTGAGAAATCTAAATAGAGAAAAGAGATTAAGATAATGTGGCACTGTTAATGTTTTACTTTAATTGTTACTATATTACATCATGAGGGGTGTAGTCCAGAGAGGGATCCCAGTACAAAGAGGAGAAAGGGGACATGAGTGCCTGAATTACAGCTGACATAAACCACTGGAAGCATTTCCTAATTGAAAATTTTAGTTTTCAGCTGAAAAAAATTTCAGTTGTTGATTCCATCCTAAGAAATTGAAATTTCCCACAGGGGAAAAGAAAAATCCAACCAATTTGCAGCCTAAATTCACTTGTGTGGAATTACAAAAAAGGAGTTACAAAAATCTCTGATGGGTAAGTGTGGGCAACGAGGGGCTTGCTTGAATACTGAATAGCTAGAGACCAGATTTACCCGAGGATCTGAGATACCAATAAAGCAAGATTTACCACAGAAACCATGCAGATCTATTGAACATACATACACCTGATGATATGAAACAAGTCTAATAAAAGACAAGCCTGAGCAATGGCTGTCATCCCAGCCAAAATGAAAACAAAATGGAAAGGGAAACTGCAGCCCTCCAAACATTCCTAGTGATTTTCATGTTACCATATTATACCTGTCCCTCCACTAGACAGCAGCTAGGCTGGCTATATTCAGTGACATTGTAGAAGATGTTCACATATCCTGAATCAGTTTCCATTTCTTCATAATTATCTGTCTGTGTAACATCATAGCTGTTTCCAAAACAATTAATTACAGTTGTGCTGATAACCACTAGTTTTATATCTTATAGGCCAGAGATGGGCAATAAGCAGACCGTAGGCTTGATGTGGTTTGCTAAGGTTAGCCCCTGGCAGGCTGCCAGTGCTTTATTTACCTGTACATTTGCAGGTACACCTGCTTGCAGTTCCCATTGGCCATGGACCAATGGTAGCTGCAGGAAGCGGCATGGACCAGAACACCACTTCCCATAGCTCCCATTGCCTGGGAAGGTGATCCGCAGCCAATGAGAGCTGCAAGCCACTGTACCTGCAGATGCATAGGTAAATAAAACACCGGCGGCCAATTGGGCTAACCACGGTAAACCTCCTCCAGATCGTTGCCTACCCTAGTTACAGGTCAAAGTTAACATTCATTCATTCTGGTAAATATCTAGAGTGAACCTAATTAATCATAAATTATTCCAAACTTGCACCTATTTTCCTGAAAGCAGAATTTGGCCTTTTATGTTTTTATTTTTGTAACAAAGCATTTAGCTATATAACCAAATAATTAAACAGAATAAAACAACTGTTAGGAATTCGGCATTTAGGAATTCAACTAACTTTTAGAAAAACTACTTAGATTTACAAAGCCTATGTTAGACACCTAGACTCTCCATAGAAGGAATGGGGAGAGATAGGTGCCTAACAATTGGATTTGTACACTGCAGCATGCTGAATGCAGAGCTGCCTAAGCTAGCTAGTGGCAGAATGTTAAGACGGAGGGTGTATGGCAAACTTTCCCCTCACAGGGAAATAGGAAGTAATGGCTGAAGGGAGGCACCTAGCTCCACTTGAAATCCATAGCCATGAACCTTATCCTGGAGGTAGGTACCTCCTGGAGGTAGGTAAGAGGTGATGATGATGGTGTACCTCATAACATTTAGCTGAGTGGTAAGGATATGGGATACCCTTGGCGTGAAGAGAAGGGATTTGAACAGGGATCTGCCACCTCCAGATGAGTGCCCTGCTCTCTGGACTATGGGATAGTCTTACATGGATCTCTCTCAATCATTCCCATTGAAGCTGTTCCACTTTGGATAACAACTGAACAGTCATTGGGACAGAGTGAGTGTGATATTATTCTCCACCTTGGAGGTGAGAGAAAAGGATCCAGTACCCCTCCTCCAATAATTCTTTGACTGTTTACCCAAAGCTCCACTCCCTTGCCCTCCTGTTGTCAAGTAAGATGGGCCCTGAGCATGCTTACTGCATTGAGCCCACAGGTGAGTTAGTTGGAGGAGCAGAAACACGGACACTTAGGGAACTTTTACTGCAAAAACTTAAGCACCAAAACTGAGTTTAGGTGACTACAGTGTTAGGTAGCAGAAGAATGGAAGTTTTGTGAAAAGCAGTGTCATCTACATTGGGCATTTAGGTGTGTAAAGTACCAGTAAGGTGCTTAAGTCCCATTGTGAACTGATCAGCAGACCCTCAGTTCAGCAAGCCACTTTTTAAGAAATCATTGAAATTCTTAACTATGTATTACACTGCCTTTACTGAGGGTTAAACTATATTGCTTACCTGAGAAGTGATGTATTTAAGCATATGCTTAAGTACTTTGCTGAAGGTTTCAGACCATGCATATAAGAATACAATCCATGAAGGGCAATGACATGATTTTCTTTAAAATTGTACTGCAAATGTAAGTGAACTGATTTTTGTTGTTGTACAATATCAATTACTGAGTTGATTTTTGTTTTAAATGACTTAAGTCAAATCTCCATCTAAGTTAATGGCAGGGGCATCATTTCAGAAATATTTTGGGGGTATGGGCAATGTGTCAGCATTCCAGTTTCTGCCTCCCAACTGAGACTGCAGCTATTTGTTGGACAGAAGGAGTTAACAAGCTGATCCTATCCTGGAGAAATGGGGAGAGGTGGGGTGCTGGTCTTATCTCAGGGAGTGAGAGATGGGCTCTGGGCAGGGACTGGGGCCTGGCTCACTCCACACTCATGTTGAACCCAGGGTGCTGCTGCTCCTGGCTGTTTGGCTGATGGGGAGAGCAGTGTTGATACCCTGGCAATTGCAAGCACTGACCCATGCTGCCCCACTCAGGCAACTGCCCCTTAGCACAAAGCAAATAGCATTCTTGTTTAGCAGAACTTAAATTATTTGTGCTCTTTATGAGAAAATAAAGTGTTTTTTTTTATTATCTGTAGCAATTACCCTTATGATAGTTTGCTGAAGCCTTGTTTAATCTAACTTGGATTTACTGTCCAAATCAACTGCTCATTAGGATCCTGGTTCAAGAAAGCACTGGAATATGTGCTTAAATTAATCTTTATTCAGCAACTCACACAAGCATGTGCTTAATTTAAGCACAAACACTTAAATACTGTACTGTTGACTTTATCGGTATTAAATATGTTCTCTAATTTTTCTGTGTGCTTCAGCGCCCTTGCTAAATGAGGATACTTAAATATACGGGGCCTAAATATACAACATTTTTTTCTATTCCTCATGTTAACACGCACACAATTATATAATGGCCTTCATATGTAAGCGACTAGCCTCACCCAATATGTAATGGGAAAGTGTGGAGATCTGATTTGTTATGGTTTGCTGACAAAGGCTGATCAGAACATTTTTTTATCACACTCTTCATTGCTTCTCATTTACTAATTTACTGAAAGGTTACATTCCCAGGAGCAGGAACTCTGAAGTGTTTCTGCCAGAATGTACATCACTGCTTTCATAAAATGCATGTTTAAGCAGCTTCTTTACAAAGATAATTTACAGAAGTAGAAATCTTCATTTAAATTAGATGGAAAACCCAAAGGACCACAAATAGCCAACAAGTGAATGCTTGGCTATATTTATCTCAAGGGGACTTGTTATGTCTTAATAAATAGTGTTTATACAAATCATTAGAGAGCCAAGAGTGAATTATTATAATCTTGTATTGAGAAGGTGGCTATATTTTTTAATGTTGGATGATTTTCCAAGCAGACAGACTCTGACTACACATTTTCTGAGAGAAAATATGCCCAATTTGAGGACACATCTTCAATATTCCATACTAGAAGACCTACCCAGTGTTGCCTGGGTCCTTCAGAGCAGGTGGCTGATGGTGTGCGGGGTGCAGGAGTCAGGGCAGGAGACTGGGGGCATGGTAGGGCGAGAGAGTGAGGCTCAGGAGATGAGGAAAACCTCAGGGCAGGGGGTCCCATCCAGCAGGCCTTTCTTCCCCATCCACCAGCTGGAAGGGCCATTTCTCCCCACCATCGTGCACTCCCCGGCCTCCAAGGGCCTTCTGCCTCCGCCTGGCCACCACGAGCCCTCTGTCACCCCTCAGCTTTCTGTCTCTCTCCTGGCCCTTAGCTGCAGCACTGTAGTGGAGACGAGGGGAAAGGTTTTGGGGTAGGAGGGCTACTTACCCACTCTTGTGGATGCAAGATGCGGAGCCCACCTCTCCGCATCTCATGGTGGTGTGGCTGTCCCCAGTGTCCCTCCTCTCTGTGTTCTTCCCTCTCCATGATATGGAAAACAGTCCCATTCCTGGCACTTCCCATTTACTTGGCACAATCACACCCTGACCTTGCTTTAAGTTAAGGTAAGAGGAACTTGCATACCAAATTCAGTGGTCCTAGCTCTTACCATTTAGGAAGAGTTCTTGAACACACAGACCCACAGATAAACATGCAAACAGACTCACAGACAGGTGCACAAATCTTACACACACACACACACACACACACACACAAACAGATTCACAGACAGGTGCACAAATCTTACATACACACACACACACACACACACACACAAATCAGATAAACATATACTTAAAGTACTGTGCATATTCAGAAAACACAGTGTATACTAAATAATCTTGGCATGTTTGAACATGTTTGGGAATATTTGAATTAGCTGATGTGATGCTGATCATGGCAATGTGATTATTGTAGAATAGGATAAATAGTGTTTATCATTGTGCCACCTACTTGCTGTTACTTGCACTACATGAACGTAAATCACAATTAACTCCTATGATGCTGATAACAATTTGTCTAAGTGAACAATACTTGGGGGTATACATTATGTCGGGTTACACAGTTTTTCATGGCTACATTCTAACACCGTGGTCCCCAAACTTTTCAGGGTCATACTCCCTCTTACCGTCCCCGGGGCTACGAGAGAAGCTGCAGTTCCGGCAGTGAGGGATGTGCACGGAGATAAGGGGGCTGTGGCTGCAACTGAGGGCTGGTCTAGAGCCAGAAACAGAGTCATGTCCAGGGGCTGAGGCTTGGGCCGGGGCCAAGTGCAGAGCTGCAGCTGGGCTATGTTTGGGGACCAAAGTGAGGCGGGGAGGGAAGGGAGCCATGGCCCCAGGTGGGGTTGTGGCTGGAGCAGAGCTGCGAACAGAGCGGAGCTAGGTGGTACTTCCTCCCCACCCTCTCCTAAATGTTGTTCCATTCTCCCTAAGGGGGAATGCCCCACATTTTGGGAACTCTGCTCTAACATTTGTCATGTAGATAAACCCATAGATGGTGCTAGGAATACTACCCCGATATCATTCAGTCACAGCTCAAGTGGCTCTTTCAAGTATTACTACATCCATGGAGACAAAATTTTACACTTAATAGTTCCCTCATAAATGAATTCAACAGAAGACACCTGGTTTGTTTTACTCAGAGTAGATTCCATTAATATGACTGAATAAAAATGATTTTTTTAAAGCAAAGCCAGGAGTATTTGCAACAAAATACCTAAGAGATGACAAAGCATTATTAGATAATAGATGAAAGAATATCATGATCTAGGCTAAGTGCTGCTTTCACTAATTTGAATATAAATTTCCAAAGTAGCCTATTAGCCCTGTAGTTTACAGCAAGAAACTAGGGTTACTAATCATAAATACATTAAAGTAGTCTCCACATTACCAATTAATACACAAAAGCTTGAACTCTGTGGTATCTCAAACAACTGCTAAGTGGACTTACATTTTTATATAATTTTAATTTAGAACTAATAAAAAGTCCGTAGGCTTTCATTAACTGACATCCAGACAGAATCGGATTTCTTGGTGTACGTGAAGAATAGTCTCCTGACTAATCAGCCTCAAAAATGTTCTTGTTTACTCCTTAAAATAGAGCTGTTCCCATCAAGCCTGTTGTCTGGACATATCAGAAAAAGGACAGGAGACGCTGACATGAGTTTAATCAGACCCTAACTTTATTATTAGATGTCTGGGACTATCTATCTGTCATATAATAGTGACCCCTGTGTTTATTCCATAATTAGTCGAGGAGCTATATTACCAGCTCTTCCTCTTTCCCATTCCTGTCCCTCTAGCAAATTAATCGCCAGGATGTTATCACACCCAGGGTGAGGGGCTTCCATCTGCTTCTCCGCCTTTTCTGTACCTGTCCTTCCAATAAATCCATTGCCAGGACCCTGCCTTGTTGGAAAGGTTAAAGTGGACTATAAGAATAGCGGGAGGGGAGTTTGACTCCCTGTTCTACCAATCACAGGAATTCCCAACTGCCTCCCATTCATTCCTTTATTGAACACCTCATTTTAAGTCATTTGCCTACCCATTTATCTGGCCATTCTGCACATTTCCTACAGAAGGACCTGCACTGGACGTCCGCCCTATGCTTAATAATGAGTTGTGATATATAGCCCACCGTACATTGCATCATCATGAACAGATCCCTTCCTGAAACCCACAGTGGCAAAGACAAAAAAAATCTAGCTAAGCCCAGGTCAATATGGTGGTAAGGGAAAATTTTCTTCCTATTCTCCCCTTAAAAGGGATGGCTACCATGATGCCCACAGCGGGTGTTGACCAAACCTGGTATTTTTGCCACCTAAAAAAGGGGAAGAAAGGTTGGTCCTGCCTCAACCTTGTTCTGTATAAAATGGGGGCTCCCCACCCTCAGCTGTGTCCTTTTCAAATCCTACATTCCCAGATGACGAGTTAGTGACTCACTGCCCATATTTGCAGCAGTTTTCATCTTTTTCAACCCCTGTCCCCAACCATAAAGCACTGTTACCTTCATTTGGCCACGTGATATGACACAGGAGGTTTTTCAGTGAGTAACTTAACACAGAATTGTTTAAGAAGGGAAAAGTCTTTTCTGACTATGATTCTAACAAGCAAAAAAGGAGAGAAAATGTTAAGGATGAACTGAAATACTTTCAGAATAATATATTTTTTAAATGTATTACTGTACTGGTAATGCGTAGCAGATTAAGGCTTTGATTCAGAAAAAAAAATGTAAGCAAGTATAAATTCCATTGAAATCAATGGGATGTAAGCAATAATTTTATTCCTCTCTCATTTGGAAGACTTCTTTGCTTTTAATCATTTTGGTTGTATTTTTCTTGTTTTCTGCAGAAAAGGAGGTCATATTTGAAATGCATTTCTGTTATTAGTCCTTTCCTGAACTGGGGCCTTACAATTTATAAAATATTTTAAAATCACAATAGTTGATTTCTTGGTTCCTTACCCACTTGAACATGATGTCAGATTACAGAGTTTTTAATGCTTGGTTTGGGGCTAATTACATTTCTAATTTATCTTAAACCCTAACTTACTAATAGAGATACCCTCAAACTTACCTTTACCTGAACATAGTCTTTGGGTGTGTTTATGAAGCAAAACACAGAAACAAAAAAACCCCCCTAGAGCAGCAAGTCTCAGAGCCTGGATTAACTGACTGTGGTGCTAAACATAGCAGTGTAGACATTTGGGCCTGGGCTAGAGCCCAGGCTCCGAGATTTTCCCCCTTGCCGGGTCTCAGAGCCCAAGCCCAAACCCCTCCATTTAAACTGCTATTTTTGGCACTGCAGTGTGGGCTTCACTAGCTTGAGTCAGTTGGACTGGGATCTGAAACTTGCTGTCTCACTGGGTTTGGGGTGGGGGGGGAGGCAAGAAGGGAGGAGGAGGGAAGAGAGAAGGGCAGGGTGCAGTGTGTAAATGTACCCAGTATTTAGGAAAAGTATATAGGTTTGTCCCGTCACTTCTAATTCATCTTCCCTCTAAACTAAGTCGACATAATCACTTTAATCCTCTGTCACACAGAATGCCTTCTTTGCTTTTCATCACTTTTGCTACTTTTTTTCCTGCATAAAGGGAGGTCACCCTGTAACTGTACTCCTATCATTTCACTGCACAATCCAGCAATCATTGTAATCTTGACTACCCTGAGTAGCGCTTTTCATTTCAATGAGACAATTTATTGCAGCATATGCGTAGTAATAAATGTTTGCTGGATCAGTCCCCAAGGATGTTAACACTCACCCCCATCTGGATAACTAAAAATCCTGTCAAGATTGCTTAGTCAGTGTGGATAAGAATAAGGAGGATATAAGAAGGATTTGCACAATGTTAACAAGACAAGTAAATTAGTTCCCAAATATTTTGTCTATTCTTCCCTGGGATTATAACTAAATCCTTCAAATAGCAGTGTACTTGCATTCTACACAGTCCTTAATATATATCAAGAGTCAGAATTCTTCGGTGAACAAGGGAAAGAGTTCTGCTATGTTTACCATATCACTTTTGGCTTAAATTCTACTCTAACATTTACATAAGAACATAAGAACGGCCGTACCGGGTCAGACCAAAGGTCCATCTAGCCCAGTATCCTGTCTGCCGACAGTGGCCAGCACCAGGTGCCCCAGAGGGGGTGGACCAAGACAATGATCAAGCGATTTGTCTCCTGCCATCCTCTCCAGCCTCTGACAAACAGAGGCCAAAGACACCATTTTATCCCTGGCTAATAGCCTTTATGGACCTAACCTCCATGAAATTATCTAGCTTCTCTTTAAACTCTGTTATATTCCTAGCCTTCACAGCCTCCTCTGGCAAGGAGTTCCACAGGCTGACTACACGCTGTGTGAAGAAGAACTTTCTTTTATTAGTTTTAAACCTGCTACCCATTAATTTCATTTGGTGTCCTCTAGTTCTTCTATTTAGGAACTAATAAATAACTTTTCTTTATCGGCCCTCTCCACACCACTCATGATTTTATACACCTCTATCATATCCCCTCAGTCTCCTCTTTTCTAAACTGAAAAGTCCCAGTCGCTTAACCTCTCCTCATATGGGACCCATTCCAAACCCCTAATCATTTTAGTTGCCCTTTTCTGAACCCTTTCCAAGGCCAAAATATCTTTTTGAGGTGAGAGACCACATCTGTACACAGTATTCAAGATGTGGGCGTACCATAGTTTTATACAGGGCAGTAAGATATTCTGGGTCTTATTTTCTATCCCTTTCTTAATAATACCTAGCATCCTATTTGCCTTTTGACCGCCGCTGCACACTGTGTGGAAGTTTTCAGAGAACTGTCCACGATAACTCCAAGATCTCTTTCCTGATTTGTCGTAGCAAATTAGCCCCCATCATACTGTACGTATAGTTGGGGTTATTTTTCCCGATGTGCATTACTTTACACTTATCCACATTAAATTTCATTTGCCATTTTGTTGCCCAATCACTCAGTTTGGTGAGATCTTCTTGGAGTCCCTTACAGTCTGCTTCTGTCTTGACTATCCTAAACAGTTTGGTATCATCCATAAACTTTACCACCTCACTGCTTACCCTTTCTCCAGATCATTTATGAATAAGTTGAACAGGATTGGTCCTAGGACTGACCCTTGGGGACACCACTAGTTACCCCTCTCCATTCTGAAAATTTACCATTTATTCCTACCCTTTGTTTCCTGTCTTTTAACCAGTTCTCAATCCAAGAAAGGACCTTCCCTCTTATCCCATGGCCATGTAATTTACACAAGAGCCTTTGGTGAGGACCTTGTCAAAGGCTTTCTGGAAATCTAAGTATACTATATCTACTGGATCCCCCTTGTCCGCATGTTTGTTAACCCCTTCAAAGAACTCTAATAGATTAGTAAGACAGGATTTCCCTTTACAGAAACCATGTTGACTTTTGTCCAACAAATTATGTTCTTCTACATGCTTCGCAATTTTATTCTTTACTATTGTTTTGACTAATTTGCCAGGTACTGAAGTTTGCAATCATTTTAACTGAGTGATTGCTTTCATTCTTTGGAATTTTACTTCTATGACCCAGATCTTAAGTCTGGATTTTCTGGTTCTTTAATTCACCACCAACAAAGCTTAAATCCTGAGGGAATTTCCCATGTTGTTGATATTCTGACTAGTCTGGTGAACTATGTTGCCAATTTTGGAGCATTTAATCTGGTGAAAACATCAACCGTTACATGTGCCATACCTTTATGAAAAAGCTGAGGAAAACATGTATGAGGGGAATATTGTGCATTTTGGAAATAGATGTATAATATTTCAGACCTGTAGAGACCTTTGTAGGATTTATAGCCCCACCAGTCAAGAAATACAAATTCTCTGCTTTTGTGAATGTTCTCTGCAAATTACCACTGTGTGGTTGGACTGGCTGGTCGCAGACCTTGAAATCTTCTTCCAAGGATGCCTGTTAACATGCCTTCTTCTCCCCTCAGTGTTGATGAATATTCTGAGGGTGAAGATACAAAAGGGGACTTGTCACCTCAGTCCCTGCCAACTGTAGTATCCCCCCTGGAACTGCATTTGTCTTGTATCCAGAGCCTTATTATTTTTAAGTGCCAATAGATAATTATTAGGTATTAAAGTTGGTGCTTGTTACTTAGTGACAGTTAATTCCCCAGAGTTAGGATTATAATTGCTGTGCTATCAAAATTCTCATGGTGATTTTTTCTGGATGCTCTTTTTGTTGTATGTTCACTGCAAGCACATTGTAATCCATAGAGTTAGCTTTTGCATTTTATTTTACTCTGCAAAAATACAAAGGAACCTACAGATCCGTATCCTGTAAGACATTAGCTAAGCAAGGTCAGTGAATTTTGGCACACAAAAATGGCTCAACAGGAACCCAGAGTTTTGGGGAACTAGGAAAGAGAACAACAGAGATCTAGCAGGAAGGCTGCAACTATTTGTACAGAATGGCTATGTCGACAATACAAACTTTTTGCGGAAGAGGCAATGCAAATGAAGCACTCATTTGCATTTTCTCATGTTTATTTGAATAATCTCTTCCAATCCGTTTTGCACAAGAGGTTTTTGTGCAAAAACAAGCAGTGTGGATGTGGACTTTTTCACAAAAACCCCTTTTTGCACAAGATCCTTATGCGTCTATTTTACAGGCATAATTATAATAATTAGCCTCAATGATGGGTTACCAATGACAAGAGACAGACTCATCTCAGTAATATGCTCTGCAATTTCATGAAGTGGTGGATGGCACTGACTTCTGTGGCAATGAGAGGATCTACTTATCTTGGTATTTTTTTGGCATTTTGGGGGCTCCTTAATGGAATAAATTTTCCTTGCCCATATAGGATAGATTGTTGCAGCCTGCCAAATCTCTTTACTATTTCCCAGCTTCTTATTAGTCCATTTCCCAAACGGCTGATATATGCCTCTTAGCTTATGCAGGTTTTTTTTGTTTTTATTGGTATCCCAGCCCTAATTTTTTAATTATAGAAGCTACTATCAAAATGATATAGATATGAACAAACATAATTCACCCCACATAACGAGGGTAAAAAAGGGGATGCAGTAGGAAGAAAAGTATTTTCTCTGTCCCCCCCTTGGCATTCAGATAGCTATCTAACACATGATAATGCCTCATTCTCTATTTCATCTATAGGAACAGATTGCCAAGTACTGTACTAGCTGAACAGAAAGGCTAACATCATTTTAAATGACTGCAGCAAAGCTCTTAGGGCTTCTTTTGATGCTTCATATTTTTTTGGGCAGAGTAGTAGCATATACTAATAAATTAAGAAGACATGCCTGAGACTGAGGTTATCCACCTTCCTAAAAAAATTTAAAGTACAGAACCTTTCCATTGAAAGAAATGATTTGTTTATCAGGAAAACAGACAAGCTATAGAAAAGCTCAAGGCATGCGGTCTAATGCTTAACTCCATTTGGTTGGAGAAGAAATTCAACTACCATAAGTAATTTTACCCTCCATTGTCTTCCTCGCACTATTTTTTCTCAGAAGCATCAGTCAGATCTGCAGCTGCCTATGCCCTCCCTGAGTCAGGAGACATGGAAGCTTTTTTGGCCACATACAAAAGGCAACTTGTATTTTCCAGCAAAGCTCTGCCCTGCAGAAAAATTTTCTAGACTTCAGACACCTATAGGGATAGGGCTTCAGCAGTATACAGAGTAGGCAGCGATTTTTTTTCTAGAGGTTATGGACCGAATAGCATCAGCAGCGTTTATAATACTATACAATTACTTCAGAATGAAGATTCTATAGCACTAGTTGACTAAAGATCCAGTATAGTGACAAAGAAAACTATACTGGAGAATGTACAGAAATCCTTGTCATGGACAACTCAGAGAGCTAATATTCTAAAAAGGAGATTATGTAATTCTCCAGCTTTCTCAATAAGGTCATTTAAACTCTCTGAAAGTCTGAAGACATTCAACTCTCAGAAAAGGGTATTTCCTATAAAGTTTCGAAAGCTCAGGGAGGTTTATAATGGCTTTCAGATCTTTTCTCCTTCATATCAAAAGAAAGGCAGTCCTGGTGGCAAGGGACAATGCAACTGACATGTCAACAGGTCAGGAGGGGCTTGCTTGTCCCATTTATATAGTGAAGCATTCAACTTATGGAATTGGTACATCATGCACAACATTTAGCCCATCCTTTCTTGACAGGTGCAGGGCCACAATGACTTTGTGGATCAAATGAGCAGAGATATGACAATTGCACAAGTGGTCAATAGAAAAGTGATACCCAAGATCTTCAATATCTGGCATCTTGCAGAGATAGATTTTCTATGTGTTGTGACTGCTTGCAAAAAGTGTTGCTTATCATGTTCAAGGGCAGGAAAAGACATGAATTCCATATTGCCTGTCTTTCTGCTGCACAACAGTCTCAGAGTGGTAGCCATGTTAATCTGTAACTGAATCAACTTAAAAAACACGGAATAGTCCTGCAGCACCTTAGAGACAAATGTACATGGTATCACCCATGAAAGCTCATTATAACATCTACATTTTTTGTTAGTTTCTGATGCGCTGGTATGCACTTTTCTTAGTTCCCGCTGATACACAAAATAGTAAGGAAAATAAGACAGCACAGATCAAGAATTATTATAATAGCTTCACCTTGGCTGAGGGAACATGGATCTACTTCAATTGTTGACAGAATTTGCAGGGGGTTCCCAATATTACTGGACCTATTGTTGTAGTAGTGTAGCAAGATGTTTCATCCAGATCGTATGTCTCTGTAGTTAGTGGAGTGCACAACAGAATATTAGTGAACCATGAAAAAATTTATTCTTTGGATGTTCAGTAAGTGCTGTCTAACACTAGAAAACATTACCTTTCTAAGTGGCCAAGGTTTGTGAACTGAATTGCACAAGAAAACAGATCAGCTAGAACAGACTTCAAATTAATGTATTCTGTAACACTCTACCTTAAAGACTGAGGATCATATTCTTTGCTCAAGGTTCACTTAGCATCTATATTGGCTTATCATGGTCTGATAGATAATGTATCAGTGTTTACACATCATGCAGTTAAAAACGTCATGAAGGGACTTTCAAATCTGTACTCATCGGTATAAGGCCTTGAATCAGCATGGGATCTCAGTTTAGTTTTAGCACAATTCTAAGCTGCCATTAAGCCTTTAGCAGAGAGCTAGTTGCCTTTCTAACTGTTATAATGTCAGACAGGAGAGTTAGTGAATTATATTCCCTCTTAGTGTGCCCACCCTTCACTCCTTTTCATAGAGACAAGATAGATCTGACCTTGGGTTTCTACCTAAAATAGGATCAGAAGTCCATGTGAATCAAGCCATAAATATATCAGTTTTCTGCCCTAGACCACACATTGACAGGAGAGACTCCACTTTAAATAATGTAGATGTTAAAAGAGTTGTAGTCTATTATCTTAATATATCTAAAGGATTTTGTATAAATCTGCTCTTTTGATTATCTTTTATGCCAAAAATAATAAAGATCACTAGTATGATCTCAAACTATTTCCCAATGTGTTGTATAGTGCATTCTAGAAAGTTATAAACCAGCAGCTTTCTCTCGGGGTATTACATCAGATTCTACTAGGGCAATGACTATGTCCCTAGCTTAATTCAGATATGTTCCAGTTCAGAAAATATGTAGGACTGCCACCTGGAATTCTGTGCATACTTTCAGATCCAGCAGCTAGCACTAATGCTCGGTGTGGTAGGGTTGGTTGTACTTCTAGCGCTATTTAATTAGGACACTGAGTATTTCCTCCAGCATTGGATTACTGCTTGACAAACCATCCCCTGCTACATGAAGAAATTGAGGTTACTTACTTGTAACTGAGTTTTTTTTAAAAAAAATTAAGACTCGGACTCCCCACCCAATTTCCCCTCTCCCTCACAGTCCTAATAAGCAAGAATCCTAGAAATCTGTTCAGCATGGAAAAAGGCATTGTTAAAGAGAATCTTTCATTTTAGTTTAGTTTTGTGAAAAAATAAAAACATATATCAAATACATTTTACTGGAAGAGTAAGTGTCACTCAATGCACACAACTTCCCCCTCCTGTGCATTTTTGAATGTGCTTTAAATGTAAATAGATAAACATACTCCAATAAACTGCTTTCAACTAACAGAGTTTGCTCAACAGCATATAAAGGTTTATGTTTTAACGCATCTGAATATTTCACTTCAGCCTCTAGGACTAATTCAAAAAGTGAGTAATATTAATATAAAAGCAACTTTCACTTTTCCTATTGCGCATTTAAAAACAATGTTCTGAAAATACTGAATACAGACATAGAAGAGTTTGGGATAGGTAATAAACATATTGCAATTCTATTAATTTTGTTATAACGATTTGATGTCACTGGCAGGCTTTGAACTTAAATTGTAAATATGTCAGTAAAACATTGTGTTCAGCTGATACTTATATATATGGTGGTTAGGGAAATTAAGTTCAGTGTTTCATTTTAATCACTGAAAAATGCAGATTTTTATGGTTTTGTTAGAGAATTTTGTTTTGTAAACACAGAAATTAGGATCCCTGCTAAGAACTAAAATTTCTGAGATATCGGTGGAAGGTGTTGTTCAGAGTTGTTGTGGGGAGGGTAGGATAAGGCACATGAACACCGTAACTGAGATTACTTGGAGAAGGTTCCATTGTCTAGGCTTCCCTGGTCAGCACAACTCATGAGTGAGAATATGCAGAGTCCAACTCAAAGAACTCAAGGGATAAATAAAAAGCCCTTCATTTTCTGATTTGTATTTAAACCTTGCTAGCCTCTCAAAAGACTTAAGACGTTCAGAAAAGAGTTACAACCCCACACAGAAAAATGTTCAGCATATATAAGAATTAAACCGCCTACATATATTAGCGTAGATAGCAACAACTTTTTTTCATATCATAAATACTTGACAGGATCTTACAGCCAAGTAGATGATATGGGCACAAATAAATGCTTCAGGTAAAGTAAGTTGCAATGATGCAGTCTTAGAGAGCGAGAGAGAGAGAGAGACTTGCAACAGAAACTCAAAGTCAGTGTGAGAATCATTAGTTTGTTTTTTAAAACAGAATACTTTGATGAAAGCATTTTTACAAAGACAAAAATGAACATGAAACAAATATACTCTATAATGAAAAAAGCAGGAAGCAAGACAAATGAACAATTTATTCTTGTCATGGTTACAGGGCAAGCTGCACCTGAGACCCCTTTTGTCCCTCTTGAGTGTGCCCCACAGGAGTCATTCCTGCTTCGCTGCACCTGTCCTTGGTGGCAGCTCGTGGTCCAACCTCTGAGACTGGATCTCTGAATTTTAGCTTCCCTTCAACCCCAATTTGACAGATACAGCTGAGTTCTGTTTGCCTACACCTTAATCTTTCCTTGCATTTTGTAAATTCTCCTCAATCCAGCTAATCTTTGAGGTCTGGCTGGGAGAAGCCGACTGTATTGCTCACAGCATGTTCTCTGTCTCTATGTTTTTTTCTGTCAGCAGGATGACAACCCACTCCCCGCCTTCCTTTTTTGAGGATAGCGTCTTAAAGGTCTAGAATCCCCTTTGATTCAAGGTTTTCAGCCTCAGGAACACAACTGCATAATTTGGCTGACTCCAGGTAGGCAGCTTCTCCCCAACAGTTGGCCCAGCCATTGTTAACTTTACTCCTTTGAAGCTGTTGACCCTAGGTGTCTATCTTTGACATTGTTTCATTTCATGTAGGTTTCCTCCTAACCATATTCTTTGATTGAGCTCCTTGCAGTCAGTCAGGTCAATATGAAACAGATAACCTAAGGGACATATGATATTTATAAAAAATACTGCTTACATAGCTGCTACTTATTCTCTGCAGCCCTACACAAAATATATAGAAGCATCAAACAAAAAAGTGCCATAGATAATATTATGCAAGTTAATTTTCTAATAGTCATGAGATAAGTAGTAGACTAGAAGTCACGCGATATTGAAGTTAGGCCATCACTAAATGCACCTTATTGCATTCTATATTTTTCTTTGGAATTCCTAACATTAAACGCATTTCTCACTTCCAAAGGTGCCAGGTGTTATTGATAGCCATGCTGCATATGCTGGATCAAGCAATAATTTTTCCACAGTCTTTTGGCTATGCTGGACCTCTGCTTTGAAGCAAGTGAGGTGATAATGCAGAATGGGATCCAGATACCAGGACAGCACATTATACCTGATGGGGCAAAGGTAGCAACTGAGAGGTGTCATGTCATGCTATCATTTCATAGGTCAAACTCCAGCTGCAGTTCGAAGTGTACATGTATTTATAGATAATTTACAGGCACCTTTCAGCTGTAGTATCTGAATAATATATTAATGTAGTTAATTGATTTGTTATGCACCCATTACCAAGCATGTACAGTAGACTTCCGATAATCCGGAACCTATGGGACCTAGGTGGTGCCGGATTATCAGATATGCCGGACTATCAGGAGGTACTATAAGCTGGTTATATATATACTGTATACATTATATACTGTATATAAGGTGTTCTTAACCCTTTTTAGTGTACATATTGTATACAGTATACTGTAATGTTTTAGTTTTTTTAAGCCTTTTTTACCCTTTTTGCTCAGTTCAGCTGCTGCCGCTGTTACCTTGTGACTCATTTTTTGCCGAAGCTCACTCACTAGGCTCTTGCCATTTTAATGCCGGACTATCAGGAGTGCCGGACTATTGGATGCCGGACTATTGGAGTTTTACTGTAAATGCACAATGCAGATTAAAAGCAATGAGACGTGAAACCAAATGGTTCACAGAGGGTTGCTTATTTCCTTTCATCACACCAAGCATCTACAAGTAACCTGCTAATGGTCCATATTCAAGGAAACATGTGACCAAAATATCTTCATCGCTGTTCCCTTATTAGAGTTTTCCAATTAAAATAATTTCTTCATTCAAGTTGCATGTTTTATGTTTAAATTTCAATAGTTCTCTCTCTAAGCTTCTTCATTCCTTTCACCTAATTCCCTACATATAAATATCTTATATTGTCATCTCCAAATTTAGAATTAATTTCTTTTATATATATGATTTACTCATATATATGACATTTATATTACAGTGAAATTATATCTGTGTGCCATAAAAACACACAAGCCTGTGGAAACTCTTACCTTCAAGAAATCCAAACAAGTTACCTCTCTGCCCCATTCCTGAGCCACCTTCCCTTTTTGCTAATGGATCCTGAAAGAGCCTTCTATTGGCAGGCCATATGAATGACCATTTCAGACTAAATACAATTTTATCCTAAGCAAGAACCCATCTGAACTAGAGAGAAATACAATCTATCCTGTATTTCTGAATTTGATCCATCATATTTTCCCCTTATTGAAAACCACTCTGTATGAGACTAAACTTGATCACCAGGTAAGAAAATAAAATCTTTCCTCTACAGATGGTCCTCTCTCCATGCATCTATTACTCTTTAGTCTGACATCAATTTGTTAATCAGACTAGAAACTGATGGCAGATATGTAGCCTTGGGATGATTAAATTATTACTGGTAAACCTGGATAAATGTTAATTTCACTGATACATAAAAAAACTCACCAAAATATTTCCATTGATAACAAAAATTTACATTGGCAAAATAAGAAAAAAATGCTTTTTGACAACTTACTAATATTTGATTTAATGCCATATATTTTGACATACAATATTGACAATTTATTTTTAATGGTTACAAAGCTTTAACTTTTTAATCTCAACATGTACTGTCACTAAATAATTATTACTTTTCCTTCCCATTCTTCATGGATATATATTATCAGTTGAAATTGTTTTAAAAAAAATCAAGTTTTGCCAAGCCTTCAGATATGTCAGTGGATCCTGATCTATTTCTGATCTACTTTATGCTCAGGAACTCTGAAAATAATTTTAAAGTCAATTTCTGGATTTCTATTTGTGACATAAAATCCAACTATAATCAATTTAACTCCTACAATCTAACATTTAATATCTTCTTTTCCTACTTAAACATTTGAAAGGAAAGGACTGTTCTGACAGACCAATATGGCAACCCGTATGTTTAATTTATATGAAGAGCGGAAGCCTTAAATCATAATCCTCACCAACTAGATTTATCTGCTGTAAATTAGCCAATTATTTTTTTTTTTACCATGAAGCCTAATTATGCTTAACTAGACAATTAATACCTATTAATGTGTATAGTTCTTGCTAATACTAGTAATTTGAAATTATTCATCCTGTGTTCTATGAAATACAGTTATATAATCAAATTATTTTTATATTCATGTCCCACTGACTAAAATAATTAAAACCACATTAATTTACATTCTTGTGATGCCCCTTTTCTCTACAGTTTTTCTCTGTGGAGATCTTATAGCACACATTTCTACTCTGAAGTGTGATTTCATAGAACTGATATCATGCTCTTCCATATTTATGGGATCAGGTCTGCAGGAAAAAAAAAAAAAAAAAAAAAAAGATCTAGCCATGCAAACCTACTTTGAAATTCAAGCTGGGACCTCTTTAGCTCACCCATGAGAATGTAACAGTTATGTTGATGTGTGAGCTAGAACTGAATCCACTACATTCCCCCATAGCTTTAATGGTTCTAAATTACTAAGGGGAGTACACCATGGTAAAAAAGTGCTCAATAAAGTCATCAGATATTACTGACTACGTCAGATCTGGAGCAAGAAGGTGCCATTATTATTTATTTATTTTACAAAGAACTGCTTTTGTTAACCATTTGATGGGATTTGTTTTAAATTTAATTCCCTACCTCATAATACAACTTTTAATATACTGACTTCTTTACTTTTATTAATATTTAACATCAAGAAATCTTTGGTATCTCTCATAGATGGAATTATATATAATAATATTCCTTGGACCAATACCAGGTAGAACATAAAAGATTTAATTTATATCATAATTCCCTACCATAGTAATTCATACTGTAGCCACCACTGAGACCTTTGGAGCTTAGTACAGTATAGAAGCCTCTACCACTTGAGCTATAAAGCCCACTGGCTCTCAGCTTAGGCTGTAGAGCTCCCTTGTTCTTTTCGCTCACCGTAAGTGGTCTAAGTGCCACTGCATGAGACAATAAACCACACCCATTAGGTGTGTGGGTTACAATACTACTCCAAAACACTCTCATACACAATGAAAACCTTATTTAAGACAAAGTGAATTAAATATTGAAAAGGTCAGATTCCTTTCATTTTTTGCTCCCATTAGTCAGGGTGCATAGACATTTGTTTCATAGCTACATCTTACAAAATATGCTCAACTATCATGGACCTGAAGAACATACTTAAGTTTTTATAAGTTTTCTTTGTCTAGCTGCATGCTTAATTCCAGGGGTTCTTTTCTTTGCCACAACGATATTGAGGCATTCATTCTGGTCTTTATTCAAGTATCCCCAGATTGAAATAAGAATAAATCTGAACTGGGGTGGAGTTTTTTTAACTGTAGTTTTAATACTTTATTATTCCTTCTTTCTCTTCACCCCTTAAATACATACAGGATTGTTATTAATAATTCTTTAAAAAATGTACAGCATTCACAGGGCTTAGGTACTATCGTAGAGCCCCAGAGATATTTTATATCTTAGTTTCATTCTCTAATTTCTGATCATTTTAATCTTGTCTCTAGTGCTACAAAATACTTCCGATTCTTCTATTTCCTCCAGCACTCTTGTAATCCTAATATATGAAATCCATAATTGCAATTCTTCAGCTTCCTCCCAAATACATTTTACTTTTTTGAGATTGTCAACTTCCTGTTTTCCAGATAACTTGCATAGATTTTTTTTTTAGCTCTAATTATTAATCTCATCATTGGAGCCTCTTGAATTTTTTATCTAAGTATCAGACCTTGAATCTCCAATTTCCTTCAGAGAAGGATTTTGCCAGTCGCAGATGTCTCCAATAGGAGATAATCATTTTTTTTACATAGCTGTGATTGGCTCTACTCTGCCAGTGTGTCAGTACCTTCCTTTTCTTATCTTGAGCCCAATGATAATTTGATATGAATCTATTTGTGGATGGGTTTGACTAATAATCTCAGTTTCTTAAGTTACAGACAAAAAGTGAGTTGGGTTTTATTTTTAACCACTTAATTTGAAATTTGGGAATGGTATATATATTAAATGGGACAAGTATAAAAGGTTCATGCTCAGTCACACGTACATGAGGCTGATGTGGAAAATGTTCATCCTCATCTACATTAGTATCGTTCACAGACCCAGGAGGCAGTCCTGTGACAATAGCGATCTGGGCTCTCTCCTTACCACCACAATTCTCCAAAGAAATGGGCTGGTATGGATCTTGGCTTAGTGCCTCAGTGGCATGCAGAGGACTGCTGAGCATCTCTTTATGCTACCTTCAAGGCATGAAAACAAGTATAGCAGATGTACAGGAGTTCACTATCAGGAATATCTACACTAGCGAGATCGACCTTCTGGAGGTCCAGTACTTCTCATTCTGCGAAGTAGAAAATGTGTGCTCACATTAGCTTCCCACTGTGTGGCCAACACCAACTATGCATTTTGTATAGCTGGAGTTGTGTACCTTAAGCTGACCTGTCAGGTCTAGTGTAAACCAGGCCTTAAAGACCATGGCCTCCAGCTGCTGGAAACATGAAGGGATTAAAATAAATTGTTTACTACTGAAAGAGTTGAGACTCCACCCTTCTCTTCAGCTTCTGACCATGGCTTCTTCTGATGTCAGAAGGAGAGGAATTCACAGAGAAGAACTCAGGAGCAAAGTTATAGGAGGCACCAATAATAACATACAGAGGTTAGGAGCTTGTCTGTCCCACTGAGCTATGTTAAAAAAAAAATCCATGGAAAAAAGAACAAAGAGTCACAGACAATATAATATCTCCTAACA
The DNA here is from genome assembly GCA_019425775.1 of Rafetus swinhoei. Taxonomy (NCBI): domain Eukaryota; kingdom Metazoa; phylum Chordata; order Testudines; family Trionychidae; genus Rafetus; species Rafetus swinhoei. Next base: position 185,305,587 of record CM033437.1, on the reverse strand, counting down.
CCTGCTTGATTATCTAGTCTTCAACTTTGCTATGTCCTCCAATTTTCCTTGTTTTCTGTTCAGTCTTGCTGCCTTTCAAACTTCTGACTATACGTACTCTTACAGTCCAAGGCCTCTTCCTCATCCCGAAAACATACTCAGTATGGAAACTGAAACTGGCTGAGCTCTGCTTCTACCTTCAATAGAGTGTGAGATAGTGAGTGAGGCAACATAAAATGAAGATGATCGTGAGCTTGCAGTGTTCCAAAGATTTAGTATCAGAAATGATTAAGGGAACAACAGATAACCAACAATCCAACACCCAGTGAAACTCTTACTACTTTAAGCATTTCTTAACCATTTTAAATAAATGAAGAAACTCCCAAACCAAAAACACTGAGGCTACATCTACACTATGAGTTTTGCAACAAAAAAATATGCTAATGAGGGATTCATTTGCATGAGTTGTGATCTCATTTGTATATTTTCTGCCAATCCGTTTTTGCGCTGGGGTTTTTGCGCAAAAACAAGCAGTGTGGACGTTATCTTTTTGTGCAAAAACCCCTTTTTCTGCAAGATTGGTAAACCTCCTTTTTTGGCACATAAGGATCTTGTGGAAAAAGGGGTTTTTGCGCAAAAAGAAAATGTCCACACTGCTTGTTTTTGTGCAAAAACCCCAGGGCAAAAATGGATCGACAGAAAATATGCAAATGATATTGTGACTCATCAATATCAAAAAATGATATTTTTTGCCCAGTGTTGCACAAGAACATATGCAAATCAGGCGCGGTGATGAATATTGCTGCACCTCATTTGCATACTTAATGAGCCACCATTTTTGTGCAAAACCCCCCTCTTGCACAAGAGCCGTTCTGCTGCTTATTTTCAGGCAGAACGGCTCTTGCTCAGGTGGGGTTTTTTGCGCAAGAAGGAGCAGTATAAACGGCTCCTTCTTGCACAAAAATTGCAGCACATTAAGTATGCAAATGAGGCGTGGAGACATTCATCGCCATGCCTCATTTGCATATGTTCTTGAGCAAGACTGGGCAGTGTAGACGTAGCCTGAAAGTTTGGAGTTAAGGTTCAAATTGGATATCATAGCCAGTGTTTAAAGTAAAATAAATAATTAAAAATACCTCTTATAAGATAAAAAAATATTTAAAGTAACTTTTAAAAGATGAGGAAATTCAGGTTTTAACCTAAACATAAAATAAATTCAAAACTTTTGGACGGATGGAAATTTAGTAAAGACAAAGCCAACTCTAACTGGCCATCTGCCCTTCTCTGCTTCCTTCATGTTTGCATTGTAAAAAGAATATGTTTTTAAATAAAGTAATTTTGTGGACATTTTAAATCTGGAGAAACTTGCATTTGGGCACCTCCAACACCACTGTTTTTTTTTAAGAAGAGCTAAGAGCTTACAGAAATTGGCAGCCTATAGCTTAAGTTACATTGAATGTGGAGAAGACACTACTTGTGCAGCTTGCAAATGGAGTTTCTAAAATGTACTCTATAAAAACTTCTATACATATTAGACCATTTTGATGCTATGTGCATTTACTTTGTTTTATTTGTGTAGCCAGTTTATACATAATTTATTTTGCTTTTCAAATTTTAACTAGGAAAAATCTCCCATAGAGGTGTAACATCTCTTTCCAAAAGATTCCTGAGGCAAAAAAGGCAGCAGTAAAAAAGCCTAAGCCATTGCAATAACAGGAAAAAAATAGAAAGAAAGAAAAAAAGCCCACTGCATTAAAATCATGTGTAGTTAAAAATACTTTAAACAAAGTTTTAAATTCTGTCTCACCCTCTAGGGGACAGAGGCCTTGTAAGAGTAGGCAAGAATTACTGCCACTGTCAGTTAATTAACATTAGCTCAAGGGCAAAGCACTAGCAAATATTCTATAGGGAACAATCCTATGTTGGCTAAGGGGCTGAGCACAGATTAGATAAGATTTTTTTCAATATCTGTGAAGTGACAATGATTCTGCTTTTGTAGTAAAAGACTTACATTAAAGTACTAACATGAACAGATTACTTACACCTGAACAACTTGTTATGCACAGTGTATCATCTACTATGTAGCTGTACAACAGGAGATAGGTTAGATATCCATCATGACAGATCAATACTTAAGGTCAAGTGACAATCTTGCTCTTAGGAGGCTATGTTGGGGAGAAAAGGAGCATAATTCAGTCAGCTGGAGAATGGAGAGGCTCACCACTCATGCACAGAGGATATGCAGGCTCTGTGGGGCCACAACTTCCCCACTCATCCTCTCACCCACTGGCAAGGGAAGAGTGTTGCATGGGTAGGCTTACCTATGCTAGTTTTAATCTAACTAGCACTGGCAATAATAGTAGTGAAGATGTGATGGCACAGGCGAGCAATGCTAACGAAACAAGGTTGGGACGACGTTTTCTGAGGCTTAATCCCCGACCTTGTAGTCACTTGGGGCAGGGGCTGGGGTGTCCCCACTCTGGGGTGCTCTCTGCACACTGTATGCTTTTTTGACCCAGTGATCATTTCATAAAGTTCAAAGCAAATACAATTTATTAAACAGCAACTGATTAAAAAGAAAAGAATAAGGAAAAACGAGAAAGGTTAAATGAGAACACATAGTCCTGTTCTGTAGCATGGGGACATCACAAACAGCAGTCTGCAGAGTGTAAGGACAGTTCACAGTCTGTTCCTTATAGGTCCCAGGGCTCTTTCTCAGGCCCTGGCTGTGCGTCAGGGGGGCTGCAGGTCGGACATGCTTGCTCTGGCAGTGACCACACAGCCTCAGGCTCTAGGTGGCAGGACCCCTCTCCCAGTTGGAGTTACAATCCCTCTCCAAGTCTGGCCTGCAGGGCCTCTTGGCTGTAGGGTTACCAGGTGTCCAGTATTCACCCGGACAGTCTGGTATTTTTGCCTCCTGTCCGGGGGAAAAATTCAGAAAATATCGGACATCTCAGGTATTTCCAGTATTTTCTGAATTTTTCCCCGGCCAGAAAATGCCGGGCACCTGGCAACCCTACAAACACTCAGCACCCAGCCTTCCCCCGGCCCCACAAGCCCTCTCCTGGCCCCTAACACCCCCAGCCCCCCGACCCCAGGCCCCATGCTTACCTGGTTCCCCAAGGCTGCCGGCACAAAATGGCTGCCGGCCAAAAGACCTAGGGGAAGCAATGCTTCCCCCTGGGTCTTAGTGCTCAACCTCTCCCCTGTTCCTATCCCTGCACTCACTCTTAAAGGGGACATGCTGTTTTAATGCTGTTTTATTTGATTTTTTTTTTTTTTGGCTCAACAACTTTGGTCTCCCCCCCTTTTTTTCCCCTGCAACAGAATTTTTCCCGGTGTTTTTTTTGGGGGGTGGAGTATTTGGTATTTTTGTTTCAACCATCTGGCAACCCTACTTGGCTGGTGGCGTGTCCCTGCCCAGAGCCTCTTTTTCCCCCTTTGCTGGTCCCAGCTGCTCACCACACCCAGCTGCAGACTGAGCTGCTTTGCCAGACTCCAGCTCCTTGTGTTGCTTCTCTGATCCCTTTGGCTCTCTGGTCACTGAAGGTCTGCCCCTCAGCACAGCTTGCACTCCTTGGGCTGTGTGTGTCTGACTCTGACACTGAAGGTCTGTCTCTCCACACAGCTTGCTCTTCCTCCTGCTCTTCTCAGCTCTCTCTCCTTTTCTCACAGAGACCCAGAAAAGCTCAGCTCACATGGAGGATGGGACCTGGCCTTCTAATTCTCTCATTGATCTGTCCAACCTGTCAATTAGGCTGAGCTGGAGTGTTGGTCTCTTCACATTGTCCCTGGGGTCTGTCAGTCTCAGGGCCCTGATTTCTCATGGACCCTTCCCCTTTTGGTACTGGGAGCTGGCCAACCAAAAACTCCCACTGAGTTTTAGTAAGGGGCTAAGACTTACACTAAGACTGCAGGAATTCTGGGTACACACTCTTTTTGCTAGCCTGTGCTATCTACTGTACTGTCTACACTACTCTAGTTAGCCATGACAACTAGATTATAGGTAGCTCAGAAATGCCAGTATATGCTACAATCACACCTTATGTCAATGCTGCAGTAAAGAGGTATGGTTGCAGCATGTACATCTAGCTAGCTCAGCATACAATAGAAGTGAAGCAGTGTCAGCATGCATTATCAGAACATACCCAAAGTTCAGGGCTAGTCCGTAAAGCTGCTTCACTGTTAGTGGTTGTACTGCTATTGTTTCCTGAGCTAGCTTTGATTTAGCAAGGGCCCACCTAGCTCACATATATCTACTCATCCTGCAGTCAGTGTTTCTGAATGCAGTGTCGACCTATCCGAAGTGATGGCTAGTTGTGCCTGCATGAGGATGGAATTAAGGTTCATCCTGTAAAGCAGTGGTTCCCAAACTTTTCAGCATCACACCCCCTTTTTGATTTTTAAGAAAACCTCAACCCCCTCCCCCCCAAAATAGCAGCAAAACTTGTTGAGCCAAAAAAAAAAAAAAAGGAACTGACCGGGGCGAAAAACAAAAATTGCACCAAAACTTGGGGTGGGGGGGGGGAGGAGGTGATGGGGCAGGGGCATAAGGGCTGGGTCACCTTGCGCCCCCCCTGGAATTTCTTCACACACCCCCAGGGGGGCACGCCCCTCAGTTTGGGAACCCCTGCTGTAAAGGGATGCAATAGCATACTCTCCTCTGGGTTAACCAGGGAAGACTCTTTGCTATTCCTTCCCAGGGCTGATCATGGATAGTGCAGCTAGAAGCATCTGTCCTTAATATTAGTAATCTCTTCTGTGATAGCAGAGCCTAACAGATCCAACCAGGATTGGCACTTCATTGTGCTAAATTCTTTATACACACAGAAAAGAGACAATCCATACCCTTAAAATCTTACAGGATACATCTACACTGCAATATATGACCCATGCCTGGCCATGCCATGCCATGACTTGTGTTCACATGGCTCAGTTGGCAGGGCTATAAAATTGCAGTCTGGATGTTTGGTATTGGGCTGGAGCCCAGGCTTTCAGATGCCACAAGAGAGAGGGTCCCAGAACCAGGTTCTAGCCTAAGCCCAGATGTCTACACCGTAATTTTATAGTCCCTTAGGCCACGCTCCATAAACCCAAGTTGGCTCACCCTGGCCTCCTGTGGCTTATGCCACAGGTCTTTTAGCATAGTGTAGGTGTACTCATGGTCTAAAACCCTCAAAATTGATAAAGGAAAAGGATGGAGAAATAACATACATGCAAATGAATCTAGCAAAAAATAACACAGCCTTGTTAATTACATACAGTATTTTGTTGTTGCTGTTCTGGGGCTTAGATTTTGTGTTCCTAATTTATATGATTAATAGTGGGAATGACAGGTTAGTATTAAAGTCAGATATAGAGCATTTTATTAAATGAAGAAATCTTAAGCCATGTGATCATTGTTATTTCTGTTCAGTATATTTTATTATGATAAGGATGCATGCATTCACATAACAAAATCTTAGGCTTTTTAAACCAGGGCTTATACTTTGTTGATTTCAGATTAGTTTATGAGAATAAAAAAAGTCTAAAGTAAAGAAAGATGATTAATCAAAGGATGATAGGAACTGCAGTGAAATAAATGGAAAATAAATAAAAATTTATTTTCAAAGCTATGCAAATGTCAGTACTATTACTATGATGCTAAAGTGAATGCATCAGAATCACGGTTGAAAATTATTTGGATTAATCAAGGGCTATATTCCTAATACTAATTAAGTACTGTTGAAGATAGGGAAATAGTGGTAAAATATAGTAATAGCATATACACAACTTTACATAATATAAATTTAGAACTGGTACTTTCATTGAAGTATAGTCATAATAGAATCTAAGATAACTTTCCCTTGACTAGAAAGTCTTCAGATTAGTTCATGAGATTGTGTTCTTCAAAACTCTACATGATCATTAATCACCAACCTGTGCAGTTGTAGGAAAATTTGAAGTGGACAGGAAAGGGGAAGGGAGAATGCCCCCCAAAACCAGAAACTATATGCTTATTTATTTAAAATCTCTCTCATACAAAAGGTGCCATGTAATTCATATTAACCATGGTATACACATCCAAGTACTTTTTGACCATACCATTCGTGTACAAAATACCCATTTATAATGCTAGCCTGGTCAAAGGCCTGGCAGTGCAACATGCTGATATTGCAGAGCAATGTTTCATTCTTTTCCAAAGGCAGATGGAGAGATTAACATAAGAATGGCCATACTGGGTCAGACCAAAGGTCCATCTAGTCCAGTATCCTGTCTGGCCAAGACCAGATGCCCTAGAGGGAGGGAACACAACAGATAATCATCATGCGATCCTGCTCCTGTCATCCATTTCCAGACAAACAGAGGCTAGGGACACCATTCCTACTCATCCAGACTAATAGCCATCAATGGATCTAACCTCCATGAATCTTTCTAGCTCTTTTTTGAACCCTGTTAAAGTCCTAGTCTTCACAACATCCACTGGCAAGGAGTGCCAGAGGTTGACTGAGCACTGAGTGAAGAAAAATATCCTTTTGTTTATTTTAAACCTGCTTCCTATTAATTTCATTTTGTGACCCCTAGTTCTTATATTGTGGTAATAAGTAAATAACTTTTCCTTATTCACTTTTTCCACACCAATCATGATTTTATAGACCTCTAGAACAAATGGATATAAGCTGGCTATCAGGAAGTTTAGACTCGAAATTAGACGAAGGTTTCTAACCATTAGAGGAGTAAAGTTCTGGAACAGCCTTCCAAGGGAAGCAGTGGGGGCAAAAGACCTATCTGGCTTCAAGATTAAGCTAGATGGGTTTATGAAGGGGATGGTTTGATGGGATAGCATGATCTTGGCAACTAATTGACCTTTCACTATCGGTAGAATATAGGCCAATGGAAGGATGATAGGAGTTACTATAGAGAACTTTTTCCTGGGTGTCTGGCTGGTGAGTCTTGCCCACATGCTCAGGGTTCAGTTGATCGCCATATTTGGGGTTGGGAAGGAATTTTCCTCCAGGGTAGATTGGCAGAGGCCCTGGAGGTTTTTCGCCTTCCTCTGTAGCATGGGGCACGGATCACTTGCTGGAGGATTCTCTGCATCTTGGGGTCCTTAAACCATTTGAGGACTTCAATATCTGAGATATAGGTGAGAGGATTATTCCAGGAGTGGATGGGTGAGATTCTGTGGCCTGCGTTGTGCAGGGGGTCAGACTAGATGATCATAATGGTCCCTTCTGACCTTGAAGTCTATGAGTCTATCATATCCCCCTTTGTCTTCTCTTTTCTAAGATGCAGTGAGTATGAAGATGAAGCAGCAGAAAACAGAAGAAAAACAAAACAAACAAAAACAAAACACATGAGGGAGAAGCTGAAAACAACAGGGAATGTTTAAAATACCTTCTTCCACTTAAGCACTGTTAAAAACACACCCGTACAGGCTTGCAGTACCATATAATAAGTCTCAGCTCTTTTATTCTGAAACACATTTTTCCTTATATAGATTTTATGTTCAGTCTCAAGCTCTTTCCTTTTCCCTCATTTGTCCTGTCACCTTCCATGTCTCATTTTTTCTTTTTAGCCACCCTCTCTTTTCCTCACTATTCTATATAGGTTCTTATACCATGCTCATCTCTGTACTCACTCTGCACCTGCCGGGGTACATCTCTTAGAGGAAGAAGCACGTGTGTAGTGTACTTGGCTTTAAAATGTATAAATATATGTATCATGGTATCTCCCATTCTCATACACAGGGTGCTATACCCATATAGAAAGCAAGTGTAAAGAAATGAACCTTTTCTCTTCAACAGAAGGCAGTGAGTTTTGTCACAGTTTCTAGTTCTTAGGAAGGTCCGTTGCGGGTCCTTTTCTAAACCATTTATCCAGTCACTTTATATCTTCCTTACGGAGTGCCTGAACAGGACATAGCCCTTTGCATGTACAAAGTGACCCCACCTCTTTTCCTGCCACACGTAAACAAAGTTATCCATAAATCCACTGTGAGGAAAGCAAAAAAAAAAAAAGGAAAGAAAAAGAAAAAGTGCAGACTAATCTTGTGGTAATGGAAAAATTCCTTAGTACCTCCCCTAAAAAAGGGGTGGTTAGCATAATACCCTAGCAGGTAGGGTTGCCAGGTGTCTGGTTTTTGCCCAGACAGTCCGTTATTTCTGGCCCCTTTCTGGTAAAAAAAACCCAGAAAACATTTTACATGTCTGGTATTTTCTGGGTTTTTTTGGACAGAAGGCCGGCGGGGACATTGTTCCCCTGCCGCATTTAGGGTGGGTGGGGGGAAGCGAGGAGCGTGGGGAGTCTTAAAGGGAGTCTTTTTTGGGGGGGGGGGAGGGTTCAACTAATTTCGTCTCACCCTTTTTTTTTTTCTTCTCAACCAAGTTTTTTCCTGCCATGTTCGGGATTTTGGGTGAAAGCATCTGGCAAGCCTACTAGCAGGTCTTGACTATCTCTGGTATTTTAACAGGAAGGGGGAGGAAATGTGGTTGCTGCTTCAGCCTGCTCTTCATAAAAGGGGGCTTTACAAACAAGACTGCCCATTTTAAACCTGTCTGCCCATCTGATTGGTAGGGGATGAGTCAGTGGCTCCAGGGGGGACCACTTGCTCCCTTTTGAAGCAGTTTTTTCCCTCTCCCATCACCACCTCTGTAGCCATAAAGTGCCCTTTATTTGGCTATGCCCACCACTTAGAAGTGCAGTATAGTTATTGCTTAAGGGTAGGTTGGCAACACAAATTATAAAAAAGGTGAAAGTGCACACAGCCCCATGCCAACCTTTCACACCTCCTCTACATTTGTCATAAAAAAAAAGTCCTGTGTTCTAGACCACCATATGCTGTGCCATCTCAAAAACTCTGTCATGATCTTTCCTTCTCCAAGGTTGTATATTTTAGGGATGCTGGATGATTTGGGATTACTATTAAGAAATGGATTGCAGTAACTACGTTTAGTGGCAAAAAGAGTTAAATTGGGAAAATGAAAATCTTCAATTCCTCCCTCAGACTGGCTGAGTGAGCTCCCTAATACTGCATTAATAAGAAGAGAAGGAAAAGACACTGTCTAACAGAACTTCTTGGAAAGCCTTGAGGATATCTGGTCACAGAAGCTGTTGCATGCTTTTGCATCTTAATTATGTTCTCATTTATCTATTCAATCATTTTAATAATTGATACCCTTCCTGACCTCTACAAGTTCAGGGTTGTTTGTTTCTTGGTTTTTATTTTGTTCTTCCAAGTTTTATAAATAATGAACATTGAGTTTAATGATTTAAATGCTATTTCCATCTTCTCTGTGTAGTCATATATTGTTTGGTTTATGTGCTTATATTTTTTACAGAAAAAAATAAACTTTAGGAAAATATGGTGGGGTATTCAGACCTGATAAGAAATGAATATGGTATGCATTTTCCAGTTTGAATAGCTATGTTTTTAAATGCAGTTATTGAAGTAATTCAGTTACTATAGTAAGCTCAGAAATCTTTGTCAGGCATCACAGACTATATCTATGTGACAGGGTCAAAATCTTTTTCTTCCACTGTAATCACTGAAGAACATGTAGATTGGCTGATTCAATGCTACTTTTTTCATTAAGTAAAAATGTTGAAAATTGGAATCAGATTTTATCAACTCATCCAAATTCTATTTAAAATAATTTGGTTATTGAAGTAATAAACTATCAAGGGGAAGAAACTTTATCAAACTAAAGGCCTTATTCATTCTAGAGGTAATGATAAGACTGGGGAACATGAAAAAAGTGCTACAGCTGCAACTGGAATGGTAAGTAGGCTTATACAAGCTTTCAATAATAACTGATTAACCTGCGTATACACTACTTGACTGTGATTTTATTGAAGAACATCTTCAGTCACAAAATTTGGGAGTTGTATCACACAGGAGGAAGACCCTTTCATCAGATAACAGCTCCTTAATGACAAGAAAGAAAAGGCCATTGAGGAGAAACTAAACGAATTATTTGCATGGGTCTTCACTGCAGAGGACTTGAGGGAGCCCTGCACATCTGAGCCCTGATTATCAGGTGACAAATCTGAGGAAGTGTGCCAGACAGAGGTGTCAGTTGAGGAGGTTTTGTAACTAATTGATTAAATAGTAATAAGTCACCAGGACCAGATGATATTCATCCAAGAGTTCTGAAGGAAACTCAGATATGAAATTGCAGGCCTACTAATTGTGGTACGTAACCTATTGCTTGAATCAGCCTGTGCTAGGTGAGTGGAATTTAGTTAATGGAATGCAGACTTTTTAAAAAGGCTCTACAGAAAGTCTAGGCAATTATAGCCCAGTAAGTCTGACTTCACTATCAGGCAAGTTAGTTAAAACTATAGTAAAGAACAGAATTATCAGACACAGATGAATACAATATGTTTGGGAAGGGTCAATATGGTTTTAGTTAAAGGGAATCATGCTGCATAAATGTATTAGAATTCTTTGAAGGCGTCAACAAGTATGTGGACAAGGATAAGCCAGCAACTCAGACTCAAAGACCTTATGGGCAGAAGGGATTATTGTGAGTGCCTCATCTAATATCCTGCATATTGCAGGCCATAGAACATCATCAACTTACTCCTGTAATAGACCCATAACTTCTGCCTGAGTTCCTGAAGTCCTCAAATCATGATTTAAAAACTTCAAGTTACAGAAAATTTGCCATTTCAACTACTGTAAATCTGCAGTGACCCATGCCCCATGCTGCAAAGAAAGGCAAAATCAATCAGGGTCTAATCTAACCCAGGGGGAAATTGCTTCCTGCTGACAATCAGTGGGTTCCTGCAAGACACACCAGGCAGATGCCTAGGAAAAAAATCTCTGTAGTAACTCAGAATCCTCCCCATCTAGTGTTCTATTGCTCTCCATTGGGGATATCTGCTACTGGCAGTCACTGATGGGCCACATGCTATTACAGGCAGTCCCACCCCTCCATAACTATCCCTCTATAAACTTATCTAGTTCAGTCTTGAAGCCAGTTAGGTTTTGTCCCCACTCCTCCACTTGGCAGGCTTGTTCCAAAACTTCACTCCTCTGATGATTAGAAGATTTCATCCAATTTCAAGACTAAACTTATTGATGGCCAGTTTGTATCCATTTGTTGTTGTGTCCACACTGGTGATTAACTTAAATAAGTCCTCTCCCTCTGCTGTATTTATAGCGAGCAATCATCTCTCTCCTCTGCCTTCTTTTGGCAAGGCTAAAAAAGCCAAGCTCTTTGAGTCTTCTCTCATAAGTTTTACATTCCTCTGATCATACTTCTAACTCTTTTCTGAACAAGTTCCAGTTTGAATCCATCGTTCTTAAACACAGGAGAGCAGAATTGCAGTGTTTCAGATGAGGTCTCATCAGTACCTTGCATAATGGTACTAACACTTCCCTGTCTCTGCTGAAAATACCTTGTGTGATGCATCCTAGGACTGCATCAGCCTTTTTTCAGGGTCACATCACATTGGGGAATCATAGTCATCCTGTGATCAACCAATGCACTCAGGTCTTTCTCCTCCACCATTGCTTCCAACTAATAAGTCCCCTGCTTATAGAAAAATTCTTCTGGTTAGTCCCTAAACACATGATCTTGCACTTTTCACTATTAAATTTCATCACATTTCCATTACTTCGGTTTACAAAGGTCATCCAGATCTTCTTGTATGATATTCCTGGCCTGTTCTGTATTGGTAATAACGCCCACCTCTGTAACATCTGCAATAGCACACACTTTTTCTTCAAAGGTCAGTAATAAAAATATTAAATAAGATTGGTCCTAGGACCTTTCTCTGAGGAACTTTACTAGTAACCTCCCTCCAGCCTAACAGTTCACCTTTCAGTATGACTCTCTGTAGTTTCCTCTTTAACCAATTCCTTATATGCCTTTCTGTTCTCATATTAATTCCCATCTACCCCAATAAGAATTGTATCAAATGCCTTAATGGAATCAGGTAGCTTAGATCTACAGTATTTCTTTTCTCTAAAAAAAATTCTCCTTCTCAAAGGAGGAGATCAGGTTCATCTGGCTGTGGACATAACGTACTAGGACATTTAGGTGTGTCTACACTTCAGAGCTTAACTCAAAATAAGCTACACAAATTGAGCTATGTCAATTGCATATCTTATTTTGAAATAGGGAGCATCTACACAGCACTTAGTTCAAAATAGAACACTCTTCCTCCAACTTCCATTATTCTTCATACAATGAGGGTTACAGGAGTCGGAGTAAGAAGTCCTCCAGCTGGACAGTATTTTGACACTATTTCAAAATAACTGCCTGCTGGGTAGACGCGGACTAAGTTATTTTAGAATAGCACTAGTTATTTCGAAATAGTGTTGCAGTGTAAACGTACCCTAAGAAAGCTATTGACAAAGTGCCTTACCAAAGGCTCTTAAGTAAAATAAGTTGTCTCAGGTAAGAAAGATGGTCCTCTCATGAACCAGTAATTGGTTAAAAGATATGAAAAAGGGTAAGAATAAACTGTTAGTTTTCACTTTTGGGGAGGTAAATGCCAGGGTCCTTCAGTGATCCATTCAGGGACCAGTACTGCAAAAAAAGGGTAAACAATGAGCTGTCAAAACATAGAAAAGTTAAGTAATACAAAATTACTCAAAATAGTTAAGTCAAAAGCTGACTGTAGACTTACAAAGAGATCTTTCTCAAAATTGGGTGACCAGGCAACTAAATGGCAGCTACAACTCAGTACTGAGAAATGCAAAATAATACATATTGGAAAAGCACAATCCGAAATGATTGGGTCTCTATTCTCATTTGTGTCTCAAAAAAGATCTTGGTGTCATTTTGAATACTTCTTTGAAAATATGTGCTCAGTGAACAGCTGCAGTGAACACAATGGGATAGATAATAAGACAAAGTATCATAATGCCATTATATAAAATCATGGTATGACCACACTTTGAATATTATATACAGTTCTTGTTGCCCTATTTAAAGAAACGATATAAAAGCTACAGGCAGAACAATAGAAATATCTCAGGATATGGAATAGAGATTGAAAAGATTGTGACTTTTCAGCTTAGAAAAAAGACAACTAAGGAGGGACATGAGAGAACATGAGATTGGCCATACTGGGCCAGACCAAAGGTCCATATAGCCCAATATCCTGTCTTGTGACAGTGGCCACAGTTCCCAGGTGCCCCAGAGGGAACAAATTGAACTGATAATCATCAAGTGATCCATCCCCATTGCCCATTCCTAGCTTCTGGAAAACAGAGGCTAGGGACATAATTCCTACTCATACTGGCTAATAGCCAGAGGCTTTGGATCTGTCCTCCATGAATTTATCTAGTTCTCTTTTAAATTCTGTTATAGTCTTGGCCTTCACAACATCATACAGCAAAGAGTTCCACAGGTCGACTATGTGTTGTGTGAAGAAATATTTCCTTTTGTTTGTTTTAAATTTTCTGTCTATTAATTTCATTTGGTGACCCTATCTTATGTTATGAGAAAGGGTAAATAACGCTGCCTTATATACTTTCTGCATACCTAATAATTATTTTATAGATCTTAATCACATCCCTTTTTTTGGTGTCTCTTTTCCAAGCTGCAAAGTCTTATTTTACTAATCTCTGCTCATAGAGAGTTATTCCATACCCTTTCCAATCATTTTGTTGCCCCTTTCTGACTCTTTTCTAATTCCAATATATATTTGAGATGGGGAGACCAGAGCTGCACACAGAGCTGCACACAGGGCATACCACATCTTTATATAGAGGCAGTATATCATCTTATTATCTACCCCTTCATAATGACTGCCAACATTGTATTAGCCATTTTGTCTACCACTCCACATTAGATGGATGTTTTCAGAGAACTATCCATAATGACACCAAGATCTCTCTTGAGTGGTAACAGCTAATTCAGACCCCATCATTATGTTTTTCCAATGTAGATTACTTTGCATTTGTCAACACTGAATGCTGAGATAGTGTTCAAAGGGGCAGCCCCACAAAGCTGATCCCCAGCTCAGCTGTGCAGCATTGCCCCTTTGAAACACAGCGTCAGCATTTGAAAGGGACAGCGCTGCACAGCTGAACTGGGGATCAGCTGTGTGGTTTTCCCTCTGAAACACCACCTCGGCATTTCAAAGTGGCAGTGCCTCACAGCTGGGCCTGGGATCAGCTTTGCGGCCCTGCCACGCGTGGAGCCCGGGGTCAGCTGGGGACTCCCCAGCTGATCCCAGGCTCTAGGACGGCATTTCCGTGGAACCTGGGATCAGCCAGAGAGTCCCCAGCTGACCCCAGGTTCTGGGGAAATGCCGCGTGGAACCCGCGGTTAGCTGGGGAATCCCAGCTGATCCCGGGTTCCGGCAGCAAGGGGGTGGGAGAATCAACTAGTCGACTGACTATCCAATAAGTATTTGCTTATCAGATAGTCAACTAGTCCTTAACATCCCTACAGTGTCCAGTAATGTTTCTGGCAGGATCTACTGGGACAGCAGCTACAAATATCTTTGCATTTGTGAGTGGACCTTGCAGCCTATTGTGAGAGGGGAAATCCCACTTCATTGCCTCTTAAATTCCCTTCATTCAATTCTTCAGGTAAGACGGGGCAGTATTAACGATGGGAACTAAGGTTAGGTTTACACTTTACAGCAGAATATAGAGTACAGACACTACAAGCACAGCTAGCTTGAATATAAATAGCACTATAGGCAGTAAGGTGTTGGGATATTTTGAAGTTAATAGGGGCTTGGGAAGGCTTGCAACATTGGCAAGGGTCCGGCCAGGTCTGCAAATTTTTCCTTGCTAAATTAAAGGCCTATTTCTCTCTTTGTATGAAGCCCATTTTCTCTTTCCTTGCTGCTGAAGAGATAGATAGGCATACTGTTACACTAAACGGCAACTTAATAAATGCACCCATTGTTATCGGTGCCTCATTGTATCCATTGCCTGTTCTCACTCACTGTAAAACTTATTATCAGGGTCAGAGCTTCTTTCTCCCTCCCTGTAAGCTGCTGATTAAGATGGCACATAATGCTGATTCAACTAAAAAAACGTAAACAACAAACAGGGGCGGGTATAATTGTATTAATCACCTGCTTATTAATATTATTCGTATGGGATTTAACCTTACTAAAAAAGGGTTGATGGAAAGTAGTGATAGATGTCTGAATGTACATACTAAGACGTATAAAGGAGTGTAACTGCTGCCAAATCATTGCCACTTGGAATGGTGTGTTGGGGTCCGAGGTAAACGTGCGTGGGCAATAAAGTGATCCATTTACTCCGCCTGCTCCCGAGTCTCCTGTGATCCTCCTTCTTCCAACATCTGGCATCTGTTTGACCCTTCAGGTCTAGGTTCTCTGACTTAAGGCAATTAAAAATCTATAGTTACTTTAGTTCTAAGGTTAGTAACTTCCTCCCACAAACGTGACAAACCCTCGCAAAGAGCCTGCACCAACACAACCTTTTCTTATTCCTGGGAACCCCTGGACACCAGTTACACTCCTTCATCCATTTTAGTATGTAAATTCACACGTCTATCACTACTTTCCATAAACCCTTATTTAGCAAACTTAACTCCCATATAATGAATATTAATAAGCAGGTGATGAATACAATTATACCCACCTCTCTTTGTTGTTTACTGGCTTTTAATCCAATTGGCATTACATACTGCCTTAACCAGCAGCTTACAGGGAGGAGGAAAGAGCTTTGACCCTGAAAGTATTTTTATAGAGCAAGTGAGACGTCAAAACGAGATATTGTTCAGTGTAACTATCTTCCTAGGCTTCAAGGACAAAGGGGAAAAATGTGCTTTAAACATGCTGTGGCTGGACCCCTTACCACTATCCCAGACCCCTATTAATTTTTACATATCCCAACATGAGACACTGCTTAGGCAAGAAGAACATAGTGTCCTACATGCCTGAACCCTAAGGCATATATCCTGCGTGCCTCTTTGCATGCCCAAGCAGTATCTCACTTGTTTATTTTGCAATTTTTAGCCATATAATGTCCCACTGCTTCCCTATTGATGGTGCCTTCCCCCACTGCAATGAAAGCTCCCTGCAGCAGGAAAAGGGCCTGGAGGCAGGCAGGCCTTTTCCCTTCTGCCTCCTCCTTGTTGGAATCTTTCACTGCCATGCATAGTTACAGACCAAAGTGAGTGCACACACAGCCAACCTCGCATTGCCACCAAGTAGTTACACACATACATTACATACCACCGCAGCAGAGACCAGGTTAAAGCCTCCGCGTTTCACATGGAAGGAGATGATAATATTGCCAATAATATTTAAAAGCATTCTTGAAAACAGAGTGCTCTGCACTCTCAAACACTGTTTCTGTAATATTTGAGGATACATTTTCAAAAATGCAGGCACATGAATTTAAAAGAATAGGACTTTTCTTGCACTGAAGATGAGTGCAGAAGAGCTATAAACCTACTAAGCACATTATAGAATCCTAATCTTTTTGCTTTGTCTTTCCATGTTTGTATTTTGCTTCTGATGCACGTTTTCATCCACATAGAAAGACTGCAACAATCACTGCTAGCCTGTCGCACTCACAGTTTCCCGGGAAACTCTGCTGCCATGAAGGCTGGGGAAGAGCTGGGGGATGTAATCTTTCATGGACTGGTATTTCTATCCAAATTCACAGTGATCCATAGATGCCCTCAAATCTGTATAGATTCACTGTCAGTTCACTGTATAGAGGACATACTTTATCCTCCTATACTGCGTATGAAGGCTAAAACTCTGCAAAGTCAAAACTGCAGGTTTTTCTGCAGAATGGTATGATCTACAGCAACAGATTACTGTGAACAGATGTTTGCTTAGATTATGTTATTTAAGTTATCATGTTAACTGCTGATTTAAGACAGTAATTGTACCTTTAATAATAATGTATTTGAAATATTCTTAATACAAAATGGAAAATCTAAAAGATGTCCTGACCCCTAAGTACTGACAATACTCTCTGTTTCATGTACTCTAACATGAGTGCTGCCTAAAGTTGTCTCAACATTTTACAGTTCTCTATATTATTGTTTTCTATTTATGTTCTCATTCTGAAATCTGTTTTAAGACGACAGCTTTCTGTCAACCGTTTTTTTCAGTGGGGAGGGAGAAAGGCAGGTATACCTCCCAGGAGCAAAGAGGACAATTATTTTAAAAAGTCATACACATAACAAAAGGAATTTAATGAGTATTACAAACGCTGCATTTAGATGTTTTTTCACACCATACTGTCTGCATCACTGTATGAGTAAACACCACAGAACACAAGAGGGGAACTTCTCAAGAACTGCAGTAAAGCATAATATTTTATTGTAAAGCATAATATTTAAATGAGAACTAATGCTTCCATCTGTTTCATCTTGCATGCCTTATTTTTATTACATCAATTTCCCTGCACTGTTAATAATTACACAAATAAAAAATACCCAATTGTAAAGTGAAAATGCAGACCCACAGATAGGAAAAATAACCCACATTTTGAAGTTTAATATGTTTGAATACAGGCTTATACCTTTGTAGAAATGCTACCTTTGTTTTAACATATTGATCTATGTATATACTAATATATCCTCATAGTGGAGTTTTAAAGTCGCTGTAATATTGGTGTGTAAGGTTACAAACTGATTACTTACATGAGCCTTCAAAATAATTAGCTTTTTATTACAAAGAACAATTGCCTATCTGAAAAGGTTCACGAAGCCTATCTACTCAAAAGGCTCATAATCTCAGTTCTGCATGTTTCAGGCTAGACTTCCATAAGAACCTTCACTTGAAAATGGTTGAGCACACACTATAAAGGTAGCACAAATCATTAAGATGTAGCTCCTTGAAAATTACAGTTAAAAACCAAGTACATCTATTTCCAAGGAAACACCATAGAACACGGTCTTTTTTACACAGATTTGAATGCTGCCCTCATCATGTAGTGCAGGAATGGGCAATAACTGGCCCACAGGGTGGATGCGGTTCATCAGAGCTAGCCACTGGTGGTCCGCCAGATGCTTCAGTCACCTGAATCTCAGCAACTGCAGCTGCTCGCAGTTCCCATTGGCCATGATTGGCGAACATCAGTTACTGGGAGCTGTGAGTGGCCATGTCTGCAGATACTCAGATAAAAAAACCATCTGGTAGCCCATCAGCAGCTGCCCCAATAGCAGGGTGCCTTTCTATAGTGCATCAAGCAGTGTGACATACATCTGCCCCTCTTCTATCCTCTGACGGGGCGGGGGAGGAGCGGGGGAATTATAGTGCACTGGGTAGTTTTGGTAGGGTTTTCCTTTTAAATAATATGGACATGTGACTTCCCTGTGAAGTCATGTGGTTGAAGAATCATTTATAAAGAAGAATCACTGCCCTACAGTAATGAGGACAGCATTAGAAATGGAGGCCTGGAATGGACTTTAAGAAGTCACCAAGTCCAGACTTCTGTGATGTGACAGGACAAAGGTTAGGTGTTTGTCCAACCTGTTCTTGAAAACTTCAAATGATGAGGATTCCACAACCTTTGCTGGAAGCCCATTCAAGCACTTAACTACCATTGCAGTTGCACAATTTTTCCTCATATCTACCCTCAACTCTAATGCTGCAGAGTAAACCCACTGTCTTTTTGTCCTACCTTAAGTGGGCATGGAGTACAATTACTCATCATCCTCCTTACAGCTATGCTTAATATATCTGAAGAGTGTTCTTAAGTACTCCCTTAGTCTCCCTTTCTGAGGACTAAACAAAACCGGTTTGTTTGGTTTTTTAAACAGACTCTGCTCACAGGTCAGGTTTTCTAAAGCTTTTATATTTGTTGCTTTCCTCTGGACCCAATTTGTCCACAGCTTTCTTGAAGTGTAGTGTTGAGGATTAACACAGTATTCCAGCTGAGGCCCCACTAGTACTGAGTAGAGACAGTGATCTCCTGTGTCTTACATACAACACTCTCAGAATATTAGCCTTTTTCTCTCAGTCATTATGTAATCTATTATAACCCCCGCCCCCGCCAGAGTCTTTTCAGCAGAACTACCTCTAGTCAGTTATTCTCCATTTTGTAGCTGTGCATTAGAAATGTTTTGCACTCAACCTTACTGCATTTCATGAATTTTATTAATTTGTCCATAAGGTTGAAATGTATAAATGTATCAAGGGAACTCATTGTGGAACAACATATAGAGAAGCGAGCAAAAAAATCCCATGTTTGCAAAATAAGTTTAGTTATTTTATTATTATATACCTGCTTAGACCATTCCACATTTTGTCATAACAGATCTCCAAATGAGTCTCCAGGGCATATATCTTATTGTGTTTCAATCCACTGCTTATTTCTAAGTTTAAATGCATTCCAGCTCTTAAATTAAGTTAGACAAAAGGTTAAAAAAATCCAAGACCCACCCCTCTTCTCTTTTAATTAGAATTATTCTATCAACTTCATATGACTTCTTTCCAGACAAACATGAAAATAAGAAAATTTAGGATTATTATTTATGCTTTCCAATGAGACAGCTATGAATAAGGCTGAAAAGGGCCACATTTGTTTTTTATTGGAACAATATTTCAACCAGTATATGAATAAATATCCATCCCATTTTCCATACAATATATATAATAGTGCCCAAAGGATTGTGGCTCCTTCTACATGCACTCCAAACACACATGAAGACACAGATATCACCCTAACTGTATGATTAGCTAGGACTATCACTCTGAAGCCTTGTATAACACCAACAGATCCCTATCATTGGCAGATGGGATCAAATCTATAGCCTCTAAAGCTTAATACATGACCCATTCTTACTGCATACCCCTTCCCAATCTAACTCTGCCCTTCTCATCACTGATCCTTTGGGTGTTCTTAACATTACGGTCTTTAGCCATCTGTCCATTTTTCACTGTTACATACAGATATAGTTATAATAGGATATATACAACCACAAAAAAACACAACACAACACAACACCAACACCAACACCAACAAACCCTTAAGTTCCCCTTAGATCTGTTAGACTGGACAGCTGCTGGGCAACTGAACCTGGGTTGTGCAGCAATTAGAGGTGGTGGCTCTGAACATCCATTTCTCTGTGTATCTTTGTTCTCATTGATTGTGGTACATGTTGAAGTAAATTAACTGCCATATTTTATATAACAAATTCCCACAGAGTTTTAAAGTTCACCAGAATAGTCTATTGTGAAAATGCAATAAATAAAATAATTAATAAAAATCCACCATTATATAATTTCTTCCATAAACCCCAGAAATGTCTCATGAAGCCCCATGGATATGCAAGCCACACTTTGGTAACATTTGAGCTAAAAGCCGTGCCTTTAACCAATGCTGGAGCAGGCTTATCCATCTCTTTACTAGTCTGGTGTTGCTACAGGCAGACAGAAATGGGCCATATCAAGGCGGCATGGGTTACACTAGCATGTCTGTTAATCATTGTGAAATGATGAAAACACTTATAAGCATGGTTGAGATCTCTTCTTGTTGAGAACAGAACTAAGTTCAATCATCACTATGATTCATGTCTGTTACCACCTAATTTTAAGAATTCAGGCATTTTTGGTTAGAGAGAGGCACATTCTATTCTACATATATTCAAATCATACCCCTATGATAGCTTGGGCTTTCAGCAACTAGTACCACCTAATATCTGAGGAGTTGGGAAGATAAATTCATTAATATATGATGGATGGACCCCATGATGAGAGCATCATAAGACCAATCCAGGATGAAAATCAGTCCTATTACCAGTATAAAGGTATATTTTTACAGCCTAATCCCTTCTAGCATCTACACTTCCTTGCTGAATTTTAGATCTGGGCTAGGATGTTACTAATTAGCCCTTCCCAGGTCACACGTGCAACCATGCTGGGCCCCTTGGGGATTTAGTTAGTGCAGAGTATGGATAGTGTACAGTAAATAAGACCTGGGACCATACATTGATTGCGCAGGACAAAGAGAAACACTGAATAATTAGAAGCTTCAGGGGGCAGCCAAGTTAGTCTGTATATACTGAATAATTACTCATTCACTGAATGAGGCACAGGTCCTTTCTGAAAGTTTGATTCCAGCTTTAGAGCACAGTCTTCAATCCTTCATGGGACAGCAGAAAAATCGATCCCAAATTAGAGTCTCTTTACAAGGGGGGGGGGGGGACACAACTAAAATGGGAAAAATTAAACTCCTACCCCAGAACACCAAATCAGAGCCACAATGAGTTTCTTCAGTGTGAATCAAGTTGTTTCTTAAGCAGTAACAGTGCTGAGGAAAAGAGGCTGTTCCTATCCATCCTTTGGCTGTGAATTCCACCCTAGAACCCAAGACAAAAGGGAGTTTGTGGGGAAAAAAAAGTATTACCACAATCTCTTTAATGTCTCACTTCAAAATTATTTCCTTCTTTACCTGGTTTCCTTTCTTGTTAAGGAGTCCACTAAACAAAGTTCTAAATCTCTTTATCTTCCATTCAGGAGCCCAGCCAAATTAAACTCGGTCTTTGATGCCTTCTTCTCTTCAAAAGAAAGGCATCAGGCTAACAAAACATCAGAACAAACTAGGTGTCTACCTGAAGACACTGCAAATAGCACTCTATCACTCTTTTCTTCACAAACGGGATAAAAAGAAAATCCCAAGTCCCTTCTCAAAAGCTGGATATAATGCCCCTTCTCTTCACAATATTTTTTCTTATTTCTTCACAGAAAGGAAATGGAAGTTTCAAACTTATCCACAGGGGCTAAAGAAAATAAACAACTTTCTCAATTGTTTTCAGCTGAGTCCTGGCTTCAAAAATCAACCAACTTTTTTCCTAACTTGACTTCTTGGCTACAATCATATCTGCTGGCGTAAAGGAATCCAGTCACTTCCAACAAGTCCTTTACTGAATCTTATATCCACTCCAGACTGGGTTGTTTGCAGGCTAATGAGCCCCAGGTGACTCAGCTATGTTCATTTATTTTTCCTTCCTGAGCTTGCAGCCCTCTGGTGTCCTTCCCAGGTCACACACCCAACAACACTGGGCCCACTAGGGGATATAGTATATCTAGTTGCATTATTATTGTAATAAATCCTAGAGTTTCTTTGTATCAGCCATTCCAAAGGAATCATCAAGTGTATGTCTTGTTTCAGCATGCCTTCCAGAAATCAGTATTAAAATAGAAAGACCTGTCTTCATCTTTCTATTAACAGTAAATTTTGTTACTATCATAAAAGATAGCTTATACATGTTATTTTCTAATGCAATTAAATAAAAAAACACTATGCAAGTTCATTTGCTTATGTGGTCTCCCCTGTTTATTAAGATCAGAAACATTTTTACTCCTCATTGCTGACTTTGCTGCTGTTAAGAGTTTCAGGGAACCTGCACCTGTATTTCTACCTTGTGGTCCCCCAAGTGCATCCACTTAAATATTCCTCAGCTGTCACCTCTCCTGCATAGAGATTCACATCTCTCCTTCTCCTGAATGGGAATATTAAAGCTGTCAAGCTCTCTGACTTACACTGAGAAATCCCCAGCAAGCCAGACAGCCTAACAGGCCAGCGCCTGCTCTTGCTTTCTCTCCAAGGGCTATAATCAGTCATAAATTATCACACAACTCCTTCTAAGTGAGCGCATTTATTTTTAAGATAAAGGTATTACAGAAAAAAAATATTAAACCAAAAAGAGAACCTACACACATATTAAAAAGCTTACCCAGAGGTCACCTTTAACTCCAATCTAGGGTTCTGGCACGTTTTAGTCCTTCAAAACCCAGAACTGGGTTTTCCCCTGGTTACAAGTTCATATCCATTTTAGAGCGATAAAGAACTATTTGATTATACAACTCAGACCTTTGATTTTGGCCTCTATAACAGGTGATCAGCAAACAATGACTCTCTGCTCAGAGCGTAGCCTTCAAAAGGCTACATGTTTGCCCAACTCACTTTAGGAATATGTACAAACCTCTCCCTAGGGATTCCCCAGGAAATCCACTCAGCCCCCAAAGTTTAGAATATACATTACACATTTTCAATGTATACTTTTGAACTCTCCAGTCTCCCATTACGTACAATCCCAGCCCACAATAAAACAAACTTATACTATGATGTCTTCCAAAGATCTTGCAGAAAATTGCCATTTCTGTCACAGCTGCATTCTGAATTACTGGACATTTACAACAATATTGTGCCTTACTGCTCTCTCCCCACCATTTCAGATAGTTTGATAAATGATGCTACATTGTAACAAAAAGGTAGTGTTTATAGGAATTCTTCTGAAACTAAGACACAGTGGCTTTTCAGTCTTCAATTGTATATCAAAACCATTATTACTTACATAGATTTTTAAATCCCCATCCATGTCAGCTTGGTAAGGAGTATACAGATAGATTTATGTATTCTCGTCAGAAAAAGTATTCCCTAGTTTGCTTTCAATTTGCATTTCCATCAAGATCAGAGCCAAACTCTACCCTGGCTAGTGCTGGGGATGTGTCTTCTGCTACAGACATCTGTCACCCCTTGCAGGAGTCCTCACAACAGGTCAAAGAGTTCCTGTTGGCCTCAACTTTTCTGTTCCTCTTGGCCTCAACACAGCATACCCTCAGCTAATCCTGCTGATCACCACTGTCCACACATTGGTTGGCAGAGTCTGGTTAAATATGCCCTGAAACACCCTTTTGGGGACCTAGTTGTAACTGTAGCTCCACTAAAGTCAATGGGTGCTCTCTCATAACTCTATGAGTGTTCTCCATCTCTGTGGAAAGATTGTTCCCAGCTGTTTGCCTGGAGTTAAGACTTTCAACATCCTCTTTGTCCCTTGCAAACCAGTGGGCAGGATTTAGCACTAAATAATAATATTACTAAATAACTATTAATGTATTATTTTTTGAGATTTATTTAAAATGTATGACGACTCTCTAGTCTCACCTAATTAGAAAACACATTTCATGCTCTCCTCAGTGAAACTGCTGGCTAAGAATACTAAATATTGATCTTTTTGCATTATAATGCATTTTATTCTCAAATACTTGATATACAATTGGGTGCAATTTTGAATTCAGTTTCATGACAGTCTTTAGCCATCAGAACCTATTGTTCTGAAAGACAAAATGGTGACTAGAAGGTATAATTTAGAATAAAAAGCAAAATGTTGCTTCTTTATTCTTCTGTCAAATACAGAGAAGAGTACTCATCAGTCTTCTGGTTTTTAAACTCATATTTTTCCCCCAACTTTAAAAAATATCAAACTATGAATCCTTGCTTAATATGTGGAAATACTGGGGGGCCCTACTGTAGATACATAGGCCAGGATGTAATAGGAAGGAAATCTCCCTAGGACATGATAGAAGAGTTCTGTTAGATATTTCAGTGCAATATTTTTGTAGGATAGTCAGATAGCTTTCTCTGAACAATTGTCTAACACTGGTTTAGATAAAATTACATTAGCCTGCACAAGAAAGACATCTGAAATAAATGTATTAAAGATTATGACTCATTAGATACAGTCAGCAGGTGTAGTCAGAAAAGTGGAATAATACTATAGCCAGTTAGCTATCTGGGAATCCAGCCAGTGTCAAGGAGAAGATACAAGGAACTCTGCGGACCGAAAATTGAAGTGATTTGTTTCAGTACGGACTGAAAAGTACAACAGTCTCTGCAGAAACAGGGGGGTATGTTCTTCAATAGTTGTGTCAAGTGCACTAAATTGTTCTTGGTCCAAATTATGCAGCTGTTCAACAGACAAATAAACGAAAAATTCTTGATCTGGAATTGCAAAATACTGGCAATATTACTCAAAAATAGCCATGAAGTCCTCACACTCATAGCAAATCAACAATAGGATCTATGATGACAAGACAGACAGTGTAACCTAACTGCTACCTGAGACATCAACCTCTAGTTTGCTTAAAAAGCAGCCCTCTCTGCTAAGTCACCATCATTCAAGCCAGATATCCTACTGAACAATTCTGTATAAAAAAACCAACTCTAACTCTATTCTGACTCCTGTCAAACAAAAGCTATTGCTGATCATAACTTTTGTACCTACTGATGAGGGTGGGCATAGAAAACAGCACAGGGCTGTATGTATCTGGTATATTATTTCCACACCCCTATCAGAATGAATACAAAGAACTCTTTACTTGTTGTATGAAATGCACATTATTATTTTCCAGAGATTGATTGTTATAGGTGAATGAGTTTGTAATATCATCTGATTATCATGCAGCGTGCCTCATTCAGAGTTGAAAGAGCTGCATTTCATGGTACAAACTTGATTTTGCACAGTTTTTAATTATAGCACCTCTCTCTCCATTTTCCTGCAGAGTAGCATGGGTCTAGAGGAAATGAAGACCAAAGAAAAATACATTTAATGCTGCTAGATTCATTACAAATTCCCATTTGGGGAAATATGCACAGCCACAAATTATATAGAATCCCATAAAAATGTTGAAAATGTGTATATCTATATCTTGGTAGTTATACTGCTCTTATTTTTTTAAAAATAAAGGGATATTTCTAATGTGATCATTTCAATAAGGGCAAATTTTTGGAGTAATACCAAGTTGGTGAAAGTATGCATTTTACTCCTTTATCTAGCATATTATGATATTCTGTAATCATCGTGCCTTAATTCAAATATAATGCAAATTAAAACTAAGGCATGTTGCTCCCTCTATATTTAGAGCTACATATTACATAGAGAAGCACAGTGTCATCTATCTTTTCAAAGTGGTCCACTGTAACAGAGGTACATTTTCCTAGAGAATTAAATGTACAACATGATCTTTTTTGTAAAAGAGCCTCCAAGGTATATAGACTGACCACATTTTCTATACTGTAATCTAACACAGTGGTCTCCCACCTTTTTAAACACAAGATGACGTTTTGAATTTAAATCAATCCAGGATCTACCTCAAACCCAAATACCCCTGTTTCACCCCTTCACCGAGGTCCCACCCTCCTCACTCTGTGAAGATGGAGTACAGGGGAGGGGGACAAAGTGACATCAGCACCCCCATGCCTCTCTCTCCCCCACTCTGCACAAAAGGCAGGAGGCTCCCAGGAGGCAGCTCTGAGGCTCTGGGCAGGAACAGCAGGGCAATGGGGGGAAGGGGCAGCTGAAGTGTCAGCACTTGATACCTCCCAGCCAAACCAGACAGGATCACCTGTCAGAGGCTCCAAGATCTACCGATAGATCCCAATCTACTGGTTGGTGACCACTGATTTAATATTTTTACCAGCATAAAGAAATTTGAAAACTTGATATTACCCATACATATAGCACATTGAACAGTAATTTTTCACCTTTTCTTTTAAGCTGGAGTCCCAGGACACTGTCACACATTGGCAATAAAATGCACAAAGGTACATGCCTTTCCCACAGTATCAAAAAGCTCCATTCAACATGCCAGGAATGTAATGGTACAAACCATGTCTAAACTCAAAGCTTTCCTTTGCTTTATTTACTTGTTTAAAACACATGTTCCTATTATGCATTTAAACTTTGGCTAGAGGTGAAAACTTAACATTTCTTACAGGTACTGCCCTATTGAAACCCAGGTCCTTGCCAGCTCTTGAAATAGCTCCTTGCTGGCTTTTACCACAGCTCAGACAGCTCTTGCCAGAGCTGAGAACCAGGGCGCGTCCACTTACTTTTACCTCTGGCCATGGCTCGCACTGCGGGATGTGAACACATCACAATGCAGTGGAAACAATCCTTTGGGGGAATTTTGGCTATCAGCATGAGGATGAAACCCTAAGGCAGAATTCCTCTGGGGGAAGAATACACTCAAGTCGCAGATCTATCAAGTTTGGAAGGGTGTAGCATGACCCCTCTCAGTTTGACTCAACGTTGCTTGTCAATCATAGAATCCTACAGCTGGAAGAGACCTCAGGAGGTCATTGAGTCCAGCCCCCTGCCCAAAGCAAGATCAACCCCAGCTAAATCATCTCAATCAATGAGGTGGGGCAAACAGCCAGTGCCACGACCCCATTTTTATCCTTTCCCCCCTGCCCTCTTTGGGATGGTGCTAGTTTGTAGTAGTTCTCAAGGTTATGCATGTCATCATATCTACATTGCTCCTTGATTCCTTCCCCCATGCACTATCATCCATCCCTGTGTGCAGCTGTTTCACTACTTCTGCTCTAATGTCTATAGATTGGCATGACTGACTATAATAGATACCACAGAGGAATCAGAGTGGAGCATTTTAACCATCACACAAAGCTGTGGAATAATGAGGACGGTAACCTATGGCCTACAAATCACATTGGGGATGTGATTGGGCTTTCTGCTGTGCACATGGCTCATGAGTTTCATTCTCCTCCTCCCCTTTATTAATTCATTACCCACAAACCCTGTGGCACAGATGGGCTCTACGGATCCCTCCTATTTCCTTTTTTTCCTCTGAGTATAAAGGACGCCACAATGATGCCACTATTATCATGCCAAGTAGCCCAGGTGGCTACCTGTTTATCACTGGCAGTTGCATAAAAAATGGTTGATCTAATGAGGCAATGTAGCAGAAGCTGGAGTTAGCAGTTTCTGTAGCATGGACAACTAGAGATGCAATTATTAGCACAAATCATTTGTAACACTAAGTCCACATGCATTCAGGTTCCCTCTTCTGATAATTACTTGGCTACCCTCCTAATTCATCTATACCATCACATGCACATTTTTACATTGGAATCCAGTGAGGTTCCACTTATGCCCTCTTTGAAAATGTTTCAGAAGCACAAAGTCCACTCATGCAAACACTCCATTCAAAGATTTTGAACATGTAGCCCAGCATATTTTGATAAAACAAAGTTATAAAATTTTTTCCCTACAAATGGATATCGCTGAAGTCTGCTAAAGGTCCTTCATAACATATAAAGAATTTGAAATGTATAATCATTAATGCATCGAGATAAAATACGTCATTCTTTATAGCCATCATAAAACGCCATCCATAACAGCACTGAAATTGCAAAGTCATAGTCTGGAAGTAAATCTCCTGATAAAATGAAGAGATTATTTTCCTCCTTCAGTAAAAGAGCCTTTTCCTTTTGGCATGTAAAACAAGGGACTCCTTTTTTCAACAAAGATTGTTGATCTATAGTTATCTGCTGCATACCAAAGCTTCTAACGACTGAAGGGCAAAATATATGTTCTTTGTCTTCTATAATTAAAGGATGGGTAAAGACCAGAACATACATATTTTGTACAAATGAGATTTAAAAAACCCATAAATACACCCTCACCCCCATGACCCCAAAGGCCAAATCCTATTTTAAGTAAACCCACAAAGCCATTTGTGTTATTATACCAAGGAAAAATTTGTCTGAAGTGTTAAATGACCTTTTGCATGTATCTTGCACACAAGTATTATCAAAGTGTGATTCCACAAATGCCTATGTTGAATATTCCAAAGCATATTATTTTCCAGTTAGATGAAAGATATATTTTGA
This sequence comes from Rafetus swinhoei, assembly GCA_019425775.1. NCBI lineage: Eukaryota > Metazoa > Chordata > Testudines > Trionychidae > Rafetus > Rafetus swinhoei. Next base: position 185,277,239 of record CM033437.1, on the reverse strand, counting down.
ATTCCTAGATATATATTCAGGCATCTCATTTCAGTTCTTCTTATTCATGTCTAAACTCAAAACACATTTCAACTGGGAATTTACTTTTCTAATCAGGGGTTAAGCCTTGGAGGTTTACTGTAATTGGAAAGAAAGCATCTTACAATTTTTTTTAAAATAGCAGATTCTGTGCAATTTCAATACTGACAGAGTTGGCTGTTAAAAAGAATGTTGGAAGTGATATAGTTACCAATTTTCAAGTACAATTGAGATGTCTACAATTCATTTTCTTAATGCACACTTTATTTTTAAATTGGGACAGAACTGGATAGTTGATTTGCATATATCATTACATTTCCAATTTTCATGTAAATGACAAAGTAGCCAGAAAGTTCAGTATATTTTCTCACAGGCATGGTGATTTAAAATGTTTTTCATGTGATGTTTTGCCTCAACTATCATCAGTTCGATGATCTAAGCTGTGACTGTACTCCTTTCACTGAAAAAAAATCTCACTGCTGGAATCCTTTCCCAAAACTAACAGACGACAAAGTAAAAGACAATCTTCCACAGACAGTTAATGAAGACAGGCTTCAAGGGGTTTTTCGTGCACTGGAGATCACTTTAAACCCCAGGAAAAACAAAAATAGCAGATTTTTACAGCAGTCTGCCATCAAAGCACAATAAGGAAAATAGCAAAAACATATTGCTTCTTAAATCACTTACAGTGGCTTTCCTTTGGATTCACAAGTCAAAACTATAGATTGTCCCTCTTCTGGCCATGAACTGGAAGATATGATTTTAACTGAAGGCGTATCTAGAAAAAAAAGGAAAAAAATCAATTTGTGGAAGGACAATAAAATGCTTTATTATGTAACAGTATGTTCTCTTATGTTCAGAAAACATCAGTCCAGATCTAGTTTTCAGTTGAAGTTGCATTTATTTGAAGCCTTGAGCTGTTTTCAACATTCCGAAAACGGCACTAAAATGACCTCTGCAACTGGAAAAGTAAATTTAATATACCTAGAAACCACAGATATTTTCAGACTAAACCAAGTTTTCTGTATTGAACACAACTCCACTGTATTAGTGCTCCAAAGTCTGGAAATTAAAAGTGAAATACAAAAAGAAAGCATTGAGGATGAATAACAAGTACTCCATATAATTGTTTCTTTGTCTATTTATAGATGGATATGAATGCTGCTATTAAAGGACTGAATGCATTAATGTACATTTGAATTACACTTTTATTGTGGCAGCAGCCTGGAACCAATAATAAGAAACCTACAATGGGTTCTTAGATAAAATACCTTGTTATAGACATTATGCAGAATATTATTTCTGAAATGCAATAATGCAGGCCCCAAAACAGAATCTCATTTTTAGTACAGTTAGCAAATCATTTTGATTGAAACATCTGCTATGATTACTATATAAAAGAGTGTAATCTGTCCTAAAATCTTTAAAATACTATTTCTGCATACTGTAATTACCTCCCTTCTATTGTTGCAATGAAGTATGCAACATAAAAATGTGCATTCAGACATTTGAAAGTAGGACTTCTATTTTAAATCCTTTTAATAGCTGACTTGTAAGCATATTTTAATGCAATTAAAAGTTTATCATGTAATTTAAAGGTAATACACACAAACACACAGACAATTTCTTTGCTGGATGTATTTTTCTCTAGGCATTAAATGTTATGCAGAGGAAAATTTTCCAGCTTAATAGGCAAATATAACTCCTGTTATCTTTCACTTGTTTTTCAGGTGACTTTTTGATGCAGGGTACATTTGCTAATTATGAACGATTTCTACTTTGAAATAAGAGTTTGTACTGTCCCTGCCAATTTGCAATTCCTATTTGAGCTGGCAGTGTGGTGACAATGTCAAAAGAGCTACATCACAGTCATTCTGATGGCAACAAATTGTGAAACACAGAATTGAATTTAAATAAGGAAGAGAGGAAACAAGAGCGGTGGGACTGAGAAGTCGTTCCAAGTACAAGGATAGTTCTGAAGCAGTAACGAACACTAGACTTAAAGAAAGAAAGAAGAACAAGGCTGGCGTCACTGTCTGAAATTAATAAAAACTTTTTTTAAAAAAAGCTTTTAAATGAGTTTTTGTGAATGATACAAATAAAGAGGGTAGAGGGATTTTCAGCAAATTAAATGTACACTGTTCTGTTGTACAGATCAATGAAATGCAGTTTCCAACATTCTGATGCAGTTCTCAGTTCCTACTTAATTTGATGCACTCTCCTCCTAATCCTGCTCCTACAGCTGAACAGGGTGAATAAAAAACAATTTAAAAAAAAAGAGAGACTTTTTTATTTAAATAGGATTTTTTTTAAAAAAAAATCATCAATAGAATACTAAATTTCTCATTTGAAAATAACCATTATAATTAAGTTGCATCTTGCTTCTTGAAAATTCTGCGCTTTCAATTTCTATTTCTCTAGAGACTAAAGAAATATGTGCAAAGAAAGGAACAGGCTGGGTACAATTGTTTTTGTTCTGTGCTTATGTGGTGGTGGGCCTGGGCCAACCACAGCAGAAGAATTAGTCAGAACATTGTTTTAAAGACAAAAGACACAAGATACAGGAAGGAATGGAAGCAGCACAGAAAGGAATGGTGGAACGGACTGGAAAGAAAAAGGGAAGACATTATTCAGCACACACCGAGTTTCCTATATTCCCCCACACTTTTTTCACAGAAAAACTGTCATGGCCTTCTGCCCATAAGCGATACCTTATTCAGGAATATTTTAAAGAAATTCATGCCCTGGGTAAAAAAGGAAAATGTGTTAACTGTAAGCAGTGAAAAAAGAAGATGCAGAGCCTAGCTGCAAAAATAAACATCATAAGGAAAACTGCTTATTGGGAGAACATGATATGGATGAAGATGTGGGTATGTCGGAAGTACAATGTTGATCAATTAGTTAGTAACTTAAATAATTCACTTTGCAATACATCATTCTTCAAGACGCTCTCTCTCCTTACCTTCTAATAAAAGTGTGATTTAACAAGTAAATTCCTAAGCTCTTTGTTATATTGGAAGTTGCTATAAAAAAGTTTAGCTTAGCTAATCCTTATGGTTTCTTTAATTAGTTAACTAGGTTTAGAATCTATTACCTATTTCAGATGCCGTGGAAATTTGGAAGGCACTTCAAAAGAAACTGATGAAGGAAATACCTCACCAGGAAGTTAATCTACAGGCAATAAAGAAGCAAATGATGAAACACTAACTCCACCTCATTTTCTTGCAAACATTATCTTCAGATATAAAAGGTAGATGCCCAGCTTCTGAAGATGAGGATGCTGCCATGACATGGGCATCTCAAAATCACTCCTCAGTTATGCCAGTCATAATATATTTCAGGGCTGGAGAGAAACCATATAAACAGTACGGGTGCGTCTAGACTGGCAAGATTTTGCGCAAAAACTTGCCACCTGTCTACACTGGCCGCGAGAATTTGCGCAAGAACACTGACTTTGTAATGTACAAAATCAGTGCTTCTTGCGCAAATACTTTGATGCTTCGCTCAGGCATAAGCCCTCTTGCACAAGAATACTTGCGCAAGAGGGCCAGTGTAGACAGGAACGTTAATTTCTTGCTCAAGAAAGCCCGATGGCTAAAATGGCCATCGGAGCTTTCTTGTGCAAGAGAGCGTCGATACTGGGCACGGATGCTTTTGCACAAAAGCAAATCTTTTGCACAAAGGCACATGCCAGTATAGATGCTCTCTTGCACAAATACTTTTTAACGGAAAAACTTTTCCGTTAAAAGCATTTGCGCAAAATCTTGCCAATCTAGACGCAGCCCCACATGTTTACTGATGTTGTTTTGAACAAAAGTAACTGTTGAATTGGTGGGCATCATTTGTTCCTTCAGTTGCTAAGCCAACTTTTCTCTACAGTAATTTCCTCTGCAGACACAGAGAGACTATTTTCATTGTTTGGTATTATTCACACAAACCTAAGGAATCAGCTGAGAGTTGAAAAAGCATGGACACTCGTATTTCTGTTTCAGTGAATGAATCAAAATGACACTGGTAGTGGGGAAGATGAGAGCTAGTTGTAGAAGTTATAAGGACACAATACAGTTAGGATTCTGAGGACATATCTGGTAGTGATAATAAAATTTGAAAATTAAAAAATAAAGAGTTTAAGGACAGCCATCAGCTGATTACTGCTGCAATTACAAATGTGAAACATTTATGTAACATTTAAGATTTTGTTTAACAAAATTTATGTATTGTGTTTGTGTGTACAATTTATTTCTTAACAATTCTAATGTACTGCTGCATCTGCAACCTAACTCAAGTACTGAGTATTATGTACTATTTCCTAAATTAATATAAATCAAATTAATAATTATATAAAGTATATACCCTCTTACATTATGTACATGTATTGAATTGTACATTAGCATGTTTGAGCCATCAGATCTGCACCATTGTTTAAGAAATATGTGAAGTAGTATCAGTGGGAAACTTGATTTAAATCCATTATTTTTCCTTGATGATTTAAATGACTGCTTCTTGGAGGAGCTGGTTCTGAAACTTACAAGAAGAGAGACAATTCTTGGTTTGATCATCAGTGAAGCACAGGACCTAGTCCAAGAGGTAAATATAACTAGACCACTTGGAAATAGTGACCATAATGTAATAAAATTTAACATCCCTGTGGTGGGAAAAACACCTCAGCAGCCCAACACTGTGGCATTTAATTTCAGAAAGGGGAACTACACAAAAATGAGGAAGTTAGTTAAACAGAAATTAGAAGGTATAGTGACAAAAGTAAAATCTCTGCAAGGTGCATGGAGACGTTTCAAATACTTTTCAAAGAATAGAGGCCATGGAGACTTTTCAAATAATAAAGGCCAAACTTCAATGAATAGCTCAAATTAAAAATCACAGTAAGAGAACCAAAAAAGTACCACTATGCCTTAACAACCAAGTAAAAGAAGTAGTGAGATATAAAAAAAAGCATAATTTAAAAATTGGAAGTTAAATCCTAGTGAGGAAAATAGAAACTCTCTCAAATTAAGTGTGAAAATATACAAAGGAAAGCCAAAAAGGAGTCTGAAGAGCAGCTAGCCAAAAACTCAGAAAGTAAGAGCAAAATATATTTTTAAGTACAACAGAAGCAGGAAGCAGGCTTAACAACCAGTGGAGCCACTGGATGATCGAGATGCCAAAGGAGCACTCAAAGATGATAAGGTCATTGTGGGGGAAAATATATGAATTCTTTGCTTTGGTCTTCATGGCTGAGGATGTTAAGAAGATTCCCAAACCTGAGCCATTCTGTTTAGGTGACAAATTTGAGGAATTGTCCCAGACTGAGGTATCACTAGAGGAGGTTTTGAAACAAATTGATAAATACAACAGTAACAAGTCACTGGGATCAGATGGCATTCACCCAAGAGTTCTGAAAGTACTCAAATGGGAAATTGAAGAACTATTAACTGTGGTTTGGAACCTAACCTTTAAATCAGCTTCCGTACCTAATGACGGGAAGATAGCTAATGTGACGCCAATATTTTAAAAGGGCACTAGCGGTGATCTTGCCAATTACAGAGCAGTAAGTCTAACATCAATACCAGGGAAATTAGCTGAAACTGTAGTCAAGAATAGAATTGTCAGACACATAGATAAACATATTTGTTGGGGAAAAGTCAACCTGGTTTCTGTAAAGGAAATCATGCCTTACTAATATACTAGAGTTCTGTGAGGGGGTCAACAAACATGCGGACAAGGAGGATCCAGTGGATAAAGAGTATTTAGATTTCCACAAAGCATTTGACAAAGTCCCTAACCAAAGGCTCTGAAGTAAAGTAAGTTGTCAGGGATAAGAGGGAAGGTCCCCTCATGGATTGATAACTGGTTAAAAGGAAACAAAGGGTAGGAATAAATGGTGAGTTTTTAGAATGGTGAGAGGTAACTAGTGGTGTCCCCCAAGGGTCTGTACTGGGACCAATCCTATTCAACTTATTTATAAATGATCTGGAGAAAGGGATAAAAAGTGAGGTGGCAAAATTTGCAAATAATACAAAACTGTTCAAGATAGGAACAAAGCAGACTCTGAAGAGCTTCAGAAAGATCTCTCAAAATGGCAAATGCAATTTAATGTTGATAAATGTAAAGTAATGCACATTGGAAAAAATAATCCGAACTACACATAAAAAATGATGGGGACTAATTTAACTATAACCACTCAAGAGAGAGATCTTGGAGTCATCGTGGATAGTTCTCTGAAAACATCCACTCAATGGGCAGCAGCAACAGTCCAAAAAGACATGAGAATGTTAGGAATGATTAAAAAATAGATAAAGAATAAGACAAAGAATATCTTATTACCTCTATATAAAACCATGGTACGCCCATATCTTGAATACTGTGTACAGATGTGGTTGTATCATTTCAAAAAAGATATCTTGGCATTGGAAAAGGTTCACAAAAGGGCAACAAAAATGATGATGGGTTTGGAACGGGGGCCATATGAAGAGAGATTAAAAAGAGTGGGACTTTTCAGCATAGAAAAGAGGAAACCAAGGTGGAATAAGAGATGAGGTCTATAAAATCATGTCAGGTATGGAGAAAGTGAATAAGGAAAAGTTATTTTCTTGTTCCCATAACATAAGAACTAGGGGGTCACCAAACAAAATTAATAGGTAGCTGGTTTAAAAGAAACAAAAGGAAGTTTTTCTTCAAGTAGTGCATAGTTAAACTGTGGAACTCCTTGCCAGAAAAATATTGTGAAGATCAGGACTTCAACAGGGTTCAAAAAGAAGAAAAAGAACTAGATGAATTAATGGAGGTTAGGGCCATCAATATATACGTTAGCCACGATGGGTAGGAATGCTGTCCCTAGCCTCTACTTGTCAGGGGCTGGAAATGGGTGACAGAAGAGGAATCACTTTATGATTACCTGTTCTGTTCACTCCCTCTGGTGCATGTGGCAATGGCCACTGTCTTAAGACAGGATACTGGGTAAGATGGACCTTTGGTCTGACCCAGTATGGCCGTTCTTATGTTTTTAAATCGAGATTTAAATCAATGATTTATGTTGCTGAACATATTTGACTGATACAGACTTGTGCTAGAGGTATGTTAAGCCTCTTTTGTCTTCCAATATTGCACTGTAATATTTTCAATGTTATTTTACATTCTATTAGATATACACTAAGTATATATATACTAAATTCAATGTTAAGAAGATAAAAAAACCAGGACTTAGCCCCAAGTGGTTAGCGGAATCCTTTAGCAACATTTAGCAGTGCATGCAGTGCCACTAGCAGAATTCATACCACTTTGTGTGGAAACTGGCACTAGCACCTGATGAAGCAACAGCATTTGATGGGCAACCCAAAGAAGAGGGAAAACATAAATCTTAATTGCCAATACCTCCTTTACCCTGTTTATTTGGGGACATTCAGTATCTGTCATAAGACAACATGGAAATTCATGATTTATAATCCTCATCATAAATCCAGAGCCTCCCCTGGTGTTGAAAAGTAGTTGAGCATTTTAGAGAGCAAGCCTTGTAAAGATATCCTCATAAAACATGTTGGAATGATTATGTTCCTCCTGCAAATATCAGCCTGATGCTTAATCCCCCTCCCCTCCACCCTAAAAAAAGCATAGCAGAAATGCAAAACCCATCATTTTGTAAAATAGTTAATGTCCATGTAGAACTGCACTTCTAACTTATCTGAGTCACAATCTTAAATCACACAGATAAGTGTGGAAACAGTCAGCCTAATCATTCTCTTTGGAGCCAGGTAAAAATCTGTGAAAGAAGCCGAGAGATCTTTTCCAGTATTTGATTTGAATTTCCTTGCCATTGTATTAGTGTGACAGATGAGACATCCTTGTGTTGGCTGCACTCTCCCTTTTCATCCACTTTAAAACAAAGGCTAATTGTTGTATCATGCAAGCAAGGTACTAACAAACTTCAACAGGACTTTATTTACCAAAAGTGGAGCTTCTTTACAAAGCTGTTGCATCCCTTCAGTAGCTCTCACTCAGCCCCTGCCATTCTTCTTCCCACTCCTTCCTGTTTCCTGTTCTCCCAACAGCCAATGCTCCCAGTTCTAATAATCAGGGCTTGACAAATTATGGAAAACCCTACTCGCCAGACAAAAAAGGGACTCGCCACCCTTCCTCCCAAAAAGTGTTTTTTTAATGGCATAAATTCCTAATAAGAATAAGAACAGTAATTACTAATACGTTCTTAATAAATATCACCCAAGTTATGAATAAATATCTTATAAACTTCTACTTTTTCCCTCTGCTGCCATGTCTCCTCCCCTTGCTCCATCAGCTCCCCTGGTGCCTGCTGCCCCCCAACCCCTCACCCTCCTCTGCTGTCCTGACTCCTGCCCTTCTCGCTGCCCTCAGCCTTCCTGAGACCTGCCCCCCTCCACCAGCCCTTCTCTCCCCTGTGCCCACTCCTCCAGTAGCCCCACTCTGATCAAGTAAGCTACCCCTCCTCATTCCCTCTCCTAACACCTCCCTCTACACACCTGCCCTGCCTCTCTCCTCTGAGACTGGTCCCTCCCTGCAGGTGTCTGCCCTTCTGCTTCACCCCAGAATCTCCTGGCACCTGCATCCTCCTGGTTCCTCCCCTTCCTCACTGCCCCTGCCCCTTTGCCCTCTTTTTCCCTGATACCCACCCCTCAGCACCCTCTGCCCCCATTCCCCTCATGCCCCTGTGCCCTCACACATGCCTTGCTCCATCCCCACCTTCCTCATGCCTACCCCTTCTTTCAAGCCTTCTCCCAGCACCTCCCCCTTCCCCTTCTAACCCCCAGTGCCCTTACCCTCTCCTCTCCCAGCATCACCCTGTTCCCCACTGACACCTCCCCTCCTGCCCTTTTCCTCATTGTCTGCACTTGGCCCCCTGGAATTTGTCTCTCCTGCACCCCTGTCCCTTGGTGCCTTCCCTTTTTCTTCTTCTTCTCCTGACCTCCTCCTCCCCTCCCCTCAGCACAAGCCCCTTCCCCATATTTTCCTCCTCCTCCCTCCCCACAGCCCAGCCCAGCCGCTTCCCCTCCCCCAGGGCCAAGCAAAGCATTCCCCCTTTTTTGTTGTCTTTTACACGTTTGCATTTTGCAATGGGTTTTTATTTGTTTTCATTTTTGTCCCAGCATTTTAGCCCTATAAATAGCAAATAGCATTTTCATTCATTTTTTCCATAAAGGCAAAGGCGCTCAGTGAACTCCCCTTTCACTGCTGCTGGGTCACAGCAGCCTTTTCCTGCCCTGTCCAGCCCCTCCCTATGGGCAAGCACCCCTCGCTCCCAACCCACAGGGGAAACAGGGTGCAGGGACAGCACAGAGCCAGAGGGGTGCAGGGAACAGTGGGGGGGACGGGACAGGGGTGGCGCAGGGAACAGGAGGCACGGAGGCAGAGGGACGCAGGGATTGGGGGGAGCAGACTGCGGTAGAGGCACGGGGAATGGGACGCAGGGAACGGGAGGGGCAGAGGATCGGGGTCTAGGGGCAGTGCAGGGAATGGGCAGCACGGAGCTGGGGGGCAGGGATCGGGGAGCAGGGTGCGGGGTGCAAGGGCGGCGCAGAGCCAGAGGGAGAGCAGGGGATCCGGGGTGCAGGGTGCAGGGGCGGCATGGGGAATGGGCGGCAGGAGTCAGATGGGGCGTGGGGCGGGCACAGCGAGCCGGGCGGTTGGCAGGGAGGGTCTCTCGCCAGCGAGGGGCTGGGGCCGTGGCAGGACTGGAGCCGGTGGGGCGGGACCTGGCTCTGCCGCGCGCCGCAGCCAGCTGCTGGGGACATGCGGCCAGAGCTGAGCTGCTGTGGCCCTTTACAATTGGCAGGGCCACGTCACGCCAGCGTCCTGGCATCTGCCGGCTCTGCCTCCTCGCACCGCAGCTGCACGCGGGCAACCTGGCGCTGAATATCGCCGCAGTTCCCGCTCCCCGGCAGCGCTCTGCTCCTCCGCCGGCTGGCGGATTGGATGGGGCCGCGCCGCCTGTAGTGCGGTCTTCAGCCAGCCCGTTACAATGGTCCACCGGGCCAGTCTGCTCCTGCACTCGCAAGCTGGCAAAATCTACTCGCCACGGGCGAGCGGGCGAGTGCATTTGTCGAGCCCTGCTAATAATTACAAGCACCATCTAAAACACCACATTCCCTCCTCTCTTAAGAAGTGCTCTCAATTATAAAATAAACATTGTTGTTCTAACTACTGCAACAAATATGGAACAAGCCACTATACAGCTGGCAGAAATATTACACTGTAAATATTACGTAACATAGTCTCTAGTCCAGACAGGTGGTCGTCTGTGTCTGACAGACCATCTCTCAAACCCCGTTTCTAGTGCAATGTCTTGTTGTGTTGGTACTATAGTGAAGTCATCCAACATGGGCTGGGTGTTGGCCTCATCTCCTCTTGGTGCATAGGCAGGTGCAAGATAAGAAGCATTCCATACACACCCATCAGAAAGTCGATAGGTACAAGGCCCCCTCTTCTCAATGATTTTAAGAGGAGATGTGAATTTATGGTCCTCTTTTGCAGAATTCCAGGTTTTCTTACTCTAACGAAGGAACCACACTCAAACTTTGGTTCCTTAGCACCCCGCCGTTTGTTTGTGAAAGCCTTATACAGCCTCTCCCCGAGTTATGAACCAAACACTTGGCCATAACTCGAAGTGTTCGTAACTTGGACCCCATTGAGTTACATGGCGACCGCGCTGTTCGTAAGCGCGGATTGCGTTCATAACTCAGGGACCGCATTTACGACTGCTTCGGTTGTAAATGCAAATGGTCGTAACTCAACCATTTGCAACTCGAGGACCAGCTGTAGTTTGCTTGCTTCTGTTCAACTGTTTTTCTGACATCATCCTTTTTTGGTGCATCAGGTCTGGACTTTAACAATCCAGCAATGTTCAGTTTAATATTCATCTGTTTTCCATGCAGTAACTCTGTGGGTGATCTTTGCGTTGTGGCATGTCGTGTAGCCCTGTATGCTTGCAAGAAATCAGTAGTGAAGGTTATCCACGATCACTCTTCCAGTTTAGCCATTTGCAAACTCTCTTTCAAGCTTCTGTTAAACCTTTTGATTTCCCCTTTGGCTTGAGGGTAATACAGGGATGATCTTCTATGTAAAATGTTCCTCTCTGCTAGAAAAGTTTCAAATTCCAGGGAAGTAAATTGACTACCATTATCTGAAACCAGTTCTTTGGGGTTACCTTCCCTGCTAAAAACTGTAGAGAGGAACTTAATTACTGCAGCAGAAGAGATTTTTGATGTAAACGCTACTTCAGGCCATTTACTGAAATAGTCTATTAAAGTGATGGCATAACGACAGTCAATTGATGCAGTAGCAAAGGGTCCTACGATGTCAATCGCAAATTTTTCCCATGCAGAATCAGGAAGAGGAACAGGCTGTAATGGTGGGGTACATGTCACTGCTGTCTTATCATGCATTTGGCAAGTGACACAGGATTTTATGATTGCTTCAGTTTGGGAGTCCATCCCTGGCCACCAATACAGATCCCTTAGTCATTGTTTGGTTCTGACAATTCCTTGAGTATCACATGCCAGGTGTATGAGTTTTGACTAATTCTTCTAGCACAAGTAGCCGGTGTGTACCTCATAGCACACAGCCATCAATCAAAGAAAGTTCATCACGAATTCTAAAATAAGGCAGCAAAACTGGATCAAGATTTTTAGGGTTACTGGGCCATCACTTTGTCAGAAATTCCCGTAGCTTTTGTTGAATTGGACATGCCAAACAAGCAGCTTGGAACTGCTCTCTTGTTACTGCAGTAAGAGTGCTTGTAATAAGTGCAGCTACTTCATCCTCATCCTCCAGTGAACCATCTGGTGAAGACAAAGGCAGGCAAGAAAGGCAATCAGCTATCACATTTTGGTTTCCAGGCTTATATTCCAGTTCATAATTGAAAGAGAGTAGTCTTGCAGAACATCTAGCAACATCTCCTGCTCTTCCCAGTCCTTTCATGGTTAGCAATGTTGTCAAAGGGCTGTGGTCTGTGCGCAACTTGAATGTGCAGCCCCACAGGTAAGTTCTCCATTATTCAGTAGCCCAGACACAAGCAAGTACTTCTTTTTCAACTGTAGAATATTTTCTCTCAGCATCACTCAGTGTCCTTGAAGCAAATGCAATAGTCCTCTCTGTGTTGTCCTCATGAAGTTGTGTGAGGACAGCCCCTAGTCCATAATCAGAAGCATCAGTAGTCACAATTGTGGGCAATGCAGGACTGAATAGTGCAAGTACTGGACTATGTACAATCAAGTCTTTCACAGTTTCCAAACTAGCTTGTGCATCCCGTTGTCCACACCAAGGTTGAACTTCTCCGTGGTAATTCTCGTAAAGGTTCAATGACAGAAGCATAATTGGGAATACATTTTGCATACCAGGAGGTAAGACCCAAGAAGGAACGTAAGGTTTGCAAATCTGTTGGAGGAGGAGCGTTTGAAATTGCTAGGATATGATCTGGATCAGGTTTTAGTCCAACCAGTGAAATTGTATGCCCCAGAAAGGAGAATTCTGTTTGTCTAAATTTGCATTTAGACAAGTTGAGCTTGAGGCCTGCTGTGCTGATGCAGTTTAGTACAGACTGCAGGTTATTCTCATGCTCCTCAGAAGTCTTTCCAAACACAATAATATCATCCAGATAGCACTGAACTCCATGTTGATTCTTCAGAATCAAAGACATCATTTTTTGGAAGGCACTTGGGGCAGATGCAAGACTGTATGGAACACGTTTAAAATGAAATAGTCCCTCGTGTAATAAATGCTGTGCGATCTCTGCTGTGTTCATGCAGCATAACCTGGAGTTCTGCAAATACTTCTTCTATGTGAGGCAGTGGGTGGCTGTCAATCACAATAGTTTTATTTGGCTCCCTTAAGTCCACACAAAGGCGAATGCCTCCATCCTTCTTCTGTGTCACCACTATAGGTGAAACCCATTCAGATGTGTCAATCTCTTCAATAATGTCCTTTTGTACAAGTTTTTTAAGTTCCTCTGAAACAGCTTCCCTGACTGAAAATGGTAAGCGCTGTAACTTCTGTAGTACAGGCATCACATTATGTTGCATTTTAACTTTGTGCACAAACCCATAAGCAAAGCAAGTTTCTCCTCAACCTGGTCTTGGGTCCCTGCTGAAACTGGTGAGTGTACTGCAAGAGTGCTTTGCTGAGGAAGGTCAATTCTTCCATTAACTACCCTGAGGTTTAAAGCAGCCAATAAATCTCTGCCAAGGATAGGAGTGCCTTGTGGACAATGTAGAACTCTGCAGTTACACAGCAATCACCAAAAGTCACCATTGCTGGCAGGCAGCCACTTACTGGAATTTGTTTTTTCAAATAGCACACCAAGTGAAGTTTGGGTTCAGTAAGAGGCACATCTTTAAAGTAATGCAAATAGATGGAATCAGGTAGTATAGATACGTCTGAGCCAGCGTCCAACATTAGCTGAATAGGATGTGATTTGCCTGAAGATGTGGCAGAAACATTTACAGTGCACCTGACCTGTTCTGGAATATGTGCAGTAGTGATTTTGTCCACCCTCAGCACAGTAACATCTGGTATTGTAACTTCATGCACCTGTTGATTGAACTGGCTACTGAGGCATACCTTAGCAAAATGCCCAATCTTTTTGCAGTGATTGCAATGAGCTACTTTTGCAGGACATCTTGTGTAGCTTGAGGGGTGTTGTAGGGATCCACAGCGAAAGTATGCTTTTTCTGTGCTTTGAATTTGCTGATTCTGTGGTTTTTCATCAGCTTTCTCCTTGTAATTGTTTGTCTGCAGTGATAGTGGACTTTTCTGCAAAGGAGTCACGGCTTGGACTGGGCCTCCTGTATCCATGCTTATTATTTTGGCTTCTGCTATAGCAGACTCAATTTGGGTAGCAATGGTTATTGCTTTTTCCAGTGTAAGTTGTGGTTCTAGAAGCATGCATCCTCTTACATGAAGCATGGTTGTTTTCTCAATGAGCTGGTCTCTAATCATCTTATCTGACATATTCCCAAAGTCACAAGTTACAATCAGACTCATCAGAGAAGCAATATACTGCATTATAATCTCCCCTGGTTTCTGCTCACGCTGGCGAAATCTGTAGCGATTAGCTATTACATTCACTTTTGGCACAAAAAAGTTCTTTAATGAAGTGAGTGCAGTCTCATATTTATCATCTGCAAGGGGAAAAGTGTAAAAAATACTCTGCCCTTCTGCTCTAAGACAGTGGATTAGTAGAGCACGCTTTCTTATTTCAGAAATCTCTGTAGCCCTGATTGCAAGCAGATAAGTCTCAAACATATGAATCCAGGCAGTAAAAGCAATTGGAGGCTCACCTGGGCTTTGCAGAAAGGGTGCAGGTGGGTTCAGAGGCAGAAGATCCATCCTTGTCGCCAAAATGTTGTATCATGCAAGCAAGGTACTAACAAACTTCAACAGGACTTTATTTACCAAAAGCGGAGCCTCTTCACAAAGCTACTGCATCCCTTCAGTAGCTCTCATTCAGCCCCTGCCAATCTTCTCCCCACTCCTTCCTGTTTCCTGTGCTTCCAGACTCCCAACAGCCAATACTCCCAGTTCTAATAATTACAAGCAGCATCTAAAACACCACACTAATTTTCAGCCCAAATTTCTGGAAGCTAGAAATATAGGCCTATTCAGTTCCATCCATCTAAATCAGGGTAGGGAACCTTTTTTGGGGTTGTCGGGCCACTGACTCACAGGAAGGTCAGTCAGGGCTACATACAAATGGGAAGCAAAAAAACAAACAAAATCAAAAACCTTCACTGGCGTGGCCCAGACTGAGGAGAAAAACACTGTCCACATTTCCCCTTGCACACCAGAGCCTGGGGGCCCAGGCTAGTAAATTCTGTGTGCTCCAGCTCTGCGGTGGGCGGCTGCAGCACCAGTGCAGGCTGCCCAATACTGGAGGGGGAGCCCTGAGCCTCAAGGACTGGATCCAAGCAAGCTGGGGGCCGCATCTGGCCCCAGGGTCTGAGGTTCCCTACCCTTGTTCTAAATACTAGATGCTTATTAGAAAGCAAGAACTAGAAAGAAGACAGGGAATTCAGCATAAAAGGAGATTTCTCAATACTTGGGAAGATGGTCTTCACCTTCTAAATTAGCTCTTCACCTTCTTTAAATTAGCTCTTCACCTTCTAACAAGCAAGAATGAAAATCAAGTTTTACCTTGCTTGTTAATATCTTTAAAATGTTTTCTCTCTTGATATTTATGGAAGGTTTACTAAATGCAGCATCTACTACATCTACCATGGCAACACAATAAATCAATGTGATCAATTAAAATGAAGCTACAATGGTAAAGAATGGCCTAAGCCTTAAATTGACATTCATCTCTCTGTCAAGTACAGCAACGTAATGTAGAAAATACACTTTTTGTTATGTTTTTGTCTTCTAGACAACTTATATAATGCCCAGTGTTCTTTCAAGGCAAACATGCCAGCTAATTAAGAAGTACTGATGTTTAATGAACCTTAGAGAAGAGTTTATGATTTTAATTTATTATGGACAGTCCCCCAGGTAAACCTCTAGAGATGCTTGTCTATTCTTTGTGTTTCATTCTGAGTGTTACTCCTTCCCTTCATTGTTATGCTGTCCTGAATTTTGTTTAAATAAGCTCTTACAAAAGATGTTGAAAGACCAGCTATTCACGTCTCTTACATTTAATCAGTTTTAAACTGCTATGTATAGGAACATCCTTGTCAAAATTAGCCCAAGAATGTTATACCTCCTCCCAATTAATGGTTCTTCCAGGAAATAAAATTATACTATCTAAAAAAAAAATCACTCTCCGTTGGAGTTACAATATCATTTTAACCACTTGACAAAGATAAAAAATAGGCTTTGACCTGAAATACCCAGAAAAGTTCATGACAACTGCTGTCACTTCACTCAGGGTATGTCTACACAGCAAAGTTATTTCGAAATAACAGCTGTTATTTCAAAATAACTTTACCAGCATCTACACAGCCAAACCGCTATTTCGAAATTAAATCGAAATAGCAGAGGGCTTATTTCAAAATTGGTAAACCTCATTCCACGAGGAATACTGCCAATTTCGAAATTGCTATTTCGAAATAAGCACTGTGTAGATGCTTATTTCGAAATAGGGAGCCTCCAGCCCTTCCCAGGGTGCCCTGGTGGCCACTCTGGGCACAACCAAGAAAACTCTTCTCCCCCCCGGAGTCCTTAAAGGGGTAGACTCTGGCCACAGTGCCTGTGCCAGCTCCAAGCCTGCCAGCCCAGAGCCAGCAGTTGCTGTACCTGACCCAGTGGCCCCAGCAGGATTCAGGCAGCCAGTGCCAGCCAGCTCTCCACCACTCCCCAGGACCAGTCTGCCAGCTCCCAGGAGCCTGCCAGGGGCCGGAAAAGGCGGGTGCCTAACCTGGTCCAGTGCGGAGAACAGGGACCTAATTCAGGTTTGGGGGGATGCCTCCAATGTCCATAATCTCCGCACTAAATGGAGGAACGCGGCCGTCTACAGGCGGATCGCTGCCAGCCTGGCCACCAAAGGCAACATGCGAACCCAGGAGCAGGTTTGCATGAAAATAAAGGAGCTGCGGCAGACGTATGCCAGGGCCACAGGGGGCAGCTCCCAACCAGGGGCAGACCCAGACCTCTGTCCCTATTTTGATGCCATGGACCACATCCTGGGGGGCAGGACGGTCCGTGCCCCCCAGGATGTCATCGACCCTGGGGCAGAGCTTGCTGCCTCCTGCTGCTCCAGCCCCTGCTGCCTCCCCAGCTACCGCTCCTCCTCCCACTCCTTCTCCCACTTCTTCCTCCCTACTCTCCCCACGCCCCCAGGGACACCGAGGCCCCCACACCCACAGTGCTGGGAGACAGTTGGGCTGGCGAGACCCCCAAACCTGAGCCCTGAGCTTCTCCTCCCTCTTCCTCCCCTTGCCAGCTCCTTCCTCCCAGGTTTCCCCCTCCTCTCTCCCTCCCTCCCTCCTTCCCTCTCCCACCTTCTTTCCCCAGTCTCACCTCAGTTTCATTCTCCCCCCACCCCAGTTTTGTTCAATAAAGAGGCTTTGTTGTAATGAACACGTGTCTTTTTTGTACAGCAGGAAGGGGGGTTAGGGAGGGATAAGTGGAAGGATGTGAGGGAGGAATGAGGCACAAGCCCCCAGTGGAGCACATCAGGGAGAATGCTACTGCCTGCAGAATGTACTGCCAGGCTTGCAGCAACACATCCAGGAGAAGTACCAGAGTGCTCAGGGGTGGCTCCGGCTCCATGCTGCAAAGTGCTGTGTTGTGCTGACTGAGGGCAATCAGAGCACACAGAGAAAAAAATGCTTTGCTGTCCCTCAGTGAGATAGGCAAGCAAGCAGGGAAACCTTAGTACCGGCTGTCTGGGGGGGTCTCTTTAAGCACAGGTCTCAGATAGCCTCAGGCAGCAGCCACACATGGTAACTCCTGACCTGATGCCCTGCCAGAACCAGTTCCGGCCGGCCTTAAATGCAATTCAGTGTCCTATCAGTGTGGATGCGCTATTTTGAAATAGCAAAACACTATTTCAAAATGCATTTTGTGTCTAGACGCGCTATTTTGAAATAAGCTATTTCAAAATAACAATTTCAAAATAAGATATTTCGAAATAATGCTGTAGTATAGACATACTCTCAGTCTCCTGTATTTTTTTAAACCAAAGACAACAACTCCCACCCCCCCGGCCCCACACACACATTTATTTTCCTTTCACCATTTATATGGTAGGTGAGCATAACAAATTCCCTCAGACTTTCTGTAGCTACATTATAAAACAGGAGATAAATATTTTAATGGTGATCAGATCCACAGTTGATCCTCCTTTCCTATACTATCTTTCATCAACAAAGAATCTGGCCTAATAAGTTTAGTGGTGATGGAATATAGCCTAGGAGACCAAGGTTTTTATCAGCAGGACACTTATGATAGAGGCAGAGAAGGTTTGAGCTCTCCCATGCCACACAAACAATACACATTAACCCTAATGTGTTGTGACCCCTCTATGGGTAAGAAAGTCATCCAAAAATTAGTACTTGGTTTACACCTCTACTTTGCAGTAAACACTATCTTAACGGCAGTTTCAGATGATGAAATTCATCTTCTTTTTCACCTTCCCCTTTCCAGTTGAACATAACAAAGGGAAAACTTTGATTAAAAAAAATCCTATTTCATCAGTCATTCTAGGAGTTGGATGCATCCCATTGCACAAGAGGAGAGAAGCCATTTATTTCCAAACTATGTAGAGATTTATATAATTTTAATCAGACTAATCTTTTTTATAATTCCACCTATATTAAAATGGTAAATAATATTATATTTGATCAGCCACATGTAAAATCAGTGAACACAAATGAAAAAATAATTTCAATTAATATTGGTAATGAATGCTATCTGACGTGAAGAAGCTGAGCACCTTAGCATGACATTTGTGGCTCTCTTAGCAGTAATGTCTGACAACTTTTATTTTTCTGGGAACCACTCATCAGGTGCACCAATTATCTGCATGTCTTTTTGCTTTGTAAAGGGATCACTTATTTTTATATTATAGTAGAACCCAACTGAGACTGGAACTCCATTGTGTTTGGCACTGTATAAATTCCCAGTAAGAGCTTACATTCTAGGGACCTGATCCTGGGTGGGGGGGGGGAGGGGGGGACTGCATTCATACTTAACTTTGTGCATAGTAAGTAGTTCCACTGAAGTCCAAGGAACTACTCGCAATCTGTAAGTCAAGTTAGGCATCTGTTAAATAATTGCAGCATAAAAGCTAAATACACAACAGAGATAGGATCAGAAGAAACCAGGACCAGAGACAGCTGTATTGATTTACTTACATTCACACAGCAAGTTATTGGCCAAATGAGGAACAGAATTCACCACATTTCCTGATGGCTGGTCTAGCAACCTAGTCTACTTCTGGCATCTCAAGCAGGATAGAGTCTAATTACTCCTCCTCTTTAAGCTTATTTGTGGCCCACTTGATGGCTAGTGAGAAGAGATTTCATTGTGGTCTTTGGACTGATGGTAGTTCCCCATGCTTAGCTTGATGGATGCTAGAGCTAAACTGCATTCTTTGTACATAATGCTTCCACCTACTATTTAACTGAATAAAGGATACATAGGATATGAACCATTAAAAAGAGGTAAGGACTGACCAGCTTTTAGAAGAAACTAACATTTTAGGAAGGGAAAGAATAGGGTTGATTTAAAAGTAGTAGTACAGATAGGGATAAAGAGAAAAGAAATGACACTGGAATCAAGATAACAAATATACCAATACATAAACTAACTCACTATATCAGATGGATGAATTATGAATATTGTAGGCCTGACACAGAATCATAGACTACTAGGACTGGAAGGGACGTCGAGAGGTCATCGAGTCCAGTCCCCTGCCCTCATGGCAGGACCCAATACTGTCTAGACCATCCCTGATAGACATTTATCTAACCTACTCTTAAATATCTCCACAGATGGAGATTCCACAACCTCCTTGGGCAATTTATTCCAGTGTTTGACTACCCTGACAGTTAGGAACTTTTTCCTAATGTCCAACCTAAACCTCACTTGCTGCAGTTTAAGCCCATTGCTTCTTGTTCTATCCTCAGAGGCCAAGATGAACAAGTTTTCTCCCTCCTCCTTATGACACCCTTTTAGATACCTGAAAACTGCTATCATGTCGCCCCTCAATCTTCTCTTTTCTAAACTAAACAAACCCAATTCTTTCAGCCTTCCTTCATAGGTCATGTTCTCTAGACCTTTAATCATTCTTGTTGCTCTTCTCTGGACCCTCTCCAATTTCTCCACATCTTTGTTGAAATGTGGTGCCCAGAACTGGACACAATACTCCAACTGAGGCCTAACCAGATAAGAGTAGAGCGGAAGAATGACTTCTCATGTCTTGCTCACCACACACCTGTTAATGCATCCCAGAATCATGTTTGCTTTTTTTGCAACAGCATCACACTGCTGACTCATATTCAGCTTGTGGTCCACTATAACCCCTAGATCCCTTTCTGCTGTACTCGTTCCCATTCTGTATGTGTGAAACTGATTGTTCCTTCCTAAGTGGAGCACTTTGCATTTGTCTTTATTAAACTTCATCCTGTTTACCTCAGACCATTTCTCCAATTTGTCTAGATCATTTTGAATTATTACCCTATCCTCCAGAGCAATCACAACCCCTCCCAGCTTGGTATCATCTGCAAACTTAATAAGCGTACTTTCTATGCCAATATCTAAATCGTTGATGAAGATATTGAACAGAGCCGGTCTCAAAACAGATCCCTGCGGAACCCCACTTGTTATACCTTTCCAGCAGGATTGTGAATAATTAATAACTACTCTCTGAGTATGGTTATCCAGACACTTATGCACCCACCTTATAGTAGCCCCATCTAACTTGTATTTGCCTAGTTTATTGATAAGAATATCATGTTAGACCGTATCAAACGCCTTACTAAAGTCTAGGTATACCACATCCACCGCTTTGCCCTTATCCACAAGACTCTCTATCCTATCAAAGAAAGCTATCAGATTGTTTTGACATGATTTGTTCTTTACAAATCCATGCTGGCTGTTCCCTATCACCTTGCCACCTTCCAACTGTTTACAGATGATTTCCTTAATTACTTGCTCCATTATCTTCCCTGGCACAGAAGTTAAACTAACTGGCTTGTAGTTTCCTGGGTTGTTCTTGTTTCCCTTTTTATAGACGGGCACTATATTTGCCCTTTTCCAGTCTTCTGGAATCTCTCCTGTCTCCCATGATTTTCCAAAGATGATAGTTAGAGGCTCAGATACCTCCTCTATCAGCTCCTTGAGTAGTCTAGGATGCATTTCATCAGGCCCTGGTGACTTGCAGGCATCTAACTTTTCTAGGTGATTTTTAACTTGATCTTTTTTTATTTTATCTTCTAAACCTACCCCCTTCCCACTAGCATTCACTATGTTAGGCATTCCTTCAGACTTCTCAGTGAAGACCGAAACAAAGAAGTCATTAAGTATCTCTGCCATTTCCAAGTTTCCAGTTGACTGTTTCTCTCTCTTCACCGACCAGTGGGTCTACCCTGTCCTTGGTCTTCCTCTTGCTTCTAATGTATTTATAAAAAGTCCTCTTGTTTTCCTTTATTCCCATAGCTAGTTTGAGCTCATTTTGTGCCTTTGCCTTTCTAATCTTGCCCCTGCATTCCTGTGTTGTTTGCCTATATTCATCCTTTGTAATTTGTCCTACTTTCCATTTTTTATATGACTCCCTTTTTATTTTTAGATCATGCAAGATCTCGTGGTTAAGCCAAGGCGGTCTTTTGCCATATTTTCTATCTTTCCGACACAGCGGAATAGCTTGCTTTTGGGCCCTTAATAATGTCCCTTTGAAAAACTGCCAACTCTCCTCAGTTGTTTTTGGTTAAGTGTTCAGTATGGTTACACTGATATACCTACATGTTTTTTATGTTAACCACCTTCCCTAATTAACTTTAATAGCTTCAGTACTCATTGGTAGTGCCTTATTGCAAGGCAGACAGTTCACTCTCTAGAGAAGAGCAGGTCCCTGTGTTGCTTAAATATTGGCTTTCCCTAGGCTTCCAGCTCAAAGGAGGCTTGATAGACAAAGCTTCAGTGACTTCCCCAAAACTCACACAACAATGTTGTGCAAGAAGGTAGTAACCAAACCTGTGGCATGCCTGATTTTCTTCCTAAAGAATAATTTAGATATATATTTAATTTAACCAAAGATCCCACAAATGTCCAAGTGAAGTTCCATTCACCATAAGACACTATAGCAGTGCTGGGCAACCACAGCGAAGGGCCACATGTGACCCATTGAGGTTATATTTGTGGCTCCTGAGACATTTTGTTTACCATTGCCCACATGCAGGATTGCCAGATTTTGCTGTTTTTTTTCTGCCTATTGTTTTCCCCCCCATCAGTATTACAAAAAAGTGACACACATGTAAAGCAAGGGCCTATGAAGTGAGGTGAATACTGATTGCACACAACATTGTGAGAGCCATGTACATCTTCTGCATCTAATCAAGTGCTGCTATTGTTCAATCAGCACCACCCACAAATTCTAGGTAAGGAAATGCAGTTAATTCAACTACCCTATCCTGAGAAAACATCTTAGTTACAATAATCTTACTACTCACTCATTGGAAGAAGGACCACTCATAAGAAGTGGTCAGTCATATAGACCACTCACTAGCCTAGGCTGTGACTCACTGCTTTATAAGTATTGTTTGAGAGTTAGAACAAAGCTGACAGGTCAGATACATGTGCCATGATAACACGGTAAGAATTTTCATTAAAAAAACCCCACACACTCTGGTTAGCTCTCAAAAGTGAGCTGAGTTGCAGAATTAGATCAAATACATTAATGGAAGCTGTTAATATTATTGGATGCAATTCTGAAAGTTCTGAACAGAGGGTCTGAGAGGAAGGGGAGTGGCCTTGAGCAGAAGCGGAGAGACTGGGCTAGGCCGCCCTCAGTGCCGGCCCCCATCTCAGCCCTCAGTGCTGCCAAGAGCGTGCTGCTCACACACCTTGTTTCTCTGAGGAATTGGCAGAACAAGAAGTATGACTCAATGGACTTGTAGACTCTAAAATTTAACTTTTTTGGGGCGACTGGGGGAAGAGTTTGAATGCAATCATCTAAGTTGCACTTTCACAATAACGAGATTCCACTACAGTACTTGTATGAAATGAATTGAAAAATATGTATTTATCTTTTTTATAATTTTCATGGTACAAATATTTCCAATAAAAATAATATAAAGTGAGCACTGTACACTTCGTATTATGTGTTGCAATTTAGATCAATACATTAGAAAATGTAGAAAAAATATCTAAAAATATTTAGTACATTTCAATTGATATTCTATTTTTAACAGTGATTAAAACTGTGATTAATCATGATTAATTTTTGAGTTCATTTCCTGAGTTAACTGCAATTAATCAACAGCCCTCACTGAAATGTTTTTGTAACCCCTTTTAACAGCTGAATTATTTGGAATATGACATGTCCTCTTGATGTACCAAAAAATGCAAGATTTTCAGTGTTTAGCAGGTAGAAACAACTTTTAAAATTACTGAAGATAACTAGAATACTGGAATTCAGATATTATACATTTCATCAGTTTGCCAAAGTTTTATAAGCTCTTTCCAAACTGGCAATGTTCTCCTGGAGAACAGATAAGGATTTATGTTTGCATTTTATCATTTTACACAAAATATAATCCAGTCCACTTACCTCATCTTTCCTCTATTCAAGTTTTCCTTTAAATAATATATTTCTTTCAGAAAGACCACAAACCCTACTTTTCCCAGTAGAATAGAATCATGGAACTAATAAGACATGTGGGTGGGAAAATCAGTTGCTTTTCTTATACTTAACCCCTGTTATGAAATTGCACATTGTCTATTTAGGTTGCAAAATATTCAGGGCAAGGACCTTCTTTTCCTATCTGTATTCAAAGTTCCTATCATGCTCCTTCTTGTACACAAATCATTAGTAAAATAAATTATATGCTGAGTTGGGTAGAAATCAGCTTTGCTTTCACTAAACATTAATATGTTAAGACATTTTTCTAACTGCATCCATAGCCATGTCACCTAAAATTTAAGTTTTAGTATATGACACACCACATAATTAAAATCATAGTTAACCCTTTTCATCTGTAGATCTTAAAGCACACTGTGGTGAGTATTGCCAGCCACATTTCACACGTTGATAAACAAAAGTCAAATGATTTATCAGAGGTCACTAAGCAAGAGAGTGACAGAGACAAGAAGAGATGTTAGGTCACCTAACTCCCAGTATGGTACCCCCCCACAGAGCCAGGCTGCCGCTTTGAGCTACTGGATGAGTTGGGCAGGAAGACATCATATCTAAATATAAAAAAAATTATGAAGCTCAATGAAGAAATGTGAGGACTACAGATATGGGGAAATCTCTTTATCAGTTTTTGTGTATGATCTCCTAAGGGGTTAAGAAAGGAAAATCTATTAGTGATTACCTTGCTTTTTATGAAGGATGCATATCAATAATCTATCTACTGCCTAAGTCCTGAGATGTTCTGTCTCTCTGAATATACAGACTTGGAAAATTAGACACTTCTAAAAAAGTTACTTCTGGTGAATATACAAGAACTAAAGTAGGGAATCACACCTCTGGCAAAATAAGAACCAACTTGAACTTTCAAACAAAATACAGGAAACACAAATTGTACTTTGCAGATTTGACTCTTATTGTAAAATACCTGGTACACTTACATATGATTTAAGAAGAAATCAGACATAAGAAATGAGAAAAAACATATACAGATCTAAATATTTCAAAGCAGGGATAAATGCATTCCTTTTCCTCTCAATCTCTTACACCCTTTTAAAACAACCTAGTAACATAATTTAATCCCAGACCCAGGTTGATGTACTTTGATTCTAAGGTTGGTTTTCCTGTGTCTGTGATGGAATGTCAAGAGTTTGTGCTATCCCCATCTGCAGTAAGGTTTTGAATTTAACAGAATCAAAGCTATAGTGCCTATCAAACTCAGTCTGTGTATGTAACCTAATGGTAATTACACAAGTATGAAGTGGGAAGACCAAATCAACCACTGAGTTCATTGAGAAATGAAGGTACCAATCACTTCAGGATATACTGTCGTGCAACAGTATTTTATGAAATCTTCTCATCTAAAGACATTTTCTACCTCCTTCTCAATATTCCCTCTCCCCAAGAGTTGTAGTTATTTACCTTCATTGGCTTGTACCTCATTTCTTCTCTATATAATAGTTAGTAATGTTTTATAGTACTTCTGATTAATTAAATTCAATTATCTATGTAATCAAATAATTTTTCAATTGTACCCATATGGGCAAACATCTCTGCTGGTACAATATCCCAGTGGCCTCATGGATACAAGGATCTGCTTGCACAGACAGGATTAGGAGTGAACAATATCATCTGAAGAAAACATTGACTTCAGCTCCAGAGTCAAAATAAGGCCACTCAGCACTCTAAACACAACATAACATCAGCCCTTCCTGTGATTCCTCTCACACCATGGCTCTTTGCTCCATTTGTAGTGAGGATGGTGGCAGTTTCCTCCTCTTCCATATGCAGCAGAGATAATGGTTTTGGGCTCCCTCTCTCTCCTCCATGCATAGCACCAGGAATCCCATTTTCCTCACAAACAGCAAGGGTCTCCCCAATACCTATCCCGATATCTGAGGTATATCTGCTTGGGTGGGTTGTCTGGGCCCACATCATGTTTTTCCTTTTGCCAAACCCCGTTGTGGTACTATACGTGAGGGCCACCAGAGCAGTGCATTTTCAAGTTAATATGTCTGAGAAATGAATGGGGCACTCCCCTTTTTCAGAGCTCTTAGGCAGCTTGCAGACTCAGATATGATTGAATCAGTTACACTTTTAAGTTTTTCTTAGAAACCATGAGGGCTAGAACCACACTTTAAAAAAAATAAAGCTGAAATTGCAACAAAATTATGATTCCAGGAACCGGGGTATGAAGCACAGGTTTATAGAATGCATGAATCAAGCCTTGCTCATCTCATTTGCTAATCTGTTTATATTCCTATTTAATTTTTGTGTAGTCTTATCATCAGTTCTCTTCCATGTATCAGTGTTTGTATTAGTGCGATTTAATCCACTACATATCCATTTTTCTTTTAACAGGTTTATTTGAATTGCAAACTACAAACAGTATGTATTTACTTGATTAGTTAGAAACTCTGGAACACTGAAAATCTTTAATAAAATGCTGATGTTTTTATGGTTTATTATAACAGTGAATAACAAAAACGCAGATGCCATCATTTTAAAAACGGTTATAAAAAGATAATAGTTCAGCAATAAACATTTATCACCACCTGGTAATAAATAAATGCCAGAGTTTTTCCTGAGAGACGAATTCATTTATTATTGTACCTGATTTTGTCTGTTGAACATAAACAAAAAAGTCTGTGAAATTTATTTTCATCATTTTCTTTTACTTTTTTATGATATCCCTATTCTATTCTTCTGTTGGTTCCTTTCCTAGAACATAATTTCCCAGCAGGAAGAATAAATAAATAACTACTTTTGAAGACGATGGTTCAGCTGTTTTATTGATCAATTAGCATAGCAGTAGGTAGGCATGTGATACATTTAAAAGATCTTTTTGAGAGATCAAACATACATTATTAATTTCAGTCTTGATGGTCTCTCCCGGTAGAGGCAATCACAAAAACTTTATGGAATTTTAGACTTCTATATATAAACTTATCCTTATTTCCAGGGCTCGACAAACTGCTGAATCTACTCGCCTGTGGCGAGTAGATTTCAGCTGGTCACTCCGTGCGCCCCATTCACCGGCGCTTCGCGCATGCGCAATGCCAGTCTGGCGCATGCGCAGTGCAGGGCTGGCGAGTAGCTCTCTCGCCGGGGTTTGTCAAGCCCTGCTTATTTCTAAATAGTCAAGGTAATTATTGAAGAGAAGATTTCTTAAATAAATCCCAGGTAGAAACCACTCAAAATCAACTGCAAAAAGGATCTCCCATTTGAGAGCTGAAGAATGAGTGAGGAGTGTTCCAATCAGCTGTGTGAAAGTACTCATCACTTTTTAATAGATTAAATTTACCAGCTGCTGGTATCCTACAGCTCTGAGTCAGTACTCCCTAAATCTGGGCTTCCTTTGTAAATGAAAAGAAGTGTTGCTTCTGACAGTGCCAATTCAGTGCAATAGAGTACATGCAAAGCAATTTTACAATTGGCAAACTTCATCAAATTACCCTGGGAGATACAGTATGTCTGATGGTCTGCTTCAGAATATACTGAATGACTCATTGCTTTAGTAGACAAGATGAAAATTCAGTGTTTTGTGCCTGAAAATGTATTTTATTAATTTTTGCGGGGGAGGCAATCTAGACCAAAAGGCGGTATCATGGCAATGGCATTTCATATTAGCATATATGTTCATTTAATGAGGAGAAAAAAGACTGCTTTAAAATTAAACGTCTTAATTTTATGAACTATTTAGTTTTAATTGTAACCCCCTCTTTCCTCTCTGGGTTACTCAGGAGTAGGCAACATTCACCTGTGTGCCTGGGCACACCTGTTGTTAATATTAAAGGAGATCCTGAGTATCCCAGAGGTGATGTTGGATAGTTGGAGATCCCCTATCCACCCCCTTGCTGCAATCCCTTGTTCTAAAGATATATACAGTAGTGGTGCCTCCACCTGGCTGCCCCCATACACTCTTAACGATGTGCTTTGGGAGCCTCTGTGAATAAAGTAATTCCAGCAATAATCTGGATTTAACACCAAAACATCTAATTGATTAAATTATAATTAACACACCTTTACATAACAACTTAAAGAAACGGAGTTTAACAGACTGAAATTGAATAAAAACAATTAGCAAAGTACACAGAAATAAATTAAACTTATCTAACTGGCATTAACACTGCCACCATTGAACCCAAGTGTGTACTCCTCTGGATCTCAGAGTCCCAAACACTTGCTTGTGGGGTGCTTGCAGGGCTGCAGCTGGAATGGAGATAGCACTGTGCAGGTGGTGTGCATATCATCAATCCAAGCTAGATTGCCAGTCCAGGTAAGGCAGCAACTCTGGTTCCCTGGGCAGATCACTCTGCTTCTCTTTGGACCCAGAGTCAGTCTGTCTTCTGTGCTCTGTCCCAGGCAGCACTATTCCAAATAGCCATAGTTGCTCACAGTTACTTCTATGCAGGCCATTCTCAACCATAAGCACAGCCAGGGTCTCTCCCTTCCAGGGACAATCACACCCACAGCCCGTGAAGCAGCCTGCTAGATCCAAGCCCCAGCAGGATCTGAACAGCAGGCTCTAGCTTCCAGCAGCAGCTCTTGGACTGGAAAAGGCTCCACACCAGCAATCTGGCTCCTTTCTCCAAACTGGTGCCTACCAACTCTCTTCTTGCACTGCCTTTAAGAGAGCAATAGTTTCCCTCCTTTTCCCCAAGTCTCTAGGCTAGATTGCAGCACCAATGATCCTTCCAGTAAAAGTCAGAGGCTCCTATAGTAAAGGGAGCCCACATAATGAATATTTGGTGACATAATTTTACCTGCTCTAGCTTTCTTCTATATTGCTTTTTATATTATTTTACACAGTGGTGTGAAACCAGATGAGCAGCATCAAGGGCCTCCTTGTCAAGAACTTTTTAATGACAATTCTGCCATCTTTATTGAACATTTTCCAAACTTCTTAAAAATGTAAACTAAAAAAACAAAATAACTAACCAAAAATTAACAAAACCCCTTTTTTATGCCATAAAAGGTTGAAAACAGTCCTGTGAATGCAAAACAGCAAAGTTCACAACCAATATAGAGGAAAAACAAACCACAATCAATGAAAAGTTCCCTTCTGACACACAGAATGTATGACCGCCTACTCTAGAGCACACAACTCTGGCAGATATTCCTTTAACTTCCTAAATTCCATGCATAGTAGTCATCCAGGATTCGATTGTAAACATTAAAAGCACTTAGCCAAACATCTCAGCTGTCCATTCTACCCTGCCTATTTCCCATAGCTGCTGAAAAATAAAACCTCTTAAAATTTTAATTACATACCTCTATTTCTAACTCCTTGTTACTATCCTCTTCTTCAGATTCTAACACAGACCCTCTGCTAAATATTTAACTCAACATCTTAAGCTAACTAACATGAAGTTAAAATAATGACAGCAGAAACTATGCAGTGCAAGCTATACAACCAAAGAAGCATCCTCATCTGATTTTATAAACATTTTATTCATCCTACAGTCACCTATCTTGCAATCCATTGTAATACCTTCAACTTCGCAAATACTTCAATCTGAGTGTGTAACTTTGATTACATGACTTAAATGTAGATATGGCAAGGACAATCTCCAAACACCTATGAATGAGTTACTTTATGTACAGGAGTAGACTCGATTATACTATTTGTGTGAGTAAAATCATGCATATGAATAAGCAATTATTTATGAAGCACCACACAAACCAATGGTACTATATAAATTATAATTTCTTCAAAAGAATGGTTACTTACCTCGTAACTGTGATTCGAGATGTGTTGCTCAGGTCCATTCCAATTAGGTATGTGCGCACAGCGTGCATGCATCGTTGGAAGTTTTTGCCTCAGAAGTACCCTTAGGGCCAGCGGGGAGCCCCCTGGAGTGGCGCTGGTATATCGGCCCATATATACCCCTGCTGGCCCCCTCACCCACTCAGTTCCTTCTTACCAGAATAATCTGGAGAAAGGGCAGCGGGCGAGGATTTGCAATGGACATGAGCAACACATCTCGAAGAATCACAGTTACGAGGTAAGTAACCGTTCTTTCTTCTTCGAGTGATTGCTCATGTGCATTCCAATTAGGTGACTCCAAAGCAGAACCTATGGAGGAGGGCCAGATGTTGAAGCTACAGAGGAGTGGAGGACTGCCCTGCTCAGGGCAGCATATTCCCTGCCTTGATGCATTAGCGCATAGAGATTGATGAAGGTATGGACAGAGGACCATGTCGCGGCTCTGCAGATGTCCAGGATGGGAACCTGCACCATGAAAGCGGTGGAGGCTGCCACAGCTCTCGTGGAGTGCGCTCTAATGGGTGGGGCCAGTACCCCCGCTAGGGCATAGCACTGCTTGATACAAGCGGTTATCCAGGAGGAGATCCACTGCGAGGACACGGGTTGACCCCTTGCCTGTTCGGTGATGGCCACAAAAAGTTGCGGTGACTTCCTGAATGGTTTTGTCCTTTCTCAGTAAAAAGCTAATGCCCTGCACACATCTAAAGTGTGTAAAGCCTGTTCTTTCCCAGACGCATGCGGCCTGGGGTA
Source organism: Rafetus swinhoei (assembly GCA_019425775.1). Lineage (NCBI taxonomy): Eukaryota > Metazoa > Chordata > Testudines > Trionychidae > Rafetus > Rafetus swinhoei. The sequence continues at coordinate 185,247,396 of CM033437.1, read as the reverse complement.
AAAAACCGGCAGGAGAATGTCCTGGGAGATGTGAAAGGAAGACATCACCTTAGGCAGAAAGGCTGGGTAGGGGCGGACCCTAACCTTGTCTTTAAAAAACACCGTGTAGGGGGGATCCGAGGTGAGTGCCGTGAGTTCAGATACCCGCCTGGTGGATGTGAGAGCCAGCAGGAGAGACACCTTATACAACAGGTATAGAAGGGAACACGTCGCTAATGATTTGAACGGGGGTCCTGGTCCTTTTGGAAAGGACCAGGTTTAGGTTCCACTGGGGAATGGGCTGGCGGACGTGTGGGTAGAGCCTGTCCAACCCTTTCAGAAACTTGTTGACCGTTGGGTTAGCAAACAGAGTTTTCCCCCCTTCTCCTGGGTGGAAGGCTGAAATGGCTGCCAAGTGAACCTTGATGGAGGAAGGAAGAGAGGTCCTGGAGGCTGAGGTCTAACAGGTAATCCAGGATCAAGGGGATCGCAGTTTGCCTTGGGTGTACCCCCTTCTGGGCAGCCAAGATACAGAACCGTTTCCACTTAGCCAGGTATGTGGTCCTAGTGGAAGGCTTCCTGCTACCCAGTAGGACTTCCTGGACCCATTCCGAGCACTGAAGTTCCTCGGCCATTAGCCATGGAGCTTCCACGCTGTCAAATGCAGCAAGTGCAGGTCCAGGTGGTGGAGCCTGCCTGAGTCCTGGGTAATCAGGTCCGGGAGCAGTGAGAGGGCCATGGGTCTCTCACATGACAGGTTGGGGAGGGTTGAGAACCAGTGTTGCTGGGCCAACCCGGGGTGATTAAAATCAGGGACGCCCTGAACTTCTGCACCATGAGTAAGACCTTGTGGATTAGCGAGATTGGTGGGAAGGCATATAGTAGGCCCTGCGGCCAGGGGAGAAGGAGAGCATCTCCCAGTGAGCCCTGTCCCTGTCCCATGAGGGAGCAGAATCGGTGGCACTTCCTGTTCTGCCCTGTAGCAAAGAGATCCAGATGGGGAGACCCCCACACACGGAAGATAGATTGGGATACATCCCACCTAAAAGACCATTCATGTCCTGCAAAGGACCTGCTCAGTTTGTCCACCCGGATGTTTTGGGAGATCGGGAGGTAAGAGGCCATCGAGTGAATACCCGCCCGGATGCAAAGCTCCCACTGGTGAATCGCCTCCAAGCACAGGCAAGGGGAACCAGCCCCGCCTTACTTGTTTATATACACAACTGCTGTTGTGTTGTCCGATAGGATGGGGACAGACTTGCCACTGAGGTGGGGAAGGAAAACTGCACAAGCCAGTCGGACTGCCCGGAGCTCCCTAATGTTGATATGCAGGGAGATCTCATCCGCAGACCACATACCTTATGTGTGAAGGTCTCCCAGGTGGGCTCCCCAGCCGGTGTCCGACACGTCCATGACGAGTCGGGTGGATGGTACTGGCCTGGAAAAAGGTACCCGCGTGGAGACTTCTGCCTGGTTGGTCCACCAGTTCAGCACGAGATGGACGGGAGCAGGGACCGTCACCACCCTGTCCCATGAATGGATGAGCGGGTTGTGGGCTCGCGATAGCCACATTTGTAGCCGGCGCATGCGCAGCCTGGCGTGTTGCACTACATAAGTGCACGTGGCCATGAGACCCAGGAGGCACATGCAAGTCCGGGCAGTAGTCACTGGAAAGTTCTGGAGCTCCCTGATTGCCGCCTATATCATGAGAAACCGGGAGCTAGGTAGGGAGGCTCTCACCGAGGTAGAGTCCAGGGTGGCTCCCACAAACTCTATTATCAGAGTGGGCGTTAGGGAAGACTTGTCCAGGTTTAACAAAAGACCTAGATTGTCGAAGAGTGCATGCACCACGGTGATATGCATTCGCACCTGCGACTGCGAGCCCCCCCTCAGGAGCCAGTCGTCTAGATAGGGGAACACCTGGCTACCCCTTTTTCTGAGTGCAGCGGCTACCACTGCCATGCACTTGATGAAGACCCGAGGGGTTGTGGAAATACCAAATGGGAGGGCTGTGGATTGGTAGTGGTCCAGGCCCACAGTAAATCTGATGAATTTGCAGTGGTGGGGGGCAATGGAAATGTGAAAGTAAGCATCTTTTAAGTCGAGGGCAGCGTACCAGTCTCCAATGTTACCATTTTGAACTTTGCTTTGGCGATGAAGGAGTTGAGGGCTCTTAGGTCCAGGATGGGATGCAGGCCCCCTTTGGCTTTTGGGACCAGAAAGTAGCGGGAATAGAACCCCCTCCCTTGAAACTCGGCGGGAATGCATTCTACCGTCCCTATTGTAAGGAGATGTTGGACCTCCTCTTGAAGCAGAGGCTCGTGAGAGTGGTCCCTGAAAAGGGACGGGGTAGGGGAGTGGAAAGGGATTACATAACCCCTTTCCACTGTCTCGAGCACCCAGCGGTCCGAAGTGACCAACCGCCAGGCTGGGGTAAAATGGGATAAATGGTCCCGGAAGAGAAATGGGAAGACTGGAAGATTGCCCTCGCAGGTCCCATTAGAACCCCTGATGGGGACCGGCGGGTTTGTTGGGGGGCCCCTGGTTGTGATCAGGGGTCGGGCGAGGGCGACGCCTGTTGTTCCTGCTGTTACTGCTTCTACTCCTACGGTGGGAGAAGTCGGTACGCGAACCCTGGGAAGGTGCTTTAGGAACATTCCTAATAGGAGAGGGATGTCTCAGGGTAGCCATGTGTCTTTCATGCCCAATGATTTGCACGGGTGTCTTTCAGGCCATGGAGCCTCTGGTCAATTTGCTCAGAAATGAGCGAGGGGCCTTCAAAAGGGAGGTCTTGTATGGTGTTCTGGAGCTCTAGGGGAACCCCAGAACCCTATAGCCAGGAACTGCGGCATAAGACCACCCTAGAGGCCATTACTCGGGCAGCAGCATCTGCCACGTCTAGAGCCTCCTGGAGAGCCGCCCTGGAAATCGTTCTCCCCTCCTCGTGGAGAGATTTGAATTCTGTGCAGAACTCTCAGGGAAGTAGGTCTGTGAATTTGTCCATCGAGGCCCAGGTGTTAAACGCATATCAGGACAAAAGGACCTGTTGGTTTGCAATGCGGTACTGGATACCACCGGACGCGTAGACCTTCCAGCCTAGGAGGTCAGTTTTCTTAGCCTTCCTGTTCTTAGGGACAATGGCGGGCTGACCTTGTCTCTCTTTGATTCACGGCTTGTACCACAAGAGAGCCCAGTGGAGGGTGGGAAAAAAGATGCTCATTACGCTCCTGGGGGACAAAGTATCTCCGTTCGGCTCGCTTATCCATAGGGGGGATGGATGCGGGAGTCTGTCACAAGGCTTTGGAGATCTTGGCCACTGTTTTGTTAATCGGGAGGGCCACTCTAGAGGGGGCATTCGCGAGAAGGATGTACACCGTGGGATTGGAGTCATTGGACACCCTATCCATCTGGACTCCCAAACTTTGGGCCAGATGTTGGAGGAGGTCCTGGTGGGCCCTGGTGTCTATAGAGGCTATGGATGGTCCAGGGTCTCCCAGAGCCTTGTCAGGGGAGGATGATGATGATCCCTTTCGGACTTCTCCGACAGATACCCTCGAAAGTGCCGGATCCTGCTACGAGCCAGCGGACAAGGGTGGGGGAAGTTGGCTCACCGGAGCCGCACTCCCCGAAGGACCAGGAGACTGCTAGCTGGGAGGCAGTGACTGGTCAGAGGTTGACGATCGGACCAGTGGGGTTGCCGAGGAGGGACCCGAGGACCCGGTGCGACCGAAGCTGACCTGGAAAGAGGATTTCCCTGGGCTTGGTGATACACCCAAGGAGTCCAAAATGGCCACTGGGCCAGAGGTTGAGGAGGCCATATTGCTGGAGCACCGGTACCAGGACTGGTTGTGTCCATTGCTGCTGGTATGGACGAGGTGGACTATGGTGCCGGGAGTGGTGTGCAAACGGGAGCGGTGCTGCGACTGGAACCAGGAGCCCTGAGAAGACCAGGTAGATTCCGCCTCGGAGTCAGACATGTACTCCGAGAAGGACCAGGAAGGAGCCGAAGCAGACACCTGCGGAGCGGCTACATGCCTGGCCATAGATTCCAGCTTCCCAAGGTGCCGAGGCGGCAGTGGTGGCATAGTGGTGCGGACATCCGGTGCAGAGGTAGGTGCCGGAACGGTGTGAGCCAGTGCCGGGTATGGTACTGCGGTGTATCCGGTAACATGTCCTGGTATGGATGCTCTGCTGGTCGGTGCCTCGGGTGGTGCCGGGAGGAGAGGGCGGTGGGCCTGGACCTCCGGTGCGGAGGTCTCAGACTGTTTCAACAGCTGGTGCTGGGATGTCCCGTGTTGCCTGGAAGGCGTTGGAGTAGGGGGCAGTGAGGGGAAAGAGTCTATGAGCACCCTTGCCACTTCTAAGGCCTCTGGTGTGGAGGGTTCGGGAAAGTCCTCCAAGGGGCTCGGCTCCCTATGCTGGGAAGAAGGTCCATCCGACCTGGAAGGTCCGGGCTCCGGACTTGCTGGCGCCGCGTGCCCCACTGCAGGGCGCACGGAGGGCGTGTGCCTAGCAGGGGACTGTCCCCTGTTAGGCCTCCTCCTCTTCTGCAGTGCTGGAGACAGACCAGTGTCGAGGTCTCTGCGGTGCTGGTGAGGCACGGTGCATGGGGGGAGTCCACACCGATGCTGGTGCACTTTGAGGACCCAGTGCCGACTCTAGCGCCAGTACCGGCTGGAGAGCCACCTCCATAAGGATGATCTTAAGATGCGACTCTCTCGCGCGTTTCGTTTGCGGCTTGAACGCCTTGCAGATTTTGCAGGCTTTAGTGAGGTGCGTCTCTCCCAAGCACTTTAAACACGAGGAATGAGGGTCACCCTGGGGCATAGGCTTGTGGCACTTTTTGCGGGACTTAAAGCCTTGCGGGCTGGGCATGCCCTGCCACGGGCACAGGGAGCGCTGTGGTGGGGAACAGCAACAAAAACAACGAAGAACAACAAAAGAGTCTTTAACTTAACTGCAGGTACTTAAGCTAACTGAAGAAACAGAGAACAATACTGAAGACAACTATTGCTAGACGAGCTGAGTGTTGTTCCAATGACCGTCAAGGCGGTAAGAAGGAACTGGGTGGGTGAGGGGGCCAGCAGGGGTATATATGGGCCGATATACTGGTACCACTCCAGGAGGCTCCCCGCTGGCCCAAAGGGTACTGCTGAAGGAAAAACTTTCGACGACGCATGCATGCTGCGCGCACACACCTAATTGGAATGCACATGAACAATCACTCAAAGAAGAACCTATGTTTCCTACTTCTGGTCTGCTCTGTGAACTCAAGTATACCATGAGCCATAATTTTGTAACCTATAGATTACTTAAGCTCTTAATTCATGTTGCCTTTTAAATCTATAAAACACCAGTTTTGCCAATCTCTCTTTATATATAAAACCTCACCGCTGCATTTATTGTCTTTGCTGCCCCAAGCCAATTTAATTATATTTTGTCTTTTATCTCGCTTGAATTAAATTTTCATAAGTAACATGACAAAACAATGATTTTTTTTTAACAAAAGTAGTAATTTAACAGAACCAAAAAAGGTATGCACATCCTAGGATCTTTTAACAATCTTTTTTTGTCTTTTCCCCACCTCTGATCAGTTTTTGGATTGTGTTTGTTTATGGCACACCACCGTACTGTCATGTCTGACTTTAACTCTTAGGAGCTTCAGGGGGTAGCCGAGTTAGTCTGTTACAGAAAAAACAGCAAGCAAATGGTCTGGTAGCACTTTATAGACTAATAAAGCATGTATATGGTATCATGAGCTTTCATGGGCACAGCCCACTTCTTCAGATGACCGGAGTTATGACTAGGGGATAAGAAAACTCGAAATAAATAGGAGAAGGGAAGGGGGGGGAGAGAAAGATGCTCTGTCGCCCACCCACCTACCTCTATACATAAAGTATCAGGAGAAAGGGTGCTAAACCTGAGTAGATAAAGATCAAAGTCGTAGATAGATTGGTAAGGCAGGAAGGATACCATTCAGAAAGCTGGACCCTTTATCACTGAAGATGCTAACAGCTTTCTGAATGGTATCCTTCCTGCCTTACCAATCTATCCATTGACTTTGATCTTTATCTACTCAGGTTTAGCACCCTTTCTCCTGATACTTTATGTATAGAGGTAGGGGGGTGGGCGACAGAGCATTTTCTCTCTCTCTCCCTTCCCTTCTCCTATTTATTTCGAGTTTTCTTATCCCCTAGTCATAACTCCGGTCATCTGAAGAAGTGGCTGTGCCCACGAAAGCTCATGATACCATCTACATGTTTTGTTAGTCTATATAGTGCTACCAGACCATTTGCTTGCTGTTTTTTTAACTCTTAGGGTTGGTATTCATGGGACTGATTTTCTGAAGGGCACAGCACCCAAAATTCAATTGGAAGTTAGCAATAACTGATAATGTCCAGCACTTGAAAATCAGAGAAAAATAGATCCTATGGTTTAACTTGATTCTCAGAAATCCATAGCAAACATTTGAATACTTTTTTTTAATTGTAATCGTTCTCCAAAAAATCATAATCTTAGCTTGTGATGTAGACATTGTCCCTGACTAAGGCATTGGTTCCTCACCATTAGGATGACCATTTACCTATCATATGGATGCTTAACTCTACCTTCTCTATCTAGGCTAAATGCTTTTCAAGATTTTCAGAGATGACATAGAAGACAGGTCTTAAAATTACTCTTTCCGAGTAAGCATACATTGTGCTACCATTCCTCTAAAATAGGTCCAATTGTCTATACTATTAATTACCTTGGGGTGTATTTCAAAAAAAAAAGATAGATCAAAATTGGAAAAGTTTTAGAGAAGGGCAACAAAAATTATTAGAGGTATGGAGCAGCTTCCATATGAGAAGAGATTTAAAAGACTGGGGCTCTTCAGCTGAGCAAAGAGGTTACTAATGGGGCATATGATAGAGGTCTATGAAATTTTGATTGGTGCAGAGAAAGTGAATAAAAAGGTGGTGTTTACCCCTTCACATAAAACACAGGAACTACAGGGGATCACCTGATGGAATTAGTAGGCAGCTGGTTTAAAACAGACATAAGGAAGTACTTCACAGAACACAGAGTCAACCAGTGGAACTTATTAACTTAGAGTGTTGTGAAGTCCAAAAGTACCCCTGATTTCAAAAAAGAATTAGATGAGTTCATGAAGGGTAGGTTCATCCATAGCTATTAGCCAAGATGATCTGGGATGAAAACCCATTAACCGGATTTCCCTAAATTTCTGACTGACAAAATCTGGTACTAGAAGCCAGGGAATGGATCACTTACTAATTGCCCTGTTCTGCTCATTCTTTTTGAGGCTCCTGGCACTGGCCACTGCCAGAAGACATGAGACTGGGCTACGTGGACGATTGCTCTGACCCAATATGGTTGTTTTTACATTCTCCTATAGACACAGATTTCACTGCCAATGTGCTAAATGCTCTGTTCCACTTTTGAGGGAAAGGCCTGTGCCAGCCTATCACAAACAGGGCCATTTTATGCATCCTGAAAAACACACATTACTTTGGGTGGGAATATTTGATTTTTAAGGAATCCATTATTCTAATCTTCTGGGTATTTCAGGACATGTGTTGTGCCCAGGATCAGACAGACTTTTAACAATATCCAATAAGCGATTGATGGTTTAGTTCTCAAAAATGAGACTTCTTTCTTTCTGTTTCCCCTCATTCCTCATATCTTTTTTTTTTTTTTTTTTTTTGCAATTGATCATTCCCCTGCTCATCTACAACATGAGAGGTTTAACCTTGTTACAAATAGCACCTTGTTACAAACATCATTTACAACATCCTTCAATCGCCTAACTCACTTTTCTCAGATCTCATCCCAAGACAAATATTGTCTCTGTGGCTGATGTTAATTAACTCATTCATCCAAAATAAAATAATAATAATAATAATAACAACAACAACAACAAATATTTCACCAAGCCTGCCAGTTTCAGTGTTTTCAAGCATTCTCCCTGAAGCTTGCCTTATTGTTTTATTTGACCCTGTCATAAATACAGATGACATATGCATGAAATATTCTGCCCACAACCATTATTTGTATTTCTATGCAGAATGCAATAACCTATGAAACATTCTGTGACATCTTTGCATAAAAGATGTCAGAGAAAAATAAATTACATTGTATTATATTTCACTTATAATCCATATTTAAATATAAGCCTCCAGATGGTAAAGGTGAGGGTTGTACATTAACCCTTTGATCTAGGTAGCCCCTTTGAAAGATGGAAGTTTGGCATTTAATGAACTCACAAGTTTTTGAATTATTTTACATTTAAATCATGGATTTCTTATTTTCATCCATCATTAACCTAATTGATCTCATTTAAACATGCAAATTAGGGCACTGAACTTTCACGTTCACAGATATTATCCTTTACTGCTTACTCTAAGTATCTTCTATGTTTCATTTGTTTCAATTGTTCATTAATCTGAAAAGCTTAAACAAGATAATTTTACTTATTAACAGTGTTTACATAATAACTGAGCTAAATAATTAAACTAATTATCATTAAAAAGTATATATGAATAGGTGATTAATATTATTGATATGATATATGGACCTCTGCATGAGAAGTTTTTTATGTGTATAAAAACAGGATCTTGGTCACATTCTAATTTTATGGCTGTTTAGACATATCTGACATAAACAAATGTGAAAGTATCACATTTTGTAAGGCAGAATTCACTCACTCAAACTTTGAATGACAAAAGCAATAAATCTATGATTGAAGTGGTATCACTGACAGGCTAGCTAAAATGCTTAAAACCCACTCTAAATTAGTTCATATTTTTCCATTGACAATATTCTCTGGTTCATGGTATGTAACTTAGTTATTTTTTCAGATGTAGAAGGCTGTAAACTTCAGTTATGGAAAATTGTTTTCTGCAGGCTGTTGCATCTCTGTTTACAGGCCTGGCAGGAGGGGCTGGGATTCTAGGATTGCCAGGTGTCTGGTTTTGAACTGGACAGTCCAGTATTTGAGCTTTCTGTTTGGGAAACAAATTGAGAAAATATAAATGTCCGGTATTTTTAAAATCAGATGTAATGTAGATTGTGATGTAATGTCAAGTGTGTCCGGTATTTTTGTTGAAATCATCTGGCAACCCTATGGGATTCACTACAGCAGCAGAGGACCTGCCACTGTTCTGCTCCTTTCTCCCCTGACATTTCCAATGGGAAAAGCAGCAGAACTGCCAGCCACACCCCTACCCCTGGACACAGAGATGCAGCAGCTCCATGAAGCGGTAGAGCTGAGAATTCTGCTCCTTTCCCTGCTGGGAGGGGTGTGGGGAAAGGAGCAGAACTGCTGGCAGCTCCTCCAGCTGCCATTCCGCCCCCAACACTCCCCCAGGTAATGAGAGACAGGGAGGGGAAGAACATGATGGTCCCAGGCTAGAAGCGGATGAAGTCACAAGGGGCATCATATGGGGAGGTCACATGCCCTCCTCTTAGCTGGTGTGACCTCCCTTCCCATCCCAGCAAGAAATTTTATTTACCGGCACCACTAGCTAATAGCTACAAGTTTGCTAAGCTGACACTTCATTGCAGATCTCTGAGACTGCTGATTGAGAATGTACCCCAAATTGCATCACAAGCTATCACAGATATCAGCATAATATATTTTTTACCTAATACATATTTAATGCATTAGTGTTGTCTTTTGGGAAGTATGGTCAGCTTATGAGACATGCTGAAGAATCTTTCAGTGTGTCTTGTGGCATTGGCCACATTACTGCTGCCATTTTAGAATCACTATTGTGTGTGAAGTTTAAACAGGTTTGATTTCATTTCAAAGATTCAAAGAAAGCCTCCTGAACTTGTGCCTGGGGGGAGAGAGTCAAAATGTGCTGTACAATACAGTAAATTACTGCAGCACCAAACAAACTTTTATAGGGACAGTACTGCATTTCTGATCAGTTCATAACAAAACAGAAGAAGATTTCTGAGTGTGAGAACAGAAGTATATAATACAGCTAAGTATTGCCCTGAGATTTATTTTGTTTTATTTTTATAGTTTATTTAAAAAAACCCTCCTACATAATAATCAGTGGCAGCTAGTCTAACAACAAACTTCTGAACAATGCCACCGAGAATGTTATTCTATCTTAAGTTTATCATTGACAGTAAGTGTCAGTGGAAAAATAGACTTGGCAAGAATGTCATGCCACTTCTAATCCCCATTGGGCAAGCATGAACTAGATTGCCACCAAATCCTTTAGCAAGACAATGACAGTAAGACTCCCTTCCAGCAAACAGAGCATGAGATATGGATGGATTAGATTCAGGTGAGAGAGGATATAAATTAGTGATGGGTGAATCTCAACAGATTGGACAGTTTAAGTTCAGATAATCACCCAAAATTCTGGATGTTTACCCCAACTTTATATACATTTTCTTAATATATGTAGTCTGCAAAATAGGGCTGGGAAAGACACACTTTATCATCAGATTTTAAGTGCTGACCATGTTCTCTCTCTCAAGATACTTATAGCTTGACCAGAAGAAATAGGGTATCACAAGAACAGGCAATCCCATAAGTCTGCTCTTTTGCCATAACAATGAGAGTGAGCAGAAGCGCTCAAAAACAGTACAGTACTGTAAAAAGAGTTAACTGAATTTTTTTAAATTAAATCTCAAGTTCATTTCAAGTGGAGACAGGATTCTGATTTATTTTGTTTTATCTGATTTGGTTTGCACAATCCCAGTAATAAATTATAAGATGTGGGAGGGGAAAATGAAAAATATATATTGATATCAATACTATTAAAGGTTTTACTTTATCAGGTTGTTGTCCAATAAATTCCTAACTAAACCTGGTGCATGGGTTAATAGAGGCTTCTTTACTTAATCTTTCTGTGTAGTTATTTAGAGTATTTATCTTACACAGCCCCATAATTTTGGGCAGATTTCATTTCACTCCATCATTCTATAAGTTACCAATAAAACCCTGTCATTCAATAAGTCATATATCTTTTCTCTCTCATATCCATTGCCTGGATGAAGTCACATGTACTTAGCCACTCTGTTTACAAAAAGAGTGTTAATTTCAAGTATAATTATAAAGTAGAAAAAATTCAGAAAAGAAGAAAGCAAGGGCCCAAAATACTTACCATCATGATTTATTTCTAAGCACTGATGGTGCTATTTGAGCTACAAAAGTTAATCTCGTAAGCAAGAAATTTCTAACTGAAGGAGTAGTTTACAATGCAAGGGCACATCTAAATGAAAATGCTAAAGCAGATTATCTTGGTTCGCTTTAAGTATACTATGTTGAACTGGTATTCATACCACTTATGTGAGTTTAAAGTATTTTCCTTGTTAATTGTGGCCATACAACTATGTACTTTTTCAAATTAACCCTATAGTAGTCTGGGCAGATATCCTATGGTGCAACGTTGTGCTGCTCAGCTCTATGAATTCTGAAATTTTTATTGTGATGCACTGTCAGATGCCTATGGTGCCTACCAGAATTCTGGGACTTGGCGCCAAACTAACAAATTTCCATGATTCTACTTCTGAAAGCCCCTAATTCATCATATTTTTGCCAGTGCCATTGTATCAGAGATCAAGGACACACAGCTGAGCTCCATGATAGGACAGTGTTTCATTTGAACAGGATGATGTACATGAATTGACAATTGTACAGCTGAGTAGAGTTAGGCTGGCTACCTTGAAGGCCTCTGGGTGCTGGGATGATACAGCTGCAGGTGGAAGAGGAGCAATTGTTTTTACAGGGCATTTATCTGGAGCACATTTACTTAGTGAAGTGTCACTTGGGCTCAGCCAGCTAGTAGTATCTGTTGGGACAGGATAAGAATGCACAACTGGGATAACAAAAAGCTAGTTTCCTAAAGATCTGTGCAGAGTTTGCCCTTGATCTACAATGACAGAACATCAACATAAGGGCACCACTCAGCATGGAGAAGAGTGTAGCTGTCACCGTCTAACCAGTTTGATGTTGGTACATTAGCTATTGGGGTGTTGTCATGGAGATATGCAGTGTTACTCAGAAGCAGCTGCCAGGCCAGGCCATAAAAGAGGTTATTGCTTGTTTTGATGTGATGGGATTCCCAAACTATGTAGAAGCTACAGATGTTCCTGTTCTTTGCTCCCTGCACCCACACCAAGACAAAGACCATCAACAGGAAGAGGAATTTTCCTATGGGCCTACAAGGCCTCCTTGGTCACTATTGAGCATTTACCAATATTAATGTGAGGTGGTCTGGAAAAGTCTGTAATTCTAGGATCTTTAGAAGCTCAGGACTGTTTTCTGCAATGATCAAGGGAACTCCTGCTCTGCATCTCGCTATGGATATTGATGGAGTTATGATTCATCCTGTCATTCTCAGAGACCCAGCTTCTCTTCTGCTTCACTGGCTTAGTGTTTTTTTCCACAGAGGTCATGGATTCTGTGACTTTCAGGAAAGACTTTCTGAACATTATAGACAGCTGGAGAAGTTGCCTCAGAAAAATGCCTCAAGTGGCATGTGTGCTTACTTTAAGGTCAGGAGCTACTCTGGGATAACGAACATACTGTAACCAAGGAAATGACCAATATATGATGGTTTACTGATTTTATCAGGATTTGATACTGGGGGAGTGGGTTTGATATTATAGGGAGAGCTAACCCTGAATGATTTTTTTCACCCATGCTGTACCAAATCTTTTATATTGAGTTAACAAACATAACAGAGGTAAACAAACCACATCACTTGAATTTAAAAGAGTTAAAGAATGTGATGCAAACTTAAGACCAGTGGAACTTTTTGCATGTCCAAAGTGTTATTCACATATTTCTGCTAGAAACTATTCTCCTTCTCCATCCCAAAGTATGGATGGAGCTGACTGATATGGGAAGGAACTGATATTTGACTGATTGAAAGGTATGACCCAATCTGGACAGGGCTACATAGGGATGCTCTGCTGGAGGTTTGTAATAAAATACGCTCCAGCACAGCTATTTGCTTCTGCAGCTGGTGTATCATGTCCTTTTCCAGGGCCATCAGTTCCCTTTTGAGCCTATGGGATCATTCCATAAGCCATCCCTCTACCCTTTTGCTTTGATGGCCCTCCCTTGGGATGCAGTCACTAGTTCCCTGAACATCTCTTGTGGTCTCTCATTTCAGTCAAAGGTTTGTAAGACTTTCAATGAATGATAAAGCTGCTGTGTTTAGGCTGTGGCATTGAAGGTGCTAAAGGCAGCCAGGGAAAGCATACTTTCATTTTTATTGTCTTGGTGCTGTTTTCTGTGCCAAACTCACTAAAAAATGTTGAGAAGCTTAACAAAAACCCCAAAACTTCAGTCATCTGAAGAAGTGGGCTATGCCCACAAAAGCTCATGATACTATCTACATGTTTTGTTAGTCTATAAAGAGCTACCAGACCATTTGTTCTTTTAAAAAATGTTGCTTTCCCACAATGTTGGAATGCCATTCTCATCTTCTCTTCCCACTCTGGGGTTTACTTCAAATGGATAACATCTTTTCCAAATTACTTCCTCCTTCCACCTCAATGCTAATTCTGTGAGGTGAGCGAGTAGGTGGGAAGGGCAGCAAGGGGCACGTTAGTAATTACACACATCCTGCTGCAGGCTATCCTTATATTTGAGGATGCTACCCTGAGGCAAGTTCTCAAGAGGCACAGAAGACAGAAAGGCAGTAGGCGTACCAGGAACACATGCAGAGTTGCTATCTACCAAGATGGGGTGCTCCCAGTTGTTGCAGAGGTGAAATGGAAATTACATATATGAGTAACACTGAGAAGGGTGTCTATGCAGAAAGAGTTGTTCGAATCCCCTTACATAGGAGTACTGTAATACAGCATATTCTACTTACTGGGAGAGCTCCCAGATGCAGCAAGAAGTGGGCTGTGCCCACGAAAATTCGTGATACCATCTACATGTTTTGTTAGTTTTTAAAGTGCTACCAGACTATTCGTTGTTGTTTAAGTTTATCCTGTACAGACTAACTCGGCTACCCCCTGAAGCATTTCCTAGCTGTTTTCTGGTAGACTTCTTGTGCACATCAGTGTCAGTCTGGTTGTATGCATGGGGTTCTTGTGTAACCACTTACTCTGCCATGTTATACTGTTCTTGGCCACCTGAGGAAATATATTTCCGATCTGACCCCATGCTATATGTGGGCACTTGCTGTAGGATCTTTGTTGTTTGCTGTAGTGTTGTGGATGTTTTGCGGAAAACTGTCTACCACATCATCTGTGGGTGCAACGATAACATTAACTGCAAAAACACAACGCAGGTACTCATGGCGGGGGTTCCTTTGCTGTGACCTGGCGCCTCCTCCTCACCTTCATTTGCTCTTATGATATCTTGCAGTTATCTATATTCCAGAGACTATTCTCCAGATGGGACTGGAGCACTGCAGGCATGCACGTGCCAGCACAGTGTTATAATAGCTATGTAATTCTGGGCACATGAACTAACCACTATCTGAAATCAAAAAAGGAGCGCACCTGGCTGCGTGCCAGCATTTAATTAGCAAGAGGATATTCAGTCAAGATAACTTTAGAGCAGTGGATGGCACAAAGGTACACAGACAGGCTGAGCTAGGTGTGAAGCAATAAAGGGTGGAACAGCACTGGGAAGACTGCCAGAATCAGAGTGCTTAGAAATTCATTCACATAAACCTTAAAGCACCCAAACTCACCGCTAAGAAGAGTTTCTTTTAATCCAAACAGATTAATTACTGCTACCTATGGTGCCAAATAATTCAGTTTTTTAAAACTGTGTGTGGACACAAGGCACTTTAATCAGAACAAATAAAGTTATTCTGAGGTAACATCCCCATGTTAGACAAGCCTTAAGGATAATTACTAAATGGCTGCTCGTGGGCTCTGATATGAAGAACATCACACAAAGCTAAATTAGCAGGGCACAAATTTGCTGGTTTAATCTCCGCTGTTAACAGCACCTAACATTTCTATGGTATTGTCAAGCTAATGTGAATATTACATAAAACTATTATCTTGATGTTGAAAACCTCTCTGAGAAAACCTGAGACACTATTAAAACCCACAAACACTTGTCCTCTCTCCTCTTCCAAACAAACTAAGGACTCAATCTCCCAGTCCTTACTTTGGGAAAACTCTCACTGATTGCTAGAAGAATTGCAGGATTGGGCTAGAAGAGATGGATGTGTATATATTTTAACTCATTAAGGATATTTTATTTCATATTGTCAAGTCACAGGGCCAGGGCCCAACAGGGTTGTGGATTCACTTCAAGACAGAGTCGATTAGAGATAGTTGCTTCTATTAATCTCACGACATCACTACTATCACAGGCTTAATACTGCCAAATGGTTACACAGCTACTGCAAAGTAATCCCAATAATTACACAGCCACTGCAAAATACAAATCTCACTACATTATTACTATTACAGGCATAATACTGCCAAATGGTTACACAGCTACTGCAAAATAATCTAAATAATTAGCATAGGCAAAGCAATGCATGTAAGTGAGCAACAGGCACTTAGAAATGCTTTCGCCCCTTCAGTTCTGTGGGAAGTCCCATTCCGGTCACCTTGCACCAGGCCGCAGTGGACGTGGCTCCAGCTGGGGGACCCAGGGCACCTCTCAAGTTCTAGGTCCCTGGTGAAACTCCCAGAGGGGTGGGACCCCGAGCAGATCTTATTCTTTAGCTGCCTACCAAGTGTGCATGAGTTGGCCCAATGCCATTCTCAACGTTCCCACAGGGCTGAGAGCTGAGGTCATGTTATTTATCCCATACGAGGTTCTCAGCTAGCAAGCAAGGGGAGTTTGGGCTGGTGAAGGCCGTCTGATAAAAAACACCCGATGTTTTTGCTAGCAGTCTTCAAGGCTGGCCTAGAGGAGCACAAATTTAACCCCTGCAGGCCCACCTATGGCTCACATTACACATGTCTATTAAATGTCTACTGGCAGAACACTTTCACTCAAAACCAGACAATGTAAAAATGTGTGTATATTCATACTAGAAGATTTACCTGGCATTGCTCAGATCCTCCAGGATTGGGGGCTGGAGGTGTGTGTGTGGGAGTGCAGGAATTAGGTTTGGGGGGCTTAGGAGAGGTTCAGAGCAGGAGACTGGGGTGCGAGGAGGGGCTCAGAGCAGTGGACTGGGGCTGCAAGAGTCAGGTTTGGGGGCTGAAGAGGGGAATGCAGGAATCAGGGTTGAGGGAAAAGAGCGGCTCAGAGTAGGGAGTGCAGAAGTCAGAGTGGGGAATGAGGGGAGGCTCAGGGCAGGGCAAAGGGGCGGCTGCTGGCTCTCCCCAGGGCCGGCCTGGGGGGAGGAGAGGGCAAGGGCCATGCTGCCCAGCCATCAGCTACTCCCTGGGGCCAGTCTGAGTTGGCAGGAGCCACACTGCCTGGCTGTTTCCTGGGGGGGCTGGGGTGTTTGTTACCCTCCTGTGGTCCGTCAGGAATATAACTGTCCCTGCTCTCACACCCCTACCTTCACATTCCATGCACATCCCATTGTTGGGCACAACCAAACCCTTTGCTTACTTTAAGTTATGATAAGAGGAAGCTACATACCAAATTTGGTGGCCCTAGCTCTTAATGTTTAGGATGAGTTCTTGAACAAATAGACTCATGGACAGAAACACAGACAGGAAGACCAGACAGATGCACAAACTTTTTCAGATATATAGTAGATTATGTATTACTTACAGTGTATTTCTAGAACCTGCATTGCTATCTGAGGTGTGGAATTTAGGGACTCATGGTCTACTCTGCAACTTAAAACGGCACCATCATCACTCCGATCCACTCGGAAATCCAGTGTGCTGCTAACAGTGAATGTTCTGCGATTTTCATCCTCTTCTTTTAAATATTTTACATCTGCAAGAGAAACAATTTTATCTTAATGATGTTCAAGGAGCACAAGGCAAATTAGGAGGCTCTGGTGTATAGCAAACTGATTTTTAAAAACGTTTCACCTATTTGCTTTAAACACCTCTACATTTTATAGCCAGATATTCCATTATTTGTCTGATAGCAGAACCAATACTGCCATTGCCAAATACGCATTTAGGAAAAGCAATTTCAAAATCAATTGATGAGAGCCTACGCACAAGCTTTTTACTTGTTGTGATTAATAGGAACAGTTGTATTTCAAGGAGGCCATGCAGGATGAAATTGTATGATCGATCACAGAATCACAGGACTGGAAGGGACCTTGAGAGGTCATCTAGCTCCCTGATCTCATAGCAGGACTAAGTATTATCCAGATCATCCCCTGACAGGTGTTTGGCTGTCCTGCTTCTAAAAATCTCCAGTGATGGAGATTCCACGGCCTCCCTAGGCAATTTATTCCAGTGCTTAACCAACCTCTCAGGAAGTTCTTCCTAATGTCCAACCTAAACTGCCATTGCTGAAATTTAATCCCATTGCTTTGTGTCATATCATCAGAGGTCAAGGAGAATAATTTTTCTTCCTTCTACTTTTAACAATCTTTTATGTACTTGAAAACTGTTATCGTGTCTTCTCTTCTACAGTCTCTAAACAGACCCATTTTTTTTCCACTCTTCCTTCATGGTCCATGTTTTCTAGATATTTAATCATTTTTGTTGCTCTTCTCTGGACATTCTCTAATTTTTCCATATCTTTCCTTAAATGTGGACTCAATACTCCAGGGGAAGCTAATCAGTGGCACAGAGCGAAATAATTTTTTCTTGTGTATTGCTTACAACACTTTTGCTAATACATATCAGAATTAGTTTTTCTTTTTTTTTTTCAACTGTTACATTGTTGACTCATTTTGAGCTTCTCATTTACTATGATCATCAGATCTTTTGCAATTGTTTCCCATCAGTGTGTGCAACTGATTGTTCCTTCCTAAGTGGAGTACTTTTGCATTTGTCCTTATTGAACTGAATCCTATTTATTTCAGACCATTTATTCAGGTTGCCCAGATCATTTTGAATTTTAATCATACCCTTTAAAGCACTTGCAATCCCTCCCAGCTTGGTATTAGTCACTAACTCTGTAAGTATACTCACTGTTCCTTTATCTAAATAATTGATGAGGATATTAAACAGAACCGGTCCCAGAACTGATCCTTGCGGGACCCCACTTGGTATGTCCTTCCAGCTTGACTATGGACATAATCTGAGGACATACAGAGAGATCCATGTTGAAGATGATGCTGATCTTATGTGCTTGAGTTACATGGATGATGGTGGTGATCTTCAGACATCAAGAAAGGAGAATAGGAGGGAAAGGGTGGGGGAATAAGCAAGAATTTTGTTTTAGCCAGTTTAGCTTTTGAACTGGAACTGATGGCTGGACATCTACAATCAATTAAATCTGCAATGAACTAAACCAAAATCAACTGAAAGGCAAGAATACCTTGCATCTCCTCATTATAATTAAAATATCTACATCCCAATTAGAAATAAGCTTCCACTGAAGTCCACTAGAAAAACACATTTTTAAAGCATTTTATAGAGCTACTTACAGTAAAAATTTCGAAGTCTAGGTATCTAGTCTGTTATAGATATGTGATACAAGTATATTAGTAACCCCACGTAATTTCAGTTTGGGCTCTGAGGGTACATTTAGACTACGTAGTATTTTCGAAAGAGGATATGCAAATTCAGTGGGGTTAGTAGTCCAGACTACTTTCTCTTTCAAAAGACTTGCTTTCAAAAAGAGAGATCGGAAGAAGATATGCATATCCCCATGGAATTTGCATATCCTCTTTCGAAAATACAGCATAGTCTAGATGTACCCTGAGTGTTCATCTCTTCTGTACTTGGGACTGTGCCTCCCATTTGGGCCTGAGTCACATTAGCAGAGTGTAAACTAGTACATTAAAAAAAATAACAGTGTAGATGCTATAGCTTGGGCTGGAACATACAATCTCAAGCCTACCAACACCACCTAGTCATTTTTAGTGTGCTATCTGTAGCCCTGCTGGAACAAGTCTTTCTACTATGGCTGAGCTGTTCACTTCCAGCTGTTGTATAGACATTCTCTAAGATGCTATGCACTTCCAATTTCAATTGACTTCACAGAGTTGTGAACCCTTAGCTTCTCTCTGTAATGGTCAGGGGTACTGGCACAATTTTTATAGTGGAGGTGCCAACAGACACAGAACCTAATCTATAAACCCTGTGTATAATGGAAACAACTTCAAGTCCAGGGGTGCACAGCACTCCCTACACAACTCATTTCAAGACCTTTGGGGCCTTGTATGTATGATGGATGCATAAATGAGGACAAAACATAAGAATCAACAGATGAGGTGTTTAATTTTAAAAGTTATTATGTTCAGAAGTTAATGGGAGAGCCACTTACAAACTTTTTTGATTTATTTTATTTTGTACACATCTATTTATATTGCTCATTGATTTTTGTTCATTTCAGCAAAACAGCAACCTGGCCATATTGATTTGGGCTAATGAAGGCCTTAAAATGAATTTTTATAAAGGAATGTACTACTGAGATTGCATGTGTCCTCTATTTCCTAATCAAAGGAAAGGAAAATGCAAGAGGTTTCAGTTCTACAAATCATTGTAAAATCCCATTAGGGAGAGGAAGATGACCTAAATAAAATTTCCATGAAAAGTCAATTTTAGAAAGCAGATATAAAATGTAATAAGCTACATCTTTTTAGATTACAAATATCTATGGAATCAGAAAGATGGGCTTTTTCATGCACTTCAGATAATGTAAGAATCCAGGTAGTTAAGTAATTCTGATTTTTGCCTCAGAAATAATTGTCTTCTACACGCTTATATTTTTCCTCCTGCTGGTTGCTAAGCATTAAGGTGATTTCAATTTTTCCTAAGGTGACTATCAAAATGTATGGAACACAAAGCTGAGGAAAATATTGACCGTGGCTAAACCAATGTTATTATATTCATAAAAGAAGAAAATATTTTAGCCTAGATTTTAAAAGTGCCTAAATTTTGTGTCCTAAATTTAACTTTAAGCACTTGAATAAACAGACTCATTTTTAAAAGTGCTAAGCACCCAGCAGTTTCAAGTAAGTGCAGGTTGGATAGCTCCTAGGCATCGGATGTCTTCACTTCAACAGGCGGATTCTGGATGCCCAGCTCATGTGAAAAAACGGAGAGCACTTCTTTAGGAGCATTTTACATACCTGTTTCTTGAAATTCTTGACTCTACATTATCACTGAAAAGTCATTGTGCGTACTTTTATATAAACTCTGAATATCTGGATCATATAAAATACTGATATATTATTTAGTAACAGCCAAATATTTTTAAAGTGGCAGATTTTTTTCTCTTTCTTTCTGAGAATCACATTCATTCAAGAATTGAAGCTTAAAGTCAAGAAAAAAGCCGTCCATGGAAAAAGTTTTCCTGGAACTCACTGCATCCAATCAGGATGCATTTGCACATGCACTCTGACTGGTTAACACTTTTTTCTTAGATCCATATTATTGGTCTCTGAGGAGGAAAACAACAGAAACTTGCTTATTTATCACTCCATGGTTATTTTAAATGATATGTTCCCATATATGTACTGAAAATATTTTTTCTATATTTTACCTGGACAAAATTGGTATTAATAGCTTCTGTATGTTTTTCAACTAGTTTTGCTTTATCCATGCATTATAATCTGAGAAGATTAAACTCTACTTTCAGCTGGAGTTTTGTCAAGACAAAAAAATTACCACATTTCTGATCTTATTGCACATATTAAAATTAACAGCTTCATTTTAAATTGCCATTCAGTTGCAAAAATATTAATTTACTTTTTCTACACAGGAAAAAAAATCAGGAAAATCATTTGAAGATATTTCTCAAAAAACAAACTACATTCAAGGTTATATTTTCAAAACAGTGTGTAATAAATTACATGACAAATAAAGTGTTGTGTATTTTCTTTTTTATATATTTGTAGCTCTAAATAAGCTCAATTTAGGGATGCCACAGTCAGCTATATTACTTGTACATGTAGGAATAAAAAAGGATCAGAAAGGCAAACATCACATCCCTGTGCTAATATGGATGCATGTATCAGATGCCGAATGTTAAAATTTGGAATGTCACAATTCACACTCAGCTTCTCCCATTGTAGCACTGGAACTGGAATTTTGTAACTAAGTAGTCAGTTGTAATAAATGTATGTTATAGCAAAGGTTTGCATTAAACTTAAATATAAGAGGTAGGCCGCAGACAGGCTTTGTTAGATGTTAGCATGTTAAAGTGAAAGGATAGACTATTGCAACATAGTGATATTAGTGTTAGATAAGGCCTTGTAGTAGTTAGAAAGAAGTTTAATGTTGAAAGACTTTGTAACTTTGTTAAAGTGACTTAGAAGTATCCCTTTGTTCCATGCTGCAATTCTGTAAATGTACTGTTTGTGTGAATGAGAAAGAGAATGTTTTAGGAGAGATAAGTGTGAAGGCCACTGCATGCTCAGATGGTCAGAGGAAGGGCTGGAGACTCAGAAGCACCAAATAATAATCAAAGCACACGGAAGACGCAGACTACCCAGGCAGACTGACGAACCCTGAAGCTAGAGGCAAGAACCCCTTGATATGGAACCAATCACAACTTTTACTGGAAGGACAACCCCCCCGAGGGGTCGTCAGCATACTGGTATCAGATGACTGTGAGAACAACTTCTTCCCAATAAGCACGTCGTAGGAAGATTGATTGTGATGCTGAATGACTAGGGCCTGACGAGGCAAAATGCACAGACTTGCATGGAAGGAAAGTCCTATAAAGGATGCGGTGTCTTGTACGGTTCTTTGGGTTCTGTCCTGCTAAGTCAAGACCAGGAGGGGCATCAGTCTGGAATGACATGAACCCGGCTTCTACCTTGCACCTGACCTATCTGGCCAATAGGTTGGGCCAAGCAACAGACTAGTAACTATTCCATCAGCGTGTGTGTGTGTGTGTGCGTGCATGCACACACTACTTTGTTATATTGTCAATAAATGCAGCGTGTTGTCTTATCCCCCTGAAAAAGATCCCGTGTGCTTCTTATAAGCAGGGCTCGCCGAACCGCGGCGAGCCCCGCTCGCCAGCCTCGCTGTCCGGCGATCTGTGCATGCGCAGATCGATCTGCGCATGATCGCCCGAACCCGGCTCTTCCGGGTTGCAATCTACTCACCACGGGCGAGTAGATTGTATTATTTGTCGAGCCCTGCTTATAAGCATAACACCATTCTTGACATTGAGCCTGTTAAAACAGTTCTCTCTTACTAGATGATGATTCCTTTTTTCTGCTAAGAGAAATGCAAGCAAAATTTTAGCCTGTTTTTTCCCTCCTCCTCCCCCCCATCCCCATTCCTACTCTGAACTGAATGTATTCACTTTTCATATTCTTTTCCACCATGTATAATATACTGTAACACAATTGAATTTACTGGTGCTAGACAGCAGAACTTCTAACCTTTAATGTCAGGTACATTAGCATACCATTTCATATCTATTTTCTCAGATTTATCATTTCACCTTTTCCAGTGCACAAAAGTTAATGTACCTTCTGCTGATGCCATTGCAAGCTAGTTAGGTTATTTTATTTGTAACCTTCATGACAATGGCACTGTGCTCTTCAGAAGACCTAGAAAACTAAAGGCTTTTCCCTCATTTGTATCTTCTTCACCTCCTATTTCTCTTCCCTTTAAACCTTTACTTCATCCATTCTACCGAGTTTTCTTTCTTATGTCCATCTCTTAGTAACTGCTCAGAAAGTTGTATGTTAAGACTGAAATCCCTAAATTGTCTGCTTTGCTATTACATTTCAACAGGAAAGGCATAATTATTGTGGAAGCCTGATAGATCTAACTTTTTTTTAAACCTGGTGCCTTGAGTCGCTCTTGCTGATATATCTGCTTATACCATTAGTTCATTTAGGATACTGTCACTACCTAAGTTTATTTTCCATCTTTTGATAGAACTTCTTGCATACATTCACTTTGACATCTCTTTTGAATAACAGCTTTGCTGGCATAGTACAGCATGTAAATTATATCCTCTGTATTGCACAAGGTACTACTTTTCTTTTGGTATTTTCCTCTACCTTCCGGCAGGCTGAAAGACTCCACTTTGTTTTCCTGTTTCACATCTCACTTGACCACAGCAACTCCGGTGTATTTTAGTCTATTTGAGCCCAAAGTCCTTGTTCCTTTCCAATCCACTTTTCTGATTTTAAATTGGAAACATCTCAAGACAGGTACATTTAAAAGAAACATTTCTGTGAATACCAACCATGTTATTATTTTTGTATATTAGTATTTGTTTTATTATGTATAGCTCTGTGTTGGTGGATACTGAAGAAAGATGAACTGTTTCTCTTACTACCACCATAACTTTACTCAAAGAAGCTTTTTGATTCCCTAACACAAACTATAATACTACACAAGTGTGAGAGATACATGGATACTAAAGGAATGGTTTTAAAACAAAAGCTATAAAGAAACAGTCACAATTCTGACAACTCATGGACCTGATCTTTTAGCATACTGGATGAACAGTAATAAAAATCAATACCAATTTTCTGGGAACAGACAAAAGTGGAACAAATGGCAAAATAGCAGGGGTACTGAGATAGACATTTTCCTGGTACAAAAGACTGTTGTAAAGCATTTTATGATCATCTCAATTAAGGTAATATTATGACCTTAAGATCACTATTATAATTAAAAGTTATAGTTTGTAACACATAAAAACAATCATATAGGTATCATGATAAATTTTGATCAATTCTTTCACATTTTCAGAGTATAATTGATTCTTGCACATTTAGATAATGACCATTCTTTTATAAAATGAAAATAATACAAGCAAGCAATCCTCTAGCCCATTAAATACTTTAGTTTTGATGTTGACACATAATTACATGCAATTGCTTTTCAATACCTTTAATCTCCTTGTCATTCTTGAACCACCTCATATCAGCTGCTGGTTTGCTACCAGAGGTCTTGCAGGTTAGCTGCATCCTCTCTCCCTCCATAACTGGCGAAATGAATCCACTAATTTGTGGCTTCTCAGGAACACCTAGAAAATAATCAAGCAAATAAAAGATACAGCATGTTGCCAATCAGTTACTATAAACTTTTTGATCAAATGTCGGTTGATAAGGTTAACCTATTATAGGTCAATTTTCAAAACAATCTTAGCATTATAGGTAAAGTAATTAACAGATAGGTTTATTCAATTTATGATTGACAGGCCTATCAACAAGTGTCACTGAATTCTATTTCCTATTTTAAACTGACCAGTGACTCAGAATCATGCTAAATTTTAATTTACAAAAATGAACAGGTTTTAATGTTCATTTTAAACCAAGCCAGCTTGTCTCACACTTTATGTTCAAATTTAAGTTGATTTCCTATTGCTAGACATATAGTGTATAGCTGCATTTTAAAGCAGATTATTTTGAGTGGGAGGTGTGAAAAATATTAACTACTCTTATTAAAATGAGACAACAAATTGATTCTGATGTATTTCAACAGACAGTTCCAGCATGAATTCCGGGACTCCTACTCCTACAAAATAAGTTTTGTTTTTCTTCATTTAAATCATTGTTCAGGGGTGGGGCTAGGGATGAGGGGTTAAGTATGTAGGCTGCCCAGGGGAAAGGAAACACCCCCAGCTATCTCTCACTGCAGCATGGGGCCAGA
Source organism: Rafetus swinhoei (assembly GCA_019425775.1). Lineage (NCBI taxonomy): Eukaryota > Metazoa > Chordata > Testudines > Trionychidae > Rafetus > Rafetus swinhoei. The sequence goes on along the minus strand of CM033437.1, from coordinate 185,222,790 downwards.
TGAAAAGCATCTGTCCATGTCTGCTGCAGCTGCCACAGCTGGGGGGAGGGATGCATATTCCCAAGCTGGGGGAGACAGACACACAAAAAGACAAACTCTCTGAAATATATAGTAGATAGTTGATCCTTTCTCCACTCCTAACCCCTGCTGGCCCAATGGGGTTATAGTTGTCCCAGTCCCCTTGCTGGTTGTCCTGCAGAATAACTGTCCCTCTTACCAGACCCCTCCCTTTCCATTTTATGAGAAACAATCACATTTCACACACATCCCATTATACTGGCCTTGCTTCAAGTTATGATAGGAGGAAGGTACTCCAATTTGGTGGTCCTAGCTCTTAACGTTTAGGCAGAGTTCTTGAACAAACAGACTCACAGATGCACATTTCTAAAATATATAGTAAAATAATGTGCCCAGTCCAAAGCACACAGAATTCATAGAAATCCTTCCATTGACTCAGTGAGCTCTGGATCAGGGCCTATGCCAATTAAGCATCATACACAGATTATTAGGGATGAGAAAGATTATGTTTTGAGGATTGGAGGGAGACCTAAAATATAGAGCTGTAAATGAAATTGAGAATATTTAGTTATTGTCAATGACTGGCTTAGTAACACATAGAAAGGTCTTATTTTGATAGGATATGTCATACCACAGTTTCTAAAAGCTCTCATTTTATGATTAGGTTTACCCTTTACATTTGGAAAGTTTCAATTAATTCATGGATTTTCATTCCAGGAAAAAGGGATAAGTCACTGAAATTCCATTTTGTGGTCTGCATTTAGTAATGTGATTTGTTCATGTCTTTCCTTTGCCAAAAGAAACTGATAAACCCAGTACTTAATTAAATAGTATTCCAGACAAAAGCAACAGCACCAATCAAATATAGTTTCTGTAATAAAACAACTCCCACTTTTTAGGGCATGAAATGGCATCTTTAATAATCCATCTACATTAAAATCTTCTAATCCAAATCAGACCAATAACTAGAAAGATTATTTATATGCAGAAATATTTCTCTGTTAAAAATGATAGCATGGACTCAATTTCAAAGAAAAAATTACTCTCATGTAGGGTCATATTTAGAATTTTAAATATGAGTTTCCAATAGACAATTAAATAAAATTATAATAAGACAGATGCTTCTGAAACCTTTCTGCTGTCTTTTTGTTAGAAAGAAAACAGATGATGTTGGAAAGTAATCATGTAAAAAAAAAAAAACAAAAACCACACAACCAAACAAAAAATAGAACTAAATAGACCTTAAAAGAGAAAGGCACCTTGATTAGAAGCTACTGGTTAGATGTCTTGGGTTTTTTTTTAACTTTGAAACACCCTTTTTCTGTGTCCCACTGTCATTTAATAGTTTAAATTTGACTAGTCACCTATTCTTTGGATCTTGAGATGACTCTCAACAGAAAAAAATTAACCCTTAGGCAGTTGTTATCCCCAAATATTCTGCTTTGAGTGGATATTTTTGTCCTTGATAGCAAACTTGAGAAGATTTTGCAAAATAGACTCAGTGAGATTCACAGAGGTATACTTCATATCCTATGCACAAAATCAATTCCCTGGGTGGATTAACTTTAATATTGCCAGCAAAGGGAACATCTTGTATTAGTCCTATTAAATTCAACTGTCTGCTTTTCTATATATAAAAAGCAAAACAAAAAAAAATAAAAAAATCAATCTTTAAAATTGTATCACTTGTTAGGCATGCAAATGTGTTACAATGAACAACACAAATTTTAGCTGATTGGGCTACTGACATTGACAGAATCACATAAAGCTTGGGCATCTATATGAATCTACATTGGGGCGGGGAACCTTTTTTGGTCAGGGCTGCTGACTCTCAGAAAAATCATTTGGGGACTGCGCATAAGTGAGAAGCATAAAACAAATCAAACCCCTCACTGAGATGGCCCCTGACTGAGAAGGAGAAAGCCACTCCATATTCCCCCACACTCCAGAATCTAGGGGGCCCAGCCTAGTAGGTTTTGTGTGCTTCAGCTCTGCAGTGGAGCGGGAGGGGAAGGGCTGGAGCACCAGCATGGGCTCCCCAGTGCTGGAGGAGTCCCTGAGCCTCGTGGGCCAGATCCAGGCATCTAGAGTGAGTGTGTGTGTGTGAGTGTGTGAGTGAGAGAGAGTGACCGACCGACTGACCTTTGGGGAAAACAGCAGAATATTTAGAGAATGAAACATCAAAGAAGCAAGCCCAGTGAAAATATGCACTTCGTAGGGAAAAAAAGAAAATAGAATGAGCCAAGAAAATGCATAGCTAAGGCAAAAGTATGAGTCCCTTAAAGCCCTTTTTGATTTCATACTCTCTGATTTTGTCTCCTTTGCCCTATACAGTACATTGTTAGGAGATGAACACATGCACCCTGTTAACCCTTTTGGTACGTGGGATATAGAGGTTATGTTCATTTTACGAAGCATTCATGTAATTCATGATCCTGCCACATCACACATAATAAGGAGCTTGCTATTCCTAGGCATGGTTTTGTCAAGCAATCTTCAGTGAAAGCAAGAGTGGGTGTTTTACATACTTCTCCTAACTTTTCTGAAAGTTCACGCTAGAAATATTTACTGAGGCTTAAGAAGCCTAAGAAATCATCTCTTAACTCATTTCACTTTGGTATTCTTAGCCAGCTATACTTACCCAGAACAGTAAGGAAAGCCTTGGAAGTTTTGACAGGCATAGTAAATAAAGAACAGGTGTATTGCCCTTCATCTGACAGAGACACATCACTGACACTGATGCTCAGTTCATGCCAGGAAGCTCGAACCAGCTCAATCCTGTTGTCCCTCAGGGCTGGAAAACACATGTGTTAAAAGATACAAAATATTACATTAACGCAGTACAGTACATTATTCAACAGGTTTAAATGCAAAAGTCTCATGAACATTTTTAATTACAAATCTATCATAAGGAGACATAGAGCAGGTTAAATATAGATTACATTTTTTTCCTTTCAGGGAATTCAAATATTTCAGTTTTTGGGTAGTCTCAAACTCAGATGAAAATCAAAATGTGACCAATATGTATTACACTGTATAAAACAAGTCTCAAAAGCTGTATAAGGTAACTAATTCATACATATATCAAATAAATATACAGAAAACATTTGTTTCAAAATATGAGCATTTCATTTATTTGACCAGTTAATATATTTTTAGAAAGGATTTCCTTTCAGAACATTTTCCAAGACAGAAAGATAATCCTAGAAGGCAACTACCTTAATTTACACAGCCTAGTTATACAGTAAGTAGAGGATACAGCACTGTATTTCAGCTACGCTTTTTAGCAATCATTACTGGCTGGCAACCATATCCCATTAACTGGTCTTCTAACACCCAATCACATAAATCCATTTTTTGCACATAATAGTATAACCACCATGTGTCGCCTTGTAGTGAATCAATGTGATACAGCATTTATATCAAAGAAAAAGAAAGATTAGAAATGCATACTATCATGGAAAAAACATTCATAATCCACACTAGGAGGTAAAGGCACCTGGACTTGTTAGATATAGGAGCTGGCATCTGGTATCTGTAATCTTATTTCTTTATAGTCACTATATCCTGCAAATGTTTGGAGTCAGATATTGGAAGCACTGAAATGAAATAGCTTCAGAATAACTCCTAGAAATTTTGACAATGCTAATTTGACATTCCTTACAATCTAGGAACTAGCTCCCCAAAGTTATCTTCCTAATGTTAAAGCTATTCTCTATATCATGAGGATAACACAACTACTAACTGGAACCAGCTAGAGTCCTAGAATTCTACAGAACATGATGAATCCCTCAAATTCAGTACTACACACCAAAATAATCATTCATTTTAATTTTGAGATATGAAATTTCCACTGCAGTACTGCCTCCGAACCTGAAGTGTGTTTCAAGAGGGCCAAATTCAACTCACATAGTCACATGCAAGTCCCTTTGACTTTGAGCATTGACCTCAGTGGGAGCTGTGCATGTACACACAAAGCAGAATTTGCCCACCACATTTACTATTGATAGTGCCTCACAAGATTTATAGGCATAAAATAAATAGATCCCTTCCTTGAAACATAGAGATGAGGGGTAGAGATGGATGCCAACAAACACGTGATATTAGACACTGGTTTGTTGCTTTCTCACCCCCTCCTGATTTCACTACAGATTTCCCATATAAACTTCATTCATTCATTTAGACCTTAAAAATGTTGATTTAATCCTTGGTCAATATCTAATTCTTTATCCAGTTGTTTCCATATCTCCCTAAGTGGCTGGTAATTATGTGGCATCCAACACTGTAGTGAACTCCATAATTTAGGTCCAAATCCTGTGGAATGTCCATCACCCACTGTCCAGAGTATCATCTACAATTAAATAGTTTCTTGATTCCAATAGAATCTGGCTGCTGTGACAGCTTATGTTCATGGAAGGTAGCTGTCAGGTAGCTGGGGTCAGAATGATGATGGTTTTTAATATTAGCACAGAAATCTTGAAACTGGCTGTGTTAGCACTCAGAAGTCAAAGTAGAGAACAAAAACACTCTGGCTAACCAGCTGTAGTCTTTTCAGGGTGTGTGACTTAATTTCTAGATACAATGAGCTGAAATAGCCAAATCCAAACATCCCAGATGTGTGGATATTTGTGGTCAGACCCTAGCCTAGGCTGATGAGGCACATCTTCTATCTAGTCACATATAAAGGCTAGCATTTTTATTGCTGTTTTCAATGAAGAATTCAAAGCTGCAGAAAAACTTAAAGAGCTAGGATCCCAAACCCCTGGGTACTTTGGTTTTCAATGATGACACGCATGGCCCTATGGGATTTGTTTACCCATTACTCACTAAAAAATGCACAATAGACTCAATATCCTAGCATGCACACTTATAGCCCCTTGATAGTGAAGTTTTTTTTAAATTGGAATATGCTTAATTGTTCATACAAAAATTGGAATATGTTTAATTGTGCACAAAAAGGAACATGCTCCGTAGAATGAAGCAATGTATTGCAAATTCTGATCATCTGTTTTTTCTACAGTGTGAAATTACAGGGGAATCTATTAGACTAATGGAACTGGACATGTGCCATAACCCAACAGCCCAGGAATCACATTTTTCTAATATGCAGCTGCAAAAATTAAAATTACAGAATGATCTGACAAGCTCAGAGATGGTCAGAATTAAAACAGATGAGATTCAGAAAATAAATGTAATGGCAAGAAATCATAATTCTTGGATACAAAATGGCAGACTGGTATTCAGACCACAGTAATGCTGGAAAAAGGCTGGGGGATTACAGAGGGTCATTCACAACACTACTGCAAAAAAAAAGATGAATCCTCTCCCGTGTTGTATTTACAGAATTAATTGTAGTACAATAAAGGAAGTAATAATCCTGAATTATAAAATTTTGGTAAAATACATATGTTGTACTATGTCTGACATTTAAGTCTTCTTTAAGTTAAAAAATCCCAAACAAACAAAAACTGATTCAACTCTGACCAAACAAAATTGGAGAGATGTGCCAAATTCCCACCTTAAAGGACAAAGCACCAGATGTCATATTGTGTCAACAACAACTTGCGAGGAAGACCCTCAGATGGGGTAAATTGTTGAGGGACTATCCATGGAATATAATTGGAGAAGAGAATTTACAATGAGATATGGTAACAATATACTCATGCACCCTCTCCCCCCACCCAAAGAGGTATTAATATTAAGATGATTTAGGAAAAAAGGGCATTTTTCCTGTAACTGAGAAGTAAAATGAAGAGCACTGGTTGAAAACTAAAGTAATAAATTTCAGATTAGATAAGAATTATTTTTAAGTGAGGTTCAGAGGGGTAACCAAGTTAGTTTGTAAGTGGAAAAACTTAACAAACAACAAATAGTTTCTAAGGTGCTGCAAAACTAATAGAACATGTGATGGTGTCACGAGTTTCGTGGGCACAAGCCATCTGAAGAAGTGGGTTGTGCCCACGAAAGCTCATGATACCATCTACATGTTTTGTTAGTCTCTAAGGTGCTGCACAACTATTTGTTGTTTTTTAAGTTTTTAAATGAGGGGCATTAAATGGTGGTATAAACACCCTGGAGAAACATGCTGGGGTCTTGCTAATCCACACTTATAAACTACAAATTGATGCCAATCTAACAGATTTTCAGGTTTATTCTCTGGCTGGCAGAGCAAGGAGGTACTACTGGTTGGGTGTGGGGCAGTGAGTATCACATCATACTTCTCATGAGCCCTAAGAAGAGATGAATAAACATTGGTGCTGCCACACATAATTCAGTACCGCTCACACATTTCTGAAAAGGCCCCTTCCCACTGCTTCTCTTCCTTGCTGTAGGAAGATAGGGTGTAAGGGAAGCCTTTCAGACATCAGTAGGAGTGAAAAGGAACCCAGTGGCAAAGATTGCAATGGGGCAAGATCACCCCACTTCCAAGGTCACCCCATCTTCAGACACAACTCATGGGAGCACTGCTTATTCTCCTTGTCTAATTCCCACAGCACTAACCAGCCTTCAACTCCTCTCTTTCACTGAAAGAACAAGGGGAGGGATTAGAAGTGGGCCTTGTCATTTTCTTAGGGAGCCAGTGTTCATGCTTATTCTTGTAAATGGGTTCAGAACTGGAAAACATACAGACAGAAGCAGTAGCTTTAAGAAATGCCATTGAAAAAGAGGAAGTAGATTTAAAGACTTAAAGCCCCACATCCCACTGTATTTCTCATGCAGTGATCCAGGCATATCTGATGGCAGAGCAATGAGAGCCTAGCCCTGGTTATTCCCCAGCCTGCACAATAGAGCAGCAGCAAGGAGAAGGGCTAGTAGTAGCAATACCATAGCCCTGCACCAAATCCAGCACTGGGTGCTGGGATTAAGCCTGGAGATGAAATGACACTTTCTACATTGACTGATCGGAAGCATGAGGTACTAGTACATGTGCCCATACCTTGACAGCCTATAATCAGCAAATGAGTGTGTTCTGCTCCCAATCCTGGCCCACTCTCATCCCCATTAGCAGAGAACAGGGAGTGAGATGTGCTGCTGCAGCTGAGTTGCAGTTGGTAGAAATGTTAAAGAAGCAAATCATAGGCAAATCTTAAAAGGTTAGTATAGAAGAGCCAGAGTAAAAGAGGGGATTGGGTGGAGTAATTTAAACAGATGTTGCCATGTCTAACATCTGATTTCATAAGAAAAAAAACAAATGCATTCTAACTTTTTCAATTTTAATGAACTCAAGCAACTATTTATGGGATGCTGCTACATTTTTGGAAAAAAAAGTTATTGCATTTTTTGCAGAATTCAAATATAAACTACTACTAAGCAGAAGACTAAAAAATCCTTGAGGGGTGGGGAGAAATACATAAAATATATACACATTTAAGCTACATAACCTTCAAATTATGTTTATTTACTCTATATATTACTTGAATACATTATAACACACACTTACACTAGGAAATTCTCAGAGGAGTAGCAAGGTTGGTCTGTAACTTTAAAAAACAAAACAAAAAACAAGTGGTCCTGTAGCACCTTATAGACTAACAAGATAGCTAGCTTGCTAGCTAGCTACAATCATGAGCCTTCATGAGCACAGCCCACATCTTCAGCTGATGAGAAATACTATCCATTTTTTTTGTTAGTCTCTAAGGGTATGTCTACATTAGGAAATTATTTTGAAATAACTAAATTCAAAATAACAACTCCTGAAATAACTATTTTGAAATAACTTTATTTGCCCAGGAAAGCAGCAGTACAGATTTTGAAATAACCAGCCTTCTATTTCGAAACAACAGGCTTGGTAGTGTGGACGTTCTGCTTATTATTTTAAAATAAGGGGGTTATTTCAAAATAACTCCCTCGTATAGACCGGGGCTAAGGTGCCACAGGACCACTCATTTTTTAAAGTTTTTTGGTTTTACTTATACTAATGAATAGTTGTCGTTCTTATCCACTGTAGCTGTGACTTGCCAAGAAAACATCATATATTCATACAAGTCTCCAGTCTATTACTTTTGAAAGGTATATCCTTTAAGTATGAATACCATAAGTATGGAAAAGATCCAGTGTTCATCACTGAGCTAGGAGGAATTCTTCTAGTACTGAATCTTTTTGTGTTACTATTAAATCACTTTACAACATATTAGATAGAAGATGCATTATAAGAGCAATTTGTTATATATTGCGTAATACTATATTACATATAATGGATCAGGAGTGACTTTCAATTTGAGCTTCATAGGCTAATTGATACATGGTTCAAGCAGAGGAGGCATTTGGTCTGCAGGAGAATGGGCTCTATTTCTTTGACCTTTCAGGAGAGAGGTTTGTGAAATGATATTAATATCAAATTCAGAGAATAACATAAACAGTATCAGAGGGGGTAGCCGTGTTAGTCTGGATCTGCAAAAGCGGCGGAGGAGTCCTGTGGCACCTTATAGATTAACCGAAGTATTGGAGCATAAGCTTTCGTGGGCAAAGACCCACTTCGTCAGATGCATTTAACAAACAGTGGCATCAGAGCTGATAAATAGTCTCCAGTGGCAATCTAAAGTGCTGAGTTTGAGAAGATTTTGATCTCCCAGTATAAAATTCAACCTCTAATTCTTCACTGCCCTTAACTCACACTTCCCATTCCTTACCTCTCTCAACTCCCTAGTTCAGTGGTCCCCAACGCGGTGCCTGCGGGTGCCATGGCACCCGCCGGGGCATTTATGTGTGTCCGCCGAATCATCTGGACCGGCCCTGCTCACGGTGCGTGACACATGCCAGGTGCTGGCTCCGGACGCAGGGCGCGTGGGCAGCCCCTGCCCCGGGTGAGTGGCACATGTGCGGTGCCGGCGCTAGTTGCGTGGAACGTGGGTGGCCCCTGCCCCGGGCGTGCGGCACATGTGTGGTGCCGGCCCTGGGCGCAGGGCGCGTGGGCGGCCCCTGCCCCGGGCGAGCGGCACATGTGCGGTGCCGGCTCCGGGCGCGTGGGCGGCCCTGCCCCCGGCGCATGCGTGACCCTGCCCCCGGAAGCGCGGCGCGTGAGTGGCCCCGCCCCCGGACGCCCGGCAGCCCTGAAAGGTTGGGGACCACTTCCCTAGTTGACTCATTTAGCCCATTTCTATCCTCCACTCTCACTCCCTTGGCTCTGTTATGTAAACTCACAGTCACATTCTCCCCATCCAGGCTGACTCTTAACATTCTCTTCCTTTACTTAATACTTCTGGGTTGGTCAACACCTCTGAAAAAATTCCAAAGGCCACACCAAGTTCCTTTGCTATAAATTCTCTCATCTTCCTCTACTGTCATCCGCTTCACAAAACCATTTTAATCCTGCATTCAGTTCTTCCAACACTTATTTCCCGTTTCATAGAATCATAGAGCTGGACAAGACCTCAGGAGGTCATCAAGTCAACTCCCCTGCCCAAGGCAGGACCAATCCCAACTAAATCAACCGAGGGCACTGTCAAGCCGAGACTTAAAAACGTCCAGGGATGGAGATTCCACCACCTCCCTAGGTAACCCATTCCAGTACTTCACCACCCTCCTAGTGAAATAGTTTTTCCTAATGCCCAACCTAGACCTCTCCTGCTGTAACTTGAGACCATTGCTCCTTGTTCTGCCATCTGTCACTACTGTGAACAGCCTCTCTCCATCTTCTTTGGAACTTCCCTTCAGGAAATTGAAGGCTGCTATCAAATCCCCCTCCCCTTCTCTTCTGCAGACTAAACAAACCCAAATGCCTCAGTCTCTCCTCATAGGTCATGTGCTCCAGCCCACTAATCATTTTGGTCACCTTCCACTGGACCCTCTCCAATGCGTGCACATCCTTTCTATAGTGTGGGGCCCAGAACTGGACACAATAAAGAGGAATAATCACTTCTCTAGATCTGCTGGCAATGCTCTTCCTAATGCACCCTAATATGCCATTAGCCTTCAGGTTGACTCATATCCAGCTTCTCATCCACTGTAATCCCCAGGTCCTTTTCTGCAGAGCTGCTACTTAGCCATTCAGTCCCCAGCCTATAACAATGCTTGGGAATCTTCCATCCCAAGTGCAGGACTCTACACTTGTCCTTGTTGAACCTCATCAGATTTCTTTTGGCCCAATCCTCTAATCTGTCCAGGTCATTCTGGACCCTATCCCTGCCCTCCAGCACATCTACCTCTCCCCCTAGCTTAGTTTCATCTGCAAACTTGCTGAAGGTGCAATCTATCCCGTCATCTAGGCCATTAATAAAAATGTTCAACAAAACCGGCCCTAGAACCGATCCTTGAGGCACTCCGCTAGAAACTGACTGCCAACCTGACATCGAGCCATTGACCACTATCCATTGGGCCTGACAGTCCAGCTAGCTTTCTATCCATCTTACAGTCCATTTATCCAATCCATACTCCCTTAACTTGCTGGCAAGAATATTGTGGGAGACCGTATCAAAAGCCTTGCTAAAGTCAAGGTATATCACATCCACTGACTTTCCCATATCCACAGAGCCAGTTACCTCATCATAGAAGCTAATCAGATTGGTCAGGCACAACTTGCCCTTCGTGAATCCATGTTGACTATTCCTGATCACTTTCCCCTCTTTCAAGTGCTTCAAAATGGATTCCTTGAGGATCCCCTCCATGATTTTTCCAGGGACTGAGGTAAGGCTGACAGGTCTGTAGTTCTCTGGATTGTCCTTCTTCCCTTTTTTAAAGATAGGCACTACATTTGCCTTTTTCCAGTAATTCGGGATTTCTCCCAATCTCCACAAGTTTTCAAAGATACTGGCCAAAGGCTCCGCAATGACATTTGCCAACTCCCTCAGTACCCTCGGATGCATTAAATCCAGACCCATGGATTTGTTTATGTCTAGCTTTTCTAAATAGTTCCTAACTTTGTATTGCCTCACCAAGGGCTGTTCACCTCCTTCCCCTACTGCACTGTCTAGTGCATTTGTCTGGGAGCTGACTTTGTCCGTGAAGACAGAGGCAAAGAATGCATTGAGTACTTTCCCACATCATCTGTCACTAGGTTACCTCCCTCATCCAGTAAAGGCCCCACACACTCTCTGATCACCCTCTTATTGCTAACATGCCTGTAGAAACCTTTCTTGTTATCCTTCACATCCCTTGCCAGCTGCAATTCCAATTGCGCTTTCGCCTTCTTGATAACTCCCCTGCATTCTCGAGCAATGTATTTATACTCCTCCCTAGTCATCTGTCCAATTTTCCACTTCTTGTAAGCTTCCTTTTGTGTTTAAGCTCACCAAGGATGTCCCCGGTAAGCCAATCTGGTCGCCTACCATATTTGCTTTTCTTGCTGTGCATCAGGATGGTTTCTTCCTGTGCCTTAAATAAGGCTTCTTTAAAATACTGCCAACTCTCCTGGACTCCTTTTCCCTTCATGTAAGCATCCCAGGGACTCCTGCACATCAGTTCTCTGAGGGAGTCAAAGTCTGCTCTTCTGAAGTCCAGGGTGTGTATTTTGCTACTCTCCTTTCTTCCTTTGGTCAGGATCCTGAAATCAACCATCTCATGATCACTGATTCCCAGGTTGTCACCCACTTCTACTTCCCCTACTAGTTCCTCCCTGATTGTGAGCAGCAGTTCAAGCTGCACATGGGCCCTGGTCAGTTCCTTCAGCACTTGTACCAAGAAGTTATCTCCAACGTTTTCCAAAAACTTCCTGGATTGTCCGTGTACTGCTGTATTGGTCTCCCAACAGATGTCAGGGTAATTAAAGTCCCCCACGAGAACCAGGGCCTGTGATCTGGAAGCTTCTCTCAGTTGTCCGAAGAAAGCCTCATCTACCTCATCCAACTGATCCAGTGGTCTATAACAGACACCAACCACAACATCACCCCTGTTGTTTCCACCTCTAAACTTTACCCATGGACTCTCAACAGGCTTTTCACCCTCTATATACTGGAACTCCGAGCAATCATACTGCTCTCTTACATACAATGCAACTCCTCCTCCTTTTCTCCCCAGCCTGTTCTTCCTGAACAGTTTATACCCTTCCATGACAGTGCTCCAGTCATGCGAGTCATCCCACAAAGTCTCCGTTATTCCAATCAAATCATAGTTCTTTGACTGGGCCAGGGCTTCTAATTCTTCCTGTTTGTTTCCCAGGCTTCTCGCATTTGTCTACAAACACCTTAGATAACCAGTTGATCTCCCTACCTTCTCCATTCAAGTCAGGGGTCCTCCTTTGTTGCTCATTCCTCCTTGTGTTTCTTCCCAGTAGCCAGCTTCCTCACTTACTTCAGGGCTTTGGTCACCATCCCCCAACCAACCTAGTTTAAAGCCCTCCTCACTAAGTTTGCAAGCCTGCTCGCAAAGATGCTCTTTCCTCTCTTAGTTAGGTGGATCCCATCTCTTCCTAACAATCCTTGTGCCTGGAACAGAGTCCCATTGTCGAAGAAACCAAAGCCCTCTCTCTGACACCACCTGCGCAACCATGCATTTACTTCCTCAATTTGATGATACCTACCCAGACCTTTTCCTTCAACCGGAAGGATGCATGAGAACACCACTTGTAGTTCAAATTCCTTGATCCTTCTTCCCAGCGCTACACAATCTGCAGTGACCCACTCAAGGTTATTCTTAGCCGTATCATTAGTTCCTACATGGAGAAGCAGGAAGGGGTAGTGATCCGAAGGTTTGATCAATTTTGGAAGACTCTCGGTCACATCCTGAATGTGAGCTCCTGATAAGCAGCACACTTCTCGAGATTGCAGGTCTGGACGGCAGATGGATGACTCAGTCCCTCATAGAGGGAGTCCCCAACCACCACCACCTGTCTTCTTCTTTTGGGGGTATTGGTCATGGAACCCCCATCCCTAGGACTACACATCCCATGCCTTCCGGTAGATGGTGTTCCCTTCTGATTTCTTCCCTGAGAGGTCCCTGCCAAAGCATTCTCCACCACAGTGCCTGTGGAGAGAGCCTGAAAGTGGTTACTTACCTCTACAGGAATGGGGGATACCTGAGTTGGCCTTCTTCTTCTTCTAGAGGTTTCACGCTGCCAGTTCTCTTCCTTGTCCTGTACTGCCCTCACTGGCTCTTCAGCCTGCTGTGCCTGCAGGTTTAAATGCTGCCTTCTATCAAGGAAGTCTTCATCCTCTGTGATGGAACGTAGGGTCAATACTTGGGCCTCAAGTCCTCTAATTTTTTCTTCCAAAATGGCAACCAGCTTGCACTTAGTGCAGATGAAATCCCTTCTTTCTTCTGGGAGGAAGACAAACATGGCACATGCTGTGCAGGTAACAACAGCAGACCTATCACCATCCATACCTGCCTTCCTTTTGAGAGAATTCTCAGATGTTATTAAATGCCTCCTTGAAGGGAAGGAGAGAGAAAAGAAAAAAAAAATTCTTCAAGGAAAAGAGCACCAAACACTACGGTGGTCTCCCAGGGTGAATTCCCACACAAACTCCTGCATTGGCCACTGCCCTGTTCGCTGCTCTCTGCGTTCATTCTGGCTGCCTTTTTTAGAAGGCTGAGACTAGGCCCAGCTCAAAGCCTTGCCTCTGATGCAATCAACCCCTGAAGGCCCACCAGAGTTCAGGAATTGTTGATAATAGTTTAGTGAAAGGATTTTTTAAAGAATAGCAAGTGTATCGTGCCCCCTTCCCACTCCCCTTCCTAACTCCCTCTCCAAACTCCCTGTTAACAGCCCCTGTTCACAAGCTCCCTGGTCACTGACTAACTACTATATAAAGCCCTGGACTGCCTGATAGCCCCTTCCCCTGATTAAGGCTCAACCAATGAGCAGAGGCTTCTAGATTTCAAACCTTGATTAGAAGCTCACAGCTTCCACCTGTCAGCCACAGTACACACTCCACAGCACACACTTCCCTTCTCCAGGTAGGATCTTGCTGACTTTTTCAAGAAGACAAACCAAAATCCTACATTATATTTCACTTAACCCTTGACAGGTTAACACAATTTATACTTAACGCAATTGGCAAATAAAATCTGTCTATCGATCATACAAAAAATGTGCAAACTAAGGGGCATATGGGGCACGAATGTGTGAACGGTAATATAAGGTGTCCACATAACAGTGTTTAGACCACTGGGTCACCTTCAATCCATGCATTATGCTTTTTCCAGGACGATGGATAAATATCCTTCCCATAAAAAGACAAGTCGGGGGAATGTAGGAGAAAAAAAAAAGAGCCTGAAGCATGACCCTGGCCCTTGAACCAAAGTAAGCAAGAGTTATACTATGAGTAACAGAAAGGCCATGTCAAAAAGGAGGTATTTGCCTGCAAGTCAATGTCTCTCGGCACTAGAATGCTAGCACTAACAAAAACCACAGGAAATATGTAAATAAATTTCATCAGGACACCCAGTTGAGTATGAGATAAAATAGTATGAAACAACAAAAGTGAAAGTATAACAACGGGTAGTGAATGCTATGGAGGAACATTCAAGGGGAGGTACCAAACATGTCATTAGTGCGTAAGATAATACATATGGTGTGTATCACAGATTGTTCATTTCTGTCTATAAATGTTGGAGTATATCACTTAACTCTTTGGCTGGCCTAGGGGGCAATAGAGAAATCCATACTAATAATTGAGCTGAATCTATTGTCACGGCTACTGTCCATTGTCACAGCTGCATCCATCTGGCTACCGACGACTATTAATGTACTTTGTTCAACCATAAACCTGACCCAGGTGACTTCGTATCTTATCTGAGTCTGTGTTCTTTAGGGGCTTTTGTGAAGTCTGTGACGCTAGCTACCTGCCAGAGCTGGCATGATATACTGAGGGACCATACAAAATGCATGCAGCTGAATGTTTATCATCACTGATGGAACAGGAGACCTGTCAGGACACCACACCAGTGAAACCTGAATTTACTACATCACTGTTCTGACCTACTACAGCCAGTAACTAGCTTTGACATCTCTGACTTTCCACATCTAAAACTTATTGTGTGCCCTGCCTTTATGAACCCAAACCCTCCTTACTGTTTACTTCTGTTATTCCCAACCTAACCACCAGCTTTTCATTTGAATTTTTCCTGACTTCCATAGAGCCGCGTTTTTTGTAATCCTTTAAAAAGCTACCTTTGACTCCACCTATCCCTTCAATTATCATTCTATATCAATCCTCTCCTTCACATTTAAACTTATGTCTGAAATCCCCATGGTAACAGCTTTCTTATTCTCTATAGTAAATAATTCTGCTCCTCTTTACAACAGAGGATTTTGATACAGAAATGAGTCAGCTAAAAGACAAGAGACTCAAAATAGGCTTACCTAATTGACTAAAAAGAGAATGGCATGAACATTGCTAAACTTTATTTTCTGAATACCCATGAGAAGAGAAAGAAGACAAAACAAACAAAAGACTTCACCATCAGCATCCAGGGACGAAAACTCCTGAGTGCATTTTATCTGTTCTGGAACAGAACTGCAAATGTGCTACAATGACATACGTTGCAAATTATTATTTTTCATATTATTATACAATCACCCACTGCTCTCATTGCCATAATGCCTTACAGATGAACAGATAATTCAGCTCTTCTCCCTCTCTCTTCTTCTTCTTAACTGCATTCTTATAATGGTCAGATGCTAGTAGCCAATAGCTGAGCCACAGATACATGGTACAATTGTCTGAGGGCACATCAACCTACCAACAAATCGTGCAGCCTATTCTAAAAGTGTTACGCCTACGGCTCAGACTGATCTTCTGCGGAAATTAGTTCCATAAGTTTTGATCCTTTGAGAAATTGGTTGTGTCCCAAGACCACTCAGTAAAACTTCGTTGGCTCATCAATTGAAGTGTTCTGACTTAGTATAACAGGAGGAGTGAAGATGGAGAGAAAGTTACTCAGAAACTTGGGATCCATCAATTAAGTACCTATGAAAGAATAAAGATCTTGAAACAGACTTTAGATTTGATTAGAGTACTCATTTGATTAATGAGGAGCACTGGAATGCTCTGATATGTTTCCATCTGATCTTCCCTGGGGCTATGTTTAGACTGCAGGCTTCTTTCAGAAGAAGCTTTTCTGGAAGAGATCTTCCCCAAAAACTTCTTCCGAAAGAGCGTGTCCACACTGCTAAAGCGCATCAAAAAAGCCATCTGCTTTATCGAAAGATAGCGTCCACACTGAACGGGCGCTATCTTGCATGTAAGCTGTTATTGATTACTATGGACGGAGTGGCCACCAGGGCACCTGTGCTTTTTCCTCTTTCCTCTTCTTTCAAAAGAACTCCCTATTCCCCATCAACACATGCCTTTTTCCAAAACAGCTCTTTCGGAAAAAAGGCTTCTTCCTCGTAGAAAGAGGTTTACCAATGTTGGAAAACCCCCTCTGTTCTTCCAATTTTTTCCCCCGAAAGAATGCGATTGCAGTGTGGATGTAAGTGAAGTTTTTTTCAGAAAAACAGCCATTTTCTGAAAAAAACTCTGTAGTGTAGACATAGCCTAGGTGAATACTGAATGCTGTTCCAACCGTTAGCTTTCCAAGTGACCTTTTGGATTAACCATTAAGTAGGAACATCAATAGGCTAGTATCAGGATGACAAGAGCATGGCAATAAGGTCTACTAAACATAAAGATAATTTCTGGACACTCTCTCTAAGTCTAGGTCTGTATGAGTATTGATGAGTTACATAGACTTGGGATGAAGTGATAAAGAGTGATGTCAGTGTGATGCACTGTACCTGAAAATACCATTTTGGAACTTCCAAATTTGATATATTTATGATTTGCTTTGTACAAAGTATGCCTTGTGAGGTATGATTTGAGAATTTATGATCTCTTATGTGCTACTATCCTGCTGAATTGTACATCTTACCACTGCATGTGAAGTTATGAAGTTTTGTTGTGTGTGCTTTTGAAATATGTTGTGAGGAACGCAGGAACAACTAACAAAGATTTTCATTAGGACTAGCCAGACATGTGTTGATGGCCATTAAGAAGAATCCATTCCTAGTGAGCCCCTCCTAAAGTATGTAGACAACAGAGGCCCAGTGTCTGAGCGGGGTACACGGAATTACATGACTCCCTATTTGAAACAGTCTCTTCCATGCTCATGTATTGGGGGGTATAAACTGGAGTCTGTGACATCAGCCCCAGGCCTCTTTCCTCCCACACCTACTCTGAACACAACGAGATTGGGAAGACAAAGATACTGTGGCACTTAGTCCTGGGCTGAGCAGTGAATTCAGCCTGTGTATTAAGAACTTTGAACTGCTCTTACAACGCCTAATGTGGTGAGAAAAACTGAAATCTTCCTTAGGTTGATAAAATTGAGAATTTAGATTATGATTTTTTTATTTCTCGTGTAACCATCTTTGTCCTTTATGATATAATGAAAATTCAGCTTTCTGTAGTTAATAAACATATTTCAATGGTTTATCCTTGCCAGTGAGTTTGTCTAAAGAGCTTGGGGAATGTACACAGATTACAAAGGCTGGTGCATGTCCATGATCTTTTGATAAATTGGCAAACTATTTAATAGCTTTCATTGTTCAAGTGGAAGACGGTATATTTTTGGGGTGCAAGATTTTGGGTTAAGGCAGAATTGACTGTTGTGCTTTTCTATATAAGTTCATGAATGACTTAAAGAGCATTCAGGTGACTTAGCTGTGTGAGTTCCTTGATTTTTTGGCCAAGTGATCACAGCACCTGAAGTGATTTGCTGCTGATCAGTATCACAGCATTGCAAGAAACAACCGAGGGAGGAAAGTTAAGGGGTCAGACTGGTCCCACAGTTCCAGGGTGTATCCGGGAGGTATGTCATAATCAGAATTAGCTAGATCTTCAAAATACTTCCCTCTTTACCTGCACACAGACTTTTTTGTGAACCCAGGTCAAAATCTGAAAATTAGGCCCCCCTCACCATTTAAAAAAAATTTACCATGGATACAAAGTAGTCAGAGAGTCATTTGGGATTGCTGACCTCCCTGAGAAGATAGCAGAGCTCTGCTCTGCATGCTGCTAGGGAGCTACTTCTGATTCCTCCTCTCCCTCAGACCTGGTCCTACTGCTGGTGGGAGCAATACACCTAATGTCCACCTTCCTCTTACCTCCTTGCTCTTGGCTGGATGGATTGCATTGGGCCTGGTGTGATAATAGTAGTGTCAACTGTAGTTTTTGGGCCTAGCTGATCACTGGAGCAAATCACGCCATACACTGTTGATGGCAGTTGCCTAACCTGAATGAAACTGAAACCCCATGAGCTTTCACGAAGCTTCACACTCCGATTTGGTCCACTCAGACCTCTGTCATCTAGAGGGCCCTCAACAAACTATCCTACCTCTGGCAGCTCTGTCCCTGGGATGTTATCTGGGCTGAGCTAGAGACAAAGAAATCATTTGGGGAGATTCTTATGGTGCAAATAAATAGCAAATAATTAAATAAATAAATAAATAAATAATAAGCTTTATATTAAAGGTACATTCCTGAAATGCTGACTGATTACACTTGTGAATTCTCCATGTCTGATAGATGAGCATTAGAGGGGATTATTTTCTTTCCAAGAAGCAACTTCCAAAAGGGGAAAAAACCATACATCACTAATTAACTCTTAGTAGAAAATATGAAAAAAGTGAAACAAAGAGTCTGTAGACAGAAATTTGACCTCTCTTCAGTGTTCAATAAGCATAAACATTTCTCTATATACTTACCTTTCTTTAGCTAAATCCAGAGAAGGATCACTGTATAAAGATATATGGAACAACACATGACACAGAATATTGTCATATAGTTCATAAGAATCTGGATATTTTCCTTTACATCCAGAACCAGATGAATCATCTGTAGTTTGAAAGTACTGTGAACTCCAAATTCTTGAGAAGCCCTTAGGGATGCTGCTACTGTAAAGCCCAGATCATGAGTTTACACAACAACTAGAAAAATATATAATCATCATAGTAATCTCAAGAGGAAAGAAAAAACAAACTTTTTAAACTAGTATGTTCCTGATTCTCCCAAAGGAAAAATATAAAGTGGCATGAAACCAGAAAGGGGCAACTACAGTGTTTCCCCACACCAATACAGAAGTTCTTCGGGTTCCTGGGAGGCTGCTTATGTTAAATGAGGGGGAAAAGAAAGCCAATAGGAGTGTACCGATTTACGCCAGCAGAATCTGGCCCAAATTAGTCTAGCTAGCTCCAGGAAAGGCATCTGTATTTGAGACCAGATGAAACATTACTGCTGAGACAGAAGAAATAGGAAGGGATGGTGATTACAGCATTCTGAAGGGAGAATTGCTGTAGCCAAAGTGACATCCTGAATTATTCTATGAATATAGTCTCTGATCATCCATTTTAGAATTAAATGGATATTGTTCCCATTGTAGATGAAATCAAAGACTGTACCCTGATCTCCCCCTATTGTGGAACAAATCAGATTCTCTAAGTCAAGTGTCATTTTTAAGGTGATCCCTAGAGGAATAAATCTGGCAGCAGTAGTCTTGTCAAAAAAGCCACTAAAAATGCCCAGACAACTCCCTCTCACCCCATACAAGCTCTTCAACACTTCTGTCAATTCATCAAGGGAAAAGCAGCAACTCTTGCCATTGATGGACTTGTAACGTGTTTCTTAAAACTAGAGCACACCCCAGAAGCATGAATCCTTGACATACACCCCACTAATTTCACTGCCAGTGCCCTTAAGTACTCTGTGTCTCCTGCAGCGAGAATCTATAGTTTTCACCTCCCAACCATTGTATTACTTGTGAAATTTCATTAAACAAAAGCAAAGATTTGTCTCTTCAATTCCCATTCCCAGCCCACTTCTCCAAAAACTAACAAGACTAGATTATTGTTGTTTGAAGCAAATCTCTAGGGAAAAGTGGCTTTGTGCTCCCCTGGAATGAGGCTATTCTATTGCTGAAGCTCATCTAGTGAGGAAGAAGTTCTTAGCGGTCTAGTAATCTGTCTGTGAGAAAGCAGCACAAACTCTCTGCAATTCCCACAGGATCAATGCCTGTGCTGGATTCACCAAAACAGAGTTGAAGTGTTCCTATGGCTTTCCTCCACTTTAATGCTAATGCAACTGAAGCATAATTGATGGTCATAAAAGCCCCAAGTAAAAGTCCAAGAAATGTCAATTACGGGTTTAAAATAAAAAGAGACTTTTACTTCTATAATTTCAGTCTAGACATATGGGTGAGAAAGAGGTGAAATTACCAATGTTCGAGTGAAAGATACCTGAAAGTCCAAAATATGGATTTCAACAAAACCTGCAATATATAATCTATATTGGGTACGTGTATCAACTCAGAGGGAAAAATATGAGGAAAACGATCTTTAAGACAAACAGCAGACTAAACCAAACCTGACAGGCTTGAGTGATGACATAATACCCTCTCTCTCAGTGATGGTGACACAAAAATGCCAAAGGACACAAAGCTGTCAGTCTTGTTGTTTATCTTCTATCTAAGACTAATAAAAGAAGGTGGGTGATTGACAGAACACAGACATGGGCATAGTCCTAGACATGCAGTTTGCGCTTCAGCTTGAAAAATGTATTGATGGTTTTAGGTTTGACTTTTTTATTATTTCCTTTTATGTGCTACCTTCTTTTGTACAACTTTTGCAATGGCAACTTTTTACAACCATATGTACTTTTATTATTAAATCATAATTGATTGCACTGTGATTAACTTAACTTTTCCAAGAGTATGAGCAACTAGATTATGCCTGGTTCACTCAAGGGTAAGTTTAAAGTAGTTCCTTTAAGATTATCTTGAAAGATAATGGAAGAGTATTATAATGTTTTTATTTTTAGACATCTCTCTCAAAAACCCAAGGCCACATGCAGTTTTTCTAGATCAGCTCCTAACTGAAAAATTGAGGACACAGATCTCTGTACAGAGTAAATAAAACAGCAGAATTTAGAGCCAGTTACACAAACCTAACAAGACAGTGAAAACTGACAAAGGAGAACAAGGGACAGTTTATACAGTGAAGCATTGCTAAAAATAAAGTGATTACATTAGTTATTATGTGAAGTACTCTGTAGCAATGTAGTTTTTTCAGTGGAGAGTACTACAGAATTTCTCAGAGTAAAAACAAAATATATTTTTAGAGAATAATTCAGCAGGGATAGCCTGTGTTACATGTAACAGAAGTTCCTTAAATCTTTGCCAAAGAAGAGACAAAAAGAAGTATGTATAATGCAGGCATACACTTTACATTATTCCAGTTCATTATTTAAAAATAGTATACAGTTGGAGAACATCAACCTGTTTTTCAATCTATAGAGCCACATTATGGCTTTTTAATCATTGCTGTTACTGAAGGGATTTTGCATAGGGCCCTATGCTGCAGAAGTATATCTGCTATCCTATAAAGCAGTGGTGGGTAAAAGCCTCTCAGTGGGCTGGATCCAGCCTGGGCTCAGCTTTGATCGGGCATCCGAGGCAAGTCCAGGCCCCGGCCCGTAACTGGCGTGTGCCACAGAGGAAGAAACTCAGCTCCACTCCTCCTCTCCCTGTGCAGCCTCTGGAGACGAGGCAGCACTGGGGCTGAGGCTCCTCAACAGGGCCGGCCTCAGAGGTGCTGCTACTACGGTCACACGATCTGGGACTGGCCCAGGAGGCTGGAGGCACTGCTGCCACAGCACCTCCAGGGCTGGTCCCAGGCCACGTGGGCACAGTAGCGGCGCCTCTGGGGCCGGCCCCGTGCTTCCTGGCCACTGTAGGGGTGCCTCTGGGGCCAGCCCCGGGCTATGGTAGTGCGCCTCCGGCCGGCCCCAAGCCACGTGGGTGCAGTAGCAGTGCCTCTGGGGCTGGCACCAGACCGCCTGACCTCTGTAGAGGCACCTCTGGAGCCGGCCCCCGGACCATGGTTCCATGTCTCTGGGTCGGCCCCAGGGCGTGAGAGTAACAGAGACTCTGGGGCTGACTCCAGACCACACACCTCCATTTTTCAGGGCAGCCTGGGGACACATGGTTGCAGTGCCTCCGGGGCTGACCCCAAGCTGTGTGGCTGCAGCAACGGCACTTCTGGGGCAGGCCTGGGGCACCTCTGGGATGGCCATGACCATGGCAGCAGCACCTACAGCCTCTGGGGTGGCCTGTGGCCGCGATGCCTTGGGGCCAGCTCCTGGACTGTGTCGCTGTGGCAGTGATGTCTCCGGCCTCCAGGACTCCATGGCCGCGGCAGTGTGGGTGCAGCTGTTGCTGCAAAGGGACAAGAAGCCAGATAAGGTTCCCCTGATGCCCAGACCTTCCCGCCCCAATCCCATCACTTCCCTTTCCCCAAGACCTGGCACCCTCACTTGCTCTGACACCCTCCCTTGTTCTTGCACCCTCTCTCCTGGCCATACACTGCACCCTCCCTTGTTCCTGCTCCCTCTACCTGGCCAGACACCCTACTCCCAGCCTGCTTCTGCACCCCAGTTCCCACCCAGATCCTGCACCCCATCCCTATCCTATTTGCTGGCAGCCCTGTCTCCCACACTGGACCCCTCATTTTTGTTCCTACCCCAGAGCCTAAGGAAGTCCATAAAATCTACTAACTCTGGAATGTCAGAAAAGTAAATCTTGTCTATGGGAAGCCCTGAACCTCAGTTCCCCACTTCCCATCCCCTCACCCGGGGTGGGAGGGCAGGCACCAGAGGAGTGAGGTGTTTCAGTTGGGGCCACATCAGTGAGCGTTGGGGGGTTTTGGAGGAATTTTTTTGCTTCTCACTTGTGTAACCCCCAACTGATTCTTTTGTGGGTCAGTGACCTCAGACCCAAAAGAGGTTCCCCAACCCTGACAAATAAAGAAAACATTGAAACCTTTTGTGTTGGACATAATATTTTACTTTATTTAAAATTAAGTTTGATTAACATGAGAAAGTTAAAACGCTTAACCTGTTTCATAATTTAAATTAAACTGTTATTACTAGCAGCAGCTAATTCAGAAAATAAGGTCACCATACCCAGCAAGGTAGTTCTTAACCCTGCCCCTTCCGCCTGAGGCCCCGCCCCTTCTGGGTTGGCCCGGGATCACTTCAGAAATTTGTGAAGTGGCCCCCTTTCCAAAATTATTGCCCACCCCTGCTGTAAAGGGATGCAAAATGCGTTCCCATTGGTGCCCTGCAAACTCTTCTGCTGGATGCACAAGGAAGAAGTCAAGAGTTCTGGTTCTAGTCAACCCATCTTTCCATAGGGAAGCTAACATACACAAGGGGAGTGGCAAGAAACCATGTGTGTGCTCTCCACTGAGGCTATGCCAACTCAGCTGCTGTGATTATGGGTTTAGGCATGAGTTCAGTGGTCAAGAAGCCCAGACTCCTTGGTTTGGACCCTGATTTATTGTATGACTTTGGGCAAGTCACATAACCTCATTGAACCTTTGTTTTCCAATCTGTGGAAAAAGGACAATGACATATACTTAGGATATGTCTACACTTGACAGTAGATTGGCATTGCTGTAATCTCTGCAGCCAGTGTCCATTTAGTGAGTCTGGTGAAAACCTGCTAAATCGATGGAAGAATGCTCTTCCATCGATTTGTGTACTCCATCTCCCCGAGAAAGAAAAGAGAAGTTGATGGGAGATGCTCTCTTGTTGACACAACATTGTGTAGCTCCTGCAGTAAGTGGATCAAAAATGATTACTTCAATTACAATATTTACAGAACTGACGTTCACATAAGTTAGATCAATTTACTGTAGTAGAGAAGAATTGCCCTTAGTTCATCAGGGATTGTAAACTTTAATATTTATAAAGTGCCAGGTTAATATAAATGGCAAATATATGTAACAAATAGGACTCTAACTCAAAATTTCTCATTCCTATCATTGGTCAAAAAAATTTTTTTTTTGCACAGAGAAAGTTAACTTTTAATTGAAAAACTCAATTTTAATTAAGTAATTTTAAAAAAGATTTAGCAGAAAACATTCTACCAGTCCTTTTCATTCCTGTAAGTGGCCTATGTGGTACCAACAAGAGAAGGAGTCTTTGTATCAGCTGAGTGGGCATTGCATTGTGCCGTTAAATCCAAAAGCTCCATCTGCATGATCTCTACCTTTCTGGTAGAGACAGTAACTTAAATTAATAGTGCCCATTTTGGAGGACACGTTTTAAAGAGTTCATGATTTATCAACTTATATTTTCAAACATCCCATTCCATCTGCTGTACCATTATTACACATTATTGATAGGCACCATTTTAAGGGCCAGATCCCCAACTGGTTTAGGTGCAGCTTCTTTGAAGACAAGTTCAAGTTTCTTCATCTTTAATACAAATACTAAAAGTTTTTGACCTTTAAATCCTAAATTGAAGTTAGTGGAGCTTTGCTGATTTGCACCAGCTGAATATTTGTTTCTAAGTTTACAAGTTCAGCTACTTTTTGAGTTGTTCTCCTTTGCTGTAGATAAAGGAGCAGAGCAATTATTTTGCAGTGGGGGGAAAGTATTAACATCTCCCCATTCTTACATAATTAGAAAAAGAATTAAAGGGATTTTGATATATTTATCATCTTTAGACAGACTTGGCATTGCAAAGTTCAAGTACACATCCTCAATCTTTTGAAAAGATATGGATTCGCAAAAAGGGGGGTTCTGATGGAAAACCTTAAAGTAACTGCAATGGACAACCATTATAACTGTGGTTAGTATATCAGCTTTCAATAGCATCTAATCATTTTCATCCCAAACCTTTTGGCACTGTGTAATATTTACCATTTGAATCCAAGTACAATATCACCAACTTGAAAAAAAGATTCACTTCTTTTTACCATGTTATAACTGTGTTAAGTCACCCTGTCATACTTACTGCCTCATTTCAATAATTGAAGTTATATGCTCCTTTAGATCATGTCTCAGAAACTGAATCCACCTAAGGTTCAGTAATGCTCTCTTATAGCTTAAGTAATATAAAAACCTGTCTAGCCAGAGAAAAACAGCAGCAGGTTTAAAAAAAAAAAAAAAGGATTCAACTCACGTATTTTAGGTAATAACAGTATTTTATTATCATTTCAGGTACAGAAGTCTGCTGGTATTTCAGCCATCTGGCCTCAGGGCAGATACAAATAAAATATGTGAATTAATACATGAAATATATGAGCTGAATACAGTTATTTTTAATTGTTGTAGTGTGCATTAGCTTAGATGATTTCTATGTATTGCATTACAGCTGTTAGTTTTCTTAATGAGAACACTGTCTTTTATTTGTGTGTACATGCCACACTACGTAGAGAAAAGCACCACACACCACCAGGAAAATGTGTCCTTATATTTTTTGAGCTTTTCATGAGCAAATAGAGATCTTTGAAAATATTTTATATTTTAGTAGTAATTCAATCATGAACATTCTGTCATCTGAGATTCTGTTGTATATTTCAAACAATGCCCTGATACATAGACACAACTGATTTTTGTTTAACCATATAACTAAAGTACTGTATCATTACTCCTCACCATATTTTGAGATCAAGCCAGCCACAATTAAACGGAAGTCTTTATACACAGTTGTGGTTTGAAAAGCAAATCTAAAAACATTACAGGGAAGATGATTAGACTCAAGATTCTAAGGAAAGTACTTTTATGTTAATACATCAAACTTCAGGAAGAGTGACTTCATTTTGACTATGTGGCTTTGGTTGGACTGATCATATGATCAGCACATGCATGCACGCTAGCTATAATTCAGGTCCCATTTTAATAAAGCACATTAATACATTTCTCATCTTAACCACATGCTCAAATGCCAAAGGGACCTAAGCATTTCTTAAATGTGTTGCTGAAATGGATCCTTGCAATCTGCATTTAGTGAGTACAATCTACAATCACAATCCTGTGGGATAAATACATTTTTAAAAGATACAAAATACAAGGAAGAAAACAAAAGAGGCAAGGTGGGTGAGGTTATATCTTATCTGATCAAGTAATCTTGGAGAAAAAAAAGCTTTTGTACTCCAGAGTTCTTCTTCTGGTCCGGGAAAGATAATGAGAGTGTCACAGCAAACTAAGTACTAGGTGGAACAGATTGTTTAGCATAAGGAGTTAACACATATTACAAGAAATCATTGAAAATAAAGTGGGCAATTAACACTTCTGCAGTCACAGGACAAAGGACAATTTCTGAGTTACAGATTATTTTAAGGAGACAAACAATGGTAACTCTAATGCAGGGGTGGGGAATCTGGGGGCGGGAAAGGGAAGGGTATGGCCCCCCTGTCTTGCCTGAACCCTCCCCCCAAAGGCTCAGGGGCCCCACCCCCAGCATTGAGGAGCACCTGCTGGAGCTCCAGCTCTCACTCCCCACCAGCTGCCTCACCGCAGGGCAGGAGCACGCAAACTGTACTAGGCTGGGCCTCCCCTAGGCTCTGGGAATCTGGGGGAGTCTCTTTCTCCTCAGTTGGGGGCCACATCAGTAGGAGGCATTGGGTTTTTGTTTGTTTTTTGTTTTTTTGCTTCTCATTTGCGTGTGGACCAGATTGATTTTTCTGTGGGCCGATGGCCCCCAACCCAAAGATGGTTCCCAACTCCTGCTCTAATGAGTCCATTATTCGGAGTCTAACAGAGTTATGAGTTTAAGCTCCAAGGTTCATCTTTCCAAGATGCTATGTAGATTTCTTTTGAGGACAATACTGCAGAGGTCAGAGATCCTTCTGTGAAAAGTGTTTGTACATGGATGTTTGTGCAGTACAACAAACTGCCAATAAACAAAAGATGCAACTTACCTAGGGCACCATAAAATTTGGGGCATCAAATTACCCCAAATGTTGTGGTGCCCTAGGCAGCTGCATATGCAGCAGTGGACAGTCCCATCCACTAGACAGCCACCCACAGTCTGTGTCCAGCAGGGCCCTCATGAGAGGGGTGCAAAGCCTGACACAGCCCCTTGCTCTTCCCCACCTCTTCCCACTCCTTTGCCTCTGACTGATCCTGCTTCACCGCTACCCTTAAGCCTCTGCCCCAGATCTGGCTCTTCCTGCCCCTGCTCTCCTCTGCCCAATTCTATGCCTTCCCTCAAGGGTGTGTCTAACTACAGAGGTTTTTTTTGGAAAAAGTGGCCTTTTTTTGGGAAAAAAAAAAACCCCAAAACAAAAAAAAACTTCACCTGAATCTAGACTGCGGTAGCGTTCTTTTGAAATTAAACCGAAAGACTGCAGCATTTTTTTTTTAAATCGGTAAACCTACTTTTACCAGGAAGAACGCCTTTTCTCGAAAGAGCTCTTTCAAAAAAAGGCGTTCTTGAACGCAAACAGGGCCTTTTCGAAAGAGAGCATCCAGATTGCCTGGGTGCTCTCTTTTGAAAAAGCGAGCTGCTTTTTCGAAACTCTTGTGGCTAATTGATCTCTTTTGAAAGAGGCTTGTAGTCTAGACTTACCACACGTGATGTAGCTGGGAGTCAGGGAGCGGAACGGGCTGGAGCCAGGTTGCTCAGAGAGGGGGCCAACCCTGCTGACTCTCTGCCCTGCTCTTGTCCCCCCGCCGCACAGCTCTGGTCCTGCTACCCCAGTCCCTGCCCCTGTGGCTCACAGCATGGTTCCACACATGAAACAGCCTCCCCCCCAGCAGGGGTGTAAGTGCTCCCGGCTGTGTAGGGCACCAGAACGGCTAGGAATGGCCCTGGAAACCTGTAAGCCCCTAGCTCTACTTTGTCCCATGACTGCAGAGGTGTTAATTGCACACTTCAGTTTGATTTCTTGTAATAGATATTAACTCATTATGACATTGGTTTCCACAGACTATGTCTAAAGTGGTCTGCAGTCTGCACCGTGATTCAACATTTTAGGGGTCCATAAATTAAATAAGATTGAAAACACTGCCTCATTTTTGACAATCTGGTCCACCTTTTATTTTGCTATGACACTCTGCTTTCATTTCCCAGGCTGTAAGAAGAACGCTGAGGAGCTCGAACACTTATTTCTATCTCTCTCATATACGGTTGCCAACTTTGGACGGACATATTTCTGGAGGTTTCACTACATGACAATCTTTACGAATTGAAGATTAATTTTTACTTAGGATAATCCTGGAGGATTGGCTAACTTACTCTCATATCTTTGGACCAAATGCCTACAAAACCACTGTGACCCTTCCCCCCCCCATGCTTTATAAAAATTGGCTTGTAAATATTAATCTGCATAACTCTCAGATGCTTTAAACCAAATACCTCATGTAACCTATCAGGTTCAATGTTACAGTTTGCTGGGATTTGTACATCACATACAAGAATGATACATGCACAAAAATAGGAAGTTAGAAATATAACGTGTGAATCTGTTTGCAGTTTTAAATGTGCTAAAGAAAGCCATTACTGGTGCCCTGGAAGCCTAATGGCTTGGTGATCAACTTAACTTATTTCAGAGGGATAGCCCTATTAGTCTGTAACTGGAAAAACTTAAACAACAAATAGTCTCGCAGCACTTTAAAGACTAACAAAACATGTGGATGGCATCATGAGCTTTCATGGGTATCTTTCGTTTCATCTGAAGAAGTGGGTTGTGTCAATGAAAGCTCATGCTGCCATATACATGTTTTGTTGTCTCGAAGATGCTGCAAGACTATTTGTTGTTTTTAAGTTTTAACAACCTATAAACAGCCTTGTTTGTCCCTGTAACTCCAAACAGTGGCTGGTCCTAGGAAGATATGTGACCATATCACCTGGTACTGGAATTCATTTTGAACCTGATGTTTTCCCATAGGAAGGGGCATGCCATGGAAAAGATTCTTTCCCTCAGGGACAGTCTATTTAAGCAATGGGAAGCTCTCAGCACTTAGTCTTCAGCTGCTCAGCACACCCTAAGAGGGTATTTGGAAAACTCTGAAAGGCTGGAGACCCAAGTCAGAGTAAAAGTTTGTCTTTGGTTTTAAGCTTACATCGGACATAACAGCAGTTTAGGGTGAAAATTTGCATGTAAGAAGTTTCTTAGTGAAATTAGAACTAGCTATGCATTTTCTATTAATTTTAATTTAGTAACTTACTTTGACCTATTTTCACTTTTAAAAGTCTCAGAGGGGTAGCCATGTTAGTCTGTCAATTTAAAAACAACTTTAAAAAAAAAGAAGTAATCCTGTGGCACCTTAGAGACTAATAAAAATATATGTATAGTTTTCATTTTTGTTTACTATCAGGCCCAGTATAAATAATTGTAAACTGGGGAAGCAACCACTGTGCATAAAACTTGTACACAAAAACGGATTTATTTGAGGTTTTGACCCCTTTTGGGGGTTGGTTTCCTGGGTCCTGAGCCCTTAGAACTGCATTTTCCCAGAGTTAAAGTGATTCAGTGTCTGCATTGCTATGCAGTGGTGGTAACCCGACCCTGTGCCTTGTCTGGCAGAGACCAGAAGATCAGGGTGGTGGGGAACCCTAGAGACCAAGAAGGTGGGTGTTAGTGGCATGATCAGTACAATCTCAAGAGGATTTCTGTGACCTCCCATTTACTACCACAGTATATAAAGTGAGAAATATGATCTAAACATAGGTAAGGGAGACAGGAATTCCTGAGATCTAATCTCAACAATAACACTGAATTCTCTATGATCAGGTAAATCAGTTAAAAATCTCTTCGTTTTTGTATATAACACTTGGGGATAATATTAGCTTACATCACAGGCATACAGAAAATTAAGCGATGTTTGTAAATCCCCTCTGAAGATGGAAAGATAAAAGTTAAAGATCATTAAAACTTCACTTGATTCTTACAGTTCAAGAAATTACTTTAACTATTTTAAAGCACTGAGCTAAGTGTTGTCTCTCCAATTTTAAAACACACACACACACGCACACACACAAGTCTAATAAAATCCAACATGTTAATGTTATATGATTCATAAATGAATAATAGTCACCAAGAATATCATAATTATCTCAATCCCATTCTTTCAAAATATCTCACTCTCCCCTCCCCCCCACCCAAAAAAGTATTGGAATGCTTCAAGAATTAATAAACCTCAGTTGCACAGGAGCAAATCCAGAGTCCAGAACCCCTTGTGGAAAATGTCCAGGCAGGCAAACTTTCAATTCTAAAGTGATGCGAGTGGGTATGCTTGAGAGCCTCTAATGATTGAACATGCCATGGTATCACATAGAGGTGAGAGGTGATCTCTCATCCAGTCAGGACTAAGTGATATAGCATTTAAAGATTAAAAAAACAATAGGTTAAAATCCACCACAGAAGTTAATGGAAAGCAAGTACAGAATACTGAGCATGGTCAGAAATGTGGCTGCTGTATGAACTCCTTGCCTACTGGCAGCCACTCCTTGTACTAACTTCATATTCTGAATGATCTTGAATGTTCTCAGGTTGTAGCTCCAGAAGGTGTTCTTTGTAAGAAGGGGAGAATGACATGGTTATAGTGGCAAGGGTTGCATCAGAAAGAAAAGATCAAAGTCTTCTTGCCAGAGTTCAAACATTTTTCTATCCATGAGTTGTGTCTGATTTTAATGGCATACTGACAGATGAGAAAAAGAAAGAGTAATTTTATTCTGCTAATCAATAAGGTGTAATGTACATTTTTAAAAAATCTTTCAGCCTGCTGACATTGTACTATGCCATTAACAGTTTTGATAACCCTATGAGGACTAAAAAAGAGGATGAGTCTCACAGTAAGGATTCACAGGCCACTGATTGCCTAAATATTTGCTCTTTTTCTTTAGCAGACATCAGTTACAATTTTTACTCCATATCTAAGTAGTTATCTGTGCAATAAAGAGTTCATTGTCTCTTCAGGTCACTTTGGGAGTTCTGATTCTTAGAACAAATTGTTTTTATTACATGGAGTAAAAACTAGTTATTAACCCTCTTAGTGGAAATAGAAAATAGGAATGATTTTTATTAGTACAAGATAATGTTTGTACTCTTCTCACTAATAGAACCAATACACCATAAAAGGTTAATGGCTTGGCACTGGGAATGTATACCACAGATAAACGTAATTGCATTTCAGACAAAAAAAATCAGTTATGTGAAATAGAAGGATGATATGTGAGTTTCATATTGCCCTTTGTTTTACAGATCTGATTGCTATGCTATGTAGTTTTGGCATGAATTCAGATGTCGTTCTTGGTGGTACTACCTTGCCCACATCTGAGCATGCCACCTGTGATACCATCACAGTATTTTTATCACATCTGGCTTCTAGTTCCCTAATATTACATCTGCTGAAGGGGCAGCATTTTCTTTGTCTTTGATTTTTACCGTCTCTTCCTTTCTTACCTTTGTATACCCATGAACTACTTTTTTCTTTTACAGAGTTTTGTTCATTTTCTTGTGTCTCCCTTTATATTTTGATCATTTCTTGTTTTTCTTATTTGCTCTTTAACATCTCTGTGTTGTTATTGTCTTTGGAGATATATAGTAAGAGATAAACCTAAGGTGCACTTCAAGATTCTCTGAGTGTAGCTCCATTTTGGGACTCAAGAAACCTGAATTCAGTTCTCAGTTCTACAACAGATTTATTTACTGAACTGAAGGAAGTAATTTCACATCTCTCTACCACCAACTATAAAATGGGGGCAGTAGTACTTTGGGTTTTTTCCCCCCGGATAGATTGTAGGTTTACTATATTTATGCCTAAACACAACAAGGGTCCTTGATCATAGATACACTACTAAATAAGGAATAAAATGTCCATTACAAAATACCATGGTGGTAGGCATGTTAAGCATTAGTACAAAGGAAAATACATGGTTATTTACAGCCTCTTCCTGACTTACGAACCTGTTACGGACCAAACAATTGGTCGTAACTCGGTTTGTTCGTAAGTTGGACTCCATAGAGTTACACGTGACCGCCCAGTTTGTAAGCACAGAGCGTGTTTGTAACTCGGGGTCTGCCATTTACGACAGCTTCGGTCGTAACTGCGAACGGTCGTAAGTCGACCGTTTGCAACTCAGGGGACCGGCTGTATATATTATGTTTTTCATGATAATTACACTTGGTATTAAAAATACTCAGAGAATACCTTCATATTCTGTCATCTCTTTACTCCCCCCTCATCTCCCCTCATTCTTCCACTGCTCTTTCTCCAGCTATTTGATTGCTGGCACTGAAATATAAACATATATACATGCCCAGCCAACCAGAATTTCAGCTTCAGGTTTTCATTGATATTAATGGTCTAATGAAAATGTTGGCCAAAGTGTTACTTTTAGAAAATATAAAACAAAAACAATGTTTGAAAATAAAATTATTAGCCCAGCTGTGGCTTTTCACTGGGCTTACAATAGCAAGATGACTTTCCACTCCTACTCTCACATCCAGGCAGTGCTAGTTAAAAGCCGTTAATAATTTCACATTAGCATTGTCAGAAACTGATGCCACTGCTGAGTTTCTGATGTAAATATTTTTAGAAACCTGTATTTTAAAAACTTGTTTCCTAAAACCAGCATTTACTTTCAACATTAGCAAAAGCCAGCAATTATATTTCTAATCAGTTTGGCAGCTAAAAGAGGAGTTAAAAGCCACTGACTGACAGGCATTTCACTGAACCTTTCTAAACAGCATTTTCCACTCTAAATCTATTTCTGTTTTGAGCTGCCAATTAAACAATTGGTGAACATGAATCTAACCTAACATTGATATAACAAAGAGGTTTGACTGACAAGTTCAGATATGTCTAGCTGTGATTTCACTTCTACACATAAGACAAGGTTTTTAAATAACACTGACAGCTCAAAGTACAGTTCTCAAATTCTGCTATCTATATTTCACATAATTAATTATAAAATCTGTTAGCTTATTTTCTCTAACTGCATTTGTTCTTATGTCTTGACTAGGACAACTTTTCAACCATTGCATTTTTTAATTTTTTCCCTAACATAGATTAGTGAGGTAATACTATTATTAACTTTGTCACTTAGTATTTGCAAGGATATATGGTGGGAGGAGGGGAGAGTTTCATTGCTCTTCAGTGTTTTACACTTGCTCTTATTTTCCTTTACTTTTGCTGATCCTTTACTTTCTATTCTCAACATAGTATTTGTTGGTCTTTTTCTTAAAAAAAATATTTGCTTGAATTAATGATAATATATGACATTAATGACAGTAATAATAGCTTAAAGTGCAATATTTAGTGTTTATCCTGAAATTCACAATATACAGTGTATGGTCACCATATGATATATTATTGGGATGCTTTAAAAAGGAGATGGCACGTGAAAGCTATCATGTAATGAGTTTCACAATACCATCATGCTGCTGAATACATTTCATTAACATCTCTTTTTTGCCTAATAAATAAGAGATTTTCTTGAAAAAATCATCATTTAACCCATGCATCGGAAAAAAATCTTTTTAACAATGAAGTATACTTGACAATACAATTGTATCTCCAAGGAATTTAAAATTATATTTAAGACTATACAAGGAAAATATATTGTAGGAAGCAAACTTGTGCTACTCTATTTTTCTGTCTCATCTGACTAAGCTATTGCTGCTCAATGCCTTACCTAGATTTTGGCAATATTCAGGCATAAATGAGGAGTTGATATTGAAGTTAAAGAGAGATAAAGTTGAGATAATGTTGGTATATTGAGAGAAGCAACTGGAAATATGGTAAGGTTTATAAAACAGGCATAGGCACCAACTTCTCATCTTGGCAGAGGTTGCTCAATTCCCCATCTCCCCCCACCCCAACCAACCGCATTCTAGGCCTTGCCCCCCACTCCACTCCTTCCTTCAAGCCTCCACCCTTGCCCTACCTCTTTCCACACCTCTTCCACCACCACCCCTCCTAGCACACTCCATCCTCCTCCTCCCTCCCAGAACTTGAATGCCACAAAATCAGCTGTTTGCAGCACTCCAGAAGTACTGGGAGGGAAGGGGAGGAGTTGGTAAGCACAGGGCAGCTGGCTTGGGAGAGGTGCATGGGGAGGGTCCGAAAGTAGCAGCTTCGTGCCAGTGGATGCTCCGCAACCACTAATTTTTGCCCATGCATACTCCAGCCCTGGACCATCCATGGAATTGGCACCTATGTCTGCTGGGATTCAAAATATGGAGATACTTTTGCCCTTGGAGGATCATATAGCTCCAATATTGAGGAAGGCTTTTTCTCACCTTTGTATGTCCCAGAGTTTGCACCCCTTCCTTTCTAATGCTTGCTACTATAATTGTGTGCTTCAGTCACCTCAAGATTAGAACTGTGATTTTCAATGCCACAGTGTTGGGCTGCTGAGGTGATTTTCCCACCACAGGGATTTTAAATTGTATTATATTATGGTCACTATTTCCAAGCGATCCAGTTATATTTACCTCTTGAACCAGATCCTGTGTTCCACTTAGGACTAAATCAAGAATAGCCTCTCCCCTTGTGGGTTGCAGAACCAGCTGCTCCAAGAAGCATTTAAGGTATCAAGAAATTTTATCTCTGCATCCCGTCCTAAGGTGACATGTACCCAGTCAATAGGCGGATAGTTGAAATCCCCCCACTATTATCGAGTTTTTAAATTTGATAGCACTGGTCTACAATTTTTTAGAAGTCGTCTGCTTCAGAGATAAAATGTGCTATTTATTATGTATTTTGATGTGCTGAATTCAAATATGACAATTAAAACAACTGATTGGCTACTGTTTCCAAGATATTTAAGTTTTTACATTTTTACGTCTATGTATATTGTGTAGATAGTAAAGTTTTAATCATAAATTGTAAACCTAGGTCTTTTCATGTGTTTATGGTTGCTTTACATGATAATATTTCACCTGTCCTGTTTATGTAACACTTTAAAAATCAGCAAAAGGGTTATATAAATAAAATGTATTATGAAACAAAAGGCAAAAAACTATTATGTACATAGTTTAGTCCTATTCAGTGTCTACTCGGCACTTCTTGGCTTGTCTCTTGTATTCATTAAATGGAGCATCTCTTGTCACTGTCCAGCAATAGTCTGCAAGCATTGATGGGCTCCATTTGCCCTGATAGCGTTTCTCCATTGTTGCAATGTCCTGGTGAAATCGCTCGCCGTGCTCGTCGCTCACTGCTCCGCAGTTCGGTGGAAAAAAATCTAGATGAGAGTGCAAAAAATGTATCTTTAGTGACATGTTGCAACCAAGGCTTTTGTATGCCTTGAGGAGGTTTTCCACCAACAACCTGTAGTTGTCTGCCTTGTTGTTTCCGAGAAAATTTATTGCCACTAACTGGAAGGCTTTCCATGCCGTCTTTTCCTTGCCACGCAGTGCATGGTCAAATGCATCATCTTGAAGAAGTTCACGAATCTGAGGACCAACAAAGACACCTTCCTTTATCTTAGCTTCGCTTAACCTTGGAAATTTTCCACGGAGGTACTTGAAAGCTGCTTGTGTTTTGTCCATGACCTTGACAAAGTTCTTCATCAGACCCAGCTTGATGTGTAAGGGTGGTAACAAAATCTTCCTTGATTCAACAAGTGGTGGATGCTGAACACTTTTCCTCCCAGGCTCCAATGACTGTCGGTGGCCAATCTATCTTGATGTAGTGGGAATCTCTTGCACGACTATCCCATTCGCAGAGAAAACAGCAGTACTTTGTGTATCCAGTCTGCAGACCAAGCAAGAGACTTCCTGTTCAACCACTGGCAAAGATTTGTTGCACAAGTGTTGCAGCATATGTGTGGGGCCCACCTCTTGTCCTGATCTCCAATTTTGCAGCCAAAATAAAGGTGATAGGCTTTCTTAACCATAGTGGTTATACTGCGCTTTTGTGATGCAAAAGTCACTTCACCACAAACATAGCAGAAGTTATCTGCACTGTTCACACAAGTATGAGGCATCTCTGCTCACTTTGGCTAAACAGAAATGTGTCCCTTTGCAAAATCAAACACTGACAAATAAGAGAGCACGACACTGTATGATTTCTAGAGCTGATATAGGGCAATTTGTTCAGCAGAGTGATGTAAGCTTCGTTATGATTGCATCATCCATGACGTCTAGGAATAACATGACGCAATTCATATCATGTATGACGCAATACCGGCTTCAGATTGCATCATTCATTGTTATGCCTAAAAAGCAAGTACTGTCCAAACCCAGTCATAGATTTATTCATAGATCCAGTCAAAGATGTATTTTAGTCATTTCTGGTTTAAATTGAGATCCCTTCTCTTTATAACTCACTTATCCTCCGCCATTCCCAAGTCAAGGGTCGTATATATTGACCCAATAGCATATCTTGAAAACTAGAGCCAATCAACAATTTTAAGCATCATTTTCGTTCTCAGTGACCCAGAATTAGTAAAGTTTGACTACATTTATTTCAGAAGCATTTTGGCTGTAGAGCAGTGTAGCCTCTCTAATCTCCCTTAGCATTTCATAGTCACTATCACTGTTCTGATCAGGTGGTCAATAATATATCCCTACTGCTATATTCTTATTATTGGAGCATGGAATTACTATTCACAGAGATTCAATGAAACATTTTGGCTCATTTAAGATTTTTACTTCATTTGATTCTACATTTTCTTTCACGAATAGTGGCACTCCCCCACCAGCATGACCTGTTCTGTCCTTCTGATATATTTTGTACCCTGGTATGACTGTGTTCCATTGATTATCCTCATTCCACCAAGTTTCTGTGATGCCTATATCAATATCCTCCTTTAAAACTAGGCACTCTAGTTCACCCATTTTACTATTTCGACTTCTAGTAATCTTCTATAAAAGATTGGACATTTTGAAAAGCCCAAATAGCATTCATGTTTGAGCAAGGCCAAACACAAAGGGCCTAGTCTTAACACCAAAAGATAAGCCCCTCTCTATACTAGCTTTTATATACCTATTATTGTACATACCAAGCAGTCCTATGAATCGAGAAACGATAATGAAATGCAGATTTTAGATATTTATGTACGGTTATATAAATATGTTTTCATTCACATTTTGGTAGAATGTTGCTATTTAAGGGAATCATTAACTTATGCTGGAATTTAAAAAATGCATGTTTAAAACTAGTTTGGGATTTTAGAAAGAGGGGATTAACTAACTATGAATTGTAAGAGCTAAAAATCTGCGTATTTTTTATTTTGTGGAAAATATGAATAAATTTGACAATTAAATCATTTAAAAATATTCATTAGTCAATAATTAACGTTTTATGACAGATATGCAGCAATTGAAAGACCTCATTATCCTTAACATTTATCATTTAAACACAAGACCCAAATGCAAGATGTCACAATTATCCTGTGTTTAACGTGGAGCCAAACCTCTTAAGAGAAAACTGAGCCCTCTCCAGCCTGATTAAAAATGGGGTAGCAAGACTAGGAAACTGATATAAGCAAGACTTAATAGTTAAGAAGAAGAACAAAAACCCAGAAAAGAGTGTCTGGTTTTTTTATGTGAAAAGTGAGAGATGAGAATCAGTTCCTCAGGTCATTTACATTGATGTAGGGACATATGATTGGGGTGGGGCACATGACTTAAAATGGGAGGCCGAGGAAACTGGGCTTATTTAGACTGAAGAAGACCAAGTGAGGGGGAAGGGGGCTTTGATAACAGCCTTCAACTATCTGGACAGTGGTTCCAAAGATGGAACTAGGCTATTCTCAGTGGTGGCAGATGACAGAACTAGAAGCAGTGGTCTCAAGTTGCAGTGGGAAATTTCTGGATTGGATATTAGGGGGGAATTTTACCAGGAGGGTGGTGAAGCATTAGAATGGGTTACTTAGGGAAGTGGTGGAAACTCCATACTTGGATGTTCCTAGGGACAGTCTCGACAAAGTCCTGGTTGGGATGATTTAGTTAGGGTTGATCCTGCTTTGAGTAAGGGTTGGAGAAGATGACCTCCTGAGGTTTCTTTCAACCCTAATGTTATGTGATTCTAGTAATGTAGGTCTAGTTCTATGCGTCAGCGGAGCTCTATTGTTTAACAGCAGCTGAAGATCTTACCCTAAATATTTTAAGCTGTAAATTTAACTGTAAAATTCTGCTGCAGAATATATATGATCTGTGCTTTCCCCTCTTAACTTTTCTTATTTTCAATGTGTATATATTTGACTTTGTAAATGTATTTATTTATGAAAACTTATTTAAACACATTATCTAGTTTAGTTTATGTGATTCAGTTAATACCTAGCATTATCTGTTGTGCAGAGCATGTGTGTGTGTGTGTACTCATGGGTCATTAGGGTTTTTGTCTTGAGACACCTGCTTTCCACTGATAAAAAGGGGGAGGTGATTGAGATCAAGGGGTTTATTCATTCATTCAGTTGATAATATGAGAGCCAAATCCCACAAAGTACCAGGAGATTTGTGTCATATACTGCATATTTTCAACTTGTTTCTCTCTACAGACCTGAGAAAGCTCACCACCTTCTAGCCTTCAATCTCAGACAGGCAAAAGATCACCAGTGCCATGTAACATACTTATATCTTTATTAAAGGGTTACAGTATAAAGTAATGAGTATCTAAAATACAAAGAAAAATTTTATATTGATGTTGTGTAACAGAATACACTGTGGGAATAGCAATAGACAGGATATTTAATACCTAGCCTGAAGCATAAACCTACAGAGTTTCAGCGCACCTTATTTTAAAGTGAAAGAGCACATATCACACCTGACCTTGTCACCTTACAGGTAAAACTCAAGATACAAGTACTTAGCCTATCTTCTCCTACAAAGATGGCTGCTTCTGAAACAGAGAAGTAGGGCCAAGTTCAATGGTTACAGGTCACCATGCTAGGATCATCAAGAATGCCGAACTTTAGCAAGGACATTTTAGGAAACCCTATATTGCCCATCTCCTCCTACACACTAAATGTGAAGGGATAGGCTGTCATCATCTAAACACCCTAGGGGTGTTGTTGAACCATGTCCTGAAGACCCATGGGATCCCAACCTATTACACACTAATTATAGAAGATATACACCCAGCCTCCAATTCTCATCTCACCTGTTCCTGTACCCTTCTGCCTTTTATACCTGGCTGTGGCCAAATCAGGTTGCCTTTTTCCCTCATAACATTTAAAAATCTACTTATTCCTCTGTTCTGAAGGCAACATCACTGATCCATGCCTTACAGGTCTCCCCTCCTGACTTATTACTGTTGTGTCTACTTTTCATTACTTCCATCCAAAATCTTTCCTCTTGCCTTCAGCTTAACCACATCACTTCCCTCTGGCTTCATCTACACTACAGCATTATTTCAAAATATCTAATTTCGAAATAAGATATTTCAAAATAACGCGTCTACACACAAAATGCATTTCGAAATAGCATTTGGCTATTTTGAAATAGCGCGTCCACACTGAGTGGACACTGAATCACATTTAAAGCCGGCTGGAACCGGGTCCGGTGGGGTATCAGGTCAGGAGTTACCTTGTGTGGCTGCTGCCTGAGGCTATCTGAGGCCTGTGCTTAAAGGGACCCACCCCCCCAGACAGCCAGTTCTTTGCTTTCCCTGCTTGCTTGCCTACCTCGATGAGGGACAGCAAAGCATTTTGTCTCTGCGTGCTTTGGTTGCCCTCACTCGGGACACCACAGCACTCTGTAACATGGAGCTAGAGATGCCCCTGGGCACTCTAGTGCTTCTCGTGGATGCATTACTGTGAGCCTGGCTGTACTTTCTGCAGGCTGCCATCCGGGAGGTCCATTGGGGGGCTGTCAGTATCCAGGAGGCCCTGCGGGAGAGCTTCCACTTTGAGGAACACTAAGAGCCTCCCTGGTCTGCCCCACTGGGGGCTTGTGCCTCATTCCTTCCTCACTTCCTTCCACTTATTCCTCCCTAGCCCCCCTTCCTGAAGTCAAATACAATACATGTCTTTTAATGAACACAAACTCTCTTTATTTAACAAAACTGGGGGGAAGGGGGGAATGAAACTCTGGTGAGACTGGGGAAAGGAGGCGGGAGAGGGGAAAGGAGAGGGTGGGAGAGGGGAGGGGGAAACCTGGGAGGAGGGAGCTGGAAGGGGGAAGAAGGAGGAGGGGAAGCTCAGGGTTGGGGGTCTCGCCGGACCAACTTGATTTTCATGCAAACCTGCTCCTGGGTTCACATGTGGCCTTTGGTGGCCAGGCCGGCAGCTATCCTGGCCATAGACGGCCGCATTCCTCCATCTAATGTGGAGATCATGGATGTTGGGGGCATCCCCCCCAAACCTGAATAAGGTCCATGATCGCCGCCCTGAACCAGGAAGGCACCTGCCTTCTCCAGGCCCTGTCAGGCTCCTGGGAGCTGGCAGACTGCTCCTGGGGAGTGGTGGAGGGCTGACTGCCAGTGGCTTGCTGGTTCATGTTTTGGGACCACTGGGTCGGGGCAGTGACTGCTGACTCTGGGTTGGCAGGCTTGGAACTGTGCACAGGAACTGTGGCCAAAGTCTACCCCTTTAAGGGCTCCGGGGAAGGAGAGGAGGGAGAAGAGTGTTCTTGGTTGAGACCAGAGTGGACACCAGGTCACCCTGGGAAGGGCTGGAGGCCCCCCTATTTTGAAATAAGTGTCTACACAGCACTTATTTCAAAATAGCAATTTCAAAATTGGCATTATTGCTCATGGAATGAGCTTTACAAATTTCGAAATAAGCCCTCCTTTATTTCGATTTAATTTCGAAATAGCAGTTGGCTTGTGTAGATGCTAGGAAAGTTATTTCGAAATAACAGCTGTTATTTCGAAATAAGTTTGATGTGTAGACGTACCCTCTTTGACTGCGTTCCCTGGTTCCTCACTACGTTGTGCACCAAGTCTTTTTCTCACCTTTAATGCCCTACAATGTACTGGTCCTGACCACATCTGATCTCCTCTCCTCTTGTATTCCTTCATGCTTTTTCCAATCGCTCCCAACAACACCTCTCTCAACACCCTGCTCATCTCCTCTCACAAATATCCCTGTACCTTTGTTCATGCTTGTGGTGTCTTCCTGACACCTGTTCACAAAAGCACCTTCTCCATCTCCTTCTAACCCCTCCTAAAACTCACCTCTGTAGTCTTACCTATGAGAAGGCCAAGGGGAGTCAATCTACATAGTAACTCACATGTCAAGTGTTTTGGTCAACACTTTTTATTGTAATTTTATTATTGTCCTTTATTATTTACCTTTGACCTCCCTTTCTTATTCCACATTTATGACTTCATCCTGCAAGGAATTCCAACAATGTGGATCTGTGTCCTCAGACAGAACCTCAGTGAATTTATGATGTCTCTTTGCGGGTGCAGGGTGTCCTCCCTCCAAGCTCACTGCAGCCTTAGTCTGGGATTTCATAGCCTAGTTCTGACCCTCTCTTGCAGTTGCGTGTCATATTTGGATTGTACACATGGAATATGAATAGCATTTACTTGTTTCTATGAACTGTGAGGGACCTAGCACATTTTAGCACTTTGAAAGGTAATTAATAAGAATAATCTAATGAATCATTTCATTATTAATCAAATGAAAGCCACTGATTTAGTTAAGAGCTCCAACAGGAGCTTTTCAGTTAAACTCTACTGTACTTGGTGTTGTCTCTTTTCTTCTTTTATAAGATACAGCAATGCCGCAATAAATGTTGGTGAAAGTATAAGAACTCCCAAGTAATCACAGATTGCAGCCCTACAAATCTAAACTGCAAGAAGTAGCCTCAGGCTGGCAATTGTTGTTACCACAGCTCTGGTTGAATTAGCTATAATTTGACCCTAAAGCACCTGCCCACCCAAAGCATAAAAAAGAATAAATGACAATACTTATTTCAACGGTATTTGCAGAGACAACACACATCAAGCATCCATAGTGAAAGAAATAAAAAGCATAAAAACTTTCCTTTACAAATAAAAACCTAGAAAACCTTTCTGATCCTTTTTGAAAGTGGAACTGTATAATGTCAAGGTTTAGAAGCTCCAGGAAAAAAACAAAAACAAACAATATCTATTATGAATGATCAAAAAGAAAACTGCCACGTTAGCCTTAGAAACGGCCTTCATAAAAAATACATACAACAGCTTTGTTTTTTGTAAAATCTGCTGTCATTATATTTGTGTGTGTACTTACAGTACTTCATCATAAGGCATGTTATCACCATCACACAAACACAATGGAAAGAATTTGGAGCACAAAGATTTAAAAGATTCTTCCCAAGCTCATTTGGAATAAGGATAATTCATCAATTCTAAATTTCTCTGGTGATTTTCATCCTTGGTTAGTATATATCCACACCACTCAGGGCAGCAAGCCTCCCACCCTGGATTCACAGACCAGCTAGTCGAGCTCCCGCTACCACTCTAAAACTAGTTGTATAGAAAGCACTTTAAAGATTCACTACTTGCTGGGGTTTGAACTCTGAAGCTTAGCAAAAGGGATGGGCTTCAGAGCCCCACCTCCAGACAGGGCTGCAACTTCACAGCACGGCCATTTTCAGAGCAGTAATACAGGCCCTGTTATGCCAAGTGTGTCAATCCAGGCTAGTAGGCTGACCACCACGATCTGTGTACTCATGTCCTTAAGACCAACTACTAGAATTAAGGCTTCAGGACAAAGCCAAGTATATTTAACTACAGCTTGTTATTTTCTGTTGGCCAAAGGATATAACAAACCTTTTATTAAAGAATATTATTTTACTCTATAGCAGGAGCAGGGAATATAAGGCCCGGGGGCCGGATGCAGCCCCTGGGTTGCCTGGATCCCTCCCCCATCATTGGGGAGCCCGTGCTGGCACTCCACCCCCCATGCAGCCTCCCTGTAGCCCCCAGCTCCTGACTGGATTTTCTGTGGGTCAGCAGCCATGCTCTATGGTAAACTAGGGTTGCCGGGTGTCCGGTTTTCCACGGACAGTCCGGTAATTGAGTCTTCTGTCTGGTAAAAAACCCAGAAAATGCCAGACATGTAAAATGTCTGGTATTTTCTGGGGGTTTTTTTTGCTCAACAAAAGTTTGGTCCCCCGGTTTTTTTTGGTTTTTTGCTCAACCAATTTTTTCCCCCGCCATATTTGGGATTTTTTGTGAAAGTATCTGGCAACCCTAATAGTAACATCCAAGACCCCTTTTATGATTTATTTGTATAGCACCATGTATGACTGAAAAGCAAAGAACAAATCCCTTTTTCAAAACTTTTACAGCAAGTAAATAATTTATGTGATTTTTAGGTTAACTATTACTAATGTGCCCATTGGTCCATGTTTATTTCTTGTTTGACAAAAGAGATCAGACTTGATTTCCTTCTATATCT
The DNA here is from genome assembly GCA_019425775.1 of Rafetus swinhoei. Taxonomy (NCBI): domain Eukaryota; kingdom Metazoa; phylum Chordata; order Testudines; family Trionychidae; genus Rafetus; species Rafetus swinhoei. The sequence continues at coordinate 185,179,782 of CM033437.1, read as the reverse complement.
AGTCCTGAGCTTTTCTGCTGCTTGATTATATACACTAAATATCCATATTTATTAATGTATTCTTTAGAGTTTTGGGTAACCTATTCTTATCCTTGAACTCTCTAGTCTTAGAATCATGCAGATATCAGCCCCAAAATATTGATGCTTGTGAATGTGCATCTTCCAGATAAATTAAAGAACAAAATACTGGATGTCTTTTTTTTTTAATTCTTTGCTTTTTTGGGATGAGTGGAGCCAAGAACATAATTATGCCCTCAGCATTCAACTGCAGCTTCACTTGGTTCCATCCAATAACAAATTAATTCCATAACATGACTGCTTGAAAATGATATTGATTCTTTTTTTCCAGGCAAAATATTTTCCCATAGTTAATTTCACAGTGAATTTTGGAAAGGGAACATAAGTTCCACATGTGCAGTACCTACAGAAAGAAATCTATGGTGTAATACTAAATAGAAAATTCAAAATATCACATTACGATGAAAAGCACAGTGAGCATTTCAAATGGGAAATTTATCAAACTGATCATCTTAGAAAACACTACAACTTCTTTCTTTATTCCCCTAGCAAAGAAAAAAAAAAGGAATGTACAGCCAAAAATAATGCCTCTGACTAAACATGACAAAAACCTGTGTTTGTCAGAAGAAGGCATAGCAATTCCTGAATAATCGGTAAATTTCAATGGTGGAGGCATGAAAACTTACAGATGGAAACCATCAGTTTTAAAGAAATTGTTATGCAGACACTCCTGTTAAGTAACCTATTTGTAACACTAGGGCTGTCTCAGTGTTAATAACCAGGAGTTAAAGTGACTGTATGTACTAAAAATTAACTTTAAAAGTCAAGTTCATAGTGTTGAGGGTTTCCCTTGTGCTGAGGCAAGTTGTTAGCTAGCACTGTAAGAATCTACACCGCAATTCACTCCCATTAATCAGGTCTCTTCAGCATTCGGTGCATGTGTATTTTGGTGAACACAGACCAAGCGATAGCATGAATAACGTGTTGTCATTCCTCTGAAAGAAATGTAACAGGAAACAGTCTTGTACTCTGGAAGTTAAAAGACACTAACTAAATTAATTAGTGAGATCTCCTGAGTGACAGTTTTATACTTTGAATAATGTATCCTATGGGCAAGGTACAATTATCATGGAGGTCACAGATCCTATGTCCAACAGTTCTGTGTGACTTCTTTGGTTTCAGCCCCTGCCAGAATGACAGAACTGAAGCAGCTGTTGGCCCCCAGTGCAAGAGCAGCAACAGAGCTAGAGCAGCAGCCAGATGCTAGGGCTGGAGAAGCAGCTCCATCTGGTTCACAGGCTTATGTGAATTTTTGGCTTGTCCATTACTTTCGCTAAAAATACCCATGATAAAAATCTTAACTTTACCTATGGAGTTTGGAAACAGGTTGTGAACTTAGGCACTCTTCAGTGTCAACTGGCACAGGGCTCACCAGACTGTAACTTGTGTCAGGGCTGATACATTCATTACCACCATCACGCTGCTGTCACAATATGTATCTAAAATGAATCATGTGAAGTAGCATAATTCATTATGTGCTGGCTCTGAAAATGCATTAGAATGATATAGGTATGGGTTGTGTGCATGCTGGAAACACGTTCTTCAAGTGACTTTTGGAGGCAGTGCATAAAACAAGGCATATTTACTTACATGTTGGAATGGCTTCCTTTCTGGCAGAGGACAATGAAAGTACATTTAAATATACAGTAAATAAAGCTATCAAGCAACAGCATAGTGAGAATACTGGAGGACAGTTTAAATATCCAAGAATCCTTCCTGGCTTTTGAGGTTGATACAATTATTTGGGGGTAATAAGATGAGCAAGACGACATCTTAGTTATCCATTGCTTTGATTCTGTGAATATTAGGACTCCTGGTCTGGAGGACTGGAGATGCCAGTAACTTGATATGAATAAGACAACTGCTTAGACAAAGATTGTACCTTCCTAAGTTTTAGTCAAGAGAAAGTATGTTATGTTTTGTTTCTCTTACTGAAATCTCTGTTCTTTGTTAATAAACATTCTTATTTTATTAAACTCTCCCTCTTCTGTGTGTAAAAGTGAAGTGTGAGTCCTCAAGTAACCTAACAACCAGCAAAACTTTGGACATTTTCTAGCACAGTAGGACAGCCACCTTCACAAGGGGAGTAGTTAACTGTCCTGGGAGCCTGTTTACAATGTCACTTAACCCTGGCCCCTATGGCTTACTATTTCAAATATTTAGTCAATCTTAGGAGACACAACTTAGCAGTGATATAACTATACAATAGAAACTACATTAAAATGGCCTTGAACAATTGCTATACTAGAACTATTTCATGATGTAGGTTTTCCACTTCCATAAGCTAAAGCAGTTTTAAAGTAATCAGTCAGGAAAATAAAAATTACAGTTTAATATTTAGGTTATAGAAGAACTGAAATTGGGCATCCAAGCTCAGGATCCCATTGTGACAGGAAGGGCCACTTGAGGGAGGGAGGTCAGTGGGGGAAATGGGGCAACTGCTTTTGGGCCCCACAATCCAATGGATCTGGGGATCCTGGATTCTGCTGCTGCTACTGCTACTGTAACAACGGTGGCAGCCGGAGCCCTGGGCCCTTTAAATTACCACTAGAGCACCAGACCATACTCTCCTAAGATCACGGGGGTGGGGGGCGCAGTAGGGTTCCGGCAGTGCTGAAGGTGGGCTGCCCTAGTCCCATCTCTTTCCATCCAAGCCCCTCTCCCCCACCTGGCCAGGGCCCAGCAAATCTGTCGGCTCACCTGTACTCCCCCATACTATGAGACTGTCCCTGCCCCAAATAATTTACAAGTTCAACAGATAAGACCCAGAAAGGGTAAGAGAAAAGGAACAAAATCACAGAGATTAAGGGCATTTTCAAAAGTGCTTCTGTGACTTGAGCTCCTAAGTTCTGATTTCAAAAGAAACTTAGTCACCTAAGGGTGAATTTTTCAAAAATATGTGTATGTCTAAAGATGCAGACAGGCACCTAGTGAGATTTTCAAAAGAACCTAGGCAGGTGAGGAGACCACTCCCTGAATGTCAAGATATTTAATTGCTTTGGTGCTTATGGAAGTAGAAAACCTAAATCTTGCCCTCAAACTCATTGAATGTCAATGGAACTGAGACTCCTAAGTTACATAGGCACTTTCACAAATTTTTCTTTATGTGACTTGATCACAGTCACAGAGATTCTTGCAAAGCTGGGTGCTGAATCCAGATCTCTGAAATCCTAGTCTAAAGCATAAATTCACCTCTCTCCTCTGAATAATATGTTGCATGATATATACTTCTGTTTCCTCAACGTATAGTACTGAGAGTTACCACTCTTCCCGGAACATTGTTTCAGAAAACTAATATCCATTTCCTTGACCATTTCCATGCCCTGGCTTCTGATTTTCCACCTTCATAAGCACCCCTATTAATAGAAATTCTTACTAGGGAAGGAAGCAATACAAACAACTCACCTCTTACAATTTTGGGACGAATTCCTAAGATACTCTATTCAAATCTTGAGTTCTATAGTAATCATACAAGTATGGTAGTTGCTAAGAACAGTGGTTCCCAAAGGATTTAATAAGGGACCACTCGCATTGTAACTTTTTTGAAACGCAATCAGGATCCAATACATGGAAAGGGAGAGGGCAAAAATGATACGCCAACATCCTCTTCCTCCTTGCTTCCCCAGTAAGGGAGTGCTGACCTCCTTCTGCAGCGCTCATCTCAATGTAGTGATGCTAATTCTAGCACGGGGCAGAGGTGAGGACCTGAGTTTGTGAGGTTAGAGAACCAGGCCACATACTACACAGCAGTTTCTCCTTTCCCATGGGGCTTGGCCCAGCTCTCCATGCCATGCATTGTAACCTGGTGCATGGGACTGCAGCAGCACTGAGTTTTGGCTCTTCCACTGTTCCATCAGGACAGGCCAAAGTGACTAGGCCAAACTGAGTGGAGTTGGAACTCTTTGCACCAGGTCACAATGCTCAGAGCAAAGAGCTGGGCCCAGCCCCATGGGATAGGAGACACTTCTGCAGGATTAATTCAGAGTAGGCTTGTTCTCAAACTCCTTCATCCCCTTGGAGTGGGAAATCTCCACCCCATGCCCAACATCTATCTACACCCCCATTTGGAAGACACTAGATTAAATAACAACTGAGTCCACAAAGAGTTACAGACATTTCTGGTTTTGAGGAATGCCATTCTTCCACTAATAGTGGGGAAACCCTAAGAGAGGTCTTGGGAAACAGACAGAAAAATAAAAACAAAAACCCATTAAAGGTTTTATGCAGACACACAAAAGTGTAAATTGTTCTATTAATCAAAGCTTATTACTGAGGTGGCGGCCCCCCACATTTTTGTAATGAAGCCTGAATAGACAGAAGTGTTCTCCCAGAGGTACTTGTGACAAGCATTCAATGTTCAGAACTTCTATAAGCTCTTTTAATCATCAGCATCTGAATCTATGACTCATGGGTATCTTCAAGGTACCAAGTTGTGGGGTAATTTTTTGGAAAAAGAGCAAGTAAATCGAGTAAGCAAAAGTACAAAACTAATTAAACTTGCTGCAACAAAAATGAAACCATTTTGATGCAATTTATTAAAGAGAAAAAGCTGTGAAATTAACAGCAATCAAAAACTAATTAAAGTTGATGCAATAGGAGCAGCTAAAGAATGCCTGATAACATTTATTGAACCAAAGACACATGGCTGTCAAGTTAAAAGAAATCAACCAAACTCTGTTTTTCAATAGTAACACGAAGATAATTACTCTCTGGGTGACACTTCCAGAATAAGATTCAAGTCATTACCTCAAAAGACAAAAGGACTGACATGCTGTGCTAAACTGCTTATTATAAAAATAGATCTTAATGTAGAAACTTTGAGATGCCCGAGTCTTGTATACAAACACATATGACTCATCAGCCAAAAACAATACACCATTGTTATTATAAATATTCTTAGTATTAATTACTATAGGAAATTTAGGAGAAAATTTTTTCCTATAGAGCCGTCATAAGCCAGGAACTCCTGATTTCTTAAATGTGGCTCTAAACCTCAATAACTCTGTGCTTTAAGCAAGCAATTAGCATCTCAGGCTATGTCTATACTACAGGGATCTATTGGAAAAAGGTACAAAAATCAGAAGAGGCTCTTCTAAAATTTGGACTGTCTACACTGCACCAAATTTTAGAAAAGCCTCCTCTTTTGGAAGGGCCCTTCTTCCTCGAGGGAGGAGGAAGACAGGGCTTCCGAAAGAGCGCATCTGCTCTTCCGCAAAAAAGAGCGGAATCCCGTATCCTGGAAAAACCCTGTAGTGTAGACATAGCCCCAGAGATTTGACTTTTGGACCATGATGTAGGACATGGATGTTGTGGACGAGTATTATTTAACATAACACTGATTGCCAGAAAGATTCTTCTAATAATTTTAGGTTGTAAATAGTGAGGTGTTTATGCTACTTTTAGTGGGCAGTTACATTTAATATAAAGAAGCACATCGGTTTTACGTGATAAGCCCAGATATCATTGTCTTGGTTTTTAAAAGAACAGTTAAAATAAAAATAATGATGTTTACCAGGGGTACAATGAAAACTATTGTATAACACCTATCATGAAAGACCAAGCTGTTGCTATGAAAGTGTTTATGACTGGAACATTAGAGAAAGGACACTAAGTTAAGCCCTGGCAGAACGTGCAACTTGCTGATGGTATCATCACTGACAAGTCATCACATGTTCTGATGCAGGCAGATATTTAACTGGAAATTCATTGTGTTGATACCACTTGGCCTCTTATTCTCTCTGTATAACCTGCAAAACATCTTAGGATCAAAGTTGTTTAGTCCTGCCTGTGAAAAATGAGAGTGCCCTGAAAATATCCAGTGAGTCTCACCTCTCTTTACTAGTATGCCTTGGAGGAAAGTAAAAAACCTAACTTAACATCCCTATTCCCCACTTAAGTGAGGAGAATTCCATTTGCCTTCAATAGATTAACTGCCTCTCCTCATCTCTGTGCATTCAATTTTGGAAATAAGGTACGTAAATGGAGGACTTCATTTTCAGGTGAAATTCTGAGACTATTTTCAATTAAAAAAAAAAAAAAAAAAAACTTCAGAAATGAGACCTTAAGGCCTCACTCATAAAACACTATATATGGAGTCCCTGTCATTACAGTCTGAAGCTCTCCCACTCTCCTTGCTGATATTACTACAGTTAGAAAGGCAGTCCTATCTGACGAAAGGAAGAAAGAACAGAAAGCCAATAGTTCAAGTGGAAGTCCCATAAACCCTGATAATACTAAAATAAGGTCCCAGGGAGAGAGAGGTTAACTCTGCCATGAAGCATCTAGGGGTTTCATGCCACGCTCAAGCCTGGATAAATGAGGAGGGTTGGTCAGATAAGTGTCAATGCACTGATTGTAAAACAACAATACGAATGAAATCTGATGCCAGTACGACTAACTGATAAAAGATACCGGCTTGGACGTCACCTGAATAAACAAGGTCCACAATACCAATCGAGCCATTGGGCTTGGAGTCATCTAGGCAAGGTGCTGATGATGATACTGACAGAGAGATTGAGATCGCAGATAGAAGAACATCTAGTGGATGAGCAAGCAGGATTCAGGAAAGGTAGAAGTACCATACAGCAGATATTGGTCACTAAGATTGATAGCGGAGAAGGCTCGGTGAAAGAACAAGAACACCTACAATTGCTTTGTCGATTTTCAGAAGGCATTTGACAGTATAGATCAGAAAGTGACTTGGGCAGTGTTGGAGTCATACGGTGTGGATAGCAGACTGATATGGTTGTTGAAGGATATCAACGATAATGCAGAGGCAGCTATGAGAACATGCAGAGAGTTGGGAAGTTGGTTTAGAACGAGTAGAGGTACGAGACAAGGAGATCCGATATCGCAGAGTATCTTCATCAAGCACATAGAGAGCGCAATGGACAAGATCAAGGAAGAGGTAGAAGGGATATCTGTGCACAGGATCAGAATTAACAACTTGAGGTTCACGGATGACATAGTTATCGAGGAAGATGAAGAGAAGCTAGCGAGAACGGTTCAGGTGCTAAATGAGGAAGGGAAGTGGTATGGACTGATTATGAATATCGATAAAATGAAGACAATGGTATTTGGAGATAAGAAAATAGGAAGGAAGATCTGTGTAGATGGGATCAAACTAGAGAATGTAGAGAAGTTCACGTATTTGGGGAGCAACATGACATATGATCTAGACTGTAAGAAGGAAATAGCAACTAGAATAGCGAAAGCAAGAGTGAGTTTGAAGGTGATGGATAAGATCTGGAAAAGTAAAGCAATTAACTTAGGAATGAAGCTGAGCATCTTGAAAACATGTGTATTTAGCAGCATGTTGTATGGATGAGAGACACGGGTGATTTGTAGAGAAGGATATTGGCGTTCAAGAGGAGTTGTTATAGAAAGATCCTGAGAATATGATGGATGCAGAAGGTCACCAACGAGGAATTATATAGGAAGATACAGCCGAAAGAGAACCTACTGCAGAAGGTTATACAATGTAAGTTACAGCTATTCAGGCATATCTGCAGAATGAATGACGAGCGAAAAGTTAAGACCCTGGTATTCGGCATAATGGATGGTCCGAATAGGAGAGGCAGACCCACAGAGAATGGGTAGATGATATAGTACGTTTGTGTGGAGATAGTCTACATAAACTAAGCCACTCCACACTGGAGAGGGAAAGATGGAAGGAAATAGTTGAGCTCATGGTTGTTGATGATGAGAGAGAGGTTCTTTTTACTGAATTGTGAAACCTTTCAGAAATCTCCGTGCAATGGGACCGGAGGAAACAGAGCACCCAAGAACCTCAGTGTGAATGACAAAATTAGGAATAAAGTCATTTTTTTACTGAACTCACAGAAAGGCTGATCTGTTTTCTTTAAATTTGATACGTGCCCAGAATATCCGAATCTCAGTCTCGGATGGAGACAGCAGCTGAAAGATGTTTGGCCAACCTTGTGGAAGTCAAAATGGAAGGAGTTCATTATAGAAATTTGTACCACTTTCTGGAGAGGTCAGTGTGCTTAGGTTAAAAAGAGGACTGAACTACGTTGAGACATATATGCCTCCTCCTGGGGCTATAGTATAAACTCCTAGAGATCTTAACGGATGATCTTGTGTCTTTGAGGGAGTGTAAAGCCTCAATTTTTTTTCCATTGGAGAGATTGCACCACTCAAATGGCAAACCTCCAATGGCATTTTGAACTTCCCTAGGTATGCATAAGATTTGGAGCTAGGGAGATTCCTGTATGGTGAGTGCAATCTGCAGTATCAAGAGATGCCTGAAGCTATGGCTTCTAGGGATGTTAGATATCAATTAATTCAATAATTATGCAATGGCACAAAATCTTAGCAGTTACAGAATTATTCAATAGTCCCTGAAGTGGGACCGGCAGCCAGCACTCTCACAGCCCTACTGCTTGGGAACCCCACTGCCACCCTATGCTGCTGCCTCTATATTAGAGAAGGAACTGGCTGGAGTCTTGGTGGGGGTATCCACCTTTGCAGCTAGCCCGGGCCCGCTGTGGACAGAGGCTGCTCTGCTGCAGCAGCTTCTCTCCTCAGAGGACCAGAGCCTCCTGTGGACAGGGGCTGCACCAGCATCCTACCTGTCTCCCCCCACCCATGCTGCTGCCTCTGATACAGCTTTTAAACCAGCTCTGTGCTTCTGTGGGAGGCAGCCAGGGGGAGGGGAAGACAGACAGCTCCATGGAGACAGCTCCTGATGTGTACCAGCTCCCATCTGCTCCCCCTTACCCTCTGTGCTGCTGCCTCTCTATCAGAGACAATAGCACCAGGATGGGGGGAGGTGGCTTCAAGGGCATGGGCACCAGCTCCCACCTCTCCCCACTTGCTGCCTCTGTAGAGGTAGCAAGGGGGGCCGGGGTGTAGTCGATAAGATTAACCAATAAGCCCAGGCTTATTTGTTAATCATTTACTTAAGCATACGTTAACATCCCTAATGACTTCTCTAAAAGTTAGCCTTCACTGTGGATTTATATTCCTCCTTTTATATGCTGAGGCAATTTCTCAGCCAATTTTTTCAGAGAATAAAAGTCATATTTTGACAACAGGACCCAAGAGCACATAATTCTCATTTCAAAGGAGGACACAGAATAAGCCTTCCTTCCAAACAAGAGCTTCTTGTCATTACCAGCAAATTTAAATTCCCCTGTCTAGTCCTCTTATTTCATGGTGCCACTACTACTAAACCTGCAGCCTGGTTGCTGAGGTCCACTTCCTTTGAGTTTGGTGCTAGCTCGATGAGCTTTCTAAGGTCCACAAGTCCATCCTTGATATGTAAAACTACCTCTCTCATCACAGATGCATTTAGTAGTTTGTGATGGTTTCTTGGACTATTTCAATAGAAACCTCAAAAGATTAAGCAACCCTCCTCATGAAATTCTTAAAATATTGGTAGTCTTTCATGACCAACAAAGGTTTCAGCTATTATAGCCCTCATCCAGTGAGGAAGATGAGATGTGCAGGCAAGTTGAAAACAGGCTGAGCGACTTGAAAAAGCATATAATCTTTTCTGGAGACTGTGGTAACGGACTTTGATCTTGACTGAGTGGTTAAGACAAATCTTGGGGCTTAAATGTGGGCTGAAAGGGTGTGTATGTGGAAAGCATAAAGAACTGATGGACAACAAGATAGAGATCATTAGGTGTTTTACCCTTAGCCAACAACCTCTGGTATATCATCAAATCCCCTCTCTAATGTGTCACCCCAGTGTGAGTGGTGGGGGAAATATGGATTCCTATCTTTTTATTGGAGAAACCTCTCTACTACTTCAAGCAACTGAAGGTGAAAAAGGGTATTCATGGGGTAGATGTGGTACATTAGGTGAACCTGAAGCTTTTGTGCCAGAGTAATTCAGTGGTATAATAGGCTTCTTCAATGCCAGCTTTGGTACCGAGGCCTCTGTCTAATGGGCTTGTATAGGAGAGCCTGATACTTATGTGCAGAATAATTCCATGGCTGCCATAAATGTATGATCAATGATACAGAGAACAGTGTCAATGATATAGGGAACAGTAGTGCCAGAGTTATTAGCATGAATTTTGAAGATGTCTATGCAATGGTGCTGGGGTCATCTAAACAAAGAAGTGGAAGTGCTTGGCTTCACCATTACCAAAGTGATCTGAATATGAGTAATTAATACTGGTTGGCTGTGTCTACATTGGCACCCTTTTTCGGAAAAGGGATGCTAATGAGACCAGTCGCAATGTAATTGCGGGGATTTAAATATCCCCGCGGTATTTCAGATTTGCCGCTGCTCGGGCTTTGCCGGCAAAGCGCCAGTCTAGACGGGATCTTGCGAAATAAACCTTTTCTCAAGAAGATTCTTATGCCTACTTGAAAGTAGGCATAAGAGATCTTGCGGAAAAGGGCTTTATTTTCTGCAAGATCGCTGTTTAGACTGGCGCTTTTCTCCGCAAAACCCCGAGCCGAAAAAAGCGCAGTTATGTTCATAAATGCCGCGGGATATTTAAATCCCCCGCGGATTTGCAATTGCGCTGTGTCTCATTAGCATCCCTTTTCCGAAAAAGGGTGCCAATGTAGACACAGCCGTTATGTGTGTGTAAATGTAGATAGTATTGGGGAGTGGTGGTGAAGCGCACTCATATCTAGGCATGTGGACCTCTTCATGAAGTACTTGCTCAGATGGGCCTCTATAGATGTGTGTTCTCTTAGAAAAAGATTTGCAAATACTACATTTGTCCATAGTATGCTCTTCACTTACACAGAGGCTTCACATGAGAAGCAGTTTTTAAAACTCCAGGATTTATGCACAACTATGATGATTCCAGGGCTATGTCCCAGAAACAAAGCAGAAGAACCCCCTGAAGAGGCGAGCCAAGGAAAACCTGTACAAACAACACTAGCTAAAGCTAATGACTTTGCTCACACTAACTAGTTGTATAAGGGAAAAAACTGCTCATAAGCAATTAAAACCAGTGAGCACTAGATTTCCATACCCCTCCAGCTCCTAGCCTTGTGCTGTGAGAAGTTGTTTAAAGCGGGTCAGGAAAGCTCTGCCCTCTTATGCAGACATGAGAGTGCTGATGGCAGATGTCCTACCCTGGCAGGAACTGCTGAACAATGTCTCCAGCTCAAGTACATTGTGGACATATATATTCCACAGCACCCAAACACTTGAAGAAACTGACATCTATAGTCAACTCAAATTAGGTGTTATTTTTTATAAGGAAAAAATGTAATTTCACAATTAGAATTTGTCCAGGGCATCTTATGGAAAGGACCACAATGTAAATGATATTTAATAATCAGACAGAACCTCAGTTTTAAACATCTAATTAAAAAAAAACCCTTCTGAATTTCCAGTCTCTCCGTGCTGGAACTTTGAATCAAAATTAATTCAAAGGGAAGAGTGCCACCTTCTAAATGATCAACACAACTTCCTTCAGCAACTTCAGTTTTCCTCACAAGTCTCATACCCATATACCAAACAAGCACAACACCGCTCAATTTATGAGGTATAATGAGACTACAGCCAGAGACAGCATGGCTGCTGAATAATCTGATTGACATGTTATTCTGTATCCCAGCAAAAATGTTTTCCTTAGATGAAAAATAAAAGCTTTCCATAATTCATTTCAGTGCTTTTACATTCAGCTTCCTGTTCTAATAAAAGATCTACCTGTCTTTAGTTCACAGTATGTCAAAACCGACTGCCAAAGCACATCACTGCATTACAAAGAGCAATAATCAGATGTTACTGACATGCCCAGGGAAGATTTCTGTATGTGATAACTTCACGTACTCATAAACCCAGGCACTGTTTTTAAGCATAAAGTAACAAGTTAGTCTGTTCTAATGATGTTGACTTTCTCCTTTAGCACATTTTTCCCCCAAGGAATTTTTAGCAGTGGGAGAGAGTCTCATTACTTGTACAGTGTTTCAGCTCTACTTATTTTCATAAAAAATGCTTGCCCTTACATGGCCCAAATGCCCATTTTACTTGCAGAGACAGTTTATATCATTAAAATGAACATTTAATCCATAATGTTTTCCTCTAGTCTGTTATGAAATTGTTTAAACCTGCTGAAAAAAATAGTATAACCTTTTCCCTTTTATTTTAGTGAGCACAGAATCCTAAAATCTGATTTTCCCCTTCAAAACTTATTATCTTGCAGTATAGCCTATACTCTATTTAGTGGTGATTCTCATCAAAGCATATTCCGCCTTGGGTTCCACAGAAGCATTATATTTTTCCTCATTATCTTGTGCAGGGCCTTATTAAGAAGCGGAAACACTGGAACAAACTCAGTCCGCTTGTAAGCAGATGAAACTCTAGTGAAGTCAACAGAATAAACTGGCTTATGCGAGGTCTGAGTTTGTCTTTTTATACGTAAACACTGTTAAAAAAAAATCACACAACTGCAATTATATATTTATCTTAACTGATTCAGAGGCAAAATTCATAGTATTTTTATTCTAGTATAGAAAACCTCAAACCATTATGCTGTTCTGGAGTGTAAATTCAAATTGTGATGTTTCCCAATGCAATCTTAAAAGTTACAAAAATAAACCTACTCTCTGAAATCAACACACGGACACTATGTGACTTGAAAGAAAACTATTTGAAAATGTCTGGTCACTTTGAACCATGCAACAGTGGGGATAATCTTTGAAGTTTTAACAGACCAACATCTTCACCACACAACATAAATGACTCCAATTCAATGTCTATTATCCTCTATTCGAGACCCATTAAATCTTTCCAAATAGATCTTCTTTATGTCATGAACGTACAGTGAGATTCAAGGCCCCTTTTATCACATAGTTGGGAGAGGGCCACATACTGCTCTTGAAACACAGAATAATTTCAACATTTTAAAACAACAAATTAATCCTGACCTCCTCAATCTCCTCTTGAAGCAAGATTCTGATCTTCTGGGCCTTGATCAGTTTGACATTAAACATTTCTAATTATTGCAAGCAGTTAACAGAAAGGAGAAGTAATCAGAACCAGCAGCAATATGTGAATGTGTGAACTTTTTTTCCTATTAGAATGAATTATTAGCCATGTAAATGCCACATTTATTTCCTTTGCCTCTTCCCCTTTCTCCATCCTGACAGAGCATAGAATGTGGGTGCAGGACATTTGTATCTGCTAACCAGGAGAAAGAAAGGAAATGAAGTTTTCAATAAAATGGGTTTATTTCTGGTTGACAAGAAAACATTTTGTCAATAAGCTGTGATACATCCATGGATTTTATGTGCAATGCTTAACTTCCTTCATTGCAAGTTAGCAACGTCAAGATGTTTTGTGTATCACAGATGAACGGTTTCCTGAATTCTTTAAACAATAAGACTGACATTTTATGGACAATAAATCCCCTCATTTTTTAAAAAAGAAATAATATACATGATAGGGCACATTGATCTGGAGGATGCGCCTAAACTCACCCAGGCTTCAAAAACTGGGAAACAACATGAGCTAACTCAAGTTTTATTAGTTTTTTTGAATTCTTATTTAGCATCTTGAAAACAAATGGCCACAGTATAAGGAAATAGCAGAGAGCCCCCATGGTCTCATCATCATGTATGGATATGGCACTGCATCACCATACAGGTGCAGTCTGGGGGAAAGAAATGGAGACAAGAGAAAAATGTGTCTGAAAAGGGGTCCCCTTAAAAAGGTCAGAGCCAGACAGAAATGTGAATGGGGTTTGGAGAAGAGATGGTGTGCAGATCTCAGAGTTATATCCTTGGGTCTCCTCCCGCCATCCTAATTTCTACCTAGAATTAGAATAAATATTGCTATATAAACAAGAGGAGTGGGTGTTTTTGTTGGAATAAAACAGCAAGCAAAAACAGATGCACTTGTGGTGAAGTGGAGAGGACATTTCCCTTGAAGGTTTGAAATATTTGCTTCGATCTCCTGCATTTTAGAAAATTAAGACACTTCAAAAGTGTGAAAACATTGTGCATTTTATGTACTGTGTGAGCCTTTTGCATAGGAGGTTGGGAGAAAGGGAGTGAGCTGGCTACAGGGATCAACTCTGTATCTCTTTTTTGAAGATCTAACTTTTACTCTCTTCCACCAACGGAAGGGCCAACTTTTTTTTAGAGGCCAGGATACTCCTCCTTCAAGCAGGTACTGCTTCAGCTCCACTCGCTGGCAAAAATGGCCTGAAATCCCCTAAATCCAACAGCATCTCCTATTTGCTGGTTCTACTATAGATTCATCTCTCTTGAGGCATTTCAATTTTCTATTCAGGAATAGTGGGGGATTCTCCATCAACAATTTTCTTCAGCTGGGTCATGAAAAAAAAGTTTCAAAAAAATCACCGTTCTGGGGAGAAGCCGAGGACAGACATAAAGGTGTCAGGATATTGCTGTATACCCCTGTGGAGATGCAAGAAGAGGGCAGTTTGACAACTTTAAAAGATGATGCAAGCACCTATAAATTGGGACAAAATAGCTGTGATCAAAACCAGTATGGGGTAACTTCCTGAGGAACTGATGAAAGAATAGATAAAAGGATGAGAAGAACAAAATAAGAAAACAAGCATTCATCAAACGGCGACTGATTACAGCATGATGGTATGAAACTCACTGATCTCAACGAAGGAAAACTACTTTAAAATAGGCTGCTTGGCCATGGTTTTTGGGTTTGTCCTGCCAAGACTTCCCTCGGAGCATTGTGCTACAACTGACAGAACCCAGCTCTACTCTGCCTGTGATAAGATGGCTGGCTACTAGATCGATCCAGACACTGGACTGGTAACTATAACATCGACTAATGGGACTCTGTGTGTGTGTGTGTGTGTGAGCATGTGATAGCTGCTTTACTATTGTATTCTTAATAAACACAGCACATTGCCTTTTTCCCTGAAAAAGATCCCATGTGCTCCTTGTAAATATAAAACATAATGACTCCAATATCTTTCTTGAGTTGAAATGGCTAATTTATATCCCATCATTTTATAGGTATACTTGGGATTGTGTTTTCCAGTATGTATTACTTTGCATTTATCAACATTAAATTCATCTGCCATTCACCCAGTTTTGAGAGATCCTTTTTTAGCTCTTCACAGTCTATCTGGTACCTAACTATCTTGAGTAGTTTTGTGTCATCTGCAAGTTTTGCCACTTCGCCGTTTATCCTTTTTTCCAGATCATTTATGAATATGTTGAATAGGACTGGTGCCAGTTCAGACTCCTGGGGAAAACTGCTATTTACCTCTCTCCATTCTGAAAACTTGTACCTAGCCTTTGTTTCCTATATTGTAATCAGTACCGATCCATGAGAGAACCTTCCCTGGTATCCCAGGACAGTTTACTTGTCAAAGGCTTTGTGGAAATCTAAATACACTATATCCACTGGATCCCCCCTCTCCACATGCTTGCTGACCCCTCAAAGAATTCTAATAGATTGCTGAGGCATGATTTCCATTTACAAAAACCATGTTGACTCTTTCCCCACAAATTATGTTCATGTATATGTGACTGACAATTTTATTCTTAACTGTAGTTTCAACCAGTTTGCCAAGTACTGGAGTCAGGATTACTAGCCTGTAATTGGTAGACTCACGCAAGGAGCCCTTTTAAAAAATTGCATCTCATCAGTCATTCTCCAGTCATTTGGTACAGAAGCTGATAGTTTAACAACTACAGTTAGTAGTTCTGCAATTTTACATACGAGTTCCTTCAGAACTCCTGGATAAATACCATCTGGTCCTGGTGACTTATTACTGTTTAATTTATCAATTTGTTCAAAATAACCAATTGGATATACATGGATCAGCAGAAGCTTAATGTGTTGATAGTTAATTTTAAATAGCAAAATACTCAAATACTGTGAATAAAGCATAATAATTTGACCTACGATACACCCACAGTTTCACCCGGAAACTGTGAAGAAGCCGTGAAGAAGCCGATCATAGGTCATCAGATTTCTTTTATTCTTGAATAAAATACTACTGAATGAGAGCAGACATTGGTATACCAGCTAGAAATCTGAAGGTTCTTTGGTGTATGAATCATGGAAGCAGCAAACCAAGTGTAAATCAGGTTGTGCGAATTCAAGGCTTCCACTCCCCTCAACTGTGATGATGCACTCAAGTGACTGATGATCCATTTCAGCACCGCAAAAGAACATTCAATTGGACATTCACATAGAGAAAGTAATGGAAGTGGTGGGTAGATGAATCAAGGAAAGTTTGTTTCAGATATAACTCAGTTGAAGGATAGGAGGAAAATTAAATACTAGGAAGAGACTAGAAGTCATCAAACCAGCATAAAGCACAGTGGGGAGATGAGGTAAAAGTGATTTCTGAAAAAATATGAGTCAATGGAGACCCAAGTCCTCAGCGTCTCTGAAAATCAGTCCATGCTATTTGTGGTGTGGCTTAGAGCATGAGGAACGATTCTTTTATGGTTCTCTAAAAGTGCACTAGTGGCTCCTTTAATACTTTCCTTTCACTACATAAGAGTAATGTTTACCGCCCCTCTAGAAATCAAAAATTATCTAAAACATGTGTTACCAACTTTGTCATCTGTAAGTAAGGTACATAAGTAGAACACCCCAAAATGGGTTAAACCAGTTTTGCCAGCTGCTCAGAGAAAAGACTTTAAATATACAGCTTGGTGTGGACTAATGGTCTTTTTCATTAGGAGAAAAGAACACACACTGAGAACATCTTTCTGCCATCTGATTATGCAATGAGCCAATACAGCTGTAAATCTTCCAGAAATTCCCCATGGTTCAAATGAAAAGAGCAATTCTTTACTCTTCTCAGCCCCTATCTTTTATTTTCATACCATCACTGTATTAACAGTTTGAGAAAACTTTTCATCGTGCTGTTATAAGAAATGGAATGTGACTTTCAGGTTTTTCCTTAGCAACCGTTGTCTATTAAGAGATTACAATATTTTCATCCATTTCCAACATGATAAAACTGTGAAGGGTAAAAATTCAATTACTCAAAACAGCAAACAAATTCCACTTTTCTCTATTATTTTAAATGACTGAAATTTAAACATGTGATGTATTTTTTTTAACAAAAGTAAAAAAGTCTCAGGATTGAACACAAACATGCACTGCACAACATTCATTCTTCAACAAGAGGATGTGTCTCATTTCCACGAGGCAAATTTGGGTAAAAAAGCCCCAGTACAGATAGCAGAAGAGCAATGAAATTGTGACATGCTCCTCTGACACAGTACAACTCAGACAGATGCTTCCCTGGAACAACTATCTGATAACAAAGCTGAACAACCAAGACAGGAGTTTTGGAATTTGGTCTAATACACTTCACAGTTTCATTCATGCTCTGAAGGATCCAGATGACACACTCAATTTTAAGTCCCAAAACAGAGAAATCTGAAAAGAAAATTAGAGGAGTAACCATGTTTGTGTGGGTAGAGTCCAAAAATGTAGGTGTTATGCTAAAATCATATGTGATGATGCAAATTCCACATACCCAGCTTTTATTCCATGAATGAACACAAGTGTCTACAGAAAGAACACATCAATAGACTGATTAAATTCTAAAACAAAAGCTGTTCGGTAAAGAATTTTTCAAGGGTATTTTAAGATATTTTTGCTTGCATAAAATGTAAATACTTGTTTACTATGTAATTATGTCGTACTCATTCTTTGAAGTTGCCTGGAAACTGTTACTAAAACCTACTTGTGGTGTTTGCTATACAATAGCCCAGGAATTGACTCTTTGCGTATGTCTACACAATAATTAAATATCCACAGTGGGTCCATGCTAGCTGACTTGGGCTTTCAGGGCTGAACAATTGCTGTATAGTCATTCAAACTTGGGCAGGAGCCCAAGCTCCGGGATTCTGCAACTGAGAGGTCTCCAAAGCCCAGACTCCATTCAGAGTCTGAACATATATATACACACACAGCAATTTTCAGCCCTGTAACCAAGTCTTGCAAGACCAAGTCAGTTGGTCTGGGATGGCTGCAACCCTGTTGTGAGTCTTTCATTCCTATGGAGTGATACAAAAATCATTACACAAGTTAAGACTTAAAACAACAACTGCCACCACCACCACCTAGCCTATGCATCAGCAGTTAAACTGATGTACAGGAGAGTAATGTTAATCTTTTTAAAATTTGAAATTTCTTCATTTTTAACATATATGTTTGTTTTAGAAGGGGGACTGTTACAAGCTCCAAAGTTGTTCTCCTGCAAAATGGTACTGGGATGTATGACATTTCTCCTCTCAAACAGCATTGTGAAAGGAACACTTAATGAATGGGTAAATTTTCTTCGATACATTAACATGCTCACAACTCACTAAAACCACATTGTTTTATGTAGGGGTTTCTAATTGCATACTTAACTCAATGTTTCTTGGGTCTGTTCAAACTCTTCTCCCTGAGAACATATCCTCTCTCATTCAGCCAGATTGGGCATCTGTTTCTGTCCAATTTTAGGTTATTTCTTTGGCTCACAGAACCTTGTACAGCCTCACAGTGTTTAGCATGTTCCCTGTATCAGCAGATCATCTACAATTTCTTAAATCCCACACAGATCTTTAAAGTTCCAAGACATAATGCTTTGTTACACTTCAGGTCCTGAGGCAATGATGAAGGGAAGTTCCTTAAGCATGTTCCACCATAAAAAAAGAGCTAGGAGGGATTTTAGCACTTCCTTTATTGCGTTGGATACGTTAAAATCCTTGGCTTCCATTCAAAGTGGAAAATAACCATATTTTGATATTTAGGTATGATGAATCAACTACTGCTCAGTGTTCACCTTCATCACCTTATTGAAATTGTTTTGATCTATACAAATCTTTAACTTGTTGGATTTTAATGACCATCACACTGTAATCCAGTCATCTGGAATTTGAATTGGATCAGTGACACGTAATTTTACAATGCAGTAAAGTTCAGTGTTTACATTATTTTTCAGTGCTAATGGAATTTACATAATTCGTGTGTTGTGGTGACATGCTGGGATCCTTTGAAATATAAAACGGTTGCACCTCTGTTTTGTACCTGCTGTTCCTCCAGATATGTGGTGAGTGTCCATTCCACTTTAGGCATCTGTGACCCAGTGCACCAGAATCAGAACTTTTTACCCTACAGCAGTACCTGTCAGGACAGTATATGTGGTGTGCAACAAAGCTCAAAGAATAGAACTTATGAAATAGTCATTTTTTCCCCTTAAGTGCTTGCATGTGTCCATTCCATGTCAGGTGATGCAATAAGCTATTACAGGTGATGGTGAGTATTGGAGTCTGTATTAACAAGGACTATGATATTACTGTCTCAAACGTAGCACTGTCCCTTGGAGGTCTGGTAAATAATGAGCAGTGAACATATTAATTGAAGACCAAGTGGCAGTACTGAAATGGTCACTAAATGGGACTTGAATGAGGGAAGCAGATAATTCTTCTTCAACAGTTGTCGGGTATGCTAAAACTTTATAGCAGTGTTTCTCAAAGCGGTTTGTGGACCCCGTGAGGAAGCTGCTCCCGGGCCAGCTTGTTTATTTACCTACTCCGCAACTATGGAGCCACATGTTTCCTATTGTCTGCGGTTCCCCGTTTGCAGTCACGGGAGCCATGGAATACAGCAGCCGGGGTCACGCAGCTTCCCTTTGGCTGCAAACAGCGAGCCACAGTCAATGGGAGCCATGAGGCTCCACGGCTGCAGAGATGGTAAGTAAACAAACCGGAGTGGCCCAGTAGCAGCTCTCTCAGAATCGGTTAGTGGACATTTTTGAGAAACACTGCTTTACAGAGGAACATCATCAATGTTGTCAATGACGAATGCAGACAAATGCAGGAAGAAAGCCAGAAAAAAAAAGTCTCTGGGAGGCATCAGGTTTCCTTTACCCTTTCTTCAGAAGAGATGAATAATGCTAGAGATTATCAAAACTCCCTGGTCTTGGAAAACACCAACACCAGATAATGTCTAAATTATGGAGTCTTTCCTTTTCTTTGAAAGAGTGAGGTTTCAGAAAGAAGATTGCAAGTACACTGCCTGATTCATATGAAATTCTGAAACACCCTTAGTCAGAAATTCGGGCTATACCTAGACTCGCCTGTTTTGCGCAAAAAATATGCAAATGAGGTGAAGCATGGAATATCGCAGTGTCTCATTTGCATAATTAATGAGGCTTCATTTTTGTGCAAGAGGGGGGTTTTGTGCAAAAACAGAGCCTCTTTAATTATGCAAATGAGACACGGCGATATTCCACGCTTCGTCTCATTTACATATGTTTTTGCGCAAGATGCTATAGTGTAGACATAGCATAGGAGTGTGGCAGCAAAGCAATCTGTTCCTTGTTTAACAAGGGTTGGCCCATCAAAGCTTGCAGTTCTGCAACCAGTCTTGCCTAAGTGACTTATTAAAATGCTACTTTTATCAAGTGAGGAGATGATGAGTAGGTAGCTAAGAACTCAAAAAGGTGGAATCAATTTCAAATCCCAGATGGAGCTAGATCTTTGATAGATGGCATAAGTCTGTCCAAACCTTTTAAGAATCTAACCATTATAGGGTTGGAGAACACCAACATGCCTTCTACAGGAGACTGAATGCCAATATAGGAGGCAGTTTCTCCTTTAGGTAAAACAGGTAACCTAGAATAAATTAAATGAAAGTATAGGGAGAGAGATTTTTTCTATTGGGACCATAGAAAAGACTTCTTCTGCTTCATAAGGTAAGCATCTCTGGTAGAGAACTTCCTGCTATTCCAAACAATCCAAACTGCAGTGGAACAGGCAGATGACTGAGGATTTAATCACTGAGCATCCTGATAGTTAGCTGCAATATGAAGGGATTGGGATGCAGAGTATGACCATGATAAAATTATATTTGAGTCATGAGGAAAGTGAATTTAATCCAAAATGAAGACGTTCAACAGGTCAACAAACCAATTTTGGCAAGGTCAAGTGGGCACTGCCAACACTGGATGCCACGATCTTGCCTGAGTTTTGACAGCACACTCAGCACTATATAGATTGGGGGGGAGCGGGGGAGCAAAGAGAAGTTTCTATCTGTGATAATAGGCCTGTGTCTCATCCCCTGCACTGGTGACATTTCCTGTTCTGATAGGTGCTGAACAGATCCACTCATTGTTTCACAAATCTAAAAAATTGAATTTACTACATTGGGCCTGAGGGACCCTTTAAGATTCTGCTGAAAGGCTGCCAAGATAATTTACTAGAGATCTAAGATGCAGGGAGATGAAGTGCTTTAAGTGAAAGTCTGTTCTTGATACAGAAAGTCCAGAGGGTCACCACTTCCTAGCAAAAGGGATCTGACCTGACCCCTAGTTGTTCATTGAGATAAACCATTGCCACCTTGCTGTCTGAATATTTGAGCAGATTAGCCCACAACGTGGGGAAGAAATACCAGAAAAAGCAGATAAATGGAATGAAACTCCCTGACATTGATGAGGAGAGAGAAGTTCTGATCTGACCAGAGACCTTGAGTCTCAAATGTTTCCTAGCTGAACACCCCAAAGGATAATGCATCTGTGGCTACATTCACAGATGCATCATGTCTTGTTTTGAGTTGTGACTAGGCAATGTTCAGAGGACAGAAGAGCTGCAGATACATGTTTCAACATGTCCAGCAGCTGACAAGAGGGATGATAGACTTCTACCAGCTCTGTAAGACTGAGGTGAAGCCTTGTATGGTGAATATCATATGTGCAAGCTGCAATGCATCCCAAAATTTCAAGCAGTTCCCTACTTTTGTATGACAACAACCTGGAATTCTTTGTAAAGGCCATAGACTGCATGAAGCCTGGCTTGAAACAAGCTCTCCCTGACTGAGTCAAGAATTGAGCCTGTAAATTTGATCTTCTGTACAAAGAGAAAAGTTCACTTGTCGCTGCTGATACCTGATGAATGGAATAACTCAACACCTCCTTTCACCTGCTGGCTAGACTGTCCAGGGGCCAACCAAACATCCAGATATGGGTCCATCTGAACTCTGGAAGGCCAGTTCTGCTGCCAGGAGGAGCGAGGATAACAACAATTGCTATGGAAAAAAAACTTAAGTACTCCTGTGACTCTGGTGTATTGCCAAATGGAAGAATGCATCCTTTAAGTTTAGGGCAGTAAACCAGTTATTATGAGATAGGGAAGAAATAATAGAAGAGTAGGTAACTATGCAAAACTTAATCTTTTCTATGTATTGGTTGGATTTTGACAGTTTGAAATAGGTCAGAGGGATCCTATGGACTCTGGAATGAGAAAATGGAATAAAAATCCCATCTTTCAATGTTGAGGAAGAACTCCTTCTCTGGCCCCTAACGTAACTTAGAATGACTTCTGGCAATGCCTACACTGCACTATGTCTACAGGAGACACTCTCCAATCAGCTTAGCATGTCTTTACCAGACACAGTAAGTTGATTTTGCTGCATCAATTGCAGCAGTGCGAAGTTAGCCAGTAGTGTAAGCCTGGTCTGGTTCCCTTTATTGTGAGAAAGTCACGAAGTCCAGCAACTCAGTCTGGGAAAGTGGCATGTCAGAGTACTTCCAAACCAAACAACGTAGTAGGGATGTAATACTGCCTTCATGTTGAAGTCAAACAACCCCCAGCTTCTTAGTACATGTTTTAAACTCTTTGCAAATGGGCATTTGTGTCTAACATGTCTCTTACTCATACACTTGAAGAAACTGGAATGGGATCACAGACTTGCATCAATTTATTGCCAGAATAGCTCATGAAGCCTGGGGACTTCTGTTTGAGTTGGCTCAGATCCAAAACTCAAATGGAAGCAAAAAAACTGAACAGAATGGAAAACGAATGTCATTTAAGTAAAATTTTAAAAAAATCCTACTACTTACATGAGATACATAAACATATATTATATACAATATTCTAAAGTAAAACGCATAAGGAGCCCTGATTAGCCCAGATAACCAATCATGATGAGTCCTAAGAAAACAAAGGGACTTGGGGCAATGCTACCCATTACACTCTTAGGCTAGCAGCAAGAGAGGAGGGCCCACCCCAAAAGGTATTGCCCTGGGACAAAGTTCTCCATCTCCAGTGCGCTATTGTGCAGACACCTGAAAATGAAATGAACATATGCAAGCACTCTAAGAGTGTAATAGAGATGTACACCGGTTAGATAAATTTCTCAAAATTGTTTAAAAATGTCTTTTGCCTCTAGTTTGGTAGTCAAATTATACCTTTCTAATAATTTGTTTTTGCAGACTGCTCTTCATCCAAAACATATATGGAATTTCCACTTGATTGTTTCAAACTGTGTGATAGTTAGCATATAAAGATAGGCAATGTGATTTTGCCACATAGGCTTATTTAGTAATGGCTATTTGAAACAAATATACTTTTCTTTTAACAGGCAGTCCCCAATCATTATGTATATATGATTGCTTTGATTATATATGGAATGGAAGTGGAGTACAATGTAGTTTGAAATTGATGTTTAGTTCATTTGTTTCCAGTACTACAAACCAATCTATTGTAGAACCTTGCTTTGTGAATTTATTAAATGAACACAAATAACTGTTCTGGCAGAATGATTAGAGTTTCATCTTCCAGCTGAATGGTCATGAATGTATTACATTTATTTTTAATATTTTTTCTACTATGTTTTGTGCTGGACATCTTGGAAGATGTTGTGATTGTCACCATGTATATGGGAAATAAATCTGGTCCCTGCCATTTTTTTACTTCTGTCTCTTTGTATGCATGTTTAACTGCACATATGAATTTTTCTTCTGCTTGTTAGCACTTACGTGTGGGAAGCACAAGTTTCACTAGCCCTATTAACATCAAGCCAAATTATCACAGGAATCATTCTTTGGCACAGTAGCTGCTCATATTACAAATAATTCAGTCTCCATTCCATTCATCCATTCCATTCATTCATTAATTGTTCCGTTCATATAACTGATTTATTAAGTAGGTATGCAGCACCACCAACAAAATCAATGGTTTCATCCAGATGCTAATTTCATCCAAACAAAACTGACTTTCCTAAGAGACACAGGTCACAGTTTTCTTGATTTAAAAAAAAAAATACGTATCTGTATATCAGTTTTCAGTATCCATCATGACTCACTGAAATGCACTCTAGATATCCAGTGCTGCTGGGTCTGCTTCCTATGGTAGTTTGCATGATTCTACCCTCTCAAATTTCTCTTGAATACCAACTATTCTCAGAAAAGTTTGGGAGAGTTGCAATGACTTCTTCCATATCTCTATCAGGGTTCTTTCCAGAATGAAAAACATATGGCTTCATTTTCTCCCTTTTTGTGAAATACTTAATTTGCTTCTGATATATAACTAGCATGCAAGATACAAAACCTCTGGAAACTGAACTTTTTCCTGGCCATACTCACATGAGTTCGACAGGATTACCAAAGGTCATACAAACAACGGTCAACATCTGCTGACTAGGGGCTACTGTCACATCCAAGTTAAAAAAAAAAAAAAAAAAAAAAAAGGCTCAGAATTCAGTTTAATGCACTAAGCTTTTTTCAATGCCAAGAAGAAAAAAAAGCAATATCCACAATATCTATTGCATATGCATGGCATGTGGATTAAAAACAATTAAATTAGCTACATATTTGCTGTTTCTTGTGATAATTATAGTCAACCATACAGAAGAAAATACTAGTGCGCATAAAATGAAGTTACATGAAGAAGCAATGTTAGCAATATCACCAAAACCACTGCTTCACCTCATATTTCAGTGAATCAACTTCATCTCGATTTAGCTAGCTGTAGAAGCTAGGGGACTTAATTTGTGCAAACACTCACGTTCAGCACAAAATAATGCAAACTCTTTCACTTCACTAACATTGCTACAAAATGTTTATTTTCTCTCTTAATAGCTTGAAGTATTTACACCAGAACCTGATGAAAGAATAAATGGCAGAAGTGGATGCAATTCCATTGATTTATTATAATGAAAGTACATATTGTCACATATTTCGTTTATAAAATGCTTTCATGGAGATAAATGTAATCAACCTGTTCTGCTTTACTTGTTATCTTTTAAACCATGCACATGACAAACGAAGTTCAATACCTCAAGCAGTGACCCATAGAACCAAAAACCTTTAAAAGAGGTTTGTTTCTCAGCAAGCACTGAACACCAACATCTGAAAATCAGGTTCCTTTAAGGGGTCTTAAAATTGGACACTCAAATCATGAGTCATTTCCAAAATTCTTGGCCAAACTTATTTAGCCCAACACATCACATGTTTGCCTTAAGGAAGAATGGGAACTGGCCAGATTACTAGTGTGAATGGCTTCTTGATATTAAGTTGTATGAGATATCAACAACTACTGAGACTATGAAATCAAACCATCCAACCTTACCAAAGACCTGTGAACAACTATCCCAAAACTATGGAAAAGACATAAAAAAAATCACGAAACTAAAAGTTCTGCTTTACAATGCACACTGAAAATTTCCACCTCTGAACTCTTCACTGTTTAAGGTTGTTTAACATTTAAAATTGTCTGGGTCAGGGAAAAATTAAAACAAACACAGCCCTAAATACTTGCAACAAAAAGAGTAACCGTCTCTATATATTAGAAAACCCACACAATTGCAGGTGGTGGTCAGCTGTGGACTCCAGTACATCTTCACTTTTTATTGGTGTTATTTTCTCTCTACGCTACCTCCTCCACCCCCACCACTTTATTTTTCACACTCAGTTATTGGTGTAAGGAGTTTGAATTGTACTATGTAACAAGACAACTACAAAACTTAGGAGATGTTTTCTTCGGGTGGATAGTGGGAATACCTAATCCAGAGCAGTGTTGCAAGTTTTTTCCATCCATCGGTGGCATAAATTTTGTTATGTGCACTGAAGCATGAGTGGATGTGCACCACCATGCTGCTGGCTGTGAGCTTTCAGCTAATCAGCCTTAGGGCAAAGTGAGGGTGGTTGCCTTGGGCCCCATGCTTTCAGGACCCCGCGCTGCCTGGCACCAACTCACCCAGCCATTCACTTGCTGCCCTGGCTGGGAGCTTACCGGGAACACTGTTCCAGAGGCATCATTTTTAAATGAAGACATGGTCTGAGCCTACCGTCATCCCACACAGGCTGATTATGCAAGACTGTCACTGAGGGACAGCAAATAGTGAAATAATGTCAATTGAAATACCCATAGGTGTTTCTGAAGGTTCACTGGGCCATTGTTCCTATCAGCATTCTCCACTGCAGAATGCTTCTAGGAGGTGCCGCCAGTGCAGTGCACACCCGTAACCCAAATTTAATGCACAGCATCTTTGAAAGCTTTTGGGAGCCTCTGGTGATAAAGAATTATGTAAGTACTGTTGCATGCAGGATAAACAAAGGTCATCTAGGGAAACATCTTCTCCCTCTTAAGGCTGAATAATACTGAAGTAGAAATTTGTTTACTAATGTGTTACTAAGGCATCAAAGTGCTATTATGTGATGACAGTATAAGAGAGCACATACCCAACAATGATTAGCATCAGACATAACTGTTGTCAAAGATTTGGCATGTCAGTTCATGGCAAACTCATTATGATCAATGTCAACAGAAGTGCACATTTTATTATCAACAGACATGCCAAATCCTTGTCAAAATAAAGAGCATGTATTTCCTGCAGTTTAGTTTGGCAGACTAAACAAAAACACTGAGGTGTGCTAGCCAGATACCAGTCTCTTCATTTTTAAATAGTCTGAGTGCATCACTTACTTAACTGATGAAATAAAAAAATCTTGGCATCAATTACCCATCATTTGGTTGTATGGTACGTATGGGGTCCACCTGTTTCAATATCCTCATCTAGCCAAGCCATCACCCCCCACCAAAATAAGTATAAAATATTACACTATAAAAATAAGGCTTAAAATTAAATGAGGGATGTGTGTTAAATCTTCTCTTTTACAAAGATCTGTATCTTCCCATGGTGCAACACTTACCTTATGCCTCTCCCTTTATTGCCGATCTTTCATTCTTTAAGAAATACAGATGAAAATATTTAACACCCCACCTACATTCATTTAAAAAAAAAATCACATTTCTGCCAGTTCTGCGTTGTTGTATGTTGTACTTCTTTGAAAGGCAGCTATATAATTAAGGATACTTGTGTGCATAAAGTGATACAGAGGTTTCTATGGTAATTATTCATTTTAATTAAAATTATGTAGGAAAAAACATCTCTGTTCATGTGCAGGATGTAATTTGCATCTGCTTCCTAAGAATTTTAACTTGTACATGGTGAGCTGTGAATTCATATTTTCTTGGAATATATGCTCTTTCATCATCACAGCAAAAAGTGAAAACGTACTAGTGAAGACTGTTGTCTTTAACAAAAAGCTGTTCCCTGCAACTGGTCTCTACAACTCTTTGTCCAAGGAAAAGTCAGCCAGGTACTTATTGGTAAAAATGAGACTGTTGTCTACTTTCATTTTCGTAATCATACTTCAAATTAAAACAGATTAAGAAGAATTAATGAACAAATGGCTATATGTGATTTTAAGCCACAGCTTGGAGGAAGAGAGAGTGAAGAAGCAGAATGACTCTAGAGCCATATCTATATTTAGTTTCCTTAGGAAGACAAGGCCTATGAGTAGAGCCCTACCAAAATCAGACATGCAAAATGCATCACGGTCTGAAATCTGGAGTTTTCCCATTAAATCTGTCCTTTTGTGTGCTTTTATTCTATACTATACAGATTCCATGGGGGAAGACTAGCATTTCTCAAAGTGGAGGTCCTGACCCCAAAACAAGTTGCAAGTAGGGGGGGAAGGGAAAGATACAAAAGGTTATGTTAAGAAGATCCTGCTATCGCCACCCTTACTTCTGTGCTGCCTTCAGAGATGGGCAACTGGAGAGCAGTGGTTGTAATGTTAGCCTGGTGCCCAGCTCTGAAAGCAGCACCCTGCGAGAAGCGGTGCAGAAGTCAAGGTAATAACACTATATCCAGGTCACCCTTGTTCTGTACTGCTATTTTCAGAGCTTGGCAGCCAGAGTGGCAACTGCGGACTAAGGGCCCAGCTCTGCAGATGGCAGTGCAGAAGTAAGGGTGGTAATACCATACCATACCATCTTTACTTTTCCACTGCTGCTGGCAGCAGCATTGCCTTCACAGCTGGACAGCGGTGGCTGTTGGCCAGGAATCCAGCTCTGAAGGCAGAGCTGCCACCAGGAGGAGCAGAGAAGTAAGAGTAGCAATACTGCAGCCCCCATACAAATAATCTTGTAATCCATTACACAACTCCTTTTTGGGTTAGGACCCCTACAATTATGCCACTGTGAAATTTCAGACGTAAATATCTGAAAAATGAAATTTACCATTTTAAAAATTCTATTACCATATAATTGGCCACGGCTATTGGTCTCTCCCTGTCCTTGCACTCTGGTGCCAAGTCTAAACTAGGATAATAGGTTGTGGTTTAAACATGTGAACTCACACCTTTTAAGTGACATGGATTTCACTCACTGCCAGGTCCTGTTTAAAAACAAGTACATTTAAGGTTTTAAAAAATGTGACTGGTCCTGGTCAACCCTAGCAGGGGATCAGTTTCCCTAATCTGTATATGTCTTGCAGTTATAAGGGCATACAGAAAGGAAAAGGCTCATGGTGCCTTCCCTTCTTCACTCTCTGTGCATCCAGATAGGGCTAATCATACTCTAGCCTCAAATTTATAACAAATATTTGATCAAATCCAAGCCATGAGACTCTAAAAGCAATCAACTTTGATATATGCATGCACTAAACAGATGACAGTATTTCATTTTTTTCTGAAACAAAATCTATTCATAGCTTTTTAGTTGTCTATTCATTTTAATATTATACACACAGACCATCAAACATCTCTCAAGCTAAAATATTACTTGTGTAACTAGTTTTATTCATAAATATTTAATCAGTTCAGCTGAAAGCATCCTTGAGCACAAAATCTTCCTGTGCATTGACTATATATATGCAATTAAATACAGGGATAATACCAACTAAAATATTAATTGACAGTATTTGCTTTTACTGTAGGGGAATTTGGGGTGGGGATTAAGTTTTGATATGTATCTAGGAAATGAAAAGGAAAATGTGATTAATATCTTTGGTGTTCTGGTTGCAAACAATGAATAAATTATAATTCATAAAATGATTAAATAACGTTAACTTTTATTGCACTTTCCGCCCAAGAATATTGGACAATATTACCAACTGCCCCATTTGGGGCAGGTCTCTGTTACCAGTACATTTTTCAGATGGAAAAATGAAGACATCTGTTAAGTGACTTGACCAAAGACACTAGAATCAGAGGTACAAGGACAAATCAAGTTAAAAACAGAATCCCAGTCTCTAATATTTTCCCATGTTTTGTTTACAGGCATATAAAATGTAGGCAGTAGTATCACTTACATTATTCTAGAAAGAGGGAGACTCAGATAGACATGACCAACTTTATATTCAGATTTCCAGAGACAGCTACAGGAAAACTAATTATCAACACATCTTTGAGATCAAACTGCCTACTTATTCAGTCATACAAAGTTTGGACATCTACCAGTGCTCATCTAAATGGCCACTTGTTTTGTTGCAAGCTATTGTGTAAATCTAACCCACACTTGCCTGTCATATGTTTACTCTCTATGTGGACCCTGCCACTGTGCACTAAACATTTCTCCATCCATTTGGACTATCACACTTTGAAATGGGAGTAAATTAAAGCACACTAGGAAACAGTAAGTGTGTCTCAGCATAACCCATGGAGCTACTTAGTGAATACCACAATAATGTGGGGTAGATTCGTTTAGTGGTCCTTTAGACAAGCCTTGAATAATAGTACCATTAGGTGAATTCAACAATGTTACCATCTCCTTCTTTCTAACCCTATTGTCCTAAATTAAGTGAAAAATGCTTTCTCTCAAATACTTCACTGATTTAGTTCACAAAAATAGACTACATTTACATTCAACATGGCTTTTTATTATCAGAAATTATCTTTGAATGAGACAGCTCAGATCAAGGTTCCTTTATATCACTATCTTGTAATCCTAGGTTTTGCAAACATTCGGGCCTTCATGAAGAACAGCACCCTCAAGAGGGCATTTCAGACCTCCCCATCCACAGGTAACTTTTCTACTTCTGAAACATGTTCTATTGCATGTTGTTACTCTCCTACTGCTATACCCACCAGCCATGTATTTGATACTTATCTGGCCCCCCGCCATCTTAGTACCTAAGCATCTTCCACGTATTTAAAAACAGAAAAAATAGCACTCTCTCTCTTCCTTCCAACCAACCAAAAAGCTTGATTCGTTAGTGGTTGTGTGAGGGGTGATGGTGTATAATTTACTGATGGAAGGTTAAGTCAATAGCATGTATGATTTTTTAATTGACTTCTGAATGTGGCGGGTTCTGCAGTCATTCTAATCTCCCATGGGTGTGAGCTTCATAGCTCCAGTTCCTATAAGAGTTGTCTGTGTCTCCACCTATTCCTTTTCACTGATTTTATGGGTCTGATAAACACAACTCTACCAGGAGGTTTACATAGCCACGAAGGGAGACAAGAGGTCTCAAACAGGAAAGGCCAAAACTAATGGAAAGCTCTGAACATCTGGGCTCTGGAATCGATGGATAAAGCAGATTTACTGCATCTAAGAGAAAGCAATATCCAAATGTATTGCCTGTAAAAAGACAAGAGGTCTTGGACTCAAACTTCTGCTTCAGCTCTGTCTCTGAGGATATCCTTCTAAGCTTTCAGAGATAGAATTCCATTCTAATACAAGGCCTAAAAAGGAAACGTTTTGTAAGGGAAGCATCTTTCCTTTAGGCATAAGTAGAAGCACACACAACAGAACTGCTGATTAAGGCTGTGAAACCATTAATTGAGTTGAAGAAGTGGGAGAGAGTGGCAATGACTTCTGCATGACATTTCAAACTGCTGCTCACTTGCCCCCATTAGTCAAGGATGGGAGCGTCACATGAACAGGATGTAATGCCTTATAAATGTAATATAGTCGAATATGCATGATTTAAGGACCGAGCATATTTCTGAATCAATTTTGGAGTTTTCCTATGCTACAGAAGCACAGTAGCTCCTCTACAAATAAATCCTCACATATTCCTCAAAGCCTTAGGACAGAGCTTAAAGTTCAACAAAAACTGCAGTTCTTTAAGTTTACTTTAGCCTCCTCTGTCTTCTGTAGAGAATATAAATTGCTCACAATAACTTACTATGCAACAAGCCGCTCAGAAATGCTATTGCTGCAGTTTATTTTAAGAGACATATTACTAAGTATTCCTAGTGAACTTCTACTTCATGCAGTACATTTAACGCTTGCCAGAACAAATTCATACATGAAATTAACCTGTTTCTTTTATTCCTAGAATCTTTTAAATGTCATTCAGTATATAGACAGTCTCGATATTGTTTCTTCTGTGAAAGAACTCGAACCCATTACTCTTACTTATGTAAGTATTCCTTACTTTTGCAAAATCAGTGGGATTACTCACATGAGTAAGGGTTGCAGGACTGGGTTTAGGAACATTAACACAATGCAAATCCTTCATTATGTATCTTTAATCCAACATTCATCTTCCACATCCAACATTCAGTAATCTTCATATACTGAAGACTTAAAGGAATTACAAAACAAATGATTACACATTACAAAAAAAAAAAAAAGCTATAAAAAGGAAACAGGAACCATTTCAGTATCTTAATTAGATGCTGTTTTGCCAATAATATTAGAAGCAATGAAACCTCCTCATTTTGAAAACATTTTGATTGCAGGTTCTGTAGACAGAATACAACTGCTTTTCAAATCTGTTTTTAATCAAGTACACAGATCCACATGAAGCCTGCTCTTCAAGTTTGATCCTGCAAGATGCTAAGCACCTTTGCCATCATACAATAAAGCACTTAATCAGTGCTTAAGTTAAAGCTCCTGAGTGCTCCCGTTTGCTGGATATGAGCCAGAGTGCTCAGTATCTTGAAGAACTGAGTCCTCGCTGAAGGATTAAATATAAACTCCACCAAGCTTGGCTACTGCTGGAGTCAACATCAAGGTTATTGCAGTTTTGAAGCCAAACAGAGAGTTTATGAAATCTCAAATGTTTTTACTTACAAAATCTAAACGTATTCTCTTGTTAATGTTTTACCACAAACGATACATCTCTTGTCTTATTCAAGTCAGATGGATGCACAAATCTTGGCAGCAAACCCTACTAATTCAGCAATGTTTGCCTTATAAAAAGGAATAGAATTTGTTCCTATTTTTTTTCATCGGGGTAGGCCAGCACCCCAAAACAAGCTGTGAATCATGTAATCATGTCATAGTAAAGCTACGACAGTAAATATAAGTGAACTAATTGAACAGTAGTTTGGATGAATAATCATATGATGGTAACTGCACACCAATGGTTTAAAAAACATAAACAAACAAACTCCAATAAACCTGAGCCAAATCTATCCTTCCAACAAGTACCATAGAGAAGATATGGTGCTTACGGGCTACTGCTTCCCCTTCTCACACAGCCCTCTAATTAGTCCTTCAAAATATCTGAACAAGGATTTCCAGTTCAATTTGCAATAATCACGAAAATGTTATTTTTTTCTCCAACCACTTAATGCAAGCAATGAAAATTACATAAGAAATCAACATATATATTAAAAATATCTTCAAAGAGAGAGTCAGAAAAATTGTGTATTTGAAAATTAAGTACTTTTTAAAGTTTATGCCTAACTCACTGAAAAAAATTAACATAAATACAGTTACATGTTAAAGCAGTTTGGGAATAAATGAATGATCAGTCTCATTAAAATATTCATTATGTCTCATAATACATTTCAAAATTATTGAAGAAAACATATTCACCTTTCTTGTCATCGAAGTACAGAGTCTGTTGAGCTGGATTTGACCACTGGAGGGAGGTGTTATCATTTTGATCAACCCTGCAGGTCAAATTTGCTGTTCCCCCTTCAACAACTGTAACATTCTGTGTGAGTGGAAACTGCCCTTGGCTGCCTGAAGGGGATTAAAGAAAACAAAAAAGAAAAAAAACAACTCTGATTACATGAAAGTTATGGAACAAAATTTATTACATTAACTTCTCACAGCCTGCAGAGTCTGAATTTGATGTAACAGTCTTACCAAAGAGTGTGTGTGAGGGGGGGTGAGAGGGGAGAGAAGGGGAAGATACACCAGAAATATGTTCTTTGTAACTCAGAGACAGACAAGTTAATTTAAGAGCTGTAGATTACTTAATGTTCATTATCTTCTAGGAAGCATCCATCCTACAATCCTTAACCCTCCACCTTCAGATGCACACACAAAAAACCCTGTACACAGGTGTGTCAATGTATTATATAAGTTTCTTATTATGAATGACATGGTTAAATGTACCTAAACACATAGACTATTTAAACCATCTGCTAATAGGAGGAAATATTTTTCAAAAAAAACACCACCCCATGAAACTCTTTTTTTAGTCTGAAAGAAAGATTACTTTACAAATTTTTGATACATTTCTTGATTTTGTTTGTCTGTTTTGGCATTTTGTCTAAGAACAAGCGTGTTGTAAGGAAGTATCACTTAAAGTAGTTTGAGGATAGACTTGATGTGATAGTCCTTTCACATGTCCAACTATTATGATTTTATCACAAAATGTGCAAGTCCACTAACAATTTGCAGCAGTCCAAAATACCTCAGA
Organism: Rafetus swinhoei; assembly: GCA_019425775.1. NCBI lineage: Eukaryota > Metazoa > Chordata > Testudines > Trionychidae > Rafetus > Rafetus swinhoei. The sequence goes on along the minus strand of CM033437.1, from coordinate 185,146,076 downwards.
GATATTTACAGTTACATATTTATTATCAAGAACAATTTTGCTTATTGGAAAATCCATACATACTTGAACTCCACACTGTTAAGGCAGCACAAAGAACAATGGTAATAAAACTAATAAGGAATGGTTACTTACCATTGTAACTGTTGTTCTTCAAGATGTGTTGCTCACATCCATTCCAGCGTGTGTGTGTGTGTGCGTGCGCGCATGCACGCGCATATGCACGCACAAGCACTTCATGCCTGATCATTGGAAGACTTTTCCTTAGTGCCACCCATTCAGTTGTAGCATCCCCAGTGGTGATGCCTCACGACATTGCATATATAGCCCTGGCAACCTAACTCTGCTTCCTTCTTGCTGGAACATTCTAACAGAGGGGGGAGGTGGATGGAACTGGAATGGACATGAGCAAAATCTCTAAGAACAACAGTTACAAAGGTAAGTAACCATTCTTTCTTTGAGTGATTGCCCATGTGCATTTCAATATGTGACTTACCAGCAGTTTGTAGGGAAAAGGGGTTTAATCAGTTCACCAGTTAGATGTAGTGTTTCATCAGTTAACCAATTAAAAGGGAAGTGGGCTGCAGCGCATCAGGCAGGCAGCTGTTCCAGCCCCTACTGTCTAACCAGTTAACCATTCTCATTCCTAGTCACCATAGAGACCTCTGGCTATGTCTTCACAAATATTATCTGGGGCTGTGTCCATCAATCGAGGTCACCGGTGGCTCAGTGAACACTTGGTCAATTGTGTTCCTGCACATCATGAACACCAATGCCAGCCATGTTTGGAGTGGGAGCAGGCAGACACAGACATACTTGAGAATGTACATGCATGAGCTATGTGCCCCAAGAGCCTCATGCAGTTCCAAGATGAAGCTCACCATGGTCTGAAAACAGGACTCAGGCAGGGACGCTGTCATCCATGTAGAATTGAGAAGGACCCCAATGAACTTGATTCTCTGCGTAGGCCCATCAGTTGATTTAGGCATATTGTAAATCAGGCCCAGATAAGTAAACATGTTTTTTGACCAGGTCCAGATGCTTAAGCATCTGGTCACTCAACCTACCCTTGATCAACCAATCATCAAGGTACGGGAAGACCTGCACCCACTGATAATGTAAAAATGCTGCCACCACCACCGCCATGCACTTCATAAAGACTCAAGGTGTCATGGCCAGGCCGAATGTCAACACTGTTAACTGGTAATGTCTGCCTGCCACAAGAAAACACAGGAATAATCTGTGTGCCAGATAATGGCAATGTGAAAACATGTGGCCTTGAGATTGAGGGTAGCATACCAGTACCCTGGATCCAGGGAAGTGACAACTGAGGCCAGGGAGACCATATAGAACCAAAGAAGTTTTTGTATAAAGGGGTTAAAGTTTCTGAGGCCCAAGATAGGGTGCATAACCCCTTTGGACTTTGGATAAGGAAGTATCAGCAATAGAACCCCCTTGCTCTGAATTCCCGAGAAACCTCCTCTATCACTCCTAGTGTGAGGAGCAACTGGCCCTCTTGTATCAGAAGGTGCTTGTGAGAATGATCCCTGAAGAGGGATGGTGACGGGAGATTTGTAGGAAGGGAAGTAATGGAACTGGACAGAGTATCCCACTTCTACTGTGTTCGGGACCCACTGTTTCAAGATGTTCTGTGACAATACATGGTGAAAGTGGGACAAACTGTTCCCAAAGGGAGGGATAGAATCCAGAAGTGAGTCTGGTGCTCTGTCCTGGAGAGAACCCTCAAAATTGGGGCTTCGGCCTGAGGGGGAGGTTGTTTAGAGATGCCCTAGTGTTGGTTGAAGGAGGATCAAGGAGGTCCCCTCCTGATATTGGTTTGACTCCTATGACCTCCTTGGTCTTGGGGTAGGCATATGGATAGTCAGGGTTTTACATATAACCCTGGAGTCCTTCAAATTGTGGAGATGGAAATTCATTTTCTCTCCAAATAGGCCCAGATGGTGCATTGGACTTCAACCAAAAGTTATGCCCCATGGCAATCCCCATAGCCATCATATAGGCTACCGAGTATTCTGCATCCAGGGCTGCCTGCAGTGCTGTTTTAGACACTGTGCGGCCCTCCTATACCATTGCCACAAATTCCTGCTTCACACCTGAAGGCAAGAGCTCCTGAAATTTCAAAAGAACATCCTAGGAATTAAAGTTATATTGACTAAGGAGAATCTGTTGGCTTGATACCCTGAGCTGGAGACCACTAGTGGAATATACCTTATACCCAAGCAGGACTGGCACTTTAATCTCCTTTTTTTTGGTGGTGGGCCCCTGGCTACCCCTGGTGCTCCTTGTGGTTCAGAGCATCAACCACAAGAACCCTTGGCTGGAAGTAGGTGAAGAGGTGTTTGTAGTCCCGCTGCAGCACAAAGTATTGCCTCTCCACTTCCTTGGTCGTGGACACAATGGATGCGGATGTCTGCCACAAGACCTTGGTGATCATCCAGATCATCTTGGTAATAGGAAGGGTGACATTTGCCAGACACTCAGGTGAGAGGACATCTACCTCCACCACCTGGAGACTATGCTTTTGGGCCACCCACTGAAGAAAGTCCTGCTGGGCACAAGAGTCCATCGAAGGCATGGACAGGGATGTAAGCAACTAGTCAATTATCTGATAAGCATATGCTTATTGGAGAGTCAACTAGTGACTCGACTAGTCACTTTCTTCCCACCCCTTGCTGCCTCTGTCAGAGAGGCGCAGAGAGGGGGAGTAGGAGTCAGTGCTGGGGGGAGCTGGCTTAAAAGCTGGTTTCCCTCAGCACTGTCTCCATGGGGAGATAGCAAGGGCACAGCAGGGAACTGGTGGTGCTTCTGCCTTTGAAATACAGCAAGACTCCTGCTCTTGCTACACTTTAAAAGCAGAAGTGGCACAGGGAGCACGGTAAGAGAGGGGATCTCAAGCAGTCCCCCACTGGCCCCGTGCTCCCTGAACACTTTGCTTTTGAAATGTATACTTGCCCCATGTTCCCCGCGGTGCTTCTGCCTTTGAAATGTAGCAAGAGCCAGAGACACTCTTGCTACATTTCAAAGGCTGAAACACCCTCATCAACTAGTCAATGTAAACTCCATCAACTATTCAATTAGTTGATTAATCTAAATTTAACATCCCTACAGGGATGAGCCCATCAACATCTGATCTGGGGATGATGATCAGGATACCACAAAGAGTGTGTGTGTGTGTGGGGAGGGGTCTTCCTAAGTCAGCAGGTCCTCCACTGCTTTCCTCTTCTATGGAAAGTTCCTGCAGGTTTGTGCAGGTGTTGGAACCACCTCATCACTTGGGTTGACTGTTGTCTCAAGCACTGGAGCGAGGGGGGGGCAGGGAGCTAGCATTGAAGCTACTACCAATGCAGTCCTGGAAGGTGAGCCCTGCCTCTGGTTCTGGTGGTACACCCATGGAGTCCAGAAGGGCCAATGCATCAGCAGCTACCACTGGGGTGGCAAAGCCTACATTGGTGCCAACAAAGACCTGCAGTATCAAGAAGAGTGGCAGGAATGTTGCCTGGAGAGCTGCGGGACACAAAAAGACTCAGTTTCCAAGCTCGATCCAACACCAACCACAGGGGAGCAGAGCCCGACAGTGCCAGTGAACAGTGCCACAACAGATCATGGATGTGGGTGGCTTGCCATGATGTCTCAGTGTCAGCAGCACAGAGAAGGGGCCGGTGCTGAGGGGGATTGAGGAGTCAGAGTAGGGGTCCGTATAAACTGTCATTGATGGGAAGGTGCTCTGTGATGCCCCTGTCATTGACACAACGGGAGCTGTCTGCTGGTCCAGCAGGTGGCCCCACAGGCAGTGGCAGGGTCAGTGCCACTGTTGTCAGCAGTGCCACTGATAGATGGTGGGGCTGCTCAAGCATTGCCGACGTAGGCACCGTAAACTCAATGAGATTCCAATCGCTTCAAAGATGTCAGGCATGGTGGGCAAATCCAGGTCTTCCTCCATCATCATTAGCTCCAGAGTCAACCAACACCAGACTTGATGGCCCCACCATGGGTGCCAGACTCAATTGTGATGTGGCCAAGATGCCTGACTTGGATAGGATCCGTGCTGTGCAGGCAGCCTCTGGGGTCTTACTAGGCTTCCTGGAGGAAGAGCATTCTCACTCATCTTCTTAGGCCCTGGAAAATGGGAGTGGTTCCCTGCCAAGGAGCTTGCCTTATGTATCAAGAGAACTCAAGCTGTGTCATGGGGCTGAAGTGCTGACTCCATTAGCAACAACTTAAGTCCCTGGTCTCTCTCATGTTTAATGCAGGGCTTGAACCTCCTTCAGAAACAACATTTGTCTTGAAGTTGGCCTTCCCCAAGAAACTTGAAACATTCAGCGTGAGGGTCGCCTGTAAGCATACCCTTCCCACACTTAACACATTGTTTAAATCCTTCTGGCCGCTGTATGTCCCACAAGCTTGCAGATAGCTGGGAGGGAGGAGAAATGCCCCTTGGAACCACTAACTAATCTATCTATACAACAAAGAACTCTAAACTACGCACTAGGGAAGAACTGCGCCCTAGGCAAGAAGTCAAAAGCTCCAGTAACCGTCCCTGGTGGAAAGAAGCAACTGAAACAGGAGTTGAGTCAGCAGGGGGTATATACGTGACACCATGAGGTGTCTCCTCAGGAGGAGCTACAGCTGACCCAAGTGGTACTGCTAGGGAAGAGTTTTCAGATAAACATGCACATGGTGTGTGCGCACATATTGTAATGCACATGAGCAATTACTCGAAGAAGAACTACAGTTATTAATATGGGGGTGGAGAGAAGTGGGAAAAGCTTACAAATAGAATATATTTGTTTTGCTAGAATCACTGGCATAGAGATTCTTATGACAGAGAAGTACAACACACCGATTGGCACAAAAAAGTGAGAAAAGCCTAAGATGGAAAACATCCTTACAATCCAACAAATAGCCAAGTTCATGCTTATATTTTATATAAAACATATTAACTTACAATATAACAGTAGTTATAAAAATTATCAGACTCATCATAAACTTTAGGATAAGTATCATATTTTAAATGGTACTCATCATAGAACTCTTCCCAAATAAATGAGGGTTTGGGGTTGAGCTTATATAGAAGGCAAAAATGATTAAAAACAAGTACAATTATGCAACTACGCAAAGAAACAGGGAATAAATAGAAGAGGCACACCCTATTTTTTGACATGGTTATAATGACAAGATGAAAACCAAGGTGGGCTTACACAAAATGAGTTTTGTGGTTTTATTGCAGTTCCTGCAAGGTAAGACACCCCCACTAAAAAAAGAAATAAAAATAAAAATAAAAATAAAAACAAAAACAACTAGCTGACAGCCATGTTGGCAGTCTCACAAGAAGTGTTAAAAGCAAATTGACCTTGAAGACTAACTAGCATCTCACAACCTCAAGTGGACCATCCAGTTGTGTGTGGGAATAAACTGAAGGGTCACTTAGTAAGCTTGCTGCTGCAGCTTATGCTGTTCTTTTTTTGTGGGAAAAAATTGAAGCAGCATCCTTCACAAACACTCATATATTAAAATACTTTATTGCCTAAATATTGGCATTCTGAACAAATTAAATTAGGAGCAGTTGCTGAAAAGCCATCAAAATAAACTCACACAGTTTTAATTCCCCTATTAAAACAAAAATGTTTTCTTGGCATGAGACTATAATACCTCCAGGCAAGTTACAAAGACACCTTCCATTTTTGTTATACATAAATTCCTCATTCTGAAATTATTAGACTAAATTGATATAATTCAAAATAGCCAATTGAGAAACTTCTAGAGTTAAACCAAATTCTGATTTCTTTGACCAAGCCAAAGCAATGTAATTAAATGTGTATCTTCAAATGTCTGAGAGCTTCCTTCTAGGTAAAAAGTTTTGGGTCTTCTATGTGTAAATTGTTTAACTGTGGTCTATAATCTGGTCATCAGTATTGTATCATACATTTGTAGCACCTCTATTTAGAAGTGAAAAAGAGAAATCAGATACTAGGACAAACACTTATTTTTAACATCACCCTTCTTTGCGTGTCAGTATGCTGAATAACTTGCTGCATAGCTTCCAGGATTCTACCTTTCTCTTGTGCTTTTGGTATAACCTTACATAACAAAAGCATTAATTCCTGCTAGAAAACTTAAAAAAAAAAAAAAAAAAACACCCTAACAGGTAATCTAATCCTGGAGTTTTGCCCAATTTTGGGCTATTTATAGCATCAAAATTTGATATCTGGATATCATTTCTGCTAACCTAATTGCAACATCTTGTGATGTTCTCTCAAAATAAAGCTCTCTCTCTCTAGAGAGATTTTCATTTAGAGAGATTATATATACATAAATAAAGTAATCCTGAAAAACTGATTAAATATGTTTTGGATAGTTCATCATATCTCTATTGTTTTTAATTTGCTTTGAGCTGGGTTTCCAAGAAAATAAGCCAAAACTAATTTACACACGTGCTTATTGTCAGATAAGTACTGCATCATTTAAAATGGAAAGTTCTCTCTTCTCACCACTGAAATAATGAGTATGCTTTGCATTTGCCTTTTAGAAGATGGATACTTATTAAGGCCTTATCCAAAACCTGTTGGACTCAATATGAAAGCTGCCATTTATTTTAATGGGTTTGAACTAAACCTTTAATTTGTATTTGCCTCACCAACTCTTACATTTCCTTACACTTGTATACCTTGGGTTCGGCTGAACTAGAAGTATTGAAATGATGCGTGGAGATTCATGTTAAGAAGGATGGTCAAAAAAGATGTTTTTATGGTTCAAGCTCAGCATTCTAAGTTGAGATCTGCTACAGGCTTCCTGTGTGAACTACAGTGAGTGATGCAAATTCTTTTTGTCTTAATTTCCACATAAGAAACATGGCAATAAAATTTACATGCCTCACAGAGGTACTGGGAAGCTAGATGCACTGGAACATATAAAGCTCATGTGCCAATAAATTAGAGCACATTACCAATCATCGGATGTCCCTCATAGTTAGCCTCTTGACCCAAGATATTCTCTTCTCCACAACTATTACAATTTGTTAATGAATCATGGACATCTCTGCGGCATGAAAAGCATAGACAGAAAGACTAGTATGTTGCCAGCAAAAAAACATATGAATACATCACCAATAGCACAAAGGTGTTTGTTTTTTTTTTTTTACAGGAATGCAACACTATGGTGACAAAATCAAACAGAACCTCTGTTGTTGCAACCCTCAATTCACAGCCAGCAGAGCTCTTCTTACAGTCACTGCATAGTGAACCAGCTACTCAGCCCAGGTGGTGACCCAAGCCTCAGACTCTCGCACTGACCTCTGTGAAGAGCTCAAGGCAGAACAGTAAACCTGGACCAGATGGCATTAACCACTTTACCAGTCCTGAAGGAATTTGTCTATATCACATTACCAACGTACCATGAGTTCTGGAAGCCCCTAGAAATACTTGAGACCTCACATGTGAAAAAGATCTATGTTTCTGCTTCCTGTAAAGGCCTATGGAGAATAGCAATGATCACTGCTAATGGAAATTACTAGATCCTTCTTTAGAGAAACAAACCTGTGAACGCCACCGAAAAATGCATTACGTTCCCACACACCACCACCCACAGCATCACAAAAGCAACCCATGACAGAAAATGTCTGTAACTATATTAGGTAAAAATCATTTTGTAGTGACAAATATTGAATAGATAGGCTTAAGTTTAGGCTCCAGCACAACTAGCGCTCTAAAACTAAAGGGCCTCTAATTAGACCCAAGACATGTTTGTGGAGGAATAATGTTTGGATGAGAAACCACATAGATTAGCAAATCTTTCCTAACATGGAGGTAAGGATAGAGGTAATACACAGCAGCTTAATGTGCATAAGCTGGTATAGATAATGTTCACAACAAAATCAACAACTTCACATTCAAAATGAAGTATTTTGGCTTTCATTTTTTTGGTGTTTTTCAACATGTGCATCTCTGTATTCCATGAAGTACTGACATCAGAGGAGGGAAATGGAACAATTACATATCTATAAAATCAAAATATTCTGCAATCACACAAAAGGAATATTGATGCTTTGGAACAACCACATTTTTTGCACTGGCTTGTAAATTTTAGAAGTTAAAATGTGAGACTGAAGGTCCAAAATACTTCAGGTTTGGTTTTCTGTTGGATATTTTGGGATTTGGCTTTATTTTATTTTTACTCTATCCAATAGTTATGGCACAGATGTGTTAAAAAACGGAAATCCTAAAAAAGTGTTTATGATCATTTAAAAATATTTACACTTGCAATTATCAGGACTTACAAACCATACTGCTAAGTGCTCAATTAAAACCTAAATTAAAAAACAAAGTCTGAAACAGGTAGGCCAGATAATTTGCCATGGAAGATCTTAATGAGACACAGTTCAATATCATGCGGTGCCCAATTATCACTCATTTTCATCTGTCCCATTCTCTCTTGATACTGTGCAGGCAATCAGTTTTTCAGTGTGATGGAGTGACCCAGCAGTCTATCCTCTAAAAATCCACCATTAATTAAAAAAACCCTAAAAGTTATCATACACTCAGCTTTTGAAAAATTGCATAAAATGTCAGGACGATCATCACATGAAGTTTTCTTACTGATTTTGTAGACTCAAAATGTACAGAGAGAACAGACAATCATTCAGAACTTTTGGTGGTTATTTGCACTGAATGCAAACCATGATTATATGAGCAGCACTCTCCCTGACACCATTTTTCTTTTAAGAATTATTTAAAACATGAAACTTCAACTAAGAGTAATGTCAGCCTATAGACAGGTTTTTTAAAAAATTCTAGCAGAAATCCTCTCAGTGGAAATGAAAAAAAAGGGGAAATTAATGTTAATTAGCATGAAACAATGAAGTATTTATACATACAAGCCATCCCTTCTTCATATATATTCCATCTAGAATCAGTTTTGCAGAACAAAGAAAAAAAATAAGCAGTTATATTATAGTACAAGTGAAAAAGTTTAAAGATGAAAGATGTCTTCCTTTGATGAAACTGCCAGAAAGAAAGGAGACAGCACTGAAATGGAACTTCAATAATGCCCAGAAAGTTAATTACTTTCTATTCATAAAACACACTCTTTCTGTAATGTCATTCAAACAGTCAACAATCAATGCCTAAAGGTGACTATTTCCCTTCCAACATGAAGAACCCTGAAAAGGCAGATAGGAACAAAGCAAAAGAAGAACTTATGACCACATCTCATATTCACAGGCAGATTCACAAGACTACTCACTCACTCAACTATGTCCTACGTAGGAGGTGTCAACATGGAGAAAGTACTCTTAAAAGAAGAGTGATAGGCAGCTGACTTCAGGAAATAGAGTAAAGATGCAGGGTTTAATCTAGGATAATGAGATTTCCTCTCCCCTCCCTTCCAGCCACTTCCTTTTAAAATAGAAGCAAAGGCAGTTGGGTCAAATCACTATTCTGTGGAAAGCACATATTTCAATAATGCCTTATTTAGCCCATGGTTAAAAAGATAACTGTAAGCATCCACAGTTTTGCAGAGTTTTGTTCTGGAAGGTTTGACTGCAGGGCAGCCATTTCAGATTTTGGTGGAGGGAGCGGGGAGGGAAAGGGGGACATCTGTAGGTCATGATGTGGGAGGGAGAAGAAAATGAGAGCATGAAGGGTGGACTGAGCACAGAGGCTTCAGCATTGTTACCAAACATGCTCAGTACAAGCCAAGCACTACATGGGGAAATGGGGTTCTCACTGGAACCCAGTTATGATTTGAGCTTTTCCACCATCTCCTAGGAAAGAGACTAGGGGTGTGTCTAGACTACATAACCCTTTCAACAGAGGGATGTAAACTAGGCACTTCAAAATTGCAAATGAAGCCAGGATTTGAATTTCCTGTGCTTCATTTGCATAATTGTGTCATGACACTATTTCAAAATTGAAACCACAGTCTAGACGTGCTTCTTTCGAAAACAGAAGCCTTTTTTGAAAGATCCTGTAAACCTCCAAAAATGAGGTTTAGAGGATCTTTCGAAAAAGCGTCCCGTTTTCAAAAGAACCATGTCTAGACTGCGGTTTCAATGTCAAAATAGCACTTTTTCGAAAGAGCGCCATGATGCGATTATGCAAATGACGCACTCATAACACTCATTCCTATTGTTTTTTTCCCTTCCTATCTTTTAAGTGGAGTACCCGGCAATGTTTCATGATGATCTAACAATCCTTCAATTACTTTAATGCCCAACCTTTTGTTATTTTTAATCACCCTGCCTCCTGCTTTTTATAACAAACTCTGCCCCAAAGGCAAAACTGCAAGCAGCTCAAACTCTGTTGTAGTTAAGAATGGCCTCTGGAGTCAGGGCATGAAGCTTTAAGAAGACCTCAAGAATGAAATCAGGGGTTCCAAGTTCAGAGGGGGCTACTGCTCCCTGAGGCCCCTATAAATAGCACCCTTCTTTGACAGATATCAACATGTGTCATTACCTGCAAACACAGTATTTTTAGCAGACTTTCTGAATGAGATCACCAAGCTTGCTCTTTAAGCCTAACCAAACTGACTTTTCACAAATTAATGTTATTCATTGAACTCCTTAGCTTTAGTTACATATACCAATGCAGAATCTTATATAGTCTTTAAATCCTCCTTTATGCATAATTTGGTCTATTAGTAAATGAAACAAAAAAAAATGTATCTTAACGCATTACACCATGCCAAATTATAAAATGTAACCAAGTGGTTTTGAGTATTTTTAATGTACACAAGTAAACTAATATGGTATATTTTTCAAAATGTTGGAGGAGACAATATTGTTTTCCAAAGAGCCAATAGTCCTTTTCTCCAGTTGAGACTCTCCTTACCCAAACCAGAACAAGAACCAGAGCCAGAAAAAAGAAAAAGTTAAAAATTACTTAGAAAAGTTAGATGTCTTCAAATCACCAGGGCCTGATGAAATGCATCCTACTGTACTCAGGGAGCAGATAGAGGAGGTATCTGAACCTTTAGCTATCATCTTTGAAAGGTCATGGAAACTGGGAGAAATTCCAGAGGACTGGAAAAGGGCAAATATAAGGGCCCAGCTATAAAAAAAAAAAAAAAAGGAAATAAGAACAACCAGGAAGCTACAGACCACTCAGTTTAACTTCCATGGTAGGGAAGATAATGGAGCATATAATTAAGAAATTAAACTGCAAAGATCTGGAAGATAATAAGGTGATAGGTAACAGCCACCATGGATTTGTAAAGAACAAATCATGTCAAACTAATCGGATAGCTTTCTTTGATAGGATAAGAGTTTTATAGATAAGGGAGAAGCAGTGGACGTGGTATACCTAGACTTTAGTAAAGCATTTGATACGGTTTCACATGACCGTCTTATCAATAAACTAGGGCTGGATAAACATTCTCAGAAAGTAGTTATTAATAGTTTGCAAATATGCTGGAAAGGCATAAAAAGTGGGGTTCCGCAGGGATCTGTTTTGGAACTCATTCTATTTAGGATCTTCATCAACTATTTAGATATTGGCATAGAGAGTACACTTATTAAGTCTGCAGGTGATACCAAGCTGGGAGGGGCTGCAAGTGCTTTGGAGGATATGGTGATCATTTTTAAATTATCTGGACAAACCAGAGAAATGGTCTGAGATAAATAGGATGAAATTTAATAAGGACAAATGCAAAGTACTCCATTTAGGAAGGAACAATCAATTTTCACACATACAGAAAGGGAAGCGACTGTGTAGGAAGGAATACTGAAAAAAGGGATCTAGGGGTCATAGTGGACGACAATCTAAATATGAGTCAACAGTGTGACACTGTTGCAAAAAAAGAAAACATGATTCTAAGATGCATTAACAGGAGTGTTGTGAACAAGACACAAGAAGTCATTCTTCCTCTCGACTCTGTATTGATTAGGCCTCAGTTGGAGTATCCTGTCCAGTTCTGGATACCACATTTCAAGAAAGATGTGAAGAAACTGGAAAAAGTCCAGAGACGATCAACAAGAACAATTTAAGGTTTAGAGAACATGACCTATAAGGAGAGACTGAAGGAACTGGGCTTGCTTAGTTTAGAAAAGAGAAGACTGAGAGGGGGCATGATAGCAGTTTTCAGGTATCTAAAAGGGTGTTACAAGGAGGAAGGAGAAAAATTGTTCTCCTTGGCCTCTGAGGATAGGACAAGAAGCAATGGGCTTAAATTGTGTCAAGGAAGGTTTAGGCTGGACATTAGGAAAAACTTCCTAACTGTCAGGGTGGATAAACACTGGAAAATATTGCATAGGGGGGTTGTGTAATCTCCATCACTGGAGATATTTAAGAGCAGGTTAGACAGACACCCGTCAGGGATGATCTAGACAGTGCTTGGTCCTGCCATGGGAGCAGTGGACTGGACTCGATGACCTCTCAAGGAGGAAAATTGTTAAGGTGTATTTAAAGCTATTGGAAGCTGTATCAACATACCACTTTCTTGTATGATTACCAAACACATTTATCAGTGAAATATTCTATAAACTAAGGGCAGATAGTCATAGTTTATCTAAACATTACAATTGTGTAGTTAGATCTTCAAGTTATGTAGTAAAGTTTTGCATATTTGAGTCAATAAACTTTGTTTAAAAGTCTTTGAACACTTTGGTAATAACAAATATTTTTATTGTAAAATGCAGTGTCAAAGGAAAGGAGAAAAAAATAGAAATCAAACCCCTAATAATTGAAGAGCCTGATTCGTACAGATATTTCACCTCAACAAGCAATACCTCGATGACTTTGCATTGATCAATATGTAGCAATATCCTACTTAACTCAGAACATTCCCTGAAGGAATCATTTCTGTTTTTTCAAAGAGAGAAAGCCACAGTGGTTAATAAGATATTTTCCACTTTTGATCATTTGTTCATTCACAAAGATTTCATTTCTGGTGATTTCACCCATCATGTCACTGTTTACTTTCTTTGATGTTCAAAGTCTTTTGTAGTGCCAAACTGGAGCTATTGAAACATTACTCTGTTTAAGCAAATGGAATTTGCGGAATAAAACTGTTAATTTAACAGAGAACTTGATATTTTGTAAATACAGAATAGGGGATTTCATGCTGGGAATTTTGTCATGATACACTTTCAACTGTCTCTTATGACCAAATGCTACTAAATCCACTGGGCTAGAACTTCAACTTCTGGAGCAATGAAAATAACATTACTGAATTATGACAATTTGCGTGACCTCAGGATTGGGTCCCTTATTCTCACCATTTGGGCAACTGCTCTTAAACATTATCCTGCATTACACATAGCAAATGCTGTCCCAACTACCATCAGAATATTATGCATTTCTACAGGAGACTGAGAAAGCTTCTTTATGGTTCTACAAGTTTGAGTAAATGCAACTGTGCAGATTTTATAATTTTAATTAAAATGAATTTGCGGGGGGAGACTATTTGGCTTGCTTCCATTAGCATTAACAGACATCTCTGCCCCTAAAACTCAACTGTCTCTTACAGGGGAGGTCCTGCCACTTTTTTATTCACAGAACCTTATGAGTTGTGTGTGCTGATGTTACTAATCAATCCTAATTGGTGTCAACTCCATACATCTATAGATAATGATACGATTTAGTTATGGAAGGCAGGTAAGATGTATTTTGTGACTTTACAAGATCTCCTTCAGTTTACGTGTAGCTGTCAGTGGCAGGAGTGGGCTGTATGTTCTCAACTTTGGCTGGAACAGGACCTTCCCTCTTGTCCCCTCTGCTCCAGCCCTGGCTCATGGCTTCAGTAGGGTCTGGAATCTAGGCTGTTCCCCCACCAAGTTCCCCCATAGGAATCCTAGATATCATTCCAACCCTTTCTGTTATTTTTAGTAAATGTCAGGGCAGCTCAGTGCTCCCATGAAATTTTGGGTTTCTGACTTTTACTACAAGTAACCATGACACAATCTTAACCTTAGTTATAGATACAAAATACTCACATTATTGTATTGGCTTTTCTTGTTTATCTCTGTGGCCTATGAAATATCTACTGATATGGCAGAGCTAAGGACTGCTACTCTCCCTGCTGATTTAAGTCAGCAAGCTGCTCACGAATCCAGCAGATGTTTCCATTGTCTAGGCCAATGGAAACCGTATGGGCCCTTTCTTCTTCATCCCCTCCCAGGTGCAAATTTTAACACAACAGATATCTGGAGGTATGCCATACAACAACAAAGACAAGGAAAAGCTGCTGTGGTATCTATAAGCACGGTATTGTATACAGCTTATATTTGCTTTGTTTATCTCTAAGATGATTATTTATAATTACCATACTTCCTGTATTCCCTTCCACATTATATTTCTGTTTTGAAGTTACATATGGCTCCTCACCCTTCTGTGGAATTAAGCTTCAGTGGACCACAGAGAGGTAAGCTAGTACAGGTTGGATCTCTCTGGTCCGGCATCATCAGGACCTGACCGGGCCTAAATAAGAGATTTTGATGCACCAGGGGAGGTCTCCTGCCACTGGCCCCCAAGCCCATTGCCTGCTGCTGGTAGGCTGCCCCAGCGGGCACCCCTGCCTCCCCCCACTCCAACCTGGCTGGGCTGCTTGCCCAACTATTGCTGGTTCCCTGGGCAGCACAGGCTCTGGCTGCTGCTGCAGGGCTCCGTTCCTGTGCAGCCGGGAGCAGCCATGGGGCTGAGGCTCTGACCTCATCCCCACACAGCCCCAGTCCGAAGCCACAGGGTTCCGGCCCCAGCCCCGCACTCTTGGGGGCTGTGAGAGGGCTCTGGCACCAGTCCACACTGTTCACTCTGATGTCCTGCCCATCTGGTCCTCATGTCCTGAGGCTCCTGGGCTCTCTGATCTAGGAACATCTGTAGTCCTGCTGGACCATGGATGTTGCCAGGCCAGAGAGTTGCGGATTTTGGAGGTACAATCTGTACAATATTTTCTTGCACCTGAACAATTTGTAACCTTAGAGAAGAGAGAACTTTAAGAGTATACAGAAATCTGAAGGTTGTTTTCAACAGCAGGCCTACAATATGCAGGAGAGGTTTAAACATACAACTTGGGGATTTAGGCACACAAGATGGGATTCATGAGAGGGGATTTAGGCACACAAGATGGGATTCATGAGAGGGGATTTAGGCACACAAGATGGGATTCATGAGTACTTAAGTGCCACTTTAGGACATGAATTAAAAAAAATAAGATTCTCAGAAGCTCTGCTCAGATGCCATCTAACATTGTGGATATCTAAAATTTCCATAGTGCTGTCCCACAGGTTCTTAAATTTCTGCTAGTAAATATATTCATAGCTACCTCAGTCCTGCAATCACCAAGCAGCTTGGTGCTTTGCACAAACTCCAAGCCCAAGCAGGATTTAGAAACTAGATGTTCTGCTGCTCCTGGTCCAGCAGATGCACTCAGAGGCCACCTTTCCACAAAGCACAGTCAAAGGCTTTATACAGTCAATATACACAGTTTATTGCACTCACCCAGAATGTGGTACACTGGGTTCAAGTCTGCACTCTGTTTGATATGGACCAGATATCCCACCCCCACTTAAATAGTCACTTCACTGGAGTTGGGACTTTGACGCTGCTCTCCCCCATCCTAGCTGAGTGACCTGAGCACTGCACAACAGAATCACTCTTTCCTCAATGACCCCATGAATACTCAAGTATTTCATTTCAAGTGGAATCACTGACACCAGTGATTGAGACAGATCCACTGCATAGCCCCTAGATTCATCTGGGGATTTGAACCTAAGTCTCCCCAATCCAAGGTGAGAGCTCTAATGAGTGCACTCTTGGATACAAGGGGGCAAGCATCTCCTCCTTCTCATTCTCTCTTTTAGGCAACTAGTTACAGGTGAAAGTTCACAGTTGTGAACCCTGAGTGGAAGGAGACACCTCCTTCCAGCCCAGTTAGATATCTAACTCTCTTTTAAGAGCACACCTTAGGCCACATGGCTGTTCTCTAAATTGCATGCTCGGACACTTAGGCAATATTCAGCCCATGGTCCCTTTATGAATCCCACCCACAACTCTCCTTTATTTAAAAAAAAAAAATTATAGGTGGAGAGTTGTATGCCTAACCCCTTAGATGCCTTTGCAAGTTTCAATCCAGAGCTATACATTTTTCATTATAGCTTCCATTCATTACAAATACTGCACATTCTACTGTACGGCACAGTGGTGGAACTACCATTTTACAACAGGAATGTCATTGCATGTTTCTATATCATGCATAAACCTCCCATTATTCTTTAGAATCATGTAATTTTGGTATGTCTGCTTGTACAAAGGATTCCTTACAAATAAAAAATAAAATTAATAATTTTTGCTCAGCACAGTTTTACCTAGCAACTGCAAATGTACACTCAGCCATTTCTAAAGCTGTCTTTTGTTTATTAAAATTCCAATAAAAACAACTAATTTAATAGCCATTTTGTTACTTTAGCATAAAAAGTTTCCAAAATTTAAAATGTATAAAAACAGAGAAAATTTACGGAAGAGATAAATTTCAGTAGATTTTTACATATGTAAAAAGCCGGTGAGTATACGGATATATGCATTAAAGTAATTTTCTAGCTCAGTGAATCCACGTCAGAAATGGTTGCCTATGCTAAAATAACACTACTTTCTTAGCTCTAAAAATCTTTTAGTTGAAGACTTTTACTTTATAAATTACTAAATTATTTTAGAGGTGATTTAGTACCTAATAATATGTTGAGTTGAATAGGTTTCTTTGTAAGCAACTGCAGCCTCTAAACACAGCTAAATTTGTTCCGCATATTACCGAGAAATAGGTTGTTTCGCATATGTTTAATACCAATCAAAATAAAGGCTCAATTTACAGGGTAGCTGGAAAATTCCATTTTGGACCACATCAGTGTCTCTTTAGTCTTTGTGATTTTGTATATGGAAAAGGGATTTTTCAGGACTAAACTGCAACAGTATTTTATCATGTGTAACAATGAGTGCAGTTGTAGCAGTATCTGTAAAGACTGGCAAGGAAAGCAGCTGCCAAGTGCCCAGATTTTAGTGTCTCAGTATGAACAACTGCAAGATACATACTCACATGCCAAACCCCACATTTTAAAAAAGGGAGGTTGCTCTGAAATATTCTATTTCACTTCAGTAATCAGGAAAAACTGCTGAGGTGTCAAGGACAATTAGTCCCACTTGTGAATCAAGGAGGGAGAAGAAGGAGCACAAGTCTTGTGACTCATACCAGTGAGAACTGCACTTGAGTACTTTCGTTAATTTTCTTAAGGATGAAAACATTTGAAGATATTTTAAAAAGTGCAGTGTTAGACAAAAGAGAGAAATACATAGCAGTATTAGTGTGGTGTTATCTCCTTGAAAGATCAGATAATACATTTTATTGTATAAACTTCTGTTGTTCAGATGGACATGCTTTTGGGTGAAGTTCAAAAGCTTCTCTCAAGCCCTCTCCAACACAAGTTGGCCCAATAAAAAAATATTTCCTCATCCATTCTGAGTCCCTCATGGAACCAGTACCATTACATATAGTTTAGAAGGTGGATAGTAATGGGAGTGAACAATTTGAGCTGTAAAGGCACATCTGCATGTAACATTTGAATATAGTTTTCTTGGCAAAAGGTTCTGATAAATCTATCTTAGCTACGTTACCACTTGAGGTTTCCAATTTTAGGCCAAACAGAGAAAATTCCAGAAATTAATTATTTGAGCAGCATATTCATCCAGAATATCTAAGGTTTGCCATTTTGGGGACCGGTACAAGCTTTAAAACCTTCCAAATTCACTATTAGTACATTGCAGAATCACAAAACTCCAGAGAAAGAATGTTTGATACAAGAATAGTATTTTTCAGCTCCAATACAAAGTGATTTTAACTCCTAAAAAGAAAGTCATGAATAGCCTACAGAAATTTTGTTTTGTTTTTAAAACAGACAAGAAAGAAACCACAATTAGAATCAAAGAACACTAGAACTGGAATGGACGTCGAGAAGTCATCGAGTCCAGTCCCCTGACCTCATGACAGGACCCAATACCATTTAGACCATCCCTGACAGATGTCTATCTAACCTGCTCTTAAATATCTCCCAACAAGGAGATTCCACAACCTCCCTAGACAACTTATTCTAGTGTTTAACCACCCTGACAGTTAGGAAGTTTTTCCAAAAGTCCAACCTAAACCTCCCTTGCTGCAGTTTAAGCCCATTGCTTCTTGTGCTATCCTCAGAGACCAAGGAGAACAATTTTTCTCCTTCCTCCTTGTGACAACCTTTTAGATACCTAAAAAGTTCTCATGTCCCCCCTCAGTCTTCTCCTTTCCAAACTAAACAAGCCCAATTCTTTCAGTCTTCCTTCATAGGTCATGCTCTCTAGACCTTTAATCATTCTTGTTGCTCTTCTCTGGACTCTCTCCAATTTATTCACATCTTTCTTGAAATATGGTGCCCAGAACTGGACACAATACTCCAACTGAGGCCTAATCAGCGCAGAGTAGAGCTGAAGAATGACTTCTTTCACTGTGATATTATGTGATAATGGCAGTACTCATTAGCAACAATAATGCAAAGAAAGATTCATCCCTTCACAGGAAAAAGGAATGTGTCAAATATCATACAAAGTAGCTAAAAAATTACAAGACAGACACATATTGATTTGATGTCCAGTTTGTTATGAATCATAGGTGGATGTACTTCATATTAAGGAGCAGAGATCCAAATTTGTTTTAACCTGCTCATTGAGTTCAAACCATGTTATATGCCATATGCGAGGAAATTATATATAATTACAGAGCAGCAGGAAATGGATGCTTTTTTTTTTAATTGACTTGCTTTTGTCCTTTTCCCCTCCTTTGTATATGTATGCTTGCTTGATATTAAAGAACTGCTTGCAGAATAGGTTAATAACTGCCCCCTGCTGAAAGCTACCAGATGTCCTGAGCCTTTCAGTGTATTTCCCAGTGGAGGGAAATAACTGAAACTTGCTTTATTTACATATATATCCCAGTGTTCAAATGGAGGTGGACCCAAACAGCATACAAGCACCCCCTTTCTTTCAGTAATATCAGCCCAAATCTCACAGAATGATTCTGTCGCAAGGCCTGAGTAGAGAGACCAATGCTGTGAACAAACACTTCTGCTGCTTGTGAAGCTCACCACCACACAGAACATTTTCCCAAGACCGAATACTTGTTTGCATCCTACAAAAAGTGGAAGGCTGCATCACCTAACATTTACCATAACAATATTTTAAAAACCAATAAATAACTTTACATATCATGGACAGTAAAATAACCCCTTTGTAGGTATGTAGGCATTTGTAATATTTAATAATACTCTATTCATTTTCATGTGTTGTTTCCTACCTATAAATAGAGGAATCAAAGATTTGAGGTCAAGGAACAGTAGTGAAAAAGCCCTTGAACAAAAGAGTGTGTACCACAAGCCTGAGTTAATTCTGGGTCTTATGAATGATTAGGAGTTTGAGAGAGATCTACAGACTGTTAGACATACTTCCAATTCATTTCTATAACATCCACTTCATTTTCAGTTTGTTTTTCCCCTTCCCAGCACAATAACCATTGCTGAAAATGAGGTAAATCACTGTAAAACAAACAGTGCCAAAGAGACTCAAGAATAGGGCAGGAAATCACTCAGATTCTAAAATAATCTGTTTATAAATCAGGAAAACAAGAATTGGATCTTCCAAGCTGATGAGAGCCTTAATTCAATCTGTATAAGTTGAGAAATAATTCCATTTGTGATATTACAAAAAACAAACAAAACCTTCCACCAGCCAAAGGAGGTTTCCTGGAGTGCTCTACCAACATCTCTTCTGTGTAATTGGCGTGTGTCAGAGGAGAATATGGATTGAATAAGACTGTATTGTGAACATTAAAAATGGCTCAAAGCCATTTAAATTTACATATACAGGTCACTTAAGCATTCTTAGTACAATATAAAGGTAGGTCTTTAAAATATTGAAACAATTTGCATAGCTTTTGCTATGACATAAAATTTGCCCTGTCTTCATAGCAGCACAAAACAAGGCAACTGTTACAGTGCCAGTTTCACTGACAAACCTATTCTTTACACAGCTTTTGAGCAATTATTTTGAAAGTATAAAATCACAGCAGGTACATGTGAATCTCATTTCTATGTGTGGCAGGGTGTTGCCCTGCCCTGGCTCTTTAAGAGGCCAAGGAGCTGGAAGAAGGAGAGCCCAGCTGTGGGCAATTAGGAGAGCCCAGCTGAGGGCCATAAGAACAGCTCTTGGGAGGACAGAGAGACCTGCCTGCTACTCTGGAGGAGAGAGCAGTTAAGACTTGATGGCCAGGGAAGAAGGAGGCTCCCTGGAGGGGGCAGGAGGAACGCAGGCTACACGGCCTGAGGCCCAGTGCTGCATAGGAGGCAGTCATGAAGAGCCAGGGTGAGCAATGGAGGCAGCCCTAAAGGGCTGGGCCGCATAGGAGGCGGCCACAGCTAGCAAGGAGGCAGCTGCGGTAGTCGCGGGGAGGCTGAGCTAGGGAAGCCCCAGCCCATAAGTCCAGGAGGTAACTAGGCAGGCAGAGGCGTGCCTGTGGCCAGGGAGTAGGGGCCTGGAGATCCTGTGGCCTGCCCGAAAGGGCTGTTAAGGGGCTGGCAGGGGTCCTGAGGCCAGGAAGGCATGAAGGGTGTTAGGAGTCCCCAAGGAGAAGAACTGGGGGTCCCTGAGCGTCGGGAGGACCCTGGAGGAGAAGCGGATTACAACAACATGGACTATCCCCCAGAAGGGGGTGTGGAGCAACCGAGGAGTGGTCACTGCCGGAGGGTAGTGCCCTGAAGCCACCACCACACCCAAATGGTGCAGCCAGCTACTTCCTCCCTCCCTCCGCCCCAAACCGGCCATCCTGGAGGGACGAGCCAGGCAAAAAGAAAAAAAAGTGAGTGAACTCGCTACATATGTATGAGTGTATTTCTTTCTGGGAATATGCATGGATACTCAGATGTCCTCCACAACAATGGCTTTTAATGGCTCCATCTGTGGCAGCAAAGGTAACGTTCTGTGCTTATGTTCAGTAAGAACTATTAAAAATAGTTGTGTGTGTATATATGCACTGAAGGCCCAATGGACATTTTGCTTGCTGGTCATAAGGTCAGTAATCCTTCATCAACAGAGTTTGCAAACTAATGCATTTAAAACATCTGACAGGTCCAAAGGAATAGTGGAATCTTAAGTAATAAATATTAGGTTTTGATTTCATATTTTTAAATTTTCCTCCTTGTGCACAAGGAAGTTTGCCTTGTGTATATGTTCAAAAGACTCCATGAGTCAGGGCTTTAAGAAAAGTTATGAAATATTGCAAAACTTATAAAATTATGAGAGTTGGCAACATTACTAATACACCATACTAAAATGTGACTGTAGCTGTCATATGGAGAGTTGCTGTTGAATTCAGACACACATTCATCACTCTAAGCTTTACTATGCCAAAGGAGGTGGGGTAAATAGATCACCACAATAGCTATGGGGCTTACAGGTGCTGGAGACTGAACTGCAGTGGAGTGGAAGTCTCACTTGATGGTTGGAGGACATCAATTTTGAAGTAAATTATGCTATAATACAAATGTCTTCCAACTTCCTAAAACCATGCCAGTTGCACAAGTTAAGAACAACGGCAAACAGCCTTGAATCTGAATTAACCAACATATTCACTTACTAAGGCTTTTAGGTTGAGTAGTAGTCACTACCACCAGCTACTGAATTAAAATTAATTAAAAGGACTTTTTGCTGCATCTTGCAATTTATTATAGGGTATATGTCGGTTTTAAGGTATTAATTGTGAATCCTAATATTGCTCTTATTGACTGGGGGGAGAAAAAGCTTTCTCCCCATGTGCTAAATATAGTAAAATCTTTTCCAATAAAATAAAAGCTAAGATATGAACAAGTGAGGATAGCCACATTTTAAAAATTAAACATATTTACATGAACATATTCAGTAATTCTATGATACCTGAAAATAGTTGCAAAAAAATCAGCTGCCTTCAGGTTGAAAAGTCAGACCAAGAAATTCTGTTGCTGGCAACATTTGTCTGGTTTGGTAGGTACACACCAATGCAATCCAAGAAGAGAAGACATAAAGTGTGTTGACTACAGCAAGCTCAACAATAAAGAATGACAATACAAATAAACAATAAGGAATAGAAAGGCAATTTCTAGCACACATACATCTGTCTATTAAAAATGAGTTGAACATGCTACATTTATCTATGAAATGAACAAATTCCTAGTAAGGTGGAATGAGGCTTGCTAGTGTATGATCACCTACAGATTACTGAATACAGAATTTGAAGTCAAATAGATATAACCACAAAGGTTTTCCTGCAAGCCTTGTTGGATTTATGGTGTGTGCAGTCTTCTATTATTATTGCAAATGACATGGAATAATTTTAGATGGTGTTACAATGATATGTTGCCTGCCTCCAAGTTTACAATATATAAAGACAGGTTGACATTTTCTAGTGGGCTTAAGTGACATGGAAGTCTAAGGCCCATTTTCAGAAGTAACTAAGTCACTTAGGAACCCAAGCCCCTCAAAAGCAAACAGGTCTTAGACATTTCAGAAAAATTATTAGGGAAGGCAGCAGTTAATAAGGACATCTTTGGTTGCTTCTGAAGATGATGTTAAGAAGGAGCATTTGAAAGACAAGTTTAAAGAAGGAACGTATAAAAGAGGAGAGAGAGGTATATAATTGGAAGAGACAAGATCTTTTCAAGGCCTAGGAAGAAAAGAAAGGAATGGTTGGCAACAGCCCAAGAGACTATGGGTACGTCTAGACTACAGGCTTTTGTCGACAGAAGTTTTGTCGACAGAATCTGTCGACAAAACTTCTGTCGACAAAGAGCATCTAGACTACATCAAGCAGATAGACAAAACTATTTGCTTTGTTGACAGAGCGTTCAGACTGCAGGACGCTCTGTCGACAGAAGAAAGTACCTGGAACTGCTTCTGCCAGGTCACAGGGCAGCATGTACTTCCTGGTGCTGCTGCCTGCCCTTTGCAGAGACATATGCTAAAAGGACCCCGACTAGCCATTGCTGCTGCTGCAGCTGCCTTGCTTACCTCCTAGAGGGACAGCAAAGGTTCTGCAGTGCTTGCTTGGAGTGCCCTGCTTCCTGGCACAGCACAGCAGTGTGGCTCTTTTTTTGGGAGGGGAAGGTTTTTCCAAACCTTTGTTTGCCATGGAGCGAGAGCTTCCCCTGGGCAGGCGCTGGCCCCACTCCACGGTGCTTCAAATGCTGCTGCAACTGCATGAGACTTTCATGCTGTTAATGCCTGGTCCGGATCCTGAACCCAGACTGGAGCCCCTTCAGGATGCAGCAGCACTGTTCCTGCCTCCGAACTTTTTCCCGGAGAGGCGATTTTTGGAGGATGGAAACAAGTACGGACTGGAGGACCGGCTCGTAATGGAGCAGTGGGATGATCAGGCTTGGCTCCAAACTTCAGGATGTGGAAGTCCACCTTCCTGGAGCTCTGCAACTGGCTTGCCCCCACCCTGCAATGACAGGACACCCACCTGCGCCCTGCCATCCCGCTGGAGAAGAGGGTAGCTATTGCCCTCTGGAAGCTGGCCATTCCTGATAGCTACCGGTCAGTGGGACACCAGTTTGGTGTGGGGAGATCTACTGTTGGTGCTGTGTTGATGGAGGTAAGGCCCTTCGGGGGGAAGAGGGGGTAGTCCATAAGAGGACTGTAACAGAAAAAGGGTGGTTGGGGGGCAATGGAGGGGAGGTGGTGGAGGGCTCCTGTGCCTTACACCATCATACTACTGGGAGCAATCGGGGGATGGTCTCCCAAGGACTTGGGCAACCCCTCTTTATTCATATTCTGTGTGTTTGTATGTGTCTATTTCTGCAGGTGGTGAGGGCCATCAACTCACAGCTGCTGAATCGGATTGTTCGCCTCGGAGACCTAGACACCATCATGGCCGGTTTTGCAGGGCTGGGATTCCCAAACTGCAGAGGAGCGCTCGATGGAATGCACATTCCCATCCGTGCACCACCCCATCGAGCCGCCCGGTATATCAACAGAAAAGGGTACTTTTCCATTGTGCTGCAGGCCCTGGTTGGCCACCGTGGACTATTTGCGGACCTTTGTGTGGGGTGGTCGGGCCGGGCACATGATGCTCGGATCTTCTGCAATTCACACCTGTACGAAAGGCTGCAGACAGGAACCTTCTTCCCCCAGCGAACCTTTGCATTGGGGACATAGAGATGCCAGTCTGCATTGTGGCCGATGCGGCATACCCCCTCATGCCCTGGCTTATGAAGCCATACACAGGGCATCTGACCCCGAGCAGGGAAGTGTTTAATGCGCACCTGACATGTGCACATTTACAGGTGGAATGCGCATTTGGCCAGCTGAAGGGAAGGTTTAGGTGTCTGCTAACTTGCCTTGACATGGGGGAACACAATATCCCAGAGGTGGTGGCAGCATGTTGCATCCTCCACAACCTGGTGGAGAGCAAAGGGGAGGCCTTCCTCCCAGGTTGGGGGCCAATGGCTGAAGTGGAGGGGAGGCGGTTTGCGCAGCCTCTGACAGCTGCCGTTTGCCAAGCCCATCAGGTGGGGGTTTGCATCCGGGAGGCTCTGTGTGAGCGTTTCTCAGCTGAAGCCCAATGACTCCCCAAGGTATCCCCAATGGGGTCTGTGGCCCTGGGCCCCCCCATCCCAAAACCTTCCCTCCCATAATCCATCCCTGCATCAGCCTCCGAGCAGTTAAGACACACACACATGTTAAATATGAAAAATGTTTATTAACAAGTAAAGTTAGAATTAGGAACTGTTATAAAACATAGTATTGTTCAACAACTGTTAAATAAATTTTTTGGAAATATTAACCTGTGTTTAACTGTAGTAGGAGGGGGGATTTCAACCTGGAGGGAGGGAGGGCAGACAACTTAAGGGTAATGGCGGTATCACCTGGGCTGCAAGGCTTTGCCACCTCTTGTCCGTGGACCCTGCTGTCCTCGGGCTCGAGTTGGGGCTGAAGATGACTCCGCTCTAGCGGGGGGCAGGGCTGGAGGGTGGCAGGGGCTGAGGGAGAGGAAGGGGGTTAGAGGGGTTGGAGCTGGATGGGCAGGAAGAGTCCCCATGGGGAGAGGACCTGGCACACCCAGGGCCTCCTGGACAGTGGCACACATTGCACTCCACTGCGGGAGGAAGCCCTCAAGCAGGCGAGTATGCCAGCGAGCCTCCTCCCTGGCTCTTTCGGCCATGGTCCCCTCAATGTTCTCTATCACCTCCACATGCCTCCGCAAGAGGTGGTTATAAGCCCGCCAATGCCTGCGGGTGCCGTGGGACCGGGTGGGTGGTGGCACAGGTGGCACTTGGCGGTCAGCAGCAGCAGGTCCGGCTGTGGAGGAGAAGAGGGAGAACCGATCAGTGTTAGCAATTCACACACAAGTCCTTACAACAAAGGATGGGAATGTTGTTACTGGTAGGCCTCGTCTGGCCCTGCCAGCCGCCTCGGCTGCACAGGGGCCCCGTTGTGGCTAGGACAATGTCCACCTCCACCCCCTATAACCTGCCCCTTCCCCCTCATGGCCATCCAGGCCAGATCAGTGTGCAGCCACACAGTAGGACAGGGGCCTGCAGCACCTTGGGTCTCCCATGGCCCCCACCCACATACCCACTGCCTGCTTGCACATGCGCAGAGAGATGCAAGCTGTCCAGGAGGACCAAGACATGAACATTGCTCTGCAGCCTCTCTGCTCCCACCTCCCCTGTTCTGTGACCCTGACTGCACTCACCTGATGTTCCTTCATCAGTGTCGGAGGATGCCTGCAAGGCTTCTTGGGTCTCCGGGACAGGCTGCAGAGTCAGGGTCAGGGTGTCCTCCGTCTGCTCCTCCTCCTCCTCCTCCCGCCTCTGCTGCACCGGTGTGTGCAACCCTGTCTGCATGAGCACCGGTGCAGACATAGGTTCCTGGCCTCCCAGGATACGGTCCAGTTCATTATAATAGGCTCAGTGCCCTGGGGCTGCACCTGAGGCTGAGCTCTGCTCTCGGGCCTTCACATATCCCTGCCGAAGCTCTTTGACTTTCGCCCGGACTTGTTGCACTGTCCTTGGGTGGTGCCCTTTATCGGACAGCCCCTGAGCCATGCGGCCGTAGATGTTGGCATTCCTGCACCGAGTGTGCAGGGCCTGGACTGCTTCCTCCTCCCCCCACAGTTCGAGCAGTGTCAGGACCTCTGGCCCTGACCAGGCTGGGGCTCTCTTTTTCTCAGCTGCGGGCACCAGGGCTGGCTCCCTTGAAGGTCCTTGGGGGCCTCATGGCTCAGGAGCTGCACACATGGCCACGTGCAGGTGAAGCTGGGAGAGCTCTGTGCTGACAGGCTTCCTCTGTGGCCAGCTTCCTGGTACAATGCCTGCCAGGGATGTCTGTGCCTTTAAAACATGGCTACAGACAGGAACAAGAAGAGGTTTTTCCTGAAAGACTGTCCAGCAGGGGGTTTCCTTGGAGGTATTTTTCTGTTGACAAAAGAAACCCCCGCATCCAGACTGCCCTTTTTGTCGACAGAACTCTGTCGACAAAGGCGTTATGCCTCGTAAAGTGAGGTTTACCCGCGTCAACAAAACTGCTGAGTTCTGTCGATGTTATGTCGACAGAACTCAACGGTAGTGTAGACGCAGGTATAGTTTTGTCGACAAAAGTCCACTTCGACAAAACCCTGTAGTCTAGACACTCCCTATGAGAGCAAAAACTGAAGAAATAGACCAAATTCCAAAAGAAATATAGGGGTAGTGTGATGAGGTACTCTGCCCACTGCAGTTATGGTGCCTCCCCTGGCCATTCTGGGGACTAGCTTAGCTAGGATAACACCCATTCCAACAGTTATACCCAATCAACATCTCCACTGCAACCCCTCTGTTGCTCTGCAGAGCAATGTAGCGTCTTCATGACTTAACCCTCTGCTATGGTCACTATTGTGGTCTCTGGTTGCAGGAGAAGAGCGGGAGTGGGTAGGAGTGTATCAAGGTTCCACTTCACTGCCTCAGAGTGACATGCCCGCAGTACCTGGGCTACCCTCTACTCTGGGTTACATCTCAAGGACCCTCTACGCAGTAGCCGGAGTCCATTCCCTGCACCTTGCTGCCTTTCCTTGAGATACTTCCATACCTCCTGGTCATCTTCAGTACGCTAGCTTTGCTAATGCCTTCACTCCCTCCTTCCTGGGAGTAACTTTGAAAAGCATGACCACCTTTTCAAAAGGAAAAAGTGGCATATATGCAGGAGCCCTGGCTCTCTGTGTCCCCATTCCAAGCTTCTCATCTTCCCTCCTCCCCCTAAGGGCCCAGAAGCACAGAGGGCTTCAGGGACGGAATTTGCAGTCACTCCCTGGGAAAAGGGAGGTATACTTGAGGGATAAGTTGACCACCTGTCCCAAATTAGGCAGTACACAGTTCCAAAATGGATAGTTCTGGTCACAGTCCTAGGCTGAATGACTCTGGGACAGCATTTGTCCTGGATTCCTTGCAACACTGTTCTATGTCTGCCCAAGGCTCAGGGGCAGAGCTAGCCTCTTCCTGGTGGGGGCTAAGGTGGACCTTAACTCCCTCTGATTACAAAGCCATGGCCAGGATATAGGAAGAGCCCTCAAGGAGCCTGGGCTGTTATGGGGAGCCCCAGAAGTTCTACCTTTCCTGAACTGGGCACTGGGGTGACTGAGAGCAGCCCTAGTTTGCATCCCTGCACTTACCCACAGGCATGCCATCCATGGCTCTAGTTAACTTTTTTTCCCATAGGATCCAGCCATTGACAAGGAATGGGGAAAGTGAGGCAAATTTGGATTTTGGTGACCAACTAAATAGAAAAAGGAAATCAAGAGGATAATAATGTTGGCTTTGGCAGGGGAAGAGGAAAAATATAAAAATGTTACACTAAGATGACAATTGGGGAAAAACAGGAAGGATGCTGGAGATAGGTAAGAATGGAAGTAGAGGAAGGAGATTAACCACAAAAATTAGAAGTTCAGTTTGTAACATATTATAGACTGAGTGAAAGGCAAAATCCTTGTTCTTATCTAGTAAGATCTTTATGATAATCTGAATGAGGTACAAAGAGCACATTAAATTGTTCATCTTTCTGGGGTGCAACAAATGGGTTTACTGAAGTATTTTTAGAAGTCTTAGTCTACGTTTTGTAGAGCTGATCAAAAATACCAATGTCTTAAATCAAAGCATTCCATATGAAATGTGTCAGTTATGATATTTCATTCTGGAAACAGAAATCAAAACAAAGCGTTTTGCCATGACTGTAACATCCAACCTTGTCAGAAACTGTTTCCATTTTTTGTTTTAAAGATTTTAGATAGAAATTTTATTACTTTATGTTATTACTTTGTTCTATTCTTATATTTTATTCTCTAAAATCTGATTGAATCAAATAACAAGCAAGTATTTCAAATTTAGCAAAATTTAATATTTTCAGTAAGTCAAACAGACTTTTCCAAAAAAATTGATTTAATGAAAATTTCATAATTAAGCTTTTATTCAGAGTTAGAATGCATTTAAGTCAAATTTCACATAACAGAAACTCCAAGTTTCAACCATCTCTGATATTTTGGCTTGCTTTAGTAAGTGTGGCCATTCTTATTTGAATCTCAAGAAGTAGGTTCTAAATAGAAAATGAGGTGGCATTTTTATCCCATTCTAATTAGAAATACAAGAGTTTTTAAAGCAAAAGTACAAAACTGACTAGCCAATTTAGGTTTCCAACCAATTTAAATCTGCTCCCAACTGGGTTGGGAAGGAATGAAGGAATTCACAAATTAAATCTCTCTCTCTCTCTCTCTCTCCCAAAAAAAAAAAAAAAAAAAAAAAATCCATTGTAGCAAAGCTTATTTCCTAGGAAATGGTCCAGAATCAATTTCAGACATATTAGCCTGTGAAAATAAAAATCAAAACAAGCAATATAGAAAAGATTTAATATATTTATTTTATGTCCAAGCTTAAGTTTTACAAACAAATTTAAAGGAATCAAAGCTAGAATAAAACTACGTCTGCTGCTAACCATAAATTATGTATGGAGAAGGCATATTTACTAGTGCTGCTAATAATGCAGAACACCTCTGAATGAGCATTGACTGCTGAATACCTCAGGTTATTTTATAATGAATTATGCAGCAGGTTCCAGTACCAGAACTGTGCTAAGGTGCTAGAGTTCAAGAGTGCTTGTGAGTCATTCAGGAAACAGCAGACAAATAGTGCCTTTTCTTTTGTATACAAAGATCGAACATTTTAAGAACTGCCATCAACATACAAATGGACAAAAATGAAGAGTGCCTGCTCAGATGAAAATTATTTTCTCTCTCATATGTCTTTCAAGGACACAGCTGAGTAAAATTTCAAATAACGATATAAGAGTTATGCATCCAAATCCCATTAACAATAATGGAATTGTGAATATAACAACTGGCATACAGATTTGAATATTTCTTCCATCATGTATATTTAATTTCAGTAAGGGATCTTGTTCCTTGAGAGCAGTGAGGATTATGACCAGTTTGTGTCTCTTGAAAACTTGAGTGTCACAACATTTTAACATATAAAAAAGTGCTTTATGAATTGATATACTACGTGATTTGAATCAAGGGAGGCTCTTTTGGCTTATGGGGCTTTATTTTAATACACAGAATAGACGTAAAACAGAAGAAACAAGTTTGCCTTCCCATCCAAATATCATCAATTTTCATTTCATAGTACTCTTTTAGGAGCAATCATGTTTCCAGATGCCCCTAGAGTTTATGATTATTAGCCCTTGATAATAAGAAAAGTTGATCCAAGATACACTCATGCAACATAAGAATCATAACATTATTTGGAAAAGTTTCAATGTCCTCTTTTTCAATACCTTCAGAATAACTTCAGTCCCTTTCACTTTTGCTAAGAGTTGCATTCCTCTTCACGCCTGCTTCCTTTCCTGAGTCCTTTTTGTTTATTCAGTCATCATATTGTAGGCACTCCTGAATCCCGTTTTAGGTACGCCCATGCTGCATGTTTCTTTTGGTGGTGTGTACATATGTGCTTAATACCCTCCCCCCCGCCAGGTGTAAACAACAATGTAGCTCATGAGGCATAGCTTAGCAAGTAGTGTGACAACATACCTGAAGTACATATGCTACATAGTTCTATTTGCTGAAGCAGTGCAACACTGGATACACTGTTTTCAGCAGTGTAGAGTCTTGGTGCCTCCCCACTTCTGGAACTTTTGGTTGCCTTAGGAAGACACTCTGGCAGCAGTAAATGGCCTTGGCAGAGGGTGAACAGCACAGAAAGGCTCAGGCAGCAGCCCTCCATAAAGAAAGGCTCCAGCACCACGGAACAGATCCATCAATTTCCCACTGCTAGAGACTTCCCCCAGCACAGGAAAAGACTCTGGCAGTGTGGAAAGTCTTTACAGCTCCCTTTTCCTCTACCAGGGTGGGTTCCCAGCTACCTCCCACCCGCATAACCCTGAGCCTCTCCTTTCTACAGTGAACAGCTCTAAAAGCAGGAGCTGATGAACCCTTTCCATTCTACTAGTCTTTCACTGATGCGTGTAATTATGCTCACTGTGAATGCTGTTTGCTTTTCACTATAGTGTATTCACTACAAGTGAAGATATTACTGGAATATGGGTAACATGCTCAAGTTTGCTTTAATGTAGCCAGCAAAGATCATAATAATAGTGAAGATGTAGTAGCATGTGTACAAGCCCATCAAGGACCAAACGTTCAGAGTCAAGTTGCTAGACTACACTGATGCCTGCTCAGCCACGTCTATACTAGTATTGTTGCCTTTTGCAGCTATACTAAAGTGAGCATGGATATGCCTATCCATGCTACAGTCATACCTTCTGTTGCAATGCCTTCATTGACCCACTCTCATGCTTGCACAGTTAGGGTATGTCTACACTACATGGTTCCGTCGACGGAGACATGTAGTGTAGACATACCCTTACACTGCTACTTATGCTCATGCTAGTTCGATGAGAGTTCATAGAGTAGACATAGGCAAAGTGGGAGTTGCAAACTTCCGTACTGTGGATGTGAAGAACAGAATGCTTTTCTCTTCAGAGGTTTGTTAGAAATATCTGAGTGAAGCCAATAGGTTATGCAGCAGCAAATTTGTCCCACCCCCACTAAATCAATCTTTAGTAATGACAGTCTGTACAAACAGGAATGCTAATTTTACAGAAATTTACAACTGAAAAATACTAGAAATTCAACCATAGGGTTTGAAATAACCAATGGCGACATCGAGCTACTCAGAGCAACTCAAGTGCAAAAAGGCAGCATATGGCATTGGGAGTGCCTAACTTTTCACAATTTTAATTTAGTGTTTATTGTAGCTACATCAAATTGGCCTGGACGCACAACTGATACCAGACGTTCTTTCACTAAATATTACAATTTCTGTTTGCTAGACACCAGATACTTCCGGAACTGTACATGGCCAGGTCTACCATCATTATGCCCAGCGTGCCATAGGGTGACAAAGTGGAAGATATTATATTAAATTTAGCTAAAAATAGTGGAAAATATTTGAAATATGGTAATTATTTTTAGATATACACAACTGGAGTCATGGGTAGGGCCATAGCAAATTCACAGCCATGAAAAATGTATCCTGGGCCATGAAATCTGATGTCATTCCTCCTTTCCCTGCCCAGGAGCACTTTTACCCTATACCAGTGTTTCTTAAACTGTGTTCCATGGCACATCAGTGTGCTGAGAGGCAGTTGGAGATGTGCCATGGAGAACAGAATTCAAAATGGCCACTCTTAAAGGGGCAGGCAACCTTTTCCCCCCCTCAATAACTTTTTTTTTTTTTTTTTTGCTCAACAAAAAATCCTTGGTGTTCCCCATTAAAAAAAATATTGTTTGGTGTTCCTGGTCTTAAGTTTAAGAAACGCTGCCCTACTATACTTATTTCAAGGGGGAGACCAGCATTTATCAAATTTGGGGGTCCTAACCCAAAGGAATTGTGGGGAGTAGGAGGTCACACGGCTATTTGAAGGTTGTGGTATTGCCACCCTCACCTCTGCACTGCCTTCTCTGACTGTGTGCAGCCAGGGAGCAGCAGCTGCTAACGGTGGGCCCAGATCTGCAGGCAGCAGCATAGAAGTAAGAGTGGCAGTATCACGCCAGGCCACCCTTACTTCTGTGCTGCTGCTGCCAGTGGCTCTGACTTGAGGGCTGGGCTCATGCACAGTAGGTGCCGCTCTCCAGCTGCCCAGCTCTGAAGGCAGCACTGCCACCAGCAGCAGTGCAGAAGTAAGCATAGCAGCACTGCAACCTCCCCTACAATATCTTTGTGATCCCCTACTGCTTTTTTGGGTGAGGACTCTTGTTACAACAACATGCAATATCAGATTTAAAAGGCTGAAATAATGAAATTTATTATTTTAAAATCTTATGACGGAAAAATTGACCAAAACTTATTGAATTTGGTAGGGTTCTGGTCCCATGTAAAGCTAAGATTTGTTTTTAGTAAGTCATGGACAGGTCACAGACAAAGACAAATTCATAGAGACCTGTGATCTGTCCCCGACTTGTACTAAAAATATCCACAATAAAATGGGAAGGGGCTAGGCAGCTGCAGGGTGGCTGGGAGCACTGGGCCCCTACTACATGAGCTTCAGGATCCCCCTGGGCTGCTGCTGCAGCCAGGATCCTCCATTCCATGGGTACCCATACTGCCCATGATGGGCTGGGAGCTGTGGGTTCATTCTGCTGCCTCAGGACACTATGGTAGGCAGCTGGACCCTGATGATCAGTGCCTCCTGCCCACTGCAGATCAGCTGTTCCATGACATGCAGGAGACACTGGGAGGAAAAAAGGAGGAACAAGGGCTGGGCACGCTCAGCAAAGGGGGTGGAATGAAGTGGAAATAACAGGAAGTGGGGTAAAGCGGGAAGTGGGAAGATACAAGAGGGGGATAGAGCCTTGAGGGAAGGGATGGAATGGGGGCTAGGCATGGGGCAGAGCCAAGAGGAGAGAACCCCACGCCACATTAGAAAGTCAGTGCCTCAGTTCCAGATACCCAGTTTTGCCCTGGCTTCTTAATAGAACAGAAGTAAGCTCCTTATATGACAACAGATACAGGCCTTTATCCCCTTCAATGGAAAAATGTAGGTCTCTAGGAAATAGTCAGCCCAGGACGCTATAGTTTACATACAGCATACATAAGTTTTTAGGCTTTTGGAATCTCTTATTGGGACCACCTCTTCTCCAGTGCAAGACAGGACCCACAAGTATTGACTTCACAGACATGCATAGCTTGAAGTCTTGCTCTGAGAATTCAGTGGCTTCACCATACCCAGGCAATGGCCAGTAGTTAAGATGATTTCAATCTAGATAGCTGATTGGGAAGAGTCTAGTTAAGGAGACAGGAAAAAAAGTAGGCCTTAGCAGAAGCTTTCCCCACACCTGGTAAGCCTTCCTGAGAATGCTAAAAACAGCCTAAAGGATGGCTGCTATGGCTTTACAAGCACACATGACCATGCAAAGTGATGCTGAACTCCATATCTGGATGTTAATATTTTTTCCACAAACTAGTCTGGAAACCAAGCTTTGAAGCAAAATGTTCCTGCCATATGCTAAAGCTATTTAAGGCAGAAAATGATATCATGTGGTGTTCTTCATACACCCCCCCCAAGAAGACTCCTGGAAACACGTAAGAAACCAATCCTCACCTGCTGGAAGGGCTGGACACAGACTGAAGTAATTTCTAGCCCATGAATGATGACCTGAGGAATCCAAGCGGTAAAGTGAATATCTTAAGAAGAGGTAGCCAGCTTGTATCATCTCTCAGGGTGAGAATCTGCTAATTCATATCCAATCTATTTAGTATATTATTCTTAGTTTGCTTTTTTGTTGTTGTTTAGTAGGTAATCTGCTCTGAACTTTTGTACTTAAACTTGTTTTCATTTTAATCTGGACTTGGGTCTGCGGCAGGAAGTTGAGAGCTCTGGCTAGGGGTTTGGGCTTCCAGGTGGAGCCAGAAATGAGGGAATCAGGGGCTATGTCTACATTGCACTGTTCTTCTGGAAAAAAGCTACGCAAATTGCGAACCACAATTTGCGTACCTTTTTCCGCAAGAGGCTTTTCTGACATTTGGCCCATCTACACTAGGCCAAATGTTGGGAAAAAAACCTTTTTTGGAACATCCCTTCTTCCTTGTAAAACAAGGTTTACAGGGATGCTGAAAAAGCGCATCTGCTCTTCCAAAAAAAAATTTCGGAAGAGCCGACGCATTCTCTGGATATGGCAGAGTTTTTCCGGAATACCTCTGGTGTGGTAGACATTGCCAGCGTGTGGGAGACTGCTCCAAGTTGAGGCAAGAGATTGGGGTGCAGGGTGATGAGGGCTCTGGCTGTGGGGTGGAACCAGGAATGAGGGGTTTTGGATACAGGAGGGGTCTCAGGACTGGAGTAGGGGGTTGGAGGTGCATGGTGTGCAGTCCCAGGGGTGCTTACTGTGGCTCCCAGGAAGCAGCCAACAGGTCCCTGTGGAACCTACATCCTGAGAAACTCCACACTCCCCTCATGCTTGCACGCACAATCTCTGCAACTCCCATTGGTTGCAGTTCCTGGCCAGTGGGAGCTGCAACATGGCACTGGGGATGGTGGTAGTGCCCCTTAACACCTAGGAGTCATGGGCACCTGGTGTCCACTTCCTAGAGCCACATGGAGCCAGGGCAGGTAGGGAGCCAGCCTTAGCTCCTGTGCCTCGCCACTCCAATGACTAGAATTGTAATGGCCCAGTTGGCTGTGCCAAATGGAACTGCCAGAGTCACTTTTTTGACCAGGTGCTCCAGTTGAAAACCAAATTGAGAGAGACACGGACTGGGTATTAAACCCATATATCAGCCAGATTTGGCCAAGGCAGGATGGTACTATTCTGAGGTCCCAGACTGGGAAGCCAGTGGTTAGAGAGCCTGCATGTATCTGCAGCTGGGCGAGTCCCTGCTTGTGGGAATGCTCGTGAAAATGCAGGCTGGAGGGCTTCAAAGAGCAGTACAGTGTGAGAGAGATCCCAGCTGGGGATGGGGAGGAAAGGAGGGAAGGTCGGAGTGCTCAGTGCTACCTAGTTCCAGGTGGCATGCTGGGGGTAACATGTCACACACAGTAGGAGAGGAAATGAATGGGTAAAAGCAGATGAGCATAGCCTTGTCTCCACCCATCAAATGCATCGCTCATCTCAGTTTTGCTTGTGCATAGAGGTAAGTAATCTGAGCCAAGTAAAAAGCTGGCAGAGTTAACATCCCCCACAGAGCAAGGGCTGAATCACAGTGACTTGCCAAGTCACAATTCAATCCCTAGCCTGCTCTTAGGGCAGCGCAAGGACACACAGCCCTTTGAGCCCATGATCTAGTACTAAAATGACTATTTTGGAATTATAGTATACTCTTACAGACTAGTTTCTTTTACGTTTCTCATGCTGGATATAAAAAAAAAAAACTTGTAAAACTTATAAAAATGCATTTTTCTCTTCATCTTTATTGCCTCAGTGTGTACATATGCTCTGTCACAGTGGAAAAAAAAATGCAAAAACCAATACCTTAAGGCATTTGAATTGGTTATTGAACAGTATAAGATTCTCACTTGCCCTTTCCTTTTAGGTCTGCCTGTCATGTTACACCAACATATTATAGAAGAAATAATTCATTTTACAAAGATGTGCAAAAGGTCATAGACTGAAGTCCACAGGCCAGACAATAGTAGAATCCTATTTCTTCAAGTACCCATCTTACTAGTCATCTCACACACATTTCTACTTCGAGACAAATACATTCTTTTCCATCTAGAAGTACAGACACTTAGTAGAAATATTATTCAATATAGCCTGGCTGTATCTTCCTTTATGCCATCAAAAAATAACCCACACCCATAACACTTCATTTGTGGTTTCCTAGCTTTGTTAGTCCTCTGACACACATCCTTTTACACTAGGGGAACAAAAGTGGAAAATGAAATGCACAGAATGTTTCAGACAGTAAAATGATTATTTTAAATGTAGACTCAACAAACAAGTGATGTTGGATAAAGCTCACTTCCCTTCAGAATAGCAGGGAGATAGAAGACTACAACATATAGAATGATTTTGCATGCAAGTCTTAGAAAATAAAGGAATATGGATATTCCCCTCGCCCCTCGGGCACAAAACATGAGAAATTAGAAAATAAGCAGCAAACAAGTTAAAGGCATTTGGGAAAGAGGCCATACACTAAATCAGACAAGACTTTTCCAACAAAGCTAGGGATACCTCTCGAATCTTCACCATTACGACGGCCCGAGTTGCGACCCCCCTGCACTTACGATCATTTTTGTATGTGCAGAAGGGGCCAAATAAAACCCACCGACTTTCATCCTCGGCCCACATTTACGATGGTGCTTGGTACCTATCATAAATGCGGGTTCGAGTTACGATACCCCCGACTTGTGACACTTCCCCAGGTTGCAAGTCTGATCATGTTGCAAGTCGGGGGCTGCCTGTATATAAATTCATTTAGTACAAGAGCAATCCACAAGGACAACAAGAAAGTGACCAAAACAACATGTTACAAGAGAAGAGCTTGACCCAAGTGTAGATTTCTAAAGACAAAGCATCGTGTATATTGTAGAACTACCATACAAAGCCATTTGCTGCATCATGTGGCACTTGCAGTGATGCCTAATAAAATATAGCAATTAAGGATTTTTAAAGTGCATCTGTTGTACATATAGAAGACACAGCAATGGATTCACTAAGAAGATGTTTGATAGCTTTTGGAAATACTAGAGAAGGAGTACAAAAGAATTTTCAAGAATCTGCTTTGGGGAACTAAGCCCAAGCATATACTGAGGTACATGCAAATGTATGCAGACAGGCTAATCAAACATGTGCTACTTCTTAATAAACATGTTGCTGCATCTTTCAATATCAAATGCTGTGTGACAGATGGATATTTTATTAGATGTGCAGGAAACAGATCAGAGGAAGCTTAAAACAGTTGCAGCTTTTATAGACTTGTCATCAGCCTATGGCACAGTCTGGTGCATGAGCCTACTGCGGAAGCTATCCAACCTCTTCAGCGCAACCAGGCATTTCAACTCATTAGGTCAATGCTTTCAGACAGAATGTTCCATGCTAAACTGACTTCAGAGTTAGAGGGGAAAAAAGCAAAAGCTGCACCCAGGGCCTTCCAAATGTTCAGGACTAGCACTATCCCTGCTTAGCTCACACATGTGATTTGCCTAAAATGACATACCACAAATTAATTTATGCAAATGACTTGGCAGCCACACTCAAGAAAGCAGAAGACACCCTTAAGGATGATCTGAAGAGGATGGAAAACTATTTTCCATTACTAGTGTTTCAAATCCAAACTCTCAAAACCAGTGTCTTCAGTTTCCTTGTCTCTGTAATTCTCAAGCAAAGAGGCTGCTGAGCACAAACTTTTAGAGCAAAATAATCTCCCACAATCCTAATCCATGCTACCTAAGAGTCCCTTGATTACAGCTTTAGCAATCAATATCTAAAGCGAGTGAGCCATAAAACAAAGGTCACATTAAGATAATCCAAAACCTAGCAAGTTGTAGCTGGAATTATGATGCTCAAATACTACAAACAGAAACACTATGTTTAATTTATTCCACAGTGAGTACTGTGCACCTGCACAGACCTCACTTAGATCCAGCCAAATGCAGCTGTGAAACTTGTAACCAATACCCTCCAATCCACTCTGAATCTCACAAACATCCTTCCTGCTAGCCATCTCTCTAGCTCTGTGGTTCTCAACTGGTGGTCCATGGTGACTTTTTCGGTGGTCCACAGGAACATTGTCCAAAGTCACTGGGGTGAGCAGGCGCCACCGTTAGGCTGTTTTATGCTGTGTTCACAAGCATGTGGCGCATCATCCATAGCGTCACCTGCAGGAGGAATTCTTGGATCTGAAAAATGATTTTGCAGCTCAAGACGTGTACCAGCAGTCTACCATAGATAAATTTTGGGCCAGCGTGACCGGGAGTTTCCCATATCTGTCAGCACATGCAGTCAGATTTCTTTTGCCATTTGCATCAACTTATGAGTGAGACTGGATTTTCATGTTTGTTGCACGTTAAGTCCAAACAGAGGAATCGGCTTGCAGTGGAAAGCGATTTTCGTTGTGCATTATCAAGTACCACTCCAAACATTGAAAAGCTTGTCAGTGAGAAGAGAACCCAAAAATCTGTTAGTAAGAAATAAATTTCAAACCAAAATTTTCATTGTCTGCTCTTTTTTTATCATGTCTCAAAGGAGGTGGTCCACAAAAATTTTTTGATTGGCCTGGTGGTCCATGGACTGAAATGAGTTGAGAACCACTGCGTAGCTGATGCTATGTTGCATGAGTATAAGCTCCCACTCCATGTCCAACCTATTCACCCACCTCACACTTGCCTTAAAGTTGTCCTGAAGACAGTGGATGACTACCAATCATATTAGGACATTACACCAGGTATACGAGTGGAGAGTTAAGAATTCACCATTGTGCAAATGCAGAGACCTGCAAACCACTGAATACCTTGTGAATAAGAGCCCAATCTTTTCATTTCCAGGAGGTATAGCAAAGCATATCATATACAGAAGCCCTCAAATGGATTTCAAATCTTTTGCTAACATAAATATTGCTAACAAATATTTCCAGCTGAAAGTAGGCCTCAGAGTTAGTTATGAAATATGCACTCAAACCAGTATTTGTTCCAACTTCTTCATATTTTAATTCTCTCCCACAGTGTATGGGTGGCCATTTTTTTGTCAAGTACAGCAGGAAAATCTGAGGGAGGTGGAATGTATCTTTGCATAGGGTTAAAAGAAAATGAAGTCTTAAATATTTAAATCTGTCATTCAGAATAAAAATTCCAGACTTGCCAACAAGAAAAAGTATCTGTAACAACTCGTTATCCTTGAGCAAGCTTAAATAGACTGAAGTGGTTAGTACCTGGATCAACTATATAACCCCATCTCTACATTTATTCCAAGATATTTATAACAGCATAACTTGTATGGAGAGATCACAGAAAGTTCTGACTTAGAGGTTCAAGTGTGTGAAGTCACACATACCTCTCAAAGCATGGGGTGAGTGCAAAAAAAACCACGCCAAAATCATCATGGTAATTGAAGTCCGGCAAGTATTTCTTAATTTTAAGCATACAGGTTGTCATACTGACTTCAGCAGGGCTACTTATGTGATTAACTTCACGCACACGTGAATGTTTGGAAGACCAGGACATAGGAGGATGACTCAAATGGACCCAATGCTTCATATGTGTGTTTAATGAAACTGAAGACCTCTGTGTTGCCTAATACTCATGCACATGTATGGGAAAGAAGATGAGTCTAATGTATTTGAAGGAGTTAAATGTTTTCTCTACTGCCGCTCTATAGGCTAAAACAAGATTTGGCAGCATGTAGAAACTTGAAAAAAATTGTATTAAAGAACAGTTTATCAGATTATAAACTTAATTCTACTTTTTTCCTAAGGGGATATAGTTTGTGGTATATATAACTCCTACCACACAACAGAATAAACCATACTTACCTATTATACAGGGTTTTACATCAGTCTCATGAATACTACAAAATTAAATTATTTAAACTTTCCTCATGCCTGAGGGAGGGAAACATTTTAATTTTACAGATTGGGAAACTAAATCAGAGAAGTTAAAACTGACTTTACCAAACTAACACAGGAAGGCTTTGACATAAATGAAAAGAGAATCTAGTCCTCCTAAGCAATGTTCCCCCTCATCTTTTCCATCCACGTGTGGATTTTTCCACTTATGTGCAGAATAACTTTTTTAACGTGCAGTGAGGCATGTATGAATGTGCACCACCAGTAGCAACAAAAAACCTAACTATGGGTGAGCAGCTAAACAGGCACACTGCTTACAGGAAACACTGCTCCTGAGTTTCATTCCTATGTTTTACCCATACCAACCTTTCCCTCATTAATAAATGTACTGTACTTTGTTATTTTAAACAGTTGTACCCTGGTATTACAGTAGTTTAAACAATGAATTTATTCAAAAGGTTGAAGGTTTTATGAATCTAAAAAGACTGGCAACATTACAGTTTGCTTTGGAATCACCAAAGCAAGCACTAGGATGCAGTGCAAATGTGCTAGGATTTATAAAAGAAATTGGAAATGTTAAAGCAGGTTGCAAAAAACAATGGAGGCAAGGGGCTAGAATTATCTACAGTGTTACACTCTGAATAGACAATCATAAATTTGTGACCTTTCTGAAAAATATGGTTTGCTTCTCCAGCTGAGATTTATAAGTTTAATGCAGAAATCTCTGATCTGCCATCTCATTTTCAGGGACTCCCATTGGGATGGACTTCTTGCTCTTCACAGAGGCATTTACAAAAGTGCCATTTGCTATGGAAAGTGAAGAGATGTCAGGAAAGTACACAGGAAGCATAATCATTTAAAAATTAGGGAAAAATAGGTCAAAACAAGGCAGGCACAAGGGTATAGCAATAGAAGCGAGAGAGTGTGAGTATCAACCGTGTAATATACTGGGCAATAGCCTACTCAGAAAAGGAGATCAATCACACCCATACACACAAATAGCATCAGCATCTCAAAGTCAGAGACAGGGCAAACATATAGGTCAGGGGTCAGTAACCTTTTCAAACCAAAGAGCCAAACTGTATCAAAATTCAGAACAAGTGGTCAAAGAGCCAGTATAAGAATGTCTCTTTGCATTTCTGAAAATATACAACTTAATATTATTGATAATTGACATGATTAATAATAGCACAAATAACAGACTTTATCCAATGGAACTTCTGCTGATGCATCTTTTCACACATTTCTTTGAAGTCTGAATCATAACTGGTCAAATGCAGGTTCATGCATGTATTCAAGGTGCATGAGTAATTATGCATTTTTTAAATTTTGATTTAATTTTTCATTTTAATTTAAAACATTGCATGTATTTTGGGAATGACAAAAGAATATTTGGTTCCATACAGAACCATATTTGGCTTGAAAGCCATAGGTTGCACACCTCTGATATAGGTAGGAAGGTAGGAAGCCACCTATGGTGTCATACTGCAGCAGTTGAGATCAGAGACATGTAAGTGTGATGTAGATTGGTAGAGGACTCCCTGTGTGTAGTATCTGACTTTGGAACTCGTTTCTCATACAGTCTACCACAGCCCAGATTTTGTAACTTTTCAGACGGTGTAATGCCCATCTTTTCCATGAGCTTTTGGGGAGAGAATGGACAAAATATTTCTCCCATTGTGCAGAGAATTTTTATTTTCTTACTGTTGCTGGGACATGTTCATTTTTGGAGTGTGATGGGCAATCTATTCCAATATTTGTTATGAAAATTATGTAAGTACACTAGAGCATGGTATAAACACCTATTCATCTTTGATAAATAATATTAGCATGTCTATATTACCTTCAAATAACTAATTAGTTAATGCCCGCAGCAGGGTCCCCACCAATGATTTGTGTTGGGAGTTACACTGTTCAACATATTCACTAATGATCTGCAAAAAAAAGGGTGAACAGTGAGGGGACAATCTGAAGACAATACAGAATTATCTGAAATAGTCATCTTTGGAATTAACTAAGGGTACATCTACATAGCAGGGCTACACAACTTGAGCTATGCCAATTGACTAGCTTAAGTCAAAAGAGCTTATTTTGAATTTGGGTGCGTCTACACAGCACTTATTTCAAAATAGAGATCTCTTCATTCGACTTCCCTTAATCCTCGTAAAATGAGGGAATACAGGAGCTGAAGTCCTCCAGATGGAATTTTTTTTGATATTATGTAAAAATAACTGCTTGTGTGTAGATGCACACTTTGTTATTGCATCTGAAATAACAGTGCAGTGTAGACATAGCCTAAGAGTTACAAAGGGATCATTAAATTGAATGACTGGGTGATCAAATAGATGAAATTCAATGTTGTTAAATGAGCAGTATTGGAAAAAAAAATCCACCTATATCTACACAAAATGACAGGGTCTAAATTAGACAAGACATGCTCAGTAAACATCTGGGAGTCATCCTGGAAATATCTGTTGAAACAGCAGCAGCAGTCAAAATTTAGTAGGAAAGGGATAGACTGACCATAATGTCCCTATATAAATCCATGGTACACCCACACCTTTAGTTTTGGTTACCTCTATCTTAAAGTATTAGAATAGGAAGAGGTTTTTGCAATGGAGGTACAGAGAAAGGTAACAAAAATAATTTGGGGAATGGAACAGCTTCTATAGGAGGAGAAACTGGAACTTTTTAGAAAACTTTTTAGAAAACAGAACTGAGGGATGTATGATAAAAGACTATAACATCATGAATAGTGCAGAGATAGCAAATAAGGAGGTATTTACTTATTCTCTTAACATAGTCTAGATGGTCTAGACAGTACCGGGTCCTGCCATGGGGGCAGGGGACTGGACTTGATGACTTCTCAAGGTCCCTTCCAGTCCTAGTATTCTATGATAAAAATAGGGATCATAATGAAATTTATAGGCAACAGTTTTAAAAAACATCACAGTGTAAACCTGTGGAAGCCATGGCCATGGGATGAGTGAAGACCAAATGCATACCTGGATTTAAAAAATTAGATAAGTTCATGGACGATAGATACAGCAATGGCTATTAGCAACAAGGTCAGGGAAGCAATTCCATGCTCCCAGTATCCCTGAATCTTCAACTGAAGCTGGGATTGAATTACAGGAGATGGATCACTTGAAATTGCCCTCTTCTGTTCATTCCTTCTGAAACATATGGGACTAGACATCACCAGAGACAGGATACTGAGCTAGGTGGACAACTGGTCTGGACTCAGAATGGCTGTTCTTATTAGGGATGTTAGCTATTGTGTAATTGAATAGTCGTTTAACCGCATGAAATATTAGTAGTTACAAGACTATTTGATAGTACCCTGGGGGCAGGGCTGGCAGCTAGTACACTTCTGGCCCCACTCCCAAGGAGCTCCCTGCCACCCCGTGCTGCTGCCTCTCTATCAGTCCATGAGGGGAGCCAGTTTAAAAACCAGCTTCCCACCACCCTGCACTGCTACCTCTGATACAGAGTCAGTAGCATGGGGTGGCAGCGGCGGTTGTCCATGCTGGGTCCAAACTCCCCATGGACAGAGGCATGCAGAGTAGCCTCTGTCTACAAGGAGCTTAGACCCCCGCACAGATAGGAGCTGCTGCAAGCAGCCCATGTCCGTGGCAGACCTAGGCTCACCATGGACAGAAGCTGCTCTGTGGGATGCAGAGCAGCCTTTGTCTGTGGGGAGCTCAGGCCCACCATGGACAGAGATTGCTTTTCGGCAGCCCTCCTGCCTTTCTCCCCCTTCCCTGCTGCCTCTCGTAGAACAGGCTTTTAAGCCAGCTTCCCCCAGCACCAGCTCCTGCCTGACCCCCCGCCTCGGTAAGAGGCAGCAAGCAGGGGGCGGAGGAGAGGGGGAAGGAAAGGGGCTGGTATGTGTTAGGTTGGTCTGCTGAGCTGATACATGTAGGGAGATAGCTTGAAAGCTTCAGCCTGCCTTTCTTACCCACCACACTGCTGCTTCTCTCTCAGGTCAGCAGAGCCAACATGCACAGGGAGCTGGCTTAAAAGCCAGTTCCCCACAGGTATTGGCTCCAACCTGTTCTCCTCAGCCTCTGCACTGCTGCCTCTCTAATCAGAGGCAGCAGCACAGGGGCAGGAGGGGACAGGTTGAGCCGGTGCTCCTGGGGAACTGTCTTTTAATCCAGCTCCTCATAGGTACCAGCTCCCACTCTTCCCCT
The DNA here is from genome assembly GCA_019425775.1 of Rafetus swinhoei. Lineage (NCBI taxonomy): Eukaryota > Metazoa > Chordata > Testudines > Trionychidae > Rafetus > Rafetus swinhoei. Next base: position 185,102,306 of record CM033437.1, on the reverse strand, counting down.
CCCACAGCCTTTGATACAGAGGCAGCATGGAGGGGGGAAAAGTGTGCAGTCTACAAGATTGAAGGATAACCCTAGGCTTATTGGTTAATTGTATAGTGGACTACATGCTGACATCCCTAATTCTTACATAGTTCTATGTATTTGTGAATGCCAACCCCTCCCCTCAAAACCTTAATATGCAAATACACAGGGCTGGAAATTCTCCTATCACTTTTAGAGCAGCTTTTATGAGAAATATAACCTGATATATTTTCAGAGAATTCTTGAGAAATTTAAATAATTAATTCTTAAGAAAACAGATGAAAAGAAGCACTGTAGGCTAAAAGCTGCAATTAGAAAGGAATAAAGAAAGGAATCAGCAGTAGATGGAAGCTTTTCAAAACAGAAAGAGGTCAGTGGGGGTACCTTTGGGAACAAAGAGGAGATTTTAATGGCTTTATTATTTATATAAATCACTAGAGGGTGGTACTAAAAGCAAAGTTCCTAACTTTGCTGAAATTGGTACACACAAAAAATTAAGAGGTTACTAAACCAAAATACAGCAAATCATTTAAATAGTCCTCCTAATAGGCAATCCATAGCACTGAGTATGAATAAATGCACAAATCATAATCATTAGGGGAAACACACGGAGAAATAATCTGTCAAATCAAAAGACATTACAATATTCTCAGCAGCAGCAAAAGAAATACAATGCAAGACCTATGGGAGATCAATTGGATATACTATAGAACGGTGCATATTTCGTAGAGCAGTAAAATATAATCCTGGAGCTAAATTCTCTCTTCAGTTACGCTCATGGTAAGTCAATAGTGTTACACAAGCCAGAATTTGATAAAGTGACTAGAATTTTCTAAGGGCAGCATACAAAACTCACCAAAAAAAAAAAAAAAAAAAAAACACTAAACACACACAAGAGCTAGCTAGTTCTGAGCTAACCTCATATGAGCAGATTGCCATAAAAATATCGTTTGATATTTCCTGTTTTCCTTAGATACAGCTATTAGAGGATGATGTGCCTGGGGATAATTCCACCGAAGTTCAGGAGCACAATTTGCTCTTGTTTTTGCATACAGAAAGCATTTTACAGTTACTTTGAAACAGACTGCTAGAGCCCTTTCCCAAATATATAGCTATAGTAAGTAGACAAAATGCAACTTTTGGTTCTTATACTTTAAGGGAGAGGCAATGTGGATTGTGCTAATTAGTTCTTTTACAAGGTGAAATTCATTTAATCAGCATAACCATCCAAAAATCTGAGTGATACAGTCAAACACCTGGGGACAAAAGGAATGTTAAATGTGACACCATCAACCCAGGATTAGGAGCATGGAAACAACACTTCCTATAGGATCTGTTACTCCAGCCTGATCACCATATGCAGCATGTTGGGATCACCCTATTTATGCAAACAGTCCTATGACCCTTCTCCATGCAGGCCATTTTGGGGGCGTTTGTGTGGATCACAGAGCTTGTCTACATGGAGACTTAGTACCCAGCATGTCAGGAAGCAAATGTACAGCGCATTAGCCTGCCCTTCACTAAGTGATGGCATGAACTTTTCTACTATACACTAAAAGTTCAGTAGTGCACTTTGACATACTAGTATCTAAAAGAACAGTATGTCAAAGCACACTGTGGAACTTTTACTCCATGTCTGCAGGATCTACACAACCACTTAGTGCACAGTAAGCTAGTGTGCTGGACATTTGCACCCTGGCTTTGCATGCTAGTTCTCCCCCTTCCCAGGCTGTGGGTCTGCAACTCCAGGCCCACCTCAGCCCTTTCCCAGGGCAAGCACTAATGGAAGGAGGGGAGAAAGCAGAGCTACCCTGAGCCAATGAGTTCTTTGCTCTCTCCTCCCCTCCTGTAAGGGAAGAAAGAGACTTGTGAATTTCAGCTGTGCCAGAAACCAAAAGTGGGCAGACACTTCTTATATCACTAGCCAATTAGCCCGTCATAAGACAGGATTTTCAGGTCTCTCCTCCACGTCGGTCTTCTCTCCTGAGCCTCCGGTCTCTTGCTCTGTGTCTTTCTCTCTCTCTCTCCTCCTCCTACTGCCTCCCTCCTCTCTCTCTCAGCTCTCCTCTGCCTCCTGCCTCTCTCTTTCTCTTCTCCTCCCCCCTTCTGCCTCTCACTCGGGGGACCGCGGAGCCCAAATGGTCACCGCCCCGGCCCCCTTCGCCTCCCGCCGTGGCATTCGGCTGACTTCTGCGCCGCTCAGCCAGGCCGCCGCGGGGGAGCAAGTGTCCATTTGGGTTCCCAGGCGGACCGCGCAGAAGTCAGCCGAATGCCATGGCGGGAGGTGAAGGGGGGCCGGGTGGTGACATACACGGCCAGGCCCCACCCCCTGGCCATGTACGTCACTGCCCCGCCTCTCTTCCCCTCCAGCCATGGCACTTGGCTGACTTCTGCGCTGCTCAGCCGGGCCACCGTGGGGGAGCAAGCGGCGCAAGCGGCCGTTTGGGCCCCACACTCCCCATGCAGCAAAGTCCACCCAGAGGGAACAGCCAGCATTTCAGGCAACAGCGCCCCCCAGAGGGAACAGCCAGCATTTCAGCATTACAGACTCACAGACATTGGGCTACTATATATATGATTGTGAGACCAAGCTCCAACCCCTTCTCCCCCCTTCTGCAAATCTTGTCACTTACAAATAATTTATTTATAATATAAAATTTGACAATCTGCAGGTAGAACCCCAGACTGCTTTCAACCAAGGACACTCACTCACAGTCAAGAATGAAGGATGTTAGAGTGAACCCACCTCAGTTTCCCCTTTCTTTACCCAATTTAGTCTCAGTCCTTCTAGTCCCCTGCTATGACCCCAGTCCTTTCTGAGACCATTTCTTCCCTCTGAGAGCAGTAAACAGTCTAGTGAGACTCCCTCTGAAGGATCTAAAGTCAGAGGCTGATTACGTTTTCATGGGGTCCCTCCTCACCCCGTCCACCTTCAGTCTTGACTCCTTTGTCCCTTCTGCCTGAGGCCCCCACCACATTCTGCCCCTTCCTCCCAAGGCCCTGCTCCATTCCACCCAATTCCACCCCACTGTAGCCCCACAACCCATTTCCTTTTTTTTTTTTTCTTCTCCCCTCTCAAGATCTGATCAGCTCTTCCCACTCCCCCCCAGCCTTGAGGCTGCTGCAGGAAACTAGAGGTCCTCCAGTTCCAGGGTCTTAGGCAGAGTCCAGGTGCTAGGGCTTCCCACACTCTCTTACCAGGGTGCAAGTGGATTCCTTCACCCCACCCAGTGTTCCTAAAGGGGAGCAACATGCAGGGGTTACCATTTTTCTCCTCCTTCCCCCCCACAACTGGCAAGGGCCCCATCAGCTAATCAGCCACTGTCCACAGTGAATTCTCTTGGGGTTTGGACTGCTTTTTCTCTGTGGACTTTAAAAAAAACAACAACCACCATCACCATCAACACCACCACCACCACCACCACCATCCTCTGCCAGAGACTGTAGGAGAATCCAGGCCTGCCCATTCCTCTGAGTTCCAATAAAATCTGAAGCAGTTTGAAGCAGTTTCTTGCACACCCTTACTGCTTCCCACCACATCTCTTGTGGAGGTTATTTCCCAAACTCACTCAGTATTCCTCTCTCCTGGAGAATCTGCTGGTTTCCTGGGTGACTTCTTACCAATCTGTTGTAGCAGGCTCAGTCGCTCAAGCATCCACTCTGACTTTCTGGCTTGTAGCAGCTGTTGTGAGGTTATCAATCAGCCCCAGTTGAGCAGGCAGCCACTTTCCTTATTAACCTTTCAGTGACTAGGACAGCATAGGGTCTATACACCCTTGACAAATCCCAATAACTTCACTGGGGTTCTGTACAAGAGCACCCTGGATCAAGACAGAAGCATAATCAAAGTCCCTGTTTTCAAAGTGCCATGCACTCTTAAGACATTCTTGGTCAGGTTTTTGTGAGTCTCACACTCAGGGCCAGAGTTTTGAGAACTCCTGTTTATACAACACACAAAGTGGACAGAATTTCAAAAGAGCTCAACTGAAATGTACCAAGTTATTCCAACAATCTGTGATTCACAGTGAGAGCATGATGTGTGCCGGGCACTTCTGAAAATCTGACAAAATACAATTGATTAATAATCCATTTGTATCAGAACTCAAATATTATCATTTGGAGCTTAGTAGAGGAGGGTAACACATGAACAAGCTTTTGGCGAATAAAATAAACAAATCCCATGATAATTAGAGGAAAAATATGACAAAGTTTACTTCATAACAAAATTAACAGTAATACATTCAGATATGGAAAATGCTGCATTTATAATATAAGAGGTTAAATTCTTAATACATTTTAAAATTAAGACAAAAATAAGAGGAATAGGAAATAAATAAGTATCTCCCCATTGTTTTAATTATTATTATATCATGTCATTCATTCTGAGCCAGAATCACACAATCCAATAACTCAAGAAGTGGTTTGTTTCAGCAAGCTCTCTTACTCCCTTTCTGACCTTCATGCAGAGGTGAAAGTAAGGAGATGCGCACAGCTCCGGCAAGAACTGGCTGAGTTGCTGAAAAAGCCAGCAAGGAGCTATTTAAAGAACTAGCAGGGACCCAGGTTGCAATAGGACAGTACCTGCAAGAAAATTAGTTCCTTTCATCCCTGCCTTCCTGCTCATAATCTTCATCTCAACACTCTTAAATTGTATCACCTCTGATCCTGCAGAAGCCATCTCCTGTTAAGTAGTTTCTTGATTCTTCCTCCACTCAACACACCCTTTTCTGATCTCTGTGACAGATTCTTTCATAGGAAGGCTTTAAATTCTCTTGTAATGAACTACACAACTTTATTACACTTTGGAACTATTAGAGGCATTTTAATTGAACCCATTAAACTTAGAGGGGCTGTGTGGGCATATTTATTCTCTGATGTGATTACCAAGAGCAATATTCTATTGTCTTCTTCCAAGGTTCAAGACTTTTAAAATAATTGGATATTGTTAGAATTCGTTGTTGTTCCTTCTAACGGGAAGTGTGATAGTTGGCATGTTTGGAGGATGATCATTTCTCCTTCAAAACTGTTTTAATGCCCGCATCAGTGTCCATTTGTTTCACATAAATTAATCTAATTTTGTCCCTTTATTAATAAACTCCTCTAGATTGGCCATCTCAAGAAGCCACCAACAGAGCTGGTGAAATGCATGGCAGATTGTGGAGCATCTGCACTCAGCCAATCATCTCACTACACCAGGCCTGTCCCAGGGTGACAGCCTGCTCCCACTTTGCTCCTTCCAGTGACATTGTGTACTGTACCTTGCCAGCCCTAGTTTACAGTTTGTTAAATCTGTCTTGTTCAAGCCCTTTGTGATTTCACTGTGCACGTATTGCTATTGGTCTGACTGTTCTGGATTTTTTTAAATAAAACAAATACAAAATAAACCATACTAAAAACAGTAGAGTATGCAGTAGAATTGTATAATTACTATTTTAAATGAAGCCGAGAACCTGCTTCAATTCAGACAACAATTCTGATTCATATTTTGGCAGTTTTCTTATTATATAACAGAGCTTGGGGCCTTGAAGGATACAAGGATGCTGGCTAGAAGAAAAACAAGCATTTGGGCTATGAATACACAATACGACGTGGAAATCTCAATATTGTCTCAATACTGGAAAGCTCTGAAAGAAGCCAGGGCCAATTATTTCTCCACGATAATTGGAGGGAGTAAAGAGCAGCCAGAAACTTTCGTTAGAACTATTATCACTATTATGAATTCCAATTTAGTCCTCTGAGGCAGTGCCAGAATGTGAGGAAAAATATGTCAATAGTATTGTGAACTTTCTAAAAACTGCAGAGCTCATATCATTCCTGTATCTTAAGTTAGTCTTCTGATTCATATTATTTATCGATTCTAAACTACATCCCATAGTGTATTTGAGATATTAAACTAGTTGCAGTGCTTATTATTACTGGATGAATTACTGCACTTGTGACCCAGACTTACTGTGCTGATTTGCTTTGGTCTCTTGTGCTAATTTTTAATCAACAAATAGATGGAGAGAGATAGAGATATAACATTTTCATTAACACATTAATTTTGCATTTAGAAAGATTCCCACACTCAGGGAATGATTGGGTTTATGCTCTCAACTTCCTGTCCCAAAACAGGAGGGAAGGGGAGGGTGAAGAAGTATGGTATAGAAAACTAGAATTGAAGCTGCCTGTCCAACTGTTTTCTTCCAATGGGAGCAGGAAACCAATAAACAATTCTTTTAAAAATTTTCCATTAGCAACTAATCCCAATTGAGCAATCATTTAATACCTTCAGTGGGAACATAGAGATAGGAGCTTTTCTACTATTTTTCTCTTCTCAATACTGCTAGCCACGAACCCGAGAAAAGAATATTTAGGAGTGCACTTTTAGATTTCTTCCCTTTCCTCCTCTCTGAGACCGCTTACCCAGTGATTCCTACTGGATGAGCAGAGGGGATAGAGACAATGGACTGGATTTTGAAAGAGTACAGCTCCCATTTAGGCACCAAAAAAAGTAAACAGATTTTCAAACAACATGTTAGGTATGGAATTCTTTTGGACCCGAAACACTCTCTTCGGGCTCCTGTGTTAATGGCACAGCACTCCCTCTGGGCAAGCAGAGGACTGCAAAAGAGTTCACTCAGTCTTGCAGGATGTTCAGTTGGTTTCTGCCTCAAGCCCCAAAAGGGGTGTGTATGGACTTCCTCTTATTCCTGGTGGGGTCCCCAGATCCTGTTGCCCTGCGGGGGGAGGGGATTGCAAAAGCCACCCTCAGTTTTTAATGGTTTGTCACATTTTCACATCAAAGGCTATGAATGGGACATGTCCAGTCCACTTAATTACCTTCATTAACCTGGATCCTACAATTGACAGGTACTTCTTTTGCTGTTATACATACCTCTTGGTTTCTGTTATTTCCACTCCAACCCATCTGATTAATTGGGTCTAACCCACAAAAGCTCATGATACTACATATTTTTGTTAGTCTCCAAGGTGCCACAGGACTATTTGTTGATTTTAAAGTTACAAGCTAACACAGCTGACACTTTGTAACATGCAAGGCACCACATTTAGCTGTATGAAGTGGAAATTCATCAACTGCATAAAGAAACTCACAGATACAAGCAGACATCATCTTCCTCTCCAAGTGCAAACAGATGAACATCATACCCAATGGACTAAAAGTGAAAAATCCATTATAATTAGCATACTACACAGACTACAGTGAGAGATTATGCCATACACTCTCAAAGAAACTGAGGAACCACCTAATCAGCATCATACACAAAAAACAGAAGAAAATCAAGAAGGAGCTCTCAAAACTAAAGACTCATAAAAAAACCAAGCTTCCACACAAACTTCAATGTGGCTGGACCTTACAAAAACTGGAAAGCCACTTACAATGCTCACTTCGTTTCCCTACAGAAGAAAAAGAACACACACAAAAATCTAAACTCCTACATTTCACTGGGTATTACAACTCTGGTACCCTCAACTCACCTAACAACATTCTTAATCTATCCAACCATACACTTAGTCTGGCAGAAGAGTCCGTCCTATCTTGGGAACTCTCTTTCTGCCTCCCACCCCTCACCTCACACAATACAGTTCTGAAGTGACCTGGAAGCCGATTTTGCCATCTCTGACTGAAGGAATATTTCTAACTCACCATTGAATATCACACTGACCCTCAGGATCCCCCATACCAGCCCTACAAGAAGAAGATTTCTCCATGGACCCCTCCTGATGGTCTAAATGACAGTCTGGACTTCTACATCAATTGGTTCCACAGATGTGCATAGGTTGTGAACAGGCAACATCAAGTGACATATAAACTCAGCCAAGCAGAATACAATGCTATCCACAGCCTCAGAAACAACTCTGACATTATAATCAATGAGGCTGACAAAGAGGGTCCTATAGTCATCATGAATAGGTCAGATTACAAACAGATTACAAATTACCAACATCACATTCTACAGGACCCTTTCCTCTGATCCCACTGAGGAATACCAAAAGAAACAACTACAGTGCCACAGGATTACTCATTGTTTTTATAAGCCCACCCACTCCAATGGGTTATAGCTCAGGACCCTTAAGTCAGGTCAGCCATGCTATGAGCTCCTTCCTACCTTCTCTGCTTTCTGTAGGATTTCCAGACCCTTGGTCTGGTTATCCCTTCTCAGGGAGTTATCTGCAGATTACTGGCAGGAGTTCCCTTCTCCAGCCTGTTTGCTCCTCTGGCAACAGCCTTGCCCATCTGCTTCCAAGCTCTTTTATTTTTCCAGCTGCTGTGAAGCTGCAAATCCGCATTGCTGAACAATATCCGTATTAACTCCTTGGTTGCTGGTCTGGCATGTGTTCTATTCACCCCAGTAATGTCTTCCAAACAATACTTTTGATAACTACCTACACTTATTAAGAAGGTAACTCCTTACACATATTAAGTTTCAAGTATCTAAAATGGAGGAGGGAGAAAAATTGTTCTCCTTGGCCTCTGAGGATAGGACAAGAAGCAATGGGCTTAAATTGCAGCAAGGGAGGTTTAGGTTGGACAATAAGAAAAACTTCCTAACTGTCAGGGTGGTTAAACTCAGGAATACATTGCCTAGGGAGGTTGTAGAATCTCCATCACTGGAGATATTTAAGCGCAGGTTAGACAGACACCTGTCAGGGATGATCTAGATGGTGCTTGGTCCTGCTGTGAAGGCAGGGGACTTGACTTGATGATCTCTCTAGGTCCCTTCTATGATTCTATAAGACTTCTATTGTCTTCAAGGGAACTCTTATATATCTACCTGTTTTAAATCAATCTATACAAGCAAAAGGGCAAGATGACATCTGTAGAAGAGGGAATGTTTTTTCTTAGTGATATTATAGTACAGGTTGAACTTCCACATCTGGGACTCTCTGGTCCGGCAACATCCGTGGTCCAGCAGGGCCATAGATGTTGCTGTACCAAAGAGCCCAGGAGGTGGGAGCGGGAGCCAGCTGGAGAACATAGGGCTGGGGAGCTCTGACTGAGCTAGCAGTGGCTGGTCCAGGTGGCAGCTGGGGAGCCCTGGCCCAGCTGTGGGACCTCTGGCATCAAAGGGGCCAGGTGGGGGTGAGGAGCCCTTCCCTGTCTGAAGACCCCCTCCCGCATAAGCAGGACTAGGCATTATCTGGACCAGGTGAGGCCAGGGAATCCCTGGTGGCAGTGGGGATGGAGTGGCCAAGTGGCCAGAGAGGCCTCAGTAGAAGCAGGCCGGGAGGCCCTGGTTGGAGAATTCGCCAGCATCATTGAAGCCAGGCGGGGCCACAGAGCCCTGGCTGGAGAACCCAATCTCCGCTGGCAATGAGGCGGGCGGTGGCCAGGCCACCCCGGCCAGAGAACTCCCAGCAGCAGCAGGGCCAAGCAGCAACAGAGGAGTCTTGGCTGGGGGGGCCCTGGTGAATCCCCAGTGGTAGTGGGTCAGATGGCTTCTGACTAGGGTTGGCAGCAGCTGGTTGGCCCCAGGAATCCCGGGCAACCCTGGTGGCAACAGGGCTAGAAACAGAGTGGAAGCCTCAGTCTTAGGAGCCTGGGCGTGAGACAGCGAGTAGGGGAGCATTGACCTACTGTGGTCTGGCAAACTCTCTGATTCGGTACTGCTCAGGGTGCGGGACCAGAGAGGTCCAACCTGTACCAGAATATTTCCTACCAAACTTTAGATTAGACCTTGCTACTATGTCTGCCTTAAGTTTTTGTAATGACCCTCTATTAAAGATGGAATCTGACAGTTTTTCATTTCTATTTGTCTCAGTAGTAAAACCCTGTAACCATAAATAACGGTTCTTTGATATTGCACCTTTGAATTATGGAGTTTCCCTGACTGCATTGGATTCACATTTTTCAATATCTATACACTTCAGCTGGTTTGGGTTTTGTACCATTATGATGCAGTATATCATATCCATGCTGATGATTTATTTATCCACCATAACAAACCACTCTGCAAAAGCTGAAACACTGTCTCACTGATGTTAATAATTGAACAGTTCCGAATTTTTGGAGGATAATACAAATAAGACAAATACTGCTATTTGGGTCTGTGATAGGGTGCTTGCCCTGAACTAGTGCTTTAAGGGAAAAAACCCAGCCCTGAGTGAGGGCTGAGAGCAAAGCCCCAGCTGACACAGTTGTTGCGAATGAGGGCCCAGCTGGTAGGGTTACCAGGTGGCTTCAAAAAAAAAAATACCGTACACACTTGATCTCAGATGGGGGGGAGGGGACTGGCCGGGAGAGGAGGGGGCTGGCCGGGAGGAGGTGGGGTGGGACTGGCCGGTGGGAATGGGGCGGGGGGGGAATTGAGAGGCAGTGGGACTGGCTGGGAAATCGGGGGAGGGGCGGCCAGCAGGAAGCAGGGCTGGCAGGGGGAGGTCGGGAGCAACGGGGCTGGCTGGGGAGATCCGGGGGGAGGGGCGGGGAAGCAAGGAGGGGGTTGGGGGAGTAGGGTTGGCCGGGGGGAGATCGGAGGAGGAGGCGGGGAGAACCATCCGGTGGGAAGCAGGGCTGTCCGGGAGGAGGTAAGGGGGAGTGGGGCTGTCCGGGGGGGAAAGAATCGGCCGGCAGAGAGTGGGATTGACCCGGGTGCACACAGATCCTGGGGCGCTGCCCGTCCCACGCATGGTCCCGGCGAAGCACGAGCGAGTCCGGCCCTGGGGATTCCATCCCGCCCTGGCCCCATCCCCCCTCACGTAGTTGCGTACTGCCTGGCTGGTAGACACACTCATGCAGTGTGAGTGTGTCTACCAGCCAGGCAGTTCGCAACTGCATACTGATACTCCTAATAATAATAAAACTTACTTAATTAGAAAATACCGGACATTTTACATGTCCGGTATTTTCTCCATTTGTTTCCCGGACAGAACCCTCAAATACTGGACTGTCTAGTTCAAAACCGGACACCTGGCAACCCTACCAGCTGGGGCGATATAAAGAAGGGCTCCTGGAGCAAAAGAACTTACTGCTGCTTTGAATAGAGTACAGGAGGGACATCACTGCCAGGGAAGCAGAGCAGTGCTGGGAAAGGAAGGCAGGGCTGGGGAAGCTCTGGTCGAGCAAGCTCCCAGGCTGCAGGGCCTGAATCAAGGCCTGAGGCTACTAGGGCTGCAGAGAGGCAGCCATGGTAGTCAAAGGCAGCAGGTCTACACCCTTTTGCCCGTGATGAGTGGCCATTTCAGACTGCAATTTGCCCCTGAGGCAGGGACTAGATGAAGACTGGCAGTGGGTCACTGAGGCAAGGTGGGTTCAGGAGAACTGGGTGCTCTCTGGGAGGAGAAGTGAGTGCCCCTTGGGAGGGGAGGACCCTGGAGTGCAAAGCTGGATAAACACCAACCCCCAGGAGTGGACACTGCCACAGGGCAGTGTCCTGAAGAAGACGCTGTGGTCCAAGAATGACATGGGTCTGGACTAGAGAGGAAAGCGAGAAAATGGGGAGACACCAGCTAGAGGGAGGCGTCCAGTGAGTCAACGAGCTAATTCCCAGGGCTGCCGGCTGGAGGCGCCATGGTGGCGAGTCTGCCCCATGACAAGGTCTCTTTTTGTGTTCAGTTCATTGACTTAATTCCCTGATGGAAAAGCTTCTGTGGTTTCAGGGAGGCTTTTGAATTTAGGGCTACATTGAGAACATAAGAAGGCTCATGCTAACTCACACCACTGGTATATTCAGCTCAGTATCTTGGTCTCTGGGAGTAGTAGATGCTACATACTTCAGAGGGAATGCATAAAAACATGACAATTATAGAGTGATTCAGACCCAGGTCCTAGATTCTGATAGTCAGAGGTTCTGGCTACTTTGAAAGTCCCAGGTTCTAGTAGTCAGAGATATAGGTATACCCAGAGCATGGGGTTGAAACCCTGACCATCCTAAGTACAGGCTGGACCTCCCTGGTCAAGCACCCTCAAGACCTGACTGGTCCTGGATTTTTCCAGACCAGGGGAGGTCATTTCAGGCCCCCTGCTGACTCCTCTCCTATGGGCTTCCTGGCGCTCCTCCCCCCAGACAGCTGAGCCACGCACCAGCTCCTGGCCCATCCCCAGCCTAGCTGAGCCATGAGCTGGCTCCTGGCACCCTATCACCCTGCAGCCCAGCTGAGCCACACATCAGCTCCTGGACCCTCACGCTCCTGCAGCACAGCAGGACTCTCTGATTCTGGAACATCTGTGGTTATGCCGGACCATGGATGTTGCTGGACCAGAGAATCCCAGATTGTAGAGGTGCAACCTGTAATAGTCATTTATGGATTTTTCCTAAATGTTTGGGCCCCTTGTTTCATCGATGTTTAAAAGCCCCATAGAAAACCCTTTCCCCTTAGCATTTTTTAATGTAGTCTATTGTGTCTGTCTATTGTGTTTTCCACTCACTAATATTTAAAATAGTAATTCAGGCCCATTTCTATTCTAAGTTAAACAACAGAAATGTGTCTGCAGAACCTCTAGATAACACATTGCGCAGGCTCTTGCAGGCATTCCAAGCATATGTCCCCTAACATTAGAAACTATAAATGACTAGCAGTTAAGTTTATAGTGATTACTAGATCACACATCTTATATATTATACAAATGTGTGTGTGGTATTGGCACTGGCTATGTAAATAAGCTCCCTTAACATTTTTATTTCCTAAGTACCTTCTAAAGTAATTAAAAAAAATGCTAGTGCTGATCTTCTAGTGATTTCAGCATACTATGTTGTGTATATATTCCAAAAAAACGATGGGAATTTTTTACAAAAGGTTTTATAAGGCTATGAAATGTAAAGTTAAAATAAAAACCACCCCCATTATTAAAATATAAAAATACACAATTAAGGACTCAAATAACTTTAATTCTTCCCTGTAGTGATGCCATTATATGATTAAAGTATATATAGTTGCAGATCGGATTAAACTGATTTATGAAGACATTAGATGTTTTCTCTTTTTCCTCCTTCCTTTCTATTCTCCGCATGCCCCTGCTCACATGTTCCATGTTTTTCTTCCCTCACATCTACACTACCCCTTCCCATTTTAACTCTGTATTCCCTTGCATCTCACCCATTTTTTGTCTGTCTTGTCTTCCACTTCCCCTCCCCAAGACTTTCTCTTCTTCCTGCACCCACCAACATTCCCCTAGAAATACATACACGCCACAGCCTGGTTTCTCCATCCCTCCCTCCTCACTTGCTGTGTAAATCTGGTTTAACAAGTAGCTTTTCAAAACAAATATTCAGGAGGAATGATTATTTTTCACAGTGGAACCTTCTTCTTTCAGATGGCATATAACATCTTCCTCTTCATAGAAACTCAAAAAGAATTGCTTTTTTAAAAAATGAATACCCTCTCTCATTGCTGCCAGTGGAGAACAGTTATTCCTACACTGTCCAGCTGGGAGGAGCAGACGACCAACACAATAGCCATCTTTACTATTTCCTCAGTTCTATTAAGAATATTCTTTGCAGAAGAACTTTACTCTCCAGCAACTTTCAGTTCTGAAGAGTGACATCAGAATTTCAGGAGTTTTTGAACTATATGGCAATTTGTCAGAAAAAAAAAAAAAGATTTTACCTAGTTTTGTCAGTCTTCCATTGGGAAAATTAAAAGACAATTATTTTGATTCAGTTTGATATTCAACTATCTTCCAAAGGCACCACAGTGTCACAGGGTAGTTGTTGTTCATGAGCTTCATGGACCCACCCCCATTCTCTTGTACGGCTGTTAAGACAGACCTCATGTTCCATCTTTTCTCTGATCAAGCTGTATGGTCCATTTTGGAAGTCACCTCATTGGAGTATATCATAGGCGACCTGATCCAGATACAGATCCCAGCCCACAGGGAATACTGAGGGTAAGTGGCAACCAATGTACACCTGCCACACTTTAGTCAGATGCAATGTAATGATGAACTGACTCAAAACAAAACTTTTTAACATTTGTATATTGATTTTTTTTAAACTTTGCATTCAATGTGAAATTTTGATATTTTAATAAGTCACAATGAAAACAAATGTTAAAAAACCAATATTTTTAATAGGATAGAAATTACAGTTTTCATTCAGTTCTATTGTAAACATTTTTTGTTTTAAATCACCAGACAATCGAACACCACCCTTGTGCTATATAAATAGATTTAATAAGTCAGTGCACATCTTTTCCCTCTTCTCCAGCCATCTCAAGAAAAGACAAGAGAAGGCTGGGTCCTGGTTTCCCATCTCCATATGCAGAGTACATAGTGGCCATCCTGAGTGGCCCCTATAGAACCATGGCAGGGAGGTATCATATACTGGGGAATGATAAAGAGAAGGCCTTCCTGTGATATCTAGCATTAGCTTTTTAATAAATTAAACAAACAAAATAACAAGATTATTTTTTTTCTCACCAGTAATCAATGGAACCATCTAGCCATTTGGTAATTTTATTTGGAAAACAAGAACAAATGACTATGCACTCACTATTTAGTAATCTGATTAACTGAATGCATCTGTTTTATAAAGCAGCCAAATATACAAAACGTACTATGACATGGAATTATTTTGAATGCAAAGTTAACATATGTGGCTTGTCTGTGTGCCAATTAAAAAAGGGGATATAGTTTAATTACATTTTATTATTAAAAGGATGAGCGATAAAGTAAAATATAAATCTTTGCATGTGACATGGAAAGATCAGGGAGATGACTGACAGGCAATACCCTGAACTTGAAATTTGACCCCTGGCTTAAATTTAATGGGTATGACTGTATTGGTATTTAGGTACTATAAAGTATGTTCACTACTGCGCCTCTGCTGACTTAATCTAAAAATAAACAAACCAATTTCATTGCCATAGTGAGGAATAACACGAATCAGGTGAATAAATGAAGTCCCAAAGTGATCTTTGGCTTTTGAATGAAATGAGTTTAGACAGAATATAAACTGCTATGATTTATTTATGTTGAAAATTGAGCAACTTAAAGTAGTCATGTTTAAGCTAATATTTAGTTGCTACCTTCAGTCTTATCATAGGCAATTGAGTTTTCTTCATTTGAATGCCACAGCAAATCACAAAAGTATATCTGCAGCTCAACTAGATTTTTCTTGCAGAAAAATCATATTTTTTCTGAGTTTACCAAAAAAAAAAAAAAAAGTTTGGCCCTTAATGATTGGCAAAGCAATACAGTACTAAGATTTTTCACAAAATGTATTGAATACTCACTAGGTTACAGCTAATTGGTCTTATAGCATTAAGCCAATGCTGGAAATTCACTAAAATGAAAGACACATATGGTTCAAATGTAGCTTTAAGTCACACCCCACAGAAAGAGCAGGTTTCCTAGAGGGAATTCCTCTAGGACACCATGGAAGTGTAGCCTTTGCAAAACTCATGGAGAGAGAGAGCACTATACATTCTTCAAACAGACTAAGCTTACTAAGTGGTGCAGATGGGATGGCATCATGGTATAGAATCATGCTCTTTAATGGCAGAATCAATAAAACAAAGCCCAAAATTTTATCCACAGTTCAAACTGGTGAAGGGGGAAATGTGTTGTGTGTGCAGAGGGGGATAGATGATTATTAACCATTTGTACTGCAGAATGGGTAGTATACAAATGTTGCCACTCTTCCTTTTGCAGCAACTTCAGAATATGATGGTCAGGCACTTCCCTCTATCTGCAGAATGCACCTTCCGTGGGTGCCCCAGAAATATATATTCTTAATATCAAAATGGAAGATCTTTGGCACCCTTTTTGATAATCTACATATATGCAAGGTCTTCCTGGAGCATTTTTCATCTTTCAAATCCCATAAACATACTTGGTCATATGAGTTCTCATTATCTTCTAAACAGTCCTGATTACAGACATCTAGACCACTCCTACCCTCCAAAATAGAGGTCAGAATCTGCTGTGTAGATTCTGAATGGTTGCAGTGTCAAGCTGTTATAAACGTATCCAGCATCCAAGTCACTGGTGCAAACTCTGCCAATACCCCTGTAATCAGGATTGTCTAGTCATGCACAAGGAAAGCTGAAACATAGGACAGAAACCTCAATTTCTGAGCTGGCTCACTCAGATGAAGATAGCAGGCTTACCAATACTATCCTGTCTAAAAAGTGGTTCATCATGGCTGTTTTTACCTAAATTGGTTGTTGCCAGAAGCTGAAGGAAGTCATAGTGTTCAGTACAGAGTTATGTGAGCTCTTTCAGGAAGAAATCAAGTTGGGGCTTTGGCAGAGGAGGTTTTGCCTTTGAGGAATCTGTTAAACAAATCTGGAGTGGTGCATCAAGAAACTGAAAGTGAAGCCTCTACACAGTACGATGGCCCTAAATCTAGCCTAGATTGGCTCCCCAAAGACTTTGAGGTGCATTTTAGGGTCTTGCCCCAGGACTAATTCAAAGCTTCAGTGCCCAGTTTGGATGCCCAGCTTGGCTCTCTTGAGACTGAAGCTTTCAAGCACTCTAGACCAGGCTTCCTGGAAGTGTGCAAGACCAAGAGCCATTTAATACACAGTATCCAGAACATGGGTCCTTGTGGCAATAACTGTGAGCAGTTGTCCCCACTGAAGCAATCAAATTGCTCAAAGGCACGCAAGACTGAGACATCCTTGTATATCAAAGATATGGTTTTACCTCATATGGAGTTTCATAGATTCATCAGCTCCAAGGCCAGAAGGCACTTTTGTGATCTCACCTGTATAACACAAGTCACAGAACTTCCAACTAGTATTATTCTTGACCCTGTACTATTTAACATTTAATCAATCTCTTGGAAGAAAACAAAGTCTTTACGTATAACATTTGCAGGTGACGCAAAATAATTCTGATAGCATAATTTATAGAAAAATACCTAATCTTGACTTAAATATTGGCAGTGATACAGAACCCACCATAATCCTTGATGAATTGCTTCAGTGGTTAATTACTCTCATCATTAAAAATGTATGTACTTCCAGTCTGAATCAATATAACTTCAACTTTCAGCCACTGGGTCATGTTACATCTTTCTCTGCTACACTAAAGAGTCCATTTACAATTTTTTCCATCTGCATGTGCTTATAAACAGCAATCAAGTCACCCCTTCTTTTTGTTAAGATAAATAGATTCCAGGTTCAATCTATCACAATAAACATGTTTTTAACCCTTGAATTATTCTTGTGGGTCTTCTCTAAACTCTCTCCAACTTAGTAACATCCTTTTTGCATTGTGGACACCAGAACTGGACATGATATTCTTGCAGAAGTGGCACTAGTGAATAACCTCTCTACTTGAGATTTCCTGGTTTAAGCATTCAAGGATTGCTTTAGTCATTTGGGACACAGTGTCACAGAGGAAGCAGAAATTCAATGGATTATCTACCATAATCCCCAAATATTTTTTCAGAGTCACTGCTTCTCAGGACAGAGTCCCTCAGCCTAAGGCATGGCCAATATTCCTTCTCCTTAGATGTATGACTTTACATTTCGACATATTAATACGCAGACTGCTTGCTTGCACCCAGCTTACCAAGAGATTCAGACTGCTCTGTTATCAGTGATCTTCATTATATATTACTCCCCCAATTTGTGTCAAGTGCAAATGTCATCTGTAATGAATTTACATTTTCTTCCATGTTATTTATAAAATGTTAAATAGTGCTGGGCCAAGAACCAACTTCCTTCAAGCTGATGGACAGTTTTTTCCAGATACTAGAAATTACCAGAAAAAGTAGGAGATGCAACTCTTTATGAACAGACAAGGCAGGGACCAAGATTCACCAAAGCTACAGGCTTCAAACAATCCCAGTACATCAGCTAACACACATAGTGCTGATAGAACACTGTGAGAAATGAATAGGCATAAGTGGACTCAAATTCTGGGGATGTAGCCACGGCCAAAGGCACCAACAGTGTGCTTGGAGTCTCTCAAAGAATTGTGGGTTCCTCTTTTCTTTAGGAGGCAAAAATTGCTGTTGAGTGACAGCATAGCAAGCCAATGAAGTGGTGAGGAGTTCCAGGACATAGTCCTTCTGAAAAGGCTAGAGAGTGGATCCATAAGAGCTCATTCCTCACATTTTCTCATGAAGAAACTCACTACAGCTGCACTGTGAGGTCCCTGCAGTCTAGAGGGGGATGCAGGTAAGATGCAAAGGGACAAGGGTGAGATTTCCTGAACTGGAAATGAAAACACTTGACTTTGAGAATTGCCACTATGACTATCAGCTGGGGCACAAGAACCAAAAGTGAGTATCAGTTGAGATTATTAGGGATCTGCTGAGGTTCATATCAGCAGAGAAACTCCTCCTGAAGTGAGGTGTTCCTTCAACTGTTAGTGTGTGATGATTTAAATGTAGTGTTAGATAACTATTGTACAAATGAGTGTTCCACTTCAAGGGGATTAGGAATTGAACCTTCTTCACTACTGAGACAGAGCAATAAACAGCAGTGAGAGGACATGTACTATTTCTTTACACAGCCATAGTGAATGCAGATGGGATCAAAAAGCCAGTGTGTTACTCAACTTCCTGAAGCTATATGGTGCCTCTGTTTCAATGATGTGGGCAGTGAAGAAAAGAAAACAAAATGATGACTTCCCTGCAGCTACTGGGGAGGTGAGCAAGAGCAGACTGAGGAGAATTAACAGCCAAACCACTAAAAGATTTGTTCTTGCTACATGTTAAAATCATCATAATACAGTTGCAGTGTATTTTTGGTGTGTATGTGTGTGCTTGTGTGGGTGAAGAACATGTGACTATGTTGACAGATGAGTGGAGCCTCAGTATACTTTGATTTTCTTTATATTTCCTAGTATGTGTTCATATATGAAAGTCCATCTGTTGTTTGACTGGCAGTGCATACACATGCAGGACTAATGTTGGGTGTTAGAATATTTTTTTGTGGATACCGATTGTTTGTGTCTCCATATATACTGTGTGTTCTTGTTCACTTGCTTATTCATTATGAAGTTGTACAAAAGTTGAACATTACTCCATAGTGTCATTCCTGTTACTACTAGGAAGCTTCATATTATGCACATACAAAAACACATTTTCAGTCTGACACTAGGTATCTTGTTTCCTCCAAATTTACCAATGCATGCAAAGATTCAGCCAAAAAGTAGATTTTTTTTAAAGTCATGCATGGAAAAAAGTTGATTTACTATTGGTTTCACTATTGTAATATTGCAACAAAGTGTCATCAGCCAACTGTCAGATTCTACTTTAATGAGCTTTATTTATGTATTTTTCTATTTATATCGGAAAGCATTCAATTAATAATATTTATGTAGTACTTTGACTTGTTGAATAGGGAATATATTGGAGTTCTTCATTTTCTTTATGGCCTATTTAAACATAAATTTATGAGTCCTATGTTTTATCTGTTAAATCCTGTGTAAAGCCTAAATACTTATGTCAAGTTTTCATATTTGAATGATGAATGATAAGTCCAGCAAGCATAAACGATTTAAATTGAATCAAATAGCTAAACTATACCTGCCCTAGAGCACATATAAATTGCAGCCTGGGCATGTAAATGAAATTTTACTTAATGTTCCTTTAGAGTTAAAAAACAACAACAACCTATAAGGAACTATGATTTAAAGATTAGGGAAAAATACTGAAATTTCAGAATCTTCAGGGTGAAGAGCACATTCTTAAAGAAACCTTAACTATGTTTGCAAATTCATAATCAGAAAAATTTCCCTGTGTAGAACACCAATAAAATAGGGACTTCTAGGCCTTGATTCTGCAGTTGGGCCAACACTGACAGATCTGCTACAAAGCAGTCTGATGTATAATATTTGTTAAATTATGAAAATAATGGAGGAGAAAACAATGGGAGAAGAAATCATGGTATATTAGTAATTTTAAAATATTTAATTGTATTAGGGAATCTTCTATTTTTGACAGATTAATTGGTGCCCAGGTACTACCTTTTCATAGGTCCTTAGTACATACACAATCCACTGCAGACACAGACCTATTTTTAGTGCACTATCTGAGTTAGCATGTATATATTTAGCTGAGCTGAGAATTACATCACCCAGCTACAGGGTATGTCTACACTAGCTCCCTAGTTCAAACTAGGGAGGCTAATGAGGGTGACCAAAATTGCAAATGAAGCGGGATTTAAATATCCCACACTTCATTAGCATGGTCCCAGGCGGTCGCCATTTTGGAAATTGACTAGCCCGGAATAACTGCCCGCGTCTACACGCGACAGTGAAACGGGAGTTGGAAGTAAAGCCCTTAATTCGAATTAGCTGTTATTCCTCCTGGAATGAGGTTTAACTTTACTCAACTAACTTTCGCTGTCAGACCAGTTATTCTGGGCTAGTCAATTTCAAAATGGCGACATTCGAGCTATGCTAATGAAGCGGGATATTTAAAACCCGAGCTTCATTTGCAATTTTGGTTACCCTCATTAGCCTCCCTAGTTTGAACTAGGGAGTCCCCCAGTGCCGATGTCCCCCATGGCTTGCACAAATCCATGCAGAATGGAAGGATCTTTTTTAGTGGGGAGAAGCAGGGAAGAAGGGACATAAAGTTTAAAGTCTCCAAAGAAACCTGCCGTGTTGGAAAATTTTACATTTATTTGGTTTCATTTTGGATTTTGGGAACCTCACATGGTGTGGAACATTAATGAGGACTGGAGGCAAAGACACTTCAAACCAGTAGAGGCTGGGTAGACTGGTGGAAGCCTTCGAGTGAAACAAAGGCAAAACCACTGCTGTACCAACCACACCCAAATGGTTATGCCATTACAATATCAGAATAAGCAATAAAATACTGACTGGCCCACCAGCATCTATGAATGATGCGAGAGAGAGATTCCTTTTTATTGAGGACTAAAGTACTCAGTACTACTGCAGATAGATGAAAATGAGGTAACAACTCCTAATCTTCTCTTCATGGCTAATTTTTGAAGATAAAATGTTCATAATAATTAAGTTTTATTCCTTTATAGACTGACTCCCTTTCTTCACACTCCTTCTGATACTATGATGAAGTTATAATTTTCTGTCTATAAGATTATAGTATGTTTCTGGGGCATGGATATACTGTCATAAACAAAGAATTATGCTCTTTTTATATTCGTGTAATAAGAAGAGGGGACTGGTTTGGAGGCTTTAATGCTCTCTCCTGACAAATATTTATGACATTTTATGACAAGGTCTAGAGATGAAAAAATATAGAGTAGTTAAACATTACTTATTGGCATAGGAGCTGGAACTAAGAGTGCTGGGAGCACTGCAGCACTCCGTGGCTTGAAGTGGTTTCCACCATTAAAAAGGGTTTACAGTGCGGTTCAATGGCTCTGAACATGAGTGCTACACAAACTGTTTCAGCACCCCAGTTTATTAGACATTTTTAATATAGCTTTGGAGTTTTAGATTTTATATTTATATTGATTTAATAAAGTAGTTTTATCTTACTAAGAAACATGAAAGATAGCAAACTCAGGGTATTTGATTTATATTTATCCATGGTTTTTTTTTTTAATGTTTGCCCTTATACTGTAGGGCTATGTCTAGACTGCCCCCTCTTGTGCAAGAGAATTTACAAATGAGGCGAAGCAGTGAATATCGCTGCACCTCATTTGCATACTTAATGAACCACCATTTTTGCGCAAAACCCCCCTCTTGCACAAAATGGCGGCTCATTAAGTATGCATATGAGGTGCGGCAATATGCAACACTTTGCCTCATTTGCATATTCTCTTATGCAAGAGGGGGCAGTCTAGATGTAGCCTAGCAGTTCAAGCAAACTACAGTATAAAAACAAACTGATGGCTGATAACAGGCAGTAAACACTTTGCATTTATAAGCAATTACAGAAGCCAAAAGGTCAATCTATCAGAGCATAAGCCTGATAGATGCCTTTGCCAGATTTGTAATTAAGAAGAAAAAGAATAGTCGAGTAAGATAATGTACACTGCGGAACCATGCAATGAAAATCAAAGAAGGGAAGTGGAAACTCACCTTTAACTTTGTTCTTGGTAGCAGCCGCTGGAACCAAGGAAAAGATTGCACAAGGAGAAGAGAACAAAGACAGATTAGAAAAAGGGACTACTTAGTAAGAATATAGAGAAACTTTATCAATATTGATCCAGAGCTAATAAAAACTATTTCTAACATTATTTGACCAATTTCTTTGAGGTGTGTGTAGTTTCTTGTGACCAATGGTTCTGTCAAGAAGGATGACCTGTGTTTTGAATTTAGTTAATATGTGGCAACAAAAAAAAAAGACCTTGAAAAGTATAGCAAGAAGTACAGTAAAATCATTTACCATTAATCATAAAGAGCAGTTTCCACATTATACATATTTCCAAACTTTAAAAACACATTTGTCTTTCAGGACAGTTTTGCTTGTGCTGGACTGCATAAACTGTAAAGCATGAATTAGTTCCCCTTTGATTCTATTTCTCAGTTTTATTTTCCTGTATTACTGGATAAAAAAAATCCTGGTTTTGATTAAAAAGAAAATAAGGTAAACTATTCTTACATTTTTGCAAGGATATTATAGACAGAAGTATATCTAAATATTTTACAGGCCTGTTTACAAATAATCTCATAGCTCTGAAAATATATATCTAGTAGTTGCTAATCTATGTTCTGTAATACTTTTACCTTAAACATATACAGGTCGAAACTCTCTAAACCAGGACTATCTGGTCTGGCATCACCCATGGACAAGGAGGACCATGGATTTTCCTTGAGCAGAGATTCCCGGTGGAGGGCCAGAGGCAGGAGCCCTGCAGGGGGTGGGCAGGCCCCTAGCCAGGCTGCCTGAAGGGGGATTGGCAGCCAGGAGACCTTCTGCTGCAGAAGTCTGTCTGGGCTGGCAGCAGGTTGGGCAAAGTGTTAGCAGGCTTTAGCTAGGCAGAGGGCTGCCGCGGCCATGCTGGAGCCTAGCTGTTGGGGTCAGTGGGCTGTTACGGTGGGGCTGGAAGCCTGGCAGGGCTGGCTGGGCAGTGGGGCTGGAAGTGGGTGTGGGGAGGTGGTACTAAGGCCAGCAGCCGGGCTTGGGGGCCAGTGGCAGATGGGTCAGAAATGACCTTCCCTGGACTGGCAAAATCCCACATTCAGGACTGGTCATGTCCTGAGGGTGACAGACCAGGGAGATCCAAATTGAGGATTGCATTATGCTGTCATCCTGTCGGATCCTGCATCCACTGAAGTGAACTGGTGTAGAATGAAAATCTATTGTGCATAGCCATGAAGGGAAGTGAGTGGTTTTCACTCCCTTGGGCTATGTCTAGGCTGCAGAGTTTTTCCGGAATACCTGAGGAAAAGCCTCTTTTGGAAGTAAATCAGAAAAACATATGGAATTTCATGCCGCAAATTGCGTTTCTTTTTCCAATTTATCTTTGTAATGTAGACATAGCCTTAGATTATTGCATATATGTCGTGCATGGATTATGAATTTCTCCACAAAGGGAAAGATGGGCTGAGAGCCAATACTCCTTCACATTAGAAAATGGAAAGGGAAGGAAGAGAGAGGAGCGACCAAAGGAGGTGCAGCCACGGCTCATTTCCTTCCCACCACACTGGTTGAATGTGCAAGGCAGCAGGAGCTACTGTGTCCTGTCAAGGACTCAAACTGAACGAAAAAAGTGAGCTCTAGAGAAATCGAGCCTCTGATGGGTGTATCTAAGACACAGCAGCAGCAGCGCTCCCCTGGAATGAGGCAGTTACAGGCTTGATACTCATGATCAGACCCACCAATGGGGTAGGAGGCAAAGGAAGCAACTGCATAGAGGCCCGGCCAGAGGTGAAAGTAAGCAGGTGCGCCCTGGTGCACAGCTCCGACAAGAGCTGGTTGAACTGTGGCAAAAGCCAGCAGCGAGTTATTTAAAGAGCTGGCAGGGACCTGGGTTGCAATAGGACAGTGCCTGTAAGAAATGTTCAGTATTTTCACCTCTGGGCCTGGCAGAATTAAGGGGGCTTGGGGCTTCTGTAGGGCAGCGGCAGCCCTGACCTGGTCCTTTTAAATAGTTCTGCTGTAGCAGAGCAGCAGCAGCTGCAGGGAGCCTCAGAGCTCATATTGCAGAGCAGCAGGATAGAGCCCTTCTCAAGTCAGTAGAGTAGGGGCAGGGCGGGGGACTTGGGGTGGTGCAGCAAGGAGAGGGGGTAGGAGCTCCCTGCTGCTTTGAACCCCTGCCCAGATCCATGGAGTGGCAGGACAAGGGAAGGGGGCAGAGTGAGCGGGGAGAGGAGAAACAGGCTGGTAAGAGGAGGGAGCCAAGCTCTGGGGGCAGAGTTGGGCATGGGACTGCAGGGAGCGAGGGCAAAGGGGGTGGAGAAATAGGGCTGGGAAGAGCAGAGATATGCAAGCAGGGGTAGGTGGTGATGGCTGGAGCCAAGGGGGGAGGGTACAGGACCACTGAGGAGAAGAGCTGAGCTCATGATAGGTAGGGGGCAGAGAGGGGAAGAAGGTTGGTAGGGGTACCTCCAGGCAGGTGAGGGTTGGGGCAGAGACTGACAAAAGGGCCCTCTGATTGAGGAGTGTTACTCAGAGTTTGTCTGGGAGAGGAGGGGGATGGTTTGTGGTCCCCTCTAAGGAAGGGAACTGTGGGTCCATTGATGTATTGTCCTTTGGCCTAGAATTCCTGTCAGCAAGCCTGCTCAGGATGGTGCATACATTCATAAAATCTAGCCATAAAGATGAAGAAACAGAAATGTCTGTCCACAGTTGCCTTCTCTCCTCTACAGTTCCTGAAGAGTATTATGAGAACATAAGAACGCAATACTGGGTCAGACCAAAGGTCCATGTAGCTCAGTATCCTGTCTTCCAACAGTGGCCATTGCCAGATGCCCCAGAGTGAGTGAACAGAACAGGGAATCATCAAGTGATCCGTCTCCCACCAACCATTCCCAACCTCTTGACAGAGGCTAGGGATAACATTCCTACCCATCTGGCTAATAGCAATTGATGGACCTAACCTCCATGAATTTACTTAGTTCTTTCTTGAACCATGTTAAAGTCCTGGTCTTCACAACCTCCTCTGGCAAGGAGTTCCACAGGCCAACCATGTGCTTGGAGGAAAAACTTCTTTTTGTTTTTTTTTAAACTTACTACCTATTAATTTCATCTGGGAACTCCTACTTCTTATGTTATGGAAACAAGTAAATAACTTTTCTTTATTCACTTTCTCCATACCTATCATGATTTTATAGACCTCTATCATATCCCCCCCCCTTAGTCTCCTCTTTTCTAAGATGAAAAGTCCCAGTCTTTTTAATCTCTCTTCATATGGGATCCATTCCAAACCACTAAACATTTTTGTTGCCCTTTTCTGAACCTTTTCCAAGGCCAATATATCTTTTTTGAGATGAGACGACCACATCTGTATGCAGTATTCAAGATATGGGTGTACCATGGTTTTATATAGAGGCAATAAGATATTCTCTGTCTTATTCTGTAGGGGTCAATTGCGGAAGAACTCTGTACGTGTGAAGTATAGAGGTAGTGAGGCCTGCACTCCCTTCCCCACTTTCCTATCCCCCCCCTTCCCTATTACTGATGAGCCAGAAGCAAGCCTCCAGGAACATACCCCATTGTAGCAAGAACGAATTGTAGATAAGGGTGGGAACATAACAGTTTTGTTTACCTAAATGTACTGATCATGTAAACAAAGTCAAAGGACAAGCAGTACAGCTGAGCCATACTGTAACAAGCAATGAGTAACCCCCAGAAATTTCAAAACTGCCACAAACAAGGTAGAGAGACAGTATTTAAAGCTACACCAGGGCACAGGAATTTGGACCTCACCGATGGTCTTTGGGTACCGGTGCCTCGGAAGCTTACACAGTCTCCCCACTTCATCCGCAGCCGAAATGGGGTTCCCAGGCTAGCAGAAGGGATATAAGAAATGCCGCTTTTCCTATCATGTTGTTCTTTTGGTTAAGGGGGCACAGCTGATAGCTGTCAGAAAATAAACTGCTTGTGTTTGACAGATACCTGTGTAGCATGTCTTTGTACTTTGAGAACCCAGTGATGGACCTGAGATTTACTCTTGCTGGCAACATATTCTTTATCCCTTTTTAAATGATTCCTAACATTCTGTTTGCCTTTTTTTAATGCCACTGCACACTGAATGGATGTTTTCAGAGAACTATCCACAATGATTCCAAGATCTCTCTTGAGTAGTTGTAGCTAAATTAGTCCACATCATTTTTATGTATAGTTTGGATTATTTTTCCAATGTGCATTCCTTTACATTTATCAACATTACATTTCATTTGCTATTTTGTTGCACAATCACTTAGTTTGGTGAGATCTTTTTGAAGCTCTTCACAGTCTCCTTTGGTCTTAGCTTTCTTGAGTAGTTTAGTATCATATGTAAAATTTGCCACCCCCCTGTTTACCCCTTTGTCCAGATCATTTATAAATAGGTTTAATGGGACTGGTTTATGCACCTTCCTATTTTCCTCAGTAGGACTTAACTTCCACTTTTTAAATGATGCCTTTTTATCTCTCATTGCTTCTTTTATTTGGTTGTTAAGCTGCAGTGGCACTTTTTTGGTTGTCTTACTGTGTTTTTTTAAATTTGGGATGTACATTGAAGTTTGGCCTCTATTATGGTGTCTTTGAAAAATCTGTATGCAGCTTGCAGGGATTTTACTTTTGTCATAGTACCTTTTAATTTCTGTTTAACCAACCTCCTCATTTTTGTGTAGTTTCCATTTCTGAAATTAAATGCCAGTGTTGGGCTGCTGAGGTGTTTTTCCCACCACAGGGATGTTAAACTTAATTACATTATGGTCACTATTTTCAAGCAGTCCATTATATTTACCCCGTGGACCTGATCCTGCGCTCCACTTAGGACTAAATCAAGAATTGCCTCTCTCCTTGTGGGTTCCAGAACGAGTTGCTCCAAGAAGCTGTCATTTAAGGTATGAAGAAATGTTATCTGCATCCCGCCCTGAGGTGACATGTACCCAGTCAATATGGGGATAGTTTAAATCCCCCACTATTATTGAGGTTTTTATTTTGATAGCCTTGCTAATCTCCCTTAGTATTTCATAGTCGCTATTTCTATCCCTACTGCTACATTCTTCTTATTAGAGCATGGAATTACTACTCATAGAAATTCTATAGAACATTTTGATTCATTTAAGATATTTACTTCATTTGATTCTACATTTTCTTTCACATATAATGCTGTTCCCGCACCAGCATTACCCGGTCTGTCCTTCCGATGTATTTTGTACCCTGGTATGACTATGTCCCATTGATTGTCCTCATTCCACCAGCTTTCTGTGATTCCTATCATATCAATACCCTCCTTTAATACGAGGGACTCTAATTCATCCATCTTACTATTCGGGCTCCTAGTGTTTGTGTATAAGCAAGTTACAAATGTGTCACTGTCTGCCATTTCCTGATGTTAGACTCTTTTTCATTTGATTGTTTCTCATCTGATCTTACCCATATTTTATCAGTTTCCATCCTATCCTCTTGACTAAAACATAGAGAATCTCTTTTAATAGACCCTCCGCTAAGAGATGTTTCTGTCCAATCCATGTGGTCCTCTGCACCTGTCAGCTTTCCCCTAGCATTTAGTTTAAAAAATTCTCTACGACCTTTTTAATGTTAAGTGCCAGCAATCTGGATCCATTTTGGTTTAGGTGGAGCCAGCCTTCCTTTATAGGCTCCTCCGGTCCCCAAAGTTTTCCCACTTCCTAATAAATCAAAATCCCTTCTCTCTATACATCGTCTCATCCACACGTTGAGACTCTGAAGTTTTGCCTGTCTACCTGGCCCTGTGTGTGGAACTGGAAGCATTTCAGAGAATGATACCATAGAGGTCCTGGATTTCAATCTCTTTCCTAGTAGCCTAAATTTGGCCTCCAGAACCTCTCTCTGCTTCCCTTCCCTATGTCATTGGTACCTACTGTAAAACTACCTTTCAGAACCCAGGCTATATGACTACTAATGCACCACATAATATAGAAGTATTAATAACCAGAGACTGAAATGCAACCTGACTACTCTTGTCAAATGTGGATTGTGCTAACCTATTACAAGCAATACTGTGCCCATACACTGAGCCCAAGACATAGGGCACACCGTGTCACTGCACTGCCCCATGAGTACCTTTGTGGAGGAACTGTGTGTCAAAAATTTACAATTCCTCCTGTGATGCCACTTGTTTTAGGGAGGGAGGAAGTTAATTTACCCATTCTGGGGTGCATCTTACTTCAACAATGAACCTAACCACCTACTCTTCCTTGCATCTATGGAAGATAGAAGAACTAAGGCACATCAAACTTCCTGGCCCTGTTTGCAACTTCCACTTTAAATTGTTCACAAGTGGGACTTTCAAGAAATCCTTGCTTTCTTCTCACAGCCAGAGCCATCTGAGGCCATCTACACTACAATGATCTGTCGGAAAAAGGTATGCAAATTGCACTCTATATGCAAATTGCACCCATCTGTACTGGGCCAAATTTTGGAAAAGCCTCCTCTTTCAGAAAAAACCCTTCTTCCTGGTGGGAAGAGGAAGACAGGGCTTCCGAAAGAGCACGTCTGCTTTTCCACAAAAAAAAAAAAAAAAAAAAGTGGAAGAGCAGACACGTTCCCTGGACGTGGCAGAGTTTTTTCCAGGATACATCTGGTATCCTGGAATAAACCTATAGTGTAGACATAGCCCCAGCAGCTCTCCTTTGGCCAGACAAATCAGGCTTACAAAGAGTGATAAAGAACATTCTAACGATTCATAAACTGGCTCCTAATTCAAGTGTGAAACTATACTAACTCAGCCACAAATTGTTTATGGTTCTCCATCTTGTAATTTGAATTCACAATATTTAATGGTTTTGAAAATACTGAGCTGGCCATGAGACTTGAAGAATTAGTATCTGCAGGACACCAGTAAATACAGGAGAGGCATAACTGAGGTTGTACAGTATAATTGGACATAGGCCAGACTATTGGGCTTGTTAGCCCAATTATAATTTTCTGCATCCTCAATAAAAGTAGGCCAGATGACAGTAATATTCTTACAAATGTCATGTTCAATACTTGTAAGGTTTTTTTTCCCCATTGACAGGACGGTCCAATTACAAGTCAATTGGTAAAGTTCACACCACACAACAGCCAAATTAGCTGAAAATGGTCTTTACAAATATATTTCTGTATACTGTGTGGAACCAGCTGGGGCTCTTGCCATCAATGTTTCATCCACCTGATGCCTGGCAGGGAGAGAATTATTGTTCTCTGTCACTTTTATGGATATTTTCTTTTGTTTAGTTGGGAAAATACTTTCCTTTTTAATATATCTTTTTCCTTGTTATTCTCTATGAATTTCCCACAGTGAGGCCCAGTAGAGAGAAATAATTTCATGTTAAAGGAACTATTTGCCCCCTCATCTCCTAAAATACCTTGATATTTTTATTCTCTTCTTTTCAGTATCATTCCAACAAAAGGAGGAAGGAAGACAAAGAAGAATTTCCCAACATTAATGTTATCAAAATTGCAAACTGACAAAGGAGGGATGGTCTTTTGATTAAAGCACTAGATAGGAAGTAAGAGTGTGAAATTCTGATCCTACAAGTCAATAGTAAAACTACCATTTACTTCCATAGTTCCAGGTTTTTACCTAGCGTATCTGCATTCAGCTTCTGGCCACATCACAAGATGTCCTAATCTCTCTCTCTACCTCAGGTATCCTTCTGGGACTCCTCTCCCCTCTTTATTCTACCTTCCTCACAGTTGCTATTGAATATATAGAGTCTGATTCTAAAGTCCATTCAAGTAACTAGACAGATGCCAATCTAGTTTAGGATTTAGGATTTGGCCCACAATTAGCAATGACAGGTTACCAATTTCTGATGAGTTGTATGAAAAGCTCATGCAAGTGGAGAGGATTCAGAAAAGAGACATGAAAATGATTAAAGGATTAGAAAACATACCATATAATAATAGACTCAACTATTTCAATCTATTTCGCTTAATAAACAAAAAGATTCAGAGGTGACTTGATTATAGTCTATAAGTACCTACATCGGAAATGAATACATAATGGGCTCTACAGTCTAGCAGAGAAAGGTATGACACGATCCAATGTCTGGAAGTTGAAGCTAGACAAATTCAGACTGGAAATACTTTTTAATGGGATGAGTAATTAGCCACTGAAACACTTATTGTGGTAGATTCTCCATTACATTATAATATAACATTATAAATTTAAAATCAAAAGTGGATTTTTCCCTAAAATATATGCGATACAAGTTATTTTGAGGAAGTTTTATCGCCTGTGGTACACAGGAAGTCTAAATAATCACAAATGATCTGTTCTGTCCTTAGAATTCTTTAAAGCCCCGAAGCAATGCAGAAAGAAAAGTTTTACACATCATACAGTATGTGGATATCATCAATGACCAAGAACTTTATTACATATATGTGACTACTTACTGGGACTGTTTTAGAAAAATCTGCAAGTTCTATAAACAGAATGAAGTAATATGGAAATTGTCATATCTGAACAAACTGTCAGTTCATCTAGTCTATCATATTATGTCTGGTGGTAACTTCTATCTAATTTTTCAGTTTGTTCAGTGGGAGACACAAACACACACACACACAAACAAAGATCCCTGACAATATTCCTCAGACTAATATACCATGCTATGGAGTAATAATGTTTAACAAAGTTATTTTAAAAAAGATCTCATTATTGAGATTTTATTTAGATGAGTGGCTTTATGAGAGTATGTTTTATTAGGTAAAGCTTTGGGGAAAAAAACACATGAGGAAAAAGCAGCATTTCCAACATTATTTTCCAGTCCTGCAACTTCACAGGAGACATCAGTTTGCTGGATGTAAATCATTTTTTTTCAATGTCATGTAAAATATTGTTTAAAGTATTAATTAATGATCTGGTACAATGACAGGGATAAGAAATCTGTGATAATTATAACATCTTTTAAGCTACATACAACATTTTCATTAAAAAAATATGGCACTAGTTTATCTTAGGCATTGACTCTTCTGGTTATGTGGTAAATTACTAACTGTAGAATACTGAAGAATGTACAACTACATAATCAGTCTGAGAAGCAGGTTATAAATGTAGTACTGGTAATTCTGTCCTGAATATTCATCATAGCTAGCATGAAGGAGATCAGCAGTATCATCTTGGAGCATAAAGTTTGCTAGAGTGCAGAATTTCAGCAATGGATGATACCAAATTAGTTGAGGAGATTTTGAAGTCTAAAATACATTACACAGTATATTACTGTGTGGTGAGACTTGAATGTGAATATAATCATACCCTAAAGGCTCCTGTAAAAGGAACCTAGATAACATGATTTGCCTGTCTTACAATACTACTTTTATGCGTGTTACAATGCAACTAGACACACAACTTCTACAGGCAATACAAATTGCAAGCAAGCAATTTATTACCAGGTAACAGATGGGTTTCTATAAAATATTGAGCAAGTATTACTTGCACATATGTAATACACAATATAAACAGAAATAAATGCTTCTACTCTTCAATTTTATATTTAGCTAAGGTATCAAACAATTTAGAAAACACTAATTAAATAAGTACTATCAAGTACTAATTTGAAATATCCTACCATATTATGTTACGTTATGTCCTGCAGGATTTATTTCTTCATTCAGAACTCTTTTACAGATTTTTTTAAGCACTGGAAGAGTTTTAATATCATTTGAGCACATCTTGTGACCTATAACTATTCTTCCATCATGCAAAACGTATATACAGACAGTTCAAAATAGAGCCTCTGTATTTATGCAAAACGTATGTACAGACAGTTCAAAACAGAGCCCCTGTTCACCAACAATTGGAGAAGGAACAGGGATGGGTATATTTAGATGGATTTAGAAAAAAAACATAAGAATAAAGTTAAGGTTGATAATCATAGAACACAAGAACTGAAAGGAACCTCAGGAGGTCAACAAGTCCAGTGCACTCCCCTGCACTCATAGAAGTACCAAGCAAAACCTACATCATCCCTGATGCATGTTTATTTTGTCTACTCTTAAAAATCTCCACAACATCCCTGGACAATTTATTTTCCCTAATGTCCATCCTAAACCTCCCTTGCTGCAATTTAAGCCCATTGCTTCTTTCCCTATCATCAGAGGCTAAGCAGAATAATTTTTCTCCTTCTTCCTTGTAACAACTTTTAGGTACCTGAAATCTCTTACCATGCCTCCTACAAGTGCTCTCTTTTTTTAGTCTAAACAAATCCAGTTCTTTCCATCCCCCTTCACAGGTCATGATTTTCTAGACCTTTAGTAATTGTTGTTGCTTTTTTTGGGACCTTCTTCAATTTGTCCACATCTTTCTAGAAATGTGGTGACCAGAACTGGACACAATACTCCAGTGGAGGACTAATCAGCTCAGAGTAGAGCAAAATAATTATTTCTCATGTCCTGCTTACAACACCCCTGTTAATACATCCCACAACTATAGGTTTTTTTTATGGAACAGTTCTCACATATTGACTCTAGGGATGTTAAATTTAGATTAACTGGCTAATCAAATAATCGATGAAATGGCATTTTTTAAGCAGTGGCAGCACATGGAGCCCAAGGTCAGTGGGGGAGTGTCAAAGCAGCAGCACTGCATGGAGCCCAGGTGCTTTTGCTTTGACGCACCCTTTTCTCTTCCCCCCCTTTCTATCTTTCTGATAGAGGCAACAAGGGGGCGGAAGCGACTAGTCGACTAACATGTAGACTATCTGACAAGCATTTGTTTATCAGATAGTCAATTAGTCGACTAGATGTTCACATCCCTAATTGACCCATATTTAAATTGTGGTCCACTATGATCCCTAGATTCCTTTTTGCAGTACTCCTTCCTAGACAATCACTTCTGATTCGGTATGTGTGAAACTGATTGTTCCTTCCTAAGTGGAGTACTTTGCATTTGTCCTTATTGAATGTATTCCTTATTTACCTCAGACCATTTCTCCAGCTTGTTGTAGATCATTATGAATTATAATCCTATCCTCCAAAACACTTGCAACCTCTCCCAGTTTGGTATCATCCGCAAACTGTATAAGCATACTCTCTATACCAATATCTAAATCATTGATGAAGATATTGAACAGAACTGGTCGCAAACTGATCCTGCGGAACACCACTTGTTGTACCCTTCCAGAATGATTGTGAATCATTGATAACTACTCTCTGGCAATCATTATCCAATCAGTTATGCACCCACCTTTTAGTAGCTCCATGTAGGTTGTATTTCCCTAATTTATTAATGAGAAGTTCATGCAAGACTGTATCAAATGCTTTACTGAAGTTTAGCTATACCACATCTACCACTTCTTTCTTATCCACAAGGCTTGCTGTTCTAACAAAGAAAGCTATCAGGTTAGTTTGACATGATTTGTTCTTGACAAAGCCATGCTGTTATTTATTAACTTATTATCTTCCAGATGTTTGCAAATTGATTCCTTAATTATTTGCTCCATTATCCTTCCTTGCAGAGTAGCTAAACTTGAGTGGGCTGTAATTTCCTTGGGTTAGCCTTATTTCCTTTTTTATAGATGGGTACCATATGTGCCCCTTTTCAGTCTTCTGGGATCTCTCCCGTCTTCCATAACTTTTCAATCTGTCATCAATAGTGAGTGATGCAAAAGGATAGTGATGGGGGAACTTTCTGGATTCCTTAAATGTCATTTTATTTATTTAAACAAGAGCTTTGGAATTATTGGTATTTTAAGAAGTGTAATTTTGCTGAGCTCCACTGAGAGAGACTTTCAATTTTATCTCTTTTTTCAATTTAGTTCATGTTCAAGAATTATACATTTCCTTTACATTTTAGTAGTCATTTCAAATTATCTTTAACAATTTGCCCCACAAGTTACTGCATAAGACATTTCTATTTCAGTCTATTTTGTCAAGAAATATGGAAAGCTTTTATCCCAGTCTTGACCTGATATACTATAATTGCTCCTCCAGGACCTTTTAAAGAGTGAATTTTAAATCTGATGGAATATAATGGCTCCTTTGGAGCCACTGAGGTCTGTTGAATAATTTACAGATATTATAATAGCCTAATCATTGAAGGTCTGTGTGTGTGTATCTATGTATACATAGGCACACACATTTTATTTTTTATCTATATATCTGTATTGACATACACACATACATTATACATATACTAGGGATATGAACAGGTATCCATGTACACAGTTAACTGATGATCCTGGGCTTGTTGGTTAACCCTCATGGTTAAACAGTCCCGTCCCACGCCCCCCCCCCCATTGTGCACTGCTACTTCTCTATCAGAGGCAGCAGCATGTTGGGGGGAGGCGGGGGAAGGCAGGAGAAGGTGCATGTGGGAAGCCAGCTTTTAAGTTAGCTCCCTGCGCATATCAGATCCCACTGAGCTGGCTGTCCCCCCACTCTATTGCCTCCCACACAGGCAGCATTTTTGGAGACAGGCAGGAGCTACTGCCTGTGCCTATGGGTGGCTGTGCCTGCCTCCTGCACTGCTGCCTTTTTTCTCCCCCCAGTCCACCCTACTTGAGGCCAGGGGCCTTTTTTCTCCCCCAAGTGCCCGGTTCTAGCGACTAGGAGCCTTTTTTCTCCCTTTAGTCCCCTGGCTGGAAGGAACCTCTTTTCTCTCCACAGTTCCTCCCCAGACACCAGGGACTTCCTGCCCCCCCTTTCCCCGCCCCACCCCCCGGCCCTGCAGCCAAGGGCCAAGAGTGGGGTGAAAGGGTTTAGGGCAGGGGAACTACCTACTCAGAATGCTGGCTGGCAAGATGGCATATTCCCAGCCCTCCTGACCATTCCCTTGTTAGTGCAGCTGCCCCCAGTGGACAGTGTGCATATAGCTCTCCTCTGCAGGCACGCTGCCCCCAGTAGCCACTCTCATGGGTATCCCTCCAAACAGCACCCCCTGCCTTTCCATGTTATGGAAAACAGTCTTTTTCCTTGATCTTCCAGTTGTCCTGGCATAACCAAACCCTGACCTTGCTTTAAGTTAGGAGAAGAGAAAACTGCAAATTTGATGACCCCAGTTCTTACCATTTAGGAGTTCTTGAACAAATAGCACACAATCAGACACACTCTGAAATTAAATATGACGTCCCTGGGAATGGGAAACTGTATTTATGTAATTATGTAAAAATAAATTATTGGGTGAAGTATATTTTCAAGATCTGTTTTCTCTTTATAGAGATATTTAAAACAATATGACAATGAATCATGTTCAAATAGTATTTTTGAACAGTTAGTGTAGATGTTATCTTCTGTATGAAATATAATTTAACAAAATGTTCCTCAAATAATTTTCTCATAACCATACTATAAAATATTACTTTATATTTATTGTAGATTGTGCCATCCAAGTCTTTTTATCTTTCTTAGAAGACATTATTTCTGACCAAGTATTAGTTTTGTTGCTCTTCACTGAATTATCTCTATTTTCTCAATATATTTCTTGCACTGAGTGTCCCAGAACTGTATGCGCACTTTGCAATAAAATCTGTAAAGGCACTGTGTGTTGCACCTTAATGTTTGAATAGTGGCCTATTATATACCATCCTCCACTTACCATCTCTCTTTCTCTCTCTTACACACACACACACTAATATTTGCTATTAATTAAAAGATGATGGTTTCCTATTAGCGGTCATGCTAACAGGTTATCTTTATGTATGATTTACACATCAGGACCTTAATTTAAATGAGTAAATGGGGCTTTTATATTGTCATATTGCATTGCAAGCTCATATCCCATTTGTCATCTACTGATGATGTCCTACGGATGCAAGTTGACCTTTGTACAGAGAGCTTCCACAAGACATATGCTGCTTAAACTTGAAAAATGACTTAAATTGTATCTAAGTGGTACATAAACTTTGTAGTGACCCAATAACCAGGGGAGAATTTTACGCTTATGATAGGCCCTTTTTGACATATGCTTCCATTGAATGATTGAGATTTTTAAACCAACCATATGTATTAAAACAGTACTACCCCATGTTACATCCTATTATATTTCCTGTTTG
Source organism: Rafetus swinhoei (assembly GCA_019425775.1). Taxonomy (NCBI): domain Eukaryota; kingdom Metazoa; phylum Chordata; order Testudines; family Trionychidae; genus Rafetus; species Rafetus swinhoei. The sequence continues at coordinate 185,066,338 of CM033437.1, read as the reverse complement.
TACTTCCAGCCTTGGTAGTTCCCTCTGTTCATTTCTATCCATTGGGACTCCTTAATGTCTATGGGTGCATCTGCACTGCACCCGGAGCTCGAAATAAGCGATGCAATTTAAGCTATGCAAATTGTGTAGCTTATTTCAAGTTAATTTTGAAATAGCTTATTTCGAAATTTGGCGCTGTCTACCCAGCACTTATTTTGAAATAAATCACTATTCCAAAATGTCCTTTACTCCTCGTAGAATGAGGTTTACAGGGATGTCGGAATAGCAAGCCCGTTATATTTTGAAATAATGGGTGCACTCAAAAGATGCAGAATAGCTATTTCAGCATACCTCTGGTATTCCAAAATAATGCTGCAGTATAGGCGTAGCCTATGTGACCAATTATGCAATGATAACATTATAAGAAGCAAAGCTATAGATTGTACAAAGGATTCACCAAAGATTGAAGATTAGTATCCAAAGACATTTTGAGAATATGGGCAATTAGTCCTTTATTAGAAACAGATTGAGGGTGTGCAGAGTCTTAAGGGTACAAATTCTTCAAATTCTAAAATATCCATTAATGGGGTTTGATTTTGTTGAGACAGAGGAGGAAGAGATATTAAAATCATCAGCATATGCATGTGGCTGTGTTAAACATGTGTTAAAGAGGCTGCACTTTTCCTGAATGATGTTATATTAACACACAATTTCCTTTGTTCTGAACATTATAATCATAGCTCACTGAATAAATAAATACCTTTAAAAATCTGGTCATTAATAATTAAGGACACAACCAATGAGTTAATGTAGGTTTTATTACCTCTGTCATTACTGCTTTCTGTGCCTATCACTTCTGGGTCTTGTTCTACATTTAAAAGTTATATTGACATAGCTACATCAGTCAGGGCATGGAAAAATAAACACCCCTGACCAGCATAGCTATGTCAAAAAAAATCCCAAAAAGATGTAGCTATGCGAACAGAAGAGAGTGCCTGCTAAGTTGTTCTGGAAGATGATAATCCTACACCAACAGAAAAACTCCTGTCTGTACACTGTGGCTGCATCTAGACTGGCAAGTTTTTCAAAAGCAGCCGCTTTTGCGGAAAAACTTGCCAGCTGTCTACACTGGCTGCTTGAATTTGCGCAAGAACACTGACGATCTAATGTATGATTGTCAGTGTTCTTGTGCAAATACTATGCTGCTCCGTTAGGAAAAAGCCTCTTGCGCAAATGTATTTGCGCAAGAGGGCCAGTGTAGACAGCTCAGGACTGTTTTTAAAAAAGCCCCAATGGAGAAAATGGCGATCGGGCTTTCTTGAAAACCACGTCTAGATTGCACGGATGCTTTTCCGCAAAAAGTGCTTTGCAAAGCATCCGTGCCAATCTAAACGCTCTTTCATAAATGCTTTTAACGGAAAAACTTTTCCATTAAAAGCATTTGCTGAAAATCATGCCAGTCTAGACGTAGCCTTCGTCTATACTAAGAGGCAATAGTGACATAGCTATGCCCTTGTGTAGATGTAGCCTGGCTCAGTACAGACAATTCATGACTGCATCACAGAAGTTGTCAAAGTTAGAGGTTTTGGGAACATTAGGATTTTTGCTATCTGATGAAATATGAAAAACTTAATATAATACATAATATTTAAGAGCACATTAGACAATAGTAGAATGCTGACAATTGTCATTTATAGTTTATTAATATTAAATAATTGCATCAATACTATAATGTTTAGGTCCATTTATACAAGAAGGTGTATGCATGCATGCACGCACTCTCTCCCCCCCATACCCTGCCACCAACCCACACATTCTAGACTGACAATATCTAATTATTTTTTATGTTCCTTTCACTTTCCCTTCTCAGTGCTGGAAGCACTCACATAAATAAAAATAGCATTCATAATTGTCTGAAAAGTAGCACGTACATTGCTATGTTTGAGCCAGTAGTGCATGGAATTAGGCAACAGCTTAATACTTATTGTCATATACCACTTGGTTTAAAAAACAAAACAAAATGGAAGTTCACTCTGAGAAATCTGAGTGGATTTTCTCATATATGGAAAACCCAAGTGTAACAACACTCACTTTAAAAAAAAAAAAAGAAAAAAAGCAATATTACATTTGACATATAAAAAAAAATACATTCATTGCCTAGAAGCTTCAGGGGGTAGCCGAGTTAGTCTGCACAGGATAAACTTCTAAAAACAACAAATAGTCTGGTAGCACTTTAAAGACTAACAAAACATGTAGATGGTATGAGCTTTTGTGGGCACGGCTTCTTCAAATGACATGTTGTGTAAGCCTTTAAAGTGCTACCAGACTATTTGTTGTTTTTTAAAGTTTATCCTATACAGACTAACTTGGCTACCCCCTGAAGCTTCTGAACATGCAAAGCACTGCATTCAACCATACGGAGTGGAAATCCATCAACTTCACAAATTAATTGCCTAATCACTTTAAGCTTTTATTTTAAGGGTAATATTTTGCCCCTCTTCAGAAGATAAAAGCCAGTTATTACTTATACTCTACTTACTAACACCGCAAAATAAACCACAATAAAAGTTGGGACTCAAAAAATGTGTAGCTTTTGTAGTATTCCAAAATAAAAACAAATAAGAGTTATTATTCTAAAGTAGGTACATAGTATAAATAGGAGACCATTCTTTATCAGAACAAATTGAAATTATTCATTCACTAAAAAAAAAAAAAAAAAAAAAATCCAGAAGAATTGTTTAAAAACCACAGATGACAAATTATTATTGACAGTTCTAACTCGTTTCTTGGCATCTCTAACAAGATACAACACTGTTCCTTTCTTCTAAATGTGAAAATTATTACAAGTAAACTAAGTTAAATGGACATGCTAAATGGCACATACAATTGCCATATTAATAGACAATATTTAACTTCACTCAATGTTTTAGATACAGGAATTGTTTTGAAATGTCATCTCTTTGTTCATAAGGAAGTGTGATGAAAGTTATAAAGAATTCAAGGGGATGCTGGAGCAGCTCCTTTGGTTTTATTGTAGGACTGCAGCCAAAAGACATTTGCAGTTCAGTGAATGAAGAACAGAATAAATTCCAGCTGTAAACATGTGCTCTGTGGTATTTAACCAGGCCTATGTTTGCTATCTGTGTAGTAGACCAAATTATACAGACATAGTCTTGCCATGACAATCATTTTGTGTGAGTCTGTAGAGTACATAAACATACAGACCCATTTCTTTTGTAGAAAACAAAAAACTTTACAACGATAAGTCAATTTTAGTGAAGTACATGTGTGTAACCTATTTTATATTCAGCACAACCCTTCCAGCTTAGAAGAAGTTTTCATATGCAGTCAGTCACTTACAGCATAAATAGAAACTGGCAACACAACTATGACTACTCCTCTTAAAACCTCATAAACCTCCTCTTCAAAGCAATGTATGAATAATGTGAACTAAATAATTCATGGGATTGCAGATGCCAGTCCAAATAGCCTCTTCCTTTTTAAGGTTTCAGTTTGTAGAGCTGCGATCAAAAGCCTTCATCAGTCATGATAGTGGCATTTGTACTCACTCCAAACAAACCGTATTTGCATGTGAATGTTTTTCATTGAAATGAGATATATAATATGCCAGCCAAGGCCCAACTAAAAGGCATTTTACGCCATTTAAATTCAGTCAAATTAAAGGCTGAATGAAGCCTAAAAGGTCTACTCTCAGAACAGTAATTTGACACATCATAAATAAGGACTATTTTTTGTAAGAGTAGGATGAGCACTTGTCTGAAAATTTTACACAGCACACTAACAATACACTGACTCTCGGGGAATAATAAAGTATAAAAAAGCCCTTGTATGTAAACTAATGAAGTAAACAGAAACACAGGATTTAATATACTGTTAGCAGTTCAAAGATTTCATTTATTTTATATGCTTACATGAAGTATCTAAAGCTATGTACTGTAGCCAGCAAAATGGCAGTTACTAAGTAAGAAAAGAAGAGCATGTAAATAAACCTTAGAGCAAGCAAAGATAGGTGTAACATGTACATTTTCTTCCTCCTCAGTTTTCTTAGTAAATTATATTTGAAAAATATATTGGGGGTTCAATTCTTTTTATTATTGTGTTATAAATGTCAGAAATCTTAGGGTATGTCTACACAGCAAAGTCATTTAAAAATAACAGCCCTTATTTCGAAATAACTTTCCTAGCATCTACACAGCCAAATTGCTATTTCGAAATTAATTCGAAATAGCAGAGCACTTATTTCGAATTTGGTAAACCTCATTCTACAAGGAATAATGCCAAATTCGAAATAGCTATTTCGAAATAAGTGCTGTGTAGACACTTATTTCGAAATAGGGGGCCTCCAGCCTTCCCAGGGTGCCCTGGTGGCCACTCCAGCCTCAATCAAGAACACTTCTCTCCCTTCCTTCCCTTCCTCCCCCCGGCCTCGCCCAGAGCCCTTAAAGGGGTAGACTCTGGCCACAGTGCCTGTCACAGCTCCAAGCCTGCCAGCCCAGAGCCAGAGTCACTGCCCCTGACCCAGTGGCCCCAAAACATGAGCCAGCAAGCCACTGGCAGCCAGCCCTCCACTGCTCCCAGGAGCAGTCTGCCAGCTCCCTGGAGCCTGCCAGGGCCCGGAGAAGGTGGGCGCCTTCCTGGTCCAGGGTGGAGATCATGGACCTTATTCAGGTTTGGGGGGGATGCCCCCAACGTCCATGATCTCCACTCTAGACGGAGGAACGTGGCCATCTACGGCAGGATAGCTGCCAGCCTGGCCACCAAAAGCCACGTGTGAACCCAAGAGCAGGTTTGCATGAAAATCAAGTTGGTCCGGCAAGACCCCCAACCCTGAGCTTCCCCTTCCCCTTCTTCCCCTTGCTTCCCCCTTCCAGCTCCCTCCTCACAGGTTTCCCCCTCCCCTTTCCCACCTCCTTTCCCCAGTCTCACCAGAGTTTCATTCTTCCCCCTCTCCCCATTTTGTTAAATAAAGAGAGTTTGTGTTCATGAAAATACATGCATTTTATTTGACATCAGGAAGGGTGGTTAGGGAGGGGTAAGTGGAAGGACGTGAAGGAGGAATGAGGCACAAGTCCCCAGTGGGGCAGACCAGGGAGGCTCTTAGTGCTCCTCAGGGTGGAAGATCTCCCGCAGGGCCTCCTGGATACTGACAGCCCCACAATGGACCTCCAGGATGGCAGCCTGCAGAACATGCAGCCAGGCTCGCAGCAACACATCCAAGAGAAGCACCGGAGTGCCCAGGGGCAGCTCTGGCTCCATGTTGCAGAGTGCTGTGGTATCCCGAGTAAGGGCAACCAAAGTATGCAGAGACAAAATGCTTTGCTGTCCCTCATCGAGGTAGGCAAGCAAGCAGGGAAACCTGAGAACTGGCTGTCCAGGGGGCGGGCGGGTCCCTTTAAGCACAGACCTCAGATAGCGTCAGGCAGCAGCCCCACATAGTAAGTCCTGACCTGGAGCCCTGCTGGAACTGGTTCCGGCCAGCCTTAAATGCATTTTGTGTGTATTTTGAGACGCATTATTTCGAAATAAGCTATTTAGAAATAACTATTTCTAAATAAAGTATTTTGAAATAACACTGTAGTGTAGACAGTGCTGCATCTAGACTGGCAAGCTTTTGCGCAAAAGCAGCTGCATTTGCGCAAAAACTTGCCAGCTGTCTACACTGGCCGCTTGAATTTGCGCAAGAGCACTGACTTTGTAATGTACAAAATCAGTGCTTCTTGCGCAAATACAATGACGCTCCTGCTCGGGCAAAAGCCCTCTTGCGCAAATGCTTTTGCACAAGAGGGCCAGTGTAGACAACCCAGAATTGTTTTGTGCAAAAAAGGCCCGATGGCAAAAATGGCGATTGGGGTTTTTTATAAGAAAACTGCTCTAGATTACACGGATGCTTTTGCGCAAAAGCACTTTTGCTAAAAGCATCCGTGCTAATCTAGATTTTTACAAATACTTTTAACGGAAAAACTTTTCCGTTAAAAGTATTTGCGCAAAATCATGCCAGTCTAGACGCAGCCTTTGAGTTTAAGACCAGATGAGACCACAAGATCATCCAATTTGACCTCCCAAATAGCACAAACTGCCAAAACAGCACCTCCCACACACTAACCCAACAACAAAACTGAGGCCAAAGTATTACTATCCACAGGTCTCCTTTTAAATTATGTATTTTTTAAATGGGTTAAATTATTTGCAGTTTTGTAAGAGGATATAGTGATCAAAATACATCCCATGAAAATAATTTAGTGTTAATACAATGTTAATGGCTGGAAAATCAAGCCTTCCAAGTCAGGAAATGAAAAGTTCAAGAAGAAACCTCAATCCCCACTCAAAAAATGAACTATTTTATAGCATCATAAATGTAATTAATACAGTATATATACTCCCAAAAATACATTTCTATCCATATAATAAGGCCTGGGCTTCTAAATAGTTTTGTAATGTCTCTATAAAATCTATATGTAAGTGGGGGAATGGTCCTGCTATTGTGGGGAACTTTCCTGGCTTCTATACTACCCCGGTGAAATGGACCAGTGAAAGGATCAGAGTCCCCGCATCCACTTCTTTTACCCAAAGGCCTCCCTGAACGTGAGGGCTCCCCTTCCACTCTCCTGAGTAGCAGAGTCCTCGAAATACCAACAAGGCAGGGCCCAGGTTTTCTGGGGCTTAATCCCTGACCTTGTAGTCACTTAGGGCAGGGGCTAGGGTGTCCCCACTTCGGGGTGCTCTCTTCACACTGGATGCTTTCTTGACCCACTGATCATTACATACAGTTCAAAGCGAATACAATTTATTAAACAGCAACTGATTAAAAAGAAAAGAATAAGGAAAAAATGAAAAAGGTTAAAAGAGAACACATAGACCCACTCTGTAGCACGGGGACATCACAAACAGCAGTTTGAAGAGTGTAAGGACAGTTCACAGTCTGTTCCTTATAGGTCCCAGGGCGCTCTCTCAGGCCCTGGCTGTGCTGCAGGGTGGGCTGCAGGTTGGACACACTTGCTTTGGCAGTGACCACATGACTTCAGGCTCTAGGTGGCAGGACCCCTCTCCCAGTTGGAGTTACAATCCCGCTCCAAGTCTGGCCTGCAGGGCCTCTTGGCTGGTGGCATGTCCCTGCCCAGAGCCTCTTTTCCCCCCTTTGCTGGTCCCAGCTGCTTACCACACCCAGCTGCAGACTCTGCTGCTTTGCCAGCCTCCAGCTCCTTGCGTTGCTTCTCTGACCCTTTTGGCTCTGGTCACTGCAGGTCTGCTCCTCAGCACAGCTTGCACTCCTTGGGCTGTGTGTGTCTGGCTCTGTCACTGCAGGTCTGCCTATCAGTACAGCCTGGACCCCTTGCTACTCTTCTTAGCTCTCTCCCCCTTTGACTCAGACCCAGAAAATCCCAGCTCACACAGAGGACAGACCTGGCCTCCCAATTCCCACATTGGCCTGTCCAACCTGTCAATCAGGCTGACTAGGGGTGTTGGCCTCTTCCCATTGTCCCTGGGGTCTGTCAGTCTCAGGGCCCTGATTTCTCATGGACCCTTCCCCTTTTGGTACTGGGAGCTGGCCAACCAAAAACTCCCACTGAGTTTTAGTAAGGGGCTGACATGCCCCTTACATATACAAAGAAGCCAGATTTGAAGGAAATTGGTTAATTTGTTTAAAAATTAGGAACATTTAAATGTAGCAAGATAAAATATTTTCAGTTGGTTCATAGTAGATTGGAACATTTCAGGACAGCTGCATCTGTTCCTAAGGTTGTAAAGCTTTGTGTCACTGTACTGGAATATATCAAGGCTAATAATAAACTAGCATCTCCTAAGTCAATGAAATTGGCTATACACCAGGGATGGGCAATACATTTTAAAGGTGGGGCACTTCACAATTTCTGAACTGGCCCCAGGCTGTCCCAGAAGGTGTAGGGAAGGAATCTTCTATGGTCCCCTGCCCACAGAGCCTGATGGTCTGGGGTGGGAGAGCATGGAAAGTCTTTGTCCCACCCTCTCAAGAGAGAACCACCAGCTGTTCAGAATAGTTGGCAGTTCCCTCTAGGCACCACACATGGCCCTGGTGACAGGAAGAGACTTGGCATTCTCCCTCTGCCCCCGGACCAATCAGGGCCTGGGGGCAGGGGAGCTCATGAAGTCTTTGCCCCCCACCCGCACCCTCCAAGGGTGCGCAGTGGCTAGAAATAACTGCTGGCAGTTCCCTCTGGTGTTGCGGGCCCCTGGTGGGGGGAGGAGACTTTGAGTGCTCCCCCACTTCCAGGTCTCAGTTGGCTTGGGGGCAGGGAAGCAGCAGGGTGGCCACGGGCCAAAACAACCAGCTTGGCAGACCAGATCTGGCCTGTGGAGGCTGTCTTGCCCACCCCTGCTATACACACTGGCTGTGTCTACATTGGCACCCTTTTTCGGAAAAGGGATGCTAATGAGACCAGTCGCAATTGCAAATCATGGGGGATTTAAATATCCCCCGCGGTATTTGCATTTACATGGCTGCCGCTTTTTTCCGGCTCGGGGCTTTGCTGGAAAAAAGCGCCAGTCTAGACGGGGATCTTGCGGAAAATAAACCCTTTTCCGCAAGATCTCTTATTCCTACTTGCAAAGCCCCGAGCCGGAAAAAAGAGGCAGCCATGTAAATGCAAATACCGCGGGGGATATTTAAATCCCCCGCGGATTTGCAATTGCGACTGGTCTCATTAGCATCCCTTTTCCGAAAAAGGGTGCCAATGTAGACACAGCCACAGTGACTTTTGGGAAGTGCACAATCAATTGTGCTCCTGCAGGTTGCTGCTGCAGTAGCAGCCTCCTGCTCCCTTCCGCATCTTCAAGTCCAGCCATGTGGAGCACTTACCCTGCATAAAACATGACCCTCATGCCTGTTGTGATAATGCTCTGTGGCTATGGGGAAAGCAGAAAACATAATATATGTTGACTTTAGAGAAGCTCTCGGTACAACCTCCCACAGTATTCTTGCTAGCAAGCTAAAGAGATATGTATTGGATAAATGGACTGTAAGGTGTATAGACTAGATTGTTGAGCTTAATGTGTAGTGATCAATGGCTCAATGTCTGGGTGAGGGTTGGTATCAAATGGAGCACCCCAAAAGTCAGTACTGGGGCTGGTTTTTTTCCAACATCTTTATTAATTACCTGGATGAAGAGATGGAGTGTACCCTCAGCAAGTTTGAGGATGACATTAAGCGAGCGGGGAGAGGTAGATATGCTGGAGGGTAGGGATAGGATCCAGAGTGACCTAGACAATTTGGAGAGTTGGGACAAAAGAAATCTGATTATGTTCAACAAGGACAAGTGCAGAGTCCTACACTTGGAATGGAAGAATCCCAAGCACTTTTACAGGCTGGGGACTGACTAGCTAAGCAGCAGTTCTATAGAAAAGGACCTGGGGATTGCAGTGGATGTGAACTTGGATATGAGTCAGTGTGCCCTTATAGTCAAGGAGGCTAACAGCGTATTGGGGTACATAAGAAGGAGCACTGCCAGCAGATGTAGGGAAGTGATTATTCCCCTTTATTCTGCACTGGTGAAGCCATACCTGGAGTACTGCGTCCAATTCTGGGCCCTCCTTTACAGAAAGGATGTGGATGCATTGGAGAGAGTCCAGCAGAGGACAATAAGAATTATTAGGGGGCTAGTGCACATGACTTATGAGGAGAGGTTGAGGGTTTGGGCTTATTTAGTCCACAGAAGAGAAGAGTGAGAGGGGACTTGATAGCAGCCTTCAACTACCTAAAGGGGGGTTCCAAAGAGGATGAAGTTAGGCTGTTCTCAGTGGTGACAGATGACAGAATGAGAAGCAATGGTCTCAAGTTGCTGTGGGGGAGGTATAGGTTGGACATTAGGAAAAACTATTTCTCCAGGAGGGTGATGAAGGACTGGAATGGGTTATTTTAGAATAATGGTGGAATCTCTTCATCTCTAGAGGATTTTAAGTCCCAGCTGGGATGATTTAGTTGGGATTGGTTGCAGGCAGTTGGACCTGATGACTTCCTGAGGTCTCTTTCCACCTTATGGTCCTCTGATTCTATGCAGTAGCAGCCCCCTGCTCCCTTCATCTTCAAGTCCAGCTATGTGGGGCACTTGCCCTGCACAAAAACATCCCTACCATGGTCTCCAAATCAGGAGACCAGTAAACAGAGTGTGAAATTCACTTTGATCAGGAAATATCCAGAGGAGTATTGTGGGCAGATGAATTAGGTATAATCCTAGTTATCAGGAAACCTGGATTCTATATTTCCTGCTCTGCTACTGCTGGGTGACTTTTAAGCAAGTCACTTGCTCTCTCTACTCTGTTTTTTCTTCTGTGAAACATGAAACAGTTCTGGTGAGTCTTCTGACCCTGGTTTGAACTTCTGCAGAAAAGAGATCGGTAGTAGGTGTGACATTTTTCTAGGATACCCTTTATTATCCCAAATCCACCTCTGGCTGTGGGGACAGGTGATTCAGGCAATATGGCGAAGACTGTTTGTATAAACTCTACAACAAACCTCAGGGCCGAATTCAGCTTTTGCCATAAGCAGGCATAATACCCACTAACTTCACCTGAGAAATAGTCAGTTACATTAGGGACGCATTTGGTCCTCCATAGCATCCCAATTATTAGGCAGCTACAGCTACGGGAAACATGGAAGAGTGTGCTATACTATTATACACACTAAAACCATTCCTTCATCTGTATCTCTTTTGCTATGTTACACACAGCAGCCAGTCCTGGAGTAGGGATAGAGAACATAAGTTTGGGGTTATGTATGAGGCCCAGTCACTTGTTTTGTACCTGCTCTAAATCTGGAAACTTTCCCCCTCAGACATTGAGACGATTTATTTTTTTGTTAACTGAAAAGGACTAAAAAAAAAATGGAATAATATCCACAGGGAGCAGCCAGCAGCTTAAAATGGCACAGGGCTTCTCTGTGCCTGAGGGTCCCAGCAGGGCAGTCCGCAGGCTGGATCCCGCAGGTTGGTGGGCCAGATTCAGTGTGTGGGCTGGATCTTGCCCACCCCTGCATTATCTAAACCAGTAAACCAGGAGAACTTCAGGCCCAGGGGATTGATGCAGCCCTTGGCTTGCCTGGATCCAGCCCCTGAGGCTCGGGTCTCCCCTTCCCCACCATATTAGAGAGCCTGCGATGGTGTCCTAGTAACCCACCTGCCCACCGTGGGCTGTGGCACACAAAATCTACTAGCCTGCCCCCCTCCACCCCAGACTCTGCTGTGAGGAGACTGTGGAGAGGGTCTTTTTCCTTCTCAGTTGGGGACCATGTCAGTGAGGGTTTGTTTGGGTTTGCTTTTTTTTTGCTTGGGATGTATCACTGAAGGTAAGATACATAGTGATGGGTTTGATCTGCAGCAAGAGATATTTAGGTTGGATATTAGAAAAAAACCACCCTGTTTAATAATAAGATTAGTTAAGCCCTAGAATAGGCTTTTAAAGGACATTATGGAATCCCCATCATTGTAGGTTATGAAAATCAGGTTGCTCTAGATATATTCAGAGGGGGGGGGACTTCATGACTTTCAAGGTAACTTCCAGCATTACATTTCTATGATTCTTTGGTGACTAATCCATCAGTTCAATTCATTAACTGTCCAAACTATTTTATTTGATTAAAAACAAAACAATACAGCCAAGCTAGCAGGTTCAAGGACATTTTAAAAGGTTATCAGTGGTATGAGATGTCCTTCCATGGAGAACTAAAATAAATCAAATCTATATAGGTGACAAGGTAACTTGAGGAGGACAATATCAGTCAGAGAATTTCCCTGTCAACCTTTTTTTGCTCTGTGCTGCCTTACTATTTTATTGAGCCATTCATCTGAAGATGTGGGTTATGCCCATGAACGCTCATGACACCATCTACATGTTTTGTTAGTCTCTAAGGTGCTACAAGATTATTTGTTTAAGTTTTTACTTTAGTTGGGATAGGCTGGGATAGAAGAGAAATCAGACACTCAGTGTAATTATCGCATATCCAAGCTTGCCTTCACTCAATTCCAGAACCCAGAACATCTCACTGTAAAAATTTACCAATTCACTTCACAAAAAAGTATCACCCACATTATGGATGTCCTCCTGGGCCCTTAGAAACAAACAAACAAACAATCCCCAACAATACATAAGTAATTTGTTTATTCACAAGGGATTTGATTCATTCACACATAATACTCAATGGACGCACAGAAAGCTGTAACGTCTATCACCTGAGTCTCTGACCCTGGCCCTTCCTTGCAGTTAAGGGACAGTAGAGAACAACATTTCCTGCTAGCAGAAGCTTTCAACACTTCTTCAGATCCCCCCCTCCCCCTCCCCCCCCAGATCATATAAGCTAAAGAAATCACTCGCTCTTAATGATTTTGTAAACTAGTCCCCAGCCTTTATATGTAAAGCAAGGCAATCAAGAAGCTAGAAAAGAGTCTCCCACATCACTTGTCAGTTACCAGTTTCCTGGAACCGTCTCAGGCAGGCTTCACTACAGAGACAGCACTTGTTGCTCCTGTGAATGGTCTCCTACTGTTTGTAAATGTCTTATGTACATCTTCTAGCACATTTTGAAAGGAAGCCATAATGCCATATAACCCAATAATAGTTTTAAAATGTGATAAATTTGCTTGTTTTGCTTTAAGCTGCCTAAATTTAATTAGAAAAATATTTGCAACAAAATTTGTGTATGTTTTATAATAATCTTGATTGTATGGTGCATTTATATTTATTCAGATATTTGAAAATACATGTTTGATACTTTGGGATGTCATTAGTTTGAAAGAGATGCATTCATATGTAAATAATAATTGTAAACAAGCCAATAAAGGAAAAAAAATAATATGCTAGGGAAATTAAGACAATTCTGATGCAAAGGTACAGACTTCACAAGAAAACAACAGGGAATGACTTGTGGCAGACTAACTTAACATATCACTGAGAATGTGAATGTTAATGAAAAAAGGAATGATGGCAGAGCAACATATATTGCAAGATGACACTGACGAGGGCAGATGTAGAAAAATTATTATCAACTTTAGACCCCTGGAGCAACATGAATGAAATCACATCCTTGTGTTTTGGGAAATAAAACAGGCAACTTGGATAGAAATAAAGAGAGGCTTTAATTATCTTTTAGTAAATTGGGAACAACCCATGACAATTTAGAAGTAGGGTTATTATAGAACACAATGTAGAGTTAATTCAGAAATCAGTTTATTCAAAAACATCAACAGCTGGGTTTAATAATAGACACAATGAATCAGACATGAGTAAAAGCATGAGACAGAAGATTATTGAGCAAGTCTAATCATATTATTACATTTATGACTGAAAAACTGACAAGGAATCTATACAAAAACATTTACATAATGGAAAACAATCCTTTTACATTGACAAAAGTAAAATTCCTGCAAGCTACACAGAAACTTTTTAAAGATACTATAATAGAGGCTCAACTTAAAGGTATACCCCAAATTAAAAAAAAAAAAAAAAACAGAGTAAGAGACCCAAAACATGCCACGGTGACTAAACTAAGTAAAAGAAGCAGTGAGAGGCAAAAAGACATCCTTTAAAAAGTGGAAGTTAAATCCTGAGGAAACCAAAAAGAACATGAACTCTGGCAAGTAAAGTATAAACATGTAATTAGAAAAGCCAAAAAAGAATTTGAAGAACAGCTAGCCAAAGACTCAAAAACTAATAGCATAAAATGTTTAAATATATCAGAAGCAGGAAACCTGCTAAACAACCTATGGGGACACTGAACAACTGAGATGTAAAGGAACAGTCAGAAGTGATAAGGTCATCACAGAGTAACCATATTAATTTTGGGCATTGGTATTCATGGCTGAGGATGTAAGGAAGAGTCCCAAACCTGAGACATTCCTTTTTAGGTGAAAAATTTTAGGAACTATCCCAGATAGTGGTGTCATTAGAAGAGATTTTGGAACAAACTGATGGTATTCGCCCAAGAGTTCAGAGGAACTGAAATGTGAAATTGCCGAACTACCAACTGTGATTTGTAACTTATTTAAATCAATCTCTGTACCAAACGATTAAAGGATAGTTATGCAATGCCAATTTTTTTAAAAGGATCTAAAGGAGGTCCTGGCAATTACAGGCCAGCAAACCTGACTTCACTACTGAATAAACTATTAAAACAAAAGTAAAGAACAGAATTGTCAGACGCATAGATTAACACAGTTTATTAGGCAAGAATCATTTTTTTGTAAAGGGAAATTGGACCTCACCATCTACTAGAATTCTTTGAGAGGGATCAAGAAGCATATGGACAAGAGGGATCGAATGATATAGTGTACTTAGATTTCCAGAAAGCCTTCAAGAAGGGTCCTCATCAAAGGCTCGTAACTAAAGTAAGATGTCATGGGATAAGAGTGAAGGTCCTCTCATTGATCAGTAACTGATCAAAAAGATAGGAAACAAAGATTTGGAATAAATGGTTAGTTTTCAGACTGGAAATAAGTAAATAGCGGTGTCCACAAGGGGTCTGTCATGGGACCAGTCCTATTTAATGTATTTATCAATGATCTGGGAAAAAAGTAAACTGAAGTGACAAAAATTGCACATGATACACAATTACTCAAGATAGTTAAATCTAAAGCAGACTGTGAAGAACAACAAAGAGGCAGATGAAATTCAATGTGGATAAACACAAAATAATGCACATTGGAATACATAAACCTAACTATACATATAAAATTATGAGGTCTAAATTATCCATTACCACTCAAGAAAAAGGTCTTGGACTCATGAGGGTAGTTCTCTGAAAACATCCACTCTGTGTGCAGTGGCAGTCAAAAGAGCTAACAGAATATAGGGAACTCTTAAGAAAGGGATAGACAATATGACAAAAATATCATATTTCCTCTATTTAAATCCATGGGTTTCCCACATCTTGAATACTGCATGAGGATGTGGTCATCTCATCTCACCTGAGTCCACCTACTTGTCCTCTGGTCTCCCCCATCCAAGGCACAGAGTTGGGGCAATGGCCCCCCAGGATAGCAATGCAGACACTGAATGAATTCAGCTCTGGAAGAGATCAGCTATAGGGATTTGATAGTACCCAGGAACACAACTTTATTTGTGGAGCAAAACCACAAATAAATCTGACTTACTCTGTATAAAAGTTTTACACAGAGAAAGCTCATAAGGCTTTCTCTCTTTATCTATGAGAGATGTACACAGCTCTGGCTCCCCTCTCAACCCCAGGTAACAAGTATTTACACAGGGCTCTATAATAAACAAAAGTATTTTTATTAAGTATAAAAAGTAGGTTTTAAGTGATTGCAAGTGAAAACAGATAGATCAAAGTGAGTTACTAAGCCAAAATAAACAAAATATGCAAATTAATCCTAATACACTAAGAAACTTGTTACATGCCAAAGAATGTCATAAAGGCCAAGAGTATAACAGGGTTAAAAAAGAATTAGATAAATTCATGGAGGGTAGGTCCCTTAATGGTTATTAGCCAGGGATAGTTCCTCTGCTTGCTATAAGATGGGAATGGGCAAAAGTTATGGATCACTTGATTATTATCTATTCTCTACATTCACTCTGAGGTATCTAAGATTGGCCACACTTGGAAGACAGGATATCCTGGATTAGACGGACCTTTAGTCTGATTAAGTATTGATCTTTTTATGTTCTTATGATGTGACTAAATACAGGGGCTAGATAGAAAGTAAATGTTACAGCATTGATGTACCCAATTTCAGGAGACCAAAAGTAAAATCTGCTAAGGAAGAGGATGCAAGGGACTTAAAAGTCTACTCTGTAGTAAAGGATAAACTTATACCAAGACCAATCATCATTTGAATGTAAAATTACTGAATTTTCTGAAAGTTTTAATTACATAGGAGCATATTCTGATACTCTTCAGTAATGCTCATGACTAGTGTCTCTTTGATTTCATATTCCTCATAGTGCATGATACTTACATGCTAGGTGACTAACACATAATTAAATCTGGTGTCATTGCCAGAGCAAAGGTAGTGGGTGACATTGTGATAACAGACTGCAGTTTCAGTTCTTGTGTTTTACTTAAAGAATTGCCAAGTTTAAACTTTGGGCAACATATTATACTTTTTTATAACAAATAAAAACTCTTAGAGAATAAATCATATGGTAATGTGTATGTCTAATTTTATAAAACTTCTAGAGGCAAGAAAGTCAAGTTAAAGATGTTTTTTTCTCCTCCAGTTACTTTTTTGGGGTTGGAAGAACTCAAAACAACTCCATGAACAAACATATGACTCTAAATAGACACAAAGTGCATAGTGTTCCCCTCAGTTAAGAAGGTGTAACTTTTACATAGTCATTTTTCTATTATTGCACTTTAAAATTTAGAAAATAATCTTTAATAAATAGAAAGCTATCTTTTTAAATTATAATTTCGTTTACATGTATTATTATCTTGCCTTTATTGATAAGCACTAGAATATGTATGAATGAAGCTGTATAAATCAATGAATAATAATCATGTAAGTGCTCTCTATATATGCAAAAGCATTGCCTAGCACAATGGTGCACAAACTGTGGGTTGAACTCCCAAAGGGGTAAGTGGAGGAATGTTAGGGGGAAAGCAGTGATGCCAGGCACATGTGCCAGTCCCACACGGAAGGGCCTAGACCAGTGTCCACTGGGGGCAGAAAGGGAGTGCTACTTCCACACCCTGACTCACCTCAGCTGGCCACCCAACTTGTGGGTCAGTCTCCAGTGCTGATTTGTATTCTTAGCAGACTCCATGCCCAGTACTAGCTCCATCCTCAGAGACAGTCACACATGTCTGTCCACATCATCTTTGGCTGTGTAATAATGGAGGGAGGGAGATGGACAGATTCAGTTTTTAAGTTTGTGCACCATTGATCTAAGATCTCTGATTAACAAAACAAACAAATTAGTTTAGTTACAACATCATCCTTAAAGAGAACTGAAGACATTTATGAACCTATCTGATGCAAGATAATCATAAAGAAGGATGATATAGTAATTAAGACCTTAGGAAGCTTGGGTTTGATTTTCTCCTCTACCACAAACTCCCTTTAGGAAGAGAGAAGTTATGTAACCTCTGTGTGTGCCTCAATTCCCTATCAGTAAAATGGGGATACTCTCACTTCCCTACCACACAGGGATGATGAGAGAAAAAGCATGACAAAGATTATGAAATGTTTTGAGATTTACTGATGAAAAGTACTATATAAAAATAAATAAAAGAGGGCTCCAACACTGACAAAAATATTGTTCATTAACGGAACAAGCTATTTCTCCATCAAAAGGAACTAATATAATGAAAAACATTTTGTCATTTCAGAGTGAGGCAAGAGGAACTCCTCTCAAGTCTCCCTTTATTTCCACGCTCCATTTAATGCTCTATGTTGTGGGAACCCACCTTTTCAAATGAGAAGGAATCTCCTTTTAGACTCTAAAAATATTTTCTCAGATTATCCAAATGGAGTCATCACAGAATATGGCTCTTTCTGAGGTACTGAGAACACAAATTCTTCTGTTGAATATAAGATGTTATTTTTTGTAGTATGCTAGAAATGTGGAGGGCATATCCTCTTCTCACTGATAATAGTAAGTGTCAGCAGTAATTTCAGCATAGTTAAGTGGGGTAAAACCAAGGCCAGATTAAGACATGCTGAAGCCTTAAGGTATGTCAAGTTTATGAGGCCCCACAGCATTACTCAAAACATGTATTATGCTAGCAGAAAGGACAATTAAAACAGAAATAATAAAATTTTATATTTACATATATACTGGTACATAGGCAAGGATGCAACTAAAATCTAGGTTTTTGTGTGTGTGTGTGTGTGTGTGTGTGTGTGTGTGTGTGTGTGTGTGTGTGTGTGTGTGTGTGTGTGTGTGTGTGTGTGTGTATTTAGAGGGCTATTAAAATCTGAGGCCCTAAACTGTAGCTTACTTAGCTCATGCATAAATCCGGCACTGGGTAACACTCATCAAAACGAGACTAGAACTAGTCCCAAAGAAAGTACAATCAGTCCAAAAGGGAGGGAGAAATGATTGGCAGCAGTGAGATAACATAACTGCTGAAGTTGTCAATGCACACAACACAAAGGTTAAGACAGTTTTATTTTTTACATCGCATTTCTGCTGCTTTCCCTTAAATGCACATGTGCACATGCAGATGGATACAGATACTGAGATATTAAGATTTAAAAGATATCTTCTCTGATTATCATTTCAATCAATTATAATTTATGATAGTTCTTTAGGGGGAGAAAATTGAACAGTTTGTATGGTCAGCAGTTTGTCTACAAAAAATGCTGAGCACCTAGCTACTGTATGCAAAATAATGTTTAAAACATGTTTTGAATTACGTGTCCTTCATTCCTCAAGGAAAAATGCTGATAATTAAAAAGGAAAGTAAGCAGAAAAAATTGAGAGGGAAATAATGCTGACAACAAAATTGCTTAAGGTGAAATACTTCCATCAGATCCACACAAAGTTGCACACAAAAATGGTCTAGGTGAATTTATATGGGTTGAAATGCTTAACTGAGATTATGCCGATTTTCTAATAGTAAAAAAAAAAATATTTGAACCCTGATTTTCTTATATTTTGAATTCCTTGTGTTGACATTCACAATGGGATCATAGTTTGCACAAAAAGGCTATTCAGAACAAAGTATACTTTTCCTGTTCTGATCCGTCATGTAAAAAATGTTAAATGAAGTCCACTTTAAAAGCATCAGATATTTCTCTCCATAAATGAAATGATCTAAAATGCTTTAAAATAAATGTTAAAAAGTATTGACAAATTTTTAATAGATTCTTTATTTGGAAAAAAGATTGACACCTTTAGTTTGTCACTTATTCATACTATGTGCATCTACTAATGAAAAGGTGGCATCATCTTATTCAACAAATCTGCTATCTGTAGGATTCAGAATCTTTATATCTGGTTTAATGACAAAAAATAATTGTTGCTACTTTGTATTGGTCTGCTTAATGTCAGAGAGAGCGTTTCCACTGACTTAAATGGGATAAAGAAACATAATTCTGCAGAGCCAAAGGAAAGGGAACTGAATTCTTTCCTAGGTTGTGAAACATCAGTAAAACTGTTATATGCACAGTGTTTAGTGCCACCAATGATATGCAAGCCAGAAAGAATTCAGCTTAGTTGTTTTTCTTTGAATTTTATTAAATTTTAAAACAAAGGGTGTGATCCAACACCCACTGCAGTTAATGGAAAGATTTCCATTGGCTTTAATGGGCTGTGGATGAGACCTTAACCATATTTTACTTGCTAAAGACACCAATAACAATTTAATAAAAGCAGAGAAAAAAAGACAAAACTGGAATGACAATTATGAGTATAAATAATAATTTAATAAGGAGAGAAAAAAGGCAAAAGTAGAATGATAATTATGAGTATAAATTTATGTTGACTGTAGCTGGAAATAGCTTTCATTCTGCAATATTGTCAGACATGTATATATCAGTTAAATAAGATATACAAAAGCAAACACTAGCCATCAGTAACATTGTATAAATTCAGGACACTCCCTGGAACACCTATTGCATAAATGAATATATTACAATTGGAAATAAATATATTATTTTTCTCTGTGGTGCATATTCTCTGCTGCATAACTACTTGTGCTTTTTGAAGCACAACTGACCTTTCTCAGAAACATATTTCTGTTGCAGTTTTTCAAGTGTGTCATTTCTAAGAATAAATAAACTAATAATTATAAAGGAAAATTACTTTGTAACCATATTCACAAACTTCAGTGAAACAATGAGTCCTTTTATTTAATAATTTATTTTTCACTTTACTAGATTATTATTTCGTAGGCATCCTTTGATCCCGAGGGATCATGGGTTTGCGCCCCTGTTAGACTGATTCGAGCAGCGTCTTCTGTTGGCTGTGCAATCCAATCTGGGAATGGCAGTCCTTTCCACACTGTGAGCAGCAGTAGGCAGATGTCTCTCTGGTATCACGGGCACGGATCTTCCTGAGGGCTCTCTTATCTTCTGCTTCCTTCACCAAGGTAGTTTCGTACATAGCAAGAGCTTCCTTCACTCCCTGTTTCTAGGCATACTTGTCTAAGGCGAGCGAATGCCAGGTGTTCGCACTGATAAAGAGAGCGCTGAGGTCATGCTTGCACGTGTCCTTATAGCGCAATTTAGGTAGCCCTTTTGGCATCTTTCCAGACGCCAGTTCACCAAAGAGAAGGTCCTTCGGTATTCGGCCATCCAACACGCGTGAGACATGGCCACGCCAGCGCATACGCCTCTGTTTGAGAAGGGTGAACATGGAGACGGTGCCCGCCCTCTCAAGCACTGAGCTATTGGGGATCTTGTCCTGCCGTGAGATACCGAGTATACACCTAAGGCAGTGCATACGGAATGTGTTGAGCCGCTGCTCTTGTTTTGAGCACAAAGTCCATGTTTCACTGGCGTACAACAGTGTGCTCAAAACACAGGCTGTGTAGACCTGCACCTTGGTGTGTACAGTGAGCTTATTATTAGCCCATACTCTCTTCATCAGCCTGGAGAATGTTGTGGCGGCTTTTCCAATGCGCTTGTTAATCTCGCTATCAAATGACAAGTTGTCCGAGATCGTAGAGCCTAGGTCCACGAACTCATGGACGACTTCCAGTTTGTAGTCTAACACACTGATAGATGGCTCGTTACCCATGCTTTGGCCCATCACCTGGGTCTTCTTTAAGCTGATTGTGAGGCCGAATTCCATACATGCATCCACAGAGCAAGTTATGAGTGACTGCAGTTCCTGCTGAGTGTGAGCAGCAATAGCTGCATCGTCAGCAAAAAGGAACTCCCTTAGACGCTTCGTAAGCACCCTGGTCTTTGCTCTAAGCCTCGACAGTTTGAAGAGGTTGCCGTCCGTTCTCGTGCGGAGAAAGATGCCCTCTGTAGCAGTTCCAAAGGCATATTTGAGCAAAACTGCAAAGAAGATGCCGAACAGTGTTGGAGCCAGCACGCACCCCTGCTTCACTCCGCTGAAAATCTTGAAGGGTTCGGATGTGGATCCGTCGTATACGATGGTCCCCCTCATGCCATCATGGAAGGCCCTAATAATGCTGAGCAGAGTTGGAGGACAGCTGATCTTAGCCAGAATCGCGAACAGACCTTTTCTGCTGACAAGGTCGAATGCCTTGGTCAGATCGATGAAAGCAATACACAGAGGCTTGTTCTGCTCCCCTGTACTTTTCTTGTAGTTGCCTAACAGAGAAAACCATGTCTATGGTGGACCGTTCAGCTCTGAACCCACACTGAGACTCAGGGTAGACTCTCTCTGCAAGAACATGGAGCCTCTTCAGGACAACACGTGCAAATAGCTTCCCCACAGTGCTGAGAAGGGAGATGCCGCGATAGTTGTTGCAATCACTTTTGTCACCCTTGTTCTTATAGACAGTAACGATGTTAGCATTATTATTTACACCATACATAATTGAACAAAACCAGATTTGAATTTTCTTATAAAAAATAGGATGGGAGCAGCTATTGAGATGAATTTTGGATATACTATGACACATAGCCTGTATAAGTGAACCCTGAAAACCATGCCTATTCCTTACTGAGATAGCACCCACACAACATGAAAAGATAACTTCAATAGTAATACCACGTGAGCAACATACAACCCATAGTGACAGAGAGAGCCAATGCCCCGTGCAACTAATGACCATAATGAAAAATGTTAGATAATGCAAGTATTGTGACAGGGACAAGAAGAAACTGCCTGCTTCTCCCAAGTGTCCTGAACAATGCTATGCTGTCAACCTCAACAATGTTACTAGCAACAGGTTATCCAACAGCAACCACTCTCTCCCAATAAAAGGCAGTAGCCTCAAGGAATATCAAACAACTATTCATGGCTTCATCATATAATACAATCCTGGGTTGGAATCATTTATAGTATGTGGCCTTGTTGGCAACTGCTGCTTTTAAAAACTAAACTTCATGGTGAATGTAAATGTAATATATCAGGGTGTTAGTAAATCCATATTTCAAAAGGCACAAACTATCAGATACTGAAGAGGAGTAAAAGATGTTACCTGTTATGGAAGCTGGAAACGTTAATGTAATCCCTACCAAAGGTGGAGGACAAAGAGGAAAAAAGGTATTTCTGATAATCCCAGGTAGTGAAGCAGTATCATCTTCAACTAAGGGCAGGACAATTGAAGGCATACATAAGGACAGTGTACTGCAACAGTAATGAGGAGAATCTAACACAAGAACAGATTACTTTAGACATGGTAATTTTCCCATTACTTCAGGATTTTAAATGAAGACTGAATATCTTTCTAAAAGATAGGATGAAGTTTAACCACATGTTAATGGTTTTTGTGCAAATCACCGAGTGAAATCTATCATTCATTTTCTTATAGATTATCTAAATGGTGTCTCCTGGTCTTAAAATATGTGGACACTTCCATAACCGTAGATGGAGAGGGTCCGAACCAATAAGTCCTGAAAAAGTAAATATATCATTTTTTTAAAAGAAAATAAATAACCAGGGAGCATGGGGAAAATCTTGTTGGATACCCTACTGCAGACCAGGGGTCTAAGTTCAAATTAAGATAGCCATCTACACGACTCCTTTTTGTGCAAAAAAACCCCTCTTGCATAAGAGCCGTTCTTCCTGAAAAAAATGCGGAAGAACGGCTCTTGTGCATGAGGGGGTTTTTGCGCAAAAAGGAGCCGTGTCAACGGCTCCCTTTTTGTGCAAAAGCCTCTTGCGCAAGCAAAAAGCGGCCACTCATTAATTATGCAAATGAGGTGCAGCAATATTCCATGCTTTGCCTCATTTGCATATTTCTTGCACAAAACAGCGCATTATAGACATAGCCTAAGAGTTTCCTTTGCTGGGGTCAAATGACCATGTACTTTTATAGTGCTATAATATTAGCATATAATAACAAAAGCAAACACAATACCTTAACTTTCTGGATTTTCAAATGAAAAAGGCCTCAGAGTGGTCATTAACTAGTAAAATTGCTTAAAAAGGAGAAATAGAAAAAAGGAAAACCAAATGCATTAAAAAAGCAGAAATAACTTTAAAATTGGTATTAGACACAACAATCAACATGTCCTTACCTGGTGTGAATTCACCAAGATTGAAATAGACCAGGGAAGAGTGAAAAAAATGCTTAACACAGAGAAGTCTACATCAGACATGAAAGTCGGAGTGAGATTAATAAATCTGGAATTAGTGAAATATAAAATGGAATTTGATTTATGGTCAATGAAATAATGAAGGGTACAGTGCAAATTATTCTAAATCTTTTCTATTTTATAAGCCTTTTCCATAAAATACCTTGTTTCATTAAAGGATGGTATATTAAGAAAAACAAAAGAATCCACATTTTTACACAGTATCTAATGAAGTCACTGCTCCAAAAGTTTGTTGAGGCACATATTGAGGTTGCATTTACAAAAGGGTTGGATAATTTTCTGATGATAAATAAGACTGGCAAATTTGTAAGACAATGATGTAAGAGTAATTAAATCCCAGGCTTCAGGGTGCAAGCAGAATCTCTCTACTCCATGTACAGCATCAATGGTTATTAATAAACGTTTACATAGTGCCATAATTGTACACTCCTAGGTGAATTATTATTTTTGATCTTTTTTAAAGCTATTTGCCACAGCCAGAGGCAGAATTCTAGATTAAAGGAGCCCAGAGTTTGATCTAGAATGGCAGCGCCTGTGTTTTCATCAGTGGTGCTACAAAACAATGAGAAAAATAAATATGGAACTGTATCTTTCTCTCTCTCTCTCTCTTGAATTACATAATGACACACTTCCCTTTGTTTAGGTTAACTCCAGGAGGCCATACAGTGTTAGCAGCATAGTAATAATGGGTCATTTGCTGTGAATAAGTACTGGGATGATAAACTGCTTAATACCAGAGGAGGTAGAGTAAATTAATTTTACATAACTCCACCATCTTCATGAAATTAACTCAACATTATGCTGAAGATAGGACTATTCCCTACACTGTGACAGGGGAATGAAGAAGGAAGTATGCAGTAAGAAGCATTTTAAATAGTATGCTTAAAAAAGGGTCCTACTTTCATGCTGAATTTTTAAAGGTACTGTCAAAGCTTGGTTATCTGGCATGTTGAGGGACTTGGGGGGTGGAGGAGCAAGTTAGTCAAATATTCTAGTTAACTAAGCGTTCAGAATGTAGGAGCAGGCTCAAGGTTGATGCAGGAAGTTGGGTGTGGGCTCCAACTGGGGAGTGCAGGGTCTGGAGTGGGGCCAGGGATGAGGGGATTGGTGTGCAGGAGGGGCTATGGACTAGCAATGAAGGGTTCAGAAAGTAGGAGGGGGTTCAGTGTTCAGGCTGAGGGATGGGGATAGGGACATGGGAAAGGCTTTGGGGAAGCAGATCTGAGCAGCTTTCACCTTGGACAGCTCCCTGCAAGGGGCAACATGTCCTTGTTTCTCCTAGGTGGAAGCCCAGGAGGCTGCTCTGTGCACTGCCTCTGCCCACAAGTGCCTCCTCTTCACTTTCCATTGGCTAGTTTCATGCCAGATTTTCAATGAAGATCAGGAATGATGGTTTATAGAGCTGTTTAGTTGGTACAGGGATGGATAGCATAGCTTTGACTACATGTATATACTTCATATTACTATAATTCAGATTAGTACACACACACACACACACACACACATATATATACTAGGTATCTTCCTATAACATTTTTTTCTGTCTTATCCAGAGTTTCAAATCAATATTCTAAAGAACTGGAAAAGATTAAAACCTAAGTCAGAAGTGACATTCAGGAGAGAATGATACATACATAAATCTGTGGAAACTGATTAAGAAAGCTTTATAATGAGGTTTGATCCCTCAATCCATAGTCCCAAACTTTGTTAGCAGCACATGGATGCAAAAAAAATCAACATCCTGTATAATAAAAGACAGCATAATTTGTAGTAAAAGGAAGGTCAAACAAAGGGAAATTACAATTGTTTACCATTTATACAGCAGTCTCATTATATAGTATGAGGTCATAATATACAACTGTTCAAGAACACCTACTGGTTAAGGATGGAATTTTCCAAAGGAATAGCATTTGGGTTTTTAACTCCTATAGGCGCCTTTGAAAATCCTGAACTAAAATAATAAATAGCATTCTGGCATTTTTACATACATATCTAATAAAACATTATTAACAATTCATCAGATGAAAAAATAGTTTTACATGCTTGCTTGAAATTACTAAGGTTCAAAATTATACTTTGTAAAATTATCAGTTAAATTTCCAGTGCTGTTACTAAAAGAACAAAATAAAATACCCATGGACAATAAATAAACCCATGACTTTACACATAGCATAGAGTTCTGTTATCATAATATTTACTGATATAATATTGCAGCTGGACAGGGGATGTGAAAACAGCTGGAACTAAGGGTACTTGACACATGCCTAGACTAAGACTACTAAGGTATATATGGACTCCTGAAGCATCTTGCATCACGGATGGTCTTACCAGCATACAAAAGCACCTGAGAGATGAAGCTGAAACATCAGATTGTCCAGGACTGAAGGGGCCTCTAAAGCAGAAGCTGTCCTAGAAAACTCAATAACAATGTGAGGCAGAGGCATGGAATTCATGGTTTTGCTGCTTCTCCCCAGAGCATAGACCTAAGAAACAGAAACCCTCAAGCTTCTTTTTGGTTGGGGCTTCCCAAATCTCTTCAAAATAGGGGCTGCTTTTTCCTACCATGGGTATCTGCACAATTTCTAGCACATTAGATTGCTATTCTGATTAGGGCCTCTGGGTATAAATAAATAAAACATTTTTCACATGGACTTGTCATGAAGTTCAATGCAATGCTATATGGCCTAACTAATCTTGTCCAGGCTTCAGTGCAGGGTCAAGAGGTTAAAGAGCTCCTTGGAGATAACCAAAATTTGCCTTTTGAATTTACGCTATAGAGGCCCTAGGAGGCTGGACACTCTTGCCTAACAATGGATCAAGATCAAGTTCTTTATATCAAGTCTTCTGGATTCTGTGTACCAAAGGATACGACCTGTGTTGCCACATCCCACAACAGAAGTTTTCTCAAGTATTGTGCACTGTTGGTAAGGTTCAGTATATGGAGCTTTGTTTGTGTCTGATTCAGAAACACATGAGGCACTGATTAAGCTCATCTGTCACAGATATTGTGCCATAGCAGGAGGGATGTGGCATTACACTGGTGAATTTTGCCTGGCCACCCCAAACAGTGAAGTCTTAAAACTACAGGCCAGTGGTGTGAAAACACAGCAGACATAGTAGAACTGGCAAAAGCTGTATAAAGTACTTTGACTAGCTATGTGAAAACCAAAGAGGGGAAAGTTTTCCCTAAATAAAAAGGACTGATATGGATAATAATTCACTTTGAGTATTTCTATTTTCCTCCAATGGTTGTCACGAGAAATGGAGTAATAGTTATTTCCTCCTTATATGCTGTCAAATAGAGGGAACAAAAAGATCAACAGTGTTTTAGCAAAGCCCCATGAGACTCTTATGACAGCTGGTGAGCTATTTACCTAGAGTAGGGATCCTTAGAAATAATGTTTAAAATGAAATGAGGATCTGGCTCTTCATTTTCTATGAATTGATACATGCACCCCTTTAACAGTAAATTTCCTTTAAAATGTGGTTCCAAACTGTGAGGCTCAGCATGATGGATGATTCATATAATGTGGGTCTATGTAAACAGTTTCATGAAGAATAAGCAAATGGAATCAAGTTAGGTTCCTTTTTTGCCACCAAGCAGCCAGGTGATAAGTCTGAAACTTATAGTGTCCATACTCTGAACTGCTATTCTTTATCTTCAAGTTTGATGAACATGAATGGTCTAAATATTAAAATGTTACATATTTAGAAAATATTTGAATGAAACATCAGTATATAAATATTGTGGCCTCAGCCACCCAAGCCAGAATTAAGGAAAAGAATATCATTAAATCAAGGAATTTTCTTGAAAGGATTTCCTCACATGAGACTATTTAAGATAATGGCTGTACCGTATTGGCTTGGATGTGGTCATTCACGATATAGAAAGAATATTGTCATGTTGTTTCAGTACAGGTATTGCTGGAATTATTAAGATTATTTGTCTCAATATTTATTTGTAATTTTTTAACGATTTTCTTACAGAATAATTTGGTTGAAAGAGATCTTCCTCCCATAATAATCCTGCTTGTGTAACAGAACTTTACACTAATATTTAATATTATTAATAGTGGTATGGAATATGATGCAAATTTATTAATTAATGCCAATGCAACCAGAAATCTTCCCATCCTACTTTTCAGTGGTCTGCACTGTAGGAGCATAGTAAATCATCTTACTCAGCTTAATCATTTTGTTTCTTCATTTTATTCTTTTGAAGTTCAAAATATTTTTTAAATTACAGCCTGGACAAATGTTCTCTGTGAAAACTAGAAAGTGCAATGGAAATTAACATAATCTCTTAGCTATAATTGTGCAAATAGAAGGACTTGCAGAAGAACCTAGGTAAATGAATACTAAGTTCTAAATGCAGGCATGTCTTGTAAAATAAAGGCTAGCAAAGAAAATTGGATTACTGGACTGCATTGTGGGGGCCAGTTCAAAAACAATACTTCTCAGCCTGCTGTTTTTGGAGGCTGTGATGAGGTGGATCAGGCCCTGAGAACCCCTGTAGGAAGCCTTGTGGTCCTGCCACACCCCACCCCAGAAAGGCTATATAGAAATCCTCCAAGTAGGCTAGAGTGACAGTGGAGGAAGCAGCTAACCAGGGGCCAGCAAGACCCTATAAAAAGAGCCGGGGAACATAACAGCAGTCAGTCAATTCCTTTGGAGATCTCAAGCTGTACAGGCTGAGTGACTAGCCGACAGAGTGGCAGCACTGTGGACAGCTCCATAAGGTAAGCTTAGTGAAGACTGGACCCTAGAGGGACTTGAATACAAAGCCCTGAGGTGAGGGTGAAGATGCTGCTTCCAGGAGGGGAAGTGTTGGGGATACCACTTTTTTCTAGAGTGAGGAATAGACCCATAGGGACATTACAGAGGACACCAAGATGGGCCCCTGTCAGATGTGTATCCCGGAAGGGATTTGTGTTTGAACACATACAGGCTATGTGACTTGGCCTGAAAACTAAGTTGCCAAAAAGGCTTAAAAGGAAAGAGTGCAGGAACATGCATTCAGACAAAGGGGGCGAGAGGTGAGTGGTGCCCCATTACAGGGGCCCATCTTAATGAGATTTCATTCCATGCAAAATAGGTTAAAATGTTACCCAAGACATTATGGTGGAAATAAAGAATTTGCTTTGTGCTGAATGAAAACACAATAATGATAATAACTTGATTTTCCCAAGGAATCTAGAAATATTACCTTAAGCAATGCTAAAGGGAGTAAGTGCATCTGTACTAGGAAAACAAAGCACTCTATACTGACTCACACTCTCAATGGGCTTGATTCACCCCGGTTTTACTTATCTTACTCCACTGATGTCAATGTAATAGCAAAAATCAGGAACACCACAATGACAAATCAGGTTCTTTTTTGGCCTACTTGCTAATAGAAGCCTTTTTAGTGTGCATGTACTGGGATTCTTCTATATTATATGCCACACAGCCTGTTCAAGGTTTTATATTATTATTTTATGATTTTGGTGTCAGTGCATTTGCTATAAGTAGGCAACATACTTTATTTCTTAAGGCAAAACTGTCACTTACTAAGGTGTAGAATATCTAACATTTCATGATCTGCTTTCTCCTCCCCCTCCTGGCTAGGATTATACTTTTTTATCATTCTGTTCATTTATGTTCTATTTTTCTAATAAATAAAATCCAAGTTGCTGACCTTCAGGGTTCCAAACTATATATTGCTCTTATATGTCACACCTTAGGTTACAGATTCTGAGCTTGTGTTTTTCTTCGCATGTAATTGCAACAAAAATAATGTTACAATTTTAAAGGAATTTATGAGAGCAAGTACATCAGGATCAATATTTTATGTTTGAGGTTATTAAATTTCCACTAAGGGTCCTATTCATCAAAAAAGACTTACACAGCTATTCATTCCATTTTTAACCTGTTAAGACTGAGAGTGCATTATATGAATAAGTCAGAAAAATCAAAGAAAAAATATCACTATTGACAGAATGGTCCTGGAGGGAGTTTAACATTTATATGGATTAGACATCTCTAATATATTGAACCGTACACAAAATTCCACCAACCTAAAGAATGAACATGAGATGAATCTATAAAGAATCTTCTTCAGATGCACACCTAGTAAACCTAGTATTTTTGTTCTGTATTAGGACAAAAATAAGACCTGTGGAACTTTTTCAAATGAACAACTAGGGAATGCTCCCACAAGAGTTTGGTGACTCAGGAACCAGCCTGGGATGTTAGAGACCTGGATCAAAATCCCTGCTATACCTGATGCAGAGGGTCTCCCACCAAGTGAGCATCCTAACTATCTAACTAGTCTCTCCTGTTAGAGCTTCTCCACTTTGTATTAATAAATATTCACTAGACCAGGGACAGCAAATAAGACAGCCTCTATAACCCAGAGATTTACCTGAAAATGGGACAGTAAGGGTCAAGTCAATGTTCCAATTAGTATTCATATAAAGTGGAATAATTCCATTAAGAAAGACTGAAAGATAGCCCACATGTCACCTTCCTCCCCTCAGTCTTCATAGTCCCAGAGTAGCACATTGAATAGTGGTGAGGACATTTGCCTAGGTTACAGGAAATGAGTGTTCAAATTGCTGTCCCAAATCTGGGATAGAGGGCCTTAAAACCAGGTCCCCCACATTCCAAGTGGGTGTGTCTAGACTACATGGCTCCGACAACGGAGCCATGTAGATTTGAGTACTCGAAAAAGGGAAATGAAGCGGCGATTTAAATAATCACCGCTTCATTTAAATCAAAATGGCCACCGCGCTGCACTGATCAGCTGTTTGTCAGCACAGCGTGGCAGTCTAGACGGGGATCTGCCAACCCCAGAACCCTTTGTCGGCAGATTCAGGGTAGCCTCATTTCTACCCTGGCAAGAAGGTAGAAATGGGAACAAGGGAAGTGGAGAAGAAGGATGAGGCTGCACAGAGCAGCCAATCAGGGTCTGCTAGTCTCACATAAAAGTGAACTGCAGGAGAGGGCAGACTCAAAGATTGCTGAATGCTCGGGGTATGAGGACTGTTCAGCATGTGAGAGAACTGAAAGGACCTTGGCAGAGTAGCTGCTATCAAGGATCAGTGGAGTAAGAGGGGAGTGCTGACTAGCTGCTGGGATTGACGCACTCAAGGCCCTTAGTAGAGTGGTAAAAGAGGAGTTAGGGCAACGAGCATGTGGTCCAGGGAACTTAAGCAGCAGAGACAGAAGTTTGAGAGTTACAGCTGATATCATATAGGGCTCCTGGATTAGAACATGGAGTAGTGGGTGGCTCTGGGTTCTCCTCCCATCATTCACTCCTGGGAAAGTGGCAGGAATGTACTGAGACACCTACCTCTCCATCTCCATTAGAGGAGAACTATGGATGATAACATGGTCAAAATTTTCAGCAAATGAAATTTGTCATAAAATACAGATTCATGAACACTGAAATATGTTGCAAGTACATGTTGATTTTGACAAAATTTTCAATGAGAAAGTAAAAATGTATCATTTTGATTAGCTTCATTTTTAACAATGTCAACATTTTACTTTTCAGTAAGGTAAAATTGATTTGTATAATTTAAAATAGATGTTTATATTACATTATAATATTAATGTTCACATACAATAATCTACATTTTATTGAAATGTTTAAACATTACCAAAATGAAACATTTTTACTTTATTTAAACAAAATGTTTTCATTTTGATAACATGGAATTATTTAGTTTCAATATTGTAAAAAATGTTGATGTTTCTCAATAATTTTTGGTGCAGTTTTCATTGAAGGGTAAATTTCAAATTTCCATTTTTTTGTTTTGAATCAGATCAATAACAAAATGTCAAAATATTGGAATTTCCTATGAAATATAAATTCAATTTTTCAACCAGTTTCAACCATGTACCAATAAATTACCAGAAAATGAACATATTGCCCCATTTCACACAAATCCAATGAAATTCAGATCAAAAGACCCAGGATTTGGGCTGGGTCTATATCTAAAAAATGTTCACACAATTTATGAGACTCAAAGTCAACTTAAAAGCATCTAGTTTCCAGCATAAAGGTTGTTGAATAAAATCACGTTACTCTGTTGACTTTACTTTCCTCCAACACTGACAAAGCAGGTTGAAAGATTAAGAAAGTATTAATATGCACAGAAAGGTTCTCTCAATCTATGTTAAATGCAAGAAATGGATACACTTGAACGTCTTTAATCCGGCCATGCTGGCTATGCCAGATGATAGAATTTTCCAGACCATGGGTGTTCACTGTAATGAAGGGTAAACAAAGTTTACTTTAGAGGGAGAGAGAGTTCAAGAGTGTGCTGGAGATGAGGGGCATAAAAAGGTGTAAGAACATCTTGGGGTGGGGGTCTGGGAGGGAGGGAGGATGCAGGAGAGAGCTGGAGTGGGGGTGCAGGGTCTGGGAAGAAGGGAGAGTGAATGTGGGGAGGTGAGGGGGATGTGTTTGGAGTGCTTATCAGGTGCTCTGCTCTGGGCAAGGCACAAGTAGCTCCATGCCCCTCGCTGCTCCCAGGAACGCCCCCCATTCCCTGCCCCGCTATGGGAGTGGCAGAGGAAAAACCTCCTGACAAGCACTTTTCTGTGCTGCCATTCCACTAACTGAGTGGGGGGAAGTGTGGCATCACACAGAGCTGCTTTTTCCTCCCCCGCAAGAGTCATAACCATGGGCATTCTTGGATCAGGAACACCTGGATTAAGGTGTTTCAACTGTACTGTTGTGAGAAATACAGAACATTGGAGATGTTTGCATATATTTAGATCAGACCAGAGTCAGCCAGTCAGCAATGCCTGGGCTTTAGCTAAGAACATTCCTTTTTCCAGCTGTTTCACCAGTTTGTCATTTACAGTTTGTTAGTGTTCATTCTTGTTATGCAGAAACAGGTCGCTCTTACTCCTAATTCTAACTGTATCATTGAATTTTTCTGTCAGGCTGTAGATAACAAATCTCATCACCTTGTCTATATGTGTCCATTTAATATACATAGGGAATGAAGCAATTAAGACAGAGGATCAAAGGCTATTCCCTTAGGGTATGTCTACACTTCATTCCTCTTTCGAGAGAGGAATGCAAATACAGCTGAGTGAAACTGCAAATGAAGTGCAAATTTACAAATCTCGTGCTTCATTTGCATAATGATGTCCGGGCACTTTTTCAAAATACCCTATTTAAAAAAAAACGCTATCTAGATGGGTTTATTTGGAAGAAAAACCCCTTCTTTCGAAATAACTGTTACTCCTTAAAAAATGAGGTTTAAGGGTTATTTCTAAAGAAGGGTTGTTTTTAAATAACCCCATCTAGACGGTGGGGTTTATTTTTCGAAATAGGGTATTTTGAAAAAGCGCCCGGACGCCATTACGCAAATGAAGCATGAGATTTGTAATTTCACGCTTCTTTTGCAATTTCTCTCGGCTTCATTTGCATGAAGAGGAATGCAGTGTAGACATACCCTATGTCATATTTGTGAAAAAGAATCACAGGTACTTGAAGCTAGCTGTGTGTGTGTCAGAAAAAAAGAGCACAGATTGTATGCTGCGTGTTTTGCGCACATTTTCTATTTATAAATACTACATGCCGCATACCCACACAATCATTTTGTGATAAATCTGTGCCCCTACAAACCAGTTGAACTGCCTCTACAGTAAGCCTCCATGTCCTGCAAATACTGATGTTTTATTCTTCAGTCTGGGGAGGGGGAGGAAGACTACAAATGATACCTGTTAAAAATGCCAGGGAAAATAAAAGGGAAATCAACATGAATATTTTGCATTTCATTAAAAAACATCCTTGATAGTACTCTGTAATACATATATGATGGAGATTTCTAAAACATCATTTTTTAAAGTAGAATACCATCCAGAGAAGATTGCATATTTAGTGCAATCCACTATGTCTCCAATGTATTCATTAAATTTCACTACAGCTTTAGAGATGGAAGATTCTCCATCCTCACCTGCAGCACTTAGCTTGCAAGATGAAATGGAAAAAGCTTGCCTAACTATGTTTGCAGTAAGTGACATTCCACTTTGTGTTTTTCCATTAGCTTATTCCTCAGTTTAATCAGCGCGCTTAATGAACAGATTCTGACACCTGAACGAACACTATAGAGTGTAGTGTCAGTGCACATGGCTAATCTTTCCACACCTGTACATTATTATTAATGAAAAATTATTAATAGCATCCTTTTATGAGAAACACCATTTCAAATATGCATACCATGAATTATTCTCCTATACATTTGAAAAAAAGATAATGGCAGAATGAGCAGCTATTTTGTTTTCTGCAGTTAGCTGGTCACTGTCTTAGAGTGCTCAGTGAATGCAAACAGTAAAAGATACCATATTCTACAGCAAGACATTCAGGGAATTATCTTTAATTTTTTCTGGAAAGCTATGCATAGTATATGTCCATGTGCAAATAAATATACAAATAGCCACAGTGCTCAATCGCTATATATGTAAGAATAAAAAAACAACAGTTGAATACGGCCATACTTTGGATTGTAGTTTTAGGCAGTTTAAGTTATTTCTCCTCGGTAAAAAGGTTCTAACAAATTTTCTTTTCTATCAGGAGAAAGAGGTTAAATGAGCATGGAGCCTACTACTACCAGATCTTTGGAGAATGAGAATTAGAAGCAATTCCCATTTCTTTAAAAAGGTTTAAGTTACAACTGAACATTCCCTGAAGACAGAACAATTAAAGGGATGCTTTGCTCTGTGTAAACATTTAACATATTTAGATCCAGTTGTTAGGATAAGAGAACGCTGAAATATTCACATGAAAGGAAAAGTCACATATATAACAGAGAATTAATCTGGTATTTGACATCAACCAACAGTGATCTCCATCATTTAATTTTACCTCCCTTTGTGAGAGAGTCACAATTCCAATTTCAAGAGAAAAAAAATTAGCCAACATGTAATAATAAATACATAAACTATATTTTAATGATTTGCAGAATGTATGTGCCAGTTTGTTAGAAAAGGTTTTCACATAGTAACAGGAACATCAATTATAAACAACAGGAGACTCCATCTAAGTCACCCTGGCCATTCAGAGGCAGGAGAAAAGCAGCTCCCAAAGACAGCAACAGAGACACATACCAAAACTGATTGGTCTCCCCACCCCTCTCAGAAACACTATCACCTTTTGCAAGTCGGACCAGAAAGCCAATGCACAGTAGCCCAAAATATGGTTTGGACCACCCCCACATGCAAACCTAACAGAGAGAGGCACATTTTGAAAGAGTTAGAGGAAAGTCCCATGCCCAGACAACTAGCTGCAGGCC
Organism: Rafetus swinhoei; assembly: GCA_019425775.1. NCBI lineage: Eukaryota > Metazoa > Chordata > Testudines > Trionychidae > Rafetus > Rafetus swinhoei. Next base: position 185,031,879 of record CM033437.1, on the reverse strand, counting down.
TTGGAAAGTCTGAACAGGACTGAGCTTGCCCCACGTGTGCTAGGATCCAAACCAGGGAGAGATGTCAGGAGAAGGCTGACTGTAAAGAATTACATTCTAGCAGGCAAAAGAGAAACTAGCTAGGAACTGCTCCCTTCATCCAAGGGAACACCATTTGTCTGTCTCATTCAGAAGGCTTAACACTAACCCAAGGGCCCTCCTTGCCATAAAGGAGACAGAAAACTCCAAGATTCTACTGCACTGAGTAAACTGATTACCAGCGGTGCCTGGTAGGCCTACCCTGCACTAGGAGCCAGGAGAAAGCAAAAGACTGAGGCTGCCAGGGACCTCCTTCAGCTCTAATGTCCTATAGTCACAGGGACTATTGGCTTATGCATCTGGACTCTAGGTGGAGGCATGGAGCACAAAGAACCCATGATTCATTGGTCTGCAGTGGGTCACCACTCCCCTGAAAAAGGAGCAATAATGGAATGAAAATAGAGGGAAGGACTCTGCCAGACTTGGAAGACAGGGATGCTCCAGGAGGGGGATCCAAGTTGCTTACATGAAAAAAGACATACTTGATTTCCTAAGGACACAAAATGCTAAAAACTCGTGGCCCAAGAAAAATAATAAATAAAACCAGGATGAGTACTCTGGGTCTTATTTGTCATATTATACAGTATATAGACAAACTGACAATTGGTATGCATCAGAGATATAAACAGGTTGTCTGGTCTGACATCAGCATTTCAAAGGAAAGATATTATTATTATTATTATTATACAGTATGGGGAAAAACAATCAGATCACACCTAAGAGAATAAGTGACAGTTATAAGCCATGGAAGCACTAAACTGCAGAGAATTCTGTTCTGCGGAATGGCTTGGGATTCTGAATGACAGGTTAGAAAATACATTTTGGCCCTGATGCTCAGGTCTGCCAGAAACAATCTCAGCATAAGACCTCAGGGGGAGAAGTGGGACAAGGGTGACTGAGGAAGCATGATGTTTGGTGTACAATGATCCCCTGACATCCCCTAATCCTTTACAGAAGTTCATTCTTTCAGGGCTGCTCGTATCTATGACCAGATGTCAGGAGTTGTTCCACTAGCTGGGGATTGGTAGAATCCAGAAGTACTCCAGCATATCTCTTATACTGGAAAGTAGGAGGAGCAGGTGTGAAAGCACATGAATCTCGCAATACAAAATAATCCTTTTCTGCCAAATTACAGCAGCTTTATGGCCCTTGAAAAAAATGGTGGCCAGAATCAAATATTAAAAAACAACAGCATGTGATTCTACCACTGTAGTCTCCCTGATTTTTTGAGTGCTTTGCATTAACAGTTGCATCCAACACAATATGAGTGTTCAGTACCTCTGAAAACAAGGCTCTAAGAATTTGTAGATGAGACTCAGAGTTTTTTGAGAGTGACAAGATGCCATTCCTCTGAGAAAAATGACCTTAATATAGGTAAAAGTATCTATCATGCTAATAAATAGGATTGAGACACATGGTTAGGTAAGCTCTCATGATGTGGCCTTAAGTTGCAACTGGTGTCAATGAAATAAGCAAGTCCAGGAAATCTCCAAAACATTTAGTTATACAAAAATGAGATGCCCAAAACTCCATTTTCTATACATGAAAAATGGTTTTAACAGCAGTGCATAGTCACAGATGAATATAATGAAACTGCATCATCTTCTTAAGGAAAAAAAGGTGAGACGACTTACAATTTTATAAAATCGAACATACAGTGCAACCTGAAGAGTTGAATGTAACATCACAAGGGTGGAATTTGTCCAGTAATAAAATAAGACCAAATGAACTATCGGTTTGAGAAGAGGTTTCAATGGATGACTTTTACATGATGTTTCTAACATAGGCTACAAATCAGTAAATTCTTATCATTACGAACTACCAGGTCAGGAAGGCAAACTGCATAACATGTTTACTGAAAAATTTATAAAATAAAATTACAAGGAAAGCAAATTTTAAACCTGTACTGAAATTGCTGTGAAAATAATCGAACAGAAATAAAGAAGAACAAGTAAATGAACAGCTAATTAAATTTTAAAATTTTCACAATTATGATAGCATAACATAATCTCCATGCAGGCATAGATGTCATAAAGCCCAATTTTGGGATAATAGACCAAGGTAACCTTTTGTTTTAACAGTGGCACAATATGACAAACAAAGGGCCATGTGGTCAATGGAAAGAAATATGATGCAGCTTGTAGTCCAAAGATTTTCTGACACAGAAATAATAGCCCTGCTGTCCCCTTCTTGCCATCAACGGAACAAGCAAAAGGGAAAGAATGAACTTCAAAGATAGTATTTGTGTTGTATTTGGCAGTCCCCAAATGACTAAATATAAACATGAATAATCCTTAACTGTAGTGAGTTCCTTAGCTCATTAATGTTCCTTCATTAGTGTTTTTTAAATATTTCTATCTACTAGTTATTGCTCATTTGAATCTTTTCTCTGATTTCCACTAGTTTTCAGTCTTAAGCTATATTAAAGGCCCAGCCTAACTCCACTCTTGTTTACAGGTCTGCATTCATCTGTTCATACATCCTACCAGCTCCAGCCTAGTTGCTTGCATTCTTCTGTTTGTGTCTTAGTCCATGTTCCACCTTGAGTTTGGAACTCCCTTATCTTGGGCACCAGTTAACCACTACTTCTTTCAAATCCCTCATTTGGAGAACTTCCAAAAATCATTTAAATTATTATCTCTAGGAATCACAGAATCATAGAATCATAGAATACTAGGACTGGAAGGGACCTCGAGAGGTCATCGAGTCCAGTCCCCTGCCCTCATGGCAGGACCAAATACTGTCTAGACCATTCCTGATAGACATTTATCTAACCTACTCTTAAATATCTCCAGAGATGGAGATTCCACAACCTCCCTGGGCAATTTATTCCAGTGTCTGACTACCCTGACAGTTAGGAACTTTTTCCTAATGTCCAACCTAAACCTCCCTTGCTGCAGTTTAAGCCCATTGCTTCTTGTTCTATCCTCAGAGGCCAAGATGAACAAGTTTTCTCCCTCCTCCTTATGACACCCTTTTAGTTATCTAAAAACTGCTATCATGTCCCCCCTCAATCTTCTCTTTTCTAAACTAAACAAACCCAATTCCTTCAGCCTTCCCTCATAGGTCATGTTCTCTAGACATTTAATCATTCTCATTGCTCTTCTCTGGACCCTCTCCAATTTCTCCACATCTTTCTTGAAATGCGGTGCCCAGAACTGGACACAATACTCCAACCGAGGCCTAACCAGAGCAGAGTAGAGCGGAAGAATGACTTCTCATGTCTTGCTCACCACACACCTGTTAATGCATCCCAGAATCATGTTTGCTTTCTTTGCAACAGCATCACACTGCTGACTCATATTCAACTTGTGGTCCACTATAACCCCTAGATCCCTTTCTGCCGTACTCCTTCCTAGACAGTCGCTTCCCATTCTGTATGTATGAAACTGATTGTTCCTTCCTAAGTGGAGCACTTTGCATTTGTCTTTATTAAACTTCATCCTATTCACCTCAGACCATTTCTCCAATTTGTCCAGGTCATTTTGAATTATTACCCTATCCTCCAGATTAGTCGCAACCCCTCCCAGCTTGGTATCATCTGTAAACTTAATAAGCATACTTTCTACACCAATATCTAAATCGTTGATGAAGATATTGAACAGAGCAGTCCCAAAACAGACCCCTGCGGAACCCACTTGTTATGCCTTTCCAGCAGGATTGTGAACCATTAATAACTACTCTCTGAGTACAGTTATCCAGCCAGTTATGCACCCACCTTATAGTAGCCCCATCTAAGTTGTATTTACCTAGTTTATTGATAAGAATATCATGCGAGACGTATCAAACGCCTTACTAAAGTCTAGGTATACCACATCCACGCTTCTCCCTTATCCACAAGACTCGTTATCCTATCAAAGAAAGCTATCAGATTGGTTTGACACGATTTGTTCTTTACAAATCCATGCTGGCTGTTCCCTATCACCTTGCCACATTCCAAGTGTTTACAGATGATTTCCTTAATTACTTGCTCCATTATCTTCCCTGGCACAGAAGTTAAACTAACTGGTCTGTAGTTTCCTGGGTTGTTCTTATTTCCCTTTTATAAATGGGCACTATATTTGCCCTTTTCCAGTCTTCTGGAATCTCTCCTGTCTCCACGATTTTCCAAAGATGATAGCTAGAGGCTCAGATACCTCCTCTATCAGCTCCTTGAGTATTCTAGGATGCATTTCATCAGGCCCTGGTGACTTGCAGGCATCTAACTTTTCTAGGTGATTTTTGACTTGTTCTTTTTTTATTTTACCTTCTAAAACTACCCCCTTCCCACTAGCATTTACTATGTTAGGCATTCCTACAGACTTCTCGGTGAAGACCGAAACAAAGAAGTCATTGAGCATCTCTGCCATTTCCAAGTTTCCTGTTACTGTTTCTCCCTCCTCACTGACCAGTGGGCCTACCCTCTCCTTGGTCTTCCTCTTGCTTCTAATGTATTTATAAAAAGTCTTCGTTTCCCTTTATTCCCGTAGCTAGTTTGAGCTCATTCTGTGCCTTTGCCTTTCTAATCTTGCCCCTGCATTCCTGTGCTGTTTGCCTATATTCATCCTTTGTAATTTGTCCTACTTTCCATTTTTTATATGACTCCTTTTTATTTTTAGATCACGCAAGATCTCGTGGTTAAGCCAAAGGCGGTCTTTGCCGTATTTTCTATCTTTCCGACACATCGGAATAGCTTGCTTTTGGGCCCTTAACAATGTCCCTTTGAAAAACTGCCAACTCTCCTCGGTTGTTTTTCCCCTCAGTCTCGATTCCCATGGGACCTTACCTATCAGCTCTCTGAGCTTACCAAAATCCGCCTTCCGAAATCCATTGTCTCTATTTTGCTGTTCTCCCTTCTACCCTTCCTTAGAATTGTGAACTCTATGATTTCATGATCACTTTCACCCAAGCTGCCTTCCACTTTCAAATTCTCAACCAGTTCCTCCCTATTTGTTAGGATCAAATCTAGAACAGCTTCCCCCTGGTAGCTTTTCAACCTTCTGAAATAAAAGTTGTCTCAATGCAGTCCAAGAACTTATTGGATAGTCTGTGCCCAGTGTTATTTTCCCAACATATATCTGGATAGTTGAAGTCCCCATCACCACCAAATCTTGGGCTTTGGATGATTTTGTTAGTTGTTTGAAAAAGCCTCATCCACTTCTTCCACCTGGGTAGGTGGCCTGTAGTAGACTCCTAGCATGATATCACCTTTGTTTTTAATCCCTTTTAGCCTAACCCAGAGACTCTCAACACTTCCGTCTCCTATGTCCATCTCCACCTCACTCCAAGTGTGTTCATTTTTAATGTATAAGGCAACACCTCCTCCCTTTTTTCCCTGTTTATCTTTCCTGAGTAAGCTGTACCCTTCCATACAAACATTCCAATCATGTGTATTATCCCACCAAGTTTCTGTGATGCCAACAATGTCATAATTGTACTTATTTATTAGCACTTCCAGTTCTTCCTGCTTATTTCCCATACTTCTCGCATTTGTATATAGGCATCTAAGATCCTGGTTTGACCTTGCCTCCCAGTTTTGCCCTGACCCTCCTTTCTCTCTGCCATTGTAGCCACGCTCCCTCCCATTTCCGACCCATCTCCCAGGTCTCCATGTTCTCCACTTACCTGTGGGCTTTGCTCACCTGTCCCCGTTGAACCTAGTTTAAAGCCCTCCTCACTAGGTTAGCCATTCTGTATGCAAACAGGGTCTTCCCCCTCCTCGTAAGGTGGATGCCATCCCTGCTTAGCAGTCCTTTCTGGAATAGCATCCCATGGTCGAGGAAGCCAAAGCCCTCCTGGCGACACCATCCTCGCAGCCAGGCATTCACCTCCAGGATGCACCTGTCTCTCCCCGGGCCCCTACCTTCGACAGGAAGGATCGAAGAGAATACCACCTGCGCTCCAAACTCCTTCACCCATACCCCCAGAGCCCTGTAGTCACTCTTGATCTGCTCAGTGTCACACCTCACAGTATCATTAGTGCCCACATGGATGAGTAGCATGGGGTAGTAGTCAGAGGGCCGGATAATCCTCGACAATGCCTCCGTAACATCTCGGATACGGGCCCCCGGCAGACAGCATACCTCCCGAGATGAAATGTCAGGGCGACAGATGGGCGCCTCCGTCCCCCTCAGAAAAGAGTCTCCAACCTCCACTACTCTACGTTTCCTATTCGCAGTGGTGGCAGCAGACCTCCCAGCCTTGGGGGTACGGGGCTTCTCCTCCTCCGGTGTAGGGGGTGATTTATATAACTGTCCTCTACCAAAAAACTAGTTCTTATCTTCATGTTCACTGATGACTTTCTATCCCCCTGCTCAGCAGGGCCTCTTATTTTTCAGTTGTTTTTTTCCATTAATTTGTAAATCAAACAGCAAATGGCTCCCTTTTTTTTCCTGCTTGTAAAAATATCTAGAATAGAACAGCACCAAAATAGTAATTGAAGCACTCTGCATAAAAATGTGATCACCTATAAAATGCATTTTACAGTCACTCAAAAGGCATTTTAAGCTATTTTAAATTGCTTCTATACTGCATATGAGAGAGACTCCCAAAGATCCTGTAGGCAATTGATTTTTTTTTCTGAAGAAAACCTCCAGTTCCAAAAGGATTTTAATTTTATACTAAAGAATTTCACAAGCATTCGCACAGGATTACAATAGGATTTAACCAGGATTGTAATATGGATTGTTATGGTTTGTCTGGTTTGTTTTTTTCTCATTGGTAAATTGACTAGTTATTTTACTACTTAAATTACTTGACAATTCCAATTATAAAATTCGTTAAAAGCTATTCCTGAGGATATCAATATGATTAGGATCTCAGTAAGTCAGTTGATAATGAACAATTTTGAAATATTTATACAGGGAAAGTGACAATAGATTCAGGGGGAAAAACATCTGGGCTACCAATGATACCCACCTTAGTTAAGTTCAGAATCTTGAGCCCAGGCATATTGCAAGAGACAAAAATGTCTCTACTAACAGGAGATGAATATTGTTTAAGGCTCTTGATCTTCATACTAGCACTTATTTAACCCTGTCTCTAATAACTATAAGATGGCAAGCTTGGATGGTACTGGGGCTATGTCTACACTAAGTTTTTTTCGGAAAAACAGCTGTTATTCCGAAAAACTTCACTTATGTCCGCACTGCAGTCACGTTCTTTTGAAAAAAAAATCAAAAGAATAGAGGGGTTTTTCCGACATTGGTAAACCTCTTTCTATGAGGAAGAAGTCTTTTTCTGAAAGAGCTCTTTCGGAAAAAGGCGTGTGTGGATGGGGAAGTGGGAGTTCTTTCGAAAGAAGAGGAAAGAGGAAAAAAGCACAGGTGCCCTGGTGGCCACTCCGTCCATAGTAATCACAGCTTAAATGCGAGATAGCGTCCATTCAGTGTGGATGCTTTCTTTCGAAAAAGCAGATTGCTTTTTCGTTGCGCTTTTGCAGTGTAGACGCTCTCTTTCAGAAGAAGGTTTTTTGGAAGATCTCTTCCGGAAAAGCTTCTTCTGAAAGAAGCCTGCAGTCTAGGCATAGCCTGGGTGGACTTTGTTAGAATGTATATAGCAAGCTCACTGTTGTCCACATCACAATGCTCAATAGGCAGAAGATCTCTATCAACAACTCCCTTTGTAAAAACAAACAGAAATACTTTTTAGTATTAAAAAAAGGTGATCAAGAGCATCCTGCCTTCAGTCAAACTGAAGAGCAGAAGGATGCCCTGTGGGCAAGAAGCTAAGTATTGAACGATTGAATGAACACACACACACACACACTCTTACTTTTTCAAAAGTATGCCTGCCTGATAAATACTAAACAGGAAACAAAGGGGTTTTTTAATCTAGGGGCTAAATCTGCTATTGGGTCTGAAAACTAATTTCCTCATTGTGTGTACAAAAACTACAATTGATTTTTGTTATTCTCTGCTTTCTGTTGTTCAGTCAGCAGTCCATGATATAACTGTTTTCTCCAGGACAGGGCCTGGGGCAACGCTGTCACCACATGCTGTTTGGCCACATGAAGTAAAGCACTTGAGCCCCTGACTACTTTTATACGTGTGAGCCATCTCACTGAAGTTAAAATAAACCAACATGCTTTATGATGAATTTTTAAAACTGTTTTTCAAATAGCAGACTGGGGCAAAGGTTTTCAGAATCAGTGTTTGTAGCATATGAGAGCTCCACTCAATTTAAGGTAAAGGAAAAAAAAAGAACATTTGTGGCAATATTTTTACCATCACAAAAAGACTCAAAAGCTGCACATGCCAATTCCTTTCTTTGTTCTTCACTTCCTGAATTAGAGAGACATTCCCTGGAGCAATGTAAAACTCTGCTTTTTCCCCTGGATTCCCTTCTCCCACAGAGAGGAAAGAAGCAATGGGTAGAGGGACCCACCCAGTATCAAGCCCTTTTGCATCCCCTGGCCCAGCAGGCTGTTTTGTAGTTTATAAATACTTTGTAGTTAATTACAAGAAACAGGTTTTTTTTTACTTGTTTAAATGAAAAATTGACATTTCAGGCACTGAGAAGAAATTCTTGGGACACAGAACATAGGGCTTCCAACTGGCTAATTACAAAAACCCAAACACTCTTGATCGCCTCTTCCCCAAGGCCATATCCTGCTCACTCCATACCCCTTCTTTATATTGCTTGTTGTTCTCTCGCAACCTCCCTCACTTTCATCTGTTGTGGTGTGGGAGGAGCCATGGGCTCTAGGCTGGGGCCAAAGGATTCAGAGCATGGGAGAAAGCTCCAGGCTGAGCCTGGGGCAGGGAGCTGGAATACAGGAGGCAGTCCAGGGTATAAGCTCTGGGAGGTAGTTTGGTTGCAAGAGTGGGCTCATGATTAATACAGGGTGTTGGGGTGTGAGTAGTCGCCAGGCAGCACTTACCTTGGGCGACATCCAGTGGCACTGTAATGGGGCTAAGGCAGGCTACCTAGCTGCTCTGGCCCCGTGTCACCCCCAGAAGAAGCTGTCATATCCCTGTGGCCCTTAGGCGAGGGGGGCAGGTGGCTCCATACTTCTACAGGTCTCACTTGTCACAGTTTGCAGCTAATGAGAGCCGTGGAGCCAGAGCTGCGGGTGTGGGCAGCAGCATGCACAGATGCCCTGCCTGCCTCAGGACTTAGAGATGTGCCACTTCTAGTGGCCTAATATCTCCTGGTTTGGTTTGAGTAGCCTCTGGGAGATAGAGCCCAATTCCAGGAGACTCCCAATAAAACTAAGAGGTTTGGCAACGCTCACAGGACATCATATGAAAAATGTAGACTTTCTTGATAAAGCCATAATATATAATCACTTTAAGCCTATATAATATTTCTTGTCCCTCAGTATAAAAACCAAGCTGAGGCAATGGAAAAGAAATAACCAACTAATGTACAAGACTGAAAATCTGAAATGTAGGTGCTCAGTGATGACTCAGTAAGCACTGAGACAAACAAGATAGGTTAAATCAGACTATAAGAAGATGCAAGGGTATTACTTATCTTAAAAAAGGGCAAGGTTTTAAATCGGTTTTTTATCAGATTGTGAGTCAATAGGAAAAAACCCTCTAATACTGGTTGAATATGCTAATACTGGCATATTTATGTCAATGAATACTTCAATACTGGCAAATCCATAAAAGGATTTTCCATTATTCATAACATCTATACTTTTTTTCTAAAGCAGTACACATTAGATACCAAGCTCTATTATTACAATGCATAACAGTTATCAAACATTAAAGAACATACATTTGAAATTCAATAGGTAGTGTTAATTAAAAAAATTTAGTGCATTTTAGAACTTTCATAAATTCCCTTTGTACAGAAGGTGAAGGAATAAATTGCCTTTCTCAAGAAATTGGTATAAATGTGTGAACTGACTTTCATGGCCATCGATTTGGCAAATCAATACAAATCATTCAATGACATTTTATTAAAAAAATTAAGTTCTATCACTAGCTCATTTTGAAGTATTTATTGCTGACAGATTACAATAACCAAGCACATAGTAAATTTATTTACGGATCTGGCTTTGTCTACTTAAATTATGTCTTTTTGAATCTCTCAGGTATTCAGATTTCCATACGGTAGAACTGGCTTAAATACCAGAGGAAAGAATTCCCCGAGGCCTAAAAATTTCTAGGACCATTTTTCCTATTTTTGTTTGCATTTTTGTTGGCCATATCACCACACAGCATTTATTACATGTGGACCACAGATACTCATAGGTTGTCCTCATGTATTGACAACAAGTAGGATTTCTACCAGTTCCCAGAGTTGGCCTACTGTGATGTTACTGTAGCCAGTGATCAATCTAAGTTCAAAGAGAGCTGAGTTGTACCAATACTGAAGGCTTCATAAAATACCACTCTACATTCTGGTGTAGGAGTTTAGTTTTCGTTTGTTTCTTTGAATTTTATTAAGTCTGTTAAAAACGAAAGGTGAGCGAAGGAGATACACAGCAACTGGTGTCCATGCCAAATTTGCTAAACATTTGCTCAAAAAATGCAATAGTACTGATTGTTTTTAGTAACGGTGGAGGGGATCTCTGTGGAGGGGGTGTGTGAGGGGGCTAGGGGCGCAGGGTCTTGGTAGGGTGGTGAGTCATCAGGGTGGGGTCTCAGCTTGTGGGGGTGGGGCCACTTACTTGCTTTTGCTCCCAGCACCATAGCTCAGGCACTGGCTCCCGCTGGTCCCATTGGCTAGATTCCAGCCAATAGGAGCAGTGAGAAAAGCCTCCAGAAAGCATGTCCCTGTGCTGCTGTCCCCCAGCCAGGGGAGGGGGGAAGGGAAGTGGCAGCACATGTAGCTAGGGTTGCCAGGTGTCCGGTATTGGCCTCTGTCTGTTAAAAAAAACAGAAATATCAGACATATAAAATGTTTTTCTCAGCTGGAAGGCTGCTTGGGACATTCCTCCCCTGCCTCATCTGGTGGGGGCGGGGAGAGTGGGGAGATTTAAAGGTGCAGTGACTTTTTTTTGCTCAACAACTTTGGTCCCCCCCCCTTTTTTTTTGCTCAAGTTTGGTCCTTTTTGTTTTCCTTAACCAATTTCTTTCCCGACATGTTCGATATTTTTTGTGAAAGTATCTGCCAGCCCTAAATGCAGCTGCTTCTAGCTCCACTTCTTCCCCTCAAGTTGGATTTGGCAGAGAGACTTGGGTCTTTCTCCCCTCCCCATTGGATGCTGGTGCTTCAACCTCATGGGTGGGTGCGAGGCTGGAGCACCAGCATGGGCTCCTTGCTGTGGAGGGAGCATGGGGGTTGGGGGCTGAGCTGAGGCTGCAAAAGAGCCACATTTGCCTCCCTATTGAGACATATTTGGCTCGGGAGCCATAGGTTGCTGACCCCTGCTGTAGGAAATAGGGCTTTTGTGGCCAGAAAGTATGAGAGCAGTGTGATGATGTCATTCTCACATCATCAAGTCTCTCTCTCTCTCTCTCTCTCTGCTTCATTCCGTCTTATTCAATCTTCTCTCTCTCTCTCTCTCTCTCTCTCAGATTGAATAAGACGGAATGAGGCAATCTCTTGAAGGAATATGGATGGTTTCTCTTGCATAATCCTGTTGACTCTTGAAGGAAGAAGTGGACAATTAGACATCCAATTTAGCAATATGCTTAAGCATATGCTTAATGTTATGAATATGACTAATGCCATCCTTATTCAACAAACTATTTAGCCATTTATTTCACACAGTCCTACTTCTTTCTTAAAGACTGCTTCTTTCAGGAAAGTGGGATTAGGTCTCCAAAACCCTTCGGCTACAGCTACACTGCAGGCTTTTTGCGCAAGAACAGTTGTTCTTGCGCAAAAACTTGCAGAGCGTCTACACTGCACACGCGTTCTTGCGCAAGTAAATTTATAGTAAAGCGTCGGAAATCAGGGCTTCTTGTGCAAGAGTTATTCCTCTCCCCATGAGGAATAAGTCCTCTTGTGCAAGAGCTCTTCCACAAGAAGGCAATGTAGACAGGCAACAGGGGTTTCTTGCACAAGAGAGCATCCACACTGCCATGGACACTCTTGCGCAAAAGCACATCTCTTCCACAAAAGCACATGGCAGTGTGGACGCACTCTTGCACAAGAACTTTTGCACAAGAACTCTTAAGAAAAACAGTTCATGCGCAAGAAGCCTGCAGTGTACATGTAGCCTTCATTTTCTGAAAGAACCAGAGTCTGAGCAGCTTGCCTTGCATCATCCACCTCCATTCAAAGAGCTTTGCTGCAGCGGGTTCCCTCCCTTCCTGTTCCCCTTGTTTTTTTCCTCTCTCACAGTACAACATGCTTTTGTGTCTCCCATTTCAAAGGGGGGAAGGAAGCAAACCCTTGATTCTAACCAATTATCATTTCATCTCCTTTCAGCTCTAAGATCACTGAACATGCTATTCAAAACAGTTGTCTAGTTGCTCTCCTCCAATTGAAGCCTAAATTTTCCTCAAGCAGGCTGATACCCCTTGCACTCTAGTGAAACTGGTATGAACATAACATAAAAATGGCTATATTAGGTCAGATCAATGGTCCATCTACCATTGTCTTCTTGTCGTCTCACTGTGGACAGTGCCAGATGTTTCAAAGGGAATAAAAAGAACAGAAGAATTATCAAGTGATCCATCCCATCATCCATTCCCACCTTCTGTGAATCAGAGGGAAAAGAAAGTTCAAGAATCAAAGCCCTAAATCGAACTACCTGTTAAACCTCATTCCAGGAGGAATAACAGGTAGTTCGAACTAGGGCTTTATTTCGAACTCCCGGGTCCCTGCCGCGTGTAGACGCGGGCAGTTAGTCTGGACTTGTAAATTTCAAAAATGGCGACCGTCCGGGAAGATGCAAATCAAGCGCGGGATATTTAAATCCTGGGCTTGATTTGCAACTTCGAATGCCTACATTAGCCTCCCCTAGTTCGAACTAGGAGGCTAGTGTAGACATGCCCTTATATATCTCCCTGTGTCTGACAATTCTGTTCTATACAATAGTGTCAACTGATTTACAGGTTATTGAATTAATGTCTACTGTCCTGTAATTGCCAGGATTGTCTCTGGACAACTTTGTTTTTTCAATGGCATTACATTAAGCTATCCTCTAGTGTCTGGTATAGAGGTTGAGTTAAATGATAAGTTATATAATACACTCCTGTTCTGCAGTTTCATATTTGAGTTTTTGGAACTCTTGTGTGAATGCCATCTGCTCATCATGACTTATTACTATTCCAAACCTCCTTTATTGACACCTCAATCTGGATCAGTCCTTAGATCTGTAACTTAAAGAGCATGGCTGAGGTGTATAGGTCTCTCTTTCATCATCTGCAGTCAAAACTGATGAAAATTATTCATTTAGTTTCTCCACAATGGCCTTGTCTTTCCTGGGTGCTCCATTAGGACCTTGATAATTCAGCTGTCCCACTGATTGTTTGCCAGGCTCCCTGTTTCTGATGAATTTAATAATTTTGCTGTCAGTTTATGGCTTTGCTCTCACCAAAGTTTCTGATGACCACTTTCCAGCCAAAGCTGAGAACCAATTCTCTCAAACTCTTTTTCTTTGACTATGCTACTTTTCTTAAAATCTTGTTCTTGCTTGACTTACTGTCCTCTCCTGGTTCTCTTTGATGCTTCTTTAATCATTCTCTCAGTATATCTCATAACCCACCTCCATTCAGAGGGCTGCTGCAAAGATCTTTTCCTAGCTGTTGCTTTAACATCACCCCTCTATAATCTTTTTCATAGACTTCTCCTCTATGGCATCAAACATAAGCCACTTGTCTTCACTTCCAAAGCTCTTAATGACCCATCTCAACCCTACATATCAGTTCTCATTCTCTCTCTAACTGTCATTTCGTACCTCTGATCAGCCCGTGATGCCAGCCTCCACCAAACACAATTTCCTACCAATGTCCTTCATGCTTGTTCTCACGCTGCCCCCTCACACTTAGGGGGAATTTCCCATAAACATCTACAGAACAAATTAAAATTATTCTCCTTCAAGTACTTTAAACTCTCCTTTTCCATGATGTCTACAAAAAATGTGACCATAATTAGACTGTTTGTATGCTGAAATCAATACCTATCATGACCTATATCATCTCATTGACTCCTGATAGTCCCCGCTTTGTCATGTCCAATTGTTTTCTCTTGTTTTATACTTAGATGCTAAGTTCTTTGGGATGGAGACTATCTTCCTGTTCTTTATTTGTATGGGGCATAGCACCATGGTGTCCTGGTTCATGACTAGGGAACTCATTATGACAGTACAACTAATAATTATAATAATGAAAGATTCAACATTAGCCACATTCCATATTTAAGCTCAAGAACTAGTCAGACCAAAGCTTTCATCTAGTATGGAACCTAGTTAAGGTCCAGTCTACACTTTATCTAGAAAAATGTATATAGGGCATCAGGGAACTCAAAGTTCCCTGATATAAATATGGACATATACCTATCTCATAGAGCTGGAAGGGACCTTGAGAGGTCATCTTGTCCAGTCCCCTGTCCTCCTAGCAGGACCAAGTACCATCCCTGACAGATTTGCCCCAGATCCCTAAATAGCCCCCTCAAGGATTGAGCTCACAACGCTGGGTTTAGTAGACCAATGCTCAAACCAATGAGCTATCCCTCCAGTATAGCTGTATTGGAAGTATAAAAAGGTTTTTAGTCAATATGATTATTCTACAGCAAACCTCTGTGTAAAGATTTCCTCCACATTTTCACTTAAAAATATGTTGCTGAAGTTATGTACAACATTTAATGCTTATATTGGAACAAAAACTTTTGTACTAGATAGATTCTTTTCCTCCCTAGTGGAAAAGTTTTCTCTAAATTAAGTGTATTTATATGCTTAGGCCTCTCTTGCAGACATCTAGATAAATTGCTTCAGTAAGAATGGTGGATTTATGTATAGGAATGTCATTTGATCTTAAAATTAGTAGTCCCCTGAAGAATATTCCTAATTTACAAACAAAACATAGACACATACAGGCCACTAGTCACTGGCAGAAAGCAGAGACAGTATCTGAAACATGCTAACTCTTAGGGCTTGATCCTACTATATGCACATCATGAATAACTCATAAGAGTAGCCCCACTGGTTGTTTTTCTGATGTAAACCCCCCCAGATGATTAGTTATGCATAAATTATTATTCTATATTTATGTCATTCTTGCATGCTAGAAAAATCCATTCAGCACAAGGAGGACATAAAATTACATTTTCAGGAGCAAAAAGGCTATAAATATAGTTTATCAATGATTAATTTTAAAAGATTAGTGAAATATACATTTATAATAAATTAAATACATAAATTAAACTTTCAGCCCATTTTATTATCTTGTTTAAGATATCAGTTTCTTTAACCAGACTACTCTTGCATGTCACAAACCTTTAAAATGTAAAACCATCACTCTTACCTTTTGAAATATTCCCCTGTAGACCAGGCAAAATACCGCCTGACCATCAAGCGAAAGGATCCAGCCCACAGGAACCTCCAACTGTCTCCCTTCCTGCCCTACCCCTGCACTCTGCTCAGAGCAGCTCTTTGAATGCTGTGAGCTCAGGTGTGAGGAGAGGGAGAGGTTTTACATGCTGCCCACGACCCCAGCAAAATCTTGCAGCTCTCATTGGCCAGTTTCTCTTCACAGCTGCACATGGCCCCTTGCAGCCAGTGCAGGAGCATGAAAGGCAGGGACCTTGCCTGAGGAACTAGCTGGGCTGCTGGCTGAGAGCCACCAGTAAGAGCCTGCCTCTGGCACCCCACCCGCAACCCTCTGGCCCTCTTATTGCACCTTTACCCTATGCAACCCAAACACTCTGCACCCTGCCCCTGCACCATACCCTTGCCCAGATCCTGCATCCCTCCTACACTCTTCCTCTTGGTCACAATTGCTTCCCAGACCTTGCACCCTTATCCGCTACACCTGATCACAGCCTAAGTCCCTGACCCTCTCCTACATTCCTGCCCCACGTCACAACCCCATCCCCCCTTTACACAAACTCCCTCCCAGATCCCACACCCTTTCCTGCTTCCCATTCCCTTACCCCAAGCTTCCTTCTGCACTCAACCTCCACCCCAGACCTCATACCTCTTCCATTAATATATGGAAGAGTACGGCCCTCAACCACTTTCCAAATTCTTGGAGTGGTCCCCCCATAAAAAATTATTGCCCACCCCTGCTGTAGACCGATGTTTTCCATAACAGAGAGCTCACTACTGTGGTTTCAAAATAACCCTTGTACCTTTTCACTTTTCAGTGAGTTTGCCACTAGAATTCATAACTACACATATCAAGTACTTTTTCCACATGTGGTGCCTTATCTTCTTTATGATGTTAGAGATAATTGTTTTGGCCTTAGGCAAAGAATGCGCTTTCTGTTTAGAAAGATGGCTGCATAGCATCTTTATAGAAAAGTCATCTGAGTAAAAGTGCAGTAGTTGCAGCACTTCGGATTCCTTCATCTTATCAATTATTGAAGAAAAACATACAGTAAAACTCCATTGGTCCGGCATCCAATGCTCCGGCACTCCTGATGGTCCGGCACCATCGGGAACCTGGAAGTGCTCCGGGCAGCGGACAATTGGAGCTGCTCTGCGCCCAGCTTCCCCGATTCAGCTGCTGCTGAAACTGACCAGCAGCTGAATCGGGAAGCCGGGGCAGAGCAGCTGGTGCTGCTGGGTTGGTCCCGCGCGCCTCGGGCTACGGGACCAACCTGGCAGCACCCCAGCTGCTCTGCCGCAGGCATCCCCGATTCAGCCGCTGCTGAAACTGACCAGCAGCGGCTGAATTGGGGATGCCTGGGGCAGAGCCGGACTATCGGAAGGGGGGGCTATGAGGGGTCTGGGGTGGCATAGCTCCCCCTTCTGATAGTCCGGCATATTTGATAATCCGGCACCCCCTGGGTCCTAAAGGTGCCAGATTATCGGAAGTTTACTGTACTTTTAATATGACAAGATCACTAATAAAAAGAGTCACACTATAAGGCTAGAACTTTGGTATTCATTGTGAAGAGAAGCATAGTAAACAGCAGTTCAAACAATAAGGTTACATTTTTTAATGAACAAGACAAAGTGTGATCACACTTACATTTCAACTGATACTCTTTTAAAAGCAGTAAATATGCTAACAGGGAAAATGGAACACATACTATGTGGTTAATAATGCTCAAGTGAATGAGTTCTAAATAGCTTTGTTCATTGGAAGAACAATAATATAATTTATTGCCACAAAATTCCAGGTGCCAGATGTAATAGACTCAGACACCTTTCAGCAAAGCAAAGAAACATGTCATAAGAACATCCCTTCAATTGCAACCAGGGAAATACAAGAAATGGACTGCTGATATTTTATTTTATTATTTATATTGGAAAAAGTAAAAAAGAAAAAAAGACTTCCTAAAGGGAACTTATCTGAAGAATAATGTTGGAGAAGGCAATCTTAAAAGATGTTTACTTACCAAATGGGCAAGATTGAATGTTTTTAACAATTTGTGGATTATTTTCTGAATAAAAGGAAACCCTACAGTAAATTGAACTTAACAGTAATTCATGTTTTTGATCAGCAGGAAACAAGACAAGGATACCCATACATTCACAAGCTATATATAAAATGACAAAGCAACACAAATTAAACATAATGCATGTTTATGAAAAAAGGAACAGCAATTTTTAGCTATGTAATGATCATTTGTATAGGTTTTGTCTGGCCTAGCCAATCACCAAAAGCCAGTTCCTATGGTATGGCAGGTTGTTTTTTGCTGAAGATGGGGGAAGAGAAACAGTCAACAATATTAATAACAATTGCTTGGGTAGAAGTACCTATGTAGTACTTAAGACATACTGGAAACACACACCTTATTTTTACTATATAAAAATTTACTACATACAATATGCTAGGTCCTCTCCCCTCAAACCTGATTTCACTTTGGTATCATGCTGCTTTTAGAGAGCTAGAGGGATGTGCGGACGGGAGCACTGAACATGCTGACCAGCCTTCTCTCTGGGGATATCTGATCTTTTTCAGAGGCAAAGGCAATATCCATAGCATTATTTTTAAACCTTGAAGACGGAAGAAAATCATTGATCTTAAACAGTCTCAAAAAAAAAAAAACAAAACTTCTTTCCCCCCCTCTTACTTTGCCCATTATAAGCCACAGGGATCAACCTGCCCCCTGCTGATATACTCCATAGCATGAAAATACTAATCAAACAAGACAGTCGAATGATCAAAGTATTTTGATCTGAGTCTTACAGTCTCTGCAAGACATATTGTAATCTAAAGGAGAACAAGAGGTTTCAAATAAAGACTAAAAGTGCTACTTTAAACATTTCTTTTTGCAGCTTAAAATGTGTTCATATTGAGCACCAGAAGACAACAAAACCAAGAGCCTAATGAATCTCTTTGATCTGGACTAGTGATTTTCTTACTGTATAGTGTATGTTGTCTTTCAATTAATAAAACCACAAACTTCAGGAGATCCTTTATACATATAGGCCATTTCCCTATATGCACTTCATGAGCTAGAATGAGACAGTAGGGTTTCACAGAGTAAAACTCTATATAAATACATCTAAGTCTGCACACTAATAGCAATTCAATATATTATAAATGTTCCTCCCTTCCTGACTAAAGGAAAAATACTTGCAAGGGACTGTTCAAGATGGAAGTTCATTCTAGATGCCACCATGCCTACATTGTTCTTAACTAGAGATGTAAAATATCCCATTTAATTAGTTAATCGGGTTGAACATTAATACTTAACTGATTAACTGGGGCTGCTCCAGCCGGCTGCTTCTGGTTATGCATTCGACTGTCTGCTTCTATCCCATGCAGGCTGGGATTTGGCAGCCTCACATGATGCCAGAAGGAGCCGTGTCAGCCCTGCACAAGGCTGCTGACTCCCAGCCTGCATAGTTTGGAAGCCAGCAGATCTGCAGGGCTGGAGCAACCCTCCACCCATGGTGGGCTATGGACAGGGGGCTACTCCCGTGTAATGGTTAATCATTAAGGTGATGCTTACCGGGCAATCAGTTAACTGATTACCCATTAAGGGTGATGCTTACCAGGTAACCGGTTACCCGTAAGAGTGATGCTTATTGGGTAACCGGTTAACCCATTACCCCATTCACATCCCTACTCCTAATCATATGAATCTGCTGCTATTTTGGTGTTGCACATACTAGGAGAAAAAAAAAGGTGACTCAGAAATAAAGCAGCTAGGAATATAAATGCCGTGAAAGTTCTACAGGATTGGGAGAGAAGCAGAAGCCAAAATCTTCCTTATCATTTTAGGGTGTTCTCCATACTCAGACTACAACTAATATTCATCTTGGAGTAAAGCTGTGTAAATTTCACTCCTTTGGGCAGCTAGCATCAATAGAAAAAACCCAAAACCTTGGTAGGATTTCTCCAGTAATACTAGTAGTTTTTTCTATAGCAGAAGCAACAGCAACTAATATCTGAATCTTACAACTTTACTTTATTACATAATGTGTTCATGTCACGTAGATTAATCTCATTTTTTCACATTTTGCTGAGGGATTTTGCCATCTACCATAATCTACTTTTTCTTTTTTAAAGCCCATTATAATGATAATTGGTTTGAGAATAGGCGTGTTTACTCACAATCGCAATATTATCAAATGGACTGAAATGTAGAAAATTATACATGAAACAAAAGGTGTTCATGTAACAATATTCATGAAAATTTATGTCATATAAACATAGCATCATGGTATGTATTTGGCTTATGAGGCTATTCTATTTTAAATCCTTTTTTAAAATCTGTAATATCTCTAAGCATTCCCCTTAGGCTAACAACTAAGGTATGCTGTAAGGCACAAAGTATCACAGACAAAACAGATAGCAGTCTTAATTTGATAAAAATAAAACATTATGTTTTGAAGTTATACCCTTGCCATTCCTCCACCAGCGCCATGCCTCCCATTTAATGTTTTCCTGAAGAAACATGACCAAAAAGGCATCTAATAGAGAGAGGCAGGGGAAGAAACATTTATAGATATTAGTTGGTGGCTGGCTGCTTTAAAGCATCTGGCTTCAAATGTGACCTATACATTTCAGGAACTGAAAGACTCCTACAGACTGCAGTATTTCAAACTGAGCTAAAATACAGTATCATATTAAATATTAAAAAAAACAATTAGGGAAACATTTCAAAAATGTGCCTTTCCTGTCATTTTGTATGTTATCTTTCAGTTTGACATCATACCCCCTGAAAAAGAATCATTGTCTAACGAGTTCTGGTCTGAGCATTTACATAGGCATCAGTAAACCTCAATCTCTCTCTGGAGAGAGGGGGCGAGATGGTACTCACACATCATATACTCAAGTCCAGAGGAACCAGTTTCTTAGTGACATCTAGCAGATACATAATGAACACAGAACATATGTTAATCAAAATACAACATATAATATGTACAAAGAATGAAGCACAAGGCAATGAATATTTAGTGAGGGTATGCAACAAAATCTAAGTGGCTGACATAAATTTTCAGAGAAAGTAATAACATGAGGCTGGCTGGCATCCTTGCCACTCAGGTTGAATAACTTCAGATCATTTTATGAAGTCTCTGCTAAAGTTAAAATAAGGACAGACATATATTGTTTGACTGCTGCAGAATTACTCTACAGAGAAGTGCTCTGAATTAATATCCAACATCATTTGGTTTTTCAGTCACTAGACTTCTCTGTTTACCAGTTCTAGAAACTGCATTTGCTTCTGCCAGAAAATAACCTTCTATTTAACATACTTAAGGTTCCAACCACTAGAGGACTATGAAGAAGCTGATGTTCTCTCCAACGTATAAAAAACAGAAGTGACTGCCAGGTGAATTCCGAGGAAAATGTTCAGTGCCTGAGATACTGATACACATTTTTAAGACAAATACATGGATTTATATTTTTAGTTTGTCAAGAAAAAGAAAATATTCTGTTTAAACTTGTGTCTTTCAAGTGGTCATTTTTTTCTAATATCCAGAAACAACTCAAACAGTTGAGCATAGCACAACTTTAAATATGCCATTTTTGAGAGAGAAGATGCAAAGAGTGGTATTTTGGCATGGTGGAACCTACTTTGAATACAGTCTTATAGATTATGATGGTCACAACTACTAGAAAATGCCTACTTCTTTCACAGCTGTGTTTTGAAAATAGAAAAAGCTCATTTTTTGAGATTACTTGTATATATGTAACTTTAGAAATAATGGTCTTGTTTAATCAATTGCCAAGGAAGGGGAATGTAATTATTTATATTCTATATTAGAAGACAAAAACATAATTAAATATTTAAGCCAGCTCTTCCTAAAGTCAGTATTCTAGAATGGAGATAATTGATCAGGACTTGCTGGTGAATGGAAGAGGCACACAGGAATAGATTCAAGCAGCAGACTGCAACCTTATTAACTTATCAATGAAAAAGGGGTCTCCACTTACTTTTTCTGATGTACAGTACTGGATATTTAACTGAGTCAACTGCAAAGTTATAGGGCTTACATAATATAAACAATTAACTCATGAAAGATCCTTTTTATCTTAAATCCTAGGACTCAGCCCACTTTTTGAATTCTTTCCACCTCCTCCTTGCAAAGGATTAGAGTAGGAATGGGTAATACCCCAAACCCTATGCACCCTCACTCCTGCACCCATGCCCTATCTTACACCCCTCCTGTAGGTCACAAACTCCTCTCAGATCTTGCACCCCAATGCCCAACCCCTTGGTCACAACCCAAATCTCTAGATCCCCTCCTGCACTCCTAGCCCAGGTCACAACACCCTCCCAGACCTTACACTCTGTCCTGCACCCCTCCTGGAGGTCAGAATCCTCTCCTGCACCCATACCCCTTCCGGACCCTGAACCTCAGACCTCTGCCCTAGGTTACAACCCCCTACTTCACCCAAACTTCCTCTCAGGTCCCACAGCCCCTACTGCACCTCAGACCCTTATCCCAAAGCTCCCTTTTGCACCCAACCTCCATCCCAGACTCCACATCTCTTCCATAAATACCATGGATGAATGTGGCCTTTGACTACTGGTTGGACCTCTCTGATCCGGCACCCTCGGGACCTGACCCGCCCCAGATGAGGGATTTTGCTGGTCCAGGGGTGGTCATTTCTGAACCGCCTGCTGCCAGTCCCCTCCAGCCCTGGCCTGACCACTGCCCTCCAAGCTGGCTCCCCACTCTCGCTGGCCCCTACTGGGCAGCCCTGTCACTTCTGTGCACCAGGCTCCTGCGGTCGTAACCAGCTCCTGCTGCAGCACTGGGCAGCCCTGCTTCCTCCGCTCCACAGGCTCCCACTGCAGTTCCCCGCAGCCCCGCTGACATCACAAACCAGGCTCCTGCTGCAGTGCTTGGCAGCCCAGTGCCTTTGCGTATCGGGCTCCCAGGCTATGTCTACACAGCAGCGTTATTTCAGAATAACTGATGTTATTCTGAAATAAAGTGCACGTCTACACTACAAGCAGTTATTTCTATATAGTGTCAGAATAATGTCCAGCTGGAGGACTCCTTCTTACTCTGACTCCTGTGACCCACATTGTACAAGGAGTAAGGGAAGTCGGAGGAAGAGTGCTTTCTCGCACTTTCTGCTGTGTAGACACTAACAGTTGAAATACGCTATTTTGACTTAAGCGATGCAACTGACATAGCTCAAGTCACGTAGCTTATTTTGGACCTAGCCCTGCTGTGCAAACGTGCCCTCAGTGCTGTACTCTGTAGCCCTGCTGCCTCTGCATGCCAGGTTCCTGCTCCAGGCAGCTCCATAGCCTCTGTATCTGGATCCAGCAGCTGCATGTGGGGCTCCTGCAGACCTGCTGGGAAGCCCCACTGTCCTGCCAGCTTGCAGGGCTCTCAGGTGCTAGCCCTCCACTGGGACTCTCTGGTCCTAGAACATCTGTGGTCCTCCTGGATAAGAGAGTTTCAAACTGTAGTTTGCAAATTCTTCAAAATTATTGTTGTCCCCCCCGCCAGTATAATTGGAAGTGTGTTGTGTAGCAACTAAGCAAGGCTTTCAGATTACATTATGTAATGTTATAGCATATACCAGTGTTTTGTTCTATAAAAATTGATACTTGAGTAGGACATTTGATTTTATATTCTTCAGATAATTTGTTATTATGACCTGAATCTTTTTTTTTTTATGTTACAAAGTAAAATAAAGTTTGGTGGGCACTGTATATTTGATAAGATGATAGAAAGGTTGGTGACTGAACAACCAGCTCCTTTTTATTCCTGCTTTCAGATACAAGCCTTTCCCAAGTGATTTTCTTATAGTCATCTGCGGTTCTGAGGCTACTTACAGCTGCCTAGAAGGAAGCGAAGGATTCTTGCTGCTCCTGCTTCAAAATCAATATCAGATGGGACACAACTAAACTCAACATATCTGAAGATCGCAATGGGGAGGCTATTCCACCAACTTTCTATCTCTTTCTCTTTTTCACCCATAATTCTGTGGATACTATGACTAAAACTGCAGTAGCCGGAGGACTGCTCTAACATATGGCCGCAATAACCATACATACTGGCTGTACCACTAGCCCAGCATGTGCTAGCAAAGACATCTCCCTCTCTGGCACAATCTCAGAACAATTTTGATAGTAGCAGTGAACATGAAAATTCTCCTGAGGAAGAGAAATCCCCAGCTGGAAGCAGAAGATATTGAGTGTGGGGAAAAGTCAACATGGCCATATTTGCTGTGGGCTGATGTAAGTATGGTACACTAGAACATAAGAACAGCCATGCTGGGTCAAAACAATGGTCCATCTAGTCCATTATCCTGTCTCTGACAGTGACCAGTGTCAGACAAGTCAGAGGACATTAACAGAACAGAGCAATTATTATGTGATTCATTCCATCATCCAGTCCCAGCTTCTCCCAATCAGAGGTTGGGAAATCCAAGAGCATAGGTTTGCATCCCTGACTATCTTGGCAAGTAGCCATTGATGAACCTACAATCCATGAACTTATCCAATTCTCTTTTAAAAGCAGTTATACTTTTGGTCTTCACAACATTCCCTGTCAAGGAGTTCCACAAGTTGACTGTGGTCTGTATGAGGAAGTATTTCATTTTGTAACTTTTAAATCAGTTACCTGATCATTTCCTTGGGTCACTCTTCATTCTTGTGTTTTGTGAAGAGGTAAATAACAGTGACTTATTCATATACTTCACATCAGTCAAGATTTTACAGAGCTCTATTGTATCTCCCCTCAGTAGACTCTTTTCAAGGCTGAACAGTCCTAGTCTTTTATATTTTTCCTCAGATGGAAGCTACTCTATACCCCTAATCACTTATGTATTTCTTCTTTATACTTTTCCAATTATAATATCTTTTTTGAGATGGGGCTATGAGAATTGCATGCGGTATTCAGTGTGTGGGTATACCATGAATTTATATAATATTATTATATTCTCTGTTTTGACTGATACTACAGATGTAATGAGCAGATATTCTCAAAAAACTATCCACAATGACTTCCACAAATATTTCATGAGTGGTAACAGTTAATTTAGACCGCATCATTTTGTATGTATATTTGGAATTCTGTATTCCAATGTGCAATACATTGCATTTGTCAACATTAAATTTCACTTGCCATTCTGTTGCCCAGTCACTGAATTTTGTGAGATCCCTTTGCTACTCTTCACAGTCTGCTGTGAAATTATCTTGAAAAATTTTGTATCATCTGCACATACTGCAACTTCCTGGTTCACCATTTTTCCAGATGATTTAAGATGATGTTGAATAACACTGGTCCCAGTTCTAATCCTTGTAGGAACCTGCTATTTACCTTTCTCCACTGTGAAAACCGACCATTTATTCTTACCTTTTGTTCAGTATCTATTAGTTAGTCGCTGATCTATGAGAGGACCTTCCCTCTTTTTTCACAAGTGTTTACTTCGCTTAATAGTCTTTAGTGTGAGAACTTGTCAAAGGCTTTTTGAAAGTCCAAGTAAATTATATCTTTTTTTATCACTCTTTTCTATATACATGTTGGCTCCTTCAATAGAATATGGATGCATGATTAATCACTACATAAAAGATTCAGACATGGAAGGTACAGTTTCAGACATTCAAAAATACCAAGCTAGAGACAGCAGATAAATGGAAAGACACTAGAAAATATGATTGTACATGGTTGAGCTAATAGATGTAAACCAACCCTATGCTTGACTAAATAGGAAAGTTCAACCAATTGAATAAAACACAAGTCTTAGATTGTTCAATTGAATATTTAATTGATGAAAATATGTATAATTAATATCAGAAAAGCTATAGTCGACTCTATAACAAAAAGAGTGCAGCAATCAACAGAAGTATGTAGAATTTCAATGCACATTTTGGTTGAGGTTTAAACTTGAATTTAAAAAGGCATAAAAGTAATAATTCCTATGAATATGGCTTCACAAAACATTTGATCTCCAGTGCAGCAATCCAGCTTTAAATACTATTGAGTGACCAAAGTTGTAAATATTTGTCTAGCAGTGGCAGGGTTAATATTGAGCAGTGCTATAATTTCTTTATCTTTGATCAGTTTAAAGGGTTTGTAGTCTCTTGGCAATATTTCATCTAGTGTAATTACAGCTGTTTTAATGTTTTAAATTTCATCGCTTCTGAGTTTGGGATTCTTCTGGTTTTGCATTCCAGCACTGTTCTTGTTCACCAGAAAAAAAGAAAAAAAAAGAACATACTTTTAAGTGCAAATCAAAACTGCTGAATAAATGAAGTAAATACTAATTACATGATTCAGCTGTTCAAACACAAGAGAACAATTAGAACATCTGAAAAATAGTTTCAGCTTCATGATTATTTCAATAATTACTATTTATTTGATGGACCACTACACTGGCACAACCTGTGTACTCTGTACCGATAACGGTAAGACATTAGCAGGAAAAACTGTGTCATATCAACAATCCTAATTGAAAATGAGGTGATAGAAAATTCTAATTAACTTTGCAAACTGGTTCTGTCTTTGTCAAATAATTTAATTGTACAGTGAAATATGGCCTGTAATTTCTACCAAAATTTGGATAAAAAACAAAGTCTAAAAAGAATGGAGGGAAAAATAAAGAAGTTTCTGAGTACTCAGTATGTATAGCAACAGATAAAGTGAAGCAATAGCATTAAATCCACTTTGATGCAACATATCAAGCATTCTAATTTAACCTATATGTTTGAGGTGTGTAAATACCATCAAGTTGATGATACCATTAATAATCATTTCAAGAAAATATTTATAAATACTTCAATAATTTTTAAGATTCAGATTCTGTCACCAAGGGTATACCTTGGTAACCTTCCAAGTTTCTGCAATGTTTTGACTCATTAAATGTCATATAACTTAAATTATACATTTTTAGCCCTTTTTAATCTTCCCACATGAATTAATTCTTCCAGCTTCCTGTTCATTTTTTGCTTATTTTTTTTTATGTTGCCTCCAAGTTTTCAATATCTTTCTGGTAAGATGATGACCAAAACTCAATACAATGTCCTAGATGCTCTTAGTATACACTTCTGATAGAAATGCAATATCCCTCTCACCTTACTTCCCCTTTATTTGTCACAGTACTTATTTGTGTAACCCTAAATTCTACCTCTTCATTATGCTTCAGATGGAGCTGTTACACACCTGGTTCAGACAAATGTGACTTTGTAGAATGGAAAAGAAACAATGTTCAGTAATGCACTACAAAGAACCCTATACTTTCACTCCAGTAAACACTGCCAATTTATTGCTTCTAGAGTTGTGGAAACAAAGTTTCATATTCAACAATCATCCTCCATCACACAAAATTTGGAGACTGGGCACATTTGTATTTGCAGTATTAAATCAGAATTGCAGCTCACTATTGAGTGTTCCCCTGGAAAAAAACTCTCAAAGGAGGATTCAATCTATATTTTCACTTCTAGTTCAGCTACGGCCTCTACATAACAGAATTGCTATTCTCTAATACTATAATGTGGAAAATCAAGAGGCAGCTAAGCTTTCACTCCCTGTTGAGACTTTTGCCCCTCAAAAGCAAAATGTCCTTCTTTAGGACAGTAAGGCCACGTCTACACCGCTACGCTATTTGGGAATATCGGAGTACCCCAAAATAGCTATCCTGCATCTTAACAGCAAGTCCGTTATTTTGGGCTCACTATTCTGACATCCCTATAAGCCTCTTTCCATGAGGAATAAGGGACATTTTGGAATAGCAAGTTGTTTTGAAATTTGGCACTTTATGAAATAAGCTATTTCGAAATAAGATCCGCAATTTGTGTAGCTCAAATTGTGTAGCTTATTTCATGCTACGGGGGCAGTGTAGACGCACGCTAAAGGAAAACAACTTGCATTTCCCCATAGTCCCTAATACTATTATCTGTATTCCTTAAATAAAAATAATCCTAATTCCATTTGGGACCTACTTGGAAATGTAGAACTCAAAGTAGATGGAGACAAGCCAAAAAATTGTTAAATGCCTACAAGTTTACTGTTATAAATCTACTGTATATTTGAGAGAGTTTGTCTGTACATGAATCTGTCTGTTCAAGAACTCTTTCTAAATGGTAAGAGCTAGAACCACAAAGTTCTGTATGCAGCTTCCTCTTATCATTACTTAAACCAAAGTAAGAATTTGGTTCTGTCAGAAAAACAGGATACACCTAGAATGGGATTGCTTCTCACAAAACCATACAGAAAAGACAAAGAATCACAAGACAAGTGGAATGGGCTGGCTGGGAGCATGCTCCCCCTTTCAGGACTGCCCCATCCCCAAACCTCCCACCCCCAAGTGTCCTTTATGGAGAGCGGTGGGGCTGGAAGCTCTTTCCCCTTCCCCCCAGCCTCTGATTTGTCCAGGAACATTGGTGTCTCTTCCCCTTTGTAAGAGAGTGAGGAAAAAGTGCAAAGCTTGCTGCATTCCACACTCTGGCTAGGAAGCATAGGGGGCAGATGAACCTGGACCTGCCCCAGCCAGGGAAGAAGGACCCTTCCCTCAGCTATGCCTGTGCTGGAAGTGCAGTGGCCATGGAGGGGTGCCTCTCACCTAGCCCCTAGCTGCTTTAGGGCTGGGGATAGTTCCCAGGCCAGCCTGTATATTGAACCCCTCATTCCCAGCCCCACCCCAGAGCAATGATTTAAATGAAGCATGCACATTTTCATTTTATTTTCCAAAAAGCAAAATTTAATTGAGTTAAGAACCTGAGCAATACCAGGTACATCTTCTAGAAAAAACATAACATGTTACCTCAAATGTTTGTCAAGCAGAAATATTCTTGAGCTTGTTACAAGTCCTCTTCCACTGTCCGCCTCCCCTTCTGAACTACAGACAATAAACCTACTGTCAGTGAGCCTAACTGCCTGAGAACCAATCAGAAGCTAAGAGGCACTACTTACTTCCTCAGCTTGCTAGTGTTAATCACCACAGATAAAACATATTTGTTTCTGTCTCCAAGAATGAGTATAATCAATCACAAGAGAATGTGGACAAACATGAATGAAAAATGAAACCAAAATGGGAAATCACAAGAGAAGCTGTTTTAAATGTCATACCTTTAAAAAGTATTTTCAAAGTAAATTATTCTTAATTATTCCTCACTATTAAAGGAGTATATAAAAAAAGTTTGAATCAAATTTACCCTACCCTACTGCCACATTTCCAAACCACATTTCAGGCAAAAACTGTTAACTAAAAATTAAGGCTACTACAGTAAATAACCTAACTGTAATACAAAAATAATTTTAAATACCTTAGTAGCAACAGATAGGACCAATTAAGAAAATTTATACAAATATTCTTCTACTTTTATAGTTCAGTCATTCACTTGCCGGGATATAGACGTGGACACCTAACAGTTTCCTATGTAAGAAGCTTAACTATGACCCATAAAACATCATTACAAACTCTTTCAACATATATATGACTAATAGTTTGTCTGTCATCTACTCTGCAAACTACCTGCTTACTGCCAGATTAAGGAAAGTGGTCTGGCTCCAATCACTTGGCAACAGCCTCCACAGGCCATGGGGCAAGTTGAGGGAGGGGGGCCACGCTTCATGCTCCCAGAAGGGGCAGGGCAGAGGGCAACCAGGCCTGGGATCCACCCAGAGCATAGCGCAGCCCTCTCCCCAGCTCTTGGCACTGCCTGGAGCATGTGGTATGGCACTCTGGCAGCAATTTTAAGGGCCCGTGGTTCCAGTCACTGATTCTGCTACTTGGGCAGCAGTGCCAGCCAGAGCCCTAGGCCTCTTTGAATCTCTGGGACCCGGGGCAACTGCCCCAATTGCCCTCTCTCCTTCCCCTTGGCAGGACGGAAGATATCTCACCAAACCAGTAAAAACACAGAAAGGGAAGGAAGAAAGGAACATAAGCTGAAATGCAGTGCTTCAAACCAAACATATAGGCATTTGATAAAATAAATGTATTTTATAAGCTATAGCACTTTGACATGCACGAGTGTCTATTGATGTTCCCTAGAGACAAAAAAAAGTATGGATTAAATAATTTATCTGAAAGAGAAACAGCTTGAGTACCATACCATAACATCACAATAATATTTAATTACTATATACAAACTTTTTTTTTATAATAAAACATAAGAATGGTCATACTGGGTCAAACTAAAGGACCTTCTAACTCCGTATCCTGCCTTCTGACAGCGGCCAGTGGCAAATGCTTCAGAGGGACTGAACAGAACCAATACTCACTGAGGGCACATCTACACAGCAGTGTTATTTCGAAATACCAAATAACAAAGTAAGCATCTCCACTGAAAGCCTGTTCTTTCAAAGGTGTGTCATTCCGAATTCTGCAACCCTCATTTTACAAGGAACAATGCTTATTTTGAAATAGGGTGTGTGTAGATGGGGCAGCTGGAGTTATTTCGAAATAAGTGGCCTCCAGAGCTTCCCTGGCGGCCACACTGTTCACACTAATCAGAATTATATAGTTCCCTTTCCTCTGCAGCCCTTCAAGTTGCAGACTCAGGGGAAACAGTTTGTGGTATGACACGAGCCCTGCTAGCACTGTGCCACACAGCAGTGCCCTGTTCTGCATTTCCTGCTGCTATGCCAGACCCCACAACACCACCTGAGCCCCCCATGTCTGCAAGCACAGCTGCAGACAGGTCCGAGGCCCCTGCCTCGGAGCGGAGGAGGTGGGTCCCATTCTGGACTGGTGCAGAGATCCTGGATCTCATTGGGATCTGGGAGACAAGGCAAACCTCCAGGATCTCTGCACCAGATGGCCAACAGCACATGCACACCCAGGAACAGGTGCGCATGAAAATCAAGGAGCCGAGGCAGGCCTATAGTAAGGCCAGGGAGTGCGGCTTCTGCTCAGGGGTAGCACCCCAGACCTGCCCCTACTTTGACCAGCTCCACTGCATCATGGGTGAGGAAGGGGTCAGTCCCTCCCCCCTTGTTGTGGACTCTAGGCAGGAGACATCCATTGTCACCCTCCCAGAGGGTAGGCCTGTGGCCAAGGAGGTGGAGGAGGAGGAGCAGTCCAGTGAATCCACAATGACCACTAGTCAGGAGCTCAGCCAGTCCTTGGAGCCTTGACCACCCTCCCAGGATGTCACTCATGGATTGGATGAAGCCGGGGAAGGGCCATCAGGTGAGTTCCATTACTTTCCATAGACACACACCAGTTCAGAGCAGACAACCCCAATGAGGCAGTCTCAGAGGGCCCTTGTGCTTCTACTCACAGGGTTTCTGGAGAGACCTGCTTTACTCCCAACTCCGTGGTGAGATGCCCTCCCACTGCAAGCCACCACTAAGGAGGATGGGGTTAGGGACACACACAAAGAGCAGTGCCGCACTCGGAACACAGGCATGCCCTCTCTCTTGGGACAGCATGCGCTCCCAGGCAGCCATGGCAAGGCAGAGGATACCAAACCCCTATTAGGGGAGCCTTCTGGGAGAAGAAGGAAGTGGAAGGGACCCCTGTAGCGCCCTCCCCAGCAAGCGGCATCTGCCACTCACACACAAGTTCCCCAACACCCTCCCCTCCATCCTCCAGCAGTCAGGGAAAAAAGTCCTCTCCTTATGGGATGCTGCCACTGCTGGACCTGGCACGTGCACGGCATGGAGGGAAGCGAGTTTTGGCGGGCTTTAAATGTGATCGAGGCTCCAATCAGTATAGCTGCTCTATTTCCAAATAGCTCAGTGCTATTTCAATGGGTATTTGCAATGTAGACGCACTACTTTGAAATAAGCTATTTCGGAGTTTTTATTCCAAAATAGCTTATCCCGAAATAACGCTGCTGCATAGACATAGCCTGAGTGATCCATCCCCTATCATCCACTCACAGATTCTAGCAATTAGAGACGAGGGACACCCAAAGGATAGGCCTGCATCCCTGACTATTCTGAATAATAGCCATTGAGGAACTTCTCCTCCATGAATTTATCTAATTATTTTTGAACCTAGACATATTTTGGCCTTCATAACATTCCTTGCGAACAAGTTCCATGGGTTGACAGTGCATTGTGTAAAATAGTATGTTTGTTTCTAAAAACCTGCTGCCTATTAATTTCTTTGGGTTACCCCCCCCCCCAGTTTTTGTGTTATGTGAAGGGGTGAATAACACTTCCCTATACACATTAATCTCTCCTGTTACAGAACATGTTCCATATCCTAAATCATTTTTGCTGTCCTGCTGTGTACTTTTTTCAACAATTTCTTTTTTAGATGGAGTGACCATAACTGCAGCATTCAAGATGTGGTCATATCATGGATTAATATTGTGACATGGTATTTTCTGTCCTATTATCTATCTATCCCTTTCCTAATGATTCCTAACACTGATAGTTTATTTGACTGACAGTACAACTGAGTGGATGTTTTCAGAGAATTATCCACAGTGACTCCAAGATCTCTTTCTTGAGTGATAAAGCCTATTTACATCCCATTGTTTTGTATGTATACTTGAAATTCTGTTTTCCCATGTACATTACTTTATATTTATCAACACATGAGTTTCATCTGACATTTTGTTACCCAATCACTCAGTTTTGTGAAATCTCTTTGTAACTCTTCGCAGTCTGTTTTGGACTTAGTTATCTTGAATAGTTTTGTATCATCTGCAAATTCTGACACCTCACTATTTATCTCTGTTTCCAGTAAACAGGACACAGTAAGATACAAAATGAAAACCAAAATCCTACTTCCAAAATAACATCTTCTAGTTAAAGGTCACTGGAATAAACTCTCAAGAGAAGACCAAACAAGGAGCCCTATTTTGCCCTTAGACATATATACAATTTTGACTCAATTTGTTCTATTTAGCATTTGTAATGAGGTCTACAAACCCCTTACTGAGCATAGACTTAGTGGGGAGGAGAATTTCTCTGTTTACAATCAAGAAGCTTGATAATAACCTCACACAGCTGCTAGAGCTGCAAATCAGAGGCAGACACTGACAGCTGCAACTAAGAGAGAAAACAATATCTGCTATACAGGGGAGAATACAGAGAAGACTAGTGAAGCAGAAAGGCCTGGGAGGGTAAATAGGTGACATCTCTGAATCTGACTGCCTTCATGGAAACAGCCAGAAGACTGCAAGCCCCAAAAAGGAAGGGCTGGCAGACTTATTTGGGAGTTAGGGTCCTGCAGCTGATTAAGAGCATACTAAAGAGGGTTATTTAGAAGGTGAGACCCCTCAAGAGACCACCCTAAAAGTTAGTGACAAGATTTCACAATTACATGCGATTGAACTGGGCTCCCTAAAGATCAGTATTTTTGTAACACAGTATATCAGTGGTGGGCAATCCGCAGCCTGAGGGCCACATGCAGCTCACTGGGGTCCTATGTGAGGCCCACAAGACATTTTATTTACTGTTGCCCATGTGCAGGGTTGCCATATTCCACTGGTCTCCATCTGTGCAGGATTTTTCTCCTCTACACACACAAACTAAGGGCACGTGAAATGAGGTGTGTGCTGACAACACTGGGCTCTCTCTCCATCCAGTCAAAGCACTGCTGTGGTTCCATCATGTAGCCACTCATGCAGCACAGTTAGCCCGGTTTGCCCATTGCTGCAGCAAATTATAGCACAGGGGTGGGCAGTAAAATGGTGGTAGTTCACCAGGGTTAGCCACTAGCGGGTTGCTGCCATTATATTTACCTGCCCTTCTGCAGGTACAGACAATGGCAGCTCCTATTGTTTGGGAACAGTGATCTACAACCAACCGGTGCTGCAATCCCTCGTACCTGTGGAAGCACACATAAATACGGCAGTGTGGGAGCACACCAGGGTCCAGCCCATGGGCCAGTATATATGCACCTGTTACAGCAGTATCATGCTTATCGCAAGAGTCTTCTATTAATTATATAGAATTATAGAATTATAATTATTTAATTATAATTATGTAGTATTTGTTTTTGAGATAAGGACACAGCAATTCCTACATATTTAAGAGAATAGATCTGTTTTATGAATTCATTTCAGCCTACTTTTTTCAATCCCTTCCAAAAAAAAAAAAAGCTGAAACTTTTTTATGGAATTCAAGCAAGGATATATTTAACCCACAAATTCTGTCATTAAATGAATTCAGTGGAGGTGCTCTCCACTGTAGTTACCTCTGCAATGAATACAAGCCAAGTATGAATTAAAATGTATTTTTTATTACAATGGGGAAAAACATTGTTATGGACACCACCAACTACAGATCAAGTCAACACCCTGAAGAAACTGTCCAGGCAATACCAAGGATTACATTTATAAACACAAGAGTTACATGTTACAGCTAAGAGGAGAGCAATCCATAAAACAAAACTGGAGACATTTCTTAAAAAGTATTATAAGAAGCTGTAATTCTACCAATTATATGCAACAACAATATTAAAAAAAGAAACTTCAGTTTCTTATATGTAAATATGCTTCTTTGCTTGTGGCCAAGAACCAGATTTTAGGTAGGGTTGCCGGGTGTCCGGTATTGACCCAGATGGTCTGGTATTTTCATCTCCTGTCCGGTAAAAAAAAAAATCAGAAAATACTGGACACCTAAAATGTCCGGTATTTTCTGATTTTTTTCCCTGCCAGGAGGTGAAAATACCAGACACCTGGCAACCCTACACACACTCAGCAACCAGGCCCAGCCCCCAGCCCCCTCCAACCCAGCCCCCGGGTCCCTTCTGGACCCCCCCTCAGCACCCCTGAACCCGCTCTCCTCCCCACTTACCTGGGTCTGCAGGGGAGCACTTTTCCCACACAGAGTAAGAAAACAAGATGGCCACAGGCAAAAAAAAAACAAAACCCAAAGGCCTTAAAGTCCTTGTATTTTTTTTTGTTTTTTGTTTTTGTTTTTGTTTTTTTTGCTTAACTGTCAGGGTCTTTTTTTTTCTCAACAACTTTGGTCTCCCCCCCTTTTCTTTTCTCAACAGTGTTTTTTTTTGGGGGTCAATATTTTTTATTAAACCATCTGGCAACCCTAATTTTAGGTGCATTGTTGGAATCCATTGTTGGAATCCAGTGGGCAAAAAACTATTTCAACATTACAGCTGCAGTTGAACACAACTCGTAATGCCTGCATTTACTAAGGCAGACCTATACTTTACAGCTCTCCTATGCTTATATCGTTTGTATAAAATCCATGAAATGAAATAAAGAGTTATTGCATTTATTACTTTAATTTATAAAATAAAGATATAGGCACCCACCTTACTGGTAATAACATTTTAATTAAAATTAAAAATGACTGTGCATTTCATAGTTTCAGGGTAGAAGATCAAGCCATCTAGTTGGACATCATCTATATCACAGGCCATTAAATTTCACCCACAAACTCCTATATTGATTTTAGCCAATATATTTCAGTCTCTAGGAAACAAAACTGTGTATTATAGCAGGCACAAAACAAGAAAGACTAAGGTACAATCAATACCTAAGACCATTGCAATGATAGGTAATTGATTAGGTGAGCTAAATGCAGCAGGTGACCCACAACTCCTTCAGTGAAGGGAAGGGGGGGTCTTAGGCAATCTGACATATTTGGTAAGTTCTTTCTGATCTTAGATCTGCTGATCAGTTTGACCATGAGTATATGAGCAAGACACCAGCTAGGCACTGGAAACGTTTCTCTATACCACCATGTTAGCTCAGTTGCTGATAAGGCTTGATCCAGCAAAACACTTTACCACACTCTTACCTTCATTGCTGAAGCAGGCCCTAAGAGATAGAGGGGCAACTGTGGCCTGTTCAAATGGTAACAAAATCTGCCTGCTAGCAGTTCAAGACTGGAACAAGTTTCAAAAGTGAATATCCCTCATAGAAAAAGTCCTGGCAGCTATTCCCTTTTGTTTGCATGGAAAAGCTTCAGGTTAAGAACTCCTGCTATTTCAATTGTGGCAGAAAGCCAAAGGCAAAACCAATGGTCTCTCAGGTAACCTCATATCAAACTATTTAAGCCTTTACAGGGTAAAACCAATACTTCAGATTCCATTTGGGTGCATGTTGGGACTGGGAGTCAGGGAAGGTTTTGAACCACTGATTTTACATAGTCCCATACTGCAATACCAATTAATAAACATTTTTCACTCGCTACAGTTTCTGAATAGTTTCAGTGTGCAGTCCATTACAACAATTTAGTCTCAAGGCGATGTGTTCTGGAAACATAAATTAAGACCTACATCATCGCCCTTGTGCAAAATGAATGGTATCTATTCTAGAAACAAAACCAGTAGAGGGTTGTTAAAAGTGATCTCAAAGGTCAAACAGCCAGCAGATGGCAGAGATGGAAATAGAACTCAATTATCCTGACTTGACACAGCCTTTCAACTTTAAACTCTGCCCAGGCCGTGTCACAAAATATGAACCAATAAAATAACTTCTTTTCTGCAGAATCAAATGCATAACTTTTACATTTAAATAAGTCCATAAAAGACTCAAGTGTTTTTATTAATGCAGAAGAGCACAGAGAATGAAAAGTCAGGTAGCATGGGTCACACATATCCCAAACAGCTACCTCAAAATAGCAACTCATGAAACATTTACTTCGAAGGTGAAAAGATGGGAAGAATTAGTTTATATTGTATCACCTTCAGGGAAATAATAGTGCTAAATATTCAAGAAGGTAAAGCCTTTAAGAACCACTTTTCCTCCACTGCAGCACACCAGACTATGTATGGAGAACAGACATTTTCCCTCCCCCATCATTTAAACTGCATAAACTATAATTTTAGTAAATCAAGCAAAGAGCTAATCAAGTTTTGATTTGCTAATTACTTCTCAATTTGATTAGAGCTGGCAGCTAATCATCTCTGGAAATGTAAAGTCAATCTTTCACTTGCACTTACAAATCAAGACCTTAGTGAAAAGAAATGGGGAGGCAGTATACAACTCCCTTATAGTATAGAAACATTTGAACATATTTCACTAATTTTCACAATAAAGCCAATTTTTATTATTGTCAACAGTCTGAATAATTAAAGCATTGTGAAGTTCTATGTCATTCCACAAACAAGCAATTTGTCAGAGTTTTTGAAGCAGTTTCCATTAGACCTAAAAGGGTGCACATGCTCCATTAAACAAATACAATATAATTGAGAAGTACAGTTCAATTCATATGGAAAACAGGAATTTGAAAAGGGGTTGAAAAGGATTTCAACGATCAATATTGAAAATGTCCAATAAAATGCAGTCCTTTAAAACCCATTTTTTAGAATAAGATCGATATTTAGGACAATGCAAGCATGGAAAAGTACATCAGTTATGTGTAAAGTGAACAAGTTATCCCGGCAATCTAGTTTGATTTTAATGAACTAATGGAAGTATGAAACAAAAAGAGAGCAATTAAGTATGTAACTTTGTTCCAACTTCAGATAAATGGTGACTAAACTGGAAAGAGTGATTTTATGTTCTTTCTTCTCTGTGTTTCAGCCCTCACTAACTAACTGTGCCCTTTGAATGGACAACAGATCACCATTTACACCTGGTAGTAACAGTAACACAGAAGCTGCTCAATGCTTTCAATGTCTGAAGCTGCAAAAGCTGTTTCCTGTGCCATCTCTTGCTCCAGCCCTAGCCTTAACCTTCTTCCAAGTCCTCTGACTCCTGGCTGTGATGATTGATTTGTCTCCAGCTCACAACACTGGTTCTGTCCTGACTCTGACTATTGGCTTGTCTCCTGACCACAACTCCAGTTGCACATTCTGGCTCAGCCCATACTCTTAGCCTGACTATTGTTTCAACCACTGTGTTGCACCACTTATACTTATGTGACACTAAGTACGGATCTGCAGATTTTCTAGTCTTCCTAGTAGCATGGACATTACCATGGATTATAATTGCTCAAAGTAGTCATAGGCAGAACCCAATGGAGAGTTAATGATGCTGGAATGCCCTCTGGTATCTGTTAGGGTATTCACATGTTTAGCGAGATATAGTGCTTCAGAGTACAAATACCTTCTTCCTTCCCAGCTCCATCTGGCTCCTTCTGCGTGGATCCCCAATGAAGAAACATCTGCAGAGTTTTGAAAGTGAAGTACAGGAAGGAAGAAACTCTTTAGAAGAGGGCTAAAATACCTTCCCCTTTCCAAACAGGCCAATGGAGGACACGCTGTAGCTCAAATCCCATATATTCACCTTCACAGTCCAAATTGGTTTTTAAAAAGGCTGAATGAAATCAAATATATACAACACTTTATACTTAATTCACTAAGCAGATCTCTCTCTCATCATCAAGATACCATTCTCATTACCAAAACCAAGGAAACAGCCTGAGATTGGCATGGTCATAGTTGGAGCATTTTGGTAACAACATGTTTCAGTTTTTCAGTTAAAAAAATTGTGTTTTATATTCTGATATTCTCTTCCTACACTTCTCTCCCTGGAATTTTCTTCAGGAGAGAATTTTGAAATATTTGGGTTTCATTCCAAAGAGGAATGTAAACATATGTTGAAAATTTAAAATCTACAAAATGGAATTTCTGTTCTCCATCCAGTTCTAGTCATAACTACATAGCCATACCATTATTTGTTTTTAAGCAATAAAAATATAAAATGTTCTCCACTATTCACACAGGGGGTAAAAATAATTTAAATATCTTAAAGGTACTTTCACATTGCAACCCCCCTTGAGGGGGACTCAGGTTAGGGGGCATTTAACAGTACCTGTAAGAAATTTAACTGTGGGGTGGAGTTCAGGGCAGGGAGTTGGGTCGTGGGTGGTGCAGGAGTCAGGGCAGAAGTGTGGGGGGAGGAGGGCAGGAGGTTGGGGGTGCAATGTGACACAACCTGTAAGAAAATTAAGTGGGGGGTGGAATGCAGGGGGCTCAGGACAGGGGGGTTGAGGTGGATGTGGGTTTGGATGGGATTAAGGCAGGCAGTTGAAGTTGTATGAGGGAGCTCACGCCAGGAGACTGGAGCGGGAGGGTGAAGAGCAGTGTGTGTGGGGAGGACTCAGGGCTGGGGCAGTCCCACACAAGATACCTGGCTGGTAGATGGGTCCTTGCCCCACACTCATCCTGGTCCTACACTTCCCAGCATCCAGCCAACACAGCGAGAGAGGGGCAGCAGAGATGTGGACACCTCATCCAGGGCCGCACTGAGAGCATTCACACCTCCTATTGTGTGCCCGCAACCAACTCCTTTAACTTGCCTGGTTGCCTGCTGCTTAACATGGCAAATGGGGCTGCTGCCAGTACCAGCCTCCAGGAGAGTCCCAGGAGCCAGCAGGATCTTGCCACATGACATGCTGTCCCACTTGCAGCAGCGTGCCTGATGGCTGGCCAGCTCTTTCTTAATGGAGTGCACTGCCTTTCTTTCACTTTTGATTCTCTATATAATAAGTTTGTTATAGTGGTACTTTCTAATAGATGAAGATCAACCCTCCCTCTTACCTCAGAGAGGAACCAGGCACTTGCCATTTACCCCTGCCAAAAATGTTACAGATATCAAGATATTCCATTTGAAACAGCTAAATACATTATATATTTGAGTATTAGTGAATCACCACCCTCTGTAAGGTAATACGGGCTGAACCTCTCTAATCCAGAACTCTCTTATCCAGAAACATCCGTCATCCAGAATGATTTTATTTAGCTGGATGTCCACTTTTCATGGATGTGGACAGTTTCCCACAGTCCCATAAAGTTTGTTTACAGCCACTAGTCCTAGCTCTCAGTGTTCTGTGCTTAGCTCAAATTTACCCCTAAATGTCCTCTAACAGCTCAGTAAGCAGTGGAAATGTTGGTAATGCTGAGAGACAATATTGACTTCCCATGGTTCAGAAAATTATCTCATTCAGAACCAGTCAGGTCAATAAAGCTAGCTATCAACATTTAAAAAGAATCATAACATCATAGAATCCTAGGACTTTCAAGAGACCTCAGGAGGTCATCAAGTCCAGCCCCCTGCTCAAAGCAGGACCAACCCCAACTAAATCATCCCAACCAGGACTTTATCAAGCCGGGACTTAAAAACCTCCAGGGATGGAGATTCCATCACCTCCCTTGGCAACCAATTCCAGTACTTCACCACCTTCCTATAACTTGAGACCATTGCTCCTTGTTGAGACTATAATGGTCTCAAGTTGATACTATAATGGTCTCCTATAACTTGAGACCATTGCTCCTTGTTCTGCCATCTGTCACTATTAAGAACAGCCTCTCTCCTTCCTCTTTGGATCCTCCCTTCAGGAAGTTGAAGGCTGCTATCAAATCCCCCCTCACTCTTCTCTTCTGCAGACTAAATACGCCCAAATCCCTCAGCCTCTCCTCATAGGTCATGTGCTCCAGCCCCCAATCATTTTGGTTGCCCTCCGCTGGACCCTCTCCAATGCGTTCACATCCTTTCTATAGTGGGGGCCCCAGAACTGGATAAAATACTCCAGATGTGGCCTCACCAGTGCCAAATAAAGGGGAATAATAACTTCTCTAGGTCTGCTGGCATTGCTCCTCCTAATGCACCCTAATATGCCATTAGCCTTCTTGGCTACACATATCTAGCTTCTCATCCACTGTAATCCCCAGATCCTTTTCTGCAGAACTGCTACTTAGCCAATTGGTCCCCAGCCTGTAACAATGCTTGGGATTCTTCCATCCCAAGTGCAGGACTCTACACTTGTCCTTGTTGAATCTCATCAGAATTCTTTTGGCCCAATCCTCCAATTTGTCTAGGTCACTCTGGACCTTACCCCTACCCTCCAACATATCTACCTTTCCCCCTAGCTTAGTGTCATCCACAAACTTGCTGAGGGTGCAATCCATCCCCTCATCCAGATCATTATTAAAGATGTTGAACAAAACTGGTCCTAGAACCGATCCTTGGGAAACTCCGCTTGAAACCAACCACCAACCAGACATCGAGCCATTGAACACAACCGTTGGGCCCAACAATCTAGCCAGCTTTCTGTCCAAGAGCACGGCAAAATGCTGGCCTTGTGCCATTTGACATTTTACCAGCTAACATATTACATGATGGCACTAGGATTGTTGCCAGGTACACAACACAAACTCCAGTCTGGCTTCAAACTAAATGAGATCATCACATTGATCTATATGGGAAGATCGTCACAATTCCATACTTCTCTCTGTGTTGCCTATTGAAATGAAATACTCTAGCTCTTTGTAGTCCATCCTCTAGAGAACGAGTTAATTCTCCATTTCAGAACTCAAAGGTCTTAGAAGTGTACCAAAATATCCACACAAGCACAAGATGAAGGGACTTAAGGAACCAATACATTAAGGCCATGATGGGGTCTTTGAACTGTTATCATGGGTCTACTCTAAACTCAGCTGTGTGTTATTTCTGTAGTTCTCAGAAGTTGTAAAGCATAGAAGAAATGACTTAACCATTTTAACTGAAACTACCTGAGAAAGCATGTAATAGTAGTAGCAGTAGTAGTAGTATTTATGGGTATGTCTACACAGCAATTGTAGACATAACAACAGCCCTTATTTTGAAATAACTTTACTAGCATCTACACAGCCAAACCGCTATTTCGAAATTAATTCGAAATACTGGAGTGCTTATTTCGAATTTGGTAAACCTCATTCTATGAGGAATAACGCCAAATTTGAAATAGCTATTTCGAAATAAGTGCTGTGTAGACACTTATATCGAAATAGGGGGCCTCCAGCCTTCCCAGGGTGCCCTGATGGCCACTCCAGCCTCAACCAAGAACACTCCTCTCCCTCCCCCATCCCCGGAGCCCTTAAAGGAGTTGACTCTGGTCACAGTGCCTGTGCCAGCTCCAAGCCTGCCAGCACAGAGCCAACAGTCACTGCCCCTGACCCATTGGCCTCAAAACATGAGCCAGCAAGCCACTGGCAGCCAGCCCTCCACCACTCCCCAGGAGCAGTCTGCCAGCTCCCAGGAGCCTGCCAGGGCCTGGAGAATGCGGGCACCTTCCTGGTCCAGGGTGGAAATCCTTATTCAGGTTTGGGGAGGATGCCCCCAACGTCCACGATCTCCGCACTAGATGGAGGAACGAGGCCGTCTGTGGCAGGATAGCTGCCAGCCTGGCCACCAAAGGCCACATGCAAACCCAGGAGCAGGTTTGCATGAAAATCAAGTTGGTCCGGTGAGACCCCCAACCCTGAGCCCTGAGCTTCCCCTCCCCCTTCTTCCCCTTGCTTCCCCCTTCCAGCTTTCCCCCTCCCCTCTCCCACCTCCTTTCCCCAGTCTCACCAGAGTTTCATTGCCCCCTACCCAGTTTTGTTCAATAAAGAGAGTTTGTGTTCATGAAAATACATGCATTTTATTTTACATCAGGAAGGGGGGCTAGGGAGGGGTAAGTGAAAGGACGTGAGGGAGGAATGAGGCACAAGCCCCCAGTGGGGCAGACCAGGGAGACTCTTAGTGCTCCTCAGGGTGGAAGCTCTCCCGCAGGGCCTCCTGGATACTGACAGCCTCCCAATGGACCTCCCAGATGGCAGCCTGCAGAAAGTGCAGCCAGGCTCGCAGCAACGCGTCCACGAGAAACACCAGAGTGCCCAGGGGCAGCTCTGGCTCTATGGCGCCGAGTGCTGTGGTGACCCGACTCAAGGCAACCAAAGCAGGCAGAGACAAAAATGCTTTGCTGTCCCTCATCGAGGTAGGCAAGCAAGCAGGGAAAGCTGAGAACCAGCTGTCCAGGGGGGTTCCTTCAAGCACAAGCCTCAGATAGCCTCAGACAGCAGCCACACAAAGTAACTCCTGACCTGATGCCCTGCTGGAACCGGTTTCAGCTGGCCTTAAATGAGATTCAGAGTCCACTCAGTGTGGATGCGCTATTTTGAAATAGCAAAATTCTATTTCAAAATGCATTTTGCGTAGAGACGCATTATTTCAAAAGAAGCTATTTCGAATTAACTATTTCAAAATTAGATATTTCAAAATAATGCTGTAGTGTAGACATACCCTATTAGTCAAAGTTATCCTGCAAAAGTACTGAGTCTAGATTCCCGTTGTTTATGTTCTGCATAATGAATTATTCCATGCACAGAATCATTGCTTATCAAACACCCACAACACAAGCCATTCTCATGTTTTTGTATGTTTTACATGCACAAGCACAAGCAAAGTTGATTGAAGCTATAGTTCAAGTTTTCAAAGCCTTTGAAACACATTGCTGAGATAGTTAATGTTACTAATTTTGCTAGTGTTTTGCAAACATTAATAAAACAAAATTAAAAATGTTGCTATAGGAAATTACAACAAAATCACTCTTGCATGTTAAGAGCAAAGTGTGCCTACAATATACTTGGACAATAAGCGTCAAATACTAAGTATGCCCTGAGAGCATTTTAAACAACATGAGTTCAAAGAGCTGAATTTTTCAGCTTTGTTTTCTTAACATTTCTGCAATCATTCAGGGGAAAAAAATAATGGTGTTATGAAAAACAAAAACTTAAAATCCAACTAGTGACATATCAGCAATAGATAGAATTTAGGGTATACTAGGATGTTTCATTATTTCCTTATAGCCTGCCAAGACACAGCTGAGCAAGAAATATGTCACTTTCCATGGGAAACTACTATTTCTAGAAAATGCTTATTTGTGAAGGAAAAATTGAGTTCTTTTACTCTTTGTTCTATTTATCTTGCTGAAATGTGTCTGTGTCACTTTGTCTAACAAGTCCCAGAAAAGAGACATTTGTCTAATGTAATGAAAATCTAATAACCAAACTGCACTTAAGGATCAGAATGTTGACAGGCTTATTTTGTGAACAAGAACAAAGAGAGATTACATTAAGACAACATATGAACTTGAGATCCTCTATCTTAAATCACACAAAAATGTCATATATGAACTTAAAGTTATAAAGCCTGCTGTCATTCCATTAATTGCAAATGAATATTCAATCAATTAGCATTATAATCTGCACCACAAATTCTACAATATTTTAACTTGTATGCACTGCATAAGTGAGCACAATGGCCAAACCAGTGGCTAGTGGAATCATTATTGATCTTACTGCATACTTCACAGCTTTGGCTGTCTGAAATGAATTTTTTTTTTAATTTGTTCAGCTTTACAGGTCAGATTTCTGGTGCTTTTGAAAGTTGATTTCCTGCATGGGTCTTTATTAATTGACAGACTTTAAAATATGTAAAACACTTTTTCATTATTCATCTGTGACTGCCCTATTGAGCTCTCTCTTTCTCTGGCTTGAAACAAATTTTGATACCTTGAATTGTTTTGTGTTGTTTTCCAGCCAACCCTAATCACAAACCTAATGGTTAGTGGTTTGAAAAGATTCCGTGGCTAAATCTAGAGTGCAGGCTTCTTTCGGAAGAAGCTTTTCTGGAAGAGATCTTCTGAAAAAACTTATTTAGAAAGAGAGCATCCACAAAACAAAAGCGCAACGAAAAAGTGATGTGCTTTTTCAAAAGATAGCGTCCACATTTATTGGACGCTATCTTGCACTTAAGTTGTGATTACTTTGGATGGAGTGGCCACCGGGCACCTGTGCTTTTTCCTCTTTCCTCTTCTTTCGAAAGAACTCCCTCTTCCCCATCCACACACGCCTTTTTTCCAAAAAGCTTGTTCGGAAAAAGGCTTCTTCCTCATAAAATGAGGTTTACCACCATCAGAAAACCCCTTCTGTTTTTTCGACTTTCTGTCAAAAGAACGCAATAGCAGTGTGGATGTAAGTATTGTTTTTCTGGAAAAATGGATGTTATTCTGGAAAAACTCTGCAGTGTAGCTATACCCTGTGTCTCAGAGGTAAGACACAAATCTCTGAAAATAATATTGGCAATCTGTAAAGGCAATTTCATAGGTGAGCCTATCCCCCCATCTGTAGTCTG
Organism: Rafetus swinhoei; assembly: GCA_019425775.1. NCBI lineage: Eukaryota > Metazoa > Chordata > Testudines > Trionychidae > Rafetus > Rafetus swinhoei. Next base: position 184,987,629 of record CM033437.1, on the reverse strand, counting down.
TCAGTTTCCTTCCTCTTTTCCATCCATGTTTTCATCTCAGTAATGGAGATAGTTTCTGGAAATTGTATTGAACTTCTGTGAAACCCAACACTATTACAAGGAATTCTAAGACTCATACCAGTTGTTACTTGACCAGAGAACTGTTCTTGCTCCTCAACACAGCAAGAACATGAAGGGTTGTTGTTTGTAGCAAATAGTTGTCTTTCCTGACCATACCGCCTTCTGAATATGAACTGTACTACTGATTCCTCCAGGAAATGTTCATTCCTACCTTAGATTCTGGGTATGATCCACAAAGGTATTTATGCAACTAAATCCTGGTGGCACCTTACTTATAACCCTGTGGTTAGAGCACTTGTTGTGGATGTGGGAGACCCACGTTCAATTACCCCAGTCAGAGGAAGAGAAGAGAGGCCCTTGTCCAAACCCTTTCTCCCCCCTCTGATAAAGATGGGGGAATTGAACTAGTATCCACTTTTGGTGAGAGTGCTCTAAGGCACTGAGCTATTCTGATAAGGAGCTCTCCCGATTTCTCCTGTTGAAACTGTTGCATTATAGAAAAATAATGAGAGAGGTTGGAGCAGGGCTACTGGACCCTGGTAGATGCCAGAAGATATGTATTTATACACAGTGGAACAGTCATTGCACAAGAACAAGAGAATGAATATAGTCCAGCTTTTAGAGAACCCATCTGAGACATGGGAGACCCTGGGCTCAGTCTCACTTCTCCAACAATTCTTTAATCATTTATCCAGCTTCCACAGAAGAGATTGAGTGAGCCCCTTCTCAAAATATCCCCTGTGCTGTGGTTGCATAGCTGTCCCGAGAAGGAGTGACCACTGTTCAAATCCTCTCTCCTTCTGATAGAGAGGGGGGAATTAAAACTGGATCTCCCACCCTACATGCAAATGCTTTAGTAGATGGACTAAAAGTCACAAGTGAAGCAGCACCATCTCCTGTCAAGACACAGCTGAGCAAGAAATATGTCACTTTCCTTGGAAAATTACTATTTCTACAAAATAGTGAGGCAGGTGATTACATCATAAAATACTTAGGCATTTACCTCTCCCCGCTCACTAGCAAGGCAGCCTAGGTGCCCAACTGGGCTATGTGGATAACACTGATTTTCTAGATGCCTTAAAGTTGGACATTGTGATGCTTAGAATTATTCTGACCCACATTTTCAAATTAATTTCTGAGAAATTTGTGATTGGGAGTGGGGAACGCTAGGGAGCTGGACTGAAATGCTCTGGGAAAGGCTTGCATGCCGGCAGTTGGTGCTGAAACGTCCAGCCACCATTCGCATCTACTCTTTGCTTCCCAATCCCCTCATTGATCTGAATCCCAACCTTTGCTAATCCAACACCCCCAAACAGCCTGCTATTGTTGGAGTGGAACTAGTTTCATGGGCCACATGTTCAACATATAGTGCATGGAGCACATCAGTGACCCCACGTCCCCTCCAAGCCAAAGTACAGACACCCAAGAAAGGAACTGGAAAGGCTGGGCTAAGCAGGAGGAATAGTGTTATTGTTGGAGGAAATAACATTTAAATCAGAAGACAGGAGCTTTTTCTTTGTAAATAAGAATCTCCCTGACACACCAGGTGACTTGGTTAGGCAGCTCAGTATGGAAATGTCTAAGTCCCCATGTAGATCCCAACCTGTCTTCTTCTCTACACAGAAGAATTAATCTGATTTCCCACATGCCATTTGCTAAGTGTGATTGCTTTAACACAGTGGCTATGACCTAGGTCTCCTTTGTTTATGAAATAGACACTGTAGCTCTGCAGCTGTAGTAAACAATTTTGACTATGTGGAAGGAAACACTTCAGGGTCCAACACATTGTCTGAAATTTGAAAACATTGAACTTCAACCCCACATAAAACAAAATGGACATGCGGAGTACACTCAGAATGTGCAGATGAGACTGTCAAGTTTGATGTATTTGTCACTATTACCATTTACAGGGTAGGTGGATTGATCTCATTTCATTACATTTTCATATCATTCATAAATAGCAATTTCAGAATATCAGGAGTCATGATAAATGAATGAATCCACTTTCTTGAGGGAAATATACTGGAAGTACAGGCTGCACCGACTTAAACCAGGATTCTCTGGTCCAGTAACATCTGTGGTCCAGAAGGACCATGAATGTTTCTGAACCAGAAATTCAGGGGCTGGGGACCTAGTGACAGGAGGGCAACAGTGAGCCCTGCCATCCAGGAGCCTGGTGGCAGAGGGGTCGGCATCTGGCAGCTCTGCCAGGGCCGGCTGTCTAGCCAGGATGGAGGGAGGAGAGCTGGCTGGGGCCAGAAGTAAAGAAGGTGGTGGGGAGGGGTGAAAGGCCTGGAGTGCCAGTGGCAGGGGACCTCCCTTGGTCTGTCAAATTATTTTGTTCGGGGCTGGTCAGTTCCCAAAGGTGCTGGACCAGGGAGGTCTAATCTGTACCTTTTTTGCTTTGTTGATGGTAATGCTGCAGGAAATGAAGAAGTCAAACAAACAGGTCTCTATTTCTGAATTGATTCCACTTGGACAGTTTGCCTTTCTGTTGATTGTTTAGGATAGAGTGAGCCCACAATAGAAATAGCACACTAGTTACTAAGGAGCAGGTTGTGAAAATCCTGGAGAATGAATTGTAGCTTTTATCAGTCTTTCTACTGACAGGAGCCTTCAGAACAGAAATTCTCCAGTTCCACTGTGCCTTTGAAAAGAACCTGGTGAATGTGAGGCAGAAATGGTGTTAAAATGTAAAGCACAGTTGTTATAACTTTTTTTGTAGTTTCAAAAGCATAATATGATGCATAAGATAGGATGAAGGGACATTTTGCCCCTCAGTGATTACTTTTATGCTTTTCTGCCAAATACTCCAAGAGAAGCCCACATAAATAAAGTGCAGTGAAAATTGTCTCAGCTTTCTGTATGGATTCTTGGGGTAGATTCTTTCTTTCTTTTGTGGAGAATCTAGTAAAGGGACAAGCACAGGAAGGGTAAAAATACAGAAAATCATTTTGTGGCACCTGATACAAATAGCTGACTGTCTTTATCACAGTAGTACCTATCTCTGGAAGCAAAAGACTCAGACAGATTTGAATAGACCCTCATTTATAAGCAAAGCAACCTTCCTGTTATGCCTCCAGCATATCAACGAAACAGTCATGCATTTGTGATTTCTATATCTAAGGTCTCAGATATTTCACTTGGTTCTCAAAATTTCCTGTAATTAGGCTTGCCAGTTTTGATGGGACATATTCCTGGTGATTTCATCACGTGACACAATATTTAATTCAGAAAGGTTGGACCCCCCCATTTATCAGATCAAACAGAGAGTCCTGAGGCACATCACTGTATCCTCACACCTTTGCATGGCGGTAAAAGAAGGCAGGACAACAGCATGGGCCTTTTTTTTTTCCTCCTGGGTTCCTTCTCCATCTGGAGAAACCCAAGGTGGTAGAAAGAGGAACAGCAATTGCTACAGCATCCAGAATGTAACTGCTTGATTGATGGACTAGAATGACAGCCCTCTTCTCCTGCCACAAACACTCACAGACCTCAGTTGTGGGTGTGCAGAGGAGGGCATTGACAAAGTCCTGAAGAACAGTGTATCTTGGAGTTAATAGCTCACAGAGATGAAAGAGGCAGTTCTTTCCTCTCACTGCTATTGGTTCAGGCTATCTGTAGACTCAGACAAATAACTCTGCCTCAGTTATTCTCAATTAATATGTTTGAGTTTCTATGTGTTATCATGAAGGATAGCATGATTGCAGGGGCACATGCTGGATCTTAAGTCATGGTACTAAAGTGCCCGTGCCTTAATTCTGCCCTGCTTGTTGTCAGGTGATCATTTGGACAACACTATTAAACTGCATTCAGGGGGTTATTCATGAAAAATACCCTGTCTTAATTTTTTTTTTTATGTCTGTTCCTCAGCTTTTTTCCTCATTCTCCTCTATAGTGTAGATATTCACCATGGATGAATGGAGCCATCTCAGACTATGGTACTCTATGAGAAGACAATAAAAGTGGAGGAATAGGTGACTGAATACTAGCGCTCTCTTTGGGGAGAGGTGTGAAGAACAACCTTCTAACTTTCACAAAAATAATCCTTTGATCATTTAGACCAGGGGTTGGGAACCTTTTTTGTGTTGGGGGCCACTCACCTACAGAAAAATCAGTTGGGGGCTTCACACAAGTGAGAAGCATTAAAACCCAAAACCTAACCCTCACTGATGTGCCCCCCCCCGACTGAGAAGGAGGAAGAAACTCCCCACATTCCCCTTGCACTCCAGAGCCTTAGAGGGGGCCCACACTAGTAGATTTTGTGTGCTCCAGCCCTGTGGAGGGATGCTGGGGGAGCTGGTGGGTCAGTGCAGGCTCCCCAATTCTGGGGGGGGGGAGCCCTGATCCTCAGAGGCCAGATCCAGGCAAGCCGGGGAGCCAGATGCGGCCCCTGGACCTTAGGTTCCCCATTCCTGATTTACACAATGGAGGCTGCCACCTGGAGGACCATAGGTCTACATAGGAAGAGAATTTGCATTGACTAATTTCACAGAATAGGAGAAACCCTAAAAGAAGGCTGGACATTCACATAAGACATTCCTTTGCAGCATATAGGACTTGCTATCCAGGTTCCAGTCCAACGGTCTCCTCTTAAAACTTCTAGATGCCACATGAACTCCACCACACTCTCCCAACAATTCCACAAAGAAACAATAAAGTGTAACTAATTGAAAGACACCATAAATGTCATTAAAGTTACAGATTGTATTTTTAGCTATATTCTGATGCAACATTGTTGACACGAAGCAGTTGATGATATGGAGAGAGTGTGGCACTGTCAGGTTTATAAACAACATATTGGACTGGTCATAGGATGCATGAAAGTTCAAGTTTTTTCTTTAACTAATGCAACACTTTTTCATAACTGAGACTACATTCTCTCTCCACTTCTTCAGTTCAGTTCCAAAAGGTTCATATGGTCCATAAGGTTATATTCTTTTAAATTACATTAATATTCATATGTTGATTTGAAAATATAAAGCACTGCATTTCTGGCATTATATTTTATGCATATAGCAAACTAAAGGAATGACCAAAGAGAGATTTGTCACACATTGTGAGAATCATTTAAAAGCAGAATAACTAGCAACATAGCAGAAGAAACAAATGCAATATTTTGAATACCTTTGCAGTTTATCAATCACATCACATAAAAGAATTATTATTGACTCAATCCTTATTTGGATTAATGAGTCAATAAACTTCTTATACTTTATTATTACATAATGAAATGGCTAAACAAAGCTTCAAATAAATGTACAACTTTCAGAAAACAGTAGAGACAGAATTATTATACAATTATATCCACCCTTTGCAAATTACAAAGTATTCCCTGGTAGGAATCCACTTCTTCATTAAGATTCAATATAATTTGAGCAGCTAAGGTAAAGTGTATCCCCCAGCAGGAGACTGTAAATGAATCCTGCAGATGCTTTTATTAGTACCGATTTATACATCTTGTCCCAGCACTCAAAATAACTCCAGTGCTTAGGGAAAGTGTTTGCAAGTGGTTCATATGCTAAAACAGTGCACCAATAAGTACCTTAACAGGATACAGTGTGGAAGCCTGGCAAGACTATTCATGTTAGTAAACTTCCCATACCACAAAAGAAATCAGATGATGTATGGAGGAAATAATTCTCAGATGTGAGAAAGAAAATTTCAACAGGAAGCAATTTAAATACTTTTCAGAATTAAAATTAAAGACAGAACTACCCACTCAAAACAAAACACTTATATCTCTGTTTAGTCCTCTAATGAATGTATAAAAGGTCCAGGTTTTAAACTTCTGGAACTGCGGGTCAACAACAGAAAAAAAAATGTGTTTATCCTAAACTATCTATGTCTGGAAAAATTTAAAAAACAACGAATAGTCTTGCAGCAGCCTTAAAGACTAACAAAACATGTAGATGGTATCATGAGCTTTCGTGGGCACAACCCACTTCTTACATGTGGGTTGTGCCCATGAAAGCTCATGATACCATCTACATATTTTATTAGTCTTTAAGGGTGCTGCTAGACTATTAATTGTTTTTTTAAGTTTTTCCAGTTACAGACTAACTCCACTACCCCTCTGAAGCTTTTATCCATGGCTGATATAACATAAGATGGTGATTTAACAAGAGAATATTTTTTTGCTGGACAATGCTACAACTTTGGAAGGTTAAAATCCAATTCTGGAGGAAAGGTAGGTTTCTGTGCACTTATCTTGGACTCAAAAAATTGGGATTCAGTTACATGTTTTGTCACAGACCCCCTTTGCAACTATAGGCAACCAGTGTCTCTGTGCTTCATTTCCCAAACTGGGGAGAATCAGCATACTCCCAATTAGCCAAATAGCATGGATGATTTAGAATTTATTCAGATAACTGCTGTAGACCTTGCTGGAGCGTTAGACTCTGCCAACAGTATGAAACAAAACAGACCTTGTCAGAATAATAATACTTCAATGTCCGGGAAACGAGAACACACATTCCTGACTAGAGAGGATGACACAATAATATGGAGACCTCTTAAGTAACTAGATAAACACCTGCTGAAGAGGATGGTACAGGAAAACACAAACCTCTTGTAAAGTTAAGGATAGAGTGACTAGTTAATGGAGGAAGATGCACTGTCTAAACTGTGAGGTACCAGGTGATAGTAACATCTTAAATGTAATATATAACTTATATCAATGTATAAAAGAAGAAGCTAGTGGAAGACTATATCTTTATTAACCTAGCAGATAGTTGCAGCAGCACAGGAGCTAGCAAACAGAGCTGTAAACAGGGGAGTTTGAGTGGGAGTTCTGTTGGAGGAGAAGTTTGTATTTGGTTTTGTATTTGTATTGTTTGTATGTGTAGAGGCTTGTAGGGGCAGTGTGCTACGAGAGAAGCTGAGCCCTGATTAGGAGGCGGGGCTTCGCTGATTAGGGGTCCTATAAAGGTAGACATCTAGTCAGGCAGCGGTACAGATAGCTGCAGCAGCACAGGAGCTAACAAACAGAGCTGTAAACAGGGGAGTCTGAGTGGGAGTTTGTAAGGGGAGTTTGGATTGTGGGACTTGTTTGGGGTTTGTCTTTGTCATGGGGGGGTGTTTTGGTTTGTTTTTGTGTTCGCTGGACTAACAGGATTTAGGTAAGAAGGCTGATCAAACACAGAGGCAGTAGTGGCCATAACCCAAGCAGTAGACGATACAAGGAGGATGATTGGATGTGGCAGCTGCGGGATGTACATGATTCTGGAGGGGTTACCTGAAAGGAGTTTTGTTTGCATGAAGTGCCGCCTGATAGAGCTGATGGAAGAAAAGATCTGAGGATTGGAGATGCAGGTGGAAACTCTGGTTGAGTTTAGAAGGGGGTTCGAGCAGATGATGGAGCAAAGGCATGAGGTGGCTGAACGGGAAAGCTTAGATATGCAGATTGAAGCAGGATCAAGGGCCTCGGAGGGGGGACTGCTGGGTGAAGAAAATGGACAGTGGAAGCATGTGACTAAGAGAACCAGGCAGAGGAAAAGATGGGTCAGTGAAGGAGAAACAGAGCTCAAGAACAGGTATGCGGAGCTGGAGAATGAAGAAGGGGTACAGCAGGTGGAAGGGTAAGGAAGAAGAGAAGAGTGGTTAGTCCCATAGATAAAGGGGAAGAGTCAATGGAGACAACACCAATAATGAGCACCAGGAGGATACAGGATGGGTTGAAGAGGATTACAAGGGAAAACAGGAATGGAAAGGACTTGCAGCCAGAGGAAGCAAGAGATAGACCAGAGAATCTGTCACCAGGAAAAGGCAGGTCTACGTGATTGGGGACTCCTTATTGAGAAGAATAGACAGGCCTGTAACCAGAGCTGATCCAGAGAATAGAAGGGTGTGCTGTCTGCCAGGTGCTAAGATATGGCATGTGGAACTGAGGTTGCAGAGGATCCTAAAGGGAGCAGGAAAGAATCCACTGATCATCCTTCATGTAGGAACAAATGATTACAGCTAGATTCTCACTGGAACGAATCAAGGGAGACTATGCCAGGTTCGGGAAGATGCTTAAGGAAATCAAGGCTCAGATGATCTTTAGTGGGATTCTGCCTGTTCCTAGAGAAGGGCAACTAAGGTGTGACAGGATTATGATGCTCAATAGATGGCTCAGGCAATGGTGCTATAAGGAGGGCTTTGGGATGTATGGCCACTGGGAGGCATTCACGGATAGAGGACTGTTCTCTCGGGATGGACTTCACCTAAGTAGGGAGGGAAATAGACTTCTAGGATGGAGGCTGGCTCAACTGATTAAGAGAGCTTTAAAACTAGGAATTTTGGGGAGACGGTTGGGAGATGTCCAGATAATCTCTACGCTGGATTTTAGTATTGAGAGGGAGGAAAACGAAGTAAGAAAGGATATAACTAGGAGTAGGAGAATGGACATAAGGAGGAAGGGTAGGGTGGATATTAGTCTAATAGGTCATATTGGAGGTGCAATGTCCATGCCAAATTGGGTAAAGAATGTGAGTGAGGCCAAACAGCAAAAATTAAGATGTTTGTACACCAATGCGAGGAGCCTAGGTAACAAAATGGAGGAACTAGAGCTATTGGTCCAGGAAGTGAAACCAGATATTATAGGAATAACAGAAACATGGTGGAATACTAGGCATGACTGGAGTACAGATATTGAAGGGTATGTGCTGTTTAGGAAAGACAGAAATAAAGGTAAAGTTGGTGGAGTAGCATTGTATATCAATGATGAGGTAGATTGTAAAGAAATAAAAAATGGAGAAGACAGAGTCTGTTTGGGCAAAAATCACATTAGAGAAGAAAACTATCAGATCCTCCTGGGATAGTGCTTGGGGTGTGCTATAGACCACCGGGATCTAATTTGGATATGGATAGAGACCTCTTTAATGTTTTTAATGAAGTACATACTAATGGAAACTGCGTAATCATGGGAGACTTCAACTTTCCAGATATAGACTGGAGAACAAGTGCTAGTAATAATAACAGGGCTCAGATTTTCTTAGATGTGACAACTGATGAATTCCTTCATCAAGTAGTTGCTGAACCAACAAGGGGGGATGCCATTTTAGATTTGGTTTTGGTGAGTAGTGAGGACCTCATAGATGAAATGGTTGTAGGGGACAACCTTGGCTCAAGCGATCATGAGCTAATTCAGTTCAAACTAAATGGAAGGATAAACAAAAATAAATCTGAGACTAGGGTTTTGATTTCAAAAGGGCTAACTTTAATCAATTAAGAAAATTAGTTAGGGAAGTGGATTGGACTAAAGAATTTATGGATCTAAAGGCGGAGGAGGCCTGGGATTATTTTAAGTTAAAGTTGCAGAAGCTAACAGAAGCATGTATCCCAAGAAAGGGGGGAAAATGTATAGGCAGGTGTTTTAGACCAAGCTGGATAAGCAAGCATCTCAGAGAAGTGATTAAGAAAAAGCAGAAAGCATATAAGGAGTGGAAGATGGGAGGGACCAGCAAAGAAAGCTACCTTATTGAGGTTAGAGCATGTAGGGACAAAGTAAGAAAGGCTAAAAGTCATGTAGAGTTGGACCTTTACTAATAGTAAAAGGTTTTATAGCCATATAAATAGGAAAAAAACAAAAAAAGAAGTGGGACCGCTAATCACTGAGGACAGAGTGGAGGTTAAGGATAATCTAGGCATGGCCCAATATCTAAACAAATACTTTGCTTCAGTCTTTAATGAGGCTAATGAAGAGCTTAGGGATAATAGCAACATAACAAATGGGAATAAGGATATGGAGGTAGATATTACCATATCCGAGGTAAAAGCCAAACTCGAACAGCTTAATGGGAGTAAATTGGGGGGCCCAGATAATCTTCATCCAAGAATATTAAAGGAACTGGCACATGAAATTGCAACTCCATTAGCCAACATTTTTAATGAATCTCTAAACTCAGGGGTTGTACCATTTGACTGGAGAATTGCTAATATAGTTCCTATTTTTAAGAAAGCGAAAAAAAGTGACCCGGGTAACTATAGGCCTGTTAGTTTGACATCTATAGTATGCAAGGTCTTAGAAAAATTTTGAAGGAGAAAGTAGTTAGGGACATTGTGGTTAATGGCAATTGGAACAAATTACAAAATGGTTTTACAAAAGGTAGATTGTGCCAAACCAACCTGATCTCCTTTTTTGAGAAAGTAACAGATTTTTTAGATAAAGGAAATGCAGTGGATCTAATCTACCTCGATTTTAGTAAGGCATTTGATACAGTACCACATGGGGAATTATAGGTTAAATTGGAAAAGATGGGGATCAATTGAGAGGTGGATAAGCAACTGGTTAAAGGGGAGACTACAGCGGGTCATACTGAAAGGTGAACTGTCAGGTTTGAGGGAGGTTACTAGCGGAGTTCCTCAGGGATCAGTTTTGGGACCAATCTTATTTAATCTTTTTATTACTGACCTTGGCACCAAAAGTGGGAGTGCCCTAATAAAGTTTGCGGATGACAAAAAGTTGGGAGGTATTGCCAATTCAGAAAAGGATCGGGATATCATACAGGAAGATCTGGATGATCTTGTAAATTGGAGTGATAGCAATAGGATGAAATTTAATAGTGAGAAGTGTAAGGTATTAGGGATTAATAATAAGAATTTTAGTTATAAGCTGGGGACACATCAGTTGGAAGTAATGGAAGAGGAGAAGGATCTAGGATGACTATGAGTCGCCATTGTGACATGGCTGTGAAAAAGGCTAATACGGTCTTGGGATGCATTAGGTGAGGTATTTCCAGTAGGCATAAGGATCTTGCACAAAAAGGGGGTTTTGCACAAAATGGACACGTCCACACTGCTTGTTTTTGCTCAAAAATGTCTTGTGCAAAAAGCATCAGAAGAGATTATGCAAATGAAGCACGAGAAAATGTTAATGAGCACTTCATTTGCATTGCCTCTTCCGCAAAAAAGTGTAGTGTAAACATAGCCCCAGAGTCAACTGTTTCTCCTTTAAACACATCCTATGAACTTCACACATTTCAAGAGAAAATTCTGCACCAACACCGTATGAAGAGTTCACTCTATGAAGCTGCTGGCTATGCAGAGTAAATGACTCAATAGCAAGGGCTGCCAAAGCTGCAAGGATTTATGGAGAAATTATACTCTTTTTCAACATTATACTGCTCTCAAAGAAATTGGGCCAAAATAAACTGTAATGGCTATGTCAAAGGCAGCAAAATGGAAATTAATATTGTGCGCACAACATTTATTAAGACAAAAGTGGAGAAAATTGCAAATTATGTTAATCAAAGTTCAGCTTCTTTCCTTTGATTCCAAAGGGAGATATTATGGAAGTCATGCTGCTAAAAATCCTTCATAATTCTCAAAGGCAGTTGTGCGGGGGGAGGAAGTACTCATCATAAAACCAACGCTGCTGCCAATGGACAACTGTTAAATAGCAATAAGAAGCAAGGAGCTGATCATGTTGCTTACTCACTTAAGCAGCAACAGTAGGTTCACTGGAATGCCTTGAGGGAGTAAACAATGAAGGATTGGGACTTATTTTTGTCTGCAGCTCTTAAGCTCCAATATAATGTGCTTAATTTTAATCAAGTAAGTAGTACCAGTGAACGGACTGTTGAACTGAGCATCAAAAGTAGAATGATATAAATATTTGCTACTCTGGCTCTGTATTATTCTCAAGTTAAAACTGTTAAAATAATTTGAGATTATATGAGGCACTGGTTTATTTATCCATCCCTAAATTTGCATAATAAATAATAAAAAATGAAAATATATGTTTCAGAATATGGGTCTCCTCATTACTATACTATGCCATGGAATTTCTTTACCTGCGGTTATTTTTAAATATATTAAAACATTAATACCTAGATTCTCTTTCACATACAGAAGTAACATCTGTTACTTCATATGTGAGAAGAGTTATAGCTCAGTACTGGATTTCTCTTTCTTGAGAAAAAGAAAGATAATTACCCTTCATGGGTGAGATATTTGATTTATTCTACAGAGATTCATTTCATTTCATTGTAAATTAAACTGCTTAATTCAACATTTTCAGTACCTGCTATTTGAGGGGACATCTGGGAGGGCCTAGTGAGAGTTGCCAAAGAAGATAGTTAGAACCTTCAGTGAATTACACACATTAACTGCAGTGTTTATAATTATTTTCATAGGGTGAGCTGTCACTCTGATATCATTTGATCCATTTTTCTCTTTCTATCCTCTCCTATCTAACAGCAAGGCTGCTGCAGGCATACAATTTCTGAGATAATATTTTGCAAGAATCTTTGTCTTTGCATCTTTGTGTTTTTGGTATAAAAATCAAGGGACAATGTCGTCAAAGCAAATATATGGAAACAGAACCTAAATTAGTTTATCATCTATAACTGCAGAATTTTGATGTTTACAAAAATTATAATAATGTTTGCTTTTGCAGACAGTGACATTTTAGCCTAAATTGCATGTGACAGATGAGCACCCCATAGAATCTCCCAAGGTGCAGGACAGCTGAGTTACGTATTGGCCAAATATGATGGAATTAAGTGTCACTTTACATTACTTTAAATAAAACGGATGAATAGATCAAATTTAAAAATAAAAACTGTATTAAAATAACTGAGAAGTTCCAATTTAAACTGAAAAAGGAAATAAATATAAAGTTAAGGCTGTCACTCTAGCATTATATCACCCCTTCTGGTCCTAGATATTACAAGATATACATGAGTGAATCACAACAGATTTAAAATGTTATTTATCTAACAATCTCTCATGTAATTCTCAAGTTATTTAACACTTCATTAACTTGAAAACAATGCAGATTTCAAATTATTTAGATTTTTGCCTACATAAGTTATGTAGGCAAAAAGCTAAAAAGTTAGTATGTGAAAGGATGGCTTTTTGAGGAAGAGTTTAATTATAAAATTTGACAGTTTTCTTTAACAATGGTTGCCCAAATTTCCCCATTGGATTCTATTATCCAACAAACACATGGGAGATTGAGGTGTTTTAGGATACATGGACTGGCTTCATAGCTTTACTGAGCAATACAGGCTAAAATTTAAGCAAATAAAACTTATTCCTCCTCATCAGAAGCACATTGCTCACTCAGGCTACATCTACACTGCACAGTTATTTTGGAATAAGCTAATCCAAAATAGTTATTCCAAAATATCTTATTTCGAAATAGCACGTCTACACTTGGCATGCTAATAAGATATCAGATAGAGGCAGCAAAGGGGGGGAAGAGAGGGTACTTCAAAGCGGCAGCGCCGCACAGCTGAGCCTGGGATCAGCTGTGAGGTGCTGCGGCTTTGAAACGCAGAGGCGGCATTCATAGGGGCAGCGCCACACAGCTGAGCCTGGGATCAGCTGTGCAGCGCTGCCGTGCATGGAACCGGGGTCAGCTGGGGATTCCCCAGCTGATCTTGGGCTCTGCACGGCATTTCCACAGAACCCGGGATCAGCTGGGGAGTTCCTAGCTGACCCTGGGTTCTGGGGAAATGCTGCGCGGAACCCACTGTCAGCTGGGGAGTCCCTGGGCTCCGCATAGCATTTCAAATGGGCAGCACAGCATGGAGCCTGGGGTCAGTGAGGGACTCTGAGTCCCCTGCTAACCCCGGGCTCATGCTGCGCTTCTGCTTTGAAATGCACAAGAGCCCCCACTGGGCACTATTGTACATTTCAAAGCTCAAATATCCACATTCAGCCCAGAGTCAGCGGAACTTCCCACTGGGGGCTCTTGTAGATTTCAAAGGAGTAATGCGGAAGTGCCTATCGACTAGTTGTGTAGTTGATGGAAATTCCATTGACTACTAGACTAGTAAAATAACCGATAGTTAAGATCCCTAGTCAACATTGCAGGGAAGTCTCAAAATTAATCCGAGGCAGGCTTTCCTGATGTAGATGTGCTAACTCGATTTAGAGCCCCCAAGTGAGGGGCTATTTTGTAATAGCAGAAGTGGATTGTCAACACAGCCCCAATTCCTATTTTGGAATAGGCAGTATTTTTCATAGAATGAGGTTTACAGAAATCAGAATAAGCTGTCCAATATTTCAAAATTATTTTGAAATAACTGAATTGCTGTGTAAACGCTTGCATAGTTATTTCAGAATAAAAGTCCTTATTCCGAAATAACTTAGCTGTGTAGACACACCCTCATAGGACAGGTGATCTTTTTTTGATAAAAAGGACCAGATTTATCACATTACTACTTGGCATATTTTGGTGAATTTGAATTTCATTGATTTTATGCTGGCAACAAGGATTCTCCCCCCCCCATAACTTCTGTTCAACATCTAAACACCTACTTATGCCTCAACCTAATTCAGTGTAACACTGCTTCCACCACTGTTTTAGCCATTTTTATTTCTTGTTGGTTCATAAATTGCAGATAATCTAAGAATCTTTGCAATATGTGAGGATAAAGACGAAGGAATTTAGTGTTTTGTAGGCACATCATTGACAACAAAGGGTATCAAAACACCGAAATCATAAGCATTCTAAAATCCCTCAAAACTGAGAAAAATGGGAGCATAAACTTTGGCAAGTCACATATAAAAATATAATTAGCTCAAAAATTATTTTGGAAAGGAATTACCAAAAGACACAAACTAATCAGAAAAAAGATGATTCGGACGCAGAAACCTGCTATATAATCAGTGGGATCATTGGGCAATTGAGGTACTAAAGAAGCACTCAAGGAAGAAAAGCCAGTTGAGAAGAAGCTAAATGAATTCTTTTATCAGTCTTCATTGCAAAGCATGTATGGCATGTTCCCACACCTAAGCCAGTCTGAGGAACGGTTTTAGATAGAGGTATCAATAGAGGTGGGTTTGAAACAAATCAATAAATTAAACAATAAAAAGTCAGTAGGACCAGAAGGTGTTCATTCCAGCTTTCTGAAGGAAATCAAATATGAAATTGCAGAACTATTAGCTGTGCTATGTAACCTACTGTTTAAATCAGCTTTTGCACAGACAATTGGAGGATAGTTAATGTAATTCTAATTTCTAAAAAAATTTAAAAAATAAAATAAAATAAAATAAAATAAAATAAAAGGCTCCAGAGGCAATTCTGGCAATTATCGGCCAATAAGCCTAATTTCAATACCAGACAAACTGGTTGAAACTTCAGTAAAAAACAGAATTATAAAACACGTAGATGAACAAAATATGTTGGGGAAGAGTCAACATGGCTTTTGTAATGGGAAAGCATGCCTCTGAATATATTAGAATCCTTCAAGAGGGTCAAACACGGACAAAGGTGATCCAGTTGATACATGGTGTTTGGACTTTCAGAAAGTCTTGGATACCAAAAGCTCCTGAAAGTAAGCTGTCATGGGAAAAGAAGGAGGTTTTTCTTCAGGGAGCAGTCACCAGTGGAAAAATAGGAAACAAAGGGTAGGGATAAACAGTCAGTTTTCACAATGGCAAAAGATAAATAATTGGTTCCTCCAAGGATCTGTACTGGGACCAGTGTAATTCAGTATATTCATAAATTATCTGGAAAAGTGAGTAAACAGTAAAGTTTGCAGACAACACAAAATTACTCAAGTTAGTTAAGAACAGAAGGGGCAACAGAGCTGCCAGGCGCCTGGGAAAGGTGGAAGCAGAGGGTCTGTGCTTCTGGAAGTGGTGGGGTTGGGGACAGCCAGCCCTTACCACCATCTGTAGCTTGCTGCACCATCCCCCATACACCGCATCCATCCTAAAAGCCATCCAGAGCATTACGCAATCTGGAAGCGATTTAAAAGGCCTAGTGGGTACAGCTGAGCCTTAAGGCCCAAGCCAGCAGGCTCTTAATACATTTAAAAGGCTGAAGTATAGCGCGGGGACCCAGCATGAGCCGGGAATCAGCTGTCCCCGCTTATGCCTGGTCCCTTCGGCAGCACTTCAGCTTTCTAAGTGTATTAAGAGCCATTAGGCTCTTAATACATTTAAAAAGCTTGTGTGCAGTGGGGGGAGGGACCCATCATGAGTTGGGAATCAGCTGTCCCAGATCATGCTGGGTCCTCCCCACTGCACTACAGCTTTTAAATGTATTAAGGGGCTGATGGCTCTTAATACGTTTAAAAGGCAGAGCCACAGCGGAGTGAGCTCCTGGGGCCAGGAGCTAACCCAACTGCAGCTCCCCCGCTTATCAACTAGTCGATGGAAATGCCATTGACTAGTTGATTAAACTAAATTTAACATCCAATAAATGCTGTTACCTCACTTATCTTGTCTGACTGGGCAACAAAATGGCAGATGAAATGCAATGTTGATAACCCCAAAGTAATGCATATTAGAAAACAATTTCTACTATACATATAATAATATGGGATATAAATTAGCTGTTACCACTCAAGAAAGAGATGTTTGAGTCATATTGTATGGTTGTCTGAAAACATCTTCTCAATGGCAGTGGCAGTCAAAAATGTTAAGAGAGAAAATATCATAATGACACTATATAAATCCATTGTATGCCCATATACTGAATACTGCAGTTTTCCAGTTCTGATGGCCCCATCTAAAAATATCAGAACTGGAAAACAGAAGAGCAACAAAAATTATTATGGGGATGTAACTGTTTCCATACAAGGAGAGATTGCAGCCTGGGTCAATTCAGCTTAGAAAAGAGATGACTAAGGGTAGATAAGACAGAGGTCTACAAAATCTTGAATGGTGTGGCTAAATCGAATAAGGAACCCCATGTTCTGGTTGTCCCTATGCCTCCAACCGTCAAAAAGTAAAATACAACATTGGAAAGCCATGGAAAGTGGAGCCAAATGCATACACCATAATCCCATGTCTTCCCTGTATCTTTTTCTCAGTTTCTGTGGGCAGTTCATAAAATACATAAAAGCTAAAAATGATTTACTACCAGGTCTAAGTGAATGTGTCTCACCCAGTCAGGTCTTTGTAATGTCAGAGGACACATTTTTAAATAAATACTGGACGAAAAGTGTTCTATTAGCCACTGATTTTGCATTCAACAGCTGGACACTGTCTCAATGGAATTTCTGAGAGTATATGGAGCGGATCACCTCAAATGATACATTCCAGATATGTGAGTAAAAACCTACATGGATTTCAGACTATGCTAAAATAAAATATACTAGATATCTTACACATGCTCACATGTCAGAAACATCAGTTAAGAGTTCCTCATGTGACATTATAAAGAGAAGGATCTGAAAAGACCCAAACAGTGAGGCCCCAATCATCATTTTCCATTTCAATTTACCAATAAACCCAGTAATAATACTGTTCACCAAGTGGAAAAGCTTTTCATGTGAGCTTAGTTGAGCCTTACACTATGTAGCTGTATTGATCCTCAATTTGTAAACAGGAATTAAAATGTTTAAATGCTAAGATAGATGTGACTGACTGGCAATCAGCACAGGCATTAAAGTATAAGCAACAGCTTTTTTTGTAAGTGTGGAAAATAGACTGGCAAATAGATGTTATAAATACATTTAAAAGGTAGATAATAGAATACCAGATCTATATATAAACTAGACAACAAATTATCTTCATGATGAAGAAAAGTGAACCCTAATTAACTCTTTTCATATATTCAGACACATGGAGATATTTCAGCACTGTAAAATAAATTTATTAAACAACATTTTATCTTATTAGTATGGAAATATTGCAGCTGTAAGTGTATCTATTACTTTCCTTTCCTAGTTTTAAGTAATAATATAATGTACTTTTATTTTTCCAGACTAAAATAAGAATCATCATTGGAAAATACATTTGAATTCCTTCTGTATTTCTGTATCTCTAGAGTTTGTTTACTTCCCATCTTGTTGTTTACAGTGCATGAAAAAGGCTAAGCAGGTGTTGCATTTACGGCTGACATCCTGTCAGCTGTAAGTTACATGCCAGCCAGTACCTGGTTTTAGACTCTATGATGCATCACGCTTCAAATATAAAATAAAAGTTGCCTGAAGAAATACCAGATTAGATAAACCAGTGTTCACTGTCAGAGTCACCAGCAGTAGGTGTGTACTACTAAAAAGGAAGAATTGATTATTATAGACAGAAAGGCAATTCATTGGAAGAACACTTCAAATTTTCCAAAGAGAAGAAAGTGAATGTGGGATATCACAATATTATAAAAATGGACCCTGCCCATCACGAACTCCTAAGTCCATTTACTGCTCTCTGGCATTGATAAGGCAGAGTGTACACTGAAATACACTCAAAGATATTGTGAATGATATAACAGGAATATAAATTATGTTCTATTTATAATTTGTGGGGTAGAAATCTATAAGGAATCTAATTTGCTTTTATAAATAGTAGTTATTGCTTTTGAACAATAACAACCTTGTTAACAGTTTGTTTTTTCTTACTTTTCTCACCACATTTTTCTCTTATATTATTTATTTATTATATGCTAACATCTTGATTTAATTAGGCATAAAACAGTAAAATGTGAAATGTTTTTTTTTTTCAAATACACATCAGGGCAATCCTGCTTCACTGAATTCAGTAGGAACAGGATCAAGCATACTTATTCAAACCTTGTGTTGTACTGGAACATGGAATATACATCTCAACTATGTCTACACTGCAGGGTTTTTGTGCAAGAACTGTTTTGGGCAAGAGTTCTTGCGCAAAAGGTCTTGTGCAAGAGTGAGTCCACACTGCCATGTGCTTTTGCACAAGAGATGTGCTTTTGCGGAAGAGCGTCCATTACAGTGTAGATGCTCTCTTGCACAAGAAAGCTCTGATGGCCATTGTAGCCATAAGGGTTTCTTGCGCAAGAAACCCCTGTTGCCTGTCCACACTGCCTTCTTGCACAACAGCTCTTGCGCAAGAGGGCTTATTCCTCGTGGGGAAAGGAATAACTCATGCGCAAGAAGCCCTCTGTTCCGACACCTTACTGTAAATTTACTTGCACAAGAACGCATGTGCAGTGTAGACACTCCGCAAGTTTTTGCGCAAGAACGGTGTTCTTGCGCAAAAAGCCTGCAGTGTAGACATACCCCTCCTGTATAAGAATATTAACATGGTCCTACTCTTCCTCTTGAGCATCCTGCTGCTTTCATAAACAAATACTAACCCTTGATGCACACTGTTTTATGCAAGCGTTTAATGATTTTAAGCCTTCTTATCCATTTCCTTTTTCTAGATTTGCCTGACAATTTCATGGTTATGAAGGGGCATGTGCAGTACAATTAAAGCATGTATACTCAAAGGAGCACAACATCTGTAACATCCCTTATTTCCAAAGGGATCCCAAAAGGGAGTGGAAGAGGCAGGAACATGACTATTTCCTCCCCAAATACTAGCAAACTGCACTCCACAAGATGAGTGTAGGAAAAGGCACACAAAAGCCGCATGCATTGTTGGGAGCTTTGGGAGGCATTAACATCCGAGTGCCCTCCCTGGAACTTGTGTGGCACAATCTAGCTCTTAATTACTTATGATTACAGCAACTCTCATATCACTATAAAGAACATTATACCTGAGTATTAGAAGTCACTAATGCTTTGCTTTTAACCTAAATTATTTTAGGAATAATAGACATAACAATATGCAAATATAACAGAAATTCCAGCATAAGAAGATTGCTGGAGTGTGCCTGCACCATACTGGTGCATATACACAGCACGCTGTGGGTATGTCTACACTACAGAGTTTTGTCAGAAAACCGGCCGTTTTTCTGACAAAACTTGCGTTATGTCCACACTGCAATCGCGTTCTTCTGAAAGTAAATCAAAAGAATAGAGGGAGTTTTCTGGCATTGGTAATCCTCTTTCTATGAGGAAGAAACCTTTTTCTGAAAGAGCTCTTTCGGAAAAAGGCGTGTGTAGACGGGTTTTTTCAGAAGAAGAGACCTCCAGGAAATAACACAGGTGCCTTGGTGGACACTCCGTCCAAAGTAATCAGGACTCAATAGTTCCTATCTCCTGGCCCCTCTTAAAGCTGCAGGCACCCTGGACAAGACTTATGGCAGGAAGCCAGCCTGAGGGCAGCACCTCACCATGCGGCTCTCCCTGCCACAGGCCTTGCCAGCCATGGCAGAGCCTCAAGCCCCCCGCTGGCCCTTGCAGGGAGCAGCCCCAGGGGTTTCAGAACCCACCGAGGGGGACCAAGAGGTGTGCACCCTCCTGGTCCAGAGTGGAGATCCTGTCCCTCCTTGAGCTGTGGAGCGAGGAGGACACCTTGCAGGATTTCCACTCCAAACGGTGAAACGCTGACATATTCGAGTGCATGTCCGAGTCCCTGGTGGAGCGTGGACACCCACCACGGACCTTAGAACAGATATGTTCCATTAGAGATCTGTTACTATGGATTGTTATTTCACAGTACTAATAAAATACAGTATTGCATGCTAATTATGGATTAATTGTTATGTATACAGAGGGGCTCAGTTCCACTACTAGTGCTTCATACATAGAACTCCCAATGAAGGAAACGGGATTTCCTCACATAGGGTCTTATTCTTCAAGGCTGTGAACACTTCTGACATGTCCTCCACTCAAACTCGTTTTAACTAGAGTTGTGGATGCTGAGTACCCCTCCGAAGAGCTCAGCCCCTTGAAAAAGAAGAGCTGTAGAACAACTGCAAGACTGGATCCAAAATCTGTTTTACTACCTAGAGTAAGACTGAGCTTGGAAGGTACAGGCTTACACCTGAAGCACTTTGCTCCAAGTAGTGGACCAGAGGAATAACTTCCAGAGTTTTCCAGTGTATTGAGGGTAGAAAATTGACTTCCCCACATTCCGGTTCATTTCTGCTGGTCATTGCTTAAAGCAAGGAGTTTTAGCCATGTCGCCACATACTCGCAGCCACTTTTGAGCAATAGTGTGTTACTGAGTTAGCATCCCTAAAGCAATTCTGTGCTCCTCCAATCACAGGGGCTGCAATTCTGGCTGACCCTCTGCAAGCATGAGTCAATTTTTTACTTGTTGTCTGCCACGGTACCTGCTGCCAGAATCAGGCCTTCAGATTTCTATGTACTTTAAATCAACTGATACCAAGTATACTGAAGAGAATACTTCCTTACAGATGTGACCTTCACTTAGGCTGTGTCTACACTGGGCCACTTATTCCGGAAAATCAGCCGCTTTTCCGGAATAAGCTGCGAGCTGTCTACACTGGCCCCTTGAATTTCCGGAAAAGCACTGACGATCTACAGTAAGAAATCAGCTGCTTTTCCGAAAACTATGCTGCTCCCCGCCGGCAAAAAGTCCTTTTTCCGGAAAACTGTTCCAGAAAAGGGCCAGTGTAGACAGCCCAGTAGTCTTTTCTCAAAAAGCCCCGATCGCGAAAATGGCGATCGGGCTTTTTCCGAAAGCGCTACATTGGCCACGGACGCTTTCCGAAAAAGGGCTTTTCCGGAAAAGCATCCTGCCAATGTAGATGCTCTTTTTCCGGAAATACTTATAACGGAAAACTGTTCCGTTTTAAGCATTTCCGGAAATTCATGCCAGTGTAGATGTAGCCTTAGTGTAACAATCCCTATTGTACACACATTCTTCTTTATTCAAAATACAAAGTTATTTCAGCAAAGTACAGTTCTTGAAGCACTATATTTCCATTGCACTTCTGAACTCTCAGGTTTTTTAGTGCATTAATCATCTTAAAAGCTAAACACATTCAAGTGAATACAATGTAAGTAAAAATATTTTTCTTTAAGTAGACCTTTCGACAGGTACAGTAATTCCTCATTTAACACTATAGATATGTTTCAGAAAATGATCGTGTTAAGTGAAAATGTGTTATGCGGGGTCAATTTTCCCATTGAAAATAATAGAAAAGGTGGGGGTTGCGTTTCAAGTGGTGGTGTCTTTTGGGACCGGGACATAAGGTTGGGGGAGAAAGGGGACTGGATTACAGCAGGGAGGGGAGGTGTTTGCCTCTGGGGAAGGGAAGGGGAGAAGAGGGGAGGGGGATTGGGTTGGGAGCATGCCCCTGTGATGGGTCTGCCGGGACCCGCAATGTGCCCGGCAAGGGGGGGTCGCCGGGGAACAGCGCGGCGAGCAGCGAACCCTCTGCCACTTTGCAGGGAGGCAGGGGAAGACCCGCGCAGCCACCGGTGATGGGCCGGCTGGGGAAACCAGCCACCGGCCTGCAAGTGCGGGCGGAGGAGAGGGGGCAAGGCGTCTGGCAAGGGGGAGTCAGCGGGGAACGACGCGGCGAGTGGCGAACCCTCCGCCGCTTTGCAGGGAGGCGGGGGAAGTCCCGCGCAGCCACCGGCAATGGGCTGGCTGGGGAAATTGTGTTATTCTGGGGATGGTCGTGTAATTCAAAAAATGTTCCCTAAAAAAAAATCATGCCATTGCAAAAACATGTTAAGTGGGCATGTGTTAAATAAGGAATTACTGTATAGCAATTTCCTGAGCAAATCTCATTGAATTAAGTGCAAGTATCATAGGAGTTCATTGTATTAAAATGGAAATATTTATGTAATATTGTGGGCTTGCCTGTAACATTTTTACGAAGGTCGCAGGTCTAATGTAAGCCCAGGGAAATATTATGAGTGTCAAATTATTCTTTTAAAACATTAAGTCAAAAAAAGACTAAACTCAGTGTAGTGTGTGTCTGAGGAAATACTTGGGAGTAGAGGAATGCAAATTACCCACTTTGAGACTCAATGATTTGTAACTGTGCCCTGATGAAAAAAAACACATTGTTTGTTGATCACCCGTTATATGATATACAACAACAACAACGTCAGAGGTCCATACTAAGGATGTTAACAAATGAGTAATTTACTAGTCGAATAGTTGATGAAATTTCCATCGACTATTCAACTAGCCAATAGACATTTGCTTATCGAATAGTCAATTAGTCCTTAACATCCTTAGTCCATGCTGGTTAAGAGAGTGACTCTCAGATTCATGGGTGTTCCTGTTCTAAGCTAACAGGTGTATGAACTTGTGACTGTAGCACACCAGCGGATGTTTCTGTGAAGATTTAGTGGGCTTGGAGCTGGGGTGATCTTTGGTAAGCTTATTAAAATGTACATTGGTTCTTTTACATTTTTAATATGGTTTCTCTGTATTCTCCTTAAGAATAAATGTACTTACTTAAGAAGAGCTATATGGTAAATGATAATTGTGGCAATTATACTATTTATAGCTTCTGAGGAGAAAACCAGAGCAGGGATGCTACCCAATGTGTCTTTGATAGGGAATTTACACTGTAGGTATGGAACTGTGTGGAATGGAAACGCGAGAAGGGAGAGAAACAGGTCTTGGCAAAAGAGAGGTGTTGGCTGGGAAATAGGAAGTCTCAGAGGCTATGTCTAGACTACATGGCTCCGTTGATGGAGCCATGTAAAATAGTTTATTCGGCATAGGCAAAGAAGCAGGGATTTAAATAATCCCCGCTTCATTAAAATAAAAATAGCCGCCGGGCTATGCCGATGATCAGCTGATCTGGCACAGCGCGACAGTCTAGACGTTTCACGAGGCATACCAGAGCAGTCGACAAAGGCTTCCCTTGTCGACCGCGCTGCATCTAGACTGCCGCGCTGTGCCAGATCAGCTGATCGCGGCACAGCGCGCGGCCTTTTTATTTTAATGAAGCAGGGATTATTTAAATCCCCGCTTCTTTGCCTATGCCGAATAAACTATTTTACATGGCTCTGTCGACGGAGCCATGTAGTCTAGACATAGCCAGAGTGGGTATCCTTCATGGACCATGAGAGGGAATTATAGACATAGTTGACCTGAACTGTAACAAATGTAATTTTTTAAGTAGGCCTTATAACCAGTATACATCTGTAATGGGGTTGAGTCACCAGCGTGGCACCTTCAGCTAGATGACTTGGGGAATTAGCTGGCTGTTTTGGTGAGCGCCTTCCTCCAGCTGGTGTCTCCCCATGTTCTCCCATCAGCACAGCATCCTCTACAGGACACTGCCATCTGGTCTCTGCGCCCCCTTCTGGGGGGGCGGGGGTGTTGTTTACTCCTCCCCCATACTTCACTCCAGGGTCCTCCCTACTCCCCAGAACCCCCAGTTGTTTCTCTCTGGGAACACCCAGTTCCCCTGACTCCCCCCTTGCCTCAGTGACCCACCGTCCATCTTCTTCTAGCCCCTGCCTCCGGGGCAGACTGCAGTCTGTACCGGCCACTCACCCCAGGCAAAGGGTCTGGTCCTGCTACCTCTGCCTACCAGGCTGCCTCTTGCAGCCCGGCCTACCATGGCTGCCTCTCACAGCCCCTAGTAAGCTTCAGGCCTGGTAGCCTGGGGTTTACTTGGCCAAAGCCTCCCCAGCCCTGCTCTCTCTCCAGGAAGCCTCTTGCTTCCCTGGCAGTCATGTCCCTACTACTCTCCAGCCCGAGCAGCAGGCAGGTCTCTCCAGCCTCCCTCCAGGAGTCCCTCTTTATATCCCCCCAGCTGGGCCCTCATTAGCCAAGCTGCCTCATCTGGGCTTCACTCTGTTCTTCACTCTCTCAGCCCCTTAAAGGGCCAGTGCAGGGCAAACGCCCTGTCACAACATCAGTTTAAGTAGATATTTCAAATCACTAATTTTTCATTCAAAATATGTTTTCATAGAGTCCACACTTAGAAGTTTTAAGGCAGGGGTGCAGAAAATACAGCCCACAGGCTGAATTCGATCCCCTATGATACTCTTTGCTGCCAATGATACTTTGTCTGCCATGGCCCCACACCACTCAAAGGAGCCAGCAGCTGGAGCCACATATGTCTCTGCATGGTGTGTACCCCTTGGAAGAGGGGGCTCTCTGTGTGCTGCCCTTGTCCCCAGCACAATTTTGTTGTTCCCATTGGCTGGTTTCTGGCCAATGAGAGCTGCCTGGGCCATGCTGTAGCACAGGCACTCTGTGGAGCCTTCTCCCACCCAAGGAGTATGTGATGCAGAGATGCAATGGCCCCAGCAGCCAGCCACTTTTAGCGGCATGTGGGGGCATGGCAGGGAGGGAGCCTGCCTGATGGTCCTAGTGGGATGTCGGTCATAAGCCACCTAGGGTAAGCACCTCCTGGCCGGATTCTGCTCCTGGCACCCCATCTCATCCCTTCCTTAATCTAAACCCTCTGTATCCCCTCCTGGACCCATGCCCCAGGTCATAATTTCCTCCCAGACTCTGCACTCCCAACTACACTCCTACTCCAGGCCAGAATATTCTCTTGCACCCATATCCTTCCTAAACCCAGCACCCCCTCTTGCATCCCAATCCTCTGCCCCAGGTCGCAACCCCCTCCAGCCCTATTTCACAACCCAAACCCTCTGCAAACTTCTGATGCTGGTCACAATTCCCTCCCAGACCCCGCATCTCCTCCTGCACCCCAATTCACTATCCAGAGCTCTCTTCTGCACCCAACCTTGCTCCCATACCCTGTACCTCCTCCCTTAAGAGTGTGGCCTTTGACCATTTACCAAATTCTTGGAATGCCCCTCCATCAAAAATATTGCCCATGCCAGTTTTAAGATATACTGTGTCTAGCAGAATTGGCCACAATCCTCTGAGTACCTGAACTTTAACCTCAAGCATATCTTTAACCAAAATATACAGGAAAATAAAACCCAGCAACCTAGCTTCTCCTCTCTCCAGCTTATTGACATTATCACCTCCGGTTTGCTGCTTGTTTTCTTCCTTATGTCAGTATTAGGCTCTGTAGCAATGCAGGTTGTGATAAGACAGCAGTTTAGCTCTTTAGCATTTTGAAATAGAGCTTCAAAATCTTTATTAATTTTTTACTAAAATGGTAATGTGTTTGTCAGAAAAAAAGTCCGCCTGTTAAACAAATAGGACTTTAACACTCTTCCTAAAACTAGTATTCTTGCTTCTGTTTTCCTTATCATAGGTAATATCCCATTTTTCTGGGACTCCATACTGAATAAATCATACATTTGATGGGAAATTTAACTAAAACACAGTTTGCAAGATGCTCCTTTCTGGACAACTGTTTCCTTTCTTACAAATGTTCAGTAAGCTGCAGTAGATCAATTAAATCTTTTTAGTTGTCTTCATTGGCTGTACAATTGTTCTGCCATTGCTTTCCCCACAAGAGGCAGAGATACACAGATAATTGATCTGGCAGCTGGTCTCTCTGTTGGCAGTACATTGCAGAGATATTTTATCATTAAGCTAGCTAAGTATACTTAACTTTTACACTAGAAATAAAAAAAATACCACTCCAGGAATAAACTCAATTTAATATTATGTTATTCAAGCAAAGTGTTGCCATAGCGAAAGATAATTATATAGACAAACAAAGGTCTATATTTGAAGTTTAGACCTGTATTTTCTCAAGCTAGGATTTAAACACTTGGCTGTGTCTACATTGGCACCCTTTTCCGGAAAAGGGATGCTAATGAGACAAGTCGGAATTGCAAATGCAGAGGCGATTTAAATTTTCCCCGCGGCATTTGCATGAACATGGCTGCCGCTTTTTTCCGGCTCGGGGCTTTGACGGAAAAAAGCGCCAGTCTAGACGCGGCTCTTGCGGAAAATAAAGCCTTTTCCGGAAGATCCCTTATTCCTGATTTTAAGAGGAAAAGGGTGCCAATGTAGATACAGCCATGGTGTTTTCAGGGCTGGCCTGAACCATTTGTGCGCCCCGGGCCCCAGGCACGCGGTGCCACCCCCGGGAGTGTGGCGAATGCGCGGCCCCGCCCCTGGGCGCCCGGCGCATGTGCAGCCCCGCCCTCGCCCAGTCCGGCAGCCCCGCGCGGCGCCCCCTACAATGGGCCGGCTCTGGGTGTTTTATTACTATTTGTACATAGCACCAATGTGGAAATATTAATTTAGGCCCCAATCCTTCAATTGACAGTATGTGGGCACAGGGATGTCCTTGCATGCATGCAGTTACAGGAGTGCGGCCTTTTTATGTAAAGACTTTACAATGCTCTGACCTTTTATGCATAATGGTCCCTCTAGCCCAATATCCTGTCTTCTGATGTTGGTCAGTGCCAAAGATTCAGAGGGAAACAAATGAAAAGGGCAATTATTGAATGATCCATTCCCTGTCATCTAGTCTCACCTTCTGTCAGATCTTTAGGGACACCAAGAGAATGGGATTGTGCCCTTAAACATCTTATTTAATGATCACTGGACCTACACTCCACTGGACCTGCCTAATCATTTTTTAAATCCATAACAACCTGGCAACAAGTGACTGCACTGTGTGAAGTAGTACTTCCTCATGTTTGTATACTTTTTCCAGTTCTAATATGCCTTTACACTTTAGATGTGGCAATTAGAATTCAACACAGTATTCAAGGTACAGACATACCATGGATATATATAATGCCATTATGATATTATATTTTCAATCTTATTATTTGTCCCTTTTCTAATGGTTAACATCAGGGTCATGCTTATGATTGCTGGTGCCCTATGTAGCCCACGCACCTGCACCACGCCATGAGGGAGAGGGCAGTGCTCAGGGCTGCAATGATAGGAGTTGTGGGGGGCAGGCCCAGGGATGTGGGGCGAAGGAGCAGGATAGGAATGCTGTTTGGGGAGCAGTATGAGCTGCAGGCCAGAGACAGAGCGGGGGCCACCACACAGCCAATCAGAGACTGGTGGTGGTTTTCCCTTCCAATGGTGCCCTAGGCAGCTGCATATGCTATGTATGCCTAAGGAAGGCCCAGTCTACCTTTGTTAGCATTTTTGACAGCCACTGCACACTGAAGAGATGTCTTCGGAGACTATCTGCAATGACTCTAAGATCTTTTTTCTTATGTGGTAACAGCTTAAGACCTCATAATTTTGTATATATAGTTGATATTATTTTTCCAATGTATATTACTTTAGACTTACCAACATTGAATTTCATCTGCCATTTCGTTGTCCATTACACAATAACGTGAGATCCTGTTTTAATGGATCAGAGTCAGGTTTGGACTTAATAAACCTAAGTAATTTTTTATCACTTCCAAACCTCATAACCTCATTGTTTGCCCCTTTTCAGATTTATGAATATTCAGGCAGCATGAGTCCCAATTCAGATCCTATTTACCTCTTTCCTTTGGAAAAGATGATACTTTATTCCTACCCTTTGCTTCCAATCATTTAACGGGTGACTGATCCATGAGAGGACCTTCTTATCCCATTGGTATGTCTATGTCTTCACTTGCCAGTAAATCAGAACTGATTGCAACTGTCGATTTAACAGGTCTGCTGAAGACATGCTAAATCAATAGGAGAGCACTCTCCTATCCATTTGTGTATTCCGTCTCCCCAAGACATACAAAGAAAATCAACAGGAGATGATCTCTGAGCAACACATCATAGTGTGGTTCCTGTGGTAAGTGGATTTAAAAGTATCAACTTCAGTTACGTTATTCATGTAACTGAGATTGCAATATGTTAGATCAATTTACTGCAGTAATATAGACCAGCCCCATGTCTGCTAAGTTTGCATAATAGCCTTTGTTGTGAGATCTTGTTGAAAGCTCTCTGAATGTCCAAGTATACTGTATCCACTGGATCTCCCTTGCCCACATGCTTGTTGACTCCTTCAAAAGTATTCTATTAGATTGGTGAAGCATGATTTCCCTTTACAAAAGCCATGCTGACTTTTGCCCATCATACTGTGTTCATCTATATGTCTGATAACTCTAATCTTTATTACAGTATTATCCATTTTGCCTGGTACTGAAGTTCAGCTTAGAGGCCTATAATTGCAATGATTGTCTCTGGAGTCTTTTTTTATATTATATTAGCTATCCTCCAACTATCTTGTAGAGAGGCTGATTTAAGTGATAGGTTACGTACACAGTAAAGGTTACTGCAATTTCATATCCAAGTTTTTTCAGAAGTCCTGAGTGAAAATCATCTTTTCCTGGTGATTTAGTACTGTTTAATTTATCAATTTGTCCCAAGCCTCCTCTACTGATAACTCAGTATGGGACTGTTGCTCAGATGTGTCACCTAAAAAAGAATGGTTCAGATGCAGGAATTTCCCTCACATCCTCTGCAGTGAAGATGAATGAAAAACATTCATTTAGCTTCTCTGCAACAAACTAGTCTTTCTTAAGTGCTATTTTAGCGCCATAATTGTCCTGTGGGGCCACTGATAGTTTGACAGGCTTCCTGCGTCTGATATATGTAGTTAGATTTTGTTGGTCTATTGGTAGTTGCTTTTTAACTTTTTTTTTGGCCGCCTAATTATACTTTCATATTTGATTTGCCAGAGAAAGGGGTATAAACTACTTTCCTCAGTAGAATCTAACTTTCATTTTTTAACAGATGACTTTTTGCTTTTAAGGACATTTTGTACTCTACTGTTAGTGATAATGGCTTTGTTGGGGCGAGGGAGGAGAGTGAAGACAGTAGCCAAAAAGGCTCCTCCCACACCAACCTTCAAACTTGACCCAAAGGACCGTCAAGGGTGAGAAGATTTATTCTCACCATGGTTATTCCATCCTTGCCATCTCTGATAAGGCTCCAAGCAAAGAAATATACAATGGGTGTGTCTAGACTACATCCCTTTTTCGATAAAGGGATGTAAATTAGGCACATCAATATTGCAAATGAAGCCAGGATTTGAATTTCCTACGCTTCATTTGCATAATGGTGGCCGCCACTTTTTTTTCCAAAGCGGGCTTTTTTGAGAAAAAACAGCAGTTTAGATGGGGATCTTTTGAAAATAAAACCCTTTTTCGAAAGATCCTGTAAACGGTGGACGTGGTATACCTAGATTTTAGTAAGGCATTTGATATGATCTTGCATGACCTTCTTATGAATAAACTAGGCAAATACAACTTAGATGGGGCTACTATAAGGTGGGTGCATAACTGGCAAGATAACCATTCTCAGAGAGTAGTTATTAACGGTTCACAGTCATACTGGAAGGGTATAACAAGTGGGGTTACACAAAGATCTGTTTTGGGACTGGTTCTGTTCAATAACTTCATCACGATTTAGATGATGGCACAGAGAGTACGCTTATTAAGTTTGCAGATAATACCAATCTGGGAGGGATTGCAACTGCTTTGGATTATAGGGTCATAATTTAAAAATCATCTGGACAAACTGGAGAAATGGTTTGAGGTAAATAGGATGGAGTTTAATAAGGACAAATGCAAAGTACTCCACTTAGGAAGGAACAATTCATTCGACACATACAGAATGGGGAGTGACCGTCTAGAAAGGAGTACTGCAGAAAGGGGTCATAGTGGACCACAAGATAAATATGAGTCAACAGTGTCACACTGTTACAAAAAAAGCAAACATGATTCTGGGATGCATTAACAGGAGTGTTGCGAGCAAGACATGAGAAGTCATTCTTCTGCAATGATTAGGCCTCAACTGGAGTATTGTGTCCAGTTCTGGGCACCACATTTCAAGAAAGATGTAGAGAAATTGGAGAAGGTCCAAAGAAGAGCAACAAAAATTAGTAAAGGTCTAGAAAACATGAGCTTTGAGGGAAGTCTGAAGGAACTGGGCTTGATTAGTTTGGAAAAGAAGACTGAGAGGGGGCATGATAGTGGTTTTCAGGTATCTAAAAGGGTGTCACAGGGAGGATGGGGGGAAATTGTTCTCCTTGGCCTCTGATGATAGGATAAGAATTATATTATGATGAAAAATGCAGACATTTTATTATGTAGAGCAGGGGTGGACAATAAGCAGTTTGTGGGCCAGCATGGTTCACAAGAGTTAGTACCTGGCAGGCTGCTGGAGGCTTTAATTCCTTCCATATCTGTTGGGACAGCCGCTTGCAGCTCCTGTTGGCTGTGGATCACTATTCCTGGCTAATGGGAGCTATGGCAAGTAGTGTCCAAGTCCCTACCACTTCCCAATGGTCAGGCATGGTGATCCATGGCCAACAGAAGCAGCAAGCAGCCATACCTATGGATGCACAGACAAAAAGTGTCTGGCGACCCACCAGAGACTAACCTAGGCAAACTGTGTCTGGCCCATGGGCAGACTTATATCCCATCCCTGATGTAGAGACTATTATCTGCATGATGTAGCTTCATATTTGTTATATGTAAGCAAAGTGTCACAGTTCCATAGAAATAACTGATACATAAACATATGGTTAAATTTCACTCAAACACATTATCCCTCATATTACCTATTTAATAGTTGAATGCTATGCAGAGGAATTTTCTATGTTCCTTCTGCTCTAGTCTAACTATGACATTGATTTAAACTGTTAATGTCCATTAATGCTTGTGGGAAATATTCCAGTAAATTTGTCACAGTCCAATTAAACTGATATTTAAAGGTGAATCACTCCATTATTATCTAAAACAATTTTCATAGTTAGCCTCACATATATTCACTTTTCTTTTGCCTCCATTTCTTTTTTTATATACATAGATTTATTTTCCCTTCTGACTTCACAGTAACTCTATCATATTCTTATCATCCCGTACTGCAATTTGCATCTGTGATGATTTATCCCCATACTCAAGTAGCACAAAAGGGAAGGCAGACAGATGACTCTGGAACTGAAGCCAGTAGCACACTCTGTGAGAATTCTTTACTCCTGAGGGATCATTAACATCCAAAATGGAAGGTGAAAGCATCTCCTCCACCAAATGCCTATTTTCTTGTTACTAGTTGAGAAAAATACTGACCCCAAAATGAATGCAGGTCTCTTATTTTGCCTAAATACATAAGGTAACTAGAATAGTTGGGCAATTTTGGAAGCATTTGGGTTTTAATAAATGTATCAAAATTCATTATTTTATTCAACCACAATTACAGAATTTAAAAAAATCTACTTATATCTGTGAAAGTTTTTTTTTTTAATTTTTGTTAATCCACTTTATTTTAAAGAGCAGATGATACTGTGCCAGAATAAAATGCAGATTTTTTCAATGATACATTGAATGTATAGAAACAAATCAAACTAAGGATAAGCCAGTCTTAAAATAAATCTTGAAAATATAGTTTGCACTTGTAAAACACCTTTGAGGCACATCATGAAGTGACTGACTTTTCCAACTACACCTGAAAGTTCTAAACATCTTCTGGCTATTTTTCACCTTCTGATTCATTCTGAAAAGACCATGATACATTTTAAAATGGCACAAGAGTAAAAAATGGGTGCAAATTTAGAAAGTGACACTTTCACAAGGATGAAGAAAGACTTCATAAAACATCTCTCTAGTTTTTAGTTTTGATGTGCCTTCTACTGTAGCTTGGATTTGATGCAAGCCAGGGTACTAGTAATTATAAAAGTGGTTCCTGCACATATCTATTCATTGAAAGACACTGTATAACAAGCCACCGACTAGCTGCATCTTCATAATAAAGGTTACTTCTGAAAAAAGTTAAAAATAGGGTAACATTTCTCTCTACAGGTAGATTTTTAATGATAATTTATATGTATAATTCTCATGCCTTTGACTTGTTTTTGATTTTTGTGTTTATAATAAGTGTATGAAGTTGGTGTGTTCACATTAGTCTGTAACAGTCAGCGGCAAGAAGTAGCTTTTTAAAAATAACATTTTAGTATTACAGTAATAGTAATATTTCTGAAAAAAAAACTTAAAAATGAATAATTCTGCCACCTGAAAGACTAACAAAAATGTACATGGTATCATGAGCTTTTGTGGGCACAACCCACTTCTTCAAATGAATATGAATATTTATATTATAATAGTAATATTTCTGTTGTTCTTCAGATGTGTTCAATCTCCCCTCTGAGATTGTTATTTTCCTTGTTGGACACGACCTGCAGTAGGTGACTTCTGGATACCTGTTTGGCTCTGAAAATATATTTCCTCACTTCTCCAGATGGGTATTGTAGTTTTTAAAAATGCTTGATAAAGTATTGTACGTGTTTGTCTCTGTCTGAGGGATTGGAGCAAACAAAGCTTTATTTTAGGGCTTGGCTATAGGCAATGGGCAGTGTGATGTGTCCTAGATGGAAGCTGGAGATGTACAGGTAAATATAGCAGTAAGTAGTGAAGATGATTTGCAGGTTTACAGGTAAGAATAATCTGGTCCATCCTTGCATTACAGATATAATGTAATATATAAAATTTGGAGCAATTGTCTGAATTATGTTCAGTCTACAATTAATGGAATGATACAATTGACCCTTGAGTACAAAACACTTTTATATGCCATCAATCTTTTTTACATGGTTTTTTCTGCTTTTAATTGTAGCATTTTCTATTGATTTCTTCCCTTTAAGACTATTTTGAAGTGCTCTTTTATTCCTACATTTTTATTTAACATTATTATATTTGTACGCAGAACTTTTCACACTATGGATCCATATAACTGACTTATATCTGGGTATATTTATATCCTTTTCTACTGAAAATGTGAAATTACCCATTTACCACAACCCACTTTTGAATTCTGTCATTTCTTCCCTTTGGGCTACACAGAGAAACTCAGCTATAATTTAGGGCTTTTCATAAATATGTAATAAAAAGACAGAAAGTCTAGTCATACTGTAATAGAAATACCTCAAAAGAAGAGTTAAGTAGAATAAGTAAATTATTTTCTTTTTAAATTTCTTTTAAAGTCTGCACTGATGATTTCCAAATGTAATGTAAAAATGTTGCATACTGTATTCAGGGAAAAAATAAGAATTCTGCTCTCATTGTAAAATTTTGCAGAGTTCTGCATGTTTTTTCAAAATAACACATTATAATCATAGCATGTTCAATTATTTGCTAGCAGATATTTTGAAATAAATGACCAAAATAACTGAAAATTGTGTGATTATATTGTTGTGGTGCTTCTGTGTTCTTCTGACAGGTAAAATATGCAGAACTCTGCAGAATCATAATTGTTTTTGCACAAAATTCCATTAAGATTACCAGTTTCTGTGTAGCATAGTCTGGGTGTGGGCAGCTCAGTTGAAGGCCAGGTGCAAGGGGAATGGGACTCTGCAGGGGAGTTCAAGTGAAGGTGGTTAGGGTTCAGTGGGGCAGAGGAACTGAGGGATTGGAGGTTGGTGGGGCGGAGGGTCAGGATGAAGCTGGTTGTCTCTCCTTGAGGTAGGGGTCTGGATGTGGGCGGGGGGCTACTTATCTAGGGGCTGAAGTGGGATTTCAGGGGGCTCAGTGGGAGGAGGTTCTGGGTAGGGAAAGCTTTTGATATAGATATGGGGGCGGCGTCACTGTACGAGGAGCTGCTCTCCCTCTCTGCCCAATCTCCCATTCATCCAGACCCCTTCCACCCTCCACCCACCAAGCTCCTCAACTCCCATAGTTCAGAGCTTCCTGCAGCCAAGGGAATATTCTGGGAGTTGATCTGACCCAGCCCCAGCTGCTCTGTGCCAGGATAGAGAAGGGTGAATTCTCTCTCCTCCTCCCTGCTGCCCAGATGGGACTAATGTCCCTGGGTGGCCAAGGCATCCCCAGACGCTTCTCTGCCAGGAAGGGGTGTGTTGTGTGTTAGTACTTCTGCAGCTATTTTTTATTTTCTCCCAGAAAGAGGATCTGCAGGGGCCAGGGGCTGAGCATTTCTCTGCTATGCTGTTGTGGTGCAGAACTCCCCTGGGAGTGATACTGTGTTAGCAGTGTACGTGCTGCTGTCATTTAAGGCTTGTCAGCATTTCTAGTGTAAACCTGTTTGTGGGCTTTCTAACCCTGCCATAAAGATTTGCTAGACTTTAGACCTTGAGATCAAATTGATAGGGCAGGAGTACTTTCTAGTGCCTTATTTTGAACAAAAGAATCCTTTAAAGTTGTTTTTAGTTAACTTTCATCATAAGAATTCATTAGTATGGAGAATGAAAACATATGAGACCAGTCATCACAATAGTGCCTGATCAAGGGCAGTCATTCAACACAGCGAACACCATAATCTCTTCATAATATACATATGAAGTGCTCCCTGATGATTTACAGTGTACAATATGCAACCCAAAATATTTGAAAATATCAAGATACTCCAATTTTAGACGTAGAGAGCCACTATGAACCTGAATCATCTAATTTTAGGAGCACTGTGCAGCACATCTGAAGGGACATGATTCATATTTTAAAACATTAAGAAAAGAAATGAACCACACCTTGATGCCATTGACAACCTAACTGCCTCCAACATATGGTAATGAGGAAAAGAATTGTTTAATATCACAGACATGACTTAGCATGAAACAATTTCTTTTAGCAGTCAAAAATCATATGTGCAGTATATCTTCCTTTTCCAGGAACCTCCATCAAATTTCACCTCCTATATATAATTGCTGACAGTTCTTTGTATTACTTTATAGCCAACATGTCAGCCCAAAGCATTCATGCCTTTCATGTAAGCGAACCCTTAGGAATACTAGTTACAATGGCACCTGAAGTGAATGCTGGATATAATAGACTTGTCTGTGCTCTTACATTTTTATCCATTATATCCAGACTTCACTTCATCATGGGAGAAGGGGATTTGAAAGATCGTATACATAAGGGATCAAAATGTATGAAACGATGCTGTTGAAATTAAACTACCACTCAAAAGTTTGCTTGATAATTCTATCTGGATTTAAGTTCACTTTTCAGTCTGGATGTACGGATTTTCTTTCTTATTTCTTGTTTGTGTTTATTTTGTCACATTACTAGTATGAGCAACAGAAGAGTTCTCAGTCAAGCAGCAATATGATGGCTGAAACTCAAAGGCAGTGAGAGGCAAACCAATTGTTATTTGAGTATGACTGTGTTTTCAAGATGGAGGCATAAAAACTAGGGATGTAAAATCCCGGTTAATCAGTTAACTGGTTAAACCTCTTAAGTGGGATCTTGCACAGGGGGGCCAGCAGCAAGAGCTGGCGGCCCCAAGCATGGGGCAGGGGCAGCTTCTGCTCCTAGGCCCCCGTGCATGAGGTGGCCAGCTTGTGCTCCTGACACCTGCATGTGAGGGGGGCAGGCTCCCAAGCTCCTAAGTATTGGTTAACTGATACCCAGTAAGGATCAACCATTAAAGTTACCCATTCACATCCCTAATAAAAACAGTCATTATATAATGACTTGTTAATTCAAAGTTAAGTGTTCACTTTAATTACAGCAGCTACATAACGGGAAACGTGATACTGGGGGTGCTGTTCTCTGATAAAAAGAAACACTTTCAATACTTATCCTTCTGTGTACTGAAGATCCCTGCAATTAGTGGAATCACTGTTCATGGTTCTGCTTATTCATGAGTCTCCTCTCCTGGCCTGGGAGGGCAGTAGGGGCCAGGAGCCACGGGGAACTCACCGCAGTTCCCTGCAGCTCCTGGCAGGTGTGGTGAGTTCAGGAGCACCAGGAAGCTCACCCCAACTGTCAGGAGCTGAGGCTCCCAGTATTTGTGAATTTCGCCATTTGTGATGGATGCAAGAACGCATCCACCACAAATGGTGAGGTGTTCCTGTATGTAAGGGCCTATAAGGTCTCGTACAGATTGCTAGCAATTTTCCCTTAGAAGAGACATGGTCTCAGCATGGTGATCTTCTCATATCTTTTTACTAGATCCTCACTCAGGATCTTGACCCAAAGTGAGATAGAAATCTTGTCAATATAATGATCAGGAAGTATCTTGAATAAATCCATGTTTTCCTTTTTGGCAGCAAAGACTAGATTGGTGGCAGTTCTACTCCTTGTAATTCTCTTCCAGATTATAGGGAACTTTAGAATGTTTTCCCACAGTCCCAGGCTGTACCCCAGGAATCCCATCATAGAAGCCGCATGTGTTTTTCATGATGTAGGATATATCTTCAGACTTTCTCTGAAGCTCAGTTCTTGAAGCCAAGTGGACCTGTAAGGAGTTGCCTCTTTAGGTAGCATCTCATACTACTGTTTCCTTGCATAAAGGTATTTGATATAGGGCCAGGTTCATACCTCAACCCTCATTAACTAGTTATTAAGCTTCTAGAATTTCTTGTAGGGTAGACTCTAAGAGGGATAAGGTATTTTCTGAAAAATATCCACTCTTTTGATAATGAAGATTTGACAAACCAAAAGATGAAGGGTCCATCTGAAGGAGTCCTAGTAGCAAATCCTAAGGTTCTTTGGCATGGTAACAGATTTAGCCTGACACTTAATTCACCACTGTCAGATTTAGCCTGATAGTATATCTCATGTGATATAGCCAGCATGCCTATGGATTGTGGCTCTTACATTCCTGAACTAATGCTAATTCAAATTAATCCACCTCATATAGGCTACCGGGAATGTTATGAGCCTAATACTCCCTCTGCCACTAAGAAATCTGGGACACTTACCATATTTTAAATTAATATTTTAGAAATAATCTTTCAAAAGAACTATTTACAGATTATAAATAAAATCAGTGCAAAACAATTTCACTCAGGGGGCCAAATTGATAAGTGATGTGATAAGTAATGGGTAAGGCAGCTTCAGCTTACTTATACCTATTACACTACCAGTGTATGTGGGAGTTTCAATTGGTGTGATTGTGATTACATGCGAAAGAGTCTTAAGGATGCTAGTATTAAAACAGAATGATAGTTAAGTATGTATTTTGAATGCCATTAAAGTATCAATATCATTAATTCACTGTTGAGATATATTGTAAATCTCTTGTGGAATATACAATAAAGGAAAATTGCAGATGTACCACTATCATAGCCCCTTGCTCTTACAAAACTGCTCTCTATCTTCAGAAAGCAGATAAACTCTCACAATGACCATAAAATGTTCATAACCATTAATTCATACCTGTACTTCACTTCGTATTTTTCATCTCCATGACCCTACCTACTAGACATTCCATTCTCTCTGTATATATTCATGTCTTGGCCCTCTTCATTACCTCAGATATTATGAGTACTTCCTACCTTATTGTATTTCCTACAGTTTTCATTACTTGGCACCATAAACTCACTCTTTTGATTTCCTACCTCTGTATTATATCGTTCTAATTTCTCTTTCATATGGATTATTATTCTTAGCTTTGAATTGGCTTTCAAAATGTATCTTCCAATTTCCTTCATTTTTTATTTTATATTACATACTAGAAGATTTGCCTGGCATTGCTGGGGTTCACAGTAGTTAATTTTTACCCCAGCAACCTGGGGCCTCTCCATGACTGCCGTATCTCCAGTGGGCACAGCCAGGGGAGTGGTGCATATTCCCCTGCTGGGGCAGCTCCAGGTTTGTCTGCTCTTGAATTCCCCAACCAGAGTGAGGAATGCAGCAAACTATGCATTTTCCCCTTACTCTCTGAGGAAGGGAAACAGTGAGAAATAGTCCAGTATGAATTAGGCAAGGGTCCCCGGGTGGGGAGAGGCTTGGGGATAATGCAGTGCTGGATTGTGGCAGGGGAAGAGGGGACAACTCCCAGCCAGCCCCTTTCACCTGCCTGTTGAATCTGTCTCTTTTTCTGTGTGGTTTTATGAGAAGCAATTCCCTTGCCCCCTCCTTTTATAAATTATTTGCTTTCATTTCAATATTCTGTTGTATTGTAAAATATGACTTTATATTCACGGGCTTTCTGTACATTAAAAGAAATCACAATGTACAATTAACTAGCTTTCCCATAGAACAGAATGAGAATGTTTAGACTAAGGTCCATAAACAGAGGCTACATGTAATGAAACAATCCTGAATGGGCAAGGCACAGACGGTCTAAGAGGGGTCAAATACCTCAATCTATAGCAGCCGCCCTTAAATTTTGAAATGGTTTGCAATTTCAAGAGTTCTACCAGTATCCCTCACTATAGTCATAGGGAATCTCTCTCAGCCTGATAGAATCTTTGAAAGAGGATGAGACTTCTAAGGTGCGACCACTGCAATTAGTGCATCTCATAAGTCAGTTTAATTGAACCTTTCTAGCATTCAGCTAGCAGTACCTTCATTAACAATATAATACTGTCAAGAAGAAATAACATGGAATAGACCACAGCAAGTATATTACAGGTTTTTTTTTTAAATAGGAGGAAATTAGTAAGGATGTTAAAGGAAGGGTGCAAACTTATAAAGAACCTAAAAAGTACTATCACATGCCAAGCTGCCTATCCTCTTTATGCTGAATCTACTTTACTAACCACTTCATTAGTCCAGATAAATTGCTGCAAGCATTCACTACTCAACCCTCCCCAAAATTACCTCTATTGAAATCTTTTAAAATAAATTTTAGATATTTTTTTCTTTTCTGTGAGAATCCATGAATTCTATCCTAGAATTCTATTGCTCAGTATACTAATACTGAAAAAACCATGAAGAATTAATAGTGCATGAGCAAAGGACTAAGAATATACATCTGGCATATTGAGGTCCAATTTAGCAACATTTTATATAATGCAAAGTAAACCTTATAATAGGATTTTTATATGGTAATTGCTGGGCATGCTGACAACATGACATTTTTTTTCTGAAAACTACTCTCTCTTTATGGTAAAGTGTAACAGTTGTGCATGTGCAACCTTCACTTTCAGACTCCTCAGAGGATACGTATTTCAGCATACCCACAAATGCTCTTAATTGTTCCATTACAAGTCACTCAGCCAGGCTTTTGTTTGTTTGACTAGGCTGAGGGTAACTGAACAAACAAGAATGATCATACTGAGCTAGACCAATGGCCCATCTAGCTCAGCATCCTGTCTTCTGACACTGGCTAATACTAAGTCCTTCAGAGGCAGTGAAGAAAACAGGTAATCATTGTGTGATCCAACCTCTATTGGCTGTTCACAGCTTCTGGCAAACGAAGGGGCGAAGAACACTTTAGACTAGAGCATGGTTTTGTATTCCTGCTCACCCTGGCTAAACCTATCCTTTATTAACTTATTTAGTTCTTTTCTGAACCCTGTTATAATCTTGATCTTCACAATATTCTCTGGCAAAGAGTTCCACGCTATCATGGAAGGGCAACTTCATTGCCATGTAAATACATATACATACTAGTAATTTTGAGTTGACCAATATGTATATAGGAGGAGGCTAGCTCAGTGGTTTGAGCATTGGCTTGTTAAACCCAGGGTTATCAGTTCAATCCTTGAGGGGGCCATTGAGGGACCTGGGGCAAATCTATCAGGGATGGTATTTGGCCCTGCCATGAGGGCAGGTGACTGGACTTGATGACCTCTCAAGGTCCCTTTCAGTTCTATGAGATAGGTATATCTCCATTTATTATTATAGTTTAATTTGCTGGTGAATATTGTACACATGAAAAGTGTCATATTTAACAATTCTGAAGTCCAAACAGATGCAGGTTTGTAACCAGCAGTACAATCTTCCTTCAAAGCCCCATCATTGATCTTGCTCCACACTTAGATATAGGAACCATTTCTACATATGAAAATCTTCAATTCTTGCCTATGAAATTCTCAGTCAATTATTTTCCTAGCCACAAAAAGGCCACCAGCTGTGGTGCCAATTAATGATAATTAATCTATCAGAGATTATCTAGATGGTGCTTGGTCCTGCTGTGAGGGCAAGGGACTGGACTTGATGACCTCTCGAGGTCGCTTCCAGTTCTAGTATTCTGTGATTCTATAATTGTAATTTGGGGGCAGGGTGGTGGTGGTGGTGATCATATAACATAACTACTAGGAACTGGATTAAAATAACCAACCAATTATGTTATGTTACCTTCAAGTGCTAGGTGCTTAGTGACCTTTTAATGTGACACAATCGCTAAGATTCAGTCATCTTCACCTTCATTGTATATTTGCTCAAACAATAGAACTCTAACTTTCAAATTGCAGACATCCACCATAATATCTAAAAATACAACCTGTAACAGGATTACAGGTTGAAATGAAACCCATTTTCAAGAATCCTACAAGGTTAACTGTGCACCTCCATATTTCATTGTATTATCTAGAGTTTAAATGATTTACATCTTTAAAAGTATTCTCTAGTTCAGACTGACTGCTGAGAAGCTGACAGGTAGAGACACCTTACACTGATAGGTTAAAGATGGAATTATACTACAGAAAATTTTGTAAAATTAAAATTAGACATGACATAATATGAAAACAAATCTTGGAATGCTTC
The DNA here is from genome assembly GCA_019425775.1 of Rafetus swinhoei. NCBI lineage: Eukaryota > Metazoa > Chordata > Testudines > Trionychidae > Rafetus > Rafetus swinhoei. The sequence goes on along the minus strand of CM033437.1, from coordinate 184,946,800 downwards.
TACAGAACAGATTTCAGATGAATCAGCAAGAATTTATAAAATGAAGAGGATACAATATTTTGAATATGTTACTGGTAATTTAGGCATGGCATTAGCTTTGAACGTGGTTTTCAGTAAACTAGTTTCCTGTTTTAATTAGGTAATTTACTTTACATCACCTTTGTTGTTTATAAAAGTTGCCACACATTCTTCCTTCATAATTCCCAGGAGAAGGAATTTTAAGTTAGGAAACTTTAAATAACCCAACTGAAGTACTTGCCTTCCGGTTATATGATCCAAGCATACAGTTTGCATGGCTCAACTAACTGAACTTCAAAATAGATTGAGATTGATGTTTGCAGGCTAACGACACTCAACAAGGCTTATACATTATTTGGATTACTCTGTTTACTGAGGGAAAAAAACACAGTATTTTAACTTCTGCATTGCTTTTTTCTCCTCTATTTCAGTACAGTAAAACTCCAATTGTCCGGCATCCAGTGGTCCAGCACTCCTGATAGTCTGGCACCAACTGGAACCCGGAAGTGCTCTGGCCAGCCAGACAATTGGAGCTGCTCTGCCCCAGCTTCCCCAAGTCCGCCGCTGATCAGTTTCAGCAGCAGTGGACTTGGGGAAGCCGGGGGCAGAGCACACCAGCTGCTCTGCCCCCAGCTTCCCCAAGTCCACCGCTGCTGAAACTGACCAGCGGCTGACTTCGGGAAGCCGGGGGCAGAGCAGCTGGGGTGCTGCCGGGTTGGTCCCGCAGCGCCGCCCTCTCCCAGGCTGTGCAGTTCCCCCAACCCCACCCCTCCAGCCCCACCCCAGGCCCCTCATAGCCCCCCTTCCAGTACTCTGGCATATCTGATAATCCGGCACCCCCTGGGTCCTAAAGGTGCTGGAGTATTGGAAGTTTACTGTACTAGGTAGCACAGGATGCTGTTTGAAAGCATCACATATTTTATCAAAAACATTGTTCAGTATTATTTTGAAATTAGGCATTTACATTTTCTAAACAGCTAGCCAAATCAATACTTTATAAGAAACTTCATCACAACCAAAGAATTAATGTGTCCTTTACATTCTCTAGATATGTCAGCATAAGATTTTAACTAGCATTTTATATTCTAGTATTTACTATATCAGCTGCAGTTTTTCTTTGATTAAATATCCTGGATATAGTAAAAAAAATATTATTTTAGATAGAAAAGATGGGCTCACTTAACAGAGAAGTTTTTGGGTCCCACTACAATTGTAACAATTTTTCTACTGTATGCTTCAGTCACCATACACACCAAATGCTCTTTAATTTCATCCTTGGGTTGTGTACACATATGACTAGTATTTTTAGTACCACTTTGAGTTAAAAAAATCTATTCCCCATGCCCTCATTTATTTGAAATTACCATTTTAAGGCTGATTAAATAAGGATTAGTGCCAATGTTCTACTTATTAGTCTGTGTCTTCAACTGGAACTGATGATGCAGTATTTGTCAATAACCAGTTCAGAGCCTTAAATTCCACAAAATGAACCCTTTGCAACAGAGTCCATCTGCCTGAAGATTTTAAAGCAAGCTCCCTTGTAGAGGAAAACCATCTATTATATGATGATACAAGCTTAAAACGGCATGTATCACAGCTGTTTGATTACTGCTGGGAAGATGACTTGCACCCTCTCCTATCGTTCTCTATCAGAATCAGCAGTGATGAATTGAATTTCCCTTGCTTTAGCATGATGATGGATTACTTCAACAGGGTGTATAAAAATGGTAGAGTCTGGGCAGAAATTAATTAACACCACAACTAAACGATGCTGGAATTGATCTGTACTGTGATTTGAGCTCAAATTGAATAGCCTGCAAAACTTCTTAGCTGCATAAATGATGAGATATCAGTCTGGGTGGTTTGCCCAAAGACATGGTTCATATCCCTCAAGCAACTGGAAACCACTGCTTAGGAAGCCAAATCAGGCACTCTAGATTTCTGGCCACAATATGCTGAGGTCAACATTTATAACTAACTTAAAGCACTCACATTTGAAAGTTTTATCTTGAGTGTTCCCTGGTCAATCATTCAAGTGAAATGATCTGCTTTTGTCTAACCAACAACATCCATTTCTATCTAAAATTGGAATGACAGTGGCTTAAAAGTTAGTCTGAAATCATGTAATTCAATCTGTGAGGAGCACTATTGAATTAAATGAAATTGCATTTTGAGGGGGTCCAACTCCACCATACAGGTGCACAGGACCAGGGCTTATGATGATGAAAACCACTGGCTACTCTTTCCAGTGGGAGGAGCGTTACTCTAGATGTTGGAACATATATAGTGCTGACAGGCTCTGATGAGGCCTTCCAGATAATATTATAGTATAAATACTAATCAATTATCTTCCAGACAATAAGTTTAGGGAATAACATTCTGTCCTTGTGAATAATTAGGATAGCTATTATTCTCCATATAGCAGGAGTGAGGAACCTTTTTTGGAGAAGGAGAAAGACACTAAGACACTCTCCACATTCCCCTTGCGCACCAGAGCCCAGCCTAATAGATGATGTGTGTTCCAGCTCCATGGTGGTTCAGGGACAGCTAGAGCACCAGCACAGGCTCCCCAGTGCTGAGAAGAGAGGGAACCCTGAGCCTCAGGGACCGGGTCCAGGCAAGCTGGGGGCTCCATCTGGCCCTTGGGCCTGAGGTTCCCCATCCCTGCCTTAAAGTGTTATTAAAGGCAGTGTTATTTTGTAGAGATGCATTTTATGACAAAGTTTTTTCTGAGGACATCCTGAAACAATTCAATGCATATTTTCCCTGTCACTTGTTCCAGTTTTTGTTAGTTTTCCTGTAAGTTCTGATATTCCCTCAAACAGAAAGATAACTGTTAAAGACTAAATACAGTTTAAATGTTAGAATTATTTTTAAAGAAAACAAATAAAACAGCATTCTCTTTCCTCACCAGTCAAAAAACTACTTAGATCTTACGAGGGATAACCATGTTGGTCTGAAACTTTAGAAACTAGTAGTCCTGTGGCAACTTAGGGCACATCTAGACTATGTTCTATTTTTGAAAGAGGATATACAAATTTGCATATCTTCTTCCGATTGCTTTTTCGAAAGCGTGTCTTTCGAAAGTGAAAGTAGTCTGGACGCATTTTTTTTCGGGAAAAAAAACCTTTTTCAAAAAACTGCTCTTCCTAAAAAAAAAAAAAAGGAGGTTTACACTGTTTTTTCCAAAAAGGGTTTTTTCCCGAAAAAAACTAGTCCAGACTATTTTAACTTTCAAAAGATCCTCTTTTGAAAATAGAACACAGTCTAGACGTGCCCTTAGAGACTAACAAAAATATATAGTTTCATGAGCATTCGTGGGTAAAGTCCAGCTCATCTGATGAAGTGGGTTTTATCCATGAAACCTCATGATACTATATATTTTTGTTAGTCTCTAAGTTGCCACAGGACTACTCGTTGTCTTTACTTGAAGGAGCTTGTTGGGAAAGTTAAAGAGAGACAGAGGAATTGGTTTTCTTTGCCAACTGTTCTTCACTGCTTTTTTGTTCCCAGTAAACACAGTAAATTAGCCCAGACACAAGGGCTTTTTTAAATGGATTTTTTTAATTGTTTGCGTAACTAGTTTCACAGTTACTTCATTGTTCATGTAAGTGAGAGTCTGGGAGTCCCTGCAGAGAAACAGGCATAGTGCAGGCAAATGTTATTCAAGTTTCTCTACAATACTGCACAATACATTCCATCCTTATGATCATTTAGAGACTTTCCAAATAAGCTCTCCTGGCCTGAGCATTCAAAATCTCGAAGACGGTCTTCAACATATCAGCTCCATGTCTTAAGAAGTTTTTCCCAGAAAAACAAGGGAAACATATTTTTTAAGTCTCACACTGAGAGAGCTCTGTCATAGAATTCTGGAGTAAAGCTCATATTCAATACTGAACACCTTTGCACATTACTTCAATAGGTGTACAACATTTTTTTTGCAATGTTCCTATCATATCCTATAAAACACTGGCTTTCCCAGTCATTAAAATAACAATAACCTAGAGAGGTTTCACTGGACCCTGCTCAAGTAAGCTAGTAAACAAAATTCTATTTTGTTTAAACCATTTTCTAAATAACACTGTTTTATGTTTCCTGTTGTAATTCATCATAGCATTTTACAGTAGTTATCAAGATAATTAAGTTCTGAGGCAGGGTTCTAACAGCAGGGAACACAGCAACATAAATTAAAAGGGTTTTAAATAACCAGATTTTATTTAAATCCCCAACAGTACTACGTTAAACAAGTTTACCTTTGTAGCTGCAGCTTACATTTTAATAAAAATCTAAATTGAAAGACTTTAATCATAATTGCTTTTAATTTTTTTAAGTAAAAGTCTGAAATCATACAGTAGCAATTGAGCAGATAGGGTTTGAAGTTGTGTCCTGCTGGCACTTTTAATTTGAGTAGTTATATGTTTTGGCTGTGTTCCCATTTGAGATGATGCTGTACTAGTCTGAACTTTCTTGAAATAGTCTCCAACACTAACTGCGCATGTATGGAGCAGGCCAGAGGGCAAAGGGCAAGATAGGGTAGTTTAAAGTAAGATTGTGAATGACTGAGGGACATTTTCAAATGCAGCAATAAGGAGTAGGGTCCACATGATACTGTACATATTTAAAATGTATTAAAACAATAATCTTCCCAGCACTGTTTCTTTTTTGTTTGCTTGAGAGGATTAGCTATCATAGAGAGGCAGCTTGAGTGAGTGACCCTGTGACCAGCTGCTCATTCCCTCCACCCCGTCTGTTATAACCACCAAACCATCAGAATGCTCAAAACCACTCTGTCCCTAACCTCCTGAATCCCCACCCTCTCTGCACTGAAAACGGATGGGATGGAAGTGGTACAGCCTCTGGGTGTGAGGATGGAGCTCACAGACTGTCTTAAGTGGGTCCTGCAAGGTGTTGCAATCAGTGGCAACATTTTACATTACAAGACCTAACTTATCTATTCAACATGATCCATCCAATGGATGAAATTCACCCATGTAAAGAGGGCCCAATATGGATGCCATAAATACAACTTAAGTGGTGCCATAAATACGACTTAAGTATTAATTTCATTAATACTAATTAATGAAATTAGTATTTAGGGTGAATGAATTATAATCCTGTTGAGACAAATGATGTAAACACAATTAATTCTACGGCTAAAAGGAAGATATGAAAAGAAATTCACCCACATGTAAAAAAAGTACATTGCGTCTTCTGTCCGGTAAAAACACCAGATTTTTTTTTCTCAGACAGAAGGCCAGCAGGGACATTTTCCCCCTGCCGTGTCTGGTGTGGGGAGCACAGGAATTTAAAGGCACAGCATCCTTTATTGATTGATTGATTGATTGATTGATTGATTGATTGCTCAACAAGTTTGGTTCACCCGCCCCCCCCCAATTTTTTTTCTCAACACCCAATTTTTTTCCCTGACATGTTCGGAATTTTTTGCGAAGGTATCTGGCAACCCTAGAAGTACACCACAGATACACAGTAATTCCTCTTACAGTCCTTATACCTCTTCTTTGTAACTGGACTGCACTGTGTAATACAAATGACCATGTATATAAATAAAGAATAAACTTGGTTTCTGTATATCAAACCTGTCCTGACCATACAAAAACACATACACTGATTACTTGAATGAAAAATTTAAAAAGTCTCTAATAAAATGTGCCATTATATGAATCTCTCTCACAATGGGTATCATTCAAAAGTTATAATTATGGGAAATTCTCACCTAGTGGTATTTGAGACATCCCAGTTTTCCATTACACTAGAGAACTGTGGTAATTGTGTTAAAGCTATTGGCAAATATGGACTTTCTTAATGGCTAACACTATTGTATACCATGGAAGAAAACATGTCAGAGAATTTTCTTTCACAAATGTTTGACACACAGGATCACAGGAAACTGTTCACACACATCATATTCACATATACATCATTGCCTCTCAGCTAATACTGGCCCAAACTGACAAAAACATGTTAAAGAAGGGACCAAAAAATGATATATGTTCAGGGAAATTACAAAGCAAAGTTAAAGTGACTGGGAGCAATTTTGCTTTTTTCAATTCAGTTTCACTGGGCATTAAGGAAATTAATTGTATTGCCTAGCACCATAACTCGGGATGTCCCAAACTAAATCATGGAAACTGGGTCTTTTCCCATTTAAGGATTGAGCCATCACACATGAACACAAAAAGCATTCTGTAAACTTTTTACTATAAAATTCTTATTTTGCTACAACCACCAAAAGACATAACTTGTGCATATGGAATATGTCTGGCATGCATGCCATGCATCAGAAGTTACAATCTGGCCCTTTATCCTTAAGGAGCTATTTTAGGAGAAATTATTTTTAATACACATTTTTCTTATTTTTATTTGAGAACATAAGATACTTTTAAAATAAGGGCGGGGAAGGATATTTGCTGATTGTACCTTCTTATCTGTGCTTTCCTTGCTTCTAATGGACAATTTATTCCCCATATCTTGCTATTCTCAGAACTCAACCTGATGCCTTTTGGAATCCATCAATGCTTCATGCTTCAATAACCTCTACAGTAATTTATTCCATATGTTTATTACTCTACATGTAAAATGTTTCACTTCAGGTCTCTTTTTGCTCTCTATTTTTAATCTTCTAATCCAAACCTTTCCTTTTTTCTTTCTTTTAAGTATTAAAAGTTCACTTGAATGTTAGCTACCCTCTTCATAAGTTAAAAAACTTTGCTTAAGCGACTGTGAAATCTTTTTCTTCTCCAATAATAAGGCTCTCAATCTTTCTTCATAAATTAAATGTTTGAAGTCTGGAATTATTTTTATTGCTCCTCTCTGACCAAGAGAAATTATATCCACCCTACAATTCACTCTTGGGTGCTGTGGCTTAAGCTTTATTCTAATCAGAGCTTCAAATAAGTTAACAATTATATCTCATGATTTCAAGTAATGGAAATCAACACATTTTAATATTCACAATTTTATATTCTCTACAGTTTCTTACTGATCTTACACCATGCTAGAATTAAGGTTGTCTGTGCAGCCCCAAACATATGCTGGCACTCTTTAATTGCATAATCACACACTATTTTGTCTGTTAACAGTACCCCTACTTAATATTTACTCAATATTTCTTTTCCATATTCAATGTGTAGCCCAGGCCTTAACAACACGTACCATCCAAATGTTACACTTAAAACAATGATTAATTTCCTCACAGAATTTTCTGTGGCTTCCTCATCATAGTGTGTGCTTTACAAATATTAACAAATGCATCTTCACATCACCTCTATGAAATTACATGGTGCTTGTTATTACCTTTCTTTTACAGTTGGGGAAAAGAAGCACAGTGAGAGTAAAGCCCAAATTGTCAAAAATGTCTACAATACTGAATGCCCAATTTAAGGTGCCTGATTTTTCAGGGTACTTAGCATTTTTATAGCACATCTCTGACAGACTTGTACAGGTTGTACCTCCCGGACTCACTGGTCTGGCAACATCGGTGGTCCTTCCAGCAGGACCACATATGTTCCTGGACCACAGAGCCCAGGGACAGGGAGGTCTGGCGGCAGGGTCAGAAGTGCGACAGTAGGGGCCAGAGACCTAGCTGGGATCTTGATGGCAGGGAGGCCAGGGGGCACAGTGGGGAGCTCTGGACCTAGCAGCAGCAGGGCTGGTGGTGGCCAGGGAGCCCCAGCTGGTGGCAAGGGGGCTGAAGCTGGAGCCCAAGCTCAAGCATGGCGGCAGCGGAGCTGGACATAGGCCAGAAGCAGTCAGCAGAAGGGAGGGGCAGTGGCCTGGGCTGGGACTGGGATTAAACCCCCTTATTCAGGACCAGTCAGGTTCTAGAGTGCCAGACCAGAGAGGTCCAACTTGTAGTTGTGGTTGTAAGCTCTCAGAACTCCTACAAATCTCCTCCCCAGTATCTCATGTTGAGCTCCCTAATAAAGGCAAAACTGGTGGCTGAATGACAAACATTCTGTTTTAAGTGCCTTGCCCAGTATAACACAGGAAATTTGTGACTAAATCAGTAACAGAATGCAGTTTGCCAAGATGGCACTGAACTTCTTTAACCATCCTCTCTCTTTCTGCACTCCTGTCACATTCACTAACATTCCAACCTTTGCCAAAAATAAAGGTAGGATTTCTTGTGAAGGAGTTCAACTTCCACTCTCCATTGGCTCTCTCTTTTGGGCTGCTTAAGTTCCTCTTGCTCTATTCCTCTGAACACTTGACAGAGGTCTCTCCCTGAAAAACTAAACCTGCCCTTTGGCTGGTTCGGGGCTCCTTTGGCTTCTTGACATACTGCTCTATTCTAGAGAGAATACCATGGCTTCCTTCTAGACCATGTCCATACTTGCTAATATGAGAGAACTGTTATTCACTCTCTTTCTACAGCCACATATATGCTCTTAACTTCCTTCCCTTACAATCACTACACAACTCTCTCCCCAGCTGGTCTTCATCCTCAATTAAACCTGGTTCTCAGTCCAAATTCAGTCTCTTAATTGGCCCCTGAAACCCCTAATTAACTCTTTTAGAACAGTGCAGGGTTTACAACCTATCACAGTTCCACAGTCAACATTCTCATGTACAATCCAATCCTGATTCATTTTCAGACCACCATTCACACTGGACACAAAAGGAGAAAAGTGTCCTTTGGGGGACAGGGATGTTATCTGTTTCATAATGCATAAGGCACAAGGGAGCCAGTTTGAAGTCGTACAACCTTAACTCTAGCATTTTCTAATTTTGGCATGTTTGTCATTGCAACCTTAGTGTTCTTTTTTAAGGTCATATGGATCTGAGAATTTATTATATTGAAAACTACAAAGTAAGTAACATAAGAGTGAAATCATGACTATTCAAATTGATGGGAATTTTGCTATTAAAGCTCTTGTTTTCATTTTCGATTTCTGTGCTGACATCAGAAGCCTAACTGGGAAAATAGATGGTGAAAAGTGAAGAAAAAAACATCCAATTCTAATATTCTACAAGATTATAAATACAACTACTGCACACAAAATGGATTGTGTAGGTATAGCAAATTGTGGATTAAAACAGTAAGTCACTCTGATTCTAAATCCTCCCCATGTAAGCATCAGTTTTGAATATGGTGCACATTGTCTATGTAGCTTACAGTTTTGTACTGTAGCCAAATTGGTTTTTAGGCATGTGGGTGATAAATCATGTTTTCTAAAATAACATCATGATTCTTTGTACCTAACGTAGGACAGAAGAATGAGATGGGTGAAAGGCAAAATCAGAGTGGAAGATTGAAAAGGGGAAGGTAAGAAACAAGGAGCGGAGGGAGTCAACCCAGGAATAAATAGAAATCCCCCTATATTTGAGATAAGGAGAGGGTAATTTGAATTTACTTCCCAGTAGTAAAGAAAAGACTTGCACTTTTATGTGCATTAAAGATTGTCTCTGCAACATGAAATTATCAGACACATTGATATAAAAGTTCAAGGGAATTTAAAAAAATCAAATAATAGATTTTCAATAATAGATTTTTAAAAAGCTCATGTTTCAAAGGCAAACACATGATTTATCCAAGGGCTTGGATTGACTTATGGATATGCATTTGCAGCTGGCCTAAAGGGTTTCCTTCTTCCATATTGCCAACCTGAAAGAATCAGACTCTCATTCTCCTGTCTCCAATAGACTGGAGTAAAATTTCAAGATATCCCTTAACTAGGATGTTCTGAACAGAAATCCTATTTAAATGCTCCCCCATTAAGAAACTTTCCAGTTTTTAATAATACTTGTACAAACTGATTGTCTCATTTTACTTTAAAATAAAATTCTCCATCCCATTATTTAATTGTAATAACATGAATGATTTGGCCTTGTTTTTAAACAAATATTCCTTTAAAAAAAGGAAAATAATTGCACATTAGAGAAACATCTAAATACATCATGTTACAGCTTTTTTCTCAATTAATTATACTTTGCATAGCAAAGAATACCATATATTATACTACAATAACTAATTAAAAATGTATTTTCCAATGCTTCTATAGCATCTTCTACAAAGAATTAAAATTCCAACTTTATGAACTTTCATAAATCACTCTTCAGGTTTGGCTGATTGCATTTGATACAACCAGGAAGGTTCACGAGGCAAAAGATATGGCTCTAAAGGACTAAGGATATGACTGTAAAGGACTAAGACATATTGAAAATTTTCGGCACCAAATACAAACAGTGAGGACAGTGTCTGCCATTTCCACCTACTGATTAAACATAGTCTTCCAATATATTAATTATTTTAGAAAAAAATATGTAAACATTTAAATCATTATGCTCTGAAGAGATAAATACTTTTACACTGAACGCACAGTTCAATTGAGGATTCAAATAGATCTAGAAAGACAGACTGTAACTTAAAAAAATTATCAGATGGGTTTAATTTAATGTTTTCTGTACAGTTTTCTGCCTGGACTCTACTGTCTCAACTGCAAATCCTGTGTACTGATTTTTGTATACTGTATCTTCAGTGTAACATCTGTGAAGATAGTGTATTATTAATTCCAGTAAATTAAGAAAGCATATTTTATTTTCAAAAAGGATTTTTTTAATTTTCTTTCATCTTACAAAGAAGGTGCATGAAAGTTGCAATACTGTAAGAAATGGGTTATTATCTTAAAATATACACCAAAAGTAAATAGTCAAATTGTGGTTTATTGTGAAAGTTAAACTAGAGAAGCTTGTTAGACACAAACTTTTTTATTTTATTTTACCATATTCCAAGAAATGTTATTGACTCACCTTTATTGTAAAAAAGGGGGGCCGGAGTTTGTATATTTATTGAATGTCTTAAAAGATGTGTTACCTTTCTTTGACATTGCCTTACACTGTGTCAGGAGGAATGGGACATTTGGATTCTACTGCAGGTTCTGCCAGTGATCTACTAGGTGACTTTGGTTTACTTATTTTAATCTCTCGGTGCTTTTCCCTCTCTTTGTCAAGTTAGATATAAGGTTTCTTCCAGGCATGTCTCCAAAAGTATATCTATACAATGCTTAGCATGATGGAGAGCTAAACTTCATATGGGTCCCTGAATGATACAGTATTACTGTAATATTAATTATGATTTTCTTAGACTATCAGGCACAATTACTATCACAGGTTCTACATAGGAATATGATAATTTATGTTGGGATCTACTATTCCTTTTAGAGCTGGTTGGGAACTGGCATATCTATTCTGTAGAAAAATAAAACATTTTAAAAATAAATATTGTTGGAAATCTGAAAAAAAATCAAAATTTCATGCAAATCAATTTTTGAAATGGTTTTGATTGAGTCAATCAAAATGTTTCATTTAAGAAAAAATTCCAAATAGAAAAGAATGCATAATATACAATAAAATAAATTTTGAAACAAAAGTCATTTTGAAATTAAAAACTAATACATTCCACGTCTAAATACGTCATTTCTTTCTTTTTTGGCTTGAATTTTTTTTTTAATTTTAACTGACATATTCCCACAGAATACTTCAATTTTGATGTAATAACATTATGTTTTGGCCAAAGCTGTGGGAGGAGTGACTGTAGAACATTTTTGACTAGCTCTGCTCCTTTTCTAGAAAGGCACATGGAATGGGAAAACCTTAGGGCTTGTGTACAATGAGAGATTAGGTGGAATTTATTAAGATTCATTTTCTAGCACTTGATTTTGTGAAGTCAATAGTGTTTGTCCCTGCCATGAGCAAGAATGTGACACAGTTCAAAATAGCGCATGCCCATTATGGTGGTTACCGTCAACTTTGAAACAGATGCACTATGGGTAGCTATCCCCCAGTTTCTGTACTTTTTTGCATTCTGGGTTATGCTCCCAGTGTATGATGGGATGAAAAATGTAGATCAGGCCTTAGTTAAATTTTTCATAGGACTGTATAAGGAAAGAAAATCATATATTCCTCTTACAGGATGTGAAATTTGTAGAAGGGGATTTGTAAGTGGCAGAAGGAAAATCCCAAACTTGAGTCTCATCAGGTAAATTCTTACCAAACCTAGTAAAGAGTGGTAAATTATCATAAGGTTGGTGCATTACCAAATCACTTTTCCTCACTCCTGGCCTTCAGCAATAGTATGGTTACCTCCCTGTGTTCTGCTATCACCACATGGGTCTTCAGTTACTATCCTCTCCTACCTCCACTAACATTGAACGAAAACTCCCTATTACAGACATTAGCAGCTGGTTTCCATAGCGTATGCAGCAAAATTCTAAATGAAGGGTTTCAGACTCTTAGGTATGGCTAGAGCCCAAGTTTGACAACTTTGAGGAAGCAGTGTAATACGTGTTTATTTAAGTACATTTCCCAATGACCTTCAGATGCATTTTTAAGAGTGGAAATCAGGCACTTGTTTCATCCTGTCGGTGTGCAGATACCTCTTAGTTTGTTACTGAACTACTGATGTTTAACTTAGATTCTGGGGGTTTGTTTTTGTATATTTTTATTTTTACCAAAACAGCCAAGGTATTTTTTTGTAAAATAAATATTAGAGTTGTTTCCCTTTTAAACTCTCACTCCCAGCCAATTTCCCCTAACACATTTCTATTTCCATCCTCTCAAACATATAACAAAATAATTCAGCCAAGATTCTGAATGAAAATTCTAGGACATTTTGAAATAATGAGACATCATTTCAAATTTGGTCTTTCCATACATATATATCTTTTAGACATATTGTGCTCCACATTTCAGAAGTCCAAAGACAAGGATTGATTTTAATATTGTTGCAAATTTGGATAGTACTAAATTACAATGCGCTTAGTAGCTCTGAAATTAGAAACAGTGATTCCATTATCTGCGTGTCTGATACAGCTCTTATTGCTGTCATTTGCAAAATGCCTATTGACTGCAATTGCAGCAGTATCAGATCCTAAATCAATAGTCTCTTCATCTTTTATTTTACATGCTATAATGAATGGGGGTATGGCTAAGGATTTTCACAGACCGCAGATACTCAAAATCACAAAGAAAGAGTGGCTTTTACAGATTATGATGGCACCTATCAGTGACCCAGTTGTTCTATTATAAATATATGATTTCAATAAGTTGCTAATGTAACCATAACAGCTTGATTAGAATTGTAAATTAAAACAAAAAAATGTGTGATGAAAAATGAATTGTTGGGAAACTCCCAAATTTCACAGAACAATTGAAAGACATGGAAGAAGGTGTACATAATTATTTTAAGTATCAGAGGGGTAGCCATGTTAGTCTGGATCTGCAAAAGCGACAAGGAGTCCTGTAGCACCTTATAGACTAACAGATGTATTGGAGCATAAGCTTTTGTGGGCAAAGCTGCACCTGATGAAGTGGGTCTTTGCCCATGAAAGCTTATGCTCCAATACATCTGTTAGTCTATAAGGTGCTACAGGACTCCTTGTCATAATTATTTTACTATGTATACTTTACTTTTGTAAATAAGCCAAATGTTGGTAAACTCTGGGTAAGAAACTTCTTTACAAAGGAAAATAACTTCCTAATTAAATGTGGGCTTTAGAATGAGAGCTGTGAATTTATTTTATGCATAACTATTTGTTCCCTTGTCTCACACTGATTTTTTTTTTTGAATCTCTATTCTTTCTTAACTCCATTTCTTTGTGTTTTATAATTGACTTCTAGTGCTGTGCATAATACAGGAGTGGTGATCTAAGGGTAAATCTGTTAATCTGTGGCACACTGTTCCTTTGGGAACAGAAGAGCTGGGATTTCTGTAGGGATCCAATGATCAGGGATTGGATAGCACAGGGTGGCACTTTGCCCTACAGGTTGACCACAGCTATACACCAGTCCCCAAATCCCTTCATAGAAGTGCTGGTAATGTTTATATTAGGGAGCTTGGCACCTGGCTAATACTGTGCTGGAAGCAGGTGGTAATAAGGTGATTTACAGCTCTGAGAAGCATCACAGTATTTAATTCTCATATGTATGTGTTCCACATTTTAGTATTCCTAGCAATGAAGTCAGTCTAGCAAACAATTTTACTCTATTATTCTCTCTCCTGTATTGTTTTCATTTAAACTTTTACATCATTATATGAAGGTGTATGCTTGTAGATGAAATTGAAACTCCCAAAGGCAGTTCTGGCTATTGCTCTCTCTAACTCAAATTAATCCTGCTGAAATTCTTTTGATATAGCAGATGGGCTAGGGTCTGATCCTGAGAGATGCTTAGCATCTGCAATCTCCTAAGACTTCAATAGGAACTGTTCATGCTGATCAGACTCTCAGGATAATGCTATATTTCCATAAGAACATAAGATCGGCCATACTGGATCAGACCAAAGGTCCATCTAGCCCAGTATCCTGTCTGCCAAAAGTGGCCAACACCAGATGCCTCAGAAGGAGGGATCACAACAGGTAATCCTCACATGATCCCACCCCTGTCACCGACCTCCAGAGAGACAGAGGCTAGGGACACCTTTCCTACCCATCCTGGCTAATAGCCATTGATGGACCTAACCTCCATGAATCTATCTAGCTCTTTTTTTAACCCTGTTAAAGTTCTAGCCTTTACCACATCCTCTGGCATGGAGTTCCACAGGTGGACTGTGCACTGAGTAAAGAAAAACTTCCTTTTGTTTGTTTTAAACCTGCTGCCTATTAATTTCATTTGGTGACTCCCTAGTTCTTATATTGTGGAAATATGTAAATAACTTTTCCTTATTCACTTTTTCCATACCAGTCATGATTTTATAGACCTCTATCATATCCCCCCCTTAGTCTCCTCTTTTCTAAGCTGAAAAATCCAAGTCTTTTTAATTTCTCTTCATATGGGATCTGTTCCAAACCCCTAATCATTTTGTTGCCCTTTTCTGAACTTTTCCAATGCCAATATATCTTTTTTGATATGAGGCAACCACATCTGTACCCAAGATGTGGGTGTACCATGGTTTTATATAGAGGCAATGAGTCTTGGTACAGGCATTTTCCATATTGTGGGAACTGTGTGCACAGCCATTACTCTTTGAAGTACAAATATACATTTTGATATTCCTTTTATCTTAACACATATTAGTTTCCAGACTGAGTGAAATAACTTTTAATACTATTGCAAAAGCAACCTTTAAAAATCCCTCAACTAAAGAGATCTAAAAAAGTTCATAAAAAAGAGCAAATAAAGCAGAATTCTTTTTAGACTTTGGTACAACATTCTGGATAAATTGCCCACAATTTGTTAGATTTTTTTTAAAGTATTCTGTAGAAAAATAAATTTAAGTTTGATTTCACATAGAGAGAGGCACAGAGATTTATCAGAACTAAAGCTAACATTTTTGTCATGGATATTTTTAATAAAGTCATAGACAGATCACAAGCAATAAAGAAATATTCATGGAAGTCAATGACCTGCCCCTGATTTTATTAAAAATATCTATGACAAAATGAGAAGCTGCTGGCCAATTGCAGGGCCGGCAGGGAGCTCCGTAGGGCCCCGCTGTCTATGGGGGTTCAGAGCACCAGGGTCCCCCTCCATCCACAGCTGTGAGATGTAGTGTCCCCTGCCACTCATGATGGCTGGGAACTGTTGGAGAACAAGCCAGGAGCAGCAGCGTCCACAGCTAGCAGCTGCACAGTACCCCCACCAACCACGGGAGCTCCTCTTTCCCTGCCACCTATCCAGCTCCCTTTGGCTTATAGTCCTACTCATAACCACCGCCCTCCACCCCCCATCCCCCTAAATAAAGAAGAAAACTTACTTTCATTGATCATTTTTTGATTTTCTATTAATCAGTTCAAGTTTCACTTCTATAGCACACATTCAGCACAAAATGAATATGTTCAGCTAAGACATATGATAAGTATATATTTACTCAAGGTATCTTTGCTTTTTTCAAATGCTTAAAGTCGGAGAACTCCTGCATGTTACAAAGAAGTGGGATACAATACAGTACATGTACTTAATATTATAAATATTACACCATCGGGAAAAGTGAAATATGTAATATAACATGTTACTGTAAAATTTTATATTCTCAATAATATGAAAATTAGGTCATACATCTGTATCTACAGAAGTACAATAACTGATTTGCATCAAATATTAGGTTTACAAACCCAAGCCAGTACATGTTAAATTGCTTCTAGTATAAACACCCTTCTAGGCTTCTCAAACATACATTTGAGAATCAGCAGAGTTAGATTGTGCTAGGAAGCTTTGGAAAAATGTCCACTCAAATAAATATTTTAAGTCAGTGGGTGAAATTCTGGACCTATACAAATTAATGAGAATTTTGCATTTATTTAATGGACTCAAGGTTTTTCACAGTATCTTAGTGAGCTTAGTATCTGTGGGTCCTTGATACACAGATTTAATCCAAAGAAGATGGAAACCCATTAATGTTCTGAGATCTTACCACTTCCCTGTGCAATAACAGATAGCATGCACAAATCTGAGAAAAAAAAGGATCTGGAAGGCCATTGAGAAAAAAAAACACCTTTTTTTTTTTTTGGCATACACACTTTGATGTTCTCTGTAATTTTGGTCCTATACCAAAAATGGCTACTATTGATAATGTATACATCTACTGGCAATATTTCTACACAAGCAGACCATGCAAAATTTTGTATTGACTGCTTGGAAAACTGACATTCATTCCATCATTTTAAGCATACAAAACAGTATAGAAGGAGCAGAATTATTGGAAAGATAACTCCCAACGGCCTGGAGCAAGGAACAGTAGTCGAACTATAAAAAAAATTGGTGAGTTCACTGTCTAAAGAGGCAGAGTCTAATAAAAATGATGTAACAGTTCTCAACCTGGCTTTTAACCATAAATATTCCCTTGCATTCTCTTATGACGACAATTTGCTTTTTAATAAACAATACAGTGACTCATTTATTTATTTTTAAATGCCCCTCTCCTGATCATGCTCAAAACTTAAATAATAGAGAAATCAGAACTACAATCCAAAATATGAAAAGTCCCAGTGGGCTCTCTCACAACCCAACTGAAAGATCTCCAAGTAGCTGTCTTGTCACAAACCAGTTCTACAAGCCAGATCCACAGGGAAGCATTGGAATTAGAGTTCATCCGCAAATTCAATTCACATGCTAATGGACTCAATAGTGATGAAAGTTCGTTGGGACACTACCAATTTAATAACCATTGAAGGTGCAAACAGCTCTCTGTGTTGTATCCTTCCTGACATGGGAGTCTATCTATTACTTTGATTTTTATCTGCTTCGGTTTAACTATCCAATCTTCAGATACTTACTGATTCTCTGTCTCCCACCCCCCCTCTCTTTTTCTTCCCTCCCCTTCCCCTCTGCTATTTATTTCGGGTGTACACATCCCAAACTCATAACTCCGGTCATCTGAAGAAGTGGGCTGTGCCCACGAAAGCTCATGATACCATCTACATGTTTTGTTAGTCTATAAAGCGCTACCAGACCATTTGTTGTTGTGTTTTTTTCAATATTATCCAGTCATTCAACAATCCCAGAAAAAGCCTTTGAGAAAATATACAGTTTAGTCAATAACTTTGTGATCCTGAAAATGAACAGAAAGCTGCAAAGTTGATAACCCTTCTTTTAAAACATCCTGCATTTTGGTTCTTCAAAATAAATACAAAGAAATACATGTCAGCTGCCATGACATCACACAAGGAGAGCAGAGATCCCTCATTAAGCACCAAACTCATTTAGTGTGTTCGGTTAAAATGACATCTTAAGCTGCATCCAAAACTGACCTGGAAGCCAGTGCATACAATGGAGAATAGGTGGTGTCTGAGAGAAGCATAAGT
This sequence comes from Rafetus swinhoei, assembly GCA_019425775.1. Lineage (NCBI taxonomy): Eukaryota > Metazoa > Chordata > Testudines > Trionychidae > Rafetus > Rafetus swinhoei. The sequence goes on along the minus strand of CM033437.1, from coordinate 184,929,023 downwards.
AAGTAGCCACCTGCTTTTCTACTTAACATGATAGGAAAGGGAAGAAGTAGATTCAGTGTGTGTATCAGTATTTCTGACAAAGACTAACATTTACCCTTTTTTTCCTTTTTAGCAAGGTTTTCATTTGTTCAATGCAGTTGTTGAACTCATCTACAATACAGAATACAAATTCTATTCCATGTTTAAACTTCTCAGTTTTTTACCCATTCTTTCCAAAATCTATTCCTTTGTCTTTAGAAAGAATGTCGTTTCCCTGTTAAATGGTTTAATTTATAAATCACTGAAGTATTACATTATTATCAGCTAACATGACATGGCAATCAAATAAGCACACTGTGCATGTCACTAGGCCACTATAATTGGAAACTATCTTTCCATAAAAAATAGCAGCTGCAGGAAGTTGAAAAACTTTCTGTAATGGCTTGCATAAAAGGGACTGACAATATGAGTATCTTTTTGTCCTGTAAAATCTCACTCTCTCAAACACAGAAATTGCAAGTGGCTTAAAATGCACTTCAAATTACTATAAAAAGTCGTCCGGTTAAGTATGATTGGCCTAAAATCTTTAGAGTAATGGCATGGCCAAAGAACCTACTGCACATTTGTAAAAGTGTGCCATGCAATAAGCAAAAATGGCAATAATTCCATGAGATGCATAAGCTACATGCCATCTGCAATAAAGAAAACATTTTGCTAATCAGTTTGTTTGTTTTCTTTGTCCTTCCATTGCATCCACCAGATGGTTACCCAATAGGCATAAGCAACATACATGAATGTTTGTAGCATTGTGCCATTAGCCTCAGACTCATCACAGCTGCATCTATTTCTATATTAAATGGCTCACATTTCTTGTAGTATCCATTGATATAATGGTTTGTGAACAGCAAGACATAAGATGTGCATCAGTGTTTGAGGAAATGGATGGTTTTTCAGCTAACAATATTTGATAATATTATATCTGGTCACAATACAGATCTATAGATAAAGTGTTTTGTGTCCAGAATTGCTTGTTCATTTTTAATATAATCTGTCCATAAGAAGCAGAGTCTATGCTGCTTAGTAGGCTCTGAATGTGTGTCCAAATTAGTAATGTAACCCAGCCCTTAACTGGTCTTTACATCTTTTGGTGCACAACAACTGCTATTGGCTTATATCAAAATATTATTCCATTTAAACAGCTTTGTGCTTCTGAAAGGAGTGTCTTTGATAAACTTTGAATCAGTCTCTCCTTTTTAACATAAAGAAGTCATTAGAAGCATTGAATACCATTCTCTTTTGAAGGACAATTTTTTATGTTACTGAAAACACACACGGTGGTATACAGAAAAGGATAAAACAGATCAATTTTATAAAGAAATCTTTGTTCTCCATAAAAATCTGTATTTTAAAACCTGGCTGTCTAAAGCTCAGTTATTTCAGTTTTTGAAATACTTGGAAGGAACTGAGGAGACACGTCTTTGTATAGAAATGTTACCTCATTTGATTCTTAATGCTGTACTGTCAACAACAAAAGCAGCTACTTCTGCTTAAGCATTGGTGACAGACATGTTCGTGTCACAGTTCAAACAAACCAGTTCACCTTCAATATACTTGGTTTAGCAAGACTTTCAGTTCAAGGCTTATCCTGAGAGATCAGTGTTCACTTTTACCAATTTCAGTGATGCTTTAAAGCTTCGGAAACTGGGATCTCTAAAAATCTGCTATTCAAGGACAGGAACGCAGAATTTAACAGTGAACAGTTTTCCAAAAACCAGTGGCTAAGGGTACGTAATATTAATTTTGTATACGCTATCAGTGCTTGATGCATCTGCAATAAAGTGTTTGCAATTAGTCCTTTCTTCTCACAGCTTTTTTTTTCTGTGTAGGAAATAAAGGACATTTACAGATGGGAGAACCAGATACTGGGGAAAGAGGCTCTAGCACAGTATAAGGGGAAAAAAACACATTTTGATAATCTTTCAGAATGAATTTACCTCCTACTTCTGTGGCTGGCATAGCTAATTCAACTCCTCTAACCTTCATCCATGCAGAGTGTTTAATCCTTTGCTGGAGCCAGCATGTATGGCAACATATGATGTGCTTGGCAGTTCAGGATTCAGAGGATGCCAAGCTCTGGACTACTATTTTTTAAAACAGCATCTTAGCTCTAATGCTCCGTGGTAGTGTCTTTTTTGACCTTTTATCAGAAATCAGAAAAAAACCAAAACCTTACATGGATGCACAGAAGTATTCTATATCACTACTGGTCTGGCTACTCATTGTGTAGCTGCAGCTGGTACTGTTGTGGTCTCAACTTATTATTGATAAGCTATACTTCCTTTCTGAATCCCTTCTGGGGTCCCCTATGAATTGCTGGTATTAAATCACTGAAAATAATGGTATACCTGAATGATTTATTTTTTGTCAGCAAAGACTGTAACTGTGCTAACCATACATGTTCATTTTGTGAGCTGAGCCCTGGAATTTAGGGCTGAGAATTTGGAAGCAAGTTGTCCCCTGCAGATTTGTTTGATGGCTCAATAAATTTCAAGTTCTAAGGGAAAGGCCCTTACAATGCAGCCCACCATTAATGTTTAACTTCTTACTATTGCAGGACTTTATATATACAGATTATTTCAAGCTTATTTGGCATTGAAGACAAGGGAGGATGGCTATCAAAAGGAGGCTTGCAATGTTTTCCAATTCTGTGAACATCCTTGCCATTTACTCACCTGACTTTCAGAAGCATGGGATGAAGTTTGCAAATGCAAAATTCAATCCCAAGGATCAGGTCAGGTGAAATCACTTTGGCCCAGATCCACAAATGGATGTAGGCACTTAATGCCTAACTTTTCGGCACCAAACCATCCAACAGAATCCACTAAACCTGAGTTAGGTACCTTGTAAGAACATGCCTAACTCCACATTAAACAGAGGAGGGCTTTTTTGGAAAAATGGCCATTTTTCCAAAAAAACTTCACTTACATCCACACTGCAATCATGTTCTTTCGAAAAAAATCCAAAGAACAGAGGGTTTTTTCTGACATTGGTAAACCTCTATGAGGAAGAAGCCTTTTTCGAAAGAGCTCTTTTGGAAAAAGGCGCGTGTGGATGGGGAAGAGAGAGTTCTTTCAAAAGAAGAGGAAAGAGCACATGTGCCCTGATAGCCACTCCATCCATACTAATCACAGCTTAAATGCAAGATAGTGTCCATTCAGTGTGGACGCTACGTTTCGAAAAAGCACATCACTTTTTCGATGTGCTGTGGCAGTGTGTGGACGCTCTCTTTTGGAAGAAGTTTTTTCAGAAGACCACACTGAATTGACGCTTCAAAAATGATCAGATATAGAGAAAAACAAACTATAAACTCAGCCATCCTAATTTTCAAAAAGTTGTTTCTCCCATCACAGGGCTCTACTCCCGAAAAGAGAGAGACCAATTTGCATACATTTCCCACCACTAAAACTGATAAACGATGAGTTATTGTACATCTGTGAAGGAGCAACATCTGACACCTGAACGATTATTGTCTCTTCTAACTACTGTATTAATGAAAATCTTCTTGCTAGTTCAACTATGCAGCCAGCTTACTACTGCTCTTACCTGCACATCATCTTAGGCACAGGAAGTTGTCAGTTATTTTCCTGGTTTTCTAATGAACTACTGTTTCTACAAACTCAAGATTCTGAGGACCCAGTGACCTCAACCAAGTGGCCATATGGTATGAGGTATATTGTGACTTCCTAGCTTATGGTTCCCTTGATTCAAAATGCAATGAATCAGTCAACTGATCTTCCAAACCAGATGAACAGGTGTTGACCTTTTGAATTTGCTCAGCAACATCACTCTTAATAACAATTAGATAAAACTTCTGCAGCATTTGATTGAGTTTATGGTCTAGTGATTGAGTAACCTTCTTTTAAGTTCTGCATCTGCTAACTCACGTTTTCTTGAAAATTCCAAACTGAGTGCTACTACCTGTCCCAGTTATCCCCATCAATCAGGCTGTCTGCCAGACACAGTTTTCACTTGTAGGGGATTTATCTTGTTGCACTTAATTTGTCCATCCAATTTTAAGATTAATAGTTCCATTACTTCCGTTTCTTTGAAAATAGGTATAAGTACCTATGCAGAAAGACAGAAGACGTATCTTTAAAAGATTTGAGAGTTTGAGAGCTACTTTAAGACTACCTAACATACCTTTCTATTAATCACAGAATGCTTAATCTATCCAGTGAGCTCTTATAGGATGTAAAATGTTGCATCCTTATACTCACATATATTCTTAACCCTTTATTTCTGAAATTTGATACTATCCCAGACATAGCTTGGGATCACAAGTTTGAAACTGTTCTATTTAGCTATAACTCTATTCACAGTCCAGGATGTACTCAGCCAACTCTGTAGCTCCTCACCCACCCTTCATCTTATTCTCCCCTAGGCTCACCTTTTTACTCCTATTCCCCCCCAGAAATGACAAGCATACAGCATACAACTGAAACTTAGGGTATGTCTACACAGCAAAGTTATTTCGAAATAACAGCCGTTATTTCAAAATAATTTTACCAGCATCTACACAGCCAAACCGCTATTTCAAAATTAATTTGACATAGCAGGCGCTTATTTCGAATTTGGTAAACCTCATTCTACAAGGAATAATGCCAAATTCGAAATAGCTAAATCGAAATAAGCGCTGTGTAGACGCTTATTTCGAAATAGGGGGCCTCCAGCCCTTCCCACTCTGGGCCAAACCAGGAAAACTCTTCTGCTCCCCCCCAGCCCTGGAGCGCTTAAAGGGGTAGACTCTGGCCACTGTGCCTGTGCCAGCTGCAAGCCTGCCAGCACAGAGCCAGCAGTCACTGCCCCTGGCCCAGCATAAGCCAGCAACCCACTGGCACCCAGACCTCCACTGCTCCCCAAGAGCAGGCTGGCAGCTCCCAGGAGCCTACCAGGGCCACAAAAGATGGGTGCCTTCCTGCTCCAGTGCGGAGATCATGGACCTGATTGAGGTTTGGGGGGAGGCCTCCAATGTCCATGATCTCTGCACTAGATGCAGAAACGCGGCCATCTACAGGCAGAGGCTGACAGCCTGGCCACCAAAGGCCACATGCACACCCAGGAGCAGGTGCGCATGAAGATAAAGGAGCTGCAGCAGGCCTATGCCAGGGCCACAGGGGGCAGCAGCTCCCAAAAGGGGCTGACCCAGACCCCTGCCCCTATTATGATGCCCTGGACCACATCCTGGGGGGTCAGACGGTCCGTGCCCCCCAGGTGGTCTTCAACCCTGGGGCAGAGGGCCCTGACCAGGGTACGGAGGAGGAGGACAACAACGGCCAGGAGTTGCAGGAGCCTGGAGGGAGCGTGGCACTCACCCAGGACCCCCGAGGCATCACAGCAGCCATGTCACCGGTGTCGTCCGAGGCCGGGGAGGCCTCGACATGTGAGTGCCATCACTGTCCCCTTATGCAGGGCGGGGGGAAGGGGGAGTGCCATCACTGTCCCCTTTCCTCCCCTTGCCTCCCCCTTCCAGCTCCCTCCTCCCAGGTTTACCCCTCCCCTCTCCCACCCTCTCACCTCCCCTCTCCCGCCCTCATTCACCCCCGCACCCCAGTTATGTTCAATAAAGAGAGTTTGTTTTTGGCAACACACGTGTTTTTATTTTACATCAGGAAAGGGGGTTAGGGAGGGGAAAGTGGAAGGACGTGAGGGTGGAAAAAGGCACAAGGCCCCATTGGGGCACGCCAGGGAGACTTCACTCCTTCTCCATCTGGAAGCTCTCCCGCAGGGCCTCCCGGATACCGACAGCCCCCCAATGGGCCTCCCAGCTGGCAGCCGTGCAGGGCTGCACATACAGGCCAGCCAAGTGGTCGGCCTCTGTCATCCAGCCTGGCAGAAAAGCCTCCCCCTTCCTTTCACACAAATTGTTCAGCACATAGCACACCGTCACCATGTGTGGAATATTCCTCTCAGAGAGTCCAGGCGAGTGAGGAGGGATCTAAATTGGGCCTTCAGCTGGCCGAAGGCACTCTCCACCACGATGCGGGCCCTGCTGAGCCTGGCATTAAAGGCCTGCCGGGAGGGATTGAGGTGTCCCGTGTAGGGCTTCATGAGCCAGGGCTGTAGTGGGTAGGCCACATCCCCCACCAGGCACACAGGCATGTCCACGTCCCCGACCCTGATGTGGTGGTTGGGGAAGAAAGTCCTGGTGTGCAGCCTCTGGCACATGGAGGAGTTGCGGTAAACCCGCGCGTCGTGTGCTTTGCCGGACCAGCCCACGTTAATGTCCAGGAAGTGGCCCCGGTGGTCAGACACAGCCTGCAGGATGACCGAGAAGTATCCCTTCTGGTTTATGTACAGGGAGGCCTGGTGGTCTCGGGCACGGATGGGGATGTGCATCCCATCGATTGCCTCCCCGCAGTTGGGGAAGCCCAGGGCACCAAAGCCCTCGATGACCGTGTCCACATCAGTGAGGCGGATGACTCTGCAGAGCAGCACTCTGCTGATGGCCTTGACCACCTGCAGAGGGACACACAAAACCAAGAGTCACTGGGGTGCCAGGGTGGCTGACAGTGCTCCTTCCCCACCACTGCCCTGCACCCCCTCCCCAGGAGCAACCCCCCTGCAATCCTGGCCACCGCTGGCAGCCCATAGTGCAGCTGGGACAGAACAACCCCCCCCAGGGAAGGGACTTGCACCACCTCCCCCTCTTTTCCCAGGGGCAGCCCATCCCCTTCTTGCCCCCCTGCCCAGGCACAGTGGCTGGAGACTGCCATACCTGCATGAGCACTGCTCTGACGGTGGATCTCCCGACGCCAAACTGGTTCCCCACGGATTGGTAGCTATCTGGTGTGGAGAGCTTCCAGAGGGCGATGGCCACACGCTTGTGGAGGGGAATGGTGGGCCTCAGGCGTGTGTCCCGTTGCCGCAGAGCAGGGGCGAGCCACTCACAGAGCTTGAGGAAGGTGTCCTTCTTCATCCTGAAGTTCTGGGTTCATTGTTGGTCTCCCCAGCGCTCCAGGATGATGTGGTCCCACCAGTCGCTGCTGGTGTCCAGATGCCATATGCTGCGGGGCACCCTGGCGTCCAGGTACTGCTGCTGCTCCTCCCCGGCCCCCAGAAGGGTCCGGAAGAGGGCCTGGGGGTCGGGCTACAGCAGATGCTGCGAGGCAAACTCCAGCAATTTCTGCCAGGCTTGCAGCAAGACATCCAAAATGAGCACCAGAGTGCCCAGGGGCAGCTCTGGCTCCATGGTGCCGAGTGCTGTGGTGTCTCGAAACCAAAGCAGGCAGAGACAAAAATGCTTTGCTCTCCCTCAGCGAGGTAGGCAAGCAATCAGGGAAAGCTGAGAACCGGCTGTCCAGAGGGGGCCTTTTAAGCACAAGCCTCAGATAGCCTCAGGCAGCAGCCACACAAAGTAAGTCCTGACCTGATGCCCTGCTGGAACCAGTTTCAGCTGGCCTTAAATGCGATTCAGCGTCCAATCAGTGTGGACGTGCTATTTCAAAATAGCAAAACGCTATTTCAAAATGCATTTTGTGTGTAGACATGTTATTTCAAAATATCTTATTTTAAAATAACTGTTTTGAAATAAGATATTTCGAAATAACACTGTAGTGTAGACATACCCCTAGAGATGTCAAGAAGCCTTCAGCAGCTAAACCCATGTCTAGTAGCTAGATAATCTTGAAGGACCCACTTCATGTCACTTTCTGTTCCTCTCCACACTTCCCAAGCCCTTGCAAGCTGCTACAAGACACATCTCTATCTCAAACATCCCTCACTTCATGTGGTACTGATTTAATCTACTTTTAAATCTTGCTTATTTAAGAAAGAAAATCAGGAAAGGGAAATGTTCCAATGATCCAGTGAAGTCCAACAGGGACTTTGTTACTAATTTTACTCAGAAGGCACTTAGATACCACAATGAGGAGCAGTAGAATAACACCTTTAAATAGATGGCAAAGAATTATGTTACTTTCGCTTAAAAAAGTATAAAGACAACTCAGAGTTGTTGTACCTATTGGCTAATTTAGCCTGGAACCACCAGTTCTATTTTACTACACAGCAACATGAAACTTTAACTATGAACCTGATCATACAATCAGAAATATGTGGGCAAATGATGTAGACTATTAGGTGCAATCAGTGTAATAGCCAAATAGCTATGAACATGATTTTGTCATGGTAAAATTACCCATAATTCACAGCACAATAACAGTAAAAATAGATTATTTTATGCTATGGTCATAGCAACCTGGTGGATCTTCCCCACACCATCCTATGCATGAACAGTTCATGAATTCACTTTGTCCTCTTTGAGAAAGGAACTAATAAACTGTTAATGCATGGTAGCAGGGGCCACATGAATAGTTCCTTAGTTTGCTTTGGTCAGCTGCCACAAATTAACCATTTGTTTGCTGGCTTTGATCTAGTCATGTTTCAAAGAAGACTAGGATCAAAGTAAACCAACAAAGCTGTTAATGTGTGGAAGCTGATCAAAGCAAACTAAGGACCTGTTCATGTGAAACAAAACCACAAAAGTCAGGGGTCCCATGACAGTGGTAATCACCATAATATAACTGTATCTCTTTATACCAGTAAAGAAATGTATGTTAAATAACAACTGTTGCAAATGTACGTAGAGAGACAAGGTAGTTGAGGAAATATCTTTTATTGGACCCATTTTTGTTTGTTAGAAAAATAAACTCAAAAGCTTGATATTATCTCATATACTTTGTGTCTCTAATATCCTGGGACAAACAAACACCACTGAATACAACTTTGCTTACAACAGCCTTTGTATAGTCTGAGAGAGAGAGAGAGGTGACATATATATATATTTGCTCATTAGGGTTTCTCAAATAGTCATGAAGAAACATTGTCTCACTAATTTAGCAGGGTTTTTTTTCAAATATGGACGAGAGTCACTAGTTCTGTGACTGTTACAAATATACAAAGTAGTCATAAATCCATTGTAACTGGCATGTAAATCAGACTCACAGGAGTGCAGCACAAAACTGTAACTGATGTAATACAGAGGGTACTCAAAATTCTGGCCCAGAGTCTTTATTAACAAACAATCACATAATAAAATAAAAATAAAAATAGACTTAAAGTATGGCGAATATAGACAAGCAAAGGCCTGACCCTGCAATAAACCCTGTTCTTGCTTACTATGGAACTTCATTTACTTCAGTGGGGAATCAAAGGGGGCACAATTGTCCACTAGTTCAGTGTTCACTGATAACTAGGCCAAAACTGTACACTGGAAAACTGAAATACTAATTCCATCTAACTCCTGCATAAAACTGATGCACCCATTTCTTGATTTTTTCAGTGTTTCACATTACAACTGGAATAATCTCTACAAGTACAAGCTGGACTTCCCTGGTCCAGCATCGTCAGGGCCTGACCGGTCCTGAACAAGAGAATTTGCTGGACCAAGTCTCTTGCCACTGGCCTGAAGCTCATCACCCTCTGCTGGCAGGCTGCCCCAGCAGGCAATCCTGCCTCCCCCCCCTCCCCACAACGTGGCTAGGCTGCTCGCCCAAGCTATTGCTGGCTCCTTGAGCGGCACACGCTCAGGTTCCTGCTGAGGGGCTCCGTTCCTGTGCAGTTGGGAGCAGCTGTGGGGCTCGGGCTCCAACCCCGGCCCCGCGCAGCTGTGGAAAGCCGTGGGGCTTTCGTCCTGACTCTGCACTCCTGAGGGTGGCCACAGGTACTCCAGGCCCATGCTGCCATGGGGCTGCTGGAGGCTGCTGCAGCGCTTTGGCCACAGTCCCGCATTGCCCCCAGCCAGGCTGTCGACCCTGATGTCCCATCTGGCTGGTCCTCCTGCCCTTGGGTTCCCAGGCTCTCTGGACCAGGATCATCAGTGGTCCTGCCAGACCATGGGTGTTGCTAGACCAGAGAGTGCTGGATTTTGGAGGTATAACCTGTAGTTTTATTTTGTATGGAATTTTCTACTTAGAAGGAAATAAATGGTCAAGTAGTACTATTTGATATATAACAGAATAATGCTCTCTACAGCACAACATGATCAGTCACTTAGGTGAAGGACCTTGACTTACTCCAAATGTGCCCTCATTTATGATGGAGGATTCCTTAGGACTTTGGTCTCTTTTCATGAACATGATATTTCATAATTCTCCTCTACTCAGCAAACCTGAAAACTCCATTCCACTTTATTAAGCACCCATTTCCACTCAGTTTATACACAGATGCCAATCGAGTGTTAGAAGATGATCAGTCAATGTAAACATACATACATACATACATGTACAAAAGTTTTTTTAAAACTTTCATAAATTAGTTAAATAAAGTCAGATTTTCTCAGACCAGGAAGCGGAATGTCTATTATATAAGAACCACTGAATTTTAAGTTACAATACCATCACCTTCCCCGAGATACCTGAACTGTTGCAAGAAGACTGCAAAAACCAAACTCTTAGCAGAAATAATAGATTTTTTCCATTCCCCCAGTGACTGTTTCCTGTGAAAGTTCAAGCAGGTACGGTGTGAGTATTAGGCAGAACTCTTGACTAAGTTTCTAATTCTCATGGTTATGAAGGAAACACCGAAAACAAGAGTTGAGTGCAACCATTGCAGAGACATCTGTCTGTGTCTAGGGGCACTATAGGGGATGAAAAGAAATGGGGAAGACGTAGGGCCAAGGGCACACCCCACTGTCTGACTTTTGGTTGAGACTCAAAAGTAGCCGCCTACTCAGCCAGCCCATGACTGAAGCAGCAGCAGGGAGCACTCTTGCATCTAGGTATTCACCACACACTTAAAGTAGCAGTTATGGGATGTTATTGTCACACACCAACTGGACTGGCCTAGTGTGTGGGTACTGGGGGCCGGGAGAGGGAGGCTGAGGTTAGCACATCCCAGTGCTTCCTTCCCTGACTGCAATTCCATAAAATCTGCCTGTGATAACCTCTGCCATTTGTGAGCCCCATGGTCATCACCATCCCAGCACAGGCACCTACTGGAGATGGATCCTCTCCCTAGGATAATGCTTGTTGCATCCCTGCCTGTGTTTTCAGACAGCCTAAAACAATCGTTCCAGAGAGAGATCCATACTGATCCTTCAAAAGCCATTGCTCTGGCAGAACTCTACCAACACCACCTGAGAAGTGTGTTTGGCAGGAGCATCAGGACACCCGCCCCCTCTCCCCCCGCCATTCGAGGGAGATGTATTATAGGGTGTGTGTATGTGTGTGTGGGGGTAAATCCTGACTTCTCCCCCTAGTCCCAGCTGTCACCCTTCCTCTCCAGAGGTGGAGAATGGACAATGTCATTGTGTGCCTTGAATCCTCGATGGCTTTATTCTGGTTTAATACAGCCTATAATATTTTGGCATTGCTTTAAAAAGTAATCATTGATAAATAAGAATAAAATGTTAGTAATAATGTGTTATGGGACTAAAATCATATCTGTAGTACAAAGTACAGTGATGAACGTTCCCCTCAAACCCTTTTGAGAGTCTTCAACATGCCCAAGGCCTGTTGCTTTACAACCTCGTAAGTCTTATCAAAGTGTAATACAAATTATTTGACACTTAAAATGTGGACTGAAGGAAAAACAGTGGGTATAAAATATTTTTTAAAAACAAGGAAATAAAACTTGTTTTCGTTATCCCTGTATATTGTCCTCTTCTCCTGCCAACCACCCACACAACATTTCATATGCCATGCAGAGTGTCGGTATTATAAAATTATATGAAAATGGCATTAAAATAAAGCTAATTGTTTCAACTGACTAGTTCATAAGTATTGCCCGAACATAAATGAAATTTTATTCATAAAGAACCTCACTTTATTGAACTAAACACATTGTCAAAATGTAGGGACTTTATTCACATTGACACAACAAATTATTTGCTAAGGTTGGTAATGCTGATGCCTGTCTTGATTTGTAAATCTCCACGTAAATCTCTATGCACAAATAGGCATCAAGGCCATTGAGTTAACTGAAGAGTTATCACCAAAATGACTTTCAGCTGTGTTATCTTCCAAGAAAAGGATGCAAAACTTATTCAAATACCCTTCATTATGAGTAATTGCCATTTTTCCTTTACCTGAAGTGGCAATATGACATATATATAGTCTGCAAAATATGAAATAAACATAAAATTCATTATTTTGTTTAAAACATGATTTACTGGGTCAGGAGCTAGTTACATTCTGATGTTTGTGTTTTCCATTAGCATAAATTCAAATACAAATACAAGCAAAGAGGAAAATTGCCCCTCTGCTATTCCAGTATATGATACCTTTTTTGTCCTATATACTGATTTCTCTTCTAATCTATCAAATGCATAATCTTTTCATAAGATATGTTTTTATATTTTTATTTGATTGTTTGTGCACTTCAATCTAATAACAGAATACAATACTTCTGCTTCAAGGACATGGGAAAGAGATTGCCATGCATATCCTAGTATGGGTCAAAATCCTAAATTCAGTGGCAACTGTTTAAACTGTATCATATCATTTAAATGACTAATTCTACATCATTTACATTCATGTTTTGGATATGCTACTTCTCAGAATTCTGTCTAACTACTTCTATGAGAAAACTCTCATTAGTAAGGGTTTTATGTGGTAACCCTGTTTGTGGAGCTGATCTAATCGATAATGATTTTATAGCATACTTCCACTAAATAAGGAAAATGGGGAAGAAACTCATATCCTCAAAACACACAAAAAAGGGGGAGAAGAAGAAAAAAAAATGAAGAAAATTGAAAAGAAAGTCAGTAAAAGAAAAGTGAATTTCTCCACATGACTTCAATTGCCCAGCAGTTGAAGGTACTACAGGTGAAATGATAGCTGTCAATTTTTGTTCCTACATTGTTGTATGTAATACCAGTTTCTCTAAATTGATGAATCTAATAGGACCTGAAAATGTGCTGCAATAAGTCACATTTTGAACCACACTTGTATGCTGTTGGGCACTGAAGTGTAACAAATACCTTGAGATGGTCAGAGTAAAAAAAAAATGAAATGAAGAGAGTTAAAAACAGGTATGTGAACAACTAGTCAAATAATCAATTATATGTCTGTGTCGCACACTAGCCTTTGCTTTTCTATGTCCCCTGATTCTGAATTTCCTTTAGTAGTACTGACAGGTTATTTTTTCCCAGATACTCTCAACAAATAGAGGTATGGATTATTTGAATAGTTTTTGTGTGTGTGTGATTCCAGAGCATCTGCCCAATATCAACAGCTGACTGCAACTTCACAAAAACTCATTTTTTTCATTTTGGTGAGAATTTTACACACCTTAATGATTACAGAAGATGAAAAATGTATTGAGGACAATACAAAGAATATCAGCCTTTTTCTCCAGACAAAACATACTATGGACAATTCCCTAACAACTACCTAGTGGTTACATGTATTATTTTCCAGTAGTATTGCGGCCGTGCCCAGAGTTTCTGATCAGGACTGGGACCCCACTATGCACACACAAGAAGACAGGAATTATTCCATGAAGAGTTTACAATCTTTACAATTTAAAACAAGATACAATTGGCCATAAATGACTGGAGTCAGAAGGACTAGGGTACAAGTGATGATGACACAGTTATATAGATTTGATGTCCCAAGTCATTCAGAAGTTATCTGTATCTTATAACTAATAAACATATAGATATCATCAAAGATTGATGGATAATAGAGTTATCAACTTTAAATTTCTTAGACAATTGCTAAGGGAAGTGAACCTTAGGTAGAGCTTTGATGGCAGGATAGTGATTGGGCTGAACTTTTACAGATTTATTTGGTAAGGGGTTCCAGAGATAAGGGATTGTGCTGGGTGGAGGGCAGGATTTTAAAAAGGGGAGCAGATCACTTCAGAGGTAAGGGAGCAGGTGGCTGCTCTGAGGGGAACGTACTGCCAAAGAGCTTATTTCCTGGGACCTGACAACACAGATTAGTACAAATCCAAAGAGAAGAAGGAGAGGTTGGAGTGTGTGGGTAAGAGACTTCTGAGATGCTATATGCCCGCAATCCAGAAGCATTCTCAATTTGTCGCAGGAGTCCTGGGAAAGCCAAGAACCACCAACAGAAAAGCTGGTTCAATGTGCCCTCCACTTATGTCAGTGGCTTAAATTTGGGAGCCTTCACCCTTGAGAATTTACAGGGGACCAACAACTTCAGGCAATAGTCTGCAAATGAGAGAAACAGAGACAAGTGTTCAAGTAAGGGTACAGAGTTATGCTACTGTTAGTGACCATGGAGTGTAAGTTTTTGGCCCAAGGACAGAGATGCTGTGACACTTAGGCTTTGTGATTATGAAACACAACAATAGAAGAAAAGAAAAGACATGCAAATCTATCATGTCAACTCACTAAAGGCCTGCCAGGATAGGGAAGCCTTTCTTATCACTACCTTCACCACTGATCCCAAATTAGGAACCAAGTTTCCCATGGCAAAGGGGGGATAACACTAACAAATTAAGGGAGATGTTACAGAATGTACAAAAGACCCAGATAGACCTACTGATACAAAAATTCCCTCAGGTATTCCCCACCCTTCCTGGGCATTTGCACCTAACATACTGATCACACTGAGACCATCCATGCGCAGACATTGAGAGCGAGCCGTCGACCCTTATTCAAGATTATGATTGACACCCTCAAGACCAAGCTCTAAACTATGCTAGACCTGCCATACTGGAGAAGCCTCATAGTCCTCATTCAGAAGCATGATGGCAAATGAGATTTTTCATTGAGATTAACAAACTTCATGCAATCTCTAAGTTCTATGTGTACCCCATCCTCCAAGTGGATAAGTTATTGGATTGGCTCATACTACCTGTCTGCAATTGACTTTCTAAAAGGGTATTGGCAGATCCACTTGACTCTTAAATCTAGGTGTTTCCATGGTCTTTGTACTGTACCATTTTCCAACAATGTTGTTTGGGCCACATGGATCAGTGTCAACCTCTCAGGTTAAAGGATGTTTAAAGGATTGGGAGCACCTTCTATATGGATACTACACTGCAACTTATTTGGACAATATATGCACATACAGCCCAGTTTGGGATGACCATCTCTGCCATGTCACTGTGGTACTACACTTGCAAGCCGAAGTTGATCTGACTGCTGACCTGGCTAAATACAGATTTAGAAATAGCAAAACCACATGCCTGAGATATACTGTAGGAGCAGACACATACATTCACTTGTGGACGAGATACAGGCCCTGACGAAATAACCAATAACCATGGCCAAAACACAAGCCAAACAGTTTATGGGGTTGGCTGAATACTACAGCTGCTTCATGCCTAACTTTGCCACCATGCAACCCTGACCACTTTATGGTCTAATGAGATTCTCATCAATGGAGTGGTCATCGGAGTGTTATGTAGCCTTTAAAATGCTGAAAGAGTGCTTATGCTTCAAACAGATACGTTAGAGTTTGGGCAGTGCCCTCCCAGACTCCGAGAGGGTATGTCTACACTACAAAGTTAATTCGAACTAACAGCCATTAGTTCGAATTAACTTTAATAGGGGCTACACATACAATCTGCTAGTTCAAATTTAAATCGAACTAGCGGAGCGCTTAATTCGAACTAGGTAAACCTCATTCTATGAGGAGTAACGCCTAGTTCGAATTAAGTAGTTCGAATTAAGGGCTGTGTAGCCACTTAATTCGAACTAGTTGGAGGCTAGTCCTTCCCAGGTTGCCCTGGTGGCCACTCTGGGCCAAACCATGGAAATTCTTCTGCCCCCCTCCCGGCCCCGGAGCCCTTAAAGGGGCACAGTCTGGCTACAGTGCTTGTGCCAGTTGCAAGCCTGCCAGCACCCAGCCAGCAGACCCTGCACCTGGCACAGCATGAGCCAGCCACCCGCTGCCACTCAGCCCTCCGCCTCTTCCCAGGACCAGGCTGGCGGCTCTCAAGAGCCTGCCCGGGGCCGCAAGAGGCGGGTGCCCACCTGGTCTAGTGCGGAGATCGTGGACCTCATCAAGGTTTGGGGGGAGGCCTCCAACGCCCACGATCTCCGCACTAGGTACAGGAATGCGTCGCCAGGCAGGATAGCTGCCAACCCTGGCCACCAAAGGCCACATGCGAACCCAGGAGCAGGTTTGCATGAAAATCAAGTTGGTCCAGTGAGACCCCGACCCTGAGCCCTGAGCTTAGAACATAAGAACATAAGAATGGCCGTGACTGGGTCAGACCAAAGGTCCATCTAGCCCAGTAGCCTGTCTGCCGACAGCGCCAGCACCAGGTACTCGGAGGGGATGGACCAAGACAATGACCAAGCGATTTGTCTCGTGCCATCCATCTCCAGCCTTCCATTAAACAGAGGCCAGGGACACCGTTCCTACCCCTGGCTAATAGCACTCCATGGACCCAACCTCCATGACTTTATCTAACTTCTCTTTAAACTCTGTTATAGTTCTAGCCTTCACAGCCTCCTGTGGCAAGGAGTTCCACAGGTTGACTATGTGCTGTGTGAAGAAGAACTTTCGCTTATTAGTTTTAAACCTGCTACCCATTGATTTCATTTGCTGTCCTCTAGTCCTTCTATTATGGGAACTAATGAAGAACTTTTCTTTATTCACCCTCTCCACACCACTCATGATTTTATATACCTCTATCATATCCCCCCTCAGTCTCCTCTTTTCTAAGCTGAAAAGTCCCAGTCTCTTTAGCCTCTCTTCATATGGGACCTGTTCCAAACCCCTAATCATTTTAGTTGCCCTTTTCTGAACCCTTTCCAAGACCAAAATATCTTTTCTGAGGTGAGGAGACCACATCTGTACACAGTACTGAAGATATGGCGTACCATAGTTTTATACTTCCCCTCCTCCTTCTTCCCCTGGCTTCCCCTTCCAGCTCCCTCCTCCCAGGTTTCCCCCTCCCTTCTCCCACCCTCTTTCCCTCTCCCACCTCCTTTTCCCAGTCTCCCCAGAGGTTAATCCCCAGTTTTGTTAAATAAAGAGAGTTTCTATTTTTGAACACACGTGTCCTTTATTTTTACATCAGGAAGGGGGCTAGGGAGGGTAAGTGGAAGGAGGTGAGGGAGGAATGGGGCACGAGCCCCTGATGGGGAGGACTGGGGTGGCTCTGCGGGCTCCTCGGGGTGGAAGCTCACCTGCAGGGCCTCCTGGATCCGGACAGCCCCCAATTAACCCCCCCCCGGATGGCAGCCTGCGGCAAGTGCAGCCGGGCTGATGGCCGAGTACTGTGATGTGCCGAGTGTGGGCACTCAGGGCACTCCAAGACAGGACTGCTTTGCTGTCCCTCATCGAGTTAGACAAGCAAGCGGGGAACCCTGAGAACTGTCTGTCCGGGGTGGGGGTCGGGTCCCTTTAAGCACAGCCCTCAGCTAGCCTGAGGCAGCAGCTCCACACTCTAAGTCCTAACCTGATGCCCTGCCGGCACTGGTTCCGGCCAGCCTTAACTTCGGTTCAGGGTCCACTCAATGTGGACATGCCATTTCGAATTAGCAAAACACTAATTCGAATTAGTTTTTAGGTCTAGATGCACTAATTCGAATTAGCTTATTTCGAATTAACTTAGTTCGAATTAGTGCTGTAGTGTAGACATACCCAGAGAGAGGAATATCTAGTAATATACTGAAGATGAAAGTTATTCCCAAGTGAAAGTGTCTTCTCCATTATAAAGAAGAAAGCCCTGGCTGTGAAATGCCTTAGATGCTTTGTGCTATTGCTCTTTTTTTTCTTTTGCTCACTATAGATACTTATGATCAGGGCTCGACAAATTATACAATCTACTTGCCCGTGGCGAGTAGATTGTAACCCGGAAGAGCCGGGTTCGGGCGATCTGCGCATGTGCAGAACGATCTGCGCACGCGCAGATCGCCGGACAGCGTGGCTGGCGAGCAGGGCTCGCCGCGGTTCGGCGAGCCCTGTTTATGATGACAGACATGACACAAAGATCTGCTTAGTATGTGGATCCCCAGTCATACTGATTCCAAGTCTGCAAGGCTCATGCTAAAGCTGATTTCTTTTCTCTAAGTATGAACACTATAATGGATAGCATATATGCATTTAATAAAGAATGATAATCCTGTGGGGTTTTTGATGGGGAAGATACATAAATAGACCCCAAATTAAAAAAAAAACAAGGTGCCAGAGAGGACCTGGTTGGAAACCTTTAAAAGGGAGGAAAATTCAGGCAATGGGAGCAGTGTGTGTGTGAAGGGTAGATATAGGACAAAATTACACTAAGCAGGAGACTGTTGCAGCTACTCAGTATAAGTAACTATCAGACACACCCACAATCTGGGAGAAAAAACCCCACAGGGGACACCTCTGTCTAGTGTTATTAGTCAAAAATATTGAAAGAATGCAAAACTATCAAAAAACACCAGTTCTAGCCAGAATGGCATAATGGTGGCAGCAAAAAGCAGGAGAGATTAATTGTATTGATGACTATTGGATGAGTTTTCTAGTTTAGATGATATGTCACCAATACCCTATCACAACTGCTTTCAAAATGCAAATTAACTTTGGTATATATCAGAATTGTACTGAACTAAGGAAAAGAAACAGAAATGGAATCTCATCTGAACGTATCATGTTCACTTGCTTCGATAACCACCCCCAATAACTGTGTCCTCCAGCAATTAGTCCTGTTACAATATTTGCTTGAAAAAAATACTCAAGATAAACTTCATAAAACACAAACATCTGAGAAAGATGCCAATCTAAGAGAGACAGCACTTCAAAGAGAAGATGATGACATGTTGCACAGAGTAGCTGTGGAAGTCTTGATTGCTAAGCCTGCAATTTCACTCAACAAGCCTTTCTTCCTGCTTGAAGAAAACAAACCCTAAAGCAAAACAATCTAGTAACACTGCAACAATACAGTCACCTTATGACACTGGAATTTATCATCTGATTGGTGAGACAATAATCTTATGTACAACAAGGCTCTTCCTCATCCAAGCTGCTACGAAAATACAAAGTCCTACTTCCCCTAGATGTAGGAACAGTGAACTAGTCTAGTATCAAATTACAGGCAAGATTTAAAAAAATGGCACTATGGTTCTGCAATTTCTTTCTATGCACAGCATGGACAAAACCAATGCACTCCACCATTGTTCTATGCAGTGTAATGACATTAGCTGATGATGTCCAAGCTATCACTAATCTGAAGTAGGAGTCTTAGTCATCCCAATGGTTTGTATAGGTTCTTCTGGCAAATGAGTCTCATGATCAGCTTTCGCATGAATAAGTATTTTGTATAATGCTGCTTCAATCCTTTGCTCAGAAATATCCACAATGAAAGCTTCCAAATATTATCCAAAGATGAGGTATAGTAGTTTAGAAGGTCACTTACTTATGTGACCCCCTTGGTCCAGGTATTATCCTTTGGTTGATAAAGAGACATGTAATTGATCCAGAAATGAATATCATCCATCAGAAGACATACAAAAGAAAAAACATGAAAAAACTGCTCATGAAGCTCCCTGATGCTGCTCAGGAACAAATTTGCATTAATACTCCCCTAATCCCCGACCAGGAACTTTCCATCTGCTACTCAAAATCCACAAACCTGGTAATCCCAGATGGTTCATCATCTCAAGCATTGGCACACTCACCACAGGATTATCTGGCTATATCGACTCCCTCCTCGGACCCCATGCCACCAGCACTCCTAGCTACCTTGGCAACACCACTGACTTCCTGAGGAAACTTCAAAACATCAGTAATCTTCCTGAAAATACCATCCAGGCCACCATGGATGTAGAAGCCTTTTACACCAACATTCCACATGAAGACAGATTACAGGCCATCAGGAACACCATCCCCAATAACAACACTGTACACCTGATTTCAGAGCTCTGCGATTTTGTCCTCACCCACAACTACTTCCAATTTGGAGACAATTTCTATCTCCAAGTCAGCGGCACAGCCATGGGCACTCGCATGGCACCACAATAACCAACATCTTTATGGCTGACCTTGAACAACGTTTCTTCAGCTCTCGCCCCCTAACACTCCTATTTTACTTATGCTACATTGATGACATCTTCATCATACGGACCCATGGAAAAGAGACTCTTGAAGAATTTCACAAGGATTTCAACAACTTCCACCCCACCATCAACCTCAGCCTGGACCAGTCCACACGAGAAATCCACTTCCTGGACACTACAGTACAGTTAAATAATGGACAAATTTCCACCATCCTATACTGGAAACCCACCAACCACTATACTTACCTTCATGCCTCCAGCTTCCATCCCAGACACATTTCTCAGTCTATTGTATACAGCCAAGCCCTATGATACAACCAGATTGTCTCTGTCTGTGGGGTTGGAGCAAATCACATACAGGATCTTTACAGAGCATTCCTAAAACTGAAATACCCACCTGGAGAAATGAAAAAACAAATTGACAGAGCCAAAAAAGTACCCAGACATGAACTACTTCAAGACAGACCCAAGAGAGAAAATAACAGAACTCCACTTTTTATTACCAAAGTCCACAACTCAGACCCCTCCAGCACATTATACACAATCTACAACCCATCTTGGAAAATGATCCCTCATTCTCAGAGGTCTTGGGAGAAAAGCCTATTCTCGCTTACAGACAACCCCCCAACCTGAAACGAATTCTTTCCGGTAACCATGCCACACAACCACATCATAAGCATCCAGGAACCCAGCTCTGCAACCAAACACGATGTCAACTCTGCCCACATATCTATACTAGAAAATTCATCACTGGAGCCAACAACATAAGCTACCAAATCAAAAGGTCATTTGACTGTACATCCAGTAATTTGATCTATACCATCAAATGCCAGCAATGCCCCACTGCTATATATATTGGACAAACTGGACAGTCTCTGCAGGAAAGAATCAATGGACACAAATCAGATATACGTAAAGAAAACATACAGAAACCTGTTGGGAACACTTTAATCTTCCTAATCACTGTTTAAAAGATCTTCAAGTGGCTGTCTTGTCACAAACCAGTTCTACTAGCCAGATACACAGAGAAACACTGGAATTAGAGTTCATTCGCAAATTCAATTCACATGCTAATGGACTCAATCATGATGAAGGATGGTTGGGGCACTATCAACTTAATAGACGTTGAAGGTGCAAACAGCTCTTTGTGTAGACTCCTATGTCAGGAAGGATACTATCAATTGACTTTGATTCTTATCTGCTTCATTTTAACTACCCAATCGTCAGATACTTACTGATTCCCTCTAGCTCCCTGTCTCTTTCCCCCTTCCCCCCATTTATTGGGTCTGCACATCCTAAACTCAAAACTCAGGTCATCTGAAGAAGTGGGCTGTGCCCACGAAAGCTCATGATACCATCTACATGTTTTGTTAGTCTATAACATGCTACCAGACCATTTGTTGCCTCTCTTTTGTGGACCACACAGCATTTAACAGTTCAAAAATTATCACATTGCTGCACATAAGCCTTGCTGCATAGCTACACCATGAGTTTGAGTCTCAGGGTATGTCTACACTAGCCCCCTAGTTCGAAGTAGGGAGGCTAATGTAGGCGATGAAGTTAAATGAAGCCGAGTTTAAATATCCGGGCTTCATTCATCTTCCCAGCGCCATTTTTAAATGTCCTTAGTCCGAACTCCGTGCCGCGGCTACACGCCGCACGGGTAGTTCGAATTAGGATCTCTAATTCGAACTACCATTACTCCTCGTGGAGCGAGGTGTGCAGTTCGAATTAGAGATCCTAATTGAACTACCTCCGTGCCGCGTGTAGCGGGCACGGAGTTCGGACTAAGGACATTTAAAAATGGCGGCGCCGAAGATGCAAATGAAGCCGGGATATTTAAATCCCGGGCTTCATTTGCAACTTCGAATGCCTACATTAGCCTCCCTACTTCGAACTAGGGGGCTAGTGTAGACATACCCTCAAAGTTTAGGTGTCTTACTGCACCTTGATGGAAATTTCATCAGTGATGATGAGCTGAGATGGTTCATTACTAGTGATGCAATAAAAAGATGTAGTAAGACTTCAGGGGGATGTGTTCCTTCCAAATGGAATTGTACTATTTCATGCCCATGGAAATATCATCCATGAAGGATAAGATAACATAAACATCAAAGTAGAGATTACTGATGAGATGAACATCTTTCATTCAATGACTAGAATGGTATTATTGCACAGCATGACAATTAACATCCCTGAAGCATAGGAAAGAAAAGCCAATTAGTGTCCGAGTAAATCAGAATTTCTTATGGTATGTGCAGCATTTGAAAAACCAAGAACGTGTCCAGACTCAAGTCACCATTAGAAAATACTTGAGGAAAAAACAAACAAACAAACCTTGTCACTCACAAATGAACTCTATCAAAATCTTTTCTAGTGTCTTTTATGACCACTATCTCACAATGATTTATCAAAACCAAATAGTGTTGATATTGTTCACAATCAGGTGATTCCATTTTGGATGTCTTTAAACCACAATCTTGCAACAAAGAAGGTCACATACACAGTTGAATCTATGCACCGTTAGTGGATGCAAATACAGCTGACATGATCACAGTCTATATTACCATGCTCAATTGTAAGAAAATACCAGCAGATCTAAGAAACTAGTTCTTGGATAAAGGAGCGTATGCTGTTCGCCGTGAGTAAAATGGACTCTCCTAAGCAAGCTTGGTATCAATGTGATTCACCTGGATAGTTTGTTTCATTACACATACTGGAAAATTTGGGAACCCACAGTTGCTAGACCGTCTTTTTTATTCTGATATGCATAAAGCTTGCATTGCGGATGAAATGCTTGCTGCTAACTAATTCAATCATAATCATTCATTGGCTTGACAATGGTATTTGAGACCTTGATGCTCTGAAACTTTATCCATTTGTTAAATGATGTGACCAGGCAGGACTGTATTAAAATTGTTCTAGCTCTTGTCTGATAAATGTTGGATGACACTCAAGAAGTCATTTTAATGTGCTGATAGATTCAGTGTGTATCCCCTCTTCTATTATAACTGTACCTCTTGACAGCCCCACATCATACTTTATTTGAAAGTAGACATAATAAACTTTCAAATAATACATGATATATAGTTAGTTAAGTTGACCCAATTGGTAGCGTCTTCCACTCACCTAAAACTTTGGACTCTATTAT
Organism: Rafetus swinhoei; assembly: GCA_019425775.1. NCBI lineage: Eukaryota > Metazoa > Chordata > Testudines > Trionychidae > Rafetus > Rafetus swinhoei. Next base: position 184,905,930 of record CM033437.1, on the reverse strand, counting down.
TACAGAGATATGTATTGTGTCTGGAATGCAGTAACAAAGACCAAAAAAAAAACAACCTGTTTTCAATCTGCAGGCATTCTAGAAAAAAAACCCTGAAGTACAGAAGGAGAAAATCGAATGATACGATCTGAAAAGGAATTCGTATTCTTGGTAACACAGAACGTCAATATTGGTTTCAAGTCATTAGGCTACTGCTAATTTTGGTCCTGAAATGACCTTCCACACATTTCAGAGAGCAGAAAAAACCTCATTTAAAAAAAAAATCAATTGTGTAATCTACTGCAAATGGGGGCTGTGGGACTTGAGATTTCTTTTTTCCTCCTGAATCCTCTAAATAATTAATTAGACAGTAGAGTGCTCACTGCTGTGAATTTTCTCTTAGTGTTGGCCTCTTTGTGCACATTTGTCCTGAGGCAAACCCATGGGCTAAAACAGTTTCATATTAGCTAAACATGTCACTTTGAAGCATCTCTCAGGTCATGGTATTTAATTCTTCAAGCCTAGTGGAAAAAGGCGAAATACACATTTTGGTTAAATGTGAGGAGCACGTGTGAGTTTCAATCTAACAGTCAGCAACCATGAATTCATATCACCCCTGATTTAGCCAGGCAGCAGATTTGTTTTAACAATACTACACAGCTGTTCTGGAAAACATGCTAGATAGCTTAAGATCATTTAATCTATTTCAAACACTTCAAACATATTTTAAAATGTTTTTGAACTTAGTTACATAGATCTAACACTAATTTCTGTTTCTAATTGTGTATGGATGGAGGAAATAAATTTATGAAAAAATATTCAATTTAACTTACTATTGCCCTACATGTAGGGATGAACTACTGTAGGGATAAACTAAAGCCATCTGTTTGTTAGCATTCCCATCAGAGGTACATGCTCATCATGAGACTACATACATACTTTATTGTTTTCTATTCACAAAAGCACAAATTATCAGATACCCCGCAGCACTACTTTTCTGCTTGGTAGAAAAGTAGGCAAGCCATCAAGGAGATTCACAGCTGGAAAAAGAGTGGCCCCTTGAGGGCAGGTTTGAAATCATTAGTAGAGCAGTGTAAGGACTGTTGTCAGTGTCTACACCCTACCTGGCACATAGAATGACAAAGGCCTAATTTTACAGCAGTCTCTTAATCTTCACAAAGATAAATATAACATTCTTCAGTAGCAGTAAAGATACTTTATGCTCTCTTATGTAAGAAAACTGTTCTGTATGCCTCCACAAGAATGAGTGAATGGCTGATATAAAAGGTATCTGGCCTGGCTTAAATGTTAGTATTATATGATATTTTTTAAATACATAATATCCACACACATAAAATGTGTTCGGGTTCAACAGCTTAATAGTCATTTTACTAAACAAGTGGAAAGGGAGGAAGAGAGGGAACTTTTTTATTTGCAGTGAACACTAAAAATAAAATTTTTAAAAAAAACCTTCTTTTTTCATTTTTATATCCCTGAGAAGCAATAAGTAATCATTTAAATAGCACCTGTTTGATAAAATCTTCACTTTGACTTACAAGTGTGTGCTAAACAGAAGTAATGGATTCCAGTTTTGCACTCTTACTTAATTATTTGAATAGTTCATCTCAGATTTCTTTGGTCATCCACAGTACTTATTTAAAGAATCATAAAAAAAGCAGTCTAAATATTCTCGAGAGATCATCTCAGAAGTTCAAAGTGTTTAATGCTCAACAAATATTTATAGAAGAAACTAGTTGCTTGATATTTTATTAAAAATGACACTAGTGCCATATTGTATGCAAGCTAGTGAAAGAGCAGCTTCTGAACTTGAAATGGAGGAGTGGCATACATTTCTTGTTTTCTTGATTTAGTTAAAGGGAGTTTGTTCCTCAGAGTGTAATCTGGAGGTTGAATCCTGTTGAGTCTAGGTTCCTTGGCTGAGTTCTATTTGAGTATATTATTTGTATAAAGAAATATTATTTAATCGTAATACGTAAACCAGAAGAATTACATTTTACATATTTGATTGACTTGTTCTTGCCGAAACAGGAAATTGCTAATTCTGTCTTATATAATAGCTTTGCAGGCTGTGGACTTTTTCCCAGCTAGAGTCAATGGATTTGAGAGCACTCAATACTTTCTAGGCAGAAGGCCTTAAAGCATTTCAGTAAAATCCTCATCAGGTAAAAGAATATAGCCCCATTGGGACACATTTATGAAATTATTTTATTTAGCTCATCTGAAAGCAAAACTGAGTCATTCTCACATAATTCCTCACTTCTAAAATTAGCCCACAAAATGTGACAAGGACATATGAAGTACTTGTTGAAATCAGTGTTTCTTGTTGACAATTATAATTGAATTTTATTTCCACTTATATTCTCTGGTTATACTAAGCCATTCAAAATTAACAAAATTGAACTGTGTCATTCTGGAGCAATTCCTTCATTCTTATTTGTCTGACTTTAAATAGATAGGACTACATTTACCTTATTTTGCTTTGCTATGCTTATTTCTTCTTTATACGCCTCCATGTTCAGTGCTTCACAGGTTAAAAAAATGCAGACACACCAGCAAGGAAAGTGCTTCATCAAAGCAGTCATATGCTGTTAGCTTCCCATACATCTGTGGGTCAGCAATAGTTGATATCAGCCACCCAGTGTGCACCTCCTGTTCCAGACCTGTGGTAGTAGTGTCAGCTAACATATTCTTTTATCTCTGTTCCATTTTAATTGGACACTCAGTTCTGTACCTTCTCAACCTATCATACTGAGTATGTTTAATTTTGCTTAATTTTCAGTTCACTGCATTGTGCACACACTCTTTGAGGGGAGAGGGAAGCTGATGAAACTAGTCTTAGCTCAGTTGCTGAACTGAGATACAAAGAAATTAAAGATTTAAACTAAAATGTAGATAGTGCTAACAAAGAACAACTCAAAATGCAAAAATCCTAGTCAAATCTTAGTAACTCAGCAAATGTTTAATTGCCTAAAAGGAATGAAGGGGGTATCAAGATTGATAAACAAAAGACCTAGCCAAGATTTTTGCAGCTTGGTGCTATAATTCTGAACATCTGTATTAGTGCTCTTCTTCCAGTCTACTGGAGACCTATCCAAAGAGGGAAAGCATAACATTTGAGTGAGCATGAAGTCTTAAGCCCTAATCCTGCAATTTGTTGGACTTGAAGTCAGTGGATTTCTCCATGGGTCAAGAGGATTGCCCTGAACCCAGCCTTAGTACATTTTTCCTAATATAGCTGTGTCTTAAATACATGCAAAAGAATGAAGCCAGAGTACAGAACATAAATCCAGTTACATTACCTTTCTGCTCATTTGCCAGTTGCTAAACTCTACAAGTGAAGGGTCTCAGGGCTGGCTGTAATGAATCACACTGTATTCCAGATCTTTTCTATTTTTCAACTGGAAATTTGTCTCCTTAGACAAAAGTCTATATTTCTAAAAACTCCTTTTTCTCCACCCCCAGCACCTTTATTAGCTCATCTCATTACAATTATTATATGGAAAAGAAACAAAGCATAAAAGTTTAAGTTATTTACATAATATTTTACATAACAAAACTCCTTATGAGAAATGAGAATATTAAAATTTCAAAAGTACAGTCACAGCAAGTGGTAGGCGAGCATGAAGATAAATCAAATCCTATTTCTTGCCATGCTGTGAAAAGACTGCTGGCTTTTAATCATCCTGATGTGCCATATGTAAATTCCATCAAAGAAGAAGTTTGGTAAATGTTATATTCCATAACCACAGGGAAGAAAGCTATTTATAAACATCAATTAAATGATATAATATAGTCTAAAGCCATTAATAATAAAACTACTAATCTAGCTAGACATAGCTCTCATATTTAATAGGTTTTTTTCTTGTTTTCTGATATTTCAAACTTGCAAATACCTAGGAAAATATCTTATGCTCTTCTACTCAAGGTCACTCTAAATTGTTCAGTGAAAACATTGCACTCAGATGGTAGAACACAGTTTCCTTAGTACTAAGAATGAATATGTCCAGGAAAAAGTCCCCAAAGTGCTCATAAAACTAAGATAAACTATCTCTAAAAATGTAAAAGCATTTCAGTTAGTACACAAGCTTTTAAGTGCGGTCAGAAAGCTAGAAAGTAAAAAAAGAATGTAATACACGATTGTTCATACATTAGCAATTTGAAAATGGGTTAATTTTGTGCTCCTCTTATCTATATAAAATATTATTCAGGGATACAGATTTAATCAATGGGCCAGGTTAGCCTGACACATAACCTGAGAATTCTCACTCTGCCTTAATAACAAATAAATTATCAATCAAAATGGAAATATTAGCAATATTTCACTTTTATATAACAACCTGCATCAGAGATTATTAAAACACATTAAAGAAGTTGAAGAATTAAGTCTCACAATAATCCAAGGAAGTAGGTAATTACCATCTCTATTTATTGGCAGAAAAGCTGTGGCAAAAAACATACAATTATAATTGCTGAAAGTAAAAGAGGAAGCCTTTAGCAGATCGGGGAATGGTACCCAGAACTTCCAGTCACCAGATCTTGGTCTTAACTACCAGACTGTTCTTCCTCCATATAAAGGAGCTGAACTCAGCATTCTGCAAGGTCCTATTAAGAAGCTGATCCGAACATATAGTTATGTCTTCTCTTAACTGAACAGCTCCCAGAGTTTGCTGCAAATTTTTTAGTGGGCATGGGGCTTGCCTCTATAATCCATGCAACAATCAAGGAGTTTGATCTAGGGATGTGAACTGGTAACTGATGATGTTTACTGGGTACTGGTTAACCAGTTCCCAGGAGCAGCCCCACACCTGCAACCCATCGTGGGTGGAGGGCTGAGCAGAAGATGGGTCCTCTACACATGGGGCTGCTGGCTCCTGATGCTGGTCCCACAGCGTGATGCTGCTAGCAGCAGCAGCCCTATGCACAGTGGGGAGGGACAGGAGTGAGATCCCTTAAGATTTAACCAGTTAACTGAGTAACTGGGATTTTACATCCCTAGTTTGACCCCTCAAGCCATCAGATCCCAGGTCATCTTCAGAAACATAGACCGTTTACTTACAGTTCCTGCATCTCTAATGAATGCTCATACATGTCTGTCTCTCATTAGTTATCATTAGAGAGGAATAATGGTTTGGTAATTAGGGTGCTAATCTAGGGTTTGAAAGACGAAGTTTCAATCTCTGTACTGCCCCAGACTTGTGTGTGACTTCAGGCAAGTCATACAGTGTCTTTGTGCCTGTTTCTGACCTGTAAAATGGGTATGCTAGCATTTCCCTACTTCACAAGGGTATATTGTGAGATGTTCAGACACTATAGTCATATGGGCCACAAACACTTTAGCTAGATAGTGCCTCTCCGCATATCTGCTAAAAATGCCATGTGAAGAGGTCTCCCATATTGGCTAGTGTACCAGGAATCCTCTATTAAGAGGTGTTCCACAGCACAGAGGGAAAAAAATGGTAAGTAAATGATGATACAGTCTTGAAAAAGGGACTCTCACCTCCCTGACTATACCTAAATCCATGAATGGATGCCAAAGTTCATAGAAAGGTCCATACCTAAGTGAGTTAACTTTTGTCAATTTAATACTCATAGGAATTTAAAAATAGCAAAATTCATTATTTTAGCTATTTTAATCTGAAATGTCATGGTGTTTTAATGTTAGGGATCTTTAACCAAAAAGGGCTTGTATAAGGGTCACAAAGTTATTGGGGGAGAGTTGTGGTAATGGAACCCTTACTTCTGCAGTGCTGCTCCTACCGGCAGCACTGCCTTCAGAGCTAGGCAGCTGGAAAGTGGAGGCTGCTGCCTGTGAGTTCAGCTCTGAAGGCAGAGCTGACATCTGCAGCAGTTCAAAAGTAGGGTGGCATGATATGGTACTGACACTTTTACTTGTGTGCTGCTGGTGGTGAGATGCCACCTTTAGAGCTGGGTGCCATGCCAACAGTTGCCGCTGTCCAGCTGCCCAGCTCTGAAGGCAGCACAGAAGCAAGGGTGGCAAAAGCGCAAGATCCATAATATAACCTTGCAACCCCCCCGGAATTCCCTTTCGAATCAGGACCCTCAATTTGAGAAACATTCCCCTCCTCTATGAAATCTGTATAGTATAGGGTCAAAGCACACAAAGCAGAGATTTCATGATTCGTGAAGCAATTTTCACGCCATGAAGTTGGTAGGGCTATACTCATAGGGAAAGGAAGAACAAGATAGTGGATATGTACTTTGCCCATCTATAGCATCCAGTTAGGATTTTTTTAATTACCTTTCATTCACATAAGCAGAGGGTATGATGTGACTCATTTGTTACAAAAAATGTGAGATGATATGACCACTTTAAATCTGTAGCTGGAGTGGGTTTTAAGCAGAAGCTCTATAGCAAAGCAGAAATGCATAGCGTATTGTTAGCGATAACACTGTTTTTCAACTTCCTTAATGAAAGAAGAAAATAATCCTGTGATTCTTTAGCACTAGGACAAAGATTGTCACTTTTTCTATCACATAAACAAGGAATTATTGGCACTAATGACTAAGACAGAGCAGTAAAAGCTTTCCTGTAAAAGGGGAAGCTGGCATGCTACCAGATTGATAGGCCAATTGATTTACAGATAACATCAACATTATTCCTCAGGATACTGCCTAGCACCTGAAAAAAATCTCTCTCCTTGAAAGAGGATAAAAATGCTTCAGAGAGAACAACTTCCAGAAAAGAAACTTGCAAAATATTGTTCTATTCATATTTTTCTTCTGTGTAAAAAAACAAAACAAAACCCAGAAACAATGTCACCAAAAAATTATAGCACTGTATCTAAAGGAATGTTTTCTGTGACAGGAATAAACATCTTGGAACCTATTAAAAACAAAGATTTAATTTTACTGAATTTCAATGAAAAGATATATATGTGTGCATGTACACATATGTCCAGATTTTCAGCACACTCAGCAACATCTGTGAGCATAAACTGAAACCTGTCATATTTCCCTTACGATTAGGAGAAATGTAATGCTTCACTTCTTTATAATGTTACTTGTTTTGTTATAACTGGTATGTAGATTGAATGGCAGGTGACATTTCATAAGATTTAAATGAGGTAAGAAATTAATCAAATTAACATATCACTTTTCCAAAGTATAATGAGTCATTTGCATATAAAGTGCAATTGAGTCTGTAAATATAAAATGAACTCCAAATTACAGAGGGCACCGTGAACTGCATTTCTTACATTTTGTAATATATACGCTGTGTCAATTTTTTTAACACCCTGAAATCCTGGATGATTTATATTGCACTCTGCTGATGAAGTGATGTGTTTACCCTTCTGTGGATCACAGCACGTGAATGCACTATGCTATAACGTTTTGCAGGAGACCTATGGAGCCACTTGTACTTTAGCTTCAAAACCAGTCACTCATCTATCTGTCTGTTTCATGAAAGAAAATGCACTTAGAATCCCCAAGCTATATACTAAAAGAAGACCTACAATGGGATCCATAAGCAAATCCCTGTACTCATGTGAAATTCCACTGAAGTCCATGGGACTGTGGAGGTGCAAAGATTTTCCCACATGCCTCTTTGTAGAAAGACAGCTTTAGTGAAGATGCAGGGGTTTCAATCCACCAGACTTCAGAACAATAACAAGGGGGAAGCAAATAATCTAATCCATCAGTAAAGATTGGTTAGAATAAAGTTAAAATAGAGACCATGCAGCATTAAAATGTGGGGTAGGATGCCAACACAAACATTACATGCCAAGGCTACAGGCCTAATTCCTATTTAACAACCTTATCATGCATGGACAATATTAGCAGCTTTGGTTAGATAATTACAATAGTTATATGCTTAACCTCAATATGCAATATAACAAAAAGACTTGAGTTACTGTGGATTGTAACTTATGCTACTATCTACAAAAAGAATTATAGGACTAGAAGGGACCTGGAGAGGTCATCAAGTCGACTCCTTGCACTGATGGCTGGACCAAGCACCATCCAGACCAGTGGTTCTCAACCTGTGGTCTACAGACCCCTGGTGGTCTGTGACGGTACTGCAGGGGGTCCGTGGAAAGTTTAAAAATAAACTTTTTTTTTTTAAAGGTGGCCCGATCCTTACTTTTCTTTTCCTGTTTTTCTCCCCCAAGGAGGGTGTGTGAGAGAAATTTTAATAGATTGAAAAAGAGTCCGTATACTCAAAAAGGTTGGGAGGCACTGATCTAGATCATTCCTGACAGGTGCCTATCTAGTCTGCTCTTTAAAATTTCCAATGATGGAGATTCTACAACCTCCCTTGGCAATTTTTTCTAGTGTTTAAACACCCTGACAGGGAATTTTCTTAATGTCCAACCTAAATTTCCCTTGCTGTAATTAAAGGCCACTGCTCCTTGCCCTATGGAGCAGTCATTTTTCTCCTTCCTCCTTGTAACAAACTTTTACCACCAGATGGGCTTTTATTTATGAACATATTATTGCTTGCATTTCTCTAAGATGCAATATAAAGATGAAAAATAAAATCACTATCATATGGTACACATTTGCATAAATGTCATTTAAGTCAGATGGGCTGAACCCAAATGGCAAATTTTGCACAAGATTTCTATGACAAATTTGTTATTTATATACCTATATCTATATCACAGATATAGACATAAACAAATTGTCATGGAAACAGAATACAAAATTACAAACACTGTATATCAGAACTGAAAAGAAGTTATCCAATGAACTTTTAACACTGTGTACCAACTGAAGCATTGTCATTTAAATTTCAGAGCTAGGGAGAAAGAATAAATTTACTGAAAATCTTTTAGTAATGGGCAGCACAGTGTTCAATTGTCTCAGTCACAGTAATATGACTCACGAGGTGGTCCCAGGTTCCTTCTTCCACCAGTACAGAAGTAAGTTGCACAAGCTGTATAACTAGCACAGATTATTTTTCCCCCTCTCTACCTGCTCAGCTGTACTCACCAACATGTTTGTGAGGTAGAGGAGAAGGATGACTCAAAGTTCTTTTTGAGTCATATTCCTATTCCTACCTGTGCACCTGTGAAGTAGTAGGAGCAAATGTTGAGACAGTAAATTCTGGGACCAACACACCACATAACGCAGTAGGAATAGAAATCTACTGAACAACCTCATAAGGCAGTATGGTGACTTCTTATGCTCTTACTCTAACCCCTAAATGTACCACAGTTATACCTTTAACAAGGATTATCCTGTGATGCTACGTCCCATATTCTTCATACAAATATTATGATATGAAGATGACAGAACTAAGATATATTTTGTGCAGGGTGGGTCATGTGAAATGTCATTGGAATGGCTTTATTTTATCCTATTTCTAAGCATGTATCATTTTTTTATCTGAAGTTAAGAATATTGACTATGTGTCAATTACAAAAGTGCTTGCATCTGAATGTCAGTCAGACAGTAGGCAATCAGTCTGGATGGGCCATTAAGAAAGGACAATAGGTCTTTGAAGATGCTAATCCCCTTCCTTGCTGTGAAGCTTCCTGGGATGCTGCTTTACCACAGCAAGGCCAAGTGATTATGTCACTAAGCCAGTAAAATATAATATTTTCCTCATCATTTCTATTGGAAGGGGGTGGCAGTCAAACTAGGAAACAAAGGATTCTTGCCGTATGTAAATCCTATTTAAAGCTGGGAAGTGAATCAGTCTTGTTTCTTCTCCACTGCCTTGGGTGTCCAAGAAAGAAAACTACTAAAACCACCTGAAGAAACAAAGAAATTAAGCTAGGGTTGGGGGAGCCTGAACCCAAGCAAGAAAGGTCTAGTCTGTGAAAAGCATCCTGGGAAATTCAGGTGAAAGCAGTACAGTTTACCTCAGCGGTGGATTTAGAGCTAGTGGGGCCCTATGCTCAGCTTCATTCTTGGAGCCCCCCCGGCACCCAGCCAAGAAAAAGAACATTCACTCTTCCTGTCCCTCCCATTTTCATTCTTTATTTAATTCATCCTACTCTTATAAGTAATAAGTAAATGAAAATAAAGTGAGGTACCTTGACTGTTTTTGTAATCTAACTTTTTTTTTACAGACCAACTGAAATTGATGGTGGAGTCAGGTATTTCCTTGATGCAATGCTGTTTCTTTACAAAGAATATTCATAAAGTTTTGCATCCTTAAACATTGTAAGACTCAAACAGCACTTTCTTTGCTCACAGTTCAAACCCTTTTCCCATCCAGCACTCTACCCAACTGTTCTCTCTTTCAGCTTTTTCTCTACAAGTGCTTCTCTGACTGGCTATCAGGTGCTGAATAATACCCAGCCCCCTGTATTTGCATTCAAACTGCTGGGAAAACCCTTTGGACTGCATTACTCAGCTCTTAGTTCAACCTTGCCTGTGGACTGTGTTTTGGGTGGTGACATCTATTCTCTCAGGTACCTATTGCATAAATGAGCTTCATTGCCATTTACATGTATCCTTAATGAAGATTGTACCCACTAACTTCAATGAATTTCATCCAACTCCCAAAAACCACACACCAATGGACTTTCTTGCTATGCTGCTGGCCTTCTCCTCCTCCTCTTCACTACCACCACTGCCTCCTTCTGGTGCTAGGGACACTTACAAATGGATGTAGTGCTTACTAACATGAATAGTCCCCAAACAACTTCAGGTTCTTCTTTACCTTCTGAGATTCATTGTTTCTCACTCATTTCCTATAGCTAAAACCATTTTTATTATACATTTAATTTCTATAAAAAGATAAGTAATTCTGATATACCTATATCTCTCCTAGTACTAGGGAAGATAACACTTGAAAAAGGAAGAAAGAGCAAAGGCAGGAGAAAGAGAGAGAAAGGTAGTTACACATCAGCACAGCAGGGACAGAGGCTACATCTCTATTATACTATTAATAGAGGTGCTTTAATTGAAAATACCCCTTTGAGTAAAATCTTGCAATAATGTACATTACCTTAGATTCACTCAGTCCCCTTTGTTAGTATCTTTCCTCTCATTCCTCTAGAGAGTCCTGAGAAACATTTAACTCTCATGTATTGTAGTCAGCAATTCATTCTCTAATGGATTCATCTACATCAGGATTCAGGCAACACTGTACAGTACATACTCCTCTTTCCTCAGTCTGCAAGCAAGAGGACTAAGCAGAGCTACAGTCTGTGTGTCCAGCGTCTTAGAATATAATTCTCCCTTTGTTTTATACAGATGAATGCTGTCTATTCTCTCTTGTGAGGAACAGTATAACTTCCTCTGTCAAAAAAAACAGAAAACAAAACAAAAAAACCCTAGCACTTTCCATTAACTGCAACTGTGTAACTAAAACCCCTGCTTGACTTGAAACAACTGGAGCTCCAAAACATTTGGGCAAGAGAAATAAACACCTTCCTAAACCCATCTCCAAATGCATAAAAATGCACGCTCATGAGTGCAGGCAAGCATACTCCCCCTCACGCATACACAGCACAGGCTCATCTATACTACTGCCTACTCTGAATTGCTGCAGGAAGTAATTTTAACAGAGAAAAAAATGAACAAAATTCATTCAGTTTATTAGATTTATTCTCTACAGGAGTCACTTATTTTAATGAATAGTCATAATAAATTTACAATTGAAAAGTGATGTAATTTGTCCAGACATTGAAGTGTATAGCTAAATAATGGTCACTTGTGAAGCAGTATAGTTGTTTATCTCAAGTTTGTGTTTATTCTAACTAAGCATCAATGGCAGCTTAAATCAGAAATAAATGAGCTAACTGATAATGGCTGCATATTTTGAAAAGGCAAGGTTTTAAATTATGCCAATGGATTGTTCTTCCTAGATTGGTAAACAGATCTCAAAGGGGGGGTCCAGCTGTTTCCATAATGCTACCTCCTGAATTTCAGGGAACTACCAGGAGGACTCAGAATGAGAAAGAAACTAATCAAAATGGCACTCAAGTCAATGGAAAAATTTCTAACAACATAATGGTCTCAGAATCAGGCCCAAAGCCATCAATGGCCATTGTCTATTTTGGCAGTTCCAGCACAGATAATTACATGAACGTATCTATCATGATAAATATACATTGTTTAGAATAAAATCCTTTTGCTAAAATTACAACAGATCCACTATCTTATCTATCAGGTATACTGTGCTGAATGATCCAAGTGCATCATGGGCAGTTGACTTAGCTACAAAAAAGTTAATTTGCGTAGCTTTTTCTGCTTCTTTTTTCAGAAGAGGCTTTTCTGACATTTGGCCCGTCTACACCGGGCCAAATGTCGGGAAAAAAACCCTTTTTCATAACATCCCTTCTTCCTCGTAAAACGAGGTTTACAAGGATGCCAAAAAAATGTGTCTGCTCTTCCGAAAAAAATTCGGAAGGGCAGACGCATTCCCTGGATGTGGCAGAGTTTTTCTGGAATACTGCCGGTATCCCAGAAAAACTCTGCAGTGTAAACATAGCCACAGTGACAGCCAGCTGACCTATGGTTAAGCAACACTAAGATCATTCCCTGTGCTAAGCATTAATGGCTGAATCCTGGTACTCTTACTAAGTCAGACTGCAGCGGGAGCTTTCACAGACCAAAGAAGCAGCAATATTTACACATTAAATAATATATATATGGAAATGTGTACGGTCTTATCCAAAGTTGAATTATTAATTTTAATTAGAAATGTAATAAGAAATAATAAAATAAGAAGCAAGAACATCAATGTTTGTCTAAAATACTGTCCCCTCCCTTTGGCATTTGACATTTATCATTGTATTTCTATCAAAGGATATAATGTGTACCCACTCCATCTTCTGTACTTTGCCACAGCCTACTGAAAAGAGAGTCATGTTAACCTAGGATTTCTATACATAAGCTTATTCTGCATACACAAACAGAAATTATTTAACACCTTCACCTTTTTTTGAACTTCAAACTGATTTTCTTTTAAAACGTAAATTTTAATTCACCATTTCCCCATATTTTAATGTTACACATTCTAAATACAGTGCCTTACTATTTTAGCAGCATCTGCAGTTTGCCTGACAAGAGAAAGCATTACAATTGCATATAAGTTCATAGAGCTGTAATGATATGGTCCCAGCTTACATAATCACCCGACTAACAGTTTATAAAATTAATTACACAATTACACATTATCAGAGTAACCTGTGCCCATTTCATTTTCAAGGGCAGTAAGGAGAAGAAACTTTTATTTTGTACTGACGTAGTGTTCTAGTGATCATTATCTGCAACATAATTTTAAATGCAAAACTCTACCACATGACACATTTTCTATATGTTTAGCCTTGTGACTAAGGAAGTGTCTTTAAATTTAATTGCTACATTGGAACTACCAGGCCATATCTTCAGCTGGTGTAAGACCATGGACAGGTTAAACCGCTAATCTGGACTTTCCTCATCCAGCTACACCTGTGGTCCAGTGTCTGAGGCTGGAGCACCCACGTGGAAAGGCCAGAGGCCCATGCTTAGTAACTCCTCCCTTGCCTTCCCAGAGCTTCCGGAGCACCACAAATAGCTGACTTGCATTGTTCAGACACAGGGATGGAGGATGAGGATCAGGGATATAACTATAGCCGTTATAAGCCAAGATGTGGCTGGCTGGCTGGATGGAACACGTGTATACACACAGTTGGGACTTGGATGCAGCAGCCTGTTTGTGAGCAGTGAAGACTGGAGGGTATTGCAGCAAAACATTGAAAAGGCACCCCAGATCACAGGTCAGAGGTAACAATCATTAGTCTGGATTGTACCTTTGCCATGTCACAACAAGAAAGGTTGGAAGATCAAAAAGTAGCTGGATGGATGTCATCAAAAGGGTTTGATTAGATGCAGAGTCAGAGACACTGCTTCAAAACAGGCTGGAATGGAGGAAAAGGGCTGTAAGAGCCAGATCTATAAAGATGGCACTAAAACTAGAAAAAGAAAAGACACAAGATCAAGTATTTGCTTATGACCTTTTCCTTGTAACACAAGCTTTTTTGGGAGGAGGGGAGTTTTACATATTAATCCAGACATTTTCCCATTTTTCCAACTGACAGCTAGGTTACCTTTGCATCATGAGTTCAATTGTGTATATGATGGCAGAAAACAAAATAAAAAAAACTTTCAAATACACCTGAAGCAGGCCTTCCCTAAATCAAAGCCCAATGCCTCTCATTCTCTGAACTCTAGTGTCTCTAGCTAATAAGTGGAGACAATGATCATTTTTCCATTAAATCAATTTTTGTAAAGTAATATATATTGTGAGCTGGGTTACACTTGTTAGGAGTTAGGTGAAATCTAGCAAACTGATGGGTCTAATGGGCCCATCATTTAAGATAGCGATAAGAGACAGTTAACAGTCCGCATCTAAAATAAGACATAATGGAATTTTCTCCAAACCAGCACCAGATATGGAGAGTATTCCACTGAGTATTACATGCATTAGGGATGTAAGTGATTAGTCGACTACCTGATAAGCCTAGGCTTTTTGGATAGCTGAGTCACTACTTGACTAGTCGCTTCCCCCCACCCCTTGCTGCCTCTGTTTCAGAGGCAGGGGGAGCAGGAGCTGGTGCCAGGGGGAGCTGGCTTAAAAGCCGGTTCTCCCCAGCACCGGCTCTGTGAGGGTAGGGGTGGAAACAGGAACAGCGGGGAAACTACAAAAGTGGGGACCGAAGCAGTCCTTGCTCACGCAGGGCCCCAACTGCTGTGCCTCTCCTTTGAAATGTACAAGACTCACCCCCTTTTAAAGGGAGAGGTGCAGCTGTCCACAGGCAGCTCTTGTACATTTCAAAGGCAGAGGTGCAGTGGGATAGCAAGTGTCCCCCTTATCGAATGATCGAGTAGTCGATGGAAATTCCATCAACTACTCAATTAGTTTTTTAATGGAAATTAAACATCCCTAACATGCATGCCCCCGTAAGTGTTGAAAAGATAAAGTGGAGCACAGATAAAAGACCAGGACAGATACAAACAGCCTGCATAACAATGGTACATGACCCTGGAAGAAGCTAGGGAGAGGACTTCTGGATAAGGTGCTGGCTAAAGAGGCTTGGGAATATAAACAAAGTAGTTATACCATTTTTGGTACCTCCTGCATTCAAAGAAGCAGGAGCTAGTACATTTCATGCAAATACACAAGCTCCCAAACTTTGATTAGCTAATTGTATCAAAAAGGGGTAAGGATATATTCAAAATACTGTAAAGGACAAGTCAGATGGAGAAACAAGTCTCTTCTGAACTCCAGACACATGCTTAACTTTGGGCCTCTTCAAATTTCTTCAAAATTTCAAAGGACTTTTTTAAGGGCATACTTTTCTCTAAACAGCTTTCAGACTCTTGACATTTTGAAAAGTAATCAAAATTTTGTTTGTTTGAATATATGTGAAATACATTGCCAAAAAAAAAAATCCCATTTTGAGGATAAAAGAACAACAACAACAAAAAAACCCACACAATATTGTATTCAACAATGTATTTTTTTTTAAAATGTGTATATTTATGTCTATTACACCCACACAAAATGCAAATCCTGAAGCAGATACCCAATATTGCCAATGTAAATTACAGAAGAACTAAAATTACAGAACAAAATGAAGCTAAGGTTATATTACGCAGACAGCTGTTGAAACGATGCATGAACATTGAGGATATCAGAAAAGAGAAATGTGCATTTTTCAGCAGTCTCTATGATAGAAAATGTAAAGTGATGATACAGAATCACATTAAGAGTAAAATCATGTTATAATGTCATATGCTAACATGCTAGCCAATACATAACTATTATTTGCAGGTGTTTGTAACTCAGCTATAAACATTATAGGTGTACTGAAATTTGGAATAGATAGCAGCAACCATACCTAGACTCCTTATCCCAGCATTTAGGCCCTGATTCAGGGAAGCTCAGGGCCGAAATTTATCCCTTATCAGAGAAGTACCTATGCAAGCACTTAATTTTAAACACATATTTAGGTCCCGTTGACTTCAAGGTTGTAGAGGTCAGTAATACTTCAGTTTGTACTTAACCAATGTTCTGAATCAGGATGCTCTTCTGAAATGAAGCCTATAAGAAGAATGCCTTGAATTTTGCAACAGAACAGGAGAAAGCTCTGATTTGTATTAGGGTGGTCTACACCTTAAAAATCTTCCATTCTTAACACTACTGTGACTACCAATAACATCAGTGGGTTTATATATAAAATCTGAAATCAGAGGAAAATAAATCCTAAGTCTGTAGAATTCAGTGAGAGAATTGTGCAGGCCAGTAGCTTATGAACATATATATCTGCCAGACATGAGCCCTGCAGAAAACAGTTAAAGTGTGGTTTAGAGGTTATTATTAACCTGGGAGAATCAAATTAATCTAATGAAGCATCAATAATGCTAATATTCTGAGGCTATATAAATAATCACATATTATCAAGAATCCCAAATGTTGAAATAAATAAAAGACTTTAGCTGCACAAAAATGCAATTGCTTCATCTGAAGTACAGTCAAAATAGTTGATATTGACTTCTGTGGAACATCTAGAGAAACCTGAAGCACACACCAAAAAGTTTTTGCCCAGTTTTCACAGCCATCCAAATAGTACCAAAATATGGTGTATCCAATTTATATTATACTTATTTGCTGACATTAAAAACATTTGTACAAAATATTGCAAGCTTGAACCCACAGAAAGCAAATACTAAGTGTTTTTCATTTCAGATCAGGTGTTGACCTCCAGCGCCTCTTTCATTACAAATTAGGCACTGGCTATAACAATGTGTATCCCCATCTTAAACTTGATTCACCCAACAATACTAAACAAAGCTTTTTATAACTAAGCAGAAGCAGTAGAATTTTTGAATAGTCAAATCAAGGAAAAATGTGCTGATGAAAAGCTGAATGACTCAACTCAGTTTGTTACTTGACTCAA
Organism: Rafetus swinhoei; assembly: GCA_019425775.1. Lineage (NCBI taxonomy): Eukaryota > Metazoa > Chordata > Testudines > Trionychidae > Rafetus > Rafetus swinhoei. Next base: position 184,889,065 of record CM033437.1, on the reverse strand, counting down.
TTTCACTAAAATTGGCTTTTTAGTTTGAAACCCTGCAATGTAGAAAGTAACATTTGCATCTACTTACAAATGCATCAATAGTAGCTTAATTTTGCAAGATTTCTTGTTGAATAATCTAGTCTAATTACATTGGCATTTGATTGATATAAAACAGTTTTGATTTCATTTTCTACTGGTCTTTTACACTTAAATTGCATGATCTGCAAAGGAATACATTTTTGCTTAATTATTATCATGTCAGTAGGGGTCTAATTTTATTGGCTTCTCTACTGAATAATTTGATAACTATAGAAAACAGATTTGATTTAGCTTATTGGGGTTTCTCAGTGTTAAAACTGCCTGGTTAAAAGAATAATATGTTTATATTCAGTTCCTATATGCTCGATCGTGAGATAAAGATGTGTCCTGAATAAGGGACAGTGCATTATGGTGGTGTTCTTTGAAGCAGCACAGGGGTAAAATCATGAGTTATTCCTCCACCACTACAAGGAGTATACTGTGCTGAGTCTTTAGCAGAATATATGCAGCCCACAGGCAGCGGCTAGGCAGCCAACACAGGCTGCCTCAGAGATGGACCTAGTTCCTGCATTAAGAAAGCAGGAGAGGGGGTGGATTCTGGAGTGGACTAGGGGATAGGGAACATTGGCTATAGTCATTCAACACCTTGATCTACCTTTACCTGATCACTTATGTCTGGAGACAGGGGTTAGAGCAGATGCTCATCACTCTTGTTTCCAATCCCATGCTGCCATCCATGCTGTAGGCAGCCAATTCAGGGAAAACAGGACTATGCCCTTTGTACAGAACTTTATTGGTTTAAAATATAAACAACAATACACCTGTAAGAAAATAATTATGTGAAATAGCCTTAAAAGATGAAAGTGGATGTAATAAATCATTAATAAAAATACATATTTTTATATGGAATAATATTGTCACATTACCATAGCAACATGGAGAATGTCTGATGCACACTATGAATATTTAAGATGTATCATATTGCAAAACAAGAAATATTCTATTTCTCGTGTTTCTTTTTAAATTGTATCACTCAAAAGTACAACTCTCCTCAGACCTCTGAAAGTCTTGATGTTATCATTCTTATATTTCTCTCATACCCCCTCAAATGCACCCATATAAAATATAAAACACTGATGCTTGTACAATTCTGTGAGTTTCGACTGTTTGGTAGCAGATAGCAATACGTGCAAAGAAAGTCAATTTAGTTGCAGATTTCATCTTTGGAAATTTTTCTCATTACAACTCTTTGTACAGTGTGACAGGTGTAAGATACCATGACAAATTTAGGAAGCAGTATTGTGACTCTGACAATGTATGTTGTTGTTTTCATTAATCCACCAGGAACAAAAAGATGGCTAATTGGAAATAAAGTTAACTCAATGGCCTACAGCTGAAAGAACTCTGTGTGTCAATTTGCAGAGTAAGTGATTCACAGAGTATTCCAACTGCATTATTATTAAAGTTAATGATGGTCTGCACAATTTATTGATATTATTTTGACTGCTTGCAACGTTTACATATGTGCATTCAACTTCAGAATTTGCACTGCAACTCTATTAGCATTCATCTGTTACAGGTTACATGCTTTGAGATTAAAATAAATGGCATATTATATTTCAAGTAAGAACATGTGCTAGAAGTACATCACAGTACAACAGATGTTGCTAAATCAAATAACCATCAGTCTTACACTGATTTAATATCACTGGCAGTGGGATAACATTAAAATGCTGCTGGACTAGGAAGGCAAATCAGAACAGAATTCTGTAACTAAAAAAACTTGAGCCCAGTTTTACTTTGGTTCAGTATCTTGAACTCCCTTAAAACGAAAACATAAACCTAATGTAAGTTATTTAGTATTATTTATCCTAGTATTCTTCCTTGTTACGGGAAATTCATTATATTTATTGTAGAGATATGTGTTCATGGATGATTTTGTGCATCCCCAAATCCTATTATATTTTTATATAATATATATATATTAGACTCTTAGGTGCCACAGGGATACTTGTTGTTTTTAAAGTTATGGACTAACATATCTATCCCTCTGAGACTTTAATTTTCTGGGTTATCCTAGCACCACTTCACGTGTCACTCTTATTTTATTTTAATGTTAGGCAGCAGCCAGAAAGAGATAAGCATTCTACACATGTTCTCATTGTCTTACAAATGCTATGTCTCTTTCTTACTGAGAAAATAATATTTTTGTAGCCCTTAAGTATGATTTTTTTGTAAATCTGTATATTGATTTTAACAAGCTCCAAGACACATTCCACAACTGGAACTCAGAGATATGCTTCACTGTATTAAGGTCCAGGTCTGTCCATTCTGAAGTTTTCCAAATACATATCTAATACCAATACCAGCAAGGGGGAGAAAAGAGAATCATTTAAAATATTTTAAAATTTTAAATATCTATCTATCTATCTATTTATCTATCTGTCAATCAAAAAATCAATAACAAAACACTACCATGTTGTCTAGGATCTCAGGAACAAATCTATGGAAATTTTACACCCTGTAGCTAATGAAGACCTGTATCAATGTACTTACTCTGGGGAATGACTATGGAGTGCATGATTCTTCTGCTCATCAATTCATGCAACACTGTTTACTTTCCAGTCTCTTTTTATAATTGCCTTCTTCCAAATACAGAGATTGTCACAATTCATGCCAGAAAGGCAAAAAGAAAGTGTTCTTTAGAGGTTTATTTGGGGGGAGGAAGGGAGATTCAAATTTTAGTCACACTACACTGTTTACAATTAATGATAAGTTTCAATATAACTTTTCTTCTAAAGACAAGTATTTCTATACTTTTTCTGTTTAAGTAATAAATGTTACTTTCCTTTAATGAATTGATAGTGCCTATTTTCTGTTCAGATCCTCTGTAATCAGTGGTAAATTCATAAGATAGGCAATTAATCTTTAGGGAGGAACAGAAACTATTTTTTCCCCTGACCCAGCACTAAATCAGGGAATAATTTGTCTTTTTAGCAGAAAAAGTGAATGAATTTGGTTATTTTCAGCAAGCATTTTTATTAGCATTAACAAAAGATGTTCTACTTTTCAGTATGATATATTACAATCTATGCCATGACTCTTGTTTTATCAGCGAAATGTTGGCCATAATCTACTGTTTACAAATTGTAGCATAGCATTCTCTGATCTTTGCCAACAATAAGCATCCTCTCACAAGTTTGATTTCATTGGTATTTTACTTCTTAAACATCAACTTGGTTTATTCTTCATCTTTCATTTCATTACTTTCAATTAATTATCCTGTTTAATATTCATTATCTTATACACGTCACCATTTTCAATTTTTTTTTACATATTGACTATATTATTCCTTTCATCTTAGTCTACTCTTACTGGGAGGACATGGAAAAATGAACAGTCAAGATAAAAACAACATTTAAATTGCTTTAAATATTAAACTAGAGGCTAATAACATAGTAACATACAACACTGTACATCTCTCTATTTGGTTTCTACATTTGAATGGCACTGGCCATCTTTCCTTTTGCAACTTCATTGCTGAACTGAACATTATTTGCATATATGTAGCCATGTTTACCCTCTCTCCAAATACCCATGTATAATGACAATACCATTCTGGGTAATTACAGTATATACCTGAAATTGGTTTACCTTGATGGAGTCTGAGTATACTGATGAATCTGTTATTTGCTTACCTGAAAACAGAGAAAAATATTTTGTTAGTTTCATAACTAAAATACAGAATTCTAAGAAATCTCGTATTTTGCAAATTGAAGCATAAAGTAAAATATGTCCCTAGAATACTATATAGCTTTTGGATATATTGTATGATAAAAATATAATAAAGGCCAATTATTGGTATTGAACATAAAGCTTTAGTATTGTCACTTTTGTGTACATATTTTTTAATGAATGGACCATATTACTGTAATAACTCAATGAAAATATTAATTTTCAAATATCTAAAGCTTCAAAACTAAACTTGAAGAACAAAAATGTGTATTTGTATGTGCTTGGATGTGTATTCATTTTCTCTCTTGAATAAGGACTCTGTTCTGAGTTTGTATATTTGTATACATAAACCATTTTCATTGGAGATCATTCTAAATGATGCCATAAATATTCATACACATGATATTACACAGAAAGAGAAAACCCACACAAACCTCTTCTCATTATTCTCTTTATGTTCTCCTTGGTTCCTGATAGTGATATGTAAATATGCTTTTGTTCCGCTGCATTGCCTTATTGTTTCCAAATTCTGGAGCCAAGCAGCAATGACACAAACATTCCATACCATTTTGTAGCAGATACAGAGTGTCTGGAAATTCATATAGTGTTTGAAAGACTACTAGAACACACATTTTGTTTATGGAAAGCATAAATCAGAACTATGTTTGGAATCAATTTATCATTTTTAATTGTATAAACTATGTCAAGTGAAACTACTTTCACAACCACACTATGGCTACATCTACACTGCAAGCTTCTTGCGCAAGAAGCTTTTTGTGGAAGAGATCTTCTGCAAAAACTTTCTTGCACAAGAGCGCATCCACACTGCAAAAGCGCATTGGAAAAGCAATGCGCTTTTGCGCAAGAGAGCATCTAGACTGCATGGATGCTCTATCTGATTGCCATTAACAGAATGGCCACCAGGGCACCTGTGCTTCTTCTAATAGGCTGTTTTTGCGCAAAAAAACCCCCTGTTTCCTGCCCACACACACCTTTTGCGCAAGAGCTCTTGTGCAAAAAGGAGTTATTCCTCATAGAAAGAGGAATACCTGTACCGCAAAAAAACCCTCTGTTCTGTCGATTCACTGTAAATTTTCTTGTGCACAAATGCGCTTGAGGTGTGGATGCTCCACGAGTTTTTGCGCAAAAACTCTGCAGTGTAGACATAGCCTAAACCATCCACACTTCCCTTCTAAAAGCCAATTCAAATATTCTTCAGAAGATGAAGACCCCTTGGAAAACTTGAGTCTTAATCCTGCAAAATGTTCCATGTGTAAGCATATTTGAACAAAGGATCTTAGCCAGTGTTCTATGGCATGTTCTAACTTTTTACAGTGATCTGCATTACATTATAAGAAAGATTAAACAGGGCATACATAAACAACAAATAATATTTGTACACCATCAAGACATGTTGTGCTGGCGTCAACCTGGAAAAGACCTCAGAGATGCCAGAATTTTCAGAATTTCTGCAATGGCTTGTGCAAGATTTTGATGGACCATTTACCAGTGGCACTGGAACTATTTTTAGGGTAGAGTGGAGGTGCAGCTCAGATCCCCCAACTGTTCATATCCTTCATTGTCCTACATTGGGGTCTCACCTAGGATTGCCAACTCTCCCAGATGAGGTAGATTGGATGCCATTGCTGCAAAATGGCATTGGCCAGTCTAGTTTGGGAGAGTTGGCAATTTAGCTACAGCTGGAGGCAGGATCCTAAGCACCAGTGAAGCCTGCAGGGCTGGTGGCCTGGGCCCCATGGAGGTGGGCTACAGAACCCAGGGAGATGGACCCCCACATCTCTACTTCCTGTGCTTATCTCTTTCTTGCTCCTCGGCCTACAAATCACACAGTCTATGTTTATGGGAAGAGACCAACTCTCTCAAACTTTTATTTAATTATTTTTGTTATTTATTATTTATGTTATGGTAGTGCTCAAAGAGACCAATACATATCATTGTTTTATTGTTCTAGAAGCTGTACAGACATATAGGAAGAAAGAGTCACTGCCTTACAGAGTTTACAACCTATACATGCAAGACATAAGTCTGAAGAATAAACATACAAGTACAAAATCTAAGAGAAACTTTACTACTATTTTTTTATATATTCAAATTGAACAGGATATTAACTAGTTACCATAGAGATGTGATTGCAGAGTTGCCTCAGAGGGCAAATATGGATCTGTACCAAGTTCTAACAACTCTTTGCACACAGCCATGTCTGAGACAAAAAACAGGACTATGTAGCACTTTAAAGACTAACAAGATGGTTTATTAGGTGATGAGCTTTCATGGGCCAGACCCATTTCCTCAGATCAAATTGTGGAAGAAAATTGGCATGACCATATATACCAAAGGGATACAATCAAAAAAAGTGAACACATATAAAAAGGACAAACCAAATTTCAGAACAGAGGGGGGATGAGGGGGAGAGGTAAATATCTGAGTGCTAGTGTCAAATAGACAACCACCTAACCTCAAGATGATTCTTACCAACAACCACAGGACATACCACACTAATACCAACCCTGGAACTTTTCCTTGCAACAAACCCCGTTGCCAGCTTTGTCCACATATCCACTCTGCTGATACCATTATTGGACCTAACCAATTCAGTTATAAGATCAAGAACACATATTCCTGCTCATCCAGAAATATAATTTATGCTATCATGTGCCGACAGTGTCCGTCTGCTTTGTACATTGGACAAACGTCTCAGACACTTCGCCAAAGAATCAATGCACACAAAACAGATATTAGACAGGATCACAAAGAAAAAACAGTTTCTTGCCATTTCAACCAGAAAGGGCATTGTCTCAATGACTTGATTACCTGCATCCTGCTTCAAAGACATTTTAACACCAGACTTGAAAGAGAATCCTCTGAACTGTCATGCATGCTTAAATTTAACACTTTACGCCGAGGTCTCAACAAAGATGCTAATTATCTTACCCATTACAAAGATAACTTCCCCAATTATCACCTCTAATATCATTAGCTCACAGACATTTACCTCCCTCCCTCATCCCCACTCTGTTCTGAAATTTGATTTGTCCTTTTCATATGTGTTCACTTTTTTTGATTGTATCCCTTTGGTATATATGGGATACAATTTTCTTCCACAATTTGATCTGAGGAAGTGGGTCTGGCCCATGAAAGCTCATCACCTAATAAACCATCTTGTTAGTCTTTAAAGTGCTACATAGTCCTGTTTTTTGTTTCAGCTAGACTAGACTAACACGGCTACATTTCTATTACTATGTCTGAGACAGTCTGCTTTGCATTGTTTAGACTTTTGACTTTATGGTTTTTGTTTGTTTTTAATGCAGTTAAATAGACTATTAGGCCAGAAGGGATCACTTGTCTGACATCCTACCTAACATAACCACAGAGCTTCTCTGAATTAATTTCTGTGTTATCTAGAGCATATCCTGTGGAAAAACCTTCGATCTTGATTTAAACATTCCAAATGATTGAGAATCCACCACAATCTTTGGTAAATTGTTCCAATGGTTAATTACCCTCACTGTGAAAAATGTGTGCCTTACCATTAGTTTGAATTTGTCTAGCTTCAACTTCCAGGCAATGGATCTTGTTATACCTTTGTCTACTAGATTGAAGATCCCATTATCAAATTTTTGTTTCCCATGTAGGTATTTATAGACTGATCAAGTCACCCCTTTTACCTTGTCTTTGTTAAACTAAATAGATTGAGCTCTGAGAGTTTATCACTATGGGCTTGTTTTCTATTCCTTTAATAATTCTTGTGGCTTTTCCTTGAGCACTCTCCAATTTATCAATTTATCTCAAATTTTCATCATCAGAAATGGATACAGTATTCCAGCAGGGTTGCACCCATGCTCCAAACAGAGGTATTATAACATCCCTGTTCCTAATCTGCATACCCCTCCTGCCTATTCACCTAAGGAACACATTAGCCTTTTCAGCCATAGTGTTAGACTGAAAACTCAGGTGTAGTTGATTATCAACCCTGACCCAAGCCTTTTTCAGCGTCATGATAGTGTGATAGTGTGACACACTTCCAATGATAGTGTGACACACATTCTTTGTTGATGCATGACTCTACATTTGGCTGCATTCAAATTCATTTAGCTTGCTTGCATCCCATCTCCTGTCAATGCAGATCACCGTGTCTCAGCGACCTGTCTTCTTCCTTATTTGCCACTGCTTCAATTTTGTCTCATTTGCAAACTTTATCAGTAATGATCTTATGATAAAAATGTTAAGTAGCAATCCCTGTGGGACCCAACAAGAAACTCACCATCTCATGAAGATTCCTCATTTACAATTACATTTTAAGACCTTTAGCCATTTTTTAATCCATTTAATGTGTGTTTGGTAATTTTATTCTTCTAGCTTTTTAATCAAAATGTCATGTGGTAATAAGTCAAATGCCTTAAAGCAGTTTACACAATGTACAGGAACATATTAAATATTTTTTTTTCTTTAAAAACCTTCATAGAAGGAAGTTGCTACAGTTATGTCTAGACTGAAGGAATGTGTCTGCTTCAAGGAATGCGTCTGCTTTTCCAAAAAAGTTTTGGAAAAGCGGACTGGTTTTTCGGCATCCCTGTAAACCTCATTTTATGAGGAAGAAGGGATATTCCAAAAGAGGGTTTTTTCCCAAAATTTGTCCCCATGTAGACGGGCCAAATTTTGGAAAAGCCTCTTTCAGAAGTAAATTGGAAAAAGATACGTAATTTGCATACCACAAATTGCGTTTCTTTTTCTGATTTATCTTTGTAGTGTAGACCTAGCCTACAGGGACAAGAACAAGGTGTCCAGAGTCCAAATAAGTCATTTAGACAATCTATGTGAAACTCTGCCTGCTACTCTTTAGAATATTCATGTGCCTAATACCAAAGCAGAATAGACTGCTTTTGCATGGACAATTCCAATGACTTTCCTTTTTTCCACTCAAGGTTCTAGAACTTCATTCCACCGTAACCACTTTCTGACATCAAAAGTTACTACATGATCCCAGGAGCAGGCCCAAAGCCTGTGCCTGCACAAGCCCCACTGCCCCTACAGGGGGCCAAAGCTAAAGTCCAAGGACTTTAGCTCCAGGCAGAGGGACTATAACATGAGCCCTGCTGCCCATGGCTTAAGCCCTTAAGCCAACCCTGCTGACCCCATTAAAATAGGGTTCTGACCCACTGTTGGGTCCTGACCAACAGTTTGAAAACCTCTGTTCTATAGTAATGTACCTCAGGGAAGAGAACACACACGGGGGGCCAACCAAATTGCCAGGCTCCTTGGCAAGGTGCAGGGGGCCTAACACTGCACTCCCAAAAGGGGCAGGGCCTCTTCTGGAAGGGGTGGGGATAGAGGCTAGCCTCCCCCAACCCCACCAGGCATACAGCACCTGGGGCTCTGTTTGCAATGTAAAGGGCCTGGTGTTCCAGCTGCCATGGTAGCATTGACCCGGAGCCCTGTGCCCTTTTGAATGACCAGGCCCTGGTGCAGTTGCCCTGTTTGCCCCCCTCCACTCCCTAGCCATGCTTGAAAACACAGGTTAGGATGGCTGTACTTTCCAAATAGATGTATTGGAGACTTCTGTACTAATTCAGTCATTCGTGTCTAGTAAATCTTCAGTTTCATATCTCCAAAAACATACTTTGGCACTCAATAAAATGTACTAGTATTGTTAATCAGATAAAAATAATCATCCTAATATCTAGGTGGGAAAAATAATAAACCTAGAATTGCAACAAAACTAAAATCACTTTTTTGCCTTCTTTTTCAATAACTAATGCTTTATCACTATCACTTTAAATCACAGGTTGTTTTAAACTGTTTCTCTCTCTAACAGCTTTCGTATTGATGCTCATATGTATCTAATCAAATTATAATCCAAGCTTAACTTCCTTCTTGGTTGTGGATTATAATGCACTTCCATTATATTACTTCACATCTGATCTAGGTTTGAGAGCAAGGCGCCAGTGTTTCACAGCCCAATTTTAGTAGTATATGTTGCATAGATGTCACATTTGCTCACATCACTTGGTCTGGTCAGACCTGTTTGTGTCACATAAATTTTCTCTGTGTTTGACTTTGGGTTGACATTGCAGTTTACAAGCTAAAGAGCAGCTAAATTAAGCAGAACAAAAACAGGCAACTGACAGCTAAAGAAGCTGTAGACCCAAATCTACCCATTCAATTAATCTGCAGTTTTATCCACTGTTCTGTTTGAATGCTTTATTAAAATTTCAGCAGAAATTATGTATTAGTGAGCCTATATCTAGTAAAAACAAAATTCCTGAAATAAAGGCAAAGTAGATACTTTTGCAAAAAAAGCAGTTGTAAAAATATCCCTCTTGTAAATAATCAGCACTTTTGTATATTTTTCCATCCTACATATGCACTTGGCCGACAACAGATATCATTTTGCTGCTCTCAATTGTTTCGTCTTTATAACAAAGCTTCACTGAAAATAAGCAAATATTCAGGAGAGAATCTGAAGTAAGGTGGATATTTTTGATGGAAAAAATCAAAATAAATAATAAAGTCCACATTACATGTTTTCCAGATATTTGTATCTGGTTTATTCTAGTCTTTTATTCCCTTATTAATCTTTAATACATAAAGGCTGAGATACACCTACTGATAATGGCAATGTACAGCCTAAGTTAGAGTATTCTCTAAACAGAGCTCAAATACACAAACCATTGATTCAGCACTGTCCACCTTCTGCTTAGTGCTCAGTCATTTAGAACATCCCCCATCTGCTTTTCAACCAATTACCCTGCAAACTTTGGACCCCAGAGACTCACTAGCACAGGGCTGATAGTTATCAGAATCAGACAACAAACTGTTCATTTCTCATTTAGCAAGGCCAAGAGTCATATTTTCCATATAACTTTCATCATTTCTTGAAACATATATTGAGGAAAAGAGTATGTATTTGGTAATATATTTGAGAGACTATTTTATAGCACACAAAACTTTTCCATCTCCAGGAAATACCACTCCCTTTTTAGATGTTAGGATATGTAAATTATCTGTAAATATCATATTTATTGTAAATAGACGTGTCTGAACAAAAGTGTGCAAATATGTGCTCATAACCCAAGCCCTCCATTTCCTTCACTTTCTTCCTAAACCTCCTTGCAGGAGGAATAACAGGTAGTTCGAACTAGGGCTTTAATTCAAACTACCGGGTCCCTGCCGCGTGTAGACGCGGGCAGTTAGTCCGGACTTGTAAATTTCAAAAATGGTGACCGGCCGGGAAGATGCAAATCAAGCACAGGATATTTAAATCCCGGGCTTGATTTGCAACTTCGAATGCCTACATTAGCCTCCCTAGTTCAAACTAGGGGGCTAGTGTAGACATACCCTAAAAGAATATTTCCTAAGGCTATGTCTAGACTGTGCCCATTTTGCACAAAAAATATGCAAATGAGGCGAAGCATGGAATTTTGCCATGCCTCATTTGCATAATTAATGAGGCTCTGTTTTTGTGCAAGAGGCTTTTGTGCAAGAGCCATTCTTCCTGAAAAAAATGCTTCACCTCATTTGCATGTTTTTGCGCAAGAGTCTATAGTGTAGACATAGCCCAGAGGTTTTAGGGAGATGTGCAACATTGCCCCTGAGCTCTGTCTACAGCAGAGAATGGCTGAGAAGAAACTGGAAGTCCAAGGTCATGTATACGCTACATGCAGTGCCAATGGCACTGCAAGACAGCTACCTCAGACAAACAACTCATCTGAGATGCCTTATATCTCCCATCAACAGCAGCAGGATGCATTGCCACCTAAAGTGAAGTATCCACAGAGACACTATTTGAAGAACTGTAGGGTGCTCAGCAGTTTTGAAAGTTCAGCCTAAATATTGATTAAGAAGCCTAATTTTAAACATCTGCACTTGAAAATATTGGTAGTCTTTATATAAAATAGGTATTTCCATGACCAAAATAAAAACTAAGTCAAGTCTGTAATATCAAGTACACAAAAAGTTAGAAAATTAAAGAATTAAAATTATCTATAGAACCTTGTGCATATGCATCGCACTGTAGGGTAGAGTCTTCAGATACACAATTACATATTTTTTCCCCACAGGACCTGTGCCTCATCCAGTGCACAGTGAGTGAGGCTTCTGTTAAATCTTTTTCTTTTCATATACTGTGTGGCTTTTCTACATTCTCCCAGTCAAATTCAATGCCTTAACATAAGACAATCCTTTCTCTTTCAATAGCCCCCTCTCTCCTCCATTGTGAAGCTGGTTTGGAAATTTTTTTATTAAATAATTTTTCTTCAGAGTGGTGCATTATTGAAGCATTACAAAACATATTCATCAATAAAACAAAATATCACTCTCCACAATTAAATTTTAAACCCTGATAAAATAATGCTGCTATTAGAAACTGACTTTCTAACAAATTATGATAGTAAGGACACAGATGAACAAACAGTCCTCTAAGGCCAAGACAAACAACAAAACAATCTCTTTGCCTATGTGGTTGATTTTCAAATCATGCCTTGCACCAAAATAATGATGCATATCTTGAAAAAATAGAAGAACATCCTTAATAAGCATCACTGGCGGGGAGACCTTCGCAGATGGCAGTATCTGTTGAATTAGCTAGTGAGAGGACAAAAATCATGAAGCATACATCCCAAAATATGCTCTCTTCATATATTTAGACAACTGCAGTTCTATTTTAATTATTAATAGGAACAACTCATAGTACAATTGTCAATGTACTATATCACATTTTGTAACAGTTACAAGTGTAACCTTCACTGGGCAGATTTAAACCTGTGACCTCTGAAACGTAGTATAGGAACCTCTACCCTCTGAGCTAAAAGCCAGCTGCCGCTCAGCTCATGCTGTAGAGGTCTCTTGTTCTTCATCTGTTGCTGTGGTCTCAGTGCCACTGCATGGGACAGTGAACCACACTGGGGCTACGTCTAGACTACGCTTTAGTTTTGAAAGAGGACATGCAAATTCTGCAGGAATTTGCATATCTTCTTCTGATCTCACTTTCGAAAGTGGGTCTTTCAAAAGTGAAAGTAGTCTGGATGTGGGTTTTTTTTTAAAAAAACCCTTTTTCCAACAGCCGCTCTTCCTTAAAAAATGAGGTTTATGCAGTTTTTCAAAAAAGGGAGGTTTTCCCCCCAAAAAACCGCGTCCAGACTACTTTCACTTTTGAAAGACCCATTTTTGAAAGTGAGATCGGAAGAAGATATGCAATTTCCAAGGGAATTTGCATATCCTCTTTCGAAAATAAAGCGTAGTCATACGTAACCTAGGTGTGTGAGTTACAGCAACAGACCCCACTACTCTATTATTAAATGTTTGCTGAGATGCAGATTCCTATTTTTTTTTTTTTTTTTGGTGAGCAATTATAAGGACTGCAGGTCAGGGAACCATTGTTTAGTGCGATCTAGTATGCTTACAAAACAGCCATATATGTTGGGCCCTGGTCATTCCTTAGAGCCAATATATATATGACAGTAATGATGATGATTGCTAATAATATTCATACACAACTGTCCCCTGATATTTTATAGATATGAAAAATATGAATTATTCTACTAAACAATAGTTGAAAGTATTCTAAAAAATATTCTACTTTCTACACTGAAATAAAAATTTTAATTGTATTCTCCTCTGAGTATTTGTTTTGATCATAGGAGGAGCTGTGTACACACTATTTTATCTGTAGCTATGTCTTGTTGCTTACATCACAAATAAGCCTTGATTTATACAGGCCTCTGAGTTCTAAATGTATTCCTTAGGAAGGGAGTGAGTATGTGCAAGGGAGATGGAACAATTTTGATCCATAATATTAAATGAGTTAGACTCAGGAAGAAGTTCCACCATGAGGGGACCAGAGATTTGTTTTGTTATTGACATAAACAATAATTGATTAGGCTTCTCAGCATATGTTTGTAGAAATGCTGATGTATTACACTTAGGATTACTAGTTAGCTTTCATTTCCTTTCAACTTTTGCCTCTGGATAAGCTCAACTATTCCTAAGAAGAAACACTGATCAAGTACATTTGTCATGCGAACAACTATAATAAGGTAATTCATCATCATCTGTCAGAGTTTTATTCCAGAAAGACTGCTGCATTTTTATCCTTACTTAAAAATCTGCTGTCACTCCTGCTGAAAATTTTGGTAGACATTTTGGACATGTTTAAAAGCCATTCCAAACTGATAGTGGCAGATAATTAAGTTATCAACTATCAAAGCCTTTTTTCACTCTCTGCAATGAGTATGACACTATGAACCCTTCTGGCTGGTTTAATCTGACCTGTTCACAGAGTGTGATCCTTTTGTTCCTTTCCTTTCCCCTCTTAATAGTAGCCAATGACCAGTGTAATTCACTATGACAAATGAAGCCTTTCTGGAGAGTCTAATTGAGCAATTTTGTTTTCTTTGCAAGACCTGAAATCAACCAGATCCTGTAGTACATTCACCAAGGCTGCCAGGCACTGCAGTTACTTGAATAAAAGGTGGATTTTAGGTTTCCGAAGAACAAAACAAAAAGAAAACAACTCTGGCTACATGTAGTACTTCATGCCAAAATAAAGGTGTTTTCTGATGGCGGGAATTAGTTTTTGTCAGCAATCATTTGCTTTGTTTGCATTATTTCAACCCCCCACCAAAATTCTCATACAAGCTTTGCACTCTTATTAGTTGCTAGAGCCGAAGTGTGATCTGTTTTTTGTTCCTTTCTTTATATATTAACTTGTATATGAATGCATTGTTTTATTTTCCCCTTCAACATTTCTCTGTGCTCTTTTCTTTCAAACACAAGGTATGCAGCCAAGGACTGATGATCTCTGCCCCCAGTGGGGAGTGTTTTATTTGGGTGGTGATTGAATTTACACATACGAGTTCCAGGCAACCAAAAAAAAAAAAAAAGGAAAAAAAAGAAAAAAAACCTATGTAACTATTAATTTTGGCATCTGAGAGGTTGCCTATATGCCCTTTCACTGTTTGGGTTCATTTAATTTTACTTCCTAAAAGAGAGCTTTCATAACACAGATGTTGGGAACCTTTTTTCTATCGGGGGCCACTGACCCACAGAAGAGAATCAGCCATGGGCCACACATAGCATTATAAGCTGGGAGAGAAGGTTTGAGGCTTCCCCTAGGCTCCGGAGTGGGGTCAGAAACTAGGGCTCAAGGTGTGGGCAGGAGCTCCTGGCTGGGGCAAAGGGTTGAGGTTGGGGGTGTGATCGCTGTGGTGAGGTTTGGGTGGAGGAGAGGGCTCTGAACTAGGGCCAAGGGGTTTGGAATGCAGGAGGGAGCTCAGGGCTGGGGCAAGGATTTGGAATGTGAGTTCAGTGCCTTCATGTCTTTGAAAACTTTCCTCTTTAACTTGGGGTTTGTCTACAGGGCCACATTCAGGAAAATCAATCCAAATGAAATAAAGGTGTGAATAAACTTTGAAGTGGTTTCGTTAACCCATATTAAGTCTCTGGATGGATGCTGTCATTCACTTTGGGAGTGATTTACGCTAAGCCACATTAAGGCCACTTATTTCTGAATCAGGGATTTCATGCAGGAGTTTAATTCACATTAAATATCCACTTAAATTCACACCTTTAGTTAATTTGGATTACCTTTTGTGGATGTTTCTGTATAGACAAGCCCTAATTAATATTTTGAAACAAAAATCCTAGCATCTACTACCATACAATATTCATTATCTTTTGTTTAGAAAAAGCTTATTTGACACTGTATGCATTATGAAGACTTGCTGATGTTCTACTGAAAGCAAATTTGTTGAAGCTATTAACAATGAAACAGAACTACAAATCTAATTCCCATGCTTCCAAATATTGTTTTTATTATAAAAGCCATGTGAACACCACAACCCAGAAAGACTTACTATAGATGTTTGGGGTCTATTGGTACAGTCCATTTATCCAGGGAGTTATAAAGACAGCCAGTATGAGGTCCTGAAATACCTGACCCTTCTTGCCACAAATCAAAAATCAGAATGCTACAGAAGCACAACAATAGCAAGTTGATGAAACATAAAGGGGAATACTGAGAATAAAAGTAGGAAACATTTTGTTTTACTTTCCAAGGCAATTCTTCTAGTGGAAATGCAGTATTCTGGCTGGAGGTTTTTTTTCGGTATCATTAAAAATTATTGAATATTTGGTCTATGATATGGTTCCCTGGAGAAAAGAAATCAATCTCCTGGGGTGAAAGGTGAAAAGAATGAAGGTCATACTAAGATTCCAGAAATAATTAAACCACTTGATCCTATGAACTGGAAACCCTAAAACTCCCACAACTCCCAATGTAAATATACAAATCACCAAATATAAAATCCCACTAACAGTCATCTGAATTATGACTATTTGATTTCTGTATCTGGATTCTTTATGCTTATTCCAGAATTAATACCTGCAATAGTCATCATTATCTGCCTACTGACACAGTCAGTAATCAATGATTTAAGTGAGGATTACTTACCTGAGTAACCATGGTCAGTCATCACATTCTCTGTGTGTGTGCGTGCGTGCGCACACTCGCACATGCATGCGTCAGTGTTGGTTGATATCTTTAACCTCTTCCTGAAGGTCATGTTTGTACTATAATGAAACTTATCTTTTTAGAAAGAACATACCAATCAGTTCAAATCAAAAGCTTTAGGAAGTACAAATTACATTCTCTCTCCTTCTAGCTTATTGGGTAAAACACTGTGATGGACTCTTAAGAAAAATTAAACAGAGAAGCCTTGGACTCTGTATTTTCTTATCTTAATAGAATTTTACAACAGCAATGAATGCTTCAGAAACACTATTAAAGAGAAAAGCTCATTGACCTAAGAGTATAAATTACATTTCTACATTCAGGAAAGAAATACAAGATAATTTATTGGTATATTTGGTTCCTCAGAGAAAAGAAATGAATCTCCTGGTGTGAAAGGTGAAAAGGAATTTTAGGAATATGCAAAATTACAACTCAGTGGGTAAAGATGGGGGTTTACAAAATATTTTCAAAATCATCCAAGAAATATTGATTTATGAATTATTAAAATATTACTATGCATTTTATTTAAATAAGAATGAAAGGATTGCAGTAAATTCAAATAATTTAATACCATTCTAGAAATACAGAAAAAGTGTGTTTATTAAGTATTGTAAAAAAATATAAGTACTATATGAAGCAGAAAGAATTCTCTCTCAAATTTTTACTCCTGTGCTGGAGTCCAGTTTTTGCAGTCCTCACACATGCAAATTCCTCCTCCTTCTTTTGTATTGATTACTGATGAATAGAGTTACTCTTCCAGTTAGCGGGTGTCTGATAATATTTTCAAGTTCTGCACTGTATCCTGTCTATAAATGTACATTGAGTGTTACACCTAAGTGGTGAATATCACAACAGTTATAACTCTAGAGGGGCCTGAAGTATAAAAGTTCCTCACATCACTCCCAGGCTTTGTTGCCATTCAGAAATTGCTTGAGCACCCATCTGAGATGTCAGCAGAACACCATCAAGGAATTACAATGCTGTATTTTCCTTAGGGCCATCAGTCAACCTACATACTACAAATGGAATATTATGCTGCCACTTAGTTGTTGGTGACCTTATTCTAATTAAAGCAAAACACACAGCCCACTTATTTTTAATGAAGAATTAAATTATGCACTGTGCAAGTACAGGCAACTATGCAAATGGTAGTTTACTTTGCAACCTTGCTTTCACTGTATTTTGCTTGTAGTATATGGCCTTTGTTTATGTAACAGTTTTATCTTGTAGATATATGCCTCTTTAGTCTGCAGACATCAAGGCCAATCTAAGGTTAAGCTCAGATGGCCAATCCATGTGATACAAATAAATGTGACATACATGTCTCAGACATTTTTGACATCATCCTTTCCCTTCAATCCAAATTTACTGAAATTATAGGAAGAGATCTTACTGGAGTGCACAACAGTAGCACAGTCAATTAGTCAGCCAGAATTGAGTTAAGATTAAAAGTGAAATGCAGATGTTCTGAAATTGAAAGCAGAAGAGAAAGCAACAATAAAAGATTTAGAAGACGGTCTGATTTTTTGTGTGTAAAATGCTAGAAGATTCATTTCCAACTAATTTAGAGACTCACACAGAAGGCTAATTTTTGAATAACTATTTTCTACACACCACTCCATGTCAACCACTATCAAGTACCAAACCAAACTCATTAATAAAGTATTGCTCATCAGCAAAAAATCTACAATACTGATCTGATATCGCCAAGTATCTTCATCATGCACCTAGAGAGAGCGATGGACAAGATCAAGGAAGAGGTAGAAGGGATATTAGTGCACAGGATGAGAATTAACAACTTGAGGTTCACAGATGATATAGTTATCAAGGAAGATGAAGAGAAGCTAGCGAGAAAGGTGCAGGTGCTACATGAGGAAGGGAAGCAGTATGGACTGATTATGAATATCGATAAAATGAAGACAATGGTATTTGGAGATAAGGAAATAGGAAGGAAGATAAGTGTAGATGGGATTGAACTAGAGATCGTAGAGAAGTTCACGTATTTGGGGAGCTACATGACTTTTGATCTAGAATGGAAGAAGGAAATAACGACTAGAATAGCAAAAGCAAGAATGAGTTTGAAGGCAATGGATAAGATCTGGAAAAGTAAATTGATTAGATTAGGAATGAAGCTGAGTGTCTTGAAAATGTGTGTATTTAGCAGCATGTTGTATGGATGTGAGAGATGGGTGATAACAAAAGATTTGAAGAGGATATTGGCATTCGAGAGGAGTTGTTAGAGAAAAATCCTGAGAATAGGATGGATGCAGAAGGTCACCAACGAGGAATTATATAGGAAGATACAGCCGAAAAAGAACCTACTGCAGAAGGTTATACAATGGAAGTTACAGCTATTCGGGCATATCTGCAGAATGAACAATGAGCAAAAAGTTAAGACCCTGGTATCAGCATAATGGATGGTCCAAACAGAAGAGACAGACTCCACAGAGAATGGGTAGATGATATAGTAGATTGGTGCAGAGCTAGTCTATAGAAACTAAGCCACTCCACACGGAACAGGGAAATAGATGGAAGGAAATAGGGTATGTCTACACTGCCACCCTAGTTCGAACTAGGGTGGCTAATGTAGTCATTCGAACTTGCAAATGAAGCCCGGGATTTAAATATCCCGGGCTTTATTTGCATGTTCCCGAGCGCCGCCATTTTTAAATGCCCCGTAGTTCGAACTACCTGCCCGCGGCTACACGCGGCACAGGCTAGGTAGTTCGAATTAAAGCTCCTAATTCGAAATACCGTTACTCCTCCTGCATAGTGAGGGAGGCATCTGACACCAACGGGTGTCGAGTCCATGGTTGATGATGATGATGACAATGACTTTATATTGCAGTGGCTTTGTTTCCTCCCACTAAAATAACAAAAAGTATTATTAGAACAACAACCTGTGAACAGGCCCGGCCTTTGGGCAAGGCGAGCGAGGCTGTTGTCTTGGGACCCGCACATTCAGGGCCCCGTGCTGCCCAGCTCCCAGCCCTGCCCATCTGGTCGCTCACTCTCTGCTCTGACTGGGAGGCATGCGGCCATGCGGCTTAAGCCACGTTGCCTTCAGCACCGCAAACTCTGTGGCTGGGCCTGTCCATGAACAGATTGTTTCAGTGAACAATCTATTATTGGAGCAATCTCTGAACAGGCTAAAAAACACTGAAAATGTTTGTGATTTTTATTAATGATTGTATTATCAGATATTAGTTACTGGCACAATCACAGGTCCTTGGTCTGGAAAGCTGCTCCATACATGTAGGGATCAATTGTGGAAGAACTCTGTACATGTGAAGTATAGGTGGTGAGGCCTGCATTCCCCTCCCCCCCCTTCCCTACTACTGATGAGCCAGAAGCAAGCCTCTAGGAACATACGCCATTGTAGCAAGAATGAATTGTAGATAAGGGCGGGAACATAACAATCTTGTTTACCTAAATGTACTGATCATGTAAACAAAATCAAAGGACAAGCAGTACAGCTGAGCCATGCTGTAACAAGCAATGAGTAACCCCCGGAAATTTCCAAACTGCCACAAACAAGGTAGAGACACAGTATTTAAAACTGCACCAGAGCACAGCAATTTGGACCTCACCGATGGGCTTTGGGTACTGGCGCCTCGGAAGGTGAGACGGTCTCCCGCGTCATCCGCAGCCTAAACGGGTTTCCCGGCTAGCAGAAAGGATGTAAGAAATGCTGCTTTCCCTATCATGTTGTTCTTTTAGTTAAGGGGCACAGCTGATAGCTGTCAGGAAATAAACTGCTTGTGTCTGACAGATATCTGTGTAGCTTTTTTTGTACTTTGAGAACCCAGTGTCGGACCTGAGACTTACTCTTGCCAGCAACATAAAGATAACAAAGATTCACTGTGGTGCTTCAGTGTGCTCTATGAAGTCAAAATCCATTTGTGCTGGATTAGGGCTCTGGATTCCAACTGGTGCAAATATAATAGTGTTTGTACTAAAAAAGTGTGTAACTTCCATAGCTCAGTAATAAGTTTATTCAGGAAACAAAGTAAATACTCCAAAGGCTACACTGACATAGTGGTCTCAGTACATCCTCTGGGTTTGTACATTCTGTCTGATACACAAATACCGTATTTGTAGGGGAAATGCACCTTCCAGCGCAATAAGTCCAATGTAAACTCCAATTAAATGCAAGAAATAGCATGAATATCACATCTAATCTTACCTGTTTTTTGTTGGAGGAACTCTTGGGAGTCCTGAGATGTATACTATAATCTCTTTTATCTTAACTGAATGGGCAAAATACTGAATATCTTGATGAAAGGTGTCCTTTCAACCAAGAACTCACTTTCATTGTTCACAAAACAAAACAAAAAATAAATACTGTGATACTGTGATGAACAGGCAAGAATGTCTATGTACAACTTATGGATTCCAATTGAATGGTGATATTTTTGTAATATGGTCTGCCTCAGGGGATGTGCAATCCACCATTTGTTGGCATGGGTTTAACATGCGTCTATCAAACCAAATTAGTTGTGAAACTTTAATCATTGACTATTTAGGTGGAAACACCATGGATAATGTGTTGTCTTGCATTGAAAAAAGCTAGTTTCTCCCACTTCATTGCAGGCAAGGGAAGTGGAAAATCCTCAGCAGCAGAAAAAAAAAATCCAAGTGTTGGTGGCAACACATGAGAGACAGACAGGAAGTTTTGGCCAAAAGAAAGAGGCATCTTCTTTCAGAAGGTGTGTCTTGTTTAACTGTGGGACCAGATAAGGACAAAAAAAAAAAAAAAAAAAAAAAAAAAGCAGCTTGCTGATTCAACAGCTGATATAGACTCCATCATTCTATAAAGAACCCATGATCCTCTTGAAAAAATGATCCTGGAAACCCCAGAGAACTCTGCCATTCAGGGCTTTATAAAGTATGACAAAACCAACACGTAAAATGCATCTAGCAATTAATTATAAGGAGGTATATATCTCAGTGAACTAGTGTAACATGCTCCATGCAAGATACCCTGCTGTAATAAGTAAAGAGGAAGACATTCTGGACTTGCTGGATTTCCAAAGTGGTCTTCAAATTATGTTTTACAAAGAACATCATGTGTGAAGTTTTGGCTCTAGTGAAGTACAATGCAATATTCCCAGTGACTTCAGAGGGCCAGGATGTCACCCAATAGAATAATTTATACCAGAGGTAACAAAGAAGAATGGATATCTGTCTTGAGTACTGCATCTAAAAGAAGAGTGTTGTAACTTACTCTCTGCAGATGGGGAAAATGGATCTTTTATACGGTATTTTAGCACTGGTATTTCACTGCCAGACCACTACAAATCAGATAAGTATCCAATATGATACATTCTTCATAATTAAATCAAATTGTTTAATCATGGGACTATGGATTGCTTATCCCACTTCACAAACAATGCTTCAGTCTTACCCAAAATGAATGTCAGCTTGCTAGTCCTCATCAGAGCACAATGGTGAAATCATGCTCATTAAAAACAATGGCAGATCTCCCACTGACTTCAGTGACGCCATGATTACACCCCATCACTCTTCAACTGCATCAATAGAGTGCCAGAGACATAAATCAGTGCAACCTAAGCTTCCTCCCTAATCTCCCTGAATATCTTGATAGACATGCTTTACCCACAGAGTGGGTAAAACTGAAGTATGAGAGTCACACAATGAAGATGGACAGTTGCCAAATATTACCATCTGACTCATCTTCCAAAAGAGTGAAACCACAGAAAATGACATCATAGTCAACAGTTTGAAAAATAGCTGACAGACGCAAAAGAATGTGCATAGGATACATAATCTCCTCCTATCAATGGATCAAAGCAATAAAGCAATCAAATTAGTGCAGCCTCTGCACCATACTCAGACCAAAGACCTAACTGACTGGCACTACAGAGACCAGAGGACTCAATAGCAGCTATAACTTCTGAATAATCTTTTCCAATACAGACTGATTTGAGACAGGATGTTAATAGAGAGTTTAACAGCTTTTTTTTCCCCCAGACAGGGTCAAACAGTTAAGTCTTCTGCAGAAAATAATTTTGTACTGGTTTAAGGGAGACACTAACAATCAACTCCAACACCTGTCAACACCCACTTACATAACGTTACGAGCCTGCAAGGGTATGGAGCTAGCTCATAGATGATGTGAAATAAACCAACACATTTACTCTGCAAGAAATGATGGCTTTAACTCAGGGGCCAACGACTAATGGTTGTTTTGCTACCCAAACACAGCCCTGCTAGCAAAGTGAATACATAAATGTTGGTCCAAATTTGAGTAATCTTATCTGTAAAGACATCTAAGAACTCTTCACTGTTGGAAACATCCAACTCTCACACTGGATACCTAACAGCCCAGATGAACTAGACTGTTCACCCACCACCCAGAACTATTCTATTGAGCAGATCCTTGAAGTTACTATCATGGAGATGCAGTTATTACTGTGGAGGTGAGGGGCAAGTCTTTGGCTTCTGCACAGCTCAGGTACAATTTTTATACCCAAAACCCCATGTTTCCTTTTGCTGCATTAATCTGTTGCAAAGCATTTATATAGACCTCTGAGAAAGAGGTCAGGGAAGAGGGGATACTAAATCTGTAGCTGAGGAAAGAAGATTATAATATTCTACTAGACCAATGAGTGGTGATGTCTCTGGGTTCCTCTCCAGTCACCTGAAAACAATCAGGTACCATCAGCCTCTTAGAGAGACCATGTAATTTTTATCCTTCAATCCAACAGGAGAAGATGTCTGGATCATGGCATTCATCCTCTCAAGGGAAAGGGCCTGCTCCCTACAACATTCAATAAACAACCAAGCTGTCAAGTTGAGCTGCAAATGCACACTGTTGCTATGAATGTGAAGTGGTGGGAAAACTACACAAATGGAAAACTGACAACTTAAATGACAGAACATATGTGCCACACCACTAACACAGAAGTATTTTTGAAGAAAAAAAATAAAGTTTCATCTGCCCATAGGGGAAAAATGCCCTCTATTGCTGATTAATTAAATTAGGCTTTAATTGACATAATATTATGTGTACTGTATTTCTTTTACCAGTAGGACTACAAATATTCTCCAAGTCTGGCTGATGACTTAGCAAGCGAAATACATTTTGTCATTGTTACCTAGTCATTAGCCACTCAGTAATTTAATAACTGGACCTTTTTTGAACTATTGCTACACTGTGTCAGGGTATGTCTACACTGCATTCCTCTTTTGAGAGAGGAATGCAAATGAAGGCAAACGAAATTGCAAATGAAGCGCGATTTGAATTTCCCGCATTTCATTTGCATAATCGCGTCCGGCCGCTTTTTCAAAATAGCGTTTTTTATCTCGAAATAGGGTATTTCGAAAAAGCGGCCGGCCGCGATTATGCAAATGAAGCATGGGAAATTCAAATCCGCACTTCATTTGCAATTTCATTTGTCTGCATTTGCATTCCTGTCTAGAAAGAGGAATGCAGTGTAGACATACCCTCAGCTATAACCACAAATTCATAGAATAAAAGTGCCCCTTTGTTCCCTAAGAACAAACACCAGTCAAAAGAGAGAGAGAGAGAATTGTATTACTGACATTTTACTATCTTGCCAATTCTTCAGTGTCATTAAAAAAATTAATGCATTTGGCTTAATGCCCCTATCAATTAATAGAATTATTATCCATATTTGCAGTTGAAAAAAAATGAGGGAAAAAATATTAAGGACAAAGGACAAAATATTCATACTGCTGGTTAAAGTTAGGCACTTAATTTTTTATTTTAAAATATGAAGTAAATGAAAGCTGCAGGCAATCAGCACCTGTAAAATCAGGTCACGTTTATAATTGCAAAATCCTATAGTTGCAGATGCCTAACTTTAAGTACAACATTTTGAAAGGTTGACCTAAACATTTTAGATTGTTATAAAGACATTCAATGCATCTGACATGATGGTTATATCATCAAGATTTAAGTAGCTTCTCTACAGAAGTCTCAGCTTCAGAATGAAAGATGCACAAAAGTGGGTTCAATAAATAAAATGGATGGTAATAAATTTTAATGTAAATTGTTTAAGGCATTTTTATTTTGAAGTGCATTCATTAATAATTCTTCCTTTCCAACTATTGTGCACACACCTTTTTAATACTGAATTAAATATTCATGTAAATAAAATGATAAAAGACATTAATTTGAAGCAACGTGAACGGATTCACCAGAAATACTTATGCCAGATATTATTTTTACATTTGTTTTTCCTTTAACTGGCTTTCAGGTTATGAAAATTCACACCGCTCCCGTGTAAGTTACACACACAACGCTGTAACTAATAATTACACTGTCAATCCTGTTTTTAATTCTTACATATGAAAGCATATTGTTTTCAATAATATTGTTAAGAAAAAATAGTTTATACACCAGATGTTTAAAATGATTTGTAATAATTTTACACCTTGAAAGTTCCACTGAGAAGCTTTAAAGCACACATGCATACATCCAACATTGTAATTTAATTGCAATTGAACAGATGTTATTTTCGAGTAATAGTAGGCTTTAATAACAACAGCAATGGATAAAAGTGAATTTTGAAGGTCATTGTTAACTTCAAGAACACAGCATGTAAAACAACAAATGGTATAAAATAATATTTCTGGCACTAGGAGAGTGTCAGCAGAGCTTTTGAAAACTCCATAACAATGAGGTCTTGTATGATCACACACTGCCTACCATCCCTTCACTCTAAACACTGGAAAATCTTTTTTTATGATGTAGGTGCAGTACAAAGCCCGTTTCCCTTAGGAAAATAGAACTTTTTTTAATGGTTTTCTATAATAAGCAAGAGACTTCAAGAGCTTATACAATTGGTTTGTTTGTTTTATGGAGTATGATAAGTAGTTGATTTTACTTGTCCTACAAACAGTTTTGTTCTTGACATTGCAACTTTCTAGATAATGATGCAAAAATAACTGACATTGTAAATGTGAAATCTATTGGGAAAAAACCCACAATTGTTAAACAAATATGCTAAATATAAATATTTATTGAAAAATTCTAATCTAATGCAGCTCTACATTAATTTATAGGTATAATAGCTAGGAATGGTTTCTACCAGCAGCTTACAATTTAGCCCCATTCTGTACCCATACTTTAAAGTAATTATTTTATACACATATGTAGTCATATATATCTATACAAATACACACACACACTCCTCTAATATGAAGGGTATGACTGTTTCCATAGTAACTTAATTGTAAAACTGCTTTTCTCAGCCTGTTCTGTGGCTTTTTTTAAAAAAAATGAGAGTAAAGCAAGGTGGTGAAAATGGCTTCCTATGGTGAGAATTATGTTTGTTGAAGTTAGGCAGGGCAACCTTTCTAACTTCTAAGTGCATGACTTTGTAACCTTCGCATTTTAATATGGCATTTTTGTACATACATATTTCAAACTAAACTTATGATAAAGTTTGTACTGTAATATGAATCAAGCATTTCCACTCCTCAAAGTTTCATGAGCTACAGTTACCAGCCCATTACTTTAAATTTATGACACTAAGACATGCCTTTTGACCACTTCTATATTTCATTTCAACCAAAACTTATTTTATTCATCCTAGCACTTTTCCATTTCTAAAGTGAATACATAAAATGAAACTTTAAACAAGAAGGTAACTGTGGCTAATAGGCAGAAATAAATTTTGCAAATTTCACTGGATATTTGAGAAATGCCACACCGAATGTACAAGTCTAACACCTTAGATAGCATTCTTCCTTAATGTTCCTCAGAGTATAAGCGAGCTATGAATTTATTGCTACAAAATGCTAATTTACTATAAGGGAATAAAATACTATAAAAATTCCAGTGTCAAAATATGACCAGAAGCCATATTTTAACATTTTAATACTTGTTACTCTTTTGTAATGCCATATTGAGCACTTCTCTTGTGAAAAAGAACACTTATGACTCTTTATAAAGATGAGAGGGGAGCCAATTATAGGTCCTATTGCATATTTTAAAAGGTTTAAGTGTAAATACCCCGAGTTTGATACCAAGAGTCCTTATAACTCTGTGTACTAATCTGAACAATTAAGAATTAATGTTATTGTAACTGTTTCTCACTGATTCATACATAACAGCCTTGGGGACCATCATTAGGAAATACAGGAAAAAACATTTAGGTGATGAACATTGCCAGATCAGGAAAATGGGTTAGAATGCAAATAATTTTTGTATTACTTCCCTCCACCTTACACTCCACAGTCAGACAACATATTGGAGCACACTGAGTTCTGTTCCATGTGTTCAACATATACTATAGTATATTACCATGGACAAGAATGCTATGACTTCAAAAAGGTGACTGTTCTTCCTGCCTGGTAGTAGATGGTAGCACAGAAGAATAGGTTCTTTATTATTCATAATAAGCAAGTAGAATATAAGTTTTGTTCATCTCTGAAACATACTGACAGGATAATAATTCATAAAATATAATGGTAAATCTAAGATTGTTAAATCCTCCACTCCTTTCTTTCAAATAATGTCCTTGTCCTCTTATTCATATAAGTAACTCCTCTTTCAGTTTCAGGGCAACTATACCTGTATTTTCACTCTGTGGTCCACCGAGAGCCCACTTGGAAAACCCATGAACACAGAGAGAGAAATGTTTCTTGAAACCTCCATTGCTCATGTAGAAAAAAAGCCACATTCTAAAGATACGCTAGAATTTTTAGAGTGGCGGTGAAGGCCAGCTGCCTGTGGCACTGCCCCTTCTATCCTAGGCCTCACTCATTTTGGGAGCACAGCCCTCCCCCTTACCTTGTTCAGGGATCCAGCAATTCTGTGTGGGCCTCCCTGTAGAAAACTAAATGAAAAGCTGGGATACCCTTAATATACGGTGACAAAGTGAGTAGGTTGTTATACTGGAGCTAAGGAAGCAACAGTTGTCTAGGATAATCTGCAAGTTTTTACACACAACTCAATATAAAACAAGATAAATTACTTCAGCCATTGCAAATACTATAAAAAGTCTTACAATTAATAGGAAAACTTCTGTGACTTTCACACTAGATTGCAGGAAGTTCAGACAAAATCCGACGTAATCAGTCTTACCAAATATCAGACTGAGACCATCAAATTCATTAGAAGAGGGAGAGTGAGAGATGATAATTCAATCTGGGAACAGTGGTTCTGGACCTTTGTTCACTTTGAACACAAGCAAGCACTCCTTAATTTATTACTATAAAATCAATACAATCTCACAATCTGTGGGACAAGGATCTTAGGGGGGAAAAAAGGTTGGTTTTGGATGTGAAGGTGATGGGGTAGAGTTTGTAAAGCTGCTGCCAGTTCAGAGGTGCTACCCAAAGGTGCTCATAATATCATAGTGCATATAAGGAGGCCACACCAAACTCTCTATATAGATTGACATGACTATATCTGTGGCTTATTGACAAGGTGATTTATTTCACTGAACACAATTTTGATTACTTAGCCCCAATATAGCATTTGACTCTCGATATCCCTGTTATTTCCTGTTTACATCATTTGCACGCATAACCCCATGTTTGTTCACTGAACCTATTTATTTCATTACCTCATTTCAAAAACAAATGGACAAGTTTTTAAAAAACATACTATAAAAGAGGCATATAGAAATGAAAGAAAACAGTTGTAACCAAAATTTGTTTTATATGTTTTCTCATAATCTGTGTAAAAAATGGTGTCACAGTAAGCACAGGTGACAACTGCTTTGTATAGTTGCATGACTTATACATATAATAGTTATGCAGAAACAAGTTTTTGTTTGAATGTTTATTTTTCTTAGCTCACTTTGGGGTTAGATCAAACATTTTTCAGATTAAGAAATATGTCTGGAATGACATAATATAATGCTGTAATGTGCCCTCTCCTTTCAGCAATAGCAGTATAAGAAAACACTGTCATACTGATCTCTATTTATTTTCTAGCATTTTCAGTCCTTCCCAGCTTCTTTTGAAGTGCAACTTCCTTCCAGCTCACAAAGAACACTAATAACATCAATAGACTGTTCATCAGAGCACTTGTATTTTAAGAGGGAGAAAAAAATATGAAAAGTTGCTCTTTTAAATCCTTGAAAGAAGGAAGTTGCACTTTGATTGATATCTTGTGCTGAAAGAAATCTTCGCACAAGAATTCAAATATGTTTGAAAGAATTTGACATTGTTCAGAGGAGAGAGGTGGAAACAAAATCTTTTTTTTTCCCTAAGTTTTGTGGTGGGTTTCTTCATCATTTTAGAGCAAAATCTCTTGCTTGCTCTTGTGTTGATTGGTGGGACTCAAAAAGGCATGTAGCAAGTTGGAAACAAGTCAAAATGTCCGTTCTAACTTGTTAATTAAATCCTTCTGATGTACAAAGGCATTTATTCACCACCTGAATAGTCCTGCTGCAAGTAGATTTTATCTGGCTAGTCTCTCTTGTATTTGAATGAGAAACTAATCTCTTTTGTAGGATACATGGAAAAGGTTTGAGCTCAAAATTTTAAAAAGATAGATAAATAAATAAACAAGCAAAACAAACAAATAGGAGAATTCTTTACCTACAAGTGGAGGTCCCAAAAGGTGACATTATTTATGGAGAATGATTACTGAATCATGATTATTAGTCATGTTTAAAAGAGGTGATGAGTAAGTATTGAAAGTATAACAGTCGTACTGTGTAGACCATTACAGAACCAAATGAAAAAACGGATGCACCAGAAACACCACAATTATGCTCAAAAGAAGAAAAGTGAAAAATAGCCCAACTTTCAGTTAACGAAACTGACCTTGCTGCATAAAGTAAGTCAATATACCATGTCAAAACAAATATTTTGAAAAAGTAGAGAAACGGCTCCTTTTAATACCTTGTAAATGTCCTTTGAAGGGACTGATCCGGCAAAAGGTTGACTAAGGATGCTACTGTATCTTTAATTGAATAAGTTTGGACATCTGCCTTAACTGTCAATCCTGCTACAGAATAAGATAGATAGATGCAAGCTAATAGCCAATTAAAGAAGGTTCTTTTAGACCCTGGCTCTGAACCAGAAATCTAGATGAACTGTCTAAGAAGAGATTGTTTAAGAAAATGGGTGGAAAAGATTAAGTGATTTTTGTTTGTTTCCCCAGATAAACCAGCCAACCTTTTTAACTTTAATATGGAAACCAAACTTCACTGACCTGGTAATGAGGGCAAAGGAGAAATACTAGGCCAACTGTTCTTTGATTAGTGTAGAATTATTCTATCAACTTTGAAAAAGTCAAATGAATATGCAATATCACCTTTATTTCACAAAACATATTCCATGGGCTTTACTGATGTAACTTATACCAGTTTTACACCAATAACATTAATAATGTCAATGGAGTTACCCTTGATTTCCACAGCAAATGAGCATAAATGAGGCCTTATGAATCTAAGTTACCACTTCCATAAACATAATGTTCCACAATTATATTATTTCATAGGTACTATGGTCAGAAAAGACCATTGTGATCATCTACTCTGACTTTTTCAATACAACAAGCCAAGGACTCCCCTGAAATTAATTCCCATTTAAAATTGAGCATACTTGGTGGGGGATGAGGAACCAAGACATGTAAGCTTGATTTTAAAGTTTCCAATGAAAGAGAATCAACCACAACCCTTGATAATCTGTTCTAATGATTTATTACCCTCACTGTTAAAATTTTACACTTTATTTCCAGGGTGAATATGTTTTAGCTTCAATTTCCAGGCATGGGACATGGTTACACATTTATCTGCTAGAATGAAATACTTCTCAATTATCAAATTTCTGCTCTAGATACTTATAGACTGTGATCAAGTCACCCTTTAATCTTCTATTGATTAAACTGAACAGATGCTTCTCACTATAAAGCTAGTTGTCTAATCCTTTAATTATTCTTGTGGCTCTTCTCTCAGCCTTCTCTAATTTATCAACATCTTTCTTGAATTGCAGGCACCAAACATGATCCAGTATTCAAACAGCTGCCACATACATGCCAAATACTGTAATGTACACATAAATGCCACACACAAATACCGTAATGTATACATAAATGCCACATACATGCTAAAATACAGAGCTTGAAATTACTCCTTTTATACATCCAGGAATCACAATCTTTTTGGTAATAGTGCCACATCAGGATCTCATATTCAATTGATTATATACCATGACCACCACATCCTTTTCTGAGTAACTACTTCCCAGGATTGAGTCCCAATGCGTAGGTATGACCTACATTCTTTGTACCTATATGAGTTTAAATTGGCCATATTAAAATACATATTCTTTGCTTGAACATCATCACCAGTCACTCCAAATCATTCTTTATCAGCAACCTGTCATTCTTTACTTTATACTAGTCCCTCAGTTTTTGTGCCATCTACAAACTTTAACAGTTATGAGTTTTGTTATGCATCACCGAGAAAAAATGTTAAATAACTCAAACTAAGAACAGATTCCTGCACGATCTAACTAAAAACACACCCACTTGATGATCATTCCCCATGTACACACATTTAGGTCCTATTAATTAGCCAGTATTTAATCAATTTAGTATGTAGCATGTCACTTTTATTTTGTTTCGGTGTCTTTTTTCAAAGATATCATAAGGTATCAAGTCAAAAATCTTACAGAAATCTAAGCATATTCCATAAACCTTTAGCAACCAAAAACCTTGTAATCTCATCAAACAAAGATCTCGAATTAGTCTGATAGGAGTGAGTGTCCATAGTTCTATGCATTAATTACATTACCCTCCTTTACATCTGTATTAGCCAGCTTCCATATCAGCTATTCCATTATTTTGCCCAGGATCAATGTCAGGCTGACAGGCCTGTAATTACGTGGTTCATCTCATTTGTCCTTTTAAGATATTGGCACAACTTTTGCTTTCTCACCATCTTCTGGAACTTTGCAATTCCACTCAAAATCAACATTAATGATCCAAATAGCTTTCCACTCAGCTCTTTTAGAACTGTTGGTTGCAAGTTACCCAGACCTACGGATTTACAAATGTCTAGCAATCGAAACTGTTAGACATATTTCAATATATGATATAACTACATCATCTGATGGTTTTCCCAAATACAGAACAGAAATAATTATTCAACCAGAAATTTTGCCTAAAATTTCCACACTAGTAATGGACCAATATCATTGTTAGGTTTCCTTTTGTTCCTAATATTCATGAAGCCCTTTTATTTATTTATTTTGGCCATAGGTTTAACTTTATGCCATTTACTTCCCTTCCTTTTTTTTCTTGTTTTCTTTTTATTTTACCTTTAACAATTCTAAGCTTCAGATTTACTATAATTATTTCTTTCACTTCCATACTCAACCAGGTTTTCTCTCTCTTTCTGTGTATATTTAATTTTAAATTAGCATAGTCTATTTTCTTAACTGTGCCTTTCTGATGATATAAGAAAATGCATCATGCTTGCTTTTTTCTGTTTAAATTCTTTTCCCTAACAGATTTTCCCATAATTATTTTCAGATTTGTCCATTTGAGAACAGCAAAAGAGAGAGAGAAAGACCACACCTGCACAAACATATACGAAAGCTATCATTTTTTTAAAATTGTGTGATCAATTCCTCTATCAATCAAGATGAGGTCTAATACAGAATTTCCCCCATGTGGCTGCAACATTTTTTGAGATAGAAAATTGTCAACTATAAATTCTTAGCAATTTTAATACTAGGAGCATCTCTCAGATTGAAGACCCCCATAACACATCTTATAAATTTATAGAAAGATGCAAAAGGTGCAGTAGTTGAACAATTAAGGTCCTTAACTATAATCCTGAAGGTTATGGGTTTGTGTTTTGCTTTCAT
The DNA here is from genome assembly GCA_019425775.1 of Rafetus swinhoei. Taxonomy (NCBI): domain Eukaryota; kingdom Metazoa; phylum Chordata; order Testudines; family Trionychidae; genus Rafetus; species Rafetus swinhoei. Next base: position 184,856,958 of record CM033437.1, on the reverse strand, counting down.
CTCACATAAAAGGCCATCTCCTGTTCACCCAGCTGCCAAATGGGTAGTAGAGCTATTAGATTAAGACAGTCAAAACCAGTTGGACACCATGCTGGCCTTATCATTCCTTTACATGGCTATGAAACTGATATGCCTTAACCTGATGAGCCATTAGCTTACGGGAACTTTGACTTAAGACACTGTTTATCATGTTCCCTAATATGATTTGATGGTTTACAGCAGATGTGAGCAAGAGCACCTGCTGAATGCTCCCTGCTTCCCTGTGCTTCAGGAAATGCAGGGGAATCTGACTGCTGCTGTTCACCAGCACCAGATCCTTCCCCCCTCAGTAATCCCAGAGACCAGGTCCCTTGGGGAATGGGGTGCCATGAGGGTGGGGGGGAAGGAGAGGGCAGGGTAGTGTTGGGACAGAGTGGGGCTTGGAGGGCAAGTTTGGACACACCTCCCCTTTGAGTCACAAATATGCTCAGGCCGGTAGATGGCCCATAGGCCAGGAATTTGAGACCCCTGTTCTACAACCAGGACTAAATTAAGAAGAGTAGTGCCTTGGTTTTTTTTCTCTCCAATTTTCCTCCATTCAGAGGAAATAAATGTATGTTTATGCCCACATAAATCCATGTTCATGTAATACAAGGTGTCTGTGCGGTAGCAAAAGATAAAGAAATTAGGAGGTTAGTAAAGGTTAGGTTTGTAATTATTCTAAGTTCCCATGGGAGTAGACTTTCGGTGAGCTAGGCATGGAACCCTGGCCTCATGTCTTGGAGGTAGACAGTTCAAGGAATGGAGCTGTCACGGACAGTTGAAGTCTCAAAGTATGAAGCATAGTCATAAAAATAAGGACCAAACTTTAAAACTTGCATCACTTTTCAGTAGAAAACTAGTATTGTAAGTGCAGTGCCAAGATAATGAGTATTGCATTACTGAGGAAGTAAACAGCTTGTATTACTGAAGAAATATACTGCTGCATTTTGTACGAGTTGCCCTTTTTTCCAAGGTTGGGTTGATGCTTTCAAGCCTAAAAAAAGAATTGCTAAGAATTAAGATATGAAATATGAATTACTCATTCACTCTTACAAGTGAACTCTACAGGTCAAGCTTTAGGCATGTTAGAGAAAGACACTGGGGAACTTGCACAGTGGCTGTTCTGAGTTTAGATACCCAGAGTATCTTCCTGTGCAGACAATATGACCATTTCACAAGCTTTAATTTCACAAATATAATTGAATACTTCTCAAACAATATAAACATGGGTCCTGTTCAACTAATTACCAGCATTCTCTGAACTCAATCAAGTTAACTAAGAATATATATTTAATTGTACATAATATATTCAAATCTACAGTAAAGGACTCATAATAGGAACTGATATGAGTGAGGTCTTTACAAGTTGCTGCAGCTTTTTTCTAAATTCATAAATATCCAAAGACATGAAAAATGGTCAGAGGCAAGAGGGGAAAAAATAAAAGGTGCAATATTTATAACTAACCACTTCAGTTTATAACCTAGGAACACAATTTATCTATTTGCTTTAAATGTCTTTTGTCTTCTGCTACAATAATGGAGTCTTCCATTATCTTGTCTTCTTCAAGCTTTCCCTCAATACCTTTCTATCTATTCTTATAGTCACACCTTTCAGACTCATGATCTACTTATAATGGCTTCTCCAGACTCTCACAACTGTCTCATTAGTTCCTTCAGAAGGATTTCATCTTGCATACCTTTGGGCTTTTAAAATATGCTGACATTCAACATGCAGCAGCAATATGTTAAAATTTTAGGCAGGCACTCATTTGCTTTAAACTCTAAGCATATTCTTCACATAATGGTACTATTGATAGTGCCCCTCAGCTCTCTCCAGTAGCTGCCAAGATATTCAATAAAGCCCTGCTGTGCTGGAAACCCTATAGGCATGCGCGCTATACACAGTTTGCCCAATGAAGCAACTACCCCACATGGCTCATTCATCTGAAAAACCTACTTTGATATACAAATATCAGTGACTGGTATACAGGAACTCAATAAAGGATAAAAACAATATATTAAGGGTATTTTTTTTTATTCCTGAATATGGCAGTTTCTCTGGTTCCTCAAAGTAGTCTTCCACTTGTCAAAAAGTGCTGGAATTAAGGCTGAGAATAATATATATTTACAAAAAATGCTAACTAATAAAAGAAGAAACAAACAATTAATTGAAGCAAACATCTTTACCAATTGGTATATTATAGCAATTCACATCTAATGGCTGTACATTGAAGCAAAACACCTTAACTAATCAAGCTAAAAATCCATTTTCTAATGTTACGTACAAGAGGCCACATGATTCAAGAGTATTAATCCATAGATACCTTTACACAAAGGTCTCCTTTCAGATATTCTTTTAAAACCATATCAATGCAGTTGATTATGTTATAATTAGACATTTTAATAGCTTAAATAAATTATTTTTATGTTGTATTGTAAGAAATTGTAACTTTTTTCAGTCTAATTGTTCAAAGAATTAGTCTTGAATCAATCGTGTTTGAAGAACTAGAAAGACAATTACGTTTCCAGGATGCTATATTTCAAAACAAAACATTATCGCTTCTGAAAATCTCCTCCAAGTTTCATACTCTGTTAAAAATACTAGCTATGGGTAGCAATTAATTATTACAAACAAGGGTTGAATTTCAACAGTTTGAATGATTCACAAAAATTGCTTTATTAAGCTAGTCTGCTAGTGTTAGCAATGATTGACCTTGGGCTAGCGTGGTTAAGGTGAATTGCACAATTCAAAGGCTTCTGAGTGAGGGATGAAGATTCATAACAAAACACTCTTTTAAGCAACTGGTAGATACAAAGAGGATGGGATCAATGCTGAAAATTTTAAATTTAAAAGTAAACAAGAAAAGCAGAAAGCAGCACTAAAATTAACCTTTGTGCAGCAAAATATTTGCTAGGTGTGCTGTGTCTAAGTTAGCCTCCCTTGTACAAACTATCTCCATAAACCAAATGTGTCATAAAGGTGAGATTCACCATGACTGCTGCCTTTCCTCTCTATATCCTCAACATTGCAGGATATGTCTAGTTATGTGATGCCACTCTCTTGTATGTTTCCTGAGAAATCTAGGATTTACAATGCTGCAGCAATTTAACAGGATAATCTTTACTGTAGGTGAGAGAAAGATGAACACCACAAAAATAGCAGTTCACAATGAGATATAAGCATGGGCAAGAGAAAAAAGAGGAAAAGCTGCTCCCAGATTCTCCATGTGACACTTAATCCAGTTAGACAGACTACCGAGCTCCTTCTGAGATGTGCACTGTGTGTTTGGTTTCTCTCTAAGAGGCCTCCTGCAGCAGCATATGATGTAGAAGTAGGGCAATAAATGTCTTCCTCCTCATGAGAAACTACCCTGTCACTACTTAAGAACAACACTAGTTCTCAGCCAATATATTAATGTAAACTTTAAACACTAACGTGAGAAAAAGTGCTTAAATATTAATAATGTAGTTCTACATGTATAAATCTAAATTGCATACACTGTTTCTATCCTAGTGAAGTGCACTTATTGTAGATGAAAATTAACTGAGTAAACATTCACAGTGAGCAGTTAATGATAGGATTCTAATCCTATAGGGCAAAATTCAAAACAAAGAGAAGAATGTTTTAAAAAGTCTGTAAGTGACTTAACAGCACAAGTCAATGGGACTTGATTTGGCATTGTAAAAACTTCTTTACACTAATGAGTTAGATTGATGTAAGCTGCCCTCTGTTGACCTAATTATGTCAGTGATTTCAATACAACTTTGTTCCCACCAATAAAAGTGCCATACTACACGTAGTAACTTTAACTCCACAAGAAGCGTAGTGCTTGCAAGAGTGTAGTCGGGCTAATGCAATTTCTGCACAGAAATTGTTACTTATATCAGATGGTGGTTGGCTTGTCAAATTCATGGCAGGTGGCATGAAATTGACAAGAAAGAGAGTCATCTAAAGGCCTTCTCCCACCCCCTCCCGTTCCTGTAGAGAGCTGGAACGGGGACTGAGCTGAGGGGTCTGGATGGTTTTCAGTGTTCTAATTTTTCTCATCCCTGAGCAGAATATATTTTGTTATGTGCAGTAATATGGAACTGATGTGCAACATCACCATGAGTGATGTGGCAGGGTTGGGACTAAGGGGTTCTGAGTATGGGAATGGTCTCAGGCCTGGGGCAGAGTTTGGGGTGCAGGGGTGTGAGGGCTCTGCAGCTGGGCTGGGGTTGAGGTGTTCAGGGCTGTATCAGATGGTTGAGTTTCAGGGTGCAGGGTCTGGTTGGGCGTGAACCTTCTAGAGTTGGGGGTGAACCTTCTAGAGGGGCCAGGGATAAGGGACTAGGGGCTGGGACAGAGGGTTGGCGTCGAAGGGCTCTGGCTGTGAGTGTAGGTTCTGGGATGGGGCTGAGGATGAGTGGTTCAGTGTGCAGGCTGTCCCACAGAGGACTACCCCAAGCAAGGATGAGATTAAAACATCCCGAGGCCCTAAACTATGTCAAGTATAAGAGGCCCCACAGCATTACCAAAAAATGTGACTTATTCTAACAGAAAGGGCAATGAAAATAGAAATAATGAAGTTTTATATTTGCAAATATACCAGTACATAGGCAAGTATGAAGCCAAAAACTAGTGATTTTCTTTTGCATTTAGTGGCCCCTAATAATCTGAGGCACTAAACTAGTTTACGAAGCTTGTGCATAAATCTGGCACTGCTTCCAGCTCTCTCTCACTGCAGCAGCTTGGAGCCAAGTGAGAGGCACCACTCCATGGCCACTGCAGCTACAGTGGGCACAGCTGCGGGAAGGGTGCCAGTTTCCTAGCAGAGGCAGATTCAGGGTAGGCAGGGTAGGGAGCACAAATGGGGCATGTATTCCCTGGCAGCAGCAGCTCTGGTACAGGTCTGGTTGAGCGCTATAGCTGGAGGAGAGGTGCCCCTTCCTTTGGCCCCAAAACAAAGGAGCATGGTCGTGGATTTGTGAAAAGCGTTCACCCACAGGTGACAGGGTTTTTTGCCTTTTATCCTTTCCCCATGACAGTTCGTTCAAGAGTGTAGTGATTGTCTGGCTCTATCCAGATAATTGTAACGGGGGAATTTAATGCACTAGATGAGATGTACCACATCTTGTGACAAGTATGTGCAGGACCGATGGATCTTGAAAGACATATCGTGGGTGGTATTGAACATGGTAGCAGTGGAGATATGACCTTGAGTGGTCCTTTGATATATATGTTAACTTACTTATGCTGAATTATCTGTTCAAACCTTTTTAGGTATGACACTCTGAATTAGTTTACCAACAAGAAGAGCTCACTGTAAGCTTGAAAGCTTGCATCTCTCACCAGCAGAAGTGGGTCCAATAAAAGATATTATGTCACCTTCCTTGTCCCTCTAATATTCTGGGATGAAGATGGAGACAACACTGCATACAATGTTTACTTTATCATTCTTGGGATCTATGTATTGTTATACATAACATGTTTTTGACCAAATATATGTTCTCTGCAAAATGTCAAATGGGGAATACTTCTTATCAATACCACTAGCAACTGTAGTTGTAATATAGCTGTAGAATAAATACTCAAAGTTATAGAATCAACAGGTGGTAGGCAACTTTATCAATTTTCCTTACAGACTCCCCACACTGTTGTTTTTAACAATATGAAAAAGAAACAATACTGAAAAGATAAAAGGAACATTCTCCCCCCTCACCACTGGTTAACCATTATAAGAAAAATGGGAAAACTCCTTTAACTGAAGAAGCAGATAACCTAGTATTCTCTCTCTCGTTGTTTCTCTCAGCAATAAAGGTAGAAGACATGTCCGTTAACCAGAGGTCTCAACTCTGGCAAGGCTCTGGATCAGAAAGTCTGTCTATCACACTAGCTGGGTTCAAGGAATGACAGACAGAGCAGAACATCCACAGGTCTGAACATTTTACATAGGTACATCTAGACAAAAAGAAATCAAATGTTTCTGTCTAATTAAATCTGTCATTTGCCTTTTGCTTGCTTGTTGCAATGAAGTACACTTTCTGCAACCCAGAAAGTACGTAAGTATGAAGAACAGTCTTTATTCACTGCATTCCATTATAATTAAACTTTCTAAAGTGCTCACTCAAACACTATTCTTCAGTATTTGGAGATCTAATTTGAGAAAGCACGTACTGGAGTGATGGAGTCCCCCTCTGTGTTGATTTGGAGAGAATATGAATTCTTAAAGCCCCAAGCAATAGAGCCTTGGCTCTTAACTCAAACTATAGTTGTTCATGCATGAACCTGTGGAGGTCCCTGGTGTGCTGGCCAAGCTGTTGCACGCCACACTTCTTTTTTTTCCCAGAGGTGATATCTCACAGCCCAAAGGTATTTCAAACTGTGTGGGGGAAGGGGAGAAAATGAATCACAAAAATTAACAGATCCTTTTGAAAATCCTGGCCTGACTCATTTATTCTATTCTTTTATTTACTGTAATAATGGAAAGATGGAGCTTTTGAACTCACCTCCTGCAGGTGAATGTACCTTTCACCAAGCAGTCAGAGTAAATACAATAGGGGTTTCTAACCCTACTGACAAAGCCACATCAGTGACCCGGACATATGTGACAAGTGAGCCCTTCATTTACTTATACATTCTTCACAACATTTCTTCCCTGGAACCTCTTTTTTTTTCATTCTCTACAGCATTTTATTTATGTCATACACACAGAGCATAGATATTTGTGTATTGCTAAGGGTTCCACGTTTCCCACAATAAAAAGAAACAATATTTTCCAAAGCAGATGAAAATCATTTGATAGGGGTCTAGTGCATATCATTCTTCCAAAGAGACCACCTGCACAGCATAGGGATGTAAGTGACTAATCGACTATCTGATAAGCAAAGCTTATTGGATAGTTGACTAATCCCTCGACTAATCAACTAGTCCCTCGATTAGCTCTCTCCCAGCACCATCTCTGCAGGGGGCAGGGGAGGCAGGAATAGCGAGGACCGGGTGTGAGCTGAGAATCAGCTGATTCCCGGCTCGCACCCAGTCCCAGACGCTACACCTCTGCTTTTTAAATGTATTAAGAGCCTGCTGGGTCTTAATACTTTCAAAAATCAGAAGCGCAACATGGGGGACTCAGCATCAGCTGGGACAACTGATTCCTGGCTCATGCTGGGTCCTCCCCACTGCACTTTAGCCTTTTAAATGTAGCCTCTTTAAATAAAAGGCGGGTGCACAGTGGGGAACCGTGTGCAAGATGTAATCAGCTGTTCCAGCTAGCGCTGGGTCCCTCCTGCTGTGCTTTAGCTTTTTAAAGTTATTAAGAGCCTGTCAGCTCTTAATACATTTAAAAAGGCAGAATCGCAGCGGGGTTAGCTCCCGGGCCAGGAGCAGACCCCACTGCGGCTCCCCCGCTTACCGACTAATCAACTAGTGGATGGAAAATCCATTGACTAGTCTATTAGTTGATTAAACTACATTTAACATCCCTAGCACAGCACTCAATCCTAGGAAAGGATAGGTGTTCCTTCTTGTCAGCACTAATTTATAATCTACCTTTTAAAAAATATATAATAATGTATATTTTCATATATTCAATTATAAGGATTGAGGATAAAAAAGGAGATACTAGTCAGCAGCCAAGTTACAGAAAGTATGTACAATAAACCAAAATCATTTCAAGTGTTTAATGCACCACAAAAAGCAAAGTTAAATCAAAATGCTACTTTGCCTTTATTATGTCTAAGTAGCTGAAGATACAAAAGCATTTCAATAACATGTCAAAATAATTACCATTAAAACCAAAAATCTTCATCAATGAGAGGCTGCTCAAAACCTCTTGAATTTCAGTAGCCAACCCAAGTATAATTTTTGCTTAAAGGGCAATAACAAGCAAATATTTCTTGCTACAAGTGGATTGCAGAATACTTTTTTATTATGCATAGTATTCCTAAATGGAAGGTTCACAAATTAAGTTGATTAAGTGAAGGTCATTTATCACTTTGTTCTGAATCCTACACACATTTCCTTTATACAGAGCATAGAGGAATTTCCAAAGCTGAAAGCTATTTTGAGCAGCTTCCAGAATCTCTCTTTGTAACACCTTCTTAACTGTGATTTCCTAATCACTATGCAGAAGATTCCACTGCCTAATTAAAGTACTGGTGCAGTGATGAAGATAAAGAATACAGAGCAGGGAGGCAAGCTAATCTACAAGCAAAACACAGGAGCTACTTGTCAAGAGTAAGGGCATATTTTATCGACAGCTGTGTCCAATAAGGATAAGATATGCAGTGAAGGTTTAATATTTATACATTTCTGTCATTACTATTACTTACTCATTATACACAACTATGGTATTTCTGCTTCTCTCACTCTATCTTTTTTATTTTAATGTAATTAACATTTTAACCCCTTGGATTCGCTTATCTTTTTATCTTCACATTGTACATACACCTTGTTTTCAACAGAGCTGCAGGACTTCTAGTAGTTGAATTTCAAGTCTGTAAAAAGCAGATTAAATGTAGAACTCCAACTAATGACTGCAACTTTCATCTGACCCACCATGTACAACTCTGAAAATGCAACTTGGACTGTATGTGGGGAATATATCATCATGACTTTCTCCTCAAAGGACACAAGTTATACTATGCTGTATATACGGTGATAGCTAAATATTTCCAAATATATTTACAAAAAGAGACAAAATATCCATGTCATATTAATTAAAATGTACTTTAAAAGAACTTACTTTACTTTAAAAGGATGCAAAATCAATCACTCAAAAGTTGAATACAGATTGACTCTTCTTTCGACTGGGACTCCCTGATCGGGCAACATCCGTGGTCCAGCAGAAACACAGATGTTGCTGGACTGGAGAGATCCAGTGGAGCAGTGTTTCTACAGGGGCTCCGCCAGGTTGACAAACTGGAAACATCGATAGGTACAACACATACAATCAGTGGACTGCTGGGGCCCCGCATAAGTACAACACATACAATCAGTGGACCGCTGAGGCTCCGCATAAATTTTTACTCATGTAGAGGGCTCCGGAGCCCAAAAAGTTTGAGAACTGCTGCAGTGGAAGTTCCAGAGGCACATCACAGGAGTCCAGCTGATCAGGTGGCAGGGCAGCTGGAATGCCAGCGGGCTCTGGAGGGGCAGCGGTCTGTTGTGGTGGGGCAAGGAGCCCCAACGGTGGGACCAGTGGTGCCCTATTAGGATTGGCAGGGTTGGGAACCCTGGTGGCTGAGCAGTGATCTGCCATGGAGGGGCCAGGAGTCCTGGTGGTGGGACTGCAGGCTGGCGGGGCCGGTGCTGATGCGGTAGGGCTGGTGGAGCAGGGATCACTGGCAGCAGGGCAGTGATTTGCTGCAGCGAAGCTGAGAGTCCCAGCAGCCTGACTGGACAGGCCAGGAGTGGAAGCCAGGCTAAGGGGATGGTGGTGGTGAGGGGGGACAGAAATGACCTCACCTGGTCCAGCAAAATCTCTCCCTTGGGACTACTCAGGTCTCGAGAGTGCCAGACCAGGGAGGTCCATCTTGTACTAGGATTAAAGTTGCTTGTGCAATTTTAATTCAGTCTCGTGTGTACACATTACACAGGTATAGAGTTTTTTAATTACATGATAACACACTATTTTTTTCCAAGAGGACCCATTTTTCATTCAGTGCATTGGGAAGGTATCAGGGCTGCTGTATACAAATTAGGCTATGTCTAAGACATCTTTCTCATTCAGCACATTGCTTCCAACTTCTGGAATAAATAAGGCAGGTAATTGCAGGAAGAAAAAAAAAAGACAGTTTCACAGTTAATGTGAATGCTGCCTGGGATAATTCTATCCTGTCTCTACTTTTGCCACAGAGTTTTGCTGGGCATGCCCCTTTAACCAATTTTTTTCATGGGTGACCCCTAAAAGTATTTCTCATTTTCTGGCTACCAGCTTCAAACAGATAAGGTCTGATTTGTGGAAGTAATGAACAATTACAACTGCATTGAGGTCAGTGGGGCTGTGCTCCTATATAATGTGCTATATAATGCTAAGTCCTCTGAAAAAAATCAAGTTTTTCAAACAAAGCACTCACAATTTGTTGACTCTTGAAGAAAATTTTGGTTTAAATTGCTGTGTCTCAGTAAAAAAGTGATAAAAAAGTAATACTACTCCAAATACCATGGTTGATGATAAATTCCTTCATGGTTGAAAAGCACAAAGATACTACAAGGCCACCACAGAAAATCTCATTAGGAAGTTAATAATACTGTATTTAATGCAGGGTTTGAATGATGCATCGTAAATAATGTATGGGGCCACAGATTGAATGATGAGGTTAAAAAGAAATATTGAATACTGTTCATTGAGTTAGCACTGTTCTTCCTGTGCACTGAGGCAGGTGTCCAATGAAAAAACTACTATGCGTGATGTAATTAAAGCTTCTATCTTAATGCATGCACAAAAGGGAGTCAGACTCATGTGCAGGGAATCTTAATTCTGGCATTTCCTAACTTTTAAGTGTTTGACTTTGCAACTCGAGTGTTCTTTTAACATAGTTCATTTTTAATCTAATACTAGATAGAGAGCACCTCTATATTTAGGTTGGAATCAGTTATTCACTTAAAGTGAGGAATAATCCTGTGATTTAAGTAGAATACAGATTTTCTATTCCCCAATTTCAGTGCACACAATTTGTAAGTAAACATTGATTGCATAGGGTATTTTCAAATAAATCTGCCAGTTTATGAGTTAAAAATAATTAATGATGAGACCCTTAGTTATATTATTACTGCGGTTCCTAACCTTTTTCAGAACTCTTTCACTAAGAAATTATTAGTTTATCTTCATTTGCATTTCCATATAATTTGAACTTATTATAAACTAGTAATTAATGCACATGGGAAAAATTATATTGTAGGTAAACAAAGTTATTGAAGACTGCTTTTATTTTATTTTCTATTGCAGTCACAATTTTCCCCTACTCACAATGGCTTCATGTCTCATAAATTACAGTCATGCCACTCAAATGAACTGAAGCTACTAATTCACTGTGTTCAAAGGACCAGTACCAGTATTTCATTAGTGAGTGTCCCTAGTAAAAGATGGTACTGTTTCCAAATGTTTCTAATGGGACTGTAGTCACATACAACCCTCAAGGAAGATGATTTTATTCCACAGAAGCCTAATATGAAGCACATTGCCCTTACATAATGATGTCTCGTCTTCCTTTGTTTTCTGTGGAACTTTATTTTCAGTATAGAGGGCCTCTCTTTCATGAAAAAACTGCCATCACTCCCCTAAACCATCGAACCTGCCAATGTGTGACTCAAGCAATCAAAATCCAGGACCATGAACAAAATGCAGAACTTCTATGTTCTGTTGCATCACACCACTGATGACAATTATTAGTTGTAATATCTGCTCTAATCACCTTCTTATTGTGTGAATTAAATAATAAATGTTGTTGGCTGGTTTGATTTTAGGAAAACTTCTCAATCATAAATTTCATCATGTGCAACCTTATGGACTAACCTCTTCTCCCCACCATGGATCAACAATAGTGTATGAACCCATCTGAGACCTTCAGATTCACAGCACAAATTTGAATTACTGTAGACTCTTACTGTCACCTCTGCCCTCACCTCAAACATTCTCACTACCTCCATATTTTCACACACCATAGGGTGTTTCTTTCTCCGTGTAGCAATATATATGGAACATAGGGAGCGGGAAGGGGAGAAGACTCCCTTCCATTTTCCCAAGAAAAAACAAGATATTAAATAAAAGAACCCTAACCTCTTACACTTTCAGTATTAAAACACAATAAATTCCAGGACATTAAAATCAACGTGAAAGGATTAAAAGAGAATAAGTATGACAACCTCTCAATAGTTTCAGAGGTGTAGTGGTATTAGTCTGTGACTGAAAAAACTTAAAAAACAGCATATAGTCTTTCAGCACCTTAGAACAGTTTTTCTTAAACTTTTTAAGACCAAGGAACACCAAACAATGGTTTTTTATGCAGAATACCAAGGATTTTTTGTTAAGCAAAAAAAAAAAGGGTTGGTGGGAACCGAAAAAAGGTTGCCTGCCCCTTTAAGGGTAGCCATTTTGAACTCTGTTCTCTGTGACACCAGAACACAGTTTAAGAAACACTGCCTTAGAGACTAACAAAAAATGTAGATGGTATCATGAGCTTTGGTGGGCACAGCCCACTTCTTCAGATGAATGAAGTAAAGGGGTCCAGGTTACAAATAATAATATAATATATGGAGATATACCTATCTCATAGAACTGGAAGGGACTTGAGAAGTCATCAAGTCCAGTCCCCTGCCCTCATGGCAGGACCAAGTACCCTCCCTGTCAGATTTGCCCCAGATTCCTAAATGGCCCCCTCAAGGATTGAACTCACAACCCTGGGTTTAGCAGGCCAATGCTCAAGCCACTGAGCTATCCCTCCCCCCAAAATTTCAAACAGAATGCAAATAAATAACAGAGAAAGAGAAGAGATGGGGAGGAAAAGAAAAGAGAAAAAATGGATAAAAAATGTTGTTAGTTAGAGTGTCCATGCTAAATGAAGCTAATAGAGTGGGCTATAAGTATTCTAAGTACCCAGTGCTTAGCATTTTATGACATTAGGAAGTGCGAAGTAGTGGCCTCTTCAGGTCAGGCCTTTTTTTAAACCTCTGTTCAAGGTGTCAAACTTGTAAATGAAACCCAGTTCTGTAGTTTCTCTCTCCAGGGAATTTTGAAATTGCTTTGAAATAATACAGACACATTTAGATCCATTAGTGAGGGCCCAGGGAAGTTATTATTAACAACGTATAATATATGCTAGAAAATAACCCTTTACTCACACAGGGTTTGGGGGAGAGGCCAATCCTGGCCTACAGACAGCTCCCTAACCTCAAACAAATTCTTTCCAACAACCATGCAGCACATCTCTACAATATTCATTCAGGAACCCACCCCTTCAATCAGCCTAGGTGCCAACACTGTCCAGACATCTACACTAGTGACATCATTACTTTAGATTCTCTCTCTCTCTCTCTCTCTCTCTCTCTCTCTCTCTCTATATATATATATATATATATAAAATTCCTACAGAACAACAGAATGATATCATCACATCATCTGCGTCCTCATGCCGCCGCTATGGGCCACCTCTGCCTCCGGTCCTTAGCTGCTTGCTATGGTCAGCCTCAGAGCTGTCCTCTCCGGGCATGGGCTGTTCCAGATCTGGTTCCTGCTTCAAGCCCTGGAGGGGAGGGGCTGTGCTGCTGGGGAGGAGCTGCTGAGGCTAGGTCCCCTCTGCCATGTAAGCCCAACACCCCTGCGTCCTCTCCGCTATGCGAACCTGACTCTCCCCCCCCCCAGGCAACCACACATCCCCTCCACCATCCGAGCTGAACCCCAGCCTCACACCTCTCCTGGCCAGACACCCTGCCCCCAACCTGCTCTTGCCCCCTCCCCCCTAGCCAGACACCCTGCCCCCAGCCTGTTCCTGCCCCCTCCCCCCTGGCCAGACACCTACCATGAAAGAGAGGGGGGTTGGCAAACGTAGCGAGCACAGGTCATAGTCCCCTAGTAAGCATATAGCCAGAGTATGATTTTGATAATTCTCCTTACTCCATTAAAATAAACGAATAATTTAAATCTACTGCTTTTCAAAGAGTTCAGAAGACAATGAATACAACAGATACTTTTTAGTCAAAATTTCAAACAGAATGCAAACTACTTCCTAGTTTTTAGTCTTCTGCAGGTATTACAATTTTCACCAGTGGCCTTTCAAATATAAAGTTCTGCTGGCTACTTTTAAAACCAGTCCACATGTAACTACACCTTCAGTGAGGTACTTTTTGCAAAACCAAAGTTCTATCTATTTAAAGTTAAAATAACTCAGAAGTAACTCACTTAAGGTTAACTTTTGTTCAAATCATAGCCCTCATAAATGACAGAAACATCCAAAAATGTGGGAAGATAAATTTAGTCTTGGAATTACTAAAAGCCTTCATTAAGTCTTAATATATGCTGTCAGTTTTAAACTAAATAATAGATGAGATTTTAACATAATCAGGAGGAAACTGCTGATACCTGCCTCTGTTAGTGTCACAATTAAATTGACAAGATAATTTAAAAAAATAACGCCTTCTCCAAGTTAGTGCAAGACTGACAAGTGAACACCCTTAAAAAAACCTTTCTTCAATAAGAAAGAATCATCTGAAAATGTAGTCTCTAGTGTGGAATATCAAACAATCTTCCATTAAATAAGAGGAAAACCTGGCTTGGTTGCATAAACAAACAATATAAAGTTCACATGCTGGTATTTTTCTCATATACACATTTTGTCACAATAATTGTCATGCACCTACCTGGCATATTACTAATGGTGTCCCTTGGATGGAAAGGTTCAGTCTCATATTTTTCTTTTTAATTTGATTACACATGGCTCTCTTTGTGAAGAAAAACTTATTCTAGATTAGTTTTATTTTAACTAATTATTCTACATTTAAATGACAATAATAACAAAAGTTGTTGAAAAACGAGTTTGAGGATTGAACTACATGCTGAGCTAATAGATGAATGTATGAGACACTCAAATATTATAAGCCATATAATAATATAGAGACGTGGGTCATGCTCTGTATCATCAGGGGACAGGCTAAATGAATGCAATTATTCAGTTCTACTGGAGTCCATGAATGGGCACGACCAAATTACATTTATAGGCCCTACTTCCTCATGAACAACAAACATCTGGGAAGGAATCTACCAGGACTGGCTGCTCATCCTGATGCTGCTCACAGCACTGAGCTCACTGATGGAGGACCGCTTGGGCCCCTCTGTCATGATGGAGGGGCAGTTAGGCTAAATTTGAATGAGTGGTGATATGATCCTCATCATGATGAGCAAAGGCAAAAACACTGGCAAGATGAACAGCTGGCTCTGGCAGACCCACATCATGTTCAATCTGACAATTGTCTGTTAGGTCCCAGCTATCCCCTCTCACATTTGGGCCCAAGCACATGCTTAGTTGACTATCTTTGGCTATGGGACTCCACTAACACAACAGCAGAAGAAGGTGCATAGGAAAATTCTGGGTGCTTTTGTATTATTTTTATTATTTGTTTTTTACTATCGGAATGTGAGTGTGATGGCTCTGTCTGTGTGTAGGGGGGTGATTCATGTTAATATTTCAGACTGTTAACATAAAATATATTAAGAAAAGATTTCATATCGAATGAGAAAAACAGTAGGGTTCTGGTTTTTTTCTAACAAAAGAACCTATTAAAGAAAAGCTAGTGAGGGGGCGGGTGAAGTGTTTTCAATAATCTGAAGAGCCCTGGATTTCTGTTCTGTAAGCCTTGGGAGGTCTAAATTAAAGCTAAGTTATCCAAGCACTTGCTCAAATGTTCTTGGGGATGCCTAAAATACAAAATAAATTGATAAGGGTAATAGTAGTGAGCTGTTTTTGAGCAAAGTGCTGGATCATTGAGAGACTGATCTGAAGACCCAGCAAACTAGTGTTTCTGCCACATCTAGAGTTCCAATTCAAATTGAAATGAAAGAGGTGGAACATAGTAAAGGGAAGCAAAGGGCATTATGGATAGACAAATATCATTGTCCCCAAGATTCAAGATCACAAAATCCCAATCTCTTAAACAACAACAAAATATGTAATGTTTGTCTAAAGCCTACAAAGACCTCTGGCCAGATCTCAGGAACAAACCCAGTTGCTGGTGTTTACAGCATAGATCCTGGTTCAAAATGCATAACACACATAGATCCTAAGGGGTAGGGCATCCTCTAATTCCTTAGTGTTTTAAGACCTTTGAAATCTATGTTGATAGGCAGCGTAGAAAATTCTTTCAATAAATACAATAGTTTTGTGGATGCCAAATCTCATACAATGCCTCTGAAGTGGGGGAAAAAAAGATTCAACCCCTGGTCTATGGAGTTATGATTCCAAGCACTTCCCAGACCCTGCAGATGGAGTATTCTCCTCTTCAGCTATCACATGATATGTAGCTGTAAAAGTGCGAGGAACCAGTCTGAATGGCTGAAAAGGAATCCCTCGCAATTACCAGTCTGTATTTTTTTGAAGTGGAATGTATCAGGGTGCAAATCTCTTCACTTATCTAATCACTATGTGAACTTGGGAGGGCACAATTACCTCCCCTACCCTCTATCTTCAAGTTCCCTCTGTCTTTCCAAGGTATAATGCTGGTTTTGCAGATACCTAGGGAGCTTGTCCTGCTCTCACCTCTGCCATGAGAGATCCATAGATAGTACTATACACCCAAAGCTGTATTAACTTCTTTGGCAGCTACACACAAAGAAATAGAGAAAAGGATATGCAGAATGTATTTTCAATAGCTGCTGGCTGTTGACCTACCCAGTTCCAAACACAGATGAGGAATGGAGACAATTTGCTTCTGTTCCAACCATCCTCTGAATTTTCATACAGATTGAAATAGTCTCTGCATGCATGGCACATTAGTGCATATGTCATGAATAAATGTTTCATGAATATTTGGGAAGCAATTCAAATGTAAGTCAAAATGCATATTTGATATGACACATGATGGATGTGTTTGGATATCTGGGTTGATTATGTACCTGCAACATTCAATGACTACCTAAAAACTGGAGAAGGGTCTAGTCTCCCTCTCACTAAACTGACTAAAGCCTAAGAAGGAAAACAAATGCATGCTTTGCATGTATCTGATCCTTTAGTTATAACAGCATTGGGCAACCAATGCTAGGGAGTGGGCTGCATGAGTGGTCCTCCATCTCATTGGGCTGCAGCAACCCACGGCCCACTGGGGCTCCAGCTCTGGCCCATGGACCCTCTCTCCTCTCCGCTCCTCCATGCACCTCCTGTGTACTGGGGCACTGGAGCCCCGAACTTCCTACTCCTCGCCCTCCCTCCAGAACTTTTGAAGCATAACAAATCACCTGATTCACTCTCCATCCCTGCTTTCTACCCCTCCTCTTCCAGAGCTGGTATAGCTGCAAATAGTTGGTTCATGTTGTTCCAGCTTTGGGAGAGAGGGGCAAGAGCAGGGACAGAGCGTGAGGGCTGCAGGTTGCCCACCACTGACTTGGACACTGACTTGTGTAGCTTACTCCGACTCTAAGTCGAGAGAGCTTATTTTGAAATTTGGTGCTGTCTACACAGCGCCAAATTTAAAAATAAGGCACTATCTGACAAATCCCTTAACCCTCGTGGAACCAGAGTTACAGGGATGCCGGAATAGCACGCCTGCTATTTTGAGAAAAAGCGGGCACTTTTAAAGATGCGGTGTATGTCTAGACGTACCCCTAAATGTCTAGACGTACTCCTAAATGTCTCAATCAGCAGAAGGCTCCATGGTAGTATTTCCAAACTGAAATTTTCAGTTTTGGCATGCTTGGAGTTTTTTGACGGATAGTCAAAATTGTCCATGGAAAGCAGACAAATTTCACAAAAGTCTGGTTTTTATTAAATGCTAACCTTGTCATTTAAAAGAAATGCCACTAGTTCACTCATTCTGGAAAACGAAAGATATTTCGGTATGTGACTGATAAGAGAAAAGGAACATGCAAGTATAAATACAGTGATCCTTCAGGATAGCAAATGATCTGTTTTGTAATGTTTTGTTACTTCTTTCTGCTTCTTGAAATTTCTTCGAAGAGTATCAGAAATTGGATTAAGTTTGTATACTCAGTTGAAAAAAAGAGAGGACTGAAACATCTTTCTAAAAATGCTCCTATATTTTACCTAATAAATCTGAAAATGAATGAATTACACACATACACACAAGCACATACAGATAATTCTCAAAGAGCGGAAGATAAATTAAAGGAAAAGACTGGAATATCAATCTGTGCTTATTAAATCGATTTCTAGACAATGATTAATTGTATTTGGGTTCCTCTCTCCATTTCCAACACAAGAGGTAGCAGAGTTAAACAGTGGTTGAAGAATTTGTGTGAATTCTTGCTCACTCTGGCCATATTTTAAATCTCTGTTTATGATTCTCTCTAAGCAGAGATCATTCTGAAATGCTGGTTTTGGCTTGTACTAGTAATGGATAACATGAAACAAAAGGAGAATATGGCAAAAAGTTAACAAAATAATCCCATTAAGTTAAAAAAAACCTATCAATGAGAAAATCTTTAGATTTTTAGTATCATTTCTTTGTTCTTTATCTTTCTGTCTCGAGTACTCTCTGGATAGGTAACCCAGATTAATGGGTTCTCTCTTAATGCACAGTTTGCAGGAATGCTCACAAAAATGTAAATAAGTAGAAATGTTCTTTTCAAAGCAGCTAGCCACCATGATGAACAAACAAATCATTCCTTTATGGTGGGAATGAGTGAACTTTCAGAATCTGGATCTTTTGAGTCTTTACCCAACTTTTGAGTTTGAGAGAAAAAAACAATAAGGCTACGTCTACACTGGCATGATTTTCCGGAAATGCTTAAAGCGGAACAGTTTTCCGTTATAAGTATTTCGGAAAAAGCGTCTACATTGGTCGGAGTTACCGTTATAACGATGCGCTTTTCGGAAAAGCGCGTCTACGATGGCGGCGCTTTTCGGAAAAGCAGAAGCCGGAGCCATTTTGAAGAGGGCAAAGGCCACCAGACCTTTCGGGCGGGGCCGGGCGCCATTCAGACACGTGCTTAAAGGGGTCTCGCCGGACAGCCGTTGGTCTCCTGCTCCCTGCCTTGGGACCTCTGCCAGGGACTGGCACCCTTAGCAGGTTCAGTGGTTGCCCTCTGGGTTTGGGGACACCACCCTTTGGCCCCCAACTGCTTTTCCCTGAGTTTAGTTTTTCTGCCCTGCTCTGTCTGCCATGGAGCCGTGGGTGGCCATTTGCCTGCTCGGGCCCCTGTTGGAGCTGTGCAGTGCCTGCTGCTCGTGCTGCAGGCCGGTGCCATGGTGTACATGAACCAGGAGGCAGAGATCGCATTGGACTCCCTCACCAGGAGGCCCTGGCAACCGTGTGGCATCAGCACCCCACCGTAGAGAGGCCCGTCTGGAGTTTCGAGAGCAGCACCGACTGGTGGGAGCGGCTGGTCCTCGGGGTCTGGGGCGACCACCAATGGATCAGGAATTTCCGCATGAAAGCGGACCTTCCTGCAGCTGTGCACCTGGCTCACCCGCGCTGCAGAGAGCCACCACCCGGCTGCGGGCACCCATCCCCATCAAGAAGAGGGTCGCCATCGCGCTCTGGAAGCTGGCCACACCGGACAGCTACCGCTCGGTGGCACAGCAGTTCGAGGTGGGGACGATCAACCGTCGGAGTGATCGTCGTGGAGGTAAGTCCCAGGGGGAGTGGGATGGGGGGAGGGTGCTGCACTCCAGGCCCAGGGATAGCCAAGATTCCAGGCTGGGTCGGCCAGGGGTTTGGGCCGTCCCTCCCTTGCACAGGCCCGCTGGTGGGGGCCGTGGGGCGAGGGGGGCCCTGGTGTGTGTGTGTGTGTGTGGGTGTGTGTGAGGACAGAGGAATCAAGGGGGCCCCAAGGGAGCGCACACTCACCCCTGCCGTCGTGATGTGTTCCCTTGTGTTTCTCTGCACCCTTCTGCAGGTCGTCCACGCCATCAACAACATCCTGCTCCCATGAATCATCCGCCTGCGCGGCGTGGATGATACCATGGCGGCTTCGCTGCCCTCGGGTTCCCCAACTGCGGGAGCCCTGGACGCCACCCACATCCCCATCCGGGCCCCGGAGCATCGAGCGGCCCATTTATGAACCGCAAAGTACTGCTCCATTGTTCTGCAGGCCCTCGTGGACCACGGGGCCGCTTCCTGGACATTCACGGGGGCTGGTCCGGCCGGGCACGGCGCCCGCATCCTCCGCAACTCTGGACTGTTTCGCAGGTTGAAGGCGGGCACCTACTTCCCCGGCGAGACTTGACTGTCGGGGATGTGCCTATGCCCATCTGCGTCGTCGCGGACGCGGCCTACCCCTGATGCCCTGGCTAATGCGGCCCTACACGGGCAGCGGACCAGAACCGGGCCCGGTTCAACGACCGCCTCAACCGGGCCCGAAACCCAGTGGAGCTGGCCTTTGGGCGTTTAAAGCCCGATTCCGTTGTTTGCTCACCCGTCTCGACATGGGTGAGCAGAATGCAACGGAGGTACTGGCCGGCGTGCTGCGTGCTCCACAACATTGTGGAGCGCAGCGGGAGGCCTTCCTCCCTGCATGGATGGCAGCCGAGGCACAGACCTTGGAACAGCCCGACACAGCTGCCGTCCGCCAGGCGCCAGGATGCGGTGCGCATCAGAGAGGCCCTGGTGGACATGTTTGCCCAAGCCCGTAGCAGGGTCGCCTGGGTCTCCCAGACTACTCCCGCCCGTCCCCTACCCCTCCCCACCCCTCCCTTACCTCCCCAATTGTAAGCGTCGGGTCAAAGCACATCGGCCGTCATCGTGACTGTTCGTCGGTGCGTCGGGCTTAGTCAGGGTTTTTCTTTTAGTTTAGGCTAGGGTTTAGGCCACCATCGTCTGTCCCGAAGAACAGCCACGAGGATTCGGGGTCGTGCGGAAGGCTCAAGTCAGCGTGCCTGATTCCAGTCGTCTTCCGTCGAGGATCTCCTGGCTGTTCCTCCTGAGGCCCGGAAGGACCAAAGGATTGAGGTGGCCAGCTTCGCCATCATCTTCCGTCGAGGATCTCCTGGCTGTTCCTCTCCTGAGGCCGGAAGGACCAAAGGATTGAGGTGGCCAGCAACACTACCCAATTGTCCTCCCTGCGCCTAGACTATGTTTAATTATCTGTAGTGTGCATCTTTTAACTGTTCTTGCTTGTTTGTGAGCTATGTAAATATAGTTTGTGGTTTACATTTTACTGAAAAGTCTCAGTATTTATTTATGCGCCACAAACCAATGAGCACTTACAAAGGGCCCCCAGTGATAGAGTACAGATTTTGTTGTCTGCAGTTTGTAACCCTGTTAAATTTAAGTGGCTAATTGGCATCTCACATCATTTCCTACAGTTACTAGAGTAACACGATAACCAACACAGGAATGAACAGAAAAATAGAAAACTGTTTATTTACAAGGGGAGGGGACCTTCAACTGGGGACAGGGGACCTTCAGCTGGGACTGGGACGGGGGACCTTCAGCTGGGACAGGGGACCTTCAACTGGGACTGGGACAGGGGGACCTTCAACTGGGGCGGGGGGCAGTTACTGGGATGGATGGCCCCTGCGACTGCTCCTCCGGGGGGGGGCCTGCACACGCTGGGCAGACCGCGTAGGGGCAGGCTGCACGGGGAGGTGGGCACGACCACGGGCACGACCACGACCAGGAGCAGGGGCAGGAGCAGGGGCAGGGGCAGGGGCAGGAGCAGGAGCAGGGGCAGGGGCAGGGGCAGGGGCAGGGGCAGGAGCAGGGGCAGGAGCAGGGGCAGGGGCAGGGGCAGGGGCAGGAGCAGGGGCAGGAGCAGGGGCAGGGGCAGGGGCAGGAGCAGGAGCAGGAGCAGGAGCTGGGATAGGAGCTGGGATAGGAGGGGGCATGGGCTGTGCTCCGGGAGGAATGGCGGGGGCATGGGGTCCGGCCATGCCATAATGGATGGCATGGACCAAATGTGCTGTGAGCACGTCCATGTTTGTGCGCATCCCTCGGCACTCATGTAGGAAGGCAGCCCAGCCCTCCTGCCGCCACTGCAGGTCCCCCTGCACCCGCTCGGCGATGGAGGCCTGGATTGCCTCCACGCGGCGCGCACGTGGCGGCGCAGAAGCTGGTCTCTCTGCCGCCGCCTGTGCCTCGGGGTTGGCCAGCTGGGGGTGCCGCTGCTGCCGCAGTGTCGGGTCTGGTGCTGGGTCCCGCTGCAGGAAGAGAAGAAAGGATGGGTCAGTCAGGCAGGCCGTCCACTGTCCCCACATCTCATGCCCTCCACCCCTGAGCCCAGGTGACCCCACAGTTGTGTGGCTTGGGCCCACTCGGTTTCCCTCCTGCCCCCGTGTTGTATGTTGGCAAGGAGGACCGCCCCTGCTGGAGTAGGGTCCCCTCTCCAGTATTGTAAGCACCGGTCTGTGTCCTGGCCCGTGGAGGCGGGAGGGTGCTTGTGCTGCGTTCACCTGTGGAACTCCCTGCCGGTGGAGACTGTGAAAAGCTTTGGGCTAATCGCTGGTGTTTGACAGGAGCGAGATGCATCCCCACGCAGTGCCTGGGAGCACATCTGGCAGAGGCGGTCTGGGCTCTCAGATCCCCTCGCGTGGGATATCTCCTGGGCGTAACCAGAGCGTGAGTGGGTGGGGTGTCCCATCCTTGCAGCAAAACTCAGGGGCCCTTGTCCTCCCACTATCCCTCCCGCAAGGCCGGTAGCCCAGGGACATGTGCGGCCACAGTGGGGACTTCCCTCGGGAACCAGCCAAGGCACCGGGAGCAGGCGAGGACTGTGGCGCTGCGGTTTTCCCAGGAGCAGCTGGCTGTGCCTCACAGCCAGGCATGGGACAGTGTGCTGTTCTCCGTGCTGCACCCTTGGCGGAGGTGAGGGCTCTGGGCTGAGTCCCTGGGGCCCTGGCCGGTTCCAGCCGGCATCCACCCTTCCCCTGGTCCCGCCGCATGTGTGTGCAGCACGGTCCCAGGCGTGCCCTGCAGCTGCCTGCCGCGGCCATGTGCGCTCGGTCGCCAGGCTGCGAGGTTGCACGTGCTGCTTGCTGCCTCATGCGACGCAGCGTGCAGCTCACGTGGCCTGAGTGAAATGCTCTCCCCTCCTCCTCTGGGCACCTGGCTCCCCACCCCGCCCTCCGCCCCCGCCCTTTGGGAGTGCAAACTGCAAAGACTCACCAGTGGGTTCCTCCCGGCCTCGGCCTCGGCCTCGGAGGAGCTGCTGGAGGGCCTGCTGGGTGGTGGCCTCCTCCCGCGCCCGGACGCGCTGCTGCTGTCCTCCCTCCCCTGCTCGGTGGGTCGTCTGATGGGGCGCTGGCAGGTGTCCACAGGGGCGTCCGGGGCTTGCGGGGCTGGCTGGCCCAGGAAGGCGTTCAGCCGGTCATAGTAGGGCAGGCGTCTGGTCCTGCCCCCCTGCCCTCGCTGGCCCGGACGTACCCCAGCCGCAGCTCCTTCACTTTGGAGCGGACCTGCTCGGCATTCCGGGTGGGGTGTCCCTGTTGTGCCAGGTTGTCGGCCAGCCGTGTGTACAGCTCGACATTGCGGCGCCTGGAGTGCAGGTCGTGGAGACCCTCCTCCTCCTGCCACAAGTCCAGGAGGGTCTCCAGCTCCTGGGGGTCCAGGATGGGGCCCGGCGTTTGCGGCCCCTGGGGCCCTCCTGTGCTGGGGGTGCAGGGGGCTCACCAGCCGGAGCTGCCATGGCGCGGTCCAATGGGTGGCTGGGCAGCACAGCAGCACGTGGCAGAGCTCAGGCTGCAGGGTCTGCGAAGCGCTCCTGCCACGTGCGCCCAGCAGCCTCCCTACCAGGAAGTCCAGGGCTCCTACGGGGTCTCGTGGCGACCAAACCGCTTTTTTCCGTTTCTTCTGCTTTTCCGGAAAAGCTGTCTACACTGGCCCTTTTCGGAAAAGCTTTTCCGGAAAAAGGACTTTTGCCAGCGGGAGCGGCATAGCTTTTCCGGAAAAGCGGCTGATTTCATACAGTAGATCGTCATTGCTTTTCCGGAAAAGCAAGCGGCCAGTGTAGACAGCTCGCACCTTATTCCGGAAAAGCGGCTGATTTTCCGGAATAAGTGGCCCAGTGTAGACACAGCCTAAGAATTTTTGATCTGGTTTGGTCTCTCATTCTGAGACAGAAAGATAAATAGGCTCCACATGAAGCAGACAATCTTGAGAGATCACCAGCATTATCAATCTTTGTGCCATATGCTGTGCTGGGAATTTTGCTTCCTGGGTGTAGACAATTACAATTTTCATTATGTCATGCATTAACAAAGTAAAAGAAGAAATTATAACTGGTTATAAGACATAAAATATATTGACTCATTTCTGAAGTTTTTTGAAGTTATTTAGAAATATTAGTTCTAATAAACTGTTCAGGATCAATTAAAAATTAGTTTCTTAGAGTAGGATCCACACAAAGACTTTTGCAGTGCTGGGTCGTGGGATACCCAGATTCAATTCCCCCTCTGCCAGAGGGGGAGAAATATGTAAATAGTTATGTACTAGAGAGAGTGACCTAGGACACAAACCTGGGAGGTGGGAGATGTTGGGTGCAGTCCCTGTCCTTTAATCATACTCTCATTATTTATTCGCAGCACAACAGCTTCACCAGTGTGGATGACACTCTCTGTGGATTTCAGGAGATCAGTAGTGTTTGAAGCCCAGGCCCTCACTTTGTTCTGCAAGGGTGCAGAACTTTCTGCTCCTGACAGAAGAATGTAGAGGAAATTCAGGGACAGGAAAGGAGAGTTTTCATCTTTCTAAGTTACCTAGGGAAGCTGATAAAAATATGAAGTCAGCCTTCATCTCAAAACAGCTTTTGTTTTCAGGTAACAATTCAAGCAGATAAAGCATCTGTTCTACAACCACTTCTTTTTTTCACTGTTAAAAGAGAAAATTACCACCTGAAGAGATGCTTACTTGGAAGAAAATCTCTGGACCTTGATGAATGACTCTAAACACTAAATAGACATCAGACAAACATATCAGGAAGCCAATGGGTGAAACTTCCCTCATTGCAATTTCTTCATCATGGTTGATTTTTGAGCTTCAATATTTCATTTTCTCTCCTGATTTACACAGTACATTTGCAGGATTCCTAACAATTTTTTTTTAAACTTTCTTCTCCCATTTTGTATCTATGCTAGAAACAAGCATATAGACGGACTTTATTTTATTTATTTATAATATTTATAAAAGTAAAAACCCGCTGAGATGAAACGATTCAATCACAAGGTAATGTTTGATGGCCACAGAAAAAACATCAAACAAGTTAACAATATAAGTACATCTCAATTCACACTATGCACAAATGCTGTCCTACAATCAAGCACTCATGAGGGCTTCAAACAAAAAGTCTGCTAATCCCTCTTCAGAAGCAGAACTAAAAATGAATATCATGCACCGATAAGTAGAAAACAACTGTGATAAAGGCATATGCTTCACTTACTGTCAATAGCCTCAAAAACAGGGAGATGGGCTAACAAAGTTGACAAAACCTTGCAGAGCTCTCCAACTGATTACTAGTTCAAATAAGTTCCAGGCATTAGTGACCTACACTAATTATTACCTAGTAACTGCTTGGTGGCTGGTTCATCACATCCTAGAAACCACGATCACCTTTGATGGCAATCTCGGCAGAAAACAAAAACTGAATGGCCAGTGTGATTGATGTATATGATGTACAGTGTGTTGGCACTGACATGGTGAAAGTGAAGTTTACCTGGCTTATGATCATATGGCACTTGTTCTGTGGTTAATCGTTTAAATAGTTAAATTCCTGCTACTCACCAATCCATGATATTTCATGCAACAATCGCGTAAAACCCTTTAAAAATATTGCCTTGTCTTTGCTTAATAAGTCATTATGGACAGTGCAATGGCCATTTAAATTTAAGTATCCTTGAAATAGAATGCATGAGCTCAGTCTGTACCTATTCAAAGGTTTAGATCAGAGCTAGAAGACCTCCAGACAAATCGACATGGTGTGCCCAATACGACTAAATACAGAAATGTAACATTATTCTTCGGGAAAAAGAAAGAAAGTCATGAGAGACCATCTATAGATAGAACTATCTCTGGCATTGTGTAACCGTTGAACACCACAGAACAAACCATATGATGAAAACAAATAAGTTGGGCTCCTCTCACTGTCTCAGCACAGGAATGTAATGTGGGTCAGGATGGAGACAAAAATTTGTAGAAGGCTGACTCAGTCTTTGCCCACACTACTGTATGCTTCACTTCTAAGAATGCCATTACGCTAACTTCATGACTTTTACTATCACACCCATTTAAAAGACAGTATGTATGTGAATTACATATTTTACATACATAATAAATACATCTGCCGCAAAATGGAATTAATATTCTCCATGCGGCATACGTTCTCCGATACTCACTACAAACCACCAGAGCCAAGCATGGAAGGAAAAGTAATTTGCAAGTGGTGGGCCAATACCATATCACTTCTCAGAGTCACAACTGCTTTCTTAGGCTAGATCTTGGATGGCTCAGCTACATGTAACTCAGCGGTAAAAGGAAAGCAATAACTTACCCTTTTTGATTGTAGGTCACACCATTTTCCTCAACCTTTGTTTTTGTCTTTTTTATTTGGTCACATGGAGTGTCCTCTCCTTTATGTCTGTGCACCACTTAGCAAATTTGAGGTGCTGTTATGTAGATAATACCACTGATACTTATAATGATAGGATAACCAGTGAACTGTTACGGCTAAATCTATAATGAGAAAGCTGTACATTTCTTCTCTTTTGTGTAAGAGCCAGTTTTAGCAACCACTATTTTTTCTAACTTAAGCTTCTTAACATACCTATGGGCTTCCAAGTGGAACTCAAGGTATCAGTCTTGACATTTAAAGCTCTAAATGGTTCAGGGAAAGTCTACTTGAGAAAACATTTCTTCGCTGTGTGATTGTGCTGCAGCCGACAACAGCAGAGATACTTGTGCTGGGGTGCTATCAATTTAATCAAGAGAGAACTCCTGGCAGGATGCTCACTGTGAAGACCCCTTGACACTGAAATTTACTTCTCTATTGGTCT
This sequence comes from Rafetus swinhoei, assembly GCA_019425775.1. Taxonomy (NCBI): domain Eukaryota; kingdom Metazoa; phylum Chordata; order Testudines; family Trionychidae; genus Rafetus; species Rafetus swinhoei. The sequence continues at coordinate 184,830,312 of CM033437.1, read as the reverse complement.
CCCAGTGCTTGATTTATGGCTTGTGGTTTACTGCAAGTGCCACCTTTCTATTGCACATTGAAGGAGAGAAGATAGGTTGAAGCTGAGAGGGGGTTATGGACAGAACCGTGCAAATCTGTAGATATCCGTTTTATAGCCATGGATAATTTTTGTAGATGCAGATGCAGATACCAATTTTGTATCTGTGCAGGGCTCTATTTATGGATAACTGCTGTGGGGATGGGATTTGTTGTTATTTTGGATGGGATGTTTCATACGGCCATAGAATTTTAATATATCATGTGTGTTTGTGAGAGAAGCACCTTTTAGCTTAATAAATAAAGTGAAACAAATAAAATTAGCATTACTGTTAGCCACTGTCTAAAGAATTGTTTAAATGATTTTTTTGTTTTTGTTTTTTTTTTGCTTCTGCTCCCTCTAATACTTATTTTTTAAGAAGTATCTTTTGTTTGGGTAGGAGGAATACAGCTACTGTCTGCAAGCTCATTTAAAAAAAAAAGAAAACTTCAAGCTCCAGTTGCAGTGGGGAGGAGGGATCTGAAGAGAAACCAGTCAAGGACTCATAGTATCTCAATTTATTGAAAGTATTTCTTAGTCTTGCCCCAGTCCAGTGACAATAATGCTGGTTGAAGATCCATGAAGACATAAAGTGAGACTTGATACCTAATGAGGCCAGGGAACTCACTATTAGTGACATTAGACACAAAAATCAAGAAAAAAAACCTTTTAATGTAGCCTGCATAACAATTAACAGATTCAGCAAGTGAACAAACAGATGTGTAGATTCTGATCACCATACTATTCTGAAGTTTTTAAAAGAGGATGACAAAATACAGTTGTCTGTCAATTGGCAGCCAGATATTAGACTGAACAAACCTCATCAGTGGAGTTCTACATCTGATGGCAGGATTTGTAAATAAATCCTTCATATTATCAGAACCAAGACTCAGGCTGGACCCTTTGTAAAATGGAAGCAGTAAGTCTGCTCCAAACATAAGAATGGTCAGACTGGGTCTAGCGCAATTTCCTATCTCTGACAGTGGCCCATGCCAGGTGCCTCAGAGGGAATGAACAGTAGAGGTAATCAACAAGTGTTCACAGTTGCCAACTTTCTAATCACTCAAAACTGAAAACCTCTCCTCTGCTCCCTGCCCCACCACACTTTCTCCAATGCTCTGCCCCTGCCCTGCCCCATCTCTGTTGCTTCATCACCCATCCCTCCTCTATTGTTCACTCTTCCCTACCCTCACTGACTTTCACTAGCCTGGGCCATTGAGTTGGGATGCAGGGGGGTAAGGAATGGCTCTGGCTGGGGATGTGTACTCTGGGATGGAGCCAGAGATGAGGGGTTTGTGGTTTCCAGCCAAAGGGAGCTGTGGAGTTGGCATATGGGATGAGGAAAATGCAAAGAACCAGGGCGGGTATGGAGCCCGCATTAGCCACAGGCCCTCCTATGCCACCGAGTGGCCTTTTAATGGCTTAGTCAGCAGCGCCAACTAGAACTACTAGAGTCCCTTTTCGACTGGACATTCTGGTCAAAAGCTGGTCAATCCTGAAAGTGATCCATCCTCTGTCACCCATTCCCAGATTCTGGCACACAGAGACAGACAAAAGAATGTCTGTCAGTCTAGCCAAGCCTGTAAAAGCTGGGCTAATCTGGACGCCGCTGGAAGCTCTTTTCATTTTGTATTTTTTTCCTCCCATGCAGCAACCAGTCACATACTTGTCATCCACACGTGACTCCCAACTGGCGGCCACATATTAGAGTAGGCTTAACAGTATCTCTCATCTCCCATCTGGTCAAAAGGTAGACTGTTTGAGTTATCTGGTTGAGTCAATATGAGATTTGTTCAACTTCTCACATTCTCATCTGGCGTATTTTACGCCCATGACATCAAGTCCCTCTGGGCTGCACTTGGTTAAGCTGAACATCTTCCTATCAACCTGAAATTCTTTATTGCAAAATAGACTAATAACTCTTGATTTGAAAGAATCAGTAAGTGCAAGTAATGATAATGCCCTATTATTTGGTAACAATATGAAAACCTTGTTTTGTTCTTTAATTACTCATGTTATAAAAGATGATAAAAAAGGCAAAATAATAAATAGAACAATGAGTATACTCTCTACGTTGATTGCTTTCCTAAATACCCTTCTTAAAACAGTATTTTTCCTCCTAAAATTTAACATCTATAATATGGCTTTTAAAATAAACATAGGAAAATAATTCTACATTATCTTCCACGTATGTATGAACAATCTGTAATTTTTCTCAGTATGCTCATGCCTATAAATCAACAAAGAACATTTTGAAAGCTATGGTTTCACATATGCTTTCAGAAACTAATACAAATCAAATAAAACCTTGTGATTTAAAATCTAAAATTATTTATCCCTCAACTTTTTGTAGGTTTTCAATCAGATAATACTAACACTTCTAATACTCTTCGTAAAGCTTCAAAGTTATGTGAGCCCTACAATACTGGAATTATTTGGAAGTCTTTCAGGATTCAGATTTGCAATACAAGCCTACTTGTTAGAACTAAAACTAGAGCTACCTTGAAATCTCACAATACTTCATGGATTATTTTGAGGCCAATATACACAAAAGAGCTGTAAAACTATCACCCTGTGTCTATTTTTGACCAGTTTTGATAACACTCTATAATATAATATTTTTCCTTTGGAGTACAGCAGGGATATTTATAGTCGTTTCCTATTTTACCTTGGTTAGATCTTGGTAAATTATGATACAAAGAAAGCAATGGCAATTTTTTGTTTGTTTGTATCCATTTTCATTATATTTGTAGTATCTGATAGTGAATACTGTGTCTAAATTGTTGTTAAGTAGTTTGTTAGACTATGCTTAATACTTTCCAAATTTGACTCCTCTTTGTTTTCACTTATTCATTATCATTACAAAAATGGCTGTTACTAGTACATACTAATCCATCCCTACTAAAATAGTCTACTTAACTGTATCACAATGTTTTCCTCACTGGATACAGCTCTGAATTTCTAAGAGCCTGATGATCTTTTTTGTTCTACTTTGTCCTTATATAGAAAAAAAGATAGTTATTGTCATTGTCAAACACCCAAAATAAAAGATCAACCCACTTCTATAATTTTTAAAATTGTATCATATTCATGCATACATCCTTTACCTTTTTTCCTGCAGTTGTAGCTTTGGCAGGTCTACTACAGGTTGGACCTCGCTGGTCCAGCACTCTTCAGATCTGACTGGTCCTGAATGAGGGGATTTGCCAGACCAGGGAAGGTCCCTCCCCTTCTGGCCTGTGCTGGCACCAGGTTAGGGCCCCAGCCCCCTGGGGCTTTCTAGATGCTGCCGGCCCCACTGCAACCAGGGTAGAGCACCACAGCTGGATCTCCGCACCTAGGACAGAGCTTCATGGCCACCTTGATCCATGGTTGGGGCTGGAGCTCCACAGCCAGGTCCAGCGCTCCCTGGCCACTACTGGGGCTGGAGCTCCATGGACACTGCTAAGACCAGAACTCCCTACTGTGCCACCTATTCCCCCCATCAATGGGGTTGCCAGTGCCCCCTAACATGCTCCTGCCCCACCGCCAAGTTTCCCTTTTCCCAGGCTCTGTGGTCCAGGAACATCCATGGTCCCTGCCGGACCACAGATATTGCCAGACCAGGGAGTCCCAGTTAAGGGAGGTACAACCTGTAGCTTTTTCCTATAAGGATCTTTGCAATAGCACATCTGATTTACACAGCATTACTCACAGCTGAAAGTTCAAATAGACCCAGACTGGTTACAAGCAAAAGAATCTCTTTGCTTCATATACTACTGAACCCATAGTTTTAAGTTACTGCTAACAACAGTAACACAGGTGTGTTACACAGAGGTGATAAATGTAGTTGTTGTTTGCAAGTTTCTGTATATCAGTTTGGAATTTTGTAAATATTAGATGGTAAAAGAACATTTGACCTACACAAACATATAGTGGATCAGATTCACTGCTGCACTTGTAGGAAAAGAGAAGCAAAGCAGCTGGTTTTAGCTCCTTAATTCTGGCTTCAGGACAGTTCACAGCAGCCCAGGGGTTCCTCTAAACTATATGAACCTATAATAGCCCCCAGGGGACTATCCCATAACAGATCAGCCAGAGTGCAGGAAGGCTCTCCTGTAGTTAGGAACCAACTATACTGCCTCTTTGGTGAAGGCGATATGACAAGTTGTGGGAGAATGAGTGAATGAGATGATTTTGAGGGTTTGTTTAATACAGCATTACATGCTAATTCATCATCTAACAGCATGTAGGAAAAAATGCCCAGTGAGGATTTTTTTTTCCAGTTCAAAACCAAATGTGTTTAGGTAGTCACACTGCAGTCAAGTCAGTCCCTTCAAACTAAACAAATTAACAGGTTTTTCATTATTTTTGTAGAACTGTTTTCAGCTAGTAAAAAAGTATGTTGTTTTAAAATGAGATTGAAGAAAGTGTTTCTAAATCTTCTCCTTACATCATTGACTTATTTGGATTATCAGCAATGATGGCAAACAAGATCTGGTTCTATAAGTCTATTTACAAGAAACTGCAAATATTCTTGCCAGTGACAGAAGTAAGGAATAGCACCTCAAGAAAACCACTGCAGGGCTTTTAAAGACTTTTTTTTAAATGCCAGAGAAAGCTCAGATAAAGCGCAAAATAAAAAAAAGATATACTTAACAGGAGAACTCACCAACACTTTAAAGGATAGCTCAGTTGACAATATCTATTGAATTTAATGGGCCAAATACAAAGCATAAGATAAAAATCAATATCTAGGTGCTTGTGCACCATTTCTTTGTAGTAGTCAATCCTTGTAAGGTGTTAAATAATGATTTTTAGACTAAGAAAAGATGTCTATATTGACATTTGCTTAATGCCATTCTAAGCATTCATCAACACACAGCAGTATGAAATAGGAGAAGAAAAAAATTAAGAACTATGTAATATGTAAATTAACATTAGGTAACAAAACTGTATGGCCATTCAACATGGGCTAACAGGATCTACAAAGGATTTGCATCTTTCAACTTTTCAGAGTATACATGGGCATATGAAGCAGAGAACTTATTCTCACTATTTCTCTTCCTTTCTGCCTCCTGATCTCAAATTAGTCTATGCCTTATTCTGTGTGGATGATTTTTTTTTTTTTTGGCACAAATTAATTAATTAACTCACTCCTTTTTAAATCCCTTAAGACATCCTCCTTTCTGAAGTCACTTCAAAATTAGTTGTTTTTGTCCTTCTGTGCTTAGGTACTTCAACCATATATTGCGATTAAGAGGATTAGGAGTATCCCCAAAGAAGAGCACATCTGCATTTAGTATGAAATAAATACAGAAGGGAGAAAAATATTATCACTTTGGTGGCAATTCTGAAAGAAAAAAAGTGCTTTGGACTAGAGTGTCTGAAGGGATGTATCTGACCTTTTGCACTCACTACACAAAAGGTCCAGGATCTTAACACTCCCAGATGCAGGAAAGGAAGATGGGCCCTCCACGTCTACAGAAGCAGCCAATCAGAGCCCATTGGGCTCAGATTAATTACTTGCAAAGCAGTAGCTGGTCAGTTCCAGGCTGAGACCAGAGAAGTAAAGAAAGGCACTCCTTTTGGGATAAAGGAATCCATCAATTAGCCAGAGGTTATCACTGGTGGAACATACATAGAGAGAATAACCTGAGACCACTGACCCTGAAATAGGGATGGAATTAAAAAGATAAATCCTCCAGCTTGACAGTATTTTCACATTATTTCAAAATAACTGCCTGCTGTGTAGATGCGGACTATGTTATTTCGAAATAACACTAGTTATTTCAAAATAATGTTGCTGTGTAGATATACCCTAACACAGCTACCCCTCTGAGACTTGACTATGTATGTATATTACTACTATGATGGGATGTAAACTGTTCAGATGTTTTAAATCCGACATTACTTTTATTCTTCCTGATATTTTGGGAATTGTAAGGAGTATAGATTACGCAGATTTATCTCTCTTCTTTAGGAGCCACTCCTTTCTTTGTAGTCTAAATTTCAAGAGCAGATCTAAAATAACTACCTGTACGTTCCTGTTTTTCAAAGGATTTTGATATTGTGTGAATTTGATAAAACTGCATGAGAGAAAGGAGATTCATTTCTTGAAGTAACATTCTTATTCTATTTTAAGGGTAAACCTATTTATTACTATTTGCCCTTTGTTCTGCGTATAGCTGAAATTTCTCCCTTAGTGTGGGGACTTTAATCTGATGAATGAGAAGTGAGATGCATTATTTTAGTACAGTGTTTCTGAAAGTGTTCCTCAGAATCACTGTCAGAAACACATTAACTGGCCGCCCCAGTTTGTTTATTTACTGGAGCCGTGGCCACGGAGCATTGCAGCTGCCATTGGCTCCGTTTTGTCCTTTGCAGCCAAGGGGAGCTGAGGGAAGCAGTGGCCTGGCCCACGCCGCTTCCTGCGGCTCCCCTTGGCTGCAAAGGGTGAAACAGAGCCAATGGGAGCCACGAGGCTCCATGGCCACGACTCCAGTAAATAAACAAACCAGGGTGGCCAGTTAATGTGTTTCTGACAGTGATTCTGCGGAACACTTTCAGAAACACTGTTTTAGAAGGAGAAGGAGCTGGTTAATAAACTGGATCTTCCCATTCCTCTTTTAACTTGCCCTATCCTATCTGCTTTTTTCTGAGAACCGATTTCTCTGGAATTTGTGGCATGAAAATAATATCTGCCATGAACAATAGACCTCAGGCCCCTTTTATGTTTTCAAGTGCTTTTCTGTCCTTTTCCAAAGCTTCCAGCACTGCTATTTCCAGAGCCTCACCAAAGGCTTTTTTGTTCTAGAGGTGCCACTCAGAATGCCTAGCAAAGTGGGGTTATCTATATGGATAATATGAATATGGATATCTAAAATACACAGAAAACATTCATTCTCCAAATCTCTGTCAAAACACGAGGCATGATTAGTACACTTTTGTGGCTGAGGAAGCAGAAGAAATTCTAGCAGTTTCTCAGAAGGGTTAGTGCTTAGCAGATCACTAACTTATAGTTTTGCAGAGATGAAATACCCCTTTGAATTCTTGGGAGGACTATCAGACAGAAAAAAAGAACATTTTGAGTCTGAACATTGTCTATGAAAAGCTTCAATATTTAAATTTTGTACTCTGTTAAAATAAACATTATGATCAACCTGAGTTCTTGTTTCCATTATTGGTATGCTGTGAATTAAGTATGGTGGGTTATCTGAATATTAAATTACATTTCGTGAATGTACAAACAACTTGCATTTGCTTAAATAATTGGTGTAAGCAAATTAGTTTAAGTATAGAGGGTTAGCTGGGCCTGAGTTTGGATGGCTAGCCAAATCTCTGCAAGATTCTTAACATATTCTAGCTTAAGTTAAACTCATGAGAGTCTGTCTACCTGAGTTGGGAGAGAATCTCCTAGCTGCAGTGCCACTCGGTGCTCTAAACTTTGACATTCATAATGCATGTCCATGGTAAAAGTTTTATCAGTTTCCATGATAAAACCTTTTCATAAAAGTTTCATAGTATAGCGTCACAAACACTAACATTTAAACAAAAAACCCCTACATTCTGAAACGTCATCTCTGAGACAGCAAATATGCTTTATAAAATGTTCAGAAATATTTTTAAAAACCCATAAAATTGTGGTACTGGATCAGTGGTGGTACTAGTCCAATATTCTGGCATTAACTGTTTCCAGATGCTGCAGAGGACATGCAAGAAACCCTGCATCAGACAGTTCCAGGGTAACCTGCACCCAGGGAAAATGTCTTCCTAATAGAGAATATTTGTCATTTGTTATAACAAATAACATTTATCAATAGCTATAGTGGACTCAGTTGAAGCGTAGCAGTGCAAGGCCAGGAAAAAGCTAACTGTTACCAAGTTGGGTTTAATACCTGTAGTACTTTGCTTACAGATACCTTTTTTGATCTCACAAGCTGAGGATAGCAAGTCACCTATTAAAGTATTGAATACTGCTAGATATAAGCAGCCCCCAGCCATTTCTTTGCTTACAAGATGAGAGTTTCAATATTTTGACTGAGACAGTGAAATCTGAAGAAATTCAGGTGAAATCATAAATGGCAGAATATATTATTCATTTGAAACATTATCAAATATAACAAGCCAAATATAAAAAGCCAGCTCTGCTAACTTCCATAACATCTTTAATAAAGGTTATAAAATATGAATAGGAGATATAATTCTATTTTTTAAATTTCCCCTCCTGCACTGGTAATTATGTCAGTGTCATTAACAATATGAACCAAAGCCTGATTAAGTCAAGGGGAGTCTCTCCATTGACTTAAACAGTTTTGAATCCAGTATCTTATATAACAATAGTCTTTCTTATAATACCTCCGTAGTCTCTTACCACAGTCCTACAACATGTAAAGCAATGTAGCCCATGTGCTGCACTACTATGCAGACAATTCTGAAACTCACTTATCTGTCTCAAGCTCACTTTCCCTCTGTTTATTCTTACATCTTCAGGTGTCTGTCCGTCATCCCCTGATGACAATATCCCTTTAATGGTAATATAATATGTAATGCCACTATTTCTTTAAGATAAAACATACGACAAAGTTTATATTATATTTTTAGTTCAGCGTTTGGTGGCTAACGATTTCATTAGCATTATCCCTCTTCTCCTTAGTGTGTGACTGCAGTATGTTTATTCTCAAGAAAATAAAGAAAAACAAATGAAATATTTATTTGTGAGTTTTCTCAAAGGAAGTCCACCATGTAGCACAAACTTGGAAATAAAAGTATGTTGTTTTGGAGAGTCTATGTTCTAGATGATCAAAAGGTAACTCAGAATATATATTTCTTATCTACAGTTATCCATGCTTTTATTTGCTCTATATACAATCACACTCATGTTCTTTAATAAGGACAAAACTTTAGGGTAATACAAAAGGGAAGCATTCCTAAATGTTAAAACAATGCCTGTCATTGTGATATGTTGAAAGAGTTAATTAGAAGCCCTCCGAAAAGGTGATAGACACAGTGAGTGTAAGATGCTCAATGAAAGATTACAGCAAAAGCTGCATTCGAATAAAAACGTCTTAGGTGATTTTTATAACTTTTTAAAAAACTGGAAAGATTAAGTAGCTTAATTAACTTACTATAACAATTTATATTATTTATTTGTTAAATGAATTCCATGTTTGAATATTCTTGAGCTAGAAAGAGACTTGAGGTAATTTTCATTCATCTGGAGTTTAAAGCTAACTTAAATCAACTCATTATTAAGTCATATATGAACTATTCTCCCACTCCCTCAAATATGGTTCCAAAAACTCATTTTACATTCCTGCTCACGTTAATTATCTGTTGAACTCTGCCTTTGTCAACAGCAGGTGTTAAAATGCAATCATACTTATCCGGAAACAACATTAAATATCTGTCCTTTGGCTAGGTCTACACTATCACCATTTCTTGGAAAAAGCTAATTGCTTTTCTGGAAGAGGCTTTTTTTTTGCCATTTGGCCCCATCTAGATGGGGACAAATGGTGGAAAAGACTCTTCTTTCAGAGGATCCCTTATTCCTCGTAGAACAAGGTATACAGGGCTCCCCAAAAAAGCGTGTTTGCTCTTCTGCAAAAAAAAAAGTGGAAGAGCAAACATGTTCCCTGGATGCGGCGGTATCCTGGAAAAACCCACCAGTCTAGACATACCCTTTATATATTAGATAAAATAACTTCCTAAAATTAATATTTATGTTCATTTTAGGGGTTGAAACTCTTCTTTGTGATTCCACATATTACTTACATTTCTCAAATTATCTTTGGCCTTTAGAGCAACACTCTGGATCTGTGAAGTTTCAGGAGACTGCAGTTTGTGCAAATCCGTTATGCAGTGAGGACAGTTCCATTATCATTTTAACAAAAATTAGAAACAAATTTTATTGTATAGTATTACAAAGGCACATTGTGATTAACAAAACCAAGGCATTAGAGAAACTGTGATTAATTTTGGAAAGATTAATTGTATTTTTTTCTTTTCTTTCTCAAAGGGATGGTTTTACCATAAGAGTTAAAATAAACATTTGATTTCAGGAACACCATTTTAAATTACCTTCACTTACAGAAGTAATACTGGTGAGAAACTACTTTCATGTTCTTTCAAATACCCTAGTGAGAATGTAAGGATATTTTGAAACCATTAAGCAACTGGCCTCTGTGGAAATGCATGATGCATGGTTCTGTCTCAATGAGTTTTCCAGTCAAATATATTAAAAGAGACTAGGATAAATGATTGAATAGGATCCTCTTAATCAACAAAAGCAAACAACTATTTTAAATGACAAGAACAAAAAAGGATATTTGATTGGCTAAGAAGTGCTCTCATAAGAACACCAATCTTTAAATGCTAAAAGTGATTTGGAAGATGTGAAAGTTAACAGTGAAAACAAATTGAAACTCATCAAGCTCTAACCATGGTTACAAGCAACATAAATCCAGATATAGTAATGAAACCTAGTGGCCAAGTCCTGAGAGCCTGACTCAGTTTTAATCTGAGTGGGAGCAGAGTAAAAACTAGACCAAAGACTTCAGGATTTGACTCTGTACTGTTCAAATTATGCAAATGAAAAATCAGATCATTAATTCAAAATGCAGTTTTGTTGCATCAAACACAAATTTATCACAATAACCAGTCACTCGTTCTTCATGTCATCAGCATGGTTTCGCATAGCATTGATATTTGATGACTAAGCCTGTATGTATTAGAAAATGATTTTACATTTAAAAGTACACTATTAATAACAAATATTGATGGAGAATGACAGTATATATGTATGGTGAGTGAGACTAAGTCTGCTAGTGCTCAGGTTTCTTATGAAACAAGAATGCCTGAGCAGAAGTTGACAACATTTCCAACTTGTGTGCAGAGAAGCAATGGGAAAATTTTGAGGATGAGAAATACACCTTCTAAACTAATATTTGATTCATTAATCCAGGGCTACTCAACACGTGGCCCATGGACCGCATACAGCCCACGGCCCATTTGTTTGCAGTCCACAGTGCAGTTTGGGTTTATGTGGGACTCAACACGTGGCCGGCAGGTGGGATCCTTTGAACGTGGCCTCCATTAGGAACATGCTCCACAATGGCGAAGCATATCCCAGGTGGGGTGAGCATTGAAAGATGCAAGCAGACAGGCTGGCTGGAACAGACGAGTATAGAGTGTTGGTGTTTCTAGCCTCCAGGGAGGTGGTGCCGGGAGCGCTGGGGCATTGTGGGAAGTGTTGGCTGCTTAACCTTGTGGGCAGAACCTGAGAGGTGCTGGCTGTCTTACACTGGTCACGTTTGCGTCTGGCACCAGGGTTTAAGGCTTAATCTTTGTATTCATGCCCGTTAGTGTGAAAGAAGCTATTTGCATATATATTTGCATGTACATGTAACCACACTTAAGTTGAGGCCCTCGGCATGTGTTGAGTATATCACTGTGGCCCATGGGGCTTCCAAACTTGAGTAGCCCTACATTAATTTGTGTCCAGAACATATACACATGTTAGCATTATGTACAGAGGCAGCCAGAGGAAACAGACAAAATCACCACACCTTAATATTATTATAAAAAAACAACTACCTGACACCATTTATCTTCAAAGCACCACTGTTGCAGTTAAGACCACATTTTATCATCATACTAATAATCCTTATATTTAAAATGTCTGGAGGTGGTCAACAGCATTTTCAGTATAGTCTTAATTAGCTGTCCATTGGCCCAAATTAGCTGTCCATTGGCCCAATTTGCTTATAAATACATCTCTAATATTTTGTACCCACATTACTCATTAAACTACTCTGCATTCTGGAGCTGACTTTCCCCAGGGTCCTGACACATGCCAGATTTTGTAATCTTTAAATTATGGTCCAAAGCCTTTCAGTCTACAAAGGCTTCTGATGAGTGATAGACATTTATTTAAAGGGTGAATTTGCTTAAGTAGTATTGTATTGATTTGGTGCCACTTTATGCACATTCATTCACAAGCCTGGGAAGGACATATTTTAAAACCTAAAATAATCTAAAAGGACACACTTACATAGTACAGACACTTATTCATTACTTGCATTGTGTTTCCTAGGTATGGAGGTCAATATGCTGGCAGGAATTTATCTTTAGAATGAAGGTATGTGATTTTCTGAGAATATCTATAGCATGTTTATTTTCATACCACTTGTATGATAAACGGTTCAACAAATTCCACCTGCCCTCCATTCAACAACAAATCAAGACGAAAGGTCACTACCAGAAAGACAGGAAATCACAACTAACCAATTTCTAAAAAAATGAAATGAGGAAATCAGGAATGGATTCCATGAATGAATTGTTTCCCTCACTGAAGAAAATGAAACATTTAACACCCTAGAGTAACTTCAACACTGAGTTGCAGCTTATTTCCGAGACTAAGAAATTCAATAGTATGGAAAAAATCCAGTTATCTCCAAGTCAATTTATCAAGTATGTTAAATTCATGGGAAATGCCAGCCAGAGGATACTTAAAACTGTGCAACTTACACATTGATTTTTAAAGGCGTCATAGAACTAAAATTCTTACACTTGCTAAAAACCTGTATCCTAAACCCTAGACATCAGGATTAAATTTTGAATCTGAAAACACAGAGTCCAGATAGACATTAAATACCAAGTTCAATATACCATTATAAGGAAATTTAGCATCAAATGTTGTGCATTCAAGTTCCTTTGCAAATAATATTCAGTTTGCAAGTCCCTGCAAATGTACAAACATGGGTAGTGCAAGCAAATTGGGGCTTGAATATCTAATTTGGAAGCAAAGGAGAGGCCACTTTGAAAATCTGTCCCTTAAGGCTACTGAAAAAAACCACAAATTCTAACAGCTGTGAATTTGACCTTCACTAAATAGAAAGGCAGGTTTTCAAATTTAAAGGAATATTTATTTAAAGATTAATTTTAAAATGCTGGGTTTTGTTTGCATGTTTTGAATAAAACTGTTTAATATCTCACATCAGTAAGAATACACCTTGAAATAAATACTTTTTGGAACAGATCATCTGAAAATAAATTTCTGATACACTTAGCTGTTATTAGACGATTAAGTATTCTGTGTTCGCCCATGCAACAGTTGATATCTCTTACACGCACAAGAGGGGATTGAGAGAGACCTATCACAGAAACACTATAGCCTCCTGGTTAGCAAACTGCCTGGAATGGACAGGAAACTTTGGTTCATGTTCCTGTTTTAGAAAGGGGATTCAGAGCTGTGGTTTCCATAATTACAAGTGAGTGCCCTAATCACTGGACTAAAAGTTATAATGGGGGCACTACTTCCTCTTTTGGTCATCTTTTTTGTCTCATCTTTTAAAAATACTTCCCAACAAATCACACCTGAAGAAGAATTCTAGAATTCTGTTTGGCTGAAAAGCTTGTCTCTTCACCAACAAAAGTTGGTCGAATTAAAGACAGTATCTCACTTGCCTTGCCTCTTAAAAATAAAGCAGACTTTTGAATTCAGCAACTCACAGACTACCGTTGAACAAAGCGGAAAAATATTTTGGTTTGTTCTAACAAAACATTTTTATTTGCAATTGTCATTTTTGTTTGTTTCAAATCTGCAGTGTAAACAAAACATGAATTGATTTTTTTCAGAACTTTTTGCTCCATAAATATTGTTGATATTCAATCTTTTATCTGTGACAAAAAACAAATTTCAAAATTTGGAATTTCTCACGGGATAGCAATTCCAATTTCCAAATAGCTCTACTAATTGAAGGAGATTACAAGGAAAATCTAACATCAGTCACATTCATAAAACATGCAAGGATAACCATAACCACAGAGTCATAAGATTGTGACAGTCACGTCTTACAAAAAGATGTATTAATGTTCACAAGGGGTCACAAAAATGGAATCAGATTACAATGACAGAAGAATCACTATCTCTGACAAATAAGATTTAAAAACCTTTTTGTATGTTCTTCAAGAATTATAGCCCACCGCACATTTGTATTGGCTATATATTATTGTCTTTTATAAACGTAGTATAAGAGAGACCAAAAGTACAGCCAATAAAAATCAATATAGTTTTTTAAGGTAAAGTAATAAAGCATTTGACTTTCAAAGGCTTGGTATTCACAGTGTGTATCATCCTTTTTTAAAAAATGCAAAGAAAGAAAAAATAGTGCATGAGACTACACTCAAAATCACGACTGACATTAGGAAAGGATTGATTCTGACTACTGTATTAAAAATTAGTAGTGTTATCTTTACAATTGCAACAGCTATCACAAGCAAGAGGCAAGCAATATTGGATTCTATCCCAGTATTTAACATCTTCAGGAAAGCACTTGGTGGATAATTCTATTAAATTTTACAAATTTGGCTGTGAAGAACATAATCCCAAGTTTAAATTGCATGTCTGCATAGACTATGTAAGATGATTTTGTTGGAAATAGGGCAACACAGAAGCAGAAACATGGCTTCAGTGCTTAAGCTTCTGAAAACAGTCATTAAGGGTCCCTGGAGATACAGAGAAACTCTAGTAAATTATAGTTGAACATTCTCTTTTGAACCTTATATCATTTTTTTCATTGAAAGCTAATTTGTCTAAGCATGCAATTGGGGTTACACAAGGCTAAAGAACAAAGGTTTATTGGAAATATGTCAAATGTAATAATAGAAAATTCATGTGCAGTCTTAAAAGGAAATAATTTTTGCAAGTCTTAACTAATCAAATAATTTTATTTTGACACTTGGTATTCTACCAGGGCTTTGTTGAAGTAATTTTAGCACTTGTTCCTCAGATTCACAGATGAAAACAGTTTCAGATGGAATTTACTGTTAATTAACAATGTTATGATTCCTATATCTAGCTAGTCCTATAGCAATCAATTTTAATTTGGTCTTTGTTTTTGAAAGAACAAACAAGAAAACAGATAGAGGGAAATAATGGTTTGAGATTATGCTCCCCAATATATGTACATTGATTTGTTTGCCAAAATTAACTATTCCAAATATGAAATTTACTTTTGAATAACATCTCAATCTTGCAACACATCATCGTTGGTAACATGTTCATTTAGTTAAACCAATATGGATATATTTAATATTAACTCTCCTTATCATTGTGAGTTGCAGAAACTAAAAATATAAATAACTATGGGTATGTCTACACTACAGCGCTATTTCAAATTAACTTAATTCGAAATAGCTAACTCAAATTAAGCTAATTTGAAATAACGCATCTATACACAAAAACTATTTCGAAATAGCGTTTTGCTATTTTGAAGTAGCACGTCCACACTGAGTGGACCCTGAACCGATGTTAAGGCTGGCCGGAACCAGTGCCGGCAGGGCATCAGGTTAGGACTTAGTGTGTGGGGCTGCTGCCTGAGGCTAACTGAGCTCTATGCTTAAAGGGACCCTACCCCCAACCCGGAGAGACAGTTCTCAGGGTTCCCCGCTTGCTTGTCTACCTCGATGAGGGACAGCAAAGCAGTCCTGTCTTGGAGTGCCCTGAGTGCCCGAACTCGGGACACCACAGCACTCGGCCACATGGAGCCAGAGCTGCCCCTGGGCACACCGGTGCGTCTCGTGGGGTCGTTGCCATCAGCCCTGCTGCACTTGCTGCAGGCTGCCATCTGGGGGGGTTCATCAGGGGGCTGTCAGGATCCAGGAGGCCCTGAGGGAGAGCGTTCACCCCAAGGAGCCCTCAGAGCCTCCCCGGTCCTCCTCACTGGGGGCTCATGCCCCATTCCTCCCTCATGTCCTTCTACTTACCCCTCCCTAGCCCCCCTTCCTGATGTCAAATAAAAGACACGCATGTTCAAAAATAGAAACTGGGTTTATTGAACAAAACTGGGAGGGGATGAACCTCTGGGGAGACTGGGAAAAGGAGGTGGGAGAGGGGAAGAGAGAGGGTGGGAGAGGGGAAGGGGAAACCTGGGAGGATGGAGCTGGAAGGGGGAAGCAAGGGGAAGAAGGGGGAGGAGAAGCTCAGGGCTCAGGGTTGGGGGTCTCGCCGGACCAACTTGACTTCCATGCAAACCTGCTCCTGGGTTTGCATGTGGCCATTGGTGACCAGGCTGGCAGCTATCCTGCCATAGACAGCCACGTTCCTCCATCTAGTGAGGAGATCATGGACGTTGGGGACATCCCCCCCAAACCTGAATAAGGTCAATGATCTCCACCCTGGACCAGGAAGGCGCCCACCTTCTCCAGCCCCTGTCAGGCTCCTGGGAGCTGGCAGACTGTTCCTGGGGAGCAGTGGAGGGCTGGCTGCCAGCAGCTTGCTGGCTCATGTTTTGAGGCCACTGGGTCAGGGACCCCGGTGGCCACTGCTGGCTCTGGGCTGGCAGGCTTGGAGCTGGCACAGACACTGTGGCTAGGGTCTACCCCTTTAATGGCTCGAGGGCTGGGGGAGAGGAGAGTAAGTTTTCCTGGTTGTGCCCAGAGTGGCCACCAGGGCTCCCTGGGAAGGGCTGGAGGCCCCCTATTTCGAATTAAGTGTCTACATTGCACTTAACTCAAAATAGCTATTTTGAATTTGGCGTTACTCCTTGTAGAATGAGGTTTACCAAATTTGAATTAAGGGCTCCGCTATTTTGAATTAAATTCGAAATAGCGGTTTGCATGTATAGACGCTATTAAAGTTAATTCAAAATAACGACTGTTATTTCAAATTAACTTTGCAGTGTAGACATATCCTATGAGAATAGATAACTGTTGAGAACTATATGAAAACATTAAATTACTTTTCATGTCTGAATGGACTAACATTATCCCAAACCCCCGATATGAATTATGAGCACTACCTCCACTAAGGGATAGTTTGCTTTACCTGTACACACAAAGTGAGATTTTCATATGAGAGAAGAAGAAACTAAATACAAAACAGGAAGGACTAAAGATAAGGCAGAGCAGGAGCTAGAGGGGCACCAAAAGATGACCCAATGGTTTCAGAGAAATGAACCTACAATGGGATAAGCAGGTGCCAAAAGAAAAGCTTCATTATACCAGGCCTTGCTGAGCTGCCCCAGATCTGGGAGAGCTCCTGCCCCAATAAAAAGGCTGAATTCTACAGTTTGCTGAGGAGGGACAAAAGGAAAGTATAATGCAAAGTATAGCAGAAGGTATATAGATATGGCTGTAATACAGCAGGGTTCCCAGTGCTAGGGAGGCTCAGAAAGGAACCGGGCCCCCAATCAGCAAATACTACGTGTTAACTGAAAGCACACGGTTAGTCCCATGTATAAACTAGCGGCCATATCTTCAAAGCTTAGAGTTGAGCTATGGATGGCAGAGGGAAAATGTTCAAAGGACTGCCTCTGTCCCAAGATTAGTGGAAAAACACTTGACAGAGAAGGAATTTTTGTAATATGGAAAATATCTGGGAGTGGATTTCTCCCCCTTATGAGTGGACTTAAATAATTCTGTGCACTCTGGAAGGATGTATAGCTTCCCAGTGCCTCAGTAAATAAGGAAGCTCTATTAAAGATATAAATATTGCATATGGGAAATTGCACAACTTTAGTGAATTTGTGATGTGTGCTCAGCTGTTTTTCAAATTTGGGGATATCTTTTGGCAAGACCAAATTATAACTGACAGTGAGGCCTGTGAGTAAATCTTTTCTACTAAGTTGCAGTTGTTACTTATAATTTGGGCTTTGTCCAGTACAATGCCTCAGCTGGACATTGATTGGGTGACAAAGTTCATTTTATTTGTGTTAGATTTTTCTCATTCTTCATCCTTTGGGACCTGCAATTCTGAGCAATCTGCTGTGCAATCCAATTAGAACTAAGTACTTTACACAAATATGACACGTTCCTAAAATACAAAGCAAACAAAACACACTCAGGCCTGGTCTACACTACAGTAGGAAGGTTGAAATAAGATATGCAGCTCCAGCTACATTAATTACATAGCTGGAGTCAGTGTATCTTAAATCACATTTTCACATTGTCCACACACAGGCAGACAGGAGCAAACATTCCTATTGGCTTCCCTTATTCTTCACAAAAAGAGAAGTGCCGGAGGCTGGCTGGAGCTGTCCAGAGCATTTGACTTTTGGGTCTATACTAGATCTGCTAAATTGAATGCCAAAAGAGCAACCTCTGGAACATCAGACATGGCCTCACTTATTGCATCTGTGCCACTGTAGCACTTCAGTGTAGACACTACCTACCCTGACAGTAAGGGTTCTCTTATCAGTGTAGGTAATCCACCTCCCTAAGGTTTAGTGTGAAAAAAGTCCATATTCCCAAGAGGTGCAGCTATGACAAACTAACCATCACTATAGACAATGTTATGTCAGTGAAATGGCTGGAGGATAGCTAATCTGATGCTGATTTTTAAAATGGGCTCTACAGGTGATCCTGGCAATTACAGACCAGTAATATTAAATTCAGTATCAGGCAAACTGGTTGAAACTTTAGTGAAGAACGGAATTCTCAGACATGTAGATGAATATAATTGGCTGGGGAAAAGTCAACATGGTTTCTGTAAAGAGAAATAATGCTTCACCAATCTAGAATTCTTTGAGGGGATCAATCATGTGGACAAGGTGAATTAAGTGGACATAGTCAGCAGGGCTAACAGCCACCATAGGCCCCCGGGCAAGATATGTGCATGGGGTGGCTTTGCACCTCTGGAATAGGTGGGGCTTTGAGAAGAAGGGGGCAGGGCTGGGGCAACCAGCCTTCAGCACCATCCAAAGCATGCCACTCCCACCCTCAGCTCTCAGAACCATGCACCTGGTACAGTGCTTCAGCAGTGATTTAAAGGGCCTGAGACTCCAGCCACCACTCCCAGGCCCCTTTAAATTACTTGGCCCCAGAACAACTGCCCCATTTGCCTCTCCCCTTTGCCAGCCCCAGATATAGTGTACTTAGATTTCTAGAAAGCCTTTGACAAGGTCCCTCGCCATGGGCTGTTATCCCATGATAGTTTGGTTGGTGTAAGAAGGAAGGTCCTCCCCTGGACTGATAACTGGTTAAAAGATAGGAAACAAAGGGTAGGAATAAATAGTCAGCTTTCAGAATGGAGAGAGGTAACTAGTGGTGTCTCCCAGGAGTCCACTGGGACCAATCTTATTCAATATATTCACAGATGATCTGGAGTAAGGGGTAAACAATGAGGTGGCAAAATTTGTAGATGACACAAATCTGCTGAGAATAGTTAAATTCAAAGCAGATTATGAAAAGTTTAAAAAGGATCTCACAAAACTAGATGACTGGGCTACAAAATGGCAAATTAATTTTAATGTTGACAAATACCAAGCAATGCATATTGCAAAACAAAACTCCAACTATATGTATAATGTGATGGGGACTAAATTAGTTGCTAAAACTCAAGAAAGATATATTTGGAGTCATTGTAGATAGTTCCTGAAAACATCCACTCAATATACAGCAACAGTAAAAAAGTGAACAGAATGTTAAGAATCATTTAGAAAGGGCTAGAGAATGACAGAATGTCTTAATGTCTCTGTATATACCCAAGGTATGCCCACATCTTGAATATGTGGTCATCTCATCTCAAAAAAGATATCTTCACATTGGAAAAAGTTCACAAAAAGGCAACAAAAATGATTAGGGGTATGGAATTGTTGCCATATAAGAAGAGATTAATAAGCTGGGACTTTTCAGCTTGAAAAAGAGGGATATGACAGGTGTCTATAAAAGTCATGACTGGTGTAGAAAAAATGAATAAAGATGACTTATTTACTCCTTCCCATAACACAAGAACTAGGGGCTCACCAAATGAAATTAATAGGTAGTAGGTTTAAAAAACAAACAAAAGGAACTACTTCTTCACACAACACAGAGTCGACCTGTGGAACTCCTTGCCAGAGGATGTTGTGAAGCTCAAGACTATAACAGGGTTCAAAAAAGAGTTAGATAAATTTATAGTGGAAATGTCCACCAATGGCTATTAGCTAGGATGGACAGGAATGGTGCTCCTAGCCTCTGTTTGTCAGAAACAAGAGATCAAAGATCTAGTTCCCCCATCAAAAGGAGACAGCAGTGTATAAAGCTACAGGTAGAAACAGAGAGGCCTCGGGACTATTCTCATCAATATTTAGGCACTGAGTGAGTTGGGAACCTACAGGGATTTTGTGCAGTATAGGACTTAGGTACTTAACCTTCTCTGAGCCGCACCTATAATCACTAGTTACATCTGAATATCTTGGACGATAGCCTTTTCCCCCCTATTTGGCTTATAGTGCCTTCTCTTCTTTGTATACTAAACTATTGGGAAGTAGGGATGTGAACGAGTAGACTAGTCGACTACCCGATAAGCAAATTCTTATTGGATACTCGATACGCTAATCGACTCGTCACTTTCCCCCCCTTTGCTGCCTCTATCAGAAAGAGGCAGCAAGGTGAGGGAGAGGGGGAAGTGGAGGGGGGCTTCAAAGCAGCAGCGCTGCGTGGGGCCTGAGGTCTGCCGCTTTGAAACTCCGTGAGCAGCCCAGGGCCAGCTAGGACTCCCCAGCTGGTCCCGGGCTGCTCACGGAGTTTCAAAGTGACAGCGCCGCATGCAGCCGGGGGTCAGCTCACAGTCCCTAGTGGACTCCAGTCCCCATGTGGCACTGCCGCTTTCAAATGCCCCCATGCTCCCTGCACTGCTCTCACCTTTGAGATGTAGCAACAGCCCTGGGGCTGTTGCTACACTTCAAAGGTGGAGGGGCCCTTATCAACTAATTGAATAGTCGATGCAAATTGCATCAGCTATTTGATTAGCCAATTAATTGATATTTTACATCCCTATTGGGTAGTTGATGAGTTTGAAAAATTTCACAGATTTCACATGGTGAAGTGTGACCATTTGTTCACTGTGACGCACCTCTGTCTTATGCTTTTTTTTTTTTTAACTATTCCATAATTAAACAAACTCCCATATGCTGCAGAAACAAACTGCATAAAGGAAAGTAAATTATGGTAACACAGCACTACACCTTTAAAAAGAGAAAATTCATATCTTAGAAGAAAGCAGGTGCACATGTATGGCACTGTTTTTTTAAATATATTGAAGAAAGTGATCTCTCTACCAAATTTGCACTAGGAAACGGAGGAGTATCAAGACTCCAAGAATTTTTAAAGATGTAGTTAACACTGTAATTAATGTATTATTTAATTCAAATATTGGCAGGAAAAATTCCATTTGTTTTCAATTTAGTAATCTTGCCTCCAAATCTAAAGAGACTGAAAAATTAAAGTCACGTGATTTTCCCAGAAACAAAAACAGTAACATGTTACTGAGGAAATAAGTGGAAGCACCCAAAAACTTTTGTTAAAAGATCCACCAAAGAATCTTAGGAATCCACCAAAGAATCAACCAGACAGTTGGAAAATCTGAACTAAATATTGTCGTGTGTACTCACTCAGAACTGAATGTGAGGAGCATGATAATGCTGATGGCAGTACTTCTGTTTTGCTGTATCCCCTGCCAGTGTTGACTTGCCAAACTATTCTCTGGAACAGTAAACTGTTAGATAATACACTGCTCGGAAAAAAAAAACTGTTTCCATATTCTTTACTCTCTCCCTCCCTTTACAAAATCCACCATTAAAAAGCTACAGAAGATAGAGCAAGGAGCAATGTGCGCATAAAATACATACACGCCCCCTTACTGTGTTTTAAGAACCTTCCTCTCCCTACCCGAATAAACAAAACACAAAACGTTCCAAGTTTTACTAAGCTCCTTTTGGTACAATGTATCTAATTTACTGCTAGAAAAAAACCTTGATCTTTCATGCCATTCTATGTAATGTAAGATGTTTTCAAAGTCCACTTCTACTGGGCAGGAAAAGGTTTTATTTAATTCTTTCTAATTGCTTTGCTTAGTTAATACTGTTTCCTGACTCTTTACCATAAAAAAAAAACCCTGAAAAAACCAAATCCTCTTATTCCCAGTGAGTGAAACACACTCTCCATAGCAGAACACAACGTCAGCCTGAAAATCGTGTTGTGGTCTATTCATTGTCTGTGTGTGGTATATATTTATTAAAACTAGACCAACCTCCCCCAACCCCAGTATTTGTTTTACCTGTTAATCACTTTCACTCACTTTTCTGAATAACTAAAAATAACTTTTCTGCAGAAGTTTTGGTAGCAAGATTGCCCCAAACTCTCCAAGAGTGTGGAGCTTAGCAACCAGCTATATGTACAAATACCTAACTAACCATAATCAATAATTCTACACAATTAACTGAAAATGGATTCTCCCGTCACCATAGGTTACTGGTAGCCTCTTACAGGAATGCAATTTAGAAGACAAATTTCTCTTTCAATTTCCCATATCTAGAATTCATGTGTACACACAGTACCAGTCCAAAGCCCCCAGGCAGCCTTGCAACGATTAGCTGGAATTAACTTATTTTGCCTGGGACCATAATATCCTGGTACTTTATCTGCAGGCATCATCCAATGAAGTATTATGCTAAGGTGCTTATAAAAGCTGAGTACTGATTGAGAGGTAGAAACTAACACATATATTGTCTAGAATTGTTGATACTGAAACTGCAGACATTGTACGTATTCCTGCTACTTGATGGTGACGAGTACATCTGTACATTTTCTAACAGATGGAGGTCTTTTTTAATCCTCAAATTAACTGCTTAATCCTCTCTAGGGCCCCTCCTCTCCAATCTGTGAGCACCTCACGTAGCAATAAAACTTCAACCACTTATGTCCTACTGTTTGTACTTAATAAAAACACTTTTGTTTACTATCAGGCCCAGTGTAAATAATTGTTACAGGCTGGGGGGGGGGGGAAGGGGGGAATGACCAGGGTCCATATTTCTTTCATTGATAAAGAGGACGAATATCTTCACGAGCCTTGGCTGAGGGAGACCATAGCAGGACAGGGTTATGGGGATCCCCAGAGAGCAAGAAGGTGGGTGCCATTGGCTTAATCAGCACACCTGGGAACAATCCCAAGGGATCTTATGTGAATGTACCCTGTCACACAAGCATTTTCCTATGATTTCCTCTTCTGAGTAGAAATCATCATTTCTATTGAAAAGTCTGTCATGCTAGATTGGAAACGGAAGGAAAACATGAATGTAGGGAACAGGCTTTTCCTACATTCCTACTTCCAGTGCTTGAATTAAAGGAGTACCTACCTGTACAGAGACAAGAATGAGGATAAACCTATTCTTCTCAGACAGGGAAAAGCCTGAACAGAAAGAAAAGTTTGATTCCCCCTGTGAAGATGAGAAATAAAGCTAACTAATGGCTTTACCCTTCAGTCCTCATTAAGACAAAATTTGAATTGCCAGGAGAGGGAATAAACATATAAAATCTGTAATTTATACCACCATGTTTAACTAGAAAGTGTTCCATTGAAAGTTATTTGTCTAGCGCAATGTGGAAAATATTTTAAAGAAACATAGGAAAATCAGTTTCTTTGCTACTCTAAATAATCGGAAAAAAAGGAATACATATTGTTTGGTGAGGTCTTCACACTAACTGGGGACAGAATATCTCTATATGGGAAATAAACAGGTAAAAGGATGGATGTTTTTGCAATTTTTCCATGTGAATTTTCCATAGGACAATCTCCTCAAATATTGTGCCATCTACCATTATCACAAATTTAAACCTCAGAGTCTTCCATACTTCATGAAAGTACTTTCCATATGAGAAAAGACCTATGTTTTACATTGGATGTCACTCCATTGTTGCATCTTCTCAACACAGTGCCAAAGAGGTTAAGAACCACTGTGCTACAATTACCCCTTAAACTTAACCGATAAACCAAAATTATCCCTCCTTCTTTTTAAAATGGCAATAGACAAAAATAAAATTACGATTAATCATTTTTATTGTATTTTGTTTCCTCATACATTATGTTGAACAAAATTGAACACCTATTGCATTTTTAAAACTTCTATATTAGGTTCATTATTCAGAAAATGAAAACACATCAAAATAACATTTCTCAGATGAATTTCTCAGTGTGAAGGTTGATACTGCTTCTGCTGAGTAGCTTTGGGATACGAGGTTTTGTCACACATCTCAAGTCATGATTAAGATCCAATCTGTGCCTTGCTTTCATTTTAATGTTGACCACTATAGAAAAGCCAACCTCATAGCAATATGTAGTGGCAAATGGGGTTAGAAGTTTGAGATCTCTGTCAGAGAGAAACGGGTATTTTAAATCAGCTTTTCGCCAAAAAGTTGCCAGATCAGAATCTGGAAAATCTGCTTTCAATGTATTATCTTCTCGTAGACCAAGGAATTCTGTTTTCGCCTTGACACCCTTGTCTTTGATTACTTTTTCTTCCACTGTAAATAGTCTCATAATCCCTGCATTCATGTGAAAATGTTTTATATCTGCAAATTATCTGCTGATTGATTCTGTTACCAATAGTGTCTTAGGATATCAGCAAATTAACATTTCTGTTTGGTTGCCTCAAGCAGAGTTGTCAATTCTAACCACACAGATACATCACCAGCTTCAACCCTATGTTGGTAAAGCTAGAACTTATTTAGGAAGCTAGCAACTATGACTTGAGCTGTGAGAATATTCACCATATTTCCTTGTAGAGAGAGGTTTAGCTGATTAATTTCAGTAAAAAAAATCTGCAAGGAATGCTAATTTTATAGTGAATGTATGGTCTATTATTTTCCCAAACAATTCTTCCTCTTTAGCAGATCTTGCTCTTTCAAAGAGCATTGATGTTTCTTTTCTTAGTTGCAACACTTGGTTTAAGATTTTTCCATGCGATAATCAGCAAACTTCTGTATGAAACAGAAGTGCACTAAATTCAGCTCCAACCTCTTCACATAATACTTTAAACATTCTGGAATTTGTAGCACTACATCAAATATGATTAACAATTTTAACAACTACACAGAACACTTCGCTAAGATTTGGTGCAAGTGTCTTCACAGTCAAAGCATATCTATGAAGCTCACAGTGGGTGAATGTGGCATGAGTGGTGACTTACACAATGAATTCCCATCATCAATGGTGCTCTATCAGTGCACATACCAACTAATTTTGTCTATTGTAACCTCTTATTGATGAAGAAATTCTGCAATGTCCTGAACACATCTTCTCCATGTGCAGTAGTGATAAGCGATTCACAAAATGGGAATTCCTCTTTCAGAAACACCTTTTACGTACCGAGCATACACACGTAATTGTTCACAGGAGGCAACATCTGTTGATTTGTTCAACTGAAATGCAAAGGAGAGACCAGCTTTCATCTCTGCAACTACTTGATCCAAAATGTCATTTGCTCATCTCAAATGTGCTGTTTCAGGGTGTAATTTCCAAATGACACCTGATCCAGCTTTTTCACATGTTGCTCCCCAAGAACAAGCCTCACTATTTCAACCACACGTGTATGAGGTTTTTTACATTCAGCAATTCGGAGAGCAATATTATAGGATGCTTCAAGAACAGCTTCATTTGTCTTTGCAAACAGACCAGTTGAATCCAAATAAGAGGATTTCAACATGCATTCCTTTTCTTAAAATATTCAATATCTTTTCCCACAAACGCTTTACGGATTCGTTCAAAATGCTCCTTCAGTTTGCTTGGCTTCATGCTCTCTGCAGTAAGTACTGTAAAGAAGTCATTCATAGAATCACAGAATCATAGATTACTAGAACTAGAAGGGACCTCTAGAGAGCATCAAGTCCAGTCCCCTGCCCTCATGGCAGGACCAAGGATGGTCTATATCCTCCTGTGGGACATGCTACTTCAACTTACAGCCCCAAGAAGCAGTGGGAAGTAATTACTTTTAGTGACTCTAGGAAGTATTTATTTCAAAATAGCAGCAGGAGTGCCCACACTACCGCTATTTTGAAATAACTATTTTAAAATAAGCATTATTCCTCATGGAAAGCAGGAATTATTATTTCTAAATAACCATCTTGTTCTTTTGAAATAACGGGCTTGGTAGTGTGGACACTCCACTTGTTATTTTGAAATACAGGGAATTATTTCAAAATAACTCCCTAGTGTAGACCAGGGCAAAGCGTCCATGAAATAATTTTAGAGGCCTCCTTTGGAAGAAATTTATTTGGTTCTGTACTCCCTTCCATTTACAGAAGTAGAACAGATGATCTGGCATAGAGGGTTTGTTTTCACATTTTCAAACAAACATCTTCCATAGCAACAATGTTCTAAAATAAAATACTCTCAAGAGGCTTTAACTAAAGCTCTTAAAACTGTAAGCCAAACAGTGGGGATATAGCTCAGAGGAAAAAATTGAAATGCTTTCCTGAAATCTGTCACTTCATGGCTCAAGAAGAGAGCAAGGAATTATTTATGGGTGGAAATAAGGCCAAAAGTAAACACTTGTGCCAAAAATAGCACACACAGAGCCTAACCAACCTAGTTAATCTACCTTAGCTTAGGTATGAAGAATGGCACATGGCAAGAGATTAGAGAAGAAAATATATATTTATATGTATTGCAATTTGCTTACTTTGTGCATTCAATATTTGTGCATAGTCAGAGCAATTGTTTCCTAAAGATTAAACTTAAAGACTTTAGTGCAGGGAGCGTACCTGGATGTGTGTATAACACAATGACATTCCAATCACCATTTCTTGAGTGCTGCCAGTAATAAGTATTCCTTTTAGTCAGTTTCCCCTGATGTTTGTGCAGAAAATATGAATGAAATTAACCCAAAAACTGCCTGGGGGACTTGGGACAGATGTAATACCTAAAATTTTGTTTCTCTTTTATATGAACGTTTCCCTTTCTCTCAATGGGCAAAACTTTTTGATAAAGTAACAGAGAACAATACAACTTCCTAATTAATATGCAAGTTTGAAATGAGTACAGGAAGAAACCCTAGTACTGTACTGACTGTCAACTTATCAATATTTTTTAAATAATGAATTACATAAATGCACAAGAAAAGGCTGAAGGCTATTTTAACTTTACATGAGAAAAAAATGACAGCAGTAAAAATATCACCTTAAAATGAGAAGCTCTGAAAACAGAAAGTTTTAGAAAAGCTATTCATTAGGCAACTAAAAATTAGATTTAGAGACGTTAATACGTTACTTTTAAGCCCAGGACATAAGATTAAAGCAGCAATGAAAAAATAATAGCTGGGTGAGAAAGAATGGCCTTTATTTAAAAGGTAAAGGACAAGACCTTCAGTGTAATATAAGAGCAAATACCTTCAAGATATCTGTCCAAGCGAGTTTGTAGGTCATCAAATATTAAAATCAGTTTGCCTCCATAATGCAGAATGCTTATTTTAACAGGATGTGAATAAATGCTGTAACACTCATCCTTCCAAACCATGCTTTGTTTACTGTTGATTAATGGTCTTTGTGTCAGTTAGTATGTTCTTTCTCACTGAATCTATTATTTTTATTTCACACTTATGATTCATTATCAATAAGATAAATAATGCACTAGTTAATATTATTTGGCATAATATCACCAATTTATAAGAAGGTACCTTCATTTCCATACTGTTTCAGTTAATGAATGAACAAACAAATTAGGATGCAGGTGAAAAAAAGCTGCAAAAGTTTGATATGTAAACTAGCTCTAATTGTGATAACAATTGTGTCTGGACTGAGATATTGTCGAGTCATGATCTGATTAGAGAATAGAATTTCTCTAGGTTGATCCTCTACTTCATCTCTACTTTGGGAAGGGGAGGGAGGCTCTCTATACCCCTCAGTTTTAGTGGCTTGTAATCCTCTAGACAATAAATGTGCTAGGAAGGATAGACACTTCTGAATATTAGCTGTGTAGTGCCTATTGGTAATGTATCTAAAGCACCTTTGTCTCAATGTCTTTTTCTATTAAGAGTTTACCTGTACTGAAATATGGATAATGTTTTATTCCTTGTTCTCTCAGAAATGTAAACTGATCAAGAACTTGTGTAAATAGTTTAGGAAAGATATTAGACTGAATGGCAGAATGACATGTTGAAAGTGATCCTAACAAAGGGCAAAAACATATTTAATATCTTATGAATGGGGATACAGAGACATGCATCACACACAAACACACCCTGTAGAAGCTGTCTTCTTATTTAATTATTTCAACACTATTGAGTTACGCACATAAGAGTATACCTCATGAACCATACTCTTTACTCCACTCTCCCAGTATTCACAATAACTGTATAGATATTTGGCATTGTGAAAAATATTTTTGAAGATGTTCCACATCTTGGAAGTCATTTGTGATAAAGATATTTTCTGGCTGAGCCAATTCTTCATACGCTATTTTTTAAATTACGGTATAAATGACAAAGGCTTTGTCTGGTTTAACACAGTTGGCAAATAACATACAACCTTAAAAATACTCATCTTAGGGCAAATTTAGAGTCAAGTAATGTTTACACCTGGAGTGTGGGGGACCAAAAGAGCACTCTTGGAGAACACAGGGCTTGTCCCTCATCCATATCTGAAGCATTTTCAACATGACTAGAATCAAAGGCCACTAGCAATTTAAGAATAATGTTCATAGTCCCAGATTTTATCCAACTCAGAGTCAGAGAACAAGAGAATGCTGTGCCTTTTAAGTGAGGATTTATTTCTCAGTTGACTTGGGGGAACAGAATAAATGTAGAATATTAGATCCTGACCTGAAGTATCAACATAGCTGCAATGAAGTGAAAGCAGAGATTTTCCACAGTTGAGGATTAGATCCAGAGAGAAAAAAAAATCTAACCATTGAAGCCTACTTAGTTTTTATTAAAATGTGGGGTTCTGGTATTTCTCCTCATAAACAGATGGTTTGTACTGTAATGTTGCATTTAACACTAATTTATAACAACAAATTATTTACTGCAGACCATTTAATTTGACTTAAATATTGAAATGGCTACATATTAGATCAGGGGTGGGCAAAAGGGCCTCCATGGGCTGGATTTGGACCGCCAAGCGGGTTGATCCAGCCCGCGAAGGCCCTGCTGCCCCCTGCCCCAGGCCAATCAGGGTCTAGGGACCGGGAAGCATGCAGCGCTTAGAGTCAACCCTAGTGGTTGACTTTAAGACCCGTGTGCCCAAGATCAGAGAGCAAGAGACTTCATGTTCCCCCCTACCCCCAGGCCAATCCGGGCTTGGGGGCGAGGAGGAGTGAGCAAAGTCTCCTCTTCCTGCTCCTGTCCTGCAGCGAGCGTGCAGAACTTAGAAGCGCCACATGCTGCTTGCTGGACCAGGGCTGGGCAGGAGGAGACTTTGTGTGATCTCCCCCACCCGCAAGCCCTGAATGGCCGGAGGAGGAGGGGACCACCTGCTGTTCAGAACAGTGGGTGGTTCTCCCTGGGTGGGAGGCAGGGCCAAAGACTTCACATGCTCACCCACCCCAGACCAATCAGGGTCTGTGTGCAGGGAAGCAGGAAGTGTCTTCACTCTCCCCCGCCCAGGGCCACCTCAAAAATTTCTGAAGTGGTCCCCAGTCCAAAATTATTGCCCACCCCTAGATCCTTATAGAAACAATTTATCAGAAAATATTGTTTTATTTTTGGGGTCATTTCTCTGTTTTTCATTACTTCTGGATTCTGACAATTCATAAGAGGCTGGAAAGAAATGCAAATTCTCAAATCTGACAGACTGAAAAAATTAAAAACACCATTTCCTGTGAAGGATTACAAAATATCAAATATAGTGTAGAATACCTTGGCAGGAAAAACACAGCATACCAAGCCATTTCTGTTAGAGAAACTAAACGGATTTTTAACAGAAAAATTTCCAAAGATTTTGAGGGCCAGCAGCCCAGATCTGTACTCTGACTGAAGAGAGAAGATTTACATAGGTGGCACATAACTCATGTTAATCAGCTTTCTGAGTGGAAGAGAGAATCACATCTTAATGTCAACAACACCTGATTTAGACCCAAGATGGAATTTCTGGACAGAGAAAATCCACTCCCTGCCCACCTGGGCATATGGGGGGGGGATGGGACGGAGAGGAGGTCAGGAGGTTTCTGAAAATATTTGGGATTTTTTTTTTTAAGTTTTTCATAGACACAAAATTGAGCCTTTTTTCATCAAAAGTGAGGAAGAACCCAGCCCAGAATAGCCAATATCTTTGGGGTTAGAGCATTCACCTGGGATGTGGGTTACCAGATATAAGCCCATGATCTGAATCGGGCAGCTCAGGGACTTTATAGTAGACATCACTGCTGTGTAGGAGAGCGGATCTGTTTTTGCAAATCTACGAACCTGCAAAAGAAATGCAGAATATCTATGTCAAGAATGCAATGGGCATGAAGGAGAAAGGATATGCCAGAAATGCCCAGCAGTGCAGTGTGAAAATAAAGGAGCTGATGCAGTCACATCAGAAGAGGCTAACTGACGGTCTGGATCATCACTACAAACATGCCACTTCTAAGTGCAGCTGCATGCGATCCTAGGGGGAGAACCAACCAGCTTTCCTAGCCAGTCGGTGGATTCCTCCCAAGATATTCTTCTGGCAGCCTAAAGCAGCAGTGTGGCAGACAGCATGGATGAGGAAGAGGAAGAGAATGGTCAGCAGGCAGGTGGGACCCCAATAAAGCATGGCCTGAGCCCCTGTCCTGCCTTGCTGTCATGCCTGGACCCCTTCTTCTCTCCCACCTGCATGCTCCTGCGGAAAGAGAAAGTCACACTCTCCCAGAAAATGGGGGGGAGGGTGCCAAAACATGGGCATCACATAAGCCATTGCCCTGCACCGCACCTTGCTGCCATGTCCAGAGCCCAGACCTCTCAGGCTTGAGCCCCAGCCTGGCCTTTACCAAAGTGAGTTCAGTTGCTACTCTAAGAACTCTGTGGTGTACCTGCTGCATACTGACTGCTTAAAAGCATAACTGTGTAACTAACTTGTACATAACACATCCCTGTTGTCTTTAGACAGAGCTTCCTTTTATACTGAGAGATTAGGTTGTACACTGGACAATGTATCTCCTATAAAGTCTGCCCTTCACTTTTCATTACAGTGGGTCTAACAGCGAACGCATTGTACACTCCTTCAGCTCCGCTAGCTGTCTAGCTAGCACAAATCTGCAGGCGAAAATGGGTTAGGGATGCCATGTTCAAGGAGCAAATACAATCCACCCACTTGGATGGGGAGTGCTTAAGCGAGTGGGAGAATACGCTGCTACTGGAGATGTGAGTGGAGCATGAGAAAAGGAGAGTGTTCAGGAAACTGGAAGTGAAGAACCAGGTGAAAGTCTTGACAACCAGGACAAATGTGATGAACCACATGGCATCCTTCCAGGACAGCTACATGCACAGGCACCTCCTGCAGCTCTTGTAGACCCACATTCCCCCCTCACCAAGTCCTATAGCCTCCTCTCTCAGGGGCCCTAGTATGCAGGGGGAGGAGGAGAGTCAAGGGCGACCTCACACTCACTCCCAGGGATGCGGGCCAAAGCAGAAGGCTGTCTCTCTCACACCTATGATCACCCTTCCCGCTCCTGAAATTCCCACCATGAACTTTTCTGTCCCTGCTGTGTTCCTTAAATAAAGATGCATGATTTCTGAACAACAGTCTCTTTATTGCTTGTGTTGTGCGGGTGGGGAGGGGTGTTTCAGCAAGCACACTGAATTCAGGGGCAATTCATAAAGAGCAACATGCAGGATTCAAATGGCTATTTGGCCATTCACAGAGCTGTCTTTCAAAGCCTCTCTGAATTGCAGTGTCCCCTTGCTGTGCTCTCCTTATTTCCCTGGTGTCTGACTTTCATAATTACTCTCTAGGTGCTGTGCCTGGACCTCCCCACCCTGCTGTATAACTTTCCCCTTTACTCTCACAAATATTATGGAGCAAGCAGGCTGCCACAACAGTGGGAATGTTGCTTTTACTCAGATCTAACCTACTCAGGAGACTGCAGAACATTGCCTTTAAACACCCAAGTGCACATTCTACCATCATTCTGCTATTGCTCTGCCTCTAGTTGAACTGCTTCTTATTGTGGTCCAGACTGCCTGTGAACAGCTTCACGAGCCACAGGAGCAAGGGGTAGGCTGGATCTCCAACCATCACTATTGTCATTTCAATGACTCCAATGATAATTTTCTGGTATGGGAAAAAACATTTCTTTCTTGCAGCTTTCTGAAAGAGTTCCTAAAGATGTTCATGCCATGCACCTTTCCTGACCATCCCACGCTGATGTGAGTGAAATGGCCCTTGTGACTCACCGGAACATGCAGCACCCTTCTGGTTTTGGCCAGGTGGTCGGGTACCAACATAGGGATGTGCGTTTTTATTGCCCCATCACAGTTAGCGAACCCCATTGCAGCAAAGCCCTCCACTGTGGTATCAGCATTTCCCAGAGTCACTACCATCCATAGCAGAATAGTATTTATTGCTTTAGCTACTTGTAGAACACCAGCCCCTACTGTAGATTTCCTCACTTCAAATTGATTCCCAACTGACCGGTAGCCACCTGGTGTTGCAAGCTTCCACAGAGCAATTGCCATGTGCTTCTCCACTGTAAAGGTGGGTCTCATTCTGGCATTTGTGCACTTCAGGGCAGGGGAAAGCAATTCGCAAACTTTGATGAAAGTGGTCTTCAAAAATTTTGCAGACACTGCTTATCATCCCATAGCTGCATCACTATGCAGTCCCACCAGTCTTTGCTCGTCTCATGGCACCAGAATCGGTGTTCCATAGTGTCCAGAGGATCAAGTGTGGGTGGCATTTGCCAGTTGCTCAATTCAAGTGCTTCGTAGAAGAGTACGCTCATGGCTCATGGGATTCTTCGTCATTCCGGCAGACCCTGGATAGGCTGTGGATACACTCCAGCATAAGGCTCACCTTTGTTAATATGATTGCTATAATGCTTCGATATTGAGTATAATCCATGACAGGTTTCATGCTTACGCTGCTATAGTATCTGTGTGGATAAACAGGGAAAGGGAGCAAAGACTGTTTGCCGTAGCAAGTGTGGGGAAGAAGGAGATGAGTACATTCTGGGACATGAATGAGATATACCCAGAACCTCGCAATGCACAGATTTGGTCTCGGAGTGCACTGGGGTGCAGACTGCAAAGGGGTACAAGAACAGTGGGATAGCTGCCCACAGTGCATCACTCTCAAAGTCCACAGTAACCACCCCCATGGGAATGTGTTATTTCAAATGGCATCAAACTCTTGTGCACAGTGGGGACATGCACCTTCTACTTTACAAAACTGGTTGTTAAAAAAAAAACTTAATAAATTCAATCTTATCTCTCGGTGTAGATAAGGCCTTTGTGGAGTGGCACTGAAAGGGCTGGAATCTGACAGGTCCTCCTCTGTCACTGGCTTCTCCACTGTGTTCAGGACAAAAAGGAGAAAAGAAAGGCATCCACCACCAAGATTTTGTTTGTTTGAAGGTAGAAGGAGAGACATTAATAGAATGAGACCTATCAGCTCCCATTATCAGCCAACACTGTGGCAGAGTTTGCCAGTCCTGCTCCTTAATAACCAAGTTGCTACAGAGCAATAAAAGCAACTATTCTACTGTAGCTGCCTAAGCGACCAACTTTCACGACTGTCTTGGATATGGAAATAAATGACACAGCAAAAATGAAATGAGTTTTCAGGTTGGTAGTTCAGAACATAAACTCCATATTGTGATATTTGATACTCTTTATATGAAGACATTATTAACCTCTGTTAGCCAAGAACATAGACTGATAGAAAAAATTCAAATGTATAATTGATGCCTCCTGTAGTGTTAACTTACCTGGTCATTACCACACAACATAAGACCATTATTAGTTTTCAATAAAAGAAATTCTGGCAATTACTAATTAATAGAAAAAATAAAATAAAACATAAAACCATCTGCATTAATCTCTTCTTCTCCTTCATGGAAACACTCAATTCGTGGAGAGAAAAAGGAAGCAGGCCAGCAGAAAAATTACATAAACTGAAGTAGATATTTGTCTCAAAGAAATCTCCCTCTCAAAAAGTTAATAACATTGCTTGCTCTTATTGCTGCATCCATAATAGCAGCACATTATAAGTTGATGTGTAATACTGACATTACATAGTTCACATCAGCTTTGACTGTACTGTCTGGCTGAAAAAAAGACAGTGAGTGCTGTCTCAGCCTACTCCAGATAGGAAGAGGCTTCACGCACAGCAGTGCCCCTTTTAAGCCCTTTTACCCATATGGTTCCCAGAGGATGAGATAGTGTTGCCACACTGATCCCTTGTGCCATTTTGCAGAAGCATGACCTATCTTTGTTCCACTCCCCCTCCCACAGGCATAAAACACTGTTTCCTTCATTCAGCTACCCACACAATCTTCCACTACACAAATCTGTCCCTCCCCCTTGCTTAAAGATGATATGCAGCGATTGCAGGGGAACTTTAAATCACTTATTTGTTACAAATTGTAAATACAGGTAGGATCTCCCTGGTCCGGCACCCTTGGGACCTGAGTGGTCCCGAAGGAGGGATTTTGCTGGATCAGGTGAGGTCATTTCTGGCCCCCAGTCCAGCTCCACTCCTGGAATGCGCGACCAGACCCACTGCCCTGCCATGGCAGCCCACAGTCCTGCTGCTGGGGCTCTCAGCTTTGCTGCAGCAATCCACTGCCCCACCACCAGTGCTCCCCACCCTGCTGCAGCAGCACCAGCCCTGCCAGCCCAAAGTCCTGACACCGGACTCCTACCCCTCCGCGGCAGACCACTGCTCAGCCACCAGGGTTCCCAATCCCACCAGCCCTGCTGTGTCAGCCCACAGTCCTGCCACCGTGGCTTCTGGCCTCACCAGAGCAGACTGCTGCCCCACCAGAGCCTGCTGGCATTTCAGATGCCCTGCTACCGGTCTCAGCCAGACTCCCACAGCAGGGCTCCCAACCGCTGGCCTCCCTTCAGCTAGCCTAGCTAGGTTCCCAGCCCCTGCAGGGCTCCTGCCTCTGGTCCTCCACTGGGTCTCTCTGGTCCAGCAACATCTGGGTCCTGCCGGACCACGCATGCTGCTGAACCAGGGAGCTGAGAGAGATTCAACCTGTAGTTAAATCATTCTATTATATCCAAATTCTATTTAAAGCAGAAACATAACACCAGCCCTTTTTAGTTTTGTGACCCCTATCAGAACCAAGTGCAGGCACAAGAAACAGTTTGTGCAAAACTGTCAGAGAAAAACTCAAGTAATTTAGAATGAGCTTTAAGAAACATGCATTTCCTCAAGACAGCACATTATATGATCAAGAACTATATAAAATAGGTTTCCATCTAGGTTATCTATATAATTCCATGAAAGCATGAAAAAGGTGGTGAGGAACCAATGCTGATTATCTGTCTACGCTACACATCACTATAATCAGCATGTAGGGCCTGTGTCACTGCAAGCTGTGTAGTGAGAAGCTGGGCCTACTCTGTGATGGGTAGGTACACATGTCAATTTAAGCATCTGATACGGGTAATGCAACAAGAAAAGGCTTGATGCAGCCCCCAACTGCTGAAGCCTTTCACTGCAGCAAGGATAGGCTCTGACAGTGGGAAGGCAGTGGGAAGGGCTCCAGTATCTGGAAGGCAGTGGGACTATACATAGCTAAAAATAACAGTGTAGACGTGAAAACATGGCTTGGGTCAGTACTTGGGTACATGTACACAATATTCAGGTGTGTCTGTATTCTACTCACCCAAGTCAGACCTCACTGTCTAGACTACTACTTAAACTCACACCACAGGGGCTATCTAAGAAAATACTCTGTATGTCCCTGGAAAAAAGCATGAAATGTATACACAACTTTAGAGAATTTCTGTCTGTTCTTGATACTGACTTTTTTTTTGGTCTAAGGAAACAACTGTGGTAACATGTACATTAACCTTAACAGGATGAATCAGAAACCTGTGATTACTGTTTAGTTGATACTGTGGTGCTCAAAACAGACAGGCTCACAGTTTATATGCAATTTGCATGAAATTACACACATACACCTTTTTTCTAAGAACATGTTAGACACCTGTCAGTACAAAGGTGTGCTTTGTACTGCCTTGGTGTGAAAGAAATGGACTAGATGACCTCTCTAAGTCCCTTATAGTCCCACATTTCTAGGATTGTGTAATTGTTTTGGAATGTGACTTCATTAACTACCTATATTTATATTATTAACAAACTGTAAACAATTTTAGTCAAACACGCACTAAATGTTCTCAGCTGTCAGTAACTATGCTGATCATCAACAATACATTTAAGGCTATAAAACTAAGAGTCTTAGAGCTTATCTAGATGGCTTGATAATGCATACTATGGGAGTATTTCTATAGCACACTACTGTACTACACACTAATTGGTCCATGTAGACCATGCTGGTAGCCACTAAAAGTTCCCTTGTGTGCTTCCATTTCAGCAGTATATTAAACTGTTCTTGGGAAATTTAGTGCATATCAGCATGGTCCACAAAGACCAATTTGTGTGCAACAGGTTAGCATACCTTAGAAATCACACCCCCAAAGTAAACATTGCCACACTGTGTAAGCATGTCTGTAGTATATATAAGCACGCACACACACCCTTAAAATGAAAAAGCAATGTTCTCTTGCATTTACAAATTAGTATTCTTTCTCTTTAGAATTCTTTCACACCAAGAGTCACACAATAGTAAAAATGATGAGATTATTTTTTTCAGATTTTAACTAAATTTACACATTTTTATAATGCTGCTTTTCCTTGCTGTAGTTTGACGTCAAATATAGCAATTTTCTTTTAAAAATACATGTATGTTAACTAGGTGTACAGAAAAAAATCAGACTGGGCTGTTAGGAAATGCCTTTTCTTAGCTGTAAATGTGCTGCTTTAAAAAAATATGGGAATCTGAATATTTGATGCTTTTTGTTTTTCGTTCAATTTCCAGCACACTCAAGATTCTCCCTCCATCTCCCTACAAACTGCAACATTAAAAGGTAAACCACCTCTCCAACAGAGCTGTAATGCAAAGTCTTCACCACCAGCCAGATTCCAATACTATTTAATCACAATGAAAAATACATTACTTCACAATGAGTTTTAGTGAAATGAATGGCATTACTTGTTAATTAAGGTACTACTCACTGGGAGTCTAGTCCAATGTAATTTCTGAATACCACAAACTAATACAGATTGAACCTCTCTAGACTGGACCCTTGGGATGTGATTGGTGCTGAACCAGAAAATATGTCTGACCACGGGAGGTCAGTATTGTGTAGCAGCAATACCAACACTTCTACTGCTTACTGGGTTATTAGGAGACATTAGGTAAATTAGCCCTAACTAATGGTATAGAACACTAAAAGCCAGGAATTGTGGCTGTAAAACTTTACGAGTCCTTGGGAAACTTGGCCACACCCATGATAAGTGGACATTCATCTAATTAAAGTCATGCTAGACCATGGATGTTGCCGGACCAGAGCGTGCCAGACTAGAGAGATTCAACCTGTAAAATGAGTTGTCCACATTGCTTTGGTATTTCAAAGGGCTTTTAAAAAAGTAGCCTTAAATTTTAGATCTGTTCTTTTTGTCTGGCATACTTTTAACAATGTGGAAAACTGATATAATTTGTTCACTGATCTAATTTGTTATAATTTTATAACTAGTTCAAAGGCAGCAACTCAAAACTATTAAATGTATTGGGTGATTAATAAATAATTTCTTCTGAATGCTAAACACCTTTTTATGATTTTAAGGGATGTAACAAATCACAAATATTTATGCAACCATATAATGATAAAAGATCAAAATTCATTATAATGGAAATATATTTGAAAGGGGATAAAGAAAGGCTCTCTCAATATTAGCAAAATTGTAATCTAAGCCTAAAATTAACAAAAACTGTATGTGTTCATTCCTTTCCCTGCCTCCTATCCAGCATGAAAGGTCACAAATGTGCTGACAAGAAAAGTCATGGGATTTTTTATAACATAAACATTATAGGAAAGAGGGAAACAAAAGATTAGATGAAAAGAAGCACCAAACAAATCCACAGTGCAAGCAACAACACATATTTAAACAGAATTAGTGTATTTCTATTGATATAATATGGGTGATTGTTGTTTTAAGCTCCGATTTCCTCATTGGACAACTAAAACATGTGTTCTCTAATTCATGCAAATTCAACCTGGGATCTGAAAGTCAAGTTTTGATCTTTCTAGTTCATGCATCATCTCTAATAATTAAGATTTTGAATGGGACTATAGCTAAAACTTGTTGATGCATAAATGAGAAATAATATAATTCACTCTCATATACAGTATCTGAATTCAATCTAAAGAGCTGCAAAAATAAAAAAGGAAAACTGTACCTTGGATGTATAGCAAATCTCACCTTCTAAAAACCAAAAAACTATAAAGAAACACTGTACTAAATGTCTCCCTACTACTCTGTTCCAAGAATCCTACAATCCAGTTCAAAAATATTTTCTTATTGCAGAAAAATGTCCTTTAATCCTTCAGCCATTATAATTTGAGACCACTCTTTCATACGTTTCCCTGAGTGTAATGTCTGAGAATTAATCAGCTCTCAGAACTTAAAAGGTAACAGTTCTTTGCCCTTAGACTTACTGATAAGACAATGAGTTTTATCTGATGGTAGGGAGAGCTGGAGTGATTTCCCTATCTCTGATACAGTTTATCTCATCCTCTTTGGATTCTGCTAAATAATTCTTGCCGTAGAAATCGCTAGAATTGAAAAACAAACAAATGTTCCAAAGAAAAATATATTGGTTTTGGAGTGGACCATATCACACCAATTTACAGGTAATTGCTCCCTGCCACTGCAAAAAAAGTGGATACTGTCAGAACCTCCCTGCAAGATTTTTTTTTTAATTTTGTTTTGTTTGTTTATTTGTTTTTTTCTTCTAACCCAAAGAAGTCAGTACACACAGTATATTTTATTTTAAGAACTATATTTAAACATCAGAAGCTTGTGGCACTCGGTTTTGCCATTTTTATTTGCTTGCAGTTATAAGAAACTTTGTTTAAATTAACTGATATAACACTATCACTCACCTCTGCTA
The DNA here is from genome assembly GCA_019425775.1 of Rafetus swinhoei. Lineage (NCBI taxonomy): Eukaryota > Metazoa > Chordata > Testudines > Trionychidae > Rafetus > Rafetus swinhoei. Next base: position 184,791,371 of record CM033437.1, on the reverse strand, counting down.
AGCACATGTACCACTTGTATGGGCAGAGATGTAGGGGGCTCATTAAAGGATATGGGGCAAATTTCCATGTCTCCCCTTTAATTGTAATCATCTAGCTAATATCCATGACATTCAGGTGCATCCTGAATTTTATCAGCCTCAAGAAAGGGGTAGTAGAACCATGAATTGGATGGGAATATGTCCATGAGAGGCCTTGAACTGATAACACCTGAATCCCAAAGTGGCTGCAGCAGATATGGGGGGAGGGATGAAAATCCTTATGTGTCCTGTCCTATCCTTTTTCCAGGCCTCCAGGCACTAGCATGAAAAAGAAAAAAAAAAAAAAAAAAAAAAAAAAAGATTCACACAATATCCATTATCACTCCCAAAAGTCAAATTCTTCAGTTATTCATTTAAGGGCTGATGACAAAAATTACATCTAAAACTGTTACAGACAAATTAATATGGGTTTCTAGCTGATAATGTTCACCATTATCTGTCAGATTAGGAGAAAATGTCTGCTGTCAGCCTGCTGTAGAAAGAATGGAAAAAATGTTTATTGTGTGTAATGCTAAGGATATTCCTTATATAGACTCAAAGGTACGTATGGTGACTTTACATTGGATTCACAGGACAAAACTGTGTGTGTTGTGTAGGCGATCAGACTGTAATGGTTCCTTCTGGCCCGAGAATCTATTAAAAAACATGGGAGTTTACAAACATAAGAACAATTCCTCACAAACAACAAATGATTGAGTGTTGGTGATTCTAAATGAATTACATGGATATTTAATTTTAGAATGTTTTTTGTTGATAAATTGAATTGTAATGAGTGCTGACTCGCAGGATTATGACACGGTGCATAAGGACAGGGGTGGAAAATTGCTGGTGGAATGTTAAAAACCCAAGTACAGTACATTCAAAAGCTTTTAGAAAGTCCCTAAGCAAAAAATATGATTAATTTACTCACACATCTTTTAACTAATGGATCTTTTCCCTTTGAATGGCCATTGTCTTATTATTAAGTGTTAAACTGTTGATGCTGGGGATGTAGCAGTTGGTCACCCGGGGGCAGTAACCATCTCCTTTGGAGGTGGTGCATGCAGGAAGCTGGCTTTTCAGCTGACTCCCCATATGCACCAGCTGCCGCCTCATGCTGCCCCACTCCCTGGGAGCCAGACCGGAAGCCACGTGTAACCTTTTGGGTAACCTGAACTTATCAGTTATCCATTTAAACAGCTACACTCCTACAACTTAAATACAACTTTCTAAAATAACTATTTCTGATTTTGTGATTTTCATTTATCCCACTTTAGCATGAAAATATAATAATATACACTCATCACTACCCCTCTCTCTGGAGGTGCATGTTTGCCCAGGGGGAGGGTGCAGGAGTGGGCTGGGGCAGGGTGTCTGGCCAGGTGGGAAGGGGGCAAGAGCGGGCTGAGGGTAGGTGGCTGGCTAGGGGAGAGAGGGCAGGAGTAGACTGGGGATGTGGGGTCTTGGTTGAGGGTGCAGACTCAGCAGGGTGATGAGGGGGCTGGAGGTGCAGGGTCTCGACCAAGGGTGTGTATGAGAAGGCTGGGGATGTGGGAATGGGGAAGGGGGCACAGCTCCTGGCCCTCTAAAGGGAGAGGCCTTGTGGCTCCCACCCCCCTGGGAGGAAGGAGCGGGGAAGGGGAAGGCCTCACAGCTACCGCCCCCTGGGAAAGGAGGGAAGGGGGAAGCCATGTGGCTCCCGCCCCCCCCCCCATCCCCAAAGGTGGTAGAGGGGAAAGGGGAGGCCTTGCAGTTTCTAGGCTCTCGAGCACCAGGGAGGAGGGAGGCGGCCGCATCTGATGTCAGAGGGGAAGTGGGATGTAGAGTGATGTGATGATGTTCCTCTGTTGCCCGCAAGAAAAACAAATTATATAGATATTAATTTTGATGAGCGTCTTATTAAGGATGCAATGGCAACAGTCAGTATCAAATGGAAATGATATAAACAAACATATAGACAGAGGATGTAAGAAGAGACAAATGGACAGAAGTAGAGTTAGCATGAGATAATTTTATTCTATAAAATATGTCATTTGGGTTTATGCAGAACACCAGAGTAAGACTAACACTATAAAAGTCTGTGGATGAGATATAGGGCAGAGAATACCGTAAAAAGGAAAAACAGAACGTATTTGTTTTAGGGATGTTAAATATCACTTAATTGAATAGTCGATTAACTTCATGAATTCTTATCTGTTACTTGACTATTCAGAGGTGTAGCGAGGGTGTTATGTGCCCAGGGGCAAAGGCAAAATTTGTGCTCCCCCCCCCACCGCCACCGTGTGGTAGGGACCGAACCAGGTGCATGGATGAGACTGACCGTGGGAGGGGAGAGGGGAGCTTGTACCGCATCCTCCAGTTTGGGGCTGACAGAAGAGATGGAGAAGAGTCGGGCTGGGGGCCGGGAGAAGGCTCCAGCCGGCAGCAGCAGGCAGAGGAGGAACTGGCAAGCCAAGGGATGATAGGGGGAGCAGAGGAGGACTAAATTGGCACCCCCCTAGCATGGCACCCAGGGACACCTGCCCCTCCCCGCCCTCCTCACTACACCACTATGACTATTCTATTGTCTCTGGGGGTGGGCCAGGTGTGGAGCCCCCTGCCACTCCATGCTGCTGCCTCTATATCAGAGGCAGCAACATGGGGTGCCAGGCAGGAGCTGGTCCATGAAGGGAGCCAGTTTAAAAACCAGCTCCCTTCCTGGACCAGCTGTCTGTCATCCTGTGCTGCTGCCTCTGATATAGAGGTAGCAGCACGGGGTGGCAGCAGACCCTGTCCTGGGGGGAGGGGCTGAGCTCCCAGACCCAGTGGGAACCAGAACTGAGCCAGACTGACTGTCAGTCTGGCTCCTAACACACTTTAAATGCAGAGCCACAGTGGGGGTAGGTCCCAGACCCAGTGCGATCCAGGACAGAGCTGGGCTGCTGGTCAGCCTGCTAAACAAATTTACTGATGGTAGTGGGGGGAATGCATGTAATCTATAGGATTAACCTATAAACTTTTGCTTATTGGTTAATCGACTACACTCTTACATCCCTAATTTGTTTACTTATGAATTGACTGTATAATCAAAACTGAAATTTTCATCTAGTCATCTAAGAATTCTATTAATCTCCAAACTTAGACAAATCTTCACCGAAATGTAGGAAGATGCTATTATACACCTTATGGCTGACCCATATTTTTGGACTAATTCTCCTTGAAGTTCTCTATAACATTATTGGCTTGAAAAACAATGAATGTTCCTGCAGCACCTTAGGCTTGGATTATGTGGTTGTTGGTCATGATGACTGTTTATATCTGTTATGTTCTGTTGATTAATATTTCCCTTTAGGACACTTGGAGGGAAGAGGCCCATGTGCACAATAGCAAAGAATAATAGATGTATATGTTGCCTTTGAAGTACATCTTTCAAAAGGGAGGTTCTTTCTTATTAAAACAATCTTACAGAAAATTGACATTTTAAAGAAAATAGACATTATGGATACAGGATAGGAAAGACAGTGAAGCATTAAAGCTATAGCAGGAAAGAGAAGGATGAATAAGTCATATGTAAGAATATCTGAGCATTAGCCAAGAGGGAAAAGGTAGTCCCAAGAGGAGACAAGGGAAACTTTAACAACTGAGTCACATTTTCAGGGTAACACTACTTAAGTTTTCCTCATCCTGGATCTGTGAGAAATCCCATTTAAGGTTTCCATTTCCCAGTCATCACCTCTGTTGTGTGGAGATCCACAGCTCTCTTCCTCCTCACCAAGACTTAAGGCCACACAGTGACCTTCCTCTTGTTAACTCCAGTGAGCCCCTGTGCCTCAGAAAAGCACCTGTGCTTTGATTTCTCTGAGGGCTATGAACAGGGAAACACCAGCTGTTACAAGCTATCACACCCATCTTTCTAAACAAGCACAACTATTTTAAAGGCAAAAGCAATACACAGAAAAAAAAAACCACCACACATAATCCAAATCAGGGTGTCCAAAAGAATTGCCAGGCCTTTGGGCAAGGTTGGGGGGAGAGGGAGATGGGGAAGCTCTGCATTCCTGTAAGGGGCAGGGCTTCAGGTGGAAGGGGTGGGACTGGAAAAACTAGCCTATCCCTACCAGCTCTTTAGTGCTGCCCAGAGCGTGTCAAAGTGATTTAAAGTGTCCAGGGCTCTGGCTACTGTAGTGACAGTGACCAGGAGCCCTGGTCCTTTTTGAATCATCAGGCTCTGGGACAGTTGCCCCTTTGCCCTGTCTCCCCCACCCTTCACCAGCAGGTTTGAAACCAATAAAAGTTCCTACATGTGTGCTAAAAAATTATCAGATGCCATCCATCAGTTTTATGGGGACCCGGTAGGATAGTCTTTTTCACTCCTTCAAGGGTCAGAGCCCTTTGACAGAAAATACTGTGCTTTCTCTGAAACAGAATGAAGGCAATGCCAGTTTAAACAATTTTTTTTAAGCAAAAGTTCTTTCTTTGTATTTGTAGTGTATGGCAAGCCAGTTGAAGAAGTATATGTAAACCTCCCCAGTGGGCTCTACCTCTCCAGAGTTATTCATGGTTAGGGATGTGAAAAAATGATTAAAATGTAACCGTATAAGTCTTAAAAATCCCAGTGGTTACACCATTACACACACTGCAGGCTCTGCAGTATAAAGCTTGTACTGCGGAGCCTGCAACATAGCCGGCTCCTGGCATGCCAGTAGCTGGCTTATTGTATAAGTATAAAAGTGTAAGTGTAAGTATAAGTCGACTCCCAACACACACCGGTTTCAGATGCCAGCCCTGCTTCCTGGGAGACAACTGCTGCCCCACAATTCAGCCTCTGATATAGAGCCAGCAGCAAGGGTCAGTAGCCAACTCCCCGGGAGCAGGGCTGGCAGCTGGGAGATGGCTTATAAGCCAGTTCCCAGCACACATCAGCTCCTGGCTGCTGGTCCTGCTCCCAGGGAGCTGGTCCAAATGCAGGCTCTGCAGTATAAACTTTCTATTGCAGATCCCATGGCGCAAAGTGGCAGTCGGCTCTCCAGGAGCAGGGCCAGGAGCCGGCATGTACCCATAACAGAAGCCAATAAGTTGGTGCCTATCAGTTAACTGTTTGAACGGTTACTCTCTTAGCCCTGGTCTACACTAGGGAGTTATTTCATAGCCACCCCCCTTATTTTGAAATAATAAGCTGAGCATCCACACTAGCGAGTCCATTGTTTCAAAATAATGGGCTGGTTATTTCAAAATCTGTACTTCCCCTGCTTTCCTTGGGGACCAATGCTAATTTCAAAATTGTTATTTTGAAATAGCATTAGTGTGGATGATCTGGTGCTGCTATTTCGAAATAATTGGTCTCCAGAGGCCTCTCACAGCTGCACTTCTGACCATTCTAGCCACACCTGGAATCTCCACTGCTCCCCTTCTCCTGCAGAGCTTAAAACTCCAGAATTCAGAATAACGGCTTATTGCACATGTCCAGCTTTGTCAGCCCTGTGAGAGACAGGAGCATCCCAGGAGCCCTGAGCGACCATCCAATAGCTCCCGCCAATGGCTGCCAGCACTCCTGCTGAACCTTCAGCTGCCACTGCACAGGGATGCAGGAGAGCTCCAGCCTGGACTGGTGTGGAGATCCTGGACCTCACTGAAGTCTGGGGTGAGGAGTCCAACCACCAGGATTTCCATAGCAAGAAAAGGAATGCGGATATGTACAGCAAGATCACCACCAGCCTGGCCAACAAAAGCCACAACCAGACCCTGGACTCAGTCCGGATGAAGGTGAAAAAGCTCTGGCAGGCCTAACATAAGGCCAGGGAACAGAGAAGACACGCCGGAGCAGCACTGCACACAGAGCAGCTGGATGGCATCCTGGGAGAGGGGGGCAGTCATCTCCTCCCCATCATCGTGAAGTCTGGACAGGACATGCCAGGTGTCAGCCTACAGGAGGACAGGATTGAGGATGAGGAGGAAGAGGTGGAGGAGGCGGCAGCCAACCAGTTGACCATGCCTGCCAGCCAGGACCTGCTCGTCACTCTGGAGCCAGTCCCGCCCCCTCCCAGGATGTGTCCCAGGCCTCAGTTGAACCCAGGGAAGGCACATCAAGAGATTTCTATAACTTTCCCTATTTACACACAGGGCAGGCAATGGGATGTGAGGGTCTGTGCGCTCCTTGCTCGGCCTACTCAGCCTGGGGATCGCACAACAACCTGGACACGTGGGTGCACATGGAGTGCCAGTCCGGAGCACTTCACCCCATGACACTCTCACAAGGTTTCTGGAGAGGCCTGCCTTACTCCAGCCCCCATGGTGGGACACCTTCCCATGACAAGTCACCACTAAGGAGGATGGGCTCATGGAACCCCTCAGCAGTGCCACACATGGCACAGGGTCATGCCTGTACTCATGTTCCCATTCAAGTGTGGTGATGCAGAGGAGACTGATCCCATGCATGGGAATCTGCTGGGGGGAAGAAGTGGAAGGAAAACCAGTAGCGCTCTCTCCGGCAAGCGGTGTCTGCCACTAATACATACCTCCCTGACACACACACACCACCCCAGAGTGGGCAGGGACAGAAGTTCTCTCTCTGAGGGACACCACCAGTGCCAGACCCTGCATGTGCTGGACATAGTAGGAAGCCAAACTGCCCTGTCCCCTCCTCCCGCCTGCAGGCTCATAGCCTGGCCGGCACCTTCCGATGCCTGCTTGTCCCTGGGCCATCGGTGTTGTGATGCTCCCCTGGGACGTCTCTGCCCCTGTTGCAAAGTGCCCACTGTGTAGGTAACGTATGGCTTTGCTTGGAGCACATCATGTTCTGAACCAAGACCTTCAATGACAGCTCAGAGATTAGGGCTAGGCTTCATACAGAGTGTCTCCTGTGATGAATTCCCTTGTATCTTTTTTTCACAGCTGGGCTAGCTGCAAGCTTAGTATGTTCCCCACCTCCCATGCCATCTACCTGACTCCATGGGACCCACAGGCGGGAGGGGTTAGGAAGGGAACCATGCACGAGGGGCTCCATGCACGAGGCCATGGGCTCCATCACTAAGGTGAGGGAGGAGCATATGGCCTCGTGCTGCCACATCAGCCGGTCCCAGGCGGCCTTCCTCTTCTCCTGGGAAGTAGCCCACTCCTGGGGACTGCAGGCAGGCCATCTGCTCACCTCCCAGGGCCTCTTCTTCCTGTGGATCCCATGGAGTCAAGTATATCGCGTGGGAGGTGGGGAATGTTCTAAGATCACTTGTTATGATAAAAAAAAAGTTAATTCAATAAGCACTTTTAAAAATAATGGAAACATTCATATATCATTAAACTGTTTATATTCATTTATCTGTCACACCTATGACAGTCAGAGATGGGAGAGAAGTAACGGATATCGAAGTGAGGAGCAGGAAGAACACATTTCACTGATACTCCTCTCACTTAGTTATGGTAGATATATAGAAAAAATTAAAAATACCCCCTTTAGGGGCATTTAATTCTCTCTTAATGCTCCTTCTTAAAACCAATAATACATTAAAGAAAAAAGGTGGGGAAAGCAGAGTAAAGATAATATGGCATAAATAAAATTGCTAAATCAATAAAGAGTATTGAGTTTAAGAAAAAGTGTATTGTGCTAAGCATGCTATACCAAGAGAGCCTCACTCTTCTTTAAAAAAAAATAGTGTTGTAAAATATTAATGATGCTGAAAATATTCCCCCCTAGCAAATCATTATATTATTCAGCACATTTTTCAAAATGGATAAACTTTATATGCTGAACCCTTTTCTTTACTCCAGACAAAACATCAATTGGAAACTGATTTACTACTCCCTTTACAGGGGGGTGAAACACATTTTTTCACAAAGTTCATGTCCCAAGAGATTGAGATTGATTGCTTCACACAATACATGGTGACAAAAAGATTTACAGTTTTTGATCAGAGCTACTGGTACAGGCACAGCCGTCGTGTGGTATTACTTCAAAGACAGTGCTCATTTTAAGATGAATTGGTCCTGAGGAGGACCTCTGGTGAGCTACCAGACTCAAATTGTAAAGTCACAATTTGTTCTGACATTCTGTTTCTTTGCCTTAGTCTGTCTTTCCATTTCATACATTTAATAACAGGCTGATGGATTTTTTTATATTAGGTAGTTCAGCATTTTATTGAGAAAAATATTCTTTTGTGACCCACTAAATACAAGATATGGAGAACAATATCTTGTACAATGTACAACCACAAAAACAAAAAACCTAAAAAGTAGATGCCAAATAATTGGATTTGCTTATTTTATTTTTTCCATAGAGCCATCAGCCCTTCATGTAGAGAGAAAAATATATAGAAATAAGAGTTTCATTATTATACGATCTGCTCAAATTTCTGAAAGCATATTTTATATGCAAGCCCTACCTTCTGATAGCAGAAGGGCACGGGGAATATATTAAGTGGGTTTCTTTTCAGGAGTCTATACTAGGAAACCAAGCGAATTAAACTTATCTGTTCTTTTCCTTTCCTCCCCCTCCCCTGCTTCACCTAGTCACTCCTGGTTTAACTTGAAGTCATTCATGCATAGGTTTGAATAGTGATAAGATTGTTATTGAGCTAAGTGTGAAAAAGATGATATGGATAATTATTTGATATGTGCCTATGCCAGATAATGATGTGCAATAACCTTAACACTTCTTAACACCTATTGTTAACTGTGCCAGGACTTCTAGCTTTATTATATAACTAACTACATCTTTATTTTATGAATTGTTCCAGTTTAAAATTTGTTTTTAAATTAAGTTAGCTAAAATTAGAGGAATCTGTTTAAGCTAAGTTGACACAAACCTGTCAGTTTAAGAATGTTCACATAAGAGTTTTCACCAGCTTAACTACATTAAATTTAAATAGACTTTTAGGGGATGTCTGCATTTAAAATGCTGCAGTGATGCAGTTGTGTTGCTGTAGCATTTCAGAGCTATGGACTTCCATTAGCGTAAGCAATCCATCTTCCTGAGAGGTGGTAGCTGTATCAATGGAAGAATTCTTCTGTCAACCTATCACTGCCAATATCAGTGGTTAGGACAGTACAGCTTTGTGTCTCTCAAGGGTGTGTATATCTATGTAATTTCCAAGTGTAAACCAGGTCTTAATTGAAAATGGTTTAACTTGTAATAGAGACAAAAACAATGAGTCTGGTGCAATCTTAAAGACCAAATTTTATCATGGCATAAGTTTTCATGAGTTGCAATTAACTCTTCAAGAGATGCAAATTGGGGAGTATTACATCAGAACTAATGTGGATAAGAAGGTGTAAATACCTAAAGCGGAAAATTACTTATGAGATGGCTTGCCCATTATTGCACTCTTTGTTGTTTTTGCTAAAATAGACTAACACAGCTACCTCTGAAACCTGTTGATATAGATACGGTCAAAGAGTGGCAGCCACTGCCTAACTATAATTCAATTTGAGTTCTACTGCGGTTCTTTAGAGTGAGCCAGATAGAGAAGAAAAGATAAAAATCTCCATTCCAGAAGAGATACCATCAAAGATGTTAAAAGGAGGTATATCAAGAAAATAAAACAATAAAACAAAATTAAGTTGATATCACCACTACTACTAATTTTTTTTAAGTTAATAAAGACAAATTTAAGGAAAATGTAATTATTTTCAAGCTTCTGTGAAGTTGACTGCCTTGTACCTTTATGCCAGGGGCTTGTAGGTTGGCCTGGGCAAATGAAGGTAACAGTGCTTTATTGCTGGGAGTGGGAAGGGAAGACGAAAACTGACACAAAAAAGGAGCAGTGGGTTGCTGACTCATCCCTTGGAAAGGCAAGTTTTGGAAAGGGCACAGCTCAGAGATTGAAGCTTCCATTTTACACAGAGCAAGACTAAGGCAGGACCAGGTTGAAATTCAGTATCAGGGTTAAGCCAGGAGCTTGCATCATATCTCAGCAGCAGGGCTTCATCACAGAGCTTAACCAGGCCTGCCAGCAGAAGGGAACAAAAGGGACTGTTGCGCCAGGGCCCAGGCTACTGCTGCTACTGCATCAGCAGAATAATGGCAGTAGCCAGAGCCCTGGGCCCTTTAAATTGCCATTCAGCATGCTCTGGGCAGCCTTATCGGCTGGCTGGGGGAGGAGGGGATGCAGCACACTCTGAGCGGTGCTGAGGGTTCACTGACACTAGCCCCGCCCCTTCCACCTGCGGCCTTGTCCCTTCCAGGGGCAATTGCTGGTACCTCCTCAGGATGGACGTCCAGTGCAGGTACTCCACAGGAGAATTATACAGGGACCAGATAAACAGCTTGAGAAAGGACTTAAAAAGAGGTGTTCATTCAAGGAACAAACACATGGTGGTTGGGGATTCCTGTAATTGGCAAGCCAGGGAGACAACCCCTCACCCATTCTTATAGCCCATTTTAACTGCTTCTGAGAGGTAGTGGTGAATAGTGAAATGCCAGCAGTGGATTTGCTGGAGGGACAGGGATGGAAAAGAGGGGTAAAAGCTCCCTGACTAATCATAGAATAAACATGGGGTTACCTGAACTATATACACTATTACTTGCCCAGTAGTCCCAGACATGGAATAATAAAATTGTGGCCTGATTAAACCCTGTCCAATGACTCTTGTCCTCCTTATAGCCAGACATACATATGACAGCTGAATGAAAAAAGAAGGCTTCAGGGGCAGGGCTGTCCCTTTTAAACTCTGCATTCCTAGGGGAATGAATCAGCAACCATGCTGACCCCTTTTGAGCAGTTTTCATCTCTCTCCCACCACTGCCCCCAAGTCATCCTGCAAACCAAACAGCCAACCCCTCTTAAAAATACAGGGTGGTAATTATTATACCTTTAAAAGAGAAGAGTTACAAAAGCTCCCCCCATAGATTAGAATAGTTTATAAGGAAAAGTAATTATGTAAATCAAGTCTTCCCTCTGTATGTATATATATAAAGAGAGAGACAGAGACAGAGAGGGAGAGAGATATCGTTTTATTACTTTGTGAAAATTCTTCTTTGACGTGTCATTGATTTCTGTTTACTGTGATTTTGCACCTAAATAATAAACTCAAACCATAAAAACTATGTGCAGAATATCAATTCATTATTCACTGAGTGATTTCTAATTTTCATTGAATCTGAAGGGAGATAGATTTGGGGAATGAACATTTGACTTTTTTAAATTTTCCTGCATGCGTGTTGTTCAAACATGAATCTTTCTCCTCATTAAAGATGCTTGTTATATATTTCCTTGTATTCTGTGTTTTAATATCATGCCTTGCTATCCTGTCCAATATCTATGTACATTTTCCACAGACGCATGCATTTTCATGTACACCAGATGTCTCAACAACACTCAGCAATGCAGATCAGATTTTCTGGTTTGATTATATTTCTTTCCTAATTCTTTATTAGATGACATGCATACTTATCTTTTTTGTAATTATTGATACTGCTTTTATGATGCACTTTGAAGGAAATAATTTTTCAAATCATCTTTTCCCCTGGCTATAATTTGCTTTCTGCTTTGATACTCATAATCAATAATTCATAAATTTGCAAATTCATAAACATATCTCCTATAATGTATTCTTTTGTATGTTGTTTTTATTTTTCCACTATAATGAAATGGATCCATAGCACTAGCATATGAATAACTATACATGGATTCTCACCCACCTTAACTTTCAAAGTAATTCTTGCTTGATGCAATTCTTGCTTGTTCTCTTAGGAGTGAATTGAGAAATGTAGATTTGTGATGAAGCTCAGAAAGTAGATTACAAATTACATGGAGATAACTTGCTATGTCTAGTATCCACTTCCTTTAAACCTCTGCCATTTTAGATTACTGTTCAGTCACTTCAGTGGAAATCCAGAATGGGAAAATGACAAATATATTGTAGATATAACACAATTTCAGAAATGAAACCTATTATTTTCCCTTGGCCTCTTTTCTCCCCAGTTTAGAAGAGTATGAAGAACAACTACTCTAAAATATTTTAGCTAACATGTTATAAGCAAGCTGAAAGTCAAAAATATTAATATCATTATTAGCCAGAACTACACTTCTAGCCTGAAAAGATTATTCCATCAACCTAAATGAATTGTTTCACAGTGCGCAGGCATACTGTGTGTGAATGAACCAAGGTGAGTCGCAGTTACAGAAATGACGAAGATCTACAGAGCTCATAGTGGCACTGCAGACTTCCAGCTGTGTTTCAGTGGCAATAGTGACACAGTAGAGGAGACAATGTTATGACAGAAAACTGCCATGTCTGAAGTGGTTAGAATGGGTTGGAATTAGTACAGCCAGCTTTGTTACGCAGGCCATTAGAGAGCTGTTAGTTGACAGCTTTTCCTTGTATATTGGATGCCAATCTCCCTTTCTCCTGCCTAGGGAATAATTAGCCAGAAAAACAATTTGTGTTCTGATGTTCTACTTCTGAAGTTAACTTTTTAACTATGCCGAGGCAAATTGTTACTTCAACATGGAGTCACAATAAAAGTAATGGGACTCCAAGTTGGAGGAACTGCATGCTGAGGCATAACCTTTTGCAGGATCAAGCCCTATATTGCTATATACTGTCACTGCATTTTAAATATCTCTCTCTATATTAAAAAAATGTTTTACTGTGGGATGACAGTGATGTTATCACATCACTTTGAGTACCACCTACCTCCTCCCTCTCTCACTCCTCCCCCAGGTCAAGCCTGACCTTGCTGCTTCCCCTCGCCACTTGAAATTGCTATTTTAAACCAAGCCCCTACTTCCCTTCCTCCACCTCCACCTCCACCCCACAGGGCTTTCAACACCAAGAAACATGGCACAGTAGCTGGCAGACCCCACATCACAGCCATGACAGCCCAGGGGTGGGGGGGAGAGGGCGGTGCTTGGGACAGCAGTCCGGGGACAGGCGCTAGGAGCAGGGCTCCCAGCTGGGCTTGTGTCAGCAGCAAGCTCTTGGGGAGCTGGAGCATGGTGCCCGACTGCTCGGAGCCTGCATGTTCCCCCTCCCCCTGAGACTCACCCCCTGCCCTGCACTTACTGTGGCTGCTAGAGCACCCCAGAGCCACCCAGGGGAGCCACCACACTGATCCTGCCCTTCTGCTCCTTGTGGGTGGATGGGCAGCCCTGGGCTCTATGGGCAGGGCTGGGGCAGTGAGCAGCACAGGTGGGACTGCACAGGAGAGAGGTTGGGAGAGTGGCCCCTGAGTTGCTGCTTTCCCCACCTCAGCAGGCTGCCGTGTCCCGGAGCACCATGTGCACACGGCACTACCTGCACCTCACTGTGCCCCACGCGGGGGGACAGACCTCCCCGCACCTCCCCAGCCATGGGGGTTAGAATCAGGCCTGGCATGTGCCACAGCCGGGGAGGGTTGGGTTGGGGGGAGAGAAAGGATCCAGAGTGACGAGGGGGGAGAAGGAACCCTGGCTTATGGGGGAGGGGGAGGGAGAAGGGGCCCAGGCTGGTGGGGAAGGGAGAAGGGACCCAGGCTGGCACAGCTGCAGCCCAGCCCTCCCTGGTGGCCGGCAGGGGGTGGGTGGGGGGGGAGGTAGCACAGTGAGCAGGTGGCACAGCCACCTAGTTCAATAATCTTGAGTGCTCAAATGTCACAGTGAAAGGGACAGTATAAGAATGTGAATAGAATAGAAAACTAATAACTTTAAATTACTATTCTTAGTGCTAATGTCTTTCATATGCTTTGTATTTATTGTATTGTATTTGGAGATCTTTACATATAGTACATTAGGAAATATATCTAGCATTATCTTCTAGAATTCCAAATGCCTTTCCATGGTAGCCTGTGGCAGACCAGTTCGAGGACATTTCTGCAGAACACAGAGGGTGAGAAGATGCTCATCTGTAGCTTTTGCACTGGCAAGCTACCCTTCTGTTAGCACTCTGCTCAGGGAGTGAATATCATGACATTATTTCTTATAGAGCATTTTCTTTAAAGCAATCTTGTATTTAATTCATATTAATAAATGCAAGGGCAAAAATTGAACATTTTTCCATACTTTTTTTTTTGCTTTCTCAATCAACTTAAGTAAATTTATTTGGGATTTAAGTTAAAGATATATGTGACTGTAGAACTTCTAAATTAAAAGTCAGATATCCACTGATGAAACTGCCCATTGTGACATGCAAGGCGTGGTTGTGGCGTTAGTGTTACATCACAGATTTTGGGGACCAAATACAACCTCAGCATGTTCAAATGCAGAGAGAATTTTCAGTGGCAACTGCATTTAGGTCATAGGCACTAAAAGAAGAGCATATATTTGAGGGTATGGCCAGCCAATTGCAATGGTGGAGACATAATAGCACAGAGTAGGGCAGAATATCAACTATCCTCTTCAATTTGGAACTGCAGTTATCTGTCTGTCTGCATCTGTTTCTGTCTCTCCCTCATATACATAAACTTAGAAAATGTAGCAGCCTACATGATACTTGGAACAGAGGCACCAGGAAGCAAGTCTATGACCACATGGTTGAAATACTAGCTGTAGTCAGAGTACTTACGTAAAAATATTTTTTGAACTTTTTAGTTTAGAAGGACTGGGAGAGTAAGACTGTATTTTTTCATATGATGGAAAATATAGTCAGAATATAATAAACAGACTTTTTTAATTGTAAGGAATATTTAAAATATTTTTGAAAGTTCAATAGGAAAACTACTTTAATACAGACATCTAGCTAACCAGAGACACATATAATTTAGTGATGAAAAACACAATCTTACCAATCACACTTTACAATTTTCTTTCCAATTTCTGCAAAGGGGATAGTTTGTGCCTGTTTTACTTCTGATCCTTTTTATTTGAAAACATAGCCATATAAGGTTTCTGATCTTCAGTTTCAAAAGATAACCACCAAATGAATATGTTTATATGCATAGCTGGAAAAACAGAGAAAGCTTCCACTGTGAATTTATTCCTTCTAGTGTAATCCTGAACGTGGTTTACATTAAAAAAATGAAAAGTATGCACTCACATATTTTAAATGGAGCAAATAGTCAAACCTTTCCATCCCTGCATCACAATATTCAGTTTAAAACACATATTTGAGAAATTACTTCAACACAATTGTGAAAATCAGAATCAGATACCAGTGAAGTTGTAATTAATATAAAAATAACATATTAATAATACATAAAAGTATTGTTTGTTAGAGGAATAATATCTATTAGAAATTTCTGTCTTCCCCAGTCAACCAACAAAAGGTCATACCATAGGTATTTTTCATTACAATATTGAAATTTATATAGGCCAAAATTACTCTCCCTTTCAGATTGCATAATACATGCAATATTAAAACAAATCTTAGTTGTGCTATTTCATATGAATCTTTCCAATCAGGAGCCCCTGTTTCCATATAGCAAACACTTGTCAATGTATTAGTTACATGTTATCAGGAAGTACTGTATGTCCCTCAGCTATTTAATCTAGTCTACAAATCTGTACCCCAGTACTGTTAATTAACAATCATTTTGCTTGTCACAGCTTTGTAACTTAATATTTGTCAGTCTGTGATTTATACCTATTTGGTTAGTTCCAAAGGGAAAGGGGCACATTCTATTAATATCTAACTAAGCTCATGATACCAGGCACACACTGGATCTTAACTCCAGTCTTATTTCAAGGATAAGAGTAGGTAGAAAGTGTTTGTGTATGTTTAAATACTCTTGTCATGGACAGACCATTACATCTTTCCTATTGGCATGGAAGATTTGTTTTGACAGCAGCCCTCCGAGGCTAATGGGAACGTTTGGGTTTCAGAGGGCTCTGATTAACAGTTTTGTTGTGCTGACAAGCCTCTCTATTGATGGTCTCAAAGTGTAATTATAAATGGGGAATCATTGTCAAGTGGCTGTCTGCTGTCGGCTACTCAGGTTCCTGTTTGATGCCTAGCTGCTTCTGGATATCTGGTTAGCAATAGTTATTATTACTATTTTGGAGAGCTTAAAAGTGGCTAGGCAGCTCACAACACAAACAAGAAGGTATTGTTCTTGCCCTGAAGAACTTACTTTCTATTTCAAATCACTGTCAAGAAGTAAAGACTTCTATTATTTGTGTTCAGCATTCTTTTCAAGTGTAGAAATCACCACTGCTACTTATGCCTTTGTAATCCCAGTATTGCAGCACTACAGTGCCAGGGAATTACAGGTCTAATGTGATCTCTATAGGAAGTACTAAATAAGAGAACAGATACAATCTGTAGCTTAAAAACTGTACTGAAATTGCAGCTAGTAAACGTCAATATATTAGAATTTAAATATTTATTCAAAAAAGTGATACTTAGTTTATCTTACATTAATTGTAATTTAAATCTTAATGGTTTAGGTACTAAAGTAATGGTTAATGATTTAGGTAAAATAGGGAAAGAACAAGTTAAAAATTATTTAGACAAGTTGGATGTCTTCAAGTTACCAGGGCCTGATGAAATATATCCCAGAATACGCAAAGAGAGGAGATATGGGAGCCATTAGCGATTATCTTTGAAAAGCCATGAAAGATGGGAAAGATTCCAGAGGACTGAAGAAGGACAAAGTGCCCAAACTATAAAAAGAGAAATAAAGACAATCTAGGGAATTACAGATCAGTCATCTTAACTTCAGTTCTAGAAAGATAATGGAGCGAATAATTAAGACTTTTGCAATAAGTAACTATCAGCATGGATTTGTCAAACAAATGGTGTCAAACCAAACTCATAGCTCACTTTCACAGGGTAACAAACCTTGTACATGGAGGAGGAGGGAAGCAGTAGATGTGGCATATTTTTCCTTAGCAAGGCTTTTGACTTTGTCTTGCATTACATTTTCATAAACAAACTATGGAAATATAACCTAGATGGAGCTACCATAAAGTGAGAACACCCTTTCCCAAAAGTAGTTATTACTGGTTCACAGTCAAGTTTGAAGGGCATACTGAGTGGGATCCTACAGGGATCACTTCTGAGTCAAGTTCTCTACATTATCTTCATCAGTGTTTTGGATTCCTGTTTCTCAAACTACTTCTTTCTGAGCTCTGCATCCCCCCAACATGCTATATAGTTTCCACAGCCCACCTATGTCACTATTTTTCTGCTAAAAAAAAAAACCAGGGCCAGTGTTAGAGGGTAACAAGCAGAGAAACTGCCTGAGTCCCATTCCATAGGAGGCTCCAAATAGCTAAGCTGCTCAGACTTTTGCTTCAGCCCTGAGCACTGGGACTTGAGCCCCATGTGGTGAAGCTTCAGCTTTCTTCCCCGGGTCCCAGCAAGTCTCATACGGGCCCTGCTTGGCAGCCCACCTGCAACCTGCTCATAGCACCCTATTCTGATTGAGAACTACTGATAATGGCCTACGCTTTAAGTGTACTATATATACTCTGTGCGTGGATTAGCCCTTCCCCCCAAAAAGTGCAGCTAGTTTATGACTGAGTTGCTCAAAGCTACATACAAATGGTCCAGCTTTTTCATTATCCAGCCAGTTCCAGATGTTTCAGAGGGAACAAACAGAACAGGGGAATTATTGAATGATCTCTGTTCTTTATCCCAGCTTCTGCCAGTCAGAGATTTATGGACATCCAGAACATATTGTTCTGTCACGAAACATCTTGGCTAATAGCCATTGGTAGACTTATCCTCCTTGAACTTATCTAATTCATTCTTGAATCTGGGTATACTTTTGGACTTCATAACATTTCTTATCAACAAGCAGAGCCCTGCAAATCCACAGATATCCACTTTATATCTGCAGGTATCTGCGTCTGTGGGCATGGATGAGGATTATCTGCGGCTCATTGTAGTGCCTAGACATGCGGATGCTGATACGAATTTTGTATCCACCTAGGGCTCTAGCAACAAGTTCCACAGGTGGACTGTGTGTTCTGTGAAGAAATACTTCCCTTTGTTCGTTTTGGACCTGCTGCCTATTCATTTCATTTGGTGACCCTTAGTTCCTGTGTTATGCAAGGGGTGAATAACTTCCTATGTCACTATCTCCACACCATTCATGATTTTATAGGACTCTATAATACCCCCTTTTAGTAATTTATTTTCTAAGCTCAACAATCCCCATATTTAAAATCTTTCCTCATATGTTAACTATTCCATTTTCCTAATAATTTTTGTTACCCTTCTCTGACTTTTTCAATTCTGATATACCTTTTTGAATAGGAATGATCAGAAGTACACACACTATTCCAGGTGTTGGCGTTCCATAAGTCTATGTAATGGCATTATGATATTTTCTTATCCACAGTGATTCCAAGGTTACTTTTTAAGGAGTAAAAGCTATTTAGACCCCATCGTTGTGTATGTATAGTGGGGATTCTGTTTTCCAATTGCATTATTTTGCACTTATTTGCATTGATTTTCATCTGCCATTTTGTTCCCCAATCACCCATTGTTTTAAAGATTTATTTGTAATTCTTTTCAGTCAGCAAAGGGCTAGTAACTTTATGCCAGCTTCACAAGTGAGTATTTTGAGTGGGTAAGTAGTAAATAGCAGAAAAAATGAAGAAGTGCTTGAGAAACACTAAGTCTATTTCCTTTTCATGAATCACTGCAGCAAGGACAGTGGTGACACAACACAGTCATCTTGAACGTAAAGAATAATGTAGGGATGTAAGCAACTAGTTGACTACATTGGGTAGTTGAGTAGATTGCCCCCCTCCCCGTATCAGAGGCAGCAGGGGGGAGGAGCAGGAGCTAGTGGTGGGGGCAGCCAGCTTAAAAGCCAGTTCCCCCGTGCACCATCTCCATGGGGGGCAGGGGAGGCAGAGGCACAAGCAGGGATTGAAGCAGGCCCCGCTCACACCGCATCCTACCTGCTGCACCTCTTCCTTATAAATGTAGTAAGAGCTCCATGGGCAGAGGTGCAGTGTGCAGTGGGGAAAGGCAGAGGTGTAGTGGGGAACCCAGGGTGAGCAGGGACTGAAGCAGTCCCCAGTCATGCCAGGTCCTGACTGTTGTGCTTCTGTCTTTCAAATGTATTAAGAGCCATGGGAGAATTGCGAGTGGAGATAGAAAAGGGGAGCAATAAGGATAGCAAGCATCCCATCCCCACCCCTTTACTGACTAATTGAGTAGTTGATAGAAATTCCATTGACTACTCGATTACCTGATTAATTGAAATTTAACATTCCTAGAATACTATACACAGTATTTATTGTTCAATACTGAAATTAAGTTTAAACACACTGTATACAGACTCTGTTCTACTCTCGTTTTAAGAGCTTTACTATAGCAAGTTTACGTAAGTGCCTTGCAAAGCTGGAAAGAAAAGTAATATTTTTGGTGTCCAAGTTTATGTAAAATATATAATACAAGCAGTGTATGGTATTTTTTCACTTGTTAGATTTGAGAATTTTCTTTCTGAGTAGGATATTTTGAAAATCTCTGTCCCTCCTCAATGGTTCTGCTGAGATTTGTAAATACTACAGTACTTCATCTCTCTTTTGTACTTTTTACTTCTTTTGTCCAGAGGAAACCTTTAGTTTAGCCTTACAGAACATACACAGCAGGAGATACCATCTGTATATGTATTATTCAAGATCAAATAATCGACATGCAGTTGAGGCCAAAAAAGGCACAGAAACAGAATACAATAAGGACAAATAGTTGGGCAGCAGGGAAGGAAGAACTGTAATTGTGCCACTTTAAACCCTTGATTCAGCTACAGAGAATCATCATTGTTAGTTCCCAGGGAGTTGGACCATGACCTTTTTGTGAAAAAATAAATAGACATTCTGCCCTTCCCCGTCCCAAAAAATACCTCCCCTATTCTCCCAAAAGGCAAAGTAAAATAAATGTATGTGGAATTCAGACAGGGAAGACAGGACATTTCTCTCTTATAAAACAGAGAACCTAAAATGTGCAACTTTGAAGGAACTCAACAAAGTTCCTAAACCATTCTTCTATAAGTTATTTAATAAATGGCACATGCAATAAATCATTTATTATGTAGTTTTGATCTCCACACCAATATGCTGTCCATCACACTCGTTTCATCAGGACTATTTCAAACTTACCGAAACTTTTCAGCAGCTTACAGATTTTGTTTAAAACAAACTACTCCGAAAATAATAATCCAGGTATTCCCAGTGACATATATGGATTATTTCTACTCTGACCACTTTTGAGACATTAAATCTTAAAAGTGCGATAGACTGATTTAAAACAAAAGCTAGATTATATAATTTTTAGGGATTCCTAATATTAACTTTTCTGGCATTCACAGAGATACAGTAACCAAGGCAACATGGCATTAGTTAGAGAGATGAAATTTTAGTGCATTTTTTTATAAACTATTTTTTTCTAAACCACTTTACCAAAAGATGTAACAAATATGACAATGTATAAATATATAAAATTAAACTGAAACTCAATAAGATGTACTATGAAATTCACTTTTGATTAATATAGCATCATTCCCAATATGAGCCAACATCACTGACTGTTTATGCCACTTACATATGACCTTATTAGTACATGGTTGTACAAACCCCTCTTATAATAAACATACATCCATATTTGTAAGGATTAATTTCATTAGCTATGTTCAATGTTAAGAGCTAAATCTAACATGCCTCTGAAACAACCCCACTCAAATTTCTTTTTAAAAAAGTGTGAATGAAGATATTTTAGTAGAAAGTTATCATCTGAAGCCCAGTATTGTTGCACTTTTCAGGGCTTTGGTCCCACTACTCTGGGACTCAAGGTATTCATGGATTATTACCTATAGCGATGGTTCTCAACCATGGATCCCGGCCTACCAAGGATGGTCATGAGCAGGTTTCAGGGGGTCCACCAAGCAGGGCCAGCATTAGACTTTCTGGGACCCAAGGAAGAAAGCCAGCATTCCACCACTTGAGGATAAAGCCCAGAGCCCAAGCCCCACAACCCAGAGATGAAGCTGAAGCCTGGGCAACAGCTTCACAGAGCCTCCTTTAGCATGGGGTCCCAGGCAATTGCCCTGATTGTGATCTCTTAATGGTAGCCTGGGCATTTATATGTGGGAAAATAGTGGTTGTGGGACAGGTGGGCTGTGGCGATTTTACAACATGTTGGAGGGAGGGGGAGAAAGAAAATACTTGAGAACCCCTGATATAATACACATGCATTTGGTACAACTCTATAATTATATTTTATTTACTTGCTTATTTAACTTGCTCATTGCATCCACAAAGTCTTTACAATTCTGATTACTTGGGGAAAAAAATCTCAGATGTAATAAAGTTTCCTAAAAGTAATACTGTTCTTTCAATTTTAATGTTTTATAAAGATAAATATAAAAATTTAAACAATACCTTTCAGAAAGAATCTTTCCCATAAAGAAAACATAAGCAGACACAGTGTTTCTCTGGCATTAACATCTGCCATTCAAACAGCTGACAGAAAGAAACCCTGCTGAGCAAGTGTATTCTCTAACCAGAATGAGAACACTGTTGATCGGGCAGGTTTATACAATCTTTTAAAATAAAAGACATCAGTACGAAAGAAGTCGGTTATTTTGCCAATGATTGTCCTTAAAAGAGAATATCTGCAGCAACTGACAAAAATAAATGATAAAAGAGTATTTATAATTAAGAATTCTTTTTCTAATTGGCATTCTGCTCATCCTAGCCACAAGGGAGAATACCTTTAAAATATTCCAACAGAAAAATAAAGGGCATAAAATACATCAATATATTTTCAAAAGTATCCTGGAGCAAATGAAAGCTAGGTGTAATGTTGTAGCACAACAGTGAAGAGGATTTACTTTTCCATGGAATACTTTTTACTATAAATGACAAAAAAATAGTACTTTTGCTTATCTGAGTATGCAAGACTTTTTCCCTCCATATCCAGATATTTTCCACTCTTAACTATGCTAAAAAAGCAATTAGTATTAGATGTTCTATGTAGTGTTTCTGCAATAGATACACACATTTAAGCAAAAAGGAACTTGATTCAAATTCCATTACAAGCAAATGACTGGAAAGACTCCTATTAATATCAGTGAGAGCTAGATTGTTTCTTAGGTCTCAATCCTACATACTGCTTTTCAGCAGACCCCTGCATACACACAAAACAAAGCCTCCATATAAACACACTACTTTGCCCCAATTTGATGCCTGACTCTCTCACACATACACTTTTTTGCCCTCTAATAAACCTGAGAGGAGCCCTATTTCTCTTCACAATCATGATATACTGCACTAAAGTTATCAACAGAAGTGTGTTAAGAGCCCATACTGTCCTAAATCTACATGCAGAATTCACTTGGCTATCACTTGGAAACATTACAGAGATAAGAGGATCATATATGACCCTTAATAAGCATTTCAGTTGGTATTTCATTAAAAAGGTTCTGCCAAAATAAGTCAGTCCTCGCTAGTGGAAAGTTCTGCATGAAGGAACAGTGCCAAAGCTCAGCAGCCAACCTGAGGAGAGATAGATATAATTTAGGCATATATATAATGGATCATGTTGAAGCCCTTTATTAGTTCAGATGATTATATCTCAATACTGTGCTCTGATGAATTGAGAGGGTCAGGAAGGTAGCATGTTGCACCACAGTCTACTCGTGCACTAAATCTTCAGCTGTCCAAAGTATGTGAAAGGCTATCTATCTAACAGTAAACAAGTTCTGTGAAATTATTGTTGAAAATAACACATAATGGAGTTAAAGAAATGCTTCATACTGAGTGTCTGAGCAAAATTAATTATTGATTAGAGGTTTTCAAAGGTTCTGGTAAAATTACAAAATTGTTATAGCACTAGATCATTAGAGCACTAGAATTATTTTAAGAGTAGAAAATAAAGACAATTAGAGACTAGCAGAAATGTGACTGATGGACTGTGGTTGTCCCTTTCCCATCTTTCAACATTTTATTTTCTGAAGAGCATACAGAAGCTTTGGTAGCTTTTACCAACATTACCATTCACCAATAAGCCATCATCACTGTGACTACCACCATTATGGAGTGGCACTAGACCTTTTTCCTGATCTTGAAAAATGCTCTGACAACACCGACATTTTTGCTGTGTTCCAAGCAACCTCACGAGATGTGAATCTTAGATTCTTGCTCTTCCCTCTAGTATATCACTTTTCCCCTCTATGTTCTTCCTCCTACCTTTTTTATAACTTATTCTGTTCTCTTCCTCCAATGAGATTCCAAATTAACTAAGACAAATCTATCCTGAAACCTAGAGCTAGTTAAAAAAAACAGTTCTGCATATATTTCTGATATTTTAAAATATGTTTTTGCTTCAGTTAAGAATGGAATCTGAAATTTCCTGCAGAATAAATTCAAACAAATCATTTTGGAATGATCAAAACATTGTTTCAGTAATATTTAGTTATGCAGGTTGTACCTCCCTTAACTAGGACTTTCTGGTCTGGCAACATCCATAGTAGTATAGGGAGGTAGGGCCATGGGGCAGGAGCGTGGTGCAGGGATTGGCAACTCAGCTGGGAGACCCGTGGGGGGGAAGGGGGAGGAGGGGCAGGCATCACAGTGGAGAGTCACTGCCCCTGGCAGCCAGGAGGTAGCAGGGGGTCAGCAGCGGCTGAGGAGCTCTGGCCCCAGCTGCAGCCATGAACTCCAGCCCTTGCTGTGGAACTTGGGGTCCGGCAGCAACTACGAAAAGCTCCAGTCCCATCCACGGAGCTCAGGGTCCAGCAGTGGTCATGGGGCTCCAGCCCCGGAGCTCGGGGTCCAGCAGCAGCTGCATGGCTCCAGCAGTGGCTGTGGAGCTCCAGTCCTGGCTGCAGCCATGGAGCACTGGCCCCAGAGCTCTGGCCTCGGTGGAAACTAGGGAGCTCCAGTCTGGGCACCCATTGCCAGGCAGGCAGCAGTGGTGCCAGGCTGGAGACCTAGCAAGGGGTGACAGGACATGTTGGGAGGGACCTCCCTTGGTCCAGAAAATCCCCTCATTCAGGACCAATCAGGTCCCGAGGGTGCCGGATGAGGGAGGTACACCTGTAGTATCAAATATTACTCAACTTCTCTGCAATCATATGACAAAAAAGAGGGGATTAATGGGCTGCAGATTGTTATAAGCAGCCATAAATCCAGTGTCTCTCTTCAGTCAATGATTTTTAGTGTCTCTCGGAGATATAAATTTAAGCTCCTAGGCTTGTCTCTTTAAAGTGTGGTGCAGGCTTCCTATCAGAATGAGCACTGATTGGATCATGAATTTATGCTTTATTACAACAATCTGTAACCCACTAACCCTCTGTTTTTGTCCTATGACTGCAGGGAAGTTAGAGGGCCACTCTATGAATGATCCCTTAGAATGTGGCTAACTACTTACGCTAAATCTGTCCCAACTTGCATGTAGCTGTGATGCTCACAGTACCTTTCCCAGATTGGGAGGAGAGCTGTGCGTGGCTCAAATGATTGTTTCTCACACCAACAGAAGCTGAGTCAATAAAAGATATTTCCTCATGTATCTTGTCTCTCTAATGCTCCCAGAAAACATTTTTATTTTGATTTAACTACATTGTGTCAAAAACATCTTGATCAGTCCTACTTTAACTAAGGATGTAATAGTAAAACAGATCAAATGGTTAACCGAAAAGCATGACCTTATCCGTTACTATAACAGTTACATGTATGCTCCCAGCCCTGCACCTGAAGAGTAGGTGCCACTCCATGCTGCTGGCTCTGTATCAGAGCCAGCAGCAAGAGGCAGCACCCATCTCCCCAGGAGCAGGCCGGCAGGTAAGAGCCAGTATGTCTCAGGAGCAGTCTTAAAAGTCACAGCTGCTACACCACGCTGCAGGCTCTGCAGTATAAGCTTTACACTCTGCAGAGTGTAAACATGTAACTGCTCAGAATTTCAGCAGTTACATGGTTACCTAATTAACTGCTTTTTAAAATCACTACTTTTAACATTATGTTATGAAAAAAGTGAAAAAATGTTTTCTGACTTTGTTCAGAAAATAAACAAATAGGGGCAGGATTAATGCATGCATGCTTGTCAAATGAAACTTAACAAATGAGTTCATTATTATTTGGAAGATCATTATAATGAAATCATGAAATGGGAATATTAGCTGGGCAACAATTTTATTAATATTATTTAACCCTAATACATATAACCATCTCATCTTTTGCCTGACTCATTCATTTCTTGGTGAGTAAAACTTTTCAATAGAAATAAAAAAATAATCTTTCAACTTTTAACTTAATGGTCCCCTTCTCTCTTAACTGACAAGCAAAACTGAATAAATCAACATTGCTCATTTTATAAATTGCTGCAGAACTCTGACATGGCTTATCAGTTAATGTGTTCCCACCATTCAACACCAAAGCGTCATAGCTTCTAGAATCAATATTAAGTCAACATGAGCATGACTATGAACCTGGTGGACTCTGTCATTGAAGAATATTAAGAACAGGTTAGAGAAACACCTCTGTGTATGGTATGTATAAAACTGAGTCCTGTCATGAGTGCAGGAGACTGGACTGGATGACCTTGCAAGGCCCCTTCAAGTCCCAGGATTATATGGGGAAAACAGAACCTAGATGCAGCTATGATAAGGGATGTGTGTAACTGATTGGAAAACCAGTTCCAGAGAGTAGTTATTAGTGGCTCATACAACATTTTGAGTGGAGAAGAGCACATCAAGTGGGGTCCTCTGAGTTTCAGGTCTTGGTCTGGTTTTGTTCAATATCTTCATCAGTGATTGTGATAATGGCAGAAAGAGTACACATACAAAGGCTGTAAGCTGGGAGGGGTTGCACGTGCCTTAGAGGATAGGATTAAATTTCAAAATGATCTGGACAAACTAGAGAAATGGTCTAACGTAAACAGGATGAAATTCCATAACAACAAATGTGAACTACTCCACTTAGAATAGAATAACTGCACACATAAATAATGGGAAATTACTGCCTAGGAGGGAGTTCTGCATAAAAGTATCTGGAGGTCATATAGGATCAACAAACTAAATATGAGTTAACAGTGTGACACTGGTATAAAAAGGGATGAGTCATTCTGAGATGTATTAGCAGAATTGTTGTACACAGGACACAAGAGCTAATTCTTCTGCTTTACTTCAAGGTGATTACACAACACCTGGCGTACTGGGTCCAGATCTGGTTGCCACATTTTAGGAAAGATGTGGACAAATTTGAGAAAATCCAGAGAAGAGCAACAAAAATGATTAAGGTCCATGAAATAATCTATGAAGGAAGATTGAAAACACTGTTTGCTTAGTCTAGAGTTAAAGGACAAAAGCCATGATAACAGTTTCAAGTATATTAAAAAAAGATTGTTACAAACAGGAGGGAGAAAAATTGTTCTTCTTAACCTTCAAGGAGCAATGGGATTAAATTCCAACAAGGCAGTTTAGGTTGGACATTGTAACTTTGTAACTGTCATGATGGTTGTAAAGCGTTAGAATGAATTTCCCAAGGAGCTTGTGAAATCTCAATTGTTGGATATTTTTAAGAGCAGTTTAGACAAGCATTCTATCAGAGATGGTCTGGATAATATTTAGTCCTGCCATCAGTGCAGGACACTGGACTGGAGAAACTTCTGACCCATCCCCCTTCCAGTCCTATGATTCTTCTCTGATAACTCCAATATGTAAGTTACAGTGCCATCCCTGAAGATCCTCATGCTCATCAACAAACTGTGTACATATGTAAATAACAAATATTTTAAAACATTTTAATTAACTATAAAAAGTTAAAAATATAAGAAACTACCATCTTGCCTATCTGCTGAAAAGAGATCCAATCCTGCAAGGTGCAAATAACTCAAGGCATGCTGCATTCAGAATTTTGCATGAATGGTCTCTCAAGCTCAAATACTGAAAAGACTTTTACCTATACTTAACTTCAAATGCTATGAGCTCAGTGGAACTGTTCAGTCTGCATAAAAGCTAAGCATAGATTTATGTCTTTTCAGAACTGACATATTAGCTTGAGACAAGGGAACCAAAGAGCACTCCAGAATTTTCCCACGGTTGAGTTTTAGGTATATTTTATTCTTGTTTTCTTTGGCAATTTCATTTAGCATAATAACCCATCTAATGACACATGCTGAAAATATGTTAACATACCTGAAAAGAGCAAATAAAATCTACAAAATATACATAATGAGAGTAACTCTTTTTTCACAGTGTATTGGCAATCTGGACTGACTATTGGCTACCTATTTTGGAAAAAAAAATCAAAACATTTCTGGTTCTAAAATGCCTATAGGTGTTTTAAAGTTTTGAACAATCATATGTATCCACACATTCATAATTCTAGTATTAATTTAGTTATGTATGATAGTAACTGATTATAGAAGTTTTCCTTTTAAAAAACAGAACTCTGGAGACTATTTGATCCACCTTCCTGTATGCACCAGAAAATAAGGCTCCAAATCAAAATATTTAATTGTGTTGCATATAATGTGAAAATACTTTTTGAAACAAATCCTCCCAGTTCTCCTGCTGGACTGCCTAATTTCTCAGCAACTGACTGGCACTGGAGGAAGTGTTAATACTGCAATGGTTTAATTAGCCAAGCACCAAACCTGCAGAACAAGAGAACTGTACGTGGAAAAAAGACAACTCAATACATACAGAATGGTCAAACAAAGAACCACAAAGCTATATGAAAAGCAGAAGTGGAGTGAACAGTAATAAAAAAGAGAAAGAACAGAAGGCATAGGGAAAAGTCAGATAAGAGACAAAATGAGAGGAGATAGGGTAAAGCAGACAAGGAGAGAATAAAATTAACCCTTTGTATGTCTATGAATATGCAATGTGTCTCCAACAAAGTGATACTGTAATCGCTGTACAATGTACATCATCTATCTTGCCACTGCACTCATTTAAACAGACATGTTATTTGTGCGCTCAGCAAAGAAATATTCTACAGAATGTGAATGGGCACTACATGGACATTGGACTGACATACAAAAAGAAACTCAGATTCTGAAAATTCATATACTACTAAATTTTACAAAACGGAGTCCATTAAACTAGCAGACGGTACTATATTTGATGCTGGAATCTATGAAACACTCTGATGTGGGATGTGAGAATGGGGAGAATTCAAGATCTCAAAAATACAAATATTCTAGAGCAATGTTCCAAAGCTATCTGTAAATATACTTCTATAACATATAGTAATAAATCACTGCATATTTCCTTTGAGTGCTTTCCCCTCTGCAGTTTTGAAAATGTTAGCTTAAGTATAAAAAAATTAACAAGCTGAATTGAAAATTTCCCAGGAATATCCATTGGTAGCCAGTCTGGTACTATGTTAATATGATTTTAATTAATTTTTATCAACAAGATTGGTTTACCTGTTCACTTTTCTATGTGAAATGAATATAAATATTATAACATCACCTTATGAATTTAAATCACAAAGCTCATCAACTTCTGTTGGCAAGGTGAAAGATAAAAGCTACAGAAGGTCCTCCCCAGCCTCTGTCAGTAATGATAAACAGCATTAACTGCTTCTGCAGATACTAATGCTGCTATCTTGGGAACACAGGCAGCCACCATGAGAACTTTACAGCTTCACTAAACATACTCTTATTTGTCACAGAACACTAAATAAAATCTCAACAAGAAAAGAAAATAAATATTAGCATCTATGAACAAAGAAAGGTCACATAAATATGTAGATCTTTAAATACAAGATGCTTTCTTCATTAACCAATTATCTTGTTCATTATTATAAAGTGTCAGGGGAAAAAACAGAAAAATTCAGTAACCAACTGAAAGGTTGAATGCATTATCTTTTCAGCATTTTCTGTTTGCAGAACAACATGTTTTAAATGAAACAAACAAAAAGTTGTAAGCTGCTTATACTTAAAAGACATGAGGAAATATATGTATCTGTAACTTAGAACTGAAACCCATAATCAAATTGAATTTGACTTATTTTGCAATTATTTTTAAGCATTGTAGGTGTTTTAAACTGGAGACAGTGTTGCTGACATACTTTCATACCTCCTGGATTCTGTGTACAACATGTCTTTCATTCACTGCTCCATCAAGTAGTGGAACCCACAACCCACATCCATTCTTTGGAAGACTTTTATGAAAATGTAGCTGAACTGCTAATCCTATTTGTGTCAACGAATATTAAAAATGTTTAAGTTCTTCCTATTGTGATGATATTAACTATATTTATCAAAGTATTTATATGGAACTAGCCTGAAAGTTAAAGAACTAAGAATAAAGGCTGACTGAGCATTCTCCTCCCAGCCTATGATCTATGAGAAGGGTAGCCTGCACAAGGAACTAAATTCCCACTTATTGCACTAGATGGATGATTTACAAATTTGACCAGCTTATTACTTTAAGTCTGCGTGTCTTCAGCTGTCATTTAATCTAATATTTAAATATACAATCATTGTGCACAAGCCCCCCCAATCACAGTAACAACACGCTAATATTAAACTACACTAGTTCATCTATTTTCCTTCCTCCCTTTCCCCTGCACACACAAACACCCAGGACACTTCCAGTCTCTCACAGGAACTTTTTTCTTCTACAAATCAAATCCCCCAAATCTTCAGCACGTCTCCTTCCATCTATCCTGAAACCATTCCTACCAAACTTCCCAAAACCTTTTTATTTTGCAATCTCCTCTGCTACTAGGTAACTGACACTAGGTAAGGTATTCCAGTAATTCAATATGTTCCATTTTCACTCTTAATTCTCAGTTTCTCCCATCCCATGACTTTGAAAATCCAAATTTGATTTCTGGACATCCGGTAAAAATCCTCAAAACTGGTTTCTGTATTGCTGGCTCCCTCCAGCCACTTGAGACATATACCCTATCCCCCCCACACATTTCATCTATCATGACAATTTCTACACTATACCTTTCTCAAAGCTAAGTCCATATCAATTCTTCACCGCCCCCTTTCCCTCAAAACTACTAAGTACCACCAACCCTTTAAGTCTTTATAGCCTTGAACAAGACATCCTAACATGCAAAATGCACATCCTAACATGCAAAATGCTCCTTCTTAGGAAAGTTACTCAGCATTTACCTTCTCTCCACTGCCTCAAAATATTTTTCCTCTGCTTTCCCAAATTACTCTCTTGCCTCGAATTTCAAACTTTAACCTTATGTCACAGCCTTGAACATACTGATTCATTTTTTGTTCAACCACTTCCTGTCCTAAAATAAAAGTGTATCTTCATAGACATACTGTTGGACGACTAGCAGTGAATCAATTTACAGGAAAAGAATTGACTTTTAGGAGAGTATATTAGCTAGTCTTCCTCACAGACAGAAACAGGTTAGTTTTGGAAAGGATCTTATCTGGAGAGCTTTCCTTTTGATAGCTGCAGGATACTCTCCAGGGAAACAACAGTGGCAAGACTCCTCAAACATGATAGGCTTCCCACATGAAACCAGAAAAATTTGTGTATCATGTGAAGAGAATCTCCACTGTATGTTCTCTATAAATGCTGTACAGGCTGGAACAAGAATAGGTTCTGAAGCCCAGCTACAAATCAATATCCCAATACTTCTGTACGCTAGCAGTGTCATGTTGTGTAAACTATTTTTGGACTGTTGGAAAGAGAGAGCTCTGAGTATTCTCAATTAAAAAAAAAGATTTCTAGAGTCAGTTTCTAATGATGTTGAACATAATTGGCAGTTTGCTGGTCTAAACAAGTCAGTAGTGTTCCTTCAACAAGAAATTTGCAATCCCTTCTGTTGGATTATCAATAAAGCTTTCCAGTCTAAAATGTACAGTCACAATAGCTGGAATAGTACTTCATAACATTGCAATTGATATTTCTTGTACACTGGTGCTGAAGATAAAATGAGATTATCAGAAGCTAGTCGCCTGTGAAGGGCACAACAGATCTTTCTGTCACAGCTGAACAATAGTTTTAGATGTATAATCCAAGAGTTAAGGGTGTGTATGAGTCTGAAAACTTACTGATGCTGTCAGTTGTCTGTGAGTGTCTTCTCTTTGTGTGTTGCACTGTCTCTGGCTAAGTAATGTAAAGAGCCAGACAGCCCATAGAGCAGACTTTGATTAAACTGCCCAAGAAGACCACAGAATCTGTTCAGTGGCAAAGGCACTTGACTAGGTTTACTACTAATGAAGCACAGTCCTAGCTCCCTTGATCCATGTCTATATTTACACTACCACATGTATGACCATTACAACAGACTCATCCCTGTGAGTGGTGGGACCTTCTGCTTCTCCCAGGCTGAACAAAAACAGTCCTTCTGAGAATCCTCTTTTATATACGTATACAATTTACATATTGCCCCTCTGACATGGGTAGTTACTGCCCTTTACACTGTACCAGTAGGTTGAATCCAAGCATCTTTATCCATCAATCTTTCATCCTGCCCTTATATTTAGGATGGATTAGTGTGCCCCTGTATCATTTTCAGGGAGTTTAACACCATAACCTTGCATCAGGGTATTTTGGAACAATTTGAAACTCTCTTAACTGGGATTCTCTGATTCAGCAACATCCATGGTTCGGCACGGACCGGAGAGTCCCGGTGGAGGGCCAGTTATAAGGATCCCTGCAGGACTGGCTGGCCAGTGGGCTGTCTGCAGTGAGCTAACAGCGGGGCTGCCCAGTGCATGACAGCAGGGCTGCCCAGCGGGGTTGGGAGACCTGGCCCATGGCTGCACTGCTGGGTTGGGAGCTATGATAGCTCAGTGGGGCAGGGAGCCATGACCAGTGGATGCCTGGAGGATCCTGAAGACCCAGCGTGGCACATGCAGCTGCCCTGCAGGTCCCAGAGACCCAGCACAGTGCGTGTGGTTGCCTGGCAGGTCCTGGAGCCCTAGCACAGGGCTCCCCAGCGGGTCCAGGATCCATGGCAGTGATGGCTGCCCAGCGGGTTGGCAGGAGGTGGGGAGCTGGCTGGGATGCCAGCTTGGATGCCAGTGGGCAGGCTAGAGGGGCCAGTAGCAGGGGTCCAGAAATAACCTCCCCCCGGTCTGGCAAAATCCCTCATCCGGGGCCAGTCAGGTCCTGAGGGTGCCAGACCAGGGAGGTCAAACCCTTCTGGAATGTGTTTATGTGCATACTCAGTGATGAGGAATGCCTTTATTTTTGCAATGCTAGCCCTGTTCTTGCTAAGTTACAGTGAATATACAAGCAGGCATCTCTTTTCCAACAGGTCCTGACTTGTGCTCATAGCTTAACTCTTACTAATTTTACTTTGTGTCAGTGGGGCCTGACTTTAGTTCAGGTCTTAGGCCTACATACACCACCTCACGGTCTCTTTCTACTACAACAGGTATTCCCAGGGAGCAAGTTAATATGAAAAAAAATCTATTTTAATCATCACTTTCATATGATCCTAGTAAGTCAGAATTTTTAATATGTAAAAACACTTAGTGAAGTGTTTAAATTAATCTTTAGCTAGTTGATTTTTTAAAACATGCATTACATTTTTCAGAAGAAACTGAATCAATATTTTATATATATTGTTGTATAAACAAGCGATCTTTCTAATTCATTAAAAATTATTGCACAAACTTTTAAATTATTTCTCATGGGTTTGTTATAGGCATGCCAGGAGCACAGCCCATTTTCACATTTTCAGTGGTACTAGACAGTGGTACTAGACACCTAGATGTCATCAGAAACAATGGATATAAAGCACCTCTGAAAATCCAGCCAGTGATTTGCAAGCTTACTTTTATGCACCCAAATTGGAACACACTGGATATTATGTATACATTCGTTGTGCACCTCATGCAAAAATCAAAGTAAAAGACTTCCAACAGATAGACTTAAACAAAGCAGCTGTTAAGGTCAGAAACTAATAACAGAAGAACATAATTTATTTACAAAATAACATTAAAACATACCACATGTATGAGACTGATTTAAGCTTTTGATTTGGACTATGCCAGTTATTCATGTTCTAATTCATGCCAAACTCCAAATCAAATATATAAAAATGAAACTATTGCTTTCAGAAAATGTGGCTTATCCAACTCATGAAAACTAAAGGCATGTCTTTCCCAATAGACATATTGGAACTATGACCATTTTTTAAAAAGTGAGTCAGTAGGCTTCATGACTAATAATAGCCACAAAGATTAAGAACTGCCTTAAAGATTGAAAAAAAGATGTCAAGAAGTGTAAAATATAAATCAAGTTTGCATCAAACTTCCTGCCATACATCAATCTGTGGTCATGTTATTACTCTACAAATTTCATCACCAAAATTGTACGTACCACCCAACCTTCCATGTCTGCAACTCACTCTAACCAAGGTAACGGACCCCAGTAGTAAAATGTTCAGCTAGACCATGGGTGGGGAACCTAAGGCCCAGGGGCCGTATCTGGCCCCTGGGTTGTCCGGATCAGGCCCCCCAAGGCTTAGGGCATCCCCCAGCATTGGGGAGCCCATGCTGGCACTCCAGGCCCCACACTGCCTCCCCGCAGTCCCTGGCCCCCAACTCATTTTTCTGTGGTTCAGTAGCCCTCAATTTAAAAAAGGCTCCTCACCTCAAGCTAGATGCAATAAAAATGAAGAACCCATAATCACAGGAATTTTCTATGAGTTTGGTTAACACCAACTTCAAGTCCTGCAAACCAATGAGTTCCCAGCTAGAAGATGTTCATTTAAGAATTTTAAATTCATTTTACTAGAGTATTTAACAACATGAACACTTTCAAAAGAAGAGACTAGATACAATAGTCAGTTATTACCTTAACAACACTGGAAATGTAAGTGCACGACTGGAAACAGACCAGAAAAAGATCAAAGCCTCAATTTTAAGTTAGTTCCATGTGATGGAGCTACACTTATTAGCAGATGTTCTTTTTTTAATGGATAAGCTCAGCACAACCACAGCTAGATAGCATGCTCAGGTGAGGAGCATGAGGTTTGGCATGTTTGTGTTTCCCATTCCCAAACTGATAGGACCAAAAACCATGAATTGGCAGAGTGAACAGATTAATTTTGGATTGGGTCAGAAGCTCTGAGAATCAGGTCCCTCTTCCCAATATTTTCTCAACTAATAAATTTGGCTGTATCCCACTGTATTTTACTCCATATTCTGGAGAAGAGGAAAAGAAGCAAAGCATAATACTCTATTTTACCACTACAAAAGAAAGATGTTTATATTGTGGATTCTTACCTACTCTTAACCAAATTTGGATGCCCGTCGATCTGACCTGTAGGAAGTACATACGTCTCTGGATGGCCCACATTTACAAATCTCTGAGGAGTCACCTCTCCCCCCACCAAAAAAAGACTTAAATGACCACACAAAAATGATTCACATCTTTCTACTAAAAATAATCATTGATAGGATACACTATTTTTATCTTGAAGCTCTAAGTCAGTGTTTCTCAAACTGTTCCATGGGCCTGTTTTAGGAAAGCATCTAGCAAGCCTGTGCGCTTCATTTACATGGAAGCCTGGGCTATGCCACTTCCCATGGCTATCCTTGGCTGGAAACAGCGAACTGGAGCCATTGGGAGCTACGAGGTTCTGTATCTATGGACCCTTTAGGTAAACAAAGTGATGTGGGTAATCAAGTGTGAACTCCTCAAGCTCCTTAAAATGGAGAGTCAGTCAGTCTTCCTGGATACTGATTTTAATTGATAGCTCTTTACACCAACAATCACAATTATATTCAGGTTAATCCCAGTCTCAAAGAGCCAGTCAATTACCCCAGGCTAAGTGTATCTCCAATCTCAAACCAAATACAGTGCTTACAGCCCATCTTATAAATACCTAACTAAAGATTTGTTATCTAAGAAAAAGGAATGAGAGTTATTAACAAGCAAGTAAACATACACATAGAAGTTACTTCTTCAAATTCCAAAAGGTAAGAAGCTGCTATACATGTATGCTCTTTGAGTCCTCTAGGGCTAACCCAGGCCAAATAGCTGGGAATCTCTTATTTATACTTAAAAATCTTGGTCCCTCAGAGTTCAAGCAACATAGAGATAACTTCTTCTTGACAAGGACTTTTATTTCTTCCAAGAACTTAGGGTACGTCTACATTAGCCTCATGGAATGAGGTTTAACTGGTAATTCGAAGTAAGGGGTTTACTTCGGATTCACCCTTCTCTGCCGCGTGTAGACACGGGCAGTTCTTCCGGGCTAGTCAATTTCCAAAAATGGCGACCGGCCAGGAACATGCTAATGAAGCGCGGGATATTTAAATCCCGCACTTCATTTGCAATTTCGGTC
This sequence comes from Rafetus swinhoei, assembly GCA_019425775.1. Classification (NCBI taxonomy): domain Eukaryota; kingdom Metazoa; phylum Chordata; order Testudines; family Trionychidae; genus Rafetus; species Rafetus swinhoei. Next base: position 184,756,278 of record CM033437.1, on the reverse strand, counting down.
ACCCTCATTAGCCTCCCTAGTTCGAACTAGGTGACTAGTGTAGATGTACCCTTATTTCTTCTTTCCCCCCCTACCCCCTCAAAAATGTTCAAGATGATGGGATACATGCTTGTGCTTAACTTCTTTTCACGGATATGGGAAAAGCAATCAACAAAGTCTTTTGTCCACTAATGTTGCACAATGGTTTGTCTAGTGTCTATATGCCTTCGTTTGTCAGACAGAAGATGACAACTTTTGTTGTAAACTAATATTTCACACACAGTAATGCTTCTCTCCAGATTGTGTGGTTTTGACATTCAGAGCAAATATTTTCTTAGTTATCAAACCAACACTTAAATGTTACCTTACACATGGAGGATACATGTTATAGGTAAGATTAATTCAGACAGAAGCCTATAACCAGTTCTAAAAACACTAAATACATTCTTATAAACTTAACATCAATTTTAATAATTGTAACACAGAGGTAAGCTAGACTGGTTTCATTCAGTGAGGACTAGGGGGCCCAGCACAAGCCTGGCATTTGGTCTGCCTGTGTCACAGCCGCATCCAGAGGTGAGGTTACAAAAAAGGCATCTGAGAACTCAGCTCATCATCTTCTATATATGAGAGAGAGAGAGGAAATATGAATGAATTGGACTCCACTTCAAATACCTCCAGGAGAACTATGAATCCAGGGGTCACAGGTGGAGGTGGTCAACGTATCCCCACAGAAGCCTTTGACTATTTACAACAGTCTGAAGAGGTTTGCTGAAAACCTCCAGTGTACAGAATTCACAAGAAGAACTACGCATTTTATACCTTATGCTGGGTATGTGCTTATGGTGAAATCTAATGTCATTTAGTTCAAAGACAAGAACATGTTAACGACCCTTGGTGTGGAACGCAGTAGAATGGCTAAAGAACATGCTTTTTCAATGCAGAATATCCAAAACACTGAGCTTGGATTTGACAGGACATGTGGATCCCATATGACATTAATTGACTATGGAACCATGACTCTTAAAGCAGCAGGCATTCATCTGCACATAGTAATGGGGAGAAAATGGTTCCAGATAAATTCTTGTCTAAATTGACCTCAATGGATCCTAATGAGCAGTTATTCCCAGAAAGTTTCCCTTGCAAAAAAGACAAAGGTGCCTGTGAGTATATGGTAGCCTCCTCCACCTGAGTCCCTGGGATTAGCGGTTCTGTCTGAAGCAGAGTCAAGTATCCTCTTCAAATAGAGGATGATGAGCAGGGCTGTCCTTAGGTGTACACAGCTGCACAGAGAAGCACTATATTTAGGGCTCAAATTCAGTAGTGCCCTAGGCTGCATATGGGGCCTCAGTGCCAGGGCTTTGGCAGCCCCCAGTTCCTGCCCCCATTGTATCGGCATGGATTTAGCACCAAATTCCATCTAGTGTGTCTGATCTGAGAGAGTGAGCAATCACCCATCCCCTACACAGCTTTTGCCTTCACAAACCCCAGGATAGGGAGCCAGTGCTGGGCTGCATAGGGCACCAACACTGGTAGGGACGGCCCTGAAGATGAACTAGTGGGATTTACATGCCATATAGTTTCATATATTTTAATTTCATTAATTGAAAACAGTGAACAGAATGGTTCACAACTTTTAGTTATTTGTAATCTAATTTGCTTTATATTAAAAAAAAACAAATACACTTTTTATTGCAAATGAAAGGATTATTTGGGGGTCCCAGCTATTATTTTCCTTTGAAGCACTATCATACATCTTAAATTACAACAAATCACAAGCCTAACAAAACAATACTTTAAATTGTCTTGTCATATTTATTATAAAACAACCAGTTCATTGCATTTTGGCATTTTACACAACTGGTTCTGACAGTGATTAACACGGTTGGGGCTTCTGCTGTTTCACCCAAGAGAAATAAAACACCAAATCTCTGCAGGTGTGTAATGGGCCAGAGAGTCACAATCTGTTCTGCAAAGTCAGACTTCAAAGACTTCAAAAACAAAAATCCTAAAGTAATTGGCATTGTCTCAGCAATTACTATTATTGAAGGTATTTTGCATATTTTAAGGAACTCTAGGTTCAATGAAACTACCCCATTCTAGTTTCAATGTTTTAATCAGAACTGTTGATCGAGTTTTTATGCAACAATTTAACCATTTCTATGAAAATGTCTCAATTAGTTTTAAGATTCATAATCACCATGAATAACATAACTAGTAGACTTAATATCCTCTTCTTATTGTGCATTATATCAAACTAAATTAATTACATATTTACTTGTGCTTGGAAGGGGACTTCACTTATTTGAAGTATACCGTATATCTAATTGAGATGTATATGAGTGGCTTGGGGTTCTACAGTAATTAAAACAGAGCAATCAGGCAGTTACACCTGTGGTAAGGCAGCCTATGGACAAATGTCCATAATTGCTTCTGTGATTACTTGCCCAAAACTAATATAGAAATTACTGAAGTAGGGTCAAAGTTCAGAATACAATTTCAACTCTAAGAAGGTTCTTTATAGCTAGAATAATTTTGTAAACAAAAGACATGCTCTAGGATTTATTTTAGAGAAGTTCTATGGCCTGTATTACACAAAAGCTCAGACTAGATAATCATAATTGTTCCTTCTGGCCTTAAAATCTATGAAACTATCAATAAAAAACATAAAAATAGCATAAATGTTCTAAGAATAAGAATACCCTGTTTATTTCATACTGATCTCATCACTCAGGATAAGAACAAAACAAAAGCAAAAGCAAAAAACCCCCGAAACAATGAAAATAAAACAGAAAGCCACCTTAATCATGTTCTACACAATGTTCAAAAATATATTTTAAGAATTGACCTTTCCATTAACAAAGAGCATAAGCATGTATAATTTAACAATGTAACAATAGCCAATCAAAATGTACAAACTAAATATTTAGGTTTAAGTAAAATCATAAAACTATGGACATTATTTTAGGCACACTTTGGTTCATAAAGATAATTAAAAATTATAGAGGGGCCAATTCTAAATCTAAAGGAAAGCAGTTGAAAGAAACAAATTGTGTGAATCCATTACAACTTGTGCTTTTGGAAACAGTTTCCAGCTGAGGCCATTTCAGTCACTCTTGACCCAAATCAAGGATCAAATGATCTCCTTTAGCATTAACTCACCTACACCCATAAACCCAGCTTAACAACAATGTACTATGTTGAAGGAGAATAGAGCTTCATGTGTTATCCACTCAAGGAGAAGGATAAATAACTTAAATGAAAGGATGTGGTGTGTCCTTTTATCCAGAGGATACTGATGATTTCAGGGAATTCCCTGGCTCTAATCCATGTACCTTGAGTGTATCATGCAGAAAAGCCATCTGTCTGTGCAGCGTGTCATGCCTCTCACCGAGCCAAAGTTTGGCTCAGTGCTTATGCATGTACAGTTTTCCTGGTTCGCATTAGCCCATCCAGTGCTTTTTTTTGTGACGGTACTTCCCGGTACACAGTACTGCCACCTCCAGATGCAGTACCGGCACTTCCACTCAGAGCTCAACAACTTTTCCCCTAGAGTACCGGCACCTTTTTTTTTTTTTTTTTTAAACCACTGAGCTGCCCATTACATCTGTACCTGGGAAAGTTGATGCTGAACTGATCAAAAGTTCATCTCTTGCAAAATGTTTAGCCCTAATGACTGTATTTCAGAGAGAGATACACTCCTTGTATAGACACCACTCCTGAGTTTCTCACAACCATTTCTCAAGAAACTTCAAGTATGTGACCAACCTACTAACAATTCAAGAGAGGGAGAATACTATAGCATTCATCCAACCTTTCTGCCCATATTTCAAGTTCTTTCTCTTCCCTTTTCCTCCCCTACTATCTCTTCCCCTGTCCCTTCTGCTGAGAAAAGCAAAAGTGCTACTGAGAAATACAGGTTCAGCCTCTCTAGTCTGGCACCCTCAGAACCTGATGGGTCAGCATCCATCAGAGAATTTGCTGAACCAAGGGAGGTCCATATTGTAGTAAGTGGGTCTCTTTTTTTTCCCTATTTTGCTGAGGTGAATAAACGAAGCACTGCTTGCAGTGCTACTTAATTCATGACTGTACTGATACACCCTATATAAGACTATGCCTAGCCAAGCTTATCAGTTCTCTTCATATCAAAGTGTTAGTGTTGTTACACATTTGTATTGTACTGGCACGAGGAAATAAGTAGATAAAGCATAAAACCGATGCTTACGCTTAATGGCATTACCAACATTCCCACTGCTTGCTGGACTCTTAGCAGACATTTAGGGTTAAATTAGAGCATAGTACACTGAAAGCCAAGACTGGCACCTGTAAACAAACTTTAAGGGACCACAGGAAACTTGGCCACACCCATGACAAATGGATACCCCGCTAACTAAAATCATGCTGGATAATGGATGTTGACAGACTACACTGTGCCAGACTAGAGAGGTTCAACTTGTACTGCCTTAGTCATCCTTTCAGTGCCATATAATTATTATTCTTGGAGTTCTCCTAAACTGTGGAACTCCTTGCCAGAGAAGGCTGTGAAGGCTAGGACTATAACAGAGTTTAAAGAGAAGCTAGATAAATTCATGGAGGTTAGGTCCATAAAAGGCTATTAGCCAGAGGGTAGGAATGGTGTCCCTGGCCTCTGTTTGTCAGAGGCTGGAGATGGATGGCACAAGACAAATCACTTGATCATTGTCTTCGGTCCACCCCCCCTCCGGGGCACTTGGCACTGGCCACTGTCGGCAGACAGGCTACTGGGCTAGGTGGACCTTTTGGTCTGACCCAGTACGGCCATTCTTATGTTCTTAAACTATATAATTTTTAAAATATCATGTAGCAACAGAATGAATCTTGTTTCACTGAAAGATTTATTCAACAATAAAAGATATCAACAATGCCAAGACTCAGATAACATTACAAAAAAACACACACAAAAATTTAACAAATCATTGTCTTTTACTCATAATTGTACATATTCTCTTTGAAAAGCATAACAGCATCTTATTAAACTATATGGCTGCATCTAGACTGGCATGATTTTGCGGAAATACTTTGAACGGAAAAGTTTTTCCATTCAAAGTTTTTCCGCAAAAGAGCGTCTAGATTGGCAAGTGCCTTTGCGCAAAAGATTTGCTTTTGAGCAAAAGCATCTGTGCCCAGTATAGACGCGGTTTTGTGCAAGAAAGCTCCGGCAGCCATTTTTGCCATCGGGGCTTTCTTACGCAAAAAATTCCTGTCCCTGTCTACACTGGCCCTCTTGCGCAAGACACTTGCGCAAGAGGGCTTTTTCCCGAGCGAGAGCGTCAGAGTTCTTGTGCAAGAACACTGACAATCTTACATTAGATCCTCAGTGTTCTTGCGCAAATTCTCGCAGCCAGTGTAGACAGCTGGCAAGATTTTGCGCAAAAGCGGTTGATTTTGCGCAAAATCTTGCCAGTCTAGATGCACCCTATGAGTTTAGAATTCAAATTGTATCAGTGGATGTGGTCACAATAAGCATAGATTATTCAAATAAAGAAAGGCAATGATTGAATATAGTTGCAATAAAATTAATTGCATTTAAAATCCTAGAAGGCCACATAGATCAAAGATACTAATAGCAATTAATCCCTGTGAAAGAGACTGTATTAATACTAAGCAAATAGAAAGATTTTAGAATATAATCTTAGTCAGGTGTGAATTAGGATGGAAAGAGTGGAGAAGACGACAGGTAAATGCAAAATATGCAGTAAATATTTGTCATAATGGGGACAAACAGCAAACTTTGGTTAAGAGCAAGCAATGCGGTGGAGGTAGGTAGAGAGCATGTTTGTCAGTCTTACATAAAGAACACAGCTGTACACAATGTGTTTAAGGAATGCTCAAATAGAAGTCAGCTGCTATTATCGCTGACTGAACCCATGCCACTTCAATGATCAGTATTAAAACTTTACGGTGCTCTGCTGTATCTTACAGCAAGGTAAGCCACATTCTAAATTTGAAATATGAAAGAAAAGTTTGTGCGCCATAAAATTAAGGAAGGATTGTTTAGTATCAATGATTAATTTTATACACGTTCTCTGTGTTAATCAAACATATTTTAACCAAATATCACTCATTTTGAGAAGAGATCAGTTATGATTAGTAACTCAAAGCTGGACACCAAAAGCACATATACAAAAGCATTAAAACATTTTAAACAGTATAGATTCACTAATCAGAGCATACAAAATTTGACACCAACATCATCAATTCTGCCCATCAACTAACAACGATATAATTGAACCATTCCCAGCTAAGTGTACAAGAGAAGTAAATGATTACTGAATTACTGCCTATGCCATTGTTAAAGTGTCACTAACCTCCCTTGATGTGAAGTTGGGTAGCATAATTCCTATAATTAGTAATCCTTTGGCAAATATTTTGATGCATTTATATTTCATATAAATTAATAACTTAAATGTTCGGCAGATAGGTGGCAGCCATTCTTTCCACTATCTGCAGTAGCAAGACTTGATTACACAACTTATTTTTATCTTCCCACTTAACTACTGTGAGCTTCTTTTAAAAAGAGCAAAATGGAGGAATGCAAAAAAATTCACATTTCCACTATAATATTTAGAGCAATTTGTTTGAAGGGATATAGGTAGCAAAAATGAATTTGATCTAAGTAGGAAAATAGTCTAATAGTAATTAGAGCTCTCTGTTAGTAATATTGTATCTCACCATATTCATGGCTATACTTTTACTGAAATCTCATGGTTGCTAATTATGCAAGCTTGATCCAAGCTTAAACCACTCTTATCTACTCAATAGAATTCATGAATTTTATTTAAGATATGAAGTGTACAAAGTCATACAGTCTAAGTCTAGGCTCCTTTTAATGCAAAGAACAACAAAATCTGGCTTTATAAATAGAAATGCACATTTGTCAAATTTGATTCTATGAGGATTACCACTAAAGTGAAACCAAGATGATTTCCCCCCCTGGAAATAACTGTCCTCTATGGATATGACATTAAAATTACAGAACAGCAATTGCTGCATAAAGCCAAAGGCACCCATGTACATAAGAATGCATAATAAAAAAGCTGTTTAAAAATGACTTTGTAAAACTTAACTATTTGACACTTTTTATAAACACACGCACAAAAGAAATATGAGTAGTTCTGTGGCACCTTAGAGACTAACAAAAATATATATAGCGTCATGAGCTTTCTTGGGCAAAACACACGAAAGCTCATGATACTATATATATTTTTGTTAGTCTCAAAGGTGCCATGGAACTACTCATTGTTTTTAAAGTTACAGACTAACACGGCTATCCTTCTGAGATTAAAAGAAAGAATCCATGTTGCTTAATTAATATCCCTTCATTACAAACAGAATAAAAGCAAAAATTGAGATTATATTTAATTTTATTTGCTTTTGTTAGAAAGCACTGCCTCATTCTGCAATTCATATGGTGTTTATCCTTGTATGGTACTCCAAAATAAGAATGTTTTCACAAAATCAAAAATATAGGTGGAAAAATAATGACTTTGATCTAAATAGAAAAATAGTCTTACAGTAATTAGAGCTCTCTGTTGGTAATATTATATCTAACCATACTCTTAGCTGTACTTATACTGAAATCTAAGGGTTGCTAATTATGCAAGCTTGATCCAAGCTTAAACCACCCTTATCTACCCAAAGCTCATTCATGCATTTTATTTAAGATACAAAGTGTATAATGTCATGCAGTCCAAATCTGGGCTCTGATGTTCACAATGTGGTAATAAAGTCTACAGATTTATTTCATTTGTGTTTATCCTTGAAGCCTGGCAGGTTTTAATTTTTAAGATGTCCTATTTGCTCATCCTACATGTCTGCAACTGTGACTTGGTAACTGATTAATTATATCTGTCTAGACACAGAATATAAAATCATGTTCTATAAAACAATGCAGGATTCCATTCTGAAACCAGGGCATGAAAAATGCACAGAGAAAACCATTATTTAACTAGCAAGTTCTATGACTTAAACTTCCTATGCAGTGCTGTGTAAATGTAGCCCAGGGATTCTATGAACACAGGACAAAAACACAAGGTTTAGCCAGATTTTGAGTACTCAGGCAGGAAACAGCTATTGTATCTCATACATCCAAATTTAGATTCTGTCCATGACTCCATGTCAGCACAGCAAGCCTAATGAAAGAATGCAGTGAACTCAAAAGATCTGTCCTATAAATCTCAACTGGAGAAGCTGACCTAAGGTTATTGTAGCCCTAGTGAAGCAATCTTTAATCAGACTCAACAAGTATCCATGATTTCTCAGTGTTATTCCTTAGCAAGTCAACAGCAGCCATTTTAATGTGGAGATTGCTCTAAAATGAATGAAGAGGAGTCTGTGGTGAGGTTTGAAGGGGAGAAGAGAAGTAATTAAAAAAGGAAAATGACTTAAAGACTCATTCAGTGGGATACAATCTTTCATTAAAACTAACATAGTATTAGACTGAGTGTCAATAAAGGGGCTTTAGAATAAGAGAAGCCGAATGAAAAAAAGTTCTACACCAATAAGATAAAGATGGAGGGGCATCAAAATTACTTTGCTGTTGCACAAAGTTATTATAGATCCAGCATCCGCGCTATACTTCAACTGTAAAAGAACCTTTTTTCCACTGTGATTTCTTTTTAAAGGGCTCATGGAATATGCTCTCTTGACAGCTAAGTGACTAGAAAAAATAGCTTCAGAGGGATAGTCAAGTTAGTTTGTAATAGGAAAAACTTTAAAAAACCAACAAATAGACTAGTAGCACCTTAAAGACTAACAAAACATGTAGATGGTATCATGAGCTTTTGTGGGCGCAAGCCACTTCTTCAGAAGTGGCTTGCGCCCACAAAAGCTCATGATATGGTCTACATGTTTTGTTAGTCTTTAAGGTGTTACTAGTCTATTAGAAAAAATAGGTTTGGAGTGGTTAAAAAGAGTCCCACATGTCTGTATGTCCCTGAGAGGCTCTCCAGATGTCTACTGTGGATAATCTTGTCTCAATTTCTATTATAGTCCAGATGATCAAATGTAGTTTAGATCCTAATGGACCCACAGTTGCTCCTGTAATACATGAAATTTTTGGATGGAAGGTTGTTATGAAGCACATCTCTTCTGTCTGTCTCTCTCTCAAATTTGAAACTATATTTCTACACTCCTTTCCTTACCACAAATTTATCTAGTACCATTGTTTCGATCTTAAACCAAGATTGTTGTTAACGTTTTTCATGCATTATGCATGGAGAGTATGCATTTCCAGACATGTTCGTTTTCACAAGAACGTATAGCAATACAGATGAATAATGTAGGTGAAAAGTATGATTATTTATAGACTGACATAAAACACTATGTAAAATAACAAGAAGGAACCCAAATATGACTGAGTCATCAGTTTTTCATAAACAACTCCACAAGTGGCAAGAAGAAACATTTAGGAGAGTTCTTGTTCTAAAGGATGAATGCTGTGTATTTTGACCAATACAGAAAGGTCCATAAGAACATAAGAATGACGAACCAGTAGTCCATCCAGCCCAGTATCCTGTCTGGCAACAGTGGCCAATACCAGATGCCCCCGAGGGAGGAATCACAACAGGTACTCCTCACGTGATCCCTATTCTGTCACCCACCTACAGAGAAAAAGAGGCTAGGGACACCATTCCTACCCATCCTGGCTAATAGCCATTGATGGACCTAACTTCCATGAATCTATGTAGCTCTTTCTTGAACGCTGTTAAAGTTCTAGCCTTCACCACATTCTCTGACAAGGAGTTCTACAGGTTGACTGTGTTCTGAGTGAAGAAAAAGAGTCTTTTTTTTGTTTTAAACCTGCTGCCTATTAATTTCATTTGGTGACCCCTAGTTCTTATTTCGTGGGAGTAAGTAAATAACTTTTCCTTATTCACTTTTTCCACATCAGTCATGATTTTATAGACCTCTATCATCTCCCCCTTTAGTCTCCTCTTTTCTAAGATGAAAAGTCCAAGTCTTTTTCATTTCTCTTCATATGGGACCTGTTCCAAACCTCTAATCATTTTTGTTGCCCTTTTCTGAACCTTTTCCAATGCCAGTATATCTTTTTTGAGATGAAGCAACCACATCTGTACGCGGTATTCAAGATGTGGGCATACCATGGTTTTATATAGAGGCAATACATTAGTTCCTACCTTACTCTATCCCTTTTTTAATGATTCTTAACATTCTATTTGCTTTTTTGACTCCTGCTGCACACTGAGTGGATGTTTTCAGAGAACTACCCACAATGACTCCAAGATCTCTCTCTTGATTAGTTGTAGCTAAATGAGTCCCCATCATATTGTATTATAGTTGGGATTATTTTTTCCAATGTGCATTACTTTACATTTATCAACATTAAATTTCATTTGACATTTTGTTTCCCAATCTCTTAGTTTGGTGAGATCTTTTTGACGCTCTTCACAGTCTGCTTTCATCTTAACTATCTTGAGCAGTTTGGTATCATCTGCAAATTTTGCCACCTCACTGTTTACTTCTCTCTCAAAATCATTTCCATATCTTTCCATATATTTCATGCCAATATGCTTTGGAAGTTATATAAAGCTATTTTGTTAATGGTAAGAAAAGTTCTCATAATTTTAACCCTCTCCCAATTATAAATTATTTTGAGGCTTGGGCCTTGTGATGATTGCATTTCCAAATATGCATATGTTATCCTTCACGTTTTCCTACCAGCAAACATTTATATCTGTGCACTTTAGCTTACAGCTAAGAAATTAAACAAATATACTGTATGAAGGGCTATGGAATAACCTGCTTTTGAAGAAAGTTACTTCCTAACATCCATTAGTAAAAGGCTGGCTTTTGTTCTCATTGTTTTATCTTTGCTATTGAAACCAGAGAGGTTTTAGTTAGCCCTACCAAAACCACAATATTACAGTAGAGCTATTATTCACAATCTCATGTCAAACACTGCTAGCTCTGTGGTAGAAATTTATCTGTCCAAACATTTGGCATACAAAGCAGCATGAAATTTAAATAGACAGTTAAATTTCAACCATAAAGTTACAGTTTTCTTGGCTTATCTTGGATTGAAAAAATGGTTTTTGCAGGCACTGGAGCTGCAGTTCAACTCTCCCATTTGTCCAGCTAATGAGAATGTAACTTCTATATATCTCTCTATATAACTTCTATATATAGAACTGCTATATCTGAAATGCACTCTGAAATAGGTAGAATGACTTAATATTTAGCTCTGAAACAAAAATCAAGAACTGTAATCCCTGGCAAAAATTGGTTACTGCCTAAAGTCTTCCCACCCCAAAACATGCAATATCAAACAAAACAAAACAAAAAGGGGGTAAATGTATGCCATAAAACTCTAAATTCAAAAAAAAAGAGTTTGACTGGAGATTGGAAGTGAATGAGACATGCCATCACATTCTTGTCATTATGAAAAGTATATTTAACGTTCAGATGTTTATTGTAATGTGATGTGATGAGTAATATTTTATTCAGTCACAGAGGTCCCATCCATATGATGGTTTGGGGTGACCACCCAAAGCTCTGCCATTTGGAGGGCCCCATGGCAGTCACCTCAATCATCCTATGGACAGCCCCCCATGAGATTGGGCAGGCTTGGAGTGGCAGCAGGTGTTGGCTCTTCCCAAACTCACAGTGGAGGTGGGGGTTGGAGCGAGCCAGCAGGGGTGGAGTGAAGGCAGGGTGGTAATGGAACATAGATAGGGTGGGGGGTGGGGCCTGTGTTGGGCAGGATTGTCTAGGCTCTGCACCTGGGGCACTGGTGAAGGAGTTGACCAATACCCCACTCTCCTCTAGGGACAGTTCTGTTCACAGTGCTTACTGGCAATTATACCCACCTTTCAATTACATAACCTCCTAAATACATCACTGTTCTTCCATCTTGGAACACTCCAACTGGGAAATGAGGTATAAACACCTTAGTCCAGTGTTTCCCAAATGGTGTTCCGTGGAACCCCGGGGTTCTGCAACGTGAAAATAAGGGTTCCGCGAGAAAATTCCATTACAATATCATGTTATGATTTTAAAAATAATAATTAATATTTAAGCATTTATGAATTTTATTGAAAACAATTTTCATTTGTTTTGATCTCATGACCTTGTTTAGCATTTGTTTATTATTATCCTTACTTATTTGTGGTTTACTTTTTCAGCTCCATATATAAGACTGTTATTAGGGGTTCCACAAAATTATTTTGAGTTTAAAAGGGTTCCATGGCCAAACAAAATTGGGAAACACTGCCTTAGTCAGTAGAACTGCTGCTGGGTTCACCGTCCCTATCTTCAACCAGCAAGAGGTATGGGCACATTAACATTTCCTTGGAATTAGGAAACCATTGATACCTTTCCAAAATGAACAGTACTTTTTTTGGAGGGTGGGACAGGAAAAGAGAATAAACAAATGCGATATGCAAATGCCGATGGATACTTCCTGCTAGTCCTTACAATACTATCACCTATGAAGACATTTCAAATAATTTTCCCAATCAAAATAAGATCTCTTTTTATTTCTTTCATTTTATTGGATGTTTATATTATATTAATTGTGCCCATAGCATGTTTTTTGCAGCTCTCATAATATATTTGTAATGCTCAGATAAGACAGACAGACTTATCCATATATTTGTGAAACAAGGAAGGATTATTATCCCAGTATTAAAGACTGGAAACTGAGGCACAAAGATTAAGTGAGCCCCAGTTTTCTGACCAAGGAGATATGATTTTTATATAGGCTACTTGAGAGATGGCTGGCCGGCAGGATATTCACAAAGGCAGGATATTCACCAAGGAATGAATGTGTTCATTCTACTATGATATCTTTTGCAAAGATATTCTAAAGGGAGGCTTTGAATTTTGGGAAGGAGTTATTCTTCCTTACCTCAAGAATTTATTTGATTTTGTCTAAAAAATCTCTTGCTCAAGATAATGCAGTGCCAGAACCAGTGCAAGATATAAATGTAGTACAGCACTTCAAGCAAATTCAACAGGATTGAGTCTACCAAAGTGCATATTACCGACTAATTTTAAATTAATTTCTGATTGAAATGGATTGATAATCTTGCTAAAAATGTCCCTAAATTTTATTTTAAATAGATTTTACCTTTTTGGATGATATTAGAAAATACTCAAGTGGAGGAAAAGATTTAGACCTCGATCTTGCATGTTGCAGATTATTCTACCCTTATTCCAGAAAAACACTTAAGCGTGTATTAATCTTTAATGCATCTGAAGGAGTTAATTGAAATCAATGGTATATCAGTAAACCTAGATTAGTGAGTGGGCTGCATGAGTGGCCCTCTAGCTCAGTGAACCACAAGATTGTCCTTACCTAAATGGTCTCCTTGGATAGGGTAGGTTTGTTAACTGTGCTTGCATACCTAGAATTTGAGGGGTTGCACTGATTGCACCACAGCAGCACTTTGACTGGATCCTGAGGGAGCACACCACTCCCACAGTCAGCGTTGTGTGCAGTCAGCATGCACGTCACTTCATGTGCCTTTGCTTTACGTTTGTGTCTTGTTAGCAATACAAGAAGGAAAAAAAAATTACAAAGACTGTAATCAGCAGAATCTGGACATGGTCAACACTAAACAAGACGCCTTGCAGGCCTCACATAGAACCCCAATGGGCCATAGGCTGCCCATCGGTGGTTCACATACTTCCATTTGTGCACTTGTTTATATACTTTGTGGGATCAGGTCCAAAGTATGCATCACCCAGCAAGTCAGATCCCTACGTCTCCACCATCATAATTAAAAGTTATTTATAAATAAGTAAATGGTATTAATTGTTTGAACCTGGTCAATTTATTAGAGGGGGGATGCTCACCAAGTGAATCTTCTGGTGATGGCTCAGGGATCACAGATTAAGCATTAATTGTTTCTTCAATTAATAGTCATTTTGTTGGTGCAGATCTGAACACACAACCACTACTTCCCAGGAGAAATTACAGCATTCACAAATCACCAGGATACCTTAGTCGCATATCCCACGCCAACTGTTGAGATGTCACTCCTAAAGAAATTATTACATTTCTCTTCTCTACCCAAAGATTCCCCAGTGCTGGGGATTTTCAGTGGGTTGAGTTAGGAGTACCAACATACATCTGTGCTAAACATACCACCAAGCATACTGCCAAAATGAGATATGCTATCATTCTCTTCTCATTATGAAATTTATATTTAATATTTAGCTATTTATTGTAACGTGGTAAGTTATATTTTATTCACGGTGCTTATTGGTAACAGAATGCCATTAAATAAAGACTATTACTTATTTGCATAGAAATCTATGTATAGATGTATTTTTATGTAAATATATTAATATTCTTAAGGGCCCTCTTCAGTATCTAGATATGGTAGCTTGTAGATTTGACCACAGATATGAAAGAGAAAAACTGCATTTAAGAAAAAATATTACTTGGATATTCTCTTACATTCAAATTACATATTGTGTGTTTTATTTCATATAGTAAAAAACACTATAAGTAATCCTGTCACTCTTCAAAAAACTAATTATTCAATAAAGGTAGTAACACTAGATGTAGGAAATGAGCCTACCAAGTAGGGGATTCTCAAGTATTTCTAAAGCACTTACCAGTTCCCCACTTTAAAAAAAATGAAATATATTCAATACATGACACATCAACAGAATTAATTTCAGAAACACTAATTCTGAAACTATGTATGTTAACAGAAAATTAGCTTCTCCCTCCAGGCTTTGAAACCCTGGCATGACTATCGATAGAATTTGAAATGTGCTCACCAAGAATATAATTGCTAAACTGCAAAAAACAAATTCTTTAAAATATTCATTGTATTTTTTTTATTTCTCATTGTCACTCACAATATAATATCTATGAATGTGCATGCACAGATTTATATTTTTCACTATGAGTGTGCTCATTTTGATGTGCACACTAGCTGGGATCATGATCCAGTTGTTGAGACATCACGATTCATAATTGTGAAAGAGGAGTTTAGCAAATATATGTACATATTGACACACACAAAAAAGGTGAAAAGTAGAACACACCAGTACCTGTGGACAGTATGCAGACAGAGCTTACACATAGTGAAAGCACTAGTCTAGTACTCTTCATGCAGAAGCTAGAGCTATGGCTAAGTCTGGGTTGAAGATTTGAGGTCAAAGGCATCCCACTTCTCTAAAAGTTTAAGAAAACTTTCCGGTTTTGTGTTTCATGCTTTGGACTCCAATGTACATAGGCCTGCGAAATGATGCCCACAACCATGAAGCCAAATCAAACATTCCAAGCCTGAAGCTATTACACAAGAAACAAGTTTCTGGGGTTGCATCTTCATTATTACTGTTGTTACATGAAGGAGACAAACAAAACATAAACATTAATGGCAGAGATGGAAGGAGGACGATGAAGAACTAAAGTGTTGTTAAATTATTGCTGCAGTCTTTCCATTACCTCCTTCTTTAAAGGGAATTATGCAAGTGGTTTAGAATATTTGACATGCGGTCATTTCAGAGGGTATATGCTATCAATAGGACTTATAAAATTCATGGTCCGTTTTGGTCAGTTTCACAGTGATAGGATTTCAAAAACAGTAAAATTAATTTTCCAGCTATTTACATCTGAAATGTCACAGTGAGGTAATGGTAAGGGTTTGGACCCAAAAAGGAGTTGTGAGGGGTCACAAGGTATAGGGGAGATTTGTGATACTGCTTCCTTTATGTCTGTGCTGCTGCTGGAGGAGGTGCTGCCTCCAGAACTAGGCTGCTAGAAAGCAGCAGCTGCTAACCAGGAGTCCAACTTTGAAGTAAGGATGAGATGGCATGGTATTGCCACCCTTACTTCTGCGCTGCTGCCTGCCTGCTGAGCTGGGCCTTCAGCATCCACTGCTCTCCAGCTGCCCAGTTTTGAAGGCAATGAAGAAGTAAGAGTGGCAATAACACAGTCCCCATACAATAACCTTGTTACACACACACTGCAACTCCCTTTTGGGTCAGGGCCACAATTAGAGAAACACTGGTCTCCCCCATGAAATCTGTATACTTTAGAGTAAAAGAACATAATAGACCAGAGATCACAAGGGGAGACCAGATTTCATGATCTGTAACATGTTTTTCAGGGCTTATCTAGTCACTTGTGAGAATTATATCGTTTATCATCATCACCAATCTGGTCAAGCTTCCCCTGCTTGACATTAACCAAACTTCTGTAATGGGTTACAGATGCTGAATCCCATGTACCCTTAGCTTGCTGGGGCTGGGCAAAGTTTAGTCACTGTTTTTAGCTTTGCATCCCAGGGTGTGCATTCCACAGCTGACACTGCTCTTCATATTGGACCTTTGTGACTCCAGTTTTCCAGACTTTAAAACCGTTGTCATCTTACCCAAGCCTCACCAGCAGTTCTTGTAGGTGCATCACAATGCCACTGAAAGTGAGTGTCTTTCGGTATAGACTCTCGGAGAGTAGCCGTGTAAATCTATATCGACAAAAACTATGAGGAGTCCTGTGGCATCTCAGAGATGAATAGATTTATTAGAGCAAAAGCTTTTGTGGGGAAAGCCCACTTCATCATAGAATTCATCCGATGAAGTGCATTTTACCCATGAAAGCTTATGCCCTAATAAATCTGTTTCTGAGGTACCACTGGACTCCTCGTTGTTTCTGATATAGTGTATACCTCTTCAAAGATGTAAAGAGTAGGGATGTCAAAATGCACATGATTTGGTAACTGTGCAATCACTGAAAATTTCAATCATTACATGATTACATGTGGGGCAGCAGCTGGCTTAAAAGCCAGGAGCTTAAAAGCCAGCTCCTGACATGAACCAGCTACTGCTTGCCACCCCACTCCTGGGGAGCTAGCTGCTGCCTCATGTTGCTGCCTCTGTTCAGAGGCAGTAGTGAGGGGTGGCAGGGGGGATCCTGGGAGCTGGTATGCTCCTGGGGAGCTCCCATCTGCCACCCCATACTGCTGTTTCTGATAGAGAGGCAAAAGCACAGGGCAGCAGCCAGCTCCCTAAGAGCCAGACCAGGAGTCATGTGTAACCATTTGGGTAAGGGATAAGCTAATGCTTATCAATTACCCATTTAAATGGCTACATTCTTACATTCCTAATAAACAGTGAAAGTCAGCACATACAGCACTAAACTTTGCACAGAATTCTTAAACACAAATAGCTTTTACTTAGCAAGAAATATTCAACTCTATAAAAAAATAGATGCTTCAGTTTCCTCATCATGCTGGAGACTTCTTAGACATGTGGCAGAGTCCTCTGAAGACTCCAGGCTCTTTCTCCATGGCTTTTCTTCAGAATCACAGCACCTTTCCAGTTCAACCACCTTACCCTTACCTTGACTGGTGTCACAGTTAATGCACACCCTTTACCCTGTGCTGCCTATCCTTTGCCATCTCCTGCTGCTAGCCTCCTGTTCCTCCAATAACTTTCACCACTGTAGAGCTGGTAAAAAAATTGGTTTTCCAGTTCATGATATATTTTTATTTTTCAAAATTTGGTTTAATTCCAAATTTGAAATGCCTCCGCCAATGAACCAGAAAACCTCTCCCAAAATCATTTGGGAAATACAGATGTGTATTCCCTCAAAATATTTTAGGTTCTCCAAATTAGCATTATCTGATTAAACTGTTTCACCTGAAAATTTTGGACAAACTCTAGCCTCTGGTTTCTCTCTCCCCCACTCTCATGAATCCTCTTTAAATCCATGCTTTGTCACTTCTGTCCCTTTGTTTTGTTTAGAAATTCTCCACTCCCCACTCTACTCATCCCCGGTGCAGAAACTTGGTGAAACTGGTTTCCTCATTTAGGCAATCCCTATTAAAAGCATACCTATTGTTAGATCAAGTGCATAGTCCTTAAAGTTAACAGTTTTCCACTGTCCATCATCTGGGAGACACATAGTTCAGCCCTTATCAGCAAATGGTTGATTCCACATCCACATCAAGGCAATCTACGGTGCAACAATTTCAAATAACTTCATAACATTAACCAGGACTCATGAGTTCTACGCAGACAGATTCTCCAAGTTGCCTCAGTCAAATATATGAGAAAGTCAGTCAGGTAATTTATGTCCATTGGCTCTAACTAAAACAATATTGCTTCTCCTGAAATAGCATCAACACATTAGCCATACTCTACCTCTTCCCTCACTACTTAACTTTCAAGTTCACAGCCAGATTTTTCACTTTTCTTCAAATCATTTGGTCCAGGAGAAACAGGGACTGCCATTTTTTTTAAACAAAATCTTAGGTATTTAGTCTTAACATCACATACAAAGAAGCATTTTGCTTGTTGCTGGAGCGCAACTGGAGTGAAAAATACACTGGTATGCAGAATACATTCTTTAGGTGTACAGCACAGTTGGAGGCACTAGTTCCTATAGAACTAAAAGTGGAATCCGCTTCCCAATTTATTAGGAGTTGGTAATGACCGCATTGTAAGACTCTGGTGAAGAAAATGCACAGCCTGTGCATGTCAGCCACAAGAAAGGCTGTATCCAATCTGCCTTTTTCCCTCCTTCTGTTTGACATTATGCTGTACTATAAACTATTAGCCTACAGCAGTGATTGGAGAGATTATATTATACTGAAATACAGAGTGAAAGTGTGAAATTACAAGTTCATCTTAGTAGGTCCTTTTGAAGGGGGTAGTTCTGTCTGTGTTGTACAATAAAGGACATTGCTATGAATTGAAACCCATACCCAATGTGGCCTCAGAACTTAGATCTTAGCCTGAGTCTGAATGTCTAGTGTGCAATTTATAGCCCCATAGGTAGAGTCAGCAAATCAAAGCGAGCTGTGCTACAGCTGAGCCACATGTCTTTGCTTGCAGTGTAGACATACCCAGATTTGCACAGAGGGTTGGGGAATGAGTTGATAGTCTGATATCTTACATGGGAAAGAATCAATACTGATTAGCTCCCAAGTGGCTGTGGTGAGGAGTGGTGACTCTGCAGAGCTCCACTGGAGACCTGAAGCACAGATGCCAGGGCACAGATGCACTGTTAGGAACTGAAAGATTAAATGTAATGTTCAGTCTGTACTAGAGAATTCTGCATTATGGGAGTGGGACTTTTGCAACAAATGACCCCGTGCAGGTTTATTTATAAACTTGCATGGAGTTACTGGGGACTCTAAAGAAAAGGAAAACAGTCAGGAGCACCTGTTGTGACACAGCCTGATGCAGGAATACACACTAGACAGGGCTCACAAATCGTATTTGGAGGAGAATGCAGGCAGGCAGTGGGGCCTAGGAAGAGGTGACAATGCAAGAGGGAATTTGAGGCATTATGCTTGCATGGTCATCCTGAAGTCACAAGAGGACAACTCAGAGGAAATTACACTTTGCACCCCACATGCAGAAAGTGAAACCAAGTGCGGTTTGTTTGTTTTTAACAACTGAGAACTGTTTATTGCCTGCCAAAACCTGAGCAACACTTTTATTTCCATGTCATTGTTGGTAATATTACTGACACCTATAGCAAATCACAGCTCAGGATTCCTATACCTGCCTTAGGGGATGTGTCATCTTATTACACACTTGAATTTCAAAAATTTCCACTTGGGCACTGGGATGGCCTACTACTTTTTAGCTCATCTTTCATGTTGAAAAAAATAGGCTGAAAACAATCTGAAGGAGATTTCAGATTAAGAAGTCGAAACAAAAACTAGCAAACAAGCAGCACAGCAATTAGCCATTAATCAATTAATTCAACAATGTAAGGTAACAGCTGCTATTTGTTCTCAATTAAAAAGCATGTCTGCCTTGTTTTGTTTTGGATTTTTAATTCTAGTATACTTTTGGCTGGATTAGATGATATTCATATAATTTAAAAGATTATCACCGTACAAGCAACAATTTAAAGTAGCAGGTGTTTGATACAGACTTGTCAGTTTAGTCAGAAACAGTCAATAAGATACTTTTGAATTCAGTGAAGCAAAGTTTTCCCATATTTTGTCTGAATTATAGTCTGGGATGTGGTTCATCAAATGTGAACTTGTTACTTCATCTTGGCTGCCTTGATTATAGAATGCTTCTACTGGACAAGAAGTGCATCCTCAAATGGAAAGTGCCACCCTAGACTGTTGATCCATAAAATTTGGTACCTAAGACTGTGACACATACAAGTTGAACTCTTCCATTTCCCATCCATACTACTGATTTCCTGTTTCTACCATCCATAAGCTTGAAATCATCCTTGACTGCAAACTCATCTTCTCATCCCACACCTCTTATATTCACAAACTTGCCTGTGTGGGCAGCAAATGCATCCTCCCCTTTGGGGAGCCTAGTCCCCAAGCTCTGCTTCTACCAAGTCTCCTTCCACCTTTCCCTGCCTAATGGAGCGCCAAACCCTCCACACCCTTGCAGATGGAAGACCCCTGGCCAGAGCCCAAGCACTGGCCTGAGCATTCGACTGATCCCCTGGCTGGCCCAATCCCAAACTCCATGCCACCAGCCAGCCCAAATTCCAGACTGCCAGCTGCAGCTGAGCCCCTGGCAGCTTCCACAGAGGGGAATAAGAAGGGATGCAGCAGTGGGCATGGCCTTGCAGGGATGGAAAGAGGAGAAATGCACTGAGTGCAGGGACTTCAAGAGAGGGGGTTGGAACGGAGAAGAGGGACAGATTCACCAGACAGCAGGGGCCTCAGGGAAGAGACGGAATAAGGAGGGGAAGAGGTAGAGTACAGACCAGGTCACCATGGCCCAGGTGTCCAGCAACTACTGTAAGATGTGAGGCTTAGTTTCCCCAGACTTGTTATACCCACAGCCTATTCTTGCCTGTTACCAAATCTGATTTTTTTCTACATTAGCTGATGCTTTGACTCTATTCTGATTCATACTTTCCTTCCTTGTCTACTGCAATTATGTTTTTATATCCTTCCCAAATACATCTGTCCCAAATACTATTGATCATTACCTGACAAATGCAATATACAAATGCACACCAACCTTTAAGTTGAAATGGCTACCTATTTATTTCATAAAACAGTTCAAAATTGCCCTTGGGTAGAATGGAGCCTGGGATCCACAGAACACTGCTCCTCCTAGTTTCCTTCACTTCTTTCAAGCTCGTTTCCTCTTTCTCCTCCTCCCTCTGCAGCATACGCCATCTGCAACAGTCTTTTTATATTGCTCTGCCTCGTAAGCTCCGGCTCTTATAAAATCTTAGAAGTAGCATTTTAAAATAAAAATATATTCAATATGAACATTTTCAATAGCAAAATAAATTTTACTTTGTTTTCTTTAAAAAAAACGCAGCACTCATTTTACATGTGTGGGCAACTTTAGCCACACTTTTACTAGTTCAAAAGTGTTAGTTAGGAATAAGGTTTCAAAAACATTTCTTGTTTTATAAATGTTGAAACTATGACATTTGTGTACATATGCAAAAGGAAAACTGTAAGCTTATCTATTTTAGGAGAGACAACAGCTTCATTCCTTTTGTCTTTCATTATTTTTAAACCTGGGGACATTGAACCACTAATAAACACGGACGGACTGCCTGTGTGAAGACAATCTTAGCTCTAAGTGAGCAACTGAAACCATGTTTTCTCTCTGAGTGGAAGATAAAAGATACCATTTAGAACACTAGAGTTAATGACTACTTTAAGAACATCTTGACAAAGGCTTACAGAATAGAACCACATTAAATAACACTGCAAAATGTGGAACAATCTAGTTGATTATATATAAAAGACAGGATATTTAATATCTTCCATGTTGCCACTGAACTTCAGCCTGCAAGCAATAGTGTGATGTTTTTCCATTTGAAACCTCAATTTTATTTGAATATTGATGCCTCACTGTTTTCAGTATACACACCGGCCTGCTGCAAAAGAAAGTATTCGAGGACAAAAGGGGTAATGTATTTTCTCCAACATTGTTGCAAAGAATTTTCCCCTTCTTTTTAATAGGAGCTGCATGCACATTGCTGGAACAGAACATTTTCTACTAAATTATGAATCTGAGTTTCAGATTCCATTTAGCAAATGACTAAATGCCCATCTGTTTACCCATGTGAAAACCAGGGCTTTGCCATACACATCTGGTTAAATATATGCAATTCAAGGTGCACATATCTGCTTAACTGGAGCAGAAAATCAGGTGCTGTATTTTTCACATGTTCCTGTGCACATCAGGAAAATAATGGACACTGGATGTTAATCCAGACTAGTAATACTGTTTGTTTTTAACATTATATTAAATATGAACATTTTAATTCCCCCCGGCCCCAAAATACTTTTTAATCAAAAATTGATTCATTTTACAATGCTCAGGAGTTTCCTTACAAAAACTTGTCAACTATTAAACACTTCAAAGAGCTAGATACAATATCGTGTGCATCTGAAGAGCCCACTATCACAATTATCACACATATATAAAAATATGTTATCTGAATACACACATTTGCTGAAATGTTTTTATATTTTACCATGTGAAAGTGAGCCATTTAAAATTATTACATTTAAATGGTCAAATTCCAAATTCAGTGAATAAAAGAAATGTCTATTTTCCCGTACAAGCTGCCCTCTTCCCCAAAACTACTGATACAGATAGATTTGCCATGGCAGGGTGCTCAGGCCCACCTGTTAGAATTTGGAGAGCATCTTAAGGGTCTGCTGTCTGTACTGGCATTATTTATATGAAGATGCTAGATAAAAGAGTAACCTGTGAAATAATCAAGGACAATATTTTCAGGGTTAAACTCATTGCACTCAAACTGTCACTTGTTTTTTGCTGTGATTTTTTAAAGATGCAAAATTTTGCTTTTAATTCTGCACCTTGATCAACATTACTGAAAAGTGAATATTAGCAATTCCCTGAAGCTCGATTCAATTGCTGTATATTATATCACGCAACACACTTTCCTTGGGGTCATGTCCAGACTTTGGAATGAAGCGGCATACCTGAGCAGTCACTGATGATGTGTCTAATGGGGCATGTCAACTCATTTCAACAATATATCTAAGTAATTACAAAAATCAATTCCATTTTCTTTTCACCAATTATATCACAAATGCCATCATTTTAAAAATAATTAAAATCCAAAAGCTTTCAAAAATTGATTTTGAATTATTTTGCTTGATTTTTCATCTAGATTTTTTTCAAGTGAAGTTCCTATAAATAAGTAATACCTACTCAATTATAAATGTAGTTGTGCATACACCTGTGTTTTGTTTTATCACGGCAACATTGAAGAAGAGAAAAAGAAAATATAACTGTTGCTTTCATATCTATATTGACAGCGTTAAATTTCAAAATGAAAACTCAGGGGCTAACTCAGATGAGGTCAGATCATCCCAGATTTGGTATCATTGCTATGTGCTTATAGAGCACTGACAGTGCTTTGTGCCAAATAAAATAAACATAGCAAAATGCATGGCTTTCCCACATGTAGCTTACAATCTAAGGTTATGTCTACACTACAGAAAATACCCTGACAATTTATGCTGGGATAGCACAGACACAGTTTATACATAGGCCAAGTGTTGTTTTTCCCCTCCCTACCAGGGCACTTCTCTGGCAATGGGAGACCCAACAATGGAAATATTTTTTTCCATCAGCACAGCTGTGTACACAGGAGGGCGTATCTAGACTATGCAGAACGGTTGAAAGAGGATATGCAAATTCCGAGGGAATTTGAATATCTTCTTTCAATCTCACTTTCGGAAGCGGAGCCCCCTTCATCGAAAAGCCGCTCTTCCTCAAAAAAAGGAGGTTTATGCGGCTTTTCAACAAGGGGGGAGGGGTTCACAGAAAAATCTTAATTACTTTCACTTTCGAAAGCTTTGCTCTCGAAAGTGCTATCGGAAAAAGATATGCAAATTCCCACAGAATTTCCATATCTTCTTTCGACTGTTCCCTATAGTCTAGATGAGCCTGTATTCTAGATTAAGATAAGTATATCACTCCGGGTTTGGTAGTGACCATGCCAAATAAGTATTTACAGAGGCAAAATTCATGAAATAATCAGAAGAAAAACAGAGCAAAACAATCATTACTTACTTGGCTTGGTTTACACCAGGGGTGGGCAATAATTTTTGATGGGGGCCACTCCAAGATTTTGGAAAGTGGTCGAGGGCCCCACTCTTCCATGATATTAACGGAAGAGGTGCGGAGTCTGGGATGGAGGTTGAGTGCAGAAGGAAGCTTGGGGTAAGAGATTGGGGTACAGGAGGGAGAGTGGGATCTGGGAGAGTGCGATCTAGAAGGGAGTTTGGATGAAGGACAGTTGTGACCTGGGGCACTGAACTAGCCAACTAATCATTAGATGATTTAAAGTAACTTTAATTCAGAGAAGTGGCTGAGTAGACAAATAAGGGGCTATGGGTTTCTGACCACTGAGAGCTCTTACATATATGGATGCAGGAGAGGTTAGCAGCCCAGCATGTTTCTCAGGCAGGCAGAGAGCCTGTCCCACCCCCACACAGGCTGCAGGGCCATGTGCTTGTGTGAATTACTATGAGACAGAGGGGAGGAGGTGTGGTGCTACATGTGCTGCCTGTTATTCAGACAGG
This sequence comes from Rafetus swinhoei, assembly GCA_019425775.1. Classification (NCBI taxonomy): domain Eukaryota; kingdom Metazoa; phylum Chordata; order Testudines; family Trionychidae; genus Rafetus; species Rafetus swinhoei. Next base: position 184,731,751 of record CM033437.1, on the reverse strand, counting down.
CAGCCCCTATTGGCCAGTTTCTGGCCAGCAACCAGTCAATGGGATTGTGCTGGTGGTGGGGGCAGAACCTAAAGTCTTCTCCTCCTCCCCTCTGGGCTTACACTTTTAAAAAACAAATGGCCTGGCAACCACTTTTCTGAGCGATGTGCAAGTGTGGCGAGGCAAACTGGGAGCCTGCCTGGGGCCCTCTGTAGCATCCATGGGTGAGATCAGGCCTACGGGCTGTATTTTGCCCAGGCCTGGTCTAAATTTACATTTTAGGATGACATAGCTACTTTGCTGAGGGGCTGAATACCATCTTGGAGTGCTGGAGAAATGCATACTAAAGTCTCAGTTTAGATACAGCTAAGGAGACTGAAGAACGTTTCCATGTACCTAGCTCCTGTCACTTAGGTACCTGGGGTTTCTATAGCAGTGGCGGGCAACCTGTGGCCCAACAGGGTAATCCATTGGTGTGACACAGTTTACATTGAGTGTCTGCAGACATGGACCCTCACTGCTCCCAGTGGCCATGATTCACTGTTCTCAGCCAATGGGAGCTGCAGGAAGGGGTGGGCCATAGGACCCATTGACTGAGAACAGGAAACCACAGCCAATGGGAGCTGGGTGTCTGTGGACACTCAACAGAAACAAGCTGTCTCACAGCCCACCCGTGGATTACACTACAGAGTTACAGATACATAGCAATGGCACTGTTGCTATGTCACCATTGGGACTGTACTCTAGACATGGCTTCTGTTGGTGCATCTTGATGAAGATAATGTTTTATTTTTTTAAATGGAGTGATGAAGGATAGTTCCGACAGGGAACCAAAATTGAAAGGTTTGGTAAGGTCTTTGTAGACCTTAAATGATCATTTCTCTGGGCCAACAGGAGATGGCCTTCTTTCTAAATGGAGGAGCCACAGTGAAGAAGTCGATCTTTCAGCATTCGATTTAGTGGGTCTAATAAGGACCTGCTAAATCGAATGCTGAGGGCACCCTTGTTGATTCCTGAACTTCTCGCAGCCACGAGGAATAACACAAGTCAACGAGAGAGTTTCTCCCATTGAACACCTGCTGTGGGGCTGCCGGAGAAATTTGACTTAAAGTATGTCTATTTGGTATAGCCTCGCCCTTAGTCCTATTCTACACTTAAAGTCTAGATTAATTTAGCTACATTGCTCAGGGCTGTGACAAAATTTACACCGAGTGCCATAGTTAAGTGAGTCTACCCCCGCATTCCTACATATAGATAGGTTGACAAGAATTCTACCAAACCTCAGATCACCACGCCAACATAAAAAACCTGTTGCGAGAGGAAGGATCTACAGTAGCACAGATACTGTACTACAGCTATGCTGCTGTAGCATAGACATAGCCATAGTCCATCTGGCAGTTTTTGATCAAGAGAAACCAATGACTGGAAAAGCAAGGGTACTAAAGCACAACCAGAGCTGTGAGAAAAAACTTTATATATAGATGTGTTATGTACCAAAATATCAAGAGAAATAAAATTATACTGAAAACAAACCCATTGATGTTTCCCTTGTGATTTTTTTGTACAAAATTTTACTGACATAAAATTAATATATTCAAATATCATCAAGTAATCAGAAATGAAATATTAAATACACTTACATGCTAGAGAATCATGCATTGCTTGACAAAAATGTTACTGGTTTATATTAAGTACTTTCATTAACAGGGCATGGAGAAGCAGAGCACAGCGGATTGGGAGATGGGCAGCAGAGCACCGCTGCTGGTTCACTCTGGTGCCTGCTACCATGGTGATTGTGTGTGGAGGGAACACTGCTGCTGTTCCGCACCAGCCCTCCCAGGTAATCCCCTAGTGCCATAGCTAGGTGAAGGGGGGCTTCAGGAAAGAGGTACAATGAGGGAAGGAAGGGGCAGAGTATGGATGGGGCTTGAGTGAAGGGGTGGAGTTGAAGTGGGAAAATGGGGTCTGTGGAAGGAGGGGGTGTTGCCCTGGGCCCTGTGGTCCCATAGGGATGGCGTGTCGCTCTGGGTCATTGATTGCTAGGTGTCCATGTCTAGACAACTGAATCCGCCATTGTATTCTCAAGAGCTCGTCTTTTAACTCTCCCTACGGAGAGAACTTGAAAACTGTAATTTCCCTTAAGGTACGTCTACAATGCTGTGCTATTTCGGGATACTTCTGGTATCCCAAAATAGCTATTCCACATTTTGACAGTGCGCCCATTATTTTGAATTAACTTTTGAAATAACAATCACGCTATTCTGATGTCCCTGTAAGCCTTGTTCCATGAGGATTAAGGGACATTTCAGAATTGCAGTTTATTTTGAAATTTGGTGCTTTGTTAGAGCAACTGAAAAATAAATTCTTAAAACACAGAGAATTTATTCCCTGAGGCTGTGTCTAGACTGCATCCCTCTGCCGACAGAGGGATGCAAATCAAGCACTTCGAAAGTGCAAATGAGCCCGGGATTTAAATATCCCAGGCATTATTTGCATACTCACGTTTGGGCGCTGTGCCGATCAAGTGCCCTTTCGAAACTGAAAGTAAATTCTAGCCGCGGTTCTGCCAACAGTGGGGAGCTTTTTCGGCAGATCCTGTACTCCTCATTTTTTAGTCCTTCCCTAGGCATGGTTGGTTGGTTCTCCATGCCTTGCTCTCTGGCTTATTTCATGTCCTCTTTGCTCTGGTTACACACCACCACAAACTGGAAGCTCATTGCTTCCAATTTAAAAGCCCACTGTTTCTACTTGCTCGCTTGGCCTTCTGCTAATTCACTTCCTGCTTCCCTAGTATTCCTGGGGATTCTCTAGGACCCACTATCTATGTTTTAAACCTTTAGGCAAGAACATTAGGTTTAGGTTTAAAGAGTTAACTACTACTGAGGAAAGATATTAGCTTACTGAATGACTGGAATGTCCAGAAAATTGTGTCTCCCCTCTTTGCTACACTCCTACTTAGTAACATTGTAGTAATGGGGGAAATTGAGACACAAACCAGTCTCAAATATTTTAGAACGAATCCCATTTCATTATGCCATCTCAGACCATAGGCGGTAGAATAAAACTGGATAGAAAGTTGGTCTGCACCATATGTCATGTTTTCAGTTCAGAGCTCAAGATGATGATGAGCACAGCAGTTGACTGACAGATGCTGGTAACGAAAAGTCTGGTCTCAGATCCATGGAAAGCATGCACCCCTGTATTGGAATATATATACGGACCATCACTCAAAGAACCACCAAGAAAAGTCAGACTTAGCATGCCACATGTTTCTCTTTCAGACTTTCTTTATGTATTTCTAAAAGCAAGAAAGCATTTTAAAATAAAAGTTTGCATATTAATTTTAATTAGCAAATAAAAAACTTTATCACTCAATTTGTGCTTCCCTTGAAATTGAGTAAAGCAATTAAAACAATGTGTGGATAATTCATTAGGGTAATTACTTACTCATGCACTGCCCATTAGCCAATGACTATTTGTGTTAATTGTCAGTGTCTGCATCTTAGAAAGCAAAACCTTTGTGATAATCCCTTTGATATTTTAAAGAAATGTCATTACTTACACATTGGTTCAACTATGAGACAGGCAGTACCAGTCCTAAGTATGGATGTGAAAGGTTAATAGTTAAATAACACCCTTAATTGTTAACCGGTAACCAGTGGACTGGAGCAGCTTCTTGCCGGCTGCAAGTAGGGGGCTGCTCCAGCCATGCAGGGGGGCCCACTATAGACAGGGGCAGCCTCTGTCCATGGTGGACCCAGGAGCCCCAAAGGCAAGGGCTACTCTGGAGGGTGTTCTCATTCTGAGCAGCCCCAGTCTGCAGTGGGTCCAGGCATCCTGCAGGCAGGGGCCATGCCAACATCTGAGGCTGCCTCTGTCTGCAGCGAGTTGGCAGAACCAGCTCCAGCCCCAGTGCAGGGGCTGGGAACCAGTGGGGGCTGCAAGCCCGAAGCCAGCCCCAGCGTGGGCTGGGAGTGAGAGCCCCACAGGAGTGGTCCCCTGCATAGAGATTTGTCATTTAAACATTGTCAACCTAAAGTTTTACCAATTAATTGATTAACCAGGATTTTATATCTCTAGTTTTAAGATCAAACACATAAAACCTGGCAGTCCAAAATACACAAAAACAAGTTATTGTATATCTTTGTTTAGAAGCCACGGATTTCCATTATCATTAATTACCTCCCTTTGTGGCTTTAAGGGCAGTTGCTATTCAATTAAATTACTTTCCCTGGAGGTCTGTGCAGAACATGTGTGATGAAGATAGGCATCTAGATTCTAAACGAAGGTGACAGGGCCATGGATACCTATAAGAGATCTGTATCTAACAGAAAAGGACACACCCTTCCAGCCAAATGTAGGTAGAAAGAACAACAAGTCTGAACACTACTGCTATCTAGTCATTCAAAAGCAGCTAGAGATTCTACTAAACTGCAGGCTGTGAAGGAACAAACAGTGAGAACTCCTAATTTATTAAAAGGACAAATAGATTAGGGACACGTGCAAAATACTCCACTTAGGAAGGAACAATCAGTTTCACACATTCAGGCTGGGAAGTGACTGTCTAGAAAGGAGGCAGAAAGGGATCTAGGGGTAATAGTGGACCACAGGCTAAATATGAGTCAACACTATGACACTGCTGCTAAAAAAAAAAATCAAACATGATTCTGGGATGCATTAACAGGAGCGTTGTCAGCAAGACACAAAAAGTCATTCTTCCGCTCTACTCTGTACTGATTAGGCCTCAATTGGAGTATTGTGTCCAGAAAAGATCAGAAAAAATGATTAAAAGTCTAGAAAACATGAGCTATATGGAAAGGATGAAGGAATTGGGCTTGTTTAGTTTGGAAAAGTCTATAGAGAGGATATGATAGTGCTTTTCAGGTATCTAAAAGGGCATCACAGGGAGGAGGGGGGGAAAATTGTTCTTGGCCTCTGATAGGACAAGAAGCAACGGGCTTAAATTGTAGCAAGGGAGGTTTAGGTTGGACATTAGGAAAAACTTCCTGTCTGTCTGGGTGGTTAAACACTGGAATAAATTGCCTAGGGAGGTTGTGTAATCTTCATTACTGGAGATATTTAAGAGCAGGTTAGACATCTATCGGGGTGAGCTAGGTGGTACTTGGTCCTGCCATGAGGCCAGGAGACTGGACTTGATGACCTCTCGAAGTCCCTTCCAGTTCTAATATTCTATGATTTTAGGATTATAAACTTTGAAGAAGAATAAGCCATTCTGTGTGTATGGGTCTCTCTCTCTCATAACTAAGCATCAGCAAGATCTTCATAATAGGTTTTATCTGTGTTCTTGTTTGTGGAGCCCAAACTGTTAGGCTCAGGTGAATGTACAGGACACCTGGATTCAGTTTCCTACTCTGCCTGATGAGCAACAAGGTCTTGAACTTGGACTCCTACCTCCCTGCAAAAAACCCCTAAGTACTAAATATGCTTAAGCCTCGAAGTGAGAGATTGACTCTATTGCCCAGTGGTTTAGCTAAGAGAAGAATAACCCAGATTCTAGTCTCTGTGCTCTAAACACATTTAAAATTACTTATACACAGTGGAACATCATCAGTAGGATAGACAGAGAGAATCCTGCCACAGAATGAGACTGGAATCTCCCTATTACCAATTACTATTTTAGTTAGAGCTATTTAGAAAGGCTGAAAGCTGGATGATGTCAAAAGTCATATGTGGGGTCTGCATCTCAGCACGCCCAGGATGGACATTTCCATCCCTGCCTGTACCCAGCTTAGCATAGCTTGGGACCCTGCAAGTGCAAACAGCATCTGGGCTTTATCAGCTTTAACCCATGCCTTTATCTGGGAAATTACTAAGAGGTAAATAAATTTGATCTTGGTCTTAGCTCATAAGAGTGGCGTTGAGCCAGTACATGCACACCCGTAAACAACTGTAGTATATCTAGTATAGGGAGTCTCATGCCCAGTGAGTCTCGCCGGGGACCTAGACCTCGGAGGGTGCCCTGGACTCTCCTAGCTGGAGCCACGTCCACTGCGACCTGGTGCGAGGTGACAGGACTCCCCGCAGACTGAAGGGGTGTAAGCATTTCCAAGCGCCCGTTGCTCACTTTATGCATTGCTCTGCCTATGCTTATTGACGTATTACTTTTCAGTAGCTGTGTAACCATCTGGCAGTATTACGCCTGTAATAGTAGTGGTGTAGTGAGATTATTAAAAGCAACTATCCCTAATAGACTCTGTCTTGAAGTGAATCCATAATCCTATTTGGCCATGGCCCCGAGTTGACAGATTGTAGTTCACCAAGATGTAAGCACTGAATATTTGAAAACCAGATTCAGATACATCTAAAACATACATAGACATTTAAAGCCTCACATCAAGAAAATCATCCCAGAGTTTAATTATTTAAAAAAATAGCATAGGAATAATTACTTGCCCTATGAAATCTGACTCCTCAGGTATCTACATGAGTAAATTATTTTCAAATTGATACTCTAGTCTGGCACGGCAGTATGTCTGGTCTGGCATGTTTTTAGTTAGTCGGATGTCCACTTATCATGGGTGTGGCCAAGTTTCCCAGAGTCTCAAAAAGTTTGTTTACAGTCAGCAGTATTGGCTCTCAGTGTTCTGTGCTGTTATTTAACTCTGATTTACCCTAAATGTCTTCTCAGAGACCAGTAAGCAGTGGAAATGTTGGTAATGCTGCTAAAAATTATTGACCTCCCATGGCCCAGCAAATTCTCTGGTTTGGCAGTGGTCAGATCCTAAGGGTGCCAGACTAGAGAGGTTCAACCTGTAGTACTTCTATGTATTTGTTTAAGTTTGTTTTCTTTAATATTCTCACGTGCGTATGTTTAAACTTATTCTTGTGGAGACCTGCAATGTGCGTTTATGAAGAGTTATTACCAATTTTGAATTACGATTGCCCAAGATCTATAGAACAAAGAAAATTCTACGCACATCTAAGGCATCTTGAAAGCTGTGCATTATATTGAATACTTAAATACCAGAAAATGGGACAATTTCCTTGACCTTACTTGTTAGACTTTTCAGGTTCTGTATCTCTCACACATCATGATTATTGCTGTGAGTGTAATATCATGCAACCCAGCCAGCATTGCAGCCCTGCACACTCCATAATTTCTGTGCCCTGGGCCAAGATTTTTCATTTCATACCGTTTGTTCTGACTTTAATGACATTTTTAAAGAGCAATTCCTAAGATTGAAATAGGTACTACCAAAGACAATGGACTTATAGCAAACCTGTAGTGAGAGTACAGCAATAGTTTGAAAGGGGCTGAAATTTTGTATTTTGCCATCCACACACCAAGTCACTGGGGAGTGTGTGTGACACACAACAGGGCAGGAGGAGAGAGACTGAAACAGCCAACAGGAAGACAGAGTATACACGCAAGTACATTTTTAATATATAGAAAATATCTTGGCAAAGCAACAAACTTACTGTTCAAGGGCTAATAATAGGATAATCCAGAAAACTATAATGCTAAAATAGATTTATGTTTATTTTTCAAAGGTGTGTGTCAGATGTGAGTTAGAGAAATGATAGCTAAACATCACAAGAGCCATAAAACCAGAGATCAGTGCTATCTACAATGATGGGTTGTGTATTGGACTAAAAAGTTCTGAGAAGATTATCAGAAACTTAAAAAAAAAATTCTCCCAGCTTCATTGATGTGCTTCTCTTCTCTTCTCGGCTGCCACAATATAGCAATATTTTATCTAAATAGAAATGTCTGGAAAGAGTGGAATTTTTGTGTAGAAATTAACTTTCACTTATTTACAAGACACAATGTTGACTGACAAAGTAAATAAACTGAAGATTCACTCCCACAGATGCACGTTTTAGTCGAGTCATGATTTTAGACATTGTTTCATTACATGGGAACATATTGTAGGTAGTGTGACAGATCAGCAGATACGTACGTTTATGAATGCTATCTGATTTTATTAGCTCTATTTCTGACTATTCTTGGGTGTGGATTACATAAAAAACAAAGTTTGATCTAAAAGAGAGGGCCACTAAAAGTGCCAACAGTTGAATTGCCTTACCCTGACAGGACAGTGGAGGTTACCAGCAGAGACATTAACTTATCACAACTCTTTATGCTGAGCAACTCACAAACTGCTGTAGCAAGAGAGTGACCATTGGCAGGAAAAGACGACTAATCAGGATGGTTGTGAGACTTCTAAAGTACAGTGATCAAAACCCAAAAGGCTCTTGAGTTGAGGACACTGAAGGAAGGAGGTTGCAGTCAGAAATGCAGAATTAATAATAATAGCTTCAACAGTCACATGATCCCCATAGAGTTAAACTGTGAACTGGAGTAGCCATGTGGGTGGAGCTCAGGCAAGAGGAGACTTGGGGAGGCCAGCATTGCTTAAACTGTGCTTGAGACAGTGACTTGATGTTACTTGGCCAACAAAGGATTGAAAACATGTACGATCCAAAGGCTGGGTCAAGTATGGCAGCCTGGTAAGCTGACTTTGATTAAGTGGGACAATGCATAGGGAGATGGATTTTTTTCACTTCTCAACAAGGAAGCTGAGCACATTCCCCAGCTCAAGAACCAAGACATAACATAGCAGGATACCATTTAATCAAATCAAGATAAACTACATAACAGAGAATTAGGCCAGAGTTATGCATTGGGTCTGCAAGATTCCAATAAACTATAATTTAATAAGTGAACGTACAAATATCTTTCTTTATTAAGGGGGGAAGGGATAAGAGTTGGCTGCTCAAAGGAGGTGTCATTTGGCTACTAGCCAAAGCAGTCAGACGGACAGAGTTTGAATAATGTGGTTCACTACAACTTGGCTGGGTTGTGGACCAACTAGAAGGGAAATAGGTTATGGTTTAAACCTCCCTTTCTCCATGCTAACCTAAGGACTTCCTGTGATGTGTTCTAGCTGACTAATAAGTACTACTGCTTGACAATGCAGTTTGAGTGTTGCATCAAATGCTTGCTGAGATGCATTCATTAATCTCTTAGAAGTATGTAAATCCTTATCTCACGTTGTGAAGCAAGAGTGCTAAAGCCCTAGAGGTTCAGTCTGAGGTGAGGATGTGGGGCCTACTTCATGCAGGAAGAGTGACACCCTTTTGGAGTCAGATACACTGAAGGGATACTTCCTAAACACTATTCCAAAGGTCAGGATGTAGCTCCAATCTCTTCGGTCCAGGACACCAACCACAAGGGAGAGTGGGGGGAACTCAGCCAGTGCTGTAACAGATGGCCTTTGTTTTTTCCAGCTAAATTACATTCATTGTAGTCTTAGACAAGATGTCTGCATATTTTACTGTCCTATCATATACTCTTGGCACTTTAAAAGTAATATTTATGATGGATGCATAATCATCACTTGAGCACTCAAAATTTCAAAAATTATAATCATAATATATAATAAAATGAGCAACTTTTAAGTCCTCAAAACATTTTGAGTAACTGATTACATAGAAGCCTACATAATATAGTAGTATAAAATTTCATCAAATCAAAATATACTGTACAATTGAGAATAGGCCAGAGTTATATAGTCATTTTGCAATATTTCAATAAACTAAGATGATATACCCAATAATTGAATTTACTTATTTATTTATAAAGTGTCTATACTGCAAGTATTACTTCTCCACACAAAATACATATTTTAACACTAGGAAAAATGTTCACATCATAGCTACACAATATTTAGTTCCAACTCTAGACAAATATAATCACAGTCCCTTTATGCTTTTCATCCAACAGTGTCACTGGGGAACTGTCCAACAAAGAAAACTTAGGAGCCTGATATGAAAGTGCTGAATTACAAATGTAAGGGGAAACAATTCATTGATAGTAAGCAACATAACAGGCCCGTTACTCTTCTTATTCTTCTTCCATTAAATAAGTTACTAGAACACTTACAGATTTTAGAGGGGAAAAAATAAGTTTTCATCAGTTTATAGACGTATTAAGTTGCACTATAGGAAAGCCAATGTAAATTTAATACATTTCTTTCCCACTTTCAGAACAAAGTCAAGAATAATTATTGATTCAGTTTGGGGAAGGACTGGGAAAATAAATAAATTCTCTCATCACAGCACAATTCATTATGTGATGAAACCTTGACAAGTCCCCCACAATATCTTCTTTTTGATATTCTTCTTTTAATATTTCAGTATGAACAGTTTTTTTGTTTGTTTATTATCTGGGATTTTGGGACCAGAAATGACATCAGCATGTATATTACATCTCTAATGGTTCTACTCTTCAATTTGGCGCTAAATTTGCATGCAGGGTAAGTCACTAAACTTATTCTGCATGTAAGGGTGCCTCCCATTAAAGGAATCCTCCTCAGTGCAGCATCTGTCCCCAACACCACAACATTAAGTCCATATCACATTCAGCCCCTGCCTTGCAGCCCTGCCAACTCATTCTCAATGTCACTTCCCAACTCTGAGAGGGGACATTGGATGCTGGAAGCAAGGTGAGGAAGGGAAGGCCCCTGGTACAGCAGTTTGCCTCAGGACAGCAGTAAGGAACTGTTCTGGCTCAACCCTCCCCACTATCTAGATTTAGACATGGTCTTGCAGCCTCCCATGATAGGGGAGAAGGGGAACTGCAGGGACAAAATTAAGTTAATGCACAAAGTGGGCGGTGCAGTTGCCAGTGCCAGGTGGGAGAGCGGCATGAGGACCAGCTCCAGCCTGGAGTCTCTGGAAACAATCAGGCTGGTCCTCCTATTAGCCTCATCCTAGGCCCCTCCCCTGGGTAATTGCTGCAGGGCACTGACAAGCAGCAAAAGAATGTGTGAGGGCAGAGCATGGGTGGGGCCATGCAGGGCCTCTCTGGCCTCTGATACCCACTGCCAATGTCATTAATTTAATTTTGCTCCTGTAGTATCTCTGCTATGACTATCACCCTACCAATTTCACAGCCATTAAACATTTGTCACAGAATGTGAAATAAACCTTTCCTCAGGAAATTTGAGGTCTCCTTGTTCCAAGGAGCACCCCATCAATAGGGGCTTCCTATCTCCAACTGGGCAGGGGGAACGGACAGTACTTGTCCCTCCCCTGAAAACTGCTCTTGCAATGGGGGGGAAGGGGCAGACCAACCCCACCTCTGGGTATCTCTGCCTGCTGTAGGATACTGTCTGAGACTGGGCAGCAACCTGAGTTCCTGCAGCTGAAGGAGACTTGTGGAGTAGGATTGTATCTTCCCTGCACTGCTGGTAATACCCCCATCAAAGTGGAGGAACTGGACATGTCCATCTCCTGCATAGCTGCTGGGGGTGAGGAGAGACCAGACAGATCTACCTCTAGGTGCCTCCCCAAGCTGCAGGGTGGTGTCTGAGACTGCAGTAGCCCTGAGGTTCTTGCAGCTGAGTGTGTGGTACAAGAAGTACAGTTTCCTACAGCTGTGCAGAGAGAGAACAAATATTTTCCCTCTCAATCCTGCCAGGACTAGCAGTGAGGAGCCCATGGGTTGGGTGCTCCCAGCAGCACAGGGGAGATCAGACCCACTTGTACCTTCTCGAAAGCTCCTGTGGCTGCAGGAACCCTTTGGCTACTTCAGAATCCACAGCAGAGAAGTCAGGGTGGCTACCCCATGACCTTCCTACAACAGGTTTGTGACCCCTCCCACAATCTCCTTTTGGATCCAACAATTACAATACTGTGACATTTCAGGTTTAAACAGCTGAAAACATGAAATTCATCAATTTTCAAATCCTATTGCCATGAAATTGGCCATAATGGACTATGACTTTGGTAGGGGCCTAGTAATGACAGAGGGGTTGCATGACCCAATTTGAATTGGCTGTGAGGAGGCCAGTACTGCACCTTCCTCACCACTGTCAGTTATATGCACCATGCATATGATTGTGGCCACCACTTCCTGCATCCTTCAGAAGCAAACCAAATTTCAAAAGAGTAACTAAGTTTGTTGATTTCAGGATTTGAGCCATGTCTATCTAGATGAGCACTTTTGCCTATATAACATTGCTATGGGGATGTGAATTAGCCATCTCCCAAGTGACAAATTATACCAACCTATGATATGGACAGCACTATGTTGGCTCTCTCCTGTCAGCTGCCACCACTCATTGAGGGTGGATTAAGACGACAGGACAAGTCTGTCCTGTTGGCTTATAGTGGCTGCCCTTGAGATCTTACAGCAGCGTAACTGCAGCGGCTGCACCTTTGAAAGCTCTCTAGTGTAACTGTAGCCTTAAACAGGTCAACCTTTAAAGAGAAGTCATCACATCACATTAAGAGTAGCAGAGCTGCCAGGCCAGTATAATCAAAGCAGATCTGTTATGTATCTTCTCAAAGCATTATTCATAACCCACTGGCACACCTTACTCTCAGTTTAATACTTAATTGATATAAATATCAATGTATTACGACACATGACAGTGATAATATGCTGATTAGTTTATCTGATGTTTCAATAAAAATAACTGACTCTGCAAGAAAGAGGTATGAATACACCTTTTTTCCCCATATACAAACTCTAAATTATCTGCACAATTAAAGATTAAACCATACAAATGTTATTTTAATTTGCTTGTTATGTCTATTCACAAATTGGAAAAATCTATATTCAACATGTACAATTTGTATCTATTTTTTTTTAATATCAGTATATTAGATAACTAAAACCCAGCTCCCACTGTTTTCAACTGAGGGAAAAAGTCTTTATACAATATACTTATGAGTAATCCCATGTGTATGCATTCACACAGATATAAAACTATAAAGCTACAGAGATTTAAAAAATAAGCTTCAGTTATGGACTTGTGAGAAAATAGTTGTTACAGGAGATTTTTTGCACATCTTATTTCTTCCTATGGAACTAAAATTGCCATGGTTTTAGGGAACAATTGTGTTCCTGTTTACAAGGATTCTTTTTTTTTTTTTTCAGTTAAATAGATGTGTGAACTCAACTTATATTTCATAAACTTTTGTCTGACCCTTGAAATTTTTGCTATTTGTCACAGTTTGTTATATCAAAGTGATACCTGAAAATGTAATTACATTAAAGTGTATTATAGCACCAATTCATTACTTAGCAAATATATATGTCGGGGAGTATATTTTTACTTCTGTCCACAACATGAGATTAAAGCACTGAGTGCTTTATTGCTCACCATGTGAATATCATTATGGGGGTGGTGGTATAAGGAACAGCAGTTACATTTAGCAGAGCAATGATGCAATCTACAAACCAACTTAAGGGGCTTGAGGAGAGCAGTATAGTATATACAGTGTCCACTGCTTAACACACTTTTTGGATGTGGACACATTAAATATCTAAATATACAGAAGAGGGAGATCATTTTGTCCATGCTGTCACTCCTGGGAAGATATGCTGATTTCAACCACCCTTGAAGTGGACAAAGGTGAAGTCTTTCATGCTGTGTGACATACTTTCTAACATGTGTCCCAGGAACTTGAGAGAGGTTCTCAATTGCATTGTAGGCTATACTTGGAGCTGCCATTGTCTGAAAATGTGGGTTTGCTCACAAAAGCTCACGATACCATATATATTTGTTAGTCACTAAGGGTGCATCTAGACCGCACCCTTCTGTCAGAATAAGCTACACAGTTTGCGCTACACAAATTGCATAGCTTATTCCGAGTCTAGGTCGAAAGAGCCTATTTTGAAAATTAGCGCAGTCTACACAATTTTCAAAATAAGGCACTATTCTGACAAATCCCTTAATCCTCGTGGAACAAGGGTAACAGGGACGCTGGAATAGCACGCCCACTATTTCGGGAAATAGTGGAAGCATTTAAAGACACGGCGTTGCTATTTCAGGATACTTCCAGGATCCCTAAATAACAGCACAGTCTAGATGTACCCTAAGGGGCCAAATGACTACTTGTTGTTTTTAAAGTTGCAGACTAACATGGTTACCCTTCTGCGGCATTTGCCATTCCGAGGAACCTCTTTTGAAAAAGATGTGCCTTGCAATCTAGAACTGCTTTTTGCTTCTTCTAGAGTCTTGTGAATAAAATCTGTGACTTGCTGTGGGGATGACATTACTGTGTCACCCATGCACCTGGATTCTTTGTCTATCAAAGTTTTACTTATAGCAGCTGCATATCAAAGGAAGTATCTTTTGGGATGTGGCCAGGCCAAAATGATGACTCTGAACTGGTAGTATGACATTCCTACAATAAACTGTAGGTATTTTCTGTGCACTGATATGTGGCAACAAGAATCTTACAGCTGAAGACACACAAATCAGTCCACAGAATCCAAGAAATAGGACAGATTCTAAGATGAGCATCCTGAACATGAAATGATGAATGATGGCACTAAAACACTTGCAATGGATTTTGTCACAGAGATCCCCTTGAGACTGTCACTTGTGCTGACATACCTCTGGGCCCACCTACCTGCCCTATGGGGCACCCTACCACCCTGTCCTGCTGAGCCAGACCCTCTGGTCTCCTCCAGTGATGGCACAGAGTTGGGGTCACAGCCCATAGCAAAGTAATACAGATGCTGAGATCAGTGCAGTTCTGGGAAGGATCAACCAAAGGGACATGACGCAGCACCAAAGTGTACAGCCTCAGGGGAACTAGAAATCCAGATAAATCTGTCTTACTCCATATAAAGTTTGATACAGAGCAAACTCTACTCACCTCATGTTCTTTCCACAACAGCTGCTGGTGTACTGGAACTGACTTCGTTGGTTGCTTTAGAAAGGATAAACTTGGGCTGGAGATTGTTAAGGCAGCCAGTTTACTAATGCATGCATTTGATACACTGAATAGGAAAATAGGGACAGAAGTGGTAGGAGAAATGAGAGAAGAGGGCACATATGAGGCTGCAAGTTTAATGGTTTTCTTCAGCCATTTTAAACTTTTATATGGCAAGATCTAGCCCTTGTACAAGAGATGGAGTGGCGAAGTAAAAACTATCCATCCCCTAAACCTCTCTTTTTAATTTATCTATTTTATTTTACTACTAATAGTTCAACTAAGCTTATCCTAATAACTATGAACTAACTGATCTCTCTGTATGTGGGGTTTATATGGCAATCACAAGCAGTGAGAAGGAAATGAAAGGCAACTAAGGCTGTCTCTTCCCTTACAAACCAGCAATGACAATGGTTGTGAGGACTCTCAGGTGCAGGTATGTTGCCAGCAGACATTACTATTTAAAATAATGAAATCTTGCACACACGAGAGCAGTGTATGCATCAAAAGTGGAATCAGTGTGAAGAATCACTAAAAGGGTTACCATTAGCCACCTTTGCCTGCAAGTATCCAGTCATTTCCATCACAAACACTTAAGTTCGAAAGTGCAAGACCATCACACCCACTTTTAGATAATATTTACAGAACACTTGTGGAAGGTAACTATTTGTTGAGACACTTGTGTAATTTGCATTCAGGTATAACAATTGTATACAGGTTGTACCTCCCAAATCTGGGACTCTCTGATTCGGCTATATCCATGGTCTGGCAGGACCACAGATGCTTCTGGATGCTTCTGGACCAGTTTGTGGGGTGATGGGGTGGGGCAAATGTAGCCTGCTAAAGTATCTCTTTCCTATCCTATCCCTTTCTTTATATATTTTAATACTATGCCAGTAATGCAAGGCCTTCAGGTCTTACTTTATCCTGTATGAATTAGCTTTAGCAATAGCATTGTGATAAAGTAAAGGGTTACATCATTTTCTATTTTTCCCTTGTTATTTTATTTAGATATATATCTATGTATTGTGTAAGAATTACAAAAGACCTCTGTGGCGAAACCTTCAGTTGGGCCTTCGGACACATACGGGCTACAACTCAATATAGCGTGATCTTATAAATATTTCCAAAAGTTAGTTAGTTTGTTTTTGTCCCAAAAGATCTCCGAAACGGTAAGAGCTAGAAACACCAAATTTTGCACACATACTACTGATTTCCTAACTTAAATAACTGGATTGGTTATATCTCAAAATTGGTTCCCCCAGAGCCCCAGTTGGGCCTCCAGAACCCCAATTGGGCCACTAATTAGGTTTTAGTAGCCCCTGATCATAGGCATTTGCTGGACTCTTCTGTTAAGCGTGTCACATAAACTGGAACTATGAGATCCCTTCCCTATGATAACAGAAAAAGTACTAGCTATGTTAATTTCTCAAAGTAATATACAAGAGAAAAATATTTCTAATAAAATATGCTATGTTAATGTCATTGATGTAGTTCGTTCATCACACCTTTTACTATATTTTCCCCGGGTGATGCTGGGTATTTCTGCTAGTTATGAATAAGTCCAAAACTGCAAAGCTTAGCTAACTCAAAAGAACAGGTTTCCTGGTACTTAACTGCAAGATTTCCCACTTTTTCCTTGTGCTGGGATTCAGTCCAAAGAGGCGTCAAGTAGTTTTCCTAGGTATAATCATAGACCCCCCCCCCAATATCTTCTCCACAAAAATCTCAGGATGTAAAGTCCAACTTTGGAGGTTGGACATCCTGGTGCCAGAAAGGGGATAAAGGCCTAGAAATTAAGGAAGTCTGGGCTGCTGCTGCTAGAGCTCGCTCCGGAGTGCCCACTGGTTCTCTCTGGAAGTCAGAGAACAAGCTCTCTTCTCTTTTCAATCTCTATATCTCTGTCTTGCTTCATTTATTCTGTCTAAGTATTGCTTCTAAGTTTTCCATATTCCACCTGGCACCAAGATCCCTCAGGCAGAGGGAGGATGGTCCTTCCATGCTCGACCTTTGGAAAGAAGATTATATGAGTATGGAATCCTATTAGGCAATTAAATCTGTATACTTAGATAAATCCAATTTGTAACACAAATTTTGTTAATGTTATCCTCAGAGGAGGTTCAATTAATCTGTATACTAAGTGCTATATTCTTTGTTATGTTTGCCACCTTAATACCTGTAATAATAAAACTTGTTTTAATTGGGTGTCCTGATTGTAAGTGTGACTGTGTTCTGAACCCTCAATCCCTCCAAGGGTGAAACTGTACAGTTCTACTAACCTGCAACCTGGGATAGGGAGGACAAACTTGGAATCTCTGATCAGATTGGAGAGCCTTACCCACATAAATTTCACTATAAAACCTTCCCAGGCTACATGAGGCAAGGGTGCCTGCTGGGGCAGCCTGCCAGCAGTGGATGACCGGCTTGGGGCTGGTGGCATGAGACCTCCCCTGGTCCGGCAAATTCTCGTTTGGGACTGGTCAGGTCCCAATGATGTTGGACCTGATATTACACTGCATTATTTAGTCCAGGTCTCAATTACACATATAACTCTGCAGTATATGAATGTATAAGACATCTTTTTCTTACCTGTAACTCATATTTTACTGAAAAGTACACAGCTGATGTTTCACTTGCATCCCCTCATTTCTAGTGCCTATTTTTTCATATTATTGTTGTCTTTAGACTATGTTAGAATCCCAGTACACTACAGCAAACAATCAACCAATATAAAAGCTGGTGATTAAGCAGTAAATTTGTGACAACAAGAATTTTGGACTTTGAAGGGGAAAAAAAGAGTGAGAAAACCATTAATTTTCTGATTCTCTGAAAACATGTGCATACATGAAGCATGAATACTTCATATTCAAGAAGCATGGTTATATATAAAACAAACAATAATTAGGAGGAAAATTTGACTAAGATTGCCTTTCAGTTATGGTATATTATATATAGAGGACTGCTGGCAGTGAAATCCCTGCAGAGAGGGATTCGTGTGCTTTGTAAGAAATTTGATTTACAATCCATTATGCATTGCAATTCATGCAGAGAGGGATTTCACAGAATTGATAGAAAAACCACACCTACCTTTGCCCACCACAGGGAAAAGTCAACATTACATCTGGCAAGCTATGTGTTTGTTTGGCTTGTCAGAAGATTATAAGACACATTACATATGTGGTGACATATAAGTATTATGGTTCATGATTACCTACCACTGAAAGTCACAATCATGTGAGGGACAAGAAACAAAATAAACCAAAGAAACAATAGAAAACATATCTTGTTAACTGCAATTGCTATTCTGTATCCTGCTGTTGGTTACAAACTCCTCAATCACTCAGAGACAAAATATCACTTTTTAAAGAATGATTGTCAAGAGGAATAAACAATCAAACAGTTTAGTTTGATTAATTTTTTTACATGATTGTTCCCACTTTTGTGCTCTCTTGGCTGACTACCTCTTTTCTCCTCCTATTTTCAGGTACAAGCCTTACCCAAGTAAGTGACTCCATCACTGGAGTAATGATAGCTTAGACAGTAGCAGCTCTATAAAGAAAAAGGCAGGGCTCTTTCATCTTCTTCCAAGAGGCACAATCCTAAGAGATTTGTTAATGAGAACAATTTTGTCCCACACAAAACAATACGTAGCAGTCAGATTCAGGGACAGAGAAAGAACCTCCTGCTCTCAAAGATGACAAAAAGTAAGGGGTGAATCGCACACTCTACTGTAAGGGAAAAAACAAAAGGAAATATGGGCTCCCTTTGCTAGGTATTGGAACAATGGAGAGGGGAGGATGTCTTGGAAGAAGCATCTTTATCTACTGCCTTTCCCCAGAATCTAGCATTTGCAAAAGAAATGCTACCTCCTCAGACAAGAAAATTCTGATCTACCTGGGGGAAAAAAAGGATATCCCCTCCACAGCCCAAAATACATAGCAGACTAAGAATTCAGAAAGATGAAAGAGCAAGGAAATCTGTTAAAAAAACCTGCAAGGCTGCTTCCCAGGCTAATTACTGAAACAAAGTGTTTTGCTCAGCACTGCTCACTGTTTCTGCTAAGCCATCAGAGAATTTCCTGGGTTCTCCTTCTTCCAGGTGCCACTGAGGCGGTCACCTATTTTCAACTTGAAAAAATTATTTGGGGAACAGAACTGATCTCCTTACCCAAATCCTTAAATGTTGTGGGTGTTTCAAGCACAGAATCAAGACGACTTCAAATGTCTATTCTGCTAGTTCATGCTGCCATTAAGTAGCTTTGCCCTTTATGATCTTGCAGCAGTTTCCCTGGCTGGAGACTAGTCCATCTACCCAGTATCTTGACTTCCAAGCAGTGTAAACACATTGACCAAGACTGACCGTTTACCTACCCTGACACAGAGTATGTCTACACTACAATCTATGTTAAATAGATATACAGCCACCACACTAATTACTACTTTCCTTTTTGTGCTGTGCATCTCCACCAGGTGCACTTATATTGACTGAAGAGGGGCAGTGTGCACATGGGAGCTGAGATCTAGGGCTCTCCATGCAGCCCTCCCTCCCCAGGAGCCCAGCTGCTCCCTGCGGCTTTTTGCCTCTGGCAGAGAAATCCATGTGTGGAGTCTCGCAGGTTACTATGCCGGGCAGGGGAGAGGAGAGCCAGAAGCCCACAGGGAAGCAAGGCTCTCAGCAGGAACCCTGAACAGCATGGTATTGTTCATTAGGGAGATACTAGTTTTCAAATGACACCTCTCAAGACGTATTTTGTACCAAGGTTGTTACAATAGTGAGTAGGATGGGAACACTGAGGTGCATTCAGTCACACACCACAAAGGTATTTATCATTTGTCTAACAAATCAGTTGCTGTTCAATCCCACACATGCACCATACATGTGAAGTGCACCATAGCAAGTGCATTGATTTTCTGAGATAATCTTTTTTTCATTTGGTGTGTTAATTCACTTGTTTAGTTGATGCTTTGCATTATTTTCTATAGCAATATCAAGTAGTCCAGGCCTCAGTCCAAATAGTGGGAGGACATTAGGGAAGTCCAGTCTGGCAGTGTTGAGGAAATACTGAAAAACCTACCCCTTCAAAAAGGCCTTTCTAAGAATGACAGTCAACATTGACAGTTCTGCCTACCCAACTCCCCGGAACCAAGTCCTCATTGACAGGAAAGGAAAAAAAATCTTTAAAAAAAAATCAAAAACTCAAATCATTTGCCTCAAATAGAGTTTTTAGCCTGAAAAGAAAGAAATTCAGATGCCACAAAGCCCACTAGACTTCACTATTTCTATCAAGTTTACATAAAAGATGCTCAGGAATTATGGTGTTAGATTTTAAAGTAATTTCATTTTATAAACATAAACCCCCCCACAATTTGTGTTAGTGATGCAATAGTTATTTTCATTTGTTACTTAACAACCTAGATACCAAAAGCACTCTCAGAAACATGGATAAAGTACATGATTCCCCTTGCTTCTGCTCTTAGAAATTTGATAAAAAAAAATGAGGACTCAGATACAAAGGTGAGTTGGTATGTGAAGAACAAACTCAAGTAAAACTAAAAATTCCAAAACTGTACTACTGTTGCCTTTCCTTCTGACTAGCCTACATATTTGGAACATTAATGACTTCCCTTAATCTTTGAATTGATGATAGTAGTATTAGGTATCCTACAGAAAGCCTCTTCAGTCAACCTCTGCATACTTGTCAGGCCATTTATGCTGTTTCGCTCTAACAATCCTGAATCAATATATACATGAAAATCTCTTATATTGCATATGTACAAAGTGAAAAATGAATTTAATTTTCCCACAGACTTAACTTTTTTTTTTTTGTAGTTTACAGCTGTACCACAGGTAATACTGGTATTTAACAGCCTGGAAATGTAAGGCTGAAAGGGACCTCAGGAGGTTAACTAGTCCATTGCCCCACACTGAGACAGAAACAACTATATCTAGACAATCTCTTTGCAGGTATTTGCCTAACCTGTTCTTTAAAACCTCCCATAACAGGTATTCCACAATCTCGGTAATCTAATTCCAGTACTTCAACTATCCATATAGAGTATATCTACACTAAAGCAAGGCAAGGGGTGTGATTCCACTACTCATGTACTCATACTCGTGCCAGTTTTTATTTAAATTGAAGCAGTCCAACTTAGAAATCCTGGTGATAGCAGGTTATATTGTGCCTTGTAGTTTCATCAGCTACATTACATCATATATACTACCCAATGCCCAGAATGCACCTACATAACTGGGCATTGGTACATAAGCGAAATAGCCAGTCATCTCTGGTATCCTTGATTAGGTAATTATTTCACACTTTTCTTTTTTCCTTTAATTAAATAAACTAACTTTAAAAAATAACAAAGAATATAAAGATAAAGATCAGTGTTTATTCCCATGTATTAATATTAATTGTTATAAGACATGTGGGATGACATCTATGGTAAACTGTAGTTTATACCATAAGCATAGGTTCTTTTTCATTCAGAAAGATGTTTTGCTTTATCTACTAAGTCTGCTATAAGATAAACAGTATTTAAACAACAAAACAAAAATGTCCACAGTATCAAAGAATGGAAAGCAGTAGGGGCCAATAATGAAAGTCTACTTTTCCACCAGGAATAAAAGGTAAGTAATGTACCCTTATTGCTGAGAAAATGTTGATAAAAGCAGAAAAATGAATAGATAAATACTAAAATTAAATTTCAGTCACATACTTTTCAGAGTAGTGCTTTTATTTGCAGCACAAACACTAATACATGCATTCAGGAGAAAATATTTTAAGGTTAAGAGACGGGGAAAATCTGGGCATCCACCTTTGTAACAAAGTCGATACACATTTCATTTCCCTCTGTGTAACAATGCTGAAGCAACAGCATTTTGCAGAAGTGTCAAATGAACTCCAAGTGGCTGCTCTGCAAATCTCAACTTGAAAGAGTATCCTGAGGCTGGCTATCATCTGTGCAAAAGCTCTGGCTGAATGAACTCTAATCTGACCCCTGAGCATCAGTTCAGCTGAGAAATAACAATACAAAATATGTGAAGACAGCTATTTTGATGAGGTTTTTCTGGACATGGCAATTTAATTTGTTGATGTCCCTGCACCGAAGAGGGTACCATAAGCTTAGGCAGCGTAAAGTTAACATTCCATGACACTGCAGGTACTGTGATAGCAGGTGTACCGTCCCTATGATGAACCTTAATTACTGAGGCAGTATGGAAATCAGTGTACCTTTTATTAATCAACTCAAAGGAAAATAGCATTAATTAGTAGTAGTAGTGTCTAAAGCTCTGATCAAAAGCCAAGCTGTTCAAAACTGGGATGCCACTCACATTATGCAGATGTTCAAAATACATTTTGTTGGTTTTCTCAAGGTTGGTTCTCTTTCAGGAGGTTAATGCAACTCATTGGCAAGAGAAAATTAAGGAATAGGCATGTGCCTAGGATTCCAGCTCCCACTGTCCCATCATGGTGCCAGAATCTTAGCTTTCATGTCACAAACCAAACCAAACCTCACCGGTTTTCTAAGAGAAGACTGAAAGTGATTCAAATATAATCAAAACAATATCCAATAACAAAACAATCATAGAAATTATTAGTCCACTATATGTAATTAGAAAGGCTTGCAAATAAAACAATAAAGTGGTACAAAGCAAAATCACTAATCCTGCAACTGAATTTGCAGAGGGAGATCCTGAAAGAGATTCATTTACCTGTCAACCTGTACAAATTAGGTTGCATAATCAAGGCCTAAAGTTCTCTTTACCTCTTTTCTCTCTGCCTTCCTTTATTTGCCCAATTCATTTTTAGATCTTGAACTCTTTGAGTCAGAGTCTATTTCCCACTATATATGCCTAATACAGTGCCTAATATAATGGTACTCCACTATCAGTTGGTATTTAGGAGCTACCATAATACAAATACCAAATTTACATGTCCATACTTAAAAAAAAATCCTTCTCCTCAGACTCCTCCCAAAGTTACTGATAAGACTATACTGTTCTAAGTAACATTTATTCAGATTAAAATGTCCAATGTGAATTTTCTCATGTTCATTTCCCTCTTCCCCCTAAAGAACTCTGGGGTCATTGTCTTCATATCGTCATATTTTAATGCATTCCATACCTTTCAGCATTTGTATTTTTCTAACAATATTATCCTTTAGAAAGTGTGGATAAGAACTTGGCCATTGCCAGGCTTCTGTGATGAGCCACTCCTGGAGCAGCCTCTGCCCATGGCCAGCCCAAGCCACCATGGACAGAGGCTGCTTTGAGGAAGCCTCTCTCACTCCCTCCCCCACACACAGTGTCTGTCCACAGGCAGCTTTGACCGCCCCGCCCCCACAGACAGCAACTGATGCCATCCTGCACTGAAAGGTGGGGTGGCAGGCAGCTGGTATGTATGGGAGGTTGGTTTTTAAACTAGCTCTTCTCATGGATCAGCTCCTGGGTGGCACCCCACGCTGCTGCCTTTGATACAAAGGCAGCAGCCCCTGTCCAAATAACATACAGGATGGATGGTAGTCTCTTCAATGTGGGCCACTTCAGAGCCAAGACCAAGACCACAACAATGTCAGTGGTAGAAGTTCAGTACACTGATGATGCTGAGGTCAGTGCCTCCTCAGAAGATGGTCTGCAAGCAATCATCAACATTTTCACTGCAGCCTACAGCAGGTTGAGACTGACTCTCAATGCACAAAAGACCAAGGTTCTCTTTCAGCCAACACCTGCCACACCACTACCCAAACCTGGAGAATGTCATCATCTTCCCCTACCTTGGAGGCTATCTGTCCAACAATGTTGATGTTGACAATGAAATCTACCACCAAATCTTCAGTGCAAGTGCAGCTCACGGATGTTTACAGAGGCAAGTCTTCGATGACCATGACATCAAGACACAGACCTAGAATGACATCTCAATGTTGCTATATGGAACTGAAGCCTGGACTCCCTACAGATATCATATTAAAGATCTAGAGAAATTCCACCAAAGGTACCAGAGAAGAATGTTTGGCATCACGTGGCAGGTCAGATGACCAAATATAGTGTCCTCCCAGAGGCTGATTCCTGCAGGATTCAGGCAATAATCGCCAACAGGCAGCTATGATGGTGTGGTCACATGGTCAGGATGCCTGACAGATGGTTTGCCTAAACAGATTTTCTATGCTCAGCTAAGGACTGGGATGAGGTCTTGTGGTGGGCAGAAAAAGCACTACAGAGACGTCCTTAGGAACACCTTGGTAAAGTGTGACACTGACACCAGGGAGAGACAGGGGGAGGATCGGGTAACCTGGAAGACCACCATCAAAGATGGTGCCCAACACTTTGAGATCAAATGTCAGCTCCACGAAGGAGGTCAGAGAGCCCAATGTAAGGAGTGTGCCCGGGGCCTGCATTGGTGCCATTGGTGTTGGCACCAATAGAGATAGAGACCTCACGTGCAGCCACCGCTTGAGAGTATTCCTTGACAGAATTGTCCTAATTTCTCATCTATGCTCTCATCAGATATAGGTATCCCAAGGAAAATCTTACTTGATTTGAGGGATCCCAGAGACAGAGATCGAGATCTAACATGCCTAATTAAAACACATTTAAAATTCATCCTGATGCCAAATAAATGCACTGATACTTTTTTCTATCACACTGATTACCATAATGATGATAAACTCAAAGTAGCATTGATTTTTTTTCTTCTCACAGTTTTGCCAATTTGTAGTCCAGCAGTTGCTCAGAGAGGGTTATACTTGGCGCAGAAGAAAAAAAAAGATTAATTACAGAATTATGCTGCTCCTTTTAGAAACTAACCTAATTGTTAAAAATGTTTACATATTTCAAATAAGCAAACAACTATCTACTATGTTACAGTAATGGCAACTTTATAAGGCCAGTCAATAAAAGCCAAGAAATTGAATGGAGACTAAACACTTGCCTTCATAACTCAGAACCCATTGCCTTTTTCCCCCTTATAATTGCTTGGATGAAAAAAAATTAAAGCTATATTTGGGCTTCAAGACAATATCAGTCTCACTTGCCATTTCCTGGCCTTTGTCATCTGCATAAATTAATCTAAGTTCCAGTGATTTTTTTAGTGTTATTAGAAATATGGATAAGTTCCATTTTGATTAAGAATAATATACACACCAATAGCATGTAATTGTATCAAAACATGAATTTCTAATAGAATTATCGGTCATAAAAATGCATGCCTTAATTTAACAAAAAGAAACATCTGCAAATAATCTGCCTGGAGTCCTTACAGGAATTAACTGTTACTTCTGGAACCTATTGCCACTCCCTAAGTCTTATTCTCTATCACACGTTTGTTATTGGTCCTGACCTGTTACAATTAATCAGTATAATACTTCCATAGAGACCTTTATATCCTCTAAGTGTTGTACAGATGTTAACTAACCCACCCTCATGGCACCTTTTTGAAATAGGTAGGGTATTTTCATATCCTATTTTACTACTGAGGAAAGAGACTTGCCTAAAACCAAAGCACATCAATATAAAAATCTAGAATTGCAATTTGGGGGTTCCAGGATCCAAATCCTATGCTCTATCTACAAGGAAACACTGTCTATATAGTAAACTGGATAAGTAGAAGACTACATAGTGGAAGTGAAAGTGTGGTAAAAGATTAAATAATCAGGTCAGAGAGTGATACTAAGGTGAGGCAACACTGTTATTCCTATCTTTCATAATCCCATTTGTTACTACTTCTGGTGGAAATCTTCTTGGACTGTTATTCATTGGACTATAAGACTATTGACAATCCTATGTGTAGTATTTATTGATCACCCTGCTCACATAGCTACTGTAGATGACAGTATTTTTTTTCTTCCAGTATAACAATTCACAGTAATACTTTCAGCACAGTTTCCATTATTATCCAGTAAGTGTTACTAACTTACAATGCTCAAGCAAGTTAATTTAATAGGTCAAAAGGGTTTTAAAGATTCCTAGGATAGGTTTGAGGTTCATGAAAATATAAATTGAGGACAAATAATTTCTCTGAGATACTAATCTATATTAGAGAGTTTGTCTGTCTATGAGCAAGGGGAAGTACACAGTTCGCCCTACATCGATTTTCCTAAATTCAGGAGAAGAGAAAATAATAGTATTGTATGCTGGGCAAGATATTGTTGAAGTTGGTTGACAAAATCACCAGCCTTAAATTAAGAAAGTAGTTCAAACATTTAAGCTCGTCTATGAAACAATAGCAAGCGTCCACCTAACACATCTCACCACCCAAATAAATGCTCATGTGCACAAAGGTGTTTTGCTTGGCATTGCTTTTAGAGAGATAGATGTGGGTATGAGAGAAGGAAGTTTCTAATATCTTATGTAGTTGTAGTAGTCTCCAGATCACAATGCAGGATCAGAACCTATTAATCCAAGTTAAAAAAGAAAGTTTTGTGGCTTGATCCAAAGCCTTCTGTAGTCAATAGAAAGGCTCATTTTGGTTCAGGCACTTCACATGTATGACATTTATGCTAGTGTCCAAAATAGCACTCTTCACTAAAAGCTACTAATCTAATGTGGCAGTGAGATATCTTCCACCACAGAGACAGTCTTGCTTTGTGCATATTACTAGCATTCAGGTGCACAGAACATAATGAATCTATTAGATTCATAATGGAATTGATTAAAGACAGTTGAAATAACCTGGTCTCTTCACACAAAAGGAACAAAAATTTAGAGAAATGAACAACTGTAACATGAAAGAAGTCAAGAATATAATACAATATGACACTTGGATATGGTCCTCCCCCCCCCCCACACACACACAATGTATTAATTCAAAACACTGTGCAAATCTTTTTTTCAAGACAGTTGAAATCTGTCTTGTGTTTGGTCATTGCTCTTCCAGAAATGATGCAAGATCCATTGCTTTGTCCCACAGTAATGTTCTAGAAAAAGACCTGGTATATAATTTAAAAGGTATACCATGCTAAAAAAAGAAAAAAACATAAGGATCCCTTTACTATGCACTCATGTTAGCAAGAAAGAGAACACAACATGTCAAATTTATGCTATATTTTGCTGAGTTTATAAATTTAAAAGTTCAAATTATAGCATGGTGATGAGTAAGGAATAAATACCAGATAAAGCCAGATTTTTCTCAATAAACTCCCACACTTGAAGGAGTAGCTAACCTTTAACATACAATACTTTTATCCAAAACTGAAACCAACCACACATGATACAGAAAAAAATCACTTCCCATGTAGTGTGTAGGATTTATTTCCATTTATAGTATCCTTACCCTTGGAGATCAGAAAGTTTAACTAGTTTATATTTTATTTATTACCTTTGATCCTGATTGTACACTGCCTTTGGCTTCACCATCCACTTATTTCAGAAAAACAACATTCCTTATTCATGTACTCCCTGATCAAAGGCTTATATTTAGCACAACATACATTAGAAAAGTAGATTTTGAGTAGATTTCTTAGCACTAAATAAGAATGCAAGCCTAACACAGGAATATTTACTAGGTCAGGTCATACTGTACACAAATTATGAAAAGAAATTTGGTTTGCTAAATTTATAAATTTTAAAAAATATTAAAATGTGGGCAAGTACAAAGCCAGTACAATTGAACAAGCAAACTGTTACATAATAGGAGGGAAAGAATGTCAGGCCCCATAAGTTTACTTTCGTCTTACATGTATCATATGTTGAATGTTATTTACAAGAGGCCATATGTATGAAGATCAAAAGCACCTTGGCATATTTATGCCCAGGCGGAGTTTTCAGACACATTGTACTTCACGCAAACTAAAACGGTATCTATGGAACTTCACACCCTAGAGTCCTTAGGTATTAGGAACTAACTTTGTACAGGTCATATGGACATGCCACTCGTTTTGCCTTTTACTTGCAGTACTTCACAGTAAGAGTAGATTTAGAGTTTGTCTTGGATGTAAACATTAGTTTTTAATTAAATCAAGTACATGAATTAGTTTAATTAATTTGAAGAAACCCCCCAGGAATATGTCCAACCACAATTAGCAACCATAGGTACATTATGGGGATAAATGCACATGATCTACCTAAGTGCAAGTGAACATCAACCAAAATTTGACATCCCCATATAAGTTTAACATCAGTCACTTAACAAGAATAAGCTTAATACAGTGAAATTTTATCTATTTTAAATATCCAGTACACTTAATAGAATCTATGACATCTGTAATATAAACATAACATGATTATATACAAATACCTTGGAACCCTATGGAGAGGGTCCTGCAGACACTATGTATCAGACCATTATGATACCCCCAACAGCATGTCAGAATGTAGTATGTATATTTCAGGGTTAAATGCTAGCAGTGCTTTTTCTTCAGGTTTTTATTGCTTCTTTGTGCTGAGGAAGAGCCTACAACTAGTAATCAGGTACAGCTAAATGAAGTTGAGATTCACTTTTTAAAAAGGCCTGAGTGATTTTAACAGCCTGTGAATTGAAAATGTCTGGGGCTTAAGACAGTGGTGCAAATAGGTGACTCATGGGAAGGAAACAAAGAGGGCACAAGCTAGAGGCGTAATAAGTGTACTAGGGATGTAAGCGGCTAATTGAGTAGTTGACTTATGCTTATCGGGTAATGGAGTGATTACTGGACTAGTTGCTTCCCCAGCCTCCCTTGCTGCCTCAAGTGGGGGTGAGCAAGAGCCAGTGCTGGGGAGAGCCAGCTTAAAAGCCGGTTCCCCCCAGCACCGTCTCCATGCGGGGGTAGGAGAGGCAGAGGACCAGCGAAAGACCAGGTGCAAGCCAGGAATCAGCTGGCCCAGCTTGCGTCTGGCCCCAGATGCTGCACCTCTGTCTTTAAATGCTTTTTAAAGCTGAGCCAGGGCATGAGCCAGGACAGCTGATTCCCAGCTCACACCAGGTCCTCCATTGCACCTCTACCTTTTAAATGTAGTAAGAGCCAGGAACCTGTGACTTCGTTTAAAAGGCAGAGGCTGGGAGCTAACTCCACTGCAGCTCTGCAGTCTACCCCACCCCTTAATGATTAATCGAGTAGTTGATGGAAATCCCATTGACTACTCAATCAGCTGATTAAACGAAATTTAATATCCCTAAAGTGTATTCCCCACCTATACAAACCATTTCACATAACTACTCCCCCTCCTGTTTTCAGCCCCATTCCCTCACCAACCTACGTTACCTATGGGGACAAGGTTGCTCTGTCCTCCCGCTGTTTCAGATACAGATTTCTGAATTTCAGGGCTCTCTAGATCCTCATGCCAGAAGCTCCTCCAATGCAGCTGTACTGACCCCAGCGTTGTCCCATGGCGGGGTTGTACAGATCCCAAGTATGAGATGTAGGTACATGGAATGGCTGGGGGTGGGATTGGGGGCAATACAGTCATGACAGAGGAGTTGCTGGTATGGGGCTGTCTGGTAGCTCATGTTCTTTTGCTCCTCTGTTTTTTCTATTACATCATACTGACAAGTATTTTAATGGTATAGCGTACCTGACCATACTGCCCTACTTGTACCATTGGGATGTGGAACTCTGGAGTTATAACTCATGCCCTATTTAATTTGGTCTTGATGTGTTCCTTCAATTATTATTCTTATGCAATAATCTTATGCTTCATAAAATCAGTGTGAGCAGAGACTTTTTGTTGTTACAGATGAAGGGAGAGGAGGAAAGAGATCAAAAAGACAAAATGTTGCAAATAACTCAGAAACGAATATAGTTTTTTCTGATTCGGTTGGGATTCCTTAGTTTCTTTTTGGTTGTGCACACATTGCAACTTCCAAATAAATATAAAAGCTCTACCTCTAAATAATGTAACTCAAGATCATTTAAACACAGTCTTCTAACTGCATTTCATTAAATATGTCAAATTTATGTTAGAATTTGCTGGGTTTATACATTGAAAAAGGTACAATTATAGCATGGTGGTGAATAAGGAGTAGATGCCAGAGAATAGCAGATTCTATCAATAAATTCCCCTGTTTAGGGTAGCTAACCTTTAACATGAAGCATGTTTATCTAAAACTATCATCAGCCACTCATGTGATAGGGAATAAAATACATCACTTCCCATGTTTCTTCATGTTTTAAGTTGTTCTTGGGTTTCTGCTTAATAAACATCTTAATTTAAAGAACAGGATTTTTATAATACAAGATGTCCTCGGAATTGGCCTTATTTGATTAACGTGTCTCCTGCTATGCCCCTTTCCCCAAAAAGTTAACAGAACACTTACATTTCCCAAAATGAAAGCCTCATAATCCTATCTTAAGTTGTTAACTCCAAGAAAGCAGCTTTCTGAGCACTGCTACCAGACATCTAGCAATTTCAGTTCCTATACTTCAGTTACCTTGTTCGTGTGTATTGATAAAACCTTAATCTATAGATCTCTCCCCATCTCTTCTCTCTCCCCTTCCCCCATTATCCAGAGTGTCTCTCAGGCTATATCTTTTTCTTTAGTTACCTGGCCATATGGTTATTTGTAGCTTCATACTCTGTCTCTGGTGTTTTATTTGGACTTAATATTTCTATTTTCTAGTTTCTCTCTTTTCACATGCTGCTCAGTACATGCATATTTTTGTATCTGCTTTCTTAGGGATGTAAATGTTAGTTAAGTATTTTAACGATTACAAAATACTTTTAAGTATTTTGATGAAAAGGTAGTCTATTTCAATTGCATAGACTGGCTATGTTTACACACTTTTCTACTTGTGCTTTACCACTAGGTACAAAGCAACTGTAATTTTTTTCCATAGAATATTTTTGATAGTTATGTTTAAACACAGATTCCAGCCTAGCATTAAACACAACTAACAAACTATTATTTCCTGGAATAATTGTTTGTGAAGTATACACATAAGACTTTATATTTGTGTTAGTCAACATGTCTAAAAACTAAAGACCTGGCTTATCCATTGATAGGTGCACCACATAACCTGAAATAATATACGACTTATTTCCGGAGGCTAGGGATGGCCATACATACCTGAAATACTGCAATCAATGCAGCTAAGATTTGCAAGTTAAAGTAGTAAACACTAAAAACTTTGATGGGAAGAAAAAAAAGAAAAGAATGTGCAGTTTTTACCAGTACAATCATGTTGGTTTGGATTAAATAGCTAACATCATTCTGATAGCAGACATCATAATTCCTAAAGATGCAATGTTTCATAATAGAAATGCATTTAGTTTAAGACAGAAGTGGACAAATCGGCAGACAAATGTGTGTGTTGACTAAGCAAGGAACTAATCCCAATATTATTGGGAGTTAACCACCAACAGTAGTTGTAGAAAAAGTACAGTATTAAACTCCATTCTGTACCGAGAAAGTGAGAGACAGCAAAAGAATGTGAAAGCCAATAGTGTAAACCACTCAGAAACATGCTGTTCCAAGACTGCGATTAGCAGTCTGTTTTGCTAACTCCATATAGTAACGTTCTGAATGAAACTGAGCCATTATGATTTTATTCTGAATGGGATTTCTTTACTTGTACGTGAGCCAACACTTGAATTTTAGAGACTGTTAACATGAAAAGAAAGGTCAGAGCCCAAAGGGGAAAACCTCTCCACACAAAAGTATACAGTTATTTTAGGAAAAACCACATTTATCAGTATTTCATAAGAGCTTGGACAACTCTTGAGTTAAACCTACAATAAGACTTAAACATTACAGGACTATAGAAATCTTTTGGAAGTTAGCTAAGCAAAGGGAGTTTCAACTCTGATTTTAACCGTGTGTAGCTTGAAACAATGGAGAGATTTTGTTATTTATTGTTCGATAATAAATCTATTACAATTGAACTGAGTCTGATTTCATTTTCAGAAAGGTGATTGTGGTAGCATAGTGCTAAAATCAAATGAAACTTATCACAGAGCTAGAATAAAATGAACTAGTTAACTACAAATTGGAATTGAAACATTTGGTACATTGGATGAGGTACATCATATGTTGTGGCCAGTAGGAGATATGGATCTTGAAAAGCATGTTTGATGGATACTGCTCATAAGTCACATATCTATCATACCATGGGGGAACCTTACCCAGCACAGTAAACACTCAAATAACCATCACATGGGTGAAACCAGACAATCACTATGCTTTTGAATGAACTCATACAGAAAAATGATACTAGACAAAAATAAAGTCTGAAAATCACAGGCCCATTAATTTGAACTCAGTTTTATGGAAGGTCTTAAAACAAATTCTGAAAGAGAATACAGTTAAGGACATATAGTTAAATGGTAATTGGGGCTAATATACAACATGTTTTTACTAAAGATAGATTGTGCCAGACCAACCTGATTTCTTTGAGAAGATAACTCTAAATCTAATCTATCTGGATTTCAGTAAACCATTTCTTTCAGATTGTCAAGAGTAATAAAATGTAAGCAATATACCATTTTGTATTAACTAGCATTACATGAAGAAATTATGACTTAGTTGGCACATTATTCTGGTATGAGGGCTATTTATATAGTAATTTAGAAATTAAGATATTTAGGTAAAACATTAGACATTAAGTACTATTGATATAATTATGA
Organism: Rafetus swinhoei; assembly: GCA_019425775.1. Classification (NCBI taxonomy): domain Eukaryota; kingdom Metazoa; phylum Chordata; order Testudines; family Trionychidae; genus Rafetus; species Rafetus swinhoei. The sequence goes on along the minus strand of CM033437.1, from coordinate 184,699,543 downwards.
CCTGTGTGAGATTAGAAAAAATATCAGCTCTCTCAACTTTTGTATTTGCTGCTACATATCCACCTGCTGGTTTCATTTCCAGAAGTACTGTATGCTACTGGATACTCCACAACTCAAATTTTGAAGGGGGTTGGTAGTTTTTTGTTGGGGATGTTTGTTATTTACATCAAAACATGAAAAAATACATGAAGGAACCATGCAACTATTCAAAATGTATTTCAATAATCCAATTTCATTTGCTTTAAAAACAGGTGCAGTACAGGTGCATCAGGAATATGATATTTAGATGATCATGTTAGAACCACAGAAATTAGAGATGAAAGCAATCTAGTAGCTTATGTAGTCAGCGTATCTACCAATGTAGGATTGCTCATTGTTGTAACATTTACTAGTATATTTTCCTGTCAAGGTTAAAATGTTTCATCACTTTCTTTGTGAGACTATTGCGCAGCTTCACAGATGTTATGAATTGATTGGCATATGAGACGCTGCCAGGTCACATGCCAAACCCATGTCTAATTTACTTTGATGATCATTTCTGCTCTTTTTCTTCATTATTGCCTTCCAAGTTTCCTCCCTCTCATAAATATCTGTATTTCAGAGTCCTGCCTGAGGAGGCTGTGAAGGCTGGGACTATAACAGAGTTTAAAGAGAAGCTAGATAATTTCATGGAGGTTAGGTCCATAAAAGGCTATTAGCCAGGGGATAAAATGGTGTCCTTGGCCTCTGTTTGTCAGAGGCTGGAGAGGGATGGCAGGAGACAAATCGCTTGATCACTGTCTTCGGTCCACCCCCTCTGGGGCATCTGGTGCTGGCCACTGTCGGCAGACAGGATACTGGGCTAGATGGACCTTTGGTCTGACCCGGTACGGCCGTTCTTATGTTCTTATCTCCTAGCTTGCATCTTCCTCAAGATGAACCTCATTATCTCATTTCTAATCTCTCCAGATCCCTTTGCATTATCTTTCTTTATTCCTTAGTATTTCCATCACCACTCGATTTAGTATTATATATGAAATTTAATAGCACGCTGTTTACTCCTTTTTCCAGATCATTAATAAATTTTAAAAGGCTGGCTCTGTTATCCTGTGGTACCACTTTAGACACCCTTTGTTTATGGTCTTTCAGCTAATTTTAATCCACAAGATAATGTTCTTATTCAAGCCAATATTAATACATTTTCAAGTCACGTTGGGTAAGACAAAAGCAAATATTTTATTATAATCCATACAGACTGCATTTATTACATTCTTTTTATACTCCTAATTTTATTAATCAAAAATCTATTCTTTATTCCATTGACAACATATTTATATTTCACTTCATATTATTTATCTGTTCCATTACCCTCTTTTAGACATTTAGGGTTTGTCTACAGTACAAAGTTAAGTTAATAGTAGGCAGTTAATGCTGATCTAACTATAGAGGTTTACAATGCTCCTGTAAGCCGGGGCTGAATTACTGCTTGCTATTAGCCAGCTAAAAGGAGAGAGCTGCACTGGGGGTGGGTGCGCACACTCCAATTGTTTAGCTCTGCAAGATAAGTAACTGTTAACTGTTGATATGTAAATACAGCTCATACCAGGAGGGGGAAAGAATCCGAGGTGTGGCTATGTAAATCCAATTCAGCCAGGGCTGATGGAGGATCAGTGTTGGAATGGAATGTGGTGTATTCTAACTAATTTAGAATGTTGTGGGGGTCAAAAATTGTGCTACCCCTCAATGTGCGAACTGTAAAATATGACACCAGCGCTTGCAGGAGAGACACCATCATTGTAAGAGGTCTCAGAGGAACAAGCATCCCCCTGCCAGAGTTGAGTGAACTGCGTGGGGGGGGGGGGAAGGGCTTGAGTCAGCCTGCTTCATGCCTGCCAGGTGTGAGCTGTAAGACTGGCTCAACCTGCCCCCTTGCCCCTGGTTTTAAGGACAGACCTAAAGCAGACTCCATAAGGTGTCTTTTTGCTAGTCCAGTGGAAGCTGGAATCTTTGGCCAGCCTAGGTGGTGGCTAAAGAGTTGAAATCACTAAGGGCTGAAATCGCTGGTTTGGCGGGGAGCCACACCCATTGCAGCCAGTGGAGCAGCTGGCGGGACTGGCTGGCAAGTGGCCAGCGGAGCGGCTGGCTGGAGCGGGCAGCCGGCAGGAGCGGTGGCTGGTGGGAACGACAGGCAGGCGGCCGGTAGGAGTGGCAGCAGGCGGCCGGTAGAGCGGCTGGCAGGAACGACTGGCAGGCGGCCGGTAGGAGCAGCACAAAGGTGGCATTGCCTCAGGCTCAAGGAGTAGAGTCATCAGGATGATGTGTCAGGGTCAGCACTGACTGGACAGAGCTGTAAGTGGGGTGTTTGACGTGGGGTACAGAGAAAGTTTGGGTAAGTGAACGGAACCCTTACCTTGTTGGGCTGGCGAGCCTGAGAGGCAAAAGACATTGCTCAATCCTTTTGAGCTGGGACAGTTACTCGTGGGGGAAGGGGCTACAAACTCTGTTTGTGGTATTTTCCCAAGATAATGCCATGTGACCTCTCTCGCTTTTTCATTAAAAGTTTCTTTTCTACATGCTTGTGCTTGCGAGTGGGGAAGCATTGCCTCTCAGAGGTACCCAGGGGTGCGTGAATTTCCCAGGCTACTGGGTGGGGGCTTGAGCCAGTTCTGTGTGAGATGGACCCCTAGATATTGAACCTGGCCCTGGTTGCTGCTGGGCCTACCTGGTGGAAGGGTTACACTCCTCTCACCAATTTTACTCTCCTACAACATTAACATACAGGCACCACAACAAGAGGCATAGCCTTGAGGGTGATGTACTCAGCACAACACAGAGTCATTGCCTTCATCTCCCTAAGTGGCTTCCTGGTGGTGTCCCACAGTGCCCTTTGTGATTGCTCTGGTCACCAGTTTGAATTATGCAGCCCCGTGGCCAAGCATATAGATACGCACCTCTCCTCTTTTAAAGCCCTGCATATTCTTGAAAGCATGGTGAAGAAAACACATTTTACACAAAGGAACATGAGATGTAGTGAAATTGAGTCCAAGGTCACACTGGAAGTCTGTAGCAAAACTTGGAATGGAACCAAAATTTTCTTGTTGCAAGTCCAATGACAAGATCATCATTTTCATAAAAACTCTTTAAGATGTATAGCAAAACTTACATTCTGTAGTGGCTCATGCTATAGAAATAGCAAAGGTAGACAGTAAAATCTGTTTTCTGTCTTATATTCTCATTTCTTGTGTTTGTTTTTGTTTTCATCTCAATTATTCTTGTTTCTGTTTTTCATTTAGTTATAATGGAGTTACAGCCGGTCCCCGAATTGCAAACGGTCGACTTATGACCGTTCGCAGTTACGACCAAAACTGTCGTAAATGGTGGACCCCGAGTTATGAACATGATCCGCGCTTACGAACAGTGCAGTCGGGTGGAATGATATGGGGTCCGACTTACGAACAAACCGAGTTACAACCAATTGCTTGGTCCGTAACCGGTTCGTAAGTCGGAGAGAGGCTGTATTTGTTTATTCCTAATAATCTTTAACTATCTACTTAAGGGCATTTATAAAAAGGAGCTCGGTATATCAGTTAATATAATCCCATCCTAGCTACCAATTTCCCTATCTGTAAAAGTTTCAGTAAAGAGTTACTTTTTTGTTTTTCTAGATCTGAATTTACTTACAGTGGGGGAGTAAAGAAGATCAATATTACCCATTCTGATCTTAACACTTATTAATTTTAAAATCTATTATTCTGTCATTTGATTGGGATCTTCACTTTTTGGCAGATTGTCTACTATATAATTGAAATCTCCTTTTTGATGTCTCTATGCCAGAAAGATTAGAGTTCTCTCAGCAATTTTATTTGTGATATTTTTTCGGCATTCACTATGTAGCTCTATGTTCAACCTAGAAGATAAGGGAATCCTCTGCTTAATCATTTACACCTGCTGCCACAAAATAGAAAGGGAAAATACAATAGTCACAAAAAAAACCCTCCTACTTTTTCTTACCTCTGAAAGTTCATTTTGGGGGTGGAGAATTGAAGCCCAATTCCAGAAATATTTTTGTGCACATTTTTGATGAGGTGTGAGATCTGCTTAATGGGGGAAATCCCAGTTTACCAATGACCTCTAATTCCATCCACCTCACCTAAAAAGTCTTTACCACCTTTGTCCTTCTACTTAAAATGAAACATACTTAATTATTTCTTTCTATTCACTTCAGAGCTTCAGCCAGGGAAGCGTCAACAAAGACAAATATTTGATTTGATCATCTCTAGAACCAACTCTGTTTTTGTCTCCAGGTGGTCCACGTGTCTTCATAATTTAAATAATTACCCAAGTATTCAAGTGTACTTGCCTACTTGATATGTACTTGCATATTTGTGTGTGCACGCTGATGGACCAGGAGGAGGGGCAGTCAGTCTTACATGCCTCAACACTTCTTCAGCCCCAAAGAGCCTTGAACACCTTCTCCTGTCAGCAACCACTGACCTCAGACCACTCACCACTGGTTCGCAGCAGCTAGTGAGCAGGGATTCAGCCAGTAACAGGACCCATCAGTACGCATTAGGGGGAAGTTAGAAAATATGGGACAATTTGCCCATTTTTAAGGATAAATTGGGACACCTGCAGGAGGACTTAAACATGGGACTATCACTTTAAAAATGAGACATCTGGTCACCCTAAATATCAACACTGTGCTATTTGATGAGTATCTGCAAGTTCCCAGTGGGATAACAGTACCTGATAATGGAAGTCTTTCTTACTCTATTCTCTCCCAATATGAAGCTTCCAATCACTATAGTATAACATGTGCAAGAGACTTCTGTGGAATCAGTATGGGTAAAATATGATAATTCTGGCCTTTACCCCTCCCTTTTTCTCTCTCAGTTAGATGTCAGCAGATCTGTTTCTGTGCCAATAACTGAAACAGAGGGGATAATAGGCCCCCCTTTTTTCAGTTCCCCAGAATTTGCTTTTGTGTACTAAAGCATGCTTATAATGCAGAATGTGACTCCATCCCTTACTATACTGAAATCCAGCAGTATAGGTCTCTGCTTTCATGATGCCCTCTAATTCTCACCAAATACCAAAAATATAATCTATTATGTTTGAACAGTCAATATTACACGATATAACATAGATTCCGTAGTTTAGATGCAAAACGTGTTTTTACATTGGTTTCAAATTCAAATTTCAGGGATTTCTGACAAGCGATTTCTGTAGGTACAAGCTTCTTAAAATGTCCTTTGGGGACATCTGTCTTCTCAATTCCATCAGTTGTACTGAATATAATACTAGTGTCCCCAGGTAAAAGTCATGATGCAATTCTAGCAGACAGTTGCTGTACTTTGTGCAGTGTGGGTGTGAGAGCTAATTTTGTCCTTAGATTCAAGAGCTTCATTAACAGTCTTAACACATTCACTGTAGCTTTCTAAATCCTTTCAGGCTTTAACACTTAAGGTACCACAAAAATAAACAAACAAAAGTATTTGCTATTCATGTTTTCATGGGCAATAAATATAAGGTCTTTCATACCATGTCAAATTACTCATTGCAGCACTTTCATAATAGAGCAAAAGCACAAGAAACTGATTATATGTAATAACTAAACATTACATTAAACTATTTATTCTGTAATAAATATGTGAAGCTCTGAATAGAGATTAATGCAAACTAGAGGAAAAAATCAGATGTCAAATTTAAGCAGGAATAAGAACTTCAATGTAATGCATGTTACAGTATTTCTGCTATGCTTTCAACACCACTATTCCAAAGCAATCATAATTATGAAATACATTTAAAAAACATTCATTGCACTATTATTCACTAATCTGAAAAAAAAAACATTTAGCTCTCTCAAACTGGACTACTTTTCAAGTTGCAACGCGTCAGTCATATGGTTAAGAATAATGTAGCTGATAAAAACGCCTTAAGCCCATATTAATGTTTCTGAATATTGTACTTATACTGAAGCAGACAAAGGTGAGCCTATCTTTCGTGCAATACACATGTGCACAAACTGAAGCAAAATTTTAATCAGATTATATGTTTGCATGAAAATTATTCATTTACATTATATCTTTTCTTATGGCCTCAGTACAGCATAATCACAACACAGATAAAATGCTACATGATGCTGTCTGGGAAACTGTGTGAATTAACATTCTGCACCTAAAACGTATTGAAACTAACAATTTCAAATTAAGCTTTGGGTATCCCTGCAATTTGTGTAACAACTCAAGACTTAAGAAACAGGTAATATTAAAATACAATTTTTTAGTCAAAATCCTTACCACGTCAGTAGCTTTTTATATTTTACCTATGGCCGAGGAAAGTATGGGGACACTGTACACAATATCAAAGACTGGATTTTCAAAAGTGTTTAGCATTAGCCATGATTTGCTCCCACTTAAGTTAAAAAAAAAAACAAAGCAAAAAACACCTTAAGCACTTTTGAAAATTCTTCCCAAATGAGTTAACATTAAGGAACCTATTGCTAATTCATTGCATTTCTTACATATACTTTATTATTGTGATAGCTGAACACACACATTCCCCTGCCTACTTGAAACACTAAATAAAAATAAAAAATTGCAGACACAAAGAAGAGTTTAAAAACTACAGATTTCAAGCACCAAACTGAATAATTCAACTGCACAAAGCATGCGTGCAATACATTTTAGGAGTACAAAACAGGAGTACAGGTTGAACCGCTCTAATCCCGAACTCTCTTGCCCAGAAACATTCATTGTCCAGAATTATTTTAGTTAACCGGATGTCCACTTTTCATGGGTGTGGCCAAGTTTTCCATGGTCCCATAAAGTTTGTTTACAGCCACCAGTCCTAGCTTTCAGTGTTCTCTGCTGTTATATAGTGCTAATTTAACCCAAATGTCCTCTACCAGCCCAGTAAGCAGTGGAAGTGTTGATAATGCTGTTAGATAATATTGAGCTCCCATGGTCCAGAAAATTCTCTCATCTGGAGCCAGTCAGGTCCCAAGAGTGCTGGTCTAGAGAGGTTCAACATGTACTAAAGAATTCATAAAATACACAATATACAATGAAATTGACTAATTAAAACTGTAACATTTTATTTAAGTGGCCAATTCAAGACTGCATTAGGAACAGAATAACAGGGACAAAAATATTTTTTTCTTATATTGTAATAAAATTGTGTAGCCAAAGCAGTTCAGTGTAGGTTGAACCTCTCTAATCTAGCAGCCTGAGGACCTGACTGGTTCCAAACCAGTGATTTTTCCAGATCACAGGAGGTCAATATCGTTAGCAGCATTGCCAACACTTTCAGGATGTCTCTAGACTGGCAAGTTTTTCCGCAAAATCAGCCGCTTTTGCGGAAAAACTTGCCAGCTGTCTACACTGGCCGCTTGAATTTCCGCAAAAGCACTGACTTCCTACTGTAAGAAATCAGTGCTTTTTGAGGAAATACTATGCTGCTCCCGTTTGGGCAAAAGTCCCTTTTGCGCAAAAGGGCCAGTGTAGACAGCTGAGATTTGTTTTCAAGAAAAAGCCCCGATCGCGAAAATGGCGATCGGGCTTTTTATGAAAGCGCTGCCTAGATTGGCATCGACGCTTTTCCGCAAAAAGTGCTTTTTGCGGAAAAGCGTCCGTGCCAATCTAGACACTCTTTTCCGAAAATGCTTTTAACGGAAAATTTTCCGTTAAAAGCACTTCCGGAAAATCATGCCAGTGTAGACACAGCCTCACTGTTTACTGGGCTCTTAGAAGACATTTGGGGTAAATTAAAGCTAAGTAACAGCACACAACACTGAGAGCTAGGACTGGTGACGGAAAATCTATATGGGATGGCGGAAAATTTGGCTGCACCCATGAAAAGCGGACATCTGGCCAATTAAAATCATTCTAGATGATGGATGTTTCCGGACCAGAGAGTTCTGGACTATGCAGGTTCAACCTGTAGTTTGTATGCTAAATCATATTGTGGGCCTATATGTAGATCTGGATGCAAAGCAGTCCTAAGTCTCTACAGAACAGTAAAACACAGTTTTGTTAAATAAACCAATTTGAAAAACCAACTGTAAAGGGATTTTATTTTAATATTTGTTTCAAATGTTTTCTTTTTTCAAGACACAAAACCAGAAAAATATAAAAAAATATGATCTGTTACCTAAGTCAAAATGTGTGTCTTTGACAGATAGTGTAAATTTCTGAAAATATGCAATGTTAATAGTTTATGCAACTAAACATGACAGGCTACTCTTCTGTGCATGTGCAGAGGGGCATGTATTCATATAAATGTATTCATATAAATAAATATAAATTATTGGCAAACAGGACAAAAAAGAGGGGAAGTCTATGAGTTTCTTTTTAATGACATTTAGAAGCAATTGGACTGAAGTGGAATTTGTCCTGGAGAAAAAGAAATGTTCAATTTTTCCATTCACCTTAAGGACTTTTGAGATAGTAAATTTTCCATAGGCAGTTGTCATTTGACTTGAAGGAGATCATTGTTGGCCTCCATCCTAAAAAGATGAAAACAAATCTTTTTGACTCCATGTGAACTAAATATCTAGAAGGACTGTCTATTAAATATGACCTGACAAGCTCTCGAAGTGTGACTATTTCTGGCACAGGTTTTAAATTTCTCTGATGACAGAATCTGACTAAGGTAGCCGTATCTGGGACCCTTATTTGAATCAACTGCAAATGGATTAAATAAAATTACCTCTTAATTTGTTATCGCTATGTAAGGTTCTTGTGTGTCTCAAATTTGATTTTATTCTCCTCCCTACTTTTAGGAAGAGCAAATGACTTGGAAAAAAAATAGGGCAGATCAGGCTGAGATAGTGTTGGACATTGGTTACAAGTTCTCCACAACTGGCAACCAGGTTGAGAAATAGAAACTTTGTTTAAAAGAAGACTAATAATATTTTGAATATATAACATGTATTATAATACTAGCATAGGGGAAAAGACTGATGCTCAAGGCATTGGATTGCAAGTAAGGAAATACAGGTTGCAGACTAATCTCTATTGTTCTCATTTGCCTATGATCACACAGGGAATAATTTTACCTTTCTATGCTTTAATTTTCCCCATGAGTAAAGTTAAGTAACCTCCCTTCTACACAGAGGTTGGGCTGTGATGATGAATTAATGTTTGCAGAACATTAATTCATCTGTCACTTTAGATTAACCAAACTATCTAATTGTTGAGATGCCTAAACTCCTGAGACACCTAAGTTTCTATTGGCACAGCCCAGTATGTGCCCAAATTTCTGCCACTGGGCATTAACATAATTGCCTTTCTTCTGACTCCAAGCAACTTGGGCACTAACTCATACCTAAACTCCACTGGGATTCAAAGTAGGTAGTCCCACACCCATCTCAGCTGAAGTGTGTCATCCCATAGACACACTCACAAATTGCTTTAGAGCATGTCTGCTAGATCAGGCCCCAAACAAGATACTGCTGCCCCCCGTCTTCTTCATCAACACACACACATTCTCTCACACAATACACACACAGTATGTGGGAGAGTTGGGTTCAAATCCTCAATTTAAAACCACTCCTTGTGAGTGCCCTAATCATGGGGCTACACAGTCTCTCTTTTGCAAAATTATCACTGAAGTATTTTATACCAAGATGTTCAACAGGTGAGTGAAAAATCCACATCAGACACATCAGAGAATATTGTATCATAGTGGTAAGGGCACTATGTGATAAGGGTAAGAGTTTGAGTCCTTGTTCCTCTCAGGCAGAAAGGAGATTTGGAATCACATTTCCCAGATGGTAGGAGAGCACCCTCGACACAGTGCTATTTAGTGCAGATTGAACCTGTATAGTCTGGGACTGTCTGGTCCAGCAATATCTACAGTCTGGCAGGACCATGGATGTTGCTGGACCAAAGAACCCAGCACCAGAGGTTACCGGCAGCTGGGTGCCCAACCGGACAGCGGGACCAGAAAGGCAATGGGGCCAGTAGGGTAGCGGAGCTCACGGGCCAGCGGGACAGCAGAGACCAGTGACGAGACAGGGGAGCCCAGTGAGGAGGCTGATGTCCTCCCAAGAGTCCAGAGGCCTGACTGCTCTGGTCAGTCAAACTCCCTTGTCTGGGACTGGTCAGGTCCCAAGGGTGATGTTTTTCATAAAATGTTACTGGAGATTTAGTGATCTATTCATGGTCTACAACAAACAAACAAAAAACAATTAAAAAACAAATTCTACTTAAAAATACAACTTTCACCAGCAAATTACAAACAGGCCTATTTTTTTTTAAATTTAGTATCTCAAAGAACATCAAATCACTTGCAAATACCAGAAAGAGTAAGACTACTTCAGTGAAAACTAACACACAAGAAATCTATCCTATGCAAATTAATTATACAAACAACTGTCAATGAGTGACTTTCAGATGAAGTACACAAAACTTAGCAGCATCAACTTTCAAGACAGTTGGAAGTCAAAGGCAATACAATTATGAACCTTTTAAGATGTAAGGATAGCTTGAGATTTGAGATCTTGATAGTATTACATCCAACTATGATTTAGTGAATCTAAGGAATTTGTGACCATCCATTTATCAGCTGCTACTGGATGCATTTTATTATCAGTTCTATCTAGAAATGAAAACATACAGCACAAGGCAATAGTTGTAAAACCATTTGTTAGCACTGATGTATGAACTGGTTTCATGTTTTTACTAAACCTTTGATACTGCACATTCAAATGTATACTGAAAAAGGATTTTCATTAAAAGATATTCTTTTTAGTTTTTCGCCTTGAGCTCAAATCAGCACTGGCTCTGAATAGTGCTTTTATAAACATAACAGCAAACAATTTAATCTAGAGAATGAGAAAACAGGGTGTGTGGTTTATGCCTAATAGACCTTCCTTTAGCCTCACAGTCTAGCAATTTTCTTTGCATACTGGCTTGACCTGATTTTTCATGACTTTTTTATAATGAGAAAGCACTTTCAAAAATGTTAGGTATAACAAAAAAACAAACAAAAACAATCTGCTGCTGCTATTCATCCATTCCAAGGAGACTGGACAAATATAACAGTAATTTGATCATCATATCAAAGATGTTACAGCAATCTAGAGGTTCGTCCAAGGTCTACTGGAAAAGAAGAAAGATTTCCTAGGTTACAACCATTCTATAGGCTAATTATGTATCAGTGTATTATGCAGTGTTGCTCTAGCTATACTGCTCCTAGGGTATTAAAGAGACAAGGTGGATGAGGTAATATCTTCGGTTGGTTAGGGAGCCAAGCTTTTGAGCTAACACGACTCTTCACCAGGTCTTTGTAAGCTAAAGCGCTTGTCTCTCTCACCACAGAAGTTAGTCCAGTAATATATATTACTTCACCCAGCTTGTCTTACTAATATTCTGTCAACAATATTTCACACTACAAATGTGACAGATGTTAAAAATTCATTAAAAAAAATCTTCTGTACCTGCTACTCTTAGATTTCTACATTCTGCAGACAAATATGTGGATTTCTCTGCAGAGTACAAATATATTTAAATCTATTTACTGCTTCTTAAAAGTGAAAATGTAAGCTCTGAAGCAGACATTCAAAGTCAACTTGCCATGTGAAAATGGATAATTGCCAGAAACAGACAAGCTGATTGTGTGAACTGAATGAAAGGCATAGGTAATGACATTGATAAACATGCCATATAAGCTGCTCCACTCCTAAGTCTCTGAAAAAGTCAATATATAAATATGGTATATCTGTCAAAGACACTTTCTGAATATTATAGCAACTTAATAAACATAAAATGGATCAATTACTTCACAAATTTTATTTAGCAGACTACTAAATATCTATAGCAGGAAAGTATGTTAATCCCATTATCAGAAGCACTTATAAACACAAGTCCCTAATTTACTTAAAAAAATACTCCTAGCGCAGTTTACAAAAGAGGTACTTACAAGCAAGTACCTTTTATTCAATTAAGAGAAAAAAAAACCCACACTACTGGTGTCTCTCTCTTTTCCTAAACCTTTTATGGACATTTGCAATGCTATACTACATTTGAATAGAAGTACAACAGTATACTTCTATAAGTCTGTCTTGATAATTTGCTGATTTAATTAATATCAGTCATCAGATTCTGAATTGCCATAGACTCAGAACAGATTAATCGATCCCAGCTTGTTTGCATAAATGATGTTACAATATGGCTCGAGTGCTTTATATGTTCCAAAGACATCTTAACTGGTTATACAAGATTATTTTGACCCCTGGAACATCATAACTTTTTTTTTCTGACTCGGATGTCTATGCTTGAAAGCCTACAAAGTGCATTCTGGGGCTGAGACACACGGTTATATTGTGTCTGCTTCTAAATCCCAAGAACTTGAAAAGAAAGACTCATTTTGTGGACTTCATCAACAGTATATAATTTCACCTGTTAGCATCTACATCACTTATAGTATATCATTGATTACTTATCACTGTTCAAATGGCTTTTGCCCCAAATAGCATCTGTCTTTGAAAGTATAATCTATTTTCAAATTCTGAACATCCTTTTTGTATTGCATACAGTTAAACTCTTTTGCAGTAGCAATATTATTTTACAAAGCATTCTTTAGCATAGGACAACTGACATTGGTGAGGGTTGGATGACCTGCGTTATACTGCAACACATGTAATTCTCTAGCACAGGCAATTATCCCATGATAACGCTTTTTTTCAGAAAATATTGTAATGCAATGGCTACTTTTTTATTCTGTGAAAGCAAAGAACTGCTTTTACTAGTATACAGAAACGTTCACAGATGGGTCACTGACTGACAAGGGAATTGTAAATTATTCAGTAATAAAATAATAATGACACATTAATGTAACATTGTACCTCACACACACAATGACCTCAAGGTTCTTTATAATAATTACTATTCATCAAAAAAATCTGCTGATCATCAAAAAGTTCAAACTGATTTTATTTTAAAATAGAATTGGGGCTAATGGTTGATTTAAAAGCATCAAGGTCCTAATTTACAGTTTCAGCCAACGAAGAGTGCAATATAATGTAACAACTATCCCAACTACTGTATGTATTTAAAATGGGAGCTAATGACTAAAAAGAAAACTTGTAACAAAAATATAATTGACAAACAAGAAGCTCCCATCTTACAAGGTTCACAACATACCAGTAGATGGAAGACAGTATCTGTTTACACTCTGCTCACATTTTCAAGGTTGTCTTCCTGCAAGGTTGTGTACCAATACAGGCTCCAAAAGGGTCATGGTGCACTAGAGATGCCAATTAACACACCAAGCTGTCTCTGTAGGGAGAGCCAAGGTTGACAGAATCCTGCTCAGTGGAAGAAAAGAGCAGCAGAAAGGGATAACAGGTCAAACTCAAGGAGAGCAGAAATAGTTTTGGATTTACACATTTTTATTTAGATTTATGTTAGTGAATCTAGGGAAAAGACCTGAAAGTTATGGCCACTGAGACAGGTATAAAGCCCAGAGAGCATAGTTTGAGGACCAGAGGGCCCAGAGATGGGTCAAAAAGCTTTGTATGAGGACACAGGCTCCTTGTGGCAGGACTTTCTCTTACTCTGGAAGGGGTGGGCTAAATTGTGACTTCTTGAAGTCCAAGTCTTAAGAAAATACATCACCACAGCTCTGGAGTGATTTTCAGCAAAGGGATGCCAGAAGGGGGAAGAGTTATGCCATCACAAGCATGAGGCAGCACTAGATCAGTGTTTCTCAACCAGTAGTACGAGTACCCTTAGGGGTACTCAAGAGAAATCTGGGGAGGTACGTCAACACAACTGAAATTTGGAGAAAACTGAATTTTTGTTTTAAGTTTTACAATGCTGTATTATTTTTGTACTTTTTTCACCCAAAAATGTCAGCACCCACCCGGCTACAATTAAGTTGTTTAAACAAATGTGTTGCAATGGTAGAAAAAAAAATGTCTGAAAACTGTAGGTACTGGGGGTACTTATAATTTTTTTAAAGGGGGTAACTTTATAAAAAAAAGGTTGAGAAACACTGAAATAGATCACTGAGCCAACCTTCACATTCCCTAAGAGAACAAGAACACTAAAGAATAGACCCCGAGCACCCATTTTATGACAAATATGTTAAAAAACAAAATTATGAAAATTGTGACAAATTTTTATTTATAGTGTTGCAGCTGTATTGGTCTGAGTGAGGATATGAATGTGACAGGATAGCTGGAGGTAATATCTTTTATTGGACCAACTTCTGTTGTGGAATATACAAACTTTTGATCTTCAAACAGCACTTCTTCTGGTCTAGGAAGGAAACAAGAATATCTGAGCTAAATACAAGTTAGGATAGCTTGTTAAACATGCTGCAGGAGACCACTTAAAGTAAACTGGGTAATTAAGGATTAACTAACCAGTGAGGGGTATTACAATTCATGTAAGTAGGCATAAAACCAGTGTCTCTGAGTCTATGTTTTTAGTGTCTAGCAAAGTTACGAATTTAATTTCTCAAACTCACCTTTTGAAGGCGTTGTAAAGCTTTTCACTGAGGATATGTTCTGAGATGTCAGATATGTACTAATCTCTGTGAAAAGTCTTTGTCCATTCATGATAGTGTGCGGGTTTTTTTATTGTTTGTTTGTTTAATTTTTTAAATCATTTTTCTCTGAGTTCATTCGAGAGTGTCATGGCTATCTGGTTGCCAACACATTGCTGAGTAGGGACACTTGCTGCACTGGACCATCAACTATACACAAGAAACCACTGATAACCACTCTTACCTACAACATGTGCATGAGCCTTATGCTAAACAAATGAATCTTCAATTGTTCACTTTAATTTTAAATAGCCTCTTACCATGTGTTAATCCTTTATGCTTAACTGTCTATTCCAACCTGACTTAGCTCAGCCTGGTTTCCTTCCCAAGACTTGAAAATGAGCTTTATGAAGCTCTAATCTTATCCTTTCACTATCTACCTTGTCCCTCTATTAATATTTATGTCTAATGGCATTAATAATCCAAGTATATTCACATCCAGATACTAGAAGTAGCCTATTTTGGAAAAGGAGATTTTGGAAAAATCTAAACTGGATCAAAGCAATTTCAGAGGGGTAGCCATGTTAGTTTGTAACTTTAGAAAACAATGAGTAGTCCTATGGCACCTTAGACACTAACCAAGATAAACAGAATCATGAAGTTTTCATGGGTAAAACCAAGTGAGCACTCAATGGACTAGATAAGTATTCCAGCACATGTTCAATCTATCTATTCCCTACTATTGCTGATAAGGTTCACTGGCATGATAAAACTTCCTGGCAGATCCATTACAAGCAGATCATTAAATTTCCAGGGGCACTATCAATCAAGTTGTAATGTTGTCTCCTATTAGCCACTAAAGTATCAACAGCTGAGACACACAATGAAAATGAAAAGAGGGAAATTCCCACGCCAACTATTATTCAACACTTTATGACCAAATATCCAAGCCAATCTACATTAAGACAACTCAATAAAGACACCGTAAATTAATTATCCAAACCTGGGTGATAAGTCAAGTAGAATGCACACAATATGTAAATTAGAGTGAGACAACAAAGGTTTAATTAATCCAACTGGATGTCATACCTCTTTTCAGTACCAAAAAGGTCTCAGTATACACTAAAAGAGAGTTTTGAGATACTCCAGAGAAAGCCATCATTTATATAAATTACTTTTGCAGAAGTACTCAAAATGATACAACTCTTGAGTGGAAAACAACAATGGCAAGTCAAATTAAATTTTTCTGTTTCTGAAACCTCACCCACAACAAAAAAGCCTAGTTCCAAAGAAATATCTTTGCACGAAGAATTGACTCAAGATGAAGCGATTGTTCACCTCAAACTCTTTTGCTGTTTGCAACCCCTCCCTGAAGAACCGCCATCACAAAACAAAGAGTAATGCAACATGTCTTTAAAAGCTGCATAGTAGTCCTGTGGTAAGAAAGAAGTTGTGTAACTCCCACCATAACACCACTAGGATTTTCAGAAGCAGTGGTTTACAGCAGATTTTTTTGTTTCTCTTTTGTAAAAGAGCAAAGGCAACATATTAATGTATCTGACTTCAAATCCTACCCCTCATGTGAGATTTCTTTGTTCTATCCTAAAAACCTAGATGACAGATCCTTAGTTGAGAAAGAGTATGAACATCTGCAATAGAGAAAATCTGCAGTATTGGAACCACCACTTGGATATTAGTAAGAATGCATGCACAGGATTAAAGCTGCAACCATTAAACTCTCCTGCTGTCTTTGTAGCCAGATACTGCTATATTTTGAAGCATCAGTCGATGGTGCAATCAGCACAATTATTTTATTACGTTGTTCACATAACATAAGGACTATTAACTGTAGTGTAGTGAATATTTAAAATGGAAAACTGGCAAATAGTTCAATAGAGGTTGAATTCAAGGGCAGAAGGAATCATCCACAGCTCCTATGAACTGCACTTTTTAAAATTTCCTCAAGATAATTCACTTTTCTGAAATATTTTTTCTTTCTTTTGTTCACAGTGCCACGTTTTCCTCATGGTTATCATGATATATCCGTAACAAGCAAACAAACTTAGCATGTTAGGTAGGAAATAAACAGAAGTTGTACACATACATTTTAATACAAATGCCTCAAGGATGGGAGAAAACTGCAGAAAACAAAAACATTTCAGTGAATAAGTATCTGAATCACCAATGCTGCCATCCCGCAAGCACACACCCCAAAGTTCCTTACGGGGAAATTCAACAGTTCTTCAAATTGAATTTGCTTTTCCATATAACATATACTCTGTGGCTGCGTCTAGACTGGCATGATTTTGCGGAAATACTTTTAACGGAAAAGTTTTTCCGTTAAAAGTATTTCCGCAAAAGAGCGTCTAGATTGGCACGGATGCTTTTGCGCAAAAAGTGATTTTGTGCAAAAGCATCCGTGGCCAGTATAGACGCGATTTTGCACAAGAAAGCCCCGATGGCCATTTTAGCCATCGGGCTTTCTTGCGCAAAAAATTAAGGTGCCTGTCTACACTGGCCCTCTTGCGCAAGTATTCTTGCGCAAGAGGGCTTGTCCCTGAGCGGGAGCGTGAAAGTATTTGCACAAGAAGCACTGATTTTGTACATTACAAAGTCAGTGCTCTTGCGCAAATTCAAGCGTCCAGTGTACACAGCTGGCAAGTCTTGCCAGTCTAGATGCACCCTGTATGCATTTGGTAATCCTTAAAAAAGTAGGTGAATTGACTATTCTCAGATTTATTTTCTTTTATTTATAAGTTTTTGTAGTATTCACAAGAATCCTCATTCCACTTATGTTCAATATTTTAACATAGGATTGTGCATGAGACAATCCAGAGCACACTTATGTATCCTTTTATTCCCTGTGACTGTACAAGGAAAGTTTTCCTCCACCATATAGCAATCAAGAATTAAGATTTTTTTTTCCTATTTCTTTCTTTAAAACAGCTAACAAAACAAAATATTTACATGAAAACAAATTGTTAATATTGTAACTTTAAATTCATAGACATAAAGAAAAAATGCGTGATGCTAATCTGCTGATTTGAAGCCGGAGTGACTACAGTAGTTTACATTAAAAACATTCTATTTCCCCTATTTTCAATCTCTCATGAGTTATAAAAATATTCATCCTATTGTGCTTACATTTTCCTACACATTTTAGTTAGTATAAGCCATTTTCCCAACCCTTCTGGAATATTTTCCTTATTTTTTAAAAGAAGGCATGTATTTGTTAACATAACTCCAAATGTCTCTAAGTAAATGTTAAAACTAGCAGTAGTTTCCATTAAGCATCTTTGACTGTTCAGATGAAGGTTGGTTTCAACTTGCTTGAACTATGAGTCACCACATAACTCCATAAAGTTGATATAACTGTTTAGCACTTCTTCAGGAATGTTTATCTTTAACATAGAATACAATGCACATGAGTACATCGTTAGCTGTGTAGTAACAAAATAGCCCTTCCTAATTTCCTGCCCAACTTTACAAGAACGAACAGTTGGAGTTCCTTTATATGCAGACAAACAACCACATAGAAAGGAATCCAATGCATCAGGGGAGGGCAGAAAAATAAGCAGTGGCAAATTTTTAAAGTGCTTCTACACAAATGCTAGGAGTCTGACTAATAAGATGGGTGAACTAGAGTACCTCATATTAAAGGAGGGGGGATTGACATAATAGGCATCACTGAAACCTGGTGGAATGAGGAAAATATGTGGGGACACAATCATACCGGGATCTAAAATATATCGGAAGGATAGAGCAGGCCGGGTGGGTGGCGGAGTGGCACTGTATGTGAAAGATAATGTAGAATCAAATGAAATAAAAATATTAAATGAATCAACATGTTCAATAGAATCGCTATGGATAGTAATTCCATGCTCCAATAAGAAGAAATTAGCAGTAGGGATATATTATCGACCACCTGACCAGGACAGGGATACTGACATTGAAATGCTGAGGGAGATTAGAGAGGCTACCAAAATAAAGAACTCTATAATAATGGGGGATTTTAATTATCCCCATATTGACTGGATACATATCACCTCAGGAAGAGAAGCAGAAACAAAATTTCTCAATGGCTTAAATGACTGCTTCTTGGAGCAGCTGGTACAGGAACCCACAAGGGGAGAGGCAATTCTCGATTTAGTCCTGAGTGGAGCACAGGATCAGGTCCAGGAGATAACCGTTACAGGACCGCTTGGGAATAGTGACCATAATATAATAACATTTAACATTCCTGTGGTGGGAAGAACACCTCAGCAGTCCAGCACTCTGGCATTTAATTAAAAAAAAGGGGAATTACACAAAAATGAGGAGGTTAGTTAAACAGAAATTAAAAGGCACAGTGACTACAGCCAACCTCTGCAAGCTGCATGGAAACTTTTTAAAGACACCATAATAGAGGCCCAACTTAAATGTATATCCCAAATTAAAAAACATAGCAAGAGACCTAAAAAAGAGTCACAGTGGCTTAACCACCATGTAAAAGAAGCAGTGAGGGACAAAAAAGGCATATTTTAAGAAGTGGAAGTCCAATCCTAGTGAGATAAATAGAAAGGAACATAAACACTGTCAAATCAAGTGTAAAAATGTAATAAGAAAAGCAAAAAAAGATTTTGAGGAACAGCTAGCCAAAAACTCAAAAACAAATAACAAAATGTTTTTTTAAGTACATTAGAAGCAGGAAGCCTGCTAAAAAACCTGTGGGTCCCCTAGACGATCGAGATATAAAAGGAGCAATCAAGGACGATAAAGCCATTGCGGAGAAACTAAATGATTTATTTGCTTCAGTCTTCATGGCTGAGGACGTTAGGGAGATTCCCAAATCTGCACCGTCCTTTGTGGGTGATGAATCTGAGGAACTGTCCCGGATTGAAGTGTCATTAGAGGAGGTTTTGGAACAAATAGAAAAACTTAATGTTAACAAATCTCCGGGACCGGATGGCATTCATCCAAGGGTTCTAAAAGAACTCAAATGGGAAATTGCTGAACTATTATCTATGGTTTGTAACCTATCCTTTAAATCGGCTTCCATACCTGATGACTCGAAGGTAGCTAACGTGACACCAATATTTTAAAACGGCTCTAGAGGCGATCCTGGCAAATACAGACCGGTAAGTCTAACTTCAGTACCGGGCAAATTAGTCGAAACAATAGTAAAGAATAAAATTGTGAGGCACGTAGAAGAACATAATTTGTTGGACAAAAGTCAACATGGTTTCTGTCAAGGGAAATCACGTCTTACTAATCTATTAGAGTGCTTCGAAGGGGTTAACAAACATGCAGACAAGGGGGATCCAGTAGATATAGTATACTTAGATTTTCAGAAAGCCTTTGACAAGGTCCCTCACCAAAGGCTCTTGTGTAAATTACATTGCCATGGGATAAGAGGGAAGGTCCTTTCATGGATTGAGAACTGGTTAAAAGACAGGAAACAAAGGGTAGGAATAAATGGTACATTTTCAGAATGGAGAGGGGGTAACTAGTGGTGTCCCCCAAGGGTCTGTCCTAGGACCAATCCTGTTCAACTTATTCATAAATGATCTGGAGAAAGGGGTAAGCAGTGAGGTGGTAAAGTTTGCAGATGATACCAAACTGTTTAGAATAGTCAAGCAGAAGCAGACTGTGAGGGACTCCAAAAAAGATCTCACCAAACTGAGTGATTGGGCAACAAAATGGCAAATGAAATTTAATGTGGATAAGTGTAAAGTAATGCACATTGGGAAAAATAACCCCAACTATACATACAGTATGATGGGAGCTAATTTGGCTATGACAAATCAGGAAAGAGATCTTGGAGTTATCGTGGACAGTTCTCTGAAAATTTCCACACAGTGTGCAGCAGCGGTCAAAAAGGCAAATAGGATCCTAGGAATTATTAAGAAAGAGATAGAAAATAAGACACAGAATATCTTACTGCCCCTGTATAAAACTATGGTACGCCCACATCTTGAGTACTGTGTACAGATGTGGTCTCCGCACCTCAAAAAAGATATTTTGGCCTTGGAAAGGGTTCAGAAAAGGGCAACTAAAATGATTAGGGGTTTGGAATGGGTCCCATATGAAGAGAGGTTAAAATGACTGGGACTTTTCAGTTTAGAAAAGAGGAGATTGAGCAGGGATATGATACAGGTATATAAAATCATGAGTGGTGTGGAGAGGGTGAATAAAGAAAAGTTATTTATTAGTTCCCATAATAGAAGAACTTGAGGACACCAAATGAAGTTAATGGGTAGCAGGTTTAAAACTAATAAAAGTTCTTCTTCACACAGCGTGTAGTCAACCTGTGGAACTCCTTGCCAAAGGAGGCTATGAAGGCTAAGACTATAAAAGAGTTTAAAGAGAAGCTAGATAATTTCATGGAGGTTAGGTCCATAAAAGGCTATTAGCCAGGGGATAGAAATGGTGTCCCTGGCCTCTGTTTGTCAGAGGCTGGAGAAGGATGGCAGGAGACAAATCGCTTGATCATTGTCTTCGGTCCACCCTCTCTGGGGCACCTGGTGCTGGCCACTGTTGGCAGACAGGCTACTGGGCTAGATGGACCTTTGGTCTGACCCAGTACGGCCGTTCTTATGTTCTTATAGTCTGTATAATCTTAAAATTGTCCTTTCCTGACCATTAAGTGCCCAACAGTGTTATCTTAACATTCTTAGTGTGTTCTTTAAGTGTAATTTATACATACTGTCAGTGAAACACTAGATGCTGTATAGACATATAAGGTGACAATGTTTAAACCCTGAAGATATTGTACTGGGCATACATTAAGTGAAAATGGGATATAAAGGATGTGAGGTAACCATAAGCAGCATGATTTAATAGCAAAGTTCAGCATGTGTCAGTGCCTCTGTTTCTTTGGAATTATTTTTAATCTTTTTTTTCCCCAATGAAAGCAAATTCCAGAAGGTGCAAACATGTGATTGCCTGGAAGAAGATGCAAAATCTGGAATGGTTGAAGGACACAAAAAGGGTCAGTGGTCGTGTATCAGAAGGTACGAAATGGGCAAAAGATAGGAGAAGAGAAAAAAAGGAAAAAGACGAGCAAAAAGTAGGTTATGATAAGGAACTAAAAAATGATACAAAAATGATACAAAATTCTCAGTATATGACCACAGAACCTGCTAGAAATGAAGGCATATGTATATGTCAGTCCTGACTGCAGATGCTCATCATTATCCTGTTTCTCTAGCTCAAATCAGAGCTACAGGAATGAAGAGGAACTGCACAGATGGCTTCAAAGCAATTTACCAAATCCAAGCAGATAGTTGCTCCCTGATACTCTTCCTATCAACAGGATAAGGCTCTTCAGAGAGTCACAGAAACCAATATATACCTCTGTGCTCTATCAACACTACAGCCAAGCTCATGAAAAAAAGTTAAAAGGTCATTTTTTATAAGGAAAGGGATGTCAGTCAAGTTCCACAATAGCTAAAAACAAACATCAAAACATACTGGATGTTCTATTTTATCTGTCTGCATAAAGATACTTACATGGTTTTTATTACTATATCTGAAGACCTCCAAACCTGTAATATATTTATTTGTCCTCACATCATCCTTGTGAGGTCGGGGAAGTACTAATTTAACAAATAGGAAACAGATGCAAAGAGAATGAGGATCAAATTTTGAGAGATGTTTAGGTGCCTATTTTCCATTAATTTTCCTCTAAAAATCTGTCCCTAAGTGACTTCACCTAGTCCATACTCAAAATCTGTGGCAGAGCAGGAAATTGAATCTGGATCTCTTGAGTCCTAAACTAGTGCTATGAACCATTTTTCCTCATTATCCTGTGTGAATTCAGATTTTATTAGAACGAAAAATCAAACATTCTATTATTTTGTATTTTTAACAGTTTTGAATGTTTTCTCTGGACTCCAAAAACTGTACCTTTCAAATGCAAGTTTCTGCCTATAGCCTACTATTACCATCCATAAGTATAGAAGTAAGGGAAAACATTATTTTGTATAATTTTTCTATGTTAAATAAGAGACTGATAGTACATAAAAATTATACAAAACATTTGGCCCTTTTCCAAATCCTGAGGCTAACATATTACCATACACATTTGCAAGCTTCATCTTACTGTTTTGTTCAAGAAGGCAAGGGCAATGTAAATAGTATTTTAGACTATCTTTCATTCAAGGATCTCAAAAATGCTTAAAAACGTTAATTAAGCCTCACAGCTTCTTCTGAGTTGGGCATTTGGCTATACATTTTACAGATAAGTAACATGCCTAATCTCTAAGAGTAAAATTTAAAATCGTTGTATAGGATTTTAGCTCTAAGACTCATTTAAAAAGCCTGCACATACTTTTGAACATTAATGAATTATAGTTTAGGTCAATAACTGATTAGTATATACATAACTAATATGTTTTTAAATGCTTCAACCTTTGTCAGCACAGTCTGTAATTGAGTAACATTGATATCGATCAAAGATTTCTTTTGACAGGTCTATATATAGTATAGGCATTCAGAAATTCATATTCCTTTTTCATTTGATTATATATCAGTTAGGCAAGTGGCAAAAGATCCTTGGACTGTCTGAAGGAAGAATCCTTAATATACTAAGTCCAGTGTAGCACTGGGAAATGGGAATGTAGCAAATCAAAACTGATCAAAAACTGAAAGCAGATGAAGAGAACATGCTGTCATACATTTTTGTAGATATTCTAAGCTATTTAAAAATCTGATTATTCATGGATATAAAGCATCAGAGCAGTGGTAGAAGAGAATACAGAACCATGGCATACGACAGCTTTGTGTTAATACTTTTACTCCATCTAATTGATAACTTACAAGGCAAAGAGAGACCATTCTTTTCCCCACCCACAAGTTAGTGGCAATGGCAATTTATTCCACAAAAACTGACAAAACTATATAGCCATTGGATGTGAAAATGTGAAGAAATTAGCTGATTTATTTTTTAATAATCCAAATAAGTTTTGACCCTCTTGTCTTCAATCTCTCCACCAGCTTGCCATATCTTTTTCACAGAGTACTTCATTTTCATCTCTGTGATCCCTTATATTCTGTGTCCTCCCTATATCACTGTTTTCATTTTCTATCATGTCCTCTCCCTATATAATTTTAAATACTCCTAGTTTACCACCTTATCTCAGTTTTACATTCTCAGCTTTGTATCTTAGGTGTTATTGCTCCTTAGTCACAGAAATGTTTCTTGTTCTCATCCATGAAGAGATTTCTCTTTTCTATTTCCCACTCCTTCCTGTCATATCAGTCTTTAAAATGCACCTCTTAGAGAACTCTCTGCTCCCATCATTAATAACTCCCATATGCACCCCTTCTGAATACAGTTGTTCTGTCCAGTTTTGCATTTGTTTTGAATTATTGGATTTTAAGCTGTTTGGAGCACGGGATAAGTTCCATCTCAGTCTTACAAGGTCTATAGAAGTATCTTTCAAAACAATAACCCTGTACATATTTGGTGATACGTAAATATAATAATAATACATTATTATAATCATAGGCTGTGGTATACAAATGCAAAATGAACCATACCATATGTGTCAGTCTTACGTTAGGAATCCAATAATTCAATATTGTAATACTGATGTTCCGTTCCAACACACATCTGTTGTTAGAAACTCCCAACTCAAACACAGAATGGGTCTATTCATTCAAGTTCTATTGTTTTCTCATTTAGCCCAGATTTTAAACCAAGGATGGGAATTATGCTACAATAGTGTGGAGTTAATTATGATTTTGGAAGCTTTGCTTTACTGCTCCATACTTGGAAAACCCTAGAAATCTAAACTTCCTGTAACAAGGGTTAACAATCATATAGTACCATAGTATTTAATTACTGAAGCATTCCAATAAAGTATTTTTCCTCACGGCTGAAGTCCTGTTTGTTAAGCTTATTGATAAAAAGGATAATAATTGACTTCCCTATGAAGTACAATTTTTTTTATTTTAAACCCAAGATATGTAACTATGCTGGCATTTCAGATTAGCCTGAAAAATGCAGATACCTAATGCCCATTGAATTTTGAATGTTAAAATTTTGAAATCCCAGGCCTAGGGTTTTATTGTAAATAAATAGATTATATATTACAATGACCAACTAGGTGAGTGTTTAGAAAACTTCCCACTTTTTCTGCCAGATATAAAATCATTGACTAAATCTACCGGTAGCTGTATCATGGGGGAAATGCATACATTGCTATGATATAGCATAATAGTTACACTGAAAGCTTTGTGATTTGCCCCAGATAGCTATAGTATTTGTACTATTTATATAATTTCCCATAGTAAAAATAGGAAACTGTAAGTGAATTCTGAAGCTACTATGATGGTATACTTATATTTTAAATGTAAAATTGCTGTTTACAAAAAAATTGCATGCAAAATGCTAATTTTTATATATATTCATCCCTTTTTTAGGATTAACTGTAGATGAACAACACATTTGCCTAATTCAAGTCCACTACCCACCACACTTTATCACCATCTGCTATACTGTACTATATAATGTAACTGCAAAGTCACTTTTTTTTTACACTATACTGCAAGTTGGCTTAGTAATTGTTAGGTAAATATACCATTGCAATTAAATTTGTAAGAGTAATTTTTTTTTTACCTTTTCAGCTTCTAAATATCACTGGATAAATTCTATTTGAATAGAAATAATTATGGTAGAAGGGAGAATCAGCCATTCCTAGCACATCCCAGTTTACTTCAAATCCTAGATGTGTACTTACTTATAGCAAGCTGACTAATGCACAGAAAGGAGAGTTTGATGTTTCCTCTCAGTAACAGAGATGCCAGTTTGAATTTACTTGTAATAATACCACACACACTAGGTGTTCAAGTGGTTAGTATGCTAACTGACTATGCCATTAAGTGCGTTCTCTTCAGGAACGAAGGCATCTTGCTTTACAATTTACATGGGAGAAGAACCGTTCATGCGCATCTGACTGCCTTGCACACCAAAACAGCAGAGGGCAGGATTTGATGTCAGAACAATATTGCAGGTGACTTGATAATTATTTTCTAGGTCTAACATAATTCTAGGACTTCTGCCCTCTAATACGAGTGTACAACACAGAACTTTAAGAAAATGGTAAAAGCTCACGTTTCCTGTTCATTTTTTATCTACTATCAAGCAAAAACAACCTTAGGTAATTCAAGAAGCATACCTACTCAATCAGAAAGAACCAATAAATCTGGCATCAGAAGAGAAAATATAGTATCAGCCACCCATGGGGGGAAAAAATGAGGTCAACACACAATTTACAAGGCATGGTGCCATGTTAGTCCTGGTTCATCTTATCACCAAAAGCAGAACTTCTGCTGGGTGACTGATTATTGGGCAGATATACTCAAAAGGAGGAGCTCTCCCAAGTAACTAATGCCATATAAAAAGATTTATTAGGTTTCAATTTTGTTATGCATTTTACAACATTCTGTAATCATGAATCATAATTTAGTCATATACAATATTCTTTTGACTATGTTTTGCTCTTGAAAATTGCATTGTCAAATATTTTCTCCTTATTTTTCTCACTTAGAATTGAATATAGAACACCTATTTAAAAAAGATACTTTTTAACTTTATTTTAAAATTGTAGGTTTTCAAGTAGATATTTTCCTACTGAAGACTACGTCTCGATGAGTTCATATACAGCTACAGATTTATATTACATAAGCAGCACAAGTTTATCTATATGCTACATTTTTCATTAAAAAACCTGATCACAATCCTTCTGAAAGATGAAAAACTGACAGTCTTGAAAACTCAAGTTCTCTATTAATCCACAGGACAGATGGAGTATAGAAAGCAGCATCATACATTTCCCCATATTGTTCTTCCAAAATACTTCAATAAATGTCCTAGAATATAGTTTAGTGCTTGACCTCTATGCAGAAACTGCCAAAAATAGAGCCAATTACTGTCAATTATGGTGGTAGTTGTTTTTGTAGTTTAGACACCTGGCCACTAGCAAATGTAATCAGACAACACATTTCACATAGGTCACTATGATGCTATCCTAAGGTAGCAATTGTCAGTCGCTACTAATCTAAGCAGTATTTAAATTGGTCATCTAAAGCTATTTAGACATTCCATGACAGAGCTTTTTTTTAAACATATCATTTATATATTTATTCGAATACATAAAACATCCATAGGTGAACAGCCCAAGCTATACCATAAATTAAATTCAAAAATTACTCTATAATGATAGATCACTCACACAATTGTTTAAGAGGAGAGCCTGACTGTGTATGTGTTATGAGGATAGGAGCAGGAGGAAGACATGGACTTTGCAGTAAATCTAGAGCTACATCTAGACTACAAGCTTCTTTTGGAAGAAGCTTTTTTCAGAAAAGATCTTCCAAAAAAAACTTCCAAAAGAGAATGTCCAGACTGCAAAAGTGCATCGAGAAAGCAATCTTCTTTTTTGAAAGAGTGCGTCTAGACTGGATGGATGCTCTCTCACATGTAAGTTGTGATTGCTATAGATGGAATGGCCACTGGGGCACCTGTGCTTTTTCCTCTTTCCTCTTCTTCCAAAAGAACTCCTTCTTCCCCAGCCACACATGCTTTTTTGCGAAAGAGCTCTTTCACAAAAAGGTTTCTTACTCATAGAATGAGGATTACCAATGACAGAAAAAACCCTCTGTTCTTTCGATTTTCTTGCAGAATAATGCAATTGCAGTGTGGATGTTCCTCAAGGTTTGTTGGAAAAATGGCCATTTTTCTGACAAAACTCTGTAGTGTAGACATACCCAAAAAGATTAACAAATTTGTGCATTGGTGGGACAAGGACATAAGCAAGTTCTAAAGTCAAGGGACCAATATAGAGAACACCTTGCTAGCAGCTTCCTCTTGCTTATGTAAATTGGTTGTCTAGATCAGACATCTCTACAGATCTTAAGCCTGACCATATTTGCAGGTAAAATAATTTCTCAATCAGGTCACCAATGATTCAGTTGCAATGATCAATGATGTTTAAAATCAACATCTTCTATTCTAACCATAAGTTTACTGGGTGCCATGTAAACATGAAAACACTGGTTTAATATGCTTACAACCTAGAACTCTACTTTATAATCAGCTTGCTGCATTCTGCACTAGCTTCCTCTTCAGAAGAATCCCAAGGTGAAGCCCCACATAAATTATATTATAGGAATCTAATCACAATATGATAAAGGCATACATAATTGGGTCAAGACCTATCAGAGACAAAAGTTTTCACACTTCTTAGTTGGCATAGCCAGAAAAAAGTTCCCTTTGCCCACCAAAAAAGTGGGGGAATGGGGCAGTTGCACTGCTATGAGTTCCATCCCTTCTTCTAGCTCCCTTCTCCAGTGCATCAATAACATTTCTCTCCTGTCTGAATTAAGTAGCGGACAGACAGCTAGTTCTTACCAAGTCCTTTGTTCAGCTAGACACCAGTCCAATTGTTGTGCTGCTCCAGAGGAGTCAGCCAAAAAGAAGAGATGGCTATCTTCAGCCTACTACATACACTGTATCCCATGTTGCCCATTCATCTACCCAGCAGCCTTATATACAAGTTCCACAGAAAGGGTGATGATATAGCTCCCTGTAGCTTTCTGAGGGAGACAACACCTTTGGGGTAGAGGAACAACTGTTCACAACTATCCCATGGCTTCTCTGAGAAAGAGTGCTGAGGTCTACATATGAATCCACAAAAATCTCGCAGTTAAATAGTATCAAAAGTTGTCAATGTACCTAAAGCAATCACCGGTCAGAGGTCATCTGTTAATGTAACCAGTGCAGTTTCTACCACATATCCAAGCCTATAACTATACTGATATAACCAGGGAAGTCTGAAACATCAAAAGCCACCAGAATTCCCCAACCACACCTTCTTACTGCCCTTGCCTAAAAATCAGCCAGACTTAACAGCTAGCAAGACTGTTGGTAACAAGTTTATTGTTCTCACAATAGCTCCTTTAATAGTTACTGACATTTCCATCTGTACCCATAAGCAAATATTAACAAACAACCGAACCAGTGAGGTTTTTAAGTTCTACACACATTTTTCTTTAATATTTAAAAGACATGCATTTTTAACAATGGCTAAGCATTTTATATTGTCTTCATATCTGGATTTACCTATACTGTAATTAGAAACAATAAATAAATAAATAATATTTAATTTCTTAAAGCAAAAGGTGTTGCACATTTGTAAGGTAATCAAAAGTTATGAAAAAGCTCATATTGTAACATGAACAGGGTAATTCTTATCTTCTCTACCTTTAAGGAAGTAAATAACGTATAAGGGATCCAGAAGACCTATCAGTGGAGATTTAGTACACGTTCAACCTCCCTTCTCCAACATCCTCAAGACCTGAGTGGTCCTGAACCACAGAGTTTGCTGGATAAGAGGAGGTCAAGGCTCCCTACTTGGCTGTCAGTGCTGCCCTCAGCTAGGGCTGGGCTCTCTGCTGCCCCCGCTATCTTCATCCCACCCTGTGCAAGCCCTGGCTGAGGCTGTGCTCCTGCTTCACCACTACCATTGTTCCAATCCCGATCAAGGCTGTGCCTTCCCACCGCACCAGCCCCAGCTGGGGACTGCGCTCCTGGCCACCAGCCCCACTGCCTCCAGCCCCGGCTGAGACTGCACTCCTTGCCTTCAGCCCTGCTCAGGGATGTGCTCCCCACCACTCTGGCACACTGGGGCTGCACTCCCCACCACCAGCTCAGCCCAGGCTGCACTTCAGAACCTGGCCAGCCGGAGCGCTTGGATCCAGCAATATCTGTGGTCCTGCCGGACAATGGATGTTGCCGGACTAGAGAGCCCCAGATTTTAGAGGTTCAACCTGTAGTTGTTTTCAATTCTTGGAGATTTCAGTAGCTGAATTCATGAGAAGTTGTGCATTTTTGTCTCAGTAAATAACCTGTAATTTGAATATTTTGAAACAAAAGAAGAAAAACACTTATTTCATTACGTATATGCCTCATTGAGGCATTCTACTCACTTTTCTCAGTGTCTGTCAACAGTACCAGAATTTTAATATAGAACAGTTTTGATTGCTTCTGTCAAACCTTTTTTGTCTTTGCACTTACAGAAGGAGGCTCTGAAGGTGAGAAAGGAGGAGGAGAACATGACCATTAAGTTCACCACAGGAGTTCACAGGTGAGCGACAAACCAGGATATGACAAGGATCAGAAGAGGGTAATGGCAGCCAGGGAAGAGCAGCACCTCTAAGACCTCTTTATTGAAAAGACAAATGGGCAACATAACCTCTTTTTAGCTGGGCACGTGACCACTTTAGTACTGTTATTGGTCAACAATTCTTCTACATACACGGTGCACTGTTTTCCAAGGTTCATGACCCTGTCAATCCAGGTTTCAATGAAATACTCAAGCCTCCTCTGAGACACTTATTTGCCCATTTCATCTGTCTACTCCCCGCTGTTTTGGGCTAACACAGGTTTGAAAAAAATAACTGTTTGGGGAATGTGTTTTTCTATTCTGCTCATTTAATTTAAAAAAAAAAAGTCTGAAACTAATGAACATCTACATACAGTGACACAACATGCAATTTTTTAATGTAACCTCTTCTATAGCAGTCATGGCTGCTCCTGCTATAACAAACACCTCTGGGCTAGAGGCTTTACATATTCCCATGAGTTAATAATGGCTTGATAGGCAGATGGAAATAATTGCCTGTTTTATATATTCATAATTATTGTGTGAAAAGACAAACATATGTACAGAAAAATATCTATTTGACAGTATCCCACAAACCCACGTTTTCCCCTTTTGTATATCACTGGTTGCAAGACTAAGCTTTTCAGGCCATTGCCATCATCTGTATAGCATAATTTTGGCAGGGAACCCTCCCTTAAGTTTTTGGACGGTGCTATACAATATTATGAATATTAAAATGTCATGATATTGAACAAAAGTAAACCTCAAGAAGTATTTGTTCTGGAACTACTATAAATTGTACTGTATGTCAAAGCGTTTGGAAGACTATCATAGAATGCTCATGATCTACATCTAGTTTACTTCTTAAATATTTTAGTGATTACTCTGTACCAAATAAGCTAACTGCAGTTCCAAAGTTGATCACCATATTTGTTTGACTCTGTTTATAAACTCTAAGTTGTGATCTAAGCCTCAAGCACCAAGGCAATCAATGCTGATGAATGACTAGAAATGGTTTCTTTATTCCAGTCCACAATGAATAGAAAGTTTCCATTATCTCATTCAACATCTCCACTCTATCAATTTGACAGGGGCATGCAGTTCTACACTCCACTGCCTTCACACTGGAACTGTATGCAGCTTATCTATCTGTTTCTAATATGAAAAAAAAAATGATAAATGATAAAGTTCAGAGAAAACTTCTTGTTTTCGCTCCCACAAATGTTGTCTTTCATTTTGCTCTTTTAATTGAACTTCTTCTCCTTTATCTTGAACGTACACATTTCAAAAACAGCAGCAAAAATATCCAGTTTAACACATATGAGAATGTGCATATGTGTCCGTGTGTGTGATACACAAGTGGGTCAAACTGGGGAAAAAATACAACACACATGATTTAGGAGTATTGTGACATTATTTACACCATAACATTCCACAATATCAACACTCAGAAAACGGATTTGTAAAAGTTAAGAAATAATAAAAAGTCTTACAAAATAGTATTAATGATCACAAAGTGTGGAAACATGTTAAAGCTGAGAGCAAAGCATTTTTGATCTAAGGAGTCTTGCTCCAGACCTATTTTTCATGGGAAAAATGAGCCAGCATCTCCTCATCTTTATGAAAGACCACTGCAAGACCACTCTCTGTGAGAAAGCTTTTTCACCCTACGTGATGCTCATTATCTGAACACCCCATTCTATTCTCAAACCTTACAACCATCCCAATACACACAAAAAGTCTGACCCTTCTCAGAAAGGGAGAAGTGCCAGTGACTCCAGGAAGGCCAGTAGGGACTTTGCTACTGCTATTGTTTTACATGGAAAAAGCTCAGATAAAACTAGTGGATGAATAGGTAGGTAGGTAGACAGACAGAATAAGTACACGTGAGTTGACCATACATTGGACCATTGGTCCATGATTGGAGTATAGCAGTGTACTCAAGGAATTATTTTGCAAAAATCCATTTTTCTGGTGTTCTTTAGACAAGAAATTCAAGTGGGTAGAGTCATCTTACATGGTTCTCTAAAATCCTCCAAAGTATCATTGTTGTTTCAATAGCATAGTTAGTCTGTCTTTAAGTACCATGAAAATGTATATAATATAATTAACATATATAGGGAGTACACAGACAAGAGATTAAAAGGTACAAGAAAAGGAGGGAAGAAAGGGGCAAGTAACCAAAATAAGAGAGACATCTCAGTTCCCATCTGCTAGGAATTAATCAAAGGTTCTGACATGCCTTTCCTCCTCTCTTCAGCTGCTATGTCAATCCTGCCCCTGTGCCTAGCTTCTATCATAAGAGGAGTCTAATATTACCTCTACGCAATAGGAGACATTTGGCTACAAGAACCATGTTTTCCATAAATTGGAGAGTTTCCAAAATGATCTAATACATTCCAACATATACAGTTCTGAGAAGTAATATTTAAAGAGTATGCATTTTCTTATTAATTTTCCTGTGTAGTTCTAACCAAAAAGGATTGGATCTTGGGATAGTTCCAAAGCTTTAAAAAGTTAAACAGTTTGGAACTGGATTACCTACACTGGAAGCTCTTATCTGCCAAATTTGAGGATGGGGGAAGGAGGTTTCTGAATGCTTGGTTTTCTATTTTTACTTTGATGGTGAGATCCCATCAGGCCTTTATTGTAAAAATGAACCCAAGGTGTGCCGTGTACAGTTTTAATTATTGAATACATTGCAGAAAGCTGAAAAATAAGTTTCCAGTAGCCTGTTGGTCAACAGAGTTTCTAAATATACTTCTATGTGGTTTTATTATATCACCACTATGGAGCACAGATCCTTTTGAGATAGGGTTACCCACAGTTTAATCACATAAAACTGAACACCCGTGTTGTGCCCCACCCCTCCTCCAATGCCCTAGGCTGTCACTGAGACCCTCCACCCCACTCGCATTACTCCTCCTCCTGCAAATGCTTGCTCTCCCCAACCCTCACTCACTTTCACTTGGACTAAGGCAGGGATACGACAGAAGAGGGCTGAGGACTCTGGCTGGGGATGATGGGCCATTCTATATGCTTTATGAAAATATGCTGATGATATGAATGCCATAACTGAAGAGATGCTTTGGGCAAGTGGGGTCCCATAACATTGGAAAAGTTGTGATTTACTGAACATGATTATCCCATTTGTACACATGTATTATCTTGTAGAGAAGATTAGAAATATTGGCCTGTGCATCTGCAATTTCATATTTTCTGCTTTGGGTCATACACACTGCTGACAGTTCAGGTACAAAAAGTAAAGAGGCCACAGTACTGATGGCCCATTAGCAAGAGACAGAGAACAGTGAAAAAGCTTAATTTTCCTGAGGACATATGGGTTAGCCCATGAAGAATGGCTACAGTGGCCCATGAGAGACAGATGACAGATTTCATTTATCTAGTGTTGAACTCCCTGAGGGGCTGAGTATTTGAATTCTGGGAAAAGGTCTCACACTATACTGTTTTCAGTCAGACTATCCCAAGAGGGTCCTAACCTGTGCTTGGAGTACAGAAGAGGGCTCAGACCTGGGGTGGTTAGTAGAGGTGTATGGGGGAGGTGGGTTGCAGGAGGGGTTTGAATGAAGAAGGGGATTTTCAGTTCCTAGGAAGGGTCGGTCAGATCCCTAATGCCCTGGAGGTTCCACTCACTGTTCTCATGCTGGCTGGTACCACCCCTACAGCTCCCATTGATCACAGTTCCTAGCCAATGGGAACTCTGAAGCAGCACTGGGAACAGAATCAGTGCCCGGAGCCTCCCTGTGCTTAGGGACTGCAGGAACATGGCAGCTGCTCCCAGAAGCCACACAGAACCACAACACATAAGCAGCTTACCTTAGCCCCAGGACCCCACTACACTGCCAACCAGATTTTTAATGGCCTGTCAACTCTAATTTGGGATGGAGGAAAATCAATTAAGTCCTATGAGTCAAAACCCTATAAGAGTAAAGCCAAAGAGTCAAGTTTAGAAACACTGTTTAAGTTTTATGATGAGATAACCTTACTAATGCTATGTAATTTATTATTAAATCCAAACACGATAATATTCAGTGAGGGTGATTAAACACTGGAATGAATTGCCTAGGGAGGTTGTGGAATATTCATCACCGGAGATGTTTAAGAGCAGGCTAGACAGACATCTATCAGGGATGATATAGACTGTGCTTGGTCCTGCCATGAGGGCAGAGGACTGGACTTGATGATCTCTCGAGGTCCCTTCCAGTTCTAGTATTCTATGTTCCTATTATTTTATTTCTTAAATTAAAGAATATACACATTTTATAGAAAGATCACAAATGGCCATTCAGCTTTACATTATTTACACAAGTGCTAGTACATTTCTATTTATCTATGGTACTTACATAGTTCTCATCACTGGTATTTGAATTTCTCACAATTTTTCATGCATTTATTCTCAATATTATTTTACAGATAGGGAACGGAGGCACAAAGATGCTCAATGACTTTGCCACGGTCTTTCAAGAACTCTATGGCAGGTTAGAACATTAACACACATCTCCAAATTCCCAAACTATCACCATAACCAAAAGACCACCCATCCTCTCTTTTACATAATTTCAAGGCTTTTGTATGCTTATATTGCTAATATGGTATGAAAATTGTACCCATGGAACTAAAACACAGGTTGAAAACATAAGCTAGAATGAAGATATATTTGGGGTAAGAGATTTCAGGGAAATAATCAATATGCCTATACTATTTAATAGAGAGGGTTTTTTTGTTTCATTTAACTCAAAAGTACATAAAGGTTTTAATACAATCATATTCAATATATTAAAGATATGAAATACTGTGGTAATATTTACTCAGAAAAGTAAAATTATTTAGATTTTTCTATATGCAAATCATCATGATCACCAAGATTCTAAACCAATATGGCCTAGGGAAACCAAAACAAAAAACCCTGTTTCTTGAGATGGGGTACTGTATATTACACAAAGCTCAAGGCTGTACAAAGTACCCATTTTTCTCTTTAAATAATTATTTCGTTAAACACTGTTCCTGCGGGTAGTTGGTATTGGTTTTACTATTCAACTTCATTTTTTACCTTGTACCTTATGTACTAACCATCATTGACAAATGCCAGGCTGTTGTGGTAAGTTGTAGTGTTCCCATGTGCAGGCAAGGCCACATTTAGTTATTGAGCTCCCCCACCACAAACACACAAATGCTTGATTTTTTTTTTGTATAATGCAATCTATAATATTGACCTTTGTAAAAGGCTCATATGAACTGGATTTCCAGAGAAGCAAAGTAAGTGAAAACAAGTTTAGCGGACTCAGGAAAGGACTGAGGTAGGAAAAGACTGAGGTAAGAAATGTAAGGGCTCTCCTGATTAAACCACTACCATCTGCATAGGCAGGAGGAATACTGCAAATGCTAAGTCTTAGTCACCATATTATTCTTTTTCTGCAATTGAGACAGTACCCTTTTCACTGAAAGCTATCATCCCTTAAGAGTAGTAGCCCTTAATTCCTTCATGCACGGTCCCTCAGCCTGGATGTGTACAGCTCTTAAAAGCTTTGTGTGCCTCATAAATGCATGCTTTCAGGCATCCCTTTTAGATAGTTTGAATCTAGAAGCTTTACTTTGTCTTTCATGATGATGAAAATGACAAACAAGTTTCTTGCCTGTGAACTGCGAAAATGAACTGTAGCTGGATAGTCTAAAAACCTGTTAGAAGAGAAATTGCAAAGAAAATGTCTGCAGAGAGATGGAAGGTTGCTAACTGGGAGCCGCAGGGGGAGAAGCGCTTCAAAGTGAGAATCTACAGGGAGACTGAAGGCTGCTAACTGGGAAGTGCCAGGAGCAAAGCTGTAAACCGAAATTCTCTAGTGAAAAGGAGAATGGTAGCTAGGCTAGCTAGACACTTCAGAAAGGGCCAGCTGAGAGGGCTGCTTCCCGGGATTATCTATATTAAGCCCTGTATTTACATTTAAGTCTTAGTCATAATAAATAGCAACAATAACAAAAAGAAATGGCACTCAAGCTATTATCTTTTGTGGTAAGCATTTCATACAATGTAAGTAAAAATGTCAGTTTATGCTGATACAGACAGCAATGACATTGATTAGAGATAGAGTAAAGATCTTCCTAGATCCACTGTACATGTACACAGTGGTTTCTATTAAGTTAATCACAATCAAACCTTTAATTTATATTTTTATTCGTTTAATTAAGTAACATTTTCAGCATTCTTTTTATAGCATAGCAAAAATAAATTCCTATGGTAAAATTAAAATGACTGACTTTCATTTTATATTTTAAGTTGAAGGCAACTTATCTCAAGGTAGAGTCTGTTTAAGGTAGATTCTGTTTAATTACCATTGCCATTTTAACAGGTAAAGACAAAGACATTCTAGAGGTCAAAGTCACTTTGGGATCCATGATTATCCATGTTATTTGTAGAACTCCACCTAAGTTACATTTTGAATATGTCACTATGCTAAAAACTGTGAAGTCACACTAATGGAAATTCAACTCTCATTCACAGTGAGTCCCTCCTCAACAAACAGCAGTAGTTCAGTTCCAACTGTAAGAACAAAGTCCAGTAGAGGATGTGCATCATCCATCTGGCTTGGAATCCCACTTTCTGCAATTTCTCTTTTTCCAGGGTAACCTACTTGAAAGCATGTTACAGTTGCTGAACACAGATGATAGGAGCTGTTATTGCCCCCAGCTACACAGCCTTCACTGTTAACGTAAGATGCAGAGCTAGTGCTGTTAGCTTTGGAAAGCCATGATTCAAATTATTGTGGGGCCTCAGGTGCTTTGATGAGCTTCTGTTGAGCAGTGAAAATAAGTAACCCACTGGTGAGTGTGTATTATAAGGGCCCTCTGACAGTCTACAGAGAATGAGAGTTGCTAGGAAGCTTTAGTTCCAACTGTAGAAGCTTGTGCTATTAGGTATGCAAGTGCTTGGTTCAATCCCTGGTGTCTCAGCCAAGAAGGAGGTTGTCGCATTAGCATGCCAGGTGTATGAAGGGATGAAGATTGGTAGGTTAATAGATTTCTACATTCTCTTTCCTTCTCCCATACCCATGGACAAGATGGTAGAGACATGAGATCTTTCAGGCACACTCTAGCCTCGGGTGTGCAATAGGCCAGAGGTGGTTCACCACAGTTAGCTAGCCCCTGATGAGCCAGTAGCACTTTATTTAACTGTGCGGCTGCTTGCAGCTCCTGTTGACCACAGCTTGTCGTTCCTGATCAATGGGAGCTGTGGGAAGCGACACAAACTGGGACACCACTTCCGATAGCTCCCATTTCCTGGGAATGGCAAACTCCAGCTAATCAAAGCTACAAGCAGCTATGCCTGCAGATGCACAGGTAAATAAAGTGCCAGCAGCCTGCCAGGGGCTAACTCGTTTTGCCCTCCCTCCCCTTGCTTTGTCAATTTATTTACCTGTTGGGTATGGCTGAAAGACAATAGATTGTGAGCTCTTTGAGGGCAGGAACTGCCTATGTTATTAAATTTGAACAGTGCTTAGTAAAGCTGAGCTCTGATATTTTATTGGGGTCCTTAGACTTTATTAGAAATGACAACAATAGTAACAGTGAGCTAAATTTTCCTTTGGTGACCTCAGAATATGAAATACATCTGTTTAGATATTGAGATTAGTTCACTCTTCCTATTTTAAAATAAAACAGTTAATATTCCTTCCCACACACACCTTTGCCCCAACTCTAGCACTTGCAGTTTTTAATATTTTATGAAGTTATAATTATTTCTGAATGCATCATCTGGGCAGGAACAGGCACTTTAAAGATACTGGGCAACCAGATTGACATACATTATTTTCTTCATCATACCAATTAAATATTTTTAATCTGTGAAAAAAGTTACTATGCCTGGACATAATTCTTTTGTAATATTAAATAGATGGGAGAAAAGATAAAAGTCTCAATTTATACAAGAAGTTAAATATGAAAATATGTATTATAAAAATAAACAACAAAAATAAACCAAAATTACAGCAACAGAGAACCATGTGAATTTCTACACCATAGGAAGTAGTAATGGAAATGTTATCGTCCCTGAAGTGGTACTAGGAGATGCCATTATAATGATACATGTTAGAGCTATTCTAGCAATCTTGTTTTCCCAGCAACTTCAACCCTTTTATCAGCTTCACATCCTGGAGGAGAGAAGAGCACGAGTTGGTGCACATAAATTCCAAAATGCATATTTCATGTTGTTCAGTCATACATAAATTATACCATCATTTCTATGCAGAAAGATCATTTTCATACAGTAACAAGACTTTCAGCACAATTCAGAAATAATGTTCTTGGCCAACTTTTAACCTTTAATTGTTAAGGGCTACAGGGGCTGATCCTGAAAGTTTTACTCATGCAAATACTTCCATTGAGGTCAAGAGGATTACTTGTGTGTAAACACCACCTGTGCAGAAAAGGATTGCAGATTAGACCCTATCTTAAATTACTGCATTTATTTACATTTTTACAGGTTTCCTAAAATGTAAGTTTTAGGGAGCATTTACCATTTTTAAACTCTCTAGTTTTACAGCTTTGTAAGAGCTCAAAAAATTCACTACAACCAAAATTTGGTATTAAATTATCCAAATGAACAATTTCTTCATTATATTTATCATCATTCATTTGGAAAGAGAAAAATAAATGTCATCTGTGGGGCTAAACCCAGATTTTCAGGACCATCCTTCATGCCCCATGGAATCATCTTTCTGTGCATTCAAATATACTCTCACATACACAAACGGATACTGGAGCACTTAGGAGCCTGAGGCATAACTTTTATTGGCTTGGCCCAGCCTGTTTATAAACATCTCTAAATAGTGCCATCTGCCTGTTATCCAAAGGTCCTTCATGGAAACTGAAGATCACCAGGGCATAGGAATATCCCAGGATCTCTCTCTCTTTTTACCATAGTTGCTACACTGTTGGATAGCATATACTAATTCAGGAGTCACTAGATTCACTTAGGGAGGTGGAATCCACAAAGGGGCAACTGCACAGAATATAAAACAGCTTTTTCTTGTAAGACTGAGACAAAGCTGACGTAATGTACGGGTTAGATATTTTTCAGAAATTAGTACAAAACAAAATTTGCTTGGGTATTGCATGTAATGGACCGTTGCAACATAAAGTAATGTTTGATTTTCAAAAATTACTTGTAAAAACAAAATAGAGTCTATTGCATATTTGAATTTAATTGTCAAACAATAGGATAAAATAGGAGGATTATTTAAACAAAATTATGAATCTAAGATTAATACAGGACTACACAGTATACAGA
This sequence comes from Rafetus swinhoei, assembly GCA_019425775.1. NCBI lineage: Eukaryota > Metazoa > Chordata > Testudines > Trionychidae > Rafetus > Rafetus swinhoei. Next base: position 184,660,618 of record CM033437.1, on the reverse strand, counting down.
AAGAGCAGATATATTTTCCCAAGTGTAAGGTAAAGAGCTGGACTCTCCTTCTTTCTCTTCTGCAGCTGGCACGCTGGCAGTCTGCACTTCCCAACCTAATTTTCCAACTCTGTCTTATAGAGGAAAGACACAAAAAAATCCTTTTTGGAAGGAAAATTGTTCGGTTTTCTTTTTTGACATTTTCATTTTACCTAACCATATAACAAAATCTCTTTTATGGTATCTTTAGTTTACACAGTCCATTAGCCACAGGGAACTCTAATCCAACCATTACTATTTAGTGCTGAGACAACTGGCAGTTCTTAAGGAGTTAAAAATAATCTCTCAGTGGATCCTTGTTTAAGTCATTACAGAAAACATATGCAGTAACAAGTACCTCTTATCAACCAAAAAATACATTTAGATCATGGGCGCCAATGATCTTTACCAATTACCTAGTCATGTTTACAACATATTACTGTAGACACATTTTCTAGTTTGAGGGGTCTTTTCTCTAGACATCTAGATTTCCATAGACTTGAAGACACCACAAATAAGGTACAGCTGAATATTCAATCATACAAAATTCCTGAATGAAAGTCACTCACAGGTTAAGAACCTCTTCTCTGTGACTTTGAATAAAATACTCTTTTCTAGTATCAAATATTCTGGGAGACTAGTTAATATGCAAATGAAACTAATGCACATGAAAGAGGATTGAAGATTAATATTTACTAATATTTCTGCAGGTAGTGACTATCCCCAATCTATATTTATAAATGCATTGCTTTCAATCCTGTATCTGTTGAATGCTTTTTGTTTTGTTTCTTGATCAGCTAACAGCACTTTGTTAGGGTGTTTTCATTTCTTATATGGAAGTCAGTCACATTAAAAATTGTGTCTTGATCCTTTTAAGGAAAATGAGAATTACATTCACACGCGGGATAGCAGTTCTTCAATGTGATGGAGTGGGGGTGCTCAATTTTGCAAGTTTCAGGAGAAAGCTACTTTTAAAAAAAGCAGTTTATAGCTGCTAGTCCAAATCTGAGATGAGGCTTTTGGGTATAGCATTAGCTACTTTTCACGAGAAATGTCAGAAGTCTGAAGTTACTCTTTAAATGGTGGGCTCTTCTAAAGCACTCAGCATTATCCTAATTTGGCTCTTACTGAAGACAACAGGGATTCCAAAGAGACTGTCTTCAAAGAGAGCAGACAGAAACTAATGTGCAGTGTTTGAGAAAAGCCCACCCTGGATGCAGATGCACTAATCAAAACCTATTTTGACAAGATTGTGGTGTATTACACTAATAAACTATGGATTAAGGATTTTCTAAATATGCAATTATTTTATATAAAAGAACTAGTAGGATTTACCATGTAATGATCAGCTATTTTGAGTCTCCCACTTCCATGTCAAACTAGTAATCTTTTATTGGGAAGAATTTAATTTTAATTGGACCATATTAACGAATAGCCTTTTTTCTCTTTTGCTTTTCCATGTCCACTCTTTTTATAAACTTAAATTCCTCTAACAAAAAAATAATTTTATTAAGCAAAAGAAAATTCAGAAGTACAATGAAGACTTCATATATTGATGTTAATGCCATTTCTGAACCGTACCTGTAGTGGAAAACAGCTAATGCAGTGATTCTTTATCCATCTAATAAGGACCACTGGGCAAAGTTATCTATTATTTGTAAAGCAACAACTCTGTGCAAGATATTTGACAGAAAGACAAGATGTTAGAATGAAAATCTTATAATCTATCTAAACAAGGAGTGAAGTAGAATAACTAAAGCAATGCAGTTGTTGAAAGCATGCATCTTTCAGTTCACGGTGCATGTACATCCCTCAGCAAAGGAAAGAGGGCAGAGGAACACATTTACTGACATCTATCTCAGTTAAGTTTTTAGAAGTTCATAGACCGAGGTTTGTAGAGCTCCCTAAAGGAGACATCTCAGATTAGATCAGTGATGGAGGAGAGAGGGGTGTGTCTCCCATTCTGATGGGACCGCACAGAAGAAGGCCCTGAGAAGCAAGTGGGAGAAGACACAGATGGCTAATAACCATCTGGCCTGAATAACTACATGGCCAAAAGATTAAGCATTCTAGATGAATGCTTTGAGAAATCATAGTTCCAGAATATACCCCATCACCGCCCCACCCAATATATTATTGGCACTTTGAAGAATGATAATCTGCAGATTCCTATTGCTATTCAAATTTTATAAAGCAATTTTAAACTTATTTTACTAATACAGAAAAAGGCTGCTAATGAACTGTCTGAATACAAAATTTGAGAAATCATAGTTCCAGCAGTTTATAGCATGTTGTTTTATGTCCTATGGCCCTGATTCTATGATTAAATTTACTCAGGTAGATCTTGGATCTGAGAGAAACCATAATGCCTTGAGGGGATATAAGGGTTTGCCGTAAAGATCAACATATACTGTCAGAGGACCCTACAACTCTTGGTGAGTGAGCTAAAGAAGTAGAAAGCATGAAAGGGCCAACTTTAACAGTTATTTCATAATACTAAGGTTCTAAGAAAGTCAATGCATTTTGAGTACTTTCTGTCAACACAATAAACATAACATTTAAAAGAAAGAGTGTCATGATTATATTTGGTCTGTGGAGCATTATTTGAAGTTAACTCTCACTTGATTGTTGCAAAACCTAGTCATAAATTAGACTTGTTCATGTCTGAATATATTAATGATGAATGTCTGTTCAAGCCATTAAAACATTTTCAATTATCTTTTTCTACACTTCCACAGAGACTCAGGCAAATGAGATTAGCTGAAATTATATTAAATAATTTAAATTATTTAGATTTTTTTATTATTATGTGGCAATATTGTATGTAACCCTAAGCCTGGATGGGTTTGCTGACTTATCTTAGTTTTTAAATGAAATTCTGAAAATAGGTCATATGAATACTATTTGCGAGTCAGGAAAAGGATTATGCTGACATTTCAGAGTTTTACAAAGTAACTGAAAGGTGGTTTAAAAGTAATAAAACAATAAAACAAAACATGACTATTTTCACTTATCTCTTCAATCCAACTCAAACCTGCCTAAGGTGTAGGACATAAAGAAACATGAATGCCACAATATGATTAAATGCAAAAGCTGCAAATTTATTAAAACCATTTACCCAGGGGAAACTGGGCATGGCCATTCTAGTATACAATTCAAGTGGGCAGCAATGGCTCTAGCCTTTACAAATGTGGGGATGGATTTAAGGGCAAAACCCCCTCTAAACTCTCAGGCCTGCCCAGTGATCCTGGATGAAAGGTGGAGTTGTACATAATTTCCCTAAAGACAGGAGGCAAAGGCAATGAGGTGAGAGTAACCCCATCTTCTGCTAAGCCATGCTTAAGACCAAAACCCAAGCAGCCCACTGAGTTCTCAGAATATGACACAAGACAGTTTTTTCAATCCCCCAACCATACTGGAATTCAAAGTTGTGATTAATGTAATTTAAAATTTCAAACACAGACCTCCACGGATGCCGGATAGAAAATGGGAAAACCTCACAAAAATAAAACAAAAAAACCCACCCTTAAATAGTTTGGCAAAAATCAACTCCAGGCCCTAAACAAAACTGGCAATCAGCCTATCAGTTATCATCACCAAAGATTCAGCACCTAGAACAGAACCAAACTGGCTATTGACCAGAAGATACCTTCTCCCCTAACTCTAAACAAGAGCCAATCAGTCATCTCACATTAACTGCTTGCTCCAATGGCAGCAGGAGTAGCAAGACAGGTTCCTTTACCTTAATGCTATGTGAGGTACTCTGCTCCCTGCATCATAGATGAGGCAAAGAAATGGGGAAGGGAGGAAAGAGAATGAAGCAGAGCCCTCCCTCTCTCCATACCTGTGCATTACAGGTCATCAGGAGGAGAATGGGGAAACCAGTGAACATGTGAATCATTGTCCCAACTGGTCCTGTCTGTGATCTTCTCACCCTCCTCCCCATTGTGAAAGGAGTGTCTGCTTCCAGATTTACAGCACACACAGCTAAGGAAGTCATCTTTTCCTGAGCCTCTACACTGTTACAAAAATTTCTCACTTCTGTACTTTCTGGTTTTGTCTGGAACATTATGAGAAGAGCACCTACCATCATCCACAAAAGCCCTCGGACCCCAGGAGAATTCATGCCTGAAATTGCCTTGTGTTTTTGAAGCATCTTACAATGAACCAGGAAGAGGTATGAGGTTCATTTCTGGGGCTCAGTGCTTTTAACAGAAGGGCTATTAATGCATTTTTTTTTAAAAGAAAGTGTGATTCTGCATAGCACCACAAGTATCAGCCTACTATTTTTTTTTCTTTTGGAGGTATGCAACTCTTTGCTTTATGTCCCCAGGTAGAATCTATGAGGGTCACTAGATAATCATTTAGGCCCAGTAGTAAAATAAATAAGGTGCCCACCGTTCAAGAGCGTATACAGTAAATTAGTACTTTATCTTTTTTTCTTTGATAACTCAATTTTACTATGAGCTTTCTTATTTAAAAAAAACTACAACAAACAAAACAAAGATTAAAGTGAGGTACCACTCACTATTAGGCAAGCCATAACAATCTCAGACAGCATGTTCCTTCTTTCTAACTCAAATGAAAGACTGTTACCTGTATGGCACCTTCAGTTAGCACTTAGACTTTTCTTGGGTTTATGGCTTAGGATTTTGCTTACCTGTTCCATTTTTTTTCCTATGGTCCAGTCTTGTTTCCACTGAAGGCAACAGGAATTTGATTTCAATGGAAGCAGAAATGAGACCACCAGTAGAAATGTTTGATCTGTTGCTGAAATCTAAAGACAGCATCACAATTAAGGCAATCAAACCTCACACCAGACTGAGAAAGGTCCCCCGCCAGGGGTCGTAATTGTCACCCACGATGTCAGATGTTGTAGGAAAAGTGGCAGCAACAGCATCAAACATTTGCAGCCAAGGAGAGCTTTGCTGTGAAAGGTTTCCCATGGATAGGTGAGGGGCCATGAATTAAGAAATTATAGCAAGGACAGCAAATATAAATATGTTGTATACATTTAATTCTGGCTTCACGGTTATTCATTTAAAAAAAATTAAACACACTTTCTGCTTTGAGAACAAACAGAACATTGAGACACAGAAGCTTCTGTGCATGAAAATACTTAGAAGGTTAGGGCTAATCAGTTACAAAGGAAAAGGGCAAGAGGAGTTATATTAGAGATATATATATAAAAAGTAAATGTCAAATTATCTCACCTATTTACCCTCTTCCTTTTTGAAGGTGACACTTTTTGAAATCAAAAGCATCACCTTTAAAATGGACATGAAATATTTACTGGTAACTAGATTTTGAGAGTGCAGTATTAGCACTTGTGGAATATGGAAATTCTTTATGTACAATGAAATTTAACTGTGATAAGAAGGAATTTGACCCCACTTGGAAAACACATGAGTTTCTTGCCCTGAACCCAATTAAATTAATTCATTTTACTGTACAGCAACAGTTTATTCAACCAGATGAAATTTTATCTATTACCCCATTGAAGATACAGTATTCACAATCAAGCGGTTAGCAGTTTTTAAGTCACATACAAAGTTATTAGAAGGGACATTGTTGGCATATTTCTGTTTAACTGACTATGCTAGAGCATCAACTTAATACTTGAAACACATTGTTACTTCTCAAAAACAGATTAAGTCAAGTTATCCCACTCATTCAGCTGCTAGGGAAAAAAACAACAGTGTACCAGACAAGAAAAAGAGGAACGTCAGCCAAGTTCTCTCTCTTACGTAAGAATGTATAGACTTTCTTTTTACACAAATTTGGTCATTTTTTAATATCAAATATTAAATTTGGATGCTTTTCCCAATCTTCTTAAATATACTTAGCCCTAAACCATAACTTTTGCATGTTCTCTATTTTAAATAAAACTGATCAGGTTTGAAAGGTTATTTCTGGCTCACTATCCAGTAAATGTGGTACTCTATTCAGTGGATTATAAATTAATGCTTACATCATTGATTAGAATTTTATATACTCAATTAATAGACTGATTTTAACTAGGTACTTGTGATTATATACTTAATTGTCTGTTGGAACAGATTATGAATAAGATATCAAGACTGGATGGCACTAACCCAACAAATTCGGCAGCCTGTGAATTTCTAATTTTAACTGAAGTGTGTTGCATAGGATTAAACTTCCATGAATGACAGAACTGAAAATATTATAAAAATGTTTTAAATTCGGTGTATGATTAGCATGGAAATGGGGGGAGGGGTGGCATGCAAAGAGGGCAAATACCCCAGGGCCTGGCCCCAAGAGTCCCTCTTCCCCAGGGGCCCAGCAAGTCTGTCAACTCCACTCTCTATATATTTTTTTAGAATATGACTAAGAAACAAGCAGTAGAGGACATAACAAGGTACATACATTTTAAGATCATGAATACCAAGCAGGGAGAGTATCTCATGTAGAATTTTAATAGGAAAAAAAGGAAGTTGCAAGTGCACAGAATCTTGCAGTGTTTGTTCAATTTCTACCAGCTTGAGAGCTGGACTAGAAAGCTCAAGCAGCCCAGACATTGTCTTAGGAGCACATATTAATGAGAGCTAACTGGCCATGTAATGGGAGAAAGAAAGCAAGAAGTATTTGCATGTATATAATGTAACATCATTCAGGGGGTTTTGTTGTCGTTGTTGAACAAACAAAACTAATGGAGATAACTTACTGTAACTATGCTGCTTTTTTCTTCCTTTTTTAAGTCTTTTCTTTCTGAGACATTCTTTGGTGTCTTTCCTTGATTCTCTTTCACTTTACATTCATTAGATTTTTGCTTTAGTATTCCTTTCTTCTCTTCCTCATTTCACACTGGGGCTACGTCTAGTCTGCAGTCTTCTTTCGGAAGAAGCTTTTCCGGAAGAGATCTTCAAAAAAGTCTTCCAAAACAGAGCATCCACACTGCCAAAGCATATCAAAAAAGCAATTTGCTTTTTCTAAAGAGAGTATCCACACTGAATGGATGCTATCTCACATTTAAGCTGTGATTACTATGGATGGAGTGGCCACCAGGGCACCTGTGCTTTTTCCTCTTTCCTCTTCTTTCGAAAGAACTCCCTCTTCCCCATCTATACACACCTTTTTGTGAAAGAGCTCTCAGAAAAAGGCTTCTTCCTTATAGAAAGAGGTTTACCCATGTCAGAAAAATCCCTCTCTTTGTTAGATTTTTTTCTGAAAACACGACTGCAGTGTGGACGTAAGTGAATTTTTTTTTCAGAAAAACATCCATATTTCTGAAAAAAAACTCTGTAGTGTAGACATAGCCTGAGAAATCCCAACCAAGTTAGTCTGTCTCTCACATACACACGGCTACTTCACTCCTTCAGTCACCCACAATGCAGTCTCCGAGTCACCATTCACCCCATCATCATTACAGAGAAAAGTGAGATTTCTTGATGCTTGTGCAAGTTTCTTTCCTGAGGAGGGGGAACAGAAATTCAGTCCCTTACTACCCCAGGTTTAGGGAGATGCCTACCATAATCACTGAGAGTTATTACCAGTTCTCCTAGAAGTGAACAGTTGGAATTAGATAGGACGAGGCGGCAGCTGACACCAGCCACAAGAGCAATCTGCAGGGCAGCACAGCATCAGAACTTTGGGCTTGTAATAAGGCAACTGTAAGTTGTTAAGAGTGCTGTAACTAAGTATATTTGTACCTGGTGGAAATAGTTATGCGCCCCCGTTCCTTAGATTAGCATGCACCTAACCTAAGGAATCTCTTTACTTTTGCAAACTATTATGTTTTCTTATTGTGTCTTTGTGCCCCTAATTATGATGAGCCCAGGGGCCCCATTTGTCCTGCCCTTGTTACAGCCCTGGTTGTTAAGGAGATGTACTAATTCAGAAGCGAGAGTCTTCACTGCAATTCTAATAGAAAGGAACAGTCAGCCAGCAGGGACAGTGAGCTACTTATTTTTGCTACCCAAAGATGCCTATTGAAAAGGAATGGGCACTGTGGAAGTATGGAACACAGCATAGTAATTCCAGAGCAAGGAAGAAGCCTATAGGGTAAATTCAGTTTTTAAGGCTCAAAAAACCCCATTAAGATAATTTAGATCATCCTTCTACAGAACACTTTCCACAGCTTCTGACTGGACTAGAGCATATTTAAAAGAAAACATACAATCTCAATGTAAAGAAATACAGTAATGGTTCAGCTGCAAGCTCTCCTTCCAGAGCTACTCAACAAGGCTGTTATAACTCTGTTAATTCAAGTCCTTCTGAAAGGCTCATTTATTCCATGAAGACTATAAGAATCAAGTGACTCAACAATCAAGTATCAAGAATCAAGTAACTAATGCATTTAGTTACCAGATTCCTTTAAAAAATTCCATTTACTACTATTCTTCACTAAGTACACATCATTTTGCTGATGTTGCCTGTCTTTCCCTTAATTGTTATCTTAGTATTGCAGGACATCATGTTTTGCAAGCTCTTTGAAACAGGGTAATATATTGTCTTTATATTGGGAGTCATATAGCACGTGTGTAGCATACACCATTATCTCTATGCACTGGAATAAATAAAACATAACGTGTTCATTTAAAACTCAGTCCAGAGTCTTCTATATCCTGCCCCTAGCAACAGCTACCATTTGTTATACAAAAATATGCTATAAAACAGACAAATCCTTTCACCCTTCTACTAGTAACTACTCTGCGTAACTCAGGCTGTCATTGGATTGTAGTTTTGATACAGAAAAAAAACACTGTACACAGAATATATGATATACAGCTGCAAGCCTCACATACAATAGCTTTTTATACAATCACAAAACCTAATCTTTTCTTCAATAAACATGAATTCATCCACATATCTAATACACAGAAATATCTATATTTTATTTGGAGACCTCAAATAATAAAATAATGAGAAATGTCATTTGTAAAAATAAAGAACATGTAGACATACTATATACACTATGAATTAGAACATAAAGCATCTGTTAAAAGCCATATTATGGACTGAGGGGGGAAGACTTTCTTCCACTACTTTGGCTATCTGTCCCATAGCAAAGGAATAAGAGCAGCCTCTGCAGAGCTAGTAGTTCCCAACTCCTCAACTGAGGCTCCATTCTGCAACATTCTCACCAACATAGCTGAGCCAGTACCTTAGGGAAAGCATGCTGTCCTGGCTCAGGTCATCTCCTCCCCAGAACAGGCTGGAAACTAACTCGGGGAATGTGATTTGTGATGCTCGGGTATATCAAGAATCTTGGCAAGGTTAAAATTGAGCCCAAACTAAAATTAATTTTATCTTTTTAGATGAAAGAAATTTTGAAATACAGTTAACAAGCTTGAGGAGGAGTTTTAAGCAAGACCAACTGTAGGGTGCTTTTTGTTTTGTTTTGTTTTGTTTACAGACAATACCTTAGCCATGAAATTATTCAAACTATCCATATTATATTGATTCAAATTGTGAAATATCATGTATTTTAAACCCTGAACAACATAAAGTAGCTCTACCAAAATAAAACAAACATACAAAGAGGAAAAACGTGCTATACGTGCCTGCCTTTAACAGCAACAAAATGTGATATTTATTTAGGCCGTAACACTTCAGCACAAGACTGTCACCACCCTTTACACCAGTGACACTAGTTTTGGCAGCAAACATAGGTTCAGATTCCTCGTTTTGAAAACATGTATAACAATCTTAGCCCAGGTTTACACTAAAAACATTTGAAGGCATAGCTATATGTATTAGAAGTACAATTGATTGCAGCATTTATTTTCTGGCAGAAGCCTAGTGTAGATGCAACTGATACAGACAAAAGAGAGTTTTTACCAGTATAGTTTATTTTGCTGGCTGAACTAGTGTAAGCCATACTGGTCAAAGATTTTTGTTGTTGTTGTTGTTTTTTGTTTTGTTTTGCAGTTTAACATGTGTCACTACTACGAGGATTTTGCCCATAGCAGAACAACTTTGAAGGATATACTAGGTTCTACATCACATATTTCTAGAAATTCATTCTATACTCCACTGCATATGCATAATTATAGTGTGAAATAAAATATCTTGGCAATCTTTAAATAGCTATTACCATGGACCTTGAATGCTCACATTTCAAAACAAACACTGTTTCTTTTAAATGTGTCAAAAGAATAAGATCACATTCTGAAGCATACACTTGCCCAATTTTCTGGCACAATTCAAGAGAGAATTTTTGCATTTTTCAAAAAATGAGAAACTAGTCAAGTATTTGAATAGTGCTATACATATTTTAAATGGCTTGGGAAGACTCTCATGGCACACAGCTTCAGACAAATTCAACAGCCAAGAAATAATAATATGTCTAAGGGAGTCACAATGAAACAGATTCTGAAGCCATTGTTTTAAGTTTATACAATACTAAATCTACAGAAATTATATTAAAGTCTATGTTATGCCCCATAAAGTAAAATAAAAACACATCATAACCCAAAACATAGGGGGAAGTGAAAGCATTTGAGAACTCAAGGGAGAAACAGGCCTTGTGACATGGTGAAATCAAATTTAGCTTTGCTATGACTTGGTGTGCTCAGATAGTAATGCCTTATGTAAGTACACTTATCTCCAAGATGATTTAATGGAAATATCAGGTAAAAGAGAACTGATGACTTGGTACCTTTGTACCACCAGTTCAGGCTGAATGAGTCCTCCACCAAAAGACTACCACAGAACCATGAGAAATGACTGAACACCCTTTTGAAAAAAAAAAATCTGTTCAATACTATGATTTCATAGTTCAATGCTATGGCAAAAAATATTGCTCGATGGATATGTCAAAATAAAGGCATTAGAAGTCAATCTTTAGGTCTATTCATGAGGTAAGCACATTTCTATATACATGACTCTTATTTTTAAACAGATGTTGATTTTGTTCACTATTTATGCATTCATCTGAAAACTGAAACTTGAAAAAGTAATATTCTGAGACTGATGTATTTGATAGCATCTCTTTACCAGAGCATGTCAAAAGTTCACTGATCTTTACTCTAATGGTACTTGGACTTCTTGTAGACAAATCTACTTTCTAGACATAAAGAGATTGTGAGTTCCTACTGTCTCTAGTTAGGGAGAGACTGACTATATAAAAAAATTACTCCAGAAGATTATGAATTTAATATTTTTCCAAGAAAATTGATTTGGGAGAAAGATAACAGCTTCTGTTTTTCTCTAAAGACTTCTGGATTTTTGTAAAACTGTGGCTTTTGCTGCCATGAAGCAAATCAGAAACACTCCTGTGAAACAGACTGTGCCAAACTCAACAGTGGGTGCAGTTGGTTGGGGCTGAATACAGTGAGGGTTACCAAAGATATACTTGTTCAGCCTATCTTCCTGCACATTTTTGGTGGCAGGGCTTTGTATAGCCCATAAAAAAAGCTAAAGATATTCTTCCTTCATGTAACCCACTAGGGGAGGTACTGGTGCAAACTAAGTCACATTGAAAAGTGTAATTTCCAATCTTGCTCAATATTCCAATACATCAGTATTTGCTTTCATCCTAAATTGGGCTAAAAAGTTGAAATACTGAAATTATCTGAGGAATGAACATTTGTGAAAAAGTAAATATTTTTGAACATTTTGAAATTAGACATTGAACTGTATCTGCCTAAGCTGCTGTGGTACATAATAGAAATTATACTTCAGGCACCTCATCATTCCACCTCCATGGGCTGGCTCTGGCCATGAATCATTGCAAATTGTGAACCATGACAACTCACTTGGAGGGAAGACTGGACGAATGCACATCTAGCTGGCACCAGGAAGCATACCAGTACCACTATATAAGAGGGTGGTAAGTCTAGAAAATGGGTTTTTAAAAGAATAGTGAATGAATGTGAGAAGAGGCTTATTTTTTATAAATCTATACACCAGATACACCTAAGGTATAGCTCCATTAATTTCACCCAACATATACAAAGGAATAACTACCCCACTGTAAATTATAAACTGCAGTTCTTTAAGAATTATAAAATCAAGAATATGGACCAGTATGATAAAACTGGATTATGCAATTGTTTCAAGTGAAATTTGGTTCAAGGGACAAAGTCTATGGCATGCCACTTTGTAATCAGCCCCAATGCTGGTCCCACTGAAATCAATCACAACATTTATTTATACATTAGTCAGGCCAGGATTCCTCTCTGACTTTCAACTTGAGGAAATGGTCCTAACAGGAGTATGAAGTGTACTACCAAATGTTCCAGTTTCTAAAGTGGGAGGAGAGTGCATTTGCTGTCCCTTACAAGGCATTAAAATGTTTTTCTTCATTTCTTCCAAAGCTGATTTGGCTGTGAAAACTGACCATGTATTCCTATGCTTTGTTTATCATCTTTTAACCAGTCACTGAAGGCTTTCCCTTTATCCCACAGCTGCTTACTTTGCTTTAGAGCCCTTCAAAATACTTGTCAAAGTATTTTTTGAAATTCTAAATACAGTCTATCAACTGGTTCACACTTCTCTGCGTGCTTGCTGACACCCTTAAACAACTCTAATTGCGGAGTCATGATTTCCTTTTACAAAAGCCACCCTGACTCTTTCCCAGTTTGATCATTTTGTTCTTCAACCAATTTGCCTGACACTGAAGTTAGACTCACTGGCGCAACTGCCAGCATCACCTCTGGAAACAATTTTTAAAATAGGCATTAGATTAGCTACCCTCCAGTCATCTGATACATATGCTGATTTAAGTGACAGGTTACTTACCACAGTTAGTAGTTTTTCAATTTCATATTTGAGTACTTTCAAAAGTCTTGGGCAAAGCATTAGAATTTAAATATTTCCTCTCGAAAACTATGTATTCTAATTAATATATAGATGCCAGTTTAAGTAAAGCAACATTTGTGTGTCTGATTTAAATTAAAACATTTAATGTATCTATGTACATTTATAGTACCATTCAGCTTAATTTCGGACTTATTTGAGCAATTTTCAATATAATGGGTAAATCTTGTCTTCACTGAAGTCAGAAGCAAAACTACTGTTGACTTCATTGGGGGAAAGGAGTTCATCTACCTTCTTTATTTCTGATTTTTCTGACCAGAAGTTTGCATTTTATAATATATATGAGAAAAATAATTTGTTCATTCTGTTTAATCTAAAGTCTTTTAGATAGAGAATATGTGAATAACTGTAGATTACTGCAATTATAACAATTACATTTAGGATGTAGATAGCCCGAAGTAGCAAAATGAATCACAAATATAAACTTTACTTAAAATCTCAGGCTTCCCTCATTCTACACCACGGTAAAGCCCAATTTCATCAAGGTATAATACAAGCCCAGTTTCATTCACCAAAGTATAAGACACATTCAATGTTCCTTAAAACACAGATTTTAACATCTTGGAAATGAAACTTTCAAATTGGTATGATTTACACAGCAATGTGGATTGCATCAAACTTCTAAGTACTATTTCATCCTATTTTCTCCCCATGTAAACTACTGTAATTCTATATAGAGCCTGTAATGTCCTGAAGCTTTCAGTCAGTTCCCAAAAATATATTACTGCAAGTGACAAGAAAGCCCACACATAGAACTCTCAAAGTAAAATCTATATAATTCCTATAATACAAGCATCTCCAAATCACTTTCTGGAATTACAGGAAGTATTCATAAAGTATGCATAGTATAGCTACTAACTATTCCAGTGATTAGAGCATTGACTTATTATGTTGCTATCAATAATCATTTCTCTTTACAACAAATGCAGTATGTAATACTTCTCTTACTTACCCACAGCAAATTACAGAAAAGCATACAGTTTACTTGAGAACCAGGAATTCTGTTTAACTTCCAGTTACTCACCTAAGAGGGAAAAAATAAAAAAAACACGCATAAGCATAATTTATTGGGGAAGATATTATTCGTGTATAGTGCATGCAGTAAAATCATAGATTTAACATGATTTATTAAAATAAGTGTTAATTATGTTTATTTTAAGATACATAAACACCAGCAATACTATTAAGTAGGGGAAGAAGAGCATAACAAAAATATAAGTTAAATTATATTTTCAAACAAAAATAAACTTTTTTCCCCATGATGATACTATACACTACATATCAGGAAGCCAGCCTCAAAGCTTTTTTAACCAAATATAAGCAGATGAAAACATTGTTCAAAATGCACTGCCTACAGCTATGATTTAATAAAGCAATTTCAGAACTGATGAACTTTTATGACTAGTCATCAAGGCTTACAAGCTTTCCCATGGACCCTGGTGAGAGATCCCATAATTTTTAACTAACAATTTTATAAGATTTATTATAAACATATTTAAATGTTTTATTTCCTCCCAAAACAAGTTGTGCTGCAGCTGCACAAGGTTTGAAACCAAGAACATTTAAAAACACCCAAGTTATTCTGCAGATTGAAAGAATAAAACCTTGAAAGCATGATTGTATAGATAACATGGAGGCTTCCTAAGTGTTATATATTTACAACAGAATTATATAACACAAAAAACCTTTTCAGAGATTCTATTTTATGTACCCCTCATTCCCCATACTTTATCTCAGCCACAAAGAATTACAAGCAGGTCAGAAAAAAATGTTTTTAACCAAGCAAGACACTTTCTGCATGCTACGACATTAAACAAAAAAAAAAATATGTAAACCAATGCATGATGTTTTCTGAAATGTAAGAAGGAAACAAATCTTAGCAGCTTACTCTATTGACCCTAAACTCAGTTTTTTCCTTGAGTTTGAACTCACAAGGACAATTTTTAAATATTGACAGAAAATGCCACATCTTAACGCAGCTTACATACTCAAAAGTTTTTGATACACCATGCACATCAGCGGTGGAAGCCTACCCTCACTGAAATCAATGAGCAATCTTCCAATGGTTTTAATGCATTTATTTCATCCCTGGACTCTGATAATTCACATGTATTACTAATTGAGAATAAAGTTAAGTTATATTTGGCCAGAGATTTGCATTTTATAAATACACATTTTCTAAAAACTGAAGATAAATAGGAAAGTTCCATGATTTTAAAAACATGTATTTCAGTGGAAACATTTACAAACAAATACACATTGCCCCCTGCATCGTTTCAAATATAAATATTGCATAAATGTGCTAGTGCACAAGATTCAGAATGACCACCTTATAGGATGCTTGATGGGGGGGGGGAAGAGAACTAAAAAATGCTTCAAAAAGGGGTAGAATGGTTGCTAACTCATCCCCTGGGAACACAACATTCAAAAAGAGGCATTTCTGTGCCTTAAACCTTTCTTTATACAAGGACTAAGGGTGAAACAGGTAGTAAAATACCAGGTTTGGTCAACACCTGCTGTGGGCATTACACTACCTCTCCCTTTTTTGGAGCGAGAGGGGGGAAGAGGTGGAAACAAATTTTTCCACTATCACCATATTGGTTTGGGTGAAGTTTTTTTTTTTCCACCCTACCCACAGCAGGATTCTGGAAGGCCTCTGTTCATGTATGGCATGATGAGTGGTAGACCACATGCCAGAACTCATTATTTAAGCATAGGGCAGATGTTCAGTGCAATTATGCCATAGGAAAGATATACAGTGACTGGATAACTAGCTTGGGAAATGACTTAAAAAGAGATATTCATTACATGAATGAATGCGTGGGGCTGTTGGAGACTCCTATGTTTGGTACAGGAGGGAGCCAACTCCCCATTCTTATAGCCCACTTTAACCCTCCTATGAGGGATGGGGAAAATGCAAATGTTAAGTTTGCAGCAACGGATTTGCTGGAGGAACCAGGAGAATTATGGAATAATATGGAATTATGGGCTCTGTACACTTATCTGCCCAATAGTCTCAGACATCTAATAAAGTTACAATTTGATTAAATCCATGTCAAATGTCTCCTGTCCCTTTTTCAGCATAGCCAAAATGTCGGTCACTGCTCCCTTTGAATTTCAAAGGATGTTTGCAGGTACATCAATTGAAATAGCATTAGGCCAAAAGAGAAAGTCATGTGAAACTGAATATAAATAAAAGTGAAACTACATCAGACTGTTATCCCCCTCCCACCACCAAAGAAAGAACGAAAGAAATAAAAAATGAACGAACAAACAAAAAGCACACCAGCATGATAAATCCAGAGCAAGCTTGTGTGGAAATTTTTTTTTTCATTATTTAAATTGGATAATTGTGAACAGTAATTCTTAACTTATGTAGGTTTTGTTTTTCTTATTATTGCTAACCCTCAGCAACTCAAATTACTTCAGTTTTTGAATTCTAAACATACTGCTCTTGTTGCATTCCGATTTCCTCCTGTATCTTCTTTTGCAATTGGTGACAAAATACTGATAATGTTTTCACTACTCCTACAAGATCTTTAAATTGTCAGGAATGACTGTTGTTATGGTTAAAACCTTTGTAAGGCAGAATAAAAAGTTTTCCTTCTGAAAAACTTGAAACTAGTGAGGGACCTACAAAAACTATGCTTATAATTCTCAGGAGCCATTAATTTCAAAGTCTCAATCCTACACACATTTATGCACATACTCTGTTTAAGTATAGTCCCGCCAAGCTGAATGATTAAAGCTAAATATATAATTATTTGCCAGGGCAATTCATAGCATTCAGCAATGATTTTACTACTATTGAGGCCATTCTGCCCAAAAGCAAAACAGAGAACACAGGGGGATTTAAAAGAGTACAGGTTCTTAACATTATTAGAGAAATGTTCATTTTGGTTCGAAGGCAAATATCTGTTAAACTCTAAGGTCCCAATTCTTCAAACACTTCTGCTTGTTCTTAAACTGTAAGCTTGGGGGTAGTGGTATAAAATTCAAAGCAACTATTTTTCTGCAGAATATAAAGTATATGTACAAATATTTGCAAATTCTATTCGTTTTATTTTGGGTTGAGACTACTTGGCTACATTTCAGTTGGAACAACGAGAAGTCCTGTGGCACCTTATAGACTAACAGATTTCAGTTGGGAATTCTTAGTTCACACAGGAAATCTTCACTGGCTTTTTAAAAAATGTCATGCAATTCTTATTGATGCCAGCTTTTACAAAATTGTTTCCATTTTTCCTTTAAATAAAAATGACATTTTGGGCTTAAAATATCTGATGATGTCCCTTTCCTTTAAAGGTTAATTATATATTCCTGAAAGTGGGGATTTGTAATTACAAAAGTGAGATTAACTATAAAAGCCTAATTGAGTGCCACTATCATTGGGACTAAAACTATTTACCTTCAAGGCATGAGTTCCTAAACAGTATGTGCTAGTTAGTATGTACATTAGTATCTTCAGTGAATGAAATTATAGTCAGACTAACTGCGGTATTTAATTATTAATGTTTATTACATGTATATATGCCAAAATACATTCAAAGGAGGATCCTCAACACATAGCCAAAAATGCAGTTCTCAGTAGATTGAGCCATGGTTGTCCAGTATAATTAAAAACACTATCAACGTGAAGAGGAAGGAAGAGGGATGTGAAATTTGTGGTAAAACAAAAGGAAAATGAAGATATTTGGGAGCATGCTGAGTAGACAGAGAGGGAAAGAGAAAATGAGGGCTTTGGTTGGATGGAGGAATCTCTAGCAAAAGGAAGCAAGATTGGAAACTGGAATGTGAGGGAAATCCTGAAGCGGGGGTGGGGGTGCGTGGATATTAGAAGAAAAGATGGAAACTTTTAAAACCTTTTGTGCCCTCAGATTCCACTCCAAATAAATGCCTTTTCCATCAGGGTATGTCTACACTGCAAAGTTACTTCGAAATAACAGCCGTTATTTCGAATTAACTTTAATAGCGTCTATACATGCATGCGGAGCGCTTAATTCGAATTTGTTAAATCTCATTCTACGAGGAGTAACGCTAAATTCAAAATAGCTATTTCGAATTAAGTGCTGTGTAGACACTTAATTCGAAATAGGGGGCCTCCAGCCCTTCCCAGGGAGCCCTGGTGGCCACTCTGGGCACAACCAGGAAAACTTACTCTCCTCTCCCCCAGCCCCGGAGACATTAAAGGGGTAGACCCTGGCCACAGTGCCTGTGTCAGCTCCAAGCCTGCCAGCCCAGAGCCAGCAGTGGCCACCGGGGCCCCTGACCCAGTGGCCCCAAAACATGAGCCAGCAAGCAGTCTGCCAGCTCCCAGGAGCCTGACAGGAGCTGGAGAAGGCGGGTACCTTCCTGGTCCAGGGTGAAGATCATGGACCTTATTGAGGTTTGGGGGGGGGAGGGGATGACCCCAACGTCCATGATCTCTGCACTAGACGGAGGAATGTGGCCATCTATGGCAGGATAGCTGCCAGCCTGGCCACCAAAGAACACATGCGAACCCAGGAGCAGGTTTGCATGAAAATCAAGTTGGTCTGGCGAGACCCCCAACTCTGAGCCCTGAGCTTCTGCTCCCCCTTCTTCCTCTTGCTTCCCCCTTCCAGCTCCCTCCTCCCAGGTTTCCCCCTCCCCTCTCCCACCCTCTCTCTTTCCCTCTCCCACCTCCTTTTCCCAGTCTCCCCAGATGTTCATCCTCCCCCCCAGTTTTGTTCAATAAACCCAGTTTCTATTTTTGAACATACGCGTCTTTTATTTGACATCAGGAAGGGGGGCTAGGGAGGGGTAAGTGGAAGGACATGAGGGAGGAATGGGCACGAGCCCCCGGTGGGGAGGACCGGGGAGGCTCCGAGGGCTCCTCGGGGTGGACGCTCTCCCTCAGGGCCTCCTGTATCCTGACAGCCCCCCGATGGACCCCCCCGGATGGCAGCCTGCAGCAAGTGCAGCAGGGCTGATGGCAACGACCCCACGAGACGCACCGGCGTGCCCAGGGGCAGCTCTGGCTCCATGTCGCCGAGTGTTGTGGTGTCCCGAGTTCGGGCACTCAGGGCACTCCAAGACAGGACTGCTTTGCTGTCCCTCATCGAGGTAGACAAGCAAGCGGGGAACCCTGAGAACTGTCTGTCTGGGGTAGGGGTAGGGTCCCTTTAAGCACGGAGCTCAGTTAGCCTCAGGCAGCAGCCCCACACACTAAGTCCTAACCTGATGCCCTGCCGGCACTGGTTCCGGCCAGCCTTAACTTCGGTTCATGGTCCACTCAGTATGGATGTGCTATTTCGAAATAGTTTTTGTGTATAGATGCGTTATTTCAAATTAGCTTAATTTGAATTATCTATTTCGAATTAAGTTAATTCAAAATAGCGCTGTAGTGCAGACATACCCTCAGAGAAGAGCTACTTACCGTATCTTAGTACATTAACCAGTTAATCATTATCATATAAATAAGGAAAGTTAATGCCCCTCTTTTTATCATTACAATCCAAGGCAGAGTGATTAAGGCCCAAATTTTTGAAAGTATACACTAATTTTGGGTGCCCAATCTAACACACCCCACCACCAAGGCAAATATGGTAGGATTTTCACATAGAACCTGACAGGCATCAATCCTTGTAAGAAATAAGTTATAAGAAATCAATCCTACTTCACTGCTATAGCTCTGCTAATTTCAATTTACTATTCAGAGCCAAGGAGGTACTTTTTTTCCTCCTTTAAAAGAAAAAAATCAGAGAAATACTTTAAATATAAATAAAGTTTCCTGTTTTTATAACACCTCATTCTCAAAAACAGCTGAATAATTTTGCTTAAACTTGAAACAAACAAGCAAAAAATCAAAGGCAGACATGGGAAATTGGAGCCAAACAGTTTGCCTAGTATGATGGGGATTAAATTACTGATAGGGGCCCTTGGTGCTACTTCTGTGCATCACCAACCTTCCCAGTTTTGCCAGGAGTCTCCTGGAATCAATTTCCTGGAGGCTGCTAAAGCCAATCCAGAAGATTTCAGGCGGCTAACAGCCCAGAAGCAGTCAGCATGACCCTGTGGCTCCTGGCGGAGGAGGGGCCAGATGCTTCATATACTTCTCTCTGAGCACTAACTCCATAGTTCTCGTTGGCCAATGGGGCAACACAATCAATGGGAGCTGCAGGGGGCAATGCCTGCAGGCAGGGGCAGTGAACAGAGCTATCTTCCTCTCCCAAGAGTCACAAGGACACCCCGGCCACTTTGTGGAGCAGCACAGAATCAGGGTGGGGGGAGTCTACCTGAGCTCTGCTGCACCATTGACTAGGAGTTGTACGAAGTAAGTGGTGCACATTTGGAGCTCATACCCTACACTCCTTGCCCCAGCCTGGAGCCCTTTCCTTCACCCAAATTGTCTCCCAGAGCCCACACCCATACTACCTCTTGCACCACAGCCTCCTACCCCAGCCCCAGCACCCCAATCCCCCAGGCCCTTTTCAGAGCCTAACCCCTTCTGTACCCCATGCTCCACCCATATCCCAACCCCCTGCCTCACTCTCACAAGCGAGTGAGGCTGGGGGACCGTGAGTGACAGAGGAAGGGGAAATGGAATGAGGTGGGAGGGGCCTCCGAGAAGGGACTGTGCAGGGCAAGGGTGTTTGGGTTTGTATAATTTAGACACAGTTAAAAACAACACTAGAAGTTGAAATTACATCACTCACTCCTTTCTCAGAGATCAGTATTGGATTTTTTTTCCATATTTCTCTCTGCCTAGATATCCAGTACTTTTGTAACGTAACTGTCAGTTTATTTAATTCCCTAGGATGCAGATCTTGATTGACTGACTTGCACACCTTCAACTTTTCCATACAGTTTGTTTTTATTTACTACACATAGCAGTGCCGTAGTGTGTCATGAACTGAGGGAATAAGTTATTTTGTTTAATAAGTGATTAATGTGTAATTTAGAAAAAAACTTGACATATGATCATTTACTCATTTCGGTTATCATGCCATTATATTTTAAAAGCCAGTATCAAGGTCACTTTTAGTACCATAAACCATTTTACTCACTGTTTTGACTAATGGCTACAATTTGCTGTCACATTAATAGCATGACACTGGGTAATCAACACAGTACAAGAGCATGAAATACAATTGCTTAAAAAGCTTGCTCACTAACATATCAGCATACTGTGAAATATTTGTTGAAATTTGTTGTTTCCTTTTTATGTAACAAATTTATTCTTTAGTACAGTAACTCTTATGACTGGGTGATTGTTATAAGAAAGCTGATACTGGTTATAAGACAGAAGCAGCAAACGATCTGTCAAAGCTTGACTCTGCATTGACTTGCACCTGCTCTTGTGATTTACCTCAGTGCAAACTGGACATTGACTACATGTAAAATGCTACCAAAGATACAATCTATATTACAAAAAATATAAAATTAAGCAATAAAATGTTTAACAATTAGCAATATTCATTTTCAACTGTTCGCTTAGGAAAGACTGCAGTGTCATAAAATTCTTTCCATCTGCAACCATAATTTCTACAGCTGGGCTCAATGGGAAAAAAGTTTTATCCCTTTTGACATTTTTAATACAGAGTAAAACAATAGTGGTAGTATAACTACACTATAGGCATTTATTGGACAGCCAGCCTCATAGTCCTAGGCACAATTTATAAACTTCAGATGCAATCTACTATATATTTGAGAGAGTTTGTGCATTTCTCTGTCTTTGTGTCCATTTGTACATGAGTCCATTTGTTCATTAACTCCCCCCTAAATCATCAGAGCTAGGGCCACCAAATTTGATATGCAGCTTCAAGCAAGGTCAAAGTTTGGTTGTGCCAGGACAACAGGATGTGTGTAGAAAATGAGTGTTTCACATCACATGGAAGGGGTGTGATAGCAGGAGCATTTCTACTCATGAATGACCATGGGGAGGGGGGCAGGGGGGGCAGCAAGTGCCCCAGGCAGCCACCATGTGGATCAGGCAAGAGCCACTGCCCTGAGCCACACGGTCCCTGCCGCACACCCAGGCCAGCCCTGGGAAGAAGCCAGCAGCTGGGCTGCATGGCCCCAGGGGAGAAACCCTGAGCCCCTGATCTCCAAGACTCCTAACCTCTGCTCTGACTGATGTAATAATATCACCATGGGTGACTGAACATTGCCCTAAGTGGCTGGTCTGAAACTTGAATTATTGAGATTCAAAAAACATGAAACAAAAAATAATTTTGGAAGTGACAAACTTTCCATACCTGCAGGAGGGCTTAAATAAGTGTCCCAAATTTTTCTTAACAGGTAAATTTTTCAACTTTTCAGTTAGATTTCCTAGAAATGGAGATCATAGACTAGTGATTCTAGACTTAAAGGCTCTATATCAAATGACTATGAACTTTGGCCTCATAAAAGCATCAGGTTATTCAGATAACCAATCACCTAGTATTATAATATAAATACAAATGACAACAACTGTTTGGCATTTCACAGATGCTATGATGGAGTAGGCTTAAACTGCTGGGGAGAATATGGAAGAGTAGGGGGACTGGAGGGTGAAGGCAGAAAGCAGGGAGAGGATGGGGGAAGGGGAAACACTTAAAAGGTGGACAGCAGAGGCAACACAACTAGCCTCCACTTGGTGCCTAACAGCGCTCATCAGCCATCACAACTTGCAGTGTGAAACTGGTACCAGCTGGACACAGGATAGGGGATGGATGGGGCTTTGCTGGCTGGAATCTGTTCATGACAGAACTACAGGGGGAGTGGCTAGACCCCACAATTGCATCTTTGCCCTGCTACCAGCCTCGCAAACTCACCCCCCATCATTGGCCACTAGACCTCACCACTGTTGAAAAGGTGGCTGGTAAGCAGGGATCCTGCCAACGGAAGTACCCACCATTACTGATGGGGGAAGACAAGGTATGGGACAAACTTCCTGTGCTTAAGACAACGACATTGCACTTGCTGGAGGGGCTTAAATATGAGACTCCTATTAAAAATGGGACATCTGGTCATCCTACTTAATCTACCAAAATGTAGCACAGAAACTACTTTGACATAGTTTCAACCATAGCTGAGACACTTGATAGCATTTCTGCTTCAGAAATGCAAGTTGTGTATTTGAGTCCCAGTGAGTTCATTTTCTAAACAAAAGCCTTTCAACAATCATTTAAGAGCAATTAACAGAATTATGAAGAAATATAATGTGAATAATGAAATGCTTATATTTTGATTTTGCATAATCTTCCTTACAGCTACAGAATAATTCTGAGTATTTTTTCTAAGCACAACGTTTTTCAACTGTACAAATTATAAATATGAATATACTAGAAAGTAACTAATTATCAAAAGATCAAGGCATGATAGAAAGTACTGTATGTAAGTATTTACATTAATTCTGAAACATTTTAAAATTTAGTGTATGCTTTCTGAATACAAAAATACACACACGTATAAACACACACACACACACACACACACACAGTGTAACATTAATACTCCTGATACTTTTGCAGATGTAAGCACCATAAAAGCGTGCCTCCCTGGAAGCAGCAGCAGCATTTTCCTGCTGCTCTTAGGCAGAGCAAAGGTCACAAGGGGTTTACAGCGTGTGAGGGATGTGAAATATGAGCTCTGAAAGGGAGTTTCGGTATGGGACGGAGGTTGAGGTACTGGGTCCGGGAGGGTTGAGCTTGAGATGCCAGATCTGGGGGAAGCTTACCTCAGGAAATTCTCTTCAAGCAGCAACCTGTCCCTGCTGCTCCTAGCGGAGATGCAGCCAGGCAGCTCTGCACACTGACTCCACCTGCAGATGCTTCACCCATATCTTTCATTGGCCATAGTTCCCACACAAGATGAGCACTCCCTGGATATGGCACCCTAGAACCCTTCCCATGTCCCAACTCCTTGTCCGGCACCCTCTTCCACAACCCAACTTCCTCCTTTTTAGTTAAGCAGAATTTTTCACTTACCTGCATCCCCCCAGCTGTCCCAACATGCCAGATAAAAATGCTTTTACTGTAGATGAGAAATACCTACATTTAATATTAATATTCAGAAATCAATATTACCATTAAGTTCACTTTGGAATGCCTCCAACAATACGGAAAGATTTCATTTCATGACCATTTTATTAAAGAAATATATTGTTTGGATTTATTAAAGTTTCTGCTGTCAACAGTGAAAAATACAGTACAAGTTGTAACCTCAAAACCTAATTGGTCCAGAATGAGGGAGTTTGTTGGACCAGGGGAGGTCAATTCCAACCAGCCCTCCCACCTTGCTGCCAGGCTACTTTGCCAACCAGACTTCTGGCCCCCGGCACCACTGGCCCCAGCAGGGTTTTCTGCCATGATCAGACTCCCAGCCACCAGGGCTCTCTGGCCTGGTAACATCTGTAGTCTGGATCAGAGAGAGTCCAGGTTTTTAGTGGTTCAACCTTTATTACTGCTAGTCTATATTACAAAGGCTTTGCCAGAATAGCTATGATACGACAGCTATACCAGCAAACCTCCCTAGCAAGAAGACAGTGTATATCAGCAAAAGGAGTTCTTTGGCTGATAGTGAAAACCATGTCCCTGAATGATGAACTATACCAGCATAATTAACAGGCATACCTGTGTCAGCAAGCCTTTGTAGCATAGATCTGTCTGATCTTAGTCTTATTCAGTACCACACAGCACATTAGGAACACCCAGTTTTGTTTAATAATTATAATGCACATTATTTCAAACAAACAAACAAAGATAAAATCTGTGAATATACACACTGAAAGTCAAGTAGGTTGCTCTTAAAAAAAAGTACTTTCATGACATTAGAGCTGTCAAAAACAGTATAATCCCTTAATAGAGGCATTGCTACCAAAAGTACTGAAATAAACATGCAATGGAATAAGCTTAATTTGAGCCCAACTATTTCTAAAATAATTACAAATCAATAGCTTCCAAATGAGATATTATAGATTCTATGTTTATTATCAGTCAAAACCAGGGATGAGTAGCTAGGTTCAGAGGAAAGAACCAACCCCAATATTCATTTATACTCAGTCTTTCATGAAATTTTAAAGTGTTTAAGATATTCTTTACTTCAAAAAAAAGTCAAATTCAGGATCTGTCTGACTCTGTGCCACATGGGACTTGGAAATGACAAAATTTCTCTCCTTTCTGGAAAAACTGAAGCCACTAAATACTGTAAATATTGTTCCCTTAAATTTGCACACCAAAGGTGCTTCTTGAAAAGCATGTCTGAAATTTGAATTATTGTGATACAAAAACTTGGGAAACACCAGATGTTGTTGGAAGTGGCAAGTCATCTCTTTCCCTGAAACTAGTATTTTTGGATACCAAAGACAAAATCAACACAAACCTCATTATGTTCTGATCTGCTTACACCTTATTGACATGGGAAGGTTACTCACCTGGTGGAGTAACTGCAGTTCTTTGAGCTGGTTGTCCCCGAGGGTGCTCCACCTTAGGTGCCTGAGCCCCGCTGCCCCTCTAAATGGAGGCTTTAAGGTAGTAGTGCCCACGGTCAGCTGCGCTCATGGAATGCTGGCACGTGACATTTTAATCGAATTTCTACTTGTGATTTTGAGAGGTGTCTGCTGAGGTTGTCCGCAAGAATGTTATCCTTGCCTGGGAGATAGGTTGCAATCAGTTTTATACTTTGTGGAATGCACCATTCCCACAGGTGAACTGTTTCTGAGCAGTGCTGATAAGGTCAGGCTCCTCCCCGCCAGCTGATATAGTAAATTCTAGTAACAACATCCATAAGTATTTGGACTGTTTTGTTTTGGATCATTGGGAGGAAGTGTAAGCAGGCATTGCGGACTGCCCTGAGCTTGAGCAGGTTGATATACTACTGCAATTTTTCTTGTGTTCAATGGCCCTGGACAATGTGGTGGTCTAAGTGGGCCCCCTAATCCAATAGTGAAACGTCTTTAGTGATTGTCAGTGATTATCCCTTCAAAACGCAAGTCTCTGACTGTGGCCTGGATTTCTATCAGAAAGCCTGAGAGCTGAAGCCACGATGCACGTCACATGACAACTGCTGATGTGTGGCATCTTGATACAGTGTTTGCTGAATCTAAAGTGGCCTGAAGAGCTGTTCTGGAGATTAATGCACCCTTGTTGATATTTGATTTAAATTGTTCTCTTTTGTAGCCAGAGAGAAACTCAAAAGAATGTGAGCTGATCAAGTATGTGGTGTGTATATTTGGTGATGAGTGAATAGTTAGAAATTGTGAGCTGGAGGCTGTCTCATGAATATGCCTTTCGGCCCATCAGGTCTAACCTCTTCTAGTCCCTGTCATCTGGGACTGTGCAGGTAGCCTGCTGTTTCCCTCTCTCATTTACAGCATCCACCACCAGAGAATTTGGAGTGGGGTGAGAGAATAGAACATCAGTCCCTTTTGGGGCAACATAGTATTTATGAGCCAGCCTTTTGCATGTTGGGGAAATCATGGCTGGCATCAGCCAAATGGTCTTTGCTGGGTCCATGAGGGCTTCATTCATGAGGATGGCCAGCTTGACATGAGGAGAGGAATGCAGTATATTGATGAGCTTATGTTGACTCTCTGGCATAGCTGACAGGGATATCTCCAGCATGTCTGCCATTCTTTTAAAAAGTTCTTGGAATGATTTGAAGTCGCCCCGAGGTTGGTGGCTGGGGCATAATTGTATCACCCGGAGACGATGAAGAAATGTGTGTAGGTGGGAGTGAGTCGGGAGCCTGGTCCTCTCCCATTAAGTCCATGTCCTCTTCTTCCCCAAATGAACAGGAGTGAGCCAGAGACTGTGTTGTAGAGGCAGAAAGAGGTTTGGGAGCAGGCAGTGGCTGTTGCGGTTGCTGTGTCTGCTGTGTTCTTTATTTTGCCCAAGGGTCTCATAGGGCCAATTAGGGGGAATGGGTGGCGGGAGCCACTGAGGTTGTTGCCATTACTGTACCTGCTGTGTGGGATTGGATGAAGAGTGCCTAGGTGTATGTGTCTGAATGGGTTCACAGTCATCATCATCACTGGACAGGGCGGCACCGAGGCTGGGATGGAAGAAAGACTGAATCTTGATGTATTCAGGGTACCATCAGTGCCAAAGAGGGACAGTCCCTGCACCGAGGAAACCATCAGCTTTGCTACCATGGTACATTGCAGTACCGGCAGAGAAGGGAGTGGAAGAGGCACCGTTGGAACCTGCACTATCACTGTTGGCAGTCTTGGTTAAGGTGGCAGAATGTTTAGTCGGTGCTGACATCCCAGCAGGAAGCGGCATCGTGGCACTTGGTGCTGAGGTTGAGCATGGTCTCGTTGGTGCTGCGGCTGGTGCCGACTGCATTTTTACAGGTGACAGTGTGAAGCCTTTTTATTTCAGCTCTGTTGGTACTTTGGAGGAGGAGGGACATCACCTGTACTCGTGATGCCACAGTCCCCAGTAAATTTAGAAATGCTTTATTGCACTTAGAAACTGTATTTGAAACTAGTGGCTCCTGAGGCTTGTGATGTAGAGCATTACAACTTATTTGTATATAAATGCATCATCTTGAAGAATTCTACAGAAACAATAGTAATGTCCAAATTATCAAAAGTAGGCTTGCACAAGTTATGTACCTTGAACAAAATTAGGATCCAAACAAGAATCATTGTTTTCATATGTGCAGAGCACTAAATAGCTTACACTGAAGTCAGCAGGAATTCCTGAAAGCTTAACAACTTCTAATGGATTTAAGAGTTTAAAGTTTGGTGCCTATTTTTGAAAATCTTGGTCTGCAAAGTTTAACATATAGGCAGCAATTTGAATTGAAGTGAAAATAATATCAAGAAAGACTGGACTCCCAGCAGTGAGGGAATTCCAGCTGACAAATGACAAAAGTAATGTGTTCATACTCAAGACTCATTTAGGGTCTGATCATACTCTCAGTGAGATCACACTCTTACTGAAGTTAATGTAAAAGTTCCATTCATTTCAATAGTTTAGGATGTGTTGCTTATTTTAAGCCAGAATAGAAACTATGGGATAGATCAAAGATTCCTTTTAAAATTACATTAAGTAAAATGTTTTCAGAGTCAAAATGGATCATTTCATGGTTTCAGATGCAGCCTAGTCTCTACCCCAAAATGAAAAATACCCCATAAATTATACTACAATGATCAATTTATTCGCGTGTTACTTTTAAAATTATTTTCATTTTACATGTTTGTTTCTCGCTTTGTATTAAACATTTTTAGAATCCAAGTTCAATCAAAAGGGAGAAAGGTAGTTGAGCTATACAGCATCTCTTTTGCAGAATGACATCAAGTGACACCTATGAATGTTATTTTTAAATAATAGGATATTCATGATGTTGCAACTATTCATTGCAGCTGGTGAAATTTGAAGCTAAAAGGGCCTAACAATTTAAAAATAACTGAATCAGAGTTTATTTTTAATTTCAAATATTCTAATCACCTGTATTTAATATTAGGTATATTTAGACAAGCTGCCTGTCTGTTCCCAATAACTCCTTTCCTTCTGTCATCTCACAATCTGACATTTTTCATTTTTCAATATGCAGATTTTGTCTTCCCTGACTGGCTTGTCATTAAAACTGTCACAATCTGTAATTATTTATGTATACCTATTTATTATTAAACTGGCAAAACCTTCACCCCCCACTAACAAGCTCTCTCCCATGTCACTGTCAGCACAACTATTTTTCATTTCATTGCTGGTTTGATACCCTTGTGTGTATACCAAAGCTCTTTTCCTTGTTTTCTCGGTTACCACAGAGTAGCAAGCCCAGACACGCCAATTCCATCTCCTTGCATCGCACTCTGCTTGTTTTAAATTGCACTTACTAGTGGAATTTTGAGTAGGCAAGGACAAGATTCAACTATTTACCAGTTCTAAGTTGTGTTTTGTAGATGAGACAGATCATTTACAGGTTGGACCTCTATATTCTCAACTTCCCGAGTCCAAGAACATCTGTGGTCTGGCATCCCCATGGGTGTTCCTGGGCTGGAGCACTCACAAGGAAAGCTGGGGTCAGCACACTCAGCAACTCCTCCCCTGCCCTCCCAGAGCCTCTTAACACCATGAATAGCTCATGTGCAGCATTAAAGTTCAGGAGGAGGAGAAGCAGAGATTGAGGGGGGATACTCGGGGGCGGGGGGAGGCAGCGTGGCTGGGGAACCCCACAGCTGAGGGCCTGGAGTGCAGATTGATGGCTATGGGGCTCAGTGTCCTCCCACAGGGCTGTGCGGCAGGCCCCAAGCCGTGACACTCCACAGTCACCCTGTCTCTTTCCCCCGAGCACCCCCTTCTGCTTCCCTGTTTGGTCAATGCTGTACCCTCTGCTGCCACTGGAACAGAGCCCCTCAGCTGGAGCCGCAGAGGGGCTGGCATTCACATCTGCTGGTCCAAAAAATTCTCTGGTTCAGAACTGGTCAGGTCCAGAGGATGCTGGACAAAGGAGCTACAACTTGTCTGATAAACACTCCATGAGTGTTTCTGCACTAAAGGGGAGGGATAGCTCAGTGGTTTGAGCAGTGGCCTGCCAAACCTAGGGTTGCGAGTTCAATGATTGAGGGGGTCATTTAGGGATCTGGGGCAAATCTGTCAGGGATGGTACTTGGTCCTGCTGTGAGGGCAGGGGACTGGACTCAATGACCATGCAAGGTTCCTTCCAGTTCTATGACATAGGTATATCTCCATATATTATTATTATTATATTAAAGATGAGAAACATTCAATCAAATTTCATCAAAGGATTTCACAAAGTTCAGTAGATTCCTGTTAATAGTAATCAGGATATTTACAACTTCCAGTTAAGTGCAACATTTTGCTGGGAACCAATCCCATCCCATGGATTTAAGATTAAGGGGATTTGGACATTGGAAATGGCATGCCAATTATTGAGGGGTTTGTTGGTGGTTTTTTTTTTTTTTTTTGCTTTTGTAAAAGGCCAAAACCCAGGCAGGTTTGCACTGGTGAAGCCAGGGAAGGAAGCACTTCTCATGACTTTGAAACCTGGTCTCTCTTATCAATAGAAGTTGACACCATCAAAGATATTGCCTCACCTGCCTTGTGTGTCTCAAATCCAGGGGGATGCAGGTCTACAAAAATCAGACACTTTTTTTTTAGATTATAAATTGATATACTAAAATCTGTAGCACACAATACATTGAAGCCCACACTATGACTTTAACGGCATATCATCTAATGGTTAAAGGGCAGGAGAGCATTTAGGAATAAAGTTGGCTATTGACCCATTCTGATCCATACTACTTATCATACTACTTATCATAGTATCATAGAAAACTAAAACTGGGAGGGACCTTCAGAGATTATCATGTCCAGTCCCCTGCACTCATGGCAGGATTACCTTCTAGGCAATTTATTCCAGGGCTTAACCACCCTGCCAAAGTTTTTCCTAATGTCTCAACTAAACTTCCCAGTCTACCATTTAAGCTCATTGTTTCTTGTCCTATCATCAGAGGTTCATGACAATATTTTTTCACCCTCCTCCATGTAACCCTTTTAGGTACTTGAGAGCTGTTATGTCCCCACTCAATCTTCTATTTTCCAAACTAAACAAACCCAGTTCTTCCTCATAGGTCATGTTTTCTAGATCTTTAATCATTTTTGTTGCTCTTCTCTGGACCTTCTCCAATTTCATAAGAACATAAGTATAGCCATACTGGGTCAGACCAAAGGTCCATCTAGCCCAGTATTCTGTCTGCCAACAGTGGCCAATACCGGATGCCCCAGAGGGAGGGATCACAACAGGTACTCCTGACGTGATCCCTCCCCTGTCACCCACTTCCAGAGAAACAGAGGCTAGGGATACCATTCCTACACATCCTGGCTAATAGCCATTGATGGAACTAACCTCCATGAATCTATCTAGCTCTTTTTTGAACCCTGTTAAAGTTCTAGCCTTCACCGCATCCTCTGGCAAGGAGTTCCATAGGTTGACTGTGTGCTGAGTAAAGAAAATAGTTTGTTTGTTTTAAACCTGTTGCCTATTAATTCCATTTGGTGACCCCTAGTTCTTATATTGTGGGATCAAGTAAATAACTTTTCTTATTCACTCTTTCCATTCCAGTCATGATTTTATAGACCTCTTTCATATCCCCCCTTAGTCTGCTCTTTTCTAAGCTGAAAAGTCCAAGACGTTTTAATCTCTCTTCATATGGGACCCGTTCCAAACCCCTAATCTTTTTTGTTGCCCTTTTCTGAACCTTTTCCAATGCCAATATATCTTTTTTGAGATGAGGTGACCACATCTGTACATGGTATTCAAGATGTGGGCATACCATGGTTTACTATAGAGGCAGTAAGATATTCTTGGTCTTATTCTCTATTCTTTTTTAATGACTGCTAACATTCTATTTGCTTTTTAGACTGCTGCTGCACGC
This sequence comes from Rafetus swinhoei, assembly GCA_019425775.1. Classification (NCBI taxonomy): domain Eukaryota; kingdom Metazoa; phylum Chordata; order Testudines; family Trionychidae; genus Rafetus; species Rafetus swinhoei. The sequence continues at coordinate 184,629,468 of CM033437.1, read as the reverse complement.
TGAGTGGATGTTTTCAGAGAACTATCCACAATGACTGCAAGATCTAGTTGCAGACAAATTAGTCCCAATCATATTGTATATATAGGTGGGATTATGTTTACATTTCTTTACATTTATGAACATTAAATTTCATTTGCCATTTTGTTACCCAATCACTTAGTTTCTCTACATCTTTCCTGAAATGTGGTGCCTGAAACTGGATATAGTATTCTAGTCGAGGCCTAATCAGTACAGAGTAGAGTGGAAGAATTGCTTCCTAAGTCTTGTTTACAACACTCCCATTAATGCATCTCAGAAAGATGTCTGGATTTATTTATTGCATATAAGCAGTGTTTTTCATTTACATTGTGTGATTGTACCAAGTGATATTATTGTTTTAAATTAACTGGAAAATAATGTGTTTGTACAAGCCCAATGTACTCAATTATAATTAGGATAATTGCATACAGATAGTAACCAGCTTGAGTGCACATGCTCACCGATATAATACTTTAACTTTCTGAACATGACAAAGTAATAGAAAATTTATGAAGTTGCCTGTATGGATTCTTGGTGCAACCATCCTCCTCTTTCTTCTGATACTGTATGAAAATGCAGAGATTAAAGCTCCAGTCCTGCAGTTTGCTAAATACTGGCACACTGCTGCACTTGCATAAGCCTCCATTCAAGTTAATGGGGCTCCTTATCATAGAATCATAGAGCTGGAAGAGACCTCAGGAGGTCATCAAGTCCAGCCCCCTGCCCAAGGCAGGACCAATCCCAACTAAATCAACCCAGCCAGGGCTTTGTCAAGCCGAGACTTAAAAATCTCTAGGGATGGAGACTCCACTACTTCCCTAGGTAACCCATTCCAGTGCTTCACCACTCTCCTAGTGAAATAGTTTTTCCTAATATCCAACCTGGACCTCTCCCACCGCAACTTGAGACCATGTTCCTTGTTCTGTCATCCATCACTACTGTGAACAGCCTTTCTCCAGCCTCTTTGGAACCTCTCTTCAGGAAGTTGAAGGCTGCTATCAAATCCCCCCTCACTCTTCTCTTCTGTAGACTAAATAGCCCCAACTCCCTCAGCCTCTCCTCGTAGGTCATATGCTCCAGCCCCCTAATCATTTTGGTCGCCTTCTGCTGGACTCTCTCCATTGCGTCCACATCCTTTCTATAGTGGGGGGCCCAGAACTGGACACAATACTTCAGATGTGGCCTCACCAGAGCCGAGTAAAGAGGAATAATCACATCTCTGGATCGACTGGCAATGCTCCTCTTAATGCAACCTAATATGCCATTAGCCTTCTTGGCTACAAAGGCACGCTGTTGACTCATGTCCAGCTTCTCATCCACTGTAATCCCCAGGTCCTTTTCTACAGAACTGCTACTTAGCCAGTTGGTCCCCAACCTGTAACAATGCTTGGGATTCTTCCGTCCCAAGTGCAGGACTCTACACTTGTCCTTGTTGAACCTCATCAGATTTCTTGTGGCCCAATCCTCCTATTTGTCTAAGTCACTCTGGACTCTATCCCTGCCCTCCAGCGTATCTACCTCTCCCCCTAGCTTAGTGTCATCCGCAAACTTGCTGAGGGTGCAATCCATCCCTTCATCCAGGTCATAAATAAAGATGTTGAACAAAACCAGTCCCAGAACCGAACCTTGGGGCACTCCGCTAGAAACCGACTGCCATCCTGACATCGAGCCGTTGATCACGACCCGCTGGGCCTGACCTTCCAGCCAGCTGTCTATCCCTCTTACAGTCCATTTATCTAATCAATATTCCCTTAACTTGCTGGCAAGAATATTATGGGAGACCCTATCAAAAGCCTTGCTAAAGTCAAGGTATATCACATCCACAGACTTCCCCATATTCACAGAGCCAGTTACCTCATCATAGAAACTAATCAGATTGGTCAGGCACAACTTGCCCTTCATGAATCCATGCTGACTATTCTTGATCACCTTCCCCTCTTCCAAGTGCTTCAAAATGGATTCCTTGAGGATCCCCTCCATGATTTTTCCAGGGACTGAGGTAAGTCTGACTGGCCTATAGTTCCCTGGATCGTCCTTCTTCCCTTTCTTAAAGATGGGCACTACATTTGCCTTCTTCCAATCATCCAGGATCTCTCCCAATGGGCACAGCAGAACATCTATACAGTGAACTTAAGGATCAGGGCCTAAGACAACACTGATATTTACTCAATGGACTCAGATTTGCTACACTAAATTATAGAACCTTTAATGAAGAAACATTTCCCCCTCTATCTGATGTGGTGAATTAAGTGAGTTTATGCAGTGCTTGTTACCTCCTGCTTCAGACCTCTCATCCTGCATCCTGTTATATGTTCTAGTCTGTATCTGACACATTTAAAGGACACAAAGCCTCACAGAACAGAGATGCTTACCACTAGTAAGGAAAAGGGAAGATCAGTATGAAAAATAGAGCCTGATCTCCAAACAATGCTTGGAACAAGCTATATTTTTCTCTATTGCTTGGCACTAAAGCATTGCTTTAGCTACATTTAAGGAATGTGCCATAATGAAAAACTCAAATTGAAAAACTCAACATTATATACTATTGAGAATTACTCTTCAACTTGAATCTAGGTGTTATAGAAAGTAATGATAAGGGTAGTTTTATTCTAGATAGTAGCAAATAGTTAAAAAAGATGCTCAAAAGGCATCTGTATATTGTTTTATTTATGTAAATGCTCAAGCACACGAGGGACATAACTTATCCAAGTTTTTTTATTTTTATATATAGATACATATATATATATATACATACATATATATATATATATATACACATATATACACACACACACACACACACTTCAAAAATTGTGATGTGAATGATGACATCATCCTAGTGTCAATACAAATGTACCAAATGTGTAGCCACACAAACTGCCATGGGGTGCATTTTTGTTTAAAGCCCTAATCCTGTATAATTACGGTCAGTGGGAATGTTGTCATTACTTGCAATGAGTGCAGGGTCAAGCTATAATTCTGTAATAGCATTGTGTGAACATACGAGCAGTTTTGCATCAAATCAAAATAGTTCAATCCTTTTGTTGAAGTTAACCAACAACACTGGGGCACTGAACTCACCAACATGGATTGATTTTTACACACACACACACACACACACACACACACACACACACACACACACTCTCCCCTTCTCTCTCAGCCATTCCATGGAGGGATCTACAGAACTTGGGCCTTCTAAAACCCATAAAATGTTAAGCCATAATGAAAAGCTATATTTGTATCCAGTCTGTTTTATTATTTTTAATAAAAGTTCTCTCTGAAATGTGTTTATTCTAAATAAACTATATTTTTCTTTAGTCACCATGGTTATGTCTACACAGCAGCGTTATTTCGGAATAAATTCAAAACAGGCTTCTTATTCACACTCCTGTTACCCTCATTGTATGAGGAGTAAGAGAAGTCTGGGGAAGAGTGCTCTACTTTGAAATAACTACAGTAGACTTCCGATAATCCGGAACCTATGGGATTTAGGTGGTGCTGGATTATCAGATATGACGGACTATCAGGAGGTACTATAAGCAGGTTATATATATACACTGTATACATTATATACTGTATATAAAGTGTTCTTAACCCTTTTTATTGTACATACTGTATACAGTATACTGTAATGTTTTAGTTTTTTTAAGCCTTTTTTACCCTTTTTGCTCAGTTCAGCTGCTGCCACTGTTACCTTGTGACTCATTTTTTGCCAAAGCTCACTCACTAGGCTCTTGCCATTTTGATGCCGAACTATCAGAAGTGCCGGACTATTGGATGCCGGACTATTGGAGTTTTACTGTACTGCGTAGACAGCACCAAAAGTCAATATAAGCTATTTCAACTTGAGCTATGCTAACTGCATAGCTTAAGTTGCATAGCTTATTTCAAGTTTAGCTCCATCATTACCAGTGTCAATATCACACAGGGAACAGAACTGCTGGGGCTGACTCCTCTGAAGAAATCACGATTAATACCAGAAGACTACAACACAGGCTACGTCTACATTGCAGGCTTCTTTCGGAAAAAGTATTTCCAGAAGAGATCTTCCAAAAAAAACTTCTTCCAAAAGAGAGCGTCCACAGTGCCAAACTGCATCGAAAAAGCGATCTGCTTTTTCGAAAGATAGCATCAACACTGAATGGACACTATCTCATATTTAAGCTGTGATCACTATGAATTGCTATCAAGTGCCACCAGGGCACCTGTGCTTTTCCTCTTTTCTCTTCTTTCAAAAGAACTCCCTTTTCCCCGTACACACACGCCTTTTTTCTGAAAGAGCTCTTTTGGAAAAAGGCTTCTTCCTCGTAGGAAGATGTTTACAAATGTCAGAAAACCCCTCTGTAATTTTGATTTTTTTTTCAAAAGAACATGATTGCAGTGTGGACGGAAGTGAAGTTTTTCCAAAAAAACCTCAGTAGTGTAGACATAGCCCCACTGTCCCAGAGTGAGAGAATTGTACAATTCCGCTCAGAGCTATGTTACAGCCTGAGTCCAGATAAGGGGTGCAGTCGATAAGATCTGTTGTGGCCAAACATGCAGCTCGGTAATTGTGACTGTAATAAAGTCTGGGATAGAAGAGAATTAGGCAATTAAAATATTTCATACCTTTTCCAATCTGAATTGAATATTCAAATACTGTTATTTATTAATTGTATGCAAAACACCTGCTGGGGATATAGTGCTACAGAATAATGGAATGACATGTGCAGAACTGCCTGTCCTAAGTTGATTTTCATCCAGCAGAGGTGTGTGTTTTTTAGATAAAACTAAGATTATTTCTTCAAAGAAATGGTGGTTTCCTCCTTCTACTCCTGCAAATTTTCCAAATTGCAAACTCTTATAATAAATTATGTCAGTGTTTTTATGGCTTCAAGAGTCAGAATGTTACTTATATATAATAAGCAGTTTAGTTTGAAAGTAGAACTTTGATGGTGATTTTAAGCTTTATTCTATAGTTACTATCAAAATAAAAATATGCAAAACAATTATTATAAACACTATGCAGAAAACCTGCAATTTTCAAGAAAATCAAAGTGAAACTTCAAAACCAACTTATTCAAGAGAAAATGCTGCAGTTTCACACAGAGACTAACTATATAAAATGGAGAAAGGATGCCACATTTCCACTCCTCAGAGTGGAAGTAGATTCAATAGAGGTGTAGCCAGTGAATCTCTATGCAGTGCAAAACCACTGAACTATGACCTTCCATTAAGCTTGGAAGTGTTGGAAACTGCAGCACTTGTCTGTTTGCTCCTTTCCCATGCTACTGTTCATTTATGAGATTGCCCCAGGCCTAATTTCTGAGTCGCAGGGAATGAATTCTGTCTTTATTAATCCCTATAAAATTTCCAGGGCAATATCTCAGTTGGGTACTGCTTTCAAAATGACAATTTGGCCATCTGCGATTAATATTGTAGTCTTCATCTTTTCTAAAGCCACCTTGCATAAAAGCTTTTCTGACCAAATTAGCACCTTAACCTGCCTGCTACCTCTTTTATACTTCGCTTTGAACCAATGACAAATGTGAAAATTACAAGAACCACTGGTACCAAATAGGTCTATAATAAAAATTCCTCAAACAGCCATTTCATAGACTTTTGTGAAGTTTGCATCTTAATGAAAATGTCAAGTTTGCAGCTCAAGACCATCTCTTGTTAGTTTTTTTCAGTTGGTCTCTTGTGGAGTTAACAAAACAGAAGCAAAACTCACATATTACAGGTATGCAAATAGAAAAGAATGGTAAACAGACAGCAGAAAACTGGAGTAGAGTAACAGAAAACAGCTGATTTTCAAGAACAGGGTGAAAAATCTATGTATACAGAAAGGGGGCACTTCTATAGCCTATTAAATATCATGAAATGGTATTTAAGTGTAATATAGAAGAAAGGATAGACAGAAGGGAATTGTAAAATTTGTGTAAAGGCTGACAGTGAAGCAGGGACGCTTCTTTAAATCAAAACTATTCTAAGTCATTAGTATCAGAAAACTGTTAATAACTAGTGGCTCTTTGCAAAGCTATGTGACATGGACACAATTTTTCATTTCAGAAGTTGGAGAAAGTTATTAGAGGAGGCTGTTCTAGATTTGATTTTAACAAATAGGAAGAAACATGTTCAGAATTTGGAAGTGGAAGGCACCTTGCATGAAAGTGATTGTGAAATAATAGAGTTCATGAATCAAGGCATGGTAAGAGGGAGAACAGCAAAATCAACACAATGGATTTCAGGAAGGCTGACTTTAGCAAACCCAAGCAGATGATATGTTACGCCCATGGGAAAAAAGTCTAACAGGAAAAACAATTCATAGCAGTTGGCAGTTTGTCAAAGAGACATTATTAAGGGCATAAGAGCAAACTGTTCCACTGTGAAGGAAAGATATCAAGTATGGCAAGAAACCACCTGGCTTAACTAGTAGATCTTGAGTGATCTAAAATTCAAAAGGAGTCCTACAAAAGTGCAAACAATGTCAAATTACAAAGGACAAATACAAAAAATAACACAAGTATGTACGGGCACAATGAGAAAGGCCAAGTCTAAAACAAGTTCAAATGAGCCATAGACATAAAGAGGAGTAAGAAAACATTCTACAAATATATTAGAAGCAAGAGGAAGCCCAAGCTAGGGGAGGGATGAGGGAGAGAGGAAGGGAGGCCTGTTACTCAGTGAAGAGAGAAAAACAAAAACAAAAAATGTGTTACTGAGATAAAACATAAAACCAGCAAACAGATTTAAACAGACTAAGCATACCAGAAGTCACTTATCAATGTTATGAGTTCCCTAGCAAGCCAAAGTCTTTCCAATCCTTTTACAAGGGTTGAGGTCCTTGAACACAAAAATGGCAATATTAGGTCAGACCAAAGGTCCATCTAGCTCAGTATCCTGTCTTCGGGCAGGGGCGGGTAGCAGGGACAGCTTGCTTTTCATCCCATTCCCTGGACTATCACGGAGTGAGGGGAAAGCACTAGCATTCTGTGCATGCGTCTCACACCTGGCTGGTGAGCTACCTGATATTAACTTTTTTTCTAGCTCCAACTTGTTGCTTTCATTTTCCTAATTAAGTTTTCTTTTTCCTGTTTGTCTTTATTTTGTTTTATAGTTGATTTTTTATTCCTTTACGGTTTGAGAGATGCTGACAGACTGGCTCAGCATGACACTGACGGACCAGCCCAAATCAAAGCCATTGGCCAATTCACGTGTTTGTGCCTATCCAAGAAATATCAATGACATTGTATTCACTTACCTATAACATGTTTATTATCACATTACATTATGAATGACCTGTACTTAATTAAGCCTGAAAAATAATGAAAGATTGTTTGGATTGCTGTAATTCAACACATCTTAGACATCTCTAATTGGGCTGACCATCACATGGGATTGAAACCTTGGAACTGTAAATGAAGAAGCATGCTAACTTCAAATAATGAGCCTCTGTGTTTGACAATGTGAAACCCACAGACCCCAGTCTATGTTCAGTCAGAGGAAAAAGCTGTGCTGTGATGGAAACACTTGCTAGAATCCTTTCCAAGGAAGACAGCTATAATAATGGAGGCAGGAAACAATCCTGTATCTCTAACAGGACTGAATACTGAAGAAGTGGACAGAGATCCCTGAAATTTCTCTGAACAGCCATTTTGGAAATCTAGATTACTACAGCTGTGGTAACGTTTTGTAGTAACAAACGTTTTCTTTCATTGGTTTAATAGAGAAATTGGCTACTACAGTCCTCTTTTGTGGGGGATCAAGAGTATCCATTGATCTGGGGTAATTGATCAATCCTTTGATCTGGGGTAATTGATCAAAACTTAATAATAGTCCTGCAGAACCTTACAGAGGTAAAAAAAGAAATGTAGATGGTATCATGCGCATAATCCACTTCTTCAGATGAAAGAATCAGATGCTGCCTCTGATACAGAGGCAGCAGCCCCTATCCACAGGGAGTCAACAAAGGGGAAGGGGAAAATATGTATAGTCAACAGGATTAATTGATAAGACTAGGTCCATTGGTTAATCTTGTAGTTGTCTACATGTCCACATCCCTAGTTTCCATTATACACAGGGTTTAAAGTTTGGCTCAATGGTTATCAGCACCCCCATTATCACTTGTTCCAGCATCCTTGGAAGGAATGTTTATGAGCTGGAGCAGTGTCCTACTACCAGTAGCTTACTGCAATGGCTTCTTCTCCATGTTCACATGTGTTAAGGAGGATGGAAATGGGCTTGATGAGGTGTCCCCTTCTTACACAGTATAATGCACTTTTCATAATATAATTTTTAAGAATGTTAATTATCACAACTATATCTATATTGCCATTTTGTACCCAGAAACGTATTACATTTCTGGTTTGATAACTATACCCCACAAAATCCTGCTTCTTTTTTGCTTTTAAATTAAAAGTTTTAGTCCATTAGCATGCTGATTTAACAAAAGTAATTAAAGGGATTTTTATGCTTTAAATTTAATTTATATTCCTTTAGAATCTTAAGATTAAAATTCCTATTTAAAAGAGTTTTATGATTGATGCTTTCATTTCGTATCTATGTATGTATTCCAGAGAGAGAGAAAAAAAGAAAGAGACCACGCAACATATCCCTCCTGGGATATGAAAAGGCTCAGAGACTGTGAGCTTCAGGCAAACAGCATATGCTCATAACACAGAAGACTACAAAAATCCGTATAACTCAAAATGATTAGTCTAATAAATGCTTTAGGATCAAATACAGTTTCAATTTGTTACCATACAAATTTCTCACGTCTGTATTATGAAAAAAATCCAAACACAGAATATTTGTATTCCTTATATCTGAAATTCCAGATTTTTTTTTTAAATAGTTACTTCTTACAGTAATATGTGAATTCAACATTGGGAACTGTTTAGAACAGATTTAGTTTCAAAATATTGCTTGAAAGGGACTCTCTCTAAATTCCATTAGGAAATTAAGCTTAAATAGAATCTTACCAAATGGCTGCTGAGCTAATACATTTTCTCACAGCTCTCTTCCATACAGTTAGTGCTTTAAAAACAAAGGTCATACAGCTAGCATATAGAGTTGCCAGATGGTTTTAACAAAAATATTGGACACACTTGACATTACATCACAATCTACATTACAACTTACAGTAGACTTCCGATAATCCGGAACCTATGGGACCTAGGTGGTGTCGGATTATCAGATATGCCGGACTATCAGGAGGTACTATAAGATGGTTATATATATACTGTATACATTATATACTGTTTATAAAGTGTTCTTAACCCTTTTTATTGTACATACTGTATACAGTATACTGTAATGTTTTAGTTTTTAAGCCTTTTTACCCTTTTGCTCAGTTCAGCTGCTGCCGCTGTTACCTTGTGACTCAGTTTTTGCCGAAGCTCACTCACTAGGCTCTTGCCATTTTGATGCCGGACTATCAGGAGTGCCGGACTATTGGATGCCGGACTATTGGAGTTTTACTGTATTTAGAAAATACCAGACATTTATATTTTCTCATTTATATTTTCTTCATTTGTTTCCTGAGCAGAAAGCTCAAATACTGGACTGTCCTGTTCAAAATCTGACACCTGGCAACCCTACTAGCATACTATTTTTGACAAAGTCACAACTATGAAGCAGGGAACTTGTTTCATGCATTCCAATGACATCTTCATTGTGCAACACTGATATTTTTAGAAGACCTTCCCAGTGTAAAACTTAAAAATTATTGGGATGTAATTAAACATTGTATAAAAAAAGTGCTTAAAATTACTTTCATTGAACTCTTTTGTTATGTAGTTCCTATTCATGCACTTGTAAAAACCCAGTTTCTTTTACAATGAATATCAATTGTGCATCAACTTTTCAGTTTGTTTATGAAATAAAGTAATTTAGACTCCTTTAAAACACTATACATTGCAATTTGTCTTGGATCTTTCAGTCTGGAGAGGTCAGCTCTTATAAATCAGCAAGTAGTGTATTTTTATATGAGACAGAGGCCATATGAATGGAATCAATATTTCACCTAACAAAAAATGGTGGGGTTTTTTTAAATGTGGTTGCTAATCCAAATATTTGTTTCTACGCCTTTTTTTTTTTTCAGGTGAGACATCACAATTCAAAAGAGCAGATTTGAACTACCCAGTGTTAGTCCTTTGGAATATTTCGAATTATTGATGCATTAAATCTGAAAAAGAACTGAAATTCAGTCAAGGACCCAATCCAGCTGGCTTTCTCTGCTGCTTCCAAGCCCTTGAAAAGATATCCTCCTTCTTTCTCAAACAGACACTAAGTTCTGTGGCATGCCAACCTGCACCAAAGGATAGGTATGGACTCAGACTGCTGGTGAGTTGTATTAACCAGGTTAATAATTTGTTAATACTAAACAACTGTGGATAGGAATCAATGATATTTCCATCTCATCACAAAAGATGAAAAATATGGAGAACATACTAGCACCAATACCCCCTATCCTCCCCCTGACCCCATCAGCAGGTCTGCATTTCAGTCACATTTCTGTAAAGTTTTAAACACAAAAACTATGTTTCAAGGAGATTGAGTAACTGTCACATAACACACAGGAATGAAGAAGATAATGTGGTAAACTGGTTGGCTCATCTAGATATGCTAGTTGCATTCAAACTATTTTTCATATTAGGTGCAATTCATTCAAACTTTTATTTATAGTACCATTAAATATTTATGTTATCCTAATCAGGGGCTGAGAGTGCTAAGAAAACAAGCCCCACTCTTGAAGAAAATCCCTGCCCCTGAATAGTTTATAGTCTTTTCTTTGGCTGCCACGGAAGATATCATGTCTAGGATACCAAGTGGCAAACAGACCAACATATTCACTGAGAAAATGATTTCATTAAGGAGTCACATAAATAGGAAGATAAACAGAGGAAACTAAGAAAAAATAGCTTTATACAGCATTTCTGCAGTCTTTAATTTACTTGGCTTGTGATATTGTCTAGAGCCATAACTGGATGAACCTTGAACCAAATATCAAATAATGACATGGGTCTAGAGTTATTCTAACAACTAATTATTTATTTGCAACTGGTTACAAATCTTTGAGGATTTCGTCTCCCTGCTGAACTTATGGCAGCATGACTTCTGAGAAGTGATTGGTACGAAAGGTAGTCAATCAACTCTGTCTTTATGGCTCATTCAAGTACAATTTAAAGACAAACTACTACCCAATGAGATTAACTGAATGCTATATTATCTACCAGAGTAAGAAATACCTTCATGTCAGAAAAAATAAAAATGAAAGTTTGCATATTATCTTAAAAATTGCATATTTTTGAGAACCTTTCACTTTTTCATTGTTAAGTAATTTTATTTTGTACATTTGTATTTACTGTACAGTAAAATCTCAAATGAGAAAAGCAGGCACTACTGGTATTCACTTCAGCATTTCTCTCAAATTTTAGGTTTAAACATGCTTTCACAAACTGTTGCCAGGTTCCTTTTATTTTTCCTCCACAGACTTCTAGTCTCATACCATTTCTGATGCTCTAAAATTCCATCAGAATTTATTTTTCTGCCTGTTTAAGTCTATATCCTAAAAAAATCCTGAGAGAGAGAATTCCAAAGAATTTTGATTCATACCAACCTAGACTTGGAAAAGTCTAACTAATATTATTTGGATATTTAATGCCAACTTAAGTCCTAGTAACAGGGTTGACATATATGCTTCCAAGAAGAAAATATCTCCCTTACATGTTATGAAATCATCACATATAACAAGCAATGCAGTATAGTAAGAGCACAGTAATTAGATTCTCTCCTCAGGTATGGACAAATATAGTCAAAAAGGTACATTTCTTTAACCTTTTTAGTATTTTAAGAAATGCTTCATCATTCATGGTAAAACCTAAATTTCCAAAACAGGAAAAAAAAAAGTTTCCCATTTAAAAAAAAATGTAAGTGAAAAAAATCTGTTTTTTGCCAACAAAGAACATTGGCTTGTACAAAAAACATTGTATCTTATTATTTATTACAGCTACAATAGAACTTAAAGGCTACATTCAAAAGTCAAGCCCCATTGTTCTCTAGAACACTGTACAAAACCAATAAAATAAAGGTTCCTGCATACAGGATTACAATCAACATAATCAAGAAAGATGAAGGTAGAAGAGTAAGATACATGTAAACTTCACAATTTCATAGCTTTCTTTTTAAGTCTTTGCCATTCCATTTAGAACTACCTCATTCTCCCCAATGCTGAATTGCAAACTTAAGTCAAAAGAAATTTTCAGTAAAAATCTGAGCTGAGAGTCTGGATACTCAAGGGATTGGTAATGGATACAAGAGTCAACCCATCTCAGATTGTTATAGACTAAAAATCATTACCATCTGAAACTGATATCTTTGTGAAGTGAGTCAGTTCCTAAGAAACAGCTGTCCTTATCACAAAAACATCATAATTGGTGTCATTTGCTATTCTTGTTGGTAATGTCTGTAAAAGGTCTAAGGCTGAAACTGCATGAAGATTGAACTATCCTCTCAAATGTCCACACAGCATTCCATTGAACTCAGTGGGGCTTGTGTGGGTGCAGCAGTGCTCTCACAAAGAACTGCAGGATCAAGGCTGTAGTGAGAGACAGTACAAATAAGGAAAACCAACTGCTACTGTCACTGTGTTTTACGCTATCTATGAATTAATAAAAAGGGATAGGGTACCTCACAGCTGTCAATGTGGTAGTTTTTATAGGCTCTAAACATTTCAAACTAAAAATATAAAGTAGTCCTGCCATTTTTTCTTCTTTTAGAAGCCTCAATATTGTGTCTAGTTAATACTCACCTACATCATACAGCCTGACCCCCAATTGTCTTCGTGCCTTGTTTTAGAATGAAACAAGGTTGCCTGTAGGCTTTGAGACTGTAATACATACACACAGCCTGTCCAGTTAAAGGCATCAAAACAGTTCTATCTGTAATTGACCAGCTCCCTGTTGGACTGACTGGCACTCAGACACTATGAAAAGACACCCACAGATATGATACATTCAAAGAAAATGAAAATTCCATTTCTGCCTCCTTGCTCCTGGGGAACAGATTGAATTCATACATTACTATTGCTTAATAGGTACAGATTACGTCCCCTCTGCGCTGGCTAAATTCCATCCACCAAAGCACTGAAGGGTCTGTTCCCCTGCAGCTTACTTGTTTGCAGGGCAGAAGCAGCCTTGCAGTGTAGTGGAGCAGTAAGAATAAGTCCTCTTCCTCTCCCTTATTCCCCTGCACGGTTGCACAAGGCTGGGCCATATCCAAAACTAAGTTAGATTTTTGCCCGTTTATTGGTCTGGTTACAAACTTATGTCTTCTCTGCTAGGTCACAAGAGGAACAGTAAGAAGCAGTTTCCATGCCCACCCTGTAAAATTAGTCCCTGGGAAATCAAGAAAAACTTTGCTAAACTCAAACTCATTTTAATTTGCAAGTTCTGAAAGAAAAAAGCTCTAGAAAATAATTTTAAACTGACATAAGGAGAGTTACATAAACATGTCTACCTACCAGTACTAGAGATTGAAATAGTATGTTCCTGGAATTACTTTAATAAACAAGTCTTAGGTCCTATAAATAAAATTTATAAGAAACTTTAAGAGCTTAAATTGAATGAGTCCAACTGGTTATTTAAAAAACAACCTCCAAAAATCCTCGTGCAAATTATCCTAAAGAAACTCTATCCGTCAGTATAAGCCCCACAAAATTCAAATGATATTCCAACTCAATTACCAAAACCTGAAGATTACTATGGCCTTGAGTTCCATTAACTGCATTGGAGCACTGATCAAGTCTGTTATGTTTCACAGCATGCAAACAGAAATTAGATCAAAACACATAATATAGTTTAGGAAGGCGGCAACTTACTAAAACACTCAAACACAAAAACAGAGGGAGAAAGCAAACTGGCAGAGGCACAACTCACCTTGCACAAGAGTGGCTTGTTCTATGCTTCCCTACAGAGCCTTGTAACCTGTAAGCAGGATCAGGAAACCCTTACAAATTAAAACGATAGCCTACAATTCCAACACAATTTTCAATACACCACAAGGCCCAAGTGTAAAGTTTTAAATCTATGCCTTGGTCTTTCACCACAAGTGGGCTTTTGGCTAAAAGGGGACAATCATCACTCCGACCACTTCTCCCCCCCCAATCTAGCCTTTATTTTCTTATTGAAACCCTAAATATTTTTTCCAGTTGAAATGATTTTTTCAGATTGTGTTTGACAAATATTCTGAAGAGAGTTACAGATTCTATTCAGCTTTTTTTTTTTTTAAACAGAAAAAAGCTAAATAGAAAAGCTCAATTATTCCACCATCTTTATTAAACACATGCTTCAATGCTAGAAAGACTTAGGCCTTAACACAGTATCTTGTAATAACCCTAAAAAGTATCCTCTCAAAACTCATGTGCAGGCACAGTGAAGTTATTTATATTTGAGTTTCAATTAATTTCATTGTCTATTATCTATCAGGGTTTCCCAGAGCTCAGAGGAACACCACCAGACTTCATTCCCCTTTCCTATATTTGAGAATCATAATTTCAACAATACACCTCATAAACATTACCACTGGCAGGTAAAACTATTCAAAACAAAGTGAACAATTCATTGTCTATCAAAACTCCTTTTTACAGCCAAACACTTTTACAGCTGTGCTTTCAAATTTAGATTAAGAAAAGCAATATATGCAACTACACACACAAGTAAAGACAGGATTATTCATAACATATTTAGCATATAGGGATGTTAAAACAATTAACCAGTTAAATGGTAGCACTCAACTGATTTACTGTTTAACACAAGGCCTGCTGCCCAGCCTGTTGCAGCCGTGGGATCCAGCTAGGGTTGCCAGGTGTCCAGTATTTTCGGTTCCTGTCCGGTAAAAAAATTCAGAAAATACCGGACACCTAAAATGTCCGGTATTTTCTGAATTTTTCCCCGGCCAGGAGACAAAAATGCCGAGCACCTGGCAACCCTACAAACACTCAGCGCCCGGCCTCCCCCTAGCTCCCAACACCCCCAACCCCAGCTCCCATGCTTACCTGGTTCCCCAAGGCTGCTGGCACAAAATGGCTGCCGGCCAAAAGACCTAGGGGAAGCAATGCTTTCCCCTGGGTCTTAGTGCTCAACTGCTCCTATCCCTTCACTCACTTTTAAAGGGGACCTTGGAGTGTTTTTTTTTTTTTTTTGCTCAAACAACTTTGGTCTCCCTTCCTTTCCCGCCCCCCACCCCCAACAGAATTTTTTCCTGGTTTTTTTTTTTTTTTGGGGTCAGTATTTTGTTTCAACCATCTGGCAACCCTAGATCCAGCCTCCACCGTTGGGACCTCTCTGTCTGTCTACTGCTGAAGTTCACCAATAAGGGCTGGTTAACCAGTCAACATACTGGTAAGCCTCATGCCTCATGCTTATCAGTATGTTTACTGGTTAACATCCCTGATATCATACAAAGCAACTGCCAATAGATGCCAACTGTACACAGCACTACTATAGGGCGCTCCATACACACATTCTATATGTATTTCAAATATAATCATACAAACACATGACATAAGTTACCCTGTCTGACATTTGGAAAATTGGTGGGACACAGGTTAATTGACTTGCAGGTTACATGGGACAAACTTCTACTCTGATTTACATAGTGTAAAACTGAGTAACTGGTCTTAGATTAAAGAGAGACCATTTTGAAATCTGATTTTTTTTTAATTACATGGAGTAAATATGCCTCCTTCATAACCTTCCTGCTAGAATATGTTGTTTTACAATCCCATTTTCCTATTTTTAGCTGCTTCTTCCTCAGTGAAAGTCCTGCCCCAAATAATGGAAGAAATTGACAATGCAAGGGAACAGTGAAAATTTACTACACACAAAATGCTGTCAAAAAAGTAAATCAAAGAAGGGGACAGAAATATTTCTTATTAACTATGTCTTTTATTTTTAATGATTTTAGTTTTATACACAAAACATTATATACATTAAAAAGAATCACATATTTAATTAATATTGTTCCTTAACTACTGATTTACACCAGCATAAATGGTAGCAGGATGTGATCCTCGGAATTGTGGCAGAACAAGGAATGAAATCCGTGTCATCGCCTATAGACCATCCCACAACACAGTCATATTAGTTCACAGGAACAAAAATAATCAAAACCGTATGTGGAAGTAGCCATTACACTGCTCTACAGCCAAAATGCTTCTGAAATAAATGTAGTCAAACTTTACTAATTCTGGGTCACTGAGAACGAAAATGATGCTTAAAATTGTTGATTGGCTCTAGTTTTCAAGATATGCTATTGGGTCAGTATATACGACCCTTGACTTGGGAATGGCGGAGGATAAGTGAGTTATAAAGGGAAGGGATCTCAATTTAAACCAGAAATGACTAAAATACATCTTTGACTGGATCTATGAATAAATCTATGACTGGGTTTGGACAGTACTTGCTTTTTAGGCAAAACAATGAATGATGCAATCTGAAGCTGGTATTGCATACATGATATGAATTGCATCATGTTATTCCTAGAAGTCATGGATGATGCAATCATAACGAAGCTTACATCACTCTGCTGAACAAATTGCCCTATATCAGCTCTAGAAATCATACAGTGTCATGCTCTCTTATTTGTCAGTGTTTGATTTTGCAAAGGGACACATTTCTGTTTAGCCAAAGTGAGCAGAGATGCCTCGTACTTGTGTGAACAGTGCAGGTAACTTCTGCTATGTTTGTGGTGAAGTGACTTCTGCATCACAAAAGCGCAGTATAACCACTATGGTTAAGAAAGCCTATCACCTTTATTTTGGCTGCAAAATTGGAGATCAGGACAAGAGGTGGGCCCCACACACATGCTGCAACACTTCTGCAACAAATCTTCGCCAGTGGTTGAACAGGAAAAGGAAATCTATGCCTTTTGCAGTGCCAATGATTTGGAGAGAGCCAACAGATCATACCAGCAATTGTTACTTCTGCATTTGCCTCCAGCTGGGAAAGGTGTGTCAAAGAAGAAAAAGTGGACTGTGCATTATCCAAACATTCCATCAGCTATATGCCCAGTACCCCACGGAGAAGGACTGCCGGTTCCTGATGCACCAGAATCATTCTCACTTGAGTCAGACGACGAGGAAGAGGAAGAGGAAGAGGATGAAACTTCTGGTCCTGATCCATCAATGTCACAGGACCCACATTTTCTCCCATCCTCCTCCTCTGAACCACACCTCATAACACAAGGTGAACTGAATGACCTTGTCAGGGATTTGGAACTACCCAAGAGTAAGGCAGAGCTGTTGGGCTCCAGACTACAGCAGTGGAATCTCCTGGCAGGTGATGTTAGGGTTTCCATGTTCCGTGACCGTCAAAAGGATCTTGTCCCATTCTTCTTCATGGAAGGTGATCTTGTAGCCTGCAACAACATCGACGGTGTGATGGCAGCCCTCAACATCGTTCACGATCCAGATGAGTGGAGACTGTTCATTGATTCATCAAGACGAGTCTTAAAGCTGTTTTGCTGCATAATGGCAATGTTTTGCCATCAATTCCAGTTGGTCATGCAGTCCATATGAAGGAAACCTATGACAACATGAAACAACTTTTGAGGTGCATAAACTATGACCAACATCAGTGGCAGCTTTGTGGTGATTTGAAGGTTGTTGCTCTCTTGCTTGGTCTGCAGACTGGATACACAAAGTACTGCTGTTTTCTCTGCGAATGGGATAGTCGTGCAAGAGATTCCCGCTACATCAAGATAGATTGGCCACTCCGACAGTCATTGGAGCCTGGGAGGAAAAGTGTTCAGCATCCACCACTTGTTGAATCAAGATTTTGTTACCACCCTTACACATCAAGCTGGGTCTGATGAAGAACTTTGTCAAGGCCATGGACAAAACACAAGCAGCTTTCAAGTACCTCCGTGGAAAATTTCCAAGGTTAAGTAAAGCTAAGATAAAGAAAGGTGTCTTTGTTGGTCCTCAGATTCGTGAACTTCTTCGAGATGATGCATTTGACCATGCACCACGTGGCAAGGAAAAGACGGCATGAAAAGCCTTCCAGTTAGTGGCAATAAATTTTCTCGGAAACAACAAGGCAGACAACTACAGGTTGTTGGTGGAAAACCTCCTCAAGGCATACAAAAAGCCTTGGTTGCAACATGTCACTAAAGATACATTTTTTGCGCTCTCATCTAGATTTTTTTCCACCGAACTGCGGAGCAGTGAGCGACGGAGCACGGCGAGAGATTTCACCAGGACATTGCAACAATGGAGAAACGCTATCAGGGCAAATGGAGCCCATCAATGCTTGCAGACTATTGCTGGACAGTGACAAGAGATGTTCCATTTAATGAATACAAGAGACAAGCCAAGAAGCGCCGAGTAGACACTGAATAGGACTGAACTATGTACATAATAGTTTTTTGCCTTTTGTTTCATAATAAATTTTATTTATATAACCCTTTTGCTGATTTTTAAAGTCTTACATAAACAGGACAGGTGAAATATTATCATGTAAAGCAACCATAAACACATGAAAAGACCTAGGTTTACAATTTATGATTAAAACTCTACTATCTACACAATATACATAGACGTAAAATATAAAAACTTAAATATCTTGGAAACAGTAGCCAATCAGTTGTTTTAATTGTCATATTTGAATTCAGCACATCAAAATACATAATAAATAGCACATTTTATCTCTGAAGCAGACGACTTCTAAAAAATTGTAGACCAGTGTTATAGTTGACAGTTAATCTCATAATTAACTGTGTTTTGACATTTCCAGAGAACAGTAATAAGAAATACGTACTGTAGATATCACTAAGAAAGCAAGTATCGCCTAAATAAAATAATGGTGTTGGCAGCCTGTAAAACTATTGCAGGTTTGAGGAATGATATCTTTAGTCATCAACTGAAATTAAGAGCCAGGAAACTTTTTTCTATGGATAGAAATGTCTATAGAATTTCTATAGCACTACACTTACAGATACTGGAGTAAAGTGCATCCTTGAACACAGCTATGGAAATTAGTGCATTTTAAACAAATGTGCAATCTGCATTAAAATGTAGTAACATTTGTTTGATTTAAACTCACAGATCAGACAAAAGTATAGGTGAAGGCTGAACTCCTAGCTCACTGCATTGCAAATGGTTACAATGCTAGAAGTTCACACATGGTAGTCTGACAAGGTTTGAAAATCCATTAAATAGCCAGGGATGATGCAGACTTTTGTTTTTCCTGTTTTCCAAGGAGACAATTCAACATTGTACTACCTCCAAGAAAGCTGCACCTTAAGTCTGAAAACTCCACTATATAGGATCTTTTACTATTGATACTTTAAAAACCTCATTGAACAGAAGTTTTATAAGAAGCACAATGCCAATGTAAAGTCTGGATTTATAAAACAACAACAAAAACACAACCGCACACACATCACAACAGCATCAATGGAAATTCCTAAAATGACTAACTAAATATTCCAGAAATATGTTTGATGCAAGGGGAAAACTACAGCCTTCTGTATTTTAATGTAAAGCTCTGCTTGAAAAACCTGAATGACTACTTTATAACACACAATTTGAAAAAACCAAAACTGCAGATGACTGCATTTTTGTGTGTGAACAATTATGTTTATCCATGTGTTCATGATGCCATGACAGCCTTAGTGATGAACTGGCCTCTGATACACTGACTCCCCTTCCAGCATATCAAAAGTTCAGTGCTTCATCATTTTTAAGTTCACGAGTAGTCAATAGGACAACACATATGCTTAAAGTGGAGGCCATTAAGTTAAAGAAACATTTCAATTTTTGAGAATAATGCACCACTCTATCAATTCAGGATTACTTATTAAAGTATATACTAACACAAAGGGCTTGTCATCCTATAAATCCCTTCAGTTTCAGAAAGCTAGAATTTAATTCCCAGAGCAAATTCAAATATAATTTAAGAATAGAGCAGTTTCTTTATGTAATTTATAGGGTTGTGACAAAAGGAGGCAGAATTGATTTTCAATTCCTATGAGAAATCAAGTTAACCTTAAGTTTTCTTCAGAGATGCGCTGAAAGGTACACTGTATGAGTAAACACCAGATGGCTCATTTCTGTTATCACAAAACACAGTTAATCATATGTATGTGAAAGCATTGTAAAAGTAAAAGCAGCATTCTGGAGAGCCCCAAAATGTCACAATTTCCAGTAAAAACTATCCCATCAGATGAGGGTCTTCCTACAGTATATTTGTCATGCCCAAACTGTAATTTTCTGGATCTGAGGCAAAATAGTGAAGTAATGGAGATGCTTCAGCTTGCCTGGAATGCAGCAACTTCTATCCTTTAAGGGATAGGTCAACACGAGTATGTCATCCATACTTCCACAGGCTCTCGGTCTGTAGACATTGGTTCACCTAATACAGTAGGTAACTTGCTCTCCCTTCTAGCCTATATTATAGCCACAATAAAAGGAGTTTAGTGGGCATATATAACAGCAAGCACTTCACCGGAGACTCACAGCATTTAAATTGTTATAACACTGAATTCAGATCTCATGATGAGAATGGATATTTTACAGGTGGATATAAATAGGAAAGACCTTTCATAAATCTCTTAACTATCATGAACAAAGATGAAAGGGGTCCCCAACAACGCAGTGTAGCAATATAGGAGCCAACTGAACTTTCACAGACAGTTCTAAGACACCTTTAAGTTATAGAAATACCCTAATATATTAAATATAGAAGCCACAACTGGCAGATTTCCAAAAAGCCTTTGACAAGGTCCCTCATCAAATGCTCTTAAGTCAAGTAAATTGTCATGGGATAAGAGGGAAGGTCCTCTCCTGGACTGATAACTGGTTAACCATCAGGAAACAAAGGGTAGGAATAAATTAAGTTTTCAGAATGGAGAGAAGTAACTAGTAGTGTCCGCCAAGGGTCTGTACTAGAATGAATCCTATTCAACCTATTTATAAATTATCTGGAGAAAGGGGTAAACAGTGAAGTGGCAAAATTTACACATGATGCTGAACTGCTCAAGATAGTTAAGACCAAAGCAGACTATGAAGAGCTTCAAAAAGATCTAACAAAATGACAAATGAAATTTAATGTTGATAAATGTAAAATAATGCACCCTGGAAAAAATAATCCCAATTATACATACCATATGATGGGGACTAATTTAGCTATATCTACCCAAATAGAGAGATCTTGGAGTCGGTGTGGACAATTCTCTGAAAACATACACTCAATGTCCAGTGGCAGTCAAAAAAGCAAACAGAGGTTAGCAAAAGGGATAGAGAATATTTTATTTGCTCTATATAAACCATGGTACACCCAGATCTTGAATACTGCGTACAGATGTGGTTGCCCCATCAAGAAGATTCAGAAAAGGGCAACAAAAATGATTAGGGGTTTGGAATCGGTGCCATATGAAGACAGTTTGAAAAGACTGGGACTTTTCAGCTTAGAAAAGAGATTAAGGGGTGATATGATAGAAATCTATAAAATCATGACTGGTGTGGAAAAAGGAAAAGGCATTTATTTCTTCACATAATGTAAGAACTAGGGGTCACCACATGGAATTACCATAAATTAGCGTATATAACCCTCGCACATGTATTACCCACACCCGTGCATAACCCGTGGTTTTTCCTGATTGTGTAAAAAAAGTCTTAGATAACCCACTCACGTGTATAGCCTGCAAGAGATGAACCGCGGGTTCTGTTAATGAACAGCACCTGTAATAAGTGTTAATGAACCACAACTGATGATGCTGAGCAGTAAGAATGCTACAACCCTTACTGCTGGTATATAACCCCTTTGAACCACACCGTTTTACCATTTATTTATTCCTTTAGTAGTTTTAACTTGTTATGAATTTTAAAAAAGAGTCAGTCTTGTCTTCTTGTAATTTCAGTAAAAAAAAACTTGTATAACACGCAGACGAGTATAGCCCATGGGAGAGGGGGATTGTTAAACCTTACATAACCTACAGGTTATATATGCTAAAAGATGGTAATAGGTAGCAAGTTTAAAACAAACAAGAGGAAGGTTTTCTTCGTGCAGCACGCAGTCAACCTGTGGAACTCCTTGCCAGAGGATGTTGTGAAGACCAGGACTTCAACAGGGTTCAAGAAAGAACTAGATACATTCATGGAGGTTAGGCCCTTCAATGGCTATTAGCCAGGATGGATAAGAATGATCTCCCTAGCCTCTGTTTGTCCGAGGCTGGAAATGGATGACAGGAGAAGGATGATGTGATGATTACCTGTTCTGTTCACTCCTTCTGGGGCATCTGCTATTGGCCACTGTTGGAAGACAGGATACTGGGCTAGATGGGCCTTTGGTCTGACTCAGCACGGCTGTTCTTATGACCATACTATACTTTAAGTGGAGGGGACCCTGTCTGGCTTGCAGAGAAAGGGATAAGCCGTTTAAGGGCAGGAAGGCATGGATGTTACTGCAGACAAAGCAGGTTAGCATGGAGACACTGACTCATCCCTTCCCAGGTGACTGGCAAGAGGGGACAGCATTTAGATGCAAGCAGCACAGGTGAAGAAGCCCTCTTTTACCTGGACCAAGTGGGGACAGTAACACATACCACCCAGAGATCTAAAAGAGCAACAGCATGGAGCAGCAAAAGCCACAGCTCTTCAGTTTGCCTGGTGTCACATCGGAATAGGATGGTGAGATCACGAGAAGGGGGGAAATCCTCACTACCCCTTTTACAAGCAGCAGCAGCAAGTATGTGGTAACAAAAGGGAAAGGGGAACGCATTAGTGAGAAAGCTTGGAACTATATCCGGTCAGTGGAATTAGTGAGATGTTGGAAAGGAGACCCTCCCTCTCCTCACACTGCTGTAGCAGGCAGGCTGAAGAAGAGGATAGGAGCAAAGGAGTTTCATTCTTTGCCTCAAATTGCAGCAGGTATGAAAGATGAAAGGGGAGGATGTCTTCCCCTTTTCAGCTGAGCATACCTGAAGTGCCCAAACAGGGAGGAGAGGGATTTTCAAACCCAGAACAGGGTGAACTATGTGGGTAATGGGCAATATTGTCTGTAAGCTGTGTTGTTTTGAATCTCTCCTGAGTGGCTGCACATGTCACCCAGCTGATTAGCAGAGTGCAAATAGCTAGTTTTTGTTCTGTTTCTACTGGTTGTGCACATTCACTCATGCTTCAATGAACATAAAATTATTGCACACGTGAATGGAAAAATTCACATATGAATGGGACAGATTAGATGGAACCCTATGGGTGTGGGAATTTAGAAGATGTAGTAGTGAAAGCTCAGTACATGCCCAACACTGAGACACAGGTGAGTGGGGCAGTCTCTACCAGGCAATGGGAGCTCTTAATGAAATATTTCTGGACATCTTTCCAGTCACGTGTTCACAGGGACTATAAATCTGAGGAATATGAGTTACAGCCCTAGGTGGCTGGAGGAGGCAAGGTAAGAGGGCCCCTTTCAGGGCCACAAAGGTCAGAGTTATACTGGAGAGGCGGATGTAATGGAAGTTCACCTTCTTAATATATATTTCCGAGAAGCTGCTAATAAATTTACAGATATGATTAGGTTTAGCTATAACAAACACTTTACACTGAGGGAAAGAACACAAAGTGGGGTCTGGTATGACATACAACATCATACATTATGGCTGGAGTGGGCCCAAACTCCACAGAGAAAATGGCCTGTTCATTCTTCAGAAAGCTCAGTGAACACCTAAGGTGAGTAACAATATTTGTTAAGTATTCAATTAAAGTAATTTGTTTTTATACAGAATCTTCAAATTCAGATTCACTTTTACAACATGTTTTGGGACCAAGCCTGTTTTCACCCAAGCAGTAGGAAGGTCACAGTGGGAGAACAACGTGATGGTAGGTCACAGGCTCATAGGGGCATGAGCCATGTATGGAGCACAAAACACAGACGAGGTGAGCTAAAAGCCGTGAGTTTGGTAAAGGTTTGAAAACTATTCTAAGTAAGAAAAATGAAAAAGAGTTCTGTTACTCTTAACTACCCATACAATTTTCCAACATAAAGCAACCAAATGTTTGTCTTGCAATTTTTTAAAACATGTAGAAATCAAGAAGATAAAACTACTTGAAAGTGTGCCTAGAGATTTACATAAGCTTACTCTTAGATAAAACTAAAATCATAAACCTCGCTTTAAATTTCATAATATCCACTTACCATTAAGCGGTTTCCTAATTTGTTTGGAATTATCTAACTAGGTTCAGAAATAAACTTCTCTCTTCTCACAAGACAAGTAACTTATCATTGGCATCACAGCTTATTTCTTATTACTTAATAGTACTTAGATGTTAAGAGTCTCATGTGTATTATCCAAGCTCTTTAAATTCAATTTTGTATTTTTAAAGTGGTTTTAAGTGGTGTTATGGGAAACACTTAACACCTACACATTAAATACCACTACAGAAAATATTCTAATTATTGAAATACATAAAAGGTCCACTTTGCTAAAGTATCCAGCTCCCTCTCTTAACTTAAGGGTACATTTTCCTCTTGAAACAAGTATAATTCTTATTAAAATCAAGGTGGTTACCTGCATAAGAATACATTCATGATTGAAACTTACAATGTGTCACGTTTCACTAAGGAACATTGCAATTGACATGGCAAATAGTTCCTAACTCCCAAACAAAATGGGATTTTTTGGTAAGATATTAGAAGTTCCTAATACAAAAAGACACAGGGAAATCTCACTACTTACAAAGCTATTATACATTTTAATGAAAAATAATTAGGGAGGCACCTCTTATTACAAGTTGAGTTTTGCATTTAAAGTAGGGATTCAGCCTGTTATGCATGAATAACACAACCTATGCTTTCTTACTGATTACAGAATGAATTCTGATAATTTACAAGTGAATTTCTGCATTAGATAAGTTAAAATAATTTAAAAATATGTCCTTTAGGAAAATTAGCACGCTGGCAAACTTTTTTTGTCCTTACTGATCTTAATAATGGAACAAAAGTGTCTTTGAAATTTCCACATATTTGCAAATTCACTGATATTTTGTCCCCCCCCCAAAAAAAAATTCTTTACTTTTAGCCTAAGATTAATGGTAACTTTTGCTACAGTTCTTTTTTAACTGATACCCTTTTCCTCTATCAAAGATTTAAGAATAATCTTTTAAGAGTTCCATAAAGAGTTGCCTTATGCTGAAAATGGCTTCCATCTTCTCTTGTTCTCAAAGGCACTAAGGCCAGAGGCTGTCCTTAATAAGGACGGCTGCTTTGCCTCACAGTGTTCCTCTCCATCTCTTGACAGAATTCAGGCTAACCTCTTCCCTAAAGGCAGATTCACTTGACTTTCCTCTTGGAAAGTCTCAGACAAAAAATGTTGTAAGATGGAGCAAAGGAGAAGAAAATGTATTAGTAAGATTCATTACAGGGATATTGTTATCCACAGGGCTAAGGATTCTAAATTCTGGATATCCAGAGTTAAGATAAATGTCAAGAGGGAAAAAAAAATAATTCCAGTGCACCTTTAAAAGCCAGTTTTATCTTATCTGGGAGAATAAGTACTCAAATGGTATGATCATAGCCATATAGGAATTTTATGGTGCCATAATAAGCAAGAGTTAATGTTGTCCAGATACCTTAACTGTGCATTTTTGTAGTATTATGTGTGCATTTCTTTTAAGTTAAAATTAAATTCTAAACTTCTGGAGTTTATTAATGATAGTTTTCCTGTAAATGACTGATCGGTACTCTCAGCCTTAACACCATCTTAATGAGTATTTTTGTCTGGGAATTAAGTGATATAGTGTTATGTCAACAGATATACTCTACTAATATGATGTCAATAAATGTATTACTTGTCTACTTATGCTACCATCAGAATTACTAACAATTAATAGGAACATTAAATCATTTAGGCCATCATCCTGCAATTGCACCTGGGAAGATATAGGTCTGGACTCATATGGGACAACAGCCTTCAATTTGCAATAAATACTTCTGGCCAAGTTACACTATAGTATAGGGAAAGTGCCTAATAACCTAAACAAATGACAGCTAAAAATGAGCCTCTGAGTGCAAAATATACTCACTGTGTAACTTATTGAACTATCATTTTACTTCAAAATATTCTTGAGCTCAGAGAATATCTTATGAAAGCATACTGTTTACAAACCAAAAGCAAACAAACAAAACATTCTGAGCCAGGTTTTCAGAAGTGAGTGTGCTCTTATGTGGATATGCACATGTGAAAATGCATGCACAAAACATGATGTGCATGGTCATTTATAAAACTGCATCTGTTTTTATGCACTCAAACCAGATCTCAGCACTTTGGAAAAATTTAGCTATCTTTTGTAGGACACCCTTTAAAAAGCAAGAGGACTGCTATGGGTTAAGCTGTCATGAGATAAAAGGGAAGGTCCTCTCATGGATTGATAACTGGTTAAAAGACAGGACATAAAGGGTAGGAATAAATCATCAGTTTTCAGAATGAACATAAGTCATGAAGTGGTAGACCCCAGGAGTCTGTACTGGGATCAATCCTATTCAACATTTTCATAAATGATCTGAACAAAGGGGTAAAGAGAGAAATTGCAAAATTTACAGATGACACGAAACCGCTCAAGATAGTTAAGTCCAAAGCAGACTGGGAAGATCTTCAAAGGGATCTCACAAAACTAGGTGACTGGGCAACAACACAGCAGATGAATTGTAATGTTGATAAATGCAAAGTAAAGCATATTGGAAAACAATCCTGATTATGCATATAGAATTATGGGGAGTAAGTTTGCTGTTACCTCTCAAGAGAGACCTTGGAGTCATTGTGTACAGTTCTCTGAAAACATCCACTCAAAGTGTAGCAGCAGTCAAAAAAGCTATCAGTGTTGGGAAACATTAAGAAAGGAATTGAGAATAAAACAGAGAATGTTTTATTGCCTCTATATAAATGCTTGACACATCTACATCTTGAATACTTCATGAAGATGTGGTCATCTGATCTAAAAAAACCCCAAGCAAACAAAAAACCCTTGGCTTTGGAAAAAATTCAGCAAAGGGTAACAAAAATGATTGTGAATATGAAACAGCAGCCATATGAGGAGAGATTAATAAAATGGGGGACTTTTCAGCTTGCAAAAGAGACTGCTAATGGGTTGTCCTACTCATCCTGTTTTATGAAAATTGGTTTATGAATATGAATATACATAACTCAAAGTACCCAAGGTAACAATCTGTAAATGGTTTTGTTTTCCTGTAAGCCCAAACTGTGGTTGGTCCTTCGAAGATATGTGACTATACCACCTGGTATTGGAATCCTTCTTGAAACTGGTATTTTTCCATTGGAACAGGGAGACTGAACAAATGGTTCCCACTCTGGGGGGAAGTCTATTTAAAGAATAGAAAGCAATCAGGCTTTTTCTTCAGCTGGCTTCTGAAATTACCTCCCTACCCTAAGAGGATACACATGAAGAAACCCCAAAAACAAGAGAGACACAAGTGTAGACTCAAGTCAGAGAGAAAAATGAACTTTGCCTTGAAGCATTTTAACTAAAACAGGGACAAGGGGTGAGGAACATACCTGACATGGGTTAATGCATGTTGTTTATTTTGGCTTATTAATTTACTTTGACCTTACTGTTTTCACTTGCACTCAAATTTTACTTTTTCGGTTCTTAATAAAAAGATTTTTATTAAGCCCAGTGTGTATAATTATTACTGAGAGGGGAAGATTTCTCTGTGTAAAACTTTTGTACAGAGTAAGACTGATTTATTTGGGGTTTTGGTCTTCGTTGGAGCTGTGTTCTTGAGATACTGTCAATGACCTTCTGGCAGAGCCATCCCAGAGCTGAGATGGTTCAGTGTCTGTGTTGCTCTGCTGAGGCTCATTGTCAAGACCACAACATCAGGTGATAAGGGTCCAACCTATCACAGGAGGGATAAGATAGAGGTCTATTAAATCGTGACTGGTATCGTGAAGTTAAGAAGAGTTATTTACTCTTTCCCAGAACACAGTTAATAGGCAGCAGGTTTAAAAACAAACAAAAGTAAGTACTTTGTTATACAAAACACAGTGAACCTGTGGAACTCCTTGCCAGAGGATGTTGTAAAGGCCAACACCATAACAGAGTTAAAAAAGGAGCGAGATACATTCATGGAGGATAGGATCATCAATGGCTATTAACCAGGATGGGCAAGGATGGTGTCCATAGCCTCTGTTTGGCTAAAGCTGGGAATGAGCAACAAGGAATTGATCACCTGTTTACTTGTTCTGTTCATTCCCACTGGGGCATCTGGCAGTGGCCACTGTTGGAAGACAGGATACTGGGCCAGATGGAACTTTGTTCTGATCAGGTTCTTATGACAAACATACAACTGCTACAATAGACATTTTCTATAACTACTCCTGAGAAGCTGACTGGATATAGTCTTATATCAATCCCCTTCTAGTCATTTTAGAGAATTAAAAATTCAGACAATAATTTAGGTAAGTTGCATATGAATTTATTGGTTGTCACTCATCACATTTCTTCACTGTGATCATTTCAGCCCCCCAATCAACTAACTGTACAGACACTTATGTGTGCAGACCTTGTTGCTTTTATCAGCTATGCACCACAGGAAATTGTTTCATCCCTTAGTCACCTTTTCTCCTTCAACAACCTGTTTAACACGACTGACTCAAATGGCTTCAGCAACAATATATCAGGGTCAGCGGACCTGGAATCAGATGACCTATATTCCCAGGAGTAGCTGTTATTGAGGAGACACCAGGGGAACAGGAAACGGGTGGTTAGGCTTGAAGCAACTCAGCTATATGAACAGAATGGCATACAAAGTTTAATAAAGTTAAAATTAAATTTGTAATGCTGGTTGAGCAACACATAGACCCTCCATCTTTTGCAATTCACACATACTAGTCACGGATCTGATCAGGGTGCATTGTCAGAATTACATAGTTTAAGTGTGAGAAGCAAAATGATAGAGTCCCATGAACAATAGAGACAATTTTGAAAGCCTGTAGCAATGTGTTGAGATGGGTGCATTGCAGGAAAGCTGGGCTGGTAAGTGAAACGTGTTTGCTTACCATGAAAGTAAATTCCACTGAAACCCTGTAATCCAGTACACCAGGAGCTTGAAAAACTTCAGGGCTACCACAGCATCTGTAAAAGCCTGGGTATGCAGCTTAGTGATGGTGAAGAAGCTAACAGGCAAATTATAAACCACCATGGACCCAAAACTACTGAACCAGAAACTGAAAAGATGCCACTATCCACTGACGGCAACATATGCCAGAACTTTCCAAAGCCAGAATCTTTAGTCTGTGATGTGAAAAGCAAGTTTTGGCATGTAAACCTGGATAAAGAATCCAGCATACATAACCAACCTTTGCAACAGAGACTCCCAAGTATAGGAAGGAGGATTTAGAGTGAAAATAATTGCAGAGAGCCTCATTGTGGTTGAGCCAAGCAATGATACATAAACTGAATGGGACCATGACAGAATACAGGGTCTAGAACATAAAACTAAACTATTCAACTTAATTGACATGAAATACAATGGTGTTTCTAAATAAATATCCCCCTCTCTTTCTATTCTCTCTCTCACTATGTGTTAATTTCAGTGTCAAGGGAAACTTTGACTTTTCAACAAACAGAACTTTGTTTTCCAAATAGCTTTGCTATGTACTTAAATGAAATAGGGTCAACAGTGAGCACCAACACAGCCTACTCTAGTTTAACTGGGAAATTAAACAGTTGCTTTCCTTACTGGGAAAGAACATTTATTCTAAATTACCTAATCAAATATGAAGCCCAAACTTTCCTGTTACACTTTGCAAAAGTCAGAAATAAGAGGTAAAAAAAAGATTTTGAAATAGATTTATTCTTGTTTTTTGGTGAGTCATTATCTTGGTTTAAATTTCACTGCCCACCCCACTGTGCATGAGACAAAGTTACCATCTTTTAAATCTAGAAGAAGTTAATTTTGGCCCGACACAGCAGCTCATATTAAAAGGGAACCAACTCTGACTGGGATCAGCTTGTGCTATACACATAAGGGATACTCCCTAGCTAGAAGAGCTTGGAGGGGCAGTCTGTGACACTGGACTGGGATTCAAACTAATCTTTAGAAAGCACTGCCAAATTTCATTAGATGACAAAAACTATGAATCCTTGATAATCTGGTGACCTAGAAGTGAAATTCACTGTATAGCTCATTAGTAATGTCCTGAGGCATCCAGTCTCCAATAAATGTTTGTTGTATCTTTTGAGAATGAAACTTGCTTTCCAGAAAAAAAGTTCATAAAAATAAGTTCTGAATTCTTTGGAATTTTGACAAGTTTTCCACTCTATGGACATAAAGGCAACATTGCTTCCCTTTTCAATCATTTCCTATATTTGTCACACTCTGTTAAAAAGAAAAGCTCTCATTAACCAATAACAAAAACCCATCTAATTTCACTTCTAGGAAACAGTATTATGCAATATAAAATCATCCCAACAAATACACCTGAGTCCTTACACTAATATTTTTACATATATTCAAATACAGTTTTTTTACAGCCACAAGAATCACCAATAGCACTTGATCCCAAAGCTGTCAGACTGATGCTGACAGCACTTCAGCCATATGAGCAAATGGTGCAAGAAAAATCATATTATCTTCTGTATAGCTCAGTCCACAAGGGGAGACCTAACACACTTCTCCAGGTGGCTAAACAAGTATTTGTGAGCTGCATCAGGTTTCTCGGTTTACCTTCCTGACAGTAGGCACAGATGGTGGTGTAGTGATTAGAGACTGCGTAGCTAGATGTAACAACATTTCTCTTTGGCATGAGTAGTCCTACAATGTAAAAGCCCAATTTTCAACAAATTGAACTAAATAGTCAGGTTTCTTAACATGGAAACAGTAGCTGTTGTATACTTTTATATGTGGTCTAACTGTTAGCAAGTGACAAATAGCCACACTTTGTTAGCGTGGATCAGAGAAGCACATCATCTAACAATCTATTTGAAAGGCTGTGTGGCATAGTAAAAGAAACTTGGCTTTGTTCCCAGATCCGCATGAAGTGACCTTGTAGATGCTGTCAGTTACCTTAAATGTGAAGTAGGTGAATGATTGTTAACCCCCAAGAAATGAACCTTAGATCATAATAAGGGTAACAGCAGTCTGTGGAAAGCCTAAAACTAGCATTAATGGTCTCTGGGTTTGGAATTTTGTGCATCCTCAAGTAGGCTACAGTATAGGATGGAGGGTGAATCTGATCTCTCCAAAAAAAAGGACATTAAGGCTGGAACTTAGTATATTGCTGTGAAAATGCCAGCAGGAGAGGTCAAAAAATATACTATTTATAGGAATTGGCAACACTGAGTTACCACAGAACATTAACACACAGACAACACATTCAAATTGAGGAGCAGCCACAGAATACTCAGCAGTGCATTTCTTTCTAGTCCCACCGCATCTGTCAAATTACTATGTCTGTAGCTAACATTTACTACACCCATAACTCTCTCCTCTTACTGGCAGCTCAGCTCTATTTCTCTGCTCAAGCCTTTCTTCCCTCAAACATGAGGTAATTCTTTTTTCTTTATTCTCGCTCCACTCTAAAATCCTCTCTCCCTTCTGATTGGCAGCTAACATTGCCAGCCATCAGCCTCCCCCGTGTCCCTGTTGAAGGGGCAGAAAATCTAATCATTTTAATTCCTTCCCCTGCCCAAGTTATCACAGAGTTTGCCCTGACTTTTCAGGCAACAAGAATTTTCCCAGATTGAACTGATTACCAATTGTTACAGACTGAGTCCACTTGTAACCAACCCATAGATCTCTCACTTGTGAAAACCCTGATGCCTGAAACTCCTTATTACACTCAGTTCCCTGGTATCCATCTGAGGACACAGCTCTAGTTACCTTTTAATTTGAATTGTAGCAGGGTTTACACTGGACATTTTCAGCACAACATTTTAGGTACTTTGCATTTCACATGCTGTAGGGCTGTACATAAGTCCCATGACTCACCAGGCTTATAAACACAGTCTTGCAACTCCCCAACTTCCCTCATCACATCACTTATAAACACTCCCTCAACTTTTGTGACTGTGGGCACTCATGGCTACTAGTTTGACTCCTTTAGAGACACTATGGCAAGAAAGCAAGAAACAGTAGAGGAATTTCTTAATTGTGTTGTCTTTACTTTTAAGGGATTTGAGAATTACAAATTTTGAAACAAGTCCTGAAATTTGTCCCTTAAGATTGAGCCCAGTCATCCTTTTAAGTCCACATTTCTTCAGTGTTTCAGGTATCGTACAATGCCTCTTGACATCTCTCCCCATAAATGTGTATAATAATCACCCTCCCAAACACAGAAGAACTATGCTCTTAGAGTAGGTCTACACTTGCACCCTAGTTCGAACTAGGGATGCAAATGCAGGCATTCAAAATTGGTAATGAAGCAGGGATTTAAATATCCTGCGCTTCATTAGCATGATCTCGCCAGCGTAATGAGGAGTCATGTTAGTTCAAACCAAGGGGGCTGATTCGAACTAACGCGTCCCGGTGTGCGCTTCCTGGCTCGAATCAGCTGTGATTCGAACTAGCACGCTGGTGAGATCATGCTAATGAAGCGTGGGATATTTAAATCACCGCTTCATTAGCAATTTCGAATGCCTGCATTTGCATCCCTAGTTCGAACTAGGGTGCAAGTGTAGACATACCCTTAGTTAGGATGCCAGTAACTCATCCATGTGCCCAAACTCCTCTCCAGACTTTGAATCATAGAATACTAAGACTGGAAGGGGCCTCGAGAGGGCATCGAGGCCAGTCCCCTGCCCTCATGTCAACTGATTATGCTTGCCCCCTTCACCTTGTTGTACCCCAGTGTGGAAAGTATTGTTCCGTGGAGGAGGGCAAACATTTAAGTGTCATTGAAAGACAATGCCCACACAAAGCAGTCATAACAGCTCTCAGTAATGGCCTAGCCATAAAAATTTGAAGGCAGAGCAGCTGTGTGGAAGGCAACAAAACCTACTGCCCTGGTCATGTCTAATTAGGCCACAGTGCCAAATTTTCCACTCAGGTATGGCACGCAATACAAAAAATTCAATACAATTCTACTAGTGGGCTGAGCCTCATGCTCACTATGCTTGCCAATCCCCCTCTCTCTGGTGGCTCTCTTGGCCAGAGAGTGTGATGACGTCATTCTGTCATCCGACAGGAAATTTTTATATATTAATATTAAAATACTGTGGCATATATTTTGTTACAAGTATATCATCTAAATTAGACAAAAATGTTGTGTCATGGTATTTTTTAAATAAACACCAAAAAAATCTTTAATATTTTTAGTATCAATGTATCTCTCAGGCCATGAAAATATCCAGAAGCAACAAATGGACATAAAATAAAAAGGCATGTGAATACCTATAAAATAAGGGGACTCTAGGTGCCAAATTTGTTGATGTTCTACAGCAATGGGACAACACAAATCAAGTTCCACCAATTGCACAATGAAAGTTGTGTCTGTTCCAAAATTCCAATTGCAAAAAAAAGAAAGCCATATTGGAAAAAAAAAAAAGGTAATAGCAACACTCAGGTAGCACCTATAGTCTCACCATGCCTTTTAACTGATACAGTGCACCACAATAAAATGCTTCTGTATTAAAACTTTCTCTCAAACATGGATTTAAAAATATTCAGATTACCATAGGCAATGTCTCTCAAATCCTGTAAAACCAGTTACCTGACAATTGATGCTTGCCTTATTTAACTGGAGTTAGTTTTATTGCAAAAACTTAAAATAAATTCACGATTAAATTGGAAAATGTCAAATAATGAATTTAAAAATTGGGTCCTCCTTGGTCCAGCACCCTTGAGACCTGATTGTTCTTGAACCAGGAAATTTGCCAGACCAGGGAAGGTCCATGCAGAGTGTGTGTGTGTGGGGAGGACTCTGCTATCCCCTGGACCTCCCAAGGGCTCCGCTTTTTCCACAGACAGCTCCAGTACCACCCACAGCTCTGCTCTCCCTACAGCACCGGGGAAGGAACTCTATTTCCCCCCACAGCTTAGCTGCTGCTCAGGGCTGCACTGCTGTCTGGAATTCCATTCTCTCCCCTGGTGGCTTTGCTGCCACCTGGGGCTCTGTGCTCCCACTGATAGCTGGGGACTTCACTTTCTCCCCAGTGGCTCTGCTGCCAGGGGTCTGCTATTCCCCAGTGGCTCCATGCTCCCCCCAACTCCCTGCTGCCATCTGGAATTTTGCAGTCTCTGCCCCCCAGCAAGTTTGCTGCTGCCTGATAAGCTCCACACTCCACTTAGCAGCTCTGCTGCCACTTGCAGGGCTCTGTGCTCCCCCCAGCACTCCTGCTGTGGATCACGAGGCTCTGCATTCCCCTCCAGCGGCCATGCTGCTACCCTCATCCAGAACTCTGCATTCTTCCCGGTAACTCTGCTGCCCTCAGGGCTCCATCTTGGCTCCCTAGTATGGCAACGCTCCTGGCCACAGCCCAATGGCTTATCCCTTTGATTGCTCTCAAGGGGGATCACCCGACTAGTCTAGACCAGGGGTGTTGCTGGACAAGGGAACTCTGGATTACAGAGTTTCAACCTGTACTATATTCCAGTTATGTAGATTAAACAAGAAGCAGCAATACAGGGCCTGGGATGTTGCTGGACCAAATAGCCTGTGAGCTCTAGCTGGGCCAGGCAGCATCTGGGGAGCAC
The DNA here is from genome assembly GCA_019425775.1 of Rafetus swinhoei. Classification (NCBI taxonomy): domain Eukaryota; kingdom Metazoa; phylum Chordata; order Testudines; family Trionychidae; genus Rafetus; species Rafetus swinhoei. The sequence continues at coordinate 184,594,756 of CM033437.1, read as the reverse complement.
CCCCGGCCCGGAATCCCCAGTGTCAGTAGGGACAGATGGGGCCCAGGAGCTCCTGCCTGGACTGGGGAACCTTCGGCATTAGCAGGGCCACGTGGCTGGGAAGTGCCAGACAGGAACCCTGGAAAAACCCCCAGTGTCAGTGGGGCTGGAATGACCAGGCAGCCTCTTCTGGGGAACCCCCAGCTGAAGCAGGGCTGACTGAGGTGGGCGGCTGGAATCCCCGGAGGGAGCAGGGCAGCCCTAGCAGCAGGGCAGGATGACCAGGCAGCCCTGGCTGGGGAACCTCCAGCAACATCAGGGCGGCTGCACTGGGTGGCCCCAGCCGGGAACCCTGGAGAACACCCTGCAATAGCAGGACTGCCAGCGGCCAAGTGATTGCTGCTGGGAACCCCAGGAGACCCTAGGGCAGCAGGCAGGCAGCAAGGTGGGGAGTTGTGCCCGGCAGCTTTAGCGGGGCCAACAGTAGGGTAGAGAGCCCTAAGGAGAGGAGCAGCCAGCAGGGGAGCCAGCAAACTCCCTGGTCTGGGCCAGCTCAGGTCCCAAGGGTGTCGGACCAGGGAGGTCTGACCCGTAGAAGAGGAAAACACAGAAAGGATAAATAACTTTACAAACTAAAGAAATACTTGAGTGATTTAGTGACAACTCAGGTATATCCATAGTAAAGATTAGCTTAATATTAAGACTAAAAGAGGTTATGTAAGTACATCCTGATTCTCTGGGGAACAAAGTTTTCATAACTTCTTGAAACTCACACGAAAGTTCTCCTGACCCTAGAGTGCATTTCTATTGACAATGGTTACTCTATATTTCTATACTGTGCTAGTTCTATACTTCATTTAGCAAAATTCATGACATGCAGTCCCATGTCATAGTAATAACACGCACTGATGGCCTTATCAGTCACTCTTCGTTACATGATACATGGAAGGAAACTGGCAGATTATTCTGTCATATAATCATAATTCAACATTTATGTCCTTTTTAGCGAGTCCGTGATTTTTATATCAACAGCTGAGTTCATTTAACATAAGATTAACATAAGATTAACATAAGAACAGCCGTAGCGGGTCAGACCAAAGGTCCATCTAGCCCAGTATCCTGTCTGCCGACAGTGGCCAGCACCAGGTGCCCCAGAGAGTGGACCGAAGACAATGATCAAGCGATTTGTCTCCTGCCATCCCTCTCCGGCCTCTGACAAACAGAGGCCAAGGACACCATTTTATCCCCTGGCTAATAGCCTTTTATGGACCTAACCTCCATGAAATTATCTAGCTTCTCTTTAAACTCTGTTATAGTCTCAGCCTTCACAGCCTCCTCTGGCAAGCAGTTCCACAGGCTGACTACACGCTGTGTGAAGAAGAACTTTCTTTTATTAGTTTTAAACCTGCTACCCATTAATTTCATTTGGTGTCCTCTAGTTCTTCTATTATGGGAACTAATAAATAACTTTTCTTTATCGGCCTCCACACCACTCATGATTTTATACACCTCTATCATATCCCCTCAGTCTCCTCTTTTCTAAACTGAAAAGTCCCAGTCGCTTTAACCTCTCCTCATATGGGACCTGTTCCAAACCCTAATCATTTTAGTTGCCCTTTTCTGAACCCTTTCCAAGGCCAAAATATATTTTTGAGGTGAGAGACCACATCTGTACACAGTATTCAAGATGTGGGCCATAGTTTTATACAGGGGCAGTAAGATATTCGTGTCTTATTTTCTATCCCTTTCTTAATAATTCCTAGCATCCTCTTTGCCTTTTTGACCGCGCTGCACACTGTGTGGAAGTTTTCAGAGAACTGTCCACGATAACTCCAAGATCTCTTTCCTGATTTGTCGTAGCCAAATTAGCCCCCATCATACTGTACGTATAGTTGGGGTTATTTTTCCCGATGCGCATTACTTTACACTTATCCACATTAAATTTCATTTGCCATTTTGTTACCCAATCACTCAGTTTGGTGAGATCTTCTTGGAGTCCCTTACAGTCTGCTTCTGTCTTGACTATTCTAAACAGTTTGGTATCATCTGCAAACTTTACCACCTCACTGCTTACCCCTTTCTCCAGATCACTTATGAATAAGTTGAACAGGATTGGTCCTAGGACTGACCCTTAGGGGACACCACTAGTTACCCCTCTCCATTCTGAAAATTTACCATTTATTCCTACCCTTTGTTTCCTGTCTTTTAACCAGTTCTCAATCCAAGAAAGGACCTTCCCTCTTATCCCATGGCCATGTAATTTACACAAGAGCCTTTGGTGAGGACCTTGTCAAAGGCTTTCTGGAAATCTAAGTATACTATATCTACTGGATCCCCCTTGTCCGCATGTTTGTTAACCCTTCAAAGAACTCTAATAGATTAGTAAGACAGGATTTCCCTTTACAGAAACCATGTTGACTTTTGTCCAACAAATTATGTTCTTCTACATGCTTCACAATTTTATTCTTTACTATTGTTTCGACTAATTTGCCAGGTACTAAAGTTAGACTTACCGGTCTGTAATTGCCCGGATCGCCTCTAGAGCCCTTTTTAAATTAAATTTAATTTAAAATTATTTCCTTCCTCTAAAGTACTTATGGTAAGCAATTTAAAGCCCAGTACTGTATTTTAGTATATATTTCTAATATATACTAAAATACAGGCGCTTAAAGTAATTATTTGCTAATTGTGTTCTCTCTTCTAGTTACACCAGCGTACATTAAATATTTGTCCCTCCTTTTTCTCATTCAGACAAATTGCAGCTGAAGGTTAATCAGTGTCACTGTCCTCTTTATTCATAGGGTTTTTCATTGGTCACTTGCCTCAGTTCATTCCTTCAACATGTAACAAGGGACAAGTGAATTACTTATTCTACCCAATTATACATTGGTAGCAATATAGAATTAATGTATTTCCCTACCTTACCTTCTTCCTAAATGGAGAAATTATCTAGTGGTGAAAATAGCGTTACGGGTTCAACTAAATTCAATAAGAAAGCATGTCAAATAGTTAGGCTTACTCAACTTTAGTAATCAAAGATTATTAGTTAAAAATTAATATAGCATAAATATAGCATAATACAAAAGGAGGCGTGTATATGTTACTACCCATATGAAAGGCAGCAATGCAGTAGCCAAACTGCCTCAAAATCTGATCTGTATACTATGTATGCATGCAGTATACTAGCACTGAAGGTTTCACCATCTCATATTTTTGACACATTTTGATTAATTTTTGGGTAGGTTTGCATAGACCCTGAAGTAAACAGGACAAAAGTTTGTAAATAGTTTATCTTGCTTTGACCATAATATTCCAGAAATCAGAAAAACGTTAGACATATCCTTTACCTGTCATAGCATCATACAGAGGGCATGTTAGCTAAGCATGAACAGAAGTTTTTGTTCCTGTGCTTTGTAACATGTCTTTACCTCACACAATTATTACAATACTTGACATGTTTCCTTAGTTAAACAGCGGACCAAAATGTAAACACACATTTTAGAGGTGCTTAATACTATCCAATTCATAGTTATACCAAAACATGTCTCAATTATTATATACTATATTAGTTACAGACTCTCTCTTATCTGGCTTGATGTATATTAACAAGACAAAAGATCCATCATAGCCAAACAGCAGAATACTTAATTGCAGGCAGACTGAGTAAATCTCAAGCCTTGTTGTATTCTCGTCCCATATAGAGAGCAAGGGTCATGCTAAGGTTGGAACCCCTAGCTACAATACAGTTTTAGCATGAAAATAAAGCATAGCATCCTAAATATACTTAACTTATTCACGACTAGCTACTTTCTTATTCTGTTCACATAACCACTCCTTTTTAATCAAACATATAGCTACAACATAATTTGATTAATACGTTTTGCTTGTGAGTGGAACATGTCTTTTCCCATTATTTAAAAAGCAATTCACATTCCTGTTTAATGCTTACGTTGTGAGAGCTATTTTTCTAATATATTTTATTTCCAAGAGTCAGGTTCACAAACATTGATAAAAGTCTATTCTTTATCAGATAGGGTTGCCAGATGGTTTAACCAAAAATACCGAACACAATCGCCCCCTCCCCCCCAAAAAAAAACTGGGGAAAAAAATTCTGTTGAGAAAAAAAAGGGGGAGACCAAAGTTGTTGAGCAGCCATTTTGTTTCTCTTTCCAGCCACAAGACAAGCTACTGCAGAACCAGGTAAACGGGCGGGTTGGGGGGGGCGGCCGGGGGGCCCAGCGGAGGATCTGGGGGGGCCCGGGACCGGTTGCTGAGTGTGTCGTAGGGTTGCCAGGTGTCTGGCATTTTTGCCTCCTGGCAAGGGAAAAAAAAAATCAGAAAATACCGGACAATTGTACGTGTCCAGTATTTTCTGAATTTACCGGACAGGAGGCAAAAATACCGGACTGTCTGGGTCAATTCCGCGGACATCTGGCAACCCTATTATCAGGTAATTATCTTAATAGCTCTTACTAACATATGTGATTAAAACTGTGCAAGCTATTTTTTCTTTTGTTTTGCTTCATGTTTTCCTTTTGGCTTGGCTGCGAACATCATGGGGCCTTGGTGTATTTCAGTCAACAGTAACCCAAACTCACTGTGAGACCTCGGGTGAGTATCTTTGCCACAATGTATCTCAATTTCCCCCTTTGTAAAATATGGGTAATACCTTGCAATGTGCTCATTTTTAAACCATTTGAGATTCTTATAAAAATGCATATATAAGGAGTGAAGTATTATAAGGTTATTAAAGGAAAGGATAGCGTAGCACAGAGGGGGAAATGTAAATAACGATTTTCTGTGAAATCCTAATATAGCTCCTTCACTCTTGAAGCCAAGTGTTTTCTCAATTGAAATAGTCATATCAACTTAAATAATTAAAAGACAAGAATACCTGTTACACTATATCAACATAAGTGGCATCTGGATCACAATTTAGCCATTTGTGTTACTAAATTCTGCAGCTATAGGGGAAGGTAGAATCATAGAATACTAGAACTGGAAGGGACCTCAAGAGATCATCAAGTCCAGTGTCCTGCACTCATGGCAGGACCAAGAACCTACTAGATCAGGCCTGAGCAAATTATGGCCCACAGGCCAGATCCAGCCCACCAAGCCAGCGGATCTGGCCCGCAGAAGCAGCGAGAAGCCCCATGAAGAGTCCCCTGCTTGCCTTGCAGCCTCACGCACCATGCAGAAATGAGGCTGCAGGGCTCCATTTCTGTTTTAAAATGGGGAGGGGGAGTTAAAGGAGAAACCAGCCAATTTGAATAACAGGCAGCCAAGAAGAACACGCCCCTGCTCCTCGGATCAGTTATTGACTGAAGCACATGGCCAGGCAAGCAGGCCCACTGGCTGGCTGGGAAATGTTTTAAACTTTCCAAGCCTTAGCCAGGCAGGCAGGCTAGTTTGGCTGCTGGCTGGTAAGTCTTCTTTCCACAGCCTGCTTCTGGCACCCCAGCCCTTTCCTGCCCCAACCCTCTACTCCCCCACACTCAACATACCCAAACCCTCTGTCCCCCTCTTGCACCCATACCACCTCCCAGATGTGGCACCCCAATCTCCTGCCTCAGATCACAATACCCGCCTACCTTAGGTCACAACCCAAATGCCTGCACGAGGTCACAACTGCCTCCTTCACCCAAACTCCCACCGAGACTACAGTCTCCCTCCTGCACCCCAATCCCTTACCCCAAGCTCCCTTCTGCACCCAATCTCCATCCTAGACCCTGCATCTCCTTGATTAATATCATGGAAGAGTGCGGCCCTTGACCACTTTCCAAAATCTTGGAGTGCCCCTCCCCCATCAAAAATTATTGCCCACCCCTGTACTAGATCATCCTTGATAGATGCCTATCAAACTTGCTCTTGAATATCTTCAGTGATGAAGATTCCACAACCTCCCGAGGCAATTTATTCAATTGTTTAACCATCCTGACACTTAGCCACCTAAACCTCCTTTGCTGCAATTTAAGCTCACTGCTTCTTGTCCTATTATCAGAGGCCAAGGAGAACAATTTTTCCTCCCTCCTCCTTCTAACACCCTTTTAGACACTTGAAAACTGCTAACAGCTCATGTTTTCTGGGCCTTTAATCATTTTTTGTTGCTCTTCTCTGGACCCTCTCCAACTTTTCCATATCTTTCAAGAAACGGGGTGCTCAGAACTGGATACAATACTCCAACTGAGGTCTAATCAGTGCAGTGTAAAGTGGAAGAATTACTTCTCGTGTCTTGCTCACAACACTCCTGTTAATGCATCCCAGAATCATGTTTGCTTTTTTCCCCAACAGTGTGACACTGTGGACTCATTTAGCTTGTGGTCCACTAGGGCCCCTAGATCCCTTTCTGCAATATTCCTTCCTAGATAATTGCTTCCCATTCTGCATGTGTGAAACTGATTGTTCCTTCCTAAGTGGAGTACTTTGCATTTGTCCTTAATAAACTTCATCCTATTTACCTCGGACAACTTCTCTAGTTTGTCCAGATCATTTTGAATTATGGCCCTATCCTCCAAAGCTCTTGCCACCCCTCCCAGCTTGTTATATTTGCAAGCTTAAGTGTATTCTCTATGCCATCATCTAAATCACTGATGAAGATATTGAACAGAACCGGTCCCAAAACAGACACCTGTCATTTGTTATGCCCTTCCAGCATGACTGTGAGCCATTAATAATTACTCTAAGAATGGTTATCCAGCCAGTTATGCACCCACCTTATAGTAGCCCCATCTAGGTTGCATTTGCCTAGTTTATTGATAAGATGATCATGTGAGACTATATCAAATGCTTTACTAAAGTCTCGTTATGCAACATCCACAGCTTCCCCTTTATCCACAAGATTTGTTAGCCTATCAAAGGAAGATATCAGATTGGTGTGACATGATTTGTTCTTTACATATCCATGCTGGCTGTTACCCATCACCTTCTTATCTCCCAGTTGTTTGCAGATGAATTCCCTAATTATTTGCTCTATTCTATTATCTTCCCTGGCACAGAAGTTAAACTGACTAGTCTGTAGTTTCCTGGGTTGTTGTTTTTTCCCTTTTTATAGATGGACACTAATATGGGAAAGAACTATCAGTGGGTACAGAGGTGGTCAGAGATGCAGCTTGTGGGGATCAGGGAAATTCAACCAGTGGTGTGAACTTTGACTATGTTAACAAAAGTTCTGTCAAACCCAGTTTCTTAGTTTTATCTTTCTTTTAATCACTGTGTTCTTAGCAGATGTTCCAGTGTAGGGTTTCCCCCTCAAATTCTCACTTTTTTGTAACAGACCAGTCAACATGCAGCATATTTAGCACAAAGATGTTTTTCACCATGAAAAAATTCATCACTAACAAATGAGTTTTAGATGTTCTCTCAATCTCCCCGCCCCATGCACTCTAGGATCTTGTCTACATTGGCACGTTTTTTCGCCAAAAGGCAGTTTTTGGTGAAAAAACGTGACAATGTAGACAACAAAACAGTGAGAATGCTTACACTGCACTGCCAAATCTGTTAGGAAAAACACCCAGTTTTGGCAACAAAACATTTCCAGCCCTGCGAGAGACTTACTTTTTTTTCCCCCTCTCTTTATTATCAACAAAGAGCCAGTGTAGACACTGCTGTTTGATTTCTTGAGAGAACTGGTTTCCCCAATACCTGCCCTGATGGCTCTGCTCAATGTTTTGATCTCTGCTGTCCTGCAGACATAAGCCATTCCTCATTCAAAGCTGCTCTGTTTGAGAAACACAGAACAAATCATTGGAATGCTTCTGTTCTGCCCGGCTAGGAACACAACGGCAGGCGGACTGCTAGAAAAGGAAAAAGGCTGGAGAGACTCCTATGATGCTTTCACATTCCTTAGCACAGAGAGCTCACAGAGCTATGGTGGAATCCCGAGAAGGGCTCTGCCTTCCTACAACACTGCACTGTGGGATGCTTACCCATGTTGCTCTGCTCTGTCATCAAGGTGTTAGCAACATGGCTGTAAAATGTCCACAATGGGAGGCAGAAAAACACCAGTTTGACCAGTTTTCACTTTTGGCAACTTCTGCTTGTTGATAACATTTTCTTCACCAAACCTTCCCAGTGTAGACATAGCCTAGTTCTGAGGGAAACATTTACAGCCATCCACACAGCTACTCAGTTCCTGAAAATGCAGCTCAAGCAATGTTAATAGATGCTCTCAGCCATTCAAGCCATAACAGAGAAATGCACAAATGTCCAATACCCTAAAACTATACATTGTATTTCATTCTTTGGTGTCCAAATTCTCTTAAACAGATTACAGGAAAATATAGGTAAAGAAGAATATAAAATATAATGAATGTACACTACTAAAAGAGACTAGTGAATGTTCTGCTATAGCACTTTACATCACTATGATTATTTCTGTGAATCAGGAAGGCAAACAGCCATTTATGGGAAATTCCAGGAAAATGCTGGTGCCCTAAATGTTAAAGAATGCATTGACAGCTTGCTGGATAAATGACTAAGAGGATGGAGAAACCCTGCAATCTGCAGCAGTGATAGATCACAAAATAATTAGCTAGACGTAAGATATGCCATCCAACTCTGACCTCATCAGCACAGCATATGCATCTCCAATGGATTTGACATTTGCACCCATTAACTCCTGTTAATGCTATAACAAGAAAATATGCAAGCCATGTGACTATGAAATCTTCATCTGCATTCAAAAGTTAATTGCAATTGCTAGTTCCAAAGGCTTTTTGATAAATGCCTTTCCCTTATTCATTACAAAAAAAAACCAACCCTTTCTGAACTTCTGGTGTCCTGTATAAAGATATCTTAATGTTAAGAGTACTTGTTTTTTGATCAGCTGTTGAAACTATGGGCTTTGCTTCTGATTGTTCCTTTTTAATTGATTCATGCCATATTTTAATTTTATCATTTAACTTCTTTTCAGACTTAGAAGATTGATTACAGGTGTAGGGTAGTTGTAGTCTTGTTGGTCCAGGAGTAGTAGTTGTGTTGGTCCCAGGGTATTACAGAGACAAGGTGAATGAGTTAATGTATTAATTAATTCTAACAATCTCTTCCATTTTACCTTTAACTGGGATATTTGTTGTACTTCTCCCAGACATAAACAACCCTCTGTGGCTTGAAAGCTTGACTCTTTCACCAACACAAGTTGGTCCAATAACAGGTATTACTTTACCCACCTTGTCTCTCCAAGACTGACAACAGAAAGTTATGTCTGAACAAAAGTGCAGACTCAATCTCATTCTCCCCAGATATTCTTAGAATTAGGAACGTCTTACATGGGAGAAATTGACCACCACAGTTATTCTGAAACATCTGAACAGCTATTCAAAAATAATTTCCCCTCATGGCTTTTATTTTGGAATAGAATTTCCATTTTATTCCAGAATAATTAGATATAGTCCCAGCCAGACTACTGACCTGTCTTCCTTCAGAAGCTCCTGGTAGGGGCCACAATAATTATTCCAAAACAAAGTCACTTTTATAGCAGAAGAGAGCATCCTCACAGGGAATTATTCCAAATAGTTAAATTACATTAAATATCTATTCTGGAAGCTCTTCCAGGACAACTAAAGTGGTCAATTTTCCCATGCAGACAACATTTTAATTTATTGAATGTAGTACTTGGAGTCTGTATCATCAAGGCATATGCTGACTTAAGGTAATGTGTTTAAAGCCAACTTGGAACAAATAAGTTATGTTTCTAGCTACGTAAAAACTCACTATTTTTTAGGACGTGTTATGCTTCCAAACTAAGTGCTGGGACTTTATACATTGCATTTTTTTAAAAAGACAAATGTAACATTTTATATCATTTTATATCATAGGTGCCCTAACTGCATCAAGTTTTTCTTTCACATACAGGTTTAAAGTGAGATTGTGCAGTCACAGAAGTCCCCTTAGGTTGTCCCCCTAGTGTGCTGATCATGCCACTAACACCCACCTTCCTGCTGTCTGGAGCTTGCAACCATCCTGTCCTGCTGAGCAGATACTCTGGTCACCCTCAGACAAGGCACAGAGCTGGGGTTACCACCCTCCTGCAAAGCAGCATAGATGCTTAGCCAGTTCAGCTCCAAGAGAGCTCAGCATCAAGAAAAGCAACCCCAAAACAGAACTCAAACCACAAACCAGTCTTACCCTGTGTAAAAGTTTTACATAGAGAAAGCTCATAAGGTTAGCTCATTTTTTTAATGAAAGAGATATGCACAGATAACAAAAGTATTTTTATTAACTGCAAGGGTGTGTCTAGACTACAGGGTTTTGTTGACAAAAGTGGACTTTTGTCAACAAAACTATACCTGCTTCTACACTACCGCCGAGTTCTGTCGAAAGTAAGTCGTCGGAACGCGGCAGTTTTGTCGATGGTGGTAAACCTCATTCTACGAGGAATAACGCCTTTTGCCGACAGAGTTCTGTCAACAAAAGGTGCTATTGCATCCACACTGTGCTTTTTCAAAAGAAAGCGTCTAGACTCTCTGTCGAAAAAGCGGCTTGCTTTGTCGACAGAACTGGCTGTAGTCTAGATGCTCTTTGTCAACAGAGGCTTTGTCGACAGTAACTGTCGACAAAGCCTCTGTCGACAAAAGCCTGTAGTCTAGATGAAACCCAAAACTAGGGATTTAAGTGGTTGCAAGTGAAAATAGTCAGATCAAAGTATGTTACTAAATTAAAATGGTTAGTTCTAATCCACTAAGAAACTTATTACATGCAAATTCTTACCTTACAAAGTTTTTCTTATTTCAGGTATAACCTTTAAATCAGAGTGGATCTTTTACTCTGGTTTGGGTCTACAGCCTTCTTCTAAGTTCTTTTGTATCTTTTTAGGGCAGTGTTTCTCAAAGTGGCCTATAGGCCCACTTTGAGAAAGCTATTAATGAGCTGCTCTGGTTTGTTTACCTAATGACTTCAGAGCCATGGAACCTCGCAGCTCCCATTGGTTGCAGTTTCCATTTGCAGACAAGGGGAGTCATAGCAGTAGCCTGGGAAACGCTGCTTCCCACGGCTCCCCTTGGCCGCAAATAGTGAACTGCAGCCAAGAGGACCTGTGAGGCTCTGTGGCAGAGGATCTATTAAGTAAACAAACTGTAGCAGCCCATTAGCAGCTCTCTCAAAGTGGGCCGAACAATGTCTTAGGGTATGCCGGCAGTTTCAAAAGACAGGTGACAGGGATTTCACAACCTCCCTTTAAAGCCAAATACAGAGCTACCCCTATAGTTAGAATGTTTTTCCTAATATTACCTACATCTCTTCCCACAGATTAAGTCAATTGCTTCTAGTCCTACAGACAGAGAACATGAGCAATTATCATCATCCTTTGTACTGCATTTCCTTATCATAATTGAAGAACATTATCACTCCCTCCTCAGACTGCCTCTCTCAAAACTAGAAGTGCCTGCTTTAACCTTTCCTCATAGGTCAGGTTTTCTGGAGCTTTAATATTTTTGTTGTTCTCCTCTTGCCTCTCTCCAATTTGTCCACATCTTTCCTAAAGCATGGTGCCCAGCATTGGACACAGTACCCTGCCAGTGGTGAGTAGAGTGGAACAATTATCTACGTCTTGCATCATGTAACACTCCTGTTAATATATCCCAGAATATTAGCCTTTTTCATAGCTGTATCGCTTTGTTGACTCATTCCGTGTAATCCACTTTCACGCAATAGATCCTTTTCTTCTGCACAACTACCTAGCCAGTTATCCCCCTTTTTTTGTTGTTGCACATTTGATATTTCATTCTTAAGTGCAGTCCTTTACACTTTTTCTCCAATTTTTCAAAATTGCTTAAATTCTAATCCTGTCCTTCAAAATGCTTGCAACTCCATCTTAGTGCCAGCTGCAAATTTTATAAGCATTCTCAACATTCCACTATCCAAATCAATAAAAATATGGATTATTACAAACTTAGAACAGACCTCTCAGGGACTCTAGTACTGATTGGACCTCCCTGGTCCCGCACTCTCGGAATCTGAGAGGTCCTGGATGAGGGAATTTGCCAGATTAGGGGAGGTGCACTGCCACTGGCCTCCCAAGGATACTGCTCCTCCCTCTGGCCAACTGCGGGCCCCCACCTGCTACAAGGGCTCAGGCTTGGCATGCTGCCACCAGCCAGCTAGGGTTCTCCAGGGATGGAGCTCCCCAGATGCCATGGCCCCAAATCTGCCCTGCCAAAGCTTCTCAGGCATGGGACTCTGCAGCTGCCCTTTTTCTTTCCCACCCAGGGCTTGCTGAGGACTAGACTCCTTGGCAGCCCCACTGCTGTCATGCCCTACCAGGGCTCCCCTGGGACAGGGCTCTGCAGGTGCCCCTGCAGCTGGGGCTCCCCCCAGGGACAGGCCTCTATGGCTGCCCTGCTGCAGCTGCAGGGATGGGACTTGGTGGTCCTGCTGCTGCCCTGCCTGGCTGTGGCTCTCTGGGGACAGGGCTCAGCAGTCTAATGGTGGGACTCGCTTCCACTGCACTCCCTGACTGTCTCGCATTCTAGGGCGCCAGGGCTCTCTGGTCCAGCAACATCCACGAGCTTCAACCTGTAGTTCCATTCTTCAAGTTGGACAGTGAACCACTGATAACTTGAATCATTTTTAAGATTATAAAAGGTTAACATTGTCAGTAATTTAGATTTTGACTATAGTTTGTAAATTCAAGGGTTTAGCAAAAGCTAAAATATCAAGAGTTTATTCATTTTTAAAAATCAGGAAAAAATAAAAAAAATAATTCTGCTGGGAGATGAGGCACAGGCTCCATAGTTCACTTCTTATCAGGGTAATGACACTTACTAGCTGTTCTTATTTTCTAACAGTTTACTGTCACTTCTAATTAACTGTGTCACAGTATTCACAAGAGACATGCTGGAGCTGGAGCTACTGTGCATCTGTGAAACTTGAAATAGCAATTATACTTACACTGAAAAAAAGTATTTATTGTAAAATTTAAGGTACCTTTCAGATCACCCCATTACCACAGTTTAAGTGAAAGCATAACAGTCACTTTTTGTAATTATATCTGTATACTTTTATATAGGTCAGAATTCTCTTTTCCTTTTGCACTATTTCTGTAATGACAAGATTACATTCAGTTACAGTAACTGACCTTGAAATTTTGATGTGTATGTCTCTGAAAAAAATCTTTGAGTTTCATGCTTAGAATTGGGTTTTAGAGAGCACACAGAACACTAAGATGATTTATTGCTAAATGAATAGATCAAATCCAACTGGTGTTATTGGCAAGCCAATAAAAGAGTAGTCTAAAATTCTCTTACACAAAAAAACTTGTGGTATTGATTGAAGAAAGCTCTAACACTGATATAGAGAGACAGAAACAGAAAAATGGGCTCTCTTATAAAAGATGCTGTGGTCTTTGTGGGCTGGTTGGAAAAAATGGCTCATGGTCTATTTCGTTTTTAACTATTTGTACAGTTTAACCTACATCACTGAAACTAAGTGAAAATGTTTCACTGTTACAATCCACTTTAGACTTGCTGCAATACTTATTTAAAAATAGTGACCTTTTAAAGTATTTGGATTCTACCTTAAAGATAGCTATAAAAGCATCTTAGTCTTTCAGGAACTCGTTATTTTAAACTCTCTAGTAAAAGTATCTTGTGAAATGCTGATAAAAATTATCACTGGTCTCACTGAAGATTTAATGGAAAACTTGGTTTACTATAAATAAGCATAATACTTACCAGCAGTGCAGACAGAGAAAACAAGCTGTGCCTCAGAATCATAGTAATAGGACAATCAAATCTTCAAAACTTCAGATGTTTTCTTAGACGCTTTACATTATTTGTAATGATAACACTCCATAAACCCAAAGCTAACATCATCTACATTTGAAAGATAAATTATTTTGCTTTTCATTCAGAAGTCCAGTACAACAAGGTCAGGCCACATGGCTGCTACAGAGAGGAGGAAAGACAGCCCCAAAAGGGAAAAAGGCTTGTGCAAGAACTCGCAGAGCGTCCACACTGCCCACCCGCTCTTGCGCAAGAAGATTTACAGTACGGCGTCGGAAGAGAGGGCTTCTTGCGCAAGAGCTATGCTCTCTTCTAACAGGTGTAAGCCCTCTTGCACTGGAGCTCTTGCGCAAGAAGGCAGTGGGGACGCACGGCAGGGGTTTCTTGTGCAAGAAAGCCCTATGGCTAAAATGGCCATCAGAGCTTTCTTGCACAAGAGAATGTCCACACTGCCATGGATGCTCTTGCGCAAAAGCACATGGCAGTGTGGACATGTTCTTGCTCAAGAGTTCTTGCACAAGAACCCTTAGGCAAGATGTTCTTGCGCAAGAACCCGCCAATGTAGACATAGCCAGAAGGGGGAAGTAGAGGAGAGACAGAGAACAAGAGGTTGAGACTAAGCCATAGCAGTTTTAGAGATAAAAGCCACAGGAGAGGGAGCCCCAGGAGGAGTGGCTGGGCTCCCTGCCCCAGAAGTCAGGTACAAGCCCCAACATCTGGCCAAGGGGGAAGACTGCCAGCCCCAAACACTGGCCAAGGAAAGAGGAGCCCTTACCCTACCAGTTTAAAAAAAAAAGACATTTTTAACTATGAAAGTGCTGCACTTCTTGCTGCTGGGAAGGAAAGACACATTCTTCATAATGAAACAAGATTCCTGCTTCCAAAACTGTTGGAGAATAAGTAAATCAAGTAGGAGACTTGCTTACTTGTTGAATATAAGCGCTGGCTACACTCCTTAATGCAACCTCTTCCTTTTTCAAGGATCTCTACCAACAGCTGTAGAAACCACTAAACCTAAAGCCCTCCTGACCTGGAACAGTTGGAAATAAAGAAATTAGGACACACTGTATTTTGTTTTCCAGACTCAGTTCTGGAAGGGGAAAAGCAAAATAACTGATACACTGAAAAATGAGGTATGAATATTTTCAAAATGCCAAATGATATATTTAAAAACGTAAATTTATGATCCTTAAACTATGCACTCTATTTTCATCTGTTTATTATCTGCACACATGCTAGATCACTGTTGGATTTCATACTCTGACAACCCTATTTATGGGATGCATATTACTCTCTAAGTGCAAATCTCACATCCTTTGCAAGCTCTCTGATCTTGAGGACCGTCATGGCTGATTCCCCACTCTGGCACGATGAATGCAGAAGTGGAGGCCCACAAAGCCCCAGAGCACCCCAAGCTCTTTTCTCCAAAGAGCTTGAAAAAGAAAAGAGAAAATACAAACTGCAGTTGGTGGCTGCTATCCCCTAGTCAGAGGCATGCAGATCCCACAAACAGATTTTCCAGGACACATAACTGAACCAATACCAGGTTAATAAAAAAGAAAGAACTTTTATTATCAATGCAATACTCCTGTTACAAGCATAGTTGGATTGGCTAGATGGTAAGAGCCACCAATTAATAAACTCATGGGGAATTTTCCCATGGGAACAAAACAGTTACAAAAGAGAAGAAAACCCATTTCTAGATGCACAGACATCAGATTCCCATTCCCAAATCATAAAACAGTAAAACCTAATGGATTTATCTAGACTTTGCCCTACTTACAGATGGTGAGGAGTATTTTCTTGGAGAGGGACATGTTCTCTGTCCCCCTCAGTATCTGGAGCATCAACTGCTCAGAGACAAAGGAGGGAAAAATGCCAAAATTCCTTTGTCCCAGTTTGAAATCCCTATCTGAATTTCTATTGGCTGACTGCTACCTGGCTAGGTACAGTTAACCCCTTAGTCCCCTGGCTAACCCTCATAGTTATGACAAGGATATTAAGTATTCAGTTTATATATTCATTGAATATGGACAGTACTATCAAACAAATATAGTTAAAATAATTAAAATTAACGAAAATCTCAAGAATTGTGAGCAACAAGCAGCATAAGTTTAGGCCCTAATTCTACATAAACTTACACAGGCACATACATAAGCAGAGTTTCTTTTCAATGGGATACTCAAGGTAAATGGTCATGTAAGTATATGCCGGACTGTGCACTTATTACATAACTATTTTTAAAGAGAAAAACAGTTAACTTATAATTTTAGATGCAGAACCCTACTGCATCTATTTACAAGTCAACTATAACTATACAGCCACATATTTTTCCTCGTCACTTTTTCTTAAGAAGTATTACACAGTACAAAGTAGGAATGTTAAATTGAGGTTATTTTTAGTAAACGAGTAGTGAATAGAATTTGTATTGACTACATGATTACTCGATATGGGAATGCAGCCCCACTCAGTCCCAGCTTCCACCTGGACCATATCCTGCTGAGGCTCTGCAATATCAAAGGCAGTAGTAGCTGGGCCCTCCCCACACTGTGTTTTAAATTGCAGAGCCACAGCAGGGTTTGGTCCCCAACCCAGCATGAGCAAGGACTGAGCCGGGCTGCCTGCCCACTTAGCTTTTAAATTTAGTAGGAGCTGGGCAGGCAGGCAGTCTAGCTCAGTCCCTGCTCATGCCAGGTTGGGAACCAAACCCTGCTGTGGCTCTGCACTTTAAAATACAGTAGGAGCCGTGGCGGGGTTGGGGAGGAGAATGGCTCCCCAGCTATTACTGCCTTTGAAATTGCAGAGCCGCAGCAGGGTACGGTCCCGGGACTGAGAGGGGCTGTCTGCCTGGCCAGTAGCAGTCTCTGTCTGCTGGGGATCCCAGCTCCACACTGGGATTCTGCGGACACGGACTGCTGCCTATGAAGCAGCCCCTGTCCACAGTGTATCCATGGACAGGAGCTGCTTCACGGGGAACAACCCCTGTCCACGGGGGTCCAAACATCCCTCTGGCCAGCTCCCCCCAGCACGGTCTCCTGCTTCTCCCCCTGCAATTGCTGCCTGTGATGTAGAGGCAGCAATGGGGGGAAATGCGAGTAGTCAAATCAACTACCCGACATGCTTAAGCTAATCGACTACTCTCTTACATTCCTAATAAAAAGTGGTTTATTTTATCTGTACATGTTATGGTTCAGAAGTATTTATTAAAGCATTTGCATTTGACATCTGATACTTGCTCCAAAATGAAAGTTGTCCTATTTCTCGGATAAAAATGGGATTTTTTTTCCATTCACAAAGAATTTCCTTTTACATGATAAACTCTTTGACATTCAGACCCTTAGGTGTACATAATTGAAATGAGTATACACACAGTCTTTTCTGTGAAAGTCCTCTATTACCAAGAAAGGGAGTAATGTTACCTACAAAGTTTTCTGTTATCCCCATAGTTGTCATAGAATCCTTGATGTGTTTCAAAATTAAATAGTGTATCCCAGCAGCAGCTGAGATATCATGAACAGCTCCACTACACTGAATAGTATGACACAGCAGTTTTTCCCTTATAAGAAAACTTTGACTATAATTAAATCAATAAAATACAATGGGATAACAACTTGCATTTTTCTCCCCCACTAACTATAAATCTGTGGAAATATTCCAACTTAGAGATTGCCTTTTTAAGCAAAATTCTGCTAGCATCATTCAGGCCTTCTTTGTTAGTGTGATTTTGAGAAACGTGAGCTGTCCTTTTGCACTTGTGTTCTTGGACTGTCCAGGTTTCTCAAATTTGATGTTTTTTCCTTAACTATAACATTCCTCAGAGGGACAGATACTTAATGCACTAAGATATGGCTGCAAGCTTAGCTTTGCCTAACAAAAGTTTTGTTTTATTTTTTATAAAAGGACATTGCAACACAAAGAAAGACATCTGCCCCATGTTCAGAGGTCTTCGGGATACAATACTCTGTTCCTGCTCCTGCATAAACTAAACAGAAGCTCCATAAACTCCACCTCATACTTTTTCTGCTTCACTAATGCACTCCATCCCCTTATAAGAAATGAAGTCGACAGACTCCCTCTGCACAACTTTTGTTCCATGATTCAGAAGCAAAGAGAAGCATGAAAAAGATCCTTCGGTTCCTGCACCCTTGTATATGGGCTAATAGGTGGTATGACAGAAGACAAACAGGGAAGGCATTCCACATTGCAATTACAATGTTCCTCCACTCTGCTGCTACAGTAAGCTTTATTGGTCTCATTATATTCAACAAATTGGCTGTTCAGCCCAACTGATTTCACTCTACATTAGCTGTAGAATCCCAAATGTTTATGATGGGGCATTGGATGCTCAAAAAGACACAATCCTCTATTTGAGGTTCCCAAGGAGTGTAGTCAAGGATTGCCTGATGAATCCATGGCAGAGAGAAGGGTGATAGTGGTGGAGCTCAATGAACTTCCACTGCTTCCGGAATATCCTAAGGCTCCTTTCCTCTTGCATGTTCTGAGAAAACTATAGGAAGGGGGATAAACCCACACACCCATCTCCTCCCCTAAATACCTATCTATACTACAGCTTCTCTTTCTCATTACCAAGGTAGGAGGACAGTGTCATGTTATTGCATCCACTTCAATAAATAGACATGTTCTTAATTTTAATTATTCCTTTAATAACCTAACCAAGGTTATTTTCTAGATTTGGTTTTATAATGTGATTATTCCCCAGCCTCTCTCTCATTTCTAAAGGATTACATGGGGGTGGGGGCAAGGGTGTTAATGTATGTAATCTCCTTTCTCTGAATATTTTTTTCTGTCTTCTGCAGCAACAAGCAGTTTTTGAGGCAAATAAAACAGCTATTTAGATGAGAAACATTACAATTTCACCGTTTTTACATATTCATAGAGAGAACTGTTATGGATGCTCGAAAGACTCAGAAAAAAGTGTGCAAAATAGCTCAGACTGTATGTCCAACATGCATACATATCAGACTTTTAGGAGTGCTTCAACTATGACAGAAGTAGTTCAGACCAGACAATGGCAACAATGACCTTTCTGCCCTCTCCTGTTATGAATAGCATTGCAACTATTACTATTCCTGAAGAATGATCTGACTCCTTTTCATAAACAATAGTAGTGCCATCCCTTTCCCTTGGAAATAATGTCTTTTACAAGGTTGTCAGAATACTGTCATTCATAACAAAATGTAAGGATAGCCACCTTTCTATGTTATGGAACGTCTGCAATAGTTGTCAAAATGTGATCCACAGAACACTTAGCTTCTTCTGCAGAGAGCACTTAAGAAGAACGTGGCTACCTATTAATGATAGCTGGAAAAGAGAAAGGTTGCCAATAAATCCAAGATGTACAAGTGTACTGAAGAAAGAATCTGTCATCGGGACTGGAGACCTTGTTGAGGCTCCTTCTGTACTTCAAAAGGAGAAGAAATGTTGGGAAGATGGAGGAAGATGATGCTCAGGAGCAGAGAGAAAAAAGAGTTAATATGCACTTGTTACAAGTCACTGAAGTTCTGTGCTGGAAGGCATAAATGTAAGAAGGGTATTCTATCTAACAATTCAGAAAGTGAAAAGTTATTTTAACACTTCACTTCACAAATACCTGCTAGCAATATTAGTCTATTACTTGCTATATGTGCTTCACTTTGTAAAGAATTGTATGGGTCCACAGCTCCAAATAAAATGTGTGGTTAATTAAATTTCTTCAGGTTCCATCAAAAAAGGTCCTTGAGGAAAAATTGTCATAGCCCACACTAACACCCTATAAGAATTTTTTAGTGAAATACAGTTCATTAGATCCATTTTGTGTGACATTTTAATCAACTTGGATGACATGTTATAATCTGATAAATATATTGAAGATTAAGGTAACAAAAAGGAAAAACAAAAATAAAACAAGCCTGAGGCTTCTTTTGACATTCCACCATGTTCCAAGCAGCCTCTTCCCTTTTTAACAATAAACCATAATTGATGGCTCATGACATAGTTATTCTGAAACTATTAGACAGACACTAACAATATTAAATGGCTTTTAACGAAGACAGCCACACTCATACTTCAAGCTTGGAATACTTCATCTTTCCTGTAAGCATATATTTCCTATAACTTAAATAAGTATACAAAACAAATAGGATTTTGTCTCCAGTTTGCCTGAAAATGTTGTGCAGATATGACCTGATGAATGAAAAGAACAAAAAAGAACATTGATGGTTTGGTAAGGTAATTAATTCAATACAGAAACTATGGAAGTAGTACTTAATATAGGGCCTCTAGCTATTCAGTGAACATTAGTATTAATTACTACATTTTAAAATTGTTTTATTAATTTCTGTCTAACTTCACTTCAGGTCATATAACTGGTGGTAAGGAATTTTCTTCTTATATGCAGGAAATTCTCCACCATACAGTGGTCTACTTCCACATTTAGGCCCCAAATGAACAAAGTACTTCAGAACAAGCTGAAATGCTCTGATAAATCATATTCCTCAAATTACTAAATAAGCAATAAGCAACCTAATGATTAAGTTATCCTGGGGAAAGAATAATCAGATCTAGACTTGTGTTAGTGCAGGAGAGTTTTTATTTAGCAATTTGAAAAGCTGAAGCATGAAATGAGAATGTTTTGTTTCTTATTTTAAAACTATAGGTTGTTTAGCATTTGGGTAAAAACAAATGTTGGCTCTTTCAGACCAAGCTAATCCAAGGTTAGAATAATATCTTGTAAAGACAATAGCTACCCATTTAAAAATTGCTAGTTTGTACGTTACTTCTCCTCAAATCAAGAAACACCCAACATCTGCTTCCAGTCAACCCACACAAACTTCCTTTTATACTGAAAATAAACCCAACTCTTTATTTACAATCCAAGTACAAACTAGAGATGTAAAATCCCATTTAATTATTTGACGAGTTAACCATTTGAAGGGGAGCCACTGACAACAGGGGCTGCTCCTGCAGGGCTGGAGTGTCCCTGCCTGTGATGCAGCTGGGCCGGGCCCACCACTAAGAGAGGCTGTTCCGGCTAGGCTGGAATGACCCCTGACCACAGCAGGCCCCATGGGACTGGAGTACCCCCTGCCTATAGTGAGTGGGAATCTGCTCCAGCTCCCACCAGTTCATCAGAACTGTTAAGCCTCACCCATAAGAGTAAGTCCTACTGGTTAACCATTCACATCCCTACAACAAACTAGTCTTACTCTATCATTTCCTAGTTCTCTATTCCAACACATTTGTTTCATCTGTATCACACACATGCATGGCACATAAGAGGTGATATTCATGGGATAAATCACAGACCCATCTGATAAACATCATTTCACATGCAGATTTGACTGCCTCATCTACTCTGAAACAATCCATCTCTACCATGAATACATAGAATATTCCAAGCCTTTGTACAGCTTCCAACAATATTATAACAAAACTAAACACTCTGCCAGCAGATGGGTCATCCATAAAAATAAATTAGAGTAGTGGTCAAGCTGAGTTCAATCTTGGACTAAGAGAGGATTAAAAAAAAAAAAACAGTTAAACACTGCAACACTAGCTGTTAAAGGTCAAAAATTCTCCCTTTCCAATCCAGAGGCACATACAGAAGATAAAATTAAGGCAGCCCCACTGTTAATCCTGGGCAGTGCAGACGGCCCAACTAGGGAAGAGCAAGCTCTGGCCCCACCCCTTCTGACTGAGGCCCTGCCATTTCTGCAACCTCCCACCCCTGTGGAGCTAACTCCAGCCCGCACCCCATGTTACTGCCACCAGCCCTCTTAATGTTCCCCATCGCAGCTGGTGGCCTGGCTCCACTCTTCCCAGATGGCCAGAGTGCCTGGGACAGCTGCACTGCAGCCTGATCCTTCCTGGCTGGCTGGGAAGCTGGGCTGCTGCACCACAACTAAGGATGTTAAAATGTGTTTATTTGTGTAAATGTTTAACCACTTAAATTTTCACCAGTTACATGTTTACACAGGGGGGAAGGGGAAGGCGAGCACCAGCTCCTATCCCTTCCCCATGCTGCTGCCTCTGTATTGGTGTGGGGGAGGCAACTCCACAGGGACCAGCATGCACGGGTAGCCAGCTTAAAAGCTAGTTCCCCGTGCATACTGGCTGATACAGAGGAAGCAGCACAGGGGGTGGACTGCATGGAACTGAGAGGGTCAAGTAATGAGCCCAGGCACACAGGTACACAAACATCCCTACCTACAACTCTAGCCCTCACTGGTAGCTAGCAGAGAGCATAGGCTGTTTTGGCAAGGCAATGCTTTCCCTTCCTTATGTTGCCCATCACCCATGCTGTTAATGTTCAAGGACTATAAACCTCTGCTAAATGGAACTGGAAATTTTTCAACCCCCCTCAAAAAAGTTTTCCAAACCAGATACAAATCAATAAAAACAATTTGTGAATTTGGACAGAATTTGCCAAACTGTTTCAGTCAAACAAAAAAAATTAAAAAAGCATAATGTTTGACATTTTCTAAATTTCTAAATGAAACATTAACATTTTATTCAAAATACCCTTTATTTATTTTACCGCAATTTCATAAAAATATGACCTCCCACACACACAATTTCAATGGAAGCTTTTTTTCTCCCTTTTAAAACAGGAAAAACCCATTTAATTCACACACAAAAAACCCGAGGAAAAATCATTTTATTTGATTATTCATTTAGGGCATGAAACAAACAAAAATGCACACCAATATAGTAAAAAGTCCAACTCCCATAATTCCTGTTCTAGCTACTGCAAAGTAAAAAAGTTCCAATTCTCCCACCCCTTCACTGTGCCATGGATCTTTTTTGGAAGCATCATGTTTCTTATAAGCCTTTGACTGCAGGTATCTGAACTCTAATGCTCCAACTACTGGAAGCGAGCAGAATCTTCCTGTCTTATCTCCGCTGAAATTTTTCAGATACTTTCTACTGTATTTCTGGGTACAACAAATAAGCAGGAGAGTGGAAGTACCTCAGTTATGCTACTTATCTCCTAAAGCCTTCTGGAACATGCAAGAGGGGTGCGTATGTAGACGGAAGGTGTCAGCTCCTCCATCCTTCCCCCATTTTTTTCTGCACGTTCTGTCTTTCTGCAATAAATAACCTTAGAACCTAATGCTGATGCTGCCCATAACTTTTTCAGTCAACACCGCTAAAAATACCATGATTCTGTTTCAATTCTACCCATAGAGTTTTGACTAGATAAGATTAACCTGAGCCTTGTTATTTACCCTGTATCCTATTTGTAAAACTCTGATCAGTAGTAGAGGTTGGTCTGCCTATAAACACAAGAAATGACATAGCTTATTATATGCTCACAGTTTATATTTGAGAAATTTTGTACTCATAGGGACTAGAATGTATTTTAAATGAAATTTCAAATTCTACATGAATTGACTATGCAAATTCATACACACTTGTCCACTCACCAGAGCAACCTTACATACTCCACCCCAATGTGAATCAATTTTTCTAAACTCGATATGTGTGCAACATCTATATGTATTACTATGGTAATATTTTAAATGTTTAGTTTTCTAGCTTCCTAAATTAAGAGTGTTACCAATGTAAGTGAACATTTGAAAATGCATATTTCTTGATTATTTCGTTTGACAAATTTGTAAATGGACTTATATTCAGCAAGGAAATTAGTGGTTTGTGAATCCTGTTTATACACCTGCATGTTAAAATCAGAAAAGTATATTTTTACTGTCAAGTAAATAAAAAATGAGCAAAATATCTTCTTAAACTTTCTGAAATCATTTAGTGAGCATCCACTAGACCTTGCTAAACTTGCAAGAATTTTTCAAAATGTTGTGAGTGAAATCAGAGTATTACAGGGAAAAATTTCAACTGGTGTAGTTATCTATAATAATTGGTACTATATGACCAGTATATCTACAATGAAATACATTTTACAGTACAGCAAGCTTTTGTTAACACAAAAAGACAAGGCTGAAACTGACTGTACTTTCAATACAATGTTTTTCTTTTAACAGCTTACGTTACCCAGTGAAAATGACTTCACCGCACATTAAGCAGGAGGCAGCTCATTGTCCATCTTCACAGAACAAGGGGTTTAGTGCTCTGTGGGTAGAGGATGGGAGAGAGACTCAGCAACTGCTACAAAAGTACAGTGGGTCAGCAAGCATGGCAATGCTGCCTCATCTCCCAGAGACCAGAAAGTAAGTAAAGTCGAGAAGAGGCAAGCCCAACCAGAGAAGCAGGTGGAGCAGAACCCATCCTTCCTCCCTCTGCAGGTGGCAAAATACCAGGTTTGGTCAGACCTGTTATAAGCAATAAGCTATCTACTCTTTTGTAGAAAGGCTGGAAAGGAATTTTTCCCTTACCACCAGATTGGCCAAAGTAGAGTGGGGGACATAGATGGAGAAAAGCAGAAACCTTTGATTAAATACTGAAATGGTGGTGCAGTTTCTTGCACTGTACGCTTATCCTGTCAAACCAATCTCATAGCTTTCTTTGATAGGATAACAAGTCTTCTGGATAAGAGAGAAGGGGTGGACATGGTATATCTAGACTTCAGTAAAGTATTTGATATGGTCTTTCATGATCTTCTTATCAATAAATAAGGGTAATACAACCTAGATGGAGCTACTATAAGGTGGGTGCATAACTGGCTGGATAACCATTCTCAGAGAGTAGTTATTAATGGTTCACAGTCATGCTGGAAGGGCATAACATGTGGGGTTATGCAGGGATCTGTTTTGGGAATGGTTCTGTTCAACAACTATTTAGATGATGGCATAGAGAGCACACTTCTTAAGTTTGCAGATGATACCAAGCTGGGAGGGGTTGCGAGAGCTTTGGAGGATAGAGCCATAATTCAAAATGATCTGGAAAAAACTGGAGAAATGGTCTGAGGCAAATAGGATGAAGTTTAATAAGGACAAATGTAAAGTACTCCACTTAGGAAGGAACAATCATTTTCACACATACAGTTTGGGAAGCAACTATTTAGGAAGAAGTACTGCAGAAAGGGATCTAGGGGTCATAGTCGACCACAAGATAAATATGAGTTACACTGTTGCAAAAAAAGAAAACATGATTCTGGGATGCATTAACAGGAGTGTTGTGAGCAAGATAGGAGAAGAAATTCTTCCACTCTACTCTGTGCTGATTAGGTCTCAGTTGGAGTATTGTGTCCAGTTCTGAGCACCACATTTGAAGAAAGATGTGGAGAAACTGGAGAAGGTCCAGAGAAGAGTAACAAAAATGATTAAGGTCTGGAAAACATGAGCTATGAGGGAACACTGAAAGAATTGGGCTTGTTTTAGTTTAAAAAAGAGAAGACAGGGAGGACATGATAGCAGTTTTCAAGTACCTAAGGGGTGTTACAAGGAGGAAGGAGAAAAATTGGCCTCTGATGATAGGACAAGAAGGCCTCCTTGGCCTCTGATGATAGGACAAGAAGCAATGGGCTTAAATTGCAGCAAGGGAGGTTCAGGTTGGACATTAGGAAAAACTTGTTAAATGTCAGGGTGGTTAAACACTGGAATAAATTCCCAAGGGAGGTTGTGGAATCTCCATCACTTGAGATATTTAAGAGCAGTGTGGATAGACATCTGTTAGGAAAGATCTAGATGGTGCTTGGTCCTGCCATGAGGGCAGGGGACTGGACTTGATGATCTGTTTAGGTCCCTTCCAATTTCAGTATTATATGATTCAATGATACACCAAGAATTCCCAGATATCTAGTAATAAAGCTGTGGCCTAATTAAAGCCAAGTGTCTCCTATCTTTCTTTAGGTATAGCCAGACAAAGAATTTCAACACTGTTGCTTATGTACAACAGAGGCATGCTCTGCTCTCCTCTGATTCAACCTGTGTATGGCCCAACCACAAAGAATTACTCTTCGCACCTTTTTCAGACTACACTTTTATACCTCATCCTATTGTATCTAGCTACTCCTAGCCCATTCCTCTGTGTGTAATTGTTCTCCCCTCTCTGGCTGTATCCCCCCTTTAAAAAAGTTTTCCTTTATCTTACTTGCTTCCCTGTTATGCTCCCAACTCTATTCCTTCTGACATAAAAATGCTAGTGCATATTTTCTATTGATAGACCATTTTCCCCCAGCTCTCTGATCTCCTGCAATATTTTCACCTGCAAACACGACGACCACTCTTACTAATAGTTAGGGCCCTACCAATTCCATTGGATTTTGAAATTGTAAAATTCATAATTTAATCTATTTAAAAATCTGCATGATATAAGGTAACAATATACAAAAGAGCAGCTTTCATGGGAGAAGTCCAGATTTCACAATCCAGGATATATTTTTCATGGTGATGAATTTGGTAGGGTCCTCCTAAAGGCCTCCTCAATGAACAATTCTCTGTTTCCTATACTGGCCTGATACCTTTCATTCTGTTCCTAGCATATGTATTGTGGAAACTATATATATATGGTTTCCACAATTCTAATCCCTCACCTTGTCTTCTTGCTTGCTAACCTGTTCTTCAATCTCTTCTCTTAGCCCCATTCAATCAACTCTATTTATTCACCTATTCAAAGTATTTACATGTCCCCATTACTACAGTATCTGAGTGTCTCACAATTTTTGTTTATCCTTACAATATCTCCAATCTGGATTTGAAACAGACAAAGAAACAAAGCATATTTTTTCAAACAGACTGTGACCTAAATGACTAACTTCCATTTTTCCAAGTGACTTACGCACTTAAGAGTCTATGTCCTAAGTTCTAGGTTCCTAGATTGATGCTGTAAAATGAGATTAAGGCTTCTAAATTAGTTAGGCATTAAAAAATAGTTTTAGCTTAAGTGACATGACCAAGGTCACAGTCTGTGATAAAGCAGATAATTAAACAGAGGTATCCTGAGTCCAAAACTAAAATCTTCCTCTCTGATGTATTCTTCGTTATATTTGTAAATGTAAGACCTAGGGCCACAAGACATCTTACCTATACCATAACCATCTCATACTCTCTCTACAATTGAATTATTGTCTCCTTTTTGATCACCTATAGCAGAAGCACCATCCTTCTGGTCTCCTAGGCTCACCATTATATTTTTTTAAAAAATATTTTGAGACAATACCTTAAAGTTTAATCTAAGTTTTGCATAGTCAGATGTTTGATTTCTTATGACAATTCTAAAGCAGTTTGAACTTCCTCAAATCACGATATCCATTTTAGATAATATGAGTTCCCTATTCTGATATTACGTAAGCATCTCATCTTGCCTTTCAATAATATCCTGTCAAGTAGGAAAATACAATCATTCCTTTTTAACAGAGGGCCAGAAACACTAACAGATTTGCCCAAGGTCATACAGGAATTATTTGGTGGAGCAGAGAATTGACCTTAAACCTGAGTCTTAAAATAGACCTCTAATCATTTGATTATCCTTCCTCTCACTGGCTAAGACTTGAGTTGAGTCTCTCATACTGAAAGTTATAAATATTACAACTAATACTTAGGAAACCCCCCATTAATTTTTAGTGTTTTGTCAGTTAAGATAACTAGCAATTTCAGGGACGAATTACAGACTATGAAGTCTTTATGCTACAAGCTCAATCACTGATCAATTGAGCATCAAGTGTGTCTCTTTTAAATATAACTTAATATTAATAATAGTATTATTAAGTCTGAAAATAACACATATCCAAAACAGAACACTTGGTATATTATCACCCTTGAATTTAAGATTAAAATGAGTGCTGACCATTTATTTAGTAGCTTGCAGTAGTTTACAAAGATGCTAAAAAATATTAAAGGAACATATATTAGATATTCCATCAGAGCATTGCAAGATTGCACCAGTCCCATTACAATTTATACATAAATGCAAGTATGCATGCAAGAAATACCAATTTGTAAACATTACAGGAAAAAGATTTATGTAAGTGATATTTTTTCCTTAAGTTTTCAATAATTCAGATACATTCAAGAGCGTAAAAATATAAAAATGTTAGAGAAATCTTCCATATTGTTATACTGCTGCCATAAAGTACATTCCACTAGTAAAGTTTATCACAAGTTTATCACTCTTAAACATCAAAGGAGGTTTCATAATTTCATTGGAATTTTCAAATAAGCAGCATTATGCTGTAGCAGTTGAAATTTGAATATGTAAATATACTTAAGTTATACTCATTTGGAGCATGTAGAAAGTCTTTTGTTAGCACAAGTGCTAAGTTGGGGTGTGTGGATGGAACAAATGTAGAGAGTTTGAATATAGTGTATCACTTTTCAACAAAGACAAATAGAGGAGATGGGGCTTGCATATATTGTGTGGCACTATTCAATGTGACTTTTTAAAGAAACTTTTTAAAGCATTGTTTGGATTGTGCAAACTGATCATTGGTTTAAAACTGAGTTCAGACCTTTCATTATATATTGGTATTATACAACTATGCTACTGCAATGATCAAACTAGAAAACAAATCCATGTATCTATGGGCTATCAGATATTTTTCCTGTATGGCAACAGTGGTTTGTTTTATTTTTAATATCCCTAAGACACATTATTTGAATTTCTGATCACCTCCTGAACTCATAACTGGACAAAAGTTGCCCAGTGTTAGAAGTTACAAAGCCTGTACTGCTTGTTTGATAAGATATTCATATATGAGACTAAGACTAAGCCTTATAATAGGCTACCAGTGCCTGCTTGATTGTCTGTATAAAGTTATAGCTATTTGAGGGAGAGGATACTTGTACAAATATTTAAAAATAAACAAAGAAAAAAACTCAAATAACAATGATTTGACAGTCTATATTAATGTATTGTTTCATTCAGTTGTTATCCTTAAGAATTCAATAATTACTCAGTTATCACATAATATCCAAATTACGTATTATTCTAAATGAGGATATCACTATCATATACTGTGGTTAAATAATGGCTTGCAAAAGTTATTTCAGCAGATCAAATCAGATGAAACATTGAAACACTACTGAAGTACATTGTGGATTTTGAATCATTAGGCAATAATATCATTACTGAAAATATCTGTGGGAAATTAGCAGGGTCCTTTACAACAGAAGTATTTCATAAGACTATTTTGCTAATTTTGGTAGAATATTTCATATGGGATTCTTAAAGTGGGATGTTCCCTTTCACACAGTAACAGAGGGATTTAAAGTTAACAAAAGCAGAATTCTGCTCCAGCTCTGTGGGGCACACTATAAGCAGCACCCTGTCTGTGGCAGGCCTGGCTCGCCCCTGTTCCTGGGGAGCCAGCTGCAGAGAAACCTCCCCATGGAGCTGGCCTTGCTGTGGGCTCTGCAATAGATAGCTAGATCGACAGATAGATTGATCTACACTGGGCCAAATTTCAGAAAAAAACCCTCTTTTGGAAGAGCCCTTCTTCTTCATAAAATGAGGAATACAGGGCTTCTGCAAGAGCACGTCTGCTCTTCCGCAAAAAAATGTCGGAAGAGCAGATGCGTTCCCTGTACGCAGCGGAGTTTTCCAGGATACCTCTGGTATTCCCAGAAAAACTCTGTAGTCTAAATATAGCCTCAGTTTGGGCTGGCCACGGAAATGGAAGGACCTCCACCAGGAGGTCCAGAGCCCCTCCAGCCCACAACCCTGACAGTGGGAACCAGAGCCCCAAAAGACCACTGGTACACAGCACCAGAGAAGCCCCAGAGAGAAGCTGCTGCCAGGGAACCAGCAACTACATGGGATGCCAACCCACCAGTAGGATGTGACCCAGGGAAGATGCAGGGGTGGCCTCTCTTACCTAGGTAAACTGGGTGTGTTTTGGATGGATTCCCCACTGAGGGAGTGGTAGCCCCCTCTGCTGCTCACAGGGCCCTGGGTTGGAACCCGGTAGAGTAGGGCAGTCCCAAGTTGCCCCTATAAGGCGGTTGCCTCCAAACCCCATTGACTCTAGACAATAGGCCGTATGACCCTGGAATAAGGACTAACTACAAACTCTGGTTGTTAGTCTGTACTGCCTGTGACGGGGCAGACCTCTATGGATTTTGGCTACCGAGCCGTGCTGCCCTGAATTAAAGGGCCATCTAGCACAGACTTTGGCTACCAAGCCATTCTCTCCTGAGTTGAAGAGCCTACCCCTATTGACTTTGGCTACTAAATTGTACAGACCTGAGTTAAAAGGCCAACAACCCCTACTGTCTTTGGCTACCAGGCTGGGCTATCCCTCATGGACTCTAGCCATTAATCAGTACAACCCTGGACCAAGGGTTGGTGCTCCTAGACAGAGAGTGATTGCCAACAATTGAACAACTAAGCCGACTAAGCAGTGTTCACACCCCTGTATGCTGTCTCCTAAGGGATGGGGTATGCATACGCCATGACAAGCACACATACACCTACAGTGGAGAACCCATAGGGAGATGATTCAAAGAACCACCTTTCTTTTTTTAAAGAAAAAACAGGCAATTAATGCTCTTCCCTGCTCTCTCCACTGTAACAGTTAACATTCCAATTCTGGAAATTAAACACCCTCCCCCAGAATAGTTCTTTAAAAGTATAGAACCTCTGCAACAAAATCACCGAAATAGGCAGGAACACATACTACCTGGCAGAAATGCATTTTGAATCAGACATCAATAAGATGATATATTGATGTCAAACATACCTTAAGAAGGTTATAGAGTAAGAAATTGTGAAAACAAAACAAAATCAAATGAGACTATAAAATTACTTAAAAACAAATAAGCAAGATTTCACATATTTGACAATTTCTGAGGGTAGAAAAAAGATGGCTTGCTGCAGAAGGTTCCTCAACTAGTGTACCTTGTTTTGAAGCTGTAAATGTGTCTAGTAATAAAACATGTATTGGAATGATTCCTGAACACAGGAGGACCTTTTGTATTATTATCAATTACTTCAGAAAACTGGGTGGACTTTATTAAAACTCTTACAGTTTAGATAGAAATCAACCATCTTTTCACATCAAATTTGAGATGTTGAGGGTGTCAGCAACTATGTTTTTCTTTCTAGGTAAACAGAGGAATTTAAATCATTTATTAATGAAGACAAACTTGGTTCTCAGCTTTAGTGGGCATTTACCATTTCCTTTTAATTGCCATCACATCATGCAATCAAACAGGTAATTTGTCACATGGATGAAAAGTAAGTATGTGACTTCTGATCACTGAGGCTTCTGATTGTAACAAGGCAGGATACAATTTCCATCAATATTGCTGAAACTATCAGGACTAAGATCTAAAAAACCTTGGTTGAAATATGTTAGCTCTTTCAGATCTGTAGTGCTGCTGACCTCATCTTGGGAAGGGAAAGTCTTTAACTGAACCTTTTTTCTAGTAGGGTACTATGTATTTATTGCCCATAAATTTAATCCAGTCTCCATGTGATAGGATGGCAGAAACAGTGAGTAGAGGTTTACTTTGTAGCGTGAAGTATGGTTGGTAGAGAAACCTTCAAGGATTTCCTCTGAAACAACCTGGTTAATGGAACTCTGACAAGGCAGACCACGCTAATTAGCTTGGTAATTGGTTAAGTGATTTAAAATAATTACTTAAAAAATAAATCTACAGACAACAAGTCCTTTAGTTGTCTCTGCTTTACTCTTCCATTAAAAGTGGTCTTATTGGTGGAGAGTAAGAGG
Organism: Rafetus swinhoei; assembly: GCA_019425775.1. Classification (NCBI taxonomy): domain Eukaryota; kingdom Metazoa; phylum Chordata; order Testudines; family Trionychidae; genus Rafetus; species Rafetus swinhoei. The sequence continues at coordinate 184,563,478 of CM033437.1, read as the reverse complement.
GTTGGTATGCAACTGCTAACCCACTCAATTGAATTCCCATGCAACCTATGACTATTTAATGAGTCATTTGCTGCTGGGAATCAGTCATTAATCCACCCACAGACGGGTCAAGAATTTGGTTGCACCTCAGTGAATATTTCTGATTCTACCTTTGAGCAACCGGTGACTCGTATCCCACAGTGCCATGACATATGTATAACTGTCCACAACTAAGAAGAACCAGCTGGAAGCACCAGGCATGAAAACAACATACAGCTCAATTAACTGAGTCAGGCAAATGGCTCTATGGTCCCTGTGATAAATGCTGTTCTTCACAAATAGGTCTGTGGAGCCAGGTAAAAACTCATTTGTTTAAACTATGATTGCCTACATCAGTGTTTCTCAACCAGTGGTACGAGTATCCTTAGGGGTACTTGAGAGAAGTCTGGGGGGTACTTCAACAACTGAAATTTGGAGAAAACTGAATTTTTGTTTTAAGTTTTACAGCGCTTTATTATTTTTGTACTTTTTACACCCAAAAATGTCATCACCCACCCGGCTACGATTAAGTTGTTTAAACAAATGTGTTGCAATGGTAGAAAAAAATTGCGTGTCTGAAAACTGTATGTACTGGGTGGGGGTACTTACAATTTTTTTAAAGGCGCTACTTATCTTTTTTTTAAAGGGGTACTTTATAAAAATAGGTTGAGAAACACTGGCCTACATCATCCTCAAAATCACAGTAATTATTATTGTTAGTATGTAGCAAGTTGAGTAGTTTTGAACGCAATTTCAACATCCTTGTGGTGATAGATTCTTGTATATTCTTTACAATCTAACAAGAATTTATAATCAGTTATAAAATATACATTACTGTCTTGTGTAAATATGCTAATATGACTGCTAAGAATTGTGAACACATTTTGGAAAAATCTTTAAAAAGCACTCAGCTTTGGCCTAAATCTACTTTTTTTTACATCAGTGGGAATTTTAGTAACAATGCACTAACTTCAAAAAGGAGAAGAATTAGGCCATAGCTGAGTTTTTAAACCTCGCCTGAAAAGCAGACTCCAGGTCCAAAAAACAACATTCAAAACAGGCAATGCCATTTCTTCTATCATAAATATGACAAAACATGGATGGCCCACATGTAACTACTAAACTTAAGTTTCAGAGGGGTAGCCGAGTTAGTCTGTAACAGGAAAAACAAAACAGCAACTTGTAGATCTCTTAATAAGGCAACACACAAAAACCTGGATACTAAAGTATCCCTTTGAATACTTTAACCTCCCTGGACACTCATTAAGGGATCTACAAGTTGCTGTTTTGTTTCAGACCAATTCCACAAGCCAAATACACAGAGAAGGATTGGAGCTCCACTTCATTCTCAAGTTTAACTCTCATGCAAATGGTCTAAATTTCAATATCAGATGGCTTGCACATTATCAACCAACCAAACAATGAAGGTGCCAATGGTTCTTGATGTCTGTGTAGAATCTGGTGTTAGTACTCTTCCATTCCTACTGCAAACTCATGGTTCTTATCAGCCACTTTTAACTATTTAATCTTTAAGGCGCAAATAGAAAATTTATTGTTTTTTTAAGTTTTTCCCGATACAGACGGGCTCCGCTATCCCTTTGAAACTTATCTACCCATTGTCCTCTTCCCCCCCCCCCTCCAATTTTTTTCTTCTCCCTCCACCCCTCTCCTTCCCTTATTTATTCTTGGTTCTGGACTTCCAACACTCCGGTCATCTGAAGAAGTGGGTTGTGCCCACAAAAGCTCATGATACCATCTACATGTTTTGTTAGTCTTTAAAGTGCTACCAGACTATTTGTTGTTTTTTTAAGTTTTACTGAACTTAAGCACACCAATGGCCAGAATATATATCTCTTTACCTTTCTTTGGAAACGATATGGTTCCTTTTCTTTTACATTTGTCTATCACTGGCTAAAACCTTAGGTCTTAAGCCCAGCATGAACATTACCTCTCCCCCTTTTTTTGTGGGATCAGGAAGTAACTGGAACAAAACCCCTTTCCCCCAACCCTCTCTCCCCAATGGAATTGGCCAGGTAGCACTGGACTTCTAACTGTGCTTCTTAATGATGTTTCTAGCGAAGTAATATAGAAGATTTTATCTGAATTCAATCAATGCTCTTTGGACAGTACTGAGTTACATACTATTAAGATGAAATGTCTATTCTTAAAGTGATCATCAGTGTCCTACAGGTAGGATCTGTGAAGCATTAACTTTACAAGTAATAGGGGACTACCTGACAATAGAGGCTAGAACACTTCTGCTGAAAGCTGCATCCATACAATTATGTGTGTTAAGCTAACATAGGTGTGCTTGTATGCATGTGTGCAGAAACAAGTTGAGATCCCATTGAAAAATGCCTAGCCGTGAGAAACTCTTAGTTTAGTAATATAGGCAATAATATATTCTCTTTTGATTTATGCTTCTTCTTTGGACCCTCATAGTGAGTTCAACTTCTCCAAGCTAGAAGCTTTATTTTCTACACAGAAATTATTTCATGTTCTCTGAGTTGTGTAGACAACTCACTTGAATGAGAAGATAAAGGAAGGACAGTCTCCTAATTCTTGTGAAGATAAATAGGAAACTTCTGCACAAAAGGATGACATAACCCATACATTAACTTTGTTCTAATATAAAACTTTTAAAAAAATGCCTATAAACAAGAGCTGTTATCACAGAAATTCAAGTATAGATAACAGCTAACAAACAAAACTAGGAAATATGAAACAGAGCTCCTTAATATATAGGCTTAAGGGGAGCAGGGGAAAGGAGGAAAGAACTTCAGAGAGCCTAAAATAATGCAGTCAGCCTACAAGTGGGAGCTCTCAGAGCGACAGGCTAAATTCTAATAGTCTTTCTGGGCCCATCTAGTGTAGCCTATAGGGCTAACCTGCTTGCTTGCCTATAGATATGTAAAATTATTATTTCCTTATGGTTTTGATTATATGTTTATTATAATAAATGTCAATAGGTTTATTTTGGCTGTAAACACACGAGACTTACAGGACACATCCTGTATGTTGAGCTAAGGCAAAGTTAGTATTTTTGTATGGGACCTTTCACCTACATAGATAAGATAGAGTGACTTTCTATGGTCTAAGGGCTTCCAAAACATCTTCAAACTTAGCAGGTACATCATTACTTAGAAATACCTGAAATAATCTGTTGAAACCAGACCAAATAACTGGGTAGGACAGAAATAATAAATGTGGTAGAGAACCACAAAAAACCCACGGTAATTAACTGTCACATATGAACATAAATTGAGATTACTGATATACTAACCTACTGGAAAAAGACACTTCAGCATTAGTAAAGCGAGGAAATACAAATAAGGAGAACAGGAAACATCCCTTACTGAATATGCAATAATCAGAACAACTTCAGCATAACATAGTGTTGGGATATATAAAAATGAATAGTGGTCTGGGATGACTATACATCAGTGGGTAAGGGGTCTAGCCAGAATAGGCATTGCCATTGGCCTTTAAACATGTTTTTCTCCTTTGTCCTGGTAGCCTTGGAAGATGATTGCACTGAACAGTGTCTTGTTTTGTCTTCGCACTTGTCTGTAAAAACATTTTCAGGGTTGAAGAGATTTCCCCTGTAAGCTGCTGATTAAGACAGTAGGTAAAGCTGATTCAACTAAAAACCAGTACACAATAAACAGGGGCAGGTATAATTGTATTCACCACCTACTTATTAATATTCATTGTGTAGGAGTTAACATTACTAAATAAGGTTTTAGGTAAAGTAGTGATAGTCGTGTAAATTAACATACTAAAATAGATAAAAGGACGTGATTGGCACCAGGTTGTTGCCACTCAGACATTGTGTTGAATGTCCAAGGTAAACATGCGTAGGGAATAAAGCAGTTCTGTTTACCCCAGCTGCTCCTAGGTTGCGTGTTTCTTCTCTAACACATATGATGAAAGTAGCATTCCAGCCTAGGGGTGGTAGGAGACAGAGATGTAGCCCTTAGGAGGTGCCAAAATGATAGCCACTGATGATAATGGGGAAGGTGCAGATGATGAGGAAGATGATGGCTAACACCTCAGGTTGTTCTAGAAGGAATCATGTGAGTATATGGTATGGAAATAGAGATGTGCATTCCTTATCTATCTTATGAAATTGGGGTGTTTGGGACTGTGCTAAATGTATAAATAAACTATATTTGAAAATATACAAGAGTTCCTATAGTGTGAGTGTTGCATCTGTGCACATCAGGGTTCCCAAACACAGAATAATTGAATACTGGGCCTGATCCTGAGACAAAGGATCTATCAGCCCTAAAGGTGGTAACTGGAGATTCATAAGCCATCTTAAATCAGGCAACACTAGATCAAAGATGCTTTGAATTAGTCTCAAAGCATGTTTGGTACCTCAGCAGCCCATGATAATGTTTGCTTCTAAAATCTTATTGGAAAAATTGTAGACTTACCGAAAGTACATTTCTTAGGTTTAACACACTTCTTATTCTGATAAATTTCCCCTTCTCTCCCCTCCCCCCCAACAAACTTAGTGATAGAAAAATGACATGCCAGGATCAGTCAAATTAAACAGGAGACCTCTGCTATGAATATTCTAGACATTTGCTCTCATAGTTCAATTTTCACAGGTCATCAATAAACAATGCCAGGTGACCTGTGAGACAAAACTATGGAAGGTGGCCTTTCAGGACCACTCTGTTAGAAGCTACAGTTAAATTATTTTAAAAACCAGAGTGAATATTGGGAGTTTGGATTTGTGATGTTGGCTTTGTCCCATCTCTACTTGAAACTAATTTGTCCTGTAATCAGATACTGAATATAATATATTTTACTATGCAAGAGGCAGGCTTGATGAAGATTATTTAAGTTTCAAATTTTCCTTAAATACCAAGATTAAATTATGTTATTAATCAATTATGAAGTAAGGAAAGTTTGTTTTACTATTCAGTTCTATTCAAACAAAAGGCCCACTTATTTAATTGAAGACAATGGGAAACAAGTCATCTCTGACCAACCTGATTGACTTCTATAACTGGCTCTGTGGATATGGGGAAAGTAGTGAATGTGATGTCTTGACTTTTGATATTGCCTTCCCCCACATACTTGCCAGCAAGTTAATGACAATGTCATTAATTTTAACATAAGCAGATTGAACCCAAAGTTGTTAGAAATATGTATTGACTAAATAGTTTTATTTAGTTTGGGGAAAGTGAGTTTTATAAAATTGTAGTGTTTGTATTTTAATGATGCAAGGAGCCCTAGGAAGCTCATATGACAGGTACTTAAAAAATGTGAATTTGACATTTTACTGCTAAAAACACTTCATCAATAGAAGTTACTTAACAAAATCCATACAGAGCTAAATGCAGGTTGTTGTTTTTAACCTGGAAAGCTGGGTAAAGAAATGTTTAGAAGAGTCACCGCTTGTGAAATCGTAATTCAGTATGCAGAAATAGACTTAAAAGAAAAATAAACAACAATTACTTGCTTGAAAGAATTACCATGCCCTGGTTAATGCAGTAATCTATGGCTGATTCGTTATGCAGGCAAGCAAAACGTATTATATTGATCTAATAAATGTTATTTAAAATATAAATAAAATTGTATGACTATTTTAAACAGTGAATTTATATCATATTTCAAGGCGGGAAATAGGTCACTGATGTGTTTTACACACAATTGGTTCAAAGTGTCCTGAAACTTATCTGAAAGCTGGTGCATAGTGCCAGGTAATTTGAAGAATCCATAGCCACTTTAGAGTAGTGATACAGGTTGGAACTCCGTGGTCTAACCCCACTGGGACCTGACGGGACCCAAAGGAGAGAATTTGCCAGACCAGGGATGGTCTCCTGCCACCGGCCCCAAGCTCCATCACCTGCTGCTGACAGACTGCCCCAGCAGGGATTCTGCCTTGTCCACCCTTCCCCGCAAACTGCAACCTGGCTGAGCTGCTTGCCCAGCTGCTGCCGCATCCCTGGGCAGCACAGGCTCCAGCTCCTGCCATGGGGATCCAGCCCCATGCATCCAGGGGCAGCTGTGGGGCTCTGGCCCTGGGCTCAATACCAGACCCATGCTCTTGGTCAGGGACTGCTGTGTGCCCTAGCCCTGTGCTTCTGGGGGGGCATGCCAAGAAACTCCAGCCCCATGCCAACCTGTGCTGCCAGGGGACTCCAACCTGTCCCCACGTTGCCATGGGCTGCTAAAGGCTGCCTCAGGGCTCTAGCCCTGGTCCCGCGCTGCCCCCTGCCAAGCTGCTGACCCTATTGCCCCAGCCTTGCTGTCTTTCTTGCCCTTAGGCTCCCAGGCTCTCTGGTCCAGGAGCATCTCTGGTCCTGCAGGACAAGGGATGTTGCCGGACCAGAGAGTGCCAGTTTTTGGAAGTACAACCTGTAGTACTCTCTTGTTTCCTGGACAATTAGCAAGTTAGGCACAGATTCTTCAGTCCAACCACAATCAAGTTTTGCTCAGCAAGGGCAGCTTTAAACTATATTTACACTTCCTATATCCTAACACCAATAGTTCAGGATTGCTCTAATTTACCCCCAGCTGTCCACAGCCACAGGAGACTCTTCCAATAGACTGGGACTGCCATGGTGTAGTATCACCTGGTCACAGTTTGCACTGTGAGAGACAGCTAGTATACAAGTCACTACAGTGCATCAACTGCTGCTGTGGATTTTCCAGGGATGGGGTCATTGAAATCCTTCAGCAGCTGGCTAAATCAGACTATGCATCATTAGAATGTAACCTATCTGGCCCTTTGAATGCTGTAGAGACAGAAAGACAGCCAGTCAGGGGAAACCATGTCATAGGATACTCAGCATTTACCCCACTAAGAAATCAGTTTGCAGAAGTTAAACCTAGCCTTGAGAAGAAACATGTTGTTCTTTTTCTCTTCACCAAGGGCAAGTCATCTGTGACCTAGGGATGTTAAATATTGGTTAATTTAATAATCAATTAAACTCATGAATTCTCATCAGTTACTCAATGATTCTATAGTCCCCGGGGGAGTCTCTGGCACCACTCCCGAAGAGGCCCCTGCCACCCTGTGCTGTTCCTCTATAAAAACCAGCTTCCCTAGTGGACCAACTGCCTATTGCCCCACACTGCTGCCTCTGATATACAGGCAGCAGTGTGGGGTGGCAGCAGACTACGTATGGGGCAGGAAGCTGAGCTCCTAGGCCTGGCGTGACCCGGAACTGAGCCAGGCTGCCTAATACACTTTAAATGGCTCCTAATATACTTTAAATGCAGAGCGGCAGTGGGGGTAGGTCCCAGCCCCAAACTGAGCCAAGACTGAACCAGGTTGCTGGCCAGCCTTCTAAAAAATGTACTGGCAAGGGGGAGGGGGAGAAATGCATGTAGTCTGTAGCATTAAACTATAAGCTTTTGCTAATCGGTTAATCGACTACACTATTATATCCGTACTCTGACCAACCTGACTGCTTTCTATGATGAGATAATTGGCTCTGTGGATATGGGGAAAGCAGTGCACATGATATCTTGACTTTTGATATGGTCTCCCCCACCATACTTGCCAGCAAGTTAAAGAAGTATGAATAGGATGAATGGACTATAAGTTGGATAGAAAGCTGGCTAGATCATCAGGCTCAATGAGTAGTGATAAATGGATTCATGTCTAGCTAGCAGCCAATACCAAGTAGAGTGCTTTAGGGGCCGATTTTGTTCAGGATCTTACTTAATGATCTGAATGATGGGAAGGACTGCAAGTTCAGGGATGACATGAAGCTGGGGAGAGAGGTAGATAAACAGGAAGGTAGGGATAGGATCCAGAATGTCTTAGATAAATTGGAAGATTTTGCCAAAAGAAATCTGATTAATTTTAACAAGGATAAGTGCAACTCCCACCCTTAGGATAGAAGAATTCCATGCAACGCTACAGGCTGGGGACTGACTAGCTAAGCAGCAGTTATACAGAAAAGGACCAGGAGATTACAGTGGATGGGAAGCTGGATGAATCAATAGTATGCTCTTGTGGCCAAGAAAGCTAACAGCATATTGTAGGAGCATTTCCAGCAGACTGAGGGAAGTGATTATTGCCCTCTATTTGGCACTGGTAAGGGCCACATCTAGAATATTTTGTCTCGTTTTGGGCGCCATCCTTGTGAAAGGATATGAACAAACTGGAGAAACTCCAACAGAGGACAACAAAAATGATTAGCGGTATAGGACAATTTAGGAGAAAAGGCTGAGGGAAATAGGCTTATTCAGTCTGCAGACAAGAAGAATGAAAGGGTATTTGAAAGCAGTCTTCAACTACCTCAAGGGGGTTTCCACAGAAGATGGAGCAAGGCTGGTCTCATGGATGGCAGATGACAGAACAAGGAGCAATGGCATCAAGTTGAAGTGAGGAAGGTAGAGGTTGGATATGAGGAATAAACTATTTCAGTAGGAAGGGGGTGAAGCACTGACATGCATAACCTAGGAAAATGGTGGAATAACCATCTTTAGTGGTTTTTAAGGCCAGGCTTGACAAAACAGTGGCTGGGATGATTTAGTTGGGGATGGTCCTGAAGTCTCCTCTTACCTTAATCTCCTAAGAGTCTCTGAGGGTACATCTACACAGCAACATTATTTCAAAATAACTAGTGTTATTTTGAAATAACTTAGTCCATGTCTACACAGTAAGCAGTTATTTTGAAATAATGTCAAAATACTGTCAAGCTGGAGTACTTCTTACTTCGACTCCTGTAACCCTCATTGGACAAGGTGTAAGGGAAGTCAGAGGAAGAGTGGTCTATTTCAAAATAAGTGCTGTGTAGACGCTCCCAATTTCAAAATAAGCTATTTTGAAATAAGCTACGCAATTGACGTAGCTCAATTTGCATAGCTTATTTTGAGTTAAGCCCTGCTGTGCTTTGAAAGCTTCCATGCCCAAGGGCCTCTTTCATGTTGAATCTCAAACCTCAAACATTATGAGGTAGAACAGCCATTATGGAGTTGAAATGTGTTGTCACCACCGCCCAGAGGAAACCAAAGTTATTAACTGCCTGGATGGTTGACGTGTGTCCACCAGCTGTCTGAAATGATGTTACACAAAACACCTCTAGTATTCCTGTCCTGGAAAGCATGCAACTCACATGTACAAGATAACAAGGATGAGGAATAGCAGAGGTAAGCAAGGAGAATAAGGAGATTTTTAGGGTTACAATTAGTATGTGAAGGAACATGGAAATCATGAAAAATAATGCAAGAAAAAGTAATACATATCCACTTATCTGATAATAAAACTCAACTCAAATAGTCTAGAACATAAAAAAGAAATGTATTGTTCAACAGTGTTATGCTAAATATAACTGTAGTTGTATAAATAAAAACTAAGTACTTTCTGGGACTTTCAGCATCACAAACTGCATCTCAAGGTCCCTTCCAGTCCTAGTATTCTATGAAACTGCTGGAAAAATCCATCTATGTAATGCTATTTCCTTATGTTCTGCTATATGCTGGAACTGCTTTTTACAGCACTACGTTGCAACAAGTTTCTAACTGGTGAAACAAGCTGCTGAAATTTTCAGTTTACTTTGAAATTCTACACAAATTTCAACAAATTGGAAACCCTGACACCAACTGTTTTGTTTGTTTTTTAAAGTATGTGTATAATACAATGGAGGAAATGCTTTTTCTTCAGTGGAAGAAGAATGAAAACAAAATATTATAACAAACTTAAATCTTAATTATTGCATATTCATAATTTTAAAAGGCTTCAATGACCACAAAAATAGAGCTTAGTCCTCAGAAAAGGACATTTGCATAAAGGATTATTTAAAACTTCATCAAAATAATTTGAAGTGTAAATCATAGTAAGCAAGTACTCACTGGACCTGCAAGGAAAAGAAAGCACTAAGCAAGCCACAGATGCTGTAGACGTTTCTAGAGGGAGTTTTGTACTTATTGAGAAAACAGTTATCTGAAGTTAGAACCCATCAATCCATTTGAATTCCTCCTCTTCAGAAGAGAGCATTTAAAGTAGTCATCTGCAACAAACCACATTCATGATGTACTAATGCGAGATGTTTTTTTTTATTACCAACACATCAGTGACAGATGGCCAGATTTCACACAATTTTTCAAGAGGGGTAATCGGTGAGTATTCACACTTCCAACCCTCCACCCAAATTGACTCAGGATAATGCTGAAAATGAAAATATTAAATTGATAAAATACCTAGCTCTTCTGTAGATTTGGTGGCAATTTGACTGTCCACTAGAAGTTATTTTCTGGTCACTCAGAGAAATGAAAAGAAAATGGATATGTGTATTTCAATAGCCAGAAGGAAAATACTAGCATACGCTCAACTGAAACTAGGTTTATCCTTTAATAATTAAACATTTTTATTATTTTATAAGAAAGGGGAATGTTATATTTTACTTATGGATGAATGCTTGTGATTTATACCATATACAAGTCAATGCTCTAAGTGACAGAAATATTCATAGATACAACTGTTAAGCCTTACATCGACACAATTGCACATAGCACATACATATCCATGTAAAGAAAATGAGCACGTTCTCTGAAAATAATTACTCCATTGCAATATACAGTTCCCACTATCAAAGAAATTTATTTTTCAACGATTGACACATACATAAAAGCCTTTCCAATGGATGGCCAAAAGATTGCATCAAAAGACACACCAGCTAAACAGCAGGCACTGCTGAGCAGAAATCTTATGGTGAGTTTGTATTTTCCTACCATGGCAGATTACATAGTAGCTTATAACCAGATTAGAAAAAAGTATCAGTCACAAACTTCTTACTTCAGCAGCTGTCTGCTTCATCAACAAGAAAAGCTTTTTTCTTTTTGATACTTATGGAATCTTCAAAATCAGAAGAGCTAGACTATAAGGCTTCAAATTGGTATACACCAAAGACCAATGCTCATCCTGCCCAACTGTAAATTGGTGTACTTTTATATATGGACATGCATAATTATGGAGGTTCTGGTAGTAACTCCATAGTGTTAGAATAAGAATAAGTTCAGTTTCATTCTCAAAGCACTGCTTCAACACTTGCTATAGGAAAAGACCATGTATCTTCCCAAAATTTACAGCACATTATGAGTAAAGACTGATTTTTTTATGGGTTCTCAAAACATTTATAAAGTTGGACTGATTAAAACTAATGAAAAATTAGCTGTATGATTTTAAAATATAAAAAAGGTATTTCAATTATTTTTTTGAGGGAAACACTCTAGTTCATGTCTTAGGGTATGTCTACACTACAGAGTTTTGTCAGAAAAATAGTCGTTTTTCCGACAAAACCTGAGTTACAGCCACACTGCAATTGCTTTCTTCTGAAAGTATATCGAAATAACAGAGGAGTTTTTCCAGAATTGGTAATCCTCTTTCTATGAGAAAGAAGCCTTTTTCCAAAAGAGCTCTTTCAGAAAAAGACGTGCGTGGATGGGGAAGAGGGAGTTCTTTCGAAAGAAGAGGACAAAGGAAAAAGCACAGGTGCCCTGGTAGCCACTCTGTCCACAGTAATCACAGCTTAAATGTGATATAGCACCTATTCAGTGTGCAAGCTATCTTTCAAAAAAGCATATTGCTTTTCCGATGAGATTTTGTGTGTGGATGCTCTCTTCTGGAAGAAGTTTTTTCAGAAGATTTCTTCCCAAAAAAAGTTCTTCCGAAAGAAGCCTGCAGTCTAGACATAGTCCCATTGATAATTCTTCATACTTTTCATGTAATTGAAAACTTTGGGAATAGGTACATTTGAAGAAATTAGGTTATCATTCAGCAACAATATTGTTTGTAATTATTATAATTTAAGTGAGAGCCAGTTTAACATCATAGGTAATTCTTCAGTAGTATCATTGCAACAGATATTGCTTATCAGAGAGAAGAGAAAATAGCAGAAATTAAGGGAGAAATATCTGGAGAGGAATGGAATAGAACTGACATAGAAGAGAAAATAAACAGATAAAATGGAAGATCAGAATAAGAAGGCAATGCATAATTAATTTACTTTCTCATTTATGTTATTGCAGTTCCCTGGTATGCATCCTAAATTTTCAAAAGGATACAATAAGACATCTTATATTTTCAAAATTATAGTTAGCTATTTCAAGCATTTGCTAATTACATTTATAATATTGGCCAACTTGAATCCTACTTTTATACAGAGGAAAAAATAAAAGGAGAAAAAGCAATAATGTTCATCAAAATGCATAACAAACCTCTTGTGGCATAGGGCACAGTATCTTAGAAATTCTCACTTTGTTAGAGATATACCTCTTACTAAAAATAAACAAAAAAGGGTATAGGATTACTTCTTGCATGCCAGTTGTCAATTATTTTCGGACCACAGCAGAATCAGCTGTGTTCAACTTCTTATAGAAAAAATAGGGATGATCAAATGAAATTAGCTTCCCTCTTCCCACCCCACAAAATACGGGGGGTTCATCTCATCAATGGTTACTAACATTTAAAAAGTCAGTTTTGCATGATAAGAAAATCCTTCTTTCCACTGTGATTAAGTCTAGAGAAGAGGAGACAAGGCGTTCTTCACATACAACAGCATACTTAAAGCATTGTACAGGTTAAACCTCTACAATCTGGGATACTCTGGACTGTCAACAACCATGGTCCAGCAGCGGGGCCTGGGAGTGCAACCCTGGCACAGCAGGAAGTGAAGGCCCAGCATGGTCAGAGGCATTGGAGCCAGTAGCTGGGGAAGTAGCTTAGACTGGCTCCTCCAGTGCTGAGAAGCACAGCCTTGGCCCCAGGCAGAAGCACAGCCCCAACAGGACTGGGAGCAGCAGGGATAATGCTGGAGGGCAGGGCTTGGAGAGGAGCCTTGTCTTCCCCTGTTTCAAAAACCTCAAGTCCTGACGATTCCGGATCAGGAAGACCCATCTGTAGATGTGCTGTGTAGTGCTTTAGTGAATACACTGTGCCAATGGGACAACTACTCCTGTTGATAATCAATCACTCATAACTTTGCAATAAGGTGATAGTGGTGTAGAAACTCGCCCATCGACATAGCACTGTCTGGATGGAGGGGTGGAAGGAGGTTAGGTTGGTATAACCACATTGCTCAGGGATAGGGATTTTAAAACTCCAACCAGTATAGTTATTCCAATACATGTCTGTAGTGTGCATCTAGCCTAATAAAAGAGACTCTGTGTTTTGGCAGTTTGTTTCATTTCATTATGATGATTCAAATCTAATGACTTCACATTAAAAAAAGCCCTACTGCTCAAAAGGTAGCAAAACAGGGGTACATTTTTTTACTATTTATCATATATCACAGAACTTTTATCACCTCTTGCATGCATGTTGTCATTTTGTGATAAAAATACAACAGCAATTAAAGCCCCCAAAATCAAATATACCCCCTTTGCTATTGTTTCACCGTTTAAGAGGAAAATACCCATCAGACTAGAGAAGCCATAAGTATTATATGAGTTTTCATAAATACATTTTAGAAGGGAGAAAGTCCAGGAATTTTGATTACTGTGGTTTGAGCTCTCAAACAGAAGTAGAGGAACAAGTCTGGAAGAGCCAAGAAAACTTGATTACTGTTACAATCAGTGGCAAGTTATCAGCTGCCCATGTTTCTGTCTGTAAAGATTTTTACAACATATTGTTATTCCTTCTGTAAAGAAATAAGAATTGCTTAACCTGGTATATAACCAAGTGTAACCATGCCAGTTCAAATCTAAGCTGTGAAACCTTTATGTAGTACCGCTTCATGAAAGATTGCTACATGGTTACTATGTGGTATGTTTTTGTAAATGTATTGTAAAACATATGATAAATGTATTTTTGTAAATGTATCATGTTGGCATGAACCATTCATAGTTCATTACAAAATTTAGGGACCTCTTACCATGTTTTTTGCCATAGTCTCAAGAGGCAATCTTTGGGTTGGTAAATGAGAGAGAGCTGTGGATGATGAGTGATATTTAGATTAAAAAATTATGGTGAAATGGTCAGATCTGATGATTGGTTTGCATTTCCTTATATTTTCAAGGACATAAACTTTACATTTCTAGGCTCCCTCATTAAGGGGGGGGTCACTGCATTGAGTATGTTACCTTGTCCTGAACCTCTCTACCTACATATATCCCATTACCTTCTCAACTGGTGTTCCTTGCTAGTGCTGCATGTTGCCCCTCTTCTTTCATTCTCATGTGGCAGTACTATGGACAGTGCAGTTGCATACTTCCCTTACCATAGTGCTTATAAGCGACAAAACAGCATTGCCACCAGCAGTCTGCTATTTAAAATGAGGAATTATATGGGGTTGGAACAGGCAGCAGGAGGGAATATGGCTCTGATGAAAAATAGAACATTGATGTTGGTTTCCTCACCCCACAGGTCACCATTTAGATGGAGAGCTGGACAGCCAGGGTTAGTCCCAAAGGCAATATTCTACCCTCTGCTCAATGTCAGATTTAAATTATCAAAATGATTATGTACTGTAAATGAAATCAACTAGAACACTACATTAGCAGATTCACTAATACAATTTAATATTTGGATTTGCAGAGCCAGAACTTCAGTTTTAATTTCAGCATTCTCAAAGGAAATACACTTGTATCTCATTTGCCTATTTTGATAAATTGTGCATGTGTGTATGCAACTTATATAGAGCAAAGATTTTCATCAAGGTTTAACTTTCAGAGGAGTCAAGCCTGCAGCAACATTTGTATAAGTAAAAACAAGTTTACTGTTTATTTAACTAATGCACCTTTTGTGAAGATTAACATATAAAAGAAAATAGACAACAGCATCTGAGCTCAAAAAGGTCAAGCATAACTGTTTCATAATCACTAATTCCACATTCATAATGATTATATACTTGTTACATGACCGTACCCAGAGAGGATATAATGAAAATTTTTGGTAACAATGTAAAGATAATACACATACTACACTAAATGAATATGCAAACAAACAAAAAAAGAAAATGAGGATTGCTCATCTGAGCCAGAATTATTTTTAATGGAGCCTGCATATTCATTCATGCGATGGGCTAGCAATGCAGCTCTTCAAATAAAATTTTTACTAACAGTACCCATTTCAGTACTCCCACATTCCTTTCTGCTCCTCCCTTGACTGTTCCTAAATATTCTGAGGTTGAGTCTTGTTTCTCCACCACCTCAGTTAATTTTACAACTTCCTCAGACCTAAGATTAGAATGGATGCCAAAGAAAAACTCCCCTGAAATGTTTCCCAGGGCATGCATGATCAGCCCCCGTGGAGTTATCCGTGCTGCAGCTGCTGGCCTCAATACCTTCTCCACTGAATGGCCTATCCCTCTCCACCCACCTTTCAGTCCAGCCTGCCCATGTACAGTGTCACTTCAAAGCCCGGGGAGGGGACATAGACCTGACAGACCTCAGGCCAGCTCCACAGAAGCAGCAGTTCTGCACCCTCCCCTCCACCTGCAGTAGGCAGCTCTCAATCATCTGGTCATACTCTCTTTCCCACTGCTCTCTCTTCCTTGGCAATGGTGATTATGGTTAGACAAAGGGTGGATGGGCCAAACGTAAGGGTGTAGCCATTGCTGCTCCTTATCTACATCTAACTTACGTATGAATATGTGTGCCACTGCCAAGGAACACAAATTGTGGAAAGGGCAGCTGAGTATGTAGAGTCCATCTCAGAGAACTCTGGCAACAGGTTTTCAGACTTCTATACACAGTTCCATTCACAAGACAGTGATAAGCAATAATCTCATTTAAGGAAAGTCAGATGTGGAGTTGTAATTAAACAAAGATTGAGGTATACCACTGTACCAAAATGAGCATCCATTCAGGATGCTAGGTCCAGTGCATAATGTTTTTGGACATATTACTAGAGCTCCACAAAGCAGATGTGAAACCTTTGTTCTTGCAGGATGTGATATAATGCCCATCTAATCTATAGTTCTCCTCAATGCATAGTCTAACCCACTTAGGCTTTGTCTACACTACAAAGCTTTTAGCAACATGGCTATGTCAACATGGCTGTGTCACTAGAAATTTGGCAGTATGAATACTGTCAGCACTTTTGCTGACAAAATACTTCCATCCCAGGAAGGTGCATCTGCACTGCCCGGCGTAACTCAAAATAAGCTACGCAAAATGAGCTACGTCAATTGCATAGCTGTCTTCAAAATAGCTAATTTCAAAATTGGGAGTGTCTACAGATCACTTATTTTGAAATAAAGCACTCTTCCTCCAACATTCCTTACTCCTCATACAATGAGGGTTACAGGAGTAAAAGTAAGAAGTCCTCCAGCTTGACAGTATTTCGACACTATTTCAAAATAACTGCCTGCTGTGCAGACGCAGCCTAAGGTATTTCAAAATAATGCTAGTTATTTCAAAGTAATGTTGCTGTTTAGACATACCCTCAGTGAGGTTCACATTGTTGACAGGAGTGCGCTCCTATCAGAAGTGAACTGTTTATAATGCCACATGCCATAGAAAAACTTTTGTCTTATGGAGAGGAGAAGGGGGTCAAGCCACTGTAAACAATAGTGTCTATGCTGTCATCTGAGTGACAAAAAAGCCTAGTTTTTATTATTTAAATCACTTATTTTATGCATAAGTAATAAAAAGGTTTAGCAGACTTTCTAACCCCTTCAGTACAAAGCTAAAACCCTTTTTACTTACCGTATATGGAGTTTTATCTCGCCTGAACAAATGTGGGGTCAGAAAGAATACTGGCAGACAAATTGATTTTTATCTCAATTAGTTAATACCTTGCAGTAAGAATTAGAGTGAGGATGCAGAGCCACTTTGTCCTTGTGGAAAAATGCAAAGGGTCCTTCAATGTTTGCAGTTAATTATAACCATAACTTTGGCCCAAAAAACTGTACTGATTGATACAGGTATCACAGCAAGCCTTCATCCAGATGCTCAAAGGGAGGTTTTAATAAACTGAGTAAAGACAGACCCAAATATGTATACAATGCAATAAACCTATGACACTTACTCTGAGCCCTAGGCAGCTGACTCTGACTTGTAGTGCCCAGGCTGCAAGGCTAAAAATGGCAGTGTATGCTTTCAGCCTCTGGCTCGAGTCTTGGATCTGAGACCCTCCCCTGATGCGGCCCCAGAGCCCAAGTTTCAGACTGAGGCTGAACACTTGGGCTATGTCTAGACTACAGAATTTTTTTGGAAAAACTTCACCTGCATCTAGACTACCGTTGCATGCTTTCAAAATTAAAACAAAAGAACGTGGCATTTTTTCGACAGCAGTAAACCTAATTTTATGAGGAAGAATGTCATTTTTCAAAAGAGCTCTTTTGAAAAAAGGCGTTCTTAAACGCAATCAGAGCTTTTTCGAAAGAGAGCATCCAGATTGCCTGGGTGCTCTCTTTCGAAAAAGCGTAACGCTTTTTCAAAAGTGTTATGGCTGTCTCGACAATCTCTTTCGAAAGAGGCTTGTAGTCTAGACATACCCTTACACTGCTATTTTTAGCCCAGCAATTCAGGCCATGTGAGCTGACCCTAGAGGCACTGACTCTGATTTCATCAAACCCCAAAACACAAAGAAAAAAAATCAATAGATTCTGAGTCCTAGTTTCTAAAAAAGGGAGCATCTCTTGCCATCATATCTTGTTATGTCTTTCTGAGCCAGCTATCTAAATAAGGGTTTATGTAGACACCCGGTCATCTTATATATATTGTCATATAGGCACTTTGTAAATATACAAAGAATCAAAGCAAGTCCCAAGAGAAGGACCCTTTGGTTCCACAAGACTCCCACTGCCTTTTAATAATTTGTTCGTTTTTGTTCTTCTCATCCTAATAGCCAAGTGAATGATTCATCAGGAAGTGGGAGGGATGGTGGTCCAGATATCTTGGAAGGGCCTCCAATGAAAATATTTCCATCTGCCATCTGACAGGTGCTGTGTTCATTTTGTAGACTTATGAATCAGTAAGGAAAAGTGGGTAAGAAGCAGAAAGCCATGAGCTTCTGTTCATACAGGACTAAATGCACCAGATTTAGTTTGATCTTGGAAGCTAATCTATCCCAGGCCTGGCTACTAATGTAGGTAGCCTGCCTTTATAATTTTTCTCCTTCTTGGAATTGTTTTTTTTTTCTTCCCTGTCTCTCCTTGGCTGACCACAGCAGAAACGTTTGTCTCACCGATATGGTTAGGAGCACAGAGATCTACCTGAAGAAAATTTTCAAGTCTATTTGGAAGGAGTAAAAGTATCTTCTCAACAATTCTTTATTTGGGAAACATCTAAGGTCTACAACATTACCATGATCTTTTAGACTGAAGTATTAATTTAACAGTTGTTTGTCTGAAGAGGACAAATGACTTTAACATCAGGGCCTGAACATTTGGGCCCCAACAATTCGAGAGAGAGAAAAAGTCTCTATGGAAGACTAATTTCTTTACACTCACACACACACACACCTATTGACTGTGGAGAGGTGGGAATATTTATTCAGGAGAAATTCCCTGTAACATAGTGGCCAGATTCTTTTTGCAACAGGATGTTCAGAGGTTATCGAATTTCCAAGGAAGTATAGATTATTTATTGATAGTTCATTGGGGAAGGCATGACAGACTCCACTCTGAATATGAGTGAGCGAACAAGGGGAAACGCTAGGACTTGACTGACAAGAAGTGGTTTTTTACTATGATAATTAATGCATGGTAGCTATCCAACTGTAAAAACATAGTGGAGATAAGGCACTTGAATAGTACTGTGAGAGACAAGTGGTTCTCAATCAGAGGTGCACATTCCTCTGGAGGAGCACAAAAGTCTTACAGGGAATGAATCAACTTCTAGACATTTGCCTAATTTTAACCCATGCTACATAAATGGCATTACCAGAGTCAGTACAAAATAAAAGTTAATACAGTGACTTGTGTATACTGCTCTATATACTGTATACTGAAATGTAAGTACAATATTTATATTCCAGTTGATTTTAATGTATAATTATATGGTAAAAATGTGAAAGTAAGCCATTTTCAGTAATAATGTGTTGTGGCGCTTGTGTTTTTAGATCTGATTTTGTAAGAAAGCAGTTTATAAAGTGAGGTGAAATACAAAACAAACCAAAACTTCACAGCAGCATGCGGTCATCTGGAAAAGTTGAGTGCCACTGAGACTATGCCAGACAGTATGGGAGTACAGTAATGACCTATCTACCTTGTTCCACTTAGCTCTCTGTCTCTATGTAGGATTTTATAGTGATATAATTATTGACTATTTATTATCTTTCCATAACCCTCCCCCCCCCCACACACACACCTTTTTAAGCTGTGAAGACAAGTAGACAATGGGATGGATCACTTGATTATCTATTCTGTTCATACACTCAGGGGTACCTGGCATTGGCACTGTCAGAAGACAGGATACTGGGCAAGATGGACCTCACCCTGCATGGCCGTTTTTATGCCCTTAAAGACTTGCAAGCAGCCAATGCTGATACCAGGCTTTAAGATGGGACAGGGAATCAGATCAAGAGGCGAGATATTTCATGTAGTATTGTTTTGGAATTCTCTTTCTTAGTAAGATAAAAGCTACATTCTTGTAGGATCTGTTTACAGTGGCATAGAGTTTCTGCTGGCTCACATTCCACCTCACTCATTCTTCCAAAGTGAAGTGGTAAAGAAAAACAATTACACATTCAGATATCAACATAAAGCAATAAGACTTTATACTTAAGTTCTATTTCTAATGCAACCCATTAGAATGTGTCTCCTTTCTACACTATTCCCACTACTACTACCACTGTTAATATTCCAAGATAGCAGCTGGTTACAAACTGGCTATTTTGATCTGGATTTTGGTTTGGTCTGTGAGAATGAACCAGTTTTATTATCCTACAGGCATTTGTGGGGGGGGTTTAAAGTTTACTGAATGTATTTAAATGATGCCACACAGAGAACTGAATTTATCTATCTTTAAAACAAGAATTGCATAGAGAGCAGTGGCACATTATAATCAGGCCATACAAGAATTAGTGTAGTCCCCATTAATGTGTTTCTCAAGGCTGATATGAGTGAAGAATCTCATTAGACAGCAAACTTAAAAGGGCAAGAAGCGGAATCAGTCCATTTCCCCTCTTGTATTCCTCGTGCTTTTCAGAGGCCATAAACCTGGTGAATTCAACAGAAAAGACCATGTTACAGCACAGATCCATTTTAGGTCAGAAACCCTGAGATTTGGTGTAGAATTTTACAAAATATTTAGCACTGCATCAGGTTTGAGATAAATGCAGCTGGATTCACTTTCTTAGAGCATAAATATTTTATTTATGAATTTTAAACATATATACAAGCCCAATTTTTGGAAGACATACACTTTGTCATGCATGGTTTGCCAAATATGTAATTCAAGGACGATTTTGGTATATATCTAATTGCATACAGTAAATAAACATGAAACAGCATACTTTTATTGTATAGGAATGTGGCTATTTTATGTTATCTCCTTTTAGATTAGGCAAAGGAAACATGTTTTAGTCACAAAACAAAATGTGCAAATTTCAGATAGACAGTCAATTTTACAGTGACTTTCACAACTATCTGATTTCTGGAACTTTCGGAGATAGGAACTTTAATAACTTTAAAATGAGAGCAACACATTTTGAATCACATTTTTCTGTAGCGAAAATAAAATTTAGAAGTAGACTTATTTATAACAATATTGATTGATTTTTCAGTCAATGTTATCTAGACTCACAGATTTTCCTTGAACTCACATAATTAAAAGTTAAAGTGTTAATAAATGTTCAATTAAAGTTAAAATTAAATGGGTCACACTTATTTGCTGTGAATTTTTGTTCCCTTCTGTTAGATCAGTACTAATGGCACCAAGGACATGGAGGTGATGGTCACAATAGTATACCAGATAGGTTTTACATTTTTATAAATACTTGTTCATTCTGAATCTGGAAGGAAAAATAGCTGGTGATATTCATGTTTACTGAAAGCAAAGTTATTTGATAAAATTATGATCTAACTAATGGATCATTATTATAATCTTTATGTTTGAATGACTAAAATTCCTACAATCAGTTTGCATGACAAGAGAATCACTTCAGAAGCCCAAATTCAGGAATTGCTAAAGTCACTCTGAACCCTAAAAATTTTCAACAGAAAGGTCATGGCAATCCAAAAAAAAATTGTTTTAAAAAATCAATCAGGAAAAACATTAAGATGTATACAGTTATTTTATAAGCAAATTAATTACTGATAATATTTCAAGGACCAGAAAATTAAAATTGCAATCCTGCCAAGATCTAGGCACAGGCTTTACAATGGAGTTTGAAAAAACAATGACTAGCAATAATTATATTACAAATGCATTTTGTGGGCTGCATTATATCATAGGTACCAACTTCTACTTTTGCCAGGGGGAGCATTTGACCCCTCCCAGCTTCAGGCTCCACCTCATCCCCCAAATCCCCACCCCACTCTTCCTACCCCTGCTTCACCCCCAACCCACTTCTTCCGCAAGCACGCTGCATGGGCACTGACTTCATGGTTGCTCTGGGGCTGGTGCACCCACAGGGAAAAATTAGTGGGTTCTGCGTACCACTAGCACCTAACTCTCCCCCACCCCGCACACATCTTTCTCGCAGGCCTGCAACACCACACTTACCAACTCCTCCCCCTCTCTCAGTACTGCTGGAATGCCAAAAACTGGCGAGTCACAGGATTCAAGCTCCGGGAGGGAACGGGAAGAGCAGGATTGGGGCATGCTCGGGGCAGAGGTAGCAGGGCCTGGGGCAGAGGGGAGGGGGCAAGCACACACACACCCAGAAAAATTAGCAGTCTGCACCTATGGTATTCAACATTCGGAACTACTGCTATATCTTTAGTGCACGACTGATTACCCTGTAGAAAGCGCACACTTTCAAGTAACAAGAGCCTTGTAAATTTGTAGGAAAGAAGAAAAAAAGCAAAAATGAATCTCCACTATAACCTTTACAACGTAGGGTTTTTTTTATGTTTGTTTGTTTGAGAGTGATTGTCATTTCCTACTCTGACCTTTGCTTTCATTTAATGTTAAGTTAACCTCAAGTTTTCTTTAAATTTGGGTCATTTTATTTCTTTTAGAATTCATCAATAACATGGCTACAACATTACCACTCAAACTTTTAATACAACTTATAATGAAAATTTTTTTGTTGCTGTTTTTTTTTGTTTACCTACCATGTGTAAAAGTGACAAGAAAGGGATTTTTAAGAAGTGGGAGGATAAAGAGCTGTTTGATTTTTACCTTTTTAAATATCAAGTCATGACTGTGTTTTCATTGGAAAAATATTTGGAAGACTACAAAAACTGAACTGGAGCGCTCTTACACTTCAGTTGCAAGGCCAACTATATTAAATCTAAGCGTTGGGGGTAAGATTCAGTTGTAATTAAGTTGTAAAACACAAACTCATGTTTTAAGGAGTAGCAAATTTCTTTCCCTTCTATTTGTTCAGATTTAATTCTTTATACTTCTGTTGTCATTACCCTGATATTTCGCTCATCCACAAAGTCTTCCAGGAAAAAATAGAATGAACAAGACATGTTTCCAAATGAGAGAGAAGTAGAAAACCAAAACAAGTTGAAGAACCCACAATTTACCCTTTGGAAAAACAGAAACAAAAGACACTTTCCAGACATTTGCTAGAAGCCTTGAAAAAATGCAGCAATATGAACAAGCTTTTTATCCCCATTACACTTCAACATATTCCCTTTATTAGCTAGAACTACAGTAGTAGACCACAAGCACCAAATCTAAAGGTTATTCTTACAAAAAGCTCTTATTTTTCATAAAATATGTTTACTATTACCTTTACCGTCTTTCATTGATAGAAATATACTTTACTCCAACTACAGATTAAACTTCTTTGATCCATGACTCTCGGTGACAGGACCACAGATGTTGCTGGACCAGAGAACCCCAGGAGGCCCCCGGGGTGGGGCAGTGGGGCAGCAGAGCCTGTCAATCTGCTAATGGACTCCAGGAGAGCCCAGAGTGTCAGCAAAGGGGCCAACCTCTCCAGGTCCAGCAAACTCTTTCCTTTGGAAACTGTCAGGCCAGGGATGTCCAACCTGAATACTAAAAAAATATAACACATGTTTCTAGGTAACACAGCATAACTTCCACCAGAACTTAAAAGAAATCTACCAATTTAAAAATTCAAGTGCCAATAATGCTTGCTAACTCAATTGGTAAAAGTCTGGTAGTGTTACCTAAAGATAGCAGCCAATGATACTCGATTTACTATGCAAATTTTCAAGACAAAGTTAATTGACAGTAATTTTTTGGAATCTTGGAATGTTGAGGAAATATTCTAGTAACACTGGAGATGCAGACAATGCTGAGTAAGGGAAAGTGGACCCACTTGTTTTGACCAGAAGAGTGTTTTCAATCTCATCTTTAATTTGAAAAAGTTTCCTATGCTTTGTTCAGTATAACACTTACAGGTAGATTTCCCAGAACAAGTTGCTGAGCAAACTAACCCCAGATAACAATTTAAGGTAAATTGTTCAACGAATCACTGCAATTCATCTAATGAAGTGGGGTTTACCCACGAAAGATCATGACTATTTTTGTTAATCTCAAAGCCTAGTCTATACAAGAAGGGGAGCATCCACACTACCAAGCCCATCATTTCAAAATAATGTGCCACTTATTTCAAAATCTGTACTCCTTTTTTTGAGGAGTAACGCTAATTTCAAAACATCAGTGGTGTGGACACTCGGGTGCAACTATTTTTGAAATAATGGGTCTCCGGAGGCTTCTCACAGCTGCAGCTCTGACTGCTCTGGCCACAACTGGCATCTCCAATCCTCCCCTCCTCCAGTGGGAACTTCAGATGACATCTCTAACATCCCCTATATACACGTGGGGGCAAGCGAGGGGCTGTGCACTCCTCTCTTGATCTGCTCAGCCAGAGGGCCGCACAACAGCCTGTTCACATGTGTGCACATGGAGCACCAGTCCAGACCACTCAGCTCCATTCTCACAAGGTTCCTGGAGAGGCTTGCCTTACTCTGGCCTCCATGGTGGGACATCTATTTTCCCATGACAAGCCACCACTAAAGAGTCTGAGGCCATGGAACCACATAGCTGTGCCCCACACGGCACAGGCTCATGCCTGCATTCAGTCAGCATCCACTCCAGGTCAAGTGTGATGATGCAGGAAACTGATTTCCTGCATGGGAACTTGTCGGGGGGAGGAAGTGGCAGGGAACCCATTAGCACTCTCTGTGGCAAGTGACATCTACCACTCATACATACCACCTCCAACATCCCCCTCCAGTGGGCAAAAATAGAATTTCTCTCTCTGTAGGACTCTGCCAGTGCCAGACCCGACATGCACAGGACACAGAAGGAAACTGAGCCTCCCCATTCCCACCTCTCACCCACTGTCTCCTGGCATGGCTGGTACCTTCCCATGCCTGCTTGTCCCTGGGCTGTGGTGTTCCTATGCTCTCCTGGGATGTCTGTGCCCTTGCTGGAAAGGGCCCACTGTCTAGGCAACATATGGCCTTGCTCAAAACACATCCCCATCATCTGAACTGAAACCTTCAGTGTCAGCTCAGAAATTGGGGCTAGGCTTCATATAGTATCTCCTGTGATGATTGCTCTTTTAACTTTTCTTCACAGCTGGGTTAGCTGAAATCTTAGTGCATCCCTCACCTCCCACACCATCTACCCAACTCTGTAGGATCTGCAGGAGGAAATGCACCTGCGAAGACCTCATGCAGGAGCAGATGGCCTGCCTGCAGTCACTTGTGCAGGGACTTGAGAAAGAGCGCCAGGGGTGGACTGCCGACTGGGAGGAGCACCGGGCTGAGTGGGAATAATCCACCTTCCCCTGATGGCTTCCCCTCCTAGCCTCCATAAGGGCCACCAGGGCCCCAGCTCAAGAGGCAGTGGGACCTCTCGGGCAGCCAAAGCCTCCTGACCACCCGGAGACAGGTGCCACTCTCTGTCCCATCCCTTAGCCCCTCTTCCCTTTCCCCCATTCCAGGTTCTTTCCCAGTCCCTCCCCCTATAAAGATTACTCTTTTTTCAACAAAGATGGCTTTATTGTTTGTTTGATGCACATGGCTTTCTGATCCTTGCCCACTTTTCCTTACCGACTCACAAGACTGCAGAATTAGCACACCCTTGATGTGCTCTCCATATGGCACTGGTGTCCAGCTGCTCAAATTCCCTGGCCAGATGTTCAGCCTCACCCTGGCAGAAAAGTCTCCCCCTTGCCTTTGCAAAGGCTGTGGAGCATACAGCAGGCCACCACCATGAAGGGGAATGTTGTGCTCCTGAGGTCCAGATGAGTGAGGAGACTCCTGAACCTCCCCCATTAAATGGCCGAATGCACATTCCATGACCATGCAGCACCTGGTCAGCCTGGTGTTGAACCACTCCTTGATGGGGTCCAGGCTGCCTGGGTAGCGCTTCATGAGCCCAGGGAACAAGGGCTAGGCTGAGTCGCCCACGATGATGATGGGCATGTTCACCTCCCCGATGCTGATGTGGCCAAGGAAAAGAGTGCTGACATGCATCTTTTGGAACAGGCTGGAGTTCCAGAAGATGCAGGCATCATGTTCCTTTCTCAACCATCCAACGTTGATGTTGGTGAAGCATTCCATGTAATCCATGAGGTCCTGCAGTAACAGGGAGAAGTACCCGTTCCTGTTGATGAAGTCTGTGGCATGGTGGTCGGGGGCCAGGATGGGGATGTGGGTGCTGTCTATGGCCTCCCTGTACTTGGGGAAGCCCACGGCAGCGAAGCTGTGGATGATGGTGACAACCCTCCACAGCTGACAATGATTGATGGCCTTCACTACATGAAGGAGCATGGCTCCAACTGTGGATTTTCCTACCCCCATTTGGTACCCGACTAAGCAGTGGTGAGCTTCCAGAGGGATAGGGCCACACACTTCTCCATGGGCAGGTCTCAGTTGGGTGTCCAGTCACCTGAGGGCAGTGGTGAACCACGCGCAGAGCCCCAGGAAGGTAGTCTTCCGCATGCAGAAGTTCTGCAGCCACTGCTGATCATCCAATACTTGCAGAATAATGCAGCCCACCAGTCTGAGCTTTTCTCCCACTGCCAGAACTAGCATTGCGTGGTGTCCAGGGTATTCAGGGACATGCACAGCAGCAGGAGTGCTAGAACCTGGGTGAGCAGAGCCTACGGTCCACACTGGGGTTTGTCCTGTAGGTCCTTGTCCTCGTTCTATTGGAGCAACATGTGGGTAGTCTGGAAGTACTATAGCATGAGGCACAGCCTCAGGCCCATGAGCCTGGTGCTGCTTTGCGGCAGCTTTGGATCCATTCTGTGAGTACTGTAGTGTCCGCAAGGACAACCAGAGCATAAGGCGGCACATGCCCACTGTGTCCCACAAGTGGAGGGACCATGGAGTGGCGGCTTGTGAGATGCAGCCGTAAAGAGAAGCCTCCGAAAGCATGCATTGCAGCTTGCCTGACGAAACAGCCACAGGAAGCATCCACCCTCCTGGTGTTCTCCCCCGAGTGCTTCTGGGGGCTCTAAGTCCCAGGCAGGCTCTAATCAATATGGCCACACTATTTCAGACTAAATCTAACTAATTTTGATGCTTCTCTGTAGTTGGGCAGGCTATTTTTACTTTGCTACAGGTGCCACAGAACTACTCTTTTTCATAATTACCAACTAACACAGCTACCCCTCAGATTTTTTTAATCCTTGTGTAGTTCTTTAATTCTCTACACTTACAATTCTCATTACCTAACCCAAGACCACTGAAAAAGATGGACTAATATTTTACTGAAGTTATTCAGGTTCTCTGCGACAATAACTTACGGGTTACAGCAATGCACAAAGAAATTGACTTTGCTTCCTTCTGCTCCTTCCATTAAAGTCATCACCTTGAATTTAACCACCTCAAGCTATAATTTCAGTGAACAAAAAGCCTCCGTGCACACAACTCAATTTTAGTTCATAATTAGTCTATTGGAATACTAGGGATGAAAGAATTAGAAAATGAAATAATACACTAATAGAATTACTCTTTGAAAGGCATAATCTTATGCTTTTGATAGGGGAGACTCCCATCATTACATTCTGACACAGGATTTTGAAAGCATTGGAATAAAGTCCAGTTTCACCAAAATGAACATTTGTACTTTCATTGAGGTAAAGCAAGAGAAAAACAAACTAATATCAGAGATTACTATAAAATCCTCATCTCACAAAGCAGAAACACAGCAGCATTATATGTTATTACAAGATACTTAACATTCTACAAACATTGCTTTTACAATAATGGCATTTTAGATTTTCATGCTAACTTGCACTCATAATACATTATGTAGAATGTTAATAGAAGGAGGAATACAAGTCAAATATTCTTAAGAAGAGGTTTTCACTCACATCAGGACTACATATCACTAACTCACACCTGAAATTAGCCTGCATCTGGAACTGCAAACTGAGCCTCTAGCAGACCCTACCAATAAGCTACAAATATAGATATGTCTATATAGAAGAATCCTTACCATATTATATAGAGTACATACAATGCATGCATGAATATAAACAGCAGTGTAAATGGTTAAATTGTGTTTAGATGAGTAGTGTGAAGACACACCTGAACCCTTAGGTTAAGTACCCTACATGTTGTACATGCTTATGCAGAGATTCCCAGGTCTAAATTGCTTTCCCCCCCCCCCCCAAATGTAGCATCTTACTACCTACCCACAGCTGGTGACTTTTCCCCTTGCAGAGAAAGGCTCCAGTGGGGAGTTGTAACCAGCCTTTCCTGGATGTACATTGCTACATGCTCCCTTTTCACTGTGGCTGGAGGCACCGGAAGTGCAGTCACGCATGGTGAACTACATATGTTATGGCAGCCATATGGCCCATGAGTTGAAGGCAGATAAGAATTGGTACTAGGGGGGCTCATGGTGACTGCTGTGACAAGGTCTTGGATCGCTTGGAATCTTTGAAGAGGCAGATATGACCATGACGTGGTGGAGTCCAATCAGGCTTGTGCCGGCTCGAGCGTGGACTGATTATCAACAACCAAAAATCTGAGTGATTTGAATGTCTGTCTTTGTGAATATCATGTGGCACGTTTCTGCAAGATGGGCCTGTTATCAAGCAGTCTTAAGGGAAGATTATAATGCCTTGTCAGCATAAGTGCACTACCACTACCACAAGTGTTTTAGAACATACCCTGGGTGCAGAGGAGAAGCCAAAGAGTAGTACTCAATACTGGAAGTACACTACACCAACTGTGAGTTGAAGGAACTGCTGGTGAGCGGAATGGATGGTGATGTGGAAATAAGCATCCTAGAGGTTGAGGGCTGTGAATTAATTCCTGTTGTCCAACACTGGGATTATAGATGAAAAGGTTACCATTCTGAACCACTGTTTTCAAAGGTATCAGTTGATTTTTCGGAGATCAAGAATAGGCCTCCAACCACCTGTTCCTTTCTGTGTAAGGAAGCAGTGAGTGCCTCAGAGTGCCTCTGAACTGGTTTGGTATCCTTTCCATTGCTTCGATGGAGAGGAGTTGGTGGACATCCTGTTTTAGTAAATCCTTGTGAGAGGGGTCCATGAAGAGGAACAGGGTAGGTGGGGAGAGTGGAGGTGCTGCTGTGAAAGGGATGGTGTAGCTGGATGCGATGATCTCAAGAACCCAATGATCAGATGTAATGGTGGCCCAAAAATGGTAAAAGGGCCTTAGGCAGTGGGGGAAAATGTGGACTGCACAATCACGTGGGTGTATAACAGGGAGGGTGTGCAAGCCCTTGACCAGAGAGTCAAATCTGCTGTTGTTTTGACAGTTGGTTAGAGCTCAGATTATTTTGAGTAAGTCTACTCTGGGGTCGCTGTTTTGTTCAGGATTGATTGAACCCCTCATGTTGATATCTTTAATAAGAGAGGTCACGGTGCCTGTGGTAGGGCATGTACTGCTTGCGCCAGTATAGAGGCATGTACATACGGAGGGTACGCAGGGTTGTTCTGGAGTCTTTGCTTGAATGGAGGACCTCATCAGTCTTTTCAGCAAATAATTTCTGTTTATCAAATGGGAGGTCCTCCACTTATTTTGGAGCTCCCATAGGACTCCAGCAGTTTGTAGCCTTTAGGCTCTCCACATGACTACAGAGGTTGCTGTAAAATGGGCTGCTGTGTCTTCCACATCAAGGGCTATCTGGAAGGCCATTTTAGCAGAGGCATAGCCTTCTTGAATGATCAGTTTCACGATTGGTCTCTAAGTCTGGTAAGTTTTCCATGGTCATGGTTTGACAAGAGCTGAATAATTGGCAATGCAAAGCAAAAATGTTGAAGGAGAGTATACCTTCCTGCCAAAAAGGTTGATACATTTACTTTCCTTGTCTTCTGCAGCATTCTTATACCGAGGAAGCTTAGACCTGTGTTGAGCAGCATCCACCTCTAAGGAATTACGCTGAGATTGGGAAAACAAAAAATTCCATGCCCTTGGCCGGGACAAAATACTTTTTCTCTGCTTGCTTGTTGGTTGATGGAACAGAGGCTGGGGTCTGCAAAATCTCATTGGCAGCCTCCATAATGGCCTCATCTATGGGCATTGCAAACTTGGCCCATTGGGAGGGTTGAAGTTTTTTGAGAAAGCTATATTATCTATCTTGAGCCTCAGTTAGCTAGACCTCCTGCCTAGTAGCCACACTCTTAAACAAGTCCTGAAACAGTTTCAGGTCATCTGTGGGTGAAATATCCCCCGGAGTAACTGCTTCATCCAGAGACGAAGAGGACTGGTTCACAGGGTAAGTATTGGGCTGCTGCCCCTCGGGTTCTGATAACTGACCCTCTTCAGGTTCAGAGTGATGAGGTGGAGGGGAGGAACTCTGAGGAGGTGGTGGAGCATGTTGTCTATGAGCAGGTGTAGAGGAAGTAGCAGATCTATGTCTGGGGGAGGACCTAGAGCAACAAGGTGACCAGTGGCTGGAATAGGTAGGCTGGTGCTGGTGGTAGCCAGTCATCCAGTGAGGTGGACGATTGTAGTAGTATCTGTTGAATAATGATCATAGTATGACCACCTAGGGGATGTGTGCCTTGAGGAGAAGACACTCCCGTGGCCCTCATGGTAGGCTGCATGTACCGGCAGTGTCTGAAACTGAGGCAGTGTCACTGAGACCCTGGAAGAGGGGGAAAAGAGACAGAAATATGTGTCTTAATTGGGCATTATGTGGGAATACATGATCTGGTGCCAGAGGTAACGGGGAGACCAATCTATGGTGTCTCCTATATGAGGGAAGATTGTGCCCGATTCCCGAACATTGCGGAACTGGTGATCTCGGTGCTGGCAGAGAGGGTGACCATGCCAGGGAGGAAGTCAGGGACATCAGGCTAGGGTTCCAGGGCTTACTGGATTTTGTCCATGCAGGTGGTCTGCTGGAAGCATCCAGTGCCGGAGGAGGAAGCTAAGAAGACAGTTCCGGCTGTCTATCCTAAATTGGTGCAGTTGTTAATGCTGGTACCGCAATTGGTGCAGGCGCCGGTGCCACGGCTGAGATTAGTGCCGGATGGTGAGAGGTTGGTTCTACTGCCGGAACTGATAGTCCCTGTGTCACACTTTCAGATATGGGGCAGTCTTAGACCGCGAAGGCACAGTACTGGATGTTCCAGGCTTGTCCCCCATACTGACTCTATTTGTCGGAACCGGCAGAAGGGAATGTGCTGGCAAGGCGCATGTCTTAGCCAAGGACCCCGAACTCAGGGATGAAGCTCTCCGTTTTTGAACCCTGATAAGGTCTGAATGGGTGGTCAACGATGTAGAGTTTGATGGCTGAAGCGCTTTATCAAATAAGAGCATGTGAAGCTGCATTTCTCTATGCTATTTTGTTATATTATCAATAAATGCAGCATGTTGCCTTATCCCCCTGAAAAAGATCCCGTGTGCTTCTTATAAGCATAACCGCATGCCCTCACAGTCAGCTTTGAGCAATGTGAGTATTTCTGAGGCACCTAATACATGAAGAGTGCCCGTCAGAGGCAGGCATGGGCTCACAACAAGTATCACATTTTTTGAAACCCGGTGAGCTTGGTATTGTGAGGGGGTCTTCTTCTCAGTCTGCCCCCACTTTTCTCTTTAAAAAAATCTGCAGTCTTAAAATGGCCTGTAGCTACATTGTTTCATTTTTTAACTGAACAACCAACTTCTAAATGCTAATTATAACTAGAAACTAACTATAAACCACTAAACTATTAACTAATTACCTTTTTTTTTTTTTTTTTACCAGAATACTTGAGGAGAAGAGTTCGCTCCATCTGCGACCAAGGGCAGTAATGGAGCCGGACTGCGCACGAGTGCAAAAGGGCATGAACATTGTGAGATGCCTACCGTGCATGCACGGTCTGGCTGGCTACTGCTACAAAAAACTCCCATCTGTGGTGCCACAGAGACCTGAAACCAACAGTGGAGCACCCATGGGGACAACACTCGAAGAACAACAAACCTTTTCGCAATTTTTGCATATCGACAGCACTTTTGTCATCAAACCCTCCCACTGTAGACATAGTACCAGTCTTTAAGGTACCAAAGGATTCCTCATTGTTTTTGCTGAAACATACTAGCCTGGCTACCTCTCAGAAATTTTTTATACTTTTAGCCTTCACAGCATCCCCATGCAGGTCCACAGTTTGACTGCATGTTGCATGAAGTACTTCCTTTTGTTAGTTTTAAAGTCTTTGCACCTGGTGACCCCAAGTTCTTTTATTTTATAAAGGGATAAATCACACTTCCTTATCCACTTTCTCCACACCATTCATGATTTTAGACTTCTGTCTTATTCCCCCTTCATCACCAATTTTCTATACCAAATAGAGCGCAGCTTCTGTACCTCTATTTTTCCCCCTTTGCCTTTCTCTTTGTGTCCTTCCAATTATATCATCTTTTTTCAGATGGGGCAAACAGAACCACATGCATTATTCAAGGTGTTGGCTTACTGTGGATTTATGTAGAATCATTTTGGTATTTACTGTCTTATCCCTTTCCTAATGGTTCCCAGCATTGTTAACTTTTTGATTGTTGCTGTGCATTGAGCAGATGTTTTTGGAGAACTATCCACTATGACTTCAAGACCTCTTACTTCCATAACAGCTAATTTAGACCCCATCATTTTGCATGTATAATTGAGCTTCTGTTTTCCAATGTGCATTATTTTGCACTTAAGAATATTGAATGTAACCTGCCATTTCTAGCTCTTCCCTGAGGTATTGCTTAATCCTCCTTTTCTCTGCTTAGGGCTACATTAAAGGAAAAGCACATGTCAATTAACTGTTATGCTTAAGAATCTTTGAAGTTTGCAGGTCAAAGCAAAAACTCTTCTTAATTAATACTTGTGTGTTATAGTTTTAAACTGATGAGCTGAAAGTCAAGGGAACTTTTTATGCATATGCATTAGGACAGTCTTTAATCAGTTGCTCACATGCTATTTTTCCCCATAGGACTCTTGCTACATTCAGTACACAGGATACAGAGTTCTCACTAAATGAGTAGCTGTTCAATATTTTGTTTTATCCTCTTTATTCTATGTATACACCCATCAATTATTGACTGCACAGCAGTCAAACCTACTCTAAATACAGAATTATTCATCTCCTCCTGGGCTTTTCTATAGTGCTCAGATGCTACAGCATCTTAGTGCTTCACAAAAATTAATTTATCTTCACAACTCCCCTGTGAAATAACAAGTATTATTCCTATTTTACAGATAGGGAAATGAGGCACAGGTGTAAAAAAAACCCCACACATTAACTTTCAGTATCCATTTCAAGTCTATAGTTTAATTTAAAAAAAAAAAAACCTTAGCTTCTTGTGGCACTATTTGTTTTGAACACAACTCCCCCTGCCTTTGTCACACTTCCTATTTTTTACAACACTAACTGTACAACAGCAATATTTATTTTGTTGCATCTCCAGCCCTCTGCTACTTTCCCTTACCTCCCCAGTTCTATGGAGCCTCTCCTCCTTACTTCCTTCTACCCCATTCCTTTCTCAACCCTATATGCCCCTACTCTCCCTCACTCCCATCCTCTACCAGACAACTGCTGGATCAAGACTTGATCACTGTCTGGATGCCCATTGGCTGGCTCCAGCCACTTCCTCCATGCTGCTGCCTGAATCTGCTCCCCACACTATTACCTTATGCTCCAATGCAGTAGAAGTAAGAGGGTGGTGGGTGATGGGGTGCATACTTTTGGGGCATATATGGGGTAAGGAGCAACATTGGAGGCAGCAACTGGTAACCAATCTATAAACCTATCGGTAGACTGAAATCAACTTATTGACTCAGCAGTGTGGACATTTATGCTTTGTCCACTCAGCTGAGACAGTAAGTTTGCAATCCCACCTACATTATTAATAAATCAACTGTACGGGAAAACACTAGTTTAAGGGACTTACCCAGCACCATATTAAAACTCTAACTGAGGCAGGGGTACAACCCAGTTCTCCTGAATGGCACCCAACTGCCTGAATCATAAGACCATCCTCTCTCTTTCTGCAATCATTTGCCCCACTGACTATACAATCTCCAACACACACATATAGGCAAGGTTCCTACGGCCAATAGCCTCATCTGCATAATCCTGATTCATTCCCTGAATACTGTCCATCCTTTAGAGTGAATGATAGGAGTCCTGTGATAAAAAATTGCATGTGACCAGGTAATTAAAGTCTATATAATAATGCACAAAGAGGGGCAAGCAGAATATTTGACTCTGCTTCTGTCACAGTTCAAATGCAAGACAGTTACTCTCTGAGACCCAAACATTGGTGCTGGGCTGAGATTCCTATATGATGGCATTTCCTGTATGTTTGTGATCTCTGCTCTAGATAAAATTACACTTCAAAGATGTCTAGGGCCACAAATGTCTTCCCAGTAAAGGTGAAATCAGTGATGCAGAGTCTGGGCATATTCTACTACTCTGAGGGGCAACAGTACTTATGCAGCAATCTACATATGATGAATATTTCATGTGGATCACTCCGAAAATAAAATAAAAGGCAAGAGTAGCCATAGAACGCCTCTGCTGCTTCCCACTGTCTCTGCCATGAATGCTGTTTTTTCCTGTGCTGCTACTTGGCACTCACTGCCACTTCTGCAATGCTGAATTCTGAGGTTCCAGCACTTAGTCCATCTCTTAGTAATGTTATTTAATAGTGGGGGACTTCTCTGCTAGTGCAGCCTCTGTTATCTTTCATTGCAAAACTGTCCATACACCAATGCTGAAGTTTAGCTTCGAAACGTGCTCATTTCATTTAATCCCTAGTTATTACCCAACAACTCATTTGAGTCTGATTGGCTCAGTCTGTAGACACCATTTGGCTCCCCAGTGTTTATGACTAAGAGTCCACAACACCCTCTAACTTGCACTGAGATGGCACCCTTACCCCTTTTTTAGAAAGTGAGCTTCACTTTAGAATGATCCCTCAATCGGGGCATGCTTATTTCAGTTCTGCTATCCTTTATTCAACCTAGAACCAGACAAAACTTATCACTGTAACAAAGCAACCCCATCGGCTGAATTCCTCGGTAGGGTGGGTCTGTCTGTATCTATGCATACACAGTCTACTGAAGTTTTTCCCAAGATGTCAGGGAAAAACTCAGACACTGCTTATTATTTACAAATACAACATTCTTCCCTCTTTTTTAAAAGATGGATAAACATTAAACACAGTAGCAAAGCTTATTCAGTTACACTTCAGGACTTGAAAAATATATAGTTTAAGTTATAAATCTCCAACCATGCTACTATACTACTATCTACTTCTTACAAGCATTACTTTAAAATGTTTAAACTTAAACAACAACAAATAGTCTGGTAGCACTTTAAAGACTAACAAAACATGTAGATGGTATCATGAGCTTTCGTGGGCACAGCCCACTGAAGGCTGAACCCACGAAAGCTCATGATACCATTTACATGTTTTGTTTGTCTTTAAAGTGCTACCAGACTATTTGTTGGTTTTAAAGTTTTTCCTGTTACAGACTAACTTGGCTACCCCCTCTGAAGCTTTTAAAATGTTTAGTATCTTAACTCCACCCCAAACAACATTCAAGTGATTTGGACTGAATTTTGGCCTAAAAGTCAGAGAGATCCTCACTTGGTAAATTAATTACAACCTTCCTACATATTGTACATAAAAATGCAGACCTGAGGTGAGCTTTTCTAATTGTGTCTTCTCAATTCTCCTCCAATGTTAAGTTAGTCTGGACTTGAAAAATGGGTTATTTTAAAAAACTGCTCAAAAGCCAGAACTCACATGTGTTTGGGTTTTGTTTGGACCAAATCTGAAAGTACTAGTTCAATTCAACAGTTAACCAACCAACACTGTTTATTATCAACATCATGTTATCTGAAAGGGATGTTGTTGGCAAAGTGTAAAGTTGGGCCTGTTCTTGAAAAGAGGACTTATGAATGGAACAGTTCAGTTTGTCTTTGCCAAAGAAGAGGATGAAGAACTTGTGTGTTTGGGACAGTAAGAAAATGGGTTGCAAAGAGATGCTCACTTTATGAAGTTGCCTTTGGGATTCAATCTAGGACTTGGAAATATATTGTTCTTTGAAAGGAAAAAGCTTTCAGTTTGGCAGCCAGGTACTCTCCCCTTGCATACTATGCTATGCAAGCTATTGTCATACTGACCATCAGCTTAAGGTAGCCCTGTGTCATGGCATGCAAGAGATTCACTGCAAGCAGATATTTAAATAAATTACTTAAGCTAGTTTGAAACAAACTCTTGCAGAATTTTCTTGATCCAAATGTCTAAGGCTTACACTATCAGCACCATGTAGGATATGGGCAGCTACATGCCACAATGAAAGGGAGGATGGCTCCACACTGCCATGTTTAACTTTAAAGCTTTGTTCTGGCTATCAGATGTCCTTCATTAAGAAAGGCTTCATATTCCCCTTTCACAACCTCTGGTAGCTTGTACACAAATTTTGCCATGGCAGAAGAAATTGTATCAGCATAAGAGAGCCTTATTTTTCAGAACTCTGAAGGGTAACCCATAGTCAAATACACTTTTCTCTGTCAAAAGATCAAGTTTTGGTGTTATTTGGGTGCAGGGAATGTGGAGTCTTTGGAGTACATTTGGAATGCCTGTCTCTTTTATCCACTGATCACCAAAGAAGTAGAAATGAGATATGAAGTGTTGTCATGGCCTTGTGTCAGCCTGCCACCACTACAAAATAGAAGGGAGGCAACAAAGAAGTGGTTTGACAAAAAGTTTTGTGAAATCTAGGTTGGCTTCATTAAATCAGTCAAGTGACTCTACCAGGCCCTGAAGTATGTATAATGTTCATTAATGTATGTGCATTCTCCTGCATTAGTCTCCTCTTCAATGCCAAGAGGACCGGCCGCTCTCAAACAATTCCCTGGTAGGTCTTACAGTTGTCATGAACTGGAGAATAACTATTCTAACAGTACTTTATCCTCACGCAGCGGGCCAACTATTTACTGGCAGTTGAGCAGTTTCACAAACTACAGACTGATGTTGAATGTGCTCAACATAATCCATGTACAGGTATTATCAGTGTTCCTTCTATCACCTGTTCAGTACTGGGACTAGTATCAGTTATCCCCTATGGCCACACAGGTGAACTAGACTGGTAAGATTGAGACCATTGCTCATGAGACTGGAAGCACGCCACAAAGATTCCAGGTGGCTAGTGAGTGATAAGGCAGCTGGCATTAGTGAGCTTCCTAAGGTAGTCTGTCTCTGGACATACGTCTATGATCTTAGCAGTACACAGATGTGACCTTCACATAGAAATGAAGGTGATGTTCCTGTAGTAAAGTCTGATGGTCAGCACCAAAAGTATTTGGGTGGCTAGTGCCATGAGAGTAAAGTTGATACCATAGAAGGCTCTGGAAATGGAATTGGTCAAAATGACATCAAAGGATATACCAGAGTGAACAATTTTATGTGTGTAGCTGAGGAAGTACATTTGACTTACATTTTTCCTCTCTGTATCATTATGGTAGTTACAAGCACAGAAAGGAAAACTGAATGAGAGATGGCACCCCTAATCTTGGTACCTGACTTGCTCCTGGATGACTGTCAGACAAAGAACACCAAGAAGCAAAAGGTTTCTTGGACTTAGATGAACATGAGGCATCCAATTTCTGCTTCTTGTGTAGCACAAGAGAGACACACTAATTCCTCCTCCTTAAATCTATCAGACAAGGGGAGACAAATATCCTGAGGTGCACTCCAAGATAGAGCGGAATCCGTGCCACAGTGTATTAAGTGGATGGGTTATGAACGCTTCTGTAACTAGATGCCAGAGTCTCACTCCCTTTCATTTCTTAGTGCTATTCTTAAAACCTCTGAAGATTGGAAACTTATCCCTAACATGGCCCTCTTGGAGGCTCTTCAAGCAACAACAATGAGGTTCACAGACTGGTATAGATGACCACCAGATCAGAACTTGAATTCTAGGGGCTCTAACACTTGCTACTGAGGCATGTCTAAGACAAGCAAGCCTAAAAATGTAATCAAAATACAAAAACAAGTTATAGTTTTATTTAATGGTACCTACCAACTATCATATTTACAAAAGGTTTAGGAAAAATTCATAGGTAAAGGAAATAACTGTGCAACTAGACAAACACAATTAGCAACCCTGTGTGAGAAGAAGGAACTGAAGGTGAGGGAACATCAAGGTCATTATACCATTAGCTGGGAGCATGAGCATATACAGAGTGCTCAACCAGGTATCAGAGTGTGTGTGTGTGTGTGAGAAATCTTCATTTTCGGCTTGTCAGGCACATGCACACCTATTGTGGAATGGATATGAGTAATCACCCACAGAAGAATCTCCTCTTCCTATTAAAAAAAACTCATGCATAAATTAGATCCAAGAAACATACCTAGGACATTCATATTTTAGCCAGGGCCGGCCTGAGCCATCATGCACCCTGGGCCCTGGGAGCGCGGCCCCAACCCCGGGCATGCGGCGCCCCCGGGCGCCCGGCGCATGCGTGGCAACCCCGCGTGGCAGCCCCCTACAATGTGGCGCTCCAGGTGGTAGCCCGGTCAGCCCATAGCTTGGGCTGACTCTGATTTTAGCTTATGTTGGGATGGGTATGTGGATTTGTATGCAAACTAATAATTTGCTATGAAATGCATAAAATGTTTTCATTAAGGATGACCACTTTCAGTACTTAGCATTACAGCATTAACCTATCTGTATGTGGTGGGCCACAATAGAAAGATTACTGCCAAAAATTTGGGTTTCACAACAGTAACTTATAAACTGACCCAATGCTTTTAATTTATCAGAAATAACTGAAAGTTTGTCACATTATGATCCTGTGATTTATGTCAGTCACTATATGGCCTCATGAGATTCTACTGTTTCCTGTATAACTAAAATGCACTGGCATGACTAAAATAGCAACAGAAACTTGGTTTCATAGCAAAATACCACAAGCCTGTGAAGCATTACAAAAGTATTCCTATGGTATATAAAAATGGGTATTAATACAAGAAAGTTAATTCAATGCAGATTTTCTTAACAACTGTATTCTTTAAAAAGGGCATAGTTTTTCCACTTGATTTTGTTCAGAATTTTAGCCTAATATATTTCAAGGTCTAGAAAAGCTTTACTTGGCTCAGTGCAAGAGGAAAACATGATTGCAAACAATTTAGTTGTGACTATCTTTAAAAACATGTAGATAGGGCAGGGACTTCACTTAAACTTATAGGGTGCATCTATACAGCAGAGCTTAACTCATAATAAACTATACAAATTGAGCTATATCAATTGTGTACCTTATTTCTAGATAGTTTATTTTGAAGTTGGGAGCATCTACACAGCACTGACTTCAAAATAAGGCACTCTTCCTCTGATTTCCCTTACTCCTCCTACAGCGAGGGTCACAGGAGTCGGAGTAAGAAGTCCTCCAGTTTGACAGTATTTCAACATTATTTCGAAATAACTGCCTGCTGTGCAGATGCGGATTAAGTTATTTCAAAATAACACTAATTATTTTGAAATAATGTTGCTTTGTAGATGTACTCATAGTAAATAAGCTCAAATATTTGAAATAAATACATTTGACCTATAGATTTTCCTCTCCATATGATTTTGGGAGTTATAAGCACAAAAATGAACACATAAAACTGGGTATTAATCTATATTTAATTCCATAAATTATGGATCTTCCTCTTAACATAACATGATTTTCTTTAAATAGATCTTTCATGATTATGTATTTTATTATTTGAGTATTGTTCCAGTTTCCATTATTGTACACACACACACACACACACACACACACACACACACACACACACACACACAATATACACAATTTGGAAATAATTTTCAGTTAGAAATAGATGCAGCTACTTTCTGCCATTTATGTCATGCTAATACTGCAGTTTAAGCCTGAAAAGGGAGTTTGATTATACACTGTTTCCCCCACTTTAAGTACACTCAAGACAAAGAAGAATCGGGTTTTTCAGTTTTACAAGCTAGGAGGTAAGCCAGGGTCGGGCAAGAACATGGACCTGATTCAGCCCACCAGGACCTGCAAGCAGGCTCCCTGCCTGCCGCAGCCCCAGATCACTCAAAGCTGCTAGCTGCTGAGGTCATGTGCCTCTAGGCTTTGCGTGCCCTTGCAGGGGGAGAGGGAGAGACTTCATGTGTTGCCCCTACCCCCTCACAATCACTGAAGTCCCCATAAGCTGGAAAATGGGGGGAAGGGGAGGGCAGCATGGAGGCACTTGGCCCCAGCAGCAAACCACTTTGAGTGGCTTGTGGCTGCAGCATTTTGGGAGCCTCCCTAAGGGTCTTGCTGGGCTGTTGGCCAGGAGCCACCTAGGTAAGCACCTCCCATCCAGAGTCTGCACCTGGTCACCCCACTCCCTCCCAAGCCCCATCTCCCTGCCCCAGGTCACCATGCCCTCCTACCCCAGGTCATCACCCAAACCCTCTGCATCCCTTGCCCCCTGGTCACAACTCCAAGACCCTGAATCCCCTCCTATACCCTTCTCAAAGCCAGAATCTTCTTCTGCATTCATACCTCCTCCCCAACTCTGCACCTCCTGCTGCACCACAGCCCCCTGCTCCAGGGTCATAACCTAAACCCTCTGTACCCCCTTATATAACCCTCCCCAGGTCAAAATTCTCTTGTGCACCCATACTCCTCTCTTACCCTGAACCCTAATTCCTTGCCAGGTCACAACCACCTTCTTCAGCCAAACTCCTTCTCAGATCCTACACCCTCTCCTGCACCCCAATACCTTAGCCTAAACTCCCTGCTGCACCTAACATCCATCTGAGACCCCACATCACCTCCACAGAAAAGTGAACCCTTTGTCCACTTTCCAGAATCTTAGAGTAGCCTCCCCATCAAAAATTATTGCCCAACCCTGTGGTAAACCTTATGGTATGGAAAATGCAGACAAAGACAAACTAATGACTCAGTACTGGTTCTGATAAACTGATTGCCAGAATTCATGAAATTACAGTATAATTTTGTGTTGTAGATAATGCCCATGAATTCACATGATCCATATTGGTGAACACTCAACCACTCCAAAAGACATATGTATCTTCAGTCCAAAGCATCACTTGGTTGTCTGACTATGAATATTCCTAGAAAACGTACCATCTCAAGAAAATGTAGTAAAGAATAGGGATGTTATAATTCAGTTTTACAGGTAACCATGTAATGGAAAATCTTAGTAGTTACACACCGCGAGCTCTGCAGTATAAAGCTTAAATAAGTTTTATACTGCAAAGCAAACAGTGAAGCCCCTTGGGAGGCAGCTTTTGGGATTTCAAACATCATCTTTTTAATTAAAGATTTAACATATAAATTGTTAGGGCATAATCCAAAGAGTCCTAAAAAGGTCAATTTCTCCTCCATTGTCCTGTATCTCTACTCAGTCTTCCTTTCTAGCAAGATGGAAAAAACACATGTATGAGAAACCCTTCTGGAAACATATTGTAACAATGATATAATCCTAGATTTAGAGAGATGTTTGGGCTTTTCGTAACAAAACAAGCTTTGTTCTCTTGACTGTCTTCTCAGCAGAAACTTTTACAACTCACTCTAAAGCTTCTTCAGAAAAGAAATAAGTTCTATAGAGAAGGGCCACAAATTTTAATGTAGCCACAAGGAACATACTAGTGCAGGGAATCCATACTGGTGGCTATCCTGTAAGCTATTAAAAAAAAAAAAAGGCTTCAGCAAAATTGCAGCAACAATGGGTAAGCCTGCATGGAGATCACAAAAGTCAGGGAATCCATGACATTGCATGACCTTTGTGATTTCTGCAGCCACCTGTTTGGCTGACTCCAGGGCTGCCCAAACAGGTGGGAGGGGGCTTAAAGCTAGGGCAGGGGACTGGGGAGCAAGACAGCACTTACTTTGAGGGTCAAAGGACTCCCCAGAAGTAGCTGGCAAGGTCCCAGGGAAAAGGAAGGCCAGAGGGTCTTCTCTGTGCCTGTCACAAGCTCCAATTCTGCAGCTTCTATTCACTGGGAATCATAACCAATTGGAGCTCTGGAGGCAGAGCTCACAGCAAGGCCCCTGCTCTTCCCGCCCCCTAGAAGCTTACAGAATATGCTAACTACTTCCAGGGGAGCTGCATGAATTTTGGTATGGAGCCTGCCAATCCCTATATCAGCCCCTGATTTCTCCCAATCGTCACCAGCTATAATTCCCAGCCAACTTCACAGAGAACAAGTTTATGTAACTAAAGCTAACATTCTAGATGCAGCACAGTTTGTATTTGGGTCAGGTAATACAAGTCATACTACTGTAGTGGCACTTATAAAAACTCTTCCTACCAATAGATAGAGGATATCCATCCACATCCTCATCCCTCTGAACCCTCATCCCTCTGAACACCTCTGCAGCCTTTGATGCTGTCAACCCAGAGGAACTATTATTTCATGCTGAGAGAAGTGGCAGGGGTCTAAGGGTATGTCTACACTGCAGAGTTCTTTTAGAAAAAGCATCCATTTTTCTGAAAAAACTTCACTTACATCCACACTGCAATTGCGTTCTTTCGGAAAAATATCGAAAGAACAGAGGGTTTTTTCCAACATTGGTAAACCTCTTTCTATGAGAAAGAAAGTGAAGTTACTCACCTCAGTGCAGTAACTGTCATTCTTCGAGATGGTGTCCCTGTGAGTGCTCCACTGTCGGTGCTGGGCTTGCTCCGGCGCCGCAGAACAGAGATTTTTCCAGAAGCAGTACCCCGCCGGACCACGCATGCGCCGCGGTGACTCGCGGCGTTCGCGCTCTTTTGACTGAATGCACGGTCTGGCTCCCACCAGTTCCTCGAGGCCACCTCGGAATCTGTAATACACAAGAGAGAAACGGACTCCGAAGCGGGGAGGAGGGCGGGTAGTGGAGCACCCACGGGGACACCATCTTGAAGAACGACAGTTACTGCACCGAGATGAGTAAGTTCGCTTTCTTCTTCGAGGATGTCCCCGTGGGTGCTCCACTGTTGGTGACTGAACAGCAGTAGTTGCCAAGTCGGAAGGCGGGAAAAACGGAGTCACTATCTTTCCGCTGTGGAAAGCACTGCTGATGCCACCGCAGAATCCAACTGCCTCCTCTGAAGGAAGGAGTAGTGATTAATAAAGGTGTCGTGTGTGGACCACGTGGCTGCTCTGCAAATATCTATCAGGGGAACTCCCCTAAGGAATGCCATAGAGGTTGCCATAGCCCTTGTGGAATTTGCGCGAGGGTGCGCTGGGAGCGGAATATTCTTGGAGGCATAAGCTTCTGTTATGCATGTAGTCATCAGTTTAGAAATTCGCTGGGACGATAAGGGCTGGCTTTTAGATCTATCAGCTAGGGACAGAATTAGCCGATCAGTTTGTCTGAACAGTCTGGTACAGTCTAAGTAGAAGGCCAAGGCTCTTTGGACGTCGAAGGTGTGAAGAGCCATGTCTCGTGGAGAGGAGTGAGGTTTTGGGTAGCATACCGGAAGAATAATTGCTTCATTCACGTGAAAACTTGATGCTATCTTAGGAACGAATCTAGGATGGAGTCTGAGGACTACCCCCTCTTTATTAAAAATGGTATATGGGGGCATTGCCATTACGGCTGATAACTCGCCCACTCGACGTGCTGATGTAATGACTAATAGAAAGACCATTTTAATCGTCAAAAATCGTAGAGGTATGGTGGCGAGTGGTTCAAATGGGGGAGCCATTGACTCAGGGAGCTGACAGTTAGTGGTACACCAGGATGCGAACCTATGCCATTTGGAAAGGTAAGTTTTCCTGGTTGTTAGTCGTCTACTGTGGATGAGGATACGTTTCACCTGCTCAGAGCATAAGGATTCGGATGGGTTCAGCCAGTTAGGAGCCATGCCGTAAGTTTCAGGGTGTGAATCTGGGGGTGTCGCAGACAGCCGCCGTTCTGGGTAAGGAGATCCGGGAGTAGTGGAAGCTGGATCGGCCTGCGAGATGACATGCGATGGAGGAATGGAAACCAATGCTGGCAAGCCCATGCTGGAGCTATCAATATGATCGTGGCTCTGTCTGATCTCACTTTCTGTAGGACTTTGGGGATGAGGACTATGGGCGGAAAGGCGTATAGAAGGAATGCATCTCCTAGGGATCCGGGGCCTAGACTGGTTCTGGAATAGTATTTGGGGCACTTCCTGTTGCGATAGGTCATGAAGAGATCTACCGTGGGAAAACCCCATCGTCGAAAGAGGTCGTGGAGAATGCCGTCGTGTAGTTCCCACTCATGTTCCGTGGCGAAGTGCCTGCTGAGAAAATCTGCGATGACATTTGTGGTTCCAGGAAAGTAGGACGCCACAGGTGCTAAGTCGTGGTGAATGCACCAATTCCAAAATCGGATTGAGTCCGCGCAAAGGGAACAAGATCGAGCGCCACCCTGGCAGTTCACGTAGTACATGGTTGTGACATTGTCTGTGAAGATTCTCACTGTTGTACTGTGAATGCGTGCACGGAAACATTTGCAATCGTTGAAAATGGCTCATAGTTCTAGAAAATTTATATGGAGGCGGGTCTCTGATGCCGACCATCGTCCTTGGACAGAAATCGATTCCATATGTGCTCCCCAACCCAGAAAAGAAGCATCTGTGGTGATTTGATGCTGTTGTTGTTGAAACGGAACCCCAGAAAGAAGGTTCGTACGGCTCGTCCACCAGACGAGTGATAGAAGTACAGACTGCAGTGGAGTCACCGATCTGTGTAGATCGTGTCTGGTGTGATTGTACACGAGTGTCAGCCAGTATTGAAGAGCCCAGAAATGTAGTCTGGCATGGTGTACAACGTAAGTGGTGGCAGCGAAGTGACCCATGAGCCTCAGGCAGATAATGACCTGCACAGTGGGGCTGCCTTGGATTATCTGAATCATGTCTTGGATAGCCTGGAATCTTTGTAGGGGTAAGTAGGCCCTGGCTGTTGTGGAGTCCAGGCGGGCTCCTATGAATTCCAGATCTTGCGTTGGATGCAAAGTGGACTTTTGTTCGTTGACAAGGAGTCCCAGAGCTCGAAAGGTTTGTCTGGTATTGTGGATCATACGAAGGGTTTTGTCAGCAGTCCGGTCCTTGAGCAGGCAGTCGTCCAGATATGGGAAGATAATAACTCCTTGATGATGGAGGTAGGCTGCAACCACCACCAGGATTTTTGAGAATACCCTGGGGGCGGAGGAGAGGCCGAATGGCAGGATAGTGGTCCGTGCCCACAACAAATCTTAAGAATCTTTTGTGTGCCGGATGGATCGAGACGTGAAAGTAAGCATCCTGGAGGTCAAGGGCCGCGAACCAGTCATTGCGATCTAACGCAGGGATTATAGCAGCTAGGGTAATCATTCGGAATCTTTG
The DNA here is from genome assembly GCA_019425775.1 of Rafetus swinhoei. Taxonomy (NCBI): domain Eukaryota; kingdom Metazoa; phylum Chordata; order Testudines; family Trionychidae; genus Rafetus; species Rafetus swinhoei. The sequence goes on along the minus strand of CM033437.1, from coordinate 184,518,662 downwards.
CTTGCGTAGAAATTTGTTCAAACAGCGGAGGTCTAGAATGGGTTGCCATCCTCCCGACTTTTTCTGGGTCAGAAAGTAGTGAGAATAAAACCCTTCGCCTTTGAACTCGGTTGGGACTGGTTCTATAGCACCCAACGAGAGGAGATGGTTGACCTCGATATGTAACAAGGCCTCGTGAGATGGGTCCCTGAAAAGGGATGGGGTAGGAGGGGTGGTGGGAGGAATGGAGGTGAGAGGGATGGCGTAACCTGATTGAACAATTTCCAGCACCGATTTGTCTGTAGTGATGTTGGCCCATTGATGTTAATAAGGCTTTAGGCATTGATAGAAGAGTAGGGTGTGGTGATGGTTGTTGCTGTGAAGAACTGTTCACAAACCCCCGACCAAAGCATCAAACTTGCTGCTTGTTGTTCGATGTGGTCTGACCACAGTTAGTCACCTTAACTGGCTAAAGATTGTCTAGGAATACTTTCAATCTTACTAAACAAATGTGTATGCTATACTAGGCTTTTAAGCACTACTACTACATTTTCTCTCACTGCTATGCAACTTCGCTAGGCCAAGGTGAAGGGTTCCTCACAGCAATCATGGGAACTGATTTCACCATCTTATTAAGAAAACTAGGCAAAGTAAGAGGCTCAACAAAAGTCACTGTTTTAGGACTGTTTTCTCAGGATACTTATGTGCAATATGAACTATGGCTTTGGCAATTTTTACTTAAAACGTGTGCTGTCTCAGTACAAATCTTTGCAACATTTTCAGATGAACAAATAAAAATGTATATTCCATCTTCTTATAGCTTGAAATAATTCCACGGATAACAAGCCATCTTTAAATGAGGAATAAGTAAAAATAACATTAAAAAGGGCCTCAAATAATGCTATGATCCAATTTTAAGAAAAAACCACACAAAAAACAGTTCTTCCCCTGGCCCAAAGAGACAGGGATACATTAATCCATAGAAGGTAGTTGGATTTCACTCATGCACAGCATCAGCTACTTTGTCATGTGAAGTCTTTGCCAAATTCAGAGATACTAAGCCTAGGTAAACTCTTACAAAACCGTAATGGTTTCATTCACCACCCATGCCCTCCAACTTTCATTGCCTTTCCAGTGTAAGTACCCCTTGTGTTAGGAACACTGCAGCCTCTCACTAAATACATTCAGGGAGATGAGATTTCTATGTCAGAAGAAGCCTCAGACACCTTTTTCTATTCTCTAACTCTCCATCAAAGTTGAAGGGCAGCCTACAAGAAATCAGCTAATACTACGAGCTTTAGACAACTGCTTATTAAACAAGAATCAAGAAAATAATGTAAAACCAAACCAACAGTTGAGCACAGAGTTAAATTTCCCATAAGCAGAATGAGATAAGGCAGTCTCAATTTAGTTGCAAAAACCAGTTACATTCCTAAAACACATTTTCCATAATCTGGCCGTCTGGGTGGTTCTTTGTGGGTCACAAAACGGTTTCTAGAGTTCTTGAAATTCAGCACGCTTTGAAAAGTTGTTTATCCTGTGATTCTGCTTTATATTTCATATCAGAAATCCTTCCTCCTGCACCCCTAAGGGTATGTCTACACTACAGAGTTTTTTGGGAAAATGGCCATTTTTCCAAAAAAAAAAAAAAAATTGAGTTAAGTCCACAGTGCAATTGCGGTCTTTTGAAAGAAAATCGAAAGAATAGAGGGTTTTTTCTGACATTAGTAATCCTCATTCTACGAGGAAGAAGCCTTTTTCCGAAAGAGCTCTTTCGGAAAATGTCATGTGTGGACGGGAAAGAGGGAGTTCTTTTGGAAGAAGAGGAAAGAGGAAAAAGCACAGCTGCTCTGGTGGCCACTCTGTCCATAGTAATCACAGCTTAAATGTGAGATAGCGTCCATTGAGCGTGGAGGCTATCTTTCAAAAAAGGAGATGGCTTTTTCGATGCCTTTTGCAATGTGGACGCTGTCTTTTGGAAGAAGTTATTCTGGAAAAGCTTCTTCTGAAAGAAGCCTGCAGTCTAGACATAGCCAGAGCTGGATTACCCAATAGGCAGACTAAGCACGTGCTTAGGGCACCAGCAAAGCAGGGGCACACAAAAAAAGAAGAAAAAAAAAGGAAAAAGATTTTACGGTATAGTATTGTTTTTATTTTCAATTACATATGGGGGGGGGGCACCATAATCTTTTCAGTGCTTAGGGCCTCTAAAGGTCTTAATCCGGCCCTGGACATAGCCATAGTTGTTAGTCAGGCCAAAGCACTAACAGCAATGATCAAAAGTTAGCTATTACCTTTCTGAAATCTACTCCCAAACAGAACCCAAGGTTGATGTATCTATCTCCTTAGGAATGTGCTACCTTAAGACAGACGTCCAATTTTTAAAGGAATAGTCCCATATTTACGCCATCCAACAGGGATCCCTCATGACAAGGATTCTTATAATGTTCCAATGGTATATAATGATAGGCAGTACCCAGGACAGAAATTTAGGAATATATTTGCCTGCAAAGAAAAACCTTAGTGTGTTTAATAAACTTAACCAAGTCCCATGATGTTTTGGCTTGCATAAAACTGTAGTTTGTTTTAGATTTAAGGCTTTATTAAAGTTATTAGTGACAGTTTATAGTCAAAAATCCAATGTGTATGATGCTATCATTTTCTATTGGAAACTCTTAAAATGGAAGGCAGAAACTAAATCAAATAAAGGAACAAGGGTTGAACGAAGTTCAGGGTGTTTAGTTGACCTTCCCCAAAGCATCTGCAGGGAAGAGTAAGTTTAGCTCAACCCATTCCAAAAATAGCTGGAAGGAGATACGTGCCAGGTAAAACTGATTGCCTGGACTGTCACCACCCATACAAAAAGCACCACACCTGTAAATGTCAATCAGAGAAGGCCAGAAACTGAATATAAGGAGGCAGCCGGCCAACCTCCATTGTGACAATGTAAGGAGAAGGACATTTTGGGAGAAAGGGACAGAACAAGCAAACAGCAGGTAGCCAGAAGAAGATAGGAGAGGAGAACGAGAGACAAAACAGAAGGCCCAGGACGAATCAGAGTTTGCCTTCTCTATTTAAGATATGCGTAGGTGTGCCTGTATATAAAGTTGGATGCTTTCAGCTATGTTTCACCTCACCCATTCTGTAACAGCTTGGTCAGCAGTCACAGAATGTTAGAGTTAAGTAATTGTCTTTCTGTTGTACTATTGTAACTCTCACTCTTTCATGAATATTTATGGAAGTTGTGTGTGTTCCATCATTAATACTGTAGCATTGAGTTAGAGTTCTATGGATATGTATGAAATGTGTAATAAATAAACTATATCTAGGTTATATCACAATCCATTTTTGTTGTATTATACTATTTATGCTCTTTACAGGTTACAGTGTTACATTAATACATGTGCATTGGGTCCCATGCATATGTAAAAGGGTCTAGTTTGTCAATATTACAACTATACAACAAATGTATTAAAATCAAGCTGCTTTAACTCTATGGTTGCTAACTATAGTGCTACTGTGCTTTACTATTATTATATACTGTATTAATTTCTCTTGCTCTATTAAACTGATCTGTAATTGCTTTCTTCTTTTTTCAATAAAGAAAAACTCTGTTTTTGAATAGTAACTTGGTCAATCCTTGGTCAATCCTTGAGCAGGAGGGCTTAATCTGTGTCCTCCCAGGGATTAGCAGGATTACCCTGTTCTGGAAGCCTTTTGCAGGCTGGTGATAAAGCCCCTGGAAATACCCTGGCAATTCCATAGGGCAGGCTACCACCTTACACCTATTTGAACCAACTGCATTGGTGATCAGCTGAGGGTTATAGACATGCTAAAGATTGAACTGCCTTGGGTCCAAAACTGTTGGGTTAACACCCTGGCTTTTCTCTTATGGGCAGATTGTCCCATATTTTCTGTCTCCTCCCTCACTGGTACTGGCAGGTCCTGCTGCTGGCCAGTCACCATCCCACCAGCACTGAGTGGGGAAGTGGTCCAGTGGCTGACAATGGGAATGGGTGCGCAAGGCTGGTGATGGGACAAAGATGCTGCACATGGGGCTGACTGCTACCTCTGTTGGTCTGTGAGTGCAGCCCCACTGTCTGCCAGCTCTCAGTGAGCAGGGCTCCATCCTGTTTCTAGCCGGCCCTGGTTGTGATGGTTGGTGAGTGCAGGCAGGTGCCAAGCACTGGCTGGTTACATGTTGCCACTGCTGCCAATCCATCAGCCTTTCCCTTGCTCTCTCCCTTGCTCTTTGCTTAGCCCTTCAACACCCTCCTCAAATTCCATTGCTCCTCCATATTCCCCTTTATTCAGCTCTGGTGAGACCATATCTGGAGTATTGCATCCAGTTCTGGGCTCCCCCACTATTGAAAGGATGTGGACGCATTGGAGAGGGTCCAGCGGAGGACAACCAAAATGATTAGGGGGCAGGAGCACATGACCTATGAGAAGAGGCCGAGGGATTTGGGCTTATTTAGTCTACAGAAGAGAAGAGCGAGGGAGAGTTTGATAGCAGCCTTCAACTTCCTGAAGGGAGGTTCTAAAGAGGATGGAGAGAGGCTGTTCTCAGTAGTGACGGATGGCAGAACAAGGAGCAATGGTCTCAAGTTACAGGGAGGGAGGTCTAGGTTGGATATTAGGAAAAACTATTTCACTAGGAGGGTGGTGAAGTACTGGAATGGGTTACCTAGGGAGGTGGTGGAAACTCCATTGCTAAAGGTGTTTAAGTCTCGGCTTGACAAAGCCCTGGCTGGGTTGATTTAGTTGGGATTGGTCCTGCTTTGGCAGGGAACTGGACTTGATGACCTCCTGAGGTCTCTTCCAGCTCTAGGATTCTATGGTTCTAGCCCACCAACATTCCGCTCCCAGTGCTGTGCAGAGAATCAGCCTCTAGTTGGAGTTCTCAACTCACTAACAGACTGGCTTGTGGGCTACTTTCTTCTGTTACTGTCTCTGGTTGGGCCAGTGCCGCAGGAAAGCCCAAGATCCTTTGATCCAAGTAACTGACCTGGAGGAACTGAGTCCTGCATGTGCTGGAGCCCCACAGAATGCTGGCTTAGGGTTTCTCCACATCTCAGCTAAGCTCTGGAGTGGCAATGGATGCAATTTCCAGCCTGTTCATGTCCCTAACCTGCAGGCTCCTGATGCAAGTGCTTAAGTCCCCTCTTCACCCCCTCCACCCCCAGCCCTGTATCCTGCTTGTAAGGAGCACAGAGATGCCTCATCCCCTAGGCACCAACCCTCCTGAACCAGCTTCCTGGGAAAGTTCACTGAAGCACCTGCAGCTAGGTTACCTAGGCCTTGGTGAACAATGCATCCTTAGGGATGAACCCCTTCCTGCTCATGCTACAGCCAGGGGACAGGAAGCAGCTGGGTTATGTTGGTGGCCAGCAGCAGCGGCCGTTACTGTTGGCTGCCTTCCAACAGATACAAATGGACATGCCACTATGAGCCACAAGGGAGCAGTGTTTGTGGGGAGAGAAGATGAGCTTTGCAAGATCATCCCTTCCACCACCCTCCTTCCCTGTGGCTGGAATCATCTTCCATCTTTCCTTCTGCACAGTGCAAACAGTGCAGCTGGCCATATTCTGATGTGAAATCTGGGAAGCATAGCATGTAACCCTGTATGCTTTCCCCCCATATACTGCCTCGGGATGACGCTGTGCCAGCAGCTGAAGAGGTGGGTCAGTCCTGGGGGCCAAGCCAGGTGTGGAAGGCCAAGAGTATCAGACAGGAATAGTTGCATCAGTCATATGGGCACCACTCCTCCCTGTTTGAGCCCGAAAGCCTTAGAAGATGAGGTACATAAAAATAAAAATAAATACTTCATAGCTGGATTAACAGGGTTTAGTCAAACTGATGTTTATTTGAATATATGTACAACTGATTGCTGTTGCTCACTTGACTCTGAGTAATTTTACCAGGTGTCCCATATTCAGCATAGGGAAATATCGTCACCCTATGTATAACCTTACTCTTAGAGACACCAAACTTGAATAGGGTCATTTAAAAGATAAAGGGGGAAAATGTCAGAATGTGTGTCATGATGCTAGTTTCTAGCCTTATCAATGTATTCTTCATTGGCTCAAAGAGGGACAGGAGGGGGGAACAAAGATCCTAGATACCAACAGTATGCAATCAACACTAACAGCAAACAAGTAGTTGAGAACAAAACTCATTTTTTCCCCTGTATGATCAGATTGAGTTTCAAATCAGATGGCTCTACCTATAAAATTAAATTAAAATTTTCACTGTAATCTGAAATGGATACACACATTTTATTTAATATTCAGTCTCATACTCCTGGTTAAGCATGCATTTTAATTCACATTAAAGTGAAGATCAACTGAACATAAGACCAGTTAGAGTCAGACACAAAAGAGAACAAAAGTGAGAAACACTGGCAATAGTCCAAAATAGAGCATAGATAAATTGCCTTCCAAAAGTTAAAGAAACAATCCTATTTCATTTTAATTTACTTAACAGAATGATTCCATTGCCTCAAAATTGCAATAATCATGTTTTCTTGTTGGACATAACACACTAAAATCCTTCCCCCTCCTCCTCCCCCCCCCCTCGCCCCCCAGATTCTGATCAGCATTACTAGCTTCAGCTTTAACGTGCAACTCATTAATGGTAATAGGAGCTAAGTGTTCCATTGTGCATCAGTAAGGGAACAGATCACAATCTATTCTATACTATGATCTAAATTATGAGTAATACCTTATCACATGACTTCTCCTAAATTCTATCAAGCAGATGGTAGGATTTTTAGAAATGGTATTCATGAGACTTCATACCTTAACTGAACAGCAGTTAACTCAAATTATTTTTCACTTAGGCTATGTCTAGACTGCAGCCTTTTTCCACAAAAGCTTATGCAAATGAAGCGTGGAGGAGAATATCGCTGTGCTTCATTTGTGTAATTAATTAGCAGCTGTTTTTGCACAAGAGGCTTTTGCGAAAAAAGGAGCTGTGTGGACGGCTCATTTTTTCAGGAAGAACGGCTCTTGCGCAAAAGAAGGTTTTTGCGCAAAAAGGAGCTGTCTACACAGCTCCTTGTTGCACAAAAACCTCTTGAGCAAAAATTTATGCAAATGAAGTGCGGCGATGTTCTCCTCTGAGCTTCATTTGCTTTAGCTTTTGCAGAAAAAGGTAGCAGTCTAGACGTAGCCCTAGATATCTTGCAATACCTGTGAACTAGGACTTTTTAAAATGGAAGAATAAATGGTAAAAGCAGTAATTTCTCATTAAGGAATATTTAATAAGTGCAAGTTATTCACTAAAGGATACACAAAATAGATGAACTCTATGTTTGTGCCCAAACTGGGGTGATAAATCTAATGACCAACAAGCCATTACTAGCCACATCCTTCAGTTTAAACAGTTACATTCCTAGAAACCATCTCCACTATCTGACCATCTTGTCAAAAACCATCAGAAATTTATCTCCCCATCCTATCTTCCAGGATCTCTCTCCTCAGTGTCTTAACCTGTTTTTCAGGCCCCAGCTCCTGAGTGAAGCCTCTCCAGAGAATGCTTTACCTTTTGGATGGTTAAGGGACAGAATGCTTACTACTAATGGAGCAAAGGAGTTACTGTTGCTAATATACATAAACCAGCTGGGAAGTGGGATAGAAGAGTATAACTAAAAAAAACCATAAGCAGGAACTTTCCAAATCAGATCCAGGTTTGGATAAATATCATTATGGGTGCTGCTGCCTGCAGCAGTAGAATCCAGCTCTCCCTTGAACAGAGAAAGAGGGGAAAGGAGAAATGCGACGTAGACTTTTTGAAAAGCAAACAACAACACACTTCTATAATGTTCTACCATCTGAGCCACAAGGAACATCTGAAATGAATGTGTAATAACCCACTATGGTAAGAAATACAGATTGAACCTTCAGGTCTTGATGGGTCCTGAACGAGGGAATTTGTTGGCCCAAGGGAAGTCCCCTTCCACTGAATCTGGCAACTCAGTGCTGCCAGCTCCATTTAACTAGCTGGCCCACCTGCCTCCAGCCCCAACCAGGCTGCCCGCTGGGTTGCTGGCCCTGCTACAGTGTCCCCCCTTCCCCAATGTCTGTGAGCTTCAGCCCTTTGCTGCCAGAGGCTTCCATGGATCTGACTCTGGACCTGCATTCTGCGAGCTACCCCGGCCTCACTGCCAAAGGCTGCCACCAGCTCTGGTTCCATAGCCACAGGCTGCCCATAGTTTCTGCCTAACCCCGCACTGCCAGGGGATGCTGCTGGCCCCAGCCCCACTGCTACAGGCTGCTGCCAGTCCCGATCCCACTGCCCTGGGCAGCCAAGGACTGCCATGAACTCAGGCTCTGGCCCTGGCCTTGCGGTAATCAGCGGGCTGCCCAGGGGATGCCGATGGCCCTGGTCCTGGTCCCACTGCTACGGACTGCCACGAGCCCTAGTCACAGCCCCACTGCTGCAGGCTGTCAGGCGCAGCAGCAGGTTTTGGCCTGACCCTACTCCTGGATCCCAGGCCTCCTAGCACTAGTCTCCCAGGGCTCTTTGATTCAGGAACATCATGTTGCAGGACCAGAGAGTGCTAGCGTTGGGAGGTGCAACCTGTACTGCAATGTGCCCTTGGGAAAAATCCTCAAGCAACTTGCTAAGAGTTTGTTTTGCAAAGAGTTATTTTAAAATCCCTTAGGTTTTCAAATAGTTAAAATTCTCTCAACATAAGAGAAAAATGTTAAAAATTATGCAGTGGAACATAAACTCATTTTTTACATTTCAAGAGGATTCGTAATCATCATGGACTAGGAAGAGGAGATTTCCAGAATTCATGGCAACTACTCCTTTATTTGCCCTCAGATTCAGCAAGGGCACCCACTCTCAGGCTTCCGCGCTTCAGCAGATGCCTCTCTTAGGTGGAGAGCTACGGATGTAAATTCCCAGTTAAAAAGTTAATCAGTTAAACAATGTAATTTTAATCATTTAATTGGGGAGGGCTGCTTGGACCCTGCTGCTGGCTGTTCCTGCCCCTCCGCAGCCAGGGTCCTGCCAGCTGGGCTGCCATGGGGGGGAAGCATGCTCCTACCAGCCCAGCCCTCTAGTTCATCGGTTACCCAGTAAGCATGCTGAAAAGGCTAATGGTTACCAGGTAACCAGCTAACCTTTTACATCCCTAGTGGAGACCCATCTCTCCCCCTTCTGACCAGAGTATTTCCAGTCTGCACAGCTCCCTTGGCCCTCAGGAGGCTTCTTTTGACTTCTCTTCAGAGAGAGTATTCAGCATAATTGGCACAGGTATAAGATATCATGCAACCCTTTCTAAATCAGAATCTTTTCTTATGTGGGATCAATCTCCAAGCTTGCAAATAAGCTTACTAAAGGTCACCCCAACATCAGCATGGCACTGGTTGGTGACTAGTCTTTCAATGTGCCCCCACTCAGCATTTCCTTTTGTGGGCACAAGTTCAAAGTTTCACCTCGGAACTGAGTCATGAGTGACTAACACATGCCCATTTATCCAGTGTTGGCTTTTGAAGAGACCATAAGAGGTAATCGGCCAGACAATGGTTCAACAAGGAGGTAGTTCATTTGTATTCCCCTCATCACAAGTATTTCAACTTGAAAATCCACTTCACATGTATTATCCCAACACTCCCTTGAAGTTTAGGACCTTCTCACAAATCACATCAATAAAATCTCCTAGAGAAGTTCCATACAATGCCACATCATCACACAAAACTGATTTTTAATACTGCAAATTCCTAAAATAACTCAATAAGGTTTCACTTATGGAATAACGTTTGTTCAGGATACTATCTTACCTGTCTCCGTGACAAGCTGACAAATTCATATAGATGTATGCACATAGTGGCTCAGCAGTGTTTTTGTTTTAATGTCAATGAACCAAAGTTCTTCGACATATTGGATTAAAACTGTACAGAAGGAAGTCACGTTCAGTAACTACCTCAGGCAGTCAATAGAATTTTAATCTAATAACTCACAAGTGACATGTTCAGAGATTATGTGTTTTCAATGCTACTATCAAGTGCTCGGACACAAAAATCACCTCCTGAACCAGGAATAAGAGAAAGGAGCTTCTGTGCATAACTTCCAGAACAACTTTGAAGAGGCATCTCATAAATTTAGTAGTTCACTGCTATAACCTTATAGTTCTATGCTGATAAATGGCAACAATCAATTTACTGATAAATGTGGTCCACTCTGGCACCATACACTGGGAGAATGCTTTATCACACACCCTGAATGTTACCAGGAAGCAGCTCACTTTGCTCAAGTCCTCATCAGTTTGCTGCTCATTGCAAACCCAGGAGGCTCACCTTTGGTGACCAGCAGGCAATGGGTTAATGCTAATCTGAGCTTCTGTTGTTTGCATAGGGGAGGTGGCTTCAATTTTCAACACAGCGGATGGAAGATTCTTGAGATACAGATGACTGAAGCCACATCTTCACTTGCTGCACTGGAGATGGATCATCTGGCATTTGATTTAACGGGTCTAGTTAAGACTGCTAAATCAAATGCTGAGGGCAGCTCCAGAACTCCCCACAATCATGAGGAGTAAGGGAAGCTGACGGGTGTTTGCTCCTGTCAGCCTTCCTCTAAAAGACAAATGACTCCAGCAGCATATTTTAATACAGTAATTCCTCGCTTAACACATTTTTGTGATAGCACGATTTTTTTTTTTTTAGGGAACATTTTTCGAACAACGCGACCCGTCCCCGCAATAACACGATTTCCCCTACCGGCCGGCCGGTTGCCGGCAGCTGCGCAGGGCTTCCCCTGCCTCCTTACAAAGCAGCGGAGGTTTGCCGCTCCCCATGCCATTCCCCAGCAACTCCTCCTCGCCGGACGCAAGGCATCCAGCCAGAGGGGGTCGCCGGGGAATGGTGCGGCGAGTGGCGAACCTCCGGAGGCAGGGGGAAGCCCCCGTGCAGCTGCTGGCGACCGGCCAGCTGGGGAAACCCAGCCGCCGGCTGCAAGCAGGGGGGTAGAGGAGAGGGAGCGAGGCATCCGGCCAGAGGGGGTCACCAGGGAATGGCACGGCAAACCTCTGTCGCTTTGCAAGGAAGCAGGGGAAGTCCCGCGCAGCTGCCGGCAACCAGCCAGCTGGGACTGCAAGCTCCCTCCCCTGTCCTTCCCTTCCATTCTCCAGAGCCAAACACCTCCCCTCCCTGCTATACCCAGTCCCCTTTCTCCCCCAACCTTATGTCCCGGTCCCAGCTGCTAACAAGTGCAGGCTGGAGCTGCAAGCGCACATGCACTTGAAACGCAACCCCCACCTTTTCCATTATTTTCAATGGGAAAATTGACCCCGCATAACACATTTTCTCTTAGCACGATCATTTTCTGAAACGTATCTACCGTGTTAAATGAGGAATTACTGTATAGCTGAGAGATGCGTACCTTAAACCAACTTTCCAGGTCTAGTGTAGACCTGGCCTAAAGATGTTGCCCTGTGTAATTGTGGGATACTTCCAGCAGACTCCCTGAACCAGAGTCATGAAGGGCTGCATCAACAGTACCAAGAAAAAGGGCTCAGACCACAAATCCAAGCCGTAGTTAGCACAATTAGGCTGTGTCTAGACTGCAGGAGTACAGGATCCTAAGGAGTACAGGATCTGCCGAAAAAGCTCCCCACTGTCGGCAGAGCCGCGGCTACACTTTACTTTCACTTTCGACACAGCCTGATTGGCACAGCGTCGGAACGTGAGTATGCAAATGAAGCCCAGGATATTTAAATCCTGGGCTCATTTGCACTTCTGAACTGCTTGATTTGCATCCTTCTGTCGGCAGAGGGATGCTGTCTAGATGTAGCCTTACAGTGTAGAGAAGGAGAATCAGGCTTGAACGCAGGCTCAAGCATGGATTAACATTGCAGAGTAGGCATACCCTTTGTCCAACGCTACTTCCTGTTGGTAACAGACTGCATAACTGGTACAAATTAATTTCAAGCAGCATAGACAGCAAGGCAAAAAAGGTTTGAGGGGAAGTGAATGAACAGAAGCATGCCTGCTATTCTAAGTTATCCGTTTCCCTTAATATTTTATAATTTCTTCACACAGCATGAGACAAAAAAGCAACAATATTTTTAAGTAGTACAGAATGTAACTGGGAAGGGGACTCAAAGCATTCTAAATATACTTGTAGCAATTAAATCCAGCTCCCAAGAGGAAGCTGCTTGTGTGTGGTAATCTCTCAAGTGAACAGAAGTGTTTCACCAGCAATTTTTAATTAGCATTTATTTTAGGAGACTTTTTCCAAGGTAGACTTTTTATTCCCAATATTAGTTAATTCTCTAGTTTAAGATAAAATTCAACTCACCCTCCCAACGTGGATAAGGAGTTTCTCCCTCTTCAACTATTTAAAAATAAAATAAAATTAACCCTGACATCAAAGGTTAACAAGTTGATTTTCTAAGTTTTAATAAAATTGCAAGACTTTTTAAAACCTCTTCTAAAATGTTAATAACCCACTTCATATATAATTCCTTCCAGGCATTTACTGAAGATTCTGTTTTATAATGTTACAAGAAAAACAGCACTTTTATTAGCTCAATATTTAACATATTGAACAGGCTCAGGTTATCAGTAGTTTTATATTTATTTTTAACTTCCAACAGCACAAACTCAAACGTTGATATCAAAATCTAGTTAGATTTTTTGTTTTTCAGGCATCAGCAAAATTAAAGGCCAAATTATTTCTCCAGTGCCACCTGTGAATTCATAAATCAATGGATTACTTTGGAGCCACTCCTGGAGAGCCCTAACTTTGGATTGGACTGCCTCAGGGCTCCAAAACATTTACTGCTATTGTTTACTTTGAACTGTAAGTAAGTGCACTTAGGATATTTGCAATATTTTGCTTTCCTCCCAACCCTAATAAAATGTCTTCTCTACATATTGCCCTGGATTCGAATGGAGTGTATGCCCCAGAATGTGGTCAAGCCAACTGCAACCATGATTATGTATATACAGCCACCCTGAATTAATAATGTAGGTCACCACATAATTAAGGGTTAATTTGGAGACAGGTTTTCAGAAACAAGATCAAAACTAGATACAGTTTTCAACTAATGAGAATGGCAGTAGGGGAGAGACAAGTTAACAAATGAGACTGAAATCCTTGGTGGTTTCCTTGAATCTGGACACCTCTGATATTAAGTTAATTGAATATCTGGAAAGTGATGATCCAGTAAGGGTCATTATGACCTATGTGTTACACAGTAGTTAGTTATAAAGATTAGCTCAGTGAGAAAGTACTTGGGACCAGTCCTCTGAAGCTGTCTTGAGACTTTTTCCTGAAACTTTTCTGCCCAGTCTTTGACCAACTGCCCACTGCAAACATGCTGTTAATTAGTCAGTACCATTCCAGATGATCAGTAAATATCTGGGATGTTCTAAACCTATTTCTTGTATAAGTGTATGCTTAAATCTAATAAATTGCTGTATTAGCATGCTTACTTGCTGAATCATTTCAGACAGAATTGCTGTGTTCCAATTGATTTATTCCTGACATTGCTACTTTGCCCCGCTATGGTTTCTGAAAACCCCTGTTAGCATACATATGCTTCAGTGGTTACTGGGATCCACCAGGGCTATCCACTACAATATCCAGATGCTGAAGCACCTACAGTGCATCTTGAGTCACAGCATATATGGCATGCTAGTGGCCGTCTAAGGTTGTGGAGTACTCCACTACTGAGCAGCCCCAACATTTATATTGGCAATAAATCTACATATATAAGCTAGCTAAGCAACAAGGCTCTGATTTACTCTGTATTATAGGACTCAACTTTTCAGAAGCAATAGCTCTATCCCTTTGTGTTTGCACTATCTAAAAGTGGCTGGGACAACAGCAAAATAAGTCTTTGAAAATATGTATTATTTTCAGCTTTTAGAACACACTGATGCAATGTAAATTACCTTGCAATATGCAGCTTAAAAAGAGGCAGTTAAACATATTTATCCGGGCTGTCAATCTCAATTAACTCACATGATTAACTCAAAAATTAATCGCAATTGAAAAACTAATCATGATTAATCACACTGTTAAATAATAGAATACCAATTGAAATGTATTAAATTTTTGTGGATTTTTTCTACATTTTCAAAACACGTTCAACATCTCTGGTCTAGGACTTTCTGCCAGACCATGAATGTTGCTGGACCAGAAAGCTCCCACCTAGGAGTCCAACAGCTAAGAGCAGGATGGGAGTCAGCATTGAAGCCCTGCCAGGGCAGCAGGGTCCAGTGGCCAGGGGCTGGCATTCCAGCCCCACTGGAGGCAGTGGAGCCACTGGCCAGCTGGGTAAGGGCACAAGCCTGGAATTGACCTCCCCTGGTCCAGCAAACTCCCTCATTCAGGACCAGTCAGGTTGCAAGGGTGCTGGACATGGGAGGTACAATGTGTATTGCATTCTGTATTGTAATTGAAATCTAAATATACAGTTCTCACTTTATATTACTTCAGATTACAAATATTTGCACTATAAAAATGATCAGTAAAATAAATAATTTGTCAATGCACCTCATAAATGTACTGAAATGTATCTATTTATCATGAAAGTATAATCCACAAATCTATGTTTGTTACGTAACTGCATTGAAGAAATATACAATTCAGAACCTACAAATCTACTCAGTTCTACTTCTTGCTTTCCCAGTCATTAAGCCAAACAAGTTTATTTACATTCACTTGAGGCACTGCTGCTGGCTTCTTATTTATAATGTCACCAGAAAGTGAGAGTAGGTGTTTGCATGGAACATTTGTAGCTGGCATTACAAAATATTTACTTCCAGTTATGCTAAAGTTTTATATGCCCCTTTATGCTTCAGCCACCATTCCAGAGCACTTGCTCCCATGATGATGATGCTCCTTAAAGAAAAGAATTAAAGACTGAAATCCTTGAGGAGAAATGTATGTCTCCTGCTCAGTTTTACCCACATTTCATGTTCTATCAGTCTTGGATGATGACCCAGCACACTGTCGTTTTAAGAGTGCTTTCACAACAAATTAGATTAAATGCAAAAAAAGTACCAATGTAATAATTCTAAAGATTGCTAAATTTTGATTGAATGCTGTAGCTATTTGAAATGCCAACCAAAAATCTATGAAGAACAAGGTGTGGATCAAATTGTCAGGAGTCTTAAGAGTATGACTTTGATGAAACTACAAAATCTGAACAACCAAGTCAATCAACCTTCTGCTTGTGGCATCTGACTCAGACAATGAAAATGGGCATGCATCAGTCCACACTGCATTGGGTTGCTATCAAGCAGAAACCATCATCAACATAGAGACACATTCTCTTAAATGGTGGTTGATGCATTAAGGAACATATGCATCTATACAACAGTGCCATATGAATGCCAGTTCTCACTTTCAGGTGACATTGTCAACAAGAAGCAGGGAACATTATGTCTTGCAGACTGTAATCAAGCTTGTTTGTCTGAGTGTTTGTCTTAAGGAGGACTGAGTGGTTTTTGTACATAATTCCGTATTTGTAAATTCAATGTTCATGATAAAGAAATTGCACTATTGTACTTGAAAAATATTTTGTTCTTTACAGTGAAAATATTTGCAATAAATATAAAGTGAGCACCTTATACTTTGCATTGTCTTGTAATTGAAATCAATATATTTAAAAATATAGAAAAGCATTAATATAGTTTCTATTATTACTTAACAGTGTAATTAATCACACTATTAACCACAATTATTTTTAATTGCTCAACAACTCTAATTTTAACTATGTAAAGTAAGCTTCATGACAGCAATTAATCTATTCAAAATGCTAGTGTGTGTTACCTGGGCTACAGATTCTCTCAGCTCCATCTGTTTCTCTTTACAACTATATATCCTTTGCCTTACATTGCTAAAACTTAAGGTAAGTTGATGGACACACATTTTGAGACTATACACATTTAATTAAGTTTACAAAACACTTCAGTGATAGTAAAATAGGCAGTGCTAAAATGGTTATGTAGCTTTTCATAAACTTGTACATCTAGAGCAAAAGTTACCTTAATAAACAACACACACCTAAAAAGAATTCCCAATCAATGATATTTTATGGAAATGAAGTCATCATTGAAATAAGTAGAGGGTCACTGTGATAAGGGCTAGGCTTACCCATGATTTCACTCTAGTAGTTAAGTTACCGGGTGCCAGTTCTCACCTTTCTCCAGCAATCAGTCCAACATTGTAGTGTTTCATCTTTTCAGCATGCAGTGACTTGGCCCTCTGGTTAGTTTACCTATTGAGTTTACCCTTTCTGGAATAAACAGAGTGCAATGTGCTCACAGCAGAAAGGATCTTCAACCCACAATTGTTTGTTTATGTTGTACCATTTGGTTACATTGAGGTCTACAAACATAAGTATGACCATTTCTGTCTTGCCTTTTCTCATCTTAATGTTATGCTTAAAAAGTACACAGGATCTTTTTCAGGGGGATAAGGCAACACGCCGCAATTATGGATAATGTAGCAAAGTAGCATATGCATTCTCTCTCACACACACACATCCTGCTGATGGAGTAGTTACCAGTCTGTTGCTCAACACAACCTATTGGCCAAATAGAGTACGAGGGGGGAGCCGGGTTCTTGTCAGTCCGGACTGATGCTCCATGGTCTTAGCAAGACGGAACCCAAAGAACCATACAAGACACCCCATCCTTTATAGGATTGTCCTTCCATGTGAGACTATGCATTTTGCTTTGTCAGGCCTTAATCAGTCATTCAGCAACACAATCCGTTTTTCTACAACGTATGTTTATCTGGAGGTTGTTCTCGCAGTCATCTGATATCGGTATGCTGATGACCCCTCCAGGGGGTGTTGTCTTCTGGCAAAAGTTATCAGTTCCCTATCAAGGGGTGCTTGCCACTAACTTCAGGATTCAACCATCTGCTTTGGTCCAGTTTGCATCTTCAGTGTGCTTTAGCTTAACTGATAATTATTTGGTGCTTCTTAGACTCTGGCCCCTCCTCTGACCATTTGAGCATGCGGTCGTCTTCACACTAATCTCTCCTAAAACATTCTCTCTCTCATTCACACCAACAATACATTTACACAATTGCAGCACAGAACAAAGGGTACTTCTAGTCATTAACAAAGTTACGGAGTCTTTCAACATTAAACTTCTTTCTATCAATTACAAGGGTTAGGGTTAGGATACCTAATACTATCATCACTACGTATTACAATATTCCATCCCTTTGCTTTAACATCAGAACCTGCTAACATTGAACAGAGCTGGAGCTAGGTTAACAAAGCTGCCTGGCCTGTCTGAGACCTACATTTTATGTTTAAGTTTAATCCAAACCTTTTGCTATAACATACATTCTTTATAACTAACTAACTTATTACCTACAAAATTACAAGGCTACATTACTGGTGTATGATAATTTGAGTGAGCACTAAAAATGTCTCCTCCTGATTTGTGAAGCTGTGAGAATACACTTTAAAAAGTAAAGGGTTTCCTATTTGAAAGCTCGTATGTATTTGAAGATAGTAGAAAAGGCTATGAAAAGCAATTAACAAAAGTGCTTCAAAAGTTTCAGAATATCTTATGTAACAATTATTCAATTACATTAAAAATAATGCACTTATCCAAAGGTTAAATACTGACAATACTGTGTCTACTAAAAAGACAGAAACAGGTTGTTAAACGTTCCATTATACTGTATATCCTCAGTATTTTGATTTCCTCGGACATTTCAAAACTGGGGAAAAAGCAAACCAAATATGTCAATTGCTTACTGGTAAAGAACCTTATGCTTATTAATTTGAAGCTGTATGCCTTGAAACTAAACAGTCCTTATTCAATTTCTAAATGCAACAACCTTTCCTGTCTTATTGTCTTAACTCTTTCAGTCTTGATGAGTAAAGAATGCACCAAATGAAAAATTACTTGGATGGTGTTTTTCTGGGGCTGTGGCTGAAGTGTAGATTCCATAGAATATGTGCCACGTCACTGAAGACGACATTAAGTGCATTACATGAAATATGAAACATTTTGCAGTTTAGATTGTTTATTATAATTTAATATGCAACAGAAAGGCATAATTTATTGGTTAAAACAGGGATACTCAAGATTCTGTTGTAGAGTATGGCAACCTTCCAGTTTAGATAGAATGTCCATTATTTTTTGTGTAAAAACAAAATAGATTAGCTTTGAGCTAATTAGAAATGGAGCATATTTTCAGTCTCCAAGACTTCATTTTTCTGTCTGTAAAATTGGGACTACAACATAAGCTTGTCCTACTTATCAGAGGCTCTAATGTGTTCTCCAGAACACGTTTGGACATGGGCAACAAATAAGAGGAGCTACAGAAGTGCAAAGTATGCTTTATAACCGCTCAAGACCAGTGTTCCCTCTAGGATTTGTGGCAGCACAGCTTCACAGGAGATTAATCAGCCCCACCCAGTCAGAGGCTCAGGGCTCCATGCACAGAGGGAAGCTTAGAGGGAACACTGCCCAAGACTATATTTTAGGAACTTAATAAAAAACACAGTATTTTACTTTCTTACATTTTACTGTAAGTAAAAGTTGTGTGTGTGAAAGTGTTTTAAAAAATTCATCAAGTTGTGTGAGAGAAAAAATACATAACAGTGAAAGCTTTGTTATCCTGCACTCAAGGGGAATGCGGGTTGTCGGTTCACTTAATGTGCCAGATACTCAGTCTTATTGCTCTGCCCCTGCCCCCTAGTTCGGCAACCAATCCCCATCCCTTTGGGAACACCTAACAAAAGGACTAACAAAGCATCCACTAACAAAGCATCCTCCACCACACACATTTGGTCACTCAGGGTATTTTCACTGTCTTCTTCCTAAGCAGCAGGCAGAGGAGCAGGCCAGCTGCCCTGGAGCTCTCCAGCAGATCCAGCTCCAAGCAGCTCAAGGCAGGCTGAAGAGGAAGAAAGGCATAGTCGGCTGTCAAAAGCCCCACAAAGTCCAGCTCGACAGGTGGGAGCCAGGCATGCACGCCTGAAGACATGGTGCTATTATGGCTGAGGGCAATGCCAGTTAAAGTTTTAACAGCATGCCGGATAAAGCTTTCACTGCACATGTAAATAAGGGTTCAAGGAAAAAAGACTGAGTTATGGCCCTCAAAACACATTTTTTTCCACTTTTCATGAAGTGATAACTATGTGCATTACTGAATAATGGATAATTATTGAGAGGGATATATTTTTAAAACTGAGTAATGTGTTTTGTGCAACTTTTTACAATTTTAAACAATTAAAAGATAGTTAAGAAATGAAGTTCTGAATGAAAAAATTTTTCAATTTAAGCTTTGCATAAGTATGGCTATTGAACATTATACATAAGCAGATCTATCTATTTATTTATTTATCCGTAGAATGATTTTTGTCAGAATTCAAGAGGCAAAAAAGATAGGTTCAGACTGTGTCCAACCATGAATCTATACCATGTCAAAGGAAGTTTTGCTATTGCTTCAATGGGTACATGATTGGACACAGCTACAGAAGGGGTGGCTTTTGTTATACATCATCTCAGGAGGAAAAGAACACTGCACAGGAACCTCTTCTCGAGTAAAATTTATGTACCAGTGAGACCCTACGAAATTATGCTCAGCTTCTAATTAGCTCAGTGCTAATCTATCTATTTTGTTTTTACAGAACTAATTTAACAGTTGGCACTTCACACACAGGGCTTTACAAAACCATTCACTCATTCACCAGTGGTGAATAAGTAACTTTCCCCAAGGAATGCCATCAGTTTCCACAGACTAAGATTTCAATTAAGAAAAAAAGAATTTTAATTCTCTTATGGTTGTAATGGAATCCTAACTGAACAGAAGATAATGGATGCTGCTCTCTCTAGATCTGAAGTCTAATCTATGTTCTTATAATGGTGCTTATCTGAGTAAGAGTTCATTTCTTCTCAACTATCCCTCATTTTGAGAGGGATCATTCATTTTACTGACAAAAATTAACTGTGTCCCAAACTTATGTTGAAAATTCTTCATCACAGATTAAGTAGTGAAACTGAGGTTACAGAAACAGTTATGTACACTGAAGAAATGAACTCTTCAGAGTCTAAATTTCAAAAGCATGAATAGCTGCATGTAAATCTTATCTCTTTGTTCCACATTGTATCCCATACTTGAACCTTATAAGGTTGAGCAATATGGACAACTGATACTTCTATTTTTGTTCACGTATTTTACAAGCTCCAGCAGAATGAATATTGGCCAACTTTTTTCATTTTCTAAAATAAATTATATTACCACAAGCAGAAAAGTTGTTATTCTTATAAACTGAAAAGGAGACAGTGGATATTTTAGAGCAGGGGTAGGCAAAAGGGCCTCCCGCGGGCTGGATTTGACCTGCCAAGCAGGTTGATCTGGCCCACGGAGGTCCTGCCACTCCCTTGCCCTCAGGACAATCAGGGCCTAGGGACAGCAGGGGGAGTGTGCAGTGCTTAGAGTCAGCCTTGGTGATTGACTAAGTAGGGTTGCCAGAAAAAACACCAAACAACAACAACAACAAAAGTTTCACCAGGAAAAAGTTTATTGAGCAAAAAAATAAAATAAAAGACCCTGAGAGTTGTTAAGACAAAAAAAAAAAAAGGGTGGAGACAGCAATGACCCCTTTAAAAACCATCCGCCCACCATCTTGCCTCCCTGCGCCAGGCCGGACAGCTCCTCTGCGGAACCCAGTAAGCGCTAGGGTTGCCAGACTGCCTCCATATGGAGCTGGACAGCACAGGATTTTCGCCTCCTGGCCGAGGAAAAAAAAAATCAGAAAGTACCTGACATTTTAGGTGTCTGGTATTTTCTGAATTTTTTTTGCCAGACAGGAGGCTTCAATACCAGACACCTGGCAACCCTAACTCTAAGCACTGTATGCCCAAGGGCAGGGATCAAGAGATTTTGCACTCCCCACCCCCAAGCCAATCAGGGCCTGGGGACGAGGGATGGGAGGGCGAGCACCACGCACTCCTTGAAGGATGGAGGCAGGGCTGGAGGAGATTTCACATGCTCCCCTCACAGCCACGGGCTCCCACTTAAGTTTAACCAGTTAACTGGTTACACAACATTTTACAACCGTGTTACAGTAAGTTTAATCTTGCGGTGACAAAAGTACCAATGTTTGTAAAAATAAAGGAAACTTTTTACAAGTCACAGAAAAAAATTGTCAACCATAGCCACTACCCAGGAAACCATGAGCAGTCATATTTGGAAGGCACCAAGACTACTAAATCACAGAACACTTTTATTGCAACAGACCATGTGTCAAGGCTCCGTCCGCACTCTGGCACAATAAATACAGAAGTGGGGGCCCACAAAAGTACCCCAAAACATTATCTTTCCAGGCTTTTGTATAAAGCTTCCCCCCAAAATCTTAAAACCCTAGATTTTGGGGATAAAAAAATCCACTGCCACCACCCAAGTGATAATAAAGAAACCAGGGAGAAACTACTTGGGAAATCTCAGCCCCAAAAGTAAAACCAGGACACAAAAATTAACCAATACCAGGTTAATAAAAAGAAAAGAGAAAGAACTTTTATTATCACCACAATATTCCTGTTTCAAGCATAATGCCTAGATGGAAAAGTCACAAATTGATATACTCATGGGGGGATTCCACCATGGGCCAAAACTTAGTTACAAAGTAGAGGAAAACCCATTTTTAAATGCACAGACATTAGATTCCCATTCCCAAACCATAAAACAATAAAACCTAATGGATTTATCTAAACTTTACCCTACTTACAGATAGTAAAGAGTCTTTTCTTGGAGGGAGACAGTGTCTGTCCCCCTCAGTAGCTGGAGAGAAACTGCCCGGGGACAAAGGAGGGAAAAACCCAAAAATTCCCTTTTCCCAGTTTGAAAGTTGGCTGCATTTCTATTGGCTGAGCAGATACCTGGCTAGGTAAAGTTAACCCCTTAATCCCCAGGCTGCTGCCCATCCCTCATGGTCATGACACCATGGGTATACAATGTCTGGTTTATAGGGTGAAGCATAATCAAAACACTGCTGGTACCACCCTCCTGTTTTGCTCAGTGCATGTTGGCTGTCATACAGTATTACTTTTGTATTATAGCTTCTCATCTAAGATTACACGATTGGTAACCCAGCTGGTCTTCTCCAAGACTTGCCTCCCTACTGCCATTCCCATTATTACTTCCAAATTTGGGGGGGTTGTTTTCATTTAATTTAATTGTTTAAGTACAATATTGGCACTTCAGTAAAGACAGAAGTTCCTGCATTCACAGGCAAATTAGCTATTCTAAATTGTGCCAAAGAAGCTACTGTATGCTATTCAGTAAAATTAGAACAAAACAAGAAAATTTGTCATCACTTATGATGCAGCACTAATTCATTTTTCATGTCTGAAAAATGAAATTATACAGCTTCTGTAATACATGCAGCAATGTCTTTTATACTAAAGACATACATTTTGCAAGTTCCAACCAATTAAAATATTTAAAAATTGTTATACATGTTTAAGGATAAACAAGCTGAAAACATTTTTTTCCTATTTCATGAAGCTGTTTTACAAACAAGAATATTTTAAATGAATTTCTCTATTTACCAGAATTGAAAGTTATTTTATGGCATATTATATAATTTACTTACAATGAGAGAAAACCAAAAAAGTCATAGGCTTCTATTATTCAACATAAAAAAAGAGGCTTTAACTCAAACAGTTATCTATGGTGAAATGAAAATACTTAACAACAATCATGAAATCAATAAGCATTTTTCCACTACAATAAGAGACACATTGCCATTAACATGTTAAAAAGTTGGCTATTTTTGTTTTCTTTTAGAGAGTGTGGGAGGTCTGTTTGGTTTGTTTTTCGAATTCAGAAGTCTAGGAAGGGCTAGGTTAATGGCAATTGAAACTATTATCAAAACACTTATCAAAATACTGGATTTTAATAAGGACGTTAGATAATGTGTACTTGAATAGTTGTGTAAGCACATGAAATCTTAGTGGTGACATCACTATTAGATAGCCCTCAGGGGTGGGACTGGCAGCCAGTGCGCTCCTAGCTCCACTCCCAGGGAGCCCCCCTGAGACTCTGTGCTGCTGCTTCTCTATCACAGGCAGCAGTGTGGAGTGCCAAGCTGGATCTGGTCTGGGAGAGGAGCCAGTTTAAAGACCAGCTTCCCTCATAGACCTGCTACCTGCTGCCCCACACTCCTGCCTCTGATACACAGGCAGCAGCACAGGTGAGCAGCAGCTCCTGTCAGTGGAGGATCTGAGCTCCCCACCAACAGAGGTTACTCTGTGGGATGCGGAGCAACCTCTGTCCATGGGGAGCTCGGACCACCCCCACGGACGGAGGCTGCATTGCGGCAGCCTCCCTTGCCCTCCTTCCCCCGCACTGCTGCCCCTTTTAAGCCAGCTCACCCCAGCACCGGCTCCTGCCTGTCCCTCCTTGCTACCTCTGTAGGAAGCAGCAAAGGAGGGGGACAGATGGGTCCGTGGGAGCCGATACGCACAGGGAGCTGGCTTGAAAGCCAGTTCCCACCCCCCAGCACCAGCTCTGCGGTGCCGCCTACCCTTCCCCCCCTCATCAGAGGCAGCAGTTCGGAAGTGAGCAGGGCAGGTGAATCCAATGCTCATGAGGAGCCTGCTTAAAGCCAGTTCCTCACAGGCACCAGCTCCCTCTCCTTCCCCCCACTCCTGCTGCCTCTGATACAGTAAGGGATGGGGGAGTGAGTGTAGTAAACAGGATTAACTGATAAGCCCAGTCTTATTGGCTAATCATTTATTGGACTATATGCTAACATCCCTAGACTTTAGAGTATCCAAATTCATCCTTGGCACTTGAAAGCAGACTTTCACATTCAGCACACAAATTCCAGCACTTGTGAAGTTTAATCTCCCTCCAGTCAGTCTTCTGTATTCAATTGACAACATTCATCAGTCTCCACCTATCAGGTTTGGTAGAGTGGTCAGGCTGACACTAAACAAAACTATACAGTAATCATCGTTAAAATAGCTGGCAGATCCAAGTATTCATATTTAGAAGATCAGCATCCATTGATACCAGAATTCAAGGCCTATACTGAGGTCTAAAAGTTGATTGATTATTGCAATGGAAATTTAAGAAATCCATAATGTTCACAAAATTGCCCGATAGCAAGTTAAGAACAGACTGATTATGGACAATCTGCTTACTTTCAGGAAAAAGTAATGTGGTTAGAGGCCTTACAAGAGTTTGCTTATAGACCATTCATCCTCTTAAACAACAAAGTACCCAATACAACTTGCAGTCATTCATTAGCCAGGAAAGAAAGGGATCCCTATTTTAACAGTGAACTGAAGTATCCACAAAACTAAGTGATATGGTCCAAAATTGAAGCAGGCTGTTGAGACACCAATCCAATGAGAGTGACAAGTAATACAAATTTCTACAAAAGTAACTCAACACTGTTCACAGGGAAAGTTTGATTCTCTAACCAGACTGTCAACTACGTAAAACAATTCTGGAGTAAAAGTCACATGCCACAATGGAAACAAGGAATTATTTTCTTTGTAACTAGGGTTAGCAACTAATTATGTAAATCTAAAAACCCTTATCCCACCCCTTTTCCTACCTCTTTCCCCAAGCTACGTCCTTGTCCCATTCCTTCCCTGAGGCCCTGCCCCACCTACCCCGCTCACCCTATCCCCCCCTCTCCATCACTCACTATCACCAGGCTGGATCAGGGAGTTGGGGGTAAAAGAGGGGATGGGACCCCTGCACTCCCTTTGGCCAGAATTCCCAGCTGCTACAAAGGCAGCTCTATCTGGGATGGAAGGAACAACAGCATCCCACCACTGTGGGAAGGGCTCTTTAGGGAATGGAATAGGCAGAGATCCTCTGCATGACAGAGGGGCCTTTTCCCAATATCTCCTTGATCAACTATATCAGACAACATGTTGATAAAGCAGTGTCAAAGCTGTATGCAGTCCCCAGCTCACCATGTCTCCATTCACCTAGATTATGTACAACCTCCTTATAAATGGAGATTCAAGGAGTCCAGAGGGCTGGCCCACACCATGGCGGCCTTGATTGCTTCATGTCCTAAAAGACCTGGTTGAAATGTGTGGCTGACAAACAAAACACAAATGATGAAAACACTCAGACTTCATAAAAAGTTCATCTCAATTAAAATTTGGTAAAAAAATTGAAAAATGTCACATTTAAAATAATCTAAAAAATTCTAAGGAATAATACAAGAAGAGAAGGTACACACTGAAAACTGCAAGATATAATCAGCTCTATTGACTATGGATGAGGGGTTTAAGAATGTAGGCTGCCCTGGGGAGAAAACACAACCTGTACCCTCTCTCACCACAACAGCTTGGGGCCAGGTGAGAAGCACCTCTCTATGGCTACTTCAGCTGCAGCAGGCACAGATGAGAAAGGGGTGCACATCCCCCAGCTGGGGGACAGTAGACAGATACACAAACTCTCTGAAATATATAGTAGTTAAATTGATAGTTGTCCCTTTCTCCATCCCTGCTCCCTGCTGGCCCAGTGGGATCTCGGACCCCTTACTGTCTCCTATGGTCATTTTGCAGTGTAACTCCCTCCTACCGGACTCCTCCCTTTCCCCTGTATAAGAAACATGGCAGCACAGCTTCACAGATGATTAATCCGCCCCGCCCAGTCAGCTCCCTGCATAGAGCCCTGAACCCCTGACTAGGCGGGGGTGATTAATCACCTGTGAAGCTGTGCTGAGCGCAGCTTAGAGGAAACACTGGTTTCAACCCATGGTAAATCTCAGCAATGTCCCGTGGGAATGCTGAATTATCATCTGAAAATAAGGTTCTGATAGATTTTAGGCCTCAAAGTGTCTCTCTGGTCCAGAGACAGAATTATTGCTGCTAATGTAACCATCAAGCTGTGTATCTTTAGGTATTTGTTTAGTGATCTCAGATCCAGAATGGATCTCTATCTTTTTCAGACATCAGGAAATATTTGAGGCACACAAACCTTTCCCTCTATTTTTGTTGGGAACTGATTCCATAGCACCAATATTCTACACTATTTCCTGACATAATACACATTCATGAGAAAGTCATGAAGGAGGATAAGGAGGAGAGATCAATAAGAAAGGGAATGAAGGAGGATGATAGAAGTAGACTGAATAACCATTGGAGATTTCCATATCTACTTGTCTGGTATTCTTTTTTTACAATTTTGTCAAAGAAGAACGTATCCAAGAGGATGTAGATTATACAAGTTTTGCAGCAATCTATGGTGGAAGAAATAGCTTATGGTCTCAACCAATGTCTGAACATTGATGTTTCAATACTGAGGGCTGTAAAGTTCAAGTTTGGGGTGCTGTCAGTCTTGGGTTTTTTTGTTTTTTTTTGTATCAGTTGTCTTTTCTGCTGGAGTTCATATTTTCTCTGATGTGGATGGAAATAGGCAGTTTTGGATCTTTGTGATGCCTGCAATTTGCTATATTTTTCCTATGCAGACATGTAGGTTCCCAAGGAACGTACCATGGTTCAAGTCCTTTACTTCATTTGGTGGTATGTGTTTTTTCCATGCAGAGAAAGTTCAAATGGAAGTTTCTCCACAGCTGTTTGGACTTCTGAGTCTGAAGGGTGACATCAGGAAGCTCTCCTTATTACTCCTGAAGTATATATGGAACAGGCAGCTAAGTCTGCAGAATCTAACAAGTTCCTTGTCAGAAGCTGGCCCTCAATATTGATGGCTTGGAATTGCTTTTTTTGTTTATTTGAAAGATGTTCAATACAGACATTCAGTTTCACATAATTGATGTGCTTGTCAAGCCTTGATGGTGAAATCTAATTAGAAATCCTAGACTGTAGGGTTGCTGATGAGTAGTGTTTCCTACTAAGTCCAGTCTTTTCCAGTCCTTGTCATCGGTTCTTGATTTAGTGTAGTGCTATATGCCATTTTCCTAGCACATCTACCACAAGGGAATCAATCAGGCGATGTATGGAAAAAGAAACTGCATATCTTTAGTGTGATATGATGGGGTGGATTAGGTACAAAGGCCTCTGGATTCTGCTACATCGATCCCAGAAGAGGAGCAGTGGAGAGATCTTCCAAGTGGGCTAGCAAGGCAACTGGTTCATATAAAAGGAGTTGAAGGACTAGAGTGAGTGCAGTTTGCTTGCAGGGACTGGGGGAACAAAAGGTTAGTCAGACTGAGGACCAGAGCCCAGGGAAGACTACAGGGACAGCATACGTGGCTCAGCCAGAAGACTTTCCAAAGGGATCCCACAGAGATCTTCCAGAGGTGGGTACTTTTGACAGATCAATGCTGCCCTGCAGAAAAGTAGTGAGACTGCAGGCACTGTCTGCCAAAGAAAGGGGGTGCTTCAGTGGGGATTTGAAGTGAGTCCACCGTTCTCCTGGTGAGGTCTTGAAGTTGTCTGAAGTCATCTGCCATAGTTGGAGGTGGCAGCATAACAGCCCTTTGGAAAGGGTCATGAAACGTTGGCTGTTGGTTTAAAAAAAAATTACTCCAGTCTTGCTTCCTGTTCCTAAAAAGGAGAGACTCTTGAGGTTCAGGAGTCTGACAAGGAAACAGGAGATAGTTTTACCATGTCATTGAAACATCGGAGATCCTAAAGAACTAGTAGCTGTCAATGGAGTCCAAATACGGCCATTGCGGCATTACAAAGGTGGTGATACCCAAGGATGTCCATACCAATTCACGGACCAATATTGTGGTTTTGCAAGTGCTTTAGTTGACTGCTCTCTTGTTGCTCTGAGACCAAAGATGTGTTATTATTGCCCTCTTCTTCACTCTATAGAAATGGAGCAGATAAGGAAAACCAAAAGTGGGTGTCTCAGTACCACAGGGAATGCAGGAGACATATGTGGCCAGTACAGGGGATTCTAAGATTTCATGTGACCAAGAGGTCTTTGGAAAAATACAACTCCTACATTATTGTGCTGGTCATCATGACCAACAGTGTAGAAGGACCAGTCTATGTTTAGGGAGTTTGGTACCTACAGTGTTCTGAGGTCTTTTGATCAAGATCACCATCTTCTGGCTCGAGTGCTCAATACAGAGGCTCTCCTTTGTCTCTAGCAGTGCCATTTTAAAACTAGTTCAGTCTGTACGACTTCTCTTGACTGATGGTACCAACACCTCTGAGCCTGTGCCATCAGATTTTGGGTTTACTGATGGCACTGGTAATTGAACTCAATTCCTAATGGGTATCCTGTTGCAATTCTTCATTCACACATTCAATTTTACTGGGGATCTTTTCCCCCTAGTTATTTCTTCAGTCTGGGGCTTATTGACCTTCTCTGTGAACATATGAGAGCAATCAGATTTCCTTTTTGAATCCGCATGTTGGTCACTTTGAGGAATATTGCTGAAGAGGAGGTCCTCAGTCTGCTGGATGTCAGTCTAAGTGACCTTTCCATCATAAGGGGTCCGAATTTCAGTTAATGTATCTTCTCTTTGATTTTAATTTCAGAGCAAGTACACTTCAGTAGTACGTGGGATTATCTTAAACAGCCAAGTGCAGCATGAATGGCTGTCTTATTGGAATAGCTTCTCTGTAGGGGAGACAGTGTTTCAACCTAGGGGAGCCAGGCATTCCCCTTTTCAAGGTTCATTCTCCACCAAGAGGGAGAGAGAATAACAACAGTAATTTCCAAGGAAGTAAGCTTTATGTTTTTGAAATGGGAAAGGGAATAGTAATAGTCTAGGTAACAAACTCTATTACCTATAGACTAAAGTTCAGTAATGAATGAACTCTCAGACTCTACTAATACTATGTGTCAGGCTAAGGCCAATTGAGAGAAAATGAGGACTGTTTGCCCACACAGGACTAGCTTTTCTAGGGAGCATGAGTGGCACATACAAAAAGCAAGGGAAGGCAATGTCTTCCCAAACTGCATGGCAGCCCTGTCAACAGTCCACTGTCCAGCCCCCCACATTCAGTGCTTGGTCTTCTGCCTTACGTTGCCTGCCCTCACTGTACTCTGGGAGGGCTGGGATTGTCCTCATTTAAACCTCATTCTATTTACCTCAGACCATTTCTCCAGTTTATCCAGATCATTTTGAATTATGACTCTGTCCTCCAAAGCACTTGCAACCCCTCCCAGCTTGCTGGTATCTGCAAATGTAGTTAAAATGATGAGAGAGGTCTTGTAAACTTGGCAGCAGCCACATGTCTTTTGAATAAATATAAAAATTATTCCTGGCACATTTTCAGCAAGCCAAGTGTTACTAATCCAGCTATATATGTGAACAGTCAACATTTCTGGTAAAATGCTAAAGCTAAGCCCTCACCACTTACTAGATATCCAATGGCACTTTTGTCACCCCCCTCTCCCTACTCCCTACCAAGAAAAAGGGATGTTTATCAAATCTGGCTAAGGCACGGAGATCGTTATAGCCAAAACTTTTGTAAGTGTTTGCTATATTTGCATGTATTTTGAGTGTCATTTATTGCCCATTGTGTATGTTTTTCCACTGTGCTACGTCAATGTAACTACTGGCTTCAAATAAAGACCTTAGAAATCAATTATCATATTGACGAGGTCATCTTTAACTGGTATCAGAATGAAGCTCCAGCTAACAATACCTGGTCCTTTATTTACTAAACACCATAGATTATCATAACCACCATCACCTCTTTCCTTTCCTCTGTTCCATGTGCCAGCTTTTCATACAGAGTTAAATTCAGGATCTCTCTTGATATTTAAAACCTTTCATGGAATTAGCTCTACCTCTGAAATCACATTTCCTAGCATGACCATAACCTCCCACAATAATGGTACACCAAAATAAGAAGCTTTTGAATGTATGAATAATAGTTTAGGACCCACTCCTATAAAAGATAAGGAACAAGAAATAAATGTGAGCACAGATCTCACCATTTTGGGAACTCAAAACTTTTGCTTTATCAGCTCCTGATGGCACATAGAATTACACCCTTATTTGACTAAGCACTTAAAATGGTATTAGTTCTAATTGACATTAATAGAACTCAAGAGCTCAGGAACTAAATGCAAAACCTGTTTCTTTGACCCAGCGTCCCCTCAACTCCTTCACTTGCACAGAAATACTGCACACTTACTAGCTCATACATGAATCCCATCAATATATATAATTAAGCTATTTCTCTTACAGTCTGAGAAGGAAAAAAAAGTTACTTGTTTTTAAATATTTGAAAAAAAGCTTAGATACCATGGTGGCAGGGGGTATATGAAGAACTGAGAGCTTATTAAAGTTTTAATGTAAAAAATATTTAGCAGATGATACAACAAGTTTAATGTAAGGGCTGTTAAACTATCAGCAAATAAGGACTAAGAAGAGAATACACTTTTAGGACATTTCTAAAAAAAGAAGTCATACAAAGATGTTCATACGGCTTTGTGAACAACGTAACAATTAGAGAAAGCTATTAATAAAAGTCAAGAGTTGATATTCCACATGGCCAATTTGACAAAACTGTTATGGCACAGTTCTTAAATTAATAATCTCCCACAATGTACTGGCTGCTTCTCAAGCTAGACGGGTTCTCCTTGATGCTTAAAAAGGAGTCACAGGACAAATTAAGTGTAATATATGGACAAGCGGAAGACTTCCTACAAGAGCTTAAAAGAAATACAAAGTTTCTATATTAAAGCCATCATGGAAGACAAACAAATGGAGTTTTTTTTTCTTCTGGTTTGATATTTTCTACATAAAATTGCTTCACAATTGTTTCTTTTGAAAGCAAAAAAATTCTGAAAATGCAGATAAACAATACAGGAGGGACAGGCTCTTTACACACATGGAGGGAGACAACACTGCAAACTCATGACAGATCTGAGCAAAGATCTTAGCTGCTGCTGAAACCTGAAGTGTCAGCTGCTGGATCTAGAGCCCAAATTGTACTTTGAGTTACAAGCAACCTCCATTCCAAGGTATCTACCTATGAGCTTCTACTGCCCCCTGCAAGCATATGTGGTGTGATGACACATGGCCCTCCTACTGTGATGTTTTAGATGTTGTCACCTCAGCTCATGTACATAGTTAATTTAAAAAAATATGCATATCAGCATGTTGACCATTAACTCGTATTTTAGTAGTTGGATACAATATAAAACATTTACACTAGAAGCAATGTTACAGTTGGGATATTCTAATTGATACTGCATTGCAGTGATCATGGTTCTTCTCCACAGTCACCCTAAGGTAGGAGGTATTTTATTGCACAATTCAAGATGGCATACTGGCACAATATTTTACATCTGGCCTTAGAAAAATGATTTCCATGTCAACTTATGATAGCATATTACATGATAGTGACTTCATTCCAAATCATTTCTAGACTTCTGTGAGAAGGAACATCATGTTACCATCACTTATTCATCAAGTTTGTCATCAGACCAAAGAAGAGCATGTTCAGCCTGGGTACAAGACTGGAAGAAACAGTTGAGGACAACTTCACCATTAGCATTGATCTTCCTGAGGTTCTACTCAAGAAAAAAAATCCTTATGTAACAAAATAAGCCAGACATATCCAGTGAAAGGCATTCACATAGTATCAGAGAAAAACAAGCAGTGTTTTCATTTGCTGAGCCAGTCACCCTGGTTTATGTATGTTGCAAATAAGGCAAAGTTGACAATACTATTGAAACTTCATGACAAGGATGTAGAAGGCAATAGACACAAACACTCAGAGTTCTTAACTGCAACACTCAGTAGTATCAATAACATGGTCCAAAATAGGTGGCCAATGTTTATTTTCTTCTAGACGCTGGCATTGTAAGTTACATTGATTGGATCAGCAACTTAGGGCCAGTGGCAGGAAACCATCCCTCTTATTCGGTACCAGTCAAGTATTGACAGTGCCAGACCATAGTGGTCCAACCTACATTGTTATGCTTAGTGCCTAAACAATTTTAAAAATATGGGCTTAAGTAATTGATTGGATCAATGCGGTTATTTTGGGAGAACACCCTTCTTCCGAAATAACTGTTAAACCTCATTTTATGAGGAATAAGGGTTATTTTGGAAGAAGGGTGTTCTTCTGAAATAGCCGCATCTGCACCGCGGTTTGTATTTCAAAATAGCGCTATTTCGAAATCGTGCCATAACGCGATTAAATCCTGGCTTCATTTGCAATTTCAAATGTCTGCATTTGCATCCCTCTCTCGAAAGAGGGTGCAAGTGTAGACATAACCTGTGGTTGTAAATGCAAGTTGGCAGCACCATCTTGTGGAAGATTACCCAGGGGACAACAAAAAGCAACTTGAAAAATTGAGGTGCTTAGACCAAAATTTTCAAAAGTTACAAACCCAAAAAATAACTAGCTTTTGAAAATTTTTGCCTTAAGTTGTAACGTTTTACCATACCACTGAAGGGATACCTCTGAAAAGATACTACAAGTATAGAAGTTGGCAATTTACTTAAGCCCATATTTTTAAAACTATTTAGCCACTAAGTATGACAATGTAGGTTGGACCACCATGGTCTGGAACCGTCGAAACCTGACTGGTCCCAAACAAGAGGGATGGTTTCCTGCCACTGGCCCTAAGTCCCATCGCCTGCCCCAGCAAACACACTGCCTCATCCACCCCTTCCCGACACCGGAACCTGGCTGGGCTCCTTGCCCAGCTGCTGCCAGCTCCCTGGGGAGCACAGGCTCTGGCTCCTGCCATGAGGATCCAGCTCCACACATCTGAGGGCAGCTGTGGGACTTGTAAGCTGGCTCTCCCCAGTATTGGCTCCTGTTTCTCCCTCCTCCCCTGCTACCTCTCATACAGAGGCAGCAAGGGGGGAGGGAAAGTGAGCAGTCAAGTACTTATGCTTATCAGGTAGTTGAGTGGACTACTCACTCACATCCCTATTCTGAGCATCTAAATACCTTTGAAAATCTGGCCTAAGTGCTCAAGTCCCATTATGTAAGTGGTCTTAATCACTTCCTTTTGAAAAAAGAACTCATTTCCTCTCATCCTTATTTACAATCTCAGTGGAGCCTTGATTGTACTGCAGTAGCCTCTGGGGCACCAAACAGAAACATTCTGTGAAGTATCCAGGCCTGTGATTCAATACAATATTGTTTGCACATGGTGTCATAGTGTGATAAGAGTTTTAGTCGAAGTTCATGATGACTGCAAACCTACAAGTCACACAGTTATTATTTGTTTCAGATAAAATCTGTATTCTACACAATTTATATTTAAAATATACAAGAGCACCTGCAGCTATTAAGGGTACATCTACACTGCATGGCTATTTTGGGATACCAGAGATATCCCAAAAAAGGTACCCCACACTGATACAAGCTGCCCGTTATTTCAAAATATTTTTCAAAATAACGGGCACACTATTTTGCCATCCCGGTAACCATCGTTCCACGAGGGTTAAGGGATGTCTCGAAATAGCACATTATTTTGAAACTAGCCAATTAGCCCGTCATAAAATGGGATTTTCAGGTCTCTCCTCCATGTCCTATTCCCTTTCTATCTCAGTCTTCTCTCCTGAGCCTCTGGTCTCTCGCTCCGTGTCTGTCTGTCTTCCTCCTCCTCCTCCTCCTCCTCCTGCCTCTCACTCTCTTTCTCTTCTCCCCCTCCTGCCTCTCATTCTCTCTTCTCCTCCTCCTCACTCTTTCTCTTCTCTTCTTCCTCCTGCATGGGGAGCATGGAGCCCAAATGGCTGTTTGCGCTGTTTGCTCCCATGTGGCAGCCCAGCTGAGTGGCTGCCTATGAGCTCCAGCTGCCCCCCTGCACCGTTTCCCTTCACCCCAGCATTGATCCTGCAGCCTCCCAGTTGTCCTCCACTTTCCCCTCCCCCTCGTTCCCCTGCCCTCTCCCCAGCCAGGGTCTGTTCACGGGCAGGGGATGGGACCTGGAGCTGCTGTCACACCGCACGTCACTGCCCCGTCCCCCTTCGCTTCCCGCCGTAGTGCTCGGCTGACTTCTGCACCACTCAGCTGGGCCACCGTGGGGAAGCAAGTGGCCATTTGGGCTGCCCTGCGGCAGCCTGGCTGAGCGGTGCAGAAGTGAGCCAAGTGCCACGGCGGGAGGTGAAGCGGGGGCCGGGCAGTGACGTTCACGGCCAGGGGGCGGGGCCTGGAGCTGCTGTCATGCCTCATGTCACCGCCCCACCCCCCTTCTCCTCCTGCTGTGGCGCTCGGCTGACTTCTGCGCCGCTCAGCCGGGCTGCCGCGCGGGAGCAAGCAGCGCAAGCGGCCGTTCGGGCCCTGCGCTCCCCATGCAGCACAGTGGTGCTGCATGGCGAGTGCGGACCCCAAATGGCAGCTTGCGCCGCTTGCTCCCATGCGGCAGCCCAGCTGAGTGGCACAGAAGTCAGCCGAGCACCACGGCGGGAGGCAACAGCGCCCCCCAGAGGCAACACCAAACGATACAGCATTACAGAATCACAGACATTGGGCTACTATATATATGATTTGGCACTGTGTAGACACGCCAAATTTCAAAATAAGCTATTTCTAAATAGTTTTGAAATAAGATACACAATTTGTGCTATGCAAATTGAGTATCTTATTTCGAGTTTAGGGTGCTGTGTAGATGTACCCCAAATAAGTACTTAAGAGAAATAATAAATAGAATAACTACTTTATTAAAATTTGGTACATGCATAAAATGCTATTAGACATGCTTCAAGAATTGCTTTATATATGTATTGGTACTTTAATACCCAGCTGTTAATGAAACAGCCTTGGTTCTATAAATTCACTGCCACTGACAAGAAACTTGTAGTGTCTGGTACAATTTATCTAAAATACTTCTGTGAAATATCGTGTTATTTAAGCTCCAATCCAAAACGACAGAAACAAGCAAACTGCTAGAAAAGGAAGTGAACTCGACTTATGAATGTAGAGACCTCTCATGGGTCACTGAAATGGAACCTTAACCTCCAAACTAAACGCTGCTCTTTTTGAGCCAGTGTAAAAGCTGAACATTGGTTTGAAAGGTCTGTGAAAAGACAAAAAACAGGACATTATTTTTCAGGGAGTCTTGGAAGCTGTTCAGAGGTATAGAATACAAACCAGCACAAACTAGGGGGCAAGTTGGATGCCAGAGTGCAGTGCTTAAGTTATAAACTGCATTCAACATGAATATGGTGCAATTATACACAGCCCCCACATCAGACACTACAATCTCCACAGCTCTCTCCCTCCTCCTCCTTTGCTCCCCCAAATATGCTATGAGGTTTTCTTTTCATTACACGCTCACTCTCTCTTCCACCACCAATCCAGTTTTTATGCCAGTATGTTTAACAATAGATTAGGGAGGGCAGGTCATATTGAAAGGTTTTTGCCAGGGCTTCGAAGTCACTGATATGCTACTATACACCATCCAGCATCTCTCCAGCTGCTACTCCTTTCTCCATATTGTATTATTAGGAGCGTGGGGAGGGTTTAAAGGCTTTCATAATGAAGAAAACCTAGAAGAGGCTGAATAGAGTAAATGATGCAGAATCTGCAGACACTCTTGGTACAATAGCTGTGAGATAGGAGCTATCCCATTCATTTAAGTAAGGTGTTCATCTACCATAATTAGGCAAATAAGCTAAGACAATATAAACCATTTAATTTCTTATAGACCACTGAATAGGGAGAAAAGCAGAACTAAATATTTTTCTGTGAGTGACATCTTGCTTTGCCACCACAAGTGGGTGGTAGATGAGTGCATAGGGCACAGACTCTATAGGTGCTCTAGGGCTGGAACATCTATGGAAAAAAACAAATGATGGGTGCCAAGCACCCACTGGCAGTTCCCTGTCACTTACACCCAACCCTCACAGTGCCTCCCATCCACCAGCAGATCACTGATCGATGCCTCCTTCCTATGCCTCCTGCGTACCCCAATCAGCTATTTCACAGCATGCTGACAGGAAGCTGGAAGGAAAGGAAAGGAGCTAGGATGCAGCACACTTTGGGCAGTGGAAGT
The DNA here is from genome assembly GCA_019425775.1 of Rafetus swinhoei. NCBI lineage: Eukaryota > Metazoa > Chordata > Testudines > Trionychidae > Rafetus > Rafetus swinhoei. The sequence goes on along the minus strand of CM033437.1, from coordinate 184,482,806 downwards.
GGGTGAACGAAGTAGGGTTTGGAGAAAAGGATATAGCAGGGTCTGAGACAGGGCTAGGGGTTGAGCAACCCCAGCACCCCTCCGCCGCAGCAATTTGGAAAGCTGGTACCTATAATTGAGTGCCTCTCAATATATTTTGACCCCCTTGATAAGGAGCCCCTCAGAACTTATGAGTATATTTGAACCTCACTGTGGGTAGCTGAACCCATTGGAAGCTTGAGCACAAACACCTGAGCTCTGTTTCCTTGTGCAAGGACTCCAAAGCATAGGAAGATGTATCCTGAATGGTGATAGATTAAGCACCAGATGTAGAGCTGTACTGGAGAAGAGTGAGGACTTGATGCAGGAGTTATCTATAACATTGCTAATGCCATCTAAGTCTCTCTTTGAAAGCCAAGAGTTGAACCTTTCCTGGAGGCCTAAACCAAGGCTGAAGGTGGAGTTCCACGGTTTTTTCCATTTACTGATAGATGGTTTCAGCAGTGAAACAAACGAATGAATCTAAATAGACCTGTTCGAACACCCACTGTTAATGACTAGGGAAGCTCTTATGGCACAGACAAGTCAGCCTGTTCCAAAGACTTAAGCATGTTCCACAGTGTTCTGGGCATGAATGACCAAAAGAATACTGAGCACCGCAAGTGTTACAATGTTCTCCTATGTAAACCACATGAGACATACTCTTTCTATTTTATACAGAAGGCCTAACACATTGCCTATCTTAGAAACATTTTACATTGTGCACTAGCAGCTGAGGTTTTCCCACACACACACTTAAAATTTAGAGTCTGCAAGTAGAGAAACCATGAGACATATTCCTAGTTTGTCACAGTGAAGTGCTGGTGAAAGCCCACATCCCTTATATAGACTAAATTGTTGTCTATATACAATGGGGTGGTTGTGCAGTCTACTATTTATAGGTCTTCACTCTGGCAAATAAGCACTGGAAGAAATAGTACTTGTAGAATTCCTACACCGATGTGCAATATAAAAAGCAGACTATTATACTCCGAGCAAATTTTAAAATGTCAACCTTCATCTCAAAATTAGTGACCAAGTGGCTTTTCACATATTGTAAATGCAACTTTGAACTTAAAAAAACAGGCACACATCATAAGGTATGGTGATGATACCTATAACTCAGACAGTTTACAGTTAGAGACATAATTCCTTAATAGCACATCAAGTAACCAAAATCATATGCTTATAGATTTCCTAGTGAAAACTGGGGATCACAAATGGTTTCCCAAAAATGAAAAGGGTCCATCATCTTTGATGGTGTCAGTCGAGATATCCAGTTTCATATTAAGAGAACTGGGTATTTACACAGTACACTTAATTCTCTGCAAATTATGCAGCAAGTTTGCTTTTTGAGTTGAGCCTTTTACTTAATGTCAGTAACTGAAGTAATTGGCTTTAGCCACCTCATAAGTCTTTCAGTTAACAGAGCTACTTAGTCCTTTATCACAGGTTTTATTGGTGACTGAGTATGAAAAACCCTTAGTACCTGTAAAAGAATCTAATCCAAATCATTATGTTTAGGATGTTGATAAATACATGTATGTTTTTAAAGGAATTAAAGAATGTTCTATAAAAAATAAATTGACAGAGTTATCACAAGCCTTTTGGTCCTCAGAGTTCAATTTATTTAAAATTGATCAATCATGGTTAAGAATTTAATCCCAGGCTTTCCAAGATCCCATTATCTGGGAGGAACACATTCACAGGTCATCTTCAGCCCCCAATTTGTTCTCTCTCTCTTACAGTTGAAAAGAAACAATATCAATATTCCTTTAAGAATTTTTACTCAGAACTACACTCCCATCTGCTGTCAAGTGTCATTTTGTCAATGAATCAGAAATCTAAGATACTTTAAACAACTTATTTCAGAAGTTGCACACATTTGTGGAGTCATGTGCCTATTGAAAGGGGAAAAAATCATTGAAAGGAGTTATGAAAGACAACTGAAACAAATACAACTTAGATCAAAAAAGATTCAAGCCATTCTTAACTGGACCCTTTTTGACTACCTACTCAAGTAAATTTATAGTTCTACTCATCATTTAAGTTGCTTAGGCAATTGGCTGGCCAGAAATAGCAACTGCGTAACTGGATCCTCTGTAGGACGGTAGCTGGAGAAGATATTCACCACCTACAGAGAGAGTAAATCTGTACAGAAACACATTGCAATAACTTTCTGTGACCCAGATTTGTTTCTGTAAATGGTCTAGAGGGAAGACACGCGTGTTCAAAACAAGAAACCAAGTTGGGATTTCTTTTTATCTGCCATCATCCCTGTAAAGATTTTACTTGTATAGTCTGGGTACGATTGTCCAGACAATACTGAATTTTGGGGAAGAAGAATGTTGGTGCCAAGAAGCAGATTAGGAATCTCTAAGGAACACTTAAATGTTCCCCACACCATGGAGGGTATCTAAAGAAGTAGGTGAAAAAGAAAAAGACATCTTACAAAAGATCAGTTCCTGTTACCAATACAGTAATTACTCGTTTAACATGTGCCCGCTTAACACGTTTTTGCAATAGCATGTTTTTTTAGTGAACATTTTTTGAATAACACAACCATCCCCGAAATAACACAAAAATAATCAAGTGGCAGACTACTTCGTGCGGCAGTGTAAGTTGGTGAAAACGGTGATAATACGCATAAGCGAATGAATACACGTGGTCACAGCGCTCCTCCACTCACTCACATGTTTATCTTTGTGTTTTAACAAACCGTGGCAATTTGTATTGCTAGTTATCTTGTGTTGCTAGATATCTAATGTGACACTGATGACCCAGCACCAACAAAAAATTGACTTTGCCACCACCACCTGAAACGCAACCCCCCACCTTTTCCATTATTTTTAATGGGAACATTGACCCCGCATAGCACGTTTTCTCTTAGCATGAACATTTTCAGAAATGCATCTATAGTGTTAAATGAGGAATTACTGTACACGAGATCTAAGAATCTGAAAGATACCTGTTAATGTATTTGATCACATTTTTTAAACGACAAAATTTAATCCTGAATCAGTTTTATCATACACCTAATTTCATTTCAGTCTACAGTATCCAAGAGTAAAAATACAGACTAAAAAATTCAGTTGGCTCTGCTACTCTAGGCTGGAGAATGATCTGTATGTACACAATTTTCAGAAAAAATTTTATTGCTAAACGTTCAACAAGTGCAAGCATGTGTTAAATGAACTTCTTTAAAAAGTTAAATTCAGGAATTTTTTTCCTCAAAATGATAGCAAGAGGCACAATCCTACTACACAGGCCAACCACATACAAAATTTCAAGTCCCTACTCCAAAGCACGGGAGTTTTACAGTTTTTCAGAAGAAAAGAAAAGATGCTTAAAAACAAAAACAAAAACAAAACAAAAGGTATTTCTTCCCCTAGCCTTATTCTTGCAAAAACTGTTGAACTTTAAGAGATTCATCCCGATGAAGATAACGACCATAAAAAAGTCTTGGTTCAGAGATTTAAGTTCAGAAAAGGCATAAGCAACTTAAGACTGCATCTTATATTAGATCTACCCACAAAATTTGAAGCTTCAGGAAGTATTCAAGTTAGTCTGTACAGGAAAAAAACAACAACAAATGGTCTGGTAGCACTTTATAGACTAACAAAACATGTAAATGGTATCATGAGCTTTTGTGGGCACAGCCCACTTCTTCAGATGACCAGAGTGGGCTGTGCCCATGAAAGCTCATGATACCATCTACATGTTTTGTTAGTCTATAAAGTGCTACCAGACCATTTGTTGTTTTTTTACTCAAAATTTGAGTCAGTCCAGCTACTTTGCTTTGTGGTGTGAAAAATTTACACCCTTGAGCAACGAAGTTAAAAAGATCTATCCTCCAATGTAGACAGTCCTAGTCAATAGAATATCCACACCACACCAACCAAACCACCTTTGGGGAAGTGAATCTGTTCTGTTGTCATAAGAATCCTCCCTATAAATTTAGCAAGTGTTTGCACTTCAGTTCTACTGTGGTAAAGTGGTAGCATTCCAAGTGTAGATTAGCCCTTAGACTGCGAAGTTTTGGTCAAACACAGTAAGCAATGCCATGAATATTGCCTACAATTATACATACATTTTGTACACAATCTGTGAGGTACTTAGCAATAGCTGGGAAATATTGTCCAGGTTCCTCAAAGCAGCCTTCATGATTAATTGCATTCTTAGAAAGCACTTCACTTTAGGAGTAATCCTACCACTCAAGAAGCCCACTCCTGGATTCATTCTTATGGCATTATTTGATCTTTAAGATCTGTTCAGCTTTTACATCAAGTTATTTCATGAGCCCTTTCCTGTGCATTGAAATGACCCTTGAATAGCGTTACTGGAGGACCAAGGACCCAATTGCTAAGATAAAATGGAAGCTTAGCATAATGTAACTGTTTGATTTCAATTTGTTTTTAAATACATTTCAAAATGTTACAACATTTTCCTACAGATCAAATTGATGCTGTTTTGAAATGTCAGGCAGATGAATAGTTTAATTAGAATGAAACAATATAGAAGTCAGTGGTTTATAAAGGGACAACTTGAAATCCAGAGACAAGGCATATGAGAATTTCTCATATTGGACCAACTTTGTTGGTGAAAGACACCAACAGAAGTTCGTCCAATAATAAGTATTACCTCACCTATCATCTCTTCAATATCCTGGGACCAACAATTACAACAACACTGCATACAACTTGAAATCCAATGAGTAGTCTTATGACACCTTAGGACATGTCTATGTTGGAGTTATTTCAAAATAACTCCCCTTATTTCGAAATAACAAGGCAAGCATCTACACAATCAAGCTTGTTATTTCAAAATAATGGACTTGTTCTTTCAAAATAACTCCTGCTGGTGAAGAGGAATAAGCTTATTTCAAAATAGTTATTTCAGGAGTTATTATTTCTAAATAACTTATTTCAAAATAATCTTGTAGTGTATACAAAGCCTTAGGACCTAAGAAAAATGTATATATAGTATCAAGTTTTTGTGGGCAAAACCCACTTCCTCAGATGAGCTTGAGTGGAGAAAAAAGGGAGACCCTCAGAATATATAACAGAAAAAGAAGGGAGAGTAGAAAGAAAAAAAAAAGTGAAATTCCTTTGTACAAGAATGGCTAATTTTGAATCCATTGAGTGCCCAGGCAGGTTAAAAGTTCCCTTTCCCATTTTCTCTGTGGCTACATCTACACTACCAGGTTATTTCGAAATAACTCCCAACAAACATTTCAAAATAAGCTTATTCCTCTGCACAAGCAGGAATTATTACTTCAAAATAACAAGTCCTTTATTTTGAAAAAACAGGCTTGGTAGTGTGGACACCCACCTTGTTGTTTTGAAATAAGGCGAGTTATTTCAAAATAATTCCCTAACGTAGACATGCTCTTTGAGACCAACAAAGGTGTGTGTATATATAGTATCATGAACCTTCATGGACAATACCCACTTCCTCAGATGAGCATGAGTGGGAAAAAAGGAGGGGGGGCCCTCAAAATATCTAACAGAAAAAGAAAGAGTGGAAAGAAAAACAACTGTCAATTGTAATGCCGGTGCTATTGAGGCTAATTTGTTGGGCAGGAAGTGTCCCATACTTAGCTTTTTATGTCAATGGGGTATTGAATGTAAGGAAAGCTGGTTTTATAATGGGCCATCCACTTCAAGTCTTTGTTCAAGCCCAGGGAAACAGTGCCAAATTTGCATATGAAGGTCAATTCTGCATTCTCTCTCTCTGTAGCTGGCATGTGAAATTCCACCAGATTTGCTCCAATCCCACAGGAAGAGACAAACACAAGATCTTTATCAGGAATTCTTAAAACTTAAATACCCACATGGGAAGTTAAGAAACAGATTGACAGAGCCAGACGAGTACCCAGGAATCTGGTTCTTCAAGACAGGCCCAACAAGGAAAATAACAGAAAAATAATAGTCATCACCTACAGTCCCCATCTTTAACACCTCCAGTCCACCATTGACAGTCTACAACAGTGATCACCAACAAGTAGATCATGGAGCCTCTGACAGGTGATCCTGACTGATTTGGCCAAGAGGCTATCAAGTGCAGCACTTCAGCTGCCCCTCCCCCTACTGCTGCACACCTCCTGCCCTCTGCTTTGGAGATGCCTCCCCCGACTCACAGGAGCCTCCTGCTTGCTGTGCAGGGCAAGGAAGGGACCCCCTCTCCCACCCTGTATCCTATCTCCACAGAGCAAGGCGGGGGGGCAGGTGGCACAACAGGACTTGGGATGGAGTTGCTGGCTGCTTTTGGGAGTGGGGCAGGGCCAGGGCAGGGGTGAGCCTGCTTTAGGCCCACTGCACCACCAGACAGGAACCACCTGAGGTAAGCAGTGTCCAGTCGGAGCCCACATCCTGAAACTCAATCCCAGTCATGAACCCCCTCGTGCACTCCAAACCCCTGCCTTAGCCCCAAGCACCTCTGCATCCAAACACGCTCCCAGAGCCTGCACCTAGAACCCCAACTGCCTGCCCCAAGCTCATCTCAGAGCCCTTCTCGCACTCCAAATCCCTTAATCAGACCAGAGCCTGCACCCCAACCCACTGCCCCTGCCTGGTGAAAGTGAGAGAGGATGGGGGAGGGAGGGAGGATAGAGTGAGCAAGGGGCGGGGCCTCAGAGAAGGAGCATAAAGGAGATGGGACAAAGGTATGTTGGTTTGAGGTAGATCTTGGATTGTACCTAAATTCAAAAAGTGATCTCATGCTTAAAAGGTTGGAGACCACTGATCTACAACCTATTCTGGAAGATGATATCTCACTCTCACAGGCCTTGGGAAACAGGTCAGTCCTCATCTACAGACAATCCCTTAACCTGCAACAAATTCCTTTAGCCATACATCACACCTCAGACACACTCAACCAGTAACCTACCCCTGCAATAAACCCCTGTTTCTAACTCTGTACAAGTTCATCTATACAAGTGACACCATCACAGGACCTAACCACTAAGACACAACATCGGAGGTTCGTGTAACTGTATATCCTCTAATGTGATATATGCCATTGAGTGCCAGCAATGCCCTTCTGCCACATATATTGGCCAAACTGGACACTCTTTATGACAAAGGTTTAATGGACACAAAACAGATATTAGAAATGGTAACACAGGACATGTATACACTGGAGAGTTATTTTGAAATAACTCCCCTTATTTCAAAACAAGGTGAGCGTCCATACTACCAAGCCTGTTCTTTTGAAATAAGGGGCTGGTTATTTTGAAATAACTCCTGCTTTCCTTGGGGAATAAGCTCATTTCAAAATAGTTATTTTGGAAGTTATTTCAAATAAATTATTTTGAAATAGTTTCCCAGTGTAGATATAGCCTAAGGTGCCACAGGACTACTTGTTGGATTTCAAGTTACAGACTAACATGGCTATCCCTATGAGACTTCTCAACTTGAAATCCAGTCACTCACTTTAGAGAGTAAGAATTTGTTTAATACTATCTATGCCTTCATGCCCCCCATTTGTTTTACAGTTAGATTTCCTACTGAAAATGTTTTTTACTTTTTGTAGGTCTTTCAGGAAGCACAAATGATAGAATTTGAAAAAAAAACACCGACTAAAGAAGCAGAGAATATTCACATCGCTTTTTGAGATATAAAGTAAATTGGAAAAAAGTGTTTAAGTTAAATAATCCTATATGTTAAAAGTAAAATTAGTAAATAATTTTCCAACAGTAATATACAGTTAGATTGTTCCCTTGGTTTCTAGAACCAAGTTAATCTAAATGTTATCCAATATCCACAAGAGGTTCTTGGGTTAACAGCACCTGACAAGATCAGGACTATGTTCAACATAAGTGGTAGCAGTATACCTTAGGGAAGGAGTGGACAAATACCAGCCCGTGGTATAGATCGGGTCAATGAGAGCTGTGAGAAGCAGCGTCCCGCCACTACAATTGACCAGGAACAGGGATTTGCAGCTAACAAGTGCTGCCATCACTGATACCTGCAGCCGTGCAGCTAAATGCAGTGGTGGCAGCCGACTGGAACTGCCCTATCTGCCCCAGCCTCATGGAATGGTCTGATAAAAGTTAATTTGCATACTTGAAATGACGCACATGTATGCAGCTTTTGTATAAGTAAACTACAATGTACAAGGAGTCTTTTTACATCACTATACCAGTTTCTGGATATCTGCTGTGCTTCAGTTGGGGACTGTGCCTCTGGAGGACTTGCAGACTTTTACAAGAAATCTTCATTACACAAGTGACTTCACTAAGCACTTTGGAAAATTACAAAGTAAAAAGCTTATCTTATTCAAATTTACAGACTTATGCAAAGTATCCATGGACTTTAAATGGAAATGTTGCACAAATAAGACTAAGTACTAGGATGTAAATTTCTGCATCATTTTGGTCATTTGTCACTAGGGATGTGACTAGTTAACCAGTTACTGCTCCAGCCTCATGCAGCCAATGAGGAGAGGCTGGGAGCTGGTAGTCCCCGTTTAATTGGTTTAATAGTTAACTGGTTAAATGCTGGGTTTAACTGATTAACTTGGTTTTTACAACACTAGTTGTCACAAACAAGAAAATGGATAATCTTGTAATGTACTTTTATCAAACAGAGCATTCTTACTTCAGCTGAGGCCTGGGTAAATAAAAACTTTCCTAAAGCATCTGCAGCATCACAACTGCTTTAACTCCAAAAGCATGTTCACTGCAGTCCCAAACAAAGAATGATACACAGATACTGCTGGGTTACCCATCTTTGCTACTTCCTGGACTTAAGTGCAGAGGTGGAATTATACCGTGTAATTTGGTATCATGAGCTTTTGAGGGCACAGCTCACTTCTTCAGATGACTGGAGTTGTGCCCACGAAAGCTCATGATACCATCTACATGTTTTGTTAGTCTATAAAGTGCTGCCAGAACATTTGTTGTTTTTTAAGTTTATCCTGTACAGACTAACTCGGCTACTCCCTGAAGCGACTGTGTAATTTGTTAGAGCCACCAAAGTCTTGTGTGTCTTGAGCCAGCTTGCCCTTGCCCAGCCCCACTCCAGGAAGTGGACAGCATCTCCCTGCAGCCCTAAAGTGTAACAAAAAGGGAAGAAAGATCAAGAGCTGGTAAGGAGAACTTAATACCAGCAATATGATAATAACTCAGGAAAAGAAAAAGCACATTTAAATCAAACACAGAAAAGTATTGCTCTTAGGGGAATTTTGCACTGCTAGACACATGCAGAATTCTTATACCTCTGGGGGGGTTTTTTTCTGGAGAGGTGCTATAGTTACAACTTTGGCCCACCAGGGACTGATGTGGTGCCAGAACAGATGGCATCAGGCTCACTAGCCACAGCAGCCAACAGCTAATAGGGAGGAGAGAAGGATGCATCCCTAAGTGCCCTGTCCATAGTACCAGATCAGGAGGCACAGGATGTATGTGGGTGAGGGGTAAATGGGGCATGAGGCAGGAGTCTCACAAATAGGGCTTCAGAAGGGCTAGTGGGGGTACTAACTGGGGCAGAGGCTGAAAGAGAATGGGGGTGCAGGGACAGATGTGGACAGAAGCAAATGGTGAGTCTAATTGAGGGGGGGAGAGTATACCCCAAAGAAGTCTATCCCACACTTGTCCCACCCACACTCAACCACCTTCCAGGTTCCTTCCTTCCTCAGCTCCTGTGTTACCCCCAAGACCTCTAAGCCTGTGCACTGCTTCTAAAGAGGATGGAAAATACATTTCTGTATTGCATTTTAATTGAAGTACTCAAAGGTATGCATTAGTATGCCTACTAAAAGAATCTATTTGTCAAAAAACATTTCCTGAATCTTGTTACCTATATTGTCACCGAGTTTACAAATATTTGTAAATACATCACCAAAATAATTCAAACTGGCAAGATTATATTGTCAACAATGAGTAGTCCTGTGGCACCTTAGGGCATGTGTACACTAGGAAATTTTGAAATAACTACATTTGAAATAATGACTCCCAAAATAACTGTTTTGAAATAAGCTTATTCCCCGAGGAAAGCAGGAGTACAGATTTTGAAATAACCGTTCTGTTATTTTGAAATAATGGGCTTGGTAGTGTGGACACTCCACTTATTATTTCTAAATGAGAGGGGTTATTTTGAAATAACTCCCTAGTGTAAACCAGGGCTTAGAGACAAACATACTATATTTTGGGTTTTACCCACTAAAGCTCATACTACTATATATGACGTTACTTTGACAAAATAAGCGGACATTAAAATATTTTGGGAAGAATTTAATTTTTTGGAGCACAATTGGGAGTAGACTATATGAATAAAGAAGAGAAAAAGAAAAACAGCTGAGATAGAGCACATTTTTAATGTATTTTCTAAATAGTTGATCAAATATAATACATTAACAGTAGTATGTGAGCCCACATGTGCAGCTCAAATATACACACATATGCTTAGTGCATCCCAAAAGAAAAACATTAATCATCGTTTAAGAGTACTTTTAAAAAATGCAATCAAGGAAGTATAAATCCAGACAGATGCTTCTGAAGACCAGTTTAACTTTTGATCTCTTGACTATAGCCAGTGGAGTCAAAGAGCTGACCCATGCAGACAAGACTTCCATAAACTAAGGGGGTTAGAGTTGAGGAACCTTGCTATCACTGGGAAGCATCCCTGTTAAAGAAATACATTTTGGATATCAGGATTATTGCTTTCCTCTTCGTGGCTTCAGAAAAAAGATAGTTTACTGGTTACAGAATGCATAGGGCTATGCAATATTGCCGTGTGTGTGTGCGTGCGTGCGTGCTCACACACAGACCAAACACAGGACCGGTGGACATAAACCCAGGGGCCGGCAAGGTCCAACCTTCAGGCAAGTTCTGGCCCACCAGGCCATGGGATCTAGCCCAAGAGCTGCCTTGCCAGGACCCTCAGGCATAGAGTAGTCCCATGCCACTTTAAGGAGCTATCTTCTCCAGGCACAAAGAGGGAGGGGGCAGGCTTTGCATGCAGCTCTTGCCCCAAGCATAATTTCTCAGCTCCTGTTGGCCGGAAACCAGCCAACAGGAGCTGAGAGATTGGGCCCAGGGCACAAAACTTCCCTTACTCCAGCTGAAGCCCAGAGAAGAGTACCATAGGGAACAGCCAGCCATTTAGAGCATCCTGGGACTGCAGCAGGCAGGGAGCCTGCCTCGGGGTCTGCAGAGGTACTGACAGGTCACCACCCCCTCCAGCCACAGGTCACCACCCAAACCCTCTGCATACCCTTCCCCCATGTCCCAACTGCCACCCAGACCCTGTACCCCCTTCTATACCCCTTTCCCAGGCCAAAATTCTCTCTTGCACCCATACCCTTCTCCTGGACCCTGCACCTCAGTCCCCTGCCCAAGATGACAATCTCCTCCTTCACCCAAACTCCCCCTCAAACTCCACCCCTCTTCCTGCACCCCAGTCTCCTATCCCAAGCTCCCTTCTACACACACCCCCATCGTAGACCGTGCAACACCCCTCGCCCCAGGAAAGTGTGGCCCTTGACCGCTTGCCAAAATCTTGGAATGGCCCTCCCATCAATAATCATTGACCACCCAGACTTAAGCTGAAGAACTGCATCTCTAGTACAGAAAGAAGCATATTGACATTCTCCTTCTGAAATGCAGTGACCAAGTGGATGAGAGTTCTCCCTTACCTTTGAGACCTGGGTTATAGTCCCAGTTCTGCTGTAAGCGACCTTGTTCATGTTCTCAGTTTAACTTAAAAAAAAGCACAAGGTAACAGGTAAAAACACATGACCTTTGTACATACCACAGTATTAAACAACAGTATAAAAAAAAAGAAAAAAAAAAAAAAAGAGATAAACATTGTCTTTGGCCTTGAAATTTAATACCTCTTCCCTTAGATTACAGGACATTGGTCAGTAAGACTCAGACAATACTTTGGAGCTCCAACCAAAGTGTATCTGGTACCAAAATTACACCACTCACATTTGAGTCAGCAAGGTTAGCAACACTACAATGAGAGAAATTAAACAAAAAATAGTGACTTCCAAACTGTTTCCTTAATTTACAAGGTTTGGGAAATAAATTTTGCCTTAAAGTAGAATAGTATGCCAGAAAGACTTGTAAATGACCTTGCAGCGTAGGGAACCCAGAAGTGAATTACATGGTACATAATGAGAAGGGTCTCCATAACTGTTCAAAAGTCTGTCCGATATATGCTTGTTTAGAAGCAAGATGCTTTCTGAACTCCATGAGAGAGAACTGGATCAATATGTTTAGTTTAAGCTTAATTAAGATTCAAGGCAGTGATTCAGCCAAATCTGAAAACCTCACTATTCCTAGTGAAGATTGACCTTGATAGGGATTGTGCTATGACAATACTGCTTTAGAAAATAACTACATTTCTCAGACTTATATTAACCAAAAATTGCTGCAAAAAGTAGCACTAAGATGAACTGTGATTAAGCGAAGTCACATTTCAGCTCATGGACATAAATGTGATATTTATTTTGCACCAATTCTTCCATTACTAGCTAAAAACAAAACGCAAAAAGGATAACTGCAGTGTCTATATAAGACTCACCGTATCAACAAAAACCACGATGGCAAGAGACTAAGGGAGGGGTAAGGGGTAAGATCCAGAGATGAATATGCAAAGTCTGTAATACCCTTTAAAAACCACAAGGTGAGCATGAGTTTTCGTCTCAGACATAAATGAGATATTAATATTGCCTAGCACAATGTAAAAAAAGCCACAATTATATTCTCAGGATTCAGATTAATTAATCTAGATAGATCTCACTAAACAAACCATGATTCTAGATTATATGAATGTAATTGATATGTAACTAACTAACTATTTGGATTCAAGAAAGTTCCAGATTTCTTTCTAGTATAAGCAGTATTCAGTAAAAAGTATACATCTCATTTAAGAAATTCTATGGATTAGGTCTTAGTGTCATCTGAACACAAATATGTTCTACAATAAACTAGTTCTTTTAATATATTCCTGGAATAATATTTGATGCCTCTGGTGCCTGTAACTGGCACCAAGGGGAATACCAAGGGGAATGTACCAAGTTTAGTTTCAACTAAATACACCAATTCAGCTTTTTCACACTCACTCTTTGGCTTGTGAGGGCTGAGAGTTTTTTTCCCTTCTACATAATTAGACTGATGAACTCTAGCATATCCAAGTAATGTTTACTACAGAGAGTTGTTTTCACTACTGTTAATTCAAACTTTTATAGCCAACTCTAATTCCCGCTAGAAGAAACAAAAAGTGATAAAGATATTCAAAGATCACACAAAAGAACATTTTATTTTAAGAACAGAATGCACAGCAGAAGCATTAGTCTTTTACTGGACACTTTTTAAAGCATATTCCCCCTGTGTTGAGTGTGCTGACACGGATAACATATATAGAAAAGGCTGCTCAAAATGTTTTTTAGTTTGTGGCCAAGTGTTTCCTTATGAAGATAAAAACTACCCACAGTGGGAAGAAAGCTTTTTCCTACACCAAAAAAAAAAAAATCCCCAAAATAAGGTGTTGACAAGTAAGTGCTAACATACACACTCGCTGAAGTACAGAAAAGAAAGAAGCAGCAAGGAGTGAGCCATAAGAGTGACATTTTAAGTGCTGCCTTCTTGCTACCTCTTAAGACCCTTGTCCAGTGTAACTAGTGACAAGACAAACATTCTGGCTAATGTTGCAATATTAAGTATTCTTGCAATCTTTGACAAGTAGATTTAACAAAAAGAAATTTTATATAGTATTTTGGGCAATTGTCTGTTCAAGCGTTTTTCTCCCCAACATCACAAGTTCAATGGAGAGTTAATGGGATAACTCACTCCTGTTTAATGCATGATCAAGCCTGCACAAAACCAAAAATGATTTCATAATCTTACGTAGACTAACAGTCCATACTGCTTTCTCACAAATTGCTTTCACTTAATGCACAAACAACGTCATCATATCATGTTCAACAGAGCTAAGGAATGACCAGGGTAATAGAAAGCTGGTGTAATTAGGCTGGAAGCAATTTAGCCACATGCACTAAGTAGAGCCATGCACAGGGTTCAACAGAGTTCCATTTGTTTAATTTAGCAAAGAGTTACGCTAAACCCAGGTCAACAACAAAAGAAGTCAACAACAACAACCAAGATAAAAGCTTTTTGCAGCCATCAGAATTCAGTTCTCTACTTTCGAAACTGTAATTATCAAATTTTCAAAAAAAACTAAAATAATTTACAAATAGGGACATGCAGAACAGTGATGTGGAGAGGTAATTCAGAATTCAAATTCTGTAACGAAAATCTTTTAATGATGTAAAATCTGATGTGCCACAGACATTAAATTCTGAATGTTCAGATTACTGGTGTGTGCGCACACATGTACCATCAGACATACTAAAGCTTAACTTGCTTACTGACAACAGGTAGTTGATTAGGTATTTCAACACCAGAGATGTTATAGGTGTTTCTCATTACTATTTTTGAAATGTAAGTTGTTAATTTTTTTTCTAGATTTAAAAGTCTTCAACTTGATTAAGGGTCCCATATTGTTTTTGAGTAGATAGTGCACATGTAAACCAGCAGTGAATGACTGATTTAGTATTGGTTAGTGTAGTGATGCATGTCTTCCTTAGATTTTATCACTGCTGTTTATTTAAATCCAAATAATTTGCAGTAAATCCTCCTCCCAGAACACTTTTTCTATAAAATGCATGCAGTGAACATAATGCATCTGTCTCACCTGCCTATCTATGGTGAGAAAGCCATATTCTTCCCAGATTTCTAATTTTAACTATTCCATAATACAGTATAATAAACTTTTTGAAATGACATCATGCTTACATAAATTTGATACAGGCAAGAAAAAACAATTGTAAAGTGAAGTCCATTAAAACATCAAAAAACCCTCACACATTGATATGATACAAATTAGGGATCTTAAAATGTGTTTAAGTAAACATGAAACCACTGAAAATTTCAGCCGTTACACATTTACTAGGGATGTTTGATAATGTTTAATTGAATAGTTGTGTAAGCGCATGAAGTGTTAGTGGTTACATGACTATTCAATAGTCCGCAGGGTGGGGCCAGCAACAAGTGTGCTCCTGGCCCCACTACCACGGAGCCCCCTGCCATCCCACACTGTTGCCTCTAAATCAGAGATAGCAGCAAGGGATGGCAGGCAGAGCTGGTCTGCGAGGGGAGCCAGTTTAAAAACTGGATACAGACGCAGCAGTGCAGGGTGGCAGCAACCCCTGTCCATGTGGGAGGTCCAATTTCCCCACAGACAGAGGCTGTTCTGTGGGATGTGGAGAAGCCTCTGTCCACAGGGAGTTCAGACCCCCCACAGACAGCTGCTGCCGAGAAGCAGCCTCTGCCTGTGTCAGGCCCAAGCTCGCTGTGGACAGAGGCTGCTCTGCATCCCATAGATCAACCTCTGGCCGTGGAAAGCTCAGGGCCACCGTGGACAGAGACTGCTTTGCCACAGCCTCCCCTGCTCCCCCCTCCGTGCTGTTGGGGGAGGGGGGGGAGGAGGGCAGGTGACACCAAGGAGCCGGAGGGGACCAGCTTTTAAGATAGACAGCATTATGTGGGGTGGGGGAGAAGGAGACCTGCATGTAACTATGAAGGTTAACAGATTAGGCCAGGCTCATCATTTAACTATGGACATGTTTATACTTTCACATTGCTAATACAGATGGCAAGCAATGTTCCTCACCTCAGTGCCAGTCCAGTTGCATAATCAAAGAAATTCCAAAAAGTTAGTGAAACCAACTTTAACCTCTTTAAAGTTATTGGAAATGTAAGCAGGGGCTGAATTGCTGTCAGCCAGCTAGAAGGAGAGAGCTGCCCTGGGGGTGGGTGTGCTCACTCCAAGACTATGTCTACACTGGCGGCTTCTTGCACAAGAACATCTTGCGCAAGGGTTTTTGTGCAAGTCGTCTTGCGCAAGAAAACGTCCACACTGCCATGTGCGAGCTGTGCTTTTGTGCAAGAGCATCCATGGCAGTGCGGATGCTCTCTTGCGCAAGAAAGCTCTGATGGCCATTTTAGCCATAGGGCTTTCTTGCGCAAGAAATCCCTGCCAAGCATCCACACTGCCCTCTTGCGCAAGAGCTCCTGCGCAAGAGGGCTTACACCTGTTAAAAAAGAGCATAGCTCTTGTGCAAGAAGCCCTCTCTTACCACGCCGTACTGTAAATTTCCTTGCGCAAGAGCGGGCGGGCAGTGTGGACGCTCTGTGGATTCTTGCGCAAGAATGGCCATACTTGCGCAAGAAGCCGCGAGTGTAGACATAGCCCAATTGTTTAGCTCTGCAAGATAATGAACTGTTAACTGCTGATATGTAAATACAGCTCATGCCAGGAGGGGGAAAGAATCCGAGGTGTGGCTATGTAAATCCAATTCAGCCAGGGCTGATGGAGGATCAGTGTTGGAATGGAATGTGGTGTATTCTAACTAATTTGGGGCTCTTGTGGGGGTCACAAATCATGCTACTCCTAAATGTGGGAACTGTAAAATATGACACCAGTGCTTGCAGGAGAGACACCATCATTGTAAGAGGTCTCAGAGGAACAAGCCTCCCCCCTGCCAGAGTTGAGTAAACTGAGTTGGGGGAGAAGGGCTTGAGGGCTGAGTCAGCCTACTTCATGCCTGCCAGGTGTGAACTGTAAGACTGGCTCAACCTGCCCCTTTCCCCCTGGTTTTAAGGACAGACCTAAAGCAGACTCCATGAGGAGTCTTTTTGCTAGTCCAGTGGAAGCTAGAATCTTTTGCCAGCCTAGGTGGTGGCTAAAGAGTTGAAATCACTGGTTTGGCCGGGAGCTAGATCCATTGCAGCCAGTGGAGTGGCTGGTGGGAACAACCAGCTGGTAGGAGCGGCAGCAGGCGGCCAGCGGAGCTGCTGGCGGGAACGACCGGCAGGTGGCTGGTAGGAGCGGCAGCAGGTGGCCAGCGGAGCGGCTGGCAGGAACGACCAGCGGGTGGCCGGTAGGAGCGGCGGCCAGCGGAGCGGCTGGCGGGAACTACCGGCGGGTGGCCGGTAGGAGCGGCGGCCAGCGGAGCAGCTGGCGGGAATGACCGGCGGGCAGCCGGTAGGAGCGGCGAGGCAGCCAGCGGAGTGGCGGCCAGCGGAGCGGCTGGCGGGAGTGGCCAGTGGACTACAGGAGCAGCACAAAGGTGGCCTAGCCTCAGGCTCAAGGAGGGGGGAGTCATCCGGATGATGTGTCAGGGTCTGCACTGATTGGACAGAGCTGTAAGTGGGGCGTCTGAAGTGGAGTACGGAGAAAGTTTGGGTAAGTAAATGGAACCCTTACCTTGGTGGACTAGTGAGCCTGATAGGCAAAAGACATTGCTCAATCCTTTTTGAGCTGGGACAGTTACTCGTGGGGGAAGGAGACTAAGAACTCTGTTGCGGTATTTTCCCAAGATAATGCCATGTGACTTCTCTCTCTTTCATTAAAAGTTTCTTTTCTACACTCAGACTCTGTGCTTGTGAGTGGGGAAGCATTGCCTCTCAGAGGTGCCCAGGGGTGTGTGAATTTCCCAGGCTACTGGGTGGGGGCTCGAGCCGGTTCTGTGTGAGATGGACCCCTAGGTATTGAACCCGGCCCGGCGGAAGGGTTACAGAAAAATTTGAGTAATTTTTCAGTAATCATGCATGACAAATTAGTCTGACAGAACAGTACTGAGTAAAAGTAAGTGGATTGAAAGTGATGCTAAAGAATATTCCATAATTAGGAAATCAAGAAAAATGAAGTAACTGCAGGTGTTTAGTTGCTGTTTTAACTTATAAGCCAAGTTAGTTGGCTGCAGAAGTTTTTGGACAATCTTTTTGTAAATGCTAAGTTGAATGTTAACTAGAAAATATTTATCTGAGTTAAATATGTATGTTTAAAATAAATGTGTTGTATAGCTAAATTCCTCTGTAGAAAAACTCTGATATTCTGAGACAATTGTTAGCTGAATTCCTAAGATAGAAAGATGAAAGAACAGCACCACCTAGTTCCCTATATAAATGTTTTCAAATATGCATTACCCATTGATTTACTTTAGATTTTATTGAAATAACTTAAATTACAAGATATTACATAGGTTTGTTATAAAGTGAGAGATTAATCACCTTACTGCAAGAATGTGTTTCCCAGTATTTTGGAAGCAGTTGATTTGTACACCTTACCAAAGTAATACATGCATGTTTCGTGGGGGGAAAAAAGTCATATACAATGCAGTCTCATCAATTAAGCTTGTTCATTTTAAATTACAGTATAGCATAAGTACAGCGTAGAATCTTATGTGTATGTCTGAGATAGGGAAATCAGAATTAACATCCTATGTACAATTTCTATACTTTAAGTTAAAGTCTGTCTCTCTAATCTGTCTCAGACTGGCATCATTTAAACTTTGCTATTATGTCTGAATGCTCTTTAATATGTAATGAGGGATGTGTACCTAATTCATGATTTTAGATTACACTATAGTAGAGATTATTAGTTTAGTTAATAAAAAGATATTTTGTCCAAAAAGTCATGTCTATGTCCTCCGGGTATTTCCTAAACTACGCTGGAGAATGTACCTCAGGAAGGACAGATTAAGGAAGTGATAGATTATTCTGGGATCACCTTCAAGAATATTTTTGAAGGCTAACAGCTGGAACTGATAATGCCGGGGCCATGCTAAACACCTCATTTTATTTGGGACCACTGGCTCTGCATCTGAAATTGGAGTTTGTTAAAGTGCTTAACCAGATCTCAAAATCAGTAGCCACTTCATTGTCCAGTTTATTCAACTATGTCAGTTCAATGAGTTCCTTCAAAACTGGGACCCAACAGGAATTCTAAGACCAGGAAAAAAAATTTCCTCTTCCAAGCTACAAATAAAAGTTAGGTGTGAGAAGGCAAGATCCACAGCTTCTGAATTCATGAAGTACATAAAATTCAGTCACTATCTATAGTGAATGCTTCTTTTTATATGAAAATCATGTTTTGATAACTTTGGTAAATTTTAATGTTTCTAATAAATGCAGATTTTTATTTTTAATGTAACTGAATTTCCATCCTAGTTGAGCTTGGCACAGATCATGAATCAAAAGTCAAAAATGCATTATTTACTATTTTATATTATAATAAAATGTAAAAATTAATCTGTATCAATGTATAGTAAGCTTTGAATTGCATAAATAGCGATTAGCTAGAAGTTATGGTATATCATACTGGTTAGCATAAGCAGCGCTAAGGCTAAAAGGCTATTTATTTGCCAATCAAGATTTAATATCTAGCAACCAGTGAGAATCAAACTTTAGGAAAAAAGTTAGATAATGCGTAAACAAAACAATTAAAACAGATAGTTGAAATAAAGGTTTATTGCTTGCTGATTTTTAAATTGTAATTTAAATCAGTTATTTGAATCACTAATTTAAAACTAACCACCCTATATACCAATAGGAAAATATTTTAACTAACAGAAAATTTTGATGTTGCCCTCTCTTGGGAAGCTGTTCGCCTACAATTTGTACAAGTTATTTTAAATTTGAACAATAGTACAGATATAGAGTATTGTGCTAGTTCTCATTTGCTTTTGTAACCTAAGTTTGGGTCATCATTTCTGACTTGTCAAATTAAGACTTCTGCATCAGGTATCAAATACCAGGCTTTGGTTTTATTGGATAGAAAAATACTGTGTGCACAGCCTCCAAAGCTATGATAGAGGTGGTGGTGGTGGGCGGGAGGGGACCGGTACACAGTGGAAGTACACTCAAAAAAAGGTATCAAAGTAGACGTCTTCTTGTCATTTTAATCAGCCAAAATAGATGGTTGGCTGGCAGGTCTCCATAATCTTATGTAAATTGCAAAAATAATCTCCCACCACTACATTATACATGTTAAAGATTCCACATTAGCACTCTTTTTTTGACTGAGGGTGAGAGCAACTCCATTTGGATCCTGTACATATCCATTCATAAGAATGGAGGTTGCTGCTAGGTCAGTAGTATTGTTCCCAGGCCCTGCTAGTCCATATAGATTTGGGAAGCAGCTGTCACCAGTCCAGTAAATGTATATATTAGCATTAGGTGTGCCTAGATTTCATCTGTGTATTCAACAAAAATGTACGGTTTGAAAGGGGAACTGGAATAATATACTTACGCTAGTACACTTTCAGTTCCATTTTTAGTCAACTACTCTAGTAATATCTGAATGTTGAACATTCCCCAATCATCATAAAGACAGAATCTTTAATTTCCAGTTGCAGTGATTTTAGATGCTAATGAAAGGCCCAAGATGAGGGACGTACCACTGTAAATTATAGTCTTTTTATGGACTTTGTTGTAGATTTACAGATAGTGTTTAATCCTTGATTAGTAAACTGTTCAGTGACTCTCTCTAGTCAATGCCTTTAGAGTTTCTCAATTTGTCAACAGATGCAGTACAACATTTCACTCTTTATATTTTGAAACATAAAGTAAGTTTCTCAGCAGTTGACCCTGAGAAGAAAGGTTTCAACCTAGCGTTAGACAAAACTGAACAGTGTATTTGCTTTTCTTTAGACAGTAGAAGAGCCAGTGATTTCTTTTCTTCCTCTAGAAATAGATGCACGTTAGGAAGTGTATCATGTTGATACACCAAACCGAAGTAAAGGCATGCAGCTATGTATTTGACTCCTGCAACTAAAAACTAAGATATCTATATCTATATCTATATATACACACACACATATACATATACATATACACACACACTCCACATTAGCATTACCAATTAATTAGCCAAATGTAAGGGTACATCTACACTGCAACACTATTTTGAAAAAACTAAGTTATTTTAAAATAATGCTAGTCTGCATCTACACAGCAGGCAGTTATTTTGAAATAGTGTCAAAATACTGTCAAGCTAGAGGACTTACTCACTCCAACTCATGTAACCCGCATTGTACAAGGAACAAGCGAAGTCAGAGGAAGAGTGCTCTATTTCAAAATAAGTGCTGTGTAAACACTCCCTATTTCAAAATAAACTATTTTGAAATATGATACGCAATTGACGTAGCTCAATTTGCAAAGCTTATTTTGAGTTAAGCCCTGCAGTGTAGACACACCGTAAGAGAAAAAGCTATCATGGGTGGAAATAGAAATGAAGGGTAATTGCAAAGGATTCTGAATAACCAGTTTTAATTCCTACAAAGATACAAAAGCTTCAGTTAAAGTTGCATTTCTCCTTGTTAGTAATATTGTATTAATAGTAATTTCTCTTCTTTAAAATATCCGTCTGTGCTACTTTTGAATGTTTTATTACACAGCAATGTTCAACTGATTATCTAAATGGTCAAAAAATTACAAATCAATTATCAAACCTACACAGCTGAAGTTTTTGGGTTCTTTTAATAAAGAGGCCAGTGCTCATAAATCCTACATAATTCCGAAAAACCGATTGCTTCTGCTTCAACTAGATGGGTTTTTCCCTGGTTAGGGACTAATCAGAGCAGTCTCCTTCTACTTAGCATGGCAGGAATGAAAGCAGGTCAAGTTACAGATAATCCAGCACATGTAGGTCAGTGTGGTATTTTCCATTTGTTCAGATATTTATCCCGAAGTGTCTACTATAACTGCTACTGTGAGTTAATTTGGCCTTATATTTTCCTCAGAGCTGTCAATCAGACACTTTTTTTGAGCTGTCAGAGTAGAGCTTTGCTAAGCAGAAGTAGAGTTAAGGCTTGCCAGCACAGCTGGATCAAAGTAGTATCTATGCTGGTTTGTTGCTTGACACGCCTGCAAATTGAAAATAGAAAGAAATGCATAGTGTAATGCATTATAAACCTGCACTGATACCCACAGTTTAAGGATTATTGTATACGGAGAATGATCAGTTTTATATAGAGAACTTCCATTTTAGTTAAGAAGAGCAAAATTATTACTGTATCAATAAAAATCAATACTATCATTTACTCAATATAAAAGATATTTAGTTTGCATTTCAGATATAACCTGGATCTTTATGCTTGGAATCACAGGAATCTGGCCTCATTTTTCCTTGGTCTTCCTCCCCACCCACTTCTCCCCATTAGAGGGGAACACTCTACATAAGCCATTCAACTGCTTATCATTAGCCTCAGAAAAACTGATTATCAACACTTAAGGATAAAAATGCAATTACACCATACACACAAAATAGCCAAGTATTTTTGCTGTTAACAGAAGAGTTTTCAGATAGATCAAGTAAAACGCCGCTTGAGAAGTCAATTTAAGGCTATTCACTCTTTTTTTTATTTTGACATGTGATGTTGCCAATTGTTGTAAAGCTTTGTTCAATCTCAACATTAGTCGTTAAATAAATTGTATGTCTCCTCCACTATTTCCTGAAACTCAAGTCAAACTAATAAAAAAAATCTTTAAAAATACTTTATAATTTTGACAGGTTGTATCAATTGCAGTTTGACAGGTCCATTTACAAGGAATATAAATGCACCAGAGAAAAGGGAATTTTTATTTGTACTACTCTTTCAAGGATATAGAGAAGATCATTAACCAGCATAATAGCATACACATTACATTTCAAAACTTAGTCATATAGTCATACAGTGGCAGAGTATCAAAAATTAAGTAAAACAAGCTATTTTATGGTCAACAATATTAAGACATTGCTATACACAGTTACAAGTTGTATGTTACTTCTCATGTCTGAAGCCACTTTACAAATTCACATTTCTATAAAACATTGCAAAAGGAAACACTGAAACAAACCCACAACTGGAACAAAAGCCATCTGCAGTAGTGTAGGGCAAGTGGGGGGAAAATTACATCTATGAAATTTAGCCTAATGAATCGAAAAATTATAGTTTACATGACATCAGCATACTTTATCTCAACAATGATGTGCTTATTTTTAAGTGTGAAAGCCATGACTACTTCCTAGCTTTCTGATTACTTAATTCTTAAAACCAGCCAGGGTTTGTGATCAAGCAAGCATATGTTCAATACCTGGCTAGAGGAAAAAAGAAAATAAACCTCCTCTCAGTTACTCTCTTCAGTCAAATGTAGAGCACATCACTGGAGCAGAAATATGTGGACTATTGTCCCTCAACAAGAATGAGATGAGATTTTTTTGGCAGGGGGAATGATTGTGCAAAAAAGGAAGAAAATATACATTTCCTTCCCCACTACAAATACAGCACACACACATACACACACACACAAAAAAGTGTTTTCAGAGCTGTATTACGTTAGAGAAAGGTTCACTTCAATTTAACATACAAGCCTTGCAACATACTGTGAGAAGTTTCATGTTAGTTCTGCATCTTATTTAAGAAGATCTACAGATTACATTTTAAACAATGAGACACTAGGCACTGCAAGAGATCATGTAGTGGATTTCTTGAACAGAATAGGCTTATGTGTCATGTTTTCAAGCATTACTGCTTATTTACTGGACTTTGTACCCCCTCCGCACATTTCCCCAAATAAACCAATTTTAATTAGAGCACCTCCACCTCCTCTCAGTATTACACTATAAAGCATCCACTCTAAGGCATGTCTAGACTACATCCCTCTGTCAGCAGAGGGATGTAAACGAAGCACTTCGAAAGTGCGAATGAAGCCGGGATTTAAATATCCCATGCTTCATTTGCATAATCATGTAATGGCGCTTCGAAAAAGCGTTATTTTGAAATTGAAACCACAGTCCAGACATGGTTCTTTCAAGAATGGGGCCGCGGGTTTATAGGATCTTTCAAAAAAGTGCCCTGTTTTCCGAAAGAACCACGTCTAGACTGCGGTTTCAATTTCAAAATAGCACTTTTTCGAAAGAGCGCCATTACATGATTATGCAAACGAAGCATGGGATATTTAAATCCCGGCTTCATTTGCACTTTCAAAGTGCTTCATTTACATCCCTCTGCTGACAGAGGGATGTAGTCTAGATGTAGCCTTAGCCTACTGCAGATGAACATAAAGACACGGATTTTCAGACTATCTGGATATCTATTTAAGAAATAAGGGGTTTTTCTAAGACAAAAAAGATGAAAGTAGAAAATAAGGAAATCCTTAAGAACCCTTGCATGGCTATTCAATGGCTTGATACTATATGGTTCTATACAGACATTTTTAAAACATTTAATTATGTATTTTTAGATGTACAGTAAAACCCTTTCAAGGATAAGGGATGTGTACACTGAAGTCCTCTAAGTGTATTCATTACAAATGAAATGTTAAGTGTTATAGGGCAGTGTTGCTCAACCACTGGTACAAGTACCCTTAGGGGTACTCAAAAAAAGGCTGGGGGGTACGTCAACACAACTTAAATTTGGAGAAAACTGAATTTGTTGTAAGTTTTACAGTGTTTTATTATTTTTGTACTTTTTAACCCCTAAAAATTTCATCACCTGCCCAGCTACGATTAAGTTGTTTAAACAAATGTGTCGCAACAGTAGAAAAAAATCTGTGTGTCTGAAAACTGTAGGAACTGGGGGGTACTTAATTTTTAAAAAAATTTAAAGGAGCACTTTATAAAAAAAGTTTGAGAAACACTATTATAGGGCCCTATGCCTGTCAGTATCTCCTATCTGCACTAGTTTAGATTTTTTTACATTTATGCATTTAAAAAGGTTGGTGGCACTATCCTTCAGCTCTCTCAGGATGTTTAGTTATACCTTATAACCAGAATTTAATTTCAATTCTACAGAATAAGAACTGTTCCAAAATTCAAACCATAAAAGTCTACTGACTTCTTAAAGGTTTGTATTAGAACTCTTATTGTGAGATAATTACTGCCAGTTATTTCTATTGTCTTAAAGAGGGCCAAATCTCTTCTGGTAGAGTTTAGGCCACTACAGTCCTAGCTATAAAGCTGTTCTACTAACCACTGACAGAGCTCAGAAGGTTCCAGAAAGCATGCATAAAAGTGTTGCTTGATCACCATTTCATATGAAGAAACATTTAGAGAAACTCAGGCCACAACTTTGAATTTCTCTCTAACATTACTACTATCTATCATCTCTTGAACAAACAGGTACAACAACAAGTAAATGCTGTTGTCAGTCTTTGCCAGAAGTGACTTTCATGTAGGATCATGTAAGAATTAAAAATGTATACATTATAATGGTGAAAAACTAATGCTGAAAAGGAGACTAACAGACTTAAATTCTCCATCTCATGCATACCAACACCCCTCAGCCACTGCCCCCAACAAGACAGCCAATGTACTTCAATTAAAAGGGACTAGTGGTTTGTTACAATAGCCAGGGTCTCATGATCAAGGCTTCTTGTTCTGTGTGGATACTTGCTTTATGATAAGCTGGCACAGGTGGTCCACTATTAAATATAGTGTTAGGGAGGAAAGTAGCAATTGCATATTGTCAAACAACGTTCAAGTTAACTGACGTGAATAACTTGATAAAAATGTAAGGTTTTTAGAATGAGGTAAGGAGCAAGAATTTTAATAGGGTGTTAGTCACAAAACTCTTTTGAGGTCCTAATGTTACAGTCCTTATACCCCAAGAAGATGTGTCAATGTGTAGTTCCCCAATTAAATACTTGGAACCATGTTCTGAAGGTAGTTTGGTAATATTCATAACTTAGACATCTCATACATAAGTTAAACCAAAAGAATTTGTGGTGTAGAGCCAATAAAACTTCGATTAAACTAGTCACACTCATAAGAAAGCTGTTCATCATGCTTATTGACTTGATTAATCTTGTTAATTCATGTATGAAGTATTTATCAAAACCAAAAGCCCATAATCTGTTACCTTGTTTCCCTGTGCACCAAAACAGACTTTGTAACAATCTCTACAAATCAGACAATCCAATTTGTACTGAACCAATATGCTTGTGGCCAGACACCCATTTTATGACTTAATTTGTATGATCAGTACAAGTGACAAGGAAAAGTGTGTGTTTGTTCCTTACAACATATTTATGTGCTATAGGTTTGCCAGTTCCATACCAGTCTATAATTTAACTTGGTTGAATGAGCATTAATTATGCATAATATACAGGTATACAATAGTGATTTCACATAAAAAATTGCAGTTAATTTTTTTCAAACCACTTACCTACCCAACCAAGTATTAACTATTGAAGCTTAATTATTTCCATGAATTCAAGTTATCAGTCAACATGGGAATTCTTGTGTTTCTTTTTTACAAACAAATCTGTGTT
This sequence comes from Rafetus swinhoei, assembly GCA_019425775.1. Taxonomy (NCBI): domain Eukaryota; kingdom Metazoa; phylum Chordata; order Testudines; family Trionychidae; genus Rafetus; species Rafetus swinhoei. The sequence goes on along the minus strand of CM033437.1, from coordinate 184,456,684 downwards.
CACAATAAAGATGTCCTTACCAGCAAGCTGTTTTCTATCAGCTTCAATGGTAAGATGTATCAATTATCACAACTTCTGACAAAAAAGGCTTCTAGTAGTCTATCCAATGTCATTTAAGGTACAGCAAGTCATTATTACTTTCAAGCATTTTTAGTAACTGCCCTGAAAACATTTGTCTAGTGTTAGCACTGATGTACTGAAAGTAGTTTTTCAGTATCACAAACTGCTATCCAGTGTTCTCAGAAGCAGAGCACATTAAGATATTAGATGCCATTTGCATTATCACACAGCAGGGGGCTATAGCAGCTACATTCTGGGATAATCCTAACCCAACTCTTTATACAAAGAATACTGTAAAATAGTCTTTAATATTATAGCTTCACACACCTGAAGTGTTTACAATACACTGTTTGGTTTTTAAGTAAAATCAATTAGGGGGCATCATTTGAACTCCCTCGTTGTTTTAAATGCAGACTGGAAACTTTTTACATTTAGGGAATAATACTGCTAAATTAATTTAGTGGAAGAGTTAAAGCAAAGGTAGGTAAATGTGACAAGTATCATTATGAACAAATTAAACAATTTAGCCCCTTGGGATATAGTAATAGTGCTTCTGTAATGACTACTTAAATTTAGGGTTTCTAAACTATAGAAGGCACTGTTTCCACATCAGCCACTAGAAAGGGCAGAACAGAATAACTTCAAGTTTCTCATCTCTGAACTCATCTGACAAACTGCTTCTAACCTCAACATATTACTCCTCTCACCATATCTACCCTCCCACAGTAAGTCAGTAATACCATGGAAGTTTCAGAAAAGAGCAAACAAACAAACAAAAAAAACCACCTTAATTAGCTGCTTAATTCTAATGCTGTTTCATGCACTAGCCATTATTTGTTGCCATCTTCCTATTTCCAGTGCTTCATCAGTACCCAGGGCTATTTTTGAAACTGAGGCTCCTAAAAGGCAATGCCCCAAACGCCACACTACCATTTGGGACATGTAAGTATGCCTGCATGACACAGTCTTTAAGTTTAATTAGTTTAAATTGCATTGGCATGAAGTCCTCACAACCTGAAGTCAGAAATGTTTGAATTCCACTGGACAAAGTTTTTATTCATCTAATCAACTAGAGGAAAACTGAGTATCCTAAGGCCCAAAAGGAGGAAACTTGAACAAATCCATTGAATCGCTTAACAGCTTTGTGGAGCAAGGCAAGCCAAACAGGAAAAAGCTACTTTTACATACTTATTTATTGTTGGCAGCTTCACATGTGCATGTCTAATATACTTAACTGTGCTCACTAACTGTACCAAAATACATGGTAAAACTGTGTAAACAAAATTTATGAGGTACCAACGTAAAGTGGAGTAGAGCAACAGTGTTCAGTGAAACTCAACCATCACTGTACAGATATTTTCCTCGCAAAAATTCAGTAATTTCCTCCTTTAATCTTACTAAAAGAAACAAAGGATAAATGTATATTACTCATGTCTCAGACATACTCCAGAAACATGGTTGTCATTCCTAAGCATCTCAAGGTGGCATCCAGGAAAAATGCCTTCTGAAGAAGCACTCATCTAGAGGTAGGTAGGTGAATACTTGAGGGGGAAAAAAGGGACCAACATTCTCCCCCCTTCAATTATATCTCAAATGTGAGGTTAAAAACATGGTGACATTTTATAAGTGTGGGAGAGAGCCAGATAGTAGTAAGAAGGAACCCTTTCCTTTCCCACAAGGGCAGGCCCAATTTGGCTGCTTTCAGTCAGAGTACACCTTTCTTTATGCACTGTTTATTTAAACCCAATGCTGCTTGCGATAGTGCATTTTCCCTGGCACACTCAAGCTGTTGTGAAAGCCACCACTTTTTACATCACCATTTGCTTTTAAAAACCTGAATGCATCTAATTACATCTTAAGAAAAAGATCAAATTCTCCTCCAGCAGCAGCAAACCTGATTTCACTGGCGAGAGAAAGTCAGTCCAGACAGGTTTCCCCACTCACCCCCTTCCAGCGCAATGAATTGACAATTCACAGGGCAACCTAAAGGCACACAAGAGCCTCGACCCCCCGATGCAGCCCAGCACACACGCTCAAATCTTGCATTATAGCATCAACACAGGAGCGCCTTGTGCATTGACGTACTGGGCAACTCATACAGATCCGTAAGGAAAACAAACACTATACAACCATCATTTGCAGTCGCCAGATTAATTTAATCCCCTCTTCCCTTCAACATCGCCACTAAACGCAACTTCCTCAGAAGGTAAAGTGGGTACAGCCTGCAGGTTAGTGAATGCAGAAGAAATACAAGCAGATGCGTTTATTTCAGCCGCCCAGCAGATGACTTCTGCTGTTGGAGGGGAGGGAAATAATTTAATCTCCTCTCTGGAGACCTCGGCACAGGATGCTCACTAACGAGATTTGAAAATACAACCAACTTCACATAACATGTCACAGGGACGTGACGAGGGAAGAACTAAAATCCCACAAGGTCACTTAGTTCATTTGATTCTTCCCCCTTCCTCAACCCCGTATATAAGAAAGGCCGGGATGCTTCTCTCTCCGCAGCCATCGTAAAGAAAAGGTGAAGGCGAAGAAGTTGCTGAATGACTGCTCATTGACCTCATTTAAATCCCGTAAAGGCCTCCGGGGGTGCTTTTGGCGAGGGGGAACTTCAGCCTCCTTCACCCACACGCACTAGGGTATCTGGCAACTTCTCGCCCCAATCAGCTGGAGAGGGGGGGAAGCGGAAGGGGGGACCCGACCAAACCCGGACTCCCCCACGCTGCAACCGGAGCGAGAGATCCTCGTTACTCTCCTTCCAGCACCACGGCCACATCCTCCTCCTCCCCACAACAGCAGGAGCCCACTCTCTCCGCCGGTTCCTCCATCCGGTGCCATTGATATTCCTCTTGCCTTCCCCAAAATAAGGAAAGGTCTCGAGAGTGGGGAGGGGCTTCTCTTCCCACCCCTCACACACACTGTTCATTTGCATGATAATAGTATTTTGTAGATTTCGCTCCACTGCAGTCACAGCGGCTGTTACTTTTCACTTGGAAGGCTCCTATTAACGAAGGCGAGAGGTGGTGATGATGCTGGGGGGAGGACAGGAGAGGGGGAGAAAGCCCACCCCAAAGACCCGAGTCTGGAAAGTAGCGGCGGGCTGCATGGCATAGCTAAACCCGGAGCCACAGAGGTTTCGGAAACCTGGCTTTGCTCCAGGGTGGGTTCCCCCGCCCCCACATAAATAAAAGTAAATCCTCTAGCCTCCTGCGTGCGAGCCCGGCACCGAGCCTCTCTCTCCTGCCTCTCGCCCATGCCAATGAGGCAGCGCTAGGAGCCACGCTCCCGCGGCAGGGACTCGGCTGCGGCGGCGGCTCCCCCTCTCCCTCCCAGTCGGAGGCACGTTTGCCCGGGGGCTAGGGGGTGGACGGGAGGGAAGGTTACGGGGAGTTGAAGGGCTGGTGGGGGAGGGGGCAGGGGAGGAGGATTAAGGCTCGGGAGGCGCTTCGCGTCCCTCCTGCGCGGCAGGAGGGCGGGAGGCTGGGGGCCAGGAGCGGCGGAGGGGGGGAGGGGAGGGGAGAGAAGGAGCAGGACGGGGGTGCAGGGCAGGGCTCCCCCCGCCGGCCGCCCTCACTTCCCCCTCGCGGCGGGGTCCCCGGGACGGAGCTGGGGGCGGTACCTTGTATGAGGAGCCCGCAGAGGCTGTAGAAGCGCAGAAGGGCGCTGGGTCTCAGCCGCATCCTGGGGGGCTTCCCTCGGGCTGGGTGGGCGCCAGGCAGAGATTCCCGCCGCAGCCTCCTCCAGCCGCCTCTCTCCGGGCGCTTCTGTCCCCCAGCAGGAGCCTCCGCCGCCGCCTCCGCCGCAGTGTCTCCCTCTGCCTGCGCCGTATCCAGTGGGGTGAGGAGGAGGAGGACCAGGGTCGCGGGGGCGGGTGGTGAGGCGGCTCCTTCCTCCTCTGGCGCTGGGCAGGTCTCTCTCCCCTCCTCCCCGTGCAGCTGTGCCGGGCACCCGCCCCCCCTCTGGCGCTGCTGGGTGCGGAGGAGGCTGCCAGCCGCGCTCGCCCGCCTTGGTTCACGGGAAGGCTGCTCCGCTCCCAGCCGCTTCCAGCTCTAGACACAAGGGCAATCTCAGCGCGGCTCCCCCCGCCCGCCTGGCCCCGCCTCCTCGCCTAGCCACGCCCCCGCACCGATGGCCACGCCCCTCGGCCAACCCCTAGCAGCCACGCCTCTGCTTTAGCCACGCCCGCTGATGCCCACCTCCTCCTCTAAGCTCCACCCTCCGTCAAGCCACACCCTCTCTTCTCCCCCTTACTCTACGCCCACCTCATACCATGGGGAAAGATTGACAGGGTTTGTTTTCCAATGGGAGAAGTCCGAACCTGATCGCTCCGCCAATGGCTGAGTGACAGAGGTGGTGTCCACAAACGACAAACGTTTCAAAGAGACTTCAACCGCGAGCCACATCGTGCTCCCGCCTCAAAACCACCCCTCCAGCTCTGAGAGGCAGCTCGGTGAGCCAATCAGCGCGCCAGCTCGCCGCGAAACTCCAGCCAATGGGAGACACTGCACAGGGAAAAGGGTGAGCGGAGAAGGCGCTGTCCAGAGCTGGTTCTGAAAGTGGCGGTTGGCAGGTGGCGGTTTGGCGGCGGGCGGGGCGGGCACAGCGGGGAGCTCCGGGCTGCCGCCTGGGAGACTCGCGGCGCTCCCCGGGTAGGGCACCGCTCCGGCCGCTAGCTCGGTCCCTGGCGAGAAGCTCGCTGAGTCGGTCGCGCTCTGGGCAAACGGTCCACTCGGGGCCCAGAGCCAGCGGGGGAGCCACGGCCGGAGAGAGGGGGAGGCAGCGGGAAAGCGCTGGGGAAATCTCTAGTCTCCTCAGCTTCTGGACTGCTCCGACGGCCTGAGCTGCTGGGGTAATTGGGGAGGCGTTCAAGGCGGAGAAGCCAGCGAGCTGTTTCCCAGATAAAACCGCACCTGCATCCAGGGGAAGCCAGCGCCACACGGTCCTGGGAACATGGTACCTTCCCGCTTCAAAAATCAGCTCTGTCGCAGGAGGAAGCGCTGCAGGGAAACACATTTTCCTCACGCACCCCGGCACTCCCACCCCTGCCCTGCTTGGCTCCCGATAGTGCCAAGTGCACCCTTTCAGAAAGTCCACCAGCGCCACTCAGGGGCACTGTACTGGGCTAGGGTCTTCAGCAGCCCACTCTTAAACTATTGCTCTTACTAATATATACCCTCCCAGTTCTGCAGAAGGTAACTGAGGTGTGTGGAGGTGAATGCCATAGAGGACCACCATCCTGTACCTCTCCTTGCCTGTTAGACATTAGTATATGAACCAGGCCACATTGACAAAAACCTCTTGGCTACACAGGAGTGCCATTAGAAAGGAAACATCAGAAAGTCACTACCAAATCCAGACATGGTGGACCCTCTACCCTTAATGATATGTACACTACCCCACCCCCAGAAATAGGAAAGCAAATGAGAGCAACCACCAACATTATGGAAAGCTAAGTCTCATCGCCAGTGATGACTCATGAGCCTCCCCCATATTTCTGGGACAATATTTTCCCTCGGTGATGCTAATGGTTCTGCTAGAAAGTCATGTTAAATGGGAAGAGGAAATTTGGCAACAGAAGATACATTTCTGGATATGACTATCTGTTGCTTGACTGAGGAAGAGTGATAGGTTTTGCCCTACTAAAATTAACTCCTCCTTCCCCATGAAATCTAGCTAGTGGAGGAGAGCAGACAAGCTCCTCCTATCACCTGGCTTCAACTGCTAGTATCCTTCAGTCTGGGAAAAGATTGGGACTTCCTCTTCCCCTGCACAATTGCTTTCAGGAAGAGCAGGAAAAAAAATCAGACCCACTTCTGGGTATCTTCCCTTGCTGCAGGAAGCTCTGGAACTTCATGCAGCTGGTCCATGGAGTTGGGGTCTGATCTCCCACGTGCAGCTGAGTGTGCTCCTGCTGGAGCTCCTAGCTGCGTCTCCTGGCTGGGTTAGACAGGGACAGGACTTGCTCTTCCTCCACATTGCCCCACAGAGATCAGACCCGCTTCCAAATACTTGCTTAGGCACCAGCCACAGGTCTTCCTGCATTGACAGCAGATTGGTAGAGGTGGACTTGATCTCCCATGTTGTTAGGCACACCCTGTAAATATTTGAAAACGGGGCATTTAGTAATTTTGAAATCCTCTGGCTGTTAAGTTTACAAGAATGAACTCAATTGGTAATATCTTCATCAGGGAGCAAGTCTGTTGTTTAAAGTGGGAGAGTTCGTAAGTTAATAGTTTTGAGTTTCTAATAGTTATTTGTTTGTGTTGGTCTTTACTCTGCTTAAAGATGACCTTGTCTTTGTATAGTGCCTATCACAAGAGGACCCACACCTGGCCAGGACTCTTTGGTACTGTCAGAATATGTGGTTGGTCAGTCACTCAGAATGGGTTTCCATCCTGATTCACAGATACAGCTTGCCAGGCCTGTCAGTAATTAGCGGAGTCGTAGTAAATACACACAAACCACTCTTCTCAGACTACTCATCTCTTTGATAGCCTGTTGCTCCTTAACTTTGCACCTTCATTTCCAGAGCTAAACCCTGTGCTACAAGGAGTCATCTGTTGTATAAATACACACAAACCACTCTTCTCAGACTACTCATCTCTTTGATAGCCTGTTGCTCCTTAACTTTGCACCTTCATTTCCAGAGCTAGCCCTGTGCTACAAGGAGTCATCTGTTGTATAATATTGATCAGAATACCAGTTCTGTACAAATACTCATTGTGACCTAATCTACATATAGGTTTGAAAAAGGAGTTGACCTCAGCCAACAGCTGGATAAAAGGCAGCTGACTGAATTTTCTACAAGCCTGACATGTTTCTGAAAGAGGAAAGCTCCTGGAAGAACTCTTGGTTGCATCTTCTCGGATCACTACTCTAATGTTCGCATGAGCCATGACAATTCCAGATCACTGAGGTATGAGTGCACTCGTGACCCTTGCATTATAGGATGTGGAGTCCTGAGGACCAGAATTCTCTGACTAGGTATGACTGCCACTCACAGAAGAGTGTCTGTGCATCCAAGTATAGTGCAACAAAACCCATAATGCATATTCCAGTATTGCATTCTCTTCAATTGTAGGTCATTAATAAATTGTCAAATTAGAATATTTTAGCCGTACCTTGGCTTCAGCTGCCTTTTGCTGTGTTTCACGCCTTACCTCTCAAGTCCCATGTATTTTATACTATGTTCTGCTTTTTGGGCTATGTAGTATCCCTGATCCACAGCACAAATACAGGCAGTGTTCCTTTGCAGAATACAGTGTTTAATAAAATATGGCAAAATCATTATTGCTACCACTGTTATATAATTTCAACAAATCTTATACTATGTATGATAAGTGGCCAGAAAGGGTTAAGTATCCTTCAGGATAAGTGACACAAATGCAACCTTTAGGAACATACAAAACCCATAAACTTTATCTACCAGTGTTTACCTATATATAGTTAGAGGCTAACCAACCAATTTCTGTCTATGCAATTTATTTTAAGTGTATAGCAAATTACCTACAAATGTCAGAAAGCATTTGTTTTATGTTAATCTGTATAAATAATTAACAGTAATGCTTGATTAATAGGTACATTTGGATGTGTCTAGGATTGCCTATTGTTCACCTAAATACTCTGAATTATGAAGAGACGCATGGAACCTGATCTTTTTTACCTCAGACCTGCTTAAGGTTTCATGCAGGGGAAGCCTAAGCCATGAGGATTGAGATCCCAGTCCTACACTGGAACACCCTGGACCTTGGACTAAATTCTAAGGCTACGTCTACACTGGCGGCTTCTTGCACAAGAACAGCTGTTCTTGTGCAAAAACTTGCTGTGTGTCTACACTGCACACGCGTTCTTGTGCAAGTAAATTTACAGTACAGCGTCGGAAAACAGGGCTTCTTCTGGAGGAGTTATTCCTCTCCCAATGAGGAATAAGCCCTCTTGCACAAGAGCTCTTGTGCAAGAGGCCAGTGTAGACAGGCAACATGAATTTCTTGCGCAGGAAACCCCTCTGGCTAAAATGGCCATCAGAGCTTTCTTGCGCAAGAGAGCGTACGCGCTGCTATAAACGCTCTTGTGCAAAAGCACATGCCAATATAGACGTGCTCTTGTGGAAGACTTTTTGCGCAAGAACTCTTCAACAAAACAGTTCTTGCGCAAGAAGCTGCCAGTGTAGACATAGCCCATAAGTACAGGTTGAACCTCCAAAATCCAGAACTCTGGTCTAGCAGATATCAGAAAGTCCCAGCCCCCAGAAGTGCTAACTGGCTGGGAGCCCTGGCCAGTCAGGGCAGCAGCAGGACCAGTGAGCCCTGGGGAGTCCAGCTGCAAAAATGGGCAGCTGGCAAGCCCTGGCAGAGCATGTCAAAAGCGAGGCAGCTGGCAAGCCCCATCCCTGGGGAGCACTGGCTGGGCAGGGGAGAAGCGGGGATGTAGCAGCTTGGTAGCTCCATCCCCAGGGAGCCCCAGCGGACCAGAGCCCAAGTCCATACCCTGCAGGCTGGAGCGGAGTCAGCTGCAAGGAGGAACAGCATCCTAGGAGACCAGTGGCAGGAAACCTCCCCTAATCAAGCAATTTCCCTCTTTCAAAAGAAGTCAGGTCCTGAGGGTGCTGGACAAGGAAGGTCCAACCTGTACTCTTCAACTATAAAGCTCACCATCTCTGCCATAAATTATCTGGGAGTTGTACATATGTCTATTGAACTTTTAACCAGTACTATCTTTAATATATTTTATTTGGTTAATCTGTAAGCGTTTATTTAGCTATGACCTGAAATGTTCATTAGCCTGGGATGTAGTCTGTCCAATCCTTTCAGATTGGTACAACTTTTTAATATGATGAATAAGATCTTCAGTGGTCCTCACCATATATGATTTGGGTGCCTGGATGGAGGTCAAAGGTGCCAGGATGCTTTAGGGGAAGTGGTGGCTTGTGGATAACCACTAAGGGATTCTAGAAACTGTCTTGTGCTGGCTCAGTAAATCTAGGTATTACAACAACAGTTAGGGTTTTGTTTTTTGAGGTGAGGTGAAGTTTGTACACAGCATTCTTTGCAATTTGGCCCTAATTCAGTAACCTCCTGGGGCTTTCATAGTATCCTGGTCACACATTCCATTTAACTTACTTAGGGAAACCTTGCTCTTTTAGCACTTAGGAAGCCACATATTCCAAGCTCATCTCTTCCATAGTTATTGATGTTTATTAGCAAATAGTAGCTATCTTTAGTGACAGTTAATGTGCATGCTTTTAAAGCTATGAGATGTTCTGCTACAAACTTAAGGGGAAAAACTGCATTCCTTTCTTTCATATGCTAATAGCATTATTAGAATGCATGTTTCCATAAGGCTTTCACTTACTTTACAGTGACCAAGTATGCTTTTATCAATGATATTAAGAGATTAGACCCATCAACATATTACCATACCTTTTCATAAGTTGTTCTATTTTAATACTGCTTAGGTCACTCAAGTTATTGCCTTAGGCTACGTCTACACTGGCAGCTTCTTGTGCAAGAACTGTTTTGCGCAAAAAGTCTTCCACAAGAGCGCGTCTACACTGGCATGTGCTTTTGCGGATGAGCGTCTATGGCAGTGTGGACGCTCTTTTGCGCAAGAAAGCTCTGATGGCCATTTTAACCATAGGGGCTTCTTGCGCAAGAAATTCATGTTGCCTGTCTACACTGCCCTCTTGGGGAAGAGCTCCTGCGCAAGAGGGCTTATTCCTCGTCGGGAGAGGAATAACTCTTCCGGAAGAAGCCCTGTTTTACAACGCTGTACTGTAAATTTACTTGCGCAAGAACGTGCATGCAGTGTAGACAGCAGGTAAGTTTTTGCACAAGAACAGCTGTTCTTGTGCAAGAAGCTGCCAGTGTAGACATAGCCTTAGAGTATAGGCTACAGGAGTATATGGTATGCCTCAAAATTCAGTAGGTTTGCCTTGAAATACTTGTGGCTAAAAAGAGCTAATTATGCATAGCTACTACTTTCCTAAGAAATTAGCAGATGATATGGAAGAAAATTCCAAAATACAACTCCCAGAGTGTAAAAGGTTCAAAGAAAAGGAACAGTCCAGTAAAGAATTTGCCAGTATGGGTGAATTTTAAAACTTGTCACTCTACCATGGAAAGTTCAAATAGTGCTCCAATCTCAAGTTTTTGTCATTTCAGTGACTTATGAAGATTTAAAACTTCTATTAAATCAAACTCCCTAATGTAGTCTTAACTATGGTGCATCCAATATGCATAACCCATTTGTACAGTTATCCATTCAGTAAAAGTTTAGCAAGAGCCACTAAGAGACAGAGCTCAGGAAAAATTAGAAGAGTTCTAGCCATCCACAACAAAGAGTCAACATAATATTTATGTACCAACAAGTCAGGACCCAAAGCTAGATAAAGAGCAGAATCCATTTCTAAAAAGCTAAATAACTCTTCCCTATTTCTAGGGCTGCCCTGTAGACTTAGTTTCCCCTTAAAAACGAAGGAGAAAATCCCAATAAGTGTCCTCAGGAAACTTGGAAAGTTCATCTACGTAATGAGTACCTGAACAGTGTGTAATCTGAGTTGCTTTATTTCTCCAGACTACACTCATCTTGTCTTCCAGGGGGAAAAAAAATCATTTCTTAGACCCTTAGGCTACATACAAACTTAGCAAACAAACCCTTCCCTTTCTAAAGCAACCAGGCCTGAGGCATCTTCTGCCTCTTTTTATTTCCTGTTTACCTCTTCTATATTCTTTTCAGCTGGAGCATTTCTCACAGGTGTTACAGGGTGAAGCAGCCTGCAGCCCATGTAAGGTTCAGAGTTGGATCATTAACTCCTTCCTTCCCTGCCACAATGTGTAGTTTGTACATTCTATCATGGTCTTTCCTCTTTACAACAGCATTCTGGGTTTATTTGATGATTATTCCAACTTTTCCAGGAGAAGATATCTGCATTGCAGTGATCCATTATGTTTCTATGCTGTATTTGGAAAGAATAACACTGACGGGGAAAATACCACTTTAGAAGGATGCTGGTCTCATTGGATAACATTAACCAATGAAGAGGGACACATTCAATGATCAAGGGTTGAAAACATCATAGAAAAGATTGCCACTAATTGGAGCCTTTTCTGTGGGGAATAGTACTTTCCTTAGTAGCTCCAGTTCTCCTGTCAGAGAGCTAGATGCTTGAGGATTCAACGTTAGGTTGGCGGGGTAGCAAAGGCTAACATATTTTCCATTACCTTCAAAGGCTTTGAAATAATCACAATAGATTTTTGGATTTCCTTTCTATGGTTGTTTAATCTCATAAATTATTGTCCAGGTTTTTTTCTCATAACCACAAAGGTTTCCTTCTCCTTAACATCTATGGGAGTTTTGTGTGAAAAGGGGCAGGAGAATTGAGAATTTTGAATTCTAGCAGGAAAAAAAGGACATACATTTAAATTTTCATTTACTGTCTTTTCATTTTAAATCACTGAATTGTCCCTTCTTTCCTGGTTTCAGTGAAGAGTGAGGTACCTCTGTAGAAACCAAAGTTTGGGCTTAATCTGTTTTATCTTTGCAGTAATAGTTACCTGAATTATAACAGTTTCTCTGTGTCAAAAGCCCTAAGAAAATGATTGAATTACTTATTCTCAACTTCATCATCATATATATAGTAGCCCAGTGTCTGAGAGTCTGTAACGGCGAAATGCTGGCTGTTCCCTCTGGGCGGCCTGTGCTGCATGGGGAGTGTGGGGCCCAAACGGCCGCTTGTGCTGCTTGCTCCCCCTGCGGCGGCCCAGCTGAGCAGCGCAGAAGTCAGCCAAGCACCATGGAGGAGGGAAAGGGAGGCGGGGCGGTGACGTACATGGCCAGGGGGCGGGGCCTGGCCGTGTATGTCACCACCCCACCCCCCTTCGCCTCCCACCATGGAGCTCGGCTGACTTCTGTGCCGCTCAGCCGGGCCGCCGCGGGGGAGACCAAACGGCCGCTTGCTCCCCTGTGGTGGCCCGGCTGAGTGGCGCAGAAGTCAGCGAGCGCCACGGCAGGAGGCGAAGGGGGGTGGGGCGATGACGTGCGGCGTGACAGCGGCTCCAGGCCCTGCCCCCTTGCCGTGAACGTCACCGCCCTGCCCCCCTTCGCCTCCCACCGTGGCGCTCGGCTGACTTCTGCACCGCTCAGCCAGGCTGCCGTGTGGGAGCAAGTGGCGCAAGCGACTGTTTGGGCTCCGCACTCCCCATGCAGCACGGGGAGTGTGGAGCCCAAACAGCCATTTGGGCTCCGCGGTCCCCCGAGTGAGAGGCAGGAGGGGGAGGAGAAGAGAAAGAGAGAGATAGAGAGAGAGGCAGGAGGCGGAGGAGAGCTGAGAGAGAGAGGGGGGGAGGCAATAGGAGAAAGAGAGAGAGAGAGACTGAGCGAGAGACGGGAGGCTCAGGAGAGAAGACCGACGTGGAGGAGAGACCTGAAAATCCCGTTTTATGACGGGCTAATTGGCTAGTAATCCTATAATAGCAAATAATTCAAATAATCCTGTATTAAGAACAATACATCTTTACAATCAAGGTTAAATGTTTATATAAGAGTTACAGCATAAAACTATATAAAGACTGTTTACTATAAAATCATATTTTGTGACTATTTTAGACAAAAAATAAAATCCAGTCAATTAATATATGGAGATATACCTATCTCATAGAGCTGGAAGGGACCTTGAGAGGCCATCAAATCCAGTCCCCTGCCCTCATGGCAGGACCAAGTACCATCTCTGATAGATTTGCCCCAGATCCCTAAATGGTCCCCCTCAAGGACTGAACTCACAAACCTAGGTTTAGCAAGCCAATGCTCAAACCACTGAGCGAGCTATCCCTCTCCCCATAATTAATGTCCTTTGATGCTCTTTCTACTCTTCCTAATGCTTCGAAGGCAGTTACACAAAAGAAAAGATTCAGTCCTTCATCAAAAGACAAGTGCTGGACTCTTCATGTTGTTCTTATGACCTTCTCACAGCCTCCTGGCATGGCTCCTGGCTACCACTCATCACCCATGGTGTGCTTCTGTAGATATAGCTCTGTGTGAATGGGTGCAAGTGGAGACCCATATACAGTATTCCCTACTGCAAAAGATCAAAAATCACATGCTGGACATTCCAAAATCATGAAATTGGCCCCAAAATCATGAGATTAAAATAAAATATCATAGAGTGGTTTTGGTCTGCCTTTTGAATTTTAAACTTCCACTGCCCATCCCATGTGTTTGTATGACAATTGGTGCTTCCCACTCTCTTATATAGGGTATGGTGAGTTTGGACCCGCTGCAAGACTTCTTACCCCTACATCTGCCCACCCGCAATCCAGCAATTAATGCTATCCTCCAGTCTCCTCAGTTCTTCCCCATCCAGCATTTCCATCAACTCTGTCCTTCAGTCAGCTCAGCCTACCTAATCAGTCCTGACCCTCCCCCATCAGTTCAGGGCTCCCACTCTCAGTTTAGTTCATCCCATTATCTTTCACTCCCTTTAGTTCAGCCTTCCAGCTCCACCTCCATTAGTTCAACCCACACTTTCAATTCAGATCACCTCACCCTATTAGTCACCATCTCTACAGTTCAGCTCCCACCTCTCAGCCTCACCTCTGCTCCTGCTGATGTTCTTTATCCCCTGAATCCTTGGCCTGCATCTACAATGGAGTCTTCCCTTGTCCTCTGCACACTGGGTGGGCAGCTTCAGGGGTTCTTCACCCCCCTTTCTCACTTTTCTGTGGTAGATGCTGTAGTATAGAGGCGGAAGGAGCAGAGGCACCCTCTGTGCTCACAAGAGAAAGAGGCATCCAAGCTGCACTGGTCTGCTGGGCTCTTTGCTCTCTTCTTTCCCCCCTGCTCTCTGTAAGAACAATATGTGAAGGAGAGAGATTCTGCTGGCTTGGGACTCAGGCTTATGATGTCATCAAAAGACAGTCTCCAGAGCCCTCTGAAATCCTGTCACTCATGAGCAAAATCACAAGAGCTGGCAACACTGTATATATTACTGCATTTAAGTACATGGATTTTGGTACTGGCATCTGTTTGGATAAGTCACCTTTTGGAAAAGGGAATGCTGAATAGAATGCTTGCTCATTACATTTGTCCATACTGAGCACTGGTAGAGAAGCTATCAAGGTGCTATAAAGAGAGAGGATGATATAGATTTGGTGTTCCTCCCTTATGTAGTCAAATCTGGCCAAGGTGTTTCCTTCCACTTACAGAAATGGAGCGTTGCATTTCAGTGGAAGTTAAATGTTAGAGGAAGAAAATATGTACCATCTGATTTAACTAAAAGCTAATGGCCATATTTGTGCCAAATGTAATTCAATTAATTTTGGTGGAGTTATACCCAGAGTAAATTTTATCTTAATATTTTAGTAATATTGTATAGGCAGACTCAGATTTCGTTTACTGTTGTTATTGCTTGTTTTTCAATGGTGTGGACTTGGTTGAAACACCTTCCTAAAAAACTGTGAATAACATTTACTTGCAAGACACCTGTTAAATGTTTTCAACGGTGAAAATATATTGGAATGAATAAAAATGTAGACATAAAATTCATTGCACTTTTTTGTTTGAAAATATGGCTACAGTAAAGAGCAATTGAAGTTTGAAAATATGCTCCTTCAGAGGAAATGTGTTAATTTCCATAAAATATACAGTACAGTATGTATCAGTTCCATAGCAATATTATGAATTCAGTGAAATTTTGCTCTCCATTAGTTAGTAAGATCAACCAAGTAAAAGAAATTGCATGCTGCTCTTACTACATATAAAACATGTGTGGGATGAAGTCCTAATTATAAAACAATTATCATCAATGTAAGATATGTCACTCATATTTAGAGGGGGGAAATAATGAATATAAATCACAACAGGCCTGCTGCACAAGATGCAGGATTTCTACCAATTCAAAATGAGTGCAAAAATCAGTGAAAACTACTACCATTTTGATCTGATTGCGTTTTGTTCCCACTTTAAATTGGTGTAAATGGTTATACATGGCTCTGGCTACTGGAGAACTGAGGCCAGTGGTTCTTAATCATAAGTTGTCTTTTTATCTATAAAGTTGATGCAACAAAAATGACTCTGGTTAAGAAAATGGATATACATATAAATTCTAGCTAAAATTCTCCCACGTGTTTGATAGCTAGGAAAACTCATATAACTGACTTTTTTAAATAAATTTGCTCTGCCTTGGTACCTGCAACAGAGCCAATGCAGATAGAATGCAGTTCTTTTTTGACTTGCTCAAACTGGCAAACGTGTTTGCCTCTAATAATATAGCTCGGTAGCATCTCCTTATAAGGGCTCCATACCATCTCTTTATAAGTGCGCATAATATAGTTTGTTATAAAATTATGTGAGGTCTTGGAAGTACTTATAGACTTATTTTTTAATTGTGTTCTAAATGTACTCAGCCTAACATGTTTGCATATAGTTTAGACTATATTCAAGCTATATTATTCTTAAATGTTAGTTTATCCCACATTTTACTGCCACACCAGCTGGTCCAAGTTTTGTTAGCATCTAATGATTTCTATTTTGCTTAATTATTTATGCAAAGATCATACATGCATGCCTAGATCCATATCCCCTTCATCCAGTTGATATGACTTTGCAATATTCAAAACCTGAAGACAAAGAGAGGCTGTTACTGTTATAAATAATACAAGTCACTTCACTGCCTTAAGAATGTCTCCTATTACTAACAGTCCCATAGCCATTAATGAATTTCTCATATGTCCTGGTAATTTAAAAGGAGGCTGCCATTCTGGCTATGTTTACAATGTATTGTAAATTCAGGTTTATGGAAAACAAGTTCCAAAATCCATGTGTGAACATCCATACTGCATTGTAAACCTGGACTTAAAAATTGCTGGACTCAGGTCTCACAGTCATGTCCATACTGCATTATGCTAATCTTCTAACTTGGACCTTTGGTTTGAGCTGCATCAACACTGCAAAATGACACAGCTTAGATCAGATTCACAGTGGGATTTAGGCTCTGACCCATTTCCCTAGCAGGGTCCTAAGACCCAGATTCAGAGTTCCTACTCACCTGAGTCACATTGATTTGTGTATGGACAGAAGGGGTTTTGGGCTCAAACTTGAGTCAGAATCCAGGCTCATTGTGTCATAT
The DNA here is from genome assembly GCA_019425775.1 of Rafetus swinhoei. Lineage (NCBI taxonomy): Eukaryota > Metazoa > Chordata > Testudines > Trionychidae > Rafetus > Rafetus swinhoei. Next base: position 184,440,498 of record CM033437.1, on the reverse strand, counting down.
TCTAGGGCTTTGTCTACACTGCAGGGTTTTTGTGCAAGAAGCCTTTTGCGGAAGAGTTCTTGCACAAAAACTTCTTGCGCAAAAGCATGTCCACACCTCAAAAGCACATCGCAAAAGCGATGTGCTTTTGCGCAAGAAAGCATCCACACTCATGGACACTCTTGCACAAGAAAGTTCTGATTGCCATTCACAGAATGGCAATCAGAGCACCTGTGCTTTTTGTGATGGGCTCTTTTTTCACAAGAAACCCCTGTTGAGTGTCCTTGCACAAAACTCTTGCACAAAAAGGAGTTATGCTTTGTAGAAAGAGGTATACCTACCCTGCAAAAAGCCCTCTGTTCTGTCGATTGACTGTAGATTTTCTTGCACAAAAACGCACTTGAGGTGTGGATGCTCCATGGATTTTTGTGCAAAAATGGCTGGTTGTGCGCAAAAACCATGTATTGTAGACATAGCCTAGAAGAAAGCAAGCTTTACAAATCATAGTGGTAAAAATGTTTTCATAAAGATTTTAAAGAAAATATTTCAGAGGAAACAGTTAACTTGAACTGGAAAAAAAAACACTTTTCTGCCTGTTTACAACCCAGATATTACAGCATTGTGGCTGCACAGGAGACCTGGAAAATAAAGAAACAAAATGAAACTGATTAATCTGTTTTTATTGTCCCAGCAAAGCTATTGCTGGAAAATAGGAAGCCAGGGAGACTCTGAGAAAATCAGATCATTTGTGCTATGTCCTATGTGATCATCTCTATTAGAATAACCTTCAACAATTATTTTAAGATTGGACATGGATCATTATAGGCAGGGCTTCTAGCAGCACCTATTATTAAGGTCACCTGAGGCTTTCCATTATAAGATCCTGTTTTTAGTTGCTTAAACTTTGCCAAACTTTAACCATTTATGCTGAAATTTTCAATGCTGAGTGTCTGCCTTAGGCTGAATTCTTCTAGAAAATTTCAGCCAAAATAGTTCAACAGTTTGAGAATGATTATAGGGAATAATACATTGTTTTATCTATGTTAAAAAATTCTGGTGACCTTTACCTTGAGCAGCTTTAGTACCTTTTGTGACAGATATGTATTTTTTCCTAACCCTGTAAAAATCAATTTGGCCAAGTTGTAAGCCTCTGTAAGAGGTTCTGGAGGATCAGGAAAAATGGGTGTAAACTGAAACACCCTATGTAGATTTGTGTCAGGGTCTCCCTTGTGCTGCAAAAGACACAAATGTTGGGGGAGTTTGTGAATCATGCCTGGTACATATCAGTGCTCTCAGCTCCATGAAGAAGCTTCCAATTCATATCCCCAGTGGGTTATGGAATCAGAGTGGAGTTACAGACTGGCCCACTTGTCCTCCTCAGATGGGCTCTGCTGGCTTCTATTAGTGGAATATGAGCCTCTCCCTCAGTAATGGAACTCTATTGCAATACCATTCTCACCACATTGTTTACCACAGCCCCCAACATAAAATGAGTGGCAGAGGAAGCACAGCAGCCCTGTGATGGAGTAAGCATAGGAACAGAAATATTGCCTCCCAAGAGTTGCCCCCGTGAGGAAGGGAAGATGACAATTTTAGGGTGGCAACAGCATGGGAGGTCAAAGAGGTGGGGGCCTGGAGTGAGATTTGGGTGTGGCATCAGGCACAAAAATTTGACTTTCTGGCATTGGGAGTCTGGGGGCCACAGAAGGCTCAATGCCAACAGCCTCAGCATCTTGTAGGGCACTGACTAGGTCAGGGTACCTACGTTGTTCCAGAAACAACTGTCCTGTCTTTGGGTGCACCAAAGACTCTAAATCAAGCTGCTCTCAACATTGGCCATCAAAACAATAGGCTTGGCAGCCTCACACTGGGTGCTGTCTGCAGCTGAGCAAATGGAACAGGCAGGTGGCACCCAGGAGCAAGACTAGGAGCAGCATCCCAGACAAGGCTGGGGAAGGAGAAAAGAAGGACTGCAATGGATTTGGTACTTATACTGAGGCCTGATAGCAAAAGGTCATTCTCCCAGTAGGTTACAGGGATCAGACAGAAGGCCAGAATCTCCTGAAAGATCTCTTTGAGAATCCTGCCTGCCAAAAGGGGATTCTTCATCAGCAAGAGAAGCAACTTCCATTTCATTGCCAAACGGTGGTTATGATGGAATATACCCTGGTATTTACACACTGTGCACTGTTGCAATAATTTGGTACAAGGCATGTCTTGTAAGGTACCATTTACAATTTCATAATTTCCTGGTCAGTATCATCCTGATAAAATATGTGGCACCATTATATGTGAAGAACATAAGAATTGCCATACTGGGTCAGACCAAGGGTCCATTTAGCCCAATATCCTATCTTCCGACAGTGGCCAATGCAAGATGCTCCAGAGGGAGTGAAGAGAACAGGTAATCATCAAGTGATCCCTCTCCTGTCATCCATTTCCAGCCCCTGAGAAACAGAGGCTAGGGACACCATTTCTACCCATGCTGGCTAAAAATTATTGATGGACTAGTTCTTTTTTGAACCCTGATAAAGTTCTGGTCATCACAATATCCTCTGGCAAGGAGTTCCACAGATTGACTGTGCGCTATGCAAAGAAAAACTTCCTCTTATTTGTTTAAACCTGCTACCTATTACAGTAAAACTCCAATAGTCCAGCATCCAATAGTCCGGCACTCCCGATAGTCCGGCATCAAAATGGCAAGAGCCTAGTGAGTGAGCTTCGGCCAAAAATGAGTCACAAGGTAACAGCGGCAGCAGCTGAACTGAGCAAAAGGGTAAAAAGGCTTAAAAAAACTAAAACATTACAGTATACTGTATACAGTATGTACAATAAAAAGGGTTAAGAACACTTTATATACAGTATATAATGTATACAGTATATATATAACCATTTTATAGTACCTCCTGATAGTCCGGCATATCTGATAATCCGGCACCACCTAGGTCCCATAGGTTCCGGATTATCGGAAGTCTACTGTAGTTTCATTTGGTGACCCCCCAAGTTATTATGTTATAAGAACAAGTAAATAACCATTTCTTATTCACTTTCTCCATACCTGTCATGATTTTATAGACTTCTATCTTATCCCCCCCTTACTCTCCTGATTTCTAAACAGAAAAGTCCCAGTCTTTTCAATCTCTTTTCATATGGCACCAACTTCAAACCCCTAACTGTTACCCTTTTCTGCACCTTTTCCAATGCCAATATATCTTTTTTGAGATGAAGCAATCACATCTGTACACAGTATTCAAGATGTGGATGTACCATTGATTATATAAAAGCAATAAGATATTCTCTGTCTTATTCTCTATCCCTTTTTAAATGATTCCTAGCATTCTATTTTCTTCAGAGAACTATCCACAATGACTCTGAGATCTCTCTTGGGTGGTTAAAATTATATGTTCTTCTTCGAGGCTGTCCCTGTGGGTGCTCCACCTTAGGTGCTTGGGCGCCACAGCACACCCAGCCAGAAGATTTCTATAGCAGTACTTGTGGATAGGCTGTTCGCGCATGAGCAGTACCCCTCACGTGCCGAGCAGCTAATGAGCATGTGTGAGCCACGAACCCTTCAGTTCCTTCTCTGCCGCTACTGGGGCTGGTCGGAACCCACAGTGCACTCTGCATTGAGCTCCTCAGTTAGTTAGATAGCCTTTTACGGTTGCGTTTCAGTCAGACTTAGCTTTTAAATAATTTTTCCTTCACTCTAAGAAAAAAAATTATTTTGCGACAAACCGTGGAACCGCAAATAAGCAGAGGCTCACTGCCTGCTGCTTTTCCCCTTGCGGGGTTCACTGCACAAGGGCTCTCCCCTCCACGTTTTTATTAATTTTACTGTTTTTACTGCTTTTAATCTTTTTTTTGTTTTAATCCGTCTGAGGAGAACTTCCACAGTGACTTCTTCAGAGCCCCCTCTCTCCTCAGGCATACACCACAGCAGGTGGTGCTCAGACGCCACCTATTTGCCACTTGTATATTTCCCGCCCAGAGGGGCGTTCGCTTATCTCCACTGCCTGAAGGAGTAACATGGAGTAATACAGTGTGTTCTTCACAGAGCCCTGACAGCCCGAGCAAACATAGCGAGATAGCTAAAGCTGAAACCTATCTCACTTGGATGGCAATCTGACCAGCCTTAGACTCTGGATTCCCTGCATTCCCGCTTACACTCTCTCAGCAGCGATGTCAGACAAGGGGGCTGCAGCTGCCTCAGCTGCGAGCTCTGCAACCTCTAAACAATCTAAGGGTATGTCTACACTTCATTCCTCTCTCAAGAGAGGAACGCAAATACACACACCCAAAATTGCAAATGAAGCGGATTTAAATATCCCACGCTTTATTTAGATATCAGCAGTATGGTGATATTTGAAATAGCACTATTTCGAGAGAAAACAGGCTATTTCGAGATAAAACCCTTCCCTCAAAATAACCTTACTCCTCAGGGTTATTTCAAGGGAAGGGTTTTATCTCGAAATAACCCCGTTTTTTCTCTCGAAATAGTGCTATTTCGAAATATCACCATAACGCGATTATGCAAATAAAGCGTGGGATATTTAAATCCCCGCTTCATTTGCAATTTTGGGTGTTTGTATTTGCGTTCCTCTCGAGAGAGAGAGGAATGAAGTGTAGACATACTCAAAGAGGATACATGCAGATGCTAGCTGGGAATCCCTTTCACCCAAGAAAGGGCGATCCCACAACTCCAAGCCAGTTCTGTCCCCTGTGTGGGCTCTGGACAAGAGTTTGCTCGGGCTACAATCACCCACTGCATCCGGAGGGTCTCAAGACCTGGCTACAATGCTGAAACAGGCTAGCAAGCCTAAGCCTCGTGTGGCACAAAAACTCAAGACAACCCCGGCACCGCCTGTGCCGACTCTGCGCTCAGCTATTGATAAAAATAGTGGTTTTACTAAAGCCCCATGCTTGACTCTGTCAGTGTGTGCACCTACCCTGCTACCTGGCAAGGAAAAAGGCTCACAGCTGTAGTACCTCCTGCCACCTATGCCTCAAACTTATTCTTTTACATCTACAGACCAGCTAAAAGTTACCTCACTACCCGCTACTACATATGTTCCAATCCCGGAGTCCTACCCAAACAGAAGTTGCCACACAGGTCTGTCAAAAACAAAGGAATGTGTGCTGTGCTTAATTTGCATCTAAGCAGTACACAGAATCATCAAGGAGGAAGGGAAGTCAAAACAAGTTCAAGCAGATTAAAAAACCATCAGAGACCATCATTCCACACAGACTTTAAGTCTAGTGCCCAGCTGGAAATCTTTTTTAAGAGGGGAATTTAAACTATAAAGAGGCACAAAGACCCCATAACATCTCTTCCCCTTCTCCCTCTTTCCACATTCACGGCACCTACAGCTACATCTAGACTACAAGCCTCTTCTGAAAGAGACTACAACCACTTCTTTCGAAAAAGTGAGCCACTTTTTTTAGAGAGAGCACTCAGGTAGTCTGTGTGCTCTCTTTCCAAAAAGCCTTGTTTACATTCAAGAATGCCTTTTTTCAAAAGAGCACTTTCAAAAAAAGGTGTTCTTCCTCATAAAATGAGGTTTACCACGGTCGAAAAAAATACTGTGTTCTTTCGATTTAATTTAGAAAGAACTCGGCGGCAGTCTAGACGCAGGGGAAGTTTTTTTGAAAAAGGCCGCTTTTTTCCAAAAAAAACCCTGCGGTCTAGACACACCCTAAGAGAAAAAGGAAGCAACAATTGGATTTTTGGGAAGGAGTCCTGACTTTGGTTGAGTTTGGTCAATAAGACTGATGTGATGAGATGAGATGTGATGAGAAACTTTGCTTGAACCTGAAAAAGTGTATTTACTTACGCAATAGTTAATATTTTATGTTTTTTTTTCCTGTTACCACTTCTAACTTTTATGGATCATTACTTGTACTCACTTAAAATCTATCCCTTTGGAGTTAATAAACATGTTTTACTGTTTTATCTAATCCAGTGTGTTTAAACTGAAGTGTCTGCATAATAATTTGAGATAATAAATTGCCATATTATTCCAAGGAATAACATTTAAAATATTTACTATCCACAAGATTTCTGGGCAGTATAGGACATCATTTCTGGGGATGGGGAGGGAAATCTGGAATGAAAGGTTAGGCTGATGAGAGACGTAGTGTAACTCAAGCATGGCTAGCACTCTGCACTTTCACTCAGGCTAGGTCTACACTATAACTTTTTTCCGATCGCTTTACCAGAAGAGGCTTTTCCACCATTTGGCCCAGTCTAGGTGGGGCCAAATAGAGGAAAAGCCTCCTCTTTCAGAGGAGCCCTTTTCCCTCATAGAATGGGGAATACGGGGCACCCCGAAAGAGCGCGTTTGCTCTTCCACAAAAAAAAGCGGAAGAGCAAACGCGTTCCTTGGGACGTGGCAGAGTTTTTCCGGTATCCCAGAAAACCCCTGCAATGTAGATGTACCCTCAGTGGGAGGCTTGCATCCTGGAAGGCTGTTTGTGAGTGGATAGGTGGAAGATACTTCAGCAAGGAACTATAAGCACTCAAGGTTGCAGGGCAGTGGTGATATAGCTGCTCATTAGTCTGGATTGTTCCCTGGTATGTCTTGGGGAAAAGATTGGAGAAAGGTGTCTCTCTCCCTCTTAGGTTTTTTTCATAAGGGACTCTGTGAGTAAAGGGCATTGCCTTCCTCCTCCACCAAATCTTCCTTAGCCAGCTCCACCCGTGAGACTTTATTGAGAGGCGTGGAAGCAGAGCCATTGGTAACCCCTAGATGCTTTATGAGAAGTTCCCTCTCTATCCTTGAGGGGCAGGTGCTAGACCAGTGACAAGGGCTACATTTAGACTGTAGGTTTCTTGTGCAAGAAGCATTTTTTGGAAGAGATCTTCCGAAAAAACTTCTTGCAAAAGAGCACTTCCACACACAAAAGCGCATCAAAAAAGTGATGCGCTTTTCTAAAAGAGAGCATCCAGACTGATTGGATACTCTCTCACATAAAAGGCCACCCGGAACCACTTCAAGCAAGGCTTTAGGTCACCAGTTGCTTCCAAGTGCTGGTGCCGGAGCCTTGCAGAGACACACGCTTAAAGGGACCCTCCTGGACAGCCGTTTCTCTGCTTCTGATGCATGCTTGCTAACTCTTCGAGGGACAGCTAAGCTCTCGCAGTGCCTGCTGTGGTTGCTCTGTTCTTTTTTGGACACCACAGCTTTGTTCTTTGTGCCAGGCATGCGATGGCCCCACATGGCCATGCTGCAGTTTTTGTAGCACTTTCTGCCAGCTGCCTTCCTGGTCCTGCATGACCTGGACCCTGAGCTTATTCTGGGGACCCTCTCCGTGGCTGTGGCTGTGGCTGCTCCACTCTGGCAACTGCACCCCACAGTGGAGAGGAGTTTTTGGAGGCTCGACACCAGTTTGGACTGGTGGAACGACCAGCAGTGGCTCCAAAACTTCCGCATGTAGAAGGCCACCTTTTTGGAGCTATATTCATGGCTCTCCCCCCCGCCCTCCGGAGATGCGACACCCACCTGTGGCCCACAACCCCCCGGAGAAGCAGGTTGCAATCGCCCTCTGGAAGCTCGCCACTCCCAACGGATACCGGTCGGTGGGCAACCAGTTCGGCATGGGGAAATCCACCATTGGGGCCCTCCTTATGGAGGTAAGGAGCTGTCAGGCTGCAGTCCCTGCAGCGGGGTGGAGAGATTGTTGCATAAGGGGGACCCTTGGGAAAGGGGGGGCTGAGGGCTGTGAGGAGGAGTGGGGGTTGGGGGGAAACCCTGTCCCCAGGGGCTTGTGCTGTTCCTCCCTCACACAGCCCTGTGGACTCATAGGAGGTGTCTGCTGGAGTGTTGGGGGGCAGAGGAGGGGAGCAGGGGGGGCACCTCCCAAGGACTCAGGCACTCCCTCTCTCATTCTCTGTTTTGGTGTTTCTTTTGTCTCCTTCTTGAGGTGGTGAGGGCCATCAACTCCATCCTGCTGCGGAGGGTCGCCTGTCTGGGAGATCTGGACACAACCATGGCCGGATTTGCTGCCCTGAGGTTCCCAAACTGCAGCAGAGCCATTGATGGGACCCACATCCCAATCCAAAAACTGCAACATCGAGCGGCCCAGTACATTAATAGGAAGGGCTATTTCTCCATGGTGCTGCAGGCCCTGGTCGACCACTGGGGACACTTTACAGACATTTTTGTTGGGGGGTTGGGCAGGGCACATGATGCCCAAGTCTTCAGGAACTGTAGCCTGTACCACAAGCTGGAGGCGGGCACATTTTTCCCCTGCTGTTAACTTGCCGTTGGGGATGTGCAGATGCCACTGTGCATCATGGGGGACGTGGCCTACCCTCTGATGCCGTGGCTTATGAAACCCTATACCAGCCACCTGGATCCCAGCAGGGACCAATTCAATGCCCACCTAAACCGGGTCCGGATCCAAGTGGAGTATGGCTTCGCCCGCCTCAAGGCACATTTCCGGTGCCTCCTGACCCACCTCGATGTGGTGGTGACATGTTGTGTCCTCCACAATGTTGTGGAGAGGAAGACGGAGGCCTTCCTCCCAGGTGGGGGCAGATGCCAGCCACGAGTAGCGAGCCTTCCAGCAGCTGCGGACAGCTGCCATCCTCCTGGCGCATCAGGCTGGGGTGCGAATCCGGGAGGCCCCGAGGGAGAGGTTCTCTCAAGGACCCCAGTTACTCCCCCCAGGGCTTCCTCTCCAGGAGCCTCTGCCTTGCGGCCCTATCCCTTCCCCACCACAGCTCCTCCCTTCGCCCTTTCCCTGACCACCCAATAAACACATATGTTTGGTTTAAAAAAATAGCAGTCTCTATTAATGAAAGATTCCGAAAAGTTGGGCAGGGAGAGGGGACTCATAAATGGGAGAGGAAGGGGGTGGCTCAATGTACCACCTCGGGTGTGGGGACCTTGTCAGGGTTGTGTGGGTCGGGGGAGCACAGGGAGGTGGACAGGAGGGAGAGCTGGAGTGGGGTCAGGGTTGGCAGGGGAGGCAGAGGGAGGGGGCATGGGCATCGCTAGGGGAGGGAGCAGAGGCATGGCATGGTGAGGGAGCAGAGGCATACCAGGGGGGCAGGCGGATGGGGAATGGGCATAGCATGGGGGGCAAGAAGGTGGAAGCCAGGAGCAGTGGCATCAGGTGGGTGACTACACACCAGTATCAACTGGTCCCAGGCACGGTCTGGCCACTCCAAGTCCACGCAGACCTTGTGCGCCAGAGTCTGGTGGATGTTGTGAAGGACACTGATGTGCTGACGCATCAGGTCTTCATGGACCCTGGTGTGCCTTTGGGTCCCCCGGGCTCTGGCAAGTGGCTGTGGTGGTGTGGCTCAGTTCTCAGTCCTGCCTGGTTCGGCTGTGGAACACACAAGAGGGAGAGGTGGTCAGATACTGTCCTGGAGGCCGTGAGCTCCTCTGTAAGCAGCGACAAACAGTCTGTGGCCCAGAGAAGGGGGATGTCCCGGGTACAAGGCCATGTGGGGCCTGCACAGCGGGCCATGCCTCACAGGGGTTCTGACATGCACAGAGGATCATGCTGCCCGCTTCCTCCATCCCCTCTCCTGTCCATGTACAAGCAGCCAAGGGAAGTGTCCAGACACAATAGGATCCCCTCATGGGCGGCAGAGGAGCTGAGAGCAGCCTTGGCCTCCCTGGAGTCCACACACGCAGGTGCGGCTCACAGTGCTGTCTGTGGGAGCGGCTGCTGTCTCGCACATTCAGGCATGCCCAAGTGCTGTCTGCAGCACTCCTTGGTCTGTGTTGAGTTGTGCCTGCACCCTTGTGGCTAGCATGCTTCCAGCTGTGGTACCCCCTGCCCATGGCAGGATGTGTGTGGCCTCCCCTGAGCTGGGGAGCAGGATCCCACCCATGCTGAGGGGCTGCCTGCTGCATCCACGTGCCGCAGAGCAACGCAGCACATCGTTGCACATGCATGGACCACAGCACAATGTCCATCCTGAGCAGCCCAAGTGACCCTCGCCCCCCATGTGCCTGCCTCCCCTGCCCTGTGTGTGTGACAAAGTGAGACCACTCACCTGAAGATCCCTCCCAGGTGTCCAAGGAGGCCTGGAAGACATCCTGGCTCAGAAGCACTGGCTCCAGGGAGAGGGTCACAGTGCCCGTCTCCTTCTCCTCTGCCACAGCCAGCTGGCCCTCCTGCTTCTCCTCTGGCTGGGTGATCACTGGGGGCTTGAGGCCGGAGGCCATGAGGATGGGTGGGGAAGACGTTTCCCCAGCCCACAGGATCTCATGTAGCTCTTTGTAATAGGAGCAGTTGTGGGGTCCTGTCCCTGAGCGTGAGCTGCGCTCTCTGGCCTGGACATATCCCTGCTGGAGCTCCTTGATCTTACTCCAGACCTCTTCCAAGGTCTGGGCTGGGTGTCCACGCTCTGCCAGGGAGTTGGCCATCCAGCCATAAGTGTCTGCATTTCTGCACTTTGCCTGGAGATTCTGTAATGTCTCCTCCTCACCCCACAGTTCGAGGAGGGATTGGATCTCCGGGCCAGACCAGGACGGGGCCACCTCTTTGTCCCCCTGGATGGGTCCTTGGACCTCTGGGGCTGCTTCCCGCAAGGGCCAAGGAGGTTGTGGAGGGCTTGAATCTCGGCCATCACTGCAGCAGGCCTGTGGCAGGGAGAGCCACGTGGTGAAGCTTCCTGCCACAAGGCTTGTCCGGGGTGCCTGCAGCTTTAAGAGGGGCCAGGAGACAGGAACTGTAGAGTTGTGATTACTTTGTATGGAGTGGCCACCAGGGCACCTGTGCTATTTCCTGGAGGCCTCTTCTTTTGAAGAAAAAAACCTCCTCCCCATCCACACACGCCTTTTTGCGAAAGAGCTCTTTTTGGAAAAAGCTTCTTCCTCATAGAATGAGGATTACCAACATCAGAAAAAGCCCTCTGTTCTTCTGATTTACTATCGAAAGAACGCGATTGCAGTGTGGACCTTCCTCAAGTTTTGTCAGAAAAATGGCCGTTGTTCTGACAAAACTCTGTAGCGTAGACATACCCTTGCTCTTGCTGCACTTCTCCCATAATTAGTACCTATTCCTCTGTGGCATCATTGGATGGATGCCCAACAGGGATGGGGCAAGGGTCATAGGAATGAGGCTTGGTGAGGCAGGAAGGGGAAACAGGTGATTTCCCCTTCCCCTGTGGGTTCACTGATGTTACCGCCAGCCCCTTTTCTGCAGACCCTGCACAATGGCTTTTATCAGCTCTGGGGAACTGTCCACTTGGCTGGACACAACGGGCAGCATCCATGTGGGACAAATCACTTTTGAAGGAGGAGAAGTGTGGGGGGACTAGATAGGTAGGATCACTAGCAGTGTCAGGAACAGCACCCTTCAGATTTGGGTTGTCCCTCATTGCTAGGCTGAGGTACAATTGATCTGCAGTGCTCTGAAGCCTAACAGAGGAAGCACTGATCCTCTATGACAAATAAGGGACCCAGTACAAGACACCCTGGCAGGGTACCAGAAAAGACCCCTCCAAACTATCCCTGCCATGCCCCATCGTCTACATGGTGACTTGCTGGTGGAACAAGATGTGATTGTCCTTACAGGGTGGGGTCATTGTAACCCAGTGAGAAAGGACTGAGGGTGGAGACTTTCCCAAGGCAGTGAGGGAAAACAAAAGAGCAGTATTGGGGGGAAGGGGGAGAAGGATGGGATGGAAGTGAGGTCCATCTGAAGGCCTGGGTTCTACAAGGATTTGAATGAGACAAAGTGGCCCACCACTGAAATGCCTTTTTCTACCACCTCCTCAATAACAGTTTCTGAGGCCTGGAAGACCACATTCTCATACATCTTAGACACTGCCCAATGGCTGAGGACCCCTCCACTCATGCCAGTGCCAACACATACATTTTGATGAGGGATGAGACAGATGCAGTGTCCATGCTCATGGTGGGGATGGAGGCATGGCCACTGCTGACTTTAAAAGAGGCTGTGCTGATAGCAACAGCAGCTGTGGTGGCTTGAGGGGCTACAGGAGATTGTAATGGGATGTCAGGAGAGGCATATGTTCTGCAGCCTGTAAAGCAAGCACCTCCGGAGTTGCTGGTAGGGATGGCCAGGGGGACCATGGCTGTTGGCAAGGCTGCAGCAGTAACTGTGGCCATCAGGGAAGGAGTTTTCTGGGTTTTCTGGGTAGGGTCCTTGCCTTTTTTCTTCCCCTGGCACTTTCTGCTTACCAGGGAGGTTCCCTTGGTGGTGGTGCAAGGTTTGTAAGAGTCCCTTTCTGCACCTGCTGCTGCTGCTGCTGCTGCTCCATTAATGGTGCTGGTGGTACTGGCAGCATTAGTGTTGGTGGTAGCCATGGTGGCTGTTCTGGGGAGAAAGCTGAGACAAGATATCAATAGTGGTTGGATACTCCCCCACAACATAGATGAAGCCATCAGAAGCTTCATGTGGCGCTCAGGTGGGGTCTGCGACTGAGGTGACAGAACCAGCCACCAAAGGGGAGAGTAGAAATGTTAAAAGGAAGGATCGGGGTAGGGAAAATAGAGGGTATGTGTGACAAACATGGATGCAAACAACACTGGAAGAGTTAGCTAGTAAAATCAACCAAGGAGAACCTGGGTCAAAATAGGCACAGGAGTGGGAGGGTATGTCTATACTTGCACCCTCTTTTGATAGAGGGATGCAAATGAAGATATTCAAAATTGCAAATGAAGCCAGGATTTAACTATCCCGTGCTTCATTTGCATAATCACATTATGGCGCTATTTCGAAATAGCACTATTTCGAAATACAAAATGTGGTGTGGGTGCAGTTAATTTGGGAGAACACCCTTCTTCCGAAATAACTGTTAAACCTCATTTTATGAGGAATAAGGGTTATTTCAGAAGAAGGGTGTTCTCTCAAAATAACTGCATCTACACCGCATTTTGTATTTTGAAATAGCACTATTTTGAAATAGCACCATAATGCGATTATGCAATTGAAGTGCGGGATGTTTAAATCCCGGCTTCATTTGCAATTTTGAATGTCTTCATTTGTATCCCTCTATCGAAAGAGGGTGCAAGTATAGACATACCCCAAGTGTGACATTGTACAGTGAGTAGGAAGTGAAATAAAATGGTGCAGGGTGTTCACAAGTGCACAAAAAAAATTCTCAAGTCTGTGTGACTGGGAAGGCCAGTGTGGTGGAGGGAACAATTGGAAAAAAGAGAGGGGCTGGAAAGTGAATACCAAACATCATGGGGCTGGGCTGGGTAGGACAGATATCAAACCACAAGGGAGAGGGGAGCTGTCAGGTGAGGCAGGTAGCCAACAGCAGAAGGAGTGGGAGGGGTTCTGAATAAGGCAGATAACAAAAAAGCAATGGGGGCCTATGTGGGGAAGGGAAGGCAAACAAACAAACAGCAAAAGGGGCCTTGCTAGGCAGCTAATAACCAGGGGATGGAGAGAAGCAGTGAATTACAAATTACAAGAGGGAGAAGATCACACGAGAGTGGTATGGGCAGGTCTGTCAACAGGGAGGGCAAAGAGGGAAGTTGCCCCAGAGCCCAGTGATTCTAAAGGGCCTGGAGCTCCCAGATGCCGCCACAGGCCCAGGCCCTTTAAATCACCACTGGAGTGCCAAGTGGCACACAGAAGGCAAAGCTAAGGGCTGAGAGATGTGGCATGCTCTGGGCAGCACTGAGGGCTGGCTGCACCTAGTTCCGCCCCTTGATCCTGAGTCCCCGCCCTTTCTGGAAGTACAGAGCTGGCTCCCCCTCACTTTGCCTGCGGACTCACAGAGACTGTGGATGCCCCTGGGTGTGGAACTGTAAACTACCAGAGAAAGGGACTTGTGGGTGAACAGGTGGAGGAGAAAGCCTGCCAACCCAATGCAAAGTGAGGGGAAGGGAGAGGCATATGCCCCATGTGTGATGTAGAGAACGACTCTGCTGTAACAGTCCTAGAGCAGATAAGTGGGTTTACTGAGTTACAGGAGATAGGTAAATTAACAGTCCAGCAAGCAGATGGTCTTCAGTGGCAGTAAATGAACTGGAAAGAGGACTCCATATCATGTTTCCTCCTCCTTACCAGCAAAGCAGCAATCATAGCAATAACAGCAACCTTGCTCACAGAGTCACAGGCATGTAGGAATGAGGCAGAGGATGACAGGAAGAAAAAGAAGGGTCTTAAATATAAAATTTTTAAATGCAGTCATGTATAATTAGATTCTGTGGTGCTGCTTGAGCAACCTTGTGATGGGACCTGTCCCCATCCCACTGACAGCAAGTCTAAGATTTGGTCTACACTACAAACTTATGTCAGTATAACTATGTCACTCAGGGATGTGGAAAGTCCCCTCCAGTGCAAACAGCATTATATTGGAATACCTACTGCCTCTTGGGCAGATAGAGTATCTTGCACCAACAGGAGACTTTCTCCCACTCTTCAAAAAGTGCGACAATTGCAGCACTCTAAGGCTACGTCGACACTGCAAGGTTTTTGCACAAAAACAGCTGTTTTTGCACAAAATCCCGTGGATACCTACACCTCAAATGCACTTTTGTGCAAGTAAATCACCAGTTAAATGTCAGAAGAGAGGGGTTTTTCAGGTGTAGGTAAACCTCCTTTTACGAGGCATAACTCCTTTTTGCACTACAGTTATTGCACAAAAAGACAAGTGTGGATGCTCCGGAGGAGTTTCTTGTGCAAGAAACCCCTATGGGAAAAAGCACAGGTGCTCTGATAGCCATTCTGTGAATGGCTATCAGGGCCTTCTTGCGCAAGAGTGTCCATGCAGTGTGGACACTCTCTTGCACAAAAGCACATCGCTCTTGTGATGTGCTTTGAGGTGTGGATGTGCTCTTGTGCAAGAAGTTTTTGCACAAAAACTCTTGCGAAAAAGGCTTCTTGCGCAAGAAGCATGTAGTGTAGATGTAGCCTAATTGTACATGAGCCTTAAGGAGCTACCCTGCACTTAGGCAGTGACAAGTAGGCACACCTGCAGAAGGGAAGTTTAAAAAAAGTGAAGCTGGCCACAGCCCAAAGGGGGAAAGAGTGCCTAACAAGAGAGACTGTTGGAGAAGCCCAGGTCAAGATGATGACTAGCTTCCCTATTCCCTTCCACCTTATTTAGGGCAGACAGACTGCAGCCCTGAGAGGCAATCTGGATATCTGCTCTCTGACTGAACCCTGTAGCTGAACCTAAGGAGCAGCAGTAATGACTGGAGACAATTAGACTCAGTAAGGACCTAAAAGCGAACCTACTTCCTACTGGGAACAGTGAGCTTGCCTTGGTGTGGAGGTTTGGGGTGAGGAACCAGAGATATAAAGAGACCGCAGCCTAGACTACCTGGAGTCTCAATATGATCATCTAGAAAATGAGCACATGATTAGTGACCAGTTGTGAAATGTCTGGTTTAAGTGACTCTGTGAGTCTGGCTAGCTCAGTTGGTAGAGCATCAGACCTGAGGGCCTAGTGTTCAAGTCCCTGGTCAGGTGAGAAGGGGCCCTGGGACTTTTCTGCAAGGCTCTTCTGTCTCTCTCTTCCTCCAGGGAGTCTTCCTTTTATATTTAAGAGTAGGTTAGATAAATGTCTATCAGGGATGGTTTAGACAGTATTTGGTCCTGCCATGAGGGCAGGGAACTGGACTCGATGACCTCTCGAGGTCCCTTCCAGTCCTAGTATTCTATGATTCTATGGTATCACACACATGCTTCCCCCCAATGTCAATATGTACATTGAGATGCAGTGAAATATCCCATTATATCACTTACCAGAGTGTTACAGAGGACAATCAAAATAGGCAATTGAACAATAGATATAATATTAAATTAGGGGTTAAACAGCATCTATTTTGTGGATATCAGAAGAGGAGTTTTTGTTTTTCCATGGGAAATTATAACGAAGGGGGTTTAATGGACTAGAATCTGCTGTGCAAAATTCTAGTGCAATGAGATCCAAAATGTAGAAAGGAAAATATTTATGGCAGAGGACTACCAGAGACTATAAACAGCTTTTCCAGGTGCTAATGTTTGTTCAGCAAATCAAAAATAATCTCAAAAGTTATTTATTGCATGTACATTTGAATGTCATGATTATCAATGCTGATACATGACATCACAAAGGGCGATTAAAAACAATATAGAAAAATGTCTTGGGGCTATTTTTTGCATTTTCTATTAATATCTGCATGAAGTCGTGGCATATTGTAGGTAATTTTTTCATGTGGTGTAGGTGAGGTCAAGAATCATATAGTTGTTCCAGGAAACAATTAAAAGCGATAGCTCAAGATTTGTTTGGGTGGAAATGCAGTTATATTATTGGCCCTGTAGAATAATGTCAACAACTGCTTGAGTAATGTTTACTTTTTCTGGCTTTGGATTAACTGAAATTAATTGTATGTAAATAGACATATTCTCTTTTCTATGAGCCTGCTTCTTTTGCCATATTATTATGCCACATTTGAATGTGTAGAAGATCACAGTGACTTTCATGGTGACAAATGGTTAAATATGGCATGGCCACAAGTACATATGTATTTTATTGTGTATATGTAGAAACATAGTCACCCAATCTGCACCTAAGCATTGGTCCATCTACTGATGTTTCTTGCCTCCAGCATGCCCAATTTTGACTTGCTTCTGCATTTATAGTTATCATATTTCAAAGAGGGCAAAATCAGTTAATTAAATAATTATAACTACCTACAATAGCTATTTATTATGAAAAAGCTAATTTGATGGGAACAAAGATACTAGAAATATTTGTTTTATCTTGCCTCACATATCCCCACCTGCTTTATGTTGTGGGCGATAGGCCAAGAACAGATGCTTTTTCAGCATAACCTTGAAATCTGTGTTTTAACATAGATATTCATATATGGTAATATTAAATATAATTTAATCTATCAAACAGTTTAAGCTATCATTTAGTGTTTAAAAATCAGTTACTACATTTTTAGGATATTTCAAATGATCTTTTAATTTTTTAGACACATTTGTATTATAAAAATATCAGTTTAGGATTTCCTTTATATTTTTTCATAAATTTAAATAAATTCTCTCTGTGTTCTATTGAGGTAACAGCTTTACTACAATTCTGAATTCATTTTAAGAAATTGTAAGATGTTTTGGGACTTCAAATCAGAGTGAAGTACAGTGTTTATGGGCTTGACTACATAGACCACTTGTGCAATAACAAGCCAGGATGAAACTCTACAGCACACTAGCTTTCTGGGTGTCCCATGTGAACACTGCTACAGCACCCTGAGAGTTTTGTAGTATGTTCTGGTGTACTGCTGTTTGCAAAATCAGTGCCAAAGACCTTTTAATGGACTGTAGCAGTGTCCACACAGAATGTTACTGAGCAGCTGTGTTTAGTTTCACACCATGGCTTGCTGCACACTAATTCTCATGTAGAAAAACTGCTATTTGAAAATCTAGATGCAGCAAATATTGATGCATAAATATCATAGGACACAATTCAACAAGGTATATGAGCAACCAACTCTAAATTTTTGAAGATTGTTATTTAAATCAATGAGGTGACTGGTACTCAAACTTATATCTATGTTTAAATACACTTGAGCAGTGTTTAGGAAACAGATCTTCAGGGAATAACATTTAAAAAACAGCTAAACTGAATTACGCTTATGAGAGGAAGGATATAAATGTTTCAGTTCTTTGTAGAAATAGAACAATAAAATAGTAGATTAGTTGCACTTTATATAAAATCAAAAATAATTTTTTGATCATTGGAACTTTTGCTTGAAAAGATTGCTTCTTCTTCGGGTAGCGTCCCTGTGGGTGCTCCACTGTGGGTGTCGGGCTCATCCTGGCGCCGCAGATCAGAGATCTTTCAGCCATTGTCTGCCGGACCACGCATGCGCGGCGGCCGTCTTGCGGCTTTTCACGCCATTTCTGGTTGCGCGGTCTGGCTCCCGCCAGTTCTTCCTGACCGTCTTCAGGCGCAGACAGAGAAACAGCTCCTCTCGTGTTAATCCTGTCAGGACTGAGAGAGGAGAATTTGTACATAGTTAATTAGTTATGGTTATAGTTAATATTACAGTAGTTAAATTCTAGTTAGGTTAGCGCGTTTAAAAAAAAATTCTTCACCATGCCTGGGTCACCAGATTTTTTAAAAAGCCTGACATGCCAGGAGTCAATGCCCGTGTCAGAAGTGCATTCCTCATGTATAAGGTGCCTGAGGGAAGGACATATTCCCCAAAAGTGCCCACATTGTTCGAAGCTCACAGCCAGGGCACGCCGTGACCGGGAGATGTGGCTCTAGATGCTTTTATTTGACAAGGCTCTCAGACCGCAGGCGGAAACCCTAGCTCAACTGCCATCTCCCCCTGCTACAACTCGTCAGCCTTCCCCCAAGGCGATGAGCTCAGAAAAGAGCCGATCACCATCTCGCTCCTTACCTGCACTCAGAGTGAGCATGGGAGATAAGCCAGGCACCTCTGGGATAATGGCAGCCCGCAAGCCGCATAAAGACAAACCGGTGTGTAGTACATTGGCACTGAGCCCAGCGGTGCGTTTGGCACCAAGACCTAAGCCGGCACCGACGTCGGCACCAGTCACGGCACCAGTACCGTTGGCACCTGCTCCATCTGCAGCCTCTGACCTACCGGAACCGATGCCGGCACCGGAGACCATATCGGTGCAGCTCGCACTGCATGCCCCGGCACCGTCAACCCCGGCACCGGGATGAACCGTGACGATGCACAGGGCGCCAGCTCCATTGGCACCAACACCTAAGGCACCGGCGCAGTCGGCACCGGAGCCATCGGAACCCGTGCAGCACTTTCTCACACCTCCATACTCGCGCCGAATATCAACCCCTAGTGTGACACCACCCATGCCTCTTATGT
Source organism: Rafetus swinhoei (assembly GCA_019425775.1). Classification (NCBI taxonomy): domain Eukaryota; kingdom Metazoa; phylum Chordata; order Testudines; family Trionychidae; genus Rafetus; species Rafetus swinhoei. Next base: position 184,421,725 of record CM033437.1, on the reverse strand, counting down.
ACCACTCTTCTTCTTCCACTGGCAGAGAAGGAACAGTGAGTCCGGAACAGGGGATCTTTTCCCCCGAACCTCCCTCTCCACCTCCAACTCGTCATGGACCCAGGCGACTCCAACCTAGTGTCTCCCCTCGACCGAGGCACTACCATCATCGGTACTGTCGCTCGCCATCTACTTCCTACTCTCGGCACAGATCCAGATCCCCAAGGTCTCCCTCATACTCCAGGAGCTCTAGACACAGGGACGACCACACATATATATACTGACCTTTTTATGATGATCGCTGGCATAGACACCATAGCCATCAAAAGCGATATTCCCATTCAACTTGCACCTCACCTTCACCAGCTCCATCAATCACAACTCGTGATAGAAGCAGATCCCCCACCTTGCCGACAGCTAGACCACCTACTCCATCCGGCGATCAACCAGCAACAGAACAGCCCACCGTGGAAGTACTGCACACTTCTGACACGGAGGCATCGTACCAAAGATCCCCTATGGACGTAGCGTCTTCTTCGCCAGATGATGCCATTCTCACTGGAGACACTTCACCTTCAGATGATCTGAAGGAATTTCAAGAGCTATTCAGGTGAGTAGCCAACAGCCAGAATGTACAGTTATCGGAGGTTCAACAGAAACAATATCATCTGTTGAGAAACTTAGATCCCTCCTCCCATTCATCCAAGGTTGCTCTCCCACAGGATGAGGCAATACTTGAAATTGCCAATGGGATATGACAAACTCCTGCCACGGCACCGCCGACCAATAAAAAGGCCGACAAAAAGTATTTTGTCCCAGCCAATGGGATGGAATTCTTGTTTAACCATCCCCAGCCCAACTCCATGGTCGTCAATGCAGCTCAACAAAGGGCCAAAGCCCCCTCAATACAAAACCACCACTGGAGACAAGGACAACAAGTGCCTAGATCTCTTGGGCAGGAAAGTGTATTCCTCGGCCATGATAACACTTCCGAATGGCCAATTACGCAGCGCTGTTAGCGAATCACAACTTCAACAATTACGTGAAGTTAGTTCCCCTACTTGACCACCTCCCAGACACTAAGCAGCAGCTGCTTAAAGCTATCATTCAAGAGGGCTACACCGCTTCTCAATCAGCACTCCACACTGCTCTGGACACAGCAGATGCAGCAGCAAGGACGACAGAAAATCTGTCGTAATGTGCAGGGCTTCATGGCTCCACATGTCAGCGGTTCCAAGGGAACTTCAACCTAAAGTTGAAGACTTGCCCTTCAACAGACAAGGCCTCTTTGCGGACAAGACAGACCAGCTCCTTCACTCCGGCAAAGATTCACACACCACGCTCAGGACCTTAGGCATGTATATGCTGCCATATCGACGGAAAAAGTACATGCCCTATCAGAGACAAAGACCTTTCTTTTATGCACAACCACGACAATACGAGCATCAACAACCCAAACAATGACCTCAGAGACAATGGCCACAAGCCACCAGACCGACAAACCAGCAACAAACCAAGCAACAAGTTTGACACATGGATTGAGGGATTCCAAGCCATTCAAATACCACCTGCTTCGAATGCCAGTACTGCGCTTTTCGACTGCCACTTAAGGCCCTTTCAACACCGCTGGGCTGCAATAACAACAGACAGATGGGTCATGCAGCTAATAACATTGGGCTACATAATTCCCTTTACGTTCCTTCCTCCTATTACCCCTCCCCTCCTGTCCCTCTTCAGGGACCCATCTCACGAACTCCTCAAACAGGAGGTAGCTCACTTGCTCGACATTGGAGCAATAGAGAGGGTACCAGAGCCCTTCCCACGGATAGGGTTTTACTCCTGCTATTTTCTAACACAGAAAAAATACGGCGGTTGGAGGCCTATACTGGACCTTCGCCATCTCAACCAATACTTACAAAAGCAGCATTTCAAGATGGTGACCCTAACGACCATCATACCGGCACTCGAGCAAGAAGACTGGTTTGCATCCCTCGATTTACAAGACACCTATTTCCATGTGAAAGTTCATCTGGCCTACAGGCGTTTCCTTCAATCATTACCAGTACAAAGTTCTGCCATTCAGCCTTTCGTCAGCCCCCAGGGTGTTCTTCAAAACATTGGCGGTGGTAGCGGCCTTCCTACGTCGACTAGGAATCATCACTTTTTCCTACCTGGACAACTGTGTTCTCAGAGCCTGATCGTTCGACGAGGCCTTAAGTGCCGTCAACACAACAAGACTGCTCTTCCACACCTTGGGTTCCAATGTTCCAAAGTCGTCTCTCATACCTCGGCAAACCATAGAGTTTATAGGTGCTTGCCTAGACTCCATCACCGCACGCACCTACCTACCCGACTCCAGACTTCATACTATCCAGGATCTTGTGCAGGTTCTCACTATAAGCCCCACAGTCCCTGTACTTACCTTTCTGCAGTTGATGGGGCACATTGCAGCGACAACATATGTTGTAGCACATGCTCGACTACATTTCCGAAGTCTCCAGCACTGGATATCTACAGTATACACACCTCACAAACACGACGTGCACAGAATGGTCACTGTACCAAGCACGGTCAAGCAATCCCTGAAGTGGTGGACCATCTCCCACAACATGCTGGCAGGTATACCGTTCCACAGTCCCCAGCCAACTATCCAGGTCACAACAGATGCATCCCTGCTTGGCTGGGGGGCCCATACACAGGACAGACAAGCTCAAGGTCCTTGGTCAGCCCAGGAATCTCTCTGCCATATAAACCTGCTCGAGTTACAAGCTGTGTACAATGCCTGCAACCACTTCCTCCCCTGGATACGCAACCAGGGAGTGCGAATACTCACAGACAACATGACAACAGTCTATTATATAAACAGACAGGGAGGAGCCCACTCCCGTACATTGTGCAGGGAAGCCATGCGTTTGTGGAATTGGTGCAATTGACACAATATCATGATTACGGCAGCATACCTCTCTGGGGATGATGACACGACAGCAGATATGCTCAGCAGGCACTTTGTCCAACAGCACGAATGGGAACAACATCCTGAGGTCCTACGGAGCATATTCTCCTACTGGGGTCATCCAGCGGTGAACCTCTTCACCACACAGTACAACACGACGTGTGCTCATTATTGCCCGAGTGGGCATCGGCCTCGCATCGAAGGGGGATGCCTTCCTATACAACTGGGGTCAACAACTTCTGTACACATTCCCACCCATTCCCCTAATCCACAAGGTCCTAGAGAAAGTGGCTGCAGACAGAGCAACACTAATCCTAGTACCACGCCAGACTTGGTTTCCTTACCTGTTCCACATGTCGCCTCATCCTCCGTATTGTCTTCCCAATCGGCCCGATCTACTGACACAGGATCACAAGCAACTGCTTCATCTGCAACCGGATTGCCTTGCTCTGTTCTCTTGGCTCCTGACGGGTTCCAACAAGAAAGAATAAGTTGCTCGAAAGCTGTTGACCATGTTCTTTTACATGGTGGAAAAGCTTCGACCCGTAACACTTATCTTCAGAAGTGGAGAAGGTTCAGTGAATGGTGCTCACACACTAACTCGGATCCCCATGGAACGCCCCTATATTCCATTCTGGAATATATCATGCACCTCAAACACCTCAGTCTTTCTCTATCATCTCTTAAGGTGCACTTGATGGCTATCACAGCTTTCAGCCAACCCATCAAGAGATATACCGTCTTCTCACACCCCACTATGAGAAGATTTCTCAAAGGGTTGACCAACCTGTTCCCTGAACACAGACAACCCCCAGACCCCTGGAACCTAGAGCTGGTCCTAAGCACTCTGATGCGGCCGCCGTTGGAACCTTTGGCCACATCCAACTTCGACTCTCTTAATATGAAGGTTGTGTTCCTGTTAGCAATCACATCTGCACGCAGGGTAGGAGAACTGGCAGCCCTTTCGGCATCACCTCCCTACACTATTTTCACGCCACAGGGAGTCATCTTACGACCACAAGCATCGTTTTTGCCCAAGGTCAATTCCAGTTTCCATATAAATTAACCTATCATCTTACCCGTATTCTATCCAAAACCACACTCCTCTGAACACCATGCAAGACTTCACTCTCTCGACGTCCGCAGGACCTTGGCATTCTATATTGAAAGAACCAGCAATATACGAAAATTTCAACATCTATTAATCTCGCTAGCTGACTGCTCTAAAGGTCGCCCGTTATCGTCACAGCGAATATCGAAGATAATAGTGTCCTGCATTGCTAAATGCTATGAACTAAGAAACGCCACATTACCTCATATGGTTAGAGCCCACTCTACCAGGGCAGTGGCATCTTAGACAGCCTTTCTCAAAGGAGGCCCCATCGAGGACATTTGCCGAGTGGCGACGTGGTCCTCCGACCTCACGTTCGCGAACCACTACGCGCTACCAAAGATCATCATCTCTGACACAGTAGTAGCCACTGCGGTCCTCTTCTTAGCGGCAACAAATTGACTCCACACCCTCCGCTGTATGTTGGCTATTGCTGTGGAATCACCCACAGTGGAGCACCCACGGGGACACTACCTGAAGAAGAAGAAGTTACTCACCTTGTACAGTAACGATGGTTCTTCGAGGTGTGTGTCCCCATGGGTGCTCCACGACCTGCCCTCCTCCCCTCTTTGGAGTCTGTTGTTTTTGTCTTCCAGACCTCGATGATCAGGAGGAACTGGCAGGAGCTGGACCACGCGACCAGAAACGGTGCAAAAAGCTGCAAGATGGCCGCTGTGCATGTGCGGTCCGGCAGATAAAGGCTGAAAGAGCTCTGATCTGCGGCGCTGGGATGAGCCCAACACCCACAGTGGAGCACCCATGGGGACATGAACCTCGAAGAACCATTGTTACTGCACAAAGTAACTTCTTCTTTCACCAAATGAAATAGCTTTCACAGACAAAATTGTGTGAGTTTTTAGAGTCCTGCGCATATATAAAATTTGTATCTACATCCATGTCCACAAAAATGAGCTGCAGATATCCACATTCTTATCTGTGGATGTGGATATCTGTGGATATAAAGTGGATATCCACAAATTTTCTGGATTCTTGATACAAAATTTGTATCCATATCAGTATCTGTATCTGCCAAAGCGAGTTGCAGATATATGCATATCCAAGGATGAGGCTGTCTAAGGATATAAAGTGGATAACCATGGATTTGCAGGGCTCTATGAATCTTTCATACTGTGAAACTTTGTTAGTGAGGCCAGATTTCCCTTGGTTGGTCACTATTTTCAGTGTAGAAAACGTGTTGCCTTTAATCTACTAGTACATCAGTCTATCAAATACCAATAAGTAAACCAAAAAAGTGTGCTTTATATTTTATACTTGTGTCAGAATTGTCAATGAAATAAAAAAAAAATACATATGGCAGGGGTCTGGACATACATGAAGCCTTCTGCTAGGTGTCAGTGGCAATATCCTGAACTGGGTTCAGTCTTGTGGCCCTTTTTAAAACAAAACACATGCCTGGAACTCACATCCACATCTTATCTGTGCCAGGTTTTAGGAATTAAACCCCCTAAATGTGCTGGTCACTTTCTCTGGTATTTCTTCTTCATTTGTAAACACAGAGGAATCCTTAACAATATCAAACCAAAAATGTTGATTTTGGGGGGAGAGAGGGAAGGGAAAGAACACAATAATTGTGTATTTGTATAAACATTAGTGCAATATATGAGGTGTAGGGGTAAGGCCCCATTATTAATGGCTCAGCTTATTAAGGGCCAGAAGTTTTATTCCAAAGGTGTTTTAGATAGGTAGAGACTTTCACTCACAAACTCCAATACACGCCATAGTAGCCAAAGAGGATTGTTCTGCCTATTTTCTCTATTCCAGTCTAGCTGTTCTATCATGTCCAGCTCCATGAAGTAACTCCAGCACTTCAGCTGATCCCCAGTCAAGGCTAGCCTTGTAACATCAGATCTACTACTGCCACTCTGGCCTTAAGAAGTCCACTCCTGCTCTTCAGACTCAGGTCTACACAATCAGAACACAAATAAACACCTAGCTCCCCCACAAGAAGTTTTAGAGAAATGGACCAGAGCAGATCCATAATTTGTGTAAATGAGGTAGCCAGAGCTACCTTATTTTCCTGTCTCCTAAAGGAGGGACAGAGAGGTTCTTTTTCTTCAAAGTATTCAGACTCTGGGTTTTACCCATAAGTTATTGTTGCATCACCACAAAGCTGAAAATGCCATGAAACTTCAGTGACAGTACAAAAATAATGAGGAGTACTGTGGCACCTTGGAGACTAACAGATTTATTAGGACATCAGCTTATGTGGTAAAACCCATTACATCAGATGAATTGGAGTGGAAGTTACAGAGACAGGGTATATATAAGAACAAAACAAGAAAGAAGTTACTTGTGTTAATGAAGCTATTCAAGTCATGGTGGAAGTTGCTCGTTCACAGCATTTGATGTGGAGCTGTGAATATCAAGAGAGGGGATATTGCCTTTGTAGTGTGTTTACCAGTTAAGATCCTTTTCAATCCTAAATTGATATTAAATTTGCAAATAATTCAGCTGTCTCCCTTTGTAATCAGATTTTGAAATTCTTTTGTGAAAGGATGGCTACAAAAATGTTGATTTAATATAACAAGTTAATTTATCATTTTGAAATTTAGTACCATATTCTGTACTTAAACCATAATGTAACTCCCAATGATGTCAGTGGAGATAGCACGCCAGACAGAGGGCAAATTGCAGTCCCAAATATTGAATAAATATGACTGTGCTCAGGATATGACAAATTCACTTTTTCATTGGTGAAATAAATGATAAATAACAGTTGTAAACCATCAACAAATACAAATAATCAATGTCTTCAAGATCTTGCAAGATCATTGTCATTGTAGACAGATAATGGGGCAATCTGACCAATTAAGGCTACCCAAATGTCAGGGATCTCATTCCTTCAGGGACCAGATTCTTCTCATACTCAAGCCAGTTTAACTTTATTGGCCTTGGTTCTTTTTTCAGCTTGAGCTCCTCTAAATGCTATAGATTAGCTATTTTCTAATAACTTTGTTCATATTCTGGGATCTCACTGAATGGTTACAAATTACTACATTATAATATTTCAGGCCTAGTTGGTTTGTCACTACCTTTTGGGAAAGCATCTTAATGTTGGGATTCCTATCCATTATCTTTATCAGTCAAAGGATTTACTGGTGTTAAAAACGTGTAGCAGGAACTTGGACTGATAATTAATTCCCCCAAATATCCAAAATTAAGCCTCCTCACTGTTTGTCTTTAATCCTTCTAGAGGGTAACTGGTATACAGAACAACTGATAGGTGCAGTCTCATTTTTTATTATTCAATTTGAGATTCATGAGACATATTCTATTAAGCAGTGCTATTTGGTTACAATAACAATCTGCATTACCTTTTTTGTGGTGTCCTCCACAATTAAATAATAAGATATAATCTAAAATGAAATCAGCTGTCCTAACACTTTCCAGCATCTGATACTATATCTCTGCCTCTCCTCTGGTATACAGAAATTTCAAATAATATCCAACAGTTAATAGTATAGAATAAGCCTACAAGGGCATCAAATAGTTGCTTTCTTATTCAACTTTTCTTGATTAGAAACCAACTTTGTAATCTCAAACTGAAAAGATGTTTTCCTTTGTGAGTCTTGGCAGGATTTCTTTAATTGTTGATGAAAGATATCTGAAGTGTTGAATCATTTTATTGAGGTGTCAGGGGTGAAATATCTATGCAGAACTTGTGTGGTTCTTTAATGTCTACCACACTATTGATTATGGATGATTATGTAACGTTCTTATCCATAAAGTTGTTCATCACTTTTCAAGGTTCTTATTCTTTGAAAAATGCAGGTATGCATGGTATTTGTAGTGGTTTTACATATGGGTTGATTTCCAAGTGGAATTCTTCAATATGGCATCAAATGTCTTTAAGAAAAACATACCCCTTCTTAATGATTTTGCCTTTGCTAAAGGCATATGGATAGCAATGTCTAATACATTTCATATCATTATCTACCACTGTAGCTCACCACTTTCTGCAGCTCACATTGGTTGCGACCAGTAAACCAAAGCCACTGGGAGCTGTGGGGAGGCATGCCTATGGACACTCAAGGTAAAAAAACTATCTTGTGGCTCACCAGTGGATTAGTCTGTTAGGCTGCATGTGTCCTGCAGGTCACAGGTTACTCACCACTGTTATAGAGTGTGGCTGGTGTTATTACTGTGCTAAGTTGACAATAAACCTAGCTGGATGCCTTTGCTGAAAATCGAATCTGTGGATTTATTGAGCATTTTAATTGAGGTCTGCTGTCTCTGCTACTTGCACTAAGCTGGGACAGCACACTAAATAAACACAAGACGAACATCTAATGACGGTAGGTGCAAAGTATTTTCTAAGTAATCTGTATGTGTGCACTTTGTCAACAAATCTGTTGGATAATGTCACATGTTGGCTGGCTCTTAGGCAGGAGATAGGCACAGCTTCACCTGTGACAGATGGATCAGCTATCCTCCCAGTTGTTCCTCACTGACTGTATATCAAATGGCCCTGTTCAACTACTAAGCCCAGCTATGAAGGGCTATGGGATGCCAAAAAAGGGCTGAGAGTTTGGGGTGGGGTGGGGGGAGCTTCAGAAAGGTGACTGACTCCTCTGGTCTGCCATAGAGAAAGCACCTCTTAGACAGATAACTAGGAGAAGGAATGAGGTGACTTGTTCCCTCCCTCCTGTGACTGTCTCTAGGGAAGGGAGACTTCTAGTAAAGAAATCCCTGTGAATCAGTACTCTGTGGGGGTACGTCTACACTATCCCCCTAGATCGATCTAGGGAGACTAATGAGGATGACCGGAATTGCAAATGAAGCCCGGGATTTAAATATCCCATGCTTGATTTGCATGTTCCCGGCCTGTCGCCATTTTAGAAATTGACTAGCCCGAAGTAACTGCCGCGTCTACGCGCGTAGTGAAATGGGATTCGATTTAAAGCCCTAACTCGAATTAGCTGGTATTCCTCCTGCAATGAGGTTTACCAGCTAATTCGAATTAGGGCTTTAAATCGAATCATTCACTGCCGGCGTGTACGCCGTGAGCAGTTACTCGGCTAGTCAATTTCTAAAATGGCGACGAACATGCAAATCAAGCCGGATATTTAAATACCGGGCTTGATTTGCAATTCCGGTCACCCTCATTAGCCTCCCTAGATCTATCTAGTGTAGACGTACCCTGGGAGAGTGAAAAAGAACTAAGAGCTGACTACTGGTGGCGTGGAACACTTTCTTGGTTTTTGTACTATTTAAGACTACCATTTAAGTTGGTCACCAGCACTTTGCCAGGAGTTGCTGAGAGAGAGATGGTGATAGTGCCATGGTGGGCCACAAGGGGTGGTAGTACAGATACAAACATCTAGACATAGCACCATTCACACATGAATCCAATTTATCAAATGCCTAAGCACTTCAGATAAGAAATGTGAGGGTTTCAGAAAATGAAGGAGCTCTGTATGTACATCAACTATTTGGTAACAATGGTGTTCAGCAATACCTTAGAATCCTTGTATGTCTGAGAATGGCATAATTGTGTCAGATCTAGGCAGATAATTTTAATGCAATGTTTCAACCAAAGTGTCATATTTTAAGGATTGTGTATGCTATTAATATAAACAAGCAACATCAGTGGCAGCTAAACTTCATCAATATCCACCCCACCCACCCAAATCTTCGAAAGCCTGAACATGTAAATGAAGAGAAAAGTCTCAAGCATTCCTTGCCACCTGTCATATAGTTTTGGTAATAACACACTCCATAAGGTGTTCATTTTCATCTTCAGCTTATACTGAAAAGCAATACATACAATAGCTACATACAACTCAATCTATCACACAAAACTTTGATTGTGGCCTCATATTTTCTTGTGTCAACAGATCAATGTATCTGCTTGTCACATAGTCCATTCCTTTGGAAAGCTATTCTGCTTTAACACTGCTAGGATCACCATTAAGGTTTTGGATGACAGATTACAAACCAGATGCATCAGCTCACAAAACAAAAACAGACGGATGAACCAGGTTATAACCAGGGCTGGATGTAGCGGCAAGTGACCCAGGTGACCACCTGGAATACTGACCTTGAGGGGCACTGGATTCAGGGTGCTGTTTTTGTTGTTAACAACAATAGAAAAAATATTATTGTATGTGACTGGAATAAATCAAATAAATGCAAATTGTGGATCAAATTCATGAAAAGGGCTATAAATGCAATAAAAAATAAGATACAGGTTGGACCTCCCTGGTCCAGCACCCTGGGTACCTAACTGGTTCCAAACAAGGGATTTTGCTGGACAGGAGAGATAAGGCTAGGTAGCAGTTCATCAGAAAAGGAACTGGGGATTACAGTGGATGAGAAGCTGGATATAAGTCAACAGTGTGCCCTTGAAGCCAAGAAGGCTAATGGCATATTAGGGTGCATTAGGAGGAGCATTGCCAGCAGATCTAGAGAAGTGATTATTCCCCTTTATTCAGCACTGGTGAGGCCATATCTGTTGTATTGCATCCAATTCTGGGGCCCCCACTACAGAAAGGATGTGGACACGTTGGAGAGGGTCCAGCAGAGGGCAACCAAAATGATTAAGGGGCTGGAGCACTTGGCCTATGAGGGATTTGGGCTTATTTAGTCCGCAGAAGAGAAGAGTGAGGGGGGGATTTGATAGCAGCCTTCAACTTCCTGAAGGGAGGCTCCAAAGACAATGGAGAGAGGCTGTTCTCAGTAGTGACAGATGGCAGAATGAAGAGCAATGGTCGCAAGTTACAGTGTGGGAGGTATAGGTTGGATATTAGGAAAAACTATTTTACTAAAGGGGTGGTGAAGCATTGGAATGGGTTACCTAAGGAGGTGGTGTAACCTTCATACCTAGAGATTTTTAAATCCCAACTTGACAAAACCCCGGCTGGGATGATTTAGTTGGGGTTGGTCCTGCTTTGGACAGGGGGCTGGACTCAATGACCTCCTGAGGTCTCTTCCAGCCCTATGATTCTATGATTCTAATTTGTGGCCCCCCAGCCTGGCTCTTCCTGGCAGCTGCTGGCCTCCCCAGTGACTCCCCTCCTGCCACCAGCCCACTTACCAGCCACCAGCCCACTGCCATGCCAGTCTTTCATCCCGCCAACTCTGCCGTGGCAGCCTGCAGTCCCACCTTGGGGGCTCCCAGCCCCATCGTGGCTAACCACAGCCCCTGCCACCAGGCCTCCCTGTCCCACCAGCTCTGCCTCGGCTGCTCTGGGCCCCATCAGACCAGCTGTGACAGTCCACAGTCCCAACACTAGGGCTTCCAGCCCCAGCACAGCTGACTGCAGCCCTGCTGGAGCCTGTTGGCACTATGGGTGCTCTGCCGTTGGCTCAGCCAGACTCTTGGGGCTCCCAGCCACTGGTCTCTCTGCACCAGCCCAGTTGGGCTCCCAGCCTCTACAGGGCTCCTGCCTCTGGCCTTCCACTGGGGCTCCCTGGTCTGGCAACATCCATGATCCTTCTAGACCACAGATGTAGCCTGACTACAGATCATCTGTAGCCAGATGAGTCCTGGTTTAGAGAGTTTCAACCTGTATTCAAAAGCTGAACAAATGAAAGGGGATGCTATTCTCCTGGGATGCCAATTGGTTTGCGGGGGAGGGAGGGCTAGTTACAACTGCATCCTCTGAATGCCTTTAGTGTTAGATCAAGTTGTCAGTTTGATTTGGACCCTTCTGTAGGTTTTCATAGCGATGCTATGTCTACATTTTGCTACTTCTTTTTGCATAACTTCTGTAAGGCCAGTGTTTTCAACATAAGATTGAGTTAAAACTCTGGTGCAAATTTACATAATCTTGTATCTCTATTACTGCAATATCCTTCTGACTGGCTTTGACAATGCTACCTTACCTTGGTCATACTTACGCAGAATGTTTTTGCAAAGATCATTCTCCTTACCTGTAGATTTAATCATCACCCCTCTGTTTTCATCCTTCCACTGTCTGCCCCTTCTCTGTCACATCAAATACGCATTATCTACTTGTCTTTGCTTTCCTGATCCTTCATGGCCTATCCCCACCCTCTATATTTCTTACTCATTCACTATCAAGATATCATCTCTTGCTTCTGACTGGCCCCCTCCACAACCCACTTATTCAGTCTTCAAACAAGCACTTTTATGCTTTCTCCCAGATTGTCCCTCATGGGTGGAAGATACCTCCTTTAAAATTGGCAGAGCTAACTCACCAAAATCCTCCTTTAATACTCCATTCCTGTGATACCTACAAAAAACTTGACAAGGTTAGGCTCTTGGTGTGCTGAGACCACTGCCTATCATGCTGATCACCACTGTGTCATGGTTTCCTTGTACTGTTCCCATCTGTCTGTCTATAGACATCAGTTGTCTCTTTAGGATGGGGACCATTTTCTTGTGTGCTTATTCGGTGCCTCACACCATGAAGTCCTGGTCCATGACTGCATTAATAACTAATAGTTAATGATATATTGTGCCACCCTAAATGCTCTGTCATTGTATAGATATATCCCCTATGCTGTCAGCATAGCTTAATCTAGTACTGAAAACATTAATTTTTAAACCATAGTAACTGTTAATAGAAAATACGTTGTAATTTTTAACATTCATCCCAATTACTGATGGCAAAGTTTCACACATGCTAAATTTAATATTTCAAATGAACCAGTAAATTTTAAAAGGGATCCAAAGAAAACATTAGATACTAAGAAATGGTCTTTTGATCACAACATTTACAATTTTTGAAATTGTAACTAATTTCATATTATGTTTTTCTCCCTTCAAAGTTCCCTAGAACATTTGAGAAGTCTATTGAAAACTGATCCCCTTATTGAAAGCACTTATATTTCATATAACATTTTTATTCCTGTCAAAATGAAAATCTTGTTATAAAGCTAACTATGGCAGTACAACTTGTTCACCGAAATAAGAAAGGTCAGTGGAAAATCATGACTCCCCCTACCTTTTTCCTGGTTTCCTCAGAATCAAAGAATTCTACACAGTTATATTGCCACCTTGCTCAGATTCACATATAAATGCACAGTGTAAACCAATGTGCTGCTGCTACAATGTTCATCTTGTCTTACAAAATAGTTCTCCTGCCAAACAGTAATAGCAGCAAAAATGTGAACTCTCCTCTTTCAGATTTTAGAAAGATGTTAACTTTAGTGCCTACACAGAGCATCTAAATGCTAATTTAATTAAGCGAAGTAATCAAAGAAATAAAAAAAGCTCATCCAGAACCAAGAAACTTTGAAAACATCATTGTGTTATATCAGTTTTCAGATTTATTTTTACCATCCCAGTAAATGAACTTAGGCTTTACTTTTGTTTGTACTAGCAAAAATATTCATAAGTAAAAATATTAATAAAATACTAATGCTAAATACCAAAGTCTGCTCTCTATTATTTATGAAACAGACACATTGAAATGATATGAATCAGCTTGTTTCTGCATGTAGAGCTTATATAATTGTGGGAAACTTGACCAAACTAAATTTGTAGCCTGAGTTGTGAGTCCCACAAGTGTATATTAACTGGACGTACACAATGGGGATGTAAGGGTTATGGGAGGGGGCAGGGTTGGAAGGTGGAAAACAGGCTGTTGGTGGGAAACAGAAGTAGTAAAGGGGTGGTGAAGACAGGTTCTTCAAAGAGGAACAGCCTGGGGGTAGAAAGGAGCTCCAATGAAAGACTCCAAGCCTGGGAGCCATTGTTGTCTTCGTGATCTTTCCCCTGCTCTTTGTCCATCCCCCCCACCCACCCTAGAGGGTCCACATTGGTGTGGCAACAGCACAGGGAGGTCAGAAAGCAGAGAATATTCCTGTAATCAATGCTGTCTTCATACTCTAGCTTCCAGTGAACAGAAGGAGTCAGTTTAGAGAAAAGTTTTCTCATGCCCAGCTGCCCTACTGGCCTGATATATGATCATTCAGAAAGGCTTCAGAGGTTCATTCAGGAAACCTAAAGTAACTAAAAGGGGAAGAAACATTTTTTTTTTCTGGATGGTAAATAAAGACATGAATTTCAGGCCCAAACCAATACATTGTTTACCTATGTAAAATGGCTCCTGAAGAAGAAAAAAACAAGGGCTACATCTAGACTTCAGGCTTCTTTCAGAAGAAGCTTTTCTGGAAGAGATCTTCTGAAAAAACTTCTTCTGAAAGACAGCATCCACACTGCCAAAGTACATTGAAAAAGCGATCTGCTTTTTTGAAAGATAGCATCCACACTGAATGGATGCTATCTCGCATGTAAGCTGTTATTACTATGGATGGAGTAGCCGCCAGGACACCTGTGCTTTTTCCTCTTTCCTCTTCTTTCAAAAGAACTTCCTCTTCCCCGTCCACACATGCCTTTTTCCAAAAGAGCTCTTTCAGAAAAAGGCTTCTTCCTGATAGAAAGAGGTTTACCAATGTCAGAAAAACCTCTCTGTTCTTTCGATTTTTTTCAAAAGAATGCGATTGCAGTGTGGACATAAGTGAAGTTTTTTTGAAAAACAGCCATTTTTCTGAAAAAAATTCTTTAGCGTAGACATGGCCTAGAGGAGAAGAAAGGGTACTTGGGAAGCTCTAGGGGTTGCTAGAGTTACTGACATCCTTTTGCGAGGAAAGAGTGTGCAAGTCATAGGGGGGCATGCTATCTATAGGGAAATCTTATGGAGGACTCAAACATTCACATTATTCACCAGATGTATTACCACCTGGTAACCTGAAGAGCCTTCATAACTCTCTCAAATCACTTTGCAGCATATATTCTCTTGATTTTATTTTCTGTTTAATAAGAAATGCCCAATCTCTCTCTCTTTTTCCTTTTGTTGCGATGAGGAACATTCGTGCCTTCTTTTCTGCTATAATATGGAGTTTTAAATAAAAGCAAAGAAGAAATATGAACGTTATGCAGTATTTCAAATGTAGCTTTTCTTTTGCAGTTCAGTGATTCTGCAAAGGAATTTCTTCTTACACCTTTTTTCTGCACACCAGAAGATAGTGTATTTTCACTGCTGTTGTGTAGTGTGCTGACAGCTTTAAAATTATATACTCTGAAGTTTGAGAATCTTTTCTTTATCAGCATTTAGGAACATATTACTGTTGAGGATACATAGTATATTCCCTTTTCATCTGATGTTGTTTGGTTTGTTTTCTGTTCCCTGGCCTTGTTACCTCACATTTCTATATATGGACTTGCATAAACCATTTATCTGCCCCTGATACTAGTCTTTCCAAGACTTTGTGAATTATACTGTCTTTTTCCTTTATGCTGACTGACCCTTCCCCTCCTCCTTCTAAGTTTTGTACCATCAGCAAATTTCATCACCTTACCTCTTGCTCCTATATCAATTGAACAAAATTGGCTGTAATACTCTTGTGGCCCACTCCAGTCACCTTTCTCCAACCCAAACTGTTTTCCCTATATATAGTCATTCAACTATTGCACACCTTCAACTATATGATCTCTTGAAGCCAAACAAAATCAAAGACATGCTGGACTCAGGAAGAAATATGTATTTACTAAAGCCTAAACAGCTAAAATCACTCACTTTCTTGCTTTGCTCACTGCTTCTATTCATTTGTACTGTAGTCAGTGTCTTTCATTCATATTCAAACTTGTCCTTTTTCACTTCATTCACTATGCCCATATGCCACACTTAAGTGATCTTGTAAGTATTCTTACTACACTAGACTACACTACTACTAACTGCACTGCACTTGTGCTTTTCTAAATATTTCAAAATACAACAAGGGTCCAAAGCAATCCTCTACTGTCTAGGTGCACCTTCCCTACAAGTTTATTCTATCCCCAGTGAAGTATGTCAGATGAAACAAATATTTTGGTTCTAATTATTATTTCATGTTAACAATCAATATGAATTCATAACTTTCTAGTTATGTGAGTAGTAGGTGACAAATACATAATAAAAAAAACAATTAATGCACAGATAACATTTTTTATACTAGTCACAATTTTAATTAGAGAGATGGAATCATACTCAGGTGGCTGACCTTCATGAAAAATAGATGACTAAACAAAAGTGGAGAAATTTGCTCCACATTTTGAAGCAAAACAAAGAGAGGGGAAAAGGGAAAAGAGGAAGAAAAATATATTTAGTTCACAGTGAGCCAACCTGTGCATGCTCATGCTAGTAGTTATATGTACATCAGTGGGACTTCTTGCCATGCATAAGGTCAACATAAGATTTTGCCAAAATGGATGAAAGGGCAAGTAAAAGTAGGAGATGTGGCAATATAGCAGGTCTTGTTGTTGAGGCACTAGACAGGGGCATAGGATAGCTAGATCTGGTCCCAGCTCTGTCATCTGGGCAAGTCACTTACTCTGTCTGTGCCTCAACTCACCATCTGTAAAATAGGGATAATAATATTTTCTTATCTCATATATAAAGATAAATAAATTAATTAATACTTATTAAACTAGAATCTCAGTGCACTGATGATCATATATATATTTGAAATGAATAGAGAAAACTGTAATAATCTTCTATATGAGCCATAGCATTCCTGAGAACTGTAGTCCTATAGTCCACCTTCTTATTACTCATCATTAGTAAATATACCAGTGAACTTAGCAGAGTTGTTCTTTGTTATGCTTGTTTTCTAAGGTCTCCAACCAAGCAAAACATTAAGCACACTGTTAATTTTAAGCCTGTGAGTAGTCCCATTAACACCCTGAAACTGACTCCAAAAGGGTGTAAAGACCTGTCCAGGTGGAACAATTTGAAAGATCAGTGCCTATAAAATTTCACTCTGTGGTATGAATTTCCTGAAGTAGCTACTTTATTATACTGGAGCCAAATAGCAGAAAGAAAAATGCAAGGGAATAATATCTGCTGTGTCAGTATTTGCTGTACAGTGGAGGAAGAGGTTATCTTTTCCATTTACATCAATTGAGTCTCACGGTCTGTTCAGAAAAAAGGGAAATGCTACAGGTGTGTGCTGACTGGAGAATGTTTTAAACATTTATGTGTGATGCTCTTTACAACAAGAATCACAACATTAATGGGAATATAGACTACTTTAGTTTGAATGGAGGCTCCAGTGTGCCCGTGTATGCTATCAGTGTTTGGAATGCTCATACAGAGAATCCCACATAAAATATTTAAAATATTAATCAGTTAACAAATATATATCGTGTAGAGAACAGTAGGAATGTAATCAATCTTTAGAGAAAATCAAAGTTTTGCTGTACAGTATATTTATAAATAGATTTTGGTGAAATGAGTCCCCTCCCTCCACATCACCCCATTGATAACAGGGAGACACTAGAAGATAAAACTGAAAATGTGAATAATCTGATTAAATCAGAAAAATAAACAAATATGTCACTTAAAACCACACAAGTAATATAATGAAAACCTTCAATCTCCTTGTGGTACCTAGATTTTGTAGTACAAATTGTATCTATAAAGAAAATTAGATTCCTTCACTTTCTGCAGATTGGATTCTGCATTTATTGTTAAGGGTGCAATTTCATTTTTAGGGTTTTTTCCTGCCATTATCATTTATGACACATATATGCTATTTGTATCATTCACAGTAATTGTATTACTTAATTATTTCCATTTATATTATTCCCAAAACAGTATTTTCCACTCTAAATTCCAGAAAGAGGAGAGGAATGTGGACAAAGATGGAAAGGAACAATTTTAATATCTTCTCTTTTTCTACATCAAGGATGTGTCTAGACTACAGGGTTGTTGACAAAAGTGAACTTTTGTCGACAAAACTATACCTGCATCTACACTGCCGCTGAGTTCTGTCAACATAACGTCGACAGAACTCAGCAGTTTTGTCGACGGCTGTAAACCTCATTCTATGAGGAATATCGCCTTTTGTCGACAGAGTTCTGTCGACAGAAGGCGTTATTGCATCTACACCGTCCTTTGCATCTACACTGTCATGTAGACAAAGCGGCTTGCTTTGTCGACAGAACTGGATGTAGTCTAGACGCTCTTTGTCGACAGAAGCTTTGTCGACAGTATCTGTCGACAAAACTTCTGTTGACAAAAGCCTGTAGTCTAGACGTACCCTAAGTCACTTCTCATAGAAATAATGATATTCTAGAGTCTTAAATACAGTTCCAACCTCATGCAGTGCAATAACTTTGCTTTCATACTCATCACTGCAGAAGAATATTTAAAGCAGGAGAGCAACAAAAGCTTTGTATGATTGTCCGAGATGCAATAGTTACAAATAGTATTTCCCCACTACCCACTTTTGTGCTTCATAGGGAAGTTACGACTTTTTCACACTGATGGACCTCAGTACAATTTGCAATGAATTTGTCACCTCACTGTTGCTTTACTTATACAAATTCCAAGTCAGGCTGCACCTTGAAGACCACCCTGAATCTTCCAGTTTTACAGAATGTGGCTGTCCCCTTATTAAACATCATTTCCTGCAGAAAGTCCAATATACCTGTAATCTCTGGTCTGGCATCTATAAACCTTCAGGTGGATTCTTGGTTTTCATTTACAGGCTATGTCTACACTGTGGGTGTTTTGCGGAAGACGAAATGCAAATGGAGCGCCCATTTGCATATCTCGTACTCTCATTTGCATATCTTCTTCTGAACCTTTTTGCGAAAGAGGTTTTTGCAATAAAAAGCCTAGTATATACTGGGCCATTTGTCAGAAAAACCCCTTTTGCGCAAGATCCCTTATTCCTCAAAAAATCTCTTGTGCAAAAGGGTTTTTTTCCAACAAATGGCCCTGTCTACACAGGGCTTTTTATCGCAAAAACCTTTTCCGCAAAAAGGATTGGAAGAAGATATGCAAATGAGAGTGTGAGATATGCAAGTGAGTGCTCCATTTGCATTTCCTCTTCCGCAAAACACCTGCATAGTCCTCAGTGTCAATGTTTGACTTTGCTGTACATTTCACTGTCATTTTCTTTTCTTTTTTTTTAAGGGAGAGGAAAGGAAAGCACCGGCCTAGGGCACTGCTAATGCTCCTTTGGCAATGACCTTGTAACTGATGCTCTGTGTCTACATCTTAGTCCTTCTTTGCTCTGGAAATGCAAAGAAGCTGAAAAGATGGTGGGTCTCACCCCCTGATGATTTTCATAGGGTAGGAGAATCCTTGGGAGCTGTACAGCCATCATTGTGACTTCAGTGATCTCTGACACAGGGCTTGTGAGTGGGAGGAAGGGATTGTGGTTGGTGCAGACTCCATGTTTTTCTGCTTTCAGAATGGCTTTATGGAGTTATGCACAGCCAGCTGCTTTAACTTATGCCAGCAACTGGAAAAGGAGAGTGGAAAGCTCAGCCACCACCTTTGCTCCCCCCACCCCCATCCCCAGGCCTTATGCCAAGCACAACATGGACAGATTGAGGGTTCTAGCCCTTATCATATTAACACAGAAAGGAGCATGCTAGAATATAATCCAAGTAACAATATGATAAAGTGCTATGATCTGGTGTGACAAGCAAAGGGAGAAAGCTGTGCACAGGAATCTAAGCTATTTAAAAGCATTGGGCAATGTTCTGCTCTCAGTTACATCAGGGGAGTTACTTGGGTTTATACAGGTATATCTGAGCAGATATGGCCCACTGAGACTAATCCATGGCATAAATCAGCATCACTCCCTCTAGAATGCAGATAGAGTGACAACCATTTTTTAAAACAAAACAAAACAAAACAAAACAAAACAAAACAAAACAAAACACAAATGATACCTTTTAGGTGCTTGTCCAAGGAAATGAGTGAGGGTTTGGTAGGTATGAGTGTATGGTCAATGGAAATTCTCCATGTCATTCCTTACTGTTATGCATGCCATTAATTTCGGAGGACAGTCAGGGATCACTTAGTCCCAGCTCAGAAGCAATTGCACAATTAGGTATTGATGAAAGTTGTTATATAAATATAAGTTATCATTAATAAATACAAAATAAAGAGATTGAGCTTAGATATAGAAAAGTAGAGGAACAAGAAATGTATTTGACCTGATTCTCATTTACACTTAAGTACCTCTGTACAACTGTGGCAGCCATAAAGGGGGCAGGCAAGTAGCCTAAATTGCTTTATATCAGTTTTAAAGCATCTTTATCTGTTCAGACAGGTATAATGGAAGCACAACTAACAATCAGGCAGACTTATGATCATTAATAATAATAATAATAATAATAATAATTAATAATAAGTAAGAGCTCATTACAAATGCTAGATGTCATGGGAAAATACAGAATAACTGGTAAAAATATAATATGACTCGTTAATCTGACCACAGCATCATGCCAAATACTAGATATTCCTGTTATATAGGAGCAAACAGCCCTCCCAACTGCCTGAAGTGGCACTCCTGCTATAGTGGCTTCTATGGGGGCTTTCCAGGAGCGCAGACTTGCCAGTTCCACTTTGGCCTGCTCTTCCTCCTCCCTCCTCCATCTCCTTTCTGTTCTGCTCCTTGTCTATCACAGACCATGCCTGTGGCCAAGACTGCTGTGAAGGCAGTGTTAAGTTGGCAGCACCAGCTCTGTACTTTATGAAGAGGCTCTTGTCCCACAGGAATTCTCTGGAAAGCCTTAGGCCTTATGTCTACAACTCCTTTGCACCAGCCTACCTAGAAAAAGAGGCCATCAAGCACTATAGATTGGGTTCCCAGTCCACACTAACATGCTCAGAGTAGTATAGTTATTGTCATATTATGCCTTTTGGAGACATACACATTGCATACATTGTTCATACAATAAAAAAGTCTTACTACAAAAATTACAAAGCAGGAAAAAAAATGTGAATGAAGGGAAGGATGGTCTGGAGGAAGAACAACAGCAGTTTAATAGCAAAGCCTTAGTCATGCTTTTCTCTAGTCATATTTTCCTCTCTCTTCAGCAGTTCCTGATGTATAAGACACAAAAGATAAGGAGAGGTTATTTCATGGTAGCCCACTGATTTTTCTTACATGGTTTATTTAGTGGCATTTTAAAAATAACTGAGCCATATTCTGCTCTCCTGTGGGCCAATGCAAATTGAAAATGACCCCATTAATCTAAATAGAGTTACAACCAATTTGCACTGGTGTAACCATGTAATTGCAGAATTTGTTCAATGTTCTACTTATTCTGTACTTTTATATTTACCTTTTACTGGGATATGTGTGCATTTTCACTACATATTTTCCTGTCTGTATCATAATTAATGTTTTTTTTATTTTAAAATACTCATTTTTGAGACTTGCTTTCTTAAAGTTATCATAGGTCTCCTAAAACACCATAGTTTACATCACAGACAAAATCATCTAATCCTTTAGTTCCTGCACAGTTAAAACTCCCATTGACTTTAATGGAAGTTTCATACCCAGGCCAGCTATGGGGTTGGACTATTGCTGAGAATTGATTAGAAACTAAACATTACAATTAACTAATTGGTAGGAGGAGCTAGGTGATCATAAATCATACTACTTTTATATCTATTTTTCTGTAGGGAATACCTTCATATGACAATTTAATAAAGTACTGTGCCTTATACATTGCTTTCCCTCAAAGGGCAGAGGGAAATTTTAGGAGTTGTGAAATTTTTCCCATTGCTTCTCTAGGGATGCATCTACACAGCAGGGCTTAACTTGAAATAAGCTATGCAAATTGAGCTATGTCAATTGTGTAGCTTATTCGGAAATAGCTTATTTTGAAATTGGGAGCATATATAGAGTACTTATTTCTCTTCCTCTGACTTACTCCTCGTACAATGAGCATTACAGGAGTTGGAGTAAGAAATCCTCCAGCTTAACAGTATTTCAACATTATTTTGAAATAACTGCCTTCTGTGTAGACATGGACTAAGTTATTTCAAAATAACGCTAGTTATTTCAAAATAATGTTTCTGTGTAGACATACCCTAGGAGAATCATGGACCACTCATTCTAATTTTTAGTTATTTGTTTGTTTGCTTGCTTGTTTAATAACATTCCTTTCTTCTGGGCTCACGTTATATTTTTCATTCATGTAAAGATATTCCAATCATCTCATTGTAGCTGGAACAAATTTATTGCCAAAAACCCCTTTCCTCTTATGCTGATTTTACTCCTCAGTTTCTTTGCATTTTTATTAGTTTCTTATGGGGGATATTTAGGTTTTACTTTTAAAATAAGAAAATAAATATTTTTCTACTTTTTCCTTTATCATCAAAGACATTAAGGAGTACATTTTCTGCTTGGTGTGGAGCGAGTTAGGTATGCAATTTCCATTAATAATGAACCATGCAGAAAATTTACCCTTGAGACATATATGTACAAACATCACAAACATTCATCATTCAAGATGTCCAGCATATCTGAACTATTCAAGAATTGCTAGATATATTAAAGTTATCCTTTCATCTTGAAATAGGAAGAATTTGTCTGATCCACTTTTACTTATTTACAGGATTTTTCATTCAGCAAGAGATGGGCAATTTAGTACTCTCCCATATTTCTTTTATAATACTGATTTTTTGAGGGGGATGGTGGGGCAGTACATGCCTTTAACTCATTAAAAGTGGTTTAATAACAGGGTTTACTTATTATATAGCTCTGTTTTTCAGGCAAGTACTCTGCCTATCATTGCTGCAGCCATGATGCAAGCCTGACAACTACCAGCAAGCCTTTTACCCCTGCATCCACAGCTACAAAGAGACACTGTCTCTCCTGATGCTGCCAGGAATGTGGCTCTAGTGCTTCACCATTAGGGAGAGGAGGTTAAGACCAGGGAAACCCTGATGCTTGCAACAATTTGCTCTGTACATTTGTTTTTAAAGGCTGTACTTTTTTTGCTTTTTTCCTCTAACCCTTGTAGATTTTTTAAAAGGGCCTACTTATTTTAGGCCCTAATCCTGCAAGCCCTGAAACTGGTGCTTAACTTTATTATAAATAACTTCAGTGGGATTCCTTACAGTAGCAAAGATAAGCACGTGCCTAAGTATTTGCAGGACCAAAGGTGTTTAGGCTTCTAGTGTCTATCTACTAATGCCATCATATTAGCGGATCATGATCCTACTAGGAAATATTAACTCTTGTTTTGCTCACTTAGGGTGCATCTACACTGCACCATAGATCGAAATAACATACGCAGTTTGAGCTATGTAAATTGCATATCTTATTTCAATGTTATTTTGAAATAGCTTATTTTGAAATTTGGTGCTGTCTGCACAGCACTTATTTTTAAATAAAGGGCTATTCCAAAATGTCCCTTACTCCTTGTGGAATGAGGTTTACAGAGACATTGGAATAGCAAGCTGATTATAATTCGAAATAACGGATGCGCTCAAAAGATGTGGTATCTCAAAATAGCACTACAGTGTAGATGTAGCCTTACAGTAGCATGTGGCTCACTATTCAGCTGGGAAATGGGAATAAGTAGCTGTTTTAAAAGAAAGTGCCTATAGACATAGATGAAGCAGACCTTGGAAAAGAATCTGGATGGGACAAAATCTATAGTGCTTCATGAGGAGTTGCTTTATGAATATTACTGGATTTCAGGAAAGGAGACACTTTTATTTATTACAACTTGTGTGCACTCTGTTTGGAAGTGGGGAGACTCTGTAATATCTAATGCTGAGTCTAGACCATATCCCTCTGTCAGCAGAGGGATATAAATGAGGCACTTCGAAAGTGCAAATGAAGCGGGGATTTAAATATCCTGCGCTTCATTTGCATAATTACGTCATGGCTCTCTTTCAAAAAAGCGCCATTTCGAAAGTAAAACCACTGTTGAGATGTGGTTCTTTCAAAAATGGCAGGCTTTTTCAAAAGATCCTGTACTCCTCAAAAATGAGGTTTACAGAGAGATGTAGGCTAGACAAAGCGTAAGGGCTGACTAAGGTTATCTTAATAGTGAAAAAGTTAATGGGGATAGGAGAAAGGATAGACATCTGGTTTGATTTGGAGTGAATTATGACTTCATGATATACTTCTCCTACTTCATTTGATTTCAAATCATAATGGCTAGAAGGGCATGAGCACATAAGATATTTTGATGTTGCCATGGGATGGTTTCACAAAGGATTAGTTCTGGACACAGAATCAAGGGAATTGGGGGTTATGGAACAGTTTTCCACTTGTACAGATACGACCTGGTTAAGCTTAACTGTACATTGTAAGCATATGGGTTTTCTCCCCATCTCTTCCTGATGATAGGATGTCTGAGTCCCAAGCTTCAAACCATTCTGCATCCTTGTATTAACTTAGGGTATGTTTAGACTACATGCCTCTGCCGGCAGAGGCATGTAAATTAGACTACCCGACATAGTCAATGAAGCAAGGATTTAAATATCCCCCGCTTCATTAAAATAAAAATGGCTGCCGTGTTGTGCTGGCTCAGCTGATCGTCGGCACAACGCGGCAGTCAAGACGCGGATCGGTCAGCAAGCAAAGGCTTTGCTGACCGATCCTGTAAACCTCATTTCAGGAGGCATAAGGGATCAGTCGGCAAAAGCTTTCCTTGCCGACCGATCCGTGTCTTGACTGCCGCGTTGTGCCGACGATCAGCTGAGCCAGCACAACGCAGTGGCCATTTTTATTTTAATGAAGGGGGGATATTTAAATCCTTGCTTCATTGACTATGTCGGGTAGTCTAATTTACATGCCTCTGCCGGCAGAGGCATGTAGTCTAGGCATACCCTTAGATGTACAGAATAAAAAATGGGAATTCTGTTTGTTTGTTTTTCTTTTAGATCCCTGACATGGTTGGCCAAAGGAGATGAGGCAAGAAGGGAGGCATTTAGGAGTAAGTTCTGAGCTGATTAAGGTGTAACCAATTTATTAATGGGTACATTTTGGTTGGAGAAAGCCAGTGAATTGGGATTGATAATGGTTTGCTTAAAGAACACCAGCTGCCAACATTTTCCTCATATTTCTGTCATTTTAAGGGACATTGCTCACTTTAGTTCCAGGGATACTAGTGTTCCACATAAATTGGATCTCCTCTTATTAGCACTCGCTGTGTTCTAGATTTGGACCATGGGAGGATGATGGGTATGGTTGCCATTTCCCTTTTAAACTTGTAGTGGTCGGCCCCTTGCTTAAGAAACCATTATCTGATGTTAAAAGCCTCATCAGCTATCATCAAGTCTTTATCCTCCCTTTTATGGAGAAGGTAATTGGAAAGCATATACCAGGACATCTCCAGTAACAACTGATTTCTTCCTGTTAACTGCATTAACAGTCCAGAGATAGGCCTGGGAATGGCAAGGGGGCTTTGTTTTGACAGATGTCAGATGTCTCCTGTTTACATAGGCTATTGGTACTGTTAAATATTAGACATTTGTTGACAACCTCTGCATGAGACAGAAGGATGGAAGCAGTTGTTTTGAGGAGATTTCATTCATTCTTTTGAGGGAGAGACCCTCTGAAAAAAGACTCTAGAAGAGCCCCGTGGGACTAACACCAAACAACTCAAACCCGACATTCACTTTATAATCTGAACCTTCCTGTCTGTTCTCTTTCAGATCTCAATAGTAAGTAACAGATGGGGATTAGTAATAACACATAAGTCCCAGAATTCTGTACAGGCCTTCATGTGCAATGAAAATGATCCTCAAGAAGCTGGTTGCTCCCCAAAGGTTCCCATCCTTATAAAGCAACAGGACAATGATATAACAGTCTGCCTGCAGAAAACAGCTTAGTCTGAGCACTGCTTTTCCTGCTTCACTGAATCACAGAAAACTGCACATGCTCTGTGAGCCTCTGTGAACAGAAGGGACGACTAAACAAGGGAGGTATATAACAGTGAGCAGTTAAACTGTCTATAATCATAGCAGTTTTAACAGATGGGTTTCATGGTGTTATGCTGTGTTGCTACAAAGTTGGCACATATCCTCCCAAGGATGGTTACATTTTAGTGTTTAGTGAACCAGTTCCTCTGTTCAATATGTGGGTGTATGTATATAAACACATCACCTTTGTGAAGGAGACCACCCTGTAAAAAGTCAGAGTTGACAACTCTTACGCTATTATCACAAGTCTTCTGGTATTAGATTATGTGGGTTTTTATATTATGATTTCTGATTAATCAAACTTTAGATCTTTACTGATCACCTGTCCCAAGACTGCCTGGGTTTTTAAACAAAGTCCTGGGTGTGCCAGATCCTGGTTAATCTATCCCAAAGCAGCTGACAAAGGCATGAAAAATGTTGGGTTCTTGCCAACAGCAAACAGTGCTAGGGATAGGCAGGAGCCATAAGGCTGCATGCGTTCTCCCTCTCCCTGCCACTTCTCCATTCTGTTAGGGTTCTTCTGAGTGGAAGCAGTAGGAGGAACAGCTAAAGGCAGCCCTGCCTAGTTCCTCCAATCAGTGAAAGGGAAGGAAATAGCTAACCATGTCTTCTGGGAATGAGGGAACGAGAGCCATGGGCATACTGTGAAATGTGGGAAACTGTAGGGTTTTCCTACAGTCTGAGGGTATAATGGACTACAGGCCCATGACTTATTTGGAAAACTGGTCCTGGAAACTCTTTTTACAATGTTGGCAACTTATGCTGATCATTAGCAGCAACCATGTAAAGCTTTATCTTTATGCACATGGCTACATCGCCCATGATTTACAATGAGTATGAAACCATGGTGTTAAGAGGGCTATGCGCCTGAAAAGAGGCTTCTGAGACTATGCCCTATAGTTTGGAAACTGGACAGGAAAATGAAGGACAGGGGATTTGGGGTTCAGGATGGGATTGAGGGGGAATGTACAGTGCAGAAGGAATCATGAAGGAGGACAGGAATATTTAGATGACTGCAGGAGAGAGACTGAGACATAAGAGGGAAGATGTCAGCTCTCCTATTCCCCCAGCCATTCCCTCAGCAGTAATGTGTCACAGTTTAAGCTTCCTTTTGCCCTTCACATTCCCTTGCATCCAGCTCCATCTTCCTCCTGCACCTCATGCTTTCTCTAGATATTTTCCTGTCTAGTTTCCAAACCACACAACTCAATGCAAAGCATGTTCTCAGATGCTGGTCTGGTTTCAGTTCCATTGAATGTCATCGGAGACCACAGCCATTTGGAATAAAGGCAAATATTCAGGAGATTGTTGCTGGAGAGCATGAGAAGTTTGGCTGAATTAGCCAAACTTCCTATGGCTGAATTAGCAACACTGGAGAGATCAGTGTTCCTGAAAGGGACCAGAAATACCGGATATGTAGTAACCATGATACCATTGCTGGTTGGAACTCAGCAAATCATACATTCAATCTGTCAAGACCAGAAGTCAATCTGTTTATCTTAAATGAAATGAAATTGGGTGTATTAGATAGCAACTAACAATTGGCGGCTATTGTTTATTTTATATAGCCTAAGGGGAGCAATGAATGTATACAAGAGCCCTGATCCTAAATTGAGATTCACGAGGATGAAAGACTGCGCTCACATCTATAGACTTATGCAGTTCAGTGGGGCTTTGTGTGGGCACAGGATTCACTTATGTGGAGCTCAATGCAGGATACATGCCAAACTCATTAGTAGCCCCCCTATGTCTGAGTGAAGTCCCTTTAAAGTCTAAAGCACTCAGTGCAGGGAATGAGGTCATTTGTAGGACTAGGACTAATTTTCAGATTTCTTGGTCATGTGGTCTCCCAGCTGTATCATCTTTATGCCAAATCCTGCAATCCCACTGAAGTTTTGCATTATGAAAGACTTCATCTTTGGTGTTTGTTTTGTTTTGTTTTTAAATAAATCCTAGGTTACATATGATTCGATGACTAATCTTAAAATAACTAGAAAACACTGCAATAATTAGAGTGTTGGGACATAGAAATGTTTAACTAGAAATATTTGTCTTTACTTATCAATACAATTTATTCTTAACTAGAAAATAATTAAAATGTTTTTTTAGTGTTGAAAAAGTACAAAATAAAAATGCTATGTAACATTTATTTTATATAAACACAAGCACAGTGTTCTAGGGATGGGGGAGTGGGAATCCCCATCTGTGATATACTCACCCTTTGCTATTGGAAATCATGTTTGACTTTTTCGTAATTCAGTCATCCCAGATGAGAATTCTTACCTCTTGCCATGTAAAAATCTCCTGAGGGAGAAAAATAAGAAGAAAAGTTCCAAAATAGAAATAAGGAAAAGGGGAGGGGATACTTATCATTCCAAATCGACAAAGAAACTGTAAGACTAAATCAGGGAAGTCAAGCATTATGTGGTAACTCTTTTGCAATTTTATGCTTCTTTACACCTGTTATTAATTAAATGACAATTCCTATTTACAGTGGAAGATGCAAGTAATTTTGACATAGAATGAAAAATCCTTGCAGGAAAGAAGAACTAAGTATATTCTGCTAAAGATTAGCTAATAATTTTAAAGAATAACCTGAATTGAGAAAGTAAGTTGCTTTTTAAGGCAGACTTCTCCCTTCAGCGCGGGGTCATTAAAAATTAGTAAGAAGATTTTAGCTTTCATCCGGGACTTTAGCTTTCACTGAAGCTGAAATCCAGACACTTACTGCTTGACAGCCTGACTGAACTAGCAGTGTCACAACCAGGGGCTGACCTGGATCCCTGCCCCTATTATGATGCCCTGGACCGCATCCTGGGGGGTCAGATGGTCCGTGCCCCCCAGGTGGTCATCGACCCTGGGGCAGAGGGCCCTGCCCATGACATGGAGGAGGAGGAGGAGGACAGCCAGGAGCCGTAGGACCCTGGAGGGAGTGTGCCCCACACCCGCCCTCATCCTCCCCCCCAGTTTTGTTCAATAAAGAGAGTTTGTTTTTGTCTTTATTTAATGGGAAGAGGGGTTTGGGAGGGGTCAGTGAAAAGATGTGAGGGAGAAATGAGGCAGAAGCCCCCAGTGGGGCACACCAGGGAGACTTTAGTCCTCCTCTGGGTGGAAGCTCTCCTGCAGTGCCTCCTGGATACTGGCAGCCCCCCGAATGGGCCTCCCAGCTGGCAGCCGTGTGGGGCTGCACGTATAGGCCAGCCAAGTGATTGGATTCTGCCATCCAGGCTGGCAGGAAAGCCTCCCCCTTCCCCTTGCACAAATTATGCAGCACAAAACACGCTGCCACCACATGCGGAATATTCCGCTCGGATAGGTCCAGGTGAGGAGGCATCTAAAATGGGCCTTTAACTGGCCGAACGCCCCCTCCACCACAATGCGGGCCCTGACGAGCTTGGCATCAAAGGCCTGTCAGGAGGGGTTGAGGTGTCCCGTGTAGGGCTTCATCAGCCAGGATTGTTGGGGATAGGCCGCATCCCCCACCAGACACACAGGCATGTCCACGTCCCCAACCCCGTTGTGGCGGTTGGGGAAGAAAGTCCCAAAGTGCAGCCTTTGTCACGCGGAGGAGTTGCGGTAAACCCGCGCATCATGTGCTTTGCTGGACCAGCCCACGTTGATGTCCACAAACTGGCCCCAGTGGTCAGACACAGCCTGCAGGATGACCGAGAAGTATCCCTTCCGGTTGATGAAGTGGGAGGTCTGGTAGTCTGGGGCACGGATGGGGATGTACGTCCCGTCGATTGCTCACCCGCAGTTGGGGAAGCCCAGGGCGCCAAACCCCTCAATCACTGCGTCCACATCAGTGAGGCGGATGACTCTGCGGAGCAGCACTCTGTTCATTGCCTTGACCACCTGCAGAGGGACACACAAAACCACCAAGAGTCACTGGGGTGCCTGGGTGGCTGAAAGTGCTCCTATCCCTCCACTGCTCCATGCCCCCAGTCCCAGGAGCAACTCCTCCTGCAATCCTGGCCACTGCGGGCAGCCCATAGTGTGGGTGGGACAGACCAAACCCTCCCATGGAAGGGACTTGCACCACCTCCCCCCCTTTTCCCTGGGGCAGCCCATCACCTCCTTGTCCCTCCCCTTCCCGCCCCCAGGCACAGTGGCCGAAGACTGCCATACCTGCATGAGCACTGCTCCGACGGTGGGTCTCCCCACGCCGAACTAGTTTGCCATGGATCGGTAGCTATCAGGTGTGGAGAGCTTCCAGAGGGTGATGGCCACATGCTTGTGGAGGGGAATGGCGGGCCTCATGTGCGTGTCCCGTTGCCGCAGAGCAGGGGTGAGCCACTCACAGAGCTCAAGGAAGATGTCCTTCTTCATCCTGAAGTTCTGGGTCCATTGTTGGTCTCCCCAGTGCTCCAGTACGATATGGTTCCACCAGTCACTGCTGGTGTCCAGACGCCAGATGCGGTGGGGCACACTGGTGTCCGGGAGCTGCAGCTGCTCCTCCCCATCCCCCAGGAGGGTCCAGAGGACAGCATGGGGGTCAGGCTGCAGCAGATGCTGCGAGGCAGCCTGCAGAAAGTGCAGCCAGGCTTGTAGCAACGTGTGCAAAATGAGCACCAGAGTGCCCGGGGGCAGCTCTGGCTCCATGGTGCTGAGTGCTGTGGTGTCCCGAGTCAGGGCAACCAAAGCAGGCAGAGACAAAAAATGCTTTGCTGTCCCTCAGTGAGGTAGGCAAGCAAGCAGGGAAACCTGAGAACTGGCTGTCCAGGGGGGTCCCTTTAAGCACAAGCCTCAGATAGCCTCAGGCAGCAGCCACTCAAAGTAACTCCTCACCTGATGCCCTGCTGGAACCAGTTTCAGCTGCCCTTAAATGCAATTCAGCATCCAATCAATGTGGATGCGCTATTTCGAAATAGCAAAACGCTATTTCAAAATGCATTTTGTATGTAGAAGTGTTATTTCGAAATAACTTATTTCAAATTAACTATTTCAAAATAAGATATTTTGAAATAACGCTGTAGAGTAGACATACCCTTATTTATTTATCTATTATGATTTCCTCAAGAGAGATGGGGCTTTTGTCAGGTAGTAGTCTTAAATGTTTTTTTCATTTTATGAATACATTCTTTCATGTAGCATTTTCAAAGGACTGAGGTTGCCCTGAAAATTTTACAGTTGTTCCAGGTTTAAACCTTACCCTTAAATAGAGTAATTGTTTTGTTTACTCGGAAAAGTGCTAAGCTTTTAGCATCTCTTTTCATGATAACTGTTGTCTTTTGCTCTGTACACAGCAAATGAAAATATGAAGGAACCATATTGGCACGGTGAGGTCCAAATAACTATGCTAGCCCATGCATATTGTATATATTTACTATCTACATCTACTCACTGTTGTTTTGCAAGAATTCTCTCTCATCTTGATTCACTCTGGAACATTTTGAAGTATTATGGAATGACATCTAAAATAAGTAACATCATCAAGGGTTAATATCAAAATGCGGCATGCACATTTAAAGTAAATATAAATTTGAACAAATGGGGTATTGTAAATATAGCTGTTGAATAATGGTGCATTATTTCACCTCTTTAACTCTGAGAAAGTGTAGAAGGATTCAACACATTCATTGCATGATTTAACAGCACACTAGAAGATTATAATTTTTTAAGTTTGTTGTCTGTAATGTGTGTGTTTGTGGTGTGCTTGCTGCTTGACTGAAATATACTACATGGTCTGTTTGTTGGGCGGGACCATGTGCTGACCATATGTGTGCTGAGCCTAGCAACCAGTAGACAAGGCTGAGAGCTAAGGCCTTCTTAATGAGGCTTCGATACCTAAGTACTTTAGCACCCATCTGCCCTTAACCAGGGGCAGGGCTACTCAGTAAGACCAGAGCTTTAAGAAGCTTGCTCTTAAGTGACCAAAGGAGCTAGAGAACAGGAGCGGCTATTAGTGGAGTTTTGTGAGGGAGTTTAGAGGCACAGTGTGTGTCAGAGGGCTAGATACACTTAACATTTTAAAAACTTAATGCCAAAATCATCTCTCAATAGATAAAAACTAAACAATAACAAAGAAATGAGTTTCAGGAGTAAAAAAGTAATGCAGACAGCAGTACAGCAACAGAATGGGGACTAACCAGTTTGTTGCAACCAATGCAGCATGTATGACTATCTGCCCTATGGGCAGGTGGTGTATGCGTGCATTTGGTGCAAGGAGTTCCTGGCCCTCTGTCAGCCGATGGTCAGGGCAGTGAGTGTTGTGTGTGCGTGTATTATACACCCGAGACTTCAACTGCCAGGACCGGGGTCCCTTAGCAGTGGGCAACCTGGAGGAGGTTGATGGGCGCCCCAATAAGTTTACAGGGAGAGCTTATACACCCGAGACTTCAACTGCCAGGACCGGGGTCCTTTAGCAGCGGGCAACCTGGAAGAGGTTGACGGGCGCCCCAATAAGTTTACAGAGAAAAGCTTATATACCCGAGACTTCAACTGCCAGGACCGGGGTCCCTGAGCAGTGGGCAACCTGGAGGAGGTTGACGGGCGCCCCAATGGATCTGTCCCTTATGACCGGCTGGAGTTCTTTTAAATTGTGCTTGGTTCTGTTACAGCAACTGAAGGAGTCAGGTTAAAGCTTTAAACAGTTACTATTTTATTGTTACAGGGTAAACTTAGCTGTTAAATGCTACTGCTGTGTTACAGATAACACAGCCACTACAAAAGGACAGGACAGAAATTACACTTAAAACAAGTCACTTACAGGTACCATGAAACCCTTTTGGTTCTCTGAACTCTTATTAAATGCATGCAAAATAGACACATAGCAGGTATATATTCTCACCCCTGCGTTCCAGACTTGGCGTGGCCAGCGTCTTTCTCTCAATCCCTCGGGAAGAAGTAGGGCGAGGTTGGGCATCCCACAGACCTCGGGAGACAATCAATACCTGCCAGCAGGTGTAGATGATTGGAGCTCAAATGGGGTAGGCTACTAAACCCCTCTTTATACCCCTTGGGTCATGTAGGCTTTTTCCTGGTCTCAAGTGGCCAATTTGGAAAAAATGGCTTTGAACACCAAGTTTCCCACGAAGGGTGCAAAGCATAATTCACACCTGGGAAAATGCAGACAATGGGCACCTCTGGTATGTGATGGGCGAAGATTCCTCTCCTGGGAAGTGCAGGCGTGTCAATTACTGGTACTAGCCATCAGGGCGACAGGAGGCCCCGCGGGTCATCAGCTAGCCCATTTACTGTCTGGTTTCTGTTTATGGTAGAGTCAGGGACAGACAGCACACCTGCGTTCCCAGGGCATCAAAGGCTGACTGCCTTTCTCTTGCTCTCTGGGGGGGGGGGGGGGGGGGGGGGAACAAGATGGGGTTCATGTCTGGCTACACCCTCAGAGACTGTGTAATGGCTTTGGAGACCAGAATGGCTGAACTAGAGGAGCTAAGGGAAACATAGATGTACATAAATGAGACTTTTCATGGTGCAGAATGGTTCGGCCCCAGTCTGACAGCCTCTGACACTGTTGAAGGAGGATGAAAATATCAAGGGAAGAGAACATCCAACTGGAACAGTGGGAAACAGTCCAATAGTTGGAACTCTCTTTTCAGATGATGTTCTGGTATCCTCTTGGGGGTGGGAATTGCAGTCAATAGGAAGAGCCAGGTAATAGTTATGAGGATTCGATCATTAGAAACATAGCTGAGTTTGCAATGACCAGGAGAACTGCATGGTGACTTGTCTGCCTGTTGCAAAGGTTGCAGAGCTCTTTAGACATCTAGATAGATGTATGTGTAGTTCTGAGGAGGAGCTGATGGTTGTGGTACATGTAGGTACCAAAGACATAGAAAAGGATAAGTGAGAGGTAAGAAATTTAGGTAAGAAATCAAAATCTTACCTAGAGGTCAAATTTAGGCTGCTAGTTAAGATTTAGATTTATTAGGAACTGGGGAAATTTTTGGGAAAAGGGGAGGTTTTGTAACAAATTGGTAAACTGATCAGTAATAAGTCACCAGGGCCAGATAAAACAAGGAGTCCTGTGGCACCTTTAAAACTAACATATTTATTTGGGCATAAGCTTTTGTGGGCAAAACCCAACTTCATCAGATGCAGATCTAGAATAATACGGCTATCCCACTGATACAGGACCAGATGGTATTCACCCAAGAGTTTTGAAGAAACTCAGATATGAAATTGCAGAACTACTAACTGTAGTCTGAAACCTATCATTCAAAACAGCATCTGAACCAAGCGACTGGAGGACAGTGAATATGATGCTGATTTTTAAAGTGTCCATAATATGATCATGGCAATTATAGGATGGTAAGTGTGACTTCAGTGCTGGTCAAACTAGTTGAAACAATAGTAAACCACAGAACTGTCACATACATAAACATAATTTGTGGGGCAAGAGTCAATATGGCTTTTTGTAAAGGGAAATCATGCCCCACCAATCTACTAGAATTTTTTTGGATATAGTATACAGAAAGCCTTTGTCAAGGTTCCTCATCAAATGCTCTTAAGCAAGTAAGCTGTCATGGGATAAGAGAGAAATTCCTCTTATAGATTAGTAACTAGTTAAAAGATAGGAAACAAAGGATTGGAATAAAGGGTCCATTTTCATAATAGAGAGAGGTAAACAATGGTGTCCCTCAGGGGTCTATACTGGTCAGGCTGCCAGGGGCTTGGTCTCTGGTCCCAGCCCCGCTGCAGCCTGCAGGATCTGGCCCCACTTCTGTGGGCTATCCGGGGCTTTGGCTTCATGCTGCTGTGGGCTACTAGGGCTTTCTCCAGCCCTGACCCGGGCCCTCTGCCACGAGGTGCCAAGAGCGTGGGCTCCTGCCCCATCACAGTCCACAGGCTCTGGCCCTACTTCTATGGGCTGTCTGGGGCTCCAGCCCCATTCTTCTGGGGACTGCTGCCAGCCCCAGCCTTGGTCCCACTTCCATGGACTGCCCAAAGCTCTGGCCCTGGCCCCGTGCTGCCACAGGCTGTCGCTGGCCCGATCCTGCACTGCTGGGGGATGCTCTGACCCAGTCCCAGTGCCGCAAGCTGTAGGGGGGTGCTGCCAGCGCCTGCCCCATCCTGCTGCTTCAACCTGGCCCCTCCTGGATTGTCCTCCTGTCACTAGGCTATCGGGGTTCTCTGATCAAGGAACATCCGTGGTCCTGCTGCACCACAGATGTTGCCGGACCAGAGAATTCCAGTTTGGGGAGGTGCAACCTCTAGATAAATTCATGGAGAACAAGTCCATCAATGTCTGTTAGCCCAGATGAGCAAGGATGGCATCCCTAGCCTCTGCTTGCAGAAACTGGGAATGAGCGATAGGGAATGGATCTCATAGTTCCCTCAGTATTGCCATGGTCATAAGACAGGATACTGGGTTAGATGGACCTTTGCTAGCACCCGGTATGGCCGTTCTTATGTTCTTATTTTACTGATGGCATAGCTTTAATTGACAGCGCAATCAACATGCAAAGACCAATAACATCTTGAAACATGGGATACTCACTTTTGAAACAAACAAACAAATCTAGTAAGAATGCCAGCAACTCCCAAATCAAGTATTTTAGTAGAATACAAAGGAATACAATAAATGAGTCAATTCACATGTTGGCAGTTATGTTCAGGACAAGAAGGAAAGTCACACATTGGCAAAGTGGCAGCTATATTCATCAGCACAGGAAAGATTTGGTAATTGGAAATCTACCACTAAAATATTAACCTATGAATTTTCAATTCAAATATAATTTTCACCTCAACTTACGGATATGAATGATGGAAATAGACCAAAAGTACAAACAGACATCTAAATGCTTTCAAAAGCAAATGTATCTGGAAAATATTAATTATTAAATAGAATGAATTTATAACAAATGCTGGGATTCATCAGAGAGTTTATCAACTTCTTATCTACAAAATTACCTAAGAAAATAAAGATGGAAATATTTGGGCACATGTTAAGAATAAAGCTGGAACATCTGCCATGGTGAGTGTGCCACCGGGCAGCTGTATGAATATGTATAAGGGACCTATGAAAATAAAAACTCACCACTGAACAATACTTAGACAGGAAAAATGTATAGAGCTTAATAAAACAGAATACTTGCAAAGAATGGCCCAAGATAGACTGAGATACAGAGCCTTGTTCATGCCTTAAGCAATGTTTGATGGAGCAGAAAGGATTCAGATTTTAATAGGGCTTTAGTGGTTTCTGAAACTTATACAGTGTGGGCTATTAGAGGACTCACCATCTATTTTAAGGAATATTACCCAATCCCTATATACTTTGCTACTTTTTTCTCTTATTCCTTCTGTTGCTGTCTCATCTTGGTTGGATTTCAAGTTAAGAGTATGCAGAGAATGAAAAGCCTGTTTTGCATAGGTTTTCAACAATTGTCTTTGTTCATATCAGGAAAAATCTTGTACATGTTTAAATTCTCGGATGGAAAATAAAAAATAGTTTCAAGTTGCTCAAAATGTTTTCATTTTTATATTTATCTTTAAAATTATAATATGCTATAATGCAAAATTAATTTCAAAATAAAAATGTTTGGTCTGAAATTGTTGAACCTAGAATCCTTTCCTCATATTATTAATCCTAAACAAAATTTTGGTAAAACTTACATGATTTTGCAAAGTGTTTGATTTCAACACAACTGCACTCTCCAACAGAAAACGGTTCTTACCAGCTCTACTTTTAGCCCTTGATTTGTGTTGTGATTCCATTCTAAAAATAACCGACTTGTGTCATTATCTGGGATATTTCATTCATTTATTTAGGATACTCAAATAAGAATCATACCCAATATCTTTTTTCCAGCTGCAGTTTTCACACATTTAAGTATATAAGCTAATCGATTTGATTGTGGAGGAACATTGCCACGGTTGAAAATCTGTGGAAAACCCTAGTCTTCTGAGAATTGTTGATGCTCTGAAAGTTGTGGATTATTAAAGCTGGTCTGAGATGAGCCTCACATAGATAGATTTTTTTAATAATCGGTTGTAATGGAACAAACAACTAACCGTAATAACTCACAGTTCACAAGTAGTATATCTCTTGGAACAGAAATAACTTAGTTGCATTCTTTGCCAGTGTTTATGTTTTTATTAATAAGATGCACACTATTTTTTTCATTTTTTGAATTCATGTTAGCCCAATTGATTGCACTTCATCAGTATTTGCATAATGTCATGCCTATATGTCCCTCAACATTTCTTTATTAAAAAAGTGGTGCTAGCTACTCCATTGTTAAGCTTGCAACTACCTTTCCAGAATAAGCCAGCTTTTCAATACTTATTCCTCACCTTTCTCATTAAAGCACTGATTTCATTGAGTTTGGGGTGTTATATCTCATCCCAAAATATAATTTTCTGGGAAATTTGGACGAATGCAGAAAAGGAGTTTTTGAAAGTATGAGATGTAATTGTCTCACACTGGTTTCCTACTAATTGTACAAATTTACTTCAGTGACATTGCTCCCAGCTCACGCTGCTATGAGAACAGAATAAGACTTACAGTATTTCAGAAATTATCCCTGTCATTCAATTTTCATAAATCTTCCTAACATTATTTTGGTTTTTCCTATCTCCAGAATGGTTTGCTATACAGACTCAAAGCTTGTTCTGTTTTGCCTGTTTTGTTAAGGCAAAGTGCCAATTAATGCATTAGTGGAAACTTGTGGGCAATGACAAAAAATATTCATGTGTATATAGAATAAAGTTGAAAATGGTTTAAAAAATAAACTAATTTGTTGATGATTAGAGGCCACACTGCTTCAGTGTTTGGGTCAAGACATAGAGGAATTGAGTGTATGGTCAGGAGCTTGAGGGAAAACACAGAGGAGTCAGTGAAGAGGAGGAGGCATGAAGTATGAGTAAGAAAGTGTGCTTGACAAGGACCACAGAGAGATGGTATGCAGCCTCGGTCTATGAAAGTATGTCCATACACCATCTGGGAGTATGATTCCCAGACTATGTAGACAGGCATGAATTCATTTTTCTCCTGTTAGTGCATTAAAAATAGTAGTGGTGTGGCTGTGGCTGGTTAGCTGCAGTCAAATTAGTGCCCATCTGTCTACCTGTGCTGGGAAGTATTCTCCCAGCTCCTGTGTAGACATATCCTCAGTGGCTCTAGGGGAGACAAAAGGCATGGAGAGGCTGGAGACCATGAGACTGTGTGGTATAGGTCAGTAGGGACAGAGCCTTTCTTAGAGAAAACTACTATCAGGTAAGTACTAAACTCAACATACTCAAAACCTACTTTTCTATAGGTGAACCAAAGCAACTCTGTCATAATCCACTATATCCTAATAATTTTTTCTCTTTTCTCCTACTGCCAACAATCACACACATACTTCTCTATATACAAACACCCCTGTAACTTACTTACTAATAACTGTGAACTCTCCTACTGTGGACCTTTAAACATAAACCTGATATAAACTTTTAGTATTCAATTATAGAAAGCAGGATAATTTCAAGCCAAAACACTGTATTAAAATGTATAAAGTCTGAAAATATATTTTATTACAATCTAGCTATCATACAAAAATAAAAGTTACTTTCTCCATAAAAATTCTATAGCTTCAGAAACACCAAATCTTTCAAGTCTGGAATTGAAGCATTAAAGGTTTTAGCCAATTCTCTCTTCTCACATTAACACTCCACTGCCATTTACACTGCTGGACCAAACTGAGCTCAGGTCTACCCTAGGACTTTATTTTGAAATAACACCCCCAAGGTCAAATTTGTAAGTGGAGACCACACTACCAAGCCCGTTATTTCAAAATAATGGGTTGTGGAATTTGAAATCTATACTACCACTTTTCATCAGGAGTAATGCTAATTCAGAAATAGTTATTTTGAAATAATGGCAGTGTGGATGCTACAGTATTGCTATTTCAAAATAATTATCCCTCAGAGTAATTTGAACTAATTACTCCCCAGTGCTTCGTGGGGCTCAAAGTTTGAGGTAGTGCATCCACATTAACGGAGCCCATCTTGAACTAATTTTGAGGATTCCCTGTAGTGAGGACATGTTAGTCTGAACTTTTTAAATCAGGAGTTCTTAAGTCAAATTTTGAAATAGGTTCCTAGTATAGACATGGCCTTAAACATCTACCCCATTTTATTCTGCAGTGGAAAATATGCCACTAGCTTATGCCACTATAATATGCCACTATATACTGTTTCATTTATATATTGTTTATGAAATATCTAGAAAATACTTAAAAATATATAATTTGGTAATAAATTATGTCAGAGTTTTCTCATAATGTGATATATATATGGATGGGAAGTATATTTTTTGTGGATTCAGCCTCCTATAACAGTCACAGTGTCTTTCAAGCAAAGCCATTAGATTTTTACTGTATCGCTCTCTTGTGGCTTTACACATTGGAATATCGACAATTATGACATCCACTCTATTCGGTCCTTCTAAGCACCTCATGTGCTTTCTTCTGGAAAAACTTTTGTGCAGCTGAGATCCCAAAGGGCATTTGCAAGAGCCACCATATGCCGAATGACATATTGAAAGTTGGCAGTTTGTGCCTTCTCTCATCCAGCATCATTTGCCAGTACCTCCTTTGGGCATTTAGCCACAGACAATAATTTGTGTGTGATATTCAGCATCTGAAGACTGTAGTATTCCTACATTATTACCTTGTTAAGGTCACTTGGATCTATGCCGATTCATATTCTTTTCTGTATTTTTCTTCTGTACAGCTATCATTTTGATAATCCTTTCTGGGAGCTATTCAGCCTTTTACTGTCATCCTGATTTGTACTGTGTGTAAATTATTTCTCTGCTTCACTCCTTTCAGTTAGAGGCAGGTTGTGCATTGATTTAAGTTTTATTGAGCAGTGGACAAATTGGCACCTTGTGCCACCAAACATATGCAAATTTTGTTTTGTACAACTCTCTGGTGAGAGTTTGCCTTCTCCAGAATAATTATGATGTCAACCAGTTTCTATGCATCTTGGATGGGTTAGTTTCTTTTAGGATTTGCAGGAATGTCAGACTCATAGAATTCCAGACTTTGGTTCCTCTTAGCAATGATATTTATATTATGCATTTCCCCACCACACTCAAGGTATATCCTCCATATCCAGCCAACCTCCTTTGGATAGCAGTCTCAAGACTCTTGCCAACATTCCCCTCTATTTCCCCTCCAGAATGCAGTTGAATTCTGCACCTGTGTCCATTTTGGATTGATGAAGCAGCTTTGCTGTTCCCATCAGTCCCTTGTATTGCTTGTACTCTACTGGCCAGAAACAGTTGTGGATATTGGTCACTAACCTTTCCTCAGGTTATGCTACCCTCATTGTAATGCTGATGAGCTCTTGAGTGAAATGACCTGACCTGTGGATTTTTAATATATTTCTTGTTGTATCAAGAATATCTCAGTACTTGCACTCACATTTGTGCACATTTGGCCATTCTTTGCACTGTTTGCTCATCCTGGCATTGCCCCTATTCTGGTCTATTGCTTCCTTGTGCTTTTGGCATTGCTGTTAGTTTTGATAGCTGAGTGTGGATTAGAGATGATTTTATATTCTTCCCAATTGCTGTTCTGTTCTTTCCTTTGTTTCTGAAGCATCTTTCCAAACTATTCTTATTGCCTCTCAAATACCTGTTCATCTTCATGCAAGAACTTTTCTTGCACTTCCTCAGAAGTTTGTTGATTATAATCATGCATTAATTAAACAAGTAATATCCTTCCTTTGATATTATCATACACATCTATAAATATGCATTCTTCTATTAATAGCCACAGTAGTGTCACCCGCTGATCACTGGTCTCTCTTGTGTCTTTACTTCACTAAAAGGCTTTTTCACGAAATTCAAGTGTCCCCCTCCCCCCTTTTTATGTTTCAATCTTTGTAAATAGTTAACCTGGAGATTTTCTATGCTTTCTGCATAAGACCCAGCTTTAGCAATATCTCTTGCTCTCTCTCAGACGCAAATTTGAGAGGAGACTTTCTGTGATGCTGAACAACTGTCTAAAAGTTTGGGTTTGCAAAATATAGCACCATCAGTTTTCCCCTTCTGGTCCAGGTTCCTTTCTCAGTATTTATGGGAAGTATCACATAGACCTTTCACTTTTAACTCCAGGTGATGTTAATGACCATTGGTCTGTGAACAGGCTTTATAAAAACACATCTTGCTTTATCTGCTGCCTCTGAGCAACTCTGCTAGCTTACTGCCCAGCAATTTTCAAATTTTAGCTTCTTGTTTCTTTATTAAAAAACTCTATTTCATTTTGATGCTGTGTGTGATACTAAATCCCCCTTTCAGTTTTCCGTTTTTTTCTTCTCCTACCTCACTCCCTTGTCTATCCTTTGTATCTTTTTTCTTGTTACTGTCTGCCATATCTTCTACTCCCACTTTCCATTATTATATTACACCTTAATAACTACATTATCACATACGCTTCATAGGGCAGACGTGATACGACTGCACAATTGATTAGTGCTATAGAGGTTCTTGACCCAGAACTAGATCTTGTGAGGACACTTAGATGTTCTGGTTTTAGGGAAATTTTTCAGTCTTCTAACACTGTCAAGTTCTCCAACTGTCATGATTTAGATGCAACAATTCAATTTACTTCTGTGGATAGATGTTCTCTGTCACTCTTTGAAGCTGGTTCCCCTGTTGATAGAACCTCGGAAGCACCTTGTCTCTCTCTTCCCATCATTTTCACTGTTGATCCTTTCATCACTGTTTGGACCATCTCAGAGGCAGATGCCTTTCTGCTTGTTGATGCTTTTGAAGTAGTTGATGTGCAGAGCTTGCATCAAATCCCTCTATATTTTCCTCAGTCTGCTAGGTCTGGGTGATTTACGTATATTGTTGTTTCTCCTCCTGCTGACATCGCCTGCTTTAATAGTATGTTTATAAGGATGGATACTATTATTAGTCTCACATACTTGCATAGTATGGAGCCATTATTATCTCAGTGGAAGAAAGGGAACAGAATGATTCAAGTACAATGGGTTTTAGAGGAAGAGGCTTATAAATCACACACACTTTTTATATTTATTTTAACCTTTGTTTTTAGCTGTTAAAAAAGCTAATGAAAATAAAATATCTAATGAAAATTCTATTCTTTCCCATTGATTCTTTTGATATGAACCTCTTATTTGAATAACTCTGAATTCCGCATCTGAGTACATCTTATTGATGGACAAATGCTAAATCTTAACATTAGTAGTCATTGAGACAATTATTTTTGAAGATCTTTATTATTTATATTCTCTCACAACTTGTCACCTGTTTTTATTTAAGAATTGTTGGTCCATAGCTTCTTTTTGGAGAGAGACTTTTTGATAATGGAAATAAAATAATAATGCTTAAACAATAATGGATAATAGTTTGATATATATATCCATCATGTATAATCAAACTATACATGATAATGACCTTCTTGGGAGA
Organism: Rafetus swinhoei; assembly: GCA_019425775.1. NCBI lineage: Eukaryota > Metazoa > Chordata > Testudines > Trionychidae > Rafetus > Rafetus swinhoei. The sequence goes on along the minus strand of CM033437.1, from coordinate 184,379,627 downwards.
AAAAGTATGTACACGCATGAACACAGTAGGTTTCTTTAAACAAACAACCACTGCAACGCTTTTAATTAAACAAATTAATTATTCTATATTTATGACTATTATTATTTGTATTTACAATATCATGATGCCTATGAGCAATTGTAATAGGACAGGACCCTATTATGCTGGGCACTTACAAACACAGAAGTAAAAGATGCTCCTGCCACAAGGGACTTAAAATGTAAGTATAAGAGAAGAGACAGACTGATACAAACAAATGGGTGGGGGAGTAGAAGCAAATAGCAAGACAATTGTATCTGCATAATGGGCAATGGTGTTTACACACTTGCAGACTATTTCTCTTACCTTCCCCTATTAAACTCTGCATTATTTTGAGAACCTATCTTGAAATAATCAGGGTAAGTGAAAATTTCCTTTCCTTTCAAGTACTTAAATGTGAGTTTCTCCTCTAGTTTTGAAGTGATCCCAGATTCCACACTAAGTAAAGATTCAGTCTGTACATTTTAAATTTGTCAACAAATTAAAACATCCTAAATTAAATTAGGTTTATGGAAATATTTTGGAAAGGTTTCAAGATAGGACAGAAATGTTAAGTAATGATGTAGAGATTCTGTTTAACATTGTAGTAAATAACAAGCATCCAGGAAGTTCAGGTCTGAGGACTGTGAGACTCACTCTTTCAGGCTATGTTTATACTACAGTTTTTGTGCAAAACCAGCCATTTTGCGCAAAAACGCAGAGCGTCCATGCCTCAAGTGCATTTTTGCTCAAGAAAATTTACAACTGACAGAACCGAGGGTTTTTTCAGTATAGGTATTCCTCTTTCTACAAGAAATAACGCCTTTTTGTGCAAGAGCTCTTGTGCAAAAAGGTGTGTGTGGACGGGAAACAGGGTTTTTTTGCGCAAAAACAGCCCATTGAAAGACGCACAGGTGCCCTGGTGGCCATTCTGTTAATGGCAATCAGAGCTTTCTTGCAAGAGAGCATCTATGAAGTCTGGATGCTGTCTTGCACAAAAAGCGCATCGCTTTTCCAATGTGCTTTTGCAGTGTGGATGTGCTCTTGCGCAAGAAGTTTTGCAGAAGATCACTTCCCCAAAAAGCTTCTTGCACAAGAAGCCTGCAGTGTAGATGTAGCCTTAATCAATGGAACTGTTGAAAAGAAGGGCAGCCCATTCTGTCCTTCCATTCCCCTCGTGGGACAGTCACCTGAGATTGCCATACCTGCATGACCATAACCCTAACCTAACCCTAACCCTAACCCGATGGTGGATCTCTCCATGCCAAACTGGTTCCCCATGGATTGGTAGCTATCCGTCATGGAAAGCTTCCAGCGGGCGATGGCAACACGCTTGTGGAGGGGAATGGCGGGCCTCATATGCGTATACCGTCGCCTCAGAGCAGGGGCGAGCCACTCACAGAGCTCCAGAAAGGTGTCCTTCTTCATCCTGAAGTTCTGGATTCATTGTTGGTCTCCCTAGCATTCCAGGACTATGTGGTCCCACCAGTTGGTGCTGGTGTCCAGACGCCAGATGCGGCGGGGCATGCTGGCATCCAGGTGCTGCAGCCGCTCCTCCACATACCCCAGGAGGGTCTGGAAGAAGGCCTGGGGTTGGGTTGCTGCAGCTCCTGTGAGGCAGCCTGCAGAAAGTGCTTCCAGACTTGCAGCAACATGTCCAAGAGCAGCAGAGTGTGCAGGGGCAGCTCTGGCTCCATGTTGGAGAGTGCTGTGGTGTCCTGAGTGAGGGCAACCAGAGTACGCAGAGAACAAATGCTTTGCTGTCCCTCAGCGAGGTAGACAAACAAGCAGGGAAACCTGAGAACCAGCTGTCTAGGGGGGTCCCTTTAAGCACGAGCCTCAGATAGCCTCAGGCAGCAGCCACACCAGGTAACTCCTGACCTGATGCCCTGCCAGAACTGGTTCCGGCTGGCCTTAAATGTGATTCAGCGTCCAATCAGCGTGAATGCACTATTTTGAAATAGCAAAATGCTATTTCAAAATGCATTTTGAGTGTAGACATGTTATTTCGAAATAAGATATTTTGAAATAACTATTTCAAAATAAGATATTTCGAAATAACGCTGTAGTGTAGACATACCTTCAGAGACAGACTAGACAGAAAGCTTTAGTAGAACATAAATAACTGCTGAATGTTTATTATTATGGGAATTATTATTGTGGGAAATACAAAAATGATAGTTAAAAAGCCTACGACTCCTGTCTGAACCCGTCCTCAGTCCGGAGTCAGAGTTTCGAGAAGTTGAGAGTAGTTAGAACCAAGTAGGAAAGGGAAGAATCCACATTTGACTGGATATGGCCTTCTCCCCACAAAATAAGTCAAAATAAAATAATTTTAGATTTAAGTGTCAGCCCATTTAATAGGATTATAGTCATGAACTGTATGATATTCATTCCTGTAAGGTGCATGTATTCCTGCACACCAGTCAGGAGAATAAAGAAAGAGTCTCTTTATTTTAATTCTCACATTTTAATGGCCAAGACTAGTTCACTACTGATTAACACAGTGCATCACAATAGAGTATCACCATCAAAGCAGTTACATTCAATCACTCATAAAAGCTGAGTGTCTGCACAGTTCAACTACTGTGCTATTGTTTTCCTGTTCATATCTTTAATCTTTACATTTATAAGGGGGGCTAAAAACAATCTTTCTATACATTCCTGAAGGGGCGGCCCGTGCATATAGGCTGACTTGGCCGTCACCTAGGGCGCTGCGTTAAACGAGGCGCCCAATGATGACATCACGCCATTGAGGGCTGTGGAGGCAGAGGCGCCGATCGCGCATTCCGCCTGGGGCGCCAACTTCCGGCAGCCCGTTTCGGGCTGCCCTTGCATTCCTGTACAACTAAACTCTGGTACCACTGAAGTCCATGATATACAAAAATGTAAAACCAAACTAAGGATTTAAATAAGACATGACAAAGGGAGAGGAATGCCAGCTGCCATCTTGCGAGAAAAGGAAAGAGAGAGCTCCCCTTTTCCAACAATAACAGGAGAGAAAATGGGATGGAACCAAGAGGAGAAAACATCACAACCAAAAACAATGAGATTGAGATGAAAAAATATTAAAGGAGGAAAAAATGAATTTCTGTAATATTGCAGGTGAGTATTTATTTCTATATAGTAGGGCTTTTAAACAAGAGACTGGGGGCATCAGGGAAAATGTTGTGGACAATTCTGATGGCACTGAATCATTCTGTACCCAGTGTCTGTCTCATTTTTCTTACTTCCATCTGTTTCCCTCTTTCTTTGGAGGTGAATGGCTTATAGTGAGTGCCTTTCAGTGAGTACCTGTCAGATTGGTGTCAAAAGTTCTGGCCACACCTGATTTATTTGTTCACACGAATGTGTGTCTTGACAGCACAGTGATAATACAATTGTAGCTTTGACTTCTATGCAGGTCTACTACAGGGCCAGTGGAACAGTAATGGCTCCCGAAGGGCTTGCTGGCAAACTATGGAGAATTGACTTTGTTATAAGATGCTAATTCCTCTCCTCATTCTGCCTGGTAAATCACCTCACAAAAGCTAAAATCCTTAAAATACTTTAATACTTTCCATGTACAAACAATTACTGTAGTTGCCAGAAGAATTGGGGGCAAGATAGTATGCACATTCACAAATGAAAGAAATGACCTACGTTCTCAATTATTAGTAGGTGTGTAGTATCCATAAGACAATTTCTATTAACCCTATGCTATGAAAAGGTCCAAATATCCTAGTATTAGAGCCTTTTTAAGGTGTTCAGTAATAACCACTCCTTTGGCCACATGGTGACCAAGTTGAAAGACTTTCCCATTCTGAGCTGACTGTAGGCATCCCAGAGCTTAGAGAATGACAAGAAAGAATAGCTGTGCACACTCAGGCTACGTCCAAACTGCAAGCCTCTTTCAAAAAAGTGTCTAGACTACAACCAGTACTTTCGAAAAAGCAAGCCGGTTTTTGAAAGAGAGCACCCAGGCAGTCTGGATGCTCTCTTTCAAAAAAGCACAGTTTGCATTACATAGCACCCTTTTTTGGAAGAGCACTTTCGAAAAAAGGCGTTATTCCTCATAAAATGAGGTTTTCCACTGTCGAAAAAACTGCTGCATTCTTTTGATTTACTTTCGAAAGAACACAGCAGCAGTCTAGATGCAGGGGAAATTTTTTTGAAAAAAGGCCACTTTTTTCGAAAAAAACCCCTGTAGTCTAGACACACCCTCAGGAAGCAGAATTTCCACGGAAAGTCATGGAGGGAGGTGCCCCCAAAGCAGCTGCTGTACTTGGTGAAAGAGTGACTCTCTGGTGTCCCAAAGACAACTGAAGCCATCTGCTACAATGGAGAAACAGCAATCTGTCTTTGCACTTGCCTTTGGAACAGCAAGAAGAGGGCCTGGTTCTACTGAGCTCTGTTTTATTGTAACTGAATTCCTTTTACCACGCTTTGCTTCCTGTCATAGAACCTTACCACAGATCACAATTTTTATGTTTAGTGAGGTTTGTGCAGTGGTCTTCGCCACAATATAGTACAATCGCTAGGTAGGTGACCAAAAGGGATTACTGGTAGTATCTATTATTTATACCATTTAAAAAATATCACAGGCATACTGCTTACTGTACATATAGCCCACACAATTGCATTCCACTATTGCTGTCATCCTCCTCCAATCCCTCTGTCTTACATTTTGTCCATATGTTATCTAGGACAGGGACTGCCTCTTATGATGTGTGTAGTCAACGTGATTGGGATATCAAGGAGCTACAGTGATACAAATGATAAAAGATTTACTTTATTATTGGCAAGACTCCCTATCTTTAGAGGGGTTATCTTGCATACCAACAACTTTGTCAATATTATCTTTTCTTCTAGCTAGCAGCAGCCCTTTGGTAATACTTGCTGCTTCCTCAAAACTTTCTTGGCTTCTCACTTTGGCTTCCCTTTTACTACTTCTGGTAATAGCTCTGCTGGCTTTTTTGTTTTGTTTGGTTTTGTTTAATTTTTTCATAGTGGCATACCTCCCCCTCCTTTTCTAACCAAAAACCCACAAATGATTCTGTTACTTGCTAAGATGGGAAGCACCAATTAAATAAGCCAGGGGTTTTTTTTGCTTGATTCCTTCCTCTCATCTCATTTTTCCCCAAAGCACAGTGAGCAAAAGGCTTTACATGGGAGGTTGAAACAAAATTTTATTTGCTTACTCTGGTGTCACCTGATTCTGGTTCTTATTACTATTTTGTTCACCTGGCTATTACATGCTATTATCATGAGCAACAAGAATAAATAACAAAATAGTTCTTATTTCCATCTGACCCTTTCACCATGCACTAAAGCAAGCTCTTGTTTCACCTCTCTTGAAAGAAGTGTCCCACAATCTGACTTGCCCATAGCAACTGGATTCATTTTGCCTCCAAAACCCTGAAATATACAGCCTACTTTTGCTGCACTGATTTCCCCCGCTCCATTTTGGTGTCTACTGTTTCTACCCTACTGAAATCACCTTCAACGAGGACAATAAAGACCCAGCAAAATTAAAGAGGAAAGTTCCAGCTTGTAATGGATTCCACACAGAGACTCAGAAGAAAGAGGTTCTTTATTGTATTAACAATCTGCTTGCTTTATTTCTATTAAAAAATTGTTGGGTTGAAAAATACTGACTCCAAGAAAGCAAAGGATTGTACCTGGACCCTCTTGAATATACAAGGAAAAGGAAGGCAATAGATAAAGTTGTACCACATTTGCAGGTGACAAACAGGCACAATTGAGGGTCCTTTGCTCCTTCCCTACTCCACACTGGACAGCAGAGTTAGGTTGTCATACAGTGAAGAGCTTTCTGCAGTGCCTAAGGGGTGGCGGAGTGAATATACTCCCCCAGCAAGCCTGGCAGCTCTTAGAGAGATAAGGAAGGCACAATATGTTCTCAAAGCTCCCACAGGCCAAGTGCAGCTAAACACCTCCCCCAATATGAGCCAATGTCTCAATGGCACAATCTGGTGCTTTATACAAAAAAAGATAATTCTTTACTTTTAATTCTGAATAAGTAAATTGCTAGCAGTTCTTTTTTTCTCCTAGTGAGAATTTTAGCTCACACACATCCTCTGTGCTCAAGTGGACTTGGATTTGGTCTCTGTTGATTCTTTGCCACCACAGGTCTGTGTACCTTTTGTGAAACACAATGGAGCTGATAAAAGGCAAAGGGCAGCCAGGTGAATTGCCAGAGGCATCCTTCTGGTTCCAAGAGCATCCTGAAGATAGGATAGGGATAGAAATATCAATGCTTTTTTTTTTTTCAACCCAAGTGTATCATACATTTCATAATTAACGGGTATCTTGTTTTCACCTTTTCTCTAGATATAGGTATTTACTTTGACACAGATTGTGTTGATTAGGAAGATGTGTCCTTGTTAAAATCCAGCTTGTTTAAAATAATTCTCAACCACATTTCCTTCTAAACCAAGCTGTGAACTGTTGGAATGTGAATGAATTCTGTGCAGCGTAATATTTCTGAGATCTGTAGAATATGAATATTTAAGTTTTGATACAATTCAAATTCAAAGGTTTCTTGGAACTTGAACAGACTGAATAGATTTTTTAAGGCAGGAAAAGTTGTTCATGTAATTTTTAAATTTTTAATAAAAATTTACAGACTACCAGGAACAAAATAATAGGAGGAGAAATTGTATAAACAATAAAGATGCATTATAATTACATTGGATAAAACAATCAAATGCCAATATTAATGCTAAACAATACGATATGGAGTAGTGCTCAAGGGTCATACTAACATGTGGAAGCCATTACCACACATTTAGAGAATGAATTGTAATACATTCAATACATTGATTGTTATCAAATTTGGTCCTATTACTATTTATCCCATTGAATGTGGGAAACTGCTAACAACTATTATTTCATTGGGCCAAGTTTAGGATTATTTATCTGAATTGTTATTTAGATGAGAAATATCTTTGCAGATGTGTAAATCCCACCTATTTTAATGGAATTATGCACTTGGGTAAATGCACAGTTAGGACTCATTACTGTACTTTCATTTTCTTAGCATCACTCTTGTAATAACTGTCGAAGCTGTATGTATCTGCCTACCAAACTAAGAGAAGAATTTTTTTTCTACAAGGCTGAAGATGCAGAATTTTGGTGACACAACATCTCTTTAGTCAATGGGCTTATTCATGTATTTAAAGATAAGTATGTAACTAAGTGATTTGCTGGACTGAGGTGCTAGCTACTGGGAAAAATTGTAAAGTGTAATTGTACTTTTCAATGTTCATTTCAGAAAACAAGTGTCTGTTCAGACTGTTTTTTATTTACGTTGCCCTATTCTGTGCATCCTGAGTTGGAACTACTTTCTAGACTCAGCCCTCCCCCAGTTCCTTCTCCTCTGGAGAGTTTAAGTATTAAGTCTTATTTAGAGTTGAGTGAATAGTGATGAAATAGGGGAAAGCTCTCAAAGATGCTTGACAACACTACATCTTCTGTTCTATTTTTATGTAGACTTTGCATCCAGGCTTAAGCTTCTAATGGGCACTACCAGCTGCATCAATCTATTTTTGTGCATAGCTTGATTTGTTTAAGAACCAGGTGAACTTTCTTCTGTGCTCTTATACTCCCATGAAAGGTGCAGTTGGGAACATATAATATCTCTTCTCTGCAGTTGGAATTTCTGAAAAAAGTTGTTACCTCCCAGAGGATGTAGGCAACTTTGGCTAGCTCTTGAATAATTTGTGTTTTGTGTTTCTTTCCCTTGCTTATATTTTCTTTCACTGCGATACCATTTTCTCTCATGGGCTTCCAAGCAAAACTCTTACATTAAATAAATAAATTCTGACAATCCCCACATGGTCTTAATGAGTTATCCAGGAGTTCACTGCAATACAAGCAATTACTTTTTGGTAGATGTTGATTCCCATGAACCTGACCACTTTATTTTCTCTATGAATCAGTTGGTCCTTCCTCCTCCCAGATCCCCTCACATAACTGTCAGGTAGCCACAGAAAAGTGTGGAGAGACTATTCTTGTTATGTCCCTTGGTGGTCTGAAAGATTTTATAGGTTCATTTTTGCAATACAATATTGGTAAGCTGTCCTGTGGTATCTACTATCTTCTCCAATTAGTCCAACTAAATATGGGGTTTCTCTTGTGGTTTACAGTGAATCCCTTCCACACTGGCCAAGTATGGATGAGAAACAGATGGAGCACTTAAGCAGCCAAAGAGGATTGGAAGGTTTAAAAGCTCTCGGCACACAGCCAGGTGGCAGGCTATATTTCTCCTCTTACGCTAACTCACACTGTCACCCTTTCATTGTAATATCTTCAAATGGTCTTTGTTTATTCACCAGGTGATCACTTCTACCCAGCAAGAGGCAACCAGACTGCCAGTAGCAATTTAATATACCATTTCTGTGGTATTTTTTTCACTCTGTCTCGCAGCAACACAAACACTCTCTATATTGAGGCTAGGAATAAGCCTACACTTTTGTTTTTGTTTTTGTGCTTTTGTCTTTTTTTTTATTTTGGTTGTCAAGTAACACACATTTCTCCTTCATCTTGAATTTATAAGTATCACCACTGGGATACATCTTGAAATTCAGACATGGAATGATTTACCTTAGCTTGTGTGGTCATGTTTCTTCAGCTATGACCAACCTGTATCTTTATCAGCCTGTGGCTTTTTACAGACAGTTGGAGAGATGCTGCAATTAATTAATGCCAATCACGAATGTAGAATCTGATTGTCAATTGACTGCACTAATATAGGGATTACAAACCATCATGAAAAATATCTTTAAATGAGGACAAAGTGCTTCGAGGCTAGACCTAAAATAACTCTGCCCAATAGTTCATTCAGAAATAACATACTCCCAGGTAAAGTATTTTTCAAAATAGTTTATATGTGATAATACAATGGGATGTTTTTAAAGGCACAAAAGATAGTTAAATGCCCCGGTTCTCATTGAAAGTCAATGAGAATTAGGCACCTAACTCCCCTTTGTGACTTTGAAAATGTCCACTGTTGTCCTTTGCTGAGACTAATGTTATTAATGTGAAAATTGAACTAGAAATATAATAAGTATCTGTTTTCTTAAGGTGTGCAAGATAGTAGTAGTGTAGTTTCTTAATCCATAGAGGTACAGAGAAAAGTATTTAATGTTCCAAGAGATCTTATCCCCTGCTGTCTTCTAATGTCTCAGAAACGTTGTCATACTTATAGATATTATTTATCCCTACATCTTCTCAGATTCACAAGGGTAAGTTGGAAAGGATTTACAAACAAGATTTCATGTCAGTTGAAAAGAAATATAATGAGAAAATATTTGATCAGGATCATAGTGAGGTACTGTGGCAAACAGGATAAAGAATGACTAAGCGAAGAGTTTGCATTTTCCAATGTCAATCACTCTGTTTTATTTAGTAAATAAATATGAACCTTCCCATGGGTTTTTTTCCCCCTGAGAATCTTGGTTGATAAAGTTAATGCTATCAGTAAAAAGCAAAAAAACTCAAATGCCTTTTTCTCCCCTGAATAGCTCAATTTAACTAAAGAGATGTCAGAATTGGAACCATTTATCTTAATCTCTATAAACTTTGGTGGTTCAGAAAACAACAAATGGAAACCAAAGCTGAGCCTCTTTAGACCATCTTTAATTTCAGTGATTTTCATCCTAGATCTGTGTTGGACTGACAGCTACATAAAACCATGTCCTTTACTATAGGAATGGGTAGAATGCAAGTCCAGTTCTATTTGCCCTACACTGCTCCCCACGACTGAGTTTCAGCCCTTATTTGGTGGGATTGTATGTAGGGTAATAGGCTGTCTTCATGCCCACTCAGTCTTTGGCTTGTGAGCTGTGATGGGAATGTAGAGATTTGCCCTTTAGGTCTACGATTACCAGATCATTTAACATAGACCACAAATCTAGCATGAGAAGACTGCTTTTCTGTTTACTAATGACTTTGGCTGGATTTGAACTGATGACTTATTATTGCTGTAAAATTCTCTCTTTACCAAGTCTTTGAACATCCATTCTTCCAAATAAAGGTGATTTTTAATGTTTCCTTGCAGTTTTTAACCTCTACTTTTGGAGCCATTTAATTGAAAACCATTCATAGTCTAAAATGGTCAGGAGCAACAGCCTCTGCTGTTAAAGCAAATCCTAAGTAACAAAGAAGAACAAATTCACAGATTTATCACCATCCCACAGGATAAATATCATCCGAAGTGTAATCACAGCATTCTTGCTAAAAGATACTGATTTCTCCTTTACAGAGGTACCTTTGGATTTAGTTCTCACCACTTCACTTACCAATTTCTTTCTCATTTTAAATGCAATATGCAGAGTAGTATTTCTACTTCTATGGATATGGATTCTATCTTTATTTAATCCACACAGCTTTTATAAATAAATCTTATCTTTCCAAATTAAGAAAGAGGTGGTTTTACACTGCTTACTTATATACAGAAACACAATACCTTATCTGTGGTTTTATGATGTTGTTTGTAAGCTCTGGAGATACTAATGCTAATTTCATCTTTGTTACACTCCTGGATAAGCTGTTTGGTGGCTTTGTGTATTGCTGACATACCATGTTCAGAGCCTTTTCCTTTTTTGTTTAATAGTGAAGCCTGTTGTTTAGTTTTGCCATCGCTAAAGCTTGTTATCATTTATCCTGCTCATTCAGCTGCAAGGTTCAATCCCTGTCCATCATGCTCCCTAATGCCTCATGTCTTTACTTTCTTGAAACTGTTAGAACAGAACTTCGTATTTTTGTTTGGTAGCATAAGATGTTTTTAGCTTAGAAAGATGACAGCTGATCTTGTGTATAGAAGCATTTAAGGCTTACTTTGCATGATGATGTAACATTTAGTACTTTGAAGACTGGAAAATAAACAAAATGCATGTGCAAAGCTAAAAAAAAACCCCTTGTTTAGATGAAATGTAATGAAAGGAAGAAATAAATATTGCAAACCAAAGTTTCTAATAATTGATACTTGATAGCAAAATAGTTTGGAGAGGGCTAGATTTTGATGTGGCCAAGGCAACTGCACCACAGTATAAGGCTTTCCTTATTTACTGTGCATGGGCTACCAAGACCATTGGTTGTGAAATGAAGGACTAAGTGGACATTGTGAGGACATGGCTCCTCTTGTTTATGAGAATTGGGTAGGAGTGGGTGGAGTTAAGTCTCTGCTCCTATCTCCTTGAACATGCCAGACAGTACAGCTGAGACAGCATGGAAGATGGCTTGCCACTGGTGTGGACTAGCAGCAAATTTTTACCATCTAAAGCTAAGCAGCAGCAGGGAGAGTATAATGTTCTTTTCACTTTCCTTTGAGACTGCTGGATGTAGCCCATACAGATGGCTTTAACATTTATCTAGCAGTAGTGCAGGGAATCTGCAGTCCTGTATCCTATAAGACAGTTGATTCAGCAATAAGAATCAAGTTTGAGGCCTATGAACTTTGGCACACAGAAATAGCCTGATGGTCATCTGTAAGTTTTGGGGCACTGGGAATAGAATGTTTGAGAGAGAATTTTGGCTGGTGTGGTTATAGACAATCTCAGGCACATGATCTTGCTTTTGGATATTCTAGGGTAGAAATAGCTATAGATGTCTGACCACAAGAGTGGCATGGCAATTAACTGATGTAAATGACAAGCTGAGATCATTAATATTCTAACCTACAGGAAAAGGGTACCCCAACATTAGTAGAGTGAGGAAACACAAATAAGGAAGAAGGGAGAAACCCCCACTGAATATACATTATGCATAGTGGCATCTGTGTAACATATTATAAAAGCCGTGTCTCAGTCTGAGTGCAGGAGGTGAGAGAGATTCAGCCCTTGGGAGGTGCAAGGATGATGGCCACTGATAGCAACGAGGAAGGTGACAGTGATGAGGAAGATAATTACTAGCATTATATGGATGTTCCGCTGTAGCTTTTGTTCCTTCCTGAGTGTTTGTGACATTGCTAAATGTATTAGTAAAACTACAGGTATTACAAATACAGAAAGCTTTTTAGAGTGAGAGTGTTGCAGTCATTTTAATAATAGTAGGACTGATGTTGGGTCAAGAATCTGTAAATCCTCAGAAGAACTGGAAATTTTTAAGTAATCAATATAAGTAATATGCAATTCATATATCAAGCTACATGGGATAGCACACTAATATATTGCCATGTACAAAAAGTGTAGGAAAGCTCTATCTGCACTAAGAGAGCTCTTTGCTTCCAAACACAAAAATATTTGTAGATCCCATCCTACACTTCTTCATATTAGGAGGGCATGAAAAGGGATAAAATGATTCAAATTAATAATAGTGAAAGTATATCTAATGCAAACCATCAATCACTCCTCAAATAAGTAAATCATTTATTTTATTACTGTAAAGGTCCCACTGGTGTTACTACTACTACTCATGCTCAGTAGCACAGTATTCCATAAGGTCTATATATGGAACAAGGTGTTACTTCCAGCCCTAAAAGTGGCATAATCAAGCCCTACATTTACAGTGCCAACTTTTGAAAACCGGAAGGCTTTCTTGCATCTGCACCAAAGTACAGAGCACACATGAATTTGCATCTGTGCATACAAATCTGGCATTTGCATATGAAATCATCCCATATGTACATGTAGTTCTTCTGGGTGGAGGGAAGAAAAGGGAGCCCAAGTATTCTCGTTTCTAAAAATATAAGCCTTAATTAATCTAATATCATTCCCCCCAAATCTGGCTTCTACAACAATAATCACAGTTTTAAAGAATTGTTCAGGCTAAGAGTTTGTTTAACATTCCATGCTAAAATAAACAGATTAAAAAATCTCTAATGAGATTGTCTTGACAGCTAGACTCTGACTTAACTCTGATAACAACATTGGTAAGTAAAAGGTCATGAAAATGAGCTCTGCAGACTGGCAACATGAAGAAAATAGAGATTTTATATCAATATTTAGATACTGCAAACTGCAATTTCCTAGTGTGTGCAATCCAAAAGTAAATTTAACAATAAGCTTTGATCCATACCAACAAATCTTGCAGCTAACTTATGTCTATTTCAGAGGCATCTTTACTCTTGGGATGTTTCACCCTGACCACAAAACATTTCAGTATTTCTTTCTCCTTAGAAATGCATCTATTTTATCACATTTTACCATTAATTTTGACAACAAAAATTGTTACTGTCACTTATTTTTCTTCCAGAACAGCACTTTCACACAGGCATCAGAAATTTTTGCTTCATCATGGTGAATGGATTTAAGTCTACAAAACAATGCATCCACATTTACATATTTTCCTTCTCATATATGGCTTTCAACATTTTTTTCTTTATTCCTTTAAAAAGTCATAATTTTCCAAGTAACACCCCCTATCCTGTTTTTCCTTTAAAAAAAAATCTGTATTCTCTTTTAAAATGTTGTTGAATTTAGGGTCTGATCTTGGAAGTTTCTGAGCAATTCATGGAAAAGGTGAGGCTCAAAATTTAATAGATTCACAATGTGAAATGATTTCAGATTCACAGCTGTGGAAACTGAGGTCTAACAGAAGTGACTAACATTTTAAATATAAAATACATAGAATTGATGCTAATACAGTTTAAAAAAATAAAAACAGTGAAAGGTGTCAATTGTACAAGAGAAAGGAATATAACAATTATAATAGGTTAAAGGGTATATATATCTTTGTTATAATATATGTCACAGAATAGATTTAATATGAGCTTTCTCATTCTGTCCTGATAATGTATCTAGTCCTTGACCAGGAATGAGTACCTAAAAGGAGTGGACTGTTGTTCAGTGTCTCAATTGACTCCCTGTCCTCTCTTAGCCAGGTGTGGCTTAATTACCTGGGATTTGGGCATCTGGGCTCTAGACTTGACTTTGCTACTGTGACCTTGCACAAGTCACAACTATCTGTGCTTTCGTTTCCCCATCTACTTACCTCCTTTGTAAAGCACTTGGGAATCCACTTATTATAAGAACTAGTTTTTCTTGTCTTCCAAGCCACTTCCCTTTGTAGTAAAAGGATTTGTAACCTCAGACCAGTCTCCAATATGTATTTTCTGTACTACTATTTTGATCAAAGATTGCATGCAATTTTTCACTAAAGGATGGTGACCCCAGTGTCTTGGATAATTTCCAACTTTGGTACATCCTGGCTATGCAAAAATCCAGCTCTAGTTTCAATTAGTTTCAATATTATGCTTGCCTTCTAGTGGAAAACTGTAGCTGTACATTGCTATTTAGATACAATAGAAATGGCTGAATTTAAGGAGTGGGAAAAATGAGTCCCCTTAATTATAGAGTTAGTACTACATTGTTAGTAAAGCATCCACATGAAAATTGCTATGTAAATGTAGCTTTAATTTCATTGCCTAGGGGGAGGAAGCCAGTTGGTTGCTATAGGAATTGCACCCATGCAAATGTGTAGAATATGTTCTATTACCAGGAGTCCTTTTTTTCTCCTCACCTTTTCTCCATTTCCCCACCACCAAAAAAAAAAAAAAAAAAAAAAAAAATATCTGATATAAGATACTGTTTTCTAGCACCTTACATTATAAAGCCTTGTTTACTTTCAATAAACTTCATGAGGGACTAAATGAGTGGTCACACCTATTGTGTGCTATTGAAAGCCTTTTTCCTCAACAATGTTGAGTGCTTCTCCATACCAACAGTCTGCTTTCTAAGTTGTTTAACCTTGAAACTACTTGATCCAGTTTTATACCCACAGCAGCAATTGCAGCTTTAGTCTCATCTCATCATATGTTCAAGTTTTTTCCAGAGGGGCATAATGTAGTTCATCCCTGGTTAAGACAACAGGAGTGAATGAACAGATTGTTTCATGGTTGACAAATATGTCCTCCTTCCTGTCTCTTTTTGAGATATCAATTATAAAAAGATACTAAAATGAGGCTTTATTAGCCAATGTTAGTTTGTTTCTTGGTCATTTTTCTGTACTCTTACTCAAGTGTCCAGTGTCTAAGTCTAGAGGAACTCAAGTATGGTAAGGCAGTCACAACTAGGGACAAAAATAATCTCTCTAGAGAAAAAAAAAAGAGTATGGAGCTCAGACTAAACATACCCCTATACATTCCAGGAGCTTGATTTTCTGATACTGACTTTTCTGGAGTGACTTCATTTTCTGACAGAGTAGAGAAAAGAGAGTTCTTACTATAATAAGAGATGATGATGATGATGATTTTTTGTCTGACAGGATAAATAGTAAGACCACATTCCACATACTTTTTGTGAATTTTGTATTTAGAAGGAAATCCCATGTGAGGATGTGCCATCACCTTAGGGAAGACAGAAAAGGTCATCTAAGAGCAAAATGAACTACTTATTATCTGTAACTGAAGGAACTGTAACCTGCGGCAGACTGAGGCAATATAACCAATTTAAGACTACATCTGCTTGTGGCTCCCAAATGCAAAGGGCCCATTTCTTAGGGAAGCATTCTGGGAAACCCTGAGTCTAATGTGGGTTGATTTGATAGCCAGGTAGCCAAAAAACAGAGACCTCTTAGTGGTATTAGTAGTTACAAAATCGCACATTCTGAAGGGGAGGAATCTGAGTAAAAACCATGTTGAAATGTCCTAAGCTGTATATTATAAATCAACATACTGTTAGGAAAACAAATATACATGTCTGTTTTCAGTTGCTGCCTACACTTGATATTTACTAGCATATCACTATCTATCTGTCCTAAATCAAAATGCTGAAAATATTGACAACCAACATACTTCTCCTGAGGGACAAAATATGAAAAGAAGTGGAACTTACTCTGGAACTACGTAGTACTTCAACCATGAGGTAGACCCCTTGAGAGACATAAACTGAGATGGATGGCCGGAAAAGAAAGAGAATTAGGAAAGACTACAGTCTTGGAAGGATGATGATATTTATTTTACTATTAGGTGCTTTTAACCACTGCTATTAATGAAACATGAAGTCTAAATAATATCATTCTAGGCTTTCAATTGATTATGTCAGTTTTCTGTTATGTTTTTAACTCTAAACTTCAGTGCTACTTTGGTTTCCTGTTCCTTCTCAGCTTCTTAATGTTGTTTTGGTATTTATAATATTCTTCCCCCACCGACCCACTAAATATTTAATTTAGCTATTGAACAATATCTGTGTTCTGGTTTTGGTACAGGAAGTGAAAAACACAATAACTGGCTTATTGTTATTGAGCAGCTGGCTTAGTAAGAAATGAGGAACCCCATAGATGTCTTTTTAAGGGGTAGTCATCTCTCACAGTTCCAAGTCATAAAGATGCATGGAGCAACCTGAGAGGTCATTTAGCATAAGCTTTATACTCTTCTTCAAATGACCACTAGCTGTGATGTATCAGAATATGTAATTTTATCTTTGAGCCTACTAAACTTATTTGCTGATGCTTAAATCTGAAGTAACTCCCTAGTGCAGATGCAGAAGGGGGAAACAGGATTTAAGACTTAAGTATTTTTTTTATTAAAATACATCTGACTTTTCTTTTGTGAGGAAAGAGGTTTGTATTTATCCCTCTGCTGAAGTGTTTAAGGATTTCAATCTGCTTTTCAAGATCTGCAACTGCCTCTAAAGAACATCATGGGATTCTTAACACCATGCTGCAAATCGGATGGAAGCTTCCCAGCTGCAGTCCATGGAAACAATTATTACAGAATTGATTCCTAATTTTTTTCCTAGCAGAAGATTTTATCACACAGCAGGATCTTCTACCCTATTCAAAAACTTCAAGTTAAAATTAAACTGTAGTTTTCACACTTCCTACTATAGTTTCTTTTGTATCTATTTTCACTTAGCCAGCACCTCATACTTGGAACAAATAATATAGATACTATTTTCCCCTACTATTTCCCCCATTAAAAGGGTGAGTGGAGATGGAAAACTCAATAAATGCATGTAATTATATATGCTGGAAAGGCCAGGACCAGTTTGGGAGGAGGTAGAGAAATCTTGCTGGCTACTATAACTTCAAGCCAGAGAAGAGAAAGTACTAGGAGATGCCTAAAGAGAAGGGAAGGGAAGGGAAGGGGAGGGAAAGAGAAGAAAAGGAAACCTCAAAAGGTGACAAGGATTTGCAAGTAATAAAATACTAGGAAGAAAGTAATGAGTGACAGCAAGGTAAAATGAGATGATGTGCTACTCCAAGAAAAAGATTCATTGCATTTTATGATTGAATTCATTGCATTTCATTGAAAGTAATAAACTCTACTTCTCATACAGAAAAAAAAAACAATGAAAATGAAGCTTATAATTAAAGCTTAAAAGTACCTATTAGTGGCATGACTCCTTAAGTTCCTAATTAAGTGAAGTATTGAAGATTAAGAGAATAGGGATGAATCTTTTTAGCTGGAATGCATATATTCTCATAAAATAGGAAGGAATTAGAGAAACATATTACGGACATGAAAACCAAGCCTGATATACATAATATGCATACAGAAAACATGGCTAATAGACAGACTAGATTATAATATCCCAGGGTATGGTGGGAATAGACATGATACAGGAATAGGAAAGTGCGATGGTGTTTGCACACTACACCTTCATTAACGAGTAGCTAAAGTACTCAAGTATAATTCTATGGAGATTCCTATACAATCCAACTTTTTGTCTCTCAGACTACACAATCCATGCAGAAAGCTAGAGGCTATAAAATTGAAAGAACAGAAGATGTCACATGCCTGTACGTAATCTGTGGAGATTTGTTACAACAGGTTGCAGGGAAGTAGGACAATTATTTAACAGAAAATATCTGAAGAAATTTTGTCAAAATAATAGGAGCATGATGGAACACTTGCCAGGTTCAATGCAGTGGATGGAAGTTTCTCTTCTCTAGACCTGGGAAAAGCTTATAGTAACATAGGAAGCAACCGTAAATGCGAAATTTAGGGTATGTCTACGCAGCAGTGTTATTTTGGAATAATGTCAGTTATTCCAAAATAACACAGTTCACATCTACACTACAAGAAGTTATTTTGACATAATGTCAAAATAACGTTGAGTTGGAGGACTTCTTACTCTGACTCCTGTAATCCTCATTTTACAAGGAGCCAGGGAAGTCAGAGGAAAAGTGCTCTTTCTTGGACATCCTGCTGTGTAGACAGCGCAAAAAGCCGAAATAAGCTATTTTGACATAAACTGCACAATTGACGTAGTTTAAATTGCGTACCAGCTTTAGCCCTACTGTGTAGATGTCCATTATAGAGGCAAGGGAAAGGGTAATAGGAAGAGAAGAGGAAAGGGGTATACCAAAAATGAGAATATCTCCATTGAAATCCTAGAGAAACCACATTGGAAACACTTTAGATAAGTAAGTGAGGAATATGTGTAAGTAAAGATGTGGAGGAATTCTGTAGTAATGTTAATAAATAAATTATGAAGCCAGACAGTCTAACCGTAACCGGTTACAGATAGTAACCGTAGTTACAGATAGTAAAAGTTCAATATAGTGGAACAAGGAATGCAACAAGGTAATTAAGGAAAGCAATATGTCTTATAAGAAAACAACAACAACAACAACAAATTCCCAAACTGTGAGCACCTAATGACACATAAAAGAGTAAGGCAGTTGCACAAAGGGCAATAAAAGGAGGACGCTGGAGTAAATGTTGTAGGAAAGTAAATATAGATACCAATATGCTGGAGGTATCTTAGCAACTTCAAAAAATGAACAGAATAAAGAGAAAAAGCAACACAATACCAAGACTTGAAGTGGAAGGCCATAGAGTACTAAGCTGTAACAGAGAAAAAGTGTACATTCTGGCAGCCATGTTTCAGAAAGTCAGTAATGCTGAGGCTAAAGAACAGAAATTAGTAAATGGAAAAGGACATTTCTTAATAATATTTGAGAGTCAATGTCAACAAAAGGAGGATGTGGATCATATTTTAAATAAAAGCTTCATTATGAGGGAATTCCAAAAAGTGATGTAAAGGTGCAAAAGCACTCTGCCAGGCAAGAACAAATCAGTTTTGAAACTTTAAAACACCTAGGCTTCATCTACGCTGCAGGGTTTTTGCGCAAGAAGCCTTTTGTGGAAGCGATCTTCCGCAAAAACTTCTTGTGCAAAAGCGTGTCCAGACCTCAAAGCGCAGCGCAAAAGTGATGTGCTTTTGCACAAGAGAGTGTCCACACTGCATGGACACTCTTGAGCAAGAAAGCTCTAGTGGCCATTCACAGAATGGCCATCAGAGCACCTGTGCTTTTGCCGATAGGGGTTTCCTGTGCAAAAACCCCTACAGAGCATCCACACCTGCCTTTTTGCGCAAGAGCTGTAGCGCAAAAAGGAGCTATTTCTCATGGGGAGAGGAATAACTCTACAGGCAAAAGCCCTCTGTTCTGCCGATTTACTTGCGCTTGAGGTGTGGACCCCCCGCTGGTTTTTGCACCAAAAAACAGGTCCGGTAAAGGAGGTTGGAGGCCACCGCCCACCCCTACCAACCTCGGCGGCACCGCATGCGGCACCTGCCACCGAGACGCCCTTACTCTCGCTGCTGCCCCAGGACACGGCACCGGACTCGGCGCGGCACCACCGTTCAGCACCGCTACCGGTCCGGGGGGCCCCATCACCTACTCTGCGCGGGACGCCCGCACTGCCGTGCCACCGCCTCCGCTTCGGCACTGTGGCAAGCCAGAATCCATGGACAGACACGCGATAGCTTCGTCGGCACCCCCATCGGTTCCACCTTGGTCCACCTCGGAATATTCGTCCAACTCCGAGGCGGAATCTACCTGGTCCTCAAGGGGTTCCCGGTGCCGTTCGTGGCGCTGCTCCCACTCTCGGCACCATTCCTGGCACTGCAGTCCTCCTCACCTATACTAATAACAGTGGGCAAAGCCAGTTCCGGTGCTGATGTTGCAGCAAACGTGGCCCCCACAACCTCCGGGCCTGTGGCCGTTCTGGACACCCTGGGCGTACCACCCAAGCCAGGGCGTAGATCCACCCAGATCAGGTTCCATCTCCTCAGGCCCACGAGCTCCTCCTTCGGCAACACCTCTGGCCAGGTCCCCTACTTCAGGCCAGTTGCTACCTCCTGGTCATTCATCTCCAGACCCCGGGGGGAGTGCAGCTCCGGTGAGCCAATCTCCCCCTCCTTGTCCCTGGGTTCCTTGCAAGATAGATCGCACATGGATGCCCCTGAAGGAGAGGTCCAGAAGGGGTCATCATCCTCTTCTCCGGACAAGGCCTTAGGCGATTCCACACCACCCATGCCCACCATGGACACTAGGGCCCACCAGGACCTCCTCTGCCACCTGGCCCAAAGTCTGGGGGTCCAGGCAGAGAAGGTGTCCAAAGACTCGGACCCTATGGTAGACATCCTACACTCCGATGCTCCCTCCAGAGTGGCTCTTCTAGTTAATAAAGCTGTAACCAAAATTTCTAAGGCCTTGTGGCAAACCCCTGCATCTATCCCCCCCGAATGATAAGCGAGCTGAAAGGAGGTACTTTGTTCCCCAAGAGGGCAATGAACACCTGTTTTCTCACCCTCCCCTGGGTTCCCTGGTGGTACAAGCCGTCAAACACAGGGAAAGACAAGGCCAGCCCACTGCCACCCCTAAGAATAGGGAGGCCAAAATGACTGACCTGCTAGGCAGGAAAGTCTACGCATCCGGGGGTATCCAGTACCGTGCAGTGGTCAATTGCGGAAGAACTTTGTACGTGTTAGTTTAGGGGTGGTGAGGACTGCATTCTTTCCCCCCTTTCCCTTTCCCCTATATCTGATGAGCCAGAAGCAAGTCTTTGGGAACATACGCCACTTAAGATAAGCATTGTTGCCAGTATAGCAAGAACAAGTATGAGATAAGGGTAAAGGGCAAGAACGCATAAACAATTCTGTTTACCCTAACGTACTGATCACGTAAACAGGGCCAAAGAACAAGAAGATCCAGATAGAACCAGATCAATAACTAACAGCTAAGCCCTACATCAGCACTAATGAGTAAGCCCTGGAAATTTCCAAACTGCCAAACAAGGCAGGAAAACTGTATTTAAGGCTGCCTCAGAGCCTAACAAATCGGACCTCACCGATGGGCTCTGGGTACCGATGCCTCAGAAGCTGAGACAACCTCCCACTTCGTCTGCAGTCTACCGGGGTCCCAGGCTTGCAGGAAGGGATGTAAGATATGCCGCTTCTTTGTTATGTTGTTCTTCCATTTATGGGGCACAGCTGTTAGCTGTCAGGAAATAAACTACTTGGCTGTGTCTAGACTGGCCACTTTTTCCGCAAAATCAGCCGCTTTTGCGGAAAAACTGGCCAGCTGTCTACACTGGCCGCTTGAATTTCGCAAAAGCACTGACTTCCTACTGTAAGAAATCAGTGCTTTTTGCGGAAATACTATGCTGCTCCCGTTCAGGCAAAAGTCCCTTTTGCGCAAAACTTTTGCGCAAAAGGGCCAGTGTAGACAGCTCATATTTGTTTTGCGCAAAAAAGCCCCAATCGCGAAAATGGTGATCGGGGCTTTTTTGCGCAAAAGCGTGTCTAGATTGGCCACGGTCGCTTTTCCGCAAAAAGTGCTTTTGTGGAAAAGCATCCGTGCCAATCTAGATGCTCTTTTCCGAAAATGCTTTTAACGGAAAACTTTTCCGTTAAAAGCATTTCCGGAAAATCATGCCAGTCTAGACGTAGCCCTTATGTTTGACAGATACCTGTGTAGTGTCCTTTGTACTTTGGGAACCCAGTGTCGGACCTGAGACTTACTCTTGCGGACTACATACCGCATTGCCAATCAGCAGGTCCTCTTGTCGCGCTACGCCTATAACACCTGGGCATCCATGGACAAGTTCATGGACCTGCTCCCCAGGGACTCCTGCCTAGAATTTAAGGCTCTCCATGAGGAGGGGAGAGCGATCTCCAGAGCAGCACTCCAGGTGGCTCTTGATGTGGCAGATGCCGCTGCCCGGGTGATGGCCACAGGTGTGGTCCTACGCCATAGTTCCTGGCTCCAGGGTTCTGGGGTTCCCCTTGAGCTCCAAAACAACATCCAAGACCTCCCATTTGAGGGCCCTTCACTCTTCTCTGAGCAGACCGATCAGAGGCTCCATGGCCTCAAGGATACCCAGGCTACCCTAAAATCTTTGGGCATGCACACTCCTGCTACCCAGAGGTGCACTTTCACATATAGGAATGTTCCTAGAGCCCCCTCAGGCCCCACATCCTGACTTCTCTAGGAGCGGTAATGGCAGGAACAACAGGCGCCGACTGCGCCTGGCTCCAGGCAACAACCAGGGGCCCCCCAACAAATCCTTGGGCCCCCATCAGGGGTTTTGACGGGACCCCCGAGGGCATTTTACCAGTCTCCCCACTAACTTTCTGGGACCGTTCATCCCACTTCCTCCAAGCCTGGCAGTCTGTTACATCGGACCGATGGGTGCTGGAGATAGTGGAAAGGGGTTACATAATCACTTTCCACTCGCCCCCTCCTTCCCAACCCTCTACCCCATCCCTTTTCAGGGACCCCTCTCACGAGTCTCTGCTTCAAGAGGAGGTCCAACATCTCCTTATGATAGGGGCAGTAGAGTGCGTTCCCCCCCGAGTTTCGGGGCTGGGGGTTCTATTCCCGCTACTTTCTGGTCCCAACGGCCAAAGGGGGCTTCCGTCCCCTCCTAGACCTCAGAACCCTCAATTCCTCCATCGCCAAAGCAAAATTCAAAATGGTGACACTGGCGTCCATAATTCCCTCGTTAGCTCCCAGAGACAGGTACGCTGCCCTCGACTTAAAAGACGCTTATTTTCACATCTCAGTCACCTCCCACCACCGGAGGTTTCTTCATTTTTCTGTGGGCCCAGACCACTACCAATTCACGGCCCTCCCCTTTGGCAACTTGACGGCCCCTTGAGTCTTCACCAAATGCATGGAGGTGGTGGCCACTGCCCTCAGGAAAAGGGGCGTTTGAGTGTTTCCCTACCTCGATGACTGGCTCCTGAGGGGGGACTCCGAGTTGCAGGTGAGAGCCCACATTGCCATAGCCTGCGGGCTCTTTTAAGACTTAGGTCTTCTTCTAAACCTGGACAAATCAACCCTAACTCCCACCCCTGTAATAGAGTTTGGGGGTGCCAGTCTGGATTCTTCGTTGGCAAGAGCCTCTCTACCCAGCTCCAGGTTCATCACAATAGAGACGGCAGTCAGGGCACTCCAGAGCTTTCCAGTGACTACCGCCCGGACCTGCATCTCCTGGGCCTCATGGCCGGCTGCACTTATGTAGTGCAGCACGCCAGACTGCATATGGGCCCGTTACAGATGTGGTTATCGCAAGTCCACAACCCGGTCATCCACTCATGGGATAGGGTGGTGATGGTTCCCGCCCCCGGCCTCCTTGCGTTGGGCTGGTGGACCCACCAGGCAGTGGTCTGCTCAGGGGTTCCGTTCTCCAGACCAGTGCCCTCCATCCGCCTTGTCACAGATGCATCGGACACCAGCTGAGGAGCCCACCTGGAGGACCTGCACACATAAGGTATGTGGTCTGCGGATGAGATCTCCCTGCATATCAACAACAGGGAGCTCCAGGCAGTCCGACTAGCCTGTGCAGTTTTCCTTCCCCACCTCAAGGACAAGTCTGTCCTTATTCTGTCAGACAACACGACAGCGGTGGCGTATATAAACAAGCAAGGCGGGGGCACATTCCCCTTGCCCGTGCTTGGAGGCGATCAGCCTTTGGGACTTTTGCATCAGGGTGGATATCCACCCGATGGCCTCGTACCTCCCGGGCTCCCAAAATGTCCTTGTGGACAGGCTGAGGAGGTCCTTTGCGGGTCACGAATGGTCCCTAAGGTGGGATGTGGACCACTCTATTTTCCGTGCGTGGGGGTTTCCCCATCTAGACCTATTTGCCACAGGGCTCAACAAGAAGTGCACGAGGTTCTGCTCCCCTCATGGGACAGGGGAGGGGTTCCCTAGGAGATGCTCTCCTTTTTCCATGGATGGAGAGACTACTGTTTGCCTTCCTGCCATTCCCACTCATTCACAGGGTCCTCCTGAGAGTGTGGGAGTTCAGGGCATCCCTGATCCTAATCGCCCCTGCATGGCCCAGACAGCACTGGTTCTCCACCCTACTCAGCCTGTCCTGCGAGAGACCCATGGCCCTCCCGCTGGTCCTGGACCTGATATCTCAGGACTCGGGCAGGCTCTGCCACCCGGATCTGCAATCGCTGCACTTGACAGCATGGAAGCTCCGTGGCTAACGGCTGAGGAGCTTCAGTGCTCAGAGTGGGTTCAGGAAGTCCTGCAGGGTAGCAGGAAACCTTCCACTAGGGCCACATATCTCGCCAAATGGAAGCGGTTCTACATCTGGGCTTCCCAGAAGGGGGTGCACCCAAGGCGGGTTATGGTCCCCCTGATCCTGGATTACCTATTGGACCTCAGGCTCCAGGGCCTCTCTTCCTCCTCCATTAAGGTTCATTTGGCGGCCATCTTGGCCTTCCACCTGGGGGAAGGGGAGAAAACCTTGCTTGTCAACCCTATAGTCAACAGGTTTTTGAAAGGCATGGACAGGCTCTACCCACATGTCTGCCAACCCATTCCCCAGTGGGACCTAAACCTGGTCCTTTCTAAGCTCATGGGATCTCCTTTTGAGCCATTAGTGACGTGTTCCCTTCTGTACCTATCATACAAGGTGTTCCTCTTGGTAGCACTTATGTCTGTCAGGCGGGTATCCAAACTCAGGGCGCTCACCTCGGATCCCCCTACACGGTGTTTTTCAAAGATAAGGTCAGGCTCCACCCACACCCGGCTTTTTTGCCCAAGGTGGTATCTGTGTTCCACACCTCCCAAGATATCTTCTTGCAAGTGTTTTACCCTAAGCTGCACGCATCTGGGAAAGAACAGGCTTTACACAATTTAGACATGCGTAGGGCGTTAGCCTTTTATTTAGACAGGACAAAACCGTTCTGAAAATTGCCACAACTTTTTGTGGCCATTGTGGAATGTGTGAGGGGTCAGCCTGTGTCCTCTCAGTGGTTTTCCTCCTGGATTACCACGTGCATCAAGGAGTGCTACGCTCTGGCGGGGGTGCTGGCCTTAGAGCGCGTTCCACGAGGGCTGTGGCTGCCTCCATCACTTTCGTGGCACAGGTTCCCATCCTGGACACCTGCAGAGCTGCCACGTGGTCCTCAGTCCATACCTTTGCCAGTCACTATACGCTAACGCATCAAGCCAGAGAGGACGCCGCCCTGGGTAGGGCGGTTCTCCACTCCTCTATAGCTTCAACATCCGGCCGTCCTCCATAGGTTCTGCTTTGGAGTCACCTGATTGGAATGCACATGAGCAATCACTCGAAGAAGAAGAATGGTTACTTACCTTGTAACTGTTGTTCTTCGCGATGTGTTGCCCATGTCCATTCCAAATCTCCACCCACTGCCCTCTCTCCGGAGTATTCCGGTGAGAAGGAACAGAGAGGGTGTGGAGGCAAGCAGGGGTATATATGGGCCAGTAAACTGGCATCACTCCTGGGGGCTCCCCTGCTGGCCCTCAGGGTGCTGCTGAGGGAAAAACTTCCGACGGCGTGTGCATGCTGCACGTACACACCTAATTGGAATGGACACGAGCAACACATCTCGAAGAACAACAGTTACAAGGTAAGCAACCGTTCTTTTTTTAATATGCGTGTTGGTGCATGTATATATGTGTACATATTTGAAACCAGCAGAAAAGTATAGTGAAAATGTTCACATTTTTAGGTTTGATATTTGATGACAAGCTCATCTTGATGGACTATATTCAAAATATTATTGATACGTGCACAGGAAGAATCAACTAATTTAAAACTATATCTGCAACCTCCTGGGGAGCAGATAAGAAAATGGTGATAATGCTATCCAGAGTACTATCAAATCTATTATTGAGTATAGCTGACAGGCCTTAAATCAGCATAAAAAAATCTAGGAAAACTAGACTGCATCCAAGCACAGGTTTGTGTGTAGCATGTGGTGCCTTCATTATCATACCTGTGTACATATATTGAAGATAACAGTCAGAGAAATGTCTATCACTCTTAGAATGAAGCTCCTAGCTTAATCTTTGTGGCTAAAGCACTAGGCAATAGTGAAAATGGTAACACTAAGGTAATATATAATGCTGATTGGAAAATGAGATGAGATCCAGTAGGAGAAAGATTCAAAATTTCTTATGTAAGTAGGGAAAAGACACAGAAAGAAAAAAAATCAGTGAAAAGAAGGGCTTAACAGAGGCCAAACTCTATAGCCTTGATAAAACAGTCTGAGTAGCAAATCACCCTCTGATTAGATAGCTGTGGAATTATATAAGGGTATGTCTACACTTGCAGCCTAATTCGAAATGGGGCTGCAAATGTAGGCATTCAAAATTGCAAATCAAGCCCGGGATTTAAATATCCCGCACTTGAGTTGCATCTTCCCGGCCAGGCGCCACTTTTTGAAATTGACAGTCCTGGAATAACTGTCTTATTTCAAATACCTGTTAAACCTTATTGCAGGAGGAATAGAGGTATTTCAAATAGGGCTTTATTTCGAACGCCGTTCACTGCGCGCGTGTAGACGCCTGGGCTTGTCAATTTAAAAATGGCGCTCGGTTAGAAGATGCAAATCAAGTGCGGATATTTAAATCCCGGGCTTGATTTGCTATTTTGAATGCCTACATTTGCAGCCCTATTTCGAATTAGGCTGCAAGTGTAGACATACCCTAATAGAATAAACAGAAGAAGAAGAGTGATAAATATACTAGATACTAGTAGACTTACCCAGACTTACCCTGGGTCTAGGCTGGGGTAGGGGAAGGATCTAGTGTGTGTGTGTGGGGGGGGAAGAACCCAGCACTGCCAGGGTCAAAGGTGGGGCAGCCCAGTGCTTGCTGGGGGGGGGGGTCAATCCAAGGATGGGCCTGGCCCAGGGTTTAGGGTTGGGGAGAGGAGCCGGTCCTGGGTTGGGGATAGGGGCCACACAGGACTCCCCCAGGCTGGCACTTCCTGCGGGGTATTGGAGGGGCTGCACAGGCTTCCCCCCCGAGGCGAAGGGGGGGCTGTGCAGATCTCCCCTGCACCACTGCTCCATGGACCCAGTCCAGGAGGTAGGATGGATAACATGCAATCTGGGCCACAGCAGCCATGCTGCGTGGCCCAGAGGTGCAGGTGGTGGGAGGGAAAGTGCTAGTGTATCCTGTGTGGGGCATCTCAGGCTTGGCCCCAGTCATGCTCTTAAGTGGGTGGGTGTTGTATGGTGAGAAAGGAGGGGTTCTAGCCAAGGAGATCACTTACCAGTGGCAGGCAAGATGGTGGAACCCCATCCCCAGCTGGTTCACTCTGTAGGTGGTGTAGCTGCCACCAGTGCTCACTCTGCAGAATAGCTGTCCCCAGTGTTCGCTTCCCCCAGGAGTGAGTATGAGGACTATGTCACTCTTCTTTCCCCACTCCTTTTCCATGTTATGGAAAACTATCAAATTTCGGGCACATCGCATTTTCGTGTCACAACCAAACTCTGACCTTGACCAAAGGATTGAAAGTGACATTGTATTCATTTGGTATATGAATCCCTAGACAACCAATAGCACGTGCTGACAGTAAAGCAGCACTAGATGAGGGCTTGAAAAAGTGAGTCAAGAAAGTGGACAAGGTTATGCTTTGCACAAAGGCCTTGCCCAAAAGAGAAAGGCATTAGGACCCAACAACTTTTGAATGTGGCCTGAGGGCTCTTAGTTAAATGCCATCTTACTCCCACCTAACAACGTATGACTAACAAAGTGAGCAGACAAGCCCACAAAACCTGAAGCTACTGCTGGGAGGGCTTCCATGGGCCTGCTTCAAGGAAAACTGAACTCTGGTCAGAGCTATTTGTTTAAACCTGAAGTCAAGCACTGAAAATTGTCTGCTCAAGTAGGATCTATGTGGCTCCTACACAGGTTTCTGCCTTGCCTCATTTCTGAACCCTGCTTTCCTGCCCAGCTCCTGATACTTTCACTGCCCGTGTGGAGACACAGTAGGGGTGAGTCCTAATTGTTTCCATCACATTTATAGTTGTCTTTCTATGTCTTGAGCAGATGGCTCTGGTAGAGTGCTCTGGAAAACAGTGTTGCTAGTTCTGCACTGATCTTTGCTTTGCCTCTCTTCCTAGAAGTTAACTTTTTTAGTCTATAGTGGTTGCTGTTTGTTTGTCTAAGCCTCCGGCTGCTTTAGAGTTCTGAAGGCCATTTTTGGCATTTTCCACTGGCCAGGCAATCATCACCCCTACTTTACCTTGTGCTGCTTGAAGTTCAGGCACAACAAATTTATTAACTTGAAAAACATAAAGCTTCTTATTTTGCTTTCTTCATACAACAGTAAAAGCAAATACAAAACAGTTGCTGAGAGGACTGAATACAGGATTTGGTTATAATATTTCTTGCTTTATTTGTTACTAGTGGTAGCTGCTGCAGGGGCAAGAGCAAGTCTGGAAATAATAACTGAAATGGCCTCACTAAAAAGGGAATTTTTCATCACTGCTAGCTAAGTTGTGCTTTTTTTAAAGAATACTTGGTTCTCCCAGTGCAGGGTGTGCTCTTTAGAATGTATATTTCAGGTGTTGGGTCATGTGAAAAGATGCTTGTCTGGCAAGGAAAGAGAAGAAACAGGCAAAAAGCTGATCAGCAACCTGATCAGGTGAGCAACTTAGTCAGCAGTGGGGTTAGGTAAACAATTGAGTTAGCAAACTAATCATGGAATGTGCTTATACTATATGTAATGAATAACTGTAACAATGTATTTAAGTTGAGCATCTGCTTGTATTTTTCTTGATGCTGTGCCCTGTTTCAGTGGCCTGATCACTCATTAAAGCAGTAAATATATGACCTGCTTTGTCAGCTCAAGATTGTGTCTGTGAATCTGGGTAATGGGGAAAAGATCCAGTCAACACCATGTGTATTGGAATTTGCCTATAGTATATTAATATAAAATACTCATTTATTCCATTGTTTATTTTAAAAACTTTTGTTCTTTTTGGAGAGAAGCCTTTCTAAGTCTTTCATTGCTGCTTATTTGACTTCTCAACTTTTATCATTTTGCCCAGCAAAAATATTAAAAACAGGCATGCCACCTTAAAATAGACATAGACTGGAAAAGTATTCTAAGATTTACTGCACAGTGGGTCCATTGATCTGTGGGATGTGAGCCTCATACTCCAAAGGGTTCTTGGAAAGTAACTGCTGCTGTGTAGTGATGTTGCAAAACAAACCTCACTGAGCTATCCCCATGTCATCCTAATACTTCCAAATTTTTTGTGTATTTCAGCTTAGAGTGTGGCAGATCAGTAGGGCACAAGAGGAACATACAGAATCCTGTAGGACTTGACAATGTCTAGCTATTGCTTTGTAATCTATGAGCCATTTGGAAAACTCTTTTTGGTGAAGTTGTATTTATTGCTAGTGGTGTTCTGCCTACTTTCTTAAATATTTTATTGCCAGTCTCATAGATCATCTTGTTATAAAGATGTGTGACCAGAAAGTGAACTATTATCCTGATAACAAAGGATAAAAAATGTAACTGGCCATCAGCAAAATAGGCTATATTTGACACAGACATATTAAGGGACTTAAGATAATATATCAAAACAATACCTTGTTCCTAATGCATTCTGCTTATTATTTAATTAGAGGTATTTAGAAGGCAGCCAGGTATTAGGGAAGACCATATATAGTTGAAATGGAATCAGTACTGGAACAAAATGAGAGAACCATCTTGTATGTAGGAAGTTAACTGGGGAAAAAGAGACAGGTTTTCATATCTCAGAGTAACAGGAATAGCTGACTAAAGATACAATGGTAACTCTCTCTAAATGTAGCTTTACCAGATTTAAACTTATTTCTGGAGGTTTGATTACCTTATCAGACCAGTGGAGGCTAACTACTGTGGATTCTTGCTTCTGACTATCCCAAGGTTTATTTCTTGGGATAGTTAAGTGTCTTACTTTCTTAGCCTAATTTAGCAAGGCATAATTACAACATATTTAAAACATATTTAGTCAAGCTCCTGCCAACCTCTAATATAGCTACCCTTGACTTGGCTTATGTATCAGTTTAATGTAAATGGTTAATTTACAGACACAAGTTAAAATCATTAGGGTTTGCACTGGCTTATCTAAAATTAATTTTAAATCAACTTAAACTGGAGTATTAATTAGTACAGAAAAGGTCAGGGTCCTTAATCATTTTAGGACTCTGGATGATGATTATAATCTATTTCTCAGTGGTATCTATCATGTGCTAGACCACACAGACAAGCGGGGAAATATTCAAAAGCATCTAAATGAGTTAAGTTTCCAACTCCCATTACATTTCAGATGTCAATCTAGCTCATATCTTCTATCTTCCCTAAAGTAGTGTCACATAGATATTGACTGGAAGAAGTAATTGAACTAAGCCTTGCAGGACTGAGCAGCTTAGAACACTTATGAATGAGCAGCCATCTAATACCAACATCTGAGGTCATGCTTTTGAAGTGACAACTTTGCTGCTGACATTAAAATTAAAGCAGTCAGCTCATGGTGCAGAAAATGTACCTTTTTCAGTACATTATGGAACAGATGTTGCAAAGGCAAAAGGAATGTGCATGTTATCCTGACTGTATTGTTAGCCTTGTCTATATGTAGCATACACTGCTTGTGCCAAGATGTGGATTCCAAAACTTACCAATGTATTTTGAACTAACTGGCCAGTGTAAACTCTGTTGGTGCACCTGCCTAATGAGTTTTAATTGTTGCACTGTTTCAAAAGAACATAGAACTAGATCAGGTGATGCTAATTGTGTTACTTGGAAATGGTTATAAACAGACTCCATCTTGAAAGTAAGAGTCCAAAATATTCATTTTGCCAAAAGTCTAATTTATTTAGGATGCAGAATGGATGTCAAAGATATTAACCAGTGGAATTTTAGAACCAGCTTGAAAGTCACCTGGCTATAAGCTTTCCCTGCTTTCAGAAACTGCTATGGGAAAAATTATTTCATGTTTGCCTGCTCCTGTAAACTTTTGTTACAAAAACATACAACTTAGGCATGATCAAAGAACTTGATGCAAGTAAACAAGAGTTCTTATCTGTGTGAGTATTCATGTATTTGGCCTTGCTTCACCTGTAATCTTAGTTTGTGACACTCTTTTTCCTTTTGAAGTGGGATCATCTTGATCATCCCCTCCACTTCCTAAATATATGTATGATTAGAAAGAGGCTTTAGGATCAGTATTACCACAAATCTTCCTAAATATCTTTGTACCTTAAACTAGGCTCCTCTCCAGCAGCTGCCAGCAGCAGGGCTGTACTTACTGTCTGCTTATCAGTGAACTGTTCAGTATGAAGCACCTTTTGGAGTATAGTAATTTAGTACTTTTTTAAAGAGACTATAGTAATGCAGACACTTAAATGTAATCCAGCACTCTGAAGGACTGCCTGTTCTCTCATCAAATTTTATATTGATGTGAATCCAGGGAAGTCAACAGAATATGGTTAATTCTCCCCAGTGTGAGACGGGAATCTATTTTGTTGCTGATGGAGTGAGCTGGGCTATACTCTTGAAGGAATTCTGTGGAGGAGGAGTACACCCAAAAGGATGGATAACAAATGAACGTTAATTAAAACCTGGATCCTTTAGCAGACTTGGGATGTGCGTATGTGGTACATAACACATTCCATGGGTACCAGCCAAAGGATCTAAAGTGAGCACATTAGGTTGAGAAATTTACAGCCTTTTTAGAGTAGCACAGAATTAAAAGTGGTCTTACTGAATAATTTAGTAAGATTGTGCTGGGCCTAAATCTTTCATATATGGAAATATATCTACGGTCAGCGGAATACAAAGCCTTCTGAGCTGACATGATATATCCGTGAAAACAAAAAATACCCTCTAATTTTAGTTGTTCACAATTTTTTTTTCTATTTGGTAAAACCTTTCATTTTGAGAGATGCTCTGCCAGTGAGGGTGCAATATATTTAACACATACAACAGGGGTAATCATTTTGGGGGGAACTGATAAACCAACCTGTCGTGTCCAGTCCCCACAATCACTGATTTCAACCTGAGAGTTTATTCTGATGGTATACTGTCTCTAAATTAATCATGAGGGAGCCATCTTTCATGGGTAGAGCTCTCTGAGAATTGGTTTGACTGGCCCTTTCTTCTCCAAAGATGCTCCAGTACCTGAAATAATAGTTCTCAAGAAAGCAGCAGTATGTTCTCTGATTTACCTGTGGACTTAGTCTGGGATTTAAAAAAAAAAAAAAATTAAAGGTTCCCAAATTCCATTAAATTTTGTTCTGAGCTGGGTTCCTAATTCTTTTAAAGTCCTGAAAATCCTAGTCTTAATGATTGCTGTAGAAGCAGCTCCTTCCCCCACACTATTTGTTCTCCCTCCTTTTCTTTTACCCTTCACCCCCCCCCCCAAAACCCAGACAAACAAATCACCTCTCAGTGACCATCACCCATTCTCAGAGTGGTGTTCTCTGCAGCCCCCATTCTGTCCTGTGTTGTATATATTATGATCTTATGGTTCCCCTGTTGATTTAAGGCAAGTCCTAAGTGATCCTTTC
The DNA here is from genome assembly GCA_019425775.1 of Rafetus swinhoei. Lineage (NCBI taxonomy): Eukaryota > Metazoa > Chordata > Testudines > Trionychidae > Rafetus > Rafetus swinhoei. Next base: position 184,347,098 of record CM033437.1, on the reverse strand, counting down.
CATCAGTGATCTCTTCTGTAACGGAATTGTGTAGTTTATAACTCCCAGCAGTCAGTGTCAATGAAGTTTCTGTGCCTCTTAAAATAGATAAACAATCAGCCCCTATCTATATGGGAGTTCAGGGTGGCTCTTTAGAATGTTTAAGGATTACTTAAAATATTACTTAATTGTGAAAACTACTTAACTGTAGATATTTATCTTAACAACTGGATGAAGGAGTTAAAACAACCCTAAAATAAGAGTGTATCAGAGATGGAGTAGGGAGGAAGCAAATCTATTCATTCAAGGAAAAATACTACTTAACTGTGCTGTCACTTTTCTAGGTATTCAATCTGCTCACAAAGTAATGGCAAATGGCACATGAAATATCCTGTAAATAGATCAGCATTGGTCTCAGAGCCCTCAGATTCACCTTAATCCTAAATCATAATCCTATTCTCTCTGAATTTAAGCAGACTGGTGACCTCTTGGTACCATTTGTGCTGGAATTGGACAGATCCAGAAATGGGTTTTAGCAAGAAATTCTTTAATCTGCCCTGATATTGAAATTCTGGTTTTTTTGAAGACAGAAACTTCCGCCAACTACAAGAGAACCAATTTTTGGCCTTAAGTAAAAAGGAGTAAAAATGTGTGAAATACATCTCCCCTCAGACTCTCACTTTACTGGTCACACTTTTCATTTAGAAAAGGGAGAGAATGCATTCTTACTCCAACTACTAAAAATAGCAAACTTTAGATTTTTTCAGAAAACCCAAAATGACAAACCTTAAACTGAATTATTTTTTCCATTTTGAAATGTCAGCATAAAACATAATTTTTAATTTTCTGCTCAGAAATTATAGTTAACCAATCTCAATATTTTCTCATTGATTAACTTAGTTTTACAATCACTTTTTTAAATTGTCAGGCAGCTCTACTAATATCATAAATCATACTTTCACATTCAAAAGAAGTCACAATGGCCCTGTGATACTAAGTGAATTTTATTATTGTTTCCTGAAACCAATTTTTGTTTTCATTTCATTATGCAGCAGTAGCATCTCTTGAATATGGAAATAGGATCTGTTTCTGATAAGGATAGCAGATTGTGAGTTAAAATTAGTCAAAAATGTAATATCTATTCTTTAAAATTAGATTTTCTTTCCCACCCCCATTCCTCAAAAAAACCCACACTGTATGTCCTCTATGATTTGTAGTTGTTAATCTTCTAGAATTGCAGGATAATGCATTCCACTGCTGGGATATAAGATGGGGATACAAATCCTCAGGTGATTTGTTCTGTTGGTTTTATCTTGAACAGTTTATTAAAATGAGTTTATTAAAACTGGGTTGGAATTGAATGGGGGAAAAACCAAGATACTAATCAGAATGGTATGGTATTAAACTCTTATCTCATGACCATCCAAGGCAACCCCAGTCCTCAAGAGTGTTGTGTCCTCACACTGGTCATCTTTCCTAGCTAAAGGTGTTTGCAAATTACCAGACAGGAGGGATACCAAACATACCAGGACTTACTCTAATTCAGAACCAGCACTAACTATTATTGTCATTTCTTACCAGGGCCAAAACTTAGTTCTGTGTATATTTAGTCTAATAAATGTTCTCAATTCTGGTGCTATAACATCATATCTATTAATTCTGGTTTTGTGTCATTGTCTAGTTGCTGCTCATTCTGATGGCCAAGTACATAGACGCTCTAATCTTTTCCAGAAGCCTATCTGCACCTAAGTGGTACCATAATATGTAACACTTTTTTTTGTCAGAATTAGACACTTTCAATTTGATCAGAAACAATATAATAGCATCTCCTTCCCATCTGCAAAAAAAAAAAAAAAAAAAAAAGTCTTAGGAATAATTGTCTTTTCCAGATGTAAGTGGCTGGCCTAAGATCAGGGGAGAGGCACAGTAGCTTTTATAAGCGCATAGGAAATGTTTGTATTTGTATTTATTGTCTGCTGGGTCCTATCAGTATCTTCAAAAATGTTGGTATAACTGACCTCCCATATGCCTTCCATCAGTGATTTTTCAAAGTGCATGTGTTGTTTAAAGGTTTGTAATAAATATCTAGTTAAAACTGAAGGAATCGTGTTCTTCACACAGTGTATTGGTAAATAACTCAGTGTATACCTGCTAGAATGCCCAGTGCTCTCAACAGTGTTGTCCTTTCTCTGTTTTCTAGACCCTCATTGTGAAGATCTGTCACCAGTCTGCATTTTATTAGATTTTTAAGGAGATTTTGCATTGTGATATGTGGCTTATAATCATAGTTGAGATTTCAATTAATTGTTTTATTTTCTGTCATATAGAACGTATGTCTTCAGAGTGTATCTTTAACTAAAGAACAGGATACATTCAGCTTTGTTGTAAGCAGGTGCAATTTTACTTCAGTTGTGTTGCATCTGCTCACATTAAGTCATCTAAAAGTTCAAACTTCTTAGTGTTTGCTGCTTTTTGTTGCTTTTCTGGGTAAAGCTGTTGAGCCAATGTCAGAAACAGAAAATGGCAAAAACTTAAAAATTAATTAAATAATCCAGACTACTTAATTGCAGAGTTTAAGCACCCTGGAGCTATTTTAGATATTTCCTCAGTTGGATATTTTATGTAAAGGAAGAAGACAGTTATTCTTCGTCTTTCAGATCAGAACTCTTAAGCAGTGCATTCTCTCACTTAAACCCCATCTCAGGTAGTAATCCTAATTTTATAAAATGAAATCCCCTCCAGATGCTTTCTTTTTGCACCCTTCAGAACATTCAGAGTTTCAAAGGACAAGTCAGGGTCCTATCAGTAACATGTGGGCTGTTCTCTGCTAGCTTTGAGATTTGTTTTTCCCCATATGCCTCATCCTCTTTCCCATCCCAAAGAACTGTCCGACCTGTTCATTCCTCTCTTTCCTCTTTGTCCAAACAGAACAGCTCAACTTGATTTCCTTCCTTCCTCCTGTAAAATGTCAATGCCTGTGTTATAGTCTGGCTATACTATGGGTATTCAAAGTCTACTCTCTGGGATGTATTTCTGTTATTGTTAATGTTATGTGGGTAGCATGTGCTAGAAATGCTTTAGAGGCTTCTAATGCAGCTCTTGACTTCACAGGTCTCTCTCATCTTTAGCAAAACCAGAAGACTTTTGGTGACATTTAATAATGGTTTGGCAGTCGATATTTTGAGACTGCTGATTTTCAGTGAGTGTATATTGCTTTTCAGGAGTCCTGTTTATGGTTACTAACCATGGTGACAGATCAAAATACAAAGCCAGTGGATAAGATGGCAGCATGCCACTTTACCTTAGTTTGACTCAGTATGCAGAAAATAGTTATGGCTGTTGCCGTTAATATTTAATGCCGTGGTTAAGTTTGAGGCTGAATACTGTTAATCACTTGTGACAATGATCCAGGATGATGATATTTCACAATGGTAGGAGACTCCAATTTTGTGCATATGGACGACAGGAGATGAACAACTTCTATCTTCAGCTTTCCGTGGTGCCAAGAAATGAAATCCATGATCAATACACTTCCAGTTCCAAAGACAACAACAAAAATAGTTTTATTTCATGTTAGGATATGCTAATTTTTGGATTCACTGCAGTTAGTCGTTAACAATGTATGACATTACAACTACTTTCTCAGAGAATACAGAAGTCTAGACTAGTACAGAGAAAAAAAACCAGCAAACGCATAAATCACCAGACAGAAAAATCTTCCCGTGCGTCAATATTTGCACCACTCTGACAGTTCCTTTTCTTCTGCCCCACTCCTCAACAGAAGTCCTTGAAAAATATTTATGTATTTTAGAAGTCTGCTTAAAGTTTACAGTACTGTGCAAATACTCAAACAAACCAAAAAAACCTTACCAAAATTGAGTCTTGGTTTAGCTGTGATGAACAAAAATGACTCAGTAGAAGACTTTGGTTTTCATTGCTTCTTGTCATGCATGGAGTGGGCCTTATTTTCACGTATGCTCAGGCTCCTTGACACTGCCCCAGTCGTGTAAAGATGTTTTAAGGCCCATTTTTACACTGCCACAGTGACACAATGGGTTGTGATAGGGTGTCTTTCTGACACAAATTCTGAGGGGATTAATGTGAGCCAGTTTACCTTACACTGGTTCTCTTACCAGCAACTTGGAAAGTGGCTCAGGATGTGGAGTTGGAACTGGAGACTACCTATGATGGCATATGGACAGCTTGGCTAGTGGGAATTTAAAATGACCAGTGGAGGACTGAATAATGAAGAGAGGGTTCATTGTGTGAGTAACAGAGGGCACGAGGTGAAATGTAAGCTAATTCCCAGACCTAGACACAAGGAGGCAGATTTGCACTGGGTCCTAAGGTTAATGACAAACAGGCTTGATGGCTTCCTGGTAAAAGGACAAGACTCCATACCCATTAAAGACATGAATGACAGATTAGGCTTCTCAGCACTTACATATGTGAACTTAAGCCCAATTTGTCCAGTGAGGAGCAGGGAGTTTTGGGGGACTGAGATGACTGAGCACTGTAGTTGTCAGCCATCTAGCTGATTCATGATGAAACAAGGACAAAAGAATGCTTTGTTTTGGATGCAATTAACCAGTACTTCCATGCACCCATGAATTTGAATAAACTGGTATTTTTGATCACCATCTATTGTCAGTAGTGGTATGTCTCATCAGTCCTGCTTCTATTGCTAATAGGTGAAAAACTTCCTTTTGCAGTTCACTTCATTCATCTGTTTACTCTTCTTCACCTTTGTTGTTAGAATGGTCTGATTTCTCAGCTAAATCAAATATCAATTTGTTACTGAGAAGCTTGTAAGGAATATTCAGTGCATCCCCCAGATCTATTTTTGCTGTTTTTGTAGACTTTTGATGATTTGATCTAAACATCCTCTAAAGCAAAATGGAATTTTTGAGGTTTTCTTTATCATTGAATGTTTTGTCCTCTTCTTGGGTTATCTTTTCAAAAAACCAAAAAAACACTTCATGTTTAGAATTCCTGAAAATAGCTCAGAGGTCTAAGTAACACCCATTAGAATAATAGGAAAATGTCCCTGTGACATGATTTTGGACTGTTTTTGGTTTAGCATTTGGATTCGAGGTCAGATCAAGTATGTTATCTCAAATCTTCAGCCCCCAAGGAAGATGTGTTTTGACTTTAACTGGCTTTCAGATGAAGCAGACTATAAATTCAGTACAAAGCTGGAGTGGCAATTAATTATTAACTCCTTGAAGGTAACACCAATGAAATGCCCAAACTGGAGGTTGTCTTTAATTGGAGTTGCCAGTTTCAATATAACTCTGACTGGATAATCAAGCAATAGTCTGGGACCATCTTCAAAACCTTCTGGTCAGTCTTGTATATCGGAGTAGACAGAATTGGTGTTACCTGCCTTGATACATATCCATGGTGCTTCTTGACTCAAGCCTTGTAAATCAACAACCTCACATTACTGACCAGTCATCCTTCCTTTGCTAGGTAATCTCCCAAAGGTCCATGCATTACTATCATCTCAATAAGCTAAAGGAGCTGAAAGTAGAACCTCTGCTTAAACACCAGCCCATTAGCAGGGAAGCCAGTGATGCGCATACAAATCTTGGCATCAGTCCACCAGCTGAGATGTGTACCAGAAATCTCACAGAAATCTGTGACTGGATATCAGCCCAGGAGCAGGTTAGATGAGTTACACCAGTATTGATCTCACTAAGGCTGGTGCCTGGCCATCGTGTCAGCCCAGCTGCAGCTGTTGAACCACTGGTACAGAGTTACTTCAGCCCAGAATGCCAAGTAGAAAGAGACAAATGAGTAACATGCCTGGCCAACTTCAAATGCATTTACAGGGAAAAGAAGCTGCTAATGAGCCTTTTATATTCAGTTATATAAGATCCAATAACTCAGCTTACAAATTTGTACTGCTACTCAATATAAACAGGACCCTAACACCAGTGTTGTCCATGCTATGCTGCAACTTCTGTCCCAGCAGTTGAAGATTAGATCACCTAAATGGTTAGATTATGTACTACAATCGATCTTTTACTTCTGTCAGTAATACCAGGTAATTGGCGTACAGTGTGTTCTACTTTATTAAATTAGATATTGTAAAATATTTAATAGGCAGTATAGGATAACTCATCACAACCCACAAGTGTCAACACTATTTGATTTCACATGAAATAAGTAAATTCTGAGCAAATGCATCACTAGCTTTCCAACTTGGGAAAATTAGCTTATTGATAAATGATGCTTTTTGACATAGTCAAGCTTTGTGGAACTCTTTTGATCTGCGACTAACTCTCTTTTTATTTCAAGTTCTCTAACACAGAATACTCATTTGTACTTGAATTTTAATAGACTCAGAACTTTTTATTTTCTCTGCTACCTCCCACACCTGTTGGGAAGATTAATATTGGACTCTACCATGCTGGGCTTGATGCAAATCCCATCGAAGTTAATGATGCAGTTTTGCATTGAGTCAGCACTGGAGCAGGTCCTTCCTGATCAGATTGAACTTCGGTGTCAGATAGGAATGGGATTTTTTTTCCATTTTTGTTACCTATTGCTTTACCCAAAAACTTTACCCTGCGAAGTTCCGACAGATAACTTTTTCTAAGTTTTCTTCACCTAATGTGAAATATATGTGTCAAACATTTCAGAGGGATACATCAGTTTAGTAGTCAGATGGTATGTTAAACAGTGATTCCAATCTCCATGTCTGACTAGTCTGTCCTCGCTGAAGGATCCTGTGGGGAAAAAATGGCTTTAAGGAATTACTGCATTTCCACAATTCCCCTGGCTATTTAGTGTCTGGAATAATTCAAAACAGCTTGAGGAAGAAGCAGAGTGTGAATCAGGAGACAGAATATGCCCCTGAGTTCTACATCGCAACTTAAATTCTAGTTGGATATGGGAGATTTTTCAGAATGTTATACAACCAGAGACCATTTTCTTTATTATGAGACGTGGCATACAAAATATTTACTATTTCCCTGGTTTGGAAGTTATTCCAGAGATGTTATTTTTCTTAGATTGCACAGACAGCAAGTTGTTAAGCAGTATGAAGGTCCTCACTTCAGTCTGACCAAATATGATACATTTCTCCACTGGCAACTCTTATAACTCACTCAAGGGTACGTCTACACTGCACAGATATTTTGGGATACCTCCGGTCTACACAAGCTGCCCGTTGTTTTGAAATATTTTTCAAAATAACTGGTACACTATTTCGGCAAGCCAGTAAACCTCATTGCATGAGGGATAAGGGATGGCTCGAAATAGCATGTTGTTTTGAAATTTGGTGTAGATGCACCAAATTTTAAAATAAGCTATTTTGAAATAGATTCGAGATAAGATGTGCAATTTGTGTAGTGCAGATTGTGTATCTTATTTAAAGTCTAGGGTGCTGTGTAGAAGCACCCTGAGAGAGAGATCACACGCAGTTCTAAAGGCAGTAGAATGGTTTTTCCAGGAGATGAAAATTGTAGAAACAGGCCTCATTACATAAATTCCATCCTCCTCCACACATCTCCTCCCATAGCGGCTCTCTGTGATGGTCCTGGAGAGTGCCGAAGGCTTGCCAGGTTCTGTGTGATATCCACAGGGAGAAACTCAATTACACATGGATTTTACTTTTTTTTTTTTTTCCAGTGAAGCAGTGCCCAGCTGGTGGACCACAGAGCATGTGCAAAGAACTAGTTGGTCACATGATTCTAACAGGTTTCCATTTTACTTGTTAAATAATATTTCAATAAGCTAAATATTTGATAAACTACCTCATGTCCCATTCATGTAACACCATGCTACAGTAACCATTGGTTTATTCAGATAGGTTAAGTAGTTATGAATGGGAAGGCAGGTGCCACAACACAATATGTCTTGATATATTCTACCTTTATGTCAGTGTTTGGAAACACTTATTTGGGAGCTGAGGGGGGCGGGGGTGGAGAGGGAGAGGTTGCAGGTCTAGACTTAAAGCTGAGAAAAGTAAAGTGAAAACAACTTCTTTAAAGGGGGTTTCTGTGTCAGTGCTGCTCCATATTACTAGACCAATAATGGAGAGTCCAGCATCAGCTGCTGCTGGTAATCAGCCAAAGAGGGCATTAACTAGAATAGTTCCAACTCCCATTAGCTACTGAGAGAGACTTAATCCTCATGAGAACAGCCAAAGCTTCATCTAACCCAGTATCAATGCCAGGTGCCCTACAGGAAATGTTCAGGTGATCTCCCCATTATCCATTCCCTGCTTCTGGTACTGCCCTTGCCCATCCTGGCTAAGAACCATGAATGGACCTATCCCCCATATGTTTACCTATTTCTTTTTTGAACTCTGTTATAGTCCTGGCCTTGACAACATCATCTGGAACAAGTTCCACTGGTTGACTATGCATTGTGTAATGAAATATTTCCTATTTTTTTTTAATCCTGCTGTATATTAATTTCATTTTATGACCCCTAGTTCCCGTGTTATGAAAAGAAGTCATGATTTTATGGACCTCTATTATATTCACTTTTAATTGTTTCTTTTCCAAGCTGAAAATTCCTGTCTTATTAATCTGCCCTCATATGGAATCTGTTCTATAGCCTAATAAATTTTGTTACCCTTTTTTGAACCTTTTCTAATTCCAATATGTCTCTTTTTTTGAGATGGGGTGACCACGTCTGCATGTAGAATTCAAGATAATAGGCATAACTTAGACTTATGCAGAGGCAATATGATATTTCCTGTCTTCTTAGCTATCCCTTTCTTAAGGATTCCCAGCATTTTGTTTGCTTTTTTGATTGCTGCTGCACATTGAGTGGATGTTTTCAGAGAACGAGCCACAATGACTTCAAAATTTCTCTCGAGTGGTAACAACCAAATTAGACACCATCATTGTATATGCATAGCTGATGTGAATTACTTTGCATTTATCAATATTGAATTTCATCTGCCGACTAACTTAAATTTCCCTCATAATGCTGGCATGAGCCAAATTAGAAAAGAGCACTTTATTTTCATTCACCATACAGAATGACTTCCCCCTATGTCATCCCAAATGAATCTTAACTTAACTTAAGCAGATACGTATTTTTTATGTGAGGTTTTAAGTCAAAATTGGCATTAACTTGTGAGAGAATCTGTGCTACGATAGCACATAGCTTCGGATCTTTTGTTAGAGTGTGTCTTTATACAGAGCTAATCACTGTAAATCGCATTAATGTATGCTGTTCACTGAGACAGTCACTGATAATGTGTAGGAACATTCTTTTTCATCCTTTTTCTCAGCTTTTTCCTGAAAAATCAAAGCACACAATACATGAAGAATTTTAAGTTATGATTATTTTTTTCAGTTACTTGCCACATTAGAGGTGACGCATTGGATTCAATACTACTTAGAATACCAAAGGAGTATTGTCTATGTGCCTCCCTTTGAAAAGTTTATTCCATTTGTGACGGGTCGCCCCCGACCCGCACGGGAGACGGCTGGGGCCGCCGTGCCGCGGGAAGCGGAGGGCAGACCCAGGCCCCTTCCCACTGCCGCGGCGCAGGCAAGGGAAGCCAGCGGGGCTGCGTGCGCCTCCACGCCTCCGCCGGCGGGGAAATGCTAGCGCCCCGGAGGCCGCGCCGAATGGGGATGGGGCGGGGCTAGGCAGCCGGGTCACGGCCGGCAACGCTGGCGCGCCGCCGGAAGGGGAGGGGCCCCGGGTGGCCCGACGCGGCGGGCCAGTTCAAAAGGGCCCGCCGCCAGTGGGGGAAGGGGCAGCCTCCGCGCAGGGAGGGAGGAGAAACCCTGGTCCCAGGACGGACCCCGAGGGACGCCGCGATCGGCAGCCAGCCCGGCCGCGGCCCCAGGCCTCCCGGGAAGGTCACCGCAGCTGGTGTTCAGCCAGCCCCGGCTCGGACAGAGGGTGGACCCCGCTCCGACAGCCCTGGAGAGGACGGCCGGGTCGGGAACGGACCCGGCGGCGGGAGCGAACGCCCGAGGTATTGCCGGGACGACTGCAGGCCGGAATGTCTGAACCGGGGTAGGTCTCGGAGGTGGGGGCGACGACCCGAGGGAACCTGGGAAGGGAGGAAAGAGCCCGGGGCGGGGCACTTTTGGCGAGCGTGGGTAGACGGGTTACGGGCGGAGTGACCCCCGTCTACCGCGTCGGGGCGCAAGCAAGCCCTGGCGCTTAGGGCCCCGGGCTGGGACCCGGAGAGAGGGCAGGACCGGGTCCCCCTCCCTCCCCGCCGGAGGAGCATCCAGCTTTAGGCAACACCGGAGGGGGCGCGCCCGAGTACCAGGGCCCGCGCCAAGTAGGTAGAGATTGGATTGGGGTGTAGACCCCATCCCGCAGGGACGGGTGACAGTTACTGGGTCCGCTGACCCCCCCTTCCGTCCAGGGAGGGGGTGATCGCACCCGATTGCCCGGACTGCCGAGTAGGGGCCGGGAAGGATACGGGCAGAAAGAGGGAAAGGGGTCCGCCGAACCCCCCTCTCATCCCGGGAGGGGGTGATCGCACCCCTCACCCCTCACACCATTATATATATTTTCAGAATAAAACACCAGTTGACTACTGTGGCTATATCAACAGGGTTATCAAATCCTCACACTCTTTCTTTTTTCTCCTACTATCTTTCAAACTGTTTTCTGTATTGGCCACTGCTCTGTGTGATGGACACTTCTCAGTAGCTTGATGTTCCCAACAGGTTGATAACAAAGCAGCAAACTGTTGAGAATGCTCACTCTGAGCAAAAGAACAATGGTTTCTATGTTCATTTAACTTTTTCTTCACTTCACTTCAGACACTGAATATGTGCTTCATTGGTCTGTTTGCCCCCACTAAACATATGAAAACAAATTCTGCTCATTATGTGAACAATTAACTAGCACATGCTTTTAGTGACTCTGGCATCATAAGAGACTAGGCCTGTTCCAGTGAAACTTTTGTCATACCAGCAGACCAGGATGACTTTGCTTGGAGGCTATACTCTTTATGCTCTTTATGCTATTACAAAGACTATTGAAATAAGCCCACCAGATTTGGGCAGGCCTTAAGCTCAGGAAGCCTGATGCCAACTGCAGGATTTCCTTTGAATAGAAGGGCACAGGTAGGTAGATCTTTAGATTAATCTGGAAATGTGCATGAGCCATTAAATGAGCGAATTCAACAAAACATAATTAGGATCTACTTTTGGCTTATTAAACTTCCCATTGAGGAAGTTTGGATTTGGGGATGGAATGTGTTATGACCAGGATACTTGAGAGACTGTTAAGTCTAAAGAGCTTGCTTGCTTGGTCCATTTTTTTTCATCAGACCTGGGAAAATATACCAAGCCAGTTTTTTGGGAGTAGCTTTTACAGTGGTACAAAAATGCAATGCAGTTTGTTAGCACCTGTGTCTTTGAGTCAGCAGTGTCAGAACACACACACAAAATGGTGTTTGTAAGCCTTTGAGAAATATCATACTAAAGACCCTTCAGATAAATGCCCCCCATGTTGTAATAAATGTGATGAATTCTTAGCAGATCAGAACAAGAGGTCTGTAATTTGTATAGTTATTTGTATCTGTGCTGAGTGTTCCCACAGCAATTCTGACATGCCCCTGTGCTGCTGGAATACTTACTATATTACTGATGTTGTACAGTCACATTTTGCCCCTTAAATACGCAGTTAATATAAATATTGATCTCCCAGCATTACCCTAACTTACTTAGCACAGAGTCTTGATTACAGTTCTTGCAGTTTTGCTTCTGATTGACTACAGACACTGAACTTTGAAGCTGGCTACTTCAACCTTTGTAAACGTTCAAGCTCAAATTGTAGCAGAACCACTATTAAATCCGACTTAGAACATGAGTTACTGGCTGCATTGACAAAAACACCATGAAAGAAAAATTCCACTGAAACTTTGACTCCCTTGCCTTAGGGTTTTAGTATCTTATTACAAAAGACACTTGCACATTATGAATATCCAACACTGTCTATTAGGAGTACTTCATAGTTCATGCGGTAACTAAATAGGAATGAAGCACTTTGAAATATTAATGAAATGATTTGATTAGGGGTGTATAGAAAATGGAAATCCATTTTTTGGGGGAAAAAAGGCATCACAAATCAGGACAAAAAAAAAATCAAACCATGAAATACTTGGTGGGAAAGGATTTCCAGGAAAAATTCCACTGTGGGAGAATTGAAACAGAATTTTCCAGCTTGCTGACTGGTCTCCTCAAGTTGTCTTATCAATTTCTGGTCTAACAGGCTAAAAGGTGGGTAGCCAGATATCAGTCATCTTATTTTTTTTCCTGATTTTTTTTTTTCCTGGAAAAATTGAACTTTCTCTGTGGGAAATATAATTGTTATGAAAAAGGAGGAGGTTCCTCAAAACTCTTTCTACTGAAAGTTTCTGAACAGCTCTTTTTAGTCTGAGTATTGACAGTACTAACATTTAGAGCTAAAGTTTATCATTTTAAGCACAAAGCAAAAGCCCTTTTTGCAATACCTGCCACCCGTTTCCTGATTTCTTAGGCAATTTACGATAGTATTCACCATTTAAAATATAGCTATTATGCATCAAACTCTAAGATAGCCTTTGGTACAGTTCCTTTAGCAGTGCTAATATCTTGCATTTATCCCTGACATTTAATGGGTTTCTACTTTTTCAAACCATGTGGCTAAGAAATGAGCAATACACACAACTAATTTTTTGATGTTATCACTATCAGAGACTGAAACCGGAAACTGAGGACATTGACAGTGAACTGTTAGGACAAAATTTTGTGCTGCTTTTCATGCCTCCTGGCCTTAAAAAACATGAAATATGGTACAGGCATCTAGGAGGGATTAAATCAATGTAGTGTGGAATTACCAGATTTTGTTATGTGCATTGAAAAATGCTTAATTGGCAATAAAGTTTAGCACTTACGTCTATCCCAGGATCTTACAGAGCCATGTCCTTGAGACATACTCAGGGTGTGTCTAGACTGCAGGGTTTTTTCGCAAAAATGGCCATTTTTCTGAAAAAAACTTCACTTATGTCCACACTACTATTGCTTTCTTTCAAAAGAAAATTGAAAGAACACAGGGGTTTTTCTGACATTGGTAAACCTCATTCTAAGAGGAAGAACGCCTTTTTTGAAAGAGCTCTTTTAGAAAAAGTCGTGTGTGGATGCAGAAGAGGGAGTTTTTTTCGAAAGAAGAAGAAAGAGGAAAAAGCACAGGTGCCCTGGTGACCACTCTATCCGTAGTAATCTCATCTTAAATGCAAGATAGTGTCCATTCAGTGTGGATGCTATCTTTCAAAAAAGCAGAATGCTTTTTCAATGCACTTTGGCAGTGTGGATGCTCTCTTTCGGAAGATCTCTTCCGAAAAAGCTTCTTCCAAAAGAAGCCTGCAGTCTAGACATACCCTCAAACAAAACTCACATAGAAGGATGGCAGAGAGATAACAATTCAGACCTGATAGCTATAAATAAGACTCCTGAAGCCATATTTAGGCAGGTAAACTTAAGGGGTCTGTTTTTCTTTTTTAACTGTGTTCTGAGGCAAAGCCTGTTGGAAATAAATGGGTTTCTTCTTTTGTTTTGAATAGGTTTTAGTTGCAGTTCTTACACATGTAATGTCATTTATCAAAGTTAAAGTTTTTTTTCCAAATTCACAACCAACTAGTCAGAAAGACAGGTTTTGTGAGCAAAAGCTAATAATGTATCTTCATGTCAACAAAGCTGCCCTAATGAAAAACCATCCATTGATCTTAATATAAGAAACATGAAGAAATAATGTATCAGAATTCTTGCAAAAATGGGAAATAGTAATTTCTTTCAGTTTTGGCCTGCAGTCTTAAATGTTTTAGAACTAAATTTGGTATGTAAATGCTACAAAATCTATTGGGAATACAGGCCTGAACTTTTTTCCAACTGCTCTCAAGATGTTCTCAATGTGCCATGCAAATCAAGCTGACACCACACTTGACTGCTAGTCAAAATACTAGACTTTTAAAGAAGAATGATTGTAGCAAGCCATTTCAGTAGTTGCAACATTTTAAACCCATGAAATTTGTTACGTTAGGTTGATTAGAGAGAGAATATTTATTTATATATGTGAATGAAAAGAGTTATGATATCTTTTCATTACTTTGCCAGACTTTATTTAGCTGATCTGTCATCTCGTCTGGGAATATGATATTTTAGTATTGGTATATCATAAATTATGTACAATTGACTATCAAAACCACTTGTGTAATGTAAAATACATGTTGGTATTTTCCTGACACTTGTAAATACCATGGTTCTGAAAGTGAAATCTAAAGTAACATGTCAACAACTAAAAGTCAATATTTGTTGTTTTCCCAAGAGCTCTTCAGTTTTTGAAGTTGCACTGAAGTGAAAATACATTAATAAACACTTAATATTAAAATATATTTATAATGGCAAGCTTATTATGGTAAGAACATACTGCTTGGTTTTCTATTCATGATTCTGACAACTGTCCTATTCTAACAGTCTCTTTTTCTTTTTTAAACAAATCTGTGCCAAATTTTTAGAAGATTTAAGGAAGAGACAGAGCTACAGTAGGTATATGTACTACACATTTGAGCGTTTTTGTTGTATTCCTCTATCAGTCTGTCTAAGTATGTTTCCTCAAGAACTCCTCTTAAACGGTAAGAGCCAGGGCCACTAATTTTATACGTAGCTTCCTCTTATAAGTTAAAGGAAGGTAAGGGGTTGGTTGTGCCAGGAAAATGGGATGTGCCTGGAATTCCATTGTTTCTCACAAAATGGAAAGTGAGGGGTCTGCTAGCAGGTTTAGCTGGTCACAGTACAGCAGAGAAATGTCTCCTGTACATATAGGTAGGGAATGGGTGGAAAAGGAGAAGGGGAAAGAGCAAAGACTTTACTCCAGTTACAAACATGGTGATCAACAGTTTGTAGGGAGGGCAGGGATCGAATTATGAGCCTTGACTTGATATCTGGTCAGCTCCTAGGGCATGTATAACTCATAGTCATGCCACCATTTAGCTGTGGGTAACCCAGAAGCTACATGCGATTCCAAGGAAGAACTGCAAAATGGATGTTTTTTCTTTTTTTCTCTCTCTTTTTTTTTTTTTTTTTTTTTTTTTTTCCCCAGGAGTTGCTGTTTCTTGAAAGCAAATATAACAATTTACCTCATTCACTCAGAAACTCTGCTAGGAGTAAAAAACCTATACAGACTTAGTCAATTGTAGAGACTAAAATGAAAAATACAGTTTATTTTGTTAAAATAAATCCCCTCTTCTCTTTAACCAGAACATTCTGGGATAACACAATGCTGCAGGAAGCTTGTAATAGGATATAAGGTCCAAAGTCAGAGATCATGTATACAGTGGTTCTCCTTCGAGTGGTCCCTGTGGGTCCAGAGACTTTTCTAGCAGTTTCTGCCATGCTGTGCAGGCGCCTTAGCGCCCTCTAGTGTCGTTGGAATTCTTGGGCGCGTGCGTGGTGCGGCTCCTCAGTTCCTTCTCTACGGTCCTCGGCAGCAGACGGAGCCGACTGTTCTCCTCATTCCTGTCAAAAAATAGTTAAATACCCAGTTTTAATCCATAGTTTCCTCATTAGCCAAGTTTTTTAGCCCTCTTCTCCTCCTGTCAAGTTTAAAAAAAAAAAAAATTTTTCTCGTGGCGGTTTGCTGCTTTCCCCCAACCCCTCATGCCCAGTTCCCCGGGCTTTAAGAGGCATGAGTCATGTTGGGATGCCATGCCCATTTCAGATGGGCACTCCAAATGTATTAAGTGCCTGAGGGAGGCGCATCAGACTCAAAAGTGCCTCCACTTTTCCAAATTAACAGCGAGGGTGCGCCAGGACCGAGCCAACAGACTCAAGACACTTCTATATGAGAAGTCCCTCCATCCCTCCTTGGAGGACTCTCCTACGGCTTCAGAACCGGCTCAATTGAGTAAGGGTATGGAGAAAAATCTCCCCTCTATCCACCCTGGCCCTATGACCTCGAAAACAGGTCTTCCCCGACTCCGTCGCTATCCTCGGCACCATCAGCTGCACGGGTCAGCACCGATGATAGGCCGGGAACCTCGGGTACTGCGCAACCTAAGACATCGGCACCGCATAAAAGAGCTCACTCTGAGCCAAAACAGAGGTTAGCGGCACCAACGGGTACGGCACCGGAGGCGCCTTTGGCGCCGACCGCACCAGCGAGCCACCACAAGGATCAAACGGTACCGAAGCACCACGCCAAAACGGCACCGAGCCCGGCGCTGAAGAAAGCCCGCGCCAACATGCCACCACCAAGCAGTACAGCACTGGAATGATCCTCGGCACCGCCGACGCCTCCTCTATCCACACCACCCCCGGCACCATCCAAACTGCATCATCCCGCACCGACCGAGGTGTGCAAACGGTACCAATCCCTGGTTCGAAGCCACACATCAACGGCACCACCTTCCCCGGGCTCCTCCATCCATTCAATGAGGTCCTGCCGCTCTTTGGTCGACTCCCGCTCCGCCAGTGACCTCGGCACCGAATCAAGGAGCAGGTTCTCCTCGCAGCACTCTAGCCCAGCGCACAGACCTCCCTCCTGGCAGTCGTCCCCGGTTCAATATGCGTACCCTCCCACTCCGCACCCATGGTATGCACAGCAGTACGCCTACCCACCTCCGCCATATACCACCCAATGGCAACCCTAGGAGCCGTGCCCTAAGAAGGGCCACCATCGTGCCCCTTCGACTATCTCCAGGCCACCTCCTGCCTCGCCTTCCACCACGGCCTTTGCCACTGAGCCGAACTCTCCAGCCCCCTCGGAAGCACATGACTCTCTCTCTGAAGGGGAGACCAGATCACCTCTGCATAACTCGTCCTCTTCCCCAGATGAAGTGGTCACAACTGAAGCCCCACTATCAGGCGATGACACTAAAAAATTTCAGGACTTGTTCAAAAGAGTAGCTATAGCTCAGGAAAGAGACCTCCAGGAGGTACAGGTGAAACAATATCGCCTTCTCCGCATGTTATAGCCTCATCCAATGGATGAGGCTATTATGGACCCGGCCGACAACATCTGGCAAACTCCAGCATCCATCACCCCAACAAATAAGAGCGGATCGCAAGTACTTTATCACTCCTAAAAACATGGACTTCCTTTTTACTCACCTACCTCCAAACTCCCTGGTGGTAGACTCGGTACGCCACAAAGGTAAACAACCCAACCTCAGAACCACCCCACAAGACAGGGACCACAAGAAAGTGGATATCATGTGTTGGAAAGTTTATTCGTCAGCCACATTACTTCTCAGGGCTGCCAATTATACTGCCATGCTTGCGGACTATGACCACGCTAACTACTCGAAGCTCCAAGATTTGCTCCAACACCTTCCGGAACATAAGAAACCGACCTTGCTCAACATCATGCAAGAGGGACATACCATCTCCCGTACAGCCCTACAGTCTGCCATGGACATAGCGGACACCGTGGCTCGCATTACGGCCTCTGAGATTGTCCTCCACAGAATATCCTGGCTACAGGCATCTGGAGTACCTAGGGATCTGCAACAGAAGGTCGAGGATCTACCTTTTGACCGAACCAACCTTTTCGCATCTAAGATGGATGAAGTATTGCACTCCATGAAGGACTCCTGTACTACTTTCAAGACCCTGGGAATGTACACTCCTCCCTTCAAGAGAACTAGGTACCAGCCTTACCAATACCTGAGAGAGTCCTTCAGGCAGCAGCCCAAGTACAACTTCCGCCCAAAACAAAGACCTCAGCGGCGTAGACCTCAATGACGACAACAACAACAACACTTCACAACCCATCTACCAGCAAGCAAGCAGCAGGTTTGAAGGTCAGGTTGAGAGCCAGGAAGCCAATCCGCTGCTACTGCCAACCGATACTCCTCAGTTCCACCACCCCCTCCGGGCCTTTTTCCACCAATAATCTCTCATCACTTCGGACAAATGGGTCCTAGAACTGATTCAATACGGTTACACTATCCCATTTACCTCCCTCCCTCCTACCCACTCTCCTACCCCGTCCCTCTTCAGGGACCCCTCTCACGATACCATTCTCCAATAAAAGGTTTTGCATCTTCTTCAACTAGGTGCAGTGGAACATGTACCACCACAGTTCCAAGGCCGGGGTTTCTACTCAACTTACTTCCTAACCCAGAAGAAGACGGGAGGATGGCGACCCATCTTGGACCTGAGGCGCCTCAACAAATACATTCCGTACCACCGTTTCAAGATGGTCACTCTCACAACAATCATTCCTGCACTCGATCAAGGCGATTGGCTTTCAGCTCTCGACCTCCAGGATGCCTACTTTCATATTACGGTTCATCCTGCTCACAGACTTTTTTACGGTTTACGGTAGGCACCCAACACTATCAATACCGGGTGCTCCCGTTTGGCCTCTCAACTGCCCCCAGGGTGTTTTCCAAGACCCTGGCAGTCGTAATGGCCTCACTTCGACAACAAGGGATCATAATATTCCCATACTTGGACGACTGCCTCATTAAAGGCGCATCCTTCCAAGAGACCAAGGCCATGACAGACACCACAATAGCCCTTCTACTCAGCCTCGGTTTTCACATAAACTCCACAAAATCCACCCTACTCCCAATGCAGAGGATGGAATTCATAGGCACCCTCATCGACACGGTTGCAGTGAGGGCTATGCTTCCCGATCACAGGTTCACTACCATACGCGACCTTATCCACACGGCAGAGTCGGTTCTGACTGTCACAGTCCGCGACTGCCTCAAGATATTCAGGCACATGGACTCCACGACCTACGTCATCAAATTGGCCAGACTGCACATGAGACCCTTTCAGTCCTGGCTTGTGACGGTTTACAAACCTTCCAGAGACCAACTCTCCAAATTCGTGGCCATTCCACTGCGCATCATCAACTCCGTGCTTTGGCGGACAATTCCACAGAACATGCTGGAGGGCGTTCCCTTCCAGCGTCCTCCTCCCACGCTCACAGTTATAACAGATGCCTCACGTATGGGATGGCCCACTTAGGGAACATCACAGGCCAAGGCAAATGGTCATTCACGGAACAAACCTTCCCTATCAACCTTCTTGAGTTATGGGCGGTCAGATATGCATGCCAACATTTCAAACAGTACATAGCGCACAAGTCCATTACCATCATGACAGACAATACCACCTGCATGTACTGTATCAACTGACAAGGGGGAGCTCGCTCCCCTTCCCTGCGTTCTGAAGCTATCAAGTTCTGGAACTGATGCCTGACACACAGTCACCCCATTGGCCGTTTACCTCCTGGGCATGCTCAACGTCACAGCGGACGCCCTACGTTGTACATTCCAAGATCAACGCGAATGGGAGCTCGACAGACATGCCCTCACTCCACTTTTCCTTCAGTGGGACCAACCAGATATAGATCTCTTCACCACAAAAAACAACAGGAAACATTCCCTCGGAGACGCCTTTTCCATCACACAGGATGCCCCTCTCCTTTACGCATTTCCCGCCCCCCCCTACCCCACGGCTCCTACACAGAGTCCTCAACAAAATCAGGACGGCCCAGGCGCGGGTCATACTAATGGCACCTGCGTGGCCCAGACAGACATGGTATCCTTACCGCCTCAAGATGGTGGTGATGGACCCATATCCCTTCCCTCTTCACCACGACCTCCTGTTGCAGAACCACGGGCAGACTCGCCATCCAGATGTTCTCAAGCTCCATCTCCAAGCCTGGCTCCTTCATGGCTCCAGGATGCTGAGATTACCTACTCGGAACAGGTGAAGGACATACTGATCAACAGTAGAAGACATTCCACTAGAAGAACTTACTTATACAAATGTAATCAATTCTCTCACTGGTATAACCGAGCACATGCAACCCCTCCAGAGTTCGCTCCTTTACCCGCCTTACTGGACTACTTATTATCCCTAAAACAGCCGGGCCTCACACTCAGCAGTATCAAGGTCCACGCCGCTGCCATAGCTGCTTTTCATCATCCCACGGATGGCATTTCTTTCCTCACTAACCCATTGACCAAATGCTTCTTTAAAGGCCTACAGAATACCTTTCCTCCTGTCCATCCACCGGTCCCCGTCTGGAATTTGAACCACGTTCTAAAAAGCCTGACAAAGCCACCATTTGAGCCTCTAGCCACCTGCTCTTGGTCTCATTTATCTATGAAGGTATCTTTCCTCGTCACAATTACCTCCAGCAGGAGGGTGAGCAAGCTCGTGGCCTTGATGGCCGATCCTCCATACACCATGTTTACAAAGGACAGAGTGATACTCCGACCCCACCTGTAGTTCCTCCCCAAAGTACCCTCCCCCTTCCACATGAACGAACCCATACGCTTACCTGCCTTCTTTCCGAAGCCTCACGCTGACCCAATCCAGGCTGCATGGCACACTCTTGACATCCGACGAGCACTGGCGTTTTATGTTGACCACACGAAGCCGTGGTGAGCCTCACCTAGGCTTTTCATCTCCTACGCTGAAAGATCTAGGGGACAAGCAGTCTCATCTTGGAGAATCTCAAAATGGATTACCTCCTGCATTCGAACTTGTTATACCTTATACAACAAGCATTTACCTGAAAACATCACAGCTCACTCCACCAGGGTGGTGGCTTCCACAACCACCTTCCTTCATAACGTTCCACTCCAAGACATTTGTAATGCCGCCACTTGGTCATCTGACCACACTTTTGCGCAGCACTATGCACTCTCCTCTTCTATAGCATCCTCCATGGCAGTGGGACATGCAGTGCTGTCTACAGTGACTACTACACGGCTCCAAACCCTCCTCCGCGAGCTGACAACTGCTCTGTAATCACCCAGAGTGGAGCACCCCCGGGGACCACTCGAAGGAGAAGGAGTTACTCACTTTGTGCAGTAACGGTAGTTCTTCGAGATGTGTCCCCGTGGGTGCTCCACTCTGGGTGCTGGGGTGTCCTCGCACTGGCGACCGGAGACTTTTCTAGCAGTTTCTGCCGCAGCGCCCTCTAGTGTCATTGGAATTCTTGGGCGCGTGCACAGTGCGGCTCTTCCGTTCCTTCTCTACCCGCTAGAGGACAAGGCTCCAAATCAGGGCCTTGACACATCTTGAAGAACTACCGTTACTGCACAAGGTGAGTAACTCCTTCTTTTCCTTTGGCTTCCCCCAGCATTCTTTAGCTTTATCTTCATTGCCCAGTCCCCCAGCCCCAACTTATACTCACAGTATGGTTCTGCAAGAGAATCTCCGCTGATGTAAACCACAGGTAAAAGAGTAAGAAGGTTAAGATCTGAGTGTTGAAGGAAACAGTAGACAATTTCAACTTGCACATTTACACCTTATTTTTTCTTGCTATTCTTCCCTCCTTTCGCTCCTCGGTATGTGAATTATATCAGCTTAGATGCTCTAGGCCTTATTTCATTTACAGTAAGGCCACTTCACAGCAATCAGGCCATGTGACAAGGCTTTGAATTTGGAGTTAGTTATATTAATCATTCACTTTGTCTCTGAAACACTACTAGAAGTATAAAGCTGCTTTAGTGTAAATGAGAATTGGGCCTCATTAGATTCCTTTTACTGGAAGTATCCCAAAAAGCAATTCTGAGTCTTTAAACGTGCCCATTATTTTGAAATAAATAATGGGCATGCTATTCCCGTGTCCCTGTAACCCTCATTCCATGAGGGTTAAGAGACTTGTCAGAAGAGCACTTTATTTCTAAATTTGGTGCTGTGTAGACAACACCAAATTTCGAAATCAGCTATTTTGAAATTACCTCAAAATAAGCTATGCAATTTGTGTAGCTCAAATTGCGTAGCTTATTTTGAGGTAAGGGTGCTGTATAGATGCACCCTAATGTCTCGTTGGTGGGAGTGTTGACAATAAGAACCCCACTCATAGGGGTTGGAAGGATTTTTTTTTCAGAAAAGTACTGACCTACAGCATTTACACTTCCCTGACGTTTATTAACACGGATGTTTTCGACACATCTGTGTTGATAATAGCTATATAGTGTGGACAAAGTCTGTGAACCTAAGAGCTTGTCTACATGAACAATTAGACGGCTGCAGTGTTAATCTTGGCTGCAATAGCCTGCTACACAACTAACTGTTCCAGTGCACCCTGCTGATAACATGTTAACAGTTTGTTAGAGCACTTTGATCTAGTCCTGTTTCCGGGAGAACTGGATCAAAGTGTGTTAAGAGACTGTTGACATGCACCAGCAGGGTGCGCATGAACTGCTAGCATGGGGGCAGGCTATGCATGGTGGTAGATTGACACCACAGCTTGCCATGGTTTAACTGTTCCTGTAGACAAGCCCTAAGTATAGTAATAGAGATGTAGCCATGTTAGTCTGGTCTCGCTGAAACAAAAGGCAGGACTATGCAGCGCTTGAAAGACTAACAAGATGGTTTATTAGGTGATGAGCTTTCGCGGGCCAGACCCACTTCCTCAGATCAAATTGTGGAAGAAAATTGGTATGACTACATATACCAAGGGATACATCAGTGAACACACATAAAATTGACAAATCAGATTTTAGAACAGAGTGGGTTCTAAAATCTGATTTGTCAATTTTTTGTGTGTTCACTTTTTTTGATTGTATCCCTTTGGTATATGTGGTCATGCCAATTTTCTTCCACAATTTGATCTGAGGAAGTGGGTCTGGCCCGCGAAAGCTCATCACCTAATAAACCATCTTGTTAGTCTTTCAAGTGCTGCATAATCCTGTCTTTTGTTTCAGCAAGCCCTAAGTATGTGAGTCTAAGGAGAGGGGGGAATTGGAGTTGATGTAAAGCAGGGGTGGGGAACCTAAGGCCTGGGAGCTGGATGAGGCCCCTGGCTTGCCTGAATCCGGCCTCTGAGACTCATAGCTCACCCCTCTCACCTCAGCATTGAGGAGCCCTGAACCTCCACCGCACCATTGCAAGGCTGGAGAACACAAAATATACTACCCTAGGCCCCTCTAGGCTCTGGTGTGCAAGGGGAATATGAGGAGTATCTTTCTGCTTCTCAGTTGGGTCCACAGTGAGGGGATTTTTGTTTGTTTGTTTTGTTTCTCACTTGCATTCGGCTCCTAAACTGATTTTTATGTGGGTTCCACCCCTGCTGTAAAGTATACGTTAAAGTGGCCTGAAGGAGGAATAAATACACCATGTCAGAATCTCTCCATGATTAATCAACTCAGTTATAAGCAGTTATAAGTTACAGTGTCTGCTGGAATAATTCCACTAATCTGGATCAGAAGCCTTCAACCTCTGTCACTGAGTCCATACCAATACTAATGAAAAGTTGGTACAGTCTAATTCTGTTCATGAAGTGAGTTGGTGTAGGCTGAAATTTCCTCTTGGAGATGTATTCATTTCATGAAACCATCAGTGCATTGGACAGCCTTGTTTGTAGTCCCACAAGAGCTGTCAGCTGTCAAGGACTGAATAGGCATGGAGACTAATCTCCCCTAGAGGTGGCATGCTTAGGACTGGGGGAGACATACTTGTGGAAAAATGAATGAAAGCAGTATGCCTCTTGTGTTGTACCTGTTCTGCACGTAGCTAGACGACTTCCCTGTATAGTGTAAAAGGCCTATATCAATCTGACACTTTCACAATCACTAAATCCACTTATCTTTAATGAGAGGGCAAGAAATGAACTTCGGAAAAAAATGTACACAAATATTTCTTTCATGATGGTTCTTGCAGGAATGCATCTCTGTGGGAATATCACTTGGTCACACCCATAACTATAACACTCTGGCTTCCATGTGTGTGCATTGTGGCCAGCCTCCCCTCCCAACTATTCAGTCTTAATTCCACATTTTCCCTGTAGCACATACGCTGCTTTGTGATATGAAAAAAGCAGTTTTAGAATTAAGAAACAAGATGGAAATAAATCCACTTTAATGTAACTGGTGCTGTTGTTTGCTCACATCCCCTTGTTCTATATCTCTGTTACTTATTTCCTTTCACTTATTAGGGCCACATTTCTCATTCCCTGAAGTCCCTGCTCACTAAGCTGTTCAAATTACTTTTCAGTTTGTCTGTCTTTTTGTGTGTGGTGTTCTGCCCATACATCTTCAGTGACCTCTGTGTAACAAAGAAAGAGTGGATGCAGAAAGGAGTTTAATTGTTTTGAGTTCAGTAGGCTGGGGGTGGTTGGGTGGGAAATCGGGTACTGGGATACAATTAGCAAAAAGAGTTACTGCTATAGGACTGATGAATGCAACCTGCATCTTAAAGAGGCATTGTATGATGCCTGCATTGATCCATGGACCTTGTTTTGAGTGCCATTGCCATAATATAGCTCAGTAACAATACTAGTAAAACAAAAAAGAGGGGAAAGTCTTATAAAATTACATACAATATAGAGATTGCCAGAAAGGCAGACTTATTGTGGGAGACAATATTGGAACAACTTCACTCAACTGTCAGTTACTCATTCAAATTTCATAAACACCTGAGCCACGCCGTCCATAACCACATTTGTAAAACAAAATTAGCAATTTACTCTACTTCCACTAACACAGATTGTAGTGACATTTGCCATGGTCTTTCATTCCTTCCAAATTGTTGCAGGTCTTTTCTGGCTGTTAAAATTACACCTCTCTCACTCTTAGTAAATTCCTAAAGGATCGTAACAGACCATAAGGAAAGAGTTACAATTAGAACACAAACAGCTTGACTGAGCACTTCAAAATTTCTGCTCCTATGTTTTTGTTTTCAGTCATTGTCAATGCTCCACCTGAGTTAAAATTTAACAGGATAAACAATTTAAAGGACATTTTATGCATTGCCTGTGGCAAGTTGCCAGAGATCATTGCATCTATCAATACCCTGCTTACATTAATAGACAATGGCATGGTTTTAAACCAGTGAAAACTACTTTAGCTTTGTTGATATCAGTATTCTTAGCAGCTTCACAGTCCAAGGCCAGCAGCAGGTGATCACTTAAGCATCCATCACCCATAGTGGTTCATACAGTATATAATCCCCAACTCGCTTCAGCACAAAGGAAGATCTTTCATTTGATGCTACAGAGGCTGGCAAATTTAACACACTGTCTATTATTGATGGTGCAAGCTGAAACTCTTGCTATTTTGTTTGTATCCTGGTTCAAATCTGATACTGGTGTCTAATTCTTTAAAATGATAGATTCTTGCCTGCTTCATTTTCCGCTGCTACAGGACTAGCACTTACGCACGTTTGCTAATCTTGAACATGTTCCAAGAAAATTAGGAAGTGAGCAATTTTAAAATAAGTGCTTCTGATACTATAATTTGGTAGAAACCAGATCTGTTAAGATTGATAGTACAATGTGCAATTTATAAAGCATGGTTGCAGGAAAGCCTACACCTTTAGTGTAATTGTATCTGGAGTAGGGTAGCATTTAGGCTTCAATCATATCAACATAATTTAAACCATAATTGTGTATAGTGAGCTAACTTATTAAGGCAGCAGAGGTTGTGGTGTGTGGCTTTTTTTCCTTTTCTTTTGAAAGTCCAGAGCTACAATATTCTACTCAGTTGCTTTCAGATTCTTGTTCTGGCAATACTGATTAAATGCATTAATAGACGCATTTATGGGTGTGCATGCATTTTGAAGCCCTTGGAAGAGGGGAAAGTGATCAGGAATAGTCAACATAGATTCATGAAGGGCAAGTCGTGCCTGACCAATCTGACTAGCTTCTATGATGAGGTAACTGGCTCTGTGGATATGGGAAAATCAATGGATGTGATATACCTTGACATGAGCAAAGCTTTTGATACGGTCTCCCACAATATTCTTGCCAGCAAGTTAAGGGAGCATGGATTGGATAAATGGACTGTAAGATGGATAGAAAGCTGGCTAGACTGTCGGGCCCAACGGGTAGTGATCAACGGCTCGATGTCAGGTTGGCAGTCAGTTCCTAGTGGCATTCCCACTAGTGGCATTGGTCTAGTGGCATTGGTCCTAGAACCAATCCCCCAAGGATTAGTTCTAGGACCTGTTTTGTTCAACTTCATTATTAATGACCTGGATGAGGGGATAGATCACACCCTCAGCAAGTTCGCAGATGACACTAATCTAGGGGGAGAGGTAGATATGCTGGAGGGCAGGGATAGGGTCTAGAGTGACCTGGACAGATTAGAGGATTGGGCCAAAAGAAATCTGATGAGGTTCAACAAGGACAAGTGTAGAGTCCTGCACTTGGGACGGAAGAATCCCAAGTATTGTTACAGGCTGGGGACTGACTGGCTAAGTAGCAGTTGAGCAGAAAAGGACCTGGGGATTACAGTGGATGAGAAGCTGGATATGAGTCAACAGTGTGCCCTTGTAGCCAAGAAGGCTAATGAAATATTAGGTTGCATCAGGAGAAGTATTGCCAGCGGATCTAGAAAAGTGATTATTCCCCTTTATTTGACTCTGGTGAGGCCACATCTGAAGTATTGTGTCCAGTTCTGGGCCCTCCACTATAGAAAGGGATGTGGACACATTGGAGAGGGTCCATCAGAGGGCGACCAAAATGATTAGGGGGGCTGGAGTGCATGACCTATGAGGAGAGGCTGAGGGATTTAGGTTTGTTTAGTCTGCAGAAGCGAAGAGTGAGGGGTGATTTGATAGCAGCCTTCAACTTCCTGAAGGGAGGTTCCAAAGAGGATGGAGAAAGGCTGTTTATAGTAGTGACAGATGGCAGAACAAGGAGCAATGGTCTCAAGTTACAGTGGGGAAGGTCTAGGTTGGATATTCGGAAAAACTATTTCACTAGGGGGGGGGGGGTGAAGTACTGGAATGGGTTACCTAGGGAGGTGGTGGAATCTCCATCCCTAGAGATTTTTAAGTCTCGGCTTGACAAAGCCCTGGCTGGGTTGATGTAGTAGGGATTGGTCCTGCCTTGGGCAGGGGGGCTGGAGTTGATGACCTCCTGAGGTCTCTTTCAGCTCTATGATTCTAACTATTCTGGTAGGTCTGGGTCAGCTAGGTAATGTGGCTCTGCAATCATACAGGGCACCAGACTCTGGCAGAATATCTGTTACAGGTGGTAGTAGTTAAAGGTACTTTGATTTCAATCATTTAAAACTTCACTGATGTACGTTGTTTGAAAGAAGTCTTCAGTGCTGTTTGAGCAAAATCAGTTCAGCCATTTCAACAAAGGAGATTAGGGAAAGAATGGTAGATCTGCCAATGTTAAGATTTTTCTCAGCAATTTCTATGGAGACTCCGTCTGCACTCTGAAGCAGAAGTCTGAAATGTGGCAAAGGAATAATCCCAGCTAGGATCAGAGAGATGCTTTTTTTGCTATCCCTATGAAAATCCATCCAGATTTGAATGAGCAGTAAGCCTCTGAAAATCACTATTCACATATGTTTAGTAGAGTTGAGTTAGAGGCTTGATTAAAATCTCTGTATGTCGTGTGTCCATTGAACCTCTTCCATAGAGCTCCCTATGCCAAGCCAACTTCACTGAACATGTTCCTAGCTTGCACTAAGCTTCCCACCTAGCAGGCATGCAGCTAGAATTCTGGATAGCACAATCCTACCACCGCATCCGCAGATACAGCAGAAACCATCAGTCAACCATCCCTTCGATGGGCCTGTAGGGGAAGATTTATTGCATTGGGCCTTGTGCCCTTATTGTAGGAGTCAAGTGAAATGAAAAGGTCATCTGAGGCAGAAATGAGAATAGAGCAGATCTTCAATATGGCATATTTCCTCCATATAGTCAGTGACTTTCAGCATAAAAGGGCCAGAACTATGTAATTTGGCTATGTACATATGCTGCACATGCCTCCAATGGCTGTCCTGCATGTACAGGGGGGATAATTTCCTACCTTGTAATTGCTTGACTCTACAAACTGAATGTTTTGTTTATATATGCAAGCATTGTGTTTAACATGCATCTATTTGTAGTGACTGTGTAAAGCATTAGATTGGCCTCACTGAATAGTTGGGACAGATACAGGACAAATAGTGGAATACATATTGTGGCAAGGCTCCGGCTGTTCCCCGTGGGTCTCTCACTACTGATGGATAGTGTTGCTGTGACCCTCACACGGCCTCTTTCTTTTTTTACTAGAGGCAGGAGCCACAGCCTGCTGAGCCATACACACTCATTATAGGCCAGTTTATAGATTTGGGGTAGAAACCTCTCTGGAGTCCTGATCTCCCTTCTCAGGGGCAGATTCTATGATGCTGTGTATGTGGGGGGGGGGGGGTACCCTTTTAAAGCAGCTCCACAGGCCTTAATTGTCTGTAGATGTCTAATTAGCCTGTAGTTTCCAGCCAGCTCTAATTGATTCCAGGTGCCTGCCTGATTATGTTGCACTAAACAGGGCCAAGCCCACTCAGGGGAAGAGAAAGCTGTTCACCCAAGCCCCAGCATGTCTTCCCTCCATTAGTTTGTGACAGCCAGCTGGTCTGGATCTGTCACATATCCTCCCCGCACTCCGCCACTCAATTCCCAGGGTTTGGGCAACTTGGGATATTAAGCATTGCCATGATGGTTCCCTTCCCTGTGTTGCACTCGGAACTGGAATGGTTGGAGGGGCACAAACCACCGGGTCTTTCTTGCATTCTTTTCCGTCTTCCACTGCATCCATTGGTGGGGGACTTGGTCTGTCACAAGGATAAATCTGTACCCAAGCAAGTAGTACCACAGTGCTTCCATGGCCCATTTTACAATGAGGAACTCTCTCTCAATCACAGCATATTTATGTTTCCTGGGAGTTTCCTGCTAAGGTGGAGTATGGGATGCTCCTCTTTCACAAATATTTGTGATAGAACTGCCCCCAAATCCAACCTCGGATGCATCTGCCTCAGGATGAATTCTTTGGAGAAATCCGGGGCTATTAACACAGGGTTGCCACAGGGGGCAGTCCATAGATCCATGAATGCCTTCTCTGCTGCGTTGGACCATTTAACTGGGTCTGGACCACGAGCCTTCACCAAGCCCATGAGGGGACTTCCTTGTGTGGCAAAGCGGGGAATGAACCATTGATAATACCCCACAACCCCTAGTAATGCTTGAAGCTGCTTCTTGTGGCTTTGATGGGGCCATTGTTGGAGGGCCTGTAATATATTTAATTATGGTTTTACAAGCCCTTTCCCCACTACATATCTGAGATACCAGGTCTCTGTGAACCTTACCTCACACTTGGCCAGCTCATCTAAAGGTATCCAAGACAGTCTCTACCTTCTTCAGGAGGGTTTCCCAGTCTGTGGTATGGAGGACCACGTCATCTAGGTAGACAGCCGCATACTTGGCATTGGGGCTTAGTAGCTTATCCATTAGCTGCTGAAAAGTAGCCAGGACCCAATGAAGACCAAAATGGAGGACTGTATAGTGAAATGGCCCTCTGGTGTCAAGAATGCCATCTTCTCCTTGGCAACTTCGGCTAGGGGAATTTGCCAGTGTCCCTCTATCAGGTCTAGGGTTGTTAAGTATTGGGTATCACCCAGACGGTCCAGTAGTTGGTCTGTGAGGGTTGGGTTACACGTACAACTGGGATATCACATTTAGCCGCCAGAAGTTATTGCAGAATCTTGTGGTGCCATCGGGTTTGGGCACCAGCACTATAGGACTGGACCACTGACTTTGGGACTCACTGATGATCCCTATGTTCAGCATCTTTTCCACTTCTTTCCATTCCAGCATATTTCTTTCCTTTTGGCAGCTGGCACCCGGCAGGGGCTTCTGGGCCTCACCACAGAGAAACAAGGTGAACATGCTGGCTCATTGTTCCTGGGGCCAGGCCTCTCACTGAGCAGTTCTCATGAACATGAGGAGATATGCCTCTATGTCGTACTCTGACATCCTCTTTGGTAGACAGCCTGAGACCCTCAAGGTTTGGGGCCCTTTGGACCCTGGAGTCCGAGCTGTAAGGGTCTTTAGCTGGTCTAGTACTTCTTGGATGAGGGCTCTGTCAGAGGCCACTTGATTTATTAATAACTGGTTGGTCTCCTTCTGTAGACATGTAGTCTCCTATAGCACCAACCCCTGTCCTGGATGGCCTCCGGTTGGGCTGCCGTGGCCTGGACCAGTGGTTTCACCAAGTCCTTCATTGTGCTGAGAGCCTCTAGCCCAAGTAAGCAGGAGAATATACACCAACATCACCGTGCCCTTTTTAAAACTTATTTTTGGCGTGGTTTTTTTTTCTCTTCACCCTCTTTCTTCTGCCGCACTATGAATTGATCTCACTCCTGATACCCGTTCTGGCAAAGCTCCGGCTATTCCCTGTGGGTTTTGAGCTTCTGGTGGATAGTATTCAGCCTCAGAGGCTTGCTGTGGCCCTCACACAGCCTCTTTTTACTAGAGGCAGGAGTCAGTCTACTGAGCCATTCTCATCATAGTCTAGTTGATAGATCTGGGATAAAACCCCCTCTGGAGACCTGATCTCCCTTCTCAGGGGCAGATTCTATGATGCTGTGAGAGGGTTTTGGGGGGAATGCAGGTTCACCCACTTTTCTGGATTCCGGCCCAGGGACCCTAAGACAGTGGCAACAGGCAGGGTTACTGTGGCTCCCAATCTGGCTTTTGGGGAAGCAGCCCAGGGAAAAAATGACCCCTCCCAGTACCTTTCCTTTCATACCTGACAGTCAGTCCTCTGCTCACACCCACACAGCTCTTTCACATCACACTTCCCTCTTCCCCCTTCCTTACCCGGGGGAGGGGGGAACCCTATTAAAGAAGCTCCCCATCCTTAATTGGCTGCAGGAGTCTAATTAGCCTGTAGCTTCCAGCAAGCTCTAATTGATTCCAGATGCCTGCCTGATTATGCTGCACTAAACAGGGCCAAGCCTACTCTGGGAAGAGAAAGCTGTTCACCCAAGCCTCAGCATAACATCCCTCAATTAGTGTGCTGAAGCTAGCTGGTCTGGGTCTGTCACAATATTTTACCGCATTATGTTGCTAATATGCCCTCATGCTCTGAGAGCAGAAGCTTTGCTTTGTGTTTGGGGAAATGAGACTGAAATGCAATCTAATATCAAATATTTTAGCAGGGTCATTCTTGAAGAACCATTTCCTGGAAGCTGCCTTTTTTCCCCCCAATAACACTAGATAGTTTGGTACTTCTTTCAGGGCTCTGGATTAATACAGGTTACCAGATTGCAGTTCTTCTGAAGAAACATGTAGAGAGATGCTTCCTAAGCCTATGAGCACAAGCACAAAACTACTCAGTTCTGAGTATAGGTATTTTCCAAAGATTCAAAGAGACCACATACATCCCTCCCAACACTTTAGTTTGCCCACTTATTCCAAGTGGAATTTGTTTCCCTATTATAAAGTTTTAAATGAAATGATATGTCTTATTCAGAGGCTCAGATCCTCACTGGTGAATACTGGCATAACTCTTCTGATTTCAGTGTAGCTACTCCAAATTACACCAGCTGAAAATCTGTTTCCTATTGTTCAGTTTATATTCTGTATGCTGCTTCCCTGCTAGTCTCAGGTGCCCAAGGAACATTAGTCACACATTCACTTGCCTGCTTGAAGCTGTCTCAAATGTGTCTCAAAAGCTCAGATGCATTCTGATACAGTGGGATCATCATTTAAAGCCTTCTGAGGTGTATGTGTGCTGTTGCAGGGGTAAGCAATGGAGCAGAGACATCTTCAGTCAGTGGGCTGGGTTTGGAAGTTTCCATCATGCACATACATTCAGTACAAACCTGAGTTCTGGCTCCCTGCAAACACTTGCGGGTGGAGGAAAAGGCCAGTGCTCTGAGTGTTTTGGGGTGATCAGGAATAGTGCTAAGGATCAGGAGCAGCCCTAGATGAGCTGCCAGCAACTGGCACCCTAGGCAAAACTTGCGATTGGTGCCCCCGCCTCCAAAGCCCTCAACTGCCATTTATCTTGGTGCCCTAGGTGACTGCCTAGGTCGCCTGTATTGACGGGCCGCCACTGCTAAGGATGGAGGGTAGGCATTGCTGTGAGTGAAATAAGGATAATCATCCTTGATGCTGGATCAGTATCTCAAGCTCTTAACTATCTCTCTCTGTCATGAACAGAACTTCATTGTGGAGCCATGGATCACTTTCATGACCCAATGACCTGATATTTACTTCCTGATAAGTGTTCCAAAGGCATAACATTTACTTCTAAAATGGACTTCCCCACTTTTTTTTCATAAGAGGAAGCTCCACAGGACTTCCATTCATATTCTTAAATGAAAAGGAGATCTAAGCAGGAACCATTTAAAAACACATTTAGTAGTATGCCAGCGACGCGGCAGGTTTGTTCTCATCCCGTCCCACTTTTTTCCTCCCTTGAAACAATGACCCTGCTCTTAGCAGATTTTCCCTAATATTTTATTCAAATGATTCCACTACCACCGAAGCATTCCCAGCATTAACTCAATTGCACTAGACCTGGTGCAGAGCTTTGAAAAGGAGCCAAGTCAAGACAGCAAGACCATCCTGATTTGTGAAGTCTATCAAACTCCTCTGTATGTTGGCCCAGATCTCACAAAGCCTGTCTGAAGATATTTGTAATTATTGCTGGGAAAAGAAGTATAAGTTCTAAGATGGAATAAGTACTTTCCACTTTCTGTGTGGCAATCCTTGCCTTTACCATCATTAAATTAATTCTGTGAAATTGATAGGGCACATACAGTAAATGGCTGGTTCTTTTCTCTGCCTTTCATTCAAGCCTGTTCTCCAACTCCGAGTCTGCATAAAGCAGAAAATACCATTATCACACTGGGCAACAGCATGCAGGAGTACTATAATTGAGAAGGTTTCAATCACTACAATTTTTGAATTGGTAATTTTAAAAAGGTTTCAGTAGAATTTTCCATATGGAAACAATTTACCCCCTGCTCCCTGAGCCTTTCTTTTCCTTGGGTACACAAAGAAGGCATCGTTAATTCTGTACACAAGTTTTATCCAATAGGACAGAACACACCAGACTAAGTACTTCTTAGCTACTTGGAATTACACTAGAAATAAATGTTGGCCTTTGTCATCTTCTTTGGGTTTTAAAAGAATATCAATCTCTGGGACTTTTTCAGAATGGAAGGTAAAAATGAGCTTGATTAAAGCCTTTCTGTCATGAAAGGTAAGTGCATTTTTGTTAGGGTATATATGGAGCGGAACATCAGCCAGTGTGATGTCTTATTTCTCAAATTTACTGCAACACAGCTCTGCAGGCTTATATTGGCTTAGAATCTTGCCCATGTACCTAAGTATTATGTTTTGTAGATAGTAACAAAACTATGGGCCAGATTTGCATCTTATAAGGTTGCTGGCTGCAAAGAGAGGCGGACATAATGAGCCTTTCCTCTTTCCTCTCTGTGCAGTAGCCAACCATAGTTGATGTACTTACACTGCTATGAGCCCAAGTCACTTCTGAAAATGGGATGTAGCCATTAATGTAGTTGTGTGGGGGAGATTGGTAAAAGTATGCAGGGGCTTTTGAGTTCAGTACTAAAACACCTTTATAAATCTGTTCTAGGCACCTCTGAAAACTCCACTTCGAGCCTTTCTACAGCTTCAGAAACTAAATGGCTTAGAAATCTGGGCCTAAGGCAGGTTTGGAAGTTTTACCTATGGATACTTTTGTCCCTAAGTCACTTTGGTGAGTAAGTGCTGGAGCTAGGGGTGCTGAGGGTTTGAAGTGGATTCCATCATATGCGTACATTCAATGCCTCTCAGCAACTCTACTACACTAATTGTTTCAGCACCCATGTTTAAGTGCTTTGGAAAATCCCAACAATACTTCCTGGGTTGCTGCCATAAACATAAATTGAAAATGTCCAGTCAACTGGTTGGATTAGAAAAAAATGCAGTTTTCTTCATGTGCTGTTAAACAATTATTTCATTTGATAACAAAGATTTCTGGTCCTTCAAAAACTGAGACTTCCCTTAGTAATCCTGTATATATTCATGACGTCTATAGGACACTGACACATTGTGAGAAATGGAAAGAATGTCTTACAATTTCACTGTCCTCCATAGAAGGAACTAAGGGCGAAACAAATTAATCCTTTTTTGTTGTCCATTTCCTTTATTTTTCCCCTCATTTTTTTTCTTCCCTCTGTTTCCTTTTTCTCTTCAGTGCATCTGTTTTTTCCCTTTTTTTTCAATATGATTTTCCTTTTATTCCTTTTTAACTTCATCATTTTGCACTACAGTTTTGCTTTTGGAAAGTTTCAAGAAGGTGTAATGGCACTTTGGATGCTTTGAAATTTCATCTCCATGCTGATGTGAATGATCTGCACGTGTGGGAACATGGACACAATACTGATTTGATGCCATAATATTCTATTAACATGTATAATGTGAAAGCCATACATTTATTTTCCCCAGAACTGTCCCATTTCAGTCTTTCATTGCTTGGAAGCCCTTTAACCAAGTTACCAAATAATTATTTTGTGCCCATTCTCAGGGGATGTACGATATGGCCCATGAGTGTTCATACACCAGTTATTAAATGAATAAAAATGAATCCAGTCAATATTTTGAGATGTGATCTGGTTGGATTATTTTCCAAGTTTATATATCATTATAGGAAGACAAACCACATATTCTAGCAATTCATATGAAGCCTACTTCTGCACTCTGTGAAATCAATGCCATCTTCTGGGGGACGAACTGAGCTCCTAATATGCAAATTATTCCACAGACCACACAAAATGCAAATGTAAATTACATAACACACAAAATGCAACCCTACTAACTTTGCTCTGATAAAGAAATGGTGTGGATTACATTCTGAACCAAATACAAAAGCTAAAATTTCAAGCAAGATGGAGAAAGTATCTTACATCTTCATTCTTAGAGATTTCTGTGTATTTTGCAAAGGTTTTGTGATTCCCAGGTATGATTGCATATTGCAGCTGCTCTTTCCTACTTAGAATGCTGCATGATAATATTCAAGCAGGCACTAAAAGTAATTTGAGAAGCATCCTTCCAATAAATTATTCATTTTAAACAGCCACTATTAAATATCTGGCAGTATTATTTTGCTTAATAAAAACAGCCCTCTTTTTAGTACGAAAGGGCTTCATAATAGATCTGGCATCTTGTGGAAGCAGGATGAAAGAGGTGTTCAACATACAGCCGCCCACCACCTTCAAAAATAGCAAACTATAGCTGAGAAATAATCAAAATACAGCTCCATGTCATAAGAGCAAAAGAAATCTGACAAATGGAGCATGATTATCCTCTCCTTTGGATAAGCCCACAGGATGTATACAGTCATGAGGAAAACTCCATAAGCTGTTTTTTGTGAAGTTCCAGAAACATTGTCCAATGATGTAGCTAGGTTAACAGGACAATAAAATGAGTGCAGAGCATCATGCAAAGACATTCATCGCTATAGATGTCCTGAAATCCAGAAGAAATATGATTAATCTGAGGGCATCCACTGCAGAAGCTATTCCTACTGGGATGGTCTCAGAGCTTCCTTTTCACACTTATCTGAGGGAAAAACTCTGTGAGATAAATTTTAAAAGTTTGTTTACTCCCCCTCCCCTCCCCCCCCGCCCCCGACCAATGGAGCAATATTTCTGATCACATAATCTCAGTTGGGCAGAAATGTGGGATGAGGATGACACTGCTGGTTGATCATGGTTTATACATGATCAGAGGCTACCCCATGTCCACACACTGCTCATGTTCTGATTGTTAAGGGCTTAATTGGCATATATGTCATGCATCTCTTGTGAAAGCCCTTTGCTCAGGGGATCATTCCTACTGACTCTCTCCTTCAATTGTTCTGAAGACATAATATGATAAAACCAATAATTATTCCTTTTTCTAGTTCCGATGTTTTTCTTTATATTCATATTATACAAACACCCTGAGTTGAAAGTATGTGATTAAGGTTGCAAACCTAAGCACCAAAGAGGTCTGAAATGCCAGAATTAGCATTGTCTACAACGTTAGTCCTTTCCCCCTGCCCTTTTTTGCATATGCATTATAATCCACATTGAAATCTGCAAAGTCTTTTTAAATATATGTGTTCCACCAGACAGAGAAAAATCTACTGGAATCTAGGCAGGATTCTGATGGAGCTTTGCCTACCAGGTTAAATTCCATCAAAAAAGTCTGTGTAGTCCAGCTCCACATCAGCCTACCTGATAGGCTGATGTGGAGATTGGAGTCTGGCTCATAGCTTCTGGGCAGCCCAGGCTCCTAGTTCTTCAGATGGACTGCTTCAGAGCAGAAGCTTCAAGGTCTTTTGGAGTTCCTAGTTCAGTGGTAGCCTGCCACACAAATTGTCCCATACCTTGGGATCCCCAGTACTCCTGGGTGGAGAAAGATGATTGCACTCTGGAGAGAATTTTGAAAATTTTATTTTTCATTCTGAATCAGAAAAAAAAATCTTGAAATCCATCTCTAAAATATAATTACTATTCTCTACCCAGCTCCATTGCCTGCTGTCAGATTAGTTATTTGGACCCATGCCAGGCATGGCCTGCAGAAGCCCAGAACTGTAACTGGAGGGGAACTCCTGCTCAGCCCTGCACTGTGTCAGGCTCAGTATGGATAGAATTGTCAGAGGGTTTTTTCGCTGCTACCTTTCTAGCATATGTGAAATTTGGGTAGATTTCCACTGTGATGGCAAATCTCTGAAACAAAGACTAGCCCTTGCCAAATATTAATGACCCTACCACAAATCATAGTGGTGCTGGAACTTCTCAAAGGCATGGTCTCCTGAATTATTGTAAGCAAAAATGGTTTTGGTTCCCCCCTTCCCTTCATTCCCCTAGTTCTTTGAAACAGATCAGGAGTGCTGAAACAATTTTTTATATTCAAGGTCCTGAAAGAACAAACCATGTATTTGGGTGTTGTTACTAATTTAAGGCAGGAGCTACTGCTACACCTCCAGCACTGCTAGTTCTAGTACCTCTGGAACAGCTGAACTCTGTGGGCAGAAATTCTACCTCCCCCTCTCACATAAAGACAATAAAGAAACTGTAGGCAGATATTGCGCATAAAAAATTTCAGTCTGAATTTTTAAAATTTAGCAAAGTTAATGGTATTGAAAACAGTCCTATAATGGGACATATTACATGACCTGTATAATCAGCAGCATTACCAGACTTGCTTATATTTAGCTATTCAAAGTCCGTAAATGAGTCACACAGGGTGAACTCTGTTTTCTAGAGACTCTTAAATGGTTTCAGTTATATGAAAGGGCATCCACACCCTTCTACTAATTATAGCAAGATTTACCTAATAATAAATTAAATCATACAATATAGTTTACTATGCTATATGAAGGCCCCATGTAACTTAACAGAAGCCAACTAAAACCAATGATTTTGCAAAAAGGCCACAAATCCCAAATAAACAAACAGTGTTCAGTTTAAAATTGGCTTGGTGGTAATTCATATTCATCCTCATAGCTGCAAAATGTTTACACTGGGGTTTCCAGTTCATAAATCCTTACTTTTAGGCATATTTGATGACAACCACTCTTGCCAAAACAGATATAGTGTTATCCATTTTCAAAAAAATGGATTTTGACAAATGCAAGCTTGTTCTGAGAACCCATGATTCATTTTCTATACTCCCAGCTATGGAAATAGTAGTTTTTTTTTTTTTAAATATACAGGCTAGTGCCTTACCCATCAGTGTTAATTTATTAAGGGCTGGTCTTCCCACATTTTATCACATTGTTTGGCATCTTACTGCTGAGAAATTTTATTGATTTCAAGGAAACTACTCCTGGAGTAATCAGAAGCTGGCACTAAACAGCAGAAATACTTCTCCTGCTATTACCTGTCCTCTTCTGTCTTTGTATATGCTAATCAGAAGACATTAATATTGGAGGGTGCTAGCACCAAGTGCCCTGCCCCTCTTCAAAAATATATTAATTTATGGCCAGTTTATTTCTCCCATGAAATTTTGCTGCCTCCATTTTTTTTAATACAGTGTGTAGCTTTCTCTTCTACAGTGAAATCTTTGTTAGCCAGCACTCTGTTAACCAGAAAACTTTGTTATCCGGCATTGCCCCCTGTCACATCTTCAGGTGCACAGGCCTGGCTTGGTTTACTATGATTGGCTTAACAATTTTTTATTTAAGAAGTACTAATCATCTTTAACTCAAAATAGGAATGTGAGACCAACTGCCTCACAGAACAAAACTACCAATATTAAAAACTTGAGTTTTACTATTATTGTCCATTGTTTTTTCCTAGGTTGATGGGATCCTCAGATAACTGGAATTTTTAGATAACCGGAGTGTCCTAATCCCTGAGCATGCTGGATAACACAGGTTTTACTCTATTTAACAAATAGAACTTACACCAAATATGATTTTAAATTATTACAAAATATATTAAATTTCATTCGAACCACTTGTTAGAGGCATACTATCATCTTCATTCTGTTCTCTGTCATCTTTTATAAGTTTGCCTATCTTGAAATGCTGTATGTTGCACTTTTCTCTTTTATTTTCCTTTTTGAACTCTATAGTCTGCAACTGTCACATGTTTTTGGCTGATTTTTTGTGTGCCTTTTCTCATTTTAAAAACTAGTATTGCTGTTTGTTTTTCACATCACCTCAGTGTGAGATCACAAGACCTGCTCATCATTGGAGGGGAGATTTTTTCCAGTAAGACCTTGGTAAGAAGAGGTATTGGTTATTCAGTAGACATCAGTCTTCTCTATCAGTCAATCCTAATAGACCAAAGTCCCAGCATGAGATAAGTGCTGTTGGAGGCTCATCCTTTTGAAAGAGTTATAGAATTGAGGTTCTGACTATTTCAAGATCCTAGAATAGAAGCCTTTAATAAATTAAAAACCCTGTTTAATGATTTACAAGAGCTAGGCTTATTACTGTTAGTATTACGATTGCTCATAGTAATTGTAAGTATTAACCCAGTCGTCCTGCTTTTATCCCAAACTGAGTAATTGATGTGGCCCTGCTCTATGTTTTCAGCAGAATATACCATTCTGTATTCTGACTTGTTGTGTTGCTCTGCCTTGATAGATGACTACAATGTTTCACCACATTGGTGATGGGAAGTAAAATGATTGCTACATATATAGCTGCTAAGTTTTAAGTAGTCTCATCTGACATTTATGTACATTAAATGTAAAAATGTAATAAGAAAAGCAAAAGAAGATTTTGAGGAACAGCTAGCCAAAAACTCAAAAAGAAATAACAAAATGTTTTTTAAGTACATTAGAAGCAGGAAGCCTGCTAAAAATGGGTCCCTAGATGATCGAACTATAAAAGGCGCAATCAAGGACGATAAAGCCATTGCGGAGAAACTAAATGATTTCTTTGCTTCAGTCTTCACGGCTGAGGACGTTGGGGAGATTCCCAAATTTGCACCGTCGTTTGTGGGTGATGAATCGGAGGAACTGTCCCGGATTGAAGTGTCATTACAGGAGGTTTTGGAACAAATAGAAAAACTTAATGTTAACAAATCTCTGGGACCGGATGGCATTCATCCAAGGGTTCTAAAAGAACTCAAATGGGAAATTGCTGAACTATTATCTGTGGTTTGTAACCTATCCCTTAAATCGGCTTCTGTACCTAATGACTGGAAGGTAGCCAACGTGACACCAATATTTAAAAAGGGCTCTAGAGGCGATCCGGCAATTACAGACCGGTAAGTCTAACTTCAGTACCGGGCAAATTAGTCGAAACAATAGTAAAGAATAAAATTGTGAAGCACGTAGAAGAACATAATTTGTTGGACAAAAGTCAACATGGTTTCTGTAAAGGGAAATCCTGTCTTACTAATCTATTAGAGTTCTTTGAAGGGGTTAACAAACATGCGGACAAGGGGGATCCAGTAGATATAGTATACTTAGATTTTCAGAAAGCCTTTGACAAGGTCCCTCACCAAAGGCTCTTGTGTAAATTACATGGCCATGGGATAAGAGGGAAGGTCCTTTCTTGGATTGAGAACTGGTTAAAAGACAGGAAACAAAGGGTAGGAATAAATGGTAAATTTTCAGAATGGAGAGGGGTAACTAGTGGTGTCCCTCAAGGGTCAGTCCTAGGACCAATCCTGTTCAACTTATTCATAAATGATCTGGAGAAAGGGGTAAGCGGTGAGGTGGTAAAGTTTGCAGATGATACCAAACTGTTTAGGATAGACAAGACAGAAGCAGACTGTAAGGGACTCCAAGAAGATCTCACCAAACTGAGTGATTGGGCAACAAAATGGCAAATGAAATTTAATGTGGATAAGTGTAAAGTAATGCACATCGGGAAAAATAACCCCAACTATAACAGTATGATGGGGGCTAATTTGGCTACGACAAATCAGGAAAGAGATCTTGGAGTTATCGTGGACAGTTCTCTGAAAACTTCCACACAGTGTACAGCGGTGGTCAAAAAGGCAAAGAGGATGCTAGGAATTATTAAGAAAGGGATAGAAAATAAGACCCAGAATATCTTACTGCCCCTGTATAAAACTATGGTACGCCCACATCTTGAATACTGTGTACAGATGTGGTCTCCTTACCTCAAAAAAGATATTTTGGCCTTGGAAAGGGTTCAGAAAAGGGCAACTAAAATGATTAGGGGTTTGGAACGGGTCCCATATGAGGAGAGGTTAAAGCGACTGGGACTTTTCAGTTTAGAAAAGAGGAGACTGAGGGGGGGATATGATAGAGGTATATAAAATCATGAGTGGTGTGGAGAGGGCCGACAAAGAAAAGTTATTTATTAGTTCCCTAAATAGAAGAACTAGAGGACACCAAATGAAATTAATGGGTAGCAGGTTTAAAACTAATAAAAGAAAGTTCTTCTTCACACAGCGTGTAGTCAGCCTGTGGAACTCCTTGCCAGAGGAGGCTGTGAAGGCTAGGACTATAATAGAGTTTAAAAAGAAGCTAGATAATTTCATGGAGGTTAGGTCCATAAAAGGCTATTAGGCAGGGGATAAAATGGTGTCCTTGGCCTCTGTTTGTCAGAGGCTGGAGAGGGATGGCAGGAGACAAATCGCTTGATCATTGTCTTCGGTCCACCCTCTCTGGGGCACCTGGTGTTGGCCACTGTCGGCAGACAGGATACTGGGCTAGATGGACCTTTGGTCTGACCCAGTACGGCCGTTCTTATGTTCTTATGTTCTTATTATTAAAATAATATACATATTAGTAAATATTGGCATATATCCCTAAATTTCATCTTTAGAAAAAAAATAAGTGGATGTATTGCTGGTGCTGGTGCTTCACTGCCTTGTTCAATAAAGATCTCTGTTTATATACAGGACAACAGTGCTGTTATTGTGCAGCTTCATTTTATTTTCTCACCAGTGAAAGATAGACACTAATCTCTTTGCCAGAGTGAGTGGGTATTGTGCAGGTGTGACTTAATCCCATGGCTCAGGGGGACCATGTGGGAGAGATAGTGACTTTCTATCACCAGCAAGAAGAGTCAGAAATGTAGCTGCACAAAACACACACACAATAATCCTTGCAGGAGCTAACACCCCACTCCATTCTGATGTAGGATAGCCAGCCAAACCCAAGAGGTAGCTACAGACATTCAAAAATGAACTCAAATAGGGTCTCAGTGATCCTCTTCCAAATAGTTTTGAAATGCCCTCTTCCCCATAGGAAGCCAATTTTTGGGCTCTTCAGCACCCCTTATACTTGCTGCTTTCTCAAGTCAGCTGAGGTGCGAGTGCCAAATTTGGGGGGAAGATACCGAAATGTTTGCTCCTCTCCCATTCAGCATGAGTATTTGGGTAGAGGCTCAGACCTTTTCCCCCAAAGCTGAAGAGGGTGCTCTCTATGCTGTAGAAAAACGTTGAGAGACTCAGACTCTTTTGTGCTCCCCATCACTACTCTTTTGTACCTTTTTGAGGTACAAAACCCATGGTATTTGGGATGATCATGAGTGCATAAAACTGGACAGCTGGCCTCTGGACACTGAGCACCTTTACAGACTTTCCAGGACAACGACCTCAAAAAAGGGATGGTCCTGGGAAAAACTGGACAGGTGGCAACACTACTACTCCCATGAAGGAGGGATTTCTCAGACAAGTACCAATGTGTAGAGACGGGGAGCTGAGGTCACTAGAGATATCCTGCTCCCAGAAAAGTAGGGTTTGCTCTTGGCCCTGGTCTACACTAGGAAGTTCATTCAAAATAAGGAGAGTTATTTCAAAATAACAAGCAGGTTGTCCACACTACCAAGCCCATTATTTTGAAATAACTCCTGCTTGTCATAAGGAATAGCACTATTTCATAGTTGTTATTTTGGGAGTTTTTATTTTGAAATAATTGATTCTGAAATAATTTCTTACTGTAGACATACCCTTATTGTGGGGTCTCATACTGCCAAGGGCCTTTCTTAGGGCCTGCCTATAAAAGGCCATATCCAGCCTCTGCTGGCTTAGCTTGGAAGTCAGTTGTGCTGGTCCAGTTGGGGGTACTCTACACCTGATGAAGAACCTTCTCTTAGAGGGACTGTAGTGGAAATGGCCCATTTTGTGACCCTCCCTTGAAGAGAGAAAATGGGTAATGGATAAGTCAGCCACCATTTGAAGTCTGAAGTGTGTGTGTGTGTGTGTGTGTGTGTGTGTCTGAAGGGTGTGTGTGAAAACTGCCAGACCCCTCAGAAGATTCTGAGTGAGCCATGGAAACACACTGGGGCTTGGCAGGAGCAGCTGAACCAGGAGCTCATGGTGAGTAGGCAGGAGTATTCTACTAAGATAGGGAGACAGTAGCATTTTGGCAGTGGAAAAGGCTAGGGGATGCCTGACCAGACAGTACTCTTGCGGCTTAGGGTTTCATATTGCCTCGCCTTAGCCTGCTATGGGACTGAAAGGGCTGAAGGAGAAACTGCTGCTGTTTGATCTCTCTGCTATGCAGGAGGCAAACAGGATGGGTGTGCTGCATCTGGGGAGGAGCAGTCATTCTTCTGCCTCCTACTCGAGCCCAGGAATGTACATCTGGTTTTCTTTGTTGACCAGCTCCACCTACAGTTGTGCATGATGGGATAGGGGTTAGGTGTGCATGAGTGACTCCAAAAGAAAATACATGACTGTCATGTGAGTTGTGTGACACTGGGCAGATCAGGACTAGGCCCTAAGCCTTCAATGTAATTAGTCCCTCCTCAATTAAGAAACCATGCTGAACTCATTGAGATGACTCAGAATTAAATACTTGCAGGGTTAAGCACCATGTTCACAATCAGAGCTTTGAAGTCAGCGGGGTTCCATGAAGGTTTGAGTTACTGCCTTCATCAAGTCTGTCTGCATAGTGCTTTGGGAAGGCTGTTGTATAAAAATGTAAAATCACATTAGTGATTCTGCAGTACCGTGTCTGCAGTACCGTGTCTCTATAACCATGTTAATTTTAATTTCTTTCCCCCCTGTTTTATTATTTAGACTTTTAGAAACCTGTTTCAACTCTTACTCGTTGCTTTTCTAACAACATTATTTTCACTTGGCATCACTTCACCTGTGTTCTATTGTTAAGACATTGTTTTTATTGTTTTCATGTGTAAATGGAGAGGTGTATTTACCTCAGTTCAGTAAATTAGTTGAGGTGGATCTTTGGGAAAACAAATCCTATTTTTCTAAACTGTCTAGGAGAAGGCTAGATATTGTAGAACACATAGTTTTTGGGAACTTAGAGACTGGGTGTGTATTTGAGGTCATCTTGCTCATTTTAACCAAGGCTGGTGGAAGTCTGAATGTGATTTCGAGTGTTGCTGACAGGCTGCTGAGGTTAGAGCTACTGGAGCAGGGCTGCAGTTATACATGAATAACCATGGTATGATCAGCATGCTGCTAGGCTAGTTGTTAGAAGCCTGGGTGGAGAGCTACAACAGCATTGTGAGGCATCCCAGATTTCAGGTCAGGCAGTGATACAACCCCTTATTGGTCTGGAGTGCACCCTCTGAATCCTGACCGGACCATCATGCTCACCACAACTGGATGTTGCAAACAGACCAACAAATAAATCGCCTTTTCCCTCAGGATGTTCGAATGCTTGAAGGTAACAAAGCAGTAGGATTAAAAGCACTAACTCTTACTGATTGGTAAAACCTCTCATTCCCATTAATTTGTTCCAGATAAATGATTACTTCACCATGCATCTTAAGAAGGCTGCTCTATCAGATAATATCGACTGGAACAGTCAGACACCTGAATGAATGGCTTACAGAGAGTGCTATTTAGTGTGATCATTGCTAAGAAGCAAAGGTGGATTTAAAAAAAATGCTATTGCTTTCCATTCAGATGTTCTAGAAGTTTGGTCTGTGAGCCATCTGGGGCAGAGCATCATGTTTGGACATATTCTTGAAAGGATGGTAGATACAACCTCCAACTTAGACTATTGACATCTGGGAAGAATTGCACACCTGTGGGG
The DNA here is from genome assembly GCA_019425775.1 of Rafetus swinhoei. Classification (NCBI taxonomy): domain Eukaryota; kingdom Metazoa; phylum Chordata; order Testudines; family Trionychidae; genus Rafetus; species Rafetus swinhoei. Next base: position 184,302,933 of record CM033437.1, on the reverse strand, counting down.
ACAAAGAGAAAGAGTTGTGGAAGGCTTTTGTTTGTTTATTTTATTTCTTTCAAGCAGCTGAGAGTTTGGTACGCTATACATAGTTTTGACAGATGGATTAGTGGGAAAAGTGACATGCTAAAGATGCATACCAACTGCAATCTATATGACACAGTGTCTGGAGCTATCTCCGAGATATGGCCACCACATGCATAGACTTCCTTAAGTGTGTTCCTAAGAAAATGAATGAGGTGGAAGAACACAGGGGCTGTAGTCCTTTTTTAGTGACACATGACTTCAGTGTTCTAGAGAGGCTTTTGGGTGAAGTAATTTTCAGAGTTAAGCACCTAGATATTTTGGGGCTGGGCAATTTATAAATGTGTGAGAGGCAGAATATGTAGGTTAACAATACATGTAATTTACTGAGGAGAAAGCTGAACGAGAGATGAGTAAGCAGCGATGGAAGATTAGCAATGCATGTGAGAGAGTTACAGCAAAGATATCATTGAGTTAATCTCATGTATGCTGGTACCAGTCTCTTAGGGTGTCTATTAGTGCGTTTGTATACTGTGTATTTCTGTTTCTAATGGATTCTTTTTCTAGAAAGAAAGATAATTATGTGCCTCTCTAAAACAGGCTCTTGCTTGAGCTGTGACAACTATTCTCACTCCCCCGACTCTGAGTCACTGTTGCTTTCTCCACCCATCTCCACACTCGAGCGGCAGATTGTTCAAGCTGGAATAAGATAGGCGCAGGTGGCACCACCTACTGCAAATCCTTTTGTTCTTGTCAGCAGCTGCTGGTCTTTTCACTGTCTGCTCATCAGAGAGAAGAATCCTCTCTGATCTTTGATACTGTGCAACAATATCCTTCTCTCCCTGCCCCAAAAGGCATCCTTTCTCAATCAGTGACATAACAGTAAACTTATGTCTAGTTTGCAAGCTGCTCCTGAGTGCACTGCATCTGTATTGACTTGCCTGATCTCACTGTTTTGCTGTAAAGACAGCAAATTACTTTTTTAATCACGTTTGACATTGCAGCACAGCCTATTTTCAGCAAACTAGTCCTTTACAGTAGCAGTTTTGAGGAGGGGAGAATTAAATATCACAGAAGGTGAACATAAATGTGTGGAAAATTGAAAGTGGAACTTGCTATTTGGAAAAAATACAGTCTATTTTTATTTAATTGCTTTAGCATCTGATTTTCTGCTGCTGTCCCTATCACCTTCTACTTCTAGAAGCTTTGGAAACATGAGGGATTTATAATAGTTATAGAATTACTATTGGACCATTTAGTGTGTCTTACTTGATGGGGTACACTGGGGTGGGCCCAGGAGAAAGAAAGGTTACTGCTCTTCTCCAGTACCTCTGCACATGAGGCAGCCCCCATATTGAAGATAGTGCTCCCTATGCCCTAGATGTATAGATGAGGGGTGGAGAGAGACTTGTCTGTAGAGCTATGTCTCTGCTAGAGATTTCACAATGATTTTCCAATGGAAAATGCAGTTTCTGAAGGGGGGAAAAAAAGGTCAAGATGTTCCACAGAAGAACTTCAATTTTGTAGAAAACCTTTTAAATCTGTTTTTTGACTTATGAAAAATCAAAATGAAATACCTTTTTAGGGTCTGACCCAAAATCAATATAATGCTTAACTAAATCAAGCTGGACCACTTGGGTGTGAATCTGTTAAATGTAATTAAACTGTATTTCCTAAACAATTTGCTTTATTAGAGTTTTAACTCAAGACCCCATTCTCTTCTATGAGCTTCTTGAGGGGTACATCTACCCTACAGAGGGAGAGCTAAGCTGTCACCATTGATTTTCCAGGATTCGAATTAGCGGTCTAGTTAAGACCGCTAATTTGAAGTGAGAGAGGCACTCTGATGCCAGTAACCCTATTTTCACAAAGAGTAAGGGGAAGTCAAAGGAAGAGTATTCTTCCTTCAACTTCCTGCCATGTAGACAGCACCAAAAGTTGAATTTAACTACTTCCACTTCAGCTATGCAATTTAATGTAGCTGAAATTGCATATCTCAATTTGACTTTGTCCTGTAGAGTAGACATACCCTGGAAGACCACATCTCCCACAGTGCAATGCAGACCATTAGACCATGATAACATCATAAGATTAATTAAAGGTGTGTTGTACCATCTTCCTCTGTTGAGGACCTCAGGCTACTAAAGAATGGATGATTGAGGACTATTATACCCTAAATTCACTATTCTATGGAATTGTTGTTTTGTATACATACAAGCAGATGTCTTATTTTTCTGTCTACTGCTCAATAAGTTACTTAAAATAGTAGAGAGAGTTTCATCACTGAAAGAAAAAGAATCCCTCGATTGTAGAGTTATGTTTTACTACATTCTCCCACAACTTTAAATTACATCTTCTGTCAAATGCCCCATAGTTCCTAAAACTGAACAACTCTAGTGTCCAAGCAGAGGCACTAGATATAAAATGCACACCAGTAAACTTAGATCTAGCAGTTTATTCTGAGTTTTTAGCCTCTCTAAAGCTGTTGTCAAGCTGTGTTGCTGGAAAATCAAGCAAAAAAAGTATGTGATTTTTTTTTTTAACATAGCCAAGAGTTGATCCTTTGTCCTTATTCACTAGTATTCACCGTAATTTTTAATGTCTGGCTTCTGTTGTAGTCACATAGAAAGGCTTCTCCATAGCTTGCCACAGTCTCCTTTATACAGGTTTGTTGTTCACTCTGAAACAAATTCCTCACCTAGTGTTGCTAACTCACACACTGGATGGACCATTGCAGCAATGGTGTTGTGATGGGGTGGACAAGGCACCGATATCCTTGCTGGAGGCCTTTCTGCACCCTGCCCAGCAATAGGAGCAGAAAAGAGGTTCCCCAAGCAGAACAGAGTGGCAGTCTCTGCTGCAGCCAATCAGGGTGCAGCAGGCCGATATAAAAGAAGCTGCTGGGCCAGGGCTTGGCAGTTTCTTCCTGGAGCTCAACCTAAGCAGACCTAAAGGCTGACTGAGAGAACAGCAGCACTCCAGACAGCTCCGAGTGGGCGCTGGACTTGATAAGCCTAGGTGCAACCCCACCTTCATAATTAGCCCAACTGGGAGCACTTGCTGTGGAATAGGAAAGCTGGACCTACTTAAGTTGCTGGTGCCATCCACACTGTGGCCACCTGTGATGGGGCACACTCTCTCTGCACTGAGCAGGAGACGGTTGACCCAGTCCTAAGGGCTGAGAAAGCCACACCCTCTTTGCCTTACTGGGCATGCTCTAGCTACACAGCTATAAAAGGAAACAGTTCAATTCAGTTGGGGCTGGTGGCCAGCGGGACAGGATGGGCAGTGCCAGCTCCAGGCAAACCACAACAACTACTCAAATGCTGAGGCATTACCACACAGGCTGGAGGCCAGCCTGTCCCAGAGATCTCATGGTGCAAGAGGCAAGCAGGAGCAGACAGATCCCAGATGAAGGAGGAGAGACAGAGACCTAGGAGGGAGCTGAGACAACTGTAGCAGGAAGCAGCCCAGGGAAGGCAATGGCTCCATAGTAAGTGAGTCAAAGCCAGGGAGTCAGTGTGTTTTGGGTGGAGCTTTTCCTCACTGACTCAGTGGCTAGAGAAAGCAACTAACAGGGCCCTGAGCTGGGGTCCAGTGGAGTGAGAGGGCCTGTACCCCCCTGCCAGGGGATTTAAACCCTTCCCTTATCTCCCGTCTCTTGAGAGTGGACAACAGCACTCCCCGAGGAAAGGCAAGTTATTGACTCGGGCTATTGAACTGCACCACCTTGTGAATAGGAGCAAATTATAGCCTGTGGCCATTGGAACACACTACCCCAAGAGGACAGGTGAGTTATTGTCTAGAGCTATTGAACTGCAATACCCAGCAAATAGGGGCAAGGTACAGACTGTAGCCATTGGGTTGCACTGCCCTATGAGGAGCAGTTGTTAACTTGGACTAGTGAATTGCACTGCTCTGAAAGTAGGGGCGAGTCATTTGACTGTAGCCATTGGAACACATTTCCCCATGAGTTGTGGCAAGGTATGGACTCTGACCATTCGGCCACCCTGCTCCAGGGACTAAAAGGGGCAGGGTTATAGACATAGACTGGAGAGGAAAATTGGAGAGTTTACGAGAGTGCCAGGATTGAGATGGGCACCCTCACCCCGCACTTGATGGGGTATCCTCCCCATCCGTGTTACATATAGTGGAGACTATGGATAGGTCCCCAGGCGTGAGGAGAGGCTTAGACTAAGGAAATGAAGGGACGTGAGACATAACACAGGATTCTCCTTTCCTTTGTGTGTGAATAGGGGCAAATTATAGACTGTGGCCATTGGGTCACTCTGCCTTATGAGACTAAAGGGGGAGGGGTTTAGAGACTTTGGTGGGGGTATTTATAGACATGGACAGGGGAGCAAAAGTGGAGAGTGTGTGAGAGTGCTAGGAGTGAGACGGGCACCCTCACCCCGCACTTGGTGGGGTATCCTCCCCATCTGTGTTAAACAGCCATGTTAAATAATGACTTACTAAACATTGTTTTATGTATCTTCACACAGTACCTTCTGTGGCATGATTGTAGTTCATTGTTCTGCCACACAGGGAGCTAGTTGGTAAGTGACCTTATGGTGCTCTCTACTAAGCTCAGAGAAGCCAGGGCATGTTACTTCATCTCTAGGAATTATTTTCTTTGGCCTATGTCATATAGGAGGTCAGAGGAGATGATCATAGATGGTCCTATGGAAATTTGGTTTCACTGTCCAAAAAATTAAACTGCTCCAAATCCTGATTTGTTAGTCTCTTGTAAGGTTCTTTATCTGGGGGTTTAGAACCAAATATACAACTCCCTCTTTAGATCTTTCCTTAGGGTTTGTTATCTGTTGCATTAAACTGTTCTAACTAAATTGACTATTGAGTCCAATCCAATATTGCTTACTTGTTAAATTGACTCCGATAATATATTTGTGTTTTCCTTTTTAGTTTGATCAATAGGATTAACAGTAGCTCCATTTAGTGATATGCTTTATGCTTTAGAAATATAAATGTTTATAACATTGATACGAGTCACATGTCTTTCAAATAACCAATCTGAGCCAGATTAATTTAGAATTAAGGAATATACCACATAGACCTAAAAGCTATACCACCACCTAAAAGCTTAACAAACTTCAGCATGCATTCCTTGTCCAGGAAAAATTGCCTGTAATATCAAGTAAAGTGGAAAACGGAGTAGAATTAAGTTACAAGCTCTGGGGGTCTTCATATTCTTCAGACAACAGCACAAATAATCATAAATTTGTCATTAACTTTTCTTATCTTTTGCATCGATACAGCCTTCATAATGTAATCCCAAAGGCAACATTATTAAATTAGCCAATGTACACCTGCTGACAATGTGACTTGTTTATCCAAGTGATCCCTGCTGCAAATACTGCTGGCTTTACTAAATTTGGACAAATGTTTATCTTTGCTTTTATGCTTTCTATGTCATATTTATTCCCCTGTGATACCATATTTATTCTCCAGAGGAATCCACCTATATGCCTTTTTGTTCAATATGGTTTTGGAAGATTGAAATCCTTTTAGAGATATCTACAGATACATTTGCATTTCAGTGTAATCAATCGCTTCCAAAAATGTGCACACATTGGGGGTGTACCTTATAGTTGGTAGCATATTTCAAACATCACTTGTCACTTCCCCCACTAGCCTTCGGTCTAATGTCTGAGAAGCAGTACACCCATTCCTCATATGTCACAGATTTTATGAGTCCTGTGACATCTAACTGTTTCTTAAAGGCTTAGACAAGTTATGGTGTTTTGCAAGTTCTAGGTCTACAAATAGCAGTGCTTCACCCTACAAATTAGCCATATTTTCTTACAGAAGTGACCACTTTCCTCTGCAGTACATCCCAATGAGAAAATGGTTATGCGCGTCCATTTGCTATCATCTTGTTCACATGTCAGAAAAGTACAAAGTTGCATATTTAACTCTTATTAGCATTCACATTATTTTTACCATTGCATTTTAAGCTGTATTCAAGGCTCTATGAAGAATATGGAAGGAGTAGTTTTCAGAATAACTAGTTAATTGTTCTTCTTTAAAGAAGTTACAATAAGAAAAACATACCAGATTTTAGTTATACCTTTTTCTTGAATATGATAACATATTTCATAGAAAGAGGTGTGAAATTTGTATTCACAAAGCTTCATATTCACCAGTTCATACCACGTGGTGGGAGTTGCATTATCAGTCTTAATCTGACTGATTCATGCTTTTATATTACGCACTACTTTTATTATTATGGTCAACCAAATGTATAGTGTGCAGCAACTGTGTAACGACAGACCATTTCACAAAATGCTATAAAGAAAAGAAGTGCATGAATCACAACATGGAGAAGATATTCTAGTTCTCAGAGATACACTAAAACTGTTGAGTTAAAGGGGTCAATAGGACACTTGTTTAAATTGTAGCATAAATCTTTTTGTATGCTTTAGTACCACAAGCTGAGGATATTAAAAATAAAGGTGAAGTATGGACAAAATAGTTATTAGAAACAGAAGAGGCAGGCAGATAAATAAGAGGCAAAAAGGGAAGATTACAATTTGAAGAAGTTGAAGATACTGGCTAGCATGTTATGGGTATAAGTGTTTTCAGTCTGTGATCTTACAAAAAATGGAATAAGGGGATTGAAGAGCAGTTTTATATGACAAACCCAATACAATTATTTCACAATCAGTGTTAAACTCAAGGTGAGAAAAGAAACCAATGAAAGAAGAAGAAATGATCAAATAGAAAATATAACTACTAAGGTAATTTACAAAACACTCACAAACATCTTTACCATTCTGACACTCAGTTCCGATTACTTTAACAACTGATCTTTCATTACAGCCTGATCATGTATTCCCAGAGCTCTTTTAAATCCCAAATCTCTGGATCTCTGCCAGTTGGATCTTTTTAAAGTGACTTTTGGTGTTTGTGAAGGGGACCAGTGATATAAACTTGAAGAGTAAAATCCGTAGAAGAGATACAGCACAGGCACCAGCAGTTGTTCATGTGGCGGGACTACATTTAAATAGGCCACTAACAGCTCTGGTGGAATTGGGACCAATGACTTGGGAAGAGTTCGTTTTCCATTCCCAGTCTTGTGGGTCACAAATCCTTCAACACCACTGTATTTTTAACCTTTGTGAATATGATCAGTAGCAACAAACTGCCCTTTCAGACATTTCAGGCACATTCACTAAGCTGGAAAAAAATGGCACCTTTGAGGGGAACTATAAATATCCAATTAAAGGGAGTGTAAATGTCAGTTTGAACTATGGAAGTTCTCAGTATCCATTGAGAATACTAACCGGTGGATAGTCTTCATTATTTGATTACCAACTGATATTGTAGTTCTCGTTCTGTAACTGTATTTAGTTTCATAATCCATTATTTACTCTGCCAAAGACAGCTCAGCCTCAGTCCACATGCTCTCAGCTACTAATGAAAGGTCCATCTGCTCTGTCCTAGAGACAGCTTGCCAGCATAGGCTCAAGAGTCTCCCCCAAACTGCTAAAATTTCTGGAGACAGGACCCACAAAGACCGAGGCTTGCCCCTTTGCTCAACCTTAAAAAACATCATCTTTTTTTACATCCCCAGCTCCCTCTGCTCTGACCTACCAAGGTTATTCATATAGGCAAAAGAGACCTAATGTCTGTCGACAGAAGTTCCATAGGTATAGGGAAAAGCCCAGATTCATAGCCTCCTAGCTTGTTGACCATGCTGCCACCCATTTGCTGCATGTTTAACTGTATATAAATCTGCAAAGAACTATTTAATGAGGTCTCCTTATTTCAGAGTTTTATTGTAGTGCCCAAACTTCACAAATCAGGGGTTCATTGTACTGGTTACTATGCAAACATATAGGAAGACAGATTTTGTAGGGCTTTGGGCCACAGCAAGTGGGGGGGTTTCTCCGTACCCCTTTCACCTGCATACCATCTCAGCTGACTCCACTTCCTGGAAGGAGCACCAGGTGGGCTGGGGAAATGAGTTGGCATGCAGGGGAGCCAATTTTTCCAGGGTCTCCTAATGACCAGGGATACTAAGCAAAGGCTCCATTGGCCCAGTAGCTAATCCACCCCTGTAGGAAGATATAAAAAATGCAGCTTTCCACTTCTGTCCTTCCTATACAGGAACACAAGTCAGTGAAAAGGGGCATCATTCCTGATTCGGGACCTTCAGCAGCTTATGCTATTTGTGTCAACTCTCCTGAGAGAAACTGAGACATCACAGGATCAAAGGCCAACAATACAAACATGTGACTCCAACTGTCCCTCCTTCAGAATGTAGTATCCATCTCTTCCTGGCAGTATCACTAATTGAGCTTAGCAGAACAGTCTGACAAACAGTAATTGAGCAACCACTTTTTTTTGGGGGGGGGGCATAGTTTGTGGCTCATTGCCTCAGTTTTCTTAAGGTACTTACACAGAACTCTCTTCAAATGTTTTTGAGGTAGAGTCTAGGGTATTAAACCTGAAAAAAATTCCTTTTGGTACCTGTCCCATGTCGAGTTTCACTAGTACTTATGCACATATGCATACATTCAGCCACACTCATACCCAAAGATTAATGAATGAAAAAGACTCTTCCAGCAAATAAAAATAAAATACAAGAATAGGAAAAGAGGGCGAAACAGGTTAACCAGGAGCTTGCAAACTCTTTAACACATTCAGCCTTCTGGGGTCAGGAGTTTTAGCTGAAGTTGGAGCCAGATAAAGTTGCCAACATGGTGCTTCATATTTGTTGACTTTCTGGGTGCATGGACAAATATAAAAAACTGGCAGTGGTATTATTACTTTATTCCCTAGAGGTGATCACTCCTAGGGTTCTAGAATGTCAGTGTTCCCTTAGACAGCTTGTTGACTTGAAAGACTGCAGCACTTCATTTTTATGTCTTGTGTTTCTGGCTATCTTGCAGTATCTTTCTCTGTAACCTTTGGCCATGTTGGGTGACATTCTGGATGCAGACAGTGTATCTCAAACAAATTTGCACTTGTTTATCTTTAGGCCAGCGTCAGTTTTGGGGAAAGTTCTACTTAAGAGAAACTTTTAAAAATATTATGTGCCTACACACCACTGACATTGACAGTTTGTGGTAGCCCAGTAGTGGGGAAAAAAAATCAGAGTTGAGGAAGTAAACCACCTCACTGGGGAGAGAAGGTCTTAAACTGACACATGAGGTACTGACAGAAAGTTGGACCTCAAATTCTATAAAAATAACTGGTCTCAAAGACCCAACAGTAAGATTGGTCACTCAACAGTTGTCAGCAAAAATAAAAATAAATTGGATAACTTTAAGTCCAGATATCATCATTGTCGTTGCAAACCGTACAATTTAGTAATGTTCATCTTTAGGAACTGGGTGATAGACCAAACTGCTTCTATTAGGTATTTTTCATCTTGACAGAAAGGGATATTTTGAAGTTTATCAGGATAGAACTTCTTTATAAAAATAATTAAAAAATTACAGAACATCTGATTCCCCTATACACTATTTGTCTCAAACATTGTTTCATTAATATTAAATTTTTAACTTTTGTATTTAAGAAAATAAGAAACCAAAAGCTCAAGTGACATAAATAGGGATTTTACAAGCACTGGTCGTTTTACCTTCAAATTAATTAATGAAGGCATCCTCAAAAATAAAAAAAAAAACCCTACCAAATAGTAAAACACCACCACCATCAGCAGCAGCAAAGACTTTTAGATAGCAATCTTGCAATCTGCTGCGCATAGTAAACTGTCGTGGATTTTAACGTGACGAGGATGTACAGTATTTTGCGTGTTGTGTGAAAGAATACAACTGATAACCTAAATGTTAACACAGATTATATTAAAATTTTGCTTTATTTTTTATCTCAGTGAGATTTACCTCACAAGCCAGGTTTGTTTACATTTGAATTACCTGAAAGTAGAATTGCTGTTCAGAACATATGAAAAACGATTATCCTCTAACAAAAACTGCTCCATCTATTCCAGTCAAAATTCCAAATATTGAAAGTGTCACCAGGAAAGTAATTTGAGAAAACTGCTATTCTGAAAAAGGTTATTGGAAAACAAGTTAGAGTTCAGTATTAATTATATTGTCATTGCTCACAGCCACAATGCTCACATTCATGAATAACCTTACTCCCATAAATATCCCAATTGACATAAATAGATCTGTACAGGTGAATAAGTTAATAAGGGATAAGTGTCTGGAGGGTCAAATCCTTAGGCATTTCAGTCAGTATTGAGGGGAAATATTTGAACTGACTATTCTTAAATGGCTGTTAGGTTGCTCAAATAATACAAGCAGAAATAAATTCTCTACTTTCACTTACAATTATATAGTAATATGGGTAGTGATATAACATACAAAATACAAACAGCTTTAAAATCAAGTTTTAATTTACCATAATGTTGAAGATACATTGGCTTTTCCATACAAACTGGGCTAAGAGCTCTTGGCCAGATAAGCTTACTGTAGTTTATACCAGTTGAGGATTCCCTCCATGCAGAAGTCAAACACAGTATAGAGAGACTACCACAGTAAAATGAAGCCATTAGGACTGAATCAATATTTATCTTCATGTTAGAATTACTGCACATCATATTAATCATTTAGGAACCGTTCAGGCACTCCACACAGTCAAAAGCTTTTTCCTAAAGAGAGTTCTCATCTGCTGCGTGCAGATGAGGTGTGCGAGAGAACTGAAATAACCTGATGTAGAACAAAGCACCAAGCTAAGTGAAGTAGCAGGAAGGGAATGGCACAGCAGTTTGATGTGTTGCCAAGAACAGTTTTCCCAGAACGTTTTAAGGCATTGAAGAGCTGGCTGTTATTTCAGGAGAGATATTAGAAGATATTATATGCTTGTGGCTATGACTCCTGGCAGTCTTTGCTCTCAAGTCTCTGGAGCTCACCTGCCTGATTAAAGGAGTGAATTTAGGTAAAGCAAGATACTACCAGGAATCTTCAGGTGGTAAAATGGTCATCTATGCACATCTCTTGCTTGTACAGGATGTAGTTAATGTGTTGACACGTAACAGTTCTCTGATTCTGTCCCCTTCCTCCTCTCCAATGGACACATGGCTAGTGATTGTTTATCTCTGTATGAGAGTAAGGGTCTTCAGGAAAGTCACATTTCTCTGTACTCTGAATAAAAATCTCAAGTACAAGTGCTGAGGACAAGCTAAGTGCTCAATGTTAATACCTTAGCTCCCCATAACACTTTCATCAGTTAAAAGGATTGACTTATATACACCAGGGGACTTATATAGAGTGGGCAGATCCGATGCCACTTAATACCCATCTCATATTGGTAATGCATGTCATCTTTTTAAATGAGGCAATTCTTATCATTGTTAATCATGATAGAAGAAATATTTGCCAGTGGACCCTAATATTTTAGCCAGAAGTTTGATATTTCTTTTCTTCAAGGATGTCAAATTGGAGAAATGACATTTCTCAGCTATATGTGGTTTCTTTATAAGTAACTGAAAAACCGAAGACATAGGGAGGTCTTATTGAAAAATAAGAGTGACTACTAGAGAGGGACTAAGGACATCTTGAATTTTTTTCTAAAAATGAAATCAATAGTAAAGCTGTCAGGCACAGGCACCTTATTTGCGAAAAAGAACTTTATGGCTTACAGTATTTCTTCAATAGGAATTGGTTTATCAAGTTTGTTTTTTACTTTGAGGTATTATAGAGTCTTGTTTAAGTGTTTTTATTTCTAATAGATTATTTCAAGTAGGGGAGATATATATATTCCAAACAAAGAAGCTCTTCAAAAATATTGGTACTTAATTCCTCAAGTTATATTTTTATCTGGTACATTTTATTTCTTGGTACTCTGTTTTACTCTGATTAACAATTTATCAGCTTCACAGCCTGTAATGTATTCGGTCTGTTTAAGATACCTCAGCTGTCTTTCAGTTTTGACCCAAAATAAGGCAGTCAGGTTTCTATCTGAAGAAATTCAGAAGGTTAATTTCATTTTTTTGCATTTGAAAATATATCTGTAAATGTCTAAACCTTTGCCTAATCTAGGATTTCAAGGTGTGATGTCAGAACATACTAGTTAGAGCAATCTGTATTTTTTTTTTTCATAATCTAGACAAGGCCTGCATGTTCAGTGAGACCTGGAAATTTGTGTGCATTTTTTTTCCTGTCGGTGCACCCAATTTTCTATTTCCTTGCACAGTGTAGTCAGTTACACCTATTCCAAGTGGGAGTTAAATACTGCTCAATTGGAATGGTAAACAGTAACACCCATTTGGCACAGGTATAAATGATAATGTAACTTATGTTCAAGGGAGTAGAGAAGTAGTTCTGGTTTTGGGCATGTTTATTTCTGAAGGAATGTGTTTTTTAGAGTTAATCAGATACAGAAATCACACTGTGCAGAAAATTCAAAGGCTTTAAATTTTATTTTGTCCCTAATTGGCAGAAAAAAAATAGAAAATGGAACTTTTCATGAAACAGAATAATCTAAACTCCAAAATGTTTAATTTTGACCTTATTGAAACATTCCATAAATCAAAGTATTAAAGCTAAGAAAACTCATTTGAGTAGTTTTCCATCAACAGTTTTCATGAAACTGATGTTTCTACACAAGTTTCAGATTTTAATCATTTTCCAATAAAAACATTGTCCGGAATCTTTCAACCAGCTGTAGTAGTTTTGAGAATATAGCTTATTTTTCATCAAACATGATTGTGGCGCAGAGATTTAGGAAATTTATGAACACTGATATACTAATTATGGAAATTATAAGACTAAGGTCTGTTATAAACACCATTTTTTGTACTGAAATTAATATTTTAGTTAAAGGTATAGGATGTTTTAACCTTAAAAATTATACTGGTATAAAGCACCTATTATATTGGTGTAACTGTTCACATACCACATTAACTAAACTAGGTTAATTGTACTGTAGTTTACTATAATTATGTCAACTTTATAAGAAGGTAAAATTTAAGTGCAAACAAGCCCCTAGTTATAAATCTAGTAGCACTAAGTACAGTAAAACTCCAATAGTCCGGCATCCAATTGTACGGCGCTCCCGATAGTCCAGCATCAAAATGGCAAGATGCTAGTGAGTGAGCTTCGACAAAAAATGAGTCATAAGGCATCAGCGGCAGCAGCTGAACCGAGTGAAACCGACTGGGACCGAGTCAGTCTGCTACTGGCATTGTGTGATGCTGGACAGTGCTTGTGCTACAATAAAAAGGGTTAAAAACACTTTATATACAGTATATACTGTGTGTCTGTGTGTCTGTGTGTGTGTATGTATATATATATATATATATATATAAACCATCTTATAGTACCTCCTCATTGTCCGGCATATTTGATAATCCAGCACCACCTAGGTCCCAAAGGTTCTGGATTATTGGAATTCTACTGTAAATAGATGTTGTATTGTAATAAAGAGAATGTGTAATCTAATGAGTTTAAGTTGAAAGCTATTTACCCCTTCATTTCTAAAAAGTCAACTATTTCTATGCTTTTTAGAAATAAGCAAAAGACAAAAGGACATGTAAATGATCTTCATTTGGAATATTAAATATTTCTTCCTCATGGGATATATGTCAAACCTGCCAGTATGTGATATCAACAATCAAGATATATAGGGTGAGGGAAGGGAAGAAGATATCTTGACCATGAAACAACTGGATTTAGTTGCATTTTCTTATAGATGACAGACAATTACAGTTAGATTATCTACAGTGCTGAGATACAGTTGGCACCGGGAATACTAGAGAGCTGCTGGAAAACTGGTGATAGCCTCTTGATTCTCAGTCTCCCTCAGCCCTGATAAAACTTTTAATGGCTTAGGGCTCTAATGTTCAGCACCTAACTATAGTTCCTAATAGACAATACCCTCGTTATAACCTGGTAGTTATGCTCTGCCCTCCCTGATTTGCCTCTGCACTCCCTTGACATGTATGCTACACAGTGCTGGGACTGCTTTCAAATCAACTTTGCCAGCTTCTTGCCATAGTAGGAAATCTCAGACAAAATGCAAAGACTTGGGAAGCTAGGCAGAGAATCTGCCTCTGTGAGATCTATCTGCTAGGTTCATCCCTTCTCATTCAGTGTCATGTGTAACTAAAAAAATTGTTAAATATTGTAAATGTAGTAGAGTAAATAACTGCTAATTCCCCTCAGGTATTTATAATCACAGACAATTGTGAAAAACAAAGACATTAAATTTAAACCAATACTGCAAGAAAATGAGCAAACATTCACTCAGATGTACAAGTTAAATCCTTTTAGCTAAACTTGCACTCATTTTTTCAGTCTAGGGAATATGGCTGTTTCTTTTGACTCCTAGTTTAATACAGGCTCTTCCTGACAACCTCTCAGCAGAGAAGTGGCAGTGAGGTAAACCATTTCTCTTCTACTTGGTGATTCCTTCCTCTTCTGTAGTAGAGCCAAAATCCTATAATCCTAATCAAACTTCAGATGGGTATATAATATAATGTCTTAAAATTTGCCACTCTTGATTTCTCAGGTACTTCAAACAGAAGACATTTCCAGAGGCTTAAGTCCATAATGAAGAGTAGAGTTTAACCCAAGAAATGATAGCCAGGGTGACCCAGCCAATATTAGTTCCCATTAAAGAACATAGGAAGAAAATTGATCATTCAGACAACAGAATTCAACAATTTAGGGATTAATAGATCATATCCAATAACTTGAGATACATGTAGAATCAAACTGTAGATAGGGCCCCCTCCAGTAAAGTTAAGTGAATAATTAATTGATTTTTGTATTTGGTGGTGAAACGGATGAGGGGCTAATATCTGGAGTGATAGATTTCCTTTTGTTCTGACATATTGTGCTTCTTAACAAATTGAGCTAGATTTTGAAAACAGCCCATTTCAAAATAGAAATGTTTAGAAAATGTTCATTCACCCAGAAACTCATTTGCCAATGTGGTTCTGAATTTGCAGATAGTCCTAGTCTACCTGAAAATGTATTTTTGTGAAAATACTATTCATGCACAAAAAATTAATCCATCTCTACCATTCAGTGCCCACTGACTTGAATAGGAATTGTTTGGCTCATATCCTTTAAGTCCTGTGTCAAAGGCATGCTTGGAGAATAACATACTACCCAGTGTGACTAAAAGTAACAGAATTGGGCCCTGAATGAATACTTTCTTAAGAGCTGTCCAGGTAGTCTAGCAATGAAAGCCAATAGCTATGCCTTCTTTTAAAAGTTTATACCTTCTCTGCTCTGGTGTCACCTTTAACTTATATTTTGTTTTTCAACAATGTTTTCATTATCTTTTTGTTGTTAAACATTCCAACTTTCTTAGTAGCCACAGATTTTCAAATACCTATTTTGTCTGGTAGGTAAATTGAAAATGGGAGCATAGAAAGGCTACATTTTAGATATAATTGAAAAATAAATGCATAAAGCTGCTAGTCCTGTTATGTGTTTTGCCTGATGAAAGGTCATTCTTAATCTTTTTATAGTTAATGGAATGCACTATTGTGATTACATTGAAATCTGAATGTCTTCTGAAAGACTGAAAACTAAACAATTGTATTCAAGATAACAGAGAAAAATAATTTCCTTTGGAGAATGACCTTTCAAAAGTGACTAGTCCACCTCTCTCTACTGATGCCAACATGTCAGCTTTTTACTCTGTGCAGACATCCCCATCGTTGCCATATACAAATATTAACAATGAAATGGTAAAACAACATCAGGGCATTGTAATATTATTTTCATAAATGTTCATCAGATAATAGTCTTAAAGGGTCTCTGCTTAAAGCATGCTGTGTTGTATCATCTTAGTCAGATGATTTTATTTACCAAATGTCAGCATATCTTTTTTTCTACAAAGAGTAATAGATGATAGTGTCTTCCAAATAAAAGAATGTGACATCTCAGGTCAGATCTCAGTTTACATCAGCAGCACTGACTTCTTCATTTATTTTTCACATTAGCATCTACAATAAAAGATAGTAGCTACGTTCATAAGGGAAGAAAAAGATACCAAAAATGATGAGGCTAGTGAGATAATCCTGTACTCTATCTACCACAAGTCTTTAATAGTAGATTGTGCCATATCTCCCAGTGCAATTCTCCTTAACAACAAATTCAATTATAAACAAATGGTAGGTGAAGAGAAATTTGAGGACAGTCAACTTCGAGGTTTGTCTTTGATGATAATTGACTTAAAATCACTTGACAACTTTTTCTGATAAGCAAGTGGGCTTCAGTGGTACTAGGCAAGTAAGCACATACCTCATCTAGGGCTTCCCAAAGACCACCCTTTCCTCTCATAGTGTAAGCAATTGGTACAACATCCCAAATACATCTCTAAAAGAGAGCATTAACAGAAGCTTCTCAACTGAGTCTCTGTATATGGATTTCCATTTATGACCAAAAAAAGCCAATAAAAATCATGGTATGAAATGTTGTAGCCATATGTGTCCCAAGATATTAGACAGACAAGGTGTGTGAGGTAATAACTTTTATTGGACCAACTTTTACTAGTGAGAGAGACAAGCTTTTGGGCTTACACAGTGTACCTTTTATAGACTCCAATTCAGCAAAGTTGTTATGGATGGCTTTAAGTCGAGGGTGGGCAAAAAGTGTCCCACGAGTTGGATGCAGAGTTAGCCTTTGACAAGCCATCAGATGCTTTATTTACTTGTGCATCTGCAGGTATGGCCTTTCACAACTCTTATTGGCTGTGGATCACTGTTCCCAGCCAATGGGAACTGTGGGAAGTGGCGAGGAGCAGGACACTGCTTCTCGCTGCTCCCATTGGCCAGGGATAGAATCATAGAATACTAGGACTGGAAGGGATCTTGAGAGGTCATTGAGTCCAGTCCCCTGTCCCCATGGCAGGACCAAATACTGTCTAGACCATCCCTGATAGACATTTATCTAACCTACTCTTAAATATCTCCAGAGATGGGGATTCCACAACCTCCCTGGGCAATTTATTCCAGTGTTTGACTACCCTGACAGTTAGGAACTTTTTCCTAATGTCCAACCTAAACCTCCCTTGCTGCAGTTTAAGCTCATTGCTTCTTGTTCTATCCTCAGAGGCCAAGATGAACTCCCTCCTCCTTATGACACCCTTTTAGATACCTGAAAACTGCTATCATGTCCCTCCTCAATCTTCTCTTTTCTAAACTAAACAAACCCAATTCTTTCAGCTTTTCTTCATAGGTCATGTTCTCTAGACGTTTAATCATTCTTGTTGCTCTTCTCTGGACCCTCCAATTTCTCCACATCTTTCTTGAAATGCGGTGCCCAGAACCGGACACAATACTCCAACTGAGGCCTAACCAGCGCAGAGTAGAGCAGAAGAATGACTTCTTGTGTCTTGCTCACCACACACCTGTTAATGCATCCCAGAAACATGTTTGCTTTTTTTGCAACAGCATCACACTGCTGACTCATATTCAACTTGTGGTCCACTATAACCCCTAGATCCCTTTCTGCCGTACTCCTTCCTAGACAGTCGCTTCTCATTCTGTATGTGTGAAACGGATTGTTCCTTACTAAGTGGAGCACTTTACATTTGTCTTTATTAAACTTCATCCTGTTTATCTCAGACCATTTCTCCAATTTGTCCAGATCATTTTGTATTATGACCCTATCCTCCAGAGCAGTCGCAACCCCTCCCAGCCTAGTATCATCTGCAAACTTAATAAGTGTACTTTCTATGCCAATATCTAAATCGTTGATGAAGATATTGAACAGAGCCGGTCCCAAAACGGACCCCTGCGGAACCCCACTAGTTATATGTGGGATGATGATTCTCGGCCAACAGGAACTGAGAACGGACATATCTGCAGTCATGCTGGTAAATTAAAGTTCCGGGGGCTAACCCTGGTGAATCGGATCTGGCTGGCCTATTATTGCCAACCTTTGGTTTAAGTTTAACCTTATTTAAACAAAGTGCATAAGTACATGTTGGGGCTGGACTTAAGTGCTTTGCTGAATAGAGGGGAACCATTGAATCTGTGTCATTGTGATTGTATATGTAACAGGCCTTGCAAGTTTTTGTTATGTGACTACTAGAAAAGCTATTTGGTGTTATTCAAAATATCACCTATATAGGGGGTTTTATCTGTTTTGCATATTGCGCAATGCAGAGCAGGAATCCATGGTATGTTGGACTTGTTCTAGTGTCCTTTTAAGATCAGGGATATTCTTTCCCATTTTCAAGATTGCCCAGAAATACTGAAACCATGTTTACAGAGCTGGGGCAACACAATGAACCAGAGACATAACTGTAAATGGATCATAAAGCTGTCAAGAGAGAACACATTTATAACTGCATATGTAGATAGATACCACATTGTCATACTACATGTACCGTATGCTGTCTACATGATACATGGGATCCTATTAAAATGTGTGACATGTTTTTCAATGTGTAACTGATTATTTCAAAACACTTTTTTTTTTCAATTTGAAAGTAATCAATGTCTTCAAATGAAAATCTTAACTATCTGAGGGTTTTAATTTTTTCTTCTCTACAAAATGAATATCAATTTTTCTGAACATTTGTGTCCTTTAAGAGAGCTAGTTTAAATGAGAATGGTTGTAAAAATCTATGAATTTAGATGTCTGATGTTAAAATGAACATTTTTGGGGAAACCCCCCTAAATATCTCCCAAAAATGTTCTGACTCCTCAAAACAAACTAACAAACCCCACAAACATCCATTTTCATTCCATCACTGCTTCATATCCAAAGCGGAATCCCCATTTGCTGTTAGAAGAACTGGGGCTTATCCTCTCTGAAATAGAACTAGATCAAAAGTGCATCAACAGACTGTTAATGGGTGTCAGCGGGGTGTACATTGATTATCTGCAGCCGGCTAGTGCAGGGTAGATTCACAGCCCAACTTGCCATGGACAAATTGTTTGCACATATAAGCCATTAGTGACACACATGCTTGATTCAAGTTTTAGGGGTTCCTTCATGGTTATGTTACATGATGTCTACTTTTCAAGCACCTAACAGAAGCCCTGAAGAATACTGAGCACATATGACTACTTTGGGTCTAATCTCAACATCTGAAGGGAAAAAGGTACGTCCAAATAATATATTATAATTGGTCATTTTACACAATTAATAAATCAAAGCTTATCAGTCAGACCTTTTCTATTTGCACAGCAAGTGCTACAAATAACAGGGAAAAGTCTTCAATAAGAGAGAAACTTTAAAGTAAAATCCAGGATTTGAATTTTATTTCTGATGAATTCCAGACAAGGGACGATTTTTTACTAGAGGGAACTGATCAAGTCTGATACCTATCTACATAAACAAAGATGCGTTTTTCTCAACTGTAGTTTTGCAAAGCAGATTGTTACATGAGACCAACATAAAAAACTAGATTTTTAAATCCACACCATTGTTTCCAAGCAGTCTGGTAGCCATTTGGCAGTACATAGGTAATGGAAAGTTGTTGTTGTTAGCTACCTGGAGATTCCTTCATAGAATAAGAATCAGCAACTGGTGTAAAGCTGGTGTAGTTGGTTCTACACCAATCTTTACTAGAGTACTACTACATTATGGCAGTCAAAACGAGTTTTACTGAAGTGTCTTCCCTAAGAAGCTAACTCTCAACAGACCTGAAACTTCTCAGAATTGAATGGGGAGGGATGGTGTGTGTGGGGGAGGAGGGGGCAGGGAGATGGCAAATGAGTCACCAAAGCCATGCAGTATGACATGGTGGGAGGTGGAAAGGGTAAGTAAATGACAGAGCTACTTTTCTGCTCTTTGTCATCCATATCAGGTATAGTAATTGTGTAGCTGAGGAGCTGGCTCTTGCTCTTCAGCCTTGAGAACTTTTTGCTTTCAATCATATTGAAAGATGTGTAGGCATGTTGACTCAATTCCTACTATGCAGGAGGGGTAACCCTCCCATAATCACTGTATGTCTGTGTAGTGGATAGACTCCTCCCCTCCAATGGACATTAGAAGGAGGGGGAAGCTTGCTTACCCAAGCACATAGACATGAGCCTATGCCAGGAACTTCCATCCTCCAGAGACTGATGATTCCACATAGTGGGCCAGCAGACTTGCGGGGCCCCTGGGCAATGGGGTCTGGCTTCAAGCTTCCAGAAGGTTGAGGCCTCAGGTAGAAGGGGCAGGGCTGAGGGCAGCTAGCCCTCAGCTCTGCCTGGAGAATGCCATGAAGGGCCTCCCCAAGCCCTGAAAAGCTCCTAGAAAGCATCACACAGTACTCTAGGAGTGATTTAAAGAGCTCAGGACACCGGCTTTCACCACTGCTGCAATAGTAGCAGCAGCAGCAGCTCATAGCTCTAGGAACCTTTTAAATCACTAGGCCCAGGGAAACTGTCATCTTTGCTTCCCACCCCATCAGTGGGCCTGGTTCCACAGCTTTCTCCCATCTGTTGTACAGTACATCTATTTTATGAATTAAGCAGGGATTGTGAAGCACATGATATGGAACATGTCATGATTAGAAAAGGTATTCTGCATAAATGAATGTATTAATCATTCAACGATAGTGTGCAGAATGAAAGGTGACAAATGTGAATAGTGCTTGAGCTTTTTGTGTTTGAGAGAACTGCATCTCTTCTTTGCCTGCCAAATCTCTGACTTTTCAAATATGTACAGCTGCCTGAATGTTGGCTGAAGGATGGAAGTTGCATTCAGTGGCAAAGAGATGATTTTGGTGACAGAAAAATGTTTCATATAAATGGTTGTTCATAAATTGGGATTCTTCTGTGTGTAATACTGTGGCTATGGGAGGCTGAAACTGATCTTACGCAGCCATCTATAGAAGAGCTTGCAGATGTAAATAAATGATCTAGTTGAGACTGAAGCAATGTAGAATTCTAAGGAGAATCTGATGTAAACTTTGAGTTGCTTGAAGAAGAGGTACCATGTAATTGGTTCTTTCCGTTCTGTCTGAGGATAGTGCCTTTTTTGCAAACTATTATTGTTACAGTATTTCCAACTCCATCCAACCATAGTATACATGGTATTTATCAGGTAGGTTATAAATACATAATTGATTTATAAAGGCTTAAATAGTTGAGAACAACTGGAGAAAAACAAACAATGCAAAATAAAATAAATCCTTACAATAAACATCATATCAAGACAATGTAATATACTGTCTTATTTTTATTACCTAAGACATTACACAGAACAGATATTTATTAAACTTATTTTACTGCAGTTAGTACTTCACTTTAATTCACAATCCACTGTTTGGAGCATGTTAATTTTCATAGCAATAAATTTTTGGTGTCCCAAACTTCAGATGAGGAATAAGTATAATTTTTCATCAGAGATTGGATATGACAGTTTGTAAAAGAGTAAGAGCCCTAGGTATTTTTGTTATTTAGATGAATAAAAATAGTTTTATTATACTTTTCAATTGATGGGTGAGCACATATTTGCTTAGTGAATATTTCTGTCAATAGTATATATTTTAAAGAATAGTGATGTATAATTTTCTAAGATAGTTGATTTTATGTTAGGTTATGGAACAATAGGTTGTACAGATACTGTGTAGCAATATTTGAGAGAAAGCAATATTTCCCTATATTTAGAATATTAGTGCAGTACTGACCTAGTGGATAAGAGGAAAGCAGTAGACATGTGTCTTGCTTTTTAGTAAGACTTTTGGCACAGCCTCAAATGACATTCTCATGAGCAACCTACAGAAATATGGTCCAGATATAATTACTGTAAATGAATGGAGATGCCTATCTCCTAGAACTGGAAGGGACCTTGAAAGGTTATTGAGTCCAGTCCCCTGCCTTCATAGCAGGACCAAGTACCATCCCTGACAGATTTTGCCCCAGATCTCTAAATGGCCTCCTCAAGGATTGCACTCACAACCTTGGGTTTAGCAGGCCAATGCTCAAACCACTGAGCTATCCCTCAGTTGGGAGTCTAACTGGTTGAAAAAACTCACTGGAAGGTATATTTAGTGGGGGCCCTAGAAGGGTGTTTCCTAGCTTTGGTAATAAGCAACATTTTCAATAATGACTTGAAAAACAATGAGTAGTCCTGGGGTACCTTATCATATGTCTACACTGCAACATTATTTTGAAATAACTAGCGCTATTCCAAAATAACTTAGTCTGCATCTACACAGCAGGTAGTTATTTTGAAATAGTGTCAAAATGCGGTTAAGCTGGAGGACTTCTACCAAACTCCTGTAACCTTCATTGTATGAGGAGTAAGGGAAGTTGGAGGAAGAGTGCTCTATTTTGAAATAAGTGCTGTGTAGACGCTCCATATTTTGAAATAAGATACGCAATTGACGTAGCTCAATTTACGTAGCTTATTTCGAGTTAAGCTCTGCTGTGTAGATGCACCCTTTGGCTATGTCTAGACTGCAGAGCTTTTCCGGGATCAGAGGTATCCCAGAAAAACTCTGCCATGTCCAAGGAACACGTCCGAAAAACAATTTCTGAAAAAGCAGACGTGTTCTTTCGCCATCTCTGAAATCCTGATTGTATGAGGAAGAAGGGATGTGTCGAAAGAGGAGGTTTTTACAAAATGTGGTCAAGTGCAGACGAGCCAAATTTCAGAAAAGCCTCTTTCCAAAGAATAGCAGAAAAAGATACGCAAATTGAGGTTTGCAATTTGTGTGTCTTTTTCCAACTTTTCTTTGTAGTGTAGACCTAGCCTTAGAGACTAACAAAAATGTATATAGTATCTTGAACTTTCATGGGCAAAACCTATTTTTTTTTCAGATGAGCTTAAGTGAAGAATAATGATGACTTGGATAATTGAGTGTAGTGTATATTTATAAATCTGGATCACATCAAGCTGGGTGGGCTTGCTTGCAAGTACTTCAAAGAATAGGATTAGAAATCAAAGTGACCTTGATAAATTGCAGAAACTGGTCTGAACTCAACAGGAAATTCAATAAATACAAGTACAAAACACTTCATTTGGAATGGAAAAAATAACTGCATGAATACAAAATGGGAAATACCTGGCTAGGAAGCAGTATAGCTGAAAAGGACATGTGTGTTATAATCAATCAAAAGGTGCATATGAATCGTCAAAGTGTTGGAGCTGCAAATTAAGGCTAATATTCTGAAGTGTATTAATAGGAGTGTTGCATGTAAGACATGAGAAAAAATTGTGTGGCTCCGTTCATCACCGGTCAGTCCTTACCTTCGATATTATGTGCAATTCTAGGCCCCACAATCTTAAAAAAGATAGACATATAAGAGACATTCTTGGGGAAAATAAAAGGAGACTGAGGGGGGGAAACTTGGCAACAGTCGTCAAATAATTTAAGGAGTATTCTAAAAAAGATGGTGATCATGTTTCCCATGTCCACTAAAGACAGATTAAGAAGTAATGGGCTTCATCTGCAGCAAGGACAAACTTTTTCTAAATAGAAGGCTATACATGTAAGATTGCTTTTTCTTGTGATTGCCCAGGTGGTGTTGTCCTCATTATTTTAAGTGGCTGCAACATGTGTTTAACCCGTTATTCTTAACAATCTGTGCCAATTTATACTTAACTGGGACATTCTAGATACCTAAAGCTGAAGAAGAGCTCTATGTGGAACTTGCAATTTATCTCTCTTGTACCAACAGAATTTCGTCCAATATAATACATTGCTTCATCCACCTCTTCTCACTGTAAGGAGAATTAAACACTGAAAAAAGGTATCAGAGGAGATTGTGGAATCCCCTTTATTGGAGGTGATTAATAACAGATAAAGGTGCTTGGTCAGGGTTGATCTAGATATAATTGTTCTGTTTCAGCATGGGAAGGGAGGCATGGATTAGAGGAGCTCTTGGAGCTCCTGATGCAAATTTATTTCATTCTACTAAATAATTGTGATAGTTATGCCATCATTATCTGAGACAGATCAGTACATGTGGAAAAACTCTAATTTGGTACTCTCTACTCCGGCAACATCTGTGATCTGGCATGATTTTAATTAGCCAGATGTCCACTTATCATGGGTGTGGCCAAATTTCCCGCAGTCCCATAGAGTTTTACAGCCATCAGTCCTGGCTCTGTGTTCTGTGCTGTTATTTAGCTCTAAATTACCCTGAAATGTCTTCTAAGAGCCAGGAAGCAGTGGAAGTGTTGGCAATGCTGCTAAACAATACTGAACCCCTCTGGTTCTGCAAATTCTCTGGTTTGGCAATGGTCAGGTCCTGAGGGTGCCGGATTAGAGAGATTCAATCTGTACTTCTGATTCCCATCACCTAATATCTGCACCTTACAATCGTGCTTTTAGGGTACATCTACACCGCAACATTATTTCAAAATAACTGGTGTTATTTCGAAAAAGCTTAGTCCATGTCTATACAACAGGCTGTTATTTCAAAATAATGTTGAAATAGTCAAGCTGGAGGACTTTTTACTCAGACTCCTGTAACCCTCATTGTATGAGGAGTAAGGGAAATTGGAGGAAGAATGCTCTGTTTTGAAATAAGTGCTGTGTATGTGCTCCCAATTTCGAAATAAGCTATTTCAAAATAAGCTACGCAATTGGCATAGCTCAATTTGCATAGCTTACTTCAAGATAAACCCTGCTGTGTAGATGCACTCTTAGTGTCCTAATACCCCAGTCATGGAAAGAAGGAGTGCGGACCAGCACCTGGTGACTAAGGGGTTAACTCAGGTAGCTAGCAAAGCTGCTGGCAAGGAGCCAGAGAACCAATGGACATACCATGTTGAAACTTGAATTGGATATAGATTCCCTGCCTGCTTTCTTTGTGTGGAGGGATAAACCAGGAGTTGAGAGACATAGAATGATTTAAAACCCAGGCAGGACAACCATGCGTCACAGAATTCAGGGTATGGGGAGTGGACTGAAAAAAGGAAAAATTAGAAGTAACAGGGAAACGTGAATCAATCACATTCAAACCAAACCACAAAATAAAGAAAAATTACCCTGAACTGCTCTGTGTGATTCTATGCCTCTCCTCTTCCTTTACCATCTAAGCATTGTGCCAGATTTTTTTTTCTCTGTTTTAATTTGATTTCCTCAGTTGCTCTGTAACATCTAGCAACCAAGTATGCTTTATCAAGTGTATCTTTTGTTTTGTAATACAAATCACTTCTTTTAAGGTGATGATTTGATTCTTGTGTTCTGGAAGGTCCGTCTGTGTGTATCTGCATGTCTCTGACTGAGGGGTCAGCTACCAGAGACTGTAGCTTGTTTTTCTCTTTTCTTTTTCAAGCTCTTTAGGGGCTAAAGAGCTTGAGGTATCTCTGGGGGTATTTCAAGTGTTCACCCCCAGTTTTTTTAGGGATCAAAAAGCACTTGACGGTGGCAGCAAATTCCCCCAAATCTGTGCGTGGTGATTCGGGGGGAGGGAGGAGTTTTGGTAACCAGTGCCTGTAGAGGCAAAGGGTTTTTATTTCTTTTGATCTCTTTGCAGACCCTCATCTTCTTCACTCTTGAGTGCCAGAGTGGGGAACAGCCCTGACAAACCCTGTAGATAGAAAAGCTTTATAATTCCTATTTTGCAGATAAGGCTCAGAGAAAAAAAGGCCAATATAAAAAAAAGTCTATTACCTGAAATTCACTTAGATGCTTTGGAAAATCTACTAGGGTTCTATCAGTTTTTTGGTCCCTTCAAACATTTTAAAATCTGGTCCTAGGTGTGTAAGGACATACAGGAAATCTGTAACTGAGTAGGGAAATGAATTCAGATCTCAGCAGTCCCACTGCAGTGCTTTAACAATTGATCATTTATGCTGATGAATTTTGGTTTTTTAATGTTAAATATTGTATTGCCAATGTTTGCAGAAAATATGAGAAAAGGATCTGGTTCTAATTTGCATTTTGGACTTAAACAGACTCCTTAAACAAGTGGGTTTCAAACTGTGTCAGAACCCGGTAATGGAATATCAAGCACTGGGCCACCTTGCATTAGGGTGACTCAGTGACCAGTGTGGGGATGGGGGCTAAGGCAGGCTTTCTGCCTGTCCTAGCACCACAGACCATGCTGTGCACCAGAACCGGCCATTAATAGGTATGTCTCGTAAGAAGTGCGATGGCCTCAATGCTCTGCACTCTGCCTCCACCCGAACACATGTTCCACACTCCCATTGGCTGTTTCCCAGCCAACAGGAGTTGGGGGAGGAGGATGGTACCTGCAGGTGAGAGCAGAAGCCTGCCTCAGCACCTCCTCCCCCATGCTGTGCTGCTGATTGACCGGGAGCCACTGGAGGTAACACCACACCAGGTCCCTAAGCACTAGTCTGATGTCCCAGTCCTCAGCTCCCCCGAACCTAGAGCCCCTCCTGCACTCCAGACACCTTATTGGTAGCCTCACACTGGAGCCCACACTCTAGTTAAGAGAGATAATTATACTGGGGTTGTGGGCCTAAAAAATGTTCTTCAACTGCATGGCAAGAAATAAAATTTGAAAACGAGTGCTTTAAACAACACATAAAGCAACTACAGACCAGCAACAAACTCTTACTTTATTAATTTGTTTTTCTACAGAGACACAAAACTAAGCATATTGGCTATCATCCAGTAATTGAAGTGCTTTGCTGAATTAGGGCCATTAAGGAAAAGATTTTTTTTTTTAGTGTTTTTGGTGCCTTTACATCTAAAGGATGGATGAGAAAGGGGAAGAATTGAAGGTATATTGTTAAGGTGGGCAGATCACCAGTACAAAAAGACACTGTTTTCAATACATACGAGAGTTAATTTGAACACAAAGAAGAGAAATAGATGAGAACTTTAAGAAGAGTTGTTTCCATAAGCTGTACTGTACTCTACTAAGTTTGTACATATTAGTATTAATAAACTATTTAGTCAAGATATGCTTAACAATCTTTGATACTGCACTCAGATGTTTTCCAATAGTTTAAATGTATGTTTGTTTCAAGCTGTCTAGAGTGACTCACTAATCCCAAAATAGCTGTGCATTCTTTACTTTGATTTCACCAAACAAGTATCAAGTGGGAACTCCACAAACACCACAACAGCCTTAACATGGAATTATGGACAGTTCCCTTGAATACTCTGATCTATATTTTGCCATCCAGCTTGTTGGTGTAAGGGACCATCTATTATAAAGCAATCACAAATTTCAGGCCCCTCCCAACCCCAAAAGACCAGTCACTTACCGCAGGTCAAATGTACTTTAGGGCTATGTCTACACTACTTTTTTTTGGCAGAAGGGCAGTGCAAATGAAGCGCTGATTAGCATTTGCACGTGCTTCACTTGCATAGTCTCTTCTGAACTGTTTTTGCGCAAGAGGTTTTTGCACAAAAACATGCAGTGTGGACGTTTCCATTTTGTGGGAAAAGGGGTTTTTGCACAAAAAGGAAACCCACACTGCATGTTTTTGTGCAAAAACCTCTTGTACAAAAACGGATCAGAAGAGACTATGCAAGTGAAGCGCGCAAAAATGCTAATCAGCGCTTCATTTGCATTGCCCTGCCACATACACAAAAAAACCCCCCATAGTGTAGACATTGCCTGGCTGTCTCAAAAGAGACACTACCTGTGCCAATCCTATAATTAATTATCCAGAGATTTATTTTATGCAGTGAAGTTGTAGCTGTGTCAGTCTCATGAGAGAGACAAGGTTGGAGAAGTAAAAATTTGTATGGGACTGTTGGTGAGAGAGACAAGTTTTCAAGCTTGGGTTGAGTACATTTCCGAGACCTGAAGTAGAGCACTATTTAACTTGGAAGCTTGTCTCTTACAGAGAACAAGATAAAAGATATATTATCCCCCTGGTTTCTCTAAATATTATCTAAGAAAAAGAGGAGTTATTTACAAGATTACAGCAGGTAAACACACACACGCAAATGAGCTGGTCTTAGGTTTCAAAAGGTAATGGAAGCTGCTTTAATATGCAAGCTTGTATGTGTCTTTTAGGGCTAACCCAAGCTAATCCCTTGGGGATCCCTTGCTTAAGCTCAGAAATATTGCCCTGTCCAAATTCCAAGCAGCACGGTGATATAATTCCTTCGGGGAATTTTATTCCATCCCCCAGAATCCAGACTGATGGAACAAGTGTCAGAACCTTTTTCCTCCTCACAAGTGCGTATGGAGCAATCAATGAAGTTTTTGTCCTTGGTTGACTTTACAATGGCTCATTTGCTTTCAATTGGTCTTACATGCAGGACCAGCATTTTACCGTAATTAATGCTGCTTTTCTCTTTGAATTAAACAATTACAAAAGCTTACCCTGCAAACACTCCATATAAATTTTTACCATTGGGAAAAAGGTGTTACAAATGAGATCAATACATGCAGCATCCTACAAATGTTTCATCAGGTCAAAACATTAAACACATTTTTATCAATTTAACTTCCATTTTAACAATGCTAACACACAGGTGAGCCAGCCTGGTTACTAGCTATGCATTTCTCAGTGTTCAGAGAGACCAATGGGCCTTTGCATGAGCTGTACCAGTTTCAAAATGTGCTTTGCTGGATTAGGGCCATTAAGAAAGATATTTTCTTTTTTAGATTTTTTGGTGACTTTATATCTTGAGGTTGGATGAGAAAGGGGAAGAAATAAATCAAAATAGGTAAAAAACTGCCCAATATGTTCAGAAAACAATGTAATTAAGTCTATATTATAAAAATGTGAACTTAACCTGCACACAAAGGTGGTTGAAGAAAAAATAATTCAGAGTTATTTTAGTGGAAATAGCTTTTAGAATGTCATTTTCATCCAAATGTTCATTTAAAACATTTTTCTTGTTAGTTCAAATGAAATCACAATTTTGGATTTTCTTCTCTCCTTCCCCCTCTGCCTCCCTCTCACTTCTCATGGAAATTAGGTGGGGTGGGGAAGGAGAGAGAGTCCTACACCAGTTATGATGCCAGAGATTAGCCTTTATACCTACAAAGGAAGAGGTGGAGTTTGCCTCATTGGGAGGTACATGGTCCTTGTCTTCTTATGTAGTATCAGGAATAGAACCCTGGGAAAGAAAAAGTTACCAAACTGAGTAGCTTTCAAAGTTTCCTTTACTGTGAACTTTTTTTTTAAAGAACTAGTTAATTACTGTCCTCAAATTAATAAGGAGCATTTTGTTGCATTAAAAATGAATTATGCTGATGGTTATTTCATTCTATTATTGTCAGAAGCTGAAATCCCTTTTTTCTCCTTCATTCATACTTGTTCTTTTCAATAATCTAGAACATAAGAATGTGTTTAATTTTGGGAGGTATATACTACATGAACTGACAATCTAAAGATATGCACCTGATCCATTGCTGATTTGAGGTAATTCTGAAAAGCCATGATTTTTTTTGTCAGTATCTTGTCACTCTTAGAGATATTTGCCAATATATTATGGCAAAATATATTTGTCGCTATATTATAGTGTCACCAAAAAGGCTAAGGTGAGCCAATTAAACTAATATGTACAGTGCCTTAAAGGAAAGTGTGTGTGTGTTTGTGTGTGTGTGTATACTATTAGTTTCCTTTAAGGCACTGTACATATTAATTTAATTGGCTCACCTTAGCCTTTTTGGTGACATTATAATATAGCCGCAAAGTTCCACATATAATATACCGCTAACCATATTCCAATAAAATTTCACACATTTATTTATCCTGGAAATGGCAAAAATCTAGAGAATTTTGGAAAAAAGTATTAACTTTTAAACAATTAAAATATCTAGATATAATTATCTTTACTATGTAATCCCCTCCATCAACATTTGTGGCATCTGAATTTCTTTTCAGTACCTTTCTCTTATCCCTGTTCAGATTCTCTACAGGGAACTCTGTAGACTTTCATTGGGAAGTTTGGGACAACACAGGCCAGAGGTGGTGATGTCACAATAATGTGGCTTGAGGATTGGCAAATTACATGGGTGCTTTAGAAGGAGTCCTCTACCAAAGCAGAGATGAAACTCTTGCTACTAGAGCAGCTGAGAATGAGTCTGCCTCACTTCTGGCAGCAGAAATCCACAGAACTGACAACAGGGGCACACCACACTTCAGCATCAACATCTTATACAACACAAGCAAACTGCACACTGGTCCTGGGTCTTTGAAAATTCAGGTAGCTGTAGAAGGGCCTGGGCCATCTATGAAAATTGAGCCATGACCTTCTCTGGCAGAGCAACCAGAACCATCTCTCTCTGATCACTTTGTGATGGGATACTTCCTGCATCTATTGAGTTGGGTGGCCTTAGTCTACCTCACCATGCTCCCACTCCTATCAGAAAAATGTAGGCATGAGAATGCTCATCCATTGCTTTCAAGTGGATCATTCCCTAGAGGCCCCTCTGCAAGAAAAGTGTACATCTCTTGTCCCCACGCTGTTGTTGTTGTTTCCTTTGCCCAACAGGTTGGTGCTGACAACTCTCCTACCTTCAGGAGGTAACCTCTGCATGAAAGGACATGCAGGGGCTGCTGCAGGAGAGCCTAAAAATGGGACCCTTGAGTTCTTCTTTCCCTTGGCTTGCCATTCTGCATGCATCCAACCACATGGCAAAATTATTACTCCAGGCACCTGCTTAAGATGTCCTTTTCTGCTAGGGATGTTAAATTCAGTTTAATCAGTTAACCATGGGGCAGGTGGCAGGTGGGCTGCTCCAGCTGGGCTGGAGCACCCCCTGCCCATATTGGATGCTGGGCTGCTCCAGCCCAGCTGAGCCCCTGGTATCCAGTAAGCATGAAGTGATATTGAGTGATAGTAACTGGTTAACCATTGACATTCCTATTTTCTGCTTGCACAGACCTGGCCATATAATATAGATCTTTGGGTTGTATATATGCATAGGTAATGAGTGCTTAGATGTGCAGATAAATATACCAATCAGGGATGCTCACATGCACATGCTAATGTGCACATGTCAAATGCACGCTTACATGAGGTGAAAAATCATTCTGATGATCCTATCGTGTAATAAAATAGGGTGTTTAATGATGACATACCAAAGCAAGAGAAGGAGTTATTTAGGCTATGACAGTTTTTTTAATATAAATGAAGATCATATAGATTATACAATGGCTATGAGAAAAGTGACTGGCTATCCCTTTAAAATATTTTAATTTTTCCATGAAACGACTTAAAAACTCCTTGTTCCTGCTTCATGATCCTATGGAGATCTATCTTATCACCAAATAAATAATAAAAATACAGCCTTTTTAAATTTGTCACTACTGCAGTTGTCCTTTAGGAGAATCATCAATTTATAAGAATTATTGCTGTGAAGTTGGGAACTTGGTTATTTTAATTGTATCTGAGATCATTGACTTTAATCAAGTTAGTTTCAGGAAAAAGTGAATAATTTCTGTGCTTCCTGCTGGTATGCTGAACCCTTGCCATCTATTTTATGTTAAAAATCAGCTGGATTCCTGTTCTGTGAACACATTACTTGATACTGGGAAATATTTTAAGAAAATGGTATAATATTATTCACAAAGAAACTTTGAACTGTATATATATAATATATATTTGAAGGGAAGAGATTATTGATTGTGTCAGCAACCTTCACATTGCATGCAAAGATTCACTGTGGAACAATCATTCATTCTACAAAGAAACTCAAGACACAATTGCCCTGCATTCCACCCTATTAGTCCCGGTAATGTTAAAATGCTTTACCTAGCTGATCTGACACAGAAGTCATCCCAATTGGTTTATAACAATATAACTATACTTGTACGCTGCTGCCATCTTATTCTATCCTATTACAATCACAAACCTCATGTAATGTATTGAAGCTTGTGACTAGGTCTCTTGATATAAGGTTAATTGGAAGAAATCGAAAAACAGTTCAGACTCATACTGTGTTTCAAAAACACACACACTTTACTGTAGCTTATAGGGATAGTCCTTTCAAGTTAGATTCCACATTGTCAATACAGAAAGCCCAAAAGACCAGGCTTAGTTTAAACCTACATGCCAAATAAAGCCAACTGTTTTAGTCTGTTCAGCTAAAATACTTTTTTTTTATGTTAGACATTCTAGCTTAAAGAGCATTTGAAATAAATTCAAGTATCTAAAGTTTTCAACTTGTTTTCATGAATTGTACAACACTGACAGACACAAACTTCCCAGTAGAGCAGGCATGGCATTACTTGTTAAATGGAACTGGACTTCATTTTGCATTATTAAGTCGGGGCAAATTTTGCTCTTCGGCTGTATGCTTGTAATAACTTCATTAGCTTCTGGTGAGAGAGCTGGACAATACTTCATTTACTTGGGTCTTCAGCAGATGCATGTCTTCCCTTCATTCTTATCCAAATGATTTGCTAAATCTTAGGGCCAAATTTATCACTGATGAAGCTGATGTAACTCCTGAAGTTAATGATATGCCTATTTTATGCTAGTAGTGATTTTGAACATTAAACACTTCAAGAGTCCTTGGAAGCTTTTCTATTATCACATTTTAATATGCCTTATGAGAAAAGGTTGACATTTCTGTTAAATTCTATTGGCCTTATTTGCCTCACATTATTGAAAGCTAAGGTAGTTATGCCAGTTCCAAACTGGTGTAAGAAGAGATTTGGCTCTTGTGACTTATATTAGATGAGGATCAAGCCAGTATTCTCATTTAACTGGTGACTGAAAACCAGTATAGTGCACTGAAGTTTCTGGAGATGGCAGGCTGGTGCATTATCTCGCTATAACCGTACCTCTGTGTGGTTTTTGTTAGGCCTGCAATTTAGGTTTGGTGTACAAAGGACCAACATCCTGATTTCACAGCATTATGACAGTGGTGTTCATTCTATGATGGAGAGAAGAACAATAGTTTCTTGGGAGTACAGGTTGAAGCTGTCCCATAAAGTTTGGTTACAGCCACCAGTCCTGGCTCTCTGTGTTCTGTGCTGTTATTCAGCTCCAATTTATCCCTAAAGCTACGTTTATACTGCTGCTTCCTTCTTGCGCAAAAGTCTATGCAAATGAAGTGCAGATTAGCATATTGCCGCACTTCTTTTGCATAATTAATTAGGGGCTGGTTTTGCAGAAGAGGCTTTTGCGCAAAAAAGGAGCTGTGTAGATGGTTCCTTTTTGCACCAAACCCCCCTCTTGCACAAGAGCCATTCATCCTCATTTTTTCAGGCAGAATGGCTCTTGCGAAAGAGGGGGGTTTTGTGCAAAAAGGAGCAGTCCACACAGCTCCTTTTTGCGCGCAAAAACGGCCCCTAATTAATTATGCAAATGACATGCGACAATATGCTAATCTGCACATCATTTGCATAGGCTTTTGCGCAAGGAGGAAGCAGTATAGACGTAGGCTAAATGTCTTCTAAAATCCCAGTAAGCAGTGGAAATGTTGGTAATGTGGCTAGACAATTTGACCTCCTGTGGTTTGGCAAAGTGTCTGGTCTGGCATCAGTCAGGTGCTGAGGGTACCGGAGGAGAGAGGTTCAAGTTGCACTGTTGCTAAGCAAGGCAGAGTGCTATCTATAGGGATAGTTGTAGAAACTTTTCTTTTGGGGTATTAAATTTCTCCCCAACCACAAAAGACTAAATCTGTAGTTATTTCAGGATTCCTGCTTCGAGTCTGGGAAACAGCTGGACAGATGCATGTTAGGATTGAAGCTGGGGTCTAATGCCCCCCTTTCACCTACCATATCAAGTTAGAGTATTTAAGGCAGAGATGGGCTACATGCAGCCTGTGGGACTCAACTGGCTCGTCAGGGCAATCCACTGGTGAGCTGCAAGATGGTTAGTTTACAATGAGCATCTGCAGGCATGGCCCTCTGCAGCCCTCTGGTAGCTGCAGTTCACCATTCCTGGCTAATGGGACCTGTGGGAAGTAGTAGGCCACAGGGACATTCTGGCTATTGCTTTCCACAGCTCCTAGTGGCTGGGAGCAGAGAACCAAAGCCACTGGGAGCTGCACAGGGTGGGGCCTGCAGATGCTGAATGCCAGCAAAATGTCTTACGGCCTGCTAGCAGATGAGTCTGATGGGCTGCAGGTTGTTCACCAGTAATGTAAGGCCTCCTGGAGCAGCACAGCTTATGCATTATCTCTAGATCAGGGACAGTTCTAAAAGCACAAATCTAACCTTTTATGTGGCCTCCAGCGTGTTGAGATTTTTCCATTGGACTCATGCGTGCAACTTCATGAACAGAATACCATTTTTTTAAAATGTTCTACATAAGTGAGAGGAGTAAATTGCATCTCTTCCCTGAGACAACCAGGCTAGAGCTCAGATACTTGCTGTGGTTCCAGTTTTGCAATACTGAGCTAAAACTGTTGCTGGAAAGTCACTAAGCAGCAGCACTGCTGCATGGGTGCTGGTCATAGCCCATGTGAAGTCACTGCAGTATTAGGGAGTGGTAGTTCAGCACATGATGCAGGTCTATTATTTAAATAGAAACTGCAAGTACTATAAAGATGTGAAATAAACATTGAACAATGAAATAATCAGAATTGTCAGCATTTTAACCATTTTGTCCTTTTTAATCTCTTGGGATTTTGAAAACATACATTTCTTTTTTTTTAATTCCCTGCTACTGTTCATTTGTGTGCCACCCAAATGCAATATTGACATGGATGTTTAGTTGATATTCTCTCTGTTGTCTCTAAAATGTGGTTGCTTGTGCCTAAATTCTTGTTACTGTTCCCTGAAGGTCTGTCAGATTGTGCCATCTTCTGCTTGGTTCTCTCTTTAGTCATTCTGACTTAAATACCCTCCATTTACCTACCTCTCTCCCTCCCCATCCCCTGCCTTTACTTTGTTCAGGCCCTGGTTCCATAACTACTGTTCCTGGGCTGCAGAGGTACTCTGGGGGTGTGTCTAGACTACAGGGTTTTTTCGGAAAAAGTGGCCTTTTTTCCAAAAAACTTCCCCTGCGTCTAGACTGCTGCCATGTTCTTTCGAAAGTAAATCAAAAGAACGAGGCAGTTTTTTCGACCGTGGAAAACCTCATTTTATGAGAAAGAACACCTTTTTTCGAAAGTGCTCTTTCGAAAAAAGGCACTATGTAATGCAAACTGTGCTTTTTCGAAAGACAGCATCCAGACTGCCTGGGTGCTCTCTTTTGAAAAAGTGGCTTGCTTTTTCGAAAGTACTGGTTGTAGTCTAGACGCTTTTTTTCGAAAGAGGCTTTTTCAAAAGTATCGAAAGAAGCTTGAAGTCTAGACATAACCTGGGAGTGTGGACTCTGCAGCTCACACTTATGGGAAGTGGGCAGGGATAGCTGCAGCGGCACAGGAGCCAGCAAACAGAGCTGTAAACAGGGGAGTTTGAGTGGGAGTTTGTAAAGGGAGTTTGGATATTGGGACTTGTTTGGAGTTTGTTTTTGCTGTGGAGGGGGTGTTTTGGTTTGTTTTGGTGTTCACCGGACTAATAGGATTTTGGTGAGAAAGTAGATAAAACATAGAGGCAGTAGTGGCCATGGCCCAAGTAGTAGAGAACACAAGGAGGATGATTGGATGTGGTAGCTGCGGTATGTACATGATTCTGGAGGGGTTTTCTGAAAGGAGTTTTGTTTGCATGAAGTGCCGCCTGATAGAGCTGATGGAAGAAAAGATCCGAGGACTGGAGATGCAGGTGGAAACTCTGGTCGAGTTTAGAAGGGGTTTGAGCAGATGATGGAGCAAAGGCATGACGTGGCTGAAGGGGAAAGCTTAGATATGCAGATGGAAGCAGGATCAAGGGCCTCAGAGGGGGGACTGCTGGGCGAAGAAAATGGACAGTGGAAGCATGTGACTAAGAGAACCAGGCAGAGGAAAAGATGGGTTAGTGAAGGAAAAATAGAGCTCAAGAACAGGTATGTGGAGTTGGAGAATGAAGAAGGGGTACAGGTAGATAATGAAGATGGAAGGGTAAGGAAGAAGAGAAGAGTGGCTAGTCCCATAGATAAAGGGGAAGAGTTAATGGAGACAACACCAATAATGAGCATCAGGAGGATACAGGATGGGTTAAAGAGGATTACAAGGGAAAACAGGAATGGCAAGGACTTGCAGAGGAAGCAAGAGATAGACCAGAGAATCGCACTGTCACTAGGAAAAGGCAGGTCTGCGTGATTGGGGACTCCTTATTGAGAAGAATAGATAGGCCTGTAACTAGAGCGGATCCAGAGAATAGAAGGGTGTGGTGTCTGCCAGGTGCTAAGATACGGGATGTGGAACTGAGGTTGAAGAGGATTATTAAGGGAGCAGGAAGGAATCCATTGATCATCCTTCATGTAGGAACAAACGATACGGCTAGATTCTCGCTGGAACGAATTAAGGAGACTATGCTAGGTTGGGGAGGACGCTCAAGCAAATTGAGGCTCAGGTGATCTTTAGTGGCATTCTGCCTGTTCCTAGAGAAGGGCAACTAAGATGTGACAGGATTATGATGATCAATAGATGGCTTAGGCAGTGGTGCTATAAGGAGGGCTTTGGGATGTATGGTCACTGGGAGGCATTTATGGACAGAGGACTGTTCTCTCGGGATGGACTTCACCTAAGTAGGGAGGGAAATAGACTTCTAGGATGGAGGCTGGCTCAACTGATTAAGAGAGCTTTAAGCTAGGAATTGGGGGGAGTCGGTTGGGAGATGTTCAGGTAATCTCTATGCCAGATTTTAACACTGAGAGGGAGGAAAACGAAGTAAGAAAGGATATAGCTGGGGCTAGGAGAATGGACATAAGGAGGAAGGGTAGGGTGGATACTAGTCTAAGAGGTCATATTGGAGGTACAATGTCCGTGCCAAATTGGGTAAAGAATGTGAGTGAGGCCAAACAGCAAAAACTAAGATGTTTGTACACCAATGCGAGGAGCCTAGGTAACAAAATGGAGGAACTTGAGCTATTGGTCCAGGAAGTGAAACCAGATATTATAGGAATAACAGAAACATGGTGGAATACTAGGCATGATTGGAGTACAGGTATTGAAGGGTATGTGCTGTTTAGGAAAGACAGAAATAAGGGTAAAGGTAGTGGAGTCGCATTGTATATCAAAGATGAGGTAGATTGTAAAGAAATAAAAAGTGATGGAAAGGAGAAGACAGAGTCTGTTTGGGCAAAAATCACATTGGGGAAGAAAACTATCAGATCCCCCCCTGGGATAGTGCTTGGGGTGTGTTATAGACCACCAGGATCCAATTTGGATATGGATAGAGACCTCTTTAATGTTTTTAATGAAATAAATACTCATGGAAACTGCGTAATCATGGGAGATTTCAACTTTCCAGATATAGACTGGAGAACAAGTGCTAGTAATAATAATAGGGCTCAGATTTTCCTAGATGTGATAGCTGATGAATTCCTTCATCAAGTAGTTGCTGAACCAACAAGGGGGATGCTATTTTAGATTTGGTTTTGGTGAGTAGCGGACCTCATAGATGAAATGGTTGTAGGGGACAATCTTGGCTCAGTGATCATGAGCTAATACAGTTCAAATTAAATGGAAAGATAAACAAAAATAAATCTGAGACTAGGGTTTTGATTTCAAAAGGGCTAACTTTAATAAATTAAGGAAATTAGTTAGGGAAGTTGATTGGACTAAAGAAATTATGGATCTTGAGGTGGAGGAGGCCTGGGATTACTTTAAGTTAAAGTTGCAGAAGCTGTCAGAAGCCTGTATCCCAAGAAAAGGGAAAAAAATTATAGGCAGGTGTGTTAGACCAAGCTGGATGAGCAAGCATCTCAGAGAGGTGATTAAGAAAAAGCAGAAAGCATATAAGGAGTGGAAGACGGAGGGATCAGTAAAGAAAGCTACCTTATTGAGGTTAGAGCATGTAGGGACAAAGTGAGAGAGGCTAAAAGTCAGGTAGAGTTGGACCTTGCAAAGGGAATTAAAACCAATAGTAAAAGGTTTTATAGCCATATAAATAGGAAAAAACAAAAAGAAGAAGTGGACCGCTAATTACTAAGGATGGAGTGGAGGTTAAGGATAATCTAGGAATGGCCCAATATCTAAACAAATACTTTGCTTCAGTCTTTAATGAGGCTAATGAAGAGCTTAGGGATAATGGTAACATAACAAATGGGAGAAGGATATGGAGGTAGATATTACCATATCCGAGGTAAAAGCCAAACTTGAACAGCTTAATGGGAGTAAATCGGGGCCCAGATAATCTTCATCCAAGAATATTAAAGGAACTGGCACATGAAATTGCAAGTCCATTAGCAAAATTTTTAATAAATCTCTAAACTCAGGGGTTGTACTATTTGACTGGAGAATTGCTAATATAGTTCCTATTTTTAAGAAAGGGAAAAAAGCGACCGGGTAACTATAGGCCTGTTAGTTTGACATCTGTAGTATGCAAGATCTTGGAAAAATTTTGAAGGAGAAAGTAGTTAGAGACATTGAGGCTAATGGCAATTGGGACAAATTAGAACATGGTTTTACAAAAGGTAGATCGTGCCAAACCAACCTGATCTCCTTTTTGAGAAAGTAACAGATTTTTAGATAAAGGAAATGCAGTCGATCTAATCTACCTCGACTTTAGTAAGGCATTTGATACAGTACCACATGGGGAATTATTGGTTAAATTGGAAAAATAGGGATTAATATGAAAGTTGAGAGGTGGATAAGCAACTGGTTAAAGGGGAGACTACAGCGGGTCATATTGAAAGGTGAACTGTCAGGTTGGAGGAAGGTTACTAGCGAGTTCCTCAGGGATCAGTTTTGGGGCCAATTTTATTTAATCTTTTATTGCTGACCTTGGCACCAAAAGTGGAAGTGTCCTGATAAAATTTGCGGATGACACAAAGTTGGGAGGTATTGCCAATTCAGAAAAGGATCGGGATATTATATGGGAAGATCTGGATGACCTTGTAAATTGGAGTGATAGCAATAGGATGAAATTTAATAGAGAGAAGTGTAAGGTTATGCATTTAGGGATTAATAACAAGAATTTTAGTTATAAGCTGGGGACACATCAGTTGGAAGTAACGGAGGAGGAGAAGAACCTCGGAGTCCTGGTTGATTATAGGATGACTATGAGCCGCCATTGTGACATGGCCGTGAAAAGGCTAATACGGTCTTGGGATGTATTAGGCGAGGTATTTCCAGTAGGGATAAGGAGGTGTTAGTGCCGTTATACAAGGCATTGGTGAGACCCCATTTGGAATACTGTGTGGTCTCCCATGTTTAAGAAGGATGAATTCAAACTAGAACAGGTACAAAGAAGGGCCACTAGGATGATCCGAGGAATGGAAAACCTGTCTTATGAAAGGAGACTCAAGGAGCTTGGCTTGTTTACCTTAACCAAAAGAAGGCTGAGGGGGACATGATTGCACTCTTTAAATATATTAGAGGATAAATACCAGGAGGGAGAGGAATTATTTAAGCTTAATACCAATGTGGACACAAGAACAAATGGATATAAGCTGGCTAGTAGGAAGTTTAGACTTGAGATTAGAAGGTTTCTAACCATTAGAGGAGTGAGGTTCTGGAACGGCCTTCCAAGGGAAGTAGTGGGGCAAAAGATCTATCTGGCTTCAAGATTAAACTAGATGGGTTTATGAAGGGGATGGTTTGATGAGATAACATGATCTTGGTAACTAATTGACCATTCATTATCAGTGGTAAATAGGTCAATGGAGGGATGATAGGAGTTACTATAGAGAACTTTCTGGGTGTCTGGCTGGTGAGTCTTGCCCACATGCTCAGGGTTTAGCTGATCGCCATATTTGGGGTCGGGAATTTTCCTCCAGGGTAGATTGGCAGAGGCCCTGGAGGTTTTTCGCCTTCCTCTGTAGCATGGGGTACAGATCACAGCTGGAGGATTCTCTGCATCTTGGGGTCTTCAAACTATTTGAAGGCTTCAATATCTGAGATATAGGTGAGAGGATTATTCTAGGAGAGGGTGGGTGAGATTCTGTGGCCTGCATTGTGCAGGGGGTCAGACTAGATGATCATAATGGTCCCTTCTGACCTTAAAGTCTATGAGTCTATGATAATGATCTCAGTTATCTGACCGTAGTTTTTGCTCTTTCTGCTTGCCAGTCATCCCCAGTGCTACTGTGCCCTCTTTGTGCTCATCTTGGTCTCTTGCACTAGTCCCATCTGCAGCTGCCATTCTTCTTGGCTAGAATGCTCAGCTTGTCACCAGAAACTCCTCCGTTCTGCACTGAGAATGTCAGGCCTGAGAGTGCAGGCCTCAATACCATAGCAGGTTCTCTGGGAATATGGCCATCCAGCAGATTAGCCTTGGGAGTGTAGGGAGCAGGGCCACTTGCTAAGGCTCTTTTAGGACTGTTAGGTACAAAAGATCTGGTGTGTATCCATTGGTAAAGCTGAGAAGAATGTGCCTCAGAGGCACTGAAGACAAATGAGGCATCGAACAAGAAAAGGCACTGACAAAGACATGCACACTCTGGGATTTCTTGTCTCCCATAAACCAGTACTACT
Organism: Rafetus swinhoei; assembly: GCA_019425775.1. NCBI lineage: Eukaryota > Metazoa > Chordata > Testudines > Trionychidae > Rafetus > Rafetus swinhoei. Next base: position 184,262,669 of record CM033437.1, on the reverse strand, counting down.
TATTTTTGTTGCCTTAAATTAAAACGAAATGAAACAAAACAAAACACAGGCCCACTGGCACGGATTCATTGGCTGAGATATTTCTGGCGCTGTGTACTTCTGTGTCTGTGACGATAAGAGGAACTTTCACAGTGGAGCAAGCTTGAGAAAGAGCCTTTACAGCTCAAGAAACATCCTTGGTCAGTAATGTCTGTGTTCTAGTTGCTGCCATTGAAGATTCATGTTTTCAACTAACAGCACTGTTCTCACTCTAACCTCTCCATTTGTTTTCTGCTTGATCCTTCAGTGAAGTCAATATCTTATGCATGTTGCACTGCTGTCATAAAGATGGTGTTGCAAATCCAGCATAATATTTTACAGGCAGGATCAAATAGTCAGAGACAGATTATGGAGCGGAAGCAAGGTTTGGCTTAAACACAAACATCTTCCCTAATTTCATTATCAGTGTTTTCTTTTTAAACAATTGGATCCTTCAATTCTGTAATGCTAAGCAGAGGGCTGCTGCCAGGGGGCAAGGTATGTGTGATCCATGCCTCTTGCACAAAAAAGGTGGGGCCAGAGGCAGCCAGCCCTCAGCATAGCAGTGCACCCTCCCAACTCTGCCCTCCACAGCCTCCATAGGCCAGGGGGCAAGGTATCTGTAATCCATGCCTCTTGCACAAAAAAGGTGGGGCCAGAGGTAGCCAGCCCTCAGCATAGCAGTGCACCCTCCCAACTCTGCCCTCAGAGCCACCTGGAGCAGGTGGCACATTGTCCTCCCCATGCAGCTCTAAAAGCTACCCAGAGAATGCTGTGCAGAACTCCATCAGCAATTTAAAGGGCCCAGGGTTCCTTGGTTGGGAGCCTCGTGCCCCTTTGAATTACTATAAGGTGACCAGAATTTGAAAATGTGCGAGGAGGACACTGAGTTGACAAAAAAACCATACTTGTGTGTGTGTGTGTGTGTATATATATATATATATATATATATATAAATAATCATATAAATAAATTATCACAATATTAGTCGTCTTTTAAGACGAACAAACTTAACAAAAACAATCATATAACATTAAAAACATCAATATTTGTCGCTCTTTTAAGAAATTAAAAATCTCGATCCATTTTTTTATCAATTTCGCGTTCAGTCCATTCATTGTGTTTTATTATATTGTTAATTCTTCGTACTTTGTCAAACAATAAATTGTCATTTATTGTGATGCTAAATTTTTCTTTAACGAATAAAACTGTTTCAAGGATTTTATTCCACTGATTTTCTTCATTCAGCAGAATCCAATCAAACACGTACACTGGTTCGTCATGCTTAGTCCAATTTTCTAGATATTCAAGAGCATTTTTATAAAAGCTCATCGCCTCCCTCGTATATTCTTTCTTCATTCCCGGATTGCTCTCTTGTAATTTGTTTAAATTAGTAATTACAGCCAATGGAAGGAAGTTAGACTCAAGACGTCATTGAAGTTGCTCCTTTAATTGTTTAATATGCAATCCCACTTCTGTAGAAGTTATATGCTCTTTTTTCAATACTTTTTATAAGTGACTGGAACAAAGTTGCTTGATTGTGAACAAAATACAGAGTTACTTCAGCAGATTCATTCTTAAAAAAGTTTTTCAAGATCAGTGGACATTTTTCCAAACTTAGAAAATATGATTTTAAAGGCTCAAACAATTGCAGCACTCGTTCAATGGCTGGCATTAAAGCTAACCATCTTGTTTTCGAATATCCCAACAGTTTTTTTATATTCAACTGAGGCTTCTTCACAAAAAGTCTTTAATGATGTAACTCTTACAGTGAATCGTTCAAAATGTAAATAAATTTGAGGTATCACAACTTCAACATAGATGGACAGTAAGCTTGATGCTGTATTGAAGGCATTAGATACAATATGGGCATTGCAACCGACTCCAATAATCGTTTTCCCAAGTAAATGCATCATTTTCTTATGAACATTTTTATTGCCTTTGCTATTTACGCCGCCAAAATTAGTATTTGTGTTATCGGGACACATCACAATAACTTTATCATTCAAATTATGATTATCCACTAATTTTTTGATATGATTGGATATTATTTCAGATATCTCACCATCAATTACTTCCAAATTCAAAACTTTGATTTGAATACCATTTTCAATACTGAAGTAACGAACTAACACCGGATACAACTTTGTATCTTTGTGGTTTGAAGCATCCGAAAGAAGTGTAACAAATTTAGCTTCATCTAAATCTTTCTTCAAATTCTCTTGTGCGTAAGTTTGAAAAACGTTGCGAATAATAGCCTTTCCTTTAGTTCTCGCGCAATGGAATTTTTTATTATAAAGTACTCTATTCAGTTTTGACATACACAGTCCATGCTCCGAAAACTTTGATTGTGCATCATAGTGTGGTACGCAGTCAGAACTCCGGCAGCTGCTAAATTCTTTTTGTCTTCTCCAAATGATGTACTTCCTAAGAAGTCTATAACTTTCTGGGACATTGATGCCAATGTTAAAGAATTTTGATGTTTGTTTGATGAAACATGCTTCGTTATGCTGGATCCGCCACCTACTGCCACACTGAATTCCACCGAACAGACAGTACACTTCACTAATGAATCATCTCTTGTTTCACCCACAATTCTGATGAAAGGAAATTCCTTTTTTAAATTCTCGTTGAAATGGCATTTTCTTTTCTTCGACATTTTTAGGGTTAATTGTGTCAACTAAAAAATCACATTGACATTAAATTAAAATGGCTCAAAATAAACAATAATATTTCATAAATACCCTCTAAGTGTACTTTTACTGTATATTAAGCCTTTTAACAGGGTTCAATTGCAGTATAATGATACTTTAAAAAACAGCGGGATATATATTTTTTGGCAAAGTAGGACAAGAAGGACAATTTTTTTCAAAGGAGGACAAAAGGAGGACATAATTATTGGGGAGGACAAGCCCCTCAAAAGGAGGACTGTCCTCCTCAAAGGACGACATCTGGTCACCTTAATTACTAGGCCCACAGGGCAATTGCCCCTTGTCACGGGGCAGACACTGCCACGGCACCTCTTGCCAGTAGCACTAGGAACTATCTTGTCCACAGGGCGCCTCCCTCTGGTTGGCATCTCCCTGTGTCCTCGCTCCTTGCTTCAGTTCTGGATCTGTGTTTCTCTTGGACCATGGTGTCCTCTTTGGGACACTGCCCTGTGGCAGTGCCCATTCCCGTGTCTCTCGGCCCCCTCTGGGATGTGGGTGTGTGTTTTATCAGTAGTCCTGTCTCTGCACTCTGGGGTCCTCCCCTCTCAGGGAACCCACAGTTTCCCTATACCCACCTTGTCTCAGTGATGCACTGCCAGTCTTCACCTAGCCCCCCCACACAGGGGCAAACTGCAGTTTGAAATGGCTACTCATCATTGGCAAGGGGGTAGGGACCTGCTGCCTCTTTCAGGCCTGGCTGTCTCCCTGCAGCCCAGTACACTAAGGCCTTGTTTCAGGCCCTGCAGCCTGGGAGTGAGGCCATGCCAGAGCTCCACAACTCTGCCTGCCTTCCCTCAGCACTGCTCTGTCTCAGGAAGCCCTCAGCTTCCCCTGGCAGCCAGGTCCCTCCTGATCCCCAGCAAGAGTTTCTCCTCCTCCCTTCTGGAGCCCTTATTTATGGTGCCCCAGCTAGGCCCTAATTGGCTACTATCTGCCATGGCTGTGGGCTTTGCGCTCAACCCTCTCCCAAGGCTGGGTTTTTACCCTTAAAGGGCCAGTATAGGCCAGACACCTTGTCACACCCCTTTTGTCTGCTCTGTCAACAGGCCTGGCTGCCGCATTTAAGAAAGGGCCATTTTTTTTAGCAGTCCATCCTGACTTTGCCAATGCCTGCAGAATTTTTCTGTGTTTAAGAGCAGCAATGACCACTGTGCTTACTGCAACAGACTGAGTTTGGCCTCGTGCTTCGAGCATTGGATGGGGATTCTGAAGACCATGGGTCAGTTGCCAGTTTTGACACCAACTTTCTGTATGGCCTTGGGGTATTCACTTAATCCCACCATGGCCCAGTTTCCAATTAGTAAAATGTTGATGATAAATTCTTTTTTTCTTGTCTATGGAGATGTCTCTAGAATAGGCACTGTCTCGTACTATGTGTATGTACAGCACCTAGATCAATGGGGCTCTGATCTCAGTTGAGCCCTTTATGTGTTATTATAATACAAATAATAGTATAAGTATGAAATGTGTGTGAATGGTTGTTTGTGCCACAATCTGTGTGCATCAGACGACTGCTACTGTTTAATATTTCAATAAAATTCATGGTTCAGTTATTTATTTTTTGTTTGTTTATAGGTACTTGTATGGTGCTCATCACTCTAGTGTCTGTGTACTGTTTAAACAATACATATTTCATGGCTGTGAACTCAATATTAAAGCAGGACAGCATTAATTTTTTAAGGCCACATTCTGCTCTTGGTATAAAAGTGGGAAAACTCAACTCATTTTGTTGATGTTACTTTGCAATTACACTGGTTTAAAATAAACCATAATCTGGCCTATAACCTCTAATAGAAAGCTTTTATGCCAGTGATACATATTTTCAGCAGTAACATGTCATCGGTTGGTGTCTTAGGAATTCAGATTTCAATCAAAAATATTAATTTTTAATATAATTCATAATTTAAGCATCCCAAGAAAAGCCTCTTATCATGAGGATGGTTCAGGATGCAGCAGGGAGCTAAATATATGATGTCTTTCCTTGAAAAATGTCCTCTCTTCTCCTTTGGCAATTTGAACTATCACTAGCAGCAATAAACAAAGTGTTTTCAAAATGGAGTATGTCTAGGAACTGTGTTTTGATGTAACACAGGCATTATTTTTTATGATATCTAGCTTGGACTTTAAACTGTGTGCATATTATGATTTGTAAGGGGCACATGTACTGGTGTTATCACTAAATGAAATCCAAAGACTCCTACTAAGCAAATTTTGCCTCTGACACATTTAATATTTCCTCTTCAAAATGCTGCCCTCAAGACCTGGGATATTTTGGGATTTATACAGTGGCAGAAGCAATTTATTTTTTATTTTTAATAAATGGCCCTTAAGGCACTCTAGAAGGTTACAGCAGAATTAGTAGTTTGATCACATTTAATGTACTCCCTTTGTGCTATTGCTTTTCAACCTTGTTATTTCTTATATTATTAAGTAATAAAACAGCATCTAAGCTCAATGCACTTCTTGTTAGGCTGCAGTGGAAAAACTAGTAATAATTGCATGAGGCTGATCCTTATTAATGTACGTGGACCCCTGCTATTTCCAAATTGGTTCAAAAGCATGCTCTGAATGGTTCAGTAAAATATAGTCAGGAACAGTGTCTCTTTTGTAGTGAAAACAAAATTCTACAGAACATTATAATTTTACCAAAACCAAAAGAAAAATGATTCATATTCTAGTTCAGCAGACATAACAGAAGAGGCTATACCTAGAAACTAAAGAAAAACTATACAGAATAAATAACAACTTACTTGTTATATTGACCATTCTCTGCACATGGAGTGATTTCCCAGCGTAAATTTCTGAGGCTAACACCATCAGAGTTCATCAAGAACCAATTGGTTTGTGTCCTCTGGGCCTCTTTTGCAGTACGTGGACTGAAGAAAGGTTGAGAACTATTTCCTAAGGAGTAGAGTAATAACAAGGATAATGAACACTGGGGAGGGTTAGAGATGGAAATGGGAAAGTACTGAAATGGCTTCTACCTGCTCATGCATGCAATGGGTTAAAGATTGCCCTGCACCATGTATTTTAAGGATGTAGAGTGCATGGGCCTTATTCTCCCTCACCCGATGAGTGGGGGAAGGTGTCCATTTCCTGTCAGGTGAGTGTTAGGCGGCAAAGCAGGTATTTAGTTTCTGCAGGAATTGGCATGCAATGGTGAAGGTTAACTGGCTAGAAAGCCTAGTCAAATTCTTAGACAGCTAGCAGGGCTGCTGGAGTACCACACTGCTTTGTTTCTAAGGAGCAGTGAAATGTACTGTTTCTGTTAGCACATCTCCCCTGGCCCTTCCAGAGCATTCCTGTCCTATGTGAAAACCATGGCTTTCAATGTGCATTCAACACCACTGCATACTCTGGCCATCCTATATCCAGTACAGTCAGGATTTCATTCTGTGAAGGGAGAGGAAGGGGCATTATTTATGTCTGTTGACACTTTACTGTGTGGCTTTGGTCCTTTATTGGAGACACTACTGCACATTAAAGCTGTCATTCACAGAAAGCCCACAATAAAGGTAAATTCCTTATCAAATATTGTAGATCAAAAATAGATAAAAAATAATATCTGAGCAACCACCAGAAACAACTGCAATTATTATTAGGGAAATACCTGCAGGTGTTTCAACATGTCTAGGCTATAGCAGTGGAGGTTGGCACAATAAAAATTAAACGTTACATTTTGTGGGATGAATTGTACCAAAGCCAGCAATGTCACATTGAACTTAGAGAGATTTAAAAAATCCTCAGAAAAACTAGTGAAAGGTAAGAAATTTTAAAATCCTTTGGCTTGGCAAGGTTAAGCATTTGATAACAGAGTCCCAGAAGGTATGCATCAATTTGATCAAAAAAGGGAGCAGGAAGAATAGAGAAGGAAACCAAGCAAACAACAACTCAAACAAGAAACCAAAAAACAAAACAAAAAAACAAAACAAAAAAACCCCCACATTTCTCCCCCATCAGTATGGCTAACTGGCATGGCTCAAGAGATAATTTGATCTAAATGGATATTCTTCAGAAAGCAGAAATCTGAAGTCAATGGAAAGTAAAGCTTAAGACAACCAATACAAAGGAAGAAAAACTAAGTGCAATACAATATAAGGAAATAAGTATCATGGCTATGAGGAACAAGATTTGAAATGTTTGTTTTTAAAATTTAAAAACAAGATTTAAATTTTTTAACATATATCTAAAATAAAAAGTCTGCCAAGGAATCACTGGATCTCCCGGAGTTGAATGGAGAGGTTAAGTGATGCCTTTTGTACTCTTTCAAGGTAGTTAAGATATATTGCAGAGACAAGGTGGATGATGTAATATCTTTTTACGTAACAGAATTCCACTTGTCATTATCTACAGTCCACAACTTAAACCCCTCCAATGCATTATTCACAATTTACAACCTCTCTTGGAAAATGATCCCTCACTCTCAGAGGCCTTGGGGGAAAGGCCTATTCTCACTTACAGACAACCCCCCAACCTGAAACAAATTCTCTCCGGTAACCATGCTACACAGCTACATCATAAACATCCAGGAATCCAGCCCTGCAATCAGCCCTGATGCCAACTGTGCCCACATACCTATACAAGCAAATTCATTACTGGAGCCAACCACGTAAGCCACCAAATCAGAGGTTCATGTAACTGTATGTCCAGGAATGTAATCTATGCCATCAAATGCCAGCAATGCTCCAGTGCAATATACATTGCACAAACTGGACAGTCCCTACAAGAGAGAATTTACAGATATCCGTAAAGGGAACATACAAAAACCTGTTGGGGACCACTTTAACATACCATGGCATTCATTAACAGATCTTCAAGTGGCTGTTTTGTTACAGACCAATTCCACAAGCCAAATACGAAGGGGAGGACTGGAACTACAATTCATTCACAAGTTTGATACTAGTGATAATGGATTTGCTGGGATATTATCTACCTACCAAACAATGAAGGTGTCAATGATTCTTTGTCTGTATAGTATCTGGTGTTAGTACTCTTCTTCTCTATTGCCTACTAATGGTTGTTATCTGCCTCTTTAAACTATCCAGTCTTTAGGTGTTTATAGACTATTTGTTTTTCCTGTTACATTCCAGCTTGGCTTTCCTCTTGATATTTTTTATACCTACTACCTCTTCTTGTTTTCCCCTCCCTCCCATTTCTTTCCTTCTCGTCCCCCCCCCCTTCCCTTCTCCCCTATTTATTTTAGTTCCGGACATCCAGTACTTTGGTCATCAGAAGAAGTGGGCTGTGCCCATGAAAGCTCATGATGCCATCTACGTGTTTTGTTAGTCTTTAAAGTGCTACCAGACTGTTTGTTGTTTTTTAAGGGTTTTTTTTTAACCAACTTTGTGAATAGTCAAGCACCTTAAAGACTAACAAAACATGCACATGTAGATGGTATCATGAGGTTTCATGGGCACAACCCACTAATTCAGATGAAACAAGTTTACATAGAGCTTTTCTTTGGGGCTTCTGTGTCTCTCTCCAACCCCTATGGTCTACAGCCAAAAGTTCTGAAGAAATTCCTGAGTGAAGTGGCTGAGCTATTAACGAAACTATTATTGTCCCTTTTAGCCTGAGTGGTGAGCAAAATTTGGAGTCTTGCCCATTGTTTCATTTAGGGGAATAACTTGGATGATAAAATCAGGTACCTTTGATGCAATCTTTTCTATTGTAAGAAATGTACAAAATCTTCTTTTTCCCTGGAATATAGGAGGAACCAAAAATTGGAGAGTTTCATTGCTCAGAACCCCAACTTCTTAACCCATAAGCCTCCTTTCTAGGCTTCTCCAAGGGTCCCACAGTATGCTTGTCCAGGCTGGGCCTGTTTCTCTGAGCTGTCTCCTGCTTCACTTACTTCTGCTGACACCATTACCCAAAATAATGTCCAGCCAAATCTCTACATGTTCCCAAATTATAGGGCAGACACACATGCCTTTCTATTTGGTTGTGTGTGTGTGCTTAACTGTCTTTAAATAAAATGTATTGGCCACAAGCATCAGTCTCTGAGATTCTTCTCCCAAACCTCAACAATAAAGAAGCTCTGATTAGTCAGCCACTCTAGACTAGAAATAAGGAAATGTTCTATCTCTCTTTACAAAAGGTACTTGGGACGGCCTTGGGGAATTACAGTCCATTATGTTTCCCTTAAGTAGAATCTGTTATTATTTATTTGGATTTTCCCAAAGCTTTGAAGAAGCTCTGCACAAAAGTATTTTAAAAAACCTAAATTGTTATGGCGTAAAATGCAAATTGTTGTTATGGATTAAAATTTTACATTAAGGAATAGAAAATAAAGAGTAAGAGTACATGCACAGTGTTCAATATGGCAAAATGTTAATAGTGAGGTGCCCTGATGTTTTGTCCTATGACAGGCGCGTAACATATATATTTATATGTGATCTGGAAGAGGGGCAAGGACAAGAGAACAGAAAGACAAAATTTATAGCTGACACTAAATTATTTAGGTAATTCGAGTCTTGTGGAAACTGAGAAAATTCTGATGGAAGTAACAAAGTAAGGTGTATGGGCTGTAAAATGGCAGATGCAATTCACCGTTAACAGATATGAGGTAATGCTCACTGGAAGGAATAATTGGAGCTATTCACAGATCGTTGGACTCCAAAATAACTGTGACCACTGAGGAAAAAAGACATGGGCATCACTATGTTTAATCCAGTAAAAAATCCTTTTCTCAATGTGTAATTCTGCTCTGAAGTACCTTGTACTAGTCACCATCAGAAATGGACTATTTGGGTAAAAGGAATATTGGTCTGAGGAAATTTCCATGATCCCCTCTCAACATACAGGAAGCTTGATTTACAGAGAGAGAGAACCTTCACCCTTTATTTCCATTCTATTTTCAATAAACTTGTTTGATGAAAATACTTCTTGCTAAAGAAACACCCTTCTTTGACTTGTTTGTGGTATACAGGTGCAGTTAAAATGAGCTGGAAAAGGACCGCTATAAATATTTTAAAATACTAAGACGACATTGTGTTAAAAGTTGAGGAACACAAGTTCCCAAGGGAAATTCAGGGCAAGTGTATTATTTATTTACAAATTCAAAAGACATTACCTTCATAATTTAAAGAAAAACTGCTTTTATTCCCCTGCAACTTTTAAGTATGAGAATTTCCTCTTGGATTTCAATGTCAGCATCAGAAAACTTTCTTTATAAGCCAATCAACCAAACATCGTGCATGTTCATACAGAAATAAAAAGTCCATTAACTTCATGCATTTTGAGACACATCTTTGGCTGGTGTTAAGTGGTATAACTTAAATGAAGTCAATGGATTGATGCTAATGATTTACATCATCACCTGAGAATGTGGCTCTTCATCTGCTGAGTGCCTAGTTCACCAGACATAACAGAAAGTGCTATACATAGTACTAAAAGTACAAAATAAATCACAACTTACTGACCATTCTCTGCATGTGGAATGATTTCCCTGGAAGCTGCCTACTGAGCCTGAACACCTAAATCAAAATGATAAATTGCGAACCGCAAATTTGCGTATCTTTTTCCACTTTTCTTCCAAAAGAGCCTTTTCCAACATTTGGCCCATCTACACAGGACCAAATGTCGGAAAAAAACCCTCTTTTGGAACATCCCTTCTGCCTCATGAAATGAGGTTTACAGGGATGCCGAAAATGCGTCCGCTTTTCCGCCTTTTTTTTTTTTTTTTTTAAAGTGGATGCATTCCTTGGACACAGCAGAGCTTTTCCGGGATACCAGAGGTATCCCGGAAAAGCTCTGTAGTCTAGATGTACCCTTAGTCTGATCCCTATGAGCCTAACGTGCTGGCATACGCCTGTGTTGGCTATCTACAATGCTTCAGAATAAAGTTGGGTGAACTATTCATAGATTCAAGTATCAGAGGGGTAGTCATGTTAGTCTGTATCTGCAAAAACAATGAGGAATTCGATGGCACCTTAAAGACTATCAAATTTATTTGGGCATTATGTGGGCTTATTTAGTCTGCAAGAAGAGAAGAGTGAGGGGGGATTTGATAGCAGCCTTCAACGTCCTGAAGGGAGGTTCCAAAGAGGATGGAGAGAGGCTGTTCTCACTAGCAACAGATGGCAGAACAAGAATCAATGGTCTCAAGTTACAGTGGGGGAGGTCTAGGTTGGATATTGGGAAAAACTATTTCACTAGGAGGATGGTGAAGTACTGGAATGGGTTAGGGAGGTGGTGGAATATCCATCCCTAGAGATTTTTAAGTCTCTCGTCTTGACAAAACCCTGGCTGGGATGATTTAGTTGGGATTGGTCCTGCCTCGGGCAAGGGGCTGGACTCGATGATCTGCTGAGGTCTCTTCCAGCCCTATGATTCTATAAGCTTTCATGGGCAAAAACACTCTTCCTTTTAGTCCACAAAAGTTTATTCACAAATAAATCTGTTAGTCTTTAAGGGTATGTCTACACTACAGAGGAAGATAAAAGCTGCCACTGGGTCCAGGGTTCAAATTAGCGGTCTAGTTACGACAGCTAATTCGAAGTGAGAGGGAGTGCTCCAGTTGATGCTGGTGTAGTCCCCTTACTAAAGGTGCCTCTGCTTATTTTCTGGAAAGACCCTGTGTGCTGCAATCCAGCCTCTCAGACTACAATTCCCATGAGCCCTTGGGAAAAACAGGAAGGAAGTGACTCTTGTGTGAGAGATGGGGGTCTCTCCATGTGCATGAGAAGAGAGGCCTAGCAGTCTAGGACTCTGCCCTTGGATTTTAGGACAGAAGGGGAGCCAGGCTGCTGTGGAGGAGTTTGATCCAGTCCAGCTGCTGTTAGAGTGCAGCTACAGATGGGGACTAGATGCCTTTGGAAGTGGGATCTAGCAGGCTGCTTCTGATAGGCACAGCATGAGGCTGTAAGTAATTGGGCATTTTTGGGAAAGTGCTGCCTGGGACAGAGCTGCTGCCTAGCTTGGACCCACATACACACTGCATACAGAGAACCTCCATTATAGCTGCAGTTCTTCAAGTGCGCCCACGCAAGCAAGAGTCTGAGACTCTGAGTCAGGGGTGTGCACATTCTGGGGTTGGATCAATATTGGCAGTACAAATGCTAGATATATAAGTTCCAATTATTGTTGTGCACTTTGTTAATGTTATTCATTGTTAATCTGTTAAACCCTGTTTATTTAAGTTAAGTAAAGATTGTTTATTTTAATGTAATCTATTAGATGTACATGATTTGTAGTTGTTGTTCCGGAATTAGATCCAGATGATTGCTGGAATGAGTTTATTCCTGGAGGCTCTCAAGGCACACCAGTAAGTGTGTACAAGGCCAGCCAGGTGGAGGCACCACCGTTGTATATTCTTTATGAGCAAGGGACAGCAGCAAGGGGGTGGATGGGTTTTCCCCAACCAAACAACATCACCACTGGGGTACTCAGGATCTCTTTTTATGTCAAGACCATCAGGTGCCCTGGCACACCTGTGAGTGTGACCTGCTCCTGAGTAACCCGGGGAGGAAAAAGGGGGTTACACTGGTAACCCTGGTTTGACAAGGAGTAAGGGAAGTCGAAGGAATAGTGTTCTTCCTTCGACTTCCTGCAGTGTAGACAGCACCAAAAGCCCTGTTAAGCTACTTCTACTTCAGCTGCACAATTAACGTAGCTGAAGTTGTGTATCTTAATTTGACTTTATCCCATAGTATAGACATACCCTAAGGTGCCACAGGACTCCTTGTTGATTCATATAGTCATATCTTCAATTCTTTGATGTTGGTGGTGAGCAATTGGCTCACATGAGTAGCTGAAATCAGTGGGCCTATTTGTGTGATTAACTAATAACCAATGAGAGCAAGAGTTTCTCCAACTGGTCCTTCACACAGCTGCTAAGCACTTCGGCCCTCGAGTACTGAGTACACATTAACAGGCAAATGAACATTTGCAGTAAACAGGAAGAAAGAGGCACAGAGTCAAAAAAGAGAGCCTTTCCCACAGAAAATTTAAACATTTAATTTAATCTGAGAACATTTTATTTTATCATTTTTAGAGAAAAAATGTATGAGAAAAGCAGACACTTTTAATGAAAATATATTTTGCTGTAAACTAAATTTTTTAATTTTTTCACTCAAAATGGTTGATCAGCACAAAGTATAAATATAGCTGAATATTGAACTGATTCATAGCTCAAACATTCATAAATATTTTTCCCATTTTCCACTCTTCCGTACTTCAAAGCCTTCAGAGAGACATTGGATTTTTCTAACAGGCAAGTTTGACTAGCTGATTTTGTATCAAGTGATAATATTAAAAGTACTGATTGTACGAGGATGGTATTGGAGTTTCTAGGATTCAATACAACAGGCGTCATATGTTTTGGCCAGAAATGGTAAGATAAATTGTAAATCACTTTTACAAAAACATTAAAATGTCAAAGTTGTTAATTTTTTTTCTAACTGAACTCAAGTGATTTTTCCCCCCAGATTTTTTGTTCATGAAAATGTGAGAGATTGACTTTTCAACTCCATATGCCATGGAAAAAATTTGATCACTCAAAACTTTTAATGGGACAGGGAAACCATTTCCTACTCAACTTGACTCTTGATTTTTATAATCAAACATAAAAAAATTAGCCTATCCAATTCATCATTTAAAACTTTCTCATATTTAAAACAATATTTTCCTTTAATAATTATTGCTTGGAAACCTTTTCCCATTTGCTAAATTTCTGCTTCTGGGGCATCTAGCAGACAACAGCAACATGAATAAATAAAATTTTAATTTGGGGAAACTTGTAATTAATTTATTGTTTACTTCTCATAGTCAAAGTTTACTTCACACAGTGAGAATATAATTTACATGGCATTAAAATGTGTTCTTATAATTGCATTACAGTGGATGAGAAAAGCAATTTTCAGAGAACAATAAATGCCAAAGATAGAAATCAAATATTTTGGCTATCAAAATAAACCACTAACTTAGCAATAGATTCATTCAAGACTTCCAGGTGACTTGAATTTGCAGATAAAGCATGTGATCTGCAATCAGTGTGAATTAGAGATATGAGGTTTTTGCATCTTATAAAGATATACCTCAAAGTGGTTTTGTATGATTTGCAGATTTAGAAATTGATCCTGCAAACCTCTACTTATGAGAGCAGTCCCAGCAAAATCAAAATGCTTTATAAAGGCAACTACTCTCATATATTATGATTCTCAAGCTTTGAAGAACTATTGGAGGAAGGATTCCCAGTTGAGAACATACTATATGTGCAGGAGATAAATAGTATAGACTAGGAAAACAATGTCAGGCAGAGCTATCTTAGTTCTTGAATAAGTGAAGGGTCATCTTCTTGATCTGAATTCTTAAGCAGTGCCTTTCTCCACAAAAAGGTACTACTCATAGAGTAAGGTTTTCAATATGACTAAAGAGAGTCATGAACTATTTTTATGATAGCATTTAAAGCCCTGAAACAAAATCAGTGCCTGCTGCATTAGGCACTGCACATACACATGCATTTGCACTGCATGTAGCAGGGACAGATCCTGACCAGAATAGTTTTCAGTCTGGACCAGGGGTTGGAAAATTCTCGCCAACCAGATTCACAGCCAATTAGAGCTGCCATCCTCCGATACCTGTGGAGGTGCAGGTAAACATAGCGGTGGCGGCCTGCCAGGGACTACCCCAACAGACTGCTATTTTTTATTGCCCACCCTTGGTCTAAACAGACAAATTCTGAAAGACAAGTTGCATTCTTATCACTATTTTGCAGATGGGGAACAGTGAGAATCAGTAATCTGCACAGTCACATTGGAAGTCTCTGACACAGCGAGGAGTTGAACCAGATCTGAGTTGCAGCCTAGTGCCTTAACCACAAGACCAGCTTTTCTCTTGGGATATGGCTGCTAATTAGTCTATCACTGAAGCCATGGAAACAAATGGAATGCTCCCTGGCAGCAGAGAAACTAGTGCATTGTTAGAACTCACAGAAAGGAGAGCAGGGTGGGCAAGCACCTTCTGGGGTTAGGTGATTACATCAGAATTTCAGTCTTTATTTTAAAAAGAACCAGGACGTTTCAACCCATCGTAGTTTGAAGAACAGCTTGAAAATGTGAGCAAAGAATGACTAATTAGGTAATGTTTGCGACTCATGAGAAGGAAAAAGGGACCCCTTCCCTCTGTACATGCCTCTTGAAATGAGGAGGATCATGGCATGGGGTGGAATTATTTGGGACCTATGTCACAGTTTGTCAAGGGCTCTGGATGGTCTTAATTGGGACCTGAGTGAGAGAGAGAGGGCAGGGGGGACATTGTCATTGTCCATAATAGGAACAATTATTGGCAAAGTGCTACTAGTATAGACCTAACCTCACTCTTTCTCTTTTACTCAAACTGTTTCCACCCCTATTTAGCAGGAGCATCTATCAGGAACAATCCAGGTGAATGCCATTGTGGATGGGCAGGTCATTCAGTCCCAAAGGATTGTAGAGGTTTTGTGCACTGGAAGCAAAGGTGCTGATTCTGACTTTTCCTATTTATTTGTCTAACACACAGGGGTGCCATTTGTTGCGGGCTGAGGCTGGTGAGGCTGTAGCTCCCCTGAATTTTGTACCAGGGGTCTACTCTGCCTAGTCCCAGATAGAGCTCTTAACTGCAACACAGCCTGAGTGTAACATGAGATGAATTTTGAAGCTTGGAGCAGCTCAGCCTTTGCATCAGGGAATTTGTTTATAAACAGAGACAATGTGATTAAAGTAACAAAAGGCTTGTCATTGAAGTAAAATACAGATTATTAGATGATCCTGAAAGCTTTCTCAGGCACTGCAGTTAAGACAGGAAACAAAGGTTGGGAATAAATTGTGAGAATGGAGAGAAGTAAATATGGTATCTCCCCAGGGTTCTGTGCTGGGACCCGTGTTGTTGAACATTCATAAATGATCTGGGAAAAGGGATAAACAGAAGGTTGGCAAAATTTGCAGATGATAACAACATTTATATAAGAACAGCCAAACTGGGTCAGATCAAAGGTCCATCTAGCCCAGTGTCCTGTCTTCTGATAGTGGCTAATGCCAGGTGCTTTGGAAGGAATGAACAGAAGAGGCAATCATCAAGTGATCCATCCAATGTATTGCATTCTGTTTCTGACAGACAGAGGCAAGAGATGCCATTCCTGACCATCCTGGCTAATAGCCATTCTTGGACTTAATCCTCCAAGAATTTATTTAAATCCTTTTTGAACTTTAATAAAGTCTTGGCCTCCACAATATCCTCGGGTAAGGAGTTCCACAGGCATGGGCTATCCCTAGCAGGGTTCAGGACCCAGGGCAACTCCCTCTCCAGTGCCCTAGGTGTGGAGTCTAGGGCAACCTCCCCAACCAAGCCCTAGCCCTGCCCCACCTCTGCTTTGCCTCTCCTTACCTATGCTGTGCCTCCTGCCACTTGTATTGCATCCCTTGCTTGAACTATCCTCCCCTAAGTTACATGAGCCAGGAGGTTATGGGGGAGGGGCCTGTCATGGGACAGCAGCAGGGTCACAACCTATTGTCAGGGATACTGGGTAAGATGGATCTTTGGTCTGACCCAGTATGACCATTCTGATGTTCTTGCATGGAACCCAGACGTACCTACCCCTGCTGTAAGCCACTACACCCTACTCTCCTCCCAGAGCTGATGGGTCTTTCTCTCTCTCCACAGAGTTAGTAACAAAGTAAAAATCTATATTAAAATTCTAAACCTAACAGTGTATCTTAAATCCCTTGCCACAAGATGTCAGAACATGTTATTATTAGAGATGAGTGGGTCTAATATTTATTTGTCTTAGGTTCATATCTCATCACAAAGTTTTGGCTTCCACATATATTATTAAGGATACCACTGCCATCCTGTAAAAGGTTTAATTTTTAAAAAGTGAAATTTTTGGTCAGTTATATTTTTGTATTAGCTATGACTGCATATTAGATAACTCTATACAGTACATTTTTTTTTCGTTGTCCTTAAAAATAATTTTGGCGCTGATTCTCCAGTTGTTTTACTCCAATTTTAGGGCCTTTGGAGCCAATTAAATTATACCAACATAAAACTGGAGGAATGAAGTAGTAAATGAGGCCAGATTCTGCAGTGACTTGTGGATTTATTTTTTACAAAGAGATTACAAAATGCTACCATTTTTGTTTGGTATTTGATGCTTTGCACCAGGATGAAGGATGATGAAGATGGAACAAACTGGAGACTGTTTTTCTGACGCTTGGCTGGAGGTGCCAAGTCCTACATTAGTGAGTTAACTTTACCATGTCCTGGTTTAAGGTGGCATCAAGCTTGTGAAATGTCTGGGCCTGGGTATGGCAACAGATGTCTTGGTAAATCAACTTTCATGACTCCATTGTTGGTCATTGATGTAAAAGTTGAACAGGGTTGGAGAAAGCACAGAGCCCTGTGATAACCCAGTTCTCTCTCATCTCCAAGCACTCGTCTTTTTCACCCTTGTGGACTCTGAGCTGTCTATCATGGAGGGATAGTTCAGTGACATCTGTGATCCAAGGTAACAAGAAACCGTGATACCTTAATGAGCAAGCCAGCTTGTAATACCATATCATATGCCTTTGTTAGGTCAATTAAAACAGCGCCTGTTTCCAAGGTTCTCTGGAAGCAATTTTCAAATAATATGGTCAGCACAAATACCTGGTCGCATGTGCTATGGCCTCAGGGAAAACCGGCTTCGCCTCAGGGAAAACCGGCTTCCCAGGGTGCAAAATTCTCTCCACGTCAGGTAAAAAACATTCCTTATATTATACTGAAATTAATGATATGAGACAATAGCTTGATGATTAACTAGGGTCCTTTTCAGGCTTTGGGAGGCCAATGACTTTTGCAGTGCACCATTTCTTTGATTGCCCACCTTCACTGATGACCCTGGTAAAAACTGAAGAAACTGAAGCTGAGCATGGGGACTAACGTTTGTCAGGAATTCTGGAGATATGTAAACACAAGCTGGAACAGACTGTTTACCATAATAGGTAATACACATTTCAAAGAACCATTTGAGATTAAGTAGTCCATTAAAACCTCCCCAGTCGTAGGGATCATTATATGAAACAAATAGGCAGCAGGTTTAAAATAAACCAAAAGGAAGTATTTCTTTCCACAATGCCCATTCAACCCATGGAACTCCTTTGCCAGAGGATATTTTGATGGCCAAGAATATAACAGGTTTCAAAAAAGAGAACTAAATAAATTTAGAGATAGGTCCATCAGTGCCTATTACGGATGGGCAGGGATGGTGCCCATAGCCTCTGTTTGCCAAAAGCTGGAAATAGGTGACAGTGGATGGATTACTTGATGATTATCTGTTCTAGTCAATCTTTCTGGGGCACCTGGCATTTGCCATTGTTGGAAGACAGGATACTAGACTAGATAGATCTTTCTTGAGGCAATTCTAATGTTCTCAAATTCTTATAGGGAAGAAAGGGGAGGGGGAAAGGGAAAGGCTGGGAAGAAGCTGTGATAATCTATGCTATTATGGTTACCCCCTTTTACAAAAATATTATGAACTTTGTAGAAAGTATAAGTATATATCATTTGAAAAGTCATAATCTACTGGATATTACTACTTTATTGAAATGTGAAGCAACCCTATGATAAGCTGTCATTTTTACAGTATGATGTTACTGAAATATGTTATAACTCTGGAGATTACCTACAGGCTATGTCCTCAGGGACAACAAAACAGTGGCAAACACTCATTCAACCCTAAAAAAGCCACTGTCCAGCAGAGCTATGAACTGCCTGTAGCATCTGGTGGAGTAAGAAATTTGCTTGCTTGAGGTCTTGCTTAGCTTGGTAAATTTCAGAAATTAGACTGCATTTCTATATTTTATTTAGTTTGTAACCAATTCTGGTGTTCAGGCCTTAAATTCTTGTAATAACTTAAAATCTATTTTCTCTAGTTAATAAACATGATTGTTTATCTAAACCAGTAGGCTTTTGATTTAAGTGTCTGGAGAATATCTACTCAAATTAACAAAGTCTGTTGCATATTTAATAACCTTTGATGGAATAAAGAACTTATTAATGAGCTTACTCTGATCAAAGGAGTCTAGAGCACTGGAAGGAGTCTAGAGCAGTAGTGTGCAAGGCTGGGATTATTCCATGTGGTAGTTGATGGGTGGCTGGGAGGCCATTCATATAATTCACTTGGGTGTGGTTTTACATGCTGAGGACTGTGAGTGAATATACCAGGAGTGGTTTCGTCTCAAAATAAGGAAGCAGAAAGCAACTCTGGGATGGAAAATTAAAGGGACACTGCAGTTCAACAGGCCAGATTGTACTCTAGGGACTTTCAGGGGCTTATAGGTAGGGCTATGTGTTTGTCACAGGTATTTTTAGTAAAAGTCATGGACAGATCACATGCAATAATCAAAAATTCATGGCCTGTGGCCTGTCCATGATTTGCATGAATACCTCTGACTAAATCTTGGGTTGTCTGGGGTGCTGCCCAGCAGTGCCTCAGGAGCTCTGGGGCACAGCCTGAAATGCTAAGGGTACTCTGGGGTGTGTGTGTGTGTTGTTCTCATAGGGAAGAAAGTACTGGCGGGGGAGCCTGGTATCCCCACTGCAGTTGGGAGATAGAGTGGCATGGAGGCCAGAGACTCCCTGCTGTTTCTGGGAGGGCACTGCGGGTTGAGACTGCTATTGCTGGATAGAGGAAGTGGGGGGTTGGTAGCCTGAGACTGCTCCAGGCATTGCCAGTATTGCTGGCCCAGGGGAATCCCAAGCTGCTGAAGCAGCCCCCTGCCAACAACACCAGTTTCTATATTAGTCCCAGAGGTCCTGGGAAGCCACAGAATCCAAGACTTCTGTGACAGACTGGCAGCCTTAGTTATTGGTTGTTGTTATAAGCCATAAATTCAGTGTCTTTATCCAGTGCACAATTTTTAATATCTAGCAAATGCATCAATGTAAGCACACCTTTAAAAGGTGTTGTGAATATTTCCTCTGATGGTGAGTTTTTGTCTCTTGTCATTTTTCTGTGTGAGTTCATTTGAGAGCATACTGCTTGCCTCATTTCACCCACATAGCTGTTGTTAGGACATTTCAGTGCACTGGATGAGATACAATACATGTTGTGCTATGCACGTGTGGAAACCATGGATCTTTGAAAGGTGTGTTGTGTGGCATGATGATATTACCTGGTTTATTTTATCTTTCTAATATCCTGGGATGTTTCAACAATCTTGTTTAACTCAGATATTCTCAGATGTTGCAGTTCATTGCTAAGTGATTAGGCTGTGAGTAATTGAGTTCTAAAATGAGGTTGTTATGTCATGGAAGTTCTAATTAGAGTGAAATTTACAATGGTTGTTTTTCTAAGAAGAAATGTTATAGTTATTCCATTGTACTGATTTATTTGGCTCATCTACTAAACCAGGGACCACATTATGGCCTGTTCAGTAATATCGGGATTAGCTTCTAATCTCACATCAGTTTTCCGTTGGTAAAACTTCTGCTTTTGACAGGATAAGGAAGATCAGAATCCAGCCCTTTATTTGTGACTTCTATAAGATTTGGATGATCAGGCAAGAGACTCGTCATCCACTTCAGCAACATCACTGGATTAAATTTTCAAAAGTGGCTAAGGCCTAGATTTTAAAATATACTTAGGCACTGTTTGGCTCAGTGTTGCAATGCCTAACTGACTTCAGAATCTTAGTCTCAGTTTCAAGAGTGACTTTGGCCCAGATTCTCAAATGGATCTAGGTACCTTACTCCAGTTGAAATCACTAGATGCCGAATTCCTCTTCTGAAATTAATGGAAGTTAGGTGTTTAAATCCCTCGAGGCTTTATGCTACCACATCAGTGAGAGCCAGATTTTTAAAAAGGTCATTGTGTACCTAACATTACAGATATATGACTAATGGGATTTGCAAAAGTATATAGGTGCTTAACTCAGTAGGAGTTAGGGGTGAGGCTTTTAGGGAAATCCCAATGGACACTCAAATAACTTCAAAAGTCCTGCCCTTGGGTAATTGTAAAACTTTTCTTCAGTATGTTTACAGTATTTAGATTGAAGAGAAGGTGCAGAACTTATGCTATATGCAGACAAAAACTGCTTAGTCTTCTGGAAACATCAGAGTAATCCACAAGTGAATCAACTACACTATACAATGCTAGAAGTTTTTGTGATTGATTTAATGAACCTGGAACAGAAATGGCCAGTGCTAGTGTTACAAATATCAAGCATACTTGGAAGAGCTTCTAAGGAACTTTTTATCTAAAGTGGGCGAAAAACCTATAGAGTCCTACTGTGAAAATGAGAAAAATATGCAAAATGTAGTGATGCTCAGATGATGACTTTGTACAGTCTCGATAAAAATAAGCCATGCATAAATGACAATATTGCTGGTTCTTTAAATGAATGAGCAATGTGTAGGGTTATAATTTTTTAGTTTAGAAAAGTATTCATTCACTGTTAAATAAATGTCCATAAAGTAAAAATTTAGGACTACTTTGATCTGTGGGTGCAGAGCTAAGGTCATGCAGCAGAGAATCAGGATTGAGGCCATGATTCCAATCTCAGTAAATTAGTGTAACTCAGTGTAACTCCAGTAACATCTTTGACAATTACTCCTGCTCTAAGCCAGCTTTATTAGGAGCCTGATTTTGGCCTCACTTCTCAATGACCATGTTTGGAGGCTTTAACATAGTGATTCTCATAGTAGTATACCATCTTACTTGCATACTCATTCTTTTACCATTAAAATAATTCCTCCTCCTCCTCCTCATCCTCATCATCTGTAAGGATAGGTATGAGAGAGGAAAGAAACAAGAAGTCTTTGGGGACAGAGTCTGTGTTATGCTTCAGCCCCTTTGAACTTCCAAAATTCTGCCTATAACTTGCTGAGGAAGATTTCCCTCATGGTACAATGTAGGGTGACCGGACAGTAAGCATGAAAAATCAGTATGGGGGTGGCAGATAATAGTCATTTATATAAGACAAAGCCCTAAATATCAAGACTGTGCCTATAAAATTGGGACAGCTGGTCACCCCACCCTATAACAATGATATAAAACCCATGGAGGCTGTTGCTGTGTCAGCCTCATCCTCACTCCCACCTTTGTAGTCAAGGAGGGTGGTAGATCTGTACAGTGCTATACAAATCTTCCATTTGCATAAGATCCTCTGACACCAATCACTAATACTGCAGATGAAAGTAGCTCCTAAGCTACTGTAGCTCATAACAGGGTTGAATCAGTGCAGAATCAGGGAGCTGTAATCAGCTTTCTGACAACATTCATCTCTCCTGCATGGAACAGAGATGGACACAAGGGAAAATCAAGCCCTTGATTTCTATGTTATTTCAGAATTCGGGTGTGTTGACAAGAATATTATTTTTTGTAAGCAACTCTTCTCAGATATCCTATTAGAACCTTGCTGTGCCCTGACTATCCCATATCGCTGATGCATGAGTTCACACATAGATAATGAATTGTTCTACAGTATGTCAATGTAGTCTAACTGCTCATGTTTGACACACAGAAAACATCTGCTGCGTAACATTTAAATTAACAACAAGGTTGAGTTCTCTTTATAATAGATTTTTTTTTCCATTTAGAAAAGCTCAATCATAAAAATCATATATCAAATGGTTGAGACATTGGTTTTCTAGGTTAGGATCTTTTGACGCTTAGTTCTAATGTACACTGTACTTCTCATAATGAAATGCTGATCCCTATGCCAAGAGAGTTAAATCAAAATGACATCAGAAGCATTTTATAAAATGCTCGGATCCTTTGAGATCCCTTCAACTACATCAGTCTATGATTATCAACAGTGTCTGATGCCAATGCTAAGTTATCATAAATGGGAGTCAACATGTGACAAATGCAGCACAACTACTAACATTCCTAAAGTATGTACTTTAAATGCCTTTACTCCTGTTAAATTGTGTCAGAATCTTACAGTCTCTTACATTATGGTGGCTAATTCTGTCATCCCCATCTTGGAGGCCTAAAATCAGTTTGTCCCTGGTACCCCCTCTTCTTCAGTTCTCACATTCAAGCTGCTTCTAAATCCTGATGCTCCCTTCCTCTGTGTATCCAAACTGCATGTAATAGCATGCTATAAACCAGTGTTATCATAATCAGAGATCCTGGGTATAATTCTGTCCCTGTTGACATCCGTGACAAAATTCCCATTCTCCTCACTTTTTACATATAATGCCAAAGAAACCTCAAAAGTCACAAGTACTGTGTTACACTCTGCCACTTTGTGTTGCCCAAATTCTGTCTGTAATTCATTAGCAGAGAATTCATAGTGTAAAGAGGAATGCCACAAGGGTATAAAATCCAATACAGCTCTAGCCTCTTTGTGATGGACCAGAAAGCAATTGAATCTCCCACACTGGGGGCTTCCCTAATGTGAATTATCCCCTACCTCAGTCAAGCTAGCATATAGCTATTGTAGGTGGTGGCCTTGGTTGTAGGAAAAAAATAAGGGTCTTAGAAACAGGGAGGGTGAGTCTTTGTAAATAGAAAGACACACTGTCTGATGCAGCCCAGAGGATAAACACGTCCCTGGCTGGAATTGAAAAGAGACAGGGTTTTGGTTTCAGGCAATGAGATGGAAGAAGACTGGCAAGGTGTATTGCAAAGGTGAAAAACAGTTGTGGTACTCACAGTGAAACATATATTAGCCCCTCAAGCAGACATATCCTGAGAGATTCATCTCAGCATGTCAGTCAGATGCATCTGCCCAAGGATGCAAAAAGACTTTTTGTCTTTATTTAATTTCAAGTTCCAACATATTAAATAATAGATGTTGTTAGAAATGAATTTATTTCATTCTGAGCAGTTTACTCTGAACATTATTGGTTTACAGCTCTTCATTCTATAGCTTTTTTAAATAGTCCTGCTGATTTTTGCTATCAAGTTCTAAAGTAATTTGTAGAGTAAAATATCATAGCTCTCCTTATTATCAACCATGCCTTCCTCTTCCTCAGATAGGAATGGCAATTCCCTAAGTGATATAGTCAGACATGTGCTAGGTAGTACATTTTTAAACTGCAAATCACAGAATGCAATGCTATTAGCACATGCTTTCCCTGATACTTTTTTCTTGCATGCTAATTGGAAGGTTCCCATAAGATTTCTCTTTTTATTCATGTATGTATGTATTTATTTTGATTGAATACTGAAAAATGTTTACTGCGACAAGGACAAAATTCAAATCATATTAAGCTGCAGAAAATATACAACACACTTTGGCACATCTTGGAATAGTGTTCACAACTGCTAAAGGGAATCTAGCAAAATAAATAATTTAATGTTAGAACAAACTTAAATTATATTTCAGACTCCATGAAACTTATTTATTGAAAAAGAATACATTAACGTGAAACATATTCTTGAGCTGAGCAATGTTTTCATGACTTTTGGAACTTCTGAAATAAAAATATGATGACTCAAACTGTACAGAGAAAGCAGAAGGAGACTGCCAAGGTATATTGCATAGATGCAAAGGAAAAGCATTTTAGTGCACAGAGTCATGTACACCACAAGTTTTATGGAAACAGTGTTAGAAGTACTATGATTACTTCAGTAGCTTGATTACTTTTACATTACATTGATCAGGCCCAATTTCCTATTGCATTATTGCTAGCGCAATCTGAGATCTGAATATTTATCTGAATGGTTAGAAGGTGAAGCATGAAGTAGAACCAGTCTTTCGAGGTGTGATCTTAGACGACACATTGAGTTACCTTGTCCACCTTAGGAAGACAGCAGCTAAATTTAAGATGGGCAACAATCGTCTTAGCAAATTGGCAGGATCATCATGGAGTGCTTGTGCCCCAATCCTGCAGCTGTTAGCTCTTGCCACCTCGTATTCAGTGGTGGAGTACTGCACACCAGTATGGAATCAATTGTCACATACCAAACTGGTGGATATGTACATGGTCTCCAGCACCATGTGTCTGACTCCGCTCCCATGGCTCCCAGTTTGGAGCAATATTGTTCCTCCCCATATCAGACAAGAGGTTGCCACTGGCAAGTTATTGGAGAAACCAACCCAAGCCTGCCGCTGTACAGTGTTCTTTTAAAACCACCCACTGTATGCTTGCCATCACATCACCCATTATGGTCTCATCTGCCACACCAGGATGTTAAAGTGGAACCTCTCTGGAGAGAAATGGATCTCAGCTATAATTCCTAACCACTCCCTCATTGTCAAGTCTACAGTCTGTCTGCCTGGTTTTGACCTACCCCACGGTCAGTGGTCCCAGCTGATGCAGCTGTGGTGCAACACAGATGATGCACATTGCTAATGAATGCCCACTGACTAGGTTCAACCATGCTCTAGAGGAACTGCCTCACACCACTGAGGATGCCATTATTTGGCTAGACAACTATGCCCATGCTAAATAAATAAACACCTTCTATTTAGTGTGACCAGGAGGACGGACAGTATTGCTAGGCCCCTGGGCAAGGTGTGGGGGAGCCAGCTCTGGGTTCCCAGAATGGACAGGGCTTCAAGAAGAAGGGGCATCCCTGGGAGCTAGTCTCTCCCCACCAATCCTTCAGTACTGCCCAGAGCGCTCCTCCTAGGGCTCTGGAGGTGGGCTTAGGGCTCTAGCCTCCATCACTGCCAAGATAGCTGTGGTGGCTAGGAGCCCCATGCCTTTTTGAATTGTTGGGTCTGGGGGAAGCTGCTAGCTTTGCACCTCCCACCTCCCCTGTTGGTGGGCCTGGGTATGATAATCTGAGTACATTTGCCAGACCTGAAAAAGAGTTTTATGTAAGCTTGAAATTTTAACTCTTTTTCTTTGGTTCAATAAAGATATTACCTCCTTTCTCCTTTTTTGTCTCTAATTTAGACAGTACATTGGGGCATAGTTTCTACTCTTTCTTGCTGATACTCAATAGCTGCAAATATAAATATTTTAGGAAATATGTTGTACTACATGCTACATTCCTATCTTTACATTCTCTTTCTGATTATTAATGTGGAATGGAAAAGAAAACTAGGAAAGAAATGTGTTTGTGGAATGAGCACTGAATAAGCCACTGGAACACACAAGATAAGTTTGTGACATTTCTCCTCTCTTGTTGCTGTTTGGGACTCTTACCGCACAGTAACTACTGTGACTGTTTTGTGACAAAAAAACCTATGAATTCCACTTGAAAACAAAAAGCTCGTCCTTTTTGCACATGCCATCTCTATCCGTACATTAAACCTATGCATTTAGGTTGAGGGGTTTTTGGGGTGGGTGTGTTTTTTTTTTTTTGGGGGGCGGGGAGAGGAGGAGATTGTGGATCATGGAAACTTTCCAGCAGATAAGTTATGTCAAGTTTCTGAGGAAAATTCAAAAAAGCATTCTAAAGCTGTTCTGCAACTGAAGTTTGTGGTGCAAGCTCCTTCTCTTCAGCTCAGGGAGGATTTCAGTAGAATTATTTCCTTGAACATTTAAAACTGATAAGCAAATGTTAAAAAATTGTAATATCTTTAATTTATTAATTTATGTTGACAAATGTAGGAAAGCCATATTGGGCACTCAACTTTAACTGAATTTAAAATTTTTATTTTACTGACATATTAAACATACAAGAACATTTTGAGTTGTCTGTAGTAAATCTATAAAAGGTAATTTTTTAGTTGGGCACATGAGTTAGAAAAAAAAAGTCAACATGATTTAGGTTTATGGTAAACTTTCCTTTTATTTTATCCTTCATTTTTCTTCACAGCAGTGCTTTGCCAATGCTGATTGTGATTCTAACAAAATAAATCAGCTAAATGCTGTTAAGGCATTTTAAGTTCTCAGTTCTTATATTTTCATTACATAAAAAGAACTCTAGTGTATATCTAGTTTGGTTGAAGTGACCCCAAAAATACTGTGCTTAAGTCTGTGATAAAACTATGCTCTGATGGCCTGATTAAAATCCATGGCAGCAATGAACAGAAATATCAATATATTATTCATTTAAAAAATTATCATTCTATTTCCTTTCAGAATAGGATTCTGGTGTATTTAGCTCTATCTTTGTTAGAGAAGACGATTCTACAAGGTGTAGAAGACTTTGTAAGCAGAGACGGTTCCTCAGCTACATTTTACTGCAAATAAGGAATAACTCCATTGAAGTCAATGTGCTGACATGTTAGACTACTCTTTTAAGTAACATTGTTAATAAATTATGTGCATTTTAGTGTTGCAATTTGATTTCCAAAATATGACCTTGATCCTGCAATTGGATTTGCATAGGTGAATTTCACTGGCTTCACTTTTTTTCTGAGAATTTTTATTTCTTATTTTCAATGGTCTTTTCATCAACTTCTAAACTGAGCCAAATATTGTTTGCTTGACTTATTCATATTAGCATCCTATTTGAGTATCAATAGCTTCAGATTAAACTCAGATGGGATGATGGGTGCACTCCCCATGCCAGTCCTGAAAGAGCTGAGTTAGTACAGGTGGGCCTCACAACTCAGTTAAGTTGTCAATGGTGGCAATTTAGGCTGCAGGGATGTTGGGAAAGGGAGATGTGTTTGGCCTATGAAGTTTTAATGTGCAGTTAACTCTGGGAGAGGGGAAGTTGGGATGGCAAAGCAGAGATGTGGGAGGGCAGGGTTAGACCTAAAAGGTGTAGAAAAGAGTCAGGGAAATTATAAGATAGAGCAGAATTGGCTGCTGATTTGGTCCATGGGCTGGAACCTGGAGTAGGTGTTTTGCTACCTGCTACTGGGGAAGTAGTACAGTTAAGGGCCAGAGAAAGAGAAGGCTACCTAGGAGAGTAGGTACCAACAGGTTTTGATGTGTGCACACATCCCTTTCTCCCCCACCCCCCAAAAGGGGGAAGGAAACCCTACAGTGATCTCTCTGGAGGGCAAGCTACAAAAGGGAGCAGCTTAGTCACAAGAGAGTGAGGCTAAAAGAGTAATGAAGAGCAACTTGAAGGAAAGGTGTTGGCCTGGTAGAGATAAGCCTCAGGTGCACCAAAAGGAGGTGCTCCAGAAGTGAGCAGAGCATGCTGCGATAGAGGGGTAAACTCAAATTCCCTTTTCTTTCTAAATCCCTCAACATTTAGATCCATGTCTCTTTTTATTTTATTGACTTGGGTATCATATAAAGCTTTCCCCTCTCTCCCTCTTGTTACCCGGAAGGCTGAGGTAAACAATTGCTGTGGGCAATTAATTAAAGCCCAATGTGCCTCCCCCACAGAAGCCAGATTCGACCTGGTACCCGTATCTATGACCGGTGAACAGCTAGTCACAAATCAGGTCTGAGACGGAATTTAGGGCCAAACCATATATTTTAAAAAATTGTGAACGCGTATCAATCAACAAGAAAACAGTAAATGTCCCACCCTAACCTGGAAGAAAAGGAGATAGGAAAGATCCCGTATACAAAAAGGGGTTATACTTAAAACACAGAAGGCGGCGATGGATGCCTGCGACCTTCTACCTTGCGGCTAATTGGAAGCCTTGAGGGAGGACTGCAGGGAGATCCCTCGGGGTCCCGATCAGGTCCGGTTCCTGAGTAAGTCCTCGAAGTAGATCCTTGCCTCTCCACGTGGTGGACGCCTCTGGATTCCTTATCACCAGTCCTTCGGTTAGGTGAGGTCCGTAGGTGTAAAATGGTGGTTCAGTCCCAGAGTCCAGGATCACCAGTCCTCAAAAATCCTTAGAGAGGAGACTTCTCTCACCCTCAGGAGGGCGCAACTAGTGCTGGACCTGAGCAGCCTTGGCCAGGCCACATGTGGATGGCACTCCTCAGGGTTGACAGACGAAGACGAACAACAACACAGCTACAAGCGGATCGACGAAGACCAATGGACGGGTTGAAGAGAACCAACCCGAACCATTCTTAGGGGAGGGTTTATAAAGACAGTAAGGCGGGAAACTGGGTTAGTGAGTGGGGTGCAACAGAATAGGGCGGTGTGCATAGGGAAAAGGGTGCCGGGTGCATAATCTGGCTGTGCACGCATTGGAATGGTGAGGGGTGCACAGGTTTGGAGCCGTGTGCAGAGGCCTGAGAGTGGAGTGCAAAGCCTTCTTCAGGGTGGTTTTGGCGGGAAGAGACACTGCTGAGGTGAAAAGGAATCAGCAGACTCCATTTTGAATCATAAACTCCATTTTAAAAACACCAGCCTAGGTATCACTCTGGAGCCACTAGGAATGTTCATTTTTTGTATCTTATTTGTGTTCAGCAAACAAGGAAATAGGTAAGTCTTGTGTTGGAATAGCCTGCATTTCAATGGCTTGTGTGGGAAGCTGGATGTATAGTTTGTTGAACAGAATTCTTAGGACCAGATTCTGTTACCTTTATTCACACTGCTTTCCATTATACTCTGCACAGACAAAGGGACTACTCACAAGGATCTAATTAGAGAATAAAGGTGGCAGAATCTGGCCTTAGTAATTAGTGACTCTGCTTGTGAGGGTGTATTTTGAGGGTGGAGATGAACTGAAGCACAGAGTCTTTACAGAATTGTTGAGAAGGAATTAGGATATTCTATTTTCAACCATACCGCCCTTTTGTGTTCTGGCATTTCCTAGTGAGGTATTACAGAGAGGAACAGGAGGGAATTTTTTTCTGCATACAAATGTGATAAGGAGAGGGGGGGAGATATGAATAATTTCCTTAGCAAACCATTAAAACAATCTTGCATTGCCTTGTGCCTGATGCTGACATGATGTTCAAGGAATCAGGGAGACCTTCCATAAAGAGTGACATAAAATTCTCTTTGTTTAATCATGGACCCAGGCCTGCTATTGTTCCCACTTTATATTGATGTAACTCTATTCTGTGGTGTTACTGTGGATTTACATTTGTCTGAGAGCAGAATTTGGCCACGTAGCTTTAAAGAAGGTCTCCTAGGATTAAATTCCAGCCACATGGGTGCATAGTGTTCTCTTATCCCTTCTCCTCCTGCACCCAAACACACACTTGTTGTGTGGCCCACATACATGTGATATGGAGTGCTAGTCTCTGGGCTCAAAGTGTGGAGACTGCTTCCTTTCTATTTTCCAGTGCAGACAGCACTCTAAGTAGTAAGAGGAGGAAAGAAGGCATGGCTGTAGCTCTGCCCAATTAGTGACTGGCCAGTGTCTGTCTAATCAGAATTCCAGAACCCACATTTCTTACCTGAATGCATAATGCTCAGCTTCATGGAGAAAAGGAGAGAAGGTCCTTCGTATTCTACTTCCAGCAAAAATCTTCTCCTTAAGTCCTCTCTTTTCTAGGGGGTACTAAAGAGGGGAAAAGATTACATTCAGCCCTTTATGCAGTATAGACTGAGTAGCCCTTGCCATAAGGTTTGTGATTTCCAGGGCCACACTCTGACAAACAAGATGTCAGACACATAATTGTCACGGATGAAAACTGAATTTGGAGAACCGAAGGTGACCACCATCTTTAATATTTAGTTTTAGAACTGCATGCACCATTTTCTATATAATAGGTAGTAAGTCTGGTTTTCCTTCATCTGTTTATCTAATGTGAATTTTCACATATAGATATTCTGAAGGAGATGTATGACGTGTAAGGGTATTGCGATCTTCTGCATCTTAGCTGAACTATTTCTATACCATGTAAGACAAAGCATTATTAATGGGCACTGTTTTGGTAGGTAGTTTTTGTAATGGTACTGTTATACTGCAACCTTAATTTTCAGTTAAAATATGTCTGAGGTTAAATAGAAATTTACATAAAATCAGAGAATTCATTTTCTGTAACTTTAATTTGTGCTTTTGGAATTCTCTTATCAAGTTTTATGCTTTTTTTGACAAGGGTGAGGAAAGGAACTTAGGCCACTAGGAATAAGCATTTCTTTCCTCCCAAAGCATGGTCCTGTATTGCTCTGTAGTAGAATACATTAGACATTACTTTTATCATTATACTTGACGTATTCAGTTAGCTCATAAAATCTCTTACACTTGGAGCAGCAAGGAATGGAATAAAGCAGCTTTTGCGCAGGTTTAATTTTTCAAAGTTTTTTTTTTTCATTACAGTTGGAAAAGCTTGTGTGCAAATATCAGTTTAGGAAGGGGTTGTGTGTAAAAGAAGTCAAGGTGCTAATATAATGTATTGCTTTCTTTAATGTAATTTAGAAATTTCTTATTTACCTTTTATCTAACATTAAGGTCTAAAAGGACTGATAAAGTTATGCTTTACTGATGAAAAGGGAAACCGATTAATTAACTAATGAAAAAGAAATGATTTGTCTTTAAAAAAACAGTCAACATTGTCTTTCAAAAGGATATTCAGTTATACGCAGTTGAACAAACAAAAATTGTTCAGAAGGAAGACTTTAGTGTATTTTTTTTTAATTCTCTGAAAAGTGGCTGAGAAACTCTTCCCCAGAAACATAGCTGATGCCGAGCACATTTTTAAAAAGAGGATGAGATTTAAAAAGACATCTAGAGGATTTAATCATATAACTCCTATTCAAATTAGTCAGCTTCAAAAATCTCAACCTGGATATCTAAAATGTGGCAAGATTAGATGACCAAAGCTGTAGATCTAGATGTTGCTGATAATTTTCACTACAGCAGAAGTAAAACCTATTACTTTGGTTGTCATCAACTCTGGTGGCAACTAACTTTTGATTATTTTTCCTTTCCAGTGATATATTAGATTCAGTGTCTTCATCTTAGGTTAGTTTTATTATTTTTTGCTGGATTACAGACTGCTTTCTCTAGATTAGTTTAGACATCTGGATAATTCATGTGCAGTCCAGGCAGTTTAATTTTATATTACAGGGCCTATTTTTATATACATTCCTCAAAAATAAGATGGAACCTTTATTTAAATCTAATGAAATTTATGTGCATGATTCATCCTTATTCAGGGACAATTTTGACAGTTCCAGTGTGTAGGGGGTTTAAAAACTAAAACCACAAAAGAAAATGAATTAGAGAAGAAATGAGAAAATATATAAAAAAATATAGAACCTTGGCTTAATATAACATGTCTAAAGCATAAGTGTATGGTTCTGTTTACTAATGACCAGATTCTTCCATCCTCATGAAGGATTTTACTGTAGGTATAGCCCTATTCATTTAAATGGAGAACAGAAGTGAGCTACTGCTTACCCACATTAAACGCAGTAGACTTTACCCTAAGAAAACAAAGACTTCTCTAGGGCAAAATTGCACTAGAAGAAGGGGAGAGTGCCCACATTACAACTCCCAAATAATTTGAATTACTGAAAGTATATGCCAAAGATCAAAGACAAATTTCAAATGTGGAGATCAAAGATTAAAATAACAGTGAACACAATTAATTGGTTCCCTGCCATTGTTGGGGCTTCAGCATTGGTGCACTTCAGCTCTGCTGATTGTCTGCCCGAGGCACATAATAGATGAAGCAGAGAAGAATAGGAGACACCCCTTTATGAAGTTCACAGTGCACAGAGAGAGCAGAGCTGCACTTGTTTCTGGCTCCCTACTTGATGTCTCCTGTGAATTCTAACATTCCACCAAGCACGGGGCAATGTATGTCCTTTGCACAGTCATAAAAGGACAATCTTTACTTCCTCCAATTCCCTATACCACATTATGGCTAGGTGTCACGGGGTGCCTCACCCCGCACTGTTTGGCCCTGGGGTCGAGCCTTTACACTCACAGGCCCTGAGGCCTTCTCCATAGTAACTGCAGGCCCTGAGGCCTAGTCCACAGCAAACACTGGCCTTGAGGCCTAGTCCACAATAACTGCAGGCCCTGAGGCCTAGTCCATAATGACTGCAGGCCCTGAGGCCTAGTCCCTGCTCCGGGAGGATGGGGTAGGGGGGTTCAGGCCCTCCCTCTCCACCAGACCCCAACCCAGGGCCCTAGTAGTGGTGGGTGGTTCCCACCACTGGCTCGGTGGGGAGTTCTCCCCGGAACGCACCAAGCCCACCAGGGGGTTCCCTGTCCCCTGCCCTGGGTGGCTTCCTACCCCAGCTCCCTGGCCGACAGAGACCCCACCTGCCGAAGCGTTGCTGGTGGTGGCCGTGCTGTTGTTAGGCTTGATGTCTGGGGCGCTGGTGCCGGGGTTGTCCACCGCGGCTGGGCGGGCTGCCCCCTGGGGTCAGCGTTGCAGTCGTGCTCGGCCTGGGAACTGCAGCGGCGAGGGCGGCAGGCCTGGCGGCTCCTGCTCCGGCGGCTGGTCCGGCGGCTCCGGCTCCGGTGGCAGGTCCGGCTGGGGCTCTGGAGGTTGGGCAGGACTTCCCCCCCTTCCCGGAGGCCAGCCCCAACTGAGCGGTCTCCCTGGCCTTTATACCTGGCCCGCAGTTGGAGCATGCCCAGCACTGCTGTGGGGGCGGGGCCTGCACAGCCCAGCAGGCCAGCTGGCTCCCCCCTTGGCCAGTGCGGGGCTGGACCGCCCCGTCACACTAGGCATAATCAAGATCTCTCTTGACAACATCAGAACAAAGGTACTTGACCTGAGACTAATGAAAGTGTTACTATAACTGAATTATAACCACCTATTTATCATTCTTCCTTAATTTATGTTATTGTACTACACAAATATTACTACAAATATTTTACCATGTGTTCTTCAGGAACAATTTTTTAAGGAGACCAAAATGAGTTATAAAAACATGGGGCTTTAAGTTATTCCCCAACCATTCTTAAAGAATGGTGAATATGTTGCTCATAATTTTTCTCCCATTTTCAAAGTTGAATCTAGATCTTCTTTGTAGTCTAATATATTTTGAACACTTACAGTGGCATTGCTGTCCTCTTTTCCATGTGGATTAATGGATAGTATTGTAGATGGATCTTATTAACAATTGTTAACTGTGTGTAAAATAGAATGATTTTTTGTATAGCATGTACAATTCCCACTCGTCTTCATATTTCTTTGTCTAGTTTTCAGTTGCTAATAAAATGTAGGTGAAGTAATTAAGAGTTAAAATAATTACCTGAAAATGCTGTTAATTTGTTTTTAAATATGTAATTAGCAAAGTAAATATGAATTATGAAGTGTTCTTAATTGTTGATGGTGCCAGAAATTTAGTACTGTTGAAAACATTATCAAAATAAACTAATATTTTGAGAGAATGGTTTTGCTCACAGAAGAATGATTGCATAGCTATGGCCAAATATCCAAATTTCTTCAAACAATTCTGCCAACCTCTTCAATTACAATGTCACAACAGTTCTCATCACAGTACTCCTGTAGTAAGATTGCCAGAATAGTGTGTGTGTGTGTGCGTGTGTGTGTGTGTGTGTGTGTGTGTGTGTGTGTGTGTGAAATTAGCGGCGAGGAGTCCTGTGGCACTTTATAGACTAACTAAAGTGTTGGAGCATAAGCTTTCGTGGGCAAAGACCCACTTCGTCAGATGTGTGAAATTAGGCATTTGTGGCCCCATTACCATAATATCTATGTGCATCATAATTGGAGCTGGGCGATTAGATTTTTTTTTTGGTTGGTTAGCAAACTCAAACATTAGGGAAAATATTCAGGTGAGGTCTGAAAATGTTAAGAGCTGGTCAGCAAATCAGAAAAGTCAATTTTGGTAATTTCATAAAAGGCCAGCTTCATAAAACTGTGTATCCCGCATTTATAAACATATAGAATGACAAATTAGAAGGGAACACAAGGGTCATGTAGTCTAACCCCCTTGCCAAGATGTGGGATTTGTTGTGTCTAAACCATCCAAGACAGATGGCTATCCAGCCTTTTTTTGAAAACCTCTAGTGAAAGACATTTCATGATTTCCCTAGGCAGTCAATTCCATTGTCCTACTGTTCTTGGAGTAAATCTTTCCTAAGATTTAATCCAAATCGGCTGTGCTGTGGTTTGAACCCATTGCCTCTTGACCTGACCTCTGTGGCAACAGAGAACAATTTTTCTCCATCTTTTTGTGGCAGCCTTTCAAGTATCTGAAGACCACTATCATGTCAGCTTTAGCCCAGTGGTTAGTGTAAGTGCCTCGAATGTTGAGATGCTGTATGCAATACAAACATCTCTGAAACAGGCAGGTAGACATTCAGCATTATGCCATTCTTCCTCTGCCACAGCTACACTACTGTTTATACTCCTACCAAATCAATGGCCACTAATATGTGTGTGTACGCAAGCAGGGGAATCATACATTTAGCTGGTAGCATAGGTGGAGCTTTTGCGTGTTTACCCTCATTTTACTGGAGAGAGAGACTAAGTGACTTGTCTTAAGTCTCACAAGAAGTCTGAGGGAGAGCAAGGAATGAACCTAGGTCTCCCAAGTATAAAGCCAGGACCCTAACTGGGTTATGCTTTCTGTTATCCATATGGAAGAGATCAGACCACCCACTATGAATTATGAGGTCAATTTCAGTATGATAGGTGTTTGATTAATATTAGTTAAGTAAAATCTGTCCATCTAATGACAGTCTTCTCTATTGAAAAAAAAAATTCAACTCTTCTCTAGTGTGCTTTCTCATTATGGAAGTAAAATACCTCCGCTAATTGCAGTTCATATAATCTGTAATTAGATAGGGTCTGCTTAGGCTATTTCGCTTATGATCCTTTATATTAGCACTGGTCAACCTTTTTTACTGGTAACATTTCTTTTCATAAAGTTCTGGTTTGGTTTGGTTTTTAAACAAGAATAAAAATGAGCAGTTTTCTTTTTCAAAATCAAAAACAGTGTGTGGTTTTGAGATTTCAAAAACTAAAATGTCTTGGGTTACATCAAAAAAGAGGAATATTTTAAAAGTATCATTTCTCTTGGAAATTTTCACAGAAAATACACCCTATCTATCTCTTCTCACTTCTCAGTTTGTGGTATGCAAAAGATTCACCTTTTGTCATTATTGTGAATTAGTGCAAGCTGCTTTGGAGCATTATTAATGTAAGGTTATTTCCATTTAAAGGTCCACAGTTGTCTGATAATTTTATTGTAGAGAATAGAACATTCAGTTGAACTCTGTAATGGGGAATAATCCCACCTTCACATTACACACACTGCTTTTCTGTACCTGAATGTTCCACTGCATGGCTTGTATTTGATCAATATTCCTTACACCTTTTTGTTGCATTATTTCAGAAACAAGGTCCATATATATTACAGCTATTGTAAAAGTATTACAAAGGAACTGTATTACTTGTCTGACCCAGCTTGTGCCAATGGCAAGATTTAAGTACATAATGCGTCTGCTCTTCTAATTTGAGAATAATGGGTAGACTGGAACAATGCTAAATTTACATATACTGGGTGGACTACTTTCATGTGAGATGTGTTGTAGTGGATCCACCTTACAGAAAGAATACATTGCTTTTGGCTGTCTAACCTGCTAAACTCAGTCTCAGATACCTGTGTGCCAGAGAAAAAGTATTTACAGTAAAACTCCAATAGTCTGGCATCCAATTGCACGGCACTCCCGATAGTCTGGCATCAAAATGGCAAGAGCCTAGTGAGTGAACTTCAGCAAAAAACGAGTCACAAGGCAGCAGCGGCAGCAGCTGAACCGAGCGAAACCAGACAGGACCGAGTCAGTCTGCCACTGGCATTGTGTGACGCTGGACAGTGCTTGTGCTACAATAAAAAGGGTTAAAAACACTTTATATACAGTATATACTGTGTGTATATAAATATATATATATAACCAGCTTGCCTCCTGATAGTCCGGCATATCCAATAATCCGGCACCACCTAGGTCCCAAAGGTTCCGGATTATCGGAAGTCTACTGTATGTTGCATTTTGAGAAAGCAGACTGAATCAGCAGGGGATATGATTGAAATGTTTATTACAAAGTTGCTAGAAAATGACCTGCATGAGTAACGAGCTGCCAGGTAACCTAACCAGCAAACCTATGACAAGACTTGATTATCTTATGACCTGATCAAATATAACTAAACTCCTACTGAAATTGGGAAAAAAGGGCAACTGTGAATAACAGTGATATCTTTTCATAGGAACTCCAATATAGTTTTACACTGTACCTTTTGGTAATTCCACATATTTTCCTAATCTTATGAATTTTCTCACACTGCATTTCAAAACAATAATACAAATAATAGTAAGTATAATAATATTTTGTATTTTCATAGCCCCTTTTTTTTCCCAGAGCATCTTTAAAATGATTTTCAACATTAACTAAGGCACGTTCCATACTATGAAGTGGATAGTGGATGTTAGCTGTTCTGTTTATCTGGATTATGTTATTGTCACTGAAATACAGCTGCCTCTGGGAGGAAGGTCAGCAAATACTTAACCACCTACAGCAATGCAGAAGTATTTGGGACAGGAAGTGATCGACTCTGACTTAAACTGAAGAGCTTCGTCTACACTGCAGGGTTTTTGTGGAAGAAGCCTTTTGCGCAAAAGTTTTTGCGCAAAAACTTCCGCAAAAACACGTCCACACCTCAAAGCGCATCGCTTTTCATAAGAGAGAGTCCACACTGCATGGACGCTCTTGTGCAAGAAAGCTCTGATGACCATTCATAGAATGGCCATCAGAGCACCTGTGCTTTTTCCCATAGGGGTTTCTTGAGCAAGAAACTCCTGCGGAGTGTCCACACTTGGCTTTTTGCGCAAAAACTCTTGCACAAAAAGGAGTTATTCCTCGTGGGGAGGGGAATAACTCTACTGAACCTCCCTCCCCCCCCGCAAAAAGCCTCTGTTCTGCCAATTTTCTTGTGCAAAAGTGCATTTGAGTTGTAGACGTAGCCATGGGGAATAATATGACTCACATTGAAATGCAGCAAGGATGCCAAGTCTTACACCACTGGCTTCTCCAAGACTACCGGGTGATTTTAATGGCCTGAAGATATCTACACTTAAAAGATGCAATTTTACATTCACTTATTACACAACAGATCTGATCTCTGAGTCAAGCCAGTGCACAGATTCAGGCTTACGGCCACCTATATTCAGGGAAAGCATTTAAGGATGCCACAGAATGTTAGTTTGTAGCACCCTCCTCACTGAAGTTGTTACAGCATAGAGAA
This sequence comes from Rafetus swinhoei, assembly GCA_019425775.1. Lineage (NCBI taxonomy): Eukaryota > Metazoa > Chordata > Testudines > Trionychidae > Rafetus > Rafetus swinhoei. The sequence continues at coordinate 184,225,082 of CM033437.1, read as the reverse complement.
GGCTGCAGACTTAACTGCAAGCAAATAATCAGGTTCTTAGGGGGATTACTTGCACCTGGGTTTTAAGTGCTGGGCTAATGAGACAGTTGGTTCACTTGTGAAGCTCAGAGGGTGAACTGGATGGATGTGAGAAGCTGTGTAAAAGTCTCTGCCTGCTATTTACCTGCGTTCTTTCCTTTCTGGCAGCAGACATTAACGTACACATGGTGGAAAAGAAACAAATTCTTTGTGTTTTTGTGACCATGAAAAGAGGCTAGGCAGAATAGCTCTATTAAGCTCAAGTACTCTGTCACACGTTAATTTAATTTTGAAGCCTGTACGTAAGTCCCACTGACTTATAAATCCTTATTAAATCTTATTTTCAGTTCTCTTACTTTCTACACAGAGTATACAAGAAAAGTAGATAACCACCTCTGCACAGTTTTAAATATGTAACAGGTCCCATTAACTTGAACACAATTAATCATGTGAATAACAGTTCATAAGAGTGTTTCAGGACCTGGTTTCTAGCAGGAGTGTGTTGGCAGGATGTCTAGTAAATATGGATCTGTTAGATTCCAAATGTTCATTCCTGTTTGTGTTTTATTAGCCTTGGATCTATGGAATACTAGGACTGTATTTTGTTCTTATTACTGTAACTTTGGTATGTGCTCTCCTTTTACATTTCTAAATATAAATGCAAAAAAAGAGGACCACAGAAAGGCACAACTTAAAACACAATTCATGCAGTAGCAAGACTACAGCCAAATAGCTTTTATACAGGCTTTGGCATCAGTTATGAAGACATACATATTTTATATGTGTGGGTGTACACACATGCATAAACTCCTTCATCCAGGGTATGATTATACAATAGTTTGTTTCATCCTGGGGCAAACTAATCCATGGTGAAACTCCTTTATCTTTAGAGGAGTTACATCTTCAAGTCATTTGGCCAACTTGAAGCAAAATAAAATGCGTAGAGAAGGATATGAAATGACAGCTGCTTGATTAAGATTTTAAAGGGTAAAGTGGAAGCTGTAGGGTAAATTTTCTGAACAGTGTACTGAAGATACAACACAAATCCCATTATTAGTTTACAAGATGTGTGGGTGTTAAAGTAATAATGGGATTCCTGCACATGCTTTTCTAACACATTGCTATACAAATTACTCTCATGCATTCATTGAATTCAGGAACTGAAAACAGGAATCAGTCTTTCAGTTCTTGTGTACGATCAGATTCAATGTTGTTCTCATCCTGCTCCTGAAGCACAGTAAAATAATAAAAAAAAACAAGATAAAAAATACATAAAAGAGCACTCAGGTCTGCTTCTAAAACAGATTCTCATCCAACAATTGATTGTATATAACGAACCATGAAGACTGAATATTTCATACCTGGCTTACAAGGAAAGGTTAACAAATGGGCATATTTGTGCTTGGGAAAGGAACGCTGAGGGATGATCTGGTAAGTCTTCAAACATGTTAAGAGCTAATATAAATAGAATGGTGATCAATTCAATTCTCCATCTCTGCTGAAGGTAGTCATGCTTTTTAAAGTGATTTGCCATTATGAGTGACTATCTCAAGGCAGACTATCAGAAAATAAGGGCAGATACTCCCAGTTGGTGGTACTGTATATTGTATAATTAGATTTCACCAAGTCAGTATCAAATGTGAATTCCTGGATCACTGTATTAGTCTTACCATGGGGTCACAAATAGTCCCCTTGGATTCTGCTACCTATCTTGCCAGCCAGACAAATTGAACTTTATGATAAAAGGGTATTCAAACCAAAAATAACACCATGTTGGATTTCTCCCAGTCCCGTGAGACCAGCCACTTACTCTAAATAAACTGATACTCTAGATCTTACACCAAAGATAATGCTGGCAGCCCATTCTATAATAAATTAACAAGAGGTCTGTAAGCCCTGTTCTACACTAAGGAGTTATTTTGAAATTACTCCCTTATTTCAAAATAACAAGTGAAACTTCCACACTACCAAGCCAGTTATTTCAAAATAAGGGGCTGGTTATATTGAAATAATAACTCCTGCTTTCCACGAGGAATAATGGTTATTTCAAAATGGTTATTTTGAAATAAAGGTAGTATAGACACTCCACTGCTGCTATTTCAAAATAACTACTCCTCTGAGTCATTCAAAGTAATTACCCCCCCAGTGCTTCCTAAGGCTTGAAATCAAGGTAATGTGTCCACATTGAGTGCATCTACACTGTACCTATAGCTCGAAATAAGTTATGCAATTTGAGCTATGCAAATTGTGTAGCTTATTTCAAATCAATTTCAAAATAGCTTATTTCAAAATTTGGTGCTGTCTACACAGCACTTATTTCGAAATAAATTGCTATTCTGAAACACCCCTTACTCCTCATGGAATGAGGTTTACAGAGGTGTAGGAATAGTGAGACCGTTATGTTTCAAAATAACAGGCGTGCTCAAAAGTCGGGGAATAGCTATTTCGGGATACCTCCAGTATCTCAAAGTAGCACTGAGGGGTAGACATAGCCTAAGGGAGCCAGCCTCAGACTAATTTCAAGGCTTTCCTATAGTGTGAACATGCTATTTCAAAATAGTTATTTTGAGAGATATTGTTTTGAAAATAGTTATTTTGAAACAATTTCCTAGTATAGATAATGCCCTTAGGTAAGAAAAAAGAATGGGAGTTATGGAGAGATTAAAGTAGGTAAAATAGTAGGTCAAAGTTTGTAAATGCAAAATGACTATTATGTCTCTGCTATTCCTAAATTTCTGCTATTTCCAAAAGTGTTTCAGGGTTATCCAGAATAATTCTGGGCATCTCTGTCTTTTTGTTCAGTTATTCTGCCCTGTAAACATCTAAACAGTCTAGAGATGAAGATTTTCTGTTGAATCAGTACATATGGCTGCTTTTCCAGACAACAAGCTGATAAGTGTTTTTTGTCACACAATGGCCAATTGTTTGAATCAACATTTCTAGTTAATTCAAGCAATATAAATACCTAGTTAAAGCAATATACATAATGCAAATGCCTATTACTACATTATAAAAGAAAGATATGTGAAAACAATGCATATAATATTTGTTACGTAATCCTTATATTATGTATTAATTATATTGATTACCTCAGAATCCCCAGTTATCACTTTGAGTGTTGAGAGGTTATTGTCCCAAGATCAGGCCCAGCACTTTAATTTGTATATAGTTTGGAACCTCGATGTGCACAGGAGAAACCCTCCTATTACAGAAACTCATTTATATTTACAAATTTGTTTATTAATACATTTATCATAGTCACAAACACCCCAACTAAGGAAGGTAGATAGAGATATTGTAGAATGTACATTTGCACATCCATATGCTCATGCCATTTCTTGGGGTGCATCTACACAGCAGGGCTTAACTCGAAATAAGCTATGCAAATTGAGCTATGTCACTTGCGCTATTTTATTTAATTGGGAGCATCTGCACAGTACTTATTTTGAACTAGAGCACTCTTCCTCTGACTTATCTTAGTCCTTGTACCATGAGGGTTACAGGAGTTGGAGTAAGAAGTCCTCCAGCTTGACAGAATTTTGTCATTATTTTGAAATAACTGCCTGCTGTGTAGATGCGGACTAAGTTATTTCAAAATAATGTTGCTTTGTATACATACCCTCGTAGAACAACCTGAAATGTCTTCTTCACCAACATCACCTTCTCCGTCATCAACAAATGCCATAATTCTGAGACGTCCCAAGGACTATCTCTGTCTCTCTCTCCCTCTGACCACCCTTACACTGGGATGCCATTTTTATAATATTATGTTGATGTCATTATGTTTGATGCAAAAATCCCCTACTGGATATGCATCTTTCCTCATTTCCTCCCCTTACTAATGGTGGAGTGTCTTTCCCATAGATTAGTGTATCAATTATCTCAACTTATTATCACATATATCAATTCATTAACATGGCCTCTTGTGATTAGGTATCACATTGTTATTTCTCTTCTAACAGTTCTTTCCAAGCTGTATCGTACCTGTTAAGTTTAAAAGGGTATTAACTTAGGAAAGACCTTATGCCAACCTGTTTTAACACATCCTCTATGTTAAAAGTCATAGCAATATATGGACCTTCTGCTTTAGCTCATCACGGTCTATCTAGGTGAAAGGTCCAAAACATATGTATGCTAACTCTGTCCTAGCTTAACATACAGGATGTGGCTTGCAGGTCCCTAGAGTTATAGCCAAAATATACTCTAATATAAACCTATTGTAATAAATCCAATAATCAAACCCATAAGAAACTCATAAGAAAAGAGATATAGGCAAGCAAGCAGGCTAGCGTTAGATGTATCTCATGTACATGTTACATATGTCAGTTCATTTCCAGGGCACTTCCGTGGTTGAATCATGTACTTTTCCAAAATACTTGGATTTTTTGGGGTCCATTTATCTATACAAAATTTAGATGTTCGGAGTTCTCAGGCCTCTAATCTTATGCTAATTTGCTGAAGTTAATGTCTTAAAGGATACAGGTCTGTGTATTTCTTGTATTACTTCTGAATATAATGCAAAGCAGTAAATATAATAAAGCCAAGTTAGCTACAGTAGCAGTAAATATAACAAAGGCCAACTAGCCTACCAGTCTACATGTTCTGTTAGTTTTCATGAAATTCTAATACCAAAATACACTTTTAGATTAACACACACTTAGAGGCTTACTTAATTACTGGGCATGCGTAATGTAATGGAAAACAAGGTATAAATAAGCAAAACCAACAAAATAAACATCTCCTTTGATCTCTGACACACAAGTGAATTGGCCTGAATATACAGGTTGAATCTCTCTAGTCTGGCACTCTCTGATCTGGCAACATCTGTGGTCTGGCATGATTTTAAGTTAGCCGGATGTTCACTTATCATGGATGTGGCAAAGTTTCCCACAGTCCTGTAAAGTTTGTTTACACCTGCCAGTCCTGACTCTTAGTGTTCAGTGCTCTTATTTAGTTCTAATTTACCCCTAAAAGTCCTTTAAGAGCCCAGTAAGTAATGGAAGTCTTGGTCAATATTGACTTCCCGTGGTTTGGTCAATTCTCTGGTTCGGCACCAGTCGGGTCCCAAAGGTGCCGGACTAGAGAGGTTCAACCTGTCTAGTAATACATTTTACTCCTTTGATACTCACATACAAGTGAATTGGCTTATGGCTCTGGCCTGAGCTCGTGTGTCAGCAACATAGTCAGGACAAGAAATAATGAGCTTAAATATTAATCAAGGTGAATTTAGATGTTAGGAAAAACTTTCTGACTATAAGGATGGGTGAGCTTTGGAATAGGCTTGCAAGGGGGGTTGTGGAATCCCCATCACTGGAAACTGTTAAGAACAAACTAGACAGCTGTCAGGGAGAGTCAAGCTGTACTTGATATTGCTTCAGTGCGAATAGCTGGAGCAGATGATCTCCTGAGGTCCCATCCAGCCTTGCTGTTCTGTGATTTCCATGATATAGACCACATATCTACTCCTTTAGAATCTGGTTCAGGAGAGCACTTAAGATCATATTAAATCCTTGGGAAACCAATAGGATTTAATTACAAATTTAATGGCAGTCCTGTATAAAAGATCATTGTAAATTTGCTTAAATGCATCTTTGAGCTGTAGTTTTGATCCTTGTACAGAAAATATATGGAAGTTTTGCTTTCATAAGGATTGCAAGCTCAGAAACAGTAACACTCAGATGAGCACAAATCCTCCCTTGCTACTTGTTAAAAGAACAAATATATTACTAGAACATCTGGGTAGTTTTGAACCCTTATGTCTCCAGAGACACTGGAATTCTCTTCTACAGAGACATAGTTGGCTTCTAAAAGGAAGAAGAATTATTACATTATAGTAAAGTTAGATGCACAGGAAGATTAACTAACAAGGAAAAGAAAATGGAAGATGTTACGGCAGGCATTTGCAATATTGTCTGTAATGCATTTGGCCTGCTCATCATTAGGCATTTATGATAAACAAGTGCGGAATATGGTAACACCTCACTTCCTGATTACAAAAAAAAAATCTTAAAAAAACCCAACCAAGCAATAAATCTCTCAAGACATTTTTTTCAGGTAGGAGAGATGACGAGAAGCAGTGCTAATAAACCCAGATCTTGAAAGCACCTATTGTGAGGGTGTGATCTATATCCTAATTCTTTTCCAAAGCAATATTAAATTTAAACAGTATTTCTGAAGTTTTGTCTACCGTTTATCTACTAGTTATGACGTTGTTAAGGCATAGTTCATATAAGAATAACAGTCAACTTTTAAATGCAACCAGTATGCATATTTTCCTAATATTTATTGGTGAAAAATGTAATGTAAGTGCCCTTCTGCAGATTGTAAAATAAATTACTATAATTGCAGTAGCATAACCACATTACTTGAAAGATATTCTCTACTGCTTTATAGCATAGTGATAATAAATGTCTTCCAAGACTGGAAAGTACTTGAAAGTGAAGCTCGGGGATCAGTTATTTCCTTTACTGCAGACCCTGGTGGAGATTTCCTGGAGACAGAAAGTTTATCTATAGGGGAGGCACTAGCATTCACCTATTACACAGTGATGTGAGCCAGTAAGGAAGAGTAGTTAGGATTTGTGGGCAACACCAGATTACTTATTTGGGGGTGGTGGTGCAGGATTATTAGATTTTGTGGAGTCCCTCAGGCTTGGGGGTGAGGCCAAAAATGTGGGGTTCCAAGTGTGGGAGAGGCTTGTAAGCAGAAGCAGGAGAGGGGTGTGACAGGGGGTGAAGGCTCCAACTGTGGGTGCTGGCTCTAGAGTGATTTTGGAGATGAGACATTTGGGGTGCAAGATGTGGCTTCAAGCTGGGGCCAAGAGGTTTGGAGTGTGGGAGGGGACTCAGAGCAGGAGTTTGGGGGGGGGTACAGAATCTGGGCCAGAGTTAGGGTGTTGCTGTGGCCTCAGGGATGAGGGTAAGTGTTGGAATATTGGGAATTTAGGGATTAGGGTGCTTACCTGGAGTGGCTCCCATTTGGTGGGGGTGAAGTAGGTGGCTCAGCTGTGGGGATGGAGCCTGCAGATGAGGATAGGGTGGGGATGGCGCTTCCTCCGGTGTTCATAGCAAAACAGCTCCATCCTAGCAAGGGGGGAACAGCAGCACATGAAGCCACCTCCCCATACCTTTGAGTCAGGCAGGGCCAGATAATATACACTCATGCATGGGGCTTTAGTAGTTGCATTCGGGAACCACAAGCTAAGGGGTCCTTGCACAAAGATCTGGACTTTTGGTAGCCCAGAGATCTGTTTGTGGAACTCCCCTTAGCTCAGAGTTTTGGGCTGCAGCTCCTAAAGCCCCTTTCTTAGGTCTTGTCTACACTTACTGGAAGATCGGTACTGCGGAATTGATCTCCTGGGGGTCAGTTTAGAGGTCAATTGAAACCTGTGTAGATGCTCCCAAAACTCCGGGCTAAGGGGGGGGACCCATAAATAGATCTCTGGGCTGCCAAAAAGTCTCTGGAATGCAACCACTAAAGCCCCATGCATGAGGGCCCAAGATTTCACCAGAGCTCTAGAGGTGGCCAGCTAGTGGAGGCTACATTTGGGATTTACTGGATGTTTCTCCATGTACAGGGTCAGATTAAGGCCAGGTCTACATGAGGGAGCAATGTTGAACTCCAGCTATGTGAATAGCATGGCTGAAGTCAACATACCTTATACTGAATTACCTCGGCGTCTCCATTATGGAGGGAGGGGGTCAACTGGAGAAACTTTTCTGTTAACTCCCCTTACGCGTCTCGGTACGTGGAGTACCAAAGTCAACAAGAGCTCAATCAACAGTCACTGCAACAGGACTGGTGGTTGTAAACTGAATTTATGGGACCACAGGAAACTTGGCCACGCCCATGATAAGTAGACATCCGGCTAACAAAATCATGCTGAAACGCGGATGTTGCAAGACTAGAGAGGTTCAACCTATATGTGTTATCTATTTTACTGATGGGCCGGCAGATACTTATTGAGGTAGTGACCTGCCCAAGTCCATATAACAATTCCAAAGTAGAATCAGTATTAAATTTGATAGATGTTCTGAATACCAGTGCATTAGATCATGTAGCAACTTCTCTTATGGCATTAGTCTTTAATAGTAACTAACTTACATGTTGGCTACTCAGAAGTAATAAAGATTGCCTGTTACCAAACATGGTCCTGTAGTGCAGCAGCTTTTTTCTTCTAACTATGACTAGATATTGTAATACGAACAGCCAATGTCATAAACTGAACATGGTTAAATGCGGCTGAGAAATCATTTGCTTTTTAAAATGGCTACAGTGAATGCACAGTAATAACCCGTGATAAAATTTTTTAATGGGCCAGAGATTGTGTTGTTTAAGTCACAGAAATCCTTACAAATCTAACTATCTCATAGATTGCATAATTTGTTAGCGACGCTTAGTGAGGGATGAGCTTCAGAGGCTTTAGAGATGTTGCTTTTTAATTTTGGATAACATTAAGTAGTGCAGGAGTGTGATGGGGTGAACACTGCACACTGGGGGTATGTCTACACTAGCCCCCTACTTCGAACTAGGGAGGCTAATGTAGGCATTCAAAATTGCAAATGTAGCCCGGCATTTAAATATCCTGGGCTTTATTTGCATGTTCCTGTCCGGTCGCCATTTTGAAATTCCACTAGCCCGAAGTAACTGCTCGTGGCTACACGCGGCAGTGAAACGGTAATTCGAACTAAGTCCTACACTGGAATGAGGTGTAACAGTTAATTCGAACTAAGGACTTAGTTCGAATTACCATTTCACTGCCACATGTAGCAGCAGGCAGTTACTTTGGGCTAGTGGAATTTCAAAATGGCGACTGGGAACATACAAATAAAGCCCAGGATATTTAAATCCCGGGCTTCATTTGCAATTTCGAATGCCTACATTAGCCTCCCTAGTTCAAACTAGGGGGCTAATGTAGACATACCCTGGCTGTGCAAGGGTTATTGTAGATTGGAGGGGGGGGGGAATTAACCCAAGATTCCACAGCTGAGAGGAATCAGGTGAGAGGAAGAACCTAGGCTGGATTTGTAAAGATGGGAAATTAGAAACCGAAAGTGTGGCTGGGAAAGGCTGCAGTCACACCCTGGGAGAAGGAAGGAGTGTTCTGGAGGCTGCAGAGACATGTGGGTTACAGTTGTTCTCTCTGAAGAGGGGGGAAAGTTAGATGGTAAGGAAAGGGTTCAGGGAAAGGATAGTAAGGTCTAGGAGGGAACAGACCTTTACTGCTGGCTAGACAATCCGAGTCAGAACCCAAAGAATACAGCAGGTTTGGGTTCCCTTGCCTGTCACTGAGCAACTAACACTATGTGACAAGGAATGGGACGAATGCCCAGGATTGCTGAAAGAAGACTTTGTCTCTGGAAACCATTGAGTGACCTGGCTAGAGGGCTGAGTCATGAAGAGGAAGCTGAAATTCTTGGAATGAGAGGGGGGCTGCAGAGAGGACGTGACCTTTGGAAAGGGTGTCAGTCTGGCAGAGCTAATCCCCAGAAGGCCAGGAGGCACTTTAGTCCAGCATTGAATAGAACCCTTCCTCCATTTTCACAAGCTGTTTAACCAAATCTTATCTGCACTTTAGTCTGGAACTCATACTGCAGGCATCATCCACAAACTGGTCATCGGAAAAATAGTTATGTTCCTTGAAAGATAAGCAAAGGAAAAAAAATCTGTCAGATACTCAGGGGACCTTGGATTTCTTTTATAAGTCAAATGTCAAAGTAATATAGATAAACAAGAAAGTGGGGGCACAGAGTTCTTCACTCAGATTGCTGGACTTAGTACTACCTAGTGAATCTCCATGTGAAAAATGTTGGTTTTCTAAAGAGTCTTTATTAGGAGAAGGGAAGGAAGCCATGTTGGACACTACTGATGAGGAAGGAAATACGTTTCTGCTGATGTCTTGGTTCCATAAGTAGGGCATGTCTGAAAGGGTACAATTATTGTTCAAGCTTCCTTGAAGTGCAATGTTAATGGAAATTAACATTTCCCCCCATTTTTAACCTTTAAAAGGCATTCAAATGCTGTCACTACCTGTTTATACTGTATTTGCCCTTCTTTCTGCAACTACTCATTGTGCTATATCTGCTTGCTACCACAGGCCTTAAGTCTGCAAAGTACATGGGTCTCCACAACATAAATGGGGCTCTGAATGGGTGCAAGCTCTTCCCATATTGCAGGATCAGATTCTTTTTGGTTAGCATAAGGTATTCCTATGAAGTTTTTTTTAAGTTGTTTTCTATGCTATTATATGCTATTTAATAAATAAATGTGATTTGAATAACCACAAAATTAAGCTTGCCGTGTTACCTTAGTTTGGGTGAGCTAATATAGTTTAAACTAAATGGAAGGATGAACAAAAAGAGATCTGCAAGTAGGACCCTTGATTTCAAAAAGGCTAACTTTAAAAAATGAAGGGAATTAGTGAGGTAAGTGAGCTGAACAGATGAACTCAAGGATTTGAATGGGGCTGGGGCTTAACTTCTGTGACTTTGACTTAAAGTTATTCTATCTGAAGCCTGCATCCCAAGCAAGGGGATATAATTCACTTAATCTAGATGAGTAAGCAACTCAAACAGGTGATTAAGAAAAAGCCAAATGCCTACACCAAATGAAAGATGGAATGGATCGGCAAGGAAAGCTACTTCTTGGATGTCAGAGAGAATAGGGATAAAGTGAGAACTGTCAAAAGCCAGGGAGAGTTGTACCTTGCAAAGGGAATTAAAACCAATGGTAAAAATAAAAAGATTCTAGAGACAGGTAAATAAAAAGAAAATGAGGAAACACGTGGGTACCACTGAACACTGAGAATGGGTTAGACATTAAAGATAAATTAGGGATGGCCCAACACCTAAACAAATACTTTGCCTCAGTTTTTAATGAGACTAAAGGAAAGTTTAGAAGTAGTGGCAGGGAGGCTAATGTGAATGAAGATGGTTGAAATGACCACAGATGAAGCTGACATCCAAGTTAAACTCAAACAACTTACTAGGACTAAATCGGGGAGGTGGGGAGGTTAGATAATCTCCATCCAAGAATATTAAAGGAACTGGCACGTGAAATTGCAAGCATAATAGTAAGGATATTTAATGAATTTGTAAACATGAGGGTCATATCCTATTTTCAAGAAAGGGGAAAAAGGTTACCCAGGAAGCAGTAGGCCTGTTAATTTGACCTCAATGTTTTACAAAGTCTAGGGGAAAAAAAATTGAAAGAGAAATTAGTTAAGGACATAGAGTGAATGGTAATTGGGATAAAATACAACCTTGTTTTACTAAAAAGGCAGATGATGCTATATCTCCTTTGAGAAGATAACTTATTCTTTTTAGAGAAAGTAAATACAGTAGATCTTATCTATCTGAATTTCAGTAAGACATTTGACCCAGTTCCACACAAGAAATTATTAGGTAGAGAAGATGGGGAGTAATATGAGAAATCAAAAGTAGATCAGGAACTGGTTAAAGTAGAGACTACAATAGGTCATGCTGAAAAACAAACTGTTGTCTTGGAACCAATCTTATTTAATATTTTCATTCATGACTTGTCATAGAAAGTGGGAGTGTGTTAATAAAATTAGCAGATGACACAAAGTTAAGAGGTATTAACAATAAGGAGGAGGATCTCAATATCATACAAGAAGATCTGGAGGAGGTTGAAAAGTGGAGTAACAAAAATGGGATGAATTTTAATAATGCAGAATGCAAGGTTATGCATTTAAGGACTAACAATAAGATTTTTTTTCTATAAGAAGGGATGATAGCAGTTGGAACAGACAGAGGAGGAGAAAGACTTGGGTATATTGGTTGAACACAAGAAGGCTATGAGACTTCAGTGTGATGCAGCAGTAAAAAAGACTAATGCGATCCCAGGAAGCATCAAGTGAGGTGCTTCCATCATAAACAGGGAAATTTTAGTATAGATTGGGGCACCCTTGGGACATGACCGGGCCCAAACATGGGACTTTGCCAGACCAAGGGAGCTCAGGCCTCTGGCCCTGTGGGCAGCTCTCCTCCTGGCCATTGGTTCTGCTTCCAGCCACACCAGTTGGGCTGTGCTGTCAGCCCTAGCTGTTGGCTTGATGGCTGCCAGCCAGGCTGCACTCCCTGCACCCTTCCCCCTGGCCAGGCTCCCTGTGCCCTGCCCTGCCAATGGGGTTCCCTTCCCTGACCCCAGGTCTGCTGACTGGGCTCTGCTCCCGACTCCACCAGCTGCGCTGCATTGTCATCCTGGCGGCTGCTAGCCAAGTGGCACTTCTTGCTCCCTGCACCCTGCCAAGCTGGCCGAGTTCTGCTCCCTGCCCCAAAGACTGTCAGCTGGACTTGGCTCTATGTCTCTGGGACTGCTGGCCACCAGCCCCTCTGCCCAGGACACGAAGCTGAAAGTTGCTGACACTCTCTGGTCCAGAGGTCTGTGCTGGACCACAGATGTTGCTGGAAAAGAGTCCCACACCAGAGAGGTTCAACCTGTACTATTATACAAACCACTGGTAAGACCCCACCTAGCATATTGTATGCAATTCTACTCTTCCATGTTTAAGAAAGATTAATTAAAATTAAAACATATGCAGAGAAAGGACAGGGTGATGAGCAGAGGAATGGAAAACCTACCTTATAAGAGGAGACTCAAGAACTAGACTTATTTTTAGCCTAAACAAAAGAAGGCTTAGTAGAGGTAAGATTGCTCTCTCTAAATATAGCTGAGGGATAAATACCAGGGAGGAAGAGGAGTTATTTAAGTTAACCACCAGCGTGGATACAAAAACATGAATATAAAATGGTCATCAACAAGTTTAGGCTTGGAATTAGTCAAAGACTTCTAACTATCAGAGGAATGAAATTCTGGAAGAAACTTCCAAGGGGAGCTGCAGGGGCCAAAACAAAAAAGTTTAGGGAGTGGATGGTATGTTGAAATTGGCATGTAGCCAATCTTGAATTGCTAACAGCAGACTATCCAGTGGGTGACAATGGGACACAAGATGGGACGGTTCTGAGTTACTACTGTAAGGAGGGTCTGAACGACTGGTTGCAATGCAGCCAGCTGAAAGGAGAGAGCAGCCCTGTGAGTGGGTATGCTCACTCAAATTGTTTAGCCCTGCAAGATAATCAACTGTTGATATGTAAATACAGCTCATGCCTGGATTGGGAAGGAATCTGGGGTGTGGTTATGTAAATTCAATTCAGCCAAGGCTGATGAAGTGGAATGGAATGAGGTGTATTGTAACTAATTTGGTTGTTGTGGGGTTACAAACCATGCTACCCCTAAATGTAGGAACTGTAAAATATAACACCGGTGGTTGCAGGAGAGACACCATCATTGTACAGGGTCTCAGATGAATAAACCTCCCCCTTCCAGATTTGAGTGGACGACTTGGGCGGCGGGGAAGGGGCTTGAGCCAGCCAGCTTCATGCCTGCCAGGTGTGAGCTGTAAGACTGGTTCAACCTGTCTCCTTTCCCCCCTGTTCTAAGGATAGACCTAAAGCAGACTCCACAAGGAGTTTCTTTCTTATTCCAGTGGAAGCTGGAATCTTTTGGCCAGACTAGGTGGTGGCTAAGAGTTGAAATCACCTAAGAGCTGAAGTCACTGGTTTGGCCTAGAGCCAGCCCCATTGCAACTGGCGGGTGGCCAGCAGGGCGGCTGGCAGGAGTGACGCGGCAGGCGGCCAGTGGGGTGGCTGGCGGGAGCGACCAGTGGGCGACTAGTAGGAGAAGTGGCAGTCGGCCAGCAGGGTGGTTGGCAAGAGCAAGTGGACCACAGGAGCAGCACAAAGGTGGCATGGCCTCAGGCTCAATGAGTGGAGTCATCAGGGTGATGTGTCTGGGTCTGCACTGACTGGACAGAGCTGTAAGTGGGGCATTTGAAGTTTGGGTAGGTGAATGGGACCCTTACATTATTGGTCTAGTAAGCCTGAGAGGCAAAAGACATTGCTCAATCCTTTTGAGCTGGGACGGTTACTCATGGGTTGGTTATCAACTCTGGTTCTGATATTTTCCCAAGTTAATGCCACGTTACTTCTCTCTCTCTCTCTTTCATTAAAAGTTTCTTTTCTACGCTCTGACTCTGTGCTTGTGAGTGGGGAAGCATTGCCTCTCAGAGGTGCTCGGGGTGTGTGAATTTCCCAGGCTACTGGGTGGGGGCTCGAGCCAGTTCTGTGTGAGATGGATGAAAAGGAATCCCTAGATATTGAACCCGGCCCTGGCTGCTGCCAACGCTACTTGGCAGAAGGGTTACACTACAGATAATTCTTTCCCAGGGGTGTCTGACTGGTGGGTTTTGCCGACATGCTCAGGGTCTAACTGATCACCATATTTGGGTCAGAAATGAACTTTCCCCCAGGTAAGATCAGGAGAAACCAAGAGGGATTTTCACCTTCCTCTGCAACGTGGGGCTCAGGTCATTTGCAGGTTTAAACAGAGTAAATGGTGGATTCGCTGCATCATGAAGTCTTTTTCAACCATGATTTGAAAACTTCAGTAACTCAGTCAGAGCTTAGGGTCTATTTTAGAAATGGGTGGGTGACTTTCTGCACATTGCAGGTCAGATTAGAAGATATGATGGTCCCTTCTGACCTTAAAGTCTGTAAGTCCATGGGCTATATCCATGTTATGAGAGGGACATAGATTGCTCATTTACCTGCTTTTCTGGAGGTAGATGAATCCCCAACCCTGCCGCTTGAAGCAGCTTTAAACTAAGAAGCTACATTTCACTGTGGGTATGTTTAAAAGAAGGTTCTTTTCCTTGTGATAAAGAGTGGCAGAAGCTAACTCTTAACTTACGTCCTGTGTGTTCTGAGACAAAGTATGGGTGAGATATGTCTTCCCCTTTAGAACACCCTGATGTCTGTGGATTTTTTTTTTTTACAGAGGAAGATATTACTCAGAGTGAGTAAAGGGGCAAAAACTTGCCCCATGTACTCTCTTATCAACTTTATCTTTGTTGATGTTTCTCTCTAAGGCTACAGCTACACTGTAGCCTTGTTCCAGAAAAGCTTATGCAAATGAAGTGCAGTATGGGATATCACTGTGCTTCATTTGCATAATTAATTAGCAGCCACTTTTGCGCAAGAGGCTTTTGTGCAAAAAGGAGGTGTGTAGACGATTCCTTTTTGTGCAAAAACCCCCTCTTGCGCAAAAGCGGCTGCTAATTAATTTTGTAAATGAATTAATTTTGCAAATTTTGCAAATCCCACACCATGCTTCATTTGCGTAAGCTTTTCTGGAAGAAGGCTACAGTATTACTGTAGCCTATGAGTGCGTCAACACTTCTAGCTGGAAGTGTAATCTGTATCTTGAGAAGACACCCATGCTAGCTCTCACTGAGCGAGGACACTAAAAATGGAGTGTAGCCATGGTAGCGTTAAGGGATAGCCATGCTGACTAGGTATGGGTATGTCTACACTACAAAGTTAATTCGAAATAACAGCCGTTATTTCGAATTAACTTTAATGGCGTCTATACATGCAAACCGCTATTTCGAATTTAATTCAAAATAGCGGAGCACTTAATTCGAATTTGGTAAACCTCATTCTATGAGGAGTAACGCCAAATTCGAAATAGCTATTTCGAATTAATTTCTGTGTAGACACTTAATTCGAAATATGGGGCCTCCAGCCCTTCCCAGGGAGCCCTGGTGGCCACACTGGGCACAACCGGAAAACTTACTCTCCTCTCCCCAGCCCCGGAGCCATTAAAGGGGTAGACCCTGGCCACAGTGCCTGTGCCAGCTCCAAGCCTGCCAGCCCAGAGCCAGCAGTGGCCACCAGGGCCCCTGACCCAGTGGCCCCAAAACATGAGCCAGCAAGCCACTGGCAGCCAGCCCTCCACCGCTCCCCAGGAGCAGTCTGCCAGCTCCCAGGAGCCTGACAGGAGCCGGAGAAGGCGGGTGCCTTCCTGGTCCAGGGTGGAGAACATGGACCTTATTCAGGTTTGGGGGGGATGCCCCCAACATCCATGATCTCCGCACTAGATGGAGGAATGCAGCCATCTATGGCAGGATAGCTGCTAGCCTGGCCACCAAAGGCCACGTGCGAACCTAGGAGCAGATTTGCATGAAAATCAAGTTGGTCCAGCGAGACTCCCCAACCCTGGGCCCTGAGCTTCCCGTCCCCCTTCTTCCCCTTGCTTCCCCCTTCCAGCTCCCTCCTCCCAGGTTTCCCCCTCCCACTCCCCTCTCCCACCCTCTCTCCTGCCGTCTCCTGCCTCCTTTCCCCAGTCTCACCAGAGTTTCATTCCCCCTCCCCCCCCCCCAGTTTTGTTAAATAAAGACAGTTTGTGTTTATGAAAAAACGTGTCTTTTATCTGACATCAGGAAGGGGGGCCAGGGAGGTGTAAGTGGAAGGACGTGAGGGAGGAATGGGGCACGAGCCCCCGGTGGGGAGGACCAGGGTGGCTCTGAGGGCTCCAAGGGGTGGACGCTCTCCCGCAGGGCCTCCTGGATCCTGACAGCCCCCGGATGGCAGCCTGCAGCAAGTGCAGTCGGGCTGATGGCAACCACCCCACGAGATGCACCGGCGTGCCCAGGGGCAGCTCTGGCTCCATGTGGCCAAGTGCTGTGGTGTCCTGAGTTCAGGCACTGAGGGCACTCCAAGACAGGACTGCTTTGCTGTCCCTCGTCGAGGTAGACAAGAAAGCGGGGAACCCTGAGAACTGTCTGTCCAGGGTGGGGGTAGGGTCCCTTTAAGCACGGAGCTCAGTTAGACTCAGGCAGCAGCCCCACACACTAAGTCCTAACCTGATGCCCTGCTGGCACTGGTTCCGGACAGCCTTAACTTCGGTTCAGGGTCCACTCAGTGTGGCTGTGCTATTTTGAAATAGCAAAATGCTATTTCGAAATAGTTTTTGTGTATAGATGCGTTATTTCAAATTAGCTTAATTCGAATTAACTATTTTGAATTAAGTTAACTCGAATTAACGCTGTAGTATAGACATACCCTATGCGACCAAGATGTAGATATGTACTTTCGATAGCTAGTATCGGGGTCCAACCAGTTGCTGATCTGTTCCCTCAGTTGCTTTGCTGCTATGCAACAAATAAGCTTAGTTGCACTGCCTTGTAAAAAAGGGAGTTTCTAGAGCACCTGACTGACTGCTGGTTTATCAGCCCTACTTATAACCTTGTCCTGCACAGCAGATTATGTCTTCTCAGGGTGTATTATGTTTGCAAGTGTGTTAATCCTTGCTCCATTCCTGCTTCATTCCAGCCTGCTTCCAGTCTCCTTCTCTGCTCCAGTCCCTTTCTCCTCTAGCTTCTGACTTCGATCTTTGGCTCCTCTTCTGGCTCTGGCATTTGACTTGTGTTCCTCCACTACTGACCCCTGGGCTCATTCCTGGACTACATCCATGCTGGACCTGGTAGGCAAGACTGCCTATGGCCCATTTTGGCTACAGTTAGTTCCTCACAGCTACACTTCTGTTGTTAGCATGATAGCCTGATGAGTACTAGCATGTGTATGTCTCCTTAACTATAGATATACCCTAATTATTGGTCCCAGTCTCACTCCATTGTATAATATATGAGGAGCTTGGCCGCAGCTTCCTGAAAACAAACCTATTCAGAATAACAATTAAGCATTTTCTTATATTAAACATATGCTAAAATATTGCCTTGAATAGGATTAATATAAGCATATGCTTAAGTACTTTCCTGATTTATGCTTTGTGCCTTACAGATGAAGGAATAAAAAAGCCAATGTGTCATTAACCCTGTTATCCAAATCTCACAAAAATAGATGTAACTTATCAGCTTAAATTGTGGAAACTGGCAGAAGAGCTAGGATTTGAAGTAAAGCCAGCAATAGATTTAATGCTAGAAACTTAATGTAAATCATTTTAAAATCTTAACAGACTTACAATGCACAATGTCAAAAGACATTCAAACAGTAATACTTTAAAGAGGAAGCTGAAATTTAACTTTTTAATAATCTATTGAAGTCCCATTATTAAAAGACGTGATAAGAAAAATCATAATCAGTAAGACAGTATGAGGCAACAGGGAGAAAACTGTTGGCTTAGAAGGCAGAAACTCAGTAGTTTCAGTCCCTGCAAAAGTAGCATCTGAATTAAATGAGTGAGCAGACTCCTATCAGCACAGCCCTTGGTCAGATTGCTCTAACCCACTATTTCAGACACACCAGAGACAGGTAGATAATAGTTTGATCATAGCTTCACCTTTCTTTGCTCCACTGTTGTACTACCCAACTCAAATGAAGGTAAATGAATGCCTATTAAAATGCACTCTGCAGTCAGGCCTCTCCTAACCAGCCAGCGAGAGACACTATGGAAAACTGTCCAAAATGACACCACTTCTTATGATATCAATAGATTTTGCCTTTTACACATGATATTTTAAGCCAGGCATGGCATTTTCAGTTAAACAAAAGCCAGCCATCACTTGTGGCTCCTGTTTTTTTCTTGTCCATTTGTTTTGTTTTCTTCACAATGGGGGCTGACCCCAAACCCATTTGAAACGAGAGACTTTCCAAGTCCCTGCTTCAAGTGTTCCAGTTTATTATGGTGAATTATTTGCTTTTTTCTTTCTTTGTTTGTTTGTTTCATTGTTCTTATTTCCGATTCTCTTTCAACATCCAAAATAAATGTCTTAATGTGTATTTCCCTGTGTATTTAGTTGAATTTCTTAGCCTTATACAGTAGTTCTTCTCTTCCTTCTGATGTTTGTGGATGTTTATTATACTGCTGCATAACAGTTTGTTTGGCCCCTGGGAAAGGAGCTGCTTTTGGTTAGAGTTCTGCCTCTGTCTTCATTTAGGGCAGCTTGGCTTTTGGTTAGAGTTCTGCCTCTGTCTTCATTTAGGGCAGGGCAACTCAGCTGGAAAAGGCCAGAGACATCCAGAAATGGGATGCAGCAGTAACTAGACCTGCTCAGTTTCTTTAGCTGTATAGGAAGTTTTCATTGTGGGCAATTGTCTTGACAGGTCATGCCCACTCACCCTCTGAGAGCTGAACCAGTCTGGCCTTGCAGGGAAGGGAAGGAAAGGTTATAAGGGTAACAGAAGCCTGTGGGCTCCATGTCCAAGATGAGGGCTGGGTCCCAATCTCTGAATCATTTTGGCTGCAACTCAGAGTAACTCCAGTTTTATTTACCAGGAAAGTTCTCTATTAGAATAACAATTAGTCTACCATGGTATGTTTTATGGACTTAGAAGAAGAAATGGGAGGGAAGCATTTGTCATCCATGGAAACTACACAGCCTGGGGGGTATCCATTCAGCTATTAGTTAATTGCTTTCAGCAAGGATTCTGTCTCAATTAATGAGAATGCATTAGGGTTATGGGGGGGAAATAGTGGGAAGCAATAATTTATTTGCTGATCCCAATATCTGTACCTTTTTGGATACAGGCTACAGATATTCAAGAGCCCCTAGGACCAGTCACATTCTTATCCAAAGGGCTGAATTGCTGCTGTTTGTGGAGATATCCAGTCTGTTTACTGAAAGGGAGCTCTCCTTCTCAAGCTCTGAAAAACCCAGGTGACACAAACTACATATTGTTGTCACCTTAAGAAGACTGAGATCACCTCTGAAAGAAGTTCAAAAGGGACTGTTTGTGTGTGTGTGCTAAAGCCTAGAAGTGTAGGCATTGAAACTTAATATTTGAATAAATGGCACAATAACAAAGTGGGGATGTCTGTACAAAGAATTCCAGCAGACACATTGTCTAGCAGCTTTTGAGGAAAAGTCATTCATAGTACTCAAAATACTATATGCAGTGTTTTCTATGTACAGGAAATGTTTATTTTACTAGGAACCTGCACAGTGCTCTCTTTGAAATTGACTGGGAACTATTAAAGCCCTGCTAAGTAAGTATTACATACAATAGCTCTGAGGTTTTATTCTGTGTAAGGCATTCTGAAATTCTGGAAAAGAGAAAACTCTCATCTGCATTTCAGAAAATAGCTAAGATGATGTGCAGAAAAAGGGGAGTGTAATAGTTGTGCTTAGTATTACCCCGCCCAGCCTTCCCCTACCACGCTGTACAATGTCACAATAATCTTTCTTCTACCTCTCTTTCCCACCTGCAAAAAGTAAATAAATCAGGACTCAATCCTTCTCTTAGTCCCAAAATCATTTTCCTTCTTTTCTTTTTTTGTCTCCCAGTCTCGTTATTATTGCTATTATGTAGTAGTGGTCTGTAATGCTCATAAGTGCAGTAGGCACTTACAGAGAACACAGAAAAGAGTTTCCTGCTTCAAAGTTATTAGTTTAGGCCACATACGAGTAAGGCTATAAAACTCCCTAGAAGGCGGAACATGGTCATTCAATTTAGCTGGACATATATTTAGATCTTTTGAGTCGATGTGTGAAACACTTATGTGTTGATCTTTCTCATCTTCATTTTTTTCTGTGTTCCTATTCCAACTTATCTTCTTCACTGCCTCCTATACTACTAGCAGCTTCAGGCTAAACTACTCTGTGTGTATCCATACCTCCTTGGTCTGCTCTTTGCTCTGCCCCAGAATCACTTCCTTCTTTAGTTTGGAAAATGCTCTTCTGTCTTCATGCCCTACTGCTGCTGTCACTTCCTGAAATCTCCCTTTGGTTGAGCAATGTAACTCTCCTTTTAGGAATGGCTACTTCCTGAACATCCAGGATGCTAGGCAGTATAAATGCAGATTTGGTGTGTTTAGGGGGGCGGGACCAAGACACAACCCAGCTGCCACTGCCTCAAAGTCACATCCCTGGCACTTAACAGGATTTAAAACTATTCCCATTATTTGGGCCCTATGAAATTCACAGCCATAACCCCCCCCCCCCCAAACCCCCAACACTTCATGGACCATGAAATGAGATCTCTCCCCATTAATTCTAGCTAGTGGAAAGGAAGGGCAGCACTGGGGTGCCCCACCTGGGAGCACCTACCATTCTTTGTGTCTAGTGGTTAGTCTGTCAGGCTGGGGAGGACAGGATTTCCTCTTCCCCCCTGCATGGCTGCTCTTAGGGAGGGAGATTAGATCCACTTCCAGACATCTTCCCATCCAGAGGAAGTTCTGGCTGCACTGTCTTCAGTCAAACTCTGAAGGCAGCACCTGCAGAGCTTCCTGCAACCAAGGGTGATTCCTGAAGGTGGAGATGGGTCTTATCTCTCCTGTGCTGCTGGGGGCTCCCCGTTGCTAATCCCAACTGAATTGGGGAGTGACAGGACCTGCTCTTTCTCTGCATAGGCCTTTCTGAGACCAGTTCTGAAAGCAGAACAGACAAGAGTTTTCTGTATCCAGGGGAGGAGGTACCTAGAGTTGGACCTGATCTCCCCCAGACAGGTACGTAGGAGAAAAGGAGGTCCTCTTCCTCCCTAGTCTGGCTGGGACTAGCAGCTAGGAACTTCTAGACTGGAGCACTTCTAGAACAGTGGTAGAGATCAGACCCACCTCTGGAAACATACCCCCAGCTGCTGGAAGCTCCGTGGCTGCAGATGTAAGGGGGGCAAACAGCCCAATATAACACCTTCACACACACACCCAACCTTCTTTTGAGTTACAGCATCGGACATTGTGAAATTGTGAAATTTACCAGTTTTAAAAGCTCAATTTTTAAAATGCATGGTGAATTTGGTAGGGCCCAGTCCATTAGATAATCTTAGTGTCTCAGAAACAGTAACAATAATACTCCCTGAGATGGTGGAATTTTTCTCTTTTTTTTGTTATCTGAATTCAAGAGTTAAACCAGCCCAGTACTATTTGTTCAGAGGCTGATAAATAAAAGAGTTTAAGAAATTGGATGTGCCTTTGAGTTACAACAATTAGATTAGGATTTGATCTAGTTACTACTAATGCTGCTGATTTGCCAACTGTTCTAAAATGGGAGCTTGCATAACTCAGTGGGTGGAAAACAACTCCCTTCCCCCCCAGCATATTGTTAAAATCTGATCTACTTTGCTGACACCTCCAGATATGGTATTCCTATACATCTGTACCCCAGTAAAACTCTGCAGGAGAAGTGTAACACAGCCAATTTTCTGGGAGACACAGATTTTAATCCACTGTGTGTTAAAATAGAAAGTCCCAAGGGAAAAAAAAAAGCTGTGTAGTGGAGACAAATATCATCTCTGCCCTTGTTGCTCTAGAGGAGAAAGATCCCTGCCCGAGCAGCAGCAGCAGCAGCAGCACCAGCACCAGCACCAGCACAAGGAGTGACAAATGATACCTTCCATCACTAATAAGGAACGAAACTGATTTGGGTGAGATCACGTTTTGAAGGATCAAGGCTGAGGGAAGGGAGCTGCAGTGAGGCAGAATCCATATTTCTTGCACATGCACTAAACCATTGATTCAGGCAGGCTCAGAAAGGGGTCAGGCAGAGTACTTGAGGACATGTAGCCCCAGCACACCATTGCTCTCCATTGGAAAGGCAGGACTGACACTTTAGAAATCCAGTCTCCTTTGGGTTTAGATTTAGGAGGTGGTACTAAGCCTTAAATGGCCCTTGCAGTACCCCTGTCTCTTCCTTTTCCAGTTTATCTTATCTTAAAACATGGCTTAAGGGAAATCTTGCGTTCTTCAATGTCTGACTTTCATTTCTTCCTTTCATTTAATTCTCCTTCTAGAAGCTTTGCTTTTTAAAGGTGTCCCTGAAAAGAGCCATATGCATGTGCACTAGGACTATATATTAAAGATCCACCTGGTTATTCTGCCCTGCTGTGTATCTAAAATTCCAGTACATTTTTCACAGCTTTCCTGTCTTCCTCACCAGACAGCAAGTCTGGTGCTCAGAGGAGGCATGGAACTGGTTCAAGCAAATCTGAATGCCTGCTGCTAAAGGCATTAGATTGCATTTCCTTGCCTTCAAGTGTGTCAACATATCCAAAGTCCCACACCCTGCTGGCCTGCGCTGAGCCTCTTTGCTATCAATTTCTGCACAGATGGACAAAAGATAACTTGTGTGTGCAGAGAGAGAGTTAAATAATAATGGAGAAAGATTTCTTGAGAGAAGGCCTGGGAGAAGTGGGGAATTGGAGACTTGCTTTATCTAGTGCAGTGATAAATAGGGGGAAATCCTAAATTCCCAGGGGATTAGGTTATTGCCAGAAAGGTTTATTTCTACATGGAGCAGCTGTACTCCATGCCAAATAGCACTGGGATGCAATCAGCAAATATCATCTAGTTCTTCACTGAGGTAGCACCATGTGAACTGGGGTCCCTTAGTGGCAGCACATCTGGCAGCACTGTCTCAACCTGCCTTGTCAAGGAAGGTGATGAGTTGCTGCAGTTCCTCCTTCTTGAGAGATGTCCCAGGAGCATCCCCTTCCTTCACCTGAGATTCCCAGACAGGATCTGCATGGTGGCCAGGGAAGGGTAGTTTCAGTTCCTATTGCCTGTTTAAGGCAATGATTGGGAGCAAGAACGGCTCTCTTTTTTCCTTCATGAAGAGGAGAGGGCGAGGGCAAGGGAGGAGGGAGATACCATAGGAGTAGCAATAGCTCATGGTTGCTACCCTTATTCTCCCTCTGCCTTGAACTTCTCTTCAGCACTTTATTACAGGCTTCTTTTATTTGCATGCATGCATAGCAGGAGACATAGCTCCATGAAAGAGCTTCATATGTACAAGGGATGATGTTCAATCTCTAACGTCTCCATGCTTTATATTTCAGTGGCTTATAAAGAACCTACATATCCTAGGTCTTCCTCCTTTATCCATGAGACTATGGCTGCATTCAGTTGGGTTAAGTCTTTCATAGGTAATTTGCTGCACACTGAAAGGAAACTGCTTTGTATGTAACCATGCCAACTAACAGGCTTGGTGAAGTATAAGGGATGGAAAGCAGCCCTGCTGGTTCACTAAATCTGAATTGAACACTGTAAAGGGATTACCCAATTGTAGTCCAGACCAATCCTGGGTTTTACGCTGCTCTTAATGTTTAATAACTAGAGCTGAGCTAATAATTTGCAAAATATTTGCTTTTCTCAAATATAGTTGGAATTTAAAATTGTTTGTTGCATAACTTCTGTGAACCTTTCTTGATCATTAGGCTTTTCTCCCCTTCCTCGCAAATATTGTATTTTCAAGTTATTTTATTCAAGCATACATTGTGTATAATGTTACATTCTAGTTTGAGAACCAAAACACTTAGGCTATGTCTACGCTGGCGGGTTATTGCTCAAGAATGGCCATTCTTCCAGAAAGCGTCCACACTGCCCACTCGCTCTTGCGCAAGAAGATTTACAGTACAGCGTGGTAAGAGAGGGCTTCTTGCACAAGAGCTACACTCTTTTTTAACAGGTGTAAGCCCTCTTGTGCAGGAGCTCTTGCGCAAGAGGGCACTGTGGACGCTTGGCGGGGATTTCTTGCCCAAGAAAGCCCTATGGCTAAAACGGCCATCAGAGCTTTCTTGCGCAAGAGAGCGTCCACACTGACATGGATGCTCTTGTGCAAAAGCACAGCTCGCACAGGGCAGTGTGGACATTTTCTTGCGCAAGACTTCTTGCACAAGAACCCTTGCGCAAGATGTTCTTGCGCAAGAAGCCGCCAGCATACACATAGCCAAAGGGTACATCTACACAGCAATATTATTTCAAAATAACTTAGTCTGTGTCTACACAGCTGGCAGTTATTTCAAAATAATGTTGAAATACTGTTAAGCTGGAGGAATTCTTACTCTGTACAAGGAGTAAGGGAAGTCGGAGGAAGAGTGCTCTATTTCAAAATAAATGCTGTGTAGACCCTCCCAATTTCAAAATAAGCTACGCAATTGAAGTAGCTCAATTTGCATAGCTTATTTCAAGATAAGCCCTGCTGTGTAGATGTACCCTTACACTCAGACTTCCAGTGGAAATTAAAATTCATTTTCTGCAAATTATTTCATAAGAACATAAGAACAGCCGTACTGGGTCAGACCAAAGGTTCATCTAGCCCAGTAGCCTGTCTGCCGACAGTGGCCAGCACCAGGTGCCCCAGAGAGGGTGGACCGAAGACAATGATCAAGCGATTTGTCTCCTGCCATCCCTCTCCAGCCTCTGACAAACAGAGGCCAAGGACACCATTTTATTCCCTGGCTAATAGCCTTTTATAGACCTAACCTCCATGAAATTATCTAGCTTCTCTTTAAACTCTATTATAGTCCTAGTCTTCACAGCCTCCTCTGGCAAGGAGTTCCACAGGTTGACTACACGCTGTGTGAAGAAGAACTTTCTTTTATTAGTTTTAAACCTGCTACCCATTAATTTCATTTGGTGTCCTCTAGTTCTTCTATTTAGGGAACTAATAAATAACTTTTCTTTGTCGGCCTCTCCACACCACTCATGATTTTATATACCTCTATCATATCCCCCCTCAGTCTCCTCTTTTCTAAACTGAAAAGTCCCAGTCGCTTTAACCTCTCCTCATATGGGACCCGTTCCAAACCCCTAATAATTTTAGTTGCCCTTTTCTGAACCCTTTCCAAGGCCAAAATATCTTTTTTGAGGTGAGGAGACCACATCTGTACACAGTATTCAAGATGTGGGCGTACCATAGTTTTATACAGGGGCAGTAAGATATTCTGGGTCTTATTTTCTATCCCTTTCTTAATAATTCCTAGCATCCTATTTGCCTTTTTGACCGCCGCTGCACATGTGTGGAAGTTTTCAGAGAACTGTCACGATAACTCCAAGATCTCTTTCCTGATTTGTCGTAGCCAAATTAGCCCCCATCATACTGTTATAGTTGGGGTTATTTTTCCCGATGTGCATTACTTTACACTTATCCACATTAAATTTCATTTGCCATTTTGTTGCCCAATCACTCAGTTTGGTGAGATCTTCTTGGAGTCCCTTACAGTCTGCTTCTGTCTTGACTATCCTAAACAGTTTGGTATCATCTGCAAACTTTACCACCTACCCCTTTCTCCAGATCATTTATGAATAAGTTGAACAGGATTGGTCCTAGGACTGACCCTTGAGGGACACCACTAGTTACCCCTCTCCATTCTGAAAATTTACCATTTATTCCTACCCTTTGTTTCCTGTCTTTTAACCAGTTCTCAATCCAAGAAAGGACCTTCCCTCTTATCCCATGGCCATGTAATTTACACAAGAGCCTTTGGTGAGGGACCTTGTCAAAGGCTTTCTGGAAATCTAAGTATACTATATCTACTGGATCCCCCTTGTCCGCATGTTTGTTAACCCCTTCAAAGAACTCTAATAGATTAGTAAGACAGGATTTCCCTTTACAGAAACCATGCTGACTTTTGTCCAACAAATTATGTTCTTCTGCATGCTTCACAATTTTATTCTTTACTATTGTTTCGACTAATTTGCCCGGTACTGAAGTTAGACTTACCGGTCTGTAATTGCCCGGATCGCCTCTAGAGCCCTTTTTAAATATTGGTGTCACGTTGGCTACCTTCCAGTCATTAGGTACGGAAGCCGATTTAAGGGATAGGTTACAAACCACAGATAATAGTTCAGCAATTTCCCATTTGAGTTCTTTTAGAACCCTTGGATGAATGCCATCCGGTCCCGGAGATTTGTTAACATTAAGTTTTTCTGTTTGTTCCTAAACCTCCTCTAATGACACTTCAATCTGGGACAGTTCCTCAGATTCATCACCCACAAAGGACAGTGTAGATTTGGGAATCTCCCCAACGTCCTCAGCCGTGAAGACTGAAGCAAAGAAATCATTTAGTTTCTCCACAATGGCTTTATCGTCCTTGATTGCTCCTTTTATAGTTCGATCGTCTAGGGGACCCACAGGTTTTTTTAGCAGGCTTCCTGCTTCTAATGTACTTAAAAAACATTTTGCTATTTCTTTTTGAGTTTTTGGCTAGCTGTTCCTCAAAATCTTTTTTTGCTTTTCTTATTACATTTTTACACTTGATTTGACAGTGTTTATGTTCCTTTCTATTTATCTCACTAGGATTGGACTTCCACTTCTTAAAAGATACCTTTTTGTCCCTCACTGCTTCTTTTACATGGTGGTTAAGCCACGGTGTCTCTTTTTTAGGTCTCTTGCTATGTTTTTTCATTTGGGGTATACATTTAAGTTGGGCCTCTATTATGGTGTCTTTAAAAAGTTTCCATGCAGCTTGCAGGGATTTGGCTCTAGTCACTGTGCCTTTTAATTTCTGTTTAACTAACCTCCTCATTTTTGTGTAATTCCCCTCTTTTTGAAATTAAATGTCAGGGTGCTGGACTGCTGAGGTGTTCTTCCCACCACAGGAATGTTGAATGTTATTATATTATGGTCACTATTCCCAAGCGGTTATTTCCTGGACCTGATCCTGCACTCCACTCAGGACTAAATCAAGAATTGCCTCTCCCCTTGTGGGTTCCTGCACCAGCTGCTCCAAGAAGCAGTCATTTAAGCCATTGAGAAATTTTATCTCCTTCTCTTCCTGAGGTGACATGTATCCAGTCAATATGGGGGTAATTAAAATCCCCCATTATTATAGAGTTCTTTATTTTGGTAGCCTCTCTAATCTCCCTCAGCATTTCAATGTCAGTATCGCTGTCCTGGTCAGGTGGTAATTTCACAGCATTACCTTATAGTTCACTCTTTTGCTGACTGTTTTTGCTAGTGATCTGTTGGCTAGAGTATCTAAGGAAAGAAAATAAAAAAGTACTGAGAATATAGTAAGGGTTTCCTTCCCCCACTAGTTACTTATCTTTAACTATAAGTACAACATATCCTGCTTAGATTCTGAAGCCATCAAGAAGGGCTAAGCCTAGAGGCAGTCTCTATAGTAGAACAGGTCAGTGCAGCTAAACTCAGGATCCATGCCAGTATAAGTGGAAGAAGAGCATCTTCTTTTTGCTACAGTGAATGAAGAAAAACTTTAAAAGTTCTAGGGAGAAATCTACTTGCTTGGTTAGCTAAACAACAATAAAATTAGGAATGTAATGTCACTTTTTATCTTCAATGTTTTAATGATTTTAGCTCAAGCATTTAGCTTTTCATTTATATAATTTAATTCCTCATCTCATTTTTCTCCTTGTTTTTATTTCATTTCTCTGAAATGGACTATATCTGTTGGAAAAAATATGACACAAAAAAGCTGCAATCAAAATCCAACAAATGAGGTCACGGTGTTAATTAAATATTTAGTGCAATAGTTGGCAATTTGAGTCAGAAAGCATCTTAAGCTTCTTTTTCTTCCAAAGTAACGTATTAAAACAATGAACATGTCTATTCCAAATGTCTTCAATCAAAACAATCCTAATGCAAGGAAGATACCACTAACACAGGAGTCAATATCAAAACTCAGGTTCCACCTTTGAGAATTCAAAACTGTCTCTTTTTGTAAAAGGGCTCTTTTTTACTCCTTTTTTGCCTGAGCAAAAATAATATAGGGTTAGTGGAACCAGTGGATTTGAAGCGGTTTGACATTATTTGTGGGTAATGAGTACAGAAATGAATATTAGATTATTAGGTATTATGTACTGTTCCCATTTGCTTAGGGCAGAATCTGATTTTCCATTCCCTTGTCCCTTGTGTAGTTGTTAATGCCTATGCAAGGTGGATGCAAAGTGCTATCATTAGTGTAAGTGGAGAAGTTTGATTCGGGTAGCATTTTACAGCCACCTTGTGTAGCTATAAATAGCCACCACATGCAAGTCAGCAGAGAATCAGGCCAGAAGACACAAT
Organism: Rafetus swinhoei; assembly: GCA_019425775.1. NCBI lineage: Eukaryota > Metazoa > Chordata > Testudines > Trionychidae > Rafetus > Rafetus swinhoei. Next base: position 184,196,503 of record CM033437.1, on the reverse strand, counting down.
TATTTAGGATGAATTTACCCTTGGTCGGCAGTGTGCCACCAACCAGAGGAAGGAAACCAATGTGGCTGTGAAATAGGTATGAAATAGCTGACAGAAAGCCAAGGATATGTAACCTACTAGTATCCCTGCTCCCCAATGAGAAAATTAGGTCATGTACTTACATATTTTCCATACAAATAGTTCTGTTGATGTCAAAGTGACATAGTGGGTTAAGTTATGTCTTTACACAAATCTGTGCAGGATCAGCACCTAAACTGACATAGAATGAGAGGTAAACTACTAGTAGGTATTAGAAACTGACTAAAATGCAAGAGGCTATGAGGAAATGGTAATTTTCCAAGATTGTACAAGGTTAACTCACAGGTGCCCCAATATTTTACACAAGATGTTCTTAGCTATAGTGTATAATCTGGGAGAGAGTGTACAGGGAATGCATCAACATTTGTAGAAAACCCAAAATTATTTAGGTTAGTCATGACTAAAGGACATTGTGAGGAACTTTAGAGACTCCTGAATGGCCAGCAAAATTGCAGATGAAATGCATTCCTGACAAATGGAAAGTTTTACTCAACAAAAGGAATAATTTGGAGCTATTCATACATATCACTAGGTTCCAAAAATAGTTATAATCAATAAAGAAGATGATCACCATTGTGTTAGGTTCTGTTAAAATATCTGTTCAATGCCATTATACCCCTAATTGTTACCTAATGTTATGCACACACACACATCACAATATAGGAGTGACACACAGCTGAGTGACAAAACTATTTGATTTCTGAAAGAATTTCCATGCAAGGAGAGGTTGAAAAGATTGGGATTGCTTCATTTAGAGATGAATAAAGAGGGATTGGGCATGGGCACAAGAAGAGAGTGGTTGAGAGATGCCCATAATTAATCACTAGTTATCTAACCCTTTAACCTATTTTTGTTTAAAGATGCATTAAAATAATAAACAAGGTGGGTAGCATCTGAGTCCCTTAAAGCCATTGCTGATTTTTTATCTCCCTCACTTACTGCATTTTCTAATATTTCTTTTTTCTTCCAAAACGGTTCTAACTAATTCTAGATTAACTAGTTCTAGGTTTATTGTTGTTGTTACCTTTAATCTTTCTCACGAATCTCAGCTGATTCTGAATATTCTTATTTGGTTCCCTCTTCTGCCATTTCAGATAAAGTTTTTTTTTATACTTCATGTCTTTAAGTAGTACTTTATGAAATCACCGCTGCAGCTACTTGTTCCTTGTATTTTTGTGTTTTAGAATCATTGTTGTTGATTGTGACTTGAAAACAGAAGACTTGAAGACATGATAAAGTTCATCGCCAAAGAAATCAAATGCATTATTGCAAGAGACTGAGTTTTAACACATAATAAACTTCTAATGTTTTAGCTGATATGCATTATGGTAGGATCATTTTAAAGAATCGATTATCACCACTGGATTGTTCCTTTGTTATCATGTTGGAGTGATAATAAACGGCTATTTTATCTGTTGTCTGCAATCTTCAGTGTGATTTGGACAAATTATTTGGGATATAGTCTCTCAAGTGTACAGACAGCAAAAATAAAATGTTGTGAAATAATTGTGATACATTGTTTTCATGAAAATGCCTACTATGCCAGATGTAACACATAATTGTTTTGGGAACAATCACTAAAGGATAATTCTTAATTTGAAAATGATCCTTATTTTAATGTTTTTCTTTTGCTTATCATGGCTCTGGAAGGATGGCAATTATGTCCTATTAGTTGCAATAAAAACTAGAGTGAATTAAGACCTGGGGATTTATTTCTGAAGGCTTTTTTTGGGGGGTTGGGAGGATATAGGAAAAATTACACACAATTCTACAAACCCAAATTATTTGAGGACCTTTTAAATATAAGAAATACATCTCTCTCTCTCTCTCTCTCTCTCTCTGTCCATCTGTGTGTCTGTCTGCGAGTCCAGTTGTTCAAGAACTCCTCCTAAACTGTAAGAACTAGGGCCACCAAATTGGATATGCGGCTTTCTCTTGTCTTAACTTAAAGCAAGGTCAGGGTTTGGTTGTGCCAGGAAAATGGGAAGCCCTGGGAAAGAGGCTGTTTTTCATAACATGGAAAGGGAGGGGCTGCTGTTCGGAGGGACGCACTATGAAAGTGTCTAATGGGGGCAGCCATTTTACCAAGGGAGTGGCCTGCAGGGCTGGGGCTCTGCCATCTTGCCTGCCAGAACACTGGCAAGTAACCCTCCTGCCCCAAACTCTATCCCCTCCCACAGCCCTTGGCCACAGCACCACAAGGGAGGGACAGAACAGGCCCTGGGCAGGATGGGGGTTGGCCCGGGAGGGAGAGAACTCACCCCTAGGTCCCAGCCTCCTGCACCTCCTCATGTCCCCAAGGCCCTGCCCTGAAGGACCTGGGCACTGCCAAGTAATTCTGTTAAAACTATAATATTATTGGGATGTGAATATTTGCCAGTCTTATTTTCAGGATATTGCCATACACTTCTTAGTGGAGATATAGATGGGGGAGCTGAGAGATCTGACTCAAGACAGAATAGGGGGGGAAAAGGATAGTTGTTTCCCAATCAAGCAAATTACATGTGGGGACTCAGTCCTGCACAATGCTGAGACATGACCACTCAGACATGCTGGATGCATTCAGCTCCCACTAAGCCAAGAATGCTCAGGAGTGAGCACGAGGGACAAACTAATTCCCACTGAAGTCAACTGCACTTTTGCCATTAACGTCAAATGGTGGTTTAAGCCTTGAGTCAGGATTGAGTCAGGTACAATCCAGCCACTGTGAAGCTCCATAATGGATGGGTACTAGGCATCTCAAAAGGGCAGAGAAGAGGCAGGGTCATTCTCACCCTTCTCTACAAAGAGACCTAGTGGGATGTGAAGGCGAGAGTGCATTTTGCTTCCAATGGTGTGCTGCTCTTAGTGTGCTCTCCATGTGCACTGGGAAATGCCAGGTGCAAGAAATCACTTTATCCCCACGTTGGAGTGGTGCAGCTTCTTGCTGATCCACTTTCAAGAACAAGGGTTAAAAGTCATAACTGCATCTTTGGAAGTCTTAGATGCTTATTCCTTATTTGTATAGTAGCAGCAGCTAGAGGCTTCAAACGGGCTGGGTCCCATTATGCTGAACACATGTTATGAAACACACTAAATAATATTTTCTATCTCTAAGAGTAAATGAACAAGTCAGGAAAATATAGGCTAACTGATATCCTTTATTGTCAATGTTACTGTGCCTAGAAGATCAGTCTAGATTTCACTGGCTTTGACAGTGTTACCAGTATTACACATTTCACTTGAATGACGTGTTGTAAAACACCTTAGCTAGTGCACCATATTTGGAAATTACTAATTTTTTTCCCTTAACATCAAGTATGCATGTCTACTCCTTTTACTGATCGAGAGTCCAGCACTCTTATTCTTTGACAGTGAAGGGAAATTCCCCCTTTAACATTCCAGGATGATAATCGCTGTGGTCATCATTCATCCCTTTGGCCATGCAGGCAATAATCCCCTTCTCCCCTAAGATTAGTTGTAGGTATTTGAGAAGTGATTGAAATGATCTTCATGTTGTCATAGCAAATATGACCTTGAAGGCTGGAAGTGCCAAAGCAACCTACGGCTATTAGGCATCTATTGAAATGAAATGGAAGTTGGGTACCTAAGTTCCTTAGGTTCTTTTCAAATCCCAATCTAAGAGTGCATCTCCATTGCACCCTTACCTTGAAATAAGCTATGCAATTTGCACTATGCAAATTGTTTAGCTTATTTTGAGGTAATTTCAAAATAGATTACTTTGAAATTTGGCACTTTCTACACAGTGCCAAATTTTGAAATAAAGTGCTATTCCAAAACGTCCCTTAACTCTTGTGCAATGTCAGATTTACAGGGATGTCAGAATATCGAGCCCATTATATTTTGATATAACAGGCTTGTTCTTAAGATGCAGAATAGCTATTTCAGGATACCGGAGATAACCCGAATAATTCCGCAGTGTAGACATAGCCTAAATGTTTTTCACAAGGTATTATTTCTGATGCTGATAATCCACTACATCACCATCAGAGTATTGTGCTAAGCAAGTCCTCAGATATTTCCTATTTTAAATTTCTGTAGCTTATGTACTGCAGTTGAGAGAGCATAATCTGATCTCCATGAAGATCTCAGCTTGTGAAAATTTGGGAGTCAGAATGGATAATAGAGTAAAGATTTTAGAATTGTTTTGGACCAGACCCTTGGTTGGCATAAGTCTCTAATTCTAGTACAGTCAATAGAACTATGCTGATTTTCACCAGCAGAGAATCTGGCCCTATAAATCTTCAATTTTTAAGACTCTGTTCATATACTATATTAATGTTTGAAATATTTAAGAAGATAAAGCCAGTGGTCCAGTAACTACACAGATGTTTACAGATATAATACCCAAGTACTTGGATAAGTTGTTTACTTTAGTTCTTGTTGGCTTAGAGCATTCCTGAAATGTTAATTCAGCAGTGAAATAGAATTGCATATACAGATATTTTAAAGATATATTATTTTAATTACAAGGATGTATAAGTCAACTTACTAATATTTGTATTGAGTCATTCTAAGTGAATTATAATCAGAGGCATTAATTAAATAACACCCAAAACACATAATCCCATCACCACAAAAGCTTTTGTCTGTACTTAGAAGCAAAAGGATAAGAAAGGATGTAGTTATGTCTCATTAGTAGAAAAATATAATATACTTTTATATGAACTCTGTCAACAGAATCGAGTATAAATCAACTTGGAACTGGGTTGATCCACATTCTATCTTCTAGGAATGTCTCATAAAATTCTACCTCATGCATCACCCGCAGTAGCTTCAAAAGGGGAAAGGAGGAAATTTTCCAGCAAAGTGATGACTTCCTGGGAAATACATGGCAATCTTATTATATCTACCTTGAGGCATTTTATGCTCAGAGTAATACATATGTCATGTATTACACAATGAAAAACATCAAAATTCTGGACAAGGAGTCACACAAACATAATGGACACACTGTACAATGGATTGTTTGAGTCAAATATTGAAAGCACTTTCACTTTGACTCTCTGGTTCTTTCAAACTATACATTGACTTTAGATGAGATCATCTTGGCTAAATCTTCTGTTCACATGAGTCTCAATGATCCTTTATACATCTATAAAAGGAGCCGGAATTTCCAAAGTTTAGCAGTCCACATCCATTTGACCATAATTCTCTCTGTACAGACTATGGGCAGGAAATTGTAAGAATTACTGTCAGCTGATTACAATTTTATCAAGAATTACCTGTGATCTCACTTATTGCTAGTAATATTATTCATAATTATATATTGTCCAATATTGGGCAGTCGCTACACAAGATCTTGTATTCAGGGATAGATTATCCATACTGACTTGTTATTTTTTTTCAACTTAACAGTTGTCTATTTTATACACTTATGGTTTGTTTATGGTACAAATATTAAAATCTTCTCAGTTTTGAATACTAATGTGACATTGTAAATTGTGGGAGAGCAAGAAAAGGATTTTTGATGAATACATAATGTTGTAACTATTGCGAATATATTTATAGTAAATATTTTTATCTTAATATTGAACTCTAACTTCACTTCTTTAATGCATTGATTGATTGATTGATTGATTTTTTTAAAAAATTGCATCTTAAACATGTGGGTTCTATAATCATGAAGCGTTAAGACCTGTTTGGAAGTAAATGTGGCTATAGTTTTTTAGGAGAATGATTTACTCTGAGTGCTGCAAAACTCAAATTGTTGAGCATAACAGAGGCATGATCAGATTATGAAATTATGGGATGGAGGTATATAGATTCTTTCTTTCAGTTCTGGATAGCTAGTTTAAATTCAGGGCAGGTAGGTAATGACCGAATACTGTTGTCAAATGACAGTTTTCCTGGTTGGCAGACTTATCAGAGAGGCCCAGCATTAAATGTCATAGAAACTGTTCTATCATCGTAAAGAGATATAATTCTATGCAATGCTACAGTTGACTATCCACTAGACAGCTTTGTTTTCTGTTGTAACATTTTAAATATTTATTTTTCTTTTAGGCCCTAATTCATGAAGCCCTATTCAGAAAGAGCACTTGGATATGTTCTTGAAGTTAAGCATGTGCTAAGTGCTTTCCTGAATTAGGGCCTAACTTTTCAGGGCATCTATTACATTACAATACACAAATGCTATGCTGTTTGTGAGTTAATGCGAGGCTATACTTAGCATTAGCACAGTGCCTTAAAAGCAAAGGAATTGAAAGTGAAGGTATCCAATATTGTATAATCGTTATTTCGGAGTCTACAGAGACCCCCACTGCCGATAGAATAGCCCCCGTACAGCAGATGACAATCTTAATTCTGTGCTAGCAAAGATGGCAGCTTTCCAGCTCTTCCTTCCCCAAACCCTTCATCATCACAGACACAAATACTCTCTCCCTTCCCCCATTCTGTTTGCACACTGCTGGTAAAGCATACTCTCATCATGTATGTGTTTGCTCCTGCATCTGTGGAACAGTTCTATGGCATGTGTAGCCTTAAAGAACCAGGAGCTACTTTGTAGAGGACCCTGGTTACAGTGGTAAAGACACTAAATTTCACAGAATCATCTGAACGTTCATCAGTGGCCTGATTTTTCTGCAAACAAGATAATACATTATGCAGGATGCTGGTCAGCATAAAGCTTGTTACTGTCAGTTAAGCGTACCAAGCATGCGAGTACAGTTTTTTGTTGAAGAATTCTATTTTAATAAATACCAAAACAATCACATGATCCTGGAATGCCACCCAAAGTCATCATAGAGATCAGGGGCTGCAGTGTTATACTAATATTTAGGGATTATGGAGAGAGTACCACTAACAGGCATGTTTGTCTGTTTGGATAGAAATGAAATTTTAAAAACTCATCTCAATATCTGTATAGTCAAAGAACAATATTTAGGTCATATTCTCAAACAAGATGTGTGAGACGACATTTGAACATTTTGAGAACAGGATGTGTTCCTAGGCTAGAAACAACTGGTGATAAAAAAAGGCACGTAGCTAAGTAATTTTGAAAATATTAGCCAAAATTTCTAAGAGAGAGATAAGGTGATAAGGTTTCCATTACTATCCTGGCTATTACGTGACTCCATAGGGAAGAGTGGATGTGAATGTCTAAGTTACCTTTCAGTATTTGGGTAAATAAGTTCAGTGTATAAAGCTGAGTTCTAAGCACAACCAGAGGCTGCATGAGTAACAAAATTAATGTCAAAGCAACTTGCTTCCTGAATGGTAGTTTTTTTGTAAAGGTGACACCAAGCTGAGACCATTAATTTCACTTAGCAGTGCAAGATGAACTTGAATGGGATTGAAAAGGTGTAATATGCTTTAACTTGTTACTTTGTTTTATAAACATTTCCCCTGTATTTATAGAGGCAATTTATAATACTAAAATATTTTTCTAAACCTGATATGTGTAATGGGTCACGTTAGTGCATATTTCTTTCTTAATGGATATGTTCTGTCCACTGAACAAACACAGAGAATTTAAACCAACAAGAAAGCTAATTTATTGAGGCTTCAATGACTATTCATAAAAAGAAAGTGAAAATGACAGTTTTCCTCTTAAGAGAAAAAATGTAATGGTCAAAGAGTCAAAAAGAAATTCCTCAAAGCAAATTCTAGGCAATAAATCTGCCATACAGTTAGTTTGAACACAGCTGGCAATGCATGATTTTATTGTAGAATTTATTGATTTTTATTGATGCATTTACAGTGGTACAGTAGAATCTGCTGGTAATGAAATAGAATCTGACAATACCAAAATGCATAAAGAGAAATTTCAGTTCATGCATTATGAAGAAAGTTGTTCAACCAATATGTTAGAAAGGTGTGATTTATGGAAAAACAATGATTTGCTGTTTCTTGTTTATTTAGCATGTGTGGCTTAAATTGTTGCTGCTGCAGTTGTGTTTTTCCCTGATAAAATAAAAAAAAAAGCATCCTAAGTATCAATTTGGGAAGCTTTAATAAAAGGCATTCCTACTCCTGTGAAATAGTACTTGTTAATAGTTCTTAAAGAGACCAGAGATTATATTTCATACATTGAATATATTCTTATACACATGGTAAGCTAAAAATACAGAATCATGGAAACACACATAGATATAAGTGAAATGCATATGTTTAATATACCTGTTTCTAAAAGATGCTCATCCTGCCTCTGTGATGCCAGAAAAGCAGTATTTTCCTTTTTCTATTGTTCATTATGTAGTAACATTTCAAACTGCATCTTTTGATGTATTAAGGTGAGACAAAAGACAATCGATGAAAAGTTTTGTGGGTCTGTTTTGTGTACTAGTGGTGCTGCTAAATCTCTCTTTAACTCATGAAATCTATGCCTTTTACTCACTAGACCTGCAGAGTTTGAAATATTTTTCTTTATGCTCTGAAAATTACCATGCCAACCTACCTGCTACTCCTGCTAACGAATGTTGAAGCAATACTTGCAGTCTTTTCCACTAAACAAAGACTTTTATCCAGAGGTGCTAATGCCATACATATCCCTTCACTGCAAAGGTTGTTATCCTAGGTTGGGCAGAACAGCAGGACTGAAAAAGATGGGTCTCTCACAATAATGCAGAACTCCAGTAATGCTGAACTTCTGAACAGTAATGTTGCAGTAACATCTAAAACGTCATCAGTCGGCTTACAGTATGAAATGTTGATGGTGCACAGCCCTTGCATGGTGTTCTCTTTTGACTATGAAACACCATTCCCTACATCAGTATATACATAGGCTTTGTGTATATATTCACATTCACAGGGACAGATGATGATTGTGCATGTCTTGAAGGGAAAAGGAGATCACTTGAAGAATTTTCTCTGCCTTGCATCTCTAGATACAGGCCCATCATTGGGGACTGCTTCCTCAGTGAAAGCCTTGACCTTCTGCAGGATGCCTCATAGAGTGAACCAGATGAAGTAGATGGTGCGGCTGCACATCCCCTAAATGGAAGACATAAGATATGAGCCTTCCCTGAGTTGCTAATGGGGTGGTGATGCTTCATGCCACTGAGTGCAAAGCTGTGTCTAAATGGCACCATCTGTCCTGCAGGTGCATGTATATATCCCAGATACTGTTCTCTTTGCCTGCAAGTGCATAACATTGCTCTCTCCCCCCCCGAATGTTACTAACAAAATATATTTTTATTTTCTTTATCTGTGTACTGTGAACTTTATCTTCTGGTACTTTTTGATATACCCAGTCCCAGTTTTCTGACTCAAAACAGATGTAGTTATTCTGACCACATAACTTAAGCAATTGTTGGTTTAGACTCTGATTCTCAACTTGTAGTTTCTCAAGAAACTAACCTCTTTCCACATGGTTGGTATTAAAATATTTACCCCAGAGATGTTTAAAAGCTTTCTATAACTGTAGTAGGGCACTGCAGGAAGACACCATATTGTAATGCAGATCAGTTAGATTTTGCTTTTCGATCCATAAGGTAAGAGATAACTTTTCAACAACTGTCTGACACGCAGGAGTTACGTGATTTGCCATCAGTCATTGTAACTGCTTGACAGTGAATATTAAGTATTTTATTTAAGAAGAAAGCACACAAAGAAACCAGCATTTCCATATGCATGCCTATTCAATTTTCTACCAAAATGCTCAATAGTGAACATGTACTTATAGTTATTTCTGGTGCTCTGGGGTGGTGATGGGGTGTAGAAACAGCACATTGGGCCTGAAGGGGTTAAAAGGCTATCCTGGGACCACCATTCCAGGCCTGAATTGCTCATCTGCCTGGAGGAGCAGATTAGAGGGAGCATTAATACCAAGGCTAAGAGACAGAAAGTGAACTGGTTGGAAGGAGGACAAAGCCATTTCCTAGAAGAAGGATGGGAGGTTGAGTCTGAAACAGGAACACAGCATTGGTAAGGCCTGCTGAGAGGGCCTTCTCCAACTCCCCTTGAGAATTGGCAAGCCCTGCAGAGAGCTCTGCTTATTTTTAATTCTGTTAATTTTCTGACCGTTTAGACAGTAAGTGGCCAGACCCCAAACCGAAGGAGAGCCAAAGTAGGAAGCAGGGGAGCCACAGAAGGGGTGGGGCCGCAGGAAGAAGTGGTAGGGTTGAGGGCAGCCAGCTCTCAGTGCTGCCCAGACCATGTTGCCCCCTGCCTGCGTTGCCTGGAGAAGGCCATGAGGGTCCTCACCTCCCAGGCAGCCCTAAAAGTCACCTGGAGCACCATGGCCATCGTGGTGATTTAAACGATTTGGGTCTCTGGGCCCCTTACATTACTGAGCCCTGGGGCAACTGCCCCCTTTGACTCCTCTGTCAATGGGTCTGATAAGAAGTAGTCCGTTGTGGCCTACTAGGAACCTCTACATGTTGGTGCAGCACTCTGCTGGTGGTGCTTCTCAAGGGAGCTCTGGGCCAGGACCCAGTGCAGAACGATGTTCTGGGTCCCCATATTCAATCTGGCTGAGAGCAACACCCTGATCCAGGCCTGATCTAGGACTGAGACACCTCTAGCTTAGTGGTAGAAACCAGACATCAATATCTCCCTTGCCAGGGAGGTGCAAGATGCTAGCCAATCAGTCTGCTTAGGACTCTGCTACACAGAATTTGCCAATTCTAGTAATATTCCCTATACTTCAAATGAGGAATATTGATGGAGCTTGTAATACCTCCAGAATAATTTTTTGTATGCATTCCCACTGCATCTGAGTGTGTACATTCTTTCTCTCGCTCTCATTCTCTTCCCCCCCGATGTGGAAAGAGCATAGTGTTCTGATAAAATAAAAGCTGGAACACAGGAATCAGGGTCTATGGTAACAAATACCTGTGTGATTTAAATGGTTGTGAAAATGGCTTGCTTGGACTTTCCATGTAAGAAGTCAGGAAGCTGGGGAATGGGTATGTCTGAGTAACAAAAGATAACTTTACAGTACATCACCAAAGGGAGTTAAAAGGACACGTATTAGAGCATGATTGCATGTGGGTGTATGCAGTGACAAGAAAAGTGAGCTGTGTCTGTGATACAAGCTGGAGTAAAGCCAGGACAAAAAGTTGGAGCTTTTTTTGGTTGTTTTTGTTCTGACTACAAATATTCAGTTTATATAAAGTTATATAACAGAAGTTACTGAGCCTTAACTATAGCAGCAGCTACAGCAAATATACAATATATTCACAGCAACAATACTAATATTTATTAATTATGCACAGTAGCTGGATCTAAATATTTGTTGAAATCATAGACTATAGATATCAGCATAGACAGAGAATATAAAACCTACCCACCTACCAAACAAAAGAAGTCAAAAAAATAAGAAACTGAAGAAAAGAAGAGCATTTTCTAGCTCCACTTTCTACTTCATAACAGGCCACTGAGGAATTTGTTTATACCTGTATTTGCTATTTCATGAGACTCAGGAAATATGATACCCAGATGTGAAGCCTGTTTAAGTCTGTGGGAGTCATTGATTTCAGTGGGCTTTGGATCAAGCTCCAGCCACTTTACTGAACAGTGGAGTAGGACAAGCTGAGTGGGGGAGAGGTTGTCTTTGAGTTCTTTATAGTAGGTGGTGTGGGCTGCCAACAATCTCTTCCACCTTTCATTTTACTGTTATACTAGAAGTACGTTTCGGAGACCTGGAAAAGAGCTCTGTGAGAGTTGAAAGCTTGTCTTTCTCACCAACAGAAATTGGTCCAATAAAAATTGTGCTTTTCCCAACTTGTCCATCTAACAACCTAAAACTGACATGGCTACAACTCCACTGTATACAATACATGAACAACATGATTTTCATGTATTTACATGATGACAGTTTTTTTAATGTAAACAAGCCTTTATATAACACTACAAAAGATCTTTTGAGTTAGTGATTTAAAATTGTGTTTGTATTGGATTCCTAATAGTAAAAGTTCATTTTTAGATGATTTTCTGTGTTTTGCTCAATTGACTTTGCTTTGAAAACATTTTACACTCTCTGGTCTCTCTAGATTTCATGGATAGCAATTTTGGTACTCTTTGGCTATGTGACAATCATTTGAAAATCAGCAACTTATTTGGTCCTCATTAGGTTCGCAAAGATTTTTTTTGAAAAGCACACATTTTTTAGATTTAGTGTTAAGCTCTATCCATTCTGATATGAGCAAAGGCAGTTTTGCCAATGGAAATCAAAGATACCCACCAGTTTTGGGTTCCAAGGGCAATCTCACCTGCCATGGTATGTTATTTTCATGTTCTTTAATCATATGAGCAATTTCATTCAGCTTTACAATTGAAAGATGCTGATAGAGAAGAGAAGGCCTTGCAGACATTTTGGTTGCTTGGAGAACTGCAAAGAGATGCTCAAATTTGCATTGAAGACTCATATTTTTTTATTTTTTCAATGAAAAACATTAACCAACTCTAGTGTTTATTTTGGTTTTTGTTAATAAGAACATATGTCTGATTGCGAAGTTAGTGAAGATAACTTACACACTGAACTTGACCACTTGCTGGAAGACATTCTATTACTGATGTATCTATTTTTAACAAAGGTTTTGCAAAAGTAGAGAGTGTTCAGAAATGAGGTACCCAAATGGTCTGTAGTAATGTGCAGGTGCAGTAATGGTTTAAAATATTTTAAGAGGATTTGAGTTGGTTCAAATAGAAAGAGAATTGAAAAACAATCATACTGCTCCACTTGGGAAAAGGCTTTAAGAAGGAGAACAATGAGCATGAGAATATGAACTAACCACGGCATGAACTAAATGGAGGAAAAAGTGGGCAATGGAGGGTTGGGTGACATGAGCGATTTTACTAACAAGCACTGGGGAACAGGTTCAAAAAGATACATTGTCCAGACAGCATCCTGAGCAGAAGACAGGCCCTTTGCATTTGGTGTCCAGAGAAAGGCAATTTGGGGAATAAAGGCACAACTGAAGTGTGGGACCAGGGCAGAATGGCAACAGGTGCAGAAGTAGTTGGTGATGAATCATTTCATTCCCTCTGCAGGCCATTAGCCAGAGCTGGCAGCAAGAATGACCTCTAATTGCCTGGATTTAAAGCCATTTCCAGAAACCCACTAGCAGCTAATAAGGCACCCCTTTCCCTTATTAGTCTTCTGTATTTGTGGTTGCATTACTGGAAACAAACAAATCTCCCCAAAAGGTCAATATTATTGACAATTTCTTCCTGTGTAGTTAAAATTGAGGAGGTCTGGTTTCCTGAACAGTTAACTTAGCTTATGCAGTGATATTTCTGACTTGTGCTACTGCTGATATAAGACTAATTAGTTCCACAGGCACAGTGCAAGTAGTCCTTCAAATGCAAGGAGCAAAATAAAACAAAATTAAAAAAAAACCTGAACTGCTATGTGGCAGGTGTTTTTGCTGCAACAGTAGGGAAAAACACCATTTAGTACTTCATCTTTGTTTAATTTTTTTTGTGTGTGAACCTTTGTGGTCCTACTTATTTTGAAAATAAGACACACAGGTGCAGCTGAGAACAGAAACACTTTTCATCAGTGGAGATTAAGGGATATATTAGTTGAATGATGTGTGGCTTAGAGTTGCTTAGAGAAAGTTATTTCATTTTTAAAATAATTTGTTGCATAGTTTTCGAATGGGAATAATTTTTAGTTTTTCAACATTTGTCATTAAATCTTTAGCAACCATATTCAACTTTTGAAAAATTATCTACTCTCCATTTCCCTTTCCTTCCTTCTCTTTCTTATTTGTATTTTGCCACTGGACGTGAAGGTGAAGAACAAAAACAAACAAATAAAAGGAGGAAAGCAGAAGAGAAAGATTAAAGAAAATGAAAACCAAAAAAAAAGTTGTAATGCTAGAAAACTTGAAAACAACTCTCAAAAATATTTTTATTTTATATTTTTTTCAATGCAAAACATTGACCAGCTCTAGTATTTATTTTGGTTTTTGTTAACGAGAACGTACGTGCAATTGCTCCGTTAGTGACGATAACTTGCAGTCTGAATTTATGACACCACTGCTGGAACACTGTCCAGTTCTGGTATGTATTTTTAACAATGGTTTTGCAAAATTAGAGAACATTCAGAAATGAGGTGCCCAAATGGTTTGTGGACTGGAAAACATGCCTTCTAACGAGGTGCTTAAGAAGCTCTTTTCATTTAGCTTCCAAAGGAATAGTTTAAGAGATACTGGTCTGTATCTATAAGTATTTGTACAGAGTAAATGTATCTGATATTAGAGAGATTGTTCATTTAATGTACAAAGCATAAACAAAATCCAGTGGTCTGGAGAAAGTCAGAGCATGTTCTGTATTTGTTTCACAGAGTCCATAGATGTGTTACATCTCCCAGCTTTGGAACCTTGCTCTTCAGCCCAACGCTTCACAGATGCTTACAGCTGAGGAAGTTCTCAACGTAGTCCTCATTGTGTCGACTAAGATAGTGTCTGTGCACCCTTTGAAATTCAACCATTCAGAGTTTGAAGTTTCAGGATGTCTGCAAGCTCAGGCAGACATTGCAGCATCATTTACATTAGAGTCATTTTCGAAAAGGTTTCCATTTAACCTAAACACCTAGATACTTAATATTTGAAATGAAAGGTTCACCTGTCTCAGGACAACTGAGAGGTCTATCTGCATTTTCACCTCAGCTTCAGCACAAACCTCTCCTTTTGCACTGGAAACATGCCTTCTGCACTTTGAGAAGTGTTGGATCAGATGATTGTAATGGTCCTTTTACAATCTATGGTTCTATGAAAACCATACAGTAACAAACATACATTCTAAAGGATGACTCTAGATGCATTTACCAGTAACTGGACAGTTCAATAAGTACAATGGCATTTATTTTGAGCTTATTAACGTTTGGAATTTATACACAGATAGCTAGGAGAGGTCCAAAATTTGTATTCCTTTATTTTGGCTTTAGACGGGTTATGCTCTCAGGGACAGCTTATCTTTTTCAAATTAAGTGACTAAATTTGGGCGCCCAAATCAGCGGTGAAAGTAACTTAAAATTTCTTACAAGTACTGTTCTATTGCAATCCAGGTCCCTGCCAGCTCTTTAAATAGCTCCCTGCTGGAACTATTTGCTGCAGCCCTGCCAGCTAGTGCCAAAACTGCGCACCTCGGTGCACCCGCTTATTTTCACCTCTGGCCCAAATCCCAACAAAGCTTGATATTCAGAGAGTGAATGCTCAGCAATTACTTTAAATGAAGATGCTCAATTATCAGAAGCTCATCTCAAACCACAAGTCATTTTTTAAACCCAAGGCCATATATCATTATTGAAGCTTCAGTATCAAGTTGCCTTTTACTTGTCCCAGTGGCGTCTGTGTTCTCTTTTTAATAAATAATATCCAGAGAGAAGAGACCAACCACCTGACTCAGAGCTACTCTAGTTTAGGTTTTCTCCCTACTTAAGCTTGTTTGGGGAACATCAGTCCTTGATGACTTCTTCTCTGTTGAAGCATTTAATGATCCTCTAAAGAATAAATCATATGAGCCCAACCATCTGCTCTATCACCACATTAGCAAAAATAGATATATTTTTGCTTTTTGATTTGTCTGTTTTGTTGGTTTTTTTAAATCAAGGTCAGTGTTGAAATTTCACAGGCTCAAGCAAGATTTTTGAAACTCCAAAGAAGCATAGGCAAAATTAACAGAATCTAAATGAAATTCATTGCAATAAAGTTAGATATTCCCTCCCTCCCACTTTGTGCTAGTAAAGCAGCTAACTTGGTCTTCAAATATTCAAAATTAAGGAAAAGTGGTGTATTTTGCCGTGGCCTTTTAGGAAAAGCAAAGTAGTGGTATTTGAGACATTACATACTTCATCTTATTTCTGAGGTTCCCTTTGTATTAAGGTTAATTGTTCACACCTGTTTGCAATTCATTCAGGTTAATTCAGAGCATGGGATGTTTCCATTCTGTAATAACCTCAGAAAGAACTTGCAGGTGTTCTTTGAGACAAGTTGTAAAATGAAAAAGCAAATGTAACACTTCTACACCTGCATAGCTTTAAATGGCCTTGTTTTAGTCAGCTTAAACTTGTGTAACTATTTCCAGATTTATGGAAAAGACTAAAAATTAGATTCCCTTCACCCACCAGAATTTTAAGGAATCAATAACAAACTTGTTGGTTAATTTTATCACCTTTTGAATTTAAATAAACTGATCAAAGAGTTCTTTATCTTTGACACTGAATTGTCCTTCACTTCACAGTGCTTTACCTCTTTGGATATTTTTTATTTTGGGTTATTGTCAGAAAATAGTTTGCATTCATAATTAAGAAATGTGTTTAACCTACAGTCATCTAGCCTAACAGATGTGAAAATATGATTCCTGGCAGGGATGGATTTCCCAGAGGAGATTCACCCTCCCCACACACATGCTTTTGGAGAGCAGCTTAATTTTGAGAGCTACAAGGGTGGGGGTGAACCAGCAATTAGCTAGGAGAGATATAAGTAAATAAAAAGCCTCAGTAGAGGATTAAAAGAAAAATGCACAGAGGCTAATTGCTGGCATTTTTAACATTAGTCAAGGCTTTATCAAGCCTAGAAATATTAGCATAGAGTAGAGGCATAAAGGAGATAATATTTTTAAAGTGGTTTAGAAAAAAGATTGCTCACTGTTGGAACAGAAGGTTCAATTGCTCTTGATAGAGGATCTGTAGTAGGAAGACTTAGGGTCTGCTTCTGAATTCCCTTGCATCTTGAGTAGTCAATTATACCTGTGCAAAGTGGGTAGAAAACACATTACTATGCTGATTGGACAGTATATTAAACCCATTTTACTGAGTAAAATGTCTGCACAAGGTGTAAGAGGTGGAAAATAAGACACTGTGAGCCTCTCAACCTCAGGAGATAGCAGGACCCAGAGAAATGTTTTAGGAGTCAGAAGAGGGTTTCTGCTAGAAGGCCACTTGAGAGAAGGCTTGACTATGAATTATTGATGACATTTATATGAAGAATGTCAAGGACTCATCCTTGAGTCATAGGCAACAAATGTCTGAAGGGAGCCTGTGCAACAGAAGTGCCGTCCACTTAGACATGTGCATTATAATGCAGGATTTAATTACATGATCACATGCTAATTTCTCCCAAGGTCCAGTATACAGGAGGGTCCATGTTGAATAAAAGAGCAGCAATATAATATTGCATTTTATCCATAGTATTTGATTTGTGACCCCAGGCTTATTTACTGCCAGTTATTCAAATTGTGCTCTGGATACAGAACTGTAATGGATGGCTGTCTTGGAAGCCTTGTGATCTCTTGCTGATGGAAGCATCTGGAAACCTATCTGAATTTCTTCAGAACTTAAATCCAACAATTTTTTTCTCACTAGTTCTCCTACTTGTTTCCTCAACCCATGCTGACTTCTCTATCCCAGCCCACTGATTCTGACCTCCCTGGTAGCTTTGCACATCCCTTTTTCCTACCTCCAGGTCCTAGTTTCCTCCTTTTGGCCCTCAGACTCAAGGTTCCAGCCCTCAGGTCTGGCTTTTCAATACTCTGCATTTCACTCAGGATGCTTCAGCCTTCTCCTCCTTATTTCCTGGGTGCCATCAGGGAGGCACATTGAAAGCACAGGAAAGACAGTCTTCCTATTTCAAATGCCTGTACCCACTGCCATATCAGCCCCTGTCTTCTAGGAGCAGCCACTACTGGGATAGTCCTGCTCAAACCTTGCATGCCTGGACTGAGAGGGGAGCCATTCGGGTTCTAGTCCCTGTTCCAATAGTTAATTATTTATACAAAGTGTGAGGTACCTACCCCAGAATAGCCTGTTGCCTGGTGGTTAGGATGCTCATCTGGGATGAGGAAGTTCTAGTTTCAAATTCCTACTCTCCCTAGAGAGGGGATATAAGCCTGGCTTTCTCACTGATGGGCAAGGATTATAAATGGTTTCCACCACCTTCCCGCCAGAAGCACTTAAAAAAACCCTTATGAATCTAGCTTAAAAAATTAAAATGTTTTTATAGTGTCAAAATAGGATGTTTCTTTTTTTTCATTTCTTTTAGGTTCAACCAAAACAATTATCTGAAACTGATGTGAATCTGCAAAATATTGCAGCTGATCTCAACCTGCAGTATTTTGGTGCACACACACAAAAAGTCTGAACAAATTTCAACCTGTTCTAGCCCATAGTTCATGGAGAATGACTTAGACTCCATACCAATAAACTAAAACTGGACAGATATGAAGCTAATCTTTCATAAGGGGAACAGTCTGTTAGATTTATAATGACAGCTTGGCTCCTAACTATTGTTTGTGCCTTTAGAAATCTTCCCTATTGACACTACCAATCCATGTTCTATTTTAAAAGTTTACTCAGGAGGCAATGACTGAATGGTACTACCGTCCAATTGTTTTTTCTGATGTTTGTGATGCCACCCGATATAGATAAAGTAGTAGTCAAGGGCTAAGTAGATAACTCTTCACATCAAAATTATCCACCATTACAACTGATGGTGAATAGGACAGTTGTAGCCCATCTCAATAAAGACAACTGAATGGAATTAGATTTTCAAACTTAACTTACAGAAGATATTTCCAAAAGTGAGCTAGTACATTACATTAATGGATTGGAGGTAAAATTGTAATGCCACAACTGTTTTACAAATAAAAAGCATCTCACCCAGGAAAGCTGACAGACCAATATTTTCCATGAATATTACATGCATAAAAACATTTAGGAAGCATATCAAATCTTTTTAAAAAAGATTAAAAAGTGCCTTAAGTGACACCTTCTGGAATAGGAATTGCCTTGATACTGCAGTACAATGGGGCCTGGACTGGTTGCCCATCCCACCATTCCCCCTACCATCTCCACATCATGGCATCCCGTTCAATGAGCATATGGCTTTGGGGATCATTGAGGGGGCCTGGATCCTGCCACCGCATGGAATGTAGAAGAACATAAGAACAGTCATACTGGGTCAGACCAACAGTCCATCTAGCCCAGTATCCTGTCTGATGACAGTGGCCAATACCAGATGCCCCAGAGGGAGGAACACAACAAGTAATCCTCACATGATCCCTCTCTTGTCACCTATTTCCAGACAAACAGAGGCTAGGGACACCATTCCCTACCTATCCTGGCTAATAGCCATTGATGGACCTAACCTTCATGAATCTATTTAGCTCTTTTTTGAACCCTGTTAAAGTCCTAGTCTTCACCACTTCCTCTGGCAAGGAGTTCCAGAGGTTGACTGCACTGGGTGAAGAAAAACTTCCTTTTGTTTGTTTTAAACCTGCTGCCTATTAATTTCATTTGGTGACCTCTAGTTTTTCTAGAAGTGGGGTGACATGACCGCTGCCTCTGCCAGTGTCTCAGCTGGTGTGTTAACTTCAAGGTAGTCATGCATTTACATCAGCTGAGGATCTGGTAAAATATGGTATTATTTAAAAAGTTATCTGGCTCTTTAAAAAGCATTCCATAGAAACACCCATATGACTAACACTATGGACCACGAGTGATTTCCCATTGAAGAATCTTGGCGCTTAATATCTGTACTGAATTTTAATCCATTTTTCTTTATTTGATCTTACTGTTGCAAATATTTTATTTGAATATTGTTAAATGTTGCATGTTCAGATGGTGTATAATGGGTCATAAGTACGGTTTCTTTTTTTCAGTGGTTGCTTTTTCTGAAATTTGATATGCTATTTTGAAGCTATTTCAGACTTTACCTTTTGTTTCTTACAAATTTATTTTCCAAGCTGTTTTGACATCTTACTCAGATTTTTTTTCTCCCTGACACAAATTCAGTTCAGAGAATATGCACTTGCATTCCTTTTACACAAGAACAGCTCTGATCTCCAAAATGTCATTAGATAATGCTCCTCTCTTCAAATGTATTAGTTAACTTTTTAAAAACAAATCTGAAGACAATCTAGACACTGACATTTCCAAAGAGTTAACATTTTTAGGGTCTGGGTTGTTATTTATTTAATTGAAGGGAGCAGGAACTGTGCAAAATTGTTTCTGGATAGCTTGTGGGGTTGGTCGGCTTTTTTTTTTTTAATCAATGAAAGAAGAAAACCTAGGCTATATCTACACTGCAGAGCTTTTCCGAGATACCAGAGGTATCACATCCAAGGAATGAGTCTGCTTTTTCAGAACAATTTCCAAAAAAGCGTATGCGTTCTTTCAGCATTGTAAGAGGAATAAAGGGTGTTCCAAAAGAGGAGGTTTTTCCAAAATTTGGCCCCAAATAGATGGGCCAAATTTCGGAAAAGCCTCTTCAAAAAAAAAAAAAAAAAAAAAGGCAGAAAAAGATAGCAAATAGCGATTTGCAATTTGTGTATCTTTTTCCGATATAACCCTGCAGTCTAGACATAGCCCTAGTCTTATGATCGAAAAAAATCTGCCAGAAAGGGACTATGTTTTCTAATATGTGAGAACAGCTGCCATAGTCATTACTGAAGTAATATTGTTGAAGTTAATAATCATTTTGTTACTACTGCTCCCTGACCCACATAAATTCATGCAATTGATGAATTGATAGCTTACCCAGAAGATGAGGGGAGTGTGTATAGTCAGTTTATTCTGGTAGAGAAGCTTTCCTCCAAGTTATAACTTTGGGGCAGAGGAAATGCTGGGACCTGGATTCTCATTTACAGTAAATCCCCTTTATCCCCTACATCGCAATATTTTGGAATAACTGATGTTTCCAAAATAACATAGTCCACATCTACACAGCAAGAAGTTATTTTGACATAATTGCAAGCTGGAGGACTTCTTACTCTGACTTCTGTAACCCTCATTTTATGAGGAGTAAGGGAAGTCAGAGGAAGAGTGCTCTAACTTCAACTTCCTGCTGTTTAGACAGTGCCAAAAGTCAAAATAAACTATTTTGACTTAAGCTACGCAATTGACATAGCTGAAGTTGCGTACTTTATTTGGCTTTAGCCCTGCTGTGTAGACGTGCCCTGAGTGTGTAAAGGGGACTTAGAAGAGTTTTAATTACTTTTAAATTATGTATGATTTTTTCCTGTCACATTGTGTGAAGTGGCTTTAATATAGCTAAGAACTAAAACCTGGAGTTTTGTACTTCACCATTGTTATTTGTGTTTTAGCACAAGCTGGAAGAAGAAACATTAGTCTCATAAGAGTAAGGTTTGAACTGTTATTCACTCTCAACAGACCAGATAATGGACAAGATTTTATGTCTTCATTAACTATTTCACTTACAATACTGAGTTGGTCATACCCTCAAAGAATATAGATAGTTTGACAAGTTCCCAAAAAATGACTGAGCTAAGTCTTCTTGAACAGATCCCAGGGACTGTGTGTGATGAGGCAAGAGGAATCAAAGAAGATGTTTGGTAGAGGTTTTTTACTAGAGATGAGGCTGATCTGAGGAGTGCATGAATTTTGGGGAAGTGGATTTAGAATTCCGTCTGAATTTCTCATCATTGTAGAATAGAGGTTCTCAAACTGTGGGTCAGTCAGGACAACAGAGTGGGTCATGACCTCATTTTCATGGGGTCTCTAAGGCTCACATTAGATTTGCTGTGGACCAGAGCCAAAGTTGACACCCTAACCCCACCCACAACCAAAGTCAAAGCTCAATGCTATGTCTATATTGCACTTTCTTGCGCAAGAACATATGCAAATGAGGTGTGGCGATATTCATCGCCACACCTCATTTGCATATGTTCTTGCTCAAGAAAGCACAATGTAGACATAGCCCAAGAGTATTACAAGCCCCTGATCTGGAGCTGAGTCTCTTGAGCTTCAACTTTGGTTTCAGAGTCCATTGCAGTGATGTCTGGGCTTTGCCTTGTCTCCAGCCCTATCCCAGCCACACACATATTTGGAATAATGGGACTCAGGCTTTTGTCTCCTCATCTAGTGCAGTAATTTTCATTGTCAGAAGCGGTTGCAGTTTGAGAACTCCTGTTGTAGAAGAGACTTTGTGGTTATAAAGGAAACAATTGTAGGATTTGGTAAGCTTGAACGACAAACTGCTTTGAACTGTTGTCTTCTCTGAGTAGCTTTTCTAATGGGTCTTAATACAACTGTGAGTGACCTCGCCAAAAATGTTTGTGATCCATTTATCATATTTGCCCAGATGGGTAACACTTTTGTTTTGGAGGCTATAAGAAAATGTTAGCTGATTATCCCAGCATTTCCTCTGCCCCAAAGTTATAACTTGGAGGAAAGCTTCTCTACCAGAATAAACTGACTATACACACTCCCCTCATCTTCTGGGTAAGCTATCAATTCATCAATGACATGAACAGAGGACTATTTATGTGGGTCAGGGAGCAGTAGTAACAAAATGATTATTAACTTCAACAATATTACTTCACCATTGAAACACACAATGGATGAAATAACTGGTGGTGAAAATAGTGGGTATAAGCTATTGATATGATAAACCACATATTTATTATTATTATAAAATGATTTTTGTAAGCTTGTTCACCTGTATTACATTGGTTTTCCTTGTCAGGGAAAGAGGGAAATTGTTCCATCTTCCCAAGGCTGTTTTTATGTTTCATTTCATATAGGTTTGTAGTTTTAAAAGTATATTTTAGATCACAGGTATGTCTGATTCCTAGATTGTGAATTAGTTTTGATTAAATTGTTCAAGGTCATTGCCTGAAATACTTCGAAGTTGGGCTCTGGAGTGCCACCAATGGCTTTTCTGGAGATTGGTTGAGGTTCATCTAAGGCTTTAAAGGACTAATAAGTTTTCGACTGCCTCTGTTCCCCTCTTGCATTCTCAATTCAGCTTCATGTCTGTACTTGGGTCAAACATTTAACTTATGACATTTGACTTTACGACTCTCATTTATCTTTTATAATGAACATTTGTTATAATTTACTCCTTGGATATTCTATTCTCTGTTTCCACCTAATCCCCATTACTCACCACATTCTCAGACACAACTTCCACATATTATAAACTGTACAGTTTTTTCCCACCACTAATTTATGCATGATACATCTGTGCCCCATTTTCAGGCCTGGAGATATTGTACAAAGTTAACTATGTTATGTCTATTTGGAACATTAAATTTAATCTGTTCTATGTCTGACTTCTCATTTTCATAACCCTATATCTGTTAGTGAAGGCTCTTCACTTATTGAATCCTAGGTTAATAGTGAATACCTCTCTTCTCATTAATACTTAAAAAAATTACTTGGCATGTTTAATGGAGACTGGTTTTTACATTGGTGATTTCCTGGCAATAGTTAATACTTGTCTTCCTGATTACATCTGCTATTGGGTGTTTGAGTAATGGTCTTGCTGGTAAATGGTCTGTTTAAATTCTTAGTTTCTGTAACAAGAGTCTTGATGGTTTCTCTCTCCAGGGCATAGGGGAACCTGACCATGACCAGTTGACTACAGTGGGTGGCCACAACCAAGACTCCATTTCTCCACATGAAAGTCACAACCCTCATGTATTCAGGTGTGCTCCTTTCCTGTGGTCCCAGCATAAGGAGATGGGGAAAGGAAAGTCTGTAGTGCTTCCAAAGGTTCAGCCCTAGAATAATGGCATTAGGGGAATCACTGTGGTTGTCTGAGAGAAATGTGTCTGTCTTTGCCCAGGAGTCTGCTATTTTATCTTCAGGTTCAGGGCGAAGGGTTCCTACCAAAGATTTGTATCCATCTGCATCTTGAGGAGTTGCTCCTGCAATCTGCTGCTATGGGCAATACTTCTTCTTCTGAACTCTTCTTCCCTGCCACTATGTGTTACTTTCTCCCTTTTGAAGAACTCCTTCCTGTCATGTATGATTGGCAGTGTTGGAGGGGTGGAGCTAGCCTTGCAATCACGGTCTCTGTGGCTTCTTTCTTATCTGTGTGGGGCTTTTATACCCAGTCACAGTTTCTCATTTCTACTTGTTTAGCTAAAAGAGCAGTGTCATCAGCACACTTGGTACTGAGAATTATATTTGATCAAAGCATAGCCATTTTATTCTGGGGAGACTAGTGATAAACCAGCAAGGATTGGTACTAACAAGTCACCATCTGCTTACAGAAACTGCATAGTGTTCCCTGAGGTAGCAAAGCTATATCCTTTATTTAGAACAGGAAATCACTGTGTTGCCTTGGTAATCTTTGTTCGAAAACTTTGATGCCTTTAATGTTGAATACTGTATACATGCTAGAGATAGCCAGGAGTCACAAAGCTTGGATCCAGATGCAAATTCAAGTTTTCAGAGTTCACTGTGTCCAGATCCAGAGTGTTGGGCCAAGCTCTTATGCTGACTTGAATTGATCTATGTATTTCAACTCTATAAAAAAGGGATTGCTAGGTTCTTTATGTATTGCACTGTGATTTCAAAAAAAAAATTAAGTTTTTTTTTTTGCCAAATAAAAGTCCAGTATCAGGAAAACAAGTATGAACATGCTTATGTGCTGCCATGAAATGGAGCAAAAATATTTTTCAGTAGCGTGCCTGAATGTCAAGTTGCTCATGTATCAGCAGAAGCAAAGACTGCAGCTGGAACTTACTTACCAATTCTGTTTATGTTGCATGAACTAAAACAGAATTCAGTCCGTTTTCCTACGGCTGTGGTGTCTCTCTCTCTGTCTATGAACTTATGACTAGAACGTCTAAAGGTAAAAATTTCAAAAGGGCCTAACAGATTAAGCAGTAAAAATCCAATGTGCAAAAATTCTCAAGTCACCGAGGAATCCAAATTGATTCCTCTTTCTTCTATGTTATGTGCTGCTTATGAGGAGATATCCTAAGCAAAGGCTTAAATGGCTTCCAGAAAAGAGATGGAAGGAATTAAGCTTGTACTTAATTGCTTTATGGAACTGGGAGTTCATTTGTTCCATGGGATCTTTAATGATCACAGACAGTTGGGTTTTACCTCTTAGCATCTGCAGG
Organism: Rafetus swinhoei; assembly: GCA_019425775.1. NCBI lineage: Eukaryota > Metazoa > Chordata > Testudines > Trionychidae > Rafetus > Rafetus swinhoei. Next base: position 184,171,657 of record CM033437.1, on the reverse strand, counting down.
AACCCACAACTTATTAGCACCTTTCTGAGGAGGGGAGGCATATCTATGCAGAGTTAGGGTATGTCTACACTAGCTCGTTAGTTCGAGCTAGGTAGGCAAATGAGGGCAACCGGGGTTGCAAATGAAGCCCGGGATTTAAATATCCCGGGCTTCATTTGCATCTTCCCGGGCGCCGCCATTTTTAAATCTCCCTTAGTCCGAACTCCGTGCCCGCGGCTACACACGGCACGGAGTGGGTAGTTCGAATTAGGATCTCTAATTCGAACTACCATTACTCCTCATGGAACAAGGTGTACCGGTTCCAGTTGCCCTCATTTGCCTACCTAGCTCGAACTAATGAGCTAGTGTAGACATATCCTTAGTGATGATAATGATAGTGTAGCTAATTATTAAAAATAAACTATTTGAAGAAAAGTATTCTGCATAACTGTTGCACATCCTTAGTAGAGTGCTTCCCCCTTGAAATTCCCCAGGCTGTTGTGCTGGGTGCCAATCCACTAGAACCAGTGGATTCATGCTTCTCTTGGTTGGAACATGTTATAGCTCTGTCTCCTCCCTAGGCCTCTCTGGATTTGTCTACACAGTGCCTTGGAGCCTGTAAGAATGAACCTCCTAGCTAGTGCTCTTAAAAATAGTTGTGTAAACAATTCTTTGAAGTTGCAGCTCAGGTTCTGAAACTCACTCCTCTCTTCATAGTCCAAGCCGCAGCTTGAAAGCACTGTCTAAACAGGGATATTTGGAAAGCTAGAAAGAGCCAATTGGGTCGAGTCTGTTGACCCAGACTGGGAGGCTTGTTGCTGCATTTTCCAAAATGCTATAGAGATGTACCCTTTGGAAAGTTTCCTAGTCAGAGCTGCTCTGTCTGCTGCTCATATGAAATGGGAACATGCAGTCTAACTGCACTAGGACCAGGGCTGACCTGTCAGAAACTCCATTACCTTAGGCATATCCTCCTCCAAAAATCCAGTCAGGTGGGTACAGTTTAACTCTTCGGGGGCATGTACAAGTGAAGTAAACAGACACATAACTGACTTTGCACAGGATTCTAAAAGCCTTGCTCCTTCCTTATATAGCAAAGACTATATACAAATCCATAGCAATACTATTTTCCGTGCCTCAATTTTCTCAGCACTCTGGCATTCTTTGGGATTTGCATGTTCCCCCTCTCTTGTATGTGCTAATTTCTCCAGCCCAAGCTTCCTGTATGTCTCCATGAGCCTCCTTGACTCAGTTTCTATGTTTTTTTAAAGGCTAGTGTTTATTTCTTGTTTCTCTTGTTGTGAGTTTATGAATTTGCCAATATTCCTTCTTTACAGACCTAGTTTGTCACACTTTTCCTGAGACTTCAGTTATCCCATTGTCCTAAATCGTATATACTTGCACAGATAAACATTTTACCTGGTCTGGGGCTACAACAGATGACAGCATATGTCTGACTATGCATCCAGTGATGTATTTCATAACATCAATTAAATTCTTATATCTTCCACATTACAACAATCTTATAGATGAAAATGCAGCAAAGAAATGTATTTAGGCTATCATCTTTTTTTTTTTTTAAACTATTTCTGGCTAGCTTTGTGATTGGTGTTCTTGATGATTGGTTATGTAAACTGTCTGCTCAACATAGGCAGACAACAAACAAATATCAAACTCTCTAGCCCCAATTTCGTTTACTCTCCTTGCATCTCACTCATTCAAATACACTCTTAGTTTTCACAACTGTCTCTTCTTCTAAATCACAGTTTCACATTTGGGGAGAAAAGTTGAGTTTCATAGAAGTATGTAAATTAAAAGTACAAAACTTCCCCTCAGCAGCAATGAAAAGTGGTAGGCATGCTCATAACCCATTCTACTTAAAGCTGTGAGTCCCTTTCTGTTTCTCCTTTTTTAATCTTTATGGTTTTTTTTCCTGCCTTTTTTCCTTCTACTTACCTTTTTTAAACCATTTTCTATTTCTATTATTTCCTACTTTCTTCATATGTATCTAGCATTTTCTCTCTCTCATTTATTCTTTCCGTATCTTGTTTTGCTACTCTGAAAAAATTACCCCCATTTCATAAAAAACAAGAGTAAACATTTGTATTGATGTTTTCATTTTTCTCTTCTTCCTATATCCTAGTATTTGCCCAGTTACCACTTGTTTCTACTTTTTAAGTCTCAGCACTTTTTCCTGTTCATCCATGCTTTGTATCTTGATAACTTATACATCAGTGTGTTTCATAAAGCCTGATCAAAAGTCCATTGAGGTCAATGGAAAAGTTTGAGTCAGACTCTTATGAAGTTGAATTGTTTTCTCTACCTTTTCCTTGATTATCATATCCTCCTTTCCTATATTGACCTACTCAGTCTCCCTCCACAAATCTGCTCTCTTTTAAGGGTTTCTATCTTGCTTTTAATTCTTCTGGAGATGCCTCCATAACACTATAAAACTATCTCTGTGGACCATCTGAGTGCCACTATCAGAGATTCCCTTGTTTCTCTCTCTTTCTAGGAGTCTCGATTAGAGCTAGGTAGATATGCTAGTTATACACAAAACATCCTTTAATCATTTGGCTACTGGTTGATGTAATAATTATGTCTTTGAATTAATATTCTGGTGTGCAGCTAACATTTTCATGATCTAAATATTTTATGGATAGGTAACAGGCTTGTGTGACCGTGAAGGAATTTCAGGATAGCAAGCCATGTCAGCTAAATCATAGATGACTTAGCTAGAGTCCTTTATTCCCCACTTCCTCTACCAACCCACATACAATTTTCTTGTCTCTTCTAACATTCTTCCAGATGCCTATTTTCTTTTACCCTTTTGGTATTATTACTAAAATCCTCAACCCTCAGAAGACTTGTTTTGCTTCATTCTCTGCTCATGACTATGACCTTTTCTATGTCTCTTTCATCTATTCCATGCCCTTAACACAGACATGGATGAAAATCTAGTCTGTTTCTATTAGTAGGATGAATGGGATTGTTCTTCTGCTGTACCTGATCACCTCTGTATTAGATCAAATAGCTGCATGGTTAACCAGAGTGTCTATTTCTACTTTTTATCCTTCTATCACAGGAATTATTAACACCTCAGATGCTGAAAGAGTGGTTCTGTGACTGCTTAAAATTATAGCTGTTTCTCGAATTCAGAAATCCTTGTACTTCAATATTCTGGTTAACTATCATCATCTTTTTCAAAACTTTAAAAATAATGAGTAGTCCTGTAGCACCTTAGAGACTAACAAATATATATATATATTGAGGTTTTTCCCTCAAGAGCTCGTGATACTATACAGTATCATGAATTTTCGAGGGCAAAACCCACTTCCTCAGATGAGCAGAGTGGACAAAAAGGGGGCAGACCCTCACAATTTATAACAGAAAAATAGGGGGGGAAGTACCTGTCAGATGTAGTGCAGGTGCTTATGAGGCTAATTGAGTGGGCTGAAAGTGTCCCATACTTAGCTTTTGATGTCTATTGGGTGTTGAATGTGAGGAAAGCAGGTTTTATAATGGCCCATCCAATTCATGTCTTTCTTCAAGCCATGAGAGAGAGTCAAATTTAAATGGATTTTGCCCATGAAAGCTTGGGATAGTCTGTGTAAGATGCCACAGGACAACTCATTGGTTTTTTTTAAAGTTACAGACTAACATGGCTACCCCTCTTACTCTTTTTCAGAACTGTAGTTCCTGCTCTTTAGCTTGCCTTTGCTGCTTTGGTTTCAAAATTTTCAATATGGATGTAGAGATACATACTTTTTTGGGTCTGCTTTACTGCATTTAGCTGGCAATTTGTCAGCAGACATAAGAGTTTTCCTTTTTCTTGTCCTATTTGCTATTTTCAGCAATTTTTATAGAGCTAGAAAGTGGATACCTTTTTGTCAAGGAAATTGGGTCCAGGCAACCCTAATATTGGCTTCATTCCACAAAGTGTTTATTCATTCATATGAAGTCTGATGGTTTTCAAAGCAGTCTAAAGGATTTGGATGTTTAATTCCCATTCAGGTTAATGGGAACTGGGTATCTGAATCCCCCAGGGCAGCTTTGAAAACTTCAACCTAAAGATAATTCCAAGAGCCGGAGGTCATACAGAGCAGGCCTGTGGACTCAACCTTCCTAATTGGTGCCTGACTTAGATTCAGCCTGAGGACAGGCAGTTTGTGAAGTGATGATGGCTCTTAAGCTCAGAGCTTTGTTCACCCTGTGTCAGTTTAGTAAGAGCTGGCAGAGCACATTAGTACTCTACTTTTTACTGTGCAGTGCCAGGAAATGGTGTGGAAGCTACATATCTTCTGCACTCTGTGAAGAGGGGAGACAGAAAACTCGTATGAAAGTATGTCCACCCTATAGGTTTTCAGTAAGCAGAGAGAGTATTTATGCCCCTTACTCTCACCCTCACACTTTTTATTCCTTCCATTAGCTAAGAGGAGGTGTTTTGATGATACATAGCGGATTCTGCATAAGCTAGGTTATACTTTGTTCATACCAATGGGAGCTGCAGGCATGGTTTAAAGGGTTTATATATAACTCTGACATTTTATTTTATTGCTTAAACACCTGCTGGTTCTCCACACAGAAAATAAAAAGAGGTGATGCCATGTAATGCTATTTTTGCTTAGTTGAAATCCTCTTGATATATATGATTTCAAATTTTTTGTAAGGTTGCACCATCCAAGTTTTTCCTGGATTAAGTTTCCCCAGGGCTCTATTTTGACTTTCCTGGAACAGTGTTACTGTTTGAATGTTTATATTTATGATTATGGAACCCAGGCACACTGAGGATTTCCCACTGGCCTGTATTCCTAGCACATTGGTACTATAGCCAGTTCTGTGGCAGATGTTCAAACAGAAATGTTCCAGAGTTTGCTGAAGCTTAGTGCTGATAAAACCAATCCTTTCTGATAATCAGAAAATGTCATCTAGGCTGTTATTTCACTAGCTGTCACTGAAGATGTCTGGTGATTTTGGAGAGAAAGCCTGGTGTTTTGAGCTTTATCATTATATCATTTATTGAACTCAATAATGAAAATTTATTTTCCACCATGAGGAATTCTGAATCTATCAAGAGATTACAAGGCCTCTCACCTGTATTATTTTTACCAGTTCACTATGTACTGCAACATTCTATTGCTAACTCAGTACGCCTCCTGCAACGTTTCTTAATATGGATGCTAAAGTGAGTCACTGATCTTCTTAATCACGTCATTTGCTCATTGCATTGCTCTACAAAGTTTGTGCCTGCTTGGGAAATTCACATCTTGTTTGCCAACACACTTGTTCTTTTCAAATCTTTTTGTGAGGGTGTCTCAGAAGATTTTCCAACAATGTGGGAATCTGGAAGTGCAAAACCACATACCTATATTACACTACAGCTATGAACCTGCTCTTTTAATAATACCTGAATTGTCAGAGTTTTTCTTTTTCTCAGCTGCTATTATCCTTTCACTCTTGTAACAAAGTGCATTGATTCCATGTTGTTCAGGAATAACTCGGCCTGAAAGACATACTAGGAACAGCAAGCATTCAATTCTTCATAATGAGTTACAAATAAAACACTAAAAGCAACTAGATTAATTACCATCATCGTGATGAGATAGCTGGTCATTTATAGCACAAGCAAGCAACAAAAAATCCAAACTCAATTTTATTTCTAAATCCAGGCTTCTGTCCACTCCTGTATGACTTTTAGAAGGGTCCAAATCAAAAATGAAAATTCTCAGCAGACAATTTAGATATGCAGAAGGTATGCATACCCCTAACAACAACAATAACAAAAAAACACAAAAGAACCAAGAAGGCAAAAGGCAACAACAAACTCAGTCCCCTAGCAAACAAACTCAACCCCAAATCCTAAACTGTGCTGTTAAATGAGAGAGGTCAAAAGATTGTTCAAAAAGGCCATAGGCCTATTGACAAACCTCCTACTATCCTCCTGGTATAAGAGAGTCTGGCATTGGACTTCGTTACATGGAGCGCCATTGTGCAGTGACTACACCCATAGTTGGCAACAAGTTATCTTGCTTGTGCTAATGACTATGTGTGACTTTATATGCATCAACCAACAAGAAAAGGTACTTTTAACATGTACATCCCATAACTGCATAATATATTAATAGAAGAACCAATCTCCTTTTTTGTTTTCTTGTTTCCTTACAAACAAACCTAAACTCCATGAATAACTTGAAAGTTCAGTTGTGCTTTTGCTAAAGTCAATGAGATTTTTTTGGCATTAACTTCAGTGGGAGCAGAATTCAGCCTTCTAAAGTGTGTGACCACATTGCCTGGTAAGGGCAGGTGTAGGCTCAGGATGAATTAAAGGTATTTCTGTACCTAACACATCTTTCTTTAGTTCAGGTGCTTTTGAAGCTAAAGTTTCAATCTCTCTGTGCTCCTCGGGTATGCCTTTTTTGAAGAGTCATCTCCATAGTTAAGGTTGCAGTACTGGTTACTATGAGGATAATTTTGAATCTCTGGAAAAGAACAACCCTCATGGGTTTTTAAAAGGTTTAGTTTTAAGTTTTACTGATAACTAGAGCATGTTCTATCGTGATTAGTTGAATAAACACTTTTTGGGACTGCCAAGTGTCAAAGAGGATCCATTTTTAATGATTTCAAACTGTCTATAGCTTTTTAAAGTGTACCACTAAATACCCAATGAAACCACATTCCATAACAAAATGTGAACGAGCAGTAGATTTGAAACTAGCTGGTGAAATTTTAAAAGGAAGAGTAAAAATTGCCATTATCTGAAAACTAGACAGAGCATAAAGTGGACAAATACTCATAGAAAATAACTTCTGCAACTCTTAAGCCGAACACAGCTTTACAAAAGTGAAAAGGAACATTTAAATGTGTTGAAATGACGACTTCTGTATTCCTGATTATAGTGCCTCCAGAAGCTAAGACGAAAATTCCATTTTTAGATGTCATAACTCAGAAGTAGAGTTACCAATATTTCATAAAATTACATTGCTCTTCTGACTTCTGATGAAATACGAATTTCTATCTAGTTGATAAGAATAATGTGCAAGTTTAACAAATATGAACAGTAGAAGATTTTTTTTTGTCCTTTCCTATTCACTTCACTGATTTTCAGTAGTTTGGGGGGGGGGGGGCTTTTTGTAATTGCTAAGGACCCATGTGAATTTTTGCCATGAATATGTGACTGAAGCTTGAGTGGAAGATTTGTCTTTAGAGATAAGGGAAACAGGCTCCTCATATATCATCATATGTTTGCTATTTCTCTTGTAAACTTTTCCCTTTTTTGCCAAGTTCAAAAGTATCCTTTGGGCTAATCAAACAAAGCAGCTAAACAAAACACATTAGTCAGAATGAGAAGACAGTATTCCAGTACTTTTTTTCACATGCTCCTACGAGGGGTGGTTGGTTGAGGGAAAAGAGGAAAAAAGAACTATTTTAGTATCAGCAATTCCTTTTATATACATAAAAAGAATGTGTGTGTGTGTGTGTGTGTGTGTGTGTATATATATATATATATATTCCAAAATTCATCTGACTCAGGTAATGATGGTACTGAACAATAAGGGCACATTATCATCCCACCTACTCTGTTACACTTCACTGAATAATTTTATTAAAAGGACAGTAATAATATCTCTTAAAGTCAGCTCAAGAATTTGTGCAAAATACTATTTCTGCACATTTCATTTCCATTCAAATAATCTGCCTTTCCCTCCCTCACCTTGATAATTAAAACAGAGAATCTAACAATGATATGAGGTCAATGTTGTATGTTCCATGAAAATTTTATGTGGGCAGCAGCATTATAACTTTTACTTATGGTTATTTCTCTACCTCCATGCAAAACTGTTACTAGACTTCTGACTAGACTTTTTCTTTTTCTTTTTCAGTGGTTAAACCAAGCAATTGGGGAGGAGGGATATTTGGATACTTTTTGTCAAACAAACCATTCTGTCCGACCAAATATGAAGTGTTTCATTTGGTGGTTTTTCTATCTTTTTTTTAAATAAATTGAAACAAAATTCATAGATTTTGAGGTCAGAAGGGAGCACCACTATGATCAACTAGTCTACAGGCTGCACTAAGTCCATTGGGGTAATTAGATTGTATGCTGTGAAACATTTTGCTGAAGTTGACTATCCCATGCACCACCCCTGCAACTCCCAGCGGCCACAGTTCTCTGTTGCCAGGCAATGGGAGCTGTGAGGGTGGCTCCTGAAGGTGAAGAGGCTGCAGGGATATGCTGATTGCCACTTCTCATAGCTCCCATTGACCAGGAACAGAGAACCATGGGCACAGGGAGCTGAGCAGTGTGGTGCCTGCAAATGATCAACATCAGCGAAATGTCTTGTGACTTGCAATCAGATTACCTTGATGGGCTGTATGCACCCTCCCACTGATCTAGTCTGAGTTCCTGGAGAACGAAATAATTCAAAATAATTATTCAAAATAATTCCTAGATCATATACTGTAGAAAAACATCAAGTATTGATTAAAAGTCATCAGTGATGGAGAATTCACCACAACCCTTGGTAAATTGTTCCAGTGGTTAATTGATTACTATTAAAAATGTACAACTTATTTCCAGTCTGAATTCTTACCATTCATTCTGAATTAAACTTCTTACCATTAGGTCATTTTATTACTTTTTCTGGAGGAGACTGAAGAGCCCATTATGGAATATTTGATCCCCATGTAGGTATTTAGACTGTAAATATGTTACCCCTTAAACTTCTCTCTGTCAAACTAAATAGATGGAGATCTTTGAGTCTCACTATAAGGCATGCTTTTTAACCTTTTAATCATTCTTGTGTCTCTTCTCTGTACCCTTTCCAATGTATCAACATTGTTCCTGAATTAGACCAAGTATTTCAGCAGCAATCATACCAGTGCTAGATACAGTGGTAAAATAACCTGTCTTCTCCTACTAGCAGCTCCTCTTTGTATGTATCAGCCCTTCTGATAAGAATGATACATTGAGAGCTTATGGGTCAGCACCCCCAAATCTTTTTCAGGATACCACCCCCCATCCTGTAAGTAAGGCCTACATTTTTAGGTGTGTGTGTGTGCGCACATGTAAAAATTCCAGGTCATTCTGTCTTTCCCATTATTGACCATTTCCCCAATTTTGGTGTCATTATCAGTGATGATTTTATGTTTTCTTATTGGTCATTGTTAAAAATGTTAAATAGTGTTAGGACCAGAATCAATCCTTTAGGTCTCCACTAGAAATCTAACAGCTCAATGATGATTCTTGGCTTACAATTATACTTCAAGAATTATCAGTTGGCCAGCTTTTAATTCATTTAATATGTGACATTTCTAATTTTATAATATTCTAGACTTTCTAATGAAAATATTATGAGGTACTAAATCAAATGCCTTATGGAATTCTAAGTTTATGACATCAGCACAATTGATTTTGTCAACTAAACTTGTAAAGAAAAAAAGATAAGGTTAGTTTTGACAGGTTCTGTTTTCCATGAACTAGACTGGTATTAATAAAATGAAGTTTTTCTAACTGAAAACATTCTAACATTTCATTTTAAAAACGTGAAAGAAACTTGTGTGGTTTTTTCGGGGGGGTGGGGGGTGGTTTCAGTTGATACAACAATTTTCATATAAATATAAAATTTCATCCAGCCCCACTGTTGATTTACCATCCACTCCACAAAAATCAAACTGTTTTACAGATCCAGGATAAAAGCTTGTATTGTTTTGCAGATTATGACAAATGATGATGGATCTGAAGAATACAGTACATGCTAGAGTGACTTCATTGTTCTAGGAGAAATCCAGCTAAATTTTATTTGCTGTCCTAACTATTTTTGTTTTAAAATGTTCCATTTACAGTGCACAGTATTAGCATGGTACTATCTTATACTGCTATGGCTTGTTTGCTTTCCCAAACCCATCTATGTTTAAGTATATTTTCTTCTTCAAGAGTGAATTTCCCTTATTTAGCTGCTAGAAACAAATATAGGCTGAAGACATCCCAGTTTGTGCCTACATAAGTTTTCCCTTTGTAAAAGCAAAGTGCAAAAGTTCTCTTTACAATCTGTGTGAAAATTTCATAGCTCAATCTCATAATGCCCGTGACAAATGAAGAGTGAGGAAAATCAGTAAATCAATTTCCCAAAAGTGTAGTATACATAGGTTTCCTTTAACCTATCATGATGAACTGCTGAGAAATGAAAATTTGCTGCTGTGACCTTGACCTATAGTGACTTTACTAGACAAAATGATCTATTTGACATATGACAATCTATTATGCTACTAAATCTGTTCCAGGCCAGTGAAAAGTTCAGTATTTTAGAGCAAATGCAGCATAAATTCTATGCTACTGCAATACATGCAAGCAGATTTTTTTTGTTAATATGAAAACTCAGTCTCCACTGATTGATAGTGAACTACAATGTGGTAACAAAGAACACTAAAAAACTGCAGAAGATTTTTTTAATATTACACCATCGCTTATTTGGAAAAATGAATGGACTTTTTGCTTTAATTTTAAATGGGTGCTTGTGTTAAATTTCAATATGTGGCTCCCCTGGCATTAGAATGTTACTTTCCTGAAGTCAAGTTTCTTCCACCCTTATTCATGCTGAGAAGTAGCTTACTCCTGAGAATCCCACCGAATAAAGTGGGACTGTTCCTGGCTAGAGATACTACTCCTCTGAGAGAGGGTGGCAGAATCTGGTCCTAAATTTGCATAGAAGAGCTGGTATACAGAAATTGTTATAGATTTTACTAAAGCCAGAATACATAGAAACAAAAGCATGGCCTTGATACAACAGGCATGATCAGAAGAAAAAGAAGTTTACTTCCTAAGGGGAGGGAAGTGAATTTTAAAGACACCCCACTAGTTATCCACTCCTTTCAGTTATCCATTACCTTCATTCTGGACTGCTTACTACACCTGACACAGCAAGGCCTGGTATTGTCATTAGTAAAGGTTTACCTGGCCACTGTCTTGGTTTCCCATCCCAGTTCAGCCAGCTAGTCAGGTATTCATGAATTGCATGGTTGGCCTCTTCCTCAAAGGACTAGATAGAGTCTAGGAGGGTCAGCGGGGATAAGGGGTGGCAGTTGGGAGGCTGAAATGACCTTCCATGGTCTGAAAAAATGCCCTCAATCTCCTGGTATGATCTCAACCTTCAATGCTTTTAAGGCTGATGAGCTCTTTCTTTGAGCCCCTAACGACATACTTCTTCCACTATCTTTCCTGGGCAGTGGTGTTCCTGGTGGTTACAACATTGGCCAAGATGGGTGTCTGAGCTTAAGGCCTTGACAACTGAGCCTCTTTATAGTCTTTTTTTAAATAAGGACAAGGAACAGTTTCGGCCACACTTGTACTTTGTCCTTAAAAGATAGAGTATAAAGCATACATACACACGAGTAACTGGGAATGGGGTGCTTCAGTCTCTGGATGTCAGACAAGCATTAGCCTTTTATGTTGTGCAGACAAAGCTGTTTAGAAAATCAATACCAGGCCAATTGCAGGGCAAATTAAAGGGCTTCTGGAGGTGTCACAGCCTGTATCAGGATTTGCTATGGCCTTGCAAAGATACCTTTCTCAGCACTAACAGCACACTCCACAAGAGGGCAGGATTCCTTGGCAGTGTTTCTGGCACAGGTGCTCATTTAAAACACCTGCAGGGCAGTGATGTGGTCATCAATTCACACATTTGACATCTCACTCTACCATTACACAGCAAGGTAGACATGATGCCACATTTGGCGGAGTGGTACTGCAATGTGCGACCCCCCTGAACTCCAGCCTCCCCTCCCCGCCAAGAATCTATTTGGAAGTGACATGAGTAAGCGCTTGAAAAAAAAGAAAAAGCAGTTACCTGCCTTCTCATAACTGTTGTTCTTTGAGAGGTGTTGCTCTTGTCCAATCCAAGACCATCAATCTAGCCCTCTCTTGTAGTACATAAGAACGGCCATACTGGGTCAGACCAAAGGTCCATCCAGCCCAGTACCCTGTCTGCTGACAGGTGCCCCAGAGGGAGTGAATCGAACAGGTAATGATCAAGCGATCTCTCTCCTGCCATCCATCTCCACCCTCTGACAAACAGAGGCTGGGGACCCCATTCCTTACCCATACTTAACCTCCATGAATTTATCTAGTTCTCTTTTAAACCCTGTTATAGTCCTAGCCTATAGGATTCTGAAGAGGTGATGGGTAGTACTCTGAAGAGGTGATGGGTTGGTGAAGGTACAAGCCCAGGTGCTCCATAGCTGACCTAATGGGTACCACTAGGGAAAAGAAAAAACTTCTGATGACTGTGGATGTGACAAGTGCTCACCTATTTAGAATGTACATTTAGAATTACGATCACCTTTGCTTGCTTCCATTCTGTATGGAGGCCACTTGTTTGGTGGATAGGCGTGAAGAGTGCAGCCAGCCAGTTCCTTCCCTTCGTTCCTAAGTTCTTCAGAAACTCAGGGAATATCCCGTCCATGCCAGCAGCTTTCTTGTTCTTTGTAGCCGCTAATGCTATCCAACGATGCCCAGAATCCAACGTTTTCTCTGCTCCAGATGACTTATTACTGTTCAGTTTATCTATTAGTCCAAAGCCTTCTCTATTGATATGTCAGTCTGGGACAGTACTGGTTGCACCTCTAACATCTGGGATTCTCAGGTATGGCAACATCTGTGGTCCACCATGAACATGGATGTTGCAGGATCTGAGAGTCCTGGCATGTTGAAGGAGGGTGAGGGGCCCAGGAGCTGGCACACATCTCAGTTGGGCTGTGAGGGGGAGCCAGGAGCCTGCATGAGGCTCAGTTGGGCTGCAGGTGGGAGACGGGGCAGGGAGCCAGCACATGGGTCAGGTGGGCTGCGAGAGCTGGCATGCGTCTTTGCTGGGCTGCTGGGGGTGGGGTGCCAGAAGCCAGTGTGGGGCTCAGCTGGGCTGTGGGGGGAGCCAGGATGCAAGGTGGAAGGGTCAGTGGGAGTTGGGGGGCAGCAGGGGGTCTGAAATGACCTCCCCTGGTCTGAAAAAATCCCTCTTCTGAGACCAGTCAGGTCCCAAGGGTGCTGGATGAGGGAGGTCAAACCTGTACCTTACATTTGCTACTAAGAATAATGGCTCAGTTGTGGGGATATTCCCCATATCAAGTATAGTGAAGAGTAATTCATTTACCTTCTCTGCAATGGCCTTGTCCTACATTTATGATGTACTTTTTTTTTTTTTTGCTTTTAGTTTTTGTGTCTTTTGTTAGTTGCTCTTTATTTATTTTTATTTTTTGGGGGGCCTGCTTTATGCTTGACTTGACAAAGTTTATGGTCATTTCTATTTTCCTCAATAAAATTTGATTTCCAGTTTTTTAAAGTTTACTTTTTTGCCTCTAGCCAATATCAAGTTGTCTTTCTTCATCTGATGTAAACGAGTGAGACTCCTTCGTTTGACTGTTTCTCTTCAGTTTCTACCTGTACGTTGTCTACTTCTATCTTCTCTTCTTTACTATGATACCGAGTATTCCATTTAATAAATCTTCTCCTAGGGGATGTCTTTGCTTGAACCATGTTTTTCTCCACATATATAGCCTTTCCTGCAGGCCTTAATTGAAAACTCCTCTATAACCCTTTTAATTTTACATGCCAGCAATCTAGTTTTGTTTTAGTTTATGTGGAGTTGATCCTTCTTGAATAGAATCTTCCTTTGTTTTACCAGGTCCCGATAACATTGTTGGATTTCCTTCTTGTTTCCAGCTGCTTTTACAAGCCTCTACATTCTGTCTTTGCAATGAAGAACCCCGAGGCTTACAGAAGCAGCTTAGAAGAAGATCTTTACCAGAGCTGTTGAAATATAAGACATGAAGAGGAAACAGGGAGCAGGCTTCAAGGACTGAAACCACCAATGACACTAATGTAAACAGATAGCAATAAGAGAAGTATGTCTTGGAGAAAAGAAGCAGGCAGGCTATTCTCCAAATGAACTGCGATAGGTGATTGGGCTGCATATCCATAGGAGAATGTATCCAAGCAACAGAGAATATAGTGCATTGGAATAGGGGATCAGAAGCATCTGTAAGATTGGGACCTTAGGCCCTGATTGTGTAATGAGCTCTGCATAGTCAACATGGCCCATCCACACGCAGCTTGTTAGAGGAACAGCCATAGGATCAGATTCTGGAAACTTCAGTCAAACAACATTTCCACAAGAACTACTGCACATATGTGGGATCACAGCTAATGTTCATAGACCTACCTCTCAGAAAGAAAAGGAAATCCTTTTAAATGTGTAATGTTTGGTTTAGATCAAAATAACTGAGAAAAAATGATCTTCGGTAATAACGCTAAGGACTAAATTATAAGAGGTGCGAGGAGTCTATGTTTATTTCTATTATTGATTTTATTATTAATTCCAGAATATCCTACTATTGCAAGAGAGACACACAATAATTACCTGTTTACCTTATTTAGTTCTTGCTCTTTAGTGTGGAAGAGCAAAATATATTCTTTTTCTTTACTGTAATGCTGTCTAATTCCTTTTTTGTTCATTGCAGATCTTGTGGATACTATACCATTAGAACAGTCTTTCATGACACTGGAAATAAGTAATGTAAAACAAAAATACACTGTGATATTATTGATTTTGTTACAGTTGCCACTTGTAGGTGTGATAACCAAGCTCCACTCTGAGTGGATGGTCTACTCATCAGTACTATTAAACTGGATTTATATTTATTAGTAACCAGATCTAAGTGCCACGAATTCAGAAACAAACTCATCTCGGGTTTTGCAAACCCAGGTCCCCCTTGTTGTCTGCAGAAGGTATCCCTTGGTTTCAATTTATCCTGTGCTTTGAAGCTGAGCCTTCCCATACTGGCAAATGGACCATTAATACTCCCCCTCTCTCAAGCATTAAGCCAATAATTAGTTTAAAAATAAGCATTATATATAGAATGTATATTATTACAAGCATAAATATATTTACTGCAAGAGATATTACATACATGCCACACATCTTTAAATGATTTTGATTCCTTTAAAAGAGCCACATTTTTAAAATTCCATCCACAAATTTTGTGCATAAATCCACTTGAACATACACAAGTCTGTATGCATGTGATACACAAGACTCCAAAATCATGTTTCAGTTTTGCAAATAAGAGCACATATATAATTTGCTTGCGTATTTTAGTGGTACATTTGAATATTTGGCTGTCAGTGTCTAAATCCTGGGTTGTGATTTTCAGAGCAGTCAAGGGTAACTTAGATACTTGACTTCCATTAATTTCAATGGACTATGTGTCTAAAACACCTTGACCACTTTGAAAATTCAGCTCTGAACAACAGCTAGACTTTTGGACTGGATAAAGTTTTGAAAGCTAGAACACGGGGAAGTCCTAGTCAATTGAACTGTAGCAATCAGTAGCGTCTTGATCCTGTAACTTGTATGCAAAGACTTTTGATTCATTATATTCAGTTAGAGTGAGGACTACTTATGCAAGAAAGGCCCAATTCATGCAGTTCTATCTGCATATGAAATGTTATGCATTTCATCATTATAACATAATGCAAATTCTAATTTAATCACATAACACTGATTCTATAATCATGTGATTTAGTTTTTGGCCAGTGCAATATTAGAGAATCATAGAATACCAGAACTCTAGGGGACCTCAAGAGGTCATCAAGTCTAGTGTCTTGCACTCATGGCAGGACCAAGCACTATCTAGATCATCCCTGACAGAAGATCCCTTAACCTGCTCTTAAGTATCTCCAGTGATGGAGATTCCACAACCTCCCTAAGCAATTTATTCTAGTGCTTAACCACCCTGACAGTTACGAAGTTTTTCCTAATGTGCAACCTAAAACTCATTTTTTTTGCAATGTAAAGCCTATTCCTTCTTGTCCTATCTTCAAAGACTAAGCAGACCAAGTTTTCATCCTCCCAGTCTGAGCAAACTCTCCAAACTAAACAAGCTTATCTCTTTTCAGTCTTTTCTCTACACCTTTAATCATGGTTGTTACTCTACTCTGGACGTACTCCAATTTGTCCAATTTGTTTTAATACATCTCAAACAATTTTCATTCAAAATATTACATTGTGAGTCCTTATAGTTACCTTTGTAGTATAGAATAATCATTTTAAAATTATTTTAAATTTTCCCTTGTAAGTAAAATATGTCCATTTGTCGTTATTCAATAGATGGAACAGACAGCAAGCTGCAGTTTAATTACTTTCAATCATTTTATTTTATACCCTCTCACTATCTCATTCCATCTGTTTTTGGTAATTCAATGATGGAGATACTGAAAATGAAAATAACAAGGCCTGTCCCTACCCATTACTAATGTTCATGTTCCAAGATTTATTCCAACTATTCCTAAAGAAGGCTGTGCAGTATTCCACACAAGTAAGATTCCTTTGTTTATATTTTTTTACAGGAAGACATTTGATTACATGGACAATATGAAATTTACTGCCAGGACAAATTTATCAGATATAATGCAGGATACATAGAACTCATCAGTATATAAATAATCAATATTTTATAGAAATACGTGGGACTAGTAAACACCATTCAGGTACTAAAGGAAGAATTATGGTTGCTCTCAGATAAGACTACTTGCCTATTATACATCTGAGAGAATATTTGTGAGGAAGTCTGCCTGTCCATGAGTTTGCTCAAGAACTCCTACTAAACAGTAAGAGCTAGGACCACCAAATATGGTATACAGCTTCCTTTTATCATAACCTAAAGCAAGGTAAAGGTCTGCTTTCGTGTGTGTGTGAGTGATTAACCTCCCCTCACAAAAAAAAAAAAAAACCATACAGAAAAGAGACAGAATCTTCAGGCAGGTGAAAGGGGTCTCTGGGCCATATCAAGCCTGTTGGTCCCTTCAGTCTTTCCCCTGCACTTCTGCTAGGGATCAGGATCAGGACAGCCTTGCCAGGAGGAGCCAACCCAACTTCTGGACAGCAATGTAAGCAGGAGCTTCTATACCTTATCACATCCCCTTCTGGGCATGTCTACACTGGGGAGTTATTTCAAAATAAAGGGCTGGTTATTTTGAAATAAAAACAGCTTGTAAAGAGGAATAAACCTATTTCAAAATAGTTATTTTGGGATAACTTAGTTTGAAATAACCTGGTAGTGTAGACATAGACTCTGTATCCTCCTCTTCCTTTGCCCGGTGACAGGGTGATCCAGAGTATCAGCATATGGACTGATACTCCATATGCTCTGAGCAGTGTGTCAAGGGGTATGGCATGGAGAGGGTTGGATAGGGAAATAGGGTCCCAGTGAGGTGGTCAAGGGAAGGGAAGCAGGGGAGTGGAGGATCCCAAGGGAGCAGGTGTAAGAGGGTGGGATCCCCAGGAGTTCAGGGGGCCAGAAGCAGGGAGAGTTGAATGGGGACAGAGGTTGGTCACATCTGGCTATGTGGGGAGGCACATCCTCCTTCAGACATCCCTACCAGGCCTTCCATAAAATATTGGTACCCAATGTGGCCCTCAGGCCAATAAGTTTGCCTATCACACCATAGAACCTCAGCAACCCACTCCTGTAATAGAACTATAACCTCTGTTTAAGTTACTGAAATCTTCTAATCATGATGTAAAGACTTCAAAGTTACAGAGACTCTACCATTTACACTCATTTAAACCTGCAAGTGACATATGCCCAATTGTCATGATTCGGGCTCCCCCTCAGGCTACAGCCCAATTGTCATCGGGGTTGCCTCCCCCCCTACTCGCCCTTAATTCTCCCCGGTGCCCCCTAGTTCCCAGTCCCGTGTGTCAAGTTCACCCAAGGATTACTCCATGCTCCTTGGTGGCTTGCCCAGTCCCACGTCTCTCCCCTGAGTGGTATCCGGCCTTATCAGGGCTACCTCTGCCCGGAATCTGGCGTGGGGGCCCGTCTACCTGCTCGGTCGCTCTCTTCCCGAGCCGGGCTCCTCCCCGTCTCTGGCCACTCCCTTCTGGGGGTCTCGCTGGCTCCTTCGCCAGGGTCCTCCCCGCCTCTGGCCACTCCCTCCTGGGGGTCTCGCTCCGTTGACGCGTTCCTCCCCCCCTCACTGGCCTCCTGGCCTTTTAAATCTCCCTACAGCTTTAGCCCCGCCCCCTTTCCCCCGGGGCGCGGGCTGATGATGTCATCAGACGTCCTGCCATAGCCGGCGTTCCCAGCCCCGCTGCCGACGGCGCGCTCAGCTCCTGCTCGGGGCTGACAGGGGGATTCCCTTGCCGTGCGGGTGAGCTTCCCTGCCTTGGTCTTCGCCCCCCTCGAACCCACGGGAGGCCAGAGAGTGCGGGGGGCCGAGGCTTCCGCCGCGTCGGAGCCAGGTGCCCCATCACACCCATGCTGCAGAGGAAGGTGCAAACCTTCCAGGATTTCTGCCAATCTGATTTGGGGGGGCAGGAATCCTTCCTTTCCCAAACATGGCAATCAGTTAAACCCTGAACATGTGAACAACACCCAGATGCACACCTGGAAAGAATTTTCTATAGCAACTCAGAGGTCTCCTCATTTAGTAGGTCATTTCCAGCCACTGGAAATATTTGCTGCTAGATCAAGATTGGTCACATGCCAATTTCATCACACCATCCCCTCCATAAACTTTTCAATCTCATTCTTGAAGCTAGTTAGTGTTTTGCTTGGAAATCTGTTCCAGAACTTCACTCCTCTTAGTTAGAAGCTCTTCTAAGTGCAAACCTAAACTTGTTGATGGTCAGTATATATCCATTTGTGTTCATACTTGTGCTTTACTTAAATAATTCCTCTCCCTCCCTGGTATTTATGCATCCGATGAATATATAGAGAGCAATCATATTTCCTCTCCACCATCTTTTGGTTAGGCTAAACATGCCAAGGCCTTTGAATTTCCTTTTCTAAGATATGTTTTCCATTTCTCTTATCATCCTACTAGCCCTTCTCTGCTCCGATCCAGTTAAAATTAATCTTTCCTAAACCTGAGAGAATAGAATTGCACACAGTATTCCAA
Organism: Rafetus swinhoei; assembly: GCA_019425775.1. Lineage (NCBI taxonomy): Eukaryota > Metazoa > Chordata > Testudines > Trionychidae > Rafetus > Rafetus swinhoei. The sequence continues at coordinate 184,152,726 of CM033437.1, read as the reverse complement.
ATGACACCTCACTAATTCCTTGTATAATAGTAGTAATACCTCCCTGTCTCTAGTGGAAATACATGTCCTGATTCATCCTAGGACTTCATTAGCCTTCTTCATGGCCCAATCACTTTGGCAGCTTATAGTCATTCTGTGATCAACCATTGCAGCCTACCTTTCCTTCTACTTTGTCTCTTCCGTCTGATAAATCCACAGTTTATAGGAAAAAAATCTCATTAATCCCTATGTTTATAACTTTGTGCTATAATTTCCATACGATTTCTATGACTGCATTTTCAGGGTCTTCTTGTATAATATTCGAGTCCTCCTCCATATTGGCAATATATCTAAATTTTATATTAACTATAACTTTTATTGCACACTCCCACTCTTGGTGCCAATGTCATGAATGAAAATGTTAAACAAGATTGGTCTCAAGATGGATCCTTGAGTTCTCTTCCTGTGTCTGACAGTTCACCTTTTGCCATGGACCCATTGTAGCTGCTGCTTTAACCAGTTCCTTATCCACCTCTCAATTCTCAAACAACCCAAATCCCTCCTTATACCACTAATACCTAGGCTATACCACTAATACCTATCTGTTCATCATAAACTTGTTTCACTTTCATTATCCTCCTATAGGGAAAGGTAGAACCCACTGAAGATCACCTAAGACTCCATTTCCTTAAGCATAATCCCCAGCTTGGTATTGTCTCCCATGATATATTCTAGCAAGAATCTAGCAGTGTCATTTGTTGCCAAATGAAGATCAATGGATTCTTTCCTCCTTCCGTTAGGCATCTTAGCTCCAGGCAAATGGTATGAATGGGGATATGTATGGCTCGCACATTATTTTCCACATCTTAATGACTTAACCAACCAACGATGGTGCTAACGGTTCTTATCAGCTTCTTGTAACTATTTAGTCTTTAAGGTTCTACTAGACTATTTTTTTTTTTTTTTTTAGTTTTTCCTGTTATAGACTAACTCAGCTACTCGTCTGAAGCTTATCTACTCACTGTTTCTCTTTTTTTTTTCTTCTTCCCCCCCTTTTTCCTCCTTTTTCTCTCTTTTTTTTCCTTCTCCCCGCCCCCTCCTTCCCTTATTTATTCTTGGATCTGGACTTCTAACACTCCTGTCATCTGAAGAAGTGGGTTTTGCCCACGAAAGCTCATGATACCATCTACATGTTTTCTTAGTCTTTAAGGTGCTACTAGACTATTTGTTGTGTTTTCGTTTTTTTCTGGTAGATAGCACACACTTCTGATCTCTAGATCAACTCTGGTGATGGGTCTGTCTGTTCTTCTTAGTGTCACATGCCTTTTCCTCATGATGATGTAATTTTTCCAGCCTTCCTTCTGTTCTTTCTGTCTGCCAGGGCCTGCATGATTATTTTTAGGGCCTAGTTTGAATGGGGCACTGAGGTCTGGGCCAGCACAAGTGAAGCAGCAATGGCTGCTCCCCCAGCAGTGAGAAGAGCTTCCGGACCCTCAGTGTGGGTGGTTGACTGCACATGTCTCCTGCTGGCTGCAAGTTTTCTAGTTTTTTATTCTCCATTGCAATCTTCTGCAAGTCATCCTGTATCCATCTGCATCTCCAAACCTTGAATGTCCTCTTCCATTAGCTCTAGCAGGTTGTGCTTCACACAAATGGAGCTCTTTTCAGCTACCTGCTCCAGGATAATGTTCATCCTGTAGTTTCCACATCCAGTCACCTCGATTATCTCTTCCATTCTTTGGATCACTATCGCTCTGTATCTATCATAGCCTTCCTGCCTAAAGTCCTGTCAGAGGAGAAGAGGAAAAAGGAAGGAGAGAAAGAAGAAACCCAAACAAACACCAAAGCAAAACCAGAGCCTCCCAAATTCCCTTTTAAAACTTCCACTCAAAACTACCCTGTTTATAATTCTGCTTGTTGGCTCCTGTTTGTTTGCCTATTTTATAGGACTCATAACCAGGGAATCCCTGTCTGCTAGTCAGGACTCTGCTTCTCTCACAACTCATTGTTCCCTATTAGCCTCTGCAAACTGACTAGGAAATTAAATAAAACAAAACAACCCCCCCTCCCAGAAAACAGGAAAAAATACACAACACGCACAACAAATCATTCAGTCACTGCCCATAAAGAATAGGGATTTGCCTTCTCAGAGAACTCCCATTCAAACTCCTCTGTTTTCACCTGTTTGCTGGCTCCTGGACATCAAACAGTCTTGGACCCACATGCTACAAATTATTTTATATGCATATGTTGCACCTAAAATCCAAATGTTAAAAAAAATTCTGGAAATTAAGGGATTCAGCTATACATTTGCTGCCATATAGCAGCTGCCAAATAAGTTGCCATCACTCACTACCACCCCCCTCTCATTAGAACTTTGTCCCTTTGTTTTGTTTTATAATGTGTTGCTTGGTTTATTGTTCATCAAATATATGAAAAAATGAAATATATTTACATTAATTTAATAAGTTAAATTCTGCCCTCAGCATTAGCTACACAACACCACTGATATCAGTTGTAACTGAGGGTAGAATTTATCCCACTGTGTGGCCATTATTGCTTCTAGAGTGATATGTTAGTAAATTTAATGGCTGACATGACCTATTTGTAAATAGTGTGAATGATGGCTATATTATTTGACTCAGTTTTGTGTATACATTTCAAAGAGTCTGAATACTTTATCAGTAAATATCCTTGACAATTGAACCATTTATTTCCTTTGTTAGGAATATTAATGAATTTAAATCAATGGGAATCCCTGCAAGAACAGAGACTTATGAGTCTTATAAGTGGAAAATTTAGTTTTACTGGTGCCTGCTATGGCTAAATATTTCTCCCAATAGAAAGTTGCTTGTTCTTTGTCTTAGACAGTCACGTGTGATGTTTGCCACAATACTTCAACTTCCCTCCTATTTTTGTCAATGTATGCTAGAAGATGTCGCTTAGTAGTGTTGTTCTAGCTGGTTATAAATTGGCTGCTGCACTGAAAATAGAGCAGCTCAGGAGATGGCATACAAGTCAAGAGATGGTTTGTCCTATAAAAAAAGGAGTTTCAATATTTCATTATTAATTTTTATTTCACTTTAAATAAATGTTGCTAATGATTTTTTAGCTGTAGTAAAAGGTGATTGAGACAGATCAAATGATATGTCAGAGATTTTGAAGTCTCAGATTGACAAAGCACTGGTTGGTTGATTTACTTGGGATTGGTCCTGCCTTGGGCAAGGGGCTGGACTTGATGACCTCCTTAGGTCTCTTCCAGCTCTATGATTCTTTGACTCTGTTATGAAATGTAAAGTTGAAACTAGTTAACTTATTTAGTTTGTGAGGGGCCGTAACAGGAAGTGTAAGTTATTTAGTTCTTTGTATACTTTCACAAACAGTGAATTTTAATTCAACTTGAATAGCTCTGGTGGATACAGATGTATGCCATATTTATCTTAAGGTACTGATGGTTCTGATCTGGGCATACACTAGGGGTCTGTCTACACTACAGCGTTATTTCGAAATAGTTAATTTGAAATACGTTATTTCGAAATAATGCGCCTACACACAAAATGCATTTCAAAATAGTGTTTTGCTATTTCAAAATAGTGCATCCACACTGAGTGGACTGTGAATTGCATTTAAGGCTGGCCAGAACCAGTTCTGGGAGGGCACCAGGTCAGGATTTACCTTGGTGTGGCTGTTGCCTGAGGCTAACTGAGGTCTGTGCTTAAAGGCCCTCCCCGCCCCCCCTGGACAGCTGGTTCTCAGGTTTCCCTGCTTGCTTGTCTAACTCGATGATGTCAAATAAAATATAAGTTTTTTTCATAAACACAAACTGTCTTTATTTAACAAAACTGGGGGGTGGGGAGGGAATGAAACTCTGGTGAGACTGGGGAAAGGAGGTGGGAGAGGGGAGGAGAGAGGGTGGGAGAGGGGAAGGGAAAACCTGGAAGGAGGGAGCTGGAAGGGGGAAGCAAGGGGAAGAAGGAGGAGGAGAAACTCAGGGGTTGGGGTCTTGCCGGGCCAACTGTCTCCTAGCACCACAGATGCGGGGGTCTCGGTGGGGGGATGGGGAGGGGATGGAGGAGGTGGAGGGAGAAACGGGAGGGGGAGAAGGAGTGGGAGGAGGAGCGGTAGCTGGGGAGGCAGCAGGAGGCAGCACACTCTGCACCAGGGCCTGCAGGTGTTGGCAGATGGCACGGCCCTGGGCAAGCTGCTCCTGCTGGAGCTCCAGGACTTCTTGCACCCAGTTCTGGAGGGTGCGGTGCAGGGCTCGCAGTGCCCCCAGGTGCTGCTGTTGGCACCCCTGCACTGCACGGGTGGTCCTGCGGAGCCGTTGGGTGCGGGAGGATGTCCCGGGCGGGGTGGTGCACCCTGCACGCGCAGCTGGTGAGGCTGTGGAGGAACAAGAGAAGTGGTCAATTACCCCTGGGGACACAGTGGGTGAAGCCCAGCCTCCCTGTGCAAGGTGAGGATGACCGTTTCCTGCACCATCAAGTCAATGTGCTTGCACACAGGCCATGTTTGAAATGTCCTGCTATCCCTGGGACATTCCAAACATGTCCCAAGATTGCACCTATGCCCCTGTGCTGTGTATAGTGTGGGTGAGGTGGGGGGGGGGAGATGTTCCCTGCCTCTGTGTAGAATGGCCTTGTGGAGGGAGGGCGTCCTGCTGTGTTCCACCCCCGGGGTCAGGAGCATGTCATGTCTCTTCACACACCCGTGTGGTTAACCGACTAAGGCCCTGGTGTGGCAGCCAGCTGGGGCCACGTGCCCAGGGGTGGCATGGCACATGCTCGCACATGCACAGGTTGCTGCGTGATCCGTGGTAAGCAAGGCCCATGCGCGCGGTCCCTGGTCTCCCTCCCCACCCCCCAATAAGGGGACAGTGATGGCACTCACATGTTGTTGCCTCCCCGGATGACACTAGTGATGGGTCTGCTGGAACGGCTCGGGGGTCCTGGCTGCATGGCACACTCCCTCTGGGCTCCTGCAGCTCCTGGTGCTCCTGCTACATGCCCTGGTCAGGGCCCTTTGCTCCAGGACCGATGACCCCCGGGGTGGCACGAACTGTTCCACCCCCCAGGATACGGTCCAGGGCGTCAAAATAGGGACAGGTGTCTGCCCCTCTTTGGGAGCTGCCCCCTGTGGCCCTGGCATAGGCCTGCCGCAGCTTCTTTATTTTCATGTGCACCTGCTCCTGGGTGCGCATGTGGCCTTTGGTGGCCAGGCTGGCAGCCATCCATCTGTAGACGGCCGCATTCCTCCATCTAGTGCGGAGATCATGGACATTGGAGACCTCCCCCCAAACCTCAATGAGGTCCACAATCTCCGCACTAGACCAGGAAGGCGCCCGCCTTTTCCAGCCCCTGGCAGGCTCCTGGGAGCTGGGGGACTGGGCCCAGGGAGCAGTGGAGGGCTGGCTGGCACTGGCTGCCTGGCTCATGGTGGGGCCACTGGGTCAGGGGCAGTGACTGCTGGCTCTGTGCTGGGAGGCTTGGAGGTGGCACAGGCACTGTGGCCAGAGTCTACCCCTTTAAGGGCTCCGGGGCTGGGGGAAAGGAGAGGAAGTTTTCTGGTTGTGCCCAGAGTGGTCACCAGGGCACACTGGGAAGGGATGGAGGCCCCCCTATTTCGAAATAAGCATCTACACAGCGCTTATTTCGAATTAGCTATTTTGAATTTGGCGTTATTCATCGTAGAATGAGGTTTACCAAATTCGAAATAAGTGCTCTGCTATTTCGAATTAATTTTGAAATAGCGGTTTGGCTGTGTAGACGCTAGGAAAGTTGTTTCGAAATAAGGGCTGTTATTTCGAAATAACTTTGCTGTGTAGACATACCCTATGTGAACAAGCTAAAACAAAAGACAGAAGCACTTGTAGCACTTTAAAAAGAGATGCAGCCGTGCTACATAGTTCTGTCTTTTGTTTTAGCTAGACCATACTAACACAGCTGCATCTCTATCACTTCCCTATGTGAACAAGTCTCAGAGGGGTAGCCATGTAGTTGTGTTAGTCTGTAACTTTAAAAACTAGTATATATAAATCATGAGCTTTCATGGGCAAAACCCACTTCTTCAAATGAGCTTGAGAGGCGAAAAAAACTATGTGAACACTAAGGGTATGTCTAGACTACATGCCTCTGGTGACATGTAGATTAGGCATGTAGATTAGGCTACCCGGCATAGGAAAATGAAGCAGCGATTTAAATAATCGCCGCTTCATTTAAATTTAAATGGCTGCCGCGCTGAGCCAATCAGCTGTTTGTCGGCTCAGCACGCTAGTCTGGACGCTCGCGGTTGACATCAAAGGCATTTGTCGACCTCCCAGGTATGCCTCCTGGGATGAGGTTGCAGGCGGTCGACAAATGCCTTTGATGTCGACCGTGGAGCCCAGACTATGACGACTGGCGGAGTCGATAAACCAGCGCGACCTTCAGTATTAAATGCTATTTGACTTGAATGAAGGCGATTATTTAAATCGCCGCTTCATTTTCCTATGCCGGGTAGACTAATCTACATGCCTCTGTCGCCAGAGGCATGTAGTCTAGACATACCCAAAGACTGTAGTCTCACTTTGCTTTTCGTTATTTAAGAGCCATTAATGGTTTTGTCAAAACTATTCTAGTCAAGTATAATGTATTAAAGAATATTTTAAAGTCCTCAGCTATATTAATTACTTTCTGCGAAGGTCCATGTGTAAAACCCACATTTTTTCACTTAAAAGGTGTTAAAGGCACCTAACAACCTGAGAAGGAAAAAATAACTGTGAAGAGAAATATAGTCAAAGAAATTTGGAGTCTGTGTGTGGCAAGGTATATCTCAATGAAGAATCTGTAAACTGGCATAAGGTTCAGTTGCCAAATGTAGATAGCTGAATATAGAGTACAGCTTGAACCTCTCTTGTCCAGAACCCTCTGGACCTGACCAGTTCTGAACAAAAGATTTTTCTGGACCGTGGGAGGTCAATATTGTCTAGCAGCATTACCAACACTTCCACTGCTTACTGGGCTCTTAGAAGACATTGAGGGGTAAATTAGAGCTAAATAACAACACAGAACACTGAGAGCTAGGACTGGTGGCTGTAAACAAACTTTATGGGACTGTGGGAAACTTGGCCACACCCATGAAAAGTGATAATCCAGCTAATTAAAATCATTCTGGATGACAGATATTTCTGGATGAGAGTGTTCTGGATTAGAGAGGTTCAACCTGTAGAATGAAACTAGAGGTGGATTGTCTGACATTCTGTGAGAAGAAAAATGTATTTTTGTGACTCATACTTATAAATTGAACAATAATAAATTGAGGAATCCAATGATGACTATTCATTTAAAGTACTCTAAATTCTTTTTTAGATGTCTGTCCAACAAGAATAAAAGATCTCAATGTATCTACACAATAGAGATCTTCTAAATAAAATACATATTGATTTCTCCCATGTGTAATTTTCTGGCTTCAGTCAAACATTTTGAAATATGTGCCTGTGTAAGACAGTCAAGGCAGGTTATATCTTATGACTAATAAAGGAAGCCAATTTAGCTTTGAGGTATTTAGGTATTTTGGGTATTTGATGGCATCAGAAATGGATAAGTAAACTTTACAGGTATATAGAGTCAATTAAGTCTTCTAGGGAAAAGGTAAGGGTAGCAAACAGCAGATTGAATTAAAGCTGCACATAGCTATAAAGAGCGTAAAAGGGTCTTTTATAAATATGTCCAGGAAAACCATGAAGTAGTAGCTCTATTAATAAATGAGGAAGGAAATGAAATAAAAGATTATTCTAAAGTGACTAAGCTACCAAATTGCTTTTTAAAAAATTGATTGTTAAGAAGAGAAAAGGAAGATGGGTCATTATGAAGCAATGAAGAACTTGTCATATAACTGTTGATAAAAAGCAAAAAATGGAATACTTGGAAAAAGTGGATATAGGTTCTAGAAAATGGTTGTTCCAGATTATACATCCCAGAGTGTTAAGAATATTGGATATACTAAATCACTGGTAACTGCTTTTTGAAAACTGTTTGCAAACATAGCAGATATCAGCAAACTGGTATGCAAAGTTGTACATTTTGTTATCACATGAGTTCTAGTAGAAAAAAAGAATCAAGAGCCCTGTCAGTAATGCACCACTAAATTTTAATTCATTCCTTTCTGAAAATGGAACAGGTATCATAGAATAAAAACTGGTAAGGAGCTAGAGCAGAAAGGTATTGTGAGCAAAGAAAAGAATAAATTTATATGTAATATATTAGGCAAGACAAACACAATAATGTCTATTGTTGTTGGTCAAATAATGTAATTAATAACTGAAGAGAATGCAAGGGTAAAATGTTGGGAATTCAGCCAAATATTTCTTTGTAGATTCTTATTGTGGAAAAAATAGTGTAATTGTCATAGTGCAGTTGTCAAAAGGACTGTAAACAAAGCATGGTTTGGAGTCAAGTGGTGGTGTTTATTTTCCCCAGTGAGTTTCTCAAAGGATTGGTGTTAAGCCCAGTTTTATTTTAGTATCTTTATTAATAAGCTTGAAGAAATAGTATACACCACAAACACTGCAAACAATACTAAATTTGGAAGTGTTACAAACATTAGAGATGACTGACAACAAATGCTAACAGGGAGAAACAACAGAAACATGCTGGATGGATAGGAAATAATAATAATAATAATAATAATAATAATATGACTGGAAATATGTACACTACTTCTATTGGAACAGAGATTTAATGGAATGACAGGCTTATAATTCAGAGAAATGTAGTAATAGAGACTGTGGTAAGCAAATGGGATAAAACAGTAGAAAAGCTGATGTGTGGACCTTATTAGAAAGGGATTTTCTCCCCATAAAACTTTTTTGGTTTTTATTATTTTGTTGGTAAAATTTAGAGATTTTTTTTCAGCACAAATTCCCCCTTAAAAAAAACAAAACAATTTTTACCCAAATGTGCATTTTATCATACCAAATTTTCAGTAAAAAATAATGGAAAAAAATCATCTAGTTCTGCTGATGTTGTGTTTAGGTTACCTACACTATGAAGTATTGTATTAAGAATGAAGGAAGTGATAGTTCTTTTTGAATGGTCCACCTCATCAAGGACTATAGCTGTGGATAACTAATACCAGAAAGAGACTGACAAACTGGTGGGAACCATGGGTAGGGTAAATCTCATTGTTAAAGGAGATACTTGAACTGAGTAAAATCTGAGAGAGAACGTATAGGGCAATGACCTTCTCTATGATTTTCTTGGCTGCCCACTGGGTAAGTTGATTCTGGGATTGCTCAGCAGCATGAGACTGAGAAGGAAAAGCTGTAGTGCAGGTTAGGGTCAATTTTCTCAGAAGACTGCAAGTAGAATGAAGAAATGACACATCCAATTTTAAGGAACTCACCTTTGTCTTACTAAAGCGCTCTTTCTTTAACTATTATGGTTAGTACTATAGTAACACCCTTGAACAAGGAAAGTTGTTTAGTAGGCAGTGTTATTCAGCCCACAGGCCACTCTTTAACACCCAATTGCCAAAACCCTTTCAGGGAGAGGTTTGTAGAATTAAACTCTTGCAGACCCCCTTTCTTTCCTTATATATGTAAAGATCACTATGAGCTCCCCTCACACAACTAACACACCAGGATCATTACACCAAGCAAATAAGAATTAAGACTGAATAAATGAAGTCAAACAGCTCCCGAGTTCCTAACTAACACACACACACACACACACACACATGCACACACACACGCCTTAATATGGCTGAGAGCCAAGACAGGGACACTTTCTGCTGTCCTTCATGCAACTTGGAGGAACTTGGGACTTTCTCAAATTCTACCAAAGAGCTTCAGAATTCAGTGCAGTGATTTATATAGCAAACACACTAGATTTCAGTGAATTTTAATTCTAAGGGAAGTTTGAGGAGTCAGTATAACTCTGTTATCCAAATTATTCAGGAGGATGAGGCAGATGGGGTGGGGAGGTTGAATGTTACTGCATTTCTGATGCAATGCTCCTTTTCTTAAAGGATCCATTTTAAAATTAATTTTGACCTGTAAACTAAATAACTGATTTCTAACTTATAAACGCTCAGAAAATTATTTCTGTGTTCAGAGAGTATGTGCTCTAATGATATGCTTATTCACATGAAACAAAGTGGTTGAATCCCTACTTTAAGTAACACATTCAAAATTAACTTTGCACCTCCAGCTGGTGCTCCCATAGTATAGATAGATTTTTGTATCACTAAGGTGGGAGTAACCATGCTAATGATACTACGTAATAGTTTGACAAGGAATAATACTTCTGCCACTGTATTAAGCTTGTGATCAATTTGAGACACAGGTCAGAATTAGTGGAACTGTATGTGCCAGTTCAGCATTTAACCTTCCATAGCTGGCATTAATATTTTGATATAGGACTGTAAAACAATGTCTCCCCTCTCTTCCTGAATCTGAAACAATTTCTCTCCACTGTGATCATGCAGAAGACCAGTGTCACAAGTTTTGAGAGAATCAATGAGAAGATTCCTTGACCTCTGACCCCATCTTACCTGATTTATTTTACACAAAAGTTCAGAGTATGGAGAGCAGGTGTCAATGCCCTACTACTAGTCATGCCAGACTGTAGACACAGTGGATAACTTTTAAGATATTTAGAAAATTTGCTATGTAAACTTTCAAGTTCTCGATTGACTGTTTCAATGTTGCCTTCAAGACAGAAAAGGACTAGAAAAACACATACAAAAACTATCACATGATCAAGCTGAGATTATCCATAATGTGAATGGGGCAGAGGGTATAGAGAGAAACCAGAGCTAGTCTTAGCTTGGCTTGGTTTAGTCTGGTTTATTGTGTGCTTTTTCTCATTCTTTTTGATCTCGGAGGCAGTATTGAAAAGGTGGATCTATCATGGGGTCTGAACGTTTATCATAGATTTTTTTTCTTTAATATAAATGAATACCCCAAATTAATAGAGTCCTAGACACAGATTGATGGGCCCCAAAAGTCATCATTGCAAATTTCTAGATGAAATAGAAACTCTAGAAGGCAATTTAGGGCCCAGCTTAGGGGAGAAGATGCCATGTGTACAGGATCCGAGAACTCACTGAAGAACAGAGTACGTGTGAAGCCTCATAAAAGAAGTAGAAGCTGGTGGAACTGAGCCTTGGTATAAAACCTATTTTGGTCCTCACTGGGGTAAAACCAACTTGATGCTGAAAGTGTTGGCTATCATGTCCCTCTGGCTTCCTGATTTAGCCTGATTCCTGGCATTTGACTCTGTCTGACTCCGATATTGACTTACTGGTTCTGAACTCAGCTGGGGCAGAGAGCTGGACCTCATCCTATGTGGACCACTAGGCCTGGCTGCCTATTTCCCAGCCCTGACATGTTTTTGTGTGGCCCATATGGTAATCCCCATTCTAGTGGGCCTATGGAACTCGCAGTCCACCACTCCCTTGACAAGTACCAGACTCATTCAAATGAGCCATCTGTCAACAGGCAGATAACCAAGTTCTGCTGGCCCAAGTGGTGTAGTTGATTTCAGAAAATTGACTGCTGCAGATCTCGTTTGAGAACACTGTGCTTCAGACACAGCCCACAGTGCCCTATCCTGAAAAGGGCCCTGACAGAACAATTGGATGGAGTTCAGCAGAGATTATGGGGCTTCATGAACCAATGCTACCAGTTGTTGCAGTCTATGCCTCTGATCCAGTCAAGGTTGGCTTGGTATTCATTCTGCTGACAGGGGAGGCATTGGGCTGGATTTCCTTCTTGATGAAAATTAATAGACCAATGCTGTCAAATTGGAAAGCCTTCCTCCAATCTATATCAGCAATCTTCAAAAATCTCCATTGCTTCCATTAGGCTGAAGCTGCTTTAAGGAAACTACAACTCCCGTCTGTTCTCTGTGACAACACGATGTCCGTCACATAAAAGATGAAAAATTTGGAGGGCTGTTGAACACTCCAGTAAATTTCACAGTGGTTCAGTATTAGGTTATTTAGCACAGGTGTTTCTTTAATTATGATATATTAGAAAAAATCATTGTTCAATGGCCTTCAAGCTGCCTAGGGCGTAGACTCCAGAATATGCAGAATGTTTAACACAGATGAATATATATGAGCATGATTGCTGCAATCACTTTTTAAAGGGTCTATAGACATCTTACTCTCACAGATCAAAGGACTATTCTCATGAAGGTGGTACTTTGAATGCAAGAAACAGACATCATGACAACTTTCTCCACCTCCTCAATTTGAAGGCAAATCAGAAAGAGCACTCAAAACAGACTCTTCTTAGCGTTTGAGCAAGTACAGTACTGCAGAAAAAAATCACAGCGGAAAAAGCAACTGTTATTCCAGCAGCAAAGACTGTTTCTTCTCCTGGAATTCATGAACAGGATGCCTTGCATCTCTGTTAAAGACTGGGAGATAGCACCTTGAAAAATATTTGTTACATTTTTTTATAATAGTGTTATTTCTTTGTATTAATATATAGTTGCTGTGTGCCTTTATATAGACTTCTGTATGAAGACAGAGGGTGGCTTAAGAGCATATCTGAAAAATCAATAAATACAAAAATGAGGGGTAAATGCTCTGAGCACACAAATAAATTGTCAGACCTCATTTAAATGAGGAGGAACTGTTTCAGTGTTATTTATAAGATATTTCAAATAATTTAACAGCCAATGGTGTTATATTTGCAGTTGGATAGTGCCTCACAGGAGCTCTCCAGAGGATGAAGGTATGTATTAATAACCCCATTTTGTAGCCTGGGAAACTGAGGCACAAACAGGCAAAATAACTTGGTCAAGATAATACAAGAAAGCTGAGAAAGCAGCCAAAACTGAAATCCTAGCCCTAGTGAAGTCAGTGCTAGAAATCCTATGAACTCCAGTGGGGCCAGAGTTTTACCACTGGTCTCCTGCCTCTCAGTTCTTTTGTCTTCATCAAAAGACCTTTGCTCGGTTTTAATGTAAACTAAAATCTTATTTCATTTGTGCTTGTGTCCCTTCTGTGATAGCTGTTCTAACAAACCATTTTAAAGTTAGGAATGTTCACAAAAATAAAATGTTAAGTGAATATTGAGAGAATTTGTGGAAAATTGAAGCTAATGTTGAACTCCTAGTCATAACAATCATAAACAATGAAACATACATTCAGAGGCTGATGCTTTCATCCAGCTAACCTCACAAGTTGGAGTGTACTCAGTAACTGGTACAGGATAGTAATATCCTGTAATCCCACTTACATATTCTAATACTTAAAGTATCATGTTGCCCTTGTATTACTATCAGGAGTCAGAATGGGAGAAAAAAAGTTGGTGATTGTCTTCAAGATTCACCCATGTGACATGCCACATTGAGATGTTACTCCAGATAAATTGATCAGATACCCAAAATATGGAGGGTTGTGCTCTCCGAGCTTTACTAGGCTCCATGATCTTGACTCCCTTCAGTGGGGCACGAACACGATCATAGGTTCTAAACTTGACCCCATGACTGCGTAAAAAAATGCTGGGATTTCCCAAATGGTATCCACTTGAGTCACCAAAATTAGATGTCACTCCCAGTAAATTATGAAGAACTGTGCCCCTCCTTTTCCTTTGTTTTCTGAAAAATTAAGTAGTTAACAAGTTTTGCATTTACACTATCATCACTGGGCATCTGAGGTAATACTTTATTCAGATGAAAGGTGCAGTTCCCACTTCTGTATTATTCCAATCTCTAAAGACGCCCATACATATATTAGTTAACTTAGTTTACATGTTTAAGATTTTCTTTACAACCACAACAACTTCTAGAGACTTACCGTAAAATCTCGAGTATGATGCGCACTATTTTCCCGTTTTTTTAGCATCAAAGACGGGGTGTGCATTATCTGTAGGAGGTTTTTTTAAAAATTTTAAACTCACCCTCGGCAGGCACGAGCTGGGCGGGGGGGCGGGCAGGCAAGGACCTGGGTGGGGAGGGGGCCCCCCCCAGTAGGCGCGAGCTCGGCGCACGGGCATCTGGGCGGGGGAGGCTCCCCCGGCAGGCGTGAGCTCAGTGCGCGTGCAGCTGGGCGGGGGGCACGTTTCCTTCCTGTTCCTTCCCTCCCATTCTCCTTTATAATGGGTGCGCATTATACATAGGAGTTCAGGTTTTTCATGATTTTAAGAGTCTAAACTTAGGGTGCACACTATACATAGGTGCGCATTATACTCGATATATTACGGTACTTGTTATTTAAATGAGAGCTGAGATTATGAAGAAAAGACAGTATTGTCATTCAGGCATGTACTGAATATTTCTGAACACTATTTGTCATGAAAGAACACCTTAATCAGGATCTAGTTGCAGTACAATGGAGAATAAGTTTGGGTTTTTTTTCCAATTTCCTGTTATAGAAAAAAAATGTAGGATGACTCAGTCTCATCCAGTTAAAATGGTGCTATGAGACACACATCATAGTCATGAGCATTTTGCTTAGACTTCTCTACCTCAGCTCACGAAACCCTCATTGACACTCTGCTGGATCTAGCAAACTGAAAATGGGACTGCGAGCCAGGAAATCCTCAGACCTAGTTACAGCTGTCTGTGACTCACCCTGTGGGCTCAAAAGCAATCATATAATTGCTTGGTGCCTCAGTTTCCCCTCTGTCATCTGTGTTATCTACTTCATAACTGTCGTGGTTGTGTCGTTGTTTGTTATATTTTGAAAGCTGCTACTGCAGCATTTGCTACCTAGAACATGACAAAAGGGATCTTCCTGTCCAGATAGATAATCTTAAACATTTGAGGATTGATTACTTAATGTTTTATATGCTTTGAAGCTGTAGAGAATTATTTAAGTGTTAGGTATATCTGCCATTAGCCATTAACCATGACTTTAAACAGGCATTATACCTCACAATGTACACCATCATTATTGTCACCTAAGCTCTTCTATAACACTCATAAAATTACTAATTTCCCTGTTAATATTCTTTCTGCTCTCTTCCCTAACTTTCACACTTGGTACATATCGCCACCCCACAAAGCAAATCTTTAGTTTCTTGACCGATTTAAGATCATTTTAATAATTTTAATCTAAATTAATTATCTTATGGAGAAGCTGTGCCTCTGAATCAGGGCTTGAGTTGTGCCCAAACACTAATCGGGCACAGTTTTGGAGCATCTCAGTACTATCACATCTGACCTCATTCCAGCAGATCCTTTTCTAGGACTCTCACACCACTCTGAATACATGTTCCACAGCAAAATAATACTTATTATCACAAATTAAACATTGCCTATTTTACAGGGTCGGTCCGTGGATGCAGGCAATCTCGGCAGTCGCCTAGGGTGCCGCATTCAATGGGGTGCCCAATGATGACATCACACCATTGAGGGCTATGGAGGCGGGGGCGCCAATCGTGCATTCCGCCTAGGGCGCCAGCTTCCAGCAGCTCACCTCGAGCTGCTCCTGCCTATTTAACAACTTCTTTAAAAATGAAGGTCAGCCAATCACTTCACCTTAAAAATAGGTCAGATTAGTTTCAGCCATAGTCTGTGACCCAGGAATTTGTTCACTGTGATAATGTGATAGAGATCACTTATTTGACCTATGGACAAATTACTTATGAAAGCAAGTTTAGCCACCAGCTCTTCTATGTTTGGAACAGTTAACATAAGTACCCCATCTTGTTTTGAATTATAAATGAAAGAAAATGTAAAAATCATGAGAGAAACAAGTGAAAAATTATCTACCTGAGTTTGCTATTTCTACTATGGGGGCCTTTCTGTACTAGGTGTAATTATGAATAGTCTTCAAGTGGTAGAGGACTTTACAATGCTGAATCATGCCATAGAGCACTCCACATCTGATACATGGCAAGGATCTGAAGTTCTTGTAGCAAGCTAATCTTGTGGTTAAGGAACTAGATTGAAACTCAGCAGATCTGGACTCATCTCCTGATTCTGCTATGGGTAAGTCTTTTTCTCTTCTTGTGCCTCAATCCAATATCTGTGAAATAAAGATGACAACATTTTTTACATGCTTTGTCTGTCTTATCTATGCAGTCTGTAAGATCTTTTAGACCAGGTCTATCTTCTACTAAGTGTACAGACAATGCCGCCTTCTAGTTATCACATGCATACTTGATTAGAACAGATGACTAAAGAGAAATTAATGGTTCCACCAGGTGAGTCATCTTAGATACATAAGCCAACATCCTCCTCCAGGACGTCTCCAAGAACAAAGAATGGAACCACTGAAATGTGTTTTCCTTTATCTCTTTCAAGGTTTGCAGTTGAGCCAACTGCTGCTTGTTGCCTATGGTTGTAAAGCCAGTTAATAGGATCTGTGCTGCTAATTGCGAGATGAAGCTTCTACACAATTTTCTTTACAAAAGGGGCAATTACTTGTCCACTAGAGCACTCAGCAATTTCAGAAATTACAGTATTTTTCATATTCTCTCTATTGGAGATCATCTCCTGTTATGTATTTCAAATCCATGTTTCTCCATTCATCTTTTTCTTCAATTAACACAAAGTTCAGCTTACACAATTGCCTTGAATATGTCTGAATTCTAGCCCTCAAAACTCTGGTTGTACTGTTGGCTTCTATTACAGTCCTTTCAGGAAAAAAATATTTGTGTAAATTAAACATAAAATGAGGGGAAACAACCAATTTGACCATGACCTAACTTCATCATGCATTGACCTATTTATGCATGTGTCTACAGTCTGAAGAGTATTCAGAAAGATTCTGTTTTCCACTGGCCCCCATTTTATTTATGGTGATGGAGTAGATTGGAGGCTTGTAGATGACAATCTCTCCTTGTATTGGCTATCAATCTTCTCATTATCTACTCTGATCCATCAGCTTTCTTCATTCTCTATAATGTTAGGTAGACCCCATTGAAGTCCTGTAGAGCCAGGCTTAATGACAATGACATTTGCTGGTCCTGTAATAATTCCCAGGGTAACTGCAGCTCATATGTTGTAAGAGTGTGATTCTGTTAATAGTTTTTGGATTGAGGTCTGTGATTTTATTAAGCAGTTAAAAGCTATTGAATGAGACCTACATAAATTACACCTTTGTCTTAATAAAATCAGCAACATTACCTGCTAGTTATGAGCTCAGTTTAAAGAACAGATTAATATTTTAATATATATTGCTCATAAATCAAATCAATGAAGGAAAGATTTCTTTCCTTTTTTATTAACATTGGGGCTACTTAGGCTTGCTCTATGCTCCAAAATTAGGTCGGGGCAAGCCACTGTGCACTGGCCTATTTCTGCAGGTGTCCACAGTCAAATTCAGTTAACAAATCTGGGAAATTTGTGGAAGAAAAGATGTCACAAATTTTCATATTAGATGATGAGCTAGGCAAGGCAATTTACAGCAGCCTCAGACTCCTCAGATTACTGTGAAATCTGATCAGAAAGAAGTCATCAGAGAAGTGGGGCATTGTCTGTCTTTGGCCTCAGGTTCATGTGTGATCATCTTCTTGGTCGTGGGTGTGAAGCTGGGCTGACCATTGACTCAGATCCATTCTAAATTAGTTGAGAAGCACCCAGGAGCAGTGTGGCATATCAAATCCAGATACGTACATGGGTAGGTCAGTTACAAGAAGCTAGTTTTTTATGCTGGTAGTAGACCATTCCTTGTTCCACATCGGTGTCACAGAGCAATCTGGGCAGGAAAAGTTGGGTGACGATGGGGACATCAATGACAATCACATGCTTACAGTGTATAGTGATGGTCTCGAGATTGTCCTGCTCTTTTTAACATTTTAGCTGTGGCACCCTCACAAGTGATGGGTGGTGGAGTGATGTTGCTTAACAGGGGAAGCAGAAGTACAGATGTGGGTCGAATTGTCTCACCTGAGTGATGGTTGCACCCTATCAGAAGTGAAAATGCATTAAACAGCTGGGGTTACTATTCTGTCCTTTATGCAGATAAACTCAATGGAGGGAAAATGCCACGGGTCAGTTGTTCAACTGGTGTAAATCAAAGTAGCTCGATTGATTCCAGTTCAGGATCTGACCCTTATAACTCAGGATCCAAAATAGATAGATAGATAGATAGATAATCTGATATTTTAAAAAAAAGCTTTACTGAGGGAATATTAATTTTCATTTTTCTCTCTGAACTCTTTGTATAGTCTCATAAATCCTTTCTACATATACCTACTTATATGTCTGCATGTGTAGGCCTCATCTTCATCTTGCTAACTGGTTTCAGAATTTTGAAATAAAACATGAAAGTTTAAGGAAATTCAGGTGTAAGGGCAGGTACCCGTGGGTATGTCTACACTATAACATTATTTTGAAATAACTTATTTTAAAATAATAACTCTCAAAATAGCATGTCCACACTACAGGAAAGCCTCAAAATTGGTCTGAGGCAGGCTTAGACTTAGAGCCTGAGGATGCACTGAGGAGTAATTACTTTGACTGACTCTGGGGAGTAGTTATTTTGAAATAACAGCAGTAGAGTGTCCATACCGCCGTTATTTCAAAATAACTATTTTGAAATAAGCATGATTCCCTGTGGAAAGCAAGAGTTATTATTTCAAAATAACCAGCCCCTTATTTCAAAATAACAGGCTTGGTTGTGTGGACACACTGCTTGTTATTTCAAAATAAGAACAATTATTTTGAAATAACTCCCTATTGTAGACCAGTGCCTTGTTTATATTGTCTTACAGCTTATCCCAAAATTGAGCCTATTCATTTTGTTTGGACTACTTATGGAAGAAGGTTCTACAAATGACAAAGAGTCTATCAGAAACTGGTTCTGAACGAAGTGTTAGGAAAAGCTGATGATGCCAACTACATGTTTTGTTAGTCTTTAAGGTGCTGCTAAACTATTTGTTGTTTTTTAAGTTTTTCCAGTTACAGACTAACTCGACTACCCATCTGAAGTGTTAGGGAAAGTTAGTTGCTATTTTATTGAAATAAATGATGGGACTGAGTCAGTTTGTCCTACAGTTTAGTAGAAGAAAAAAATCTTTGGTAGTGTGGATAATCTGCAGTGGTGAAGAGTACCAGGGCATGTGTGAACTGGGCTGACGACACCCAGAATATAATACAGTGCAGAGAGAGATAACCCTTGATTGTATACTTTTGGGGTGGGAATTTTCTTTACTGTGTGTCTGTACAGTGTTTCCTGCACTGGAACATTAATCCTGATCAGGACCTTTACATATTACTGTGATACACTGGCAAGTGACTGTTTCTTTAACATGTATGACAATAATCTATTCAGGTCCTTTGACCCTGTCTATTTTCTATGGTAATTGTTTATATTTAATTATGCAGTTTAAAACATCAACAACAAAATTCTAGATACTTATAATTTAGAGGACTTTGTGCACCAGATAATAATACAGCTGATCAAATTTTGAGCCTTAACTATTCAAAAGTGTACTTAAGAGTGACCTGTGTGTGGGCAAACTACATTATTTTGTTTACAGTCTATGAACAGGTTACAGAAACTAAGTGCTCAACAATTACAGTGTAACATGACTATAATACTTGCCATTAGGTTTGAAAGCCTATATTAGGATTGTTTCTTTAAAGCTGTTTTTGCTAGATTTTTTGTGAAGTATGTAAGCTTGAGCTGCCACAAATAGAACGCAGAATAAAGGCTTATGCCTCATATGGCGTTGAGTGTGATATATATATATATATGTATATATATATATATCCAAAGCTCCTGAAAATGTGGATGCTTGCCTTAACGTTTTAAAGTCTCTCTTCTTTAACCCTCAATATGCCCTTTGTCTTAGGTGATATTTTCATCTTGAGAGCTGTGCTCTTTTTTACTTCTGCCTCAAGAGTGGCTCTGTTCAGATGGGTTATGCTTCTACTTTCATAGGTCAGAGGCAACTGGAAGGAATTAGACATCTCTGCCCCTGTGGGAAACACTGAAGTCTTTGAGTTGACTTTGAATGAGAATATCAACATTGAGGGAACCTGAGTGTGCATGATGAGAAGATTGACAGCTTACTTTGCTTAATAGCCTTTAGTGAGAGACCTTGTCAAAGGCTTTCTAGAAATCTAAGTACACTACATCCACTGGATCCCCCTTGTCCACATGGTTGTTAACCCCCATCAAAGAATTCTAGCAGATTGGCGAAGCATGATTTCCCATTGCAAAAGCCATGTTGATTTTCCCCCAACAAATTATATTAATCTATGTATCTGACAATTTTGTTATTTACTGTAGTTTCAACTAGTTTGTGCAGTATTAATGCCAGGCTCACTGGCCTGTAATTGCCAGGATCATTTCTGGGGTCCTTTTTAAAAATTGGTGTCACATTAGCTATTCTCCAGTTCTTTGGTTCAGAGGCTAATTTAAATGACAGGTTACCAACCAGAGTTAGTAATTATGCAGTTTGTTCCTTCTGAACTCTTGGGTTTATATCATCTGGTCCTAGTGACTTACTAGTATTCAATTTTTATTATTTTTTTTTCTAAAACCTTCTCTGATTACACTTCAATACGTAAGAGTTCCTCAGATTTGTCACCTAAAAAAGAATAGATCAAGTTTGTGACTCTCCCTCCCATTCTCAGCTCTGAAGACCAATGCAAATAATTCATTTAGTTTCTCCGCAATGGCCTTAAGAGCTCCTTTTGCATTTTCATCATCCAGTGGCTGTACTGGTTGTTTAAGAGGTTTCTTGCTTCTGGTGTATTTAAAATACTTTTTTCTATGACTTTTTGAGTATTTAGCTAGTTCTTCAAATTCTTTTTTGATATATCAAATTATATTTTTACACTTCATTTGCCAGAGTTTATGCTTCTTTCTATTTTCCGCCCATGGATTTAACTTCCACTTTTTAAAGGATGCATTTTAGTTTAGTCTACTATGATGACTTTAAAAAGTTACCATGTAGCTTCTAGAGATTTCACTTTTGGCTCTATTCCTTTTCCAGTTCTGTTTAACTAACTTCCTCATTTGTGTATAGTACCCCTTTTTGAAATTAAATGCTACCATCTAGGGCTTCTATGGTGTTTTCTCTACCACAGGTAGACAATGTGGGAGCTGGGGAATTCACCAGCAGCAGCTGAGGAACCCCTGATCTGTCCAGGGAACCCCCAACATCAAAGGGGCCAGGCAGAATGGGGGAGCCCCCACCTTGGTAGGGGAATCCTTGGTGTCAGCTGGGCCAGGCGGCTGGGGAATCCCATCCCTAGCTGAGGAATCCCGGCTGCAGAAGGGCTGCCATGGTGGGAGGCCTGGCCTGAGAACCTCTGGCAGCAGCGGGAAACAGCAGCCAGGCAGCCCCTGCTGGAACCCTGGGAGAAACCCCTGGTGGCAGCGGGGCCAGAGGGACTGGGCAGCGCCGGCCGAGAATGCTCCGAATGAAGTGGAGCTGGTGGAGGTGGGTGGCTCTGCTGGGGAACCCCAGGGAATCACTAGCTGCAGCAGGGCAGCTCTAGCAGAAGGGGCAGAGGTAACTGGGCAGCCCCTTCCAGGGAACACCCTGCAGCAGCGGCCAGGCGGTCCTGGCTATGAGCTCTGCAGGAGCCTGCAGACAGCAGCATGAGAAACCCCTGCCGGGCCAGCATTAGAGGAGCCAGAGCAGGACATGGAGCCCCAGGAAAAGGAGCCTGGAAGTGGGCAGCCAGCAAGGGAGCACTGATCTCCCCTGGTCCAGCAAACTCCCTGGTTCGGACAGTTTAGATCCTGAGGGTGCTGGACCAGCGATATCCAACCTGTAGAATCATAGAATACTATGGCTAGAAGAGGTGTAACAGTTATCTCGAACTAAGGACTTAGTTCGAGTTAACGTTTGACTGCCGCGTGTAGCCACGGGCAGTTAGTTTGGACTAAGGGGGAGTTAAAAATGGTGCCCGGACGGGAAGATGCAAATAAAGCCCGGGATATTTAAATCCCGGGCTTCATTTGCAACTTCGAATGCCTACATTAGCCTTCCTAGTTTGAACTAGGGGGCTAGTGTAGACATACCCTGAGGGAGTCATAGAATCATAGAACCATAGAGCTGGAAGAGACCTCAGAAGGTCATCAAGTCCAGCCCCCCTGCTCTAGGCAGGACCAATCCCAACTAAATCAACCCAGCCAGGGCTTGGTCAAGCCGAGACTTAAACACCTCTAGGGTGTCAACTCTGATTTTCTGAAATCCAGGGTGTATATTTTGCTGCTCTCCTTTCTTCCTTTGTTCAGGATCCTGAAATCTACCATCTCATGATTCATCTGTAGTTGAAGTCCGGCATTATTATTAAGGATTTTTTTTTTATTTTAATAGCTTCTTTAATCTCCCTGACCATTTCACAGTCATTATCACCACTCTAGTCAGGTGGTCAGTAATATATCCTTACTGCTATGTTCTTATTGGAGCATGGAAATATTATCTATACAGATTCTATGAAACATATTGGCTAATTTAAGATTTTTAGTTAGTTTGATTCTATACTTTCTTTTACATATAGTGCCACTCCCACACGAGCACAACCTAGTCTGACCTTCCAATGTATTTTGTACCCAGGTATTACTGTGTCCCCCTGATAGTTTTTATTCTGCAAAGTTTCTGTGTTGCGTATTACATCAAGATGTGTATTACATCTTCATTTAATATGATGTACTCTAGTTCACCCATCTTATTATTTAGACTTCTGGCAATGGTATCTAAGCAATTTAAAACTTTCACTTTTTAGCAGACTGCCAACACAGTTGATGTTTCTCATCAGAGCCTATCCATATTTTATCATCTTCCATCCTCTCCTCCTTACTACGACATAGTGAATCTCCATTAATACATCCCCCCTACAGGATATCCACTTGTAACTCTTTACCTGTCATCTTTTCCCCAGCCCTAAGTTTAAAAACTGCTCTTAGAGCAGTAAGTAAATTAAACCTGAAAATATTCTTTGTAGGTTTCTCAAAACTTGTTGGCAAGCTGCAGGTTTGGGAGCAGTGTCCTAGAATGTTTAAATCTGGGATATCACAGAGAATGGACTTCCTGTGGGACAATTCAGCGCTGCACAAGGAAGTCTGATAGATGCTAGTGTTTATATTGATTTCTGTTTTCTTTTGTAAGTTGCATATTTATAAAATACAGCTTGGACCTCCCTGATTCAGCACCCTCAGGACCTGACTCATCCTGGATGAGGTATTTTGCCAGACCAGGGAAAGTAATTTCTGGCCCTCCTGCTGCTGGCCCTACCCCCTGTCCTGCTGCATCACTGGGCTTCCGGCCCCCCAGGCCCAGCTGTGCCATGTGCCAGTTCCAGCCCCCACCCCCACTGCCAAGCTTAGCTGCAGGCTGGACTTCCTGGCTCCCAGCCATCCAGCTGAACCACATGCTGGGCTTTCTGGCTCCCATTACTCCTTCTCTCCAGTGGTATGACTGCTTCCCAGCTCCCAGCCCCCCGACTCCTCATGGCACGCCGGGTTCCCACTCTTCTGACCCCTTGCAGCATGCCGGGCTTCCAGGCCCTCCTACTCCGTACAGCATGCCGGGCTCCCAGACTCCTTACCCCTTGCAGAGCACTGGGACTCTCTGATTCTTGAATCTTCATGGTCCTACCGGAGCACGGATGTTGCGGGACCAGAGAGTCCCAGTTTGTAGAGGTGCAACCTGTACCTATTTTATACATAGCTGATATGACTGGAGAAAATCTGATGAAAAATATACTTTATAATATTTTTTTAGGAAGCTGGAAAGACATTCTCTTGTACAGCTGCTCCCTTTAACTAACAGAACCGTGTCTCACCTGTCTTCCCTTTTGAAACAATTTCCATGAAAAACTGGTCTCTGCCATTTCCAAGAGGCAGGAAATCTAGAATAAATACACCTAATACAAAAGCTGGGGCTAAAGAATAATCTTAGAGCAAGGGAAAACTAATTTCCTGAAAGACTCACCAGCCTTGCTGAATTCCTTTGAGAAGCAGCAGGCCTATCGTTCTCTCCGCAGACAGCCAACAGTGAGATACCAGTTCAGCTTGTAAAGGCAGAAATGAAAGCTAACAATGCTCAGATCATTAAAGAAATGAACTCTGCAGTATAGAGTTAGACAATAAGACTGACTCTTTCACAAGAGTGGATCCCAGCATATGAAGACTGAATAACAACCTTGGATCCCCACATGACTAATGGAAACTGGGGTTAGAACAAGCTCACTGCAAAAGCAGAGCACTTAGTGGCAAGAGTGAAAGAACAAAAGAACAGAATGTGCACATCAGACATGCACCTAAGGGGAGGCAGGAAGAACTGACATGATTTCTTTCCTGTCAATGATGATTTGCTTAGTAGGAAAGGGAACATCTTACAGAAATAAAAACACAGCCCCTCATCCCCAGTTCAAAGCCCCAACAGATATCAGGCCCAGATTTCAGGCCCAGATCCAGCTAGCTAAATTGTAACATTTCTGAGCGGACATCTACACAGCAATTTCTAAAGTCAAAATAAGCTCCGCAACTTGAGCTACGTCAGTTGTGTAGCTTGTGACGAAATAACTTATTTCGGCTTTTGGCGCTGTCTACACAGCGGGAAGTCAAAGAAAAAGCACTCTTCCTCTGACTTCCCTTACTCCTTGTGAAATGAGGGTTATAGGTGTTGGAGTAATTACTCAGGGATGCTGTCTTCACATACTGTGAATATTTTCCTGATTCAGGGAAAACAAATCTGTTTTTAAGCTACCTAGGGGGGAGAGAGGGAAAGTATTTTTTCTCCAGAAGATGGCTCTCACTCCGGGGAAATGCTAGGCACTGAAAGATTTTATTTCTTACTTCTTCAGAAAGCAATCCTGGCATTATACTATGTAATCTGAATACTTCTAGTTCCTGAAGAACTGAGATTTATCTAAAATGCCGTTCTTTATACTACAAATACCTGTATGGTATAGGTTAGATGACTCTTGCTGCTGTTGCTGACAATATGAATACGTCTAAACTACACCCCTCTGTCAGCAGAGGGATGTAAATGAAGTACTTCGAAAGTGCAAATGAAGCGGGCATTTAAATATCCCGAGCTTCATTTGCATAATCGCATCATGGCGCTGTTTTGAACAAGCGCATTTTGAAACTGAAACCGCAGTTTAGATGCATTTTTTTTGACAACGGGGTGCTTTTTCAAAAGATCCTGTGCTCCTCAAAAAATGAGGCACAAAATACTGCTGATTTGCTCTGTGTGTGTGTGTGTGTGTGTGTGTGCGCCTATGATTACATATGCACCTGATGAGGAGTTTTTCAGCTCTTCTTGATCTCAAGAGAGTATTTAATTCTTTCTCCCTTACTCAGCATTGCTAGATCTACAGGTTTTTTTACACAGAGCTAATTAAGAATGTAGAATGCTACAAGGTGAAATTCACATTTCAAAAAAAAATCATTCAGCAAAATTTGGGTTATATATTTTTTATGTTTCACGACACAGCTGGTTAACATGACACTAATTTTGTAAAGGGAAAGTTTATCAAATGCTGGGTATGGAATGCTCTTTTAGCTGAAAGTGGCATATATATATACAGTGCAATCTACTTGAAAATGTAATAGAAATGGACAGACTTACCACCAAATTCATAGCTAATGGTTCCATCATCTCTTTGTGAACTAAAAACCTGGGAGAAAGCACAGTCACTGGAAACTCATAGGGCACCAATGTTCTCTGTAAGCTGTATGCTTGTGCGGCCACTCAGAAGAGATTCCACTGCGGCCCGGCTGAATTGCAGAAAAAGCGCCCATAGCTGGGTTTTGTGTTTCTCTTGGTGGTGCATATTCATACATGCCTTGGAGCATGTAAAAAGTTACTCCACACATGGAAGGAAAAGATTAGAGGGAACATTGTAGAGCCTCATGCTCCCCCCAACCCTTTGCCTCTCTTGGGAGCATTGCTTCACATTGGGTGTGCTGCTATTGGTATTCCTTCTCTGAATTCATGCTCTTCTCCCACTCCCTCAAAACAGGGTAGGAAGTGGTAGGTAGGAGTCAAAGGGACACTTAGGCTACATCTAGTCTGCAGGCTTCTTGCGCAAGAAGCTTTTTGTAGAAAAGATCTTCTGCAAAAACTTCTTGCGCAAGAGCGTGTCCATGCTGCAAAAGCGCATCGGCGCTTTTGTGCAAGAGAGCGTCCAGACTGCATGGACACTCTTGCGCAAGAAACCTCTGATTACCATTAACAGAATGGCCACCACGGCACCTGTGCTTCTTTCATTAGGCTGTTTTTGTGCAAAAAAAACCCTGTTTCCCATCCACATACACCTTTTTGCACAAGAGCTCTTGCACAAAAAGGCTTATTCCTCATAGAAAGAGGAATAACTATTGTGCAAAACCCCCTCTCTTCTTCTGATTTACTGTAAATTTACTCGCACAAAAACGTGCTTGCAGTGTGGACGCTCTTGAATTTTTGCGCAAAAACTCTGCAGTCTAGACCTGACCTTCGTGGAGAACCATCTTAACCCTCTTGTAATCTTATATTGAGAATCTGAACTCGAGGGGAATTTACAACATAAGAAATCTGCACCACAGATTTCAGAAACTGCCTCTAATTTTGCTGATGTCCAATTCTGTAGGAATAGAAGAGGAGGACAGCACGCCACAGAGCTATAGATTTCTCATTCAATGCTTCCTGCCCCATTCCCATCTGCTATTTCTTTCCTCTGCTAATGTATGTGGGAGCATCCACCCAAACCTCATACAGTAGTTTGTGCCAGATATCTACAACCTTTGGATTTTGCAATCAGTTCATTCTGAAGCCAGCTGAATCTCAAACCTTATACAACACCAGTCCTTTTTATTTACTTATGCCTTGCAAATGTGCTACATCATTACCTTATATTAGATTACTTAATATTATTAAGGAAAATGGAAAGTGTATTTTGATGTATGGTTTGATGGATGCCAGGATGGAGGGCAAAAAAAAAAAGAGAGCTTTTAATTTTATTCTTTCCTACATAACACCAGCACTAATATCACTTTATATTGTTTCCCTGCAAATGAAATGCTTTCAGTTTTGGATTATGTTTTAGTTTTCAACACCTTTGATTCTGTAACCCATAAAATACTGTTGTCTTTCTATAAGTTTTTGTTTAAAACCACTATATATACAAATAACTCAAGATAACAAATAATTGTAATGAAACATGTTTTCTAAATTGAAATAAATTGACTACAAGGTAGCACCACCTGATATATAGGAAAAGCCTTAAAAAAGCTTAATTATTAGTAAAATTCAAATTTTGGGTTTACATCTTGAAATGAAATATTGAATTGATATTCCATTTTGGAGCGAATGTGAAATAAGGTGGTAGTGAATGCATAGAGAAGAAAATTTTGTGTGTGTATGTGTGAAAGGCATCAACTTGTGCCAACCCAAATTTTGGAGGATAGTTCTTTATATAATACCGTACATTTGCTTTTTTTCTTGGTGTTATTAAAAAAACCACATTCTCTTTCAAACTGAAATATCTCCTGTAGGTGGCAGGAGATGGATTTTTAAATTAGGCTAGGTCTACACTATAGCCTTTTTTTTCCAGAAAAAGCTATGCAAATTGCGCTGCACAATTTGCGTAGCTTTTTACGACTGCTTTTCCAGAAGAGGCTTTTCCGCCATTTGGCTCTGTCTAGATGGGGCCAAATGGCGGAAAAGCTTCCTCTTCTGGAGGAGCCCTTAGTCCTCGTAGAACGAGGTATACAGGGCTCCCCGAAAGACACAAAAAAAGCGGAAGAGCAAATGTGTTCCCTGGACACCGGAGTGTTTTTCCGGGATACCTCTGGTATCCCAGAACCTCCCAGTCTAGACATACCCTTAAAGGGAAAAAAGTTCACAACATGAATTAGGAACCAGTAAATAATTTGAGGTTCATCAACCAACCAACTCCAACTTTCTAAAACTTACAAACCTGAAAAAATAAAATATCAACCAAAGAAATCCAGATGGAAATGAGATATCTAGAAACCCTGCATCCATCAAATAAGAATCTTTAAATGTTAGAGGAGCTGCATGGTAAAAAACAACAATTCATCAAAATTGCCACTGATTTAGCTTTTAAAATTATTCAGAATAACAGAACCCCTGCATCTGCGTAAAACAATGAAAGTGAATGTCTTTTTGCCTGACAACTTCAAAAAGATGAAGCTGTCTGTTTAAGCCCACAAATAATAAAAAAAGGACAGCCCTGTTGGAAAAACTCCCTCAGAAATATTAGTCACATTTTGTATATATTTTACTGATGCCTCTATGGAGACTAGTGAACATATTTCAGACTTGCTAGTTTCAGTTATACTTCCTTCTGTTGCTTCAGAGGACAATTTGTTATTGAATACCTCAGAAATATTGATTCTGAGGTGCAATGCAGACCAGTGAGGGGTTGTATTATCTCTTCTTCTGAAACTCTGGATGCTTTCAAGTACTTTGCTCATGTATTTCCCAACCTGGGATGCTCACAGTCAGCTTAAAAGTGTGCCTTAAATGTCTGTGTGTGAGACAAACCTTGCACAGCAGCTTTGATCCCAGCAGCCTGTTTATAGCCCTACCCTGCCTTTCATCAGCCTTGTTTACAACCAGCAAAGTAGCCCCAAACAGTCCTCATCCCTAATTTTCCAAAAACTATGTGCTGTGCCTTCTCCTGGATCATTCTGACACATGGTGGGTTCATTTATTCCTCTAAAGACATAAAAAAGCAAATCCCATCTTCTTAACTTAACCTGAGTAAATACATCCTTCCATTTAAACACTTCCCTAAATTGGCTTCTACTAAGAATAAACTACATGTGTTAATTTTAGGCTATGGATTAAATGACGCCAAATAAAAGAAAGTTACAAAGGGCTATAAGCAAATAGAAGTGAAAACATGTGTCTAAAAATCTAAAATGTAATCTAGCAAGATATAGGCTTTGTTCAGGATGGTTTCTCACCTATATTCAGTTTACAAAGACTTCAACCCTCCCTACTGTGCCTGAAGGTCTCACCTTTCTTAGCTTGCAAGAGCGCTGTTCCCTAGTGTCTGTCTAGTGATTTAGGGATTCTCTGTGCCTCCCATTATAGTTCAGTAAACATTATAAAAGCATCTCTCTCAAAGTTCATTGATTTTGTTTTCAGAAGCAGGATGACCTCATGCTGTTTGTCCTTCCTGTGGTCTTCCTATATCACTGATGATTCCTTTCTGTGGTCTTCTATCACTGTTTAAACGGGGCCTCCATTGCTTGCTTAATTTCTTTGGTGATAGGCAGATAATTGTGATGTTCCCTCCAGTCTTGGAGATACTGTTTCTCCCTTTGGTACACAGACTGTAAACCATAACATTAGTAAGTATTCATAATTCCTTATGTTAATACATACAGTTCCCAATGATAATAATCACCAGTATGTCATAGTCTAGCATAAAGGACCTCACTCAATTTCTGGCTACAACTGGTCTTATATTACTGGCAAAGTTGTTGTTCTTTGTCCCATCAGTTCCTGCTCTGGAATATTTTGGCACACATGGTATGGAGTATTCCTGTGTATCAAAAATTCCCCAAAGGGGTCTTTATCAGAAGAAATAGCTTTGTGTGATAGTCTTAGCTGGTTTCACAGCTGATTTCACCTTATCTTTACTCTGTGGGTATGTTGGAGAGGAGGTATAGCATTCAGTCTCTTCTTTGTGTTAAAATTCCTTCAATTCTTTTAATGCAATTTGGAATCCATTCTTAACGTATTCCAGATACTACATTTACCATCTTGCAAAGTGAGACTTCAGTCTGCCAATCATTAACTTGCTTCTTGTATCAGGCAGGTCATTGATGTTCCAATAATGTGAACTGCAACCAAATATTGTTTTTCCTTCAAGATAAACAATTCTGCTCCCACCTTTTCCCATAGAGCAGTATGTGGCTATGTGGTAAGAGTCTCTGTCTCTGGATGGTTATCACACAACTGTCAGGGGTCACATCCTTTTATCAAGAAAAAGGAGTGTATTCATTTCCAGCCAGTAAATGCACACATAAGTCAAATGCATTCTCAAGCCCATATAATATAATTGTCAATGCTCAGGTCAGAGGCATGCCTGGCATCCTTATGTAATGAATCAGGGAAAACAGCTCTCCATCCTCAAAACTCTCCCTTGCTTTTTAAAATTATCTCCATTGTTCATGGAACTCCAGTTTTTGCACTGCAACAATATAATTCTGATGCTGTATCCTGAACAAAACCATGGTTATAAAGTCTGTATTTCCCAAGAGGGGTCTGTGTGCTTGCCTTCCACTATCACAAACTTTAGTTGGTACCATCTGCTATTTTTCAGATTAGTTACTCTAAAATCAACTTTTCCTACAGGCTGCATTATGTTCTCATTGTACTGTGTTAGACTGCCAGCTTTTTGTAATGGGTGTGCTCAAGTCCAATTCCCCTTCAAAATGATATTGCAGGAACTCTAACTGCCCAGCTGAAATCACACAGGGTGTTTTATGCTGCATATATGGAGGCTGGCATTATCTCGTGTTGCTTTCCTATCCCAGAAGTCTGAATATAATCTTGCACTGAAAGAGAGAGTCATGATGTCATCACTGCTGTCAAATATGCCATCAGCCTTCTGTACATGAGGGACCTTTCTCTTGCACACCCTGTGAAGTGGTTCAGCTTCATACATTCCTTGCAATGCTGTCTTAGCTTGGGGCACCTCTCGAGGTCCCTTTCAGTCCTAGTATTCTATGATCCTATTATTCTTTTTCCAAATATGCTTTATCTGACAGTATCTCACTATGTATATGGAACACTGGCCACCTGCTCTCCTTTGCTATTGTCCCACTGCATTTACTTCTGAGGCCTCAATCTTTTTTTTCTGAGGCTTTCTTTGTATGCCTCATGTCTAAGCATCAGTCTAATGTGAGATTGCTTTCCTAGGGCACGTCTGGACTTGCTTTCACTTTTGAAAGATGATATGCAAATTTGGCATGAATTTTCATATCTTCTTCCAATCACTTTTTTGAAAGAGGTTCTTTCGAAAAAGAAAGTAGTCTAGACGTGCCATGGAAAAGCAGAGAAACCCCTTTTTCAAAAGAACCATGTAAACCTCATTTTTTTTTAGGAAGAACGGTTCTTTCAAAAAAGAGTTTTTTACTTAAAAGAACCATGTCTAGACTACTTTCTTTTTCAAAAGAACCTCTTTTGAAAAAGCGATCAGAAGAAGATATGCAAATTCACACTTAATTTGCATATCTCCTTTTGAAAATGAAAGCAAGTCTAGATGTGCCCCCTGAGTATTTGCTCCCTTAGTAGTGAGCCCAAGTAGTCCAAACTATCTGTCTCGAATCAGGGAGTCTGTTGAATTCCCCACATTGTATGTATGAGCCCATGTGCATAATGTGATAACATGGAGGGATCCGTCTCCTGCCCTTTGAATTGGTCTCTATTGAAAATTCCACAGTTGTTCCACAGTTCCATTTTGCTATGGGGAACACTAGGTCCCTAGGACTCTTAGGACTTCCTGAGGCTTCAGGCAGTGGTAATATTTCAGAATGGTTGGAGACATCACTGACTTACTCTCAAGTCAGGTAAAATTATACTTTTCCTGCTGTTTTCATCTTCCTGATAGCCAAGTCTGTGTACAGCTCAAACTCCTCCTTCCCACTGGGCCCATTGCTGGTCTCCCACTGGGCCCATTGCTGTTATACATCTGTGTTTCCAAACACTAGGGCTGTGTCTAGACTAGCCAGTTTTTCCGGAAAATCAGCCGCTTTTCTGGAAAAACTTGCCAGCTATCTACACTGGCACCGCTTGAATTTCCGCAAGAACACTGACTTCCTACTGTAAGAAATCAGTGCTTCTTGAAATACTATTCTGCTCCCATTCAGGCAAAAGTCCCTTTGTGCAAAGCCGCAAAGGGCCAGTGTAGACAGCTCAGATTTGTTTTCATAAAAAAGCCCCGATCGCGAAAATGGTGATCGAGGCTTTTTGAGCGCTGTCTAGATTAGCACGGGGCTTTTCGCAAAAGTGCTTTTGCGGAAAAGCGTCGTGCTAATCTAAACGCTCTGTTCCGAAAATGCTTTTAACGGAAAACTTTTCCGTTAAAAGCCTTTCCGGAAAATCATGCCAATCTAGACGCAGCCTAGGGCTCTTAGAGGCTTCAGACTAAGTTCCATGGCTTATGCGGCCAGCTGGTGCACTGCAGAGAACTCACAACTCAGCTGCTGCCACCGTGTTTCATTAACAAACAGTTGACGCTGAGCACAGCTTAAGTTGAATAAGTGGAACTTTATTATATATTATGGACAGTCATGTGATTGAGTTGCTTCTAGCTTTTCTCCACACTTTCCACTGGTCTCCTGTCAGTAAAAGTCTCTGTAGAAAGCATGGGTCCTCTGACTCCAGTTCCACTGGTTGTGTCATAGGACTGTCAAATATTAAAAAAGAAAATCTTGAGTAATTCTTGCGGCTTTCATTGGCATACCTGATGTAAACTGTCTTTAAAAGGCCCTGAACACAGCTAGTAGGGTTCAGTGGTTCCATGGGCATTAATCATGATCAGTGTGTAATATTAAATAAGGCTTCTTCAAAATGAATATAAATTAAGGCTGTAATTCCGTCGCAGCCTGCTAGTACCACGAGAAACCACTCAAGATTCACTCTGATGGTTTACGATGTCTCCAGAAGCCCTTGATGGAATTATAGCCTTATTAAGTACAGTTGAGGTACATTATTTGTAACTTATTGCAGGTTACTACACCTACATGTTGTTATTCCCATTGGAAATTAGAAATTGCTGCACTTTCATCAACGATTAAATCTTGCAGGATGTGTGTGTGGGGGGGAGAGGGAGCTAATGATCGGATTGTATGTGATTCTTAATTTCTCTCACTTTTTAGCTTGGTAAAGTTATTAACATCAGGAGAGAAAGCCTCAATGCCTGTTACATCAGGACTTTATTTGTAACAATATAATAAAATTTGGATTGACATTTATCTAGCACCTTTCGTACAGCTTCCAAACTTTTTCTAGATAAGGATTATTCAACCACAAGTGAAATGCAACAGCCTTTAAAAACAATGTTATGTAATGGTGAAGAATACTATATCCAATTCAAACAACACAAGGAGTTTTAGGGATACAAAATGTATGTGGTAAAGAGTCCAGTTGTTGTTACCCAGTCTTATGAAAAGTGCCATGGGACTTCAATAGACAAAAATAGACAAGGTCTCAGTTCTCTTTCTGAACTTCAAGACAGCCTCTGTTTTAGGATTGTGATTACCTATTTTCATCCTGTAGCACAGAGAGGAGTGACTCAGAGGAAAAGCATGGCCATGTCTACACTAGGAGATTTTTTTGAATTTTCTAAGTTTGATTTCTGGGCGCCTGATTTTACAAATTCGAATTTCCATGTCCTCACTACAGTGCTCCACTCTTGCGGAGGGAGGGGACAGTGGGCAAGGCTCCTACCCTCATGGTCTCCATGTTGTGAGGGGAAGGAGAGAGGCTGAGCTCAAGATGTGGGCTACCTCAAAGGCAGACGTGGACCACTAGTGGTCCATGGACTGCAGTTTGAGATCTACTGCTTTGCAGACTACACAAATGGATTAATCAGGGGTGGCAGAAATCTGGGCTGCAGAAAAGATGGCAGTGAGACCAGATTAGGATAACAGTAGATTCCACAGCTTATGAACAGGAAGCTTAAGTTAGGGTATGATATAAGACTGTTCAGAGCTTGAAAAGGATAGTGAGCACTTCCGGATGATGAATGCAGAACTCACTTTAGGTACTAATTGTGAATAATAAATTACAAGTTAATTAATTCAGTCTGGAATGGAACTGTAGTGAATGGCTGTTTCTTCAGCAGCCTTTGAAGATCAACTATGGTCCCTCAGAGGAACTTCCCACTGCTGGGGACAGGGTTCTTGTAATAAGAGACCAAAGGGAGGAGTTCCCAAGGTAAAATTCCAAGTAGCAAACTTTGTTGTGTGAGCAGATAACCAAGACTAGGTCATAGGAAACTCAGGGTTATAACTCCTTCTTTAAAAAAAAAAATTGTCTATGTGTAGTAGTGATCTCTCCTGATGAAGGCTGTGATTCTGGAAGGACATATACAGGTGTGTCGAGGGGCTCGTCCCCCCCTCAGCTTTGCCACAAAGTCAATGTCCCTCTATCAGGGTAAATACGGCTAGTAGCCTAGTCCCCAAAGTCAATGCCCCTCTAGCAGGATAAATACGGCTTGCAGCCTAGTCCCCAAAGGCAGTGCCCCTCTTGCAGGGTAAATACGGCTTGCAGCCTAGTCCCCAAAGGCAGTGCCCCTCTTGCAGGGTAAATATGGCTTGCAGCCTAGTCCCCAAAGGCTTGCAGCCTAGTCCCCAAAGGCAGTGCCCCTCTAGCAGGGTAAATATGGCTTCTGAGGCCTAGCCACACGGAAAAGCCTTTCCTGGATCAGGGGTTGATTGTCCAGGGTAGGGAAAAGGGTGGTAGGGGGACCCAGGCCCTCCCTCCCCACCGGGTCCCAGCCTAGGGCCCTTTAGGAGGGACTACCTGGCAGATAGACGCCAAGCCACATTATCAGTCCTTTGTCCTGGGCTGCTTCCTGCCACACCCTGGTACCCTGGCAGCTGCTGGCTCTGCTCCAGGGTTGGCCACGGGCAGCGATTCAGGTCTCAGCTGCTGCAGAAACACCGGCGCAGCCTGACCTCCTCCTTCCCCCTGCAGCCTTCGTCACTGCAGGGCTCTCTTTGCTTTTATACCCTGGTTCTGCTGGGAGCATGCTTAGCAGGGCTGGAGGGGAGGGGCCTTCTTAGCCAGCTGGGCCTGGGCTATTCCCTGCCCTTCAGTGCGGGGCCTGTCCACCCCATCACAACTTTATCTACATGAATAATTAGATTGATTTCACTGGGACTATTCACATGTGTAAAACTAAGCATATGTGTATGACTTGGCAGAAACAGGGCCAAAGTCTCATACAGTGCTAATATTTACCAAATATGAATGTCAGAAAGCTATAGCATATTAGTTTAATACAATCTGTTTAGAATAAATAAAATAATTAATAATGTCCTATTTTGTGAGCTTGCTTTGCTGCATTCTGAATTTTTGTCCTAACTAGTAGATGGATTATTGTAGTGAGAACTAAGTTTTCAGATTGAAATGGTACAATATGGGGTAATTATTTATATACACACAGACTCACCGGGGCCTCTTTTTATTTAGATGTAATTTATGGTTTGAACATTTAAATATATATATGCCACTCTTAGTATCATTTGACTAGCTTTTTAGCTTGTATACTTATGATGAACAATAATTTTATGTTCAAACGGAAGACTGGGATAAAATAAACAGTGATGCAAAATTTTAGAGCATGTAACATAAATGACCCACTTAAAATTCATTGATATTTGGAGATGTTAACAGATTAAGTGCTCTTTGCTTTTAATAAAAAAACATGGTCTATCATTGATAGTAAGGGGAATATACTGCAAGACACCATTGTTTATATATCATGTTTTTCAAGGATTTTGTATTTTTCTTTTAAGATAAATAAGCTTAAAATAATACATGGAGAACATACTAGATTAATGTGAATAAATTAGGGAAATGTGGTCTAGATGAAATTACAATAACATTGGTGCATAACTGGTTGAAAAACTGCACTCAAAGAATATTTATAAGTGTACCCTTGGACTGGGAGGATGCATGAAGTGAAAATCAGTCCAACTCCTGTACTTTTCAATATTTTCATTAATGGCTTAGACAATGGAGTGTAGAGTGTGCTTATAAAATTTGCAGATGAAACCAAGCTGGGAGGAGTTTCTAGCACTTTGGAGGACAGTCTTATAAGTCAAAAACAACCTTAACAAATTGGAGAATTGGTTTGAAATGAATAAAATGAAATTCAATATAGTGCAAACTACTTCAGTTAGGAAGGAAAAATCCAATAACTGGATCGGTCGTTGTACTGTTGAAAAGGATTAGGAGTTATAGTGGATCACAAATTGAATAAGTGTCAATAATTTGATGCAATTACATAAAAAGTGAATATTTTTTTCTGGAATTATTAAAGAGTGTTGTACGTAAGACACTGGAGGTCATTGTTAACTGTACTCAGCACTGGTGAGCACTCAGCTGGAATACTGTGTCCTGGGTTTTACACACTTTAGGAGACTTAGAGGGTTAGCTATGTTAGTTTGTAACTGAAAAAATATATATAGTATCATGAGCTTTCGTGTGCACAAACCACTTCTCCAGATATATATTTGTCATCTGGAGAAGTGGGTTGTGCCCACAAAAGCTCACGATGCTATTCTTTTCTTTTTTTTTTGTTAGCCTCTAAGGTGCTATAGGACCACTTGTCATTCTTTTAAACTTTTTTTTTACACTTTAGGAAAGTTGCAGACAAATTGGGGAGTATTCAGAGGAGAACAACAAAAACATTAAAGCTCTAGAAAACCAGACCTATGATGAAAGGTTTAAAAACCTGGAGATATTTAGCCCTAAGAAAAGAAAACTGAGCAGGGACCTGTTAAGTCTTTAAATATGTTAAACACTGTTATAAGGAGGATCTTAATCAGTTTTTCTCCATGTCCACTGAAGGCAGGACAAGGCATAATGGGCTTAATCTATAGCAAGGGGGACTTGGGGGATTTAGCTCAGAAAAAACCCCATTGTAACTGAGAAAGTAGTTTAATTCTGGAATAGGCTTACAAGAGAGGTTGTGTAATCCCTGTAATTGGACAGTTTTAAAGAACAGGTTAGACAATCAACTGTTATTTGGTTCTTCTTCTGTGCAGGGGGGGGTTGGACCTGATTATCTCTCAAGGACATTTTTGTACATTTTGACATTTCTATGATTTTATGTGCTTGAAAATATTTTTCAGCTAAACAAGACAAGACGAGAAAGTGTTGGGATAATATAAAGACTGAAGCTAATGATAAAATTGTGGGAAAGTAAAGATCCATATTAAATTCCATGCTCCAGTTATAAATATCCAAAATGACAGATAAAACAGACATGTTTTATTGGATGCATCATTTTTTATTTAATTGTGTACTTCATTGTATTATGAATGCACATAAATTTGCCTTTCAAGACTTATACATTTTAGATTTAACAGTTATTACAAAAATACAGATACAGTCACAGGAAAAGATAATGAATAACAAAAAAAAGTATTTAAAATTAACTTCTCTACTTACAATAGTTCTCATTTAAAATGCACTTAATAACTGTTTGATAGATAATTAAACACATAAACACCAACATAAGCCCAAAAAGTTTCCACAAATACTACTTGACAACTACATTATAAATCCTAAAGCAAGCATAGAGCATGGTTATTACATTGTTATTCAGAAGAGTAATCTGTTGATTTTCAGAGACTTAAATGTGTATGGTCTGCAGGCCCAGTAGGGCCTACTTCCACCAAACCTTGCGTACATGCTTAACTTTAAGAACCTATGTACCTCTATTATATTGAATGGGAAGTAGGCATAATTCTAAACAGGAGATTTTTGCGAGATCAGAGCCTTAGAGTAACAGACTTATTTAATTAGTAAGGGAGTTGTAGTAGGTCATCAAGTCCCCTCAGTTGCAATAAGGTAGAATTTAATTTCATTATTCTTAAATAATTCCTGAGGAGTAGGTGTTAAAAACAGCACTGAATAATGGCATTAAATGCAATTCCATGGGGCTCCCTTGGAATTCTCCCTAGGTGGTTCGGCTATCTCACTGATAATCTTCTCCTAACACCTAAACCACGGGGTGAGGGTAGCGGTGGTGACGGTGAACGGGGGAATAAAGAGTGAGTGGTCTGCTCTATACTAAGCTACCTTGGCTATTAGTAAGGAGTCTGTCTACATATTATGTAGACTCCACACAATAATGAAAGAGAACACGGAAGAAGTAAAAAAGGGCAATGACTCCACAGCCTCTTTTGTTTTCTATGTGTCTATTTTTGTTGTTTTAAAAACAGAATACCATGTTATGACAAGATATAGTCATATGTCATCTGGCCCTGTATTCATTCTTTGTAACAGAGCTTATACGCATTTTGTAAGTTTCTCAAGAATTATGATTTGGTTCATATTTTTTATATTTATGAAAAATTATGGCTATTTAGTATAATGATTTCTTGCATCATTAAATCTTCATAATAAGTCTTGTATTCCTGTTATGCTCTCATTCATAATGCAATTGTTCTAGTCTCCTTCACACCCATCATGGGGCATGATGGTGAATAGTGCTCAATGTGAATTATGCCATTATATCTCAACTCTACTTTTTTGATATTATATTAAAATCTGCATTACATTAGTAATTGTAAATTAGTGTCATATTACTAGTGTCAGGATTTATGGTAGTTGTTATGGTTGGCAAAGTCAAAACAGTTCTAATTTGTACCATTTACATGAGCTCTACTCAGTTCAATTCTGAAATATAACTCTCATCAAATTGCTTTATAACTTTAGGAAAGTACACAGAACATGGGACTAACATTGCTGTAGTTAAAAAAAAAAGATATGGAAAGCTATAAAATTTATGGTACAATCTAAGGGCATTGAAAATGCCAGAGTAAAATTTGGCTTACTACACTTTAAAGTAGTAGTATGCCAAACTTCACTGTAGAAGGATCTAGCCATGATGTTACAGCTTACCAGGCTGGTGCACTGTAGATTCTCTCTGTGACTTGCTGTGCAAAAATATACCATGTAGAACAACCCTACATGAAAATTCCTTGTTGTATGGATCTAAATAAAGTATGCGCTTAAGAGTTTTGCTGATTTGGGGCATAAATACGAACAATAAAGAAATATAGAATTGAAGTAGAAATGACCAAATAATTAAAATCCAGATTTTCTGAGGAGATGACTAATGTTGTTAAGTCATACATTTTTTGACTTGAGTCACCTAGAACTTCATTCTAAGAGGTATTAAACTTAAAAAATTCTTTGTAAACTCAATGAGAGTTGCAGTTGGCCTGTACCTCTAAAATTAGGTCCAAGGTATTTTCAAAGTGGGCATCCAAAATCAGTGGACACTGCATAAAATATTTGCTTATGACTAGTTTATTAGAATGGGTCAATTTCACACACACACACACACACACACCCATCACTTCAATGTGCTGAAACTGAATAATATATAACATTGTGTATATTCATATATACATTCTAATAAGTAAATGAGGTGCTCTTTGCTTTTAGTAAAAAAGGGTATCTCATTGATAGTAATGGGAATATACTGCAAAACAACATACTAATTCACACATCTTTATGGCTTTTAGGATTTCGTATTTTTCTGGTAAAATAAATAATCCTGATGTATACATAGAAAACATACTAGGCTAATATGAATAAATTAGGGAAATGTGGTCTAAATGAAATTACTATAACATGGGTGCCAAACTGGCTGAGAAAATGTAGTCAGAGTTAACAACAGCTTGTTGTCAAACTGCTACAGATTAAGCTCATATCTTTTTGTCCTATATTCAGTATAACCGGAGAACAATTAACCACCATTTTCTTAATCTTTGAAGACTCATTTAGGACCCCTGCCCAGTTTTAGTGTTTAAGTCTGTCATGACCATGAGGGATGGGCAGCAGCCTGGGGAATAAGGGGTTAACTTTACCTAGCCAGGTATCTGCTCAGCCAATAGAAATGCAGATAAGGATTTCAAACCAGGACAAAGGAATTTTGGGGTTTTCCCATCCTTTGTCTCTGAGCATTTTCTCTCCAGATACTGAGGGAGACAGATATGTCTCTATCTCCAAGAAAAGACTCTCCACTATCTGTAAGTAGGGGAAAGTTTAGATAAATCCATTAGGTTTTATTGTTTTATGGTTTGGGAATGGGACTCTGATGTCTGTGCATTTAAACATGGGTTTTTCTCTCCTGTGTAACTAAGTTTTGGCCCATGGTGGAATTCCCCATGAGTTTATTAATTGGTGACTTTTCCATCTAGTCATTATACTTGTAACAGGAGTATTGTGGTGATAATAAAAGTTCTTTCTCTTTCTTTTTTATTAACCTGGTATTAGTTAATTTTTTGTGTCCTGGTTTTACTGTAGAGCTGAGATTTCCCAAGTGCTCTCTCCCCTGGCTTTCTTATCATTACTTGGGTGGCAGCAGCGGATTTTTATCCCAAAATCTAGATTTTTTTAAGATTTTGGGGGGAAGTTTTATACCAAAGCCTGGAAAGATAAGATTTTGGGGTACTTTTGTGGGCCCGCACTTCAGCATTTATCGTGACAGAATGGGGAAAAAGCCTTGACAAAACCTAAATAATTCCCAATTATATTAACTTTTCCATATAGGTCAGGTGTTATAAACCTTTTGCTATTTGTAATGCTTTCCTCTGGACTCTCTTCAATGTATCCACATGTTTCCTAAAGTGCAGAAATAAGCATTGGACACAGTACTCTGGCTATAGCTTTCCCAGTGCTCAGTAGAGTTGGCTAATTACTTCCCATGTCTTACATACAAAACTATATTCTTCTTTGCAACTGCATCACAGTGTTGATACGCTCACTTTGTGATGCCTCCAGATCTTTTTCAGCAGTCTACACCCTAGCCAATTATTCCCTATTTTGTAATTGTGCATTTGATTTAGCCTTCCTAAGTGAAGTACTTTACACTTATCTTTATTAAATTTCATTTTATTGATTTCAGACCAATTCTCCACTTTGTCTAGGTTGTTTTGAATTCTAATCTTGCAAGGAGGCTGTAAACATTTTAAAGTTTGTGGGCTCCTTTAAGACAGTCAGGGGATATGACTGTTTATAAGGGGTGAAATTCTCATTTTTTGAGTCCCAAATCAACTTTTAGGTACCTCAGCATACTTGCTTTTCTTCAGAAACTGACTGATACTTATAATATTCACCCGCAGATTAGTGCATCCTATTTTATTCAAAAATACAGATGTCACATGTACATTCTAACCCAGCAGGAGTCTTATTGAGTATTGGAAGGCCAAAATGTGTATTCTTTTTTTGGTATGTGTATATACATAAGCTATTACATCTGGATTGCATAATTAATCAGTGGCAATATATACCAAAAAATTAGGACAATGATCAGACAGAAATGTCAGTACAATGTCTATCTACATATCTCCTGAAAATTTGTACAGGTTGAACCTCTCTCATCTGGCACCATTAGGACCTGATCTGTGCCAAACCAAAGTATTTGCTGAACCATGGGAGATCAATATTGTCTAGCAGCATTACCAAAACTTACAATGCTTCCTGGTTTCTTAGAAGACACTTAGGGGTAAATTAGAACTAAATAGCAGCACAGAACACTGAGAGCCAGGACTGATTACTGTAAGCAAACGTTATAGGACCATGAGAAATTTGGATACACCCATGATAAGTGGACATCCAGCTAACTAAAATCAAGCCAGACCATGGATATTGCTGGACCAGAAAGTTCCGGACTAGTGAGGGTCAACTTGTAGTTTTACAAATTCCTGATATAGCTCTGTTGACTCAATTGTAGCCAATATCAAAGTGGTGGACTGAATGTTTTCATGGTAAATGGACAAAAATAGAAAATTCATTAGTTGTTCTCCATGGTAGTCCATTGGTATTGAAAAGAAAGATTACAAGTGTTAAATCCTCACTATTAGGGAAATTCAAAAGCTGCCGTTGCCACTGTTTCCCCTGAAACAAAAGAAACCTATTCACAAAATTAATTAATGAGTTGGACTGTGCATCAGAGAGCATGGACACTAAAGTAAAAGCTCTTGAAAAACCACATAGAACATACATCATTGCAGATAGTCTACTGGAATAGTATTCTGAAAATTATTGATAATCTCTATACAATCAGTCTCAGTTAAAAAAATTGTAAAGTGGAACCTGATAAATTACAGAAGGCTGGTAATGTTAGAAACTCAAATAAGGTCTAAAACTAGGTATATTTTCTCTGAACTAGACTAACCTATTGTCCTATCTGAATAAAACATTGTCTAAAGTACTGTCATCAAACTCTTTTGCTGATATAGCTTTGTTGCCTTCAGTAGAACACCGCCACAAATAATTTGGCTCCTGAAACAAAAGATTCAAAAAGTCCATAATGAAAAGGCATTAAGGTTAAGTAGAAGTTTAAGTGCTTTACTAAATTGGAATTATACTTTTAATAGCCAAATGCTTTAAACCAACTGATGGAGAGAAGATTAAAAACAACCATTTGGAGCCTACATAGAGAAGAGGATGAATGGATATCTAAAAGCACTATATGCAGTGATCCTTTATACCTTTATTTAACATATTGGTCATAATTGCTACACATTATTTTCTTTGTTTAGCAAAATTACTCAGACAAATTTAATCACTTGTTATTTTCATTTAATAGTAGGAAGTAGAGAAGAGACATTACCTCATATTCACCTACATATAGAGAAGCAAATAGACATACATGCTCAATAACAAGCAAGGACTCTCTTGAAAATATATGCCATGCCAAAAAAAGTGTTTGTGGTATTAATGGGAATTTTTTATCTTCTGAGAATTATGACTTTAACAATTATGGGAAAGCATGGGTTTATCTGGTGTATCTGAATATGAATTAGGGCTGCGTCTAGACTGGCATGATTTTGCGCAAATACTTTTAACGGAAAAGTTTTTCCGTTAAAAGTATTTGCGCAAGAGAGCATCTACACTGGCATAGATGCTTTTGCACAAAAGCACATATTTTGCTCAAAAGCATCCGTGCCAGTGTAGACGCTCTCTTGCGCAAGAAAGCTCCGATGGCCATTTTAGCCATCGGGCTTTCTTGCACAAGAAATTAACGATGCTGTCTACACTGGCTCTCTTGCGCAAGAATACTTGCGCAAGAGGGCTTATCCCTGAGAGGGAGCATCAGCATATTTGCACAAGAAGCACTGATTTTGTACAGTACAAGATCAGTGTTCTTGCGCAAATACTCGCGGCCAGTGTAGACAGGTGGCAAGATTTTGCACAAAAGCGGCCACTTTTGCGCAAAATCTTGCCAGTCTAGATGCAGCCTAG
Source organism: Rafetus swinhoei (assembly GCA_019425775.1). Lineage (NCBI taxonomy): Eukaryota > Metazoa > Chordata > Testudines > Trionychidae > Rafetus > Rafetus swinhoei. Next base: position 184,109,870 of record CM033437.1, on the reverse strand, counting down.
GTGTCTTGCTTCCTAGAAAATGCAGACTTCTATTTCATGGAAATTTATCATCAATGGATCAAATGGGAAGTAATACATTTTAATACCATTACTATTATTTTGTTTTAATGTGGAAATTACAAAATTATAATTAGTGTGGTCCCTCTTCCATTAAAGGTAATAGAAAAACCTCCCATTTACTTCCTTTCAAGCAGTAGTAGGCCCAGTGTAATGAAAAGATAGTTAAATCCTAGCTACCATACTATAGCTGATGATAAAATAGACTCAAGTTAATTAATAGAGCTTATATTGAGTTAATAGAGCTAGCACAGAGTCCTCATGAATACAGCATAAAAATAGGGCAAAAAGATGAGATTTTACTGGTGGGGAGAACTGTATGACTTTTTCCCAGGCTCTGCAGCATGTTACAGAGATTCTACTAATCAATTTTGCACAAAGGATTGTCTCTGTATCTTGCCCAAGTCAGCAAAATATAGCTGAAAAATGTAATTGAAGGTATTTGCTGCTGCTAAGTAAAAAAATTAAATAAAAAATCAACAAGTGAGAGACCCCCTTATCGATTATCACAGCAACACTGCTGTCCTGCTCTTAGAGTTCACAGTCAATTAATAAATCCCTATTTCGGGGAGGATAAAAGCAAAGTTTCAACTTAGTATAGAAAGTCTTCACCAAAAAAAAAAAAATCATTCTTACGATTTTACATATAATATAAAGCTGTTTAAGCTAAAAGTAGATATTTCTTATTTTTGGGAGGTTTTGAGTTATCTCACAAATCTGGGTGGCTCTTATGCTTGATAGATTTTTTAGCAACTTATAAATGGTCCAGTCAGACTACCTTTTTATCTTGTTTTGTTTTAATACATATTTCTCACAGTCTAATCCATACAAGGGTGAACTTAAAATGTGTGGCACCTCACAAGAGGAATCACTGGAGTGCTTCTGTTCTGGTTACAATGTAAGGCAATGACTTAAATACGTACTTAAACTGAAGACAGTCTCTCAAATAAATACCTTTAGTGACATTAAATAAAAGCATATTTATAACAGTCTTTTGGATTTTGAAGTACTGATAGGGAAGTGGAGCTCATATGCTTGTTCTTTGGATCATCCAGAGTCACCAATATTTTTAAAATCTTTCTTCAAGATTTACTTCGACAGAACTGGGAATCAGAGGTCAGTGGAAGGTTTTGTGCAATGCAAGCCTGGTTCTTAAAGACAATGGGATCTTTATCCTGGAATTAATTCAAGTCAGGATCAGTCTCCATTTAAACATTAATCTATTATATCAATGAAATATGTTTGGGTTGTTTTTTTTGTGATGTAGGTATGTATTATATCCAGATGGAAAATCTGAGCCAGAAAGATTGTGGTCTACTTTCCTTTTCACGTAAATATAAATTAAGAATTGAATGTCAACATTACATTAAAATTTCCATACTTTGTTACCAACACTTCCACTGTTTACTGGGCTCTGTTACATTACTGGATTTTAAGGTGATCAGACAGGTCACTGCTACACCCAAGGGGGGAGGTTGCCCCAAAGTCTGTACAAAGGGGGCCATGTGAGATGTCAAATGAAAGCTTATGTTCTACTGATTTTATGTATGTTATTCATGTACTTGTGTGATATCTGTATGTGGAGTTATAAATATGTACTCTGTGTTAATGCTGGAAGATTCTCTGTCTGAGACAGAGCAATGAGCCAGGTATGTTCAGTCAGTGACTATGCTAATTAGAAAGGCTCCAGGGACAAGGCTCTCAGAGAGGCCAATACACACCTGAGGAATGTGTCTGGGACCTGCAAACCAGCCAATATCATGACTGCTGATTTGGGACGCAGGGATAGGTCACTGGGCCATGTGACCTGCTCCAGCTTGGAAGATACCAGGGATGGATATAAAATGCCATGAGGTGGATTCCATCTTGCCTTCAATTCTGCTGCTGATTCCAGATGCAGCCTTGCAAGGAACAGTGAGCCGGGAAGAATCGTTGACCCATCCTGACATAGCATGTACACCAGAGACTTTTAAGATAGCAGTTTATAACATCTCTGCTAAGAGCCTGCATCAAGAACTTGGTGATTCGATGCATGAAATGTATTCTCCTTAACAACCTTACTCTGATGCTTTTCTTTCTTTTATTAATAAACCTTTAGATTTTAGATTCTAAAGGATTGGTTCAGCATGATCTTGTGGGTAAGATCCAAAGTGTAAATTGACTGGGGATTTATGGCTGGTTCTTTGGGACTGGAAAGACCCATTCAGGGTAGGTGAGATTGGGTTCTATAATCCCTCACCTGTGTGTTAGGCCCGGGGCTGATTGTGGCACAGGGAGAGATGAGGTGTCTGAGGGGTTTTGCTTGTGAGGCTTCCTGCTGGTCAGATTGGCAGCTGAAGCGCTCAGTGTGACTGGTTTGTGGCCTATTTGGAAGGGTCTCCAGTCAGGGACTGTAAGGAGCCCTGAGTTTGAGCAATTCACCCTGAGCGGACGCCTTCACCGGTGCCCAGACCTGGCCCAGTCCATCACAGGCTCTTAGAAGTAATTTAAGGGAAAATTAGAGCTAAATATTAACAGCACAGAACACTGAGAGTCAGGACTGGTGGTTGAAAGCAAACTTTATGGAACTGTGGGAAACTTGGCTCCACCCATAATCGATGGACATCTAGCTAACTAAAATCATTCTGGACCACAGCTGCTGCCGGACCAGAGAGTAACAGACTAGAGAGGTTCAACTTGTACTATCTTTACTAAGACAGTGCTCTTTCTAAGACCTGCATTTCCCTTAGTTAGGGTCCAATTCTGTAAACTCTTCTAAACAAGCAGACCCTACATCACATGGAGCTCTAGAACTGTACAAAACTATCTCCAGAAGATATTCAGTGTAGGCATTATGATCCATCTGCACAGGTGCAGATGCAGTAGTGTCAGGGCTTTTTTACATCAATTGTCTTCTCTCATTTTTGATGTATGTAAGAATGGATGAAGTTGCATAATTAGGGAAATACAACAGCAGATAATTTGGCCCTATGTGTTTACATTTGTGTGTTTTAATGTTTACACTAATATAAGTTTCAAAAAAGAATTATATCACTCTGGCTTTTATTAACTGGATCATTGTATAGAAGGCATAGAGGCAATTGTCCTGCTCTCCTCGGTACAGGTGAGACTTCATCTAGACTACTCTAACCAGTCTTGAGCACTTTCAGAAAGATTTGGATAAACTGGAGAGAATCTAGAGAGCAAAAGAAAATGACAAAAGGTTGAGAAAACTTATGAGGAAAGATTGAAGAAACTGGACATGTTTTGTCTTGGAAAAGTGAAAACTGAAGGTCAATTGTCATGTAATTAAAAGTTATTATAAAGAGGACTGTGATTAATTGTTCTCAAAATCTGCTGGAGAGAGGACAAGATGTAATGGGCTTATTGTGCAGTAAGAGATTTAGGTTAGATATTAGAAAAAAAACCTTTCTAACTATACGGGCATTTAAATTCTGGAATAGAGTTCTGAGGAAGGAGCCACAGGGAAGTGGAGTGAATGCACCCACTGAATGCACTCCACTTTCCAGCACCTCCTGCCATGGTGGAGAGTTGGGAAGGGTGACTGCTGCTGCTGCCCCATGATAGCGCCCCTCCCCCGTCCTTCCCAGTAGTCTCCAGAGCCATTTCCTTGGGGGAGGAGGGAAGAGGGCAGAGCGGTGGTGGGAACGGGTGGGGCTCGGGGAATGGGAACAGACAGACTCCCCTGTCCTGCAGCTTCCCCTGGCCTGTCGGGACTCCCGGCCCATATTGCACAACTGCTTGAGACCCCTGATATATAGCCAATTCGCAACAGCTAGTAACAAACGTGATGGGACACTATTTGGGGAAGCCGCCAAGTTACTAAAGAGTGTTCTTTGCATGGCTATTTGGTCTTGTTCAAAAGCTCAGGGCTCAAAAGATGGGGTGGGAATGAATTTTCCTCTGGGTCAGATTGGTGGAGACCCTGGGTTGTTTTTTTTTGGTGTTCCTCTGCAGCCTTGGGCTTTCGTTGCTTCAAGGTTTAAACCAATGCCAGTATGGATTTTCTCAATTGTGAAGTTTTAAAGCCGGATTTGCGGACTTGAGTAAATCAGCCAGAGGTTAGGGTTTAATGTATTTAATTTAATTAATTTATTTATTTATTTATGTTAATTTGTCCTGTTACAGGAGTGGGTGGGTGAGTTACTGTTGCTGCAATGTACGCGAGGAAAGATTAGATGATCATGATGGTCCCTTTTGGCCTTAGAGTCCAAGAATAAATAAATTGGTTTGTGTGAGAGAAGAATCAAGGTGTTCATACTTGAAAGCAGACTGGGGTGAACAAACTCATTTAGGTGCCTACAGATTAATTTAAATAGCTTCATCCTAATGTTGAGCCATACCGAGGTGAAATAAAGGCAGCAACACCACAGTTCTGTATCCCATTGTGACTTAGAAGAAATGTTTTTAGATGCAGTGTTTTTTTCCTGTCTTGCCCTGTGTACAGAACTCTCACATAGGCCTAGATTCGTCTGTCATCTATGCATGTCAGGTCAGATTAGCAGTGACTCCAATAAAATCCTTGGAATTACACTGGTGTGAGAGGAGAATTCTGCCTATAGCCTCAACCCCAGCTATTAGGAAGCATTGTATGTTATTATGATTCGTCTATATCAGTTGCTGTTCCTCATGAAAATTTCATGTCACTTTATCTTGCCCCTGTCTCTGAAATGAGAGTGCAAAGGCAGCTTGAATTTCCACTAGTCTTTTGACACCAGACGTGATGCCCAGCAGCATGTATGCCGTCAGTCAGTCTTGTATCAAAATTGTCAGAGATGACTAGCGCTCTTCCACAGTGGGATCAGTGACCCTTCAACTGCATGAAAGAGATGGACACAACAACACACCTGCTCTATAATACCTCACAATATGTTCTTTTTATTGCTGTAGCCATGTTGACCTTCCAATCAGACAGTCCGGAAAGCGCTTCCAACATAAGCTCATTCTTGTTTCAGTTTCATGCTGTGCTTTTTTTGTTTTATATTGTTATCCAATTCCCTTACGGATTGATTAAAATAAATATATGAATTATAGATCAATATTAATTTACATTATGCAGAATAGTCTTGGCCAACTTGTGTTAAAGAAAAACACTTAGAAATTACTCTTGTTAAATATTTGTTAATCACAATATTGTCCAAACAAAAAAGTTGATAATCTTTTAAACTCTTAAGAGGGTTAGGCTGCCATTTTTTGGAATTTTCAAGAAATGCAAGGGGGAAAATCTCCTATATCCCTGAGGTTGTCCAAGCCACAGGAGGCTGGAAGATGTTAAGGTGGCCTGGGTGGCTAATTAACTCCCCAGGCTGCCCCTAGAATAGGATCCAGGCAGCTGGGAACTGACTGATTATGAACAGGCTCACCTGTGCAGCAATAGGCAGGGCCTGTATAAAGCCAGGTAGCAGGCTGTAGAGACAGGTCTGCTGCTGGGAAAGGCTGCAGGGAAGTAGGATGTATTCTGTCCCTGAATAGAGGCTGGTAAATGAGAGATAGGAGCAGATGTGTAGAACAAAACCATAGAAAGAGCATCAAGAAGTAGAACTGTACGGGGACTATGGCTTGTTATAGGGTCCCTGTGTTGGAATCCAGTTTAGAGGGAGATTTTGGGTTCCCCTACCCACCACAGGGAAATAACAAGACTGGAGAACTGCAAGCTCGTAGAGCTAATCCCCAGGATGGTCAGCTAGAAGCCCTACTTGTGAGAAGTGGACCCTGTCACAGTGCCCCATACTGGAATGTGCTCAGTAGGACTGGACTCCTAAACCCATACGGCGATCCAAAGATATTAGAGTGCCTCTGCATCAGTTGAAGGGTCTTTGTGTTCAGCCGTGTGCCGAAAATGTACCTGAATAGCAACTAGGTGAGGATTATATCAGGCCTTCTGATGGGGGGGCAGGGTGTAAAGCAGCCGTTACCTCAGAACCCGTGATCCAAAGGAGCCTTGGGCTCCTGGTTGTCACTGATGATACTGTGGCTGAGGTGGCAGTCAGAACCCCAAGTCCTTTGTATCTCTGTGGGAGTTCTGCATGGCTCTGAGGGCTGGGAGAGGCCCAGTACCACATTTCTGGCATACTGACGACTGGCTGCTCCTTCCCCTTTCACCTGAGGCCCTGCCCCTTCCAGGGACCTGGAGCCACCCCCCCACACACCATGACTAGGTGGTTGTGGGCCCTGCTGGACTATGTACAAAGACTAACCTGGCCTGCAGCTGCAGAGAGATCAAATGAAATGTGCTAGCTTTTAGCAAAGTCCTAATGATTTAATAGAAAATGTACTTTCTAGAATCTTTAAGCCTCCTGTTGGATTTATCCTAGAAATGTGTCCCTGTTATTAAATATATTAGAGTGGTTTAAAATAAATTTTAGAAAGGTTCTCATTTGCTATTAAATCCATAGGCTTTTAGAGTGATTTTCATAGAAGTCCATGTTTTCATTTCTATTAAATTATATAGGTCTTTTTCCAGAAGGATAGGAAATGATCCTTGGCAGAGAAATCAAGGTAGGATAACTTTCTGTAGAGAATTAGTTGATAAAGATGCATTATCAAATATTTGCATTGCAGCTATTGACATTTTCTACACTCATGTCCTCTGATTACTTTCCTGGAAGCCAAATTTCAGATGTCTGAGAAATAGCCTCCATGTGATCTAGAAATTTCTTCCTCACAGGACTTGAACAGTGATTAAAGAGATGATCCATCACACTTGTTTCGTTGTGTGAGTCTGCTTTTGGTGCTAGTCAGATTGTCATCTGCAAAATGGGCATACACATGTGTTAGCAATTACTGTGGCTTCATATGCAGCTGTGATAACTGCACATCCAAATGGACCGTAACACCTAGACAGTCGTATGTCCAGGTATTGCCCTGGTTATGCAGAAAGAATGATGAATTATGCAAGATGAGGTCATGTTATTAGGCTATAGTATTAACTCATCTGGGAATTTTCCAGTGATAACTTGTATATTGCAGCCAATCTCTTCTATCGGGTTGGGGAAAGCTACCCTCAGTTTCCAGCCCCTCCCTCTGCCCCACACAGACCTGGTCCCAGCCCATTCTGACACTGAACCTTTCTCTCCTGATATGAAAGTGAAGGTGCTGTGAAAAGCAGATAGTTTTTAATCTGTACCAAAGATTAAGAACCCAACCCTCTTCCACAGCTATGCAAGGAGAGGCTTCCAAGTGAAGGAGGCAAAATAATAAATTAAGATAAATCAATCATCTTGCTCTGAACAACTTGGAAGGACGTTTTCCTTCTCAGTGCCAAAAATGTTGACTAAATGCCCAAAGTAGACTCCCCCCCCCCCAACCCACTCCTGAAATGAGCCCCTTTAACTTCCAGGCATCCCATCCTAAATAGAAGGAGGGGGGGGGGGGAAGACTTAAAAGAGCCAGGAACTAGTGTTCCCCTCTAAGATTTTCCATGAATGAGCAGAATGAATTGAGTGAGTTTTGTCTTGTGCACCAATATTCAGGTCATGTGTGCTTGGTCAGATGAGTGCCACCATGGCACCCAAGTTATTAACAAATATCATATATATAATGTTATGGAAGAAAGAATACTAAAACAAGGGATAATTAACAAGGTGCAGGACTTTAAATATTCATTTAATATGAAGTCAAATAAAAAGAAAAATAATACTGCAAAATTTTCAGTACCAACTTCCTCTGTTTATAGTCCTTGTGGGCAGAGGTGAGGATGTCCCAGGCTGGGCTAGGGCTTGCCAGAGATGTCACAGGTAGCGAGGGACCTCCCTCAGTGAGGGACAGCTCTGGACTGAGCACCCACGGTGTGGTTCTGGGGCCTCAGCCCCCCCCCCCCAAACCCTGGAGCTAGAGGCCTGGGTTAGATCCAGGCATCCTGGCTTAACCCTCCCCTTCCCACAAGTAGGAAGCCTTCAAGCTGGGGGCTGTGGGGTTTCCCAGCAAGGTGGCCATGCTACAAGCGTGGAGAGGAATCTCCAGCCTGGAGGAGTGGTTCATGGGGTCATAAGTGTTGTAAGTAGGGTGGCCAGTAGGGTCCTCACCATACAGTGACCCCTGCCCAAGAGGGTATTCATACTCTGGGGCCAGGTCCAGCTTGGCCTCTATCTGAAGCACTTTTTGCAACATGAGCTTGGCTAATGGCTGGGCTGAGACCTGCCAAACTCATTACATGTGGGCACCTTGCATGCAGCCATCAGGGTTTCATTGAGCAAGAGCCAAGAGTCCCCCCTCCCACCCACAACATGACCCTGCCCCATCTAGCTCCCCAGTGACAGGAGCTGTGTGTGTGGGTCTGATGCTGGGGCCAAGGGCCATGTGGTGACTTCTCGGCTGCTCCCACCACACAGCTCCTCTGGCCCTGGCTGCTGGAGCAGCTGCCTGTCGCCCACCACACTGCTGCATGGCTCTGCTTAGGAGGTGGGCAGGGTGGAAATTTTCTGAGCGTGCCCACTCAAGCGTGTACCTTAGAAGGAGCTATGTCAAGAACCCATTCTTCCTGCTTGATCAAACAAAGCCCCTCTGCCTTTGATATTGTGTAGGTCTCATTCTGACTGGCTGTCCCATCTAGGCATACAAATGTGCACAGACTTCGGGAAAGCTGAGCAGGCTCTAAGTATACTCTCTTTTGTCTGAATTCGCATGTAGGTAATGGGCTTTTAAAAAATCAAAAGCCTCTTAATTGGGAAAACTGCTTAATCAGGACAGCAGGCTCTCACAGGCATTTCCCAGTTTAGTGATTTTACATTATTCATTTTTAGAATGGTTACTGGCATTAACTCTGAGATCTCAGTGGCTGATTATATGCCTTTTGTGGGTGGTCATAACATTAGATACGGGTAGATACATACTTGTTTCAGAAAGTTTTTTTTTCTGGAAAGATATAACACAACAGGCTCTGCTGAGGGAAAAAAAAGAGAAATTGGGGACTATGAGGTGGCATTTTAACTTAAAGTGGACTATGCAGTAGTCCCAAGTCTTAACATGAAAGTTCCTGTGACTTCCCTACAGTATTTTTATGTTGAACTTAATCTCATTTATACTAAGGCCCTTTAATGCTGCTACAGTGATATAAAGGGGCATTATCAAAATGGAAAATCAGACCCTGTATTTTAAAATAGATTTTCTCCTTTTTTAACTTGTGTGGTTATACACATTTTGGGGCCCCTTGGGATGATCCTGTTGGAAGTAGAAATTGATGGACTCCGGTCGGCTCTTTGATGTAAACTTGTTTATTTACAAAGAATGTACAAAAAGTCCTGTTTTTCCAAATATAGGAGGTACCAAAAACACAACACAGTTTCTAGCTTATGGATCCCAGTCTCTTTAGTCAACATCAAACCCAAAAGCATGAGTTCATTTTCTTTTCCCTGGTCATACATTGTTCTCAGGTTATTGCTTCAGTTTCCCATAGTATGCATCTGCCTTTCTGTTTTGTGTGTTCCCAATTTGTGTGTTCAGCCTTCCCTCTCTGAATTCTCATGGCTTGTAAAAAATCACCATACCCCATAGGCCCGCCCTTCCACATGGCACTAGTTTCTGAGCAGATTCTATTAGGCTTTGCTTTAGATGTGGCTCCTTAGCTGTTTCTTATAACTGTGTTAAGTGAAGAGTGTACTTACATCCAGTTTCAAAGAGGGTTTTGATCCAAGTAGTCACCAGTGCCTCTCAAAATAACTGTATTATCCCCCCTCTACAATTTCAGATTGTTCCTATCCTATCACCTTTTGATATTTCTCCCCTCTGATACTCTTTTTCTTTCCATTTTGAGATTTAAAGCTCTAGTTCGTCAAAACGCGTAATCCTGTGCTTAGCTCTATACCACAGATTTAAATGCTATGATGAACTGAGGTTTAATTTATTTATTAGACCCCTGTCAGCTAGAGAAGTGTCTTTTTTACTGCATCATTTGCAATTTTTTCTGTTTTAAATATATTTGTCTGCTTGTGCATTCATCCTTGGAAAATATACTAAGCTTAATTACGTCCCAGTTCAGACCTCCACTAAGTATGTGTTTAATTTTAAATACATGCTTATTTGTATACTTCAGCAGTTCTCCTGCACTGTAGCTTTAGTCTGTGGTTAGTAGCTACAAGTTTTCGCTGGTCATGTTAGTCTTGTTGCCATATTGTGTCTAGCACGGAGCACAGATTTTGTTGCCTTATCTCTCTTTGTGTTTTGGATATAATCTGCCATTGAAATTAAAAGCTTTCTATAAGGGATTTTGCATGGTTTGTTTTTTCAAACAGAATACCTAGCATAATGACAGATTTAAGGTCCTATCCACAATACTGTATGAGGTCTATTCTGTCTGGAGCTACTTCTGACTCTTTATATTTGTCTTAGAATATTTTTTTCATTCACATTATTCCACATCTATCATGCTCTGACTTTATTATCATCCTTAAATTTTGAACAGCTATGTTTAAAAAAAACTCTGGAAAAGAATGCTTTGAGACATATCTGATGTGTCCATTTATATTTTCCTTCAATAGTTTAATTATAGGGTGGTGATTCATCCAGGTCATGGCATGTTAATAGAGAATTATCACATTAAACAAGATATTTTCTTTTTAATGTAGCTATAGCACCGCTGCAAGTGATCAAGCTTTCAACCTGAGTTTTGATAGATAATTATAAGTTCAGTTGCTTTGCAGCATAAAATTCATAACCTCTAGAAATATAAGAGGAGAAAAAATACAATATTGCTTCAAAGAAATACACAACCCTAGCAACTTCTGGAAATAAATTAAGGGATAAGGATTCATGAGGCATAAAGGATCTGCCGATGAAGGATTCTGGGGTCAGCAGATCCCCGTCTAGACTGCCGCGCTGTGCCAAAAAACAGCTGATCGGCACAGAGTGGCGGCCATTTTGATGTAAATGATTCATTTCCCTTTGTCGTCCTGCCCCATCTACATGGCTCCGTCGATGGAGCCATGTAGTCTAGACACACCCCTAGAGTACTAGTGAATGAATTTCAGGAAAAAAAAAATCCTTTTTTTATTTCCACTGAGCCCATGATAGTGCATCTGGGCTATTTTCAAACATTAACACTATTTTAAATGCTCAGTCAGGAGCTGTTTTAATTCTTCTCATCCAGTTTCTTAAGTAATAGTTAAAAGGTGCATACCACAAACAAAGTGAATCAGCTGGACTGAGGCACTTTTGCTTTTTTCCTTGGAGTTTACAACTATTCTACTGGGTCAGATTCAGAAGAATTACATGTATTTACAAAAGGTCTTAATAGGATCCATAATATGTATAGTGGACAAGGAATTACATTGGCTGGTAATACTCAATAGGCAGAGTACACTATGGAAGAGAATTGCAAAGGAATTCTATAATGCCACAGAAAGCAGCAACATTAGGACCCAAGGGAAGCTGGGGGTAGCAGCCTGTTGCCTCCTTTGTCTCTTTACTGCTGCTTGTACCCTGATGTATTAATTTAGATGAAATAAATGGGTCCAAAGAGTCAGAGATGTTGGCATGATCCTGACACTGTTCCACATTGAACAGTATTACACGGAATTTGGTATTCAAAAAAATTAGCCTGCTTCTTACCATGGCGAACACATTTTTGATTACCATGGCAAACACATGTGCATCTGTTTATGAGTCTGTCTGTGAGTCCATTTGTTCAAGAACTCCTCCTAACCCGTAAGGGTGTGGAGTTGGAGAATGAAGAAGGGGTACAGCAGGCAGATAATGAAGATGGAAGGGTAAGGAAGAAGAGAAGAGTGGCTAGTCCCATAGATAAAGGGGAAGAGTTAATGGAGACAACACCAATAATGAGCATTAGGAGGATACAGGATGGGTTAAAGAGGATTACAAGGGAAAACAGGAATGGCAAGGACTTGCAGCCAGAGGAAGCAAGAGATAGACCAGAGAATCGCATTATCACCAGAAAAAGGCAGGTCTATGTGATTGGGGACTCCTTATTGAGAAGAATAGATAGGCCTGTAACCAGAGCTGATCCAGAGAATAGAAGGGTGTGCTGTCTGCCAGGTGCTAAGATACGGGATGTGGAACTGAGGTTGAAGAGGATTATTAAGGGAGCACGAAGGAATCCATTGATCATCCTTCATGTAGGAACAAATGATACGGCTAGATTCTCGCTGGAACGAATTAAAGGAGACTATGCTAGGCTGGGGAGGACGCTCCAGGAAATTGAGGATCAGGTGATCTTTAGTGGCATTCTGCCTGTTCCTAGAGAAGGGCAACTAAGATGTGACAGGATTATGATGATCAATAGATGGCTTAGGCAGTGGTGCTATAAGGAGGGCTTTGGGATGTATGGTCACTGGGAGGCATTTATGGACAGAGGACTGTTCTCTCGGGATGGACTTCACCTAAGTAGGAGGGAAATAGACTTCTAGGATGGAGGCTGGCTCAACTGATTAAGAGAGCTTTAAACTAGGAATTTGGGGAGACGGTTGGGAGATGTCCAGGTAATCTCTACGGATTTTAACACTGAGAGGGAGGAAAATGAAGTAAGAAAGGATATAGCTGGGGTAGGAGAATGTACATGAGGAAGGGTAGGGTGGATACTAGTCTAATAGGTCATATTGGAGGTACAACGTCCTGCCAAATTGGGTAAAGAATGTGAGTGAGGCCAAACAGCAAAAATTAAGATGTTTATACACCAATGCGAGGAGCTTAGGTAACAAAATGGAGGAACTAGAGCTATTGGTCCAGGAAGTGAAACCAGATATTATAGGAATAACAGAAACATGGTGGAATACTAGGCATGACTGGAGTACAGGTATTGAAGGGTATGTGCTGTTTAGGAAAGACAGAAATAAGGGTAAAGGTGGTGGAGTCGCATTGTATATCAAAGATGAGGTAGATTGTAAAGAAATAAAAAGTGATGGAATGGAGAAGACAGAGTCTGTTTGGGCAAAAATCACATTGGGGAAGAAAACTATCAGATCCCCTGGGATAGTGCTTGGGGTGTGTTATAGACCACCAGGATCCAATTTGGATATGGATAGAGACCTCTTTAATGTTTTTAATGAAGTAAATACTCATGGAAACTGCGTAATCATGGGAGATTTCAACTTTCCAGATATAGACTGGAGAACAAGTGCTAGTAATAATAATAGGGCTCAGATTTTCCTAGATGTGATAGCTGATGAATTCCTTCATCAAGTAGTTGCTGAACCAACAAGGGGGGATGCTATTTTAGATTTGGTTTTGGTGAGTAGCGAGGACCTCATAGATGAAATGGTTGTAGGGGACAACCTTGGCTCAAGTGATCATGAGCTAATTCAGTTCAAATTAAATGGAAGGATAAACAAAAATAAATCTGAGACTAGGGTTTTTGATTTCAAAAGGGCTAACTTTAATAAATTAAGGAAATTAGTTAGGAAGTTGATTGGACTAAAGAAATTATGGATCTTGAGGTGGAGGAGGCCTGGGATTATTTTAAGCTAAAGTTGCAGAAGCTGTCAGAAGCCTGTATCCCAAGAAAAGGGAAAAAATTATAGGCAGGTGTGTTAGACCAAGCTGGATGAGCAAGCATCTCAGAGAGGTGATTAAGAAAAAGCAGAAAGCATACAAGGAGTGGAAGATGGGAGGGATCAGTAAAGAAAGCTACCTTATTGAGGTTAGAGCATGTAGGGACAAAGTGAGAGAGGCTAAAAGTCAGGTAGAGTTGGACCTTGCAAAGGGAATTAAAACCAATAGTAAAAGGTTTTATAGCCATATAAATAGGAAAAAACAAAAAGAAGAAGTAGGACCGCTAATTACTAAGGATGGAGTGGAGGTTAAGGATAATCTAGGAATGGCCCAATATCTAAACAAATACTTTGCTTCAGTCTTTAATGAGGCTAATGAAGAGCTTAGGGATAATGGTAACATAACAAAAGGGACTAAGGATATGGAGGTAGATATTACCATATCCAAGGTAAAAGCCAAACTTGAACAGCTTAATGGGAGTAAATCGAGGGGCCCAGATAATCTTCATCCAAGAATATTAAAGGAACTGGCACATGAAATTGCAAGTCCATTAGCAAAATTTTTAATAAATCTCTAAACTCAGGGGTTGTACCATTTGACTGGAGAATTGCTAATATAGTTCCTATTTTTAAGAAAGGGAAAAAAGCGACCCGGTAACTATAGGCCTGTTAGTTTGACATCTGTAGTATGCAAGATCTTGGAAAAATTTTGAAGGAGAAAGTAGTTAGAGACATTGAGGCTAATGGCAATTGGGACAAATTACAACATGGTTTTACAAAAGGTAGATGGTGCCAAACCAACCTGATCTCCTTTTTGAGAAAGTAACAGATTTTTAGATAAAGGAAATGCAGTCGATCTAATCTACCTCGACTTTAGTAAGGCATTTGATACAGTACCACATGGGGAATTATTGGTTAAATTGGAAAAATAGGGATTAATATGAAAGTTGAGAGGTGGATAAGCAACTGGTTAAAGGGGAGACTACAGCGGGTCATACTGAAAGGTGAACTGTCAGGTTGGAGGAAGGTTACTAGCGGAGTTCCTCAGGGATCAGTTTTGGGGCCAATTTTATTTAATCTTTTATTGCTGACCTTGGCACCAAAAGTGGAAGTGTCCTGATAAAATTTATGGATGACACAAAGTTGGGAGGTATTGCCAATTCAGAAAAGGATCGGGATATCATACAGGAAGATCTGGATGACCTTGTAAATTGGAGTGATAGCAATAGGATGAAATTTAATAGTGAGAAGTGTAAGGTTATGCATTTAGGGATTAATAACAAGAATTTTAGTTATAAGCTGGGGACACATCAGTTGGAAGTAACGGAGGAGGAGAAGGACCTCGGAGTCCTGGTTGATTATAGGATGACTATGAGCCGCCATTGTGACATGGCCGTGAAAAAGGCTAATACGGTCTTGGGATATATTAGGCGAGGTATTTCCAGTAGGGATAAGGAGGTGTTAGTGCCATTAAACAAGGCATTGGTGAGACCCCATTTGGAATACTGTGTGCAGTTCTGGTCTCCCATGTTTAAGAAGGATGAATTCAAATTGGAACAGGTACAAAGAAGGGCCACTAGGATGATCCGAGGAATGGAAAACCTGTCTTATGAAAGGAGACTCAAGGAGCTTGGCTTGTTTACCTTAACCAAAAGAAGGCTGAGGGGGGACATGATTGCACTCTTTAAATATATTAGAGGGATAAATACCATGGAGGGAGATGAATTATTTAAGCTTAATACCAATGTGGACACAAGAACAAATGGATATAAGCTGGCTAGTAGGAAGTTTAGACTTGAGATTAGACGAAGGTTTCTAACCATTAGAGGAGTGAAGTTCTGGAACGGCCTTCCAAGGGAAGTAGTGGGGGCAAAAGATCTATCTGGCTTCAAGATTAAACTAGATGGGTTTATGAAGGGGATGGTTTGATGAGATAACATGATCTTGGTAACTAATTGACCTTTCACTATCAGTGGTAAATAGGTCAATGGAGGGATGATAGGAGTTACTATAGAGAACTTTCTGGGTGTCTGGCTGGTGAGTCTTGCCCACATGCTCAGGGTTTAGCTGATCGCCATATTTGGGGTCGGGAAGGAATTTTCCTCCAGGATAGATTGGCAGAGGCCCTGGAGGTTTTTCCCTTTCCTCTGTAGCATGGGGTACAGATCACAGCTGGAGGATTCTCTGCATCTTGGGGTCTTCAAAATATTTGAGGGCTTCAATATCTGAGATATAGGTGAGAGGATTATTCTAGCAGGGGGTGGGTGAGATTCTGTGGCCTGCATTGTGCAGGAGGTCAGACTAGATGATCATAATGGTCCCTTCTGACCTTAAAGTCTATGAGTCTATGAGTCTAAACAGCAGGGCTTAACTTGAAATAAGTTACACAAATTCAGCTATGTCAATTGCATAGCTTATTCCTTGTACTTCCCTTATTCCTTGTACAATGAGGATTACAGGAGTTGGAGTAAGAAGTCCTCCAGCTTGACAGTATTTTGAAACTATTACGAAATAACTGCCTGCTGTGTAGACGTGGCTAAGTTATTTCGGAGTAGTGCTAGTTATTTTGAAATAGTGTTGCAGTGTAGATGTACCCGAAGAGTTAGGACCAGTGTTCCCTCTAAGCTACATGGCAGCACAGCTTCACAGGTGATTAATCAGCCCTGCCCAGGAGCTTACTGACTCCTGATTAATCACCTATGAAACTGTGCCGCTGCGCAGCTTAGAGGGAACACTGGTTCGGACCATCACATTTGGTATGCAGGTTCTCTTATCCTAACTAAATGCAAGGTACAGGTTTGGTTTCAGGAAAATGGGAGGTGCCTGGAATGGATTGTTTTCCCTAACATGGAAAGGGAGCGCTCTGAGAGCATATATAGCCATGTTCTGCAATGGCCACTGGGGCAGCAAGCCCAGAGGACAGTTATATTGCAGAGTAACCACAGGGGGGACATCTGCACTATGAAGAGAGTTGTCAGTTGTGGTTGGGGCTCTCCATATTGCTGGCCACCAGCTCAGATAAGTGGCCCTCCTGCCTCCAACCCCTTTGGCCACAGTGCCGGACCAGAGGGGATTGGTTAGCCAGCCAGCAGCCCCGCTTCTGCCTGTGGAGCTGCTGGCTGGCTGGGAGGGCTAGGCAGTGCAACACCATGACCCCGCCCACAAGGAGCCACTGGGCAGCCCAGCCCTGCCCCCCTGCAAGAAGGCACCTGCCTGCCTGTTGGCCAAGGGTACTAGGCAGCTCAGCCTTCCCACCCAAATGAGGAGCTGCCCTGACTCCTGGATCCCCTGCACTCCCAGCCCCCACCCTGAAATCCCCACATCCCTAAGCCTCTGCCCTGACTCCTGCACCCCTCTCTCCACCCCTACAGTTCCTTGCCTTGAAATACCCAGGCAAGGCTGGATAAAACGTCTAGTTAAAAATAAAGAAGAGAAGGGAAAACAGTTAAAACATTTGAAATATAAAGTGTTGACTAAAGCATTAACAATATCTCTTATTACCTTTCTCTGTATTTGTCCAGACTCTTCTGAAGAAAAAAAAATAGCCGTTGTATGATAGGCTTTTAAAAGTTATTGAAGGGGGAGATTATTGCCATTTTTAGGGAAAAAAGAAGAAATTAGTTGAGATGGGTGGGAACTGCTTTTGTTGTTGCTGTTAAAGGTAGATCCCATTTCCTAAAAAGACAAAACCAAACTAACACACACAAAAAAGAAAAAATGAACTGCAAAGAAAATCAATGCAGCGGCTGTCTCCGGTGTCCACGTTCACTTGAAATCGCACTGCTAGAGTAACAGAAGCATGACATATGGTCTTATTAGCCACTCTAAGACCAGGCAAACTTAGAGTATTAATGGGATGCTTGGGCCACTGCTTTTAGCTGCCTCTTTAGTCACAGGCTTAAGGCAGTTTGTCTAAAAGGTGCTTTCATAGCTAACTAATCTACCCTCTTATTGGACAAAATAAAAACAAGAGAGGGATATGAGATAGAAGACATAAGGGAAGGGCAGAAATGGACACCCAAAGTGATGTTTGTGACAAATTCTAACATCCTAGGTGATATGCGGTTTGTAGTTGAAGCTGTTGGAGGTGGAGATGTCATCTCAGTCCTTTTCTCTAGCTCAGTCTGGTCGGGACATTCCTCAGGATTGGGATGATGAAAGTCCAACTACATTAGGCTAGATCATGAGGTCCAAGAGATGGTGGGAGTGGTAACCATAATGAGAGCTCACTGCTGCAGTTGTTGGCAAAACAACCCGTCTTTTCACTATTTTGTGCACCACATAGGCCTAATTTCTACCACACCAATTTTGGTCTTATTTTATTTTAAACAAGGTTGATCTTAACACAGTCCTTGACTTCTATCAGCATGCCTTTTTTGTACTGCTTCAGTCTTGCTGTCTGCCTTTTGCATCTTTTACCATTAACATTTATTACTCTAGATTATTGTGACATTTTATATTATTTTACTCATACTTGAGGGTAAATTTGCAGGCCCAGTGGCAACAACAACCCCAACCCTACTCCGTTCCTACCCGCCCACTCTCACTGTCTTCTTCCATAATATGCAGGGCTTAGTCCCATGCTAGGAGAAATGTAGCAACTTAGAGCAGCTAACTGCTATTGAGTGGGAAGGAACAAGAAGGTGCTTGAGAAAAGCATTTGCTGCTAGCACCCCCTCCAACAGCAATAAGGCCTCCCGTGGCCATCTCTAACTTTGCCCCAAACTCAGAAGGTCATTGGATAATTTTTCCCATCCATTTTGTAGGTCAATAAAAGGTTTTGAGCCACTGGTCTAGACTTTGATAAAAGACTTGTTGTAAATAAACAGTCCTTAGCTTCAAATATTAATTTCAATAATTGTTTTCTTAGTATTTTCTTACCTCTGGTCCAGACTCACAATCGACCTTTTATAGGAGATACAGTAAAAAGGGTTTCCTGTAAATGAAATAAATATACAATAAATATGTCACTAGATCATTTGAACACAGACTTTTCAAACATTTACTAGTAGAAGAGTCTGTAGCAATGACTCATTTTCTAAAGAACCTTTTCTCCCTCTCTCCCTTGGCTATGTTTTTAGTTCCAACTCCACTTCCTACCATTAGTCCTGAGACAAAGCCCATTGATGTCAGTGGGAAGACTCTACTCTCTACTTCGAGCTTTGGAACAAGGCCATTGTGTAATATAAGGATGGTCTTACAGTTAGGCTATGTCTACACTGCAGAATTTTTGTGCAAAACAGCTGGTTTTGTGCAAAAACTCGTGGAGTATCCACACCTCAAGTGTGTTTTTGCGCAAGAAAATGTACAGTGAATTGACAGAACAGAGGAGGTTTTGCGGTATAGGTATTCCTCTTTCTACAAGCAATAACTCCTTTTTGCATAAGAGCTCTTGTGCAAAAAGGTGTGTGTGGATGGGAAAGAGGGCGGGGGGTTGCGCAAAAACAGCCTATTGAAAGAAGCACAGGTGCCCTGGTGGCCATTCTGTTAATGGCAATCAGAGCTTTCTTGCAAGAGAGTATCCATGCAGTCTGGACACTGTCTTGCACAAAAGCGCATCACTTTTGCGATGCGTTTTTTTAATGTGGATGCACTCTTGTGCAAGAAGTTTTTGTGGAAGATCTCTTCCACAAAAAGCTTCTTGTGCAAGAAGCCTGCTATCTAGATGCAGCCTTTTTGTATTAACGTAGAATTTGGAAATTGACCCAGGTTTTAACTGCCCTGAGACAGACTTCCCATGTGACTAAGAGTAAACCATTTAAAATGGGAACAATAGCTTTCAGTTTCTCACAGGGTTGTGGTGGGAATAAATACATTCTAGATTGAGAGGTACTCAAATACCACAGAAATGGTATAACTATAACAACGTGTAGTTAGAGTATAGAAGACTTCTAGAGCTCCCTCCTCAGTTCCAGCCTTTATGTATCATGCATACCTAATTCTCTCCTCTGTTACAACAGCATAGCAAGAGGGAACACTAGACCTCCTGATTATACAATGTTGCCTTATGGAGCTATTTTTAATCTTGTTTCTTGGGCTCTCCAAAATGATCAGACTACGAGTAAAAATAGAACAATTACAGTGTGTACGGTAGGGTTATGAAACCAATTTAGATAAATCTGAGATAATGCCATTTTAACTGCACTAGTGAAACATTTTCCTTATAACCTAATCAGTAGATGGTCTCCTGATACAGATGTATTTTTGCATAGTCATATGTTCACCGAGTTCCTTTTCTCCTGCATTAACTCATCCATTTCATCATGACTCACATTCATGTTGTCTCATTGCTTGACTGTAAAAAGCCAGATTCTGCTTAGCCATTTTATATGTGCACTGTGAGAGAGACAGCATGCACATTGTATCTGTGGCCTGTGTAAGGGCCATGCAGGATTTCAGTTCTTCTGGTCAGGAGAGCAGAGGGACTCCTCATCCTTATACACATGGTGATATCTGGCATCCAAAAAGGGTGAAGGGTGGAGCATAGCGCTGTCCTGAATATGTACTGAGTAGCTGCATGGTGGGAGAAATCTGTGGTTGCAGTAGCAGGTGTGCCACTTCAAAATACTGGGGTAGTCTAGCTCTGTCCTTCCCCTTCCAATGGCATGTATTTTACAGGGATCATTGACCCTGATGCCAATATTTACTACTTCACAATCAGCCAATACACGTCTGTGATTCATTCTTGGATTTCTCCTTCATTTTTCTAACATGACATTAGCTATAAACAAAAAGTCATGCAAGTGGCAAAGATCTGCAAAAAATGGTAGACAAAACTGAGATAGAATGTCAGTTAGTTATTCCAATAACCTGTTTGTAACAGTCAGTATGACGCATGCCCTGAAAAAGAACGTGAAGTGCTACACATAAAAAAATGCCATTGGGAAAGACCTGCAGCTGTGAGCAGTAATTGGTAAAGTGCTATCATCAAACGCCACATGGCCACATATTCAGAGAGAGACTCATAGCACATCCAGTGTAAAATGAAAGCTGTGATACCAGCAAACATAAAGCAAGAGGAACATTGGTCAATATGTTGAAGCTGCTAAAGAATGATAGATCAATTCAACAATCTCCAAAATGCCTATAACTTTGAAAATAAAGACAGAAAATGGGGAGAGGGAAAGTTCTTTGTTTGGGTTAGTGGATATGGCGGATGTGGACAAACACTCCACCTAAATGAGGTGCAGATGCTACAAAAATGGATCGTTATCAGTGAGTAATAGCACAATGTCAGTGCTCTCAGAAGCATGAAACCAGTGCACATCATTGCTAATCCTCACAGACTCATGTGTCACATGCTCAGTGTACATCTTTTCACCTCCATAAAACCAATGCTAGGGCAACAATGGAGATAATTGGTATTGTTCAGAAGGCAGTCGTTGTTTAGAAATGCATGAGATGACAGGCTGAATGGGGAGCACAGGTCGTCAGCATCCCAGACGTGAAACATATGGTGGAAATAAATTATTAAACTGATGATCAACAGTGATTCTGTATGACCAGCACCAACTGCTTTGCTGCCAGCTACTTACCTGTTTGAAACACAGGGCTGCACCATATACAAGTGGAAGCCTAGACAGTGACAGGTTGCCATAGCTACAAAGAACCTGTGGTAGTCTGGCAGGGTCCTCCTGGAATCACTCTTTCCTTTTATTGTCTATCCTAAACAAAGTGTCATCTGAAAATATTCCCAACTCTCTAGTTTCTCCATCATCATTCACTCATGAATATGTTTAACAATATCAGTCTTCTGCTTGGTGAAATATGAAGGAATAATTAGTAGTTTCCAGGTGTGGATAGGTGCAGAAGAAAAGAATGCACACATTTGCCTGATCCCTAGAAGGACAAACTGCAGGGATCTCAGATGATTCAGATCATCCACCTTTTATGAGAAAGAATTAATTTTCAGAGAGGTAGCTATGTTAGTCTGTGGCTGCAAATAACAAGGAGTCCTATGGCACATCAAAGACTAGCAAATTTATTTGGCATAAGCTTTCATGGATAAAAATCATTTCATCGGATGCAGAAAAGACTTATCCATAAAAGGGTATGCCTAAATAAATCTGTTAGGCCTGGTCTACACTACAGCAGAAGATTGAATTAAGATGGGCAACTCCAGCTATGTTAATTACATAGCTGGAGGTGATGTATCTTAAATCACATTTCTGTGCCATCCACACAGCGGGAGGTCAAATACTCCCATCAGCTTCCCTTACTCCTCGTGAGAAGCAGAAGTATTGGCACCGATGGGAGTGCCCTCTGAGTTCGATTTAGTGGGTCTTCACTAGACCCGCTAAATTGAACCCCAGGTGATTGACCGCAGCAGCATCAATCTTCTGCGTAGTGAAGACATGCCCTTAGTCTTTAAGGTGCCAAAGGACTCCTCATTGCTAAAACTATCTTTGTAGCACTGATGGTCTCCATTGTTATTCCATATCATTTGCTTTATTGAGACAAGGAATGAGGAGTATGTGGCTATAAATCTATGATAGGGAAGTAATGGTGACTATAATTTGCTTATTCTGTATATTCTTTTGGGACAAGGACTGTCTCTGTGCAGGACTATATTAGTGAAATTGGAGGCCTAGGGTTAATGGTTTTTGGATGTCGTCTTTTCATGAATGTGGTATTAACGAGATTAAAAAACTACCCAGCTTATGACAATCAACAAATCATGTATGTTACTGAATAAACATACAAAGCAAACTGATGATGACAAGTTATATTGTATAATCATAAAACCTTGAGTCAAATGAAATGCTGCATGTTTAAACTTGCATCTTGTGAGCTTTAAGTGCCACAGATTCAGTTACTGTCACCTTAAATGACAGTGTGTGGAGTAAATCCCATTCAACTGACATGATAGCAAGAGCGCTAAGCTTCATTTCTACCGTAGATGACTGAATAGAATTTTTTATAATGGTAAGCTTAGAGAAGAGATTGCTTTGCTTCACAATTGGCAAAGGGTTCAGTCAAATACAGTTTCAACACAATGAAAATATTTGGGAAGATATTATTCAAGTCTTTGTTGTGCAGAAATTTGATGATTCCAGTGGCACTTTTATTATGCATGTCACTGTGTTTTATAAATGCTGAAAATTGATTCATTTTGGCAAAAAAGCTTAGGCACTCGATCATATGAGTAAGTATCAAGCAATGCCTGAGTGCGTGTTTTCATCTTCTCCTCACTCTGTACTTGAGCAAGAGATGTAAGGGTTGAAGCCAAACCTTATGGATAGCTCAGCATAACATTCAGTACTTTTTAGTTCCAAACTTAGCTTGTCAAGGATAACATAAAAACACACAACCTCAAATTTCCTTCTTGCTCCAAGTACAGTCTCACTTTTGCCATCTGGACATTTTTGCTTTACAGTACTTTGATATTTCTTCATAGTAGGGCTCATCAACATCACTTCCCAATTTTTTGTTGCTTGTCAGTAAATTTGATAAAAACTTTGGTCAGAGGGCAATGTCACGATTTGTGTTATGTGAAATCTTTGCTTTGGGAAGCTTAGGCACTGTCAAACCTGAGATTGTAAGCTTGAGAAACTTTTGCCAGGATACAAGCAAACCAATAGCTCAAATGTCAAACCTTTCCAGTATCGCAGTCCTTAAAATCATAGATGGCACATAAAGGAGGCTGGGGGAGGCTAAAGCTCCCCAAATCTCATATCCCTGGGGTAGGGGAAGGCAGTGGCAGATTTGGGCCCCACATAAACATGTCCCTCCATCATGGCCTGGAGGGTCTCAGGTCTCTGTTCTTGGCACCCTGGGCACTGGGCACACAGAACTTTTTGGTCTGCATGGCTGCAGCGGGAGGTTGGATCAGGGAGAGGCTGGGAGGAAAAGGTGGGAGGAAATGCATGGAGAGGAGCAGAACAGGGATGGGGATTACAGGGGAAGGGGTGAGGAAAAGGTGGAGAGGAGCAGAACAGGGATGGGATTACAGGGGAAGGGGTGGAATGGAGCTGTGGCAGGAAGGGGTGGAATGGGATGGTGCCACATGGGGTTATGGGTGGAAGTGACAGAATGGGGGAGAGGCTCAGAGCTCTAGCCAGGGCTAAGAGCTCAGCTATGGTCCTGGTTGAGGCTGAGAGCTTGGTGTCATCTGGGGCTGAACTCGCAGAACCCCTCGCTTGCCTTCACCTGAGTTTTTAGCCCCTTCCACTGGCCATGTCTATAAGAGACCAAGCTCTCGGGCCTCATCCCACCCTGGCTGGAGCCACTGGGGGACTGAGAGTAGAGAACTTGAGTGTGGCCTCAGCCAGAAGAGGCAGGGACGCTTTACTTCCATAAGATGCTCATAAATATTTCCATTTGGCACATTTTTTGGACAACAGTCATGCTTCCATTTAGGGTTTTACCACTTTTCTTAGCGTTATTCCTTTCAAACAAGAATGCCCTTATAGTTCACGATAGTTGTTTATACAGGACTCAGCATGACAGGACCATCTCATATCTGAGAGTGTCATTAGGAGAAGGGAAATTCATTTTTCACTCTTGATAAGCTTGTTGCACAGAAGCTGTCATCATTGGAGAGGTTCTCCTTCCACAAAACATAACTTCTGAACAAAACTGAAAAAAACAATCTGGCTTCTAGGCAACAATCAGTGTGGCAAGTTCCATCTAAATTCAGAGACTAAACTGTGCATGGCACATGTGTAGCTCGTGGGTAGTCTTTTGATCTGATCTTGAACATCTAGAAACTTTTCAGCATTACTAGCAGTGTCGTTTGTGCCCAATAAAGACTTGAAGATCTGGAAAAGCGACTTACCTAGGTGGCTTTTTATGAGCATAAGCCAAAAAAAATGCCAGTAAAAGGCACCATGAAAGCTGTATCATAAAATGGTAAGTAACTGATTATTCTCAGGAATATTAGCTGTGGACTCTATTAACATTATTTCTCTTGTTTGACCTCAGTTACAGTGAATTCCAACATTTTAACAATTAACTCAATTAAAAACAACATAGATTGTTTTGACAAGAGGGTTGTGTGACCCTATCCCTATACCATTTAGTATGCTCAGTTATGAAGAGGTCAAATTCAGTACAGTACTGCTTAAAGAATGTCTAGATAATTTCAGTTCTGAGGAGACGTCAATAGGTTAAACCTCGTTTGGCAAAAAGCTTAACAACTACCCCAGTGTGCCTTAAAACTTTCTTCCAGTCAGCAGTTACTTTAGAAGCAGCTGTTGGTGTGATTCTTGTCCCGTGAATGTGTTAGCTATGCAACCGTGGCAGTGTGATGTTCCACATTGTTTTCATAAGAACAAGTATTCTCTGGGGGGTTTTTTCCAGTGAGAAAAGGCTAGGGTTGCAAATGCACTAAGATTGTTAGGTAATTAAAAGAGTTTGCACACGAAACAGAATATTGGTCCTGTGGATTTAGAACACATCAATAAATGCCTCTGATTATGCTTTCCATTTGGAAATTTTCATTCAAAAAGAAGAGTTGAGAGATACCACTTCTGATATTTATATTGCCTCTTGGAAGCTATAAATTTGTCTTTGTGATTCTGAAAATAGAACTGACCTTTTTTGATAGGCTGGGTGCAAAATAACTCCATTATCAAAGAAAGCCATTTAGCTGGATCTTATTTGATGCTAACAGCAACATTATCTTCTTCATCGCTACATTTCCCTCCACTTTCTGTACTGATGGATGTAGGAAAAGTGGGTTTTGTTCATCACCACTTCTGTCTGGGATTTCAGGAATACTTGCCTTTCTTCTGCACTCTCCAGGGGGAAAAAAGGTCATATCTCTACCTTTCCTCTGATTATCATTTTCCAAGAATGTCCAGCATCTTTTGGAAGATAATTCTGAAGCAGCATAAACAGATAAGTAGTTAGTACATTTGGGTAATTTGCTTATAACTCTCTCTCTAATTTAACTTTCCATTTTGCTAATCTGGAAATTGTTTACACCAGTTTGTTGAAGTGGGGTTAAAACAATACGAACGAAGTTATTATTAGCTAGCATTAGCAGGTGGTGACCGATGATTAGCACCACCAATTTCCACATCCATGACCAGGCTACTGAATGTCTGAAGAAAATGAACTATGAAACATTAACTATGAAAGCTTAAGAAATTCGGACAAACTCAGTGTCAGTTGGGGGTATATTTTGTTTTTGTTATTTTCCTTTTAGCGTTCACCAATAGCAGTATAGAGGATGCTGAGCATCACATGTAGTTATTACTTCCATGTCAGCACAAGATGCCATATGATATCCCATCCTGATCTTCTGTCTGTCCTGCTTCCTTTTTCTTCTGTCCGCCAATCCTGATTATGCATCACATTGCGTTTTGGGATTGTACTGCATTTTGGATCACTGGGCACTTTCTCCTTTGTTCTGCATATGTTTGTTATATGATCTGGCTCTTGCCAGCACCCACTACTATTAAAATTTTGGATTGTCCCATTTACCAGGTACAGGTCCTGTCATAGTTGTTTGATGTTCTGCTCAACTCTGCCTTCTGATGTGGCTTTGATATTACAATGTATTTTGAATGACTCATTCTGAATTGTTGTTCCACATAATCCTTAGCAACTCTTCCCCACTTCCACCCCCTTATTTATCTCACTGCAGCCTAGGAGTGGATTTTCTAAGCAATTTGTATTATGAAATTGTGGTTGTAATGTTGTACTACATGAGTTGTTATACCGCATGAGCGAACAGGTGATCAAAGCAAGAATTATCTCATATTTTGAAAATACATGGGACTTAAATGGTGAATAGGCTTATGTTGGGGGTGAATATCATCCTTCAATCTGATACTTTCCCTCTGCCTATGTACTCTGCAATAACAGAAATATATGGTCCAAAGAGAGCTGGGAAGATATCAGAGAGTCTGAAAAGTAACTTAAAAAAACCCCTCAACCCTTTGAGTCTGGCTCAGAGCATCCGCTCAAGCAACTCTCCACAATCCAATTAAGGGAGAAATTTAGGATTTTATATTTTGCTGGAAATATGTCCTGTGTCTGATTAGAAACTCCAAACAAGCAGAGTGTAAAAGTGCAGGGCATGTGTAAGTAGGAAAACAGCTTCCTCTGATGATTAATCAAGTAAAAATTTCATGCAACTCTGTTGTTGCTGAAATTCAAAATTACAGCAACTCTGCTGTTTTCTTTGATTTGAAGCACAGGAAGATCATAAAAAAGGACAAAGATTTTGTTATCTTATAAAAATGCCCATTAGGATATATTGTGAGTTTTTTGCTACCATGCACTTTGCAGGGTACTCCTCAGATACAAGATTAATTCACAGTCCAAATGTCTCCTTTATTATTATACACTGATAGGGTCTTACCTTGTATCTTCCTACATGGACTGTGTCCATGCAGTATTTCTTGTAAATTGAAAGGTGACAACTTTTTCAGCATTTCATTTTGATTGCAAGACCCTAGAGACATTAGACTTTCAGAAGTAAAATCTCTAATCTGTTAATGTCTCTGATATTATATCTTCTCTCTCCACTCCTTTTTATTCCTTTCACCTTCAGGTTTCTGATGATTCAGGCACTTTTTTTGCTTGCTCTTAAATGCTGCTAATATATTTGTGTGATGACTCGAAACACATTGCTTGATATTCTTCAAGAAAAATTTTTGTGGTGCTCAGACATTGTTATAATTCAGTTAATCTGCTTTGGGTATCAATTGGCTGTTGATGTTTATGTCTATATTTGGAGAAATTAGATTTCTTGGTGATTTGACTTTCTTATCCGATCCCTTTCCTTAATACAGCTCAAGAGTTAAAATGTTCCCAAGTATTTTTTCTTTCAGTGTGTCATTTGAATTTCTCATTAATGTGTTCAGTTAGGCTATGTCTACACTGTACTCTAAACACGAAATAAGATGCACAATTACGTACTTATTTTGAGTTTATTTAGAAATAGGCTATTTCGAAATTTGGTGCTGTCTACACACCTTGTGGAATGAGGGTTACCGGGATGGCAAAATAGAACGCCTGTTATTTCAAATTTTTTTTGAAATAACGGGTGGCTTGTGAAGACATGGGGAAGCTATTTCAGGATACCTCTGGTATCCTGAAATAACTTTGAGGTGGAGATATACCCTTATTGAAAAATGCCTTGTATTAGAATCATAGAATCATAGAGCTGGAAGAGACCTCAGGAGGTCATCAAGTCCAGCCGCCTGCCCAAGGCAGGACCAATCCCAACTAAATCAACCCAGCCTGGGCTTTGTCAAGCCGAGACTTAGAAACCTCTAGGGATGGAGATTCTACCACCTCCCTAGGTAACCCATTCCAGTGCTTCACCACTCTCCTAGTGAAATAGTTTTTTCCTAATATCCAACCTAGACCTCTCCCACTGTAACTTGAGACCATTGCTCCTTGTTCTGCCATCTGTCACTACTGTGAACAGCCTTTCTCCATCCTCTTTGGAACATCCCTTCAGGAAGTTGAAGGTGGCTATCAAATCCCCCCTCACTCTTCGCTTCTGCAAACTAAACAAACACAAATGCCTCAGTCTCTCCTCATAGGTCATGAGCTCCAGCCCCTTAATCATTTTGATTGCCCTCTGTTGGACCCTCTCCAATGCATCCACATCCCTTTCTATAGTGGAGGGCCCAGAACTGGACACAATACTCCAGATGTGGCCGCACGAGAGCCGAATAAAGGGGAATAATCACTTCTCTGGATCTACTGGCAATGCTCCTCCTAATGCACCCTAATATGCATTAGCCTTCTTGGCTACAAGGGCACACTGTTGACTCATATCCAGCTTCTCATCCACTGTAATCCCCAGGTCTTTTTCTGCAGAACTGCTACTTAGCCATTCGGTCCCCAGCCTGTAACAATGCTTGGGATTCTTCCGTCCCAAGTGCAGAACTCTACACTTGTCCTTATTGAGCCTCTTCAAATTTGTTATGAGGCAACAGACAGTCTTTAGAACTGAATTTGCCTGCGCATCCTGACTAGCACTTTGAATTGCTTGACGAATACCTGTTAATCCACCAAGCAAAAGTGGAAGATATGCTTTTAGTTTTCCATGTCAAGGTTGCCATATAGAAACTTAGCATGGAATATTTGATAGGATAGTTGAATTTCTGATCAGACACAGACTGAATAGCTAATAAATCATTATAGGTGCTGGGGCCTAATATTAAGGTTGCCTGACCCTTCCATTTTGAAAGCTCATGACACCATCTACATGTTTTGTTAGTCTCTAAGATAGTACAAGACTATTCATTGTTTTTTAAAGTTTTTCCAGCTACAGACTAACTCGGCTGCCCTTCTGACACTTCCATTTTGAGACCTGATTATTTTCAGAGGCGTATAGCTTTGTCAAATTTCAACTGTTTGGGCAAAAATTTTCCTTGCTTGGTGTCTGCCTCAAGCTGATCATTTGTTTTGTTTGTTTGTTTGTTTGTTTTTAAATTCACTTCAGGGATTATGATTCAGCCATTTTTGAGAATGAGGCTAGGGAAAAATATTTTGTCAATGTTAAATTCGGCAACCTGTTATGTGAAAAGCTCTAGCACCTCAATTTTTCAGTGCAGGGACTTGAAATTTTACAAGGTGGGGGTAGGCATCCTCTGTGTCAGTGTTTTGCATTTTTTATGTTTCTATAAAAATCCACCCAAATTTGGCAAAGTTGTCAGTCTTTGAATAATCATAGTTTGCATACAGTCAGAGGGTTCTTAGCAAAGGTGAAAATAGAGCAGTGCTCCCCGGTACATCATACTGGTAAGAAAGTAGCCAGCTGGGGGCACTGCAGGTAGAAGCTCCTGTCAGCACTGTCCTGCTAGCCCTGCATGGGCTGGAAGAAGTACAGGTGACCCCTGGAGAAGAGGGAGTAGTAGGGAGGGTCTTTGCGCACTGTCTTGCCTACAGGGTCTAGTTTCCATTTGACTGGGAACCAGAGCAGTGTGGGGCAGGGTAACCGACTGGGATTGCCCAGCTCTGAAACTTCCTCCTACAGTGCTCTCTGCACACGCCCTCCAAACCCATGCTTCAAGCCCCTCCACATTCCCAACCGTAGGCCCTAACAGTTGCACTCACACACACTCCACAACCATATCACCTGAAACCCCCCACATCCTCTATGTCCCCTGTCCTGAGCCCTACAATGCACTAGGACGGTACCTGTAAGAAATGTAAGTTACTTTCACCCCTGGTTCTTACATTTTAGCAGCTAAATTGTTTTAAGATTTCATGCATACTGAATATGCTCAGCATGGGCCTGAGCAGGACTCTCTCTGAATGGATTCAGGCTTCTAATCTGAGAGGTGGGAGCCTGTCTCTCCTATGCTGTTAATTACTCCCTTTGCTGGGTCAAACTAATGTGGAGTTCGTAGCTGCCTGATTCAAATTCAGAGAGGTAAGACTAGGAACTAGGGGGAAGGAAAGGAGTAGCTTGGGATAAAGAGTCTCATGAGATTAGGATGGAGTTGGGCGAAGTCTACACTATGTGAGAAAGTCGACCTAAGATACGCATCTCTGTAAACGAGAATTGCATAGCTAGACTTGATGTAACTTAAGTCAAATTTCTGAGCATTTCCACTGTGGCAGGTCAATGGGAGTGTTTCTCCCATCATCTTCCCTTACTCCTTGCAACTCCATGGAGTAGCAAGGTCAACAGAGGCATCATCAGCTGTTGATATAGTGGGTCCTTACTAGACCTGCCAAATCAGATCCCAGAAGATCGCTCTCTGGAGCATCGATCTTGGGATAAGTGTAGAGCTGGCATAAGAGAAACTGGTTAGAAGACGAGGTGTTGGGGAAGACTGGGACTGACTAAGAAAGGAGGTTCATACAAGGAGCCAGGAGAGAGTCTGGGACTGGTGTTTAAGAAGAATGGGATTGAGAGCTACAAAGGGATATGGGCAGGCAGGCAGAGAGCCAGTAGTGGGGGAAATTGAGATGAGCTGAGAAGCAGGATTGGGGCTAGGATGGATAGAGATAAATACTAGGACTGAGAACCAGTGGGACAGGAAGGAGGAGAGACAGATCTAATGAGAAACCAGTGTGCAGGTGAAGAACCGGCTCAGCAAATAAAGGAGTATACATAGCTGGGAGGAGGGAGAGACATTAAGGTTGGATGAAGAGGCCAGGGAGATAGATTGGAACTGAACTAGTGAGAATACAGGCCAAAAAGAAAACAAAACAAAAACCTACGCTAAAGGAACATTATTAAGTCTGCATATATAAAATATGCATTACAGTTGTATGTTCAATATCCTATGTCACCACCCTGTATTGTGTAAATTTGAATGACCTTGCTAATATTGCAAATTATTAGGGCTGTCAAACGATAAAAAATTTTAATCGCGATTAATCACATGCAACTCCCCTTTGAAATGCTGTGGCTGCAGCAGCGTTTCAATGGGACAGAGCTGCATGGAGCCCAGGATCAGGTGAAGTTTCCAGCTGACCCCAGGCTCCATGCAGCACTGCCCTGTTGAAACGCCACGGTGGAGCTGCACTTCAAAGGGGCAGTGCAAACCGAGCTGGGGATCAGCTGGACACTGATCCCCAGCTCTGCTGTTGCAAAGCCTCTTGGAAGTGCCGGAGCGGTACTTCAAAGGGGCTTTGCAATGCGGAGCTGGGGATCAGCTGGGCACTCTAGCTAATCCCCGGCTCCATTTGTGCTGCCCCTTTGAATTGCCAGAGCGGCACTTCAAAGAGGCAGTGCAGCATTAACACCTGCAATTAACGCATTAATATTTTAACACGTTAATCCTGTCCTGCATTAATCGCAGGTGTTAACACAGGTCAATTGACAGCCCTACAAATTATGAGAGTAATTATTTAAATGAGACTACATATTTAAATAGCATACAATCTTAGTTCTAATATAATTCAAAATGTTATCTCTACTTCTAGAGTGTTATATAACCTTCTTCAAATGGACACTTATCTAATTGTCCCAAAATCAGATATTTCAAAATATTATTCTTTGTCCAAAGAGTGATATTTAACTTTTTTATATTAATCCTATTGAGTTTTAAGATTAACAAAGGCAGTCCTCTAAGGTTCAGCTGACATTTAAACAATTATGTTGTGATTTAGCATTGATACATTTTGGTTCCTTAATCCTTCTGTCAGCAATTTTATATTTTATGCAGACCTGGCTGGTGTGACATTGTCATTTATAGCAAAGTGCATTTATTTTAATGGAACATTTCTTGTCCTTGTAGTTATAACAGTTATGATTATTATCTTAAAACCAAGCAATGTGAATGTGTACTACGTCTGTGGTGTGCATGTAGACACCCACACATCCGCCTCCTCTGAAAACTGACACTGCTTGTGTATTAAATTCCATCGTCTTTTCAGAGGATATCATATGCAACCACTAAAATTAATATTTTCTTACTTTTTAGTAACTTCAATGACAGCACAGAGTTTAAATTGCCATTTTAAAAATGTCTAATGCTGATCAATAACACTGGGTCAGTCTCCCTAATTTTCAGAACCAAACTGCATCTGGCCCTGGCACAAATTAAAATCACTGGGCAGGGGGGGAAGAAGGACACAAGGAGAATCTACTCAGACAATTGACATCTGGTTGTGGACTATATAGAAGCAAGGCTTTGCTAGAAAATGATGTGCTTCACCCATACAGGGTTTTTTTTAATCATCTTCTTCCAGGGCTAGGTAGGAAATACACTGGGTCTGCACCAGTTGAGCACTGCTAAATTGGCCAGATTGTAATTTTTACTGCCTCTTTGTATGACCGTATGACCAATGTGACACAGAAATGATAGAACCCAGAAGAGAATTTGGCCATGATATTAAATTAATGTTAGATTCTAATATCCTTACTATATTATTTTCAAAATAGTTTTGGTGGAATTGGATGTTACAAATTTAACATTGCTGCATTGCACAAATAAGTCCTAGTGATTAATTAAGTCACCAAATTTAGCTCATCAGTTTTCTCTGGGCAGCATATGATTTTCATTTTCTGTAATAGTACTTGGTCAGAAGGTCATTTGTAAACAATTTGTCTGAGTATTCAGTATTCAGAACTACCATTTTGATTGTCCATGCCTGACATGTGGTACCTCACATGATATTATTACCACTCTCTCTTTGGCGGATAGTAAATTTTAGAGATTCTTATATGAATAATGAAGTTTGCTTCGTATAAATATTCACTACTAGTTACTTAAATTCATGGTTTCCATGAATATTCCTGCAGGAAAACTAGTTTTCTAGAAAACTCATCAGGGCAAGTCCAAACACACCTCAATTACCTCAGGAATGTTTTTTCAGAAGAATTTTTTTTAAATGTACATATGTGATCTACCTCAGGAGAGACCTAAGCCACAAGGCCTGTTTGACTCAAAAACTGATATTGAATGGAGCATAAATGTGACAGTACGTGAGGGGAAAAAAATGGCCCATTGCTTTTGCTGCTGCCACAGCTCTGTAGGTGTTTTTCCCTGTTGAAATGATCAATCTTAATTTATGCAAAAGCTGGGCAAGAAAGAAAGGATGTAGAGGAGGTAAAAATATTACTAATCTTCTTCCCATTCTGTATGGTCTTCCTTTAGAGGCAGATACCAACAATACATTTTAAATACTTGCCCCTCCCCCTGCAAAATTTGACTTTAAGATGTATTGCTATAAGATATTGGAAAATAATTTCCATTACGTTTTAGTGCTCACGTGAGGTTTCAGATTCACAGCCCCTCCAAATATCCAAATATTCCTATTATCCTCCAAATATCCAATATTCCTATTATATTGAGTTGAAGTTGTTAGTTGTACTAAAGTAAGGTTTCAATACTCCAGGCAGAATTAGCATCTCATTATGCAGGGGGCTGTTCAAATACATACAAAGACACAGTTCCTGCCATCAGATGATCACAGTCCCGTCTGGTCTTGCACGCTAATTTAAGACAACACTAAACTCATGAGTGTGAAAAACGATAACTGGGAAGGGGAGAATAAAAGCAGTAAATCCATGCTGTTACACATAACTTGATGGTGATGAATCATTTAAAAGTATTGGTTTCACTTGTCTGCCTTTGTCATGATTAATGATAGCATTACAAATAATATACTTCCCTCAACCACATAGCTTCCTTAGCTTTGTATTTGGAGGGCATGTGCTTACCAATATATATTCCAGGGGGTATGATATTTGATCCAGAGACTGAGACATACTACTGGCACTAAGGACCTATCTACTGTCCTGAAAGGATAGGGGAGAAGTAGGCAAGAGGCCAGATGTCTTGAATAAAAGACTTTGTTCCACTTTGGATGACAACTCTGAAATGCAGTGTTTGGCACAGTCCTCACTTCAGTAAGACTACGTCTAGACTGCAGGCCAATTTCAGGATATCGGAAATATCCCAAAATAGCAAATCCATGTCTTTAAATGTGCTCGTTATTTTGAAATATAATTAAAATAATGGGTGCACTTTATTTCGAAATTTGGTGCTCACTAAATAGCCTGGGTGCAAATAAGCTTTTCTAAATTACTATACTGTATATATGCCTTTATATATGCACTATACTTACATCATGTAATCTGCTCCACGAGGGTTAAGGAACTTGTCAGAAGAGCACTTTATTTCGAAATTTGGTGCTCACTAAATAGCACCAAATTTTTAAATAAGCTTTTTCTAAATTACCTCAAAATAAGCTACACAATTTGTGTAGAACAGATTGTGTAGCTTATTTTGCAGTAAGGGTGCTGTGTAGACATACCCTAAGGGGATAAGATGAGAACTGTGTGCTCATATTACTTCCTGAATAAAAGAAGGACATCTTTCCTACACAGGTTGTGGTGTTAATAGCCTTGCACTGTTTTGTTTTGTTTTGTTTTGTGGCAAGTGGTTTATTTCAAAGTGTTGAAGAAAACACAGATTGCCTCAGTTATGCTTTTTTCCCTCCTGCCCCCACTGTGTTATTGTTCGGATTCTCACTACCTGCATCTTAAGGAATATATGCATGTTTCTTAGGGTATGTCTACACTACAGCGTTATTTTGAAATATCTTATTTTGAAATAGTTAATTCGAAATAAGTTATTTTGAAATAACGCATCTACACACAAAATGCATTTCGAAATAGCGTTTTGCTATTTCGAAATGGCACATCCACACTGATTGGATGCTGAATTGCATTTAAGGGCAGCTGAAACCTGTTCCAGCAGGGCATCGTGTCAGTAGTTGCTTTGTGTGGCTTGTGCTTGAGGCTCTCTGAGGGTTGTGCTTAAAGGGACCCCCCTTGGATAGCCGGCTCTCAGCTTTCCCTGATTGCTTGCCTACCTCACTGAGAGACAGCAAAGCATTTTTCTCTCTGCCTGCTTTGGTTGCCCTGACTCGGTACACCACAGCACTCGGCACCATGGAGCCAGAGCTGCCCCTGGGCACTCTGGTGCTCATTTTGGACTTCTTGCTGCAAGCCTGGCTGCAATTGCTAGAGACTGCCTGGCAGCATCTGCTGCAGCCCAACCCCCAGGCCCTCTTCCGGACGCCCCTGGGGGCCGGGGAGGAGCAGCAGCAGTGCCCAGACGCCAGCGTGCCCCGCCGCATCTGGCGTCTGGACACCAGCAGCGACTGGTGGGACCATATCATCCTGGAGCACTGGGGAGACCAACAATGGACCCAGAACTTCAGGATGAAGAAGGACACCTTCCTCAACCTCTGTGAGTGGCTTGCCCCTGCTCTGCAGCAACGGGACATGCACACGAGGCCTGCCATTCCCCTCCACAAGCGTGTGGCCATCGCCCTCTGGAAGCTCTCCACACCGGATAGCTACCGATCCGTGGCAGACCAGTTTGGCATGGGGAGATGCACCGTCGGAGCAGTGCTCATGCAGGTGTGGCAATCTCTGGCCACTGTGCTGGGGGGTGGGGGCAAGGAGGGGATGGGCTGCCCTAGGAAAAGGTGGGGGGTGTAAGTCCTCT
Source organism: Rafetus swinhoei (assembly GCA_019425775.1). Lineage (NCBI taxonomy): Eukaryota > Metazoa > Chordata > Testudines > Trionychidae > Rafetus > Rafetus swinhoei. The sequence goes on along the minus strand of CM033437.1, from coordinate 184,074,484 downwards.
CCCCGGGAGGGTTTGTTCTGTCCCAGCCACACTACGGACTGCCTGCGGTGGCCAGGATTGCAGGGGGGGTTGTTCCTGGGGAGTGGGGGTGCGAGGCAGTGATGGGGAAGGAGCACTCTCAGCCACCCTGGCACCCCAGTGACTCTCCGTTTTGTGTGTCCCCTCTGCAGGTGGTCAAGGCCATCAATAGAGTGCTGCTCCATAGAGTCATCCGCCTCACTGATGTCGACACGGTCATTGAGGGGTTCGGCACCCTGGGCTTCCCCAGCTGTGGGGGGGCAATCGATGGGATGCACATCCCCATCCATGCCCCAGAACACCAGGCCTCCCTGTACATAAACCAGAAGGGATATTTCTCGGTCATCCTGCAGGCTGTGTCTGACCACCAGGGCCAGTTTGTGGACATCAACGTGGGCTGGTCCGGAAAAGCACACGACGTGCGGGTTTACCGCAACTCCTCCGTGTGCCAAAGGCTGCACACTGGGACTTTCTTCCCCGACCGCCAGATCAGGGTTGGGGATGTGGACGTGCCTGTGTGCCTGATGGGGGATGTGGCCTATCCCCTACAACCCTGGCTGATGAAAACCTACACGGGACACCTCAATCCCTCCCAACAGGCCTTTAATGCCAAGTTCAGCAGGGCCCGCATCATTGTGGAAGGGGCGTTGGGCCAGTTGAAGGTCCATTTTAGATGCCTCCTCACCTGCTTGGACCTATCCGAGTGGAATATTCCACACGTGGTGGCAGCGTGTTGTGTGCTGCATAATTTGTGTGAAAGGAAGGGGGAGGCTTTCCTGCCAGCCTGGATGGCAGAGGCCGACCACTTGGCTGGCCTCTATGTGCAGCCCCGTATGGCTGCCAGCCAGGAGGCCCATCGGGGGGCTGTCTATATCCAGGAGGCGCTGTGGGAGAGCTTCCACCTGGAGGAGGAGTGAAGTCTCCCTGGCGTGCCCCACTGGGGCCTCGTGCCTTATTCTACCCTCACGTCCTTCCATTTTCCCCTCCCTAACCCCCCTTCCTAATGTAAAATAAAAACACATGTGTTGCCAAAAACAAACTCTCTTTATTGACCATAACTGGGGTGAGGGGGGAATGAGGGTTGGAGAGAGGAGGGGTAAACCTGGGAGGAGGGAGCTGGAAGGGGGAGGAGAAGCTCAGGGTTGGGGGTCTTGCTGGTCCACCTGTCTCCCAGCACTGTGGGTGCAGGGCCCTCGGCGTCCCCGGGGGGGAGCGGGTATGGAGGTTGGGGCGAGTGGGGAGGGGGGGAGGAAGAAGCGGGAGGGGGAGCAGGAGTGAGAGGAGGAGCGACAGCTGGGGCGGCCACAGGGGCTGGAGTGGCAGCAGGCAGCAATTTCTGCATCAGGGTCTGCAGGTGGTTGCGGATGGCACGGCCCTGGTCAAGCAGCTCCCGCAAGCTCTCTGCTGCAGCTGCAGGTCTTCCTGCACCCAGTGCTCCAGGATGCGGACCTGCCTTCACAGGAGCTCCAGGTGCTGCCACTGGTACTCCTCCTGGTTCCAGGTCAACCTGTTGGCCTGGGTGCGGCAGGATGTCCTGGGCAGGGTGGTGTGCCCTGCACTCACAGCTGCTGCAGCTGTGGAGAAACATGAGAGGTGGTCAGTTATCCTTGGGGACACAGTGGGTGAACCCCAGCCCCCCTCTGCAAGGCGAGGACGACAGGTCTCCGCACCATCATGTCCTGCTATTCCCGGAGTGTGAGCTGGCCCCTGTGCTGTATATAGTGTGAGTGTGGGGGGGGGGAAGGGAGATGTGCCCTGCCTCTGCGTAGAGGGGCATTGTGGAGGGAGGGCATTGTGCAGTGTCCCTTCCCAGGGTCAGGCACATGTCATGTGCCTTCATACATACAAGCGTGTGGGTAACAGGCCAATGCCCCTCTGTGGCAGCCAGCCGGGGCCACATGCCCAGGGTGGCACAGCACATGCACCGGTTGCTGCATGCTCCATGGTCAGAAAGACCCACACTCACGGACCCTGGGTTCCCTCTCCCTCCTCCCAGCCCGCATAAAGGGACAGTGATGGCACTCACATGTCGAGGCCTCCCTAGCCTCGGATGACACCGGCAATAGGCTTGCTGGGATGGCTCGGGGGTCCTGGGTGCGGGGCACGCTCCCTCCAGGCTCCTGTGGCTCCTGACCATCCTCCTCCTGTGTGTCATGGGCAGGGCCCTCTGCCCCAGGGTCAATAACCACCTGGGGGGCACGGACCGTCTGACCCCCCCAGGATGCAGTCCAGGGCATCATAATAGGGGCAGGGGTCTGGGTCAGCCCCTGGTTGGGAGCTGCCCTCCTGTGGTCCTGGCATAGGCCTGCCATAGCTCTTTGATTTTCATGCGCACTTGCTCCTGGGTGCGCATGTGGCCTTTGGTGGCCAGGCTGTCAGCCATCCGCCTGTAGATGGTCGTGTTCCTGCGTCTAGTGCGGAGATTGTGGACATTGGAGGCCTCCCCGCCCAAACCTCAATGAGGTCCGTGATCTCCGCACTAGACCAGGAAGGCGCCCACCTTTTGCAGCCCCTGGCAGGCTCCTGAGAGCTGTCAGCCTGCTCCTGGGGAGCAGTGGAGGTCTGGGTGCCACTGGGTTGCTGGCTTATGCTGGGCAAGGTGCACGGACTGCTGGCTCTGTGCTGGCAGGCTTGTAGCTGGCACAGGCACTGTGGCCAGAGTCTACCCCTTTAAGAGCTCCGGGGCTGGGGGGGAGCAGAAGAGTTTTCATGGTTGTGCAGGGCACCCTGGGAAGGGCTGGAGGCCCCCTATTTCGAAATAAGCATCTACACAGTGCTTATTTCGATTTAGCTATTTCAAATTTGGCGTTATTCCTCATGGAATGAGGTTTACCAAATTCGAAATAAGCACTCCGCTATTTCGAATTAATTTTGAAATAGCGGTTTGGCTGTGTAGAAGCTAGGAAATTTATTTCGAAATAAAGGCTGTTATTTCGAAATAACATACCCCTAGATAGTTGAAATAATTTGACTAAGGTGAATACATCCAACTCCATTCATGTTGCAAGAGTGGCTCTTTGTGACAGTAATCAGGAGAGATTATAATGCACAAGCAGGTATATGATCACTAGTGATTTCTAAATATTTCTCAACACATGACTTTAAAATATCCAGTTTTTTTCATGATGCACGTTCAGTGGACAAAAAATAATTTCCAGTTTGATCTGACATACAAAACATAATAGCAGGCTCCTTGATAAGAATGTACTTAACAATTATATCATTTAGTATCAAATGGTGGTCATTCTGTATGTAGTACTTTTTCTCTTAATGGCAAAATTGTTATACCCATAGAAAATTAGTTTATAATCGGTTTTCTACAGCTTGTGAGCACAAACACATAAAGCAGATTCTACTTCATTCTGTATCATTGAGCATTGTCTTTGAATTCTCCAAATGCAGTTTAAATGCTTGTACAGGAATGGAGAAAGGGAGAATAGACTTCTTATTTTTTATGAAAGCTACAACTACAGCTTGGCAAACACTGTAATATGTTGAAAAGAAACTGCAATTTTTGGACTAATGGACTTGAAAAAGTAGAAAATCTACTTTTTTTTTCTCTTGCCTGTAGCAAATTTTATTTGATCATTAGGGGCTAGATTTATTATTCATTTATTTGGAATTCTACAGCAATAACAAGAGGCATTTATCCAAAGCTCTAGGCAGTAATATAGTACTTACAGAATACCACAAATACTCAAGTAATATTGTTCAGATCTCTATGGGAAAAATGTTAAAGTTTTAAAGCCAACCAATGTACTTTTAGCCTCAGATGACAGTTTATATTTCATTCTCAGTAAGGGAACAGCAAGTTCCATTCTAAATGAAATTGCTATGATGACACAGTTTTCAACAGTATTTTATAAAAGAGATTGAGAAGAATGGATCCTCCACAAGTGGTAAAATGCACAAAACCTTTTCTGTGTGGCACATACCCACAGTAATTTCTGGAAGATGTATGTAAATAGCAGGCACCAAAATAAATCCATAGCTGTTGGGTCTTTTATAAAGAAAGAAAATTATATCAATGCCACTTAGAATTCTTTGTGCTTATAATGGTATGTTAATGAATTTCTACAAATTAATTCAATTTAAAATTAAGTGTTCTAATGACTTTCCATAAACTTTTACTAATTAGTACCCTTTGTCTTCCTGACAAAACATTTTTAATCAACACTTCAAAATTGCTCTCTTCCTGTTTTTATTTCTCAACCATAATTTAACCATATGCTTCAGTCAAATTAAAGAGATCTTCTCTAATGAGAATTTATTTTGGACAGTAACACATACTGTTGTGGAGCAGAGATAAGGTTGAATTTGGCTTCTTGTGCAATAGCTTGCATGCTATACTATACTTTGCATAGAAACCACATGGAATATAGTGTACTGTACTTGCTATTAGGTAATTATCCATTACTGTGTGGATCAGAGGAGATGCACTGTTTATTTAAATTAATGACATTCACATCTAATCTGTTGTCATATTATGTCAGGTTGTTACTTATGTAAAGAGCCACCTAGCCCAAACCTTTACCTTGTATCATTGTAAGTGGCAACAGCTTGCAGTTGTTTATCACAGATTGATAGGGTGCTATCACCTTAACAGGTTGGCTTCATTTTTCAAATGACATAATTACTGGTTGTGTTACAATACCTCTCTCAAAATAGGGATAAAACTTACTGTTGTTTAAACTGGCTGAATCTCAGCTGATTGAATAGTGTGGTTAGTTTTCTAGGCAGCTAAGGATTAAATGCTAGTTTGTGAGAATGTTCCTCTTTTAAATTGTCATTGTTGCATTATAGTTGCATGTGGACAGATTATCTTTTTCACAACTGTTTAAGATTCCCCTTCACCTCCTCATGTTTTCTTAAGTTGGGACTTGTTAGATTTTTGTGACCACTTCTTTTTCACTTTGTAAAGAACATTATGCCCCTCTTTCCCTTTGCTTCTTTCCCTTTGGAGTTGTGCAGATTATGTTTGTATTTAATTTCTATTTGGAAAGTATCAGATTATACACAAATGGGGAAAACCTCTATATTATTACCCAAGCTTACATTATATATGCAGAATGTACTATAAACTCAAATTCCTACTTGTTAAAATAATATAAATTCATACACAGTATGCAAAATCAAATGGTAAAATGTGTAAAATAGATTATAATCCTATCATGTGTAAAATGCTGTACCTAAGCGCTACTTTAGCACAAAGTGTACTTCACTCATATAGTTTATATTACAGGTTGAACCTCCCTAGTTTGGCAGTCTTTGGTCTAGCAACATCCGTGGTCTGGCATGATTTTAGTCAGCCAAACGGCCACTTATCCTGGGTGTGGCCAAATTTCCTGCAGTCCCATAAAGTTTATTTACAGCCACCAGTCCTGGTTCTCAGTGTTCTGTGCTGTTATTTAGTTCTAAGTTACCCCTAAATATCTTTTTAAAGCCCAGTAAGCAGTGGAAGTGATGGTAATTCTACTATACAATATAGACCTCCCATGGTTCAGCAAATTCACTGGTTCAGCTCCACTTACGTCCCAGTGGTGCCGAACTGGACAGTTTCAACCCATATTATAGAATAGAAATCTTTACAAGTCACATCAGAAAAAAAGTGTGTGAAACATACTTTATATTTAACTGAGTGAACTAATCCCTACTTGAGTTTCCCTGTAAGTCACTCAACATGGATGTGTATGAGGTTTGTCTGTGTCAAAAATTCTGCAGTCCACTAATTGTTTGGCAAGACACAGATTTACTATTTCAGCAACTCTTGATATCTGATATGATATTTCTTTAGGCATAATCACTATTGAGCAGGCGGGTTCAGCTAACAATTTTGCACAGTCTGTGAAAGTGACCCTTTTTGTAACTGCTCTGTGGGAGGACAATTTACATTGCTTGCTAGGGTTAGCTGGTGGGATTCTATATCTCATTCCCACCCTGGATATACTTCAAATATTACCACTCACTGGATCTGTAGGCTAGTCAGTACCAAAAATATTGTGTTCCTAGGCCATCTTGCAACACTCAGGAAACTTCATTGAGGCATATTGCTTTATTAAAACTAAGGAAATATTTCTGTCAGTATTCACCTCTCCACGGTTGCCCTGCACTAAACTATAGGTGCAGCTGAGGACACACATGTAAGCCACTGCTATTGACTTTTAAAATAGTAGCTGAAATTAATTAAAATGGCTACTGCACCATCATTTTTATTCGCGTCACTTATAAAGCACATATATCTTGCCTATGCCATACTTCCAAGTCTGTTGTGCCTCCTTTTACCCTACTTACTAATGTTTAGTACTTTGTAAACACAGCAGTTTGCTCAGCTTGCTAAGCACTGCACATATTCCTCTGAGGGATCTCAGTTCTCTGACGAGGTGCTGAGTGCCCTCAGTTCCCATGGACTTTTCCAGAAGTTAAGAGCACCCAGCCTTTTGCAGGATCAGAATCTCTATATTTTCTGGGGAGCAGATGAAGAAATTCTAAGTGTGGTTCCTTGGCACTCCAAAACTTCTTTCAGTGAGCTTCAGATCAGGCCCTTGGAGATTAGTTTAATTTTGTGAAAAGTTGCTGAAGAAGAGGGATGGCACCTTTTGGAAGAATTTGGTTTCAAAGTTGTTTTAACCACAAAAGTTTATTTTCTTTTTCCCAGAAGGAAAAGTGCATAATAGCTAATTAGGCCCTTAGGGATCAAATTTCAAAACAGTGTGCAGGAAGTGTGAGCGTACACGTTATTTGTTAATGGGTTTTGTGAACATCCATCTTTGATTTCTCAAAATCTACTGGTAAGCAAAAAAACCAACATTATCAGAGAAGCTCATTCAAATACTTGGAGTAAGATAGCTCTCTCTTCAGGTCCACACATGGATGACATACATTATAATAAAGGAGGAAGGAATTTTGTGGATATTATGTCTTAGCTAATGTAATAAAATAATTCTTATTTTAAGTGTGTAAGTCTTGAAAATAAGAGCCAAATACTGCAGTTCTCATGTAATCAAAGAAATCCCATTGACTTCAATGTGGTTGTTTTGGGGACTGAGAGCTGTTGGATTGGGCCTTAATTTTAGTGTTGGCAGTAATATAACTAGGGAAAATTGCCTCTGTTTACAGAATGTATTGTAAAGATTGTACAGGTGTGTACAGATGAACTGACAGTGAACCTATAAAACAAATTAAAAAACTACATTGCAAGCTGGGCTCTAATTTTTTGATCAAATCATCAGAAAAAAATCCATTTTCATTGTGCAGGCAAATATAACAAACACATATCCATAGCATTTTTTTCAGTGCACTGTACTGTGACACTTTAAAGTATCTTAAGAATATGCTAATAGGAGTGATTATTAATGTTTATATTTGTGCCTAACAAATCCAAACCAGGCTTAGGGTTTGTAATAGTAAGTGCTATATGTAGAGCCTTGGCAGAATTAAATTTTTATTTTTTATCATATTATTTTTTATCATTTTGACTGATAATATTGGTTTATTTTAAAACATTTGTTTCTATTTGTATCCATATAAGTTTTCCTAGTAGTGATAAACAAAGGGTAGCAAAAATTGATTAAAGTAGACAGTGAGATTTGGAAATTAAAGCTTTTAAATTATTGAAACACAAATTGTCAGCTTCACATCCAAACAAAACATTCTTAAATAAAACCACAAAATCTCTCCAGCAGCATTTTTCTGACTTTGCCTATCTGTAAATTTTGATTATCATCCCTGGAAATATTTTTGTATTGATTTGTGCGTGCACAGTGAAATTGATATTTACCAACAATTGCTGATTAAAATCTAATTCTACCAAGTCCATGTATAAATGTGTGACCTGGTGCTGCACACATGTATATATATTAACTGGGATAATTGGGATTGCTCATGTGTGAAAAGTTCTGTGGTGCATATTTGCAGAATTGAGCCTTCAGAGGTAGAGAAATAAAGGCATTTTTATTAAACACATAAGTGCATACTAGTAAGACAGTGTGTGTCCAAAGAGATTACAATCAAAACAGACAAGATGAAGGGTAAGAGAAAGAAACTAGTATTTATATTTCACAACACAGAGCCGAAGAACAATGATAGTAACATCCTGATTCAATAGGAGACATAAAAGTTTTGCCATTGACTTCTGGGTTTTGGCTTAAGAGACTTGTCTAGTGGTACTCAGGAAATCTGTGGCACACCTGAAAAATAAAACTACACTAGTGTTTTAATACTAAGATATCCTTTCTGTTAGTTTTTCTAAAATTATATGTCAATTTGGTACAAATTAAAGAAATAAACTTCTTGTGTGTTTGCCAAATTCCAAGTACAAGATTGAAAGGGCACAAGAAAACAGCAACTGAGACAACTCAAATCCCCACACACTTTGATTATTAATTTGATTTCACATAGTTGCTACCTATATAATTAACTGCATTTCTGTACTAAGGAACAACTACTATGGACACAAAATATTCAGATACTATTGTATCATTTTTTTCAATGTTACATGTATCTGTATGTGCTAGTGATTGGGTTCCTGATTCACAGAATTTCCTGCTGCAAATGAAATCACATTGGGGCGATTAATTCAAATATATAGGCAAGTCTGGCAAATTCTCACTGCTTGGGGGAAAATACATGTACTAGTTAGATCTTGTTCAGGAGGCCTGGCAAACCAAATAACTGAAAGTAGAGCTGGATTTTTGTCACAAGACATCTAGAGATTTTCCATTTTGGATTTATTTCAAATTAGAACAAAAGCATTTTTTTTCCAAAAATTTCTTGCAAGATGGAAATCTTTTGAATAAATTAAATAGATTCAGAAACATGAATGCATAGTGTTTCTGGAATAAAATCTTGTGACTGGCAGCTGTTGATTGAAATTGACATTCTTGTTAGTTTAACCATTGACAGTTCAGCAGTAGCCAAGAGTCCTAGGGCATTTCTATACTTAGTGGAAGATTGATGCTCCAGAGGTTGATCTTTGGCCATTTGATTTAGTGGGTCTAGTATAGACGCATAAATGAAATGCTCAGGGCAGCTCCTGCTAGCATCCAGTACTCCTCCTTTTGTGAGGAGTAAGGGAAGCTGATGGGAACAAACACTCCCACAATGTGGATGCCACCAAGGCTCTGCTTAAGGTAGGCCATCTCCAGTTATGCATTTTACGTAGCTGGAATTGTACACCTTAAGATGACCTCCTGGGTCGAGTATAGACCAGGCCCTAGTATCTGCAGCTCCAAACTGGGGCCCTCAAGGCTTCTAGACTCCAGGGACAGCTGACTCTCTGGGCAGAATAAGTTCAGCAGCCAAAGGAGCTAGCTGATCCAGGAGCCTGGAAGACTTGGCATTCCCAGCCCCAGGGCAATCCATGTGCTCGTGCAGCCCCAGAACTATGCATCCTGGAAGGCCATTTCAAGACACCTCAGCTACAGGTTTTATGGCAGCGAACTTAGAAGTACTGTGAGCGCCAGTAATCTGCATGGCATGGCTGTCCTAGAGTCATTAAAACCTGGGATCTCAAGCTGGCTGGTCACTTATTAACCTTGGCATTGTCCATCAGAGAACAGGACTTCAGGTATTGAACTACTATTGGATCTTCTGAGAGAATCACAGAGAATTGTAGGGGGTCTTCAGCATAAGTTCCTGGTCTGGAGAGAACAGCTCATGAGATCCTGTTTAAGAAAGATGATGGCTAGAAGCCAGAGACATTGAGTGGGCTGCCCTCATAAGACCATGAAGGAGTTCCAAGGCAGATACTCCTAAGAACTCTGGCAATAAGAAAGTATGGAACTGAAATAAAGGAAGATAAGTGATCTCAAATATGTCAGTGAAATTTATTCTCGAGAAACATTACGTTTTCAAGAGAATAAAATACGAGATTTAAAATTATGTGAACACATAGTTAATCACTGCAAAACGCACATTTTATTTTGTAATGTTACTGGCCAGTATCATGAAGTGACAAGTTTCATTACACTGGAATATAAATTTGACTGGAATTTGCAATTTTTTCCTTCAGTGAGCATTCAATGAAATAGTATAAAAACCTCTTAATATTTTTATTATTGAAGTCAGTTAGAAAGTTGAGAATTTGTTGCCATTGGCATTGATTTTACTATTGAGTGCTGAAATTCTAGATTTCTGGATGCTATTTTTAAGTGACTAATTATTATTGATGTATCAGTTTAAGAAAGTAAGACCATAGGAACAGCCAAACTGAGTCAGACAAAGATCCATCTAGCACTGTATACTGTCTTCCAACAGTAGCCAATACCAAGTACCCCAGAGGGGATGAACAGAACAGGTAATCATCACATGAGCCATCCCCTTTTGCCCATTCCCAAAGTATGGCAAATAGAGGCTAGAGATACCATCCTTGTCCAGTGTGAATAACTGCTATTGCTGGACCTATCATCCATGATTTTTTATAGTTCTTTTTTTACCACCGGTTAGAGATTTGGCTTTCACAGTATCCTATTGCAAAGATTTCCACAGGTTGACTGTGAATTGTGTGAAGAAGTACTTCCATTTGTTTGTTTTAAACCTGCTGCCTATTAATTTCATTTGATGACCTCCTACTTTTTGTATTATGCAAAGGAGTAAATAACACTTCCTTATTTACTTTCTCTGCGCTAGTCATGATTTTTAGACTTCTGTCATATTCCATATTTGTCATCATTTTTAAAAGCGGAGAAGTTCTAATATTATTAATTTCTCCTCATGTGGAAGCTGTTCCATACTCCTAATTACTTTTGTTGCCCTTTTCTGTACCTTTTCCAATTCCAATATATCTTTGTTGTGTGACAGGGCAACCACACCTGCATGCAATATTCAAGATCTGGATGTACCGTGGATATATATGGGGGCAAAAGAGTGAAAGGCGCATAAATTAATTAACATGGCATAATGATAAGTAGCTTCATTTTAAATACAATGTTCATTCCTGTATCTCACTATGTCTTTCATGAGTTTGAAATGCACTATGAGAGGTTATTTCTAATGGATATATTGGTTTGCATTTCCATCATCATTAGTAAGGTAAGCTATTGTACTTCAAGAGTCAACAGGGTCATCCAGAAAAATTATCTTAATAGGAATACAAATAACTTTTGTTGCCATTTTAAGGAAGGTTTTATCATCCAAAATTCTCTATTTAGCACAAGAGTATTACTTTTTAGTTACTTATTTCTTTGTATTTCATAGTAGATCCAGGCAAGACTTTTATTAATAAGATGGCATCCATGGTCAAAGATTTTATTAATTTTCACCCTGTAGTCTCAAATGCATATACAATGTAAAAAAATAGAAATAAAAAGTTTATCACCCCATGGATGGCTCTGATCCTAGTTCACTTATTGATGATGCATCTTTGTTCTTATTATGCTAACAAACCTATAACTACTAGGCCTCTCATATTCATTTATACATTCGCCAGCCTGCATTCAGCCTATATTGACTCAATTCAAAGGAAATTACACACTAAAATATATATAAAAGTAGATTGTCTTATGGCCTCATAGGAACACTTTATGAGTGGCAGGTGAACAACCCTTTTTCCCATTTAACCCTAAGGTCTAAGAGGGATGGACAGAACAATGGTTAAGAAATTGGACTATGCAGGTGTTCCATGTGTTGCTCTGTCGTAGATTTATTCTTCAAATAACTTCATATTTCTGGCTGAAATTCAGCAAAGCATTTAAATGTGTGTTTAAATCCTACTGAAACCGAGAAGAGATTAGTAAATAAAGTGTTTTGTGAATAGGGGTGGAATGCTGATCTGCAGCCTCTAAGCTTCAATTTCCATCTGTAAAATGGGGATTCTCTGGAATACTCTGGTATTCCTTACTATTTAGATTGTCAACTCTCGGGCTGTCTCTTATGAACATATGTAGTGTCTAGTGCAATGGGATGCTAATTTCACTATTAATATTAATGTTAAGAGCTGACCCTGAAAAAAGCTAGAGAGAGTATTTTTGGTTTGATGGCTAAAGGGCTTTTGGTCTTGGTTCCTTTTACACAGAGAATTTCATAAATTCTTTATAATTAAACACACTGCTCCAAAGAAGTTACTAGACTCAATCAATGTCTATTTCCAACTGGAACATTCCAGGGCTCCTATAATTACATAGACTATTGAGTCAAAAAGGGGTAACAATAATAAATTGCAATGTCACATTTAACATGGCCCAAACTGAACTACTGATAATTCCTTCAAAACCATCTCCATTTCCCCAATGGTCTGTCGCTGTTGACAGTACAGGTTGCACCTCCCTAAACTGGGACTCTCTCATCCAGCAACATCCGCAGTCCAGTAGGAACGCGGATGTTGCTGAATGAAAGAGCCCCGGGGCAGGAGGGCCAGCTGCTGAAAGCCCTGCGAAAGGCAAGGCTGGTTGTAGCGGGGCCAGAACCTCAGCAACCTGACAGCGGTAACAGCACTGTGGTAACAGGGCAGAAGCAGCCCAGCAACCCAGCTGGGGCCAGGGCAGTCCGAGTCTGCTGGCCCAGGAGTGGGATTGTGCCACGGTAGCCCGAGTGGGGCTACATGCTGGCTTGGCAGTAGGAACAGAGCTGTGGCAGCCCAGCTGGCAGTAAGTCCGGGCTGCGGCAGTCCATCAAGGGAAGCCTTTCTGGGAACATGACAGGTTGGCAACTCAATCAGGGCTGCGTACTGGCTGGCAGCGGGGCCAGGGCTATATGCTACTGTGCCGCCAGTGGGGCTGGAGCAGCAGTTACAGCAGCAGGGACATGGAAGCCATGTCTCCCAACTGGCAGCGGGGCCAAAGGACCTGACAGTGGAGAGGGGCAGTAGGCTGAGGGGGATGGTGGCAGGGGACCTTCCCTGGTCCGGCAAATTCCCTCATCCAGGACCGCTCAGATCTGGATGGTGCCAGATCAGTGAGGTCCAACCTGTCCCAATGTCTCTGGTGGCCCATCTTCACCTTCATGCTACCACACATCCAGGCTGTTTGCAAATGTTGCTTATTCTTCCTCAGCATTTCTAAAATCTGACTTTTCTTCTCTGTCCACACCTCTAATGCTCTCAAGACATTTATCATTTCCTGTCGTGGCCACTGCAAACTTTTCTCCTCTCTTCTCCCTTAAACCCATTTCATCTCACTTCGATCAATAAAAAAGCAGTTACTATGATGATTTGCTTTGCATGTCACTTTCATATCTCTCATCTAATTGATTACCATCCATGAATCCTTCTCTTCCTTCATGTAAGACCTTTTACAGCTCTGACCATTCCTTACATATTCATGCTAGATTTTTAATATATCTGCCCAATTTTCCATTTTGCCATTCAACCACTCACTTGGCTGCTTATCCCTTATATATCTTTGTGGCTGTGTCTACACTGGCATGATTTTCCCGGAAATGCTTTTAACGGAAAAGTTTTCCGTTAAAAGCAGTTGCGGAAAAGAGCGTCTAGTTTGGCACGGACGCTTTTCCGCAAAAGCACTTTTTGCGGAAAAGCGTCTGTGGCCAATCTAGACGCGCTTTTCCGCAAAAAAGTCCTGATCACCATTTTCGCGATCGGGGCTTTTTTGCGGAAAACAAATCTCAGCTGTCTACACTGGCCCTTTTGCACAAAAGTTTTGCGCAAAAGGGACTTTTGCCCGAACGGGAGCAGCATAGTATTTCCGCAAAAAGCACTGATTTCTTACAGTAGGAAGTCAGTACTTTTGCGGAAATTCAAGCGGCCAGTGTAGACAGCTGGCCAGTTTTTCCGGAAAAGCGGCTGATTTTCTGGAAAAACTGGCCAGTCTAGACACAGCCCCTGTGTTTTTTCCTTCTCACAACCTACACTGGTAAGACTTAAGTAGAAGTCACTCATTCCCATATTTTGCCACATGGTAGAGGCAAGCATCTTTTTGTATTGTGCTTGTTTAACAAGTTGATTAGAATGATCTTTCATTGATTAGCATTATTAGTTGATTAGAATTCTGTTGTGTATCCTAATTTTTAAAGACTTCAGTTCTGCTCAGAATTTCTCACATGACCTTTGTCCCCCTTAAAAGATCAGGCTGTCTTAATGTAACAATCAGGCTTCCCTATTACAGCATTCCTAATTGCTGGGAGTGTAAGGTGAGTCATAAGTCTACCCCAATTTAAGCTTAATCAATTTTTTGCCTTAATTTATACAATTGCAGGCAGAATTATTTTCACTTAAGGTGGCTGAACAGGTATTTATGATGAGCAGCTAAGATGTAATTTGCAGGAGGCCCAAGTTAATGCATTCTGGGGTTCAAGGAAGTTCTCTTGCACTTCATTATCACTGCCCACTCTGATCTCGTCCTTCAGTTCTCTTCCTTCTATTTCTGATCTGACATTTTGTCAGTTTGTGCCCCTCCTTCACTAGATTCTTCTCTCTTTTCCCATTACTTACTCATTTGCTTTTCTACAATCAATATTAAGCTTGTTTAGCAGTTTTAGGTTACCTGCACCCTACACATGCCTGGCATGGGGAGGCCTGCTCTCTGTGAAAAGCTTGGTCCTCTAACTTGCACCCTTGCTTTTCTGTTGATAGGGCTTCCCCTCCCAGCCCTCAGTGCTGGCACTCAGTTGGGGCACCGTGTTGCCCCCCATTACATATTGTAAGATTAACGAGCTGCTTAAAGCTCATTCCCCTTCAGCAGTTTAATTCTTACATAGTCTCCCAAATGCATATGCATTTAAATACTGTTCTTACCTGCACTCAAGTACTTGGCTGATGAGTGCCCATAAAAGACTCTATTGTTAGCAGCTGGACATAGTATTATACATGGAAAAACCATGATTCCTCCTCCTGCAGAATTGTTTTGTAGTAAAATATGGACTCTCCTTGTAAAGGAAAAGCTTTAGCACCAAAAATACCCACAAGAGAATTGCCAAAAACAGAGTAGTTATTTGGAGATTTGGTCACTCTTTCTAGTGTACTGAGAGGAAGATTGCTCCACAGCCAGAAAGTCAGAAATTTTAGGCCAGGTTCTTTGAACTTGATTCTGAAAACATAAGACATACATTTTATTGTAACTCTGCCTCCGTAAAAAGTTTAAGATGATGTTGATAATATCTGCACTGAGAGTCTAAGTAGGCTGCTGTTTCAGCTGAAATCTCTATATCTTCTAAAGGAGTAAACAAATTAAAATGAACATTTGGATGTGAAAAAAGCTGGTTGAGCTTCCGAAATTTGACAATCTAAAGAGTGCATTGGTCTGAAAACCACAAGCTGCATTTTATCCTCCTAAATTGGGCTGAGTTTTTGTAGGGAATGCAGCAGGTAATGTTTGTTCCAAATGACACCCTAAAACAGTTAATTTCTGATTAATTGCAGGAACGGCACCAGTTTAGTGATGATGTGATTATTTTGCCCTTCTACCAACTCATCTTTGATCAATTTATCACCTAGCTAAGCTCTTACTTCATGAATTACAATCACATTTGAATGAAAGCTATTATTTATCATGGCCAAAGAGAGCATTTTCATTTAGTGACCTAGGATGCCAAATTGCTACATATGGCCTCTATCATATTCATTACTATATAGAGATATAGTGGAAAAAATGGTAATGAAGTCAGGTCAATATGCTGTTTGATGAGGAGAGATTAAATTTATTCCTCTGCAGATGGCTTGGATACAGTGGATGAATGAGTGTTCATACTGGGATTAAGTAATCTACTTCCAGACTTGAAGCAGATTTAATACACACATATAAAACACAACCTACAAACAACCTTATTAATAACATGAGGAGAGAAGGTTTCCAAGAAGACCTGTGTTTTATATTTTTTAATATAAGTAAAGAGGACCTCCATTGTGATTAAAATCTTGTGGTATCTGCTGAAAGACCTCACTTGCCTTAACAGAGCCTGGACTGTTTTCCCTCAGTATCGCTATAACAGAGTATGTATTGTAGAGAAATAAAAACATGTGAGTGGACTGCATGGACAATAAATGTGTCGGACACTGACATGCCATAGTGGGATATTTCAGAATTAAGAAATAGTGTGGGGAGGGAACTACGGGGTGGCAGAGAGATCAATGACTAACACTAAATTAAGGGGGTCAGAAAATTTCTAAAATAAAGACTCCTCAACTGTTTCTTTTAAAACACTTGTAAAAGGGCAAATGCACTTGTACATTTTTAACATCATACTTTGTATCAAGATATAAATTACTCAGAAGCAATTTAAAATCAAAGGTTGGTCACTTGGGTCCTTTTTCATAGAATAAAATATACATCCTGTCACTTCAGGGATCATGAGGATTCACAATAAGAAAGGGGTAGTGTGTGGAACAATTAATATAACTCCCTCCCCTTTTTTTGAAAAGACATTCTAATAGAAGCGCAACTGTCTTTTTATCCACCCAAATTATGTTTAATGATTTGCCAGATGGTAATCTCCGAGCCAGTGGTTGTAGACTTAGGGTCCTGATTTTCATGTATTTTGAATAACATAGAAGTCAATGAGTGCTGCAGATGCTCAGAACCTCTGAAAATTAGGCCCTATGGAGTTTGATTCTTTTCAATGTTGATTCAGCCCTGAAATATGCCAGCTTCAGCTACCATAACCAGAACTCAGGATCCCCCTGGTAGCAAAACTGCCTAGGTCTGGCATCGTCAGGACATAACTGGTCCCGAATTTGATGCCCAAGGGGAGGTCTCTTGCCACTAGCCTCCAAGCCCATCACCCGCTGCTGACAGGCTGCCCCAGCAGGCAATCCTGCCTCACCCCCATCCCCACTCTATCAATGTGGCTGGAGTGCTTGCCCAGCTACTTCTTCTTCCCTGGATGGCACAGGTTCCAGCTCCTGCAGCCAGGAGCAGCCGCGGGGCTGGGGCTCTGACCCTGGCCCCACGCAGCACCAGCCCTGGCCCTGCACAGCTGGGAGAAGCCGTGGGGCTCTGGCCCCAACTCCAGTCCTGTGCTCCTGGGGGTTGCCATGGGGCTCTGACCTTAGCCCCGCTTTCCCAGGGACTGCTGGAGGCTGTTGCAGGGCTCCAGCCCCAGTTCTGCATTACCCCCAGCCAGGCTGCTGACCCTGACATCCCACCTGGCTGGCCCTCCTGCCCTTAGGTGCCTGGGCTCTCTGGTCTAGGAGCATCCGTGGTCCTGCTGGAGCAGAGAGTGCTGGATTGTTCTTCCTGTTGTATAGAACTGATAAATATAGGTCCCAAAGCCGTTCTATATATCTCTCAGCAGCATCTGTCAGTAAAGCCTATATAGAGTGATAGTGTGATTTAAAGCTGTCCTTCCCTGGCAGAAATCCCCTCTTATGTATCTAAACCCATAAGGCAAAGTTGTGATGCAGGTTGCAAGTCTCTCAGAACTCTGTGTGTGTGTGTGTGTGTGTGTGTGTGTGTGTGTGTGTGTGTGTGTGTGTGTGTGTGTGTGTGTGTGTGTGTGTGTGTGAATACAATCTTTATGCTGAATTTTACATAAGAATGGCCGTACTGGGTCAGACCAAAGGTCCATCTAGCCCAGTAGCCTGTCTGCAACAGTGGCTAGCACCAGGTGTCCCAGAGAGGGTGGACCGAAGACAATGATCAAGCGATTTGTCTCCTGCCATCCTTCTCCAGCCTCTGACAAACAGAGGCCAGGGACACCATTTCTATCCCCTGGCTAATAGCCTTTTATGGACCTAACCTCCATGAAATTATCTAGCTTCTCTTTAAACTCTGTTATAGTCCTAGCCTTCACAGCCTCCTCTGGCAAGGAGTTCCACAGGTTGACTACACGCTGTGTGAAGAAGAACTTTCTTTTATTAGTTTTAAACCTGCTACCCATTAATTTCATTTGGTGTCCTCTAGTTCTTCTATTATGGGAACTAATAAATAACTTTTCTTTATCTGCTCTCTCCACACCACTCATGATTTTATACACCTCTATCATATCCCCCCCTCAGTCTCCTCTTTTCTAAACTGAAAAGTCCCAGTCGCTTTAACCTCTCTTCATATGGGACCCGTTCCAAACCCCTAATCATTTTAGTTGCCCTTTCTGAACCCTTTCCAAGGCCAAAATATCTTTTTGAGGTAAGGAGACCACATCTGTACACAGTATTCAAGATGTGGGCGTACCATAGTTTTATACAGGGGCAGTAAGATATTCTGTGTCTTATTTTCTATCCCTTTCTTAATAATTCCTAGCATCCTATTTGCCTTTTGACCGCCGCTGCACACTGTGTGGAAGTTTTCAGAGAACTATCCAGATAACTCCAAGATCTCTTTCCTGATTTGTCATAGCCAAATTAGCTCCCATCATACTGTACGTATAGTTGGGGTTATTTTTCCCGATGTGCATTACTTTACACTTATCCACATTAAATTTCATTTGCCATTTTGTTGCCCAATCACTCAGTTTGGTGAGATCTTTTGGAGTCCTCACAGTCTGCTTCTGTCTTGACTATCCTAAACAGTTTGGTATCATCCGCAAACTTTACCACCTCACTGCTTACCCCTTTCTCCAGATCATTTATGAATAAGTTGAAAAGGATTGGTCCCTAAAATGTCCATCGGAGCTTTCTTGCGCAAGAGAACATCTACACTGGCACGGATGCTTTTGCGCAAAATATGTACTTTTGCTCAAAAGCATCCGTGCCAGTGTAGACGCTCTCTTGCGCAAATACTTTTTAACGGAATGGAGAGGGGACCAAAATCATGCCAGTCTAGACGCAGCCAAAGAGTGTGAAAGGTTTGCTAGCTGCATTCAGACAGCAAGAACAATACAGGTAACTGGATTGGAAGGACCTGTTCATTCTCATAGTCCCAAGGCTTTCTAAAGAAAAATGGACACAGACCTAGAACATTACATATCCGGATAAAAAGCTACAGCATTTGTAAAGCTTGATCTGCCTATGCAAGTCTTTAAAAAAGTCTCATGAGAGAACAAGACCCAAGTTGTAACTGATACATTACTAAAATGGTATATAAAATAGCTCAAATAAATATAAAAGATACCTGATAGGCCTGATGCAAGTTAATTCAACTGAAACTGAGCCAAGATGAAATGTGCTAAATGATGACATATTCCACTTTGAACAGGGACTGAAACCTGGTACAGAAGAAATCAAGTAATCACAAAAAGGTCTTTCCTGACATGCAAAGGACTAGAGGCAATTGTCAGCAATCTGTAACAATGTGCAAAAGAATTAATTCAGGTCTAAGCATAAAGAATAAAGAGGTGTAGTGGTCACATAATGAAAAGATATAGTAGGCATACAACAGAGTCAAGTAACTGATTAATGTTGGAATGTTGGAATACAGATACATGTATTGGGGACAAGGGGTTACTTCTTATTATACAGTGCTACCACAATAGGGCATTGACCATGTTTAGGGACTCTGGCCATATTCCAATAGAGATAATTGACTATAAACTGACTTCTACTTCTCTACTTTGAACAGCTTATCTATAGGAGGAACTAAGTATGCAGTGTCTCTTTTTCTATTGTGTTTGACCATTGAAGGACATGGTCAGAACAAGGCATGAGGGCTTTCAGCAAAACCCTCAGAAATCTGGAACTTGTGGTACATGCTATTGGTGGCAACATACATTAATTATTGCTAGATGTGTAGCTAACAAAAATTATTGTTAGAATATTTTTAAAACAGCATGCAATTAATCCAATTATTTGGAGAATATATTTGATGAACTATAGTTGAAAGCTTTAACACAGCAGCTCTATTTCTAAAATAAAACCACAAAAACAAAACAAAACAAAACAAAACAAAAAAACTCCTCTAGTGCAGAAAATTCTCCATCATATGAAAGAAATGTAAAAGTTATGAGGTTTATTTGTCTTGATATATTGACTCTGTTTTCTGTAGAAGAGCTCATCCTCAACTATCAATGCTTTTTTCAAGACAGACACCAGATAGGCATCCCAGAGATGTATTAGTGGAGCTCCTCCACTGAGTACATAATGGCCAACATTCCCCCTTCCATCTGTGCATCGCATTCTAGCTTGTAACGTGTGAACACGAAGGTCTATGCGTTAATTAACATTGGAGATTAGTCGAGAAGTGGTTAAGGTTGTTGGACGATCAGTTACTTGATGTCTGCATCCAGAATACAATTTAATGGTGCTGAGTAAGTTTCAAATTCTAGAATAGTAGTAGAGATGTACCTGTGTTAGTCTGGTCTTGCTGAAACAAAAGACAGGATTATGCAGCACTTTAAAGACTAACAAGATGGTTTATTAGGTGATGAGCTTTCGTGGGCCAGACCCACTTCCTCAGATCAAATTGTAGAAGAAAATTGGCATTACCATATATACCAAAGGAATACAATCAAAAAAAGTGAACACATATAAAATTGACAAATCAGATTTTAGAACAGAGGGAGGATGAGGGGGGAGGTTAGTGTCTATGAGATAATGATATTAGGGGTGATAATTGGGGAAGCTATCTTTGTAATGGGTAAGATAATTAGCATCTTTGTTGAGGCCCATTCGTAAAGTGTCAAATTTAAGCATGAATGACAGTTCAGAGGCTTCCCTTTGTAGTCTTGTGTTAAAGTCTCTTTGAAGCAGGATGCATGTAGTGAGGTCATTAAGACAATGCCCAGTCTGGTTGAAATGGCAAGAAACTGTTTTTTGTATCCCTTTGATATATATGGTCATGCCAATTTTCTTCCACAATTTGATCTGAGGAAGTGGGTCTGGCCCACGAAAGCTCATCACCTAATAAACCATCTTGTTAGTCTTTAAAGTGCTGCATAGTCCTGTCTTTTGTTTCAAATTCTAGTAACTGTAATAATTCTAGGAGTTTTTGAGCTTGCCTTTACCTAAAATTTTCAAGCTGTTCTATAAACCTATGGGATTTGGAGCATTCCCGAGTACTATTTGGATTATCATAGAGCCTACTTAACTGCACAAAAATTTGATAAAGGAACAGCCTTTTAGACTCTTAATAGGATAACAGGCAATGGGTATGAGGATAAACAGATGCACAGTGAAGGGATTGGCCAAGTTCACACAGGAGGTCAGTGATGAAGCAAGAAAGAGAACACAGCTGTTTAGAGTCCTAGTCCAGAATCCCATCTGCTGATTGATAGTACCCAGGCACTAGAAGTCTGTTGGCATTCTGTTTGGGTATAGCAGTACCAGTGCAAGGTTGGTGGCAATTCTGTCTCGGAGTAAGTTCTTTGGGGGTAGGGATAGTCTTTTAATTATGTATTTGTATACTGTCTCACACAACAAAGTCTTGGTCAAATGATTGGGGCCCCTAGGACTCATCACTCACCCAGCTAAACCAGATACCAGAATATTGTTAAAGGGATACAGGGTCTATTCATCTAATTTAAGCAGAGAAGGGTCTTAAATGAATACATAAAAGCAAAGATTTTATATATTTTATATATAACACAGGAAAACATGATTATTTCACCAAAATGAATTAACTGATCTTGTATACAGGGCCTAATTCTGCTCTCACACTGGGGAAAACCATTAGTAGCTGCATTAAAAATTGTTTGACTACATCAGCATGAAAATAGCATGAGATCAGAATCATGTTATGTATCAGCACTTATACCTGAATAATATGTGTTGCTCAGATTTTCTTCATTTTTTAATGGGGAAAAGTAAAGTGTAATTACTAGAATATTGTACTTGTCAATAAGGTTAACTACGCTACAGCTGTGATTAATCCTTAGCTGAAGATTTGCAGAATAGAGTTAGATAAGTCTCTATTTTCTCACAGTTGAATCATTGAAGCATTGTTAAATGCCTTCATACTGATGGTTTGATACTGTGGCATTGCTAAGTAGATACCCACAAAGGAGTATGCATAAGGAATATCATGCACAGGGTTATGAAAATCTCTAGAAGCCCCTTTATGTGACAAGATCAAAAATAGGAAACCTATCAGAGGATCCTAATATTTCTGTAAAAATAGAAAGACCTGTGCTATCAGTCCCCTCTGTGAGACTCCTAAAGGAGTAGATTGATTTAATACCATATGCAAATAAGTATTAACTGCATAGATTTCCATGGACTTACTTTAGATATTCACTGTTCTCTGTCAGTTCAAAGTCTGGTCCTTTGCTCAGACCTAGATGCAATAGAAAAACAGATCCAAAACATAATTCAGAGGCTAGAAGTAAGGATTGGGTCACTGAGGCAGAAGTATACCTGGGAGCACTATGATCCAGCAAATTACTTTCATTGTGTCTTTACTGGGGCGAAGGAGGGGGAAGCTCTGTTCCCTGTTTTATTTTCACTAAGAATCACTGTATAGAAAATAGTTATGTAAAATCAGCATCTACAGGGCAGTGTAACCCCAATAAAATGGATCTGTCTGTTTAGTCCTTTTCTAATGATGCAATCACTGGGCTATCTAGGTATTAAGGTGACAGTGTGACATAAAGTTCTAAAGAAAATTTAGCTATCAAATGCTCACAGCAGTCTGGGTGGGTGACCCACAACAGGCACACTGGGCAAGAATTTTCCAAGGAAGATGTGAAAATTGTTCAGGGTGAGCAAAATATAGTAAAAGTAACTGTAAAGTCATGCACCAGGTTTGAGTTTGATGTGAATTTTACAATGTCCAAATTATACTATTGTCCTCTGCTGCCCCTATATAAGAGAAATGTTGGCATTGATAAATATATGAATGCTATAAGCAGTACCATAAGAGTAAGTTCAATTGTTTTGGATCAAGAAGTGAGATTGAAATGAGTGTAGTGTGATCTCCTTGAGGAAAAAGAAATTTACATTTTTGGTAACTATTCACAAAAAGAATAGGAACCTTGCTAATGTTCTGTTCCCCTTGAGATGTGGGAGACTTGTTAGAGCTCTATCACTCTCATTGAAAAGCGACATGGGTTGGCCCTATAGGATTAGCTAGTTTCACTGAAAAATGTACAGTCATCTGACATACACGTTCCCCTATTCCTAATGGATGGAGAAATCTAATTTAGTATATACATATATAATTAAATCTCTTTATGACTCCATTGGTGTGGGAGGTTTCTAAACTCTTTTAAAAACAGATTTAGATCACAATGGTTGGGGATATAGATATATAATTCAAGTTAGCCGCTAATAAAAATAAATGTTATCATACTACCCGATGAATTTGGAAAGGGGAATTATCATAGGATTATCAGACCCTTTGGGTCTGATCTGAATAAGCTTTTACTATGCCAACTCCCTGTATTATTAGAAGGGTTCTAATGACTCCTGGATGAAGCTGTTGCAAATAAGCCACATCAGGATTTAATGGTTCAAAAAAGTCCCTAAACATTTCATTTCATTTCTACATCTCTTCCTGACATGTTAATGATACTATATAAAGAATATCAAAGCGGAGGATTTGAAAAGTTGAGCTGATTTGTGCATAGTTTTATAGGCGAAGCTAAAGTTTTTTTTTAAAAAAAACCCTTCTTTCTGTGTACAGAATTATGCAGTTTCTAGGAATGATGACCCTTAGAGGATATAATGAATTTTAGGATTAATTTGGGAGGGATGGGATGTTGAGTTTAAAATATGTATGAATAAAAAGCCTGTCAACCTTAAGGTCATATATTAACTGTCAATTTTTGTTTCAATCAGAATTTTCAGTAATTTTCAGGTTGAGGAACATTTTCTGTGCTTCAACCTTTGACCTTCCTACTGCTCATATGCAATTTTACTTGATTTGATGGCATGGTGTGAGGCATGTAGAAACACTGCCCTTCAAGAACAAGACCCCAGCCTCCCAAAATGCCTGAACTCAAACGCTGGAGAAATACACCCTTCTGGCTGTCACCCTGAGAGCTAGATGCTATGAGGTTCAAACTTGCATACTGATCATCAGAGCTCTGGTCACATGGACCCCAATCAATGAGAAAGTGTGGAGGGACTGTGGAATTGGTCCCTATGCTTTGCTGATGCAGCAACACAGGATGTCGGATGCCATTAGGTGGTCATGGGACATATACCTGAAACATATCACTGGACATCGGGAATACCAGGAGGGATGAGCTGAAGTACCAATGAGAAGTGCAGTTGGGGAAGTAATTCACATACTTTCTTGATGGACAGTATTTTCTAATGGACAACCGACCCTAAATTCTCAATCACCGAAGTACAACCTTCACTCATTGCTATATTTGCTTTCCACAATCAATTTATGATGTAACCCAAGTACTTGTATGCTAATATGTATCAAAACTGCATTGTGTAATCCCCTAAATGTGGGTTATTGCTGATTTTTGTGCCTCATGTACCTTTGATTTTAAAACAAATTTTGTATTTGTGGATAATTTAAGCACTACAACTAGATGTACAGACACTTTTTTCATAACTTGTGTATTATGCCAATTTTTAACATTTGTTTTAATCATTTTTAATCCGAATTAAGTCCCACAAATTATCATGTAAAATTATATTTAATACATAATTTTTGAAACACTTTGACAGAAAAATAGAGAAAATGAAATTGCATATTATTATGAAGGGTTCTTGACCTTTGGCAAGGGATTTTTAATTTCTCAGTATATCATGTTTATGTAGTCTCACAAATAAATTTTCAACTGTAGATGCAAGTTTCTAGGGTTATTAAGCATCCAAAAGCCCCAGGGCATGGTGGGAAATATTTTAGCATGGATATGGGAGGGCCAACTTTTTTCGGTTGTTTCTGGCACTTTTTCATCTCTGTCCCCAGGCTGTCCATCTTCTCTGTCTTGCCAATGTGGAATGCAGAAGCACAAAGCTGATGCCAAGGGATGCATATACTGGCACATCTAAGGAATTGTCAGGACCAGAATCAACCTAATTTCCACATCTTTTACATCCCACACATGAGTAAAATACAGAATTTAGCCCTTGGTGGTTTTGGCTAATGCCTACATTTGATTAATGTTTAAAACTTTTTTTCTGCAGACATTCAGTGAATGGAACACGGTGAATTATCCAGCTTAAGTAATTGTATTACCCAAGGCTTTAAGCAGGAATTACAATATTCCCAAACATTAATGATCATGTCTGAGATTTAAGATAGAGTAGTGTTTGGGGTGGCAATGACTTCCATTAGCTATAGGGAAGCAGAACATATTTTGAAAAATACAAGTTTAAAGACTATTTTTTAATTTTGTTTTTTTTACTCCTTTCTCCTCTCCATTTCTTTTCCTTTGCATTAAAAAAATCAAATACTTATACAATAAGTTACATCTTTGAATACTCAATCATTTCTTCTTTATCTTATTATAAAAAGATATTATGATAATTCCTTTTCTATTATCATTTTCTATTAAAATGATATTCCTTTCCTATTTTTTCTTCTTTTACCAGCTAATATAGCTGTTGCTTTACTATCTGCACAGTGTTGTCATATATCCTTAGTGAATAACAGAAGAGTTTTTTTCTAGAGAGAGACTGAGCCCAGGGCCCTTTGAAAACTTCACTGCTTTGTGATTTGATGATGCCAGAAAGTGGAGGCATGGGAAGGCGTCCTATCACAGAGGGGCTATGTCTAAACTGCAGAGTTTTTTTCCGGAAAAATGGCCATTTTTCCAGAAAAGCTACTCTTACATCCACACTGCAATTGTGTTCTTTTGACAGAAAGTCAAAAGTACCTAGAGGTTTTTCAGACAGTGGTAAACCTCTTTATGAGGAAAAAGCCTTTTTCCAAAAGAGCTCTTTCAGAAAAAGGTGTGTGTGGACGGGAAAGAGGAGTGGTTTTTTTTTTAGACAGAAGAGGGCTCCAGGAAAAAGCACAGATGCC
Organism: Rafetus swinhoei; assembly: GCA_019425775.1. Lineage (NCBI taxonomy): Eukaryota > Metazoa > Chordata > Testudines > Trionychidae > Rafetus > Rafetus swinhoei. Next base: position 184,048,781 of record CM033437.1, on the reverse strand, counting down.
CTGGTGGTCACTCCTTCCATAGTAATCACAACTTAAATGCGAGATAGCATCCAATGAATTTGAACGCTATCTTTCAAAAGAGCAGATTGCTATTTCAATGTGCTTTTGCTGTGTGGATGCTCTCTTTCGAAAGAAGTTTTTCCAGAAAATATCTTCTGAAAAAGCTTCTTTTGAAAGAAGCCTTCAGTCTAGACATAGCCAGGATGGCCTAAGGCTGGCCTCCCCAAAAACTTTGTGAGAAAAATCAAAGTGTTCCTATGTGAGAGCTTCCTGGAGCTGTGCAGACAAGTCTCCCACTCCAGCTGCAGACACGTGAACAAGATGTTCTGTCTCCTCCCACACACACACTGAAGCATGCTGCACCTCACACCCCATTGCCTTAATTGGCTTGTAGTTAGACAAAGACTGTGAACTCACCAGAATTGCTTTCCCTGGTGTCGGTACTGGACTGGGAGACATCCTGAGAAGGGGGAACTGTCTCCAGCATCTGATGCCAGTTGTGTCTGGGCCAGACTCCATGACCATGTGGGAGATGCTGGTGGGCCACTCCCCCTCCCCCAAAATGGCATCCAACTGGTTGGAGAAACTGCATGTGTTAGGTGCTGCACCAGACTGTCCACTCTCCTCTTTTGCCTTGTGGTAGGACTGGTGCTGCTCCTTGATCTTGATTCTGTACTGCTGGGTGTCCCTGGAATATACTTTAGCTCCTATGCAGGTTGCAGTCTTGCCATATATCTTGGCATTCCTCCTACTGGTTTGGAGCCCATTAAGGATGGCTTCATCTCACCACACTTTGAGGAGGTCCAAGATCTCATGAACATTCCATGTAAGGGCTTATCTGTGCCCCTGGAAACTAGAGCCCATGGGAGCAGAAGTCCTTGAAGTCATCACACTGGTCTTGGGATTATTAAATGCCATCTCCACTTGTGCCATTGTGTGCTGCTAGCTCGCTATGGGCTTGCAACACTGGCTAAGTGGGACAGGCCATTCTACCTTTCCCGGGACTAGTTTATCTCAGCAGGTAAGCAGTATAGGCACAAGTTCTTCTCAGAGTGGGAAACTGCAGGAGGCATCCTGGAGGCCAATAGTGTTGACTTCCTGGCACTGCTGTGTCTACACTAGCAAAAATTTGACCATGTAAGGTTGGGAATAACATTACTCCTCGTGAAAAGCAGGAATATAGAAATCAACTTCAGTGGCCCTTAAGGTCAATGCAAGAGTCATGGCAGTGTGGAGGCATCACTTAGAAAATTGGCCTTAGGCAGCTAAAGTCAATGTAAAGTGCTAGCGTAGACCAGGCTTGATAATGATGAAAAGCCTCTAGTGCCAGCAGCTGTGAACTATGGTGCTGACCTGCTGGAACATAATAGGAGTGGCCTAAAGAAAAAGAGGGAAATTAATATTTCTGAGCTCATTCACCCGGTTTTCTTGTTCTTCTCTCCAACCATTTACATTCCTCTTGATATCTCTAAGTTTATCTAGAAGTTGAATCAGATCGCCTGTATCCCTCAGGCTGGTGTTTTAACTACATTATGATCTTTCCTCTCATGTAATGAAACTTTCCACTAAATTAGCGTGCTTGATCAGAGACAAAGGCCCTAATCCTTCCATCACCTCTGTTTCAATGGTGTGCTTTACCCCTATATAACTGCTCACCATCACAGAAAACATAATAGCTCTTCATGTAGGAGTTTGTGTTAGTGGATTTGAGTACTGGTTTCGGGAATACTGTATGTAAGGGATTAAACTTATTCTTTACACTGTATCAGTGGAGAATTGCCAATTTACACCAATTTGGAATGTGGCCCATACTAGGTAGAGATTTACCAAAGTACAAACAGCAGCCAGGGACTAACTCCCATTGAAAGTCAATGCAAGTTAGATATTGAACTGCCTTCTGTGCTTTTGAAAATATGATCTTCATTAGACTACAGTTAGGTGAATCCATAGCATAAATGTTCCTCAAAAGAGCAGCAAAAGCAGTGGTAATTATGTACGTATATCTTCACTGGCCTTGGCCCCACTGCTCTATCACCACCTCTGCAGATTATTTCTATCAGGATCAAGATTAATCTGCATAGTTTGCTGTGCATTGGGTCATGGATAACTAGGATTAAAGCAAACACTTCACATTGTTCATGCAGCATGCATTTTCCTGCTAGAGCAGGTGTGATCTGCATCTGCGGGAGTGCATCAGTCTCATTGCTAGGTACTCATCCAAAAGTTTGGGCTTCCTGAGCTCTGGCTCTTACCCTGGAACACTTCTCTCTGCTATTAGTCATGGGAAGCTTGCAGAGTAGCATCTTTATGGGTTAGCAAGTGGAATCAAAGTAGAGCCAAAATGGAGATGGAAATTTTCTATTCTATGTTCCCACTAGGCCTTTTTCTTTAAAATGCATCTAGCACAATTTAGTGTACCGCAGATTTATTATTCAAATAATCTGAATGCATGAAAAATACAAAACACTAACATTTTCCACTGTCGGATTTTGTTACCAGGTGAACATTTAAAAATACATTAGTGCATTCTGGGGACTATGCAAAATATTTGTTTGCCTCTATTAAGAAGAGTTTATTTAATGGCTAGAAAGCTAAAGGTGACGTGAATTGATACAGAAACCCTATTCAAACTCAACTTTTCTGGAAAAAGGTGTAATTCAGGAGTTTTTATTTATGAAATTCAATATTGTCTTGGCATCAACCAGAAGATTGATTATTATTCCTTTTATTAGGATTTGAAGCTTTATATATTTTTAAAAGAATCGTGAAGATTTTGTGCAATAATACCAAGGCCAAATTGGTACTTAAATCCAGGTCTGTCTTTCCACTGGGGCTGTAGTGTCAAACTTCAAACAGGACTGAATAAGAGAATCAATTAAAACAAGTTAGAACACAATAATTTAGAAACTAAGCTCACATTTATTATATTTTTTTAATAAAACTTACCCTTTTGATGTCTTTCCAAACTAGACCTCTGAGGCCTCTAGTAGCAGCGGAACCATGTTCTGCCCCTCATTAACATGCATTAAGCATCAGTTATTAAAAACCCAATTTGCTATTAATACCTTGCAATAGAATATACTAGTATTTTTTTTTTTTTTTGTGCAAAGCTTCACTATAGCAGTCACTGCTTCCTAGAATGGTGTATTTTCCCTATTGAAACTTCAAAAAGAACAATGTCATTTTTGTAAGGAACCCTATATAGCATTTTTTAAAAATAAAACGGCAGGGCTAGATCCTTCAAAGTGCCGAGGTCTCCGGTATTTTTAATGGGCATTGTAGGTGCTTGGCCCCTTGCAAGACTGAACATATGCAGTCTTTAAACTACAGTGTAGGAATTAAATGGTATATATTAAACACTGTATATATAAACCATTGCATCATGATAGAAGAGGGCATTCTGTAAGATCATTATAATTAAGACAAAGGGTATGTCTAGACTGCAGGCTTCTTTCGAAATAAGCTTTTTCGTAAGAGATCTTCTGAAAAAAGTCTTCCAAAAGAGAGCGTCCACACTTCAAAAGCACATCAAAAAAGTGATCTGCTTTTTCGAAAGAGCGCGTCCACAGTCATTGGACACTCTCTTGCATGTAAGCTGTGATTACTATGGACGGAGTGACCACAAGGGCACCTGTGCTTTTTCCTGGAGGCCTCTTCTTTCGAAAAAACTCCCTCTTCTACGTCCACACACACATTTTTCTGAAAGAGCTCTTTCAGAAAAGGTGTTTTTCCTCATAGATTGAGGTTTACCAATGTCGGAAAAACCCCTGCATTCTTTCGATTTTCCTTTGAAAGAATGCAATAGCAGTGTGGACGTAAGTGAAGTTCTTTTGGAAAAATGTCAGTTTTTCCAAAAAAACCCTGCAGTCTAGATGCACCCTAAAAGAAAGATCTTATTCCTTTCATATGCTAGCCTTGACTTAAACACAAAGTAAAAAGTAACAAAGGGTGAGATAGAATACTCACTGACGTTAATAAATATTGGATTATGCTCTGAATTTGTAAGAAATGTATGAACCACCAGACAATTTTTTGTAAAAAATATTTGTTATTTGCAAGGCCGTTCTTACCAAAATAAATAATACTCAACTGTGAAGGGCACCCAAAAATTTGGGGCACCACTAAGTCTGATTATATGTCTATACAGCAGCATTATTTTGGAATAATTGTTGTTATTCCGAAATAACATAGGCCGCGTCTACACTACAAACAGTTATTTTGACATAATGTCAAAATAATGTCGAGCTGGATGACTTCTTACTCTGACTCATTTTATGAGGAGTAAGAGCAGTCAGAGGAAAAGTGTTCCTTCTCCAATTTGGTGCTGTGTAGACAGCACCAAAAGCTGAAATAAGCTATTTCGACTTAAGCTACACAATTGATGTAGCTGAAGTTGCGTAGCTTAATTCGACTTTAGCCCTGGTATGTAGACGTGCCCTTAATGTGCTCCCATCTACCTTTTCCTATCCCTGTTCTGTGGCTCTGCTTCCTCCTGAAAGGACCTAGTTAGCTTAAAAGTGAAAAAACCTGCCAGACCTATGAAAGAGACTGAACACTGAACCTGTGAAAGAGTCATTTAAGTGGCAAAGAAGACATTTAACAAGTATTTGCCAACCTTGGGTATATACTGTTTCTGAATTTATTGTGCTAGTCTACAGGACCATAGTTTACAATTTCCCTTGGAAAAAATATGTCATTAGTGTGTTGCTGAAGATTATAAAACTCAACTCTAAAAAATTGTCATCCTCCTTACCCCCAGCTGCCTTTGGGCATAGGAACACCAGTTTACTAGTGCTGTCTAGAACAGGACTACTCAACTTTGGAAGCCCCGGGGGCCACAATGATTCACACAGCACATGCCGAGGGCTGCAACTTAAGTGTGGTTGCATATAAATGCAAATATATATGCAAATATCTTTTCCTACTGATGGGCATGAATACAAAGCACTTCCCACAATGCCCTGTTGCTCCCGACACCTCCTCTCTCGGGGCTAGAAATGTCATCTGTACATCCAGCTAGCCCATCCACTTGTATTTTTCAATGCTCCCCCCTCCGGGAGATGCCTCGCCAATGTGGAGCATGTTCTCAGTGGAGGCCATGTTCAAAGGATCCCACCGGTGTGGCACCATGGGCTACAAACCCCTGTGTTGAGTAGCCCTGGTCTAGAGCCCTGTAATGGGCTATACTCTTCTGTTTTCATTAGTGCAGCCTCTTTGCTACAGTAGTTATGACTGGTATTGTCCTTCTCATACCACTATCATGGTAGGAGTGACCAGTCAAACTTCATAATTGTTTCCAGTGACTCTATCCCTGTGATATCTGTCCTGCTTCCATGAGCCCATCTTGTCAGTGCTTTAAGGATCCCAAAGGCCTGAGCATCATGGAACTCGAGGGGAACCCTTCTTGTTATTTCAGTAGGAGCTGATTTGTGTCTATAGATCTGAGCAGCATGCATAATCCCTATGGGTACGTCTACACTGCAAGCTTATTTTGGAAAAAGCTATTCCGGAAGATATCTTCCGGAATAGCTTATTTCTAAATAGAGAGTACACACTACAGGGAAGCCTCAAAATTAGTCCGAAGGCTTCCTTAATGTGAATGTGGTATCTCGATGTAGAACACCAGGAGGAACTGGGGAGGAATAACTTTAGAATGGCCTTGGTGAGGAATTATTTCGACACAGCAGCAGTGGAGGATCCATACACCCCTATTCCGAAAGAGCTTTTTTGGAAGAGGCATTATTCCTCATGGAATGAGGTTTACCAGCATCAGAAAAAGCCCTCCGTTATTTCAATTTTCTTTCAAAATAACACAATTGCTGTGTGGACACTAGTATTGTTTTTCCGGAATAATGGCCGTTATTCTGGAAAAACGGTTCAGTGTAGATGCACCCTATGTCAGCTTTTGGGCATTGTATCCGCTTCTCCTACATACATGCTGGTTCTTCTGTGAGGGTATGTCTAGACTACATGGCTCTGTCGACGGAGCCATGTAGATGAGTTTACTAGACATAGGAAAATGAAGTGGTGATTTAAATAATCGCCACTTCATTTACATCAAAATGGCCACCGCGCTGTGCCGATCAGCTGTTTGGTGGCACAGCAGGGCAGTCTGGATGCACCACGGTCGACAAGGGAAGCCATTGTCGACCACTCTGGTAAACCTCATTTCACGAGGCATACCAGAGCGGTCCACAAAGGCTTCCCTTGTCGACCACAGCGCATCCAGACTGCTCCACTGTGCCGCTAAACAGCTGATCAGCACAGCGCGGTGGCCATTTTGATGTAAATGAAGCGGCAATTATTTAAATCGCCACTTCATTTTCCTATGTCTAGTAAACTCATCTACATGGCTCCGTCGACAGAGTCATGTAGTCTAGACATAACCTGAGTTACATCCTCTGTGTCAGTGGACAAGGCAGTGTGATGTACCCACAAGAGAGGTTTTTGGTAGATTAGAACAAGGGTGTTAAGTTTGGTATTAGTACGGTACAACATTTACCAGGAAAAGGACTCTTGCAGGAACCTCAGCTGTGTTATATATACACATTACTCTGTTAGTTGTGACATTTACAATTAAGAAGGTTAAAAAAAATCCAAACCTCATTATTGCACACACACACACACACACACACACACACACAAAAGAAAGAGAGAGAGAGAGAGAGAGAGTAAGAAGAGAAAAAGCAGTATCACAGTGTGTCTGGAGAAGATCTATTTCCAGAAATGCTTTAAGCATAATGAGTCTATTGGAATCTTTCAAGCATGACATGTTATCCATTTAATAATCAGATCTGCTTATGGTGACTTCTTTCATTATAGTGATTTTAGCGCTTGAGGCTCAAAAATTAAAATAATGCACTTCATAGTTTTCGTGACCAGCTGATTATAAATGGAGCAAATTAGTGTTAAATATTTTTAGCTTCAGTATAGGAAATTATTTCCAGGTAGGCTGGGTGACAGCCTATGCATTTAACTCTGTTGGCAAATCAAACTGGCAGTAAAACACATTACGAGGGAATCTTCTGTTTAAGCAAGTAGGTTATTACTGACTTCTATCAGTTGTCCTTTAAATTATATTATACATGGTACCACATGCCCAGGACCTCAAGTAACACTGTAACAAGGGCTATATGAGGATCTAGACAGTTTTGACTCTGAGAGAGACAGATACAGTACTGTATGTGCATTACAACAGATACAAAAACAGACAGCAAACAGAGATACATGTAGGGCTGAAGAATTAAATCACCTTTTTAATAAATTCTAGTTACCAGTGTGATATTATGTAACTTCCCGAGTTGTAACTACTTTTGGATGAATTTGTTAGCACAGGTTGCACCTCCTCAAACCAGGAGTCTCTCGTCTGGCAACACTCATGGTCTGGCAGGACCACGGATGTTCCTAAAGGAGAGAGCCCCGGGGCAAGAGGGCCAGCAGCTGACAGCCTCGCACATGGCGAAAGTGGTGGTAGCAGGGCCAGGGCCTCAGCAGCCTGGCAGCGGTAGCAGGGTCATGGTAGTGGAGCAACGGCAGCCCAGCAACCCAGCTGTGGCCGGAACAGCCCGTGCGTGCCGGCCCAGCAGCAGGGCTGGTGCCATGGCAGCTCCATCGGGGCCATGTGCTGGCCTGGCAGAGAGGGCAGAGCAGTGGCAAGCTGGCTAGCAGTAAGGCCAGGCCACAGCAGCCCAGCAGAGGAAGCACATCTAGGGCTGAGACAGTGGAGCCAGGGCCGCGGCAAACTAGCTGGGGCCAGGGAAGGCTGGCAGCCTGATTGGAGCTGCATACCAACCCAGAAGTAGGGCTAGTGTCATTGCGGCAACCCAGCTGGGACCAGGGAAGCTCAGCCAGGTCCATGTGCTGCCCAGCAGTGGGGCTGGTGCCATGGTAGGAGAGCCAGGGCTGTGTGCTGCCATGCCAGCAGTGGGGCTGGGGCAGCTGTGTCACTTGGCCAGCAGTGGGGCTAAAGGAACTGGCTGTGGGGAGGGGCGGCAGGCTGAGGGGACTAGTTGCAGGTGATCTTCCCAGGTTTGGTGAATTCCCTCATCCAGGACCCCAGGGTGCCAGGCCAGGGAGTTCCAGCCTGTAGCCTATTAAGAATTACCTTGTAAGATTCTGTTATTTACCTGGCAGCACCACTTTGATGGCCAAAGAACAGTGTGAGCAAGCCCAGCAAAAGAGTCCACCGAGAGAGAGAGACAAATGCCCCATCCAGAAAAGAAGATCAAAGTCCCTTCTGCCATTAACTAGTGACTCATGCTCATACAGTGTCCTGGGGTAGTGGGACAGGACAGGATCTATGGACTAAAACATATACAAAGATGGATGCATGTGTGGTGGATAATTTTAGTGGCAAGGAACAGAAAATGAATTCTGTCATCACAATAAATGTGACATACTGCATTATCCCTCAAATTTCTATTTCTTTCTAAGCTGCATGGCAGCACAGCCCCTTCGAGTCAGGGGCTCAGGGCTCCACTCACAGAGCTGTCTGATTGGTAGGGGCTGATTAAGCAGTTGTGGGGTGGTGCTGCCAAGCAGCTTAGAAAGATCATACAGACACAGAAAGAACCTTGTAGATCATACAGACACATACTAATGAGGCAGTAGACCCTATGATTGCAGTCCGCAGACTTATCACATGTGAAAAAAATATAGTGCTACCATATATACGAAACTTCTTCTTTTTTTGTGTGTGGGAACAGCAAAGAAATCCCATTTTAAATCCTTCTAAATCCCTAAAACATTTTTAAATTAATTGTTAAACTTCTTCTAATGTAGTGTATAGGGCAATTATTTTGTTTTTGGTTTGTGTTTTTATTTATTTGTTTGGAAGTGAAGTAGTAATAGGTCCAGAAAGGCTTTTATTAAATTAAAAGAATGAGGTTTTTGTGAAAAATGGAAACAGCGGAAAAAGTAACGGAAACAGTCATTTAATAATAGTGAGTCAGCTGTTTGAGTTCAGCTTTAGTTATTAATTTATAACTTTTTCTTCATTAAGAAAGGTTAATTAGTTGGAAAGTTAAGTACAGAAAACAATTATGAATGCTATGTGTTAAAGTGCCTTTCCTGTCTGTGCCTCTTTCTGTTTCTGCAGTCCAGGTTCAGAAAGGGCAAAGGTGTCTGGTTAATTGGACTTGCCTTAGAGTTTTGCACTGTCCGGTTTCACAGACACTGTGGAAAATCTTCTTTAGCTAAAATAAACTTTTTTCCTTGTTTTAAAAAGTTGTTGGGTGAGAATATTGATGTACACATTTACTGACTTTCCTGCTGTTTCTCAGTACATTTAAAGAGCCCATTCCTGCACTGCTACCTATTGGATATTACCTGGTCACAGAAGAACAGATATTTCATTTCACTACATAAAAGTTATAATTCTTAGAAATTCTGTATATGTTCTTTATTCGGTGAACTGCTAATCTGAAATGAATCTCAAACATAATGGGAAAAGGGGGCTGGTTATATAAATGCAACTGAAATTTGGTTTGTGCTGACATTGCTAATGCTAAAGACTGACAAACTTTACATCACACTATGCATAGCAAACAGCTGCAACATCTATCTGTACATAGATTCTAGTCCCAATTTCCTTGTCCAGCCCATGGAAGTTGTTCTTTCTCCCACTCTTACCCTGGCTCTTTATCCAATTTCTTTCTCCATCTCCATCCACTGCTCACCTCCTTCCTACCCTGCCAGTCCCCATCTTCACCCTCAGGATCCTCGTCTCAGTCTACTCTTTCTGCTCCATCCCAGAACCAGTGCTTATGCCATCTATATTTGAGTCAAACTCTTAGTTGCTTTTCACTATCTGACTTCCAGCAGGGGAGTTTGGAGATCACAAGAGAGAAAGTCTTGTTTTTTTTATTCTAATGCCTGGTATGGCAGTGACCCCAGCTAATCCAGAGCAACACGTGCAGAAAGTCCTGCACAGCCCGTACAGGCTAGGGTGGTGGTAGCATGCATATTTCAAATAGTATATTTGGAGAATTTGAAGGCAAATTCTAACAAGTCTCTGCTGAACATGTGAAAACAGATATTTCAAATTCTGTAACTTGGCCATTCTTGGGTGGATTTTCACAAGTAAGGTATAACCTAGACATAAGTATGAAAGGTAACACATTTGAAAACCTTGTTCCAAAGCTTGGAGGCACTAGTGCTTTTGAATGAAATGTAAGAATATTTTTACAATGAGTATTTTTCCCTAATGGTGTTCTTGGAAATTGCTGAACTATTTTTGCTGAAACTTTAATAAATAGAATTAAATTAAATTCAACCTGAATCTATATACAGCAGGAAAATTTAAGCTGAAGTAGTCAAAGTTTTAAAAATTTTAAGGAACTTGATCAGGCAACCTTAACAATGAGGAGAGAGAAGCAGTAGTGTCCTTACTCTGGTACAGAGGGGGTTAACTCTTGGATGCAGCTAACTCCACCCCACCTGCTTTGCTGGAACTGCTGGGAAGCATAAAAGCAGAGTCCTACAATTCAGTTGGGGCTGGACTAAGGCAGGAGGCAGACATCTTTCTCAGGAAGCTGCAACCAGTAGCAGGGAATAAAAGGGCAAACCACTATCCAGGAAGGTTGATGACATCACAGAAGAGTGGAAGAAAAGTCGCTCAACAGTGACACTGGGATCCAGGCCCCAGTGAGGATGGAACAGTAAGAAGTAGCTCAGGGAAATGAAACTTTGGTCCTGTTGTGGTGCCAGGGAATGAGGCAGCACGTTTCCCTCAGTGACAGTGTGATAGAAAAACCTGTCACTTCAAGGGCCCAGTAAAGCAGGGTGGGCCATGGTTCCTTCTACCCCTGGCAGTACCTTTTGGGCCATAAGGCAAGATATATTGACTGAGTATTGGGTTGGCCTTCAACCTAGTAGTCTGAGCCATTGACTGTGTCTAGTTCAACCCCTGTCCTAGATAACTTGATCCATACACTATTGTTTTTGGCTCCACAAGGTGAACTGCTCTATAGATGGTTTCCATGCCTATGACCCAGACTGTGTTGCTTAATCTGCCCTTCCTTGGGACTGTTTAACCACATGGCTCTCTATCTGGAGGCTAAAGCCACAGACCATAGTTGTTTATTTCAGCTAGGAGGTTTGAGAGATGGTCTGTTTAATTGCTTAACCCCCACCTAGAAGGCCAGAGCCATAGACAGATTGTGTAGTCTTGAGGTCAGAACTGCTTTTCTTTCAGTGGACGTACTCATCACCCGCCACTGCCAGGTGTCCTGACCCTGAGCCACAGAAAGTTGCGCAATGCTTTCAGTTCCTTCTATAATATATGAATATAGATATCAGAGCTGAATTAATACCTCAAACAAATTTCAGTGAATATTTGTTGAAATAAAAACATTTGAATTATTTAGTGAATAATTTTGAATAAAAAACAATATGTACTATAAGCTGCTTATGAACAAGAAAAGGCTACTTTACTAAGTTATCTGCTAGGAATTAATGAATGTGATAGTTATGCTTAGCAGAATTCAGTATTTTTATAACTTAAAGAATAATATAAATTTATTGGTAAGCCTTTTTTTCTAATTTTATCTTTAAGTTTTACAGTTGTAGGGATCAAACAATTGGAGGTATCAGACAATTTAATGGCCATAGACAATGAGATTCAAAAAGTAAAATCTTTATAACCATTAATATACAAATTATCAACATCACATTTTAAAATATATAACATAACTATCCTGAAATCAAATTCAAAGTTGCCAAGCGGCATTTTTATTACTTTGCTTATCTGATCATTTTTATTATTGTAATTGAAAATATTTTTATCTGTATGAATGGGAAAATCATCGTTTACCAGTTTACTTACCAATTTAAATCTAATCCTTCCAATCCAAGTTATAGGGCTGGTCCAGACTATAGTATAGATATTTAAAAGTAGGTTAGATAAATGTCTATCAGGGATGGTCTAGACAGTACTGGGTCCTGGCATGAGGGCAGGGGACTGGACTCGATGACCTCTCGAGGTCCCTTCCAGTCCTAGTATTCTGTGTCACTGGTGGGTAATAAAACTTTGGTGATTCACCGGAGTTAGCCCCTGTGGGTCACTGCCACTATATTTACCTGCACCTCTGCAGAGACAGGCGATCACAGCTCTCCAGGGCTGGAAACAGCGATCCATAGCCAACGGAAGCTGTAATCCCATGTACCTGCCAAAGAGCAAGGTAATACAGCAGTGTGGGGGCTCAACAGGGGCTAACTCTGGCAGACTGAATCTGGATGATGGATTGGTATTTTCCCACCCATGCTCTATGCCAAACATTTTACTTCAAATAAGTTAAGAATAGTGCCTCACCATAAAGTAGCTCTGGATAGCTTCCTATTTTGGAAGATTTGTCCCTATCAGATAGTACTCACTACTCAAAATATCTGTGTCTGTCATTTCACACCAAACAGAATCTCATTATTGTCTAAAGACCTCTTGATGCTAGTGACCTTTCTGTAGCTTCCAGATAGCATTCTATCTCTTCTCTCTCCATCCTGCCTCCCCTCCATGTCCAAACATTGTCATATGCAACAGGAACAAAACTTTGTATATACCCATTGAATTACTTTTGTGAAATGCCTATTGACCAAGCATGTTCATGATAGAAATGGCCATCCAAGAATATCTTATTAGGAAGTACCAGTTAGGCAGTCTATCAAAAGGGTTCAGAATCAGTTCCAATTCTGGGAAAATCTAGTGAGAGTTGTTCCTCTACCCCTTCCCCCGCATTTATCTCTACTTATGTTTCAGAAATATTTTTTTCCTGGCACTGTAAAATACATCTCAGACCCTTTGGTTTTCTTCAGGGTACAGCATGGCAGTTACATTTATTTTGAAGCTTTTCCAAATTTTTATATAATATAAATAGTGTAGCATATCTGGTGGCCTTCTAGTATAATCTTCAGTTTGGCAAGGTCATTTTTAATCTTCAAATGCCTCTTGCTTTGTGTCTGACACTAAAACTGAGACTTGTATATAACTATTCTCTATGTGCTGTATAGGGGAGTAGAACAATAATTAGAGTACATGTATCGGAGAAGAATATCAGCTTAACAAGTATGCCTGAGGAAGGTACCATTACTGATCTTCTTAGCTTTTTATGGCCCAAAGGAGAGAGGGTGTTGTGAATAGTCCTGGTGAGTTTCCAAGACCTCTGGCGTACATGCTGTAGAGTATAGCATGAAGTAGTTCAAGAACTTATTGCTCTCTTTTGGATGTTAGGAAATGCCAACTTAACGGGAAATTTCTAACAAGTAATTCTAAAATTACTTGTATTAAAGTATCTCAAGAAGGATCCATATGTAGTCCCCTTACTAAAGGGGCCTCTGTTTTTTTTCCTGGAAAGACCCTGTGCTGCAATCCAGACTACAATTCCCATGAGCCTTGGGAAAAACAGAAAGGAAGGACTCTGGTGTGAGAGGACTCTCTCTCCTTGTGCCTGGAGAAAAGAGGCCTAGCAGTCTGGGCCTTGGCCTTGGAGTTTGGAACTGAAGGGGGAGCCAGGCTGCTGCTAAGGACATTGATCCAGTCCAGGGGCTGTTGGAGTGCAGCTGCAGCCCAGGACTAGATGCCCGTTGGAACTGGGATTTAGCAGGCTGCTTCCGATAGGCACAGCATGAGGCAGTAAGTTTTGGGCCTTGTTGAAAAAGTGCTGCCTGGGACAGAGCTGCTGTCTAGCCTGGACCGAATCTCCACTACAGCTGCAACATCAGCACGCCAACGCAAGCGTCTGGGACTGTGAGTCCAGGGGTGTGCACACTCTGGGGTGGGGTCACTGTTAGTCCAAATGTTAGCTATATGAGCTTCAATTATTGTTATGTGTTTTGTAATGCTATTCATTGCTAAATCTGTTAATCCCTGTTTATTTAAGTTAAGTAATGATTGTTTATTTTAAAGTATTCTATTAGATGTATATGATTTGTAGTTGTTCTGTAATTAGATCCAGGTTTATGTTGGAATGAGTATGTTCCTGGAGGCTCTCAAGGCACACCAGTGAGTGTGTACAAGGCCAGCCAGGTGAAGGCACCGCCACTTTACATTCATTACCAGCAAGGGACTGCAGCAAGGGGGTGGATAGGGTTTTCCCCAACTAAACACCATCACCACTGGGGTGCTCAGGATCTCTTTTGGGTTAAAACATCAGGCGCCCAGGCACACCTGTGAGTCTGACCTGCTCCCCAGTATCCCGGGGAGGGAAAAGGGGGTTACACATAAGATCTAATTTAACTATTTTCTTTCCCCCAAATGGAGATCTTTTATTCCAGATTATAATGAATTTGCAACATCGAAACAAATTTATTCCAAATCTCTACTGGGTGCATTTTGAGTGTGTGTTTGTATATGGGACACACAGGATATGTTGCACTTGTTATCAGCGAGACAAAGTTAATTAGTAACTAGCATAACTTCAGACCCACTTCATTATTTTTTGTCACATGTTCTTTTACCTCCAATATAAGAACATGTAGATTTAAGGTAAGAAGAATTGTGGTTTTCACACTACTAAATCTTAAATCGCTCCAAATCCTATACTCGGCACATTTTTTCTTTGGTATAGGTAGTCATAGATCCACAGCAGGATTGAATATTTAGGGCTATCCTTTCAAAACAGCTTTCAGAAGAGGAATTAGATATTTTCCATATCCCAGATGAGTACCCTAACTGCTGGGCTAAAAGTTATGAAGGTTCACTTCCTTTGGCTCGCTTCCCAATTCCTGCAAAAAACAGTGGAGGCACCAAACTCCACTTCCCTCCCACCTGGCTTTTTACGTGCTGAACTCCCTCATTTCCCCATTGGCTAACTTGCAAGGAGGAGAAGGAACCTGTCAAGTATGCTAGCTTTTCTGAAGCCCTTTCTTGGGTGCCTCTCTCTCACCATTCATTTTAGAGGAAGCCTGAATGTCTAACTCCCGGTTTGTGAATCCCAGTGATATACAAGGTATCTAAGTATCTTGGTAAATCTATCCAGAATTTATTCTGAGCACTCGAGTGAGCACTGCCCTTCCACATACATCCCTTCAGTGTAGGCCTTAAGTCAAAATCTAAACATAATTAAAACATAATTTTCCCATTTCATGAAAATATACTTGCACTTCAATATTAGACTTAAAAAAATTGGAAAGGATTGTTCAGCATCCTTGTTTGTCCTCACTTGCTTATAATTCTGGTTTTGTCATTCTCTCTCTGCTTGTTATCAGCACAGTTTGGAACTGAAATTGACCCCATTGCATTATTTTCTTGATTGAACAATTCTAAACAAGGTTAAATAGCTTTTTGGTTTATATCATAATTAAAAAAAACCCCCAACAACAACCAAACCTTGCTTTCATGTCTGATAGTGCAAGACACATTAAGGAAATTCGTTAGTTTAGTAAAAGTCAGTGGTTAAGAAATTATAGCTTCAGTACTATTTTTTTATATAATTTCTCTACCTAAATTAGATCTTGCTGCTAGAAAGTGTAGTCTGGATATTCTGTAACCAAACATTTTATGCATAATTTATGTGTTGTTCACATGAATTTGAGCATAAGCTTTAGTGGCAGTTGTTCTGTATTTAAAAACACATTCAGGCTCTGGCAATTTTCTAAATGATGGCTTACAACAAAAGTGACTGCATGCTTTTGTGAAGCTGAAATTATTTTAATTATAAAATAGCTAAAGAGAGCTCTGCAGTGGAATCACTGACAGTCTTCTCTCAGAAGTGTGTTTTGAGTCACACAAACATACAGAGAGTGATTCCCGTTACACAAAGGCTAGGTCGACACTGCAGCATGACTGTGCTGCTCCAGCTGCATCATTGTAAGGTGTACTGGGTAGGTGCTCTTTATTGCCCGGAGAGAGTCCCCTAGTGACAAAATAAAACCATCTCCAAAGAAAGGAGGTAGCTTCCATAGTGGGATCATGGGTCCCGCCAAAGAAACGATGCCATTAAAAATGTTGTCATTCAAGGGTGTGTTTTTTCACAACTCTGAAGGGCAAGAGTTTTATCACGAAAATGCCAGTGTAAACAAAACCTAATAGCTCTTTGCACTGTTCTGGTAAGGAAAAGGAGTCTTAGTGTTGCTGGATAGACATGTTTATGTTTTTTTCAATGAAACTTTTTCATTCAACAAATAATGGCCTTTCTAAATAAAAAGAAAATGTTCATGGATTTTTTTGTATAATGTTTTAGATTTTAACTAAGAAACTAGAAACCAATTATGTTCTATTTTCAGTAAAAAAAATTACATTTTCTTGAAGAAGAAAATTTTAAGAATCATTTTTTTCATAAATTTCTGAAAACAAATTGCCTTTTTAGACCAGCTGTAGCTCCCTTTCATGGAGCTAGTGCTGCTATATAACTGCTATCTTTTGAGGGACACCAGTTTTTTTTTTTCTTGTCAGTTTCTGACTCCCTTTATATAATGTCTAAAAGGAACTCTGCTGCTAATGAATGTGAGACATTACTTTTTATAATTGTTTTATGATCCCTAATATGAGTGATAGGCCAGTTGGTCCCAGTTCAGAAAGTCAATTTCAGTTAATTAACACAGCCTAGATTTTAAGGGAAGTTGAGTTTCAATTCTGTCTTGATATGGCAATGGATAGGCATATTGATTCTGACTTCTCCCCCCTTGTGATGATGTCTTTGATTTCTCAGGAGTGTTAGGAAAAAAGAACACAGGCCATTTTTACAGGATGGTTGGAAGGGAATCCATCCTGGTATGTAGTGACTCTGAAAATAACTTTGAGATCATGGTGGATCCTAGTGCAACAATGTGGCCAAAAGGACTAATGTGATCCTTGGATGTATATATAGGAAAACATCAAATAAAGTAGGGAGGTTATATTACTCTTGGTTTGGGCTGGCATGACTGCTGCTAGTATATTGTGTCCACAATTCCAGAAGGAAGTTGATAAACTGGAGAAAGTTCAGAGAAGAGCCACAACAATGATTAATGGAATAAAAAAAAATTTGCTGTGTAGTGAAAGGCTCAAGAAACTCTATGTGGCTTAAGAAAGAAGGTCAAAGGGTGACTTGAATATAGTCTAAAAGTACTTAATGGAGGGAATTAAAAATTGATAACGGAATCTTCAGCCTAGCAGAAAAAGGAATAAAAAGATCTAGTGGCTGGAAGATGAAGCTACACAACTTCAAAATGGAAATAAGACATTAAGGTAATTATCACTGAAACAACCTGCCAGATTAGATTTTTTTAAATAAAGTTATGCTCTGTTTTAAAGAGGAATTCTCTCTCGTGTGCATATGGCATCTACAAAGCAGATTTCTATAGGTGCAATTGTAGGTCCATAAATCAATTCAAGACCACATTGGTCCAGAAAAGATAGGTTTATGTTGTTGCTCTTTTGACCAGGTGGTTGATAGTCAACGTTCATTTGCCAGTTTTATGTCGGTTGTGGTTTTTCACTTGACAGGATGGACATAAGTGCTGTCATCTTCCACTCCAAACAGGAATTAATTCAAGTAAGTTGTATGGCCTATGTTAGATGGTCACTATAGTCCCTTCTTAGAATCTGTGAAAATCCATGAGCTTTGCTTCTCTGTAATTTCTAAGAAGCTTGACTAAGTAACTGTTTTCAGTCCATGATTTGCTATTGTCAGATTGATATAATGGAATTATATCAATAGACTCTGATTTATGTTCTACCTCGACTGAGTTTTGGGGAGGAGATAGACAACCTGATTCCCATTTAAAGGATAAAGGAACTAAGTGAATGTGGATATAGTTTACACCTACTTTAACGGCCATTTATATTTTCAGAAAGGGCTGAAGTGGTCTTGATGTAAATAAGAATCAGTTCCCGAATCTTTCTGATTTATAGGCTCTTATACCTAAAACAGATTCATTTTTTGTTCATGCAAAGCTGTGGCTACAGTTGCAGAGAAAATTTTAAAATAGACATGATTTAACGTGTAGTAATCTGAACACATATCATAATTTTATACATTGTGCACCGAAGGGAACATAAGAAATATAGTCCAACTAAAGCAAAAATGTCTCTGTATTGAACTCTTTTCAGAGTAGTGTTTCAAATTAAAAGCACTCGATTAGTTGTAATATTTTGCTGTTCTTTTGCAGTGATTCAACAATAAAGCTGTAATAAATGCACTTTACAATTGGTGGGACCAGATTTTTTACCAAAGCTACTACCCTACCACTTTATTATCTCAGTCTGTAAGCATTGCTATTCCACAGCCTCTTAATTTTTTTTAAAGTAAATCTAAATTGACATGTATATGAACTCTTGAATTAGATATTTTCAAATAAAAAGGATTTATTCCAAACTGCTGAGGTGGTTAATCCACTTATATTAGGCTTTGCAGCTAAGCTTTTTGTATTCTTACTGATTTGCCTGTTCTCCTTGTGCATGCTCCCAGCAAATAGTTACATATTTGTTCTAATACAGGTTGAACCTCTCTAGTCTGGCACTCTGTGGTCTGGCAACATCCATGGTCTGGCATGATTACAGTTAGCCAGGTGGCCACTTATCATGGGTGTGGCCAAGTTTCCCATAGTCCCATAAAGTTCGTTTACAGACACCCAAGTTCTGGCTCAAGTGAGCGTTCTGTGCTGTATTTAGCTCTTATTTCCCCCTAAATGTCTTCTAAGAGCCCAGTAATCAGTGGAAGTTTTTGTAATACTGTTAGAGGATGCAGTGAAGGCTATAACTTTAACAGGGTTTAGAAAAGAGCTAGATAGATTCATGGAGGTTAGGTTCATCAATGGCTATTAGCCAGGATAGGTAGGAATGGTGTCCCTAACCTCTGCTTCTTTGGAAGTGGGAGACAGGGAAAGGATCACGTGAGGATTACCTGTTGTGATCCCACCCTCTCGGACATTTGGTATTGGCCACTGTTGGCAGACAGGATACTGGGCTAGATGGCCAGTATGGCCCAGTATGGCCATTCTTATGCTCTTATGTTACAATATTGACCTCCTGTGGTTTGGCAAATTCTCTGGTTCAGAATTGGTCAGGTCCCCAGGGTGCCGGATGAGTAACTGCTTTACTTTTTTTAAAGTACTCCTTTTCTAAGTGTCCAAATTCCCCTGCTGGTCAGCAATTTAGGTGATAGGTGATGGCTCTGCCCTTCTCCCTCCTTGGCAACATGATCTCACGTGGAGCAACTCTGGTATAGAACCAGTGGGTTAAGATTCAAGGAGAGGGGAGACATTCTTATTCCAAAATAGGTGTATCTATATGTAGAGCTAATGCAGAATATTGTTTTCTACAACAGCTATTCTGGTCAATTTCCCCATGTAAGTAAGCCCAAAGTCTAACCAAAGCAGAGATGTCTGTGTGAGTCTGCAGAGAGCCTGGAAAAATAGCTTATAAAAGTGTGAGCTGCCTTATTCATTTCCATGTGATATAAATTCAGATTTTCAGGGATGATCATTTAAATGGCAGCATTGTTAACTACATTCTTCCTCATGTAAGAAAGAAGAGGGCAGATTATAGATCTGCACAATTTATTGTGAGTGATGTCTTATTTTAGGGCTAGTAGAGGAAGGGATTTGAGAGATACCAGCATTTTTTCCCTTCAGTCATTTGGGTGAGTGACTTCACTTTTATTTTTTCACCTAATAAAGCCTAATAGAAGGTACAAGCATATTCCAGCTCTATTGATAGGGAGATGAGTTCAGACAGCATATACAATTGTATATTGGACATCTGCATAAATTACCATGACAGCATCTCATTTTGATAAATCACATGAATGGAATTTATTTTATGGGTGGAGCTTGGGAGAATAACCTACCTCCCCCCCAGGTTGATCCTTGTCCACAAAAACTAGATATACTATTCATGCCAAATGGTATATGCAATGAATTTTAAAAGAATGATGATAAGAGAGGATTCCTAGAAGAACTACAAACAATATTCAAAGTTTGGAAAGTAAACCTCAGATTAGGAAACTTTAAGAGTTCCATCTATTTTGTTCATCAAAGACAAGGTTAAGGGACAGATTGATCATGGTTTATAAATATGTACAAAGAAAGACACACTCTAATAATACAGTTCTTTAAGTTAGAGGACAGATGCATAAGAAGACCCAGTGGCTGTAAGTTGAAGCTAGTAAATATTCATAATAGAAATAATATATAACTTTTAAAACAGAGATAGTAATTAACCAATGGAATAGTCTACCAACGAAAGTGATTAAATGTTAGGGAATTTAAGTGCTCCCATCTTACTAGGATGCCCCTCTCATTTGGCATTATGGAATGGCAGGGTAGCATCTGTTCATGGTCCTCCTAAACGTTGAAAGCCCCAGACTTAATTATGAGCAATATGAGGTATAGACCTATAACTCCCTACACTACTTATTTATGATCAAGTAGTCTATTTAGGCATGCTGTTATTTAGTTATCTAATGAAATATTGGAACATTGCCCAGAAGGTTTCCATATAAAGTTCATTTCTTTATATTTTGTATTTCCTCTATATTTCATTATTATAGGGTACTTGTTTCATTGTATTGAATTCTCTGTGTTGTAATGAAAAGCATTATTTTTTAAAGCAGCATGAGTTAGAAAGGAAGAAAGGGACCCATATCTTGCCAGTCAAACTTGATTGCTTTTTTGATAGAATTACAAATTAGGGGGATGAAGGGAACTCAGTAGATATACTATATTTGCATTTTAGTAATTTATGATATTGTCTTTCACAGTCTTACAAAACTAATTCAAATTCACAAGAATGCTATCACATAGAGAGAAAGCTGGCTGAAAGAGAGTCAACAAAGGGCAAAGCAGAAGAGTGTGGGGTTGAAATTCAGTGGGTACCAAAAAAACTTCCATTAAATCCCATCCTATTCAATGAGTTCTTCCATAATCTGGAAGAAGGAATAAATAGCACAAAGATGAATTTGCTGCTGATTCTCAGTTGAAAATTATATGTTAACAAGGAGAGGAAAAATACAAACCAACCTAGGTATAGATTGTGTCTTTTGTCACAGCTTATATAAGGAGCACTGCGTCACTCTGACATCCATGGAGGAAATGTAGAGGATGAATTGCGCCTTTCGAAAGGGGAGAGGTGAAAGCTGGACTCTGTATAAAGAACGAGAAAATGTACTATAAGGCATGATTCTGAAGTGCATTAATGAAAACTTTCCTTCTCTATTTTTATGATTCTGCAATAGTTTATTATGTCAAATGATACAATATACTGTATTAATGGCATATTATTGTGTAGCTCCAGTTAAGTTCATCTGAAATTAATGTGTTGATTAATTTGGTACCAGGCCCTTTAAAGCCTCTTGCTGGCGGCTTCATGGTCCTACCACACATAGCTAGAGAAAAGAAGCAGTGAAGGTATGTCCTCTAGGGACACACCGTCACTAAAAAGATTCCAGTGAATCAGCTAATTAAAGCACAGAAGAGTCAGACAAAAGGAGCTGTAGGGTATTAGTTGGTCAGTTTCTGGCTGGAATCAAAAGAGTGATGAGGGAAGACTGGAAGATAGAGACACTTTCCAGGCAAGAGGCACTAGGAAGAGACCCTGCTTAGGTAGGGATAAGACAGAGAGAACCAACGGACTGTAACCCTAAAGTGAAGGTGATGGAACTGAATGGGAAGCAGCTCA
This sequence comes from Rafetus swinhoei, assembly GCA_019425775.1. Taxonomy (NCBI): domain Eukaryota; kingdom Metazoa; phylum Chordata; order Testudines; family Trionychidae; genus Rafetus; species Rafetus swinhoei. The sequence continues at coordinate 184,027,192 of CM033437.1, read as the reverse complement.
GGGAATGCAGCAGCACCAATTATTAAGTGAGGCAATATGTTGCTACTGTTTACGGGGTCCCTGCCTTGGGACCTAGAATAGTGTGTGGGCCCAAGTTCCCCCACCAGCCAGTGGGGAACTGGCTTAAGTCCCAAAAAGGGGACAAAATTATCTACTAAAAGCCAAGTAAGGGGCTGGAATTCAAACAAACCCAGGGTGTGTCTACACAACAGCGTTATTTCAGAATAACTGACGTCAGTTATTCCAAAATAACAAAGGGTCTACACAGCAAGCCATTATTTTGAAATGATGGTGCGATGGAGGACTTCTTACTCTGACTCCCCTCATTTCACAAGAGGTAAGGGAAGTCGAAGGAAGCGTGTTCTTCCTTCGACTTCCTGCTGTGTAGACAGCGCCAAAAGTCGAATTAAGCTATTTTGACTTCAGCTACGCAATTGACGTAGCTCAAGTTGAATAGCTTAACTTGACTTTTGCCCTGCTGTGCAGACATGCTGCCAGAGACAGGCCTGAAGAGCCCCCGTGAGGGCTGGTCATTTATTGCACTTTGTTACCCCACAGAAGATTTATTCATCCACCTGTTAAATTGGTGACTTAGCAGGAGTGCTCAGCCAGTGCAAACTCACTGATCCAGGGCAACAGGGGACAGCAGTAGTGGAGGAAAAGGATCACATCCAGCTTACAGGAGGTGCTCATCAGAGGAGATTGTCTCTTGTCACAGCTATGTTTTGAGATCTCAGTTTGGCTAGAATGATCCTACCCCTTACTTGGTTGCACAAGGGGATAAGGATGAGGTCCTCCCCCAAATTCTTTGCTGGTTAAAGAAACTCTGTTCATCCTTGGGCTCGAGGCCACAGATGGAGAGATGGAAAAGTGGGGTCTGCTTCCCTAACTTCTGTGAAATGAAAAGCAGTGCTGTGGTGGCAGAGATGGTCAGGGGAATTGTAAGAATCTTGTTTTTGTCACCAGCTTCTTGTGGGCCAGAATAATTAGCTAGGTATAAGGGAGGGAGTCCACACTGTAAAGGGGTATGTAGGGTACGTCTACACTACAGTCTGAGATGTGATTGTGTAAGGCCAACAGTCCCTGGCAGCTAGGACCTCTCGAGCTTAGTTCATGAGCTAAAAGATACATGTCTCTTAGCCAACACTGTAGCAGGCTTATCAATCTCCAGCAGCCATAGCTGTCACTAGAGGGGGACAGATTGCCACACCAAGAAGGCATGGGTTTTAATTGCAGCATGAGTAGACACATCCATGCTAACTTTAATGTAGCTAGCATGATTAACACTTCAGTGAAGGCATGAGGGTATGGGTTCCAGTGCAGGCTAGGAACCTGGATACAGAACAGAACCCTGTATGTGTTTCTACAGCTTGTGCTGCATCTTCACTGCTATTTTTAGCCACAGTAGATAGAACGAAGCTAGCATGGGTATGCTTCCCTGACCTTCAATCACACCTTTTATAATGTAGAGCCGAGCTTTTCAAAGTAAGGTCACGGGGCCACTTGGGCAAGCTGCTGGCAGGCCCATGACACTTTGTTTATCTAAATGTTCATAGCCGTGGAGCCTCGCAGGTCCTCTTGTCTACAGTTTGCCATTTCTAGGCAAGAGGAGCTGTGGGAAACTTCATTCTGGGCCATGCCACTTCCCACAGCTCCCCTTGCCTAGAAATGATGAACCACAACCAATGAGAGCTGTGAGACTCCATAACTATGGATACTTAGATAAACAAAGTGTCACGGGCCCACCAGCGGCTTTCCCGGGCAGGCCTGGGACCAACTTTGGAAAAACTCTGGGGTACAGAACCCTAAGGGTGCGTCTACACAGCACCTTTACATTGAAATAAGCTATGCAATTTGTGTTAAGCAAATTGCATAGCTTATTTTGATGTTATTTCAAAATATGGCATCATCTACACAGCACCAAATAAGGTGCTATTCCAAAACGTCCCTTAACTCTCATGCAATGAGGTTTACAGAGACTCGGAATAGTGAGCCTGTTATATTTCAATATAACAGGCTTTCTCTTAAGACATGGACTAGTGATTTCGGGATCTCAGAGGCATCCCAAAATAGCTCCCCTGTGTAGATGTAGCCTAAGTCTTCCCGCAGAACAGTGGGGAAAAGCAGCCAAGTTCTTTGCCTGAACTCCTCCTGGGCTGGTACAGCTGCACTCTGCTTTCATTCTGGGATCAGTTTAATGGCTCATTCTAGCACTCAGAAGAGCAATAATTGCTCTAAGATGCAATTCCTATTATGCCTTATTGCAGTTCTGCAATGGAGTTTATATATGTATTAACAGGAGAAAAATGTTATAAACTGCAGTTGACAGATGTCTATGTCACTGATCCTACATTAATAAAGGGTATTTTTTTTAAATTGTTAATGAATGTAATGGAGCTGCCATTTACTGAGCGACCTCCTTCTGGCCAGTGATGCCTCGCCAGTGTCCTTGTCTTTTGCCTGTCTTCAGATCTCCTCAGGAGTTCCCCATAGTCTTTTTTGGAACTACCAAAAATCACTACCTGGGATTGGATTAATAGCTAAAAGCCATTCATAATAATCCTTAATGTCCACAAAATAAAGTCCATTACAGGAGCACACATGTTCATATCCATTTTTGGCTGGGCCACAGACTGGTCTTTATGGGGCTATGGCTATTGTCCGTCCCAGTGAGAGCTCAGCCTTATGATTTTGGCTTCCTTCACCTGTCAGCCGTCTTCCTCTTCTGAGAGAGAGGGTAGCATGCAGGGGTGTTGAGAGGCATTGAACCAAACTGTAAACCCTGTATACTATAGAAACCACTGAAAGTCAGTAAATGCGGCAGCATCCCTAATTCCAGCATTTATGGTTGCATCTGTACTGCCTCCTTCAAAGAACTTTCCCATGATTATTTGTCAGAGAGGGGGACGTGGCCACACTCTACACTACAGTATTCCTTATTCTGGGTCCTTAAAGATCCAGGATACCTCATTCGAATACAAATATTAAAATCCATGTAATTAGTGAACAGTGGACACTGGTGTGACATCATTGATGGAAAAATCCCAAAGTTCCAGTTTTGGACAGAAAGCTGAGTTTATCTTTTAAATGTTAGCTTGTTTGGGTTTGTTTTCTGAGGGAAGTTTACCAATCTGAAAATGAAAAGCTACTTATCTTTGCAATTTCATGATTTTACTTTTTAGAACTGAAAGATTTTAGAGAGACTGGAGACCATATTGACATATTTGTGCAATTTGATTCTTCACAATAGGCTGGACAAAAATGGTCTTAAGGTGTCTTTTTAACATTTCCTGTACTAACAGTTTCACAGTGGTGCCTATACAGAGAGAAACTTTAAACTTAAAATAATTGAGCCATATTCTACAATTTATATGTGATGCACAAGCCTACCTGAAGTCTAAAGGATTCACAAACAAAGGTACTACTCAGTGTGATTATGGATGATGGAGCTAAGCTAATGCCTTCATCTTTATTCAAACACTTTAGTTCCATATAGATTACATCTGATTATCAGTAATTACCTGTGATTATTAGATATTTTCAGCTTTCTGAATCACTTTACACCAGCTTTGCTACTTGTATGTTGCGTAAAGCCTTACTTTACTAGATACTTGTCTAATATTGCTCAGCTTGAATAAGGATTGCAAAATCTCACCCTTTTATTATTTTTTTAAGCAGAAGTTCCTGAAGAAAAGCAATGCTTATATGTTTGCGACATAGACGCATGAATAGAAATGATCCATTCAGTCTTGCTCATTTATTCTGAAATGCTATCTATTTCCCAAGTTATAGTTTCGTCTCTTACTTGTTACTGCGTATGTGCACCAGCAAGTGCCTCGAGGCATTCAGTTTTGCTTTACCAGATGGCTTTCTCAAAGTAACAATTATCAGCCTAGATTCACTAATGGCTATCCAGCAGCATGCTCAATCAGCTATCTGAAGTTAAGTGGGGCCCATTAGTTCTATCATCTTGCAATGACTTTTATCTTGCTTACCACTTTTGCCTGACACTTCCCAGTCCTTGCCAATGCTTATTTTTCTTCTGTGCAGTTACCAATAAAACAGGCAGACATTTTTTTCCAGTGACTTGTGTTGTCCTAGGAAGAGTCAACATGAAATTTAGAAGCACCCAAAAAGAAGATTAGCAGTCAGCAACATAGCTATTTCTATACATTCACCTTCATCATTTTAGGTATAATATTCAGAATTTTGCTCAATTAATACTAGAACTTACATTAATAGCATAAACAGATCAGTCTAAAAGAGAGAAAACTGCAGCACCTTTTCACAAAAAGGAATAACATATCTTTTCAGACTACTAATTATTCCTCCTTTCCTTTTACTAACAAACCCAAAATCCACATTACATATATGAATTCCTTTGCCAGAATCCATTCCCTGTCTTCTTGTCTGGCCTCCTCTTTCTGTGCTCCTTTCTGTGCTAAGAGAAAATGCTAAGACATTCTGCTGTGGAGAAACACATGTTGTATTATAGGTTGAACCTTTCTAAACAGGGACTCTCTAGTCTGGCAGCATCCATGATCTAATAGGACCACAGATTTTCCAGCACCAGAGAGTCCAAAAGGAAAAGCTGGTGGTTGGGATACCAGCAGCGAGCTGCCAGTGGGCCAAGAGTCTGACATACCTCAGCTGGGCTGCTTGGTGGGGCTGGGAAGCCAGGTGTTCCCTAGGTCATCTGCTCAGTGGGGCCAGGTAACCTGGGGGTGGGTGCAGGCAGCAGGGCAGTGGAGCTGGTGGCAGGCTCCGTGTGGCAGCTGGGCCAGGACTGGGGGGTTGGGGGTGGTGTGGTGACAGGGGATTCAGAAAATCCCTCACCTGGGACCACTCAGGTCCCCAGGGTGCTAGATAAGGAAGGTCTGGCTTAGCTAGAGAGAGGAGTTCTTATTCTGCATAGTTAGCTAGTGGGTTGCTAGGCATTGCACATTTGTTTCATATTGAAGAAAAATAACATTGAAGAACTGCTAACATTTATAGCAGTGATCAAATGTCTATCTCCTATTTTTTACCAAGTTAAACAACATAAACTGCTTCTCTAATAATACACACTACACCCAAAGTACACTTTAGATATACTGTGCTTTTATTTCTTCACCATCTCATCAGACATCATTCCCATTTTTATCCCTAATTCAGTAACTCACCTGTTTGGAGTGCTTTGACTTAGATCCATAGTGATCATATTTGGTTACCAGATGCAATTTCTGAAGATGGATAGAGCTCTCCTTAGTTCTCAAGCATGAGTATTCTGATTTTCTCTGTTTGTCTCTTGTCTACATTTTTGACAGCCAAAGACTAGAAAATCTTGATGATGAAGCTACCAATAGTACCCCACTAATTGTGATTCCTACCTTTTTTCATGTCCAGCAGTATTGTAGACAGTGATTGGCTACTCATTAGTAGTGTCTATAAATATCCTGTTTTATTCAATGTCAAGCCAGTACATTTGCCATTTATCTGCTTTAGTATTATAGATTTTACACCGTTCCGGTGATTCCACATTTTATGAATCGCAAAAAGCTTTCTCTTTACAAATTATTCCCAGTCTCCAGCTCAGGAATTTGCATCTATTACATTGTCAGGTTTTTTTGCTGTTTTTCCTTGATGACTACACTATAACCTCTGTACTCCAGGTGTTGCTAATTTGGGAACACCCGTGGCATGAAAAATGGAAGGTAGAGGTGGAAGCAGCCCTACACCCTGCTGCTCCTCTCCCCTCCATGCTGGGAGAATGGCAGCATAAGGACATACTCTGCCAGAAGCTTTTCCCCTGCTGTTCCCATATTGGCTGTACCTGGAAGTGGCAGGGGGATGCAGAGCACCAGGTAAATGCCCTACCCCTGTTATCCTCCCTCCCTAGTCCAGAAAAATATTTAATCTGTCAAACCCTGTTTCTCATGGTTGCCGGATTAAGGAGATTCGAGTATATTGCCCTTCATTTGTCCTTCATTTGCATAATGATTGAAAGACTGATTTCTTATATTCTCAGCCCAAGTTGTATTGTAAATGCAATTTGGAACTAGAGTGAAGTGAATTACAAAATGATGTAATAATACATAATGATGTAGTAACATTTTGTAATTTTATAAACATAGCTAATTAGTGGTTAATATTATAGGTTTTTTTAAATTCAAAATTCAAAGCTGGGTAAGAAATTTACACTCTCTAGGTAGAAGTTCTGGGTGCTCAAGTAATGCAGGATCATATCCAAAACATGAAAGTTACTAAGACAATTCTCACTCAATCACTCACTCACTCAATAAATACCCCCAATCCATTTCCCTCAGTGACATCTCCATCCTATTGAGAACACAAAGTCTTCTTGGTAGTTTGTATATTGATTTAAAAATATGTAAAAGTTTTCATACATTTAAACTAATGTTCTTGCTAAATGAGGATGACAGATTTCCAAATCTGGGTGTAAAAAATTATGGTTCTAAATCCATATTTAAATTAAAGCAAATGGCCCCATTTTCAAAAGTGCTAAGCACTGAGCATTCCCATGAATCCTGAAGAATGCTTAGCATATTTGGAAATCAGGACACTCAGGTCTGATTTATAAACAGTTAACTATGTTGAATAGTTATCCAGTTACAACCGCTAATGCAGATGTAACTATATGGCCATTCTACCTTTAATGCAGTAGTTATTCTCCTTGGTGCTTATACCAATACATGTGTCCACAGCAGGGGAGAGGGTTTTTCTGCTTTAAGAATACTGATAAAGGCAAATCAGCAGGGGTGCCTCTAGATAGCACCCCTCTGTCGGAGTAAGCTACCCAATTTGTGCTATGCAAATTGCGTAGCTTATTCCAAGTCTAGGGCTATGTCTACACTACAGTGATCTATCGGAAAAAGGTATGCAAATTGCGCTCCACAATTTGCATACCTTTTTCCGATAGTTTTTTCGGAAGAGGCTTTTCAGAAAAGCCTCTTTCGGAAGAGTCCTTCTTCCTCATGGAAGGAGAAAGACAGGGCTTCCGGAAGAGCGCATCTGCTCTTCCACAATAAAAAGTGGAAGAGCAGATGCATTCCCGGACATGGCGGAGTTGTAGTGTAGACATAGCCTAGGTTGAAAGAGCTTTTTTTGAAATTTGGCGCTGTGTAGACAGTTCCAAATTTCAAAATAAGGCACTATTCTGACAAATCCCTTAACCCTTTTGGAATGAGGCTTACAGGGACACCAGAATAGCGCGCCCACTATTTTGGGAAATAGCGTGAGCATTTAAAGACACAGTGTTGCTAATTCTGGATACTTCCTGTATCCCAAAATAGCACCACAGACTAGATGTGCCCCAGAACTCTCTAGTATAGAGAAGGCCTGTGTTAAATTCTAGTAAAGCTTTTTTTTAAACACCTAAATATAGATTAGGAGCTTAATTAAGGTACTCAGTTTTGAAAATTGTGTCTATTTGTTTAACTTATTGGATTTGGGGATGAAATAATTATTTTAAAACTATATCAATAGAAGAATATACATTTTATGAATGGTCAAGAAAGACGTGATTGTTCTGAAAAAGAATCCTTAAGTATATGCTGAAATATAATTCTAACAGCATGAACCAAGAGAGATCTAAATCTGTTTTCTAAATTAAAAAGCCAAACAACCTTGACAACAGCTCAGTATTTTTAGACTGGCTTTACTAAACTTCGTAATAGTGGTACTCTAAGATTAAACTAGGAACACAGAACATTTTGGTAGATTTATAACAAATTTAATGTTTGATTCACAATCCAAGAGGAAGAAACAAATGAATACACTATGAAACATGCTAATGATGTTCATAATTATAATGAATAATATTCTCAGAATAGATGATCTCGTAAAGAAGGTATCAGGACCCATTGCAGATTTTTTTCTCTATAAAATGGACATAAGATTCATCAGGTTTTTTTTAAAAAAATGTGTATGCAATTTTAAATGATGATATGAAAAAGTAAATGTTCTCCTCCAAATTCTAATTAAATTAGATAGCTGTTGGATATAATGCCACAGTTCCTTTATTACATACTTTATTTCCAACTGCTGTGCATAGGTCCTTTTTATAATGAATCTCCCATCATTGGCTGTAACTCTTTCTTACCATTTTAAAATTTGTTTTTGTTCCTTATATTTCTCCCTTTTCTAACTTTGATCTCTGATGAATTTTCACCTCAGGCTCACCTGGTAAAGTTATGAACCTAGTGTTTAGAGTGCAGAGAGAGACTTGTTTGGGGTGTTCAGCTTATTTTGTCAGACAGCCTTCTAAAAATCCTAATAAAATCCTGCACTAAGCTACAGTTGCCTGGACACATCACTGTTTGAGGACTTCTAATTAATTAATAGAAATTGATTTATAGAAAATTTAGGAATTTTCTGGGGACCTCCAGTGATCTTCAGTGGATAGTTTGAAAGCTGATTGGTAATTACTTATAGGACCTTTCTTTGCAGCATTGGAAGAGTGTAAGGGAACAGAACGTACAAGTAGGGAACAAACATCACACATAATATATTTTACCAAATCAGATTATGCATCTGTGCAAATTGCAATTTGGTCAAAAGGTTTGGGTTGGGATTTTCAAAGAAGTAAGAGGAGTATTTCATTCTTTGCAACCTCACAAGCAGGTATGAAGTAAGATAATGAAAATGGCCATACTGGGTCAGACCAAAGGTCCATCTAGTCCAGTATCCTGTCTTCTAACCCTGGCCAATGTCAGATGCCCCATAGGGGGCAAACAGAACAGATAATCATGAAGTGTTCCCTTTCCTGCCTCTAACAAACAGAGACTAGGGACATCATTTCTACCCATCCTGGCTAAAGGAATTGTTCTTTCAAGGGGGCACTTGGATTTGAACCAAGGACCAGTTAATCTGCAATCAAATACTCTGCAATGTATACATCTGCAATGTATACCCCATATACATTGTACCCAAAGTTTGGACTATTCAGCTCATGTTTTGCTTAACCCAGTCTCTAATTATAAGGCAAAAAGTGCACTTGTTAGTAACATGAGATTTACAGTGTCTGTTATTAATTCACTAAGGGTACATCTACACAGCAGGGCTAAAGTCAAATTAAGCTATGCAACTTCGTCTACATCAATTGCATAGCTAAGGTCAAAACAGCTTGACTTTAGGTGCTGTCTTCACAATAGGAAGTCGTAGGAAGAACATTCTTCCTTCAACTTCCCTTACTCCTTGTAAAATGAGGGTTACAGGACTCAGAGTAAGAAGTCCTCCAGCTCGACATTATTTCAAAATAAAGGCTTGTAGTGTAGACGGGCTCTTTGTTATTTTAGAATAACACCAGCTATTCAGAAAATACTTCTATGTAGACATACCCTAAGTTATGTACCCAATTTTGGGGCTAGCTCTACAGCTGGCTTACTGTGGCATTACACAGATGAAAAAATACGCCAGCCTTGAACTTGTCTGGTTTTTGTTGTTGTTGTTGCTCAGATCCTTGTAGTGCATCATACATGTCCTCTCAAACCTGGGGAGTTTTTTGGCCTTCCGACGCAGTGCATTAGTGCATACCATCTGGGTATAAATTCTAGTGTGCACAAATGTGTCATCTATGAATTGTCCAAGTGGAGTCTGCTGGCATACACCAAAAGTTTCCTGTCACATAATGAAGTAGTACTATTAGAAAGGGGACTATGGCAATGCACACAAGGAAAAAATTAGTGTGCACCAGAAGATTCCATATGGACTGTCTGCGGGCAACACACGGGGACACATGAGAGTTTACATGGCAGTTGTTGCACATTAAGGGCATGTCTACAAAGAAGCGTTATTTTGAAACAACTCACGCTATTTCAAAATAACAGTGTGTGCCTCTCCACAGCAAAGCCCATTATTTTGAAATCATTTCAAAATAACAGGCTTCTTACTCTGACTTGTGTAACCCTCATTCACAAGGATGAAGGGAAGTTGAAGGAAGAATGTTCTTCCTACGACTTCCTGTTGTGAAGACAGCGCCTAAAGTCAAGCTGTTTTGACCTTAGCTATGCAATTGATGTAGATGAAGTTGCATAGCTTAATTTGACTTTAGCCCTGTTTCCTTCGACTTCCTGCAGTGTAGACTGCACCAAAAGCCGAGTTAAGGTACTTTGACTTTAGCTACGCAATTAACATAGCTGAGGTGGCCTATCTTAATTCAACTTTAGCCCGTAGTGTATATGTACCCTGATACACATTGTAGATAAGTCTCCTGGCTTCTGGAAATTGTCATGAATACAGAGTGATAACACTGCTCACCTTGCCCTATGCCACCTCTATTAAGAAAAATCCTTTTTCAGCCTTACTTCATTATTTCCAGGGCTTTTCTTTTTTCACAAACCCTGCTACTACTTCAGTGTTCTAATGAACTGCTAGTTAACCTCTTTTCCCCATTATTGGCTGACAAGAGTCCTTTCAACAATCCAATAAATACAGGTAATATAAAAACAAGGATAAGGTTTTAAAAGTGCCTTGTGAGTTTAGCTGCCTTAGGTTTTTTGTTTGTTTGTTTGTTTGTTTGTTGGGGGGGGGGTTGGTTTTTTTTGGTTACCCAGCTACAGACAGCCTACAGGACTGATTTTCTGAATGAGCTAAGCAGTGACCTCTTCATGAAAAGCAAGCAACTTAATGTCTCTAGTTTGACTCCCAGAACTATTAGTCTCTTTAAAAAGATTGTTTTTACTCTACTTGTAATGTATTCATTTCTCTGCCTTGAACCAAAGTAAATACATACAAATAGAATTCTAATAATGCCAATAGCTTGGTCCAAGGAGTGATTTGATAAATCAGCCTCGCCAAAGGAGCCTCTGAATAAAAATAGCATGTCTACATTTCTTGGACAAATATTGTTTCCTTCATAGTAATTCCATATAACACTGGATGTGGCTAGTAATCCAAGTAACTTATCATGTTAACGCTAGCTGTGTTTAAAGGGGAATGCATGTACAGCCCTACCTGGTGAAATCCAGTGTGCATACATGGTGACTAATCACCACTTAGTGGTTTAGAGCATTCTATACTGCTAGTGATATGAAAGTTTAAGAAACCTGGGTATTTCACAGGCTGCCACTTTGACTGCTTATTAATTTCCTCCCTTTCTAATGTTAATGATTACATGTTGTGTCTTTAATTTATTTTCTCAAGGAAACAAAACAAACTACACTGACTCATGGTATAATATACAAATAACTACTACTGGGAAACCAGTGTTTAGATTTTCTGGACAGCATTTCAAGTAAAGGTTCATATTTTCCCCAATGAAATGACAGAAGTAATGACCTGACATTTGGCTTTTGTGATTAGAAGTCCTTGTAGCTAAAATGATGTAATTTTCACATTGTAAATATTAAATCTAGAAAACTATGTTTCAGTAACATTAAGATGGTGACACTAACTGAACAAAAGACAGGGAGTTCAAAGTTAATGTTTGCAGTCATTAATTCCTATCTTGCCGAATCTCTGTTTTTTTAGCACATCCATGATTTATATATGTAACTACAGAATCCCTTTATTACTGGACATGAGCTGTTGCTTCTAGTCCACTTCTCTACTGCATCAGGTTGTTTCCTAGGTACCTGTCCTCAGTCAGATCTTCGAGTTCATTTGGATAAAAAGTCCTCTGTTTAATTAGCCCATATAGAATAATAGCTAAATAGATTTTTAAGGGCTAGCTTAGAACTTTACATCCTGCCATTTTTAAGGGGTGGCATCTAGTTACACCTAGTTGTAGGGGTGGCACCAGTGCAGCGAACAAACTGCAATTGAGTTCTGTGACTGACAAACAGATGCTCAGTCACAGAACCTTTGACTTCCTCCTTGTTATGGGCCAAGTTGAAAGGGAGAACCAGTTTGCTACAGCCTTTTCCAGTGATTAGCATGTTACTCCTCAGTCACTCTGAATCAGCACTTTTGGCTGACACCTTGTGGGCAGAGCCAAAGCTCCATTCTTCTCTGCCTAATGCCATTCTAAATATGCAGGAAAAGTGTTAGCCTCACAGTACCTATTCTCTCCTGTGTGCAATGGACAGGCAGGTCACTCCATCTGTAAGGCTATGTCTAGACTGCAAGCTTCTTGCGGAAGAACCCTTTTTTGGAAGAAAACTTCCACACACAAAAGCACATTGAAAAAGTGATGAGCTTTTGGGAAAGAGAGCATCTAGACTCATTGGATGCTCTCTCACATAAAAGGCCACCCGGAACCACTTCAGTTGCTTTTGAGTGCTGGTGCCGGATTCCTTGCAGAGACACGCACTTAAAGGGACCCCCCTGGACAGCTGTTTCTCTGGTGCTGCTGCATGCTTGCTACCTCTTTGAGGGACAGCAGAGTGTTTGCAGTGTCTGCTGTGGTTGTCCCGTTCTTTTTTGGATGCCACAGCTTTGTTCTTTTGTGCCATGGAGCTCGAGATGCCCCTGGGCATGCGATGGCCCCACACAGCCATGCTGCAGTTCTTGCAGCACTTAGTGCCAGCTGCCTTCCTGATACTGCAGGACCTGGACCCTGAGCTCATTCTGGGGACCCTCTCCATGGCTGTGGCTGCTCCACCCTGGCTACTGCACCCCACAGTCGAGAGAAGGTTCTGGAGGTTGGACACCAGTTTGGCCACCGGCTGGTCCTGGAGTGATGGGACGACCAGCAGTGGCTCCAAAATTCCACATACAGAAGGCCACCTTTCTCAAACTGTGTGCCTGGCTCACTCCCCGGCCTCCGGAGACATGGGTCACAATCGCCCTGTGGAAGCTTTCCCCGGTCGGTGGGCAACCAGTTCGGTGTGGTCGGAGCCCTCCTTATGGAGGTAAGGTGGTCCTGGACTGCAGTCCCTGCAGGGGAGTGGGGAGAGTGTTGCATAAGGTGGCCCCTTGGGAAAGAGAGGTTGTGGGTTGTGGGGGCGGGGTGGAGTGGAGGTGGGGGGGAAGCCCTGTCCCTGGGGGCTTGTGCTGTCCTGCCTTCACACAGCCCTCCTGCTTGGGGGGGTCATACCTCATAGGGGTGGCTTCTGGGATGTTTGGGGGGAGGCAGGAGAGGAGAGCAGGGCCACCTCCCAAGGGCTCAGGCACCCCTTCTCGCTCATTCTCTGTTTTCTGTGTTTCTTCTTCTCCTTGTGCAGGTGGTGAGGGCTATCAACTCCCTCCTGCTGTGGAGGGCCATCCGTCTTGGAGACCTGGACACGACTGTGGTTGGATTTGCCACCCTGGGATTCTCCAACTGTGGGGGAGCCATTGATGGGGCATGCATCCCCATCTGAGCACCAGACCATCGAGCAGCCCAATATATTAACCAAAAGGGCTACTTTTCATTTGTCCTGCAGGCTTTGGTGAACCACTGAGGACAATTTATGGACATTTTTGTAGGGTGGTCGGGCAGGGCACACCGAAACTCAAGCCTGTACCACAAGCTAAAGGTGAGCACATTTTTCCCCCGCCTGGACTTTGCAGTCAGGGATCTGCACATGCCTCTGTGCATAGTGGGGGACGCGGCATTCCCCCTCGTGCCATGGCTCATGAAGCCATACACCGGCCACCTGAATCCCAACAGGGACCTGTTTAATGCCCACCTGAACCAAGCCAGGATCCAGGTGGAATGCGCCTTTGTCTGGCTCAAGGCATGTGTCACGTTATTGGATTTTAAAGTGAGCAGACAGATCATTGTTGCACCCACGGGTGGTGTTTGCCCCAAATTCTGTACAAAGTGGGCCATGTGAGGTGTCAAATGAAAGCTTATGCTATGCTGATTCTATCTATGCTACTCATGTACTTGTATGATGTTTTTATGTGAAGTTATGAATATGGGCTCTGCTCCTATACTGTAAATGTTCTCTGGAAGGGAGAAATGGGCCTGGACTGCCTATTGTGAGGAATGATAGTTCAGTGACTAGCTGTGCTAAATAGCACTGCTTCATGGACAACTGCTCTCAGAGTGGCCAATACACACCTGAGGAATGTGTCTGGAAGCCTGCAGACTAGCCAGTGCCTCATGGCTGCTTGCATGTGAAACACAGATAGGTCACTTGATCATGTGACCAGCTCCAATTTGGGAGACACCAGGAATATAAAAATCCCATGAGGGCATCTCCATCTTGTCTTCAATCTTGCTCCTGATTCTGGATGCATTATTGCTAGGGGCAGAGAGCCGGGAAGGATTGCTGACCCATCCTGACACAGGATGTACACCAGAGACTTTTAAGCCAGCAGTTTGCAATATCTCTTCTAAAAGCCTGCATCAAGAACTTGGTGATTGATGTATGTAATGTATTCTCCTTAACAAGCTTACTCTCAAACTTTTCTTTCTTTTATTAATAAACCTTGAATAAATTTTAGATTCTAAAAACTGGTGCAGCGTGTGCTTGTGGGTAAGATCTAAAGTGTAAATTGACCTGGGACTGTGGCTGGTTCTTTGGGACCGGAAGGATCTTTTTGGAGTTGGTGAGATTGGATTTTATAACTTTTCACCTATGTGTAAGGTCCAGGGCTGATTGTGGCACAGGGAAACCTGGGATGTCTGAGGGGTTTTGCTTGTGAGGCTTCCTGCTGGCCAGGTTGGCAGCTGAAGCACTCTGTGTGACTGGTTTGTGGTCTATTTGGGAAAGGTCTCCAGTTGAGGGCTGTAGGTAGCCCTGGTTTTGAGCAATTCATCCTGAGCTGACATCCTCAGCCATGCCCAGACCTGGCCTGGTCCATCACAGCACGTTTCTGGTGCCTCCTCAACTGCCTGGATGTAGGGGAGCACAACATCCCCGAGGTGGTGGCGGCATGTGGCGTCTGCCTCAATATTGTAGAGCGGGGTGAGGGGCAGAAGCCAGCCAAGATGGCCATGTGTTCAAGAAGCCCAGGACAGCAGCCATCTGCCAGGCCCATCAGTTGGGGGGGGCAAATCCAAGAGGCCCTGAGGGAGAAGTTCTCTCAAGCATCCCACTAACTCTCCCCACGGCCTCCCCAATAGGGGCCTCTGCCTTGCAACGCTATCCCTTCCCCACCACAACCCTCCCTTTTCCCCTTCCCTGACCTCCCAATAAACACACTTGTTTGGTTTTAAAAAAAATGCAGTCTGTATTAATGAAACATTGTGAAAAGCGGGGCTCTGAACTGGGGGTGGAGATCAGAATTGGGGTGGTGGTGGCTCGATGTGCCACTTCGGGTGCCAGGACCTCATTGGGGTTCTTCGGGTCTGGGAACCACAAAGCAGTAGACGGGGTGGGGGTTGGGAGGTGTGCAGCGGGGTCAGGGTTGATGGGGGGGCAGAAGGAGGGGGCATGGGCATTGCTAGGTGAGGGAGCAGAGGCATGGCATGGGGAGGGAGTAGAAGCATGGTGGGGGGCAGGCAGAGGGGGAATTGGCATTGTGAGGGGGGGAGGAGGCAGGTGGAAGCCAGGAGCAGCGGCATCAGGCGGGTGTTCAGTCAGGCGGGACATGACGGCACACATGTTGTCACACCACTGCATTAGTTGGTCCCAGGTGCTCCCGGCACTCCAGGTAGATATGGACTTTTTGCGACAGGGCCTGGTGGATGTCACGGAGGACACTGATGTGCTGCCGCATCAGGTCCTCATGCACTCTGGTGCATCTTTGGGTTCCCCAGGCTCTGGCAGGTGGCTGCGGTAGTGTGGCTCAGCCGTAAGTCCCAGCTGGTCTGGCTGTGGAGAATGCACAAGAGGGAGAGGCGTTCAGTCATTCCTGCAGACACTGTCCCTGAGGCCGTGCCCTCCTCTGTGAGCAGCAACCAATAGTCCACGGTCCAGAGCAGGGGGATGTCCTGGGAGCAAGGCTATGTGTGGCCTGCACAGCAGGCCCAGCCTCACAGGGGCCCCAAGGTCTCAGAGGACTGTGCTCCCTACTTCCCACTCCCTCCCCCCTCAGCCCACGGACAAGCAGCCAAGGGAAGTGTCCAGCCACAGTGGGATCCCCTCATGGGCGGCAGGGGAGCCAGGAGCAGCCAAGGCCTCCCTTGGGGCCGCACACACAGCTGCGGCTCACAGCACTGTCCGCGGGACTGGGTGCTGCCTCATATTTGCAAGCATGCCCGTGTGCAGCACTCCGCGGTCCGTGTGGTGTCATTTCTGGTCCCTTGTGACTAGTCTGCTTCCAGCCATGCTGCCCTCCCACCCCTGGGACAGGACGTATGGGGCCTCCCCTGAGCCTGCAGACAGGATCCCGGGCGTCCTCAGGGGATACCTGCTGCGGCCACGTGCTGCACAGTAACACTGCATGTGGATGCACATGCATGGACCACACCACGATGTCCAGCCTGAGTGACACTCGCCCCCCTGCACCCTGTGTGCCCGCCTCCTCCACCCTGTGTGTGTGTGACAAAGTGAGACCACTCACTTGAACATCCCTCCCAGGTGTTAGAGGAGGCCTGGGAGACGTCTTGACTCCCTGTCACAGGCATGAGAGAGAGGATCACGGTTCCTGTCTCCTCTTCCTCCTCCTTCAGCATGGCCAGCTGGCCCTGGCCCTCCTGCTCTTCCTCTGGGGCAACCTCCGGCTGGACGATTACAGGGGTCTCAACCCCAGAGTCCGCCAGGATGGGTGGGGAAGATGTTTCCCCACCCCCCAGGATTAGGTGGAGCTCCCTGTAGTAGGGGCAAGTGTGGGGTCCTGCCCCTGAGTGAGAGCTGCGTTCGGTGGCCCAAACATATCCTTGGCGGAGCTCTTTGACTTTGCTCTGGACCTGTTCCATGGTCCAGGGTGGGTGTCCGCACTCCACCAGGGATGTGGCCATCCGGCCATAAATGTTAGCATTGCACCGCTTGGCCCGGGGATCCTGGAGTGTCTCCTCTGCGCCCACAGTTCGAGGAGGGACTGTATCTCTGGGCCAGACCAGGACAGGGTGCACCTCTTGGTCCCCCGGGTGGGTTCTAAGATCCCCTGTGGCTGCTCCCAATGAGGGCCACGGTGGTCATGGGGGGCTTCAGGGGTGGACATGGCTGTGGCAGGGAAGCTGTGCGGTCAAGGCTCTCTGGCCGACTTCCTGCCACAAGGCTTTTCCAGGGTGCCTGCAGCTTTAAGAGGGGCCAAGAGACAGGAACTATAGAGTTGTGATTAGTTTGTATAGAGTGGCCAGCAGGGCACCCGGTGCTTTTTCCTGGAGGCCTTTTATTCCTCAAAAAAACCCACAAAAAACCCCTCCTCCCCGTATACACACACCTTTTTGCGAAAGAGCTCTTTTGCAAAAAGGCTTCTTCCTCGTAGAATGAGGATTACCAGTTGCACAAAACCCCCCTCTGTTCTTTTGATTTACTGTCGAAAGAATGCGCTTGTAGTATGGACGTAACTCAAGTTTTGTCAGAAAAACGGCCGTTTTTCCAAAAAAACTCTGTAGTCTAGACATAGCCTCTTTGTAGATCTCCTTATTGATTCCCACCCCTCTAACTATTAATCACTACCCCATTATCATAAGGGCATATCACAACTTTGTATATTTTTTAGAAGGACCCCCATCCTGCAATCATGCAGAACTGCTTTGCTACATCAGGTTCTTATACTGCTTGTCACCATGCGCTACACTCAGCAGTCTTTCCCAAGGTTTGCACAACTAGACCATATGAATGTAGATGTGTAAAAATTCAGTCTTGCAAAACTATGATGAATATTCATAAGCCAAAGAATCACAAAATCTACTCAAATATCCTTTACCACAATAGAGTGGGGAAACAAAGTCTTATCTGGGTGAATAAACTTTTGCAAGATTGAGTATATATGTAAGTGTGCTCACATGTATGGGGAGGAAGTGAGTCATTTCACATGAAAAAAGAGTAGCTGCAATATACCACAAATACACCTCAATATTATTCAAAACTCAACAAGGTAAATCTATTAGATGTATCCTTAAAAATATTTCAAACTGCCTGTAAAAGTGCACAGCTCAAAATGAAGAGCCCACAATACTGTTAGGGTATATCTAGGCTACAAAGGAAGATCGAAGCTGCCGCTGTCAATCGTCTAGGGTTTGAATTAGTGGTCTAGTTAAGACAGCTAATTTGAAGTGAAAGGGGCACTCCTGTTGATGATGGTAACCCTGCTTTCACAAGGAGTAAGGGAAGTCGAAGGAAGAGTGTTCCTCCTTCAACTTCCTACAGTGTAGACCTTGTCAAAAGCCAAGTTAAGCTATTTCGACTTCAGTAATGCAATTAACGTAGCTGAAATTGCGTATCTTAATTTGACTTTGTCCCATAATGTAGACATACTGTTACAAGTTTTTACATGGGCCAAAACATGAGGTTATCTGTTTGGTTTTTTTATTTGCAAGCCTCTACTGAAAACAGATAAACGGTAATTGACCAAACAATTGAAAATCAGAGCTTCAAGCTTCTTTTATTGAAATCTCTAACATTTTTAATGTAAAGCTGAAATCAAAATATTAAGGATACTTAGAAGATACATAGCATATTCCATTTTCTCTGTTCCCTGCAAACATTAGCTGATTAATCAATCCTCAACACCCATGTTAGGGTGGTAATTATCACTTGCAACCTGGGAAAATGGCAAAGAGATTAAGAGATAATCAAAAGAGAGTGGCAATGAAAGAGCTTATTAATTATTTTTGCAGCACCATAGATATTTATGGCTGTTATGAGAAGAAAGAAGAGGATCCTTAACTTTCTTATACATTTTTTTCTCCTTTCTTTTCTGTGTCATATCTCTTACCCTTTTCTTCTCCCATTTTCTCTTTCTCTGTATTTGATGTCTGAGCAATATTAAAGAACTAGCGGCATATTAGATTATCTTGGCTGTCTAAGTAAACTACAAAATGTAAATAACTAAATAAAATACACAAAATTATTCTTCACACACATTGTAGAACCTAATGACTAGGAATTTTAGTGTGAGAGGAAGGTGACATTTGGCCATTGATTAGTTCAAAGGAAAAAAGCCAAAAGAACACATGAGAGAACTAACACTTTTGACTCAAATATGTGATAATACTGTGCCTAGAGCTAAATCTAGGAGAGTTGTTCATGACAAACCTAAGGATAAATTTGTTTCAGAAACAAAGAGTAAGATTTTTTTAAGACTAATCTTCTTAATTTAGTTTCCCTAATTAAAGATCCTGACAGTTTTGGTTATGCCAGTAAAGTAACAGAGGAGGTAATCTATTAATTAATTATAAAGGCATGGAACAAATGGACAAGTTGTTTCAGATTAATAGGTCTGGGAATGCCTAATTCAAATGGGTTGTCTTTATATCCTCTACTATATGTAGAAAAGTAATGCTTACATTTTCTGCTGATTTGAATATAGATGAACCTGTTGGTTCTTCAAAACAAATTAAAGTCATTAACAGCAAATGGGTTATAAAGAGGAATCCGGAAATGCATTTTTCCATGCCAAGTTTGCTTTAAAAAGTGCAGGTATGCTGGACAATGTAGGGCATTTAATTGTATAACTCCCACAGTATAAAAAAACTGAAGTCACATTTACCACTTGTGGTATTCAGACAGTAATCACCTTGGGGTATGTCTACACTTGCACCCTCATTTGAACTAGGGATGCAAATGTAGGCATTCAAAATAGTCAATGAAGACGGGATTTAAATATCCCGCGCTTCATTGGCATGATCTCGCCAGCGCGTTACTCCGATCAACAGCTGTTTCGAAAGTGAAAGTGCGCGCCGGGACCCGTTAGTTCGAACCAAACCCCTTCATTCAAACTAACGCTACTCCTCAAAAAATGAAGAGTAACGTTAGCTCGAACCAAGGGGTTTGGTTCGAACTAACGTGTCCCGGCATGCACTTTCACTTTCGAAACAGCTGTTGATCGGAGTAACGCGCTGGCGAGATCATGCCAATGAAGTGCGGGATATTTAAATCCCCGCTTCATTGACTATTTCAAATGCCTACATTTGCATCCCTAGTTTGAACTAGGGTGCAAGTGTAGACATACCCTCTAGGAATTGTAAGAAAAAGACATCTCCAAAAGCTGTAGCCATTTGATCTCATGTTTGTCTACTTGCACAAATTTAACTGGGGCTCCAAATAAATTTATAATACTTATTTGGCTACAGTCCCAAACATTATGAAACCAGAGATGTTTTAGTTAAGTGTGTGTGTATCCTGGAGTTACTACTTGTAGCTATTAATGAAAAAATGGGATCTGGGGGAGAATGTTAATTTTTGCTAGCCCCCCCGATTGCATGGGGATAACCACATTCTGTCTCGTTTAAACAATTAGCTGTAACTTACATTAAATTGTTGTGATATTTATATTCAAGGATAGCAGAATCCCTTTGTACCATACCTCACTTGCCCTTATTATAATATGAGTTATGCTCCATTTTCTCACTAGATAATGACCTAGTATAGGGGTGGCCATGCATCTCTTTGCTTAAAGAAATGCGTCTCTTCCTAGTTCTGAGCTGCATGCCTACCTGCTCATGGCTGGCCACTCTGTGCACATGCCCCAGTGCCTAGAGGGAGCAGCGCATGGCAGCAGCAGCTCCAGGACCCAGGCATTGGGTTAAAGTGTGTGGGGGGACTTGGGGGAAGGGGAGGGGTATTAGGTTAGAGCGGGGAGCTGGGGGTGCCTGGCTCTGTGGGAGGAGAGGTGCATTGAATTAGAGCAGGGGAGCTAGGGGTGCCAGGCTCTGGGAGAGGGGAAGGCATTGGGTTAGAGCTGCGGGCTGGGGGTGCCTGGTTCTGGGGGAGAAGTGGGAGATTGGGTTAGATGCGGGGGGGGCTAAAGCACTTTAAACTCAAAGTCTTCATGGATGCAGAATAAGGCAGCCAACACAGATGTCATATTTAAATTCCAGGGCAAAAAAAAAGAATCAGTATGTACCTGGTTTACACTGTGTTTCTTTAAAGAAAAATCAAATGCTATTGTTTGCCAGGCTGAAGCAAACAGTTTCTTCCTTTTTTATTTTTGAACTTCTTGTATTTGCAGTCTGGGACAGACATGAATTTTTAGAACTACAAAAAATCCATAATCTTCATAAGTAAAAAAAAATAAAAAAAAATGAGGAAACCATACCAGAGATCAACAAGCTGAAGTGAAACAGGCACTTCAGATTGTGCTAATTTACTTCTCAGTTCAGTTTAATTTTAAAAAACTCACAGGACATAATAGGGCAGTAGTGTTCAATTTAAAATACATGCTGGGGATGCTTTTTTTTTAGTGTGATAATATTACTGTATTTGTAAAGTTTTTTTTTAAAATTTGATGTTTGTTCCTTGTCAAGTTCTCTGAAGATCTATGGGCTGGCCATGATTTTTTTAAGTGACTAGAGATTTTTTTTTATTGGTTGTTGTTCACAATGTCCTATAATGTTATTTTTATCACTACATTTTGGGTACTATATCTATCTATCGATAGATAGATAGATTAAAATAAATATATAATATGTGGCTCTTAGCACTCTTATCCACAGCTATTTTGGTTCTTCATCTCTATAACTGGTTGGCCACCCCTGATCTGGTATGTTATTGAAGCCAAAGAGGTTTCATAGTAGTGACAGGATTTCTCCTCTTCAGTTTAATTGTGTGTATTTTTGCTCATGAAAAGTATTTATATTGCAGATGACATAAATGCTCCAATAAAAATGATTGTTATAAAGTTCTTTAGCCATATCCACAAAGGGACTTAAATGTCTAGGTTTCACTTTTAGGCACCACTGCCATCCACAATACCCACGCAGAGCTACTGCATAACTCTGTAGGTACTTAAACATACTTGGGGTCTAAATTTTGACTGTAAAATTTCCATAGGCAGAAGTTTCTGAACAGACATGCCTCAGGCAGCTACTTGGATACCTATCTCACACCTAAGTTCCCCAGAGGAGATTAGGATCTCTATCTTGACTGTTAGACTTGATTTGCTAGGCTCTCTCAGAGCCTGCCCAACTCCACACAAAATGGAGGAGGCCTGTAGTACAATAGATAGGCTACTCCCCCAAAATGTGAGAGAACCCCATCAGTTCTCCCCTCGGTATGACAAGAAGTGCATTGAACAGGGAAGTCCTACCTAACAGGTAAGAGTTCAAACTATATGACTATAGAATATTCAGAGGTGGATCCATTTTGTAGTGTAGGTATGCTCTTAGTCACGCTTGTTGAATGAGTTCCACTTTAAATGAGCCAGCAAAAGGGTGAGAATCACTTGATAGTCCAGTAGGTGGGGCACTTTCCTGACAGGTGGAAAAACTTTGTTGAGATCCCTTTTCTATATCAGCCAGGGAGGGAGGGGAAATGAAGTTTCCAAGACACCATATGAGAGCCCTAACTAGCTGTTTTGTGTGGATTTAGGCAAGGACTTATCTCATTCTTGTAAGAAACAACTTACATGCCTAAGTTGACTGAGCTCAGGACGTGGATACCTGGTTGTATCACATAAGCTGCAATTAACACCTCCCCACAGCTCAAATTTAAGCATTGAACTCTGTGGCTTAGGGCACACCCCTTTTATCAACATGTGCCAATGGTTAGTTTAGATGGCTCCCTGCTTAGTATGCTAACTTGTAAGTCCCATCTTACATATCTTTCATCTCTATGCATTGTATATCCTAAAGATTATAAGTGCACATTTGATTGGTGTTATTAAAGAATAAGAACCACATTAGTCCCACTTGTTAAAAATAAAAGATACAAAGTAGATGGAAGAAGGATACCTAGAAGAGAAGTGATTTTGAATTTCCTTTATATGGAGGAAGCCTGAAAATAGCTGGGCATAGAAAGAACAGTGGGAAAGCTAAAGGAGTGGAATTAGCTCTTGTGGTGGGCCTTGAAAAAGAAACAAAAGCTAATTCTGTGAGAATTTGGAAGAACTTAAGATGGGTGGTAGTTGCTTAGTTTGTGTTTTTTGTCTGGTATCTGAGTTTGCTAAAGGGGTCTAGGCAGAATGCCAAGGAACTACTGCTCTGAAAGAAATGTGAAACTGAAGACCACAAGAGGTGGGTGATATTGTGCTGCCTGCCATTATTTTGCCAGACATTATTTGTTTGGGACATTGATAGTCCTGTAAATGCTGGCCTGGCTGGTTGGCTACATCAGCAGCAGATCACAGAATTTCTGAGAGAGATAGCAGGACACAGCTGCTGAAAATTGCCACAATGGGGTGCTTCAGGATGGTGAGTCTACACAACTTCACTGTTATCTTCCTTTTTAATAACCATGGCCACTTTTTCTGTTGAAATGGTGAACAGGGGAAAGAAAACAAGACAGCCTCTGGCAGTGGATTGTTTAGCATAAATAAATGTGTTCACCCTCAGCCAACAGGCGACCTATTCACCTCTGAAATGCTGTTTGAGCTTTGTTGTCATGGCTTAAGTAAGTCTTGTGTTGGCTCTTGACACAGGGATGAACTTCTTCTCTGCAGAGTTCTTGTAGTGGTTGCTTTTGAAGTACTAGATATGTATCAGATGTTACAAGTGAATCCCAAAATTTTGTGCTAAAAGCTTTAACATATTCAGTGTGCTACATGTAAGCATTCATGCATAAGGTGAATTGGTCTCATTTGCTAACAATTAATATTACTCATCATGATATGGATTGAGGGAACCTATGAAATCAGTGGCCATTCAGAATTATTCTGTTCAGTCAGGGGCTTAAACTTTATGCTTTGGACCCAATATCTGATGGACTTCTTTTGATGGTGAATCCAAATTTAAATGGAATTTTAAAAATTTTAACTCAAAATTATCTTTTTTTATCCTTGAGCTTAAAGGAGAGGATATTTTCTCTCACACCTCTCCCTTTCTCACTGTCAGTTCTCTATGTATTAAGTGTTAACTCTACTTAAGAAGCAGCATTCTTTCAATCTCTGACCTCCTTAGCCTCTTGCGTTAGGAGGAGGCATCCCTACCCTCATGCACTTCGCCTCTTTGATCTTTGTGAGATCAGGCCGTAGGGAAGCAGGGAACCCAAAGATGAGCAGCTATGCTGCTAGTGACTCTCCTTTTACTCCACAGGATGATTGTTTGGGCAGACTTTTGTTTTGTTGGTGTTGCTAATGATACTATTGAAAGAGGAGAGAGCACTTTCCTTGACTGCAAATTTGATTTTAAGCAGAATGGGGGGTAATATTAGGTCTGCAGTAGCAGAAATGTTAACATTTCCATTTCTTAATGAATTGGGGGAAGGGAGTATTCTGTAGAGCATTTGGATAGTACATAAATATTAATTTAACTAAGCTGCAGCCGCTTGCCTGTGGTTTGCATGATCAACTACTTTATTCATTATGTCTGTTTTCAATTCTGGGTCTTGCCTTGTTCTACCTCATAAAATTTTATACTTTGAACACAGGACTGGCCCATTTGCCTTCCACTTATATTCATTACACCACTCTGAAAATCCCATAGAATTTCTTGTACCTTATAACAAATGAAACATGAAAAAATGCTCTAGACATAGGTAAGTTAGGATACTGTTCTTACTGTTACTATTACGGTAACGTTGAAGAACAGCAGTTGAGATTCAGAGCACTGTACAGTGTCATAAAGAAGTTTACAAACTACATGCCAGCCTGAATATTGTGGAGGACAAAGCAGGATGAAGTAGCCCAACTAACACCGTTGAACAGAAAATCAGGAGTTGCCTAATTCAGTGTTTCTCAAAGTGGAGCATAGGCCCACTTTGAGAGAGCTGCAGTTTGTTTATCTAGAGGTTCTGCTTGGTCTAGTTTGCCATTTCCAGCAAGGGGAGCCATAGGAAGTGATGTCCTGGGCTTTGCTTCTTCCCACAGCTCCCCTTGACTGGAAAGGGCGAACCACAGCCAATGGGAGCTGCAAGGCTCTGTTGCTGTGGAGCCTTTAGACAGACAAACTGTAGCGTCATGTTAGCCGCTTTCTCAAAGTAGCCCTGCGGTTCACTTTGAGAAACACTAGTCCAGTCAGTGGAATGACATGGAACACCTTTTTTCTTTTTCCTTTTTGATTCTTTGGACATAGCACTACTATGTTTTAAAGCAAATGGAGATGCTGATAAATTGGATGGAACAATAAAATATGATTCAGATCTCCCATACTTAATTTACTTGAAAACTATAGTTCATGCTTAGACCTAAAACACTCAAGCTTTCCCATCTTTGGCTAGTAAACCAAAAGGCTTGGCATTTTAAATTATTTTAAAAATTACTTCCTTTGATTAGGTATATTTAAAATACTTACAAGACAAATTATCCATAACTGGAGAAAAAAATGGGAAAATCTCTAAAGTTAACTGTGCATCTGACATTGTAATACAAATGATCCTCCTACTAAGCTTTAAGAATAAAATTAAATCTAAAACAGCAAACGTTTTCTGACAGTGAGAAAATCAGCTTTAGTGTTATCACAGTTTAATATTAGAAAAAAGTCCTCTTCTTAGGTGAGCTTTCTGAATATGTTTCACCTTTGAATTAGGTACAGTATAAAACTTCCCTTCATCTATTGATTCTTTTAATCTTTTTCCCTATCTTACCTACAGAAGCATCTTTATTAATAGTGCTACCGAAATTTAGCCAGCAGGATTTCTTAGATCTTCTAATAATGCTCTGAGCCTAAGCTTCTCTATTTCCTTTTATTATCTACCAAATCCAGAAACTTTAAGGAAGGTTAGCCTTACTCAAAGCCTCCCCTTTAACTTTGACCACTATATAACAATACATATTTCATCAGGGAAACAGAAGCTTTTTTTTTTCTCTACCTGATTTGACAAGCGCCAAATTAGCTGCTTTTAAACCTATAAATACTTTGACACAGTTTTACCTTGTGGGGAAAAAAATCTGAATGACAAACTTCCAAGAAGAGAGAAAGTTAAAACACAAAACCCTCCCATCCACCCCCAAAAAAACCTAAATCAGTTTTTTGCTATTCTAAACCTAACACCCTCCTGTATTGACCTTTTTTTGCCAAGGAATAAATAAGAATGAGTGAGAAGTAATCACAACTAAAAATATTATTAGTTTGGGAAACTACAGTGATGTTGATCTGAAAATAATTTGAATTTGGGTTAGTGCTAGTATATTAGCAATTCACTTTCCAATCTCTATTATTCCATTGCTATTAAATACAATCTGTGGGACACACAAATTATCATATATGATAAATACATTTATCATGATTCTTGAACTTCTGCAAGGAAATGACTAATTCTTAGTATT
This sequence comes from Rafetus swinhoei, assembly GCA_019425775.1. Lineage (NCBI taxonomy): Eukaryota > Metazoa > Chordata > Testudines > Trionychidae > Rafetus > Rafetus swinhoei. The sequence goes on along the minus strand of CM033437.1, from coordinate 184,001,128 downwards.
AATTTGATGGAAATTATTAATGTATTATTAGATAGAAACTTCAGGGTTGTAAACTGCAGCCTTACCACTATCCCTCTTCCTCCCCTCCACCTAACCCACCCATGTAGAATATTCTCTCTGACACCAACTGGGCTGGCTCCTCAGCTTAACCTTATCTTATCCTGGGTCTCTTTCCTTTCCCTCCAATACACCTAGGGGAATGCTAGCTTGTTTGGTTTCACTCCAGTTTTGTGGGGTGAGATGGGACGAGAGGCTGCCTTATTCCTTCCATCAGTCCACTGAGAATATTTCCAGGGAATCAGATGGATTGAATATGAGCTTCACAATCAACAGTGACAGCCTTCTAATGACAAGACGAGCAGAGCTGGTCCCCGGTATGCCGTTAGGCATAGGTTATCACTGTGCCAAAATCTCCAGCATATAACACCATCTCACACTGCTCTTGCATAACTTCTCTCTGCCCTGACTTGAGTTTCAAGTCACTCTGTAACTTTGTATTGGCTCTCATGGTCTTGCATACTCCCCAATATGATGCCTCAGCTTCAGAACAACTCAGCCTACGTTTCTGCTATAAAAAACTCACATCAATCTCTTCTCTAGGTTGTAACATACAGCATATGCATGTGCCATTAGATTACAAGCTATTTAGGCTAGGAATTGTTATATATCGGACACATTTCTTCTTTTCAAAGTTACTATATTCACAGAGGGAGCTGTAAAATATATAATGATTAAAACTAGCAATTTGTCCTTAGTTATTCTCACTGCATCCAAAAAGCAGCCGGTGTGGATTGAGTGATTCATTAATATGCTGGGTACTGAGGTCCACGCTATTTGTCTCCAATCATATTGAAATGGATGGAAATCTAAAAGACAAGACTGGAGCTGAATTGACTATAATACCCATCAAGTTGCTTTTAAGGGCCTTTTTTTCCTGCACTGAAATTGGAAGTCTAGGTAGAATTGCCATTAAGAAAACTGTGGAAGGAGCTGTGGAACAGTAATCCCTTTTGCAGATTCTATTTTAATTTAAATCCTAGTGTGTTAAATAGTACTGTAGTTCTTAATAACAGCAGATCAGAAACCTTATTTGCCAGACTCCATACTGGGCACATTACTTCATTCATTCTCTACTTGTTATTGAGAAACATGATTTGGGCTTTGCTTTGAGTGCTAAGTCCTTTAAACAGCTGAACACTTTCCCTGCATTGTTAGATTCTAAAAGCTCGAATATTTCTCATCATGTCAAACTGATTCTTTCTCAAATTCATTTCTCCTGAATTTATTTTTAACGGCTTGACTCTGCCTGTGTATCTGAACTACTTTTGGCTTTTCTAAGGCACCTTAGGTATCACTACAGTACCTAATGGCTGTGTGACTACTGAATATAGGTCTTCTATGTCTATATAGATTGGCATTCATAAGTACTGAAATTGTAAGATTCTCATTAAAACACAGGCTTGTGTTTGACAAATGAGTTTATCATTAGAATTGTGTTAATTACAGACCAAACCTCTCTAGTCTGGTACTTTCAGATCTGGCAACATTCATGGCAGTGTTGTCTTCAAGTCGTCATTGTCAAGTCCAAGTCGAGTCTCAAGTCACTACAGTTCGCGTCTCGAGTCCCTAAAGTCACTTTCGAGTCAAGTCCCAAGTTGAGTCTCAAGTCTTAATTTAAAAAATGTCAAGTCACTTTTGTACAAGCCATCAATATCGGCATTTTCGGACAATTTTTTCACCAAGTCGATTTAACAAAATTAGCAAGTCTCAAGTCGAGTCTCAAGTCACAAACAATGAACCTGAGTCGAGTCTCAAGTCAAGTCACCTAGGCGACTTAAGTTGGACTCGAGTTCAAGTCGTGGGACTCGAGTCAACAACTCTGATTCATGGTCCAGCATGATTTTAGGTAGCTGGATGTCCACTTATCATGGGTATGGCCAAGTTTCCCATGGTCCCATAAAGTTCGTCTACAACCACCAGTCCTGGCTCAGTGTTCTGTGCTGTTATTTAGCTCTAATTTACCCCTAAATGTCTTCTAAGAACCCATTATGCAGTGTAAGTGTTGGTAATGCTGCAAGATAATACTGATCTCCCATGGTTTAGCAAATTCTCTGGTTTAGCACCGGTCAAGTCCTGAGGGTGCTGGATTAGAGAAGTTCAATCTGTAGTAGGAAAAACTGTATCTTCTTTACATTTATTAGAGATGAAATGGTCATGGAGAGGAGAATGCAACGAATGGTTCAGGACAGATCAGTATGACACAACTTTGTTTATACCTTAGGCAGCACTGATAGGTTCAGATGCAATAATTTAAGAAGCTCCATCAATTGGAAATTCCCCACAAGATAGTGGGGATAGTACCTTCAATTTCATGATGGAATTCTACTTCAGGGTTTTCTATTCTGAATATCTAAAACTCCCAGTGCAGTTTGTCACTTCCATTATAAAACATGTGGAATGTTCATAGTTGCTGTTAAACCATTGCCACATGTGAGTTTAGGATAGAAGAATGTTCAGAATACTTCATAATTTCCTCTCATTTTATCCTTTAGTATTACTTGTACTTGAAAAATATCTTTTAGTAAATTTGCTCTTTTAATTGTGGCAGTATCTAGAGGCCAGGCCTCAACTGTAGGCACAAGAAGCACTTACAGTCCAAGTTTTTTGTTAGTTTTATGTAATACCTTTATTATAACAGAGTCTGTTTTACCCAAGCTGAGTATTAATCTGTTGTACGTATTATTTCTCTTCTAAACATGAATTGTTCCAGGAAAAGTGAAAATGTTTAGTATGATGATAACTAATTTAGGTTTGCTATTATACACTTGAAGGGGAAAATGTAATATGATTTCTATTCTGATTTGAATGGAGTGGGACTTGTGAGAACTATTTTTCTCAAGAATTACCCAGGCATGTTAAATGATTAGAGGTGCACAAATGTTCAAACCTAAATTCAAACGCACAGATCATTTTTTTTTAATGTACCATTAAGAAATTTGATACTGGAAAAGGGTCATTGAAGGTTTGCATTGGTTTCACTATTTGAATGATTTAAGTTTCTTTTATTGTCATTGAACCACATGAAATGTGACTTTCTATTAAACTCCACTTGAGAGTTGATGTTGGTTGGTTTGGTCTTTATGCTATATAAAATATGATGGAAAACAGAAAATGTGTAAACTTCTGCAACTCGATCTCTCTGTGTGGATAGGTAGTTTGTTTTTTTTCTTCAGCATCAGATAGGACTAGCATTAAGCAAAAATGAGTGTGGTTATTATTATGAAGTGAATAACTACAGCTCTGTTAATATTCTCAAATCAACAATCTGTAGTGGTGGACCATCTCAGGGAGAAAGATACTGAAGAATTTGGAGCATAAAGGAGAGCTCAATTCTCTTCCCCCAGTTTTTATGCAGTTATTTTATGCTGATTTTGCCACGCATTCATTTGTTCTGTAAGGTGCTTAGTGCACTTTGGGGACAGTTATTTTTATTTAGTATTTTCATAAGAGTTAACCAAACCAAGTTAGATGCTAACAGGACTTTTTACTGCTGTGGTAGTAAAGACTAACCATTCTACATTTAATAAAGCATTGATTAAATGCTTTTGAAGTGGTTTAAAGAAACTAACCCAGAGCCCCAAGGAAACTATAAATGAACTTTGAAAAAATTTCAATTGAAATATTTTTGGTTAAATGTTGAAAAAATACCCTTAGGTATCACGAAAATCCATGTTTTGACTGTCAAACTGATCATTTGAAAAACCAAGAAAAAATAAATGTTGTCGAACTGAAAACTTCTATTTCCAGCAATTGATGCTTTTTTTGCGGGGGGATTTGGGCATTTTGTTTTTTGGTAAAAATTTAAACATTAACAACGTTGCATTGTTTTTGTTTAAACTTATTGGAAGGGAATAATAATTTCCCAACCAGCTCTAAAAAATGTGTAGAGTGGATTCAGACAAAAGAGATGGTATGAGTTAATAACCCAAGACCATCATCTTTTGTGACAGAAAGCAGTAATACTTGAGTAAGAGTAATCCTAGTTTTTTTTCAAACTTAAAAAAATCACCTGCCATCTGAAAGAGTTAACATTACAGTAAAGGGCACCATTACAATTCCTGACAAAGCAGCCTGATGTTACATGCACTGAGCAGCAATATATAATATCTAGAAACATCAGGATCTCCTTAAAGGGCTTCCTCTCCTCCTAACCTGCTTACACTGCATTTATAATTAGCATATTTTAAAGAGCATAGCCAAAATGAATTTAATATGCTATATATGTAATGAAATATTCATAAGGACACAGAAGCCAAGTAAACCATTAGAGAAAGCCTTTTAAAAAGGCTCACCTAAGGGAAGAAAAATACTAGGCTTGCTTTATGGTAGTCTCCTCTACAACCACCAAGTGTACTGGTAGTGAAATCATGCATAATGCATTTATCCCGAGGGGCACTTCATCATCAGTTGGATACTTAAGAATTTATTTATTTTACAAATAGTTTTAGAGATAGGTAAATGAATTATGGTACCAGAAAGACCAGTCAGGACACTTTACATGTGTCACAAGATCAAAGAAAACCACAATGACAACATGTCTAGGGCTATGTCCACACTGCTGGTGGGGTTTTTTTGTTTTGTTTTTGTTTCAGAAAAAGGTATGCAAATTGCAGTTCTCAATTTCTGTACCTTTTTCCAACTCTTTTTTCAGAAGAGGCTTTTCCAACATTTGTCCCATCTACACTGAGTCAAACTCCACTGCAACCAGGGTGGTATTTTATAGAAAACCCTCCTCTTTCAGAAGAGCCCTTATTCCTCATAAAATGAGGAATACAGGGCTTCCAAAAGAGCGCCTCTGCTCTTCTGAACAAAATTTCAGAAGAGCAGATGTGTTCCCTGGTTGTGGTGGAGTTTTTCCAGTGTACTGGAGGTAACCCGGAAAAACTCCATAGTGTAGACATAGTCTAGGAAACATAGGGTGCTTGTCAGACTGGTGATTGGGGATTTTGGTCTCTCATGGACTAGACCACTCTCTTCTTCTGCACTGCTATAAACTCCGCTCCATTCACCAGCAAGACATTTGCTGGTATTCGTACATACAGGCTTGGCATAACTCTGACCCTGGTTCCCATGAAGAAGAGAGGATTCTAAAATGTACAGATGGGAGTCGGGAGTGATGGGAGTGGTAAATCTCTCAGGAAAGGAATCTGGGTAGAGATGTAAGTAGATGAGTAAGAAACTAGGAGAAGGAGTGAGATTTATTGTGGGTTTCTGTCTGGAGAGAAAAGTTACAGGTGCTTCTGGTTATTCCAGTCCAAGAGCCTCGGATGAGCTTCTGCAAAAGCTGGTGCAAGGACCCAAGCAAAGGTTTAAAAGACTTTTGGAAGGCTGAGTGAAGGACCCCGGGGAAGGGTTAGGGAAATTCCGTCTCTCCAGTGAAGCTCATATAGGCTACATCTAGACTGCAAGCCTCTTTCGAAAGAGGCTTTTTCGAAAGATACTTTTAAAAAAACCTCTTTCGAAAAAGAGCATCTAGGCTACAACCAGTACTTTCGAAAAAGCAAGCCGCTTTTTCGAAAGAGAGCACCCAGGCAGCATACTTTGCATTACATAGCGCCTTTTATCGAAAAAGCACTTTCGAAAAAAGGCGTTCTTCCTCATAAAACGAGGTTTTCCGCGGCCGAAAAAACTGCCGCTTACTTTTGAAAGAACGCAGCAGCAGTCTAGACATGGGAAGTTTTTTTCCAAAAAGGCCACTTTTTTTCGAAAAAACCCTGTAGTCTAGACACATCATAGAGGAGTTAAGTGCTGAAACTAAAAAGAAGGATTCTTGTATTCCAAGGCCAGCAGGGACAATTGTAGTAATCTAGTCTGACCAGCGAAACACTTAGCACTTTCTAAAAATAATTCCTAGAGCGGATCATTGACGGGGAAAAAAACCCCAATTTTGATTTTAAAATTTTCTGTCATCTGCAAATTTTATCAATTATTTTGGTTTTCTTTCACATTATCAACAAAAATGTTAACTGGAAATATATTTGTCTGTGATTATTTCCCATTTTCAGACCCATCAGCCAGTTTTTAATTGATTTCGTGTGTGCTATATCAAGTTTATGCTCTAGGTTTTTTTTAATCAAAATGTCACACAGTTCAAAATCAAACACCTTAAAGAATTCTATATATCTTACATCAATTCTATTACTCTACCAACTTTGTAATTTTTTTCTATAAAATATCAACTTAGTTTAATAGGACCTATTGCCCAAAAATTCATGATCGGCTAACATCAGCATTTACTATGAACTCTTCTCAATATACAGTAGACTTCCGATAATCCGGAACCTATGGGATTTAGGTGGTGCCGGATTATCAGATATGCCGGACTATCAGGAGGTGCTATAAGCAGGTTATATATATACTGTATACATTATATACTGTATATAAAGTGTTCTTAACCCTTTTTATTGTACATACTGTATACAGTATACTGTAATGTTTTTTAGTTTTTTAAGCCTTTTTACCCTTTTGCTCAGTTCAGCTGCTGCCGCTGTTACCTTGTGACTCATTTTTTGGCGAAGCTCACTCACTAGGCTCTTGCCATTTTGATGCCGGACTATCAGGAGTGCCGGACTATTGGATGCCGGACTACTGGAGTTTTACTGTATAAACATCTGAGTTACATTGTACATTTCTAAATAATGAACAGGGTCCCTCGTTGTCAGTACTATAGTATTGTTTTTTAGCTTGGCTAGGCATACTGTAACAATTGAACTATCATAAAGATTCAGCTGTCCTGAGGTTGTGCATTATTAGCCTTTTTTAATGAACACTTAAGATGAAGGGTTACTACTTCAAGTCTTTGAGGTGTTTGCCTGTTGTTAGTTGAAACTGTACTTAAAGGCAGAGGTTGAAAAGCTACTGAACGTTATGAATCTTTGAAAAAAGAGGTTGGGCTAGGGGAGAGCAGGAAATCACAGCCAATGATTGCTCATATAGCAAGCTGATAAGTGCAGAATACATGGGACAAGACAGATTATTGTGCTAAGGCAATAAGAACACAGTGTCAATTCCAGGGGTGGGCAATATTTTTTTAATGGGGGAGCCACTCCAAGATTTTGACAAGTAGTCAAGGGCCACACTTCTATGGAGGGGGTGTTGGGTCTGGGACAGAGGTTTGGTGCAGAAGAGAGCTTGGGGTAGGGGACTGGGATAAGGGAGGAGGGGTGGGGTTTGAGAGAGTAAAGGAGGGGTCATGATCTGGGGGCAGGGGCTTGGGGTGCAGAGTCCAGGAGGGGGAATGGGTACAGGGGAGGATTCTGGCCTGGGGAGGGGCTCTAGAAGGGGGTGCAGGTTCTGGGAGGGAGTTGTGGCCTGGGAGAAGGGGGAAAGGAAGTGCAGAGGATTTGGGTAGTGACCTGGGGTAGGAGGGAATGGTGGCTGAGGCAGAGAGTTGCGGGGAGAGAGGAGATGGAGTGCTAGAGGCAGACTCTGGCAGGAAGGCGCTTATCTAGGCAACTCCCTCCTAGCAGCACTGAAGGAACCTGAGACAGGCTCTCTGCCTGTCTGCTGCAGTGCCTGGCTGGTTGGCTGGCTGCAAGGGAGGGAAACCAATGAGAGCTAAGAGATTTTGCTGGGGGATGGGGCAGCTCATGAAGCCTTCCTCCTCCTTCCCCAGCATCCAAAGCAGAGAGCAGACAGCCATTTAAAACATGAGCTGTTCTGTAGTAAGGGTCCCAACAAGATGGCCACAGGCCAGATCCAGCAGCTTTGGCGTGCCAGATTTGGTCTGCAGGCTGCATCTTGCCCACCCTTGGTCTATTCCTATAAGTTAAAATTAGTATAGATGCTGTAAAATCTAAGGTTAATTACGAGAGGGGGGGCATAAATGTTACATATATTTACAATTGCATTAACACTTTCACTTTTTTTTTTTTTTTTTTTTTTTTTGCTTACATAAGAGCACTAGAATGATTTTATGCTGGTGGGTGGTTTAAATTAGTTAACCTTGTCCTCTTTTCTTTAAGCACACTCTTATTGCCTACTCTACATTTAGGTGTTCAAACAAAGACTTTTTTTTTTTTTAATCTTTATACTCTGCGTGGACTCTACAAATCTACAGTTCAGCAACTTAAAGCATTCCTGATGCTACTTAATATTATATATTTTTCTACTACCTCTAGATAATATTCTCATTATTCAGACTGCATCCCTGAATTCAGAATTCCTATTACCTTGTGAGTCATCTATATTTTTCTGAGTCAGGATGGTAGTTGCTAGTCATTAATAGAAAAAATGAATCTGTTTCTTCATAGCTTTATTACTCTTTTCTGACCTTCCTTTAAGAAATTGGGTGCAGCTATTTCCAGCAGCCAAAATTGTAGTTGTAATTGCAAAATATGAGCTAACTTGTATATATGGTACTTTAAGATACATCTTCTATAAATTAATGATATGGTACCAAGCTTCACATATGGACAGTGGCTTTATACTGGGACATTGATGCTGATATGCCATTGAAGTCGACACTGGTATGATAGACTTTTAAAAGTGGCGTTGAGAAAGATATGAAGGAAAGTTGTAGTTGGTGTATATATGCTTGAAGCTCTTTAATCAAGCAACCATGGAAAATAAAATATGCTGGATTAAAGATTTTGCTGGGCTAGGGAGGGCACTGTGGGGTCTAGGCATGATGGGTCGGGGGTGGAACACTTAATCTGCCAACCCCCTCCCTGGGGTGCACATAGCTCCACGCTCTTTGCTGCTCCCAGGCACCGCCACTCGCTGCTATGGGAGCTGCGGGAGAGGTGGCCCTATATGCTGCTGTTCTCCCATCTAGCAATGAGGGGGAGTGGCAGCGCGCAGAGCCTCTTCCTTCTCCATACTATAAGTGTTCCTGGATTAGGACCACTCAAAGTATGGCAGTTTAGTGTACTTGGAAATGCAGTGACGTCAAAAATACTATACAAATAATCCACGTCTACATCTTAATGATATTCAGACATTGTGAAATCCTGAAAAACTGTACATGTGAACAGCTGCTTGAACATGAGTTTTGCACATTTTAAAAATTGATTTGCTAATTTCAGTGCAACTTAATTTGTTAATGCAAATGACTATGTAAGCACAAATGTTTGGTCTTCATATCAGTACCCAGATTTGTATGTGATCAGAGGTATCTTGTGAACAGCATTTATTAGATTATCCATTTAAAGAGAAGAAACAAGGCCTTTGGTGACTAATCATTCACCACAGACTATGAACATAGTTTTTAAAAGAGATTTATATCGGCTGACAAATTATTTCAAAGAATCAACTAGCTTTCTTAGTTAGGATGACATTTTATATATGTACATGATAATTCATGGAACTTTGTGAGTCTCTTAACCTCATCCTATACCATTAGAACCACCCATTTCTCAGAAGCAAATTTTGAGAAGAAGGATCAAATGGGAAAACAACATGGAGAGGCCAAGCAGCCAGTAAAAACGAGGAAGAGGTGTGGTAATTCTCATTGGTTTAGCCTGGAGTTTTTCAGAGTATTGGTTGATTATTGGTCTGGGTGTGGTTTGTGAACTTGATATGTTGGTTGATCTTCTGGTTATGAAGACGAATGATGAAATTCTGGCCTTACTGAATTCAATTGTGAACCTCCCATTTTGGACAGTGGGGCTAGGATTCATCATATGTCTCCTTATCTTTTTTTGTTTAATGTAGCTTAATTTTGAAACTAAATAATGTTTTGTAACAAAGTAAAAACGTTTTGTTTAAAAATGATTGGGTTCAAACTCTGGGGGGGAGAGAATTACAATACTATTTACAAAATTTGACCCCCATTTTGCAAACAATTTTGATGTTTCAAAATGAATTTGTGTGAATAAACTGTTTTGGAAAAATCATCCAGCTCCACCGTGGACTCTAAGGGTACATCTAGACTGCATCCCTCTGTCGGCAGAGGGATGCAGGTTAGGCTGGTCGACATTGCAAATGAAGCGGGAATTTAAATATCCCGCGCTTAATTTGCACAAAAATGGCCACCATTTTTCTCGACTCAGCATTTTGTTGGCAAAAAGCGGCAGTCTAGAGGGGATCTGTCGAGAAAGAAAGCCTTTTCGACAGATCCCTTATGCCTCCTGCAAGGAGGTTTACAGGATCTGTCGAAAAAGGCTTTCTTTCTCGACAGATCCCCCTCTAGACTGCCGCTTTTTACCGACAAAGTGCTGAGTCTGCAAAAACGGTGGCCACTTTTATGCAAATTAAGCACGAGATATTTAAATCCCCGCTTTATTTGCAATGTCGACCTGCCTAATCTGCATCCCTCTGCTGACAGAGGGATGCAGTCTAGACATACCCTAACAGGATGGAATTCCAAATACTTTTTCATTCCCTTTAGAAGTAACATCTGGGCAAATGCTCACATACCTTTGCAACTCTCTCATGTAGAGTTCCATAGGTTTCTATTCCAGGCTCCTGTTAAGATTTATGTTATACATTTAGGGGAAGATAACATGGTGATGTTGAGGTGTCTTTGTGGGTGAATTCAAATTTCCTAGCAATGTACCTCAAAGTCTATTCTGGATAATCTTCATCCATGGCCACAGTTACATTACATGAGTAAACACGTAATGATCTTGTCAAAACTTACTCATTTCTGCAGTTCTCACCACTGTGAAATATCCCATTTTGGATTATTTTGATTGACACTGTGCCTGGCAATATTTGTATGGCTGGACTTGTCCTTTGAACCATATACATGTAGCTCACTAAATATGGACTGTTTAGTTTACATGCTGATAAAGCCAGCTTGTAAAACTCTGATTCTGCAAACTGAATAGAGATGGTTTTTCTCCCTTCTTTTTTTTCCACATATTTTTTTCTTCTAAAAAAGACCTAGGTAATCCAACGCTATTAACTACTAATGCAAAATACACAGTTAGTCACAAATACATGAAATGCAAAGAATTAAAATTCCTGCAGCAATGTTAACTTGGACACTTTCAACATACATTCTATTTGTTTAGAAATATAAATATCACTGCTTATCAAACATCCAGTTTATGCAATTACTCTGAATTATATAGCTGGTATAATTTTAACTCTTGCTTTTCTTGACTTACTGTGACAAGGATCTTAACTGATGGCCATAGAAAATAATAGACTCCTGTTGATTTCAATGGGCATTGCGTCAGATACAATTATCAATAATTGAGTATTACATGTATCCCTGGAGGCCACAACTAAGATTAGGATCCCATTGTACTGGCCACTATCTACAAAGTCAGATACAGTCCCCACTCCCAATATGCAAATACATTATCCACACTTATGGTGTGTCTACACTGCATCCATAGATCGAAATGCACTACGCAATTTGAGCAACGCAAATCGCATAGCTTATTTCGAGTGTATTTTGAAATAGAGTGCTATTCCAAAATGTCCCTTAACCCTCATGGAACAAGGTTTACAGGGATATTGGAATAGCAAGCCCATTATTTTGAAAGCTATTTCGAAATAAGGAGCTTGTTTAAAAGATGCGGAATAGCTATTTCGTGATACCGGAAGTATCCCAAAATAGCGCCACAGTGAAGATGTACCCCTTGAGTAGAAGTGTGCCAGTGGGCTGCCTAATCAGTTACGTTTGCAGTAGAAATTAAAACTGAATATCCTGACTAATCTTCATTCACAATATTACAAGAACAGTTTCTTAGCATGTAAATACAATGTTAAAATATTGTAACAGCTTGTTAAGTATCATGCACTCTGAAGGGATGTATCATTTGTGAAACTGACATCTAGTCTAATATCACATCAGATCTGTGGGTGTTTTAGGTGCTACATTATGTTGTAATTATTGGGATAAGAAGCAACTGATGATTCATTTCTTGGGGAAAAATATCTAAATTATGCACAGTAACTAATTTTTTTTTAATTTTTCTAAATGCAACTGTATTTTGCTTAGGACAAACTTGAGATTTCCTATTATACTAGATATCACCTTCTTTGCTGTCAGTTGACAGTATCATAATGTTGCTTTTTGCAAGGGTAATGTATTCTAGTAGTGATTGTATGTCCCACCTACTTATATTCCAAGAACAGTAAACTAACTTTTATCTAGCCTGATCCAATCCTACATGCAGAAAGTGAGCAGAAACAGACCAAACTGCATACTTTGTGAAAGTATTTTACTTTTGCCAATCCTCAAAATTATTGAATTCTTTTCTTTTATTATATTTTTCTATCTTTCTTTAAAACCATTCATTAAGAGTGAACATTTACTCTGTATTGTATTTAAATCAACATTTATTCAGAATCTGAATAAAATTTATTTAGTCAAGTGAATTTACTCAGGAATAACTGGTTCCATGTTGCAACTGGTGTGAGAATTAATTACATATTATGGTTAAGAATTATTTTATTCAGGGGTCCTTCTATTGTACAGTATAACAATATCTACCTGAGTAGTGTTTCTAATTCATATGTGCATTTTGTGCTATGTAGACTTTATTCCTTTAGTTAGGTCTCTATAGTCAGCTTTATGTGTTTTTATTATTCATTTATCATTATTTATTACAAAATGAAAGTGTCTGTAAACTAACTCGCATGAGGGAAATTAATATGAAATACACGTGTCAAGTAGTGAAGGAAGGTCTGGAAGCTTTGACAGTCTTACCCCACCCCCCACCCCCCCCCACAGTGGGACTGGAGGGAGCAATAGGCCCAAACTACGAATTTTAGAAGTTGTGCTGGATTGTGGGGTCTCAGACATACAGTTTCTTTGCTTTTTTTTTTCCTAAGCGGTACCTGTCGGTCAATTGAAACACCAAATAAAAAGTTACATATGGGGTTTCAAGTGGATTTATCCAAACTTTGTAAGAGAATTTGCACAGCTTCTGTCTTCATGGACCTGATCTGAACAAGTTTCATTTATCTAAATTGTGGAGCATCTGTCAGATGCTCCACATTTTCATCACACACACATTCTGTGAAGGCTGAATACTATCATGGGCATGCACGTAGGAGTAGAGATTCAGAGCCATATGTATCATATTTAGATCTCTACATGTGCAAAGCTAATTATAATTAGATGGGCACAGTACATTTAAACCATTTTCTTTACAATTGCATTTCCACAGATGCATCTGCTGGAAGGAAGCATATGTGGAAATGGGTGAATCTGCTGACTTTAATGATTGCTTTGGTCATAGCTTGTATTGTTCCCAGATGGTAACTTTAAATAATGGTCTGCTAAACTGACACATTAAGAGCAGTTCTTGTGCTCTTGAATGGAACACGAGAATGGCAATATCTTCAGGTTTTTAAGCACCGGTTCAATCCAACATAGAATGAGAGATGAACAAAAGTTATCACCATTAACATTGATATGAGGCCCGAAGACAGCAAACTTTCAATCTAATTCTTTGTGAAGTAGTATTCGTATTTCAGAAACATCATAATCAGTCAAGTACTTTTTGCTGTCAGTCTTAACAAAGATGCCAGTGACAGAATGGACACCAGGGAGGAACCTATTCCCTCTAGATATGATTGAGACACATTGTCAGGGTGGTTGATGAAGGGCTCTGCTAAGTGTTCCTTATGCTTGAACGTGTGTGGCTATACACAGCTGCTTTTTCTAGTGTAATCCAACTGGCACCTTTTAACACCACGGGTTTCACTAAACAAAAAACCAAAGATGAAAAAAGAAAACCCACTCACTATTGCTAGTGTGGTCAGTGTTACTTCTATAAGTCTACCTCTATCATCATTGCTTTTCCCAATATCTCTACATGCCAAAGCAGGGATATTTTCTGTTACTTGTGCCCAAACCTATTCCACAGAATAACTTACCTTATTCAGATTTTTCGTCTGACCATGCCTAAATCTTTGTTTCTGATGTTTCATCTATTAGCAAAACAACCCTGAACTACCTTTTCTGTTCCTGATAGGTTCACTCCAGCGTAACACACAAGAACTGTCTACTCCTTGTTTTCTTTAAGTCATGCTTCAGTATATGTAGCCCAAGATAACAGTGTCTTGTCTTGCTAAAGCATTATATCATGTCCACCTCATTTCTAATGCTTTGTTTTGCTATCATCCCCCAAAGGCAGAACTGCTGTTTTCTAGTTACCTCTATTCTATTCTGCACAAATTATCTGAAAGCTGCATCTTGCCAAATATGGAATATTAAGTAAGCATATGCATACTACTCTTTGGGGGATTTGTCTCTGCTGTTGTGTTGCTTTCACTTGCTTGAATTTTTCTGTCTGTTTACAACCCCTGCTTTTGAACAAAGTTGAACAAATGTATTTTCTCCCTTTTCTCCAGATCATTGGTAAAGATGTAAAACAAAACAGGGTCCATCACTGACCCTGACCCCAGCAGTACTTCTCCAGGCACTTTGCCTTAGTTAGATACAGCAATACCTTTTTATAGTTCTCTTCACTTGCATTCCTTGAGCCCCTCAAGTCATGAAAAATTCACTCTCCTCTCACAAAGTTTAAAGAGGAGGAATGAAATATATGGCCTTGTAATAAAATAAGTGGCTAGCCCTGATTTAACACTTTGTGCTGTCTTTCCTTGTTTCAGTGTACACTTTGTGGTATTTACACTGAAACTTGCATGAGGGAAATTAAGATGAAATACACATGATGGATAGAAGGTGGCTGCCACCATCTGTGGTGATTTGCTCACACTTGGGATGCATCTACACGGCAGTGTTTTTTCTGGAAAAACAATACTTGCATCTACACTGCCATTGAGTTTTTTTTACAGAAAGTCAAAAGAATGGAGGGTGTTTTTCCAATGGCGGTAAACCTCATTCTAGGAGGAAGAAGTTGTTTTCCGAAAAAGCTTTTTCAGAAAAAGTGTGTGGATGCAGAAGAGGAAGTTCTTTCGAAAGAAGAGGCCTCCAGGAAATAACACAGGTGCCCTGGTGGTCACTCGTCCAGACTAATCACAATTTAAATGCGAGATAGCGTACAATCAATGTGGATGCATCTTTCCAAAAAGCATCTCTTTTTCATTGTGCTTTTGCTGCATGGACGCTCTCTTTCAAAATAAGCTTTTCCGGAAGATCTCCTCCAGAAAAGCTTCTTCCAAAAGAAGCTTGCAGTCTAGATGTAGCCTCAGTGGGTACCCCTAATATCCTTCAATACCAGACTTGAAGTACTATTGAACTAATCCAGGCTCATAGTTGTTTAGAAGACAAAATATAAAATCCTAAGTGTTTCAGCCTTACTCAGATGATAGAAATTGAATGAGCATAGGAAATATTTTCTTGGAGCAAAGCCAAATATATTGTCCCCATCTCCAAAAAAAAGTTCCAGAATCACAAAACTTAATAAATTCAGGGTGATATTATAGTACAACATTTCAAAATAGGAATTGAAATATACCAGTTAGAGATGAATAAATAATTGAGACTATTTTTGTAAAGCCTCACCTTAATGGGTTTGTTGAAATTTTGGGAGTGGATCATATTTATAGTTATTCAAATTCATGTATCTCACCAAGTTGTATTGCTATAGCAATATACCTTATTCTTTTCTATTGTTCCTGCCTAGTATGCAAATGCTGAAACCTATGGATTCTACCCTTTGCTTTTCTATAGAGGCGGGGACTCCCCACTTTGCCACCTAAATCCAACATAATGGCATGGGGCGGGAGGAGGGAGTTTGTTGCAAGAGGACAAACATAAAAGGGCTGTAAGCATAGTCAAACAGAAACGAATAAATATTTATGGAAGTCTTTTTCCTCTGTTTGCTCAATGTTAGTTTTAAGTTTTCAGAACACATTGCTTAGCGTATTGGTAGCAATACAAAATATTGTTTGACAAACAAATCTGTATTTCAGTTCAACAAGGATAAACATAAATGTACCCAGTTAGCATTACCCTAGACATCAGAGATGGAATATAAGGCAAGATCTTTTGCTGCCATGGATGACAGCTGATAAGAGTTACTCTAAGATGAAACTCTTTAGTTCAGATGAATATGTATTAGAAAAGAGAAGAATTTTACCTCACATTAACTAATGCTGGGAGATAATAGAAGTGGTTTTCAAAGATAGTATTCAGTGTGGTTTACTAAATGTAAGAAAAAATGCAGGAAGTCTTTCACATTCACTCTGCGTTATTAACGGCTGCCCTATTCCACATCTAAACTTCCCAGTTGGAATAAGCCAACCTGAACAGATTCAGAGTGCATTCAACTGCAGTTTTTACAGTACATCTAGGGTTGGAAGGATTAGACTTTTTATTCATAAATGTCAATTTTACACACACACACACACACACACGGAAAAGTAAGAACTGCTGCTTATGAAGTCATTAAATTTCGAAATAAAAATTGTTCTTTGGTATATTTTTGACGTGATATTGTTAATTTGTTTTAACACTTAAAAAGCTTTAACTTTTTGAATCTCTGCATCTGTCACTTAAGGAATATCATCTGACCTTCCCTTCCCCATAATTCATCTCAACTATGCAACTTAAATACATAAAACTTGGAAAACATTCTTAAAATAAACACTGGTGTTGTCAGAATGATAAAAATAAAACTCTGCCAAGACTAAGTATAGTTTGAAATCTAATTCCTATTAGCCTGTGAGAGAAACATGTATTGCTTACCCAGTTTCCTCCTTTTATCAAGCTAAGACCATCTAGTGGCCAACTGCTAGCTAACCATAATTAGCTTTCAATTAGCATGTTACGTTTTCTCCTGTTTCACTCTGGAACTTTCAACTTATCCAATTAGTGTGTTCTGACCAATACCCCAGCAAAGAGTGGGGATGCATTCCATCCCTAAGGGAATTCAGTCTTCTACCTGTCACCCCTTCTTTGCCAGTGTTATAGAAAGAGAAACTTCTTACAACAACCTTCTGGGAAAAGGTATATGTGATATGTATGTGATCACACTATAAATATTGTATTGAATGTGATGACCTATGAGGATGAAATTGAATGCTGACATAGGAATAACAGTAGTAAATTAACTCATCCCCCATTATGTGAGAGCTAGTGCTGTAGGGGCCCATTTCACATCTGATGTGGATTGCTAACACCACACAGCTAAATGTTTTAGGCAACTTTCTGAGGAGTCCTCCATCTCCTTGTCTCTCCCCAGAACCTTGAGGCCTTGATTTACCAAATGTTGTTGTCTCCAACTTGTTGTTTCAGTCCCAAAATCACTGAAGGTTATTATGAACAACTTCTGGCTGCCCCTGCTCCACCCCTTCGCCTCAGCTTCCTTTCTTGCTCAGTCTCTGGATACAAAGTTTACCTTGCCTTTGTTGCTTCAGCTCCTCCAGCTTCAAACACCTCAGCTCACCCAAGGCAAGTATCATCAACTCAAAAAAAAAAAAAAAAAAAGTCAGGCCCCTAAATAATGAAATTAGCTAAATTTGTTTGACAGATACTTGTTTATCTAATACATTTGGAGGTTCTTTCTATGGACCTTTGGGTTTTAGAGAGTGTAGCATGCACGTGGGTCACATTTTCCAGCTTGTCTCCACAATCATGGGGACTG
This sequence comes from Rafetus swinhoei, assembly GCA_019425775.1. Lineage (NCBI taxonomy): Eukaryota > Metazoa > Chordata > Testudines > Trionychidae > Rafetus > Rafetus swinhoei. Next base: position 183,983,609 of record CM033437.1, on the reverse strand, counting down.
GAAACTTAAAAAATAATGAAGTGGGGATTCTCATGTAATCACCTGACTCCAAGATCTGAGGCGTCAAATGAAATACCAACTAGAAGGAGACACATCATAAAATTGCAAGAGTCGGTTAGAAGTTCATTGTGCCGTGAGTCTTCTCTACTCCTAATGCTCATCCATCAAGGATCCTCAATTTTTCTAGGTCCCTGTTGCTCCATTTGTAGGGGAAATGTAGACTAGCCTAGGATGCTAGAGATACTGTAGGTGTCCTATACCACAAGCACTACCCAAATACAACCCATTAAAGCACACTGTAGATTTTACTTTTGCATGCCTATTGGGGCCTATTCTGTTAGAGTGGCATTTTGACCTGTGACACAGCCAGTCTGACTGTGCTGTAAGGAACAATCTGGTGCTGGCAGAGAATGGCCACATTTCCAAATGGGGGGGTGGGGGTGGGGGGAGGTTCATCTTTAATTCCTATGATTCTATGACCATCTGTTGTAGGAGAAACCCAGAACTGAGCCCACAGGACTTGGCAGGCAAGCAAGCAAAAGAGCAAAAGAGGATAATATTTTCAAATACAGGCCTAAATGGAACTTTGAATCCTCATCCCTCTTTAGGGACACAAATAGTCCGTGTAGCAGTGAGACTCCTCAAAGGCATTCCAGCTAACTCTGCTAAAATTACACCAGAGATTCTGCACATGGGCACCATATCAGGAGCTCCACCTCTCTTGTCCCACTGTGCAACAGGTGTTCTCCTCTGCATTTACCTCTGTGAGGAGGAATAATGTCCCCATTTCATTCAGATACTCTAGTGCTGGCAATAATGCTAGACAAACACAGTGAGGCTACGTCTAGACTACAAGCCTCTTTCGAAAGCCTCTTTTGAAAGCTTCTTTCAAAAAAAGAGCGTCTACACTACAACCAGTACTTTAGAAAAAGCAAGCCACTCTTTTGAAAGAGAGCACCCAGGCAGTCTGGATGCACTCTTTCGAAAAAGCACAGTTTGCATTACATAGTGCCTTTTTTTGAAAGAGCACTTTTCGAACCAGGTTTTCCGTGATCGAAAAAACTGCTGCGTTCTTTCAATTTACTTTCAAAAGAATGTGGCAGCAGTCTAGACGCAGAGGAAGTTTTTTCGGAAAAAGGCCATTTTTTTTCGAAAAAACCCTGTAGTCTAGACACACCCTCAGGAGTGTAGTTGCGCCTGGACCCCAGCAGTTGCGCCTGGACCCATGCAATGAATCATTATAGTGAGTGGAGTGCCTTGGACTAGCCTGCATACCTGCAGAAGTAGTCTGGCTCCCTACATCATTCTGTTCGTAGTGTATGTTCACATGTATGTTCCTGAAGTGAATTGGGATCTAAAGAAGTTGTTGTTCTTCTTCTACCTTTAATATTTTTTATGATTAAGTAAAAGATTATTGTACACCTTTTAAGAACTAAGTCATCTGAAGCTTCCGTCTGTAATTGCATGATCTTGAAATGTGTTAAACATCCACAAAGTATATTGTTTGTACATTGGAGAAGTTTTTAAATGTCCTTTGTGTGCTCTAAAATCATAATTCATTTCAAAGTTCTGTTTTTGAACTGTTAAATTATTAGCTAGCACACAATTTGACTATTCCCTGAATGGAGCTGGCAGTCTTTTAAAAGGAACTGTTTCTCTGTGGGATTGATAGCTATTAATTCTAACATTTAAGCTTCCAAATTTGAGACTAATATTGAATTTAATATTGATTTAAACTTCTAAAGACCTTCTGCAACTTTTTGTTAGGTAGGAGGAGGGAGGGGTACCCAGGGTTATAAAAAGCATGGTGTGCATTGTATTTTGAATTATGTCTGCAATAGCAAGATTACAAAAATAAACTAAATGTTTGTCTTGTTTATGACTTCATTTTCCTTTTGCTTCATTTTCTGTAGACATGGCACTGTATATATCCATACCATTAACTACTTTAACAACTCTGCAGTGTGTGGGGAAAGAAGGGCAGAGAGGAGGTCTATGGGCTGCAGGTGGAATTGATCACTCATCTGGTGAAGTGGGTTTTACCCATGAAAGCTCTCTGAGGGTGTGTCTAGACTACAGGGTTTTGTCGACAAAAGTGGACTTTTGTTGACAAAACTATACCTGCGTCTACACTGCTGCTGAGTTCTGTCGACATAACGTCAACAGAACTCAGCAGTTTTGTCGACGGCTGTAAACCTCATTCTACGAGGAATAACGCCTTCTGCTGACCGAGTTCTATCGACAAAAGGCATTATTGCATCTACGCTGTTCTTTGCGTCTACACTGTGATGTCGACAAAGTGGCTTGCTTTGTCGACAGAACTGGATGTAGTCTAGACGCTCTTTGTTGACAGAAGCTTTGTCGACAGTATCTGTCAACAAAACTTCTGTCGACAAAAGCCTGTAGTCCAGATGTACTCTAAGGTACCACAGGACTATGAGATAATTGTTTAATTTATGAAGTGACTTAGAGTAATGTTAATAGCAACAATAATCTGTATTTGTAAAGTTTTAAAGACTGTATATTCATCCAGGGAATACTGTGATGAGTATATTTTAGAAATGTATAGATAAAAGACTAAAAAGATCAAGTCTATATCTTTTTTCCCCCCCGGTTCCTGATTGTCCAGACCTGCTGCTACAACATCTGTAGCAGCACTCTTTGTACATGCGAAACTGGCAAATGGCTGTCTTCCAAAACTTGCTGCCAATATAAATTAATACTTACCATCAAGGATATCCCTAATGGTATAAAAATACAGTCTTGTGAGAGAATTTTGAAACAAAACTATAGTTCTGGCTCCCGTACAGCAAAGATGCTTTTGTGTCATAAGAGATACATTTGATGGTATGAATTAATTAATTATAAAGCACTCCCCTTTTTGTAGAGCTAATATTCCATATGTCTGTATCATTAGCTATACATTTCGTAAGGAGAGAATACCCTTGTTTCAGAAAATTATACCAGGATTACAACTAACTACTTCACCAGCTAATTAGAATGATGATATTTAGTGTTTGTCTTCCATAGATATTTCAGAGTTATATTCTTCCCATTTTATTTTGCTGTATTCTCAGAGCTGCATATAATAGCACAAAGAGGCAGATGCTATCGATTCTGTTTGGGTTGGGGGAAGTTATGAAGTATGGCCTATTGAACATAAAAGCCACAAGGGGGGTGAGGTGCTATCTGTTACAGGAGCAGCTTCTGTTTATGAAAGAGACAAGTGTTCTTTGAGCTACATGGTGTTCTTCAGCTCTGGTAGTGTCACAGCTAAATACAAGGTGGAACAGATTGTTTAGAGGAAGAAGTTAACATATCTATAAGGGAACATTCAAGGTGAAGTGGCCTATTAACACTCTTGGAATCTTAGGACTAAAACAGGAGATGAATAGGGTTCAGATTTTTCTAGTAAGCCATTAAATCTAGTGTCTTTATTAAGACCATGGTATTTAGTGTCCAGGAACATGGTGAATTTAATCTGTCAGGTTCATCTTTTGAAGATGGTGTGCAGGTTTCCTTGAGGATGAGGACTGAGAGATTAGAAATGGAGTGACAGTTTTGTGAAAAGTGTGCACCCACGGTAACAGGGTGTGTTTGTCTTTTACCAGTTCTCAGTATAGGTTTATTCAAGAGCATTGTGATTGTCCGGTGTCACCCACATAGTTGTATGGGGGGCTTTTAATGTGTTGGATGAGCATCACTCACCTTGTTGCCATGTTTGTCCCATGATGAGAGCGAGAACACAGCTGAAAACAACTGTGGCATGTAAAGCAGGAGTGAGAGAGAACTAATCCCACACAAATGCGGTAAAAACAGTACATTTAGGATCTTATTTGCCTTATTACTTTTGCTTCTATCAAAACAAGAGCATTGCATAATGGATTCACGTGTTTCAAATGTTGCTGCTTTTGTGAGACAAGCACACACTTTATCTGATTAAGACTCTTGGCCTTGTATCTCCTAGCTTGCAATGACCACATAACTGTGAGTTTTGACAGTTCTAGACAATAGAAGTCAATTCTATGAAGTATGTAATTGCATCTTTAACTGCAGGATACCAATGGTCTATTTTCACCAATCACTAATTTTTCTATTGGATGTCTAGAAACTCAGGGATTGTGTTTCTAGTTATAATTCTGTAACTGGCTTCTTGCATCAGGGTTGACTAGTCACTGCAGCGCCGCCATGGTCATGCTGGGAATTAGCTCATTCCATTGAACTGTGTTGCCTTCTGGCCAGTGTCTTGCCTGTCACTGCTCTGCTCTCCATCCACTCTCTTCACCCTCTGGTTCCAGACCCATGTCTTGCCACGGACTCTTCAGGACACTGCCCTCCAGCAGTGCCCACTACTATCAGCAGTCTTTAGTCCTTACACCTGCCACCATGGCCAAGTGCATCCCCAGAGTCTAGTCCCTTGCCTCAAGGGCAAGCTGCAGTCTGTCAAGGCTATGTTCTTTGATGGCAAAGTGTGGTGTCAGGGGGAGATGCAGTCCCCTCCACTACTCTAGGTCCTGACCCAGGGTCCTTCTGCTAGCAGCCATGTCCTGCCCTCTTCTTCTGCTCTTGACTGCTCCCATTGCCTGGGCTCCTAATGAAGCCAATGGCATTACACACTGTACCAAAGTGAGAGAGCAGACTCAAGCCTCAGGATTTGGCCAAAAATTACTATATTGATTCATGGGGGGGGAGGGGCTCTGAGTTCAGATTATTTTGAATTGACTTGTCATATTCCAAGAGAACAGTGTCAGAGCAGAAGGGGACCCATGCACTCTGGTTGAGTTTCACTCAGTTTTGATATCTGATATGTAGCTTGGAGAGCTGTTTTTCAACCACCTTCAATATACATCCATGAAATTCATGGATTGTGCAGCAAAGCTTTGGGACATTGATGAGATGGTAGCCCCATTGAAAAAGCAGAGATCTATTTTTAATATTGCAAACTGTCCAATGCCAATGTGATGGATACGGAATTTATTTTAAGGAATTAATATAATGCATATATTCATTCCTAGTTACATACAGCCATGGCATTCTGAATGAATTCTCTGTTAAATGTTAAAAACTCAAGGCAAGTCAGTGTATTTATCTATAAAACCTTGTCAATTAGACTTCTACTTACTATGTTAATGTCACTATCTACTTACTATGTTAATGTCACTGCCAAAGTCACTATCTAAAAATTTTATTATAAAAAACACTCTTCGCACATTCATTGAATGGGGCACAGTCCAAGTTTAAGCATCTAGGGGCCACAGATGAATCAATCTGGATAAGCCTTTTAGTTAGAACTGATTAAAAACTCTTTTTGGTAACACCAAGCTAGAATTAATAAATATGGGGATCTTATTGATAAGTCATATTACTTAAAAACACAATAATGGTTTCGGTTCCATAGTAAAATATTATTTTTCTTAGGGAGACTTGTACCTCATATACCAATCTTTGTAGAATGCCTGGGGAAATCAATATTGCTGGTGTTTTCAAATTTGGTTTCTACAAGCATCTTTATGCAGCATAAAATTAAGTTGCAAGTGCTGAACTACTTTGAGGGTGTAATCTGGCTTTCTTTTTCTCCCAAGAATGTTGGGTAACATTTACAGAGGCTTTCACGTCAGTTTATTTCCGCTAAGTTTCATCTTTCTTGCCATACATCTTAACCTCCAGTAATATAAAAGCCATATTCTTCTTTGTTATGCTGGCGTAAATTTGCAGCAATCCCATTGAAATAAGAATTACTACAGATTTACCTTGGATATAACTGAGAGCTAAAGCTGCATATATAGTTAAAATCAAGTCATACATTATATTTTGTCAGGTAATTTACCAATTGCTCATTTAGGCCCCAGTTGTGCAATGTACTTAAGCAATTGTCTAAGTGGAAGTAGACCCATTAACTTTGCTGATCATACTTCATGAGTGATTTTCACTTGGACTAGTCATGCTTAAATACAGGAACATGCTTAAGTACTTTGCTGAACCAGGGGCCGTATTATGCTATTTGCAGTTTTGCATGGTTTTTATCAGAGTAGAGCAGAACCAATGTTACAAAAATGTGTTTTGAAAATGCATTCGAATAAAGTAGTATTTTCTTTAAAATGTGACCTAATTTCTTTGCTGTCTGCAAGTTGTAAGAAAGAGCTGTTTCCAAGGATAGTGTTATGTTTGCTTGTGAAAAATGTGTATTCTGGATGCGAATGTATTCGCATTCGTCACTTTCAGGAAGTCCTGGTTGAAAACTCTGTGTAGATCTGGGAGTCATCTGGTTAAATAACAGAAATATTGTATATTACTTGAGTGATCAAGTGTGAATAATGAATACTTGGAGCAAACATGAGGGTGAAATCCTCCTGTAGAGGAACATTGCAGAATTTGGAACCTAAACCCGATTTATGTCTTCAGGGTCAAGCCCTGTATTACTTTTCTGCACAGGGCTGAATTTAACTGATTGCAAAAATATGTTCTCAAAGCTGTTTATTAAATTAAGGAGGAATAATTTAAAAAGGCCCCAAAAATGCCAAAACACCTAAGGTTCTTTGGAGCTAATTCAACAAACAGGAAAAGAGGCTGCATTTACACCTTGCTTTCCCAGCTCTAATGAAAAGCATTCTATTGGTTTGGATCTATGATAAAAACTATTACTAATCTGCAACCTTGTTCCTCACTTATTGTATCTGGATACAATTTAAAGAAACATTTAGGCATCCTTGCAGAGGTAATATACAAGTCAGTTACTGAATGCTATAATTACTTTCATTATTAAACATGAGGCACCTATCTGATATAATTCTGTATACTCTGAAAGCAGATTTCAAAATGGAGAGGGAAAAAGTTAAATGACCATATTTGTCTTTGGTATTAGAAGAGAATCTTAAAGTAGGGAATGAGAAACATGAATACCTATTTGCTATATATGAAATTTTGGTGTGCAGGGAAAGGGAGAATTATATGTATACAGGTGGTTATGCTATAGCCTACTTTTTGTTGCCAGTAGAAAATTCAGTTTTGGAGGACATAGTACTATCCCTCAATACTACACTCAGGGAATGTCTGCACTACAGTGTTACTTTGAATTAATGCATCTACACACAAAATGCATTTTGAAATAGCATTTTGCTATTTCGAAATAGTACGTCCACACTGAGTGGACTCTGAATCGCATTTAAGGCTGGCCGGAACCAGTTCCGGCAGGGCACCAGGTCAGGACTTACTGTGTGGGGCTGCTGCCTGAGGCTATCTGAGGTCTGTGCTTAAAGGGACACGCCCCTCTCCCCGACAGCCAGTTCTCAGGTTTCCCTGCTTGCTTGTCTACCTCGATGAGTGACAGCAAAGCAGTTTGTCTCTGCGTGCTCTGATTGCCCTCACTCAGGACACCACAGCACTCTGCAGCATGGCACCAGAGCTGCCCCTGGGCACGCTGGTACTTCTCATTGATGCGTTGCTGTGATCCTGGCTGCACTTTCTGCAGGCTGCCATCCGGGAGGTCCATCAGGGGGGCAGTCAGTATCCAGGAGGCCCTGCGGGAGAGCTTCCACCCTGAGGAGCACTAAAAGCCTCTCTTACCTGCCCCACTGGGGGCTTGTGCCTCATTCCTCCCTCACGTCCTTCCACTTACCCCTCCTTAATCCCCCTTCCTGATGTCAAATAAAATACATGTATTTTCATGAACACAAACTCTCTTTATTTAACAAAACTGGGTGGGGGAATGAAACTCTGGTGAGACTGGGGAAAGGAGACGGGAGAAGAGAGGGAGGAAGAGGGGAGGGGGAAACCTGGGAGGAGGGTGCTGGAAGGGGGAAGCAAGGGGGAGGGGAAGCTCAGGGTTTGGGGTGGGGGTCTTGCCAGACCAACTTGATTGTCATGCGAACCTGCTCCTGGGTTCGCATGTGGCCTTTGGTGGCTAGGCTGGCAGCTATCCTGCCATAGACATCCGCATTCCTCTGTCTAGTGTGGAGATCATGGACGTTGGGGGCATCCCCTCCCAAACCTGAATAAGGTCCATGATCTCCACCCTGGATCAGGAAGGTGCCCACCTTCTCCGGGCCCTGCCAGGCTCCTGGGAGCTGGTATACTGCTCCTGGGGAATGCTGGAGGGCTGGCTGCCAGTGGCTTGCTGGGTCATGTTTTGTGGCCACTGGGTCAGGGGCAGTGACTGCTGGCTTTGGGCTGGCAGGCTTGGAGCTGGCACAGGCACTGTGGCCAGAGTCTACTCCTTTAAGGGCTCTGGGGATGGGGAGAGCTGGCAGTCCCCTATTTCAAAATAAGTGTCTACACAGCACTTATTTTGAAACAGCTATTTTGAATTTGGCATTATTCCTCGTAGAATGAGGTTAACCAAATTCAAAATAAGCGCTCCGCTATTTCGAATTTATTTTGAAATAGCGGTTTGGCTGTGTAGATGCTAGGAAAGTTATTTCGAAATAAGGGCTGTTATTTTGAAATAACTTTGCTGTGTAGACATACCCTCAGATTTGAGCAATCACTTCTGTTTGCTAGTAAAGTTTTATCTCTTAGGTGTTTGTCCTTCTGGGTTTCCTTGATATTGAAATTTGCTATTGTATTGGGTAAGAATGTTGACTGTTTGCTTTGTTAGGAGTTGTATGTGTATTATAATGAAATCCTTCATCAGAGGAAGTGGATCCAAAATATGTGCCTTAACTAAGGAAGAAGAGGGGGATCAGAAGTTTCTCAGGCTGCATCTACTTTGCACCCTTATCTTGAAACAAGCTACAAAATTTGAGCTACTCTAATTGCATAACTTATTTCAAGTTAATTTTGAAATTATTTATTTCATAATTTGGTGCTATCTATATACAGAGCCGGCCCAAGGTATAGGCGAGGCGGGCTACCGCCCGGGGTGCCCCATTGTAGGGGGCGCTGCACGGGGCTGCCGGGCTGGGCAGGAGCGGCACCGCGCATGCTCCGCGCGCCTGGGGCGGGGCCGCGCATGCTTCACGCGCCCGGGGTGGGGCCGCGCATGCGTCGCGTTCCCAGGGGCGGCGCCATGCTCCCAGAGCCCGGGGCGCCCGAATGGCTCGGGCCAGCCCTGTCTATATAGTGATACATTTCGAAATAAACCACTATTCTGAAATGTCCTTTAGTCCTCGTGGAACAAGGTTTACAGGGATGTTGGAATAGCGTTCCCATTATTTCGAAAGCTTTTTCGAAATAATGGGCACACTGCCAAGATGGGGAATAGCTATTTCAGGATATCGGAAGTATCCCAAAATAGTGCCACAGTGTAGACAGACCCTCATAGAATTACAGCTAAATCTAAAATCTGGGAATAGCAGGTTTTCTTTGTCTTTCAATGACTACATATGATCATTTCATAAGGAAAAAGAAATTTTGATTCATAGATCCCTTGGTACGCTCTGCATAGTTATTTTATTTCCCCCTTTGGATTGCCTTGTTTATCTTGTCTTTCTTTTCTAAATCTTTTTGGCCCTGATCCTGAATTGTTCGTAAGCACATGCTTAACTTTAACGGTGTCAGATCCCATTGACTTCACTGGAACTGTTCACATGCTTATTAAAGCTGAACATGTGAATATGTACTTGCAGGGTCAGGAATTTGAATTGTAAGTTCTTTGGGGGCAGGAACAGTCTTTATCTTTGCCTGGCACAAGGCTGCTTGTGACAAATGAAAAATAAATAGTAATGGAATGTGGCATCACCTATTCAGTGCACAACAATGGATTATTTGTATGCCCTAGAATAGGGTTGTTCTTACACATAATAAAATGATCATTTTACCTGTTAGCTTCAATCCTGATGAGGTGATGAGGAAATTCTTATGGTAATCAGACTTTCTTAAAAAAAAATCTTGGAAAGAAATGTCTGCTCTGATTTATTGCTGTGACTACTATACATTTAAAGATGCGTTGTCTTAGTGAATTGAAGTAACAGGAATAATGTAAACTTAAATAAGTACTTTAGGTACTGATAGTAATTTCTAGATATTGAAAACCATTTACAGGAACATTTTGGAATCAAAATATTACATCTTAAACATACTGCAGTCTAAATTTTCTTTAACAGAAAACAGCTTTCTACCTCCCTTTCTGAGCATCTGATTCAGTACATACAGAGAGAGGGGCATGAACTATTTATATTGCTTTCCCCATATTCTGGATTCACAGTGGCAAGTCTAGTTCAAAAAGGAGTATTTTGGGCAAGGTGTATGGCTCATCTTATAAAGGTCAAACCAGACTATCACAGAGTCTCTTCAAGCCTTGGAATCTGTGAAGTGCAGTCAACATCTACTCTTGGACCTGGGGGTGTGATTCCCAACTCAAGTAGCCAGTCCATTAAACACCATAGTGCAGCTGCAGGAACACGAATTATCCATGTCTATACTTGGAGAGGCTAGCCTGTGCCTATACTTGCCACAGCCCATGCAACTCTTGCTACAGTATTTGTCAATAAGAGATAACTTATGTCTATGAAGGCTGGGAATCATACCTGTAGCTTCAAGTGTAGGTATAACAGTAGAGTGAGGTTGGGACTAGGTCCTGCAGCAGGAGGATGAGGGGAAAATATATCTCATTGTACAACCTTCCATTCCTGTGCATTTATGGTATGTCTAGACTGCAAGCTTCTTTCGAAAGAAGCATCCACACCTCAAAACCAGATCAAAAAAGTGATCTACTTTTTTGAAAGAGAGCATCCAGACTGCATGGGCGCTCTCTCAAAAGAAAGCCCTGATTGCTATTCACAGAATGGCCGCCAGGGCACCTGTGCTTTTTTTCGATTGCCTCTTCTTTTGAAAAATGTCCCTGTTCTGCATCCCTGTTCTCTTTCAAAAAAGGCATTCTTCCTTGTAATTTGAGGTTTACCAATGTCGAAACCCCCCTTGCGTTCGTTCGATTTAATTTTGAAAGAATACGATTGCAGTGTGGATGCAGGTGAAGTTTTTTCAACAAAAGGGCAGTTTTTTTTTAAAAAAACCATGTAGTCTAGACATACCCTTAGACATTTAAGCTTAGAAAGAACAGGGTTAGTGATGCCGGCATGTGATGGAACCATTTTGGGTGGCTAGTTGTGGATTTCTTCTCTGAGACACATTGCTCAATTCTTAAGCAGACAGTGGCTGAGAAAATGATGCATAAAAGTTAAGTGAGGACTTAAAAGTTTGGTCTCCTGTTTTTTTCCCTTGAACTTTTGAGAACTCTTGAGCTTTCATTGCGCAAGTTCTCCAGCATGTTTAGAGTGTAGAATGCTTCAAACTAGGTACTGAATTGGCCCATTTGTGAAAATGAATGAATTTTATTAGCCCTCCCAGGGTCAATTTATGCAGAGTGAAGGGTACTATACAATGCAATAAAATTAAAAAGTAAAAGTGTATGATCAAAATGAAGAAGCCTCCACATCACCTAGTTACAATGATCATTTGAAAACCTGAACCAAGTATAAACTGTTCAAGAGATAATGAATTATGACAAAAACAATAGAGAAACAGCACACTTACAAGAGCGTGGTAGTATGACAGTTGTATACAAACCATACGTGATGGGGTGTGGTCACAGAAGACCCCTTGGGGTGCCTCCCAGAGTGCTGACCAAGCCACTGCCACTCACCTACCTGCTCTCTGGGGCTTCTCACCACTTGGTCCTGCTCAGCCAACTCTGCTGGTCTCCCCCAGCCAAGTCCCCAAGCTGAGATCAAGGCCACCCCAAGAAGTAGCGCAGACACTGAATCTCTTCAGGTCCAAGGAAAGTGCAGTTTAGGGCCCAGCTTCCCAGGATACTACTCCCCAAATGGGATCAGAACCCCAAAGAAATTATTTAGGTAAGCCCTCTTTAACAATGAAAGAGGAATATACACCCTGATTGCTCCCCAGGTAATAATTATTTACACTGGGCTTGATAGCTTAATAAAAGTGATTTTATTAAGTACAAGCACTAGGATTTAGGTGGTAATAAGTGAGAACAGGCAGGGCAAAGTAGATTGCAAACTGAAAATAACAGAAAACGCTTAGCTGACTCTAACACTGAAACCTCAGTACTCAGACTTATTACAACTCACCCTAAAACTGTTCCTTTCCCAGCTAAGCCTTCCAAAGCAGGGCTATTCCTCACCCTGGGATCTTTGGTTCCTTCCGGAGGGTGTGCCAGCCAAAGACAAAACACTCCTACTTTCCTATTATTTTTAAAGATTCCCTTTTTGCATAGGAGGTAGCCTGGCCCGTTCCGTTCCTACCCACCACTAGGAAGACTTAAGGACAAAAGGCTGCTTGCATATGATTGCCCAGACATTGAGCCCTCCCAGCAGTAGAATCACCCTTGATGGCTTTCCATTTACACATTTAAAATAATAAAGCATTTCATACTCCATATGACTAACCTCACATACAAGAATGATACTTACACCAAAATAAGATAAACAGATCCAGTGGATTATGACTTGAAGATTGATAGGTTACATGAGATAATTTGCCCAAAGCATCCTTCAGTTATGTATATTTCTGCCCATAAGCCTATTTCATAAAGCATGGGGGGAGGGAGTCCGTCACACCATGTTCTGAGTCACTATAACCAAATCACAATAACTGAACATTTCTCTTGAAAGTACACTACTGTTTATGGCAATCATTGAGGCCTGCAGTAATGCAGTAACGTCACAGAACTAAGCATTTCCTATGTCATTTACAAAGTTATTGAGAAAAGGTGGGTTAAAGAAAATATAGAGAATGTCCTTCAGCAATACAATCAATTTGCCCTACTAATTCTCCTTAGTACAGGTTACCCTATGTTATAGTAACTTATTTTTCATCATGCCCCTTTTTGGGCTGCCTTTTTACAATTCGTGAGAGCCAAGCAACTTCAGCTCTTATGTGACTGTTTTGTTTTGTAACTGGACACAATTACCTCCTCCTCTCAAGGTTTTGTGAGTATGTGTGTGAGAGAGAGAAGCATTTGAGAGATGTCCCTTTACTGCCAAAGCCAGACCTAACAAGTTTATATTCATTCTGGGAGTTATTTTTAATAGTTTTTGAGTTGTGGACAATGGCCCTTCACAGTATCAGACCAAAATTTTCTATTTGCAAAAATTGTGCGTGTGAACGCCTGTTGTCAGTTTTGTTACATTCTGAAATAGGTAGATGTCAACGAGAGGCAGTCATAGATATTTGTGCCATTTTCTCTTTCAATTCTACATCGTCCTCATAAGCAGAGCTGATAGTAAAACTTAGACTTATGCTTGCTTATAACTTTGACAAACCCTTTGCTAAACGGCATCTGTCTTCCAGTGCTTATAAAGTGGTGGGAGTGGTGGGTTTTTTTTCCAAATTTAACCTGCAAGTCAAAATGTCTCATATTTACTTTTTATCTCAGTTTGGCTATTTTGGGAGCTACACAAAAACAATTCCATTTTTAAGAGAGAAATTAGGAGGGAAAGTAGCATTTGCAAATGTTTAAACAAAAAAAAAAATCTTATCTTTCAAACAAACAAAACTTTATTTCCTTCAGGATTAGTAGTAGAAATTTGAAATGTGGTAGAAGGGACAGTTGTGAATTTAGAAAGTTGTGTTTTGGAATCCTCATGAAAATCCAACCAAAAGTGGCTTTGAATTATAAGACTTTTGAAAATCATGATTTGTACATTACATAGAGAGATTGTTAATCATTCAGCTAAAATCTCTGAACATTCCATTTACAGAAAGCGCATCCCAGCTGCTGAGCTTCCTACATGCCACATATAGAACATGCTCTTAGGAACCCAGGCTAGCAATCTGGAGGATGGTGGAACAGTCCCTGCTGTTACCCTAGCAATCAGTGATGCAGCAGACAGGGAGGAGAATGCATAACTGAGTAGGAATATAGGCCTGCATTTCATACTTAGAGGCATGTATTTGGTAGTAGCTTAGCCAGCTGCTTGTATTTTTGAGTTCATGGTAGACTAGGTTCCTCCTGTAACCTGACCCTCTTTCTCTAGTCCAATTTATACTACTTCATACCATTTGGCTATGGACAATGTTTGCTGGGAGTAAGGAAGAAACAACTCTTCCATTGACTGGTGGTATTAGTTATATGTACCTCATAACTCATATTATTGAGCAAGCCCTCATCCTTGCATTTTAAAAGACAGACCAAGTATTAATCCCAGCATTTTATCAATGGGGTAAGTAGCCTGGTGCAATCTCTATATTTTAAAGAGCTAGTAGTAGAAGCCAAAGGCCATGGATCTCATGGATGGTGCTGAAAGGAAAAATGGCCCTCTGTTTTAAATACCAGACTGCTCCAGAGCCATGAATGACCCCAGCTTAAAACAAACCTGGAGGCTCTATCAGTTTTACTCTTAATACCTGTTTTCCCTGATATTTCAACTGAACAGATTTTCAATGTAATGACAAAGCAGGCCATAACCAGAAACAAGAAAGGAAAAAAAAAAGTGAGGAAGATGTGATACTCTATTTTTAACTTCATCTGTGAAGGGCTTTACATAACTGTCCAAAGCAGTGCTGAGTTTTCCAAAGCTGCACAGTCAGGTAGAGTGCAGGCAGACTAAGGCACTACTTTTTTGAAAAATGGTAACAGATATAATTTGTGTCAGTTTGAGGTTATCCCACACTTCCTTTTCTACTTCAGAGATACCTCACATCTTTTCATTTGGTGGGAGGACCAACTGTTTGTGTGTTTTGAGGTAACATGAAGAAAAGCGGGCCCCTTTTGAACCTGCAGTTGCAAAAGATCAACACAACAGTCAGAAAACATAAAATAATCCTGAAAGTAAAACTGTACACTGTGGGAAGTTTGCTTTAGTTCTAACATTTAGCCAGCCTTTTCATCAGGGAGACAGGACAACATTAGGGGACAAGTCTAAAAGTAACAACTTAGCCCATCTATCTACTTGTCTAATGTTTTACATTTCTATAAAGGATTAACTTTAAATCTATTAATAGTTGTAATCTCTTTCAATGTTGAATATTTGTTCCAATCACAGAATGTACAACTGTTCTGCCTTACTGTGCCTGAATACATTTTTAAGCTTAATGTTCCCTTCAGGGATTCAAATTCAGAACTTTGTCTTTTTTTTTTTCCTCCCTGCTTTTGTCTCCAAAAGCATCAGCATCTCTTCAAGTATGTGTGCTTTCTCCTTAGGCAGTATGTCATGTGGTTTTTCTACTTGTCTGTGAATTCCCCTTAAGCTGGATTTCTCATTCTTTAAGGTCTCTGTGTGTCTCCTTTTGGGTTTCATGCTTGGTTCCACGCCAACTCCCCTGGTACAGTCTTGTTTTCCCTGACTCTGCTTGGCTGCTTGCCATTTTTTTTCCCTCCATTTGCTTCAGTTTAATTTTTTTTTTTGTCTCTTTTATTCCCACTTCAGTCTCTAATAAGTAACCAGTTACAGTTTTCCCTTGGCCCAGCTCTCACTGAGAGCTCTAGCTGGCATGAGCTGAGTTACTGTGGCTTCCAATTTACTAATCTTTCCGTCAATCTTTTTTTTATTACCCCTCCCTATTTCCTTTCACCTATTTTCTAAACTGAAATATTTCAGAGTTTTCACTGGTATACCCTTGATTGCTCTGTTGTTCACTTACTGACTTTTTTAGGTTTCAGAAAGCACCTTTTCAAGATAATTTAAAAGGTTTATTTTCCTTAATTATAAACTTGAGAAGTCTGAAATCCAGTCTTATCTCTTGGAATTGGCATATTTCCTTTCACAGAAGCAATCAAGCTATTTCTTGCAAGAACTCCAACCGAGACAAGGTTATTTTTTGTTCTTGAGAGAATTTTTAATTTTTTTTTCTGCGTTTCTTTTGTTCTTAAAAATAGTTCCCCGTGCTAATAATAGGGAATCTGGATGTTGTGTAGAGTAAGGAACAATTTTCAGAGACATATGCCCTGATTCTGCAAACACTATACACATACTTCTAATGAAGGCTTTGAATAGTCCTAGTGACTGTAATAGGACTCCTTATGCGATAAACTTTAAGCATATACATGGTGCTGGCAGCACTTGGGTCTTAAAATATTCCCTGCAATATCTGGGGTTTTTTTTCCCCTGAAGATGTCTGTGTGCCTTTATCATGTAGTGTGAAATGCTTTCAATAATGGATGTTTTTATTAAATCTGTGATAGACAGCACAAAGAATCCTTAAAGTGAGTGCACTTAAAATAGGTACACAAGAAATGAAGAGGTAAATGGAAAGTAGGGAAAACTGTATGTGTCAGAATATAATGTATTTAGATTTCCTTTAGAAAGGATTATTTTTAGCTCCATTCCACAGACAGGTTTTACAATAATTTCTGGCCAGACAGGGGAATTGTGTATCTTTTTCTATCTGGTACCTGATAATAGAGGACACAATATACGATTTCCATGCATTTTGTGTTGTCGTTTGCACCAGTGCAGAATGGGTGGAAAACACCATCTCTTTAATTTCATATAAATAAGGTTCAAGGCAATGGTGACTCTGGTGTGGATCTTTAGGTAGGAAAATGCTCTGTTCCTTCACAATTCTGGGTCATCATTTGGAATATGTTGCTCATTTTGCTTTTTTGGGGTAAAGCCTAACTGAAAATGTAGCCCATATGGGCAGAGGCAAAATGGGCCTGTATAAAGGTGGGAAATTGAGAGTGGAGAGGCTTGTAGGGAGGACCTCTGCAGTCACTCCCTAGAGATAAAAGGAGGTGGCTAAGAATAAGGAGGTATTCTGGGGTCTTGGTTGGATTACACAATCTGACAGGGAGCCCAGGGGACAGAGTAATCATGGGGATCAGAGGATGTTCAGGCTTGTAAACACAGAGAGGGCCCAAGAGATAGAGAAGAGAGGTGAAAGGAACAGGGTGTGAGACAGTGTACACTGTGGTTTCTAGGCATAGGGTCACTGGGCTGGAACCTAGAGTAGTGGGTGGGCCAGGGTTCTTCTTTCAGCCACTACAAAAGTGGCACTGGATTTCAACCTGGAACTGGACTGGAGATTGCTGGACATGACCTAGGGATAGCTTGTCTGGTGGGACTTTGATGTCATGGAAAGGGAAGACTAAATAATGATCTGGTCAGAAGGCCAAATCTCCAGAGAGGGAGCATCCCGAGCCCAGAGAGAAAAAGATATTGTGATAGGAATGGAAAGAGGTTTCAGACTGGATGAGCACTAATCCCCAGACCTAGATTCAAAGAGGTGCCTCAGCAGTGAGTAAACCCCATTATAGAATATTGTCATGAGTCTGGTCATCAACTATTCTCCATATCCACCAAAGGTAGATATCTGCTTTATCTGTAGCAAGTGAGATTGAGGTTAGAGATTAAGAAAAAAATATATAAGGAGAGTTAAATTAACCAGGGCAGGCTGTGGAATCCTTGTCACTGGAGATTTTTCAGAACAAGTAGACACATATTTGCCAGGGGTCGTCTAGGTCCCACCCCAGCATGGGCGACTAGATGGCATTTTAAGGACCATCCCTCCATCATCTCAGTCCTGTATTTATAGTATTCTTTGATGATCAGCTTGTAATAGTTTATAGTGTGTGTTTACAACAGGCTGACTGCCACATCGCCTGAAGTCTTGAATCTTTTGTTTTTACTACCCCTTGATATCCTTTTCCTTTTTTGAAGAAGTACATTTTGTCTTTATGAACTACAGTTCAGAAATCATTATAATATAAATCCAACTGGTACACTCTAGTTCTTTTTTTCTTTGCTTTCCTCTGTATTTCTTGGCAATATATCTTTGCCTTACAAATAGTTTCTATCTGACAGATGAAATTCTTATTGTCAAGACAACTGTACGAGATTCTGTCTCAGCCCAGGATACTTTTGCTTTCTGATTGGTTTAGTTTTGTGAAAGGGTGAAAATGTTATTGGAAGGAACTATTCACTGAAATAACAGAACAAAGAAATAGAATTATGAGTTTAGCAAACCAATCGGAATCATAGTTGTAGGAAGTAGAGCTAGAAAAACGGAACTACTATGAACAGTAAACTAACTGTTTAATTTTGAGCTGGAAATACAAAAATACAATGTATGGAATTTCATTGAATAAGGACCACATCCTTCTCTCAAAAACGTTATGTATAATAACGTGTTAGCTTTAATACAAAGGAGTGATCAAGGTGCAAATAAGGAATGGGCACTGTAGTCCTAGGCACTGTATAAGAAAAAGAAGAAATCACATCCCTTCCCTGAACTGTTTATAATCTAATTTGTAACAATGCACAGCAATTGATATGGTATGGTTATGTCTACACTTAAACTGCTAATGTGGCACAGTTGGACAGTTGTATCCCTTTTCCCATGTGTGAAATGATTGTATGGTTCTTGGGGAGGGGGAGTGAATGAGTTTGGAATGTGATTGTTTTGAGAGATACCAGCCTGTAGGTCCAGCAGTTTCAGAGTTCAAACAGTGGAAGAAGGGGCTGGAAGACTCAGGGGTGACAAGGTACCATAAATTGAGGCCCAAAACAAAGCAGACTGATGCAGGACATTATGGGAGGCCTTGGGTGTTAAGAGCAAGCATCCCTTTACAAACAAGACATCCTTGAAATAACACTGGGAAGGAATCACCGACATGCTGATGTCAGATGGCAAACAAGAATGACTTCTAGATAAACAGATAGTAAAATGGTGATTGATTTAAGAAATGACGCAGCAAAATGAATGGACTTGAATAGGGGAATAGTCCTATAAAGGATAGGGCATCTCACAGGAATCTCTGGGTCTCATCTTGTCAAGATCAGAGCACGGGTCCCGACGGAGAGAAGCCTCCCGCACCTTCTCTCACATTTAACTCGCTTGGCCAATGAGTTAATGTGAGCAACAAACTGGTAACGTTAAGCAAAAGCAAGATAGGATTTGTTTGTTTGTATATGAGTGTACGGATATATGTGTGTAATCAGGTTCAATCTCTTTTAGATTTAATTTAACAGTGGAATTTAATAAAAGCAACATTGGTATAACCTTAGGTTGATCTTTAGCGAAAATGAGGCAACACCAATGTGAAGGAAGGATAAGGAGAACAACAATGTGGCTCTTTAAGGGTCTCTTGCAAGAAAAATAATTATAATAAAAAAAGTCTCCTTCAAAAACTGGAACAGAGATGAATTGTTGAGTACAAAAGAAAAGCACCAACATGTAGAGACAAAATTAGGCTCTGGCACAAAATGAGTTACTGACATCAAGAAAAGATTCTTTAAATGCATTGGAATCAGGATAAAGACAAAGGAATGTATAGACCCTCTACTTAGTTGGGAAGGCGAGCTAATAGCTCTCAACAAGAATGTGTTTAAAGTAACAGGGCCGGCTTTAGGAAGTGCGGGGCCCAATTCGAACCATTTTGAATTGACCAAAAAGCCCATTTTGTTGACCAAAAATAAATAAATAAACCACACAAATTTTGGTTGAGCAAAAGTCACAGGCCCTTTAAATCCCCAGAGTCTCACCTTCCTACCAAACCCAGGGGCTGACTCCCCCTTCCTCAGAGCAGGGAAACCCCTGCGCTTGACTCACCCCTCCTGCGGCACACAGAAGCCACTGAGCTCCTCCGGGGCCAACGCCCCCTCCCGCAGCACGCCCGGCACGCCAGCACCCTTCCGGATATAGGGTGCAGGGCCCTCTTGCTTTAGGGCATGAGGCCCTTTTAGGCGTGGAGCCCGATTCGGGGCAATCGGGCAAATTGGCCTAAAGCCGGCCCTGTAAAGTAAAATAGGCATTAGTGTTCCCTAAAATGGTTAATGGTGACCAAGTACACAGCAAAATGCATGTTAACAAGAGGGAAAGAATGAAAACTAAAATTGGGAAAGAACAAGTTAAAAGTATTTATGTAAGTTAGATGCATTCAAATGAGCAGGGTATGATGAAATTGAGCATAGGGTATTGAAGGAACTAGCTAATGTAATCTCTAAATCATTAGCAGTTATCTTTAATAATTCGTGGAAAACAGATAGGTTCCAAAGAAATGGAGAAGGAAAAAATGGTACAGTACTTATATTTTTTTATATATATATATATATATATATATATATATATATATATATATATATATATAAAAGGGCGGGGGAAATGACAAAGAGGATCCTGTGACTTATAGAACAGCCAGTCCAACTTTAACATCTGAAAAGACACTGAGACACATTATGAAACAATTACTTTTTAAGAACCTAAGAGCTAGGAGGGTTATAAGAAATTGCTAGCATAGAATTGTGAAGAACAAATAATCTATTTTCCTCCTTTGGCTGTTTTTCCTAGTCTAGAAGGGGAGGAAATAGTATGCATGATATATCTTGATTTTAGGAGGCTTTTGATATTGTCCCACTTATTCTCATAAGCAAACTAGGGAAATGTGTTCTCAATGAAATTACTGTAACGTAAATGCACAACTGGTTGAAAGACTGTACTCAGAGGTTAGCTATCTATAATTTTCTGCCAAACTAGGGGGGAGGAAAGTAAATTCCCACAGGGATCAGTCCTGGCTCTTGTACGATTTCAATATTTTCACTTATAACTTGGATAATGGACTGGAGAATATACTGCTAAAATTTACAGATAGTCCCAAAATGGAAGCATTGCACATAATCTGAGGGACAGGATTAGAATTCAAAATGACATTGAGAAATTGAACTGTTAATTTGAAATTAAAAAGATGAATTTCGGTAAAGACAAATGCAAGGTACTATGCATAAGGAAGAAAAATCAAATACACAACTAAAAAGAAGATGGGTTTAGTACTGCTGGAAAAGGATCATAGGGTTATGGTAGAACACTGAATATGAGTAAAAAATGTGATGCAGTTGTGAAAAAAAGACTAATATAATTCTGGGGTAGATTGATACAAATGCAATATAGGAGGTAATTGTGCTACTCCACTTGGGACTGGTGAAACTCAAATGCAGCACTGTGTCCAGTTCTGGACTCCACACTATTTTGAGAGTTTGAGCATATGTGAGAATTTGGGCAAAACCATAGAGTTCAATTTGCCTTGTTGCCTTCAAAGACAAGATTCAGGGTAAACTTATCAAAAACACTGAAACTCAGCAGGACTTAGACACTGTACTATTTAATCTGAAACATTTGTCTCCAAAAGGGAAAGTAAATTCTGAATAAACGCGAAGAGAAAATTAGTAAGGAAATGTAATAGTTTTTAAAGTCAGATGCAGGGGTTTTGCATTGAGTTTTAGGTAAGCTCAGCTCAATCACGTTTATTAAATATAGATAAATCAGCTCAAAGAAAGAGGCTCATGCATTGCCATTCTCTGGGGAACAGTCCTGCAGCATTTACAGCTTACGTTTTCCGTCTGTTCCAATATATAAATTTAATTCAACTTATATTTATAGTGCATTTGTTTACAAGAAGCAGAAGATTAATAAACCCCACTCCCTTTTTTGTTATCTAGTTTCATATCTATTTTTCAAAATAAAAAGACATCTATACAAACCATATACAATAACATTCCAGATGTTAGAAAAAGCTCAGAGTGCAAATAGCTAGAGCCCTGCAAATCTGCAGATAGCCACAAATATCCACATCTGCAGATTGGGATGCTGATGTTCACAGCTCATTTTTATGAATATGAATGCGGATGCGGATACAGCTATCATATCTAGAACCCTGCAAATTTGCAGGATCTATCTTCTTTATATCCATGGGTATCCACATCATCAATGCGGATAGTCATAGCTCATTTTTACAGATACAGTTTCAGATACAAATTTTTGTATCTTCGCAGGGCCTTACGAATAACATGAGATTGTAGATGCATGAATTGTTTTGTCAGAATGGTACCTAGCAACTGTTAATATATGAGCATTCCTTACAGAATATATATCTTACTTTGACAGTTACCACCCATGCAAAGTACAGGGTTTATTGCATGATCTTTAGATTGTGTATTAATTATCTTGATTGCTTAAGAATTCCCAGTTATCTCTTTGAGGGCTGACAGGTTCATGTCACAGGATCAGGCCCAGTATTTAAATTATTCTGTAGTTAAAAACTCTGATGTGCACAGTTTTAACACTCACACAATAGGCAGTCTCTTATACTTGCAAAGCTAGTTTATTAATACATTTAGCACAGTCACAAACAACACAGCTGAAGGAAGTTGTATAGGGAATGTACATCTGCACTTCCACATACTTCAGGTTGTTCTACAAGGAATGGTGTATTAGCCATCATCTTCCTCATCATCACCAGTGGCCTCTGTCACCTGGCATGAGCTCTATCTCTTTCTCCTACTGGCCCACGCTGGGATGCCACTTTAATGATATGTTATGCTGACGTTATGTTTGATGCATACTTAGGGGATGTTTCCCTTTTTCCTTATTGGCATTTCTTCCCTTTACTAATGCTGAAGTGTTTTTTTTTTTTTTCCCTTATAGGTTAGTATATCAGTTATCTCAACTTATTATCTCATATGTCAATCAGTTACCATGTCCCTTTTGTGGGCTAGGTATCATATTTGTTATTTCTGTCCTAACCAGTTATTTTGTTCTGGTCTTAACCAGTTATTTCAGGTTTTTCCAAGTTGTGTTGTACCTGGTAAGTTTAAAAAGGTATGAAATTAGGCAAGTCTCTATGCTAACTTGCTTTATATGTCATATATGGGCCTCATGCTTTTAGCTCATCACCATTTATCTATGTGAAAGTTCCCAAATAAATGTGAGCCAACATTGCAGTCTTGGTGAAAGCTCCCAGACAGATGTATGCTAACTTTGCCTTAGCACAACATACAGGGTGTGGCCTCTAAATCCTTTGCATTAAAGCCAAATTACTTAAAACATATTATAACCTATTATAAGGAAATAACTAGTCTGTCTGTCTAGCAGCAAACAAGCAGGCTACAAATCTGCAGGCTACAGTTTGAGGGTTTACCTCTTAGTATTTTTGGAATACAGCAGAAGATAAAGCCATAGTATCCTGGGAGTCTTCTAAAATACATGATATTGACTAACAAATGAAAACCCTTCCCCATAAAATTAATGAGAGAGAAAATAGTGAACAGGTGTTCTTAAAAATTCTGTCTACTTCCTACTACACCCATTAGACTAATGTTATGCTTACAGTAACACTGTCTCAGTTTCTGGCTCAAAGTTTGATTGGGACTTTTTTCCCCTTTGGTGCATTTGTTCTCTTTTGTTATTTGAAGGAACAAAGCAAATTTTATAGGGTTCTCAGCAGTGACTTCTATCACTTTTATTCCAGAGGGATAGGGAGAGGGAATCAGAGTGACTGTGGCATTAGACACAATTTGCTGTTTGTCACTGCCTACACTCACCATTGATATGGGATTATGAGAGAGACCTGCTGCAAGAAAAGGGATTTTACTGGAACATTTGAGAATTACATTAAAGTGAGATTTGTAGCAATACTTTTGATGAAGATTAATGCTAACTCTGCTAGCTACTGTGATGTAAGGAGATGTATAGTGGTGAGGTACACTTTTCCAGCTAGAGTAAAATATGTGAGGCTGATAGAAAGGAGGGAGAAAAGAATAGAAAAGAAATCAGTGTGAAACACACAGAAGGAGCATGGCATATGGACGGGGGATGTCAAAAGGTGTGGTTGGAAAGTGCAAGGAGAGAAGTTGAAGATAAATTTTTTTGTAATCTCCCATTCATTTTCTCTCTTCACTTTACCTCTTTCATCCTGTGCTGCCTTCTCATGACTTCATACTTCCTTTCCCGTTCCCTCTGGCTTGAAATGCTTTCCAGTAGATTTCAGAATCCTTTTATTGCTGTTTGATAATCTGACTGTCCCCATCTTCACTGAGTCAGCCCTCCTGGAGGCAATGCATCCTCTCCGATATCAATGTGATGTCCAGTTACTCGTGATGGTTCTGATTTGGTAAAACAGCATGCTACAGGATAAATAGTAACCATCACAGAGACACAATTTAAAAAGAGAGGACTAAGTGCCAGACTAAATTTGCACTGATGCATGTTTAGGGAGAAATATAAACTATTCCCAACTAGGAAATCTCAGGGATAAAATGGGGGCTGGGAAAAGCAAGAAAGGTGAAAGATAATTTCTCTAAATGCTAGACTCACATGACATTAATGTAGTTCTATTCAAAATGTATTACCTGGAAGCTGTTTTAAAATGTAGAAAGAACAGAGTAGACAGCACTGGAAAAGTAGACATCTCTTGCCATATGATATAAATAGTTACCGCACTGCAGTATATTTGAACTACTACAAGACTTAACATAATATGTTTAATAGTACTCTTTGGGCATGTCTGCACAGCAATGCTAAAGTTGAAATAAGCTACGCAACTTCAGCTACGTCAATTGCGTAACTTAAGTTGAAATAGCTTATTTTGGCTTTTGGTGCTGTCTGCACAGCAGGAAGTCCGAGAGAGAGCACTCTTCCTCTAACTTTCCTTACGCTTCGTAAAATGAGAGTTACATGGGTCAGAGTAGAAGTTCTCCAGCTCATCATTATTTCAACATAGTGTCAAAATAACTGTTTGCTTTGTAGGCGCACACTATGTTATTTCGGAATTACGTTAGTTATTCCGAAATAACACTGCTGTGCAGACATAACCTGAATGTGCAGCATCTGAAAACAGTCCTGAAAATACACATATGAGAAAATGTTTATGGTTTTTTAAACAGAGAATTTTAAATCTGCATTGCAATTGTTTTTCACCATCATGAAGCTATCAAGCCTCTCTTTTTCCTCCTTTGTAATTTTGTTCCTGGGTTGGAGTACTGGCATTTAAATGCTTCATTCGTTCTATGAACTACAGTAGTATCCTGTACTATTTTGACCTTTTCAGAATTCTGTAGTTTAATTAGGCAGCTGGGTTTTTTTTTTCTTCACTCCTCTTCTCCTTAGCAATCTCCCTGATTTCTGGATAAAAACAAGTTTGGCCAGCAAACCAAAACAAACCTTCCTGAAGTGATAAAACCACAACAGGATATTGTTAATCATCTCCAAATTTTTTGACAGTCAAGTCCTGATATCTTATCCCTGCAGCATTATAATGTAAAATAATGTAATCCTCAGTTTTTTTTAGATGAGATTTTGGAGAGAGCCAGTTGCAAATAGAAGAGGGGGAGTGGTCTGAAGAATAAGAGTAGGATGTATTATGGCAGCTTTCTTGCATGATGTTATTTGTTGCTGCAAAAATGAGGTAAGAAGACAGCTGTTTATGCAAATAAAATGCCTCTCAAATCCACATGAGAAGGTGTGTGTGGTACTTATAAGAAAGACATTTTCCCTCATGCCCATTCTGCATCTGTTTCCTGAATAAATCCCACACCAGTCTTAATACCTATCTGCCAACTTTTGTTAATGAATATGGAACTTGCTGAAGAGCCAAAGCATAATGAATAAAAAGCATAAACATTGCTTTTAGTCTGGAGTGAATGCATGACTAATCCAAATTAGATATACAGAGCTGCCCATTTGAAAGGGCAGCCTTTGTAGCTTGATGTGGTGAGTTTTTGCTCGAGGGCAAGAGGGGCATGCATACGGTGTACTTGTTGAATTCAGCAGTGAGGAAATTCAGGAGTGCAGTGTGGGATTCTCTCCGTTCAGAATGGAAGGTGCCATGTTAAAATACATGTAGGTGTGTTGTGTCCAACTCCAGGGAAATACCCAAGTCTTTAGAGGATGCAAAGTATAACTTGTGAACCTCGGTATCGCACCAGAGATTAATATAATTCAAAGAGAACTGATCTAGTCACTTAGGATTATCCATTTCAATTGTCAGCTTCCTGGGAAAAGGCATGGGAGTTGTGTCTGCATTTGTTTTGTATAATGCAGAATGTATTTTTGGTGCCAGTGCATTATGATGATGCTATTACTTCTGCTGACTGGCTTCCATATGGAATGGAAGTAAAGTGGGAATTCAGATTTTCTTCTCTGTGGCAAGCTGGGCTCAGAAACCATCAAAAAGTCTTTGAAGGTTGGGCATGTGGAACTTTCTGAATAGATGTTGCCTAAGCACTAGTTGTCATCCACACTAAGCTAGATCTAAAAGGTGCTCACCTGTCTCACAAGGAAGAGAGGGCAACAGCCTTCACAATTCCTGGAATATTTTTGGATTTTAAAAAAAATATCGATGCCCCTGAAAGTTGTAAATTTTAAAATGCTGGAAAGTAAAGACCAGAGGTTCTTCTCACACTGGCTTTACATCATTGTGACTCTGACTTCAGTGGAATTATCTCTTAATTTTTTCACTTGCATAAGCTAGAAAAAAGTCGGACCTGCTTATCTCTCTTCAGCTACAAACACCCACCAATGGCAGTGCCAACCTCTTCATGTTGCTCCATCAATGTGCAGCTTTTCTCTCTTTTGGATGGACCATCTGGAGGGACGTTAGTCAAACATTTCATACCAGCTTGATTGTTGGGGAAAGTAGAGGAGTCTTCACTGAGTTGGCCATCAGGATGGCAAATGATGCCGATTACCTAGGCAGAATTGGGATTGTAACCACCCACCCATAACAAATAAGCAATCAGATAATAACTTTTGGTTACTTGGGACGTAAGCAGACTTTGAACCAGTAAACAGGGCAATTATATATACCATCATCAGTCCCCACAAATTGTCCGGTATCTCTTTCCCCATTGCCTCATAGATGAAAAATGACACTAACAGACATCTATCAAGATGCAAAATAGCATGATCATGGACATATATCATAATGCATATACACAAAGGAGGCCAAATTAACCTTGATTCAGTTATTTTCTAACTTTTGACTCCTTTACTTTGCAACCATAACATTCTTTTTCATATTTATTTGAATGAAATTGTCTAGATTTAAAAAACCCAAACAAATGGAAATAACAGAAATTTAATTATGAAGAACCATTACTGATTTCAATATTGCCCAGCAGCAGTGTGGAACCTTCAGATACACTGCACGGGCCTCTGCCAGTTGAGCTAAGTGGTTGTTGTCATGTATGTGGAGCAGCTACTGCAAGCTGACTTTGTGTGTGTGCACATGTGCACACGCATGCACACATCTTAGCTATTACTTCAGGTTCTGGAAGAGAGTGTTTTTGAGTGATCATGGGGGACCTTCTGCTGCTCCCTGTCTTTCACCCTTCCCAATGCCTGACTTCTTATGCCTGCCTTTAGATTCCCCACAATTCTTTATACCCAAATTCTTGTCTAGCCTGTTCCAATCTGTCCACCCACAGTTTCCTCACTCTGTGTTCCCTCCACTTTTTTTTTTTTTTTTTTTTTTTTTGCCGCCCCCAGGACCCCAGCTCAAGTTTCCTTGGTCTTGCCATTCATAGTCTGCTCCACAGCACCTCCCAGTTCCAGGCTCTCTCTTTGCTTCTTGTCCTAATATCCTTTGTCTCTTCTTTCCAGTTTCCTTTCCCCACTCCCCAACCACGTTTAGCTATTCCCTCCTCCATGATGCCGGAGTACCAACAGAGAAGGGGCATTGAGATCACAGGATAGACAGCCTATCTGCTCTCACTTTTGGGGCTCACCAATAGCTCACAACCATCAAGAGGAGCTATTGTAGGGGCCTTTTCACGCAGTCCTTGTCTAAAATGTGGTTGGTGTGGATGGAATCTTTGGTGAATTTAGTTGACAAACTCCATTAATTCTTTACTGAGCAGATACAAACTGAGATTACTCTTCCCACATTTTTTACAAATTCTCTAAAACCCATCCCCCTACATCCTGCTTCCAAATGTCAGTACATTTCTCCTAATTTTCAAGAAACAAACAAAAACTGTACAAGATTTTATATTTATTTAACACAGGGAAGACAACATATTTTTCCCTCCCTAATCTCATTCTTGAAAATGTCTGAATCATTTTTGCTGAAACTTCCCAAAATCTGCCAGCAACAGAATGCCAGCATGGAAAAGATAATCATAAATCAGTAAATGTTTGAGAACATTATAAGCAACCAAAATCTGGGTCTGTACCCAGGGGCAGCCTGTAAGCATAGGCAGACTCGGCGGTCACCTAGGGCGCCGCCTTCAATAGGGCACCTGATTATTACGTCACAGCCATTGTCGGCTGTGCAGGCGGGGGCACCGATCGCGCCTTCCGCCTGGGGCGCCAGCTGCTGCAGCTGGCCTCAGGCTGCTCCTGTACCATAGAACTTTGCAATGCTGCTAGTTCTGTCTGGTACAGGATTGCAGTCACTCAGTCTCCAACAACTTACTAGGACCACAGTCTGAAAGTTTCTCAAGTTTACTGTAAAGTTGCCATAAGTTTACTGCAAACAACAAAACTGCATCAAAGTCTAGAAGATCTAGAAGATGTATAACATCATTACAGGTCAACAAAAATAATTTTGGTAACAATAGCTCCCTTAGGACCAAATCCTGCTCTGTTTTAATGGTTACATTTTGAGAAGTGGATGTAGGGTTGTGTGTGTGTGTGAGAGAGAACACATGGCCAGAGTGAATGCAGGATTCTTCTAACCTTTTCCTGTAGAGCTCACTGAGGAAAAGGACTGGCTTGTGTGTGTTTTGATCTGTCAAAGTCCTGTATGTGGGGTCAATGGAGATAAGGGGGAAAAATTGAAATAAAAGGAGCCTCGTCAACTGTCCAACTGCCCGGGAGATATAGAGCCATCTGCAGCACAGCTAGGGTGCAAAAGAGCAAATGAATGTGCCCACTTGCATTGTGTAGCCACTCACCCCGAGTCATTGTGCCTTGAAGCAAGAAGATGACTATTTGGGTGAAGTATTGCAGATAGTTCAACCCCCGAATGAGATTTTTTGCTGGTAAGGGCAGGATTTTGTCCTTAGCCTGCTCAAACAACATTGTGATCTAGCATGTATATCACAAGAAGTATTTTAATGGCAGTAAGCCTTTTAACACAAAATCATTACTTGAGCCATTTTAGACCACTTTTGCTATCTTCAAGATTTGAAATCAATATGTCAGCCTATATATACACTTAATTCTGGTGTGGGATTCCAAAATAACACTGGAGATGTAGTTAAGTAATAAATTTCTTTTAACTAAAAGCTTTGCATTGATGTTTTCATGATGTGCATTCAGCATATTTTGATTACACTTATTCATTTGGAGAAACTTCACATCATAGAGAAATATACAGCAAGGCCAAACTCATATGTTGTCTTAAAAAAGGAAATTTATAAAGCAATTTTTTTGCACAATTCTTCTCTCTCATAAATTAATAAGGAATATTAATTAAAGTATTATAACATAAAAACTGGAAACCAAAGAAGAACCTGAAAGGCCATAGCAAACTGACATCATTACTAGAATACATGTGGGGATGGAAATGTATATACCTTGATGTCCTTTGAAATCCCTTCAGTCCTGAAAGCTTTTCTCTGACATTATGGCTACAAAACACTGGTTCACAATAGATTAGAAGGTGATAAGTTGAGGGCAGAGATTACTAAATGTTATATGGTAGTTTGACCATTACCTTTTCCTCCCAACCTTCCCCTTTGTTTGTTTCTTCCATGTGTTTCATCTTTTAGAGTCCTAAATTGTGAATTCCATAGGGTAGATACTACTTCTTTTTATGTGTTTCTATTTGACCTCCTACAAAGGGTTTTGATCTTCAATATGAGGTTCAAGGCACTAGCATGATAAAAATAATGAATCATCATCATAGTCAAGGGTCTAATTCTGCCCTCAGTTGAGTCCAAAATTCTTAATGAGTTCAATTAGAGCAATATCAGACTGAACAATAGGCAATAGTTAAAACATTAAAACTGTTCACATGAATTTTCCGAATGATTTTTTTGTTTTGTTTTTGTTTGTTTGTTTGTTTTTTTGCAAATCAGAGATCCTGCTAGGATGTGGAATTCACCATCTATCACAATAAAGTCTGATCTATGGGCTCCCTAAAAGGCAGGTGATGCCTGTGTATGAAGCTACCCATCAAGACCTGTCTCAAGGCCCTCATAAAATTAAGATACCACTATCTGTATGCTATTTTCTGCACTTTAACTCACATTGAATAGCACCATCCTCAATCAGTAGCACCATTGAAAGGAACACACTAAATATGGAGTAAGCTACTTTTCCTACAAGTAAGGGTGGCAACATCTGGACTATGAATCTTGTTGTTTAAGCTGAAGTAAAAAGGTTTACATATTCATTAGATTCTGAAAAAAACCCTAACTATTTTGGGAAAAATTTGACTCCATTTCTGTACCTGCTGAGAGCACAAAGCACTTTAATGAAGCAGTGAAAATGAACTGGATGTGAATTGTTATGTAGTAACTGATCACGCATATGGGATTAGTCACAAATATCCCAACTTAATTTTAGCCACAGATTGTCTCGTTGCCATTTTGAAATTATATTTTTAAAATAAAATAACACAGAGCTAAAAGAAACAACCAGCTTTTGCCCTAGAAGTAATTCTGAAGTGAAAATTAGTTTATAGCAGAGGGATTGCATCCAATTGCAGCAGTCTGTGAAGGAGAACTAACACAGCTCTGAAATATGAAGAGCTGACAATTTTAAGCTTTTTCAGATTCTATAGGCAAACTCCATCACATTACTGAATCATGAAGGCAAGGGGAGAACCTCTTTAAAGTCGGGCAGTCTTTCGTCCTTCCCCTTCTTCCCACTCCTTCAATGGATTGGTTTTTGTGGTGTTATTCTGCCTGAATTATTCTAGTGCAGTAACCTCCAGGGGCCCTATTCAGGAGTAGTGCCCCACTGTTCTAGGTGCTGTACAAACATATAAAGATATGGTGTTTGCAGTCTAAGTATAATTTTTACATCCATTATTAATATTTTACAAAATTCCTGAGATGAAGGCTAGCCTATCATTAAGGCAGTGGAATGGGACCGGTGATATGTGGCTCATTCCCAGTTTTAACCCAGACTTCTTGGACAAGTATATCTCTGTGCATCCATTATCTAGCTATAAAATGGGTATAGTATTTCCTTTTTCTTTCTTGAAATCTCTTCTCTAGAGCAATAGTAAGTTCTTTGGAGCAGACAAGGCACTTTCACTTTTTGGCCATGTCTACTACACTAGAATGTATTCTGAAATTAGTAAATTTGACTTAATAACTCCTGATTTAACAAATACAAACTAGTGTCGAAACTATGGGGAAGCCTCAAAATTAGTCAGAGAGAGGCTCAGTTAATGTGGACATGCTACTTCAGACTTAGAGCCCCAGGAAACACTGGGAGTAATTAGTTCAAATTACTCTGTGGAGTAATTATTTCAAAATAGTGGCACGGAAGTGTCCATGCTACCATTATTTCAAAATAACTATTTTGGAATTGGTGTTATTCCCCAAGGAAAGCAGTTCAGATTTTGAATTCCTCAGCCTGTTATTTTGAAATAACAGGCTTGGTAGTGTGCATGCTCCTCTTATAAATTCAATCTAGGGCGGGGGGTTATTTTGAAATAAAGTCCTAGGGTGTGTGTCGACTACATGGCTCCATCGACGGAGCCATGTAGATTAGGCAGGACAACAAAGGGAAATGAAGCGGCGATTTAAATAATCGCTGCTTCATTTAAATCAAAATGGCTGCGCGCTGTGCCGATCAGCTGTTTGTCGGCACAGTGCGGCAGTCTAGGACGGGGATCTGCCGACCCCAGAACCCTTCATCGGCAGATCCTTTATGCCTCGTGAAATTTAAATCGCCGCTTCATTTCCCTTTTTCGAGTAAACTAATCTACATGTCTCCATCGACGGAGCCATGTAGTTTAGACGTACCCCTAGCGTATACCAGGGCTTAATGTGTACGGTTCCAAGCATAGTGAGGTGTTTACTGACTGGGGCTGCTAGATGCTACCTCAGTAGTTTGACTGATAATGAAACCTTCAGCTTCTGCTGTGCAGTAAAATTTAAAAAATAATAATAAAAAAAAACTTGACTGCTTTCTTAAGAGAGAATCTTTTAGGAAAAAAATTTAAGTAACTAGCCTCAACTAAGGAAAATAAATATTGCTTCTAAAACTGCTTTTTGTGGGGAATGCCCAAGATTTAAGCAACTTCAAGATGGCTATCTGTAATGTCACGGTAACTGCAGTGATGTCACTGGACAGCAACACAGCTGTCAGGCCAGGCCATTCTGCAGTTCTATACCATCATTCTTTTCAGTTATTTCATTTTCAAGAGATCACCATTAGGGAGAAAAAACTCTTAGAGTAGCCTCTTGCTGTGAGGAAATAGGTGGTACTCGCATACTCTGGGGCATCCATATACATGTTACATAGGTTTTGTCCTAAAATTGCTTGATTAAAATTAAAACTTATTGTAAGTTTGTCTTTGATTTGTCAAAATGTTCTTTGTCAGCAATTAGCTATGAAAAACCTAAGCCAGTGGTGTCTCTTTGAGTATGGGTTTCACTTCATCGCAGCCATCCCAATTTGGAAACTCTGAAATAAAAGGTTTCAGATTGCTACTTTTGAGCAAAATGAGGTAGTTTTGAGTTGTGCTGGTCAGGCATTTAGCTGAAACTTTTCTTTTCTTGAAGTAAGAAAATGTTATTTGTTGAAACTGCAGGAGAGAGTGGGTTCTGAGAAACTTGTCATCTAAAAAAATTTGAAATTTGTCATTTCAAATTTTTTGCAAAGGGAAGAGGTTTAATTTTTTTGTTTGGAAATTATGTTATGGTAAATATTGAAAGAAAAGGTGTGTCAAAATCAGAAATAAAACCTTGATTTACAAAATCCCCAGAGTTTTGGCTTGTGGAAATCTTCGTGATTTTGCATCTTTGTCCACATTCAGGACTAGTAGAATTCTAAAATCTGATATTCTGGAGGATAAGAAAATAGCTTCCTTCCCTGTTTAAATTAATTTATTTAATTTTATGAAACAAACCAAGTGTGTTTCTGCCTCTAAGCTGAATTTCATAAAACATCTAAAGGTCAGAATTATGCTTTCTGGTTTTGTCCTTCATGTTCATGTGGCTTGGGAAAATTCTGCCTGAAATTTCAAGACTCCTTTTTAACAATCATCTTAGCAATGTTGCTCATGTTCTGTACCGGAATAATGCAGTAAGAAGAAAATATGGCTCAACAAATGGAGAAATATGATGGCACACCCAATTTGAAGTACAACAGAACCAGCTTGTGTGCTTGAAGAGCGGGTTCAGTGGCAGATGGAGCATACATTTTTCAGGAGATTTTTTTTTCATGATCACTGAAGCCAGAACAAGGTGTAGAGAGAAGACCTCTACCAAGGGAAAAGACATATTGAGTGGGGGCACAGATGATCGACTTGTATACAGAACCTGCATCTGGTTTGAAAAGAGGCAAAAAAAGGTAGAATAGAATATATTTCATTTTCTGTTCAGGTCATAAAATGGACTACCTGTTTTGACTACCTCTTTTAAGGAGATCCAAATAACTTTATTGAAATGGAAGTAAATCTGTAGATGTTTTTGCAGGTGGAAGTTCCTAGATAGCAAACAACTTAGCTGGCTAGTCATCTCTTCAGACAAACAATTATGAAATGCAACACGCATGTAGGAACTGGGTATTGGATAGTGTATTCTTGGTGCTAGTAGAGAAACGTTTTGAGTTAATGAAGAGCTATGAACTTTATTAAAAGAGGGTTTTTATAGCATTGAATAGTGTCCGGTTTTTCTCAAGGTAATTGATAACTGTTTAACCTGAGGGAGCTAATGCGTGTGTGCAAGCTAGTCTGGATACTGCGCAAATACTTTATTAGTTGTTTGTGCTAGCACTTGGTCATATTAGTGGAGGGCCCTTAACTAACATAATTGTGATATTAGACGGACTTAAAATAGGAGCAAAACTTGAGTCTGGATATATCCTGCTCTCAAACAACACACATGCTTAGAGCAGTCTCCTATAGTCACATGTGTACCCATTTGTCACAGCCACCTGACATCAGACTTTCAACTCTATCTGTGCTGGATACCATACTGTGTAGAATTGACTTGAGGGCAGTTTCTTTCTTGCAATATGCTCTGTGCATTTTTTGTAGGGATCACTTCCTCCCCCCCACTATCAATAACATTACAGTGTACACCCTATTAACCCTTTTCTTGTTCTTTCAATGGAATTTAGGGACTGAATGAACAGGCTTTAAGACCTGAGAGAGACTTAGACATCTCTTTCATATAAAGGAAATGTCAGCTGTTGTTCAGAGAGGCAGGAACTATCACTCTCAGCTTTTAGTTTCCAGGTGTTGATTACATCTGTATCTCTTTCTTACAGGCAGTAGTGCTTGTTTGGAGAGCCTTTGTTCATTTTATGCTCAGTGGCAGAATATTACATGAGATTTTCTTGGCATGAGATTAATCCTACTTATTCTTTCTTCTGTTTGATAATTTTCCATAGCAACATCCAAAAATAAGAGTTCAAGCATTGGTTTTTCTTTGTCCAATAAAATGGAATGTGCTATTATCCCCTAGGTCACTTATGCATGCTAATGGCTGATAGAATGAAAGGGAAAGATGGGTGCATCTATGATCACCTGCATACACACCTCAGCCATCAACAAAACCGTATGTGGAAAACGAAAAGTGGGATAAGGTTTTATTTCTACTTCTGCTTCATATGGAAAAGGGATTCAGTAGTCTCCCACAGTTCAGGAGAAAACTCTTGTCACTGGACTGTAGAATATTTGAGTATGGAGTTTTCTTAATCTCTCCTGTAATAGGAAAAAACTTTAAAAGCATTGTTTACGTGTTTTTTTTTCTGTTACGGACTAACATGGCTGCCCCTCTAAAGCTTAATCTCTTCTGTTGAAGCTATTCAATTTTACATACATAATTGACTAATCATCAGAGTATGGACTTGAATTTGGGTCTCCTGCATCCTACGTAAGTGTCCTAAATACTGGCTCAAAGTCACGCTCATGCTTGCATTCGTAGGGACAATTCATAATTAGCACAACTGAATGATTAAGCCAGAGAGAGTAGGTCTGGCTAATTATAGAGCACTTGCCTACCAGGTGAGAAACCCCGAAGTTCAAGTCTCTGCTCCAATTATGGATTCGCTATTATGCAACAACTTCATTAGGAGAGATGCAGTGCTCCATTGCAGAATAGTGCAGTGGCTAACATGTTTTCAGAAGCAGGGGAGATACAAGGTCAAGTATGTTCTATATAAAAGGCAATGGGGGAATTAGATTGGGTCTCCCACAGCCCAGCTAAGTGACCCAATCAGTGGGCTAAAAGTTATAAGGTGACTTGCTGCTACTGCCATCTTGTGAATGGCATCTTAGTCCCTAAAAAACAGTTTGGGACTTTGGCCAAAAGTATTTAAAAATTTGTATCAACTCTGCGAATAGTTTCCGGTTGACCAAAACTTCATTTTTCAGCAACGAAATTAGTTATCCAAAAGACTGAACCCAGCTGTAGTTAAATGATGATTTAATGAAATACCAGAATGCTGATTTATTGTAAGTGGATAGTTAAATATTGTGTGGTCTGGGCACTCTAGTTCTGGCTGACACTTATTAAGCAAGTACCACAGAACAGTAACAAATCAAAATAGCATCTATAGCACTTTAGAAAATAGCAACATGACATGACTACTGCAAGCACAGTGCAGCACAGCAATTAATCAATGTTCTGGTGACAGATCTAAAGTTACATGGACATTTAAATATGGGAAAATGCATATATGTAAATGGGGAGAATAAACACTTCTCAAAAATGAAATAGAATTTCTGATGTTGGCATGTCTGGACAGTGGCTTGGGCAGATAACCAGTGTGACAAAGCTTTAGAGAAAATGAACCGAGGAAGAGATTGAAGTCAGTGGCAAAACTTCCATTAACTTAGATGGGTCCAGGATAAAATCCTCTCTGTTCAAAAGTGATTAAATATAAACATACAAATAAAATATTTGAAAACAGTAAAATCTGAATATTTGACTACAGATAAGTCTGAAAACCCAGTAATTTTCTCAGGTGGTTATTATTGGCAAATCATTCTGGCAAATAACCAGTCATCATCTTAGTCTCTGACACAGAAAAGGTTCTTTGTTTACTTAACTAAGATAAGGCAGCTACTTTTAGTGAGGTAATGTTTGTATTTTAGTCTCAATATACACAATGGTTATATAACTGTGTGAGTTTATGTTGAAATTCCCTGGTAATTAAGGATAATCTGTTGATGTGTGTCACGTTATCGGAATTCAGTAAGAAAATGAAGATGATTGTTTTACCCATGAAAGCTCATGATACCATCTACATGTTTTGTTAGTCTTTAAAGTGCTACCAGACTATTTATTGTTTTATTAAGTTTACCGCTGTTGTGTGTTTGCCTCAAATTCTGTGTGAAGTGATGAGAATGAGGTGTCTAATGAAAGCTTATGCTATGCTGATTCGGTCTATGCTACTCATATGTGTGAATGATTTTATATGTAAAGTTATGAATATGGGCTCTGTACTTATATTTAAATGTTCTGTGCTTGGGAGACAGAAATAGGTGTAGACCACCTATTGGAGGGAATGATTATTCAGTGAATAGCTATGCTGAATTGTGATGCAGTATGGGCAATGGCTCTCAAGTGTTGCCAATAAACATATGAGGAATTCTTCTGGGAAGCTGCAGACCAGCAGGTACCCCATGGTGTTGCATAAAAAAGCCTCCACCTGAGCTTACTTGATTTATATACATGGATTTTCTGAAGCTACACCAAACTGTAAGGTCTAAGGTTTTAAACTGCAACTCATTGTGATCCTTGACAATCTTTGTAATCTGTGTAACTCTCAGAAACTTACTGTAAACTGCAACTTTGTAATCTTTGTAACTCTCAGCCACCTTGCTTGCAACTTTTCCTAAGCTGCATTCTCCCCCGAGTGAATGGAGAGAGAGTGTGAGTGTGAGAGTGTGTTTGAAGAAGGCTTGGAACAATGGAGCACATGTCAATGAGTCATCACAGTATGGGCATGCTCTCTGCTGGATAAAGGGAAGTCTGGGCATGCTCCCTGATGATGAGGCGAATGAGTCACAGGAGCCATTCAGACACTATATAAACTCATAGACTCATAGAGTTTAAGATCAGAAGGGACCATTATGATCATCTAGTCTGAACCCCTGCACAATGCAGGCCACAGAATCTCACCCACCCTCTCCTAGAGTAATCCTCTCATCTATATCTCAGATATTGAAGTTCTCAAATGGTTTAAGGACCCCAAGATGCAGAGAATCCTCCAGCAAGTGATCCGTGCCCCATGCTACAGAGGAAGGCGAAAAACCTCCAGGGCCTCTGCCAATCTACCCTGCAGGAAAATTCCTTCCCGACCCCAAATATGGCGATCAGCTGAAGCCTGAGCATGTGGGCAAGACTCACCAGCCAGATACCCAGGAAAAAGTTCTCTATAGTAACTCCTATCATCCCACCATTGGCCTATTTACCACTGATAGTGAAAGGTCAATTAGTTGCCAAGATCATGTTATCCCATCAAACCATCCCCTTCATGAACCCATCTAACTTAATCTTGAAGCCAGATAGGTCTTTTGCCCCCACTACTTCCCTTGGAAGGCTGTTCCAGAACTTCACTCCTCTAATGGTTAGAAACCTTTGTCTAATTTTGAGTCTAAACTTCCTACTAGCCAGTTTATATCCATTTGTTCTTGTGTCCACATTGGTATTAAACTTAAATAATTCCTCTCCCTCCCTGGTATTTATCCCTCTAATATATTTAAAGAGAGCAATCGTGTCTCCCCTCAGCCTTCTTTTGGTTAATGTAAACAAACCAAGCTCCTTGAGTCTCCTTTCATAAGACAGGTTTTCCATTCCTCGGATCATCCTAGTGGCCCTTCTTTATACCTGTTCCAGTTTGAATTCATCCTTCTTAAACATGGGAGACCAGAACTGCACACAGTATTCCAAATGAGGTCTCACCAATGCCTTGTATAATGGCACTAACACCTCCTCATTTCTACTGGAAATATAACTCGCCTAATGCATCCCAAGACCGTATTAGCATATTTCACGGCCATGTCACAATGGCGGCTCATAGTCATCCTATGATCAACCAGGACTCCGAGGTCCTTCTCTTCTTCCGTTACTTCCAACTGATGTGTCCCCAGCTTATAATTAAAAGAGAGGGAGCACATGTGAGACTCTCTTTTTCCTTCCCCTGATCCTGAGAAGCTCATCTCCAGTGTCTCTGCTGATTAGCTTCCCCAGCCATGATGAGCAGACAGACCCTCCAGGATCCACATGCCTTGGCTCCTTCTGCAACCCATATGTCTGTGTAAGTGTGAGTGCCTGGGGGCAGGAATGAATGGGTGTGAATGAATGGAAGGGTGTGTGCTTGCTTGTGAGAGAGAGCGAGAGCGAGCGAGCGAGCTTCTTTAGTTTTACCTCGTGGAAATAAACCCATACTAGTGTAACTCTGGGTGGTCTCCAGTGAGAATATTTTTGGGGTAACACATGGCTATTTGCATAGAAAGGACATGGATGAGTTAGTTGATCATGTTATCAGCTCCATTTTGGAGTGTTCACCATCACTCAGGAGAACAACGGATTTCCCTCCACATAGGCAAGATTATAAAAGGGTCCCGAGGACTCCTCCATCTTTGTCTTCACTCCTGCTCTCTGATCCAGAAGCACCTTGGCTAAGGACAGAGGGCCGGGAAGGAGCGTTGATCCATCCTAACATTGGATGCACTCCACACACTTTTAAGCTAGCAGTTTTTTACATCTCTGCTAAGAGCCTGCATCAGGAAACTGGTGATTGATGTATGTAATGTGCTTTCTTTAACAATCCTACTCTCAACCTTTTCTTTCTTTTATTAATAAATCTTTAGATTTTAGAGTCTTACGGATTGACACAGTGTGTTCTTTTGGGTAAGATCTGAGATATAAGTTGACCGGGGACTGTGGCCGGTCATTTGGGACCAGGAGAATCTGTTCAGAGTTGGTGAGATTGGGCTTCATAACCTCTCATCTGTATAAGATGTGGTGCTGGTTGTGGCACAGGTAAAGCTGGAGTGTCTAAGGGGATTTGCTTGTGCAACTTCTTGCTGGCCAGATTGGCAGCTGGAGTGCTCTGTGTGCCTGGTTTGATGCGTTATAGAAGAGGAACCCGGTCTTGAGCTGTAAGTAGCCCTGATTCTAAGCAATTGACCCTGATTTGACCCTCTCAGCAGAGCCCCAGAGCGCCTGGTATATTACAATGTATTACCATAAATGTCTGGAAGGTTACTTGATAGAAACCTGGGGCTCCTCCAGCCTCCTTTGTGTCATCTCAGTGTACTCAGTGCTTGTTACAGGTGCTTGTTTCCTTTAAGTTAGAGTGGCTTGTCTTTGTACAGCATTTTTGTTTTATAAGGTACATTAATCTGTTTCTTCTGGAATCCATGAACAACAGTTTATTTCCTCAACTGGTCATACATCTTTGGTGTAGAACAATTTTCCATCAGCTAATGGTACTGAGTGTAACTATCTTTCATTGAAGCGTTATGGGTGAGAAAATACTGTTCACTGGACCAACTTCTCCTGGTGACACAGAATTCATCTTCAGGTTAGTGTAGCCTCAAAAAATTTGTCTCCCACATTGAAAGAAGTTGGCCCAATAAAATATATTACTTCATTACATCTCGCTAATGTCCTGGGAACAGCAGAAATACAACAGCACTGCATATGCTAACCTATATCATCTTTCTTAGAAACAGAGCTGCGGAAACAGCTGTTACGATGAATCGCCATTTCCAGCTACCTTAGACTCTCTCATCATCCCTGTACAATTTGAGGACACAGAACCTCAGAGATTTTTTCCTTCCTTATAGATAACCTGCAACAACACAATGATCAGTTACTAAATTACATTTCACAAAAATGTGCTGACCCATGATTCAAATTGTACACCATTCCCTCTGGTATAGTAAACCTCAGGTTTTGGCAGCGCCTCCCTTGGAAGGCATTCCAGACTGCAAGTTCGACCACCTGAGTAAGTGCAATAGCTTCTTATTTCACACTGATTA
The DNA here is from genome assembly GCA_019425775.1 of Rafetus swinhoei. NCBI lineage: Eukaryota > Metazoa > Chordata > Testudines > Trionychidae > Rafetus > Rafetus swinhoei. The sequence continues at coordinate 183,943,810 of CM033437.1, read as the reverse complement.
TTTTGTGGTGTAATTAAGCACACAGGGTATAAATCACCTATAAAATAAGCTACTGTTAGCAATACAGAAGTAATTCCGAAATATAGTTACCCGCTCTGGGGTGTATAACACTGACTATATGATCGGACTGATAGTCCGATCATATAGTCAGAAAGAGCAAACTATCTTCCCAGGATATCCATGATAATCTAATAACAAGGGCTGGAGCCACTATATCTGGAAGCCCTTTTTCTAAAATAAAGAAAACTATGCCTTGAGCTGTACGCCTCTTTCTAGCTTTGGGAATTTAAAGTGAATCCTCCTTGGTCACATTTGTAGGTGGTTCTTCCCCCCCCCCACATCCAGTCCACAAGTATCTACAAGAATCATCAGTGAGTGGGATGTTCCCAATAGGGATGGTTCTTTCCCCCCTATTCTATTTAGCATCTTTGGCTATGTCTAGACTACACGCCTTTTTCGAAAGAGGCTTTTTCGAAAAATACTTTCGAAAAAGCCTCTTTCGAAAAAGAGTGTCTAGACTACAATCAGTACTTTCGAAAAAGCAAGCCGCTTTTTCGAAGGAGAGCACCCAGGCAGTCTGGATGCTGTCTTTCGAAAAAGCACATGTTGTATTATATAGCGCCTTTTTTCAAAAGAGCACTTTTGAAAAAAGATGTTCTTCCTCATAAAATGAGGTTTTCCATGGTCGACAAAACTGCCACGTTCTTTCAATTTACTGTCGACAGAACGCGGTGGCAGTCTAGACGCAGGTAAAGATTTTTCGAAAAAGGCCACTTTTTTTTTTTTTGAAAAATCCCTATAGTCTAGACAAACCATTTAAGTATTATTCGGAAGTAAACATAAAATCATGACTGATAAAGTCTGCAGATGACTCAAATGTTGAGGACATAGTCAATAATGAAGAGAACAGATCACTGATACAGAGCAATCTAAACTGCTTGAAAATTGAACACAAGCAAACACTATATATTTAATGTCTAAATGTAGATTGTACACAGAGGAGAAGGGACTCTATTCTGGGAAACAATGACTTCGAAAAAGATTTACGCGTCTGGTGGACATTAACTCCCAAGTGAAGCTGTGGCTAAGTGCTCTAATGTGATTCTGGGATGCATAAACAGGGAATTTTTGGGTAGAAAACAAGTTACTTTAGTGTTCTATTTGGAACTGATGAAATCATCACTAGAATACATGTCCGGTTCTGGTGCCTACCATTCAAGAAGAATGTTGGGGTAAATTGAAGCGCATTCATAGAAGAGCTGTGAGAATGATTAAAGGATAAGAAAGCTTGCCTTACAGTGATGGACTAAAGGAGCAAAATTGATTTATCTTAAACAAGGGTACGGCTACGCTGTGTTTTATTTTTCAGAAGAGATATGCAAATAGCACTTGCAAATGCTGGAAAAACCCTCTTTCGAAAGCCCCTGTAAACCTCGTTTTATGAGGAAGAAGGGGGCTTTCAATAGAAGGGGGTTTTCTGACATTTGGCTCCATGTAGATGGGGCCAAATGGCGGAAAATCCTCTTACAGGAAAAAAAACGGAAGAAGGTATGCAAATGCGAGCACTATTTGCATACCTCTTCCAAAAAATAAAACACAGTGTAGCCGTACCCAAAGAGAGGATTAAGGGGTGAATTGATTGTAGTCTCTAAGTACCCACATGGGGAACAAATATTTGATAACGAGCTCTTCAGTCTGGCAGTGAAATGTATGACGTGATCCACTGGCTTGATATATTTAGACTGGAAATAAGGTGTACATTTTTTTTTTTATGAGCAAGATTAATTAATCATTGGAAGAACTTTCCAAGGATAGTAGTGGATTCTCCATTTTTTAAATCATGTCTGGATGTTTTCAAAACTTATGCTTTAAGAAAGATTTGTGGTGAGATTTATGAACAGTGCTACACAGAAGGTCAGACTAGTTGATGATAATGGTTGTGTTTGTCATTAGAGTCTATGGATCTATGGGTTCTTTTCTCCTTCTCTCTGAGCTTGCATTTTGTTAACAAATCAGCTTCCACTAACATAAACCTAAGGGCAACCCTCTCATTCCATGGCATATTAACATAATTTCTATGTCCTCTCAAAAGTAAAATACTAAAAATAGAATTAATCTTTCAAAATTAGACCTGGTCAAAAGTTTTCTTATGTAACATTTTTCTATATATATATATATATATATATATATATATATATATATATATATAAAAAAGCTTTGTTAAAATTAAAACATTACATAGCAATTGGTCAGTTTCAATAAAACTCATTCCAGGGGGAAAAAAACAACCACCCCTGAAACAAACATTTTGCTTATTTAAAATAATCCATTTAACATTATCAAAACATTTCAGGGTTTTTTTGTTTTGTTTTTGTTTTGTTTTGTTTCAGAACAGCTTGGTTTCAATTTTAAAGTTACCATTTTATTTAAAATTAAATGCAAATAGAAAATTAAAAAGTTTAAATTGAAACACAACATTTTGATTGTTCCAAAACAAGTAAAAATGAACAAACTAATTTCTTAGGAATTGTTGTGTTTGGACATCTTACTCCAATTAAGATTTAAAAAAAATATAGAATTTTCCATGAAACTGAAATACCAGTTTACAACATAAGAATGGCCATACTGGGTCAGACCAAAGGTCCGTATAGCCCAGTATCCTGTCTGCCAACAGTGGCCAATGCCAGATGCTCCAGAGGGAGGAAACACAACAGGTAATCTTCACCTGATCACTCCCCTGTCACCCATTTACAGACAAACAAGCTCTAATTAAAACATAAGCAAAATCTAACCAAAGCAATAACATCAGACCCCATTCTACCCACTACCTATATTTGACCTGTCTATCTCTTCCCCTCCTCCCTCCACTCCCAGGGGGCCTGTGACTATAGCTGATACTATGTGTAGGGAGACCCAAGTTCTATTTCTGTTAGTATTATCTGCAATAGCTTCTCACAGGCTTGTATTTTCTGCTCTGTACCTTTTCCACATCAGGAATTCCCACAACGCATGGACTTCAGGCACTAGAGTTGTTCCAAGCATTCCCTTGTAGCAACCTGATGTACTGGAGCTTCCATACCCACCAGAATTGTCCTAGTGAGAGAACGTATGTTGCAGTAGTACAGTAGTCACACCACTGAAACGATCCAAAATCCATGGCTTTGTTGACAACTGAAGAATTATTGGTTGTGCTGACTTTTAGCATCTATTAATGAGCATTTCTCATGTGACACACAATATTCCACAATATATGTCCAATAAGGGGATACTGTGAAGCATTTGATAAGATAAAAAGTACATTTGCAAATATCCATCCATAGGGTCAAACACCATATGCAAATGTGTGTTTGGGTTTTGTACTATACATAAAAGACTGTGGAAGAGTGTCTCCTAGAAAGCGTCATCTTTTATTTTTATACAATTTATTTTCCTTCTTTAAACCTTGGTGATCACTCTAGTCCAAGCAAGAATTTAATCCAATTTACACATGATATCAAGATAGCTGGTGAGGGGCTCATATTTGCTATAGTGTTATGTATGAGTAGAACTGCAGAAATGCAGGGCTGGAAGGGACCTTGACAAGCCATCTCTTCCTGTCCTTTGGTCTGAGACAGGGCTAAGTGTTATCTACTTCAGACATTTCTCTAGTTTCTCTAACCTGTTCTTGAAAATCTCCAGTGGAGGAGATTCCACAACCTCCCATGCCAACTTTTTGCCCTGCTGAAGTACCCTTACAGTTAGGACATTTTTCCTAATGTCTAACCTAAATCTCCCTTACTGAAACTTAAGCTCAATACTTCTTATCTTGTCCTCAGTGATTAAGAAGAATGATTATCACTCTCTTCTTTATAACAAACTTCTACACACCAAAGACTATCATGTCCCCCCTTCCCCCGCCCATCTTCTCTTCTCCAGACTAAACAAAACCATTTTTTTTCAATCTTTCCTGTTAGGTCACTTAAACACACATAAAAAGGGAAAATACCTCTGCTGCTTTTACTATAACATGAGTGTATGTGATGTAATTCATCACTGACTCTTTGGGAAATGGCATTTTAACATTTAATTGTAAATTGTTAGTGTGTGGACACTCAGTCACCATGCGGCTTGCTTTTTTCCTCATTCATGCATTTGAAAATCACCTTGATAAGTGTATTTGAAGCACAGAGCTGATTAAGAAAATTCAACCCTCAAATGTTTGAAAAATGTGATTAAACTATCCATTATTTATCATAGTTTACATAAACAGAAGTGTCCCTGTCTGCATATCATAAAATATTGTGCTCCCTTTTGTGTAGGCATGTGATATCTGAACTTTTCAGATTTCCTTTCTAGTGCTCTCATTCCAAGGGAATATGTGAGAGACACTAATAGCCATCAGTAAGAACATTCTTAGCTAAGCATATGAGTGTACATATTGGTCTGTCTTGGATCTCTGACAACCACTTAGGAGGACTTTTATGCCAACATATAAACATGCAATAAATAGGATGTAAGTTTCAAACAAATAGCTTACCTTTATTTTCCATTCAACCATCCATTATAAACATGCATTATGTTGCAACTCCTGCAGAGATGAGCTCTGCAGGAGCTGTGAGTTCAGCAGAACTGACTGCCATCCTGATTAGATCACCAGCTGAGCAGCAGTGATTTAAACAGAATAGGCTGGTCAATGCCCAAAGAATTAACAATAGCAAGGGAGCATGGCCTAGTAGTCTGAGCATGGCACTAGGAGTCAAGAGATCTGCATTCTATTCCTGGTACTGTTACTGTTTGTGATTGATACCTTGGGCAAGTTAAATAACTTCTCCCTGATTTAGTTTCTTTGTGTACAATGGGGATATAATACTTCCTGCAGTTGTTGTGTGACTAAATTAATGTTTATAAAATGTTTTGAGAACCTGGCTGAAATGTACTGTTCAGTGAATGAATAATAAATGAATGAATTTGAGTCCCTACATTCAACCTGGTGGCATTTCTGAGTGTACCCTAACAATTTTTTTAACTTGAAAGGGAAAAGAGAATCTGTGGAGCATATCCAGCAGCATCTCAACATACCAGAGAAGAAGTTGATGGCACTCACCTTTCAGCATAGTGCCCCCATTGGAGCTCTGCTTTTCCCATAATATGAGCATACATGGTATAATTCCTCCAGCATAATGCCCCCATTGAAGCTCTGCTGATCCTCCCAATAGACTTTAACGTGTTCGTGTGCTGAATAACTTACCTCCTAGTGAGGCAGAAAGGAAACTAACAGGAAGGGAAGAGAGGACAAAATGGGAGACGCACAGAACTCCTCTTCTAGGGGAACCATGGTACGGGGAGGCAAATGGGGACACGCAATCCCTAGCATGAGGAGATGTCAGGGATGGGAAAAGTCCCTGCAATAGAGGGGAAATTGGCACACAGGGAGTTTGCGGTGCGAAATGGAGGGGCTGACTTAGACTATAGCAGCTATAAAGTGACTAATCCCCTAGTTTATTATTAACAAATAGAGGGCAGGGTTTGGTGATATTTGACAGTGCCAAAAGGGCAGATTGGAGCTCTTAGGTTCTTTTGCTCTACCTGATAGACACCTTTCAGCTGTTCAGAACCCTTTGTTTTAATCCACATAACCACTGAGGTGCCAAATTCTGCCTTTGAGTGGACACACACACCACCGATGGTATCAAACCCTCAACCCAGAGCAGAACAGGGTCCTCATTACAATTAATCTATTCAGGTTTGTTACTGTTATGCTAAGGAGGATGACTGAACTTGCTATGCCATGATCATATGTCTACCAATATGTCTCAATACAACGTACATTCTTGACATTAAAACAAGAAAGCAGACTTTGAGGGAGACCCAGATTTAGTGGTTAGGGTGCACTGAGTAATGACTGTGACTCAAGCCTCTTATGGAAAATAATATTATTAGAGCCAGTGGGAAACTGTCTTCTTTATTGTGAAACAACTGGCTGTGGAGGCGTTTGCTCAAAAAATCTTTGCTCCTGGCAAGTTATAAAATAGAAGCTGAAACATTTATTCAGAGCTGTACTCTGTGCACATGTGTGCTGAACCATCCACAATTCATGCCATTGTTTGGAGGAGGGAATCCTAGAGACACACATTCCGCAGTGCAATCTGGAGACGTGTATGACCACAGATGCATTGACATATATTGTAAAGATGGGTACACTATAACTTTCAAGATTCTAGGCCCACTGTCTATATGTCTAACATTAAAAAAGTGAAGAATAGGTATTTCCACGTGGTGTAACTGTATGCTGCCAAGCAAAGATCTGCAAACACTGTCTCTGTTCCTCCTTCAAAATGTCCTGTAAAAAATAAAAGGTCAGAATCTATCATAAGTTGCATCAGTGCAATTTGAAGTGGAGCAAATGAAAATGAAATGTGACCATGTATGTTTTGGAGGGTTTTTTCCCCCTGTTTTTCTTATTTGGGTGCTCTTTTTCTTATGCAGTACTCTGTAGTATTCCCTACCCCCCATCCACCACCCTTCACTTCAGGATTATGGCAGTAGATTTTCATCTAGCTAAGCAATACACAATGATAGTGATGCTTTGCTTAAGTTCTTCATTTTTTAAAGTACACATTCATTCTGATTATATGTGGTCATCCATAAGGTGGACATAGAGCCCTATCTCTGCAATTTTTTATATATACACTTGATTAAGATGGTTGACTTTTTGATGATTTGGCTTCAGACTAGGAAGAAGGGAGTGGGGGGACTTGGGGAGTATGTTTAGGTGCCAGTAGTGGGCTCAGTGAAAAAATGTCAGTTAGCTGTAGTATAACAAACATTCTTATACCTGTCTGCTGATATAGTAGTAGATTGGTGCGGATTTAGTCTACAGAAACTAAGCCACTCCGCACTGGACAAGAAAACATGGAAGGAAATAGTGAGGGAGACATCGGACACCAACAGACACTGAGCCCATGGTTGATGATGATGATGTCAGCAGAAACCATTGGACTAGTCTGCTTTGGTTTATACAAAACCATTTTAACAGAGCAATTCCTTTATTTAACGGATGAGTTCCTCCATTTAAAGATGGCTAATAGAAACACAGCTGTTAGATGATAAGATTGATCATCATCAACAAGTTGGTTGTATAGTTATAAATGTTTTGTTTATTAAATCCAGGCATTTGTATCAACTATTTGTTTAAAGGTGTTCCACTCTAACAGGCTATGTACTATCTAGTAATAAACTGATTTTTTTTCCTTTCAACTTTAAATTTGGCCTTCACAGAATGGCTATTTCCCTCTGTATTTTTCCTACCACTAATTTAGTGTAAACATGCCAGTTTTTATATTTAAAATTTGCATTAGGGCAAGTATGGGATTGACAATTTGCTAGTTTTACCCCAAGGTGCAGGATAATGCTACGTACTAGACTGGGAAACTGCCAAACCAAAAATAGTTCGCAGAAAGATGCATTTGTGTTTAACTTTTTGAAAATAGTATTTTATCAAGATCTGTCCTAAGGGCTAAATTCTATCAGATGCCATGTTTGATCTCATGGATTTACTCTTTCTATAACTGAAAACATTATCAATTATTCCAAAAAAGAAAATCTGCATGAAAATGGTTTTATTTAATTTAGGCTCTGTGCTATAATAACTGGAAAGGTGATGACGCCTGCCAACAACATTTACATTGCAAATGTGTTCAGAATAATATTTAAATGGAGAGTCTATTTTAATAACATAGTAATTGTTTAATATATTAATAAATGTTTCCAGTGATTATTTTGTATCCCTACTTTTATTAAGCAAGGCTAAAATTCAATCCATCTAGTAAATTGTCTTTGTATGAGGAACTTTGGTGGGGGTTGAAAATGACACAATTCACCTTGTGGCCAGGGGAAGGAGTTCAGCTGCATTGCAACTGCTTATTCTAGTTTGCGAACTGCCACAAGAGACCATATTCACCCCTTACCTACAGATTGTCAGCCACTGTATCTGACAGAGATTGGATCCATGGCCCAGCTCCTGAAAGATATTTAAGCACCTCATTCTCATTTATTTCCCTGTCCACAAGATTCATCTCTGTTCCAGCCTACACTCTCACTCCTGCAATGCGAACCTGCCCTTCCCAGTATGTGCTACTCCTACACTTGTACACTGCTAGAAGAGGGGAATGGAAGCTGAAAGGGCCTGATGAGTGGAGCTGGGCAAATAATAGATTTTTTGTTTAAAGGCAATTTTTAAAGTGTTTTCACAGAACTAAAATAAATAGATAGCTCTGTAGCCTCGAGTGGTTGATTTTTCTCCCCTGCCCTTGTAATAAGAGTGAGTTTCTTCTTTCTTTTCCCTTGTTTTTATAACTGTTTTCATTCAAAATCTGCAATACACTCTCTGTTTTTAGACTGTACTGGCTTTAATGTAGGCAGAGTAAGGAGGAAGGAAAAATAGATTTTTGTAAGCCTTCTAGGCATTCTAATCCTATTATTGCAAAAAAAAAAATTTTTTTTTCAAACAGCAGGTGCACAAAGTAAACCAGCCAGGAGGAGGAATAGCTTTTTTTGCAATAATACAGTACTTTAACCAGTGTTTCACCTCTCTAACTCTCAGAGCATATAGGAAAGTACATAAGAAAAACAGTGCCATAAATTAGCTCTAAAATTGTAACTAACTTCTATTAGCATGAATCCCATGATATAAAACACATTTCCTGAAGTCTAGCTTCATTCCACTGTAAAGTATTCCATTGGAGCAGAAACCCTCTTAGAGTTGTACAAATCACACAGTTTTCTGAACAATCTTTGGGCAGCATAGGTTATTTTAATGGGTGCATCATTTTAAACTTAGTCTTCACCATCTGTTCTACCCTCTTCACAAATGGAAAAAGAATATAATTCACAACTGTGTTGTAAAATGTAAGATGAAACCAATTTTAAATGTGTGCATGTTCCTTACTCAATGAAGTGTGCATCTGTTATGTGTTTCTTGTGGGAGAAGGGGATGAGGGACTGCTGTGCCCAAAATGTCTTTTGTATTCTTTTAAAGGCAAACAAGAACTTTAAGAGGTTGATTCACTGTGAATACAAATTTATTCTAATATATTTTAAATGTATTTTGGAAAGTGTTAGTAAAAGCGGCCAGCTTGACATCCCAGAAATCGGAAGTGTTTTGTACATAGCAGAGCAGAAGGTAAAGTAAGCTTCCTAACTGTCTTGTGAATGTCTCAACTTCAGAAACCATAACTAGGTGGTCAGAGGAGAATTCCACTCAGTTTTAGTCCTTTTCACTGACAAAGCCAGGAAGAATTAATTCCGCAACACTTATCATGTGGACACCTGCATACAAGGAACAGACTATAGACCCCAATTATCTTCCCAGAGGTCAGTAAATAGCATGGGGCAGATTGAAACATTTGGCTAAAGGTGTGAGGAGACATTTCCACTATCCTTGACTGTCCAGTCCTAGTAGATGATGCATTCTTCATCCTATATTAAAAATTGTGTTCTTGTTAATATTACATAAAGCTATGTTGAAACTTTGTTTTTAGCATTAGGAAATAGATGGCTTGATTAGACTTTTCTTCTTTAGGTAAAATACTTAGTTGAAAAAAATGGGGCATTTTTCCTGAGAAAGGAGGGCAGGATTGTCCCAATAGAAACACTAGTTGAGCAATGAAGCTTGATCGTTGACTTTTCAAATTGAGAGCTAAGGCCTCAGAGAGTTCATTTTAAAATATGATGTGCGTATGCATGTCTATTATTCCCAGTTCTGCAAAGGAGCACAGAACGATGCTTAATTGCTTTATTTTTCCTTCGTAAAGACAAAAGAGTTAAAGAAATTAAAGAGGATATTGTTCCATACTGTGAGAGTTATTTATGAAGATTGCAGTATGTATTCATATGGGGTGTGTGTGTGGCTCCAAAGTAGCCATTCATGTATATTTGGTAGCTACCTTCTTTTTTAAAGAAACATACTGCTGTGTTTAGCTGATGGGTTGGAACATTCCATGAGGTACGTACTGTGATCTACGTTTTTAAAAAAAAAAATCTAAATTGGTATTTATATATGACAAGTACACTTTCCAAGAGTTGCTCTAAATACCTGCCTTTTGAATAATTTCTTAAATATATTTTAACCTAATAAGCAGTCTGTTGTGTAATAGAAATGTTGGAGCTACAGCAAGTTTTTCGTGTACAGAGAAACTGTTAAATGGGGGGGGGGAGAGGGTAAAAAAGACATCAGAACAGGTGGTGGTCTGCTGCTGTTACATTTGAGATGCAGGCAGTCACACATTCGGATGAAAGAATGAAGGGACATGAAAATGGGTGGGAATTCTAAAAAAGGTCCAATCACAGAAGGCCAATTTCATCCCAAGAGTCAGTGGATACATCTTCATTAAGATCAGTGGAGCTGTGCCTGCTCATGTCAAGCTGAATGTGGTCCACAGTTGTGAATGTAAACTAAACGTTAACTAATTGAAGATCTTTATTAGAGTCACTGCACACACAAACCTCCCATGAATATAAAGTAAGTTCCTACTAATGCTAATGGCAGAGTTGTGTGTGTACTCATAGTTAAATCCTCAGAAATAACTCTGGCAGAGACAACCCAAGGGGGAAGTATATTGTCCATTGTACAAATAAATGGAACATAATTTAAGTGATAGAGAGGCAAGGACTGCAGGCCACACTTGGATAAAATATCCAGTGCCTTTGCACATCAGGGCCTGTATCTATGCTTTTAATAAAGGTTATACAGCTAAGTATATAGTTTTACATGATAAACACTTTGCTGGAATGAGCCCTTAGTGGGTCGGTCTACGCCACAATTAAGCATCTGTGACTGGCCTGTTGAATTGTTGTGTAGATATTTGAGCTTGTGCTGGAGCATAGACTCTGAGACCTCCTGAAGGAGGACCATCCTGAGCCTGAATGTTTACACTCCAATTAAACAGCCTGGTATTCCAAGACCCATGAGCCAAAACAAAGACTGTAGGGTTAGTCCCTATGGTGTTATTACTATTGCCAGAGGGAGACATTGCAAGGAAGGAAAAAGTATGTCCCGTTTATGATTTTTAGTGACTGGGTGAGGATTTTTTCCTCATTTCATTACCCTAAGAATGTTTTGTTTTACTTCTAAACCTTTCTATCCTAGAAATGTACAGGTTAGTGATCCAAACACTGGTATTATTGTGGCAGAAGTGTCTTTTCTGAGCTGCAGTCACAAAAACTTGTCATGGAGCCAACTCCACAGAAAGATGGGGACATATAAACAATGAATTAATGGGATGTTACTGAATTCCTTTTATAGAAGAAAATCCCCAGAGACCAGTCCTTACATACATACATACATGCATATATCACTGACAAATCCACTTTTCAAGCCTGTTCAGGAATTATATTAACTTATAATATTAACTTGTTCATTTACATTTTGGTAAAGAAGCTCTCTGTCCTCATAAAAATTCTACTAAACTTGAATAAAAGCAGTACCTGACATGCATATAATATAGGTAGTTTTCATACTGGCATGCTGTACAAAGTGTGTTGGAAGAAGCAGAGGTGGTGAAAGTATACCACACTAGTCTTGTGATGGGCTGCCAAGAGTGCATTTAGCTAACATAATGGGAATATACCAGCAGTAAGATGATTGATTAATTTATTTTTCATTATAAAGTAGTATCTCTGAGCCCTAGTCATAAACCAGGGCCCCATTGAGCTAGGTGTTGTACAAATACAGAACAAAAAAATGGTCTCTGTCCCAACAACTTTATAAGTATAAGATGAGGAAGTTGTTGGAGATGAACAGGAAAAGGCAGGAAAACAATGACACTGTTCAGTGTGATGGGCATACTAGCTTCCAACTCAACATGAAGTTTTTGTTGGTGCCATGGAGAATGAAGAGTGCAAACAATATTGGTTTTGAAAAATATTTTACAGACCATTTAAGAAATATCACCGAGTCAGAAATGTACTTCTGTTCCCGCACAAGAACAAAATTTTCTTTGCTAAACTGTAAATTGTTCATTACAGTTAATTCTTTAAAAAAGTTTTCCAGTAGACAAAGCTAATATATAAGTGTAATGGCTTATTTTGTGTTCATCAAGGATGGTAATTCAGTCTCATTTATTGAAAAGTTCCTCTCTGTGGTCATGTTTGCCTGGAAATGCTTTTCTGTCTAAAAGAAGGTAGTTGAGCTGGCCTATAATCTTTCTATATATATAAAAATATTTTCCTGCTGGGGTGACAGAGTGATGTCATCATGTCACTCTGTGTCCCACAGGCCCCCACCCTCCCCAGCCACACGGCCTTCTCCCTCCCTCCCTCAACCAATGCTGAAGGCATGGCTTCCCTGGTCTGGGGTGTGGCAGCAACAATGCAGTTTCCACTGTGCTCTAGGGAGGGGCTGGGAGCCACGTGGCCTCCACCTTCACCCAGGAGGAAAGCCATGAGGCCTCCACCCTTGTGGCTGGAGGCGCGGCCAAGCTTGGACAGGGGCAGATGAGTGGACGAGGCCAAAGAGGCAGAGGTGGGGGGGGGAGGGAGGAGAGACGGCACAAAGGCCGGGGTGGCTTCAGCCTCTGGGCTGGCAGGGAAGAGCTGGGGACAGGGTGGCCTCAGCCCCAGGCCATCCCTGGCAGCCGGGGGAGAGCTGGGCCTGGCACAGCTTTGGCCCAGCCTCCTGGTGGCCACAGGGAGTGAGCTGGGCCAGCTGTACCCTTGGACTGACCCATCTGCCCCTGCAGCTGTGGAGAAGAGCTGGGGCTGGCCTCACTTCGGGGTTCCTGGCACTTGGGGGGAGAGATTCGGGGCAGGCCACGGCAGCCACGCTCTTCCTATCCCGAGAGAAGGAGGTTGGTGAGCGTAGCGAGCAGGGGGCACCTTCCCCTAATTACCTTAATGAATTTTAAAGGGTTGAACATCCCAACTGTTTTGTTCTGCTTGTTTTTTATTTTATACAATATAGATACTATTGCACCGGGATCTCTGCAACACATCAATTTAGAATGATTTGGAATATTTTAGGCTCTGTTTTCAATAAAGATGTTAAGCATCCCTGAAACCAGAAGCTAGGTCCGCTGACGACCTACTGTATCTCTATCACCAGCGATTTTTTTCCCTTTAAACAAATAACACAGACACTCCAATTTAGGGCCAAACCATATATTGTAAATTTTGAAACAGCAACGCATGAAACTTACAACAACCAATACCCAATCCAACCCTAACCTGAAGAGAGAGAGAGGATAGGAAAACCCCTAAAACAAGGTAGGAATATTCATTACACACTCCTTGTGACCTTCAATATGTCGGCTAATTGAAAGCTTCGGAGGAGGAACAACGAGGAGAACCCTTGAAGCACAATTCCTGGCCTTCGGCACAGGATGGAGAGGGAACCTAAAGTAAGTAAGTCCTTAATAGGTGGTGGCTTCTCCTTGGTATGGAGGTGATTAACCCTTTGATGCAATCACACAAACCAGAGGGCAGTCCAGATGGTGTTACATGAAAGGAAGGCTGCTGTTATTTCAAGTACCAAGTCCTTATCCTGAGCCTTCACTACAGCAATGAAGACAACAGTGCACCCTTGGTCTGGATCCAAAGAGCCAACATGAACTCTCTTCACAGGAAGCTTTTATTACCTTCAAGGTGGGAAAACTAGTTGCGAACTGGGTTAATCAATTTAGGGCCGTGTACATAGATCTAGCGTAATGAGTGCATAGATCTTGGGCTGGGTGCACAAATTAGAAATGAGTGCAACTCCATGTGTACTGAGTGCAAAGCACTTTGAGCGGGAAAATCCGGATTTGGCTGGATTTTATCCCTTCCCTTCAGCTTCATGGAGACCCTCAGACTCCATTTTGAATCACTGATTGTGCACACTAAGTATTCAAATACACCCCCTTATCTATTATACATCTTTGATTACCCATATCATATCCATATCACTAACTACATGCAACAATACAGGCAATCATCCTATGCTCTAGTCACCTTTAATATAGTCATACAACAAAAAATATGGAAGGGCTGTCCCATGATCATAGTTACATCAGCCCACTCCTTCAATAGCATGGGGAAAGATGAGCTTTACATTCTGTCTTAAAACATAACATATTGGGAGGAATGAGTTCCAAAACTGAGGACCTTAGAGAATATCCTGCCTGTCACCCTTCACTTGTTTCTAGTGGTATATATTCTAGTGGGCAGGTGAGGGTCAAGCTCTAAACCCTTTATAGCAACATGAAAAGAAAACTATGCAAGTAGAAATTTAGAGTTTCCTTTCCTTAAATGTTTTCCTATTAAGTAGAATATCCTGGTTTTTATTTAATACCGTAAAGTTGGCTAGTAATCCACTACTGATCCCACTGATGTTCCAGGAGATCTTTCCATGGTAATCCAACCCCTGAATCATCAAATAGTTTAGCCATATATTTCTTTTTTAACTAGGTGTGTTTACAAAAGGATTAGAGTCTAGATCAGGGATGGACAATAAAATGGTGGTGGTTTGCTAGGGTTAACCTCTGGTGGGCTGCCACCATTATATTTACCTGCACTCTGCAGGAACTGACAACTGCTGCTCCTGTTGGCTGCGAATCGCTGTTCCTGGTCAATGTGAGCTGCAGAATATGGCTCAGACTGGGACACCACTTTCTGTAGCTCCCACTGTCCAGGAACAGTGATCCATGGCCAACAGGAACCGCAATCGCCTGAACCTACAGAGGCGCAGGTACATTAGTGGTGGCAGACCAGATCCTTCCACAGCGCAGTATTTGCCTATCCTTGGTCTAGATTAAGTAGTGGCACAGCAGTATTGTAAGGTCAGACTGGGTCAGAGAAATGTTCCAGCTCAGTATCTGACCTCTGACAGTGGCCAGTCCCAGATCGTCCAGAGGAAATGAACAAAACGGGGCTATTGTCAGGTGATCCACCCTGCCATCCAGTTCTAGCTTCTGAATGTTGGAGATTTAGGGGCCCATGGAATGGGGTGGTGTCCCAGACCTTCGCTAATTGGCAGTGGTGGATCTGTCTTCAACACACTTACCTAATTCTTTTTTAAACACTGTTACATTCTTGGTTTTCACAACATCCCACATCAAGGGGTTCCACAGGCTGACCGTGCCTTGTATAAAGAAGTACTTCCTTTTGTTTCTTACACCTGCTGCCTATTAATTTTATTGGGTGACCCTTAGTTTTTGTAAATAACAGCTGTTAAGTTATGTATACGCAACATGAAACTGATACACTACAATAACTGTTTATCTTTCAGATCCAAGTCTTACTCATACTTACTGTGTTCGTGGTAATGCCAGTGTGTCACTTCTAAAATGAATGTGCATCAGCTGCTTAAATTGGAAGAAACATTTTATCCAAACAAAAGGGAAATATTGTGAACTTCTATCCCATTTCTGGCTCCTCGGGCAGATTACACACAACTATTTAATTTTCAAAAATTGCAGTGTAATTCTTTCTACTTGTGTGTTAGCCTTTTATTTACTGTTGTTTCTAAGCTAGAAGTTGTCATACTTAAAATTTTTCGGTCCCCATGTGCTGTGTTGTATATAAACTTCTCCTTGCTACTTTTCCTCCAGTCTTTTTTCTCTCTCTTTTTTTTTTTTTTTTTTTTTTTTCCTGGCAACTGGTGATAGAGGATGGTAGTCCTTGCCTGTGAATCTTGGATTTTTAACAATTGCTCTTGCTCTGGGACT
Source organism: Rafetus swinhoei (assembly GCA_019425775.1). Classification (NCBI taxonomy): domain Eukaryota; kingdom Metazoa; phylum Chordata; order Testudines; family Trionychidae; genus Rafetus; species Rafetus swinhoei. Next base: position 183,928,133 of record CM033437.1, on the reverse strand, counting down.
GCTGGTTTTAGCTCATTAATCTAATGTTGTAATAACCCCTGGCTAGGTTCCATATTCATTCTGACTGCTACGGACTCCTATGTATAACATAAGGATGCTAATTAACCAGTAAGGGCCTTCAGTATGTTACCTTTACACATACTGAGAATGTTGCTTCACAGGTAGCCCCTTTGATTTCAGTAGGTCATTCATGGGGGAAATATGAATAAGAATATCAAATCTGGCCTAAATAAAAGCAAAATGAAGTTCTGTTTTGGGGGAAGAAATGCTATAAAACTAGCTTATTTTACTTTTGATATTATTGAATGATAAAACTCACTATTCAAAATTTTTCCTTCTGTATGGAAGACAGACTGACTGTCCTGAGTAGGTGTGAAAGAGATGGTCAGAGTGCAAAGACATTGTTTTCTCTTTCTCTATTCAAGTGGTATTACTTTAGCAAAAGGCTTATAGCTAACAGCTCAAAATGTAAATGGGAGTCAGTATTTTCAAGTCCTTTAAGATATTTAGCTGGATACATGTGCCTGCTGCATGCCTGGAAATTCCAGGAAACAATTGAAGTAATGTGGTATGTAACTTGTCACTTAAATCACCTTCTGGACCAGGTAAGTGCAGGATAGTTCATGGGACACCAATTGTTTGAAAAAACTTTAGAGATGAACTTGGCAATGAAAGGCTGGTAAGTTTAACTTTAGTATCAAGCAAGCTGATTGAAACTGTGGCAAATAGCAAATACAGAAATTAACATGATTTGTTGGGAAAGAGTCAACACAGCTTCTGTAAGAGGAAATCTTGGGATCAACAAATATGTGGACAAGGATGACCCCGTAGATACAATGTACATGGACTTTAAGAGAGCCTTTCATAAGGTCCCTCACAAAAGGATCATAAGCAACGTGAGCTGTCATGGAATAAGAGAGAAGGTCATCTCATGGACCAATAACTGGTTAAAAGACAGGAAACAAATGGTAGGAATAAATGGTCATTTTCCAAACTATAGCTAAATAGCAGTGACTAGGTATCAGTATTAGGATCAGTGCCATTCAACAAATTCATAAATGATCTGGAACAAGAGGTAAACAGTGTGGTGGCAAACTTTGTAGAAGATACTAAATTAGTAAATTACTATAGTTAAGTCCAAAACAGGCTGAAAAGTTAAAGGGATCTGAAAAAACTGGGCAACAAAATAGCCGATGAAATTCAATGTTGATAAATGCAAAGTAACGCACATTGGAAAACACAATCCCAACTTTAAAAACTGGGCTCTACATTACCAATTCACTCTCAAGAAAAATATGTTGAAGTCTTCATGGATAGTTCTTTGAAAACAACTGATCAATGTGCAGCAACAGTTTAAAAAAAAGATAACAGACTATTAGGAATCATTAGGAAAGGGATAGAAAATAAGAGAAAATATCATATTGGCAATATATAGATTGATGGTAAGCCCACATCTTGAACACTGAGTGCAGATATAATCACCCCATTTCACTAAAGATATATTAGAATTGAAAAAAGTTCAGAAAAGAGCAACAAAAATGATTAGGTGTATGGACCAGCTTCCATATGAGGTGATATTAATAAAACTGGGACTTTTCAGCTTGGAAAAGAGATGACTAAGGGGGAATGTATTGGGTGTCTATAAAATCATGACTAGTGTGGAGAAAGTAAATAAGGAGAAGTTATTTTAAAAAAATCCAAAGATGGTAAATTGATTTCAATAAGGTTTGGCCAGTATACTGTTACATCTGTCACTTCCTAAATATGGTTAGGGCCTAGTTACCTAAGGTCCTGGTTGGCTTTTTCTTCTTCTTCTACTATAGTAATTGAGCATATGGATGTGTAATCTGGAAGTTAGGTACTGAAATGGGACTCAGAACAGCTGGGTTAAGCTCCCAGCTCTGCCATAGACTCTCTAACAGACCTTAAGCAGGTCAGCTTTGTTCCTTCATTCCCTATCTATAATAGGGAGACAATAAATTTCCTTACCTCATACCAGTGTAAAGAGGATAAATACATTCATGTTGTGAGGTGTTCGAAAACTACAGTGGGGCCATGAACATTAATATTGAGAGAAAAGATCAGCAGTGGCAATTGAGCTGGCACTCCTGGGTTTAGTCAGGAGGGCCCTAAAAGGCAGAGCACCTTCAGGGAAGAAGCCACCTCTAGAACTTCCTAGCTCATGATACCATCTACATGTTTTGTTAGTCTATAAAGTGCTACCAGACCATTGGTTGGTTTTTTTTCTGTACAGACTAACTTGGCTGTCCCCTAAAGCTTCTGCCCCTAGTAGTTCAGCAGAGTCTAGGGCTATGGCTACACTACAGAGCTTACAGTGGTGCAGTTGTACCTCTGTAATGCTGCTAATGCAGATGCTCCAAGATATACCTGATCCCAGATCTTTCAATGGTTTAGTATTAAAATTAATAAAAATGTCATCTGTCCCTTTCACCTCTGGGATGGGAAGATTCTGCACTCCTCCAGTCCTCAGCTGTGTCCTAAAGGTATGACTGAGGATCAAGGCCCCAACCTGACATGAGCAACTCCCAAAGGCACCATTTGCACACAATAGATCTCATTGCAAGATTGGGTTCTAATTGTATAATCAGTGGAGCTGAGTGCAATTATTTATCTGCAATTTTTTTTCAATGAAAAATGAACTTTTGGGCCAAATGAAACATTTCATGAATTTGAGACTAACTCACCACATTATTTCTGCTGAGTGGGAAAGGGAAGAAAAACCGCTTTTAATATTGACATGTTTGAAATGAAGATATTCTGTTTTTTTGTTGTTGTTTTTTTTTTAATTCTAAACACATTTTCTTTTTGAATTTTACTGCAACTTCATTTGAAAAACAAAAAAACTTCAAACCCCAACTAAATATTTTCTTGAAGGTTAAACAAATTGTTTCATTTGATACAAAATAAAATAGGTTTTGATTGAAAAATCAGTTATTTGCATGGCACTAGTAATCAGCCCCCTCTCTATGTAGAGGGAGATCTGCACTGTGTGGTTCAGCTTAACTACAGTGCCGTTAAAGACAAGCTGAATTATGAATATCAATGGACTTTATACAGTCCTGCCTCGTCTGCCTGAGAAAGGGCTGGCAACAAATATCCACAGTAAGGGAAATCTTTTTGAGGACGACGAGTCCGCTGGGATAAAAATGAAAAACAATATTCCAGTATATGAAATCATTCACATTCAGAACAGCTTATTGAAAAATACGTTATTGTTAAAGGCAATTCACAGTGAGTTGCATCTTTTCAAATGCCATTCTTGACATGTATCCTTGGAATGATTATAGAGGATAATCTGATATGCACATGGACATGAATAGGTATAACACTTCATCTCAGTGACACCTCATGCCTAGAAAATTCACAAAGATTTATTGCACTAAAAATAGAGGCAGCTGAAAGTGATCATTTTAAACCATAATTGTTACTTTTTGCTTGTAGCACTTTCTATACGTAGAAAGCAGGAGTGCAGTATCAGTGATGTTCTTGCACGGAAGTGAGATTAGAGTATTTAAACATCTGCTCATTTCAGGCTACAAGTTGTTCAATCTGAACAGCTCCTTTTTTGCCAATATTTTTAAGATAAAAATTATAGCATCAGTTAATTAAAAAGTATGCCCAGTAGAGAGCAGTTGCCATGATATCAAGGCTCAACAACTCAAGAAATACGTAAATTACTGACTTCTGTATGCATTTTACAGGATGTTGACAGATGCCAGAAGAAAGTACAGGTTTCAAAATGTACATATTGTGTGCTGAAATTTAGAAGTAAGTCTCTTCACCACAGACAAAAGAAGAGGGGTACAAAATTAATAACTATAGTGGCTATAAATTTAGCAAGTAGGATTTAATCACCTGTTATGCTATCTTTTTTTGCACAATACATGAACCTTTCTCTGTTAATTTGTCAGACACAATATATCCTTTAAAAATAAATAAAGGGCACTTAATAAAAATGGAATTCAATATGAGAAACCACTTAACTTGCTCCATTCACATGGGTCATCCCATTGCAGCCAATGGGGTTAAATGCCTAAGGGAACTAGATAGGATTTGCCACCAAATTGGTGCTTTAGCAAATTCTGCTTGGAACCCTCTTCCTCACCACAGGATGGGGAAGGAAATCTCTGTGATGCTTTCAATGCTGAGTCTGTCCCACCAAAGAAGAGGAACCTGCCCATAAGTCTGATGCATGCCCCAAAGTCCCTGTATCTCCAGTGTCTGCTCTGACCAAATGCATGGCTACAAGGGAATTACATCACTGGAAGTCACTCTGACTGCACTGCATTTTGAGACTCTTACAAGTGGAAGGTTTTAGTAGAAAGGTAACAACAATACAAGCCAAGACTATGTATCTTTTCTTAAGTAATTTTCCAAGTCCAGAGACAATGGTGGGGGACAAATTATAAGAATTTCTGTTCTCCACAGACATTTCCTGCCGACCTAATCTTGCTCCCTTACTAGACTGCCGTCTTGCACAGTAATACAGACCTATATTATACCCTTTGTGGGATCTCTAACAAGTGACATAATGATGCCACAAAAGCAGTTGACCATTTTCTGTGCAGGAGAGAGAGGCTCCATGCTTGGAGGGTCCTGGTCCGTGGAATGAGTGTTAAGGTTCCAGTATCTGTTTTGATATTTTGATATCCCAGCACACAAGGGAAAAGAATGAACAAAGAATTGAGGTTGCTGATGAATGAAATAATTAAAGTGGAAAAATGTAAATATGTACTTTAGTGCATAAATACTAACAGCAGCATCTACCTTACACTAGAGATGCCCTCAATATCTGTTCAGTTGTTAACTCTGAAGACTGTCAACTGGAAACATAAAATCTATGATCCTTTTTAATTGTTTCTAGCTTTTATCCTAATCAGCAGGCTCTCTTACAATATTCACAAGATCTAGACATACAGAATAAGTGGCATGAGTATGAGATGTAAATATTTTGTTTTCCTTATAAAATAGGTAATAATACTACTTTCACTGATATTTTCAAGTTAGCCTAAACTATCAACCTTTGACCAGTGTCTACAAATATATAATCTGAGTAATTTACACTATCAAACTATTAAAGATTTTGTTACAGTAGGTCTATGTGGACTGGAATATAATTATTGGAAGCAATGCAGAGTTTTGCTATTCACTTCACTGGGGCCAGGGTTCCATTCACTCTCTTGAGTGGAATTTTATCCATGGAGGTTGTGAAGTTTTGGGTTTGACAAGCCCATCAAGTGATTTGGTCACCTTCTGTCTTGTAACTCTGGATGTTTTAGGACTAGGCAGCATTGGTCCACAGTTCTGACCCAAGTACCTTGCCAGCAGCCCACAAAATTTCACCCTAGCCTTGCCTGGTTACTTTTTGCAGGCTAAGAACATAAGAACGGCCATACTGAGTCAGACCAATGGTCCATCTAGCCCAGTATTCTGTCTGCTGACAGTGGCTAATACCAGATGCCCCAGAGGGAAGGAACACAACAGGTAATCCTCATGTGATCCCTCCCCTGTCATCCATTTCCAGAGAAACAGAGGCTAGGGCCACCATTCCTACCCATCCTGGCTAATAGCCATTGATGGACCTAACCTCCATGAATCTATCTAGCTCTTTTTTGAACCCTGTTAAAGTCCTGCCTTCACCACATCCTCTGGCAAGGAGTTCCACAGGTGAACTGCGCTGAGTGAAGAAAAACTTTGTTTTGTTTGTTTTAAACCTGCTGCTTATTAATTTCATTTGGTGACCCCTAGTTCTTACATTGTGGGAATAAGTAAATTCATGAGTCCATATATAATATTAACGCATGCATTTTACCAGGACATTCATGATCAGCATGGCATCAGCTTTTATATAGAACACAATAGTAAATACCTTGGGGGTAGGGTGTAATGAGTTGGGTCTGATGGGATATATCAGTGGACATTAAGGGCTCTTATAGTGAAAGAGAGGCTTACAGGATCATGCTCAAATATAGTGCACATCTAGCTGCTGATTTGTGCTCATTGGCTTCTTAAAAAAACCCAGAGAGCCAGCTCTGTTCTTTTGAACACTTAATAGTTGTGTAGGGAAGCACTAAAAGGTTATTTTAGGATGCACTTCTCAAGGAAGGTGAGCCACTAACAATAAAACAAATAGTGGAAATAATTATAGTGGTATCAGCTAGCATTGTTTTAGTTAAGGGTCTTCCAGCCCTTCTGTTTATAGATGGTATAAAAGATATCACCCACTGAGTGTTTAGTCTGCTTTTCACAAATTTCAAACAGTCAGTGTCACATTCCAGAGCGCAACCCAATCCACTGAAGTGTTGTCATCACTTGAGTACCTCACAATACTTGTGCTGGTATAGTTTTCTATCTGGCCTTTTCAGAAACAACCAAACAACATTCAGGCCACACCCTGAATATCTGTTTATAACTGTAGCTGCTAGCAAGACTGACCCCAGCAGCCTTGATTAGTCCCTATGGGGTGACCCCACCAGAATCACAGCCCCAAATTTTCCTCTAAAGTATGTGTGTTTCACTGTCTAGCCCCTCCTGAATAGTGCAGATGTTGGAGGTGCATAGCCCCTGTAAAGGGATCAGTGTAGAACAATTTAGAACATAAGAATGGCCGTACTGGGTCAGACCAAAGGTCCATCTAGCCCAGTAGCCTGTCTGCCGACAGTGGCCAGCACCAGGTGCCCCAGAGAGGGTGGACCGAAGACAATGATCAAGCGATTTGTCTCCTGCCATCCATCTCCAGCCTCTGACAAACAGAGGCCAGGGACACCATTTCTATCCCCTGGCTAATAGCTTTTTATGGACCTAACCTCCATGAAATTATCTAGCTTCTCTTTAAACTCTATTATAGTCCTAGCCTTCACAGCCTCCTCTGGCAAGGAGGTTCCACAGGTTGACTACACGCTGTGTGAAGAAGAACTTTCTTCTATTAGTTTTAAACCTGCTACCCATTAACTTCATTTGGTGTCCTCTAGTTCTTCTATTATGGGAACTAATAAATAACTTTTCTTTATTCACCCTCTCCACACCACTCATGATTTTATATACCTCTATCATATCCCCCTTCAGTCTCCTCTTTTCTAAACTGAAAAGTCCCAGTCGCTTTAACCTCTCCTCATATGGGACCCGTTCCAAACCCCTAATCATTTTAGTTGCCCTTTTCTGAACCCTTTCCAAGGCCAAAATATCGTTTTTGAGATGAGGAGACCACATCTGTACACAGTACTCAAGATGTGGGCATACCATAGTTTTATACAGGGGCAGTAAGATATTCTGTGTTTTATTTTCTATCCCTTTCTTAATAATTCCTAGCATCTATTTGCCTTTTTGACCGCCACTGCACATGTGTGGAAGTTTTCAGAGAACTATCCATGATAACTCCAAGATCTCTTTCCTGATTTGTCATAGCCAAATTAGTCCCCATCATACTGTACTTATAGTTGAGGTTATTTTTCCCGATGTGCGTTACTTTACACTTATCCACATTAAATTTCATTTGCCATTTTGTTGCCCAATCACTCAGTTTGGTGAGATCTTTTTGGAGTCCCTCACAGTCTGCTTCTGTCTTGACTATCCTAAACAGTTTGGTATCATCCGCAAACTTTACCACCTCACTGCTTACCCCTTTCTCCAGATCATTTATGAATAAGTTGAACAGGATTGGTCCCAGGACTGACGCTTGGGGGACACCACTAGTTACCCCTCTCCATTCTGAAAATGTACCATTTATTCCTACCCTTTGTTTCCTGTCTTTTAACCAGTTCTCAATCCATGAAAGGACCTTCCCCTCTTATTCCATGGCCATGTAATTTACACAAGAGCCTTTGGTGAGGGACCTTGTCAAAGGCTTTCTGAAAATCTAAGTATACTATATCTACTGGATCCCCCTTGTCTGCATGTTTGTTAACCCCCTTCAAAGCACTCTAATAGATTAGTAAGACATGATTTCCCTTTACAGAAACCATGTTGACTTTTGTCCAACAAATTATGTTCTTCTACGTGCCTCACAATTTTATTCTTTAATATTGTTTCGACTAATTTGCCTGGTACTGAAGTTAGACTTACCGGTCTGTAATTGCCAGGGTCGCCTCTAGAGCCCTTTTAAAATATTGGTGTCACGTTAGCTACCTTCCAGTCATTAGGTACGGAAGCCGATTTAAAGGATAGGTTACAAACCACAGATAATAGTTCAGCAATTTCCCATTTGAGTTCTTTTAGAACCCTAGGGTGAATGCCATCCGGTCCCGGAGATTTGTTAATATTAAGTTTTTCTATTTGTTCCAAAACCTCCTCTAATGACACTTCAATCTAGGACAGTTCCTCAGATTCATCACCCACAAAGATTTGGGAATCTCCCTAACGTCCTCAGCCATGAAGACTGAAGCAAAGAAATCATTTCGTTTCTCCGCAATGGCTTTATCGTCCTTGATTGCTCCTTTTATATCTCGATTGTCTAGGGGACCCACTGGTTTTTTAGCAGGCTTCCTGCTTCTAATGTACTTAAAAAACATTTTGCTATTTCTTTTTGAGTTTTTGGCTAGCTGTTCCTCAAAATCTTTTTGCTTTTCTTATTACATTTTTACACTTGATTTGACAGTGTTTATGTTCCTTTCTATTTATCGCACTAGGATTGACTTCCACTTCTTAAAAGATGCCTTTTTGTCCTCACTGCTTCTTTTACATGGTGGTTAAGCCACGTGACTCTTTTCTAGGTCTCTTGCTATGTTTTTAATTTGGGGTTATACATTTAAGTTGGGCCTCTATTATGGTGTCTTTAAAAGTTTCCATGCAGCTTGCAGGATTTGGCTCTAGTCACTGTGCCTTTTAATTTCTGTTTAACTAACCTCCTCATTTTTGTGTAATTCTTTTGAAATTAAATGCCAGAGTTCTGGACTGCTGAGGTGTTCTTCCCACCACAGGAATGTTAAATGTTATTATATTATGGTCACTATTCCCAAGCGGTCCTGTAATGGTTATCTCCTGGACCTGATCCTGCGCTCCACTCAGGACTAAATCGAGAATTGCCTCTCCCCTTGTGGGTTCCTGTACTAGCTGCTCCAAGAAGCAGTCATTTAAGCCATTGAGAAATTTTATCTCCGCTTCTCTTCCTGAGGTGACATGTACCCAGTCAATATGGGGATAATTAAAATCCCCCATTATTATAGAGTTCTTTATTTTGGTAGCCTCTCTAATCTCCCTCAGCATTTCAATGTCAGTATCGCTGTCCTGGTCAGGTGGTCGATAATATATCCCTACTGCTAATTTCTTATTATTGGAGCATGGAATTACTATCCATAGCGATTCTATTGAACATGTTGATTCATTTAATATTTGTATTTCATTTGATTCTACATTCTCTTTTGCTACTTTAAATGGTGTTCTCCACACAGTTTAATGAAAATTGATCCAATGTTGTTTTTGAAGAATTAAATCAGTTTATTTAACCACAAAGAGAGCCATTAGTTCGAATTAACTTTCATAGAGTCTATACATACGAACTGCTAGTTCGAATTTAATTTGAACTAGTGGAGCACTTAATTCGAACTAGGTAAACCTTATTCTACGAGGATTAACGCCTAGTTCGAATTAAGTAGTTCGAATTAAGGGCTGTGTAGCCACTTAATTTGAACTAGTTGGAGGCTAGCCCTTCCCAGCTTGCCATGGTGGCCACTCTGGGCCAAACCAGGGAAACATTTCTGCCCCCCTCCCGGCCCCGGAGCCCTTAAAGGGGCACGGTCTGGCTATGGTGCTTGTGCCAGTTGCAAGCCTGCCAGCACCCAGCCAGCAGACCCTGCACCTGGCACGGCATGAGCCAGCCACCCGCTGCCACCCAGCCCTCCGCCTCTTCCCAGGACCAGGCTGGCGGCTCCCAGGAGCCTGCCCGGGGCTGTAAGAGGCGGGCGCCCACCTGGTCTAGTGCAGAGATCGTGGACCTCATCGAGGTTTGGGGGGAGGCCTCCAACGTCCACGATCTCCACACTAGGCACAGGAATGCGGTCGTCTAGGGCAGGATAGCTGCCAGCCTGGCCACCAGAGGCCACATGCGAACCCAGGAGCAGGTTTGCATGAAAATCAAGTTGGTCCAGTGAGACCCCCGACCCTGAGCCCTGAGCTTAGAACATAAGAACATAAGAATGGCCGTACTGGGTCAGACCAAAGGTCCATCTAGCCCAGTAGCCTGTCTGCCGACAGCGGCCAGCACCAGATACCCCGGAGGGGATGGACCAAAGACAATGACCAAGCGATTTGTCTCGTGCCATCCATCTCCAGCCTTCCACAAACAGAGGCCAGGGACACCGTTCCTACCCCCTGGCTAATAGCACTCCATGGACCCAACCTCCATGAATTTATCTAACTTCTCTTTAAACTCTGTTATAGTTCTAGCCTTCACAGCCTCCTGTGGCAAGGAGTTCCACAGGTTGACTATGTGCTGTGTGAAGAAGAACTTTCGCTTATTAGTTTTAAACCTGCTGTCCATTCATTTTATTTGGTGTCCTCTAGTTCTTCTATTATGGGAACTAATGAAGAACTTTTCTTTATTCACCCTCTCCACACCACTCATGCTTTTATAGACCTCTATCATATCCCCCCTCAGTCTCCTCTTTTCTAAGCTGAAAAGTCCCAGTCTCTTTAGCCTCTCTTCATATGGGACCTGTTCCAAACCCCTAATCATTGTAATTGTCCTTTTCTGAACCCTTTCCAAGGCCAAAATATCTTTTTTGAGGTGAGGAGACCACATCTGTACACAGTACTGAAGATATGGCGTACCATTGTTTTATACTTCCCCCTCCTCCTTCTTCCCCTGGCTTCCCCCTTCCAGCTCCCTCCTCCTAGGTTTCCACCTCCCCTCTCCCACCCTCTCTCTTCCTCTCCACCTCCTTTCCCAGTCTCCCAGAGGTTAATCCCCCAGTTTTGTTAAATAATGAGAGTTTCTATTTTTGAGCACACGTGTCGTTTATTTTTTACATCAGGAAGGGGGGCTAGGGAAGGGTAAGTGGAAGGAGGTGAGGGAGGAATGGGGCACGAGCCCCCGATGGGGAGGACTGGGGTGGCTCTGCGGGCTCCTCGGGGTGGAAGCTCTCCTGCAGGGCCTCCTGGATCCTGACAGCCCCCCGATTGACACCCCGGATGGCAGCCTGCGGCAAGTGCAGCTGGGCTGATGGCAGAGTGCTGTGATGTGCAGAGTGTGGGCACTCAGGGCACTCCAGGACAGGACTGCTTTGCTGTCCCTCATCGAGGTAGACAAGCAAGCGGGGAACCCTGAGAACTGTCTGTCTGGGGTGGGGATCGGGTCCCTTTGAGCACAGCGCTTGGCTAGCCTGAGGCAGCAGCTCCACACTCTAAGTCCTAACCTGATGCCCTGCTGGCACTGGTTCCGGCCAGCCTTAACTTCGGTTCAGGGTCCACTCAATGTGGACATGCTAGTTCGAATTAGCAAAATGCTAATTCGAATTAGTTTTTAGGTCTAGATGCACTAATTCAAATTAGCTAATTCGAATTAACTAATTCGAACTAAATTAGTTTGAATTAGTGCTGTAGTGTAGACATACCCAGATTGGTTTTAAGTGAATATAGGACATTAAAGTCCAAAAGGCTAAAAGATAAATTATGATAAATGTTTTCTAGTACTAAAATTTAGCAAACTAGACTTAGTTCAAGTTAAAATTCTTACCATATATTCCCAGAAACAGAGAACCAAATTTTAGGTTAAGATTTCTCACAATGGCTGCATTCTCTGTCAATTTAGGTGAAAAAGGGAGAGAGAAACACCTTTTCATGGTTTTTGCCCTTCACTTTCATAGTCTAGTCACCCTTTGAAATACATTGCTTCTGAGGGTTCTGAGGGTTGCCAATCAACTTTGAGACCTGTGTAGAGCTTGAATTTGAGATACTGGCTTACCCACTCCTCCAGGCTTGTGTGGTAAACACATTTCAGTCATTACTTTGGCTTATAGTTATAACTTTACAGATAATATTGTCCCATGCATTTCACCATGACATTGTTGACCAACAAATTATTAGTTTTTAAGTGATTCTTCACGGAGTGTATTTTATACAAGGATTATGGTGTGCTAGTATGGGGGTATATCCATTTCTCTGAGTTAGAACAATACCTATTTTTTTATGTTTGTTATTTGCTATCTTGGTTGTTAAAATAACTTGATTCTTTTCTTGATATATCTTCTCATAACTTTCAACCATTTCCATATATTTTGAGACATAAGCCTGGTCTATATTTAAAATTACACTGGGATTTTAAATCAATTGGAAGTTAAACTTGTGCATCTTGGAATAAAAAATGTCACCCAGGGTATATGGAATAATGCTATTGAACATGCAGAATAGTACGGTATGGGTGAAATCCTGGTTCCACTCAAGACAATGATAAAACTCCATTAGAGTTCAATTAAATCAGGATTTTAGTTTGATTTTACAAGCTACAGCCATCTGTACTGCATACCAGTATAGGGTTCAGTTGCTGTTAAGTTACCATGCCTGTCTGAGCACTCAGAGACTAAGTACCTGTAGCACAGAATTTCATGTTCAAGGGATGAGTATAGCTGGCAAAGGTAGGATATTACTCCTTAGTGGTGACTTTTAAGCAGACTGTGAAATTTCTACTGTGCCTCTTCCAATGCTTATATATCCTGAAGTTCTCAATTACAAATATAATTCATAGAGGGTACAGCTAGATCTATCGGGAAAAAAATATGCAAAATGCGCTGTGCTTTTCAATATCTTTTTCTAATACTTTTGATTTCCAATACTGATGATTCCAATATCTTTCTCCAATACTTTTGTCGGAAGAGGCTTTTGGCCCGTCTAGACTGGGCCAAATTTTGGAAAACCACTCTCTTTCAAAAGCCCCTTTCTTCGTTGTGGAATGAGGAGTACAGGGACTTCCAAAAGAGTGCATTTGCTCTTCCTCAAAAAAAAGCAGAAGAGCAAACATGTACCCCCACAGTCTAGCTGCATCCAGAGGTGGAGAGACACTGTAATTCTTTATCTGAACACTCCTCATTCACAAACTTTGAGGGATCAAATGAACTGTATCCACAATTGAACTACAGGCTTTGGTTTTGGAAAGCCAAAATCTAGTTGATGTTATATTAAACTGAAACAATACGCAGTTTTGCAAACCTATTTTGGAACAGAGGTGAATCAAGATCAGTTTTTCAAAGCCTACTTTCCTGAAACTTGCGAAGGGACTTTGCGTAATCTAGGACTCAGTCTTCACCTCTAGATTTAGCTTTGTATATCACCCTAGGACTCAGGATTTACAACATTTATATTTACATATTTGCAATTATTTCCTTTTATTATTTACATAGTATCTGAAGAGATTGAAAAACATCAGTCATTCAGTTCTGGATGATCAACATCATCAATATCAATATTCCCTGTAATAACCTATAACAGGCAGATGTTAGCTATCCTGTGCATAAATATCTGTTGTGAAGAGAGGAGTCGTTTTCTGTTTTACTCTACCCAAGAAGCACTGCTAGAAAAAAAAATGGAGCTAACTCACTTCACAGGTCCAGGCTTAGGTGATTTTGTGCAAGATATTGATGTTTTAATTCAAATTAAAACTTCAAGTATAACATACACAGCATGGTCCTTTTTTAAAATTTAGAGGCAATAATGGTATGATCTAGTCCACACTGGGCTTGCTGGCTCTGAGCTCTCCTAAGTGCTACCTAATAACATGGCATGATACAATACATGTTTATTGTATACAATACAATAATACTTCCATTAATGAAAGCCTGGTATTCATAAGTGATTAAAATTGAAACATATGATTGGCTAATATATGCTCTTGAAACCTTAGTCAACGTAGGGGCTTTCTTTATCTCACCTAGATTGCAGTTATAATATCAGCAGCAAGCACTTTGGTGATGGCCCCTTTCTCTCTCTTGTACTTTTTTCATCCTCTCCCCAAGATACCTTCTTTGGATTCCTCTTACTGTATTTTCTAATCATATTCTAAAATATGGAATAAACTATTCTCATGACATCTGTAAATCTTCTTATGTAACACACTTCAAATTGTTATCATTAATTGCTCCACTTCAAGGAGACCAAACATATTTTCTCTAAATTTATCCCTTGTGTAACTTTGTTGACTTCAGCAGAATGGCCCACTATTTCAGCAGAACAGTGACATTGTTAGCACATTAGAATTCAGATAAATTTTTGTTCAGAGGGTTGTTTATTGAACAGCCAGCTTTGTTTAAAAGGTGTACTGAAGTGTTATAAGAACACGAGTATCTTATATCGTGCTCATGTAGTTACTATTAGAGAGAGTGCCTAGAATTTGTTTTATGTTCTTTTTCTTTGTAACTGTATGATATTTCAGCAGAATTGTATTTATCATATTATGCTTAACACCAGCAGTATGAAGGAATTAATAAAATCATAAAAATATGACAATGTTTGAATGACAGAAGACTGTTTCAGGATCTATTGCCATAAACTTTTTTTATTGCACAGATGGGGAAAGTAATATATTCCTTAGAGTAGGAAAGGAAAGAGAGATATGTTTGTTTGTTTGAAAGTTTCTGTGACTGCATATTAAGCACTCATTTTTATTTCACTTAACATAGCACAAGCTGCTGCAAAATAAAAAGCTTTGGCTTTTAATTTCTGTATAGGAGGAGGAAGGTTTTGTACTTGTGGGATTTGGATAAGAATTTGGGATTTGTATATAAGAATTGAGCCTTTTTTAACAAGAAAATGAACTAGTGTCAACACATTTTCAAATGACTTTTCATGAAAGTGTTAAGGAAAAGCCTTGTGTCTCCCACCCATCTTGAGAAGGGCCTGTAACAGTTCTGACTATCTCACAGAAACTAGAAAAGGAAAATAAGAAGAAAGAAGGTTAATAGTGTCAGCCTTTCCTTGACATTTCTCTTTCATAGAGTTATGGTTGCTTCTGGGTTATTATCACAACCCAAATGAGGAAATGTTTCTATCAGTTCTGCTATTAATTTTTAGGCAGTGATACTTTGTTCTTTTACATCAAAAGACCTTTCAGTGAATAAATTGGTGATGGTATTGGCAATTCTTTATGGTCAATTAGCATTTCAGGAAACAACTGATTAGGAGAATGTGATGGTAGTACGTCCAGTTGAGGGAGGTGTTATTTTTCTGATGATTCTCATATGAGTTTACCTCTTATCTGAAAAAGAATAAATCCATAAAGAGTTTTCAAAATTGATTTATGGGTTCCTTTCAGCTCTGCATGAGGGCTTATTTTGAACCTTCTGTCTGTCTCCCTCTCTCTTTGCGCCACGTTTGTGATAACAGACTTTAGTTTCTGGCTTACCACAGTTATTTTAACATATTTAAACTCAGACACAACTAACACATTTTAGTTTCCTACTGGTTTCTTTGGTTGCTGGAAAATCAGAAAAATAAGGATTTGTTGTTTTATGTATATTTAATTTACACTCCACTTATTTCTTTTCTGCATGTATACCTTTGCCAACAAAGAGATGTTTAACCCTTACCCTGTACTGAGAAAAAGGCTACATTAATTATAACATGGGGGAAGTTTGTTCCCCAAATGTATTCAGTAACCAAGAATAATTATTTATTGTTTAGGTGGAAAGAGGAAAAAAAATAGTAAACTATCAGATTGAGACTCTTGCTAGTTCTTTCATTCAGTATTAGCCTGTATGCAAATGACACACACATCAGCATCAATGTGAAATGCTCAGTGCACACAGATTCACTGCATTCTCCACATTGCTTATGGCTATTATGATTATCTGGCCTTGGGCAAATGTGTCAGTGTCACATGTTTGCTAGGTGTTCCATGGTGGTTGGTTTTTGATGTTAGCCAAAGGATGAAAGTGCTCTTTTGTCGGACATGATGAGTAGCAACGATTGTTCTCATTGTATGTGCATCTACAAGTCATTCTCTTAAATTGACAAGGGACAAGCACTTTCTTTGTCTCGGTCAAGTGTGGTGCAAAGCAGGATTGTTGCTAACCCACCGGATGAAACTTTCAATGCCTGCAATATCAAGCATGTTGAAGAAGAGAAACATTGTTCATCTATTTACCTTGTACCTGGAAGATGGTCCATATTATTGACTCCACTTCTAGTGTAACAGTTGTGATGGAAATATATAGGTTTTCTTTCTGTCTCCTTCTGCGACCTTGTCAAATTGTATAATTGATTGTATCATTAATGACCTGCCTTCCTTTGGAACACAGGAAGCCAGAGTCAGTGACACAGTAAACCTGGTCACTGATGACATTTTTTCTGTGCTGCAGTGTGGATGCATCCCACTAGATATGTCTGGTTTGTTTGTTAACTTGTTCCAACATAGGTTAAATTTTCATTGAGTAGCTCCTCAGCAAGCTGAATACTAGTAATGTTATCCCGAACTATGTTTCCTACAGTTTTTTTTACCAGGTCTGAACATGAAATCTTTATTGTCTAAAAACAAAAGTGCTCTCAACATGATGTGTCATAAAACCATGATAATCTAATATGTTATCACATGACAATACACTTTCAGAGTTGAAAATCATTTTATAAGGTTTGGAGGACAATACCTAGACAGAAAATCCCTTCAGAAGTGGAAGACAAAAAGCCATTAGCGTTAGTTCACTCTGTGTTGAGTATCCTATCAAGCCAGATTTGAAGGGACTCACCTTCTACCCTAGGTGACTGTATGCAACAACTTCTATCACTGCAATGCATTATCACTTATCTGTTATTGTAATAGCATATGATATTCTCAGTAAAATAAAAAGTGCATACTGACCAACTTAAAACTCAGGAAAACAGTATAACATGCCCAGAATACATTTGTAATCCTAACACTTTTTTGATAGAGGAAAAAAATGTCTTTCATGATTAATTAAAACTTTTTTTGTGGAATTTGCTTAGAATGTCCTAAAACAATATAGCTGATGGGTCACAAGTTCATGAATATTTGCTCTTTGGGTACATTGCCTCATAAATACAGATGAGGATTAAACAAACAAACAAACAAAGGAGTTAGGGGGAAGGGGAAGCTGTTGTGAAGCCAAAAAGGGAATGAAAGATCTTTTAGAAAATAGTATGCAGGTCTTGTGCTTATCTAATTGCAGCCCAAACAAGTTACATGTGAATTATTTTGATATTGAGTGATAATGACACTGACTTGGAAGAATATATGGCTCAGTCTTAAGCACTGAGACTGTAATGGAGGATTATTATTAGAATTAGTGTCAGTAGATATGAATAACACTGTGTAAAATAACTATGAAGGGTTTCCATAAAAGAACTGGCAACAACTGGCTAGTGGAGAAATACAAAATGAAGCAACTTTTGTACATCTGTGTGCCAGGAAGTGAATATCACATGCCAGTCTCTTTATTAGACCCAGGAATTAGGAAACTATTCCTTAAAGAAACCAGAGGCTCAGCTAGGAAAGATTATATTGAATAAAGGTATTTTGATGGAATGGAAATTTGGTTGGGTGAAGGGAAATAGAGTGTGACTTTTCAAAATTGCTGGCAGAGTTTAAACATGAATGTATTTGTTTTTATGGGGTGTCTGTCTCCACTGAGGAGTAGAAACTGCTCACTTGTACTAAGTTGCTACACGAGCCAAGATTTACCACATTAGTTCTAGTGGCAAGTATTTTCAGTGACTGCACTTAATGTAATGGTGGATTTTGGGGCCTTTATGAATAATTTGTTGATACTACTTGTAGACATCATTTCATTTAAATGCATTATTTTAATAAAACAAGTATAGCGGTGTCTAAGGAGGAGAAGTAAGCAAAGCGAGCAAAGAAAGAGAAAATATCACATCTAACAGAAGCTTTTGTGTTAGCTATCCATGAGACTACTCTGAATGGAAGCAATATTTGAACCTTTACAGGATAGCAATTAATATAGAGGGAAGAAAAGTACAGCTTTGCTTCCTGTATGTGTCATGGGACTGGAGGCAGAACAAATATTTGAAACCTTCTCATTTAAGAGTGAAGATGATGAAAATGATTATGAAATAGTAATGGGAAAGTTTGATGAATATTTTATCCCCAAAGAGAGCACAATTTATGAGAGTACCTTTCTAAAGAAGGAACTGAAAACTTGGGGAAACAATAGAAGCCTGAATCAGCACAATGTAAGTCTGAGGTTGATATACAGAAGCACATTAAGGACACATTTATCACTGGGTTCTTAGATGTAGAATTTTTCTAGGTATTTTATATAGAATTAGACCTGACTTGAGAGAGCTGTGCAGCCTATATATAATTCTAAAGTTAATCAAGAGGAAGTTGATCATCAGGTATCTGAAGGTAAAAACAGCTCAAAACCCAAAGCAAAGTCTTCAGTATATAAATGTGGTGGGGGCAACACTTGGTTGTATGGTCCAAAGAGCCATCACTGGATGTGCATTACAGTAGTTTAATTGATAGTCATCTGTCATTGAGAATGAAAGATGTAAGGTCACAGGCAATGTTCCCTATAAACTGTTTATTTGTGCGGCTTCCCAGGAAAGATTCAAATGCTGCTCAGCTGATTAGGAGAGTGCCCACAGCTAGGTTTTTTGTTTCTACTTGTGGTGCACATTTAAACATGCCTCAATTCAAAAAATGTGTTCCATACATAAATGGAAAGAATCCGCACTTTGATGGAAAAAATGAGGGAACACTGGTTCCCAGGAAAATGACACTGCCTCCTATGGATAAGACACTTGTCTTGATTACTTCAGTTAGTCACAGTCAGTTGAATCTAACTTGACAGGATAATACAATCTGATTTTAAACTGGTACAAGAACTAATAAACTCAACTCAATCTTAATCCAAGAAGGAATCAAAGAAGGGCTAAAAGTCATCAATGTAAAATATATCATTAGTAGTACACTGTAACAGACTGGTCTGTCCCCAAGAGACCATGGCCAGTCAACCCCTCTTTCACTACACACGCTCTTTAAGGAGAGATGTTCAAGGGATCAGGGGACAGGCTGGGAATATGGGGGACAGGTGTTAGTGAACTGGCTGCCCTTTGATTATGCTAGAACCCAGACGTTTAAGTGATTCCTGGGTGTGGATGGACTGGAAAGGAAAAATGATGAGAATAGACTTGAGAGGTGTTCTTTGTGATAGGAATCAGAACCTAGAGACTGGTGAACTAGGGGCACCTGCTTGAATCACAACCCTGCCCCCCCGAGGAGAAGTGTGAGATTGAAAGGAGTGCAATATAGACTCAGAGGAATCAAGGGGAAGGAGTTGAGTCCACAGACCAGGGCAGGAGGGACTTGTGGGAAAGTCTCTCCAGAGAATTCACTGGCAGCAGAGGGATTGGCAGAGCTATCTGGCTCAGAGGGAATTGTGTGGGGGGGGGGGGTGAAGGGGGGGGAAGAGAGGGGAGGCGAAGGTTTATAACTGGGACCTAAAGCTCTGGCACAAGGGTGAGTCTGTACCTACAAGAAGGATGTTTTGGGTTTGCAGTGGGGGAAAGGGTACTGTATTGTATGAAAACATAATAAATTGGAAATAATGAGTAGTTCTGTGGCACGTTAGAAATTTACAAAAATATATAGAATTATGAGCTTTCATAGGTAAAACCCCACTTCATCTGATGGTAATGGGTTTTACCCACGAACACTGATGATTCTATATATTTTTTAGTTTCTAAGGTACCACAGGACTACTTGTGGTTTTTAAAGTAACAGTCTAACATGGCTACCTCTCTGAGACTTAATAAATTAGATTCCAAGATGAGGCATATTGTTTTAAATTATCTAGCTTTTGTATGCATTATAGGAAGAACAAGAATCACACTGGTGCAGGGTACCTGCCACATCTGTTGTGCCATGAGGGGGGACCTGCTCTGGAACTACATCCTGATATATCAACAAATTAACAACGTGTCACCTCTAGCAATGGGAATTGATCATAAGTTTAATGAATGCTTTTAGGGGAGGAAAGGGAGCTTCTGTGGGTTGCAAATGAAGATAAACATATTGTTTTGATATTCATGCCAAGAAGATCATTTAATTCCAGAAATGTTGGTTTGTGGAAGAAATCACATAATGAGTGGTGTGCATCTATGCATACAGTGAAAATACAGAATAACTTTCATGTTGATGTAAAATACCTTATCATAGATCTTGTCCTCTGCTGGCCACCCATTGAGATTGCTGTGCTGGGAATCTGAGCCTCTGGGCTTTGGATCTCCTGGGGAGATTTGAGTTCCTGGAGCTTAAACAGGCTGCAGCACAGGTTTCTCTCATAGCCTTTCTAGCAATGTTTTGCCCTAGGCCTCCAGGACCAGCTCAGGCACCCAAGACATTCTAGTTTCTTAAACACATCCCCTCACAGTTCTACCTGAAGGTGTGATGCTTTTGTTTGCAGTTAAACTCCGAGGCATGCAGTAGTTGTGAAGTTACTCTTCACTGTATCTAACACCTTTAGGCTCTTCTATATTTAATCATGTAAAACACAAGAAAGTGCAGGTCATAAAAACCACAACACAGGTCACTTTCTATCTCATCCTTTCCTTGAGGACCATCGATATCCAAGAAGGCAGGGTCTGTCCTGTGGTGAATGGTGATAACCTCATCTTGTGAAGTCATCACAAAGGAGATGGAACAAAATGTACTAAGTGATTTGGTGATCTGTTTGTCTTTATAATTGCAATAATTGAAGACATCAGCTTTATATCTGATTTTTTTTTTTATTTGTATTTATTTATGTTTTTGGTTTTTTTTGGGGGGGGGGATTGTTTTTTTGGTGATGGCAGTGTGAGCATTTATTAAACGCTGTAAATAAGCAAAAGACTACTGGCTGGCAAAGTTTGTGAAAGACATCCAAAAAATTGAAAAGAGCCACATGATTTTCTGTCAAGAAACCAGGTCTATATGGTTAAATGATTATTAGTATTTGCCAGACAGATGCTGAAAAATTTGAAATTTGAGGCATGTGTGAGTTACATGGATAAACGTACTTGATTGCACTTGGTTTCCTTTTCAGATACTTAAAAAGAAATCTCACTTTACCAAAGTTAAAAAAATTCAATGTCCTTTATTGCCCGAAGACTGCTTGCATGGTATAGAAATCCAGGAGACCTTTCACAGACAATGGCCTACAATTTATTATGAAAGAATGCATGTCTTCTATGGACAAGTATCGCATTTGCCAAGTTAGCTCTCCCCTTAACTCGCACTTACTGTCCAAATTACAAAGCAGAATCAGAAACAAGTTATACATCAACTCTGATAAATATCATGAAATACAGTTCAGTTCAACTGTCAAGTAGATTTCTATTTGAGGACAATCACCATCTTAAATAAAAAAAATCCTAACTACATTTTTTTTTAAAGGTCTGCAGAAATAAAAATGATGGATAAATGCATAAAATTATTTCTAAAAATAAAAAAAAAACTATATACTGATAGAAAGTGGATAGAAAATAATCATAAAACTGGAAAAAGATAAATATTCTCTAAATGAAAGTGTTAGAAATAGGCAAGGCTCAAATGTCACTATGTATAGACAAAACCGTTGCCTTTTTTTTTTTTTTCTTGGTCAACATTCTGAAGAGGTAAAAAAAGCTGGAATATTCCAGAAAGGAAGATGTAAAAGAAGGCCTTTGAATATTTTAAGTCCTTGTAAGACATTTTAGATGCAAATTTCCAATACATTTAGATAACTTTGAAAATTCTACTTTATATATCAACTAAGTCTCTAATCATATCTTGACTATAGCAGGGTTTTTTTTTGGGGGGGGGGAGGTATTGAGAAAGTGCACTGCAAACTCCCTACTCTTTTAAGATGACAAAAATGAATTACAGTAGATCTACTTACACAGGCAGACATATCAGAGGCACTACTCTCTTTGCATTTCAATAAAACTCCAGGTAAAGATGGTTTCCACATTGAGTTTTGTAAAATCTTTTAGGCTCAGTTGAATCCAGTTCTTCAAACGTAGTTAGAAGAGCTTAGAAGAATTAATCTTTTGTAAAATCATAATACTATGTAGAAAAAACAATGTTTTAAGTCAAAGATCCTTTACAGCTATAAGCACAATAAACTTGGAGGATTTATATATGGTATATTTGTTGTGGAAAATATACCATATACCCTTGTTGACTGATCCGCATCTTGACTCACGCGCTGTGCCGACGAGCAGCTGAGCTGGCACAGTGCAGTGGCCATTTTTATTTTAATGAAGTCGGGGATATTTAAATCCCTCTTCATTGACTATGTCGGGTAGCCTATTTTATATGCCTCTGTCGGCAGAGGCATATAGTCTAGACATACCCAAAGATTTTTATCTAAAAAAATCCAAATGAGATGTTTTGACATTTCCAAATGGAAATATTTTGGAACTTCGCAATTTGGAATGAAAATCAACTTTGTAGTACTGGAATGTTTGAAAAATGGAAATTCGTATTTTATACCAGTTCCAATTCTTATTAATAGTCTAAGAATTATTGGTTGGTAAGGTAAATTAACAGGTTGTTACTGTGTCATAGGACAAGGGATTGTCCATTTTCAGCATTCTGAGTTGATTTTTGGCCTTTTGAAATATGTATTTCAAACTGTTAAATTCTGTGGCTGTGGGTGTGTTGCTTATAGTCATGAAGGATTAACTTTATTCATGGCCAATATACAATAAAAAAAGAGAGGTGTGGGTCTTTCACGGTGAAATAACAATTCTGGAAGAGCTAATTTATTTTTTCACTGTTTTCAGGCATTTGAAATCTATCCTGTTAGCTGTTGTATATCTGAATTCTGGACTGAAATGCCTTGCCTGGGGTTCCCAGTATTATTCAGTACAAAAGCAAATGTTAATAAGAGGTCTCAGTGCAACACTGAAAGCAAGTAAATTACAACCCAATGTTGTGTCAATGCAAGGTTAGTTTCCTGTTTTGTATAACAGCACTGTAAAAAAAAAAAAAAAAAAAAAAATCCAGGATTATTGAATACATAAACCTAATTTAAAAGTAAATGTCAGAGTCTGTGTTTAAATGTATAAATGAAAGAAAATTCAAGATTAATGCTGTCATTCAGCTTACATTGAATTGGACAGTACAGCATAGGACCCACAAGCGCAAGGTGGGACAACAGTGGAAAATGTGATAAACCAATGGGCAAATATTTATTTCTTGAATGTTGGTTGAATATGGGACAAGAACATAAATTATTCCTGCATTGGCCAAAGTACTAATTAAGGGATTATGTGTGTGTGTGAGAGAGAGAGAGAGAGAGAACAAGACACCATGGTGATAAGTATTTCCTCATTCTTATATCTTACTGGCCAGTGATCGAGGAATGGCCGAATATGTATTTCTATTTACCTCTGTAATACTGAAAAGAGTTCAAATAGGCTGTACTTTCAGATTACACATTTGCCCACTGCTAGCTAATGTTAACAAAATGATAGAATAATACAATTCTGCTATTAGAAACTGTAAGTTAAGTTCGATCAGCTGCACCATGCAGGAGGTTGCAACTTCCCTGAAAGCCAAATTACCTCTAAGTGGTAAACAAGTACAACATGCATCAATCTATAGCAGGAAAGGCAGCCAACAGGAAGGAAAGAGATAAATCAGGCCTTTCCCTGTCTAGCTTACACTTATACCATCCCCAACAGTTTGTCAGAATACCAAATCAGTGCAAGTAGCCGTACTCCCATTTTGTGCTCCAACTGTATGCTGAATCAATGTAATTTAGTGTGCACTTGTTATATTACTTTGGTTTCCACTTAAATATGTTATATACTTTGCATGCCGAGAACTCATTCAAGTAATCTATGTTGGTGAAAAAAAGATTTATCTTGTACATTACGATACATTATACTGTAAATTTAATAGGCATGTAGCTTTTTCTCCCTTCCTCCATTTCTACCCACATGCATTTAAACACAACATTGAAGACTGAATCATTGAAAACACACTGCCTGATCTGCGATGCAATAATTATTTATTTATTGACCACTGATAATGTTCTGGCTGGTTCCGTATAATGTATAAAAGAAATCAATGATCACCGCTACAAGGATTTCACCATCTAAAGTAGGCATAGGTTGTTCAATGCAAACATATGTTTAGGCATGTCACAGGCTGCAAACATCATTTGAAGTGTTTTGTGGGGAAAAGAGAGACTCTGTCCCCTGCCATGTTCTCCTCTTAACTTGCCAGGTGATCTCCCCAGGCAATGAGTCCCTAAACTTACCCCCTCAGCCGTCATCCTCCCCAAAGGATCCCCTGTCTCATCCACCCTGCTACTTTCTTAACCCCTCCTTGCCGAGGAGTCTCACCCTCAGATGATCCATCTGTCCCACTTGCTGGCCAATCTCCAGTGCAAAGAGAAGCTGGCAGGTGAACATATGGCATGCTGCACATCCAGAATAGAACATGGTTGCTGGCCATAGAGCAGTCTCACCCATGACATGTGCAGCTGCTTATACCTTGCACTATGGCTTGGGTGCCCCCTAATTCATGGCATCAGGTGCCTACATATATATTTCACATAAAAACAGATGACATGTAGCTTGAAAGTCAAACAATGATGCTTCCAATGTTTTTTCTCTCTTTTTAATTAATCTACAGTGAACATAATTTAGACCTTAAAAATGTGTATTAAGAGCAGGAGACAAAAGGAATGGATAATAGTCTTGGAAGAAATAGGTGGAGGGAGAGCATGTGGAAGATATTATATGGGGACAAAGATTAGGGAGTGAAGATTTCATCCATTGAAGTTAATGGAAAAACTCCCATTAACCTCAGTGTGGCCTGGAATTCACCCAGGGTGTTGAAATGGGTCATTTTGACAATTGTAACTTAAAAAAAAAAAATCAATTCACCAAAGTTAATAGAAATTCATGAAATTCTTTGGTTGACCCAAATCTCCTTTTTGGGTCACTCCAAAATGTTTTGGGGGGCTAATTTTTCCCAACTTGCTATTGAAGAGGCTATCAGAAAAGCCCATGGAAAACGAAGCAAACTCTGGATAGTGCAAGTCCCAGGTGGAGAAAAAGTTAGGAGCAAGGATGCACATTTTAAATTTCCTCAAATCAACCTGGAGATTTTTAAAACTAAGTATATTTCTGTCATTGAAGAGTTACATGAGGCTGGTCTACACAATGGACATATTGTTTTGTTGTTGAAGATTATATTAGAGTTCTGAAGATATTGTGAACATGTCTAGAAACGACACACTCCCACAGTGTTTACATGGCAGAACATGATGAAACCAGCCACTAAAAAATTTTCCACTTGCATTCATATGAGATAACAGAATAATATCCATGGGATTTAGAAATAGACATTTCAAATAATTTTTAAAGTACTTGAACGCTCAAGAAACTTCAATTCTCCGTAAAGGTCATTAATAAATAAAACAGTGTGATGTTATCTGATTAGAGTATGACCATGCAAAATTAATGTTGCTACTATTGTTATATTCTTGTAAACAAATCTTATGCAAAGTGTGGTGCATGGGTAAAAAGGGTTAAGCAGCTTGCAGGCTAAATTACACAGAATCAACCTTTAGAGATGTGTTTGAAAAGTATGTAGCTAGTAATTAGAGCCATTACATGTTTGATAGGCTAGAACTTTGAAATGCAAACCTGCACTGTTATAAATTAGAGGTAATACCAACTGTGAGTATCCTCATTTTATGATGCTAGCCATGTAAACAGACAGATCCTGTCTATCACTATAGCTATTGATTCACAGATCAAGTGGACATAGTAATATTTAGATGAAGAAGTTGGTTGTGCCCACGAAAGCTCATGATACCATCTACATGTTTTGTTTGTCTGTTAGGTGCTACTAGGCTTTCATTGCTTTTTACGTTTTTCCTGTAAATATAGTTAACATCACTGTGTTTGTCTCTTTGAAATGTAGCAAATCACTTGAGAATAGCTATATGGCAAGTGCCTATTTTCAGTCAATTACTGGTGATGATTAGGAAATAGGTCTGTTTCAAAATCTCTGTGAAGGCCTATTTTGCACCTAAGGAGGCTAACTTTCCAAGAGAAAGCCTGGAACTGTATAAAACCCACTCAGGTCTTGATCCTTTTTATCTCGTATCTGCTTAAGCTTCATCGGGGTTAATGTGAGTTGCAAGACCAAGATCCCAATCCTAAGCTGGAATACCGTGAGTACAAACATTGAACTATAACCTATAGACTATTTTTGAAAGAACTCTTTGCAACTATAGAGCTCACCATCTCTGCTATGAATCTGAATCTCAGTAATTATGCTCAGATCTGTATGCATGCTGATCTTTTAACCAATATTCTCTCTTTGAAAATAAATTTTAATTTATTTAATAAGAATTAGATGTAAGCGTGTATTTGAGTAACGTCTGGAATATTCATTAACCTGGGAGGTAATAAATCTGATCCTTTGGGATTGATAGAACTTAATTATATGATGAATAAGATTTTCAGTAATCCTCATTCTATTTGACTTGGGTATATAGGTGGAGGCCTTAGGCTGGGTTGCTCTAAGGGAACTGGTTGCTGGCTTCTGCATAGCCGACAAGGTATTATAAAAACTGTTTTGTGCTGTCTTGGTAAATTTAATACCCACCAGCTTTGTGGATTGTTTGTCCCATTCTTTGCAGTTCACTCCATTTGAATAGCTCCAGTGTGGCTCCCTGGGACTCCAGTAACAATCAGTGCTTCCACTGCAGTCAGCTAGAATGGGAAAGCAATCCTGGGTGTGGTTATGTAAATACTGTTCACTCAGCTTGCTTAGGCCTAGTAGATATTCAATTGTTAGAAGGTGTTTTGCCCATTGGAACCAATTTGACTATTGTGGAAGTCACAAACTGTGGCTATGTCTACACTGCAGAGCTTTTTCCAGGATACCTCTGGTATCCTGGAAAAGCTCTGCCACGTCCAAGGAACGCGCCCACTTTTTCGGAACAGTTTGCGAAAAAACAGACGCATTCTTTCAGCATTCCTGTATTCCTCATTGTATGAGGAACAAGGGATGTTCCAAAAGAGGAGGCTTTTCCGAAATTTGGCCCCGTGTAGCCTCTTCCGAAAAAAAAGTGAAAAAAGTTACATAGATATAACCCTTTTACCGATATAACCCTGCACTCTAGACATAGAGCACTCTGTTTACACTAAAAGCAGGAATTGCTTGCAGTTATTATGGGAGTGTGCAATGCAGAAAAGTCAGACTGTATTTAACTCAGTTAAAAGGAGAGACCCTGTCGGTGTAAATACACTTGATGGACAGAGACTGGTCTTTCAGAGACCTATAGATTAAGCTGGGGAAGGGGTGAATCAGCAGGCTGCATGCCCTCCAGGAGTGAGTTGTAAGACTGGTTCAACCTGTTTCTCCCCATTGTTTCAATGATAGAATTCAAGAAAGGCTCCAAGAGGAGTCTCTTTTGTGTGTAAATTTACTCCAGTGAATGCTGGAATCTTTTGTGGCTGGACTGTGTTTTGGACTAAGAGCTGAAATCACTGAGAGCTGAAATCACTAGGTTTGGCCCAGAGACAAATCTACTACAAGCCAGAGGAAGATGTGATGAGCAACCAGCTGGGTGGAGATGGAAAGGCATGAGAAGAGGCCAGCAGAGCAGTAGCAGTGAGGGATGACAAATGGCCAGCAGGAAAGCACTAGAAAGCATTGAGCAGGTGGATGGCAAGTGATCAGCAGAGTAGGTGAGATGCCTCCTACCCCCTCAGTATGGGGGGTGAACTCTGCAGATCACCTCTGAACACTGCAAAAACAACAAGAAGTCCTGTGGCACCTTATAGACTAACAGATTTATTGGAGCATAAGCTTTCATGGGCAAAGACCCACTTCGTCAGATGTCTCTGCCCATGAAAGCTTGTGGTCCAATAAATCTGTTAATCTATAAGGTGCCACAGGACTTCTCATTGTTTTTGCAGGATCAGATGAACACGGCTACCCCTCTGATATTCTGAACACTGGTCTGCCCTGACCTAGGGCAGCGACTGTAAGCGGGGTACAGAGAAGGGTTAGGCATGTGGAGGAGACATTTATATTTCTGGGCTTGAGAGGAAAAGGACATTACCTAACCTACTTGAGCTGGGATGTTTACTTGTGGTTTTGGTTATGAACTGTTTGTTGTGTTTTCCCAAATGAATGTCATGTTACTTCTTTCCCCTTTTATTAAAAGTCTCTTTTCTGTATTCAGACTCTACGCTTGTGAGTGGGGAAGCATTGCCTTTCAGAAGCACCCAGGGGTGTTGTGTGAATTTCCCAGGTTACTGGGTGGGGACTTGAGCCAGTTCTGTGATGAATGGATGGAGAGTAACCCCTAGATATTGAACCCAGCACTGGCTGCTGCTGGCACTGCCTGGCAGAAGAGTTACATGTACAAAGAAAAAAAAGTGTACAGTAAAGGTACTTCTGGTTGACTGTTTCCATGCATTATGGCAGTTAATGCATCTAATGTCAATAATGTATACTCAATGTCAGCTAAAAGATGAATGCCATCTCTTGCTATAGCACACAGTGGGTATCTAACCCAATTCTGTCACTTCTTTGCTCATAGGACGTTAGTACTTTATCTTTGGATTGTTTTTGTTTTAGTAACTCTTCCAATATTATTTTTATCTAGCCCTTTCACAAATCTCTTCACATTCAAGCCAACTATAATAATCAATATGCTTATCTCTTGCTGATGCTGGGGTAAAAATAAAACAGTTATTCTGATACTTTCAATGCAGTTCATTTCTGTTGAAAGTAAATTAATATCTGAATGGCATATGAAAAGATCTGATACTGATTTTATAGGATGGCTGTCATATTTTTGAAAATACCGTATAAAATGGCAATTTATAATTTGAGTATGTTCTTCATCTGACTTAGACAGTTAGAAAAGGTTTGATGCCAGTAGATATGTAGTATAACAAAGCTATACTTCTGCATATATTTACAGGGATATTTAGATGACAAGCATTTGGCCATTACTGATGCCTATTGCAAATTATCACATTAAATGGAGTTTGCACTGCCACTTTTCAATGCAAACCATTTTTGGAGTGCTGAAGATGTCTGGCAGTAGCCATGGTAGTAGTAATAAAGCTGACAGATCTAAGCCCATCCGAGAAGTCAGAAAAATCCATCAGGTTTAGTAAACTATAAATACCTTGCTCATGACTAGAAGAGAATTATAAGTCTGAAAATGTAGGAAGCTTGAAACAGTGCACACGGTTAGGGAGAGAAAAATCCAAGTTCAGTATTTCACTGAGCATTCTAGTCATGTACTAAGCAGGTATGTCTCATGGAAGAAAGGCCAAAAGCCTTATGGACATAACCATAAATGTATTTGATACTGTGATTGCACTGTCAGTTTAATGTATGGATTAACCAGATTTGCTGTGGCACTATCTGAGTTGAACAAATGGTTTATGAAGATTGAACTACTTTAAAAAGTGCCTGGTGCATGTGGATTTCAATTAGAATTGGAAGAAATATTCTTAGTAAACTGCTAACCTCCTCAAAATTCACTTATTTCAGATTAATACCCCCAATTCAAACCAGCAGGGTTTAAATCAAAGTTTTCAGCGCCTCAAAATTTTCCATTTGAAATAGCAATGAAAATGTTTTGCTTTGTGTGGAGTATGCACAAACTTCTAGACTCTGTAGTGACAAAAATAATGTACTGAAGTAAAATATATGACATGGGACCCAATTACAGGAAGTACATCTAAGCCACTTTCATTAACAGGAAACAGTGGATAATGGAGTCATACATTCATAGTTACATTGAAAGCTATTGTTTTACATATTTTTAGGATAGTATTATTGTTTGCAAAGATTTTTGAAAGGCACAAATCAGAATTAGTCAATGGGAGGTGGGTGCTTGTCTTCCTATTTCTTCTTTGTGCTTTTGAAAACATTCCCCATTATTAATATGGAAAGCAGTGCTCCTTTTCATCAGTGCAAAATGGTTGTGAATCATTTCTATCAGATACAGAATCCCAGACTAATCAATTCCAGATGGTCATTGGTTTTGTTTGCACACTTAGATTCTTGGCTGAGAAGTAACTGCAAATGGCACATATCTATCTCAAAGGGGGTTAGTGTGTTTGGGGTTTGAAAAATATATAAACACATGCACAGCAGTGAAGAACAGCCTGAGTTGAAAGAAAAGAGACAGAGAGAAAGAGAATGCAAGCTTGACTGAGAAACTTGAAAAATCAACTTCTACAAGGTATTGCTGAAATTCTAAAAAGGTGGACAGACATCCCATATTGCTTCAAGAGGGTGAATCAACAGCACATAAGGAAAATAGATTCTGTGATGTGATGCTGCACTGATTGCTGGGAAGAAGGTAAACTGGTCCTGTTGCTTAGTAAGCAATGGTTAGAAGGTTATGATCATATACATATGTAACAGTACTGTAAACAGGTAACAGAAAGACAAATATGACATTTGCGTGTGGATGCAACCATGTTTAGAGCCAGTTATCACGCTGTTAACGAACTTTGAGAAAAGTTTTAGTGTGGTCAGGACCTTCATTTAGTTCATCTCCACAAATCTGTTCCTAAGGCAAACAACCAGTCATGATCCTCCAATATCTGCACATTTTAAAAGGCTTTTCTCCAGTATTGCTGGTCCCCAGGTGTTAAAAAGAATGAGATTTAAAAAAAAAAAAAAAAGTACTTTTTATTTGCAGTATGCTTTTTGAGCACTAGGGTTTGCACTTGCAAGATTTTACCAACAAATATGAGGGGCTTAGGACCTTTTTTTTTTTAATGAAAATTGAAATCCACATGTGTCAAGAAGCTGCACATATAAGGAAAACAACAAAGAATGCCAAGAATTGTGACTAAATTGTGAAAATTGGCAACGCTACACTCATAATTGCAATATTTTTCTAGCTAGTGAAAAAGAATGGAAAAGGTTTTTTGTTTGTTTTTTGGTTTTTACAAAAATGCTACTAATAGTAATCTCATTGATAAGTAGTAAGTATATTTGCTATTTCGGGTTTCCCTGCCTGACAGCTATCTGTGCATTGGGTTGGTTCACGCAAATATAAAATTGTCCATCTGTGGATTTTGTTGTGCCTTCAATGTGTTTGGTTCGGCTAATATTCAGCTGAAAAGTTTGTGGCCAGCGATTCTTACTGATTAGTCCTCTCTCAAATATGAGCTTCATAATATCTGCTGTAGTAGCAGTAATAGGGGAAACTCCTTGCATACAACCAAAATGAATTCCATAGGAGAAAACATAATTTTTAAAAGACCATAGCTGCACTCTATTAGTAGGGAGAGAATGTTAAGGGGAGCATGGTTTCTTCCTCATTGCTCATGCTCCAGCTGGGCATTTCTAATTCTAAAAATAAATTCCATTTACAGGGAGGATTTTTCAAAAGCAACTTAATGGTTTAATCATGATACTTGATTCTCATCAGTAACACTTCACAGTCTTTAATGTATTTAGCCTCACAATACCTCTGTGAGGTAGGGAAGCATTATTATTCCCTTTATTCCATTGAATGTCAGTAAGGCTGTTTAGACATCTCACCCAAAACTATTAATAAGGACTAAGTTTGAAGCAAGATCTAGATATCCTGATAGGGAGATAATGCTGATGGTTATTCTTGTGGTGCTAGATAGAGTACATATACTTTATGGCTCTAATCTGCATTTGGATTTGTTGGGATGCCACAAGAGCACAGGGGATCCTCAGTTCAGGACTATTAGCAAAGTCCTGAACATATAAAGAAAATAACAAGCATACCAATATTTGAGACAAAATTGTGAAAGCTGGCAACACTACCGTCCATGGTGAAGGAGGGTTGTTGGATTAATTTTGATGGAATTAACAGGCCCCATGAATTAAAGGAGTTAATGTTGCCCTAGCACTATCCACACTGAATAATATTAAAAAGGATGAGGTGTTTGGTATACAGACACCTCATCTTGACTTATGTCATGGTAAACACATAATTGAGAAGCAGAAAGAGAAGGAACAACAGTTTAAAAAACTGAAAGGTAAATATTAAGTAAGACTTTGATTTTAACAACTTCCTTTTTTCTGTTGCTCTTTAGCTGAAAAGTTTCCTATAAGAAAAAGCCTTTGTTTGACATTTTTTTCAAAGGTATTAAATATGGTAATAACTGTCTTTGCTGGAAAAAATAGATTAAATAATTGAGATGGGCTGGAGGGGTGGTTATTGCTATTGTTAAAGTCCAATCCTAGTTCTTAGAAGACAAAACAAGACAGACAAGCTCGCTCAAAAGGAGAAAGAGAAGAATAGCAAAGTGGAAAAAATGCAGCTTCTATTTCTGGTGTTGACTTTCCCTGGAAACCTCCTTGCTGGAGAAACACAGGCATGGCATATGGCCTTATTAGCTGGTGTGATACATTTACAATGTGTTTTGAAACCAATAGTGCCTCAAATATACAGCTGTGGACTCACGGGGCTCATGAAATGGAACTAAAAACAGCAGTGTGAAATGTTGTGGCTTGAGCTCTGAAACCCATCCCAGCTTTCAGAGCACAAACTCTAGCTCCAGTCCAGCTCTTCTCTAGCCCAAACTCTAGTCTATAGACCTAGCTTCTGAGATTCGCTGTTGCAGGGTCCTCTTTGCTGTGTAAATGCACCCTGTGAGACCTGGCAAAGTTATACCAGCGTTATACCAGCATTATACCAGTGGTTTAGCACACTGATTTTATTTGCCTCCCTAGTCAAAGGCTTATAGCAATGTGGGAATATTGACCAACTGAGTCATACTCTTATTAAACAGAAGGAAAAAGAATAGGGATAGGAAATAGAAGTTATAAGATGAGAAAGGAACAGGATTCATGTGTGTGCGCATATATGTCTGCCTTTTAGATCCCAAGCAGTGGTTGCCCTTTTTGTAAAACAAGTGGAGATGGCAATTTCAACGAGGTCTCCCTCTCTGTTCTGATCCGGTCAGGGTGCTTGTCAGGACCAATGGTGGTGTTATAGATCCTGGAGTCACAGGAGAAGGTGAAGGTGGCAACCATAATGGCAAAGCTCAATCCTTTCCCTTCTTTCAGTCAGAAATTGGTGCATTGTTTCCTAATTTTCCCCCAATGTCTTTTATTTAATGACCCCCCCCCCCCCCCCAAAGTGGAGAGATAGGCAGAAGAGCACGTCTTCTCATTATTCAGTTCATTTAATTTCTGACAAACCTATTTTGGTTCATTGATTTCTGGTCCCACACTTTACTAGACATAAGCTTAATGTCGTCCTTGATTTGCATCAGAGGCCTTTTTCTCAGTACTTTTTCCATCTTTTTTGTCTCCTTTTAGATAAATTCCCATCAACATGTGTCATAGGTTATTGTGACATTTTACAAATCTTCACTTTCTTTTATAGTTGAGACTCATAATTAGGGTAAACATACAGACACAAGTATTTCAACAGCTTCTTCATGTACTGTAAACATGAAGAATTGCATGAGGAATTCCAAAACAAGGCTTATGAAGTCCAGTCAGAAGATTGTCCTGATGCAGGAAGATACCTGAACTTTGTGCATAGTTCCGCTGGTAAAGCCAACATGACTTAATAGATGAAATACTGATCCATGGAAATTTTTCTCCCCATTGACTTCCGTAGACCCAGGATTTTACCTCCTGTGGAATGATCAATCAACTTAGGAAGAGTAGTAACTATGTCTTGTTGAACAGTAGCACTTGGAATTTAAATGGCGCTCTAAGTCTATAGGCCTAAACTTTTACAGACTTCTGAATTTGAAAGTCTTCCAATAATAATTAAATGATAATAATGAATAATGATTGAAAGGACCCACTGTGAACCAGTGCTTTCATTTGTTTGCCTCCTGGGGGCAATAAGTTGCATATAGTTTGAATTTATGATACCTTTATAGTAGCAACACTATCTCTTTTATTTGCAATCTTCAAGCACCAGCATCTGGTCTGTTACATTTCAGCTGAATTTTATATTGTTAGTAGTGTGCTGAAAACAGTCTTTGAAAGATATTTTTCTGTTCTGTTTGATATTGCTATTATCAGTTCCTAGTCTTTCGTGGGATTCATTAATTGAATCACACCACGCTAATTGAAACAGTTTGCCAAATATTTTCTTCAGCTCTTTCAAAATGATTTTCTGTTTTTGTGTTTTTATTGCCAGTGCAATGTATTAGTTAAAATCTATGGATCCTTGAGAGCACAAAGATCTGATCAACATAATTTTTTTCTATAGAAGTTCCTTAACATTCTGGCTTCACAATTAATTATTCACACTATATGCCCCTAATGTTCTAGATAATAGAATAATAATTTATTAATCTATTTTCTTATCTTTCTTGACCTGGTGTAAAATTGACAGGAAACTACACTGATTTGCTTAAAATCAGATTTTGCACTTTATTTTAATTTGTTTTCTCCTTGAATATATTTGAAAGATTTCTTTTAAATTTGTTCTAATAATATAGATATATATTTCTCTTGTGTTTTTAGAGCTTTGCATCAGAAAATTGCTTTTTTGATTGAAATACTAACGATTTTGAAGAACATGTATTGGTTTGTGAAAACCTTGGAAATTATTTGTTTGCTTTCTGCTCAGTTCAGTCTCAGTTCTCACCTTTGAGTATAATCAAACTTGCAATGTGTCAGAAATTTGCTAGAACAGATTTTCTATGTGTGGTTTTTACAATTGAAAAAAATACAGGTGATCAGTATGCCACTGTTCAAGAAAGAAAAGTGATTTCCATCAAAACTTGCAAAATTGAGAGAGAAAAGGAACTTTCTTAAGACAGTCTTGACAAGTAGCATAGACTCTTCCAATTAAAAATATCTACAATTAAGGACCAGGTCATTATATTGTTCATTTTGTAACTTTTGTTTATTTTAAGAAGAAAAAAGTTCATTTTACATTTGGAGTTTTTGAGGCGAAAGGAATCAATACAGTTTTTTGCAATAAAAAAATAGTATGCTCATTAACTATTTTTTTTCATGAGAGACAGGGAAATATTATTGCACTCATTTCACAGATGTAGGAACTCAGGCACAATGAAGTTAATTGATTAGCAGATGGTTACAGAGCGTATTAGTGTCATGAATAGAACCCAGGATCCGGACATGGATGACATGCCCAAATAGCAATAAAAGATCTGTGGCACAACTGTGATTGCTGCTGTTCAGCTGATTTGGGCTTTTAGGGCTTTGACTGTGAGGCTATAAAACCACAAAGCACATATTTGAGCTTGGTATGGAGCCTGGGCTTTGAGACCCAACAAAGGGATTTGATTTTTTTCATTGCAAAGAATATTTTCTAGATGTAGCAGGGAAAACACTTAGGCTATGTCTACACTACCTGCTTCTTGTGCAAGAAGTCTTTTTGCACAAAAACTTCTTGTGCGAGAGTACATCCATACCTCAAAGCACATCGCGAAAGCGTCCACATTTTCCTTCTTGCACAATAGCTGTAGTGCTAAAAGCAGTTATGCCTCAGGAAAGGAGGTTTACCTACAGTGGGAAAAGCCCTCTGTTCTGCCATTTAACTGCCCATTTAATTGCACAAGAGCTCATTTGAGATGTGAACGCTCTGCAGGTTTTTGTGCAAAAACAGCTGTTTTTGCGCAAAAACCTTGTAGTGTAGAAGTAGCCTTATTCAACAGTGGCTTATGAATTCAGAGAGGTTTGAGCAGGTATGTTTCCTACATTACACTCACCGCAGGAAAGGCATACTCTTACCTCTGTTCTTTGGCATGCCTCCGTAGAACACCATGGCATGCTATTTGCACAGTTAGGGATGCTGAGTGGCCAGTACTATTTAATATTTCCTGGAAGCTGTTTTATCAGTAGCAGTGTAATAGCCTGGCTGTTTGAACTGCCATAGAGTTGTTTCTATTTGTGAGCCTTATCACATCATGACGTGACTTTAGATGTGCCCTCTTGCTCTAGAATAGGTCTAATGGTTTTGGTGCATCCATTAAGATACAGACAATTGGTATGGGATCCTATGTTTACCAAGCTAGCTGAATTGACAGTGGATTAATGGAGCTATCAAAATATTCTGAATCAACTGTTCTGGGACAAAGAGACACACTTAACCCAAAGTGATGCTATGGCCTGTCAGATTTGAATACCACATGAGATGGCAGTGAATCCCTGATGTGCCAAGTTACATCAATTAGTCTAAATCTCTGAAATTTTCATTTTATATTCTCTCTCTCCAATAAATGAGTGCATTTACTTCTGCTACTAGAATTTTATTGCAATGAAAATATTATTTTAATTCTAAAATTTATCCCAATGTTATAAATGAAACCCTTTTGTTCTCCTAATTGTGTGTGTGTGTGTGTGTGTGTGTTTGTACTCCATTCAGGGGGAACAAAATATTTAGGTTAACCTGAACCTAAAGATTTCAGTTGGTTTTTAGTTCAATTTCTCAATCTGTGTTGCCTGAGCTATTACAGTACATCAAAATAATTGCAATTCAGTGCTTAAGGGTGCTTAATGGTCCCCTTCTCTTCTATGGGCTGGAACTGACTTGATTGCATCTCCTATGAAACATTGTGGCTTCCCCTTCGATTGTACCACTACGATGTGCATGTGAGTCCTGTGGCCATAGTGCATCTTAGTTTATGTAGTTTTGGTAGCTGAAATATCAATTTTTGATTACAAACCTAAAATGTTATGTGATTTTTTTTTTTTCCCTCCCCACCAAAAAGGGGAATTTTTTTCCAAAAGCCATTTTCCACTTACAATGTGTTTTGATGGAAACTTTTTGACACTGCACTATTATTTTTTTTTATTGAATAGTTTCTTCCCACACATATTGTTGATTCATAAATGAGCAGGCAAAATAAAGGCAGAAAAAGAAGAATAGTTTTCAACTTTTTCATGTTCTAAGAATAACACGATTTGAAAACTAGAGAAAATCAAAATCTATTAAAGTCATTAGTGTTTTTGATTCATACAACATATCAAATGCACAAAATGAAGTCCAAATCCTGCAAACACTTCAAGATGTGTGTAATTGTACTCATATGAGTAGATCAATTAACTCTAATGTGTCTACTCACATATATGAAACTATTCTGATATGTAAGGCTTTGCAGTTAATATTACATACTTGCATATATGTAGCTATTGAGGTGGCTGAGCATTTACACTCTTGTTTAATTAGGTACATAGATTGATGTGGCTAAATTTGGGAAAGAGTGATTTTTTTTTTAAGATAAATTAACACATCCTGTCAAATACAGTATTCAGTAATCTTTTTGCTGTTAAAATATTATATTTTGCTGTAGTGTTTATTTAACAAATATTAACATATATTCAGCACTAACAGTACTCTGACTTGTTTTATAAGTGAAGAACAAAAAATATTATTTTTACACTAGGAAATTCATAGGAACTCTAAAACCTTTAAAGTTGAAAAAAAAGAAAAAGAGAAAGAAAGGGGAAAAAAAACTTGGACCTCTCTTAGAAAAGCTGTGATATGACAGCATTGCACAATGTGATGTTTGGGTTACTTCATTAAAGCAATTAGTGCCTAGTGAACAATGTGCTTTGGCCTCCTACTTCTGTTACTTTGACATTTAAAGTAATGTGAAATGACCCAATTTTCATACACAGGTCTAGGTTCATGTACAAGCCTTGGATACTTGTCATTGAAAATATGCATTTTAAATTATATTATAGAAAGGCTGCACATGTACCTCACATTTGAAATGAAAACTTGAGGTACCAATGACTAGTGATGGTCATTTAAATACACATGAGTTGTATTAGGTTTAATAAACCAATTTAAATAGGCAAGGGAGATTTTTTTGACTGTTAATTAACCAAAAAGCAAATCCTCATCTAGAACATGCACACTAGAGTTTATTTAAAAAAAACCTGACTGATAATATATTTTTCTTACAGGAA
Source organism: Rafetus swinhoei (assembly GCA_019425775.1). NCBI lineage: Eukaryota > Metazoa > Chordata > Testudines > Trionychidae > Rafetus > Rafetus swinhoei. Next base: position 183,890,278 of record CM033437.1, on the reverse strand, counting down.
AATGCAGAGCAATTCTCAATGTAATTATCCTTCCATTTCTGCCAGACTATAGATAAAAAAGAAGCCTCCAATAATCTGGGGGCCTAGACATACCCCAACATGGGGATACTTTGGCTTTCCAACCATGCTATGCTACACACTATTTCCCTAATCCTACTTGAGTTGACAGAGACCATCTACACTTGCAGAGATGATGGGAGGCCCACTACTTCTCCTCTTTGATCAGACTGGGTCTTCTCTCTGCCATTTTTTGCCCTTAAATGGGCTGCAGTTTGTCCCAGGTAGCTCAGACGTCATTCACTTCTCTTTGAATTAAGGTCCCTTTTTAACAGCATCCTGGTTCAGAAATGATAGAGTTGTAGCAGCAAAGGCCCACAGCACCCCCTGCTGACTTGATGCTAGAATTCCTCAGAGCACCATATTTCAGCATTAACATCCTAAAGGGATAAGTTGGGTAATTATTAATGTCTGATACGGATCTATGGGGTTATTCTACTTCTAAGATTGAGACTACTTGGTACACTGTCAAACACTTCATCACACTTCTTCAACTGAGGATGTTGAAATGCATTTTCAATGGTAGCCAAAGCTTCATGTTGTGAGAGATCTGGTGGCGTTGTTAGAATGATCTAATGGGAGGAGTGTCAAAAAGTGCTTTAGTAAAGGGCATCTTCAGGGGCATTGATAATCTGTTCATGGAAACAGCTCAAATGAGGTCAATATGATGTTCAATATTTGCATCTCTAGCCATGCAACATTGCTATTCCAGCCAAGAATTGATGGTCAAGAATGACACTTCTTTGCGATCATTTTGTACCTTGTGTAAATGTTCTGCTCTTGTTGGAACAGCAATATTTCTTTTTTTGTGTTATAAAACATATAACATTGATCATATCTGGAATCAAGACAGTGGGACTCTGTACTGATAATCATATTGGGGTTATCTTTGTTAATTACAGGTGAGAGGTTCTGGGAGTGTTTGACATGGAAACAAATTGTATGTTTTCTGTTCATGTAAACAGCGTATAGGGGAGGAGGCAATAATGGAATTTAGTCCATCTATTTAAAAATGCACTGGGGAAAAAATAACTGAGTAACCCATGTGTGATGGTGTGTGCCATTCCTGCTCATGACCAATGGGACCTGTCCAATCACTGTGGACTCATGACCCCACACATCCTCACTCCCGTAGTGCATGCTGCAGGTGGAAGGGACAGATAAAAGACAGCAGCCCAGCTCCATGTGCTGCTGTGCGTTCCAGTAGAGGTGCTTGTCATTCTCCAAGCAGTGGAAACTCTGGACTTAAACTGTACTGCGGATGACCTGTCAATCACAGAACCTGACTGGGACACTGAACCAAGTGCCAAGGAGATGACACTTGTGGTAGGAAATGACCCATAGAATGTATTAGAAGCGAATGCTTGAAGCCGTACATGGCAATATGCTGGTTTCATAAGGCCCTGGGATGGAACTTCATAGAGTAGGGTGGGCGTAAGCTCCCCTTCCTCACTTGCCACTAGGTGTGGCTATTGGGTGCTACAGCCACAGACTGATTGTTTGCCCTGCCTTGCCATGAGGCTGTAGTCTGTTTGCTTTTTCTGCCTTCTTTAAAGGATCAAATTGCACTTATTGCTGTTGCCTTCCCTAGCCAAGAGGTTCAATGGCTTGTTTTGCTCTGTCCTACCCAGAGGATCAGAGCCCCCTAACTGTGATTGGCTGTGCAGCCCAGGAGGCTCACAGGCCAAAGACGATTTGTTCTGTTTTGCCCTGCTCACAGGCTACAGATTGATCTGCCCTGTCCAGAGGGTCAGAACTCCCTACCTGCTATTCTTTGCCTTATCTAGAAGGCATAAGAGACAAGAATGAGCTTTGTTTTTGCCCTACCGCCCTGGCTGCAGGATATTTGTTGGCTTTACCCTAATCATTGACTCAAAGCCCAGCTGTGATTGTTTGCCGTAGCCAGGAGTCATAAACTGTCTCTTGGCTGAAGCCAGGACCTGCCAGCAGCCCTACCAGGGACCTTGACTCCCCCTAATTGAAATTGCATGATCCAATAAGGAGTCCTGATGGTTGTGTGACTGGGTGTATTAACCCTGCACTGGGCCAACAGAAGTAACTGTGCTCAACATGCACTCCTCCTATCCCATGACACCACAGTTACAAAAACTTGCAGTGCAAATCACAGTGAGTATCAATGGATCTAAAATACAAAATGTCCAAGACCAGCTGATTCTAGAAATTTGAAGAGTCAGGATGGAGATGCTTTCCAAGATCACATTTATGCAATCTTTGAAGCTTTGAATTAAGAAAGCACATGGGCACATGTGCAGTCTCTGTGAAGTTCTGCTTCTTAGCATTTTGATAGGCTTTGCTTTACTGACCTCTTGACCGTATGAACAGCAGCAGTAGCCAAATGAGCGACTTATACAAATATTTTCACCTCCTAATAATATGGTGGATTTTAATAACTTTCTGATATTCCAGTGCAAAGGCACTGAATCCAGAACTCTCTTTTTAAAAAATGACTGCTTTGAAACAGTGAAGTGGCACAGTTCTTAAATACCCACTCATGTTGGTATTAGTGAAGATAATCAGGCCATGGTGAAACATAACATAAACGAATGGTCTCGTAGTGTGTAGCCGCACTTTTCTCAGGCTTTGCCTTTATTTGAATTTTTCTCTTCCTTAATCCTTGCCTATCTGTTGCTCTACTGGGGGAAAAAAAGTGTATTTTAGTATTGTATCCTTTTTAAAGGACTTTGTTGTGTTCTTCTGTCACCTAAACAGTCTCCCTAAATCCCCACCTTTTTGCTGTAAACCTACTCTACTTATTTGAAGTCAATAATGAATCTTGGTGAGGTGTGCATGCTGGAATATTACTTTTCTACACTAATTAATTGAATATGATAATGAGGGCATGATGACAAAGTCAAAGCAGGACCAGAAAACAAGTAATCAGACTATTTGTTAACCAGATCTGAAACAACAGATGCTAACTTAACAGAAGCTTTTAAAAAAAAGTATCTGTGCAAATGCAATTGACTTAGTGTGATTATTTCAGAGGAGACCATAAGTACCATGAGCCAGACCTTGGGGCATAGTGCTGTCACTTCGTGTTCTTGTCTTAAGATGGATTTCCTAGAGATGAAATGATCACCCCAGTGCAAGGTACATCCTTGCTAATCTAGAATCTGCTGCTTGCTAGAACAGAGAATGGGCAGAGGGGAAAGGAGGCATGGCTGTAATGTTCATATACTGCACTGATCGTCAGCTGCAATTTTGTCCCTTGAGATTGTTAGCAGTAGGCTCACTTATTCCTAGGATCTGGCCCTCCTTAGAGTGATTCCAAAATCTGGGGAATGCAAAGACAAATTCATACCATTGTTTTAATTTCCCCATTTTTATTTCTTCTACTGCCTGCTATGCATTGGCCCTAATAGTTGTTCTGTATGTACATTGAAGACTTCATAATACTCCAAGGAAGAGCAGAGGTTTGTCTTTTATCCTGAACATATTTCTCCTCCTTTACTGTTGCACAACATCTCTTTTGCTGCTTGACTCCTAATATTCACCCTAGAGATGCCTGTTTCCCTTTGGTGTCAAACATCCTAAGTGTTTTTGGAACACTTAGGATGAAAAGTGTCTCATAAGCATAAAACCTTAATAATACAGACTTCAGTTAGCACACAGAACAGGTGCACAGAGAGCTGGCTTTCTTTCAGCTTATTTTGTACTTTGGTCTTTCAATACTAATATGAATTGCAACAAAAATAGCACAAATTGTTTTTTTGTAAACAAAAGACTTAAGTTATTCAGCTTTAAACTTCACACAGCCCATATATCTGCCACTTTATTTCTTCTTCATACATGACATCTAAAAATTGCTTTTATTTGACTCCTCACACAGTGCTTTAAGCTTTATAGTGGCCTCTTCCCACATGTATTTATGAATATTTTTTATATCTCTAACAGCACATGTTGGGAAGACGGATGTCTCTCTCACCTCCATGCAATCTCTATGGAATGAAAGCTGTACAACTATTCGTAAGTCTGGTCTTCCTTAGCAAATAACCTCAGCAGGATTTTTAGTCACCAGTGACCCTTAAAAAAGTGATATTTTTGAAATGAGAAAATTACCACTTTGCAGTAGTGTGACATGACTCATGCAACTTGACGTTACCTGTCAAAATGTGCCATCAGCAAAAAAGATTTGAAAGAAGCTAGGGTTTTAAGGGGGGTTAAAACTGTCTGTTAAGGATTTCTCTCCTTTTCTCTCTCTGTATGTATGTGTAGCAGTTTATTCACAAAGCATTCATAATTCTGGATGCTGACTTTAAAATATAAGCCAGAACTGAAACTTGTGGGTGTATCTTCACTGTAAGTGGAGATACAGCTATTTACCTCAGAGCTACCTACGGCAAATGTGAAGAAACACTAGCTATATGGTTCAGCTAGCAAAGTGCTACACAATGAGTCAAAAGTAGAGATGTTCAAAATCTTCTAAATATTGATATTTTTCACAGGCATATTTTTCACAAAAGTGTGTTAAAATTCTTCCATTTTCCCATCAATTGCCATCAGGAAATATGATTTCTATTCCTTTCATGGACCCAGAACTGTTGTGTGACCTTGAGCAGGTCACTTCATTGATCTGTGCCTTAGTTTCTCAAACTGGTAACACAGGGATATTGACACATACTTATGACCTATGGATACCCACATGTCTATAATATGGTTCCAATGATTTATGAAAATCAACCAATCATAGATATATATGATATGATGGAAGTGATCCTGAGGTATGAAATCTGACCCTGAGTGGGTTGCCAGAGTGGGAGGTGAAAGGTTCTGTGACAGAGAAGAAGAGGTCCAGGGAGGAGACCTCATTAGAAGAATCGAGGTTGCAGTATGTGGAGAGAAGAATATAGAAAGAAATTTAATGGGAAAGAGAACTGAGAGAGAGAGAGAAAGTAAATTTGCTGTATTTGGCTGAGATGTGAGAGAGTGTAACGTGCAAGTTGAGCTCAAACGCTTTCTGAGCTACTGTTCAGCACTATGACTCTCAGCTAAATACAGTAAATTTAATTAATTAATATTGTCATTAAAATAATACAGCATATCTTTTTATAGTATTTTATTGATAAAGTTTGGCTCTTAGTGTTGCTCTGCTCTTATAATTAAAATTGTGAGCATTTCCAAGCATCTGCCTAGCAAAGTAATTTAATACACACACAGACAGAGAATGAGAGGGAGAGGGTGCCCAGAAGTTTAGGGAGAACTTAATTAAAGTTTTGCTATATCAAGCTCTTGATGCTTAAAATAGACTTTAAAGTACTCTTCCAGGGCTAGATCAATTCCTCTTCTTCACTTGTCAGGCTCCTTTAGATCTAGCAAAACACAATTTCAGAACCCAATCCTGCATCTATTGAAGTCAATGGTAAAATTCCCATCAACTTTAATTGGAGCCTGATCTCACCTAACTGTACCCTTTTGAACTTTAATCTTCATTTCCTTCCTGATTTTTAATCTAGCACACTATATTTGCCAGAAGTAATTGACAAATAAATCACATTCTGATATTATGATCATAAGTTGTAACACAATGACCCAGACCTTAGGCTCTCTTATTATTTCTGCCTTCAAAGTAGTTGGAAATGCTTTGGAGGGAGGAATGCTAACTTTTAAAACAGAGCATTCTTCACTGTGATGCTGAATAGTAGATGGCACCTTAACTTGAACACAAAGCAATTTTTTTGTAGACTCTTCTTTATATAAAATAATATAAAACACTTTAATGAGAGTCATTCATAAACAAAAATGAAAATGTGAATAGCAACAGAACTTGATGACTTTCAGAGAGGGATTTCTAGAGAGATTATGATAATTATAAAACATGAATTATTTTGTCCAGCACTGCCAATTGATATGTCGTGGAAAGGGGTCAGAAAATAAGCAAAGGAAAACAAGTGATCCCATGGAGAGTAGGCAGAGAAAAAGTTTGAAAACAGGATGTCTGTGAATTTGATATAGGTTGGAGTCATTAGTAAGTCTTTGATCAATGCAACATTCTGCACCTTTCTGAGGAACAGTGACCCCCAATTTACAAACATCAGACAAGAATTTTAGTAGCTCAAATAGGAAGTGGTTTAAAGAATGAATAAGAATTTCAATGTGGAAGGTTAGGCTACTTTTATTTCATAGGCAGACATACAAAGAAAGAAGATGGAAAACCAACAGTGTTAAGTAAATATGGTTCAAAGATGTCTCTAAAATTGGTGAATTAGATCTGGGATAAATAGGATTTGATTTGATTTTTATCTGAAAAAGAGGATTTGTTTGAAGCATTGAGTAGTATGAAATGTCTGTCTACAACACAAACATGTAGTGTATTTTCAGTATGCCTAAACATAAACATGAACTTCTAACTCGATAAATAAAAGATCCCAAAATGTCCAAACCATTTCGGATCTAGGAGATTATGAATCAATATAGCTACAACCATTGGTATTCTCTCCTGCAGTGAAGGTTCTATTTAACCTGCCTACAAATTTATACAAATTATTTTCCACCATAATATGCAAACAATGCATTTAATTAAACTATTTATTGAGGACAAAGCAATTCAAATCTAACTGACAACATGATAGCTTGACTTCTCCACACAAAAGAACAATAGAGAACATTTTCTACACCCTCCAACTCAGGTTGGTCAATTCAGTAAATATTATCAAGATAATCATAACTCAGAGATATCAGTTTGTATTCTAAAATGGAATTGCTTGGCCCTATCAGAATCCAAGCATACTGTACAGTTAATGATCTGTAAATGGAAATGTATTTATCTGTGTTTTAACTATCTGCTATATGATTGGCTGAGGAGCAGTAGGGGAAGGTGGGATAAATGGCCTAAAAGCTTTACTCACTATTTCTTATAAATCTCACTAGACCAATCCATGTACTCTGATCAATAAAGGTCTTCAGACAAAATGTAGGAATTTGTCACTAACCATACAGTGAATGATTATTCAGCTGTCTTCTCTCTGATTGGCATCTAGCCCCAGACCTCTCCCCAGTTATGTCTGAACTCTCCAGTGTATAACTTCTCCCTTTAATGAACCTCGCTCTTAACATCCCACTTATATGCAAGTTAATACAATGTCATTTGAAAGTGAACTATTCTTTGTGAGGGGAAGGAATTACATTTATTTACACTTATGACTATAATATCTGAATTGTGTTCTTAGCGGGCTCGGAGTAGGTTGATATGGACAAATATTGAGAAGAATAGGTGAATAGTGTAGCAATGTAAAGAAGTCGTGAGAAGCTGAGACAGTATGTTTATTGTGGTGAGAGAGATGGTACTTTTTGAGGGTAATGATCAATTAGAGTAGAGGGTGAAATTCACCCCAATGCAGAGGGCCAATGCAAGACCTATCTATTGCCTAAGGTTATATCTTCACAGCAGTGTTATTTTGGAATAACTGACATTATTCTCAAATAACAAAGAGTGCATCTACACTACAAGCCTTTATTTTGAAATAATGGCAAGCTAGAGGACTTCTTACTCCGACTTCTGTAACCTACATTTCATGAGGAGTAAGGGAAGTCAAAAGGTGTTCTTCCTTCAACTTCCTGCTATGTAGACAGCGTCAAAAGCTGAAGTAAGCTATTTCAACTTAAGCTAGGCAACTGACTTTAGCCCTGCAGTGTAGATGTACTCTAAGAGTTCAAAATAGACCTTCAGTGAGATACTCAGATCTCTGCATTTCAGAATTCTCTGGATGGTAACAAATCAGTAACCCCTTGTATGCTATCACCACAGTTCATAACATTCCATAGGCTCCAACCATTATTTTTACTTCACACGTCATCAATACCAATTCTATTATGGTGTCCTCTTATTTAAATTTGGTTGAAAGAGAAAAGAGAACAAATGTACAAATAAAGGGAAAGCACATAATTTATAAGACACTTCTGAAAAGATATAGATACATGCTGTGGCCAATATAATGTCATTTCTGAGAGTAAACTGCACTTGAGTACAAGACTGTTATTTTAAGAACAAAACAAAGTGAAAGGTTAAATCAGGATAAGCGTCTAACTGCAACCTTATTTTGATTTCATTCCTGTAAGTTTTGTTGTCCAAAAGGCTATTTTCAGAGATAACAACTCTATAGTACAGGATAATTCAGACTGGTTTCTACTGAACTCCCTGTTAGTAGAACTGCATTTTATAGACAAATCTTTTTAAGGTATGAAGTATGCTAGTCTCCTGGCATTCCAGGTGCATGTATGTGGATAAGTCTGACTCTACATGCATTAGGAAAACTTAAGAAACAACAAATAGTCTAGTAACACCTTAAAAGCTAACAAAACATGTAGATGGTATCATGAGCTTTCGTGGGCAAAACCCACTTCTTCAGATGACTGGAGTATTAGAAGTCCAGATCCAAGAATAAATAAGGAAAGGGGAGGAGGAGGGAAAAAAAGAAAGAAAAGGAGGGGAAAAAGAGAAAGACAGTGAGTAGATGGTTTAAGTAGTTACAAGAGGCTGACAAAAATAATTAGCACCTTCATTGTTTGTTTCTTTGGTTAAGTCATTAGGATGTGGAAGGTAGTGTGTGAGCCAGCTGATGTCCCTGTTCATTCCATTTGCATAAGAATTAAACTTGTAAATGAAGTTGTTTGAATCCTTCCCTGTGTATTCAGGCTTGTTGACCTGAAACAACACGGTGACTTGGAGATCCATTAATGAGTGTCCAGGCAGATTAAAGTGTTCTACAACAGGTTTCTGTGTATTGCCTTTTCGGATATCTGATTTGTGATCATTAATTCTTTCCCGTAGAGACTGTCCAGTTTGGCCAATATACATGGCAGTGGAGCATTGCTAGCATTTGATGGCATAGATCACATTAGTGGATGTGCAGTTATATGAGCCTCTGATTTGGTGGCTGATGTGATTGGGTCCAGTGATGAAATCGCTAGTGTAGATGTGTGGGCAGAGTTGGCACCGGGGCTGATTGCAGAGGTGGGTTCCTGGATGATTATGATGGAGGTGTGTTACATGTATTGTTATCCCAAGAGAAGTTGGTTTGTGGTACCTCCTTTCCTGTTTGTTGTCTGCTTTCTGATTTTTCTTTTCCTCCCACCGACTAGCCAGGCTTAGCAGTCCATATGCTATTATGTAAGTACTTTCTTCCTCCAAAAAGTTACCTGATTTTACTCTGCAATGCCTATTTTTAGCTCCCAGTGTCTCGCTAGAAATCCCTCCTCTTTGCTGCAACAGTCTATCAAAGAAATGTCTAGGGCAGCCAGTGCCTAATGCTAATTTGTTGAAAAGCTTGAGATTGAAGGATGATTTTAGTTGGGGCACCCACAACCAACTAGCTATACAGAAATAGACCCCCTCATTATAATGGGAAACCATTAGGATGGAGTATAGTAGGTGAAGACTCAATTTGTACTTGAGCTTTAAGCTTTTTCGTTAGACCTAGGGAATAAAGCACCACATTCATCTTCTCTTTTCATCAGCATCTCTTTCCTTAGCTGCCTTCTTATCTGTTTTCCATACATCATGTGTGCTACATTTTGTTCTGCATTTTCTACACTATGTATTGTCACTGCATATCTATCATTCAGCTCTTGTTCTTGCTTTCCTTCTACTAGTTCTTGGAATCTATATTTTACTTGAAGACTGAATTCAATATCATTGCAAGAGCTTTTCTAAGTTAATTAATTTTCATTGGTCCCTTGATGATCAGTTTTTGCTCTTCTGAGGCTTTGTTAGCCGGATCTTACATCTCAACTTCCTATAATTTTGTTCTTACATTGCATAGCTTAAGAATAATAAAAACTTATGCTAATGTACTAGGAAAACAGGAGGATAGCTTCTGCAATTACAAAATAATGCTTTTTCCAGTTGATGAAAAGTGGATAATGCTAGGTAGTGGGACTCATTTTCAAGACTAGTCTGTTTACTCTACTTTATTTTGCTAATCAGGAATTACATAGTTTGATATCTGGCCACAGCAGACCTTCCTTCATGGTTAAACTTTACATTAAATTTGTAATCAAGGAACTGATATCAGACATATACACTTGGGAAAGCAGAAAGACCTGGAGCCATATGCTCCGTCTATAGGAAGCGGTTACAAAAACTTAAAAATTGTGATGCATCTAGTCTAGTTTTTAAAAATGGATAGCGCTGGATGTGTCTAAGCAATGCACAAGTTCATATAATACATCTTTAAACACAAAACGTATTTCCTGACCAAACCTGATTATTTGTTAAACTCCTGGGTATCTGCTTAATATTCCTGGTTGATGCAAGTGCATAATGTCTTCTGCAGCACTGAGCATATCTTGTAATTGCATCTGAATCATTTAAATAGAAAGTCATTGGCTGACAGCAGCATAGTACAGCAGATGTTAGCAGAGGACCAAAAATAAAAGGATTAGGGGACATGCACACTAACACGTACGTACATACATATGCTCAGGTAATCTTCCTCAGAGTACAGAGAACTTATTCCAGTTCTTTCCCAGTGACTCCTTCCTTTTTCCTTGGCCTTTCCCTTGGGTTTGGTTTCTAATCAAGACCTCTATCTTTCTTCCCCCAAGCCCTTTTTGCTCATGTTTCCATCATGAGATGTCTCTCAGACTCTTCAGCTATTTATCTCTCTCATGCTCTATATTGCAGATACTCTAATTCCCAGGGAGAATATGAATTCATTCTTCTCTGTGGCTGATGTTATCAATCTTATGTCTTACAAATGCTATATTGCTAGGTGTCACCTAGCAATATCTGCTGGACATTCTGTTATTTTCACTTGGCACTTCATAATTTAAGATATAGCTTATAGTATTTCTTGCTGTGATTTTGCTGTAGAATTATTAATTGCTACTGAAAATGTGTTAGATTCTTTCAAGACAAATGTTATTTCTTTGGCTCACAAGCAACATGCCAGAACTTAAAGCTGGGTGAACACTTCTAACTTCTAAAATATTTGACAAAAGTGTTTTCATTTTTATTTCATTTGGTTTTGGGATTTCTGGAGTGGTGATGATGGTGGGGAAATCTTAAAATGAGAGATTAATTATTCCAGTCCAGTAGGTGTTTTCAACTTAAGTTGCAATCATGGTAAAGCTAACGGAAATGCAAAAAGCTGTTTGAAGTTTGAATTTACTGCTGGGAACTGAAGTGGATGATGTTATAGAGGAGGGTTTGAGGAGCCTTTTGAAAAAAATATTTGCCAAGAAAATAAAGGGAAGTATGAGGTGATTTCCCTGCCTATGGCAGCACTTTCCCCCTCCTTTGAATACAACTGTATCATCACACTAAGTGAAGATTTTATTTCCTGTTTGCCCATAAATATACTTTTAAATGAAAATTGTTTTTGCTTTTTAAAATAGAGTAGATATATTTTATACAGATATTATATTCAAGTTCCCACCTTCTTTCTCTGCTCTGTTTCTCTACTCATCTGAGAAAGTGGGTTTTGCTAGTTTCTAAAGTGCTTTTTGTTGTTGTTTTTTTAATTACAAACTAACATGGCTACTCCTCTGAGACTTCTAGTGGATAGGTCAGATTATGTCCTGTACCAGTTCCAAATCTCCTTTTCTCCTTCTGAGCTATAGTTGTAGTTTAGATGTGTATACAGGCAGTCCCCGGGTTACGTACAAGATAGGGACTGTAGGTTTGTTCTTAAGTTGAATTTGTATGTAAGTCGGAACTGGTACATATTGTAGGGGAAACTCTAGCCAAACATTTCTCCAGAGCTCAGTTTTATTCTCCCAACCCTCACTTCCTCAGTCCTTTATTCTCAAGCTGAGGTGTCTGCTGAGAAAGCCGCTCCGCATCTCCTGGTCTACTGGGGCGCCAGCAGACCAGGGAGACGCGGAGTGGCTTTTCTCGCCGCGGAGGACATGGGCGGTGGGACCACGGTGCGTCTCGGCGGTCTGCTGGGAGAGCGCAGCTAGTGCGGGGTTGCCTCACACCGTTTGTAAGTAGGGATCCGATGTAAGTCAGATCCATGTAACCCGGGGACTGCCTGTATATGTATATGTTCACGCATGCGCATGTGCACGTGCACACACACAGATGTTAGTGAGTGTGCAAAGGATTGGAGAGAAAAATCTAGATAAAAGAGCTGGTTCTGATTGATAATGTGTCCTTGGTTGCCCACAGTTAATCTTCTCTGCAAAATTGCTTGGGCAGTTTTTTTGTGTAATGCAAGAGCTTTGGTTTGACGATTAGTTTTAAGAACACTGTGATCACATACCAAGGATTTGAAGAACTAATGCCTCACTTTACTCCAGAGCTAAATCTGTTGGCATCATGGACAGTAGTAATTTTGTCCTTCAGATTGAACTAATTAACAGAATCAGAAAAGCAGATAAAATGTCGGGCTGTTACAGAAACATGCATGAAATAATAGCAAAGTATTGACTAAGATGGAAATCCAAATCTATGAAGATCCAAGTCTATGAAGATCCAAATTCAAATCATGCTGTCATCTATGCTTTATGCTTCAGAAACATGGACTACATAAACTTGGAATGAAACAGCTTTCATATGAAATGCCTCTGCAAGATCCGAAAAGTAAAGTTGGAAAACAAAATACCAAAAGTAGAAGTGATGGAACATGCAGGACTGACACATTTAGAAACCATTATGAAAAAGAGGAGCTCATGATAGCTTGGTCATGTCAGAGGAATGTATGGGAGACCACATCCCCAAGAAAATTTTGTACAATGAGATTCATGACTACTCTAGAAAGTGGGGTCATACTTTTTGGCACTACGATTGTGTGTAAAAATGATATGAAGTTGTTCAACATCAATGTGGAAAGCTGGGAGGCATGAGTAGAATCCCGTTCAATCTGGATTGAACATTTGGCACTGGGTGCAGTTCAACACAAAGCAACTTTGGTCCAAAGGATGGAGCAAAAGTGTGAGAGAAGGAAAGAGTGTGCTGTGATTTTGGATTGCAATTCAGACAATGCTTAGATCTGTGAAACTTGTAATAAACTGTGTCACTCTTAAGTTGGGCATATCAGCCATAGATGGATTCATCAGGCACCTGACCAGACCTCTTACAGATACACCATGATCTTTTGAATCAAAAGTTGCCTATCTTTTTGTCTATTTTGCTTCTAGTGGCTCTAGAATCAGTATCCTGGGATTTAGGAATTTGATTTTATTTTTGGTCTTGTTTGACTATGGCTCCCAAAACACTACCAGGATTCAGTTACAACATAAATTCATCCTGGTGTGATTTTGTGGAACAAATACATGGAATCTGTTTCATTGAGAGCTGTGACAAAGTAATTGAATGTGAGGTCTATAGCTTTCTGATAATTATATTTTTACTTGCCTATTTAAAAAAATACTTGCTCTCGGTGAATAGAATTTTGTGAGACAGGTCTATGGTCATGCAATATTTATTGAATATTGGTTTTGGTATTTCATATATTATTTTGCACTATGAACAAAGCCCTTCACTGAGTTTAAGGGGCTTTGTAATGTTGACCAAGAGCAAGAAGGTCCCACAGATCTTATTTAATTCTCTCCTTTCAGTTATACTAAAGGATTTATTTTCTGCATTCTTCCCAAATCAGTTGTTGAATGCTGATAAGACTGTATCAGCCTTTTTAATGACAAGGATCCATGACAAATGATAATTACTTTTTTGTTCATAGAATATTAATACAATTTCCTGTTGTTTGAGTGGAGAATAACATAAAGTGAGTCTTCCTGAATAGATCAAAAGTTAATTTATATTTTTTGCTTTTTGGAGAAAACAAAAAAATAAAATAAAATATCGTAAGTAGATTATATGAAATTCAATATTTATAAGTGCCGTTTTTATTAATAAGAACAAATGGAAACTATCATTACAACTCTTCATTAAAAGTCTCTGACACCGCCATTCATTACAATTCTATGAACAAAATAGTTCAACCCATTATGGCTCTGATTCATGTAGCACAAAACTTGTTTCATCCCATGGATAGTCATTGTTTGGACTGTTATCTAACAAGGTATAGATAGCGTGGAAGTAAATATGGGTACAAGACTTCAGACCAAACTCTAGTTTAACTTCACTTATGTGGGTGCTATATTTGCTCACATAATGTTTTAGGCCCCAATGGTGCTAGAACTCAACTTGGCTCCATTTTTCATAAGACTGAGACTTTCATTGCTAGACTATTTTTTTTATTTGTTTGTTTCTTCATTATCATCATCATCATCATCAAGCATGGGCTCAATGCCAGTTGGTGTCTGATGTCTCCCTCACTGTTTCCTTCTATTTTTCCCTGTCCAGTGCACAGTGGCTTAGTTTCTGTAGACTAGCTCCGCAATAATCTACTATATCATCTACCCATTGTCTGTAGGGTCTGCCTCTCCTATTCGGACTATGCATTGTGCCGAATACTAGGGTCTTAACTTTTTACTCGTCGTTCATTCTGCAGATATGCCCGAATAGCTGTAACTTCCGTTGTATAACCTTCTGCAATAGCTTCTCTTTGGGGCAAGTCAATTGTGAATATAAATACCTACGGTCTAGACTACAGAGTTTTTCCGAAAAAACTGCCCTTTTTTCCAAAAAACTTCACCTGCATCCAGACTACAGTCACATTCTTTAGAAAGTAAATCAAAAGAACACAGCGCTTCTTTTGAAATCAGTAAACCTCTTTTTACGAGGAAGAACACCTCTTTTGAAAGAGCTTTTTTGGAAAAAGGCATGTGTGGACGTGGGGGAGGCAGTTTTTTTGAGAAAAATGGCCTGCCTGAAATGGTTCCAGGTGCCCTTTTTGTGAGAGAGCGTCCTAGCAGTCTGGATGCTCTCTTTCAAAAAAGCCAATCGCTTTTTTAATCTGCTTTTGTAGTCTGGACACTCTCTCTTGAAAGAAGCTTTTTTGAAAAATATCTTTCAAAAAAGCATCTTTTGAAAGAAGCTTGTAGTCTAGATGTACCCTTAAACTCCTACCTGTGTCCACTTAAATATCTAAATAGTAGACATTGCTTCCATGAGTAATTGTTGGATTTCAATTGCAAATGAAAAAAGAGGGATGAGTTGAGGCCTTTTTAAAACAAGAGCCATGTCTGTTTGTTTAAACAGCACTTCTTTGAGTTTTGAAGCATTGTTTGTGGTACTTTTATGACTCACTGTTATAATATCTGAGCACCTCATAATCTTTTTTTATCATCATTCACCTCAGGAGACTCCAGTGAGAGACAACAGTGCTATTATCTCCATTTTACTGATGGGGAACGAAGGCACATAGAATTTTCTGGGATGTCCATATTTCAAGCTGTTGATGTCCCTCCCATCTTGAGGAGATATATTCACATTAGCTATGATCACACAAGTATACTGAAAATAGTCTAGCCATGGCAGTGTGAGGGACAGGAGGGTCTAGCCACCCGAGTATGTACCCAGTGTCTCTTATGGGCAGGTACTTGAGGCAGCTATATTGCAATCAGTGACTTACCATGATAGTTAAAAGAGAGCAAGTGCCAATTTGCTTTCCTGAGCTGGGAATTGCACCTCCAGTTCAAAGTGTAGACATACCCTAAAGGAAGGTAGGAAATTCATTGAGTTAATATGCCAAAAATTGAAGTGTAGCCATTGAGGCGTAAGTGGCTAACATTCAGAAAACATATCAATGATTTTATAAGGGATTGTACTTTGGGTGACTCATCCCTTCTGCTGCTTGTATTTTGCCGCTACACTTCTATTTTTAGCATGCTAGCTTGATCACAGCTGGTGTAATGATACTTCCTCATGATGGAATTTACTCATAGATACCTTAACTGACTTGACCATGAGTCATAAACTAGTGGAACAGCAAATAGAAACTTTGTCTCCAACGTCTCAGGCTAGCACTGTAGCATATGGACCACCCTTGCTCTTATTGGAAATCAGATGTAACTGAAGCATGCAAATGAATGTATAGATTCTTTAGCAACCTCAGTACTAATCCACTGGGAAATTGGGACATATCAAATAATCAATGTAAGAACAGACCTAGAAAGGTAGAACATGTTGTACAGCTGAGGATACTGTCTTGCATTGCATTTCTGCTCAGCAAGGAAGAGGACAAGGAGAAGTTGTCTGAGGACAAAGATCCTTTTTCATCCAAAATGAGATTCTTGAGTCTTTTTTAAGGAAATATTAGTTTTGTTGTAGATTGTACATGTATTTCAGACAGGTAACCTACTTCACCATTTGTTTTGTGCTTTTGGAAAAACTTTGTTTTATTGGATTTTACCAGTCGAGCATCTTTGTTTTGTGCAGGTCTGCATTTAAGGTAGAACACTGTCCACATTGTAGTCAGTCTGAGAGTATGGCTACACTAGAGAGCTTTCAGCAGCATAGTCACACTGATGAAGTTGTGTTGCTATAAGCTCTCTAGTGTAGCCACTCTAGCCTGACAAAAGAGAGCTCTCCCATTGATTTAATCCACCTTCTGATGAGCAATCATAGCTATTTCAGTGGGAGAAGCTATCCCAGTGATACAGTGCAGTTCACACTGGTGCTTAGGTAGGTATATCTTATGTCACTAGGATGACTTATTTCAAATTTGCTTACTTTTTCATCATAATAACTGAATATATGCATGCCTCAAAGCTGATGGATAACCTGCTTAAAGCACTCAAAAGTAGCATGTGATCACCATAATTGGCCTTTCATTGCCATCATTTTAACAAGACCCAACGATTGCCAGTATTTGAACAAATAAACACATAAACCTGAACTAAAATAAGCAGAATCCAGAGAAAAGTTGTTTGAAAGAATAAGGAAAAACAATCCAGGACACCTTGGACTTACATTCAGAATATATTCTCCCCAAAAGAATCCCTGTTAGTCTTTAACTTAAAAAAAAACCAAACCAAAACAAAAAAACCAACCTTAAAAAATGAGTGGTTCTGTAGCACCTTAGAGACTAACAAAAAATTATATAGTATCATGAGCTTTTGTGGGCATAACCCACTTCTTCAAATGAGGCTTCTTGCTCCACTCATCTGAAGAAGTGAATTATGCCCATGAAGGTTCATGATACTGTATGACATTTTTTGTTAGTCTCTAAGGTACTACAGGACCACTCTTTTTTAAAGGTTTTTTTCTTCCCAAAAGTTAGATGAAACATATAATGCAAACTAATACAAATTCTTTGATTTAGGGCTGCCACCACATCTTCCAATTTACTCCATACCCTTCCATTTAGTGTCTTAACTCTGAAGTAAACATTTATTATTATAAAATTCTAAACCTAGGTAGAAGCAAAAAACAGTGCTATTTCTAGTAGCATATATTCATTTAGTACCATTGAAATCATGAGAACTTGAATCCTCAGAAATTTGTTTTCCTGGAGAGGAAACAACAATTTGATAGGCAAGGAAGTGTCAGCAATTTTTAGTCAAACATCACATGAACCAAAACAAAAGAATAACTCCATAGACTGGAAGCTGAATAGGTTTTTAGAGTTGAATTCTTCTTTCAGATATGTGCTCACAACACCCATTGGCTTAAAAGTGAATTGGATGTGATATCTGTGGTCAGGATCAAATCTTTAGACAGTAAGGCCAACAAATTACTATAATCCCATATTGGGTTATTTTGTGACAAGAGTAAGAATAATTTAGCTCCTGTATAAGGATTTTCAGAAATGTGATGGCAACTGCATCTTGTGAGCCATGAAACAAATGCAGACATAACCAGCCATCATGCCTGAGCTACCATTGATATGTAATGCAGCAGGGACTGCAGACACTTATAGTCTGTATGAGGAGGAACTGAAAGGGTTTTCTTGTCAATCCCCTTACCATTAAGATCAATAAATACATGAGCAGATTTAACTTCTTTAAACGTACGATGTTTGTTCATGACTATAACTTTCTGATAGTAGCAGGTATTGTGTATTTTTCTGTAAAGCAAGCTATTTTTTTTTGTCTACTCCTCATATTCCTTGTCAGTTTAATCTTTTAGTTCTCACTTTTAAAAATTTGCTTTAAAACTTTTATTTCTCTTCTCTTCTTTCTCTTTTTCTAGTGAGCTTAATTGAAAACCTATTAAATCAGTGGACAGTCTCCCATTGGCTTCAATGGACTTTGGGTCAGGCACCAAACAACTTCCTTTTGAAACAAACTGCTAGAATCAGCCTGACAAATATTCTCTAATCATTCAAACAGTGACCATTCAACTTGCAATTTGTTTCCAGCAACTGGCAAGGGAACTGTTTGAGGAAAAGCAATTAAAATATCATTGCCCACAAACTGCTTATAAATGTAAACAGTAGCACCCTGGAATATCTCTACTCTATTAAGTGCCAACTTTGAATTATTACTCACATGGACAGACCATGACTACAGGCTTGCTGACCCATACAAACTAGGGCTGCAGCTTCATTATCTTACAGAAGACTAGACTAGACTTATAATGACCCACCGAGACCTAAATTAGACTTTTACAGACGTGGACAGAACAAAACATCTACAGATCTATGGATTGGAGATAGAGATTTTCAGGAGGTATTACTAAGAAGTGTGATTTCTCTTCATTCTGGAATTTTGTTGGCTTTTTCTGTCTCACATTTTTTTATTTCCTGTCATCCTTCCTAATTGCTTCAGTCCCTTTCTTACTTTTTTTGGTCTCTAATAGATACATAGACAGGGAAGATAGTTTATAATTAAAAATCCTTTTTGGAATGCAGGCAAGCAAAGTGTTTTAAACTGTAAGGAAAGGGATCTATGAGAAACAAAGGAAGAGGAGGAAAAGCTGGCTTAGAAATCTTCAAGGCTGACCTCTTTTAATCAGGCAACATGTAGACTTAAGGTCTTCTTTCGGAAAAAAATACACAAATTGTGGTTTGCAATTTGTGTATCTTTTTCCGCCTTTTTTTTTTTTTTTTCAGAAGAGGCTTTTCCAAAATTTGGCCCATGTAAATGGGGCCTAATTTCGGAAAAACTTCCTCTTTCGGAACATCCCTTATTCCTCTCTCAGAGAGGAATACAGGTATGCTAAAAGAATGAGCCCGCTTTTTCAGAAACTGTTCCGAAAAAGTGGGCGTTTTCTCTGGACGTAGCAGAGTTTTTTCGAAAAACTCTGCGGTCTAGACACACCCTCAGAATCAGATTAGTCATTAATAATAATAATAATTAATAATGTATATTAAGACCCAGCAAAATGTAGTGACCTTCCATGTTCGGTGCTGTGTAAATACTCAAAGAAGACAATTCTTGCAGTGAAGAACTTAGTTTAAACAGAGAGGAGATACAGACACATAAAAGTGATGAGAGCAGCATCACATAACACATCTGAGGAAAAGGTAGGAATTGAATCCAGAGCTTCTGTCTACCCATCCAGTGTTCAAGTCATTATGGGCTATGCTTCCTGTCTTACTTTATTTTATTTTAGCAATACATCTGGATGCAAAAGAATTTCTGAACAGAAAGTAGGCTCACTAAGTAGGCTTAATAAATAGAGGGAGTGAATTCAGCTAAAATTTTAAAATTGCTGAATTACAAAATGGTTTCTAAAACTATTTCAACTAGATAAATGAAAAATGGATATGGACAATGTATCAAGTAATAATAAGCTTGTGTATCTGATAATATAGGTAAAGATATAGTTTGGGAAATACATTCTATACAAAGTCACGGGAGTGGAAAATGTGAGCATCTGACTAGCAAGAATGTTATTTGCTAATGAATTTAGTGATAAAAGGGTAATTAGTATTGAAAAGTCATGGAAAATTAGTACCAGAAGATTTGTTTTTAAAAGGAAATATTGTACTGGAGGGGAAATAAAGAATAATTTGACCTTTACTATCTGAAAAGTCTAACTTCAATCCCTCCTGAAATAGTGGGGGTAAAATAATCTCAAAGGAAAAGAACAGAATTGTGACTGAAAAACAGAACTGGCATACAAAAACAGAGCTTCAATCCTGCAAACTCTTCTTGTACTATCCTAGTTTTACTTTGAACTAATTACTTTACTGACAGTACTAAACACTCACTTTGGTGTATATTTTTATCAAGCAGACTGATTAAATTATTCAAAATGTTCATGTTGGTCTTTTACATGTCAATAGTAAAAGACCAAACAACTGTAACAAGCCAAATGTGGAAGGAGTTTGCAAATCCTTCAAAGCAAAGTCTCATGCAGGTAACAGGTATGTGCATTCTTTAAAAATGTTTACTTTGTGATCTAAATATGAAGGAGATATAATATATATCTCACAGAGCCCTATTACAAACATCAGTAATACGTTAAAAATTGGTAAGAAGTGAATACACACGTCTTTTATTAATTTGAAAATATTTTCAGCAAACCACAGTATTCCAGAATTTATAGTTTGTGATTTTTATCTTGTCATATTTTATCAGTTGTATGTTTTAATGTTTTATGGGTTTACTGCAGTTTCTTGTGAGATGCCTATAATAAGGCCTTAAGAATAAAACATGATGATTAAGCTGTTGTTGCTGCTCGTGCCAATGACAAAGCTATATAATACAATTTAACTGTTCTAATGTGTCAGAAAAACCAATGAAGGTTTTAAAACTTTGTTACCAAGCTGGATTTCATTATGCAAATGAAGTAAATTCAAAAGCAGTTACTGATTCTGTCATTCAGCTACCATCATCTGGCCTTTGGTCAAAGACCAGTGGGTGAATCAGAATTTCTTGCTTTCTCCTTTCCCTTGTCTGAGGCCCAGATGATGCTTGGCCATAAAAGAGGTGTCCCCCTCGCCCCGATAGGGAAGCAGTCATAATAGCAATCATTCTAATAAGTATTTGGTTGAGTGTGCTCTTGAGTGCCAGGATTGCTCCCTAGTGGCGTCCTCAGGAGTCCACAGAGAAAGTAAGGAGGAGGGAAGACCATGGCTTTTCTACCTCAGCATCACAGACAATGGAAACTTTAACTGTCTAGCCTCCAAAGGGATGGAGCAATGGGCGTGTTCCAGCTAGCTGTATGCAGGGAGGAAGTGTCCTGAGTCATTGAGCATTCTTCTTGGGGTACAATGTCTCCCCAGAGATTCTCCTGCGGATAGGAGCTGCTCTAAACTGCTGTGTAATATGGCCCAATGTTTTCAAGGTGCAGTCTCACTCCCAATAAGCATCAATTGATAATTGGTGTAATTGGCTCCTGTTGTTCCATGGAGACCCCAATGTACAGCCTTCTTAATGTCGACTCTGCAGCCACTTGAAAATGACCTGTTTATCTCAGAATACAGCAATGATTTTTTGCTTTCCAGTGTTGTAATCTCTATAACTAAGAAATGGAATCCGATGAAAATAAATATGCAAAATTGCAAAGGCACATGGTGTCTATGATAATAACAGAATAGTGCATTATCCTTTAAATACATGTAACACAAAGCAAGAAACCCATGGTTGAAAACTGTACAATCATGTTTGGATTTTTATAACATCCTAAAACACTTCAGCTCAGTGTGTGTGCAGATCCTTTTATAAAATGAAAGGAAGCATAGAACCATGTGTTTCTGGTATAAACACGAAGGTCATTAGCCATTGTATATACCCTTGAAAAGGAAAAATCCTAACATTATTACCTTTTTAAAAAGTTGAAATACTACATATTTTGCAAACTGGATACTTGCCATTATTTGCTAAATCCAGAAATAGAAATCTTCAAGGAAGTGTTTATTTGCAAGACAGCAGTAGTGGGAGCTACCAGCCATCAGTTAAAAAGGGCTATTCAACATTCATTACATAAGGTGTTAAAATAATTTTTCTCCTTCTATATTTTAAAAATATCAAGCATTGAATTATTTTTAATTACAATTTTTTTTTAAAATATAGTTTTTATAAAAAAACAGTAGATATTATATAGCTAACCATTATGAGTGAAATCCTAAACCAAAGGGAAACTTAATCGGGAATTTTGTTACTGATTCCAATGAGGCCAGGAGTTCTCCTATGTGTGCATAGCATGTTTTAGCATTTACTGACACTTTAAACTTTCATTAGGTATTTTCATGAATAATGGACCTGTTTATTTTGGATTTCTTTGTTTTTAAAGGGTTAAACAGTTCCTGATACTGAAATATGATCAGTTAGTGTGGATGCTGTGTGTGACTGTGCACAACCCTTTTGGGTTCAGTCAATCCGGTTATAGAAGCAGGGACTTAGCCTGACAGTTTTCATTTCTATTTCTTTCCCCTCTCCCCCCCCAAGTTATGGCATTCAATAAGTGGAATTACTTGAAAAAATAGAAATATTTAAAGTCTGGGACTGAAAACTGCAGATGGTGATTAAAATAACCAGGGAAAATATGTTTCTCTCTCAAACTGAAATTTTGAGGAAAAAATTTGCTATTTTTTTTTTCAAATTCAAAACCGGCTCTATTAATAAGTTCTCCTTAATGATGTATTTGAGAAAATATAAGTAAAATGATAAGATATGCTATTGCTTCCCTAGTGGCTGGGCGGGTGAAGATAGGCTCTTGTTTCATCAAGAGTCAGAATGTACTCAGTATAGCTTCCTGTCTTGTTTTGTGGTATTACTTACAAAGTTCAGAATTTCCTGAGTATTGTCCTTTTTTAAATTTATATACTTCACTTACCAAACTACCGTCAAGCAGGAAGAGTGGGATGGAGGAAGGAGGGGTTCAAGGTGGTTATGAATTGAAAACCTGAATTTTTGGATTAGGTATTCTAAAGCTTAACTATCTCACTGAAATGCATATCTTTAATCAAAACTACCTGACAGGGCACTCTGAAACCATCCTAGTAGCATCAGATAACCATTTATTTGTGCTTCTGGTGTTACTTTTTTATATCAAGAAACCACTAGCTTACTGGTGGAAGTGTAAAATACTGCTAATAGAGGGTTTTCCCAGCTGAAATAAAAGCATTATGATAAAGGACCCACCACAACTTGGACCAATGCAGACCAAGTGGAAAAGATGAACGTGTGTACATTGACTCAACCTGTATTTCATTCAGTCCTTTTCTGGATGGCCATCATTCATTCCCTCAGCATTGACCAGGGATAACTAGCTGGTATATGGTGCACTAGTCACCCTATACAGAGTGTGCTGCTCTCAGGCCTAAGGAATCAATCAGCTGCATTAAGGAATGCAAACCCAA
Source organism: Rafetus swinhoei (assembly GCA_019425775.1). NCBI lineage: Eukaryota > Metazoa > Chordata > Testudines > Trionychidae > Rafetus > Rafetus swinhoei. The sequence goes on along the minus strand of CM033437.1, from coordinate 183,867,158 downwards.
GAGGGAATTCCTCCTGGCACCATTGAAGTCAATGGAAAACTCCCATTGAAGTCAATGGAAAACTTGATTGGGGCCATGATTTCTCCCAGGACTGTGGATGACTATTTGGCAGGTAGACCCAAGTGAGGTGGAGGAAAAGCTCTTTGCCTCCTGTTCCTTCCCTTGCACATCCGTGTGAGTATTGGAAGAATGCGACCCAATTTTTTTCTGTGCATATACATCCTGAAGAGGGAAAAGCTGGGAAAACATCACTTAGATGGTATGTCAACTGATTCAGAGCCAAGTTATCTTACCACAGCTGAATTATCTAAACTGATTGACCTAATGAACTCAACTGTACAATAGATGTCAGAAGTGTAGTGTATTTGCTTAACAAAGTATCAAAATGTCTCAAATGGTTCCTCAAGTGATTTGGAGGAAAAAAAAATCAGACTTTGTCAAAGAAACCTATCACTTGTACAGTTTCAGAAATTTCTTAATCTTTTTATCTTAGGAGTGCTTAAGCTTTGTCATCACATCTTAAGCCACTTATCCTAGAAGTACATATAAGTGTACAATTTGCTAATTACATAAAGTACATTGCAGTTGTTTGACATGCAAGGCCAAAAGTTAGGGTCCTGATGAAAAGTTACAAAAGTGACAATAACAGTTTGCAGAGAAGCAAGGCAACATAATTCAGCAAACTAGTTGCAAGGTTTAGGCTTTCCAGTCAGGGAGGCAGAGAAGGGGAGCAGGGGCCCCTCTTAGCCATAGATGCTATGAGAAATTCATGGTCTCGGTTCCTCCAATGGGAGGGGAAAAGGGAAGAGATTCCCAGCCCGTCTGTCCTTGGGAAAGAGGAAGAAGCAGTGATTGAAGCTGTCAGTGACCAGCATGACCGGAGCAGGTAGTGGTGGCTCCTCCTGGGTCTCTAGCTTCTAGAATCCTTCAAAGAAAGAGCACCAAGCTAACACGTCCTTGTGTTGCCTCCTCTGCCCCTGAGCCTGGTCGAGAAGAAGAGGTGGCGGCTTGCTGAGGACATATGGGTTCTGTGAAGCAATGTAAAGAGGGTGATGGGATCTCAACCATGCATATGCACCAATTGGAATGCCATGTGTGTTAAATGGGATCCCACCAGTGAGAAAGCTGCGGATGTAATGTGAGAATAGAGAGATGTGTAGCTCTTGATTATATGTTGATTAGCTAGTCTCATAGGTCTATGTTTTGTAATGAGACTGTATGTAGACATTTAGCTCCTTACATATTCTGTAGTGACCTCTGCTACTAGCTAGTAACCTAGGCACTACCTTAGGAAAATTCTGTTTGTGGTCTCTATTTCCAATAGTCACCTTCCAATGTAAGGGTGCATCTACACAGCGGCGCAAGCTTGAAATAAGCTACGCAATTTGAGCTACACAAACTGCGTAGCTTATTTCAAGCTTATTTCAAGATAGTCTGTTTCAAAATTTGGTGCTAACTACACAGCACCAAATTTCAAAATAGACCACTATTCCAACAAGTTCCTTAATCCTCATGGAATGAGTTTACTGAGACATCAGAATAGCAAACCTGTTAATTGGATTGCATTTTGAAATAACAGGTGTGCTATTAAGATGCAGAAAACGCTATTTTGGGTTACTGGACATATCCCAAAATAGCACTGCTGTCTACACGTGCCCTAAAAGACTGAAAGGAGTACAAAGCCTACATACAAACCTGGATAGAAACCTTAACAAAACTTCATAGATGTTACTTGCTACAGCATTTTAATGGGTTGACAAGTTGGACAATTTTTAAATATATACATGCACTGTGTGTGTGTGTGTGTGTGTGTGTGTGTGTGTGTGTGTGTGTGTGTGTGTGTATAGAGATAGATTAGGTATAGATATATTAATTACATACAATACCTCAAGGGGAAATTCTTTACTTATTACTTTGGAGTCAAATTGAAGTGAAGGTGAAGACATAATAAAAGGCAAGTCCCGAAAAAAATGTTAATATGGCATCAATGAGGCAAGGGATAAACGAGCTTAGAAGCCTCACAGCTTTTTGTAGTGGGCCTGAAAATCCAAGAAATAACTCATTAAATAGAGAACATGGGGCTGCATAAATTTTACAAAATGCCTATGAGCTATGATAGGCAAACTTTTATAATTGCAGAAGCAACCATAACTTTTCATGTGCAATTTCCTATTAAATGTTGTATGACCAAAAATAAAGCTTATGGTATTAACAGCACAGATAGGGAGCAGCATAACTAATTTGCAGCTAAATTATGTGAAAATAAGAAGGTAGAATTTTGGATATCAACATTGATATTTATTCTTGTCTATATGGTAAAGATAATGTAATCAATGTGCACTAATGTTGCAGATTAATTTGATGGTGTATACACAGCTGGTGCATTTTAATGTAGCTCTATTCTACATTACTGTGCACTAGGGAACTGTTATTGCACACTAAGAGCGTCTACATGGACCAATTAATATGCAACACATTGGTGTGCTTTAGAAACCACATTCTCATAGAACGCATTACCCCACCGTGTAGACAAATCCTTAGATTAGCTTCAAAATAGTTTAAATACTACAAGGTAATAAAACTTGAATTGCTATATATTACAATATAGATTGGATATCACATATATTTTAATTAATCAAAATTGTAATCAGAAATAATTGGACTTCCAATAAAGGAGTAAATGAAGTTGCTGAACCAAAAGGAAATTAACATTGATTGCTAGTTGAATAAATTTGAGAAGTTTTGTAAAGTCCTGATTTATTGAGATGAGAACTGCTTCTCAATTCATTAACACAAAGATTTAATTAAAGTGTCACAATTTTGAGCAGCACATGTCCAGAAAGGTAGCATACAAAATATACCCATGTATTTTGATGATAAAAATCAACATGAACATTGTGAGAGCAGCAATCTCAAAATTAGATGGCTAGAAACAAATAAAACCCAGATCATGATAACAATCAATGAACAAAATGAAAGCGGATAAGTCATGGTAATTGTTACTCTTTCATGTGCAGAACATGATATCCATTTGCTTTCATGTGATAAAGTTCTGGTCTCTAGAAGAAAATAACTTACCTGGGAAGCATTTATCATTTTTCATGTTAAAACTCCCAAAGCAACCCAGTGCCAGCGTTAGCAAAGCTTTTGATACAGTCACCCACAATATTCTTGCCAGCAAGTTAAGGGAATATGGATTGGATAAATGGACTGTAAGATGGATAGAAAGCTGGCTAGATCAGGGTTTCCCAAACTTTTACTTTAGTTGGAACCCGTTTTTTCAGTACTGTTTTTGCAGCTCAAAAATATAAACGCATATAAAAGAATTAAAATGAATAAATTTTCAGTGTTTCACCCGGCTGCATCCTCCGCCCAGCCTGGGCCAGGGCTTGGGGACCCTGCGCGCATGGGCACTCCAGGAGGCGGGAGCAGGAGCAGATTGGGGTAGGGTATCTGGCTAGGAGGGAGGGTACAAGGAGGGGTAGGGTTGCCAGGTGTCCAGTTTTGTACCGGACAGTCCGGTATTTGAGGGTTTTGTCCGGGAAACAAATTGAGAAAATACCGGACATATAAAATGTCCGATATTTTCTAATTAGGTAAGTTTTATTATTATTAGGTGTATCAGTCCTTATCTGTGAACTGCCTGTCTGGTAGATGTGCTCATGCTGCGTGAGTGTGTCTACCAGCCAGGCAGATCGCAACTACTCGAGGGAGGGTATGTGGGGGGAAGGGGCAAAATGGAATCCCCGGGGTCGGACTCACTCGTGTACCTGGGTCAGCATGTGCCCGGGCAGTCCCGCTCCCCCCCCCCTTCTCCTCCTGATCTCCCCAGGCCAGCCCTGCTGCCCCCGTCCAGCCCTGCTTCCGGCGGCTGGTTCCCCCCTGCCCCCCACCGATCTCCCCTGGTCAGCCCCACTCCCCTGATGACCCCCGCACCAGCCCTGCTGCCCCGTCCAGCCCTGCTTCCGGCAGCTGGTTCTCCCATCCTCCTCCTCCCGATCTCCCCCGTCCAGTCCTCCGCCCCATCCCATCCCGTCCCCTGGCCAGCCTGCTGCCCCCGTCCAACCCTGCTTCTGGAGGGTGGCTCTCCAGTCCTCCTCCTCCCGATCTCCCTCTGCCAGCCTCCCCGGCCCCTGTCCAGCCCTGTTTCCACCTCCCACCCTCCCTGATCTCCACCGGCCAGCCCCACTGCCCCCAACCCCGCTTCCACCGGCCGCCTGCCCAACCCGATCTCTGCCGGACAGCTCCGCTAGCCCTAACCCTGCTTCCTGGCAGCCTGTTCCCCATACCTCCTCCCAGCCTGCCCCGCTCTGCTCCCCTCCCGGCAGCCACGCTGAGGCCTGGTATTTTTTTCCCGCAGCCCGATACCGGGCCATGGCCCATAGTTTGGGAAATGCTGGTCTAGCGGATAGGGTTCTGGCAGGTCTCATGAAAGCTGGGTGTAATGCCCCCTTTTCTCCCTGGGGTTATGTCTACACTACAGCACTATTTCGAATCAGCTTAATTCGAATTAACTATTTCGAATTAAGTTAATTCGAAATAACGCATCTAGACACAAAAACTAAATTGAAATAGCGTTTTTCTAATTTGAAATAGCGTGTCCACATTAAGTGACCCTGAATCGAAGGTAAGGCTGGCCGGAACCAGTGCCAGCAGGGCATCAGGGTCGGACTTAGTGTGTGGGACTGGTGCCTCAGGCTATCCGAGGTCTGTGCTTAAAGGGACCCGACCCCCCATCCCAGACAGACAGTTCTCAGGTTTCTCTGCTTGCTGGTCCACCTCGCTGAGGGACAGCAAAGCATTTGTGTCTCGGAGTGCTCTTCTTGCCCTCACTCGGGACACCCTAGCACTCTGCAACATGGTGACAGAGCTGCCCCTGGGCACTCTGGTGCATCTTGTGGACGCATTGCCATCAGCCTGGCTGCACTTTCTGCAGGCTGCCATCCAGGAGGTCCATCGGGGGCTGTCAGTATCCGGGGGGCTGTCAGTATCCAGGGGGCCCTGCGGGAGAGCTTCCGCCCCGAGGAGCATTAACAGTCTCCGTGGTCTGCCCCACTGGGGGCTTGTGCCTCATTTCTCCCTCATGTTCTTCCACTTATCCCTCCCTAAACCCCCCTCCCTGATGTCAAATAAAATACACGTATTTTCAAAAATAGAAACTGTCTTTATTTAACACAACTGGGGGGGGGGAGGGATGAACCGCTGGGGAGACTGGGGAAAGGACACGGGAGAGGGCAGGAGAGAGGGTGGGAGAGGGGAAGGAGAAAACTGAGAGGAGAGGGGGAAAATTGAGAGGAGGGAGCTGGAAGGGGGAAGCAAGGGGAAGAAGGGGGAGGGGAAGCTCAGGGCTCACAGTTGGGGGTCTCACCGGGCCACATGTCTCTCAGTACTGCGGGTGCGGCGGTCTCAGCATCCCTGGGGGGATGAGAAGGAGGGTGTGGAGGTTGAGGTGGGGGGGTGTGGAGGTTGAGGTGGGGGGGTGTGGAGGCTGAGGAGGGAGAGGCAGGAGGGGGAGAAAAAGTGGGAAGAGGAGCGGGAGCTGGGGGAGCAGCAGGCGTGGGAGCAGCATGGGGCAGCACGCTCTGCACCAGGGCCTGCAGATAGTGACAGATGGCATGACCCTGGGCAAGCAGCTCCCACCAGAACTCCCATTCTTCCTGCGCCTGCTGCTCCATGCTGCGGGTGCAGGGCTCGCTCAGGGCCACCAGGTGCTGCTCGTGGTTCCCCTGCAGTGTTGCGGTGGTCCTGCAGAGCCCTCGGGTGTGGGAGCATGTCCTGGGTAGGGTGGTGCGCCCTGCACATGCAGGTGGTGCAGCTGTGGAGAAAGAAGAGAAGTGGTCAGTTCTCCCTGGGGACACAGTGGGTGAAGCCCAGCCCCCACTCTGTGAGGTGAGGATGACCGTGCCCTGCACAGTCAGAGCCGTTGTGCTTGCCCAGAGGCCATGTCTGGAATGTGCGGCTATCCCTGGGAGTGGGAGGTGCCCCAAGACCGCACCCATGCCCCTGTGCCATGTATAGTGCGGCTGAGGTGGGAGGATGTAGAAGGGGTGTGTGAAGGGAGGGCATCCTGCTGTGTCCCGCCCTGGGGTCAGGAGTGTATCGGGTCTCTTCACACATACATGTGCGTATCAGGCCATGGCCCCTGTGTGGCACGCAGCTGGAGCCACCTGCCCAAGAGTGGCACGGCACGTGCCCGCACGTGCACAGGTGGCTGTGTGACCCATGGGAGGCATGGCCCACGTGCGTGGTCCCTGGTCTCCCTCCCCACCTCTCCCCCGGGTAGGGGACAGTGCTGACACTTACCTGGTATGGCCTCCCTGGACAACCCTGCTGACTCCGGTGCCGGGACAGCTGGTGGTGGCCCCTCTGGTGCACCCGGGTCAGGGCCCTCAGCTCTCGGGTCGGTGCCCCCCAGGATTCGGTCGAGGGTGGGGAAGTAGGGGCAGGTGTCAGCCCTCTGCTGCGGCGCTGCCCCTGGTGGCCCTGGCATACGCCTGCCGCAGCTCCTTGACTTTGAGGCACACCTGCTCCTGGGTGCGCCTGTGTCCCTTGCGGGCCAAGGTGGCCGCTATGCAGCCGAAGACGGCCATGTTCCTCTGCCTAGTGCAGAGATCATGGACACTGGGGGCCTCCCCACAAACCACAAGGAAGTCCATGATCTCTGCACTAGTCCATGAGGGCGCATGCCATCTATGGCCCCTGGCTGGCCCCTGGGTGCTGGGGGACTGGGCGGGGGATGGCTGGCTGCCACTGTCTGCCATTGTGCGGCCACTGGGTGAGAGTCTGCGGCTGCTGGCAGGCCTGGCTCTGGCACGTGCCCAGTGGCCAGACTCTACCCCTTTAAGGGCCCTGGTGCTGGGGGAGAGGAGAAGCGTTTTCCTGGTTGTGCCCAGAGTGGCCACCAGGGGAAACTGGGAAGGGCTGGAGGTCCCTATTTCGAATTAAGTGTCTACACAGCACTTAATTCGAAATAGCTATTTCCAATTTGGCTTTATTCCTCGTAGAATGAGATTTACCAAATTCAAAATAGCGGTTTGCATGTATAGACGCTATTGAAGTTAATTCGAAATAACGACTGTTATTTCGAACTAACTTTGTAGTGTAGACATACCCTAAGTGACTTAGGAGCAGGCAACACATGCCTGGGTGCCTGATATTGTTGACATGAAAGGCAATACTGAGACTCCCAGTTGTGACATTGGATAGATGAGAATCCCCTATCCACCCCTAATACTGCTAAAGGAGGGTTAAATTGGTGATGCCTCCAACTGATTGGCCTCAAAACACACTCAATGGCATGCCTTGGAAACCTCCAGGAATAAATCTGTTTCAGTACTACTAGTAATATGTGGCATGGCTTCTGACTCAAAACTATCAATAATAAATAATTTGTGTCCTATATACTTAAATTAGAGTTCACACACCTTTACTTAACACTCTAAAGAAACCGATTAAGCTTAAATGTCACTACTAATTTTAATCTTCAGGAACCAGTTAAATAAAATCAATTAACATATTCAAGATATAGCAATAAATGAAATGTATCTAACTGGCATTTATGCTGACCACATTTATCGCACCTATGAGTGTACACTCCTGTGGCTTTCAGGGTCACAGACATTTGCTTGTGGGCATGCTTGCAGATCTGCAGCTGAAGACAGCACTCTGTTGGTTTTATTATGATTCCAGCCTAGGCAACAAGCTGCACAACCTCTCTGAAGATTGGAGCTGGCCTGACCAAATATCCACACTTCTGAGTCCCAGTTCAATAGGAAGATCACTGTCTGTCCTCAGACTCCGGCTCGGTGTACACTGCAAAGTTAAATAAGAAAAAGAAATGCAATTTGTGATATGCAAATTGTGTATATTTCTCTGATTTACTTTCGAAAGAGGCTATTCCAAAATGTGGCACATCTACATGGTGCCAAATTTCAGAAAAAAAGTGCTTTTTCAACACATCCCTTCTTCCTCATAGAACGAGGTTTACAGGGATGGCAAAAGAATGTGTCTGCTTTTTCAAAAAAATTTCTGGAAGAGCGGCCGCGTTCCTTGGATGCGGTGTTGCTTTTCCGGGATACCTATGATATCCCGGAAAAGCAATGCAGTCTAGACGTAGCCTCAGTCTCTCAGCTATGCCCTTTTTCTTGCAAGTACTTTCCCAAACAAGAGTGGGGGTTATTCACAGTTCCTTCACTGCATGCACAACCCAGTTAGCGCTAGGCACAATAATTGTCTCTTCCCTCATTCCAGGGAAGCCACCAACAGCCTCTCAAGCACCCTACTCGATCAAAGCCCCAGCAGACACTCAGCAGCAGCTTCTGGCTTCCTATCAGCAACTCGTAGGGTGGACAGAGCTCCACACCATTCATCTGACTCCTACCCCCAAAATGGAACCCCTTACCTACTCTTCCTGGATTCCCTGGAAGAACAAGTCTCTCATGCCTTTCCCAAGGCCATTATAGCAGTTGTAGTCTCTGAGGCTGGATTGCATCACCCAAGAACTTCCCAACTAGAACACTCCCAATAAAGCTCCTTTCCTAAAGGACACCTAAATGTGTTTAATCACTGGCTCACAGAATTCCTGTGTGAATCTGGTAAGTCACTCACTCTATCTTACAATTTTCTGTCTGTGGGAATATTTCCCTACTTGAGAGGATAAAATCTATATATAAAAAAAGTGAGGTGCTCCAAAACTGTGTTGATGAAAGCCATACAAATGACCAGATAGATAACAAGATGTATTCACTTGTTGACACTGTAAGGTAGCTTTAATAGTTTATCACCTGCCCAAGCAAATAAAAATACTCCTAGCTGACACAAACAAGCCAGAAAACAAAAATACGTCTGGCTGACAATTAGAGCCTTGCATGGATAGAAATGTCTACCCATGGATACAGATATTTGCGGATAGAATTGGGATCTTCAGAAATGCATGGCTTTACTCCCTAGAGCCACTGCAGCCAATGAAAAGGAGCTTGGTCCAGTTGCTCCTAGAAGCCAGCCCCCATGCCAGCAGCTCCTCCTGGCAGCGTGGCTGCACTGCCTCCATTCCCATTGGCAGCCTGGATGTATGACCCCCAAACAGGAGATGCCATGACTGGGGACGGGGCTAAAGATGGTGCAGCTTTGCTGCAAGGAGAAGCTTCTGGCACAGGGCGCTGGCTGCTACTCATGATGGGATCAGGTCCCTCTCTGTTGGCCGCAGTGGCTCTTTGGGAGTAGAGCCCTGCAGATGTGCGGATCCTGAAGTCGATCGACAGATATCTGCATCCATGGTTAGACATTTGTGTCCGTGCAGGGCTCTTCTGCCTTCTTCCCTTTTTACCTTCAGTAGTATCACAGATTGATGAAAATATACTTGTTTGCTGTGAATTAGTTTATTAAAGGAGGGCCTAAGCCACAGTTCCCATCCCAAAAAGGTAAATGCCTCCTGTGTTTTTAGAAACAATCTCATCCAACTCGCATGCACTACAAGAAGAACTCATTTCCACCTTTCAATCAAACAAAATCACCACTTAGTGCCTCAGCTACATTTCCCAAAGGATCACAGGAGGTAAGATCAAAGTTTACGTTATCTTCTCAGACATAAGAAGCCCCAAATTTGGTCATGCCTCAATTATCGCTACATCTAGACTACAAGCCTCTTTTGAAAGAGAGTGTCTAGACTGCAACCACTTCTTTCGAAAAAGGGAGCCGCTTTTTTGAAAGAGAGCACCCAGGCAGTTTGGATGCTCTCTTTCGAAAAAGCCCTATTTGCATTCAAGAACTCCTTTTTTCGAAAGAGCACTTTTGAAAAAAGGCGTTCTTCCTCGTAAAATGAGGTTTACCGCAGTTGAAAAAACCGCCGCATTTTTTCGATTTAATTTCGAAAGAGCGTGGCGGCAGTCGAGATGCAGGGGAAATTTTTTCGAAACAAGGCCACTTTTTTCGGAAAAAACCCTGTAGTCTAGACACACCCATGGTATCTCTAAACTGGTAGGGTGACATTTACGGTAGCAAGTTTTCAGCTTTTGTTAAGAACATTGTTGCATAGGTAAATACACAATTCAACTTACAAACAACAAGGTACCTTAACAGTGCACAAGTCATTACACTGTGCACAAACCATTCTCTTGGTGGCATAGTCTCATATTAAATACAGTATAGAATAACCATTTTAATTATTTACACCAGAGAATGCTAACAAGTCCTTGTGATCTGAAAAGTCCTGTCAGAGTGCAAACTACATATTTTAGGTGGCACAAAATATCCCCTCCCCCCCACCCACCCAACTATCAGACCAAACAGAAACCTTTAAACTTTCACTATCATTAATTCAATCTACCAATGTTCTAAAAATGCATAGTCTTTAACATGTAAACTTGCATCATCTCTAAATAGTTATTAGATTACAATTTTTAAAGTGAGTATTTAGATGACACATAAGCTATCTAGAGAATAGAATTCCTCACAACTGCACTGAGCTCTCAAAATTTGCACTGGTAAAAAGTGAATATCAGTATACTAAAGTTGTGTGTCAGGAAGTAATAATTTGAGCTTCCCAGATATTCTTTACTGATGTATTTTCAGATTGTATATTTAATGGCCATTTTCATTTAGCCCTTTAAAAAAGTTTTACATTTACAAATATACTTTCAAAGGCAAAACCTTTATGCCCCCCTTTCCTCTTTTTATGAGCCTGACAAAAAGTTATGGCTCTTAAAATGATTTTCCAGCTTGATTTTTACATTAGAAGTATGAAACCATGGATATTTTTGAAAGTGAACTCTACAAATGTCTAACTTTATTAGCTGTTCTTTAACATCATCATTAATTACTGTTGGAGTATGTCATCATCATCGTCTGATAACTCTACAGAGTATTTTTCCCAAATACAGAACTACAATATTTATTGAATGTTTTTGACTTTTCTTCATTATTATTGATCATTTTACCACTTCCATGCAGTAACAGTTCTATGCTATTGTTAATTTTTCTCTCTCTAGAATACTTAAAACAACCTCTCCTTTTTATTGTTCTTTACTCAGCTGGCCATAGATTTCTGCACATGTTCCTGTACTTCCCTTATCAATTTTCTACAATTCTTTGCTTCTTTTACCATCTGTTATAGTTGCTTTCACTTGTCCTCTAAACTTGTTTGATCTTTTTATCTGGTACAACATTTATTCTTGTCTGTGGCTTTTGGTACACCTAGTAAAGAGCTTTCAAACAATACCCAATTATTATTCATGCTTATCTAATTAAATTCTTCCTCCCTAGTGAGTTGGCACATAATTGTTTTCAGCTTTTTGAAGCTTTTTGCACTTTTAAAATGATCTATAACTGATCTGGCTTTTGAATTTCATTCGGTTTGTACATTCTAAGTGTGATTGTCATGATCACTTCTACTTCAGCTCCAATATATTTTTAGTTCTGTGATTAATTTATCTTTATCTGTCAAATCAAGGTCTAATATGGAACTCTCCAATGTGGGATACCACATTTTTTTAAGTAGGAAATTAAAATATTATAGATGTTAAAATTCTAAAGTTATGTTAGCATTGTAAGCATGAGATCTCTAGTATATTTCACTTAAATTCAAGTCCCACATAATACTGCAGTGTTTTTTCCTATATATTATAGATAAGTGCATAAGAAACCAGTCCTCCTGTTCCCTATGTGATTTGGTGGTCTGTAATAGACATCAAATGATTTTGTGTTGATCCATAAACATGAAGGATATTTTTTTGAATTGTCAATGAAAACAGGGAACACAATTTTTATATAGAATGCCATTCTCTCCCTCCCTCCCCTTCAGCCTTTCAAATAGGTTATTATTATTGATTTAAGCATCAGATTTCAGTAGTACTATTTAGATTGAATTTATGCTCATAAATGAGTAATTCAAAATAATTTTGTTTGTTACCCAGACTCCTAGCATTACTGTACGGGCAACTAAAGAATAAATACATAAGAAAATAAGAACATAAGAACGGCCACTCTGGGTCAGACCAAAGGTCCATCTAGCCCAATATCCTGTCTGCTAAAAGTGGCCAATACCAGATGCTCCAGAGGGAAGGAACACAACAAGTAATCCTCACGTGATCCCTCTCCTGTCACCATTTACAGACAAACAGAGGCTAGGGACACTATTCCTCACCATCCTAGCTAATAGCCATTGATAGACCTAACCTCCATGAATTCATCTAGCTTTTTTTAACCCTGTTAAAATCCTAGCCTTCGACACATTGTCTGGCAAGGAATTCCACAGGTTGACTGTGCACTGAGTGAAGAAAAACTTCCTTTTGTTTGTTTTGAACCTGCTACCTGTTAATTTCATTTGGTGACCTGTAGTTCTTATATTGTGGGAATAAGTAAATAACTTTTCCTTGTTCACTTTTTCCACACCAGTCAGGATTTTATAGATCTCTATCATATCCCCGCTTAGTCTCCTCTTTTCTAGGCTGAAAAGTCCCAGTCCCTTTAATCTTTCTTCATGTGGGACCCGTTCCAAACCCCTAATCATTTTTATTGCCCTTTTCTGAATGTTTTCCAATGTCAATATATATTTTTTGAGATGAGGCATCCACATCTTTGCATGGTATTGAAGATGTGGGCGTACCATGGTTTTATATAGAGGCAATAAGATATTCTGTTGTATACACTATCCCCTTTTTTATGATTCCTAACATTGTTTCCTTTTTTGACTGCTGCTGCATATTAAGGTGATGTTTTCAGAGAACTATCCACAATGACTCCAGGATCTCTCTCTTGAGTAGTTGTAGCTAAATCAGTCCCCACCATATTGTAGGTATAGTTGGGAATATTTTTTTTCCAATGTGTATTACTTTACATTTATCAACATTAAATTTCATTTGCCATTTTGTTGCCCAATCACTTTGTTTGGTGAGAACTTTTTGAAGCTCTTCATAGTCTGCTTTAGTCTTAACAATCTTGAGCAGTTTGGTATCATCTTTACTGTTTACCCCTTTCTCTAGATCATTTATAAATAGGTTGAATAGGATTGGTTCCAGGACAGACCCTTGGGAAACCCCACTAAGTACCTTTCTCCACTCTGAAAACTTACCATTTATTCCTACCCTTTGTTTCCTGTCTTTTAACCAGTTATCAGTACATGAAAGGCCCTTCCCTCTTATCCCATGATAACTTACTTTACTTAAGAGCCTTTGGTGAGGGACCTTGTAAAAGGCTTTATGGAAATCTAAGGATACTATATCCACTGGATCCCCATTGTCCACATGTTTATTGACCCCCTCTAACAACTCTAGTAGATTAGTAAGGCATGATTTCCCTTTTGAGAAACCATGTTAACTTTCCCCCAACAAATTATGTTCATCTATGTGTCTGACAATTTTATTCTTTACTATAGTTTCAACTAATTTGCCTGGTACTGATGTTAGACTTACCAGTCTATAATTGCCAGGATCACCTCTAGAACCCTTTCAAAATATTGATGTCATGTTACCTATCTTCCAGTCATTAGGTACAGAAGCTGATTTAAAGGATAGGTTGCAAACCACAGTTAATAGTTCCACAATTTCTCATTTGTGTTCTTTCAGAACTCTTGGGTGACTGCCATCTGGTCCCGATGACTTGTTACTGTTAAGTTTATTGATTTGTTCCCAAACCACCTCTAATGACACCTCAATCTGGGACAATTCCTCAGATTTGTCACCTAAAAAGAATGGCTCAGTTTTGGGAATCTCCCCAATATCCTCAGCCGTGAAGACTGAAGCAAAGAATTCATTTAGCTTTGACTTTATCATCTTTGCGTGCTCCTTTAGCATCTCGATCATCCAAGGGCCCCACTGGTTGTTTAGCCAGCTTCCTGCTTCTGATGTACTTTAAAAACATTTTGCTATTATTTTCTGAGTTTTGGCTAGCTGTTCTTAAAACTCCTTTTTGGCTTCTCTTATTATATTTTTACGCTTAATTTGACAAAATTTATGCTCCTTTCTATTTTCCTCACTGGGATTTAACTTCCACTTTTTAAAAGATGTCTCTTCATCTGTCACTGCTTCTTTTACTTGGTTGTTAAGCCATATTGGTACTATTTTGGTTCTCTTACTGTGTTTTTAATTTGGGGGTACATTTAAGTTAGGCTTCTATTATGGTGTCTTTGAAAAGTTTCCATTCAGCTTGCAGAGATATTACCTTTGTCATTGTACCTTTTAATTTCTGTTTAATTAACCTCCTCATTTTTGTGTAGTTCCCCTTTCTGAAATTAAATGCCACAATATTGGGCTGCTGAGGGATATTAAACTTTATTACATTATGGTAACTAATTCCAAGCGATCCAGTTATATTTACCTTTTGGAACAGATCCTATGCTCCACTTAGGACTAAATCAAGAATAGCCTCTCCCCTTATGGGTTCCAGAACCAGCTGCTTCAAGAAGCAGTCATTTAAGGTATCAAGAAATTTTATCTCTGCATCCAATCCTCAGGTGATGTGTACCCAGGCAATATGGGGATAGTTGAAATCCCCCATTATTATTGAGTTTTTGTTATTTTGATAGCCTCTCTAATCTCCCTTAGCATTTCAGAGTCACTATCACTGTCCTGCTCAGGTGGTTGATAATGTATCCCTACTGCTGTATTCTTATTGTTGGAGCATGGAATTACTATCCGTAGAGTTTCTATGGAACATTTTGGCTCATTTAAGATTTTTACTTCATTTGATTCTACATTTATTTCACGTATAGTATCACTCCCCCACCAGCATGACCTGTTCTATCCTCCTGATATATTTTGTACCCTGGTATGACTGTGTCCCATTGCTTATCCTCATTCCACCAAGTTTCTGTGATTCCTGTTATATCAATATCCTCCTTTAAAATGAGGCACTCTAGTTTACCCATCTTATTATTTAGGCTTCTAGTGTTTGTGTATAAGCACTTCAAAAATTTGTCACTATTTATCTGTCTGCCATTTCCTGATGTATTAGACTCTTTTTCATTTGATTATCTCTCATCAGATCTGATCCATACTTCCATCCTGTCCTCCTGACTAGAACATAGAGAATCTCTATTAATTTCTTCTCTTCATGTCCTTTGGTTCCTTTATTACTTTTGTTCTCATCATCTTGATTCTGTGCTAAATGGATGTTCATATCTTTCCTCTTTTTACTCTCCCTTTTGTTATTAATTTCATATCCTCATGACCATGGAAGGCTCAGCTGGTTGCCAGTTTTGGTGATTTCCATGTCCGCCAGAGGAAACGTAAGAGTTCTGCTGATGTGCCTTTAATTTCCTGCACCAAACTCCCTTGTTATGAATCTAAATGAAAAGTTGCTGCTGCTTTTCAAAGTGATATTCTTGAGTCTTCTCCATTTATGGGGCATATATTTTACTCTGTGCTCTGAAGCAGGTCAGTCTGGCATTCCTTTTTCAGGGATAGTCGACATATTAGCTGTTCAGGGGTGTGAGCAAGTGGGAATTGAAAGAGAAGCAGAGATGTGTGAAGGGAAAGGAGGTGGGTGAAGGGAGATGCAGGGGGCAGAATGGGATGGGAGGTGGGGACCATGGGTGTGCTGAATGGAGGATGGGCAATACAAGGTAATCACGGGGCAAGAGGAGGATTGTGGAGGTCTCTTGGGAGGAGGGATTCAAGGGGATGCAGGAAGAGAGAGAGGGAATGAGAGGAGGGATTAGTGAGTGTGGATGGAGCTATTTCTCTTGGGACAGGAAGGATCTCTGAGAAGATCACTTGAACATTCTCCTTCTTCAGCATGCCTTTGAGTTTCAGAGGTGATATTTTAAATGTTAGATATCTTGCAATGCAGTTTCATTAGTTGTGATATGAACCACCAATGGATCCTTGCCATTGACTTCAGAAGCCTATTCAATCTTAGACCTCTTGTGTTTTCGGAAAGCCAAGACAACTCATTGTCCTGTTGTTGCCTATATCTTGTTCTTTTGATTCTTCTGAGTATTGAATCTCTAGTAAGGATTGCCTGTCTCTCTTTGATTGTTTGGGAAGCTTTGATTTTCTTACAGGATGTGGCCAAGCTTCCTTTGTTAGGTGTGTCTTGTACATCTCCCCATTCCATAGGACCAGCTGGATCTTCAAATATCTCTTCCGCCATTTCCATTTTGAGGACTTGGCATCTATTGGAAAGTTCTAACTATATGGAATATCTTTGGGACCTCTCACCTCTGGTGGCTACAGCCTGACCATCTTCATCTGTCCTCAGTCCCATAGCATGTTAACATGACACTTTAGTTATGCAGCCCCTACACAGAGAACAAATAAACAATCAAGCAAGCATGCAGCCCAACCCAGATAGATGAAATATACCATTCACCAGCTCTTGCTACCTCCAAGTAGAGTCCATAACTACATCTTACAAACTCTCCTGTGGGCTGCCTCTGTGGCTTTCAAGTTTGCCTAAACAAGTGACTAAACAAGTAATACAAAGTATCCCTTTGTAGCTCTACACTACCCCATCCTCTAGGGAACAGACTTCAGAGACTTCAATGAGTAGGGTTGATAAAAGCTCCAAGAAACATATCTACAAAGGCCACCACTACTGGTGATAGTCTGGAGCAGCAGCATTCATCAAAGGCAGAAGCAGTGTCAGGAGAGTCTGGCTGGTAAGTCTTGCTCACAGGTTCAGGGGCTAACTGAATGGAAAGAATTTTACTCCAGGTCAGATTGACAGAAACTTTGAAGTGGAGCATAACCTTCCTCTGGTGTGTGGGGCACATGTCACTTGTAGGTTCAAATTTGTGTCAATGGTGATTCTCTGTAACTTGATGTCTTTAAATCAAGATCCAAGAACTTCAGTAACTCAGCCAGAGGTTACGGGCCTTTTCCAAGTGTGTGTGTGTGGGGGAGGGAGGTTCTGTTATTTCAATGTGCAGGGATCACACTAGATTATCATGATGGTAACATCTGGCTTTAAAGTCTATGAGGAAGAGACACAACATTAGGAGCACATGGCCTTCCTCTCCCTTGTCCATGAGAAAAAGACCATTTCACTCCCAGTAATTTTCCCTCTTTTCTTCCTCTTCCTCCTCTGAAGCCTCCTACCCTGTTCCTCTCTATTATTGCAGTCTATAATGTCTTCCAGCTATTTCCCAGCGCTCTATGCCTAGCCTCAAGCAATTGAAACAATTTGTGAACACCAACAAATGTACCAGAACTGAGAAGCAGAAATCCACCTGAGACAGTCCTGATGTGAACAGCTACAACTTGCAGGGTATTGTAATTATATGGGCATGGGCAGAAACTGACTGCAGTGTGTTCTTGTATTCTTACCAGCAGAAAACTCACGCACAATTTTGGAGTAAGCCCCATTGAAAATAATATATGATGGGGATCCTTTGGGAAAGCTGAGTTATGCTGAAGGGAATAGATTTAGGGCATCACTATTATGGTCTGTGACCATGATGTTCCAAAATAAGAGGCATGTGTTATGTACTATAAAATAAGTAAATGACACTCAGTGGCAATCGGCAACTCTAGATTTCTCTTACTGCATACTTGGGTGATAGATTCTAAACCTAGTTAACTAATTAAACAAGTCATAAAGATTAGCTAAGATATACTTTTTTCTAGCAACATCCAACATAGCAAACAGCTTCAGAATTTACACGTATAGAGAGAGTGTTGAAGAATGATGCATTGCAAAGTTGACCCACATTATTCTTCAGACATATCGACTTCTTCATCCACCTTATTTTCTCCCAGGAAGCAGCTTTCCTTATGATATTTCATTGTTGTAGCTAGGTCCTGCATCCTCTTCTTTAACTGCTTAACTTGACATGTTTTCCTTTTTTTACCCAGAGAACAAATTTCTTCGGAGAGGGTCTCCTTTTTACATCCAGAAGTCATGACAGTTTTTCTAAAGAAAAAGTGTAGGGCAATATAGGAGACTATGTATGTGCAGCCCCCAACCTCACTGGTTGCTCCCTAGCGGTCCAGGCTCCAGTTCTGGCTGCATGACTCTAGCCCTGGCCCTGCAGTCCTGGAGGCTGCTGCGGGGCTCCAGTCCTGGCCTCACTTGCAGCAGGCTGCTTCAGGGCTCCAGCTCCAGTCCTGCTCTGCTCACCCTGTTTCCACCAGCTGCAGCTGTCCCTCCTGTTGTTAAACTCCTGAGCTTCTGGTCCAGGAGCATCTGTGGTCCTGCTCGATCACATATGTTGCTGGACCAGAGAGTGCCAGTTTTCAGAGGTGCAGCCTGTATTTCTTTTGAAAAATAATAGACTTTATCTAAACTAGTATTATCCAGGAGAGGCTTGGGGAGTAGAAGATATATATATATCTGGGGGAAATTTTCAGACTGCGTGTGTTCCGAAGTCACCCTGAAGTATAACCAAGACTGGGGAGAACCAAGGTGCGGTTACTAGGCTGTAGCCCACACATAGACATAGCTGGGAGTGATTTGAGGACTGGCAGCTGTTTTAAGCAATCAAAGCTGAAGACTCCAGCAACAAAGCATTATAAAAGGCAATCCCACTTAGAGGGTAAGGATGACACAGCTACTCATTTGTTTGAATGTCAAAATCTTTTTATTAGACTTGTGAGACAGCAATATATATATTGCAGAATATATTTCCAATAAAATTATCTGGTATTAGCAGATGGGCCTACCTAAGAAACACAATGGCCTCCATAAACTGCCCTGTACTTAAGGAAGAAATAAAGGTTTATGTGGAGACTGTGGGATCTTGCACACCATACAGGGTCAAAAGCTATTGCATCCAGAATAAGTAAAATAAATAAAACAAATCTTCAGTAAGTTACTCTATGTACTTGCAGGATGACCCTAAAAAAAACCCAACCCTATGACTTGCAAAAGATTGATTCATTTAATTCATGTGGAAAAGTAAGAAGACCATATGGCCCAGTTTAAAAAGTGAATAACTACATTGTTAGCCCAAAATATGAGAGATGAACTCCTCGAGGAATATGTCACGAGAATATTTGAGTAATGAAGAGCTTCAGTTACTCAGGCTAGTAGTTGTGACTATCTACAATCTACAGTTGGAAAAAAAAAGTGTGATGTGAGAACTGAAGTATTAAAAAGTAACATAGGACCTTTTGGTAATGACAAACCTCCAGATAAATCCTGGGCAGTGTGATAGTAGATGCAAATTCAGAGGACACTGTTACCTGCCTATAGTGAGTGTTTTCGAGATGTGGCAGAAAAATTACTATTCATCCTGACCTCCAGCATTATTGTGAAACTAAGGAACACATTTGTGCCACTTGCTATTCTGCAAGCATTATTGAGAAGTTGTTTATCAGTATTTGTTGGAACTATGATTTTGCCTCATACTAATTGAAGTCCTTCATTACTCAATATGCTTATGAAGGTGACAACAGCAACTATGGTGACTTTTCAGGTGTATGTGTGTGTGTGGGGTGGTTGGGGAGAGAAAGACAAATTAAAAGTTTACATTTAAAGGACATCCAATCACAGTGTTCTATTCATTGCAGAAAATTGTACATTTGTATCAGTGTATGATTTCTTGTATGCTAGAGGCTTGCAAAAACATATATTTTTATCTAATCAAATGCTTCTTAGTCACTCTTGGTTGAACACAGATTGTGAATATTAGGAAACAAACAAGGCATGTGTTAGCCAGTGGCTGGGGTAATGAGTGGTCTGTGAGCCCTATCGCACCCGAGTCTTTAACTGCTAGGACAAAGTCCCTTTGCAGCGGGCAGCCAGGGGGGCTGACGGGTGCCCCAAAGATACACCCGAGTCTTTAACTGCTAGGACAAAGTCCCTTCGCAGCGGGCAGCCAGGGAGGCTGACGGGTGCCCCAAGAGTCTGCCCCATGACTCAACGCTCAGCTCTTGCTGAGTTTACCCCTGACCGTGGCAAGATAGCCAAACCAGCTATGGTTCTTTTGATTGTGTTTGGTTCTGTTACAGCAATAGGAGGAGTCAGGTTAAAGCTTAAACAGTTACTATTTTATTGTTACAAGGCGAGCTTAGCTGTTAAATGTTACTGCTGTGTTACAGATAACACAGCCACTACAAAGACAAGACAGAAAAAATACAGTAAAAGTCACTTAAAGGTACCATGGAACCCTTTTGGTTCTCTGAGCTCTTAATGAAAGCGCACAAAATAGACACCTAGCAGGTATATTCTCACCCCTGCAATCCTTACTCTGGCGAAGCCAGTGTTTCTCTCAATCCCAATGGGAAGCAGTCGGTATGAGACGAAGGCATCCCTAAAGTCTCTGGGGTCCAGGGCTGCCTAACCAGCAGGTATGTGGTAGGATCTCCAATTAGAGTGGGGCACAGGGCCCCACTTTATACCCCTGTGGTCACGTAGACGCTTCTCTTGTCATTAAAATGCCAATTAAGTTGGAATGTCTTTGTGACGCCCATTCCCACAGGGGGTCCAAAGCTTAATTTGCACCTGTGAGGTGGAGGTAACTAAATCATTAGGGCCGGACATTCTTTTCTGATGGGGCGGCAGATTCCTCTTCTGAGACGGTGTGTAGGCATATCAATTACTGGTACCAGCCAAGGGCAGCCCGAGGCCCCGATTGTCTGCTGGCCCAATTGCTGCTGCTATCTGGTTCCTGTCTAGCATCCAGGGCCATAGTTATTCCAGCACCTCTGGAGGCCCTGGAGCCTTTGAAGACAGAGTTTCGTTCCCAAGGATTCTCTCTTTCCCAAGGATCTCGGAGGGAGGACGGGAGCTGGGGGGGGAGGGGTTTGTCTGGCTACAGCATGTCCCTTTTTAAAAGTGAGACTTAAGGGCTACTAGTGGGGACATATATATTTCCCACAATTTTGAAAGGTATATCTCTTCCCCAGAGAAATAATGAAGCAGGAGAATCTGTTCCATACTCTTCTGATGGATAGAATAATCCCCATACTTTCTACAGGGTATAGTCAAAGCCAACTTATGGAGAAATTGAAAAAAATAGTTCAGATTAGCAATATTAGAAAAGGTTCTAGATCCCAGACTGGCTGGGATAATTTTTAGGCAAGGATAGTTTCAGCTCTTTATAACAGACACACAGCCGAAACCCTTTGCGATCTATCACCTGGCAACAAAGTTCACATCAAATGTGACAGAGAAAAGAGACGGAAAACCCACTCTCCCAGACCATACATGGATAAAGACAAAGATGTGATGGTGCATTTAATAGAAACAATCGGCTCTTTTGTTGTCTGCCAGAGAATTAAATGGAAACCAAACAAATGTGACAAACTGCAATTGCTGGACCACCCGGAGAGGAAGGTTTTCCTTTTCGAACCTGCCTAGGGTAGCTTTTGAAAATGAAGCACAGCCATGTAGCCTATTGTCAACAGTTATGCTTGTAGAGTTAAAACAAGAAAAGAACTTAATTCTTAGTAAGTGTTGGATTGTAACAATTTACAAATCTAAATAATAATTCCATTAAAAAGTATAATTGTTAACATTTAAATAGGGAGATGTTATTGGACAATAAAAACACAATAAGATATTTTCATAAATAGGGTACATAGTTTTATACTATCCTGCTCATCCTGACTTTAGTCAGTGACCTGTAAACACATATGTGTATGTCTAACTTGACCACCAGGAGCAGTACTAGGTAAAGTGCCAATTCAAAAGAAAAAAAAGCAGCTGTGCAGCTTAGCAGGGACACCTTGCCACTGGCTATAAGATGGTATAATGTTAATATATATTTAAAAAATTCAGAAAAAGGGGCTATTTTTTCTCTTTTTATATTATTTTATAATATTTTGTATATTAACCACAACATTTATATCTAGTGCACCTGAAAATATTAACAATGAGTAGGTATGCAGTGTATATGCTGATTAAAACACAGGCTACTATTAATTAAACTGCATATCCTGGACAAAAGGGGGTATACAGATCAGATATGACTTTATCTTTTGGGTATTATTAAGATTTGTGAGGCAAGAATAAAGTAGAAAGTAGGTTTTAGCATTATTATACATGTGAATCACATCGCTAGGAGATAATAGTATATTATTTTTCTGGAATGACGATCACCTTAAGAGTCTCCCTTTGATGCAGTATTTAAAATGATAAGTGAAGGATGTGTTAAGAATAAAATAGAACCACAGGTGGTGTTTTGGTTTCTCTGTTCTTTATTCTTCAAATACTGAGCATTGAATTAATAGAAGAATGAAGAATCTATATGAATTAAAAAAGAGAAACTGAAAAATGTTCAAATATTTAATTTCCTGGTTTGGGTTTGATTTTAAAACTTCAAAACAAAAGTTGATATTACCAAACAGAAGGGATGAACTTAGCTGTCAACTAGTGACTAATATGTATCATCATGGATTTGTTCTAAATACTAGTATTTACCAAATCAGTTTCAGAAGTGTCTGAGGGTATTGCATAAGAATAAGACTGTACAGGCTTGTCTTTAAATGTCTTATGAGTGACTAAATTTAATGAACTCTCTCTGCCAATTCTTTAAAGACATGAATTCATGCTGAAGTTCAACAAATTCAGCTTTTTTATAATTGTATTTGTTACCCTACCTATAGAACACAAGCAGAATCCAGGTTCCACTGTGGTAGGCATTGCACAAACACAAATAAAAGAGATTCCCTAAAAGTGTTTACACTCTAAGACCTAAGATCTGCCAGGAGAACTATGTAGGTATAGGACCATTGTAGCCTCTGGGAAGCTCCCTGAGGTCAATGAGGTTCTGTCTAGGGTACCCAAGTCCATCCCACGTGGTTCTCTTTTCATGATCTGAGGCTAATCAGAGGAGACAGAAAGAAAAAAAAAAGTGACAGTGTGCCTTATTCTCCACTTTTCTATGCTGCAGAACTGAGATACAATGGTATAAACGCTGTGGTCAGAACTGACCACCATCTTGATATTGGGATGAACAAAATAAAATTAATACCACATAAAAGAGAAGAGGTGTGTTTGATACTAAAGAGTTAGTAGGTCCAGCAGTGAAGGCACATTTCAAGCTTTAACTTAGCAATGGGTGTGAACAGTAAAAGTCACTGATGGATGGCATAGAAGAACCACAGCAATTTTTCGAAGAGTGGAGATGAAAAGATCCAAGAAAGAACGGCTCCAGTCAAACATAAAGAGAACAAAAGAAGAATATAAGAATGGCCATAGGGGGCAGACCAAAGGTCCATCTAGTCCAGGATCCTGTCAGCTGACAGTGGCATATTCCAGATGCCTCCGAGGGAGGGAACACAAAAGGTAATCATCTCATGATCCCTCTCCTCTCATCCATTTCCAGACAAATAGAGGCTACGGACACCATTCCTACACATCCTGGCTAATAGCCATTGATGGACCTGTAGCACTGGAATGGAATTTTGTAACTAATAAGTTAGTTATAACAAATATATGATATAGCAAAAGGTTTGGATTAAACTTAAATGCAAGATGTAGGCCTCACACAGGACCAGACAGCTTTGTTAATTTAACTCCAGCTCTGTTTGATATTAGCATGTTAAAGGGATGGAATATTGTAATACATAGTGATGTTAGTGTTAGATAAGGCCTTGTAGTGGATAGAAAGAAGTTTAATGTTGAAAGATTTTGTAACTTTGTTAGTGACTTTGTTCCAGGCTGCAAATGTAAATGTACTGTTTGTGTGAATGAGACACAGAATGTTTTAGGAGAGATAAGTGTGAAGGCCACTGCATGCTCAAATGGTCAGAGGAGGGGCCGAAGACTCAGAAGCACCAAATAATAATCAAAGCACACTGAAAATGCAAACTACCCGAGCAGACTGATGAACCCTGAAGCTAGAGGCAAGAACCTCTTGATAGGGAACCAATCACAACTTTCACCAGAAAGACAACACCCAGGAGGGGTCATCAGCATACTGATATCAGATGACTATGAGAACAACTTCTTCCCAATAAGCATATGTCGTAGGAAAACTGATTGTGATGCTGAATGACTGAATAAAGCCTGAAAAGGCAAAATGCATAGACTTGCATGGAAGGAAAGTCCTATAAAGGATGGGGTGTTTTGTATGGTTCTTCGGGTTCTGTCCTGCTAAGATCAAGACCAGGAGGGGCATCAGTCCGGACTGACATGAACCTGGCTCCCACCTCGCACCTGACCTATCTGGCCAATAGGTTGGGCTGAGCAACAGACTGGTAACTACTCCATCAGCAGGATGTGTGTATGTGTGTAAATGCATATGCTACTTTGTTATATTATCAATAAATGAGGCATGTTGCCTTATCCCCCTGAAAAAGATCCCATGTGCTTCTTTTAAGCATAACAGACCTAACCTCCGTGAATTTATCTAGCTATTTTTTGAAGTCCTAGTCTTCACAACATCCTCTAGCAAGGAGTTCCACAGGTTGACTATGTGCCACATAAAGAAAAACTTCCTTTTTTTTGTTTTAAACCTGCTACCTATTAATTTCATTTTGTGACCCCTAGTTCTTAAATTATGGGAACAAGTAAATAACTTTTCCTTATTTACTTTTTCTACGCCAGTCATGATTATATAGATCTCTATCGTATTAGTCACTTAGTCGCCTCTTTTCTAAGCTGAAAAGTCCAAGTCTTTTTAATTTCTCTTTATTTGGGACCTGATTCAAACCCTTAATAATTTTTGTTGCCCTTTTCTGAACCTTTTCCCATACCAATATATCTTTTTTGAGATGACGCAACTACATCTGTACACAGTATTCAAGATGTGAGCATTCCATGATTTTAAATAGACGTAATAAGATATTCTCTGTCTTATTCTCTATCCCTTTCTAAATGATTCCTAGGAGGCTTGCTAAAACGGACAAAACAAGAGAGTTCAACAAGAATAAGACGTCAGTAAAGGAGTCATTATGCAATAACAAAAAATATACAAAGACAAAAACGGTATAAGATCAGTCAAAAGAGATAAGTGAGAATGGTTGGAAAATGAAGCAAGACAAACTGAGGATGTATATAACAGGAGGGATTCTAGAAAGTTTTTTTCATGTACCTAAACAAATGATATTACAATACGCTAGCCATTGTGGCATTGTGAATGCTCAGGATGGTACAATCTTAACCACAGAAGAACAGATAGCCCAGTGGATAAATATTTTCAGACTGCACTTAACCAGGCAGAACCACTAACACACACTGAGAGATATGAAGACTTGGTGGACATACGTGAATCACCACAAATAATCACCTCTGAGGAAGTAACTAAGTCTATAAACCAACTTAATAGAAATGCTGACATGCTAAATGCTAAGAAATAAATAGTGGTGAACTACATGTGCAGGTCATACAGAATATTTGGAAAAAGGAAATCTGTTCTTAAGATTGGAGAGAGGTTAACTGCAGTATCCCTTAAAAGGGAGAACAGCTTCTTTTTGATAATTGGAGAGCAGTGACACTCCTATCTATACTGTACCTGGAAAAGTGTTTTGCATTGCCATTTTGAATAGGATGAAAACTGCTATTAATAAAGTACTCAAGGAAGAGGCTGGATTTGGATTTGACAGGTCATATTTATACCAGATTTTCACCTTGAGACTTACTGAAAATGACTTAGAATACTAGCGGAATATGGTTTTTCACTTCCTTGACTTTATGAAAGCATTTGATAATGCCCACAAAGGCTTCTTCAGATATGATTGAATTCTAACAAAGACTGTTAATGTCATAAAAGCTTTGTATGATGAATCAGTGTGCTCTGTCAGGACAAAGAATGGAAGCATGGAATGGTCTGAGACTGTTACTGGAATAAGGCAAAGTTGCATATAATCTGCATTCCTCTTCTGCAATGCCATAGATTTTGTGAGTAGAAGAGCAACAATTATTGCTTAGGACACTGGTATTGTTTAGGCAAGAGATAATCTGTGATAGATTTTGCAGATTTTGCATACTAGATACCAACTCAGAATGAAAAGGCTATTTATAGCAAAGCAATGGAAGCAGTTAACGTGGGACAGAAGAGCAAGAAAATGGAGATAGGAAAGAACATTGCCAGTTCTGGTGGATGAGTGACTGATCAAGATGAAAGAGTTAATGACTTTTTTATCTTCGAAATACGAGGGGGCTGTGCCCTCTGCTTGCTTTGCTCACCTACCCATCCCCCCTGGCCGCTTTTGTTTCACTGAGAGCCTGTTGCTACTGATGACGTGGTGATGTCACTTTGTCACCTGTCAGGAACATTCTGTCATCCAGCAGGAAAATCTTTTTTATATAAAGAGAGGGAAAATATTTGTTAATGGCCACCTCCTTAAAAAAGTGCAGGCAAGAATCATCACAGTCAATTGTAGGTTTATTTCTTATTTATCACACATCTGGAAGAGTAAGAAGATATATTTGCACATTGAATGAGATTTTACAATGCTATTGTCCTCCCAACAATACTGTATGCCTCAGAATCATGGCACATGATGTATACAACAGGAAGTTGAACATTTAAAATAATCTTGGGAATGCATTGGAGAGATTATGTAATCAACACGCAAGTGTTGTGCCACATGGGATTAGAAAAAGCGTAAACAGTATGATGGGTACAGTTGTTCGCCTATCAGGCTATCTCATGGCATAATAAGGTAAATCTTATGCTGCATAAGAGCAGGGCAAAAAAAGGACTATTGAAAGATGATTGATAAGAATGCAGTCATCATGGAAACACCTTCCCATGGAATCAAACATCTTGCTCTGGAGAGATAGAAGGGGAAATAATGGGTTTTCTCCTATGTCATTAGGCGCAAGAGGGCTTAAAGCTAAAGCTCAACCAGAATCAGAGTCATAGAATCACAGAATACTAGAATTGAAAGGGAACTTGAGAGGTCATTGAGTCCAGTCTCCTGCCCTCAAGGCAGGACCAAGCACCTACTAGACCCTCCCTGATAGATGTCTATCTAACCTCTCTTAAGCATCTCCAGAGATGGAGATTCCACAACCTCCATAGGCAACTTATTCCAGTGTTTAACCACCCTGAAAGTTAGGAAGTATTTCCTAATGTTCGATCTAAACCTCCCTTGTTGCAATTACAATTGATAGGACCATTGCTTCTTGTCCTATCCTCAGAGGCCAAGGAGAATATTTGTTCCCCCTCCTCCTTGTAACACCCTTTTAGATACTTGAAAAGAGATATCATCTCTACACTACAGAGTTTTTTCGGAAAAACAGTTGTTTTTCTGAAAAAACGTCACTTACATCCACACTGCATTCACATTCTTTCAGAAAAAAATTGAAAGAACAGAGGGGGTTTTCTGACATTGGTAAACCTCTTTCTACGAGGATGAAGCCTTTTTCTGAAAGAGCTCTTTCGGAAAAAGGTGTGTGTGGACGGGGAAGAGGGAGTTCTTTCAAAAGAAGAGGAAAGAGGAAAAAGCACAGCTGCTGTGATGGCCACTCTGTCCATAGAGTGGACAGAGATTAAATGTGAGATAGTGTCCATTCAGTGTGGACACTACTGAAATATCTTTTGAAAAAGCAGATTGCTTTTTCGATGCACTTTGCAGTTGAGATGCTCTTTCGGAAGAAGTTTTTTCAGAAGATCTCTTCTGGAAAAGCTTCTTCCGAAAGAAGCCTGCAGTCTAGACGTAGTCTCTGTCTTCTCCTTTCTATACCAAACAAGCCCGTTGCTTTCAGTCTTCCCTCATAGGTCATGTTTTCTAAACCTTTAATCATTTTTGTTGCTCTTCTCTGGACCTTCTCCCAGTGGGACCTTCTTCAGAAGACCCCACTGCTTTGGTTTCTCTGTCCGACCCTACTAAATGGGCATTATTTGCCTCACTTCTGGTAAGGCTAGAACATTAGGCTATTTAGCTCCCTCTCAGTTTGCTGTCAGTTGGCTTCTCAGTGTAGTAGTTGGCAGTACTCACAATATGGTTTGCCAATACATTCACTGGAGTCCTAGCTCCTCACCTCCATGAGAAATTTGCTATCCTATTATATTGAAGTTTTGAAGCTGTGTGTCCTGCCTGGTAACTAAAAGAGCTGACACCATGTCACAGGTCTGTCTGGGCTGAGGACTTATTAAAGCAGTTATAATTGTATGCTGATTAGCATCAATTATGTTTGCAGGCAACAGGGGATGTCTGGCTGCAACTGGGAGGCAGAAAAATAAGATGTACAAAGTGAAGCCTTGTTAGAAATGAATAAATAAATTAAGAGTTAGAGACCAACATTACATACTGGATAGAAAAAAAGGGACACACGTGAAAAAGCTATTAAAATATATTCAAAGCGTAATAAATATAGGAGAAAGATGTGAGGAATGGTCAGAAAACAGTAAAAAGGAGATAAAGGAGATCTTTTCTTCTATGAGTGTTATGGATGAAATAAACTTCAATTTCTTTTGAGAAAACCCTTCAGGGCACATCTACACTTCAGGGCTAAAGCTATAGTAAGTAACACAACTTGATTTATGTCTATTGTGTAGCTTATGTCGAAATAGTTTATTTCGCCTTTTGGTGCTGTCTACACAGCAGGAAGTCCAAAGTAGAGCTCTCGTCCTCTGACTTCCCTTACTCCTCATAAAATGAGGGTTACAGGAGTCAGAGAAAGAAGTCCTCCAGCTTGACCTTATGTCAAAATAACTGTTTGTAATGTAGATACAGACTATGTTATTTTGGAATAACATCAGTTATTCTGAAATAACACTGCTGTGTAGACGTACCCTCAGATACCTAGCATATAAAAATAACACTACTGTTTATGCTTTATGAGCTTTGTTTGAACTTACGGGTATTTAGAATTACATGATTTCCCACAATAAGATACCACATGTTGTTTTGCAGAAACTACCTGTAACAAAACAGTAACTTCTTTGGAAACAACAGTGATTATGTGGAATTACCAAGTAAATCACCTTCTTTTGCTGTAGTATTACAAGATAATAACCTCTGCTGCCAACTCTTGTAAAGAAAATCTGTAAATATAAAAGATAGTAACTTTCCATTAGAGGTAGGTTTGTATGGAAGGCAAAGTAAAAGGATGGAGAAAAGAAACTATTAACTTTGAGCCCAAAGAAATATGAACTGTGTTGAACTGGGTTGTTTTTTTGGCTGGTAGTTTGGTTCTTCTCTTTTTCACAGTTATACCCATTGTCAAAGTTAGTTTCCCCCAATTTACACATATAGGATAAGAGACTACATAAAGCAGAGAAACCACCCAGACATATATTCCAGATAGGGTGTACATTTAAAAAAAGACTATGATGGAACATTTGAATTTTGTATGATAATATTTGAATCTATATATATGTCAATGTTACATTTAGAATTTACAGTCTGCCCAACTTATCCTATGTCTTGTCTGTTGTGTAATCTGCTGTTACTAAGTTGATCTGACATAGGAAGGGCTGACATCAGCAAGGGAACCCTGTAGGCTTTGAACCTTAAAGTCAATGACTGTAAATGTGATCAGAAAGAAGAAAGCAGACATGCTTCATAGAAGGGTGGCAGAATAGAGGTGCTTTCTGATTATAAACTGTGATTATTTTACATGTTGTTTTTCAAAAATCTATTCTCTGCTCCAGTCTGAGCAGCAGCCTTGCTTTGCCCTGTTGCATTCTTATCCATGTCCCTTTGAACCCCTTTCATTATTGAATCATGGTTTATAAATTAGTGCAAGTGAGCAGTGAAGATACCAATGATATCATCTGGAATAAGTGAGGGTGAAATCTTACTGCCATTGAAAGTCAATGGCAAAACTTCCATTATCTTATGTGGGGCCAATATTTTATTCATTGTGTGTCTATTCCTAGAGAAAAGTCTGATCCTTCTGTTCTTGAAGCCATTGACTTCATTAGGAGAAGAAGCAGGCCGCTATTGCTATGGTTCCCCATTATTGCCGCCTTTATTCCCATGCTCAGCAAGTATTCCCATTCTGCTTAGTGCACTAAACGTAAAGTTCTACTACTCAATGCAGGAATGGTGATATTGGCTTTCAAGTTATATGGGCCAATCCCACTTGCCTTATTCAGGTGAGTAACCTAAATGATGCCAAGCAAACTAAAGGCAATGGGGATATTTGTAGAAGTAGGACAACCTGGATTTAACCCAATGAGCACACACATTTCTTTATTTATTGTTGTTTTGTGGTGCATTAGTTCAGTTGTTCAAAGGTATATTTTCTATCTTATTTTCTGCCCCTTTCATAATGGTTCCTAAGATTCTGTTCCCTTTTTCCGACTACCACTGATTGTTGATGTTTACAGAGGTCTGTCCATGACGATGTCTAGATCTTTTTGGAGAAGGAACAGTTAATTTAGAATCCCATTATTTAGTACCCATATTTGGGATATTTCTGCTAACACGTGATATTGACCAAAAACCTCAAAGGGTGGATGACCAACAGCCACATTTGTATCTGTTTAGCTTAATTTATAAAAGAATGTTTGTGAAATAATCAATAAGATGTTGTCACATGGCTTCAGATGATGATGATGGCAGGAAATTTAAAGAGGAGCTGCTAAACTCCTCTTCACAATGGAATGGAGTACGAAGTTGGCACACTTGTGTTCTCCTTCAGATGCCTAACCAACAATTAGAGATACAGGGACTAGATTTCTACTGCACTGGAGGATGAAATTATGATGATTTGTTCTTCATTCTATAGCTTTTAAAACCAAATTTGTATGTTTAGTAAGTGAAAAAGGCATACTGATTTGAGTTCATCAGATATAAATATGCATCTTCCCTGCTGTTTACATTGATATTCCCTTTCATTTGACAATTTATTCCCAGATAGACAGAATTTATTCAGCCATTGTTTGGACTGATATGCCCCATGCCTGGTCTGACTGAAAAGGTCAAAGTTTTTCATGAAGTTTCTGAGGGAGCAGGGGAGGAAAGGCATTAGTCAATCAGTTTTGATTTAGATTAAGTATGGAAAATATATTATTTCTTCTTTAAAAGCTTTGTCCTGTTTTTATTAAAATATCTTTTGAAAATCTTCAAAATTGAGCCACTTTACAGGAATAAGGCCATGGGGACATATTATACTACTACCAGAAATTTAACAAGAAATATAGTTTAATTTAAGATTTGATTTCTTTATTGAGAGAATGATGTACGTATCATTTACTCATCAATGGAAATTTAAAGTAAATCAATGGCACAGAGGAAAAAAATCTTGAATAAATATGCAGAAAGTTGTTAAATTATACTGTCATTGTTTAAAATAGAGAGGACAATGAATAATGCTATAAATGACACATTTTTGTCTTGGACAAGTTTTACTATTAGGTTACTATAAAATTCAGTGTTTAAATTACAGCTTTTAAAATATTTATATAAATGATTTGGATGATGGAACTGAAAGAAATGCTGAGCAAAGCAGTCAATTGTGTAATGGCTTGCACAATTTAAGTATCTAGACTAATATAATGCAAATGCAGTTGGCAGCAGATGAACACAGAATAATGATTCTTGGAGCAAAGTTAATGAGAACAATTGTATTTTACTAAAGATAAAAGGTCAGATACTGCCCCTCATTACAGCCTGTTAGTGTCCCTCCAGTGGTGTAAAGGGGTTTTAAAGTTAATTTCATCCGCTAGCTGAGGATTCTCCTTTCCAAGGCAGCATGTATTTGGGTCTATATGACTTACTATGGAAGGCTGAATCCTGCCAACCTTTGTATGTTAGTTCTTATCAAGTAGTTCTATTAATTTTATATGAGTAAGGGTTACCAAAAATGTGTGTTGGATTGCAAGGTCTAGCTCTGTGTTTGGAAAGGACATAAAAAAATTGGTCAAAACACACTTAAATGCTAGTAAAGTGAAATGAACAGAGCCTGTGACAACGATGGACACTATGGTTGATGCTAGATTATACAAAGATAGGGGCAGAGTAAGTTCAATGTAGAAAAGTGTTTCTTCAGAAATCTGATCCCTACAGCAGTGAAGAAATGTCATGCACATGGAAACATGAAAACAGGTGCAATACATAATACTCCAGGTGATCTTTTTCTTGACTTTAACAATTTAATATGCTTCACAACTTATATTAATATTACATTCCTGCACATTATAATACTATTTTGTTTTGTTTCTTTTTTAAATGTAATGGAAGAGTAAGTTCGAGTTCATGTCCCTGTCCTTTTCAATTAAATATATATTCTAGCTAACCAAGAGGACTACTCTTTTGCAAACAAATGTTGGAAGCCATATCTGAATTTATCAGTGCACTAATATTTTGTAAATGCCTTTACTGAAAATATCCATGTAATATTTCCATTACATTAAACTTCAATTTAATACTCGAAATTTAAACTACAAAAAACTTTCAAAATATTCAGGGTTCAACAACTTCTACATGCTTACTTCCCAGATAATGTTGGTATATTAGATCCATGAATAAAGGGAATATTGTGGAGAAATTAATTCCCTTGCATTTTAAATTAGTCATCCGATCAGTTATTTTGAATATGCTATGGATTAAGCAATTTAATTTCTATGCTCAATTATATTGATATATCTGTTGATCTTAATCAAGCAAACACTTTTATTTAATAACTTGCGTCTACTCATTCCAGTTGCCAAACCTTGTAATATATTAAAGTTTTTCTATTTTAATAACGTTCTTAAATATTTGTTGTGTTTTCCATGGCTCTTATCATTACTACTTTGAAATACGCAATTTGTTCCATAGTCTCTTAGTTTTTGAGAATACAGTCCTAACATATCGTTCACCACTGAGTTCCAATTTGTGGTACATGGGGAAGAATGACAGAGGTTCCATTTAGAAGAGAGATATCAACATGCACTCTTTTCTATGCTATCACTGGCAATCTTGAGAGCCCTTAACTCCTGGGCTATGTCTAGACTGGCATGATTTTCCTCAAATGCTTTTAACGGAAAAGTTTTTCTGTTAAAAGCATTTGCGGAAAAGAGCGTCTAGATTGGCACGGATGCTTTTGCAAAGCACTTTTTGCGAAAAGCATCTGTGCCAATCTAGACGCTGATTTTCTTAAGAAAGCCCCGATCGCCATTTTCGCCATCGGGGCTCTTTTACGCAAAACAGTTTTTAGCTGTCTACACTGGCCCTCTTGCGCAAATACATTTGTGCAAGAGGGCTTTTTTCCGAATGGGAGCATCATAGTATTTGCGCAAGAACACTGACAATCTTACATTAGATCGTCAGTGTTCTTGCGCAAATTCAAGCGGCCAGTGTAAACAGCTGGCAAGTTTTTCCGCAAAAGCGGCCGCTTTTGCGGAAAAACTTGCCAGTCTAGACGCAGCCCTGGTGTCTTCAATAAGTGCAGATGAAGTACAGCAACTTTCAGGATACTCCTAAGCACCTCACTGGATAATGGGGAAGAGGAAAATAGTAATCTTGAAACTATCCTTGAATCCCTATGAATTCAGTGTCAGCCAAGCATATTTAAAATATAGCCCCTACCCTACACTATTTCTGTAGATGGCAATAACATTTCTCAAATACCAAGGTTCCATTTAGATTTCTTCCCCTTTCTTTTAGTTCACATCTATATCAATAATGATATATATTAAGTTTATATTTGTTATAGATATGCTCCTATGTTCACAATATTCCTTGAGGGTCCTTCCACATTGTCAATAACTAACATAACTCCTTTTGAATGACTAATTTTGTGTTCACTTTCATTGGTATTCAGTCGAGATGAAGTCAATGCCTGGACACTTTCAGCAATGATTCAAAGACAAATAGATTTATTTTTAGCAACCATTGGGATGCTGAGCACACCAGTGATAACTTGTTTAATTTTTTTTGGAAGTTTACTTTGACATTTCCCTAAAAGCCATTCTTGTCTTAGACTCGTATTGCTTACTTCAGTTGAAGAATAGCTGTATTTCTTAAGGTTCACTTCAAGGCAGTAAGGTTCTATTTCTCATGCATGGGGGAAAAAACCCCTCTATGGTCAGCCTGGTCTTGATATGTTGATATGATTCATTCTGAATAAATATTCAAAGTGCCATAGTGTTAGGAGCTGGCCATTGTTTGTATTATTTGCAAGAATACAGGAGAGGATAAGTTGCAGCAATGAACTGGAGAGTAGAATAATTCAAGGAAGAACTGACATTGCTTGAGGCCAAAATGCTGAAATATTCTTCAATAGAATTATAAGAACATGAGAGATTTTTGGAGAATGAATAAAGGTCATTTGGTCCATCAAGACATATCCTTTTTAGTACTCTATTTCCCCAGGGATGATATCTAATTGTTTCCTGAATGACACTGGCGCTTTTTTGCCTCAACAACTTTGCCTACAGGCTATTCTAAGCATTTATTATTCTCTACATGAAAAGGTGCTTTTTGATATATGTGCTGAATTTATTTTTTAATTTCCATTTATGTTCTCTTGTCCTATAATCTATGCTAGAATGGAAATAATAATTTGAGCTGACATTATCTGTGGCAGTTAAGACTTTATATGCTTCAAATAAGACAGCTCCACTCTGTCCTTAAAATTAGATGCCCAAATTTACAGTCTGGTAACTAGGGCTGCATATCAAATGGGGCCGGGGTCCTTAGAATATTTCACATCAGAAATACCTTTTGGTGGATGCTACAAGCACTGTCCCCCATTGACCAAAAATAAAACTCAAATGCATATTTCTCAGTTTGGTATTGTCTCCTCGCCACCCCCAACATCAGCTGAACAAGGAACTGAAGCAAAAATACTTTTTTTAAAAAAACCTTTTTGCAACAGGCAAGCTACAAGTTGGAGCTCTACTTTCCCTAAAATTTGTACTCATAATCAAAATTCTAGCGGAGTAGAAAGTTTAGATACAAGATCCCAGATGATCAATGTCAAGAGATGGTTAGGTGAACAAAGAGTGTACCAATGTTTCCTTAAGGGAACTTAAAAACCTTCCCTACTAAATAGAACAACAATCTCCAGTGGCACTACACCTAGCAACAGCAGCACATAATAACCACAACTGAAATAAAGTAAGCCAGGGTCTTCAGAACTTTCTGACTCATGGCCTCACCACTGTGCTATGGCATTCCTCCCCCTTTGGAGTGGCAGCAGGCCCCTCATTTCATGCAGAAGCAAGGCAGTGACATGGAGCTGCCTTCTCAAAGCAGGAGCTATGGCAGAATTTCCTATTTCTTTGGGAACAGAAGAGAGTCCCTCTCCCTTTCAGAGACACCGGGGTAGATGTAGGGGGCTTTCCCTGGTATTTCTCCAGCAGCAGGCATATATATGCTTTGGTACATGGGCAAGGCCTTTGTTGGATGGTGGTGGCCTTGAAATTAACACTGTACTTAAATGGATGGACAGTTCACCGCATGAGACGTTGCTGCAGGCTGTTTGCAGACATCTGTGCATCTGTTGCACTTTGAGAACATTTTCAACTTTTGTGTGTGTGTGACAAACCTTTTCATCAGTTGGAGTCTAGGCACAAACTTTTAGTGTGAATACCTTAATCAGTCCCTGATTTTATAGGTGCAAGGAAATTCTATGTCTATTTTCTATAAAGAATGGACATTATCTTATATCTTAATGTTTCTATCGGCTATTTTTAACCAGCAACATCCATAATCCCTATACATGAAAAAGATTGAGTGAGGTTGGGGGAGTGGTTCTTGATTTTTTTTCCAGTTCGTTTACATTGTGTATTTCACAGCACTGTGTATCTTCAGCTTCATTGTTTCCATTTGCTATTTGAATTTTCATTCAGTAACAGGGAAAAGCAAACCATTTTAAGAAAAAAACAACAAATGGTCTGGTAGCACTTTATAGACTAACAAAACATGTAGAT
This sequence comes from Rafetus swinhoei, assembly GCA_019425775.1. Lineage (NCBI taxonomy): Eukaryota > Metazoa > Chordata > Testudines > Trionychidae > Rafetus > Rafetus swinhoei. Next base: position 183,831,517 of record CM033437.1, on the reverse strand, counting down.
GGTATCATGATCTCCGATCATCTGAAGAAGTGGGCTGTGCCCACGAAAGCTCATGATACCATCTACATGTTTTGTTAGTCTATAAAGTGCTACCAGACCATTCGTTGTTTTTTTCTGTACAGACTAACTTGGTTACCCCCTGAAGCATTTTAAGAAAATATATATCTTGAATATTGTGTACAGATGTGGTCACCTAATCTCAAAAATAAATATCTTAGCATTGGAAAAAGTTCAGAAAAAGGCCGTAAAAATTATTAGTGGTTTGGAACAGCTGCCATGTGAAGAGAGATTAGAAAGAATGGGACTTTTCAGCTTTAAAAAAAAGTGGAGACTAAGGGTATGTCTACATTTCATTCCTCTCTCTTGAGAGGAATGCAAATGCAGACATCAGAAATTGCAAATGAAGTGGGGATTTAAATATCCTGCGCTTCATTTGCATAATCACATTATGGCGCTATTTTTTGAGGAGTAAGGGTTATTTTGAGGGAATGGTTTTATCTGAAAATAACCCCGGTTTTTCTCTCAAAATAGCGCTATTTCGAAATAGTGTCATAATGCGGTTATGCAAATGAAGCACGGGATATTTAAATCCCCACTTCATTTGCAATTTCAGGTGTCTGCATTTGCATTCCTCTCTAGAAAGAGAAATGAAATGTAGACATACCCTAAGAGGGGATATGATACAGATCTATAACATCATGATTGGTGTGGAGAACGTAAATAAAGATAAGTTATTTAATTGTTTCCATAGAACTAGGGGTCACGTAGTGAAATTAATAGATAGCAGATAAAACAAACAAAGAAAATGTTTCTTAATGCAACACACAGTCAACCTGTGGAATTCCTAGCCAGAGGATGTTGTGAAGACCAGGATTTCAATGGGGTGCAAAAAATAGTTAGATAAATTCACGGAGGTTAGGTCCATCAATGGCTCTTAGCCAGGATGGGTAGGTATCCCTAGCCTCTGTTTGTCAGAGGCTGGGAATGGGTGATGGGGTAGGATTGCGTGGAATGCGTCCACACAGCATCCTAAAGTCAAAATAGGATACACAATTTGTGCTACGCAAACTGCGTATCTTATTTCAATTCTATTTCAAAACAGCTTATTTTGAAATTTGGCATGTCTACACAGCATCAAATTTTGAAATAAGGCACTCTTTCGAGACATCCCTTAAACATCATGGAATGAGGGTTACAGGGATGCCAAAATAGTGTGCCCATTATTTCAAAATATTTTTAAATATTTTGAAATAATGGGCAGCTTATTAAGATGTGGGAGAGCTATTTTGGGGTACCTCTGGTGTACCCTTGATGTACCCTTGATGATTACCTGTTCTTTAAATTCCCTCTGGGGGCACCTAGCATTGGCCACTGTCAGAAGACAGGATACTGGACTAGATGAACCTTTGGTCTTGTGTTCTTATTTAATTTTAAAACTGCCAAAACTTGGCAGAGGAACTCAGGAGCAAAGGAAATACCTATAATGACAACAAGCTTTTTGAATTGACTAGAATTCAAGTTGCTGATGTCCTTGTAATACCAAATGTATTTAAGTTTTAAATGTAAGTTTTTGCAGTCATTTGAATAGGAATCAACTTTTATGACATATTTGTGTTTTGAATTATTTATATTCTTTGCCAATTAAAGAAAAACGTGCTTCAATGAATCATTATTTCTCTGATGAAGGTCCATATTCAAACCCAGTATGCCCTCTGAGCATCTCAGTTAGCCTCAGTGAAGTTTCGTTGGGTTAACTATTCTAATAACCAAGGACCAGAAACTAATTTCACCTACATCCTTGCAAAACCATTCAAATCAATGGCGTTCCTAAGATTTTTCTGGGATCAGAATTTGGCTACATCTATTTCTTGCAATCTGAGAGGATGTAGCATTTTCCTGCTATTCCTCATATAAAATAAGATTTAAAAAAGCAAACATACAAACAAACTAATACATTCCCCCCCCCTTTCCTGGCTAACCAGGAAGAATATCTTCAAAAGATTATTTTTTCCTTTTGTGTTTTTTATTGCATTGGGTATCATTTTGTGGATTTAATGCTCTGTTGCATGAAATATTGTGATAGCTCAACACATTGGGCATAAGAACTTATGTAGAGTGTTACATAATTTAATGTGATTCATTAATTTTGCTTCCCATTTTCTTCAGGTAAATCAAACATTATTGTAGATTTCATTTTGCATCAATTAATTTTGTCTGAAGAATGAAGTTGTCTATTACAAGGTAATGTAAAATATATATGGTAAAAAGTTTTGTTTATGGCAGGGATATTCCTAACCCTATTATAATTGTGTTTTAAAGATGTAAACATAAATATAACATGAATTTATGCATGAGATTCATGCCACATACCTCAGACTTGTCCTAATAAGAAGCAATATATTTCTAAAAAAAATTATCTAGGAGAAAACGGCATGTTGGCTTCATATTGCCTCCCACAGTCATTGGCATATCTCTTACTGTTCTTTCTTCTTCCTTTCCTAGCAAACACATTTAACAGCTGTGGAAACAAACAAGGCACATTTGGCAAAAATAAGTACCAGATGCCAAAATTTCATCTGTGTGGTCTAGCAGCAGCATCTGGGTCTTTTGCTAACTCCTTGGTGTCACCTCTGCTGGCTCCTTTACTAATTCCTCTGTTGGCAAGCAGCAGAGGTGCATCTGGAGATGCTGTTAGGGGCATGCAGCTGCGGAGATGTCTTGGCGTCTATGCTCACATTTCTGCCATTCTCGTTTGACTCTCCTCTATTAAAATTTTTTTTTTAATTGTGCAGTAAAATCAGTAGCTTAGAATGATTTATGTTGTTCTAAATTTCTGTTTGTATGCAGTTGTGCCTTGTCTTGCCCACACATAATCTCTATTATATATATTAGGTGAAAGGTGTGTTATGTGTTTTGGTTTTATAAGCAGATTTTTTTTTTGGTAATTGGAATTTAAATGTTCACTTACATTTTAACAATACGTTTGTTTTGTGGAATGCAGAAATATTAGCACACGCCTTGCTGCAGTGTTTATATGTTTTGACAGTGCATGTGGTTTTTTTAGTGCATATTATGCACGGCCATCATATTGGGACCACATGGAGAGATAGGCATGAGGAAAGAGTCAAGGAGTCGGAGCCAGTTACAATCCTTGTGAGATCAAAGGCTGCTCTCTGTTTGCTTCAAAGAGTTCAAATCACCTCCAAAGGATTTGGGAAAGAGGCAGGGCTATGCAGCAGCACCTTTATAAGCCTACATAGCAGGCTTATCACACCCATGTAGGAAGAGCAGAATCTCATCTTGGATGAGCGGTGATTCCTTCCTCAGGGCTATGCACAAATAAATGTCAATATTTAGAGCTTTACTAATTATAGTGGGTCTTCCCTATCCCACTATAATTTATTGGCACTACTTCCTCCTGGAAAAGTTAATAGAAATAATATGGAAACTGGCATGGTCTTGTAGACCTGGAGAAGGTATATAATCATGTACCAAAATAAATAGTTTGGTGGAGTTTGTCATGGAGAGGTGTGCCAGAGGAGTATGTATCAAGTAGTCAAATGAATTGGAGAGACAGAATCTCTAGTAAATGTTCCTAGTAAATGAATATGAAAGTGTCAAGAGAATAGATCTCTGGTGTTACATGAATGACGACTACATCTTAAGAAGTTCCCAAGGTATTGACTCTACTTTGTAACTTCTGATTGCAGTTCTTATTCTGCACCATCTGAATATGCAAAATTATTAGAATATTTTTATTATTATTTAAAGGTTGGCTCTGTTGTTAAGAGGTCCTTTCTGCCCCTGTGCTTGTGTGTAACTTCCTTCTTTTTGGTTAAGGGGAGTTGTATACCTTACAGCAGCATAGCTTTGGATTTTTAGGCTTTCCCCCTTCAAGAATTCCAGTACAATCATCAGTGGAAGCCTGGGCATGGTCTGCTCTTAGAAGTAGCCCTCATTCAGCAGTCCACTTAGCTACACAGGATATATAACAAAGGGCAAGCTGGGCTTTGTACCAAACAGTTGGCTCAATAGATGTAAAAACTTAACATATCCTTTCATGCTCATTCAAATCAACACTGGTGCAGCTACACTGATGGATGGATGGAGAATGGTGCTCAATTGGGACTATTCCAAAGTGCAGATAAAACATTGGAGGGCTCTTGGGCATACTTCCACTGGCCCTCAAGTGGCTGGCACTACTTTGTGACCTTTTTAATCAGTCATAGAATATAAATGTTCTAATTAGTCCTTATGTTGCATGTGTGGCTATAGCTTGTTATGGGAATGGTTTGGCAGATTGTTTTTTTTTAGGCTGGCCATGTAAATATGTCAGAGCCAAGCAGCTATGGCCCTCAGGTGCCATTTTGTAATCACCTGATGTTTCCTGCATCTCCCATTCTTCTCATCTGTAAATATTTTCATTTTTTGTTATGTTTTCTTTTGTATTCCATTGGAGAATAGAATTACTGATGTGTCTGGTAGTGACTACATAGCATTCTTAAACTAAAACACAATATGATACGCAATCCTGTTTTTCTTCTACAAGTAAATGACCAATAAGTGTGAAATTTCACAGTGTTTGTTTTTCATGCCAGCCTTTGAAACTTGGCTCTGACCATTTCTTTGACTTCCTACTTTTAATTGTTGACAAGGTTGAAGGTATGCTAGGGGGATTAGCATTCATATCCTTGTTTTTGTGGGTATATCTATAAAATATTCAAACTTACATTACATTAGTATTTGCATATTAATATTGCCAGATTTCCAGACCCTAAAGCTACAGTTTTTAGTGTTTTTTTTTTTTCCTTCTGGGAACATTTGTAGTAACTTTGCTGGCTGGTTACCACTATTTTTTTCCTTATGTCTGGATAGTATGATCTGAATTTACTCAGGCAGTACAATTTTGTGATATGTTGCTGAAGATTTTATCCCTTTTTGTATATTTTCACTCATTAGGAAAGGAGAGTACTTGATAGACTACTCTTTTTGACACACACACACACACACACACACACACACACACACACACACACACACACACACAGAAGCAGCTAAAATAGATACTATACAGTTTGTATGTAAACATTCAACTTATTAACAGGAATAAAGGAAGTGCTGATTTACAATGCATTTAGAACCAAGCACAGTGAACTATGTGTGAGTGGCAAATGTCATGCAGATCCCACTTGTTTTTATTCCTGGTGTATGGATGAGAAGGGATTTAGTGAAGAAGAGGCTAGATAAACTGAAAGAAAAGGGAAGGGACATTGATGTAAAGGTGGATAGAGAAAGAAAAAGAGAGTAAGTGAGACAAGTTTGATGCAAGTGTGAGATGAAGAGACAGTGAGAGAGAGGACTGGAGCAAATACCTCAGGCAGAGAAAAGCTAGTCAAAATTGCAGAAATTTTTCTGATGTTATCAGTGTCTATTTAGGCCTTGTCATAGTATATTTGTTAGCTCATGATGTACCAAATGAGCTGATTCTTTCTCAAGCTATATGATTTTCTTCATGAGGGCTGTAAATTGGCTATGTTTAATGTATAAAATTGCCTTCAATAAATACTCTATTAAAATTGATTAAATGATATAGCATTTTATAGCTTGTTGGATATCTTACATTGTAGGTGGTAAACCTCTGCCTAAATTATCTTAACAATATCTACATCTTGCTTTATGAAAAGGATATGTTAATTTCTGTCATGGAAACTATTTAACAGAGATGTGACTATAGCCCCAGGGAATGTTCATCAAAGTAATGTCCTTGAATACGATACTGTTAAATAAATCCTGATTATCTGAATTAGAAATCTCTCCTTTGTCAGTTTTTTTAACACTTGAAACTAAAATTGTAAAGTGAAGAAAGATGAAGTTAGAGGCTTAGTAAAGAAAGATCTTTACTTACCTCTTAGAAAATAAATAGTTTGCACTGAACTCAATAGGTCAGGATGTACTGATTTGCATACATGATCAGAATGGTCAACATTGCCTACATTTCTGTGTTGATCTCTGACAAAGTGACTAGAATATTACAAAAGAAGGATGTCAGTCAATCCCGAGCCAAGATTTGTCTCATGTATGTAGCAATATAATTTGTAATGACATGAGTAATAGTGTTTCTGATAATTTTGTGAATGACTTTTGAATCTTAGAATAGATTTCAATACATAATTTGACTTGGTTTCATATATAGGACTTTATCATCATTTATCAATGGTACTTACATTTCAAAGTTTTTTCCCCTCTTAAGACACAGGGTAAATATTCCCTTTTCTAGCTGATTCACATAACTCTATTGGCTTAAATGGGGCTCTGTTCAGGCAAATTGATTTGCTGCTATGGAATAGCTTCCTAGAGTGGGACTTCAGAGTGTCACAGTAGCCACACTTCATATTACGTAACGTTCTAAAGATGTTACTGGTCCTAGCAGTATTCCTCCTTTTACTTCAGTGTTGGAAATAGCTTTGACACATCAAATATTATTTAAACTGGAATTAACTCTTTGTGCATGCCCTACAACTCTTGAATGTAACTGATAAATGGACAGTTGTGTTTCATGTAATATTAAGAGATTGTACATGGGTAGAGTGTGCTTTCCCATATAAAAAAGTCAAGCCAATTGAAATGGAAGTTAAACACAGGGCAACAAGTGTGAAAACTTGCAAATATGTAAAGAAGACATTACTGTATATTATAAACTATATGCAAAAATCATTTTTATCAATCCAAGTGGTGCATAAATACTCTATTAAAATTGATTAAATGATATAGCATTTTATAGCTTGTTGGATACCTTACATTGTAGGTGGTAAACCATATGTTTTGGTTATGAAAGTATGTCACTCATACACAAAACCATTGATACCCTGTGCTTATGTCTTGGAGTGTTGAGATTTTAAATTTCCATATAGTTACTCAATAGAATCTATCAATAAACATCTTTGAAGGTATGAATGAAAATGGATTTATATAGGGAAATTGAGCAATATTTGTCCTTTATATAACAATAAAGCTATACACCATGGCAAGTAATATGGCAATTTGCAAATAGGAATTATTCAAATTATGCGTACTAAATGGTCAAGAACTGAACACTAAGGAATGAAAACTAGAAGAGCAGATGGGGAGGATGTGAAGCCAATAATATTTAAGTAGCTGAATCCAATTAGAAAGGTATCATTGAAACTATGCAACAGCAACTCTAAAATGGAGAGCAAAAAATGATAATAAAATGCCATGGTTGACAGCTTCTAAGGTCTATAGAATGTCAAAAAGCAGTGAGAGTGTAATGTTACAATCTTAATAACCAATTTATTCATAATTCAGTGCAAAAGTGTTTTTAGAATCCAGTTTGAAATTTGAATAGAATAGAAAGCAGTTGAACGATACCATTAATTTATGCAGTTACCACATGTTCAGGGAGCTTCTGCACAAATAATAATTGGCAAGAGTTTTAAAAATGGTAAATCATTACGTATTAAGGATTTGGGTTTCTTAAGTGACAGATACTGTATGTGGAGAAAAACAAACAATAATGTTGTGGAGGTGACTATAAAATTATTCTCATTCTCTCTTATAAGATTGCTAAGGTCCTGTTAATATTTTGGTTACAAGGCAAATCTTCGAATCCCTGAATAATCAGTACCCCCAATTACTTTAAAAGGGATCAATGGGATGCAAGGAATGTAGGGGCTAAACCACAAATTTCAAGAAATAATCAGAATTTAACTTTTATAGATAATTTTCTAAATGGATGGATTTTTGTCTAAAGTTTAATGGAAAGAGAACATCCAAATGAACAGATCTAGACAATTGCCTTTCCTTAGCTTTATACACATATTTTTAACTTTTAAAAGGCTTTTCCTGAAAAATGCTAATACAAGAAAAAGACTAGACTGAACTATCAATTTGTCTTAAAATATTAAATTGACTTCTGTACCAAAGTATGTCTTACAGCGTATGTTGTAGGTAGTGATATGACTTGAACAAATAGCCCAACTTTGAATGAGCCAAATAGTGTCCATTCAATTATTGTGAGGCCAGCAAAAGGGATAGTTTAGGCCTATGGGAAGGCCATTTTCTAACCCTTCAATGACATTTTTGGTAAAAAGTGTTGTTTAAATTTCATTTTAGCATTCTTTTAAATGGAGCCACAAAGTATTCAACCAATTTTGTTAAATTTAAATAGCTTAAAATGGGCATCCCTTCTAATGCTATGATTCTGTGATTCTCAAGCTTCTTGGAATAATTTAATGGGCAGTATCCTGTATAGCTATTATTTATGCACTTTGGTACCACTGGTTCCCAAATTTGTACCACTCTTGAGGTACTCAAAGTAGGCATATTATTAACGAAGCTAGGTCATTGGAGATGCAGAGCTCACCCTAGAGTGTCATTAACAGTAAATGCTGAAGATAAATATTCATAAATCATGAAGCCTCCATAAGCAGCATCCCAACTCTGTTTTTCCCTCATCACCGTTGACACCATAGCTTGCTCATTGTCCTGTTGTTATTGATTTCCTCTGTCCCCAACTTTCCCCTGTAATGCTCAAGGGTTGGAAGCAGCAATGCAGTAGTAGGAATGCACAAGGGTTGCTAACAGCAATGCAGTAATAGGAATACCATACAAATGACTTTCCTCTCTGTTCTGTTCCCTTCCCCTCATACACACACCTCACGTCCACATGATTCATAGTTTTGCTTCTTGCACTATTTGTAACTGGAGAAGAACATAAAGGCTACAGTTGATAAATTCAAATTTTGGATTTTTTAAAATAGCAAACCAAAACTATTGTAATGCTCATCTAGTAAAATTAGACTGTCTAAACATAATTATTGAAACATCTCCTCATTTCTATAACTTCATTGGCAATACTATATTTTGTTAACAAAAGCCTTGCTTGTGGCCTTTCACTGCTTTCTGCACTGAGGAAAAAGAATAATACAAAAGGATTATAACACATTTCACTACATGGTGCAGGGTATGACTTAAATCTGCTTTTTTAAAAAAATAACTTTGTCCAATATTCAACTAATAAATAGCATATGATGACACTGCTGCAGTTTGATAGATGAAGTCTGGCTCATTCATTGATATGTTTCTTTAAGGCTAAGATGTCAAGTATTCATGATGAAACTCATTTCTCTTTTTGAACCCTTCAGTAAAAGATAGATGATGCTGAAGAACCCCTGACGTTCTGGTGGTAGAATCTTTATTCTGCTATCAGCGCTTCAAGGGTGAGATTAAATATGAACTTGCATCCAGTTGCTGCATTATAGAAATGCACACAAACCAGGAATAAACCCACATGCTGTTGACCGTGTTTTTGCTATTAAAACTCATAATTAAGAACATGGAAAAATAAAATGGATTATTATATATACAGCCACACACATGCCGTTATCTTCTCCCATATTCATATGCTACTGCCTTATAGTAGGATATAAGAAAAAATACCCCAGATGTTTCTAACCAGTAGATACTGATGCTATGAAATTCTTTTACTTGCAAAAGACAAGTTTCTGAGTTTTTTCAGTGAAAATATTTCATTTTTGGTGGACCATTAAACTTTAAAAAAATTGTTATTATTCACCATGGCAGGAACACAAGCAGGTGGGTGAAAAGATGCTTGGTCCATTATGCAAGATCAGGAAGTATTGGGGTCTATAAACATGCAGCTGTCTTTTATCATATGTTTATAAAATCACTTGCTATTAATTGCCAAGTTAGAAGTTCAGGTGATTGCAGCAACTGCTGCTCATACATAATTACACAAAGAAAACAGCAGCTATGAGGTAATGAATTGGAATATTTGATAATTTCAGAGCAGTGTGAACAACCACTGAAAGTGCTTCATAGAGATGCAAAGATGTGTGAGGGACTCTTTGCTTTATAGCATTAGAAAAATTATTAGCATAGCATGACCTTGTGCTCAAAAATAACACTTACCAAATGTTACCATTAGAGGCCAAAATGATATGATAAAAGCTACTGCAGTATTACTCTTACATTAGCTTTAAAGGTGATTAGTGCAGTTGAGTGTTTCAAGCTAATGGATAAGGCTAAATGTGTGATGTAAGCAATAATGAACTAGTTAGCATTGCACTCAGGTATGTAAATAACCATTAAAACATTCAGGAGTGGTTGGTTGATAGCCAACAGATAGCAAAAACAGATTTTTAGAATCATTTAAAATTCTACATACAACAATCTAAATATTTGCCAGAAGCTATCATGGTACCAGTATAGTCAGTTGTTTGCCACATAATCTTATAGAACATATTGGCCAGTACGGTATTGCACTGGTCCTCTGTTTCTGGTCTTAGTTTAATGGACAAAAGACACATAGTTGGAAATGTTTGGACACCCTTTAATCTGTTAGCACCTTATCAAAAGTGATACACAAAGATACTCTGGGGTTGTAAAGAATACATACATTAGTAAATAACTTGGTGAAAAGTAATTGCTATTGAATCTTTAGAGTAATAAATGTAAACATACAGACCTTAACAAAACCTCTGCCCACAATTCCAGCTTTCGTATTCCTGGAGGTTCTGCTGAGGCTGGAAGTCTACTGGTCCCCATGAAATGCCTTGAATTAGGAATTTGGGCCACGATTTTTGCCTCAGATACAGTGGAGCATCTCCAACTGAGGGCAGTGATTTTTGCATGTGTATATATATATATCACAGGACAGATGCTGGTCCTTAAACCAGGTCTACACTAGAAAAGTTTTGCAGATATAGCTGTATTCCTAATGGAGATGCAGCTTCTATATGCTTGTGTTGAAATAAATTATACTTGTTTGATGAACAAATAAACTGAACCAATAAAAGTGCATTTATGAATCTACCCTAAGGCATTTGTGAGTATAGAAATTTAATTTAAAAAAATGTAATGCATAATTGACATTCCTAGTAGAAAAACAACACTCACACTCAGTTTATAGATATGTAAAAAGAATCAAGGCCTTGACAGTTGATTATTATAAAATCACTTGTTCTTTACTCTCTGTTGCTTTGTTTTTAAATACATTTGATTTTATATGTAAAAAAAACCAAGAAACCATCAAGGTACTGTCACCTGATTAGAGTTTCATGTATATTTTTAGAGAAAATCTTTAGATTGTGCGACTGAATTCAGAAAAAAAATCCTTCTAAAAAAGGCCATATTAATGCAGCTTAAAAGTAATGAATTGGAATTGCAAAATAACTGTAATAATAAAAAAAGATTCAGTTGGCACTCTTACTGCAGTTCAGTTGTAGCCTGAAATAAGACTAGAAAAGATAGAATGATAGAAATGTGATTGCTGATTTTAAATATGAATAGCTGGGTACCACTTTCAAAAGCCATTAAGTGATTTTGGAACCTGAAGGTATGTCTACACTGCAGTGAGAGGTGTGATTGCAGCACAGGCTGGCATGCCTGTTTTTTCTGGTTCAATATGGCTGATAAAGGTAGATAAGGTGCAGCGGCATAGCCCCAGTGCAGTGGCATGTACCACAGTTTAGGCTACCAGTGCAAGTTTGTACCCACAGTCCAAGGTAGGCTTGTAGAGCTGGGTTGAAGCCCATGCAATTGCATCTTCACTGTTACTTTTAGCCACACTAAACTAGATTAAAGCTAGTGTGGATATGACAACCCCTGCTGCATTCATAACTCTGATTGCAGTGTAAATGGACCAGAAGTCTCAGTGAAAGCCAGTCTTAAATCACAGAACACTGACAGCCAGGACTAGTGACTGTAAATAAACTTTATGGGACCTCAGAATCCTTGGCCACTAACCAAAATCATGCTGGACCACAGATGTTGCCAAACCAGAGAGTGCCAGACCAGAGAGGTTCAACCTATACTTTATTAATAATAAATTAAACCTTGCAAAACTTCTGTCATGTGTCTACAATATTGCTACCAATTTATCTAGGAGTAAACAGAGGCACCACCATGAATTATTTACCCAGTTTCATATGACAGAGTTAGGGATTAAACCTAAATCTTCTGATAGTCCCATGCCTTAGCCATTAAAATTATCAAAACTTTTTTAAATATTCACCAAGAAAGAATAAAATATAAGAGTAAAGTACATTTTATTTTGGTTTGTACACATATCCAGTAAAAAGGAGCAACATTGTTCGGAATTCTTAGTTGCTGCCTTATTTAATTATTACTTAGAATGGATTATTGTTTGCATGAATATTTGGAGAATGAAAGTTATTGGTGCAAATGCCTATTTTGTAGGTAGAGAGTCTGTATTTCTTATTAATCATTCAACTTTTGTTTACATTTTTTCCATCCTTCCAAAGGGGAACAAAACCAATCACAAATGACAAATACTGAATAGCTGACTTACTTTATCAGTTTGTGCCCCGTTGACTGAAAATTATTTGTTCAAATGATTTGCTGAATAGCTACAAATAACCAATAATTTCAGAAAACATCAGTTTGTGAATTGTTCATAGACGGGAAAAGAGCTTCATTTGCAACTAATATACTTGTAGCAAATAATTGGATTATTTGTGTATGACTTTTTGTGTGTGACTTTTTAAAAATGCCAGCAAAGGACAATACTAAAATCTGTTTAAATATAGAAATATTAGAAATGTCGATATAGTTTCATGCATTCAATACAGCTACATTCATTATGAACAGAGGATATTATTTGTTATTGTGTTTTAGGTAAAAGTACTCCCTAAAGAGTTGTTTGTTAAGCAAGCTTGCTCTATTGTATAAGCAAGCTCACAGTTATCTTCATTGTAGTCACTATGAGAGTACTTGAAAATAAGTGGCTAGGGGAAAAAAATGCTTGTTAAATGTTTAATAAATTGGGCACTGAATTTCTTTCAAACTAAGATTATTATACTCTGTACAGTGTCTTTGTAACACTTTGAATCATTCGTGCAATAACAGTTATACCAAACAGTGCTCCTAAAATGTTTTATTTGCATTTCAATTATAAATTCATTTTCTTTTCTCCTTTTCCCCTATATGTACAGTGCTTCTGCTAATGTGTCAGTAGGGAAATAGATAACACTTATCTTTACAGTTCAAAATGCCTTCTGGTCAAAGAGACAAGATATTAAACCAGATAAAAGGACTAGTCCACTACAAAGATTATTGTTGGCATTCAATGTTGTTAATCATTGATTTAATTCCTTTGTGCTTACCTCACAATGAACATGCTTCAGTAACTCAGTACACTTGAGATACAGCTTGTGGGGTGTGTTTTTTTTGTTTTGTTTTTTTTACTTTTGTACCAGAATTCTCTGACAGGATTGAGAATTAACTAGTGCCAAGAAAACCTTTATCCTACATTTTCCTATATATGTCACAGGGGAACAGGCAAACATACAAACAAAAACAAAACTGTTTTTAGAAATGTCTTAGGCCTTGATTCTGCACCGTCAAGGGGATCCTTTTAATTGAGTTCAATAAGCACAGGTTTAGGCCCTACCAGTATTATTCATTTCTCTCAAACCTTTAGAAGGAGGTCCTAAGAGTCCAGATGTTCAAGCTTTGAGAGAGAAGATAATTATAAGTAACATTTCTGAGACCTGTAAAAAATGTTAAATAACCATTCCCATTAAAAAACTGAATACTATTCAGTGAAAATATTTTAGGACTTACATTTCTTATTGGAAAACTGTGTATCTTTCTTCTCTAACGGTTTCGTGCTTCTATTTCTATGCCTGTTGAGTCACAAGACTTGTCACAGGTGCAGGTCTAAATATTGCCAGTTCTGGGGTTCAAGCCAGTCTAAATTCCACACTAGGGGAAAAAAAGGAACCATTTCTTAGGGAAGCTGGGTTTTTCTGGTTGGCTTTTTGCTTGTTCATTTATTTTACTAATTGGTGGCTGTCTGAATTTCTCTGATGTTTGCTATTGTTAAACGAAATCCTTATTTACTGTTTAACAATAATTGCCCTTTTCTGTTCGTTTCCTCTGAAGCGACTCTTACTATATACTATAGAAGACAAAATAGTGGGTTAGATGGACCATTAGTCTCTCCCAGTATGGTTGTTCTCATGTCCTAGCAGTTCTTATGTCCTAGCAGAAACTAGTGAAATGAGCATAATAAATGCAGTTTATCCGCCCTTCTCTCTCTCTCTCTCTCTCTCTATATATATATATTTACTAGTTGGAAAATGGAAAGTTTTATGTAGTGTACATTTTTGTTAGTGGAAATAGTGGCTGCCTAGTAACAATTGTTGTAGTTTAAAGTTATAAAACATTTTTCATTATAATCCGCTGCTTTCAGTTTTTGGTAACGTGTTTAAAACAAAAACTTATTTGGCTGACATTTTTCAAGCTTTTGCTCTGCCTAAAAGCGAGTTGCTTGTGCAAAAACTGTTCAGTTGCTGTTAAAGGTTTGTCTGTATGGGGACATGCAGGAAAGTTAATCCAAATTAACTAATGCTGTGCATTGGAAGCATATTTGGAAGCACATTAAACTTCTGTGTGAACATGGTCATTCAGAATTAAAGTGGCTTTAATTTGGACTATTTCAGTTCACTTTCAGGTTGCATTAAACTAAAGAGTATTAAGGCTCTTAATTCTGAACAACAATGTCCTCACAGGGATTTAATGAGGTTTAACAATGCACTTCAAGTACACACCTTTAGTTAATTTACAATCGTTTCCCTAGGTGTTCCCATGAAAAGAAGCCCCAAGACAGCAATGGCTAGAATAACCTCACTCTTTTGTCATACAGTAGACTTCTGATAATCCGGCACCTTTGGGACCTAGGTGGTGCCGGATTATCAGATATGCCGGTGTATCGGGATGTCCTGGTACAGCTGCACGGCTTAACAGCTGGCTGGGACACAATCTCCCTTCTTCTCCCCTTCCCTTTCCTCTTCGCTTCTCCTCCATGCTATAACCTCATTCTCCTCCCCCTCCCCTCTCCTTCCTCTTCGCTTCTCCTTCTCCGTGCAGTAACCCGATCTCCTCCCCTATCCTTTCCCCTTCGCTGAAGCAAAACGCTCTTCTCCATACTGTAACACGATCCCACTCTTCCCCCGGCCCCAACCTTAAGCGCGGTCCGGGTACAGCCAGCACGTGTGCTGAGCGGCAGGCTTTTTAATCAGCTGGACAGGAGCGCTTGACGTTTTGATGCCGGAGTAACAGGAGTGCTGAACAATTGGATGCCGGATTATCAGAGTTTTACTGTATATATCAGTTTTATTTTAAGTGTGTTTTTGTATCTATATCTACATATTTAACACCTTAGTGACTAACAAAAAATATACATACTATCATAAGCTTTCATCTGAAGAAGCAGGTTGTGCCCACGAAAGCTGATGATAGTATATATATTTTTGTAGATCTCTAAGGTGCTACATACAAGACCACCTTTTTGTTGCAGTTTAAAGTTGTGAAACCATGTTTTTAAATTTTTTTTGCCATGTTATGTTACAGACTAACATGACTATCCTTCTGAGAGTTATAGATACAGGTTTCACTTCCCGAATCCAGGATTCTCTTTCCCAGCAACATCCATAGCCCAGCATGACCACGGATGTTTCTGGATGAGAGAGGCCCAGGGCAGAAGAGACAGCAGCTGGGAACCTGGTGCAACACTGACAGTCTACTATCAGCGGGGCCACAGGAGTCTGGGATGAAAGTGATTGGCAGCAGCACAAGAGGGAAAGTCTGGCTGGGCCACGTCAGTCTGTGAGGGGAAGCTGGCCACAGCAGCCTGGCACAATCAGTGCAGCAGATACGTGCCATGCAGCAGCACGTCTGAGGCTGTTGCAGCCCGATCGGACAATTTGCCATTTGGCAGTGGGGCTAGAGCTGCCCGGACAGCCAGCAGCAAAGCCGGGGCTGGGGCTCATTCACAGACAACCCAGCAGAGCTGGAGGAGCCTGCAGCAGGGAGGGGCAGTGGGTTGAGGGGCTGGTATCAGGGGACCTCCCCTTGTCTAGCAAATTCCCTCATTCGGGACAGGTCAGGTCTGGAGGCTGCTGGACAAGAGAGGTCCAACATGTATAAGGTCCAACTTTTATTTTTAAGGCCTCCATGTGAAGTCACTGGTGTTTGAAAGTTGGAGCTAGGCATGGAAATAATCCTCAGGGAGCAGTTCCTGATTGTTATGTAGAGGAAATTAGTATTGATTAAACAGAATTATGAGTGTTTAAATATCTCTTACTGAGCATGAGCAGCAAGTTGATTAAGTATTTACCTTTAGTAGATTTAGGTGCTGCTCATGCGTCTGCAACTTAATTAAAGCCACTTAATTGAGATTTGGGTCAGATCCTTAATGAACTGTCTATACCTCTGAATTGCTCCAAACTGGCCTAGCAAACTTTCATTATGTTTTGGGGAATAACAGATCTGCTAAAATGGATCCTTCTCCCCTTATTGCACTCTCCCTAAGGGCTCAAATCCTAGGAGGTGCCAAATGTGTCCTTCACTCTTATTCATTTGGTCAAGATCTATTCCATTTATACACACTGCTGCTCAAACAAGTTACTCAGCTCCCATTGGTCTCCCACTCCCCTAATGAGAAATAGCTATAATGTTTTGCAGTTAATGTGGCCTTTTCATCTGCAGATCTTAAAGCCCTTGACTAAACTGTGTAAGCATTATTAGACCCATTTTATATATGACATAAGTAGGGACAGGACATTTAAGCTATCTGTGTCAGAAGCAAAGGAAGCCAGTGGAGAAGACACAAGTATAGCATTTCAGTTATCTAAATTATTTTCCCATTATCCCATAAACTTTGTGAGATGCTGATCACCCTTCGCTCCCACTGAAATCAATGGAAGAAGGTTTGATAAAAAATTACATACAAATTATCATCACTTAATGACAACCTGATTTTTTTTTTAAATCTCTAACCAACGTGCACCTTTTTCAAGGACCTATAACTGGTATGAGACGTCTGGACTTGGAGAAAGAATAGTCTAGTGATTGGGACACTACCTAGAAATTGAGTGAGCCAGGGAATTGGGCAAATCATTTGGTCTCTTGATGCCAGTTCCCCATTTGTAAAATAGGACTAAAACTATTTCCCTACCTCCTATGGTTGCTGTGAAGTTAAATGCTGTAAGTGTTCAGGTAATGGAGTCCATGTCAATATATAAGAATAGTAATAAAGCTTAAAGAGGTAATCAGCTATTCTTGAGTTAGAGCAAGACAAATCTTAGACAAGAGTCAAAATTTTAATTTTCTGATGATCTGAAATCCAAACTCCATGTTTCTTAATGTTTAGAATAAAATTGTGTCATTCCCTGCAGGATAAGCATGGCTATTTCCAAAACAAAATACTTTACCATGCCTAAGGAATAGAATAATAATAGTAATAATAAATAATAATAATAATAATATAATATAATAAAGTGTGTAATGAGAGCTGGTTACTCCAGCTTCTTTATTGTACCAGTTGTATAATTAACAAAACCCTCTTTACTGTTTGTCTTAAGCAGTGTTCAACTTGAACGGCAGCAGATATTTCAATGTGAAGACATTCTCCTTAGTTCACCCTTCTTTCATTTTTTTTAGACACATATCAAATACTTCTTAGGTTACTATATTGCAGAGAAAGATGGATGGATTTTTTTGTTCCAGCTGTCTTTAAACATGAGTTATTTTCATTTTCACACATCAAGGTAAGGCAATTAATAGCCTTACTTTCTCTGCTGAGCCAGAAGTCTGTGCTGTAGGATATTCATAGTCAAATGTCATCCACTACATTCTATCCTTTCAAAATTCCAGTCATAAATTCTCCCTTAAATGATACAGCAGTTGGAAGATTATTTGCCTTTGGCTAATTAGAGAATTCAAAATATTTCTGAAGGCATACGGTATCACCTATGATGCTGTCATGTAATCTCAGTATGTTTCTATTATTCAGTCATGTACCTTGAGTTTAGCTAAGTTAATTTTCTCCTTTGATTCTAAGTACAAGTTGCCATACTACAAGGGGGATTCCACTCTGTCACTCCAAACTAAGTGAAGCCTTTGATGGTGAATATCTTTTGGCTCCTGTTTCACATTAGAGAATTTTGCTTGTTTCCTTGGAGACATCTCAGAAAAATGTTCCTCACAGTCAGCATGGAAAATAATCAGAGTTCCACTAATTTCACATTTCAAACCCTTAGTTTAGATAATATCCCGAGGCTTGAATTGCTACTTAATGTTCTGGTACTCCTTCCTTTTACTGTACTTTTACACATTCATTTGGCACCCTTTAAACATTTTGAACCTGATCCTTAGTCTTGCTCTGACCCCTTTGTTCTACTCCAGTAGTGCAAAAAGGCTAATAAGCCATTATAACTGGTCAGCTGGAAATTCTGATGGCTTAAGTGAAATCATTAGATGATACAGGAGCAGCATCACTTCAGTTCCTATAATGGAGCTGTAGCTAGGAGCAATGTATATAGGGGTATGGCACATGCCGTGAGGCTGTTCACAGCCAGACCCATGATTGAGGAGTGGTGTTTTTTCTTGCCTGGCTGCTACGGCTATGCCCATTGCTGAGGATTGAGTCTTTCTTTTTGTTTTGATTTACGGACAGAGATCTGCTTAACTCAGGGCTCAACCCTGCATCCCTTTTTAGATAAAACTCCCTTTGATGTGAACGACAGCTTTAGCCTAGGTAGGGGACTTGCTCTCTTTGAAAAAGCACTGCTGGAGAAGTAGGATAGATGATTCATTTGTCTTTATCCTTCTCACAGTTTTAAGAAGGAGTTTAAAATATACCCTTTCCTGACAGAAATGATACATTGTAGTTGTGCTTTTACAAATATAATATGGATGGATAAAATGTATGTATGTTCCTGTTTCATCTTTTAGGATGACCTGGTACCATGGAGAGGCACCTTGTAAAGTCCTTATTGTCCTCACGTTTAGCGAAGATCAAGAGCTTTCCTTATAGTTCACTGAAACCTTGAAGGAAGGTATTTTTTTTTTTCCTGGTGACTGGAGATATTCAAAGATAGGATAGAAGGAGAACTCTGTCAGTAGGGAGAGTCTGCAAATTTCAGGAAAGGGAACTGGATGGCTTGTTATGTCTCTCCCACCTGTATTCGCTATGATTCTATGCTATATTTTGCACATCTTCTTTTAGATGGGGTCAATCATTGTTTACCATGTTGAAGACTGCCTGTAGTCTTACACAAAACATCATGTTTAAGTGCCCAGAGTCATTCCCTGTTCAGTCATTTTTCATTTTATTTAACAAAGTATTAATAACATTTTCCCCTTTTTCTTTTTAATCAGGAAACAGTCCTTAAGGGAACATCTAATCTGGAGTCTCCAGTAGCTACTGCTTATCAAGCACCAGGCTCCTGGCTACATGAAGAATTCACCTCTGAATCCTTGCCTCTGAAGGAACCTGAAGTCCTTTCAATTCTTTAAATTACCATAATTGTATATCTTGCAATATTTTCATGCTAATATTGTAATTTTCCTTTTCCATCTTTGGTTGTTTAACTGAATTTGTTTTAAGGTCTTCTGAAATATTCCCTTTTCTGCATGCTTGATTTTTTTTTTTTCGCCTTCAGATGCTGATATCAGGAAATAGCTGATCCACTTTCCATTACGAATCTGTATGACAGTGTCACACCTGACATGTGCTCTTAGAGAAACCTAATGTTTAAATGGCTATTCAATAGTGTGATGGGGTGCACCAACCATGCACTGGGCCTGGAAGAGTTAACCAGGGTTACCTGGCTGAGAGAGCTCTATCTCCACAGCACTGCTGGGCATGCTCCAGCTGGAAGACAGGTATAAAGGCTGATAGAGCAGCTCCTTCAGGGCTGACTGCTGCAGAGGAAGGAGCTGCTACCAGCGCTCTGCAGGAAGAGCTGTGGGTGGACCAAACTGCAGTGGCCAGTCAGAGAGGAAAGGCTGGACAAACCTTCAGCGTGGAGGAAACTGGAGAAGAAGCTGACTGTCTTGAGTCTGGTAGGAAGTAGCCCAGAGAAGGGAGTAGGAACTCCCTGAGAGGTCAGTGTGTTTTGGGCAAATTCCCTGCTGAGCTAGTGGTGGGACACCCACCCACCACTGACAGGGGCTTGGTCCTGTTGGAGAGGGTGGGCCCGGGTTCCTCTACCCCAACCCTATTAACCTCCAAGGGGGGGAGGAGGGTGCTACAGCTGAAACTACTGACTCTGGCGACTAAGCCTTATTGCCCTGAGAACATGGAGTGTGGTTACTGACTCTGGCCACTAGGCATACCCTAAGGTAAGGGAGTGGAAACATACCCTGGCCGCTGGGCCCCACTACCCTTTAAGAAAGGATGTGTTACTGTCTGTGGCCACTAGGCAGGACTACCTCAGTGGAAACTGGGCATACTGATTGGCCCTGAGCAGAAGGGACTGAGATGCCTGGGGTAGAGCACTCTTTGAGGGACCTTAAAGGCCTGTTTCCCTGCCCCTGACAGGGCGAAAATTACCCACCCTGTGACAAACAGTAAGACACACATTTTATTTATAAGTTTGAGGTAAGCCTGTTTGTCAACAACATCCATAATTAATACAAATATAGGCCTCTTTTATTGACTGCTTACTTGTGAAGTGAGTAAATTTTTGCTGGGGATTTTGTCAAAATAAAGTTTCAAAATTAAGCCTCTTGCATAAACATATTATTGGTAAAATTGTAAACTAATGATGTTGAAGTAATCTGTATATGAAAAATACTGTGATGTTTTCAGACTTGGACTAGATACAACAGAAATATTTTCATTTAGAATCCAACTGCTTGGAGGGGATTAGTTAACACAAATTCAGCTATGCTAAAATTTCTCATCTTAATTCATTACATAATAGGATTATTTTAAAGCAGAACTAGATGGCACAGTTGGTCAATACACTCGTCTGTCATTTCCAGAGGTCTTGACTTAAATCTGACCCTAGATCACAAACATACCAAGTTTGGGGCTCCAAACATATGGACATTTGTTTATATTTTCCATATGATTTGGCACAGCTTCATGCAGCTGGCAGCCTGTTCAACAAAGGCCCAGGTCTCAGCTCACAATTTTGGATGGAAGTTTGCTGGCACAGCTGTTTGGAGAACCTGAGATAGCTTGTATCTGAACTATTCTTGGCTCTAGCCAATGTTAGCAGTTTCTCACTTTCATACCCACTAAAATATTTCATATTCTCATAACAAATTAACAGAAAACAAAAAGCAGTGTCTCTGGATTCATCAGCACCACTGTGTTGTCTTGGGGTTAGAGCAAAAGGAAAGGAAGCCAGGAATACCCTGAGTTTTAATTAGGATAATGCAACTGGTTTAAATAAAATTAAGCACCAAAAATCTGTGTTAATGAGAAATTAAGGTGGCATGGTTGTCTCTCAAGATTAGGAAATATAAGAGTTAAGTTCCAAAAGCCCTATTAACTCTGCCACATTGGACTTGGAGACTAGTCTTTGATGGCCTTTCGTTTTATGTTCTCATTTACACCTATGCAAACACCGTGTAAAATGCTATTAATTTGGGATGGCAGCAGTTTGCGCAGGTGTAAATGACTGCACAAGGTGCATTTTTGAGATACATATAGTGACATAACATTATGTTAAACTACACATTTAATCAAGAAAAACAAGAAAGGGCATTGTGTTAGGGTAAGAAAGCAATGATACGGCTCTGAGGAACTGGCTGAATTCCTTTACTATTTACTGCCATAATTCCCAGCATTTGTTTTGTTTTTATTTTACATTTATTTGTTAACTAGCGCATTTACTCAGCATTGCTCGGTTCCTTAAGGAGGGGCACAAGGCAGGTGGTTGGGGGGATGCAGGAGGTAGGGTTGGGGAGTAAGGAGATGCTCTAGAGAGACGAGTGTGTGTGTGTGTGTGTGTGTGTGTGTGTGTGTGTGTGTGTGTGTGTGTGTGTGTGTGTGTGTGTGTGTGTGTGTGTGTGTGCAAAGCTCCCCCCAAGGTTCATACCAGGGCTGCTTGCTGTTCCTTTTCCTATCCTTGTTAGGGAGTGAGCGTGAAATGCACAGCTCTTCTGTCCCCTGTGCTGCCCAGCCAGAGTGAAGAATGCAGCAAACTGTGCACTTTCCCCTTGTTCCATGATGAAGGGGAACAGCCAGCAATGTTCCCATATGAATTGGGGGGTGGGAGAAGCTTCATTCCCTCCACACACTATCCCTGGGACGTGGGAGGTCAGGGCTGGGGCCTTTCCGGGGACAGCCCTTTTCACATGACTAGTAATTCTGTCTCTCTTCTGTATGGTTTTATGAGAAGCAATCCTATTTCAGGCAAATTGCATTTTCCTGGCACAACCAAACCCTTACATTGCTTTAACTTATGATAAAAAGAAGCTGTATACTAAATTTGGTGGTCCTAGCTCTAACCGTTTAGAAAGAGTTCTTGAATAGACAGACAGAAACAAACTATCAAATACAGCCTCTCCCCGAGTTATGAACAAGTTACAGACCAAACACTTGGCTGTAACTTGATTTGTTCGTAACTCGGACCCCATTGAGTTACATAGCGACCGCACTGTTCATAAGCACAGGTCGTGTTCATAACTCGGGGACTGCCTTTACGACCGCTCCATGGGAGCTTTGGTTGTAAATGCGAATGGTCATAACTCGACCGTTCGCAACTCGGGGACCGGTTGTACAGTAAAACTCCAATACTCTGGCATCCAGTTGTCCGGCACTCCTGATAGTCTGGCATCAACTGGAACCCGGAACTGCTCAGATCAGCTGCTTTCATGGCCAGGCCACACTGAGCCACATGTGTGCTCACAGCCCATGCCGTTCTGCTCACGGTCCCCAGCACACTCAGTGTCCAGCCTGCACGTGCTAGCAGCCGGCCGCTGAGCACAGGCAGCTGCTTTGGGACCTGGACATAAGGTTAGGGGAGAAGAGGGATTGGGTGACAGCAGGGAGGGGAGGTGTTTGGCTCTGGGGAAGGGAAAAGAAGGGAGGAGGATTGGGTTGTGCACGGCATCCCAGCCAGCTCATTGAAAACCGGCTGCTCAGCGCATGTGCCCCAGCGCCTGGAGAGAGAAGTGCAGCTGTACTGGCAGCTCCAGGACCCGAGCATAAGGTGGGGGGGAAAGGGGATTGGGTTGGGAGTATGCTTCCTTATAGTACTTCCTGGTACTCTGGCATATCCGATAATCCAGCACCACCTAGGTCCCAAAGGTGCCGGATTATTGGAAGTCTACTGTATATAGTAGCTGAATATACATTTTTAGGATGATAACCAGATAGTTCGGATTCATCATGTCTCAATCTCTTTAATGGGTAGTCATCTCAGACTAAGGAGGGATATGATAGACGTCTATAAAATCATGAATGGTGTAGATACAGAAGATATGAAAATGCTTCTCATATATAAGAAATGGGAGTAATAAAATGAAATTACTAGGCAGCAGGTTTAAAACAAAGAAAAGGAAGTATTTCTTAACACAACACATGCTCAATCTGTGGAACACTTTGTGAAAGAATGTTGTGAAGGCCAAGACTATGATAGGGTTCAAAAAAGAACTAGACAAATTCATGGAAGATAGTTCCATTAATGACTATTTGCCAAGATGGTCAAGGAGCATGCCCCTACCCTTTGTTTGCTAGAAACTGGGAATGAGCAATAGGAAATGGATCATATGATGGTTACTTGTTCTGTTCCTTCCCTCCAGGGCACCTGGCATTGGCCTCTGTTGAAAGACTACAGAGCTAGTTGGACCTTTGGTCTGACCCAGTATGGCCGTTCTTATATTCTTTGATTGTGAGGTACATCGTGGCATTCACATTTCTGTGGTTTTCCATCAGGATGTAAATTGAACCAGGTACTCAACACATAGGGAAGATTAAGGGCATGAGGTACGTTAACTGCAACTCAGATGAGGAACTGGAGTGACTTAGGTATCACTTTTATTAACTTTACTTTGCAAAAACAGAAGCTGAAATAATGAAATACCCTCTGAGATGGAAATTGCAATTTTTGTTCAGCTGTCAAAAGCAAAGAAATCCAATGGCTGTAAGCTGAACCTAGACAAATTAACCTAGAAATAAGGCACAATAGTTTAACAGACAGAATAATTAAGCAACCAATCATAGAGATGTAGTGGATTCTTCATCACTGGCAGTCATTAGATAAAGAGAGTATCTTTTAAAAGATCTGCTCTAGCTCAAACAGAAGTTGGTCACTTGGTGTAGAAATTATTGGGTGAAATTATTTTGCCTGTGTTATGCAGGAGAGCTCAGTACATGTTTTTAATGATCTCTTCTGGCCTTGAAATCTATGGTGTATAATTTATGTACATACCACAACAAAATATATGTATTGAAAATGTAAGGTCAGTCTGTTATAAAAGTCAGAAAGTGCAAAAGTTATGGCCTTTACTGCAGTGTTAACTTACCCAAATTTCACAAGAGTATTTTTTTATTTCATTTTTAAATTTGTATTTTAGCGTAATATTATATTTGTTAAATATTTTGGATTGACTGTACTTTCCAGTTTTACGGGTACCCAAAAAGATATTGTTTCAGACAGTTGAGAGTGTGAAACCAGTGTCATCCCTGAAACTTTGACAGCCTTATTATAATGGCCACTACCAGACAACAGATACAAGTTTTATAAAAATCAAATAAGTGTCAAACTCTAAAAGCTTGTTGAATACTTTACCATATGCCTTATTTTGTTTCACTACATATCATTACAGCATATGATACATTATAGAATCAATTTCAGTGAATGCATGACTGATTTATTGTGTCTATTTGCCCCCATTCAAACCTGAATTATGTGCCTAGAGCTTTTAAAATTCCTTAACTATTATGAGAATCAACGAAACCAGGATCATGCAACATGGCTAAACAAGTGTCAAATTTTATTTTCTTAAAAAAAAATATTAACATCAAGGACAGACACATTTTTAAAGGAACAAATAGAAATGCCTTTTACTCAAGGACACTTGAAATAAAATTGTATTCTTGTAGAATACCTGCATATGCTCTGGTTTTACCTTTAAAATTTAGAATTAGATTTGGTTTCAGTTTATTGTTGTTTGACTACAGAATCAGGCATACTTTTGCTATGAGGTTTTTAGATGTGGACTAGAGAATTGTTTGGGAGTACATCAAGAATTGCAGCAAAAAGCTGACAGCAGCTAACAATGCGTCTCTATTTGCAACTTCATAAACAAAATATCCCAGAGAAAAATAGGATCATGACTGTGAGGCAACAAAGGAGTGCATGGAAAATAAAGTGCCCATTACCAAGTGATGATTTCCTGGATAATTTATCTGGAGGTAAAGTATTTGTAAAATTACACTAAGCACCTAGATGATATGAAATATGAATTGAAATTAAATGTTTTCCTAAAACCTCAGAAATAAAAAGCATGATACTTACTACTATTTTTATTTCAGCTAATGGAAAAATGTTATACTCTATTAATATTTTCCATCTTGCACTTGACATATTTCTTACATGGATTTAGTTGCAACATTTAAGCAAAGTATCAACTAACATAAAAATCACTTACTTATTCACAAATATTCTGGTCAAAACAAGGCCATGACCAAAAGATAAGCTAGTTATAAGAAAAGATAGTTAAAGTGCTTTTAAAAATTCAATATACATCAATTTTATATTTGTGATTGCACTCCTCTGCACCCTATCATAATTCGGATTGCCTTTAATTAGATTGAAAGCACCGTAGGGCAGAGACCAATGCTGAAATCCCCACAGAAGTTTTGCCATTCATCCAGGATTTCAGACTATATTTTTGCATGTTTGTACAGCATGTACTACAGTAGGCTCCAATCCCAGTGAGTGTTTTTGAGCACTACTGCAATATAAACTATAATTAATCCAATAATACTAATAAGGAGTCCAGTGGCATCTTAGGGTGTGTCTAGACTACAGGGTTTTTTCGAAAAAAAGTGGCCTTTTTAAAAAAAATTCACCTGCGTCTAGACTGCTGCCGCATTCTTTCGAAATTAAATCCTGTAGTGCTCTTTTGAAAAAAGGCATTATTGAATGCAAACAGGGCTTTTTCAAAAAAGAGCATCCAGAAGTGGTTGCAGTCTAGATGCTCTCTTTCAAAAGAAGCGTTTTCGAAAGATTCTTTCGAAAAAGCCTCTTTTAAAAGAGGCTTGTAGTCTAGACGTACCCTTAAAGAATAACAATTTTATTACAGTATAAGCTTTTTTGAGTTGCAACTCACTCCATCAGATGCATCAAGTGATAGAAAAAACACACAGATAGTAGGGATACAGAGATGGGAGTGTTATGTCAGAACTAATTCAATCAGGGTGTATGTGGAAGAAGGGGAGAAAGCCTTAAGTGGAAAGTTACCCATTCTGATCATATCACATTTGCATATGAATTCCAGCTCAGCATTTTCACACTGCAGCCTGTTTTTGAAGTTTTTTTGCTTGAGGATGATAACTTTCAAGTCTGTAACTTGGACATTGAACAAACCGGATTATCTCTGTGCAACTCAATAAATGAACACAAATTAGACATCAAGAATCTAATATATAAAGGAGAATGTTTGTATGTTTGTGCTCTAATAACTTGGACACTATAAGACCTACCGCAACCAAACTTAGCATGGGATAACCTTTCCTCCAGGAGAAGGTTTTAAGGTACTTTTGGACCCTATTGGGCTCGATCTCAACCTGTAAAAATAAAAAATAACCCACCATGCTGCGCTGCAGGGGCAGCCCCTCCCACCCTATGTCAAGTGCCCACCGCCTGTGGCCCCAAAGCACTGTCCGGGACCCCCATGCACACAACAGCTCGGACATCTGCCCTGCCCCCCATAGCTACAGTTACCAGGTAGTCTAAAAAAAAAAAATGGCCACACTTGATGGCGGGGGAAGGAACCAGCCGGGAGGGGAGCGGGGCTGGCCGGGAGGAAGTTGGGGCCGGGAAGCAGGGCTGGTCAGGGAGGGTCGGGGCAGTGGAGCTGGCCGGGAGAGATCAGGAGAGGGGTGGCTGGTGGGAAGCAGAGCTGGTCGGGGGTCGGGGACAGTGGGGCTGACCGGGGGATATCGGGGGGGGGGAGGGGACGGCCGGAAGCAGAGCTGGTTGGGGGCAGGGAGCAGGACCGAACAATGCCGGGTAACTCCAGCTAGTGACAACATACAAAAACCAGTGGGAGAACATTTAAACCTCCCTGGATACATAGTTACAGACTTTAGGTATTCTCACCTTCTTATCCACATCCACCCTGATAGAACCTCAACATGTCTCGATTGCTCTTGATGTTACCACAGTACAAGTATCTATTCAGAATAATATTCATATTCTGATGGGTTTACTGCAACATATTTTATGATGCAGGCCCTGATCCTCATATGCCAGTACAGACTTCTGCAGCCACATGGAGTACCTTTTGATTTTTATAACAGTAGGGCCCACTGACTCAAATCAGGATCAGGATCCTCTGGTGCCAGGTAGTGTACAACATGGGATAAAAGTGATCCTTATCCCACAGATCTTAGAACTCTACATGGATGCAATGTGCAAAGCCTAGAAGGTGATATGTGTGAATGTCTATGCCATCTCAGTATATACAAAAAAGAAGAAAAAAAAAGTCCTGATTAATTATAGTAAAGACCAGCTATCAGCTGTGGTAGGGGATTGGGATTATGTTCTTGTAACTGTGTTTTAAAAAGCGGTGGAGGAATGCAGATAACCTACAGTATTAACATTTATTATTATATTATTTAATGTATTTGTATAATGACATCACCTAAGAGCTTCAGTTGGAGAGCAGCACTTTATTGTGAATTCCCTAGGCTTTGCACCAATGCATAACAAAAATAACAACCCCAATACCTAAGGGTACATACACAGCAACATTATTTTGAAATAACACTAGTTATTTCAAAATAACTTAGTCTGCGCCTACACAGCAGGCAGTTATTTCGAAATGATGTCAAAATACTGTCAAGATGGATGACTACTTACTCTGATTCCTGTAATCCTTATTATACGAGAAGTAAGGGAAGTTGGAGGAAAAGTGCTCTATTTCAAAATAAGTGTTGTTAGATGCACCCAATTTTGAAATAAGCTATTTCAAAATAATCTATGCAATTGATGTAGCTCAATTTGCATAGCTTATTTCGAATTAAGCCCTGCTGTATAGACACACCCGGGGGCTGTGTCTACACTGGGCCACTTATTCCGGAAAAGCAGCCGCTTTTCCAGAATAAGCTGTGAGCTGTCTACACTGGCCTTGAATTTCGGAAAAGCACTGACGATCTACCGTAAGAAATCAGCTGCTTTTCCGGAAAAACTATGCTGCTCCGGCTCGCAAAAGTCCTTTTTCTGGAAAACTGTTCCGAAAAGGGCCAGTGTAGACAGCCCAGCAGTCTTTTCGCCAAAAAGCCCTGATCGCGAAAATGACGATCGGGGCTTTTTCGAAAGCAGCGTCTACATTACGGACGCTTTTCGGAAAAAGGGCTTTTCGGAAAAGCATCCTGCCAATGTAGACGCTCTTTTTCCCGAAATACTTATAACAGAAAACTGTTCCGTTTTAAGCATTTCCGGAAAATCATGCCAGTGTAGACACAGCCTAAGAGTTTACAATAATGGGAGTTGTGCATATACTGCTCATTCTAATGATTCCTTGATCATTATAAATGTATAGGATTTATTCCATGATTTTGAACTACTGCATCTCTCCTGAAAACATATCCTGTAATCATTGGATCAGAATATATAAACTGGTCCTTACAGGACAACCAAGGTATGATATCTGGTCCTCCATTTGGAGCACCATTTTTTTCAAGCTCACTGCTTCCCCCCTCAGTTTGCCTCAAGATTTCTTTCTGCTCCACCTTTTCCCTTGCTTTGTCCAATCCCCTCACATTTTTCATCCCTTCTATCTTTTAGGGAATAAATTGTTCTCTTGGCAAGATCTTCTCTTCCTGCCACCTGTTTGTTGACTACTCACAGCTGCTAATAACAGCTGCTTATGCTGATGCTTGGCCCTGGTCTCTATAGTAATCAGGCAGTAGGAGCACTCAGCACTAAAGGGAGCAGTGATCATCAGCAGCCTCTTATTTTACTTCCTTCCTTTCCCCTTATATTATTAGCACCACCTGTCTTTTCTACCGCTACAGCTGCCCATTAACATGCTGTTTATTAGACAATACACCTGATCATATTAGGGAGGCATTCACACTTATCTGAAAATCTTCATAGAAATAAATGAAAAGAGCTTATTACATTGAGATACATTGAATGGTACTGCCTAATATTGCTGACAAATAAGTGAGTGTTTTGCTGTTGATCAGCACACCAGGGTGTGGCTTAATGAAATTCTATGGAAACTCCAACCGCTGTCTCGTTAAAGCCAGAATATGTAGATATTCTGAATATCTGTTATGTAAAAGTACACATGTACTTTAACACTCACTGATAGATGTTTTTCATTCTAGAGATTAATTATCTAAATACTTGATTTCTATGAACAAATGCCTATGTAGTTTTGTAGAGCTGAGCTCAATGAGTGGTGTTGGTTTTTGATACTGTGTAAGAAAATAAAATAAGATATCCTCTCAAGAAGATACAATAATAAATAACATTAGCTCTCCAAGATGATTCTAAGCTATCAAAGATGTCTACAGTTTAATATAGGTGGTACTTAGTTCTAAGACAGATTAATATTTTCTAATACTCTATTGAGATTTACACAATTACTTTGTGTTTTACCAGACAATTGCAGACATTATATTCAAAATATTTCCTTTCTGGGGAGTCAAAAAGTATTATGCTCATATTGCCCAATAGGATATAAATAAAACTATCAAGGGATGTACTGTACTGACGTGCTTTGAATTGGAAGATAAGTTTTCAATTAGTAAAATTTCAAATAATTTGCTAGGTTGTTTTTTTTCAATCAGTATGGGATAGATTTTTTTATAATTAGCATGATATATACCATAATAAATTACAGGTTGAACCTCTCCAGTCTGGCCCTCTCTGATCCGGCAACCTCCATGGTCTGGTATGATTTTAGTTAGCCAGATGTCCACTTACCATGGGTGTGGCCACCTTTCCTGTGGTCTCATAACATTTGTTTACAGCTACCAGTTCTGGCTCTTAATGTTCTGTGCCGTTATGTAGCTCTAATCTACCTCTAAATGGCTTCCAAGAGCCTAGGAAACAATGGAAGTATTGGTAATGCTGCTAGACATTATTGACCTCCCATGGTTTAGCAAATTCTCTGGATTGGCACTGATCAGGTCCTGAAGGTTCTGGATGAAAGATTTTCAATCTGTATTTTAGAGAGTTTCAATAAAGTCAGCACAAAACTGGCAACTGAAAGATGGTAAAATTAAAGCATAAATTAAACCCAATGGTTATTTTTTAAGAAAAAAAGCAGCTCTGATTTAAATTTAAACAAAGCACAAGGAGTTCTTGGTTAAAAACAGCAGCAAGTATAAGTTGTCAAAACCCAAGGAACATGTGTCATTACTGGTTCCTGTGTGAATAACAAAATAGTCTTTCCAATATAAGTCAACAAGTACCAGAATCAGAGTGGCTATGTGAATCTATGATGTAATGTTAGCAAATTCATGAGCAGCCTCAGGCTAGGTCTATAGACCTCAGGCTAGGTCTATAAGGAGCTCTAAAAAAATATGCATGCCTACCCAAAACAGCAATACTGATGCAACTGCTAGCATGGGTGCAGTTATACTGGTATAAAGGTGCCCTCTAGTACTTCATCTTATTTCTCATTTCATAGAGGAATAGCCAGTTGAAGGAAAAGGTCCAAGTAGGGATCATCGAATTGAGGAAGTAAACGCGTGGTTGCGCAGGTGGTGTCAGAGAGCAGGCTTTGGTTTCTTTGCCCATGGGACTCTGTTCCAGGCACAAGGATTGTTAGGAAGAGATGGTATCCATCTAACCAAGAGAGGAAGGAGCATCTTTGCGGGCAGGCTTGCAAACCTAGTGAGGAGGGCTTTAAACTAGGTTCATTGGGGGACGGTGACCAAAGCCCTGACGTAAGTGAGGAAGTTGGACACCGGGAAGAATCACAAGGAGGAATGAGCAACAAAGGAGGACCCCTGATTTGGATGTAGAAGGTAGGGCGATCAACTGGTTATCTAAGGTGTTTGTACACAAATGCGAGAAGCCTGGGAAACAAACAGGAAGAATTAGAAGCCCTGGCCCAGTCGAAGAACTATGATTTGATTAGAATAACAGAGACTTGGTGGAATGACTCGCATGACTGGAGCACTGTCATGGAAGGGTATAAACTGTTCAGGAAGAACGGGCAAGGGAGAAAAGGAGGAGTTGCATTGTATGTAAGAGAGCAGTATGACTGCTCGGAGCTCCGGTATTTAGAGGGAGAAAAGACTGTTGAGAGTCTATGGGTAAAGTTTAGAGGTGGAAACAACAGGGATGATGTTGTGGTTGGGGTCTACTATAGACCACCGGCTCAGGTGGATGAGGTAGACGAGGCTTTCTTTGGACAACTGAGATAAGTTTCCAGATCGCAGGCCCTGGTTCTCATGGGTGACTTTAATCACCCTGATATCTATTGGGAGACCAATACAGCAAATACATGGACAATCCAGGAAGTTTTTGGAGAATGTTGGGGATAACTTCTTGGTACAAGTGCTGAAGGAACCGACCAGGGGCCATGCGCAGCTTGACCTGCTGCTCACAAACAGGGAGGAACTAGTAGGGGAAGTAGAGGTGGGTGACAACCTGGGAAGCAGTGATCATGA
Source organism: Rafetus swinhoei (assembly GCA_019425775.1). Lineage (NCBI taxonomy): Eukaryota > Metazoa > Chordata > Testudines > Trionychidae > Rafetus > Rafetus swinhoei. The sequence continues at coordinate 183,799,845 of CM033437.1, read as the reverse complement.
GATGGTAGATTTCAGGATCTTGACCAAAGGAAGAAAGGAGAGTAGCAAAATACACACCCTGGACTTCAGAAGAGCAGGCTTTGACTCCCTCAAAGAACTGATGGGCAGGATTCCCTGGGATGCTTACATGAAGGGGAAAGGAGTCCAGGAGAGCTGGCAGTATTTTAAAGAAGGCTTATTAAAAGCACAGGAAGAAACCATCTCGATGGGCAGCAAGAAAAGCAAATACGTTAGGCGACTAGATTAGCTTACCGGGGACATCCTTGGTGAGCTTAAACACAAAAAGGAAGCTTACAAAAAGTGGAAACTTGGACAGATGACTAGGGAGGAGTATAAATACATTGCTTGAGAATGCAGGGGAGTTATCAGGAAGGCAAAAGCGCAATTGGAATTGCAGCTAGCAAGGAATGTGAAGGATAACAAGAAAGGTTTCTACAGGCATGTTAGCAATAAGAGGGTGATCAGAGAGGGTGTGGGGCCTTTACTGGATGAGAGAGGTAACCTAGTGACAGATGATGTGGGAAAAGCTGAAGTACTCAATGCTTTGTTTGCCTCTGTCTTCACGGACAAGGTCAGCTCCCAGACAAAAATGCACTAGGTAATGCAGTATGGTAAGGAGGTGGACAGCCCTTGGTGGGGAAAGAACAGGTTAGGAACTATTTAGAAAAGCTAAACATACATAAATCCATGGGCCCAGATTTAATGCATCTGAGGGTACTGAGGGAGTTGACAAGTGTCATTGCAGAGCCTTTGGCCATTATCTTTGAAAACTCGTGGAGATCGGGAGTGATCCCGGAAGATTGGAAAAAGGCAAATGTAGTGCCCATCTTTAAAAAAGGGAAGAAGGACAATCCAAGGAACTACAGACCTGTCAGCCTTACCTCAGTCCCTGGAAAAAATCATGGAGGGGATCCTCAAGGAATCCATTTTGAAGCACTTGGAAGAGGGGAAAGTGATCAGAAATAGTCAACATGGATTCACGAAGGGCAAGTCATGCCTGACCAATCTGATTAGTTTCTATGATGAGGTAACTGGCTCTGTAGATATGGGAAAGTCAGTGGATGTGATATACCTTAACTTTAGCAAAGCTTTTGATATGGTCTCCCACAATATTCTTGCCAGCAAGTTAAGGGAATATGGACCGGATAAATGGACTGTATGATGGATAGAAATCTGGCTAGACTGTTGGGCCCAACAGGTAGTGATCAACGGCTCGGTGTCAGGATGGTGGTCGGTTTCTAGCGGAGTGCCCCAAGGATCTGTTCTTGGACCTGTTTTGTTCAACATCTTTATTAATGACCTGAATGAGAGGATAGATTGCACCCTCAGCAAGTTTGCAGATGACACTAAGCTAGGGAGGAGAGGTAGATACGCTGGAGGGCAGGGATAGGGTCCAGAGTGACCTAAACGGATTAGAGGATTGAGCCACAAGAAATCTGATGAGGTTCAACAAGGACAAGTGTAGAGTCCTGCACTTGGGACAGAAGAATCCCAAGCATTGTTACAGGCTGGGGACTGAATGGCTAAGTAACAGTTCTGCAGAAAAGGACCTGGGGATTACAGTGGATGAGGAGCTGGATATGAGTCAACAGTGTGCCCTTGTAGCCAAGAAGGCTAATGGCATATTGGGTGCATTAGGAGGAGCATTGCCAGCAGATCCAGAGAAGTGATTATTCCCATTTCTTCAGCTCTGGTGAGGCCATATCTAGAATATTGTGTCCAGTTCTGTGGCCCCCACTATAGAAAGGATGTGGACGCATTGGAGAGGGTTCAGCGGAGGGCGACCAAAATGATTACGGGCTGAAGTGCATGACCTATGCGGAAAGACTGAGGGATTTGGGTTTGTTTAGTCTGCAGAAGAGAAGAGTGAGGGAGGATTTGATAGCAGCCTTCAGCTTCCTGAAGGGAGGTTCCAAAGAGGATGGAGAAAGGCTGTTCACAGTAGTGACGGATGGCAGAACAAGGAGCAATGGTCTCAAGTTACAGTGGGAGACGTCTAGGTTGGATATTAGGAAAAACTGTTTCACTAGGAGGATGGTGAAGCACTGGAATGGATTACCTAGGGAGGTGGTGGAATCTCCATCCCTAGAGGTTTTTAAGTTTCGGCTTGACAAAGCCCTGGCTGGGTTGATTTAGTTGGGATTGGTCCTGCCTTGGGCAGGGGGCTGGACTTGATGCCCTCCTGAGGTCTCTTTCAGCTCTATGATTTTATTATTATGATTCTAGCTGTACCAATACAAGGCACTTTTATGTGTCTGAGTGCATCCACACTAAGGGGATTCTAATGTTTTACTATACCAATATAGACATGGCCTCAGACTAAGCTCACTACTTGTGCAATTACACTCCAAAATAAGCTAACTCTCCAGTGCCTATTAAATACTGAAGTGCCAGTTCTGCAAAGAACTTAAATACATCAGAACAGGACTCCTCAAATTTTCAAAGCTAAACAAGCGTTTATGTTCCTTGTTGACTCAGGACCTAAATGGTGCACATGGTAGCACTAAAGCAAAGATGAACCAAAGTCACTGGATTTCACATAAACATCACAGAATAGTGTTTGTTCAAGCAACATGTTAAAAAATCCTAGTTATTAAAGAATTTTCAATAAAAGAGAAATGTTTCTGATAATGAAGAGCTGGACTTGAATTGGAGAGGGTGCAGGACAGTGTGCAGACAGCAGATCAGTGTCTCTTTGAGGCTGACAACTTAAGCCCCACAATACCAGGTTTTAATAGTAATAAAAATGTTAAAAAGTCAGTTGCAAGCTCTTACAGTCTCAAAGAAAATCTTGCAAGGGTGAATTGAGCATTCCTGATGCAACAAAATCTGCCGGAATATGCAGAGTCTTAAACAAAATTCCTCAGATTGTCAACAGCACATTCATCTCCATGGGTTGTTACTTCAGATGCCCCGTGATGACCCTTTTTTGTCATCATTATTAACTATTTCACTCTTGCTTATCAAAGTATGAAGAAAAGAGGTGGCAGTTCAAAATATATAGCTTTTCTCAATCGACTGAAAGTGATATAGGTTAAAAAAAAGGATTACAAATCATTTTCTTCTCTAGTTTGGAAGGGCCAACCTCAAGATGCTCAGTAGAACATGTTAGACACCCTAGCCCCACTGAGGAGAAGGCAAGCCTGAAGAACCCAACCTAAGTTACCCTCCTGGAGGAGAAGCCAATGTACCAAGTAGACCCCATCTGAGCATATATATAGAGCTGGATTAATACCTGATTTTTCTGTTCAGTGCCCATTTCAAAAAATTGAGAAAAAAATCTATATGATCCAAACAATATCCAAATTAAAAAAAAAAAAAAAAAGGTTTACAGGATCTTTCGAAATGGGGCATTTCTGTCGAAAGATCCCCGTCTTGACCGTGGTTTTTTTCCGAAAAGCGCTTTTGAAAAAGAGCAAAGGCCACCATTATGTAAATGAAGCACGGGAAATTCAAATCCTGGCTTCATTTCCAATTTCAATATGTCTAATTTACATCTCTTTATCGAAAAAGGGATGTAGTTTAGAAAGACCCTAATAGATTTATTTGGGCATAGTTTTTCATGGGTAAAACAACTTCATCAGATGCATGGAGTGGAAATCACAGAGGTAAGGATACTATCATATCATCACCACCACCAAAGAAATATTCTGGTACATCTGTAGTCCACACTTTACAATAATAAAATAAATGAGCAATTTGGAACATAGTGGAAAGCAGGAGTGCTGATTTATGCTGATTTTATTGCAAATTTGACCTTTTAAGATTCAGTTTTCTTATTTCAAATGTGGCTTATATTTTTGTGGATTTGTTTGGCTATATATCAAGGAGCAGGGCTGTAGTGAACTGACTAATATGCAAAATTACCACTGTCCTCAGAATGGAATCAAAGCTGTTCATCTGTATACCCTATGTCCTATAATGCTGATAGTTAAAGAAGATAAATGATCTGGAGAAAGGGGTAAACAGTGAGGTGTCAAAATTAGCAGATCATGCAAAACTGTTCAAGATAATTAAGTCCAAAACAGACTGTGAGGAACTTCAAAAGGATTTCGCACAACTAGATGACTGGGAAACAAAATGGCAGATTAATTTTAATGCTGATAAATGCAAAGTAATGCATATTGAAAATCGTAATCCCAACTACATGTATAAAATGATGGGACTAAATTAACTGTTACCACTCAAGAGAGAGATCTTGAAGTCATTGTGGTTAGTTCTCTGAAAACATCCACTCAATGTGCAGCGGCAGTCAAAAAAGCAAACAATGTGAGGAATCATTAAGAATGGGCTAGAGAATAAGAGAGAATATTTTACTGCCTCTATAAATCCATGGTATGCCCACATCTTGCATACTGCATGCAGATGTGGTCACCTCATCTCAAAATGTATCGTGGCACTGGAAAAAGTTCAGAAAAGGATTAAAAAATGTTTAGGGGTATTGAACCACTGCCATGAGAGGAGAGATTAAAAAGACTGGAACTTCTCAGCTTGGAGAAGAGATGAATAAGGGGAGATATGGTAGAGATCTGTAAAATCATGTGTGTGAAGAAAGTAGATAAGGAAGTGTTATTTATTCCTCATAATACATGAAGCAGGGGTCACCAAATGAAATGAATAGGTACCATGTTTAAAATAAATAAAAGGAATTACCGCTTTGTACAAGCACTGTCCACCTGTGGAACTCCCTGAAAAGATGTTGTGAAGTCTATGACTATCACAGGGTTCAAAAAAGAGTTAAATTATTGGAGGATAGGTCCATCTGTTGTATTAGCCAGGATGGGCAGGGATGGTGTCCCTAATCCTATTTGTCAGAAGCTGGGAATGGGCAACAGAGGCTGGATTACTTAATGATTTCCTATTCTGTTCATTCCTCTGGGGCACCTTGGATTGGTCACTGTCAGAAGATAGGATACTGGGCTAGATGCTACCTTTGTTCTGACCCAGTATGGGCGTTCTTATGAGATTCTGCTTTAACTCAAGTGGTATGAACCTTCATGTCCAAGTTCCAAGTGTGCCTCATAGGATATGTCTGTACTGTAATCCGAGGTGTGATTGCACAAGCTATTGTGATTGCAAAATAGCTGTGTAGCTGCAGAAGCATGGGTTTCACCTATATGAATGCATATGTAAGGTCCACTGAAGGCTTGTGCACCCCATGCTGAAGCCAATGGTACTGCATCTATGTGGCTATTTTTAACTATACATGTGCAGGTATGTCTATTCAAACTGCAGTCACACCTCAGATTGCATGGCTGGAATACTCATAGTTAAAACAACACAATTCATATATGACACATTTGTTGTAGTACTTTAGTTTCTGTCTTTTGTAAAGCAGAGTTGGAATGTGTTTGCTTGCTGTCTTTAATTCATATTAATTTGCTTTGTCTTTGGCTTCTTATACCTTCTGCTGTTGGTTAATATTTAGATTTTATTATATGGTTTTCAGGTTGATTGATAAATATGCTATGAAGGAAGGAGGGAAAATATTTTGGGACCATCCTAACCCACGCAAATAGCTGAGGCCAAAGTGAAGCATTGAATTTTTATTCCCAAGTCCCTCTGAGAAAATAAAACAGTTTTTACATAGACAGAAGACCAAACACAAGATCACTTTAGCAGATAATATCAATGAAATTTCAGCAATCGTATTTTGTCCCATTCAGTTTTGGGGGAAAAACTGACTCTTGCCCCAAGTCGGTTTGAGGAAGAGCTAAGATAGATGTGCTCATTTTTTTCCCTAGGAAAGAAAAATTGTCATCAGAGAGAATGTGGAAAGAATGAGTGATAGGTTGGGAAAATTCTGTTGAAAAGTTCAGGTTGTGCTTAAGTGTTTTTCTGAGGTGGGTCCAGATGGGGAGGAAATATTGCAATTGTAATCAATATAAATCTCTTCAATGGTGTTTTAGTTTAAATTTGGAATTATGTTTTCAAACAGAAAAATATGGCTAAAGAGCAATCACATGTAAATGCATTTTTTTTAAAGCAGGAAATAGCTTGATAGTCTAATCTGGAAATTCAGCTTTTGAAGAAAAACACAACTTTTCATTTGATTTGTTCAGCTACTCAGCAGGGCTGGAAGATTAATTTTGTTTCTGAACTCATGTAGGATCACCCAGAGCAGAGCTGATCTTTGGGGCCAAGATTGGAAAAGTTTCTGGGGGTGTTTATTCTTTAAACATGATGTATAAGGGGGATTCCATTTTTAAAACAAAACATTTTGATGACGCCATGACCTTTTTAAGTGCCCATAAAGTAACAAATGAGAATATTGATTGTAAAATGTATCAGTTATGGTGCTGATATATAACTCTACTAAATAAACAGTCCTGCGCTTAGTTAATAATCTTTTATTCTCCTTTCTCTCTTTATTACTTTGCTGTATCTGTTCAATAGAAATAACCTAGCCAGGGGTGGGCAAGATGCAGCTCACAGGTCGGATCTGGTGTGGGAAGCTTTTGGATCTGCGCTGCAGTCTGTGGGACCTCAGGCAGGCTCCCTGCCTGCCACAGCCCCAGGTGGCTCAAATGACCAGCTGCTGGGGCCATGTGCCTCTTGATGCCACACACCCCTTGTGGGGGCAGGAGCAGTGTTCAAAATTTCCCCCCGGGTGCATGGTGGTGCCTTGGTAAGTGACTTCTGGACAGAGCCTCCATCTGGCATCCTACACCATCCCACATTTCAACTCCCTGCCTCAGGCCACCGTCCCCTCCCCCAGATCACTACTCAAATTCTCTGCACCCCCTTCCCCAGTCATAATTCCCTTCTAGACCCTGCACTCCCTCCTATATTCCTCCCATAAGTTAAAATAGTCTCCTGCACCCATATCCTCTCCCCAACCCTGAAACCCCTGCTGCACCACAATCCCCTACCCTAGGTCATAACCAAACCCTCTGTACCACCTTTTGTACTCCTCCTCCAGGTCACAAGTCTCTCCTTCATCCAAACTCCCTCTTAGACCTTACACCCTTTCCTGTACACCAATACCTAACCCCAAGCTCCCTTCTGCACCTACCTCCATCCCAGACTCCATACCTCCACCACAGAAATGTGTAGCCCTTGACCATTTATCAAAATCCTTGGAGTGGGCCCTTTCAAAATATATTTTCCAACCCTGAACTAAGCATTTTCCAGAGTTTTATCAGTGCCCATGCCCTTATTTATTGTCTGATTTGCACCAGTGATGTGCATGAGGCACTCGAGATGGCACAATGCAACACTCATTCCAAGTCCTGATCCTACACTTTCTAAAGTCAATAGAAATCTTTCTATTGATATCAATGGGCACTGGAGCAGAGGCTCAGAATACTTGCAATCTACACGGTCATGCTGGAGAGACAGAAGTGAGGAGAGCAAGAAGAAGCAATGTCATTAAATAATGAAATTAAGCATGTGAATTGTATTTTAAACAGTTTTTACTGACTTTTTGTGTGTGTGTGCACTTAGACAGTAAATTGGAACAGTTAGGTCTAGGGCCTAATCTACAGAAAAAAGGTTTACCAGCATAGTCATATTGTTACAACTCTACCACCAAATGCAGACAGACACAGTTGATAGCAGCAAAAGAGAATTTTTATATTTTATACCAGTTCCACAAGTTAAATATATTATACTAGGAACACATTTTCATTTTGATTTACCTGGCAACTGTACCTGTTACCCTGGATCTGAGGGGTGTGTATGACCCAGAAATTAATTGCAACCATATTATGTGCATTCAGCCACCACCTCAGTTAAGGGTTAATCTGGAGACAGGCTTTCAGAAACAAGTCATATCTTGCTGGCAGTTTCTGTTAATCAGAATAGGAGGGGACAGATGAGTAAATAACTGAGAGTGAAAACTAGTGGTTGTAAAACCTTGAATCTAGATGCCTCTGATATTAGAAAGTTTATTGGGAGACGGGAAAAGTGATGATCCAGTTGGTGTCATTATGACCTATGTGCTGCATAGAAGTTAGTTATAGAAGATGAGCTAATCGAGTGTATTTGGGAGCAGCCTTCTGAAGCCATCTTGAGAGATGTTTTTCCTGACCCTCTTTCTCCCCAGTGGGTAAGCAAATGACCACTGCAAGACTACTGTTAATTACTTGATACCGTTCCAGATGTTAGGTATATATCTGGGATGTTCTAAACCTATTGCTTATGTCTGTGTATGTTTAAATCTAATAAATAGCAGTGGTAGACAAGAGCATTCTTGTTTGCATTTAATTTTTGATCAGACAGAATTACTGTGTTCCTAATAATTTATTCTTGACTCTGCTGGGAGAGAAAAAGCTAAGTTGTCCCTGCTGGGGCTTCTGAAAACCTCACTAGGTTTTTGGTTGTTATAGAAACGTAGCAAAGAAATCACCTCCCCAATAAACGTGGCATAGTTTCCACTGATGGCCTGGCCTAAGGATTCTCTATAGCCAAATATTAACCCTTTATCTATACCAGCCCAGTTAAAATAAAACAAACCACTGGAGTAGATGCAGTTTGCCCATATAAAAGTATATTATATTGGTTTAGTGGGTCCCTGTGACGGGGGAGCAGTCCCCCGCACTCTCTGCCCCAATAGCAGAGGGGCCGCGGGGCACGCGCGGCAGCGCGGCGGATGGGCCGGCCGAGGCGGAAGGAGCCCCGGGGGTAAGGGTGCAGGCGCATGAGGGGGAAACCCGGGGGGCGCTAGGACCCAGCGGCGGGAGAGCAGCGCGACGGCGCACGGGAGAGCGTGGGGACGTCCGGCGGAGATTTAAAGAGAGAGTGCTGCTCGGGCTCTCTCTCTCTCGGCAGGGGAGCCGGCCGAGGACGTGGACGGGGAGCCGGCAGAGCAAAGGGGCAGCCCGGAGCTCGGAGCCGCGGGGAACGGCCCACGGTGGGGCAAGCGCAAGGCGGCCAGAGCCTGGGACGAGCCCGGGGATGCTGCAATGGGCCGGGAGGAGCTGGGCGAACTGGGCGGAGGCCGCACGAACCAGCACGGAAGCCGGGACCGCCGTAAGGCGAACACGGAACACGGACCGCGGGAGCGGAGGTTAAAAGACTGGGACTGGAGGTTGCGAGGGGGCAGCGGGAAAAAGAATTGGGGAACGTGCCGGCCCTCACCGGACCCCGCAGAATAAACCCGGTTACAGTCCCATATAAGAAGTGGCAATTAGTTCAATTGGTACAAGGCACTTTTATACTAATATGACTGCATTCACACTGAAGATTGTACCAATATATCTGTTGTAGTAAAACAAAAGAAACAAATCACATCCCTAACCAAAAATTACTGTGTGTGGATGAAGCCACTGCCATAACTATTTCAGGGTACATCTACACAGCACCCCTAGCTTGAAATAAGCTACACAATTTGCGCTATGCAAATTGTATAGCTTATATTGATGATATTTCAAAGTAGCTTATTTCATAATTTGGCACTGTATATTTTAGAATTCTTAAGTGCCCATCTTCCCCAGGAAGAATGTCCTTCCTAAACTATGTTGGCAAGTTTACCAATGATCAGTTTTCTAATTCAGGACTCTAACAGAAAGAAAACATAATCACTCTCATTTAAAATAAAATATATGTATTACTCTAAAATATGAGGATTCCAGAAAGGCATTGCTGCCTTCTCAAATCCCATGTAGGATGATATTGCATTCTAGCTTCAAATGTCACCTTCATTTTGGTTATTTTGATGGGTTCTGTGCTTATAAAAGTTTAGAACTCCTGTTATGTCAGGCATGATTTTTAATGTTTTGTTAAGGTTCACTGGTCATAGTATGTCCAGTTGAATCATTCGGATTTGTGCTGAAGTCTGCTAGACAAGTAATAGAAAGTTTAGGAGCCTAGAAGAGCCATGTGCATGCAACTCACAGGCAGAATAAACATTTCACTGTACCTCCAGGTCACATTATTTATTGATATTATTTAAAATTTTGTTCCACAGAAATAACCTCATGAGATACATCTCTTATTTTCTTGACCTCTTAAGCATTGCTCAAGTATTTTTGGTACAGCATGAATAAACAACAAAAGGAGCTTTGTCTGAACAGCAGATGACAACACTTGTGCAGTCATAATCTAAAATTAGGTTTTGGGCTGTCCAGAAAACAAGTCTTCTGCTTCATGATAAATGGTGAGGTTTCAAATAATTTGTTCCCAATCTGCATCAGGAGCGAACTAATCCCATTTGATTTTTTTTTCATGAAAAAAATGAGAGAGGAAAGCCCCACCCCAAATCTCTGCTCTATATATTTCCATTATAGAGGAGAGACTTCAACCTGTGACGTCTCACTTCCTGGTGGTGAGTGCCCTAATCACTGGACTATTGGCTCATGTAGGGACGTGTTTCTCAACCTTTTTTTATAAAGTACCCCTTTAAAAAAAATTGTAAGTATCCCCAATTCCTACAGTTTTCAGACACACGCAATTTTTTTGCAACATATTTGTTAAAACAACTTAATCGTAGCTGGATGAGTGATGCAAAATTTTGGGTGTAAAAAGTACAAAAATAATAAAGCGCTGTAAAAGTTAAAACAAAAATTATTTTCTCCAAATTTCAGTTGTGTAGATGTACCCCCCCAGACTTCTCTTGAGTACCCCTAAGCATACTCGTACCACTGGTTGAGAAGCACTGCTCTAGGTTATGTGTCTGTTTCTATCAGTCTTAGGGTATGTCTAGACTTGCTGCATCCAAGGAATGTGTCTGATTTTCCTGAAAAAAATTCTGAAAAGCAGACTTTTTTTTCAGCATCCCTGTAAATCTCATTTTACAAGGAAGAAGGGATGTTCCAAAAGAGGGGCTTTTTCCAACATTTGGCCCTGTGTAAATAGGCCAAATATTGGAAAAACTTCTTTTGGAAGAAAAGCAGAAAAAGATCATGCAAATTGCGGTTTGCAATTTCCATATCTTTTTCTGACTTTTCTTTGTAGTGTAGACACAGCCTTAGTTTGTCTCACATTCCATTCTGGATTTGAGAGAGATTTGTCAGTACTGATAAATTCCTGTGAAAAGTTTGTTTCATCAAAAACATTTGTGATTAGTTAATTATCTTCTTAAGATTAAGCATGAAAAGTTTTTGAAAATGAAATAATGTGGAGGAAAACTGCTAATTTTTCCTGCTCATTTAAGGGCAAAACATAGGGTAGCATTAGATTGACTAAAATATATAAATGCTAGCTATTCTTCTTTGCTAGGCAAAATCTCAGAACTTCGTGTCTGTTTCAGTGTGGAATAGAATTTGATAGAAATGCTAAAATTTTGCCTGGGTGTCTAACAGTGACAAATATAGGACAATCATGCAAGAATAAGTAATCTGAAAGAGACAAATGGCAGAGTACAAAACCAATAGAATTGTATTTGGTGTGTGAGCAGCTGCTGGTGGGTTGGAGGGAAGTAGGTTGTAGATTTGGGGGATTTCTCTCAACCCCACAGTTCTAAAAGTTCAAGGAATGCAGAATTCCCTTCAGCATGTAGCCAAGAGCCAATCTGCAGCTAAACTACTCCAGGCTGCATTGTCACCTTGCCAGCCAATTCAAGGAGCACCATAGAGCTATGTTCTCCCAGATAAAGATCAGCAATGGATTAACTCTGACCGTCAAAAATCTGTCCCCTGCTTCCTGCTTGCTCCAGAGCGATGTGTTCTGTCTGTGTCAGCCTTTTCATTGTCACAGGTCATCTCCCCCTCTGTCCCAGCTCTATTACTCTAGCTTGTGTACCAGAAGGAGAGGTGCAATGCATAGACTCCAACTACATCCACTCACCATCCTCACCTACCTGCAGGAGGGAAATAATAGCTCGACAGTTGCTGCTCTCTTCCCCCCCCCCCTTCCCCTCTGGAATCTGATGATGCAGATAAGCTTGCATGATACCATCACATGACCAGGCTCACATCTGAGCCTTGTTACCACCAAGCTACAGGCTTTGCATTAATACATCATTGATATAACACTACCACCCAAGGAGTGCATCATATCATGTATTCATAAGGAAAATCAGTTCCCTCTACAGTCAGTAGAGGAGGAAATATATTAAGGCAAAGGTTGCAAATGCTTTCCTATCACCAGCTAAAATGCTGGCTGAAACAAATGCTAGAATGAAAGATAAAGGGCTCTTCATGTCCTGTCCTTGACAAATTTGTGTACCCTATGTACTTTGAGGATATCAAAATATGCTTCTCAGTACTAGAGCACCTTAGATGGATGTACAGATGGTGTCATTCCCAAAGAAAAGCTGAGAAAAGAAAAAAAGAGATTAATGGTCACTGTGCAGATATAAATCAGATTTTAGAAATGCTTGTATTTTTTACATTCAGATTCAGATGTTTAGGAGTGTTAAATAGGATTCATTTGTTTTGAGGATTATGTTATATATTCCTTGGATGTGAATCACAGGGGTATTTCAAATCTACTACTGTGTTCAAAGGACCTGCTGTTACAGGATTTCGGAAAGATTTTGCTTCCAGGGAGTTAGTATAGCAGTCATTCTTTAACCTAGATTTCAAATACAATGTAGATTTTATACTGCCCTTTTCTAACACATTAAAGGCCAGAAAACTGGAGTCAGCCAACCCTGGTTAGTTATCAGATCCATTGAGAAAGAGAATAAGGCTATGTCTAGACAGCAGGGCTATTTTGGGATACCAGAAATATCCCAAAATAGCAATTCTGTGTCTTTAAACGTGCCTATTATTTCAAAATAGATTTCAAAATAACGGGCGTGCTATTCCAGCAGCCCTGTATCTCTCGTTCTACCAGGGTTAAAGGATTTGTCGGAATAGCACTTTATTTCAAAATTTGGTGTTGTGTAGACAGAGCCAAATTTCAAAATAAGCTATTTCGAAATTACTTCGAAATAAGCTATGCAATTTGCATAGCACAAATTGCGTAGCTTACTTGGAAGTAAGAGTGCTATGTAGACACACCCTAAATGATTATAAATGTCAGCAAATAGTCAGTGGATTGAAATGGCACCAGAGCAGAAGGTAGTAGAGCACTTCTTTCAGTGGTCAGGAAGGAAGACAGTGATTCACTCAATCAATCTAGGTGGTAAGTGCTAGAAGTTGTGGCTAAGTGGAAAGTCCCACATGGAAGATTTGGGTTTCCTTTTGTGTGCAGTTGGACAATAAGTTGAGCCCAGAATTAGTTTGTTGAGGATGATAGTTCCAAGATCTTAGGCTACTAAAAAACAATTCCCCAAACATCAGGGTATTTACCAGTTCAAAAATATGATATTGTCTTACACTCAGCAGATAGTAGAGTCTCATCATGTTCATTTCAGTATAAATGGCATAGTGAAAGTAAAGCTTCTAATTGAAGAAAGAATCTATAATAATTCATTGCTTCAGAACCTAAAGGAATTTACAAAAGATACTTCGAAGATTGGAATATGAATGCCTTGATTATCATTATCTAGTGCCCCTCCCCCCCAAAACAGGATGAAAGACATGTATGTGTGCATAAATGATTTTGGTAAGCTTTTTTTAAGGAAAGTCAAAAGAAAATTAAATTGTGCCTACAGTAATTCATCCACAAACAGATGGTCAAATACAACAAATCAGTAGTATGTAAATAACAGTGTGGAGAAGATCTGTTGCAATGTATGAAAAAATGACTGTTTTCTTGGCAGCTGCCTTCACACAGACTAACCCTTTGCAGAATATATACTTTTTATACTGAGACAGATGTAAACACTCAAAGCTGGCATCTTTTTTTGCAAGTCCATTTTTACAAAGGCAGAATTACTATATGTGCTATATACAGTAGACTTCCGATAATCCGGCACCTTTTGGACCTAGGTGGTGCCGTATTATCAGATTTGCCGGAGAATCGGGAGGTCTGGTACAGCTGCACGGCTTAACAGCTGGCCAGGACACAATCTCTCTCCCTCTCCCCTTCCCTTTCCTCTTCGGGTCTCCTCCGTGCTGTAACCTGATCCTCCTCCCCCTCCTCTCCTCTTTCCCCTTCACTGAAGCAAAATGCTCTTCTCCATACTGTAACACGATCCCACTCCCCCCCCCCAACCTTATGCTCCTTCTGGTTACAGCCAGCACGTGTGCTGAGCAGCAGACTTTTTAATCAGCTGGTCAGGAGCGCTTGGCATTTTGATGCAGGAGTATCGGAGTGCCGAACAGTTGGATGCCGGACTATCGGAGTTTTACTGTATAGCCATATCTAATACATTTGCCTCTTATAAAAATGAACTTGCAAACTAAGATGGCAGCTTTGATTGCATCTACATAGACAGATAAGCTTAACAAAATTATTCTGAGCTAGCTTTATACTATTCTACTGCAGAATATATATGTATGTTGTGATTGCATCTATATTGACAGGCAAGTCAAGCACATAAGTTGACTGACTATTCAATAAGTGGGGGAAGAACATTGCACAAGTCCATCAGGGAACCCAGCAGCCCTTGCTGATGGATTCAGCCTGCAACTGTGTGTCCCATGTTTTTGAACTGGCAGAAACAACAGAGTGGGGGCATCACAAAGGCCCCCTATTAGTCATTAGCAACACATGAGATCATCGTGCATCTGAAGTGATTGAGCTTTACCCAAAGAAGATAAGGAAGGTAGAGAAGAACATAACCAGACAACGGGGCTCTTGGATCTGTCGAAAGACAAGCATTGGCTATGTTTGAGACTTGTTCGTGCCAAATAATAATTGAAAACAAGGTATGATGTGAACAAGACTATAAACTGGAGCCTATCTATGTACAACTCAGGAGAGTTATAGACTGTGTCTATAGCAGTCTCAGTTGTGAAATAGAGAAATCACCTTCTTTTTAAAATAAGGAGCTTTTTCTAGCAAGTTTAGATTTGGGATTTTTTTTTCCTGTGACCTATTTTCTTTTTCACTCCAAAATACTGAGTGCTGGTAATGCCACTAACACCACAAATCTCTTTTCACTTATACCTAGGGTTGGAACTTAAGCCATGTTCTCTAAGGTGAAAGGGTAAAGGAGTTACTCACTAAACCATCATACTTCTTATTTTAGGTGTTTTTGAGTAAGGGTATTTATTTTTAATAGAGGACACTCATATTATGCACTGTGCCTGAGGGGTGAGAAGTGGAAGAAAGGGAGCCTTACTAACAGTACATACACTGCAGCATGACAGATTTTGACTTTCACAATAGCACACAGGCAAGCATGAATGTAAACGAGTTCAAAAAAAGCATTGCAACAAGACAATCTTCAATAATAAGACAAATGGAACAAGTGCCAAAACAGTCAGAATCCCAACAAGCTCTACATTGGTTAGAGGCAAGCAGCAGCTGGCCAAATAGTTAAACAGAGTTAAACAGGAGAGGACAATTTCAAATTTAAACAGCAAGGAGTCTGGTGGCGATTTAAAGACTAAAAAATGTACTCGGTATTAGAGCATAAGCTTTTGTGAGCTACAACTTACTTCCTCAAATGCTTCTGCATGTCTATAGCAATCTCAGTTCTAAAATGGAGGAACCACATTCTTTTTAAAATAAGGAGCTTTTTCTAGCAAGTTTAGTTTTGGGACTTTTCCTGTGACCCATTTTCTTTTTCACTCCAAAATACTTAGTACTGGTAATGCCACTAACACTACAAATCTGTTTTCACTTATACCCAGGTTTAGAATTTAAGTCTTGTTCTCTGAGGTGAGAGGGTGGAGGAATTATTCACTAAGGGTAAGGGTGTGCCTACACAACATCCTAAACTCAAAATAAGATACACAATTGGCGCTATGCAAATTGCATATCTTATTTTGAATCTACTTTGAAATTTGGTGCCAAACAAAACACAGTGCCAAATTTTGAAATAACACGCTATTTCGAGCCATCACTAAACCCTCATGCAATGAGGTTTACTGGGATGGTGAAATAGCATGCCTATTATTTCAAAAAATATTTCAAAATAACAGGCGGCTTGTGTAGACACGGGGTAGCTACTTGGGGATACCTCTGGTGTCCCCAAATAGCCATGAAGTGTAGATGTACCCTCAGCCACTATACTCCTTTTTTTGAATGTTTTTTAGTAAGGATATTTCTTTGTAACAGAGGATACTCATAAAGAATTATGTACTGTGTCTGTGGGGTGAGACATGAAAGAAAGGGAGCCTTACTAACAGTACATACACTGCAGCATGACAGATTTTGACTTTCACAATGGCAAGCCCTTCAGCATCTGAGAGGAAGTGAGTTGTAGCTCACAAAAGCTCATGCTCAAATACCCTAATAAATATGTTAGTCTTTAAAGTGTCACCTGACTCCTTGTTTGTGGTGAAACAGATACACACGACTGTCTCTCTGAAATTTCAAATTTGCCATTGGAGCTTATATGCCTTCCCAGATACAAGGATGCAACAAAATTAGGATTTGAATAGACACAGCCAAAAACTGCTGCTCGTTTTCTAAACATATTCAATTCTGATCTCCCAATTTTATTAATCAGCTTGTTGCCACATTACTCTCCCACATTACATTTCTATTGTATTTAATTAATTAAACTATTTCTCTACATATGAAATGAATGTATCCAAACCTACAGTAACTTTCAATTTACCATCACTTGACCACAATGTAAATATTATGGAGTCTGAGAAGAATTGTTTGGGGGCTTTGTTTTGTTTTCCTTATTCTCTTGACAGTTATATCATAGATTCAATATTCTTCAAAACCAAACACAAATCAAAGACTAACACACAATTTGAAAACCTGTTTTCCTTCCTTTGACTGTCACATTGCAGTTTTTGTAGTCAGATAATTAAAGCAACCAGTTTTCACCATTTACTAGTTATAGAACTAAAATAATTTTATAACATTCACACTAGATAAGGAGGAAAGAGGAAATTGGGTCCCAAAATATCTATTGCTGTTAATATCAAAGCTCATGTACGTTACTGATCTGTAACAGATTTTCACTAACTATAAGAGATCAGAAAGGTGATAAAATTAAAATTGGAAGGCAAGCAAAAGTGTCACCCAATGCCAGATTAGAGCTGAAGTGAACAAAGAAGGAAATATGAACCACTTAATCAAATGATATAACATTTGGAACAACAATATAAATGCCTTTGTTATAGTTTTAGGCTGTTTTATATGACATACTGAAATTTTCTTGTATTAGTAGCAACCGATTTACAACAATATATTTTATAAAAAATATTGCTTCCAATTTTCCATTTCATGTAAGGGTATGCCTATACTGCACGCTTATTTTGAAATAATAAGTTAGAATAGTTATTCTGAAATAGTTTATTTTAAAATAGCATGTTTACACTGCAGGGAAGCCTCAAAATTAATCCGAGGCAGGCTTCCCTAATGTGGATGCACTATCTCGATTTAGATCACCAGGAGGCTCTGGGGAGGAATAACTTTGTATGGCCCAGGTGAGGGGCTATTTCGAAATAGCAGAAGTGAAGCATCTACACTTATTTCGAAATAGCTATTTCAGAATAGGCGTTATTCCTTGTAGAATGAGGTTTACAGATTTCAGAATAAGCCGTCCGATATTTCAAAATTACGCCAGTTATCTCGAAATAAATGGTACAGTGTTATACCTTTCTTTCTCATCTATCTAGATATCTATATGGCCTGTCGTATATGAGTATTTTAGGTTTCCAGGAGGATGTATTCCCTAGTTGCCTGAATCCATCTGTTTCCTCCAGGCCTGCGGATGGGGGGGGGGTGAAGCAGTTGCCTGCCCTGGTATAAAAAGGTCTGGCCCTGATGAGCAGTTGCAAACCCTCCATTCTGGGCAACTTGTCGTGGAACCCAAAATGTCTGCAAAGCCTCTGGGTTCCCTGCAGCTGGGTTTTCATTATCAACCCACGCAGGGCTGCGGAAATATGACACACCTGCAGAAGAGCTTCGCATAGCTCAAAAGCATCTGTTTTCGCCAACAGACGTTGGTCCACTACAAGATACCACCTCCCTTGCCTTGTCTCTGTAAACAATTATGGTGCTTGACAATGGCAGTGGTGGCCAGAGCCCTGGGCCCTTTGAATCATAGTAGGAGCATCATGCTGTGTGCTCTGTGTGGTGCTGAGGCGGAGGGGGGGGGGGACGGGGGCGGGGAAGGATGCAGGCTGGATGCCCCTCATCGTGCCCCTTCCCCCCAAGGCCCTCCCACTCCTGAGAGTGTAAAGCTTCCCCCCTCCCCAGCTTACCGAGGGGCCCATACAGGCTATCAGCACCCCCTGATTTTCTCTTTGTTTATACTAGATTGTAAATTCTTTGGGAGCAGAGACCATCTTTTTGTTCTGTGTTTTGGGGATTTATGCTAAATAGAACATGTTATACTTAACAATACAGATTAACTGAAAGTAGAACAATATGTTTAAATTATACCCCATTTCTCTATGCTGATATAAATAATCACTACCATTTAACAGTCAGATACTGTTTTGTATAGTTTTGCTTTTTGAAAACCGAGACAGAATGTCTTGTAAATGGGGTGACTTTGAAAACTGCAGTTTCTGAAATCTCGATCAGACTGGTACAGTGAGAAAGAGCCCCAAGGAAGCCAATACTGCAGGGAAAGCTAAGGATGGGGGGTATCATGTATAATTGTTAAAAAACCATGTTGTGTAAAACTGGATTAAACCAGACCCTGAGCTAGTAATACCTGTTTACGACAGCTGTTTCTGATCTTGCATTTCACAACCAGACAATGGGCTGTTTGAGGGATTCTTGAAGGAAAAGAACCTATGAAAAGTAGCATTCTAATGAGTCAGAATCTGCCGTTTCTGAGGTTGTTGAGGCTGAGCAAATGATTTTCTTCCTGCAGTAAGGTGAACCTTTTTCTGATTGGATAGAATGGACCAACTGTTTACACTTTTTGTATCACTACTATTATGTACTTTTTAAAAATTTTGCTACGTCAATCATTATGAAAGCCAGTTTGGTCAGGCTCATGCTTTGGTCGCCCTTCCTGGGGTCATGTAGTAATATCTGTTGTCAGAATCTTGAGCATAGAGCAGTGGTCACCAACCAGTAGATCAGGATCTACTGGTAGATCTTGGAGCCTTTGACAGGTGAGCCCGACAGGTTTGGCCAGGAGGCTGTCAAGTGCCGGCACTTCATCTGCCTCTCTAGGCACTGCCGTGTTGCGCCTGCCCTCTGCCTTGGAGCTGCCCCCTCAGCCCTGGGAGCCTCTTGCTTGCTGTTTGGGGCACAAGAAAAAGAGGAGAGGGTGCTGATGTCAGGGTGCCCCTCCCTCCTCCCTGTACCCCATCTCCACAGAGCAGAGGGGGGACAGTAATGGAGAGACTTTACTGGATGCTTTTGGGAGTGGTGCAGGGCCAGAGTAGGGTAAGCCTGCCTTAGCCCTGTGGTAAGCGGTGCCCAGCTGGAGCCTGCATTCCAAACCCCAGCCCCCGTCCTGTACTCCTCCTGCACCCCAAACCACTGCCCTAGCCCTGAGTCCCCCTGCACCCAACCCCCCTCCCAGAGCCAGCACCCTGAACCTCCTCCTGCATCTCAACTCCCTGCCCAAGGCTCCGCTCAGAACCCCTCCCACAGTCCAAATCCTTTAGCCCACGATCAGAGTCTGTATCCCCGTGCCCCACACCCCAGCCCTCTGCCCCCAGCCTGATAAAAGTGAGTGAGGATGGGGGAGGAAGGGAGGGAAGGAGGATGGAGTGAGCAGGGGTGGGCCCATGGCGAAGGGGCAGGAAGGAGGCAGGGCAAGGGTATTTGGGTTTGAGGTTGTGACGGGGCACAGCATCCCCACTCGGCTGGGGCCAATCTGCCCCGCACTAGCCCCACGGTGGCACAGGCGCTCCTCGGGGCCAGCTGGAAAATGCCGGCCCCTTGCACGTGCTGTTCGGCTGCGGCAGCCCAGCTGACTGGCACAGGAGCCGCACGCAGGGGCAACTCTGTACGCTGGGTCACACCAGCGATGTCGGGACGCCCTGCCCCCAGGTCAGCTGGTGACGTCAGCAGGCAGGACACCAATAGAGGTATAAAAGGGGAGCAGAAGGGCATGGCAGGGGGAGGTTGAGGGGAGGAGGTCAGGGAGGAGAGAGGTGAGCTGGAGGAGAGAGACAAGATCAACGGAGCTGGGGAAAGGGGGAAGGAAGGAGAACCCCAGGACAGGACGGAGGCAAGGATGAGGGGCAGAGAGCAAGTGAGGAGAATCACCGCTGAGGACAGCGGGGTAGGAAGTAGCCCAGGGCAGGGCAGTCCAGGAATTGCTGGTGGGCTGGTGAGTTTCAGGAGCAACCCCCCACCAGCCGGACAGGACACTACGAGATCCTGTCCTTAGGGCCCTGGGCTGGGGCCTGTGAGGGAGTGCAGGCCCGGGCCCCCCTACCCCACCTCCCCTACCCGAGGAGAGGGGAAGAAGCGTTTGTGCAGAACTCTTCCCACACACCGGACTAGGGGTGTGACGGGCATTGGACCTGCATGTGTGAGCCGCGGCGCCGCGCTGAGAAGCCGACTCAAGGGGAGTGCAAGGGGCACCCCTGTACAGAGGTGGATCTTGGATTGCACTTAAATTCAGAAAGTGATCTCATGCTTAAAAACATTAGAGATCATTGGCATAGAGTCTCTCCCAATCGCACCCCATATTGTTGCTGAAATGCAACTGTTTCATGCTTCCTGGAGAGTAGAAAGATATTTCCAAGTTAAACCTACCATCTAGGTTAGCATACGGCCTTTGTACTTTGTTTTGTTGCTAGTGTCCAGTTCAAATACTTACATTCTCCTTTCTTATTACTTAAACATATTTGTACTGAGTTCCCTTCTTAAGTGTGATTTCCTTAGGGGAAAATAAAAATCTCTTGAAAATGTATCTTTTAGGCAAAAATAGTGTCAGTACAATGCTGGCTTTAACTTTCTTTGGCTATGCACTTTTTTTTGCTTTACAATATTCCAAATATATATTTACTAGTACAGCATAAATTGGAGACACAAATGCACTCACACCGCCAGGGATCACTCTGAATATGTGACAAAAGAGAATTTGCCTTTTATGCAATGTCACTGCCTTGTGAACTTGGAATTAATTAATTATCCAGTTACCCTAGATCTTTCTTTGACACCTTTCTAAATAATAGCTCCCTTGCTTCTATTAGTTTTGTGAGTTACTCTCCTTTAGATATGTTAAGTTGTATCCCTTCTGTATTAAGCCTAAAGGTACTTAGATTTCAAAGGATTTCAAAGCAGAGTAGATCAAAGCCCACAAGGGGACTTTTAGTACACAATAGCAGGGTTCACATGGAGAGTTAGTCTGTGGCACATTAATGTGCTCTAGGTTTACAACTTAGCTTGTTGTGCACTAACTGCTCATCTAGACAAGCCTTTATACCATGAGAGAACATCAGACAAGGTGTTTTGCAAGGAGGGAGAGATTCAGAATATATCATGATCAGGACAACTGAAGTCAGAAAGGCCACGTTCCCTTGTGGGATTGTTATTGCTGGGACAGCAGGGAATGTGGAAAGTTAGGTTGGAAGAGAGGATGTGCCCAAGGTTTAATGAAGTGCCACTTGTTCAATGTCATTCTTTACTAATAAAACACTAACCACTGGAAATAGGTGCTAAGCAGGGCTGTCCTATGCTCCTGGCATAGCACATATCTCTGTGGCTGACCTTGATTTCTCCCTCAGGCCAAGAAAAGCAGAAGAAGGTGGAGTATTTCTGCTGATCAGGCTAAAGGTGAAGAGGAACCAGCACGTGAGGCTTTATGTCTGCTGGAAGAGCACAAACATTTATGGTCAGCAGAGGAGAAGGAAGAGAGCATAGCCAGGTGGAGGAAGTGTCATCATTTGGCAAAGGAGAGTGGGGATTGGGGGCTTTACATGATATGTCCAGTGAATATTCTGGGTAACACTGGATGCAATCCTAGACTCTGTGGGATCTCATCATGAAGCTTCTCCCTTCCATTCGGCTTTAAAGGCCCATAAGCATCAAAAGACTTGTGTGCACGCTTAACGTTAAGCACACAAACAATCACAATAGACTTCACTACTTCCTTGGCTTCCTATCTGTAAGTCAATGATTTCAATATCCACTTTAAAATAATGCTTGTCTAATCTCTGAGTTTCCTGAATGGGAGTTTTCTTTTCTTTTCTTTTCTTTTCTTTTCTTTTCTTTTCTTTCTCAGGCCTCTTTAGCTGAGTGATAACAATGCATTTGATCTCAGTATAGATCTTTTCCTAGACTATAAACACGAGACATGGGCTGGTGGAACGTTTTCCTCCTTGCTTTCCCATATTGGGAGTGCTTCTACTGTTAAATGTTGAACAGCTGGTTACATCTGTCTAATAGAATTACCAGGTGTTAACTGTTTGCAGTGTTGTTTTAGCTATGTTGGCCCCAGGATACTGAGAAACAAGGAGAGGGAAGTAATCTCTTTTATTGAACCACTTTCTGTTGGCGAAAGAGAAACAAGCTTTTGAGCAACCCAGAGCTCTTCTTCTCTGTATAGCTCAGAAGCCTGCCTCTTTTACTAACAGATGTGCTAACAAATATTACCTCACCTCTCAGATGTTAACTAGTAAGGAAAGAAATGTAATCATCCACCTACTGGTGGAAATTATTGGTTATGACTTCCTTCTTCCTCAGCTTCCTGTCTGCTGTGACTTTCTTTTCATGGGCTTTTACTTTGAGATTTTTTTTTTCTCTTCTAACTGGTCTGTCAAAATTGACATTCTGCAGTGTCACCTGTGCCTTCCATGATGCATTGTGAAACAGATTATGCAGATAGTTTGGCATACACCTAATGGATTAGTGGGGAAAAAAGAAATCTGACAGATTTTTGTCCTGGCACAAATAAAATATCAAGTGAAAATAATTGTATCAAATTCTTTAAGTATTTTAGGACTTGCATAGGAAATGACTTTCTCCTTGTTTCTGCTTCTTATCACAGTGAATATCATGCCAATCTCCCTTCAGAAAAACTGCTTTAGGACATGCTAGCAACAATTAATTAAATACAAATTCTGCACGTACACTTTGTTTGCTCAAGCTGATCACAGAAATTTCTTGGAATCATATTTCATCAAAATTGAACGGCTTTGTGACATTTTCCCTGATGGAGAATTTCAGGGTTTTTTAAAATTTTCTTTTGATTGAGAATGAAGGACAAATTTTGAAATCCTTCATGAAATGGGACTTACAGTCTCAGCACATCTCTAGTAATTACTACTTTTTCTGAATTCTCCTGTCCTTAATCCTCATTCCTACCTGAACCTTAGTCAGGGCTCAGTGTTACTTACTGTCTTCTCAGCTGAGAGGAAGACTTGTCTTTTTATAGTACTTTCACATGCAACATTGACAGGCACAAGGGGAAACCATGTTTGTTTTCCTCTCTATCAATCTCTGACAAACTCCGAAGAGGAGGAGAATGATAAAGGATAAGTAGGCTTTTGTGGTATTAAATTATATCCCTGTTTTTCAAAGGATGACAACCCACACTAAGATTGCCCTGGCTCTTCGTAAAAAAAACTTCTATATATTTCTAGTTAATTCAGTACAAAGTGGCAGAAGAAACTCTGCCATGCCAGAAAAATCACCACCCACTTTTTAGGGGCTGGTATTCTATACTGCAGGGAGCCTTTCAGATAAAGTTTTAGTTTGGGGCTCCTAACAACCTCAATAGCATTTACATTTTTCTTTCCATCAAAAACATTTTCTTTTAATTTGTAATTATTGTTCTGCTTCCAAATGCACGATTAAGAAAGTTAATTGCTATGCAGGAGAAAGGCAGCCTCTGTGGCTGCTGGCCAAGTGGAGCTCTGCCATCCTCCTTGACTACGAATCCATAAAACCCATTGTAATTTGGTATTTCCCCCTTAATAGTAGCTATGTGGTAAGGGGGTTATGTGGCATTCCCACAAGGTTGTCCTTCCTAGGTGTCAAGTCATACTGCTCATCTCAATACATTGTTCAGTGCATCCTAGAGTGTTCTATCTCTGGCTCTCGATATGTCTGCTTTTCTGACCACTAACCAAGCAATCACAAAATATTCCCATTCTCCCAAGCTTACTGCTTCATTCTCGAACTAGGTCAGAGGAAATAAAATGTGGCCAGTAAAGTGACAAATAGAATCTCTCTCACCCTGGCCAGAAAAAGGGGAGTTATAAAAAACAGGGAACAAAGGGTATCTACTGTCACCCACACTACCCACAGGGCCAGAAGACACTCCTATCACAATGATAGTAGATAAAAAGATAATCTCTTCCCACAGCAGATAGTTTAGGGTTTATGTGACCTATACGTAGATTGGAATTTGTTTTTATCTTCTCTCTTAGGGACCATGTGGGGATATTACCTCAGAGCTTGGGTATTAGGAGTTTCTGCACCGTTTATGCAGGAGGAGAGGAAACTGTGAAGTTCAGGTTTTTCAGCTGTATCTTTTTATTCTGAGTTCCCTTCCTCCTGAGTGACTCCCCAGAATGCCTGGGTTGCTTGTTTGGCCTTACACAGCATGCAAGCATTTCCCTCTGATTGGTTATCCTACTGTCTGAGCAATAACCCTTGGCATCCTGCAGCTTCTGTGACTGGGAAGAGTATGGATATATTTGGCTTTGTGATCTGAACTTTTTCTCCTCATAACAAATTGTGCTTTTTTTTGAAGAAAAAGTCTTTATTAACAGGATGCTTTGTTAGAAAGTATGGCATATGGTAAAATACTCACCATAAATGATCATGGTAACACACAAAGGTCAAAACACATCTGATACCCTTATTAATGTGGACACAAATAAATACGGTTCCTTTTATGACCTGATGACAGCTATGAAGTATCATAGACCTAAAAATATGGGAAGCTGATTTTTTTAAAGAAAACAAAGAGATGTGAGTCTCATAGGTTATAAAGTGGCTGTTTATGGTTTTGTGATAATCATAGGGACCTCAAGAGGTCACCAAGTACAGTCTCCTCACACTCATGGCAGAATTAAACATCACTTAGATCATTCCTAACAAGTGTTTATCTGACTGCTCTTAAAAATCTCCAATGCTGGGGATTCTCCAATAGTCACATTAATATAGTATTGGGGATGGGTAAGGGAAGATTGCTATTATTCATCTTCTTTACAATAATGTGATAGCAATGTACTGTACTATGGGCCAAATCTAGATAATTTACCCAAAAGACTATGCAGTATTGGCAGCAGTGAGACTGGGAACCAATTTGAGCTGGCTCATTAAACAGTTTTAACAATTTTAAAGCATGATTTTTCAGAGATTAGAGCAATGCTAACTGAAGTTGATGGGATGTGCAGGCACGTAGTCCCTCAGAAAATAGGCCCTTAACGCCCCTCAAATCTTTACTGTATTGGAATGGAAATGTGGTGGCAACATTATCTTGAGAGAAGATCAATATAGAGCAGTGGCCCCCAAACTATGAGGCATGTACTCCTCGGGGGTGTGGTGCAACCTTCAGGGAAGAAGGGGAACAGGTCCCAGAACAGTGGAAGAGGGAGAAAGCTTCACCCAGACCTGTACTGTCCACAGCTCTGCTCCAATACTGTCCCCACCCATGGCTCCAGGTTCTGCTTCTGGCCTCAGCCCCACACTGTGGCCTTGGCCCACAGTCTATGCCCAGTCCCACCCCCTTCCCCAGCTGCAGTCCCAGCCTTGGCTCCCTTACCCTTGTTCATCACTCCTAGCAACTTCAGTACTGCTCCCATCCATGGCTCTGGAGTGGGGTGGGAGTGCATGACTGTGAAACTTTTTGGATCACTGAGGAGTACAAGATCTTTCAAAAAATCGTCCCGTTGTCAAAAAAAATGCATCTAAACTGCGGTTTCACTTTTGACGTGGCGCTTGTTCGAGACAGCGCCATGACATGATTATGCAAATGAAATGTGGGATATTTAAATCCCTGCTTCATTTGCACTTTCAAAGTGCTTCATTTACATTCCTCTGCCGACAAAGCGGTGTAGTGTAGACTTAGCCTGAATGCTGTAGAGTATATTTAGATTAGTTGAAATATATCAGTTGGAAGAATTTAAGCAAAAAACATCCTTTATTTAAAGCAAGGATTTTGTGACAAAAATGGTAAAAATAGTTATATGTTTTCTGTGGAAAATGTGGGGGGTTTATTTAAAAATATATAATTTTAACGTGATCAGAATTGCAAATAAATGATGAATCATTATGATTTTATAAAATAGAAAAAGACTTTAAATTCCCTAAAACGCTTTAAAAAAAAAGACAAATGGCCCTTCTCTAACAGTTTTAAATGAGAACAACTTGCAAAGTTCACCGCTTTTTCATGTAAACAGGATTTCACTTTTCAACTAGCTATATGTAATCTGTACAGTTTATGTCAGAACAATATTACTGTCACAATGTCGAGTGGCTCATGAGTGTGTGTTCTGTCCTTAGAACAGATTGTTCAGGAGTAAGGCAGAGACCACAAATTACTTGTGCCTTCTGTAATCAGATTTCACAAACCAAGTAACTGAACTCCTAAAGCACTATAAGGTGCATCTACACTGCACCCGTAGCTCGAAATAAGCTATGCAAGACCTACACAGCACTTATTTCGAAATAAATTGCTATTCTGAAACATCCCTTACTCCTCGTGGAATGAGGTTTACAGGGACATTGGAATAGCAAGCCTGTTGTATTTTGAAATAATGGGCATACTCAAAAGATGCAGAATTTTGGGATATCTCTTGGTATCCCAAAATAGTGCTGCAGTGTAGACGTAGCCTAATAGCCTAATAGTCTTACCATAGATTCACAGACAGTCCTCTTGGACATTCCATTCTATTTGCCACTCAGACAAGTTGGACATTGTGATAGTTGGTCACTTTATACTCATGTGTAGGCAGAAGATAAAAAAAATTCAGATTACTCCGAGTTGCGAAGGACCAGTCGTTTACCCCAGGTCAATTTGCACCTTACATCTCTCACTAAAGAGAACATTTGTGGTAAATCCTGTAACAAACTAACTGGAGGCTTATTAACCAGGAAAAAGAAATGAGTTGTTTACAAGGTTAAAGTAGGTAACAAAAACACACACAACTGGATAGATCTGAAATAGCAAATGATAATAGAAAAATCTATAACAATTAAACATATGTCTTTTAAGGCTAACCCATGCTAAACAGTTGGGGTACATCTACACTTGCTCCCTAGCTCAAGATAGGGAGCAAGTGTAGACATACCCTTGGAGACGCCTTGCTTTCTTGAAATCCTTGCCTCAGAGTTCACGCAGCATGAGTCCTTCTCCTTAACAGGCATATTTATTCCCTTCCCCCCTAATATTCAAGATGTGATAAGACAAGGACTTGGATGCATAATCTCTTCATGGCTGGGGTTGAGGGATGATGCAATAAATTTGTTCCACAATGGTCCATTTGGATTCAATAGTCCTCCTGGATAGACAGGAGATAACAACTTCTGTAGGTATCCAGAATTTTGAAATAAGTGATTTTTTCCCCCATTTCATGTGTTACAGAGCTTCAGAACAAACATTTTATAATCATACCATGGGACATAGAGGTTATAAATGAGATGCATGCTTGCAGCAAATTACAAGCATTTCATAAAGTCTAAACACTATGAACATGGATAGAAGTCTGAGATCTATCTCAAGAAGACTCACACACACAGGTGACACAACTGGTTTCTAACTATGCATTTGTCAGTGTTCAGTGAGGCCAAGGAACTTTGGCATGAGCAGTCTGTCAGCATGACAATTTTTATTTCAAAACTGTATGACATTTTAAATTCATGACTAAGTTAATGTGAGTTGCTTTGGGCACTCATCTTCTCAGCCACCATCTTTTTGAAGCACTGTGCAAGTGTACATGTTTGAATATCTGCAGCCTATGATATAGTGATATGAAATGCCTCCTTAGCTTGCCAAGGTAATGTCAGAGCTAAATAATTGCCTCTATATTTTATGTACGCAACTTTTCAGAAAGAGCTTTTTCTATTAATGCAAATTTAGAATAATGAGTCTAATGGATTCTGATGCTTTCAGAATAGATGGTAGAAAAATAAACATCCTCTAGTTGTCTCCCTTTTTTTTTTTTTTTTTTTTAAAAGAAACACAGTTAAGTGCAGGCTCCCTACTCTCGTCCTTTGAAAAACTCAGCTGGAAAAGCTCTTATATTATGTTACCATATCCCTAAACAAGTTTTACAAAACCAGATAAAAATCACCAGAATTATTTCTGTTTATTGCATAAGTGGCCCAATGCAAGTGTGGTAAATGTTATAAGGACATTGGAAATGAAGACTACCTGACCATTGCACAAGGGATACAGAGTAATGTTCTATACCATACTGTTTGCAGTGCAGTGGTAGGGTAATCTATTATACTGTTTTTAGATATAGGGATGACATTTAAGGACATTTCACCACCAATAGCCAGAAATGCAGAGTCATATCTGACATTGGAATCTCAAGACACCAGAAATCTTCCCAACCAAGGAAAATACATTTTCAAAATAATATTGATTTTTCTGTCATTCTTCCACAACAGCTCCTTGAGGGTATGTCTAGACTACATGGCTCTGTCGACGGAGCCATGTAGATGAATTTACTAGACATAGGAAAATGAAGCGTCGATTTAAATAATCACCACTTCATTTACATCAAAATGGCCGCCACGCTGTGCCGATCAGCTGTTTGGCGGCACAGCAGGGCAGTCTGGACGTGCCGCGGTCGACAAGGAAAGCCTTTGTCGACCGCTCCAGTAAACATCATTTCATGTCCTCCCAACCTCTGCAGGACAGATGGCATTTTAGCTTCTGTAACTGTACCCTAAGGGAAGCCTATAGAGAGAGATCAATTCTATTCATGACACACTATAAATCATTTAATTAGACTCCACGAGGAGTAACGGTAGTTCGAATTAGGATCTCTAATTTGAACTACCTACTCCGCAAGGCGTAACGTGGCACAGAGTTCGGACTAAGGGGGATTTAAAAATGTTGGCGCCCGGGAACATGCAAATGAAACCCGGGATATTTAAATCCCGGGCTTCATTTGCAACTCTGGTTGCTCTCATTTGCCTACCTAGCTCGAACTAACGAGCTAGTGTAGACATACCCTCAGTGTGTGTCTTTGCTGCAGTTAGACACCCACAGCTGAAATGTACTAGCTGACTTGAGTTCCAGGGCTCAGGCCAGTGTAGATGTGTGAGTTTGATCTTCAGCCTGAGGTCTGGCATTCGCCCCCTTGCAGAGTCATAGATACAGGGCTCCAGCCCAAGCCCAAAAGTCTACATCACAATTAAACCATCTGTAAGCGCTAGCCTCTTAGCCTGAGTCAATGGGCATGGGCCAGATGCAGATTTTTTTAATTGCAGTGTTGACATACCAATAGCTATAGAAAAGGGTATTTATATTTTTTTATTAAAT
This sequence comes from Rafetus swinhoei, assembly GCA_019425775.1. Lineage (NCBI taxonomy): Eukaryota > Metazoa > Chordata > Testudines > Trionychidae > Rafetus > Rafetus swinhoei. The sequence continues at coordinate 183,770,570 of CM033437.1, read as the reverse complement.
GTCAGTTCTATATATAGTGTATATGAAGAAAACTTCTGACATGTGCATCAGAGGTGTAAACAAATAAAATTGCTCTAATAACTTTATATGCGTATTTGCAGGTCATCATATAATTTACAACTTATGTTTGATCACCATCCTTTATAATTAGAAACATTGCAACTGTTCAACATTGCAAGTGTTCTGGCACAAAAGATTTTCTGTATCAATTAATCTAGTAATAATCCCTCAGCAAAGTAGAATTGTTGAAGAAGATGGAAATTGGCTGATGAATGTATTGGTCACTTCAGAGGCATGTTCAAATCTATCTTTTTGCTGTCCTAATGAATATGGAAGCCTGCCCAGTGTGTGATTGGATTTTAATGACTCCAAGGTCAGGGACTTTGCAAGGTACGAATCTGCCTGCAAGGTCACTAGTAGCAAACAGTGCATGGATCTGAAAATAAACAAGGAGCTGTCAGGGATATTAGTTTTTTGTAGAAAAACCCATGGGATGAAAAGGTTAACAGGTGATTGCATTGTAACTTGTTTTGAAACTCAAAATGAGCTCTAAAGTTACATGTATTATCCTTCATTATACCTTGCATGAGAAAGAGTGGTCATTTAAAATGCAGGCTATGTTTGATTATAATAGTACCCTAGCTTATCAAAGCTTGCATTTACGGTTATATAAATGGGTCCACTGAATCAACATATGCTCTTTTGCAGAAACAGGTGAAATTACCTGGCCTAAACTGTTTGTATCTCCCTTCAACAGATAACCCAAACTAGTAATTACTCACAAAAATTCATGTCATGTGCTCAGCATTGCTACCCTAAATTAATTTGCTGCTCAATAGAGATTGTTCAGTATGTAGGAGAAATAATAGGTAATGAGTTTGCAAATATTAAACTTTATAAATCGCTTGTCAGAAGGTATTTGATTTTCTATAGAGCAGTACACAAACTGCTTATACGTGAGGAAAACACAAGTAGGAGAATTTGCAAAGGAGAGAAGTTGAGAGAGACAGTAAAAAACCAAGAAATGTCTCTTAATGGTAACAAATCATTATGCAGCTTTTTTTTTTTTTTTGTTAAGCTTTTGGTCCCAGGGCAGGTTCAGGCAAAGCTATCAAATTTGGAGTAACAGGGACGCTGTTGAGCTATGGAAACCTTGTTCAGTCGGGGATAATTTGGAATGCCAATGGAGTATTTACAGTAGAGTTGAGGGGTCACTGAGTTGTCTGTAAGGAAAACTTGAGATCCTTAAAGAATTAGGATTTCTCTATTAGGGTTGAAGCCCCAGGGGTAATCCTCAGTCTGTTGATGAAATCTTGGCTCTACTGAAGTCAGTGAGAGTTTTTGCTGTTGGGTTCAATGGGGCCACAATTTAACCTCTTCTGTGTAACAGGAAATCTACATCTACTCTTTGCCTTGTTCCAGAAAAACACTAGTTTCTGGACACATTACTCACTGCTGCCATCCTTTCCCACCTGCTGATCACGGCAGAGTAATTAGGCACAAGTGTTGAGGAGAAAGTCACATTCTTAATCTTGGTCTTACCACTGTGGTATCAAATGAATAATTGCTTGGCATGCTTTAGCTTTGGAGTTCTCTGAGTGAGGGAGAGACAGACCTGTTCTACTCATGAACAGGTAAAGCAAGATATATGAAAGTAGATAATACTGAACTTGATATAACTCTCTAGTAGCAGTAAGTGGATGAAATGAGCTAACCTCAGTCCAATGTTTGTTTAATCATCAGAACAGTTGAGTTTTGCCTTAAAGCACACATTCACTTTACTTGATATGTCTGAAAAATATGTTGTATCATCTCCAAAACTAACATGCTGACCTAATCTTTGACTAGTGGTTGATATAAAACAATCTTTCCACTGTTATTGGAATGTATTAGTGGTGAAATACTGAACCCACTAAAATTAACGGCAAAAATCCACTGACTTCAAGTAAGAGAGGATTTCACTCTGGGTTTGTATAGATGACATTATCTTGCAGATTATATTCCTATGTGAAAGATTTTGGGTGCTGCTGTACCACTATTGCATTGATTCCTCTCTTGTTATTCAGTCAAATTGGTGTGTGTGGGTGGGGGGGGGGCGGTGTTGGTGTTCCCAATAATTAGCTCAGTTACTGAGTTCCTGCTTCATAATGATTAGGCATTAGAAAAAGAGATGGGATCAAAGGTACTGGGGATCAATTGGAGCATAGTTTGCAGGAATCAGGGGTTTTTTTTCCTTCTGGTGATCAGTGCTTGAAACTTAAAGAATTTTCACTTACATTTTTTTCTTCTTTAGTATCACTAGGACATATTATCTTTGCTGCTGCTTCTTTTTCAGCTTCCATTTACCATATTTTGAAGAAAATTAGTGAGTTGGAAGTAATGGCCTGCAGAAGGCATAGTAAAAGGCAATAAAGTCTGCTAGTATCACAAATGTTAGCTTGGGTTATGCTACTTCTACTGCAGTCATCACTGTAACTGACTGATAATGCTTAGAAACCTATATTAACAAATATTTAATGGCAAATACCTGCATAATCTGTAACACTTTAGCAGTAATATGACTGAATGACCTACCATTTTGTTACTAGATGTTACAGAGCACCCGAAAGCATGGTTGTATCATGATGGTGTCAAAAGGCATTTGTTATGGGATAATTTTCAGTTTCTCCAAATAGAATTGGCTCAAAACTGCAAATGTTCATTGTACCTACCAAAGATTGCCTAAGTACTCTGTTTGAGATAAAATGGATCCCAGATTTGAACCACTCTTTATTCTTGTTTTCTAAAGCAAAATCACGACAAAGGTCTGGCACAATCAAAATATTGCTTCCTTGGTCTATCTTCAGTTTTAACTATCCTCGTTCTAGATTCATACCACTGTTAACAAATAAACCATGATTCTTAGTAATTGAATAATTCTTTGGTTCATGCACAAAAGATTTGGTTTTATATACCAAATATTTTGTTTCCATAATTGGTAGTGCTTTTCATCTGCAATTCTAAGGACACTGAACTTAGGTTGAGTTTTAGTGTGTGTTAGAATGATGGAACATACAGAATATTTTTTATCCTGACTCTGATGACCTGTGGGGAACGTGTCCAGATGTCTCAGAAGGAATCCCTTGTGATTAGTGAAGGATGCCCATGCTTGTTATTGAAAATGTCTTCCACAAGCAATAAGATAATGATCTATTGAAAATGTTTTTAGCTCACTAGGATTTACTTTTTGATACAGTTTGAGCTTGCGAACAGGAATTGCTAACAGGGAGTTGGAGAGGGAGTTCTCCAGGTGAAAGAGGAGTAAAAACAGGACCCTTGTGGTAAGTGGCTGTCTGGAGTGTGTGTTTGTGTGTGGGGGAGTTATTTGCTGTGTGCTGAGCTTGTGTTTATCTGGTTGGTTGGTTGGTTTGATTGTTTGTTTGCTTGAAGGAGCTTCTAAAGGTTTGAAATCTAGAAGCCTCTGTTAATTGGCTAAGCCTCAGTCAGGGGAGGGCTACCAGAGCTATATAAGCCTGTGACTCAGCGACCAGGAGCTTGCGAACAGGAATTGCTAACAGGGGAGTTTGGAGAGGAGTTCTCCAGGTGAAAGAGGAGTAAAAACAGGACCCTTGTGGTAAGTGGCTGTCTGGAGTGTGTGTTTGTGTGTGGGGAGTTATTTGCTGTGTGCTGAGCTTGTGTTTATCTGGTTGGTTGGTTGGTTTGATTGTTTGTTTGCTTGAAGGAGCTTCTAAAGGTTTGAAATCTAGAAGCCTCTGTTAATTGGCTAAGCCTCAGTCAGGGGAGGGGCTACCAGAGCTATATAAGCCTGTGACTCAGAGACCAGGAGCTTGCGAACAGGAATTGCTAACAGGGAGTTTGGAGAGGAGTTTAGAGGGGAGGTTAGAGGGCACTAGTGACTTCTGGCCTTCTTTAAAACATAACTCTTATAAATAATCTATATTCCAGAGGTTTAAAAGAATCCCAGTTTATACTTAAACTTGTTCATTAGAAAAATGGAGACAGAAGCCCAGCAGCAGAGTGGGGGCTATCCTGTTTATTGCGAGTGTAACATGTATGATTACCTGCCCTGTGGGCGGGTGGCGTATGTGTGCACCCGTTGCAAGGAGCTCCTGACCCTCAGAGACCGAGTTCGGGCTTTGGAGGCCAGGGTGGCTGAACTGGAGGAGCTAAGGGAGGTAGAGAGATTTGTGGATGAGACTTTCTGGGACACTGTAGTACTGTCCCACCTCCAATCTAGAGCCCCAGTGCTCTTAAGGAGGATGAAAGTCTCAAGGGAACAGAGCATTCAATGGGAGCAGAGGAAACCATCCGTGGTTGGGACCCTCCTCCCAGAGGATGTTGCGGTATCCTCTCGCACTGAGGATACCTCTGAGGAGGAATGCCAGTTCGGAAGAGGCAGGTGTTAGTAGTGGGTGATTCGATCGTTAGAAACATAGATAGTTGGGTTTGTGATGACCGGGAGAACCGTATGGTCACTTGCCTGCCTGGTGCGAAGGTTGCGGATCTCTCGAGGCATCTAGATAGACTTATGTGTAGTGCTGGGGAGGAGCCGGTGGTCGTGGTACATGTAGGTACCAATGACGTAGGGAAGGGTAGGAGAGATGTCCTGGAGGCCAAATTTAGGCTGCTAGGAAAGAGACTGAAATCCAGGACCTCTATGGTGGCGTTCTCGGAAATGCTTCCAGTTCCACGCGCAGGGCCAGGTAGGCAGGCAGAGATTCAGAATCTCAATGCGTGGATGAGGCGATGGTGTAGGGAAGAGGGTTTGGATTTATTAGGAACTGGGGACACTTTTGGGAGGGGAGCCTATACAGGAAGGATGGGCTCCACCTAAACCAGGTGGAACCAGACTGCTGGCACTAAACATTAAAAGGCCGTAGAGCAGTTTTTAAACTGAGAGATGGGGAAAGCCGATTGGTGTGGAGATGCACGTAAATCGGAGGGAGACTTCTCTTAGAGGAGAATCCATTGATAGAGATTCTCTAAGCTGTAGTCAGAAAGAGAGGAGGAGAGGGCAAACCATGGGCCAGAGCAGACAAACAACGCGTACAAAGGAATCCAATGCATCAGGAAGGGCAGACAAATAAGCAGTGGCAAATTTTTAAAGTGCTTCTACACAAATGCTAGGAGTCTGACTAATAAGATGGGTGAACTAGAGTACCTAGTATTAAATGAGGAGATTGACATAATAGGCATCACTGAAACCTGGTGGAATGAGGAAAATCTGTAGGACACAATCATGCCGGGATATAAAATATATCGAAAGGATAGAGCAGGCCGGGTGGGTGGCGGAGTGGCACTGTATGTGAAAGATAATGTAGAATCAAATGAAATAAAAATATTAAATGAATCAACATGTTCAATAGAATCGCTATGGATAGTAATTCCATGCTCCAAAAATAGGAAATTAGCAGTAGGGATATATTACCGACCACCTGACCAGGACAGGGATACTGACATTGAAATGCTGAGGGAGATTAGAGAGGCTACCAAAACAAAGAACTCTATAATAATGGGGATTTTAATTACCCCCATATTGACTGGATACATGTCACCTCAGGAAGAGAAGCGGAGATAAAATTTCTCAATGGCTTAAATGACTGCTTCTTGGAGCAGCTGGTGCAGGAACCCACAAGGGAGAGGCAATTCTCGATTTAGTCCTGAGTGGAGCGCAGGATCAGGTCCAGAAATAACCGTTACAGGACCGCTTGGGAATAGTGACCATAATATAATAACATTCAACATTCCTGTGGTGGGAAGAACACCTCAGCAGACCAGCACCCTGGCATTTAATTTCAAAAGGGAATTACACAAAAATGAGGAGGTTAGTTAAACAGAAATTAAAAGGCACAGTGACTAGAGCCAAATCCTGCAAGCTGCATGGAAACTTTTAAAGACACCATAATAGAGGCCCAACTTAAATGTATACCCCAAATTAAAAACATAGCAAGAGACCTAAAAAGAGTCACGTGGCTTAACCACCATGTAAAAGAAGCAGTGAGGACAAAAGGCATCTTTTAAGAAGTGGAAGTCAATCCTAGTGAGATAAATAGAAAGGAACATAAACACTGTCAAATCAAGTGTAAAAATGTAATAAGAAAAGCAAAAAAGATTTTGAGGAACAGCTAGGCAAAAACTCAAAAGAAATAACAAAATGTTTTTAAGTACATTAGAAGCAGGAAGCCTGCTAAAAAACCTGTGGGTCCCTAGGCGATCGAACTATAAAAGGCGCAATCAAGGGCGATAAAGCCATTGCGGAGAAACTAAATGATTTCTTTGCTTCGGTCTTCACGGCTGAGGACGTTGGGAGATTCCCAAATCTGCACCGTCCTTTGTGGGTAATGAATCTGAGGAACTGTCCCGGATTGAAGTGTCATTAGAGGAGGTTTTGGAACAAATAGAAAAACTTAATGTTAACAAATCTCCGGGACCGGATGGCATTCATCCAAGGGTTCTAAAAGAACTCAAATGGGAAATTGCTGAACTATTATCTGTGGTTTGTAACCTATCCCTTAAATCGGCTTCCGTACCTAATGACTGGAAGGTAGCCAACGTGACACCAATATTTAAAAAGGGCTCTAGAGGCGATCCGGGCAATTACAGACCGGTAAGTCTAACTTCAGTACCGGGCAAATTAGTGAAACAATAATAAAGAATAAAATTGTGAAGCATGTAGAAGAACATAATTTGTTGGACAAAAGTCAACATGGGTTCTGTAAAGGAAATCCTGTCTTACTAATCTATTAGAGTTCTTTGAAGGGTTAACAAACATGCGGACAAGGGGATCCAGTAGATATAGTATACTTAGATTTCCAGAAAGCCTTTGACAAGGTCCCTCACCAAAGGCTCTTGTGTAAATTACATGGCCATGGGATAAGAGGAAGGTCCTTTCTTGGATTGAGAACTGGTTAAAGACAGGAAACAAAGGGTAGGAATAAATGGTAAATTTTCAGAGTGGAGAGAGGGTAACTAGTGGTGTCCCCCAAGGGTCAGTCCTAGGACCAATCCTGTTCAACTTATTCATAAATGATCTGGAGAAAGGGGTAAGCAGTGAGGTGGTAAAGTTTGGATGATACCAAACTGTTTAGGATAGTCAAGACAGAAGCAGACTGTAAGGGACTCCAAGAAGATCTCACCAAACTGAGTGATTGGGCAACAAAATGGCAAATGAAATTTAATGTGGATAAGTGTAAAGTAATGCACATCGGGAAAAATAACCCCAACTATACGTACAGTATGATGGGGGCTAATTTGGCTACGACAAATCAGGAAAGAGATCTTGGAGTTATCGTGGACAGTTCTCTGAAAACTTCCACACAGTGTGCAGCGGCGGTCAAAAAGGCAAATAGGATGCTAGGAATTATTAAGAAAGGGATAGAAAATAAGACCGGAATATCTTACTGCCCCTGTATAAAACTACGCCCACATCTTGAATACTGTGTACAGATGTGGTCTCCTCACCTCAAAAAAGATATTTTGGCCTTGGAAAGGGTTCAGAAAGAGCAACTAAAATGATTAGGGGTTTGGAACGGGTCCCATATGAGGAGAGGTTAAGCGACTGGGACTTTTCAGTTTAGAAAAGAGGAGACTGAGGGGATATGATAGAGGTGTATAAAATCATGAGTGGTGTGGAGAGGGCCGATAAAGAAAAGTTATTTATTAGTTCCTAAATAGAAGAACTAGAGGACACCAAATGAAATTAATGGGTAGCAGGTTTAAAACTAATAAAAGAAAGTTCTTCTTCACACAGCGTGTAGTCAGCATGTGGAACTCCTTGCCAGAGGAGGCTGTGAAGGCTAGGACTATAACAGAGTTTAAAGAGAAGCTAGATAATTTCATGGAGGTTAGGTCCATAAAAGGCTATTAGCCAGGGGATAAAATGGTGTCCTTGGCCTCTGTTTGACAGAGGCTGGAGAGAGGATGGCAGGAGACAAAGCGCTTGATCATTGTCTTGGTCCACCTCTGGGGCACCTGGTGCTGGCCACTGTCGGCAGACAGGATACTGGGCTAGATGGACCTTTGGTCTGACCCGGTACGGCCGTTCTTATGTTCTTATGTTCTTATGTAGGTGTTTTTTATAATAGGGATTTGGTGACTGATATATTTAGCTTATAGTTTAGATTTGTTGAAATACCTTAAAAGAAATTCCATGTAATGATAAGTGTTGAGAAGGGAATTCCCTTTGTCCTAGACACATAATAAAAGGCAGAGTCTTGGGAATTCATTAGGAGTGAATGAAGTGGCAAAATCTCTAGATAAGCTATGCATATTAAACACATTCTATGCTATCCATAGATGGCATACATGCTAGCATAGATATTTTATATATATTCTGTATTTTGCTGTGCATTAATCTTTACTAACATTTTTATTAATGATTTTTTTTATTTGAACTCTTATTAAGAATAGAAGAACCAAAACCCTAAACCAGTGCCTCCATTTTCTTAGGTAAATGTGTTGAAAAGGAATGTTAGTATCCAAAATAAAAAGTAGAGGAATCATAATGCTAAGTAACAAGTACATAACTTTAAGTACTTTTTTTCTTCTCATTTAGAGAAATATAGTACATGCAACCTAGATTTCTATTCTATTTTTTTATAGTTTGCTGCTATTGTACAAAGAAAGTGGGTGTTCTAAATTTGCCCTACTACTTCTTTACTAAAGTGGTCATTATTTATTATGGGCTCTTAAATGGTCACTAACTTTACTGTGGAAATTATATATATATAATATGAAATGAAACTGTGGTCTCTAGAACAACAGCAATCTTAATTACAGCATGTCTTCACTTCTAGATGCACTTCTCCATATTGAACGTAATTGTCATTGTTATGTATCAGTGGGACATGGACATATCCTTGGGCAGGAAGAAAGATCTTTACTTTAGTGTAACTCAATAATGACCCCAAAGATCCAGTTGAAGGATTGGTCCTTACTTCAAACTGGAGGCAAGAGAGATGGCTTGGAAAACCAAAAGAACAACAGCAAAACACTGCCTGCTATATTTGAAAAAATAAAATTTGGAATAAATAAATTATTTATATATATATATATATATATATTCTTTTTTTAATAGAGACTTTATGCTGAAAACATATTGTTTCATTTTCCATAAACATGACAAGTAATTCTTGTGAAAAGAATGATCAATAAGGAGAATAAAATAAAGATAGTAGATGCCAGTGACCATTTTACTTTGGAGAATTAGCAAAGGGGTTATTACCACAATAAATTCCTGTTTAATTGATTATTCAGTATTTCTGGGAATGTCAAAGAATTAACTCTTGTTCCTCAGAAATTCCACAGAGTGAAGACAGGAGCATATATTCTCCCTTGAGACATAAGTCTGGCAGGAGAAAATGGAGAAGCATTTGGGTTGGGTGAAACATATTTCTTTAATGACTCAGAATTACTTTGGAATCCCTGTGAAAACCAGAAGGATTCTTTAAGCCTACTAAATTGTGAAAACAGTAGGCAATAATTGAAATGATTCTGGGCTAGAGCTGCGGGGAGGAGTGATGCATGGGGCACTAAATAAAGCAAAATGAATTGTTAAAAACTATATGACTGGAATGGTTAAAATTAAAAAAAATCTGCAAGATGAGCAGGAGTCTGGAAGAACTAGATCAGAAATGGTGGAACATAGAGGCTGAGAAACTTGCACATAGGTTTATAGATAGGGTGTGGTGGAATTGGAAAAATGGCTTAAATAAACAATAACAATGTTTCATCATTGCATTAGAAGTTAGCCAATATCAGGGCCTTATAGTGTTTTTTTTACAGTTAGGAGAATGTACAGTATGAATAGGTATATTCTTTGGTGCAATCCTGGTTATTTGCAAAGAAAGTACATGAAGTCTTATTTCCCACAACAACAGCAGGCAGATGCATTATTCATAATTTCCAACTCTGCCTCGCCTGCCAGTTCTGTGCCCCAAGAAGCAATTTCTCTGTTTTCCATCAAGGCCACTCTCAGAAGTGCTTCTCCAGAGTCTGCTGACTTCCTCCCTACTTTTTTTCCTTGGAAAGCACAAAACTTGTAAAAATTCCCTGCTTCCTGAAATGCAGAACCAGTGATCAAGGCACACCCATCAGCTTTCACCAGGTCTGTGGTGTCTACAGATCAAAGACCCAGTTGATGACCTCTATTTAACAACTTGCAGCACAAGGATAATAATAAAGCAATGAACACTGATATGTGCCCTGTTCTGTGTTGTCTTCCTGTTACTGTGTATTTATCTATTTAGATTTTAAGGTCCTCAGAATAGATACTGTGTCATTGCCTGTGTTTTCTGTGAATCCTAGGATGAGGAATCAATATTTTATTGGTGTTTTGGCAACTTCTGAAATAAAAGTCTCAAATATTAATGAGAGAATTGGTAATCATGAGAGAAAGAAAGGAAAAGGTATGCATTCATTGGTGGCAGTGGTCACGAGGCAAAGAGCAGCAAAAGAATTATCACCAGCATTAGCGTGGTCTGAGCATCTTTTTCAGTCAAGGCATCAATCATTTTTTTGGCTTAACAAATTCTGGCATATGGCAGATCACTGTTACTGGAGATTATTGGGGAAGAATGGTTTTCTAAGAACACAACCAGAAAAATCCTCACCGTTCAAGACTTCCATTGGAAATACACAACCATCCTGGGATACACTGTTTTCCTTTCTACTCTGTTTTTCCAGCTAATATTTATGTCATTAATAAGAAAAATATTTAATAAGGAAAATAATACAGAACTTTGCAACCTGGATTTTTAAAAGGTGTAAGGGTGCTGGCATCTCATCTTGGCACCCAAAATTAGTGGATGCTCGGTAAAGGTTGTCCTTAATTTCTCTCTACCTTAGTCCTCCGCCTAGAAAATGAGGTTGACATTATTTCCTTACTTGTGAAGACAAATTAATTGTTTGCGAGGCACTCAGTACAGTGCATACAGTAGAAAAGCCCATAGGGAGGCAAAAATATTCTGTATATAGTGGAATATTTGGGTGATGCGACATACAGGAGGAATGGGGCCACATACTGCATGAGGAAATTAAATGTATGAAACAGCTGCCTTTTTTCCTGAGCATCATCCATCTTTTCAATGAACAAGGCACAGTTACTGCAGAAAATATAGGATAACATTAATAAATACATGCAAGGGATTAGGAATAAATTCAATGGGCAATTTAAATTCTGGCATTTCTTAATTTCTCAGTGTTTGTCTTTGCAAACAGAATGGTTTTTATATGAACTACTAAGCAAATACATTTGTGAAAATAATTTCAAAAGCCAGTTATTGATTTCAACCAGACATATTCATTCCTCTTTTTGTTATTTTTTTCTGTAGGCATATAAATGACCTGTTCTGCATTAACATTTATAGATGACAGAGTCAAAATCCATATTCACAGGCAAGCCAGGTTGTTCATTATTTTGCATCTTGACAGTCATTATTTGCTATGTGTTACTAATGATTGCCTTATTTAAAAGTTTTATTTAGCCAATCAGCATACAGAAAAAGACCCCGTCACATCAGCCAACTTTTCCAAACTTTATATTTAAGGATCTTATATGGCCGTTAGTTTATGAGCATCTAACAATCTTTAACATATTTTTGCTCACAACACCCTGGTGAAATAGGAAAGTGCTGTTAGCCCCATTTTACAGGTGGAGAAACTGAGGCACAGACAGGCAACATAACTTGCCCAAATTCACATAGAAAGTTGTGGCAATTTAGGGCACTGAATCAGGGTCTCCTGAATCTAATGCTAGTCCTCTTATCCATTGGATCGGTCATGGTGCCTAAAGTAAAAGCAATTTATAGAGCTGCTGAGCTCCTAAAATTATCAAAATCAATGGAAGCAGCAAGCACTCAACACCTTTTATAATCAAGGCATGTATTTGAGAGCAGAAGTGTAGGTACCTATGTTTGAAGGTTAGGTAACCAAATGATTTGTACTACATTTACAGTGATCTAGGGGCTATAATTTGTTCTGACCAATATTTTGCTGAATAATACGCATAATGAATATGTTTGGAAATATTTTACTGGTTTATGGCTAGCATAAGTTCAGTGAATACCTTTTCCTTAATTAATATTTTGCTTGGTTCTAATATACCCATTGTCTGAAAACAGAGGGTTGTGTAACTGTGCTTCTGTCTGAATTCAAATAAACTTTTTAGCGTGCAACTGAACTTGCGATTAGATTTATTAAGTCTGTATTAATCAGTGAGAAATTGGGCTTGGTGTTTTCGATCTCCCTGATGCTTGTCCTTTATCTGGTTTGTGTCAGGCCTCATTGCATCTGTATTGCCTGGTTTTAAAAAGAGGTGGATGTTTGGAATTCCAAAGGTTGTGAACCTGTTACTGGAGCAAAAGTGAAGTCTTCCCCTAAGTGTGACAACTGGGAAAAATAGAGTAAAGCTTACCCTGTACTGAAAGGCTACATCTAGTCTGGCATGATTTTCCGCAAATGCTTTTAACGGAAAAGTTTTTCCGTTAAAAGCATTTGCGGAAAAGAGCATCTAGATTGGCACGGACGCTTTTGCGCAAAAGCACTTTTTGCGGAAAAGCGTCCGTGACAATCTAGACGCGGTTTTGCACAAGAAAGCCCCGATCGCCATTTTAGCCATCGAGGCTTTTTTGCGCAAAACAATTCTGGGTTGTCTACACTGGCCCTCTTGCGCAAAAGCATTTGCGCAAGAGGGCTTTTTGCCCGAACGGAGGCGTTATTAGTATTTATAAGAAGCACTGATTTTGTACATTACAAAGTCAGTGCTCTTGCACAAATTCAAGCGGCCAGTGTAGACAGCTGGCAAGTTTTTCCGCAAAAGTGGCTGCTTTTGTGGAAAAACTTGCCAGTCTAGACATAGCCTTTTAAAGAGTATGAGAAGGGGTGGAATGAAAAGAGAACTTCTCTCCCTTCTCCTCACTTCCTTACCCCACATATTTAATGTTCAGGGAACATCAAACAGAGAGGTTGGCTACTATAACCTCATATGCTCAGCAATGTCTGTCAGGCATCTTAGGGCATGTCTATACTAGGAAATTATTTCAAAATAATTTATTTCAGAATAACTTCTGAAATAACTATTTCAAAATAGCATGTCCACACTACGGGGAAGACTTGAAATTAGTTAGAGGCAGGTTCCCTAAAGGCCATGTAAGAACCATGTAAACCTAATTTTTTTAGGAAGAACGGTTCTTTTGAAAAAAGGGTTTTTTTCTTGAAAGAACCGCATCTAGACTACTTTCTTTTTCGAAAGAACCTCTTTTGAAAAATCGATCGGAAGAAGATATGTAAATTCACGCCAAATTTGCATATCTTCTTTCGAAAGTGAAAGAAGTCTAGCCTTGCCTTCAATGTGGACGTGCTACCTCGACTTAGAGCCCCAGGAAACATTGGGAGTAATTACTTTGAATGACTCTAGGGAGTAGTTATTTTGAAATAGCACCAGTGGAGCATCCACACTACCACTATTTCGAAATAACTATTTCAGAATACGTGTTGTTCCTTGTGGAAGGCAGGAGTTATTATTTCAAAATAACCAGTCCCTTATTTCAAAATAACGGGCTGGGTAGTGTGGACGATGCTTGTATTTTGAAATAAGGGGAGTCATTTCAAAATAACTACCTAGTGTAGACCAGGGCTTAGTGAGGCCTTCTCCCCCAACAGTATAAACTGCAGTTTAGGAGCATAAGTGTTTGTCCTTGCCAGACCTGCTGCTTCTATCTGGGGAAAGTGGAAGCAAAGAGCTTGCTTCTCCCTTGTAGTGACTTAAGCCCATGTAAAATTAGTGTAAAGGGATTCCACCCACAACTTGAAGCACAAAGACACCAGGTTGATTAATTTCTAGCTACGTCTACACTGCAAGCTTTTTGCACAAAACCAGCTGTTTTTGCACAAAAACCCGTGGAGCGTCCACACCTCAAATGCGCTTTTGCACAAGGAAATCAAGAGTAAAACAGCAGAACAGAGGGCTTTTTCCGCCATATGTAAACTTCCTTTTACGAGGCATAACTCCCTCTTGTGCAAGAGGTCTTGCGCAAAAAGGCAAGTGTGTATGTTCCAGAGGGGTTTCTTGCGCAAGAAACCTCTGTGGGAAAAAGTATAACCACCACCAAGGCGGATTTGAACCTGGGACCTCGGGAGCTGACTCTTGGAGCCGCTAGCCTCTGAACTAAAAGCCAGCTAGCTCCCAGCCCATGCTGTAGAGGTCTCTTGATCTTAACTATTGCAGTGGTCTAGGTGCCACTTGCAGTACTCAGTAACCACACTAGGTGTGTGGGTTACATAAGCACAGGTGCACTGATAGCCATTCTGTTAATGGCCATTAGAGCTTTCTTGTGCAAGAGCGTCCATGCAGTGTGGACGCTCTCTTGCGCAAAAGCACATCACAAAAGTGTGGACGTGCTCTTGCACAAGACGTTTTTGTGCAAAAACTCTTTCACAAAAGGCTTCTTGCGCAAGAAGCATGTAGTGTAGACGTAGCCTATTTGTCCAAACCTTTTGTAGACAGAGTTACCATGGTTTGGAGACTATGCTGCAAATTGGGCATGACTGAGACAAAAGGGCTACGTCTAGACTGGCATGATTTTCCGCAAATGCTTTTAATGGAAAAGTTTTTCCGTTAAAAGTATTTGCGGAAAAGAGCGTCTAGATTGGCATGGATGCTTTTGCGCAAAAAGCGCTTTTGCGCAAAAGCGTCCGTGCCAATCTAGATGCGGTTTTGCGCAAGAAAGTCCCGATCGCCGTTTTAGCCATCGGGGCCTTTTTGCGCAAAACAGTCCTGAGCTGTCTACGCTGGCCCTCTTGCGCAAATACATTTGCACAAAAGGACTTTTGCCCGAACGGGAGCGTCAAAGTATTTGCGCAAGAAGCACTGATTTCTTACATTAGAACGTCAGTGCTTTTGCGCAAATTCAAGTGGCCAGTCTAGACACAGCCCAGGAGGGTAGTTTTGTATCCTTTACAGCACTGTTTTGCAATCTCCGTGTCCAGTTAAGATTGTCATGAGCAACCTATGTAAACTATAATATAGTTGTCTGACTCAATGGAGCTGCAACAATTTACACCTATACAGAATCTGGCCATATATATTTATTTCCCTAATCTTATCCATTTTTATCCTTATAATTTCTATTCTAAGCAATATATACACTATAAAAACTTCCTTAATATTGCTTTTGGAAAGGAAATATACACTAGATATTTGTATTTTTCTATCTGAAAATAGATGTATCTATTCTGCATTATTGAATACATGCAGTGTATATTTTAAATTAGGACCTTGACATCCTCTCCATAAAAATGAATGAATTTCTATTAAATCTTGCTAGGTATTTCATATCTCACTGCTGATAATAAAAGTTCATTTTAATATTCAGGTATACTATAACCACTGAAAGTTCATACTTTCTTTCTGTTGCTCCTAGCTAAAGTATATTCTTTGTGAATTCTTTTCCTGCCATATTTTAAAGACTTCCAAATAAATCTAATGCCAGGAATAAAATATTTCATTTTTAATCATTTGAAAATAAACTTCTAAATCTTAGGTCTGATATGTTTACCAGCTGGAGGCCTACCAGATAAAACAATATGTATAACAATATAAATTGCTTACAAAAACATTTGAATATGCAATGGACATGTGAGCAAACATGATATTTAGTCACTCGGGTTTGTACACCAAAATTAGCAAGCTCAAATTCTGAGAGAACTTTCAAAAATTTAACCCTTTAGGTTGCAATTATTTTTCCATCTTTTCTGAAAATATTGATTTTTTAAAATTGTAACACTTAATATTTCAATTATTCATTCTAATTAAAATTTTATATGCTAACTAATTAAAAAAATGTGGGAGTTGCTTACTGACAAACTAGACTGACCATATTTCAAAAAATACCAGTTGGTGTTCTTTCTTAAAGCCATGTTGATTTTAGAAATTATGTTCTCTAAACAATGAGGGACATCTAATTAAGTCTATATAGAATGTTGGGGAAATCTGTTACTTCTGTAGCAGAAATAGAGCAGAATTATTTTGTTTGGAAATAAAAATGCAGACTGTCTTTTTATTTTAAACCGCACCATATAGGCCAAGAAATGCCATCTGGACATGTTAGTGCTTGTCTGGTGGTACCCACTAGCCTTCAATATGTTGTGAACTGACACTTTTGTGGTAGGATGTTTCTGGAAAATGAAAAGAAAGGTAATGACCAACTTCATGCCTCAGCTGGTCTTTAGTTCCCAAGTTTGATGTGGTGCAGAGTAGTATGACAACTTGAGTCCTGTGCTGGATGGAGCAAATGGAATCCATTATCTGCTCTTCAAAGAATTAGATATAATGGCCATTCTAATTCCCATTTCATGAAAATATACCAGTTTCTTAACTATCACTTAGGGGAATCTTGGAATCACTGGAAGGATACTGAAAACAGCATACCTATTTTCATCCTTGGTCTGGTGGAGAGTGTTGAATGCAGGAGAGCTTAAAGAAATATTTTGAAAATGAACTCTAGATGTTTAGATGTAGGTAAAGACATCCATGATTGATTGTCTGTATGAATACAGTTGGAGGAAACAGTAACAGTGTTGGTTCTGGTGATGTAGCCCTTCCTAATCACATATAGGAAGTGGTTATATTAGGAGTCCCTCTCAAACTTTCCTGTTGCCAGGCTTCTGATCACTTATCCTTTGGCTTTTAAAGACCTTCTTTCCTAGGTCAGCCCTAAACACTCATTAGTCACGCAGGCAGAGGATAATCACAAGGCTGATTGAGGCTGATCAAAGATGATCAAGGGAACAGAGGCTCAAATAGTCCCCAGACACACAATCCCAACTAGTTAGTCTCTAAGATGCCACAGGACTACTCGCTGTTTTTAAAGTTACATTCTAACATGGCTACTTCTCTGACACAACCCCAACTAACTGACACAT
The DNA here is from genome assembly GCA_019425775.1 of Rafetus swinhoei. Classification (NCBI taxonomy): domain Eukaryota; kingdom Metazoa; phylum Chordata; order Testudines; family Trionychidae; genus Rafetus; species Rafetus swinhoei. The sequence continues at coordinate 183,753,650 of CM033437.1, read as the reverse complement.
TAAGGCTACGTCTACACTGCAGGCTTCTCTGTGCAAGAACTGTTTTGCGCAAGAGTTCTTGCGCAAAAGGTCTTGAGCAAGAGCAAGTCCACACTACTATGTGCTTTTGTGCAAGACCATCTATGGCCGTGTGGATGCTCTTTTGTGAAAGAAAGCTCTGATGGCCATTTTAGGCATAGGGGTTTCTTGCGCAAGAAACCCCTGTTGCCCGTCCACACTGCCTTCTTGCACAAGAGCTCTTGAGGAGAGGAATAACTTTTGCGCAAGAAGACCTCTGTTCCGATGCTTTACTGTAAATTTACTTGCGCAAGAATGCATGTGCAGTGTAGACGCTCCACAAGTTTTTGCGTAAGAATGGCCGTTCTTGTGCAAAAAGCCTGCAGTGTAGACGTAGCCTAACTGAAATAACCTGAAAGAGAAAGAAAACACAAAGTCAAGCAAACTCACTCACCCCAAGGTTAGTACTCACATTGAACAATGTCATCAATCCTCAACAGGGAAAAAAATGGATGGTGACCTGGCCATAGGACCAAATCATGAAGAAGATTCTGAGATTTCTGGAAGAGGGCACACCCACTGGTGGAGCTAATCCCCAGGAGGGCTAGCAGGATGTATCACTGTGGTGAGTGAACCCTGTCATAGCTTTCTGTTGAAACTTTTTTTTCAATGGGAAACTGGGTTTTGATTACCCTTTTTTTGTGGATGAAAATATGTTTCCACAGAAAAATGGCAGTTCCTTAAACTTTTACTTTGAAAACTTTATCCCCCCCTCCAAAAAAAAATTCCAACAATCAGAACACTTCGGAGTATTTTCTGGCTAACTCTTCCCATTTTGTATGCCTGGCAGATCTTTTTGAAATGAAATTTCACTGGGGTTGGAAGCTAAATATTTTTTCTATCTAAACTGAGACCATTTTTCTAAACAAAATCTCTTTCCAACAGGAAAATACAGAAAGACTGATTCATTTGTGATATAAGCCTGAGTTAAAAACTTTAGGCAAGTAACACTGGTGTCAGGAGGTCCTGAATGTAGTTGTTACAGGATTAGTAAATTCAGTCTTCAGACTTTCCTAAATGTAGTCAGTTACAGAAAAAATCTTCAGTATCATGACAGCATAATACTATTCTCTCATGTTTTCTTTCTGGTCCACTAGGAAGAATACATGTAATCCCAAGAAATCTATTGTCTTTACCTTTGGTATGTGTTCCTTCACTTTCGATTGCGTAAAACTAGAGACATTGCTAAACAGTGGAATGCTCTGACTTTCACTCCTCTCAGAGCTTCACTAATTGTCCTAACAAAACACTTTCTGGGAGATCTCAGCAAACTTCAAGTTAAAAAGTACTAGCTAACCCTTCCAAATACCATTTTACTGCAACATAAGCCAGGCTTGAACATTGTTTCAAGCCTAAACCCCTTGCATGAGTACTGCAATTGTGCTAACCCAGGCTTTAGACTTTGACTGGGCTCTGGGCACTGGGCCCAGCTTGGATCCAACTGGCCTTCATGTCAACCTGGTCAGCTAAGATGGTGTTCTGTTGGCCATTGACTCCTGCATGAGGATTGATGTGAGCCAGCAGCAAGCTCTCAGTGAAAAGCTTGACATGCCTTTTTTAATGAAACCAGTCCCAGAACAAGCTGTTTATCAGGATCAACAGTTGATTCTCAGTTCCTAATGGAGGAGCTGTTTGATTTCCCACCCACACATCTCCAGGAACAGCCTACTGCCAAGCCTACAGCAAACCCTCGTGGAGAGAGGTGCCTCCCCAGAGCCTGGTAAGTGTGTGACTCAGATTTACTGTTTATTATTATTATAATGGGAAGGATTTTGTCTCTAAGAAGCAATGCAAAAATAAATTCCAGCTTCCAGTGCTTGGCCACTAATGGTGGATTGTATCACAGTGCCTCGGTTTCCCTCCTCCCAGCATGTGGAGTTCAGAATGGCAACTTCAAATTTCAAACATTCATAAGCAGCTGTAAATGCTATTTTAAATGTTAAGTCATAGATGTTAGTGAAGGTCATTCTTGTTTTTCCTTTCAGTAATGAGAAATTTGACACTCTGTAATTGCTCTCCATGGGTCTAGGGAGCTGCTTATAAACAGTGTACTGAGTTTTGGGAAACAATATTCAACTTCCAAATGTAGTAAGTCAGAGGATATCCATGCAGTCTGTTGGTTACAAATCATGTCTCCAAAGGAGGAGTGGGATACAATTTTTTTTCTCAGAACTATGCTGGATGCAGGAAAATTTAAATGCAGTAATAACAGGGTAAAAGGCATGTGTGACCTAACACACTGTCATATTAATTTCCTCATGGAGTCTGGACCAATGCTGGCTGTCTATGGGTATGTCGAGGCTACAAGCTTTTTCGAAAGAGGTTATCTAGACTGCCACAAGACTTTCAAAAAAGTGATCTGCTTTTTTGAAACAAGCACCCAGGCCATCTGGATGCTCTCTTTCAAAAAAGCCCTGTTTGCATTCAAGAACACCTCTTTTCGAAAGAGCTCTTTCAAAAAACAGGCACTCTTTCTCGTAAAATGAGGTTTACCGCTGTCGAAAAAACTGCCACGTTCTTTCAATTTAATTTCATGAAGTTTTTTCGAAAAAAGGCCACTTTTTTCCAAAAACTCTGTCATCTAGACATAGCCTATAGCTGCAAACTTTTCCTGAAATACCAACTCCAAATAGTTATTCACGTTGCAGGGAAGAGCATATTTTTCAGGCCCCACTATGTAGCTGGCTAGTCTTCTCACCTCACAAATGTGCTGTGCTTTTTGGTCACTATATATCTGAACATTTCAGTAGCATATGCTGCAGGTTTCCTTTCAGCAGCTTGGAATAACACCTCCCTCTGCCAACAGGGCACCATGAGAACAATTAAATCTTCCAAAATATGAAAGGCCTGAAAGGACAAAAACAGCTTTTTGCCGAAACAGCAGTATACACACCTGCCCCCATTCCCATGGCTATTAGCTATGAAATTTGTATAAAACACAAAAGTTATTAATTTTAAACTTACCATTGTCTCTGCACTTCTGTAGCTATGTTTAACAAGGCTGAGTCCAGAGACATAGTGAGGACTGAAACTTTCCCTTCACCACATGTACTGATTCACTTCAAAATATTATATTTTATGACCCTGAAAATCCAAAACAATTAATTCTATGCTCCACCACTGAGCTAATTTAGATAATAACCTTCTGGTTTTTTGTCCTATTTCTATAGCACCTGCTGTTCTTCAGGAACTCTTTCCTTTGCCCAATGTACCTTTGCAGGCTCTTCAAAAAAATAAACATTTCAGTACTAAAGTTATTGTTGATGTTCTTAAGAGTGCAGAAGATGTACAAAAGACAGGAAAAAGCATGCTCGGGAATATATTTAATACCTGCCATGTTGGGGGAGAAAACATGCTTGATGGCCTCCCTTACCTCCACCACCACTTTACCCATAGTCAATGTTCCAAACACAATCATATTGGCTTCCAGAGAGTTTTAGCAATGCGTTTCCAGACCAGCATTTGTGTGTCATCAGTTGCATCACTGGACCAGCATTTGTGTGTCATCAGTTGTGGCTTTTTATGGAGGGTTAGATCAAGCCACTTTCAAAGCAAAGAAATGTGACTTTCTTCACTCCAAAGTTCTGGACTCACTGCTGGTCATGCCAAGTCTGCATGACAGTATGGTCCCATCAGGCTATGTTGTGACCCTAAGCCACTCGTGATGATCTCTGTCAGGGGCATAAATGTCTATGTCATTAACACTGAGGAGTATCTACCAATGAGAGTCTGCAATGGCAGGGTGGGGATACTCCTCCTGAAGCTCCCTCAGGAAATTTATCAGGTAACTTTGATGGAACAGAAAAAGCTGCCAAAATATCCACTAATGCCTTGTGGATATGCTGACAGTTTCCTGACAACAGTAGTGAAAGTTCCACCAAGAGCACTTTGTCAAAAGGTGCCTTCTCCATGTTGCTGTCTCTGGCAGCTGGGAGCATAAATACCAAAATGACTGCTGAGCAGGCTGTGTGAGTGGGCAGTTCAAACTTCCTATAATGTACAGGATGGGCAGTAAAGTTTTCCCACAGTGCACCACTGACTTAGGCCTGGAGCAACCACACTTTAAGTGGGGATGGGGCATTAAGGAATCTGCAATATGGTTACTTTGACTTGAGTCCAGTCAGCAGAGCTCCTGGTTTGAGCATGGGTTAGAAAAGTCTAAATGTAGGGGGTTAAGAACCCATATAGATGCTCAAGAGTAAGCTTTCCTAAGGTGGATCGTCTGACTTGAGAGCCACTAACCCTGGGCTACGTCTACACTGCAAGCTTATATTGGAAAAAGCTATTCTGGAAGATATTTTCCGAAATAGCTTATTTTGCAATAGAGTGTCCTCACCACAGGGAAGCCTCCAAATTACATGACACATCGAAGTTTTCTTGTATTAGTAGCTACCTATTTACAACAATATATTTTCCAAAATAATGCTTCCAATTTTCTCTTACATCTAAGGGTATGCCTACACTGCATGCTTATTTCAAAATAATAAGTTAGAACAGTTATTCCAACATAGCTTATTTCAAAATAGCATGTTTACACTGCAGGGAAGCCTCATAATTAGTCTGAGGCAGGCTCCCCTAATGAAGATGTACAGTCTCTGTTTAGAGCCCCAGGTGGCACTGGGGAGGAATAACTTAGAATGGCCCCAGTGAGGAGCTATTTTGACATAGCAGCAGTGGAGTGTCAACACACACCCTCTTCCAAAAGAGCTTTTTCGGAAGAGGTGTTGTTCCTTGTAGAATGAGGTTTACCAATATCCGTTATTTCGATTTTCTTTCAAAATAACGCAATTGTTGTGTGGATTCTAGTATTGTTTTTCTGGAATAACAGTCATTATTCCGGGAATAATGGTGTAGGGTAGACACACCCTGAGAGACTTACAGCTTTCCTAAGCTAAACTTGTAGGGTGGAAGTATGGAAGGCCATGCAATGTCTCAGTTTGAACCAAAATGCTGAGAGTGTTTGGAAAATGAAGAATCAGGAGCCCTTACTGCATAATCCTTACTCTTTGAGCAAGAAGCAAAAAAGAGAAATGAAGTGGCTGAATGAAAGCAATTCTGTGTAGAAAAGTTAAGGAAACAGTAGTTAGAGTTCACTTTTCAGGTAACAACTGTAGAATGCCAACAAACTGCAGAATAGGTCCTGGAGGAGATGGCATTGAAATATGAGGGATTCAATATTAATACTATAAGCTACTTTCAGTATTTTTATACATTTGTGAGGTAAGTGTTATGTGTTGGTACATTTTACTACGGATTGTGTCAGTATCTAATTATTTTTTGTTTGTGGATTTAACAAATAGTTCCATATAAAAATAACTACCATCATAGCTACAGCAGGAAGAGGCATTGCATCTCACTGCTCCTGACAAAGGCAGTGAGTGTTTTTCTTGTTGATAGGCAGCGGCAGATAGGTAACTGATGCAGCAACATGTTAATTTACAAAATCTGAAACAAACAAATATGTTTTGTGATAAAGAAGGAAGAGTCAATTTTTACATGTTCCGGGATTCTTTACAACTGTGAGTTATTTCCTTAGGCTTCTCAAATTCTCAGCTTCTTCATACTAGTAATGGAACACTCACACTGATTAAAATATATCTGTAATGGAATTTGACTATACTGTTCATTTTTCTATAACTAATATTTTCTTTGAGTCAGTCTGAATTCATCTAGGATTTTCATTTCTAACATACCAATAATATAATTTTCCATATTCTACTGATAGTTATTTAGTGTTTAATTATGTACACAAGAATTATAAAGCCCATTAGGATAAAATAGCATGTGGAAACCCCAAAAGTTGCAATGAAGTTTAGACATAAAAATGTCCATTGTTGGCTTCTGTGTATTTATTGCCAGCTTCTGGAGTTGGAGGTGATTCTGAATTAATCCTCTCACTTACTACAAGTTGGATGGGGTTAGTGTATTAATTATTAACTCAGCAAATCAACCAGAAAAAAGGTATATTTACACCCTGATATTTGTAACATTAAATGTACCCTATTTGTTGAGATTTACTGTGAGTGGGGAGAGAGATGAGAATGTGGGAGTACTGCAGGCAGCTAGAAAGAACAGGCATCAATTCATTCAGTTATATGTTGAATATGTTAGCAAGGATATCTTTGCAAAAGAGCCCACAAACGTGCTATATTTAAAGGTACACTGTTAGATTTGAAGAAGCTTAAATTCATTAATCTCTGTGAATTTCTTACACTTGTCTGACATGGTTCCAAAATTCTTAGTCTGATGTAACATATTAAGTGAAGATAATAATCTATTGGAATTTATGAGATGGGGTCTCATTGGAATTTATATGACTTTGCACACACAACTCTAAATGCTAACGAGTTAAAGGTAATTTCTTGTGCACTGTGATGAATGAAAGACAACTTTTTTTCTCAGCAAACAATTCTGGATGTGGTTCAACTTGACTCAATTAAATTATAACAGGTGACATTTCTTCAAAATTCCTGGAAATGGTTTTGCTCTTCTTCCTGCATAACTGATTCATTTTCATTGAGAGGAGTGCTGGGGAAGATCTGGGTCCAAAACTCTCTCAAATGGAAAACCATTTCATATTACTGATTCATAATTCTGATTCAATTTCACACTAAAATACTATGAGTATAATTTTCCACTCCAGCTGGGCTATGCTTGGTGTACGAAGTGAAGTGGTACGGGAAGGCCAAATGTAAGCCACATGTACACCTCTGATTTTCTGGCCCAAGCTGCCAAAAGAAGTTCGAGACACAGCATGGTTGAGGTAATATCTTTTACTAGACCAGCTTTGCTGATGAGAGAGACAAGCTTCTGAACTTACACAAAACTCTTCACAAATTGATACAATAAAAGATATTACCTCACCACATTGTCTCCCTGGCATCTACATAATGATACCAACACTGCACACAAAAATAAGTAAGAGCAACTGGAGTGCCAGTCCACAGACAAAAATCACTGGATTGTACTGTGCTTTTGTCACATCCCTCCAATCCTTCCATTCCATTGGTTATCTAGCCCCTTTTCACGGGCACATTAGCATAAAGCAGATTGATAGCAATAGAAAATCTGAGCAGTAAAGTAAATTAAAGGTTTAGTTCAAATCTTACACAAATTTTGTGGGACTCCATACTGTGGGGTCTGGTTTGATTCCCTAAGTACTTTATTTTAGCCCAGTATTATGTTTAGTATTGCTAAAAAAAAGTACATCGTGTAAATGCATTTACTGAGGGGTCAGAGCTGGACTGGTGTACCATCCCTTCCACATCCTTTGAACGTTGGTTGTTTGGTTGAAATGAGCCATAAGAGACAAATTCTGGTTTTGCAGAACCGAAACCCATCTTGCAATCTGAAGCATGACAAACCAAAATCCACCCTCTCCTCTGCCTATCTCATGTACCATTACAATGGCTTCTCTAGAGACCTGGATAAATACTGAGTAATTGCATACTGAGGGGGCATCTTTGGGGATCTTGCAATGAAGCATCATATGATATCCTCTTCTGGTAACTCCACTTTTTCCCCTTTGAATGAAATACAGTTACTGTGGGTTTTGTCAGATTTCACTCTAAATCCTGTGAGATTCACAAATAACTACAGTAAACTTCAGATAATCCGGCACCTTTAGGACCCAGGGGGTGCCGGATTATCAGATATGCCAGACTATCGGAAGGGGGGGCTATGAGGGGTCTGGGGTGGGGATGCCTCCCCAGACCCCTCATAGCCCCCTTCCCGATAGTCGGCTCTGCCCCAGGCATCCCCGATTCAGCCGCTGCTGGTCAGTTTCAGCAGCAGCTGAATCGGGGATGCCTGCGGCAGAGCAGCTGGGCTGCTGCAGGGTTGGTCCCGTAGCACTGCCCCTCGGCGCTGCGGGACCAACCCGGCAGCACCCCAGCTGCTCTGCCCCAGCTTCCCCGATTCAGCTGCTGGTCAGTTTCAGCAGCGGCTGAATCGGGGAAGCCGGGCGCAGAGCAGCTCCAAATGTCCGGCTGCCCGGAGCACTTCCGGGTTCCCGATGGTGCTGGACCATCAGGAGTGCCGGACCATTGGATGCCGGACCAATGGAGTTTTACTATACTGTGTTCACCCAATATGTTGGTCATAAGGCAATCTTTTAAAGCAGGAGGCCTAGTATCTGTTCTCATAAAGAACCCTGCAAGTTTTTTAATACAAAAGGCTGGGTTGTCATGTAGTCCTTGCAAAATATTAGACATGACCATTTGAAAAGAAGAGATTTTGAAGTAGAATGAATGAAAAAATGGTTGACGGCATCTGCTCAATTTGTGTTTCAACTCTCTCCCACGCTAGATAACGTTGAAAGCAAAGATGATGATTTTTTGCTGTCAAACAGAAAGAACTGCCATTACTTTTTTTAAAATTTCCTGTTTGTTTCTTTGTAATCAAAAGGCAATATTTAACTCGAGATGCAACATTCTCCTTTTCATGCACAAAGTTGTACAAAATCAACGTTTTGCTGAGGAGTGATTTGGAAAAACAGCCTTAGGCATTCCTTCTTTTTCTCATCCTTATGGAGCAAAGAAAATCTCTTACTCTGTCAGTGCTTTAGGAGTCATGACTGTTTGGCAACTGATTTAATTAAAAACTGTTTTAGTTTACTGCACTTTATGCAGATTTATAAGCAGCCCTGGGTATACTGTAACACATATGTCCATGTTCACTGTTAGCTTTTTCTTTTTTAGTTTTAAACATAAATGGTATTCTGGGTCATCAACTTTTTTCAACAACAGCCAAGGAGGCCTGCAAAACCTCTAACAATGCAGCTCCTGCCTTAGCCTCTCTCCGCAGTCCTTTCCATCAGCTTCCATCCAATTTGATCTGCAACCCACGAAACATCAGAAATTATCAAGAATTGTGGGATATGGAATGTTACAAGAAATTTTGTTTTTTGCGTCACAAGCAAAAATAGTTTAAGAAAAAACTGCTTCTAGTGATTCTACCCAAAGGACCTGTTAGCCAGGATGAGCCATTTCTTCTGCCCAAAAGGAGGGTTTCAGATTGGCTGAGAAGTGTCAGAGCCCTGGGTAGATTTGGGGAATGAGGGATGGAGCTTGATATCAAAACTGAACTCTCTTCGTGTGGTCACATTAAATTGCCTCTTGAAAGGCCCAGGTTCATCCAGTGCTTTCTCTATGCCACAAAATGGTACAATTTTAAGGAAGATGCATATTCTGCCTCTGAAAGGTCAACCTGTTCAATTGAATGATTTGCCCTGCTTCCGAAGTCATTTCAAAGAAAAGAAAACTTATTCCAGACAGCAAGTTACAGAATTTACTTATTTTCTGTCATCAAATTTATAAACAAAATAACCTCTGTCACTAGCTCATTTGCCCTCCTGTCTTAACAGTAAGCTTCTTGGCATACAACATAAGCAATGACAATAAAAAAAAGTTCTAGATACCCTTGTGGTGTGCAAAGTGTGAGAAATTAGACAAAAAGAGTGTTGCAAATTCTTGTCTTTTACTTCTCAGACAATATTTGATGTATTCCTTGATACCTAGCTCCCAGAACTATGTGAATAAAATGCATGAGAATTTGAGCTCTCAATTAAATTTCTGGTTTTCGTAATGCACAAAGCTGAAAAATGTGATCCAAGTCTACCCTGAATAATCAAATCAAAAGGCAAATTAGAGGCCAAAATATATTTTATAAAACAAATCCCTTCCTTATATTTAAATCAATTTCATGATTTTTTTAGGAACCTGACTTGTGATTTTTTAGAAAGCATGAAATTGACAATACTGTAAATGGAAGCAGTTCTCCACCTGTGCCCACATAGCTAAATAGTTTAATTGCCATCTACATGTTACAAAGTGTGACCAAATAGACGCTATGGCTGAGAAAGGCTTACAAGGTCTTGCCTATCACATGATTGGTGTGGTTTATGAAGTAGAGGAACCCCTTCCAAAGGGGAAAATGGCAACAGTATCCCTTGAAGATTGGGAGCTCTCACAGGGTATTTTTTTGTTTGCTTGTTTTGGTTTTTGTCACAGAACATTTTGGGGGTAGCCCCTGAACTCTGTCAAGGAAAAGATAGGACTGAAGGGACAATTAGCTAGTGGGCAGTAGGCTCACTTAAGTCAACCCTGGGGAGACTCTTGGCCTAGATGAGGCAACCAGAAGTTCCACAAGGGGGCAGGGCTTCAGCCACACTACTACAGTCATACAATCTTTGATCAACTGAGTTTTTTTACCCCTCTTGGTAATTCAGATGACTCAAAGTTACTGTATTTTCAGTTAAACTGTCCCCGTATATTCTGGCTGCTTTGAGCTGATCCAGAATAAGATGAAGCAGCTAGATCAGGTCAGTGAATCTGCTGATGCATGTTAATATTAACAAATAATGTTGATATGTAACTTCATATTATTAGAATATCATGTGGTAACATTCACTATTTCTTGTGTAGTATTAAGTTATGGATATTTTAATACCCAAAATTCTCAGACTAAATCTTTAAGAGCTCTTTAAGATACAGTTCAGAGATAATAATCAAATCATGTTAATCAAATCACGTTAATCAAGAAAATCAAGTGTCGATTGAAATTAAGAGACATACACACATGTTAAGGTATGGAATTGTGAAGTTAAGGTACCCAAACAAACTTAACTCATCCCTGTAATGGCACCATGAATAAGAAAAATGTGAATATGCATGTTGAAGCTTGCTTAATGTAATCTGGGATCATAAACTAAAAAACCCGGGTTAATTATAATCTTATCAGTATTGCATTGTGCAAAGGGGAAGAGAAAGAGAGTGTGGGAAAAAATATCAGAAAAAGAGATTAAAAAAGAAAAATTACCAGCTATTATCTCTCTTACAATTCCCTCCAAACCATTATTTTTCCCCAGCTAGTAAGCCTTAATATTGATTGATTGAACAGATAATGGAGTATCTCATTTAGCTTAGATGTCAGAAGGCTGTGGTTTTTTAAAGAAAAGGTGCTGAGTTATGGGGCATTCACTATGCTGCATGTAAGAGGTTAAATTGATGCAGTGCTCAAACTATGCCTGTAAATTTCTATAGCTATGAATATTTTTCTTAATTAAACTAATACTAATAGACTATTTCCTCAATTGGAAGTCCACTCCACTTATTCACTATTCAATTTGTAAAAATCAGACCTTACTTTTTTCCTTCATACTGACCCTTTTAATTTAACCTATGTCCTCTAGTTGTGGTAATTTCAGAGTATCAAAGAGACACTCAGGATTTCAAATAGATCATCAAACATATTTGGTAATAGCTCTTAGCCACAGTAACTTGAATTAGATATAGGAAACTATTAAAAACAGGAAACTCAAACATCAAGACCTTTGAATTTGATGATGTGCAGATTTAAATATTTTCATTTTTTTTAGCTTTCTTGTCCAATTCACAATCAGATCCTAAACTATGTCCATTCTTCAGTTTCATGTCAGATGTGAATGAAATGACATGAAAATGGTTACTTTTGTGACAGTTCCTCCATTCAGGATGGCAGAAAATCTCACAAGGCTTGTTTATAACACAAAGATTTCCACCACTGAGCTTCTGAGGAGTTGACATTATTAATTCTGAACACAAACCCTGATTTCATTTTAGATTCAAAGATTAGCTATATTAGTATCATGGTGTGATCTCTTCAATTAAAAATAAAATAAAATAAAAATATATAATTAAGGAGAAAGGGCCAAACTGTAGCAAAATTCCTGGAATTTGAAGGGAGGAGCATAGAGTGCAGGAGAGAAGAGTTGGGAGGAGGCACCTAGGACTTGAGTTGTACCCCCTTGGCTGGAAAGCTAGCTAAAGAGCAACATCATATCTTCAAAGAACATTAATTCTTATTAATACACCTGTTTTGTTTTAGAAGCATAGAGTCCTATCATGTAACCCACTGTTTCTCAGCCAGTGGTATGAGTACCCTTAGGGGTACTCAAGAGAAGTCTGGGGGGTACGTCAACACAACTGAAATTTGTTGCAATGGTAGAAAAAATTATGTGTGTCTGAAAACTGTAGGTGCTGGGGTTACTTATAATTTTTATTTTAAAAAAGGGTACTTTATGAAAAAAGGTTGAGAAACAGTGATGTAACCAATATGTAGCGCAAAAAATCAAGCTATATCCTGCATTCTAGATGCTGCCTGATTGATACAGGGTAAAATAATAACTCTGTGTTGTTGAACTTCTCTCATAAACTCTTTATGCAAGCTCACATCCCTTCTTTTACTGCTACTACATATTGGAGTGGAAATATGTATGTATTTTATAGATAGGGACCTCATATTTAGATGGACATGGGAAATGCCATATAGTTACATAAGAGGTTGTTTTTTTATAATAAAGCAAACTACTGTATCAAATGACAAAGTGTTGGTATGCAACTTGGAGAGGAAAAATACTTTAAAATATCTTTATGACTTGGAACTCACTTGAGTAGAAAAAGCTGGCCTAATTTTTCAGCAGATAATTGGCAAGCTTAGATACTGTAAGCCTATTTATAGTCTATATACCATTGAATAGGTCATGGGATTGCCTAATAGTTCTTTATTCAAATTCTAATTCAAGTACATATTGTAGCATCTTTTGTGAGTGTTAGGAGGCAAATATTTCCCTAGGCCACTACCCTAGGAACCCAGAAATCTGATAACTTTCAAAGGGAGTTCCTTTTTTCAACAGGTGACCCCTCTCCACATACTCTGTCTAATTAATTGAAAGCTGGCAACAGACTTTCAAAGCTGATGTTCGCTGGAAATGGCCATTAGGCACACAAATCAGAGATATGATGATCATGGTGTCAAGGCAGGTCATCCACTTGCACTAGAGCTGAAATGCCTTTCCTTCAAATGCACTCTACATGCAGTGGAATTCCCAAGTGGTTTCTTGTCCTCTACATACCCAGCTCATTAACGTGAGATTCCATGACTTTTGTACCTCATTATAGATGCCACAATCTCCTAGCAATGGTGTTTTTTTTAATGTTTCTTGAATTAGTATCTTTTGCCCTTTCTTGTCCCTATAGCAAAATCCCCATTGGACTATTATCAGTAAGAATGAAACAGGCTCAGCTCTATCAGTCTTATAGAAAGAGAAGGCTGTGACAGTTCCTATTTCAAGTTTCATAAGCATTTTGAGTTACAACAGTTGTATCCACTGGTTTGTATGTACAGGATAATCTCACTTAATACTTGTCAGACTCTCTTAACCTTGCTGTAATATTTCAGATGCAGATTAAGGATATTAGAAGGAGAATTATAGCTCACTACCGTGCACAGGTTTTAAAATTCTCATAAAGGCACAGGCTGTGAAGCTGAGAAATATTTTTATTCTCTCAAGTAGGCAAGTCAGATAGGTTTTAATCTTCATTTTATATCAATTGATAACATTAATACTTTCTAAATATTAGCCCCATTGCTGAACTACTTTAATATTAGAAAGATTTTTGTTTCAGCCACACAATTCTTCTTGGGTAAAACTTAGTCTACATCTATATTTTAATGATTGTGGATGAAATTTAATTATATATGCCCCTTTTCCTGATCATTACTCTTCATCAAATGTATCAATTCAGGATATGGTTTAATGATTATTTACTGTTGCACTTTGTCACTCCTCATCAGAAGTGTTGGAAAATGGGCTTACTTTTCTTATGAGTGTTCTTTTTACAGTCTTTAACTATTGTGCTAAAATTTAACAATGAGGGTTGGTCCCTACTCTCTTATATGCAAAAACCCCGAAGAACTTAAAGATGTCTTTTTGTCTGGGGTACAGCTGTATCCTCTGTTTGCTTGTTAACCCTTTTCTCCCTCTGCATCCCCACTCCAATACCATTATTTATCCTTGTTTATGTGCATTTGGCTTTCTGTCATTTTTTTTCCAGTAAGATTCATTAATGCCCTGTCTTTAATACAGTCTCCACAAATCAAGCTAGTAATCCTTTCTGCTGTTTGGGGGCTGATTCAGAGATCACTGAGGTGAATGGCCAGACTCCATTTGAGTTCAAGAGGATTTGGAGTAGAACCACTGTCAGGAATAGGAGGAAGTGCTGATAATGCAGCATAACCAGTCCCTGGGAGTGTGCTTTGAGGCACTCAAAGAGAGCTCTCCTATTGACTGAAAAATGGTGTTGAAAAGATCTAAGAGGAACCTTGTCCAGTCTTACCACAGCCTATGCCTCTAGTTATTCAGGCATTAAAGAGCCTATTCTAATGTCCATTGAAGTCAGTGAGAGTCTTTCCATGGGGAGTGGATCAGGCCTAAAGTAAGGGTGTGCTGAGGCATTAGAAGTCCTAAAGCTTCAGATAATGCATAGACGAGCTAGGGAGAAAGAAGATTTATAGCTTTAACTCAAACTTTAAAAATAAACAAAATTTCGAGCACATACCACACATGCAAACGCTCACTGAAAAGATGAACATTTCAGATGGTTCCTGAGTGTCTGAATAGTGAGGGTTTAAATGGAAACTATTATGCAACTTTAGTGCTAGCAAGCACTTAAATGCCTGCTCTGAACCCTTAACATATTCGTTTCTCTCTTGGCCTCCATTTGTCTCTCTTCCCATTTTGAATAAAGCATGCTTTATGGATGGATTGCTACCAGTGTTGAACATGGTAGTGGCACCATTCTTATATGTTTAAGAAATAGGCCCTTTTGCCTTGCCAGTGTTTCTCAAAGTGTTCCATCGGCCCGCTTTGGGAAAGCCACTAGCGAACCCCCTCCCTAAAGGATCCATAGCCACGGAGCCTTGTGGCACCTTTTGGCTGGAAATGGTGAACCGGAGCCAATGGGAGCTGCAAGGCTCCATGGTTACAGACCCTTTACATAAACAAAGTGGCACAAGCCCTCTAGTGGCGTTAGCAAAGTGTGCCCACAGAACACGTTGAGAAGCATTGGCCTGTGCTATGAGCCTCAAAGATGTTCGGCACCATGTAATTTACCTACACTGGGAAAAGATGCAGAGGAGGAAGAGAAGGTGGATGACAGGTGCCAGCACTTTTAGAAAAGCATCCTTCAAGCAAGTGGATCAAGCAAAGCTGCCAGCACATAATTATCCCTTTTCATAAGTTCCACTGATTTTAGGGTATGAGAGCAATTTAGCTGGTTAAGTCTTGATTTTGATTTGCTATAAGCATAACAGCAGTGATATTGCTTCTTGATTTTGCTACTGCAGTGAAGCAGATATCAGTCAAATTCAAAAACATTATATGCTTAGTTCCCTAAATTGATGCTTCTTATTCTTGCTATATAACTTCAGCTTATGTCTCTTGGCCGCTCAGGTTCTCTGCTTTTAAGGCATCTAAGCCTGGTGTTTTCCCTTGTGAACAGAATGTCAACACTGACATACCCAGGTGTTCACTGTCCTTTTGTTAAATAACACTTGTGCAGCAGATGGCGGGGATGACTAAGCATGCATTTGCTCCAGCAATAAAAGAAACCATCAAAAATCCTTACCAGCTGTTTTTTCTTCATCACCATTTCATTGCATCAATTGTGGGTTAAGGAGGGCAATGACTGAACTTTTTAGTGATTTCTCAGGCTTCTTGGGAATCTGGATGCCCTGTTGGGTCTTTTTATTGCTCAGTGTCTTGCTAATATGTGATTTGTGAAAAATTCTCAACAGTAGCTTTGCATTTGAGATTATTTCCCCCTTAATGTTAATCTTTCTGTCATTTACTCCTCCATTAAGCAAAGCCCTTAGTTCCACTTTCTTTTCTTGACTGCATCATAGGTAGGTTGAAGATATTTTAAAAAACCAAATATTTGGATGAATCTGAATGGTAACTGGCCCCATAAAGCTTACAGCCTACAAGTATAAAAGGTGCAAGTGGCTGAACAAGCATTATCCCAGAAGCAGAGTTGATAGTTTTCCCATCTGTGTTCTCCATCATACTGGGAAAACACCTCTCAGTTTAATTAGAATGACAGATGTCTGCACTAAGGTTTGCAGAAAGCACTCATACTGTAGCAATATTTTCTTAGATTCATAGCCCAGTGAATGTTGACAGAGCAAAAAGTAAGGGATAACATGTTTCTCTGCATCACATATTTCTGGGAGAATAGGTAAGTTTTGCTGTTTGATCTGATGGGCATCAAGTCCAAATTGTGCTGGAGAAAGGCACAAGTGAGTTACAGAGCTGTCTGTCAAAGAAAATGACCCACTACCAGGCCTGTATTGTTTAAACAAGGGCTTTCTCTTAAATCGAGTGCTGATTGCAACTGCTGCAGTATCTAATTTATCTGGTAATCATTAACATGGTACTTTAATTCCCCAGGGAGGAAAGCAGTGTCTACTGTACTCATGACCCAAATCACTTAGGGATCCATAGGTCAAAACCCAAACACCTTAAACTTTACTTGGATATCAGCTGGTAACCTGTGCTGAGCATGGCACATTGGGTATTGTGTTTTCTGCATGAATCACCTCTTAATAAGCTAGCTGGAGTCCTCTGGGTTAGTTTCAGTTTCTGAAGTGTCAAGGTATAATTTCAGCTAGAGCACATTACAGATATCCAGGAAGCTCAAAATCATTCATCAGCCAGTTCAGATCATAGAACAAAATTAGCATGTCCTTTCTACACAAAACACTGGCAGCAACTAACACAGCCACCAATTATAATTGTACAGGACTAAGACCAACCTGAGTAAGGCCAAAGAGACCTAATGACTCAATGCTTTGCAGGAGGTACCTTGCCACAAATGTAACTCAATTCTTTGGTCTGAGCATTTTGATATGTGAATAATTGGAAATATCAGAATGAGGAGATGATTTCTTGAAAAAGGGTCCTAAGAGAAGCTGGCATCTTATCCTCACATATTGACAATCAGCTTCTTTGATGGCTCAATAACACCCGTTCCCTTGCCTTCACCAGCAAAGGGAACGTGTTACCATTTGAGAACTTCAGCAAATAACCAGCTAAAACACAAGCAAAGAACACTCTGCATTTGTCTCATAGAGGGCATGGCTATGCCCCTAAAGAAACTACTCAGGCCAAATCTAAGGGGTCTTATCTGCAAAAGTTTAGTAATTCCTAATAAGGGAATATCATCTGTGTCATCCCACGCAGAACTGCTTAGATTAGCTGAAGTTATTCATGATAGGAAATGGTTTCACTAACTGGAACTTTGTAGATGCTGCATTGTTTGTAAAGACACCTTCTATGAAGCCAAATCACAAGCCTTCATTATCTCTTTGTATGACTCTTTAATTATTAATCCTCAATGGAACCTCTCCAGCAAGAGATGCTGATTGGCTCCATGGGGCCCACACTGGAATCACAATTGCTCATTTTGAACTGTAACTATTCAATTCCCTGTAACATAGGGTATTTGCAAATTCCCCTTTCCTACCAGCTTTACTAAAATACTGTCTCACTTAGCCAAGAGTCTGAGCGGTTATTGGAGCCCACCAGGGTTAGCACCTATAACACCCACCTGTGGAAATATCTACAGTGGTTGCTTCAGAGTTGTGGTACATCTGGCATGCAGTTGGGGCTTTGATGCACTTTGACACGGGGCAGCATCATTAATTAAACTATCAGGATGAAATTATTCTAATTTGAGAAAGAATTCACTATTTTGCAACCTGTATAGTAGGGGAGAAACATAAATTGGGATGACAATGTGTGGGGAACAGTTCTTTAGATTTTGGACAGCACCATATTTATATCAAGAGTAGCCTGAAGGAGCAACAGCATTTTATCTCTTCTAGATTTTCTGTAGATGTGGAAGCCATATAATGTATCTGCTACTGTCTCCTCAAGTTTCCCCTTCATTTCAGAAGGAAATTGATACCAAGGGGAAAACAGCACATTTCTGAGGAACAAGAAAAGAGAAATTATACAATACTGGCCTATGTCACACAATAAAGAGCAAAACAGTAAGTAACCCCACACACCTGTTCCCTTACTCCAGATATAGTTACACACAGTAGGCAGAAGTTTGTTTTCTCCTTAAATAATGTATGTGATCATGTAATGAAAGATCTTGTTATAATGTGTACACACAAGTGTGCAGAGTTAAAGCTACTTTAGGAACCATAATTCTAAATGCCCTCATTTTGTAATATGTTACAAGCCAAACCTCACTTCCTTACATCAGTATGTCATTAAAAAAAAAAATAGATGTTCTCTGGGTTCACATTTAAGATATATTTTCATTGTATTTTTAATATAGAAACTCTCTAGTCTTTTGACCCAGTAAATTTTGAAGTTCAGTAGCTGTATATTGCATTACAAGATTGCAAAGATTCTACAGCTTTTCACAGACTTCTCTATTTTAAATTTTAGGGGTAGCTTTGAAAATGATAGAGGTCCAGATCATTAGCGAACGGGTGTGGGTGGCGGGTGTGTGTGTGAATAAAGGTGGATTGAAGATATATTTGTTCTCCCTTAATTCTGAGTTTCCCAGGTGTCATTCATGCAACCGGGAATCATTGGTATGTAAGGAAGACCCAGCCACACCCACAAGCCAGCAATCAGGATGTGAAGCAAGATTCGCACCTCCACAATTATATAAAGCTGTCCTATTGTATGGGAGAACTTAATCCAGAATGTTTCAGAAAACATTGTAAGTGTGAACTGTGCAAGCCACAGTAAATATAGGGGTCTAATTCTGCTTCATTAAAAATGGAGTGAAAGTCTTACTGATTTCAGTGGGAGTGGTATGGGATAGGTATATTAAATATCGATTAACTGAATAATCACTTAACTTCATGAATACTTATCGGCTAGTTGACTATTCTATAGTTCCCGGGGGTGGAGCCAGCAGCCACTGAGCTCCAGTCCCACTCCTGGGGAATCCCCTGTCACCTCATGTTGCTTCCTCTCTATGGCTACGTCTATACTGCAGCCTTCTTCTGCAAAAGCTTATGCAAATGAAGCATGGAGTAAAATATCGGCATGCTTCATTTGCATAATTAATTAGCAGACATTTTTGAGGCTTTTGTGCAAAAAGGAGCTGTGTAGATGGCTCCTTTTTTGTGCAAAACCCACCTCTTACGCAAGTGCCATTCTTCCTTATTTTTTCAGGAAGAACGGCTCTTGCGCAAGAGGGAGTTTTTGTGCAAAAAGGAACCATCTACACTGCTCCTTTTTGCACAAAAGCCTCTTGAGCAAAAATGGCTGCTAATTATGCAAATGAAGCATGCCAATATTCTACTCTGCACTTCATTTGCATAAGCTTTTGCGGAAGAAGGCTGCCGTATAGACATAGCCTATCAGAGGCAGCAGCGTGTGTGGTGCCAGGAGGTAGCTGGTTCATGAGGGAAGCTAAACCAGCTCTCCTCATGGACTGGCTGTCTGCCACCCTGTGCTGTTGGGTTGGCAGCAGCCCCTGCCTGGCGCGAGCGTCTGAGCTCCTGGGTCCAGCATGAGCCAGAATTGAGCCAGGCTGCCTGCTCACCTGTCTCCTAATACACTTTAAATGCAAAACTGCAGCAGGGGTAGGTCCCGGACCTGGCACAAGCCAAGACTGAGCTGGGCTGCTGCTCAGCCTACTAAAAAATTTACTTTATGTAATCTATAGTATTAACTTTTAAGCTTTTGCTTATCAGTTCATCGACTATACTGTTACATCCCTGTTATGGGACTTAAATATTCAGTCTGATAGTGTTTTAGTTCATCATATTTAAATGCTTGTGAGAGAGACCACTAGTAATGAGATGGGGTTTTTTTCAGCATGGAAGACAGCTGCACAGATCTTCATACTCACCTGAGTATATTCTTACTAGACAGCTCCTTTTTCAAACTACATTTTTTAATGTAGTGGTCCTAGCTATCATAGCAAAGTGTTTGAAAATGATAGGCTCCTGTATCTTCCAGTAGAAAATTTGAAAGCAACTCAGCAGTACAGGAAGACTGCTAGGTGTTCAAAGAGTTCTTATGTGTGTATAGCTATCTTGATGCAGTTAGACAGCAACAGACATGATATTATTTCCATGCTGAAGCCTTACTTTTGAATTTTTAAAATTATTATAATGTCACCCGGAGAAGAAACTTTTACTGGAAAATTTTGGAAAGGAGAGCAATACACACCATCTGCTAAATGGATCAAAGAGTTTTGTGATTGAGTTTGAATCTTTTTTGTAATGAAGAAACATTTATTACCTATGGTTTTAATTTACTTGTGTGTGTTTCAGATACTAGTATTTAATGCAATAATGTGTTCACATAGTTGGAGAAATGTAAGACCTTATTTCAAATTTAAGTAAATAGCCTTTTGAATTATTATTATAGGTATTATTTTGAGATTATTAATATTATTGAAGGAGGGATTGGAGAACTCAGAATTATTTAATACATGTTTGACCTCCCTGACACCCTCAGGACCTGACTGGTCCTAGATGAGGGATTTTTCCAGACCAGGGGAGGTCATTTCAGGCCCCCTGCTGTCCTCACTCCCAACCCCTCAAACTTCCTGGCTTCCCCCATAGTCCAGCTGAGCTGTGGGGCAGCTTCCTGGCTCCCTCCTCAGCCCAGCTAAGCTATTCACCAGCTCCCGGGCCCCCACCCCACTGCAGTGCGCCAGGACTCTGATCCAGGAATATCCATGGTTGTGCCGAACCATGGATGTTGGCGGACCAGAGAATCCCAGATTTTAGAGGTGCAACCTGTACTACTTTTGGCATAAATAGAATAATGCCTATTTTCTCAGTAATGGGTTCTATTTATTTGCACTGAATCTTCATATTCATTATAATTTACCCACCCTGTCAGTAGAGGGACCAGTTAGTACAGCTGATGTTGTACATAGTGAGGAATAATTTTAATATTAGCTTTTTTCAGAAGAATGCATGTAGAATATGCAGCTATTACAGAAAAGGGCCCACTCTTCAGGGCTGGCCAGGCTTCACTCAGCAGAGGACTTATGGGGAAGCCCAGAAGGCTGCAACATCCTTATGATTCCCCAATGCGGGGGTCACTCTTGGCCTAAGTTATACGTTTCAGGGTCTTCAGACTAGGTGTGTTTCACAGAGGTGCATCCATATATACTCTTTTCAAGAATAACATAGTGTGGCAAGGGCCCCTCTTCCCCAAGCCACTACTGGGGAGGCCTCCTCCCCTTAGCCCCCCCCCAGTTAGGGGTTTTGCAGCGGGTCTCAATGGTAGGAGCCCGGGCCACGTGCCCACAGGCTCCCTCCTTAGCTGCCTTTACCTAATGCTGGTCAAAATTGTTCTCTCTGGTTTCTTCCTCTCTGCCTCTCCACCACCTTCCTTTTGTCCTCTCCTCTCCTCCAGCCTCCAACTGCTGAGGCTTTTAAAGGCCCTCAGACAGACAGCAGAGAAGTCAGCTGGTCCCAATTAGCCTGAGCCAGCTCCTCCCAGCTGCATCTAATTGGGCTGCAGTTCTCTGCTTCTCTCACAGGGTTTTTCCCTTTGGGCTGCCTTTTCCCCTCTGCAGCCGCTCCTGGCCTGACCCTGTCACACATCCTCCCCTCTGCTCAACCCCATGGGGTTGGGTTACTTGGTCGGACAACAATGCACCCTTGACAACCCGTCCTGCATTCCCATGCTGGGTTCCTGATCTGTGTTGCACATGGAAGTGGAAGGGCTGCAGGGACAGGAACCACCGGGTAACCCTCGAATTTCTGTCCTTGTTTCGTGCATCCACTGCAGAGGTGCATGATCAGTGACCAGGGTAAACTTCCGCCCAAGAAGGTAGTAGCGAAGGCTTTCCATGGCCCACTTTAGAGACATTCCCTTTCTACCACGGCGTAGTTTCGTTTCCTCGGCAGAAGCTTCCTGCTGAGGTACAGGATTGGGTGCTCCTCTTCTCCAACCATTTGAGATAATACCACTCCCAGTCCTACCTCGGAGGCATCGGTCTGCAAGATAAACTCCTTCTTAAAATCAGGGGCTATGAGAACTGGATCACCGCAGATGGCATTCTTGAGATCTTTAAAAGCTTCTTCCGTCTCCATGGTCCACTTTACAATGTCGGGACCACGTGCTCTAGTCAGGTTGGTCAGAGGGCAGGCCCTGGAGGCAAAGTTGGGGATGAATCTGCGGTAATATCCAACCAACCCTAAGAATGCCCTGACCTGCTTTTTCCGGGTTGGTCGGGGCCAATTCTGTATTGCATCCACTTTGTTGAGCTGGGGCCTCACTATCCTCCTTCCCACGATATACCCGAGATATTTGGCCTCGGCCAGCCCAATCGTACACTTTGCAGGGTTCGCCATAAGTCCCGCTCTCCTTAATGTCTCCAATACTGCCTCTACTTTTTCAATGTGTGTGTCCCAGTCAGGACTGTGGACAACAACATCATCCAAATAGGCAGCTGCGCATTTGGCATGGGGCCGCAACAGCTTGTCCATGAGCCTTTGAAACGTTGCAGGAGCCCCATGCAAACCAAAAGGGAGGACCGTGTATTGAAAGAGACCCTCTGGAGTCGAAAAGGCTGTCTTTTCTTTGGCCCCTGGTGCTAGGGGATCTGCCAGTACCCTTGGTCAAATCAAGGGTGGATAGAAATCGGGCCTTGCCCAGTTGGTCAATGAGTTCATCCACCCTTGGCATGGGATAGGCATCGAATTTGGATACTTCGCTTAACTTTCGAAAGTCATTGCAAAAGCGTAGGCTTCCATCTGGGCACCATAACAATAGGGCTAGACCACTGGCTATGGACTCTTCAATGACTCCGAGCTTCAGCATTTTTTCAACTTCAGCTTGGACCTCTTTTCGTTTTGCCTCAGGTATCCGGTATGGCTTAACGTGCACCTTCACCCTGGGGTCTGTGATGATGTCATGGTAAACCTCCGTAGTTCTACCCGGTTCTGTCGAAAACACATCCCGATTCCGCTCAATCATGTCGGCTGCTTCGCCTGTTCGTCCGAGTCAGCTCAGGAGATATTCCCACCTGCCTTGGTGGGTTTTCTGGGGTGGTGGCCCCAGCACAACCAAGGCCACTTCTCTGTCTCGCCAGGGTTTCAGCAGGTTGACGTGATATACTTGCTCAGGCTTTCGCCAGGCTGGCGAACCTTATAGTTTACCTCTCCCACTGCTTCTATTATTTCATATGGCCCCTGCCATTGGGCTAGAGCTTACTCTCCGCCGTCGGCACTAGCACCATCACCCGGTCTCCCACCTGGAACTTCCGGGAGGTTGCTCGCCGGTTGTAATAGACCTGTTGGGCTTCCTGTGCCTTTCTAGGTGCTCCCGCACTATGGGGTGACTCTGGCAATCCTGTCCTCATTTGGAGCACATGATCAACTACATTTCTCCCCAGGTTGGGTTGTTCCTCCCAGGCCTCTTTAGCAAGGTCTAGTATGCCCCGTGGGTTACGCCCATACAAAAGTTCAAATGGGGAGAAGCCAGTCGAAGCTTGGGGAACTTCCTTACCGCGAACATGAGGTAGGGCAGTAGCATATCCCAATCTTTGCCATCCCGGCTTACTACTTTCTTAAGCATACTTTTAGGGTCTTGTTAAACCGTTCAACTAGACCGTCGGTTTGAGGATGGTATACCGAGGTCCGCAGGGCCCGTATGCGGAGCAAGGTACACAAGTCTTTCATAAGCTTGGACACAAAGGGGTCCCTTGGTCCGTTAGGATTTCTTTAGGAATCCCTACCCTAGAAAAGATTTGAATTAGTTCCTTAGCGATGGTCTTGGATAGGGTGTTGCGTAGGGCACTGCCTCTGGGTATCGAGTAGCATAGTCCACTACAACTAGTATGCTCTGGTGGCTCCGGGCAGACTTCTCTAGTGGGCCAACTATGTCCATAGCAATCCATTCAAAGGGGATTTCAATGATTGGTAGGGGTACTAATGGGGCCCTCAGGTGTGGTCGGGGCCCATGTAGTTGGCACTCCGGGCAGGAAGCACAATACCTCTGGACTTCTACATAGATCCCAGGCCAAAAGAACCTCCGAAGAATGCGGTCCAGGGTCTTATCCACCCCTAGATGTCCTCCAAATCGATGACTGTGTGCCAATTCCAGTACTGCCCTCCGGTGCTTTTGGAGTACCAAGAGTTGTTCCACCTCTTGGCCCTGTATATGAGCTACCCTATATAGAAGCTCCCCCTTGATTATATAGTAGGGCCCCGTGCCTTGTTCCTCCCTCCACTGGGACCCCATTAACTTCAACCACCTCCTTACGGATATTCTGATATATTGGATCATTGGCTTGATCCTGCCCAAAGGTCTCACTTGGGGATCTCACCTGCTCAGGCTCCAGGAACCTAGCCCCTTTCCTCCCCTGATGAGCTGGGTCCTGCTTCAGGCTCATCCTGTCCCGGGCTTCTGCTCTAGTAGTTGGGTAGGCCTCCCCTCTACCAGTGCCTGCTTCCGACCTTGGGTCAAGATCCTGGTCCCCAATTTTTTTGCGGCCCTCCTCTCCCGTCCGGGTTTTCCGGGTTCCCAGGCATCGAGAACAGGTCCTGGGAAAACTCATGGAAGGCCGGGAGGAGCTATCCTCCTCCCCAGTCCCGTGGTAGCGAGGTCACTAAACCCGGGAAGTCTCGCCCAATGACCACCGGGTAGGGGAGCCTTGGGACCACCCCACAGTTACCTCTGTAACCCGCCCTTGTACTTCTATCTCCACAGGGATGGTGGGGTAATAATTAGTATCCCCGTGTACACAAGATACCCCAGTGTACTTGGCTTGAGTCAGCTGATCTTGCCCCACTAGCTTCCCTGAGACCAACGTAACTGCACTCCCGGAATCTACTAAGGCAGTGGTTTCTACCCCATTCATTTTCACGGGCTGGGTATACTGATGGGGGCCCACTGCTACCCCAACGAGGTTGACCAGGACACTTTGTAGGTTCCCCAGGTCACATTGCATAGGCTCGTCTATGTTAGGGCATATTGCGGTTCAGTGCCCTATCTCCCCGCAGGCATAACACCTATAACCTGGGCGGACAGCCCCTTTCTTTTGGGCTGTTGGGTCTTGATCCCTGGCCCTCTCCTGTCCAGACCCCAAGGTCTTTTGCCCGTCCCCGGTCCGCTTCTTCCGCCTCCTTTCTTCCTGTCTGGACTCGGTCAGAAACTTCAGGGCACGGGTCCTTGGGGTGAAGGCGGACCTTCTGCTCTGCTGCGCTCAACTCTGGGGCTGCGGGAAAGTCCCTTAGCTGTCAATCGTCTCTCAACGAGCCACAAGCTCATCAAACGTCGGGGTCATTCTGGCCCACCCATTCCCGAAGGTCTGGGGTAAACCCTCATGTACCGTCAAGAACGATCACCTCGATAATCTTTTCGGGCTGTGGATGTCGGGCCGCAGCCACTTCCGGGCCAGATGGACCAGATCAAACAACTGAGTTCTGGGGCCCTGGTCATCTCGATATCGCCAGTCGTGAAATCTCTGGGCTCTCACTGTGACCGTGACCCCAGCCCGTGCCAGGATCTCAGCTTTCAGCTGGGGGTAGTCGGATGCAGCTTCCTCTGCCATGTCAAGGTATGCCTTCTGGGCTTCCCGCTCAGAAAAGGGGCCAAAATGCTGGCCCACTGAGCTTGAGGCCAGGCCTCCCGCAAAGCTGTCCTTTCAAGGCCAAGAGATAGGCCTCAACCTCATCGTCTTTTGTCATTTTCTGTAAGTAGAAATTGGCCCGTATGGTCGGGCCGCATCTTGATCACGCACCTGGACTGTCAGGGCTTTCAGCTGGTTCACCACCTCCTGCAGGGTGGCCCTGTCCTGGGCTACCTGGCTCATCAACAACTGGTTGGTTTCTTGTTGGATCCGCACCGACTCCGCTGGGCAGCTGCTTGCACCCGAGTAGCCTCTTGTTGGGCAGCCGTGGCCTGCACCAGTGCTTTTACCAGGTCCTCCATGGGTACTTTTGCTTTGCGAGGGTCAACTTGGCTAGATTTGGGTTGCTGTGAGGCCTCACAGCCACGATCCCACTCCTGGCACCACGTGTGGCAAGGGCCCCTCTTCCCCAAGCCACTACTGGGGAGGCCTCCTCCTTAGCCCCCAGTTAGGGGTTTTGCAGCTGGTCTCAATGGTAGGGAGCCCGGGCCACGTGCCCACAGGCTCCCTCCTTAGCTGCCTTTACCTAATGCTGGTCAAAATTGTTCTCTCTGGTTTCTTCCTCTCTGCCTCTCCACCACCTTCCTTTGTCCTCTCCTCTCCTCTCCAGCCTCCAACTGCTGAGGCTTTTAAAGGCCCTCAGACAGACAGCAGAGAAGTCAGCTGGTCCCAATTAGCCTGAGCCAGCTCCCTCCCAGCTGCATCTAATTGGGCTGCAGTTCTCTGCTTCTCTCATAGGGGTTTTTCCCTTTTGGGCTGCCTTTTCCCCTCTCTGCAGCCGCTCCCTGGCCTGACCCTGTCACAATAGCCATACACTGGAATTTGCCAAAGGAACCCAGATATGCCCTCTCTATACTACCCAGGCATTTGCCCAAGATGACAAAATTTCCAGATGGCAAGCTATGCTGGCTTGCTGGCCTCACTCTGGAACCAAGCATCTGGCCCTTAGCTAATCAACCTCTGCTTTGATCCACAGACTGTTCAGATACCTTTGTGCAGGTGTAATTCATTTATTGTGTGGGTTCTCACCACCTTCATACTACATAGGGAGCCTCCATCTCCTATAAAAAGCAGGAAAGGGCAATCTCTTGCCCTGGTTGTCTGCTTTCCTCATCTTTCTAATTCCTGCCTGTTCCTGTTTGTAGCTTCTGCCTAATGGGTTAATTAGCATTCCAGCTCTGCTCTGCCCACAACTTAGACTCTGTTCTGTTTAACCAGCCATTTTCTGTGTTGTTTCATTGGAGCTGCTGTGACCAGAGTGCTGGTTCAGCTATTCTTGCTTAGCTGTCTGTCACAAGAAATAATGGGGGTGTGTGGGGGGGTTTTTTTGTTTGTTTTTTTACACAAGCTCTCAAAAACATTTTCTGGGACTTCTCAGACACACATGCATGCTAGAGGCCATGAGGAAAATGCAAGAGTTGTTATCCTTGAGTTGAGTTGAGTCGAGTCCCCTACAACAGTGCCATAATTAGAGTGGAGCAATAGACAACCTTAGCAGAAAG
Organism: Rafetus swinhoei; assembly: GCA_019425775.1. Taxonomy (NCBI): domain Eukaryota; kingdom Metazoa; phylum Chordata; order Testudines; family Trionychidae; genus Rafetus; species Rafetus swinhoei. The sequence goes on along the minus strand of CM033437.1, from coordinate 183,726,637 downwards.
AGCACACCATACCTGCTAGCGACCCTCCCCACATTTCACAGAATCAGAGTCAAAAGGCCTACGTGATGGATGAAGCAAAGGAATTAAAACAAATGGTTCAACACTGGCTATTTCATATGAGGGTAACATTGGAACTATTATCAAGTACATAAAAGTCCCCACAGCATATTATCAGTCCCCTCAAGTAGATTAAGCCATGTAGGTTTTAAGCAATGTAGCCCTTCCCATTAATTCCCTTATAAGCCTATCATCCTATATGTGCAATATCTTAAAATACTAAACAGAAAGTAAAATGTGTCCTTTAATCATTTCCGGTAAAATCCCTGCTCATTCTGTTCATTTAAAATTGAAGCAGAGATTAACTTGCTATCCACAAGTTAAGAATGGAAGAAATTTTACCCAGCTTGGAAAAAAAATGTGCTTAATAATTTAGCAAAGAAAACTCTTTCATGATAATAAATAATAGATTGTGTTTCTTTCCATCTCCTGGATCCACACGCAGAGGGAACTTCTCTTCCCTTCCACAGAGAAAACTGAGTTCACTTCTTGTCCTCTGTTGTGCCTTAAATGAGGTCTGAAGATTTTCTGTAAAGCAGAGAGTCCACAGAGGAGGATACTAGGTGATGAACATGATCCGTCCTCTAGAAATGTCTATAGCATCTAATTTTATTATGTTTCCCCTGGAACCACACACAAATTTCCCTGGGGCAGCCACAACCAGATGAGGTTTGAGCAGCATAGTTTTAATGGGGCTGCACTTGGAGCTGTATGAATAACTGATGTTTTATTTATTTCATTCTATTGTTTGATTCTCTTGCTGTACCAAAAAATTGAAACAAAATTTTATTTCAGTTTTGTGACAAGTTGGGTTACAGAGATATCCTTGAGGCTGTTGCCTGACGGGGCTGATCATACCAGTAAGCCCATCTACCTGTGCTCAAGGGTGCCCCATCACACTGTCTTGCTGAGCCAGAAGTTCTGGCTCATCCAACAAAGGCAGAGAGTTGGAGTAACAGCCCTTCAACAGAGCAAAACAGATGCTGAGAACAGTTTAGTAGTGGGAGGGCTCAGCCTTCCAGGGCTTGATACCATCAGAGTGCACAGCTTCAGCAGGACCAAAATCCCAGACAAATCTGTCTTACATTCTATACATATTTTACACAGAGCAAGCTCACAAAGTTCACCCCCTTTATCAATGAAAGAGATATAAACAGCCGTTGGCCCTTCCCCCACCATTTAAAGTATATACACTGGGTTTGATAAAAGTGATTTTATGAAGTATAATAGGTAGGATTTAAGTGGCTGCAAGTGATGACAGACAGAACAAAATAAGTTATTAAGCTAAAATAAAACAAAATATGCATAATATACTAAGAGAAGTTGTTACAAAACATAATTTCTCACCCTAGTTCTTATTTCAGGTAAAATCTTCAGGCTTCAGCAGTTTTTTCTGACCTGTTGTTAGAGGTTTTTTTATTTTATTTTATTTTCAGGTCTTTTCATATAACCTCACAGGGTGGAGAACAGTCTGTGAAGCCAGCTAAAGGCAAACATCATTTGTTTCCCATTCCCTTAATAGAATTTCCCTAAGGCAGGACATCTTTGTCCCATTCTGTCCACTCCTGTGGATAATATCAAATTCAAGATGGATTCTAGCACCAGGTGGCACGGTCATGGTCTTTGTAGGACCAACCACAGTTTAGGCTTGCAGGAAAAACAAGACTATTCACGGATCAGTGTCTTGACCACCGGGCCATTAAATTCTTTAAGTACCACTAATAGCTTTCTTTAGAAGACCTGGGTTAATAAACAGACTTGTACTTTATATTTCTAACTTCACATACAAGAAAGATACATGCACACAAATAGAATACACATTCAGCAGATTACAAGCTTTTCAATGGAAGTTACATTCTGCATTTTGAACAAAGCGTGTTTGTTTTTTGCATATTCCTATTCAAAACATAAAAATATTAGGGTGCCGTTTCACAAGTTTCACTCAAAATGAAACATTTCAAATCTTTCAGTGACCCAAAAAGTTGAGAGGAACATGAATTGGGATGGGAAAAAAAGTGTTTCATTTTAAGGCTTTTTTTTTTTTTTTTTAACATAGAATTGAAGGAAATTAAAAAAATCTAGGTGTCTACGTCCTCTGCTCACTATACTCACCTCACCCACCCGCTCCAGATGCTTTTGCTTCACTGAGAAAGACCGTTAATGCTGATGACTTAATTCTGTTGCCCAGCAGGAATTCTATAGTCCAGCAGGAAAAAAAATTATATATAGAGAAAAACAAAAAATATTTTGTAATGGATAATCAAAATATTGCATTCAAAAACATCAAAATAATTTCTGGCATTCTTTTACGTTAAGTGTATGGGAATTGTTTCTTTAATTCTAGAAAAAATGGTGAATTTGACATGAACTTGTAAAATATCTGTCAACTCAAATCTGCATTTGTTTTTAATTGGGAAAATATGGCTAAAACATTTCACTGCTCAGAGCTGTAGCTGTGCTTGTGGGGACCTATCAGGTCACAAGAGTCAAGACCTACATTTGAATATTCATCATACACACAGAGAAGAGCTGGATTTGAGAGTGAGCCCTACATTCTTTATCACATGAAGCCCAGTGAGAGAGAGATGTCTCGTGATCTCTATAAAGGAATCCTTATAGAGGTTTACAGCCAGTCCCCGAGTTACGAACCAAATACTTGGCTATAACTCAAAGTGTTCGTAACTCGGATCCCATTGAGTTACATGGTGACTGCGCTGTTTGTAAATGCAGATCGCGTTCGTAACTTGGGGACCGCATTTACGACCGCTTTGGTTGTAAGTGCAGATGGTCGTAAGTGGAGGTGGTCGTAAATCAGAGACTGGCTGTATTTCTCCAGAGAAGTTTCTGAGGGAGGGGATGGTTGGTGCCATGTAAGAGTGAAATTAAGTACTGGGACTTACTGGTATGCAACCTGGGGCAGCTGGATTCCTTGGCAAAGTGGGAAGTGTCTCTGGGACCCTGGAAGGGCGGACCCTCCAGCACAAGGGGAAATTTGAAAAGCCAGGCATGAGGATTCTGATCACCACTGCTGCAGTAGCAGTAGCCAGTAGCTCCAGACTCTTTTAAATCACTGAAACCTGGGGTAGCTGCCCCTTTTGCTCCCTTTCCCCCATTGAGGGACCTACTGATAGGGTCTGGCAGTGAGGTGGATGGGGGGGCAAAAGGAGCCACTACTTCAATATCAGCCGTGTACAAGCTATACTGGTGGCCACTTCTTGCTGGTACACTGTACCAGCTCACTTTCACCTCTGTGCCAAGCATGGTGTGGTGAAATTTTTGTTATCCTCCACTCCTAGGAAATAGATGTTGCCAGTGATGGAATGTGTTGGATAAAAAAGCTTACTGTTCTGCCTCCACCCCCTACCAACAGATCCAACTCCCAGCAGCTTGAGGTAGTCTGAGGGGGGAAGGAGGCACCTACTGATGACATTAGCTGGCAATGTCGGCTGTCAGAAGCCCCACAACAGCTGGCTGGACAGATGGGAGTCAGGTGCACATGCCTGAAGATGCAACATTATTGTGTCGGGGGGGCAATGCCGGTTAATAAAGATTTCTGGCTAACAGAGTGCTGGATAACAAAGTTTTCGTATCTCAACTTAAGCATATCTAAACTTAAAAATATCTCAGCTTCAGACCAGCATTCCAATCACTACACTTCTGCCTTCCAAGTCTATGGATTTTCCATATGAGCTACAGGTTCCGTACCCTTCTATTTGTCTGTGGGGAAACCATTGTCCTGGCTGGCTGCCTCTCCCTATTCTTCTACTTTTTGGAGGAAAGGCTCCTGAATGCTATGTGGCCATTTGTTCATGTTCATCCTCTGCCACAAAACACAGGACTAGAATGCTGCAGCAACACTTAGCCCTCCACATTCACTTAGCACACGTCTGCAGCAGCTCAGACTGCCTTTAGGCTCTTGCCCTTCTTGACACATTTGAGAGTAGTTGATGATTCTGCCACTATTGACCCTTTCACAGGCCAGGGAAGGGGTGAAATCTTCTTTGTGTTACCTCTGCTTTTCAGCTTCTGAAATGTGGGTGTAAAGGGAGATTCAATGAAATGATAACTCGGTGTCAGCAGAAAAAATTGCATGTTGGTTTGAGGAAAGGTTTAGGGAGGGAGGTTCTTCCCTGCCTGCTTTGCCTTTCCCACCCTATCTCTGTAGGTAAATGTATGAAGGTCTGTGATCAACTGGTTCTTGCAGCGTGGATGTTACCAATCTGTTACCCTGAGGCCTCTCTGTCTCTGTATTTATGTACTGTATATATTTTAAAAGGATCTTAGCTCTTTTAAGGACCTCAGTAGCAACACTTTCTTGGTACAGAAAATAGAGAAGAAGTAGGGCAAGCCCAATGTATTGTTAAAACACATAATTTTCTTACGTGTGAATCTCTGCAATCTTTATTTTGAAATACCAGTTCAGTGAATAAAATTATTGTGAATTATTTTCTTTTGTCTCCAGGCTTGCTACGGGAGCTTTGTAAAGGCTGCATAAATAGCAAAGCAACTTTTACATTTACAGATGCCTTTACATTTACAAATGCCTTTATCTCACAGGCATATTTGACAGACTAGGCCCACTTATAGTTTGAAAAGCCAGACACTTGTTTGAATTGCTCAGCACAGAACATTTGAAACAATCGATGACAACTTACAAGGGTGTCTGTAGAATGCTCCCTATTGTAAAGAGAGCTGCAGAGCGCAGTGTGTAACTCGAGTGGTCATATGATGGGAGAATAGTTGCATTCATTTCCTAGGAACTAAAGCAGTTATTAGCGACATCACTGGCTCTTGGTTATAATATTATTTATCAACTTGCATTTGAATGAGCTTTTGTTAGTCCATTCAATAATAAAATGCTACTTTTTTGTCAGTTGCCATGCAGCTATCATTACTGTGTCTATTCTGGTCTCTCTCCCTGCTGGTGTTTTCACCTACAGCCAAGTGCTTATGCAAACAACAGGCCTACTTCTGTGTGAATATGTGAGTTTGTGTATACTAATTATAAAAGAGAAATTTCTGAGTACTAATAGCTCCTGAGCCAGTTGGTGTTGCACTGGATTGCTGGTGCTGCTCAAGCCACAGTTGTCCTCTTGCTATTAAACTGTTAGCAAACTGTAGTTACTAGATGAAAACAAAATCAGGAGTTAGTTGCTGGTTGCTGAAGGTTTTGTAATCCTTTGTTCTTTTTCCCACCAATCTTTAAATAGACATATAACTACACCATCATAACAGTGGGAGGTGATGTCTATATCACCCATCAAAGAGGAATATGTATGATGTGTGACATATAATATGTGTGCGTGTATAAAAGTACTAGTGTTTTGTGTGTATAATTTAACTGTAGGTGTGTAACTACAATGTAAACTTGTCAAACTCTGTTACATTGCATGTGGGCATGAATTGCTTCCTCTCCCATTTGAATGAGATTTTGGATGTCTCCAAAACATGTTGGAAAAACAGGATAATACTGAATATATCTTCTTAATAGATAATGCCTCACTTATTTCCCACTGAGGAAGTCCAATATGAGTTATTCCATTGGCATCAATGGGCTGTGGATCATGGCCATAGTGCTTTGATCCTAAAGAATGTTTTCAGCTGTAGTAAGTTATCATTCACACATCACTGGAATGGTGTGAATTCTCTTCTAAAACAACTATTCCAAGCTGTTCAGCAATAAAACCTATCCTTGCAGAAGAGGACATATAGCAGCATATTTTATACATTTTAAATACAGATAGTCCAATATATTGTAGCCTGATATTCTGCGGTAGGCAAGGTACTAGAGGCATGCTTCGTTTTTTTAACAGCTAATGCTTGTTCTTTGTCTTCATAGTGTGCATTTTGTATATATAATGGATGTAACTATTGGTAGGGAATGGCACTAGGGGACGTGGTGCACAATACCAAGTAATGGGATTAGGTGCCATTACTAATGATTCTCTTTGTGTGGTGTCTTTGTTTCATTTTGTGTGGATATAATCTCTCAATACACAGATAATTAGGACAAAAGAAAAATCGTAATAGCCAAATGCTGATTTATTTTGCTTTGTTATGGAAGTGTGCACACAAAATATATAATTATGTTTCCATAAAATTTTTTCATTGCCATATTATTTGTTTCATAGATAGTTTTTTGTTGTTGTTGTTGTTCCTCTAATTACTTTGGGAATTGGCCTAAATGGCGGTGGGAGAGGAGCACCATATAAAGCCTATTGTGCTGAATTTCCACCAGAGATCTTGGAATTTCTTTCATGGAAACTGGCTAAATCACCAGTAAATGAAGAGCTTTTATACCAGGTGGATGTTGAATTGATTCAAAGGCGCTCAGCTGCTGCATCATCTTTATTTTCACACATCAAAGCTAAGCACATTGCAAGCAATTAATCATGTACTTGTTTATTGTTTTGGATTAAATGCATTTTACACACTTTTTGTTGCTGAATTTAATTTAATTACAAATCATCCCTATGTGAATCTGTCACTACTTTAGTACGTTCAGAGAAAGGAAAGGATGAGAGAGAAATAAATTAGGTTTCCTTTTGTGATGTTGGTTATTTTAGAATCAAAGGGAACATAAGACACATTACTTATCACTGCTATTTTTAAAACAAATCAACTGCAAAAACTATTTACCGGCATGTTTGGCAACATGAAAAAAAAAGCTCCTAAGCTTTAGATGCTAATTATCTATTGTGTGAAAATTTGTGGACAGTCCCTAGAGAGATTAAGGGCACGTCTACACAGAAGCATTATTTCAAAATAACTTGAAATAACAAAGCAAGCATCTACACAGCAAGTCCATCATTTCAAAATAGTTTCATCATAATTTTGAAATAATGGGCACCTTATCTGGAAATCCCTAACCCTCAATTTATGGCAAATAACATTTATTTCAAAATAGGATGTTTGTAGACAGTGCAGTTGTGGTTATTTTGAAATAAGGGGCCTCCAGGCTCCCACAGGTTCCCTGGTGGCCACTCTGTCCACACTCATCAGAACTTTTTAGTTCCCCTTCCCCTGCAGCCCTTAAAGTTGCAGCCACAGGGGAAAAGGCTTGTGGCACACAGCAGGCCCTACTATTCCAGTGCCACACAGCAGCATCCTGCTCTGCACTAACTCTGCCATGACAGACGCCAGCACGCCATCCGAGACCTCCATGGCTCCTCACCCATATGCAGCCAGCTCTTTCTGCCCAGGCCTGAAAAAGGAGAGTGCCATCATGGACTGATGCGGAGATCCTGGATCTCATTGGGTTCTGGGGGGAGCAGTCCAACAGCCAGGATCTCCACATCAGATGGCAAAATGCCAATGTAGGGCCACATGGCCAACAGCCTGGTCCAGAGGGGTCACAGCCGCACCTCTGGACCAGGTCAGAATGAAGGTCAAGGAGCTCCAGCCAGCCTATTCCAAGGCTAAGAAAGGAGTTTCTGGTTGGGAGCAGCACCACAGACCTGCTGCTTCTCCACCCAGCTCTATGACATCCTGGAGTGGGGGCAGATCGCTCCCCTCCCCTCATCATTGATCTGGCCTGGAGATGCCTGTCATCAGCCTCCTGAAGGGCATGACAGAGGAGGAGGAGGATGAGAAAGTTGATACCAGGGTGAGGAAGAAGAAGTGGAGGAGAACCCAGCAGCACTGTTCCGGGCAAGCAGCATCCTCTGCTCACACACCCCTTCCTCCAACACCCTCCACCCTGTCTCCTCCAGCAAGCAGGGGTACAAATTCTCTCCCTGTGGGACTCTGCCACTACCAGTCCTGACATTTGCATGGCACAGAGGGAAGCCAAGCCTCCCTGTCGCCCCTCTCCTGCTTGCCGGCTCCCGGTCTGGCTGGTACCTTTCTAATCCTGCTTGTCCCTGGGACATGAGAGTAGCAAGGTTCCCCCTGGGGTCATCTGTGCCCCTGAGGAAAGGGCCCACCATCTAGGCCACAAATGGCCTTTCTCCAAGCACATTGCCTTCGTCTGACCCAAGACCTTACAGTGTTAGCTCAGAGATGAGGGGTAGGCTGTCTCCTGGGATGACTGCCCTTCTCTTTGTTCTTCACAGCTGGACCAGCTGTGAGTGAAGTACCTGCTACTTGTCCTGGGCCAGATGCCCGACCACATAGGAGCTGCCACCACAGACAAGCCCGAGAGGGAGTGGGAACACATTGCTGCCCTGCATGCCCTGCAGTGGTTTTTGGAGGCGGACATGGAGCTGCACCACACCACCTGGCAGGAGCTCTTGCAGCAGTCCCAGATCATTTGCACAGCTTACACTGCTGCTGTGGATCGCCTACCGGCTACTCCTGCTCCAGCTTCTGCGCCAGCTCCTTCCCCTCTGACTTTTCCGGCTATCCTCCCCTGGGTGCTGAGGGCCCCGTACACGAGGTAGTGGCACCACCTGAGGCAGGCGCCACTCCCAGCCTGATCCCTGAGCCTCTCCTCCCCCTTCTCCCCCTTCCTTTCCCTTCCTCCCTCCCCAGATTCTTTCCCCAGTTACAATTACCCCTAGTTAAACAAAAAATAGTGTTTCTTGGCTCAAAGACAAAAGGTCTGCTTTATTGTGTAAACAGGGGAAGGGAAGGCAGGAGAAGGGAGGGGTGTTGGAGGAAAGGCACACTGGGGCAATGCACAGGCCCCTTTTGGGGAGGTCTGGGGAGAGTGTCTCCGGGGTCCTTGTCGGAAAAACTCCCTCAGGGCACAACCCCCAATGGGCTTGCCAGATGGCAGCCATTTATGGCTGCTCCAAGGCCCTTAGCTGTTTAGCTTCCACCCCCCACCCTCACAGGAATGTGTCCCCCTTATTTTTGCATATATTGTGCAGGACCCAACAGGCCACCTTAGGGGGACGTTCCGCTTGCCAAGGTAGAGGCAGGTGAGGACACAATGGAACCTCCCTTTCAGATGCCCGAAGGCACCCTCCATTGCTTTGCGGGCCCTGTTGAGTCTGGCATTGAGACATTCTTTGCTTTGGTCCAGGTGGCCAGTATAAGGATTCATCAGCCATGGTAGCAGAGGGTAGGTAGCATTCCCCATGATGTACATCAGCATGTCCACATCCCCAACCCTGATGGTATGGTCGGGGAAAAAAGTGCCGGCGTGCTTCTTCTTGTAGAGGCTGGAGTTGAGGAAGATGCAGGTGCCATATGCCTTCCCTAACCACCTGATGTTGATGTTCGTGAACCAGCGCCAGCAGTCCACGATGGCCTGCAGGATCAGGACAATGAGAGAGGTTCTTGGTCCTATACTAGTTATCATTTTATTCAGGACCTGGAAGAAAATATACTATCATCACTGATATACTTTGCAAGTGACACAGAAATGTATCCAGCCCAGCCCTATAAACCAAAGGGACTGAAGATAGAGACAGTCCCTTGTGGCTTACAAATCTATTCAGAAGAATACTATGCAATTCCCTTACACAACAATTTTCTGAACAGTGATGCCACCATATCCTAAATCAGTGTTTCTGAAAGTGTACCGCGGAAACACTTTCAGAAACACTTTAACTGTCCGCCCCGGTTTCTTTATGTACCAGTGCTGTGACCATGGAGTCTTGCGGCTCCCATTGGCTCCGTTTCGTCCTTTGCAGCCAAGAGGAGCTGTGGAAAGTGGTGGCCCACCCCATGCCACTTTCAAAAAAGCGATCAGAAGAGGATATGCAAATTAGTGCCGAATTTGCATATCTCCTTTCGAAAAAAGAACATAGTCTAGATGTATCCTCAGAGACTGAAAAAATAGAATCATTTTGGGATAGTACATAACTGTTCTAAGACACTTGATTTCCTTACCCCCACTTTATATCTGAGTGCTTACCCTGTGCCACAGAAGTTCTCAAAGACATGGAGTAGGAGGGGATTCTGGAAACATTGCAGAATTCCTGCACGCTTTTTGTCCCAATGCTAAACAAGTTACAACTTAGGATGGGCTTAATTAGAGCATTAAAACCAAAGTTCCCCTTGTGGCTTCAAAGTTTGGATGGAAAATTTTAAAATGTAGTTCCGTTGTTTGTATATAAATGTACAGTAATTTTGTTGAAACAGAGCTCATTCCATGTTTCTGTTAACTTGTACAGCAGCCTAAATTAATTAGACTCTAACTAGAAAAAAAAGCCACTTAACTGGTATAAAAAGTTTGATCAAGTATTGATTTATAAATATTTGTGTCATTTTGAGTGTCTTCATAGATTTTTTTTCTGTCTATCAAATAATGGACCATCTGACTGTCATTACGTATATTATTAGTATACTGATTCCTAGTATTTGGATTGCTAATGCATTATTTACCATCATGAAGATTAAGAATTTTACTTTGTATTCCATTTTGTTTCCAGTCAATGAAATAATATTCACAGATATGCACATAATCTACTATATAGCTGAGAGAGTTTGTGCATCTATCTGTCTGTCTCTGTATCCATCTGTCCCTCTGTGAGTCTGTTGTAAAAGAATTCCTCCTAAATGGTAAGAGCTAAGACCACCAAATTTGGTTTGCAGTTTCCTCTTATCATATCTTAAAGCAAGGTTTTGGTTGTGCCAGGGATAATGGGATGTGCACGGATGTGATTGGTTCTTATCAAATGGAAAGGGAGGACTGTGATAGCAGGGACCGTTATAGTCAAGAATGACCACAGGAGGCAGCAAGCATAGAGACAATTCTACTCTTGAATGACCATAGGAGGGCAGCTGCCAGCCAGCTAGAATGGCCCCTGCTGCTATCCCAGCTACGGGGAGCAGATGCCAGTTGGCCAGTGTGACTTCCAACATCCTGGCCTAGCTCCAGGGAGCAGCTGGTGGACATTCTGAATGGCCCCTGACACCATGGGCCATCCCTGGGGAGAAGCTGGTGGCTGAGCAGTGTGGCCCTTGCTGCCCCAAGCCAGCCCGGGGAGCATTTGCCAGCCACCCCCACTTTCTGCTGTGAGCCCCCCAAATCCTCTAGCCCCTGCTCTCAATTTTGCACCTCCCAAACCCCATGACCTGACCTCTATGCCCCACATCCCCAACCCCCTGCCCTGAAGGATCTGAGCAACTAGTACGTACTAGCTCTTCTAGTACGTTATAAGTAAATATACCTTGACATATAAATGTTATGAAGCTTCAGGGGGTAGCCAAGTTAGTCTGTTACAGAAAAAAAAAAAAAGATCTGGTAGCACTTTATAGACTAACCATCTACATGTTTTGTTGGTGTATAAAGTGCTACCAGACCTTTTGTTGTTTTTTTTATATAAATGTTATGTTCATAATGTTAACATGTAACATCAGTGAAGACTGGAAGCAAATGAAATCCCAAACATTGGTAAAGTATATATTTAAATATGAGCAAGTTTATTATGAACCAAACTTCAGTGGTGGTTCACAGAAAAAATGAAATTAAAAGTCAAATAACAAAGGCATAGAACATAAGAGAAGCACTACAAATCTGAAAATTAAGTATCAGTGCTCTCTAGATGAAAGACTAGTACAATATAACTGACTTTTGATTTTGATGGGGGATATTACATGGAAAGAAGACTGGGGTATACGTAAATCAGTTCATAAAATTTATCTTTTATTATAAATACCTTATGTTTTCATTAGAATACAAAATTATTATTTTATACTGGGATTCTGATATTTTAAATTAAAACTGTCATAATTGTGTCATACATCTCCACAGCCATATCCTCTGGTCAAACTGATGCGTGTTTAGCACAGGACTATGGTAAGAGTCCTTTACACTCCATTGGCAGCTTCCAATCCAAGGGCTGATTTGACCCATTGTGCAATTTACCACTTTCTTGGAGTTTTCTTAAGTTGTACCTGTCTGCCCATGGCCTCAAGGGGGTCATTTCAGTGATACATAAAACAGCTAGACAAGTGAAAGCTTTTAGTGACAGAAACTTACAATAAGTAAACACATTGGTTATACAGTGAATCAAGTGGATTTGTCGTGCTCTACCTCTATGTGACCTTCTAAATGGCTGCCACTCAGGAGTGCAAAATGGATTATAAAGAATTCAGTAGGTTTTTTTTTTCTGTCTGTCCTCCCATTTATTCATAGCTTAGAGAATAGACTTTTAATAGGAAAAAAAGTGCACCTCAAAAGTCAAGAAGGTTATTTCCCGTAGGAAAATATGTGGTATTCTTAGTACTATGGCACAATGTCATGGAAAGCGTGATATGACAAGCATTATGTGACCTCAAACTGAGAATTTTCAAGTCAAACATAATGACTTATGACTTCAAGAACTGGAGATATTAGAGAGAAAACTAGATGCCTATGAAAACAAGTGCCTATGAAAGATTTTGGGCATTGGATGGACAGATTTTATCACTACCAAAGAGAGCTAAGAAATCATCATGCAGCAGCTTATTTCCACTAAAATTAGAAGGAAGTGTTGAATATAATTTGGACATGTACTCTGCATGCCAGTACAGACTCCCAGGCCATTTCGAATTTACTAAGTTAGACTTCTGGACACCTGATTTTACAAATTCTAAGTTTTGTTTCCTCACTATGGGGAAGAATTGAATGTAGTCGGAGGTAGTACATGCACATTAATGGAGCCTGCCTCGGACTCTCATCCTCCAGAAGCACTCTGGGGAGCTGTGGGAGGTCTCTCTGAGGCCAACTGGTTCAAATTAGAGGCACCAGAGCATCTACACTAATGTTATTTTGGACTTACAAATTTGGGAATAGCGTTACTCCTCGTGAAAAGCAAGACTACAAAATTTTAATTCCATGATCCCGTATTCCAGAATAATGGGCTTGGTAGTGTGGTTGCATCACTTAGGTAATTGACCTTGGGGGGCCAATTTTGGACTAAGGTCCTAGTGTAAACCAGTCCCTGCAGAGAACTATCTAGAGTGAGGAAATAAGAGTCCCTAAGATGAACCCTTGGTGGGGACTATAGAACAATCTATCACAACCCTATAGAGCAGATGGAATGGCAAAAAGGAATGGAAGAGAGCAGTTTCTGTCCTGTGTCAACACTGTTGTAAAAAAGGTATAATAATAAGTTATGTAAGTACTATACCTATCTACATTTCATCATGAAGTCTGCCTTCCAAGTGCATCCTGGAACTACTGAAAATTCTGTAAATCTATTATTCCATCTGGTTTATCTCCATCCAATCTCATTTTTCAGTTGGTCTGTCTAACACAGTGGTTCCCAAACTTTTTGGCATCATGTCCCCTTTTTGATTTTTGAGAAACCCTCACGCCCCCCTAAAAAAATAGCAGCAAAACTTGAGCAAAAAAAAAGGAACTGATCGGGGACCGAAAAACAAAAATAGCAGCAAAAGTTGGGGAGGGGGACTGGGTTGCCTCGTGCCCCCCCTGGAATTTCTTCACGCCCCCCCAGAGGGGCACACCCCCACTTTGGGAACCCATGGTCTAACATCTCCACCTTGAATGTCTTGCTATCAGTTGGACAAAGCCAAACTCTTTCTTTCCTTAAAAAACCCTCACAACTTCCTTCATTTTCTTGCACTGTTGACAACACCCACCTCTTTCCTGTCACTTAGGCCAATAATGACTCCTGTTTCCTTTCCCTGTACTTTGAGATATTTTCAAATCTTGTCACTTCTTCCTCTGTATATGTATTCCTAAACTTCAGTCTCTTTTCTCACACAGCTGCAACTCACATCCAAGTCCTCCTCATCCTCCACATTAACTATGACAATGTCATCCTTTGTATGTTTCTGGCACCAGTGTTGCCCTTTACTAGTTCACACAAAAGAAAATTAGTGCTAATATTTTCCTGTCCTATCTCTTTCACAACATCACTCTCACTCTTCCCATTTTCCACTGCATCAAATTCTAGCTACTTTTCCTCATTTTCAAGGCCCTTCAATGCTCTGAGATGGGGGCAATACCTATAATTTAGGATGATATAGCTATGTTGTTAAAAAATGTAAAAAAATCACACTTTAAGAGACATGTTTAGGCCAAACTAATCCCTGGTGTGGATCCCTCTAGATAGATAGTAGAAGTATTCAGTTAACTTAGTTACCACTTCTTAATGAGCTAGATTAACCTCAGCTACAGAAAAAAAAGCCTTCTGTCACTGCTTTGCAAATGTCTACACATAGGGTATGTCTAGACTACATCCCTCTGTCACCAGAGGGATGTAAATTAGACATACCGAAATTGCTAATGAAGCGGGGATTTAAATATCTCGTGCTTCATTAGAATAAAAATGGCCACCGCTTTTTGCCGCCGTGGCAATTTGCCGGCAAAAAGTGGCAGTCTAGACGGGGATTGGTCAACAAGGAAACCTTTTCCGACCGATTCCTTATGCCTCGTGCAACGAGGTTTACAAGATCGGTCAGAAAAGGCTTTCCTTGTCAACCGATCCCCATCTAGACTACCGCTTTTTTGCCAGCAAATTGCCACGTCGGCAAAAAGCGGTGGCCATTTTTATTCTAATGAAGCACGGGATATTTAAATCCCCGCTTCATTAGCAATTTCGGTATGTCTAATTTACATCCCTCTGGCGACAGAGGGATGTAGTCTAGACATACCCTTACAGTGCTTTGGTGGCACTACCATAGCTGTGCTCCTGTAGTGTCCATAGGATACACATATCTGAACATCCCTACTTTATTTGGCCCTGTCCTTTACCACATTGCTCCACCCCACCATTCCTTCTGTGACAAAAAAGACAGCTAACCATGTTTCTACCTCTTTGATAACTATTTTTGTGCTTTCTCCACACTCCTCCTCTGTCAAAGTATTGGAGCCACATTTTGTGTGTTGGTGGAGTGGGGATGAAGGTCATTGCTGGTGCAATTTAACTTGAAAAGGTACTGAACATACACTTATAGGCTATTGAGGATTGGCCTTCTGCCTGCACCCCTCCAGTAGTTCTGCTACTGCTTCTTTTTGGAACATTTTCCCTTAGGCTACAGCTACACTGCGGAGCCATTTTGGGATACCTCTGGCGTCTTAAGAACAAGCCCGTTATATTGAGATATAATGGGCTTGCTAATCTGACGTCCCTATAAACCTCATTGCATGAGGGTTAAGGGACATTTCAGAAAAGACCTTATTTCAAATCTACACAGTGCCAAATATTGAAATAAGCTATTTTGAAATTACCTCAAAATAAGCTACACAATTTGCGAAGTGCAAATTGCGTAGCTTATTTTGAGGTAAGGGCACTGTGTAGATGCACCCTTAAATAGTCATCGAGGAGACTCCCCATCATCTTCAAATTAATTATAGATATGCTTCTGCCATGATGTTGACAAGAAATTGTCAGCGGCTAGGTCCAATTGGGATGATTGATTATTATTTAAAATAAAAAACGAGATGTTTTATCTGTCCCCCTACTCACCTGTCATGTCGCTTTTCTTTTTACACTGTGAGCTATCTGGGTTAGGGAATGAATTTCTTAATATGTTTTGAAAACAGTTAGTACATTAGCTGGACTACAGAATCCAAAGAGTAAATAATAAATGGTGCTATATATCACCCTTCCTCTTCTTATAAATTACACAAGCACCCTGATTTCTCATCACCCCCACAAAACTCAGTTCTCTATCATTCCTCATACCCTGACACTGTCTGCTCCTATCATTGCACCTGGTCATAATTAAAGAAAAATCCTCAGACAAACACATAATCAAGTCAAGGTCCTTTAAAATATGAAAAAAATAAAACCGTAAACTCTGAAAGTTAATAGTTAAAGGGTCCAGACAGCTTCCTGGTATCTGCACGATATCCAGATCTTGCCTATACACAAGACAGTTAGTTTCCCAGTTCTTTCGTGTATCCTCTCCTGTGCCAAGAGAGTGAAGATAGACAGGAAGAGCTTCTTCTTTCGCTGCTAACAGCTTTCTCTCTTCATGATTCCTGGAATACTAGTTTGGCCACTGGGATCCTGTTTTCTTTGTTCTCCTCAAACGATTGGTGGTTTGCACTAACTTTTTCTTCACAGTAGTTTTTTTACCTTCCTTACTCTCTCTGATTCTCTTATTCCTCTCTATCTTTTCCTCTTAATTCTATTCCTTCCTTCCTCTCTCTCTAACTTTTCTCTTCCTCTACTCTCCCTGTCCCCCATCTCTGTCCTCTTGCTTTGCATTTCTTAATTTGTCTTGTTCTTACTTCCCCTCCTTAAACTTGGTCCCATAATCCTCTTCAAACCATTAAGTCCACACATTTCAAAGAAGCCCCCAATATGACCCCCAGATCCAATTGACTTTCAATAGGAGCTCAGCTGCTAACTTTTCTGGGATCTTTTCAAAATGCCAACCTAAATTCCTTGAATGCATGAATGAATGAATGAATTCACAAGATGTTTGCCAACCATCATTCTCATCACCCTGTTGGTATGTAGGATGCCTTCTTTCTTCCCTCTTATACTTGTGCACTCACAATAGTGAGCCCTTATGGCAAAGGCAGCATCTTCCTTTGTGTTTGGAAATTGCTTTTCATATTATGGGTGCTACTGGAATATGAACAATCTAAATAATAATTAACTGACTGCTTTGGATGTTATACTAAAAACCTGAAAGAATATAAGTATGAATACTTCTGAGAGTGAAGTCTGAAGAGTCCAGAGCAGTGTGCTGGGGGTGAAATGTTCAAAACCATTCTCAGCACTGGCATAACCACTTCTATTAAAGTCAATGGAAATGTTCTTAATTTCATCAGGAGCCTAGTTAGCATAACGTATTGTGTGGTTTTGAAAATCTCGCCTTTGAAAATTTGAGGGGCTAAGGGATATTTTCATCAATTCTAGAAATTCAAAGGTACTTTCAAAAATCATTTTAATGTTATAAATCACCACCTACTAGATGCTGTAACATTATATCTGGAGATATGGCCTTTCAGAGTTTTTTATCCAAAAATCATATTCAAATTTACTCTCCTTATTCAGATGTGGGTGTTCATGGTTTTGTTGGCTTTTTAACACTAGCTTCAGAAATGCTGTGGATAATAAGTCGGTAAGCTTACCAGTAATGTCTAAACTGTTGTACAGTGCAGCTCCAAAGATTAAGTAAATCCTGCTATTTTGGCCACAAAGATTAGCTTGTTATTCAAAAGCCTGATGGGCTGATAGCTAAATTTTCAAAAATCTGAATGCTATTTTAGGTGTGACATTGTCATTAATGCTAATGAGAAACGTGTAGAATTCCTTGCATTGAAAATATACCCCTAAGATGGATATAAAAATGCTGTCTGAAACAGAATGTTCAGTCTTTATAGGTTAATTTCATATTGTCTCTTTAGCCTAGGCAGTATTTTACTCACGGACATATTTAATATTTTTGTTGCCTAAATTGTATATTAATATTTTTCATCTCCATAGCTGAAAGGCATAATTCTAATAATGAAGAAAAGTAACTAGAATGTTTGATGAAGAAGTTGAGCTATGGAACAATAGGAAGACTGTTTCATTAACTGAATTTTAACAGCTGGTCTTTAAAGCTACCACATTTTGCCACATCCTCACCAAAGAAGTGTATTGTTTCGATTGCATCACACCATAGTATCAATAGATTCAAATCAACCAAAACTTTGTGGGAGGATAACGTGCAATAGGAATAGACAGTAAAGTAAGAGAAAACCACAAAAAAATGTGATGGCTCTAGAACTATTTCACACAGCGTTTCATTTATTTCCCCTTTCAACAAGAACTCCAGCACACCTACTAAATCACACAAAACAGTCAGAATCAGCACTTACCTCAGGTAAGTGATACAGCCTCCTAACTAAATTCTCTATTTTGTTTCTTTCATCTCCAGTGTTTCACCTTAAAAGGAAAACTAAATTGAAAATCGCTGTGCTTTGTTCCATGATTTTAAAAGATATATTTGTGGGAGACTTACAGGATAGCTGCTATCCTATTCAAAATGAAAAAAGAGAATGGTTAACTTGTTCATGCTTGAAGAGGTTCCCCAAACCTTACATGATATATTTGTTGTTTGTAACAGTTCCTTTCTACATATAGAAAAGATTGCACAATATTGATTCTAATTGCATTCCTTAAATTGTTTTTGTGGTATTCCATAAAAATATTGAATAAGAAAAAGTTATTTTTTTCCAAAAAAGTTTAATTGGAATCCATATATTGAACATCTTAAGGAAGTGGTATGGTTTTTGTTCATATATCCAGTAATTAGAAATGTAGGTCTTAAGCTTCCTTTAAGGCACCACTTGATTTTTTTCTTCCATTTATTTCTTCAAACCTGTAGTTGCCACGGTCACCTCTGGGGCCTTTAAAAACAGCATTGCATTAGTTACCCTCTCCATTCACTTGGTACAGAGGCTAGTTCAAATGATACCTTAATTAGTATTTCTGCAATTTCACACATGAATTTCTTCAGAATATTTGGGTTCTAATCCTGGTGATATTGCTATTTAATTTATCAATTTATTTCAAAGACTTCTCTATTGACCTTTCAGTCTGAGACAATTCCTCAGATTTGTCACCTAAAGGAATGGCTCAGGTATGGGAATCTCCTTCATATTCTCTGTAGGGAAAACAGAATAAAAAAATTCATTTAACTTCTTCACAATGGCTTCGTTTTCATTGACTGTTCCTTTAGCAGTTCAATAGTCCATTGGCCCCACTAATTGTTTGGCAGACTTTCTACTTTCCAAGTGATTAAAACAATTGCTGGTATTTTCTTTTCCTTTTTTGCTAAATTGCTATCCTCCTCCTTCTCCTACCATCACCTGTCTCCTCCTAATAACCCCAAACATGGAATCGTTTCCCACTGCTTCTACTTGATGTTCTTCTTTCCCAAGATCTTCAAACTCCTCAACAGTGCACAGAGTACTATGGGTGGTAGTGTTCTTTGTGTCCTGGAAAATCTGCTGATATGTCTTTCTGTCATCTTAGCTCCTCTCATTCAGTGACTTTAGTCCCAAGAGCCATGAGTTTCTTGCACACATACACCACCAGTCCATGCTGAATTCAGTGCAGTAAACTAGATAGTCCCTAATCTGCTACTGAATTCAAGCCTGTATTATTTTCACTCTTGCAGGATTTGTGTTTCTTCTTGGTACGAGGAGTTGTTTGTTTGTTCTTTGTTTGGTGTGTGTGGGGTGGGGGTGGGAGTGGGGGTGGTATTGGCCTAAGTTTAGAGAATGTTTTTAGGAGGATCAGGCTCTCGTGTTCCCTCTCTAACCTCACTTGTAAAACTCTCCTATTTGCTAACCTTTTTTGATCACTTAGGAGATGGCTTTTTAAACCCCTCTTCTCCCTGAGTAAGTCCTTCCTGTGAAAGGATCCCAAAGAGCTTAGGAATCAAAAGATTATGTTCAGAACTGAAGTCAGTGCCAAAACTACTTTTGATGTTGATAAGACAGGATTGCACTTGTAGCATCCAATTCTTTCTGAATGAGTGTGACACAAATACAAAATTAACCATACAATGGATATAGTTGGAGCGAATGCTGTTAATCACATGGTATACATTTTAGTTATATTTTAAAAAGTACTTTGCATGAAAACAAATACATTTATTGAAAAAGAAATTAAGCTTTTATTTTTTCAAATGTAATGCTAAGTGTTGGGAACTGTAAATCTAATTTTCTTGTTTAGGCTTGACTTTTGATAAGTTTCTAAATTAGAGTGCAGAATGATTTCATTTTAAATATTTCCATAATCAAAGTTGTTATCCTGACAATGTGAAGTCAGGTAAATGAATTCTGATATGATTAAAAAAACAAAAACAAATAAGGTTTGCTTTGGTATATATGTGATTGGACTAAGGAGTCATTAAAGGCTCATTTTGTGGTTTACTGTTCTTGTTGCATAAGTTATGCTCAAAAATTATATTGAATTTTTCAACTGCAAAAGTGTGGAAGAAACAGTTCATATAATAATTACAAGCTACTGCTACACTGTTCATTATTTATGTTTACTTTTACCAAGACGCACTGATGTTCTGTTGATAATGTAGCATGCTGTTTCCTATGTAAAGTGCAGCCACTAATAGCCACTAATAGCTACAGTGGGTGTTGATTACGAGTACATAGCACAGTGTGTTGAGTTTGGCCATCTTGACACACAAGACTTTTAGAGTCATATTCATTGATACTGCACTAATTGATTGCCATGATGTAGTTAGCACTATCCCACTCACACTCTGGTCTTAGGTCACTTGTTACACTTCACCCAGTCCAACCTATTAATAAGGCAGAAAATACATTAATATCTCACTGAAGCCATGGTACAGTAACTCCAATTTCAGCACAGCATTTGTCTAATTCGTAACTCAACTATGCTTGCTGACTAAAGCTGAACTCTTTGAATTGGAATGTGAATGATGCCTGGAGTAGTCACAAACATTCTCAAGACAACATCAAACCATGTTTCTTAGCATGACAAACATCCCTCTCTAAACAATTTTTTATATCTGACCTTCAATTTTTTGTGTTAAATAGCTTAACAGTGACTAACAAATATACATCTGGCTTTGAAAAAACAGAGTTTAAATACAGAGAGGGTGATGCAGTCTGATCGATTTACAGGAAATCACAAGTCTTATTTTCAAAGTTAGATAGCCATTCTTAAAAGCTAAATTTTAGTTGGCATGCTGCTTGTGAGAGATGCTGGGTTAGTAATTTTAGATACTGTAGTGCAAATCTTCCAATTCCATCACACCAACATATCTCAACAATAATCTGGAAGGGGGAGCTCTTTAGGGAGTAATATCATAGTTCAGTGTTCAGACCTATTCTGTCACTAGTCTGTATGAGAAAGCCATTGTTTGCGCCGCTTACTCCCGCGTGGCAGCCCAGCTAAGCGGCTGCCTATGAGCTCCAGCTGCCCCCCCCTGCACCATTTCCCTTCACCCCAGCTCCTCCAGGCCATGCCTCCCTCCCGGGCCCGCTCCAGGTTGCGAACTCTCCCGAGCTGGTTGGACCAGGTGTCAGCACAGTAAGGACCTGACGGAGGCTCCAGGACCCGCCCCTCTGACCGTGTATGTCAGCACCCCGCCCCCCTTTGCCTCCCGCCGTGGCGCTCGGCTGACTTCTGCGCCGCTCAGCCGGGCCGCCGTGCGGGAGCAAGCAGCGCAAGCAGCGCAAGCAGCCATTTGGGGTCTGCGCTCCCCATGCAGCACGGTGCTGCATGGGGAGCGCGGACCCCAAACGGCCGCTTGCTCCTGTGCGGTAGCTCGGCTGAGCAGTGCAGAAGTCAGCCGAGCGCCACGGCGGGAGGCAACAGTGCCGCCCAGAGGGAACAGACAGCGTTTCAGCGTTACAGAGTCACAGACACTGGGCTACTATATATATATGATATTGGATGTACCTTTAGACTTCAGAATAGTTTGGTACATAGTCAGTATGATATTGAAAAGGAAATATAGTTACCAGATTACACTAGCAAAAATGAAAATACAATTAGTAGTTTGTATAATACATTTGCAAGAAGGGAGATAATAGTTATAGGTGGAAATGTAACAAGCATGAGTCCATTGGGAAAAAGGGATATGAATGACACATATGTACATATTGCTAAAAATAGAGGCATGGGTGGGGTGGGGTGGGGTGCTACATCACCCCCTGACTTGAAGTGGTTTCCATAATGTACAGGGTTTACAGTTTGGTTCAGTGGCACTCAGTACCCCCACAATAAAATTTGTTCCAACAGCCTGTGTGCATACACACATATGTAAGCACAAAACAAATACCACAACTTTGTGACACTTAGGAGTCTAAGTTCCTATATCACTTTTGAAAATGAATCTTTAGACTCCTTATTCACTTGGATAGATTTAACAATTTCACCTCAGAGCTGAAAAGTAAATCATGAGACATTAGTTTGAAACATTTTCTCTCCTGTTGGCAAAAGAAACAAAAGAGTTTAGAACAGCATCAATAGGGCAGTGTTCTCAGGAATTCTGATTTTCTGTCAAAATAAAATCCATGGAGATAAATCTAGTACCTTCCAGAGAAATTATTATTGTGGAATCAAGAAATGATTCTTGTTGCCAAGGAGAAGAGCTGCTGCTTAGGGCCAAACTTGGGGAAACGGAAGGGGCATGTGCACAACATTCCCAATGTTAAACAATTGAGGCAGGAATTGAACTCAGGTCTTTTTGGCTCAGTTCATACTGCCCTTCCATCATCTCCAAGGATGGGTGTGTGTGTGTTTATTTACAAAAGCTAGTCAATTAAAAATTGAAATTTTAATTTTCACCATCTTTGAGCAATCCTATTAGTTATCTATAACATTTCATTGTGATTAAGCATTTCTCGAGTGATTAAAGGCACTGTAGCTCAAAATCAGTTGCTGCTAGATGCTCAGTGTTTCTGAAAATCAGCCCAATATTATTTAGATTACTAAATTTATTTAAAAAACAATAAATGGTCTGGTAGCACTTTATAGACTAACAAAATATGTAGATGGTATCATGAGCTTTCGTGGGCACAGCCCACTTCTTCAGATGACCAGAGTTTTGAGTTTAGGATGAATTTGATGAAGGAAACTATGGTAAAACTTTGCAGACTGCTGCATGACCAACCAGTGACTTTAAAACTCTTGGAGGTCCATGGGAGGGATGGTATGTCTTAGAAATTATTTTTAACAGGTATGGTAGTTATTTCTTCTCCGATTGCTGGATACAAAATGGCCCAAAGCATGCTCAGAGAACAAGCTGTTCTCTGGTACATCCATATGACACTCATCCAGCTTCTTGCATCCTAATTTGATCAAGTGTTGACACCTCTCTGTATTCAACACAAATGAGCGAGTTTGTCTTGAAGCATTTACAGAACTACTTAGAAGCCTTGAAATCCAGTGTTTTACCTACACTTATCCTGGTTATAGAATATATATGTAGAAATGCACTGTCTCTGTGTGCACTATAATTGCTTATGTTCACAGAGGACTAGTATGTTTTCAAGGACGCAGAGCTACACATAGCAGAACATGCTGGTACCAACCTGTGCCTCCCTATCTGTGCAATAATCTTAGTGAAAGTTACAGCTAGTGAATGCTGCCTTTAACTCGCACTGTACACTCTGCAGTTCTTTGACTCCTGGTCTACACTCGGGGATAAGGTTGGATTAAGATACACAACTTCAGTTACGTTAATTGTGTAGCTTAAGTCGACTATTGGCGCTGTCCACACTCCAGGAATTTGAAGGGAGAACACTCTCCCTTCAACTTCCCTTACTCCTCATAGAAGCAGGACTACTGGCATCGACAGGAGCACCCTCTCAGTTCGAATGAGTGAGTCTTCACTAGACCTGCTAATTGGAACCCTAGAAGATCTACTGTGGCTGCTTCAATTTTATCTGTAGACATGGCCCAAGAGGTCGCACTGAACAGCCTCATCCTATCCTGGCCATGCTATCCTCACTGGTGCTGGACTGAGTCAAAACTCATGAGGGTAGGGGACTGGACTCGATGACCTCTCGAGGTCCCTTCCAGTCCTAGTATTCTATGACTCTAAAACAGAGCTGATAGGGAGAACCAATCTGTGTGACTAAGTTGTGTGTGACTAGTTTGTAGTTCACTAAGTTGGGGGTCCTTGATACCTGCTACTGCTGCTGCTTTTTTGTTGGATTGTAAGAGAAGTGAAAGGGCCAACGAATGTAGAGTTCTTGTATCCATTCCTTTCCATGTGTGAAATGTATGGAACAGTTTAATGCAAGGTTTGAAAGCACTGGGAGAACATCTGAAGAATATCTCTGTATAAGCTCATTTATTTTTTCACTGAGGTTGGGTAAGTGAAAGATATTACTTTATCCACCTTATCTCTCTAATAATCTGGGGCCACACCTCTACAACAACACTGTTAACTTTAAAAGCAAACTATTTGTAAAGCTCAATGTTCCACTATGCATTGGAATGAATCAATTAGATGATGACTGAAAGGCTGCCCCCTTCTCTCACAGACAAACAGCTGGGTACCCTGTTTTACTGCTGTTTTACACTGATGATTACACCTGAGTTATGAGACACTTTTGACTTAGATCCCTAAATGTTTGGATTTCAGCTGTATCATATTGAGCCATGAGAGTGACAAACACAAGAAGCTTTTGAACTCTATAAGATGGTATAAGATAGCTGCCAGCAGGGCATTCTCCATGGGGGAATTTTTGTGTCTAGAACTTGGGACTGCAGCAACCTAATTTCTCGAGTTTTGGGGCATATTGCAAACTGTCGGGATTACTGCAAGCTTTTCTACCAAGAGTGATGTTAAGACTTTGTGGGACTGGATTGTGGGTATTGCTTGCCCTTTACATTAAGGTCCTTACTAACCAGAGGGCAATTGCATTTAAAGTCGTATGGTGATTTATGTAGCACAGTGATTTGTTTCCAAGCAGCTATTTTGACAAAATATTTATGTCTTGTATGAAAGCATAGGGTCAAAGTGACACTTAAAAAAATCAAATGCAATAAATATATGATGCTTGGTTCCAAATGGCATGTAGCATCCTATCTAGAACTAATTCAGAAAGTTGCAGACAAAAAATGTGCTTTAAGTGATCTAAATGTAGTACAATATTTTGGTGTAGAAAAAAAAAAACTTGTTTTAAGAGTCATGATAAGCTTCTTACCTGTAAGACATGATGTGTTTGCAGTGACTCCTGGAACTAGCTTTTCAGTTGATGTATGCTGGTGTAGCTACACTGATTTCAATTAAAGTGTGCTGGTTTACATCAGCTAAGGAACTACCCCTAGAGGAATTCTCTTCACCCTCCCCCACCCACCCATATAATCCTGCAGCGTGCAGCTGTCTCACCTTTCTCATCCATGCATTATTCTATGTAAATTGCAGCCTGGGCCATAGGGAGGTTTTAAGGGAAGAAAATAAACGTTAGTCTAAAAAATCTTAAGAATTCCTCTTTCCTCTATCCTCACACACAGGAAAACCTGAAGTGAAATCAAGTTGGGTGACAAAAATATCAAATTCTAAAACATACCAAAATACCCCCTAAAATAAAATAGGAATTAAAAAAAAAAAAAACCTATTTATAAAGATTAATGCCTTATAGTTTCCCAAAACATGTACAATCTCATGTTGGGATGCAAAACTCCTAGATGGATGTCCCTGTCTTGTTTCATCATAGAAAACCAAAGTTTACTACTGTGGCATTTACTAGAAAAATAGGCAAGAAGTTGAAAAAACTTGAGCAGCATGCCACACAGTTCTCACGGTGCTTGTCCTGGTCTTCTGATGTGCATTCCTTTCTGCTAGCATGAAAATAAAAAAAAGATGAAATTAATGATCATAATAGCAAAACATAACTTGCTTTGAAGGGATTTTACACTCCTTAAACAATTACAGTGTGGGAAATTCTGTTCCTGTACTCTGTGAAAAGGAACAGGTGTCCACCAAGCTGCAATGAAACAAAATGACATGCTCTTTAGTAGATAGTTTATGAGATGACCTTTCCTAGTGATCAGTTCATCTGTATCCCTCCCCTCCTAGGGAGTTTGATTTCAACTTCTTCCTGAAAATAGGTATCATAAATGTTCCCAGTAAATATTCTTTCACACCAGCTATCATTTTAGAGAACTGAGAGACTCTGCTTAGTCTTTCTAGCAAAGAATAAGTACAGTGTCAATTTTTTGTAATGCTTTATTTGAACAGTGGAACATGTCAGTTGGAGACGGCTCAAGCAACAGTTTTCACCTTACAGAAAATGTTGACAGAAAGGGTCTGTCTAGACTACAGGGTTTTTTCGAAAAAAGTAGCCTTTTTTCCAAAAAAACTTCACCTGCATCTAGACTACATCCGTGTTCTTTCGAAAGTAAATTGAAAGAACGCAGCAGTTTTGTCGACCGCGATAAACCTCATTCTACGAAGAATAACGCCTTTTTTCGAAAGTCATCTTTCAAAAAAAGGTGCTATAGAATGAAAACAGGGATTTTTAGAAAGAAAGCGTCTAGACTCTCTTTCGAAAAAGCGAGCTGCTTTTTCGAAAAATCTTCTTGTAGTCTAGACACTGTCTTTCGAAAGAGGCTTTTTTGAAAGTATCTTTTGAAAAAGCCTCTTTCAAAAGAGGCTTGAAGTCTAGACGTACCCAAAGAGTTTGTTCCAAAATCTAAATTTAGCATGTTTACATCTTTATGAAATGAAATTAGCCTGCCATGAATTTGGTTCTTTTCTTGATGTGCTATGGTCTGCTCTCTGCTTATCCTGTGTTAACCACATAGTTTGCTGTTGGTATCAAGATAAACTATAGTCTTTGTTGGACATTATAATTGCTGACTTGTTCTTTGTCTCTTCAGTGCTGACTCTACCTATATTGTCTAGTAAACCCTTACCAATATGCTTTATGGGGATGCTTTGGGGGAAAAAAGGTTTAAGGTTTACTATTATCAAACATAAACTTTCTTTCTGTTCCTAGTGAGAAGCCTCAAGCTTCCTTGTTGCAACTAGTTGGAAATGTTTGATTATTTTTAATCAACAATGCCTGTTCATTTTAAACAGGAACTTTTCACTACCAAAAAAGATTGGTTCAGGGGAAAATATTAATTCAGCAACATTTTGAAAAAAAGTTTTTTAATTGTTAAACATTGATATTCACTTTTTTAATAAAACATTCTTATTTTCTGATTTGAAATAACTTTTCATTTAAAGATTCATCTAATAGTAGATGAAATATAAAAAAATAAATTGAAAAATAATCAAAATATTTTCAATTGATCTAACTTTATTTTCAGAATTTTGATTTATGATTCTTTTTAAATCTCAAAAAATATTTACATGATGGAGAAACCATTTTCTGCCCTGGTCTATTCTTAGAAATACATAAGACTGGTATAGACACCTGGAATAAATTGGGTACCTTTGAAGAGGGCAATCTTAAACTGCTATTTTTTTAAATATATGCAGCCAGTTGTAAAATAGAGCTAGGCAAAAAAACCAAAACAAACAAACCAAAAATTCCCACTTTTCTAGCAGTCTCTGTTGTGCATCTTTATTGCACTGAATATGCACTAAATGGGACAGTTAGGGTATGTCTACACGACAGGACAAAATTGAATTAAGACACACAACTTCAGCTATGTTAATTACGTATCTGAAGTTGAAGTAGCTTAACTCGGCTTTTGTCGTCTACACAGCAGGAAGTCAAAGGAAGAACACTCTCCCTTTGACTTCCCTTACTCCTCATGAAAGCAGGGTAGCCACCATTTACTGGAGTGACCCTCTCACTTCAAATTAGCTATCTTAACTAGACTGCTCATTTGAACCCTGGAAGATTGACAGCGGAAGCTTCGATCTTCCTCTGCAGTGTAGACGTACCGTTAGGGGGCCAACAGAATTGCTCGGTCCCTGAGCAAGATAGGGGGCAGCCCCATGCTCCTGGAAGGGGTGAAGCCTTGGGCAGAAGGAGCGGGGTGGGGACAGCCAGCCCTCAGCACCTGCTGGACTGCACTGCGCCCACCCCCCAGCCATCCTGCAAAGTTGCTCAGAGCTTGCTCCACAGGGCTCCAGCAGCTATTTGAAGGGCCTAAGGCTCCAACCACTACCACAGTTACTGCCCCGTCAGTGGGCCTGGTGTCAGATATATGTATTTACTGTCTCAAGCATTGTTTAATATGCCATCAATCTATAACATAATTTTTATGTTTTGGTTCTTATAAGAGACAAAAAAATGCGATATAATTCTTCTTAAATGTTATGTCTTTCCGAAGATATTTGCAAATTTCCATGAACTCCCCTTCAGAACACATCATGGGCTACTAGGTAAGCAAATTTTTATCATCTCCATTTCACAATGGGAAAACTGAGGAAGAGATAGTTCAAATGACAGACAGTACTGACAGTGACAGAAGAAATCTGGGCTAGTGAGGAATATAGCCTAAATCTTCTGAATTTCTTTTTGTGCATTTTAATTATTAGATAAGCTACACACTCAAGCGCCTCTTTCAATTTATTTTTTAGTTATTTAGATTTACAGAAAATCTTGATTGCTCCCCCTGCTACACTCTAGGCATCCATCCTATAAATTGTAATACACGGTACAGAAACATAAGGGGTCTGTTCATATGTAAATCAATACCAGACCTTTTCAACTCTCACCTTAAAATCCTGGGGGGGAAAAGAGAGATTTTGGCACACGCCTGGAAGGTTTGCAAATTCAAGGTCTAATGGCTCAGGACTGGGAGATGAGTTTCAAAGTCATACCCACTCCATCCCCTGGCAGCAGCTCTCTATTACAGCAGTATACGGTTCCAATGAGTAGTCCCGTTCAGAGCCTGATATAAGTACCACCAACTCTTCTGGCTGCTTTCCTCAAACTAGCAACAGTATTCTGGTCTTTTTCTGCCCAAGTCGGAGCCAATTAAACCTTGTCCAAGCTGCAAGTTGAGAGATGTTTGCTTATTTGTTCCACCATCATAGCCATATCACATAGACTAGACATGGAGAGGTGACATCAACATAATGAATGTATCACTTCAAATATATCCTCCCCAGTTTATATAGCCTCATATGCTTGTAAAACAAGAGGGGTAGCAACTACTGCTCTGTCACAAAGGTCAGTTTGTAGCATTGCCAGGTCTCAGTTTTATTACAAATAAATGATAGGCGGTGTTTTTCCGAAATCCCTAGCTTCTGAATTCATGTGAATGATTGAGACTGTGAGCTCTCTCTCTCTCTCTCTCTTTTTTTTTTTTAAAGTAAGCTTCTAGCCCTTATGGTCGCAGTAAAAATAATGAAAACGTAGCACTCCCTCCCCTGCAGTGTATCCCAGTGGCTCAAAAGCCAGAAGGCAAATAAAAAGAACACCTGACTGTACTACTAATTAATGGTCTAGAAATATTTTTTGTTGATTTAATCTCAATTTTTTTGGAGCCTGACTCATGATTTTTGAATACTTGTTGTTGGCAGAACTAAGTTTGCTCACTTTCTTCCGATACCACTGAATTGTCTCTACCGCCCTCCCCTAGGAAGAGATAAAGAATGCCCCATCTCTAACTTCTCTGATTTTTGAAAGCAGACACCAACAGCTGTTGCTATCTTATCACACCAGTTATAGCATGTACATCACGAAACAGTGACATTTCTCTTTATAAAAGCCAAACAAAAAAATCCAAAGCCTGACATAGTCTTATCCTGCAGTCTATATAGGGTGATCAGGCATTGTGATGTTATAGGGGTAGTCCATTTGGGGCTTTTTCTTCTATAGGCACCTATTACTCCCTCACTCCATCCCAATTTTTCATACTTACTATCTGGTTACCCTATATCTATAGCCTGTATAATTATTCATTTCTATCTCATAATAAATGACCGAGATCGGATGAATGCAAATAATCATAGGAGATTATTTTGCCAGATTCTCTCCTGAACCAAGATTCACTCAACAAAGCTGCATGTGTGTATTTAAAGGGAGCTGTCAGGAAGTTGGTTATAGCTCCCTTATTATTTTCAGTTGCAGCTCTGCTCTAAATTAACTGATGTCAACTGGCCCCTGTTTCTGGTTTCTAGGATAACTGAACTGGCAGTAGCAGAGCCCAACTCTCCTGCTCCCTGTCATCTCTCCTACGCTATGCTGGGACAGGTAACTGAGGTTGAAGCTGACTTTGCCAAGTTTGCGTCAGCGGAGAATTCCCCTTGTCAGGTGTGGCCAAATTCTGGCTCCTTTGGGTTAGCACACTTAAGCCCAAGGCAGCAAACCTGGTCTTTCTTCTAGTGTGTCATCCAGAGTGCCTCCTGCTGCTAGATTTTTACAGATCCAATTTATGCAATATTCTGAAGTATATATAGTAAGCTATGTTCAAGCTGACTTTTTTTAAAAGTATACTGTTTCTTTGTGGATGGTTTGACTTTGGTTTGTTCAATGCTTGTCGCCAACACAGTAAATCAATTCTACATGACACTTTTCCTCAGGAATATAACCCAGCTCTCTCTCTTGTGGTATAAGATTCTGAAAAGAAGCTTGTAATGGATATCTACCATGCAACTTGATTCTTTCCTTGTATTGATTTCCAAAAGTCTAAAATAGGACAGCAGCACTTCAAGTTATTGAACACTTAAGAATAATCTGCTTGGATTTCTTTTTTAGTTGTCATAAAAATGACGTTTTATAGTCCCAGCTATTGTTTAAACTATGAATGATTTATTGAGGTAAAGGTTAAAGTATTGTTTTCTGTTCTGATCTCTCTGGCCTCTAATCTGCACCTCTAGGGTGGACTCTGATAATAATTTACTGCACGCGGAATTGATCTCATACTTGGTAATTTAGATGGTAGCAAAATGGCATATTCACCCAGAAAAACTCTGCACTTCAACAAACCCAGAAAAGCCAGAATTTTAGAATTAAGGACCTATTCTCCAAATATAATGTGGATCACACTTACAATATCCTGCCATGGGAACAAGACTGTTTTAAATATTGTTTTTATCATTGCTGTTATTACTATTTCATTTATTATCAGTTTGTGAATTGCTTTTATGAGTTTGTAAACTGGGTGTGATAACTAGTAATTTATCTATAGAGAAGATCTGAGCTATTTTTTTCATTTTCCAACTAACAAGTCAATATATATGTGTGCGTTTGTATATGTTCTCCTTATGCTATCCTGTGGTTTACACATTTTTCTTCTCACTGTGGTCTTTACTTAACCACTTGAATTTTAGCAAAATTAGGGAGGATGGTTCTTACAGCTAACACAGGACTGCAAGTAAGGAGATGTGGATTCTATTTCTGGCTTTTTTGTAGATTTCCAGTATTACCCAGGTGAAGTAATATCTTTTATTGTACCAAGTTCTGTTGGTGAAAGAGAGAGGCTTTCGAGCATATGTAGGCTCTTCTTCAGCTCTTAAGAAGAGCTCACTATAGGCACAAAAACTTGTCTCTCTAATAGATCAATACAGGAAAAACAATACTACAAATTACCTTGGGCAAGTCATTCACTCCCTCTGAGCTTCAATTAGCTCATCTGTAATGTAGGGATAATGAGACCTTCCTCACAAGGTTGCTCTGAGGCTTTCTTCTTTAGTTAACCTTATTCTCCATCATACCAGTATAACTCATTGATTTCAGCCAAGATATTCCTGATTTACACCAGCATGAAAGATTTAGCCTCTGTAATTGCAAAAACCCAAACTTCAGATAAAAGGCTTTGTAAAAGTGCAAAGTATTATTACTAGAAGGAATAATAATAAATTATGTGTACTTATGGAAACCCAAAAGATACAGCTAACATCCTAAATGTTTGTGGACTATGGAACCAACCACATTAGCAGCTTTATGTAGTTTTGGAGAGGCTAATAATGTCTGGTATGCCATTTCTTCTAGCTGGTCAGCCTTGTAGGGTAGCACTGCATAAAGGTCTTTTGATGAGGATATGACAATGACTGTGGTGCACTAACTTGTGAAAACATGTATCAGTGTTCCCTACTGGAAAGTGATAGGTCTACCTGTGTTTCAGAATTCCCTCTGATTTCTAAATTTGGTGGAGTTGTTGTTTTTAGCTTAAGGGGCGAGTCAGCTTTTAGAGCCTAATTTCTTTGGCTTCAGACCTATTGACTCTTCTTAACTGAAAAGCAAGAAATGCTCATTTTTTGGCAATGTGATTTTCTTTCTCAGTAACATCAGATTCCAAAGATGCTGTATTCCTCACACCATGTAGTCACATGATAGTTCTTCAGGCAGACATTTATGATATGGCATGATGAGGAACTTCATTAACTGAGCGCCAGTTTCATTATAACGAATGTGATCAGTCTTCTAGGAAAACACATTGGTGTCGCTAATATTTGGTATTTTCTCTTCAGGTGGTAAGTGAAGAACTTTTGAAAAGGAGGAGGGAAGAGGGCTCCTGAGATCACTGGAAAAGAAATCATGTAAGAGGTTTTTTTTTTTTTTTTTTCCCCAATATCTGTTTGTAGCACAGTATAAATTCTTTTGTAAGTAATCTAATTAAATTGTATTTGCTTCCACAGGCTGAGTGCCAGTCTATTGCTTATTAAAATGTTCTTTTTCTCTTAATCCATCATCTTTGATAGAATCACAGCAGCTCATCACTGCTCCATGTAGAAAAGCACCCCAGGAAGTGGCACCTGTTATCTTGAATGACATTTCTTCCTTCCTCAGTAATTGCTTGTGCACATCATGTTTGTATAAGAGTCTTGATGACTTCTTCAGTAATCACTGACTTCAGATTGTTGGCCTGTTATTTCTACCTCCACCACCCTCTTTTTAAGCCCGTAGCTTGAAGAACTTAACTCCACAAAGGAAATGTGTCAACTCTTAGGACTTTAGGGTGACTGTTAATAATACATTGGATCTGCCCTATTAGATCCATGCATCCACACATGTCATTGGCTGGATAGAGGGAGTAAGAATTTAAGAGGTAATAACAAGAAGTCCAGGACTACAATTTGGTACAGTACTCAGAGGGTTTTAAAAATATTTAATATCGTATCAGCAGTTTAAGCAAAATGAATGGTAGATAGAATTTCTTAATTCTTTCAGTGTCTAATAGGAGAATAGTTGGTTACAGTATTTCACATTCCTGCTATAAGAGAGTGTACACACGCTCACTCATAAAACAATTTAGAAAGTTTGACATATTGTGACCTTTCTTTGATGGTCAATGGCTTGATGTCTGGTTGATGGTTAGTATCAAGCAGAATGCCCCAAGGATCAACATCTTTATTAATGACCTGGATGAGGGGATGGATAGCACCCTCAGCAAGTTTGAAAATAACACTAAGATAGAGGAAGAGGTAGATATGCTGGAGGGTAGGGTTAGGGTCCTGAGTGACCTAGACAAATTGGAGGATTGGACCAAAAGAAATCTGATGAGATTCAACAAGGACAAGTGCAGAGTCCTGCACTTGGAACAGAAGAATCCCAAACACTTTTACAGACTGGGAACTGAGTGACTAAGCAGCAGTTCTGCAGAAATGGACTTGGGGATTATAGTGGATGAGAAGCTGGATATAAGTCAATAGTGTGCCCTTGTAGCCAAAAAGGCTAATGACAGATTGGGATAAATTAATAGGAGCATTGCTAGCAGATCTAGGGAAGTTGTTATTCCCCTTTATTCAGTACTGGTAAGGCCACATTTGGAGTATTGCATCCAGTTCTGGGGCCCCTGTTACAGAAAGGATGTGGATGCATTGGAGACAGTCCAGCAGAGGGCAACACAAATGATTAGGGTGCTGAAGCACATGACTTAAGGTTAAGAGGATGGAGAGAGGCTATTCTCAGTGGTGACAGATGACAGAACAAGGAGCAATAGTCTCGCGTTGCAGTGGGGGAGGTCTAGGTTGGATAGTAGGAAAAACTATTTCACTAGGGGGGTGGTGAAGCACTGGAATGGGTTACCTAGGGAAGTGGTGGAATCTCCATTCCTAGAGGTTTTTAAGTCCTGACTTGATAAAGCTCTGGCTGGGATAAGAGATCTTGAGTTTACCATAAAGCATACATAAAAGAACAAATTTAATATCTCAAGCATTTGCAGGCCTCTAATCACTGCAATTTAAATGTAGCACAATAATGTAACTGAAATTCTTCTTCAATGTGTGTTGGTGTGGCTCCCACTGCAAGTGTGCATGGGTCTCATGGTCTCCAGTTTAGACATGCTAATAAAAAAGAATTATTGAGGCCAAATATGTATGCTGAGCCTCCTTGCGCTCCTGTGGAAAGATATCAGGGGCTGAGTAAGTACAACCTTTCCTCATTTCCCTCAGAATGTGAAGGTATCTGAGGACTCAAAATAAGAAGGGATGGGAAAGGTGGCAGAGGAAATCTACATGGACTATTGCATCTTGAAACACAGTTGCTGTAGGATAAGTCACTGTTCTTTCTTGCCCAAGTATGTGTCAGTGTGGATTTCAATGTGAGTTGCTCACAAGCAATTAGCCCTCTCATCAGTTGCATTAATCTGTCAGTGACTACAGTACTGATCTCCCGGACTTGGCATCTAATTTAGCTGCTAAGTGCAGACAGAATGTTGATCACTGGGTATTCCATGGTAGCGCCTTACAGATTTCTGATACTGGCACTTTACTGAAGCAAGCAGAGAATAATGCTTGTGCTATTGTGAAGTGAGCATTGGCATTTGGTGAGAAAGATAGATAAGCCACATTATCCATTTTCATATTGTGTGTGATGACATGGTCTTCATTTTTTACCAGCAATGACTAGTAATACATAGGCAACAGCCTGAATGGTTAAGCCCTATGAGTGTAATAAAGCAAAGCGATAAAGACATCTAGCATGTGTGATTTCTTTTCTGTCAGTGAAGAGTGTGTCTTTGGGAAGAATTTGGGAAGATTGATTGGATTAGATAAAATTCTGAAACCACCTTAGGAATGACTTTCAGGTGAGGTCTCAATGTTTTCTTATCTCTATGAACTATAGTGTAGAACAATTTGACCATAAAGTTCTTAAATATCACTTACTCTTCTGGCCAACACAATAGCCACTAAGAAGCCACTAAGATCTTTAGAGTGAGGTGGTGTAGGGAATGTTCTGAGAGAGATTCCATAAACTTCAGGAGGACTAGGCTGAGGTCTTGGGCAGGAGTAGATTCTCTGACCAGTGGGTAAGTATTTAAAAGAACTTTTAGAAACTTTGATATTGTTGTGTAAGAGCAGACTAAATACAATTGTAACAGATGGATGGCAAGCTAAGATTGCAGCAATGTAGGCCTAAATAAAGTTGAATGAAAAGCACACCTGCTTTAAATACCATAAGGGCCTTTGATATACAGGGGTGGCATGGTTTCAGATCATGTTTTGCTACCAAAATCAATAACCTCTTCTACCAATATCAGTAACCTCTTCTATTCAGAATAATATGTTTTTCTGGTAGATGTTTCCCTGCTGTGTAATAGGGGTTTTCTGGACCTTCTGGGAGAAGTCTTTGTCCGTGATATTCAGCCAGACAAAAGCAATGTGGTTGTGTGCAGTTACTGTGGATATAAATGAAGTATCTAGCCATAATGTTTTCAGATCAAGTCTGAGAAGTCTGGGACCTGAATTGAAGGTTAAACGGACATCTGTAATAGGTCTGTCAGCAGAAATTGCCTCAACCAGTATGGAGCCACAAGAATGATTGTGGCCTTGTTTCTCTTCATTTTGGA
Source organism: Rafetus swinhoei (assembly GCA_019425775.1). Lineage (NCBI taxonomy): Eukaryota > Metazoa > Chordata > Testudines > Trionychidae > Rafetus > Rafetus swinhoei. The sequence continues at coordinate 183,691,580 of CM033437.1, read as the reverse complement.
AATCACCCTGGGAGTCCGGAGAAGTGCTAGAAAGGCATATAGAGGGCACTGAGACCACAGCAAAAGGAAACTAATTCTTTGTGGGGCAAAAGTTCTAGAACTTGGTATTCACACTGATGCTGAACAGACCTCCCCAACACAAAAATATCAGTTCTATGATGGATTTCTGCAAAAATCACTTGTGAATACTAACAAATTGTGTACTCAGGAAGCCTTTCCCAATTTTGCTAACTCCTGGGAAGTGGGAAAAATCCTGTCTCTTAAGGGTGATCCTCCTAGATTGGCTCCACACTGGCATGTCAAAAACCACAGTTGCTATAGGGTAAGTAAACATAATAAACCTGTTTTATATTCAGAATTTTTAAATAATTCAAAATAATATGCAGGACACAAAGTAGAAGATGTAGGTCAAAGTAAGGATTAATTCCTCTTTACAGTAGTAATGTGTTATATGAAAATAATTCCAATTATTCAATGAAAGTTTTCTTATTAAACATATTTTTTTCAAATTTAAAACATTTTTTTGTTAGACACAATGGTGCTATAGTTATTCTAGAAAACACGTTCTTTTAATCTGATTTGCCTATCAGTAGAATTATTTGTCATTTGCTATATTGTATTTCAAACACATTCTTCTATGATCTGTTAAGCAATTTCACAAGTAAATGTTTGAGTGTTCTTAAGGGAACATTTTTAAGTGAATTCCCTTGCTCGGCTCATATAGAAGTTGATCAAGACCAAAAAGAAAAATTAAATATATGTAGAAGGAAAAGGCAATGAGCTGAATTGCAGAAATTTATAGATAAAGTTTTGAGATGCAGCAATGAGATGCTGATCCTATAATGTAGATCCACCTCTTTGGGGTTCTGTGCAGATTCAGGGATCTGTATGCATTCATCTCTCTGCAGGATCTGGGCTTAAGTTTCATGCTCCTCAATAATCAATGATGGAGTTCCTCACACTCTCTTTGAATTATGGGTAGACATTTTTAACCCACAGAAGCAGCACTAAGCAGAGGGGATAGACACCCCAGTGTTTGTTATTGGTCTGCCTCTTTTAAAAAAATCAAAGCTCTTTACTCTAATGAGGTTGTGCTTTCATATATCATTGCTATATGGGGAGTTGAGGAAGGTGGATTGCTTTGCAGAGGCACTCATTCAACAATTAAAAATTGATTATGACAAGGCATTATCAGATCAGTATGAAGTCATTGTGTAGAGTGTCTCTCCTTTAGCTGCCATAAAAAATATGAAAAGTAATAGAGAGGTAGCCGTGTTAGTTTGATCTTGGTAAAACAAAAGGGAAAATATGTAGCACTTTAAAGACTAACAAGATAGAAGTGGGTCTGCCCCCATGAAAGCTCATCACCTAATAAACTATCTTGTTAGTCTTTAAAGTGCTACATATTTTTTTCCATAAGAATTATGAACATTCTTAACTTTGGCAGATCAGCAGCAGGGAAGCAAATAAGTCTGGTGCAAGAGCATCTTGAATTTTTGAAAACGTCCTCTAAAACTCCAAATGTGGCATCTTCTGGGAAGTAGACAAAAATTCTGTACTCGGTGTAGGTGTTGTTCTGTTTTACAACAACAAAAATCCATACATACACCATTTTTTTTAAATAAAATGAAAAACTGAGAATACAGTAATAGACTGAATGGGTATATTAAAACAATATTTCAAAGCTACCCATAAACCATTAACTGACAACAAATTACTTGGAATATATGAAGATTTGTAAAATGTCAAGATGTTTTGTAGAAATGTTAATAAACAATAGAGTAATATAAAGAATCATGGTCTGATGTGCTGAAATCAGAGCTCAACCCCGCACAGAGCATATGCTGGACTGATTGCTTAACAAATATAGTAACATGCTAGCTATTTCAATTATTTGTATTTAGTATAGAGTATACTATACTGTGGTAGAGGGGTAGCCATATTAATCTATATCTGCAAAAACAAAGAGGAGTCCCACGGCACTTTAGAAACTAACATTTATTTTGGGCATATGCTTTCTTGGGCAAAAACCCACCTTGTCAGATGCATAGAATGGAAATTTTGTGGGATTTTGCCGACAAAAGCTTATGCCAAAATACATCTGTTATTCTTTAATGTCCCACAGGACTTCATGGCTATGTCTAAATTACATCCCTCTGTCAAAAGAGGGATGTAAATTAGGCCAATCAAAAGTGCAAATGAAGTGGGGATTTAAATATCCCACGCTTCATTTACATAATGGCGTCCGAGAGCTTTTTCGAAAAAGGGTTTTTTGAAAGTGAAACCGCTGTTTAGACGGGGTTCTTTCGGAAAAAAAAAAACTTTTTCAAAAGATCCTGCACTCCTCTTCTTTTGAGGAGTACAAGATCTTTCAAAAAAGGGTTTTTTTTTTTTTTTCAAAAGAGCTGCGTCTAGACAGCGGTTTCACTTTCAAAATACCCTTTTTCCAAAGAAAATGTGGCCACCATTATGCAAATGAAGCACGGGAAATTCAAATCCCAGCTTCATTTGCAATTTCGATCTGCCTAATTTACATCCCTCTTTCAAATGAGGGATGTAGTCTAGACATGCCCCATGTTACTACATTGTAGAGTAATTAGCTATTATGTATTATTATTATATACTTATATCTAGACACATACTCTAGGGGTGTATGTGTGTATACAAGTAGGTATGTTCATCTAGGTAGGGTGTATGTGTGTGTATAAACAGGTTGACCCTCTCTGGTCCAACATCCTTGGGACCTGACTGATCCTGAATGAGGGATTTTTTCAGATCAGGGGAGGTCATTTCAGGCCCCTTGCTGCTTCCTACTCCTCTCCCCTCCCTTTTCCACTAGGCTTCCTGGCTCCCCTGGCAGCCCAGCTGAGCCTCACGCCAGCTCACAGGCCCCAGCTCCCTGCAGCGCATTAGGACTCTCTGATCCTGGAACATCTGTGGTCATGCCAGACCATGGATGTTGCCGGACCAGAAAATCCCAGATTTTAGAGGTACAACCTGTATATATACCAAAACACGTACGTGAAGAAGCAAAAGAAACTCTATCTCCCAACATTTTTATGTATATATAAATGTATATGGAAGTTATATCCATGTGATAAAAATTATAATCAGGTGATATATTAGTTTACTATGTGCCTGACAACCATCATCTTGTCTTTTACCCATTAAACTTTGGAACTTATTCCAATATTCAAATCCTTGGAACATTTTTAAATAAGAATGACTTTTAAAATGTAAACTCTGAAAGCAAAGTTTCCTCCTTTTCCTCTCTTACAATGGTATGCACTTCACTCACTTTCCACCCTAGAACAGTCTGAGATAATAGTTTTAAAATTGGAAGTTCAACCTTCAGCTAGTATAAGTTTTCACAGTTCCATTGACTTTAACTGGCTAACAGCTTATACAAGTTCAAGATCTGGCTTATGCTAAACTTTAGTCTGGAAATGCTTTTCTAGGTAGTTCCACAGGTTGTTATTTTATACCCAGGAAAAATATGCTGATGTAGTGTCACAGTTTTATCAACATGAGCTTGGGATGGCCATATTATGAGCAAATGCTGTTTGTTTTATCACATGTTTGCAGAGCAAGAGGAGACAACTAGTTTTTTTCTCTCTCATCACCAGTTCAGGCCCCAGTTTTGCAAACCTAGTTTATATTGATAATCCCCACATAAATAGCGTTACTGAGCCCCATAGAACTCCTCATGGAGTGAATAAAAACTAGCCCAGTAAGACAGTTTTCAGAATTATGACTCAAATTCTCAGGTGGTGTTGATGGGGTCTCTTCAAGCTAACTAAGGATCTGGACCTAAGTTGTAAGTTACTTTTTATTAGATACCCATATATATAAATACTTATAAATAATACATGGTTGATAAATTATTTTGGAGTTATACAAATATTTTATTAAAATGTGATTAAAGTACTAATATATTTCAGTAATTACAGGCTAGATAATGACTACTTATACAAGTGAAGAAATAATGTGCTACTTAGGAATAACATTTGTCACATAACGGACAAATAATAGTGTATTATCACTATCATGAACTATTTTTTCATCTGTTTTTTTACATATCTCTTGCATGCTGCTCTCTACATCTCACAGTGAGTGTTAGATACTACTTTTTCTCTGCTGCTTGGCTGAAATAGCAACAATCAACCTGCCGTTAGCTTGAAAGTCATCTTCTGCTTTACTGCTCACATGCTAGGTATAAGTTTTAAAATTTTGTGTCCACCATTTTTGAAAAGATTCATGAAATGAGATCCAGCTGTTTTTATTTATATCTATTTTTATGAGTGTTTTCTTGTAGCTTCATGGCATGACCCTGCCAGCGTAGTCTAATGGTTTGAATATATGTCTAGGAGCCAGAAATAACTAAGTTTTAACCCTGTTCAGCCAGCCATTAACTGTCTCCTTAGGCAAGCCACTCGTAACTACTCTTGTCTGTAAAACAGAGATAACAACACTTGCCTATTTGCCCTGACAGGGATGTTTGGAGGATTAATTATTTAATGGGTATGAAGTTCTATTTAATAGCTAAGAATTGTTTTTCACATGTTTACAGCCAATTAGAATGCTCGATCTAAGCAGCATAATATTTTAGAAAATCAAAAGGTAGATTTAGCAATAGGTTGTAATGTTACAACTCATTAATTCATGCTTACAGAGCACTGTCACAGAACATGAATACTTCATTCTGCATCTGATGAGGGAATGATTAGTACCCTCATTCATTGTACAGTCACATTATTGCAGGTACTCACCCTAGTTAAAAAGATTGCTGGGTAGCCTGGCCTTTAAGGAAATGTGACTTTGTTCTCATCTGAAGGGAATTAGGGTGGAATTTATGAAGGTACCTAAACCCTCAAGCTAAGCGTCTAAATGTCAGGTTTAGGCTCCTAAACCTCAATTTTGTTTCTATCGTGATCCATACAATTTCCGCTGAACCTTAAGTTTCTTTCAGAGTAAAATTGACTAGATGTGTATGTTTATATCTTCAGGTATGCACACTGCTGTCTTCCTCTAGGTATTTGGACATATATCGCAAGCCTCAGAGTATTTCATTAACAGGAGGAAGATAGTTGTTTTCTGCCTATGTCTCACATGATTCATGATCTGATAGCCAGCCTCTGTACATGCCTGCTAGGTCAGATCCCACTCAAAATTTTGGCCAGAAGAGGAGGCAGTGATGTTGATCCTGGAACATATCAGTGGTTGGAGCACTTGCCCTGGGATGTGGGAACCCAGGTTGAATTCCCCCTTTACTACAGGGTAGAAAGGATTTGAACAGGAGTCTCTACTTGACAGGAAAGTGCTCTAACCACTGAGTTGTATTCTGATATGGGGCCCCCCTCACTCTCTCCTATTGAAGCTGGTGCACTCTGGATCAACAATAAAAGAATGGTGGAAGTGAAGAGAACCTTCCAGATAGGTACCCTAACCACTAGACTGCAGAATCTCCCTCCTCCCCCATGACTGTTCCACGTGGACAATTACAATGTCATTTTCTTCTTTTCCCTTGCCAGCATCCCAATTCTTGCTTTGTGCATAGTCTGTGCAGATGACCTGAGCTAAACATTATTTCTCCTGTGTGGTCTCCCAATGTTCCTATTTACCAAGAAGAGGTCAGAGCTGTTGAGCAGGATTGCCTGGGGCTCAGAGACTGTGAAGTGATTAGATGGATGAGCCTCAGGGCCAGGGGAGCTGTGGCAGCTTAAATTCTGAACAGGGTCTATTGGGGCTGCTGAGAGGTTTCACTGCAGAGACCTGATGAAACAGCCAAGTCATATCTACATCTGAATCTATATAGAGTGATACAGAGATATATGTGTATTATGTGTCAAGCACCTTTAGCTGTGAGGCCAAAAACCCCCATGATGTTGAGAGTGGGAGCATCAAAGGGATTTGATGGAATTGGAAGGGAGTATTGTCAAGGTCAGGCATTTAATGAATTGTACATGTGCTGACAAATAAAAACACTGATAGAATTATGAATACCTCATATTGTGCTTCGTAACGTATTTGTGGAGTAATTACATGCTTGAGATATATTGACGAATAAGCTCTGAACTAAAAAAGGTCAAGGCTTAGAATCTGACAAGGACGTGATATTGCTGCTGTGTCAAATACAGCGTGCTAGGCTAGACATTTCTGTGTGTGGTTGTGAAGCACAGTGTGACCCATTAGGAGAATGAAAGGGAAAGGAACTAATACGTCTTTTTAAATTATTTTATTCTTGGGAAAATAAATTTTATACAGTTAGGTCAACATGATCTGTACAGTTATTACAGTAATGGAATTGCAGGTAAAACCACGTGGTTGAAAGGATATTAAGTGAAAAATCATTACTACAAATTTTGGTTCTTTATTACATAATTTGGATGCCTCAGCTACATATCTGAGGCCACATTTTATCAAGGTATATGCATAAGCTCCAATTGCCACATGCAAATGTGTGTGTTTCCACAGAGATACATTTATATATTTACACAAATACATGTGCGCACACGGAAGTGAGGCCTTCATAGTTGATAGGAGGCTGAGCACTACACGTTTAGGTGGCTTTGATTTAATTGACAGTAAAGCCAGCACTTACAGTCTTGGTCACTATAGTTACCTAATTTTAAAGTCCTAGTAGGTGTTTCCATTAAATCTGTATCTCGACACATGCTTATGTGGCCTTCAGTACCAGAATAAATATGTGCTTCTGAGAAGGTAAGGTGATCATCACTTCTGGAAATTATAACTCATATTCAGATACTTGACCAAAGATAATCAAGTTGGCCTCAGTCCTTTGCAACTTACACAGATCACTGGTTTATGTACTGATGTCATTTCATTTAAACAAATTGTTTTAGTGAACATAGAATACACATGGTACAACCTGAACATAAGTCTTAGATATGTGTGTATGTTGATAAATTACACTTTATTCTTGTCCAACTGTCTGAGATGGCTCAACAGAGGATGGGCACTAATTAAAATGGATAAAGTAATTGGAGGGAATCTGAGAGTAACCAGTAACCAGCAGCCCAAAATTGTTCCAATTTTTTTTTTTATGGTGGCATTTTTATTTGTGCACTCTCAGAAAAAAAATCCATATCATTAAGTGTTTGTTGATAATAGACATCTTCTCAGTGGCTGTATTCTACAAAAGTATAATAAATGATTCATTCAAAAGTGTGAAGATATAACATTAATCAATCAAAAGGTGTGATACTTATGAGGAATATAAAGAAAAATATTTTTTTGTTTTTGTCTCATTTTAATTATCTATAAAACATTTATCAAAAACAATATGCACTTTCTTTTTCCATTTATTCTGTTCATATATAACAGGTGTCTCAGAAACATTCATCCTTTGCTCCAGATTCTGTTACCCTTAGTTTGGGCACGTCCACACTACACGGAAGATTGATGCTGCTGTGGTCAATCTTCCAGGATTTGATTTAGAGGGTGTAATGTAGACTTGCTAGATCAAACTCAAAGGCTGCCCTTGTTGGTTTTGGTACTTCTGCTCCTTATGAGGTGTAAGGGAAGCCAAAGGAAGCATTTGCTGCCAACTGAGTCCCACTGTGTGGATGGCATGGAAACACGATGTAAGATATGTTAACACCGGCTATGTATGTAATTTACATAGCTTTAGTTGCGTATCTTACTTTGATCTTCCTCTGAGACTACCTGACTCAAGAATTTATGCCATTGTGAGTAAATATGCCAGAATCTCATCCTTAACTTGTATGTCTTTTAACAGGGATTGCTTAGTGTAGCTCTTACTTTGTTCTGAACAGTTTCATATAACTGAGGTGAAAGATAAAGAATTATGTGGCCTCTTTCAATAGCACATAATATAAGGTGATAATCTGTCATGTGTGGGCCATTCTTTTCCTCATTCTAGTGTTTTGTTTTGGTAAAGTTCTTTTGTTATTGTTATTTAAAATGTTGTTATATGTAGGTGTTTCCAAATATTTGTCAGCAAACAATAAATTGAAGTACACTTTGCACTTGGCATAGAAGGCATTGTAGTCTATGATTCTCCTTAGTAAGAATGCCATTTTGTAAAAAATGTTTGAGGCTTCAGAATTTGGTTGTGTACTTGTTTGGAGTGAAAATGAGACTTTTCAAAACCATGCTTGGATAGATGTGTAAGACATAAACCCCTGAATAGCCACAACCCCATGAATTAAGGGAAAATCTAAGTTCCAGTCTCTGCTCTGATTCTAGTTTTTCCCTATTCCAGATGAATGCTGTGTCCACCAGACTATTGGCTATTTGGGGGTGATGGTGGGATCTTACTCTGGTTTGATCAGAAATTCCATCTAGAAATAGAGAAAATGTCCTTTGAAAATTTAATTGAAACTGATATGTTTTCACACAAAAATTGGTTTTGATTGTGGGCATTTTCTGAGTGAAAAAGCACTTAATCAAAAAAAAAAATTCTCAGTGAGCTATAGTTTAGTTTAGTTGGTTCCTGTGAGTGTTTGTTTCAGAGTATAGGACTGACCGTTAAAGAAGCTCTGTCTACTCTCTATCTATCAGCATCGCTATGGACTGCTCCTTTGTGCTTGGGGAATGGTGTTGTTGACCAGGGTCTTCATCCCAAAGCTGTACTGATCTTTTAGACACTATGGGCGTAGGTCATTGAATGCCCTGACAATAAGGACTGACAATCTATAGTTTATGACAAATGAGTGTAGAGAGTGGAGGACAGGTTTGATGTGCTTGCAATAAACTATGTTGGTGCAGCCTTTTTAATTGATGGCTTACTGCCCAAGTATGTAGTGTTGGTTTAGTTCATGGGGGTAACTCATTTAGTTGTATACACCCAAGGCAAGATCATTGTCCTTCAGGCAAAGTCTCCTAGCTAAGTGGAGATGATAGAAAGTGATAAATACAGATCTGCTTAAGGGCAAGTTTAGTATCAGCAAAGAATCCAGAAGCACTCCTAAAGGTGGACTTAACTAGGGATGTTAAAGACTAGTTGACTATCTGATAAGCATTTGCTTATTGGATAATCTTTTGACTAGCTGACTAGTAGATTATCTCCCCCCAACCCCCTTGTTGCCTCTATAAGATAGAGACAGCAAAGTGGGGAAGGGGTACTTCAAAATGGCAGAGACACACAGCTGTGCAGAGCTGCCAATTTGAAACCCCAAGGTAGCGTTTCAAAGGGGTAGCCGCCGTGGAGCCCGGGTTCCGCTGGGGACTTCCCAACTAATCTTGGGCTCTGCACCGCATTTCCCCAGGACCCAGGGTCAGGTGGGGAATCCCCAGCTGACCCCAGGTTCCGCTGCCGGAAAATTCCATCAACTAGTCAACTAGTCAACTAACCACATTTGAACATCCTTAGACTGAACTGAGCAACTGTGGGTGCACACGCTGAATCCAAGAAGACTGCATTGCGGCTGTAGATTCCTCAAAGGGCTTTCTTCTGCCTACCAACATCATTTCTTTTTTTCTCAGTTTCATCTTCTGCCAGCTGTTACTCCTCCATGCATTGTTTTCATCCAAGCACTGAGCCATTGTGGTGGTAGTGATGAAAGATAAACAGATTTACGTTGCATCTGTCTATTGCTGGCACTTCTAGCCAGTATCATTTGACCAAATTATCTAGTACCTACATACAGATAGATGTTCAATAGGGCCACATCGAAAATCGATCCTCTTGGTACTCCTTAAAGTGAGGGGTCTAGTGGTAGAGTGAAGTTTCTCATTGCTAATCTGGTGGTACATCCTTTCAGGAAGGCCTCAAATCATTTTTGCACATTTTCTCTCAGGTGAAATAGCATTATCTCATTGTTTATAGTGTCACATTTTGTAGAGTTGTCCAGGAGGATCAGAATGGATGTCTGCCCTTAATCAGATATAGCAGATCATCCATCAGTGCCCCAATACTGTTTCCATCCCATGTTCTGGCCTCAATCCAGATTATGCAAAGTTGAATATATTGGCTTCAGTTAGATCAATTTATAGTTGATCATTGACAAGCTTCTCTGATCATGCTAAGGAATGTAAGGTTTAATTCTGGGTTACAGATAGCTAGAACCACTGTATCCAGGGTAAGTTTTTCAGTGTTGACTGGACTACTGCATATTTGAAGGAGTCTTTGAAATGCTTATAGTTTCAATACTTAAGTGCTTTCCTGAATTAGAGGGCAAGTTTCATGCTATATGCTGTCCTTTTTTCTGACTTGGTTTCAGTCTATCAGAACTCTCAATTAATTATAACTGTAGTTTCTTATTAACCTATCACTATAAACCATTCTCACAAACAGGCATAAATAATATATTTATTGAATATGAAACACAATAAAATCAACAAGATATATTATACTATTACTATCTGCTTACTAACTGACATTTATATCTGTAATAGGCTTATAAATGATTGATAAACATGCTGAGAAGTGAATATGATTTTAAAATCATAATCATAATGTGCTATGCACTTATCGATTAAATGATTGTGACTACTAAAATAAATGAAACAACATTAATGTTTACTATCTGTTAATTAAATAGCATTTATCAGTGTTCATAAACTGAGTAATGTTCATTTTAAAAAATGACATATGTTAATTTTCAGTAATTACTTTCCTCATGTTTGTAACAATGTAAGCACATAGAGTGTTACATCCACTATCTCATGTCCTTTTAAGGCAATCTAAAGTAAAGTTCCCTGCAAAAATAAACTTTTCAAATAAGAAATGACATTATAATATTAGAAATATAGTACAACATTCTAAACTAAAATACACAGCATGTATATATATATTTAGCAGTATTAAAATCCCTAGTTTTGTGTTGCTAAAAGTCTGCTAAGTGTTAAGCAGATGTTTCCTTTTCAAAATATAGCACAGTAATTTTTCAAGTGGCTTCTTAGCACAGATGTTTCCATTTGTGTATACACTTTTTTTGCCTATAGTTTTTTCTGTACAAACAGCAGATTGCATTGTTGATGTCCTTTTGATCAAAAGAGAGACTGACATTGGTTCTCTATTCAGCCTTTTCTTTGCTTCCTCCTCAGACACTTTTGTTACATTGTTAATTCCCCTCAATACAAAGACTGCATGGGATTTAGGACTTTAATACCTCTTTCTTTTTTCCAAGTGCAAGGTAAGTGAAATAATTCTACCTAGTTTCCCAATCAGGTGAACACTTAAACATATGATTTAAACTTAAGCACCTGTTTAAGTCCCATTGAAGTCAATGTATCTTATACATACTTAAACAAGTATTTAGTTGTTGTTGTTTTTTCAATCGGCAAGTATTTAACACATGCTTGATGCTTTCCGGAATCAGGACCTGGCTGCCCACATGCATCTGTGGATCGCTTTTCCTCCTTAATTCAGTTACATAAAACTGTCTCCTGCTTTGGCTTCTAGAAGATGAAAAATAGTGAAGTATTTAGAATTGTGCTATGATGATGAGATGCTGATAGTGATGTTCTGCCTAAAAGAGTGATGGTATAGGCCCCTCAAAAAATAACAAAAAAAAAAGCAATAAAAGAGTGTGTAGTGGTCAATTGCAGAAGAACTTTGTACATGTTAGTTTAGGGGTGGTGAGGCCTGCATTCTTTCCCCCCTTTCCCTTTCCCCTATATCTGATGAGCCAGAAGCAAGTCTTTGGGAACATACTCCACTTAAGATAAGCATTGTTGCCAGTATAGCAAGAACAAGTATGAGATAAGGGTAAAGGGTAAGAACGCATAAACAATTCTGTTTACTCTAACGTACTGATCACGTAAACAAGGCCAAAGAACAAGAAGAACCAGATCAGAACCAGATCGATAACTAACAGCTAAGCCCTACATCAGCACTAATGAGTAAGCCCTGGAAATTTCCAAACTGCCAAACAAGGCAGGAAAACTGTATTTAAGGCTGCCTCAGAGCCTAACAAATCGGACTTCACCGATGGGCTTTGGGTACCAGCGCCTCGGAAGCTGAGACAACCTCCCACTTCATGCGCAGCTACCCGGGGTCCCAGGCTTGCAGGAAGGGATGTAAGATATGCCGCTTCTTTGTTATATTGTTCTTCCATTTATGGGGCATAGCTGTTAGCTGTCAAGAAATAAACTACTTGTGTTTGACAGATACCTGTGTAGCGTCCTTTGTACTTTGGGAACCCAGTGTCGGACCTGAGACTTACTCTTGCCGACTAAAGAGTGTGATTTAAATACCACTTATTTGTTTGATAGACTAATTGTTTGCATACAGCAGGGAAAGGAAAATGTAACTTAAATTTGAGAAGTTATACTGAAAGTTGTGGTGAACTGGCTGCTAAATTCCATTGAGGCAGATATTTAGTTGATAGTAATTGTCATAGCTCTACAATAGAGCTGTATTGCTAAGAAATTTTTAACAAGTAGACAGCATTAGAGAGATGACACTGTAATATTATTTATCATATGCTGCAATAGCAGCCAGCTAGCTGAGGGAACCCAAGGTAGCTAAGGAGCTCTCTTGGGTGTAACTATTGAAATCTTGGACCATAAGAAAGTTAGGAGGTGAAACTACATTGGCTTTTATTATATGCCAAAAAACAGCAGTGTTTGACAACTGGAAAGAAAGACATCACTAGTGAGAGAATATAAAGTTAGTTTGACGCTTAGATGGCACTATATCAATGAAAGAAGATAAATAAAAACTAAGCAGTAAAACAAAATAATGTATGGTATCCTTTTAATGTTGTGCTGTTGCATCTTGAATTTTTTCAGGATCATTTAAACATGTATTTATTTTACATCTGTTTAATTCTTGTTTTAGTTGATACTTATATACACAATATTTTGATGGCATACTGTTATTAGATTCTGTATCTTACTGATTTTAAAACTACTGATTAAAAATATCTGTGTTGTATTGATTTGTGTCCTTCTTTTATTTTAAATTGAAGGGAAAAAAAGTCTGTTATTCAGTCTTCTTTAGAAAGAAATACAGGTACAATGCTGAAATGTTGAATGTTCCTTCCATTGTGTTTAAAATAAAATAAGACAATTAAATTTAGATGGATCAGAGGTTTTTTTTGTTTTGTGTTAGTTTTTGTTTTGAGTGGGTTTTTTTATACCTTCATTGGTGTCAGCAGACTGAATAAGAGTGAGTTAGGCTGATAAAGCTGTACAGCGTACGGTATGATATCTTAAATTTCTCTTCATGTGTAGCTAAAGTGGAAATAAATCAATGCATTTTTTTTAAAAAAAGTACTTTTTAAATGTTTTCTCTGAAGTATAGACATAATGATTAAAATGATTTTTCTCAATTACTTCTACAATAGCTCAATATATTTCACTAAAAATTGCTTTTGAACTTTTGAAAAACTGCTGAAAGCCTCCGATGCAAAATATTGCAGTGAATCTTTAAAAGGACAAATTTTACTGCAGTTTCATGGCAAATATGACTGCTTCTTTTCTCTGTTTCCCCTCCCCTCAAATTTCAAAATTTTTAACTCTTGATTACTAACTTTTTACTATTCTCTAGACTTTCAAGATGAGACTGTGGGCATCCATAGCAACCGGAGTTGGAAGGCACATTCACACATGCTTCCTGAAGTTAGGAAATACTAGAGAAGTAATTTTCTGTTAGGTACAGACAGCATATTGAAACGACATGGCCAGTACAAATCAATTACAGAGATAGTAAGAAATATGATAGAAATGTTTCTCAAAGAGTACATCGCAATGCAGAATGTACTGCATGCACTGTATACACAATGAGCTGTTATTAGGCCATCTTATTAAAGACATAAAAACATGGTATCCAATGTATGACACAGTCATTTTTAGCATCTAATGTGGTAGGGTTTCTAAGCAACAGATATGAAACTTGTACTTTGAAAAAAAATGTTCCTGTATTGAGTTTAAGATAAACATCTAAAATTAATTTCTGGTTCTAATTTTTCCTCATAAACTAGTTTATATTTGATATGCTTCCCTTTGCAGACTGTACTGCTGTGTAAAAATGAAAACACATTAGCTAGTTTCATGAGGAATGGGAAATCAAGTAAAAAGTATGTTAAGGCTTGGACCATTTATTTTTAGACTCTTTTGGCCACAAACTTGAGTCAATAGAAAGATTCTCATTGACTTTGAATTGATTGGATCCATAACAGAAAATCAACTCACTGTTCAAATCTGAAGTACTGGTTCTAATCTGCAAAGAACAGTATAAGTTATTTCAGACCTTACTTGACCTTTTGCCTTGCAAGTCCCAGGGACAATGCAGATGGACATTACCAGATTTGACAACTGGGATTTCCCAGCTATGTAACCAATTGGCAGGAGGAATTAGGGCTTGTCTACATGGCAAGTTACTACACAAGCAAGCGTGTAAGTGAATCTTTGGGACACTGTATCAAAACTCATTTTTAACGAGCAGTAGCAGGGTTCACTTGGCCAGGCAATGTGTTGAAACTAGTATAGATTCACATCTTTGTCATGTGCTTCAGAGCAAACAAGTCCTTCCAGTTGTTGCAGCATTTGCTTTTCGAGGCAGAGGTCAAGCTCCCGCAGTGGGCTTTAGCCCTACATTATCCACAAACCTGCCCCAAAGTACTGCTTTGATAGAATGGCTTCTGATTGAAAACACCTGAACTTCTTTCAGCAATTCTCCCACTTCCTAGCAAAGCAAAACAACTCTGAAGTGCTGGAGGGCTTCCCAGTCCCCACGGGGCCAATAATTTGGCCTTTTACCTGACCCCTCCTCCATAACTAAAGTCTCAACTTACTATACAGGGAACGGTAGAGTTGAAGGTGACCATGTCTCTTCTCCTCTGTCCAGCAGTGGCTCCAAGGCAGGGAGTGACGGGGTCAGGAAATTAGGGAAGAGGAGCTTCCTGCACCCAGGGGAAGTTCTTTCTGCAGGGGAAGAGAAAGTGTGGCCAGGACTAGTAGCTTTCAGCTCTGCCCCTCCTAGCCTCGGGGGCCAATGCTTGGAAGTTAAAGAGGCCTGGAGCTGGTTGGGGTAGAGGGAAGAGGATAGCATAATTATGGTAACTGGACTTTTGATGTCTCATCAGTATTTCTGATTGGAGACTGTGCAGAGTCCCAACCCGTGAAGATTGGAAAAGGTGGAGCTCCACAAAAGCTGAACATCTCCAAGGAAAAGACTTTAAGGCCTCACAAAAGAGCTAGATAAATTCACGCATAATAGGTTCATCACTGGTAATTAACTGGGATGAACAGGGCTGGTGTCTTTTGCCTCTGTTTGCTGGAAGCTGGGCACAGGCAAGAGGGAATGGATCATTTGGTGATTGCCTGTTTTGTTCATTCCCTCTGAAGCACTTACCATTGGCCACTGTTGGGTCACAGAATGCTGGGCTAGACCTTTGGTCTGACACAGTATGTTCATTCTTATGTTTATTTTTAGCAGAAGGATTGCTGCTCTCGCACTGGCTGCACTCTTTTCTTGACTGCTCATCATCATTAGTTTATCCGAAGACATAGGCTAGTGTGAAATATTTTGCATGACACCTCTAACTTGCTGAGACGATGGCAGAGCACAGATTTTTGTGAGATCTGTCATACAGCATCTTTAACTTGCGATGCTGATGTCAGAGTATTTATCTTGGTGATATCTATGGATCAACCCTTTAGCTATCTGGGATGGTGCCAAAGTATAGAGCTTTGTGAGGTTAACAGCTATGTATCTCTTCTTTGCTGGAATAATGAGAAAGGATAAGCTTCTTTGAAGTTCTTCGCCCAGCGTTTCTGTCTTACAGGGCTGATGTCTGGGTCCAACCCTCTGAGCTCAGTCATTCACATACTTTATTCCACTGGGCTGAGGACAGTACTAATCATAGGCCTTTGTGAGGTATGGAGACATACTGTGAGGTTATGTCTATTATACTGGGATGAGGCTAAGGCTTAGGCCTGAGCCAGTGTCTAAATAGGGAACTCTCTGAGATTGCCTACTCAGCATCTCTAACTTGCTGGCATTATGGATGTAGGCAGCAGAGGTAGGACTCTAAGTATACGTACATAGCATAGAACTCTGTAGGAGAATATCTGTTATTCCCTCAACAACCCTCTCTTCTTCCACACAAAGTATGTAGCTCAAGGAAGGAAAAAGAACCTAACAGCCATTCAGCTGGACTAGGGCTAAGTAAAAGTAAGTGGCAGGCTCTCCAATTTCCCTAGAAATGTTCATGTGGCAGACTCTGGCTATTTATTTCATGGAGAGTGGCACAGTGCTTAAAACAGCAAGAGGACAGCATTCTTACAATGGTTCAGTTAATTGAGATAATTGAGTTCAGGATCCTGACAAAAGGAAGAAAGGAGAACAGCAGAACATGGACCCTGAACTTCAGAAAAGCAGACTTTGACTCTACCACAGGGGTTGGCAAGCCAAATATGGCTCCCCTGGATCTCCGACTCAGCCCCCTTTAGCTCTCCCTGCAGAAGGGAACCAGCACTGGTGCTACAGACTTATGCCCACCTCCCAAGATTGGAACAACAGTGCTAACTTTCTGTGGGGAAGGGGGTGAGGGGGCGAAAGCCCCGAACCTCCCCGGCAGATCTGGCATGTGGGGAACAAGCATGGCTCTGTGCAATGCCCTTCTCCTTCCCACAGCATGTGGAGAGAGAAATGGCTCTGTACGCAGCCCTTTTTCTTTCCCCAGGACAAACTTCCTGGAGGCTTCCTTCTGGCAAATGCAGAGAGGGAGCTGTAGGAGGCCATGTTACACAGTGCCTGCAATGTGGTTCAAAAGCAAGGAAGTGTCCTCTACCCCCTCATGCTCAGCCCTTGCACCCCCTCACTCATCCTTCCCAGCCAGACAGCCTGACCCCAGTCTGCTCCTGTCTTCTGTCCCTTGCACAGACAACCTGTCCCCAGACTGCTCCTGCCCCCTGCCCCCTGGCTAGACACCCTACCCCCAGCCCACTCCTGCCCCTTTGCCAGACACCCTGCCCCCCAGCTTGCTCCTGCCCCTTGGTCAGACACCCTGCCCCCAGTCTGCTCCTGCCTTGACACCCTGCCCCATGGCCAGACACCCTGTCCCCAGCCCTCTGCCCAGACACCCTACTCCCAGCCTGCTCCTGCACCCTACCTCCTACCCAGACCTTGCCCCCTTACATCCTCCTACATTTCACCTCCCACCCAGATCCTGCACCCTCATCACTATCCCATTCAGTGGCAGCTGTGTCTCATACACTTAACCCCCTAGAGCCTAGGGGGGCCACAAAATCCACTAACTCTGGAACCCCAGAAGAGTAAATCTGGCCTGAGGCCTTGAACCTCAGTCCTCCCTGCCCCTTCCCCTACCATGGGGCTGGAGCACCAGGGGAGTGAGGGTTTTTTTTTGTTTTTGTTTTTTTGGGGGTTTTTTTGCTTCTCACTTATGTGGTCCCCGACTGATTTTTCTGTGGGTCAGTGGCCCTCAACCTAAAAAAGGTTCCCCTTCCTGCCATAAATAAAGACAATGTTGAAACCTTTTGTGCAGGACATAATATATTACTTTATTTAAAAATGAAGCTTGTCCAATAAGCCCCCAATTGGAGCCCAGACCCATCTGACTGCAGCATCATAACCCTCCTGCACCCTGACACACACCAACCCTGAGCCCATCATACACCTGAACCCCCTTCCCTGAGCACCCACTCTCCAAATTCATGCACCCTCACATCCCCAGTCCCCTTCTTAACACTCCTGCACTCTCATACCCCAACCTTGTGCTCTGAGTCCATCATACACCCAAATCCCCTGCCCTGAGTCCCTCATACACCCCAACTCAGACTCTTGCACCTCCACATCACCAGCCCCCCTGCCATAAGATTGACAGAAGATAGCCTGAATGCGTGCATGAAGCTGGATTTGATCAGTTATGATGTAAACTTCAAAGAAATGTGCAAAAAGATGCAGAAGTCCCATTAAATAAAGTCTGTGAATACAATGTTTCATTTATGCTATTATTAATCATTATGTCAATTATCAATAATATTAAGTTGTATATTTTCAGTCATGCAAATGGGCATTCCTATATGGCTCTTTGTTGACCACTTGCTCTGAATTTTGATGTAGTTTGGCTCTTTGGTTTGAAAAGGTTGCCAACTCCTCCTCTACAATAACTGATGGGTAGGCATATAAGGAGGGAAGGAGTCCAGGATTTCAAAGAAGCTTTACTGAGGGACCAGAAACAAACCATCCCAATGTGCAGAAAGAACAGCAAATATGGCAGGTGGCCAAGCTTGGCTTAACAGAGAAATCTTCCATGAGCTTAAACACAAAAAGGAAGTTTATAAGAAGTAGAAACTTGGACAGATGGCTGGGGAGGATTATAAAAATATTGTCTGAGCATGCATGAAGGCCAAAGTGCAACTGGAGTTGCAGCTAGCAAGGGATGTGAAGGGAAACAAGAAGAATTTTACAGGTATGCTAGCAACAAGAAGGTGGTCAGGGAAGGTGTGGAACCCTTGCTGAATGAGAAAGGTAACCCAGGAACAGATATGTGGAAAAACCTGAAGTACAAGTTTAACCTTTCTGGTCTGGAAAAACAACAACAAATGGTCTGGTAGCACTTTATAGACTAACAAAACATGTAGATGGTATCATGAGCTTTCGTGGGCACAGCCCACTTCTTCAGATGACCGGAGTTTTGAGTAGGGGATATGAAAACTGGAAATAAATAGGAGAGGGGACATTTGTGGTCTGGCAGGACCATGGATGTTGCTAAACCAGAGATTCCCAGTCACAGAGGTTGACAATGGCTGGGAACTCAGCTGGTCTGGTGCCAACCAGCCCTCAGGGACAGTGGCCTGGATGCAGAGAGAGGGGCTCGTGTCCTGGCAAGGAGCCCTGCCAGCTGGAGTTGGGTCGGTGGCAGGGGCATGGATCCCTGCTGACCAGACCAGACTGCCGACCAGAGCGAGCCTGCTGACAGGACAGGGATCCCCACCAGCAGGCCAGGGAAAGTGCACTGGCCACCTTGACTTTAGCAAAGCATTAACTATTGTCTACCACAGTATTCTTGCCATCCAGTTAAAGAAGTATAGTTTAGGTGAATGAATTATAAGGTGGACAGAAATTTGTCTAGATCATTGAACTCAAAAGGTAGTGATCAACAACTCGATTTCCAGTTGGCAGCCAGTACGAAGTGGAGTACCCTGGGTTCGGTACTGGGGTCAATTTTGTTCAACATCTTCATTAATGATCTGCATGGTAGAATGGATTCCATCCACAGCAAGTTCACAGATGACACTAAACTGGGGGGAAATATGGTTATGCTAGAGGGTAGGGTCTGGGTCTAGAGTGACATAGACAAATTGGAGGATTGGGACAAAAGAAATCTGATGAGGTTGAACAAGGACAAGTGCAGAGTCCTGAACATAGAAGAGAAGACTAATGCATATTGGGCTGCATTAGATGGCACATTGCCAGCAGATTGAGGGAAGTGATTATTTCTCTCTATTTGGCACTGGTGAAGCTGCATTTGGGGTATTAAACCCAGTTTCCCCCTCTCTCCCCACTACAGAAAGGACAAATTGGAGAGAGTCCAGAGGAGGACAATGAAAATGATTAGGGGGCTGGGCCACATGTCCTATGAGGAAAGACAGAGGGATTTGGGCTTGTTTTGTCTACAGAGGAGAAGAGTGATGGGAGATTTGATAGCAGCCTTCAACTACCTGAAGGTTGTTTCCAAAGAGGATGGAGATATGCTGTTCTCAATAGTGACAGATGGCAGAATGAGGAACAATGGTCTCAAGTTGCAGTGGGGGAAGCCTAGGTTGGATATTAAGAAAAAAATATTTTACCGGGAGGGTGGTGAAGCACTGGAATGGATTGCCTAGAGAAGTGAAAAAATCTCCATCCTTAGAGGCTTTTAATGCCAGGCTTGACGTATCCTTTGCTGAGGATGATTTAATTGGAGTTGGTCCTGCTTTGACCGGGAGGTTGTACTAGATGGCATCACGAGATGTGTGTCAACTTTAATCTTCTATGATTCTGTGATTCAAAAAATCCAGAGGCCTGGACCATACATAATAATATAAACTAACAAGGATCTGACTCACCCTTTATCACTGGAACAATGCCTGTGCATTTACTTTGTTGGAAAATGACAAAAGAAAATTAAATATCCGTAGGCAGTGACTCTTACAGCAGCCTAAATTTCTCTAGAGATATCATCTCTGGCAAAGCCTGCATAGTAAAGAAAGGAGAAGATTTAAAACTGAAAGTTCTCAGTACTCTCTCAGCCTCTTGTTAAACTGCTTCCTTTCCCCTACAAGATCCCACAGATCCACTGCCTTGAGGGTATATGCTTAAGATACGATGGCTGTTGAGGGTGCTGATAAACTTGCAAGATCAGTAGCAATAACAGTTCTGGTCATCCCATCAGGAGAGAGCAACAAGGTAGTACATAAAACAGCTCAAATTCCTAATATTGACTACTAGTTGTGAATTGTTCAAGGTCAATTAACAGAATCAAAAATAAATGAAAAGTGATTACATTCAAATAAATCTGGGGAGATTATCACCTGCTCACAAGATTCTGCAAGCAGAAAGAAGCTAAATTCCTATTTGCTTTAAATTAGGAAGTCCAGCTCAGTTTTTAATCTAAAATTATCTTAAATCTATTTTAAGAAGCAACCACCCAATGATAAAAATGTAAGGCATAATTCAGAACTTCAGTGTAGATCTGGAATCTGATATTTTTCTATCACTACGTATGCAGACATTGTATTGATGTGAAGAGATATGCATATGGGGGAGAGAAGGTTCTCAGAATTCTTGACTAGGTGGATGTGAAAATGGTATTTTCCTCTTAGGTTAGATATATTGCACTGTCATGCTAATACCCTCAATTTCAGGATGTGCTAAATTACATTGATAGAACTAGTGGTATTATGCCAAAATGAAATCCATCAAACCTGGGATTTTCTGTTCTGCCTTAAACAATGTTCAAAGGATTTGGGGAGCTGAAATCTTAACCAGACTGCTTTGCCTCAAAATTCCTTTTCAAAATCTTATGCAACTATGGAGCTTGATTTCCCAACTGTAAGACACATGACTAATCAATAGTGTTTTACTGCTTGGTCACTAGGGTAACAAGCTGGAAAATGCTAACTATTTTTGCCACTGTATAGTATTGGCTCACTTCATCACATTGTTAGATTAGTTCAGGCCATTGAATCTGTTGTGTGCTTTTCCTTCTGTGTTTGCTCAGCTCCCTTAAAAATGGTAAGCATGCTGTAAAACTGCCAAAGAATCATTTCCGCACTTCCCTGGTTGTGAGTTGGTGCAAATTGCTGCTGAATTGTTGTATTTTAACTTAATTTTTAAATGCACTGAGGGAGATTCCAAAATCATTTATTCAAACATGCTTTAGAGCATCATACAAGTGAAAAGGAAGTACAACAGATGCCGTTTTCCAGCCCTGCAATCTCTATGGCACCAGAGAACCACCCTGAGGAATGCCAGAAATGTAGTTCAAGAGAGATCCTGCCTGGGAGTGAATGGACAAGAATGAAGTAATTTCTGCAATATCCCAAGACCATGCTGGCCTGATCAGAAAAAGTGATGTTCCAATTTCCTGACAGTAAAGACTTGACAAAATGTGTGTGCTGTATTTTCTTTTTCACCCCCTGTAGAAAAAGCAATGGGAGGCAAAACAGTTTGCTGAAAACTCAGTTACAACTGCTACAGCTTCATGCTGACTCCTGGGGCAGAGGCATACCTCTGCCTGTGTGGGATAGGATTGGATGTGGTCTTCAAGCTATGAGCTATCCAAGGGATTATGGGGGGAAAAAAAGGGTTCTTCCTCCTAGGCCTCTCAGAAATGCATAAAAGCAGTTCCCTTTGTGATAGTTCTCTGAGTCTAGGTCTACACTACAGAGTCTTTGTGGAAAAATTGCCATTTTCCTGCAAAACTCGCAGAGCGTCCACACCTCAAGCGCGCTTTTGCGCAAGTAAAATGAAAGAACAGAGGGTTTTTTCCAGTATAGGTATTCCTCCTCCCATGAGTAATAACTCCTTTTTGTGCAAGAACTCTTGCACAAAAAGGTGTGTGTGAATAGCAATCAGAGTTTCCTTTCAAGAGAGCATCTATGCAGTCTGGATGCTCTCTTGAGCAAAAGCTTTTCGATGCACTTTTGCAGTGTCGACGCACTCTTGCGCAAGAAGTTTTTGCAGAACATCTCTTCCGCTGAAAGCTTCTGGCGCAAGAAGCCTGTAGTGTAGACATAGCCTGGCTCTGCTTCCATCCCCTGTGTGACAGGGCACCTGCCCTGCACTGGCCCTTTAAGACCAAGACTCAGGCCCTGAGCTGGGGCTGGGAACAGAGAGGCCAGCTGAAGCCGTTAGGGCTAGTGAGAGCCCAGCTGGCAGCTATCTAGTGAAGCACAGTTTGCTTGAAGACGCCAGCTGAAGCCGTTAGGGCGAGTGAGGGCCCAGTGGGTAGCTATATAGAGAAGCACAGTTTGCTTAGGGAGGGGGAGCCAGTGAAGGGCTGACTGCAGAGGAAGCCGGGGCTCCCAGGAGGGAGAACAGCTGGGGATAGCCAGTTAGGGCTGGGAGAGGGCCAGCCAAGACTCTCCCTGGCTAGCGGCCGGAGGCAAGGCCCAGGGTTTGGAGACGGATTACAAGGCAGCCTAGGTAAGCGGGGCAGTAGAGATAACCCCAATGCCAATGATGAGCAACCCGTACAGACTGTAACTTGCCCTGAGAGGGGCTAGATGAGGACAGTCAGGGGGCACTGAGGCACGGTGGGGGGTGTGCACCCTGACACCCTGTGACAGTATAATTCACTCCGGGTACTTCTACACAGGAGAGCAAAAGTTGAATTAAGATACGCAACTTCAGCTATGTCAATTGTGTAGTTGAAGTCAAAATTGCTTAATTCGGCTTTTGTCTCTGTCTACACAG
This sequence comes from Rafetus swinhoei, assembly GCA_019425775.1. NCBI lineage: Eukaryota > Metazoa > Chordata > Testudines > Trionychidae > Rafetus > Rafetus swinhoei. The sequence goes on along the minus strand of CM033437.1, from coordinate 183,668,722 downwards.
CAGGAAAATGAAGGAAGAACATACTTCCTTTGACTTCCCTTATTCCTCATAAAATGAGGAGTTGGAGTAAGAAGTCCTCCAGCTTGCTATTATTTTAGAATAATGGCATTCAGTTATTTTGATATAACGTCAGTTATTCTGAATAACGCTGCTGTGCAGACATACCCTCAGATGCCATGCTGCTTGTGCTTACCCCACTAGAGCATCGCACCAGCCACCTGCCTGAGGGGGACAGAAACCACAGATGGGGGAGTTAACATTACAATTTAATTTCTGGATAGAAATTCACTAGAATTCCATGTCACCAACCTTATACATCCTCTCAAACCTATAGCAATTCTAAAGTGGCTTTTGTGCAAACAGACATCTGCGGGTGCTGGGGCAGTGAAGGAGAGGAGAAGCTTGCTTGCTGTAGAAGATCTACTCCTTTCTACCCTCAGCACAGCACTAGTTGTGCCCCTGATTCCTTTCTTGCATCTCTAGCATACAGCAAAGAGGGTCCCAGATCTGTTTTTAATACTCCTTGCATATTGGGCCTGATTGATAGAGTCCCATTGAGGTCTATTGACTTAGGATAAGGCCCATTGTGAGCAGTAGTAATTTCTCAGTCTAGATGTGATTGGGTGTTAATTTCTTTGGAACTAGGTGCCAGGTGAACATGGCTCAGAAGGGGCCAATTAACCTTCAGAGTTGCACCTGATGGGAGGCCCATGGGTTTATAATTACTAATTGCCAAGTGTAGGGGAGAAGATGGGCAGGGAAGTGTTTAGCAGCATGTAGGAAGTCTGTTGATATTTGCTGTCAGTATAGAGATGAGAGGAGACCTGGTGGGAGAATAAGCACTGGAGTTTTAATTCTGGATCTCAGATGGCTTGTGGGTGAAGAAAGCCTTAGAATGAAAAGTAGGAAGCATCCTAGGGAAACCGCAGCAAGGAGGTGGATTGTGTAGATCCTACTTAGGCTATGTCTAGACTACATTCCTCTTTTGAAAGAAGAATGTAAATGAGGCATATCAAAAGTGCAAATGAAGCGCAAATTTAAATATCTGAGGCTTCATTTGCATATTCACGTCCAAGTGCTTTTTTGAAAAAGGGTTTTTCGAAATTGAAAGCACAGTCTAGACGGGGTTCTTTTGGAACCCCCCCTTTTTCGAAAGAAAGTACTCCTTATTTTTTCAGGAAGAGAGACCCCCACAGTAATGGAATGATCCTTGGTAGGGGACACTGTAGAGGAAAAGAACTACTATACCATGTCTGGCAAGGACATGGCACTGTGGAGTGAAATACCATAACACTAGACCTAAAGATTTGGGATGCCCAACTGAACCAAAAAACCTGGTGGTGGTGTAATTTTGGTGTGTGGTGTTATAAAAAATTAGTAACTTGTGTGTGCACTAAGGAAACTCCTTGCACAACTGTTCTAATCACTGCCTTGAGTTTTGAAAAGAGTATTTCATTGCTTACACTTACAAGACACTGCTATAATTAGCAGGGTCTGAGCCATGAACATGGTCTTAGTGATATTGCAACAATAATAGTAAAAGCAGTTTATGCATATGGGCCTGATCTTATGAGGTTCAGAGCATGCTGTCAATTGCCATTGGTTTAAATGAGAATACAAGGTGTTCAGCAATTCCTTGCAATATCAGACAAGTATTTATATTATCTATGGGTCAACCTTTTCCTTTCTGATTGCATTTTATATAATAACAAATGTTTTTCCTTCTTTAATATCTCTATTTTATTTCTTGAGCAAACCTTGATGTACAGACAGCAATCCAGAGACTATTGAATCTTGTAGAGGACCACTTGAACTTAATTAAGCATTGAGTCCTAATTAACTGTGTTTAAATTGGCCATCTTCCTTGGAAAAGAACCAGAATGTCTTGTGTACATTACATGTTGGATATTGTTCATTTGTGCTTTGACTTCTAAATCAACCTCTCTGATCAGAAAACTCACTCAGTTTAAACATAATGGTGTAACTTGTTGCCTATTAAACTGTCCATTGTAAATAAAACTGTTATCCTTGTACTATTCAAGTAATATTTTAAGTACTCTTATGAGCATTCTTCTTCTTCTCCAGCTGATATTAATTTCTGAGCTTTCCTGCAATATAGTGGGACAAAAACAAGGAAAGCCATGAGAATGATATTATATTGGCTACAAACCAAGAGCTACAGGACACAATGTTAGGGAAATTGATTTTTTCCGAGTGTGTTGAATGGCATTATGAGTAATGAAGATTTAAAAGGCAGAAAATAATACTGAAACAGTTCCTTTTAAAAATGCTTCCACCTTCAATTATCATTCTGTGATCCAGTTTGCTTAGCTCTTCAAATCCAAAATAGCACAGGGCCATATGTCCACTTTTGTACTAAAATAATATAGAATGACTAAGATCAGAAAAGACTGAGATCAGAGAAGTGAGCTGCATAAATTAATGTGTGTGATTGTCCCCAGTCAAGAGAAAATGTTTGCAGTAAGTTGTGATATTCATTGCTCGAAACACATAATTCCAGAAATCAATTAAAAATACTGTGTTTTACATTAGAGAAGGCAAGGAACCCAGCACCAGTAACAGTTGAGAAATCTAGGTCTCCCATATATCCACCAAGTCCCCTAAACTCCAGCCCATCCTGTCACAAGTGATTGGGCATCTCAACATCTCTTCCTAATTCCAAAGTTGACACTTCAACACAATTCCACTTTCATTAAAACATTAGCAGGAAAATAAAAACTTTCCAAAATGTAAAGAAAACAATTTTTGAAACTTTCAAAGTGGCCACAAAATGGACCTAAGGGCCTGTTTTAGTTGTATACAAAGAGAAAAGTACAATGAACATTTCAATTTTTTTTCCCCACATGTGCACTCCTGGCAGGAGTTTCAAATGAAAAGATGTTTCTGCCCCTCATCCCCACCACATGCCTATCTCACATATTACACTTTTGTCTGAATGGTGCCCACACCCTTTTGTGAGTTGGCCTGTGTTTGTGCTGTAAGAAGTTCATAAAATAGTATACATTAGCAACATGGGAATTTTGTGCAGGTTTTGGAATGTACTTCTCTTTTTTGCTGCCTAAGTCATGAGATCATATGCGTACATGCACCTGTGCTATTCAAGTACAAAAGAAGGTGATGTACAAACCACAACCTATTGGTGGTGGGGGAAGGTCTATCCTTCTACTTGGCTACTTCAGTAGCTATTAGCCTTTTTTTTAATATGGCAAAGCAAAATTGCCTGTCTGTCTTCAAGGAAATTCTCTGTCTGTTACACAGGCCAGTGATTACTGCTCAGCAGAAGCCAAAGTAGAACCTATTAATGAACACTGTCTCCCAACTGGTTCTTTTGTGATTTTTTTTTTTTTTTTTTTTTTTTTTTGCAAGGGTTACCTTGTGAAAAGAAGAATACTGTTCTTATGTTTCCTTTGGGTATATTAGGAGACTATGAAAAATAACGATCTTTACAAAGGGTCATTTTGGAATAGCTCCAAGAGTATGTCTCTAGCAATCATCTTATAATATGCATGATGCACAAGAAATGCCTGCTTGACTTCAATCCCATTAGCAGCATTCAATGTGCTGAAGGTCTGTCAAGGGTGTTCATCAAGTTGCTTTGAACATTGTTTCTTATTACACCTGCCATTAGCTTTTGTGACATTCGATCAAGAGGTCCTTTCACTTATTTGAAATATCTGAATGTCTCTGGTATGGCATTAATTTCTTTGTCCCTTATTTATTCCATTGATTCCAGGGGTTTTAACTTTTATTCAAGATTCATTTGCCCTTGTTCAAGGTAATTATTGAGTTGCATATGGTGCTTGTTCAAGCCTCATCATCTTCGGTGTTTGCATGGTTCCTTTGGCATCAATTTTTAAGGATCTAACATGTGAACTATTGCTGTTTAAATACATGCAACATTCAGATCTGTGCTTCGGTACAAGTGCAAATGTGTATGTCACAGAATTTATTAAAAATTAATGCTTTTTAGTACTGAAATGTTAAAATTGGCTCAAATTCATTAAATCTGCTCTTGACTTTAAAGCTGTCTTTTTGGCAGTAATCAGATCCAATAAAACCAAGAGGGTCTTAACAGACCTAGTTTTGTGATTAAGAAAAAAGCTCATGTTAATAGTGTTCATCCCTTTAATTAACAAGGAAGAAATACTGCTAGGCTATTAAAATTTTTAACATAGCCTGATGTCACTTGCTTTTAGGATGCTGATTACTGCAACTCCTTCCTTATTTGACTCCCTCAGTTAGATGGTAAAAAATGCTGCTACGATTTTATCTTACACTAGGTTAGCTCTACTCATCACTAAGGTATCAATAAGGTTGCTATGTGATACCTTATTAGTTTTCAGTTAAACAAGGTATCTGTTTGAAAACTGTTGACTAGAACATGTACCTCATTCTCTTATTACTAAACTGCGGCTTGAATTTTGTTTTGAGGGGGTGTGGTGTGGAGAGGGGGGAGGGACAAAGTAAGGGAGAAAAGGCCCTGCCTACCTTTGTGTGACTCTCATAAATTCCTCTCAGATTTGCAGCCAAAGTGCCATGAGGAATCACAAAGGTTATTACTTTCTCCATCCATATACAAACACAGGAAGAAGGATGATTATCATAATACAGTAGTAACATCTAGTGATCTAAGACAGGGATGAAGGTCAGGGAGTTATGGGTTGTGTGTGTATATGAGAAAAATTTGACTCCTCTTCCAATGAGCTTAGAATTGATGTTGATTGGCATGGGACCTCAAATTCGTTCAAGGAGGTTTAGGAAAAATCTACCTCCAATACAAATGTTGTAGATAAAGCCACGATCTGTGGTCTAGGAATTTCTTCATCATTACTACCCATTAATCCTCAGAAGTAAGTGTCATTAGCTACCAGCAGTTGCATGGTATTTTTTCCACTCCCTTTCCCATTACACTTGAAATGTGGAATGCAGCTTATTACCTATTGAAAATATTTTGGTAATGAATAATAACAAAAACAAAATTTCCCCCATTCAAGTTATTTAAACATTGCTTCTTGTTCTAAACTCCTTTTTTCCTTGTACAAAATACTGGCCTAGCAAAGTAATTGGTTGGCTTTCTGGTTGCTGCTTCTACCAGTTACTGGCGGTGGTTTACTTTTGCCTAAAACCTAATTGCTCTATTTGCTGTTTGGTTGTCATATGTGATCTGAATATATTTCCATCATCATTTTCTTTTAATCTGAAATGTCAGGGTTTGTCAGTTTGCCACCAGATTCACAATTTCCTTAATTGACAAGTATGTTGAAATGGGCGACTCTCACTATCACAGGGAGGGGGAAGGAAACACTTTATTGTGTATCCTCTTTGCCATTTAGGTCCTGTGAAGTGAATTGTATCTTTCAAAAGCCTTCACAGAAAAGTCTTTCCAAGCTGCTTCCTGGAGGCCAGTGTCATGTGAGATGCATCAAGCAAACTCAACCAATGATAATTTTCTCCTGTTGAGCAATCTTGGAAGTGAGTGAAGTTTTTGAATAATTGGCTAATACCTTCCAGCAGAATTTGCGTGGCTGATAGAATAAGCATGTTGCCACTGCATGGACTAAATTCTACACTGTACCATACAGGATTCTCCAGTATGTGAGTGATTCTGTTTTCTCTCTCTGACACTCATCCAAGCATCATGCTTGATTTAGTATTCTTGACACTTTTTTAATATTACAAAAGTATCTGGGATCTCTGACTGTGACATTGGCAGACCAAGTGCAAGCTCATGCCAAAGCCTCAGGCCACCTAATTTGTGTATTAGCATACATGAAAGTAATTGTTAATGTATAAGAAGTAAGAGTGTACGTTGTGTTTAAACTTCATTAAAACTAGTGGGTTGTTACTTGCATTGTTTTCAACTTATCAATATTCTGTTGCAATGTAATGTTTGCTATTACGTTATAAATTCCCCTGTAATTAAATTTCCCATAAAACAGGATGGGGGCTTATGGAATACAAATTAAGAACTTAACACAAAAATGTTAATTTCAAAGCTAGTGATCATTGTGTGGTGATTGGAGGTTAAAGACTCCAAAAGCATTCCTCGCTCTGTCATCAAAGGAAAAAACCATGCAAATAGCATTCCTGTCGTCATGTTTCCTGTGAGAAGCTATAAGAATGAATTCAAGGAAAGATGCTTCATTTTTGGATAGTTAGAGCACATCTACACTTCAGGGCAAAAGTCGAATTAAGTAACTTCAGCTATGTCAATTGCATAGCGGAAGTCGAAATAGCTTAATTCGGCTTTTTGTGCTGTCTACACAATAGGAAGTCAAAGGAAGAACACTATTCCTTTGACTTCCTTTACTACTCATGAAATGAGGATTACAGGAGTCAAAGTAAAAAGTCCTCCATCTCAAAATTATTTGTAATTTTGTGTAATTTTGTGGCTTGCTGTGTAAACACATACTATGTTATTTCGAAATAATGTCAATTGTTCCGAAATAATGCTGCATTGTAGACATGCCCTTAGAGTTTAACAAGACAGGCTAACTAATTGAGAAGATAGAGATCAACTATGTTATTCAGGGTAGCCTTGAGAGACTTTTGGGAAACTGGTAGAGTATTAATCTCTGACACCATTTGAAATGATAAACACCTGTACCTAAATTTTACCTGTATTAACCTCTCCATAACTCTAACATCCTTTTCTTATCTTTAGTTAGTTTACTATAGTTTTGGTTGCTGACATTGTCTTTGGTTTAAGATCTGGGGTAAGTGATTGGTCTCTTGGGAGTGGGAGAAACCTGATGTGTTGTATTTTTTTGTTTTGTTTTGTTTTGTTTAACTAGCCTTTGATCACAAAATACAGTTTATCAGGATGGTAAGATGGACAGGAGTGTCTGTGACTGCATTGTAAGACTGGTATTATGAATCAGGAGTTGGCTTTTGTTACTGGCTTGGTGAAATCAAATTATAGAACTGATCAGTGGCTTGGGGTCTCCGTCGTGTTTTCTGCAGTAGACACTCATACTTGTGAGCCACTCCAGACAGTGGCTACCTAGCTACCTGGAGACTGCTGCATTTCTCTTGGCTTGTTTACCTGTCTCATGTTACAGGAGAAAGTGGTAATGAGAGTCTTGTGTCCCTCCCTCCTACAGTAGGAATGTCTTTTAAAGATCAATGCACCACTGTATTACCACTTGCCTTTCAACAGAGGCTGATTTCCATTTAATTGTAGATTTTTGTAGGTTCATAATCCCTTAACATAAGGAATGTCTTCTCTCTATGCAGTGGAAACATCTATATTATTTACCTAGTCTTTATTGTCATGTGCATGTAACTTTTCTTTTTGCTTTGGTCTTTTCTCCACCTTTCAGTAAATAAATTAGCTTGTGACTGTGAAATCTGCCTGACCCATTGCAATATGAGATCCAATGTCCTTTATGCTAACAAAGTCCAATCATTTTAACACTATTGACAGACAACTGTTTTGTTCATCTTCCTAATAAACTTCCATATCATGGTCCTAACCATCTCTCTTTGTTTGCTACCTGGGTTTTAGTAGTTCTGCCAGTTGCTTATGAATTGAGTATTCTATTGCATAAGCAGAAGGTCAAAAAGAAGCACATATCTTTCTCCATTTAGAATGAACTTCAGCCTTATTTTGAGGGCTCAAGTACGATTTACGTGATGCCTGAGCCTGGCACTGGCACTCTGCAAAAGGGAGAAGTTTCAGATAGCTCAGAGTGAAGAACTTTGAAGTACTAGATCTCCCTGACTTACATTATCTTCTCTACACTTACTTTTGAATTTCAGACTTTATGGTGGTATCACTGTAGCTTATGTAGCAAAATCTTTCAGCAACAGAATACCGGTAAATCTACACTAAATAAACAGCAATCAAATCTTTATAAAGGTAGACATTGCAGAACAGGTGCAATCAAACAATATTCCGGAATGTGAGTGAAATCAGTTGAAGAAAATTGTGAAAATTAACTGGAATCTGATTACTACAGCTGAAGCAATTTAGATCACTTCAAGCAACTTCAAGTCTCATGGGAAATATGCCATGTGGTATTTAGAAACACAGTAGCGATTGTTACCTCCATTGGCTTTTTTAGTATAGGAAGATCCTTAAAGTCATGTCTATCACATATTTATTATCATCTGCTTAACTTGTTACTGTATGTCTAAAAATACTTCTAGGTTCAATGGCTGTATTCCTTTTCACCATATTGTTTTAAGGTTATATATCATACGCCCAGACTAAAGGTGCATCTACACTCCACCATTATTTCAAGATAACTAGCGTTATTTTGAAATAACAATGTGAGCGTCTATACAGCCATTCCATTATTTAGAAATAATTTCAAAATAATGGATGGCTTATTCCAAAATCTGTAAGCCTCATTTTACGAGGAATAATGCCTATTCTGAAATAGCTATTTTGAAATATCCCCTCACCAGGACCATTTTAAGTTATTCCTCCCCAGTGCCTCCTGAGGCTATAAATCAAGATAGCATGTCTACATTAGGGAAGCCTGTCTCAGACTAATTTCGAGGCGTCCCTGCAGTATAGACAGGTATTTCAAAATAGCTATTTCAGAATAACTATTCCAGAATAGTTTATTTTGAAATAGCCGTGCAGTGTAGACATACCCTAAATTAGGAAATTGCTAAAGAGTTGCATTAGTTCAAATAAATCTGAACTAAGCATGGTAACTAAGGCTTGAAACAGAGTCACATGGTAATTAGATACAGGACCAAGTATTGATATTTCTAGATTCTAATTTTTCTGTTCCCAGCTTTATTACAGACCTGTTGAGTGACTTAACCAAGATCATAAAACCTCTCTGCTTCCTCTCCATAAATTGAGAATAAAATCTAGCTTACTGGGCCACATTGTATGGCTCAACTAATTAATTATACTTGTGAGGCTTTTGAAATCCTTGGGTGGTAATACCATATAGGAATGCTAAAGATTAGTATTCTCCATTAAGTGCAAGAGACATAGTAGTAGCCGTACTATCTGAAGCTCTATATAACAACTTAAAACAATTGTCTCGTATGTGTATAAAGCAAGACTCTTTTGTAACAATAACCTCGGGGCAGAATATCAAAGATATTTAAGTAAAAGGTCCCCAACTCCCATTAAAAGTTAATATATGTGCCCTAGGAACTTCAAATCTTTCTAGAATGTCCCATTGACGTAACTGAGATTCTGCACAGACTTATGTAGTCTGTTTATGTAAAGGTGATTGCTGATTCAGGTCCTAGTGGTTAGAACAGACCTTGACAAGTCCAACACTGACCAAAGGGCACAACATGTATCTGTTACAAAAATCCCTTAAAAGGATACAAGTGCTATAAAATGCAAGTTAAAGTATCCAAAATTGAATGCCACATATTGCTTAGGGAGGCATAACTAATATAAAATAGTACAATAATATAAAAACAGGACTAAAAAGACAAATTTCCAGAGCAATGAAGGAAAACAGTAAAAAGCCAGATATGCAGATATCAGTCATAGGAGTTCTGTGCATACTCTGTATTGATTTATTACACACATCCAGCATTTAGTCATTGAGAGAAAGTCCATCCCCATCAATCATTTAAGAGGATTTTAGTCAGAGAAGTGCATAGATATACATATTACTATAAAATGTTTCAAGCCTGGATTGCTGTGACTTGGCTCAGTTCATGCAGTTTTTTTTTCTTACCATCTTTCTGCTGATCTGTGTTCTCTGGCATATTTTTCCCCATAGTAAAAACTAAATTCCAGCAATTATTTGTAGTATATACTATAAAAACCCTTTTACGATACAGGGGATTATACTTCACGTTGTGTAAATGGCTTATAGCCTTTTAACAAATCAGGCTATTGCATTTGGGCTCACTTTACAGTGCACAAAGCTATCAAGCAGATGAAATCTGGAAAGGAATCTGACAGTGATGTGATCCCATCAGAAGTGGTGGCCAGCTGATGCACCATCTTACCCCTTTATTTAACACCATTTGGGAGAAAGAGCAAGTCTTCCAGGACTTCAGAGATGCCCTAACCGTATACATATGCAAGAGAAAAGGTCACCGTGCATACTGTGATGACCACTGGGGCATCTCACTGCTGTAGCTGGTAAGATCCTGGCCACAGTGACTGTCATTTCATATGTTCACAAATGGCATCATTCCTGAAAGTTAGTGTGAATTTTGTGCCGGTTGAGGCACTGCTGACATATTTACAGCCAAGCAGACACAATAAAAATATACAGAGCAACATCAAGATCTCTACCTGACAAGGCATTTGACATGGTCAACAGAAATGGGCTTTGGAAGGTACTTGGGAGAATCACCTATCCTGAAAAATGTATCAATATAGTTTGGTCCTTTCATGATGGTATGCTGGGTTGTGTCCTTAATAATGGAGAGACATCAGCACCTTTTGAAGTATCAAATGGGACACATCAAGGATGTGTCCTTGCTCCTTTCCTGTTTGGCATTTATTTTTTGCTGATGCTGTTAGTTGCCTTCGAGGATTGTGTGTCGGGCATGCCTATTCAGTTTCAAATGGACGATGGCATTTTCAGCCTCCAAAGACTTCAGGCTTGTGCCAAAGTGTGCACTACAACCATACATGACCTCCTGTTTGCTGATGACTGTGTGTTGTTGGATAATTCAGTCAAAGGTGCACATGAGCTTTTTGATTGTTTTGCTACTTCTGCTCATCATTTTGGACTCATTCTGAGTTTCGAGAAGACAGAGGTTATGTGTCAATCTGTTTGTTATTGTCCTTAAGGCTGTTGATAAGTTTTGTTACCTTAGAAGCATGTTGTCCTCCAGCATAAATGCTAGTGAAGATGTATCTACTCAACTAACCAAAGCCAGCACTGTCTTTGGAAGACTGACCAAATGTTAATTGGATGACCAGGATGTTAAACTTTGTACGGAGGTAACAATTTATCAAGCAGTTGTCCTGAAGTTCCTGCTGCATAGCCCAGAGTCATGGGCCAGATACTGCTGCCTTTCTTTGATTAGTTCCCCTGAAAGCAATAGGACTGCATGGAATATTCGCTACTACTCAGCATGGTCAAGGATCGCCATGATTCATGGCTACAAGATTGATATTCCACCCATGAATTATAAGTATCTTGTTTTACTTCGATGCAATATCCTATCTAAAAACGGCAGTTTATGTTGTTGTATAATAACATTTAACATTCCTGTGGTGGGAAGAACACCTCAGCAGTCCAACATTCTGGCATTTCATTTCAAAAAGGGGAATTATGCAAAAATGAGGAGGTTAGTTAAACAGAAATTTAAAGTTACAGTGACTAGAGTAAAATCCCTGCAAGCTGCATGGACACTTTTCAATGACACCATAATAGAGGCCCAACTTAAATGTATACCCCAAATTAAAAAACATAGTAAGAGATGTAAAAAAGAGCCACCGTGGCTTAACAACCATGTAAAAGAAGCAGTGAGAGATAAAAAGACATCTTTTAAAAAGTGGAAGTCCAATCCTAGTGAGGTAAATAGAAAGGAACATAAACACTGCCAAATTAAGTGTAAAAATGTAATAAGAAAAGCAAAAAAAGATTTTGAGGAACAGCTAGCCAAAAACTCAAACAATAATAGCAAAATGTTTTTTAAGTACATTGGAAGCAGGAAACCTGCTAAAAAACCAGTGGGGCCCCTGGACAATCGAGATACAAAAGGAGCAATTAAGGATGATAAAGCCATTGCGGAGAGACTAAATGATTTATTTGCTTCAGTCTTCACAGCTGAGGATGTTAGGGAGATTCCAAAACCTGCACCGTCCTTTGTGGGTGATGAATCTGAGGAACTGTCCTAGATTGAAGTGTCATTGGAGGAGGTTTTGGAACAAATAGAAAAACTTAACAGTAACAAATCACCAGGACCAGATGGCATTCACCCAAGGGTTCGGAAAGAACTCAAATGTGAAATTGCAGAACTATTAACTGTGGTTTGTAGCCTATCCTTTAAATCAGCTTCTGTACCCAAGGACTGGAAGACAGCTAACATAACGCCAATATTTAAAAAGGGCTCTAGAGGTGACCCTGGCAATTATAGGCCAGTAAGTCTAACATCAGTACCGGGCAAATTAGTTGAAACAAAAGTAAAGAATAAAATTGTCAGACACATAGAAGAACATAATTTGTTTGGCAAAAGTCAACATGGTTTCTGTAAAGGAAAATCATGTCTTACTAATCTATTAGAGTGCTTTGAAGGGGTTAACAAACATGTGGACAGGCGGGATCCAGTAGATATAGTATACTTAGATTTCCAGAAAGCCTTTGACTAGGTCTCTCACCAAAGGCTTGTAAATTAGGTTGTCATGGGACAAGAGGGAAGATCCTTTCATGGATTGAGAACTGGTTAAAAGACAGGAAACAAAGAGTAGGAATTAATGGTAAATTTTCAGAATGGAGAGGTGTAACTAGTGGTGTTCCCCAAGGGTCAGTCCTAGGACCAATCCTATTCAACTTATTCATAAACGATCTAGAGAAGGGGTGAGCAGTGAAATGGCAAAGTTTGCTGACGATACTAAACTGTTCAAGATAGGCAAGACCAAAGCAGACTGTGAAGAACTTAAAAAAGATCTCACCAAACCGAGTGACTGGGCAACAAAATGGCAAATGAAATTTAATGTGGATAAGTGTAAAGTAATGCACGTTGGAAAAAATAACCCCAACTATACATACAATATGATGGGGGCTAATTTAGCTACAACTAATCAGGAAAGAGATATTGGAGTTATCATGGATAGTTCTCTGAAAATGTCCACACAGTGTGCAGCAGCAGTCAAAAAAGCCAATAGGATGCTAGGAATTATTAAAAAAGGGATAGAAAATAAGACAAAGAGAATCTGACTGCCCCTATATAAAACTATAGTACGCCCATATCTTGAATATTGGATACAGATGTGGTCTCCTCACCTCAAAAAAGATATTTTGGCATTAGAAAAGGTTCAGAAAAGAGCAATTAAATGATTAGGGGTTTGGAACAGGTCCCATATGAGGAGAGGCTAAAGAGACTGGGACATTTCAGTTTAGAAAAGAGGAGACTGAGGGGGGATATGATAGAGGTATATAAAATCATGAGTGGTGTGGAGAGGGTGAATAAAGAAAAGTTATTTACTTGTTCCCATAATATAAGAACTAGAGGACACCAAATGAAATTAATGGGTAGCAGGTTTAAAACTAATAAAAGAAAGTTCTTCTTCACAAAGCGCACAGTCAACCTGTGGAACTCCTTGCCAGAGGAGGCTGTGAAGGCTAGGGCTATAACGGAGTTTAAAAAAGAGCTAGATAAATTCATGGAGGTTAGGTCCATAAAAGGATATTAGCCAGGGGGGTAAGGAATGGGGCCCCTGGCCTCCGTTTGTCAAAGTCTGGAGAAGGATGACAGGAGACAAATTGCTTGATCATGGTCTTCGGTCCACCCCTTCTGGGGCACCTGGTACCGGCCACTGTCAGAAGACAAGATACTGGGCTAGATGGACCTTTGTTCTGACCCAGTATGGCCATTCTTATATTCTTATGTTCCTTCAAAGAATGTAAGTAAATATGCTTTGTCCTAATATTTTTCCCTAATTTGTCTTCAGTCGCATTCACTGGCCCTAAGACTGAAATATTTTCACTGGAAACAAATACTTATTAAACAACAGTAATAAACAGGTTTTGTTGCTCTTGCAAGATAATTTAACAGAATTATGTAGTGCAGGAGAACCCACCAGAGCCTCATTGGAATATGGTTTAGCATTCAGGATGAGCTGCTAGAAATAAAACTACACAGTATCAGACTATACATCCACAGACTGTCACCTTGTTTAGCTGAGAAGACAGTAGAACACTGAGTTTCAGGTAGTTTTGATAGACATTTTCCCTTCAGCTTTAAGAGTAACTAAAATTTAAACGCAGAATAATTAAAATATGCAAAACATCTATTGATCTTGAGCGTCTGGTGACTTGTCAGTAACCACAGACACACAAATAGCGTACATAAGCAGATTGTCAACTTTCTGCCTTTGAGTTAGGTAGATATTTTTGGTAAATAACTATGCCTTGCCTCATGGCTACTTTCATCAGCTCTGCCACTCATTATATTCTTTTTAAGAAACATCCTGAGTTTTCAACCCAGCAGGGAGGCTTGCAATAGAGAAAGTTCCTGTCAATTGAAAATTGATCTTTTCCAAGAGACATTCCATTTCCTCAGACATGAGATTTGTAGGTCACCTCCATCCCACAAGTAACACGTTTATTATTTTGCTAGCTCACACTATTGTTAAGAGTAGTATCTCTGACACAACAGTCCATTGCCTCTTCCACTCATTTATAAACAAGTATCTAGCTCAGAAGTTTAACAGATGAATAGCAAAACTGAGCAATCGGTGAAATTTAAGTGGACAAGGAGCATGTTCAAAACACTTCGGAAAGATAAAATTATTCAATATATAGCTGTTTCACATTCCATGTTCTATTGATCCTTGAAATTTTTTTTTCCAGATAGTCTTAAAAGCTGGGGGGAAATGTACATATTTAAAGAAAAATATTTATATCATCAAAATAAGTTAGCTAAAACACATTTTACTTCATCTTTATTTTTCAAGCTTGAATCATAGAATAGAATGGAAAAATAATAGTGTCTTAAGAATAAATATGTTCACTGATGCCAGGTCTACACTAAAGGGGAAGGCTGAATTAAGATACACAACTCCAGTTAAATTAATTATGCAGCTGAAGTTGACGAACCTTAATTTGAGTTTATGCACCATTTCCACACCATTGGCTTCTCTTGCTCCTGCAAGGAGCAGGAGTACTGGTGCTTACAGGGGCACCCTTTGAGTTTGATTCAGTAGGTCTTTACTAGTCTTGTAAAGACCCACTAAATCGAACTTCAGAAGATCGTTCGCAGCAGCATCAAACTTCCACTTAGTGAAGACATGACCTTAGTGTATATAGATTAATTGCATGCTAGGGATCCTATTCATTTAAATTGGGAAGATCAGGTGGTGAGAAAATTTCAGTCTTTGGGATAGAAAAAAGTATGTGGAGCTGTTCATAATGTCTCACTGGAAACTTACTTGATTAAGATTTTGCTACAAATACGTAATTCAGAACAAGTTCATTGAAAGTTTGCTTGGGTTTGTGGTGGGGCGGACTGGCCACCCACCTACCCGGAGGTGAAGGACCCCCTCCGGGAGCCACTTTGGGCGCAGCCTAGCCCCTCCTCATCACCTGACAGGAAGTCAGTGAGCGCGGCTAGCACTATAAGTAGCCAGGCTGAGGGCTCAGTCTGGAAGAGGCCTGCCCAGAGCTCCCTGCCTGGGAGGCCGAGACCTGGCTGGGCACTCCCACAGGCCTACCCTCTGACCCAGAGGAACCAGAGGCCTGCCCAGTGCTCCCTGTTGGGGAGACTGGGGCATGGACCGGGCCTCTGAGGGTGACGGACCTGGAGAACCTGCCCGAACCCCGACACCAGCCTGTACCCTGGGACCCGGAGGACCAGCCGGACCCCAGGAACATGTCCAAACCCTGACACCAGCCTGGACACAGGGACCCTGAGGACCAGCTGGAGCCCCAAGACCTGCAAGCAGCTGAAGCCTGGATTGGGCTGCCGGGACTCCTGCCAGAGGAGACCTTCCTTGACTTCCCATGGGACCTGCCTGAGACTCAGGTACCTGCTGAGGGGGAGAAAGGAAGTGGCCCAGGGGATAGCACGAGCTGGTAAAGGCCCTAGGCCAGCACGTTGCGGGCTGGAGCCCCCGCTGAGCCAGCAGCAGCTGCTCTGCTGCATCCAGGACCCTGGGCCGGGGCGCAGTGGAGTGAGTGGGTGGGCCTACCCCCACTCCTGCCACCCACCTACCGGGTGGCAATCTCCCCCTCACCACCACTGCAGGTGAACTGCCTGTCCTCCTCCTGAACAAGGAGACCCCCCAAACCTGTACTGTGTTTGTAGCCACGCCCTGAACCAGGGCCTGGCCCCCTCATCTCTTTGAACTGGTAAACTGTTTGGCTGTGTCTACATTGGCACCCTTTTCCGGAAAAGGGATGCTGAGTGTAAATGCCGCGGGATTTAAATTTTCCCGCGGCATTTGCATGAACATGGCTGCCGCTTTTTTCCGGCTCGGGGCTTTGACGGAAAAAAGCGCCAGTCTAGACGCGGCTCTTGCGGAAAATAAAGCCTTTTCCGGAAGATCCCTTATTCCTGATTTTAAGAGGAGAAAAGTGGCAGCCATGTTCATGCAAATGCCGCAGGGAAAATTTAAATCCCCGTGGCATTTGCAATTCCGACTTGTCTCATTAGCATCCCTTTTCCGGAAAAGGGTGCCAATGTAGACACAGCCTTTGTGTGCTGCCCCGCCCTGCCCTGCCCTAGGGCCAGGGCTCAGTGTACTGTGGTTGTTTGTTGCCCCACCCTGGCCTAGGTCCTGGGCTCACTGAACTGCTAGCCTGTCAAGGTTGCTTGATTGCCCTGCCTGAACCAAGTCTGGGCCTTCTAAACTCCTGGGTAAACTGAGGGACTCCCTGTGGCCCCTCCCTGAACCAGGGCCAGGAGCCTGAACTGACTCGGGTTTGCAACCCTGCCTGACTCAAGACCGGGGCCTGGTAACTGCTACTTGTTGGCCCACCCCGAGCCAGGGTCAGGGTCCTCTTAACTAAGGGTTTATTGCCCCCGCCTGAGACAGACCTCGGGCCTGCTGAACTGATACTTGGGTTGTTTGCTTGTTGCCTCACCCTGATCTGGGCCAGGCTTCACAAACTGTATTGGACTCCTCTTTATTTTGGCCCAGACCTGAAGCAAGGCCGGGCACCTGAACTATTTGCCTCTCGCCCCGACCTGACGTAAGACCGGGAGTTGGACTAGTGGGACTATTGATTTGGGGACTATTTTAAGTGGCTGTTCAGTAGGGCGGACTGGCTGCCCACTGAACCAGAGATGGAAGAACCCCTCCGGGAGGCCTACCAGCCTACAGGGTTCATGAATCTTCTGTCAAATCTTGTCTAAAGCCTTGTCTCAACTACACAGTTTTGTTTAGGGGGAAAAAAACCAGTGGAGGTGTACAAGAAATAATACTCTGCCTGATGACTTAATTCTCTCACTGGTGACAAAATAAAGCTACCTCAACATGAACATAGAGATTTTTGTGGCAAAGTCAGGTCAATGTGATGTCAGTGTAGATACTGTACTTGGTTATGTTGCCATAAATGGCCTTCAGGAAGTGCCCCAAAATGTCCATCATGACTGCTTTGGTTAGTAGTTCAAATTCTGCTGCTTTGTATCCAATCATCTCCCCCACCTTAAAAGGACTGGAATTTTTTTAAATGCCTCTTCAGCTTTGCTTGGCACAAAGATCTCTCATCACATCTCCCAAGCAGACCAGCACAACTCTACACACTAAACGATTTCCTACATGGAGTGCACCAGCATTATTAGATCTGTTGGCTCTAAGAGAAGAGAGTCTGTGGAGTCCCAGTTTCCCTCCATCCAAACTTTGATACCTATGATCAGATTTCCTATGGCATGTTAGATAAGGGCTACTAATGGGACGTGCATCAGGACCCATATAAAGTGGTGGCAAGTTTTACAATATTGTCTCTAGTCAATTGCAGTGATTTTTCCCCCCTGAAACCATCTAGACCCTTTTCCCTTGAATGCACCTCCCTAGGGCTAAAATTACCATGTGTAGTAAAATTACAACGCTGAACTATATGCTTGCCAAGGGGAAGTGAAAAAGAAGTGGATTTTACTATTATGTTTGTTAGTACACTTGCAGAATTTAGTCGTGTCCCTATTTGTTGTTTCTTCTTCTTCTTCTTCTTTCTTCTTCAAATGTGCCCCTGAGGGGAATCTCCTATACACCAGTGAAGTACCTCCCCAAGATAAAGAACTGAGCAAGGAAGACATGTTGCATGAG
Organism: Rafetus swinhoei; assembly: GCA_019425775.1. NCBI lineage: Eukaryota > Metazoa > Chordata > Testudines > Trionychidae > Rafetus > Rafetus swinhoei. Next base: position 183,650,820 of record CM033437.1, on the reverse strand, counting down.
ATGCTCTAAGCCTCTGATACCACAGATCGAGAACACACAAATATTATGTAGCATATAGCAGGCTGCTATGAAAAGAGAAATATTTTCCCCACTGATGTCTAACCTACCATAAACACCATGCTAGTGAGGTTTTTAATCTACAACATGCATATACAATGGCCATTCTGCACCTAGTCACACTATTGTTGATGTTGTCCTTGTTGCTGTTCATGTTTCCCTTTTAAGACTCCATGAGCTATGGAAGTAAGGAGTATGCTGGGCCTCCCAGAATCATTATGGGCATTTTAACATCTGCCACTTTAATATTTTGGTCTGGAAAGAAAGTCCTTGCTTCCAACTTTTTGTATAGGCCAGGGTTTCTGTGTCATGCACCTTTCTGGCATTGAAGTCATTGAAACAACCCTGGTGATCCACAAGCACCTGAAATACTAGAGGGAAGTGCCCATTTCTGGTCATATATTCTGTCACAAAATTATCTGGAACCAGATTGGGATATGTATTCCATTTGGTATGCATACATCTATTGGACCACCACATATAGGGAGTCCCATTTCTTCAAAGCCATCCACTATTTCACATACATTTCCAAGAGTCACATTCCTTCATACCAGGATGCAGTTAATGGCTCTGCACACTTGTGTGAACACAATGACTGATGGAAGCAGACCAGAATTATGAGCTTCCACAGCATGATCACCACACATTTCTCTACCAAGAGATTAGCTCTCATTTTGATGTTCTTGTACTAGAGGCCAGGGGTGAGCTCCACACCCCAGAAGGTGTCTTTGAGCATCCAAAAGTTCTGGAGGCTCTGTTCTTCAACCCAGACCTTCATAATGATGCAAACTCAGAGCTTGTTTCACAAGCTCAAAGCCAAATATAATGTTTCTATTCATAGCACACATCAAGGGCAGGCACCAGAGATTCCAGTTCAGATTCAAAGCTCATGAAATCATGTATGATCAGTCTCATTGTGTTTGTAACACTGACCACAAGAGAGTAGTGCAGGGTCCATAATTTCAGGCAGAGAATGCAGGTGCATAGGGCCCATGGAATGATGGGACAGAAAAAGTGCATCATGGGAAGTTGAGCCTGTACCTATGATGTACTGTGATCCATGCTGCCTTCCTACAACTCCTAGCTGTAGAAAGCGATGAGTTACATAGTGGAATAGCTACTCACTATGCACTGCTCTCTGTTAATGCTTGAGCACCAACGGTGGATGCACTTTGCTAACACAAGGAACATTGTGTGAACATGTGTAAGTGTTGTAATAATAGTGGTTTCTGATAGTCCATGTTACTTGTTTTTTTTTATATCTGTAGTGTAAACCTAGATGAAGATTTGTTTGTACGCTTTACTGAAGTGTGGAAAAATTGTTTTGCCCAGTAATAGTTAAATACCAGGTGAAAATCTGTATTTCCTGAGTTTTGTGAGATAGCCACATTTATTTGAGCTCATTTATTTGAGTACAAAATGTTTTCTTACATCTTCATGGAGCTAAACTTCTGAATATTGCAAAGATCTGTAAATGATTGGTTGTTGTCATGCGACCAAATGATGAATTCTGAATAATTTGTCCCACAAAAAACTAGCTAGAGTTCTCATTGAGAAATTTAATCCATCAAAACAGTGGTGAATATATTTATGGAGATATGTTGGATCTAGTTCTGTAACAAATGAATGTTGTGCACAATCTTTAATATGGTAGCAAACAAGCATTTGTGGAGGAGATGAATTCTTCAGCAGATTCTTGATCCCCGCTTTAATTGCAGTTGCCAAAGCAACCTTAACGAGTGTGTCCCCATTGTGCCTAAGTAACATATGATATTAAGTCTAATATATTTGATTTAGTGTATTTCAGCATGGTATCTAAACCCGCAGACCAAGAATGTTCTCTGCACAATTCCAGTTCTGTAAAAATTGCAAACACAGAAGTCTGACAGCTAGAATTGTTCCTGGATCTATGGCAAAGCAGAAGGTTGTGCCCCCTGTGAAGAGTCAGATTAACAGTATTTTGACACACACATTTAATTTGGCTAGTGAATACCCAGTTGTAGGAGCTGGAATGCTTATTACATCAGTTAAGCTTCCAACTAGTTGCTTTCCTCAAGAAAAATGACTAATATTTTGATGTCTTCTGTTATCAAAGAGTAGCAATTATTTTACTCTGTCCATCTCTAATTCAAATCACATTTCATCAGTCCTCTTTACAGCAGTCTTCTGGGCTTCAATTATAGCATTAGTGTTTAGCTTCCCAGAGCTGATAAGATCTAATTTTATCCCATCTGGTTTATTGTGAGGATTTTTTCACACCTAGAGGTGTCTTTTTCTTAATAATTTCTGCATGGGACTGCTGGTGGGAATGTAAAAGTTTTTTGTTAGTTACAAAGACCAACTGCTGGTTCCATCTCCACCAGGACAATGTGTCAGCAGTTGTATGTATGAATTCTCTAGAGGGCAATCATTTGGAAGCTCTTGCCATGCTAGGAAGGTCATGAATTGTGGAGAACTAGCTTTTGATCTCTTTTCTTAAATATAACTGTACAGTTACATTGACATTACAGCTCCACTGGGAGAGGTAGTGGTACCAAATGCCACTTCCTTACCATTGAAAATACATGTTTTTTTTCTAAATTGAGGCATCAGATAAAACATGAATTTTCCACTGAAGACAAAAGGAGGTAAATAAACATATGAGGATGGACTGGTCTTCATTTAAATGTAGAAATTGGAGAAGGGGAAAACTTGATATTTGGACAGATTTTTATGTCTTTTTATATTTATCCCTTTTCTTACTTTGTTTTTTTTTAATTTAGGCCAATGTCAATACAAGTGCTAGCAGCCAGCATTCTTGACTTGGACTAAGATCCAGTGACCAAAATGTTCAAATTTGGTTGTTTAACATTAGGCCCCTGAATCCATTGTTAGTCATTTAAATAATAAGTAGGTAATCAAAAGGTAACCTTTTCAAGGATATCTTTTAAAGAAAGAAAAACAGCTCCTTATCTGTACTCTACTGGCTCACTTACCTCCTTTAGCTCTTCAGCAGCATAACTTCAAAGGAATCTCACTACCAACTACTCCTACCATTCAGGTGTCCCTTGCAGCTCTACAACAGGCATCAACCTCTTCTGGAATGTTAATATCTCCCTGTGATGAATGTGGGGTTAATAACCTATTCTAAAATACATACCCTTAATTTGGCCAGTGAATATCCAGTTGTAGGAGCTGGAATGCTTATTACATCAGTTAAGATTCCAGCTAGTTGCCTTCTACCAGAAAGGTGACTAAAATATTTGTTTGTCTTCTTTTACCAAAGAGTAGCAATTATTTTACTCTGTCCATCTCAGTTAATAAAAGTCTTTTTCACAGGCGTTAACTTTTGGGATCTAACTCTGATTGTCTTACCTGTCAGGGTTAAAACCATAGATAGCAGGTCCTAGAGAGTCCTCAGAAATGCTAAGGAAGCACAAAGTGAGTTGACATGAGGCCTGGACAGTCAGTGGAAACAGAGTGCTTATGAACTGCAAGAGTGATTTTCTTGTTCTTTCTGTGTAACCAGAACAGAGCCTGGAAGAACATGAAAAAAGCCAGGAAGCCACGCATGGAGAATCCAGTGACATCTGTATCTAGGGAAGGACTAAATCTTGAAACAACAGATATGTAAGTAGAACAGGGAATGTTTAGTTTGACATGATCAAGTTATTTTCTTTATTTTTTGGTTTGTTGGATTTCTCCGTGTTGAGCACATGTAACTCCTGTCTTACACTGTAATGTTCCAAACTGAATCCCAGGGAAGCAATTCTGTGTTTTTTAATTATTTTTTCAGCTGCAACCAAGTAATGTTTCACCAAATGTGCACATGCCTAAGAATGTGAACCCAAGCTAATGAAGAAAAAATACAGTTTTCAAGCTCTCTCCAGAGAGAGGTTTAATAGAGTTCCAATGTACTGCACAGGAAGAAATTCCCATGTATTCCTTCCTGGGTTCTCAAATGGGTTTGGCAGCAATACCAATCCAAGGCCAGAGAATCTGTGACCTTGGGAAGTTTTGACCCAGACTTTTAGTCACAAGATATTTTTAAAGTCTCTTATGGATCCCACCTTCTGCAGTCAGGGTACCAGTGTGGGGAACAGTGGTACTCCCCAAACTGTTTTAACTTCCCTGTAAATTCCGAACAAACTTGGGGGACAAAATGGGATTATATGTATCTATGCAGACAATTAATGTTGAACTTCCTTAGAGATACATCTTTAGGAAATAGAGGAGGACAATCTGCATGTGTGGGTAGAATGCAGACTGACTTTACTCCATTCTTTTTGTGTGAGTCTTTTTGTGTGAGTACAAGGATTTCTATGTATGGGGATCCCCTTTGTAGCAACTCAGGCTCTGTGTCTTTATTTTAATATAGACTATGTGTGGAAACCATGTATTGTTTTAAGAGGTCACTTGTATTTAGTGCTTATGAAACAAACTGAATGTGAAGCCCTAAAGACTGGAATTTCCCCAGGACAGGAATACAAGTTGGATCTCCCTGGTCTATCACCCTCAGGAACTGAGGTGCTGAACCAGGGGAGTTTGCCAGATCAGGGGAGCTCAAAACTCCCCACCGCCAGCCTACTGGGCTCTGCTCCCAGCCCTGGCCACTGAGATCCGCTCCTAGCCTTTGCGGGGCTATGTTCCCTGACATGCTGGCCCCGCTGTGACCAGCCTAGCGGGGGCTGCACTTTCTACCGTACCAGCCTAGGCTATGCTCTCAGACCTGCTGCCACCAGGCAGAGCTTTCCTCCAGACCTGCTGCCACCAGACCTGCTGCCACCAGGCAGAGCTTTCCTCCAGACCCTGGCTGTCCTTGTCCCCAGCTGTGCACTCTGGGCCAGCAATATCTGTGTTTCTGCCATACTACGGTTGTTGACAGACCAGAGATGGATGGATTTCAGAGGTAGTATGCACCTCAGCAACACAAACCTCCTGATATTGCTGCCCAAATATAGTCTTTTTTAATAACCTGAAAGCACCTTATCAATCTGCATAGATGCATAGTCAAAATGTTGCCAATAGAGCCAGTCAAAACATTTTCACAATTGAAATCTTTTGAGGGAAAATATAGTAGAAATTTCAGCAAAAATGGGGGAGTTATTTTTAAAAACTAACACACAAAATCCTTTTGTTGTGTTTTTTTTTAACAAACTGCAAGGCTGTTTTTAAATTCTCTGAATTTCAAAATCTTGATGAGGAAAAATATGTTTTCAGTTTTAATTGTAACAGGCAAAATGTTTTACTAAGACTTTTTTTAATGAAAAATAGTACTTTATTTACCATATGCATTTCATAGAAATTTGAAAACTGAAAAAGTTTGATTTAGAAATGCTATTCCTGCTGCCTTTTAACTTAGCACATGATGGAGAACATTTTCTGAATTCCTTTAATTCAGGATGGAGATGCCCAGAAATAGAGTATTCCAGATGTGGTCTCACAAGGATTTTGTAGAGTGATCCATTATATGATCTTCATCTTATGTGAAGATCTTATAAGATCTTCATCTTATGTGAAGATCTTCATCTTATGTGAACTAATCTTTAAATTTAGTTAGTTTACAAGACCACCTCTCATTGTAAGCTCATATTCAACTGCCTATTCAATGACACTGACTGAAGCTTGGCACTATGCTTTCCAAATTTAATCTTCCAAAATGTCTGTATTTTGGATTATTATTCCTAAAATGTAAAAACATGCATTAAATCCTGGATTAAATCTCATCCTGTTTCTGTCTCAGATTTCCCTGGAACATTTCTCCTTATTGACTTCCCAATTGAGTATCTTCTGGTAATTCATTGAATATGCTGTTTAGTTTGTCTATCAAATTATCAATACGGTAAATGAACTCCAAATGCTACAGTACTCCTCTAGCAATCTACCTTAGCTCAATAAATTGCCCTCTCTATGGGCAGCACATGTGGAAGAAAGCTTCCTCTTCCTCTTCACTATTACTGAGTCTCACACTCTCATTAAGGTTCAAAAAAGCTGTCTTTTTTTATAGACTAGTGCCACTATGCAACCATGAGAAGCCTTCAGAACCCAACACTGATTGTAACTTTTTGCATCACAGTCAGGGCTCATCTAGACTATGCGGAACAGTCAAAAGAGGATATGCAAATTCCATAGGAATTTGCATATCTTCTTCCGATCGCACTTTTGAAAGCAGAGCTTTCGAAAATGAAAGTAGTTTAGACGCAGCTTTTTTGGCGAACTCCCCCCTTTGTCAAAAAGCCGCTCTTCCTGTTTCTGAACTAATTCTTGATTATTTTTTCTATTAAAGTTTGCAAGATATAATATCAAATGTCTGACAAAAGCCCAAATATGTTCATTTACTGCCTGCTTTTTGCCACTAATTGTTGACTGTCTCTTTTTACATTTGTTGCCTCTTTGAAGTTCTCATTTACTATGGAACATCTTCTATAAGGTAGATAATGAGGATATTTCTTTAATGAAACATTTCAATTTTGAGAACAAGTGATCAAGAATTTATTCCACTGCCAACCACAATAAAGTTGTCTTTACTAGAAAATAAGCAGGAGATAAAATACTATAGCTACCCTATCAAATTTAACAGTAGGTGTTTTATTGGCAGCCTTCTCCATATAATCAGTAAACAGACAGATTCACTTAGGTTATGCAATCTAATGAAATCATGTGTATATCTAGTTTTGGAGCAGGGTGGAGAGAGTTTGTGTGTGTGTGTGTAATTAGAGGAAAACCACGTCAGTGTCCTTTGGCTATTGATTAGGCAGTTGGTCCCACCCATTCATGTCAGACACAGCATCTGGGTCTTGGCAGAGTTGAATGCAGGTATATATGAACCTGTGCAAGACTTACACAGCAATTAAGGCTGTTGCCTGTATTAATACCCAAACTGACCAGAGAATTCCTCACAATAATTGTCACATCATCTAGCAATGCACTTCTGACTTGCCTTTCTTTGGCCTTACAGAAGTGAGGAAGTTTACCTGTTTAAACATAAATCTAAATAATTATCTGAATCACAGGGAGAATCACAGGTTTCTTGTTATACTCCTCAGAATGGGATGCTGTGCCCCCTCCTGCTTAACAGTTGCTTTGTCTTTAAATCACCCCCAAAGAAATTCAGCAATTGAAAAACAATCTCCCCACATTTAAATTATGAAGACTGGTCAGTTTCATTGCTGCAATTGAGAATGTGTGGGCAGTAGTGAAATTGCTTTTATAATTTCCTATCAGAGGGGCTGGATTTCCAATTAGGCATTGTAGGCATGTGCCTGGAGTGCCAGCATCCTAGGGGTGCCTTACCTCTCTAAAACTGTGTGCAATACAAAGGTCAGCTATAGGCAAGGGGAGTGCTGCTGCTGATGTGCCTGGTTATAAATATGGCCCCACCTATAGTCACTGACTGTTTTGAGCAGCAAATAGGAGAGGCATTTGGGAGGGGAAACAAAAATGGAGAGTGGGGAAGTGAAAAATAGTAGAGACATATTGTGGGGAGAAAACAGCATGGAATGAGATCCTTCTCCTTCCTAGCAGATGGTATATCAGGTACTATGGCTTTCAAACGTCACGTGTAACTGCATGGGGATTTTGATAGAAGTCTCTGGATGCAGGGAAAATCAAAGGAAGAGCTTGGATCTAACAGCCACAGGATGCTCCTAATTATTTCTGATAATAAAGAGTCAGTTGCTGTAAGCTGGCATAGTTGTACTGAAGCAGCTGTACTTGCTCCAGTGACTTTTATCACTAGTCTCAACTTTTTGGGTTCTCTGAAGGATTCTCACAATATTTTTTTTTTTGCCTTCCAATTCTCTAAATTTGCCCATATCAAAAGTATTTGCCACATCCCTTTTATCTTTGAAGGTGAAAGCGAGGTTGCTTCAAGCAAAGCAGATGGTCCTTATTGTTTCAACATAGTCATCTGTTCCTGTAGCGATTCTACTCGAGTTCCTAAACTGAAGTAACTACAACTATGTTAGAGTAGATAACACTTGAAAGGGGCAGATGGGACTTCAAATCCATCATGCACTTGCTATCCTGAGGATGACATGGAAGAGGAAGTCAACACCCAGGATTATAGGAGCAATATTTTGGCATGAATTGTATTATCCTTTCTATCTTTCTTACAAGCTGCAGAATAGGAATTGGCATGGGACCTTATGCCTCCTGTCACCTTGTGTGGTATGGTTCATGAGCAACAATATCCACTTCAGGCCAGATTTTAAAGAAGCAAGGCACACATCCCAAACTGGCTGAGAGCTCTAGATGGGGTTGGTGAATTTTAAGCAACAAGAGTAAATTCCTCAGGCACTACACATTAGGAGAACTGATCTATCTGTCCCCCCGCCCCCCCTAGACAAGCTTGGCACTCTAATAGACACTCACTTTATACCAATGATCATAAAATATTCAGGTTATTCTCAGTCCCATTTGCTCCAGGTCATTTTTCACCTCAAATCTCACACCCAAGACAACATTTGTAGCTGATCCTGTAGTAAACTAACTAAGGATTTATTAATGAGGTAATATTTTTCAAGTTTAGTGTAGGTAGATATACACACGAATGAGAGTTATTGTCAGGTTTCAAAAGGTAATGGCAATGCCAATATGCAGACTGTGTGTTTCCTTTAGGGCTAACCTGAACTACAGAACTGGGGATTTCATATTTCTGGTTAGAGGTCCTTACACCTTACAAGATCAAACAGCAAAAGAATAAGTTTTCCTTAATAGGCATTTTTATACTCTTCCTCCAAAGTTCAAGCTGTGATGGGATAAATACTCTGGCAGTACCCTTTTCTGAGTTGTGGGGAAAGCAATCCATAAAGACTTTGATAATGGGCCATTTTAATTCAATAGTCCTTTCTGATGTGCAAAAGATAACATCTTCTGTACAAATTCAGCATTAGGTGATGTTCATCCCACCCTAGATCAATGAATTATTTAGTTTCAGAATAAACATTTTACAGTTATAGAGCAAACACTTTAATATTACTTTCTAGAAGTATTATGTGAGATAGAGGTTGTAAGTGAGATTAATGCATTCAGCATCTTACAAGCATTCCATAAGTGCATGCAGTAACTTACAAGCATTCCATAAAGTCTAAACAATAAATGCATTCTTCTAACACTAACATCTATTTTAAATATGCTAACCCAGAGGTAAGCCAGATTGGTTTCCAGCTCTGCATTTGTCAGTGTTCAGTGAAGCCTGGGGCCTTGTCATAAACTGGCACCTAAGCCACCAGCATTACATCTCATCTGTCATGTCAACCTCTGACCAGTAGATTTTGAGAGACACACAGTGAGTGAGATAATATCTTTTGTTGGACCAATGTTTGTCCACAAGAGAGACAATCTTTGGAGTTTATATAGAGGTTATGGTCTGAAGAAGAACTTTTATATAAGCTCAAAAGCTGCTCTCTCACACACCAACAGCAATTGGGCTATTAAAAAAATTATTACCTCACCCAGATTGTCTCTGTAGTATCCAGGGACTTACGTGGATACACTACCAGTTCATATAATAGGATTTTTTACCTATGCATTAGTAGGTTTGTATTATATTTCGTTTCTGAGTTCTGTATATAAAATATAAAGGTCTCAAGGTTTTCTTGGCTCACTCAGAGTCAACAGAGAAGAAGAAAAAAAAGCATTCAGTTCAAGTCCAGTAATGTGAAGCTTCCTCTTTATTTTCCTATTAAGCTCTCAGGTACATTTTAAAATGATTGAAAAGTGCTGTTGTGAGGGTTCAATGCACGTGTACATTTCTCTCCAGTATATGCCCATGGTTTGTAATGCCCTCCTCTTTTAAGGGAAAAAAATCAACCATGCATTCATTACACCACTCCACTATGGCAAAGAGAAGTGATTGTGAGGTATATTAACCCTTTTAAGAAAGAAAATGTGGTGGTTTTCCCATGAGAAATATTGTGCACTGTTGCCATGCCACAGTGGAAGACTCTGGAATCACAGTAACCAGAAAAATGCTTTGTCACTGGATCAGTGCTCAGCAATTTATTTAGTATATATTGAGAGAGCACACCTACAGAAGCATTGAGCTTTGCATTCTTTCTTCAATGGAATAGGCTAATATTTAATATTAAAAATACTGTAGGCACACATGAAAAACTAAAGGTGCCAGAAAGCAACATATCAACAGTCTAAGCTATTACCTACTGAGCTGAGAAGTATGGCATGTCTGGTATCCTAAGTAATAAAGTCATCCTGAAATGCAGTTTTGTGTGTCCCACATTTTGGTGAGAGTAAGAAGAGGGTGGTTTTGGTTTGTTGGTTTGTTTGTTTTAATTGTAGGTTATTGAGTATTTGTGATGTAGACAGTTCTTTTGCCTCTTGAAAACAGTGCTAAGGTCAAATTTATTGTCCAGATTCTAATGTTGCGAAGGAGATGATTACAACTCCCTGTTTCTCTGCCTCTTTCCCGGCTCCAGGGTAGCCTCTAGACTGCTCTAACAAATTGCATATTTAGCAGTAGCCTTGCAAGTGGCTTTCAATCTGCAATGGGACAATAAAATCTGTTCCAAAAGGTTCATGCCCTGAGATAAGTCTCTCTTCTGTCAAATGCCAAAAGAAAGAAGGCAAGGCTCACTTCCCACCAGCAGTACATGCAATGGATCAATACCTTTTATTTCATTCTTTTTATTCAGATACCAAATGCTTAAACTAAACTTTAGAATGTAATTGTCACCGACCATAAGAAGGGCCCCTTCCTGGCTATCCATTAGGACTGCTGTGAAAGGATACTAAGCCTCTGGGTGGTAGATTCTCAGGGGTGTTCCAAGCTCCTGGAGCGTAAAGGGAGTCCACCAGTATCTCAGTATTGGGGTATCTGTGCACACATTCAGTGCAAAGACCTTCAGAGTGCAGGAACTGTGTGAAGCTTCTGGTTTGCAATTTAACTCTCAGAGACAAACAGCAATTGTGAAGCACTGAGAATACACATGCACACACATTGCCTGTGTTATATCTTTAGGTTCTTTACTTACAGATAAAGCACAGGAGAATACACCTCACCCAAAATAATAAAAGAGTCTATGCACAGTGTCTGTCACTAGCTCATCCTTCCTTTGGGAAATTATCAGTGATTGATTAGGAAGGCAAGTTGCCTACCCTTTGCCTGCAGCAGCCTCCCTCATCTAAGGGAAGGTTACCTATATGGGGGCAAGTAGAGTACAGATAAAGCACACCTGACTAGCACAGATATAAATGGAAGTGTAGCTGGTGAAGTTGTGTGTAGGTGAGTAGAGTACAAATATGTCAGAACCCTAGGGTATTTAACCATCCATGCAAACAGTGCCTCCCACATTGACATTGCTTAGGTCAGGGCTACTCAACACGTGGCCCGTGGGCCCCATGCGGCCTGCAGCCTGTTTATTTGTAGCCCTCTGTGCAGTTTGGGTTTACACAGGGTTCAACACGTGGCCTGTGGGTGGGATCCTTTGAACATGGCCTCCACTGGGAACATGCTCCGTAATGGCAAGTCAATATAATGGTCTTCTGTTGATATGCGTTTTAGTAGTTTAATTTCTGGACTGTCATTGCTCATTAAAAGTGCTGTCATCTGGGTGGAAAACGGGTAAATATTGCATTTTATTAATATCAGCAGAACTGACTTAAATGGGGCTTGCGTGTTGTGTAGTTTTCCCTTAATCTTTGTATTAATTCCCGTCAGTGTGAAAGAAGCTATTTGCATATATATTTGCATGTACAGTAGACTTCCGATAATCCGGCACCTTAGGGACCCAGGGGGTGCCAGATTATCGGATATGCTGGAGTATCAGGAGGTACTCCGGCGGGGGGCTGTGACGGGTCCGCCGGGACCCGCACTGCGACTGGTGGAGGGGGGGGGGAATCGGCGGGAAACGGCACGGCGAGGGGCGAATCCTCCCCCGTTTTGCAAGGAGACGGGGAAAGCCCCGTGCAGCCGCCGGCGACAGGCCAGCTGGGGCTACAAGCGGCGGTGGCGGACTTGGGGAAGCGGTGGTGCAGAGCAGCTGGGGTGCTGCCGGGTTGGTCCCGCAGCGCCGCCCCTCGCTCGCCTCCTCTCCTCCACTGCCGCTTGCAGCCCCAGCTGGCCTGTAGCTGGCGGCTGTGCCGGGCTTCCCCCACCTCCCTGCAAAATGGTGGAGGGTTCACCCCTCGCCGCTGCCGTTACCCGCTGACCCCCTCCCCCCCCCCGGATGCAGTGCGGGTCCAGCAGACCCGTCACAGGGGTATAATCCCCTTCCCCTCTCCTCCCCTGCCCTTTCCCAGCCCGTGAGCGCACGTGGGGCTCACAGCCAGCTCCAATTGTCCAGCTGGCTGGAGCACTTCCGGGTTCCAGTTGGTGCCGGACTATCAGGAGTGCCGGACCACTGGATGCCGAACAATTGGAGTTTTACTGTACATGCGACCACACTTAAGTTGCGGTCCTTGGCATGTACTGAGAGTATCATTGTGGCCCCCAGGGCTTCCAAAGTTGAGTAGCACTGGCTTAGGGAGTAGAGTCCCATTGATTCTCTGTTGCTGAAGTCTTTCCTTACTTGTGTTAAAGATTCTGATAGTGGAAAGCCACTAGAGCCTTTCTCCACAGGCTCACGCCTCAGAGCCTTTTACTGCCACACATAGATTCAAGTACCATACACATCGTCACAAGTGTAGACAAAGCCTGATTCTGGTGTAAAATGACTCTCCCTCTCTCCCTAGCTTTTTTCCTTGAATCCATTTATAGACTCCTGCTGGGGTCACCTGTTTCCTTTGTTCTGCCTTTTAGGTAATTTTCCATTTCTCTCAAACCACCTTTCCCTTCCCTCTTATTCCATGGAGAGGAAGGCTGTTGTCCCAAGATGTTTTATTCTGAATAGATGATTGCTCAATGCTGTTCATTCACCATTGTCTCTTGCTTAGCAGAGACATGATATAACCCCATTAACTCTTTGTCTTTGATACGCCGATGTCCTAGGCAGAAAATACATGAATGTAATGTGGTATTGAAGTGTGGTACTCTTATAAGTAGCTCTCATGTTAGGAAAAGGGTGGAACTAATTTATAGCTTATACCTGCTTTGCAGTTTATGGTTGCATTGTTCCTCACAAATCCTTTCAGAAGTAGTAAGGCAGTTTTCTTACTGAACAGTATATATAAAGGAATTTAAATATTGGGGAGGATCTTAAGTTTACTGAACAAATTTCATGGGCTATATACTTTTGATATGATGCTATTTCAGAATTAGTTTAAGGTTTCTGTGATAAAAGGTTGTATAGTAAATACTGTAGTTCCCACATTTTTATGTTCAAGATTAAAATTAAAACAATCCTCATGGGTTGCGCGGGGTTTTTTTGGGGGGTTTTTTTTTTATCCCTTTTTCCAAGACTTTGAGATGCTGGGTTTTTGTTTTTCAAGAGTCATCAGGGACATACATGTAGTTTATTCAAGTCTCTGAAATTATTCACAGAAGTAATTTATTGCTACTTTTGCAGAGGGACAGTAGGTATCTCCCCCCTTTCTTTTTTTGATTGCTTCTTTTCCTTTTTTATTATTATTCCCCTGTTGTACAATTTTTCATACTGCTATGAAATACAAAGCTATTTTTATCACAGAAGAATATGCATAATGATATAAAACATATTTCAATTTATTTAGCCTTTTCAGGGATAAAGTCCAATTACAGTCTTTAAAGTATACCCTAGTTGATATCATTCTTCCTCAAAATTTTCAAGATACATTTTAAGATAAAAAGGAATTTAAATGCCATATCTTGATGATTTAAACATACTGTAGAGTTATACATCTTCTGCCAGTCACTGCTGTGTAATCGTCATGTGCCTTAATGCACAAACTACATTTTTTAAAATTTTTTTAATTGGATATCTATGCATTGGTATTCATGTTTTCATGTAAATGAGCTCTCCACAGCCAATAGTGTATTTCTGCTTCTCATTGGTGTTCGCTAATTTTTAATTGAACCCTTGAATTCACATTAGGCCTGAATCCAAGAAAATATTTAAGCATGATCTTAATTTTACATACATGAGTAGTTCCATAGATTTTCATGGGACTAGTTGTGTGCTGAAGTGCTTTGTGGGATCTGGGCCTTAAAGAACAGTTATATTAAACAGTATAGTATTAGGCCCCTGCAGACTTGAAAATCATTCAAGTTGTGCTATAATGGAAAGCAAATCTCCTAACATTTATGTTGCATGTTGCAAAGCACTGATATTCTTTACATTCAACTACTCATCCATCCATATGTACCAAGAGCGCTAGCTAAAATACAAAACAAAATATACTGTTTTGAACCTTGGTTCAAAAGATAATAGAGTAGGCAAGCTGCTGCTCACTAAGGGTATGTCTAAACTATATTCCTCTTCCGAAAGAGGAATGTAAATGAGCCCAATCAAAAATGCAAATGAAGTGTGAATGCTTTTTTTTGAAAAAGAAACTGCAGTCTAGATGGGGTTCTTTTGAAAAAAACCCACCTTTTTCAAAAGAACCCATACACCTTATTTTTTTAAGGAGTAAAAAGGGGTTGTTTTTTTCAAAAGAACCCTGTCTAGACCGCGGTTTCTTTTTCGAAAAACCCTTTTTTCGAAAAAGCACTCTCTTGCGATTATGCACATGAAGCATGAGATTTGTAAATCCGTGCTTCATTTGCATTTTCGATCGGGCTCATTTACATTCCTCTTTCTGAAGAGGAATATTGTATAGATGTGCCCTGAGTGCTAAGAGACCTTGAAACATTTTAAATAGTTCAAGAAAGTCCCACACACTGAGATTCTATCTGAGTTTCATATGTGTAAACTCTACAGTTGAGTTTCTGAAGACTAATTAGGGGGGTTGGCCACATTTTTAGCCATATGGGAGTTTGGTGGCTGAATCACCAGTTAACTTTGAAAGTATCTATCTATTCCTATCCACCATCTTTGGTATTTGTTTAGTACCAGTGTATACATTTAGGCACAAAATAAAGTGTGGGCATGGATCTATAATATTTCCTGAGCTGCTACTCCTTCAGCCAACATATATGCTGCTTTATTTGATTTCCCTAGCTATAGAACTTAGAAATACCTGCAGTGGACTAAAGTTTCAGAGGGGTAGCCATGTTAGTCTATAAGGGTATGTCTACACGGCAGTGTTATTTGGGAATAGCTAACTTTATTCCAAAATAACATAGAGTCTGCGTCCACAGTACAAGAAGTTATGTAGACATAATGTCAAAATAATGTCGATCTGGAGGACTTTTTACCCCAACTCCTGTAACTCTCATTTCATGAGGACCAAGGGAAGTTGGAGGAAGAGTTCTCTTTTTCAGACTTCTTGCTGTGTAGACAGCATCAAAAAGCTGAAATAAGCTATTTCAATTTAAGTCACACAGCTGATTTAGCTGCAGTTGTGTAGCTTATTTCAGCTTTAGCCCTGCTGTGTAGACATGCCCTAACTGAAAAAAACCTAAAAATAACAAATAATCCTGCAGCACTTTAGGCTATGTCTACACTCCATTTATTTTTCGAAAAAAGATACACAAATTGTGAACCACAATTTGCATACCTTTTCCCGCTTATTTTTTTGGAAGAGGCTTCTCCATCATTTGGCCCATCTAGACTGGGCCTAATGTGGGAAAAACCTCCTCTTTCAGAAGATCCCTTATTCCTTATAAAATGATGAATACAGGGATGCCGAAAGAATGCACCCACTTTTTTGGAAACTGTTCCAAAAAAGCAGATGCATTCCCTTGACGCAGCAGATTTTTTCCAAGATACCTCTGGTATTGCAGAAGAACTCTGCAGTCTAGACATAGCATTAGAGACTAACAAAAATGTAGATGGCATCATGAGCTTTTGTGGGCACAACCTACTTCTTCAGATGAATAGAGTTCAGGGATCCAGGGTACAAATAAATAGCAGAGAAAGAGAGGGGATGGAGAGGGAAAGAGAAGGAAAAAATTTGGAAAAATATTGTTAATTAGAGTGTCCAAAATGAGGCTAATAGATGGGCTCTAAATACCCAGTGCTTAGATTTTTATGTCATTAGGGTGCAGAATGTAGCAGCCCATTCAGTTCAGGTCTTTGTTCAGACCTCGTTTCCAGGTATGAAACTAAGTTCTGCCTTTTCTCTCATGTGTTGGGTTTTAAAATTGCTTTGTAATAATATAATCACTTTTAGATCCATTAGTGAATACCCAGGAAAGTTTAAATACTGTGGCCTAATCCGTATACTTTCTGTCTTAGTTTTAATTGCTTTCCCCATCATAGCTTTCTTAGCCTCATCCATCTTGCTTCTCCTTATCTGCTCTGCATATCTGGAGAGAGCTCTACTTTTTAAGATGCATCTAAGCCCAGCCAGGCACTTCTAAATCTCAAATTAGGCATCCTCTAGTCTGTATCACCTACAGAATGAAAAATACACAGAGTATACCATTGTTGCAACCCATTTCCCTGTTACTGAAATTAGGCTTATTGGCCTGTAATTTCCAGGATTACCTCTGAACTGGTGTTATATGAGCTATTCTCAGTCATTTGGTGCAAAGTCTGATTTAAGTTGCCTGTTACACACCACTGTTAGTAATTCTGCATTTTCGTATTTGAGTATTTTCAGAACTCTTGAGTGTCACCATCTGGTTCTGGTGACATATTACTGTTTAATGTATACATTTATTCTAAAACATCCTGTATTAACACCTCAGTCTTGGAGAGTTCCTTATTTTTGTCACCTAAAATGAATGGCTCAATTGCGGGAATCTTCATCACATTGTGAAATGTGTGCCCACAAATTAATATATATTAGACATCTGTGAGTCTGTCTGTCTGCGAGTCCATTTTTTTCAAGAACTCCTCCTAAACAATAAGAGCTAGGACCACCAAATTTGATATACAGCTTCCTTTTCTCCTAATTTAAAGCAAGGTCAGGGTTTGGTTGTGCCAGGACAACTGGAAGCACTTGGAAATGGACTGTTTTCCATAACATGGAAAGGGAGGGGCTGTTCAGACAGATGCAATACTAAGAGTGGCCACTGGGGGCAGGGAGCTTACAGGGGATAGCTAACCTGCAGAGTGTCCACTGGGGTAGCCATTCCAACAAGGGAGGACTGGGGCTCCTCCATCTTGCCTGCCCGCACTCCCAGTAAGTAGCTCCCCCTACCCAAACCCTTTCCCCCTCTCCTAGCCTTTGGCTGCAGCACCATAGGGGAAGGGGAAGTTGGAAGGGAAGAAAAAGCCCCCTGGCAGCCAGGGGTGGCTGGCGGAGGGGGAAAAAACCCCAGCACTCAGGACAGGGCCAAGGGGGGAAAAAAGCTTGTCGAAGCCAGGGGGGGGGGCCTGGGAGAGAGAAAAGTTCTTGGGTTCCTGTTGGCTGGGAGGAGGGGCGACTGGGGCAGAGGAAAGGGCCCCTGGTGGCTGGAGGGGGGCTGGAGGAAGAGAGAAAAAAAAGGCACCTGACAGCCAGGGGGAATTTGGGGTAAGATATAAGGCTCATGCTGGATGGAACCTGCAGCCCTGAGCCCCTCCTCAACCCCTAACCCCTCATTCTTGCCCCCCGCCCCATACTCAAGGCTCTGCCCTGACTCCTACACACACACCCACAACACACACCATCAGCTTCCTGCCTTGAAAAATCTGGGCAATGCCAGGTGTTTGTGTATGCATGTGTATGTGCATGTGTGCATACATACACCCACTGTGAACAACAGGACATATCTGTAAAATCAAATTCTATGTTCAGAGATTTTCCCAACAAAATAAAAGGATAAATTGTGAAATTAACTGCTCATTGCAATTTATGGCAGAAGGAGAATGGGAAGGCAGGCAAAACCAGAACCTTTCTGAGGATGTTTTGTGATATGGGCAAAACCCAGGTTTGCTTTTCGTCATGCAGAGCCTCTTGGACCAAGTTTTGTTTAATCAGCTGTAAAATCAGGTGTATACCTCCAAAATTCTAGCTGTAGAAGGTGTTGATAATGGCACCAGTTTATGTATATATCTGATGTTGAAGCAGGTTTGGATGTGGAGGGAGAGAGAAGGCTCCTGGATTTTGTTTGCAGTATTTAATTCTAACCTAGTGATTTTGCTGTGAGTGGCAATTTTCTTGAAAACCTTACAAATATTATTTCAGATTGGTAAATTCATTCATAGTATTTCAAAAATTAAACTGCTTTCAGATCACTGTGATGCCAATAATAGCTTTGCTGTAAGATATAGTGAATAATTCATAAACATAAGAATAACATTCTGACATTTACCTAGTCTAACCTAAAAGATTAGAATCCAATGGGAAACTTGATAATGTGCATTAGCTGTTTGCTCCAGAAGAGATCCTAAAAGACCATGTAGGGTTGCAGAACTTCCCCTTTTGAGTCAGCCTGATGTCAGGTGCTTTAACCCTGTATAAGGATGTAAGGTAATTATAGCTGAGACATACTGGCAGGTGCTTCTAGTTAACTTTAACTTGGTTATAAAAAGGCTTGGAGTGGTTTGTTGGAGAAAATGAGTGTAAAAGATCATGAGCTTGTGGAGAAAACTATGGCTTGTGTCAAATTGCTACTATACCTGCAACCAAATTTAAACACTGCCTTGGGGATTTCTGACCAATGTCTTAAGTCTGTATATGTCCAAAAGGCATAGGCTGTGAAGGAAGAGGAATTCTTTTATAACATCCCTCTGCAAGACTGTACAGTTTATTTCAAGTATTTGAACTCTTTGCAGAATGCAGTGAATAAGTCTTTCTCTTTCTCCTGCCTTGGAGATTGGTAGAAGTGGGTAAATTTGAATTATATCTAATCTGTATATCATTCATTCAAAGTAGGGTAAAACTAGATCTGATTTTTCTGTTCCTCTCATTATGAATGAGCTTTATGGGATCTAGATAGACTTATCATTTTGCAAGACTTTATGATTAACTAAGTTAATAAGTTTTAGTGTTTTGTTTTATTCACTCATAACACTGGCATTGAAAGTTTCTTTATATTATAGTGGGCTATTTACTCACCAAGGAATACTCTGATTCTTAGCTTAACTGTTTCCATCATTCTTACCCTTTATAGCTTATATATCAGACCACATATTGTATCTTCCTCTGCATGTCTAAGTACAGAATACTTTCTTTTCATTTATGTGCCTTCATGTGTTAATTAAGCTAAAATTAGCCGCTCAGTTTCATAGCAGCCCCATTGTTTAAGATATAACTTCACATATGCACCATTCATAATGAGGATAACTAAAAATTCCAAGGAAAAAATTTAGAAAGCACAACTTTCTCTTCTTCTGTAATGCTAGTTATTATTTGAAATTTGTCTGGCAGTATTTTATGTTCTATTCAACTATAATAATCCATGCAGAGGCCTGCAGGTCTTGGCTCCTGGGAAGGCTGACCTATTTAGCAGGAAGATTGGGTAACCCAAGGAAGCCATTTTTAAAGCAGATTGAGGTTGCAGAGGTCTGCAGGGATATGAGATCTCAAATTAATAAGCTATCACTGTATCTGTGACACTTGATTGTTTTGTTTTAATTCCAGCAAAACCAGAAAAAAGTCCCCTATGAGCATCTGTAGTTGACCTGCTGGGTTTATGGTCCCAAGTCACTGAATGTTTAAAACTACTTTAATATAAATTACTGACAGGTTGTTGTTGGTTCTGGTGGTGGTGGGGAGAACTAAAGCTCATAAAAACTAAGGAAGAAAGAGATAAAGATAAAACAGTAGGGTGTTTCCATTTGAAATATTGTTTATTATATTATGATAATTACTACTATTTTGAAATATTATTGTAACCTGCCCAAATCTATCCAATGGAAGTAATTGGTCAGTACAAAAGACAGCTGCTGCTTTCATGCTCCTGTAGCAGTAACATTTCTGTTACAAATATCCAATCAATATGATCTTGGGATCCACCAAATTTGCTCTGAATAATTAAGATTTTTAACTCTTCTCTGTTACAGTATTAACTCCTCTCTGTCTTCCTTGGATCTGCAGCCAAACCAATAAGTCAAAACTCTGAAGACTTTTGGGGTTTTTTCTGGAAGTGAAACAAATACAGTATATTGACTAATGCAGTATTTCTTCCGCTCTACTCCCACTACCTGAAATTATCACATTATTGTTGTTTCACAGTCAAGGAATGCATTACTGCCAGTTTTAAATTATTTAATTAAATTATCCTCACTCTCTGTTAAATTTTTAAAATGATTAATTACTGATTCCTCATCCTATCAATTAGTGAAAATCTGCACGAACTGTATAAAAGAGTTGCAGGACTTTTGACTGCTTCCCAGAAAAAAAAAAAATCTTTATATAACACTATCTTATTAGGAAAAAATTGCTTCATTTAAATCAGTAATAATGGTTTCTTTTTCAGAGTGAGTATAAAATATGTTGAGAAATGGAAGAATAAAAATCCTTCAGTTTCCTCTACCTCTCTCTCATGTGGAAGAATAGCGCATGAAAAAAAATCATCATGACAATTGTACTAATCTTACACTCTGTATTATGTGAAGTGGCTAGAATGTTTAGAAGAGTGTAATGCAGCAGCTGGAAGTAACCCCAAAGGGCTCTTTAGCTTGGTGGGTTAACTCTGCATGTCTGTATGTAGTAAGACCACATTTATGAGAACATGAAGTGGATGGGCAAGGGCCCTTGCTGTTTCTAAGGAAGTCACTATTATGTGCAGTTACACATAGAAATAACTTGTGAAGTGCAATTAACCTAGGGATTCTGTATGCTTAAAATACTTCTGGCTCATGTGATGCCATGTAGACCCATTTCCATAGTAATTTTTTCTGGTGAAAGTGAAGGGCAAAAATTAGGGGGCAGTCTAATTTTTCTAATATTCTGAGGTATATTATATCTATAATAAGCAATAATTATTATTGGCGAACTCACTCAACTAGCTCAGAATTTGTCTTCATAACTGACTTTTTCAAAATAACATTTATAGAGTTCAGTGAACACAATGGAGAAAGTGTTAAAATGATTGTACTTATCCAATCACCAAGAATACGTTTGTGAATTTTAGCGTGTCTTTTTTTCTTTTAAAATATAGTACTTTACAAAGTTGTATCTGACATTTCCATTAAATTGTAAAATGGGGGGCATGCCTATCATAACTGCACATCTCACTTTATTTTTTCCAATCTACAAAATTATAAAATAATAGCTATTAGAGATAGAAAAGACCTAGTAGATCATTCTGTCAGGTTTTTCTGCCAGCGCAGGATTGTTCCTTATAGTACCTCCTAATGTTGTCCTGTCTAGTTTTAAATGGAAAAAATAAAAAAACAATGGATAGTCTAGCAGCATCTTAAAGACTAACAAAACATGTAGATGGTGCTTCACTTTTGGGGCTTTATGCTACTTATCGATGGAGGCTTTTCTATAGTTGAATAGGGCTTAGAATTATCCTAAATATATTTTCACATAAAGCAATCCAGTTTCTTTTTATTGTACACATTCTTCTTATTGTATTGTTCTTTGGAATAACCCTAATAGCTGTTTTCCTTACCAGTCCCTTTTTAGATACTTATAGATAAATAATCATCTTGCTACTTTCCCTTATTTGCTGTTTAAGGCGTATTTAGTTTTCTTAATCTTTCTTTAAAGAATCCCCTGTATTTTGTGTGTTTATAGATGCACGACCTTGTATGATATGCTACATATAGTCTCCACTGACACTTAGAAAAGTGCTTTATCAGTTCTTTTATATAAGCTCTGTATGCACTAAGTTTAGATATGTCACTGAAAACATCTTTGTTCTTTTGTTCTCTGTATGTTGTACTTTGTAGATATATTTCTTTTGACCCAGCATTTAAAGATGAAGGGTGTTGGTTTTGCAGTGCTTCAATGGTCAGTGGGCATGGCCAAGGAGGGTACTTGAGAAAGTGAGCTGAGCAATGATTTGTGTATATTCACCTACAGCTACATTTAAAAAGGGGGACTTCAGTGTTTTAGTGCTGATGAGAGCTGCCTAAAATAACAGCAGTAAAATGAAGAGGAATGGGAAGAGACTTAAGGCCTAGATACACAAAAACACTCAGGGCATATCTACACTGCACAGCAAAAGTTGAATTAAGATACGTAACTTCAGCTAGGTCAGTTGCGTAGGGGAAGTTGAAATAGCTTAATTCGGCTTTTTGGCGCTGTCTATACAGCAGGTAGTTGAAGGAAGAACACTCTTCCTTTGACTTCCCTTACTCCTCATGTAATGAGATTTGCAGGAGTCAGAGTAAGAAGTCCTCCATCTCAAAATTATTTCGAAATAATTTCTTGCTGTGTAGACTTGTACTAAATTGTTTCGAAATAACGTCAGTTATTCTGAAATAACACTGCTGTGTAGACATACCCTTAATGATCTGGGCTTTTGGGCTCCTGACAGGCTGGAAGGAAATACCATTTTCCACCTACCAAATCAGGCCTCAGAGGTGCAACAGGTGGTGGAATCCTTCCAGGTGCTAGGCTTGATCAAGGGCTCTAAGCAGCTCATTAGCTATGGGACATAGAAAAATGTTTTGTAGGCCCATCAGCGCACAATTAGGCACCTGTGGAAATGTAGGCATCTGCAGGGTTAGATGGCATCTGCATTGTGTTTTTGGGAATGTCAGTGGCACCTAAATGGGGATTCAGGCTTGTTAAGTAGCAGTTAGGCACCTATGTCCCTCTTGTGACTGTAGTAATTATATTTCTTATGCATCAACAAAATGATGAATTCCCCTTTTTCATTTTTTTACCATTACTAATCCAAAACTTTCTCCATTATTTTCCCAAATCACATCTTTCCAGATGCTGGGAAAGGTTGTTTCCTATTGGAAACTGTCAGAATTACATTAAAATGGCTTTCTCAACTGACCTGTTGGATCTTACCTTAGTATACTCCTAACTCATTCCTTCTTCTCAACTAATGTCAATCTCCTTTATGTTCCTGGTTCAATATTGTTGTTTTTGAGCCAATACCTGACTCCTCTGAGACTTCCATAATGTGGAATAGCCTCATATTAGCTGCCCTTTATCATTGCTTTTCAAATTTCACTTACAAACACAATTGTTCTCCCTTGCCCTACTTCTTTTATTTCCTCCTCTTTTAATGCATTTCAAATCTGTAATATTTTTAGTGATGCAGTTTCAATGGATGAGGTTATATAATGTGGTTGTAGTACATAAAATGATCGTTCTCATTTGCGATTAATATGCTTTTCACTCCTTGAATAGCTAGACAGATTATGTCAAGTTACACCAGCTAATAATTTGGCCCTTTTTCTGCTTGGGATACTAGTGGAGGGATCATTGGCTTTTGCTTTATCCTGACTTATGAAAGATCTATGCTTTTTGTACCAAATTAGCTTCCTTTTTTTAAAACCTTTAATCTGACTCCTACTTCATGCTTTGTCCTTAAACAGGACATCCTCGCAATCAATCATTTGCATTTATATAGCACTGCTTCTGCAGCAATCTTTAAGTCTTTTACAAATTAAGGCTAGGCCAACTCAGACAAATGTGCTTAATGTGGATTTAAATTGTGGAAGGGAATCTGAAAGTACAATCCCAAGAGGAATAAAATGAGGGGCATAATGAGCAGACAAACGTGTGTTTGTGAAATGACACTATTCAAATGCTTAGCATAGCCATACTGCTCCTACTTAGTGATAGTCACTTAGGGCTGAATCCTGGAAGACACTACATTCTTCCTGTGAGGTGATCAACACTTGCCATTCCTACTGCGAGTGGATGTCACTCGGCATGGTGTACCATAATGAATTTTGTGCTTAGCACTCAGTCAGACATGACTGCTGTTGATTTGACTGGATATTGTAAGACCAAGGCCAAATGTATGAAAGTGAATGCCAAACTTCTGCTAAAAGTATATTAACCTATCACAACTAAATCATTTTGAAGATGTCAAAGGTAGCAATATTGAAAGGTGCAGTTGTCAATATACACCTAAACTACTTCATATCCTTCGACTGGATTAGTGTGCCATCAAAGTAACCAGATGGCATATTACAACTGAGTTGCAGTTGAGCATTCTCAACATGCTGGATCTGACTCATTGCTGCACTAAAATCAGGGTAAAACAAGTATTATTGTGATGAATCTGGCCTCTGTTGCCGTGTGTGTGTGTGTGTGTGTGTGTGTGACCTCGCATAACCCTTCCATATTTTCTTGTTAAATTTAACATTATGATTAATAAAACAATCATCTGCAGCTATTGTTTATATTTTGGCTAGACTATGGAAGGTGCATTAAAATACAGCAAGTATTGTTTCATTGCATTAGTGCCAATTAACCTCCTCCTGTGTCATCAACACTAAGTACTGTTAGCTGAGATTTAAGAAGTACTACTATATTAAATCAAAATAACTCGAACTGTTCTACTGAGCAATCTGGAAGCTTCTCTCAGTTGTCCGAAGAAAGCCTCATCTACCTCATCCACCTGATACGGTGGCCTGTAGTAGACACCAACCACAACATCACTGCTGTAGTTTGCACTTCTAAACTTAACCCATAGACTCTCAACAGGTTTTTCTCCCTCTATATACTGGAGTTCTGAGCAAAACATATAGTGCAACTCCTCCTCCTTTTCTCCCCTGCCTGTTCTTCCTGAACAGTCTATACCCTTCCATGACAGCGCTCTAGTCATGCGAGTCATCCCACCAAGTCTCTGTTATCCCAATTAAATCATATTTCTTGGACTGGGCCAGGGCCTCCAGTTCCTCCTGTTTGTTGCCCAGGCTTCTCGCATTCATGTACAAACTCCTCAGATAACCAGTTGATCGCCCTATCTTCTCCATTCGAATCAGGGGTCCTACTTTCTTGCTCGTTCCTCTTTACATTTCTTCCCAGGAGAGTAGCAATGCAGCAGTGAGTGCATTGTCCCCTTAGGCTGTCTCCTGCAGTATACATACCTCACACAGAAGCACAAAGACATCCCTTATGCCCCATTGCCACCCTCCATGGCTGTGTACTAAGGGTCATAACTTGGTCCTCCCCTTAATAAACTTATCCCAGTGCTAACAAACTACACACACTTTCTTGGTTTTGGTTTTTAATCTAATTTTTGTTACCCTAATTAGAATTTGCATAGTTAGTTCTCACACTTGAAGAATAGCATATGACCTACCCTTAATGTACTGAACAATGTGCTCTACGACAACTAGATAACAGAGCAATAAAAACTGCCTCTTTATATTAGGCTTCCAGAGAGCCAGATTCTAAGCTGTCTTGTGGTATGGTACAAAAGGCCACAAGGTATAAACTTGTATTATAGAGATGGCAAATAATATACCCATGTGCATTACTGTAGAAATCATGATAGGAAGGGAAAAGCCAAATAATACCATCTGGATGTGACTTTGGTCTCTCAAAGGATTCAAAGTTTCTAAGGCCAGAAGGAATCAATGTGATCATTTAACACATAACACAGGCCAAACAAATTTCTCCAAATAAAACCTAGTGCACAATCTTTAAAAGAACATCCTATCTTGATCTAAAAATTGTCAGTGATAGAGAATCCACCAGGGCATTGATAAATTGTGCCAGTGGTTAATTAATTTTACCATTAAAAATGTACACCTTTATTTCCAGTCTGAGTTTGTCTAGCTTCAACTTCTAGTCATTGATTCACACTATGCTCATCTAGACTGAAGAGCTAGCTCATCATTAAATATTTGTGCCTCATGTACATACTAATAGACTGTACTCAAGTCATGCCTTAACCTTCTTTTTGTAAAGTCTGAGCTCCGTGATTCTATCACTGTCCTGCATGTTTTCTAATTCTTTAATCATTCTTGAAGCTCTTTTCTCTCCAATTTAGCAATATTTATGTTAAAAACTGTAGGCACCGGACCTGGTCACACATTCCAGCAGTGGTTGTACCTGTGTGAATTAAAGATGTGCAATACCCTCTCTACTGCTACTTGAGATTCCCATTTATAGAATCATAGAATACTAGGACTGGAAGGGACCTCGAGAGGTCATCGAGTCCAGTCCCCTGCCCTCATGGCAGGACCAAATACTGTTTAGACCATCCCTGATAGACATTTATCTAACCTACTCTTAAATATCTCCACAGATGGAGATTCCACAACCTCCCTGGGCAATTTATTCCAGTGTCTGACTACCCTGACAGTTAGAAACTTTTTCCTAATGTCCAACCTAAACCTCCCTTGCTGCAGTTTAAGCCCATTGCTTCTTGTTCTATCCTCAGAGGCCAAGATGAATAAGTTTTCTCCCTCCTCCTTATGACACCCTTTTAGATATCTGAAAACTGCTATCATGTCCCCCTCAATCTTCTCTTTTCTAAACTAAACAAACCCAGTTCCTTCAGTCTTCCTCATAGGTCATGTTCTCTAGACCTTTAATCATTCTCGTTGCTCTTCTCTGGACCCTCTCCAATTTCTCCACATCTTTCTTGAAATGCGGTGCCCAGAACTGGACACAGTACTCCAACTGCGGCCTAACCAGCGCAGAGTAGAGCGGAAGAATGACTTCTCGTGTCTTGCTCACAACACACCTGTTAATGCATCCCAGAATCATGTTTGCTTTCTTTGCAACATCATCACACTGCTGACTCATATTCAACTTGTGGTCCACTATAACCCCTAGAACCCTTTCTGCCATACTCCCTCCCAGACAGTCGTTTCCCATTATGTATGTATGAAACTGATTGTTCCTTCCTAAGTGGAGCACTTTGCATTTGTCTTTATTAAACTTCATCCTATTTACCTCAGACCATTTCTCCAATTTGTCCAGGTCATTTTGAATTATTACCCTATCCTCCAGATTAGTCACAACCCCTCCCAGCTTGGTATCATCTGCAAACTTAATAAGCGTACTTTCTATACCAATATCTAAATCGTTGATGAAGATATTGAACGGAGCTGGTCCCAAAATAGACCCCTGCAGAACCCCACTTGTTATGCCTTTCCAGCAGGATTGTGAACCATTAATAAGTACTCTCTGAGTACGGTTATCCAGCCAGTTATGCACCCACCTTATAGTAGCCCCACCTAAGTTGTATTTACCTAGTTTATTGATAAGAATATCATGCGAGACCGTATCAAACGCCTTACTAAAGTCTAGGTATACCACATCCACCGCTTCTCCCTTATCCACAAGACTCGTTATCCTATTAAAGAAAGCTATCAGATTGGTTTGACATGATTTGTTCTTTACAAATCCATGCTGGCTGTTCCCTATCACCTTGCCACTTTCCAAGTGTTTACAGATTATTTCCTTAATTACTTGCTCCATTTTCTTCCCTGGCACAGAAGTTAAACTAACTGGTCTGTAGTTTCCTGGTTGTTCTTATTTCCCTTTTTATAAATGGGCACTATATTTGCCCTTTTCCAGTCTTCTGGAATCTCTCCTGTCTCCCATGATTTTCCAAAGATGATAGCTAGAGGCTCAGATACCTCCTCTATCAGCTCCTTGAGTATTCTAGGATGCATTTCATCAGGCCCTGGTGACTTTATGAATTACAGGATCACATTAGGTCGTCTTGGCAGCAACATCCCACTGAAAGCTCGTGTTCAGCTAACTATCTACCACATTGCATCCCACATTTTGCTTTTCCAGGATAGACTTTCCTATGGCCTGCATTCTTTGTTCCCAGAGGCATGCATTTAGCCATAATAAAGCACACATTGACTAACAGACTGATTCTAGTAAACGATTTAGATAGCTCAGTATCAGTGATCTGTCCTCTTCATTATTTACTACTCCCTCCATTTCTGTGTCATTTGCAAACATCATCAGTGATTATTTTAGGTTTTCCTCCAAGTCACCAGTAAAAGTGTTAAATAGAGTTAGGCCAAGAAACAATCCCATTGGAAACAGAACTGCTCGATGATTTCCCAGTTTACAGTTGAATTTTGAGACTTCTCCATTTGCCAGTTTTTAATCCACTTAAAGTTTGCCATTTTAATATTGTTAATCAAAATGTATATTATGTCAACATTACTATCTTTATCAAACAAATTGTTATTCTCATCAGAAAAGAGGAAGGAGTATGGTTGCAAAAGAATTGGCATGAGGTGCTAGAAGTCAGTCTCCCATGTCTGCAGATTTCCTTCCACCAATAGAAATGCTCCACCAATGCTCTGTTGACTTAATTGCATGTTGAAAGTGGGATAAACACTTTGAGGAAAACTGGCAGAACCAAGGAAAGGGACAACAAACAAAATTTTAGCCGGGCATTGAGGATGCTACTGTCATCCATGAAGTACGAGTTACTCCATAGAAAGATCTCTGCTACACTCCAGGAAAGGCTGCTCGATTCTGCATGGAATCGCATATAGGGGCAGAGCTTGAAGTCAAGGAGAAGTGGAATTTTCAGTCTTACTTGAACACTGCAAACAGAGGTGGCCCAGGTCCTGGTGGCATCTTACACGTAGACTTTTGCAGGCTACTGCCAGGTTCTCACATATAGGATAAATAACAAGTAGTATCAATTTGGAAGCAAAATCACTGTTTAAGACAAGATGTATTAGAACTTGAGGATGATGTCATTTTGATAACACAATAGGCTACCCAAATAGCTCACTAATCTACAAAGTGATAGGTTACTTTAAAATAGACTTATTATTAAAATGCTCATAGAAAGTGAGTTTATTACCACAAATATTTAGTTTTACTTTTTTATTTATTTTAAACATGTTCTTCCACTATAACAGCTTTAAATTTATATTTAAATTTTATATATATATATAAAATACCCTCATACATACACTAAACTCTCTTTTAATAGTAAAATAATATTTATCTGCAACAGAGACTCCCTTTGACACTGCTGGGAGCTTAACGTGTGGAAAGATGACAGGGGTAAAGTTGGTTGCTGCATTAATAAGATTATTTTGACCCATTGATAGATAATTATAATAAAAATGGTTGGAAAACTCTACTACCCTATATGCTCATCCTAAACTAGTGTTTGTATAGCATTCTTTTGGCTTTATTTTCAAGTACAAATATCAGTACTGACATCCCCTGAGAATTCTGCAGTCATGACATGGAACCCAGAATAACTATGTGATTGGTCTAAAACCATGAGGAATACTTTAAATAAATGAATAAACCATAGGTCTTTGTCTCTGGCTTTTAAATCCTCTGGCCACCCTGATCTGTGTGTGGTGGAAACAATTACAGGCTGAAAATACAACCTTAATTGAAATATAAAATATGCACACAATCATGGAGGTGTTGGCTCCCTGTTGGGTGCTTGCTGTTCTTCCTTCCTTTTCCTTATCTCCTCCACTGCCCAGAGCACTCCCTGGATGACCTTTTCCTCTCTAGTAGCCTGCACACCTCTCCTTTGTATTGTAACTCATTTCAAGTTGTAGTTATGTTCCTGATAAATGCTGCTTTAAGAGAAACAATGTTCAGCAAATCCAGTTTTCCCACAGGAATTAATGTAAATGAGGGGTTAGATTCCTGGGATTTTTTTTCAGGAGACAAAAGGCAGTATACATATATACAATATAAGTTTTAAACAATTTAGTAATGTATACAGCAATTATGTTTGTGAAGCTTGGTTGAGGTGGTGGAGTCAGGGTAGAATATTTCCCAGGGAATGTCTTGCTACTAAATGATGAACTAGAACTTGGCTGAGCCATTAAGGGGTAAATATGTTAATGCAGCCTTGCACTCTAGAGGCAGCATGGACTGAGACAGGAGGGAAGAAACGCAATAGACACACACATGGCAATTGCTGCAAACGCTTCCCTGCAGAAACTGAACATGATAATGAACCTACACTAACCTGCAGGAGCTCCCCTCTCTCTCTCTCTCTCTCCTCCAGATGGTGTATAGACAGATGCATAGTGACAAGAGGGGGGAAGTGTGTGAGAGGTGGGGGGGGGAGAGGGGAGAGATGAGAAATGATATGCATTTCCCCTTTAAGTACTCTGGCCCCACTTCAAGTACACTGCCCTTGTAAGTAGACCAAGAAGTCCAAACACAAGACTCTAGCTGTAATATCCTGCTTTGTGGAGATAGAATACAGAGCAGGAGGCTTGACCGGGGAGGAACAAGGGAGGATATCTTGACATTAGAACCTGCCTCTCCCCCCTTCCCCACCTCTACACCTCCATCCAGCAAGCAGGAGGCTCCCAGGAGCAGCAGGGGTGGGAGGGACAGCTGAAGTGCAGTTGTCAAGTAATGTAAGAGGGAACTTGGGGGAGCTGCCAACTCACCCTGTTTCCAAACACTCACAAGGACAGGCTGCTTTCCCAGAAAATCCTGCCAGTGATGGACAAAGCAAGCAGCCAAGCATTGTTATGAGGTGAGTATTATACAACTTGAAATGAGAACACGCTCTAATAGATAAGCAAGGTAACAGCATTAACCGGGACAACATTAAGTGAACAGTTATTGTGTCATCACAACTGCCCCCACCTCCAACCTGCCTAGAATGAGGGATGCCCCTGGGTTCCTCCTTCTATTAACTCCCCCTGCCTGGATTAGAATGAGGATGTTTCTGTTTAACTGAGGAAGGGGGCTGTTCCTATTGTGTATTCTCTAGGAATCTGTTCCTTTCTGATCACACAGAGTTCTCCAGTACTGCAAGAAGCTGCTCTCACCTCAGCACTAGAGGGATGTACCCTGGGGAAGTCCTAGGAAGCATAGCCTGAAAATACCATGCTTGTGATAATATCATGAGTATTGGCAACCTTCAATAAGATAAAACAGTAATACTATTAAAAAGGCACAAATAAAACTTGAAGTCAAAGCTTATGAAAAGTCTATAAGCAGATGTCAAGTAAGTTCTTCATACTGACTGGCTAAAGAAATTTGAAACCAAACTAAACCTGAAAGCACTGAAGTGCACGGTTGTGGCGTTTGAAACGTACCACTTAAGCAATCTATAAACTAATGAAATAAATGCTTGAGAGAGAAAAATGTGTTGTCAACATTACTTGATCAGCAGTTGAAAGGATAAATTGCAATCATATTTCCATTGGTAGCTGACAGCTACTGGTGAGGATGTCATTTTTATTTATGTTTATGGGAACATCCTCATCTGTAATATTTTCTTTTCCTTGTGACTTTGAATCAAAATATGCATAAAATGCAATTTCTAATGTTCCTAGTCTGTTTCCCACAGAAAAGAGAGGACCTTGTATAAAGAGCTGAAGAAATTGCAAGAACTCTCTCTGTGGCGGACACATGAAAAAGTGGTGGTGGTTCAGGCAATACCACACAAATAACAAATTTGGCATATTAGTGTAGTGTTTTCAGAAACAAAGACAGCAAAACGCTGAGCCATAATAACGCTTTTGTTCTCAGAGAACTCGTTCTAAGTGTTTTTAATTTACATTTTGTGATGCTTATTCTCTGGAAGGGAATACACGTTGGGCCTCCCCTGGTCTGGCAGCATTGGGACCTGACTGGTTCTGAATGAGAGAATTTGTCAGATTAGGAATGGCCTCATTGCTTGCTGCTGACAGGCTGCCCCAGAGCAAGCACCTTGGCTCACCTGCACCTGCCCCTCCCCCCACCCCCAACTTGGCTGGGCAGCTTGCCCAGCTGCTGCTGGCTCCCTGGGCAGCACAGGCTCCAGCCCCTGCTGCAAGGATCCAACCCTGTACAACCCTATGCTCCAGATAATTAATATGGGGCTATGGCCCCCCAGGCTGCTGCAGGGCTCAACTCCAGCCCATTGATCTTGAGGGTGCCAAGAAACTCCAGCCTCATGCCAACCTTTGCTTCCAGGGGACTCTCCAGCCTGGCCCTGCATTACCATGGGCTGCTAGAGGCTGCTGCAGGGCTCCAGCCCCGGTCATGCGCTGCCCCCAGTCAGGCTGCCAACCCGGTAGCCCCAGCCCTGCTGTCCCTCCTGTCCTTAGGCTCCTGAGCTATCTGGTCCAGGAACATCTCTGGTTCTACTCAGACCAGAGTGCCGGTTTTTGGAGGTACAACCCATACTGAGTTTAAACAACTTGTGCAGGTCCATAAAGGAGGTCGGTATCAGACACAAAATTATGACACATTGTCCATGCTGATGTGTAGTTACTTTGCATAGTGATAAACTGGCTCTTACTCATAATTTTATTACAAATGAACTTAATTATTGCAATATTATTTAAGAATATCCTTTTAAACTGTAGCTATAGTTCCTCTAAAGAAGACTGAATATGCATCTCAGATTCTTTGGGGTTTTATTAACATTTGATGGGTTTTTAAAATAATTTCAACTGCATGAATGTTGAACAACAATATCTAGTATGTTAACTTTCAAAATAGTAACATGCTTGCCTTAGCCCTAGGCCTTAAAAGGTACACAGGATAAAACAATCACTCTATTTCATTCCATTGAAAAATGATGTGGAGACGTTGATTCATACGGTATTACCTAACTACTCAGACATGGCCTATGACAAATATAACACTTCATTTGTCTTTGAATACATGTTAATTGTCCACATCAATATCAAGCACTTATCAATATCCATGCATGTAGTAAAATAGCTCTACCTCTGCAGATTGTCTCCCACTGCAATAGCCACATGAATAATCAGAACAGATCCTTTTTTAATCATCTCCATAACTGGAGATCAAAATTAAATGGATATTATATCATCCACAGCCATTAATAAACAAATCTGTATGATCAGTATGTAGACAAAAAATTAAAAATGTAACTTACACTAACAGGAGGGGAAAAAAATTTCAGAGTCTGAACTGCATCAATCGAATCCTCCTACACTCTAATTTTCCCTCACCTATATGTCAGTTTCCTGTATAATGAAATCCAGATAATTAAATGTGGGATTAAACTATGTCAAACCATCATGTATCCTTACATATTAAGCCTAATGATACTAAATGGCAATGATTGGTGCTTAACTGGGATGATAATTCCTTTTAATTGGGACACCTTCAGGTGCTTTTCTAGTATTTACACCTATTCTCAATTTTGTGTCTGCTCTTCCAATAGCTCTCAGTCCCTCTGTTGCTGTGATACATACAGAGAGCCTAAGAAGTCAATGTTAACTTATTTTCTTTCATGATCACTTGCTTCTGGGTTGTTAGATTGCTCTTTGGATGCAAGGGCACATAGTGAGCTGTGTTTTCCCTGATGGGAATCTACATGCTGCTCTTGACTCTGAACAAGCAATAGGACAAAGCTCTGTCATTACCCCAGAACAGCTTACTGGAAGAGCTTACCTGTAACACTGTAAACATAACCGAGTAACTGATTGGCATGTTTCAGCTTTGAATCAGAAGCAACACTACTGTCACGGTGCCCTCTGTAAAATGAAACACCTGGGATAAAAACCATTAAATATATTCTAGTGTGAAACTTTAAAAAAATCCCTATTTCAAAAAAGGCACTTCTGTGGATCAAACAGCATTAAAAGTAGTACATTTTTTTTCCATCAGTACAGAGAGGTTTTGTTTCTATCAAACATACCTATTCCAGTGAATCATGAGGGATTGCAGTCCTATTATGCATGTGCATGCACATGCACACAAACACAAGAGAGACTAGACTCTGAAAGCACTTAAAAGCGATGAATCCCAAAGAAACAGCTCTGGTACCGTAAAATGGTACAGGTTCAGGGACAAATTAAACTGCTGTATGCCAGCTTTAAACTGATATAGAATATCCATACATGCACACCTGAACCAAGTTAAATCAAGTATTGCAACTCACATCTTTAGTTTAACTGGTGCAACTTCTGTATGTGGACAAGCTGTTAAATACTTACCTTCATGCAGCCTTGTTTGAACATTGGCAGACAAGTAACCCACAACCATACTGTTTTCTAACCCTAATAACTTGCTGCAAATCTGATGACAAAGCTATTCAGTTTCCTAATGAAAGACAAAAATGTCCATCGCTAATGGGTAGCAGTTATAGCTCCTGCTTGCCATCTGCCCAGCTGCATGTTTCTCACCTGTCAGTGAACAGTTGATTGACATTTTTTTTGTTTTAAACAGAGTATTTATTAATTGCATAAAGATGTTTCCAATAATTGTACTGGATTACAAACAATAAGTTTCCTGCAGTTGAGTCAAGTCATTGTGTCCCTTATAATAAATGTATATTCAAGAAAAATAATGCAGATATATTATCACATAAATGAAGGGTTAGAAGGGACTCCAAGAGGTCATAGAGTCTAACTTCATGCACTGCAGCAAGACGCGTATACCTAGACCATCCCTGACAGGTGTTTGTCTAATGCAGTGTTTCTCAAAGTGGTCCAGTAAACCACTTTGAGAAACCTGTTAACTGGCTGCTCCAGTTGGTTTACTTACTGGAGCCATGCCCATGGCCCCTCCTGACCCTATTGCCTCCGTTTCACCATTTGCAGCCAAGAGGAGCTGCAGGAAGTGGCGTGGGTGGTTTTGTGGACCACTTTGAGAAACAGTCGTCTAGCCTGTGCTTAAAAATCTCCAATGACAGGGTTATCACAGCCTCCCTTATGAAACTTTTTTTATGCTAACCTATTCTTATAGTAAGAGGTTTTCCTACTACCTTGCCTAAACCTCACTTTGATGCAGGTTAAGGACACTGCTTCTTTTCCTGTCTTCAGTGGACATTAAGCAAAATTGATCATCGTTCTTTCTAGTACACTTGATGCCTGTTATTCAGTCCCCCCTCAGTTTTGTTTTATATAATTCCTTGCTTTTCTCCTTAATTTAATCTTGATTTCAGACAAGTTGCCCAATTGTTCAAGATCACTTTATGTTCTAATTCTGGGTTCCAAAAATGCTAGCAATTCCTGGTAGTTTGGTGTCATTCTCAAATTCTACATGTATACTCTCCACTCCATTATCCAAGTAACTACTGAAAATATTGACCAAGACTGAACCTTTAGGACTCAAGTAGGTATTCCTCTCAAGCTCATTGGGAACCATCTGAGTACAGTCTTTCAAGCAGTTTTGCACCCAGACTGATCTTACAGTAATTTCACCTACACCACATTTACCTAGCTTGATTATGAGAATGTCACAGGGGATTGTCAAAAGCCTTACTAAAATCAAGATACAACAAGTCTGCAGCGTACTCCATCCACTATGCCAATAACTGTGTCAAAGAAAGGTTTAGCATGATAAGTCCGTGTTGCCTATTCCTTATCTTCTTTACCCTGTAAGTGCTTACACATTGACAATTTGATAAATCGTTCTTGTAGCTTTACAACTATTGAAATTAAGTTTACCAGTCCATAAATCCCTGGGCCATTTTTGTTTACTTTGTTTGTCCTTCTTCAGTCCTTCTTTGTCCATGAGCTCTCAAAGATACTCGCTCATGGTTCAGAAATTGCATCATCTAATTCCTTAAGTATTGTATTTCATCAAACCGTGCCAACCTGAATATATTTCACTTGTCTAAATATTCTTTAACTTGTTTTTCCTCTATTTTGGCTTGATTTTCCCTTTTTGTTATTAACACAATACAGGTTGAACCTGTCTAGGTCAGCACGCTTGGGACATGACCAGAGAATTTGCTGAACTACAGGAGGTCAATATTGTCTAGCAGCATTACCAACACTTCCACTTCATATGGGGCTCTTAGAAGACATTAAGGGTTAAATTAGAATTAAATAACAGCACAGAACACTGAAAGCTAGAACACACTGAAAGCTAGAACAGGTGGCTAAAAACAAACTTAGGGGAAACTTGGCCACACCCATGATAAGTGGACATCCTGCTAATTAAAATCATGCTGGACCATGGATGTTGCTGGACTAGACAGGCTAAACCTATATTATCTTGTTACAATTTGCCACCTTTAGTGAAGACTGAGGCAGGGCTGGTGTGAGGCATGTGCAGTCAGTTCCCCCGCACTTGATTAATAGCCCCACACTTGATTAATAGCCCCACATGCCTGTGCAGCATGTCATACCTGAGGCACATCCCAAAGCTGCAGGCAGTGCTCACCCATGCCTGGCAAGGTTCCTAGCCCGTGGGAGAAGAGGAGGAGGCTGCCTCAAGCATCAGTGGTGGGGGTAGCCTGGTCCCCCATGCTGTCGGCCTGGGAGTTCTTCACACCACGGGGGGGAGCAGCTGCTGGCAGCCTGGACCACAGCGCCCCATTCAAACTAGGCCCCGCAAATCATGCTGGCCCTTAAAAGAGGCAGCATACCTCAGCCTACTTGATGTTGTCTCTTACAATCTCTCCTTCACCACTAAATTGTCTACGTTTTCCCTCACCTTTCTCTTGCTTCTAATACATTTAAAGAACCTCTTTCTATTGCCTTGCTTATTTTGTTTCTTGTTTCTACATGCTTGTGATGTTCTTTTGTACTCCTCCTTAAAATTTCTTCGTTTCCATTTTTTGTGCAATTCCTTTTTGATTTTCAGTTGATTAAAGAGCTCGCAACACGGTCATATTGGCCTCTGATTAGTTTTTCTATCTTTCCTTGGCATCAGAATAGTTTGCTGTTGTGCCTTTAATGTTTCTCTCCTTGAGGAAACTGCTAGATTTCCTGACCCATGAGACTCTGCTAGCAGTTCTGAGTTTGTTTAAAAATCTTAAAAAATCATTGTCTCTATTTTGTTGATCTCACTCTTCTCTTTTCTTGTCAATCTATAATTTCATTATCATTTTCTCCTAAACTGGCTTCAACCTTCAGATTCCGAATCAATTCTTCCTGTTGGTCAGAATCAAATTCTAAAATGTCTATAAACCTGTTTACTTCCATCTTCTGCAACAGAAAACCTTGTCCCCAGCACATTCCAAAAACATATTGGATATCTTGTGTTTTGCTGTGCTTATGTCCCCCATTACTTTCAGGTACAGTGTTTTGGATAATTCTCTTAGGGTGTGTCCACACAGCAAAGTTATGTTGAAATAACAGCCATTATTTTGAAATAACTTTCCTAGCATCTACACAGCCAAACCGCTATTTCGAAATTAAATCAAAATAGCGGAGTGCTTATTTCGAATTTGGGAAACCTCATTCCACGAGGAATAACACCAAATTAGAAATATCTAATTTGAAATAAGTGCTGTGTAGATGCTTCTTTTGAAATAGGGGACCTCCAACCCTTCCCAGGGTGCCCTGATGGTCACTCTGGGCACAACCAGGAAAACTTCCTCTCCTCTCCCCCCAGCCCTGGAGCCCTTAAAGGAGTAGACTCTGGCCACAGTGCCTGTGCCAGCTCCAGGCCTGCCAGCACAGAACCAGCAGTCGCTGCCCCTGACCTAGTGTCCCCACCATGAGCCAGGCAGCCAGTGCCAGCCAGCCCTCCACTGCTCCCTGGGCCCAGTCCCCCAGCTCCCAGGAGCCTGCCAGAGGCTGGAGAAGGCGAGTGCCTTCCTGGTCTAGTGCGGAGATTGTGGACCTCATTGAGGTTTGGGGGGAGGCCTCCAATGTCCATGATCTCCACACTAGATGGAGTAACGTGGCCGTCTACAGACAGATGGCTGACAGCCTGGCCACCAAAGGCCAGATGCGCACCCAGGAGCAGGTGTGCATGAAAATAAAGGAGTTGCGGCAGGCCTATGCCAGGGCCACAGGGGGCAGCTCCCAAACAGGGGCAAACACCTGCCCCTATTTTGACACCCTGGACCACATTTTGGGGGGAGGGACGGTCCGTGCCACCCCGGGAGTCATCGATCCTGGAGCAGAGGGCCCTGACCAGGGCATGGAGGATGAGTCCCAGGAGCTGCAGGAGCCCAGAGGGAGCATGCCATGCAGCCAGGACCCCCAAGCGGTCCCAGCAGACCCGTCACTAGTGTCATCCGGGGAGGCAACTACATGTGAGTGCCATCACTGTCCCCTTACTGGGAGGCGGGGAAGGAGACCAGGGGCCGTGTGCATGGGCCTTGCTTACCACGGATCACGCACAACCTGTGCACGTGTGAGCATGTGCCATGCCACCCCTGGTCACGTGGCCCCAGCTGGCTGCCACACAGGGGCTTTGGCCTGTTAGCCACACTTGTGTGTGAAGAGACATGACATGATCCTGGTCCCGGGGTGGGACACAGCAGGATGCCCTCCCTCCACAAGGCCATTCTACACAGAGGCAGGGGACCAACCCCCCCCACCTCACCCACACTAAACACAGCACAGGGGCATGGGTACGGTCTCGGGGCAGCTCCCACTGCCGGGGATAGCAGGACATTCTGAACATGGCCTGTGTGCAAGCACATCAGCTCTGATGGTGTAGGGAACGGTCATCCTCACCTTGCAGAGGGGGGCTGGTCTTCACACACTGTGTCCCCAGGGAGAACTGACCACTTCTCTTGTTTCTCCACAACTGCACCAGCTGCGCCTGGGACATGCTCCTGCACCCGAGGGCTCCTCAGGACCACCCGTACAATGGCCCTGGGGGCACTGCGAGCCCTGCAAGAAGACCTGGAGCTCCAGCAGGAGCAGCTTGCCCAGGGCCATGCCATCTGCCAACACCTGCAGTCCCTGGTGCAGAGCGTGCTGCCTCCTGCTGCTCCCAACGCCTGCTGCCTCTCCAGCTACCGCTTCTCCTCCCACTCCTTCTCCTCCTCCTCCTGCTTCTCCCTCCATCCCCTCCCCATCCCCCCAGGGATGCCGAGGCCCCCGCATCCACAGTGCTGGGAGACAATTGGCCCAGCAAGACCCCCACCTCTGAACTTCCCCTCCCCCTTCTCCTTGCTTCTCCCTTACAGCTCTCCCACCCTCTCTCCTCCCTTCTCCCGCTTCCTTTCCCTAGTCTCACTAGAATTTCATCCCCCCCGCCCAGTTTTGTTAAATAAAGACAATTCGTGTTTATGAAAAAAACGTATATTTTATTTTACACCAGGATGGAGGACTGGGGGGGGGAGGGGGTAAGTGGAAGGATGTGAGGGAGGGTTGAGGCACAAGCCCCCAGTGGGGCAGACCAAGGAGGCTCTTAGTGCTCCTCAGGGTGGAAGCTCTCCCGCAGAGCCTTCTGGATACTGATAGCCCCCCGATAGACCTCCCGGATGGCAGCCTGCAGCAAGTGCAGCCAGGCTTGCAGCAACGCGTCCAAAAGAAGCACCAGAGTGCCCAGGGACAGCTCTGGGTCCGTGTTGCAGAGTACTGTGATGTCCCGAGTGAGGGCAATCAGAGCACGCAGAGACAAAAATGCTTTGCTGTCCTTCATTGAGGTAGACAAGCAAACAGGGAAACCTGAGAACCGGCTGTCCGGGGGGAGCCCTTTAAGCACAGACCTCAGTTAGCCTCAGGCAGCAGCCCCACACAGTAAGTCTTGACCTGGTGCCCTGCCGGAACTGGTTCCGGCCAGCCTTAAATGCGATTCAGAGTCCACTCAGTGTGGCCACGCTATTTCAAAATAGCAAAACGCTATTTCAAAATGTATTTTGTGTGTAGATGCGTTATTTCAAAATAACTTATTTCGAATTAACTATTTTGAAATAAGATATTTTGAAATAATGCTGTAGTGTAGACATACCCTTATTTGTTCATACGTGTCTTTGAAGTAAAAGTACCCCTCTGTGAAAGAGTGTTTTAAATACTTCTGCAGCACAAATGTTTTAAAGCTGTTCCAAGAATGAAACTATGAGTACCACGTAAGAGGCAATAAAATATTCAACTTGTGGCTTACACTGTACATGAATATTTTCTCTCTTCTCAGGGAGACGCATATATTAAAGTTCCTTTTTGTAGTGAGTATTTTAATGGTGAATTTTATCTTAACACTTTACATCTATCTTTTTTTTTTTCCTACCTGAAAGCTCTGTCTCTTTTTTTTTCTTTTAATGCCTCTTCTGCAATAGTCCAGAGGGAGAACTTTTTAAAAAATGTGTTTGAGGACAGATTTGTGAAAGAACATAGATTTTTCCGCAATAAAGCAAAATACCAAAAATCTAGTAAGGGAAAACAAAAGGAAAAAGTATAAATGGTATTTTTTAGGAAATAACCCAAAAGTATATTATATTTTTGTTTCAAATTACAGATATGTGCTTTCTCTAACAAGCAAACATATGGATTTTTTTTGACTGTAGAAATTTCTGTGTTTGGTCTTTTCTGCTTCATTTCAGTAAGATTTTTAGGAACCTATTTGTCACCACATAGGGTGACGACAGCCCCCAAACTATTTGTCACTCAATATGACAAATAATATCCACTGCTGGAGACTTGGAGGTTATATTTCATTTGTAAATGTATAAAACTGGAAGAAGACAGGCAGTGGAAATTCCCCCCAGACAGAACAAAGAACTAACTGTGCTATTTCTTGTACTATGTAAATTTTGTAGGGTAAGTATTCATAATTGCAAACAAGACTGCTTTCAGACTTATCCTGCCTGCACTATATGCAGGTTGTGAAATATTTTTTTTTTACAATTGTGTTCATGAACCTACTGACAGCGATATGAGATTGAGCTTTTTATTCTTGATTGAAGTGCTCCACAAACAAAAGTGTGCTTTCTACAACTAGCCCTATAAACTCCCAAAAGACGACTTCTATTTCCTATTGCCCTGAAAAAAAAATCTGCCTTATAGAAATAATATTATAGTACCTACGATATACAAAAGGTTGGGGAGAAAGCACAGGGCTTTTACCATGCAACTGACAGTAAATCTCTCAGGGGTGTTACAATTAGCCTGCGCACATCCTATAGTTCAAAATACAGAAGTTCTTCTATTGTACTACTTGGTAAAGCTTGCAACTCTGTCAAGAAGGTTACCAAAAACATATATTGGCTTGTTTATATTCTCTTTAATCCATGGGTTTTCTTTGAGAGACCTTTCTATAATCTGCATGTGGCTGGGAATGAGTTTTGTCTACACCTCTGCTGTGATGGAAGTACTTTGGTAAGTGTATGTAGAAATAGCACATATTTTAGAAACAAGTCTTCAAGCCACTAGCCTGTACAGTAAAAACAATGTCCTATAATTACATATAAATATATTAAAATCATAAACGTTTATTAAATTGTGACTTTGTACAGCATTGACACTGGTGGATTTTAAAACTAGTATTTGTGTAAGCAAGAATTCAGCAGTCATAGTAACACTATTTAGCTGGAACTATCATGAAGGATCAACTACAATCCTTTTTTTAATCTTGTGTGTTTAGACTTCACATTTTCAAAACTATCTCAAGATATTAGTCAGCAATGGTCCTTCTAAAGTGTCTTGCTTGTGCTAAATGCCTGACTTATATGCATACATGTTTTTTGTTTGTGTGTGTTTTTGTGCACAAGCTCAATGATGCAAACTCCATGCCCCAAAAATGGAGATTTGATTTTAGACCCAAATGTAGAGAAAGTTGTGAGCTCCTTTTAAACTTTTTCTATTGCTTATTTCAGCAAGCTCTGTAAAACTTTTTCCACGCATCTCTACCAATGAATCTCATTCTGGTAATTCAAGTCCTTCAACTTTTTTTGAACAGAGACTGTCACCCTTGTTAAAGTAACTTATTTATTTTATGTTGTTAGACTATTCACTTTGGGATGAGATAACCAAAATAGGTTTTGCTTGTGATCTTCACTACCATTTAAACCATAGCTTAAGAGGTGAATGGCTAGTGCACTTCAGCCAGTATCACATTAATCTGGACATATGTGATTCAAGATTAAGATGAAGTTAAATTAAAGTTCAATAAAAATACTCATATGGCAGTGCTGCTGATAGCCCTGTTGGTACTTCAGGACACCTCAAGAGATAGTAGCTTCTATAAGTCACTAAAATATATTTCTGAAGCAGTCATATGTCTTGGACGAAGCCTGGTGGCCTTCTGACTGAAATGGAATTATCCTATAATGTTTTTGTTAAAAAATGTTTCTGAAACAGTCAGCTTTCAATAAACCTTCAACTATTTTAGTCCTTTTCTACATGGGGAAAAATGCACTAGTTCAGGCAATGCCTTAATCA
This sequence comes from Rafetus swinhoei, assembly GCA_019425775.1. Lineage (NCBI taxonomy): Eukaryota > Metazoa > Chordata > Testudines > Trionychidae > Rafetus > Rafetus swinhoei. Next base: position 183,609,037 of record CM033437.1, on the reverse strand, counting down.
ATTTAGAAGTTATATCATTTTATCAGTATTGGTATAGTTAAACTGATATAACTCTTCCTATGTGGATTCAGTTATACTGATATAAAGGTGTATTAGGGGTACAGCTAGACTGCGGGGAAGGGGAGTCTGGATACCAGAGGCATCCCAAAAAAACTCAGCCACATCCAGGGAACGCATTTGCTTTTCCACCCCAAAAAAAAAAAAAAAAAAAAAGCAGAAGAGCAAATGCACGCTTTCGGAAGCCTCTGTATTCCTTGTTCCCCATCTAGACGGGTCAAATTGCAGAAAAAGCCTCTTCCGACAAAAGTATTGCGGAGCACATTTTGCGTATCTTTTTCTGATAGATCCTTGCAGTCTAGACATACCCTTAAAGTTTTATAGTTTATTCCTATATAAAATGGGGCATAAGTATATGCCACCTTTCTGTGGGTATAAGTACATCCAAACTAGGCCTTATAACTATTTCAGTTAATATTTTTAATCCCCTAATTTTTATACTCCCTAACCAACTTTTAAACTCCCCTAACTTACATCAGTGCAAAAACTGTGTAGACCAGGCCTGAATCAATGTAGCTAAAGTGGCCCAACTCCTTGGAGACAATTAGTTCAGTTTAAGAATGGTTTATTTCAAGTAAATCTAAATCTGTTCCAAATTGACTTTAAACTACACTTGAGCAATCCTCTCAAACTGAAATATGTGCCCATGCCAAGGTTGTGCTAGTTTAATATACACTGATCTACATTCAGCTCTTTCCTCAAACTAGTGCAACTTTCACACATAGGCAGGGTTTTCTTTTTCCTAGCACTGTGTATTCATTCGCATCCTGCACATAGGGTAACCTGAAGATTGAGATTGTTGAGATCATAGAAAAGGAAACTGTAACATCAAATTAAGACAACAAATTGTAATTTCAATGATAATTCAGAAAAAAAGGTGGAGTCATGGCAGTCGGACATTAGTGGGAGGGCTTATTCCTAAAGCCCTTATTCAGGCAGAGAGTGAGGGATTTGCCTGTCCATGGACTCCTTATTTAGGTTGAGGCAGTGTTGTACTTGATGCAGAAATTTGCCCTTAAATACCTTTGTATCAAATTACTGGTCCTGTCTGGGAAATAGCTTCATCATTCCTTTCTATTGGTTGCAGTCTTAATAGATCCCCTGGTACTTACTTAGAAAAATAATATGCTTGTGACTTAGCAAACAACAAAATAAATAAAGTGGGGGAGAGGTAAGTAAATTGAAGGCCACTGTTTTGTTTTGTTTTTCTTACATAGTCTCATAGGATAGATTTTCCATTTGGTCATCAAACTTAAAGCTTCTCATGGGCAGTGCTTAAAAAGCAAGAGAATCTCAAGAAAAAACTTGCAAACATCAATGGCAGATAATAAAGACTGGGCTGTGTATTTAACTGTTTTGTACGTTTTTTACTTGGGACAAAAACAATTGGATGCTTCGCTTAGGTTTCCTGATTTTTCTTGGAAGAAGAATTAAAAGAACAGTTATGCAACTTGTAGAGGTAAACCTGCCAACAAGAACAGAAGAGAGAAAAAGACGGAGGACACTTGTGAATGGCAAAGAGTATATACCTTATGTGCTTGCCAGGCCCAAGAAAGTGTCCCAAAAATTCTTGGCTTTATTGTGAATTATTCCTAAAGTTTATAGGAAATCAAATCGGGTGCTAAAACTAAGTCTAAGAAATGCATACCCGTTTTACTGTGTGTTTTGTGTCTTTTGTTTCTCAAATGACCTTTAATTATTTTTTATTAAAAGCAGAACAATTTTAGATGATTAAAATGTTTTGAAATGATAACAATCCATTTGATACTGCAAACAAAATGGCTGAAGAATCTGTAGGAAAAATAGAACCCTGTAACATTATGTAAATGCATGTCATTTGTAACAGAAAATAGATATTTTATCTACCAAATCTTTGTTGTAATTATAATATAACAATTTACAGAAGTTAAAGTATCTTCATAAGGGCTCCCCTATTGTTCCCTGAATGTAATTGAAATATATTGAGGATATCAAGAGTGGGAGGGGGAACACTTGTGCTTTTTCTTCAGCAGTGCTGAGTTATAAGACCATTGCTACCTGTTAAAATACTTCTCCCATTACATTCCTCATAATTATCTGTTAGTTCTTTCTTTTTCAGATAAGGGGTTATAAGAATTTATCTATTTCTTGTCATTAATTTGTAGCTGGTTTTAATGGTATTCCAGATTATTCCATTATTCTGAGCCACAGCCACATCAATACTATATAAATAACACTATAAATGCTAACCAAAAGTAAGTTATGCACCAAAAATGGACACTGTCAGTTACTTTTCATTCCGTAGCTTTTTAGGCTGTATTCTCTCTCCATTGCTTGCAGTACTTTGAACTTGAAAATGCAATTTCTTTTGCTATTGATTTTGTCCATTTCCATTTAGCAAGCACACAGATGCATGGAGATCTATGCATGTATGTGCCCATGCAACGAGCTGAGAATATGACCTCTTGTGTTTCGAAGTGTTGCATTTTGCAGAAGTAAAGTCCAACTTTCCTTCCTCTTGGCTTGCTTTGCTATCTGTGTGGCAGCTTCTTCCAGGATAGCAGAAATATGTATAGCTTTGGGAACAGCATTGGCCTGACTCTCATTTCATTTTTAAGAGGCGTTTAAGACGGAGTTTGACAGAGGGAGGCCTACTGTGATTAGGAAGAACTGCAACACCTGTGCCAGCACTGCTTCTGTCTGTCTCTGCCTGTGCCTGTAGCCTGACAGCCCACCTAGCCATGGATGCCCAGATCCTGGTGTGGTTTTGCAGGGACTATGGCTTGCATTTCCTACTTACTGAAATCCAGGCTGGGGGAGACCATCCAATGTGAAAGGTGCCTGCTGGTGGAATCTCTCAGGAAGTAGGTAGCAGAGCTACAGGAGGAGGTGGCTAGGCCGAGGAGCATCCACATCCGTGAGCAGTTACTGGACAGAATTGATGTGGAGACAGCTGAGGTAGCTGTCCCACTATACAAGACTGCTGACACACCACTGGTGGAGGAGGAGATGGCTCACAGGAAACACTGACAGCTGGTCACTTCTGGCAGTAAGCAATGTTCCACCCCTGCTCCCAACCCTCCCACCGTGGTACTGGAGACCCATTACACTGTTCTGGATACAGAAGATAAGTTATCACCCTCTACAGCAGAAGAGGAGAACCCTTGTACCCTCAAGGCTGGGAGGTCTGCTGCCACCACTGTGAGGAGGAAACGTAGGGGAGTGGTGGTCAGAGACTCTCTTCTGAGGGGGACGGAGATGACCATCTGTCACCCTGACATGTCATCTCGGGAGATATGGGCCTTTGGCAGGCAACATATCCAAGACATTTTGGAGGCATTGTTGAGGATTATCCATCCCTCCAACTGCTACCCCATGCTACTCATCCATGTGGGCACTAATGATACTGCAAGGTGTGACACTGAGCAGATCAAGAGTGACTACAGGGCTCTGGGAGTATGGGTGAAGGAGTTTGGAGCACAGATGGTATTCTCTTCAGTCCTTTCTGTTAAAGGTAGGAGCCCTTTCTGTTAAAGGCAGAAAGAGATGCATCCTGGAGGTGAATGCCTGGCTGTGAAGGTGATGTTGCCATGAGGGCTTTGGCTTCCTTGACCATGGGACTTTATTCCAAGAAGGACTGTTAAGCAGGGATGGGGTTCACTTTTCGAGGAAGGGGAAGACCGTATTTGGATGCAGACTGTCTAACATAGTGAGGAGGGCTTTAAATTAGTTTCGACATGGGCAAGTGACCAAAGCCCACAGGTAAGTGAAGAACATGGAGACCTGGGAGATGGGTTGGAAATGGGAGGGAGCATGGGCTATAATGACAAAGAAAAAGGAGGGACAAGGCAGAACTGGGAGGCAAGATCAAATCAGTATCTTAGATGCCTATATGCAAATGCAAGAAGTATGGGTAATAAGCAGGAAGAACTTGAAGTGCTAATAAATAAACACACCTTTGACATTGTTGGTATCACAGAGACTTGGTGGGATAATACACGTGATTGGAATATTGGTAGAGAAGGGTACAGTTTACTCAGGAAGGATAGGCAGTGTAACTAGGGAGGAGGTATTGCCTTGTATACACTTGGATGGAGGTGGAGATGGACGTAGGAGACAGACATGTCGAGAGTCTCTGGGTTAGGTTAAGAGGGGTAAAAAATGAGTGATGTCATGCTAGGGGTCTACTATAGGCCACCTACCTAGGCAGAAGAGGTGGATGAGGCTTTTCTTAAACTAACAAAATCATCCAAAGTCCAAGATTTGGTGATGATGGGAGACTTCAGCTATCCAGACATATGTTGGGGAACAAACACAGAGGGGCACAGGCAATCTAATTATTTCTTGGACTGCACTGCAGACAATTTTTTATTTCAGAAGGTTGAAAAAGCTACTGGGCTGAAGCTGTTGTAGATTTGATTTTAACAAATAGGGAGGAATTGGTTGAGAATTTGAAAGTGGAAGGCAGCTTGGGTGAAAGTGATCATGAAATCATAGAGTTCATGATTCTAAGGAATGGTAGAAGGGAGAACATCAAAATAAAGACAGTGGATTTCAGGAAGGCAGATTTTGGAAAACTCAGAGAGCTGGTAGGTAAGGTCCCATGGGAAGCAAGACTAAGGGGGAAAACAACTGAAGAGAGTGGGCAGTTTTTCATTATTAAGGGCCCAAAAGCAAGCTATTCCGCTGTGTAGGAAAGATAGAAAGTATGGCAAAAGACCGCTGTGGCATAACCAGGACATCTTGCATGATCTAAAAATCAAAAGGGAGTAATGTAAAAAATGGAAACTATGACAAATTACAAAGGATGAATATAAGCAAACAATACGGCTACGTCTAGACTGGCATGATTTTCCGCAAATGCTTTTAACGGAAAAGTTTTTCCGTTAAAAGCATTTATGAAAGAGCGTCTAGACTGGCACGGACGCTTTGCAAAAGCACTTTTATGGAAAGCGCCCATGCCAATCCAGACGCGTTTTGCGCAAGAAAGCCCCGATCGCCGTTTTCGCCATCGGGGCCTTTTTGCACAAAACAATTCTGGGTTGTCTACACTGGCCCTCTTGCGCAAAAGCATTTGCGCAAGAGGGCTTTTGCCCGAACGGGAGCATCATTGTATTTGCACAAGAAGCACTGATTTTATACATTACAAAGTCAGTGCTCTTGCGCAAATTCAAGTGGCCAGTGTAGACAGCTGGCAAGTTTTTGCGCAAAAGCAACTGCTTTTGCACAAAAACTTGCCAGTCTAGACACAGCCTACAGGTATGCAGGGGCAAGGATAGAAAGGCAAAGGCACAAAATGAGCTCAAACTAGCTACAGCCATAAAGGGAAATGAGAAGACATTCTATAAATATATTAGAAGCAAGAGGAAGATCAAGGACAGGGTAGGCCCACTGCTCAGTGAGGAGGGAGAAACAGTGCCAAGAAACTTGGAAATGACTTTTGTTTTGGTCTTCAACAAGAAGATGGAGTGCCTCACATAGTGAATACTAGTAGGAATGGGATAGGTTTAGAAGATAAAATAAAATAACAAAATAAAAATTACTTACAAAAGTCTGCAAGTCACCAAGGTCTGATGAAATACTTCCTAAAATACTCAGAGCTGATAGAGGAGGTATATGAACCTCTAGCTATCATCTTTGGAAAATCATGGAAGACAGGAGAGATTCCAGAAGACTGGAAAAGGGCAAATATAGTGCCAATCTATAAAAAGGGAAATAAGAACAACCCAGGAAACTATAGACCAGTCAGTTTAGCTTCTGTGCCAGGAAAGATAATGGAGCAAGTAATTAAGAAATTCATCTGCAAACACCTGGAAGATAAGGTGGTAGGTAACAGCCAGCATGGATTTGTAAAGAACAAATGATGTCAAACCAACCTGATAGCTTTCTTTGATAGGATAATGAGTCTGGTGGATGAAGGAGAAGTGGTGGATGTGGTATACCTAGACTTTAGTAATGCATTTGATACAGTCTCACATGATCATCTTCTCAATAAACTAGGCAAATACAACCTAGATGGGGCTACTATAAGGTGGGTGCATAACTGGCTGGATAACCATTCTTAGGGAGTAGTTATTAATGGTTCACAATCCTGATGGAAGGGCATGAAAAAAGGGGTTCTCCAGGGGTCTGTTTTGGGACCGATTCTGTTCAATATCTTCATCAATGATTTAGATACTGGCATAGAGAGTACACTTATTAAGTTTGCAGATGATACCAAGCTGGGAGGAGTTGCAACTGCTTTGGAGGATAGGGTCATAATTCAAAATGATCTGGACAAACTGGAGAAATGGTCTGAGGTAAATAGGATGAAGTTTAATAAGAACAAATGCAAATTACTCCACTTAGGAAGGACCAGGCAGTTTCACAGGTACAGAATGGGAAGCTACTATCTAGAAAGGAATACTGAAGAAAGGGATATAGCGGTCATAGTTGACCACAAGCTAAATATGAGCCAACAGTGTGACACTGTTGCAAAAAAAGCAAGCATGATTCTAGGATGCATTAACAGGAGTGTTGTGAGCAAGACATGAGAAGTCATTCTTCCGCTCTACTCTGTGAAGCCTCAATTGGGGTATTGTGTCCTACCCATCCTATAATTATATACATAGGCACTGACCTGCGGATGTTCTAAGGCTGCAGCGTCCAAAGAAAAAAATGGTGGATGCCAAGAAGACTGTGCCTTCTCCTCCCCACCAGTGACTCCTGCCAAGTGTGAATCAGCTGTTCCATTTCATGCAGGAGATTCTGGGATGAAGGGCATGGAAAAGGGTGGGACGAGATGGAGGAGGGATGAAGCAGTTGAGAAGTGGTGGGGTGGGGATGAGAACGTGGGGGAAAACGTGGGGTTGGAACAGGGCTTGGGCAGTGCTGGGACAGGCAACTCAAGCACATTAACAGAAATGGAACCTTGGATCCTCCTCTAGGCTTGTATTTATAGCTGTGTGACGGGGTGAATCTATCCCACACTGAGGAGCAGGGAGTTGCCCTGGCCCAGCTGGCTGAAAAAGCACCACCCCCACAACCCTGCTGGGCATGCTCACAGGAGAAGCAGGGTATAAAAGCCTCTGGAGCCTCTCAGTTGGGACTGATTGCCAGAGGAGAAGGAGCTCAGGCCCAAGCTCCAGAGTAGCCCCGGCAGGCACCCCGCTCCAGCCAACTGAGCAGCCACAACTGCAAGCCTCAGCCACAGCCCTGGCCTGGGAGGCAGTCCAGGAGGGCCAACCCACTGAGTGATGCCATGAGATCTCAGCAGGGCTCTGGGAATGGTAGGAAGTAGGTCAGGGTGGAGGATTGTCCTCCGGGAGCTCGAAGTGTTTTGGTAGGAGTCCCTGCAAGCAGGCAGCGGAATCTTCTACTGCCCACAGGTCCCTGGGCTGGGACCCAGTGGAACAAGAGGGCTCCCTTGCAGTTTGGAAGGCTTCCCTGTGGACTGGGCCTTTAGGCTGTATTTACCCTGACAGAAGGGACTGCCCTATGAACTAGGCCATCAGGCCATAGTTACTGTGATAGAAGGGGCTGCTTTACGAACTAGGCCTCCAGGCTGTGTTTATTCCTGTTGAGGGGAGAGAACTCCATGGCCTACTCTATGCTGCCTTTGCCCCGGTAATATGGACTTTGGGACTGTTGAGGGGTGGCTTCCCCTCGACAATCTTATGTTCCTCTTGAGTGTGTGTGTGTGTGAGACAGAGAGAGAGAGAATGTGATCTCGTAGGGTTGGCATGAAGACTTAATGAGGGTCCCAATATGTATTCCCTGTGCTCTCAAATCTCATTGAACTCAAGTGATCACATGATTATCTTAACACAGGCAAGGGACTGAGTTACGATTGTATGTTTGTCATTGACTTTTCTGCCATTAATGCTATATAACTTAAAACGGCATTAATGTAACTTATCCACTTTTTAACTGTGATATTCTTTGAAAATGTATATCACACTGCATTGCTATATGGTTTATTTCTCTATTCTACATTCAGATAGAATTTTTAAGTGAAATTTGTGCTAATAGAAGTGAAGCCAGGCATAATACTTGATTCCCCATATAGCCCTATTAAATGCAGAAGTATCCTGACCTACAAAACTCATGCTATTTCACCCCTGGGTATTTCTGAAGTAGAGAATGTCAATCATTACAAGATGTGGTAGTTTTTATTAACTGGAAAATGAGCACTTGAATGAAATTGTGAGAGGTGCAAAATAGTTTCAAAACACTAAGTTTAATGAAAAAAAGATTATAGGAAAATGTGAAGTGTTGCACATCCCCATAAATCACCACACTCCCTTTCTTTTATGCTCAAAACTTACCTGGAATCAAACCCTGTTTTAGGGACGTCAAAGACAAGACCACTAATTTGCTGTATGTATTCAGAACGTAGTACTATAGTTATGCTTGCTAGAATAGAAATGGACAGGGGACCTGATCCATGGTTAATGTACGTTGGCATAGTTCCTCTGACTTAAACCATGCTGATTTACCCCCATGGAAAATCTGTCCCTTGGATGTAGATGTGGCTGTTTTTAAACAATTAAAAAATAAAGACTCTGAGCATGACAAATACAGTATCATAGTTCAAGACTCTTTTGGGGTACATGGAACATCTTAGATTTATTTTAAATTATTTCAGTGGAAACATTAGGGAACACCCATATAGTGGCAGTGCCAAAGCCTCACCATATCATAAAGATATTCTGATTAGAGTGGGCTATTTTTTTTTCATTTATTTTCCCACCAAATGCTGTGTGCGCAAAACCGATTTTGAAAATGACAGACTTGATGCAATTACCTTTAGGAAGGTTTCTCGGGTACAGGTTGGGGCCGAGGTTAGAGACGCCCACCTCCCTAGAACAGACCTAAGATTAGGGTATTTGGTTGGGACATGATAGCTGATGATTCACTCTCTGGTCTGGAGCAGACACTTGGCCCGGTGTATCCCACATCTCAGGCATGTGCACTAACCATGAAGCTATTAGCTATAGTGAGGGGTATGTGTGGGGATCTTGTTCTTGTGAAAATGTTTGAAAGATTTCCACTTCATTCTATATCAGAACAAAAACCAAATTTTGAAAAGGATTTTTTTTTATCTGGCTGGCCCTAATTTTGATACAGATTGTTGTTTACCCTATCTAGATCAGAGGTGGTCAATGGGTGGCTAGATGCAGTTCATCAGTCCTGTCTGGACACACCTGCACTTCCACAGGTACAGCTGGTTGAAGCTCCCATTGGCTGTGATTCACTGTTCCTGACCAATGGGAGCAGCAGGAAGCAGTGTCCTGGTCCATGCAGCTTCCCGCAGCTTCCATTGGCTAGGAATAGCAAACCGTGGTAAATGAGAGCTTCAAGTAGCTGTATTGCAGAGGTACGCACAAATAAATAGCTGGCAGCCTGCCATGGGCTAACCTGGTGAACTGTATCCAGCTATTGGGATACAGCCTGCCATGGGCCAGTTATTGCTCACTGATCTAGACCTTCACATAGTTAAAGAAACTTATTAAGATTACTGATATTCTCAAACTATATAATTTCAGGTAAGTTTAGTGTCATTATGTAACCCTAGCAAGGTATAACCCCATCATTTCTAAATGCCAGGTAATCACCGTTTTTTTTCCGAGAACACAAAAATGAAAACAGAAATGCCTCTGATCTTTGGAAAATTTTTAAATGTTTGAAGTTTTGAACTTCATTCCTGTTACCCCTGGGTATGCGACACACAAAGACGAGATCGATAGTTATTGGAAACAATTTGAGCACCAAAGTTATACAAAATGGGCCAGATTCTCAGTCTCTTATGCATTGTGAGTAGCATCCTTCCCCAAAATTAGCCCCATTGGAGTTAATGGGAGATACTTGTGAAGTGCTCTGCGATTCATTGTGTGCAAGAGGATCAGCGTATGGTCCATTATGAGCAAGAATTTAAAAGTGAACATCTATTGCTAGAGAATGATAATATCTGCATAATGCAAAGCTGCCCTAAGAAAGGTCACATAGGAATGGGAGGGGAGGGGTTAATTTAAAAAAAAACCAAAGTAAGAAGTGCTCAAGCAGAATTACTTTAACAGAAGCCCCTTCAAAAAAAATGAAAAGGGATAAAGTTGATAACAAAAAGAGGTACAGAGTGAGATTCTGTCCACTACTTGATAGTTTTGATTGGAGACAGCCTTATATAGGTTAATAGAGGTCAGGTATTTCCACCAAAAATGGAAATCCAGGCTGATTTGCGACATTGCAGGTGGAGATCCCTGTGTGATACTACTAGAGAGAAAAAAAAGGTTTTCAGCAAATTTACCATTGTAATATATATCCCACAGCATAGATATGTAGCACAGTTTGAAAATGTAGTCACTGTACATTTTTATAGAGTTGGAAGAGGGTACTATTGAGGTGGAACCTGCCCGACTTTAGTCTGTTCAAGTGCAGTCAGGGAGAAAATAATCTCCCTGAAAGGAAAGAAAAATGTATGCTGTAATGAAAGTTATCTTATCTTCTCCATAGGTAGATACATTGCCATTACTTGTTTAGTCACAATTTAACAAGAGGAAAGCTGGCTAAAATCAAGTGAATAAAAATAAGTTAGGGAGAGGATAAACTGTTTTTACTGTTGTTGTTTCCATATCCAGATCTCCTAGCACTAAAACACTGAGTGCCTGATTGTGCAGTCCTTACTCAGCCTGACAAGCACTTATTCATGCAAAACAGAAACTATGCTTGACTTTCATTGACAAGTTGTGTATGTGCTCACCCAAGCGAACAAACACTGCACACTTGGTGCCTAATTTATTAAACTTTGCAATAATGCTAATGAGATGGATGAGTAGTATTTCTGCAAGCAGATAACATGCCTACTGGAAAAGATAAACATTTAGGCTTATGTAACCTGCGTTATTAGCAACTTAGTTTCATATGTGACTTTTATGGTTCTTGGGGTACCCAAGACTACAATTTACCTTGTTACCCCAACCTCCCGTGGGAGCATTCTCTTCTGGCTATGCTAGACCTAATTTTGCCTGGCAGGTTAACAACAGATGCATCTCTATGTCCCTTTGAAATATTCACTTCTAGTGTTCAACCCCTCCTCCACTGAACTCTCACAGAAACACTACATCTGCTCTTTTTAAGGGTACATTGTACATACCAACTTGTAGGTCTCTGCTCAGGATGAGAACCTTTTCAATATCACATCTCTGAGATATATTGATAGTTAAATCAACACATTTATTATAAAATATGCAAGAGATGGTGTGTAAAGATGATGGAAACAAAAGGTTACATATTAAACAGAATCACAACACATTTTCAAGAGATTAGGTAAAGTTCCTGTCTGGTGAAAGGCTTTTGTAACCTTTTCAGTCGAGGCTGGTTGTGATCCCATCTTCACTTGCCCATATCCAGCATCTAGGAAATAAATGGGAGAGTTGCCTTTGTCTGTACTCAGAGACAGTAAAACGCTTCTCATCACCATCACTTGTTTTTCCTGTGTGCTTTTCCCTGTTGACTTCATAAGTAAGTGTGCATCCATTATGTTAGGTTACAATACTTAGTTTACCCAATAACAGAGAAATGCAAATAAACACCCCTTCTCTGACAAGAAATCTGTAAACTCTGCCTTGACACAGACTTTAAGATATATTTTCAATATACATATATAGATACATATATACATAGTATCTATACGTACATTTCAGAACAAACAATATTTAAGACCTCACATGATATTCTTTGGGATACATAACTGAATTATGGTATACTTGTAACCCTAGTTGGTTGACACAGAAAGAATCACAGTGAATCTCCATCCTAAAATTGTTTGGACAAGAATAGAATGTTGTAAGCATATCACAGTTCTGAGGTACTGCTGTTTAGTTGTACTATTTCATGATCTACCTGAGATGCATTGAGTGATCTGACATACACAGATGTTGAACAACTTCTTGAGTTCTTAAGTAGGTTATCCAAAAATTGAGGCAGCTATAGTGGACACTTGAAAATGATGGCCTAAGACTTTCTCAGGTTAGGCAGAAAACCCAGATACACAGAGGTCCTGTTTAGTGCCACAAACACAAGATGATCTTTATTTTCTTTATCTCCCACAAAGGTACTCCTGCAACAGGCATCACGGGGCATAGAGTAGCTAATGATACTCCAGGAAGTGTAAGCCAAACAGAATTTTTCTATCTGGATTTTTATGTGCTAAGAAAAGGGGACATTTCAAGAAATGTGGCTATATGTCTTTTTTGTATGCAGGTATCAGCCATTATCATTAGCTAAAAAGAAGAAAGCAACTAGTTGTAGGGAGAATATACTACCTTTCTCATCTGTGTGGACTCTGTGTTTTCCAAGACTTTTTTTGTTTATTTCTATCTCACCACAGTGAGGGAATTAACAGGGCCCAAGACTCATCTCTGATTTACATATTCATTTGGCTAAAACTGGCAGATGCTACTTCCAAATACAGAATACCCTCCCTAAGTGAAATTATTTGGGAGCATATTGGCAGGCAGAATGTACTTAAGTAGAATTTGGACAACGCTATCTTGCAAAGATGTGAAAGATTCTTCAGAACATTTCTAATAGTGGAATCAGTCTTTCAGTTACATGGTGTGAAGTGGGAAGGCTTTGCCAAGCTCTGTTATTTGATATCATTTTGCTAATGCTCTGAAATGAACTTAACCCATAGTTCCTTGATTTATTAGACGCTTTAAAGTAAGATAAGTTGTTTCTGAGTGTATATATTGAAAGCTGTGCAATATGGAAAGATACCATTTGGAGAGCTAAACTTGTAAGATTAAGACATGTTATTATGAAACTGGGTTTAGTCCAGTTCAGGGGAGCCAAGAGCCATGCTGTGCCCTGGGTAAGGCAGTGGAGGCAGGCACCATGCTCCCAGAAGGGACAGAGCCTCTGGTGGAAGGGGGAGGGGTTGAGGGCAGCTAGCCCTCAGTGCCACCGGGACCATAGCACTTCCTGGAGTGCACTGCCCCCACATCCCCAGGAAGCCCTAAGAGCTGCCTGGAGTGCTGCTGCAGTGTTCCGGAGCACTGGACACCTCCACTGCCCCTGGCTGGAGTCCCAGGCCTCTTTGAATCACCAGGCCCCAGGGTAATTGCACCCTTTGCTCACTTGCTTGTCGGCAGGTCTGGTCCTATTGTTTAGATATCTGAGCAGTTTACCAATGATGTTTATGGAGTCTAGAAATAAAGGTGTTCAGGTAGATCAGTCACATTTGTTAATTAGAATGAGGACCTTTTCAGCATGCATACTACTTAACCTATTATTTGTTTTTGCTTTATTGCATCTGCAGATAAAATGTGATCATTGGGCATGACATAATATTAAAAATTCCTGATAAAATACATAAAATCAGCAAATGTACAAGGATAATTAATATCTAGAATTTTGCAGTCTTGTGTTTCTTATAAAGTGCCTGATTGGTACATGGTTTCTTTAAATTCAGAGGTAGTAGCATATTTGGCATACTATGAAAAAAAAATATGAAATGTGTCAATTCAGATACATTTACACTAATTAAATATGGAGAAACTTTAATGAATAGTCTTGCAGCACCTTAGAACCTAACAAACCATGTAGATGATATCATGAGGTTTCATGGGCACAATCCACTTCTTCTTCATCTGAAATGGGTTGTACCCACAAAAGCTCATGATACCATCTACATGGCTTGTTAGTCTCTAAGGTGCTGCAAGACTATTTGTTGTTTTTTAAGTTTTTCCAGTTAGAGTGACTCGGCTACCCTTCTGAAGCAATTAATTAACTATATTTCCCACATAACAGGAAAGGAGATGAAATAACCCCACTGAAAGATGCACTGTAGGTCTGAGCCTCAGTGACCAAAAGGTGACTGCTGCTACTTTTGCATAAATCCCCCCCCCCACCATAAAATAGTTCTTATTCCAGGCATCATATGCATAAGATTTCTCTGTCAATATACTTTAAGAAAGCTGTCTGTCTAAAACTTATTGGCAATAGCTTCATTCAGAATAATATGGCATTGCTTTACTGACTTTAGCTGATCTACACTAACATAGCTCCACTGAAGTTCTGGTCCAGTAGAAACCAGATATATGGTCTCTGTTATAAGATCCATAATATAGCCAAGTGTTCTAGTCCATCCATGTTGTCAGTACAGTATCTCAGAAGTTGTTTTTAGTCCTACTCTATGCCACAATAACTTTAATTGGCTTTGCAAATAAATGCATCATGTGATTCAGCTTCTCTTTGGTAGCATGCAGTTTGGAATTTATTAGCAGCTCCTCTGATCCTAATTTAGTGGCATAGTCTCATTTCAATGCAAATGTAATTGCCATTAGTGGATAATCATTCCAATAGGTTATTCTATTTTCTGCCCTGTTTATCTTCTGGTCTTGCTTTAAGTGTCTTGTTTTCCTCTTTGTACTTCTTTTTCTCAATCTCAGCTCTCTGACTCATTTTCAATATTTCCAGCCATTGTTTAATGGCACAATCATCACTTGATAACATCTGTATGTCTTCTGCAATTCTGTCAAATTTGCTGTTATGGAGAGATTTAAGTACTGCAATTTCCCCTCTGAGATCATGCTGCTGCTGCATCATTTCAGCTCAGGATTCTTGTCTTTCTGCCTTTCTCTTTCTGCTTTGTCCTGTACAACTAAATGTATTTTATATTCAAACCAGGTGGCCACTAGGGAAAATAACTTATTCATAAAGCACACACAAATGCACCAAAACCCACCAATCAGAACATGGTATAAAACTGAAAGGGAACCGGGGAACAAACAAATGAAAGCAACCACATTCCATTTGCTACCACTTGACACACTCCATGAGGGCTCTTATAATGTAAAGGCCCACAATGTAATCTCAGATGTGCAGTCCATCACCACAAATTGGGAATCATCTGTATCTGCACATTCTGCTTGCATTAAACTCTGGCTCCCAAACTTTCAGATCTTGAACAAGAGATTATTAAAAGAAAACCTTGAAAAGATTCATATCTGTTAGGGTTGGAGTGGAACAAGGGTTATTTAAAAAAAAAAGAATTATAAAGGCTAATATTTCAACTTGAGGGTAGCTATTTTTCCTCTTAATGAGGCAATGACAGCTTCTCTGGAAAATCTTTTATTGTGGACACAAATTTTGCAAAGGGATAATCAGATTTGGTCTTTTTTTCCTGAAGTCTCAAAGATGATGACAATTAGTGCACACAGTTTCCCATCCCAGCAGGTTTCTCATTTCAACCTCAGCCTCTAAATTGTGATTGGGCTGTCCCCTTTCTTTCAGATCCTCTCTTCATCATAATTTCTAAAGCCTCCATCCTTGCAGAATTCATTTCTTAGATACTACCCCAGGTACTGAGCATTCTGGCAATCCACTGCCTAACTTTAACATATTAGTAATCCTATTGAAACCAATGGGTGAGACAAGATGTAAACTCTTTGTACCTTATTTTAAAATTGGGAGTGCCTACAAAGCACTATTTCGAAATAAGCACTTTTCGCCCAACTTCCCTTATTCCTCGTACAATGAGCGTTACAGGAGTCAGAGTAAGAAGTCCTCCAGCTTGACAGTATTTTGAAATAACTGCCTGCTGTGTAGATGCAGACTAAGTTACTTCGAGATAACTAGTGTTATTTCAAAATAATGTTGCTGTGTAGACATAGCTTCAGAGAACTACCAAGTTCTGCATGGGTTTCTGTACAATCCTATTCTAAATTCTATCAAGATACAAAAACTGAGCTGATGTATACAATTACAGTCCTCAAACTTGTAGTTTATACAGAAATCCAGAATTCAAAAAGTGTTGATCAGTTTAAATTGCTTCATTACATTTTCTGATTTTAATTTATTTGGTGTTTGAGTGATGTATTGAAAATTCTATTTCAGATGCATTTAGCCTTTTATTCCTTGAAATCCTTTGTCACAGGTTACTGTAGTCCCACCCTTTCCCATCACTGTGTTGTGAGTGTTTTCCCCCTGAGTTCTGCTGCATCTTTTTTTCTATATAGTGTTGATATTCTATTCATATAATGGAGTTGCTTTCTAGCTTGCTATTGTTCATAGACTGTGTGTAATTTGGGCTCAACACACTATCATTTCTACTTCCAATACAACTCCAGATACTTATTTGATACAGATTGCCTCCCAACAATGCAACACATCTATTTTACTGCCTATTTTGAATCTGAATTGTCTTCATTTTAAAAACAAAGAAACATTAGAGCTATGCGGCAAATTTAATAAATCATTTTTTTTCTAATCATGAGGAGAAATAGTCTTGAAAAAATAAATAAAACCACACCTGCGATTTAATTCCTTTCAGATAAATAAAAATACAGTAGGTGTATTCTATTCATACAAAATAAAAATATATCTTTTTCTTTTATTTAAATAAATATATGTATCGCTTAGGATAGTCACCAGAATATTAGCATTGTAGGCTGATCTGAACAGGTACTCCATAAGCAGTTGCAATATAAACATCCATGCAAATCCTGAAAAGAAAGCCAGCTTAAGAGAGATGTTCTGTATATGCTAATTTTGCTTCCTTGCCTTCCAGTAGATTGTGACAATAAGGTAGGGGTTGGTGTCAGGTATCCTGAGTGTATTAATGTTGTGACCATTTATCTTCTAGGAGCTTAACTAGCCATTAACTTATTTCACACATGATAGGCCAACAGGAATGGCTCTCAAGTGTTAGCATGTCTTTGTCACCTGTAATGTGTCTGACATGGCAACCTAGGTTTTGGATGCAGTATCTTTCTCCCGAGCCACTTACTCTCTCCTGTCAGACTTAAAGCAAAGATTAAACAGCTCTTAAAGGCTATAGAAAGCATTATACAAAATTAGAATTAATTATATACACCCGTATCTTCCACATTTGTACATCGAGGTAATATACTCTGTGAAAGTCACTCTTACAGATGGGCAAGGAAGAGAAATGAGACAGTGTCAAAAATTAGAGGAGGGGAGAAGCTCCAAAGTGAGGAGCTAAAGGGCCTAATTCAGCTCAATGTAACATAGAAGAAATGCATTTCTGTGAGTTCTCTTCTGACTAATGGTAATGTATGACTGTCACCGTCCGAACCTCCCCTCAGGCTTACAGCCGTGTCATCATTGGGGTTAGAGGCGTGACCTACCACCTGAGTGCTCCCTCCCACCCGTGTCCCAGTCCTTACTTATCCAGTCTCAATACTACCTGCCGTTAAATGTCCTGGGTTAACCCTGTGAGTAGGGCTTCTGCCTCTAAGATATCGCCCGACGGATGGGAGGGGGATCTGACCTCACTCCAGGTCCTGACCCAGGACCCTAAGGACAGGGATGTATCTCCCTCTCTGGGGTGGGGCCGACGCCATAACTCACCAACCCTCGAACTGCCCGTCGGCTCCAGCGCTCAGTCCTGGGTCACTTCCTCCCTCTGGTGCGTCACCCGACTAGCCAGCCTCCCGGCAATCCTCCGGTCTTTCCGGTTTCCAGCTCTCCCCACCAATGGCTTCTGCTCCTCCTTCCCCCGCCCCTGTCTGTCTGTCTCTCTCTCTCTCTCCTGTTACCTCTCCTGTTTCCCCTCCTACTTCCTCTCTCGTTTCCCTTCCGACTTCCTCTCCTCTCTCTCCTGGGCCCGTCTGGCCCTCTGGGCCCCACCCCCTTTCCGGTGTCCCCCTGATGTCAGAGTGCTTCCTTGCGCCACTTCCGGGGGCGGCGGCAGAACAAGTGGTACATGGCCACTGAGCGGCTGCACCTTCCCCAGAAAACACCTCGCCAGGGCTTTCAGGAGTGCGGGGCTTGGGGAACTCTGCGGCGGCTGCTGTCGCTGTACCCGTGGCCCCGTCACAATGACCAAAACTGGGCCAACATTTTAAGGGGCTGAGAACTACTCCACTGGTTGGAGGATATTAAATAGATATTGACTTTAACTGAAAACCCCTATCAAATTTAGTTAATTAAAAATAACCATTCACCCTTTACATTCTATTTTCTTTTTCTTTAATGAGGTGCTTGAGTTTAAGTGTGTTTAAAAATTCATTTTGGTTTCTTTCAGATATTTATTATAAAGGCATTATTGATATGAAATTCTGAACTTGCTTCATGGTCAGAATAGGTATTTCTTTCATAATTTAATTCTTCATTGTCCAAACAGCAGGCCAGATTCTCTATAACAATACAGGTCTCTTCAGCATATGAATGAGACCTGAGCCTGATAGTGCCCTGATGAAATTCAGAGCAACTCTTGGGCTGCTTTGAGTTCCACCACTGGCATATTGATGTATCAGAGCTCTGCTCCACTACCCTGTCTCTTTGCTCCCTGTACTAAATCGCTCTGCACATAACAAACCCCTTATACTGGAGTGTGGCAGGTGTTGCAGGACCTTTTCTCCCACAGGGAACTACCCTGCAGCAGGAGAATTCAGTGCTGGCATTTGCTACCTGATTTCAGCCCTTTCTTCTCCACCTGAGCAGCATAAATGGACCAAATCTCCTTAGAGCTTAGAATCCTGGAATCATATCCATTCATCACATTAGCTCATTTAATTGATTCCGCTTTTGGTCTTTTATGATTTTGTCCAAGCTTGAGAATTTGCTTCTTTTTGTTGTCCAGACTCTAATTAACCTGCACTTACTGGAAGATGTCCAGCAAGGGGATAGATGATGGCTCAATCAAATAAGCACAACTTCCTCCTCATGACCCATTTAGTGAAGAGAAAGATAGGAACCCAATTTAGTGAGTGGCCATAAGACCCAGAAAGATCTAGTGAACAGTTCTTTGGTAAATAACTATTAAAGGGTCAGAGAGAAAGTGGTCACAAGGTCGGGAGACAGAAAAGTCCCCATTGCAGTTTGTTATAACTAGGAGAGTTTTTATAAAAACTATCTAAAGGGAGATGGGTCCAACATGGAAACTGATCAGATCTCTTTCCATGAAGAAACTGTATGACACAAAACAGGGCATATAACTGTGTGCAACAGGTTGCTTCCCATGTGTTCCTCAAATGCCTGAATTGAAAAAGACAAAATGCACATAGCCGGTGGAGGCCTGTCAGAGAGATATTGGAGAGTGGATAGATTAAAATGACATATTAGAGTATACTCAGAGCCAGTTTACTGCAGTGGGTAACAATCTTAAGGTATCTGTTGTTTTTTAAATATTGGATGCAGCATGCACTGAGCATCCTGCACTGGGAAGGGAGTCTGTTGTCAGAGAGTGAATGAAAGAGTATATTACAGTGTCTTTGCTAAGTTCTCTGTTTTGGACAGTCTAATGGCAAGAGCAATTCAGATCTGGTGTGTAGACATTCTTTAACACTGATAGAGAGATATGTGCTGTGGGAGATGTGTGATTTTTGTTCTGAATACTGGAATGGTATGAATCCTGGGTGAAATTCTACAAAAAAACAACAAGCTATGGATTTGGACAAGTTGTGTAGTAGTTTAAAACCATTTTCATTGTTCCAGATATGTTGTTCAACTTCTCTAAAACGACAAGCAATAGTATTCTTCAGTGGTTTGAGGGTCCCTTCCCCATTTTAGATAATACCCAAAGAATAAAAGGACATAATATTGAATGGTTCTCCATTCTTGACCATTTTTTACCTCAGCCAGATTTTTTAAAAATGGGAACATAAATTGAACCAGGGTGGGGGTGTGGAGGAAAGGGAAGAAAGATCTCAAAAAGAGAAGTACGATGCTGTCTTTTTACAGACCATGCAATACCCTCTTGTGATAGCAAAACAAAATGAAGTGCAAAGACTTATGTTTTATTTCCATTGTTCTTGTTTGTGCTCTGAATTCAGAAGTGATGTCTGATTGTCAACCAGCCTCTTCCTCTTGCATGTGTTTATCAGCAGTGAAGTAGTTTTAAGGAGAATGACTTCTTTGACCTTAAAGCCTGCGGAAACAGGACAAGAAGGGAGCTTTAGAGGTAATCTACTTAAGTACTCTGCCCTCATAGCAGGATTAAGTATTATCTAGAGCTGGGCTACTCAACTTTGGAAGCTCCAGGGGCCACAGTGATACTCACAGCACATGCCAAGGGCCGCAACTTAAGTGTGGTTGCATGTACATGCAAATATATATGCAAATAGCTTCTTTCACACTGACAGGCATGAATACAAAGATTAAGGCAATACTACACAATACGCAGGCCCCATTTAAGCCAGTTCTTCCGATATTAATAAAATGCAGTATTTACTTGCAATATTTCCATATGACAGCACTTTTAATGAACAATGACAGTACAGGAATTTAACTACTAAATCACATGTCAACAGAAAACCATTATGTTGACTCGCCGTTGTGGAGCGTGTTCCCAGTGGAGGCCATGTTCAAGGGATCCCACCCGCAGGCCGCATGTTGAGCCCCTCATAAACCCAAACTGCACTGCGGCGGGCCGCAAACAAATGGGCTGTGGGCCGCATGTTGAGTAGCCCCAATCTATAGCATCCAGAATACCTGATTAGGGGCATAAGGGCTGTTACCAGAGCTAGTGCTTCAGAATGTCTGAAATCTCAAGCAGACTTCACTGCATTGGTTTACATTAAAATAACACTCTAAAAGTTATCTTCACATCCACAGGAGCTCAGGACTGGAGCTGGAGGGGAAATTTTTCAACTAAAGTATATCTGATGGAAGATGCTAATGTGTCCAAAACAGTCTTTAAAAATAATCATTTCTGATGAACTCTTCCTTGTGAAGATTTCTCAGGTCCATGATGGAGGGTGAATCCAGCAGAGCAGGGACTTCGGTCTCTGGGTCTCACACATATCAGGTGAGTGTAGTATTCACTGATTATTGGCTCTTTGTCTCTTCTTCTGTAGAGCTTTTAGTGAAGCCTCTGCTTCAACTCAATGCAGAAATAAAAAAAGAGAAAAACAATAGGAATGCCAACATCTGGTTCATAACAGAAGTCCTATTTTCTGGAATGCTTTGCTCAGGACTAAATTCTGTTATGTAGGAAATCTTAAATTATGGAGCAAAAGGGGCAGCCAGTAGGGAATAGGACCGATCTACAAACCATTATAAGATGGCCCAGTCCATTGCTGTCTTTAAGTATCAGAAGAACATATAGTATTGGGGGAAGCATGATGAAATGAAGTTAAAGACTGACTTTGTTAAAAAGAGTTTTGACTGGCTTGAAATAAAAGCTAAAGCGATGGGGAAAAAGGCTATAATTATTGGAAGAACATAATGTGATGCTTAGACAGGATGTGAAATCCACTGAGGAACATATTGCAGCTATAATTAGAGACAATGTTTCACTCACTTTAAAATGAGTCATTACTGAATGCATTAGAAAGTAAAATTCTGCGTCTGCTGGGTATCCCATTTGGGATGGAAGGGTAAGACCACAGAGGGAGATGTGAATTTTTCTAAGAAGCTCTGGAGTTAAACACTGAAATGGAAGTGCAAATAAAATGTGGAGTGTTTGAATTTAAAATCAGAGGCACAAGAGAAGCAAGCCATCCAGTTTCTAACACCTAGTATTTATGTCTTCTGTGATCATTATATTTACCCTTACTGCATAAAGAATTTATGTTGATGGCTAAATGTTGTAAAAGGAAACTTTTGTCATCGAAGAATACAGAACAGACCTGCTAATGCACGCCCCATAAGATAAGAGGAGATGAATGTCTTGAAATTTGATTACTTCAACTTTAGTACAAAATGAGCTGGACTGAGAACAGTCTCTCTATTCATTGCCCTGATGCTACAAACAATTTTCAGGGTTTTTTTCCCTACATATCAGGATATGGCTATGAGTGAGAAACATAGGTGTCAATTTCTGATTGTGTTGGCTTTGCAAAGATTTGAGCTTTCTGGGGGAGAAACATTTTGTGGGGAGCAGTTCAGCATTTATATCTGGCACTATTTTCCCCCAGGCTATTTGCATGAGGTTTTCAGTTTTAACCAGCAGTATGTTAAAATAAAATTTAAAAAAATTACAGTTGAAAACAATAATAGGAGCTTGGTATACAGCTGAAACTTTCAGACATTCAAAATTTCTTCTATAGAAATATAATGAAAATCCATTCTGAAATTTCTGCATATTCCATTCTGAATGTATTCTTAGTTCCCAACCCTGTAACTGACTCTTTACCTATATGGACCTCCCATGATACAAGAGACTTCCACATGAATGGTGTAATTGGCAGGATCTGGGTGTTAATTACCCATATAAACAAACTTAGCACAAGGTGATGAGGAAGCAAGTAATTGCAGTGTAGTAGTATGAAATACTGACAGAACTAGAATCAATTCAGGTGAACTACGGGTACTGTACTTATGCTATGTATTTAAGCCTAAACATTTTTTTTCATGTTATCAAAATTTATTCCCAGAGCATAAACTCTGAGGACCAGAGACAACTCAGATTTTGGAAAATTCACCCATCACAGTAATAGTTGGGAACCTGGACAGATGAACTCCAAGATGTGTCTGTGGTCCGTGTAATGAGAATTGGCTGGGAATTTCCTGTTGAAAAGATTCGCCTAGAGAAAACTGAGTTTCTGTAAAGTAAAATTTCCCATGAGACAACTTTGGTTTTTACTCCCTTTTTATATTTTGGGAAAACTCATCAAAACATTGTATTTTAGGTCAGTTCAAAATTAAACTGCACTTCTTTATTGTGGTGCTGCCTCCTGAGGTTTGTATTTCACACGCCCATTATCTCTTATGTGTTGGAGTCTCTGGTCAGGCTACATAGTGGCGTAGGAAATCATTGGACTCGTATAGCTGCAGAGGTATCATGACCTATGTAGTCTGGCCATGGGAGAATGGGTCATCAGACAATTGTGTGACCTTGAACACCTTGAAGTATTGAACCACCATGCGAATATTAGTGCAATACAAAGTGATTCAATACAGTCAGTTCAAGAAATGCTCTGTTTTTATTTAAAATGCAGACAAAATATTTCATCCTTTCTGAATATATTTTTGGAACTATTCATTTTGCAAGAATTAAAATCAATATTACAACTCTCTCCCCCCAATTTGGGAGAAAAATATTGAAACCTTGTAATTCCCTAGGGGATGGAAAGTACTATTTTCAGTCAGCTCTGCTTGTAACTAGACATAGGTAAATGGATGCTAGAACTCTGTATGGGAGCCTGTTCTAGCTCCCATTTAATCCAATAGACTGACCGCAATTAGATTTGGATTGTGCCCCTAATTGTTTGGTGAGAATTTTGGCCATGGAGATTTTAATGGGTCCGTCCTACTTTCAAAGGGTTCATTTAGTATTTTACACAGTAAAATTTCATCTCCTGCCCTTTTTGGCATAAGAATGATTATATCATGTCCTAGCCCTGTTATAGAAAATTCTATATTGGACTTTTTAAGTAAAGGTTGAGAGGGGAGTAGACAATAGTTTTAAAAGCTGTGAAATTATTTACCAATGATCACACAATCAGAAAGACCCTGTATCTAGAGTCTGTACAGTATTCAGACAAAACTCCCAATGAAGTCAAATAGTTATTCCTATATAAGGTTAATACCACAAGGCCCAAAATTTGAACTTTAATTAAGCAATTCACTTGTTCTCTCAGTCCTACTTGTTTTCCAAATATTGCATATATAGCATTTAAAGATATAAATTCAGTGTCAAAAACCAGTCATAAAGAAGATACATAAATGAAAAGAATTCACATGTTGCATTGCTCTTTTGAAATATTTTCCATGCATGCATGAAAACTACTGAATAGAACAAATCCTCTTTATCTACAGAAACAAGGACAAGCCAGATAAGAGCCATGAAAATTTCCTTCATCCTGCCATCTATTTCTTTGTTTCAAAAGTAGCTAATCAACTTATTAGAAGCCTAAGATCTAAAATCACATTTGAAAATGTTACCTGTGACTTTTTTGGAGTGAGACGTTAAATAACTCCAAACTCATCCATGTGTAGATGACTCAATAAAATTGTCAAAAAGGTGCCAATTGTGATAAGTATATTTGTGTTTGGTGTGGTTGAAGACTTCCATTCAGTTCTTAAAGGATAAAGGTCACCAAACAGCCAGTGAAGTATAAGAGCTTTTGGTAACTACTGACATGGGCAGGATTTGGATTGAAGTTAAAACCCTTATCCTTTTATTAGCTCTGAAGGCAATGCAGCCCTTGTTTTCAAACACACTTGCACTTGCTATATAAAAAAATCTCTTAAAACTGAGAATTCAAAGACTAAACTCATTTTGTTTTTTCTCAAGAGAATATAAACTGGAAAATCTAGTCTGCCACCCAGTGCAGATGCTTCCCTACCAGCTGTCTAAAAAATGGTTGGCTGTGGTAGTGGAAGGTATTACGTATTCTTCCAGATGGAGATCTAAAGATAAATAACAGAGAGAGGAAATAATCCAATTACAAATAGCTGGAAATGGTTTGGAATAAAGGACTTTCTCAGGAAGAATGTTCTTCATGCATGATTTTTTATCAAATTGATTTGGGACAAATTATCTAGGCTTCCCTAGATGATTATGCAATTTCAATAGTGTGTGTGTGTGTGTGTGTGTGAGTGTGTGTGTCTATGCACCCACATGGTGGCGGGAGCAGACGAGTGGCAGTATGGGTACAGGACTACATTATAAGGAGGAAAGATGTGATAATTGTGTGTCAGCTTGCATCTCCAATAAGGTCTGTATTGTTTGCCAGGAGGTGTTGACTTCTGATGAAGAATAGAAACATATGAAGTTCAGAACATAGGAGAACTGGAATGCTATGTTAGAAAAAAGCTGCTGTGAAGAAGAGAAAGGGAACAAAAGTTATTGTGTAGATAGGGATTTCACCTTATATTAGTGGCAAGGGAACATTTATAATGCAATTTAAACCAATACCTGTTTTTTATTTAAAAGGAACTATTAATTATTGTCTGAGTTACTATAACTGCACAAATGGGAATATAAAATCAATAAAAAAAATCTCTGGGCAATGGTTTAGGAATAGTATGTTTGAAACAATCAATATTTCTATAATAATAGCAGAGACTGTCTGTTCTATAAAGAGAGGATGACTTGCCCTTCAGTACCTAAAAAGAATTTTGAGCCATAAAAAAAGTTCAAATATAGTTTCATACAAATGACAGCAGATGTAAACTTTTACTTAAAAATCCATTATCATTTCTGAATTGAACACAGAAAAATCAGGAAACTTATTGATAAGTGTGTGTTCACACTTTCTCGCTATGGTGAAATGATAGGCCTTACATTCAATTAACAAATGATCCTGAAAACAAATAGCCATTGTTATGTTCATTAAATGTATGGATTAAATTTTGGAAATGTCAAACAGTTTAAGGCCAGGTTTTTCTTTAGGAGTATGTTAAAGTAATTCCACTGAGGGACTACATAGTTTCTTTCATTGCCACCCTCTTGTAAACAGGTCAGAGCCTAGACAGTCACTTACGTGGATCCTGGAATAAATGAAAGTTAGGGAGCAAAAAGGATAAGCTCTTTTTTGTCCAGATCATCTCTGAGCATAGGCATCTGTTTGTTTGGTCCGAAGAGCAATTTAGAGTAGCCTGGAGATCACAATAGAATCAGGAAGGAGCAATGTAGAGCAAAGTTGATCTCCACTGACACAGCATCAATGCAGCTCTGAGGTTCCTACTAATGTCTCTAAGAACATGACTTGTGATATCTGTGGATGGTAGACTAGCCAAATAGTCACTTGGACCTGACTTGTCTTCCTTTTTCCAGATGCTAAATTGTACCCAAAGACTGTGAAAAATACATTAAATGCTTTTCTAAGATTAACATTACTTGTAAGTAATTGCTATCATTGTTTTCATTTCATTCTTTTCATAGAAATGAGACTGGGTATGTTTTGATGGTACAGATAAGTGGGCATTCAGGTGGTCCACATAGCTATCACTACTATGGTGCTCATGTAACCAAAAGGTTTGAGGACCTCTGATATGTTACCCAACCCGGCACAAGTTGCAGTTAAACCACCAGTTCAGGAACTTGGAGAAAGGCTTGTTTTTCATGTGCACATAGGAGAGTTGGGGTATGTCTACACTGCAGCATTTTTCTGGAATAACGGGTGTTATTCCGGAAAAACAATACTTGCATCCACACTGCTATTGCGTTCTTTTGACAAAAAATTGAAAGACTGGAGGGGTTTTTCCAGCAGTGGTTAACCTCTTTCTATGAGGTAGAACGCCTTTTCCAAAAAAGCTTTTTCAGAAAAAGACATGTATGGATGTGCAAGAGGGAGTTCTGTTGAAAAAAGAGGTCTCCAGAAAATAACACAGGTGCCTGATGGCCACTACATCCAAACTCATCAAAACTCTATAGTCCCTGTCTCCTGCCAGCTCTTAAAGGTGCAGGAACCCAGGACAAGCCTTGTGGCAGGAAGCTGGCCATGGAAACTTCACCTCACCGTGCAGCTGTCACTGCCACACTGAGCTATGGCCCAGCCTCAAGTCCCCCAAGAGCCCACTGGCCCTCACAGAAAGCATGACCAGGACCCTGCCAGGAGCACAAAAAGGAATGCACTGTCATGGTCTGGGGAAGAGATCCTGGCCCTTCTGGAGGTCTGGGGTGAGGAGGCGACCCTGCAGGATCTGTGCTCCAGACATTGCAATGCCGACATCTATGACCGGATGGCCAAGGCCCTGGCTGCGAGGGGCCACCATCCCTGCAGCCTTGCTCTGGTCCAAAGTAAAGTTAAGGTAAATTAAGTAAAGCTGCGGCAGGGCAACGACAGGGAGTGCATCTCTCGCTTAGGGGCAGAACCCCATTCCTGCCCCTATTTCAACGAGCATCCTGGAGAGCAGTGTAGCCCCTTCCCAACCCCTGGCGGTGGATTCTGGGCTGAAGACTCATGTTGTCGCCTGCCCAGGGGTCCCAGATGATGAGCAGGAGGAGGACGCTGAGCTGGAGGAGGAGAAGTAGACGGCTAGCACCATCACCCTAACTTTAGAGCTGGTACCCTGGGGCCTGGATGTCTCCCAGGCATCCTCTGAGGCTGTGGAGAAATCATCAGGTGAGTGCTCTTAGTTTTTCACACACACGGTGGGGGAGATGGGCGCCGGAGGGCTGGGGTGTGATCGTTGCTTGGCCTTCTCGGCCAGGGCCTCATGCTGCAGTCTGTGCATATGGATGCACATCCAGCACCAGTCTTCACCCTGTGGCCCCACGAGGCAGTCCCTGAGCACCCCCAGACTCCTGCTCACAGTCTCTGGGGAGGCCACACACTCGTCTGACCCCGGGGGGCGGGGGCTGGGATGCCCTCCCACCATCAGCCACCGCTGGAAGTAGGCTGGGGACAAGGGCGCACGCATGTAGGCACACTGAGGAGTACCGCACATGGGCAATCCTGGGGACAGCGCTGCCAGGCGCAGGTGGGTGGGTGTGGCCCCCATGGAAGGCCAGGCTGCTCCAGGTCCCTCTCCTGTCCAGGGGGGCTCCTTTGAGCACGCATCTCAGATAGCCTTAGGCAACAGCACCCAGAAGCAACTGCTGGCCTAATGCCCTGCCTGAACTGGTTCTGGGTGGCTTTAAATGTGAGAGAGCATCCAATCCATGTGGACGCTATCTTTCAAAATAGCAAATCGCTATTTCATTGCTCTTTTGCTGTGTGAATGCTCTCTTCACTTTCATCATCTGAAGAAGTGGGCCGTGCCCATGAAAGCTCATGATACCATCTACATGTTTTGTTAGTCTATAAAGTGCTACCAGACCATTTGTTGTTTAAATTTATCCTGTACACACTCATTCAGCTACCCCCTGAAAATTCTTGTGGGGTCTAAGCATTTTTAATTCAGCATTGTGTTAGATCCCAGAGTGCGAATAGCCATTCACTGACATGCTGTGTTATGTAAAACATATTGGGTTGAATGCTACTGAATTATACCATGGCAGTATTACTAGCAAGTTAAGATGGTCTGTATCTTTTCCTTAGAGAATAGGAAGGTACGAAGTTGACACAGATGTACACCGAAATAACTCAGAATGTGAATAAAACCAATGTAGTTACTACAGTTCCTTTTCATGTGCAGATAAGTCTTCAGATCCATTTTTGAGAATGACCATGGTAAGAAAGCAGGGGACCAATGTTAATTCTTTTTTTTTTCCATCCATGTTCAGAATACATTTTTATGTGCAAATGTACACCACCAATAGACACACAACACCTAGCTGTAAGCGCTCTGCTAATCAGCTGGGTGGCATTTGAATTTCTGTTGAGCAGTCTTATAAGTACACTGCTTACAGGGACCACTGCTTACGGGGGACTTACAGAGGAGTTTTTGAAAATTGTGTTTAAAATCTACAAGTTCAGCAATCTAAGTCACAAGTGAAAGTGAATCAGTAAGGCTCTATTGAATAGCTAGGTAAATAATATTTTTTTCAGTTGGCAAATTTCAAAAGTCATGAAAAAATGTTCTAAGTTCGATCAAAATATGATATTGTCAATGAAAAGCAGCACATTTTTTAACCTACAACTAAATATTTAATTCTGACTTTAAGCATTTGGTGTTTCTACATTTTTTTGTTTAGAAATTTCTCTTAATTTTTAAAAGTCATTTGAATGTGAAATATCAAGATTTATCATGTTTAAAATGTTAAAGCAATGTTTCAACTCTATATTTTATTTTAGTGTTTGTTTCAAAACAAATAATTCAGCAAATTTTCAAACTATTTTGGCATTACCAAATGTGCATTTTTCACTGAAAAATGTTTTAGTAAAGTTTTCCCAGCTGTATTTAATTGTTGACTTTCTCTACCCTACGCCATTCAATGATTTGTTACAATAGAGATCGCAAACAAAATAACTTCATTACTGACTTATGTTTCCTGTACTTTTCTTAGGTAAGTTAGCAATCGTTCATAAAATATGAAAGGGACATTAAGATAATAATTGTGATTTCTTTTTCCGATGTTTCCTCTCTGTTAATCCAGGTTTGTTACTCCATTGCTCTTGTTGCTTAGGAACATAAATTTGAAGAAACAATAACCATTACCTATACGACTGATACCACAGTTTATTAAAATTGCAAACATTTAACTGTCTAATTTACCTTTTCTTGTTTACTTTCACTTGCGTATTAGCATCAGATGGCACAATAAAACTAACATTTTCACTTGCTGGTTTTTATGGAATTGCTAAGTACTACTGCACTTATGTTCAACCTAACTTTGCAGAGAAAGACTGTCATTAAAAATAATTCTTTGTATTCAGAGGGAGACTTTCATTTATACCTAAATGCACTTATTACTTCCCTTTAATCCAGTGTTTATTTTTTTTCAGTTAGGCATTCTTTTCTTACACTAACTCCATTTTATTATAGCTTCCTGGTCTTAGTCTTCTCCCCACATGTTTTGACCACATTTTAGGATTAAACTATGTCCATGCCAAAATGGTGAAAAGTCCAGCAAAAAGTAGAAAAAACAGATTTATTGGCAGGAAGATGATGTTACAAATAAAGCAATAGAAATAAAATCATATTCAAGGATGAAAATCTAAGGAAGTAATAATAGAACATGGGATGAATGATATGGAATCAAAGATACAAAATTTGAACAATGTAAGCAAAAGCCAAACAGCCAACATTCAGGCTATGTCTACACTGCACGGCTATTTCGTTATACCAGAAGTATCCCAAAATAGCTATTCTGTGTCTTTTGAGCACACCTGTTATTTCAAAATATAATGGGCTTGCAATTCCGATGTCCCTGTAAACTTCGTTCCATGAGGGTTAAACGACGTTTTGGAATAGCACTTAATTTCAAAGTTTGGCGCTGCCTACACAGCACCAAATTTCAAAATAAGCTATTACAAAATTACTTCAAAATAAGCTACTCAATTTGAGTAGCTTATTTCGAGGTAAGGGTGCAGTGTAGATGCACCCTTAATAGGCAGAAAGAATTAGTATGATATAATGGTTGAAGGGAGTTGTAGAGTTTTGTGAAGGGAAATGGAAGTAAGTCACCAGGTTGAGGTAGACTACATAATGACTGAGAGAGGATACCTGTTAATGTGTTTGAGTGTTGGGGAAAGAGGGTCTATTTTAAGGAGAGAAGAAGGAGATAGATGAAATGATTTCAGAGGAAAGTAGAAGAGCAAAACACTGTGTCACCTCTGTGAAACTGGAGTTGAGATCTAAATCATATGTGGTCATCTTGTAATCTTAACAAGCTCCTTGCTGCCCTGACACTAACACTTTGATTTCTTTTTACTTTGTGACAAATTGGAGGCTCTATCTCTATCATATAATTGCCTGTGGCCATTCACCACTTTTGGATTCAGTCTCTGATACCAATCATTAACGCCTCTTTCCTACAATTTCCTCTGTCCTATTAATTGCTGTGTATCTCTCTCGTTTCCCTTTTGATCAGCCCATCCACTGCTTTTATGCCAGCCTTTGAGTTTGGAGATGTGTCCATTGCTCTGAATAAGGTTTGCACCTGAGAAGCCAGATGGAATCAGTTCATTTTATTAAATTAAAGGACAGATTTGAGGAGCTCCTTTGGGACTTAGCTGTCTTGTGAGAAGAGCAACTATGCTAAAACTTGTGTTCTTCACTATGAGGAAATGAACATACTTGTCAGACAACATAAGATACATGTTAAGTATCTATAGAGTGTTTTTTAATCTTTCCAAATATTTGCTAGTTACTGTATGGATCATCTGTTTCTGTTAATTGTTAGCACGCTATTTTTTGCAATTTCCAGAGTGGTAGCTAAACTTTGAATGGGAGTGATATAGCAGGGTATGTCTAGACTTATTTTCACTTTCGAAAGAAGATATACAAATTCAGTGGTAATTTGCATATCTTCTTCTGATTGCTTTTTCGAAAGAGGTTTTTTTTTTTAAAGCAAGCAGTTTAGACGCGGTTCTTTTGGGTGGGAAAAACCCCTTTTTTCGAAAGCACCTTCTTCCTCAAAAATTGAGGTTTACAGGTTCTTTCGAAAAAAGGGTGTTTTTTTTCAAAAGAACCACATCTAAACTGCTTTTTCAAAACAAAAAAAAAATTCTTTTGAAAAAGTTATCAGAAGAAGATATACAAATTACCACCAAATTTGCATATCTTCTTTCAAAAGTGAAAATAAGTCTAGATATACCCGTAGAGTAATACTTATATGCTCTAGTTACTATGAATCTATTACAAATCAGTATGGTAAAAAGGTGGAGGAGATGAAGGGGAAGGATTTTTGAACCCTATCTGGTTCTTGCTTAAATATGTCAACAACTCTAGTGCGCTTTCAGGGTAGGGTTTTTTATTTATTTATATAAGTATCTCTAGAAGTTAAAAGCACAAGTCACATTTCCTTTCAGTGAGGATAATGTTCCTGGATCAAGTCAGAAATTCTCTGATTAAATGTTTTTCCATCACAGAATGATAATTGTTGAAATCAAAATGATGATGATCTAGATTTTGAGAGAGTTCCAGTAGAATCCAGCCAGGGTTTCCTGCAACTCACTTGCTCAGACCCTCAGCATCCTGGCAGATTGACTGGGTACTAAGTGCCTGGAAGTAAACCTGAGCTAATAATTTTGTTTTTTAAATTTTGGGGCTGGAACAACAAAAAAAGTTTTCTTTGATTCAAATCAATACTGTTTTTTTTTCTTATCAAAACAAAGAAAACATTTTTTTTTCCAGTTGAACAAAGCAAAAAATTTGTACCCAAAACATTTTTGACAAGGTTTCGTTTTCTCAGGATATTTGTTGTGTGTATGTGTATTGGGGTTTTTCTTTGTTTTCAAGTGGCATTTAATTTAGAAATACAGCTAAACTCAAAGTCAAATATTTTGTTTTGACTGAAAAACAGTTTTTTGGCTGAAACTATTTACCAAATTCAACCCAATGTTGTGTTTTAATGCTCCCAAATATGCATTTTTTATAATGTTCCGTTCACTGAAAGGCAATTACTTACCTCTGCCTGGGAACACTAACTTCTGAACTTCCAGGCTCTTCTACAGCTTTCTTGGCTGCAGCATGCTGGGGCTCCCAGAGTTCATAGACTGCTATTCCCTGTTGGCTCTCTATGGGAATGTCTACACTAGGAATTTATTTTGAAATAATAACTCCTAAAATAACGATTTCAAAATAGCATGTCCAACTACAGGGGAAGCCTCAAAATTAGTCAGAGGCAGGCTTCTTTAATGTGGATACGCTACCTCAACTTAGAGCCCGAGGAAGCACTGGGGAGTAATTACTTTTAATGACACTGGGGAGTAGTTTTTTTGAAATAGCAGCAGTGGAGCATCCATGCTACCACTATTTTGAAATAAGTGTTATTCTTCGGTACAAAGCAGGAGTTGTTATTTTGAAATAACCAGTCCTTTATTTTGAAATAACAGGTTTGGTAGTGTGGATGCTCTGCTTGTTATTTCAAAATAAGGGCTAGACCAGGGCTATGTGAGCTGATGACAAGGAGCTGGAATCCTGGAATTTATGTGAGCCCAAACACTGAGGTTCCCAGCTCCACTGGGGATTCCAGGCGCTATGGTCTTCTACTGTTCTTTACATGGGCTGGAAGTTTTGGGAGCACTGACTTCCAGGGTCCACAAATGTGGAGCAGCCTGTCATGTTGTTTGTACTGAGGATTCCAGCTGCATAGCTCCAGAGGATACCATGCGATGGACTGCCCCAGAGTAAGGACTCCATTCCCATTCATGGAGAATTTTGAACTTTTTTTTCATTTCACATGAAAAGCCAGATTTCAGCATATTGAAACCCTGTGCAAAATGGAATTGCCTTTCTCTTTACCACTCTGCTCTTCAATCTCTTAGGCTGTTTTTGAAATGCCCTCATTTACTTCATGATTTACTGACAAATTTCCTTGGTATATTTTGTTTAAAATATTGAAGTCTTATGATTATGAGTGCTCATTATAGCACTCTTAAAGATTTCTGAAGGAACAGTTTGTATTGAGTGTTAGGGATTAGTTAGGTTATACTCCACTACAATTACCCTAATCAAGAGTTCAAGGGGAAAATTTAATTTGGAATTTTTGTTGTGCTATGAAATGTATCTGTAAGCAGGATCTGAGTCAATGAGCCTTCCCCTGATCTCTAACTGTAAGTGTGTGTTTGTGGGCAGAAGACTTCAGGAATTGATCTTCTTTGCAGAGACATTCCCCCTCTGCCTAAGTGCACAGTATGATTGAGCTATTTTGCCCAAATGATCGCTTTGGCCGGTGTTGGATTAAGAGTCAGTTATTCCAAAATAACGCTGTTGTGTAGACATAGCCTAAGAGTCACAGCTGAAGAGAGTACAGTGGGTTTCCTCTGGGAACCACAGAAGGGAATTGCAGGTGCATTTGCCCTGAATTGAGACATAAGTATGTATTCACCAGTGTTTCTTTATATCTCTCTAAAATACTGATTGACTGTGTGACCTTGAAATCTTAATGTTATACCAAGAGACACAGGTAAATCCCTGGAATGGTAACACAGCTGCAAGCTCACTAACAATAGAGTATGTATGTATTACTGTAAGTGGGGAAAGAAGCAGGTCGTTTCCTGGTTCTATTGCTGCTGACTCAGCAAAATTTTTCCATTTCCCAGGGCAGAAAGCACCTCTCACAGGTACTTACTGAATCAGCGATCCTTCCTTTAAGGAGCAACACACTTTAAGTAGCACCACACACAGATCCTGACAGCATAAGACCATAAGGATGGCATACTGGGTCAGACCAAAGGTCCTTGTAGCCGAGTATCCTGTCTTTCGACAGAAGTCAATGCTAGATGCCCCCAGAGGGAATGAACAGAACAGGTAATCATCAAGCAATCCCACCCCTGTTACCCATTCCCGGCTTCTGACAAACAGAGGCTAGGGACACCATTACTACCCATCCTGGCTAATAGCCATTGATGGACCTAAGCTCCATGTACAGTAACATTATTACAGTAACTTTCTGTGAACCAGAAATTGAGTTAAATTAACTAACATTCAAATGTAAAATGGGGAAAAGAGATGCCCTTCAACTCAACTTTTATATTTCATAGCCACAATCACACTTTTTTCTCTTTCATTTTGTCCCAGTATTGCCTCTTGTTTCTACTCTTTCACTTTTTTTCATTTCCTTGTTCCCTCTCTTGGGCTATGCCTTCACTGCAAGATCTTCTGGCAGAAAATATGCTAATGGTCCCTCACAATCTCATTAGCATATTTTCTGCCATTTCTGTCTCTCCAGGACAGGCATAAGGATCTTGCACAAAACAGGGTTTTTGCGCAAAAAAAAGTCCACACTGCTTCTTTTTGCGCAAAAAGAAATGGCAGAAATATGCTAATGAGATTGTGACTTATGCTAATGAGTTCCTCATTAGCATATTTTCTGCCAGAAGATCTCTCAGTGAAGACGAAGTCTAGGTAAGCTTCATCAAACTTTTGCATAATTCTAATGCTACCTGTGTTAGGTGCTTGTTGTGGTGTTCCTAAATAACCCAGTCTGTCTGCTCCCTCTCAATGACATTCTGCTACCTAATTTGCATAGGCTGAAAGCTCTTACTCATATGAATATTCCCAGTGAACTCAATGAGATCATGCATATGAATAAGGGATGTAGGATTGGTCCTTAAGCAAGCTTGAAAAACAAACTGTTGGTATATTGATTTTTAGACCTTGAAAAATCATGTAATTTAGGTTTCCATTCCAAGCTAAGTTAATTTAAACCAAACCTTTTAGTACTGTACTCATTGTTTCTTTCATTATCATACAGGAAATTGCAGTTTTAATTATTGCAAATGATTTCACTTAGTGGCTTAACAATAAAGTGAAGGAGGAAAAATACATGTTACATTTAGCTTGATTGCAATATTGGAAGAAAACTCTTAGAGCGAGTAAAGTTTTAAATAGCTAGTGCTGTTTTGTAACTTCAGTATTGCTAAAATGACTCATAGTATGTGAATTTGAAAATACAAGTGCTATGTCAGATACAGTGATGAGCACTCTGCCCACACTCTTAGCAATGCCATTGCCCTCATTTGTCCTCTTGTGCACATATGTGCTCTAGTTTCAGCCATTGAAAACAAACAAACAAATTACAAACACTGAATGAACATTGTAATTACAGAAGACTGTACTAACCTTCATGAGTGAGTTCGGGTGTGCATCATTTAAACTAAAGCATATCATCTTTATATCCAAATCCAAACCCACACAACTAGTTTCTTGCATTTGCCTTCAAAGTGACAAGTTAATTTTAATTTGTGATGGATACATATCCAGATACAAGGAAACAATACATAATTTGGTATTTGTATCAGAATAATTTAGCTTAGTCATTGTCATATTGTTACAGCTCAGATACATTGCCAGGTTGATTCTGTCTTCCTTATTAATTCCTAAATCTACATCAGATTAAATTTTTAATACAGTTGTTAAAATGCTAATCAATACAACATCCCTTCTAGAATGGGTTCCTTATGAAGTTCAGTTTTGAAGGAATCAGATGTCACACACACACTGGAAGCTTTGACTGTGTTCCTTCTGCTGCCAGTCCTCATCACGCACAACTAGTTGGTTCTCTTTTCTCAGTAGCATCAGATCCATATTGTCAGGCATTTGCACACACAGTGGGCCAGATTTTCTGCTGGCATAAGCCAGTATAGCTCTAGCCTATTGTCTTTTTTTACTACAATCAAATAATATCAAATAATATGAAATCCCACTGACTTTAACTCTTTTCCTGCAGAAAAATATAAATTTGAAACAAAAATAAAAAGCCAAGGATCTGACACTTTTAATCTTAATCTTCCTAGAACTGGTGTAATGAAGCCGGGCATTATAAATCTATGTTGGAGATCTTGTCGGTCACCTGTGCTTTTTTGAGATGGGAGGATGTGTGTGAATGGACAAGGATGAGATATTTTTTTAAAATGGAAATCTTTACTATTGACATTTGTGTCTAGAACTGATTTCTGTCTGTATAGGTTGTGTGTATGTTTGTGTGTGTGATTCTTTAATCATATTTCTTGACCTTAGAGTTTTTCTTCTTTCATTGTCCTATGAAGACCTTGCTCAAGGATAGAATTCCACTGGTAATGGAAATTGGGTCCAACATAACAGTGAATGGTATAGTTCCATGAAATGGAAAGTAGAGAGTGAAGGAGGAGAAATGAAACAGTGCGTATAGGTGGCAAGTTGTGACAGGGTCAAGATTAGTAAACACAGCCCTCGTAGAGAAGGATGAACTGAGCATATAAAACCACTAAGCAAGTTAGCCTGCTTCTTGGTTTCCTGTGGCTACTCTGGAGGCTAAGAAGTCTAGAGACAAGTTAGGTTTTGTGCCAGAGCTGTGGTTAGGATAGGGGTGGAGGGCTCCAGGAGATGCTTCCTGCACTCTTGTTACTGGGGTCAGCCCTAGTCCAGAATTTTAGAACTGCTGACAGTTCTAAGATTTCCTTCAGGTGGGGTGAGACAAAAGGTTTGTTTACATTGCAAATGGCAGCTAATGCAGCAATATTTGTTTGGATATTGCAGCTCAGGCCATCAAGCCCAGATGACCCTGCAGGTTGGGACTAAATGGTGGTTTAGTTCTACTCAAGACATTTGAACTCAAGATGGAGCTTGTCTCTGGGACCCCGAGAAGTGGGAGCGTCCCAGAACTCAAGCTCCAATCAGAGCCTGAATGTCTACATTGCAATTAAGCAGTATCTAAGCCTATGAGCTTGCATCAGATGGCACAGCTCCAGGTTCTTAACAGCAGCACTGACACACCCAGACAGTCCAGGCTTTGTCCTTTGTTTTCATCCACACACACTTCGGAGTAGTACCAAAAAAAATTGAACTTTCATAAAGGTATCAGCATAATTCTGAATGCCAGGAAGGCCAAAGCAATCTGCAACTATTTCAGTTTGGAGACTGTGAAATTTCAGTATCTTTGCTTTTCATTTTAAAAATCTCTAAGCAATTGAGGAAAACACAATTTCTTCAAAATATTTAGATAGAAATGCAGCACATAATGCTACCCCTTGTAACTTACACAGTTAGCCAATATGTGGGGGTCTTGTCAGGTTGTTTTTGTCAGGAGAAGAAAATGATGATGAAAGCAGGTATTTCTTTGATACAGTCCTGTTTATTTACAAAATAAACTGCTATTTTCCTGGACAGGAGGAATCCGATATCAGGAGAAAGTTCCTTTACTGGAAATTCCAAGCCTCTTTCAGGCAGTACTCCAATCAAAAAGCTCTCTCTCACCCTTTTTTCTCGGGGCCATGCTTCTAGTGTTGGTTCTGGGTTTCTCCTTGGATTGTTGCTTCTATACATGTGCATGCATACTAATAAATTCCAATCCACCTGCATTTGTATTCAGGTCCCATTGAAACCCATCCACCCACATCACTTTCACTTCTGACGGGTGTTGCCTGTGATTTGTTCCCAGGATGGTAGCCAAGTATTCCCTGTATACTGAATTCTTAGGCAGCCACCCATGAGAGATTCAGATGCTAGCCAGCTGATTAGCAGAGCACTCATAGCCCCTCACATCTGGCAGCATGTGTTTTGACTGGAGGTGCACATACACTCATGCCTTGATGCACATAACAAAATTTATTCCACACATGAATGGAAAAAATAGAGGGAACATCGGTGGTGGCTCCTTTTGTTCTGGCAGTCTTGTTTCATAAAAAAGCTTAACAATTTCTTACTTTTACTCTGATGAAGGGTGGGTGTTATACCTATTGTTAAAAACAGGTTAAAAATAATGTATCCCTTGTAGAATAATTGTACTATTTCGTTATATAAGAAAAAGGGGAAGCTATTATATTCAATGGCAGCTGATTTAAAACAGATAAATAATGTGTTCTTTTTGTATAAATTAGTGTTATCCAAATATTTTAATAGACATTTTTGCTAATAATAACTGGCATAATTTTTTGCCACTATGGCAGGCTCCATCATGAGGTCAATCTGTGTTTAGGGCAAACTAAATGTCCCCTAAAGTTGGGAAGAAATTCTCTTCCCCATCTCATAATACTGTGTGAGTGCCCTGGTGCAATGTTGCATTTTCCCATTGTTTGAGGCACCTAGGAAAGACCACTTCAGTAGATGGGATCTCAGAGGAGAGAGACATTTGATATTTTTTGGTATGGCATATTGTGTTTATAACTTACGGGTGTAGTCTGCTTTCTTTGCAAAATTTTTATAATGGGAACCATTTTTTAGATTGAGTTTCTTGCTACAGTGCATTGTATTTACCGTACGTAGTATAAAGACTATGGACCAAATCCTCAGCTGGAGTCAATTAGCATAGCTCCACTGAAGTCAATGCAGCTACAACAGTTAATACCATGTGAGGATGTGGCTGAGTCCAATTGTGAAGACACGTATGTGTGTACATTTATATTAAATATATATGTTATGCCAATTACATGATATGCATGACTTGCGGTCAGATGATGCATCCACCCAAAGTGATGTTGGTTGACAAAGCCAATTATTCTTCATATTTATATATTCTGAATATTGCACATTTAACAGCTGATTTTTTAAATGTTTTATAAAAAATTTCTTCTACTATTTGTAAAGCCACTTCCCGAATACCATGAATCAAAGGTAGGTGTCTTGGTTAAAAGAAAAATGACTAACTTTTAAAAATGTCTAATATTTAGCATCTTTGACATTGTCACCCTCCACCTTTACTTTCATTTCCTTCTCCCACAAAAAATCCAATTTGGAGCTTTAACTCTGTGCCTACTGTAGGGGCCTAGGAACATGTTAAATGAACTTGGATGTAGAAATTCTGGCTACGTGTTCAGTGCAGATGGACTGTTCAGAGATTTTAGCAGCAAATCTCTAGCAAGCTCTATTGATCATGAGTAAATGGAAATTTACAAACACAACTTGTCCAAATCTCTCTGAATTTTCTGGACAGACTGATCCCCTGGCCAAACTTCAAATTTCTGCTCCAAAACATAGAAAAGTACGGTTCTTTATACTACAACAAATAAAAACTATTGCCAAATCTATCTTTTCCTAATCTTATTCCTAAATAGCAGAATTGTTTTAGATGAAACAGTCCAATAACATAGGCTGAGAGAGATCCCTGGAATGAAATATTTCACTCCAAATAGTTGAAAATCAGCAAAGTTATTGGCAATTTAACTAGAATGGAAAGTGTTATGCCACCTTAACTATAGGAATCACTACTAGCTCCACCTTTACTCCACCATTTAGCATTTCATTTGAAATATGCAATAACATAATAATAATAAATAAAACATCACTAATAATTTCTGTAAAGACAGCAAACCATTTCAATTTAGACCAAAAAAAGTGAGCCATGCTAAAACAGGGATTACGATTAGAGCATATCTAATATGCATTTGCAGATAATGCAAGTGCACAAACCATAATCAACGAGCATTTCTGAAGAATCAGGAATGTTATCAAATGCAGTGCAGCAAGTACCGCTGCATATCCTCAAATACAATGGAGTAACTCAGGCACGTACTCAAAACACAAACTAACAATTATCTCTATTAACCTTGTGGCTGATGCACTATCTATTATCCCTTTATTCTTTTACCCCAAAAGCTGGAAGAAGATAATAGTCTGAAAGCAGATGGTTCTGTATTTTAAATAGCTAATGTTAACAACCAAAAGCACCCCCAGTACAGAGGGTATTTATTGTGGGTATACAAAACTCAAATAATATTAGCCTCAGCCTACATCTGGCACTTCTTCAAGGGAATAAGTCAGATGGTTTAGTTTGGCTGAACTATCTGTGTATGAAGACAAACATTGTTGTAAATGCTTATTCGTCAGTGCTGGCTGACAGCCATACAGGAAAAACAGGTGGTCACATCAGGTAGCAAAATATCAGAGCAGGAAAAATATTTGGTAGCCATTTATTGGGTGCGAGGTGGTGTTGGCTGGGAGGAGCAGTCATTTTCCTAATTTTCCTAAGGCTGCAAAAAAGCCTTGCACCATATAGATATTCACTTCAGTAAGAGACAGAAAATAGGGATATAGACATGAGTTACAGATTAGCTCAATTGCTTTGGTGAATTTGATTGTCAATGAGTGTTTCTGTTACCTCAGATATGTTGGGCAATGTACCCTAACAAAACAAGGTAAACACTGAGCTACTGTGGCAGAAGTTGGAAACAATGAATGCAAACTAGCTTTCTTCAGCAAATTCTGTTTTCCCTTTCCATGTGCAGGATTCTTCAGACTCTGCCTTCTAGTGTTTTATTGCTGTTAAGACACCATTTTTAATAATGAGTCTTCCCATGTAACTGAGGCCATTTCAAAAACTTTACCTGTGCAGATTAAGGCCCTGACATGGAATGATGATTACTTTTTTTTTAAAAAAGGGTGTTACTCTGCAAGCAGAAATGTGTAACTTACTTCAATTTTGGCAGAAAAAAATTCCCTTGCTCTATTTACAAGCCTCCTTTGTGTGTAGCTAATTCTTTGAGAATTCCTTTAGAAAATAATAATAACAATGAAAACTTAAGTGTCAGCCATCTGAGTATTGGTTTTAGGTGTATCAGAGGAGAACTACTGTTTGGATGAGAGTATTTATATTTCAATAACTATTTAGAATTAGTCAACTAAATTTTGATTCTGCTTCCCAGATATCAACTAGGGGTGGGATTTTTTCAAAATGTCTTAGAGCTGGCTAACGTCTCTGCTTCCATTGATGTCAGATTCCCAACGACTTAGGTGGGAGCAGAAATCAGGCAATGCGAAGTACTACAGATTAGGCTGGTAAATTCTTATCTTTTCTCCCCATTTTACTTCTACAAAGTGGCAAAAAAGTATGAAAATGTTAGGTTCTAATGGCCACCTATTTCTGTTTTTAAAGTGTAACTCAGAAATCATGTACCATTTCATTTCAAATTCTGGTAGAAATTTGATAACTTTCTCTCTGTTCCAAACTGTCACATTTGGTATTTCTATGTATTTGTAGATTTTGTTTTAGACTGGGCTTATGATGGAAACTCAGTTTCAACTAGATTTATTAAAAAAACCCTCCTGAAATCACAAGGAGCTAAAACATATAGGGAAGTGAGGACTTTTTAAAGACTCTTCAGTGCTAACTTTTAAGCTGATGGTGTCTGTTGTTTAAATGATGTACAATGATAATATTTCTGAAAGAACTTCCTGGATTAAAGTCAAAGCATAGATATATTTTCAGTTATTTGGGATAGCCTTAGCAATGTTGTTAAACCATAAATTCCCAGCAGAAGTAGGATTTGGCCTCTAATTGTAGATTTGTAGTTTTTAAATTTTGCCATATATTATTTTGAGGCCAAATACTCAGTGAACATTAATGTTTTAAACATCACAGCTAAAACAATGATCATTCAATTAAAGTCTCAGTCCAGAATAGTCTATACTAAATCAGTGCATCACATTTTGAAGGTTCTATCCTTCCACTGACATATGAAAGATTTATGTGGGCAACTATCATCAAGGTTCAATAAATGGCTGTAATGTGCTTAATTCCCCTGCAGATTGATAGGAGTGCAGCCCTTTTAATAGTTACTATCATACTCCTCTGCATTCAGAGTGACTGAGCAATATAAAGACACGGTTCCTATAAATGTCAGGGCCCTCAGAAATTTTACAGCCTACTGGGCCAGTGCGTGTGCCAGGAACAAAGGAATTCTGCTGCTGCTTTTTATCAGTCGTTTGCCATTTCTTCAGCAATGGTGCTGTGTGCCTGCTGATTCCACTGCTGGCTGCTCAGTTTCTTACACCGAAAAGAGCATCCACACTTCACTGCTCACCATCCACTGCTAGCTACTAAAAAAACATGCTGTGCTCTCTGAGGCATATTTTATATTCATTCTATCTGGAACTCTCCTTGCTATCAGTGGGAGTTTCTCATAAGGAAAGAGGGTGAAATATGTCCCTTTGTGTGTGTTTCTATGTACTATATTAGAACTGGTCAAAATAAGTTAGGAGGGGAAAAAAGCAATCTTACACTGAAAAACACCGTTTTGTCAAAATTTAAATGTTGCCTGGAAAAAAATAGATTTGAATGAACTCTTTGATGGGGAAGAAGTCAAGCATTTATTTTAGATTTTAATATATTAAAATTAGAGCTGTCAAGTGATTAAAAATTAATCATAATCACACTGCTAAACAATAATAAAATGTCATGTATTTAAGTATTTTGGATGTTTCCTACATTTTCATATATTTGTATTTCAATTAGAAGACAGAATACTAAGTGTATAGTGCTCACTGATGTTTATTTTTTATTATAAATATTTTCACTGTTAAAAAACCCAGAAGAAATAATATCTTTCAGTTCCCCCATTTCAAGTACTGTAGTTCATGAAAATTGAACATACGGATGTAGTTATGTATAAAAATAAAACAACGTCAAACTTTAGAGCCTACAAGTCCACCCAGTTCTACTTCTTGTCTACTGAGACTAACGGGATTGTTTATATGTGCAGGAAATTATGCTTCCCACTTCTAGTTTACAATGTCACCTGAAAGTGAAAATCATGACACTGTAGCCAGCATTGCAAAATATTTACATGCCTAATGTACTAAAGATTTTTATGTTCCATCACACTTCAACCACCGTTCCAGAGGATCTCTGTCCATGCTGCTAATGGTTTCTGCTCAATAACAATCAAAAGCAGTGTGGATCAACACAGATTCATTTTAATCATCTGAGTGAGAAGCCACCAGCAGAAGGTTGATTATCTTTTTTGGTGGTTCAAGTTCTGTAGTGCAGTGTTTCCCAACCAGGGTTCCACGGAACCCTGGGGTTCCACAGACCATCATCAGGGGTTCTGCAAGAAATCGTGGAATAAATAAATTATTTTTTTTTTCTTACAATGTAACCTTGACATATATATATATGTAACAGCTCTTTACAAATACATTTTCTTGACAATAATTTAGCAGTAATTGAATTGTGCTCCCCACTGTCAACTTTTTCTGGCCAAGCAAACGTTTTCATAGGTAGGGGTTCCTTGGGATATGAAAAAATATTTTAGGGGTTCCTTCATGGGAAAAAGTTTGGGAATCGCTGCTGTAGTGTCTGCATCAGTGTGTTGCTCTTTTAAGACTTCTGAAAGCATGTTGCACAGTTTGTCCCTCAGATTTTGGATTCTTAAATCTTCGCTCAAGTGCTGTAGCTATCTTTTTAGAAATTTTACATTGGGGCTTAGTTTTTATGTTGTCAAATCTGCAGTGAAGGTGTTTTGAAAATGAACAATATGTGCTGGGTCATCATCCAACACTGTTCTAACATGACATCTGTGGCAGAATGCAGGTAAAAAACAGGGTAAGACACACAAAATTCCCCTCCCCCCCAATGAGTTCAGTTGCAAATTTAATTAACACATTATTTTAATGATCATCATCAGCTTGAAAATATGTCCTGTGGGATGGTGGCCAAAGCAAAAGGGGAATATGGATGTTTAGCATATCTGGTATATAAATACTTTGCAATTTCTGCTACAAAAGTGCAGTGGGAATGCCTGTCCTCATTTTCAGGTGTCATTGTAAGTAAGAAACAGGCAGCATTACCTCCTGAAAAGGCAAACAAACTTGTTTCTGTTAGAGATTGACTGAACAAGAAGTAGAACTGAATGGACTTGTAAGCTATAAAGTTTTATATTTGTTTTGGTTTAGAGTGCAATTATGTTACAACCTACATTTGTAAATTATACTTTGATGATAAAAAGTTTGCATAACTACCTGTATGAGGTAAATTGAATCTTTTTTTTATTATTTTTACAGTTCAGAAATTTGTAATAAAAATAATAGAAAGTGAACACTACACTTTGTATTCTGTGTTTTAATTGAAAATGTACAGAAAAATACAAAAATATGTAATTCATTTCAATTGGTATTTTATTGTTTAGCAGTGTGATTAAAACTGCAATTAATCCACATGTAAATTTTTGAGTTAATCATGTGAGTTAACTGTAACTAATCAACAGCCCTAAATAAAATGTGTGTGTAAGTAAAATATCTCAACATCATTTTTTGAACACTATCAAAATGCAACATTTCAGTGGTCCCAACTATATTTGTGTGGGAAATTGTCTTTTTGTATTAATTTTAAACAAAATATTGTTGAATTTGATCTATGGCAATATAAAACTTTTAAAATATGACATTTTCTTCTATGGTGGTTTTTGTTCTATTGAGTAAATCTGTTTACATCAAATTCAGATTTTTAATCTATTTGGTGCTTTCTCAATATTTGCAGATCTGTAATCTGAACTCTGTGATCCTGATCTAAATTCAACAGATGTTAATGAAAAGACAGCGATCTAGGCCTGTAATCAACTGGTTGAGGTTCCAGCTATGCAGGTATCGGGACTATTTCAACCTGTTTTACTAAACTTGTGAATCTATAAGCAATTTAACTTTTTCCTACTTTGGCCTCATTGGCAGCATCT
The DNA here is from genome assembly GCA_019425775.1 of Rafetus swinhoei. NCBI lineage: Eukaryota > Metazoa > Chordata > Testudines > Trionychidae > Rafetus > Rafetus swinhoei. The sequence goes on along the minus strand of CM033437.1, from coordinate 183,564,692 downwards.
AAGGAAGAAAATAAAATAGGGTAAGTTCGCCCAAATGTCTTCAATGACTGAAAGGGAAAAATTTCTACTGTAAGGTAAAGGAAACAAATCAGTATGCAGCTGTTCACAGAAGAAATAAAAAAAATGAGGGAAGCAAAAAGGATCAAGATACTGAGAAGCCCTGAACAGTGTAAATGATTGTCTCCAATTGACATTTAAAATGGATTTCCAAAGCATCCCAAATACTGAACTAAAAGCTAGCCTGAATTTTAAACAGGGCTTATTTTATCTTGAGAGAGGTGATTGATTGCAATACAAACAATTTTTAATAATGGATTTGGTTCTTGAACTACATAATAAAAGTAATATCACATAAGAACGGCCATACTGGGTCAGAACAATGGTCCATCTAGCCCAGTATCCTGTCTGCTGACAGTGGCCAATACCAGATGCCCCAGCGGGAGGGAACACAACGGGTAATCCTCACGTGATCCCTCTCCTGTCATCCATTTCCAGACAAACAGAGGCTAGGAACACCATTCCTATCCATCCTGGCTAATAGCCATTGATGGACTTAACCTCCATGAATCTATCTTGCTCTTTTTGAATCCTGTTAAAGTTCTATCCTTCACCACATCCTCTAGTAAGGAGTTCCACAGGTTGACTGGACAAGTTGTATAGTTATAAGAGTGTTACCATGCTCCCCATGCCTCACAACTCACCACAGGTATCTCAGTATTAATGGAGGGAGACAAGGTGGAAGTGGTGGTGCAATTTGTATTACCAGTAGAAAGTTAAAATGTGGCTTTCCCTCTGCATGTCCAAATTTAATTTAAAATAATGCCTTATGAGAGGTGCAAATCCACTCTCAGCATCTGTTTTTGCCCTAATCTTTTTATTGTAAAAGATAACATTATTAAGTTTCTGGGAACCCCAGGCTAGGCCTTATGAATAAAAAATTTAAAAGTTTGAGGCTCAGATCCTCAGCTGATGTAAATTAACACCACTCTGTCTTTGAAGGATATGCAAAGTCTTGAAAATGCTTAACACAGCTTTTTGGTGATAGGGAAGCTGGTCTAATGTTAATAAATGTATACAAATGCAAAGACACTTTGCCGCCCTTCAGTTGATCAGCCATTACACAAGCACCCTCCGCTCCTCTAGCAATTGAACATCCTTCTGTTATTTCAAAGTGTGCCAAAGGGAAAGTATGGGAGATTAAAAATGCTGCTTCAAAGGCTCATTGCCGTGTTGGATGGGGAAGTGTTCATAAGGATTTTCAGTAAGGCATAGATCCGTGTGGCTGTGCGCCTGCTGGCTGGGCCCATGAATTGCTTCTCCAGCAGAGATGAGAGGTGAATGCGGCAGCTCCAGAGCAAGAGACTTGACATGGATTCCTCATGCTATGTATGCTGCCACCTTAGAGCAGAGAGTGAAGGGAGCCCCCGGAGCAGCAATTCCCCACACTGCCTGAAACACGAATATTCAGAGCACGTGTTTTGGGGGACAGACTATATTGTGGCTCTTCTGAATTAAAGACCTGCCCTTATGCAATCCTTCACTAGTAATGCTATGAAATTTCAACAAGGTTTAACCATCTTTTAATAGAACAGGCTAAATGAATAGCTTCTATCCATTGAGGTCAAGCCTGTGACAGACTAGTAGGATCAAATCCTCCATTAAAGTAAACAGATGTAATTCCATTTACTTCAATGGCTGTGCCACCTTACACCAGCAGAGAATTTGACCCTTAATATTGAAGGGTCTTGTTACATATCTTTACTGAAACATAATACAACTTCCAGCATTGATCTCTGCATGATTTGATAGATCGGTGACTAAGTATTCCTGTACCTGCTTTTTAGAAAGGGAGGTATCAGTAGCTTAAAATCTCATATTAGTTAAAGGCTATTGGTTTAGAGAACAGATGGAGATTAAAAATTTAAAAAAAACCAGTGAGTCATGAGAATCCTCTTTAGAGATGATCATCTAGATTTCTTTTTCTTCAGAAAAGCCCCTTCTGTAAATGTTATGTTCTCCCTTAAAATATATTGGTAACTCACCCACATGTAAATGAGGCAAGTATGTTGGTCAGAAATTGATCTACAAATTTTAGAAATAATTCTAAGCATATGGTATAAATATTTTAATATTTATACCATAATTCTAAGCATAAAGGCCTATTTTACCTACAGATATTTGTTAAACCAACTTACCTTGCCAAAAAATAAAAGCAGCCATTTTGAATGGCATTGCATTTGGAACACTTCTGATAGAGGAACTACTTGGAGTGCCATTCACGTGTCAAGAATCTTCGCACTTCTGAATTCGTATCACCTGCAAATACGCATCTAAGCTGGTGGATGTATGTTTATAGTTGCAAAAATCATCATTCCTCCTATACAGTTTTGGGCTTGTCAGATTTCACAAGCTAAGCACTGTCTGGTTTGATCAGTATTTGCGTGCCAAACATCCAGCAAAAACACCCAGTGCTGCAAGAAACATTGTTGGGGAATGATTAAGTGGCACTTTTGCCAGAGCCAGTATTGATCAGTCCCCCAAAATGGAAATGTACTGCTGAAGATGCTATCTATCAAAATAAACACAAAACCCAGTGTCCTGAGAGAAACGTTAGGATACTGTTTCTTTAAATTTTAAGCATGAAGAGAGGCAAAGGGAGTCTAGGAAAGATTCTCAGCCAAATTTCCACAGAAAAGCAGGCACAGAGAATCAACCACTTTACACTTTAGGGATCATTTTGTTTTCTTTATTCTAATAATGTTCCTTTTCTTATAGCAAAAAAAAAAAAAAAAAAAGAGTTTTTCCTGTGATGTTTTTCCAATTGTATTTCAATTGGAAACAACATTTAATAATAAGCTATGTCCATATTAATAATAAATGAAGTGCTGTAAACTACATTTTAATGGTTTTTATAGGCACTCTTCTACCACCAAGGCAGCTTTATTTCACTGCTGGGCATATTTGATGCTGTTTATATTATAGCCCTGATGGGTAGGAGATATTATCATTAAGATTAAGAAATAGTTCCATTCTAGCAAGGAAAATACCTACACATTCACATATATGGGCCTTGTTCATGCTAGCAGCTGTGCACAGCCAAATCCTCTGTTTCTTAAAGGCTGTGCTTGGTCACAGGAATTAACCCATGATGATCAGTTTGTGGGGCCAGGCCCACAGCTTTATGAAATGTTTTGTGGTTATTCAGTGAGATATTAGGCAGGAATGTTTTAAAGGGGCGTAAGATGTTAGGTTCCAAACTCTCTTAAATATAATTTGAAATCCCAGTCTCACTGAATCATAGAATACTAGAACTAGAAGGGACCTTGAGAGAGCATCAAGTCCAGGCCTCTGCACTTACAACAGGACAAAGCACCATCCAGATCATACGTGACAGATGTCTGTCCAACCTGTTCTTAAATATCTCCAGTGATGCAGATTTCACTATATCCCTTGGCAATTTTTTCCAGTGCTTAATACCTCTGAAAGGAAGTTTTTCTTAATGTCCACTTAAACCTCCCTTGCTGAAATTTAAACATATTGCTGCTTGTCCTTATCAGAATTCAAGGAGAACAATTTCTCTCCCTCCTCTTCGTAGCACCCTTTTAGGTACTTGAAAACTGCTATCATGTCCCCTCTGTCCTCTCTTTTCCAAACTAAATAGACCCAATTCTTTCAGTCTTTCCTCATAGCTTATGTTTTCTAGACCTTTAATCATTCTGGTTGTTCTTCTCTGGACATTGTCCAATTTCTCCACATCTTTCATGAAATGTTATGTCCAGAACTGGACATAATACTCTAAATGAGGCCTAATCTGTGCAGAGTAGCGGGGAAGACTTACTTCTTTGTGTCATGCTCACAACACTCCTGTTAATGCATCCAAAAATCATGTTTGCTTTTTTTGCAATGGTGTCACACTGTTGACTCATTTTTAATGTGTGTAGTCCACTATGACCCCTTGATCGTTTTCTGCAGTACTCCTTCCTAGACTGTCACTTCCTATTTTGTATGTGTGAAACGGATTGTTCCTTCCTAAGTGGAGTACTTTGCATTTGTCCTTATTAAACTTCATCCTATTTACCTCACACCATTTCTCAAGTTTGACCAGATCATTTTGAATTATGACCCTATCCTCCAAGCACTCACAACTCCTCCCAGTTTGGTATCATCTGCAAACTTTATAAGTATATTCTCTATGTCATCATCTAAATCATTGACGAAGCTACTGAACCAAACTGGTCCCAAATCTGATCCCTGCTGACCCCCACTTGTTATGCTCTTCCAGCATGACTGTGAACCATTGATAACTACTCTCTGAGAATGGTTATCCAACCAGTTATGTACTAACCTTATAGTAACCCCATCTAGGTTATATTTCCTTTGTTTATTGATAAGGTCTGTAGCCTGATCTAAGATTATGTTTAAATTCTAATTATTCACTTTTAGGGTTGACCGGTTCTTTGTCCCAGGATCAGGCCCAGTATTCAATTATTCTGTGATTGGGAACCCTGATGTACATGGTTACAACACACTATAGAAACTCTGTCCTTTCCTATTTTAACTTCTGATCCTACCTGATTTTTCACTGGCAACCTACTCAATATTCATTGGCAATTTTCACTTATTATTCCTACCTATAGTTGTAGTGGTTACAAGCAAATAGGTGTATTTACTATGCATATTTTCTGCTTTACTCTTCTCATGTACCACTAGTGTGTTCCAAATGCTTGAGGAATCTGAAAGAACTAAGGACAGGTTTCATAATCAGACTAGGAATTGACTGTTAACACGCATAACAGCTTATTTGAAGATGACAGCAATTTCCTGCTGTTTGAAATAATACTTCGCTGATTCCTAAATGGGAGTTCAAAGCTGGTTATGATAAATAAATATATACATTTATATATATATTGTAGAAGCTGAAATGTGGGTGGGGCTGGAATTTTTCTAAATTGTATTTATCATTTGTTAAGTCAAGAGACAAAGTCATTGATATATAAGTATAAAAAACATAAAAGGAGTTACACAACATTCTGTAACCACTGAAGAAAGTGAGAAAGGAATTTGAACAGGAAATAGAATGCACTACATTTCAGGGGTCTGAATTTGAGACTCTAGCTCAGACTTCATTCTTGAGTTGGCAGAGACCCCAGGGTAGAGGTGTCAAACTCCTCCATAGGATGGAGGGAGTACCCCTGTGGCCAGTGCAAAAAGAGTATCTGTGAGATTCAAAGGGAATGTTAAGAGTTTTGAAACTCTGAGAACACCATAAGAGATTGATACAGGAGGAAAAGGTAAGCTTCATTATACTTGGTAACAATATATATGCATACAGTGCCCAAGGGAATATTTCATTGAATCAGGCATAGATGCTGCATTTGCTTAGGGAAACCAGCTCCCCCACTCTCCCCCACACAACACAAAACCCTAGAAATTTGAGACTCTAGGGTCAAAAAACCATCATTTTAGATAATGTCTTATAAGATGAACACAGTAGCCTAAACAGACATCTCTGAACTGAAGAAATCAGTTGTCTCTAAATGGAAATTTCAATGTCTAATTTTGTTTTCCTATTAACACAGTTACTACAGAACATTAAAACACAATTAAAGCTATAAAAATCTTTTTTCCCAAAAGGAAATAGTAATATCTGTATAATTTGGGATGTATGTCTTCCTTTCTATTAGTTTATAAGCTAGTTGAGCATCCAGATCGATATATACCAAGATGTCAAACCTTTTAAAAAATGTAATGAATTAAACCGTGAAGTGACATACTCTGCTGTATATAATATAGTGCGTTTTATCAAGCTTTCCCTTTTTCATGGCTTCCATGCGAAAAATTCAAAACAAGGAACAAACAATAACAACAGAAAATGTGTAAATTTTTGAAATGGTGTCATTAATTTGATGTATAAAGTAGTTTATTGTACTGAGAAAAATGCTTGCTTCATAGATTTCAAGGCCAGAAAGGGGCCCTTTTGGCTATGTTGTCTGCCTTCCAACATAACACAGGGCATAACATTTCCCCCACAATAATTCCTAGAACATACCTTTTTAGGACAAAATCCAATCTAGAATTTCAAATGTTCAGCAATGGAGAATCCAGAATGACCCTTTCACCTGTAGAGTTTAGAGTACATTTCTACTCTGAACTGTGACTTAAAAATAGCATGTGGAGGTTCTATCTTTTAATTATTCCAAACCAAGGGTGCGTCTAGACAGCACCCTTCTATCGGAATAAGCTACGCAATTTGTGCTACACAATAGCTAGAGAGTTTAAAGATGTGGCATTGCTATTTCAGGATTACCTAGGGACGTGGTAGAATCTTCATCACTAGAGGTTTTAAATTCTCAGCTTGACAAAGCCCTGGCAGGAATGATTTAGTTGGGATTGGTCCTGCTTTGGGCAGGGGGCTGGAATCGATGACCTCCTGAGGTCTCTTCAAGCCCTAGGATTCTATGATTCTATAATACTTCCGGTATCCTGAAATAGTGCCGCAGTCTAGACGTACCCCAAATGTGCTCACCCCACTGCAAGCATGTGTTTCTTCTAACTACCAGTCCTAATTGAGCCTCTTTAAGGTGCCTCAAGTTGAACACCAAGTACTGAGGCCCTCAAAAATCACTTCTTAAAATCTTGGTTTTATTCTTACCTAGTTTATATAAGAAACATTTACACTTGAATAGGAACCAGTCATGTTAGTATAACTATATTACTGCCACTAAAATAACTTGTCTTCCTAGTTTTTATTCTAAGTGATTTGCATAAATATCTCCAAACTGACTCTCTTTAAAAGCTATTTCCACCACAAAACACCAGTTGCCAGTGGCATGAAGAAAAGTGGGTCAAATGGATCACATATCATTAGAAAAGAAGCAACTTGATTATAACAAGGCTATTCTTCTGGTCTCCGCACCTTCATTGACGGTGAATGGCTACACTGGCCTTAGATCTTTTAAATTGTTTTCCACAGACTGCCCATCAAGCAGAACATTTTACACCATCTGATTAGACAATGCAAGAAAGCATTAATGCAAACTGCTACCATAATTTCAATGTACCATGCCCGTTCCACAGTCATTATTACTTTTCAGATAAGAAAAGGCAGTTACAGAGTAAGTTACACATCAATTATTTGTTAAAGAAATTTTAAGATGTTGGTAGCTATATGCTCTTTCTATGAGAGTGGGATTGAAAGAGCAGGCTACAGTTTAAAACTGTCACTGCCAGTAATGATATTCAAGGGACTAGAGAAAGAAGCTTTTCTTTTTAAACAAAACAAAACCCTGTAGGCAGTCCCAGGCATGTAACCAATTACTTATCTACTTGTCCATCTACCTTTTGTTGTATGAATATTTTTCACAGTATGAATATCTTAAGACCTTCATAGATACTTACTGTAGATTGTCAAATTGCTGTTACTTAAAAAAACCCAAATGTGATAGCAGTTCATAATGGGGGCACTGCTGTCTCAATCACAGTACAGCAACCACTGTGCGGCACAAAAGAGGTGAGGCAGATATCTGCAGCAATTATTTTGGCTTTAACGATAATAAACTGTTGGGCAATTTGGTTGCTCCGTGTGCAGACTGAAATTTGGTTTTATAATGTTCTCTTATGAGCTCTGTGAGTTGAACACAAATGCGAGGCACCAAGTGCAAAGGTACACAGAGTATTTATTTATTTAAACGCCTGAGGAAAAATCTTCTTTCCTTAAACACCTGAATAGGCTTCTTTCCATTATCTTCATTTATATTGTAAATGTGAATATGGTATTCATCTCATTTGAACTCATGACCTCCTTTCTCATAATGTTTAACGACTCAGAATCCCAGCTCTACCACATAGATGCCCAGTAAAGTTTGCTTTTTCAGGGCAGACATTTTCAGCTACTCATGTATGGATTTCTTTCAAAGTCTGTCATTGTTCCTTTCAGAGTCTAGACAGGCTGATAAAACCTTGTCAAAGCTTAATGACTCCACATGACAAGTGAGCCATTCCTTCTCTCCTCCTTATGCCTTATCATAATTCTGGTCTTTACTCCTTGATTATTCTGCACTTACATTCATATAAGATCTGATCTGTACACTTTCATAGAATAAGTGAAGGAATTTTTTATTTTGCTTGTCCTTATGTGCATTTATCCCTGTCCATTAAATTACTGTGTATTTCTGTTCATATTAAACAAACAATTTTTCTGTGAATGTGCCCTGAAACATCTGAACATAAGTGCCTCCTTCAGACTGGCAGACTATGAATTTTGCTTACCTTTGCTTGATGTATATGTTTTTACCCATTCTTCTACCTTGTCCTTGAGTGCACTTTTTTCTTTCTTTTTCACCTATTCAATTTCAGATTTTAACCTCCTTCCATTAGATCTCTGGAATCTTCTTAATTTGTTTGGGCACTCCAATAACTTTATTTTCTTTAAAATCTTATTTCAAAATCCCAATCCAGGCCCAAGGTCTTCATTTACTGCTTTTACTTCATATTGCAATAAGCAAAACTGTAAGGATACGAAATAGCTATCCCGTGTCTTCACAGCAAGGCCGTTAGTTTGGATTCACTATTCCAGCATCCCTTTAAACCTCATTCTTTGAGGAGTAAGGGACATTTCAGAATAGCTACCACCAGCTATAGCTCTGTGTAGACAGCGCCAAATGACGAAATAAGCTATTTGGAAATAGCATCAAAATAAGATTTGCAATTTGCATAGCTCGAATTGCATATCTTATTTTCAGTTATGGTGCAGTGTAGATGCAACCTGAGGCTATGTCTAGGCTGCAGGCTTCTTTCAGAAGAACTTTTTTTTGGAAGAGAACTTCCGAAAAAACTTATTCCGAAAGAGAGTGTCCACACACAAAAGCGCATTGAAAAAGTGATCTGCTTTTTCTACCGACAGCATCCATTCAGTGTGGACACTATCTTGCGTTTAAGCTGTGATTACTATGGATGGAGTGGCCACCAGGGCACCTGTGCTTTTTTCCTTTTCCCTCTTCTTTTGAAAGAACTCCCTCTTCCCCATCCACACATGCCTTTTTTCCGAAAGAGCTCTTTCGGAAAAAAGCTTCTTCCTCATAGAAAGAGGAGTACCAATGCCGGAAAAAACTCTCTGTTCTTTCAATTTACTTTCAGAAGAACATGATTGCGGTGTGGATGTAACTCAAGTTTTGTCAGAAAAATAGTTATTTTTCTGACAAAATTCTGTAGTGTAGGCATACCCTAAGGCTATGTCTACACTCGCAGCTTCTTGCGGCAAAAATATGCAAATGAGGCTAACCATGGAATATCGCTGAGCCTCATTTGCCTACCTAATGAGCCGCCATTTTTGCAGAAGAGCTCTTGCGCCAGAAGGAGATGTCTACACTGCTCCTTCTTTTGCAAGAAAACCCCTCTTGCGCAATGCCGTTATTTTTTGAGGAGTAACGTTAGTTCGAACCAAGGGGTTTGGTTCGAACTAACGCATCCTGGCGTGCACTTTAACTTTTGGAACAGCTGTTGAGTGGAATAACGCGCCGGCGAGATCATGCTGATGAAACACGGTATATTTAAATCCCCACTTCATTAGCAATTTTGGTCATCTACATTTGCATCCCTAGTTCGAACTACGGTGCAAGTGTAGACGTACCCTAACTGGCGTAATGGCATTGAGCAAGAGGGGTTTTCTTGCACAAGAAGGAGCAGTGTAGACATCTCCTTCTGGCGCAAGAGCCTCTTCTGCACAATGGCGGCTCATTAGGTATGCAAATGAGGGTCGGCAAAATTCCATGGTTAGCCTCATTTGAATATTTCTGCTGCAAGAAGCTGTGAGTGTAGACATAGCCTAAGAGAGCATAGTCTCTGATCTTCTCCTCTGAAGTTGATGGTAAAACTTTCCAGGATCAGGCCACAAAATGCTAATTCTACATGCCCCTTTCCTCTTATGAGACACAGGCTAATCCTTATGTGGCAATCTCATAATTTCCCCCAGTATCTCTGGCTTGTTTTGGAAGTTCAGAGCTTTCATTCTAAGTGTGTATGGTGCCTAGCACCATGGTGTCTTATGGTGAGATTTGACCAGGACCTGAAGGCATCCCTGCAGTAACTATTAAAAACTATTAAACCAGAATAGGCATATAATTTCTTAAACTCAGCTGCAGATTTTTTTAGTGTTTTGGGCTTGAAGTCTCCTGTCTCAGATGTATTGTTTGCTTGGTTTCCTACTTTTCTTTGTTCTTTTAATGCTGCAGGTATAGGGAGGGTAGCTGATGGAGAAGAGGTGGGAAGTGTTAAACTCTTGTCAGACTTGGAAAAAGCTTTTCTTAGTATTAAAATTACTTGTTCCTCTGTCTCTAGAATATACAAAAGAAAAGTTTCAGTCAAGACAGAGTTTTAAAATGACATTAATTGTTTTATAGCTTAGAAGAAAGAGATAAGTATTTGCAGAGGCAAAGGAAAAAATTGGCAAGGTCTGATATCAAAAGGTTTTCAGTATTAAGCCTCAAGAGGGGAACACAAAAATATATTGCTAGAGTATAGAAGGCACTATTCTGGTTACACATCATTAATCCTGATAAAGACCAACAATATGGAAGGGTTGCAGGCTAGCTGGAATAATGTAAAATTTGTTAGAGTTTCCCTGCAGAAGTAGTTCAGTAGCAGCTTGTGGATGAATACATTTTCCCAGATCACAGGAATCAATCTTCCTTTGTTTACAAAAAGTGACTTTTGGGTGTGTCCTTTCTTTTCAAATTACAGTTGTGGTATAGTTTTGTTTAGATAGGTTTTTGATTCCTTCTACCCACAGTGCAGACATGGGGCAATTGTTAATCCCCATAGGAACAGCAGGAACACAGTAAGAAAGTGTACATACACCATTAATATGAATTGTGTAGTATGATAGGAAACTATATACAATCCATATTAATGCTTTCCAGTGTTCCAGTATGCACAGTGCCTGTAGGAATGCACACCATTCTACTGCTAGTACTGATTACCCTGCATGTGCAGAAAGACTTTGTAGAAAGCAGGTGTTAACATGGCAGAGTAGCCCTTGTATTTCAGCAAACCAAACAGCTGTTTCTGACTGCAGGGGGAACAAGACAGCCTCCTTTGTGACTGTAAAAGCTCTTGATAGCTCTTTACTCCATTGCTCCTTTCTGAGAATAACTAGGCAATACTCAACTTAAGTTTAGTTTTAAAAAATTGCTGAAGAGTATGTCATTTCATTTTTAGCTTGAGCTTTTCCGATACTATTTTTGTGTTATACATAGAAAGAAATTGGCTTAGAACTGAAATTAACCTAAAAGAATGAATTGTGGATGAAGGATTCTACTTAATAGTTGTACACAGTTGAGTCAGTAAATGACCTCTAAGTGTGTCTTTGTCCTACAAGAGACCGATATAACCTGACTTAACTGCATTCTGAATAAAAGCCTTTAATAATTGCATTTTTCTAGTTACATGTATGTCCCCATCAGATCCTGAAATAAACTCCATATAAATATTTTTTTAAAATACTAGCCCTGCCTCTAAAATATATGGGTCATATTCTGTTCTTTAACAATTCATAGAAAGGGGAGTGATGTTGCAGGAAAAGAGATAAATATGAGGACAGAAAAATGTGTATTTTTAATGGCACGCACAAGGACCAAATTCTTATGCCATTTCAGAATTTGGCCCATTGTCTACATCTTGCAGGTGATATTAGCAAGTCCCTATTACGGGCCATGCGTTGTTTTTAATTTCTGTTTTTCAATAGATTTTTCACATCAGGTCAAAATGGGGAAACACACAACAAGAGGAAATGTAGTTATTAAAGGTTTTTATTCACACAATCTTTATGCCAGTTATGTTTATGTCTTATAGACAAAACAAACAAAACCAAAAACACTGAACGGTCATTTACTGACTGAAAAGTGTGTGATCATAAATATAATCCTTAGTGAATAATTCTTTTCTTAGACTCTGTTTGTTGGTGATTTTCTTTTTTCTATCAGAAGGCCTTTTCTACACTGGAGTTGCTAGGTAGCGTATGTGTATCTGTACCTTGCAATCAAAAGCAGGCTGTGTCCATGCTGCAGTGTGTAGCTACTAGCTACCGTGAAAGACTCCGGCAGGAGGAGGCAGTTGGAAAAGGCTCTGTCATAGCATTTCTTTACAGTCTCTCCCTCGCCTTCCACCCACATCATAGCCTTTGACCACTAAGTCCAAGGAAAGAGTCAGGCAGCTCCCTGTAGTGGGGAAAGACTCCAGCTGCCACAAATTTTACCCTCTGGCTTTTTCTGATAATGGAGCCTTTCCCTAGACAGGGGGAAAACTCTGGCAGTGGGAATCAGCATGTTACTAAATTGCTAAAGATAGTACTGTCAATGGGGAAAGCACTGCTTGGGCATGTAGAGGGTTGTGTAGGATATTCAGCCTAAGGTTCTGTTCTACATTTACTCTACTCTCATAAACAACATATCACCGTCTACATGGCTATATATACCTATGCTTGCTAGATGTGTACTGTCTGTACCCTACATGCTGTCTTTATTTACATATATTTTGAGATGAAAAGCAGAGCAACATGATTCTGCTGCTCCTGTATTTAGAAAGAGGGAGTCTGCCAATGTGGAGGGAAATGGTTATAAATGTCTTTTATTGCAGAGGGTACAATAAGAGTGTTTGAAGCTGGGTAACAGATTTAAATTTCTTGCTTTTCAACTTGAAATTCATCGCTGACATACTTTGGGGAAAAAGTACATTCAATACAGTAGAATTTTATAAATATAGTGTTTATATTAAAATATCATTTTTCCATTGAACTGTTGCAGAAGCATAAGTACAGTTCTTTGAAAAATTGAAATTACCTGGTATAATGCCTTTAAACATTTAGGACTCAGTCGTGGTCTTTGATATGCAGGTGCACACTGCTGCCTATCGAGGTAAAACACCAGCCACCTGCGTAACTACATGTGTTGTTTTTTTTAAATTGTTTTTTAAAGCAGACTGTCAATGATTTCTGTTTATGCACAATATCAGAGGAAAGGATCAAGACGTTAATTGCAGACTCCTTACCAATCTTTTGTATGGGATTATCTACACACGGAGCTATTCAGAAATAGCTAATCCTGTATAATTCTCTTCCTCCACAAGTGAATGCTCTTCTTTTTCCAGAGCAAGAGCACCTTGCTCCTACTATGTTTAATCCAAGTGGTGGATACACAAGCCAAGTGAGTTATTGTAAAGAACAAGGTAGTTTGGTTAAGCTAAACCATCCGGGTGGGTAAGATAAAAAGGGACAAATGGTGCCCTTATCCTGGAATACAAATGTTCATACATGGAGCTAATCAAGATTAGCTGTTCCTGAAAAACTGTGCATGTTGGTACTAAATATCTAGGGTCATGATTCTTAGGTGATGTAAATCAGTGTAGCTCTATTGATTTAAGTTCATGCTTAAGTGCTTGGTTGAGTCTGTGCCTAGAATTGCTTATTTGACTAAGCAACTTGTTTTCCTTTATTGTGATGGAGTTAGACTTTTAGCTTCTCCTTTCTCTCTTTTTAAAGTTTCATCAATTAACTTTCTCCATGAGATAAATATCAGGAATACATGAATGTGACGTTATTACAAATAATGAAGTTATACAATTTTAGTTGAACAGACTTTAGATATGGAGTTAGATTTCAGGGCAGGGAAGGTGCAGAGAAAGAGAATGGACAATTTTATCACCTGGAAATCATTTATTTTTTTCATGAAAACTACAGTGAGGCTGATTTACTTTCTGGTTAAGCATCACATAAAGCATCTTGTTCATATGTTCCCTTTTTGTTGTATTTTGTATAATTGGCCTTAATTATTAGCCATTTTAATGTTAATGAAATGTTACTGAGCTATAGAATTACTTGGTCCTTTTCCAAGGCCTGATCTAAAGCCTATTGGAGGATAGTGGGGGAGATATCTTTAAAGTGTTTGACTTCTTGGATAAAATAAAGATAACTGAATGTCTGTAATAGATGATGTATTTCATTACTTTAGTTCTACTTTCCAAATGCCAAAAAAGTTCTTCTTGGCAGGGAATTTTTACACATGGTATTTATCATAATGTGAAAAAGATTTCAAGTTTTAACAATTTTTTCACTGTTAAACAGGTTACAAGGAAGATGTCTTTTCCCCACCAATTAAAGCCCAATTCAGAAAAAACAAACAAACCCTTAAACATATTAACCTTAATTTCTTTGGTGGTTGTAACCTAATAGACCTATTTAGGTTCTTTGTTATTGATTCTAATAAGAACAACATAAGAACAGCCATGCTGGATCATATGAAAAGTCTATTTGCCCAGTATCCTGTCTTCTGTCAGTGGCTAATGCCATGTCCCCCAGAGGGAAATAACAGAACAGGTAATCATCAACTGATCCATCACCTGTTGCCCATTTCTAGCTTCTAACATAGAGACTAGGACCACCATTTCTACCCATAATGGTAATAAGTATTGATGGACCTATCCTCCATGAATTTATCTAGTTCTTTTTTGAACCCTGTTAAAGTCTTCATCTTTACAACATCCTCTGGCAAGGAATTCCACAGGTTGTGCATTTTGTGAAAAAGAATTCCTTGTATTTTTAAAAAATCTGCTAATTTCATGTGGTGACCTTAGTTCTTGTGTTATGGGAACAAGTAAATAGCTTTGTCATGTTTTGCACACCTCTATCATAAACCCCCTCCCCTTCCTACACACACACTTAATTTTGACCTTTTCTAAGATGAAATGTCCAAGTCTTATTAATCTCTCCTTGTGGTAGCCTTTCAATACCAGTAATAATTTTTGTTGTCCTTTTCTGAACTTTTTCCAATGTTAAGATATCTTTCTTGAGATAAGGTGACTGCATATGTATGCAGTATTCAAGATGGGGGCATATAATGGATTTATAGATGCAATAAGATATTCTCTGAGGAATATGACTAGTTATCTCTCTCCATTTCGAAAACTGACCATCTATTTCTACCCTTTGTTTAACTAGTTATCAGTCCATGAGAGGACCTTTTCTTCTGTCCCATGACAGCTCACTCTGCTTAAGAGTCTTTGGTGAGAGATAACGCTTTCTGGAAATCTAAGTACACTATAGCCACTGGATTCCCCTTGTCCACATGCTTGTTGACCATCTCAAAGAATTCTAGTAGATTGGTGAAGCATGACTTTCCTTTACAGAAACCATGTTGATTTTTCCCCAGCAAATTATGTTCAGCTATGTGTCTGACAATTCTGTTCTTTATTATAGTTTCAACTAATTTGCCTAGTACCGAAGTTAGACTTATTAGCCTGTAATTGCCAGGATCATTTAAAAAAAATGGTGTCACATTAGCTATCTTCCAGTCATTTGCTACAGGAGAACATAAGAACATAAGAATGGCTGTACTGGGTCAGACCAAAGGTCCATCTAGCCCAGTAGCCTGTCTGCCGACAATGGCCAGCACCAGGTGCCCTGAAGGGGTGGATCGAAGACAATGATCAAGCGATTTGTCTCGTGCCATCCATCTCCAGCCTCTGACAAACAGAGGCCAGGGATACCATTCCTACCCACTGGCTAATAGCCTTTTATGAACCTAACCTCCATGATTTTATCTAGCTTCTCTTTAAACTCTGTTATAGTTCTAGCCTTCACAGCCTCCTCTTGCAAGGAGTTCCACAGGTTGACTATGCACTGTGTGAAGAACTTTCGCTTATTTGTTTTAAACATGCTACCCATTAATTTCATTTGGTGTCCTCTAGTCCTTATATTATGGGAACTAATGAATGACTTCTCTTTATTCACCCTCTCCACCCCACTCATGATTTTATATACCTCTATCATATCCCCCCCTCAGTCTCCTCTTTTCCAAACTGAAGATAAAAGGGTAAGTTATGAATCACAGTTAGTAGTTCCGCAATTTCACTGTTGATTTTTTTCAGACTGTTGTGTGAACACCATCTGGTCATGGTGACTTGTTACTGTTAAGTTTATCAATTTATTCCAAAACCTTCTCTAATGACATGTCAATCTGGGACAGTTCCTCAGATTTGTCACTTAAAAAGAATGACTCAGGTTTGGGAATCTCCCTTGCATCTTCAGTTGTGAAAACCAATGCAAAGAGTTCATTTAGTTTCTCCACAAAGAGTTTATTGTCTTCGAGTGCTTCTTTAGCATCTTTGTTGCCCAGTGGCCTCACTGGCTGTTTAGCAGGCTTCCTGCTTCTGATGTACTAACAAAAATTTTTACTATTACTTTTTGAGCTGTTACTTTTTACTTGTTGGGTATGTACAGTGACAGTTTTTGTCTTCAAATCATTTTATAAGACATTAACTAAATATTAATTTAAAAATCACTTATTCATATCTCCTATTTGCTTGTTGGAACCCCTATGGTTATACTCAGGGGATTTTTTTTCCAGTATGAAAAACTCGAATAGGTATTGACACTTGTAATGTACTTATCTAGTCAAGCCAAATTTGTCCATACATTTTCTTATATCTGATTATCCAAATGACAACAAGAAGTCTTGTCCAAGAAGAGCATTCTAGAAGGGGAGGGAAATCATGTGGACAAACCTCTGCTACATTTCCGTATACCATGTATCATTTTCATATATGGATGAATCTCTGTAACATTTCCATATAACCATGTATCATTCTCATATAACTTTGTATTAAGAGAAACTTTATAAGTCTTTATCTAGATAGATCTTGTATAGATCTTTGCTTCTTATAGACCATAGAAAATTTGTATTAAGCCCTTTATGTTATAGGCCTTAGGAATAGGAAAATGCCTTTTTCTAGGAGTAGAATAGATCTCTCCCCTTTCATTGATTGTCCTGTTGAAATGAATGAGGTGTGAATGGAGAAGCCTTGAGAGATGAGCACCTCCAGCAGCATTTGCAAGGGTGGAGAGAGTCTGGGAGCCAGATCCAAAGACAACAAGACTTGTGAAGTGAGCTCATTGAAAAGAAGATTGGACATATAGATGGCCTTGGGAGTCAAGCAGCCAGTGCCTGCCCTTGGAAGGACCCTCTTTGAAGCAGCATTAAAAAAGGGCAGGTAATGACTAACTGGCTGCATGAGAGGGATAAATATGAGGCATGTTGCAGAGGGACCCGGGTTTTCATCTTGTCAATATGGGAGCCTCGATCCGGATCGGCAGAAGCCCGGCTCCACCCCTGCCCCATCTGACTTATCTGGCCAGTGTAGTTAGGGGGAGCAACTATTGGTAACAATAAGACAGAGTGTGCATGTGTGTGTGAGAGAGAGTGCATGAATGTAATGTATCATATGCATATGATAAAGTATTGATTGATCTATGTATGTTCAATAAATGTGGCGTGTTGCTTTATCCCCCTGAAAAAGATCCCGGGTGCTTCTTTTAAGCACAACAATCAGCTATCTTCAAGAATGTGAAAACAGAGAGATTTTAATGTTCGAGTATAGAACATATTTAGAAAATGTAGAGGTAAAACATCTGACATTGTTCAGGTAATTTGGAAAACACTTTTTTTGCAGATTGTTCTAGTACACTGCATCAAGTTTAAAAAATGGACACGCTGGGCTTTTCCTTAAGTTATGGAATATTTCATACACTAATTTGTCTGCAGAGCCATTTCTGATTCTGTGTCTTATGTTCTGAAAATATCATGCTTAAGGGCACTGTCAAAGTTCAGCAAGGATTTTTTTTTAAACATGGATGAATTCTGTTTTCCTCCTTCATCAGAGATGGTGACCATTGGCAGAGATGGGAAGGGCCAGTGTTCTAAGGTGGTACTAAGAAGTCTCTTTATCAAGTGCTTGTCTGTCTGGTTCTTGTTCACTTGCTTACAATCTAATGACCATATTCAGGGGTGTGAAGTAATTTTCTATCAGATTACATTAACAGAGACTCCCCCTTCTCCCCCCTTCCCCCCCCCCCCACTTTCTCCTACAGCAATATACAGTTTCCTTGCTGAGTATATAGTAGAATAATGGAATACTAGGGTTGGAAGTGATCTTGGAAGGCTGTGCTCAGAGCAGAACCAACTCCAACTAAATCATCCCAGCCAGAACTGGCCTTGAAAACATCTACCATCTCCTTAGCCAATACATTGAACACTTCACCACCCTTCTAGTGACATAGTTTTTTCCTAGTATCCAACCTAGAACGTCTGCACTGCAACTTGAGGCCATTTCTTCTTGTTCTGTCATCTGCCACCACTGAGAATAGCCTAGCTCCATCCTCTTTGGATCCCACCCCCGTTCAGGTAGCTGAAGACTTCAGTCAAATCCTCCCTCCCATCACTCTTCTCTTCTACAGACTAAATAAGCCCAGTTCCCTCAACTTCTCCTCATAAGTAATGCATCCCAGCCCCCTAATTATTTTTGTTGCCCTCCACTGGACTCTCTCCAATTTGTCCATATCCTTTCTACACTGGGGGTTCCAAAACTGGACAAAATACTCCTGATGTGGCCTCACCAGTGCCAAATGGAGTAGAATAATCACTTCCTACAGTCTGCTGGCAATGTTCCTACTAATGCAGCCCAATATGTTGTTAACTGTCTTGGCAGTAGAGGCACACTGTTGACTCATATCCAGCTTCTCATCCACTGTAATCCCTAGATCCTTTTTCTGCGGAACTGCTGCTTAGTCAGTCAGTCCCAGCCTGTAGCAGTGCTTGGGATTCTTCTCTCCAAAATGAAGGATTCTGCTTGTGTTGTTGAAACTCCGATTTCTTTTAGCCCAATCCTCCAATTTATCTAGGTCACTCTGGACCCTATCTCTACCCTTCAGCATATCTACCTCTCCCCTTCTAGCTTCGTGTTATTAGCAAACTTGCTGAGGGTGCAATCTGCCCCATCATCCAGAATATTAATGGAGATATTAAACAAAAATGGCTCTAGGACAGAGCCCTGGTGTACTCTGCTTGATATCAGTTGCCACCTAAACATTGAGCCATTGATCATTTCACTATCCTTTGAGCCTGACGATATACTCAGCTTTCTGTCCACCTTATAGTTCATTCATCCAGGCCAGTCTTGTTTAACTTGCTTGGAAGAACAGTGTGGGAGATGATGTGAAAAGCTTTTCTAAAGTCAAGATATACCACTTTGATCACTTTCCCCATATCCACAGAGCCCATTATCATAGAAAGCAACAGGTTGGTCAGGCATGACTTGTTGTTGGAGGATCAATGTTGACTGTTACTGATCACTTATCTCACTTAACTTATTCCCTATCATTACAGGGTTCGTAGGCACTGGTTCTCCTCAATGCTTTCTAATTCTTGCCTGTTGCATACAACAGTTGAGTCTTCTGAAGAGTTGAATACTTTGGTCTAATTCTTTTGCAGGGATGGCTGGCGCTAGTAACATGTGATATACAAGAGGTCAAACTAGATCATCTAGTGATCCTTTCTGGCCTTTAACTATGACACTGTGTTTCAAGTTGGGTCTAGCTTATGAATGTGCTGACAAACTGATGAGTGTCAGTGGAAGTGTCTTGGCTTTTCCAAGAAGAATGAAAGAAATGTTTTACAAGGTAAAGCTAAATTGTGGCCATTGTGTAAATTGTTTTCCACTACTTAGCTATTGCACAGGAGTTTTTAATAATTCCATGTGACAAAAATAAGACAGTCTTGCTCAGTTAGCTAGTGACCATCCTACATTCAAAACAAGTGAATACCAGATAAGATCCTTGAGCCAGGTTGGGTCTTCACTTACTCAGATTACCTTTGGTGTAATTATATTAACCCTTACACTGGTCTGTGGAGGACAAAGGATAATTTTTTTCACTTCAGAGTAGGAAAACCATAATCTACAATACATAAGAATAGAGATATTATATTAGACCAAAGATTTATCTAGCCCAGCATCAGATCTTCTGGCAGTGACTAATGCCAGGTGCCTCAGAGGAAATGAACAGACTAGGTAATCATTAAGTGATGAATCTGCTGTCACCCATTCCCAGTTTCTGGCTAACAGAGGCTAGGGACCCCATCCCTGACCATTCTAGTTAAAAGGCAATGATGGACCTATCCTCCATGAATTTATCTAGATTTTTTTTTAACTCTGTCGTAGTCTTTGCTTTCACAACATCCCCTGGCAAAGAGTTCCACAGGCTGACTCTGGATGGTGTGGAAAAAAACTCTTCCTTTTATTTGTTTTAAACGTTCTGCCTATTCATTTCATTTAGTGAAATTCAATGCCTTCTGTTGTAAGGTACTGGAGAGCTGTGTCCTAGTTACTTAAAACCATTGCAGAATGTTACACTTTTCTAGTATAACAACATCTTTGTTACCAAAAAGAATTTTATACACAATGTACTTTACTTATTATTGTACACTTGAGTCATTTTTAGGAGAGTGTTTATTAGGTTACATGTTATTTACAACTTGCATATAATAAATATCAGCCATCAGAATGAACCTCATTTTCTTCTTTCCTCATTGTATAGGAGTGGGCAAGCAAATGTGCTTAATTGTGTTTTCATCTGAGCTACTAGAAACTGCGCCAGATTGTTAGACATGGAAGACTGCTTAATATCAGTTTTGTCCCCAACAGGGGTCTCTAAAGACCTGGTTGCCAGGAAACACAGAGCCAAAGGTACCTCTACAGACAGTAACAGTGGATGGTTGTTTTCTGTGGAATTCTCCAGATCTTTAATTGCTCAGAGAAGTCAGTGATAGTCTGCTTATCTATTCTCATCTATGCAGAGTTGCTTGTTTTTTTCACCCTTTTTATTCTTTCAGCTTCATGAAGCATTTGTACTGCTCTGCTGGGCACTTGATAATCAATTCTCTTATTTCTATTGTCCTGCAATAATTTATGCAGTGTATCCAATTAATATGCACCCTATTAAAATCTCCTAAAGTGAAACTGTTTCACTTACTTTGAACTTTTATTTGAAATCCCAAGCTCATTTAAAATTGAATGAATCGTTCCTCCTTGATCAACTGTAGATTCTTGTTGAAATTTGAATATTGTATATTGGAGCCATCCACAGATTTTTTTGACAGCTTGAGTACATTTCCAGATGGTGTGTAATCACCATTCCTTTTAAAATCTGTTTTTATAATGGTGATAATTAAGAATTATTTTCTGGGCCTGAATAGACGATAGACACAAATTGCAAATTGGTCAAGAAAGTAGTTGGCAACAAAGGTGTGAGCTAAAATCTATTTTAGTAGGACCGGAACAGAGTCATATGCTACCTGTAGCAGAAACAGAAACATGCTAATTAGCTGCTTTTGGGAGCAGAATAACTCTGATTTAGATGTTTTCACTGATATATGAGCAAAAACATTATTTGGTGGTCTGGTAAAACATTCATCAAATAAAGTTCAGCATCTGTGAAATGCTATTTTCACCAGTAAAATGACTCTTTGCATAATGTTGAGTGCTATACAGGCAATTTTTTTTTCTCAAAATAGCAAAAAGCAATAGTCAAAGCCTTTTGGAAATGTAATTAATGTTAGCACAATTCATTTACAAGAAAAGTGCTTGAACGTTCTTGGGTTTTCCCAGGCTTTCTAAATATTGATACCAAGCATCATATTTATTCAATCAGACTCATAGTTATTAATTATAGAGCTGTAATTAAGCTTTGTACTTAATTGTACAATATTATTTTCAGGTACTTAATGAATTAAAATACTTAGCTATTTGCATACAAAAAAAGTGTTTTAAAAAAATAACCACTCCAAATTATAGCTGTCCGCTTCATCTGAAACTATTGTGATTTTGCAACATAGTATCCATTCTAAATTGATTCTGTTTGGCTGCATCTAGATTGGCAAGATTTTGCACAAATACTTTTAACGGAAAAGTTTTTCCGTTAAAAGTATTTGCGCAAGAGAGCGTCTATACTGGCATGTGCCTTTGCGCAAAAGATTTGCTTTTGTGCAAAAGCATCCATGCCCAGTGTAGACTCTCTTCATGCAAGAAAGCTCCGATGGCCATTTTAGTCATCGGGCTTTCTTGCGCAAGAAATAAATGTGGCTGTCTGCACTGGCCCTCTTGCGCAAGAATACTTGCGCAAGAGGGCTTATCCCCGAGCAGGAGCGTCGGAGTATTTGCGCAAGAACCACTGATTTTGTACATTACAAAGTCAGTGTTCTTGCGCAAATACAAGCGGCCAGTGTAGACAGGCGGCAAGATTTTGCGCAAAAGCAACCGCTTTTGCACAAAATCATGCCAGTCTAGACAGCCTTTATGTTTATGTTGCTGACTCAACATATGACCAGCTGCACCATTTTACACAAAGCGGAAGGAACATCTAATGCAGGAGTAGAGGTAGGTTTACTGTGGAACATCCAGTTTGGGATTGCACTTCCCACATGCCCTTTCTACACTGGACTGGACTGAGTGCTCTCAAGGGTCCTCAGTACTAAGCCTATTGTAACTATTGGCCTACTGAATATAGCTCTTTTTATTGTCATTTGGATTGTGATGGTGATGACACCGCTAGGAACAATGAAGATCCCATAAGAGACCAAGAAGGCCAAGAAGTGATTCTGCACTTATTCATGGAGGAACAGGTTGCACAGGATATAGGTGAAGATACACGCTACGGACCAGCTCCTGACCAGGGACTGGAATCCTAGGCAGGCAAGCTACCCTGACAAAACAAAAAAAAAACCCCACCTTTTATAGAGACAAGATTGTATTGTTAAATGTATGGTCCTTGGAAGTTGTGTGCAAATAATTTTCTTCCATGAATAACATGTCACACATTGCTCGTTTTGTTTATATGAGAAACCACACTACTGAACATACCATCCCCATCTCTCTTTCTACCTTCACCTCTCCCAACCAACTTTTGCTACACCTGACCCCAAATGGATCTTGATCAAAGAAAATGTCTTACGTACACTGAAGAATTTTGAGTACAGGGTATGAGTATGTTTTGCTGTGCAGAACTTGTTGTTTAGAAACTTAGAAAAATATAATTCAGTGTTCCTCTATATGAGTAAATTTCACAATATATTGTAGGTGTGTGTGTGGTCCACATGGAAAGGTGTAGTCCAGTCGCTAGTTGGATCACAGCTCTGGTCTAGAAGCATAGACTTACCAAGTGTCAACAAGTTGTAGACCATGAAGATTAGAAGGCTTGTCAAGTTGCAATTTATGCCTATCTCTATCCATTTCAAGTCTGGCAGGCAGACCTAGTGGCAGGGAACATAGAACAGAAGAGGTTGGTTTGATAGCCCTGGTCTACACTAGGAATTTATTTCAAAATAACCCTCCTTAGGTCAAATTTTAAGCAGAGCGTCCACACTATGGCTGTGTCTAGACTACATCCCTTTTCTTGAAAAAGGGATATAAATTAGACACTTCGAAATTGCAAATGAAGCCAGGATTTAAATTTCCCACGCTTCATTTGTATAATCGCTTTTTTTTTTTGAAACGGGGCTTTTCAATAGAAAAACAGCAGTTTAGATGGGGACCTCTCGAAAATAAAACCCTTTTTTGAAAGAGCCTGTACTCCTCAAAAAATGAGATTTACAAGATCTTTTGGAAAAGGGTTTTATTTTCGAAAAATCCCTGTCTAAACTGCCATTTTTCTATCGATAAGCCCCGTTTTGGAAAAAACCGCGGCCGTCATTATGCAAATGAAGCACAGGAAATTTAATCCCAGCTTCATCTGCAATTTCCAAGTGTCTAATTTAAATCCCTTTTTTGCGAAAAGGGATGTAGTCTAGACAGCCTATCAAGCCCATTATTTCAAAATAATGGGGCACTTTTTTTGAAATCTGTACTCCTGCTTTTCTCGGGGAATAATGCTAATTTTGAAATAATTACTTTGAAATAGCATTACTGTGGATGCTCCGGTCCTGCTATTTCAGAATAACTATTTCCCAGAGTAATTAGAACTAATTACTCCCCAGTGCTTCCTGGGGCTCTAAGTTGAGGTATCGTGTCTATATTAACGGAGCCTGCCTTGGACTAATTTCAAGGCCTCTCCGTAGTTGGGACACACTATTTCAATTTTGTAAAATCGAGAATTAAATTGAACTGAATTATTTTGAAATAATTTCCCAGTGTAGACATGCCTATAATGAATGGATTTAAAGTTCTAGTTAGCATAGCTTCATGCTACTTTCTCATCAAGAACTGTGATGGTCTATGATCTTTAAAAAGTTCTTCTTTCATACTGGTAGGCAGGCTACTTGTCAAGGTTTTCAGGGTCATTGGAGTGGGGGGAAATCAGTAACTCTCTTTTAGGGTGAAACCACTCTGTTTTGGCTCAGGCTTTTAACAATTTTCATCGTTATTGGGATTTTTTTTTTGCAACCCCTTTCAGCAAGTTTATCACACAGCATGAATTTTGGTGGTCTTTGAGGTTTACTGGAATTGTAAAACTGGGTCACCTTGGTGGGCCACCAAACACATCTATTCACTTACATGTTGTGTGGTGACCATTCACTTAAAATTCTCCTTGGCATAGATTGATGCACTACTGCATTGAAAAACCACATATTTTTTCCCATTTGTGTACTCCAAAGACATTTATATCCTCAATATCAGTGGTTCTCCAAGTGTGGTCTTGCAGTATAGACTGTCTTGCAGATGAGCTGCAGGCTTGGAGCTCATTTCCCCCCTCACAGGAGGGAGCTTGCACTGGCACTCCAGTCCCACACATCCCCCTTCTTGCATGATTGAAGAGCCAGTGCTGGCTTCCCACTGTGAGCCTCACAGACCAGTTCCAGCTTGTGGAGGACCTCCAGCCCACAACCCACTCCTGCACTCTCAGCCTGCTCCTACACCCATTTTGTCATCATGGGTGGATGGCTGGTGGTCCACAGAAAGATTTGCATTGAGCAGGGAAGGCCACAGGCCAAAATGTTTGAGAACCATTGCTCTGTATATTGTCCAGCCCTAAGGAAAGGAAGAACTAGTAATTTAGCCCAGCAGAGTTGTCCCCTTCCCAAATCCATGCACAATGGTGAAATTAGTGAAAAAATTATTATATGTATTTCACCATTCCATGTGTCTAGTCCTTGCACATAGAAAATTATAGTCTTCTAAGAGTCTGGGAATGGAATGGAGAGACAATTAGATTCTTTATGTTTAAAAGTAGCAAAATGCAGCCCTCCGCTCACATAGTATCTTTTGTGGGAGGATATCACATAGATTTTCTGAAGTTATTTCATGACTTCATACACACACAATTTACCTGGTGGGGGGAAAAAAAAACATACATATTTGTGCCTTCCCTTCCCTTGTCTGATTTATTTAAAGCCTCCAGCCCTTCAAGTTTTGGCCTTCTATCTACTGTGTGAGACAAAAACATAATACAGAACAGAAACAGGCAAATGAGGACATAAACAACCTCAAGCATAGATAAAATGTACATGCAAGAAAACACAATCTCACTAAAGGTTCAGCATAAATTAATTTAGTCCCAGGGTAACACTAGAACCCAAACTACAGCAGTCAGTTAATATCTAAGATTGTCCTTCACGGGCAATTGTGCTATATTCAGTTTCCAGGTGTGACTATCTTATACCTCTTGAATTTTCCTCGTAAATACGTTTTTTAAGGAGAAAGTTTTCTGCTTGTGGAGAAATGAATAGTATAGCATGGACACACAGTAGGGAAAAAGAAAAAGCACAGAGAACATATGAATAATGTTCCAAAAAGCTAAGCCAGAAGGTTTTTGTGTTTGTTTGTTTAGGTTGCAAAGTCAAGCACTCAGAAGCTAAGAAATGCCAGAACTGTCATTGCCTTTACAAGCATAATCCAGCTTTGTTGTGTATATGCATTATGATACAGTCTTAATTACATGATTCAGCACTATTTTCCCCCTCAGGACCCCAGCTTCTCTCAGACCACTTTCCTTAACTGTCAGATGGTTTTGAATAAATGCTGTTTCCTCCCAGAGTGAATATCAATTCAGGAGTGGTTGCCCTGATCCCAGTTTATAGTTTATCACTGTGTTAAACTGGTAATTGCCTGAGCTTCTTTGATGTTAAAAGTGTTGTATAAAAGGAAGTACTGCAGGGAAGGTTATCTCTCTTAAAGGCTTTCTCTGGCATCCATCACCTCCCAGGTTATGAAATTGTCATAACCAGGTGTCTCTATTCATAGATTCTTCAGCTCAGCATTCTCCCTCCCTTGGAAGGTGGGAGTATACTGACTGATGTACATAAACCTGACATATAAAACTAACTTCTGTAAATATTTACATTTACATGTAGTATACATATAAACATAGTATTAGCCTGTGTCATAATGTACTGTACAACTGTAGTTTGAGATAAGAAGACAGCAGAAAAGGGATTATAATAAAAAAATCTGAGGTAAAGAGAGGACGTTATTGTTTTGTGTCCCCTTAATTAAAAGGAATGATGTTTAATTCTCTTTTGCATGAAGTGCGTATATGTGTTGACATATTGAAATTAGTCCATAGTAATTTTATGAGTACTATGCAGACATGGAATATAAAGTATAATTAGTTAAGGCACAGCAAAGTTTTCATATCTCTTTATAATTAGATTTGGGGTGGAGAATAAGTGTCAATAATGTTATGCAATCATAGTTGTCATGTCGTCGATTGGAAGATCAGCTATGCCACTCTCTACCAAGCACCAACAAATACACCACGTCAGAGTCTTTGTGTGGGTTAACACCCCTTAGCTCATTTGCAACTGAAAAGAATACAGCACAACTATCTGGGACCCACCGTCCCTTCCGAATGGTCCCCCCGCGAGGTCTTTGGTTTGCGTTGGGTTGCCCCCTCCCATGAATGATCACTCCGGATTCTGTTCCCAAAATGGGCATACCTCACACCTGTGGAGCAGCAGCAGGTGGTAGGGGGACCCGAGCCCTCCCTCACTCCAAATCCCGGCCCAAGGCCCAAAGAGCAGGGAAGCGATCCTTTGCTCGGTTGGTTGGGCTGCAGCTGTGGGGTTGTTAGAGTGGAGTCTGGATTACCCCTTCCCTGGGCCGCTTCCTATCACCCACAAAGTCCTCACCATCTTGTCACTGGTCGACGACGAAGCGTCCGCTCCCCGATGCTTCTCTAGGGCATCTCGCGGCTGGTGCAAAGTCCACACATCATGGCTGCCATCCCTGGGGTCTCCCTTGGTTTGGGGCACCGCTCCATGTGCTCCCCACCCTCCAGGGTTAGGCCAGACTGGCTGGCTGGTCCTCCTCTGCTCTGCGCTGCCTCTCCACCCTGCTCCCTGCATGGCTGCCTCCTCCCCTCCTGAGATACTGGCCGGCACCATATAAGCATCTCTGCTGGGTGGACGTCCGTGACAGGCAGCACTTTCAGCGTGCCGCCCCCACTCCCTTTGCCCTGTGCCAGTTCCCCGATGCCTGTGCAGCCCGCGGCCCGGGTGCACGCTCTGCAGCACTGCAGGGGAGGGGCCTTTTCACCCCAGAATGCTGCCCCTTCCCCCCTCCGCAGTGTGGGGGTTGAGCGCCACATCGCCACGGGGCACCTACACCCCGTCACAATAGTCATTGACCATTTTTTTTGTTACTGAAGATTATCAGAGCTGTCATTAATTTTCAGTTTTTTC
This sequence comes from Rafetus swinhoei, assembly GCA_019425775.1. NCBI lineage: Eukaryota > Metazoa > Chordata > Testudines > Trionychidae > Rafetus > Rafetus swinhoei. The sequence continues at coordinate 183,537,201 of CM033437.1, read as the reverse complement.
TGTAGCTTTGTATTTTTTTTCTCTTTATGATTAGTGAATTCTTTTAACTCTTGGGGTGGGCAGTGAGAAAAAGAAATCAAATGAATTAAAAAATCCCAACCCTGCAATGGTTTTGGAACTCTGGGGAGCTTTGCAGAGCTCTGTCTACTCATCTGTAGGAATTTGTGGCCTAACACAGTGCTTCATTTAGATCTGAACACATACTCAAGTCTTAAAATGTATATATAATGTAACTTGATAGAATAAGACACATAATTTAGCATATCTGGCATTAAAAATCACTATAATTGAGTAATCAAAAACATATTCCATGCACATTAGTCTTTACTATAGCTGCACATATGACCTAACCCAAGGGCAAAACAAAAATTTTAAATTATTGTGCACCAGCATTATTTAAGGCCTTGATCCTGTGAAGACCTATGCATTTTAGTAAGTCAATTGAAGTCAAAGGGTGTCTGCTGAAGTTAAACATGTTGTTCATCTTCATGGGGGAAAGGCCTAAAATTCCCTTCATGAAACTCTCATTTTCAACAAGATTGGGGATATTTTAAAAGTGTATAGTGCTAGAGGTAATGTAGGAGAAACCCACTGAAACCTTTTCAGGGAATATTGTAAGCCAATTTTTAAAAGAATATTTATATCAGCAGACAATCAAATGTTATCAGAAAAGTATCATGTTAATTTCAAACTCATCATCCCCACCAGAAGAGTGGGGGCTGGTCAGAAAGTATAAAAGCAGAGCCCTGCATCTCAACTGGGGCTTACCCATAAAAGGATCCAGATCTTCTTACCAGTGAGCAGAAACGCCAGCGGAGCTCATGGTTGAGTCAATACTAACTTATAGAGTGGGAGGCCTGAACTATGGACTATTTGCTTGATCCCCACCCTGAAAGCCAGAGTATCCTGTATCCAACTGCTGATTCACTGCACTCAGGCTAGGTACCTTACGGTATGAATATGATAAAAATTTGCTGGTGAAATTAGTTTGTTGTATTTCCATATTACAGAGGAACCAGATGCAAATCTTTAGTTAAAGCTGATTTCTATTTTGCATTTAAAACAGGGGTTCAAGATCTTTGTTTTTAAAATATGGAATATACATCCCAAACATGCAACACTTGGCTCTGTATAGAACATGAATTTTCTAAGCATTTATAAACAAATCTGTTAGCGTTTTGGCTGAAATTAATTCATAATTGGATTCTATACAGAAATTAAGCATTTTTGTCAATCTTTTCTTTGCCACTTGATATAGTTTCACTTTATATAGTTTAAAATGGATTGAAATGTTTGGCAGGCCCACCAACAGGGAGGGGCGGGCAAAAGGGGTAAGTGCACAGGCGCCCGGTGTAGCAGCCCAGTAGCAGCAGCAGCAGCCTGGGGCTCCAGGCCCCTTTTGAAATGTCATGGGAGTGTTCTGTGGGACTCTGCCAGCTGGGCGGGGGAGGGCTCAGTGACACACTCAGGACGAACTAAGGGCTGACTGCCCTCAGCCCCGCCCCTTCTCAAACATGGAGCTGGACTCCCATACACACCTTGCCCCCAGACCTATGGTGGCTATCAGCCTAGCTGATGTTTGGTATAGACCATTGATGAGCAACCTGCGGCATGTGGATTGCATGCAGCCCTTTGGGGCTCCACCTGAGGCCTGTGGACCCCTGACTGTACCTGACATATACCTCTCGCACACTGGGGCACCAGAGCCCTTCACTTCCTACTTTTCCCCTTCCCTCCCAGCACTTTTGGAGTGCACGAATCACCTGATTCACCTTCTGTCCCCACACCTCTCCCAGAACTGGAATGTCACACATTAAATGTTCCTGGCTGTTCCAGCTCTAGGAGGGAGGAGGAGGATCAGGGATGGATCATGAATCAGCCAATTCACACATTCCGAAAGTTCTGGGAGAGAGTAGACAGGAGTAGGACATGCGGGTCTCTAATGTGAGAGGCATGTGTGGGAGGGAGGGAGGCAGCCAGCGGGATGGAGGGGCTGCAAGCAGAGCTCCAGTGGACTGCGGGCTACTGCGGCCCACTGAGGTAAAGGAGGGTCACTCATGCAGCCCACTCATAATTCATGGTTGCTCATTGCTGGTAGAGGCTATGTTTGAAGATATTTGTAAGTGGAGAAAAGTTATGAACTATTGTATCTAATTGTAAGGATTCTATAGGCTACTGACAGATACGTCAAAAATCTCAGGTATTTCTTAAGCAGATTCACTGTGACTTCAGAGGTAATTCAACCAATCATTACTTTCATCAGTTTGTGTAGCAGAAAGATATAGCTAAATTTGAATGCTGTTATTTTACTGGGTGTAATAAGTCAGGGGTAGCAATAGGTAAATTATTTGGTACAGCTGTCACTTTTCTCTAAAGATTACTTGGCAGTATGCTAGCTTGGGCATCAGTGCTTGAAAAGCACTTCTGCTTCAGCTCTGCTGTGCATTGAGCTGCATTGTTTGAGCGAACTCAGGCAGTCGTTCAGAGGAAGCACTTAAAGCACAGACTGAGACTCAGGACTGTGCATTCCCTGATGCCCTATCACAAAGCACCATTATCACTAACACAGCCCCCTAAATCTATAAGCCGGTTACACATGAAAGAGCAGATTCACCAATATCCTTTAACCATATTGTACTGCTCTGGCAAAGTAAAACTATCATAAACTGACTTCAGTTATCCACCGCCCTCTGGTTAGTAAGCACTACTTTGATTACTAGTAAACCTGCCCTTAAAAAATAAAATTAAAAGCAATGATTTGAAGATTGTGTTATGTTTCTTCAAATGATATCGTGTAGTAGCATTTCTTGTTTAAATTTCCAAGGTGAACTCTAGTCTTTAAAAAGCTAAGAGAATTGCACAACCACAGTCTATGGTAAAGTGCAGTTAAGGTTGAGAGTATGTATCGATAATTTAATTTTAAATGATAACTTCTCTTTAGAGGGATGTTGCAATTACACTAGAATCAGGCAAGAGAAGGCTCCCACCCTGCTGCCCGATTGCTGCTGCAGACTGTCTGGCCACTGCTGGCTCTGCTATCTCCGGGGATTCGCCAGGGTTACCCTGCTGAAGCTGCCTAGCCGCCACCAGTCCTGCTTGGACACCGCTGGCCCTGCTACTGCTGGGTATTCCCAGAGCTCCCTGGCGAAGGCTCCTCTTTCACCTGGTCCCACTCCTGCTGGAGGTTCCCTTGCAGTGCTATCCAGCCACTCCAGCCCCGCTGCCACTGGGGATTCCCCATGTTCCCTGGTTGGGGCTTCCTAGTTGCCTGGCCCCTTTCCTGGTCCGGGGCTGTCAGCCCCACTGACAGGACCAGGGATTCCCTGGCCTGGGACTGCCTGGCCCCACTGCTGCTGTGGGTTCCCTGGCCAGAGTGGGGGCTCCCTGTTCACCGCCTGGCCCCACTGAAGTTGGTGTTCCCCACTGAGCGTGGCGCTCCCCACCCCCGCAAGCACTGCTAAGGCCAGGGGTTCACTAGCTTGCCAGAGCTCCACAGCCGCCACCTGGCCCAGATGCTGCTAGCCCAACCAGGGCTCCTCAGCCCTGCATTCTGCTCCTGACCTATTAGTTACCAGACCAGAGAGTCCTGGATTTGGGAGGTTCAACCTGTAGTGTAACTGTGATAGTATAGGCAGCAGCAGCAGCAGCACACTCTTGTCTCACTGAGTACAAACCCACCTGGACTCTATAGCTCTATACTCTGGGCAATTAGTTCACGCTATCACTACTGTTTCACTCACTACCATGGCTACACTACTATTTCTAGCATGTTAGTCAGTATGAGCAGGGCTCGATAAATCCATTTATCTACTTGCCCCTGGTGAGTAGATTTCAGCCGGTCGCCCTGTTTACCGGCAATGCGCACATGCGCATTGCGGATCTGGCGCATGCACGGTGCGGGGCTGGCGAGTGGATTTTGCCATGGTTTGTTGAGCCCTGAGTATGAGAGATAGCGCACTATGTGTATATGAGCTTGGAGTTACACCCTTAATGTATATTTCAGGCACGCCCTATAACAAATTTTTTCTGACCTTCGTGGGTCCACAGTTAAACTGAACATCTCTGCTAGAAAGCATACCTGTGTCTTCACCTTGCTTTCCCAAAGCTTTTTGTGTGACCCTTTGAATGTTCTCTTGACTCTCCCACAACCTGGGTGGTTTTAGAAGGCCAGCATCACCAGCATAGTTCCTTACCTGTGTTTGTGTATTTTGCACAGGTCCGACAGCTGCTCTGCAGAAAGGCAGCAAAACCTGATTTTATTAGGTTTGCCTAACATATTGTCCCCAGTTGCTTCCAGCTGAGCAACTTGTAAGCCATAGTAGTGTAGCCACGGTGTGGCTTATGTGGTTAGGTCCTATGATGGTGTCACTTGTATAGATATGTGGATGAAGTTGGCCATGGGGTTTGTTACAGGGATAGGTTCATGGGAAAATGTTTTTGTAGTGTGTTGTATGGCTGCTGGTATTTGGTTCAGGTTGGGGGGCTGTCTGTAGGTGAGGACTAGCCTGTTACCCATGGTCTGTGAGTGAAGGATTGTTTTCCAGGAGTCTCACTATCCCTCTGAGGCAGTAAATCCAGAATTTGACAGTATTTTCCTTGGTTGGCAAATGTATCTTAAAAGGCTTCATTACCACTTGAATGCCTCTTGCACAGTTTCAGTGTCTGCTAATAGGTCTTAAAAAAATGAGTGGTCATGTAGCACCTGAGAGACTAACAACAAAATATAGATAGTATCATGATCTTTTGTGGGCATAACTCACTTGTTCAGATGACAGATGAATGGAGCAAGAGCCACAAAGGGACAAATATAAAGCAGAAGAAGAGAAGAGAGGGGGAAGGAGAAAAAAATAATAGGTCTGATAGATTTGTTCACTTTTAAGTTAAATACATCCCCTCCGGAGGAAGCAGAGTCACAGAACAGGGATAAGAAGGAGAGGATAGGTGGACATTAAGACCCAGCTGTGTCCCAAATGTTCAGGTTCCCTGTGCAACTACATATTCTGTATATGGGTAAGAACGGCACTGTAGGTTTTTTATTCTGTCTCAATCTTTGTATCTCTCATTCTATTAATTATACTAGCCAGTGTGTTTTAGAAATCTGTGCAAAGTTTGTCAGTGTGTCTGATTTTCCCTGCTGTATGCCCCTGAAGAGTTGAACTGTAAATCCTGATGCCTGGTCCACACTAGAGCAGAAGGTTGAGCTAAGATACACCACTCCAACGATATTAATTATGTAGATGGAATTGACATATCTTAAATCCCTATATACACAAAGGAAGGTCAATGGGAGCAAATGCTCCTTTCAGCTTCCCTTATTTCTCATGAGGAGCAAGAGTACCAGCAGTGATAGGGGCACCCTCTGAGTTTGATTTAGCACATCTTCACTAGACGCACTAAATTGAACCCCAGAAGGTCGACTGTGGCAGCGTTGCTCTTCTGCGTAGTGTAAACGTGCCCTGAGTTACTATATACCTTGTGTTCTGTGAGTGGCTGTGTTTTAGCTACTGGGAAGCATGAGAAGTAGTCATGGGTTGCAGGAGCTAGGCATGTAGGGTACGTCTAGACTACAAGCCTCTTTTAAAAGAGACTTTTTCGAAAGAATCTTTCGAAAAAGCCTCTTTCAAAACAGAGCGTCTAGACTACAGCCAGTACTTTCGAAAAAGTGAGCTGCTTTTTCGGAAGAGAGCACCCAGGCAGTCTGGATGCTTTCTTTAGAAAAAGCACAGTTTGCATTACATAGCGCCTTTTTTCGAAAGAGCACTTTTGAAAAAAGGCGTTATTCCTCATAAAATGAGGTTTTCCACGTCGAAAAAACTGCCGCGTTCTTTCGATTTACTTTCGAAAGAACGCAGCAGCAGTCTAGATGCAGGGGAAGCTTTTTCGAAAAAAGGCCACTTTTTTTGGAAAAACCCTGTAGTCTAGACACACCCTTGGAGTCACAGATTTTTGAAGGGGGTGATAAAGTACCTGAACCATGTGAGTATGCCTAGAAAAGTACCTGAACCATGTGAGAGCCTGGGGTGACTCCTTCACTCTAAAGATTCTGGAGGCTTCAAACATAGAGAAGATTGAATGATATTCTCACAGCAGTCTGGTGAGTGTCCAAGAGATGAAGTTTGACTAGATCTTTAAAACTGTCACAGTTACAGAGAAAACTTAAGGTTGTTTGGGTGTCTTAGTTGTCTATTTCTATTCCTTTGAATATTTGTATTTCTTGCTGGGCTCATCTAGACCACGTGGAAGATTTGAAAGAGGATATGCAAATTCTGTGGGAATTTGCATATCTTCTTCCGATCTCACTTTTGAAAGCAGAGCTCTTGAAAGTGAAAGTGGTTGGGATGCAGCTTTTTCGACAACTCCCCCCTTTTTTCGAAAAGCCACTCTTCCTCAAAAAATGAGGTTTACATGGCTTTTTAACAAAGGGGGGGTTGCTGAAAAAGCTGCATCCCGACTACTTTCACTTTCAAAAGTGAGATCGGAAGCAGATCCTGCAGAATTTGCATATCCTCTTTCAAATCTTCTGCATAGTCTAGACATAGCCTCAGTGTAACCTTAATTCTGAATTTCTTGTTTTTCCATAGAGAAAATATCCTGAATCATTGTTTGTTAGAAGTTAAATGTGGTATCTATTCTTCTTTGGCTCATCCTGTGAATTGGGATTGGTGAGTTTTGCTCTTCATCACCAAGTGCTCCTATCATGTGTATCTTCTAAATGAACCCTTACCTCTTTTATGTCGTTCTTCAGCATCACAAACCACCTTTTTCTAGGTCTTCCTTATGGCCTTGGTTCCATGCTTACTAGCCCTTGTATGCTCTGGCCAACAGATCCCACATCTCAATTTCTCACATGTCCCAGCCATCTCAGTCAACACTCCCTCAGCTTTTCCACAATGAGGACTACCTGCATCATGGCTCGTACCATTTCATTATGTAGTCTGTTGACACTTGTCTTACCCAATGTCTACCTGAGGATAAGCTGGCTGTTCTGACGTAAAAAATGACTGCACATTTTGTTATTTATGCAAGAGCATAAAATGTTTCATTGCAAAGTTGAGCTGAAAAGGAGTTTGACAGTTGAGATTGACAGAAGGCAGCACACTACTTTGAGTTCTATTTTGTCTTATTTTTTGAATTGTAAAAAGAACTGAGCTAATAAATGTCAGATTATACATAGGAAGTATAATATCGAATAACTGAATGTTGCTGTACCGCCACTTCATCTAGTTTTCCTGAAGTTACTTACCATATAACAGCATGCTTGTCTACTACTTCCCCATATAATTATCTATTCTATTCAGATGCTATGAAGGCATGGCCATGCATATCATCTGCATAGACCTTCATATCCAAGAGCAAACTACTCCCAAGATTGGCTCTGATCAATTGATGGATTGAGAATTGGTTTGCTGATTTGTACTTCTGAAATACACTTGCCAGACTTAATTTCCTGTAGCCCTTTCTGATAGAAGGAAAGGTTATGATGTAGGCCACACACAAACGTAACTTTATAATATGGCTGTAACATTCTTATTACTATAATTCTTGCTAACCTTGCTATTTGAACTTTGGAACAACTTTAATATGTGCAGCTAAATCAGACAGAACCAATTCTAACCGATTAATTTAGATAATGGAGTGATGATGGTTATTTCAGATATCATTTCTGGTGATCCTAGGGCAGATGGTAGAGTCCTTACTCACATTGCTATACTCAGGGGAGTAGTCACATTGCACATAATGGAACATTACTTAAAGAATCATAAATATAAAGACTACATAATCTGCCACTAAAAGAAGTTATTTTTCAGCATTTGTTACTATTATAATTATCATACAAAACATGGAACATGAGAGCCAGGTGTACTTTCTTGAGAAGTACATCTGGAAAAGCCATAGCAGATATACTGCAAATTTATATTCATATTGAATTATGTTTGCCAATGAAGTACAGGTACAAGCAAATATTTGATCATTCACATTTTAAAAATATTGAAGTATAAAATGAATAGGTAAATGAGTATAACCACAGAATCTTGCAAACAGCGAACCGATGGTGGACATTCATTTGAAACTTTTCAACTGGCTTTTGCTTTCGCAAGATGGCAACTCTGTCAAAGGACAGAGTAAAATTCAGCAGCTTGTCTATTAGTCTGCAGTTCTTGTGATTACTGATTTTCCAGTCCTAATTAGCAGAGACCAGTGGAGGGACTCTAGTGAAATATACTGGAATTGCCATTTGGGATGTTTGCATCATTATAGCCTTGTTGATCCCAAGACTCTAGAGAAATAGGGTGGATGATGTAATACATTTATTGGATCAACTTCTATTGGTGAAAGAGACATGCTTTCAAGCTACACGGAGCAATTTGTTAGGGCTGTGTAGCTCACAAGTTTGACACTCTCATCAATAGAAGTTGGTCCAGTAGAAGATGTTATCTCACCCACTTTGTTTCTGTACTTAACATGTGGCACTCAATATCATAAATGTTGAGTGCTGTTCTATTATCACTACTTACCATTTGTATGAAAAATATGTATTTTGTGTAATATCTGTGCATTGCAAAAATAACATATATTAAATATGTGACTCAGAAGAATTAACAGATTTCTATATATCATGCTAACTGCTTGGGTTGAAAAGAATGATACTCAGCTTGAACTAAACCGAAAGGCAGGGAGGAACAATTCTTATTTTTATATTTTACATTCATACTGCAATCACATCTCTAATGTAGCTACTAGTTGTTGTTTAACTTGAGGAAATATTGTACATCTTATAACAAAAGCTGAACAGAGGACATCAATATTGTTTGGTGACAACTTTTGAGGTTTCAATAATTGTTTTTTGTTCTCCATTGGAATTAAAAAAACCCCACCTTTCTGAACAATTTTACAAAAATGGAATTCTATCAAAATATTTATTTTTGGATTAAAACCTGGATGTGTATAGTTTAGGGCACCCATGTGGTATGTGGAAGATCAATGTTCAAATCTCTCCTGTGCCTTATTCAGAACAGAGGTTTTCCATCATACATCACTCTGAATCAGACAGAGCAGAGATCTGAACCTGGGTTTTCTACATCTCCAACCAACGCCTTAATCAGCAGCCTATTAAACATGAAAGTTTTGTTCTTTCTCTCTTCTTCTTCCCCTTTCTTCTCAACCTTCTCCACCCTCCAGCTGAACTTTGTCTTGAAACCAATATATCTCTGCTAACTGAAATACTTTGGCATTGGCAAAGCAGTATATTTTGGTGAAAACTCATTTTGTCAGAAATGTTCTGACTTAATGATGATAAAATTCTGTTGGGATACGTCTAAAACTATGTTCTATTTTTGAAAGAGGATATGCAAATTCTGTGGGAATTTGCATATTTTCTTCCAATCTCACTTTCAAAAGCAGAGCTTTCAAAAGCGAAAGTAGTCTGGAGGCATTTTTTTCAGGAAAAAACCTTAAAAAAAAAAAAAAACCTAATTTTTAAAGGAAGAGCGGTTTTCTGAAAAAAACATGTCCAGACTACTTTCACTTTCGAAAGCTCTGCTTTTGAAAATAGAGCATAGTCTAGATATAGCCTTGGGTTTTATACTTTGGGATTGTTGAGAAGCCATTATGTCAGGGGATGTCTCTGCATAGAACAGCCATTTTATGTGGCTAAGGATCTGTGATCAGAAAGGACTATGACTTTTCATGAAGCTAGTACAGTATTAGCAACTCTCATGACTTTTATCATTACTAGCAATTTGTAGTTTTTAACTTCTCTCATGAAACTGTGCCAACACACAAATTCTCCCATATTCAAAATGGCCATTATGTCCTATGCTAGTCAGTGGGATGGAAATTGGCAAGATGGCTGTCATTTTCCTTCAGTCTGTGTTCATATTGAAGTGAGGCTTTAATAAAGTTAGCTGCCACTTCCCACTGTTTTCAATTATATTGAAACCATGCCCTCAGGCCGAATGACTGCTACACTATGGTTCACAGGGCTAGACAGGACAGAGGGACTTTGAGGAACAGCAGAGAGACTGTGTGAAAAGGGAATGGAGAGCATGAAGGAGCTTAGGAGGCAGATGTAGGGGTTGAAGGGAATGAGGTGCAGAAATACATGAGAAGCAGGAGGGATGCTGAGGGACTATAAAGGGAGTTGGAAACAAAAGGGGTTGGATAGCAGCACTCCCAAACTTGGGGGTCATGCAGAAGAAATGAGAGTGCTCTCCAAGCAGCTAAGTGGAGATAGTTTTAATAACACATTGATCACAAATTATGGGATTTTGGAACCTGCAATAGGAACTCTCCCAATGATGAAGAAATGTCCTGTAGTCCCTCAGTTTTCAGGGGTAGGCAGAGCTGTGTGCAAGAGCCTCAGAACTAAGGAGATAGATCTGCACTGCAATTGAGATCTGACTTCTGTGCATGACCCTAGAGGACCCTGGTGCAGCAGGAACCAGGGCAGAGTGGCGTCTGGGCTCAGTCAGAACTCTGACCTGCCTCCCACTGCCTTGGGACTTGTCTACATGGGATCTGGGCAAAGAAGAAGCCCAGAAGGGCAGGAAGGCAGGAAAGAGGCAATGGTGGAGATGGTGTTGCTGGGTCTGGGAAAAGGGGCAAAGTCCCAGGGGGGATAGAAAAAGGCAGGAGAGAGGCAAGTCAAGTCAGTCATAAGAAACTGCCACACATTTCCTCTCTTGGGGGTGAAGAGAAAGTAAGATTATTATATCTTTCTGAGCAGCCTGGAAGAAGCATGTGTGTTCGCAGTTGACATCTCAAACTAAAATTTCCATACATGCACACAGCCAGAAGAGTACAATTGAATCTACAAAGTCAGAGGACAGAGTAAAAACTATGGTGTGATGATTTTCAAATTGCTGGCCCCACAAATCAAATCTTATGGGGTGAAGGGGTTTGTTTTTGGTCTCTTGAGCTTGACAGCCTTGCCATGCATATGGAAAGGGGCATTCTGAACTCAATAAAATATAAACTGTGTTAAATTGGGACTATATCAAAATTAGCAGTGCAGTTATCCTTGACAGAGGGCAGACTAACTTCACACAATAACAGTTGGTAAACTGTGTACTTCTCCAGCCCCTCTCCGAGTGGTAGGACTTGTTGGGCATAGAGCCTTGACCTCTCATACTGATCTGCTTCCACATAGGGCATACACTGAGGGTGGATGTGAAATGGCAAGAGACCTATGAAATATTGTGAATTTCATGTACAGATTTCTACGTAGATTGCCCTGCCTGTTTGAGTGTGAATGTGACTCTTTCAAGTTCTTTTTTCCCCCGCATTCACTGAAGTCTGTGCCAAAGTTCACGTTGACTTTAATGTTGTGGAAACAGGCTTTTATTTCTGTTCTTCACTTGCCCCTGAGAAGATAAAGCTGGGGTCACCAAGAAAGAATCCCTCTCTCCTTTGAACCTTAGTAATAGAGAGGGACTACATAACCTTTGCTCAATCCAAGCCAGGTAGGTTTAGATAAATATTTGTGTGCCAGTTTTCTAGCCATAGAGCCAATATACTTAGGTCATAAAAGAACCAGGCAGAAGGTCGAAGAGGAAAGATAACAAAGATGATCAAAAAGGCCAGATTCTGGTATGTGAATATGAGTGTGAAGGTGAGGAGAGTGTGTTCTCTACTGGGTAGAAGATAATCAGAATCATAGTGCTTATTCACAAGACATATATATAATTGGTGTGTCCTGACTGTAGTAACTAACAGTAAACAATATAGCGGAGATTAATTCCCACCTACTGGAGATGGCAAGGCAGTGTGGGGATGAAGGGAGGCTGACAACAGGGGGAGAAGCTGGGAGTCAGGCCAGTGACTGGGCCAGGGCTAGAGGGGGCTGGTAGGACAGAAGACAAGAAATGACCTCCCCTGGTCTGGCAAAATCCCTTATCGGGACCAGTAAGGTCCCAGTCCCAAGTGTGATGGACCAGGGAGGTCCAACCTGTAGTTACAATGAACCTGTGGGTGAATTATCTGCAGAACAAGAATTATTTCCTAAAGAAAATATCATTTTCACTGTCTTTTCAGTTTAGAAAAGAGGAGACTGAGGGGGGATATGATAGAGGTGTATAAAATCATGAGTGGTGTGGAGAGGGCCGATAAAGAAAAGTTATTTATTAGTTCCTAAATAGAAGAACTAGAGGACACCAAATGAAATTAATGGGTAGCAGGTTTAAAACTAATAAAAGAAAGTTCTTCTTCACACAGCGTGTAGTCAGCATGTGGAACTCCTTGCCAGAGGAGGCTGTGAAGGCTAGGACTATAACAGAGTTTAAAGAGAAGCTAGATAATTTCATGGAGGTTAGGTCCATAAAAGGCTATTAGCCAGGGGATAAAATGGTGTCCTTGGCCTCTGTTTGACAGAGGCTGGAGAGGGATGGCGGGAGACAAAGCGCTTGATCATTGTCTTCGGTCCACCCCCTCTGGGGCACCTGGTGCTGGCCACTGTCGGCAGACAGGATACTGGGCTAGATGGACCTTTGGTCTGACCCGGTACGGCCGTTCTTATGTTCTTATGTTCTTATGTCTTTTCATAGTTGAAGCTCACTGTAATCAGGGGGAGTTATTCCATTAACTTCAGTAGCCATAATGTCAAATTCTGGGGTTAAATCACAAAAACTGTGGAATCAAAAAAGGGTTGCAAATTTTTCACTCAGCTCTAATGAATATCAACTTTTTCATGACATCCTCTGAATAAATATTTCAGATTCACAGTGGGTGAAATACCTGGCTACTTCACTTACTAGTCCATGAATTCAAATATTAGAATGGTTACCCAACTATTATGTCTACAATTCCATGGAAGAATTAAACAACTCACCGAACAAATGTGCTTCCCAGATGCTGTGGCATAAGGAGTAAACTGGCATCTTGCTTACATTATGCTGTGAAATTACTGGTGTAATGTCAAAAAAAGGTGGTTTCCAAGAAACTAAGAAATGAAATGGCATTGGCTGTTAAATGAGCTAAAAGTTCTTTCTTTGTTATGTTCTCAGCATTATTTAGATCACAGCATGCATGTGGAACATGACAAACACAATGTTCCATTCCATGTGTCTGGTAATTAATACTGTCTTTTTATATGTATCCATTCTCAACCTGTCATTTATTTATATTTCTAAAATTAAAAAGCACCTATGGTTTCAACAATTCAAAGCACGCTGTCCATTTCTCAAATATCTGGAACTTTCTGCAGTTTCACATACAGGTATGAGTTTTCATTCTGGAAAGCCTACATTTCAAATAATCATAAAGCTATTAGGAATGTTTCCCAGTACACACATCCAGGATATCCAACCCAAAAAACCAGAAGGAGTTGGCTAATAAAGACATGCAGTGATTTCAAGGACCTTAATGCCCCAACCTAATGCTTTAATTTCACCTCATTGAAGCCAACTAATCTTATTTTCAATGAATGTATTACCTCAGAAACACTTTTTCCTCATTACCCATGTGATTATAGTACAGCAAAATACTCATTTTCTATTTGAAACAAAACTTGCCAACAGTAATATAATTGTCCATGAAATTAATCCTGAAAGGAAGGAGACATGCTATGCATTTTATTTGAAATAAAGAATGGTTATAGCGATCCAAAATTAAAGCTCATTGTTATGAAATTTAGTAATTGACAGTTTGTGGAAACACAACAACAGATCTGATTTTGCTCAACTTTATATCTGGTTTGCACCAATGTAGCTTCATTTACTTTACTAGAGTTGCATGTAATTTACATGATCATAAAGCAAATCTATTTCAGTATCTTCATTTGTGTATTTCTTTTTTTCCCCCCGTTTGTATATTTCTTTTTTTCCCCCCATTATTGTATCTAATCTCTTCTTGATTGGGGCCAAATTCTGCTTTGTTGTACTGATGTAAATCTCCTTTGAAGTCATTGGAGTCAATCAAGATTCATACTGGTGTGATAGATCAGAAAGTGGCTTTAGATTTACATGAAGTGTGAATGAGGACAAAATTTGGCATGCTGTTTCCCATGTTTCACCTGAATATGATTGTTCCTTTTTTTTTTTTTTTTTTTGAAAGATTTTTTATTATTAGACCATAAGACTATGATTTCCCACTAGAGATTAAATTCACCCTTGAACAGTAGGTCTATTTCACTTAAATTCAACTAAAATTCACAAAAAAGTTCACAAAATTAGGAGCAAAAGTCTTTTATCCTTCTGTACAGGAGTGAATTTCAGACTAAATGCTAGATTGTGCCTGTAGGGATAGCTATATGGAATAATAATCATGGTGGTTTCTATGGAGAGGGGGGAAATCCCTAGGAACCCCCATGTACAAAGGGAAGAAACCTGCTGTCATGCCTTTTCTGAGGTGTAATTACTTCATCACACCATACCATATCTTCCCTGGAACGCTATTTACCTTTGTGGGAGGAATAAAGGGAGCAGTCGTTGTACCTCACAGAAGAGAGAGGGAATTCCATTTGGGTCCATGTATAAGCAACATAGATGTGCAGACATAGTCCTCGCAGCTGCTCTCTTTCCCCATTTCAGATCCCCTATGAGAGTTTGGCTGCTCAAAATTTAACAGATTTTTAGTAGCTTTGTTCTCCCCCTAGCCCCAAAATGCCACTATTTAATATTCTACTCATGATCATTGGCAATCCCTCATTGTTGAGGATGATCTCTTTCACAAGAGAAAAAAAAAGGGGGGTATTTTTCATGTTCCTTTGGTGACTTTGACTTGAGGCACAGGCTTATTGGCAGACAATGCAGGTGGTGTTGAAAGATGGGGTTGGGCCCCAATTGCTATGTGAAGGTTGTCTAACCTTTTCTTTTATGGTGTTGTTTTTCTGAGGCCAACACAAGGAAATTCTCCTCACAAGTGGACATTCCCTCTCTGGCAAGTCTTCACCAGTTATCCATTTCCTGGGCTGCTGTTTCCTAGTGTGTGGTGTCGATGCCACATCTTTTGATATTGATCTTGAGAATGTCTTTAAAGCAGCAGACACGCTGTAGGATAGCTCTCCCCTGTGGGCTCATTGCATACACTCTCATATTGCTTCCCTCCAAACATCAGCCCCTCCCTTTGCATGTCCTGGCACAAGGAAACCAAAGGCAAGGCTGGCACAGTGAATTCTGTGCAGAATATCGACATCTTTGTCTGCTCTCTGTGAGAGATGGCTGCCAAAATAGGCAAAGTACTGTACATTTTCCAGTTCTTCTTTGTCAATGTAGATCTTCCTTGCTGATGATTGACTGGGGACTGGTTGGTGGAGAGCTTTTGTTTTGCTGGTATTGAGCATTAGCTCTAGGCTTTTCTAAGCTTCAGATAAGCAATTAAAAGCTGTTTGTAGATCCTCCTTTGAATGTACACGTCTTGTTTTGCACGAGCGCAGCAATGTTGGAGTTGTACCTCAAGAGTTCTTCACAACAATAATTGTTCTATGCTTGGGTCTTTCACTTTTTCATTCATCTAGTAGGGTATGGACATTCCAAGTTGCAAGAAATATTTTTTTTCTATCTTGTAGGGAGTGATCCCTCTGGTTGCAGTTACACAGTCAGGTATGGTTGGTTAGCCTATGTTTAGGGCACTTTTTCTAGCCTTTTTCCCATATGGAGTGAGCAGAGGGGTTCTTAAAAATACCTGTTCAGTCATGACCATTGCTTCTGAAAATGTCCCCCACCCCCAGTCTAGGAGCACATGATTAGCATGTTGTGGTTACTGCCTGTGTGAGAGTCTGTGATTAGGGACTCCTGGTAACTACTTCACCTGTCCCCCTGTCACCACTCTCCCATTGCCACAAGACTTTTAAGTTAGGGGTGAGGAAAAAGTTCTTCCTGTGGAAGAAGCTTGGGCATGAGTAATTTCATGTGGAGGAAAGGTTGCACATGAGCAGCCATAAGAAGAGACACCTATATCCAGTAGCAAGGATGTCCAAGACAACTGGGGGTTCTCCCCCCAGTGAAGTCATTGTGAGGTAATCCTGCTTAATCTATCTCTTTTGTTGAGGTCTTACGCTGAGTTGTCTTGGGCTGCATGCTTCAACCTAACCCTTAGGGTCTTAAGTATATGCAAGCTTCTCCAACTTGTCATGGTGTCAACCTCTCACAATACATGCTCTGTGCTCCACCATAGCATGGAAGTTTAAAGGCCTGTATCTTTGTCCAGTTACCAGTGCATTACTACACATGGATATACTCAGGATGGAGTTTAGGACTCATAAAAGGATTCTTGTGCTCTCACACATACAGTGAAGTGACTCGCACAGCAGCATCTGAAGCTGACATGACAGCATTCTTCCTTACACCTTGTGCTGATAGGTGTACGCTTTTCTTCAGTGCACTTACTCATTTCCATAAATAAAAGGGGCTTGCATGAATGACAGGCATTCCCTGCATTGCTTATATTTCTATTTCAGATGTATTTTAACTGCTTATGTAGATTATCAGTTTTTTCTATATCTTTTGTTTATGGGGAAGAAACGCCAGCATAATTATTATTTACTGCAAGTGTTCACAATTTGTCACAAATGATAAATTATGTAGGGAAAAAGTCATCTTTTGATACTCATAGGTTGAACAGCTCAATTACTGCTGCCTAATGAACAGTTCAAGAACAATGATGGCTCTACTTTTCCATTAAGCACTAGTTTTATTGGCATTGTTCTTTATTTAGGCAGTGTTTATAATGTACATTTCTCTTATAATGCATCTCCATCTCAGTGAAATATTGTGCAAACTCTATCTTATTAAACACTAATTGCTTCAGAGTTTTAGCACTTTGGTTAGAAAAGCTGCCAGATGACAGTGCATCCCAAAGCTGATTGTCTTCATAAAAGCAGAAGGTCATGCATTTTTGGAAGTCTATAAAAATTCATTATTGTACTCGCATCCAATATATAAATCCCATGAACATGCACACATTAACTTTCATAAATATTGCAACTCTTTTTTTTAATTTTACTTCATCAATGTATTCTTTATAGAGATTCAGGCATATGTTAACCTTAAACAACACCATTTGTGAAAGCTTGCAACCCATAGTGGCTATTGATTTCAATACTTTTTTAAATGCATTGATTGGCCCATCCTAGTCTTTGTAATTTCTAGTTGCTGTGACTTTCTAACTGCTAACTGCCTGGCATTTGTAATGTTTGTAGTTAAAACAAAGAGGAGATAAAAGTAAATACACACTTACATCACATGTTGTGTTTTAATTAGTTCTCATTGATGTCACTCTATGGGTGAATTTGTGAACCATGGTGAACAATATATGGCCCACTTAGGCATACAAGTACTTAATAATGGATTTCACCATTAGCTAGTGAAACAGTTATGGATGGCATTTTATTAAGAATTATTACTCTGTCCTGTTGCTGGTATTCCTGGAACAGGAACAATGCATGTGGAATCGGGGCTTGTTTCTTTATTTGATATTAGTATTGAAGAATCACAAAGAAACTACTTATATCTCTTTATAAATGCTTAAATTGTATTTTAAAAATAGAGAGGATTCACAGAGTTGGAGATCAAAACAACCCCCATATCATCAGACTGAAGAACCAATTCTGACCCCACAACATTCGCGCCACCCCTTAGCCAGTTTGACTTGTGTCTTCATGTTATAAATTCTGCAGCTACTGCATAAGTTAATCAATGATAATAAAATTTCATTAGTTTTTCAAACATGAATCAATTTTACTGGATTGTTGGAGGTAGGTTTAATTTAGACCTAGACATAAAGCATGTGTCTGCAGAAGAAATTTTAAGATGGGAGGAGTCTGGGAAATCTGTGTAAATCTGTCTTGTGCCCTAGATTTCCCTGTTTAATCCCAAATATTGCATTCGTCCAAATTTATATCTTCTGGATTAAAATTTTCCAGGTCAGCTATCTGAACATTTTTCTGGAATTCTTGATTAAATCCCCTTTAACTATATTGCATTACTAAAGCTAAAAAAATGATAATTTTCAACACTTTTAATACCTTAGAAAAATGGGCTAGAAAATGTGTTTGGATTTGACCAATTTATAAAAAGTCCATAAACATTTTTGGTAAACTAAGTACATCTAGATTTTTTTTGATAAAGTAGGCTTTTTAAAAAATAAAACACACAAAAACAAACTCCACCATTTGATTAGCACTGTGCACTGATTGAGCATAGTTTCTAGTCTCTGAAGGTGTGCATGGAGCTGTATTTTATTCCATACCAAACAGCAGACATATGAAATTATAAAATTGAAAATCCAGAAATAAAATAAAAGCATGCATAGAAAAAGTGTAGGAATGATGCAATACATGTTACAGTTGATCACTCTGCTTTTCAATGAATCCCATTCCCCAACCTGCATTAGACAAAGACTTTCTCATTCAGGAACTTTCATACTTGTTTATACAGCACCTCGTGAACTGGATGCTATGGGCTATGCCTGGCTTTTACGTGAGTGTGTAAGGTAGGAGCCGAGCCTCTTGTGTGATCCTTCCAGGCAGTATTGCAGCTCCTGCACCTTGATGAAAAAAAGTTCTCCATCTATACTTGTCTGGATACATAGCAGGCCCATATGTAGGAATTTCTATGGGGGGGGGGAGGAGTGTTTCTTTGGTAAATGTGGACTTCAAGGGTGTGAATGCATCCCCCATAGTCTCCCAAGTAAGCAAGGAAATCAACCCCAGCCTTCCTCCAGCTGGTCAGATCATGGGGGAGATGGAGGCAGCTCAGGCAGCACACCTCTCCTGCATTCCTCTGGCTGGCCAGAGCATGCTTACTTGAGGGACCATAGAGGGGTGCTTTTGCATCCTTCTCAACCCCCTGCATATGGGCCTGCATAGTGCCCCAAAGGGCACTGTGAGAGGGTATACAGGGCTATGGCTTTGCCTCCACTATAGAACCAATATGTTCAGCCATGCAGTGAAGGGGGAAGGGAGACTAACAGAGGTGTTCCTCCTGTGTGTTGTGATCTAGACAGTCCTTTACCTTCCCATTACAAAGGGTATGTCTCAAGACTGCCACTTGTTTTGGGTTAGATCTGAATGTCATCATCTCTTGAGGCCAAATTCTGATATCCTTAGTCACACTTAGCTCTTGATCAGAGCCAGCAATTTCTGTGGGAAAACAGCATGGTTTTTACTGTTGATAAGGATATCGAATATCAGATATCCTTAGTGGCCTTAGTGATGTTTAAATCTAAAAAAAGAGATAAGATTCAGATCAATCTTCTATATCAAAACCTGGTGGAGTTTGGCTTGTGTCAGATCCCTGAATTTAATTCTGCATTCAGCTTCCAATTCAAATCAGGTTAACAGGATTGTGGCCCATTTGCACAGTGTTAATTTTAACTTTTGCATATCATTTTCCTTTATTTTCTGTGTT
Organism: Rafetus swinhoei; assembly: GCA_019425775.1. Taxonomy (NCBI): domain Eukaryota; kingdom Metazoa; phylum Chordata; order Testudines; family Trionychidae; genus Rafetus; species Rafetus swinhoei. The sequence goes on along the minus strand of CM033437.1, from coordinate 183,517,858 downwards.
TATATTTTCATTTTTAGCATAGTAATTAAATAGTAGGTACTGATAAAGTGGAGCTCTACAAATGCCACTGAGATCGGACCTTTTCTAGAAGAAAAACATTTTGTGTACATATAGTATATTTCTAAAATACATTGTTAATTTACTCTTGATGAAAAATCTGAATTAGTTAATCTTTTGTATGATTCTAAAGTTCATTGTTGTAAAATCTGTCAACCCTTTCATAATTACTGGAGAGCATTACTGTATCAGAAAATAGAAAAATCTAATTCAGATATTACTTGATTTTTAGATGATTGTGGGAAAAAGCCTAATAATGCTTATGTAGTCTCCTATGAGGCTGAGGTGTACCTTAGTGTATGTTAGCTTACTCTTTTGCTATATTAGAGCCATCTTTCTGTGTAATGCCGCTTGAGGATCACAAAATCCCCAGATGCTGGTTTCTTGATTACAAGGAAGCAATTAGTTATAGAATCTAAATTTGTATTCCTTACGATGGAGAAAGAAAAACCCGGTGAGAGCAATTTCTGTTGGTTGCATTTCAAAAGAGTGTACCTTGAACAGCAGTGCCTCTGCTGTAAAAAGCTATTGTAATGTATTTTAGGCTATGCCCAGTAGTGTTGCTATACATAACAAAATATTAAAGTTTCCATTTAAAAAACCCTTTTTAGCCAGGGTGATTTTGCAATATTAAATTCATGTTGGATGAAGTGTGGCATTTAAGTTTTCAGACTATTTTGTATTGCTAAAAATTAATTAATTTTGCCTGGCTAATTGGTCACTTTAAAAGACAAGAATAGGAGTTTTTATTACTACTGAATATGTTTTTACATAGCTGCCCAACTCAACCAATAGCTGCCTTATAGACAGAGCCAACATTAATGCAAGACAGAAGAAAGGTAGACATTCTCCTCGGAAAGAAATGTTTGCTGAATTTTATTTACCTTTCTCAATTGACAATATGTTCCTAAGGCTTGGAGTTAGAGTAATCAGAGTATGGTAGAACTATAGGCAACTATGAGAGACTTTTAGAAAACACTTTATATTATGTTTCCATTTATCCAGAATTATAATTGGTTTGTACATTATTAATAGATGTTCTAAACATCCTACAAACATTCTATAGACATGAGCAGTTTGTGTTACACACTTAGGGCACATTTACACAGGAGGGCTAAAGCTGAAATAAGCTATGCAATTTGAGCTACGTCAGTTGTGTAGCTTAAGTTGAAATAGCTTATTTTGGCTTTTGATGCTGTCTACACAGCAGGAAGTCCAAGAAAGAGCACTCTTCCTCCAACTTCCCTTACTCCTTGTAAAATGAGGGTTATGGGAGTGTAAGCGGGTCAGCTCTGGTAGGGGCGCCTCCCCTTTGGGATCAGTGGGTGGCCACTCCAACCCACTATGCCCGGATCAGTCTCTGAGGGGAATTAATATACCAACAAAAACAGCCCAAGGTCTGCTCTTACTGCAGGGTGGGGTGACCGAAGTAAACAATAACCACGGTGGCCTGGGTTTGGGGCTGACCAGCAAATTATAGTCAGAGGCCTGGCCTAGTCCCAGGCAGGCAGCCAAATCTATAGTTAGGTGGGCCCAGCCCTAATTCAGGGCGGGGCCACCAGTAAACAGTTTGTAGCCCGGCCTTCGGTCAGGGCAGGGCAACAGATAACAGTTTATGAGCCCAGCCCTCGGTCAGGGCAAGGTGGCAGGCCAAGCAGTTTATCAGCCCAGCCCTTGGTCAGGGCAGGGCGATAGGCAAAACCGTCTATAAGGCCCAACCGTTTATCAAGGCCCAACCCTGGTTCAGGGTGGGGCCACAGGAAAGCAGTTTGTAAGGCAATCTACACAATTGAGGCCTCCTTGTTCAGGAAGGTTGCAGGCAGCTGGCTGGCCCATTGGCCACTCCGCAAAGGCTTGCAGGGTGTTTGGGGAGTCCAGGGGAGTCTGTTGTTCCTCTGGGCCACTGTGCAGCAGGAGTCCCGGTGGTCCACGCCAGCTCACCACCTCCCCAGGTGTTTGCTCTGCTCCGCGGCATGCAGGGGAGCCCTCTGGCCTCTGCTGCTCCTCCGGGCCGCTGTGCAGCAGGGGGCCCGGTGGCCCACACCAGCTCTCCACCTCACCCCGCCTTAGGTCCCTTCCTCGAGGTGCAGGGGAGTCCTCTGGCCTCTTCAGTGGTGAGGGCCTCACTGGCCTGGCTGGTAGGCTTTTTTTACTCTCTGGCCCCACCCCTTGGCTTCCAGCCAGGTGGCTCATTAGGGCCAGGCGTAGCCCACCGAGGCTCTGAAAAGGGCGCCTCCCCTGCGGGGTCAGTGGGTGGCCACTCCAACCACCTACAGGGAGTAAGAATAAGAAGTTGTCCTGCTCAACATTATTTCAAAATAATTGCTTGTAGTGTAGATGCATACGATGTTATTTTGGAATAACATCAGTTATTCCAAAATAACACTGCTGTGTAGACATACCCTGAGTTTTACAGATGGTTTTAAATACCACATTTACCTTTTCAAATAAATATAAGTGATAGGTGTTACAAATGGCTATAAGTCATGGTACAGGTTGAACTTCTCTAAATCAGTAGCTTTGGGACCTCACTGGTGCTGAATCAGAGAATTTGCAGGACCAAGTGAGGTCAATACTGTCTAGTAGCATTACCAACACTTCTACTGCTTATTGGGCTCTTAGAAGTCATTTACAGGTAAATTAGAGCTAAATAAGAGCACAGAACATTCGTTAGGACTCGTGGCTGTACACAAACTTTATGGGACAGCAGGAAACTTGGCCATAACCCATGATAAGTAGACATCCGGCTAACTAAAATAACGCCAGACCACTGATGTTGCTGGACCAGAAAGCACCTGACTAGAGAGGTTCAACCTGTAATATGCAAGAAGTTTACTTGTGGAACTCAATTAACCATTAAACATCAATTAAAATGTCTATTAATCATGTGTTCACTCTTTATAAACTATAAATGGAACCTTGTGACCAACTCCTGTCAACAGGTTTTTAGTACAACAGCTTCTCCAGCAAAGAGACCCTCTGTTAAAACACTACACATTACAACCGAGGCCTGATCTATCAAATATTCAAGGCCCATGGAAATCCACTGAAAATCTCCCACTAACTTCAGGGAACTTTGAATCAGACCTTGGTCTTCACTGTAACTAATGGAAACATTTCAGGAAAGAAATGATGTTTTGTAAAATATTCTCCAAACAGAAAATACCAAGACCGAAAAATATTAACTCTAGAATTCTTAAAATGAGGATGGAGTGGGAGAATAACTAAATGCTTTTGAAATAGGAGGTAAAAATATAATATAGGCCCCGATCCACCTGGGATAGAAAATAGAGGAAATGTGTGTCTGTAATCCATTGTAATTGTATATACTATTTCAGTGGTGCAAAGGACCCATAATGCTAGCTTTAACCAACTGCTGAAAGGCACTTTAGGCTACTCTTGCACAATAAAGGTTCCAAGAGAAAGGGAACAGCCCTAGATGCCAGAACCACCTTGGATCTGTTCTAAACTACTCCTGAATGCTCACAACAGAGGTGTCAATGGACCAGCTCCTGGTTTTCTTTGCTTGCCACCACTCCAGTCATCTCATCAGTGCAGTATATACAAATCAGACTCCATCTCTTACACATCATCTAAAATTTACTCAGAAAAGCAAGAGGAAATGAAGGTGAGGATTTGGGGGTCTTTCTGATTCATCAGAAGAGGATGGCCTCCATTCCTCCTTTGAGAAGTGGACAACTGGCATGTTGGTCGTAGGGCTTGTCTACCTGAACAATTAGACTGCAGCAACCTGGGATATGAATGTACCCTATTCTAACTTGCTGAACTCTAAGGCTTTGTCTACACTGCAGGGTTTTTGCAGAAAAGTTCTTGCACAAAAACTTCTTGCGCAAAAGCACATCCAGACTTCAAAGGACGCTCATGCACAAGAAAGCTCTGGCCATTCACAGAATGGCCATCAGAGCACCTGTGCTTTTTCCGAGAGGGGTTTCTTGTGCAAAAACCTGCCTTTTTGCACAAGAGTTGTAGAGCAAAAAGGAGTTATTCCTCATGGGGAGAGAAATAACTCTACCGGCAAAAGCCCTCTGTTCTGTCAATTTTCTTGTGCAAAAATGCGCTTGATGTGTGGACACTCCACCATTTTTTACGCAAAAATGGCTGGTTTTGCGCAAAACCCTTGTAGTGTAGACCTAGTCTAACTGTTCACATACATCCTACTGATGCATGCTGACAGTTCATTAGCGTGCTTTGCATGCTTGACTTTGCAACCTTAATAATAATCTTTGAGTATAGTGACATATGTTTGTGATAGCATAGAGTATTCCAATCTGCATGGGGAGTAGAATTGTCACAGATAGAATCTCTATTTACTTTTAATTTTAGTGGCAGTCTGGGTGAGATGAAGAAATTACTTTCTTCAACACATGTGCATGGGCTTATTAGTTATCAAAATCAAATGATGCAATGGTGTCTCAAATATGAAATATTTGCAAGCAGAGTTTAAAATTGCTGTAAAAATTTGGATGGGTTCTTCTCTTGACTCATCATAGAGAACAAATCCCCTTGCAGGGTTGAAGTGAGCTAAACAATATGAGGTAATACTTTTATAGTAATTAAGTTGTAAGTTAGCCTTTTCATTGGATTCTTAGCTTCTGATCCCATAAAGGCTTGCTTATCTTTCTGACTGAACCTCTGTGCTACTCATCAATCTGAATAGGACAACTTCTGTGCATTAAGACTGAAAGACGGTGATTTTGGTCTGTATATTGTTTGTTATAAATTGAGATGTTTTACCAGTCTCTCCCTATGTCTTCCTGTCCTTTTGTAAATTAGTCTAGTATCATTTCAAAAATAATTTGCAGTTGTGTGCAAAATATATTTCAAGAAGATGAAATCTAATTTAGAATGGCTCTTTTCCCACAGTGAATGGATCACGAACTTCTATGAAGTTGAAAGATAAATAGCCATCACATATCCAACTGCCAATTTTCTTTGTTTTCAAAATTTATGTAAACAAGGAGTATTCAATCTCTTCCATTGCTTGGAAGGATATTGTTTTGGAAATATGGGAAAATTCTAAGCTTTGCTAGAATAATGTGGCCTTTTTTCCTTAGTGAATAGTTGTTGCTTCTTGAATGCCCTTATTTTCTTTCTCCCTTCAAAAATTGAATTTAAATGATGAAGAAAGAGTATTACTCCCAGGGAAATTTTTCATTCTCCCTAGCATATGCTCACACTACACCTTGTCCGGAAACTTCAGCATTTTCATTATGGTGGAAAGTCTGTCTTTGTATCTGGACTTCTGTTGAAGAGATTGATTTGTTCTCTCCATTACTAACTTGGTGTGAAAGCATTTTCCTCTCTTTCGTTATGTGGTTCGATCGGTTATAAATCCAGCCATAGCCTTTCTTTCAGCCTTCTCTACTATACCTACTGTTCTCAGGTTTGCATTTTGTGATGTTTTCCAAGCCCTCAATTTTATTATTAAATTACTATAATCTTTTCTGAAAGACTAAGAATTCTCTGCCTTAAGTGGCCTTAAAGTTCTCTACAAAGAATAATTCTTGCAATTTTTTTTCTAATTTATAGATTAAAGTTTTAATAGATTGCAGTACTTCTTCCCTGTCTGAAGATTTCCAAAATGGATTCCAGCCATAGATGAATTCCTGTAAAGTTATTTTAGAAGTCAAACCTGAACAATTTATTCCATGCTACCTATTACTGGTACTTTCTATATGATCAAGAAGGAGCTAGTGGTCTTGCAGACAACTAAGAGATGCTTTCTTAAAACAGGTATTTTTTAGGTCTCTCCATTTTTGTTTATTCTTGTTTGGCAAGTTGTGTAGTCATCTTTACAGACATTATTAGTTCAAACTGCACATGCAAATCTGAGTTGCTTTTTAAGCTTTATATACACATTAGAAGATTGATTCACCAGTGACCTGTAAGTTGCATAGCAATTGATACCCATGGCAGAGTAGATGTAAAATGCTGCCATTCTGATTTGTTAGTAATTTACCTGCACTTTGGACGAGGATAAAAGATTACATAAAATGCAGGGTGACTGTGAATCAACTCTCAGAAGATAGGAGATGGAGCTCTGTTACTATGTACCGTGTCCATGTGGCCCTGTCTCTGGCACCCTCATCCTCCTAAATTATAAACATAACCTGAAATGGAGCCTAAAGAGAGATTGTGGTGAAACCGTCATGTATCTGAATTTTGGTTCTCCAATGTGACAAGTCTAGGAACCTGTCCGTATAATTGACTATTTTTGTTATTGTGAAGTTGTTTCTATGAGAACAGTTGTATCATGGACTATCTGTGTATCCACTCCTGCTGATAAGGGTTAAGCACATGTATCTCAGATCAGGAGAAACAGAATGTATTGACTGTACTTTAACCAGTCAATAGGTATGTTAAGGAAGCTGGCTAAAACTAGTTTCTTCACTTTTCCTTCTGGGAAATTGGAAGGAGTGGAAAATCACCAGAAGGAGAACAAAAGAACCAGGCAGGTTTGATGGATCATATACACTGAACAGACTCACAGAGACAGAAACATGAATCTTTAGGAAGGGGAAGGGTGTGGACCAGCCAAGGCCAGGGAAGGCTAGCTGGAGAGATAAGGATCCATGACTAAGAAGATAAGACAAATGATGTAGCAGAAGAATCCTGAATGACCCCCAGGAGACTGATTCCCACCCAAAGAATGTTCTGTAGTGATGATGACACTTAGGCATATAAATGCACACAAGAGATATTTTTGTGCAGATCTATGTATTTCTCATTAGAGTAAATAAAGAATAAGGAATCCTGGGGAAAATCTGTTGATCTTTGTCCTATGTTATACATTCCGTATCCTTGAATAATTCACCTGTGGCCCAGAACACCAACATGACTACAGTTCTGGAAGACTATGAATGCTCTGGAAACTGGTGCTCTGGAAACAATCAGGAACAGAACAAAACCAGATTCTTGCAGAGCTAAATAGTCCTTTAAAATATCTTCTTAGAATGTAAGATATACCCTTTTGATAAAGCTCTTCTGGTGGAAAAATATTCATTAAAGAAAGAAACCATAAACATCCTATCCTAATGACATGCTCACCTGAAGCCTAAGAGAATAGCTAGAGCAAACACACTTTTGAATTTTTGTACTTCTTCAGACTGTTGTTTGCTGGTTAGAAGTGACAAACATCTCTACCTGAGAAGATGAGACCATAAGAACAGTGGGAAACATAGAAAAAGGTTAAGCGAGAAAGACTCTGATATGGTAATATATATTAATTCACGTATGCAGCACAGAACACTACAGGGGAAATTACAGGTTCTTTCTTCCGAAGAATTTACAATTTAAAGTAAACATGGAGGGTGAAATTTTCCCCCACTGAAGTCAATAGGAGTTGAGTTCCATGAGACCAGAATGTCACCAATAAGGGAAAGGACTACAACAGAAAGTTCAATAGGAATGAGAAGGTCAAGGTTTACATAAATGCCTAATTAATTTGTGTTATGTACTATGTGCACTCAGGATAAAAAATGCAAAAATATTTGTGAGGCCAGAACACAACCAACATAGAACAAAGTGGAGAGAGCAGAATATAGTTTGTAGGTCTAAATTTGTTCCTTTTATAGTGAAATAACATAACACTTTCTCACTAACTGAACACATTCATACTCTTTGGCACGTCATAGGAATGCAATGGGACCCACCAATGCACAGTATACTGTCAGACATTCTTTAAAACTCCATTCGGACAGCAAGGCCCTTGTATGTTACAAATATGGTGGCAGGAAATGTTTAATTACATGGGTGTGGGAGGCAGACACAGTTTAGATACAATTTTAAGGAAGAGAGCTAAATGCTTCATACTTGAAAAACATTTCCAAAGCCATGGAGAGTTAACCAGGGAAGGGATAGCTTCAATATGCTTCCATTTACAAGATGCCTGATACAGATAGTTACCAGAGATGTCAGACTCATTTTTAAATCACATTTCCCTGGCCTCACCAAGTTACATAATTCCTAGGAAGCAAATACCTGAGTACTGGTAATTGCAAAGAGAAACATAGGTGGTAGGCTGTAGGTGTTAAATATTGCTCGGACATCTCTGGTAACACTATCTAGCTATACCTCTGGACTAAAAATCCCACCAATAACAGCCCACCATCTTTTCTGTTCTTGAGGTTTCCCTTTGCAATCACCAGGACTCAAGTATTTGCTTCCTGGGCATTATGAAACTTGGTAAGGCCAGGAAAGTGCAGAGCCCTACATATTGTTGGATATCTGCTTTATGTCCATAGATAGTGGAGCAGATACTCGCACAGGGCTTCCTCCTTCCCATCCTGCCCCAGGCAGGTGGAGGAGGGGGGTGGGCACTAGGGCAGGCCCCTGCACTTCTGGTGGGGAAAGGACACAAGGAGTTGAGTCCTAAATCTCTCTGCAAGAGGGGCTGAATGCCAGCCTTGCCTGACCCTCTTTCCTCCCTTTTTCTCCTCCTGGTAAGCACTGACCTGCTGCCTGTCTCTTCCTTGCATGACTCTGCCCCGCTCCTTGCTCATCTGTACTCCCTTTCTCCTTTGGCTACGTCTAGACTGGCATAATTTTCCGCAAATACTTTTAACGGAAAAGTGTTTCCGTTAAAAGTATTTGCACAAGAGAGCACATTGGTCTAGATTGGTCCGGGAGTCATCGTAAGAATGATGTGCTTTTGCGCAAAAGCGCGTCTAGATTGGCGGCGTGCTTTTGCGCAAAAGCAGAAGCCCGGAACCATTTTGAAGAGGGCAAAAGGGCACCAGCCCTTTCCGGGGGCGGGGCTGGAGCTGCGTTCAGACACGTGCTTAAAGGGGTCTTGCCGGACAGCCGTTTGTCTCCTGCTCCGTGCGTTAGGACCTCTTGCAGGGATTGTCAGCCATCGCAGGTTTGGTGGTTGCCCTCTGCCTTTTGGACACCACCCTTTTGGCCCCTAGTGCTTTTTCCTGGTTTTGGTTTCTTGTGCCTTGCTGTGTCTGCCATGGAGCCACGGGTGGTCATGTACCTGCTCTGGCCCCTGTCGGCCATTTTCGAGTGCCTGCAGCTGGTGCTCCAGGCTGGTGCCCTCGTGTTCCAGGACCAGGAGGCGCAGATCGCCTTGGACTCCTCACCGGGAGCCCTGGATTCCTGTGGCATCCCCACCCCACCGTGGAGAGGCCACTCTGGAGACTGGACACCAGTACAGACTGGTGGGACCGGCTGGTCCTTGGGCAATGGGACAACTTGCAATGGCTCCGGAATTTCCGCATGCGAAAGCGGACGTTCCTGGAGCAGTGTGCCTGGCTCACCCCCGCGCTCCAGAGAGCCACCACCCGGCTGCGTGCACCCATCCCCGTGAAGAAGAGGGTCGCCATCGCGCTATGGAAGCTGGCCACCCCGGACAGCTACCGATCGGTGGCACAGCAATTCGGGGTGGGAAGATCCACCGTCGGTGTGATCATCACGGAGGTAAGTCCCAGGGGGAGTGGGGAGTGGGGGAGGGTGCTGCACTCCATGCCCAGAGGCAGCCAAGACTCCAGGCTGGGTCACCCAGGGGTTTGGGCCATCCCTCCCTTGCACAGGCCTGCTGGTGGGGGGAGGGGCGTGGGGCGAGGGGGCCTTGCTGTGTGTGTGCGTGCGCGTGTGTGTGTGTGTGTGTGTGTGTGTGTGCATGAGGACAGAGGGAATCATGGGGGGGGGCCCAAGGGAGCGCATGCTCACCCCTGCCTTATGTGATGTGTTCCCTTGTGTTTCTCTGCACCCTTCTGCACGTCGTCCACGCCATCAATGATGTCCTGCTACCGAGAGTGATCCGCCTGCGCGATGTGGATGCTACACTGGCCAGCTTCGCTGTCCTCGGGTTCCCCAACTGCGGGGGAGCCCTGGATGCAACCCACATCCCCATCCGGGCCCCGGAGCATCGAGCAGCCCATTTCACGAACAGAAGGGGGTACTGCTCGATTGTTCTCCAGGCCCTCATGGACCACCGGGGCCGCTTCCTGGACGTCTACATGGGCTGGTCTGGCAGGGCACACGACGCCCGCATCCTCCGCAACTCCGGACTGTTTCGCAGGCTGGAGGCAGGCACCTACTTCCCCCGGCGGGAGTTGACTGTCAGGGATGTGCCTATGCCCATCTGCGTTGTCGCAGATGTGGCCTACCCCCTGCAGCCCTGGCTAATGCGGCCCTACACGGGGCGGCTGGACCAGAACCGGGCCCGGTTCAACGACCGCCTCAACCGGGCCCGAAATCAGGTGGAGCTCGCCTTCGGCCGTTTAAAAGCCCGCTTCCATTGTTTGCTCCCCGTGTCGAGATGGGTGAGCGGAATGCAACGGAGGTACTGGCAGCGTGCTGCGTGCTCCACAACATTGTGGAGCGGAGTGGGGAGGCCTTCCTCCCTGCATGGATGGCAGCCGAGGCACAGACGTTTGCACAGCCCCACACAGCTGCCATCCGCCAGGCACACCAGGATGGAGTGCGCATCTGAGAGGCCCTGACGGACATGTTCACACAAGCCCCATAGTAGGGTCACCTCGGTCTCCCCATACGACTCCCTCCCATCCCCTCTCCTTCCCCCTCCCCTCTCCTTACCTCCCCCCAATTGTAAAGCGTCGGTTCCAAGCACATCGGCCATCATCGTGAATGTTCGTCAGGTGCGTCGGACGTAGCTAGGGTTTTTCTTTTAGTTTAGGCTAGGGTTTAGGCCACCATCGCCTGTTCGAGCTGTCCCGAAGAACAGGAAGAGGATCCGTGGTTCTTGCGGAAGGCTCGAGTCAGCGTACCCGATTCCAGTCGTCTTCGAGGGATCTCCTGGCAGTTCCTCGTCTGAGGCCCAGAAGGACCAAAGACTTGAGGTTGCCAGCAACACTACAATCGTCCCCTGCGTCTAGGCTATGTACCTATTGTTTTTTGTGCATCTTTTCACCTTTCTTGCTTGTTTGTAATCTACGTTAATATAGTTGTGGTTTAAATTTTACTTAAAAGTGTAAGTATTTATTTATGCGCCACAAACCAATGACCACTTAAAGGGACGACAGGTGATAGATACAGAATTTGGTGTCCGCATTTTGTAATCCTCTTAAATTTAGTTGGCTAATTGGATCTCAAATCATTTATTACAGTTACCTCGAGTAACACAATAACCACACGGTTTTGTTCTCAACTGAAAAATGTATGTTGTTATTTACAAGGGGGAAGGGGAGGAGGAGGAGGAGGAGACCTTCAACTGGGAGGGGGAGGAGGAGGAGGAGACCTTCAACTGGGAGGGGGAGGGAAGGAGCTACTCTTGGGAGGGGTGGCCCCTGCGAGCGGTCCTGTGGGGGTGGACCTGGACATGCAGGGCAGGCTGCATTGGGGCAGGCTGCACGGGAGGTGGGCAGGAAGAGGGGGCATTGCAGGAGGGGGCATTGCAGGGGCGGCAGGAGGAGGCATTGCAGGAGGGGGCGTTGCAGGGGCAGGAGGGATGGCGGGGGCATGGGGTAAGGCCATGCCATAGTGAATGGCATGGACTATGTGGGCAGTGAGGGTGGCGATGGAGTCAGCCATCCGTGTACACTGGACCAGGAAGGCGGCCCAGGCCTCCTGGTGCCACTGCAGGTCCGCCTCGACGCGCTGGCGAATCGATGCCTCGATGCACTCCACGGTCTACACATGCCGGTGAAGGAGCTGGTCCCGGTGGCGGAGCCTGTGCCTGCATGGTTGGGCAGGTGGGGGTGCTGCTGCTGCCGGACTGGAGGGTCCCCGGCTTCTGCTTGGTCCTGCTGCAGGGAAGAGACGAAAGGATGGGTCAGTCAGGCAGGCCGGCCACTGTCCCCACACCTCGTGCCCTCTACCGCACCCCTGAGCCCAGGTGACACCACAGTAGTGTGGCTTGGGCCCACTCGGTTCTCCCCCTCCCCCCCGTGTTGTATGTTTGCAAGGAGGACCGCCCCTGGAGTAGGGTCCTCCTCCATGTATTGTAACCACCCGTCTGTGTCCTGGCCCCGTGGAGGGCGGGAGGGCGCTTGTGTTGCATTAACCTGTGGAACTCCCTGCCGGTGGAGGCTGTGAGGCTTTGGGCTAATCACTGGTGTTTGACAGGGAGCGAGATGCATCCCCACACAGTGCCTGGGAGCACATCTGGCAGAGGTGGTCTGGGCTCTCAGATCCCCATCGCGTGGGATATCTCCTGGACGGAACCAGGAGAGTGACTTGGGGGGGTGTCCCATCCTTGTAGCAAAACTCAGGTGGCCCTAAGGGGCGGCCCAGCGCGCTTCCCCCTTCTCCTCCCACTATCCCTCACACACGTAGCCCAGGGACATGTGTGGCCGCAGCGGGACTTCCCTCGGGGAGCCAGCCAAGGCACCGGGAGCAGGCGAGGGGCTCAGTGGGGGCCACGCTCACAGGGCTGTGACGCTGCAGTTTACCCAGGAGCAGCTGGCTGTGCCTCTCAGCCAGGCATGGGACAGTGTGCCGTTCTCCGTGCTGCACCCTTGCGGAGGTGCGGGCTCTGGGCTGAGTCCCTGGGGCCCTGGCCGGTTCCAGCCGGCATCCACCCTTCCCCCTGGTCCCGCCGAATGTGTGTGAGCAGCACGGTCCCAGGCGTGCCCTGCAGCTGCCTGCCGTGGCCACGTGCCGCTCGGTCAGCAGGCTGCACGTGGTTGCACGGGCTGCTTGCTGCCTATTGCTACACAGCGTGCAACACACGTGACCTGAGTGACATGCTCTCCCCCTTCCCCCTCCGGGCGCCTGGCTCCCCCCCCCCCCCCCGCCCTTGTGAGTGCAAAGTGCAAGACTCACAGGTGGATCCTTCCCCGGCCTCGGAGGATGCGCGGGAGACGTCAGGGCTGCTGGAGGGGGCCTGCTGGGTGGCAATGCTGGCCTTATCCTCAGATGCACTGCTGTCTCCTTCCCCCGCCTCGGTGGTCCTGGTGACGGGAGGGCGCACGCTGCTGTCCACGGGCACGTCTGGGGCTTGCGGGGCTGGCTGGCGGAGGATGGCGTGGAGCCAGTCGTAATGGGGGCAGGTGTCTGCTCCTGCCCCCTGACCCTCGCTGGCCCGCATGTAGCCCAGGAGCAGCTCCTTCACTTTCTCCCGGACTTGTTCGAGGGTCCGGGCGGGATGGCCCTGCTGAGCGAGCGCCTGGGCCATGCGGCCGAAGATGTCCGCGTTGCGACGCCACGAGTGGGTCTCGTGGAAGGCCTCCTCCTCCTGCCACAGGTCGAGCAGGCTGTCCAGCTCCCCTGACGACTAGGATGGGGCCCGTCGTTTGCGGCCCCTGGGGGCCTCCTGCGCTGGGGGTGCAGGTGGCTGAGCGCCCGGAGCTGCCATGCTGCCTGTGATGTGGCTGCTGGGCACAGCAGGGGCAACGTGGCAGACCTCAGGCCCAGAGGTCTGAGGCACGCTCCTGCCACGTGCGCTCAGCAGCCTGCATGTGCTTTAAGAGCTCAGGTTACCAGGAAGTCCGGGGCTCCTACGGGGTCTCCCGGCGTCCAAACCGCTTTTTTCCGTGTAGCCTGCTTTTGCGCAAAAGTCTTAGCTAGCTGTCTACACTGGCCCTTTTGCGCAACAGTTTTTCGCCAAAAGGACTTTTGCCCGAACGGGCGTCAAAGCTTTTCCGCAAGAAGCACTGATTTCGCATGAGAACGTCAGTGCTTTTGCGGAAAATCAAGCGGCCAGTGTAGACAGCTGGCAAGTTTTTGCGCAAAAGCGGCTGCTTTTGCGCAAAAACTTGCCAGTCTAGACGCAGCCCTTTCAGATTTGTTGTGAGGATACAGGTATAATCCAGATGATAGACTGTGAAGTGAATTAGGAGTTGAGCCTGGCAGATGCGGCTAGGATGTGGATCCATGTTTTTTTGTACCCATGCAGGGCTCTATGTTTTTGTCAGGCTACAAGCAGTGGCACACTGTGGATCAATAGCTGGGGGTGAGCAAAGAGGGCCCACAGTCTGGATCCAGCCCATCAAACATTCAAATCTGTCCTGCATGATCCTTTGTGCCACCGATCTCAGGCAAGTTCTCTTGCTGCCATTCCCCACACTCCATACAAAGCAGCCTGCTGCTGGGGCCAGCATGAGCACCTCTGCGCTGCATGCACTTTGTGGGGAGGCTGTTTTCATGAGCTGTTCTCCACCCCTGCACACAGCTCCCACTGACTGGAAACTAGTCAATGGGAGCTGCCTGGGCTGTGCTTGCAGGTGCAGGCAGCTCACAGAGTCCCTCTCCCCTCAAGGGGTGCATGGCATGCAGAGACGCACATGATGGCTCCAACAGCTACCACTTGGAGTGATATGTGGGGCACGGCAGGCAGGGAGCCTTTCCAGGGTTCCTGCTGAGCTGCTGGCTGGGAGCTGCCTACAGTATGCACCTCATACCCGAAGCTGGCACTTTGCACCCCACTCCCTCCTGCACCCTAGGTCACAAATTAACCCCCCTGGAACTGCTCATGCCCTCCTGGCCCAAGTCATAACCCAAACCCTCTGCATCCCCTCCTGCACCCCTGTCCCTGGTCCCATCTCACTCCCAGACTCTGCACCCTCCTCCTAAAATCCTCCCCCAGGTCAGAATTCATTCCTACACTCAAGCTCCCTTCCAGACTTCACAGCCCCTCCTTCATCCCAATTCCGTGCTCCAAGTCATAACTCCCTCCTACACCCCAATCCTCTGAGCTCCTTTCTGCACCAGACTTTCGTCCCTCATCCCACACTCCCTCCATTAATATCATAGAAATATGTGGCCCTTGAACACTTACCAAATTTTTGGAGTCCCCCCCCCATTAAAAATTATAGCCCAAACCTGATATATAAGTGAAATGGGCAGTTGCTGTAAGACAAAGTGGGTGAGATATTATCTTTTATTGAGCCAACTTCTGTTAACGAGAGAGACAAGTTAGCAGTTTTGAATTTAAGCTCCCAGGGTCGTCGTTTGAAAGTGTTGTGCAGGTTTCTTTGAGGATGAGGACAGAAAGGTCAGATCTAAAGTGAGAGTTGCTGGATTTATGTCTTATTGTAACAGTCTGTGACACATTAACCCCCTCTTTCTGTCCTATGACTGCAGATGTGTTAATGGGCCACACTAACTTGAATGGTCCCTTAGAGTATGTGCCAACTACTTTTGCCAAACAATCTGTTCCACCCTGCATTTACCTTTCCCAGACCTGAAGAAATTCTCTGTGTAAGCTGTAAAGTTTCTCTCTTAGCAAAAGGTAAAAGACCCTAACTCACCCATTGTGTGTTTATCATAGAATGATAGAACACTAGAACTGGAAGGGACCTCAAAAGGTCATCAAGTCCAGTACCCTACCCTCACAGCAAGACCGAGTACCGTCCAGACCATACCTGATAGAAGTCTATCTAACCTGCTCTTAAATATCTCCAGAGATGGAGATTCCACAACCTCACTAGGCAATTTATTCCAGTGTTTAACCACCCTGAAAGTTAGGAAGTGGTCCCTTGCTGAAATTTAAGCCCATTGCTTCTTGTTCTATCATCAGAGGCCAAGGAGAACAATTTGTCTCCCTCCTCCTTCTAACACCCTTTTAGATACTTGAAAACTGCTATCATGTTCCCTCTCAGTCTTCTCTTTTCTAAACTAAACAAGCCCAATTCTTTCAGTCTTCCATCATAGGTCATGTTTTCTAGGCTTTTAATAATTTTTTTTTTTTGCTCTTTTCTGGACCTTCTCCAATTTCTCCTAATTTTTCTTGAAATGTGGTGCCCAGAATTGGACTCAGTACTCCTAATCAGTGCAGAGTGGAAGAATGATTTTTTGTGTCTTGTTCATAACACTTCTGTTAATGCATCCCAGAATCATGTTTGCCTTTTTTGCAACAGTGTCACATGATTGACTCATATTTAGCATATGAGCCACTATGACCCCTAGATCCCTTTCTACAGTACTCCTGCCTAGATATTCACTAGGAAAGCACTTGCAAAGCATCCCCTCCAAGCTTCTTATCATCTGCAAACTTAATAAGCTTACTCTCTATGCAATCATCTAAATAGTTGATGAAGATATTGAACAGAACCTGTTCCAAAACAGACCCCCTGTGAAGCCCCACTTGTTAAGCCCTTTCAGCATGACTGTGAACCTTTAATTTTGACCTTGACTTCTTCATGCTATCCTAAATTATAATATTTGTTTATACGGCAATAATTACTTACAGACAAGATGTAGGATAAAGACTGAAAGTGAAGGTGAAACAAGCAGATTTCAGTATGAACAAGTTTTGAGAACTGCTGGTCTAGGAGATAAGGAGTTAATTCCCGCCTCTTCTTAGGGCCCTATACTCTGTTGTGGTTGTGGAAGGGGCTGAACTGCAGTTATATAGGGCTGAAAGAGGATGCCTGTTGTGCAGGTCTGACATCATGCACCAATTCTAATTTAGGAAACTTGCTTGGGGCTTCTCTAATTCATAGAGGCTGATATATATCCACAGCAGCCCAGAACCTGGGCATCAAGAAGTTAGTGTAAAGCCAAATTTGCCTTTTCTATTTTAAAATATTTTGGCTATTTCTTGAATCATTAGGGCAGAAGTTTAGCTCTATTCAGTGTACAATGACTGTTGCTGCCTTCCCTTTGTAAAAGGGAGATAATTCATCCCTACTTGACGGGGTGTTGTGAAAATTAAATCAGTGAATTACTGCAGCACTCAGATACCAGTGATGAAAACCATAGAAATACTTTGATAGAAATTCTATGAGTGGAAATGATTTAGAAATATTTAATTTTGAAATATATTGTTCCTGGGAGGTAGATTGAACCATTCCTATCTTTGAGGACTTGAATTATGTGTTTTTTCCTACAAGAGGAAATGATGGAATAACAAATACTGAAAGCACTGTTTCTGCTCTACTTCAGGTATTTACGATGTTGCCAAATCTTACAGTAGAATGGCAAAACTCTAAATCCACATCTTAAGAAGTAAAGCCAACAAAACTACCCAAGACATTGATTTACAACTAAATACTTTTTAAAAGTAATTTTTAGGGTACAATCATTTTGTCTATTTAATTAAAAATGTGAATGTGTATCCTATATACACATATAAAGTTTGAGTATGTATTTTAAGTATTTATATAGCATATAATAAACATCCATAGTGATAATTGAGATTAGATACATGTAGAGAAATATTTTTTTATTTGTGGCAAATAGTAACGGAAATGCAGGCCTGGTATAAGTAGAGTATACTCGTTGTTTATATAGGAGGAATCTAAAGCAGAAGAAACTACTCATTGCTTGGTAAAAACTTGAGTTGCTGCTACTAATTTCTGGGCACATGTTAATGCTCTTGTTCTAAAATGATTGTATGATTATTGGAATTTACCCAAATAATCTGAGAATGCAATAATTAATAATGCCGTTAAAGATAAAATGACATTTTATAGCAAACACATGACAGACTGGCACAAAATTTCAATAGATATATAAACTAACATACTTTCAAAGTAAGTATGGATAAATAAATCAAAACATTTATAAAGGATCCATATTGAAAACTATTATTTTCCAGTTAGAGAAAAAACAATCAATTTTGCACACATTTTTAATAGATTAAAATGTGATAGTTCCCCTCCCTCATTGCTCCAAAACAACACAGATCTGTTGTTTTTCATAGAATTTTTCAAACCACATTTTTTTCCCCACAGGCTTAGGGGACAGCTGGAAGGCAGGCTGGTGATTTATGAGAAAAGGGAAATATTTTGGGGTGATTTCAGGAAAGCTTATTAAATATCAATTGTTCCAGTTAAGAAATATGATTAGTGACCAAATTTTTCAGGATCATATATTTTTAAGAACCATTGGGCGTACCAAATGGGTATGTTGCTTTTTTACTATGCAACAAACAAGTACTGTAATATGTTTAATTTTTCCCCATATTTCAGCACTTTAAGGAATCAGCCAAAATATTATCCCATATCAGCCAAAAAGTAGAATGTTACTACATTTTTGTAGAAGAAACCAACCATATACTATAAATGGTGTTCTACTAGTGAAATGTGGTACATCATCAGAAAAAAGGCACTAGTGCATAATATATCAGGAAAGTGTATTAATCTTAAAACTGTCAGTCTGATGATGTGTTGTGCAAATAGTCTGATGATATAAAGTACTGGAGTGCAGCAGCTAGGATTCATTCTAACGAGCAAAGCACAAGTATTTTATTTTAACTCATATGGTTTCGGAGAAGAAGATTAGATTGGTCATTGATTAGCTCATCATGAGGTTGTTTGAACTACTGTGTGTCTCTTTCCTGCGCCATCAAGTTCAATCTTGTAGCCAGTGGAATGTTTTAAGAATGTTAGAAAAAGACATTGTCATAAATTCAATAAAAAGTAATTGCAAGAATTTCCCTGAGTCTCATTGAAGAGAAAAAAAGAAATGACAGCATAGTTAATTTGTCTCAAGCATAAGCTGCAGAGATGACTTTTACACACAGCATGATTCAGAGGTATGACTCAAAAGATCTCAGCCATTTCAAATTTTATTTTCAAAATCAATTTGGTCACTAGCTTAGCAGCTAATTAAATAAGGATCAATTATGATCCAGACAAAAGGGGGAAATACATCCAAAAATCAATAATTTTTTTTCTCCCCTAGATGAATGGGAATAGATTCTTTTGAAAAAAAATACCCAAGTGATATTTTGCAGGCTGAAGTTTTATATGCCAGATTTCTATTATGATTTTTACAACCAAAAATCCTTTAAAAAAAGAAGAAAAAAAAAAAGGTTGCAATGGATATTCTGATTCAGCCCTTAAAGATGAAATGAAAGTTTAGATGCTAGTTATATAACAATAAAACCCTCATGAAATAGACTTTTTAAAATGCATTTAAGATTGCTAAGTGATTGAAACTGAGACAAATGTGATCATTATGATCATTAATTACAATAAAAAGATATAAATTAAAGGTTACATAGTTTGGGTTGAAATTTCGAAGGTTGAGAATCATCAGATCTCAACTGAGAATGAGTCCAAAAGACATTACTTTTTAGAAGGCTAGATTCTAGATGACACTTGAGTGGGTCTGTGATAATGGAAGCTGTTTTCTCACAAGTTCAGAGAGATGACTGTTCTGTAGACTTCTGATTCATCTTCAGTAGTCATTTAGACCTGTGGAAAGTGGGTGAAAATTGGATTGAGCTTGGTATGCATTTGTGCATAACTGAACAAGATGCAAAGCAGAGGAGAGTAAGTTGAAAGTAGCTCTGCCATGTCAAAGTGAGGTACATTGGTAATCTGTTAATCAATGGGGAATCAATTTACCCAAAGATGTGTACCATGCTTTTGCTTTATATAAAATTGGCAGGGCAAAATATTTTTTCTTTTTCCTCTATATGGCTCTTCTGTCTAGCTAATTTACCTAATGGATTCATCTAATCTGTCCACATTCTTCTACCAAAACTGTAGTGTATCTGAGCTTTTTTCATTTATCCTTCACTGATGGGTTGCCTACCCTTAAGAGTGGAAGTGGGAGGTAGGGGGAGTAAGTTTTGCAGGAGGGGACTCCAGGGAGCTCATTTGGATGCTCTCGGGTGCCACTAAAAAGTCAATGAGAATATTTACTTACCTTCCTCAAGTCAAAACTGGCCTCACAAGCCATTAGGGGACTATTCACTGCTTGGTGCATTGTGGAAGAGCTCTCAAAGCACTACCACACCTAAAAGAAATTTCCTTAAGTAGCCTGTTTATCAAACTCTCAGACTGCTTGATAGAGACGTCATGATGCAACTATTTATTTAAGTGATTCTGTTATCTTCCAAGCAACATTGTGGGGGACAGTGCATGACAATTGGGAAAGTCTTCATTTGGTTAAGTGAAAAAGCAAAAATTCCAGGCTGTTGCTTTTATTTGAGAATTTTACAATACACCCAGTATGGGGGTAGTGTATCATGGGGAGGATTATGGAAAATCACTCTCTGGTTCACTTCAGAGTATCTCTCAAGGCACAGCTGAAATAGTAAGGGAAGATGGGCATTCTGGTGCAGGGGTATGTCTCCATCTCTGGGAAATCAGGTGGTTGCTTGAAATGGCAGCTTCCTTTACATACAAAGATAAGAGAAGAATGGCAGTACCTGTAACTGCCTTTAATGAATAAAGTGTTGATACCTGCATGATAGCTTCATTATATTCTTTTAACAAGTGGAAATTTACACTGGAGCATTGCCAGAATGGGTGAATGCCTTCAGAAAACCAAAGCAAAATCTGCTTCAGATTTTTTTTATTTAATAAATTGATTTTGAACTGAATTTCACTCTCACCTGAGAGCAGGGAGTCTCAGATTTCAGTCCAAGCTCCTCAGCAGGAAGAGGAACAATTTGAATTTGGCCTTCCCTTAAAAATCATAAGGAAGGGAAACAGCTTCTCCTCCTTTCTTGACAAAAATGTGTCCAGGCTTAGGCAGTTAACTCTAGGAGAGAATTCATGGCTCTGAATCCCTAGAAAGCTCCCTCTAGTCCAGAGGTAGACAACTACTATCCTTTCAGGAGTGGGGCTTAAACCATACTCTTCACTTCAGCATTTCTACTGGCTGGCTTACGTGGCTCTTTGCTCTGTGTTCTGGCTTTCATGAATCCCAGTTAGCTTAACCCTTTCTGAACATTGCATAAGAAGCTTGGTTTCCTAACTCAGGGTTCTGACTTCAACTTGGTGGCAAGATGCTTAAGTGCCCATTCTGAATCCCATCTTAGCTTCCAGAGAATCCATAGATGCCATTAACTAACTGCTGCTAAATAATTTGGGGTGAAAACAGTTGCATGAGTGTTTGCAAAGTACTTTGTTAAAGAGACCTTGTTCAGAAATGAAAAAAAAAATTAAAAAAATTCTTGTTTTCTTAATGGAATTGATGGACAATATGTATTTTAGTTCTAAATGTGCATTCATGAACAACTTGAAACTCATTTAAGTGAAATAAAAACACTGAGTAGTGCATCCACTTTCTGGAATTTACGTGAAACTGTTGTTTATTATTGTATGGCTAATTATATTGTGTTAAAGTAGGAAGTCAAACAGCACAATGAAAAAAAGAAAAGTGAGAAAGCAAGCAATGGGATTTGAAGACTGGATAGCTAAAGTAACTGGAAAGGGAATACTGAATATAGAGTCAACATGTCTTAACCCCCAATCGTGTAATGCAAAAACAATGAGGAGTTCTGTGGCACCTTAAAAACTAATACATGTATTTGGGCATAAGCTTTTATGGGCTGGAACCCACTTCATTAGATGCATGAAGTGGAAACTTCAGTGTGGCAGAGATATATACACATGCAAAGATGGGAGTGTTAAATGACTATGCAGCGGACCTGGGCTTAGGAGGCCAATTCAGTCAGGATGGATGTGGCCCATGCCCAAGAGTTGATGGGAAGATGAGAATACCAAAAAGGAGAAAACTTCTTTGTAGTGAGCTAGCCACTCCCTCTCTCCATTCAGAAGTAGTCTGATAGTGTTCCAGCTCTAAAGTTGCACAAGCAGTCTGTTTTTGAAGTTGTTTTGCTTCAACTATGGCCACTTTCACATTTGTTATTGTGTATTGTGTATTTTTGAATGTTACTGTTCTTGATATCTGATTTGTGTTAATTTATTCTTTTGTGTAGAGATAGTCCGGTTTGGCAGCTCTGCCATGTATATTGGTTATTCACAAACAGAGCTAAGCAATACATTGGGTGATTGTTTGGTGGGCTATCTGAAATGAGTTTGTTTCAGCCCATTTATTGTACTACTAAATAAGAGCAAATGCCACCATGACAACTGACACTAATAGGCACCCTTCTTGCAACTCCAGCAGAGAAATCAAGGAATGAATGATCATATAATCTGAACTATCTTGAAGTCCCTAAATTGTTTCCTTTCAATAATGGGTAAAGGCATAGTGGCAGGACTGTTGGGAACCTTGCATCATGTGACTGTCCAGATAGAATCTTCCTTTCCAGCTCTAAATTCCCCAAATCAAATTAAAAACAACAAAAATTATTATAGGTTAGATTTCTTTTTTGTGAGGGGGAGAATTGGAGGGGATGATAGCCATATAAAACACATAAAAAAGAGCCACATTAATTGTTGTTTGTAGATATTACTTTTGAAATGTAAGTCTCCTTACTTTTCAGGAAGGCTATGTCTAGGCTACGGAGATCCCGGAAAAACTCCACCACATCCAGGGAACATGTCTGCTCTTCCGACATTTTTTGTGGAAGAGCATACATGCTCTTTCAGAAGCTCTGTATTCCTCATTTTATGAGGAATAAGGGCTCTCCCGAAAGAGGAGATTTTTCTGAAATTTGGCTCAGTGTAGACGGGCCAAATTTTGGAAAAGTCTCTTCCAAAAAAAAC
The DNA here is from genome assembly GCA_019425775.1 of Rafetus swinhoei. NCBI lineage: Eukaryota > Metazoa > Chordata > Testudines > Trionychidae > Rafetus > Rafetus swinhoei. The sequence continues at coordinate 183,495,518 of CM033437.1, read as the reverse complement.
AATCGGAAAAATGTATGCAAATTGCAGAGTGCAATGTGCGTACCTTTTTCCGACAAAAAGTGTCAGTCTAGACATAGCCAAAATGTTCAAAAAAAGAGTGAAAGAATCCTCTTTTTTTGCAAATGTATTTATTATTTATAAATATTTATTATTTATTGAAAAAAATTGATAAACACATTTTAATCCATAGATTTTTTTTTATGAGATCTCACTATCTTAATTATTATCGGCAAAAGGTTTGCAATATATAAACAGTGCAATATTGCAGTGTGGTAATGGTATAAGCCAGTATATTTTGCAACTCCAGTGCTGTAGAATTTGCTGCAGAATTATGCTCCAGAAAACTTGTCCACGCTCTTGCTCCAAAAGTTGGTAATATCACGGAAACTAAACTGGTGCTATCAGCAATGTGATTTTGGTTTATAACTCTTACTTTGTATGGACCAGATAATAGATGGTATAACCAAAATAAGTGCGTAGGACAAATAGATCCCTATAACTGTGACAGATTAAGGCATGCTTCAAAGTCAAAAGTGAAGAGAATTGGACTACTTCAGAGAAATTTCATTGAGAGTGGGGAAGTTTACAAAGCCAAATGGGACCATTGGAGAAAGTTGTGCCAGTAGCTCTCACTCATGTGTCAATTGCAAGATTGGGCTCTTTAAACAAAGGCAGCTGCAAAATGAGTGACTTTAGAGCTAAAATCTGAGGGTATGTCTACACTAGCCCCCCTAGATCAATCTAGGGAGGTTAATGAGGGTGATCAAAATTGCAAATGAAGCGCGGGATTTAAATATCCCATGCTTGATTTGCATGTTCCTGGCCAGTCGCCATTTTAGAAATTGAGTAGCCCGAAGTAACTGCCCGCGTCTACACGCGGCAGTGAAACGGGATTCTGAAATAAAGCCCTAACTCGAATTAGCTGGTATTCCTCCTGCAATGAGGTTTTAGGCCTGGTTAACTCTTTCAATATTTAATCAAGTCATAGAATCATAAAATTATAGGGTTGGAAGAGACCTCATGAGATTGGCAAGTCCAACCCCCCTGCTAAAAGAAAAACCCGAGGGGTCCAAAGTGTATGTCACTATTCTGGTATCAGCATCACAAACGTTATGGTCTAGGTTTGGCTGAGTGTGAAAATGTAAAAATGATATGAGGAAATTCAGCCCTGTTTGGAGGGCTAAAAACATGGTCAGAGCTGCAATTCATGGTGCTTCGGCCAAAATGACTATATTTCAGCATAATCGTAAATTCTACCTAAGGAGCCTTCCCATGTTCCTTATGCCACTGTGTAGGAGCCATACACAATCCTAGCCTTTGCTCTTTGGCTTCAGAGATTATGTAAGTGTAGTGCTGACTCTAGACTCACCAAACAGAATGAGGAGAGAGAGACTGAGCCAATGGTCCTTCAGCCTTAGCCAACAAATAGGAAGCACACTGTGTAAAAGGATTTCAATTAGAGCTTGCACTCCTGAATAACTCAAATAGAATTTATCAGAACTGAGTCAATACTCTTGCTCCTACTCTATGGTTTTTTTGTGATCCATCCACATAGGCTCTGTCTTAACCACAATATAGCCCCCACAAACTGGAGCACTGAGAAGTAAACTGGGAAATTAAGGTACAAGTGCTTTACATGAATGACAAAGAGCATATTAATCCAGTCACCAAGGAAGGACATGGAAGCAAAGGTAACAGATATGGACTCAAGTAAATAGCAAGTCTTTCCTTTTTTCCTTCTTTATTTCATTTAGAATGGTATGGAGAAATAACTGGAAGACAGGGTAGGAAATCAAAATGCAGAAGATATGTTAAGTCAGCTGGACTTTCCTTGTTCCTAAAATTTGTTCTCTTCTGTATTGTCAGTGCTAAACGTACATTTGCAAGCTTCATCAAAATTTGTACTGCTTGTTTAAGGTTGGCTATTAAGCTTATATAGGTCTAGCTTCTGGGTGAAGCTAAGGTATAGAAAGCCATATCTCTCTATGATGGTATTGGATTATATTTCAGATGATGCCTTACACATTTTGAACAGGCTCCACTTCTCCAATAATAATCAGGCTATTATTCCACACAACGGGGGCCGGGAGAATGGAAATGTTCTACAGGTATATAAACTCTAAGCAAGAATTTCATTGATATAAAAAAATTTCACCCTATAAGCAGTCTCAATAGAAGTAGTCAACTCTAACCTACATTGTTGCTACGAAATAAAATGCAATTAAGATTTTTTAGTATTATGGATCCAAGTTATTGGACCTGCAAAAAAATAATACCCCGCCCCCATGTTTAGACCTATGTACCTGCACAACTTTAATTAGGAATGGAAAAGCTATTTCTTGAAATGTATAAAAAATTCTACTTAAATATTTTCTTGTACATGATGGAGTTTTCAGGTGTGTAAAGACACAAATAGAAGAAAATTACAATTCTCGGTATGATGAGGGGTTTCTCATCAATTTAGGGCCTGTTATAGAAGGAAGTGCTCTTTGTCACCTCGGGTTGAATCACTTATATAATTCTTTTAAGATAGTGATTAAATGTCTTTCTTACATCCCTCTAGTAATATAGCCTGCCGCTTCTGACAAATGGAGCTTTGGTCAAAGCCTATCAACTCTTTTTAAATGTCTGAAAAATTGCAACACTACAATACATTGTATAGAAACCTTAAATCTAGACTGAGGAAAAAATATCTCTTTGATTAACTTATGAAAGGAAAGATCAATTACAGGCTGAAAGTGTGACCTTCCAAATTCTTCTTTGCTGAATGTATGATGAGGAGAAAGGTAAACTTCCATGCTAGGAATGTTAATTCTGTTTAAACGGTGGACTTAAATGGAGGCTCCATGGCCCATTAAGAATTACAACCAGATCCCCTTCAAAAGAAAAGTGTGGGATGGCATTACTATTACGACTGTTCTCAAATACTTCTGAATCATACTGTGGCATTCCATTCTATAGAATTTCATTTCTGTAAAAAGTTAAAATTGCAGCCAATTGCATTCCAATAGCATGAGCACAAAGCTTGAATAAAAAATGTCAGACTTGTAGTCTTGAAATGCTGATACTAAAATTCACAAAGTCTGTGGATCTATTTATCCTTGGAGATGGAGGGTTTTTTACATTGTTCCTGCTTTGGGTAATTAATGTTATTTGCCGATCCTTTCTTGCTGCCTGTAATGCACAATGCCCTTTAGAGGAGAGACGGGATTCTCATTCTGCCTCAAGCTCTGACAGACCTTGAAGTGATCTGTACCATTTAAGCAACAACAACAAACAACAACCTAGTGTAATGTATTGCGAAAAGCACCTCAACCTATTTAGTGCTAGAAGAGTTACTAGAAAAAAGAGTAGATCTCTGAAAAAGGAGAACAATAGCTAGTCTGCTATAATTTACCACTGTCTGTTGTAGAGGAAGCAATCTTATATTTTTCACTGTCCTTACTAGCCATATGAAAAAACTATTTTTTGAGTGTGCTGTGTGTATAAGGGTGCTCAGATGGACAGGGGTGCAGTGGGGAGTTGCTCAGACTCTAGCAAACATATGAGAATGATCACAGAGGGTATGTCTACACTGTCATCCTAGTTCGAACTAGGGTGGCAGTGTAGACATACCCTAACTGAGTCAGCTTTTTTGTGGCCAGCATAAGATTCTGTGTGCCACATCTGCTCCATATAAACCCAACGGAGTTCCATGATGCATAGGCTGAGCTTTGCATAGGGCTGAATTTCATTCAGTCCAAATAAGAGTGGCAGAATTGGACTGTTAGGAGGCAAGTTAAGGAGAAGGTAAAAGGTATATTAGTACTTCACTTAAGGTCCCAATTTGCCTAAGGGGCAGCCCAAAACTCTGCTCCTGTCAAAGCCCCAAGGTCAGGCACAAAATTGCTTTCCCGTTGTTCCATGGGGGAAATAGTCCATACCAACCCTTTTCCTGGCCCTGCTTACATACGCTTGTGCACCTTGCCCAGCTGTGCTGTCCAGGGCTTCAGAGGAGTGAAGCCAAGATTGACTATTCCCCCTTCCCCCATTCGCACCCACATGTGCAGAGGTGGAGAAACAGGCTAAAAGGGCACAGCAACATCCTTTAAGTCATACGTCTTAACACCAGAGGTGAAAGAAAATAACAACTGTGTAATAACAGGATCGATCCCATTCTTTTAAAGTCTTTGCAATTTGTTTGATAATAGAGTCATCTGCAAATTTTAAACTACAGAGTGCATCTCCCTGTTCCTGCACTCTTGGGACCTGACGAGTCCCAGATGAGGGAGTTTGCCAGACCAGGGGAGGTCAATTCTGGCCTCTCTGCTGTTGACCTCTAGGATCTCTTGGAGGAAGGGCTGCCAGCCCCCACTCCCAGGCTCCCCTCACAACTGCCATCCCTGCTGCTGATCTTCGCCACCTGGCTCTGCTCCCACCTGCCGACTGGCTGCACTCCCAAACCAGCTGCCCTCCCAGCTGCCTCTCTGCTCCTGGCCCAACTCCCCAGTCATGGGCCAACTCTGCTCCCAGCTCTGCTCCTGGCTGCAGCAGCCCCCTCTGCTGTGGGATTCACAAGCGGCCCCCGCTGCCAGCTGCAGGAGCACTCTTATCTTGCAACATCCACAGTCCTATTGCTGAACGAGAGAGGCTGGACCAGAGGAGAGTTCTGTTTGTGCTCTCCCTTATGCTAGTTTTATGCTAGCATAACTCTACTGACTTCATTGGAGTTACTATTTATCTACAGCAGAAGACACTGAGTGAAGAATCAGTTTCTTGGCTCCCTTCCCCCCAACCCATTCTAAAGATACAGCTTTACGGGTATAAAAAATGAGTTCTTTCACTGTTCACAATGTCCTCCAAAACATGTCTCCAGGAAATCACCACCAGCCGCAAAGGGAGAACATGCTTCCCCTACTATTGTGTGTGAACTTGAAGTTTAACTGGGACAACTTAATGGCCAACAGTATTAATAACAGCCAGTTATTCTTTGAAGGGGAAAGGAATGTTAAATGCAAAATATATGTTAATAGAAACTTAATAGTACACAGGTAAAATCAATGCAGTAGGAAAGCTTCCAGTAGCAACTTAAACTCATCCATGTTATAAATATGTTTCTGTTTCCAGTGAAATATGCTCCTTAACATATTTCTTATGTTCCAAAATCTAGCAGAAAAGATCCAGGATACACAGTATGTTACCTTATGTTCACTAAAGACCAACCTATATTACACATATTTTGCTTTTATAAAATTCCGCTGTTGAATTAAATGGAAAAGAGATTGAACCTGATCCCACACATACATCCATACACTCATACAGAAACAAACCACATCTTGCTTTTGCTTAAAGTTACTAGTCTGTTGCTCACATTAACTCACTGGCCAGGATTAAATTCAAGGGTGGGTGGAGTGGGGGCGTTTCTTGCTCTGGACCGATGCTCCAATCTTGACAAGACAAGACCTGGAGATTTATGCAAGATGCCCTATCTTTTATAGGACTTTTCTCCCATTCAAGTCTATATATTTTGCTGCGTCAATTCTTAATCAATCACCATTTTAACATGTGTTTATCTGAAAGTCTTTTGCCAGCTGACATCAGTATGTTGGTGGTTCCTTCCCAGTGTTATTTCAAGGCTGTCTTGTTTGTTAAAGGGTGCTTGCTCTTAACACTCAAAGGCCATCCATAATATCCTGCATCGGTCTGCTGTGTTTTGGGCCTCAGTTTATGGTACCTTGACACCTCTTCTCCAAACATTCACATTCCAAACTCATTCATTCCCCCACCCCAGGAACTGCACAATTCTTTCACACATGGGAAAAGGGATACAATTGTCCATACAAAAGGTATCAATTGATTTAAATACAAAGAATCATTCATTCCATTTTCTTTATAACACAATCTATATTCTAATTACTTCGAAGAGCAACTGTATGATCATGCAGAATCACAAGTATCCTTCAGATCTCTTTCTCACATAATGGAATATTACAAAGCTCAAAAGGTTACAAAACTTACATTCACATTATACTGAAACTTACATTTACATTATACCACACTGGGTGGAGGTTTTATACAACATAGCACAGCTGAGTTAATGTTACTGCTGAACTTTTACTTTTTTCACTTTGTGACCTGTGAACTGGCATACTGTGACCTTACTATTGCATTAACATAGCTTTTTGCATTAAATGTATATAACAATTTATGTTTCCAGACATACTCTCTGAGCTTATTTACATAAATTAGAATAATACATGGCCATCCTTAGTAAGATCCTGCCCTGCATTTAAGATAAATGCTAAAAAGCTGGCATTGGAGGTTCCCCTTTTTGGGTGTCATAAATCAGCTTCAAGGCTTTATATGCCAAGTCCTGCCAACCACAACTTTTGGAACAAGAAAGAAAAGCTGGATGTAATGACCCCCTGCTTCAATCATCCTCAGATGCCAGAATAGTCCCTAAAATCTTTTGGCAGCCATCATCTAATAAAATAGCCTTCTACCTACTCTAATTTATGCCAGAGTTGATGAGCTTAATAGTATGCATGCAATTTCTCTTATTGTTTTATGTTTTCTCTATAGTGCTTTTATGTTAAGAATAAAATAGGCTTGAATAAGAAGTTCTGAGTGGGTAATTTATAACTATTGATAACCACTCATTATTGGTCTCTGAAGAGAAAGCAATCGTGTGCTTGGACAGCCTGTCTCTGGTGGGAATAACAGTGTCAATCTGGAAATACCTCAGTCAGAAGGAAGGGACATGCAGCTCTCCACACAAGGCAGGCTAAGTAGCCTGGTTTCTAAACTGACTCAGATCCTTCTACCTATTCCAGCAAGTTGTTAAGGCCCAGCGTTGGGTTGGAAGGACTGGGCTTACTTTAACGCTATCTAGAACTGAGTACTTAATCTGAACTGACTAGACTTAATATCAGTTTAAAAACCAGGTTACTTAGCCAAAAAAAATCCCTTTCTTTATCTTTTGGTCTCTAGGGAATCCAGTTTGAACTAATTTATATCCATCGCTTCAGAAAGTTACATTAAAGGGCTGATAACTGGAGGAAGAATATTATTTATATATTTATTTATTTAAACTATTTTTAACCCGCCTCTCTATTTAAAATATTCGAGGTGGCTTACAAAATTTTTAAAACACACTATAAATATATATAAAAAATTAAAATATGAGACCCTAAGGGGATATAAAACCTGCTAACATATTAGCATCCACTTTCTACTAGACAAGGTGCACATAATCCCACAATAACATACACAATTTCATTTGTAATACAATAAACCCAGAGAGGTATAAACTTTACTGAACTGGGCTAAACTTAATTTGATAAAGCTTATTCGGTATATTGCAGGAAATTGCCAGTTTGTCAGTCTGTTTCAACAAATCTCGACATGTTTTTTAAAAGAAAAAACCATGTTTTTAAATTATCAAAATGAGATGTTTCAGTGATATCTAAATAAAAAAATTCAAACGACTATTTGTAATTACTATTTGTTTTGAACTTGTTATGAATATGTACTTAAAAGTTCTAAAAAATTAAAAGATGTAAATTAAAATGAAATGATTTGACTGACCCAACCCAGATCTTCCAATCTTTCTTTTTTTTATCAGTTCACAAAAGTTTTGACTTTTCATCCTGATTCAGGATGGGAAATATTTTGAAAGTATCAAACCATCTTGGGAAGGAGAAACTATTTCCCATCCAGAGCTAATGTAAACCTGAGCCAGTGACACTTTGTAGACCTGAAAATGTCACATCATTAAAATCATTTGCCCTGTTACCCCACAAGTAGAAATTCTAGATATGTTAAAGTATAGGCCTAGAAAAAACTATTGCAGATGACTGGAGACGTGCGCTTTTCCCCTAGTGGCTCATTATTAGACTCATGCTAAGGGATATCATACAGAGGAGATGGTGGCATATTGCAGTTTAGGTGCTTTTATCAACCCTCATTTTGGATGGCCCATGTGATTTGGCTACTTATGAACAATATGACCGTCCCATCTTACTCTGATATCTTCTGTACTTTTATATCACGCCATACTATCATGTACAGTATACTGCATCCAAATATATAATAATCAAAATCCCTGAGTGCAGGGGAGCACAGGTTGCCTACATAAAAAGGGCCCGGGACAAGCTGAACTCCACCAGCATTATAGTGAGCTCAGGGTGTTGCTGCATTTCACTTTTACAGATGTCTACCTTTTTCTTCTCCACTGAGTTTTGGAAAGAAAAGCCCTGTCTCCACTGGCAAGTTTTGTCACCAAAAAACCCTTTTTGGCAACAAAACCAGGAGAATGTTCACCCTGCAATGTGACTACAGTTGAGACAAACACCAAAGAACTTCCAACTCCTCAAGGGACTTCTCTCTCCCCCTCCCTTTCTTGTTGACAGTCATGTACTGTGTACTGCAGTAGGCTTTTTCTTGAATTTATTCATCTCCAGCATATTTCCTACAATGCCCAATTAACTGCTCTGGCCAGCGCTTTGAACTCAGCTGCTCTGCAGCAATGTACACAGGTAAACTGATGCACCCCTCCAACCTGCAAACTCTGGGAACTTTAAAATCTATTTTCAGGTGTCTAGCTCATTGTGTAGTGATTCTCATGGCATCTTCTCAGTGAAACATAATTGTTCTCATGTCCTGATGTTTGTAAGGACTTTCAGTAACTGTATGTAGAGTATGAAGGAAGGAAGGGACACAAGGTCATGAAGCAAGGGAGGAGACACAGGGTAAGTTGCTGTGCAGGTCAGGGAGCAGTGCAGGTGATGGCCACATAGAGCTCTAAGCTAAGTTACTTTAGTGCAGCCAGGAGACGGGGGAACGTGATGACGCAGGTGGTAAGTTGCTCTAGTGCAGTTGGGTGAAAGGAGGAACCAGAGCAGCATGGGATGGTAAGTTCTATATTGCAGCGTGATGGGAGGGGATGGGCATTGGCCTGGGAAGTTGCTCTTGCAGTTGGTATGGAAGGAGGCTGGCAGTGGTATGCGGTGACCTGAGGCTGTATTTCTATGAGCTGGCTAAGCCTTGCCTGGGTCGGCGTTATCTCCAAACAGAGTAGTAATGTGCACACAGAAATGAATAGAATCTTGATGGGAGATGGTGTTGAAGCTTTCCTGATTACTTATCAATTTTCCCATGGAGATTCCATGGTAGGAATGTTGGATGGCCGGGAAATGTGCGCATCTTTCAGAGCTCCTGCCTCTTGTGAAAGATGCACACTGCCACTTTTTTCCCCGAATGGAACATCAGAGTCCGAGAAGTGGACATGCCCATTGTGATCCTGGGCCCTACCCCTTGCCTACCCAGCCTACCCTTTGCTCCCCTGGCTCATGAAGCCCTACACGGGCATCCTGGACCCCAGCAAGGAGGAGCTCAACAACAGGATGAGCAGGTGCAGAATGGTGGTTGAATGTGCATTCAGATGTTTAACGGAGAGGTTCAGGCATGTCCTGTCCTGCGTGGACCTCAGGGGACAGGGAACCCTGTCTCACCATTCTACAAGGCTCCAGCTCTAAGGGTCTTTCAGGAAACAGTAGCCTGGATTTTCCCAAAGTCCTAACAATTTTCTGGGGATTATTTTACTTTATTTCAACATATAGCACCTTCCATTGGTCTTAATCCAGTTTTAACAATCCTAGGAGTTAAACAACTGTTGACTGACCACTAGTCTTTACTACCATTGAGGAGAATGTCACCCTGTTACAGGCCCTATTCTACCATAATATAAAATAAAAATTAGGAATAAAGTAAAAAGGATAACCTCATTTCTGAATTTGTGTGCACTGTTACCTTGCACATGCACTGATGTGTTTCTTCACGCTTGGATTAGATATATAGAAATGCAAGCTTGTAAGTGACCTGAAACCTTTCCTGTTAACAATCTTCCATTGAAGATATCCCAGATAGTGTCAGAAGATGGCCTGACTGTAAATCTGATTAATTTATTGAGAGAAATAATTAATAAGGCAACCCCAAAACTTAGCCAACATTTGAACTGTGTCAATTTAGTATTAGAGTGTTCTGAAAATGTTGTCTGTAAGTAAATATACACAATTTATCAAGGAGAGGTTGAGAGAAGTCTAAAGATTATTATTTTTGTGAGATCAGCTAATATTTTATATCCTGTTTCAAGTTGTTCCTCACCAGTTCACAAAGAAAAATACAAATGAAATTTCTTGGTAGTCTAGAACAGAGCAAATAATTTGGAGAGAATAATTAGTTTGTGAGAAGCATACAACATTTTTTATTTTAATATTTATGGAAAATCATTGCAAAATAATTTATGGAAAATCATTGCAAAATAATTTTGCTGATTAACTCTTAGCTTGAGATTGTTTAATAGGAGAATTCAGTAGCCAAAATTTGAATGTTAACTGTGTTAGTTTTAACTGGACATATAATTCACACTTCTTGTATGTTTTTTGGTCCTTACAAGGAGGGGTGTAACTCTTAAATCTGTTTTCAGCTGTAAATACTTAAACTTTACAAGTTCAGAATTCTTGTGTGTCTATTCTTGAGTGTCTTCTTGTGTGTCTATTCTCCCTTATTGAAAAATTTTTGTTTATTTATTCTAGAGAAGAGAAGACGGAGATGGGACATAACAGTTTTCAAGCTGATAAAAGGTTGTTACAAGGAGATTGTTAGGAAGGTTGTTATTAACCTCTGTGGAGGAAGGTTAAGAAAAACTGCATTGATGAGCCATTCCTGTTGTTGTCAGTGCTCTGAATTAACTTGTAGGGAGAGAGTGTTTCTGTTGTAGCGCCTTCTTTAGTGCTCTGCAGCCAATCTGAAGAACTGTGAAGTAAGCTGTTTTTAATTAGTGCTTTAAGACATTTAAATATGTTTGTCATCACCCCTGTTTCTTCTTGCAAATAAAAGCTCATGGACTGTTAGCTGGAAGCAATGCTGTCAACTATCCAGCATTAGCAAACAAGGGCTGAACAAGGTCAGTAACCAATTCTTGGGAGTTGATCTCCACTTCACTGGCCGTATAGTGCATGGGCAGAATGATATGTTTGTAATTAATTTTAATGTATTATATATAAGCATGCATAAAGGCTTTATTCCCAGGGGCAACATGCCTTCACACTCCCTGAATAGTGAGAACGTCACTATATTGTGTGTGTGTCTTTGAATTTCTAATTGCAGGAAAGTTACATTGACTGCTGACTGAAAAGCTGCTCAACTGAACTCACTCTCTGTCTTTGTTTGTGTGTCTGGTGACAATGACTCCTGGACACCCTGCAATATTATTTCACCATTTTTAATAAACATTTCTCTTATATTATGCCTTTCTCTTAGCCCATGCTGACAATGCATTTTTTTTTCAAGATGATTGTAAGGGTAACATCATTTACTTACTCTACTCACTGTTCCTTATTAACATTTAAAATAATTGTGTTACAAAGGTTTTGGAAGATATGTAGTTCTGATTTTAAATGTGCTCCATGAAAAGAAGAAAAGAAAATCTTACATTATACTCCTTGTAAATACTCCATTATTATATTGATGTTCAGGTGGGTGAATGGGTTAATTTCAAATAGGTTAACATTGTGTGTATGTATTTTTAAAATATGAATTAAGATAATTATATTTCCATGTGTGTTGCAATAGATTTTAGCTGTATCCTCTGCCACCACTCAAAGTTGTTATTTACAGAATTTACTCTGTCACACACAGACAAAAATCCTAAAAGTTAGAAAGTCTGAAAACTTTGAAAGGCTCCATCCAGTTCTCCACTCACATGTAATCCTTGGTCATTCACCATCCACCCAATGGACTTATTTTACCTGCTTACTTGCCCACTTCCAGTGATTGTTCAAACAAAAGGCTTACTTTTGAAAGTTGGAAATTCTAACTAAACCAAAAGACCAGGGGATCTTGTACTGACCAAAAAATGTTGCTGCATATTTCCAAATGATTGCTTAGATTTTGTGATCATAACATTCAATGTTTATAATGTTCATGGCTGGGAAATGCTCTTTTAAAATATTTTAGGAATATTTGCTTCCACCAAGTATTTTTGAATTTTCGGGTTTTTTCCCCCACTAAGAAAAGCTCTGCTCTCAAAGGAAAAAAAACCCCTCTCAGGTTAACAAAAGTAAATTTTGCCATGTCTTTAAGGCTTTCTTTGTACCAGATCTGGTTTATTGATGACACAAAGGAAAAGGACTTGTGTCTATTATAGAAAACCAAAAGAATTTCAGGGAAGTCACATTTGTATCAACTCAGTAAATTTATTTTCTATTTTTCCACCATGTTCTTAACTTACCAACAACTTTTCTAGGAAAGGCTAGAAGGGGAGTATAAGTATTTGGCTAAAGTTACCACTCTCAGTGCACTCCTTTTTATTTGCTGCCAGGGAAAAATAAAACCTAATACAACAGGCATAGATTTATAGATACATAAATGCCACACTTCTGTATATCCAAGCAAACTCCATAAGTGCCTTGCTTAGCCAATAATCATGTCAGATTTTCAACCAATATAGGCTGCAAAATGTTTTGAAATCACTAGTAAATATTACCTATGCATCCCAATATACCTGGTTTTCTCACACTATACTTAGTTGGTGGCTTAAAAATTAAGTTGGTGGCTTATAGATATGTTGGTGACTTAAAAGTTCTGGCCTCGGTCTCCAGTCTTGCAATGACTTCCATTTGAGTGTACTCCCATTCTCTCTCCATTACACATATGGGCCCCCAGTCCCATAGTACCATAATGTCTCCCACATATTTAATATATTTTGGTCATAACTCCCTGGTGAGGTAGTGGATCACTATTATTCACATTTTATAGACATAGAACTGAGAAATAGACACACCACATGACTTAACATAAGAACATTGCTCAAGATCACATAGGAAGTCTGAGGTGTGAACTACTTATAAAGTGTGATTCACTGCTTATGTACACATGCTTGTGCTAGTTGTCATTGAGTTAGCACAAGTCTAAATAGCAGTTTAGAGATGATAGCATGGATAACAGGAGAATGGCTGAGCCAGGTATGTACCCACTGGTTTCAAACAGGTATGTACTTAGTGTGGCTCATCTGTACCATTACCCATGTTACAATGACTACATAGATATTTATACTCATACTGTTTTAATGACAGAAAGCACAAGAATGTGTATGTGAGCAAAGTAATCACACCCCTATGTCATAGTGGACAGTTCCTGAGGTGGAGCAGTGCATTGAACCCATGTCTCCCAGATCCAGGACTAGTGTCCTATCCATTAACTGATTCTCCCTCTTCATTAGTGCCTCATTGAGGGCCAGGAGGCTATATGTGCATGTTTTATATACAGATTAATTATTAGTGCCTATTATGTATTGAAATTTGCTTTTGTATATCTTCAGAATGTGAGAGTAGCTAGCTTATGAGCATTATGAAAATGCACCGGTAGCAGTAGAGTCCTTCTGGATGAACAGTTTTTGAAGTTTGTGAGTATTTGTTTATATTTTCTTTTGAAGGACAAAAAGGAAAAGGAGAAACTGAAGCAGAAGTAGTTAGAAAATTGTTGAAATGGTAGTATCTTTAAGTCATCCTAGATGTAAAATTCCTTTCTTGTGTGGGGGTGTAGTGGGGTCCACTTGAAAACCATGGGAAGGTTTTCAATTAAAAGCCCCTCCCCACCCTTACGGGAGGGACAACTGGACCCATGTCCAACTGATTATGGGGGACAAATAATGATGAAAGGATCAAGGAGTGCGGGTCACAGGTTCAAAATAAGGGAACCAAATGGGGACACTAAGCAGAGAACCCCGGACAGCGCCCACTGCTCCTCAAAGCTATCGATGGAGCCAGTGGATGCCGCCCAGAGAAACTCTGCCCAGATACGTGACACGAGGGAGGAACGGAAGTAGGCCCCACAGTCACAGAGAACCCCCTCGTCCAGCATCCTACTCCTGGTATTATAGATGGCAGCTTTCGCTAAGGCCAGGAGTAGGTTGACGAGGAGGTCTCACGACTTTGTGGGGCCACGGATAGGGTGTGCATAAATGAAAAGGTGAGGGGGAAAGTGCAGCCAGAACCTCAATAAGAGGTTCTGGAGGAGCCGGAATAGGGGCTGCAACCTGGCACACTCAAGGTATGCGTGCGCCAGGTTTTCCCTCACGCCGCAAAAGGGGCTGGCTTCCGGGATGGGGGTGAACCGCGCCAGGTACATGCCCGTGCTCACGGCTCCGTGAAGGAGCCGCCAACTAATGTCCCCGACGGGCCGTAGAACTATGGTGGAATACACACTGGCCCATCGGGGTTCCCCACCCTCAACGGATCTTAAATAGTCCCGCCACTTAGTATCAGGGCGGGACACGAGGGTGGGGAAATGCAAGGTATGGAGCACGAACGTGTACAGATGTTCCCTAGGCGCGGTTCGGAAACAAACCGGCTGCAGATTTTGCAGCTGGCTGGGAGTCCAGGGATGGGGAGGCCAGGGGGGCCCGCGGAACAGGGGCCCGATAAAAAGAGACGGAGGCTTTGCAGGAAGGGAGGGGCCGGGCGTACCCTCTCGCAGGGCTCTCTGTAGGAGGTCGAGAGTGGGCCGCGACAAAGCCGCCTCCACCTCCTGGAGTAGGTGCAGGGGGGTCCAGAGGGTGGAGATCCCCATGCACTGAGCGAGCGCTCGGGGATCCACCCAGTCCCCCTTGTCGTAGTACAGGAGGTCTCCGACCTTGGTGGTTTCTGCCAGGATCAACCTCCGGCGTACCGCGGGAGACTCCGCCACCTGCACGCACAAGGCTGGATTGTGGAGCAGGGGCTCCGTGAGGAGGTCTGCTCCCTCGGTGGCCAAAATGGACCTGGTCGCCGAAAACAGCTTCCAGGTCCGGAGGAGTTCCTGGTAGAATTCCAGCAGCTCTGAGAGGTCTCGCGGAAGGCCCCTCGGGTGGATAAAAAAGAGCTGCCAGTCGTATCAGAGCCCTCGAGGATGGCGGAGGAAGGCGCACCCCAAAATGTTCCATGCTGGACCACCTGCACAAAAGAGGAGTTTCTGCAGGGCCTGGAGGCGGAAGGTCCAGACCTGGCTGCGCACGCAGACCAGGCCCTGGCCCCCCTCCTCTAAGGGGAGAGACAGGACCCCTGCAGAGACCCAGTGCAGTCCTGGCCAAAAGAACTCCAGAGCTGTCCTCTGGAGCTTGGCCAGGACCTCTGGGGCTGGGCTCAGGGTGTTGAGCCGGTGCCAAAGCATGGCCAGGACCAGCTGATTTAGCACCAGTGCCCTCCCTCGAAGGGAGAGACACCGGAGCAGTCCTGTCCATCTCCGCAGCCGCTCAACCACCCTGGCCTCCAAACCCTGCCAGTTCTCCGGCGGAGAAGGATGCGTGGCGGATAAATAGATGCCCAGATAGAGCAGCGGACCCGCGCTCCACCTGATGTCCTGAAGCGCAGGTGGGAGGGAGCCGGCCCGCCACCCGTCCCCGACCACCAGGCCAGAGCTCTTGACCCAGTTGACCAGGGTGGAGGAGGCAGCTGAGTAGATGGCTTGTCAGGCCTCCACCCGCGCCAGGTCACCCGGGTCCTGGACCACGAGGAGCACGTCATCGGCGTACACCGACAGGACCAGCCGCAGCTCCGGCTCCCGCAGCACCAACCCCGTCAGCCTCTTACGGAGGAGACAGAGGAAGGGCTTGATCGCCAGAGCGTACAGCTAGCCCGACAGCGGACACCCCTGACGTACTCCCCGGCCGAAGCTGACCGGCTCGGTCAGGGTCCAGTTGAGCCTGACCAAACACTCCGCGAGCGTACAGCACCGGAGAAAACCCACAAAACGGGCCCGAAGCCGAAGGCCTGCAGGGTGCCCAGGAGATACCCGTGATCCATCCTGTCGAATGCCTTCTCCTGGTCCAGGGACAGGAGGGCGAATGACAAGCCGTCCCTACACCTGAGCTCCAAGAGATCCCGGACCAAATACAGATTATCAAAGATGCTACGGCCCGGGACGGTGTAGGTCTGGTCGGGATGGATCACGTCCGCCAGCACGGACCGCAGTCGCAGCGAGATGGCTTTTGCTACGACCTTATAGTCTGTGCTGAGGAGCGAGATGGGATGCCAATTCCGAAGGTCGCGGAGGTCCCCCCTCTTCGGTAGCAAGGCGAGCACTGCTCACCTGCACGACAGAGGGAGGACCCCGCTCTCCAAGGGCTTGGCCCAGACGGTGACGAGGTCTGGGCCGAGGACGTCCCAGAACACGCGGTAAAACTCCACGGTCAGCCCGTCCATGCCCGGGGTTTTATTGTTGGGCATGAGACGGAGGGCTTCCGAGAACTCGGCCAGAGTGAGAGGCGTCTCCAGCCGGTCTCGGTCGCCCGCGCTGACCGTCGGGAGCTCGGTCCAGAGCACCTTGCAGGCGTCGGCTTCGGTCGGATCCGGGGAGAACAAAATGGCGTAGAAGGCCCTGGCCCTTCCACGCATCTCCACCGGATCCATGAGGGGGGTGCCATTCTCCGCCAAAAGGCAGGTGACGTGCTTTTTCACCCCCCTCCTTTTCTCCAGGGCGTAGAAGAAGCGGGAGCCGTGATCCATCTCCCAAAGGAGATGGATGCGAGATCGAACGAAGGCGCCCCGGGCCCTGTGATCTTCCAGGGCCCGGAGCTCCTCCCGCTTCTCCCGGTACGCCTCGCGGAGGAGTGGATCCTCGGGGGCGGACGCCAGGCGCCCCTCAAGCTTCAAGACCTCCCGTTCCAGCTGCTCTATCGCCGCATCCCTCCGCCGGCTGGCGCCCCGGGAGTAGTCGTGGCAGAAGAGCCGGGCGCGCACCTTCCCCACGTCCCACCATGACCGCGCCAAGGGAAAGGCGGGCCGCTGCCCCCGCCAGGCCAGCCAGAACTCCTGGAAGGATGCCACGAAGCCCACGTCCTCCAGCAAGCTATTATTGAAATGCCAGTAGGCCGGCCCCAGCCTCTCCGAACTAAGGGAGGCTTTCACGGCCACCAAATGGTGGTCCGTGAACGGGGCCGGCCGAATGCTGGAGGAGTGGACTTGTGTCAGATGGAAATGGGAAAGGTAGACGCGATCCAACCGGGAGTGGCTCGACCGATCGTCCTCCACCCGGACGTAGGTGAAGGTGGTATTGTCGTCCGGGTGGTGGTCTCGCCAGACGTCCACCAGGGAGTGGTTGTCCACGATCTCCCTGAGGACGCCTGCTGCGGCCTGGCAGTTCGCGCATCCTACACGGTCCCGGTCATCGAGGGTGGTGTTAAAGTCCCCACCCAGGACCAGACACTCGCGAGGATCCAGAGTGCCGAGGAAGGTGGCCGCCTGCCGGTAAAAGGTGACCTGGTCCGGGCCCGCGTTTGGGGCGTAGACGTTGACCAAGTTCAACGTCAGCCCCTCTATGCAGGCCCAGATGTGCAGCAGGTGGCCCGGGACAACCTCGGCGGTCCCCAGCACCTCGGGCCGTAGGGCAGGGGAGAACAGGGTGGCCACCCCGGCCGAGCGAGCGCCGAGGTGGCTAAAGTACACCCCGTCCCCCCACTCCAGCCACCAGCCAGCCTCGATGGCTGGAGTCGTGTGGGTCTCCTGCAGGAAAACCACCGAGTACCCCCCCTCCTGAAGGAAGGAGAGTACCCGGCTCCTGCGGAGACCTGCCCTACAGCCCCGGGCGTTCAACGTTGCAATGGTGGTGTAATTCATGATGAGGGCTGGGGTGGATCCTCATGGGCAGGGTGATCGTCGGCCTCCCGCAGGTCGCGCAACAGGCCGCTCCCCGACCCGAAGGCGAGGAGAGCGTCGCGAAAATTTGCGGGCCTGCCGGTAGGCCGCGATGTCCTGCCTCTTGGTCCCTCTCCCCTCCTGCAAGAGGGCCCTTGTGGCCCTCAAGATGGAATGAAAGTCCCCCCCAGCGCTGAAGGGCGAGCTCCACCTTTCCCTTAGCCCCACACGTATCCATGAGGAATTGGCGGAGCTCGGCCCCCAGCACTGAGGGGGCTCTGGACATTTCCTCCGTCTGGGCCCCCCAGAGGACCTCGCGGGCCACAGAGGTGGGCAAACCAGGGTCCGAGCCCCGGCGCGGTGCCAAGAGTGACGGCGCTGCACTGCCCGCCCCCGCCTCCAGCAAGGGAAGGTGAGGTGGGGGGAACAAGGCAGCCCCTAAAGGACTAGGGACCAGGGACACAAGGACTAGGGACCTCAGTGGTAACCCCCTGAGGGCCTCCCACGGTCAGCGGGAAAGAGACGGCCCCCGTGGGGGTGGCAATAACGGCAGTTTGGGAGGACGGTGAAGGCGGGACAGGCAGCACGGTAGAGGTGGAAGGCGGGGGCGGGCTCATGGCCGGACAGTGGGGCGGGGGCAGGAAGAGGGTGACGGTAGGAGAGGGATCAGGGACAGGGGAGGACTCGGGGCTGGAAATAGGTTCATAAAGGGTAGGGTCGGGGCCAAGGGTACATACAGGAGTGAGGGGAGGATCGGGACAGGGAAGGGGACCAGAAATTGGGGCGGGGTCTGAGGAAGGATCCCCAGGGTTTATGCCACCGGGCTGCGGCTCCTCCCGAATGGGAACCAGGGGGACAGGAACAGAAATAGGGAGGGGGCCCGCGCCGACGCCGGGTGCAGATGGAAGGGCAGGATTTGTCACCACAGCGTCGGCCGGAATGGTGTTCTCTGCTGGGCCTCCAACAGGAAGGGAAGATGACCGCCCCGCCTCACTCGCCAGAGAGGGGGCGCCCCTGAGCTCGAGAGCCAGCCGTTCGGCGCCGGCCGTCGTCCCGGAGGGCTCGGCGGCTATGGCGCCCGAGTCGGCCGGGCCAATAGGTAACAGTAGGGGCGCCCCGAGTGTAAGGACGGGGTCGGCCACCTGGGACATAGGGTCAGTATTAGGGCTAGGGTTAGGGAGAGGAGGGGGTGGCGCCACAGAGTCGCCGCCCAGACCGAGGCCCGCTGGCGGAGGGCCGTCATCCCCCTGGGTAAGTGGGGTCAGACCCAGGGCCTCGATCTCCTCGAAGATGGAGCTCAGTTCCATCTCCTCGGCCCTGGAGCCTTCCCCACCGGCCGCCGAGGCGACGCTTACCTCGGCGGTAACAGCGGGGGGCTCGGCTGGTACCAGGGCCAGGGGAGCTCCACCCAAGGCCTCCTCAGGAGTGGGATCCGCAGGGGGGACGATACCGTCCCCCCTCACTGCCACAGCATCCTCGGCTGGCGCCTCCTGCTGACGCTCGCCGGGGGCGATCTCGGCAGTGCTGGCCCCCCTCGGAGGGGGGAGATTGAGCCCGCAAACGGTGGGCTCTGTGCTTTCCCCCAACGAGCGTCCAGCCCTCCGAGGTGGAGGTGGAAGGCTGGTTAGCAGGGGCAAGGCCAGGGGGCGCAATTGGTTTCCGGGAGGGGCGTTGAGGCAAAGGAGGGAGAGAGGAGGGTAGGGAAACCTCCACCTGGGGGGAGCCCTCTCCCTCGCCCGGCAGCGACCGCGCCACCCTCTCCTCCTCGGACCCCGCAGAGACAGATGGAATGGAGGCAGGGCCCACCTGCTCGCTCGGGCGTGCCAGAGGGGGCACCTCCAGCTCCCGAGCCGAGCCGTCAGTTGGAGGAGGGGCAGCCGCGGAGGCCGGACTACCAGGGGGGCCGGCAGTGGTAGGGCTGGTGCCCTCCCGGGCCCCGGGGGGCCTGGACACCTCCCCCGACCAGGTCAAGGGGCAGTCCCTTCGAACGTGCCCCATCACCCGGCAGAGGAAGCACCGGGCCTCACCCGTTGAATAGTGGACCCGGTAGAGGGCCCCCTGGTAGGGCACCATAAAGGACCCCTCTAGCGCCACCCCGCCACGCGCCGCCGGCAGCATTTGCAGTTGCACCTGCCGGGGGAACGATAGAACGTGACGGAGGGCGGGGTCCTTACAGCCCAACGGGAGAGGGCTGATGATGGAAATAGGCTTCCCCAGGGTGGAGAGGGAAGGCAACAGGCCAGCATTGGGGAGGAAGGGCGGGACGGAGGTGAGAACCACCCATACGCCCAGGTCCTCCAATGGCTCGAGGGGCACGTGCATGCCCCCCCACTGCCAGGCCCCTCTTCACCACCTCCTGGGCAGCAGCCTCCGAGGCAAGGAAGAACACCATCTTGCCATACATCTTGGAGGCCGCTACCATGGCCGAGGCCCCCACCACTCTCGCCAACGCCCGCACGTAAGTTTCCACGTGGGGAGAGGCGGCGACCAGGAGGCAGCGGACGCCGTGCCTCCTGGTCATGGTGGGAAAGGGGCCCTGGCCACCAGGAATGGAGCTGGAGGCGGCAGTCAGGGCAGATGACACGGCAGGTGTGGGGGAGGCAGCGGCCACCTGGGTGTACGCTCTGGGGGCCGTGGTTAAATCACCCCCAAAGCTGGTGGGGGGAACAGCAGGGGAAGAAGGGGCTGCGGCAGACGATGGGGCCACAGAGGGCAGGGCGGCCTCGGCCATGGGAGGTTTGGCCTTCGGGGCCGGGCCTTTGCCCTTTTTCTTCCCCCCGCCCTTTTTCCCGGCCGAGGTGGAGGCTGCTCCCAAATCTGAGGGAGCATCGGCCGTGGCAGCGGCGGAGCTCGGGCCTGGGGTCGGGAGGTCAGCTGCAGCATTCTTTGGGCCTGGTGGCAACGGGGGGACCGTGAGATCGACAAGGGCAGGGGGTTTCCTCCATCATGTGAGGAAGGAGGAGGGAGGCACAGATGACAGGAAGGGGGAGCAAGGGTTAACCGCTCCTCCCCACCAAACAGCAGGCAGGGGAGGAGGGCGTCCGTGAGGGAAAGGGCGGGAAAGAGGGAGGGCACTGGTTTCGGGGAGGGACGACTGAGGAGTGGGGTTAGCAGCCTCTCCTCCCTGCTGAGGCTGTGGCAGAGGAGGAGGGCGCTATTACGGGGGAAGGGATACGTGAGGAAAAGGGGTATGCAATTGGGGAGGGAGAGAAAAAAGGGGGGAGGAGCAACCGCTCCCTCCCACCGACTAATTACAGGGAGGGAGGGTTATACCAGGGGTGGATACGGACAGGGAACCGAGGGGCCAACAACCACTCCTCCCTGTAAGGCTGGAGACAGAGGAGGAGGGCGCTGGCAGGGTAAGACGGGGAACGTGGTAACAGGTGCAGGGCCGGGGCCGGCTCCTCCGGCTGCACTGGGGTATATAGGGAAACTATGGGACCACTGGGGAAGTGCAGTGAACAGGGGGACTAACTAAAAGGGGAGGGCTGGGGCACAAGCGCTTGGGGCAGGGGCGACAAGGCAGATTGGGCAATGTTCAGGGGCTGGCGGACAGCTGGGGGGGAAGGATAAAATGGAGGCAAAACAGCAGCTGGGAAGGGCGTGGCACACACACAGCTAGGCTAGCTGGGGCAGGGGCGTGGCAGGTAACAGACTTTGGGAGTGAATGTGGTGGGTAAATAACTTTGGGGAGGGAGGGAAAAACAACCTAGGCTAGCAGGGGAGGGCAGACAGTGGGGAAAAGGAGCAAGCTGCCGGGGTAGGGTGGGTGACCAAGGGTGAGGGTGGCCCCCCAGCCAAATGTAACTGAGGGAAGGGGGCCAAGTCCAAGGGGGTGGGGAGGGAGCATGCCCACGAGCGCTGTGAGGGCTCGACCTCACCCACCGCTGCAGCAGGGTCCCAGGTGGAGGGCGGGGCAGCAAACCCCGCCAGGGGAGAAGAGACAGTCCAGGTGGTGAGGGGCGGTGGAGGGTGTTGGGGGTGGTGGCAGCGGGGGGGGGGAGGGGGCGCAGCAGGACTAGGGGGAGGGCTCTGAGCCTCTCCCCCAGCCCTCCTTTCGACAGCTCAGTTCACCACCACCCCTGGAGCAGATGATGAAAACTCAGTCTTTTAAACAACCCCCCTCCACAGTTCTTGAGGATGATTCTCCTCTTCTCCCCCTCAGCAGGGCGCAGCAGTGGGCAGGCAGCAATCAGCAGGGGAAGGCCTCCGGGTGGTGAGTGCTGGCGGGGTCCTCCTCCTTCTCTGGAGCGGAGGGGGGAAGGGGGGATGGCTGGCAGGCCACCCCTCCCCCCTCAGGCAACAGGAGCAGTTGGTGGCGGTGGTAAGCAGCAGCAGCGTCATCCGGGGGGAGCAGCCCAGCAGCGTTGGGGTTTCAGCAGGTGGGCGGATGATGGCTGGGCTGGGCGGGGCGGGAAGGGCTCCGGCTAGTGCAGGCAGCAGTACCAGGAACAGGGCAGGGGGAGAAGGAAGAGAACGGCCCCTACACCTTGCTCCCTCTCCTCCTTCTCTGCAGTGGGCGGGGAGGGGTGGAGACCTCCCTCACTACCGGAAGGGAGAAAATACCCCTCCGGAAGCCATTTTGGGCGCAGCCTAGCCCCCGCCAGTCACCTGACCAGAAGGCAAGGGGCGGGGCTAGGACTATAAGAACTCTGCCAGGGAGCTCAGTCAGGGCCCAGCCTCTGAGGGAGACAGGGGCCTGGCCAGAGCTCCTGGATGAGGAGGCTGGGACCTGGCCTGGGCCTCCCACAGCTGCCTCACCTAAGGCTAGCGAAGACTTCCCTGCCAGGGCTGCTGAGGCCTGGCCAAGCCAGCCAGCAGAGCTACCCAGAGGAACCCGGGGCTCTGCTGGGGCCTAGTGAGTTTGAGGACCTGCCTGAGCCAGAGGTCCTGCTCGAGCCCCGAGGCCTGCGGAAACCCAGGGACCCTGAGGTCTTGCCCGAGCCAGAGGACCTACGGACTGATGGGGACCCTGAGGGCTTGCCAGAGCTGGCGGACCGGCTGGAACCCCGATGCCGCCCTGAACCCCGGGGCCCGACGAGCCCGCTGGACGCTGCAGAGCTCCAGCTCATTGAAGCCTGGATTGGGCCGCCCAGACCCTGCTCGGTCCCCCGATGGACCTGCGAAGGGGGAGACGAGAAGTGGCCCAGGGGGTAGCACGGGCTGAGAGCAGCCCTAGGCCAGCACATTGCGGGCTGGAGCCCCTGCTGAGCCAGTAGAAGCTGCACTGCTGCATTCAGGGCCCCTGGGCCGGGGTGCAGTGGAGTGGGTGGGCCTGCGCCCCCCTTGCCACCCACCTACTGGGTGGCAGTCTCCCCCTCACCACTGCTGCAGGTGTGTTACCTGCCCAGCTCCTGAACTAGGAGCTTCTACAAACCTGTTTGCTTGCGGCCACGCCTTGCACTAGGGCCTGGCCACCATTTGCTGCCCCGCCCTGAGCTAGGGCCGGGCCGCCATTTTGATTAGCTGCCCCTCCCTGCACCAGGGCCTGGGCTCAGTTTAGTGTGTTTATCACCCCGCCCTGCTCGAGGGCCTGGGCTTGCACCCGGTGTTTTGCCACCCTGCCCTGCTCAAGGGCCTGGGCTTGCACCTTTGGTGCCGGCCGGGAGTCAGGCCGGACCTTTTAAAGGGGCAGGACTAGGACTGTTGCCCTGCCCAGAACTGTGAGCTAAGAGACTTGAGTATACGGTGAACTTCTTCCCCTGTGGCCCGGACCTGAAGCAAGGCCGGGCACGTGAACTATTGCCTCTCACCCGACCTGAAGCAAGGTCGGGAATAGGCTCACTGACTTGGACTATTTTAAGGCACAGTAGGGCAGTAGGGTGGACTAGCCACTCACTGCACCAGGGGTGGAAGGACCGCCTCCCGAAGGCCTACCGACCTACAACCAACCAGCCCCCAGAAGGGGGGAAGCTTAGAAGCTGTTGTGGGCACTGCCGGAGGGCAGTGTCCCAAAAGCGATCCCGCCACCTGCCTGAGCTAATTCCCAGGACCAACGGCAGGTGGCGCTGTGGCAATAAGTGTACCCCGCTACAGGGGGATAAAATTCTAACTTTGGATGAGAATCCATTTTGAGGCTAAATTGAGGACTGGAAATCAGACAACTAAAAACATAAGGATAGTCATAGTGGATCAAACCAAAGGTCCATCCAGCCCAGTATTCTGCCTTCCGACAGTGGCCAATGTCAGATGCCCCATAGGGAATGAACAGAAACAGGCAATCATCAGGTGATCCCTCTCCTGTCACCCATTTCCAGCTCCTGAAAAACAAAGGCTAGGGACACCATTCCTAACCATTTTGGCTAAGTAGTATTGATGTACTTAACCTCCATGAATTTATCTAGTTCCTTCTTGAACCCTGTTCAAGTCTTGGTCTTCACAACATCCTCTGGCAAGGAGTTCCACAGGCCGACTGTGTGAACAAAAACTCCCTTTTGTTTGTTTTAAAATTGTTACCTACTAATTTCTTCTTGTGATCTCTAGTTCTTATATTATGGGAGGAAGCTTTGATCAGGAAGCTATCTTAGCCATTAGAGAGATATCCAGGAAGGGTGTAAGGACCTCTCAAGTTCTTGAGGCCCATATAAGTACTAGAAGAACTGACATCCCTACATTTTAGGATGCACACAGTCTCCTTAAAAAGTGATAGAGTGGATGGGCCATGGCCTTATCGCCCTCCATACCCACACACACTGACTGGATCCCTTGAGGGAGGTGTAACAGTTCAGGCACTGTCCCACACATAATTAGTTCTTTTCTATTGAGATGCAATCTGTACAGTCTATTATTTTACATATAAGAGAATGAGGTGTCATTCAGCTGCCAGGGGATGCCATAAAAGCTGGCTGTTTCATTTCAGAAGCATAGCTGATCTCTACTAGCCAGAGAGGCAAATTGTTGACATTGCCTCTCTAACAGTGTTCTTTCAGTGTCACTCTGAGCCTCATGACTGATTCTTATGGCACTTTTTTCCATTTACTTTAACACAGGGATTTTGATACTTGAACATCAAACTTACGTTTTGTCTCATTCTTCCAGAAATGTGAAAGTTAAGCTCAAAACCCACAAGTACCAAGGGAGCACTTCCAACTCCTCAAGTGTTTCTCCCCTTTATATAAGGAGACAATTTAAACTACCAGTGTAGTACTAATTAACTAATCTCATTTTTACAGCTGCTGTCCTGTGTCTAAAAGATGGAGGAATTTGGCTGCATTCAGATTTATACATCCCTAAACAGAAAGCTGCTTTCTCTCCCTGCCTCCCCCACCACACTTCTCATTATCTGGATTTCAGCCAACATGTTGGGCAAAATCCATTCTTTAAAGAATAGCTAATGACACAAACTAAGTGATGTCTAAAGATGAAATGATTGGTGCAATTTTCATTGATTTAAGCAAAGCATTCAATCTGGAATCTCATTCACTTTTTTCTGAGAAAATGATCTCACTCTAGAATTTCAGTTCAGGCTGAAAAATGGATAAATGCCCATCTGATGAGACAAAAGAAGAGAGAAAGAAACTGACAGATATATTGCTTGCTACCATTAGGGTCAGGCATTGTTTCATGTACCACGTGTTGGGCTATGAGAGGACTCCATGTTTCTAAAACAAAACTAGCTCTTTATTAAGAGAGCTATTTGCAGAGATACTTCAACTGCATTCCTGGCATGTATGCTCTTTTTAATTCCTTTTCTCTTTCTTTTTTTTCTTCTCCCCCTCTCCCTCCTTCCCTTATTTATTCTTGGATCTGGACTTCTAACACTCCTGTTATCTGAAGAAGTGGATTGTGCCTATGAAAGCACGATACTATCTACATGCTTGTTAGTCTTTAAGGTGATACTAGTCTATTTGTTGTTTTTTAAGTTTTTCTTGTTACAGACTAACTCGGCTACCCTTCTGAAGCTTTTGAAAGATTTGAAAGTCAGAAGTCCTGGAGCTGCTGAAGTCCACTAATTCTTGATGGTCCAAACTCTGCCCTTCTACACTCCTTGCAAGGACATGAGAAATAATTTAGACAAATGCTATTCTTTGTTAAGATTTTGAGCTGCTGGAAGTGTCTCACTAGAGCTGAGTGGATAATGGCAATGGTAGGAATTATTCAGAAAGTAATAAGAAAAACTAGAATAAGAATAAATGAAACATTTTAAATTTTGGCAAGATTGCTGGAATATATTTTAAAATGATTCAGTTTAGTGCTGAACAAAAGGAAAATATCTGTTGATTAATATATTTCTAAAATCTGCACTTTTGACAGCACTTTTCTGGTTTTGAATAGGGAATGTCATATAGCACTCTGTCTGAATGGAAAATAATATTTCTATGCCTGGTGCAACTAGCCACTCCAGGATAGCCTGACTCACCTGTTGTTATTCATTGTCTATACAGAATTATAAGCAAGACAGCTTCATAACTGTTGTTTTAATCACATTAGCCAGGATTTTTCAGATGTGATTAATGAATTTTATTTCCTCAATTTTTTGGTGTCCAACTTGACCCATTTAAAAGGAAAATCTTTTGGTAGGGCACTCAGTACTTTCTGAAAAACAGGCACTTAGAGACATCTCAAATTAAGAATTCCAAACAGAGACAACCAAAATCACAAGTTGTGTATACAAATCTTGCTTGAATTGTTATTATGAAGATAATGACTCATTGCTATGGGCTTTTGTGAACTGTATTAGACTCTTGCAATGAGTCTAAGAGAAGAAATGACTTGCAGTAAACTGCACTGTATATGGTTTTAGACCAGTGATACTCAGACCATAGTGGTTCAGGAGACAAATTAGCAATCCAGTATTACCCAAAAGTGTGACTTCATTGTTTCATTTATATATTATACATGACACAATGAATTCATTCTTCTCTGTCTTTGTGTGTGTCTCTCCAATTTTCACAGCAAAATGGCTGACCAAGAATTATTATGTTCTTGACTACAAATTGATTAATAACATACTAAAAAGCATCCTGATTGGTTAATAACAGAGATTGGTTAATGATTAAATCACACAGTGTTTCCATATCATCTGCTGCACAGAGCCACATGAGACACATTAAAGAGGCACTTGTGGCTCACAAGCCTCAATCTAAGTATCACTCTCTTTAATAATAAGCCAGGCAACTGATATAAAAAGGGGAAACAGGACTCTCAGAGCCTTTGACAGATACATTCACACACATAACGTTCCAGTTTGCACCCCAGTGAAGGTGTTAACTATTCTATTCTTCCCTACACTGAGCACTGGGAGTTGGAGGCTAAAATCCAGGCTTTCTTGAAGTCAGTGGGAATTTTGCCATTAACGTCAATTAAGATAGTATTTCTTCCATAGATTCTATTACTCTTTCTGATGTTGGCCTCCTCAAAAGAGTAATAAAGAGGATGTCCCCTTTTGCATTGGTGAACTGGAACCAAACTACCATACAGGAAGGCTCACTCCTGAAGGGTAGTGCAGTTCTTGTTCTATCTTGAAAGTTTCTAGACTTGCTGTGGAGGTATCTTGTCTAAGTCAGGTTCATTGTCTAAGTTAGATAAAAACATACTATTGCTGGAAGTTTTCAATGTAACACTACTTTATTACTTAAAATTCCAAATGATAATACACAAAAATGCCAAAACAGAGGGAGATTTCAACTAGTCTGGTCCTTGAAACAGAGAGGCACAACTCACCTTACTTCTCTGTAAGCTAGCTGGCTGGAGAACTGACTTTGAGCACACACGTCCCTCCAGAACCCTTTTCCCATAAACAGATCCAGAAACCCGCAGAAAATAGAAAGCAATCAATCACAATTTTAATATAGCTTTCAATACCCTATAGTCAAGTGACACTTCCATCTCCTGTAGCTGTATTTGATAACAATGGATTTCTGTGCCGTACAACATTCTCTAAGACTTGGCAGGTATGGTAAATTGAGGGGTTCCTACCTTAATATTTATTTTCTTCTTTATTAGAACCTTACTCTCATGCCAGCATAGTTTTTGAGGTATTGTACACTGCTTTTCAGCTTATGTTGTATATTTGTTTCCTTTGAGATTCCTAAGGCTACAGTACTAGACCAGTGCTGCTCTTTTGTTTGGTAAATCATCTCCTAGTGGATGTGACTTATCAAATGCACATTTATGTATAGATGACTTGTCCTGTGTCAAAGCCAATTAACATTTAAGATACAGTTAATAATCTACCATCTGATATTATATAAGGCTGTTTCTTCTGTTGTACTTAATGGTGGTGTCAGATTTTTTTAATAATTATTTCTCTTTAGAGACTTAAAAGTAAACTGCAAATATTTGTTGAGGGGTAAAACTTTAATATATTATCCCCAGGAATGAGTTAAAAAATCAGCTTCCTTTAGCCACTTTAACAAAGTACATGAGTGCATATATAGAATATAATTGAACTGAGACCATTTTAAGGTACTTATTTTTTAGCAAAAAGGCTTTGATTTAAGAGACAAGTTAGAAAATGATTAATTCATGATAAGGCCTAATCCCTTTTGTCATTTTGAGAAAATCAATCATTGTATAGAACTTTGATTTGCAGTTTTAAAATATACCAGGTTAGTGTGAAAAGTTAAGCTTAGGATGACATTTTGTCAAATCATGAATGGTGTAAAGAAAGTGAAGAAAGGGACTATTATTTTCTCTTACAGTTAACACGAGAACCAGGGGTCATCCAATGAAAGCAATAGGCAGCAAGTTTAAAACAAACCTAAGGAAGTACTTCTTCATACAATGCACAAGTCGTCCTGTGGAACTCTTTGCTAGGGGATATTGTGAAGGCCAAAACTATAACTTGTTTTAAAAAAAGAACTAGATAGACTTCATGGAGGATAAGTCTATCACTGGTTATTAGCCAGGATAGTTGGGAATGCAACCCCATGCTTTGGGCATCCCTAGCCTGTGACTGCCAGAAGCTGAGAGGTAAATCATCTCCTAGTGGATGTGACTTGTCAAATGCACATTTATGTATAGATGACTTGTCCTGTGTCAAAGCAGATTAACATTTAAGATACAATTAATAATCTACCATCTGATATTATATAAGGCTGTTGACTCCCTCTGCAGCACCTGGCATTGAACACTATTAGAAGACAAGATACGGATCTAAATAGATGAGTGGTCTGACTCAGGGTGGCCATGCTAATGTCAAAAATCTGATGAAGTTTGAGTTTTCCAATTTCACAAAAATGTTTATATGCAAAGATATCAATAATAATATGCAGGTATTTACATCTGATATAATACAAAATTATCTTGAAATATTGTAATCCAAATGTGGGGTTAGTTTTGTATTGCATGATGAAAAGATGCTTTTGTATAGGGAAAGACCATTCGGAATTCAGTGTACTCATTAAAAATGAGCTTTTTTAAAATATTGATCTTACTTTCCTCTTCCTTATGGAATATTTTTGCATTACAATTGGATGACTTCCTAGACGACCCTTCTGTACCATAGAGCTGAGCAAATATTACTAAAAGTGTTCTACCAATACTTATTTGAATTTCTATTTTTTGATAGTTTTTGTGTTCTGTTCTTCCACAAGTATTCTAGCAAACATGTTTGCTGGCAGGACTGTTCACAGAATAAGTAAATAGTGGATAATAGTTCTGGAAACTGTATTTTGAAGTTGCTCTCTAAGATAATTCATACCAGAAATCTAATGCATAGATCTTTGGTCCTCCAATCAAGGTGGATTGTCCTGCCAGGCAGATTGCTTTTGTTCCTCAAGAGCTTGAAAGATCCTGTATCAACATTGCAGTATTGAGTGAGATGTGACTTGCTGAAAAGAGCCAACTGGGTGCACCTTCTAGAAGGGACACCACAAAACAAGCCATGCAACATAGGAATTGCCTTTGTAATCAGAAATAGCCTTATATCTCAGGCTTGGTCTACACTACCGCAGAAGGTCGAATTAAGATACACAGCTCCAACTACATTAATTACGTAGCTAGAGTTGACACATCTTAAATCAAGTTTCCCTCCTGTATGCACAGTGGGAGGTCGATGGGAGCAAACCCTCCCATCACCTTCCCTTACTGGGGAAAAGTAGGAGTACTGGCACCGACAGGGGTGCCTTCTGAGTTTGATTTAGCAGGTCTTCACTAGACCTGGTAAATTGAAACCTGGAAGATCAACCATGGCAGCATCAATATTTTGCATAGTGAAGATGAGGCCTTGTGTATAAATGATAAGCTGATGAAGATCTGACTGCCCCCTGAGAAATGGTTGTTATACTTCACTGGCCAGTGCTTAGACATCCACAATAACTAACTTTGATAAAGGTAAGTAGTAATTTTACTCCACACTTAGTGACCTAATCTGATTGATTGCCTAGGAAGACAACTTGATTATTTTAAGTGATTTTAAGTCCTATTGCCCATGATGATTCTACATGACAATGCGTATTTTGCAAGCCAGGGAAAGATGAACAGCAATGGATTACTTCTGCTTATACATATTGTGCAGTTAAAAGATCTATCACCAAATAATTTTCAACACAGGAAATTAATATTTTAGAAACTTTCCCAATGATAAGTGATGACGTAACTGCTGAATGGGTATCCCTGCATGACACAGTTTATAACACTTGTGGATTGTGTTTCAGTGTATAAAATGCCATCATGCAGTCTGGTTCAACAACAACGATCCAGAAATATCAGACCATCCTAGGTCAGATATAAAGCTGCTTGCAGTGTGCTCCAATGAAAACTCTGCCAAATGCAAAATTTGTAATGTGAACATAAAGCAGATGAATTACAGGCACTTCCTGAGTATCTAGAGGTATCATTCAGCAATTACAGGAAAAATGTTGCATGTAGCATCAATTTCGTGTTTCTTAATCAGCAATATGGTCAATATATGTTCAGTACATCACCACAAGGCCCAAATGTAGGGCATGCTTCTTTTCTGGCCAATTGATGGTTGGTCCTGAAATTCTACCTGTTCCTTTGATAAAATTGTTTCCAGATATAATTTTTCTCAGTTTTTCTTAGTGTCACCAGAAAACAAATAGTCCTGTGGCACCTTAGAGACTGAGAAAAATAGGTATAGTATCATGAGCTTTTGTGTCCAAAACCCACTTTAGATGAGCTACAAGTACCTCATACCACAAGCATGAGCACTATCCATGCTCCCATATCAGCATGAGGTAAATTTTAATATTTACATCAAACTTTCTCTTTTTAAATTAACTGTCAAGAAAGGTACTGCATTTTCAAAAGTATATAAAAAAAGAAAGCCATGCACTGTTGTACGTACTGAGAAGCATTTGTGTCAATAGCTTCAGTGTTGCAATACAAATGATATACATTTGTCATGAGACATACAATTGAAATCAGACCTCAACCTAATGTGAAGGGAAAACCAAACTTAGTTACACTATCAAATAGAATTAAATAGTTATGCTGTGAAACAGGACCAACACAATAAAAAGGGTGCTCTATAGTGTTATTTTGGAGACATAAATTGAACACTTTTCATGTCATTTTTAATGCTTACTATATACAGCTACAAGTGCTCTGTGGAATATGAAATGGGAAAAGAAATAGAAGGGTTTCTAGTGGACATGTACTGAGTTTTTGTTTTGAACTGAGCCGTTATTTTCTGTCATACCAATACCTTTTTAAAAATACAGCTCTTACTTAAGGAAAGAAGCAATGCCCATTTTTTCAGAAGCTAAGATATAGCCATTGAGTGATTTTTTTTTTTTCAGAAGCTAAGATATAGCCATTGAGTGAGTAATTAGTAGTTCACACAAATTTCAAAGTAGTTGGACTTTTCCTGATTTAAAAATAATAATACAGAGTAAGAGAAGGTTTTATATTTGGAGAAAGAGGGAAAGATATATAAAAGTATGAGAGCTGAAAGATGTCTATTCAGTTCCCTTTTCATCTTTTTAAAAATATTATTAAGGATTAGAGTTTTTCTATATTATTGTTATTATTTAATAATTATTGATTCAGATTGTGACGTTTCAAATGCTATTAAGAAAAAAGTTACCATGCAGCCCCAACTAATGGTGCAAGTCAGACACTTAATCAGGGTAGTGTTCCCTATCATATTGTTACAAAAGATCAACATAGTTTAAGAGAAAATTAGAAACTAAAATGAGACCCAGTGGCCCAGATAAACCAACTGCTTAAATTGCAATCACCAAAGAAAAGAGAAAAATAAAATATAAGCAGTCACTGTGATCCCAGTGTCTTTCATACTGTCACTCCTAAGTGGGACAGTATTGTTATTTAAGTTTTCTCTCCTGTACAGCTAAATTTCATAGCTGTTTCACAAAAACATTTACACAGCTCAGTTTGGCCAGGTCCTGGACCTGGAAGGTCAGCTTAAGGCACGCAACTCCTGCCGGCTTCCTACACATTTTGCATAGCTGTAGTCAGCATACCTTAGGCTAAGCTTTGGCAGCGTCCACACTGTGGACTTCCCTTACTCATTGCAAAAGGAGGGGTACTGAATGCCATCAGCAGCTGCTCTCGGTATTCAATTTATGGGTTTAGAACTGCTAAATCGAACGCTAAAAGATCAACCTCTGAAGCGTCAATCTTCCAGCAGTATAGATGTGCCCTTTATGTCCCCACAACAGCTTTTGTGCCATCGTATCTGTGTTTTCTGCCATCTTTCTAACTGCACTTTAAGGAGTTTATTCTGGGACTTCCTATTGTTTCTCAGCAATAGCTACCTATGTCAAAGATGAGGGATGGGTGGCTTTGTTGTTGCAATCCTTCCTTTCCATCTAGGATTATGACATTTCTTACTCAAACCCCATAATCTACTTGTCTTCTTCCTCAGGGGGCATAAAGACCATCCTGTCATTCTCTGTATTTGGTTATAAGCAGGAATGGGGCACATTCAATGCTCACCAGTTATTAACCAATAATTAACATGAATGCTGTATTTATCCATCTGGGCTATGAACCAACTAATTGTTTTAGTAAGAAAAATTTATCTGTGGATGAGTCCAAAGGGTTTCTGAAAGAGAGTGAGCTCCCTTGTGGAAGAAGGTGAAAGTGTCCCATAGAGAATCCTGAAACATTAATGCAAGCATTTCATTCCCGCTGTAAGACTGTAAAGAAAACTCCCCATAACCTCAAACAGGAAAAAAGTTAGACACAGGGAAAGTCCTGGCCCAGGACAACTGAATAAGATCAGCCACCTGAGTAAATCAGAAATCCAAGTGGACTAGGTAGCAGGACTCTACTCTGGGATTTAACTATAACACTAGGGGGGAAAGTGTTGGCTAGTGAAGCCTGCACTAGTGTCAGAGGAATCAGCCTTTGGAATACCTTATTACTGAGCAAGTTTCACCTGTGATTCCAATACTGGACTATTTTCCTATGCCTAACTAGTTCTTCCCTGGGGCTAAGACATTTGCTAGGGTAGTAAGGCCAAAGGTTGCAGTGTAACTGATGGGAATTGGGCTTTTTATTAAATGAAATGAACTCTTGTTAACGTCAGTGGGAAATGTTGCCAGAGTAAGGATGAAGGATTTGAAGGTGAGACTCAGTGGCTCCCCACATAGTGAGAACTACATGTGCATGAGTGATTATATACCTCTGTACATTTGAATAATTAAATATTTGTTTAGTCACACAGGGTATGTCTAGATTGCATCCCTCTGTCGGCAGAGGGATGCAGATTACGTTGATTGACATTGTAAATGAGGCAGGGATTTAAATATCCCGTACCTAATTTGCATAAAAATGGCCACCACGTTTTGCTGACTCAGCACTTTGTCGACAAAAAGTGGCAGTTTAGAGGGGGATCTGTCGAGAAAGAAAGCCTTTTTCGACAGATCCTGTAACCCTCCTTGCAGGAGGCATAAGGGATCTGTCAAAAAAGGCTTTTTTTCTCGACAGATCCCCCTCTAGAGTGCCGCTTTTTGCCGACAAAGTGCTGAGTTGGCAAAACGCAGTGGCCATTTTTATGCAAATTAGGCACAGGATATTTAAATCCCTGCCTCATTTGCAATGTCGACCTGACTAATCTGCATCCCTCTGCCGACAGAGGAATGCAGTCTAGACATACCCATAGGGTGCATGGCTAAACAAAACACAGCACGTGCACCATATCACTCTTATCCTGTTCCACTGAACCTGCTGAAGTCTATTTGGGAGCAGTCTCTAGGTCCTCATTCATCCAAGTGTTGCAATCCTTCCTTTCCATCTAGGATTATGACATTTCTTACTCAAACCCCATAATCTCACTATATGGGCAGCCATTCAGCCAAACCTTCAAATCCTTCATTTTTATTGAGGCAAAGTCTCCACTGATGTCAGCCAAGGTTTTGCCTGAAAATGGATTTAAAGATTTGATGCTATAGGAGTATTCATGTGAAAAAGAATTGCAGGACCTGAGCTTTGGATTGGAAGCTTTTCTGGCCACGGACAGAATCTTCTTCCATATTCTTTGAAGCATTATCTACATCTTTGGTCCTATTGAAAAATGAATAATGTTTTTTTATTGCCCAGTTCCCTTCTGAACTGACTGAATTAAATCCTGAATTGTGACAAATAAGGCACAATTCCCGGTTTAAACCAGGAGCTGCAGTATATTTGTTTTAATCTTTGCCAATAATTGTGCAGTGTGATCATCACACATGCAGGGGAGCATTTGTTCAACTGTATCTGATAAGCTCAGAGTACTCCTTTCTCATTCATTACTTGTATACCAGGCTCCTAGTCTACTACAGTGATAGGTAATTTTAGAAGACTGTCACACAGATAGGTCAACCAGCTAAATTGCAGTGCTCTCTGCACGTTTAGAGGCAGTGTTGTGTTTGCAGTCTGAGGAATTTGTTATGGTCCACAAGTTCCCAGTATTGAATTTATCTTCAAGTCTAGCTCTTAACAATCCCCGCTCCTTGATCTACTGTAAAATGAAACCCTCACCAGAGCACTGCACCCTATCCTCGATTAAACTGATTATACCTAATCTGCAAAAATTGGTTCTTTCTGTTTCTGTGCCCGTTACTAAGTCTTTCCACCATTAACTCAAAATGTTTCCTTTGCTGCTCACATTGCCATGCTCTCACCAATTCAGCATTTTCACTATCTTTAAAATGTCCTTCACCTGATTCGTTCACTTATTTGCACTCAAACTTGAACTATCAGATAAAGCATTTTAAAGTATTGGATATCAAATCTCTGAATGACAGCTAATATTTTCATTACTGATGTATTCACACTGCTGATGAGGTATTTTATAGTTTTAGCAAATGAAACCATTGACATACAGCATGTAGCTATTTGTTTCCGCCCTGCCTAATTATACAGAAACAGCATAAATTGGAAAAACAAAATATGAACTGTGAGTAACTGCAATAAGTTTAAGATATATTACAATTGATTGCATTTTGTTCTCAATAGTGAATATGATAGATAAAGTTGTAACTCAGTTTACATTATAGCTCCTAATTTTCACTGATGTGTAAGTTTCTGAAAAGGTTTCCATTGAACAAAATCTTTCCATATTTTGTTTGTCCACGTGGGCGTTTGCTTTAACTGGGACATTTTAATAAAAATCTATTTGGGTATACTTGTTGTTTATTTAAGTGCTTTACACAATATTCTAAAGACTTTTTTGATTGCAAAGAACCCAAAAATTGCTAAGCAAATCCCCTCAAAACTAGGAGTATACTTAATCCTCAATGAGGAGTCACTTGACAAGAAATTTCCTCTTATTTTCCTATTATGCTTTCCCTCTTCCTGCTTCCTTTGTATCTCTCTCCCACTATTATCCTTCCAGTTTCCTGCCATGCTGCCCCTTAAGCTTGGAATTCCTTCCTGCTCACTAGTGGATGGTTACACAAGTGAGGAAAGGTGAAGAGAAGAGGCTTCTCCCACTCCTCTCCAGATGAGGTACATGTTTGTTTCAGGAAAATTTGCCTCCTTTATGATTGCAAAGATAAAATTTCCAACAAGAAATGGGTATTGTCCATGCTGTGTGGATTCTGCTGTGGGTGGAGCAAAGTGAGCTTGAGGCAAGAAAGGAGCAGGAATTGCCATTTCCAAATCACACTTTCCTTGGACCTCTAATTTCATCTCCCTCATTTTCACTCAGAAAAGCAGACAGGTTGTATCCTCAAACAAACTTCACTTCCTGTTCCCCAGAGCATATTTGTTTGGTTTTGATGTGCACTTTCCAAAAGGAAAAGCTTGTAGTTTTCCAGTGTTTTCCTTTAATTTTAAAAGGGATAATTCTTGGAAACCTTGTGTTTCATCAGAATTTGATTTTGTTTCTATTTGTGCAAGCATGTGGAGTCACAGAAACTGCCATATTTTGTTTTTACATTTGTTTTTGCATTTTAAAAAGGCAATGTGATTTTTCAAAGGAAAATTGAAAGTGTTGTTTATTTGAAGTGATTGTTTCCTCTTCCTCTTTTTCTTTTTCTTCTTCTTCATTGAATTCATGTTTTCCAGAGCCTCCAGTGTCCCCCTCATAATGTACAATTAAGGTAGGCAACACTGAACTTCACAAACAAATTTTCTGTCTGCATTGAAATAGCACACAAGCAAACGTATGCTATGGAATTGTCATCCAAATGCCCAGGCAAGCTTTTTCCCTATTAGCAGTTGCTCGTGTTTCAGTTATCCTCTATTCCGTGTGCAGTGCTTCAGACCTCCCATCCTCTCCTGCTCGAGAATGGCCATGCTTCCGAACCCTAGCCTTTTAACTGCTGTTGAACATCCTGCAGTGGCTCTTATTTATCCAGTGTCTTCAAGGGACATCCAGCTGCTCTTGAACTTCAGAATGAATGATATTTTCTGTGTTGCACACATGAACACCAGCACACATCTACATCATGCCTTCCTTGTTTAAGAACATAATACACTATAGAGAAATGGCATCTGGTTCATGCCTTCAGAGCAGTGATTGGAGTTTATTTTGTGCAGAAAGGTTGTGCTCCTATGAGAATGGTGTGTTTTTCAGCAACAGGAGCCTAGTCAAGATTCACAAAAGTTGGAGATAATAGAGGTTGGATCTTGCTGGTCCAGTACCCTCAGGACCTGTCTAGTTTCAAACAAGGGGATTTTCTGGACCAGGGAAGGTCCCTCCTCTCCTGACCTGGGCTGCCACCTGATTAGCACTCCAGCCTGCCCCCACAGTTGCCCCAACCCCCCGGGGCTCTATAGATGCCACCCTCCCTGCTGCTGCCAGAGCTGAAGTGCCATTGCCGGAGCCCCACAGCTTGGGCAGAGCTACACAGCTGCCTGGCACCCTGGCTGGCGCCAGAGCTCTGCAGTTGGGGCCAGAGCTCCCTGGCCACTGCTGGGGCTGGAGCTCCATGGCTATTGCGGGGGCCAGAACTCCTTGCTATCCCACCCATCTTCCCCACCCCTTGTGCACACACACACTGTGGCTTACCACTGAGTCACTGATGTTTCCTACGGTACTTCTGTCCAGCTGCCAGACCTCCCTGTTTATGGGCTCTGTGGTCCAGGACCGTCTATGGTCAATGCCGGACCATGGGCGTTCCCGGACAAGGGGAGTCCTGGTTAAGGGAGGTAAAGTCTGTTGTGTAAAGGCCTGTCACAGTCTTCAGTAAACTCCAGGAGATATTCTCAGGTGATGACAAAATGGAATGTCCCAAATCCTAGACCTACTGATGCTCTTGCTCTTTGTGTAGGAATCAAATTCCCTTTTGCTGTCAAATCTATTTGTAGATCTCACTATTTCATAATGGCTCCAATGATAATTCACAAAATGAATGATCAGATAAACTAATCATCACACAGTCATCATAAACTGATCATCACACAGTCCTTTCAGAGAGATAACTCTACGTGGACTCAATGGGTGTTTTCCAGGTAATTGGCTGTGCTGACATACTCCTGCTGAAGTCTTGGCACAATAAAGTCTTGGCACAATACACTTACATTATCAAAGCTCAACTCCCATGTTGTCACTCCTGGTTCCTTAGAGTCCTTATCAAAACAGTGGTGTTTGGCTCATTTGGAACAAAGCAACATTGTTCTGTGTATAAAACCAGT
Organism: Rafetus swinhoei; assembly: GCA_019425775.1. Lineage (NCBI taxonomy): Eukaryota > Metazoa > Chordata > Testudines > Trionychidae > Rafetus > Rafetus swinhoei. The sequence continues at coordinate 183,457,872 of CM033437.1, read as the reverse complement.
GATACAGCCAAGTGAGAAAAGAAAATGCATTTTTCCCTTTACCTCCAGTACATGAAAACAAAACAAATGTATCTTGCTGAATGTAATAAAGGTGGGGGAGGGGAGAGAGACAAATGAGGTCTTTGAAATCCTGGCGAGAAAGTTTCCTATTGTGGCTGATGGATTATCTTAGAAAAATTGGGCTCAGGAAAAATGTTCCAGCAGAAAATCTGGAAAAATTGTCAAGTGTCGATTCAATATGGAACCCCGTTTTGCTTTGTAGGGTAAATGTGCTCCATGTGGAACATGATGAGTAATATGAACCAGTGTCATTAGCACTACAATCAAATTTAGCTCCACAACCATATTTATAAACATAAGACTGTGTATATTACAGTACATGAAAACAGAACTTGTTAAACTGTAGTTGCCCTTTCTACTTATCAATTTGATTGATCCCAGGTATCATTACTAAATTCCAGATAGACTAACCTTGCAGTAGGAATGATGAGATACTTCCTGGAACCACAAGGTGAAAGCCCAGCAATGAATATTTAGCCCTTCTTGGTTCAAATTAGCTGCCATGCTAATTTGTGGATCTTTCAGATGAGACTTTAAGAACTGAACTCCAAAACTCTTTTGGCACTCCATAAGAAAGGTCTTCTCCTGCAGCTGTCTTTTATGATTTCCCTTCCACTGTGCAGAGTACCAATTGGCTGTTCCCTCCTCCCCAACTGGTGAATGTCTTTCAGTGGTGTTATATTTTTATAGTTCTCAGTGATGTGTGACCCTTTCGGATGAAGGGCTTTATATAAAAATATGACTCTTTTTATTTTATACACTGCTATATTTATGGCAACCAACATTGTAATCTCTGCAACTCAAAGCTGTCAGTATATACCAAGATGAAAAGTCATTTTCAATAGGACCTTTTCCTTGTTAAATATATACATAATACAAGTACTGAAATTGTACAGGTAACAGAGGGTAATACAAGTAAAGCTACAGTTAATATATAGTCAGAGGTTACATTAGATCTAAAACTCCAGTACCTTCAAGCTTTTATGGAAAGCATGCATGCCTGGAATAATAGTAACACATATAAAATCAATACAGAATGTCTGGATGAGGAGAGAAAGGTTATTTGTTCACTTAATTGAAATCTGTAATTGTAATATATGAACTTTCATTAACACTCATTTTGATTTGGACACTGTCCTATATTGATTTCATTGCATTTAGATTTAAAATAAAATATATTTTCTTGGACAGAATGTTTTATTGGGTGCTGGAGTGGTAATGTATGATGGTTACAGCTGCTTTCCCCATACAACTCCCTTGTAAGTGATATGTTACATTGCAAGAGAGTTATACATTGCAAGGAAAATATGAAATCTGTCAACATGCTTACTTGTTGTCAGAGCAGCATTTCAGGTAATGGTTTGGAGGTAGAAAGTGTCTTGGAAAAGATTCATGAGAATGGGAAAGAATTAACTGACAGATTCCCAGATGTGCTCCAAATATTGTAGATTCATTCAGGGAGATTTGCACAAATTATAATATAGGAATCTGAGATAAGTATCTGTACACACTCTTACCTTGAAACCTGTTGATTTCTTTTGCTAGGACTTGAGTTTTGTCAGAACACAATATTGTGAAATGTCAGTTGCTTAGAGCAAGTATTTTTCAATTAATCTAACACAAGTAGTATAGTGCAATCTTTTTATAATAAAAGTTGAACTTTTTAGTCCCCTCAGTCCTACTTCTTGTTCTGTCAATCATTCAATCAAATGTGTTTACATTTGCAGGAAATAATGCTTTCTGCTTTGTATTTACAATCTCACACGTAGCAAGATACTTGTGCCACATGTGCTAAAGATTCAAATGTCCCTCCATTAGAGGGAACATGTGTCCAAGCTGATGACAAGTTCTGCTCAATAACAATCAAAATCAGTGCAGACCAGTGCATGTTCATTTTCATTAGCTGAGTAAGATTACATCAGCAGATTGACTTTTTTTTTTTTTTTTTTTTGTGGTGGTGGTCATGGTTCGGGTTCTACATCAGAGTGTGGCTCTTTTAGAACTTCTAAAGGCATACTGCATTCTTCATCCCTCTTAGATTTTGAAAGGCACTTCAGATTCTTAAACCCGGGATTGAGTGCTGTAGCTATCTTTAGACATCTCAAATTGGTACCTTCTTTTTTTGTTTTGTTTTGTTTTTTGTGAAATCTGCAGTGAAAGAGTCCTTAAAATGAATAACATGTGCTGGGTCATCATCTGAGACTGCTATAATATGAAATATATTATAAAATGTGGGTAAAAGAGCAGGGCACATATAATTCTCTCCCAAGGAATTCCATCACAAATTTCATTACATGATGATGACACTTGTTAAAAATATGGTAAGCATGTTCTCTAGAATGGTAGCTGAAGCATGAAGAGATATATGAATGTTTAGCATATCTGCATGTAAATACCTTGCAATGCCAGCTACAAAAGTGTCATGCAAACACCAGTTCTCACTTTCAGGTGACGTAAATAAGAGGCAACATTATCTCCTACAAATGTAATCAAACTTGTTTGTCTTAGTGACTGGCTGAAGAAGAAGTAGGACTGAGTGGACTTGTAGGGTTTGAAGTTTTACATTATTTGTTTGTTTGTTTAGTGCAGTTATGTAACAAAAGAAAATCTACATTTGTAAGTGGCACTTTGAGAATAGACAGATTGCAGTATAGTACTTGTATAAAGATAATTGAAAAATACTATTTTACTAATCTTATTCACAGTGCAAATATTTGTACTTTAAAATTCATAGATATTTGATTTAAACTAAAATATAGAATAAAACACATATGGAAATGTAGAAAAATATCCAAAGAATTTAATAAATTTCAATTGGTATTGTTTAACCATGTTATAAAATTGTGATTAATCATTATTACATTTTTAATTATGATTAATTTGTTTAGTTAATCATATGAGTTAACTGCAATTAATTGATCGCCCTAATTTGAAACATTTTTTTTGTTCTTGGTCAAAGGACTTTGACTTTCAAACTAAGTTTCCTTGGAACAAGACATCTTTGCTACAAAACACCCTGATCTAAAGCAGTCTCTTTTCCAGTCTGCCTGCAATATTCCCTCCATTCTCCTAGCATTTAAATATCTAGTGCCCTCATCTGGCAGCCACTTAAGCAAATGAATAACTTTATGCCCATGAGTAGTCATAGTCACATACCTAAAGTTACTCATGTACATTTAGGCTGGGGCCTAAATGTTGTTCATGTTCATTATCAAATTTGCTAATTTTCAACAGAATTTATGTTCCTAACAATTCAGATATATTTGGAAAACTTTCATCTCTGTTGCTTCACTGCAAGAAATACATTAATGCAATACTAAGGCTAAGAAGTTGACTTTAGAACAATAAGGAAATTTCTATACACAAAAGTTCTAGAATTCAACAGTATGGTTCTCCTTTTGCATATACCATATTTTGTAATTTAATAATCTGAACCCATTATGTATGTAGTGAACAGGAAATCATTAATGAGAAAATAGTAACTGATTCACATTTGTCATTTAATATTGTACAAATATAGTTGTGCCAGTAAAATTTAACTACATGAGTGTTGATAGAGGGGACACACACACACAGAGTTGCAGTGAATTTATTTAAAAATTTGAGACTATATTTATGAGAAAACATTTGCATTGTTCACTCAGCTGTAAAATAAATGTGTTTATATATGAAAGGTATCTAAGTCATAGTTTCTTTTCTAACTCTTATACATTTAAAGTCACAATTAATGTGATGATGCCACATTAAAATAACTTTCTTCTGTGTTTCTTAGGAAAATTAAACAGAATCAAATCATAAGGTTCATTTGACCCATCCTACTATGCTTTCATTGCCTTCCTATACATTGACTACAGTTATTTGCATCTGTAACTTGTGCAGTACTGGGTCTTAATAGTAAGCAAAGAGCTTATACTTCTATGTCCTAATTGACTCTTAATACACAAATATCCATTTTATATGAATGTATACTGAGCTGCACACACTTTGCTTTTGCCTGCCTGAGACCAAGGGTCTTTACGAACTGGGCCATCAGTGCCAAGACAAAGCTCCTTGTGTATTACTCAGTGGTTATTCCAACACTGCTGTACACATGTGAAACCTGGACAACATATAAGCGTCACCTAAAGGTACTTGAACAATATCATCAATGATTCCTCAGAAGAATATACCTTGGGAGGATAGGCACATGAACACTAGCATACTGGAAGAGTCAAACATGACTAGCATTGAAGCTATCATCATCTACCAACAACTTTGCTGGACTGGTCATGTGGTCCAGATACCTGATCAGTGCCTCTCAAAACAGATTCTGTTTTCCGAGCTGAAGGAAGGATGGAGGGGCATTGTGGGCCAGAGGAAGCAATTTAAGGACATGTTGAAGGCAAACATGAAAAAGTGTGGCATTGGTGTTGATACTTCACAGTACCTTGCCCAGGACCATCCCCAGTGGAGAGTGGTAATCTGTGAGGAGGTGACACAATTTGAGAGGTCCTACCACAGTGCAGATGAGGAGAGGTGCAGAAGGAGAAAAAGAGCAGCAAAAACTGCCCCACATCCCTTCAATAGTCACCAGCACCTGCCCCTTCTGAGATAAGACTTGCATCTCCAGAATTGGGCTGGTCAGCCATCAACGGATCCATCAACAGAGGGTGACAGGAAGACATCCTACTCATTATCGAGTGACCAGTGAGAGAAGATACTAATTTGGCTTCAAGTTAATGAATTATCATTAAGAGATTTTGGGTGTGTCTAGACTACATGGCTCCGTCGACAGAGCCATGTAGATGAGTGAACTCGGCAAAGGGAAATGAAGTGTGAAACGAGGCTTACAGGATCTGACAACAAAGGGTTCTGGGGTCAGCTGATCCCCATCTAGACTACCACGCTATGCCGACAAACAGCTGATCGGCACAGCGCAGCGGCCATTTTAATGTAAATAAAGCGGTGATTATTTAAATCGCCGCTTCATTTCCCTTTGCCAAGTACACCTATTTGTGTATGGAGATATGGGTTGTAGAGTGGGTTCTAGACACACCCTCTGTGAGTTTTACAAAAAATTTAAAACAGAGAGTCAAAAAAAACCCCAAAACAAAACAAAAACCAGCTGCTTCCTCAAAGCAGGAAAGATTAGTAACCTATTTCAGTGTCAAATTTCAGACCTACATTACTTCAGCAAATTTGTCTTTCCTTTCTTCTTCTGACTTGCTTAACATTCTTTTCTCAGACTAGTCTTATTGCTCCACCAGATAGAGAGACCAGGTGGGTGAGTTAATATCAAGTTCTATTGGTGAGAGACGAAAACTGTCAAGCCACACATTGCTTTTCCTCAGGACTGGGAAAGGTACTCACACAGTCACAGCTAAATATAAGGTCAAATAGATTGTTTTGCATAAATAGTAGGCACATGTTCTAAGGCAGAGTGGCCTCTTAACACCAGTAGTCACATGGAAAAAAAATGGGCTAATTGGGTTGTAGATGGTTGTAAAAACCCAGAAATCCAGTATCTTTATGAAGGTCATTATTTTTAAATTCACAGTTTTCTTGGACTCTAAACTCCCAGACTCATCTTTGAAAATATGGTCAGGTTTCCTTTGAGGATAAGGACTAATGGGTCAGATATCAAGAGAATACTTTGTGAAAAGTGTTCACTTAGAGGTGATAGGGTGCTTTGTATATTATCATTTTTCTATGTGACTTGATTTGAGAGTGAAGTGATTGTCTGATTTTATACACACACCTGTAGGGGCATAATAGTGCACTGGATGAGGTAGACCACATGTTGTGGTAGGCATGTGCAAGACTTGGGGATCTTGAAGGAAGTATTGTGTGCAGGAGGATGTTGTTCATCATAGTGGTGGAGATATGTCTAAAGGTTCTGTGGCTGTTGTTGAGGCAGGCTGTGGTGCCATTTTGAGTTGGTGCATTCTGGTGGGTGGGCAGTTTGCTTCTGACAATAAGCTTAGAGAGGTTGGGAGGTTGTTTGAAAGGCAGAAAAGGTGTTTCAGGAAAAATATTTATTTTGGGTTGGGATCCCCATTGAGTATGGATTGTAGTTGCCCAGAATGATAAGTGATTAATTCAAACCGATGCAGAGATATGATATAAAATGATTAATAACAGAAGTACTGTAACTACGTGGTGTGGACACATTTCTGTTTACAGTTAAGTGCCTCAATTTTAGAGAAAAGGCTACTTGGTAATATCACAGTGTAGACATGCTCCAAATATCAGTTAGTTTCACCACGAAATGCAATGAGCTGCAAGGTGTTGCTGAGGATCTAAATTTTCCCATTTAATCATTATTACGAGGAGCGATATTTGAGGAGGAACACATTTGGTTTTAATTTCAAATCCCTGATAACCGTTCACAGGGCTGGAAATTAGAAGAATTTTTTTAAATTGTAACTGAAGATCATTGAGAGATCATTGGTGATGAACTGTTCAATGGGATTTGTATAGAGTGTATTTTAAGACCATACATACTCAATGGGGACCCCAACCATTTGGCAGAGCTGCATGCTACCTGGCACGTCTCCAGGTGACGGATAGGAGGGGGCCTCCTTTCAGAGGTTTGCTGCAAAATAAGTGCACTTTGTCATGCGAATATGCAGCCGCGGACCAGCAGCAGCAACATTACCAGGGTGTGATGGGACATTGGGTGGTATCCGATGCTCTGACTAAAAGTCACAAGTGCCTGATGACGATGTTGTGACATGGCGAGTGCAGCCCACCATCAAATAAGGCTGCCCTACCCCCTCACTCTGTTGGTTGAGGATCTGGGATACTTGGGTCCCTGGATTACTTTGGATAATCCGATTGGCGTAAGAACCATTGGTCACCGGCTTCTAAGGGATAGTGACTCCTTATGTCACCCCAGGGAAGAGAACCCTGACAGAAAATTCCCCACTGCCTTGTGGGTAGGTTCGGGAGATCCAAAGGCTATGGAAGTAAACCCAGACAGATAATCCAGAGTGGAGACCCTAAAGCAGTTAACAGTGAAGTTTCATCCAATCTGCTTTTCCGGTATCTCCTGCAGTCACCTCAGTTCTTAACGTACTGGCTCTTGTCTTTCCTTTGGATCTAACTGGAAACCGAGAGGGGGATAGTGCCGCTTGGGCAACTCACTTTCCTCAAACACTAGCCCAGGCAATGCAGCACGCAGGAGGAGACACTTACCCACACACAGATATATACAGCTACTACAGTCGATATAATAAACCAACTTGCCTCCAGCTTGGTAGCTGGAATGTGTGGACAATGTGTCCTGGACTTGAACCTGATCATGATCTTACAAACACGGATTCAATACGTGACTTCATTATTTTCTCTTGATTTTCCTTTAGGACCTCATATGTTCATGTCCCATCTCCTCTGATAGATAATTCCCCGACTCACCCAATAGCCTGGATAGAATTAATGAGCCACATCTGTTACAATGAACCATCAGAATTTTAGCAGCTGTACTCAAGGTTCTGACTCTTGCGGATGGGTGGGTCAAGAGAAAAGCCCTGCCACCTGGATACAGTTCTGCTTGGCAGACTTTGTATCTCTGTTTACACTTCACTCAGCTATAATTGGCAGTTCTGTTGCCATTCCTTCACCATTTTTGGCTGTATTGTTATAGCTGAATACATGCAATACATGGGGAAGAATTCTTACTCATCACAGCTGTCACTTTCCTCTTCCTCAGTCTTGAGTTCTATTTGTTACTTTTCCTATTCTTTTAATAACTTAACTCGTGCCACTTATATTGCATATGCATTGACAGATTTTTGACTGACATGCAAATTAATTCAGGGCATAGCAAAAAGAACATTTTTGTCCTGACACTTCTTTATTTTTATCTTTGTGTGCCATCTTTGACAGGCTTTAAAATCTTATTCATATTTAAAGAGTGTCTTTAAATAAAGAGCAATTTGCTGTATCAGAAGTGAGGTACGCTTCTTTTTGCTTCCCAATTTGTTCATGGCTCCTTTGAAAAGAAGCATCTCCCATAGATTGATCAGAATCTAACATTTAGTAAATCCCTTTCTTAGTACATTATTTCTTATTCATCATACTCAAGAAAAATACTCAACATTTGTTTATCATCAAGGGAAAGAGTTCTCATCTGGTGTCCTTCTTCCATGCTTCCTCATAATTATGTTGCTATGGCCAGGCTGAGGTCTGAGCAATACTTATACTAAACTACACAAGTAGCCCATTTTATCCGTAGGGATAAAATATAAAACTCAAATATTCAATCAGGAAAAATCAATGGCAAAGAAAGCCAGACAACAATTTTTATTTCAATATCACTGCCAAATTCTTGATTGAAATGTATAATTTCTGTGTTACACATCTGTGGCTGGAGTTCCTCCTTTGCTGAACAGGGTACTTTGATGTAGGTAATTCACACTGCTGTACTGACCATTGTCTTTCTTCTAAAAATTATACTCAGCCAGTCTTTTGCTCTTAACATTTTCCATATCTACTTGCACCTAGGAATTAAAATCATTTGAACTTTTTCCTGGCCCTTTTGACCTGAGAAAAAAATTGTGAATTCCTGTGGAGTGAGAAAGGAAAAACAATAAAGGAAAAAAATGCCTTCATCCTTAGATTAGGTGACCTATCATTTTGTTTCTTAAAAAAAAATCACAATATCCAAACAAGCTAATGAGACCAAATTTTGTCTTCTGGTTTCATACATGGTAGAAGTTTAATATGTTCTCTCATATTTCTTTCTCTTCCAGTGGCTAGCAATGCCATTTTAGAACTATCTGTCTGACAGTCTTTATCTGGAATAGCCTTGTGTTAGATTAGCTTTATTTGGCAATAGCTATATGTAAGACAAATAATAAAACCACATCGAATGCTTAGAGATGGCCTGACTAAACATGAGCAACTGGATAGGGGTGAGGCCTCATTTTTGGAGAGACAGAATTAGGGAGTCAAACAGATCAGCAAAATGGAAACAGAATGTCTGTACCAGCTAAGATAAGAGGGAATTCCCAGGAAATCATTCACCGTAACCATCAATAAAGAAAGGTGAGATAAAGAGTGTTAGAAAAGAAACAGTCTGAACCAGAAGCAGATAGGGTAACAGGGCATCTTTATTGCTGATACTCGCTCCATCTCAGATCCCGCCTAACTGGGATGCAAATGAGCAATGAAGTTACCCAAGTACACCTTTTTATCTTTGATAAGTGTATTTACATGCTAACTATTACATCACTCTTTAGGATCTAATTTAGTAATGTGAACACCCACATAATGCATAATCAAAATCATGTGGTGAATATAATTATACCCGCCCCTGTTTATTTACAGCTTTTTAGCTGATGTTGGCAAGTTTCACATCACAAAACTCCTGGCATCAGCAACTTATCAGGGGTACAGGATATGTGACCCTGAATGTATAATGCACGGTGGATAAGGGAGTAAGGAGGATATCATTGCTAACACATAGGCCATTTTATTAAAAAATTACATCTTGGGTGCAGCTACATTCTATCTATCCCAAGCAAGCAGGGAAGGAGGAATCAAAACAAGTGTGTAAGGGTATGTCTACACTGCAGTGTTATTTCAGAATGAGCTATTTTGGAATAAAAACTCTGAACCTGATTATTTTGAAATAGTGCATCTACATTGCAAATGCTCATTAAAATAGCGCTGAGCTATTTCAAAATAGAGCTTCTATACTGATTGGAGCCTGAAATGCATTTAAAACACCCCAGAAGCACTCCAGGCAGGGTATCAGGACAGCAGTCACTTCCTGGAGCTGTTTCCCGAGGATATCTGAGGCTTGTGTTTAAAGGGAACCCCTGTACAGCCGTGTCTCAGACATCTCTCCTTTGCCTACCTCTTTGAGGGACAGCAAAGCCTTTTCACTGCCTGCTCTGGTTGCCCTTACAGACACCACAACACTTCCACCGTGGAGCTGGACCTGCCTCCAAGCAGTAGACGGTTCCTAGACCTCATGCTGCACCTCCTAGTGCAGTTACTTCTACAGTTGGTGAGGGCCATCAACACCATTCTGCTGTGCAGAGTTATCATCCAGGGTGATGCAGACCCCATCATCACTGGCTTTGCCGCCATGGGCTTTCCCAACTTGGGGGGGAGCATTGACAGAATCCACCTCCCCATAAGAGCCCCCAACCACCAGGCTTCTGAATACATCAGCTGGAAGGGGTACTTTTCAATCATGCTACAGGCCCTCGTGGACCACCGAGGCAGGTTCACAGATGTCAGTGTCAGGTGGTCAGAGAAGGCGCACGAGGCCCACATCTTCAGGAACTCCAGCCTCTTCCAAAAGCTGCACGCCAGCACTTTTTCCCCAACCGCTCCATCAGGGTTGGGGAAGAGGATATGCCAATTTATATTGTGGGGGACGCAGCCTACCCTCTGCTTTCCAGGCTTATGAAGCCCTATACTGGACACCTTACCAAAGCAAGGAATGTTTCAACGCCAGTCTCAGCAGTGCCTGCATAGTAGTGGAGGGGCCTTTGGCCATTTGAAAATGAGGTTCCGCTGCCTCCTCACCTGCCTGGACCTTGGCGAGTGGAACATCCCCCAAGTGGTGGTAGTCTGCTGTGTCCTCAACAATATATGTAAGAACAGGGGGAGACATTCCTGCCAGGATGGAGGACAGAGGCTGAGTGGCTTGCCAGGGCCTTTGAACAGCAATGCACGACTGCCATCCAGCAAACCCATCAAGAGGCTGTGCGCATCTGAGAGGCCTGGAGAGACAGTTTCCAACAAGGACCCCAGTGACACTCTCCCCTGGACCTCCCCACAAGGGGCCTGTGCATTGCCCCTCTGTGCCTTTACTCCCACACTCCTCCCTTCCCCTGCCCTCCATTCCTCCTCCCCACCCTTCCTCCTCTTCCCCTGTTGATAAAATAAACCTGACCTTTTGTTACAGAACAAGAAACTCTATTTTTTTGTTTAATTGTGGTAATTGTAACTGGGGAGTGACTGGGGAAAGAACCTGGGAGGGAGGAGGAGGGAAAACTATAGGGGGAAGAGGCTCAGGGCTGGGCCTGGGAGTGCCACCTGCCTTGGGTCCTCAGCAGCCACAGTGTGGGGGGGAGGGGGACGCTATAGGGAGAAGCTGGGGGGCCAGGAGCTGGGGTGGGAGCAGCAGTAGGAGCAGCCACCAGGTAGTCAACACTGGTGGTATAAGCAGCACACAGGGTTCAGGCCTGCTGCAACAGCTCCTGCCAGGTATTGCAGTGAAGCTCCCAGGTATGCCTCCTGTCTACAGTCCTGCTGGTCCAGAGACCACTGCAGGGCATGCAGGCAGGTGATATGCTCCTGCTGCAGGTCTTCTTGGAGTTGCCTTCACCTGTGGGTCATGTGGGATCTGGAGACTGGCATGGGAAGTGTGGTCATGCCTCTCTCACAGCTGGTCCAACTGTGAAGAAAAGTGAGAAGGGCAGTCATCCCAGGAGACAGGGTGCCTGAAGCCCAGCCCTCATCTCTGAGCCAACATTGAAAGGTCTCAGGTCAGACAATGGCAATGTGCTTGGAGCAAGGCCATCTGTGGCCTAGACAGTGGGCCCTTAACTGCAGGGGCACAGATGTCCCAGGGGAGAGCCTCACTACCTCTTCACCCTGGGGACAAGCATGCATGGGTAGGTGCTGGCCAGGTCGGGAGGTTGTGGGTGGGAGGGGAGGATTAGCTTTCCTCCATGCTGCGCACATGCCTGGTTAGGCAGTGGCAGCATCCCACAAGGAGAGGACTTATACCCCTACCCTCTGAAGGAGCAGAGAGAGGGCACTGGGGGAGGTGTGTGTGAGCCACAGATGCATCCCCTCCACTTCCTCTCCCTTGCCCACCTGGCAGACTCCCCTAGCTTCACCATGCTTACCTGGGAGCACATGCTGCCCCAAGTGCGCAGGGGTGCCCATGTGCAGCACTGATGTGTGTGTGTCCTTGACCCCAGTCTCCTTAGTGGTGGCTTGTGGTGGGAAGGTGTCCCACCACAGGGTAGGGAGTAAGGCAGGCCCTTTCAGATCCCCAATGAGCAAGATTGCAAGGTTCCTGAGCAGCTGCCTCAAGGTGACTGTATGCTCTGGAATGGCGCTCCATGTGCATCCATGTGCCCAGGCTGAGGAGGTCCAGCGAGGAGTGCACCAACCCTTGCCACTAATTACCTCCCTCTCCGTGTGTCCAGGGAAAGTAATGCAACTCACCTGATGGTCCTTCCCCAGCCTCGTCTGAGCCCTGGCTGACATCCTGGGAGGGGAGTACTGGCTCCAGGGACAGGCTGACCTGGCTGGAGGACAGGCATGTCCAGGCCAGAGATGATGACAAGAGGAGGGGAGGCAACCTCTCCACCTCCCATGATGCCATCAAGCTGGATGAAGAAGCAGCAGGTCTGGTGTGCTGCTCCTGATCGTTAACATCTTTCTCTGGCCTTAGCATAGACCTGGTGGAGCTCCTTCACCTTCATTCTGACCTGGTCCAGAGTGCAGTGGTGCCCCCTCTGGACCAGGCTGTTGGCCATCCAGCCATAGATGTTGACATTTCACTATCTGGAGCAGAGATCCTGGATGTTGTAGTGTTTCCGCCAGATCTCAATGAGATCCAGGATCTCTGTGTCAGTCCACAAGGGTGCCTTTTTCTTTTGGCCCCAGGCTGAGCCTTGGGAGGTGGCTCCCTGCTCCCTTGCAGCCATGGGGGGCTCAGAGGGAGCACGCGGATCTGCCTTGGCAGCAGCGATAGCAGTCAGGGCTGTGTTGTGTGGCACATTGTGAGCTGGGCCTGCTGTGTGCCACAAGCCCTTTCCCCCTTGGCTGTGGCTTTAAGGGCTGCGGGGGAAGGCGAACTATAGAGTTCTGATGAGTGTGAACTGTGTGGCCACTAGGGCGCCCGGTGGAAATAACTTCAACTGCGCTGTCTACACAGACCCTATTTCAAAATAACTATTTCAAAATAGGGTTTATTCCTTATAATATGAGGGTTACAGAATGAAGAATAAGAAGGCCACCCTTTTGAAATTATTTTGAAACAATGAGTTTGCTGTGTAGAAGCTGACGTTGTTATTTCAAAATAACACTGCGGTATAGACATGCCCTAAATGAATAGAAGCAGGGTCTGCCTGTGCCGTGCCTTATTACCGTGGTTGCATTTACCAAGACCCCTTAATTAACCCTTACATACACCAATAAAGAGTAAATCACGCATGACCACTGTGTGCTTTACAGGGACTGGTTCCCACAAAATGACCAAGTCAATCCCAAAACATGTAATACAATGTATAGTGAATGCAATGTAATGTAATGTGTAAATGAACATAAAGGAAGAAATTTGCTGTGTAACTTGGAATGAGTTGCATGCCTTGTACCCACTAGCAACACTTGAGTTCAATCAACTCGTATGAATTTTGATTGAATGCTACTAAAGAAACTACAGTATTGAGTTCAGAGTAAAGCCGAGTCTTTGGGAACTGAGTGGATAAGGTTTTGGAGGCTACTAGCTCCTAGGAACTTCAATGGGGCCAAGATTTTACCCCATGTTCCTACAGCCAGGAGGAGTTTAAAAGGGTCAGGACCAATCCTTGACATCACATAGGATAGTAATTATCAATGGTAACTTATAGTCCCACAACCACACCAATTTAGTTAATTTGTTCTATATTTTATGTTTCCTTGCATCACAGAACCTAAGGCTATTACTTAGCATCCATTGTATTACTCTCCTTTTGCTGTTCTTTTTGACAGCGCTTTTAGAATAGTTTGGCAGTGAGTTTCTCTCATGTCAGTAATGAGTATAGGCAGAGATAAATAGCTAACTGTATATATTTGTAGTCTTTCATGTTTACTCTCAACAGTTTACCTTGTTTGACTTTTGGAATAAGATATTTACTATTCCCCACTGAGTTTACTGTTATACTTATCTTTTTAAGTAAAACCCAGGGTATTATAGTTCTATGAAATAACAGAACCACTTAGTTTTGCAAAAGAAGCAGCTAAAGGTACTTTAAGAAGATGGGGTTCCCAGAGAGCAGGTAATTTAAATATAAAAAGGGTAATAAGGAATTTATGGGTTAAATGTAGAGTTACTTAATCCAAAGTCTAACATGCTGTAACTGAGTTTGAATGTGGAATGGATCATCCACCTTGTTCTAAAGATTTTTTCTCTTAATAAAGAGTTATTCAATTGATTACTATTTTATCTGTACACCAAGATGTTTAATTATCCACAATTCCCCATTTTTTGGTATGGAGATGTCACACAACTCACCTCTGCATATAGAAAAAGCTACCCTCACTGAATCATTCACCATCCGCGCGGTTTCACGTGGTTCTGCATTCCGCGCATGCACAGATCGTTCTGCGCATGCGCAGATCGCTCTGTGCCGGCTCTTCCGGGTTGTAATCTACTCACCATGGGCGAGTAGATTACATTATTTGTTGTTGAGCCCTGCCCATACTTATCTTTTGATGTCAATAGGATGTTGAATGTAAGGAAAGCTGGTCTTATAATATGTTAACCAGTTTAAATCTTTGTCCAGGCCAGGGGAGATGGTGTCAAATTTGCATATGAAGGTCAGTTTTTCTCTCTCTCTAGTTGGCTTGTGAAATTCCTTTGTAGAAGAATGGCTATTTTTAATTCCACTAATGAGTGCCCTGGCAGGTTAATAGGTTCTCCTACAGGTTTCTCTGTTACCATTTCTAATATCTGTTTTGTGTTCATTAATCCTTTGTCACAGAGACGGCCCACTTTGTCCAGTATACATGGCAGAGTGGCATTGCTGGCACTTAAATCCATACAGGGGAGTCTCTTAGCTTCTTCATTAAACATATTTGACCTTTCTCCTCTTACTATTGAGTACTGTTGTTCAATTGTGGTAGTATGGATATTCCTTGAAAGCCTTTTCACTTGGGACCAGTTTCTCTGCCCATCGAAATAAATGACACTGCATCCTCAGATGTAGGAGCTTAATAGAAGAGAAAATGGCACTACAGAGGTGAGAGAAGGGAGCTGGACACAGGGAAGTCCCATATTGATCCCATCAGGCTTCCCATGCCCAAACTCCCATTTGCCTGTGATAATGTATCATTTCCTGCCACAACTATCTTACTTAAAATATTTTGGCCGAATTCTTAAAAAATAAGTCAAGATTTGGCACACGCATTTTATATATATTATCCTGTTGTTTGGTGAAAGAGCCATGACCATAAGAAAAGGTTCACAGTGAAGTGTTATGGTAGAAATCTCCATTGTTGTTTTTCCCCCAGGCTACACTGATGCTTTATGGGCACTGCCACCAGCCATCCCTTGAACTAAAAAGTTGTTTGATCTTTTCAGATCATACTTGTCTCAATGATCATACTTGTGTTATGCTGGAAGCTCCTCAGAGGATGTGTCCTTTGCATGAGCAGATTCCCAGGATAGCTTTCTAAATTCTGAGCGATCTAACAAGGATATCAGTTTCATATACACAATTCTGAGTGAGTTTTAGTTTTTCCGTTAACCCCTCCCCCTTAAAAATTGCACATTTCAGTGATAGACTAAGATGACCAGCAAATACTATTTTTTGAAAAAAGTAATTCCATCTTGGAACACCTATGCAATGCCTGTTTGATATTTACAGCTCCTGAAATGGTTTTCCAACTCATATTTCCTGCATAAATCAGTCTTGTTTTGAAACTTACTGTATATCTGCACTAGAAAAATATCTAAATTAAATTTTGCTAAACCGAGTTCAGCATTATTCTGATCTCAACAGTGTCTTAGTAGTAGAATCTGTTACAAATTACTACAAATGAACTTTCCTATTCTACCTATTTTTGAAAGGTTACTTTAGTCCATGTAGGTAGCTTAGCATTTTGTTTTTCTTAGAGTTACACAGGGAACTTACAGGTCTGTGCCTGTAACTAATTAGCTTAATTAGGTTAGCATAAATGAAGCATAGGCCTATGACCCTTAGCATAATTAAAATGACCCAATAGTTATCCTAGATTTTGGGGAATTGGAAATAGCTGTTTTAAGAATGGAGTCAGTGTATAACAATACCAGGCAATCAGAAGAATACTGAACTGATACTAAGCTTGAATATTTTAAGATATAATTGTTGGCAGATGTTCAAACATATATTTGCCTTAGCAATATTTGATGTACAGTAGACTTCTGATAATCCGGAACCTTTAGGATTTAGGTGGTGCCAGATTATGGGATATGCCAGACTATCAGGAGGTACTATAAGATGGTTATATATATATATATATATATATACACACAGTATTTACTGTATATAAAGTGGTTTTAACCCATTTTATTGTAGAACAAGCACTGTCCAGCGTCACACAATGCCAGTGGCAGACTGACTCAGTCCATCCGGTTTCACTCGGTCCAGCTGCTGCCGCTGCTGCCTTGTGACTCATTTTTTGCCAAAGCTCACTCACTAGGCTCTTGCCATTTTGATGCCAGACTATTGGGCGTTCCATACAATTGGATGCCGGCCTATTGGAGTTTTACTATATATGGTAATGGGTTAAAAGTCATTAATATATTACTCTATAGGATAAATGCTCCCCAATATTATTAGGATGAAGAAGTTAGATAGGGACATGAGAGGCTGGGAATCTCAATTAATATTCATGACTGTTTCCAGTCCATTTTGAGGCTGGACCATCAGGCCAGGCCACCATATAGGGTAAATGAGCTTTCTCTCATTGACCTTTCAGGTCTTCGTTGTCACTTTCACCAACCTTCAGGCAGACTCATTTGTCTTGCCTGGGAGAAGCCTGGTCCTTTGTCTCTGACCACTAGAGCCCATGGGAAGGGTGTGAATATGTAAGCATATGAGCATATGCAAGGGATTACATCAAAGATATCCCCAGTATCATATTATTGCTATTTGTTTACGTGAATTTGAGCTTTCTTATTGTTATGTATTGTGTTAATAAAATTGGCAAAGACTTTGCACTGCCTCTTAGTCATACGCTCCAGAGTTTCCCAAAATATATTGAACTACTTTGTTTCAATTTTGTTGTGTGTGATTCTGGAACTTTAGAACCCTATCGCCTGAGCTCATTAAATTAGCATTGATTGGCAACCAGTACAGCAATTAACTATTAAGGAATCAGGCTGCACCGTAAAATATTTGAAGTAAAAAATGCTACAAAGATGAGAAAAATATCTTCTTACAATGAAGCTGATTCATTAATATGGTCTACGAATGTGATTAACGCTGACTGACTATTTCCTGATTTACAATCACAGAAGTAAAAATCCAGCTTCAAGTTTGTAGTTAAAAATTCTTCTGAAAACCACTTCATTTGAAACATCGTTCTCTCAAGCAGGATATACCCTTGAAGAATTTCCTCACAAATCATGTTTTTCAGGCACTGTGCCACAGGCCAACTAGAATTAGACTTCTGTCTTTGTTACCTCTTTTGAACCTAATCTAAGTGGTTTGCTGTTTCTTTTGAAATGTCATCATTCTATTATTGATATGGGCCTTGACCTAAAAGTATATTACAGCTTGACTCCATCATGTTTTCTTTCTAGAATATAATGCATAGCTCTCATAATCTTGTTGCCCCTACTGCTGCTGATTTGTTGATGTTAACAAGCGATCATGCTAAAGAGTAGCACATCTATTATCCTATTTTCCAGTGGTCTGATTATGGTAGTGTCTTTTTGACAAAAATTAGTATTTTAAAAATGTGCAGTATTTGCCAGGAAATAGCCTCCCTCTCTGAATATATTGTATGACAGAAATACATGTGTGTGTGTGTGTGTAATTGTAATGTGTTGGACCTAGGATATGAGAGTGACATGATAGGTAAGGTAATATTTTCTGTTGGATCAATATCTGTTAGCAGAAGAAGATAAGCTTTTTCACTGCACAAAGCTAAAGTGAAAGCCTGTACCTTCTATCAAGGGAACTTGATCCAATAAAAGACCTAATTTCACCTATTAAAAGTGTCAAGAGACTAGAGCCCAGGTCTGGAGAGCCAAGGACAGCTGACATTCTTGCCAAAGCCAGGGAGTACTTTGAATTGTAGGCATCATAGGAAGTACCACTCAAGCAACCTAGAGTAATAGTATCCTGAATGTCTCTGATTGGCCAATCACACTGGTTAACCCACAGCCTTCTGACCTCTAATGTCACCCTGACTCTGACTCTAGCCTGGTACTACCTTTGATCTCTGGTCTCCAAACTAGGCCTGGCTAAGACACCAACTCCTGTTTATTAAACCCTGCTCTAACAATTCCTTTGACTCCTGCATACCAACTACTCTTTTTATCTTGTCGATCCCAGCACAGTTGTGACCTCTAGGCTATGCCACTTACCCCATCCATTACACCTATCTTGCCTCACTCAGAAATTCATTTTAATATGTATTTGGTTTAAAAGCTATTATTTGGTTTGTGCCGTAATAACTTAAGTCATTGTGTCCATCTCCTACTCAGCTTAATTGAGTATAATCTTGAAGTATATTTTTCATTTTTACATGAGAAAACTTATGCACACGGATCTTCAGAGAAGTTTGTTTCTCAGTAACCTTTTGACATTTGAAAGATGAAACCACACAACATGGTTCTTTATTCATGTTAAAGATGGGTTGAAAGGCACCAGCAGGACTGTGGCCTTACTGTACTCTGCCCTATATAAATAATGGCCGTGATCCTGCAAATATTTACCTAGCTGCTTCAATTTAAGGACATTGTTGATCCACTTGACTTCAGTGAGACAACTCACATGCTTCAAGTTAACTACAGCAGACCAGAATAAGGTATAGCCCCTGCTGCAAAGAGCTATTCCAATGAAGTTTTATAGATGTGGGTTTAGACAGCAGAGGACAAAACCTGACCATGCTCCTATATAGTACATGAACAGATGTTACTCAGAAAAAAATTATTTAATGTCACATCCTTGAAGAGGAAGGCAACTGCACATGGGCCTCCGAACCTCTCTTCCTCCTCTCGCCCATTCCCAGAAAATAAAATAAATAAAAATAACTTCGTGAGTCTTGACAGTCCAAGATTATTAAAATGAAGTAGAACTTGAAAAAATACCTTACAGGTAGCATTCTGTAATCAGGGTGTTATCTGAAGATCCAGGCACAGGACTTCCAGGTTGTAATCTAGCCCCATGTTCCCTGAATAATCTTGAGGATTGTGAGGAAAATTTTCAGAAGTGACAGAAGAAACAAGGCACTTTCAAGTAAGCACAACTTACAGGACACTGAAAATGTTTAGAAATATTTCCAGTAGTTGAAAGGAATCATTACATTACAATGCTGTGTGATGATTAGAACTGTGAGAATAATGGATTTTTCAGTTCTCTGTCAGTTGCAAATTTTTTTTAAAAAGTGTATGGGGGGGACAAACTGAAAACAAAATGTTATTTGGCTATTATTGTCCATTGTAATTGTCTATGATGTACGTATATTTTAAATAGATAAAATGCAAGAATCACAAGAAATGAGTATCTGGTAGCAAATAAGACAGTCAACTGGGATGTTATTTACTCTATAGATTTTAATCATATAATAATGATATTTTTACTGCATATTTTAACTTTTGAATTGTTCCAGAGAGGAGTTAAAGGTTGTGCAAATATCAGTCATAGTTTTTGAATTTCAAATAGCATATCTCAGGTGACCTAGGATTTTTACTGATCAGAGTACTTTTTCAGCTGAGGCGTTAGGGAGCATACTAACTCTTTCCAAATGAAACAGTCTTAATGTGCAAGATTAAATATAGGGAAATCCCATATTTGCAGTAAACTCTGGTTTCATAAGGGTTCTTTCAGGAGATATAGGGTAATTTCTTAATCCAAAATTATTTTGTGCATGGCTTTTAAAAGTTGGCAGAGATTTTTCAAAAGGCAGCATATTCATCTGGTACATAAACCTGAGACCAATGTTTATTTTTGCTATCTCAGTTTGATTTAATAGAACTGGGAAACTGTCACCATCTGCTTATATCTTACGAGATTTGTCTCACCGCGTGAAAAATATTACATGTGACCAGAATGTTGAGGTTGGAACAAACATTTCACTTAATTATGCTGGATTATACTGAAAATAGAAGATGATGATACATTAAGTACTAAAGAGCTATTGTGAACGCCTTGTTAGATTATCAACCTCAGTACTCAATGGAAGAAAATGATGGTACACGTTATAAAACAAAACAAGGCAAAAAGCTCTGATCTTGTGCTGGATCAACTTGCTCCTGCATGGAAATCTGATGATTTAAATGGTCTTTGCTTGGGTGTAAGCTTTTTTCCTGTGTCTGATTCCTATGGCTCAGGGCCTAAGTTTCTGGCAGAATTGGTCATAATTTTTGACCAAGTATTTTCCATCGGAAAATGAATATTATTTTAAAAAATGTGCACCAGAAAAGAAGAAAAATTAGGTTTTTAATTGTCAAAAACTAACCAATGGGTCTTGTTAGGTTTCAGTGCTTTTTTTTCCTGTGAAAAACACATAATTTTTACAACCAATATTTATTTTCATTTCCTTAAACAGAAAATTATCCTGCCTACCTGAGTTTTCCAGAGCTTTGCCAAGTAAAAAATAACCTGGAAATCTAGGCAGTGTGAAGCAACATACACTAGCTCATAGTGAGAAAATAGTGGTGAAAGGAACAAATAGCTGGGACCCATTTCTATATTGCAGAAGCTAGACCCAGGGATATGCACAAATTACTCCCTCCACCCATCCCAGCTGCATCAGCAGTATACCGGAATGTGGAAAGGAAGTGGAGATAAAACTGTTGATGTGCATAGCTGCACCCTCCCTTCCTCTTCACCAATGCTAATATATTTTACACCAAAACTGAGTTAGAAAAGCCAGAAGTTGCAGGTAAAGTGGAGCCTCATTCCTCCTCATCTATAAACCTCCCTCCACTACCACAGAGGAGAAACCAACTACCTCCAACCTTCTAAACCAGGGTTGGGGAACCATTTTTGGGTCAGCGGCTGCTAACCCACAGAAAAATCAGTCAGGGGCTGGGAGCTGCAGGAAGGCAGCAGGGGGGCTGGAATGCCAACATGGGCTCCCCAATGCTTTTAAATCACTAATGTGGATGAAGTATATAGTGTTTGAGAAATGCTCAGAATAATGGCTTTTCAAATGAGAGCTAATTTATTCCACCAGGTTTTCTAAAATTGCACCATTTTTAATATTCTGCTTTTATTTGGAATGTCTTCTATTGGTATGTGAGGAAAGAGGTTGAGGGAAAGGTTGCCTTTTACTACTTCCCAGTGCAAAAAGAATGAATTTGACATTGCATGTGCTAAAATATTTTTTAAGAGTGTGAGTGAACTTGATGAATGTAAGACCAAATCTAAAACTTTTAAAGATAATAATTGGTTAGAGCCATTTGGTCATACATGGAAGCTTTCTCTAAATATATAGAAAGATGTTGTCAGATAAAATTTGATGGAGATCAAGCTGTTTGTAAAGACTCAATCAAATATTTGATAGTTTGCATGATCTATTTGTTTTCTTTTCCTGTGAGTTCATGAAATTGTTATAACACTGAGCAAAAGGATGTGTTGTATTTGGATGGAACAGGAGTATTTATATATTGCCCACCAAAGTATATACAGATCCTAAGTGGCTTGGTCTCTAACTAAAGGCATCTCTATAAGAAATCAACACAAAGTAAATATAAACATTTTAAGAAAAAAATGGATCATTTCCTAGAGTATGGATGATCTGCACTTGGTGTTCGAGTCTAGAGATGTGACACTCACTTTTGACTTCCTGGTCCAGATGAGCTCTATGTGCATAGTCAGTCCCACAATACCAGCTTAGAGCAGTTTGAAGATTATTCTACTAGTTCTGAGAAGCCAAAAAAGCATCTGAGACCAATGGATTTCCATGACAACCCAGTTTTGCTGCCTTGGCCCCTGCCAAAACCCCATATCTCAGGTAAGTCAGCAGAAGGCAGAGAGAGAGATGCAAGAGTTCCAGTACTGGCCCTACACCTCTGGGTATTGCATATACGATGAGGTGATCTTCCTTTGAGTCAGGCAAAATGGCTTAAGACCAATATTGTGCCAGAACTGAATAACAAAGCAGCCACCACACAATCAGGCAGTCTGCCCTGAAGTATCAGCAGTCTAATTTCCATCGTCTTTTGTCATCTTAATGGCCAGTGCATTTTCATTGTTCTGGCAAGTCAGGAAGTATCACAATATGCAAAGGAGATGTTTTTTAACTAAGCTACTCTTCTAGAAACTATCTGGCAAATTACTCATCCTTCCCTAATCTGTTTCACCTAGTGAATGGCTACCATCAGCTCTTCAGACCCAGTCTCAAATTGCCTTCCCCTTGTAAGAGAGTTAAGGGATAATGAAGACATACCATCTCATAGAGCTGGAAGGGACCTTGAGAGGTCATTGAGTCCAGTCCCCTGTTCACAGCAGGACCAAGTACCATCCTGGATAGATTTGCTCCAGATCCCTAAATGGCCCCCTCGGGGATTAAACTCATAACCCTGGGTTTAGCAGGCCAATGCTCAAACCACTGAGCTATCCCTCCCCAAGGAGAAAAGAGAGCCCAAACACCATTACCCATCTTCTTTAGGGATGACTTCCTCTAAGTCAGTTTCCAATTTCAGTTTAGTTGGGAACAGTACGTGGCCTGGATGTTTTACAAATTGTGACAACTAAACCTTTACTTCAGATTGGATATCTCTTATCCGGCACCCTTCGGACCTGACTGATCCCGAGCCAGGGAATTTGCCGGACCAAAGAAGGTTCCTTGTCACAGCCCCCAGCTAGACTCTGCCAGTTGGGAGGGGGATGGAAAGCATGAGGACTACCTCCAGCCCCTTCCCGGCTGCCTGCTGGGTTGCTGGCCTCGCTGCCGCTGCCCTAGCTGGACTATCTACCCCAGTCCCATGCTGCCATGGGCTGCCAAGAGCACAGGCTCCTGCCTTGTGGCAACCCACAGGCTCTGGCTTCACTTCTGCAGGCTGCCCAAGGCTCTGTCCCCATGCTGCCACGGGCTGTCACCAGTCTGATCCTGCGCTGCCAGGAGTAGCCCCAACCCAGCTGCAGTGCCACAGGATGTTGGAGGTCTGCTGGAAGCTGCTTCATTCCAGCCTCTCCTGGATTACCCTCCTGCCACTAGGCTGCTGGGGTTCTCTGATCCTGCCAGACTAGAGAATTCCAGTTTGGGGAGGTGCAACCTGTACTTAATCTAAGCATTGGATCCTGGGCTGCTGTTGAGGAGGCAAAAAAAAAAAAAAAAAAAAAAATCCACCAACTTGGCCAATCTTGCAGCGAGGGAAAAAATCCTCACCAGGCCCAGAAGGTGATTAATGTAAAACCCAGAGCAGACAAAAACACCACCACAATCAAATCCAGTCGTATGCTAATCCCAGAGGTGGGAGTTACTATTCAGGACACTTACTGGTACTCTGACCAGGAGAAAGGGGGCTTATATGCCCTCCCCTTTAGAGGCATGGAAGCCAATGGGATTTCTGGGTATCTAGGATGATGAATTTGCTCACAGCCCACAGAGAGGTGAAATTCCTTTAGGGCAGGGGGAAAGGACAAGAAGTGTGAGAAACAGGAGACCCTTAAAGGGACCACAATCCTCATCCCATCCCCCGTTCCAGGGAAAACCCACTCTCCTCTGAGGCTCTGGGATGCAATTTAACTTCTTCACATTCTCAGAACTGGCTTTCTTTTGCATTTGATTCCTATTTTTCCTATTTCTCCTTTCTTCATTTTGTTTTCCTGTCTCTTCATATGTTACTACATATAAATCATCCTCTTTATTCCTGTCCAGATTATCCCTTCTGCTACATCTTGGTGTGTATCCATGCTTCTGCTCCATTTGTCATGACTGACAAAATGTGCATCAGAAATTTATTGTTTTACACAGAGGAGCTGGATCATCATAATACTGTTCAGCAGCCTAATGTTCTTCATCCAGTTTTGAGTCTTCTCCTCCCCATGACTTCATCTTCCTTTTTTGAAATAGCACACTTCACTAGCACCATATCAGCTTCTTATTTGTTTTTATTCATTGCCATCTTTTCATTGACTGCATTAAAGCCCAAAATATCCTGATTATACCAATTAACATAATCAACATAACTCTAAGTATAGGCCTGATACAAGTTATATTCAGTTAGCCACATAAAAAAAGTAAACCGTACTGCAGTATAAAACCTTAACTCCTCCCAGGTGTTGTTTAAAAATGATTTACAATAATAATCTTTCAATTTTGTGGCATGGTTCTCTCCCAATGTATACTTCTATAAATCGTTTGAAAGCAATAGAGTTACAAGGGCATATAATTGGTGCAAGTGATCACAGAAGCAGTTTACAATCTTAGTATCCTCACATTACTGTGCACTGCACAGAAATAATATAAAATAAACTATGTACTAAAATCTCTCTGTTTGTGACAAACACAAATTTCTATAGTACATTTAAAAAGCTCACCAAACTACTTCTAAAATAGCATTACTAAGGTTGTAAAGCCAAGCATTTAATTTAGAAAATACCAGAATTAAAATTTCCTGCAAAACTTTAATGGGCCATTTTATAGGTGTGAATTATGGTATAATCTTGAACTGCATGAACACATGCTATTTTTTCCCCACAGGATTCTAATGGCTGGTATTGTGTTGGAGGTGAATTTTTCCATAAGTTACATTTGTTGTTAATGTTGACATTCTAATGAGCAACTTTGAGTCCAATATAATGAAATTTTATGTGAAGGAATTTCATAGCTTTTTTTTCATATCTGAAATATGCATATATCCTGAGAATCAGAGGCAGTGGGTTTTTTGTTTGTTTACTTAACCAAAACCTTAGTTTATGGAACATCTATTCAATGGCAAATATATTTGATTACTTCAGTACTTGTTGATCTTCATTGAAATAGATAAAAAACATCTGTGTCTAATAATGAAAAAAAATGAAAAAATAGCATGTTAATAGGCTTGAAACCCTGTGCCTTACAGTTTGTTATAATCTAGAAAAGAGTTAATTTTCAAAGCCCGAAAATCATCATTCAATTTCTTACATTGATCTGAAAAATGAAGGTGGGAGATGAGAGGAAGATGGAAAAAACTGAAATGACTTACTTTATGATGTTTATAAATTACTTCAAAATAATTAAATGTACTTATAATTTAACCAAAAATTCATTCTTTACCCTAAGAATAAGAGCTGGAAATATGGGGATTATAAACAATTTTTATACATTATATAACAAAAATTTAAACTTTGAGGTGCAAATTGCAACTCAACCTTAACTATGGCATGGCTATGAGGTTGCCATAATTTTTTATAACTTCATACTAACCCTTCACAAGATATCAAGAAATAATTATGCATATTTCTATTAACTTAGTGATGTTAATTAGCAAACTCATGGTACCGTCCGCATAAGGCCAGCATTTCAGAAGACAGCATGTGTCACCCTTATAGAAACAGTTGCCTGATGCATTTTATAGCAGGAGTATCCTAGTCCATGAGTTCATATCGCAAACAATCACAAAATGCTAACATGACACTTCAATAGTACTAAAACCTGCTCAAAGTTAACTTGCCAACTGTGCCCATTTGCAAGTAAAATGTGCCTTCCTGACTAATCATCTGCTGTTGTAACTGATCATTTCCCATTCATTAAATAATATATGCCAAGTGCCTTCCAAATGTTTTGTCCTTAGATTCTCTAATTATTTTAGCCCATAGAGTCGCAGCACCAATTTTAAAAGTAATGGAGAACCTGAGGGAATCAAAAGTTTGGATGGTAGGACACCTTTTAGGGATATAGGCAAATAAAGAAAACGGAAAACAGATGAAGAAGCATTTGGGGAGTCTTGATCCACCAAGGAGGATTTTAAAAAATATCTATTATTTATGAATTGAAGAATCTGAGTGTGTTACCATAGTGATGACACTTAAAGAGGATCAGTTTCTGAAATACTAATTGAAACTAATGGCTTCAATTTCATGCAGATACTTTTTTTTTTTTTTTTTTTTACTGAAAAGAAGGGAATATCCAGTTTTGATCAGAGTGCTAAAAACATATAGAAAAGCTATTCAGAAAAAGAGAGACATATTTGAAAACTTTACAATGAGAGCCAACTATATTTCTCTGGATATAAAATATTCTCAATTTAACTCAAATGCTGCTTATATATTCTGGTAAAAGAAAACATGTTGACATTACTGGTAGAAAATATTTAGCTCACTGAAAACCTTCATTTCAAGCACCATCGGAAATGAAATAGAAATGCTCCCATATTGAGTTTAGTAATATGCATGGACTTTAATCTGCAATTTAATGTATATGGCATAAGCAAATTAAAATGTGATGAGTACAGTTTATCTTGGACCAAAAGCAGGAGGAATTGAGATTCAGTCTAGGAAGACTGCTCAGGATATACTTGGGCAAAAAGCACAGGATAGTATTCTGTGGAATGTGTTAGAATGTTGCAGTAATATGTAAGGTGTAATGTTTGGGACATTGTGGTCGAAGATGACTATATTTTGTTATAAAGAGGAATAAAAGTAAACAAGAAAATAAGCCTATTAAATAGTACTCTATTAAATCCTCAGCAACTTTTCAGAGAAGCATTTAAACAACTTTGCAAATGTGTCACTTTTATGCATTCTAAGACTGATAGCTTTTGTAGTGTGTGAAATAATGAACTGCAAGTCTTTAACCAAAGTGCTTTGTAAAGTTTGCCTGTATACACGCTTGCTCTCTCAAGTTGTGTGAATGGTTTATTGTGTGAAAATCATGGCAGAATAGAACAATACTCAACCAAAAGTGAGAACACAGACTACTGTGAAAAAGGTTGCTAAGACTAGGAAACATGATTAGCAGAAGTGATGAGGAGTCCTGTGGCACCTTAGAGACTAACAGATTTATTGGAGCATAAGCTTTCATGGGCAAAGACCCATTTCATTAGATGCATCTGATGAAGTGGGTCTTTGTCCATGAAAGCTTATGCTCCAATAAATCTGTTAGGGTACGTCTACACTTGCCCCCTAGTTTGAACTAGGGAGGCAAATGAAGCATACCAAAGTTGCTAATGAAGTGCGGGATTTAAATATCCCACTCTTGATTAGCATATTCGCGGCCGGTCACCATTTTAAAATGCCGGTAGCCTGAATTAACTCGCCGCGTATAGACGCGATAGTCCGATCCAAAACCCTTCCCTCGAATTAACTGTTACTCCTCATTGCACAAGTAAATTCGGGCTACCGGCCTTTTAAAATGGTGACCAGCCGCAAGTATGCTAATCAAGCATGGGATATTTAAATCCCACGTTTCATTAGCAACTTTGGTATGCTTCATTTGCCTCCCTAGTTCGAACTAGGGGGCAAGTGTAGACATACCCATAGTCTATAAGGTGCCACAGGACTCCTCGTCGCTTTTGCAGATTCAGACTAACATGGCTATCCCTCTGATACGTGATTAGCAGAGTCCACCATCAAGTCCAAAATGAGTATCTATATGCATATCTTAAATACTCTGTGGCTATGTCTAGACTACATCCGTCTTTTGAAAGAGGGATGTAAATTAGACATATTGAAATTGCAAATGAAGCTGGGATTTGAATTTCCTGTGCTTCATTTGCATAATCGCGTCACGGTGTTTTTTTTTCCAAAAATGCTATTTTGAAAGTGAAACCACAGTCTAGATGCAGTTCTTTTGAAAAGAAAAGACTTTTTTGAAAGATCCTGTAAACCTCATTTTTTGAGGAGTACAGAATCTTTTGAAAAAGGCTTTTCTTTTCAAAAGAACCGCATCTAGACCACAGTTTCACTTTTGAAATAGTGTTTTTTGGAAAAACGCTGTGATGCAATTTTGCAAATGAAGCATGGGAAATTTAAATCCCGACTTCATTTGCAATTTCGATATGTCTAATTTACATCCCTCTTTTGAAAGAGGGATGTAGTTTTGACGTACCCTGTGTGTGTGTGTGTGTGTGTTTATACACACATACAAATAAACCTAACACAATATGTAAGCATTAATAGATCTTAACATAGTATTCAGATGTGGGGGTAGACATCTCCTAAAATATCTGAAAGATAAAATGCTAAATATTTATTTTATCATTCTTTATATCTTCAGTAATTCTCCCAGCACCACTGTACAGTAGGTATATATTTCTAGGCTTTTCCAGCTTCATTACTGAGGGGATATCAAGATTCATGTACATGATGAATGCTGATTCCAGATAAAACATTACTCATTCCAAGATTATATGCAATATTTGAAATATAGGGAGATACTATTTAAAGTAATTGCATGGGAGGCCAGAGACACTGGTATCAGGAAATTAAACAGTAACAAAGTAGCATGTTCTGGGTGCTGTTTAAGTAGCATCTATGTGTGATTCACATCAAACTGTTTATAACCAAATATCACTAGGTTTATTATACAATGCAACAATCTCTTTCACAGAATCTGGAGATCACGAGTTCATCACCAGTATGTAACTCTACCACCCTAAAAATTATGAGCTCAGTTGTCATTGAACAAAATCACTCAACGTTCCTCATTTTCACTCCACTATTACCTGTGTTCCACATAAATTTGCCGTTTTCTCACTTTTAATGCTGAAAAGTATTTGTCAGAAGCAGTTCTGTAACTGAATGTAATAGAAAGTATTATTTAGATGAACAGAATGTCTCCCCCATTGTTTTAAGTATTTTGTCTGAATATTTTTGTTTGGGCCACTCATTTTGTATCTTGTCACCTATTACATCTGTAGCCCTTAGCTTAGTGAGCTTATTCTGCACTGAACAGAAACACGCCACTCTAAAACATAATGGGTTGGAGTCTGTCCTGCATGTGAGTTCTGTGCAGTGAGAAGAGTGAATGGGCCTTAAGTTTCATTCTGTGACTGTCCAGCCCCCAAATCCAAATAACTCACAAACAGCCCCAAAGAGATGAATCAGAACTATAGATGAAAAAGAGGAGATTGTGGACATTAATGTACAGCAGTGATCTCCAACTTTTTTAAGCACAAGATCACTTTTTTTAATTTAAATGCAATCCAGGATCTACCTCTAACCCAAATACCCTTGCCCCATCCCCTTTATGCCCCTTCTCCAAGGCCCCACCCCTGCTCACTCCATTCGCTCCTTTCTTCCCTCCCTTCCCCTTCCTTCCTCCCTTTCATCAGGCAGGGGCAGAGGGTTGGGATGCAGGTTCTGGTCTTGGGTTAAGGCATTTGGAGTATGTCTAGACTACACGGCTCCGTCATAATCGCCACTTCATTTACATCAAAATGGCCGCCGTGCTGTGCCGATCAGCTGTTTGGCAGCACAGCGGGGCAGTCTGTACGCATCGCGGTCGACAAGGGAAGCCTTTGTCGACCACTCCAGTAAACCTCATTTCCGTCAACGGAGCCATGTAGTCCAGATATACCCTTGGAGTGTTAAGGGATTTGGAGTTTCTCTGAGCTGAACCTGGGGCAGGGAGTTGAGGTGCAGGAGGGGGTTGAGTGTACAGGCTATGTAAGGTAGTTTGGGTTGGGGGGGGGCTCAGGGATAGGGCAGGGGTTTGGGATGCAGGAGGGTTTTTTTGTCTGGGGCAGGGGTTCAGGATACAGGCTCCATATGGACACTGCTTACCACAGGTGGTGCAGTGGGGCAAAGGCAGGCTCACCCCTTCCCTGGCCCTACACCACTCTCAAAAGCAGCCAGCAAACTCCCTCAACCCCAAGCCCTGTTGTGCTCCCTTCCATTCTGTGGAGATAGGCTACAGGGTGGGAGAGGGGGCACCCTGACATCAGCGCCCTCCTCTTCCTTCCCTTCCCTGACCTGCCCAGCAAGCAGTGGGCAAGGGGGGGGCAGCTCCAAGGCAAAGGGAAGGAGGTGCACAGCAGTGGGGGGAGGGGCAGCTGAAGTGCTAGCAATTGATAGCCTCTTGGCCAAACCAGTCAGGATCACTGTCAGAGGCTCCCAATCTACTAGTTGGTGACCACTGATGTGCATTAACTGAACACTGAGCAACGCAAGAGCAACTGAATGGAAATCTGCAACCATACAGAAGATGTTTAGGAGCACGGAAAGGATAGTCAGAACTCTGGGCAGCAGAGTATTCCTTATTAGAAGAATTTATCTTTTCAGGAATAGACTTAATTGCAGCCAACTTCAAACAAATTGAAAAATAACCAGAAGGTAAATGAAAGATTTGTTCAATAATTTCAGTGATACAGAGCCCAGAGCCACTGAAATCCTTTAACAAGTGCTAATGATTGTACCTGAGAAAATAGCTGGTTCTGTTTATCATCATTAATTTTCGTGGGGGAGGAAGGAAATGAAATGAAGCTCATTTTGATGAGAGTACAAATTTAGAACTGGAAAAAAAATCTATTGACATTTTTTAAAGCAACACCAGCAACAAAAATGTCATTCATATCTTTGTGAAATCTGATCCCATTGTCTTCCCCCTCCACTTCCCCAAGGGAGGTAGATGGCTTTCTCCATAGACTCTCCTTTCAAATAGTTGAAGTGCTTATTGTACAGTCCCACATTTCTGACAGGCTATGGATCCTGCTTACGGCTGAATTAAATTTTAAATGCTCCATAACATGTAATATTATAATTTAAAAGCAGCAGACATTAAGTAGAGAGGCTGCTAAATCTGCCAGTCCCACCAAAATAGCTGGGTCCTGCTGCAATCATTTCTGGATGGAGATAGGGAGCCAAATCCCGACATTTTTTTTATGTTATAACTCCAGCAACCCTAGAATACAAAGCTGGAGTTGGCTTACCTTAAGCTGAGTTGGTGGGAAATGCTCCTATCGGCTTCCCTTACTCCTCGTGCCTGCGAAGAGGCAGTGTCTGCTGCTAAGTCGAACACCGGAGCGTCGATCTTCGGCATGGTGAGTGAAGACGTGTCCTTAGTGTGTAGAGTTGATTTTAATCTAATTTTAAGACCATGGGTTATATTTTCTGCCCAATTTGTGATATATTGTCACTCTAAATTGTTTTTCAGAATTCCACTGCATTGAAGATTTTTCCAACTGTAATGCATATCTGTGATTGAGATTGTTTTCCTCAGACATGTTGGGTTATATTATTCCAACTTGAACCTCATTTATATAATTTTCTGCCTGTTTCTCTCATCTCATTCAGTCCCTTTTGTATTATTCCTTTGTCCTCACTGGTGTTCACCTCATCTTCTAATTTAGTATCATTTGCAAATTTCATTAATGTGTTTTTACTCCTACTTCTAGATTATTAATAAAAATGTTAAATAAAATGAATCTCTTCAGCACCCGGTTAAATAGTCCCTCACTCCCAATTCATTACATTATGACCCTTTTGTTCTACAGTCAGCTCTCAATCCACATGACAGTGTTTCTATTCAAGTCAACTAGAAATACTTTTGAGTAATACTTTGAGTAAATTTATCAAACACTTTACTAGACTCCAAATCTATTGTATCTACTCTATTCCCTTTATCCACTAATTATGTCATTTTGTTACTAAAGCAAATAAGATTTATCAATCACGCACACCTAATATACTTTATTGCATGTGGAAAAAAAATCTGGATTACTTGAGCCTTCCCTGATACAAAAAAATGAGAGTATCATTACATTTGGGATTAAAAAGGAGGGAAAACAATTTGGTCTGCAAGTAAGATAACTTTCAGTAAATGAACGGCTGTAGATTTTTTTCAAGGTATAGGAAAATCATTTGGGATGTAAGGGACTTCAGCCACAGGTGTGTTTTACTCAGGAGCACCGCTCTAGGGGTTGTCTCAGAGCAGGGCAAAATTTCAGCAGAGCAGCTAAGTAAGAAGGCCAGAGACACAAAGCCCACAAGTCTGGCTTACTTTTATTATATTCACTGTCTTGGTGTCATTATATTCCACCTTTATATACTTAGAAGTAATGCAAGGAACTTACAGGCCTGTATTTTATAAGATATTCACAGGGTAAGTTCATTGGTCAATGTTGCAACTGTGCACTTCAAGGTTACCAACTACACAGTAATTTGAAAATACTGGGCCTACCTTGGAACAAGAACCTGCCAACTCTCAAAGCGTTAACTAGAATTTTTTAGGTAATCAAGAGAATTAATACATAATCTATAAATCAGACTAAAGATATTTCTTCACAAAGTGTGTGATAGGTAATATGAATAATCTTCACACTATTTGCAAAAAGCAGTTATTTCAAAAGAGAATCCAGTGGCAGTTTTATTTCAAACAGAAGTGCCTTATGCAGTATTTTCTTGTTCCCTCTGATAGTAGTAAGGCAACAAGCCTGATTTGCACCTTTCTTGCCTTTTAGCAGATACTTTGGTCCAGATCCTCAGAGGTATTTAGGTATCTAATTCCCATTCATTTTAAAGGAACTTTAATGATCTGGGCCCTACTTCTATGCAAAGTTCATGTAAACCACCTGTAAAACACTACCATTCTGATTTCTTTACACAGGGTGTAGAGCAGTGGAGAATCAGATTGCACAACTTTGAGAAGGACTGGAGACCAGCCTTCGCTGTCTTCTCTCCTGTTTGACAAAGGTTTTGTTTTAGCTGAGGCACGTGGGTTGCTGCACTATTTAGTTTTGCTGCACAGTTTTTTTTGCCTATGATACATGACAGTGTAGCTCTAAGGAGGATGTGGGATGCATTTTAATACCCCTTCTTACATTCCAGATGTATTTCCATTCCCTGTGAATTTTCAGTCCTTGTCCCTGCTCTCAGGATAGCATCCCTGGACAATAATCTCCTCCAAAACTGACCTTATCGTGGAACTATTGCTAAGCTCATGACCAAGTACACTATGATATATCTCCCACAAACAACAAAGTCACCTTTGTTCTGTTTGAAAAGCTTCCATCATAGTTTCTCTTGGGAGAAGAGTACCCACTCACTGAATCAGAACTTCTGGCAAAAAAACATACCCTGGCACTGTGATCATGCTGTTTTGATTTGCACTTTTCTGATTCTAATTTGTGACACTGATTCTCTTTAAAGTAAAGCATTCCCCTCCGGAGCAATTTTCTTTTAGCTATTTGGGTTTTTTTTCCCTTCTAATCACTGCAAGCAATTAATGCAACTCTGCTTTCTTTTACAGGTGTTGCAGCTTGATGCGAAAATCCAGTCAAGTCCAGACTTGACTATAGGTATCCTTAATATGCCTGCTCTCAGTAAGGAAAGTGGGAGATGTGACCCATTAGCCTCTGTCAGTTAAAGGAGGGGCTATTTCATTAGGAAATGATGCAGTCTTTGGGGGAAGAAAATTAACAACTTTTGTGCTTTACATATGTTAGACTTGTGTTACAGCTGTATTTAAAATATGAATGTATATTTAGCCACAGGCTTTAGTTTATAACTGCCCCTTCAATGGCACAGCCTGGGAGAATATTGTATTTGGCTTAGTGACTGTTGAAATAGCTGCATTTTTAAGACCTACTAAACTATTTAGTTCCAAGGTGTATACTGTGACACCTAAACCATGTGTCCTAGTATTTCAAACCAAATGCTAAATAAATTATTAAACTGCTGATTTCCATTTAAAATAAAAAAAAATCAAATATGACATTTAAGGCCTACGAAGAGAGAAAGGGAAGTACTCAGATTTGCAAAAGGAGCATTTTTAGTGCTCACTGGATTAACCTATCAATAGTGGAAGTCATTAAAATATAAATCTTTTACATGATGATTCAGGAGAACATTTGTGGTTTACATTTTTGAAAGGTTAATACTGATGATAAAGGTAATCACTGCATGAAAGGCTAAATAGGTCAGTGCAGACGCTTTGTGCCAGACCCTCCCCCCATATAATCAGGTTTTTAAATTGTTAATAGTTCCCATGTTCATCCTAGTGTAAGGGTGATAATCTGGTGGAATACAGCCAATATAGTGGCTTTTATGCCATTCCCCTTTCCTCGTGCCAGAATATAAGGGGGATTGACATGTGGGCAGAATGCTCCTTTGCTTTGCCATTCATTGGCTTTGGGTTTGGCCCTCTGTAACTAATGCAATTTGACATAAGTTAAAACAGCTCTAAAACTTTCTAAGATGTAGCATAGAGTCTCACCAGAATAAAGCTTCAGAGTGGTAGCTGAGTTATAGTCTGTAACAGAAAAATCTTAAAAAACAACAAATAGACTAGTAGCACCTTAAAGACTAATAAAACATGTAGGCTACGTCTACATTGTGTATTCTTGCGCAAGAAGATATGCATACCTAATGAGCCACCATTTTTGCGCAAGGGGCTTTTGCGCAAGAAGCAGTCTACACTGCAAAACCCCCCTCTTGTGCAAGAGCCATTCTGCCACTTATTTGTATATCTTCTTGAGCAAGAATGCGCAATGTAGCCGTAGCCGTAGATGGTATCATGAGCTTTCATGGGCACAGCCCACTTCTTCAGATGACCAGAATGTTAGAATAAAGGGCAGGCAAAGGGGAAATTTAAAGCCTCCTTTACACATGCCACAGGAACATCTTCGCTATCACTGTGGTTATGGATTGGAACATTCAGATCTCTGGAAGAATTTCCTTTATAGGTTTTTCATTAAGAATTTTAGTGGATTGGGGAGATTGATAGCAGATGAGCTGGTGTTGCATTTTGATTTTGTTTAACAATGTGCAGACATATGACTTATTAGATTGTTTATAAAATGTGTATTTGAAAGCATACAAAACATGGCACATATCTTCAACAAAGTTATGGTAAATTCCTTATATCACAGAAGCCTATGAAATGTAACATTTATCACGATTATTTTTTAGATGGGTCAAACTATGTGTTTTGTTACTGTCATGCTGTCTTGGGTAGCACTCCACTATGAGTAACTATTTTAGCACAGGCTTACAGAAAACAAGGGCAGACATCCCAAACAGATGATGTCCCATACTTAGATTTCACCCAGTCAGTAACAAATGTAAATTCCTGGATCACTGAACCAGTCTCACCATGGAGTCAGATAGTACCCTTAGTCATGCCTACCTATCTTGTCACCCAGACAAACTAATCTTTGTGTTAAAAAAATATTAAAATAAAAATTCACACCACATTAGATTTCTCCCAGTCCCAAAAGACTAGTCATACCAAATCAATTGCTACTCCAGATCTTACATCAAAGACAACACTGGCAGCCAATTCTATAGTAAAGTAACTACAGATTTATTAGCTAAGAAAAGAAAGAATTAGAGACATTGAGAGGCTAACACAGGTAAAATAAGTAAAATTCCATTAGTAACTCCAAAGGCTGGCATTGATATAATAGACTGCCAGTTTCCCAAAAATCTTTTAGGGCTGCCCAAAATAACTCTGGTGATCTCTTGCTTCCCTTTCAGTTATTCTGCCGAATCCAAACAGTTACAGAGATACAGGCTCTTTCCTTGAATCCATATGTGATGGGGCGGAGTGGCCCTGCACGCTACCGGGCCAAGTTAACAGCGGCCCGACAGACGCTGCCGGGCACAACGCCAAAGGTGCGCAACATGCTGGAGGACCAGTGCCAACTGATGATGTCACCTCGGTGCTGGCCGGCATGGCAACGCCAGTGCCGGCTGGTGATGTCACCCGCCGAGCCGGTGGGGCATTCAAAAGCGGCCAGGAGGCCGCTGACAAGGGGGTGAGCCTCGGGCCGGCCACGGGGAAGGCAAGTGAGGCCAACAAGGAGGGGGAGGATGAACTAGTCTGGGAATCGACCGGGGTGAGCAGCAACCCCGCGTTGACCCTGGGGAGCAAACCACAGGCAGGGTAGGAAGTAGCCCAGGGCTGGGCCAAGGACCCCGAATGCGGGTGAGTTTAGGGGTTTACACCCCATCCGAAGGCAGGTGGGAGGTTATTTTCCCCTGCCTTAGGGCCCTGGACTGGGGCTCGGGAGAGTGGGCGGGCCCAAGCCTCCCTACCCCGCTGCTGTACGGCAGAGTTTGTGTGCTGTATGGCAGAGTTTATGTAATAAAAACTGATCACTTACCACAACTTCAGGGTGGCCTTTGTACACATGGTGGAGAATGTGGGCATGGTCCCTGACCCTGCAGTAGTGCTAGGGGAACGGGAGAAAAGGGAGTGAGAAACTTGAGTGTGATTTTGTTTGCAAGGAGACGCCGAAATGGCGATTAACAAACTGCTAGAATGGCTGATGGATAGCCAGAGACAACAACAGCAGCAGCAAACTCAACTGCTACAACAATTAGCGGCACAGTTTTAGGAACAGCAGAGGCAGCTGGTCCGGGAGATGCACGAGACCACCCCAGGGATGGGGGGACCCACGCAGTGAAGGAGAAGGGCCACTTGCCGGTGAAGAGGGATTGAATGTGGGGACTCAGCTCCTGATACAGCTATCTAAACTGAGCCCTCAGGACGACCCCGAAGCCTTCCTAGTAAAGTTTGAGAGGGTGGTGACTGCAGCCCGATGGCCGCAGGAGCACTGGGCTACCCTGCTGGCCCCGTACCTGTCCGGCCCCCGTGCAGATGGCCTACCGGGGCATGACCACAAAGAAGGCCCTATGCTATTTTAAGGTCAAGAAGGTGATACTGGACCAGCTGGGCATTACCACGGAGGCCTACCAGCAGCGCTTCCGAGAGTCCCGGTATGACCCGGGCGAAACGCCCCGTGCCATCGCTCACCGGGTTAAAGAAGCCGGAAGGAAATGGCTGGAGCCGGACAATAAGACAAGAGGGCAGGTTGCCAACAAAGTGATTCTGAAACAGTATGTACAGATTCTCCCCCCCCCCCCGAGGGCCAACGATGGGTCCGTCGGCACCTGCCTGACACCCTAGAGGAAGCAGTGACCCTGATGGAGCGGTTTGCCACTGCTGAGGGCACGGAAGGCAAGGGGAAGACACCCGGCCCTGTTGGGGATCTAAAACACCCACCGCCCCAACGAGCAAGGGGAGGGCGGACCCCAAGCCTGGGGTCAGGGGCAGAGAGGAAGCTAGCGCCGGTGTGGCAGAACCCCAACCCGGCAGCCAGCGGAGTGAAGCTGGCCGGAGAGGAACTGGGAGCCCGCCCGAAGGGAGCCCCGCCAGTCCGGGGGGCCTGTTACCAGTGTGGAAAGGAGGGACATTTCCGCTGGGATTGCCCCCTCATGGACTGCACCTACGGACAGCTGACCCAGGTGGGTGCTCCACATGCTAGACCGGCCCAACGGCCAATCACCTGGCGGGTGACAATAAATGGGAAATCGGTTAAGGCAATAATAGATTCGGGGTGTGGACAAATGATGGTGCAGACGGACGTGGTAGGGGTGCACCCACCGGCAGGAGGGAGGATCTGGATACGTTGCATGCATGGGGACGTACGCACCTACCCCACGGTCCAAGTACGAATTAATGACGGGTAGGAAGAGGCAGTTTGCAAGGTTGCAGTGGCCCCTCGACTCACCCACCCCACCTTGCTGGAAAGCAATTGGCCCAGGTTTAAGTGCTTGGTACAGTTGTGGGGCCGAGCCAGGCAGGAATGGGACCAGGGAGGAGAAGGCGGCGGTGCATCAGTGGCGCAAGGGGATGCGGCCCGCCACACGGCTCTTGAAGGGAGAGCCGCACCCGCCGAACATCTGACCCCAATCGACTTGGCGTTTGATGAGGGGGACTTCCTGACGCAGCAGGGCAGCGACCCTACCCTCCAGAGAGCATGGGAACAAGCGCGTGGACCAGGAGGAGCCACTAGGCGAGAAAATTCCCAGGGCTCGGTAGGTCCCTACTTCGAGGTATGTGGAGATCCCCTATACCAGATAACCCAGGGCGGGGAAGCTGTAGGAGAGGTGGCACAACTATTAGTCCCTCGGCCCTATCGATGACAAGTCCTAGAAATGGCCCACGACAACCCGTGGTCTGGGCCCTTGGGCACGGAAAAGACGCAGCAGAGGGTGTTACAGAGGCCTTTGTACACCATATTTATATCTTCTTCTCACAGGGCATGTCTACACTAGGAAATTATTTCAAAATAACTTATTTCAAAATAATAACACCCCAAATAACTATTTCAAAATAGCCCATCCACACTACAAGGCAGCATTGAAATAGCGAGGAATCATTTCAAAATACCATATCCACACTGCTTAGAGCCTGCATCGGATTTAAAGCCCCCAGAAGCACTCTGGGGAGGGCACCAAGAAGGCAGACACTTCCTGTGGCTGCTTGCTGAGGCTAGCTCAGACACATGCTTAAAGGGGCTCCTCCCTAAAGTCACATCTCACACACCATTCCTCCACTGCCTACTCTCTTGTAGGGTACCAAATTCACACCACTTGCTCTGGTTGCCCTTGCGTGTGCCACAGCACTTCCAACATGGAGCCAGAGCTGCTGCATAGCAGTGCCAGGGTCATAGGTCTCATGCTATGCCTCATGGTGCACTTCATCCAGACTGCCCATGTGCTGCTTCAGGACGATGATGACCAGCCTGAACCATAGGACCCCTTTCCTCAGGCTCTGATGCTCCTGCTACAGCAAATGATCCTCAATCCCCTACACACTGTGGAACACTACTTCTGACAGTGGGAGACCAGTTCTGACTGGTGGGACTGCATCATCCTGCAACAATGGGATGATCAGCAGTGGCCCCAGAACTTCTGCATGTGGAAAGCCACCTTCCTGGAGCTTTGTGAGTGGCTCGCTCCTGCCTTCAGGTAATAGGATTCCCACATGAGACCTGCCATTCACCTCCAGAATCGCATTGCCATTGCCCTCTGGAAGCTCGCCACACTGGACATCTACCAATTCATCAGGAACCTGTTTGGTATGGGGAAATCCACAGTTGGGGCCGTGCTTCTGCAGGTAGTTAAGGCCATCAACACCATCTTGCCTTGCCAGAGGGTCATTACTCTGGGGCTTCCCCAGTTGTGGGGTGCTCCTTCCCTTATTTATTCTTGGATCTGAACTTCCAACACTCCGGTCATCTGAAGGAGTGAGCTGTGCCCACGAAAGCTCATATTACCATCTATATGTTTTGTTAGTCTTTAAAGTGCTGCTGGACTGTTTGTTGTTTTTTAAGTTTTTCCTGTTACAGACTAACTTGGCTACCCCTCTGAATCTGTTTACTAGATATAGTGAGGATTGTACTTAATCCTTGACCTTAATATCACACACAATGATCACTTGCTTTGAAAGTTTTATTTTCTGTTAAAGTGCTTATGACCTTCATTACCATTTCACATCATTGCTTTGATGGGTAGTTTAGCTGCAAGGGTATTTATGATGTGAATCTTTCATATTACATTATTAGCCAATAGCCCGTCATAAGACAGGATTTCCAGGTCTCTCCTCCACATCTTATTCCCTTTCTATCTATTCTCTCTCTCTTGCTCTCCTACTGTCTCCCCAGCTCTCCTCCGCCTCCTGCCTCTCTCTCCATCTCTCTCTTTCTCTTCTCCCCCTCCTGCCTCTCACTCTCTCTCTGCTCTCCTCCGCCTCCTCTCTGTCTCCTCCGCTCTCCTCTGTCTCCGTCGGGGATGCACGCTCGTCCAGGTCCCGCCCGCTGGCCATGTACGTCATCGCCCCGGCCCCTTCCTCTCCCGCCGTGGCACTCGGATGACTTCTGTGCCGCTCAGCCGGGCTGCTGCGGGGGAGGAAGCGGTGCACGTGGCCGTTTGGGCCCTGCACTCCCCATGCAGCACGGGCTGCCCAGAGGGAACAGCCAGCATTTCAGCAACAGCACCGCTCAGAGGGAACAGCCAGCATTCAGCAACAGCGCCACCCAGAGGGAACAGCCAGCATTTCGAGCAACAGCGCCGCCCAGAGGGAACAGCCAGCATTTCAGGCAACAGCACCGCCCAGAGGGAACAGCCAGCATTTCAGCATTACAGACTCACAGACATTGGGCTACTATATATATGATGACTGGAGTAGCTAACTGAAAACAATACAAGTAAACTTCCTTTAGTTTTCTGAAGTTTAAACACCCAACTCAACTATGCATTTACAATTGTGTTGACCTAATAGAGAAGTAAATTGATATAGTTTACCATGACCTGGTCAGCCAGAGTCACAGTTACGTACATATGAAGCCAATGGGAAATATACTCATGTAACCAAGGCAAAGTATCACTTACATGAGTTATTTATTTTTCAGTATTACCATTTTCAATTATATTTGGATCCCCACCTCCGGCTTTGGATTAGATTTTCTGAAATAGGTAAAAACTGCTTGTTCTGTTCAACATTTGACATACTACCGTCAAACCACTGCTTCAGTCCCACTGCGGGACTTTAACACACTGATCCAGGGGAGGATATGACTGAAACAGAAGGGCATAGAAAACACCTAACCCCACAGAAATAATTGGTAAAATTCTTACTGATGTCAGTGCAGCCAGGTTTCTTCTCTATATTTGTTCCAGGAGTGTCATGTTCCTCTCATAACTTTCTTTTAAGATGCATCCCATATGCCATCTAGATTCATGTAGTATAACTATTTCAAAAGCTCTCTACCAAAACAACACCTTACCAAAATAACTACATAATTTGGAATCTTTTTACTTAACTCCCACTCAGGAAAATTCAGAGGGAATAGAAACTCCTGGCTTTGTTTGCCCAATGGAAGAAAAGAGAGATGGAGATCAAAAGCTCTCTATTGTGAACATCCTTTCCCAAGATACTCTAGAACAGGGTCCCACACCTATAGCAAAAACTCCACCCGAGTCACTAGCCTATCAAGTGTTGAGTAAGAAAGAGAATTGGTCTCTAATGTATTCAGAACCCAACCCATAAAGAATTCTATAGGTTGATACCAACACTTTCATCTCTGAATGAATTATAATTCTTTGCAGACCATAGAATAGGTATGTAATACGTTCCATTCATGAAACACTGCATAAGCGGGCATCTGTAAGCTGAGTCACATAACATGAAGTTTCTAAAGAGTTTCAGAAATAGGTCTCTGTAGCTCACCATCCAATTTGGAGGTGGCTAAGATGTATGAAGTCCACATCATAAAGATAAAAATAATAGTCACCTTGCCAAATGAAGCTGGAAAAAGCACTTACTGCTGTAGGCATGCAGAAATAGTTGCAGATATAACAGAGCCCTTCTGTTAATAATCTTAGAATTAGGGCTGCTCAAAAATTGTAGAATCTGTGCAGAAACTTGAAGCAGGGTTCTATCATGTTCACTTTTTTTCTTCTGTTTTTCTATCCTCATCGCTGTCTCTTTTTCTTCAATTCCGAGTTTACTGAATGTCATCTTCTGATCTTTACTCTTCCTTTTAAACTTGAACAACGTTGGTATTTTCTTCCTTTCAGTCTAGTCATGCCCTCGGTGACTCCTTTGTCATTTCTTCTTTTTGTTTTGTTCATTTTGGTATTCCTTGGGCATCTGATTAAAAAGTATCCAAAATTTCTTTAATAATATTGGGTATGGCGGCTGTGCTCAGATTGTGTCCACATTAACACTGTTGGGTTATAACTAAGCATATCCTGAGTTTGATTTTTAGTAAGGTTTGCAGCATTCAAATGCTCAGAAGCAGTTTGCATAACGCAAATATGCTAGGCAGAGCAGAGGGTATTTAGTGGGGATTAGACTATCTTTTTACCTCTTCTTAAATTATACTTACTGATCATGTGTATCAGGCATTCAGGAACTGCTCTCCATTTGCTCTGTATCACTTTCTCCCATTCATATGGCCTCATTTTCAGCTACCTTTCAACATCATCTTTCTTCTCTTTTTTTTTTCTCCTCTGTGCCTTAGGCTGCTCATCAACTCACTGTACTTTCTATGCTCTCCATTTATTCTCTCAAGCAGTTTTAGTATCATCTTCACACTACTATCACCATTCTGTCATTTCCACACCCATTTCGGTTGTCTTCACAACACTGTGCCAGGCCTTGTACTTATTCAAGATTTAAGATCCTTGTCCTAGATATTTCACTTAATTAATTAATCTCAGCAATGATGATAATTTTTCTCTTCTGCTTCTCAGTTAGGACTCCCATCTTATCAGCTATACTTGAGCTGTGTCTCATTACAGTGTGCTGTGCTAGTGTCCTCCTTTTTCTTATTCATTACAAAGCTTCTAGTGTCACTATTGTGAAGCATCAAAACACTTGCACAACAAATTCTGGATCCAAATACAGCGCCCCACCTCCGCCCCCGGCCCCATTGATTTCAGTGGGTTTTGAAACAGACTCTCAGAAACCCCCTCCTGTAATAGAAATGGACTCGGTCAAACTTTTGCTTTCCTGAATCCCTTCTGATTTGTTAATCCAGTCAGCAGCCCAACTGATATGGTGTTCCCTTCACTCATTTTCTATAGCATGATCCCTTTCACTGTCCAGTCAGATTCCTGGTCCCTGGCCCAGTCACTTCTGAGTTCCCAGAACAAAGCCACAGCGATCAGAATATTCTCTCTCCCCCCACTTTGTGACGGGTATAACAGATTCAAAGTTCAAACTTTTTTTGACGCATACGTTATGTGAATTTAATGTGGGATTATGTCACAGATTTAATAAGTCAACATCTGAATGTAGAGAGCAACAAGCAAAGAAAGATTTTTATAATTGTTTACTGCAGATTGGAAAGACTTCGGGCATCCAACAGAGAATGATAGATTTAGAAGATATTTAGAGCATATCCTTCTTACACCTGCTAGGAGTTCTAATTGTTTCATTATTGGGATAAACAATATGTCATTTCTATGTGAGCACAGGCAGAGCTTATGAAATATTTCTCATTAAAGCCATGCTGTACTAATAGCTATAAAACAACCATAGAGCTGCATGTTTGGGAATGAGGCTGGCTTGGATCACCACAGGAGACACATTGATATTAGCCAGTCTGCCAAAGCGCGCAACATTGTACAATTTATTGATTCTGTTCTGAAAGGGACAAGCCCTATTTATCTGTTTTTCAACATAAAAATCAAAGAAATGCACGAAAAACTTGCTCTCTCTGTTACTATATCTATTAAATGTTTTGCTGCTCTAGCATCTTTAATGACAAGAAATTCCTGTATAGTTTGATTACTACAAACCCAGCTAATTACACAATCTAGGATCTTAGGTTTCTGCAAGTCAATATTCAGAGCATTTTATAATCTATTTAAATAATGTAGACATAAAGGCCAAGTTAAATCATTCATTCTCTTTAGGTCCCAGATGTTGAAATATATTTCCTTCCCTGTTTAAAAAAAGTAGAATTGCACAATTCAAACCCATTCAAGATATTTTGTCAATTATGTTTCTACCCCAAATGACAAAAAGGAAGCTTTGTGCTTTGAATACATCCTTGCATTTTAATGATGCAAATATCTTTCCATGAGGCATAAGGAATTCAAAGAAATGACCTCTCAGCAGCTTCTTTAAGTGGTTTTGAGTAATACATAATTTATCCAGAAGACTAAGGATTTGCAGACACTCAGCATAGAAATTTAATAAATAATATAGCTGAACATTTTTATAGTATATTGTCATATTTGGTCTTAATTAACAGGCTGATGCTTACCCAAATTTAGGTTTTTTATAAACATTATTCTTCCTTCTTTCCATAGAACTTTGGATATTTATTTGTTTATTAAACAGGGGGTAAAAAGTTCCTCTTCTTGGACATTTATACAGACACATAGTGAATGCAACATAAGCAAAATAATCCATTGGTTTCTCACTCCAAATAAGTCTTTTCCCCAGCTCTAAAGAATAATACCTATGTTTTTCCATGTGTCATTGGTCTGATTTGACAGCATAGGCAAGCATAATGTTTGTGTTTGTCAGTTTTACACCAAAGTAAATGTTGCTTAGATGCTCCAAATTGATTATGTTCACCCTTAGGCAATTTCAAAATAACCTGTTGCAGATTTAATTCACAAAATTCTATGTCATCTCCAGTCCTTATTAAGATAATTGACCCTACTACTGAATTAATAATCTACAATCTGGTTGCTTAAATGTGCTTGCTACTAAATAGCTCTCTGAATGTCTAAATGGTGACATATTTTGATGAGATAATTCAGCATTGTTGCTCCTCTTACTCACTTAAGCTATCCTGAATTAATGAGAGGGTATTGTTTACATTTATCCCAGGAGGAAAATGTAGATGCCCCTAAAATGCCACAGATAATTTTAATAATTTCTAACCTGTTTTAT
Organism: Rafetus swinhoei; assembly: GCA_019425775.1. Lineage (NCBI taxonomy): Eukaryota > Metazoa > Chordata > Testudines > Trionychidae > Rafetus > Rafetus swinhoei. The sequence goes on along the minus strand of CM033437.1, from coordinate 183,413,808 downwards.
TAATTTTCTCTGTGCCATTCTCATATGAAACTTATAGGTGAAAAGTCAATTTATTCAAACGCAAAACACTCAGTATATCTAATCTGATATTATAGATTTGTTGGCTCTAAAATGGAATTGAACAGTAAAGATTTTCCATGGTACTACTGTCCCTTTCCTTTACACTTTCCAACTAATTGTACAGGTTTCTTCAAATTTTTCAACAGAAAATACATACATAAATAAGATTTAACTTATATTTTTAGATCATTTTGTAACTTCTCATGGAGAAAAGTCTACTTACTTCAAAATACTTTGTGTACTCCTGAATGTTGAGGTTTCCACATATATATACCCAGAGATATGGGGTAGATCACGTACTACTCATCTATTACCTGCGGTTGGTAATTCAGACTATGTTCCATAAGAAGCTGTAATGGAAGTAACAGAAATAAAAACCTGAATAAAAGCTTTCTTTCTCCATTAATGTGAAAATTTTGCATTTGCTCACTGCATCTTACTTCACTTGTGGCATCCTGATATTCTTTTCCTACTTTTGGAGATATACCTACCTCATAGAGCTAGAAAGGACCTTGCGAGGTTATCAAGTCCAGTCCCAAGCCTCACAGTAGGGCCAAGTACTATCCCTGACAGATTTGCCCCAGATCCCTAAACAGCCCCCTCAAGGATTGAGCTCACAACCGTGGCTTTAGCAGGCCAATGCTCAAACCACTGAGCTAGTCCTTCCCCCATTAGTTTTTTCTTATGTCTACTCTTCCCCCAGTACTCATACCCCAAGGAACTATAGATTTCTTCAAGGCACCACAAAAAATTACACCAGGAAAAATAGCTAATTAAAATATGATGTAATTTGTTAATTATTCAAATAAAGTAGGTGTTCTATTTCCTTTAGAGAAGTGGTTCTCAAACAGGGGGTACATGTACTCCTGGGGGTATCCAGAGATCTTCCAAGGGGGTACGTCAACTCATCTAGGTATTTGCCTAGTTTTGCAAAAGGCTACCTAAAAAGCACTAGAATAGTCAGTATAAGCTAAAATTTCATACAGACAATGGCATGTTTATACGGGTCTAGATACTATCAACTGAAATGTGAATACAATATTTATATTGCAGTCAATTTGTTTGATAATCATATGATAAAAATGAGAAAGTCAGTAATTTGTCAGTGGTAGTGTGCTATGACATCTATTTTTTGTAAGCAAGTAGTTTTCAATTGAGGTGAAACTTGGGGTATGCAAGCTAAATCAGAGCTCTACATAAAAATCAACATTAAGGTCAGATGTAGTACCCTATGCTGTGATTTCATTGGCAGCTTTTGCCAACTAATCAGGTTCTGATCAGGTCAGTCATTTAATGAGTGATCTTAAAGGACAGCTGTGCAATTAAATAGTTTCTGTGTTTCACCTGACAGTAATTACATTAGAGAGATGAATAAAGAAAGAGCTTTTTTTGTAGTCATGGCCTGATCCTACAACCCTATGCACATTTGTAGTTTGGTTGAAGTCAGCTGTTCTAGTTGTATGAATAAGGATCTTCAGGCCTAACCCGTCACTTGAAATGATTATGAAAGACACTATGTAATAGTGCATATTATCAATAAAAAGAAAACAAGACAAATTTTGAGTCTTTTTACCCTTTGCAGTTGTAGTGTAAAACTGATGTTCTGTTTGTGCATTGCATTGCTGTGACAGCAGTATCATTTCTCAATGAATTAATTCAGAAGAAAAATCTTTGTGTAGGAAAGATTGTAGTGTGCAGGGTAGGCACATTGAGCAATTGGGCATATTGGTCACTGTCTGCTACTAATTTCACTTCACTGCATCACAACAAACTATATACCTCAACTTCTCTACCTCAATATCTATAACCACTCTAATACTACCTTAGCAATTTTGTCAGCATTCAATTTTTCATCTTTTTTCTGTTTGTTTGTTTTTTCTTGGTGTGTGTTCTATATCTTGGTGAAGTCTCATCATACTAGTCTGCTGCTGTAGGGAAATAGTCTATGTGACTGATTTGGCAATTTCCTGCAATATCTTTGGGAGACCTTGTTGTATTAAGTTTATGTATCATTGTGGGCCAAAGATGATATGTCATTCCATGGGGTGAGTAAGCACAGCACCTACAGGAACTAAGAAGAAGGGTGGAGGTGGGGTTGTGATTAGGATAACTCACTCAACTTGTAATGCCTCCAGAAAGGTACCACCTACTGCAGAGGCTGACATATATTCATTCAAATGGGATCTTTTGGATACCTTAAAGTGATTTAGAGTCTTCTTTCTGATCCAGAAAATGGACAGGACCTTTTGGCCAAAGAAAGGACCCCAATCCTTAGAGAAGGTATAATGGGCTTACAAACCCCTTTCTAAGCATAGCCAGAGGAAAATCAAAGCTTCTTCTTTACAAGCCAGAGTTGTATCACAAACCCATGCCGCTGTCAGATTTGCTGATCTCAGAGGCAGACACCTGCAGCTGCAACCAATAGAGAACACAAGATCTGCCATAAAATGGAGAGCACAGCAAAGGAAAAGTAGATAGAAAGGCCTGAGATAGCAAAGGGGTTGCAGTTCTGTATCATGTTATCCCTAAGAAAACATCAGGTGATTGCAAGCCCTAAAACTGAAGAGTAGATAGATCAGTTGTGAGGGTCCAGGAACTGAACTGATTGAGAACAAGCTAAGAAGGATCAGTTAGAAGAAGTTGGGAACCCTAAAAAGACTGCACTAAAAGTCTGGGATAGAAGGGCTAGGTGGACTGATGCTGACCAGAGCTCCTGTAGAGGTTTGGGGTTGACCTCTGGAAAGCTTATTAGCATACATATAGGCTCTATTATTGTTTTGAATATATTTTCTCAACAATGCTTTTTTTATGTTAGAAAATCTGTGTGGTAATTTAAAATGGTTGCTTGTAGTTTATAGTGTCTGTGGGATAAACCAAAGCAGGCCGGACTTGCTGGGAAATTTACAATGAGGGGCCCAAACTGTGCAGCCTGACAAAACCCTTGTCAGGGGAGAGAGAGAGAATTGCAGGTGTGACAGAGGCACGTTTCTGTCTTAAACCTGACAAACTCAGTACACCATTTTCATGGTATTTGAACAAGATTGAAAGCTTGTGACTTGCCAAAACACCTAATCAGTATGAGAGATGTGTATGGGTAATATTTAAGGAATGATTATGTCCTTACTGTCTTGGAGTGAAAGTGAGTCAACAGGGAATCATATGTCTCAGTGATGACCCATTCAAGGAGGAGGAAGTTGTCACCCCATCCCTGACTAGCCATTTGTGGAATGTATTGCTCCCTTGCCTACTCTTTCCCCATACCAGAAGAGTTAAAGGAAAATGAATTAAAGAAGATAGCTGAAAGCAGTCACCACCACTTGGAGATTAAACAAAAAATGCAACATAGGACATTGAAGAAATATTAAAAAAAAAAAAAAAAACAACCTGTTTCGGTATAACGGTGGAAAGAGGGACTATGGATGTTGTCAGTGAGGAGACATCTTCTTTTTCATGTAAGATTGAATCCTGGTTCCTGTGAAACTAGCCAGCTCTGCAACTGATTGCACTTCATTAGCTAGGAAAAGTAACTATTAATAAGCATAGCCCTTAGCTTACGTTATATGCTTCCATTTTTGTATTGTAACCATTTGCCAATATCATTCTCATGCTTCTAGGTTTTTTTAAATAAAGCTTTCATTTCATTGCAAATGCTATGAGTTACACAAGAGATTTAAGGTAAAGCTATAGTACACCATTCCTTTGGGAACAGAAGTGCTTGTATTTCTGGGAGCAGCTAGTATGAGGGCCTGGCTATCATAGCAGTGCTTCAAGGGCACTCAAAGGAAGTGCTCTCTCAACTTTCGAGGCATAGACAGAATTTGCCTAACTGGAAGGAGAATGACTGAGAGACAGAGGCTACTTGTGGTAGGGAATTTATGCCTAGCCAGCACAATAACTTCCTCTTGTTAGAGGCAAGGGGTGAGAGACCTAACTCTCTGTCTCAAAGAACCATCCCAGCAGGTGTCTACCCAAGAAATGATGGCTGAGGAGCTAGAAGTGCTGCTTCACAGAGTGGGTTAGAGGTGCAGCAGCCTGACCTATGATGTTATGAAAAAAAAGCAAACAAAATCATAAAGAACTTACACCTTAAAATGGCCAAATGTCATGAAACCACAAATCAGTAAATAAGAAAACTCACCAGAGCATCTCTAGTGGTGGTACCGAAGGCCTAAATCTATAAACTGCAGAGTGCTTCTAGTGCAGTGCTGAGCTCTCTTAACTCACATCAATTTATTGACAGGTAAGGGCTCTCAGGATTGAGCATATGTTCTGTTCTGAGTCACAGGACAACTAAATCATCAAATTCAGCAACTGTCAATTCTTCAAATGTGTAAGTGACTATAGTGCTACAGAGTTGAAAATTATATAAAAAGCCTCTCCTAGCCCTCTTGTATTAATATCTCTAGTCATCTCCTTCAAACCCTGTCAGAACCATGAGGGCTGATCAGCAGCCTGGTGGCTATGGAGTTAACTTTGTCTCCTGTCCCTAGCCAGGTATCTGGTCAGACAATAACAATGCAGGTAGGGATTTAAAACTAGGACAAAGGAATTTTTAACTTTTCCCTCCTTTGTCTGAGTCAGAGTAAGTTCTCCAGGTACTAAGGGAGACAAAAAGACACTTCTCTCCCCAAGAACAGACTTATTGTATGTGTAAGTAGGGCAAAGTCTAGATAACCCATCAGGTTTTATTGTTTTCTGGTTTGGGAATGTGGAATTGATGTCTGAGCTGTTCAAAGTGTATTTTTTCTTTTCCCTTTAAAAGTGTTTTCCTTTTGTACTTGAAGTCCTGAGCCCATGGGGTCCCCCTAAGTATCTAGATTAATTGATGGCTCTTTTCCATCTAGTCACTATGCTTGCAACAGGAGTTTTGTTTTGATACTAAAAGTTTGTTTTCTTTTTCTTACTAACAGGTATTGGTTAATTTTTGTGTCCTGGTGTTATCTTAGGGATGAAATTTCCCAAGTGATTTCTTCCCTAATTTTTCTTGGAATACTTGGTGGTGGCAGCAGATATTCTCCAGGTATTAGGATTTTGGAGGGTGAAGTTTTTGTATCAAAGCCTCTAGAGATAAGGTTTTGGGGTGCTTTTGCGGGCCCCCCACTTCTGCATTTGTCATGCCAGAGTGGGGAACAGCCTTGAAAAATCCTAAAAAGTCAGACCCACAAAAACACAGAGGAAGCAAACATGCAGGGGAGTCAGAAACAATCAATGTGGATGGTTTAAACCATCGCTAGCTCCCCGGCCCCATCACTTTTCTGAGGTACTGCCCGGAAGACACAACTCTGCTTAAAAGTTCAGTTGTGTCACTTCTGTTGCAGAAGCAGATCCATAGACCTTCAGTCATCTGTAGATGACAGTTCAAGAACCTGGATGAAATCCTGGCAAACACCCATCGACTTCAGTGGGGGATGGAATTTCATCCCCATTTCCCTATATGCATAAAACTTTAACTTATTCAGTGTTCATGACTCTTTTCAAACTTCAGCTTTATGCTTTATTTCTGATGTAAATATTTTTAACTATAAAATGTAGCAACATTTTTATGTGAAGCATAGGTAACTTCAGAACTAAAATGATGCTCCTCAAAATGCAGGATATTGGAGCAGTACAGCTTTGTTATTTCAGAATAGGCAGGAGGTTCTGCCATGCTACCTGCTCATTACACTGCAAAGCCTACATGATTTTTCCTACCTGGGACTTGGCCTTTCCTGAGAACATAGTTGGCTGATTCCTAAGCTCTTTAGCTTCTTCTGCAATCATTTCAAGATATCATTTTAATACATTTATTTCTAGCTGTCCTCTTCTTTCCCGCTGTTAAATTAGCCATTAACTTTAATTAATTAAATTCTCCCTAGGCTCATAAGATTGTTGAGCTACTTATTATTATTAATAATAATACAAACTACTTTGCCACAGTTCTTCTCCCAAGCCCTTAAAGTTCTAGGCCTGCTCTTGCTTCCATTTAAGTCAGCAGTAAAACAGCTATTGACTTTAGTAGAAGCTGCTTTAAGGGGAAAAGCGAGTGAATGAGAAGTCAGATAAATTACAGTAAGGTTGGTTGGTTTGTTCTTGTTTTTCTTTTATGTGGAAATTATGTTATTATGTTGTATATTATATTGTTATGCATTCATGAAATTTGACCAGGGATAATGTTGGAAAGAAGGTGTGGAATACTTGTGAAGTACCCATGAGTATGCTTATTTGCATATAGGTGAACTGACACACAGAGTTGAATTTAGGTAATTTATCCAAGTTCTCTCAGAGCCAGATTCCATCTGGTTCTGACTTGAGTACCTATTGAGACCAGCAGGAAGAGAGTCTGTGGCAGAACTGCAGTCCTTGGAAGCACAGGCACAGTTCTACCCCCCTGCTTCCTGTAGGGACTGTGTCATGTCCCAGAGAAGGAAAAGACAAATGTAAGGTTGTGGCTCCCTCTTTCACAAACTGGACACTAGAAACAATGCTTTCAAAGGCATGCACCTGGGAGCATTCTCAGGTAAAATTTCACATTCAAGGCAAGGGGCTGCCTCTTACTCATGTATGTACAATGCCTATCATGGCAGGGGCCTTTAGGTGCTGGTACAACTTGATTCACTTTTTGGATGATTAGGATTGACAAAATAGGTTTACAACCCAGTTTTAAGATGACATGGTTTGGAGAATGTTCATGTAACCATCCAAACTCTGAGTACTCAGCTGCATCTTTTGAAGTCTAAACATTAATACTTCAAAGTAAGGGTCTGTATTACTTAAATTTCTTTTGTTCTTGAGGCATCTTTTCTAATCAGATAACCAAAGAAAACTAGACAGAAACAGATTAATGCTAATATTATTAAACTACAATGAAGTCATAACAAACAATTCTCTCCCTCTCTTTCCTAGCTTAGTCATCCCATGAAGTTAAAGGAATATACAGCCTGGGATGTGGAAATACAATATATCAAATTACAGGAATGGATTCATCTTTTTTTAATTCATCCCATGCAACAGGGATAAATTTGGAAAATAACTTTTCAATGTTCCTTGTTTATAGTAGTGGAAATAACAAGTAGTTATAGGACACAATTGCACTGTGAATCAAATCATTATCTATTTTCAGATAAAATGTAAGCAATCTGGAAACAAACACTATTGCTATTTTTGATGCTGGAATAGGACTGTCAAAAAGAAAGTGGCTGCTCTTACTTTAGTTCACAGAAATATCTCTGCATAATCTAGGTGGTAACATATTTTCTGAGTAAAAAGAGTATTTGTTGATGTTCATGTTTGATTTACAATTCTCTAGCTTCCCTGAGTACCAGTTCATGTAGGCTTGCTCTGAATGGATTGTAAAAGAAATAAAACAAAATTTGGTGCCCTACATAAATATTTAATCTACTTCCCAAATGCAATAATCAAGTTAAAGATGCAATGATAGTATGCCCAAGTCCACAGGATTAGAGTTTTGTAACCTATATTAATATAAGGAGTTATTATGGTTGACTTCATTTTAATATTTTTCAGTATACATTTTCACAGGAGGTTTGAGGAGTAAAGTATTTGTGCCTTCTTGTTACATCATTTATTTTATTTCAGTGCATCATGGTATTTTATTGGGAAGGTGTTTTATGTTTTCCTCTGTAAGGATATATTGTTTGGGAATTCAGATAACTTGAGTGGTTTCCCTTGTAACAACAACACATTTTTGCCTCCCTTAAGGCACAGTTTACATTTCTTACATTTGTTTCTTACATTCTCTACATGACTTTCAATGCTGTCATGGAAATAACTTCTGATGCTCACTTTCTCTTCTATTTAAAATGTCATTTATGCCTTGATTAGTTATATAGCACTAAGCATTCTTCTCCTTCATTTTCATTAAGTATGGATTTCGTAGAATTACTTGGTGCTGTACATAATGCTTTTATTTGTGACTCAGGTATCTGCAAAAACATATATTAGTGTACATGACAAATCTCTGCCAATCTTGTACTGATTAGTGTTTTACTCTGAAAGTAGCCGCATTGACTTTAATAGGGAATACTTGCAGAGTAAAGTGCTAGTTAGCATGAGTATTAGAATGTATGAGTATTGTACTGTTTTTTAATTGCCTAGAATTGGAACAAATTCATTTTCATTCTGCATAGTTATGACTATAATCATTGAGAGGGTTTCTTAAAATCCTGTACCTAAGAGATAGAGTCTAACACCCTTGCTCACACTGAGTTATAACTCACTACAGGTTGAACCTCTGTAGTCTAGCAACCTTGGGACCTGACTGGTGTCAAACCAGAGAATTTGCTAAATCATGAGAGGTCAATATAGTCTAGCAGAATTGTTAACACTTCTCCTGCTTACTTGTCTCCTAGGAACCAATCCATTCAACAAACCTCGGTGCCAACTCTGCCCTCATATCTACACCAGCGACACCATCACAGGACCTAACCAGATCAGACACACCATCACTGGTTCCTTCACCTGCACATCTACCAATGTAACATACGCCATCATGTGCCTACAATGCCCCTCTGCTATATACATCGGCCAAACTGGACAGGCCCTACGCAAAAGAATAAATGGACACAAATCAGGTATTAGGAATGGCAATATACAAAAACCTGTAGGAGAACACTTCAATCTCCCTGGACACACAGTAGCAGATTTAAAGGTAGCCATCCTTCAGCAAAAAAACTTCAAGACCAGACTTCAAAGAGAAACTGCTGAGCTACAGTTCATCTGCAAATTTGACACCATCAGTTTAGGATTAAACAAAGACAGTGAATGGCTAGCCAAGTACAAAAGCTGTTTCTCCTCTCTTGGTGTTCATACCTCCACATCAGCTGCTAGAAGTGGGCCTCACCCTCCCTGACTGAATTAACCTAGTTATCTCTAGCCTTATTCTGGCCAGCATATTTATACCTACCTCTGGAAATTTCCACAACATGCATCTGATGAAGTGGGTCTTTGCCCACAAAAGCATATGCTCCAATACATCTGTTAGTCTATAAGGTGCCACTCCTTGTCGCTTTTGTCTCCTAGGGTACATCTACACTGCAATGCTATTTTGGAATACTGGAGTATCCTGAAATAGCTATCCCACGTCTTCACAGCAACCCCGTTATTTCGGGCTCACTATGCCGACGTCCCTGTAAACCTCATTCCTGAATGAGTAAGGGACGTTTCAGAATAGCTGGTAACTGTAAATAAACTTTATGGGACTGTGAGAACTTTGGTAACTGTACATCTGGCTAACTAAAATCATGTTTGACCATGGACTTTGCCAGATAAGAGAGTGCCAGTCTAGAGATACTCAGCCTGGATTGGAGAAGTCCCACTAAGTAAGGATGGTAGATTCTGGCTCTGTCACTCAGAATTAATCAAAATTAGCAACTATAAAGGAAATATTATGGTAAGTAGATTTGGACAGAAATGAAGGAAAATCAGAAAATATTTTTTTCCATTTTTCACTGAAATTTATTTAATTAAAAAAAGAATCGTGATCAGTCTGATGGCATTTTTTCCATTTAAAAAAAGTTGAGCTTAACATCTGGACTGTTGATACTTTCTAATGATGAATTGTTCAAGAAAAAATGTGAAAAAGTTATTTCCAACAGTATATCATCCAAAGTAAACCATACACTGGATTTCCAATAGTTTTGTCTCTAAGGGTATTAATTCCACCTTCTTTTTTAATTTTTGAAAGCATGTAATAGAATCTTTTTATCACCTTACCTCCCCCTGCCTCCAAAAGTTCAGTGAAGGTAAACAAGAAAAGCAACTTGTCAGTGATGAGACAATTACTTGTGGTTCTCACATGACAGTCTAAATCTAAATAGGGATTATTTAGGAGAGATTTTTGTAGCCAGAAATCAGCAAGTATACTTGTACATTTGTCTATCTGGCTGTTACCTGCTGTGTCCTTACACATCTAGAGGAAGAATAATTTCCCATTAATTTTACTTCATTTTTTAAGTTTCTATTGATTTATTTTGGACTCGATTGTTTTATTTAGCCATAGCTGACTGTAGGAGTTGCTTTGCCTCAGGCACTAAGATTTGGTTGTAAGTGCATAGTCTATTGGGGATTTTGAATGCAATCATTCAAAGGAGCAGAAATAAGAAAAGCAAAAGTCAACCAGACACAGAATCTCAATTTGTAACATAAATGATACTTCAGAGATATGCATGTAGCTTGGACTTTCACAAATATGGAAATAATATCAATTAGGCACACAAACCCAATATTGTCACGACAGGGAATTGCACTTGTAACAATTCCTACCAGCTGCCCACATTTCACATGAATACCCTTCTCTTGCCAGTTAGATAAATATGGGCCAAATCCTGAAATCCTTGCTCAGAGATTATTCTTCCAGAGAATTCAGTTAGAGTTTTCCCCAAATAAAAAAGTTGCCAGATCTCTATTTTTCAATGGAACACCTGGTCGAAAAAGAGACTCTCCCTAGCTTGGTGAGTGAGGGTGGGAAAGAGGAAGTGATGTAGGGAGGAGGGATGAAGTGAGCAGGGTGGAGACTCAAGCATTTTTGATGGTTTGATTTTTATCAGAAATAGGAATGTGGTATTGAGAACAGGCCCCAACAGGATTGAAGTCCTCATTGGTCATTGCCAACTGGAACTATTTGGTTAAATAGCCTGCCTCCAAGATAAATTCCATGCATACTGGGCCCTGAAGAGTGGATGTACGGTCATGAGGAGACAGAGACCAGCCATGAATAGGTGGCTGCCTTGTGGTCATCTATGATTAATTTGGTTGTACCAGATCAGTAATAACTCTGTGGAGCTTTTAAACACCTGGAATAAAGCTATACAGTGTGGCCATGGACACTCAGTACTGTGGAGCCACACTGCCATGTGTAAGCTGTGGAATGGTCCCGCTATTGTGGGGAACTTTCCTGGCTTCTATACTACCCCGGTGAAATGGACCAGCGAAAGGATCTGAGTCCTCGCTCCCACTTCCTTTACCCCACAGCCTCCCTGATCCTGAGGGCTCCCCTGCTACTCTCCTGAGTAGCAGAGTCCTCGAAACCCCAACAAGGCTGGGCCCAGGTTTCCTGGGGCTTAATCCCCAACCTTGTAGTTACTTTGGGGCAGGGGCTAGGGTGTCCCCACTCCAGAGTGCTCTCTTCACACTGCAAGCTTTCTTGGCCCAGTGATCATTTCATAAAGTTCAAAGCAAATACAATTTATTAAACATCAACTGATTAAAGAGAAAAGAATAAGAAAAAAATGAGACTGGTTAAATGAGAACACACAGTCCTCTGTAGCATGGGAACATCAAAACAGCAGTCTGCAGAGTGTAAGAACAGTTCACAGTCTGTTCCTTATAGGTCCCTTATAGATCCTGGCTGTGCTGCAGGGGGGCTGCAGGCTGGACACGCTTGCTCTGGTAGTGACCACACGGCTTCAGGCTCTAGGTGGCAGGACCCCTCTCCCAGTCTGGCCTGCAGGAGCTCTTGGCTGGTGTTGTCTCCCTGCCCAGAGCCTCTCCCCCCACTTTGCTGGTCCCAGCTGCTCACCACACCCAGCTGCAGGCTGTGCTGCTTTGCCAGTCTCCAGCTCCTTGTATTGTTTCTCTGTCCCCTTTGGCTCTCTGATCACTGCCAGTCTGCTGCTCAACACAGGGTCTGCGCTCCTTGGGCTGTGTGTGCCTGGCTCTGTTGCTGCAGGACTGCCTCTCCACACAGCTTGTACTCCTTGGGCTGTGTGTGTCTGGCTCTGTTGCTTCAGGACTGCCTCTCCACACAGCTTGTACTCCTTGGGCTGTGTGTGCCTGGCTCTGTTGCTGCAGGACTGCCTCTCCACACAGCTTGCTCCTCTTAGCTTTCTCTTCTTGCTCTGAGAGACCCAGAAAAATCCCAGCTCACACGGAGGATGGGGCCTGGCCTCTTACTTTCCTCACTGGCCTGTCCAACCTGTCAATCAGGCCGAGCTGGAGTGTTGGCTGCTTTCCATTGTCTCTGGGGTCTGTCAGTCTCAGGGCCCTGATTTCTCATGGACCCTTCCCCTTTTGATACCGGGAGCTGGCAAACCAAAAACTCCCACAGAGTTTTAGTAAGGGGCTAACAGTCCCCTTACACATGCATATTGTTGTTGTGGAAGAGCCCTCAGGGTGTGTCCCTGCACTTTTGCTGTGTAGACACTCTCTTTTGAAATAAAAAGCTTCTTCCAAAAGAAGCTTGCAGTCTAGACATGGCCTCAGATACTTCGAGAGATTCATAGAACTTTCAATCAAGCCTGTGTTGTTTTAGAGCTTTCCATGAGACCCAAGTAAAATCCCCCATTTCCAGACAATTTCAAACTTTCATCTGTTTTGGTCTGTGTCACGGGGTGGGTCCACCTCGTGTGGGGTTCCACGGTCAACCCCTCTCCCCCCCCGTCAGAGTCAATATGGCCCTGTGGCTCAGTCTTTGGGATTCCCCCTAGTGTGTTCGATATGGCCCTGTCTATAAAGCAGGCCCCTCTCTTGATGCGGTAAACATGGCCCTGCAGCCTAGTCCAGCTAAGGCTCCCCTCTGGGGTAAATACAGCCCTGTGGCCTAGTCCATGGGCTTTGGAGCACTGCAGAGGGAGTGGTAGGGGGACTCAGGCCCACCCCCTCCCGCGGGTCCTAGCCCGGGGCCCTATGGGCAGTGGCTCAGTCCACTGCTTGCGCAGCGGGAGTTCCCTCCCCGCAACATGCTGAGCACTCCCGGGGATCAATTCCCCTGTCCTGGGCCACTTTCTATACCACGCATGTGTCTTCACTGCTGTACCCCCAGAATGTCTCCGGGGCTATGGCTGTCACAGTGGCAGTGGCGGTGGTGGTTGCTGCTGGGGATGTAGCAGCTGTTGTGCTTGGTCAGGCTGTATTGGCTCTTCCTGCTCTGGAGCTTGCTCCACAGGTCCTACCTCTTCAGCAATCAGCCCTGAGGGAGCTATCTCAGAGCTTTTATGCCCCAGCTCACTTGTGAGCATGCCCAGAAGGGCCATGGGGGAAGGGTGCTGTCAGCCAGCTGGGCCCAGCCCTCAGTCCATTCTACTGTGTGAGGCTGAGGTGCTCCGTCACAGACTGATGTTGTGGATTCATTCTAACATGAAATGTAAGGTAAAATGTGTTTTTATGTGTGTGTATGCACATACTCCTTTCCATAATGAACAAGTATTGGCTCTAGTCTGGCATGTTTAGAAGGCGCTTATACACTGAGATCATAGATTACAGAAACTCTGATAGTGCTCCTCTATGTGTGCTTATACAACACTTTACCTTATTTGTGTAAGCTGAAAATCTCTCCTTAAGTAGACGCTGTGATGGTGGCAGACAAGGTCTCTGTGTCTCAGCAGGACACTGACAGGCACATAACTGGAATCTGCCTGGCTTATTTATGGGTTAATACAATATTGATGAATAGCATGGACAGCGGATATTTTAGGCAAAGGGAGGCTGAGTATCCACAAACAGCCTATTGTGGCCCCGCTCCCAGGCCAATGTACTTTGTGCAGGGAGTCGGGGTTGGAAGGTTTGCTTGCCCAGTGCTCTGGGGCTTGGAGCCCTTGAGTTGTTGGCACAGTGGCTGTACTACCCAGGAACTGAGGGCATTGATGCTATGGCACATCAGGGCTGGGGCCTTGCATCCCTGCCCCAACCAAACAGTGCTGGGATCATGAGCCAAGGTGGGATGTGCTTTGGGCTTCTGCGAAGGTAAGCAGGGGGTTTAAGAGAGAGAAAAAAGGGAAGGGCCAACAGCCAGCCTCATTGGGCAGTTGAGTCTCTGGCCACCCAATTTCCTAAATGTCTCTGTGGACTGCACAGAATTTTAGACAGGGCCTGGTTCTTGGTAAACAAAAAGGTAAAGATGGAACTCAAGCTGTGTTACAGCCTATTTTCTTGTGTCTGTATTTGTGATAAACTTTCTCTTGCCCAAAATGTACTTTGATTTATATACCATGACAACATCAATCATAAAATTATATTTCTGTTAACTTTGGACCAGTAATGAACATGGAGTCCTTACTTAAGCAAAATTACTTATTAAACTAAATAAGGAGTTAGGGGGTTTTCCTGAAGAGAGGCTACAGAAATGGATCCTATAAGTTATTGGAATGTCCAAGGACAATTCACAAAATTATATGTTACTGCAACTTCAATAAAATTATGAGAGCTGAATTTGGAACGTATTATAAGTCCTATTATAGAAATAATGCATTGCTCAAATTTATTTTATATATAGCTATAAACAATGTTTTATGCATCCTGCATAAAATGGAAATTACTATTCTAAACCACAATCAGATAGAATCTGTTATAATTACTGAATGAATATTCAGATTTCTAACCAATATAGTTTAATACTTAGAAATGCTTGAGAAGGAAGTAGATGAGTTACATATATATTTTAAAGATACAGTGAAACTGCAAAAAAGAGAAGACAGAAGTATAACTGACATTTCTCAAATTAAAATTGGACTTCTGCATTTGATTTAGATTATTTCCTTTAATGCAGAAGATACCATACAACTGAAAGAATTGAAAAGATAGAAAAATGTGTGGTAATGTTCATAACACTAGTCAGAATTTAAAAAAATCAGTGAGATTAGAAAAAAATATTTTGTATAAAGGGAAATTATTGGTATAGAATCTCCTCTCCATAAGCTTTACAGTACAACAATAAACATCCTTGTAAAATGTGTATGTCTGTGTATGTATGTGTAAGGGATGCTATTCATTTTCCACAAAATAACATTATGCATTTTACTTAACTGGCTATTTGGTGCTTCATTGCTCTGTCACATTGTATCTTGTTTCAGCAAAGTTTGATTCCATGGAGGAACTATGCAGTTTTTCTGTGAGTGAAAAGTGTGTGCATATAAACAAAGAAAAAAAAACCCACATGACCAAATAGGAGAGAGAATTTTGGTTTACAAAAGCGTTGTTGAAAATTACATTTCTAAATCCATATTTAGGTGCAAAAATGAGTGACTTGCTTTTCAGTGAAGTCAATGGGAAATACTGGAGCTCAGCACTTTTGAGAGCCAGTCCACTAATTTGCATGCATAAACAGTAAAATAGGATGACATTTCCCAAAATGGCCTAAGTGACATTGGAGTAAAAATCCCACTGAAAGTCAGTCTGCTAAACTACTATATCTCTCTTGAAAATCCCACTCATAGGAATCATTAAAAAAAATATATCGTCCAATGTGTCTTTGTGGTGTTCCTCGGGAAACCTTGTGTAACTGGATGGCACTTACCTCTCTCACTCTGGTCAAAGGCGTGGGCCTGCACTCCCTTTTGTTTGAAGCTACTTTGGCAACTGTGTCATCCAGATGAGTCACACACTCTGTCACACTCCCTCCCACACTACTCATCTACCACGGGCCTTATGTCTGTGCCCTCTGCAGTGTCCCTCTGAGTCTGTTCCCAGTCTGTTCTCTACTGTGGCAGAGAGTGGTGCCCCAGGGCTTCCCTAACCGGAGGCAGCTTCCTCCTTGCCCTTACCTTAGGGCTTTATCTCATAGTCCAATCATAGTCCAGTCCTCATTAAGTGCACTACATGGAGCTGTCCATGGTACTGCCAGTTTCCCTGCCAGCCAACCTGTACAGCTTGAGGTCTCCAGAGGTACTGATTAACTCTGGTCCTGCAACTCCTTTTATAGAGCCTTCCGGGCTCCTGATTGGCCACTTCCTTCCTTCACGTACTCTAGCCTGCTTAGGAGACCTCTCTATGGCCTTTCAGGGCATAGGGTGTGGGGATACCTCAGGGCCTCCAGCAGAGGGCCTCAGGGCCTGATACCTTGTTTTAGGGCAGAAAGGTTAGCAAGGTACATAGACTGGTGGACAATTCTTAACAACTTTAAGTGGACTGGATACTCTTATTCCATAGGAATTAAATCTAGCAATCAGCATCATTATTTGTTTGGTGGTGTGGCCAAGGTTCTAACTGGTGTTAAAACTGGTTCATCCTAGATTGGAGAATTTTAGTAATCAGAGGAAGCTTGACTTTACTCAATGGCATCTTTAATTCACATATTGAACTGTGAAACCTGTTTTGTATGTATTATGTTTTGTGGCTTTATTTTAGGCACTTAGATACAAAAGTAATAGAGGTTAAGTAAGTACATGAAATAAAGGTCACTGGTGCATTGCTGTGTCGCCATGATCAGGGGAAGCATGGAGATCACCAAAGTGGTCGCTTTATTACAAAAGCAGGGAAGAATCTATCCCCTGCCCAAGGTGAGAAGTTGATAATCTGGAATGTTATGATCCTGTCTTTCTTGGTGCAAGGCACTGGTGTTTTGAGTGGAATGCTTTTGAGGTGGGGCAGGCACTCTCTTGCTAATTTAAATTGAAAGAGAAAAGAAAGATCTCATCACACCATCCAAGGAGGAGAGAGAACTCTGTCTTTAGAAAGACAGATATCTTTTTTCTCTACTCCTCTGAATCCCTAGTCCTTGCTCCGTTTTTAAAATCTATTTATACTTGTATAGGCAGAAGTCATAGGGAGAACCAGGAGTGAAGTGTTGATAGTCAAATGCTAAATATGTACCAGTCAGAAAACAATTGAATGATGAATGCAAGCTGCGGGTATCAAAGGCTATTGTTATTTATGTAAAAACTGCTGTTGATGGCAATTTAGGACTGAATCTGCAAGGCCCTGAGCATCTCTTGCAAGTTGATGAATGATCTCAATAGGAGTTCAGTGTATCCAGGGCCCTGCAAGTTCCCTTCCGCACAATCAGGGCCAGACATTTTTTTCATCTTACTTGTAATGAGCAGTGAATTTTTCCCCATAACCCATTGCATGACCATTCAACTTTGTCATAGAACAATGTAACTTAACAGTTAAACTATAGAAACATTATTGTGAATTTTTATGGTGTCTTTGATTTTCAGGGAAAGATACATGTCTTGCCTGCAGAAATGAAAGAATATCTATTAAAAAAGTCCTAATTATGAATATCTTTCAAAAACATAGACATTCCCAGAGGCAGAGCTAATTTGTGCTCTGTGCATTTGATGTGAGATTTTGCACAATTATTATCTCTGCTTTTTCATGAACTAGAGACTGAATCTCAGCAACCTGCAGTGGTGATGTGCACACATGCTGCACTCAGATTTATCCTAATGACACTTAGTTGATTTTATGTTGTCATTTCAGTTTGCTATTTTTGTGACTTTATAAAACATTCATTTATTCAGAACCTGATCCAAGGGTCATTGAAGTAAATTGGTGCAAGAATATTATTCTAACTGTGTTAACAGTCTATTATTCTAACTGTGCCCTCTCTAGAAATCTTGAACATTGAGACAGCTAGAGTTTTCCAACATTTATAAGGAAGTGCTCTGCTTCTGAGCATCACTTAAAAAAAAAGCTGCTCTGTAACTTACAAAGACAGATCAGCAGTTTCATTGAACAAAGAATTCAATTGTTTTCAATCCACTGCAACCAAAGGGCTTGTGTATTCACTTACCATACATATGGCATATTATAAAATGATCATGTGTTAGTGTAACTGGAGTCTAGTGTGCACTATAGCACAGCAAAGGGTCAACATGAAGCCATGTAAAATGTCCAAGCTAGTCAAACCTAAAATAAACACATGATCTGAGACTGAAGCATATCCCTCACTAGGATGGCTCTATTGGCTGTCCTTGCCCAGCCACTTCTATTTATGTATATAAGCAAGACATAAATGGCACTCTAGGGCTGAATTTCACCCAGTACTTGTTAAGGGAAAAAACTAGGTCATGCAGAATGGAGCACATGGGATGGAAAAGATTAAGAAGATTGTTTGGCTTTCATTCTGCACAATGATGACACCTTTTCTTTAAAAAAGATGTTTGTTACCCAGATTCTAGACCTGATGCTCCTTACAGTCAATCACCTCCACACTACCAACTATAAACAGAGCACTACAAATCCACAGATATCCTCTTTATATCCTCAAGTATCTGCATCCGTGGATGTGGATGCGGATATCTGCCGCTCATTTTTGCAGATAAGGATGTGGACACAGATAAAAATTTTGTATCAATGCAGAGTTCTAACTATGAGTTCTAGCAATAGAAACTCAGCACAATTAGTTTGAAATAATATCTACCAGAAGCACTGGACAGTGATATCATTGACAGATAGATAGATTATCTATTCTCCCATCCCAGAGAAGACAATGTAGCGAAATGGGAATAATGGAGTTATTTTTTCATTATAAACTAATCTATGATTCAATTAAAAATGACATTAATAGAATATTAGATATAAGAATTTAAAAAGTTGAGAAAATTATTTTCCATAGAATAATATAACTCAATTCCCTTCACATACATAGTATTTTATTTTATTTCTATTTTTAGCTGTTTAGCTTTATGCTTCTACATGCTTGCAATATAGCTAAAATATTGTCTCTAGAAAATTTTTGAATTTCCTAATTCTCAGTTGCTCAATTTCTTATCCATTATTATTATTATTATTATTTTATTATTATTTTAATATTAATATTGTTTTTCATATTCAATTTACATGGGTTGTTGGGGTGGGCAGGAAGGATACAAGTGTGACTGCACACTAAAATTTAGCAGGTTTAAAATACAGTGTAAGATTCAAATGAATTTACAGTACATGAACATATTTTAATGTGCATGAGTGTATTTATTTCAATGTCAGCACCACTGACATTCAAATAAAATACATTCCATTTTCTTGAATATATGGGGTAAGATTAAAATAAAGACATGAAATGCATTTTGTGGATGTTGTTTACAAGTATAATGGTTGCATTATTATTGATATCTTTGACACCATGGACATTCAATGCAATATTTGTGGTATTCCTGTTTCAATATAGGGTGTTCTACAAATTAGGTAACTCATTATCATGGTGTAGTAAATGTAATGGATGAATTTCTAGCTTTATTTAAGCAAATAACAACATTCTCATGCAATTGAATGGAGCCAGAATTTCACATGAAGATTTAAATGGTGTCCTGTGATGTCTTGTAGTATTGACCCATAGCATACATTGGCAGGAAATATATTAACCCACCGGCTAGCAGAAAATAATGATAAATAAAATCCCGGTTAATCAGCTAACCGGTTAACATTAGGTTTGCCTATCATTTAACCAGTTAACTGACTACACTGGGATCAAATGCTGGGGACCACTCTAGTCTGGCTGGGGATCCTGCCCTCAACATTATATTTAGATATATAACTCAACAGAGTAGAGCTTTTTTTTTTTCCCAAATGATGGTTTTCCTCTGGCCATGGATTTATATTTACTATTTCCTGCCCTTTCATTCCCCTATTCTCAACACAGAAGAATTTGCTACAGTTAGAGCCAGGGGAAAATGTACTTTTTCACTTTTTACTTTTCAAAACAAAAACTTTTTTTCATTTTTTCTTGCTCGATAATAATCTAAAATATCACTCATTACTATGTATCGTATATGCTTTGTGTTGAATTGCTTGGATATATATACACACACACACACATACTGTTGTCTGCTATTTCTCCTTCTCATCTTGTGTATTTCCTTTTATTTTTACCTCCAACATATAACAGTGCCTTTCTCAATATTTTGGATGCTTATGATTGATAGTGGTCATAACTCATTCTTCTGTTGAGAAGATATATGGCATTTGATGGGAACAAATTAGGATCAATGTCAATGCATGGTTTCCCAACAAATGACATGCTAAATCCTTGACAGAATAATATTTGTTTGATGTCAATCTCTGAAGAGATATACATCTCCAGGAGGCCATCTTCTGTGCCAAACAGTCAGGTAACATAGTAATTGGTTTGCTCTTCATTTGGCTACATATTAAAAATGCACTAGTAGAAATTACCTCAAAGGAGTGTATTCCATGTGTGAGGCTTGACTCTATCTTTCATCTTGTCAGAACCCCAATTGACACATTTTGTTATTTTGTAGTTTTCAGTTTTTAATGAGGTGCACTAACTGTGCATTGGGCAAAATTCCCAAATGAAAATATTAGAGGAAAGTTGGCAAATAGCTGGTATGGCACGTTGATAAATGAACTCAAACACCTCTTAGAGACTAGCCAAAGAGCCAGGCTCTGATTCTTATGACTTTATACTTTGTGTAGTGATTTATATATGTGTGCAAAGTGAGTGTGAAACTATTTAAAGTAGCATGCTTTGAGGTGGTATGTCTGTCTACCAAGGTCCTCACTCACAATGGGATTTAGGGATCTAAGTGCAACTTTTAGTGTGTAAAACCAACATTTTGGCATTTGATATTAATAAAACCCCACTCAGCTTTTGTGAGACCATGTAAGCACCTACGTTCCTGCTGTTGAAGTCCTCCAAGTGCCTGGACAAGCACACATCTGCATCAGTCCTGACACCACCCAACTGCTAATTGCCTATCTCATATGTAGGGCCTAGCAGGATTCTCAAATTAAGTGTTGCTCCACTTAATGCAGTCACTGTCCTATGGGCATATGTGAACCCATGCACAAGATATGGGTGGAGGATCTGGCCTCATTATAACCTTCAGCCCAGAGATTAGGGCATTCACCTATCATGTGAGAGACCTTGTTCAAGTGCTCTCTCTGCCTGTTGTTTAGCAGCGACTTGAATCCTGGTCTTACGTGAGCCAAGAGAATAGCCTAATCACTGGGTTAGGGGTTTCTAAGACAGTTCTCTTTCAGACACTCCTACTGAAGCTTTTCTGCTGTGTTTAATACTTTTATGTTCTTTGGATCTGGGGAACTGGAATCTGGATCTTCTGCCTCCCAGATATTGCTCTAATGACTAGATTATACAGCCGTAGCTTGCTCCCTCTCTGGCTTAGTGAGAATTTAAGCATTTATACATGATGGAACAGTATCAATAGGAAAGTTTTTGGAACAGTGTCAACAAAATCCAGCTCAGATTTTGATAATAATGAGCTGGATTCATTATGATTTTTAGTTTATAGGGACACTCAACATTCTTTCTGAATAATGTATCATAATTGCCTTTTGACTCATGTTGAAATGACATAAGATAATCAGCTACTATTTTTTTCTGTAGGACCTGCTTCATGATAATGGGAATTAATGTATCTAAGTCTTCCATATTTCCTTTTTATTTAAGTTTTTGAAAGGCATATCCATCACAAACCTTCGCCTGCCCTCCTTTTCTGCCACATCCTACAATATAGGTTCATTCATTTAAAATTGTTTTGTTTATGATTAACTATCTTCTCTGTTCTTTCATACTTACTTGTCCTGGGGCTGAATCTGTCTCTGAACTGTTACTATGTGTCCAACAAGAATAATGTCTGAGTATCATAGCTGATACTAGTAAAATAAACATTGTTCTGGATATCTTTAAAGAAAATGTCATTGACATTTTATATTAAATCAGTATAATTCACTTTGCTATTGACTGCTTCCTGAATATTGCCAATTTACACCAAACTAATATGTTTTTTTCTGCTGCTTCACTATTGTTTTTAATTAACCTAAGAACTGACTTCCATTTCTATGTATATGCCTGAAATTAATGCTGTTCTGTTTATAACATCTCAAGCCCTATTGCCTCTTTTTTTTCCAATTATATTTTTTTCATTAGCCATCTTAACCATAATTATTGGATAACCTGTTCTGGTAGCAGCATGCATGTCATCTGTAAAGCCTACATCCCACTCTTTGCTAATTTTGTATTTACTCTTCTATAGTCTATTGACTCTTGATTTAAAAATGTAAAATCTTTATGGCAGACAATCAAAATTTTTGCTTAGTATATTTTACCTTTACTATCATGTAAATCTATGAGTAATAACTACCAGTCATAGCCCACAGACCTGCACCTTCTTCCTTCTGTGTAGACCATCAAAATATTGTTAGTGGAAGGGAGGACAGTTAGTCCCTCTGGGTATGTCTACACTTCAAAGTTAATTCGAACTAACAGCCATTAGTTCGAATTAACTTTCAAAGGCGCTACACATACAAACCGCTAGTTCGAACTTAATTCGAACTAGAGGAGCGCTTAATTCGAACTAGGTAAACCTCATTCTACGAGGACTAACGCCTAGTTCGAATTATAGTTCGAATTAAGGGCTGTGTAGCCACTTAATTCGAACTAGTTGGAGGCTAGCCCTTCCCAGCTTGCCCTGGTGGCCACTCTGGGCTAAGCCAGGGAAACTCTTCTGCCCCCCTCCCGGCCCCAGAGCCCTTAAAGGGCCACGGTCTGGCTACGGTGCCCGTGCCAAGTGCAAGCCTGCCAGCACCCAGCCAGCAGACCCTGCACCTGGCACGGCATGAGCCAGCCACCCACTGCCACCCAGCCCTCCGCCTCTTCCCAGGACCAGGCTGGCGGCTCCCAGCAGCCTGCCTGGGGTCGCAAGAGGCGGGCGCCCGCCTGGTCTAGTGCGGAGATCGTGGACCTCATCGAGGTTTGGGGGGAGGCCTCCAAAGTCCACGATTTCCGCACTAGGCACAGGAAAGTGGCCGTCTAGGGCAGGATAGCTGCCAGCCTGGCCACCAAAGGCCACATGCGAACCCAGGAGCAGGTTTGCATGAAAATCAAGTTGGTCCAGTGAGACCCCCCAACCTTGAGCCCTGAGCTTAGAACATAAGAACATAAGAATGGCCATACTGGGTCAGACCAAAGGTCCATCTAGCCCAGTAGCCTGTCTGCCAACAGCGGCCAACACCAGCTACCCCGGAGGGGATGGACCGGAAGACAATGACCAAGCGATTTGTCTCGTGCCATCCATCTCCAGCCTTCCACAAACAGAGGCCAGCAACACCATTCCTATCCTCTGGCTAATAGCACTCCATGGACCCAACCTCCCTGACTTTATCTAACTTCTCTTTAAACTCTGTTATAGTTCTAGCCTTCACAGCCTCCTGTGGCAAGGAGTTCCACAGGTTGACTATTTGCTTTGTGAAGAAGAACTTTCTTTTATTAGTTTGAAGCCTGCTACCCATTCATTTCATTTGGTGTACTCTAGTCCTTATATTATGGCAACCAATGAAGAACTTTTCTTTATGCACCCTCTCCACACCACTCATGATTTTATATACCTCTATCATATCCCCCTCAGTCTCCTCTTTTCTAAGCTGAAAAGTCCCAGTCTCTTTAGCCTCTCTTCATATGGGACCTGTTCCAAACCCTAATCATTTTAGTTGCCCTTTTCTGAACCCTTTCCAAGGCCAAAATATCTTTTTGAGGTGAGGAGACCACATCTGTACACAGTATTGAAGATATGGCGTACCATAGTTTTTTACTTCCCCTCCTCCTTCTTCCCTGGCTTCCCCCAGCTCCCTCCTCCCAGGTTTCCCCTCCCCTCTCCCACCTCCTTTTCCCAGTCTCCCCAGAGGTTAATCTCCCCACCCCCAGTTTTTGTTAAATAAAGAGAGTTTCTATTTTTGAACACGTGTCCTTTATTTTTACATCAGGAAGGGGGCTAGGGAGGGTAAGTGGAAGGAGGTGAGGGAGGAATGGGGCACGAGCCCCCAATGGGGAGGACTGGGTGTCTCAGGCTCCTCAGGGTGGAAGCTCTCCTGCAGGGCCTCCTGGATCCTGACAGCCCCGATTGACTCCCGGATGGCAGCCTGCGGCAAGTGCAGCCGGGCTGATGGCCGAGTGCTGTGATGTGCAGTGTGGGCACTCAGGGCACTCCAAGACAGGACTGCTTTGCTGTCCCTCATCGAGTAGACAAGCAAGCGGGAACCCTGAGAACTGTCTGTCCGGGGTGGGGTCGGGTCCCTTTAGCACAGCCCTCGGCTAGCCTGAGGCAGCAGCTCCACACTCTAAGTCCTAACCTGATGCCCTGCCGGCACTGGTTCCGGCCAGCCTTAACTTCGGTTCAGGGTCCACTCAATGTGGACATGCTAGTTCGAATTAGCAAAACGCTAATTTGAATTAGTTTTTAGGTCTAGATGCACTAGTTCGAATTAGCTTAGTTCAAATTAACTAATTCGAATTAAGTTAGTTCGAATTAGTGCTGTAGTGTAGACATACCCTCTTTTTCCTCTTTTACCCTCATGTGGTTTCTAAACCATGGAAAGTTATTCTGCAATTAGAGGAGGGGAATAAGAGTTAGTTCTTGGGTACTCTTCCTAGCTCTATCACTGACACATTTTATGACCTTGGACAGCTACACAGAATATACCTCAAACAAGCAGAATATTTAAAAAATTGGGGGGGGGGGGGTAATGAAAGTGTGATCACTGTACAATTTGGATGCTTTAGCTGTACAGGAGAAAATGTTTTTGAGCACCATGGATTTGGAAGTGAAAATTCCAGTTCTTTGTTATTAACTACAAAATATGCTGTACACAATTTAGTTATAGCTATATATAAAAATTTCATCAGGTGTAAAATTTGAGAAATCCACACTCAAAACATTTTTTCTTTTTTTTCTTTTTCAATTAACTGTTGGTCCCAAGTTCCAAACCAGAGACAGACTAATGTGACTAGTACGTCTGTTGTTAATATGGTGTCAATTGTTGGGCATCATACTGACCTTCAGAATTATACATATAAAATGAGACATGGATAGGCCTTCAATCTTGAATTGAATTCACTTAAAATTTTGTATTTACTAGGCCCAAAATACAATTACAAAAATACAATTTTTGTAGTGTTCCAGAGGATGTTGCAGAAAAATTAGACTATGTTTGATGAACAAATGACCTTGGTAACAGATGAGACATTTGTCTTGAAGAATAAGATCAAGATTGCTTAGACAGGGTGAAGTCCTGGCTGAATTGAGGTGAATGTCAAAATTCCCAGAATTTCACCCATAAAAATGATTTTGCTATTAGAAGTTTGTATGGGCCAAAAAGAATACAGACCTTCTATAGCGGATGAACAATCTCCATATCAAAAGTAGATTTTCTGAATGGATAATTTTGAAGCAACATTTTAGCTAAATTCTGATTTCATGTCAGATAATGTGGGTGTGTAGGGAGAACCCCCCCTTGTCTTCTGTGCAAGGATGGCAGTGTGATTCCAGCACTGAATGGCTTTTTAAGAAAGCACCCATCACTGACAACATGAATCAGGTGAATTTAATCATAAATTTCAACACAGATAATGCACTGGCATATGTAGAATTATCACTTCAATATAAGTTTTACTTGCTAAGGCATTTACAAAGGCTGGCAGTATTGGGGGGAAAAGGTAGAATACTCTGGCACAGCAGAATACCTTTCAAGATGTTTGTTTAAAGATGTGACGCACTGACAGGACAATATAACCTCACTGCTTTGGGATATCTGGGGGTAAGATATAATGCCACAAAAGTTACACTATTTCAATGTTGTCACTGTTACAAGCAAAATGACTCAAAGAACTGACTGTTACAATTAAAGAGGTATCCTTTAGCTGTCAGTTGCAGGCAAAATATTGACAGGCACTCTTCTCAACTGACTACTGGACAAGTTAACAGACCCCAGACTCCTAGAGAGGAGTTTTGATAACAACACCAAACTTATTGACATGGAAGAAAATGCCCAGAGAGCATTGCCACATAATCTTTATCAGCCTGATGAAATCTTTGTTACATTCCGCATTCCTAGAATTTGTATGTTTCTGGGAAAATGTAGATACTCTCAAAAGATGGGCAATATCATGCCTCAATACCATGATATTATAGATTCTGTGCATGAAATGATATCTGTTCCTGCTAGCATTAGAAATGTTGTTAAGTATTGTGTCAGTTTCACAGTGCTGTTTGGATTTACTTCCATAGCAAAAGAAGATGAGGCAACTCGTAATCGACCACAGCAAGTAAAGAATAGATTCCATGAAGGCAGTTTTTAATTTAGCTCATTTGCATGCCTCAGCAATGCTGTCAGAAACCTTATTAGAAAATTACTCTTTCTGGATGGCTGTGCACTTGTGGCTCATTCAGAGGAAGACCTAGAAATAATTATACCTCATTATGCAGCTGCCATGGTAAACTTTGTCTTAACAATTAGCATTTCAAAGTATAAGGTTATGTATCAACCAGCATCAAACAAACAGTGCCATTATGTTGAAACAAATATTAAAATCAATAATATATACATAATAACTAAATTTGCCTTCCTTGGTGTTCTTATTGAAAACATTTTAGCAGGTGAAGATATTAAGTTTTGTGTAGCAAAACCTAATACTTTATGTGACTACCTACAAAACTGTATGGAAACAACATACTATTAGCCTTTGTACAGAGATAATATTGTATACTCTGTTCCTGTTCATCACTCTCTAATATGATGCCAACCCACGGACCTGCTTTCATCAAAATGTACAAGTCCCAGATAATTTTCTCATTAAAATTTTAAGCATAAAAATGGGTACAAAGAAGCAAAGTAAAATTTTTTAAAATGTACAGATCTTGTCAGTCTAAAGGCAAAGTGGATAAGAATCAATGTTGGTGAATTAATCTCTTTCAGTGAGTTTATGAGATATATATACAAAAATAATTGCTCAATGGCTAACATTCCACAGAATAGATACAGAGATGTGATTTCTGAAGAGCACTGTCTTGCAAACTATTTGTAGACCCTGCTGGGGCACACTAAGTTCCCTAGTGTTCTTCAGCATTCTACACTGATAAAGCAGAGTGCACTGTTTTGCACTACCACAGTGCAAAATATGTTAGTGTAATTTAGAAATCATGCTCCAGTAATGCACATTTGCAGCATCATGTAGACATACCCCTAAGATCAGCTTCTGTTACAGCATCATTTTTTCATATTTTGCCTGTACATATTTTGTTTTTTGATATATTAACTTGTACTCTCATTCAACTGCAAGGGGTATGTAAACTGTCAAATAGTCACTTCTCATTTTTATTTATGAATAAATGTGTTAAATATTATGCAGTGAATCATCATCATCACAAATCAACATGTCTAGCCCATCAGAAAGCCTCAGTCCCTCAGAGGTTGGTAATAGGACATTGAGACTGAAGGCTGCTAGTTCAAGGCCACAACAGATATAGGTAGTGACTCAAAGTTATAACTCTGTATCAAATGAAAGCTTAATCCAATTGTGACATTCTGTAACCCAAAGCAACAGCCTAGCACACCCACATTTGCATGGTGGTATGATTAGGATATGTGTTATACAAAGTATGTCATGTAAGGTATCAGTTGATTAGTTCTGATTTGATGAATATGATTATTTATATGCATGTATCATTTTTATCTAATATTATGAATATTCACTATTTGCTAGTATTTCCAATGTGTTTGCTCCTGGATAACACTCACAAATCTTTTTTCATCCAGTGTAGACAGCCCATTTTGGCTGAACCATTCAAGGCAGTGGCCCACTAAGAAACAAAATAGACCTTAGAAGAAGCTTATCTCTACCTGTTGGGCTTTCCTGTGAATGATTCAGCCAGTATATTCAAGGCCATGTGACTAGGTGATACTCTATCTTGCTCCTGTACTTTTACATGAACTGTGGTGGGGACTTTGCTTAGAACAATGGAATTCCCTCCACATGGAAGAATCTATAAAAGAGGAAACTTACATCGTCACATGGCCTCACTCCCCTCACCACTCAACACCTGGAAACACCTCAGAAACAAAGACAGAAGAGAGGAGGTGATTCCAGGTAGGAAAGAAGAAATCTCACTCTGTGTATGGAAGATTGGTGAACTATTTGTAGCATTGGAGTGAGACTTTGCTTGATTCAAATCCTGTCCCATTAATGGAACTCTGACTGGGATTTTGTTGTTTTATTTCTTAGGAAATCTACATTCATTAGTACACTTATTACTTATGATCACTTAAAATCTATCTTTTTGTAGTTAATAGATCTGTTTTACATTTTTACCTAAAACAGTGTATTATTTGAAGTATAAAGGGAAATCTGTTCAGGAACAGGCTCTGGCACATTGTCCTCCACATATTGAGGGAGAAGCAGACTGGTTAATCATCTTACACTGGTCAAGCTTCTGACAAGAGCGGAATGGTACATGTCTGGAGTACAAGGCTTGGGAGCTGTGGGGAATTGTCTGGAGCCTCTCTAATGGTTCATGAGAGGCTGGCAAAAACATTCATGTAACTCATGGTATGTCTACACTGCAGAGTTTTGTTGGAAAAATTTGTGGAACTTCCGCATTGCAATCGCATTCTTCCAAAAGTAAATCGAAAGAACAGAGGGGTTTTTCCAACATTGGTACTCCTTTTTCTATGAGGAAGAAGCCTTTTTCCAAAAGAGCTCTTTCGGAAAAAGGCGTGTGTGGATAGGGAGGAGGGCTTTCTTTTGGAAGAAGAGGCCTCTAGGAAATAGCACAGATGCCTTGATGGCCACTTCATCCAAAGTAATCAGGACTCTACAGTTACTGTCTCCTAGCACCTCTTAAAGCTGCAGGCACCCTGGACAAGCCTTGTGGCAGGAAGCCGGCCTAAGAGCAGCACCTCACCATGCGGTTCTCCCTGCCACAGGCCTTGCCACTCCTCTCTGAGCTTCAAGCTCCCCGCGATTCCCCTGGCCCTCGCAGGGATCAGCCCCAGGGGTCCCAGGACCCACCCAGGGGGGACCAAGAGATCCTGTCCCTCCTCAAGCTGTGGGGTGAGGAGGAGAATCTCCACATAAATGTCCACATTGCAGAATCTCCGGGCCACGCACCACAATGTGGACATTTATGGCCGAGTTCCTGGTGGAGCGTGGACACCCACCCCAGACCTTGGAACAGGTCTAGAGTAAGGTCAAAGAGTTCCGTCAGGGATACGTCTGGGCTAGAGAGCGCAGATCACACTCAGGGGCAGGACCCCACACCTGCCCCCATTACCAGGAGCTCCATCAGATCCAGGGGGTTGGGGAAACATCTTCCCCACCCATCCTCATGGACTCTAGCCTGGAGACCTCAATCATCGCCTGGATGGAGGTCTTGGCGGTGGACAACAAGGGCTGACCGGAGGAGACAGAAATGGCGACCCGGTCCCTGGAGCTGGTGCCTGTGAGCCAGGACTTCTCCCAGTCCTCCTTGGAAGCCTGGGAGGGATGTTCAGGTGAGTGGCCTCACTTTGTCACACACACAGGGTGGAGGAGGTGGACTCACAGGGGGTGGGGAGTAAGTGTCACTCTGGCTTCTCAGGCTGGACATCATGCTGTGGTCCGTGCGTGGGTGGGATCCTGCTGCCAGGCTCAGGGGAGGCCACAAACATCCTGCTGCAGGGGAGGAGAGGAAAGGTGCCATGGCTGGAAGCAGGCTAGCCACAAGGGTGCAGGCATGACCCCACACAGACCGAGGAGTGCCGCACAGAGCATGCAGGCATGGCTGCATGTGCAAGGCAGCACCCACTCCCGCAGACAGCGCTGCGAGTCATAGGTGTGTGTGCAGACCCCAGGGAGGGCCAGGCTGCTCCTGCCTCCTCTGCTACCCATGAGGTGATCCCACTGTGGATGGACACTTTCCTTTGCCTGCTTGTCTGTGGGCCGGAGTGGGGAGCAGGCAGCATGGTCCCCTGGGCACATAGGGGCCCCTGTGAGGTAGGGCCCACTGTGCAGGCCACACATTGGCCTTGCTCCCAGGACATCCCTCTCCTCTGCCCGAAGGACTGTTGATCACTGCTCACAGAGGAGGGCACAGCCTCCAGGACAGTGTCTGCAAGGATGACTAACCCCCTCTCCCTTTTTGTGTTCTCCACAGCCGGGACTGAGGGGTGAGCCACACCACCACAACCAGCCGTCAGAGCCCAGGGGACCTGAAGGCACATCAGGGTCCAGGAAGACCTCATGCACCAGCATGTCAGCATCCTGAGCAACATGCAGCAGACCCTGGCGCAGAAGGTCTGTGAGGACTTGGAATGGCAGATCCATGCATGAGACCAGCTCATGCAGTGGTGCGATAGCGTGTGTGCCATCATGTCATGCATGATGGCACACCCTGCTGTCACTGCTCCTGGCTACCACTCTCCTGCCCTCCCTGCTATGCCCATTCCCCCTCTGCCTGCCCCCCCCACTATGCCTCTGCTCCCTCCCCAGGTGACGCCCATGCCCTCCCTGCTCCCTTGCCTACCTGACTCCACTCCAGCCCCCTCCTCCTGCCAATCCTCCTGTGGTCCCCGGACCCACCCAACCCCAAGTCCAAGGAAGTCCCTGCACCAAAGGTGGCACATTTAGCCACCCCACACTCCTCCCAGCCCTGAACCTCCCTCCTCTTCAAGGTTATTAGCCCCCTCTGCCTCCCCCTGCCCACCTTTTTTTAATGTAATATAAATACAGATTTCAGTTTTTTTCAAAACCAAATAGGTGTATTTATTGAGAGGTCAGGGAAAGGATGACAGGAGGGGTTGTGGTGGGGAAGGGATAGGGCTGCAAGCCAGAGCCTCCCCCTAGGGGCTTCTGGGGAGAGTTACTGAGATCCTTGAGAGAACCTCTCCCTCAGGGCCTCCCAGCCTGATGGGTCTGGTGGATGGCAGCTGTCTTTGGCTGCTTGAACACTCGCTGCCAGTGTCTGCTCCCCACCACAGGAGAAAGGCCTCCCCCTTTCTCTCCACAATGTTGTGGAGGACATGTTCTCTCCACATGCTGCAACCACCTTGGGGATGTTGTGCTCCCTCACATCAAGGTGGGTCAGCAGTCACCATAAACGTGCTTTGAGGCAGCCAAAGGTGCACTCTACCTGGATCTGGGCAGTTCAGGTGGGCATTAAATAGGTCCCTGCTGGGGTCCAGGTCATCAGCCATGGCAAGTAGGGGTAGGCTGCATCCTCTACAATGAACAGTGGCATCTGTACATCCCTAACTGCAAAATCCTGGCGGGGGAAGAATGTGCCCACCTCCAGCTTGCGGTACAGGCTGGAGTTTCTAAAGACTCGGGCATCATGTACCCTGCCCAACCACCCAACAAAAATGTCTGTGAAGTGTCCACAGTGGTCAACCAGGGCCTACAGCACCATAGAAAAGTAGCCCTTCTGATTAATGTACCAGGACGCTCGATAGTCTGGTGCACGAATCAGGATGTGTGTCCCATCAATTGCTCCACCGCAGTTTGGGAACCCCAGGGCAGCAAATCTGGCCACGATCGAGTCCAGGTCTCCCAGGCCGATGATCCTCCACAGCAGGATCGAGTTGATGGCCCTCACAACCTGCAGAAGGAGACAAAACAGAGAATGAGAGAGGGGAGTGCCTGAGCCCTTGGGAGGTGCCCACTCCCCTACCATCTCCTCCTCCCCAAAACACCCCAGGAACCTCTCCCATGAGGCATCCCCCCCAGCAGCAGGGCTGTGTGAGGGCAGGATGGCACAACCCCCTGGGGACAGGGTGTACCCCCCCACCTTACTCCACCCCCCACTTTCCCCAGCTCCCCTTTCCCAAGGGTTCCCTTTATCTAGGACACCCCTCCTCCCCCTGGGCAGGGACTGCAGCCGAAGAGTGCCTTACCTCCATGATGTGGACCCTAATGGTGGACTTCTCCACACTGAACTGATTGCCCACCAACTGGTAGCTGTTGGGGGGTGGCGAGCTTCTAGAGGATGATGGTGACCTGCTTCTCCAGAGTGGGTGTCATCTCTGGAGGGCAGGGTGGGTATCGTTTCCGGAGGGCGGGGGCAAGCCAGGCACACAGCTCCAAAAAAGTGGCCTTTCACATGCGGAAGTTTTGGAGCCACTGCTGGTCGGTCCCATCGCTCCATGACCAGCCGGTCCCACCAGTCTGAACTGGTGTCGAGCCTCCAAAAATGCCTCTCTACAGTGAGTTGCGGTTGCCAGAATGTAGCTCCTGCTCCCAAGGAGAGGGTTCCCAGACTGAACTTGGGGTCAAGCTCATGCAGGACCAGGAGGCAGCTGGCACAAAGTGCTGTGTGGGGCCAACGCATTCCCAGGGGCAGCTCCAGCTCCATGGCTCAAAGGAAAAAGCTGTGGCATCCAAAAAAACCCAGGGCAACCACAGCAGGTACTGCGAGAGCTTTGCTGTCCCTTGAAGAGGTAGGAAGCATGCAGCAGAAGCAGAAGAACGGCTGTCTGGGGGGGTGGGTCCCTTTAAGTGTGTGTCTCTGCAAGGCACTAGCACTTGGAAGCAACTGGTGACCTAAAGTCCTGCCTGAACTGGTTCCAGGTGGCCTTTTATGCAAGACAGCATCCAATGAGTCTGGACACTCTCTTTTGAAAAAGCACATCGCGTTTTTGATGCATTTCTGTGTGCGGATGTGCTCTTATGTAAGAAGTTTTTTCGGAAGATCTTTTCTGAAAAAAAGCTTATTCCGAAAGAAGCTTGCAGTCTAGACTTGCGTTGTGTCAGGGTTGTGTCCCTGCCTGTAAATGTTTGTGTGAGACTAGAAGAGGTCTTCAGCTTGTCATGGCATCACAGTGAATGAGGAAGGAAGCCCAGTGACACACCATTTCCATTTTGCACCCCAGGGAACCCATTACACCATCGTCTAATGTAGTGAATGGGAATTGTTGCATTGATTTCAATGGATTTCACATTAGGTCTTTTGTTTGGAAGTCAACCCAGATCCCAGGGGGAGGTAACTCCATAAGCAGTAATGAGTTGTCAGTGTTTTCAGAAAAAAACGGTAACCCCTTAGTCTGTGCTTTGCAGAGAGAAGAGATGAAGTGTTAGGGAACCTATTCATTTTTTACTTATTTAATCAAAAAATTTTC
Organism: Rafetus swinhoei; assembly: GCA_019425775.1. Classification (NCBI taxonomy): domain Eukaryota; kingdom Metazoa; phylum Chordata; order Testudines; family Trionychidae; genus Rafetus; species Rafetus swinhoei. The sequence goes on along the minus strand of CM033437.1, from coordinate 183,381,198 downwards.
TTATAACCCTAGATTGAGGCTAAACCATTTGGAAAATAAGCTTATCTAAACTACAGTTTTGCTGGAAATCTCTGTGTATTGTAGCTGAAATTATATTGATTATATTGAATGTGCATCACAGTATTCTGCTTAGGTAATTTGGAATGGGGGTTGACTTTATATATGTGTAGGAAGACATTGAAGGCAGAGAGATTCTCTTACCAAAAGAATTAAAGAAGAAATAACTGAAATCTAGTGCATCCTGGTCCACTTGCAAAGCAATTTATTAAGTCTTCAGAAGTGTCTTTATGGGTACGTCTAGACTACAGACTTTTGTCGACAGAAGTTTTGTCGACAGATACTGTTGACAAAGCTTCTGTTGACAAAGAGCGTTTAGACCACATCCAGTTCTGTTGACAAGCAAGCCGCTTTGTCGACATGACAGTGTAGACGCAAAGGACAGTGTCGATGCAATAACACCTTCTGTTGATAGAACTCTGTTGACAAAAGGCGTTATTCCTCGTAGAATGAGGTTTACAGCCGTCGACAAAACTGTTGAGTTCTGTCGACGTTATGTCAACAGAACTCAGCGGCAGTGTAGACGCAGGTATAGTTTTGTTGACAAAGGTCCACTTTTGTCGACAAAACCCTGTAGTCTAGACACACCCTATGAGCCCCAAAGATATAATTTCTGGACAGTTGATTTGAGACCATTCTGCGATGGGGGTGATTTCATGAGAAACATATCTCCCGGGAGTGGGAGGGGGCTTTCAAAAAACACATCACAAAACACAACAATCCAGCATCCATTAAACAAGAGAGGCTTTAATGTCAAACAAAGCCAAAACAAAACTTTTTTATTTGGTTCAACAAACCAAAATACTTCAATTTGAGTTGACCCAAAACATCATATTTCATTTCTGCAAAAGAGGAAAAATTGTTGATTTTGTGGAAACCACATTGACTGTGACAAAATATTTCAGCAGGAAATTCCCAACCAGATCTATTGGACATTATGAATAATGCAATAGAAATTAGGGGGTTAGTGTATTGTAGATCATGAGTTTGATGCACTAAGTCTAGTATCCAAGGGACTTAGAACACATCAAAAAAGCACTATGTAATTTAGTAAAATCAGCCATCTTCTTTCAGTAAACTTCCTATCTTTCCTGCAATTTTCCCAGTGGGAAAACAAAGATTATGCTCTGATAAAAACTGAAGAAATGTGCAATTTTGGGGAATGCTGTTCAAGCTAGCAAGACTATTTTATCCATTGGCATTCTGGGAAATTTTATGCAACTCCCTTTATGAATACATGTAACTTGCCTGCAGCTGGAAACATTGACAGCTTCACATCTCTGTGGGCCTTTAGAGCCCTGAGAAATGGAGCTGAAATTAAATACAGTTACTTACCATGCTGAGAATTGGAGGGTTAGTGAATTTGAAGCAAATTATATGATATTGGTACGCAAGTCACTTTTCTCATATACAGTAAATTGCAGTACAAAGAGTGCATAAAAAGTGATTAAGTGATTTGTGAACCAGACTCTTGACATATTCAAAAATTACTAAGGTGAATTACTTCTTGGATTGTAAGATAATTATAGCACCATTCTTCCAGTCATCAACAATGTAGTCCTCATACAGGCACAATTGCAATGGAGTGCTATATTTTTATATGTGGCCTACACTCTAATTAGCACATTCTAATTTCAAGCTTAAAAGAAAACCACACAAAGCATATGGTTTATAGCATTTTATTGTTAACAACTGAGCTGAATGTCTTACTGTGAGACAAAAAGCCAATCTTTCTTTTCTCTGATTCAGTCTTGCTCCCTGCTTTTTTATTTCTATCAGATAATTAAATAACACAAACAAGATGAAATGAGTTATTTAATTTATTTAGGAATTAGAGGTAATTTAGATTTCAGAAACTACTTTTGTGAGTGTTTCAATGTTTTGTTTATAACAGCATGGCTCAGGTTGTTTGTTCACTAATTTTTTTTCATTTGAAAAAATTAAATCCAATCAATGATACACTGTTATTTCTATATTTAATGAGAAAATTGCTTTTCTATTTTTGCAGCTAAATGGTCGGTCTATCTATCTATCTATCATAAAATAAAATCATGATCATAAACCCATACTTACAAACTGAAAATGCTGCTCTTATTACAAACATGCAGATATCAGAAGGGTTAGACAGGATAGATTCTGCTAGGAGACAAAGATAATCTTCGTATCTCCCTTTGCTAACTCTTTTTTAAATTATTTTTTTCTGAAATGTTAAGTCAATGTCCAAAGTCCTAATGAAGGCTGAGATGTCTTCATTTTAACAAAGCATTCTTGTAGGATTTTTCTGGTGTAAAGCAGATGGCTACATTTCTAGTGTCTCTTCAGAAGTGAAAGCAATAAGAATAGTGCCCCACTGACTCTTTGATGAAGCAGGTCTAATATCATCAAAGGCTGGCCCTCTTCTTTCCATCAAAAAGTACAAGCAGGGCCTATGGAGACCACAGTGTATGGTAGACGATAACAGTAATTAGCCTCTATGATAGATAAATCTTCATCCTCTGATGATCAAAGACAGCTGAAATTACCAAATTATATGTGGCGGTTCAGTAATATGAATAAAATGAAGTAGGCTTATAATCTCTACAATCTTGTTACTTAGGATGTTAACTCAATTTTAAATGCATTTAAAATTTTATTTTGGTTTCTTGTTTTTTATATTGGGGCTCATTTTATTAATAAAATTGCTACATTAAATAGAAAAATTATTCCTGAAGTAATTGAAAGATATGGCAAAGAAAAGAAAGGAAGAGAAGGGGGCACAGGCTCTTCTTAGCATCTACTCCACTTTCTTAACCATGCCTTGTTTATTTTGTTTGTGTTCCAGGTCTTTGTTTTGCTTGTCCTATCTTTCAGTTCCCTATTTAATCTAGTCTCATTAGAAGTGGCACTCTCTGGCACTCGACCAGGAGTTGGTACTCCCCAGCCTCTCCTGAAATCTATTTTATCTCATAAAACATTAGCAATTCTCCTTGCATAACTGGCAAGCAAATACTGTAATTCCTGCCACTGAAAATATAAATATCACGTCTATGTTATGCTGTCTTTTGAATGAGACAAAAGACTGAGGGCTTGGTCACTTGAGGTCATTTAGGACTCTCTGGTATTGTTGGAGTAAGTGCATTGAACCCTATTGTTTTGGCTAAATTCTAGTTTATATTCTTTCGCCTAATCTCCACCTGTCATTATCATTATATAAAATATTATTTTTCATTTCCTGGTCTAAATTGTTGTTTAGTGTTCATATCCACTGTTAAATAGATTTTGTTTCACCCCAGGCATATCTGCAAACATGCAGATGTGCACTGTAGCCTGCAAATTTGTTTATAAAGTGCATTGAGATGTTTCTGGATGAAAAGAGCTAGATAAATGTAAGTTAACTCACTATTATCATTACAAATTTTGATCTTTCATGCTACATGAAAATCTCCAACACAAAACAACTTCTGCTTCACTTTCTGTTTCCAGATAATAATAGCTACACATTATTATTATACAAAGTTTGAAAATAAAATATGCTCCATATGGAATAATTCTTGTTGCCAAGGTGACTGAGTAGAGTACATGACTAATATATAATACATTTTCAAAAAAAGGGACTGATATGACAGATGGAGAAAAGAGGCAGAAGAATTTTACAGTGTCATGTGGTATATACGAATATATTTGAAGACTGACTATTCATTGTCCAGCACACCATAGTTTTTACTTCTGTCCATTAAGCAGAAGTTCCTGTTTCAGACAACTATGGCTAATTGCCTGCACATACAAAATGAATAATAATAATACTTCAACAATTTAGCAGAGCACTTTTCCATGTGCATAACTTTAAGCACATAAATAATCTCACTGAAATTAATGGTACTATCACCTGCTTAACATTAAGCACATGTCCAAGAGCTGAATAAGGATCATGTACCATTTGTCTTTCAAAGAGCTGAAAGCATATTGCAAAGGATGTTAAGTATGATTTTCTGCCTTTAATAAAATATTCATAGCAGGATGAGTAGGTAATCCACTACTACTGTTGCCTGCCTTGCTCCTCTTAAAACGTTCCTTTCAATATTCATTAATATTTGTAGTATAAATAGAGATGGTCAGAAAATAGAATTTATGTTGGGTGGAAAATTCTGATATTTCAAAATGTCTTTTTAGTCTGATTTGGAATGAAAAGTCAGTTTACAAAATTTCCTAATTAACAAGACTTCCCGAAACATTCAAATTCTATTGTGGGCAGGGAAGTGTGAAGATTCACATGAGCTTTTAATGTACAATTTATGAATTTTGTTTGAGATAATGAATTCTCTTCATATGTCTTTATCAAATTACAAACTATATATTGACTATAAAGCTAGTCTGCTTTCTTTGTTGTCTTTTCACTTCCACAGGGAGAGGAGGGACAATGACTAAGCCTTGATTCAAATGGAAACACCCTTAGACATAGAAGTTGTCCAAACCAAGAAAACTGATTCTGACAGGTGAACTAGAAAGCAGACAACCAAACAAATGGTGGGGTACTTTGGGTACTTGACCAGGCTGATTGCAGAACATATGACAGAGAGATCTACAACTTTATAAAGGAAGACTCTCTTGCCAGTCATTTTGGAGAAAGGGAAAAGTGACCAGAAGCAGAGGGAAAGGCTATGAAGAAGGACAAGAGGGAGGATCCTGGATATCCTTGAGGATTCTGACCAGAGCTTGAAGAATATGCAATAATAGGGAGGAAACTGGGGTTGTCAGTGATCCAATTTTCAACCGAGCACCCGGCCAAAAAGTGTCCTCGCCAGCCTGGTAACAATGAGTGATTGAATGTGTGAGAGAGTGAGCAATGAAAGGAAGGGAGGGTGGAATGAGCAGGGTGGAGCCTTGGAGAAGGGGTGGGGCAAGGTTTTTCAGTTCAGCCAAATATTTGACAACCCTAGAAAAACTAAGGTGGGAAAGGGTGCATAAATGTTATAGGATATTATCTGGATCTGTAGGTCTGTTGTGCTGTATCATGTAAACAATATTTAATCTAGAATTCCTAATGTTTAATTTAGAATTGAGTGCTATGTGCTTCAACTATCATATGTCCCTGGAGAGGTAAGCTATGAAACAAAGTATCCACAAGGGTTAAAGCTTTGAAAAGGCTGTGCTTAAGCTAAAGGACTATTTTTAGGGGTGGGTTAGAGGCTTACGGGGGTTGGGAGCATCAACACTTGTCCTGATGGCTTGTGTTAGCTGACTTTGAAGTTCGACTTCCATGGAAAGGATACAGACAGACAGTGTGTGCCTAGGAACTCTGCCAAGAAGGCTAAAGAGCCAGGTCTGGAGCCTTTCCAAAGAAAGGGAATCTTAAATGTGCATGAGCCCAGTGTATGGGACTCAAAGCCCTGACCTACCCTAGGGAGTTATTTTGAAATAACCCCCCTTATTTCAAAAGAATCAGAGCATCCAAACTACCAAGCCTGTTATTTCAAAATAATGGGCTGGTTATTTCAAATCTGTACTCCTGCTTTTCTAGGGGAAGAAGCTTATTTTGAAATGGTTATTTCAGGAGTTTTTATTTCAAATGTAGTTATTTTGAAATAATGTCCTAGTGTAGACATGCCCACACAGAGCAGCCTGGTAAGCATCCAGAAGGGGGAGCTGAACTAGAGCTTTGACAGTGACAAACATTGGTTGCATTTTCGTGATTAACCTGGAAGACACATGTGTCCTGGAACAAGAGTTTGTATAGCATTTGTTAACCACCATGTGCTAATTAATGTGTTAAAACATAGCTAAAATATGTGGAGTAGACATACCTTAAGGGTGGCATGCATTAAAAGCTAGCACACTTCTTGACTCCCTTACCTACGTCAAGTAGATTAGAAAATAAGCATAGTCATGGTAAGCTATGCTTTTTTATTAGTGACCTAGTGACACTGTAAATTCTGAATGATTCCTCAGAAATAGTTTTGCTACTGTCTTACTCTTTCACTTGTCTATTGCCCCTCAGACAAATATCAAGGTCCACGGCACATTTTGCCACAAATCATTATTCACTTGCAAGAATTCAATTTGTTTTGAAGCTGGATTTAGACCTTGGCATTCAGCAGCTATGATAGGGTGAGTTCCACTTCAGAGGAGCAAAGAATAAAAGAATGTCCTCCCTAAATATGGAAGACTTTACTATATATGGCATATGCTGAAAGCTAACTGGAAAAAGTTAAAAAAAAATCTAATAAATTGGGGCTCTGCCAAGTTTGCAGATATTCAAATGAATGCATGAAATAGTCAAAAGAATTGCAAATACTTTAGATAAACATGTAATAGGAAAGCGTTTAACTGATTTTGTGTATGGAAACATATCTACATTTACAGCTACAGTATGTATCAGAAGAAATGGCATATAGAAGCCAATGACAGACAGCAGCCATGGTTTTTTAAATCCAATTTGTCATTATTGTGGTTCCTTGAATCACAGATGACATGTTATTTATCAAAGCTAATTAATGTTACTATTTCCTACAAAAAGAAAAACATTAAAATGAGGTCATAATCACACCCGGTAGTAGATACAGCAGTGTTAACGAGTATCATAAAAACATTGGGCCACATTCTGCCCTTCGTCATACCGGTCTGCAGCTACTCTTTGGAACATCCCAAAAAGTAACATTGAAGGGCTAAATAGTGCCTTTGGTTATAGCCATGGAAACCCCAAGACCCAAGAACACAGCTCCAAGAGGTAGTGTGACACTGTCCCTGACGCACAATTCCTTACCTACTTCTCCCCTCTGCTCCTGGGAATTGATGGCTATTAATATACTTCTGGCATATACTCCCTGCAACCTACAGCTCCAACAAACCAGCTCAGTTGTGCTACCTGGGTTGTAGAGAGAGATGAGGCAAGGCTCTGAAAGTCCCTCACCCCTCTTTTGCTTATGTGTTCTGTGGGAGAATTAGCAATGATACAGTTCTGCTTATTGGTGTACGCTTGAGCCCAAGGACAAGGTAACTCATACAGAGGTATAAATGTGGTTCTTATTTCCCTGAACACCTTTGTATGAATATGTAGTTCAAATCAAAATCTAGCCCTTTTGAAAAAATAAAATAACCGCCAAATCACTATAGTAAGCCAAATGAAATATTGCAAAGAAAAATCTGAAGACCACGTATACTACAATCCCTAACTATGTATTATCTCAAGTGTCCTTCTATAAATAAGTAGTGAAAATCACACATACAAGTCAGAAGGGACTAAGCATTGGGCTTTGTCTACATTGCAGGGTTTTTGCGCAAGAAGCTTTTTGTGGAAGAGATCTTCTGCAAAAACGTCTTGCACAAAAGTGTGTCCACACCTCAAAAGTGCTTTGCAAAAGCAATGTGCTTTTGTGCATGAGAGTGTCCACACTGCATGGATGATCTTGCGCAAGAAAGCTTTGATTGCCATTAACAGAACGGCCATCAGAGCACGTGTGCTTTTTCTGATTGGCTCCTTTTGCGCAAGAAACCCCTGAGGCGTGTCCACACATGCCTTTTTGCATGAGCTGTAGCGCAAAAAGGAGTTATTCCTTGTGGGGAGAGGAATAACTCTACTGGCAAAAGCCCTCTGTCTTGTTGATTTACTATATATTTTTTATTTTTGCGCAAAAATGTGTTTAAGGTGTGGCCACACTGCCAGTTTTTGCGCAAAAACTTTGTAGTGCAGACATAGCCTTGGGCTGCGTCTAGACTGGTATGATTTTGCGCAAGAGCGTCCGCTTTTGCGCAAAATCTTGCCACCTGTCTACACTGGCCAGTTGTATTTGCTCAAGATCACTGACTTTGTAATGTACAAAATCAGTGGTTCTTGCACAAATACTCCGACGCTCCGCTCAGGATAAGCCCTCTTGCGCAAGTATTCTTGCGCGCAAGAGGGCCAGTGTAGACAGCCATGTTTATTTCTTGCAAGAAGAAAGCCCGATGGCTAAAATGGCCATCGGAGCTTTCAAAGAGAGCGTCTACACTGGGCAGGGATGCTTTTGCGCAAAAGCAAATCTTTTGCGCAAAGGCATATGCCAGTATAGACGCTCTCTTGCACAAATACTTTTAACGGGAAAACTTTTCCGTTAAAAGTATTTGCGAAAAATCTTGCCAATCTAGACGCAGCCTTGGAGTATAGCTGTTCCAGATCACTATAGCAAAGGATTAGCCAGCCTGAGTGGGGCCGATTATCACTAATACTGAATTATTTAACAGGAATCTGCACATGTTCTATTGAATTGTTTTGCATTGCGAAAGTGTTTGTAATGTTAACCACATGTTGTGCACTGCATCACCTTTCATGATGGTAGCTGCTTGACATTTCCCCACCTTCTCTCTACCCATTCTTTAGACTTATTGGATGTGTTTCTGTTTGTGGCATCTTTTTTTATTTGACAACACTTACTACAAAGGGGGGAAATCCTGACCCATCCCTTAAGTCAATGGCAAAATTCACATGGATTTCATGGAGCCTAAGAGTACACACTTGGTGTTCATACATACCATACAGTATGTAGACAATTCACACTTCCTTGTTCTGATTCCATCTGTTCCATCTAGTCCTTTCTCTTGAGGCCTTTTAAACCCAGTATGAGAGTGCATGGTTGACTTTAGTCAGAAGAATAAGTGTACAGACAGTACACAAGGCAAGGTAAGAAGCTAATAGAATACAATATCCACTAGGCACAGAAATCATGCAGTGCTCAGACTCTCTGAATGAACGTCCCCTACTTGAATCTCTAGTGCAGTGCATGCAGCAACACTGGCACTGGCTTTTCCGAGTTAACTCTTATTCCACGCTGTATGCAACAGGGTTGCATTTTTTTAAAGCTATTATAAAAAAAAATGTAACAGCAATGAATCAAGATCACCAGATTAAAATACAAATGATTTCTTTTGGGTAATTATAAATTCAATAGGTATATGAATAGATACATGCCCTTTCCATACTTGTATTATGCTTGATAGAAATTTTCCCAAGATGTTTCAGGTTATTACCTTAATCCTTAGCTAAGTAGACTGGGATTTCTGATTGCTAGATATAAAAATCCTCTCTTCTTGCTCCTTGTAAGTTTTGACCTTTCTTCTGTTACTTAACACTTTGAGTTCTAGTTATTAGCGCCTCTTGACTGACTGAACCTCAGATGGAACTGGGATGATAGCCACAGGAGTCAATGGATACTCACTCCTGTCCTATGACATTTTGTATTCCTTACCCTCATGTGAAGGCTGGGGGCAGAAAATGAAGACCAGTCTTTTATCAGCACTCTCATCTGTTGCACATTTATTATAGTCATCATCTCCTGTTAATTGACATTATCACATGTCATTAATACCATCTTGTCTTTAGGATTATGTTATATGGCAAATGGAACAGTTTTAATTAGGAACAGTTAGTTTAGTTCAGTTTTAGTTTAGTTGGTTATCTTATTTCTGCTAGTTTCTGGTTTCTTAAGTTTTATGGGGTTTTTTAATCTTACTCTTTGCCTGTTTTTCCTCCATATACTTATTTTCCCTCTTTCTGTGTACTTGTAGCTGCTTCAAAGGGCTCATCTGGAGTATGTGGAACAGTCAAAAGGGGATATGCAAATTCCCAGGGAATTTGCATATCCCCTTTCGACTGTTCCATGTAGTCTAGATGAGTCCAAAATGTTTTGAGTTGCAGTGTGAGTGACATTTTGTTATCTTGGGTTTTTTTCCCCCTTTGGGTGTTTCTAATCAAAGCTTGCTTGACCCTGGAAATCACATTATCACTTTTCATACCCACCTTTTGTTCCTGAAGTTAGTTGTATGAATAAATGTCATACGATGTGCTGAATTATCTGTATACATTATAATTAGCACTGAAACTGGATGTGATTAACACAGAGACAGCTAGTGGAAGTGCTGGCCAGTATGGGCATAACTTTGCTTGTTGCTCACTAAAAAAGTTTCCATTTCTTGAAGTCAAGAAATTAAATTTTTTGGTAATGTTTGTTTTGGTTGGAGGTGTTTGGACACTTTCTTATATATATTATTGTTTGTTTCACAAAGGTTGTCAGTACCAGTTAGAGAGTTTCTATTTATATGTTAGTTGCATTTGGGCTGCCATTCAGAAAAAGCATGCATGCTCACACTTAAAGAATATGTATAAGTACTTTGCTGAATCAGAGTCTTAGTGTTCTTCATAACATCCTTTAACTGTCTTTTACATCATTCACTTTCCCAAATCATGTGTAGAACTAAATTTGGCTTCTCATAGGCATACAAGACTTCCGTTGCAGTAATTCTGAGAACTTCCATGAGGGAAGCAAACAGGACTTGACTTGTAAAAAGGTAGCCCTCAAAGATGTGTGGGAATAGTAAAGGTGAATGTCATTTTGAACTAGCCCTTGTAGATTCTTAATATGGCTTAAACAAACCTGGACAGAAACAAGCACAGTTCTGAGGGGAGTACAGGAAATATTTGTTACTTTATCAATGTTGGCAGCAGCAGCAGCAGCAGCAGGGAAAAAGCATTGCCAGTCTAGATCTGCTGTAGACCAGTAAATAAAAATAATACATTGAAGATTTAAAAGAAAACTCCCTCATAATTAAGACTTCCATTATATGATGGTATTGGCAAGCCTGGAGATCAGCAATTAGTGAGTTAAAATTCTGATCTGTTCCTCTATTCCTGGTCTAGACAGAGAATCACACTGACCTCTCTAATTCTTGTCCATAGTAGGAACCTGTCTAAACCTCACAGCAGCCCCTAGGCTGCAGTGACTTCCTAGGGGCAGTCTGCCATTTGAGATTAGTTGGAGCACTGTGCCCTCCAGTCACACCACCTATGAGGGAGAGAATTGGCTTAAATCTGTTCTGGAAGTACTGTGCCAACCAGGGTTCTGCCTTTGCACGAGGGAATAGTTTTATGGGTCTGTTTCTACTCTACTTATGCCAGGAGACTTGGGATGGAACATATAATTTGGATATAGATATACTGAAATAGCTAGATAAGACCATTATTGGCAGTCATAAATGGGAATGTTACTTCCATCAGTTGTTTGATTTAAGCTCTTCTTGTTCATAGAGCTTTCATTTTACTTACCCATTAAACAGCAGAGTGGGAGAGAGTAACATCATAGAGGAAAAAATAGTTTATCAGTTCACCAAGATAATGTAGGTTAGATCTTTATGTAAAGGTACACAAATTCTGATATACAAGAAGACAGAGAAATAATAGAGGGATGGGACACAAAGTTATTACAGATTATTTAATTGAACAGCCAGATCAATAATGCTGTTCCTGAAAAGGAATAATACTATTCCTAGCCAATGTAAATGAAGAGCATTTTACAAGCCTTGGAGAATTCAATCATCGGTCATTTACCGTGAGGAGGCTCCTAACTTTATTTTAAATAATCATGTTGGTTGTCTTATTTTTTTCATTTTAAATAGCCCTTTCCTTGGCAATACTTGAAATTCTTGTTTCTCAAAAGTGAAAGGTCTTTTATTATGTAACAGAGCTGCAAATTCAAAGATCTTTATAGGAATGCAAAATACCCAGTTAAGTTACCTACTGGTGCATTAAGATTTAGAATAACAACATTTACAACAGAGCAGAAGTGGTTGAAAAAGCAAAACATAATTTGTGAAAATTCCACATTGATTTTTGAAATTTCAATTTTTTCTGTCTAGCTCTACTGCTGAATCACAGTAAGGATTGCCAAAAATGGGACCTTGGGGATGATTCTGAGCTAATAAATTGGCAGTGTGTACTCACAGATTTCCCGAGTCAGATACTACTAAAACACGGATTGATCCTGGGAAAACCTGAACAGGTAGCAATCCTATATTACAGGGTTCATTTAGTTACAACTTGGATATAATACCATGGCAGGGAGGAGTGTCTCTATGGGTCCTACAGACACACAATAGTGTCTCAGTTTAGGGCAACTATACCTGTATTTATGCTACATAATCTAGCAAGTGTATACACTATATAGTATCTCAAGCTTCTGGCTCCAAGGCATTACTGTTCTTATATGGAGACATGCATCTTACTCTGGTAAGGAGGGAGAATTTCTAGCCTACATGGTTCCCTGCCTACACTGAGAATTCCTGCAACAGGTCAGACTGCCTAAGCAGGCCTTCTTTGCCTTACTTCCTCAGTGTAATGATCCAGGAGCACTGGAATCTATGTCTGCAGGATTCCAGATTGTTACATGGCGGAGCTGCAATTCATGCACTTTAAATAGGGTGCGGGGGGAGTAAGCACCACAGGAAATGCTGCCCATAGAAGACATGACTGACAGCATCCCCTGTGACCTTTAATTGGCTTACGTGTACTATTTAAGATTGGAGAGGGTTCCAGGAAACTGTCTAGGCAGCCCAGCAGTATCCAGTCTGTTCTTGCAACAGATCCTACTCTCATTTCCTCCTATGGGTTCCAAATCTCATCTCTGATTTTGATGCCTGATTTGATCCCTGACTCAATCTCTGACCCTGTGCTTGATGCTGGAAACTTTTCACTAGCTTTGAGTTTTGGCTAGCCTCCTGATTCCAGCTGTGACCTTAGGCTTGACTCCTGGTTTCTGACTCCAGCTCCAACTCCTCTGAATTAGGCCTGGCTTTTGGTCCTGCCTTCTAGGTCAGATGATTCGTGCCCTACCCATGACATTCAGAGATGATAAAAACCATAATTGGCCACAATTGTTACCACATAGTTTTTTGGAAGGCAAGCACATTAATTAAGTTATTTAAAGTGAAATAATTACACAGAAATAATAAAAGAAACTGCATGCATGTTAACAGAAATTACCTTGTAACCTAACAGAAATTACCTTGTAACTCCGACCAGAGCTCTGAAGGTGAAAAGTCCTTTGATGGCCATTAAACTTACTCTGTGCTTACAAGTTCATAAACATATTGACTCAGTACTAACACACCTGTGATTCTATGAATCATTCATTTACAAAGTTTGCATCTTTCATCTGAGAAAGGTAATTTGTAGAAAATAGGTTTCTCCTAGAGTCAAAGCCTAAAAAAGGCTGATTTTTGCTTAATCTGAGGGGTTACGTATGCATACAGCCCTGGAGAGATTTTCTGGGAAACCAACTTAACTTTAAGAGCTCCTGTTGTTTAGAGTGAACTGCCTACTTCGTCCTGAATGCGTTTGTTGCAACACGTGCTAACTCCTTATGCATAACAATCTTGTATTCAGACTGTCAGAGCTAAGTAGTGAAGAGGAGCTCCATATAAGTTCAAACCTTGTCTCTTTTGCCAAGAAGAACTGGTCCTCTTACAGTTGCCACAGTCAAGCTTAAAGAAAATGCTAAGTGTGTAAGTAGAGGTGGTAAGGGTAATGGTTTTGAGTTACCAATAAAGCCAGACACCCAAATTGAGGGGTAAATTTGGATTTTAACTCAAGAAAAAGATAAGGACTTACCCAATTCACATTAATACCAGAAGCAGGATTTCCAAGTACCTCCTGCACCAAGGGAAAAAATGGAAGGAATCCTGAAATGGCTGACAGAACAATAGCCGCAGCAGCAGCAAATGCATACTGCAGCCTTATAGTAATAGAAACAAACTCTATCTTCAAAATGCTAGCTATAACAGAAGCCCGGGCTGCAACCTGGAGTAGGGATTTCAGCCAGATCACACAATGTAATGGCTCCGAGGAGAGTATTACAATATAATCTTCAGTAAAGAATGCCTGTTTGCAGTTGGCATAGAGTATGAAAGGCAGAAGGGAATGCATTTAAATGGTTATGAAAAATAGATGAAGCTTTTTCAAACTTTAATAATACATCTATTTTATTATGTCAGCAAATTATATTATTTTGGTGACTATACACATTTTATGTGCCTACCTGTGATGGACCCCTGCCCGTGCTTTATGAAATGGACTTATAGACACAAAATATATATAATTCAAAGATGCTTTGGGAAAATTATCTCATGTAACCTATTAATCTTTATGTCATAATCTACTGGATCTGTTTATCTTATTTTGCTATATGTATCGTTCTTGTGTGTAAGGTTAGACATATGAAGTATGGAATGGTTTATGGTTTTTAAATGTGAAAATGAAAGCTATCAAGGGTGATTCCAAGGGTGGGGGGAGGGGCTCAATGTCTGGGCAATCATATGCAAACAGCCTTTTGTCCTTAAGTCTTCCTAGTGGTTGGTAGGAACAGGCCAGGTGACCTCCCATGCAAAAAAGGTAATCTTTAAAAACAATAGGAAAGTAGGAGTGTTTTGTCTTTGGCTGGCACACCCAGGAGAAGGAACCAAAGACCCCAGGGTGAGGAACAGCCCTGGTTTGGAAAGCTTAGCTGGGAAAGAAACAGTTTTAGGGTGCATTTGTAATGAGTTTGAGTACTGAGGTTTCAGTGTTAGTCAGCTAAGTGTTTTCTGATATTTTGAGTTTGTAATCTACTTTGCTCTGCCTGTTTACACTTTATTACCACTTAAATCCTACTGCTTGTACTTAATAAAATCACTTTTAATTTCTATCAAGCCCGGTGTAAGTAATTATTACCTGGGGGAGCAATCAGTGTGTACATTCCCTTTTCATTGTTAAAGAGGGCTTACCTAAATAATTCCTTTGGGGTTCTGATCCCATTTGGGGAGTGGTATCCCGGGAAGCTGGGCCCTAAACTGCACTTTCCTTGGACTTGAAAAGATTCAGTGTCTGTACTGCTTCTCATTGGGGGCCCTGATCTCAGCTTGGAGCCTTAGCTAGGGGAGACCAGTAGAGCTGGCCCAGCAGGACCGGGCTGTGAGAAGCCCCCGAGAGCAGGAAAGTGAGTGGCAGTGGCTTTGTCAGCACTCCGGGAGGCACCCCAAGGGGTCTTCTGTGACCACACCCCATCACACTACCTTTTTATGATCTTAAAAGCAATGAGTATAAGGTGGGAGAAGAATAGATTCGAGAACACCACAGCTAATGCTGTGTAGGCCAAAGAGGCACAGCCAAGATCTTTTGGTCTCATGTGGAGGACCTGTCAGATTCAGGGCATGAGAAAAATGTCAGGGTCCCAGTTTGACTTCATTTTCTTGGAAGGCGTTAACCAGTCTCAGCAGAAGCAAAAGAATTAGCCAACCGTGGATGGGATCAGGAATGAAAGTTTTCTTCACATGAGCACTTAGCAATCACACTTCAGAGAGGCTCTATTAGAGAGAGGCTCTACTGCAGAGGTGGGTGATAACCTAGATGTGGCTGACCAGGCTTAGCCCCTGACAGGCTGCCAGTGCTTTAGTTTCCTGCACCTCTGCCGGTACGGCAGCCTGAAGCTCCTGTTCCCTACGGATTGCTGTTCCCAGCCAATGGGAGCATCAGGATGAGGTGTCCCAAACCATTGGCTGGGAACAGCGATCTGCAGTGAATGGGAGTTTCAAGTGGCTGTACCTACAGAGGTACAGGTAAATAAAACACCGGCAGCCTGCATAGTGAACTGTGTCCAGCCCACAGTCTGGTTACTGCTCGTGGCTCTACTAAACTAATAATATTAGGTTTAGTTTGCACAAACTATAAGACATAGAAAAGGAGTATTAGCATGACACTGCTAAGGGCAATGGGCAGATTACTCTGCAGTTGGCTCACATGGTGCATTGTTCTATTAGAAACGTTTTTTGTAGTGCCTACAATTGAAATAAATGGATGATGGGCTATAAAAACTTTGAGGACTGTCCATTAACACAGTTAATTCTCTGTCTAGCATCTGTGTGAGACACTGAACCTTTGTGTGAAGTGCTGAATTGTCTTTACTTGAGTTTCTTTGGGGATTACAATGGAGCGGTTGTGAGAATACATGAAATGATATTTGTAACCTAGAGTCGGAAACTTGGCTGGAGGATATTCTAGGACAGTGGGTCCCAACCTGTGGTCCGTGGACCCATGGTGGTCTGCGACAGTACTGCAGGGGTCCATGGAAAGTTTAAAAATAAGGATTGGGCCCACCACGGTGAGACCGCTCCTTACTTTTCTTTTTCTCCCCCAGAGAGGGAGGTCTGTGAAATTTTAATAGATTGAAAAGGGGTCCGTATGCTCAAAAAGGTTGGGAACCTCTGTTCTAGGAAGAAGTAGTGAGAGACTATATAACTTTAAAATTATATTGTATTCTAATAAAACTTTTGTTTTACTGTTGGAATCATTTACATTGATTTGCACGAGTTTAATTCTCCCCTGGCCTGAATCAGTACTTTTTGAGTCACTTTATGCTGACTTGACCTTATTATTGGGTGCACAGAGGAACCAAAGTGGGACGTGAAGATCTGTTTCTTGGGCTACATCTACACTGTAGGCGTCTTGCACAAGAAACTTTTTGCGCAAGAGTTTTTGCACAAAAACTTCTGTGCAAGAGCACGTCCACACCTCAAAGTGCATCACAAAAGCGATGTGCTTTTGCGCAACAGAGCGTCCATACTGCATGGATGCTCTTGCACAAGAAAGTTCTGATTGCCATTCACAGAATGGCCAGCAGAGCACCTGTGCTTTTTCCAATAGGGGTTTCTTGTGAAAGAAACCCCTGCAGAGCATCCACACTTGCTTTTTTGCACAAAAACTCTTGCACAAAAATTAGTTATGCCTCATAAAAGAAGGTTTACCTATGCTGGAAAAAAGCTCTCTGTTCTGCCGTTTTACTGCCGATTTACTTGTGCAAAAGCACATTTGAGGTGTGGACGCTCCTCAGGTTTTTTTCACAAAAACGGCCATTTTTCTGCAAAAACTTTGCAGTGTAGACATAGCCTTGAAGTGCCTTTTGTTGCAGAGAAAGATTCAGTGATGTAGCCCAGTCAAAGTGGAGATCTGCCTATCACCTGGAATCTGTGTCAAAGACAAAATCTTGTGAACAGTCTTGGTCTGTTAATCTCAGGAGCACTCTTGTTAAATACAAAATTGATTCAGATAATTTATGTGGATCAATTAAAGACCCATGCCAGGAATATATGCTTAACACTTCTGTCAATAATGGGGTCTTGGCAAGTAACCTCTGAGACTAAACCACAGCCATTCATTCAGGCCTGTCTTTTCATTGACTTCAGTGGATTTTGGATTGGACCCAAAAAGACACAGAGGAAGCTGAGATGGTGCTCAGAAAAACGGCTTTTTTTTAAGGAGTACTTGTACAGATTTTATTGCAAGTGAAGTTCAGAGCCTATGTACTCAGAATGGCCTGGAAAGTGGCAATCTCTCTGCCTCGCAAAATGAAGAAAAAACTGTGCAAGAATGGCAAATAGGTTATAGAAGAGCAAATAGCAGAACAACAGAATGGTGCGTTATGGAAAGAAATGGGCATGCCAATATCGACATAGGCCTAAGGTAGCGGTGGGCAAAAACTGGCCCATGGACCAGACACAATTCACCAGGGTTAGCTCCTGGCTAGCTGCTGGCATTTTATTAACCTAAGCCTCCACAGATACAGCCACTTGAACCTCCTGTTGGTCACAGATCTCTGTTCCTGGCCAGTGGGAGCTGCGAGAAGTGGTGTCCAGGTCTGTACCACTTCACGCAACTCCCATTGGCCGGGAATGGCAATCCATAGCCAAAGGGAGCGTCAAGTGGTAATACCTGTGGTGGATTAGGTAAATAAAGCACTGGTGAGCCACGTCCAGCTTATTGCCTACTCCTGAAAAAAAGAGATTCAGTGGAGCAGTAATGCAGGAATGCTATACTTCCACTAGGAAAGATAGAAGATTGGGTTCTGGTTGTGCTTATTGACCATAAAGAATCCACAGTGTAGGATAGCATAGGGCTAACATAAGTTGCTCTGTATTACAGGGTTCCAGTTTGCAGGCTCCAATGTAGGGGCAGCAGGAGGCATTCTTACAGTGCTCAGTGCAATGAAGCTTCTAGCCTGCAGAAAATCCATTGTTTGTCTGTGAAGAGGTTGCCATATAGTAGAGTAGTGTCTAAGGATTCTCTAATTTACACTGGGGTTCATTTTGACCTTTTTAGCAATCCAACCTCCATTAAACTATAGGAATGGCCTTTGTGAGTCAGGCCAACGATCCGTCTAGCCTACTATCCTCTCTTCTGCAAGTGGCTGGTGCCAGATGGTTCAGAAGAAAAAACCAGAATAGGGCAATTCATCAAATAATCTAGAGCCTGTTGTTCAGGCTCTGCTTCTAGCACTTGGCTCTGTCCCTGATTATCTTGGCCGTGTCATTAACGGACTTATCCTCCATGAACTTGTCTAACTCTTTTGTTAATACAGTTACATTTTTGCACTTCATAACATTTCCTGGCAATGAGTTCCTGGCCCTGGCAATAGGTTGACTGTGTGTTATATGAAGATGCATTTTCTTTTGATTGGTTTAAAACTGTTGCCATATATCTTTTGGTGACTTGTCATTCTGTTATGTGAAAGGGTTAAATATCTCTTACTTATAGACTTTCTCCATTCATGGTTTTACAGATCTCTGTCATATCCCTCTAAGTCTTTACTAAGCTGAACAGTCCCAGTCTTTTTAATCTCTCCTCATATGGAAGCTAGAATTTTTTCTAATTCTAATGCATCTTTTTTTAAATAGAGTGATCAGAACTGCATGTAGTATTCAAGGTGTGGGTGTACCATGAATTTATAGAATGGTATTATGATATTTTCTGCTTTATTATCTATGTCTTTCCTAATGGTTTGTAACATTCTGCTCACTTTTTTGACTTCTACTACACATTGAACAGAAGTGTTTAGAGAACTAACCACAATTACTTCAAAATATTTTTGAGTGGTGATTGGTAATTTAGACCCTATCATTTTTTATGTATAACTGAAGGTATGTTTTCCAATGCACATTACTTTGCACTTATTAAAGTTGTGTTTTACCTGTCATTTTCCTGCCCCATTACTCAGTTTTGTGAGATCCCTTTGTAACTCTTCACAGTCTGTTTGGATGTAACTGACTTGTATAATCTTGTATCTTTTGCAAACTTTGTCACTTCACAGTTTACCATCTTTTCCAGATAATCTATGAATATGCTAAACAGTATGGGTCCTAGTTCACATCCTTGGAATACTCCATTTTTTACTTGTTTTCACTGTGAAAACTCACCATTTATCCCTACCCTTTTTTCCTATCTTATAAACAGTTACTGATCCATGAAAAGACCTTCCTCCTTCTGTTAATTTTGCTTAAAGAGCCTTTGGTGTGGGACCTTGTTAAAGACTTTCTGAAAGACCAATTGCATTGTATCCAGTGGATCACACTTATTTACATCTTTGTTTGATCCCTCCCTCCTCAAAAAATCCTACTAAATCAGTGAAGCATGAATCTTCTCCAACGTATCATGTTTATGTAGGTGTCTGATAATTCTGTTCATTTCTACATTTTCAACCAGTTTGTCTTGTACTGCAGTATGACTTATCTGTAATTGCCAGCGTCACCTTTTAAAAAAAAGTCACTTTACATCAGTGATCCACCCATCATCAATTACAGAGGCTTATTCATGCGATGGGTTTCATACCTCAGTTGTGGTATTTGAGAACCTTCAAAACTTTTGGGTAAACATCAAGTGCTCCTAATGACTTAATAATGTTAAATTTATAATTTTTGTTTCAAAACCTCCTCTACTGGCACCTCAATCTGGGGCAGTTAGTCTGACTTGTCATGAAAAAGAATGTTTCTGGTACTGGAATCTCCCTCACATGCTAAGTAGTGAAGATGAATGGGGAAAAAATTATTTAGCTCATTCACAAGGAGCTTGTCTTCCTTGAGTGTTCCTTTACCACCTGAGCATGCAGTTGCTCTGCTGATCATTTGCAGGCTTTCTGCTTCTGATTGACATTAAAAATTGCTATTAGTTTTTATATCATTTGCCAGTGGCTCTTAATTCTTTCTTGGCCTGCCTAATTATACTTTACACTTGACTTGCCAGAGCTTCTGATGCTTTCTATTTTCCTTGGCAGAATTTGACTTCCCATTTTTAAAAAAATGCCTTTTGTTTCTATCCACCTCCATACAGTACAATGTGATTTTAAAAAAAGTTGATTTTTCCTCCCACCCACAGTACTGTGCTACGTAGGTCCAATCTTTCAGCAGGTGCAGAGCATAATAAAGCTCCTAACCTTTGGTGAAACAAAGTTCTCACCAGATGTAATTAGTTCATTCTGGCAGATGGTTCTTCACTCTGGCAATGTCAAGCTGGTCACTTTTAAAATGCCATTCAGAAATTATTTTTATTTCTTCTTGTCA
Organism: Rafetus swinhoei; assembly: GCA_019425775.1. Classification (NCBI taxonomy): domain Eukaryota; kingdom Metazoa; phylum Chordata; order Testudines; family Trionychidae; genus Rafetus; species Rafetus swinhoei. The sequence goes on along the minus strand of CM033437.1, from coordinate 183,360,999 downwards.
AGCATCCCATAAATGGGTTGTATTTAGGTGTGCATTTATTTAGATTATTAGCAGACACAGAACCAGCATTAACTGTGCTAAACTCCAAGCAAAATGGCACATTGTTTAAAAACACACCAAATCATAGAAAACTAACAGCAATTTCCACCATATACAACAGCAGTCAGTCAAACTTATTAATTAAATAAAAATGAAGAAGTGACTGGGGAGCCTATTTTGGAGGAACTACTTCTCTTTCCTCAAAAGATCTCCACCCCCCAAAAAGAGCTTGCTCTGGATATCCATGCATTTGAGCTATCTTGTACAGAAGTGTAGAAAAAGTTTCAAAGCCAAAATATCCTCAGGGAAAATGTGTGACAGCAGCTCCCTCTTATGTCAAAGGCCCTTCAGTCCAAATGCATGCACTGATTACAACTGTGTTAGCATTGCATGTGGGTTAGAAGCAACCCTCACATATGCAGGTACTAGGCTATTTAGGTCTTCATAGATCAAAGCCAACCTCTCCTGTACTGACTAAAAGGAATAGCCAGTTGTTTGACTTCACTTGCAGTTCATTCTTAAATATAAGATGCAAAATAATTGAACTTAGCCAAATGTATTGATCAAAGACAAAGCAGTGGAATATAATATGGAGACATATATTTCCTCATTCCAGGAAGCAATTCTTATCTTGTAGCATGTTCACGTTACATGAGGTAAGCTTCAGGATATGCATTTCAGATAGTTTTATTTATAGTAGGACTTACAAATTACACAACTTTACATGTTACTAAAATCCAATCCAGTGGTTCTTTAACTTTTTGTTTTGCTGTGTACTTTGCTTATCTCTGTTTTGGATTCTATGTTCGAAACCAGTTGGTTGTAGAAGTCCACCCCAAACTGTGCTATGACATACCATTCATGTATCTTGTCTTTGCCAGGCACCCTATTTTCTAATGCCAAAGCTTTTCAAAGTGTTGTGGGATACTTGACATGAGTGAAAGAATCATTGGGAGAGCGTAATGCATTTGATAACACAACTTCCCAAAATTTTATGTACATACATATACCGTGTGCCTAATAGCCATGAAAAATGTATATGCTAAACTTCACATTCATGTATTAGCTAACACTAGTAACCCACAAGCTGCTGGTGCACATCATGAAAAATAAGTATAATTTGTCAATAGCAAAACACTCTACTTTATGCATTTTTGCATTTTGCACTTATTCATTATTTATATTGTTGTGTGAGAATGTCCCACTCTTGAGTCCAAGGCACTCAGGTTTATTAATTCAAATCTTTATTTGAACCAAAAGCATGTCTTGCAATTGCAAGTACTTAAACCTTAAAGTAATTAATGACAGATACACAGAAAAAGCAAATGACCTTTGACCTTCTTCGGCATAGGTCAAGATGGATTTCTGCTATAAAGCTCCAACTGCCTTTTACAATCTACAACATTTTATTCACACTTAAATTACATATTCATTAGTTCCATTAAGGATTATGAATATTATGCGTCCTATAAAAGGTGATATTATGCCATTCTGAAGGCCTACCATATGTCAAATGTAAAATGCCCCATATCATAAAAATGAATTCATTTTTACAGAAAGGACATTGAATATAAAAACACAACAGCTTCATGTTCTAACAGGAAAAAAAGAGAGGCTGTATAATATTTTTTTTCAACAGGAATAAGGAAAATTATCTTTGTTTTCATATGAATACATGAAACACATTTGATTAATTTTGTAAGGGAAATACAAAGTTCATGTTCTTCCCCTAGTCATCTGTCCAAGTTTCCACTTCTTGTAAGTTTCCTTTTCGTGTTTAAACTCACCAAAGATATATCAGTTGAGCCAAGCAGGTCACCTGCCAAATTTGCTAGTATTTCTACAAATTGAGATGGTTTATTCTTGTGCTTTCACTAAAGTTTCTTTAAAATGCAGCCAGCTTTCCTGGACTTCTTCCCCGCACCCTCAATATTATCCTCCCAAAGGATCCTGTTTGTCTCACCTAAGTTCAGGGTCTATATTCTGATACTCTCCTTTCTTCACTTTCCTAGGATCCTAAATTCAATCATTTCATAATCACTGCTGCCCAGGTTGCCACCTACAACTACTTCCCCTACCAAGTTTTCCCTGTTTGGTAAACTGGTCAAGAGGAGCATGATCCCAAATTGGTTCCGCCAGCACTTGTAGGAGGAAGTTGTCCTCAACAGTCTCCAAAAACTTCCTGAATTGCCCATGCACTGTTATGTTGTTTTCCCAGCAGATGTCAGGATGATTGAAGTCCGCCATGAGAACCACAGCCTGTGATCCAGAAATTTCTGTTAGTTATCCAAAGAAAGCGTCATCGGCCTCATTCTCATGATCTGGTGGTCTATAGCAGATGCCCACAATAACCTCTCTCTTGCTGCTCTTGCCTCTAATCTTAACCCAAAGACTTTCAACAGGCTTGTCTCTAATTTCATACTGGAGCTCTGAGTAATCATACTGCTCTCTTACATAAGGCACATCTACACAGCAGGGCTAAAGCTGAAATAAGCTACGCAACTTGAGCTACGTCAATTGCATAGCTTAAGTCAAAATAGCTTAATTCGGCTTTTGGCACTGTCAACACAGCAGGAAGTCTGAAAAAGAGCACTCTTCCTCTGACTTCTCTTATTCTTCATACAATGAGGGTTACAGGAGTTGGAGTAAGAAGTCCTTCAACTTGACATTATTTCAACATTATGTCAAAATAACTGCATGTAGTGTAGACGCAGACTGTTATTTTGGAGTAACTTCAGTTATTCCAAAATAATGCTGCTGTGTAGAGATAGCCATACACTGCAACTCCTCCATCTTTTCTGCTATTATTGACACAGTTAAATCAGTGTTGGGCTAAAGAAAAGGGTGCACCAGCACTGGTTGAATGAGAACAACTAGGGCATTTCCCAACTAGTAAATGATGATCAGAAAGCATTTGTTGAATGGCAAAAAAAAACCTCACTTCCATTTTAAAGAAAGATAGATTGAAGTACCTATAGAGCAAAGCTGAGTCTGAACTGAGAAGAATACATGGTAAGTGGTGGGAGAGGAAAGCTGGAGATGTTCTTTGCTATACAGTTACAAAAGAAAATAAATGTTCTTTGCCATTCTCTGTAGACTTCTTTGACAATCTAAATGTGACAACAATCCCATGAAGACAGCAGATAGCATAATCCTTATCAAAGGCAACCCGTGAATCATACAGAGATGGGCTGAAGATTTGAGTAGTCTACTCAATAGACTATCCACAGGTGACTGGGGTGCCCTCGAGAAAGATCTGAGAACACATCAAAGAAAATCTCAACCTTCCTCCATCAGTTGAGGAAGTTCTGAATTCAATCAAACAATTGAAATCTGGAAAAACATCCAGGAAGGATGGTATTCCATCAGGATTGTACAAAATAGCAGACCCAAAGGCTATTGAGGTTTTTCAAAACATCTTGGCTATATCTACACTACAAAAATATGCTAATGAGGGACTAATTTGCATGAGTCATGCTCTCATTTGCATATTTTCTGCCGATCCTTTTTTTCACTAGGGTTTTTGTGCAAAAACAAGCAGTGTGGGCGTTTTATTTTTTGTGCAAAAACCCCTTTTCCCGCAAGATCAGTAAATCTCCTTTCTTGTGGCATAAGGATCTTGCTGGAAAAGGGGGTTTTGCACAAAAATAAAACGCCCACACTGCTTGTTTTTGCACAAAAACCCTAGTGAAAAAACGGATTGGCAGAAAATATGCAAATGAGATCGTGACTCATGCAAATGAGTCCCTCATTAGCATATTTTTTGCCACAAAAACTCGTAGTGTAGACATAGCGCTTGAGTAGCATTTGGGAGGAAAAAGAAATGTCACATAGCACTCTTATTTTTAAAAAAAGGCTGCAAAGCTGACTACAGAAATGACACAGGCATTTCTCTCTTCCGTACAGCACAAAAAGGACTAGCTTGCATTCTACCAAACAGATTCATTGCAAACATATCTCAGGAGAATATGACAAAAGCACAGTGTAGTTTTGGACCAGTTTGTAGTACTAGGGACATGGCCTTTGTTGTAAGGCAGGTCCAGGAGAAATGTTTAGCACAGAACATGGGCTTGCATGCAGTTTTTATTGACTTGACCAAAGCTTTAAATATGATCAACAGATAAACTGGGCTGCCCATCTGTTCCATGACGACATAATAGTGCAAGTACTCACCAGTAATGACTTTTCTGACACATTTGAAATGTTGAGTGGAGTAAAGAAATGCTTCATACTTGCTCCAGCACTGTTCAGCTTGTTCTTTGCCTGTACCTTCATCTTCAGCCACAACCGATTTGGATCAGAGGATATACATGTGATACTGATTTGATGTCTCTCTCTTTGATCTTTGAAGACTCAGTGCTGAAACTGAGACACTGAAGAGGCTTCTCATCAGGCACTTTTGGCAGATGACTGAGCCTTAGTGGCCCAGAGACATGGCAACCTTCATGTCATCATTAGTAGATTTCCTAAAGCATTCCAGCTCTTTGGCCTCACCATCTGTCTCAGGAAGACAAAGGTCTTGTTCCAACCTGCACGTCATTCCAATGTCACAGCTCCTCTCTTGATCAAAGGCTCACAACTGAAAAATGTGAATTTATTTAATTATTTGAGCAGCACTGCCTCAATTGAGAGTTCCCTTGATAAAGAAATTGCCTCCAGAATTAGTAAAGCCAGCCAGGCCCTTGGCCAACTCCAAACAAAAGTCCTTAACCAACACATCATTGGTCCCTCCACCAAATTGAAGATCTCTAGTGCAGCAGTTCCAACATCTCCCATGTATGGTACTGGGACATGACTCTATATCAGGCCTGAGCAAAACACCCTCAGTGGGCTGCATCCAGCCCGCCAAGCCACTGGATCTGGCCCACAGACACAGCCGGGAACCTCATGCAGACTCCCCTCCTTGCCCCACTCTCACACGCTGCTCAGAAAAGTGGCTGCTGAGCAGTTTGTTTTTCACAAACTGTGAGCAGGGAGGAGGCATGCTTCATGAGCTGCTCCCTGCCCCCAGCACAATCCCATTGGCCTGTTTCTGGCCAATGGGAGCTGTCTATTTCAAGAACAGGCAGTGCACAAAGCACCCTCTCTTCAGGCTCTTATTCACAGAGAACATGGCCCTACAGCCTGTGCAGAGGGGAGGGGGGAAGGGCAGACTCCTGTTTGAGAAATGTGTTTGCCTGCTGGCTGGGAGTCCCATTAGTAAGTCTCCCAGCCAGAACCTGCCTCTGGCACACCAACCCCTCCCTTCCCACCAGCACTCTGGCTCCCTGCCCCCTTTAATCCAAACCTTCTGCCCCCATCCCAAGTCCATATCCCCTCCCAGACCCTGCACTCCAATCCCCTACTCCAGATCACAATCCTCTCCACCCCTAGGTCACAACCCAGACACCTGCACCTCCTTCTGCACACCAGACCTCTGCCCTGAGTCACAACCCCCTCCTGTCTTGGGTCACAACCCAAACCTCTGCACCCCAATCCCATGCCTCAGGTCATAACTGCCTCCTTCACCCAAACTCCCTCCAAGACCTCACAGGCCCTCCTGAACCTGAATCCCTTACCCCAAGCTCCCTTTTGCACCCAGTCTCCATCTCAGAAGAGATGGAAGAGTGCAGCCCTCAACCACTTTCCAAAATCTTGGAGTGGCCCTCAATCAAAAATTATTGCCCACCCCTTCTCTCTATAGACATCACATTAAACAGCCAGAGAACAAATTTAAATATTCCCTCCACTCAATAATAAGCATTTGTTGGCAGGTCAGAGTGACCAGAATTAAGAACAAACACAACAGCACTGAAGAAATGCTGTGGAGAGCACATCTTAGGTGGACTCAACATGTCTTCAGAATAGAAGGCCACTGTCTCACAATACAGCTCTATTATGGGGAGCTGAATAAGATCAAAAGAAATAAGTGCTGTCTGTAACTTTAAAGAACTTGAGCAAATGGCTCAGAAGGACTCACTGGCAATCTCTGACAAAACCAGCATGTACAAGTTTGAGCAGGATTGATGAAATCTACTGCAGATGTCATGTGAAAGGTGCCATGGAGCTTCATCATCAAGTGTCATAGATATGCCCTTAGTGCATCCAGGTGTTTGCATTAGGATTTGGACTTTGGATTCCTGTAGACCTATTGATGAGAACTGTGTCAAGATGGTCATCATTGGCAGTGATGGACTACTGTGACAGGGTCAGGCCAGGGTTCTGCTGCAGAGAGGGGAAAAGGCAGCCCAAAAGTGTAAAAACCCCTGTGAGTAAAAGCAGAGAACTGCATCCCAATTAGATGCAGCTGGGAGGGAGCTTGCTCAAGCAGATTGGGGCCAGCTGACTCCTCTGCTGTCTGTCTGAGGGCCTTTAAAAGCCTCAGCAGTTGGGGGGTGAAAGCGGTGGAGAGACAGAGAGGAAGAAACTGGAGAGAACAATCTGGATCAGCACTAGGTAAAGGCAGCTAGGGAGGAAGCCTGAGAGGGCATAGCTGGGCTCCCTACCATTGAGACCTGCTGCAGAACCCCAACCCTTGGGGCTAGAAGGAAGAGGCCTACCCAGTGGTGGCTTGGGGAAGAGGGGCCCTTGCCACACTACCAACAATGTATTCTGACACAGTTAAAACATACCGAAGTGTTCAGTACAGAAAAAAAAAAAGTGATGTCTTCAGCTATTTCCCCCACCAAGCTGAATATCCATCTAATACCACTATTAGTATTAACACCACATCTTAATGAGGGAGATATATTGAGAAGAGTTCTAAACCTGTTGAACGGGTGTCTAAACACCTTTAAAGATTAGATGATCTGGAAGTGAATCAAATAGACAAACCACTCCTTGAGGTCAGCAGATGAGCAGACCTATTTGAGTAGTGACTTGTCTAGATCTAAAACTTTATGAAATATGAATTATTGTTAAAAATTGTAAATGCTAGAGTGGGGCCAGCAGGCTTAGTTATTTTTGTGGAAAACAAGATTGAGAAATATACACGTAAAAGGCAGTCACATTCATAAAAGAGCTGTGGGCTAAGTAATCAGAATTGGGGAGGACTCTGTATAATGCTACGTGAACCAATTTTTTTTTTCTACTTTGAAAAGTGGCTAAATAAATTATGTAACTTCTTAATCATCAGAACTGTTCACTGTGTGAATTCTGAGTCATATCTGCTGACTTAAGTGTCAACAACTATTTTTTCTGCCTTTTATTTTTATTAGCCTTGCAGAGGCAATAGAGCTAAAACTGGAAGGAGAAAACTGTTGTTGCCAGCTACAGGGGAAATAAACAAACTTAAATATAATAATTGCCAAAGTTTTTTTTTTTTTCAATCTCTCTTCTATAAGGGGATTTATCGTGTAACCCTGACAGACCTCTGTCTGTAACAGGACTGATTGACACTCCAGTAATGAAATAACTGCTGAAATAAAAATGCTTACTAACAATGATTGACATGTAACGAAATGTGCATGCTGTTAATTGGATTGCATTTATCGATCATTTTAATGTAACTGTGATGATAGTGTTCATAGTTGCAAAAAGACTTTACTTATCACAGTTGTATTTATTGCATTATTTTATATTGTATTCTATCTTCTTATTTTTCAGAGTATTTATCACATTGAATATATCAGCTGATATGCTTTCATTTTTCAATTAAAACACAACTTCAGACCTTATTTTCAATTATCAGAGCCTGTTTCTCTCCATGTCCCCTGAGAATCTGCATCTAGCGAGGTTGGTAACACATTTCTCTATTTAATATTTTATTTATTTTTGTGCCTGTGAAAAGCTTGGGAGCCATGCCAGGAGAAGTTATAGCTCTTCTGTGTTGCTGGTTTTATTAATTAATTTTTTTAAAGATTGTGTTTGGATTTATTCCAGAAAACGTGTAGGCGGCTGTACTGGCTTCAGAATGGATCATTAGCTCTGAATTCCCACAAAACGATCTCTGATGATTGTATAAGAATAACTAGATACATGAACAATCCCAGCAGTCAAGATATTCAAAGGTGACTGATGATAGTGGACACCTTTTTACTGAGTGCCAAATTTGAAACATTTTAAAGGGGCCTGATTTGGGGGAAGTGTTGAGCATCAATCCAGTTAAAACCAAGCCCTTTTATGGTAATGAAAGTTCAGCCTAAATAAACTGAGGTACTCACAAGTCATTAATAATTTCTGAAAAATCTTTACCTACAGGTTAGCATAGCTGTCTTGTCCATGTCAAACCTTTAGTCGCTTATCACCCTGTTTAATAACTCTTTCCAGATAAGCTCAAAGTATCTGCTAACAGCAATGTAAAACCGAGATTTACCAAGGGGTTCTAGGAAGGTAATTGCCCAAATCCCATTTATTTTCAATGGGTGCCTGAGAGCACAGGAAGGACAGCAGTTTCTCAAATAAAAGACCACCAGAAATTTGTAACATGGCCAAAATAACACATTTTTCATTAGCTGCCTCCTCAAACATCTGAACCATTTTAGCTGAAATATTCCAGAAAAGCTCAGCCTGAGGTAGATACCATGCATGGGAAATATCAGCCAAAATGGTTAACATGGTTTTTTTTCCAAATATGTTTGGGTTTTTTGCACTTTGCCAGTTTCTCAGCCAAGTTGAAAAATGAAATGTAGGTTATTCTCATGTTTGTTCTGGTGTTTTTTTTTTTTTTTTTTTACTTGTTTTCCCTTCATCTTCCCTTTTTTTTTCCCCAGCAACAATATTTGATATAGATAAGGAGAAACAAGAGTGAGAGGGGGAAAAGTAGGACAGAGAAAATAGGAAAAAAAACACAAAATGCTGATAAAATGTGTTGCATAAATGTGACAGAGTGCTAGTTGTTGTAGCCTGGTCACTGAAGTTGTTGCAGTACAGAGAAGGCTGGAGGCTTAATTGGAATCAATCAACCTCTTTCTAGCAAGGATTACTGAGACTGGGTGGCAGATACTGGACTAATGAGACACTAGGCTGGTACAAACTTGTAGGATATATAATTGGGAGGAAGTAAAGGCAGGGGAGAGGCTGTGAGCTGGGTGGTGAATCGGAGCCGTGTGAATGGTTCCCTGATGCTATACACTTGTGCTATGTCCTGTCTGGAAAAAAGAAGACTTAAAGTATATGTAGTAGAAAGAGACAGACTGTGTGTGTTTGTGACTGGAAGGCCTAGAAAATAGGCTACGCAGTGCTGCTCATGAAGCAGCTGAAGAAGATTTAAATAAGATAAATAAAAATAAGAGAGAGAAGAAAATAAAAAGAACTTAAAGAAAGGAAATTAGTGAACTTGAAGGGTGATGCTGATACATTAAGGGCCACTATCCTGACTCAAACAGTACAAATTGCTAAGAGTCAGAAGGAGAAATTGCATCTGTGAATACTATCAATCAAGTTGTTGTGGTGTGATAGATGTGATACACTGTATTATTGCTTTTATATGAGAGTCCATTTTTTCTTATCATTGCTTTGGGGGTAATCACAATTTCTATATCTGAATCTATTACTTCTTCTGTAATTACTAATAAGTCAGTTGAATGAACAATTACTCTCAATTCTTCCAATAATGCACACTGTCATAATTCAGTTGTAATTGTTCTACCACTTTTGGTACTTATTCCTTCTTCTGACTTCCAAGTACAAATTGAGGGTTGTGGTAGCTTTTCTTCAGATCTTCTGCCACATTAAAATTCCTTTCCCTTGGTTATTAAATAAAATGTCACATTAGTGGGCATCATCAGTGATAAGCATGCTCCTCATATGATTTTAGGTTATGAATTCTATAATCCTGATAGGTCCTATTGTTACTTTAATTGCTATTTTCCTAGCTTCTGGAATTGTAAATACATATTCATTTATGTAATTAGCAAGGTTTTACTGTTTGGAAAGGATTTAGACCATTGGATTGTGAATGTCTTGCCTGAATTTGCACTACAATAATGGAATCCCATAGACACAAATACCCAGAAAAGCAAAAAGGGGAAGAGAACTACATCTTTCACCTTCAAAGATGTAAATAACGAGAGACCATTTTTCTTTCAAACATATCTTTTATTTTAATACCTTTTCAATAACGGATAAAAACAAATAGCTACTTTAACAGTAATTTTTCATTTTTAACTTTACTAATTTTAATTAATTTTTAACTTAAACATGTTTATTTAAGTCATGCCTCATAACATTCTACTACTAATGTCAATAAAAACAATATAATATTTCCATTATATCTATCTCTATAATGCTGTACACTTCCACCTTCCTATATATTATAAGGCCAAACCTAATGTTTAGTTATCTTTGGCTTATGTTAATTGATAGTGGCACACTTATTGGCATGAAAAGGTACTCTCCTACCATATTTAAAGAACACAGTTCTTGAAAGATGAATGGAAGTAGGCTAACGTTAGTATCAATATTAAAAATTGATAAGGTTGAACTCAAGTCAGTGCAACACAACATTTCTGCTCCAATATTTATATTAAAAATAATTGAAAGTAATGACCTTCTTGTTTTGTCCAAAAATAGTGATAAAATAACCCTTATGGGTTTAGCCTCTTCATCCTGTGATGCTTGTACACCATTGTCTCCACTATCCTCTCCAATATCATCTGTCATATTCTCCACCTCTTCCTCTGGTAACTCCAACAAGTGTATTATCTCCTCTTCATTTGGATTAGGCAAATCTTCAAGCCCTCTTTTGTCTACCATTCCATCTCTCTTTATTTTTATTTCTCTTTCTCCCTTTCTATTGTTTTCCTGTATTTCTCTTTCCTTATTTGTGTAAAAAGGCATTATCACTATCTTACCTTAGTATTATTTCTATACTATTAGTTTTAAAACTTCTTAGTTTGTTAGTATACCATATTAACACAGTTAGCTTTATTACCATTCCTGCTGTTATTAGTACCACACCTAACTCATCTAAATTTAATTTCTCTCTACATTTATCTTCCATCTTACACTTTAATTACTCTTATTGTTGTATTCAGTATGTATTTATTGACATCTGATCTCTTTAATTATGCATCCTCTACACAGCATTGCACAGTACCTTTGCTTTTCTATCTAGTGTACAATTTATTCTTTTTATAATAGCTATGCCAGTAAGTGGACTGGCCTTTTCTGCTTAATTTTCTATAAAATCCCTTGAGACATTTCAGTCCCAAAAATGGCCTCAAGGTGGATACATTGGTTAGAATTGGTGACTTCTGGAATAATTCCACTCTGTTTATCTGGTTTCCAGCCTTCCTGTCCTAGTGTTATTCCTAGGTTATGAAGTTTTTGGTGACAAATTGGAGCTTTTTCTTAGTGTGCATGTTGACATCTAGCAAAGCCATTGAGGAATTAAACTGGCCTGATTGGCCAGAAGGTTTTAACAATAGCATGAAGAGCAAAGATGTATGGGCAACTAACAAAGGCGAATATGGAATGATAGATGCAGAAGTTTTAATAACTGGACTTGATCCTGCATCTCAGTGACAATATAAATATGCTAAGGAAGCAGAATACAGCCTAATGAAAACTACCAAGGACTTTAGATCAAGGAGTAACAGCAGAGAAACAAAGGACAAATAATGCTGGTATTTGGGCAATTTTAAAGGCAGGCAGAAAAACTTGGAGACTAACTATAGGCTTAAGACCTTTGAAAAGGGTAACTCCACTTACTGCTCCAGTGGCAGCAAAATACCCTGGGGTGATTGCTTCCATTGTGGGAGGAGCATGATAGTTCAAATTCCTGAATTTGCCCAATGCATTTTTTTGCAATTCCTTTGCACCCAGACTCTTGGTATAAATTCGCTTTAGATTCTAAGGAAGACGATTCAGTTTCACTCAAAAACCTGCCTCCCCTAAGTATTTCATAATGGGCCCTGATGTATATCGGATGCATGTGAACAAAATGTGGGATAACATGCCAGCCAAGGATAACATCATCTCGTATGCGGACAACATCCTTACCAGCACAAAAAACAAAGAAAATCTGGAAATAATTGACCAAGTTTTAAGGAAGATAAAAGACACGAGATTTAACGGTACATCTTTAGTTATATGAAGAAAAAAATTCTTTTTGGAAAACTGAAATAAACATGACTTGGATTTTAAAAAAAACCTTTGATTCCTCACTCCTTCCATAACTTTTTTTTTTTTTTTTTTTTTTTTTTTTTCTAACAGTTAACTCTAAAACCTCTTGAACTTTGTTATGCAGTTCACCAAAATGGATTGGCAAAAAAAAAAAAAAAAAGACATAAAATGAAATGTTTTCTAAGGTTTTTTTATTATTTTCCAGCATGCATGCTTTTCTATTGCCTGAAAATGTCAGGTATACTAGAGGTATGTTCAGAGTGAACACTCAGTGAGATGCAGCATTACATGCTGTTTATTTAATGCTGGCCATAACCTCTCCTGTAGGTCTGATACCAGAACAGAGACTTGCTATTTTGCATACATTAGCATTGCTCTTGCAGGTAGAACTTTATTATATGTGATGCACATATGCCAGATTCATCTAGCGTTATAACATTTTCTGTCACCTTCATCCAAACAACATCTGGCAGTTGTTCCCAGAGTGACTTTTCAGGCACTACAGATGAATTATTGTGAAGAAAAATCAGTGATTACAGCAATACTACCAGAGATCAACCTCTTCCACAATTAAGTAAGGATGTTTTCATAATCTCTACTACCTGCACCTCAGGTTTCCTTTTTCTTTTCTCACTAGCTTCTCTGATACATAGTTTGCAACCATTAGGTTTTCCATAATGTTCTACGTTAACTGCACTCGATGGGCGAGGAGCAGATGTTAGTTCTTTGAATCTGGATCTAACACATAGGTGAAGGCATGTTCCTCTGACCTCTTAATGTATTGTGTACAACTATCCTCTATCATTGTGGTTAACATGCTGTGCATCAAATTCAGTGCAAAATCAGTAGTAATTTCAAAGTTCTCTAAGCAGAAAGTGTATTTTCCTCCACTACCATTGGTGAGAGCCAGGAGCGGCCGAGGCAGCTGGCGCCAGGCAGAACGCGCGATTGGCGCCCGCACCTGCACGGCCATCAATGGAGTGACGTCATCATCGGGAGCTGTTGAAGGAGGCGCCCTAGGTGACGGCCGAGTCAGCCTATAGTCACGGGCCGCCCCTCGTAAGAGCTATATTGTTGCAGGTCACTACTTATGTAGTCTCTTCTAAAACCCCACAAGAAACCATCAAAGATATAACTCTGACCCTTGCCATATGAGTGGGGCTCTTAATTTTGAATTTATAATCATGAAGATAAATGTAAGACAAAGGACGTTTTGACAGGGTTATATAGCTTTTGGACTAAGGAGAAAACATGTTTTATAAAATTGTATTTTTTTTAAGTTCTTTGGCTGAAAATCTGTGTTCCATTATGCACAATCTTGTGTCATGCAGTTGCTGTTTCACTTCACTAACTGCAGGCTGGATTACTGATGCACTTGTTAAAATGATTGCATATTGTAGTCTTAACTGCACTTGTGAATGTAATTATAAAATGAAAAAGGGGAAGGGGAAGGGGAACCCCTCAAGGAATTACATTGACTTTCCACAATGAAACTCCACAAAGCTGGTGTCAGTTACATGATGCATCTCCCATCTGCACCACTTTCTCCACCATACATAGAGTGACCATATTTCCCTATACTGAATATGGGACACCTGGTAAAATTACTTTTATTCAAGCAAGCTCAACAGCAGTGAATCAGAACTATGCAGTACCAATGTTCACATTAACATCAAGTTGACTGAGACTGTGTTAAAAGGAAATACTACATAGTTGGGACTCTTTCTGGTAGGTAGACAGCTGGCAAACAGGGATCTGGCCAGCAGCAGGACCAACCAGAATTGTTGGGAGGGGACAGAGAGACAGAAAATATGGGCCAATTTTCAGTGGAAAGGTTTAAATATGGAACTATCTCTTTAAAAATGGGACATCTGGTTGCCCTAACCATGCATACTAATTTAATCTTATGCACTGCACAAATGTACCATTATTAACTTCTATTCACTGCTTTTCTTTAGTATTGTCCTTTCCTATGTGGCATTAGGAGTAGTCAGTGGAAGGGATTAAACTCACTTATTTGGAAGAAGTAAAATGTGGCCCAGAGGAATGAGATAATATAGCTGGAGAAGCAGATGTTGCTGTGGTTGCCATATTTTCCCTTTCTTACAGAGGTCTTTTTACATTTACAATGAAGCCTTTTCAAGCTTTGCTACAGCTTGTCTATTCCCACGCTTCTTCGATTTTTCCAGGTTTCTGCTCCACTGTGACGTTGTTCAGGTTTTTATTTTTCCCCTGAATCATTACAGCTTGTATTTTTTCTATCCAAACCCTCCTCTTAAACCCATCTAAAATACGCGGGGGCAGGAGAATGTGCTGCTTCTTTTCAATTCATGCTTAAAAATGGAATAGCTAAATGTTTTAAATACCACAAACAAGTCATATTTCCGTATAAGCTGAAAAACAAAGTAACTTCATTAATTACAAGCTTTTGTTATCAGTGCAACAGCAACCTTGAGAACTCCTCTTATACACAAAACAGTTTTTAATTATTTACCCTCCCTCCCAACATCAGGACTCAGTCTCTTCTTTGTTTATCTTTCAGTCCCCAAGGGCCTGAGCAAGAGAGAATACAAAATCAATTTCAATCCTTATAGCTCTCTAAACAACTCCTTATGTCCATTCGCAAGAACAAGAAATGCTACATTCTAAGTACTTTGGGGATCTGACTCAAGTTCCTGTCTGCTGTGGGCTTAAGGATCATAAAGTCAGGGAGATGGAAATGCCCTATTAAACTTTACCATCTGGTCTTACCCCCTTTTTAAGTACAATATATCCTCACCAAAAATAAATAGATGACTGCAGCTACTAAAACTTCATCCTCAGTTACCTGGGCATTATGCAAGGAATGGCAAAAACTTGAGTAACTTTACATTTGGTGTTTCTTGCTATTTAACTTCTGTAAATCTCCAGATTTTTGCTTGCCGACCACAACCTTCCAAAGTCTTTGTTTCATAAAAATCACTACTGATTATGGCCCTGTTCTTGTTCCCCTGAAGTTGTTCTGCTGGCTGTCTTCATGACTTTTCTGCTTCCCCCACTCTATGAATGTGTCTGTGGTAATCAGGGCCCCAGCAGAACTAGCTGAGGTCACTCAGTTAGGGTGCACTGCTAGAAATGGGATGGCCAATCCCCAAAGCCAGTGCTTATCCAATATTTACATCTACCAAGCTAGCACAAAACAACTTCTATAATTACCTTACTCATCAATCAGAGTCCAAACCACACAGTTCCCTTAAAGTCCCCAGCCTCAGGCCACCCACTACCCAAAGAATCAGACACATTACTTTCCAGGTCAATGACTATTTCATATCTTGTCCCAGATACATGTTTCTAGTCAATTCTTATTAACTAGACTAAAATTTATCAAAAAAGAAAGAGTATTGGTTAAAAGATCAGTATACACACAGACATGAGTTCCGTTCTAAAGGTTCAGTTACATAATAGACATGGTGATCTTGTAGTTGCAGATTTTTTTTAAAGAATTTAGTCAATGAGCAAAATCCAAAATACACATCCAAGATGACTCCAGCCAGTCCCTGGGACCCCAGTCCTTGTGGCTTAGATTTCCTCTGTATGAAACCACAAGGAAATCTGAGACCCAAAGTCAATGTCCAAAAAAGGGGCACCAGGATATTCGGGGATCTCATTTCTTATGTCTTACAGCTTTCTTCATGAGCATCAAAGCAGATAGGAGACCAAAAGGATTCTGTCCAATGGGACTTTATACCTTTGGGGCTACGTCTAGACTGGCATGATTTTCCGCAAATGCTTTTAACGGAAAAGTTTTCCGTTAAAAGCATTTTCGGAAAAGAGCATCTAGATTGGCACGGACGCTTTTCTGCAAAAGCACTTTTGCAGAAAAGCGTCCGTACAATCTAGACGCATTTGGCAAAAAGCCCGATCTCCATTTTCGCGATCGGGGCCTTTTTGCGCAAAACAAATCTCAGCTGTCTACACTGGCCCTTTTGCACAAAAGGGACTTTTGCCCAAACAGGAGCAGCATAGTATTTCCGCAAAAAGCACTGATTTCTTACAGCAGGAAGTCAGTGCTTTTGCAGAAATTCAAGAGGCCAGTGTAGACAGCTGGCCAGTTTTTCCGCAAAAGCGGCTGATTTTGCAGAAAAACTGGCCAGTCTAGACACAGCCTTGCAGTAGCCCCTTGGCCTGGGAGAGCACAACTGTCAATTAGCACAAGGTAATTCATTATTCATGTTGGAGGGGCATATCAGATGCATGGTCTTGACATAGCTCCCTGAAACATTTAAAATGGAGAAGATTGAGCATTTCCTGTGTGATTTACCAACCAAATAATCATTCATGCTACCTTTACTGAAACTTTCAAGAATTTGCAAACTTTTTTCATGAGTACCCAGTGGTTTTCATATAAAAAGAATATTGTAGTACAATGGCGTATAAGAACTGTTCTTTGGTTCATGAAAATATTCACAATTCAGTTTTCCCACTATCCTTGCAGCTCCAAGGTTGTGTGATAAAGTTTCCTATTTCTAGCTACCAAACAGAAACCAAGGATTATGAATGCTAATACAAAGTGAGATTTTTGTCAAATCCCAATGGAGGGAGATGACAGGAGAGTTCAAGTTATAGCCAATTAAACCCTAGCAGGGAGTGTTAGGCTTTGATAGTGTTAATCCTAGCTCGGAGTGAGAAGAGAAACGCGAAGCTAAGGGATCCAGGGGGTAAAGAAGTGATGGGGTGAAGAGGGTGTGGACCAGAAGCTGTAAAGATGGAAGAAAGAATGGGGAAAGGACAGATTCCTCAATTGAGTTACCAGAATAAAATATAATAATGACATGGGTGCCTATTCTGATCAAATCTGTTCAACCATTGCCAGTGGAAAGTTCACCTTTGGAGTGAGTTATGTTAAAAATAAAATAATATGCTCTCATGGACATACAGCTCAATACTGTGAGTCAAGGCTGACTGAAACACTGTAGGGCCCACAAGAAGGTTTATAAGTGAATCAGAGCTCTAGACACAGGGATTCTTTCTTCAGGTGTCTCTGATAGCAAAGCAAGTGCAACCATAGCTCAGCAGCTAGACTCTTGTGCCATGATGGTACCACTATTCCACACTACCCGCTTCAGTGGCACACGAGCGCAAAAGAGCAGCTGCTTGTGAATGACATGAGGCCCAGATTAGGAAATTGTATTCCAACCAGCCACAAGCAAAGACAGTGTTGCTTCATCTTTAGCCACACTCCCTTCCTTGCGGGGTGGCAGCTAAAAGAGAAAGCAGAAGAGCTGTTGGCGATACAACAGTTGCTGAGCACCATCATGACACTGGTGTCTGCCTGCACCTGGGACAGACAGCAGCTGCACAGGAAGGGGAGACCATTCCACCACAAATTAGTAGGGGACTCAAGAATACAGTGGTAGGATGCCAGAACACAGCAAGAAACCTTAGAACATACCAGGAAGAATCCCTAGTACAGAACACCATACTAGGATCCAAGCACTCCCAATGAGAGACCCTGGGGATAGACAGGACCATAGAATCACAGAAATATAGAACTGAAAAGAACCTCAAGAGGTCATTGAGTCCAGTCACCTGACCTCATGGCAGGACCAAGCACTGTCTAGATCATCCCTGACAGGTGTCTCTCTAACCTGTTCTTAAATATCTCCAGTGGTGCAGATTCCACAACCTCCCTAGGCAATTTATTCCAGTGTTTAACTACCTTGACAGGAAGTTTCTCCTAATGTTCAGCCTGAACCTCCCTTGCTGCAGTTTAAGCCCATTGTTTCTTATCTTATCATCAGAGGACAAGAAGAACAATTTTTCTCCCTCCTCCTTGTAACACCCATTTAGATATTTGAAAACCACTATCATGTCCCCTCTCAGTCTTCTCTTTTCTAAACTAAACAAGCCCAGTTCTTTCAGCCTTCACTCATAGGTCATGTTTTCTAGACCTTTAATAATTTTTGTTGCTTTTGTCTGGACCTTCTCCAATTTCTCCACATCTTTCTTGAAATATGGTGCCCAGAACTGGACACAATACTTCAACTGAGGTCTAATCAGCTCAGAGTAGATAGGAAGAATGACTTCTTGTGTCTTGCTCACAACACTGCTATTAATGCAGTTAATTAACTGCTGTTAATTACTTTTTTTGCAACAGCGTCACACTGTTGACTCATGTTCAATTTGTTGTCCACTATGACCCCTTAATCCCTTTCAGCAGTACTCCTTCCTTCACAGTCACTTCCCATTCTGTATGTGTGAAACAGATTGTTCCTTCCTAAGTGGGGTACTTTGCCATAGGTCAGCCCAGATGCCAGTGTGGGATTACAGTAACAGATATCCCAGTAGACATTAGAATTGCCCCACATATGGATATGAAACCCCGGTGAGTAGCCCCAGGGCACTGTCACTGACATCTGTGAGGTTTGGTGTGTTTAGGCTGTGACCATGACAGCATCTGTCTTTCATCATAGTTTCTGGGAATGTTAGTATCAAATGGGCAGAATTTTGGTTATGAATAGGACTTCAGCTATGGCTAGAGCTTCAGAGGATATCACCCCCTCTCTTTTTTTTTCCCCAGTTTGAACACTGGATATAGCAAATGCCCCTACTAAATATTCTGTTAATAGCAATCCTGGAGCAATATGCTTATTTCTTCATGGCAAAAGCATATTGTTTGCTAGAGTAGAAATGGTGGTTTTATTGGTAGTTGGAAAGAGGGGTAGCGTTAGTGGGTGGAACTATCACTGGATACATAAGAAAATGAATTCTCTGCTTTCTCCCATCTCATAGACAATAGTGAGACATTTCTCCTACTGCACTAAGTTTTCCCCTCTTTCCTGTCTTGGAAATGTCTTAGCACCACTGCTTTGTTTCCTTGATTTTCTTGTGTCACTTCCCGGGCTACTTCATTCAACACAGAATAGTCAGACCAGTGCAGTGTAGTTGTTACCTCATTCTGGAGAAAGATCTGGAGTTCTTAATCCTGAAGTAACATGTAAATATCCTGCTGTTCAGCAAGTTTTTTTTATTTGTTTGTTTGTTTCTGTTTATGCAGGATGAAGAAATAAACACAAATGAAGATTTTTTTCAGTAAGTATGGCTGAACCTCAACTCAGCAAACTAGAAACATTAATCCAATAAACTCACACTGGGCTGTATTTTGTCATCAGCAGGTAAAATGTGCTTCTGTAGTTATGACACATAGCCTCTGCCTTGACATAAGCCCAGCAAGCTAGACAAGCTGAGCAAAACCATTAGAAGCTTGTGCTTTGACATCACAGCAAGCTAGAGGTGGAAAGCCTCTAAGCCCACACAGATCTGTGCCTTGGCTTTAGCCCTGTAAATCAGAGAGAACGGTCCACTGGCCTTACAGAGGCATCTACCTTAACATAGACCTAGGAAAATAAAGATGATTAATCTGTTCTCACAGAGCCTTTTGACTTGAAATCAGCTAGGAAGGTAAAATGTGTTGTCAGTAATTTCTGGAGGCCTGACACATGGCATCAGTCCTGCAACCTAGAGGTGATGACCTACAGAGGCTGTCACCATGGCAACAACTCCTGTAGTTCAACAACTTATCGAGGATCTTTTTTGTTTTGTGTTTGTCTCCCTCTTTTCTTTTTATTTCTGCTGAAAACAAGAGCTGTGAGAATGGCATGTCAAGGAAAATAACTAACCATTGAAGACAAAACCAACCTTTCCTTCACCACAGCCAATACTCTTTGGTAGAAAGAGCAACAGAATGATATAGTGACTGACTTGTCAATGTTGGGCTTTAGCAAACCACTATTCTTTTCTTGTTCTTTTTCAGTAAAGAAAGGGTGCTTCTCACCTGCTTGAGCAAAAGTCTAGTTGTCTGGGAAACTGCTGTATGAAATTGTAAAGTCTGTTCAAATACTGACAGTTCAAACCAGATCAATACGTAAATGAAGATTGGGAATCTTATTTTCTAGATTGTATATGACTTGAAATAGAATGGTTTTGCATTTTACTTTGGCCCAACCAGAAAATTCTTTCTGCTTTTGAGGAGACTGTGAACAAATAACTGTACCTGTTTTTAGAGAGAACTATAAAATAAAGCTTCAGAAGGGTAGCCGAATTAATCTGTAACAGGAAAAACTTAATAAACAACAACAGACTAGTAGCACCTTAAAGACTAACAAAACATGTAGATGGTATCATGAGCTTTTGGGGGTACAGCCCACTTCTTCAGATGACAGTAGTGTAGAAGTCCAGATCCAAGAATAAATAAGGGCGGGGGGGAGAAGGAGAAAAAAAAGGAGGGGAGGAAGAAAAAAGAGAAACAGCTTATCTACTCACTGTCTCTCTTTCTTCTTCCTTCCCTCCTTCCCTCCCCTTCCCTTATTTATTCTTGGATCTGGACTTCTAACACTCCTGTTCATCTGAAAAACTCATAGACATACCCTAACAAAACATGTAGATGGCATCATGAGCTTCCGTGCACACTGCTCATGATACGATCTACATGTTTTGTTAGGGTATGTCTACGAGTTTTTTTCAGAAAAACGGCTATTTTGGAAAAAGGCGTGTGTGCATGGGGAAGAGGGAGTTCTTTCAAAAGAAAAGAGGAAAAAAGCACAGGTGCCCTGGTGGCCACTCTGTCCATAGTAATCACAGCTGAAATGCACGATAGCGTCCATTCAGTGTGGACGCTATCTTTAGAAAAAGCAGATTGCTTTTTCAATGCACTTTTGCAGTGTGGATGCTCTTTCAGAAGAAGTTTTTCCAGAAGATCTCATCTGGAAAAGCCTGCAGTCTAGACATAGCTTCTGCCTTTAAAAGGTGCTAATAGTCTATTGTTTTATAAAATAAAGGAAGACAGCTGGCCACAACCTCTTCTCTGTTGCTAGATTTAAAGAAGCATTTAGAATCATTGTTAGGAAGCTTAACAAATAGCACTTGATCCTTCGATCCAGAGTCTAAGGTTTATTACCATACACACTGTGCTATTTACTTCCTCTTTTTGTTTCCATTTTAAGGAGAATGCAGAAAGTAAGGAGTCCAAGGAAGGGCAAGGGATAGAAACAATCTTTCAGCTTTAAGGCTGATCAGTTCTTATATTAGATATCATTATCTGAATTTCAGCAGTGTAGTCATTGTTACATTTGCCTCTTATATGCAAGGTCCCCAGTGCTGATGCTTCCTCTCCTTGCCAAGGGCATACTGATATACATTGTATGAGGGCAGCCAAGTCCCTGAATTGTCACCTCACTCCAGCCATAGAACCATGATCTCCAGTCCTGTTGGCTTTTTTATTTAACTTTTTCCAGCTGCCTCATTCAAAAAAGCCTGCTCAGAACAAATTAACAGACTGTTTTATACAAAAGAGCTGTAACCCCAGTTACCTCACTTTTGAAAGATTAATGATCTTAATCACAGAAGTGATGTCATCTTTGCCTAATATTCAACAATTGCTTCATTTTTTTCTTAACACTTCAGGGCAAATGAACACAATGAAGGTCAATTTAAACTGGCTGAGATTTTAACAGCAGTCAAACTAACAAAAGGAGCTGACCTATGACTCTTCTGAAGCCTGTGACTGAGCACTGGCTTTGCACATTAGAGACCTTGGGTCAGAGAGGTCACGAGAGCTTGACATGCAGTAAGCAAGTTCGAGTTGCTCAAACAGGAACCTCACAGAGACTGGTTGTATAAGCTTCAGGGGAAGAAATGCTACCTGAGAGTCAGGGGTGTTAACATAATCTAATCTCTCTACAACACTCAACACTTAAATGTAGTTTTGGAGAGGCTAAGTGCACAGACCTTGGCCTACTTAGCTCAGTGGCAACACTCATCATTAAAAGTCTTCATAACCTCTTCTTGAAGGTACAGAAAAGGGGAAAAAACAGTTCAAACACTGGAAATGTCATGTATTAAGTAAGGTTTTCATTTTAACAACATCTCTTATTCCCTTTCGGTGGAGAGAGGGTTGTTTGTTTGTTTTTTAATAAGAAAAGAAACAACAAACCTGTTTGACAGTCTCTTAGATGGTAACAACAGTCCTCTCTGGGGAAGAGAGGAAAAATTAGTTGAGATGGTCAGAGCTGTTATTGCTGAAGTCCAATCTCATTTCCCTAAAGGCAGACACACACAAAAGGGAAGAGAAGAACAGAAAAGATAAAAAAGGCAGAGTCTGTCTCTGATGCTGACTCTCATTTGCAGTATCACTGCTTGAAGATATACAGGCACAGTATCAGCCACTGCAAGATCTAGCAAACTTGCACCAGAATCAAGCAGTTTAGGGCATTACATTAGCTGTCTCTTTGGTCATGGGCTCACGACAGTGTTGTAAAAGACCTGATCTTGGCTAGCTAACCCAGGCACTCGTTAAATAGAAGGCAAAAAAAAAAAGAAATGCACATAAATTCAAAATGAGGTGGGGGAAGAGAAGGCACATGGGGAGGGAGGTGATGTCAGGAATACAAAGCTCACATTCCATGTAACTGAAGATGTTTGATGGGGTGATATCCAGTTTCTTCTCTCTGGCCCAGTCTAGTTGGGATGTCTCTCAGGATCAGGATGATAAAAGCCATCACAAATGTCATCATGGATGCCAGGTGATGGTAAAAGAGGCAGCCATGATGATGAAGCTTATTCTTTTCAGTCAAGCTCTCTCTGGTACTTTGATTACCCTTGCTGGTGTTTTTTTAAGGGCTTCCCAAGTGGGAGAAGAGTTGAAATGTCTGTCCTTACGTTACTTTATCCACTAACTAACCATAATATTATAGACTGATTTTGGTCCATAAATATCTTGTTTGAGTCTCTTGTTTACCAGTTCTGATGTCAATACAATCCATGGGTGATATCATTAGCAGTGTTCCCTGTAAGCTGTGTGCTTGTGCAGCCACTCAGGAGAGATTCAAATGCCTCCCAGCCAACTTGCAGAGCACCAACAGCTAGTTTTTTGTTTATAATGGTGGTGCACATTCACACATGCCTTGGTGCATATAAAATTATTCTGCACATGGCTAGAAAACATTTGCACATGAATGAAAAGAATTAGAGGGAACATTGATCAGTAAAGCTTTTCGGTTGAATGAATCCAGTCTGTCTTCCTTTTTCACTTTTTTATTAACAATTTGAGCTGGACTTTTGATACTTTGGACAGCCTAAAGAACAGGCCTCTATGCAGCAGGCCTGTATATTTGTAGCACTCAGATGATTTAGTGGTATTGACCTCACCGATTCTTTTGGCATGAAAATATCCTATTAAGTTAGAAGTTCAGAGTCCTGTGCTTTGGCATTAACTTAGTATGCTGCAAAAGGTGGGTGATCCGTTGACCTCAGAAAAAGCTTTGCCTTGACATCAGCCTTGCAAGTCAAAGGTGATGAACTAGTGACCTAAAAAAGGTTAATTTGAAATCATCATGGAAATATTTGTGCCTGCTTAATACAGTGTGTTTTGTGTCTGTCTTGATAAATGCTATGTTTTTTTAGAGTCTGCCTCAGATTACACCCCTGCAGTGCCTAGTACAAAAATACATGTGGTGTTTTTTCCCAACATATCTCTTCTTGAGGGAAAATAAATATTTCTTCACTAGGTTGGTGAAAATTGCAGCAAACTTGCTGCTAGTATTCCCTCTCTCCTCACTGGGACTGAATAAAGATTATATTCCTGAAAATAAAAAATGTAAGGACTTGGTGGTGTTTGACAGCCAAAGAAATTTCCGATTAAATAACCTGAGGCTACTTTTACCTGGTTAGAGTTCAATGGCACTGTCAGAAATGCTTATGCTTTGTACTGTGCATTCTCATCATCTATTGGGTCCACTTCTATGCCACCTGAGCTCAAATAAATGACAAGAAGTATGCCCTAGTGAGGAATCATCAGCAAGACACAGTAGAGCTGAGCATAGCTGGCTCAGTAATACGTGTGTCCCCTCTTGTGATGGATTTGTGACATATTTCTCTGAAATAGAGAATGGTCCCAGTATGGCTAAATATGACAGTAAGTCCTCATTGCCTCCCAGGTCTGAGCTATAAGACAAAAGCGGGTCATGTGTGTACTTGGGAAAGCTGCCAAGATTAATCTTCTTGAACTGGAATACATGTGCTTAGAGTCCAACGTATTTTTGTTCTGTAACTGACCTTACTGCTAGCAACACTAAGGCTATGTTTACACAGCAGCGTTATTTTGGAATAACTGACTTTATTCCGAAATAACATAGTTCGTGCATACACAGAAAGCAGTTATTTCGACATAATGTCAAAATAATGGCGAGCTGGAGGACTTCTTATCTCAACTCCTGTAACCCTCACGTTACGAGGAGTAAGGGAAGTCAGAGGAAGAGTGCTCTAACTCAGACTTTGGGCTGTGTAGACAGCGCCAAAAGCTGAAATAAGCTATTTTGACTTAAGCTTTGTAATTGACGTCATTCAAGTTGCGTGGCTTCTCTCAGCTTTAGCCCTGCTGTGTAGACGTGCCCTAAGGGTGCATTCTCAAAAATGGGTAATTCAGAAAAGAAGATTGCAATTATCATCCAAGTAATCTGCAGTTAAAAAGTCTTCCCTGACACCTATCACCTGTTTTATCATAGAAGCAAACAGAGGCAGCTAACAGGAAATTTCAGAGGGTGAAGCTGTGATCTTTGTGCTTGGAGGTAGCATGACTTGCTGTGTGACTGCTTGGAGCATATATGAGTTGCACTTTATTTGCTTGTTTGCTAAGCATAGGATGTACAGGTTGGCCATGGGGCCTGAGGAAGCAGCTGAGACATGTGTGTTTGTTTGTGCTTTGGTAAAGGCTTACACCAAGTTAGCTAGTCTCTCTCACCAACAGAAGTTGGTCCAATAAAAGATAGATTTTACCTCGTCCACCTTGTCTTTCTAGTATCTTGGGACCAATATAGCCTACAACAAAATGGCATATAGGTGTGTAAGGGGGTACTTTGAAGATATCTACATGTGCCTGAGCACTGCAGTATCCTCTTGTAATAATTCAAAAAATGATTCAACCTACAATATGTGAAAAATATGTGGCTCTCAAGTACAACATCCTGACCAGAAAATTGATAGGATGTCACTTGCTAGGATGTAATTTCCCAATAATCATATATCTTCTGTTTACCTCCTTCTTAGTGATTTACTGTGTAATATATTCCCACCATATATCTGGTGGGAGCTTCCCTGCTCACCTTGGTTCCTGCCTTTCAAGATATTTCATTGCGTGATGATAAGCTTCACAGAGAAATGACTGGTGTCGACAAACTCAGTCATCCATGTTGTACATTGTATTGCCTAACTCCTAAGGGAGTGTCTATCAGCAGGTGAATGCTGATGGCTGAATCCATTAGAGGAAAGGATGATGTTATTGTTTGCATACAGGGGCATATAGGGGCATCATTTTAGTTTTTCATACTTTTCTGACTTAAACATTCTCTGAGGACAGAACTATCATGGAAAATCAGCTGTAAAAGCAATTGAACAGCTTAAGAATTGTTTGTTTATTAAAAATGAAAATAAGATTTTTTTAAGTCTCTCAATTATTCTGTTATTGCTAACGAGGGAGAAAAGGACAGAGGAGAAGTAGAGCAGGGCAGAGAGAATAATTCTGTTGCACAGAAGATTTTGATATTATGAATATTGATTTTTGTTGTGATTCGGAATGAAAACCAACCATTTCTAACTTCTCTGTGAAAGGGAATGCAGCTCTGTCTCAGGGGTATTCTGCTTGGCATGGTGCCCTGCAGCTGTGGACCTTGGAAGCCCTTAGGTTACCAGCCTAGAGGCAATCCCTCTGTAGGTTGCCAAGGAGATGGGTAGATGAGCTAACAGGAAACAAGTTCCAATAGCGCTTCAGTAAAATCAAAAGTTTGGCTTTGCTAATTCCAACAAAAAAGTTTTGTTGGAATTTCTCCAGCCACCTCTACGAAGAAATGCATCTTAGGCTATGTCTACACTTGCAGATGTAAAGCACTGGCAGTAACAGAGCTGCTCACAGAGCGCTGCAGGGAAACTGCTGGTGTGTGTCCACATTGTATGCCTTGTGACGGTGGAGCATGTCCACATTAGCAGCTCTTGCAACACCAGACAGCAGTGCACTGTGAATGAAGGAGTTAACTTAAATGGAAGTAGTGCTAACAATTGCATCAGACTGGAGAAAAGCAGAGACATTCCAGGGAAGATTTTGATACTTTGACTTTTTGATTTTTTTGGTCCAGTTGGGGACAAAAGACAAAAAGGTTAAACCCGTCCATGAAGGGGAATAGAGCTCCAGCTCTGGGTCAGACCTCCTAGCTCGCTGCCTAAATGGGTAGACCCAAGGAACCCTGGAGTCCCCAACTCCCACATCAGTCTGCATGGCTGGTTGCTGCAGAGATGGGGAGACTACAAGCCCTGGGATTCCAGGCTGCTGGGGAGCTGTGAACCATAAAGGCTGTGACTCCAGATTCGCAGGGCTCCCAGGCTCCCACCTCCCTGTCAGCTCCTCACATGAGCTGGCAAAAGTCATGCACCTGGGAGCCCAGATTACTGAGGAGCAGTGAGCCTTGGAGCTGAGGTTCCCAGGCAGGCAGGGTTCCAATGAAAGAATAATTCATCAGAATATTTCTGACCCCCTCTGCTAACTACCTGCCACTTCCCATTTATTATTAACAGAGCATTAACCCATGTTGGAAACCCTTGGGTTCTCTGTCATGCTTGTTTCTGGCTTCACCATCACCTAATGCAAAGTTCTACCTGAACAGTTACAGCTGCAGCATCTGGCCTTTATTTGTTTTGTGTGGAATTATTAATTATTGCAGAATCCAAGACTTCAAAGCTTTTGAAGTTAAGAAAATAGTACCATAATCACTGATTTCTGTACAGACTATAGGTGTCACTACTCAATCGATTTGGCAGAATTTATGCCATTTCAGGTTTTCTTGTAAATCTTTAGCAAGAGGTATATAAATTGATGGTTCACCTGGTAACAGCCTGTGCTCTCCATATACAATACTCTGGGGGGGAACCATCCCTGTGATGGTTTGCAGAAGCTGTGTTGCAAGATTTATTGTCAGTTGGTTGAATTAATAGTTATAAATAAACTCTTTGGGTAAGACAGGGTTTTTTTTGTTAATTGTCAGGGAGTGTAGGTCTTGAACCCTAGACCTCTCTTAAGATCGAGTATGTGCCAACCTGTCACACAGTAATCTATTTACAGTTACCAGAACTGGAAGCTGCACTGTAAGGGTACGTCTGCACAGCAGAGTTATTTTGGAATAACATCCGTTAATATGAAATAATGTTATGTGTTGTCTTCACAAGAAGCCATTATTTCAAAATAAATTTGAAATAACAAGCTTCTTACTCCGACTTCTTGTAAACCTTGTTGTACAAGGATTAAGTCAGCAGAATAGCAATTTATTTTGAAATAAGCAATGTGTAGATAGCCTATTTTGAAATTTGGCTCTATTTCAAATTAAACTATGCAGTTTGCATAGCTCAAATTGCGTAACTTATTTTGAGGAACACGTTACTGTGTAGATGTATCCTAACAGAAGCGGCGAGGAGTCCTGTGGCACCTTATAGACTAACTGAAGTGTTGGAGCATTAGCTTTCGTGGGCAAAAACCCACTTCGTCAGATGCATGTACATGCACCTGACGAAGTGTGTTTTTGCCCACGAAAGTTTATGCTCCAACACTTCGGTTAGTCTATAAGGTGCCACAGGACTCCTCGACGCTTTTGCAGATTCAGACTAACATGGCTACCCCTCTGATACTATCCTAACAGAGGATTCCATGGATGGGGTTTCATTGGAAGAACTTTGGGGGTCCACTCCTGATTGGTTCCTTGCTTCTATTTAAACCAAGTGCACAAACAGAAAATGAGTTTATAAAACTGGGTTTCTCCTGCTTAGAACTGTCTCTCCTATATTATAGCTACTCCTACGTCTTGTATATAAGCACCTGGTAAGCTTACTTTGCCTGTCTCCCCATCTCAACTCCCATTCTGACCATTAGCTCAGACCACTCACATCCTGCTCATGAGAGTTAATTGACAAGCTCTCAAATCAAGCAATATTTGGTGAATAATTTATACAGCATTTTCCATTGGTCATTAGATAAGTTATTTGTGAAAACATTTCTTCATTACATTATCAAGATTACTGGTTGCCCGTCTGCCTCCTGTCCTCAGTATTTTATCAGTATTGATATAAAACAAAAACATGATCTAAGATAACCAAGAAAGCAATTTTATGGTCCTTATTTTGAGTAGTCTGGAAGTTAAATTAGGGGATCTGAAGCCAAATTACATGTGTTCTTTTCATGATTCAGCAGCTAGAGATACAGCTATGGACAAAATATTTAACCTCTCTTATGTGGATTAGCTATAATAAACTGATAATTAAATTATACCCCTACAAATTGCTTCCGATGACATATTTGGGTGCTACACTGACTCCTGGATAGGACCCTGAAAGCTGTCACCACATGTTCCATTGGTGGACCTAAGTGGGGAGGCTATACATTTTAGGATGTGAATTTTCAACCAGCGGACAGAGGCACTTCAGTGAGTCACTCCCAGCTGAGACCTAATTATGTAAAGTTGTGCCATGTAGGCTCTAATGCTAACAAGCATCATGCATCTCCCTTAACAGTGACACATCTGGTGATCTTGGCCTCATCTACACTGGTACAATTTGTCACCAAAAACTGCTCTTTGGTGACAAAACAGTGAGAGTGCTTACACTGCAATGCAACGCTTGTCGGGAAAAAACTTCCAGCCTTGCAAGAGACTTTTTTCTTTTCCCCTCCCTTTATTATTGACAAAGACTCCAGTATAGACTCCGTTGTTTGTTTTATCGAGAGAATTGGCTTCCCCCAGTACCTCACAACGTCTGCCCTGATGGCTCTGCTCAGTGTTTTTTGATCTCTGCTGCCCTGCAGGCATGCACCCTTCCCCTTTCAAAGTTCTGGGAAGTATTTAACAGGTAAGGGGGGAAAAAAGGAACAAATCATTGGAATGCTCCTGTTCTGCACTGCTAGGAACACAGCAGCAGGCAAACTGCTGTTGCAAGGGGAGGACTGGAGAGACTGCTGTGCTGCTTTGATATTCCTTAGCATGGAGAGCTCACAGAGCTATGAGGGAATTCCAAGAAGCACGGGGATCAGCTCTACCTTCCCACAGCACTGCACTGTGAGGTGCTTACCCACATTGCTTGTCTCTGTCTGTCGACAGGGTGCTCACAATATGGCCATGAAATGTCAACAATAGGAGGCAGATAAACCAGTTTGATTGGTTTTCACTTTTTGGTGACTTTTGCATATCGACAGCATTGTCCGTACCAAACTTTCCCAGTGTAGAAATAGCCCTTGTCACACATTCCTGTATCTCAGCTGGATTCTCACTAATCTGGCTGAGCTGCAGGAAGTCTTTACCTATTAACCTACACTTGGGTCTTTTAGCCCATAAGGGCTGGTGTGGTCTCTGAGCTCTATTCCCACTTTTGTAGATCATGGGAGCATTTCCTGAAGGAAGAGGCACCTAGGATACCAGACACAGTTAAGGGTTTGTTGCAGCCTAAAGTTCCCCTCTGCTTACAATTGTCTCAAGATCCCACCAGTCATTATCATTATCCTTGAGCAAGCCCTTGCCTGCCAGCAGCCATCAACTCTCCAGCAGTATCAGCAAACTCAGCAAACACCCACTCCTCTACCATAGTTAGATCTGCCAACTATGCTGTTGCTCCTTGGCCCACTCCTGTTACAGAGGAGAACAGGTTGTGTTGATCATAAGCATAAGTTTGTTTTCATGACAAATATGTATATATATGCAAACTTGCTCAAGTAATGGATATAAAATGTCACACATCGCTCAGAGCAAAATTTGGCAGCTCCGAGGCTCAGCACTTTAAACAGGGGCCTTTTACTCTCAAAGGGGAGATACAGAGAGTTGTGCTCACTAAATGGTAAAACTGCAAGTTCCAGGGAAACAGAGGGACTACCTGTGTGGTGTTACAGTTACTGCTGGTAGAACTCTCTGGAAAGAATACAGATGAAAAACTTTTGCTATGTCGGGCTCAATTTGGAATGCATTAGACCCGCGTCACTAAAACCCAAAGCAGGGTTCTTAGGAAGCTTGGAAAACCAGGCTG
Source organism: Rafetus swinhoei (assembly GCA_019425775.1). Taxonomy (NCBI): domain Eukaryota; kingdom Metazoa; phylum Chordata; order Testudines; family Trionychidae; genus Rafetus; species Rafetus swinhoei. Next base: position 183,330,837 of record CM033437.1, on the reverse strand, counting down.
TTTTGACAGAGGAGCCCAACTATGCATTTAGAAACCTATCCTATATTTGCAAATGTTGGCCGTTAATTTTTAGAGCAGGTTTTATAGAATTTACCAATAATGTCGCTGAATGTTTTCCTTTCAATTGTAAAAATAAATTTGAGATTGCCTTTCTTCATGAGTTGGCCAGCTCTGTGGGTGGTCAAACAATGTTCATTAAATAAATTCAGGATATTTCCTGATAATTTTCTTAATACATTATCCTACATTTTAAATTTACTTTTCTGCCAAATCATTGTAACCATTCAATTTTTAACCAGTCAATTTCTGTGAATACTACACAGACTGACCTTGTCCTGGGTACAACAGCAGGTATTGACTACATAGGTGTTTGCTCTGAGCAATAACTTAACTATTAACGAATGTACTGTTCTGGAGAAAAAGTGAAAGTGCATGCCATGTCCACATGGGACAATAGCACAAAAGAAACATAAGGGAAACAATGACCTCTCAGGGTCCCTTCCTGTCTATGATTTTATGAAATCATGAACTATCTTGAGATCCAGAGTAAGTTCTGCTTTCCCAATCACAGTTTCTTTATCACACTTAAACAAGTAGCTGTTATTAGGGGGTAGCTTGTGGAAGTGTTAATACTAATACATTTACCTTAAAAATAATACTTACATTTATTTGTTGGGTTTTTTTGCTCATTAAATTTATAAATGCTTTTCAATGAATGTTGGTATTTTAGTATGTTTGCCTATTGCTTTTTCTACTAAAACCTCTAGAATCCAGGACTTTTAAAGAAATGTTTTTCCCATTAGAGACAAATTCTCCTTGCCTTACACATATTTACTTTTTCCCACTTCAGGATATTAAATTTGTTGTGTCTGAGACGTTTCCCTGTTTTTTCAAAGAGTTTAAAAATTACAGCTCTACTTTTCCTCTGTGAAGATTTTACAAAAAGAAATGAACAATTCTGAATCAGTCAAGAATTATAAATCCGGGCTACTATTCTAATATATTTCCATAAGAAAAGTATGTGACTGAGTTTCTCTTCTCACTATGAATTGTTATCCACTAGAGGGGTAGAGGATTAATTCCTTACTTGAAACAAGATGAGCAATGCAGTGATCCAAGGGGAAGACACCTAAGCATGTGTGAGGTATTAGGAACTAACATCAGTGGACGGTAACTAATGGAAAATACTTATATAGGTAAGTATGTCCTTCCTTATCTCTGGGGCATGGATTAGATGACCTCTTGAAGTTACTTCCACCCTTCCATTTCTATTATTCTAGCTCTGGAGAAGAACCAAGTTCTGATTTTCACAAGGTTCAAGAGACCCAGCAAACAAGCAACTAAGAATTGTATGAAGTAGGCAGTCTGATATAGAGGCTCTCACTTTATCCAAGAACAGTCATTACACTGTGACCAAAAGGGACAGACCTGCAAAAAGTATTTGAAGGACTTTGAAACATGTGGAATGTGGATGACACCTGCTAAGAGAGGAGTGCATACATGAAATAAACATATGCATACACCATACATGCATATAAACATAATATATATTGTTTTCAAGAGCTGTTTTCTCTGCATCACTTTTTTGTTTTAAAAGCCTGTAAGAGTGTAGGCTGGTCCCTAGCTAAGCCTGTAATAGCCCTTAGAACAGGGTTTCCCAACTTATCGGTCGGGACCCAAATATGGATTGCCATTACATTTCAAAAGGGTCACCAGGTGTCTCCCCAGGTGGCTCTTAAGGAGCCATTCATACATTTTTTGAATTGCCCTGGGTCACCAAGTCTTCCTGAATTGTCAAAATGGGTCCCCATTTGGAAAAGTTTGGGAACCGCTGCCTTAGAAGATAACATGACTAAACTCAAACTTAATATAAAGTGATAATAGTGAAGGCCAGGAGATAATTACAGCCTAATTTCCCCATCTCACAGGAGAGGAATATGAGACCCCACCCTTAAAAAGATAATGGTGAGATGTAAGTGCTAACACCAGGGATGCTGGTGGTGCTGCACCCCCATCCCTTGCTTGGAATAGTAATAACAGCCCAAAATTCATTCGTTCTGCTTTTAGCATCCACCTTATTAAAAAAATTGTTTCAGCATCTTTGTAGAGGTCTGCAACCTGCCTGACCCACAGGAGGATAAGAGATGCAGTTACCTGAAGAAGTGAGAGTTGCTAGGTTGCCAGCTTTCCCAAATGGATGGACAGTTGCCATTGCTGTGAATGGCCTCTGGTCTGTACAGTCAAGAAAGCTAGCCACCCAAAGTGAGACACATTTGACCCTTTCAACACATTATTAAAGAAAAGCCATTATGCTATTATGAGCACCATAGAAAAATCTATTACAAAGTCATATATAGAAAAAGGGGTGTTATTCCCTAAAATGGAAAGTCATATTCACTTGCTTTTTTGTTAGATACAACTGGGAAATCACCAATCCTACCAAACAGATTCAGTCGAGGAATAGAATTGGGGCCCTCTTTCCTCCCTTAGGAGCAGCAGGATTAACAATAGTGATTCATCCCTTCATCCCTTTCAGGCAGACTGGGCCAGCAGCAGAAGGGTACCTTAGTGCTTACTCCAGTAGTTAGGGTTGTAACTGTTTCAATGAGTGGACCAGGCCCTCAGTCCTCTTCTTCTCGTATTATTGGCAAGCTATCTTGAAGTTATCATGGCTTTGAGATGAAAGGAATGCTTCTCTTTCAGAGCAGTTGCTTCAGACTTTCTGCAAGTTCAAGCATTGTAGTACCTTGGTCACATTTTCCAAGGTTTTCTTCAAAACCATGTGGGCTAAAAACTTTCTGTCTTTTTAATGACTATTGAGATCCTTCCCTCAATTCATGACTCCAGGAGCTATGACCCTAGAGATGGGCCTATAGTGTCTATGAGTTATTTGGGCCTAGCTACTAGGTCCTAAATTAAGAGGCTGCTAGAATGTTTCTAACTAAATACCTCCCTCATTCCTTCCTGAGACCAAACACATAATCATAGGTAAGCAGCTGGTACTTTTCTTCCTTAACTCAAAATATTAACATTTCTGTTATGGTATCTTACATCATCAAGAAGAATCTGAAGGATCCATCCATAGCTTTGTGCTAATAACAATAACAGCTCTACTGGTTTAACATTACTGTATTGCACAAGTGATAGCTCTTCTAAATGTTCTTAGAATATTGGGGCATTTTGCTTTTAATATTTGAAAACAGCATTTTTCCTTACTGTTAAAATTTACACCATATAAATAGACCTTTTTTATGTTTTTCTATCTTATGAATCTATGCAGTGCTAGTTCTACCCACATGAGGCAGCTGCTCTTTATGTAACATTCCCATTATCTCTAATACTGTCACAAAAAAAGCATATCAAGAGGTGGCTTTTTCCGAACTAAATAATTTGTAATTAAGTTTTTAGACAAACCTTAAAAAGGCAATTTAGTGATGAGTGAAAGGTAAGTGATAAATAGTTCGGAAATCCTCTATTTAACAACCACACTGGGACAACACACTTAGCACATATGTTCTTTGAATGGCTCCCCACAAAAGTGAATTATTAACCCAGGTTTGCTAAAATTTGCTAAACTCTTGCTAAAGAATTAAAATGGCAGAGAAGGTTTTGCAGTTCAGATTTTAATTTGGGTAAGCAGTTTGAGTTTAATCTCAGACTTCCCCAGTAGTCTTTAACTTGAGCTGAAAGCCAATCTGTTGTGTCATATAGTTACTTTTACTGTGAATAGCTAACTTGGGTTAAAGTTAAAAAACAACAAATGGTCTGGTAGCACTTTATAGACTGACAAAACATGTAGATGGTATCATGAGTTTTCATGGGCACAGCCCACGAAATTTAACTTAGTTTACCTGAGTTAAGTATACAGCTTTTTTTCCCATGATGACAGGGTGTTTAGTGCTCTTAGGGATGAAGCATTTTCCCTTCACGGCCCAGCAAATGTGCTTCAACCCCAGGTTTAAAGCTGAATTCCTTTGCACTGATTTTATATTCTCCTGCTGATCATGGGAAAAAAGAAGGAAAAAAACAACCCCTTGACTCTTACTATAATCAGTGCGTAGTCAGCTCCCAACCTATCCAAGATCAGGGATGCCCTGTAGGGAAGTGAAAAAGGACACTTGAAATCAATGCCAGTAGGCCTGACATTTTTTTTTCCTCACCTTTGTGTGAATCATAGGTAGCTCCACTAAATGGAATTTGACTGATATAAGGAGAATTGGAGCCAGGGTTCTCCACCTCTATATAAATCTGACATAAAGGAGAGAGGGTGAACACTAGTACGTTAAGTGGATTAACAGAAGATTTCAGACTCTAGAGCTCCAAGGTAGTGCATGGCCAAAAAAGGACAGTTGGGTGGACCCTAAATTCAAGTAATGTGTGATGGGCAATGATGGGTGCAGAAGATGAAAGTAGGAGAAGTGGGGCAGAAGGGATTGGGCTGCCTTCTCCCCTAACTGGCCTGGGGCTGTTTGTGGATATGCTGGCTAAAGGACCCTGGGCCCAGGGATGTACCCAGGGAGCAGGGTCCACATGCAGGGTCTTGCCATGTTCCACCAACCTGCCCAATGCTGCAGCCCAAGAACAGGGTCCCAGTTCAGGTTCTAGCCCTGCTCCTCCTCCTGGTGAATGAAGTGGAGCTAGTCCTTGACCCTGCTCCCTGGCCAGAGTGCAGGGTGGAGCAGGGTAGGGCCCCGCTCCTCAGTTAGAGTGCTGGGCTGATGGAATGGAGCCAGCCCTTGTCTCCACCCCTTGTTTGGAACAATTGGTGGAAGGGGCTAGGTCCCTGAACCTTCACTCTGCTCCACACGTGCAGTACCAGGTGGAGCAGGGTCAGTCTCCACACCCCATCTTGTTCCCTGGCTGAAGCATAGAGCAGGCTGGTGGCATGAGGAGACCCCTGGAGACCTATGGTGGTGGGCCTAGGTGCAAAGTAGGTGGGCCATGGCCTACTCAGGCCCAACCATGACTGTGCCCCTCTCCAAGGCAGTTTCCTCTAACTGCTGCATTTATTTTTAGAGTTTATAAAATATTGAAGTTCCCACTCTGAAGGCTAAAAGGCATATTGAAATGTTCAGTTTTTGTTCTAAGCATATAAAAGGGACAAAGAAATTGGAACTAAAGTGTCTAGGAATAACAGGCAATGATTTTTTTTCAGAAATGGGTGTCTAAAAGTTATACCTTTAAGACCTTGATTCACACATTACTTAAGCACATGAAAGGCATGTCCACACAGCAACATTATTTCGGAATAATGGACATTATTCCAAAATAACTTTGCAAGCCTCTACACAGTAAGCCCATTATTTTGAAATAATTTTGAAATAATGGGCAGCTTATTCCAGATTCTGTCCCCCTCATTTTATGAGGAATAACCCTTATTCTGAAATAGCTATTTCGGAATAGTGCATGGGTAGATAGGTCAGCTGGAGTTACTTCGAAATAAGGGGCCTCCAGAAAATCCCACAGATGCCCTGCTCTATCCATACTCTTCAGAACTCTATAGTTTTCCACTCCTGCTGAGCCCCCCACTGCTGCCAGTCCTGCCTCAGGCAGCAACCAGGACCTTGACCAGAGCTGAAAAAGACGCGCACCTTCCTGGTCTGGTTTGGAGATCCTGGACCTCATTGAGGTCTGGAGCGAGGAAGCAAACCTCAGGATCTCCACATCAGATGCAGGAATGCGGACGTGTATGGCTGGATGACCATTAGTGTGGTCACCAAGGGTCACAGCTATGCCCAGGAGCAGGTCAGAATGAAGGTGAAGGAGCTGAAGCAGGCCTATGCCAGGGCCAGGAAGCACAGCTCCCGCTCCAGGGTAGCATCCAGACCTACCCGTATTACTCCCAGCTCCACCGCATCCTGGAGGGGGGTCAGTCCCTCCTCTCCCCTCCCACCCCGTAGTAGAGTCAAGGCTGGAGATGCCCATTGTCACCCTTCTGGGGGGGCGCAGACAGTGAGGAGGAGGAGGAGGAGCTGGATGATGCCAGCATCATCTCTGTGCCTGCAAGCCAGGACTTCATGCTCACCCTGGAGCCAATACCCCATGCCGTGGACATCTCCCAGGCATCATCAGAAGCCAGGGAAGGACCACAGGTGAATGCCATTTCTTTTCCTACATGGGTGGAGGTGGCAGGTGACAAGGGGTCGGGGCCTACTCCTCACTTGGCCTTCTCAGCCTGGGGATTGCTCAGCAGCCTGTGCACATGGGTGCATGACGAGCACCAGTCCGGGGCGCACTACCCTAGGAGGCTGCCACAGAGGACCCTTGTGCCTTGTACTCATAGGGTCTGGGGGACCTGCCATACTCCTGACACCGGGGTGGCACACCCTCCCACCAAAACCCACCACTAGAAGGAGTCTGGGGACATGGAGACAGACAGACAGACAGACAGACACACACACACACACACTCTCTCTCTCTCTCTCTCTCTCTCTCTCAGGAGTTCCGCACAAGGGCATACCCACACACTTGGGGCAGCACCCGCTCCTGGGGACGGCACGCCAAGGAACAGGAGTATCTGCCACTCTCACAAACCTCTCCTCCCTCAACACCCTGTCCACTTCTCCTCCAGTCCTCTCCCTCTGGGACACTACCACTGCTGGACCTGACAGCTGCCCCGTTGCCCCCCACCCGCCCGCAGGCCCCCGGTCTGGCTGGCCGCTTCCCATGCCTGCTTGTCCCTGGGACGTGTGGGTAGTGAGGCTTCCCCCTGGACAAGCCACAGATGGCCTTGCTCTAAGCACATTGCCTTTGTCTGACCTGAGAACTTTTGGTCTCAGCTCAAAGATGAGGGCAAGGCTTCAGGCACCCTTTCTCCAAGGATGACTGACATTCTCTTTATTCTACACAGTTGGACCAGCTGCAAGAGGTGTGCAGTCAACTCCTCCCTGACTGCCTCCCAACTCCATGTGACCTGCTTGCACAGGAGAACACATGAAGATCTCCAGAGAGAGAACATAGCTGCCCTGCGAGCACTGTATGGAGCAACAGGACCACAGAATGGAGGAGGACCTGCAGCTGAGCTGTGAGACCTGCCGGGAGATGAGGGAGCAGGGCTGGATCATATGCACTGCTCTACAGGTAGTGATCACCACCATGGTTTCCACTGCAGCTGCATCTCCCATGCCAGCTGCTGCTGTCACTCCTGCTGCTGCTCCTGCCCCAGTTCCTTCCCCAGCTCCTACCCTCACCAGGTCCCACCCATGGCCATTGAGGGCCCCACACACAAGGCAGTGGGACCACCAAGCCAGGCACCACTCCCAGCCCCAGGCCTGAGCCTCTGCTCCCCCTCCTCCCCTTCCACCTCCTTCCTCCCCCCCTCCAAGGTTCTTTCCCCAGCAGCTCCACAGTTACATTTACCCCAATTAAAAATGAAGAGTTTATTTTTTGAAAACAGTATAGTTTGTCTCTGCAGGGCTGGGGGAAGTGAGGGGTGTTGGAGGAAATGCAAAGAGGGGCAATGCATAGGCCCCTTGCGGGGAGGCCCAGGGGAGAGTGTCACTGAGGTCCTTCTGTGAAACTCCTCCTCAGAGCCTTCCAGATGCGCACAGCCCCCTGATGGCCCTGCTGGATGGCAGCCGTGTGCAGCTGTTCAAAGGCCCTGCCAATCAGGTTAGCCTCTGCCCCTCACCCTGGGAGGAACGTCTCCCCCATCTTTCACAAATATTGTGAAGGACACAATATGCCACCACCACTCAGGGGAAATTCCACTCCCTGACATTCAGGTGGCTGAGGAGGCAATTGAATCTCACCTTCAAATGCCTGAAGGTGCCCTCCACCACAATGTTGGCCCTGCTGAGCCTTGCATTGAAGCATCCCTTGCTTTCATCCAGGTGTCCAGTGTAGGGCTTCATTAGCCAGGGGAGCAGAGGGTAGGCTATGTCCCCTGCAATACAGACTGGCATGTCCATGTCCCCAACTCTGATGGTGCAGTTGGGGAAAAAAGTGCCTGCATGCAGCTTCTGGAAGCGGCTAGAGTTGTGGACGCTGTGCGCCTTCCCCGACCACCTGACGTAAATGTCCATGAACTGCCCACAGTGGTCTGTGACAGGCTGCAGGACCATCAAAAAGTACCCCTTCTGGTTGATGTATTCAGCTCCCTGGTGGTTGGGAGCCATCAGTAACTTTCTCCCCTCTCCCCACACACACAGTTGGGGAAGAGCATGGCAGCAAAGCCAGTGATGATGGGGTCCACAACTCCCAGGTTGATGATCTTGCACAGCAAGACAGTGTTGATGGTCTGTACCACCTGTGGAAGGAGACAAATAAACAGAGAATCACATTAGCGCCAGGGCCCCTCAGGAGGTCCACAAGCTGCCCCTCCCCCCCCCACACACACCAAGAGCAACCCCTACTTACCCCATTCCCCATCAGGACTTTGTGAAGGCGGGACTGAAAAACCTCCTGGGAGGTTTACTCCACCCTCCTTCCCTAGGTAACCCCATTTCAGAAGTTCTCCCCACTCCCAGGACAATAGCCCAAGAGCATCATGCCTGAATGGGCATGGCCTGGACAGTTGATCTCCCCCACACTGAACTGGTTCCCCACAGAGTGGTAGCTGTCCGGTGTGTCAAGCTTCCAGATGGCAATGGCAACACACTTCTGTAGGGGAATGATGGGTCACGTGTGGGTGTCCCATCACCTGAGGACAGGGGCCAGTCACTCACACAGCTCTAGAGAGGTGTCGTTTTGCATGCGGAAATTCTGGAGCCACTTCTGGTCTCCCCACCACTCCTTGACGATCCAGTCCCACCAGTCAGAACTGGTGTCCAGATGCCAGAAGTGCACGGTGGGCAGGGGAGGGCAGGTGGAGAGAGGAGGAAGTTCCCTGCAATGATCTAGGGGTTATGTTCCTGTTGGGCTTGGAAGGAATCCCATAGAAGGAGGTGCAGCACAACCTGTAAGAGACATTGACTGCTGGGAGGCAGGTCTGGCTCCATGGCTAGAGAGCTGAGGTGTCAGCAAGGGCAATCACAGCAGACAGAGAAAAAGGCTTTGCTGTCCCTTGAGGAGGTAGGCAAAGGTGAAGAGCCTGAGACATGGTTGTACGGGGCGGGGAAAGGGGGGAGGGGATTCCTTTAAGCTTGAACCTCAGAAAAGGCTCAGGCAGAAGCTCCAGGAAGTAACTGCTGTCCTGATGCCCTGCCTGAAGTGCTTCTGGGTGGCCTTAAATGCGATTCAACATCCAACGAGTGTGGACGCTCTGTTTCAAAATAGTTCAGCGCTATTTGAATGGGTATTTGCTGTGTAATAAGCTATTTTGGAGTATTTCTTCCGGAATAGCTTATTCCGAAATAGGCGTACAGTGTAGACATACCTGAATAGTCCCATTCAGCAAGGTATTGAAGTGTTTGGGGAACATTAAGCATGTGCATGGACTTTAATTAAAGTTAAGCATATGCTTGCTTACCCAACTCAGTTGGGGCTTAAATAAATTACCTAATTTTAAAAACATGGAGCACCCAGCAGATCCCATTAGGCCCTTAAATATCAGGACAGCGGCCTATTTTCAGTGGGAGTCCGTAAAGGGAGCAGAGCACTGGGACTAAGTGTTCTTGACACACTGTGTTGCTAAGCAGATGGACTGCTATCTGTAGTACAAGGTAGCACAAAAATGACATGCATTCTCAGGGTAAAGTGGAATCATTTTAACCTCAGCAATGCCTGCAAAAACCATCAATTCCAAAAGATTTATGCAGGACTCCAGATCAATAACACCTAAGTAGGTGGTAACCAACTTGAATCCTGTTAAAACAAACATTGAAATAAAACAAAATAATCTACATGGAAATTCTGTAACTGGAGATGTATTGAGCTGTAGTAATTTAGGTAGCAAGTGAACCATGATGTTCTTCAGTTCATTCCCAAACACAGTAGATAATTACTTAATTTCCAAGTGATGGTTAGAAAACCACTGGGGAGTTGATGGAGAAGCTACCAATAGATAAAGCATGTTCACCTTTTAAAATTTAAATATACCTACTGCAAAATGCTTCATTTACAATAACATTTTTCTGGGTCTCAAAAATCCAAAGCTGGAGGTCCAGTGAAAAGGACAAAGGCATAATTGCATTTCCTTCAATTTCTTTTGTAACTTTAAGTGACATCAAGAAATATTTTATAAAATGCATCTTCTGCATATTTAAATGCAAAACACATTAAAATGTAGACTAAACAAAAAGCTATTCTATGTTCATTAAATACTAACTGGTAATTAGAAACATTGATTGAGGCCTGAGAACTTTATAATCTACATTTTTACATTGTGGGTTATTATCAATGATTATATTCTTAACAGTCAATTGAAATTTAACCTACAAGAGTAATTTCTTTCAAGTTTAAATTATAGGTATACTTAAATGGATTTTTTGAAAATGACCTAGTTTCACGCATGCTCAATTTTGCTGGATCCATAGGAATGTTGTTTACTTTACAAATGATTGCTAAAGGGTGTACTGAGCTAGCCAGCCAGGGAACCCATCGTGTTACTGACCTCAACACACTGTGGAAAAGAGAGGAAGTGCTCTGTTAGGGTAGCCAGACCTCATTATATTTAAGAACTATCCTGTAATCTTCATTTCAGAAAAATAATGACAGGAGCAATAATTATATTTTGTGAAATTTTCCTAATCATACCCATGGCAATCTTTTGTGAGTTTAGTTAACATCATAGAATTCTCAGTCCTCCATTTTCAAGAGAGGGCCAGACCTGTGTGTTGTATAAGGGACTTCATAAAGTCAGGGTATCCTACAAGTAGGTTAATCTCTAGCTCTCTGCAGAGGTACTCATACTGGTATCTGTGCTTTGTCAGTTTCTACAACTCTGCTCTCTTAATAGATTTGTAAGGTCAGAGTGGTAGCTCACAAGTAATTTTGAGACCATCTGGGACATTAGACACCTGAGGCCATTTTTTGACAGAAGAAAACTGCCTCCTCTGTGCTAGCGATGAACAAAACACAAAAATCCAGTTTGGGATCAACTTGCATTGATTGGGCTGGTAACCATTCATAACTGCAGTTATGACAAATTTATGCATGCAGATGTCTCTACTCTAACGTCTCTCTAGATGCCTCTCTGGCCTCTTCCTTTATTCACTTTTTTTTTTTACATAGTACAGTGGATCCCTGCTTTCTGATTGGGATTCCTAGGAAAATGGATTTGTTGGTTTGGATGTCACTTGGTCTCCCCTGGGAAGAGTTGATTTGGGCTGATGAGGTAGCGTTATTTAAGAATCTGGCCAAGACTGTGAAGCTGATCTTTATACTTCCACAGTTTCCAGAGTAGCAGAGGAACATGTGTTGAGTATGATGAGGCACAGCAAAACATTCCAAAACAGATTGGAGTTCTCCACAACCTTCTCTTAGATCATAATAGAGAGATGTCGGTAAACAACTGTTTTGAACTGGCAAAAATCACTGGTGACTTGGCAATAACAACAGAAGAGAAGACATTCCAAAACAGTACTGAATGTGTAATTCAGAAAACATCATTCATAATATATTAAGTATTTATAACTTGCTGGTGAAAACATTGTCTCAGATCACGTGCCCCAGTCAAACTATGCTTGATGCAAGACCTGATGAATAAGAAGCAATTTTAAGCTGCCTTTTTACTCTTGGATCTTTGAAATAAGTTAAAACCATGTCAGGGTTCCTCTAATTTACTCTCATTTCCCCTTCCTCTGGAAGAAGTAGGTTATGGACAGATAGGAGGATGGTGCAGCACTGGGATGGGTTACCTAGGGAGGTGGTAGAATCTCCATCCCTAGAGGTTTTTAAGTCTCATCTTGACAAAGCCCTGCCTGGGATGATTTAGTTGGGATTGGTCCTGCTTTGGGCAGGGGGCTGGACTCAATGACCTCTTGAGGTCTCTTCCAGACCTAGGATTCCATGATTCTATGATCTGATTTTTTGGCAGGTTGGGCTCATTACTTGTATCTGTTGCTCTCTTGTACTAATGTTAATACATGGTGGTTCTCCCAACAATGTACTATAATTATCTCCTCCAGATTAAAAAGAAATATGCACCACAGTTTTTATCTTCACTTACCTCAAGTGCAGTTTGCAGATGTGTCCTTCATAAAATCCTACATCTATCCAAGTTAATAGGAGTCTTTCCACTGACTTCATACAGTTTTGAATCTGTCATTTAATCCATAGGATGCAATTCTACGGTCAATATTAAGTTTTAGCAAAACTCTCAGGGAAGTCATCTGAATCAGGTTAAGTGTGATAGCCTGTCTCATGCTAAGTAGCATCTTACCCCAGGAGTAAGGGTATCCAAATCTGGCACTTAGTGACTGACATTTTAAATAATGGTGTTTTTCCATGGGTAGGTGGTAGCTTAGATGGGGGAAGTCTTTGCCTTCCCAAATTGCTAGGCATGGCACCACCCACATTCCACCCCCAAAGCATCTGCTATAGGCGTTCTGAGGGCGGAGTATTGCTGACCCCAGGACCCTCCATGCCTGTGCTCTGGGGGCTGGCAAAGTTGGAGCTTTGTGCCCTCCTCCCTCCCTAGTGTTCCAGGCCGTGGAGGCTGGGGCACGTATGCTCACCTTTTTGCCTCTCTTCCCCTCCCCATGGTGGAGGGAGGTGCATGTGCTTGGCACACTGCCAGGGCCGGCCCACAACATTTTGGAACCTGAGGCGGGGAGCTCAAATGACGCCCCCATGCTCCCTCATTTGGGCCAAAACTTTGAAAGGTCTCAATTCTGCCTTCTTCCTGTTCTACTCCTCTCATGGCACTCCACCATCTCTGTGCATCTAGAGCAGAGAGAATACATATGCACCAGAAGCAGACACAATTTTCTACACTCTGGGTCCTAGTGGTGCCCCCCACCACAGTCTGGCATCTGAGGTGGCCGCCTCAGTTTGCCTCATGGCAATGCCAGCCCTGCACATTGCCTGCCTCCTCCCCTCCCTATGGTGGGGGTGGGGCCTCAGCAGAAAGGGCAGGGGTTTAGGTGGGGCTGGGAGCCTGCCTCTTCCAGCACTAGCTGCACCAACTGTCCATGTTTTTCCTTTTATTTTTTAATATCTATTGAGTCATGTTCGTTCTGTAATAATGTGTAGTAATGTTCATTTCCAAAAGATCTCAAAACAAAACTGATTTACAGAACTATCCATTTTCTCGACTGATTAAGAAAATGCATCCAATTACATAGGTATATTATTAATGTTCATCGGTAGTGTAGTAGAATTAAAATTGCAATGCTTCCCAATCATAGTTTAAGCAGTGCAGTAATCAAGCATTAATTTAGCAAGTTCATTTTTCCATTACACTGTTTTCAACACAAAGTTACTATATTAGTACTTCCAAACTGAAGTTTAAACCAGATGATTGTCTGGTAGAGGAAGTCTAAAAGATAACTTGCATTATGTACAAATAGAGGTCAACTTTGAGAAGCCACAGTCCATGCTTGGGACTACTTTTCTTTAATTACTTTTAAAATGGAAGATAAGAGGATCTGGTTGAGAATCTCTAAACATTAACACCTATTGAAATGAAGGTAGAAACCGCATATTTAAAAAGAGATCTTACTACTTAAAAGTGTTTTATAGCTTTGTCCCCCTATTGACTATTCCCTCAATATCAAAACAGAACTGAAATTGCACAACTATATTCATTTCAACTTTCCATTAAAGTGTCCCATAATCTGAATCTACCCATTTCAAGTTAGGCTTGATGTATGCACCACAGTATCTGACTAGGGGAGAAAGAGAGAAGGAACTTTTGATTTTCTAGGGACTTTTGGAGGTTAATGTTCTCTCTCTCACCCTTGTCCCAACAGAAAAGAATCATATCTATCTTTCCAAATAGTGTCCTATGTACATGTTTAGTGTGTCAAGCTTTAAAAGTATTTTTATTGTAACACAACTTTATTTTCATCCTTTCCCTTCACTTAATCTTTAATTCTTCCCCTTCTGTTTTCTTTTTTGTCTCTCCTTTAGATAAGAATGCTTTTTATTTAAGCCTTTTCCTATTGTGTTGCATCAGAAATTTGATTTTATGTGAAATACATTCTTTTGTTTTTAACCTCAGATTATCTGTATATTTTTAAATTTAGGAATATAAAATATTATAAGCCTGATCTTCTCATGGGTTATTGATCTTTTAGAGGTTTATGACAATATGTGAGCATTTTCTATATACATACGAGTTGCAAGCTTTTGTTAAACCATTCCATGGAAACTCATGACACAACTTTAGAAGCAAGCGTAAGCAAGAGAGAACTTAAGGGTTAGTTAGCAATATCCCTTTAACTGAGGCTGATTGTTACAAAAGAAGCAATACATGACCCATAAAAAAGCTTTGTCTGAAATTCTGTCCAAACTGTATCCTAGAATACATTTCAGTTTTTCCTCCACCAGTTTTAAAAGGAACATTCTATAATTGCCAAACTGAATTTTATACCAGTTAAAAGTCTCTACTTTTGTTGGAGAAACCATAACTGCTCCTTTAAACTTATTTTTCCTGCCACTTATTAACGCTGGCTTAGAAAAACCCTATGTAGCAGGTGCAAAATGTTCACAAATAATACGTGGAGACATGCCAAATTGCATAACAAATGGCACTGCATATTAAAAATAATGAGTTAGAGAATGTAAATTCAAATTTGGGGTCTTTGCAAAAGTAGACTTTGTGACTTAATAGCCTCTTATGGACTTGTACCTCATTGAATATTTTTGCAGACATGAGTATGCCCAGAGTCTTCATAATAAAAATCTTCATGAAATGTTTATTGGGAGAAAATGGATGGAAAGTGAAAAATTCCATATTTAAAGATGGAATTTAATGTTGCCTGATTTTTTCCCTCAGCAGTATTCCATATTTTCATTACAGTGAGACTAAACAGTTGAGGCAAAAGAAGAACTGGCCACAACATTTTCATCTTTTATTCAGCTAAATTTTTTCAAGCTTTAATCTTTTGCAAGCTTTTAAAGTTACCTTTTCAACCCACTTATTCCCAGTGAGAACAAGCTAGCTGTTTCATTCTTCCCTGTGAGGCTATGCAGCCCTCTACCCACTTCTGACATTGTATCATAGTCACTTCACTATTGGTGTCACGATCCAATCCCTTTTTTCTTGTTGGTGCCTGCGGAAAACATTTTTGTGTAAATGTAGCAGCAGTCTGAATCCTCCCTACAACTTGCATCTCAGAATGTATGACAGGCTCATATCCTACAGCCATTGAAATGACAGAATCCTAGAAATGAGGGTCCGGAAGGCATGTCAAGAGATGATATGGTCCAACCCCCTGCACTAAAGCAAGCATAAGCACTCCTAGACTATCCTAGACTATTGTCATATTTATTGTATCAATTCAGAAGACATTTTGCTCTCAGGGGACCAATTTTGGGGAAGACAAAATCATTCACAGATCAGTTTGTGAAAACTATTTCCAACTGAAAATTTAATGTAAAATAATCATGGCAGCAATTTTTGAAGAGACAAGAGGATTACAGCAATATACACATACACACTCATTCTCAAATGAGCATGAAGATAGCCACGCCTTGTTTACTTTGGATTTAATTTAAAATATAGAATAAGGATTTTTACCATAAGAATGGCCATACTGGCTCAGACCAAAGGTCCATCTAGCCCAGTATCCTATCTTCAAACAGTAGCCAATGTCAGATGCCCCAGAGGGAGTGAACAGAACAGGTAATTAACAAGTGATCCTTTTCCTGTCATCCATTCCAGCCTCGGACAAACAGAGGCTAGGACACCATTCCTGCCCATCCTGACCAATAGCCAATAATGGAACTAATCTCCATGAATTTATCTATTCTTTTTTGAACCCTGTTAAAGTCCTGGTCTTCACAACATCCTCTTGCAATGAGTTCCACAGGTTGACTGTGCGCTGCATGAAGAAAAACTTCCTTTTGTTTGTTTTAAACCTGCTATCTATTAATTTCATTTGGTGACCCCTAGTTCTTATGTTATGGGAGGACGTGTCTCACTAGATCTTTCTTTACCACAATGTGGAGCACTAATCTCAGGCACCAAGATATTGTCAACTAAAACAGAAACAACAGCTGCTAAATACCAACTGAGAGTGGTCTTCCCTCTCATCTTCCTGCTTAGCATGTCTAGGTGCTGGAGAACAGTGAGTAGGTCCAAAGCAGCTCAGAGTTCTGATTGCTGATCAAGAAACACAAGGTCATCCAGCCCCTGTGCAGCCAAATGTTTGCTTTGTGTCCTGCAGCAGCTGGGGCTAGTAATTAACCCCTGCCCTTGGGAGGGAAGCAGTCAAAATAGAAACCATCTCTACTGCACCATTCCTTCTGTGATCCCAGGGAAAGTAGAAAGGAGTCATACAACTTTAAACCAGAAATTAGAATGGAAAGGAGTGAGGGGAAAGATAGGACATAATGGTTCTCATTATGTGGAAGCAAATAAAAAGGCCTAATCCTATCAGCATAGCCAAAGAATTATCAATTTATTGGACCTGTAGGCTAAGACTACAAGAGGAACTGAAGGAAAAAGCATACACGGTATGCAGCTCATTGATGTTCATTCTAAGGTTTGTAAGGAGACACAGTAAACCAAACATTTTAAAATATCTTAAACAAGCCCAAGTTTAGTTAAATTATGTATCCTTTTAGTACCTGCAGAACCTCAAGCATTGTTTGTGATGCCTATCTGACTCTGGAAGATTTTTAAATGCCTGATCAAAAACCCACTGACATCAATGTAAATACTCCCATTGACTTCAATGGACTTTGGGTATGGCTCTGAGTTTTAAGGGCAAATTCACAGCCCCTTTAAATCATACATGCTTTTTTAGGTCCAGGGTATAAATAGGCCTTTTTCACTCCCACCACTATCACTACAACAGGACCAGCACAGTATTGCTTCCTGCTGCTGTAGACAGTTTTTTTTTTTTTTTGTCTATCTCAGAGCACATAATATCATAGAATCATAGAACACTAGAACTGGATGGGACTTCAAGAGTTCATCGAGTCCAGTCCCCTGCCCTCATGGTAGGACCCAGTACCATCTAGACCATCCCTGATAGATGTCTGTCTAACTTTTTCTGAAATATCTCCAGCGATGGAGATTCTACAACGTCCCTAGGCAACTTATTCCAGTGTTTAACCACCCTGACAGTTAGGAACTTTTTCTTAATGTCCAACCTAAACCTCCCTTGCTGCAGTTTAAACCCATTGATTCTTATCCTATCCTCAGAGGCTAAGGAGAACAATTTTTCTCCCTCCTCCTGGTGACACCCTATTAGATACCAGAAAGCTGCTATCATGTCCCCTTTCAGTCTTCTCCTTTCCAAACTAAACAAGCCCAATTCTTTCAGTCTTCATTCATAGGTCATGGTTTCTTGACCAGTGGTCACCATCCAGAAGATCGGGATCTACTGGTAGATCTCAGAGCCTCTGACAGGTGATCCTGACTGGTTTGGCCAAGAGGCTGTCAAGTGCTGGCGCTTCAGCTGTCCCTCCCCCCACAGCTGTGCGTCTTCTGCCCTTTGCCTTGGAGCAGCCCCTCCCCCTTCCCCGAAGCTTCCTGCTTTCTGTGCAGGGCAGAGGAGGGAGGGGAGGGGTTCTGATGTCAAGGTGCCCCTTCCCACTCTGTATCCTATCTCCACAGAGCAGAGAGGGGGCACAAAAGGACTTGGGATGGAGTTTGCTGGCTGCTTTTGGGAGTGGTGCAGGGCCATAATAGGGGTGACCCTGCCTTAGCCCCACTGCACCACCACCCAGGAGCCACCTGAGGTAAGCAGTGTCCAGTTGGAGCCCACATCTCGAATTCCTACCCCAGTCATGAACCCCAAACACCTAGCCTTGAGAACCCCTGCATCCAAACACCCTCCCAGAGGCTGCACCTAGAACCACCTTGGGTACCCCCAACTATATTTGCCCCAAGCTCAGCTCAGAGCCCCCCTTGCACTCCAAATCCCTTAATCCAAGACCAGAGTCGGCACCCCAACCCACTGCCCCTGCTTGGTGAAAGTGAGGGAGGATGGGCAAGAGAGGGAGGATGGAGTGAGCAGGGGCAGGGCCTTGGAGAAGGGGCACAAAAGAGGTGGGGCACAGGTATTTGGGTTTGAGATAGATCTTGGATTACACTTAAATTCAAAAAGTGATCTTGTGCTTAAAAAGGTTGGAGACCACTGCTCTAGACCTTTAATCATTCTTATTGCTCTTCTCTGGACCTTCTCCAATTTCTCCACATCTTTCTTGAAATGTGGTGCCCAGAACTAGACACAATACTCCAATTGAGGTCTGATCAGCGCAGGGTAGAGCGGAAGAATGACTTCTCAAGTCTTGCTCACAACACACCTGTTAATGCAACCAATCTCTGTGTTCATGAGTCAAAATGACCTTTCCAGTCCTCATATTACCATATGCAAAGAGGCAGCTTAGCCTTAGATAATCAGTGCAGTTTCTGCTACTCTGTGACTTACAGAACAATGAAATCTAAAGTTTCCATGATGAAGTTTAGCCAAACATAGCCAAAACATTTTCATTCATCTTTATAGCAAGAAAACATCATAAAAATTGTTCCAATTTCATGAATGCATCACAAACTCAGAAGCAGGTAATTTTGACTACAGAGAAAAATAAAAAAACATATTTTGCGCTCCTCTACCCTGAACTTTTGTAGACTTGCCCATCACTAAAAGAGACTTTAAGTAGATGCCAGAAACTCACTCAGCCTATGCAGAAGTTTTACAGCATAACCTCCTTATATTAGAAACATGGCCATAGTTATATAAATTGTGAAGGCAGTATTTTTTCTGATGGAAAATTAACAAATATGAAAAAATGATTTTTGAGGGGCTTGTCAGTTTTCGGACAAAATTTTTTCACTTGAAAATTTCCTCAAATTTTTTTGTTTAATTGAAAATTTAGCTTCTAGTTAAAAATGGCATTAGATAGAAAATTTTTAATAAGCCTTTGATGTCTTTACAACATTAAGAAAGACATAACGACTTGGATTCTTATCAGATATGAATTGGTATAGCTCCCTGGGCTTCAAACCATACATGTTAATTTCATTGACTGCAATGGAACAATGTCACTTTACAACATCTAGAAATCTGCCTACAAGAAGAGCTAAAATACAAGCAATGTTATGTTATATTACGTTATGTTACACTATCATCTTAGACATTGGCTTTTGGAATTATATCTACCAATTAATCAGTCTGTTTATATAATGCCCACAGTTTTCTGGGTACATTGCAGACAATCAAGGAAGCCATTGTGCCTGCCCACAACGTTTTTGCATTTCAAACAACAGGTCAGCATGTTGGGCACCACTCTTTTATTTACATTTGGGTAGTGCTCCTTATGTTATTACATCCATTTTCTCTCAACTCATTTTGAGATTTCTAGTCTAATGGCTGCCATATCAAATCACAGCTAGTAATGTAGAGTTATACAGAAGGATCTCAGAAAATCGCAGCTACTTATTGTCACGTGTCTTAATCATGCTTAACTTTAAGATTGGAGATCAATTCATTTTATATATATATATATCCTTGCAGTATTCATACTTACTCTTAAATTTAACCATGTTAGATGTTATGCAAATTCAGTGCATTTTGCTTTCACAGTGTAGAATAAAAGCACTGCACTTTAAGAACACATTTTGCATAACAATATTAAGTTCCATATATTATATTAAAATGCAAAATGTGCAGTTTTATGTGGCTGCAAGAGCGTAGGCGGAACATATTCCTCAGTGTAAAGGGAAAACATATCCCTAATAAAGCACTGCACCTGTATAATAATCAAATCTACTGGTAACTATGTTTATGCACAAAAAGTAATGTTTTACATTTTTGCTTTATTTTATGAAGTATGATGGCTATCTTATCCATTAAAGCATTCTAAAAGATGGTTTTTAATACAAAAAATACACAGGTACTTTATTATTTGTGCATTAAAAAAAAGAGAAATATAAGGTCAAATTCCTGATACCATAACCAGGATGCACAATCAGACAGCAAATTAATTGTTCTCTGTAAATCAAATATGGGAGTGCACTTTAAGGGCTAAGTTCCAGTTCTCAATATGCTCCCTTTGCTTTATCCCAAGTATGTCACAGACCTGACTCAGTCAGGTAGTTGAGGAGTCCACTGCCCTGATAACTCTAGAAAGCACTGAGAGAGCTATGTTGGCTATATACCAAGCTTCTTTCATAGCACCTCTGGTGTACAGGACAAGTGATAGGCATGGTTGGAGGATCCTTGGCTGATGCGATCTGTTGGATACTGTGTTTACCGCCACAAGAGCCTGAAAGGGGTTAATGAGCCTGAAGAGGATGCAGCTGAATGGGTAAGACAAACCTGAGGGGAATTAGGTGACCTAAGTAATCTCAGACTGATGATATTACCCATCTGAGAAGGAACAGGCTTCTATAAAGCTAGGAATGTGGCTGCGGAGAGGGAACAGAATGGGTTGAGTATAGGAGATAAATGGTTTTCTGGCCCCAAATGAAGTCAATCTGGAAACTGAAGAAAAGTCTATTTAGAAAGGGAGGATGGCTACAAAGCGGCTGTGTCTAGACTGGCCAGTTTTTCCGGAAAATCAGCCGCTTTTCCGGAAAAACTTGCCAGCTGTCTACACTGGCCGCTTGAATTTCCGCATAAAGCACTGACTTCCTACTGTAAGAAATCAGTGCTTTTGTGGAAATACTATGCTGCTCCCGTTCGGGCAAAGTCCTTTTTGCACAAAACTTTTGCGCAAAGGGCCAGTGTAGACAGCTGAGATTTGTTTTCTGCAAAAGCCCGATCGCTAAATTGGCGATCGGGGATTTTTTTGCGAAAGCGTCTAGATTGGCCACGACGCTTTTCCGCAAAAAGTGCTTTTATGAAAAGCGCCCATGCCAATCTAGATGCTCTTTTCGAAAATGCTTTTAACAGAAAATTTTTCCGTTAAAAGCATTTCCAGAAAATCATGCCAGTCTAGACACAGCCAGTGTGTGTGTGTGTGTGTGTGGGGCTGGAGAAGAGTAGAATCAGAAGATAATATCAGCAAAGAAGAATAGTGGACAAAGGAAATAGACCCAAATATTATAACTGCAGTAGTCATAGCCAAAGAAATAAGATTAGGTGATATTAAACCTGTGTGAGTAACTGGATTTTTTTTTAAGTTATGGTAAAAAACTAAAAGGATATGGTAAAACTAGAAGCTAAAATCAGGGGATATGGTAAAAACTAAAAGGCTGCAAGATGGTGACCTTTCAGCTGAACCTAAAAACAAAGAGCAAGCTGATCAATGGCTAGAAACTAAAATACAAGGGGAAAATAAAGTGCCAGCTACCAAAGTATTTGACTGAAATAAAGGAGGTGTTATATGACGTGATATTGGAGCAGACCAATGATGAGATAACCAAAAGCACAGAAGAAGATAAAGTGCTAGTATCTAAGGTATGTCTAGACTATGATTTTTTGGGGGGGAATACCCTGAAAAAACTCCGCCGCGTCCAGGGAATGTCTCCCGGGTTTTTTTGTTTTTTTCTTTTGTGGAAGAGCAGACAAGGAAGAAAAGATCTTCTGAAAGAGGATTTTTTTCCAAAATGTGGCCCAGTGTAGACAGGCCAAATTTCAGAAAAGCCTCTTCTGGAAAAAAAAAGCAGAAAAAAGTACGCAAATTAAGGAGCAGATTTTGCGTACCTTTTTCAGGAAAAAAAGTTGTAGTCTAGAGAGCCTAAGTGATTAACTAATAAACAAGGAGGAGAAAGCAAGTCATCAATATCTGTAGTGATTACATTTAAGAGAGGAACTTTATCTTATAACATAATACTAGGGTCTCAGGTATTTCAGAACCTGATATCCTCCCTTCCTCTAAGGTGCTATAAGTAGCAAGAATATGGGCATATAGCAGTGGTTTTAAAATAAGTCACTGTAAATATGGGGCTGAGTATTCCAATGAAAATTGTTTAGAAGCAATAGAGGTCAAATGTAATAACTATGATGATAGTCACAGACCAGCATATAGAGGATATACTGCAGCAAGGCAAGCTATAGAATACAAAGGACAAAAATTGTGAGTAAGGTCTTTTAGGGTACATCTACACAGCAGTGTTATCTCAAAATAATGCACATGATTAGGAAATAACAGTGTGCGCATCTACACAGCAAGCCCGTTACTTCTAAATAAGGGCTTCTTACTCCAACTGCTGTAACCCTCATTTCATGAAGAGTAAGGGAAGTCAAAGGAAGAGTTTTCTTCCTTCCACTTCCTGCAGTGTAGACAGTGCCAAAAGCCAAATTAATGTACTTTGACTATCGCTATGCAATTAATGTAGCTGAAGTTGCAGCTCTTAATTCGACTTTATCCCATGGTGTAGATGTACCCTTATGTGGAAACTATAAGGAGAATCTCAAAGCAACATGTGGAAAAGAAAGAAAATCAGCGTATGAAGTGGATAACTGCAGTCACATCTTTATTTTATAAAAATATGGTAAAGATTGTGGAATAGTCTTCTAGTAAATGCAAAAGCAAAGGTTTATTGCATTTATGATAGAAGTGCTAAATGGTGTGTCACAAACTGGGAAATATCAGAAAAAATAACAATTACAGCAAGGGTGGTGGAAAAATGACAAGTTGCTAACACAGAAATAATGGACTGTAGTCATACAATTTTGAGCAATGTCAATGGTGAAATATGAGTAGCATGAGGTTCTTAATCTTTTGGTGAAATGCACACACTCTGGTAGCAGTGGGTCAAGAACTACAAGAAAATATCCTGGAAATTACAACTAAACCAGATATCACATTTACCTAAGAAACATGGTTGGTTGAAAATCCTGCTTTTAAAATGTCATCATATATTGTTTTTAGCTACGACTGAAAACTAGGAAGTAGAGGAGGCATTGTTTTTTCATAAGGGAAAGATTACACTACACAGCAGTGGAGAATGAAAAAGCAAGCCTAGAATATAATGCTGTTGATATCTCAATGTAGAAGACATTTTTTTAGGGACTGATAATAGCTATATCCCATGTGGGAAATTAGAAAGTTTGAAGCTACAAAAAATAGTGAAGAATGCTAAAAGATATTATACCATAAGCAGTTTTGTAGATTGTCATAATAAACTGTAGGGAAGTAAGATAACTGATAATAATAGTCATGCTTAGAAAAGTTCATTGATGAAAACAATCTAGAGGTTTTAAATGATGGCACTGCAACTAAATTTAATGCAGTAGAGGGTGTTTTTTTTCCTGTTTAAACCTGAGAATTATAAAAGCAGATACTCAAAATAAATGCAGCTGGAAATATGTAATGAAGAAACAATAAAGAATGATCATTTCCCTATAGTTATTAGTTTCAAAGTGCAAGATAAGGTTGAAAGTAATGGAAAATTACCCATCTGGAATTTTAAGAAAGCTAACTTTCAAGTAAATGTATTGAATTTGTGAATAATTATTATTGAGTGATAACTTAAATAATTTCAGTAATAATGTAATGAACAGACTAATAACAACCACTATTGTAGCTATACCTAGGATAATGAAGTATCCCAAAACTAAAAACTCACTCTCATGGTGAAATGAAGAGTGGAAATGGCAGGTAAAGAAAAAAACAAAGCCTATAAAAAATTACAATGAATAGTGAACATCTCATGAAGTGTAAATGAAGTAACGCAAAGCACTAAGTATTATTTAAAAAATCAATACAGAGTTAAAGGAAATAGTGTGGATGGATAAATCAAGTAACCAAGAGTTGAGAAATATACAGGCAAATTCAAAAAATGAATGGATTCAGACTGAGTAGCCACATCACAGGTCTTATTGGGACTGATGACATTGTTAGAAATTCTGATAATGAGAAAGCAGAAAGTAATGATGAAAATCAAAATGCAGTTTTTCTCCAGATTAAAAGACAATTCATTGAAGAGAGTAATGATCTATTATGCAGTTAGGGTAAAGTTTTAGTTACTATACTGGATGAATGATTTTACATATGAGAATGTGAAAAAGCTATTGATACCAGCAAGAATATATGCCCAGGTAAAAAATAACATATTTAAAGATAAATATTTAAATATTTATCTGAAAGCAGTTTGAAGGTCATCTTAGAATTATTTAACACTAACTGGGAAAAAAGGAGTGATAGCAGTAGAGTGGAACAGGCAGAAGTAATTCCAATACAAAACCCTAGCAAATTATCAAAAAAAAAAAAAAAAAAAAAAAAAAAAAAGGATGTCCATGGACCAAAATGCCCTCTTCATCTAGATAACATTAAGTAGAGAATAGTAAATGAAAGATTGGTTGCCTGCTTGAAAATCAATGGCATTAGAGATAAAATGAAGAATAGTTCTTAGGAGAAGAAGATGCATCATTGATCACATCACAGATCACAATGAAATACAAAAAAAATATGAGGCACCAGGATTTCATGATAGCTGTCTTTCTAGATATTGAAAATGAATATCACAGCTATAAAAGGAAGGCTTATTGTGCTATGTAGGTGCACTAGGGATAAAAGAAAAAATATGTGAGTTGATCAGAGAATTATTGTGTGAAAGGGCCATGCAGGTCAGAGTTGGCAAAGTTATGTTGGCTATCTACAATATTTAAAATGTACACTACAAAGAATTATCAGCCCAACCTTGTTTAATATTATGATAAATTATCTCCCAAAACAAGTGCCAGTTTAGTGTCACTCTAGTCATGCATGATTATGCTCTTTGGATAAGGAGCAGAAATACTGAGATGGCAAAAAAAGAGAGTCAACAAAGCATTACAAGAGACCTTTTCATGGAGAAATGCACGGGACTTTAAGTTCTCTGTTGCTATAACCAAAGGACTGATCTTTTTACAAAAAAGACAATTACAATAGAATAGAAATAATATTTATATAGAGAACACATACATATAAATCCAAGTTTTAAATTAGAATAATATTTGATATTACATTACTTAGAAAGATTATGTAAGTCCTATCGAGGAAAATAGAAAGGAGCATAAACCCTGGCAAGTCAAGCGGAACAGTATAGATAGAAAGCCAAAAAAATATTTGAAAAGCAACTAGTCATAGGCTCAGAAATGAACACCAAAAATGTAAGTACATCAGAAGCAATAAGCCTACCAAATAATCAGTGGGATTACTACATGACTGAAGTTTTAAAGGAGTTTTGCGAAGACAAGGCCATTTCAGAAAAGCTAAATGAAATGTTTGCATCTCTATTCACTGCAGTGGAAGTCAGGGATATTTCCACATCTGAGACAGTCTTTTTATTTGACAAATCTGAAGAAGTGTCCTAGTTTGATGTAGCAACAGATGAGGTTTTCAAGTCACCAGGATCAGATAGTATTCTCTTAAGAGTTCTGAAGGAACTCAAATATGACATTGCAGAGCTACTAGCTGTGGGTATGTAATCTAGCTGTTAAATTGGGGGAGGGGAGCTGTGCCAAGTGACTGAAAGATAGCTAAAATGGTGCCGTTTTTTTTAAGTTTCCAGAATCAGTCCTGCCAATTACCAGCCAGTAAACTTAATTTCAGTACCAAGCCAATTGGCTGAAACTCTCATAAAAATACAGTTATTAAATAAATAGGTATACATTGTTGTGGAGGAATCAACATGATTTTTATAAAGGAAAATCATGTCTCATGAAGCTATTTGAGCTCCGTGGGGAGACTGTTCAATATGTAAACAAGGCTGATCCAGTGGATAGAGTGTACTTGAATTTTCAAAAAGTCTTTGACAAGGTTCCTGACCAAACACTCTCAAGAAAAGTAAGCCATCACGGGATAAGCGGGAAGATAGTTTCATGGATCAGTAACTTGTTAAAAACAGGAAACAAAGAGTATGAATAAATGATCAGTTTTCAGAATGGAGTGAAGTCAATAGTGGTCCTCTTTCTCCTATCTGCCTCCCCCACTACCCTAGGCAGACTGTTTAACATATTTATAAATAATCTAGAAAAAGAGAGAGACAGGGAGGTGGCAAAGTCTGCAGATAATAAAAAAAAAAATGCTAAAGATAGTCAAGTCAAAGTGTGAAGTGTTACAAAGAGACCTCACACAACTGAGTGAGTGGACAACAAAATGCCAGATAAATTTCATAGTTGAAGCATGCAAGTAATGCATATTGGAAAACATAATCCTAATTACATATACAAAATGATGTGACTAAATACTAATTTAGTAGTTAACACTCAAGAAAGAGCTCTTGGTGTCGTTGTGGATAGTTCTGTGAAAACATCTGCTCAATGTGTAAGGGCAGTTAAAACAGCTAACAGTGTTAGGAACCATTGGGAAAAAAATAATAAGGCTAAACCCCCATAATCTCACCATGTTAATCCATAGTACACCCACACCTGGACTAGTATGCTAGTCACCCTGTCTCAAAAAAGCTATATTAGAAAAGGGCAACAAAATAATTATGGGTACAGAACAGCTTCCAACTGAGTTAAAACTTAAAAAGACAGGCTACTCAGCTTGGAAATGAGACAAATAAAGGAGATATGAGGTCTATAGAATAATGAATGGTGTAGAAAAAAATAAGTAGGGAAATATTGAACCCTTTGCAAGAATGAGAAATCAAGTGACAAAATTAATAGGCAGCAGCTTTTAAACAAACAAAGGGAAGTATTTCTTCACACCATGCACAAGCAAACCTTTGAAACTTGTTGATGAGGATACTGTGAAGACCAAAACTATAACAGCATTAAAAAAGAATTAGATAAATTCCTGGGGTATAGGTATATCAATGACTACTAGGCAGGGCATCAGGGATGCAACCCCATGGTCTAGGTTTCACTGTCCCTCTGTCTGCCACATGCTGGGACTGGATGACAGGGGATAAATTACTTGTTTATTGCCCTGTTCTGTTCATTCCCTTTGAAGCATCTGGCACTGACCACTGTCAGAAAACAGGATACTGAGCTACACAGACCATGGGTCTGGCCTAGCACTGACATCTAAATGTTATAAACTATGTCAAATGTAAATGTACAGAAAGATTAATCAATCTAATAGCTTTGATGGAACTGTTTGGGAGCAAATAAAAAAACAACTGTTGGTTGTATATTGAGACTTAATCAGATAAGTTATTGATTATGGCTGCTAAATGTTTGGTTCAGCATCAAAACCAGAACTTGAAAATTTGGATTTAGTACAAGCCCATGCACTGCAAATTGCACTTTTGGTAACCACCTATACATGCATTATACATAGTGTACCCAGCATTTTGCTAGAAGCTATGAACAGAACTTATGGACCTAACTTTCTGGGCCAAAGTTATTGGGAATCACCATCATGAAAGTACCAAACAAATAGATGAGGATTGTTGGGAATTTGATAGGTGAAATATAGCACACTGTTTGAACTCCACATGACATTCAAGTTAAATTATAGAAGTAGGAGTTGAAAGAAGGAAGATCTGAACAAAGTCAAAGTCATGGGAACATTGGTTGAAAGGAATGTTTCATGTCCAAACACGGATTTACATTTTATTATATAAATGTAGAGGATAAAAAAGAGACAGTAGGCATTAAAAATGAAGTGTACTAGTATATAGCTGGAAAAAGTGAAGGTTTTTTTTCCCAAAGAGAGTGAGAGAGAGAATAGAGTTGGGATGGCATATTGTATACCAAAATTGTGACCTACTACAAGTAAAATAATATCTGATTATGTTGTACTTGTGACAGCTGAACTAGCAGCAATAATTGTAGCATTCAATTGGATCTGAGATGTACATCCAGCAACAAGTAATGTTTTTTCAAATTCAATTTTGGGCCTTATGGTGATAGAAATAAGTGTCTCTGTATGTAGAAGCAAACAGATCAATAAAATTTTATTTCTAATAACAGAGTTAGTACCGATGTGGATATATGTAGCATTTGCTTGGAACCTAGTGCATATTATGATAACAGTGAATTATGTGGCAGACAAAACAACTACAACCATTTTAAAAAATGGAAGGGTTCACACATAGATACCCATGAGTAAACAGGAATTCAAAAGCCTATTACAGACAATTTTAAAAGAGGAATGGATTAATGAAATTTGGATTAATTAAAAAAGATTTCTTGAATTTTGCCCTAGAATTGAAAATTATAGCATACATTAGGGCTTGGATGGGACTAGCAAAATGTTTTTTTGTTGAACTCATATGCTATTGTGATATAAACAAAAATGTTTTTAAATAAGTAGATATGCAGCTGGACAATGTGTGCTCTTGTAAAGGTGGAACGGTTACCTTTTATGGATATGTAAAATGTTTGTAAAGAAAAGGAAAATCATTTTTAGACTCTCAAAGGGTATGTCTACACTGCCACCCTAGTTCGAACTAGGGTGGCTAATGTAGGCATTCGAACTTGCAAATGAAACCCGGGATTTAAATATCCCAAGCTTCATTTGCATGTTCCCGAGTGCCACCATTTTTAAATGCCCCGTAGTTCGAACTACCTGCCCGCGGCTACACGCGGCACGGACTTAGTAGTTTGAATTAAAGCTCCTAATTTGAACTACCATTACTCCTCATTGCAGAAGGAGTAACGGTAGTTCGAATTAGGAGCTTTAATTCGAACTACCTAGTCCGTGCCGCGTGTAGCCGCGGGCAGGTAGTTCGAACTACAGGGCATTTAAAAATGGCGGCGCCCGGGAACATGCAAATGAAGCCTGGGATATTTAAATCCCGGGTTTCATTTGCAAGTTCGAATGCCTACATTAGCCACCCTAGTTCGAACTAGGGTGGCAGTGTAGACATACCCAAACGTCTTAAGGTTAAAAAAACCCGTTATGATAGATGGTAAAAATATCTGGGAAATGAGTAGTAAATTGTATAAAATCCCACACCTCTTCAGAATAGATGAAGATCTCTAGGTTTGGAGACCTCCTCTGATCAAAAAGAACTGAAAGAAATTCCATAAGCTGAAATTTGCAGGTTCTTTTTCCCTTGGGGAACAATATGGCCTATGCTTGTTTATAAAGCCATTACCAATGCTATGAACTGTTTACATAACTTAAATGCTAATGAATATGTGTTTTCTACTAATTTCTTTTTTCTGAAAGGCCATTTTGCAGCTGGAAAGAAATAAAATTATGGCAATTCTTGGATTTTCAGTACTGTGTTAATTAACTGCAATTTTAAAATGTATAACACACTAATATGAAATAATGTATGCTGTTATGCCACCTGTTTACTTTTTGTTTCACATACAGCTTTTAGCATACATTAGTAGGAAACCCAGTTTTTGACTTGTGAGTATTTTTTGTACGTGTTAAAATGAAAGCTTCACACCTTTCAAGTTGCTTTTTTAATTGCTACTTATGTGGTGCAGGAAGTAATATCAGGCTACTGCCAATGAAGTGTCCAATGAAGTGGCCTAGACCCAGTAGCACTTGCTGTCAGTAACAGATGGAAATGAGTCCAACACTATTTTTTGTTCCATTTCAGATTGCTTATATAAAGTGAAATGGGTATTCTTGGTGCTTCATATTTGGCCAGATTAGGCATCTGTGGCCAGATTTTCAAAATTCATTTGGGCTCTTAAAATGCAGATAGATGCCTACTGAGATTTTAAATACTATATTTCCACTGATTTGAATGGGAGTGAGGCATCTAAGCTTCTGAGGCACTCTTGTAAATTCTACTAGGCACCTATCTGCATCTTTGGGCACTAAATACCCTTAAAAATCTGGTCCCTAGTGCTTGAGCCAAAGCCAAGGAAAGTTAATGAAGTTTTTGCATAATTGATTTTGGGCTTTGGATCAGGTACGTAGGCAGAATTTTCCGCAAAGTTCTACTGGAATGACTATTCCATTTGGATAGCTGGAGGATGTACACATAGAATGAGTCAGACTTGGAATGTTAAACAGCTAAGCCTCCAAACTGCTGTATGTAAAATAACCACTATGGGTAAAACATTTGAAAGACAATTAACATGTTTTTCTCTTTTTAAATATCAATATGAAGAAAGAAAGAGAACATTATCCACAGCATGGTATCTAAAAGAAAATCTTCCATACTTATCATCAATCTGATAATCACTATGAAAAATTGAAAAGGGGATTTGGAGAGTCAAGCAGTGCACAGGCATATATATTGCTTGGCTGTCGGCGTTATACTACAGGTTGGACCTCTCTGGCCCAGCACCCTTGGGACCTGACCGGTCCCGAACAAGGGAATTTGCCGGACCAGGGGAGGTCCCCTGCTACTGGCCCCCCAGCCCATCTCCCCTCTCTGCTGCTGGCTCCAGTCATCCCCTCTGATAGACTGCCATGACCCACCTCTCTTGCCAGGCTGCAGTGTTGTTGTAGCCCTAGCAGCCTGGGCTGCAGCTGACCTGGCCCCACTACTGGAACTGCTGTGTCTCTGGCCCTGCTCCCAGTACTGGGGCTGCCACATCCTTGGCCTCAGTTCTGCTGCCACAGCCTTGATCCCACTACCAGGGCTGCAGCAGACCTGGCTGCACTACAAGGGCTCCAGCCCCAGTCCCAGCCCCGCCAGACTCCCAGCTGCCAGCCATCCTGCTACTGGACTCCCAGCCAGGACTCTGTGGTCCAGGAACATCTGTGATCCTGCCAGACCATGGATGTTGCTGGACCAGAGAGTCCCAGTTTTGGGAGGCCCAACCAGTAGGAGAACTTGCAGACCCTTTGAGTATTTAATTTTACTTGGCTAATATCTGCTTCCTTTTGGTGAATATAGTTACTCACCCACATATAAATATCTTGTGCCTTGTGGAAATCTAGCCTTCAGTCTTTTTTTACTTCTTCAAGCTGAATTTGTATACATGTAAAACCATAGTTCATATGGAATCTTTACGGGCATGGCAGGTTTGGAATAGTCTGTATAAAACATCTACACACAACAGTTTCTATCCTCCTTGAAAATAGTGGAGGGGAGTGGAAAAAAATAGTTTTCTTCTCTTTCCCCCCTGTGTCTTAAGCAGAATATCATTGTATTTGATATTGCAGAGCACACTGCATCAGAATCAGATTTGAAATGCCCCTGCTGAACACTAGGGATCTGCACTCCTATTTTCCAGTTAAGCTTTGCAGACAGGGCCATAGGAGTTCTTTGTGTGTCTGTTTGCACGTGTGCAGAATAATTAGTTTCACCAAGTATATGTCTCTTTGCACTTTTCATCAGTGCAGTCACATTCTCCATGTTAGACTTCACAGTATGATAACTAGAGCTGTAGGAACTCTGCAGGGCAACATTTTTGATCATTTCAGGAAATGAACCCAGCAGTTCAGTCCCCCTGGAGTCACTAGAAGTGAAACAACTCCAGTGAAAAACTTCATTCTTCAAGAGTAACCGCCAAAGGTCTTTATCCTGTGTGCTCTCCTTACCTTCACCAGCCACTCCCTTAATCCCAGCAAGTCCTGAGAGCCCCTGACCTAGATTACCTTACTTCAAGGGGCTCAGTCCTTGTGTCCTTTTTCCTGGTGCCAAGTGGTCTCACCCGAATTTCTGTAGTAGAGCCAGCTTTGATCCTCTATGAAGTTTCGAGAGAAGATGCATTGTTTTGTAGCCATGCAAATACCCTTTGCTGTTTGCCTACATATCAGGCCTTGGACATAGGTTGTGGCATTTGAGCGAGATCAAGATTCAGGGGAAATGTTTTGGTCAGGGCTAATGCTGGCACAATTTGCTGTGTACTGACTGCAAAACAATAATGAAGACTCACTTCTAACTCTGGCCAAAAAATGTTTTATAACCTGGTAAAACTCTCTGGGTATGTCTACACTAGCCCCCTAGTTCGAACTAGGGAGGCTAATGTAGGCATTCGAAGTTGCAAATGAAGCCTGGAATTTAAATATCCCGAGCTTTATTTGCATGTTCTCGTCCGGTTGCCATTTTTAAATTCCACTAGTCCGATGTAACTGCCCGCGGCTACACGCGGCAGTGAAACAGCAATTCGAACTAAGTCCTTAGTTCGAATTAACTGTTACATCTCATTCCAGGAGGAGTAACAGTTAATTTGAACTAAGGACTTAGTTCAAATTGCCGTTTCACTGCGGCGTGTGCCGCGGGCAGTTACTGGACTAGTGGAATTTAAAAATGGCGACAACTGAACATGCAAATAAAACCCGGGATATTTAAATCCCGGGCTTCATTTGCAACTTCAAATGCCTACATTAGCCTCCCTAGTTCGAACTAGGGGGCTAGTGTAGACATACCCTCTGAACCTTAAAAAACTTAAGGTTCTGTATGGGTGGCGTTTTAGAGGAAGGTTTTGCCTAGCTCATATTTTAATCTGACCCATTCCTATTTTATGTGGGGATTTTCCAAAGCAAAATTCTGACTGAAGTACTAGATCAGGGCTGGACAAAATGCAACCTGGGGGCCAGATCCGGCCCGCCTACAACTTTGATCTGGCCCACCGACCGCTTTTGCTCACTTTCTATTTATATCCTGCGGTCTGTGCCACCGAATTTGCAGGCAGTTGCTCAGGCAGCAGGATCCTATTTAAATGGCTCACAGCTCACAGTTGTGGCCCTACCCTGGCAGGGGCTGGAGCTGTGCACTTTTTAAATAGCTGCCAGGCAACACAGTAGTGGCAGGGCCGGGAGCTGCGAGCCCTTTGGTGTGTTTTTAATTCAAAGCCTCCTGTCCCAGACAATTTTGTGGGAAGGCTAGTCCCTGCCCTTTCTTCCCAGGTCTGGTTGTGGAGCTGGCCTATGACCACATAGCAAAATTCATTAAGTGGCCCCCCTGTGAAAATTATTGCCTATCCCTGTACTAGATGAAGTATACCATGCTCTCATTCACTGGGAAAGTGCATTGCTTGGCTGACAGCTGCCCTGCCATTTATAATTAATGTCAGAATAGCAGTAAACCAAAATGACTACTTTTCTACCTGATATAACTTATCTTCTGTCATGTCCCCTTTAAATCTCCTCCGATGCACTTTATCTTTATTGGTATATCTTCTTGCAAACCTTTTTAGTTCTGTGTTTTGATCTTTTTACCCAGTTGATCCCATTTTCTCACATTGTAATTTGGTTTAATTGAACATTTGCTTAATTAAGGAATAATTAAACAAGGTTTTCACTTTCAAATATCTAGATCTTACCTTCTTTCTTTCTTTCTTCTCTCATGAAGACAATCTGTTGGAACAGATGTATGAACAATAAAAAACATATTGTATTTAGAGGCTAAACTGTTTAAACTATAATAAAAGTTATCCTATTATGGCAGATACCCAGAAGGATCTTTTCTTTCTTCTCCTTATATTTTTATATCTCAGAGAGAAATCCAAATTCTCATCTTCATCTCTGCTAGAGCTCATTTAAATGCTGTCAGCATTCTTGACTGGCTTTAGAGATGAGCAAAATCAAGAAAATTAAACTAGAAACAAGGTGATAGAAATAGAGGTTTGTAAAAGAGATACGAGGACATAGTTAAAGAAACAACTAGTAGCTTTTAAAAGCCATCTGGGCACTTTCCTCTTAATGCAGGTGTACTATTCTCATTAATACATAGTAAAATTGATAAAAACTATTGGGCAAAAATGTTCACAGAAATGCTGGCAAATTCAAACATGTCAGTTTGTACTTTTTTTTTTCAATTTATACCATATCTACGAAACCAGAGCGCCCATCACTGCCTCTGAGAGCCCTTTGGCTAGCTCCTTAAAATACACATTTAAATTAATAGCCTCTAGCTTACCAAATCAGATCACAATAGTAGCAACAGCCAAAATACATCATTGTACTAATTTAAACCTCCAGAAAATTCCCTGCTAATGTCTCCCACCATCTTGGACATTTCCTGGCAACAAAGGGGAAATTATGCGGTAGGCTTTATTTTCAAAATATCCTGTCAATTTATGTTGGAAAATGGAATTTTTCATTTTCAGAATAGAAACATTTCAAAAACAAATATTTAAGGGGGAAAAGGCCAGAGTGTAATGAAATTTCTGATCAGCTCCAATAATGCAAGTCAAAGCTATAGTAGTTGAAGGCAGAAAAATTAATATTAGCAATTCCATTCTTCCATTAATACATGATATAATCCCTGATTTAGAGTGTATTGACTTGATCTTAGCCATAAAAGCAAGTGTATAATCATACCCATAAAGCATGCTCCCACACCAAAAATGGGATGTTAAAATGGAGTTGACAGATTCCATGTTCATATTTGTTTATTTCATTTCTAGAAGAAATATGCTAACATTGCCAAGGAATTGATCTGAGTCCTATAGAATTAAATGACCTTATTTCCATTTGTTTTATTAGGAGTTGTAACAGATCCGAAGACCAGGCCTGCAAGACAATGAAGCAGACACAATTATCCTACTTGAGTTGATGCATTACAATTCGATTCTCCCTCTGACAGTGTCTGATCTGGTCACAATTTGGAACTCTGCTTCACAGGGATCACAGGCATCAGAAGGTCTCCACCTTAAAATCCCCCTGTGTTTTTTATATGTCTCTTTCTGATTGTCCACCTTGGCAAATATCCCTAACAAGCTTACTTCTGTTGTTTGCACCTCCATGCCAGCTCCACAAATGGAAAACCAGCAATAGCACTCCTGCCTGGAATAAGTGAGAATTATTATATTTCCTTGGTCTGTGGAAGGAAGACACTGTACAAGCACAGCTAAGTAACAGATGTGGATACATTTTCTATTAGCAGAATGCATGAGAGGAGGGGATGTGAGGGACACAATAGGTATGAGCAGCAGTGCCATATGAAAGCAAAGGGACTACACTGGGCATAAAAGAAAATGAGGGAGGGCAGCAAGAAATCTGGTGTTGCCCCATGGGGCTCCTGCTTTTTTGACAAACTGGATTCCACACTGAAGGTATGTCTACACTACAGTAGTTAATTCGAAATAAGTTATTTTGAAATAACGTGTCTACACACAAAATGCATTTCAAAATAGAGTTTTGCTATTTTGAAATAGCGCATCCACACTGACTGGACGCTGACTCGCATTTAAGGCCAGCCGGAACCAGGTCCGGCAGGGCATCAGGTCAGGAGTTACTTTGTGTGGCTGCTGCCTGAGGCTATCTGAGGCCTGTGCTTAAAGGGACCCCCCCACCCCGGAAAGCTGGTT
The DNA here is from genome assembly GCA_019425775.1 of Rafetus swinhoei. NCBI lineage: Eukaryota > Metazoa > Chordata > Testudines > Trionychidae > Rafetus > Rafetus swinhoei. The sequence goes on along the minus strand of CM033437.1, from coordinate 183,295,837 downwards.
CTCAGCTTTCCCTGCTTGCTTGCCTACCTCAATGAGGGACAGCAAAGCATTTGTCTCTGCGTGCTCTGGTTGCCCTCACTCGGGACACCACAGCACTCGGCAACATAGAGCCAGAGTTTCCCCGGGCACTCTGGTGCTTCTTGTGGATGCGTTGCTGCGAGCCCGGCTGCACTTTCTGCAGGCTGCCATCTGGGAGGTCCATTGGGGGGCTGTCAGTATCCAGGAGGCCCTGCAGGCGAGCTTCCACCCTGAGAAGCACTAAGAGCCTACCTGATCTGCCCCACTGGGGGCTTGTGCCTCATTCCTCCCTCACGTCTTCTACTTACCCTTCCCTAACCCCCCTTCCTGATGTTAAATAAAATACATGTATTTTCATGAACACAAACTCTCTTTATTTAACAAAACGGAGGGGGGGAGGGAATGAAACTCTGGTGAGACTGGGGAAAGGAGGCTGGACAGGGGAGAAGGGAGGGTGGGAGAGGGGAAGGGGAAACCTGGGAGGACGGAGCTGGAAGGGGGGAGCAAGGGGAAAAAGGGGGAGGGGAAGCTCAGGGCTCAGGGTTGGGGGTCTTGCCGGACCAAATTGATTTTCATTCAAATCTGCTCCTGGGTTCACATGTGGCTTTTGGTGGCCCAGCTGGCAGCTATCCTGCCATAGATGTCCGCGTTCCTCCATCTAGTGCTGAGATCATGGACGTTGGGGGCATCCCCCCCAAACTGAATAAGGTCCATGATCTCCACCCTGGACCAGGAAGGCGCCTGCCTTCTCCGGGCCCTGGAAGGCTCCTGGGAGCTGGCAGACTGCTCCTGGGGAGCGGTGGAGGGCTGGCTGCCAGTGGCTTGCTGGATCATGTTTTGGGGCCACTGGGTCAGGGGTAGTGACTGCTGGCTCTGGGCTGGCAGGCTTGGAGCTGGCATAGGCACTGTGGCCAGAGTCAACCCCTTTAAGGGCTCCGGGAGGGGGGAGGGAGAGGAGTGTTCTTGGTTGAGGCTGGAGTGGCCACCAGGGCACCCTGGGATGGTGGAGGCCCCCTATTTCGATATAAGTGGCTACACAGCACTTATTTCGAAATAGCTATTTCGAATTTGGCATTATTCCTCGTGGAATGAGGTTTACCAAATTCAAAATAAGTGCTCCGTTATTTCGAATTAATTTTGAAAGAGCGGTTTGGTTGTGTAGATGCCAGTAAAGTTATTTTGAAATAATGGCTGTTATTTCGAAATAACTTTGCTGTATAGACATACCCTGAGTGGGGATCCAACCAGTGCCCTGGATATGACTATAGATGTTTTGCAGGACCCCAAGAAAAAGATCCCACAGATGATGGGGGGAAGGGGAGGCGTGGATGTGTTTTTTGAGATGGGGGAAGCATGATATGTCAGGGAACTTAAATCATTCTAGGAGCTGTTTGAAATTCCTCCAAAACCAAGTCAGTCCTGCCAGGCAAATTCATATGAGCCTTTGGATGGAAACTTGGGCAAGTTTGCAAAGGAATTATTTTATAGTCATTTTTCTCCTTTCTTGTTGCCCCAAACTTGATCTCCCCTCATCTTCCCTGCAACCACCTTTTTTTGCTACTGAAAAATGGCACCTATCCTATCCAGAACTTTTGAAAACAAAGAAACTGACTTTGATTATGGCTATAATGATAGAAAGTAAAATGTTTCCGACTATAGTCCAAAAGAATAGTATGACAGTCCAACTAGACAATGCACATTAGATAGTATCTTGTACCTAGGTACTGGCAGTCAGCATCCTCTTTTCAATGTTTTTGTTTGTTGCACTAGGCAATAAGAGCCATGTAGATTACTTTGTCTGAATACAGATGTCCCTTTTGTCCTCTTCAGAGAGATCTGTTGAATCTTCATGAAGATACTTTGTAATCCTTTCCCAAACATTTCTAGCAATGTCTTATTTCTTCCACAGCAGTAGGAGACTTTGCCAAGTGTCTCTGAGTTCACTTGGAACCGTTTCAGTAAACGGGCTAGCAGCATATGGTTTGGGTGGCTTTTGGGACACCAATTGCAGCTCTCTTCTCTGCACCTTTGTCAGCCTCAGAAGTGAGATATCAGTCAACATCAGCATCACCTGTGTAAATATTCCCAGTATTCTCTGCATTTGTCTTATATTCAGAGCTAGCTATTAAAAGCGTCCATGCAACAAAACACAACCTTCCCCAGGAGAGTAGGCTGTACTCAGCAGAGTGCAAGGTGCAGAGTGGTGGTATAATAAGACTAAAGCTAAGGTGGAAATGAACATTTCAAAGGTATTTATCGGACTAGTGCAAGATAAGTTTTCAGACTTATCTTTTCCTTTCCACAGTGTCTGTAAATCTAATGCTGTTTTTGCTTTAATCAGAAGCCTCTGATCTGATGACTGGGAAATGTTCCGCACCTGTTGAATGTCTGACTCTGATCCAGAGGAGAAAAGTGAGGATGTGGGAGAACATGTTCAGGAGGTCCACCAATCCCTTGTGGCCTCAAAAGGTATACTCAGGGCTTAGAAGAGCCATTATAACAAATATCATGGAGAAGGATGAAGAATGGAAGGAGCAGATGTTGCAGAAGGGAGGAAAGGAGGTATGTGGAAAAATGGTGTCCTCAGGAAACAAACACAATTTCTTGAAGAGTATTGTTAGCATACACACCTAAAGACCAATGACCCTGCAGTTATTCCAGTTATTGGAGATCATCATGGTCAGTGCCTACACTCCTCGACACAAGTGGCATTATGATATGGCAATGTACCACTAACATCTCATGTGGGGTGGGGAGGGAATCAAGGAGAACTACTCGGTGAACAATTCAGATTTTGACAATCCTTTTGTTTCATTCTCTTTTGGACTGCAATGGGATGTTCAAAATATACTAACTCTGTCACACTGTTGAAATACTTTTTTTTTAACCATCTATATTTTTTGTTTTGTGTTTTTTAGTTTCTTTTGCTCTTTACTATTGTGGCTGTTTCTTTGCACATGATGAAGTTCTAATTTTGGAAACTGGGTAGCTTTATTACTACAATATATATTATAGAATTCATAGTGGGAAGCAATAAACACCCATGGTCAAAAATTTATACCAACCATTGCAGTAATGACAGCAGGAGGCAATAACACCTTCCCACCCCTTGAGTTAAATAGTAAAACACCAAACATTACATAATTCATAGTGGCAGAGAATACCCATCGCAATATTAAATAGCTTATACAACACATTACAGATTTCACAGCAGGACACAGTAGACCACCCTTGAACACTTTAGTAAAGTGCTCTTCAGACAATGTCAATGTAATTGACTGTTAAAATGGACTTTCAAGGCATCCCTCATGGTGGTAATACAGTGCCACCTTGAGTTCTTCTGGTAGCCCTTATGTCTGGCTATTTCAATTCAGCAGACAGCCACTCCACCTAATTCTTGTATCTTTATGGTAGTTTCCCACTCTTCACTTCACTGATATTGTGCAGTATACAACATACACCAATAAGGATGAGGATATTTGTCATTCTGAAATCCAATTTAGAGAGCAAACAGCAGCAGCAACCCATTAATCTGCCAAAAACCATGTTAAAAAGGCATTCTGATCCGGCACCTGGATGACAGGAGAGGGATCACTTGATTGTTACTTCTTCTGTTTAGTCCCTCTGGGGCATCTGGAATTGGCCACTGTTGGACAATAGGATACTGGGCTAGATGGACTTTTGGTCTGACACAGTATGGCCATTCTTATGGTCTTATGTTCTAAGTGGTAGCTGAATCTTTCCTTGGTGCTGTCATGGTGACCAGAATATGGCTTCATGAACCAGGGCTAAAAAAGGATAGAATCACTCCCCAGAATCACTCTTGGTAACTCATATTGTTAATGGTCATGTGCCAGTTGGTAATGAATGTCTCTGATAGTGGCTGTATTCCTAGAGGTACAAGTGTCTAAGAATAATTCTCCAATTTTTTTTGTATTGGTGACCCCTTTCATAGAACAAGTATCTGACTGTGACACCACTTATAAATTAAAAACAGGAGTTTAATTTAATTTAATTTAATTTAATTTAATTTAATTTAATGGGGGTTTTGGGCTGTTAGCCCCACACATGACTGGGATCAGGGCTGTGAGCGACATGGAGTTCACAGCTCATGGGTTAGGATTAGGGTTAGGGTTTTGTCATTGATTTCAATGAAAGGAGGCTCAAATCCTGAGTGCTACAGGAGTAGGTGTAATAGCCTAAATTGATTAGGGTCACTAATGAGATAATTTGCTAATTGCATGTACCTACATCTTAGTCCACTGAGGGCTATTTTTGTTGTCTCCTGTTTCATTCTTATCTCCAGTTCATTCTTGAATTGCTGCTAGATTGCAAGCAAATGATCAAGGGTTGAAAAAAATTGAGGCTACTGACATTTGTATTAAAACAAACAAAATGATGAAGAATACATAATTACAGAAATAATTCCCCATTCTCTTTTTCTATCCATGTTTCACAAAAGTCCATAAATTACATTACAGGTTGTATTTAATATGTTGCTTAACACCACAAAATGTATTTCATTTTATACTGAAGAATAAATTGCCAGTGATTCACATATATTAATTCTGGAACATCTGCCTTCTTATAGATAAGAGGAAGGAAAAATTCTGTTGCAGCTATTCCCTGAAAATGTTTTCCCATATCTAAACAATATTAAAAGTCTAAATTTGCTTGGTGGATAGATACTATTTATATTATTTTTATATAGAAATGTTCAGGTATTTTTAATCCCTGTTGTTCAACTTCATCCCTCAGGCTAGAAATACTTTAAAATATTGATCTTTCAAGTTGTTGATACTGTACCTGGGAGAAATATGTAAGGCTCTGGTCAACTGACTCATGGTTATATTAAAATATGACAGCTGTGGCTTTTTATGGCAGTCTAAAAACAATTTAATTATATTGAATTCTCATACATTTTTCAAAAACGTATAGTCCATGTAATCCCAGAAAGGAACATTGTATATTAGAAGTATGAGGGAAATGGAGTTGGTTCTCTACTTGAGCATCTTATTTAAGCATAAAACTGCAACCTATTGTAAGCCTGATTTATGAAAATGGTAGAAATTCTGGTGGGATGAGGGGAAGGAATGTTGTAATTACTTTCACTGTGTGGTTGAGTCAACTTCACCAAAAGTGATTTAGTGCCCACAAATTGAATTTTTATGGGTTTGAATGCATAGCGCTTTTTTGTATTCAACACGTGTCACCAACAGTAGTCAATGCTGAAACTTTATTTTCAGATACAATGAATTGTATTCTAATTCAGTTTAATTTACCCCAATAAAGGAGATAACAGTGTGGGGAAAGTGATAATGTACAAACATTCAGACACACAAAATGGAATTAGTTTTAAATTCTGTGAATGATTGTCTTTTATAACAGTTGGGTGGGGTGCTGACTAAAACAGTATTTTCAATTACTTTTCAGGTCATTAATGTTGATTACATTCTTCTTCCAACCATACATCTTTATTTAATGAAAATGTATGCCACCCACTAAGCAGACAAGTAGTTAGAGAACAATACAGCAGGATTTGATTGCCCTATTAACAATAATCATCATGAGACTTTGGGAGTAATAATTTAATGACTTCTTGCACTCTTCTGCTACTTTTTGGTGGTGCTTACTTAGCAATGTGTTACAGTGGTATCTCTAATGAAATTAAAACTTGCCAGCAGGCATTATTAGCTAGAAACTGGCAGGTACTGGAACAGCAGACTTAGCAGGGCTCCAGTGACTGACATTCAAATACTGGCAGATAACAAGGTAGCTTGACTCGAACAAAATGGTGGGGTGTTCAGAAGTTGAAGAAATTACTCTCAGGGATTGCCAGGATTTGCACCAAGTTTTGTTTAATCACTACTCATTATTGCTATACTAGAAAGAAAAACAAAGCATATGGCAAGGAGTTAGAACTGAATCAACTAGAGAAAAATAAAAGCTTCATATTTTAGGTCTTAATCCTGCTCCCATTTAAATTCGTTGCAACAATCCTACTCAATTTAGTGGGAGCAAGATTAGTCATTACACTGTCCCTTTCAAGAATTATCCATTCAGCATCTTACATTGATCATTGGGGAATAGTTCTGCAATGGCACATGTGGAGAGACAAGTTGGGTAAGGTAATATCTTTTATTGGATGAACTTCTACTATAGTAGACAGCTGTTTCAGCCTTATATTAAGTATATGTGGAAGTAGTATTTTTCTTCTTGTATGGTGGGGAAGTATTAATAATTTCAGCATTTCATGGTGCTGTCTGGTTGCATATTCATCCATATCTCTTTCAAGTTCAACCAATTTTCTGAGATGTAACAGTGACAATTTGCAGATTGAATAACAGAAATGATGATCCACACTGGATGCACTAAACAAGTACCATCTTTCTGAAGAAATATTAACAGCCGCACCATACCATGGTCTGAGTTAACAGCAATGGAGCATACGCGAAGGGAGGGAAGTTCAGATACACAATGGATGTATTTCTGCTAAAACAAGCCATGGGGAGTTTCTGAATCTAGTAAACTGTGGGATCTATGGGCATTTCCCTCTTTTTAAGCTCTTCTCTTGCTCTAACAGAGGTTGCATGGCTGGTTGTGCTCTGCTCTGGGCTGATGACAAAAAGCTCATGCTATACATATGCTGCAGTGCCCTCAAAATTGGTTCAGGTGCACAGTACACATAGTTGCTGCTACTGATGCGATTGTTACTTGCTTTACTCTTGCTGTTTCATTGGTTTCCTTTACTCTACTTGTTGTTGCTGGCAAGTATTCCAATTCCTGAATTGACCTGGGTGGAAAGCTGGGAAGAAGAAAGACACTAATATAGTATTAGGAGAACATCTTTATAGAATCTGTATGTCTGTGAATGAAGAAGTACCCTTAAAATTCTATAATCATTATATTATATTATATTATATTATATTACATTATATTATATACGTACAACATATTGATTTCTGCTCTGGAGTACCTTATTTATGAGATTCCCCAAGGAATTTGGGAAGGGAATGTCTCTTGAGGAAGAAATATAAACAGCAAAAATTTAAAAAGTAGTGATGGGCTCCTGTTTGTGATTGCTACTAGGGTTTACTAGCCCTGAGACAAAAAGTGACACTAAGATTGTGGTAAATAGATCTAAAGCAGTCTCCATGTCAGCATTTTCCAAAAGACAGACCACGTATATAACCTGACATCAAACCTCCCATAAACTTCCCTTACTTCTTGTAATGAGAAGGAATATTGGTGCCAACGTGGGTGCCCTCATAGTTCAAATTAGCGGCTCTTCACTAGACGCAGTAAGTTGAACCCAGAAGATCGACTGTGTCAGTATCGATCTTCTGAATAGTGTAAGCAAACCCTAACTTTCATGGCGGAAGGCTGATTTACACCAATGTAAGAAATGTAGCCTATTTTATATATTATGAGGTGAGTTATAATACCAGTGAGGTAAAGGAATCCCATGCTAGGGGGAAAGTTAATGATCTGAAACAAACAAACAAACAAACAAAAAGAAATTAAAATATATTCCATCTTCCTGGATTATAAACAGTTTTTATCCCTACTTTCCTAGATTCCAAGTCCAGAAGGGACCACATTGATCATCTAATCTGATCTCCTGTGTAACATAGCCAAATATCGTCCTCAAAATATTCCTAAAGCTTCTCTTTCTGAATATATCATTTGAATTTATATTCTATTGAAAATACTACTTAAGGAGGGGGGCAAGCACAGAGATGTAAAGACTAAAATTGAAACCTAGCTAGCTAATATTTGATGATGTTTTTGAATAGTTCTTCGTCTTCTCCATTAGGTACTGTGACTTCCATCCTGAATTGTAGACTAGTTTAGTCTGAGCTCAATTTTTAAATGAAAGACTATCTTCAAATATCTGAGATAGATATCAAATAACTATACATAAACCTCTCCCACAGAAGAACTTTGACATTCAGAAAATTAAAATCTTAGTAATAGAACATTTTAAATGTTATTTGACATGTAAAGGATTTTGGCGCAGATTTTCTGTTGGATTCTGAATGCATTATACCTTCTGAATGGCCTCTGCAGGAAAAATAAAGTCTGTAAGCAATTTTTGAAACATGCTTTTCAAAGAAATGTAAAAAATGTTTTGTCTGGTAATGATACATCATGTGTGAATGCTCCCCTCTCCCCCTTTCTGATGCTCCCTGGGAAATGAATGGGAACCTCTGAAGTATTGAAATAGAAGAGAGAAGAGATTTGTAACTTCAAGTTCTGGGGTCATGTTGCCACATTTCACAGCAGAGTTCCAAGGCCTGGGGAGAGTCTATGCTACCACTAAACAGGCAGACTCAGATTTTGCTTCCACCTTTGGGAAAGCATAATCTCTCTCTCTCCTCCATGTTACCGAGCATGCATGCTAATTAATTAATTAAACAAATTAAAAAGCTTACCAGTCTGGAAAAGAGTTACTGAAAAGACACTGAAGGGTTTTATATAATAAGATAGGAAATCAGCTCAAATTTAAAGAGAACTTAGATGATTTTAGGGATCATGTTTTCCTACTTGATACTAAAAAAAACCTTTGATTTTATTTGCTCTTTGATGCATCATTGCAATAACTGGTCTCTTTCTGGTGTATTTTGACTTGCAGTATTCTCCAGTGTTTGTAGCTTCTCTCATCAGCATTTTATTGGAGTTGTACCTTTCACTTCCCCAGAGACTTTAACACTTTCTTTCCTATTATCTATAGTTCACTTGTGAGCATTGAATATAATTTTCTTTTCTGTGGCATCTTTACTTCAAGTCTCCCTTAGCTGAGTTCAGCTCTCCCTTGAAATGAAGGGTGTGAAGTTTTGTTGTCATTGGTGTAAATGATGTAAGATTCAGCTGGTATAAGTGGCTAGATTCTAACATGATGCTAATGCTCATCATGAAGCTGGTAGAGCAAATGGAGACATCTCCTGTGTCAGTTGCCTGCCTGCTTTGAGCCTATGGGTGTGCAGGGCCTGTGGAGAGTTGCTGTGTTGGAGCAGAGTTTCAATACCCCTGTTCCCAGTTGGCAGGTTCCAAAGGTACCTTTATTTCTAGTGGTGTAAGCAAGAATAAATCTCTCAGTTCTTCAGCATAAGTCAGAGCTGGGTAGCAGAGGTTCAAAGAAATGAAATGGTCTCTTTGCAGCCTTATAGACACGTTTTTTAAAGAGCTCCTGAATGGACCCTGTGAATATTTCACACTAACCTGAATGTGCCCTCAGACACTTGGCATTTGCACATGTAAACTGTACATATGCAATATGAGAGGCATTTGAAAATTTAACCACTAGCTTGTATAGTTTCCTTTGCATTAATTGTTGTACTTTCCATTAAAGCTTACTGTGTGAGTTTTGACTTGAATTACAGAATGTACCCTCCTGTCTTCCCGAGCACCTGTGTGAGCTGAGATTTGGGATGAAAGCTAGACGATTATTAACAATATGTACTGTAGCTGATGCTGATAGGTGAGTTAAAATATCTTGAATCAATGGATGTATGAGTATTCTCTCCAATCAGATGCATATCCTTTACCACAATGACTCTTGATCTCTGTGGCTCCTATTATTAGATTTCTAAGGCTCTTGGGTGTGATGAAGAGTTTTTTACCTTTGGCTGACCAAAAAGTTGTTACCTGTTCTCTCTGACCTAGTTCTCAGAACAGATATCCATGTTACCTTTGTCACTCTGACATCTCCAGATTGAACTCTCAATGTGCACTCTCCTTTTCTGTTCACATGTACTTGCCCTGTTTCTATGTGATGGATGCCTAATAAGTAACTAATAGGGAGTTAACCTGCAAGTTTGAAAGATATAATATATCCCTTCTTTCTGCATGTGGGCTCAGATAACCCATTTCCACTTCTTACTACATAAAATAAATTGAATTAGTGATTCTGTTCATGATGTTTCAACGGTAATGTCCCATGGTGCCATTGTTATATTTTTATTTGACACTTTGGTGGCAGATGGTGAAAATGGTCCTTGCATATAATTCACAGGCTCATCCCTGCCTGACTGCTGCTATCTTTGGCTTTGCACATCATGTAACTCAGAGCCTTTTAGAGAGATGTTGCCTGCGTAGCAGAATCCTTTAGGAATCACTTTAGAATGTGGCTTATCTGCTTTTGTTCTTTCTGCTTGTTTTGCTGCTAATAGGTTTCTCCTGAGCAGAGAACTTTCAGAATCAGCAAACCAATACTTTTCTGTCTTCTGCTAGACTGAGCTTAAAATCTGACTTTCCTGTTCCCTCTCCAGCTCTTAAACCATGCTGCATTCTTATTGTTTTCCTTGGGCTTGCAGTCAGCATCAATACTATGTTGTTGTCCTTGAAGCATTGTTTTTTCCCCCCACGATGACGTTGGAAAGACAAGTAACACAGTGGTAGTAGTAACATGCCCTTCTCACATAGGTTGGTTCGCTGAGCTAGAAGAAATGGAATTATGTGTGTCTAACTCTTAAGGGAATCACTGGTCACTTCTCCTCTTGTCTTATCTTTTTCTTATCCTTGGCATTTTTTGAGACTGAGCTTTGTTACGACTTTCAGCTTTTATCTGTGGGCTGGAGAAATAAGGCTTCCCTGCGGGCTAACTCAGACCAAAAAGAGAGAATATGAAACACTGCCTTAAAAAGGCTATGATGGTATCTTGTTATATGATGTGAGAACCTGTACAGGAATGTACCAATGAGGCTATTTAAAGGCGTTCAGTCACACTGACTTCAGTGGGACGAAGTCATGGAGTAAGTTGCTACTCTGTAAGTAAAGGTATTAAAATGCAAGCAAAGGATGGTCAAATAGATTGGTTAGTGGATTGGGACTCAAAAGTTTCAGGTCTAATTTCCAGCTCATCACTCTTACGTGGTAGGGAAAAGCTATTATTCACCTTTTAGAAATGGGGGATTGAGGAACAGAGATTCTAAGGGGGATTTTCAAAAGCACATCAGTTAGGCATCTAGCTCCCCTTTAAAACCAATTACAGTTAGGCACTTACCATGCTTACCTGCCTTAGAACATCCTAACCTAAATGGCTTGACCAAAGTGACACAAGTATCCTGTGTCAGAGCAGTGACATGAACCCAGGTCTCTCATGTCCTAGGCAAGGGACCCACCCAACCTTCTCTTGGGATCACTTCCCCATCCGTTTAAAGAAAATAAACACTTCCCTACCTCAAAGTGAAGTTGTGAGGATAACTGATGAATAAAGGACAGGCAGCCTTTCAATGGAGCATCCTTAATGGTATTAAATGTTAGAAATTGTAAATAATATTGCCTAGTCACAAGTTTTTATATTTTTTCACTGTACGTTAGGAATTTATTTCTTACCAAAGAAGTTAGTAGTATAGCGATGTTGCAATGAAATATGTTTCCATTATGTCTTCACAGACCCGGTAGAGTAGTCTTTAAAAAACACAAACAAAAAACAGAATTTAAAAGGAGACTATATAATATACAATAAGGTTTTGTCCTCTTTCCAACCTCTCCCATAGTTGAGACTTGCATTGTGAAAATGATTGCTAGCTGGCTAGAAAAAGTGGGTCCGTATGTGTGGGAAACAACTTGTTCAACTGCAAGAGAAATTTTTCTTTTAACTAATTTTTTTCTATTATTTGTGTTAAAGGTATGCATTAGCTCAGTGGATTCACCTCAGCAAGCTGTAAATTATATATGAAATAAAAAAAATCCATACACAATGCACACAGAGAATACAAACAATTCTGTGCAATCACTGCTGTGCTGTTGTAGTGGCTGTAATACCAGCTCAAATGAAACCCAAAATTCCTCTAGCCTTTCACTGTAAAACCAATATAGGTGTTTATCTGTATTTATTTTTCAGTTTGTTACTCAGTTCATATCACTGGCATTTCCTGGCCTAAGTCTTTTTTAAGAGTCATCATCGCTCAGAAATTTAGTGCCACTCCTTACCAAAATTTCAGAATAATTTAAAAGATAAAGGTGGGAGTCTGGAGAGCTGGATTCTCTTCCCAGGTCTATCGCTGACCTGCTGCTCGTGCTTGGGCAAGTGACTTCATGTCCTTCTGCCCTTCTAACTTGTCTATTTAGACTTCAAGTGGGAAGGGACTGTCACTGCCTATGTGCACAGGGCCTTATACAACAGGACTTTGGTATTATTATTATTATTATTATTATTATTATTATTAATAATAATAATAATAATAATAATAATCCAGATCCTTAGCTGTAAATCATTTACTTCTGTGGAACTATGCTGGTTTATACCTTCAGGGGAACTGGTCTAAAAGACTGGAAATGTTTGGTGGGGGGCAGGGTAGTGAATCAAGCTTATCAGGGCATTTTCTTTCTAATCAAAGACAAATTAAAATTGTTACTCTCTGGGTGGAGAATACATGTAAGGAAGAAGAGACGTTCTTAGTTCCTTGTCCTGTCATCCGAAGTAGTTGTAGAACTCAGATTCCACAAAGAACTCTTTGCAGGTTTGGAGAATAGCATTCTGCTGTGTCACAACTTGGTCATCATCACAAGTTTAGAGAATGTTTAGGGTTATCTTGGCTATTCTTAACACTGAGTATTTGCGAGTAACGTGTGTGTTTTTATTTCTGAAGTTTAAATTAGTGTCATGGTATATGCGCACCCCGGAAGAGGGAGGTCACAGGAATGTGTGGACACTGCTAACCCCAAGGCAGGATGACCTAATGGCCAGAGCCTATAAAGCAGCCCATGGGTGTAAGACAGTGCAGCCTACAAGCCAGAGTCTCTAAAGTGACCCTTCGTGTAGGGTAGTGAAGCCTAACAGTCAGAGTATGTAAAGCATACCTTCCTTGCAGGGCAGTGTGGCCTAATGACAAAAGTCTGTAGGGAGGCCATTAGGTGCAGGGCAGCATGTCCTGATGGCCAAAGTCTATAGACTAGACCCTTGGTTGCAGGGCAGCCCAACCTAATGATTTCCTCCACCCACAATGTATTAATCCCTTCCAGCTAAGTGTAGGGCATGCATACCTAATTACAATTAATTAAAAGAAATGTAATGATTGCAGAAGATTGGCTGAATAGCTATGCAGCATAGTAACTGTTCTCTCTCTTCACCCAAGGCACCATGGCATCCCACACCATGTTAAGTACAAAACTCACCTTCCCTCCCAATGATAAATAGAAGCTATTTGAGAAACTACAGATAATGTGGGCAACCTGCATCTTTGATATAAAATTGAGAGAAGTCTTGATTAGCTCACTGGCCAGTCCTAATGACTTTATAGGGATGGGGAAAAAATATGAAAATTTCCAAATCTTCGCTGTCACCTGAATCACTTAAATACAAACTTTTTTGTTTGTGTTTCTTTCTGTACTATGGTGATGGGACCAGAAATCTGCCCTTTGTCTCCTCACTCATTGGGGGAAAGTACTGCAAGGCAATGACAGCTCTCCATGAGATAATGCAGTGGACAATTCTTACCATCACAAAAAAAAATTGTCACCGCCTCCTTGGTACATCTCAATTTACTGGCAACGGCAAGTTAAAATATCTTCTGTAACTTGTACAAACTCAGAGAAGCCAGTAATGCTTCTGGCAGATGTCTCAAACATGGCACTCTTCTATTAACTCCTTGACCCTGACATGTCTCCGCTATAGTTTATTTTAGTCATGAGCTATTAACAAGGGAAACTCATTATGATATAATAAAGAAAGATAGTTTAATCTTCTGAGGTATTATCTGTTTGAAAACACTGGCCTTAATACCCTTCTGGTACCTATCTAAACACAATACAATAAAATCACTTATCACCAAGCTTTATGTGATAAATAATTAGATTATTGTTTGTTAATTGTTAATACAATTATTCAGAAGCTACCACTTAGGGAAACAGGCCATAACCATAAACAGACAGATCCTGTATAAAAATAAGTCCAGCATTTCAGCATCATATCGTTTTTAGCATGCAATGGTTACAGCAAAGATTGAATTGATTTCAGTTGAGTATTAATAGGTTATGACAACCCTGAAAGTTATGGAAGATCATCCCTGGAAAGGGTTAAAAGGCAATAATTCTCCTGTGGAGAAACAAGAAAGTACCATAAGATTGCTATAACAGAAGGTTGTTGGTAGTTGGTGGTGGTTTTACTGGTAATTTGTCCCTTTGAGGAAGTTGACAGCAAGTAAAGTGTCCCAACCCTAGAAATCCTAAGGATCTATGTCAGGGGTGGGCAAGAGGTGGCTATCAGGCCGGATTCAGCCCACCAAGCCACTGGATCTGGCCTGCGCCCACCTCACCAGCACCCTCACTACATAGCAGCTCACACTGTTTTAAACAGCTAGTTGCTAATTGCTCTGCAAGCTGGGGATGGGCAGGAGAAATCATGCACTGTCCCTGCTCTCAGAAAAATTCCTCAGCTCCCATTGACCAGTTTCCAGCCAATAGGAGCTGAGAAATTTTGCTGGAGGCAGGGGCAGAGCAAAGACTCCTTCTTCTCTCCTTCCCAGAGCCGAAGCAGAGCCACGTGGAATAGCCCGCCCAGCAGAATCAGACTCCTGATGGCTGACGGCTGCTGGCTGGGAGTTGCCTAGGTAAGAGTCCCCCAGCCACAGCCTACCTCTGGCACTTTCCCCATTCTTTCCCTTCCCCCTCCCTCCACAACTACCTGCCCTAGGTCACCAGCCCCTCCTGACCTAGGTCACCACCCAACTCTCCTGCAACCCCTCTCCCCATCTCCACCAGGTCACAACTCCCTCCCAGACCCTGAACCACCTTCTAGCCCCCTCCCCAGACCAGAATCCTCTCCTGCACCCTTACCCCCTCCAGGACCCTGCACCCCTGCTCCAGATCAAAACCCTCTCCTTCACCCAAACTCCCTCTCAGACTCCACACCCCCTCCTGCATCCCAGTCCTCTATCCCAAGCTCCCTTTTGCACCCCACATGCCATCCCAGACTCCACACCCCCTCCTTAGAAGTGTGGCCCATGATCACTTACCAAAATCTTGGAGTGCCCCCCCCCATCAAAAATTATTGCCCACCCCAATCTATGTGGTAGTTGTTGTTGGATTTGTAAAGGTAGGAGCTGTCCACTTGGATAAATACCTCTACTAGTTCCCTTATCCCTGACAGTGTGGTTGTGGAAGGAATTGGGATAAAATTGACTAGGTTCCTCTGGCACTGTTCAACAGTCTGAGAAAACTAGAGAAGTTAATGCTCCTTCAAGCAGCACAAATATCTTCTGGAGTATTCATACATTCTCACCTTCAGTTCATTACAGTTGCTAGGATGCTGTGAAAGTACAAACATGGTATTCCTCACCCCTTCTGTGTAGACAGATGATATCCAGATGCACAGGATCCCACCATATTGAACTGGCCCACAATAAGATGAAGCACTTGAACAACAACACAAATATGAACAGAAAGAGAGAAAGGGGAATTGCATGTGATATCCTAGTATGACAGTGCAAATAATATTATACAGAGGAAGATTTCTTGTTTATGGGGAAGAAGTTTAATGTCAATGTGGTATAAAGGGATGGTAGAAATATCCACTACAGTGACTACTGGAAGAACATATATTTTTAAATAATAGATGGTTGTCTACACCAAAGCCACTAATATATTAGGTAACTTAACTTTTTTTTCTTTCTTCTTAAGATCAGGGGAGTTGTGTAACCACAGGGCCACAAGAATGTAAACCAGGTTGACAAAAGAAAAGGAGTGTCAGGAAAAAATAAGTGCACTGTGTGCTGAAAAATGTTACATTCCTGTTAGAGAAATATTGGTGTGTCATTGCTCTTGACGGTTGGTGATAATTTGTACTACCAGGTCCTTAGATCAGAGGTTTGTGACTGAACCCAGCATGTTAGGGTCCTCTAGTTGGGACTATTGGGCATAATCATAAAGTAAATGCTAAATAGTAATAATAGGATTTGGTGTTGGAAGGATTTTATTTGAATTTGCAACACCGATTTTATACATTTTTATTTAAACTGTGGTTTCACTCCACCATTGCATGGTATTTTCATTTTGACTGATGTGATTTCTTTTGGTGATTCCTTCTGAGTGTCAAAAAATCAAAACCAATGTGGAATATTCCATCACAGTACCATATTCTTTCTGTAATGTTTAGCCAAAAGTGGTTCAAAAAAAGTGGCTCGGGGTATGTCTAGTTCATAAAAAGTGGTTCAGGATACGTCTACTACACAGTTTTTCCGGGATAACAGAGGTATCCCAGAAAAACTGTTCTGCATCCAGGGAATGCATTTGCGCTTCTGCTTTTTTTTTCGGAAGAGCAAATGCACTTTTTCCGAAGCCCCTGTATTCCTTGTTCCACAAGGAATAAGGCGGCTTCTGGAAGAGGGTTTTTTTCCGACATTTGGCCCAGTCTAGATGGGCCAAATGTCGGAAAAGGCTCTTCCAACAAAAGAATTGGAAAAAGCTATGCAAAATGCGGTGCGCATTTTGCGTAGCTTTTTCCGAAAAAAAGATGTAGTCTAGCCATACCTCACTGGCTAATAAAAATGCTCCATTCTTATTAAAGCAACTAATTATAGAGCTTTTCCAGCTGAGGTGTAATATACATAGCCACAGCGTGACTTCTGGTGTCTTCTACAAACTCTTTCCTCCTGTAACCCATGCTCCTTCCTCTGGGTCTATGCAGGTTGCTTCTAAAAAAGAAATTCAAGATTTTAAACTGACTTCTTGAGAATTTGAAAGCAGTTAAGATACAGCTTTTTGCAGGGATGTGCTTGATCTCTTATCAGGGTTCAGAATGTGACATCATGGAACAATAGAAACAGCCATCTTAGATCAGAAAAAGAATGCTTATATCTACTATTTCGGCTCCCTCCTCCCCAACATTACCAGTGAGAAGATAAAAGTATGCTTACATTTGGCATGAAGTGAATATGTGGGAGATGAAAATGCTCATCATCTTGGAGAATTTTAGCTTCTTTTTTTTGTATTTTTATAAAATTCTGCACTAAAACCAAGAACAAGGTACAAACTCAAGGGCTTGATTCAACTTATTATCAGTAGCACAAAAGCAGGCATTATCAATATATACACCAGTTTTATTGGTCCTGCAAAACTTAGGAGCTTTGCTACATTTTCTTGAGTGACATCTGCTGTCATTTTATCTATTAACTACTCACATAGATAGACATAGAGCACTCTCATCACAATTCTCATTGGAGCTAATCTGAATATTTTCATTGACTTCATTGGGATTCTGGATGTGCTTTTACATACAAAAATATAGACTGAGGGATTACTGAGTAGGTAAAGAGGTGTAGTCACTCTTTTGCTAGTACCTGTAGTTCCACTCTCTCACTGCTTCTACCCATTGGGGAGATAGGAGTTTACCCAGAAATTACTCCAGGCCTGTTAAGAGGTAACATATACTCAATTTTATTTGCAACCATCTCCTTTATTATCCAGACAGTCCCAGTGCTAGCATTAGTCCATCAGGCACAGATCAGAGGCATCTCCTTCTCCTTTGGGTTCTGTCTGATTCTTATATCCAGTGTGACAGGCTCACAGAACCACATGCTCAGGATGCTTCCTGGGCATGCCCTCAATCTGGAGCTGATTTTCTGCTGGCTGGGTCCCTGCAGCAGCAGCCAGCTACTCAGTGTTCTTGCGGCTGCAGTGTGTACAGACTTCATCCCTGGAGAGCATGCAAACAGACGGTGGGGTGGGATTTCCCGTCATCTCAGTGCCCAATTTTCAGTTTATTGCAAGATGCTTATAAACCTGTTTTCAACAAGCTAAATAAGCCTCATTCCATTTTTGTCTACTCAGTAATAGTTGAACAGCAAATATCCTCATTCATTCACTGTGCAGTATGAAGGAGAGCTATGTCTCATAGAATAGAGTATACAGCAGGCCCCAGCTCTTAAAAGAAATTGTAGAAATTGGAATAAAAATGAAGATGACAAAAACACGAATAAAATGTGGGCACTCACTGCACATTTGCTGAAAACGACATAATTGCAACCTGATTAAAATACATAATGTCTGATGTTAGGTCAAAGCAACACTTGAGAAGTATCCTGCCATTGAACCTGCAGCAAGAACCTCCAGGAACACAAAATAAACTCAGGGCTTGATTCTGTCCTGCATCTGAGCTCCACTGCAAAAGGATAGAGCATCAGGGAGCCTGCTGCAACCCCCTAATTCTAAGCCAGCCTAGTCCCAGGGAACCTATGTTAATGGAGGATCAGCAAAAAACAGCAGAGAGCTCTGCCACAACCCACACACACTTTCCCTCTTCTGGCATGGCCCTTACATTTGGATTCAGGGGTGGGTATGGCAGTTGATGCAGGAGATGATACCTCTGATTTTATGCCAGAGAGATGTTCTCCTTTGCCATGGGATCCCACAGTGAAACAGTTATACAGGCTGGAGAATAACACAGAATCAGGACTAGAAAGAGACTTCATCTAGCCCCCGGCAATGTGAGATGGGCCTCGTCTCTGGGGTCCCCAGAAGGGGCAGGGCTAGGAGCAGCCAGCCCTCAGCATCACCCAGACTGCACTGTGCAGAGTTCTGGTAATGATTTAAAAGGTCACAGAGTCATGCCCGGGGCAACTGTCCCTTCCCCACCCCCACCCCGACCCCCACCCCTACCCGTTGGCAGCCCTGCACAGAATTTTCATGCTTACCCCCATTTCCTCTTAGCGAGTCTTAGGGAAAAAATGTTATGGAGTAATTTTGTTTTCGCAGCTTATTCGTGATGATGTTAAAGACTTCCCTGATTTTTATAACAAACATCAATTCTGCTTGATTAAGTATCCTCAGAGTGGATCAGTTTCAGAGAGTCTTCTTTCACTTGTATAACCAATATAAACATCTTAATCTAATTCCTTACAGCAATCTCTGTAAGGCAATGCTGACCTTCATTTGGGAAAACGGAAATGATTGCAAGAAAAATAAATGATTCCAAAGAAAATGTAGTTTTAAAAGCCTTCAAGCTGCCTGTTGGACTGACACACAGTAGCTCTGTAATAGGAATTAAGGGCTACCATTTAGTCTTCTTGAGGCAAATCCTTCTTTTGAAAAACTGAGTTTGGATTTGAACTATTGAAAATCAATAGTGATAGCCACAATGGTAGCAAATTTCTAATGCTACATGCCCAAAGAAAAGTGATCACTTTTACGACTGTTTTGTGTTTTCTTCTTTCAAAGTGTGAACCTGGGCTTAAAAATATAGGACCAGTTTACAACATTGAAATGCAGCACACATTGCCAGATCAATGGATTGCAATGGTAGGAATCTTTTATATGGAAGTCTGCAACAGTCTTACTACTACAAGTTATTGTTGTGGCAGGGTTAGGGTATTTATCCTTTTATGTGTTTCACTAGGAAAGTCCTCAGTGTTCTGAAAGCAGTGGGCAATCAATAACTCATCAAATGTGATATAAACTGAAACAGATGTGCAATCAATTAGGTACCATAACCAACAGCATAAAGTACCAATTAAAACAATAAAAAGCTTAAGTAAATAAATAACATTTTAAAAACCACTTCAAACTGGAAACCACTCTGATTTTACCAGTGGCATATTCCAATGAGAAACTCTTGTCAATTGCTGCCAGAGGTGCATGGTGCAGAAGTAAAACACTTTTATTTCCACTAACAATTCCTCAGAACATCACCACAAGAATATTGAGTTTTTTGAGCACCTGCAGGGAGGAATTTGTTTTCCACATGTAAACAGGTTTCTGGGATTCATAAAGTCATTTCTCATGTATTCACATGAAATGAAGAACATGCTAAAAAGCAGGAGACAGACTAAAAAGATTTGTTTCTAAATGTAAAAAGGAAAAAATGTTTATTCTAAATGTTGAGGCATAATTTTGAGCCCCGCTGCATCTCTGCAATTCCCATTAGTGTCAATTAATTTTGTGTGACTGTATAAAGAAAGAATCGGGCCTTTTCTCTCAGAGGTGAGGGATTTCAAATTTACAGAAACATTTTTTCCCTCTCTGCAGTTTCTTGGGTTTAAATTAAAGGTAAAATTTAGTCCACTAATTTACAAGCTTGCTGAGATATTTATAGACATGCAATGTTTTAAGCTTCAGTGGTCTAAATCTAAAATACAGGTTGGACTTCTCTGGTCCAGCACCCTTGAGATGTGACCAGTCCCGGAAGAGGGATCTTGGCAAACCGGGGGAGGTCATATCTGCTCCCCCTGCTACAGCACCGCTCCCCCAACCCTGGCTGGGCCATTAGCTCCCAGCTGGCTCCCTCCCACCGCCAGCATCTCTGCCCTGCTGGTCCCATTGGGCAGCCCTGCTACAGCACGCCAGCTGGCCCCCTTGGGCAGACCCACTATTTGCAGCCTGCTACTCTGCTGGCCCACAGGGTTCCTGGCCACCAGCCTTCAACTAGGACTCTCTGGTCCTGCAACATCCATGGTCCTGCCATTTTGTGTCATCTGCAGATTTTTGTAAGCATACTATCCACTCTGTTATCCAGCTGATGAATGAAAATATTGAGTAGTACCAGACTCAGGACAGCAGAAATCCACATCAGAATGCTGCTAAATACTTTTTGAGCAAGATCTTTCAATTGTATCTTTACCTTATAGCAATTCAATCTATACCACTTTTCCTTAATTTGTTTATGACATGTGGAACTGTGTCAAAGGGCTTCCTAAAATTAAGATCTATCACATCTACTGCTTCTCTTGACCCTCTATCCCAGTAACCCTGTCACTGAGGAAAATTTGATTTGGCATTTGTTCTTGACAAATCTATACTGGGTATTATTGTTTAATAATGTGACAAAAGGAGGACTGTTGACTTGTTATTGCATCATAGTCATGACTGCCCCAGTGACTGCCGGCTAGGGCTGACCTTCCCTTTGGCTATATTTATTCCTTCCCGGAAATGGAACTCCAGATACTTCAGGAGAATTTAGAGGAGTTTATCCATCCTTCAACCACTTTGGCAGGGATTCCAATCATTTTCATGAAAAAAATAATGGTTTCTTGCAGTCCAATGTTGATTACTTGGCTTTGAATATAGTGACAGTTTGAAATTGCTATATTTTGCCACTCACTAATGAACTTTTCAAAATACTTTGCTTGGCTAGGGTGGTTTTTTTTTTTCTAAATGGGTTATTCTCAGAGTCTAGAATCTGGTTTGTGCCAGGAAAAGTTTTTTTTTCTAAATGGGTTATTTTCAGAGTCTAGAATCTGGTTTGTGCCAGGAAGATGGTGTTTTGCACTTAGTACACACATTTTAAATATTTAGCAATGCCATTTGGGTTGTGTAATGTGCCAGCTGTGTTTCAACATTTTGTGAATGACATGTTTTGGGAAATGGGAAATGAGATTAAGAGGAAAAACAACTGAAGACATTTGGCAATTTTTTAAAGGGACATTATTAAGGTCCCAAAACCAAACTATTTCACTGCATAGGTGTAATGAATAGGAGGTGTGCTGGCCAGCACCCCATGACTAAGGGGTTAAACTCAGGTAGCTAGCAAGGGTCTAGAAGAACCCATGGGGACATAGTACTTAAATTTGAATTGTATAAGATACCTTGACTGCTTTCTTTGTATGGGAAAATTAAGCCAGGAGTTGAGAGGAAACAGAATGATTTAAACACAGACAGGACTACCATGCCTCCAAGGATCAGGGTATTTTTCTTTGTTTTGGTTGTTTGGTTTAAACTTCTCCATGTGAATCCATGCCTTCCTTCCCCCATTCACTGTCTAAGAGTTGTTTCCAGAGATTTTCTCTGTGTTTTAATTTGTTTTTACTTAGTTGCTTTGTAACACCTAACAACCAAGAATGATTTATCAAGTACATCTTTTGTTTGTTAATAAAAATCACTTTCTTTAAGGTGATGATTTGATTCTTGTGTCCTGGAAAGTAACAAGGGGTCTGTGTGTGTATTTGCCTGCCTACACTGGGTGGTCAGCTACCAGAGACTGCAGCTTGTTTCTATCTTTTCTTTTTCCAAACTCTTTTGCTGCAAAGTATTCCATCGTGTTTTTTAGGGTGAAATTACTTGATAGTGGCAGCTTTTTGTTTTTGTTTTTGTTTTTTTCTCAGAACCAGTGCATCAGTAACTCTGGGGAGGTTTTTGGTTTTTTTTGTTTTTTTTTGTAAGCAGAGCCTATAGAGGAAAGGTATTTAAGGTCTTTGCTGACCCCTATCTTCGGTACTCAGAATGTGAGAGTGGGAACAGCCCTGACAGTAGGAAAGATAGAAAATATGGCAAGAGACCAACTTACCCTAAGATCTCCTAGTTAATCTATGTCTACACAGCAAAGTTATTTCAAAATAACAGCTGTTATTTCGAAATAACTTTACTGGCATCTACGCAGCCAAACCACTATTTCGAAATGAATTCGAAATAGCGGAGCGCTTATTTTGAATTTGGTAAACCTTATTCCACGAGGAATAATGCCAAATTCGAAATAGCTATTTCAAAATAAGTGCTGTGTAGACATTTATTTCGAAATAAGGGGCCTCCAGCCTTCCCAGGGTGCCCTGGTAGCCACTCCAGCCTCAACCAAGAACACTCCTCTCCCACCCCCCTCGCTGGAGCCCTTAAAGGGGTTGACTCTGGCCACAGTGCCTATGCCAGCTCCAAGCCTGCCAGCCCAGACCCAGCAGTCACTGCCCCCGACCCAGTGGCCCCAAAACATGATCCAGCAAGCCACTGGCAGCCAGCCCTCCACCGCTCCGCAGGAGCAGTCTGCTAGCTCCTAGGAGCCTGCCAGGGCCTGGAGAAGGCAGGTGCCTTCCTGGTCCAGGATGGAGATCACGGACCTTATTCAGGTCTGGGAGGGATCTCCCCAACGTCCATGATCTCTGCATTAGATGGAGGAATGCAGGATATGGCAGGATAGCTGCCAGCCTGGCCACCAAAGGCCACATGTGAACCCAGGAGCATGTCTGCATGAAAATCAATTTGGTCCCGGCGAGACCCCCAACCCTGAGCCCTAAGCTTCCCCTCCCCCTTCTTCCCCTTGCTTCTCCCTTCCAGCTCCCTCCTCCCGGGTTTCCCCCTCCCCTCTCGCACCCTCCTGCCTCTTTTCCCCAGTCTCACCAGAGTTTCACCCCCCGCCCCGTTTTGTTAAATAAAGACAGTTTGTGTTCATGAAAATACGTGTATTTTATTTTACATCAGGAAGGGGGGTTAGGGAGGGTTAAGTGGAAGGATGTGAGGGGAGGAATGAGGCACAAGCCCCCAGTGGGGCAGATCAGGTAGGCTCTTAGTGCTTCTCAGGGTGGAAGCTCGCCTGCAGGGCCTCCTGGATACTGACAGCCCCCCAATGGACCTCCCAGATGGCAGCCTGCAGAAAGTGCAGCCAGGCTCGCAGCAACGCATCCACAAGAAGCACCAGAGTGCCCAGGGGCAGCTCTGGCTCCATGTTGCAGAGTGCTGTGGTGTCCCGAGTGAGGGCAACCAGAGCACACAGAGACAAAATGCTTTGCTGTCCCTCATCGAGGTAGGCAAGCAAGCAGGGAAAGCTGAGAACCAGCTTTCCGGGGGGGGGGGTTCCTTTAAGCACAGGCTTCAGATAGCCTCAGGCAGCAGCCACACAAAGTAACTCCTGACTTGATGCCCTGCTGGACCTGGTTCTGGCTGGCCTTAAATGCGATTCAGCCTCCACTCAGCGTGGACGCGCTATTTTGAAATATCAAAACGCTATTTTGAAATGTATTTTATGTGTAGATGCATTATTTTGAAATAACTTATTTCAAATTAACTATTTCGAAATAAGATATTTCAAAATAACATTGTAGTGTAGACATACCCTTACACAATCTAAAATTCTAAAATGAGTATCATAAAAAGTAGAAACCAGATCAAATTACAAAGGATGAATACAGCCGGTCCTCGACCGTTCGCAGTTACGACCAAATCTGTCGTAAATGGCGGACCCCAAGTTACGAACGCGATCCATGCTTACGAACAGCGCGGTCGCGTATAACACTATGGGGTCTGACTTACAAATGAACCGAGTTACGACCAATTGCTTGGTCCATAACCAGTTCGTAAGTCGGGAAGAGGCTGTATAAGCAAACAACACAAGTTTGCAGGGCCAAGATTAGAAAGGCAGAGGCACAAAACGAGCTCAAACTAGCTGCAGACATAAAGGGAAACAAGAAGACCTTTTATAAATATATTAGAAGCAAAAGGAAGACCAAAGACAGGGTAGGCCCATTGCTCAGTGAGGAGGGAGAAACAATAACAGGAAACTTGGAAATGGCAGAGGTGCTTAATAACTTCTTTGTTTTGGTCTTCACCAAGAAATCTGATGATGGAGTGCCTAACACAGTGAATACTATGGAATAGGGTAGGTTTAGAAGATAAAATGAAAAAAAAAGAACGAGTTAAAATTACTTAGAAAAGTTAGATGTCTGCAAGTCACCTGATGAAATGCATCCTAGAGTACTCAAGGAGCTGATAGAGGAGGTATCCGAGCCTTTAGCTATCATCTTTGCAAAGTCATGAAAGTTGGGAGAGATTCCAGAAGATGGGGAAAAAGGTAAATATAGTGCCCATGTATAAAAAGGGAAATAAGAACTACCCAGGAAACTATAGACCAGTTAGTTTAACTTCTGTTCCAGAGAAGATAATGGAGTAAGTAATTAAGGATTTCACCTGCAAATAACTGGAAGATAATAATGTGATAGGTAACAGCCAGCATGGATTTCTATAGAACAAATCATCTCAAACCAATCTGATAGCTTTCTTTGATAGGATAAAAAGCCTTGTGGATAAGGGAGAAGCGGTAGACGTGGTATACCTAGACTTTAGTAAAGCATTTGATATGGTCTTTAGTAAAGCATTTGATATGTGACCTTCTTATCAACAAAGTATGCAAATACAACCTAAATGGAGCTACTATAAGGTGGATGCAGATCTGGCCTCCCAATTGGGAAGGGTTGCAAGTGCTTTGGAGGATAGTGTCATAATTCAAAATGATCTGGACAAACTAGAAAAATGGTCTGAGGGATGAAGTTTAATAAAGACAAATGCAAAATACTCCACTTAGGAAGTGTGATCGAGCGTCCCAGCCCCACACTGGCTGAGGGGAGGCTAACCAGGTCTGCTGGGCTGAGAAGGCCCCTCCCCCCTGGCCTTGCTGAGCATGCTCCAACTGTAGGCATGGTATAAAGGCCAGAGAAGCAGCTCAGTTGGGGCTGACCTCCAAAGGGGAAGGAGCTCCTGCTGAAGCACAGGAGCAGCCACCCTGGCTGTCGGAGCCCAAAACGCCACCCCAGCCATAGCTACAGCCACAACCACCGCGCCGAGATCAGCCGCCACGCCGACCGTTGCTTGCAGCTACCCTAGCCGCCGTCGCCGCACCAGCTGCGTCCACGCCAACTGTTGCCACCTCACCAGACGCCACTGCTGCACCAGCTGTAGGACCAACCACCACTGTCAAGCCTGCCAACACCGCTACCTCAGTGAGGTCTGCATGAACAGGTTGGGCCTACGCCAGTCAGGGGGATGGGGTAGGAAGCAGCCCAGGGCGGGGAGCAGGAGGTGCCCTGGAGGACTCGGCGCGTTTTGGGGAGGACTCCCTGCCAAGCCAGTAGTAGGAACCACCCACCACTGATAGGGCCCTGGGCTGGGGCCCGGTAGAGAGGAAGGGCCCGGGCCCCACTACCCCACCCCACCACACCCGTACGCCTCCTCAACAAGACTTGGCCGCTGGGCCATATTGACCCCCAGACCGGTGGGAATTAGAGACTCGGCCGCTGGGCCATATTGACCCCCAAGGGCCATGGGGCATGCCAGCCCCATGACAGGAAGGAACAGTCAATTTCATGCATACAGAATGGGAATCGACTATCTAGGAAGGGGTACTGCAGAAACGGATCTAGGGGTCACCAAAAGCTAAATATAAGTCAACAGTGTGACACTGTTGCAAAAAAAAAAGCAAACAAGATTCTGGGATGCATTAATAGGAGTGTTGTGAGCACGACATGAGAAATCATTCTTCAGCTCCAGAAAGATGTGGAGAAATTGGAGAAGGTCCAGAGAAGAGCCACAAAAATGATTAAAGGTCCAGAAAACATGACCTATAAGGTAAGACTGAAAGAACTGGGCTTGTCTAGTTTAAAAAAGAGAAGACTGAGAGGGGACATGATAGCGGTTTTCAAGTACCTAAAAAGGTGTTACAAGGAGGAAAGAGAAAAAATGTTCTTCTTGGCCTCTGATGATAGGACAAGAAGCAATGGGCGTAAATTGCTGCAAGGAAGGTTTAGATTGGATATTAGGAAAAACTTCCTACCTGTCAGGGTAATTAAACACTGGAATAAATTGCTTAGGGAGGTTGTGGAATCTCCATCACTGGAGATATTTAAGAGCAGGTTAGATAGACATCTATCAGGGATGATCTAGACAGTGCTTGGTCCTGCCGTGAGATTAGGGGACTGGACTTGATGATCTCTTGAGGTCCCTTCCAGTTTTAGGATTCTATGCCAGATAGATTTGTTGTTGTTTATGTAAATGATATTCTTGTCTCTTCTGAAAACCAAAAGGTATATGAGCAACACATTTACTTTTCCTTGATGGACTTTGGCAGACTTATCTTTATTGCAAAATAGAGAAATGCAAATTCAACAAGGCCATTATTTTTCCCAAGGGAACAATAATAGACTCCTGAAAAGTGTCTTTCACCACAAGATGTAAAGGAAGTTCTGTGCTTTCTTGGATTTGCTTATTTTTTATCAATGTTTCATTTAAAGGGTTCTACTATCTAGGAGCACCAATAGCTGCACTCCTCCAATAAAAAGTTCATTTGGTCTCGTTGGGCAAAGGAGTGTGCTTCAATCAACCAAATAAAGTATTTGCTTTTGCTCCCATTTCTTGTTCATCCTAGCTTCACCAAGCCTTTATGAAGCAGAAACTTTGAAGTTAGCAATCAGGGCTGAAATTTCATAAAATGCAGGCCTCAATAACTAATCCATCTTGGTGCATATTATTAATATAAACTGACCCACCCACTGAGAAAAAACTGTTAGCTGGGGCAAGGAACTTCCACAATCAAACAAGAATTTGAAGAATGGAGACATCTCTTGAAATGGACTTAGTTCTCTATCAAGTACTTGTTAACTACAAGAAATTTGTGTATCTCCAACAGAACCATAATCTTTATAACAAGCAGATCTGTTAATCACTTTTTTTTACCACATTTGATTTCATCATTACCTAAATCCCTGGGTCATGAAGCAGGAAAGTAAATGCCCTTTCCCACAAAGAAGCATATACTGAGACAGATGTGGCTCTCTGAAATAGTGTGATATTGCCATCTAATTTTACTTGTGGAACCACAGCACAGAATTTGATGCCCCTTTTTCAGACTCTTTTCCCAATACACTCACAAATGGCCAAAATTTGTCAGACTCGATCAATTGCACTTCATGGCTCTTAGAGAGCTGGATGTAGCTACTACTTCAGGGGTGGACAATAAGCAGCCTGCAGGCCAGATGCAGTTCATCATGCTTAGCCCCTGGTGGGTCCCCTGCATCTCCGTGAGTACAGCTGCTTGCAGCTCCCACTAGCTAATCACTGATCCTGGCCAATGGAAGCTGCGGGAAGTGGTGTCCTGGACCGCATTGCTTCCCACAGTTCCCATTGGCTGGGATCAATAATCCTCAGCCAACGGGAGCTGCAAGCGACTGTACCTGTGGGGACACAGGTAAATGAAGTGCCAGCAGCCTGTTGGGCTAACCCTGGCGAACCACGTCCAGCCTATTGCCCCTGTACTAGTTGGTCCAGCAGCAGCCAGTGCTCACTGGTCACTCAATATGTTCCGTGACCACTACTCCATTTGGTCCTACTTCCTATGCTGGCTCCTGCCCTATCTGTTCTTGTGCCTGCTTCATTTACTGCCCTTCACATTCTTGATATCTCTTATTCTGACACCTGCTCTGTTTCCCAAACACATGTTTGGCTCATCCCTGGATCCAGCATTCAGCTTCCAATGCCAGACCTCCTGCTCTGCTTCCCAGTCATGTCTATGGCTCATCTATTGTGGCTTGCTTTTGATGCTGATCCCTGCTCTCTGACCATAAGCTCTGCTCTGGATATCCTGTCGTCCTGATTCTTTACTCCAGCTTGGATCTGTTCTAATTTTGAGGCCTGACCCCCTCATGATTCCAATCATTATACTCAATTGCTCATATCCTGCCTCATTAATAAACTCATTATTGGATCTCACTAGTTAGTAATATTCATGTGTCATTAGCTGTTTTTTTTTCCCTGTGGCATCTGATTCCAATTTGGTTACCAGGTGATCAAGCCCCCCTTCCCCAGGTATATCTGTGCAGTTGATGAACTGTGCTAAGATAATACAGGAGAGAGTGTTCTTTTTTGTGAAGTTGCAATTCTCAACATTCCTGACAAAACATTTTTCTTTAGTAGCACAGATTCCTGTTTTATCGTGTCTCATTCTTAGAAGGAATGGGTTTTCAGGGCTTTTCAGGGCATGGCAATTCAATGAGATCCCTCAGTGTATATGACATTGTGACAAATGGCTACGTTGCAGCACACAATCTGACAGAGATTGTAGCACTGTTTCTCAGTCACCATTGCATTTTAAAAAATCTTTCACTGAAAACAGAGATAAGGTCTTCATAGAAATACTACTGAAATTTTTAGGGGGACTCTTAACGGTAATGTCAGCCCTTACTCTCATTCCTCCCTGGAGACGAAATCTCGGTCTCTATGCAACAAATACTCTTTGTATGCATAGAGTAGATTTAGTTTGCACATTGTGAATGTAATGCAATATTATTGATGAAGTTGGAAAACAAGATTTTATACTGACATTTGTGGCATATCATTGCCAATAGGCATGTATAAGATTTACGGTTTATAGAAATGTTAAGCTATGATGCTGTGCCTGCTTCTCATGGGAGCTATATATTTTGTTCTTTAATAGCTCATTAGTGTTGTAGGAGTCTTGTATTTTAAAAGGATTTGCCTAGGTAGATTGTCAGTTGGTGATGAACATAATTGGTGCACTGAATCTTTCTGACAGCTCACAATCATAATTATTTTCACAATATCAACAGAAGAGCTGTAATGCATGGTTTATAGCATTTAGCTTGGGGATTGTGCAATGGTGAGCTTTGTTTTGCAGTCATATCTACCATGCCAAAGGTGTTGGCTATTCTCTGAGCTTCTCTCTATTCTCTCAGCTTTTGTGTGTAAATTCTGCTCTTTTCAAGCACACTGAAACCTATAGAAGAAAGTGGGATACCACAAATGTAACTATAAACAAAATCTGGTTCTTAGTTTTTCGTTTATAAGCTTCATTGCTATAAACTTCCTCTCTATGGAATGCACTGTTCAGGTTACTAAAACTAATCAGAAGTCAGGAACTCCAAAAATTAAGTTTTCAACAATAATGGCAACTTTGCTACATTCCAGACATCTCTTTTATTCCATTTTCCATTAAATGTATGGCGTTATAAGAGATCATTTTTTACAAAAATGTATCATACAAAACATATAGAATATATATTACATATAGTGTGTATGGACCTCAGATCTTTCTCATTTCTCAATTTGTAGTTAATGTTTGGTTTTAATATTAAACTAATGGGGTTTTTTGCCTTTAATATAGTTTTGATGTAGTTTATTTTGTTGGAATTTATCTTTCATGTGTCTGTTTGTTGTTAATACTTATTAACTTTTCCAAGTGATAAATTGCTATGATGTGATTTTCTGAGTTGTTTGATTTATTTATTTTGCTTGCTTTACTATGATAAAGAGACAAATTCAGTTGTCGGTGACTATGATGTAGACACAGAATAACTACATTGAAGTTAATGGGGATAACTGCAGTTTTACATTAGTGTGAGGGCAGGTTTTGACCCAAGGTCAGCATCAGAGCTTTCAGTCACTTGTATTTCAGAAATTATTTGTACAGTTCTTTGGTCAGCAGTAGTGAGTTCACATTGCAGTTTTTACACTATCTATCAAAGGAAGTAGAGAACTGGTCACGATTGTAATTTTACAGGAACCATATCTGCCAAAGAAATCCTGAGAAATACTGATACATATTTAAAAATTAAGAATATTTTTTTCTGGAAACACAACCAATAACACAAGCTCCATATTTTTTACTACTTTAAACTACAATTGTATGTCAGTATGTTTAAACAAAAGGAAATAAAGAGTAAACTAATTGTTAAAAAGCCCCACAATCTGCTTATGCCATAGTCCAACAGTTTTCCATATGGCTTTATGCCAATGGTATTAATAGAATATGAAAATTCTTCATCTTAAGTTCAAAGAACCAAGAAGTCCATGGTTAACATTGCACCTTGAACAGGTGGTGGTTAATAACTCTTCTCACTGAGAACTGTAGCACAAACAATACAGTTTGCCAATTGTTGTGTGCATCCTTTTGCAAAACAACGCAATTTATTTTGAAATAAGAAATATATTGGGTTTTTTAAAACAGCTTTTTAAATGAGAAGGAAGGGGCCATGCCACCTAAGAAAAAATGATAGAAAGAATGCATGGACAGTTGATACATAACTAAGTTTTTTAAAAGAGACAGAGTAAAAATGACGAATGATACATTTTGAGTTGCGGGTAGGAAGCAAGATGAAATGTTGTCTATAAGAATCAAAATATTGCTGAGTATATCAAGTGATTTTAGAGATATTTCATTAATTAAGCTTCACAATAACTGTGTAATATAGATTATTACACAATAACTGTGTAATATCCCTCCATCCATCGCTAGGGACGAATGCAAGTGTTTAACACACCACTCAACAGTTTCACATATATATATATAAAGAATTGATGGGTGAAATACCAAGGACTATGTTATAAATAAATTAATTAGTTGTTCATGGAGAAACCTTCTAGCTTTAAAATATATACATATATTCACATATAATATATATATATAATATATATATATATATTATATGTGAATATATGTATATATTTTAAAGCTAGAAGGTTTCTCCATGAACAACTAATTAATTTATTTATAACATAGTCCTTGGTATTTCACCCATCAATTCTTTAAGTAACTTGTGATTGAAATAGAGCATGTCTTTAGAAGCGCATCCAGTCTTGATTTCAAGGCTTCAAGTACTGTTATAAAGAATGTTCTTCAACTCTTTGTAAACTGTTCCAGCAGCTAATTATTCACATTGTTAAAAATGTGTGTCTCATTTCCAATTTGAATTTTTCTGATTCCAATTTCAAACCACTGGATCTTGTTATGTCTTTGTTTACTAGATTAGGAGTTCTTTAATATCAGATATGTTCTCCCTAGGTACTTACATACTTATAAGAAGTTCATAGAAAAAAGCAAAGAACATTTTTGGCTCTGATAGAACAAATTAAATATAAATATTATCACATAAGTCAGAACTTAGCTATGTTAACAGTTAGCTTTGTTAACACATGTAATCTTAGAAACAATGCCATGGGATAGCACCAAGTGGCCAAGACCTCACTTTTGTATATCATTCAGAAGAGGGCATCTTCATATTTTGGCATGAATAAAGTACTGATGCACTGATATGACGCTGAACCCAGAAGCAATCACTACACATAATGAATCACTAGTACAACTCTAGGAAAGTACTTCCTGCTGAAAAATACACAAAGGTAAACAGATCTGACATTGTTTATTAGGAATTTTCCAACAGTTTATCATTCATTTTAACAACTTTAATGACCAAGTCTGGTTAGTAGGAGAACCTATTGCATTTGTTACTACATTTTCTATCTGCTAGATCATTACTCTTGACATTTTCCCTTTTCAAATGAAAAACAGAAATTTCTCAAGGGGTGTGCATGTTCACCTATACATGCATTCATATAAATATATATGTGTCTATGTTAATAGACATACAGGGAGACTGCATGCATTTTAACTTATGTGCAAATTTTTTGTGATATTTAAAGAATTGAGTTCTCTTCTTAACTTTATTCAAAACAAACAAGGAATACCTTAAAGCACGGGTTCTCAAATTTCATTGCACCATGATCCTTTTCTGACAACAAAAATTACTACAGAACTCTAGGACAGGGTACCAAAGCCTTATCCCCATCACCCCAAGGACAGGATGGGGAGGGAGAAGCTAATGTCCAAACACCACTACACTGGAATGGGGAGCCAAAGCTGAAGCTCAAAGGCTTCAGCTTCACATGGGACATCTGTAATCTGAGTCCTGCCATCCTCAAGCTTTGGTTTCAGTCCTGGGAGATGGTGTTTGGGCTTGAGTTTTGGCTCCAAGTGGTGGGGCCAGAATGTCAGCTCTGGTCCTGAGCCATAGCAAATCTAATGCCAGCCCTGAAAATCCCATTAAAATGGGGTCATGACCCATTTTGGAGTCATGACCCACAGTTTGAGAACCATAAAGCATGAGACAGGTTGCGGCAAATCCTAATATTACTCACAGCTGTGCTTACGTCCTAGTGACATAACCATCATTAGCTTTAAAAAAATCAGCAAAATAAAATGCCTTTTAATAATTAGTGATCACATGAATTACAAAATTGTACAATATACAGTGCAACTAACTGACTTCCCTTGGTTGTACATTCTAATTATTAGACTCAAGAGTTATAAAATAGAACCTCAGAGTTACAAACACAGAAGTTGTGAACTGCCTAGTCAACCAAAAACCATATTTGGAGCCAGAAGTATGCAATCATTCAGCAGCAGTGTTACATGTTAAAAAAAGTAATACAATAAATACTGTGTTAAACAGAAACTACTAAAAAAAGGAAAATTTAAAAGAAAAGATTTGACAAGATATGGAAACTATTTCTGTTCTTGTTTCATTTAAATGAAAATGGTTAAAAGCAACATTTTTTTTCTGCGTAGTGAAGTGTCAAAGCTGTATTAAGTCAATATTCAATTGCAAGCTTTTTTTGAAGATTTTTCAAGATTTTTGAAAGAATAACCATAAAATTTTATTCAGAGTTACAAACATTTCCTATTATAAACAACCTGCACTCCAGAAGCGGTCATAACTCTGAGGCGCTACTGTAAAAATATTTCTTCTTTATCCTTCTTCTCTGCAAACAAATCAGATTCCAAAGGTCCCATCTTCTTCCCAATCCCACCCTCTTGAAGCAAAATGCATCTCTAGTGTTCATTAGTCCTTATACAAACATCATTAGACCTGGAGCACCACTGGAAAATTTCTCTTACCCCAACATCAGTGTAAATGGCAAATTAGGAGAGGACCTCTTTAGCATTACAAAGTCTTACTTTTCTGGTTTCTTCGATGCCATGTGCATTCAGATTTTGGCAAACAAATAGAAGTTCAAGGATTAGAGATTCAGATAAATCAGGTCTCAGACCACGTATGTCTATATTGCCTTCTTCCGTTCTGGCCCTCTTTCTGATGATACTTTGCCTATTGGATTTAATTCATAGTCATCTGTGCGAAGATGTCAGGGTGTACATTGTCTCTGGTTGCTAACCTTGGTTTCTTTTGTCTCCTCTCCTATCTCTTCCTATG
Source organism: Rafetus swinhoei (assembly GCA_019425775.1). NCBI lineage: Eukaryota > Metazoa > Chordata > Testudines > Trionychidae > Rafetus > Rafetus swinhoei. The sequence goes on along the minus strand of CM033437.1, from coordinate 183,262,352 downwards.
TGCCAGTAAAATGGAAAAATACTATCCCATCACTCTGATTCAACAGGTATTTTAATTTCAAAAGCACAATTGTGACTCAGGAGTTCAAGTTCAACTTTTAAATGGCACATGAGCATTTAGGATCCTATGTCTTATTCTTATAGGCGAGAGTTAGACTTCAAGGCACTTTGGAAAATCCCAGGAGCACCACTCTGCATAAGTGTCTAGATATCTTTATAAATATCTGCTTTATATGCACTTTTGAAATGTTTACCCATTGTTCCCATACTTTCTTCTTCACTTTACTGAATCATCAGCCATCATGTCCATTTTTGTAGGATTCTTTTTATAATAGGTGAATACAGGTTACAGTACCCAATTTAAATTCCATGTGAGATACCATTTGTGTGTGGTTAGTGTATCGTATTGAGGAACCAGGAAAGGTGAATATAATAACTTGTCATTATTTGAAAAGAGAAAAGAAAACAAAAAAAGTTGTAGTCAATTTAATGGTTTGCTTGGGGTACAATTTAGCAGATGAGAAAACTTTCAGGCTACAAGTACAAGTATGTTTATTTAAAAAAATAGGAATGGAAAGTTTGATTAATAAAGGGTATCTTCTGTGCATTGACCTAGTGGAATTGCTGTAGGCCTTATTTTAAAATTGTGGCATAGACCTTAAACTTATTATAGATGTTTCTTTAAATTTATTCATAGAGCTAAGTTTTTGCTTGCCTATTCCCAGACCTCTGTACTTTGGCCATACAAAGCCAAAAGACTTCTTATTTTATTCACAAAGAATGTGCAGACTGGGTTTATTGAGATCTCTTTGCACACTGCAATCTGGGGCTAACACTTAGTCTGAGGGAAAAAAATTACTGATGCGAAGAGGCTGCAAATTAATTAAGAGTTAAATAACATCATATGATCTGCATGTCACACTTTCTGCTGAATTAGTTTCTCTAGGCTTTATTCCACCTTCATAATGATTTGATATCCAAAAAGAATGGGCACTTAGTTTGAAATTTCAACTAATTAAGAGAATTTTGTATTTTATTGGTTTTTGTTTGTTTTTGCCAAAGGGGCGTCATTTACAAGCAAGCAGCATTACACTGGGGGCAGTTCTAGCTTGTTTAAGCTTGTGATTTTAACAGACAGTTTTATAAAGTTTTACTGATTTCTTATTTATTAATTTTATACATGTTCTATTTTTACCTAAATTTTAGTTCACCAAGCGGGGGAGGGGAAATGAATATCATCCCTAATTAGCTATTTGTTTTGTTGTGATGTTGTAAATGTATCGTCTTCTGACAGCAATTTTGTTGAGCACTTTTCAATCAAAGGTATATATTTAAAAATATGACACACTAAATGTGGGATTATTCTTCAAGAACAAAGAATTTTACCAATGCAAAATGAAGCATGTAAGTTGAGATAATATAATGAAAAGTAATTATAAAGGGTGTGGGATGCTGTATAGAATATTGGAGACACTTTATGATATTCTTGATACCAATATATAAAAAGGCAATGAATCTTACTAGATATACCTCGTAAGGTACCACTGGAAAATTCACTAAATATAAATAAATATAAATTCACTAAATATTCACTAAAGTTCACTAAATATAGTAATCTTGTTTATATGTTTGTATCACCTTGGTATCGTAAATTATAGTTCTGTATAGTATATCTGTGTTTCTGAACTTAACTTATGCTGTGCATCAGGGTGACACCCCCAAATAGATTACCATCAGCAGTGCCCAGTCTATTTGATGTCCTTTCAAGGAACACAAACTGTACAATGAACTCATTGAAAGGGTCACGTCCACATCTTATGACTGAGCAAGGCAGGAAGAGGAATGCCTATGGACAGAACTCTAAGGCTTCCAGGCCATGTGCTGGGCATTTTGTGTTTGAAACAAAGGCAATGCAAGATGAATGGCAAAAGACTATAAAAGGCAAGATGGAATGTGTTTGGGAAGCTAAAGGGTATGATCAAGCCAACACCTGTTGGTAGCACCAAGTCTGCACACAAATTTGTAATTTGAAATTTAGAGAGTTATGTGACTTCTCTGCAAAAATGCAAACTATCCATTTACTTATTTTGCATAGAGTGCCACATCTGGAGGTTCACAAAACTTGCACATGAATAATTTTGCATGTCTAGGCAGTACCATTGAACTAAATAGGACTATTCAGGTATGCAAAATTATTCATGTACAAGGCTTTGCAGTATCGAAATCCTAATATGCATCCATTTTCTCTGAAATCTGAAGAATGTCAGAATTTGGTCCATAATTTTAAAGATAAAGCCACACAACAGCCCAATGAGTGCACAAAATTGTTATCTAAAGCTACAGTGCTGAAAACCAAGATAATTTAATAGAAGTAAATGGAGTTATTATAGATTTACCCAGTGTAATCAAACATAATTTGGCCCAGTATGTTTATGCAGAAGCTCTAGTGCAGTAGAATGGAGCAAACAGGCACTTTGACCTAAAAATGTTATTCTATTTAAAGGATGGGATAGTGATCTCATTTCAGTGTGTGGCAAAATACTTGTAAATGTTTTATATTAGAATTCTTCTGTTCAATCTCTTAGAAAAAATACATGGGAAATGTGGCAGCTAAATCTAATTTTAGATGCCAAGTTTCTGTTTTACATTATTTTACATTGTATTTTTTTTTAAATTAAGCAATCAGTGAAGGATACAGCCAATATGGTGTTTGTGTAGAAACAAAAATCTCATCTGTACAATAATTAGAATGTAGATTGATGGTGTTCCAGATGGTACGCATGCAATGAGAAGGCTAGCTTTATACCAGATGGTATTATGACCATAGATAAAGCAACTGGATAATCATTATAATATTGTGGCACGTCATGTTACATGAATAAATACTGTACTTTCAGTAAAAAAAGATAAAATCATCAGTAAGTTAAACAGCTGAAGGTAGATTTAGCACTGATTCAAGAATTATACTTGTAGCAGAAAATAAAATATTGAAAGTAAGGACATAAAGGTCTTACTTCTTTAATTTCACTCCTCTCAAGAAAGAAGAGAGGTAATTCTAATTTATAGCAATAATCCTTTACATGATTAACCTAATAGTAGACTAACTCAGGAGGATTTATACTTATTTATAATGCAGATGTACAGCAAAATGCTTGCTTTCCCTGATCAAAAAATGTTCTGAAGCCAACTTTGATCTTATATGAAGATTATAAACAGACACCATAGCAAACCTATGCAGAATACAATGGATTTACAGGGAAAGCTTTTCTGTTTAATCTATTTAACACAGTGCCAAGGCAATTTCTGGGGAAGCAGTGACACATTCTTTCTGCGCAGCTCAGTTCTACAATATGAGGTCAATATGATGGCTCCATATTTCTGCAGACTAGGATTCTTCCTACCTTTTACTTATACTGACTACACATTCAACAGCCTACATGTATTCCTATTTGAGAAATGACCTTAGCCACAGCTGTGAAAGTTATAAAAGTCTACATGAGATCCTAAAGGACAAAGACATATGGAGACATGTTGCCTTGAGATGATGGGAACATATTTTTTCTTTCAGCTTGGTTAGTATGTAATTTTTTTAAAGCTTCTGATGCATAAAAATTAGTGTGCAATTATGTAGTCTTGCCACAGATCTTTCATTTGTTGTTTCTGCTGTTATCTGTACAGCTACTTCAAATATGGAAGGAGATGTGGAGGGTAGAAAAATAAATTATAGAATTTATCTGAACAAGACACAAGTGAGGCAGGCATTTAATTGCTGAATATAAGAAAAAATACAATATGTGAACTGTGGCATGTATAACCTCCAAGTTACATCAAAATAACAGAACAGTACACCCTGTACTGTATTGTAATATACAGGGTGTGCTTTCCCTTTTTAGTCTAATAAGCTAACCTCAGGGGCTAGCACTATTTTGTTTCATGTTCTGATTCAGAAGTCCTAGCTTTTGAAGCAGGGTATGTGCTTATTGAAGCATTCACAGGATGGCAGTTTTGTTTGGAAGAGAAACCCACACCCTGATTCTCTCTAGGGTCTGACACGTGAGTTCTAAATGCATGTAGTACTGAGCTGGAATTCCCTTTCCTCTGCTGAGACTACATCACCTAGAAAAGAAGGCCAGGTCATTTACGCAGCTGCTCTGCAACACAAAGGAACCTCAGAGCTTCAACCAATATGATATCTTAAACTCTGAGCCTGGTATTGCATGGTATTGTTAGATCTTCCTATAAGCATCTGGAAGCTGGCTGCCGCAAACAGGTCAATTGCTAGCTAACCAGTTTGAATTTTGGAACTCAACTGTGGATAAAAAGGTGGTGGACTTTTTTGAGGTAGTCAGCTGTGTGGTTTATTCCAAGGGAGTTGGCATGACATACATTCCTGAGGTGTTTGCTGGCTTTGCAAGAATGGGTTTTCTGAATTCTGCTGGGGCCATTGATGGAACCTGTGCCCACAGTGTGCCCTTTTCAGGGAGCCATATAAATGATTCTTTTGGCCCACAAACAGTGGTTTATGAATGTCAGTGTAGATTGCACTGGGAAAGTTAATGATGACAGGGTTTGTCACCAATCAGGAGTCTACTTTCAAGGACAGCTGGGACACTACTTCCACCAGATGACATGGTCATAAACATAGTTAATGTCCCCACCATGATGGCAGGGGACTGTGTATGCTACTTTTGCCTTGGCTAGTGAAAACCACAGCCTTTATATTTTAATTACTTTCTCAGCAGGTGTAGAATGGTTATTGTGTGTGCTCTTGAAATCCCATTGGAGATGTCTACAAATTCATTTTGATGCCTGTGTCACTTATGTGTCCACATGACTGTGGCTAGCTGTGCTCCTCATAACCTTTGTGAAGCCAGAGGTGAGCCATTTCCCCCTGAAGCGATCTATGAGAGCAACAGCCCACTGTCTCAGTCCCCTCAGCCACAAAAAAAACCTTACCACAGCTGAAGCAATAGTTGGGGGTGGTTTATGCTCACACATTATGGTCTTGCATGGCTCAATGGAAGAAGGAGAATATGAATATTCTTATAACAGCAGGGTCAGGGCTCATTGATTTGGGATAGAGGATGTGGGATTCATTGCTTGGAGGAGGTGGCTTGATTGCCATGTAATGTACTTATGAATAACATAACCAATTTTCTAATGAGGGGAGTGATGAGTCACAGTATGGACTGAGGTAAGAAAGTGACTGAATTATGGATTGATGTAGTCAACTGCATAGAGGAATAGTGTTTGTATAGTCTCAGAGTGTTGCATACTTCTCCTGAATTGTCCCTAAGCATGTCTTTACCTTTGTCATTTGAAATACATATTATATGATGTGATGCAGTGATAGCCATAAACTTTCTTGATTAAAACACAACATTTACTCTGTGATGCGGTGGACTAGGTCTGGAAGCCTATGGTATTGCCACACCTTGCCCCAGAGAATGGCATTGGAGAGAGCCATCCAATCTATGTAGAGTGGTGGTGTGGGACACAACTAGTCAGATCCCAGCAAGCCAATATAAGAGGAGCTGCAGAGCCAGAGTAAGTTCAGTTTCCTATTAGAGCTGGAGGAGCATGTATGGTTGGCTGAAGGAGCTACGGGACCTTGGACGGGGATTGTTGCCAGAATCTGGGGAGGGTGAGACATAGTTCTGGGCTGGTTGCTGGGACTTACTTCATCAGGAAAAGGCCTTGAGGTCAGGGTTAAGGCACCAGGGTTGTGACCCAGGAAATTAAAATGGTGGTTCAGCTTACATAAAGGGACACAGAAGATAACTGCTATCTTCTAGGTTCCTGGACTGGGACCTGAAGTAATCAGTGGACCTGGGTCCAACCCACCCCCTATTTGCCACTGGGGGAAGTGACCTGGACTTTGAGGCACCCCAGAAGAAGAATTGAACAGAAGAGTCCCAGATGAAGAGCTGTGGCCAGAAAGTCCATGAGAGACTAAAGAAATTTTCTTCATGGAAGGAGCCCTGGGACACTGTTCTATACCAGAGCAGGGACAATTTGAGAGAGAGACATTACAGAGGGCACTGAGAGAGACCATAGCTATAATTATATCCTGCTTTTATTTCATAGATTGCATGAGATTTGGCCAGAGGGCTGCATCACTGAAGACCCAACACAAATACAGAAACCCAACACACATGGCCAGGGGGTACACACAAAAGGTGAGTGTAACCCCATTACACACCCATTGCCAGGAAGGCCAGCTGTCATTACTCCAGAAAAACATCTGTAATAGAACCTTTTTTTTAAGCATGACAGTGCAAACAGTGAAGCCAGAGTACTAGACAGAAATTTATCACTGCATGTCCCGTAACTCCATTCTTCTTTCCTTTTTTCGCTCAATTCCCACACACTTGGCACCAGGAAAGAAGAGGTAGAGACACCTAGTTTGATGAGGTCAATATGGAAGACTTCATAGGGCAAAGTGACCCTGTTACCCCAATATCCCCCAATGGATAATTACACTGCTGTTGAAAATACGTGCCTAACTTCTGATTTGAATTTCTCTGGCTTCCGCTTCCAGCCATTCAATAGCTTTCTCTGTTTGATTAAAGTGCCTTTTAATACCTGGCATTTTGTCCCCGTGACAGTATTTATACACAAACTGTTCTGTTTAAATCTCTCACTGCAAGCTATTGTCTCCAGTTCTAGAATCTCTTTAATATATGTGTGTGTCCCTTTCCTGCACCATCTCCAATTTTTCAACATTATTTTTAAAATGTGGATACCAGAACTGGACACAGTATTCCACTGTTAGTCACACCAGTATAGCATACAAAGAAAAAATTCCCTCCCTACCCCAATTCAATGCACCTGTCTTTATACATCCACGCATAGTGTTAGCCCGTTTTGTTGCAACATCACAATGGGGATGGTCACTTGTGTTGGAAGTACCTGCATTACTTGTTCCTAATATGTATAATTTTGCATGTGACCAGGGCCACTCAAGGAGGGGAGGGCTATTAAATGGGCAGCTGCCTTGGGGCCTGGTGATTCAAAGGAGCAGAAGGCTCTCAGTCACCACTGCTACTATGGCAACAGCCACAGCCACAGCCCTGGTCCTTTTCATTCACTGCTGGATACCCAAGCAGCAAGGTACAGGTGGCACAGAAGGGCTGTCCGGGGGAGGCTAGGTCCTAGCCCGTCTTCTGATCAAGGCACCTCCCCTTCTAGGGCCACAGAGCTGGGCCTCCTCCCACTTTGTCCAGACTCTCTGCAGCCCTGCATGTGGCTGAGTTAAAATGAACTCAGTTTGAATGGGCCCAATTTACTCAGTGATCCAGCTCTGTTCGATTTCCTTAATGCCTCATTATTTAGCACTCTTCCAATTGTTGCACCATCTGTAAATTTTATCAGCAGTCATTCTGTAGTACTTCCAGATAATTGATTAAAGCATTGAATAGCCTTGGGCCTCATACCCATCCCTGCAGATGCCCCCCTCCCAGTCTATGGCACACAAGCTTTCTGCCGTCTGTGGGGATTTTTCAGGTGACTGTATCTACTGACTTCACAGATTGCTTTGCACTTGTAGAGTAGGGACAAGCATCTGTCCCACTAGATTTAATAATAAAATGTTCACAAAATGTATAACAACTAGTGGTAATAATACCAAAAGTCTGTATCACAGGAATGAAGCACAAAATGCATTGCAAGACTCATCTTTTCTCCCACGCATTTCAAAATGTCCAAGGCAAGGAAGGGATTGATGAAGGGGGGGATTTGTGCTGGTCACTCTAATTTTGCTGCACTCCAGATGAATTTTTAAGTTATGTCCAGAGCACCTGAAGAATATGGAAGGTACCATTTTTATTATTCTAAATAAATATAAATTTTAAACAGCAAATTCAATTAGCAGATAACAGCACAATTTGTTATTCCTGATGGCTTATTTTTCTATAAACACAACAATATGCTAATTTATTAATACAGCTATTTATTAATAGTTACTTTCAAATGTTAACATGTGGGAATGATATATATTCATTAAAATACCAAAGTGAAATATATCTATCCATTATCTCTTTCAAGAGTCTGTCTCAATGACTTGCCAACAGAAGTGCTTGCGTTACACCTGATAATTCATTATATGACAGTTCTTTTTCACAAAGGCTTAATCCACATAGGCACTTAAATCATATTGAATACTGTTGACATTTCAAATGAGAGAAAGTTCCAGCATGGAGCTAAAATGTAATTGGAACACATCAGTACATGATGAAAATGATTCTGAGAAATGCACTGAGGATAGGCTATGGGAGTTGTGACAACATCCAGGGAATAGACAAGAGATACTGTTTTCCTCTATACATACTCCTCTTCCTAATAACTTGATTCAATTTGTTGAAGGTGCATCAGGCTTACTGGGCAGTGAAAGACAAAACATATAGGAGAAGAAATGTAATTCAAAGGAAAGGGTATGGACCCTTATGCTCCAGTGATACAGACCATAAAAAGTGTTGTAGTTCAAGAAATCTAAAACACATATAAGTACTCTTGATCCTGGTTATATAATATCTTCTTAAAAACCACTTTTGTATGAATAAATAACTTTAAATTTGGGGTGCTAAGACACTGTCAATGCAAAATATTTTGGAGAATAAATTTTTTGTCAAGCTGGAATATGAAAAAATATGAGCAATGGAGAATGAATAGTCTATCAGACAGTACCAGATAGATAAACTGAATAGGATCAAGAAAGAAAAAGAGAAGGACCTATGTTGAAGGAGAATATTTTAGTGATGGACCAAGTCATCTAGATCATGGCAAAGATCACTTTTCCTGCCAAGAAGCACTGCTGTTTCCATATTTGTTAGAGATCTGCAGCTAACATGTTGCTATTAATAGTGTGCTAAGTGCTAAGGAGCCCTGAATGACTTTCAATGTTATTGATTTTTGAACTAATTCTTGCCAGAAAATCATGATCAAGAGAAGAATTAAAGATAAAATAAGGTAGGATTCTTGGTAGAAGAGAGAAGAATGAGAAAACATTTTCTGGAACAATTACTCAGTTCAAATCCTTGTTGTTTATTAAGTTTTTTTTAAAAATTTTAGTGAGGTTTTTTTAATTTTGCCCATTTAGTTCTTTATTTTGGTTTAAGATGATAGATTCCTATAGAACATGTGTTCCATCTATGTGCAAAGGATGCAGAAATGACCAGAATAATATTAAAGAATTAATGGATGAGGAGCATACACCACCCTGTATGATGCATGGCACTCAGGGCATGAATAAGTATTTGAGGGCCTGATATCCACAGGAGACCAATATCCCAACCTTTGGATTTCAGTCAGCATCTTGTCTTTGGCTTCTCTCCATTGTGCCTCCTTCCATCTGATTACCAGTAATTTGAGTCCATCTGGCATTTTGCCAACCTTCATTCACTACCAGGCCACTGGCTGCATGCTGTGATTTTAGTGCAGGGGTGGGCAATAATTTTTGCCCAGGGGCCAAGCAGGGCCTGGGGGCGGGGGAGCGTGGGAAGCCTCCTCCTGCCCTGCGAAGAGCACGCGGGCTCCTCGCAGGGCCTGGGCAGGATGAAGGAAGCTTCATGCAGCTCCCCTGCCCCCAGGCTCTGCTTGGCCTGGGGGTTGGGGAGTGTGCAAAACTTCCTCTGCTCTCCCCCGACCAGCGCTTCAAACCGCCATGTGCTCCTGGGAGGGCAGAAGGATGCTTTGCACGCAGAAGTGGGGAACCTAAGTCTCAGAGGCCAGATGTGGCCCCCAGCTTGCCTGAATCCAGCCCATGAGGCTTGGGGCTCTCCCCAGCATTAGGGAGCCCATGCTGTTGCTCCAGCCCTCCTGTTGTCCCCTGCAGGGCTGGAGCACACAAAATCTACTAGCCTGGGCCCCCATGAATCTGGTGTGTGAGGAGAATGTATTTCTCCTTCTCAGTCAGGGGCCACCTCAGTGAGATTTGTTTGTTTTTGTTTTTTGGTTCTCACTTGTGTGCAGCCCCTTGCAGATGTTTCTGCGGGTCAGCAGCCCCTGACCCTCCCCTGTTTTAGAGGATTAAATGATATGACTCTGATTGCGATGAACTAATCACAATTTGTTACACTGGATGTTAATCACAGATGCAGGAGCTAGATAGCACAATGGAACCTATTGCCAGAGGTTCTCCCCAGGTTTCCAGAGTAACTCATCAACCAGACAGACAGTTTTTAAAAAAGATTCAGGAAGCTACAGGGAGAGAATTTTTCCTTACATGTGGACTTTTCCTTCTGTAGCATTTCATTCTGCCCCAGTTTTCTGAATTCTTTGGATCAGTGTTATGCTGCAAAACTGGTAATTAGCAGAGGGCTGACTGTGAAAAAGAAGAAAAGGAGTTTTTCTAGTTCTTAAATTTAAGGTGATGTTCAGCATACCAAAGTATGTTGTAGTTGTGAACCAGTTCTTTATTATGTTAACTAGAGATACATGATGAAAGATTTCCCCATACCACAAATGGTGTGTTGTCATGTGTGTTTGTGTGCACAATTGTACTTCATATTAAAGTTGCATTAAATAATATATTGGAAATAGTTGAATGTGAAAAATCTTTAACAATGTGGACCTGAAAATATGTTTTGTTAGTAAAGCATGTTTTAATTAAAAGGGAGAGGGAAAAATAAACTCTAAACTCTTCCAACAATCAAAGAAATCCAAGAAATTTAGAACAGGTAGCTGAAGAAAGGAAAATTATCTAAAGAATCTTTAGTTAAATATAAACTGTAAAGAATCTCTTGGAAATTAATTTTTGATGTTGTTAATCAGATGAAAATGTCTTTATGTAACTGTTGCCTAGAATCCTACTGTGTTGCAACTCTGGAGTCACGGGTCACATATAAAAAAGAGCTTTGGAAATTTAAAATTGGACTCCAATAAATCTGATTATGCTGAGATGTTCTGGTGAGGTGTCTGAGAAAAATCTTAATTATCTGGTGTAACAGAAAGCGGTTTGTGTTCATTTAGATGTATAAAATATAGAATCATACCCATCTCATGCTCTAGTTACCCTTAAACAATTAATCTCCACAACAAAGTCCAAATAGACTGCTCCTCCCAATCCAACAAATGAATATACATAGGCTTAGCAGAATTCTAGATAAATCCTTAGTTGTTGGTAAATGTCAATTTCACCTGACATGGAAACTGATAAAAAAGAATCAGAGAATCTCAGAAATGTAGGAATGGAATGGACCTGGATAGGTCATCTTCTCCAGTGACCTGGACTGAGTCAGGACTCAATATTGTTTAAACCATCCCAGAAATGTGTATGTCTGGTATGTTCTTAAAAAACCCCAGTGATGGAGATTCCACAACCTATCTGAGCAATTTGCTCCAGTGCTTAACAGTCCTCACAGCTAAGTTTTCCTATGCCTAACCTAAATATCCCTTGCTGCATTTAGTTCTTGTCCAGCTCTGAGAGGTTAACAAGAATAATTAATCACCTTCCTCTTTATAACAACTATTTATATATTTGAAGACTGGTTATCATGTCCCCCCTCCATCTCTCTTCTTAAGACTAAAAAAATTCCCAGTATTTTCAATCTTTCCTTGTAGGGCATGTTTTCTAGACCTTTACTCATTTTTGTTGTCCTCTAAGTGCTCTCTAAGGCTATGTCTAGACTGCAGGCTCCTTTTGGAAGAACTTTTTTTTGGAAGAGATCTTCCAAAAAAACTTCTTCCGAAAGAGTGCGTCCACACACAAAAAGATAGCGTCCACACTGAATGGATGCTTTCTTGCATTTAAGTTGCGATTACTATGGACAGAGTGTCCATCAGGGCACCTGTGCTTTTTCCTCTTTCCTCTTCTTTTGAAAAAACTCCCTCTTCCCCGTCCCCACACACCTTTTTCTAAAAGAGTTCTTCCGGGAAAAGGCTTCTTCCTCGTAGAAAGAGGATTACCAACACCGGAAAAACCCTTCTGTTCTTTTGATTTACTTTCAAAAGAATGTGATTGCAGTGTGGACATAACTCAAGTTTTGCCACTTTCCCAACAATATTCCTGCTAATATATTCTAGAATGATGTTTGGTTTTTTGTATTACATTGTTGATTCATATTCAATATGTGATCCATTATAACTCCCTAGATCCTTTTCTGCAGGACTCCTTCCTAGGCAGTCATTTTCTATTTTGTATTTGTGCAGTTGATTATTCCTTCCTAAATGCAGTACTTTGCATGTGCTCATATTGAATTGCATCATATATATTTCAGACCATTTCTCCAGTTTGCCAAGATCATTTAGAATTCTAATCCTAACCTCCAAAGTGCTTACAAAATCTTCTCGTTTGGTATAATCTTCAAGCTTTGTAACTGTGCTTTCCATGCCATTATCCAAATCACTGATGAAGCTATCAAATAGAACCAGACTCAGAACTGATCCCCGAGGGACCCACTCACTTTCTTCCACCTGAATTCTTTGATAACCATTTTCTGAGTATGTTTTTCTAGCCAGTGGTGCACCTGCCTTATTGTAGGTTAGTCTAGGCTATATTTCTCACCATTTATATTTCCATCAATAGCGGTCATCGGGTACCGCTTTCCCCTTACACCTTGAGCCTTCAGGAGTTCATTGTCACTGGCACACAGTTGTGCCAAAAGCCCTCTACATCCCCACTGTCACAGCCATACATAAACACTCCTGACTGGGAGTATGGGGACCCAGCCCTAGTCTGGAGATCTCCAGCAGCAGTCAGACCTCCCAAGCGGCCAGAGGCTACCATTCCACAAGCTTGACCTTGGTCACAAGTCTCTGCTTTGCCCTGCCTGGAACACAAATTTCCCAACATCTTTTACTGGATCTATGGCCATGCTGGGTGCCCCCTTTAGCACTGCTGTCAGCACTTCTCCAGCCCTAACCCCAATTCTCCATCCCTTAATTTTTTACAACTGTAAAAATTAAAATACTTAAAAATGGGTGTGATGGGGTAGTCTAAGCCCCGATGCTCCCTACAGGAGGCCAGAGGCCTTGCTACACCTCATCCCAGAAAGAGGAGCCAGAAAAGAGGTCCTCCAGGCAGGATAGAGTGGCTGCTGCAGAGATGGCCAATCACGACCCAGCAGACTGGTATAAAAGTTCCTTCCTGAAGCTTGACTCAGGCAGACCTCAGGGCTGACTGAGAGAACAGCAGCACTACGGACAGCTCCGAGTGGGAGCTGGACTTCAGACCTGGTCAGTATCAGATCCAGCGGCTGAAGACTAGCCAGTAAGCCAACAGCAACCCTTGCAGAACCCTGGACAGGGCGGACTTGATCACAAGGCCCAAGAGAAAGGGCTAAACAGAGCAGCTTCCTGGGGAAGTGGCCCAGGGGAACATGGCTGAAACCAATCTCTTTGAGAGTCAGCAGGTAACAGCTACTTATAGGGTCCCTGGCCTGGGCCCCAGATGAGTGGGCAGGCCTGCCCCCCCCCACCCTGCCCCAACTCTCAGCAGCCACACCAGGGGTAGAGAAGAAGCCTGGTCCCAGGCTACATACCAGACACTTCCGCTCCCACAGACAACTGGGTAGAGAGACTATAAGGTCCCCCCTCAGCCACCGAGAAACGCAGAGCCCTTTCAAATGGGAAACAATCTTAAAAATAAAGTCAGCATTAATAATTGAAATTAACACACAAAATCTGCAGAGGCTGAATATATATCAGGCCTGGGAAAATAAGGCAATTTTCCCACCACACAGAGTTCTAAAATTCAATCTCCTCTACATCAGAACCCACCATTCCCTCAGATGCCTAGGGAAATCCTTGAACCTTACAGTATATCTGGTGGATAAACAAATCTAGGCTTCGGTGGGGCAAGAATAAAAGAGTGAATTCCAAAGATGAGTCCCTGCTCTCTATCGTTCTGAATTATTCATGAGCACCTCACTGTAGTGAGGCTTCAGCCCAAATACTTCTGGTGATCTCTGCTGAGTCTGAGAGACGCAGGGCCAGAGATGCTCTCTCAGGTAATCAGGTGCCAAAGGACTTTTAGGTTAAAACCAGCAACCTCAAATTCCATCCAGAAATGTACCAGGTAGTGCTGATATTGGAACACCAATGCAGTTTGCTGCTTGCATGCGATAAGCTGGCAGTCACATACTGCACTAAGTTTGGTTTCTATATGGTCTCAATAGGTAGCCCCATGTGAAGTACAGTACCATTAATCGATTTTCAACATGACACCGTCATGTTTTTGTGAGGCACAATCCACATTTAAGAGACAAAGCTGTCCTCAGCTTCCCAGTTGTCAGAGGAAGAGCACACCCTTGGCAATGGACACAGCCTGGGTCACTGAGAACTAATAACTTGTTGCACATAGGTGCATTTCTCCAAGGTAATCTTTGTTTGCTGCATGAGAGAAGCAGTTGCTCACAAATACAGGTTGGACCTCCCTGGTCCAGCACCCTTGGAACCTGAGTGGTCCTGAAGGAGGGATTTTGCCAGACCAGGGAAGGTCATTTTTGGTCCCTTTGCCACCGGCCCCCCCAGCCTGGCTCTGCTCCTGGACTGGCCTCCCAGCTGGCTCCGCACCTGCCACCAGCCCCACTGCCCTGCCATGGCAGCCTATGGTCCTGCCGCTGGGGCTCCCAGCTCTGCCACGTCAAACACTGCTCTGACACTGGTGCTTTCAGCCCTGCCAGGCTTGCCATGGCAGCACTAGCCTACCAGCCCACAGTCCCACTGCCAGGACTCCGACCCACCACCCCACAGCAGACCACTGCTCAGCCGCCAGGGCTCCTGGCTCCACCTGCCCTGCTGCAGCAGCCCGCGGGCCCGCCACCAGGGCTCCTGGCCCCACTGAAGCAGATTACTGCCCTGCCAGCGCCTGCTGGAATTCTGTCTGCCCTGACACCAGCTCAGGCTATGTCTAAACTGCCACTTTTTGTCAGAAAAAGGTATTTGTGTACCTTTTTCTGATTGTTTTGTCAGAAGAGGCTTTTCTGAGATTTGGCCTGTCTACACTGGGCCAGATTTCAGAAAAACTTTCTCTTTTGGAAGAGTCCTTCTTCCTCATGGCACGTGGAAGACAGGACTTCTAAAAAAGCACGTCCACTCTTCCGCAAAAAATGTCAGAAGAGCAGACGTGTTGCCTGGATGCGGTGGAGTTTTTCTGGGATACCTCTGGTATCCTAGAAAAACTCCGTAGTCTAGACATAGCCTCAGCTGGGCTCCCACAGTGGGGCTCCCAGCCACTGACCTTCCTGCAGCCAGTCTTGCTAGGTTCCTAGCCCCTGCAAGGCTCCTGCCTCTGGCCTTCCACCTGGTCTCTCTGGTCCAGGGAGTCCTGGCTGAGAGAGGTTCAACCTGTACCAACATGTTGGCAGTGATCCCAAATGACATGGCATTCAAGCAAAAGGGTAAATTTGTTACTATGTTTATCTGGCTACATGATTCGATTCAACAGGACAGAAAAGATGAATTTCTAATCCTCAAAATCTTGCTTAATTCTAACCATAGACAGCAAACTGAGGAGACTGGAAGGGAAAATAACATATAGACTCAACTTTTCAGAGAACTTAGAAGAATTTTAGACACCCAATTAAAAATACCTAGATTTTTACAAATAGCTCATCTACCATTCTCTGAAAATCAGGCTACTTTAGCAATTGCTGGAACCCAGCTGGAGACATCTTAGTCACTCTTGAATATCAAGGCTCAATATTTTCACATCAACATCTGAGGCAGCAATTGAACAGCAAATGTTTTAAAACCCTTCCTCTTTTGTTAGGTCCTGGATTATGAATGTTGAACTTAATCCTGATAGTTCTATCCATCTCCTTGAGTGACAAAACCACCAAAAGTGGAAATGGGGGGAGTGGTGAAGAGGTTCTGCTTTGACCACCAAAAGGGAGAGATGTATATGGAGGTTATCTATACATTTACTATGGGGTTTGATGTCTAAAGTCACCTGAACTAAGACATTGGGTTGTCCTATGTAAAAAATTAGCAGCACAATGGGATTGATGATATGTGCACAATAAAACCACCTAACAATTGTAACTTTCAAGAGAGCTCTTAAAAAGTGTAGATTTATTCAAAGTAAAGCAATTTTTTTTATTTGCATTAAGAAGGTCTTACCAGGGAATGATACAGGTGACTGAGGGAGAAAACCAAAGGGCACAGGCCTTGATCACTCCGCACAAGGATCTCTGTAGCTGCACAGAGCCCCGCTGAAGTCATTGGGCTAGTAAAACTCAAATTAGCAGACCCTGGGTTTGTTAACCTTGACCTTGAGCATCTACACTTATTTGTAAACCTAGGTTAAGCAATTGTTGAATCTTGGGGCTATGATCTACACTGTAGCGTGAATGCTCAAGTCTGTGTACCCAAATCCCAGATTTCCTATCCTAACTCCCTCCCAAAGTATGATCCCCTATTTATGGTGTAATGTGAGAAAACAACCATCCAGTAAACTTCTGACTCTTTAGAGGGGAAAGAACATCAATCCTTTCAGATTGTGAGTTATTTTTTATGGACTCCTAGAGCACTAGTTCAGTGGGGCTGTATCTATATTGCAAAGGATCTTGAACCCTGGATCCCAAATTGACTCAGTCTCAGACCCTCAATACTCATGTGGTCGTGGGACCCCTAGGCTAGGTTAGCATGATTTGAAGACAGATAGAAGAAGGGTTAGGCTTGAGGGTGAGTTTGAACCCTGGGCTTACATTGTAGTATAGACATACCATGTGTGGATTCCAAGACGTCCCTGTGTAGAAGAGTTTGCTTTATCATTGTGACATTTTGAATCCTGATTTTGGCATTGGTTAATGTGGCTGAGAGACTCAGATCTTCCCCTCCTCTCTGTTCAGCACTTCCTCCCCTCCTTATGAAAAAGAAGATAGAAAATATAATTGTCTCCCTGAATAAATTATTTATTGACCTTTTTGAAGTAATGGTTTGAAACAAGTAGCATACATGTGACTGTGTGTGTGTAGAGGTTGGAGAGATGGATTTAGTTGCCTGATTTTGAGAAGTAGGTTAATTATTGCAGAAGATTCCCATGTAACTATTATAATCACAATTATAAATCCCTGCCACTGTCCCCAGGTAATATGAATCTGTCTTCATTTCCATATTTGCTACTAGATTAGAGAGGTCTGTATAAGAAGTGATGCCGTGCAAGACACATGCTAAAAAAGTTCTGAATTCTGTGGTAAACATTCTTATATGTATCAAGAGATTTCTTTCTGAGTGTACATCAACTGAAGGAGAAAATGGTAGATACCTTCAAATCCTAAATACCAGCCTCTTGAACATCACCTCAAGAGGCAGCTCATGCCTTTTTTCTCCCTCTGCTATTTCAATCGGTGAGAATACAGCCAAGAAATACTAAAGAGATTCTTAGAAGAGTAGCTGGCAGGGATTCCATCACTTATGAAAAATCTGGATAAACACATGAAGTGCAGAGGGCTGCATGGGCATAGTAAAAGCCCAGACACAACTGTTAGAGAAGCATGAAAGAGCTTTATTTAGTCTATGGACAGAGTTGAATGTACTGCAATAACTGTGAAATCAGAGGATATACAAGGGCTGGAAAGTGAGTGATAAAAGCTGAGACCAATGGGCGGCAAGGCTGAAGCATTTAACTTAGCTTCATGGGACCCCTGCAATGCAGAGGTCCAGGCATTTGCCATGATTTCCATCCCCTAATGCTGGCCCTATATTTGTGACCACTCTCACAATATGTGAGAAAACAACCATCCAGCAAACTTATGTGTATGCCCAGAAATACACTTACCTATGGTTTAGAATAACTGATCTACTTCATCACTTCATGATAAGTTTAGTCATCCTTGACAGCTGTAGGTATAACTTCCTTTGGTAACATATTTCAGCATTGTACTTTCTTCTGCTTACAATTGGGGTGTTTTTGATGGCTAATTCACCCTTGCTGCAAATTAAACAAAGTACTACTCCTAGCTTCAGTGGACATAGAGAATAGTTGATCATCATCGTTTTTAAAACAACCTTTAACTTATTAGGAGATTGTAATCAGGTCCTTTCTTGGTCTTCTTTTCTCAAGATTAAATATGTCCACTTTTTAACCTTTTATCTTAGGTCAAGTTCTTTAAGCCTTTTATCATTTGTATTGATTTCCTCTGGACTCTTTCCAATTTATCCACAGCTATAATAGAACCTTCAGCTGGACATAGTCCCCAGCTGAGGCCTTGCCTGCACCAAATAGAAGGTAACAATTACTTCCTAATCCCATGTGACACTACTGTTAATACACCACAAATGATATTAGCCCTTTTCACAACTTCATTATGCTCTTAGGTCATATGGAATTTATGATGCACTATAACCCCCAATCCTTTTCTATAGTACTGCTGCCTAGTCAATTGGTCCCCAATTTGTATTTGCTCATTAGATTTTTCCTTATGAGGACATTTTTTCACTTTCTCTTTAGTAAATTCCATCTTCTTGCTTTCAGGCCAATTCCAATTTATCAAGGTAATTTGGAATTCTTATTCTGTCCTCCAAAGTGCTTGAAATCCCTCCCAACTTGGTACTTTTTGCATATTTTGTAAGCATGCCTTCCACTGTTCAGGTACTCAAAATTAAAATATTGAATAGTATCAGACCCAGGATGCACTCCTGTGGTGGCCCACTAGATATATCCTCCCAGTTGGACAGCAAACTATTGATAACTACTCTTTGAATACACTGTTTCAACCCCTTATGCACCAACCTTATACTAATTTCATCAAAAGACATTTCCTATGGTTTTCTATGAGAATGTCTGATCTATGTGAATGATCTGTGTGAAATCTTTACTAAAATCATGATATGTCAAACCTGCTGTTTCTTGTCTATCCACTAGGTCAGTGTGCCTGCCAAAGAAGGAATTAAGATGATTTGAGTGAATTGTTCCTGATAAATCCATATTGTCTATTACGTATTATTCTATTATCCTCCAGATGCTTCCAAATGGATTATTTAAAAATTTGTTTTGGAATCTTTCCAAGACACTGAAACAAGGGTAAATTAGTTTAGATCTCTTTTCAAGTATTAAAGATAGGCTAATTGGTCTATAATTCCTTGGATCCTCATTGTTCCTCTTTTAAAAGATAGGTACTATGTTTGCCCTACTTTAGTCCTCTCCATGTGTTCCTTAAGTTATTCACTAATGGCTATTAAATTGTTTCATCTACTTCCTTAAGTACCCTATGGTGATGTTCAATAGGCCCTACTGACCTGAATCCAACACATTTATCTAAATATTCTTTAACCTTGATATTCCTATTCTGATTTGCATTCCTTCCCTCTTGCTATTAATATTAACCGTGTTCAGCATCTGGTACCCATTAGCTTGGTTAGTGATGACTGAAGCAAAATAGGAATTAAACTCTTAAGCCTCGTTGATTCTATTAGTCCTCTCTGCCTACTAAGAAGTGAACCTAAACATTTTCTTGCTTTTCTCTTGCGCCTAATATATTTATAGAATCCCTTCTTAATGCCTTTTGAGTCCCTTACTAAGGCTGTGTCTAGACTACATCCCTCTTTCGACAGAGGAATGTAAATTAGACACTTCAAACTTGCAAATGAAGCAGGGATTTAAATATCCCGCACTTCATTTGCATAATTGCGTCATGGCGCTCTTTCAAAAAAGCGCCATTTCTAAAGTAAAACCGCGGTCTAGACGCAGTTCTGTCGAAAATGTCAGGCTTTTTTGAAAGATCCTGTATTCTTCAAAAAATGAGGTTTACAGGATCTTTCAAAAAAGCCTGCCATTTTTGACAGAACCGCATCTAGACCACGGTTTTCCTTTCTAAATGGCGCTTTTTCGAAAGAGCGCCATTATGCGATTATTCAAATGAAGCACGGGATATTTAAATCCCCGCTTCATTTGCAGTTTTGACGTGTCTAATTTACATCCCTTTGTCAAAAGAGGGATGTAGTCTAGACACAGCCTTTAAATGAAACTAATTTTGTTCCTTTAGCCTTGCTGATTTTGTCCATACATGCTTGTGCTATTCTTTTGTTTTCCTCATTAGCAAATAGTTCATGTTTCCACTTTTTGGATTTTCAGGTAATTAAAGAGCTCCCGCTAAAGCCATATTAGCCTCTTACTATTTTTGCTGTTTTCCCTTCTTGTCACGATAGAAAATTACCTGCTCTTCTAAACTCAACAGGCACTCCTGAATTCCTTTTCCCCCTTACATTCTCTTCCAAGGAGATTCACCTAGTAGTTCTCTAAATTTGTTAAACTCTGTTTTTTCTTTTTTTGCAGTCTGGTATCCTTATTATTCTGCTCTCACTCCTTACTTTTCTTAGAATAATGAAATCTATCTATCATGGGCTACGTAAACCCTCCACTGACAGGGAAGTGTTTGGGGAGGCTTTGTGCACTAAAGAAGCCCTATTCCTCCAACCCTGCACACTAAGTTGGGTGCTTTAAAAGAAGGAAGCTACAGAGTGCAATAAGGCAAGCCCTGAGAAAAGAGTGACTCCTGTAAGAGGGACTCTCATGCCAGAAATTTCTCAGCTCTTTGAAGAGCCCAAGAATCCCTGGGAAAAGCCTCGTAGGGAGAGACTAACTTGGTGACCCAACCATAAATACTCCAATAAAACTGATATCCAGACACCCCTAATATATTTGAAGTTGGTGCCTTGGACACTTTGGACACCTTGTCAGATCTAAAATGAATCTGGTTACTTCCTCCATCTTCTGAAATAAGATATTGTCCCTAAGATATCACAATAATTTAATGCAGAGTTTGTGTTTTCTCTTATTACTTTTCCAACAGATTTCTGAGTATTTCAAATCCCACATTTCTACAAGGTCTTGTTTTGTGGATATTTCCATTGAGTCTTTCTTGTTTGTTGGTTTATATTTTTATTTTGTTTTGTTTGTTAGAAATACCTCTTCCTACTAATTTAGTGATATGTGGCAGACACTTGCTGGGATGTTGCCCTGTTATTTTCTCCTATTAGCTTCACTCAGTAACTTTCAGTTGGTCTTTCTTTCAGTTTCTTTTAGAACTTCAGAGCAAGTGTATGCATTCTTGATGCACAATGAAACACTTCCTCCCTCAATTTCCTGCCTGTTTTTCCTTAACGAGCTATAATCTTCTTCACCAATATTCCAGCTGCTAAATGCATCCTATTTTTGTATACTTACCTGTAGTATTTTATTTGTTCCCTTGGAGCCTATAGCTGATAGTCCACCAGTCCAGTTTAGCAAATCTGTCTCTGAAGATGCTTGATCATCACTTGCCATGGCTGTATGCATTTTGTATTTCAAAACCCAAATCTGTTCTCAGTTACACTGCCATGAATCAGAATGTGCAATACATCAGATGTGGATTGTTGTAACCAAGAATAGAACGTAGTCCAAAGTTTAAAATAAACAACAACAAACCCTGTATATTGTGTGTGAGAAAGAGAGATACACGACAACAAATCCTGTATATATGTGTGATTTTATATATATATATATATATATATATACACACATATATATAAGCTGATTCTTTCTTCTCCGTTAGAGTTCATGTAATGCATAATGAGGTGCAGAGCAAAGAAATTGTAACTCATCTCAAGGGATTTATGTAAATAAGAAATATTTATACTTTCCTCAGCAAAATCAAATTTCTGAATAAAATGTTAAAAAAAGATTACTGGGGAAATGGTGCATAAAATGTGTATGAATCAGGTCCTAACTCTGTAATCCAGCTCTTGGGGAACAATTAAGGCATTAAAAAGTCTCAAGGTATTTGTCTGTCATTTTTACTGGGACAAGGGGAATTAAGAAAATCTAATGAAAATCTTAATTACACATACCTAATTATGAAAATTTCATAGAAATAGAAGTGCAGAAATAGAAGACTTCATAAGGCTAATAATGCTGCTTAGAAACTATCATAAACAATGCTGAGAGCTGGGAAGGACCTCTGTTGGAAGCTCTCTCTAATCTCCTGTAAACAAAGGAAGCATAATACGAAGGGCAATTAACGCAAACTGTCAACAGTTTTACAGGAGGAATTTACTAGAATACATATGTAAATGTCCTCACTTATTAATGCAAAAATCAAAGATATTATTCAATTTTTTAGTTGTGGGAACTATAAATATATGCAGGAAACAAAAAAAGGTAGCAAATTACAGAATTTGCATATTGTTTAAAGCAAAATGCTGTTTCAGCTGTAATCATATTCTTAAGAGTCCAAAATGGATTACAGAGAATAGTTTAAAAAAAACCCTCAAAAGGTATCAAGTCAGAAACTGGGGAATTCTGAGAGAGAATAGACATCTCAAGGTCTAGGAATACTGAGAAGGTGGAGGATCTTGTTTGGAAGACTTAACCTGAATTAAATCAGGAGAGGCTAAGTTAGAGGAACCAATTATATCAGAAAAACTATGTAAAACATTGAGAAGTATTCTAAAAGTAAAGAATGGTAAGAATGGTATTACCTTATAATTCCATAAAGAATTGAGGAAACATACATATATATATATATAAAATCAACTTATCTTCCTAGCCAAATATATATGTAACCTGGAAAAAAGCTATTGGAAATGGCATTTAGAAATGTGGGGATGTTGTGTTTCCTCTATACAGTCAATAGGAGAGTTTTAGTATCTATATTGGGTTAGGAAGGTATATTGGTAAGAAAAAGGGGATTTAAATTAGTCATAATTAATGCTGCAAAGCTTAGACAATAAGAGCTATGGTATAATTCCACTGTTGATTGTGAGCATGAAAGCAAACAATAAGATAACATCCTTTCTACATATTATATAAATATTTTAATTTTCAATGCAAAGGAAACTTAACTTTAGAGGGAAGAACCCCTCTCAAAATAACACTCCAAAACAGTGGTTTTCAACCTATTTACCATTGTAGGCAGCATATGTAGCTTTCTGTGTCTCATGTTGGCCAAACCCACACAATATACATATACTCTGTATTGTCCTGAGATGTCACATGGGCCACACCTATGTGCTGATTGGGTGACAAGTTGCCTTTGGATGGCAAGTGGCCTGTGGGCTGCTGGTTGAGAACCACTGCTCGAAAGTAACCTCTATACAGTCAATAGGAGAATTTTAGGATGAGTCTTATCCTTCATTCCTTGAATACTGATAACTTCTGTTGACATCAATAGGAATATTTAACCAACAATTCGTGTAAATTATTCCAAAATGTATGGGGCGATGTCGCAAGTGTAAAACTGGGGAGGAAGGAAGCCACATTTTCCGTATTATAGTTTATGAAGAGTACAGTGATATTCTCATAATAGAAGCATGTTTAAAACCAACTTCATCTGTGTGCTTTGTTTAAAGGGAAGGCTGATGTATGAGGTGTAATTCCAAAATGGACTATGTTGGGGTGCAGTTTATTGTGACTGCCTTCTTCCCTGTCCAGCAGCACCTCTCTGTTCTGATTAGTACAAGAGTGGGTTGGGACAAGATGACTAACTAGTAAGGTCAGGGAAAAATGGAGAAATGAAAGGCAGAAGACAGTGACAGTGTGTGGGGAAATGACATGCATCTGATGAAGTGGGTCTTTGCTCATGAAAGCTTATGCTCCAATAAATCTATTAGTCTATAAGGTGCCACATTGTTGTTTATGCAGATTCAGACTAAAACAGCTACCCTTCTGATTCTTGTGGGGAAATGAGTAAATCCTGAAACAAGATGGAGGAACTTTTCCCTTTTATTAGAGAAACATGTATGAAGTATGTGGGGCATCGTATGATATGAGTTCTACAGTAATGGACCATGGTATATGGAAATATATGGACAACTTTTCCAAGTCACTTGCAAACCATAACAAAAGCCGATACATCTTCAGCATTTTCAGATGGCTTGATTTCCATCAGTGTCCATTTAAATATGTAGACTCTGTAAATAGAAGGTGCAAATGTTTACCACTATCAAGTTAATACCAATTAGGGTAATATTACATTCCTGTCAGTTTTCTGCAGGTCTGTACAATGCATGTACCTTCATTTATCTATTGTTTATAAAAGTCTTACATGATTGTAACTCAATTGACTTCATTGGAAATATTCCTAATTTACACCAGTATAAATTAGAAAAGAATCAAGTGCATAGGATTTTGATTTAGTTCTGATTATTCATGTGTTTCTTCTATCTGCATTGATTTATATTTTTTTTTAGTTGGCAGCTGTTGTGCTTGTTGACATACATTTTTAAAAAATGGCCAGTGATCATGGGTCTCTCAATTATGGGGTGGCTAAATGAAGATGACAGACAGAAGCTTGATTCTGAGAAAGTGCTGAGCTCTGAACATCAGACAATCAGGACCTATTAAGGCTTCTGGAGTGTGAAATCCAAAACCCATCCCTTATTTCTGAATATGTAGGCTACTTTCTGGCCTGGCAGAATATCAGATAGGTGTTTGTAACTTGTGCATTGAATTTGGAGGTAGGTTGGAGGGGCAGGTTTTTCTAGTGATTTACTACCTTCTTTGACATGCGACTGTGAGAGCATATGGCTGTGAATGTTTTAAAGTTAATTCATTGTGTCACCTAACCTCCCTCTCTCCTATTGGGAAAAGCTATTGAGCCTTTACCTGGTAGAATTTAAATGTGAAACACGTTAAATATATTTCACAAAATATATACAACACATTTCTAGATGAACTTTAACAATGGTAAGATCTAGTTAATAGTGTATCTAGTGGAGAACAAAAGACCTTGTGATAAAGAACAGATTTTAGAAACAAAATTAATGCATTTCCTAAAAGGAATTGGATAAACAGTTATCATTACTAAGATGGTCCATGGCATGAAACCTTTATCACATCCAACAATAATGAAGTATGACATTTAAATCCTCAACCATTCTAAATGGTGACTCAGAAAATGGAACATTACTGATATCTTTGAGAAGGAAACTATATGAGGAAAAAAGTGATTCAGAGCATAGATAAGCTATTTATTTATACTGACCCTAGTCAATCTTGGTCTTGTTTTTTTTTTTAATATTTTACCAAGTTGACAAGCTACAAGATATGACATTCATTAGATCTGTCAGAAGAAGCAGCTTGGATAAATAGACAGGAAGGATTAGCACAATTCTATGAAAGGAAGAAATGGTGATAATGCTGCAGGAAAATGATGCTCTGCTATCTAAAAATTGCCTTTTGCCAAGATGTAAAGGAGTCTGTAACAACCATGACAAGTATGCTATAAAATAGGATGTAGACCATTTTAACGGTTTATAACTTAAAATATAAAAGTAAGGTATTCTGGTACAGTAAGGTATGTGATTGGTAACTAAGTAAGTATTGCATGTTATTTAATCAGTGGTTATTTTTATTCAGTTCCATGAGTTTTTGTGATAAGTGAGGAACAAGTTATCTGCACAAAAACATGCTGATTCAGAGGTCACATTACTCAAGGTGGATCTTGATTACTTATCAAATTGCTCATTCTTTAGATTTAGGTTATAGGCAATAAAAGAAATATGTAGCAAAGTCTGATTAATCGTCACCAAACACTTGCCACTTACTCATTAGTAGATAGCGATATGCAATTCTATTTCTCTCATACCAATGGCTGTACATGTAGTGTTTTTATAGAAGAACAGACAGAGCTAGGAATAAATCCTGATAATTTAACTCATGCAATTTTATCTTTAATGTCTATTCTGTGTTTCAAATCAGCAAGGTACAGTGATTAAATTCATCCTTATTCATCAAAATGTTAAGCATATGCTTAAGTCCCATTGAAGTCATGCATGTAACATAAGTGCTTTGATGCCTATGGGTGGACTGCTGCATTGGGGCCCTGGTGAACAATCTCAAGCACGATCCAATAACAAATATTAGTAAAAAAAATCTCTATAATGCTCATATAAGATTGTATAGTACGATCGCAGGGATGTGCTGTGCATGTTTGTGTGTGAGGGTATTCTTTCTGATTATAGTTAGTGATCATATTATGCCTCAAAACATGGAGGTTGAGCTTGGTTTCCCTTACTCGGGTGAGCAGACCTTGTGCAGTCAGTTCCCTTAACATTGTTATGCTCTAATTGTTATACTAGGCAGTGTAAATACTATTTCTTACTGTTCAGGTGCACCAAGGTCTTCTTTTTATAATCTTGCCCAATTAATTGCTTTGAATTTTGGTAAACTAATCAGACAGTGAATAATTCATAAAACTTGAAGTTATCAGAACAAAAAAAATTGTCTTTGTGAGCTGTGTGCAACTTTGATATGGGACCTATTCATTTAGTCAGTCCCACTAATTGTATGGTGCTCTCACTATTTGAGAATAAATGTTGTGAAGTTAAGCTATTCTTCAGTATGTCTTAATTAATTGTTGTCCCATATTTACATGAAAGTTGAATAGATAATTGTACAATAATTTGAGAAACTGTTGGGGGAGAGCTGCATAGTTGTTAGACCTTAAAAAAACACCATAAAATCGTGCAACTGCCATCTACTGGTTGCATACTATGATGACACTGAGCAATGGAAACAAAGAAAATGGGAGAGAGGGGTAAACTTTGTTGAAAAAGGGGAAATATCCAATGAAGGTCAATTGTCTTTGAAATCAGAATAAATTATTGGGAGGTAAAATACTCTCGTACATACATACTAATATGTAATGACTCCCATAGATATATAAATATATCCATAGTAACCCTAAATAATCTGGTTACATTTAGACATATTCAGCAACGACCGTATATCACCAGAGTTCTTCTCTAACTCCTCCTGTTCAGTATGTTTAATCTATCACATATTAAATCAAATTGAACAATATGCTAATTCTATTCAGTATCATAAACACATATGGCTCAGAGAGGAAAGATCAATAGTGTGATTTAGGTGCTTTACCGTGAATCTGCCAAAGGTTACATGCATTTCTGGGAAGTAAAAATAAAAAGGAGGCAGGAAAGGCAGAACACAGGATGGAACTGTAGTATAGGGAGCTTGTATTTTTTTTAAATGAATATATAACAAAGTTGAGTCAGAATCTAATTGCCTGATTTATCCACCCATCCATAAGTTGAACAGCAAATAATAGTACCTACAGAGGATTAGATAACCCATTTCTAGAGACAGTCAGAAAAAGCAGCACTGTTTAATATAGAAGTGTTTGATTGGCCAGTTACAAAAATAGGAACCTATAGCAAAATCTGAGATCAGAACTGGGTTCAGATTTTTAATTTCAGTATGGAGGATATTCACACGTGAGATTCTGATTTGTTTCCATACAAAAGAGTGGAATCTGAGTGTTACATACTGAAAGCTAACACATCTAAAAAAGAATGTCCTACATTCTCTGCTGCAATCTGAGAAAAGTCAGAGTGCAATAGTGTTCTGGCTAGTCCCCCTACACTGAGTTTGGGAAGGGGATGGCAGAAGAACCATCTGGAGACACATGTGAGGGAAATTCTCAGCTGGAAAGATCCACCTCTGGTCTAGCTCCTTTATATTGCTTTGGACCCAATTTTTTGAAATTACATAAAAGGCCTGTTCCTGCCAAATTTACTCAGGGGAATATTTTTTTCTCACACAAAGAGTCTCAGTGATTTAAATATACTAGGGGGCTGTGTCCTCTGTTCACTTTGCTCGCCTACCCCCTTCTGTCTGGCCACTTTTGCTTCACTGATAGAGCTTGTTGACGCTGATGACGTGAAGATGTCATTCTGTTGCCTAGCAGGAACATTCTGTCGTCAGGCAGGGAAAAAAAATTTATATACAGAGAGAAAATACAGTTCCTATACTGTTGCTATACTATTTGTACTGCTCTTATATTTAGGGTAACTATGAGACAATACTTTTGCTTATTGTGCCAGCTGCTAACAGAGTGTAAATAGAAAGCCTTAATTTAAATGATTGCATATATGACACTCTGAAATACAAAATGCCCATAAGTGTGTGTATAGGAAGCACACAGGTGCTTCCCTCTGACCACCTTGTTTTCAGTCTTTCACATAAAATTACAGAATGTCTACATTTGGAGACATGCTAGCAAACTTCACTTAAATCATTTTTAAAATTTACTTGGGTCACTAGTGAAATGAGATTGATGGTCTCACCCTGTTTACTATTAAGTGCTGATTAGTCTATGCCAAAATCCATACCATCTCACAAGGTAAGCACTACACTACATCTAGACTGCAGGCTTCTTTCGGAAGAAGCTTTTCCAGAAGAGATCTTCTGAAAAAACTTCTTCCGAAAGAGCGTGTTCATACTGTCGAAGTGCATCAAAAAAGCATCTGCTTTTTCGAAAGATAGCATCCACACTAAATGGATGCTATGTTGCATTTAATCTGTAATTACTGTGGGTGGAATGGCCACCAGGGAACCTGTGCTTTTTCCTCTTTTCTCTTCTTTCGAAAGAACTCCCTCTTCCCTGTCCACAAATGCCTTTTTCTGAAAGAGCTCTTTCAGAAAAAGTCTTCTTCCTCGTAGAAAGAGAAAGAACCCCTCTGTTCTTATGATTTTTTTTTGAAACAACACAATTGCAGTGTGGAAGTGAGTGAAGTGCAGACATAGCCTCAGTGTAGATCTGGAATGAGATGGCTGTGTGTTGTGAATGATGAGTGGGAAAGTTTACACAAAACTTCTGCTTATGTTTAAAGACCATCTCCTTCATAAGTACTTGAAATATAACACATTTTGAAAAATAAAACTTCATTTCCTATTTCTTCTCTTTTTTTTAGCTTTCTTTGTTATGATTACTGTTATCTCACTTCTGTAACATTGACTGTTCTACTTGACTGCTTGCTTTGTTGCTCTTGTATTAACTGTGCATTTATTTTTAACTTTTTTTTATCTTGGAAGTAAAATGGTGTTGTCCTGCCCTCAATCAGCTAATCAGTACTCCTACACACAATGGGACTCTTCGTAGACTTTCTTTCCACAAGTTTCCCTCTATATTAATGTCAAATGCAGTTGTCGGAGAAATGGTTTTCTTCATGAGTATCAAACCCCCCTGCATCAGTATAAAAACAACCTGGAACACATCTTTTAAGAGATGTTCCTTATGCTGTGATGTTCTCTGGGATTATTCTTTCATTCATTCATTAATCCAAAATCCTCCTTTTCGATTTGCCAATATGAAAAGTTACATATTTTTAAAAATGATATCATAGTTACATTGATCAGTAGTAAATCATTCAGCTAAAGATGGCCCTAAGTCTCAGTGTGTGATTTAGAAGGCTAAAGTACAGGCAGTGAATAATGTTTGCATTTTTTATTCAGTGGGGAAAAAAAAGCCATTACAATCTTCCCAACCATTTCAGGGAAAAATACCCAGAAGTTTCATTCCACTTTCTTTGCTCCCAGGATAATCATAAGGGTCAAAGGATTCTATACTCCACATGGTCATCAGGGCCAGCCTAACCAAATAGGTGAACTAGGCGGTCACCTAGGGTGCCAGGCTTTCAGGGTTTCCAAATTAGACTGAAGTGATTTTTTTCTTTATTTAAAATAATATATTAGTTTGTTATCACTTATAAATCAAAGTACTTGTACTTGTAAAACAGTGCATCATTGCCATGTCAGAAGCTCAGTTATTTATTTCACACTGTGGAGCGTGGCTGTAAATGTAAATACAGTTAAAGTGCATCATGGCATAGCTTCAAAAGAGGTTTTTGGGTTTGAGGTTTGCTACCTGGGAAAGCGGGGTCTGGCAGTTCAGTCATTCTCAGTAGCCCAGTGTTGGACAGTCATACAGGTGAGTCAGTGTTGCTTGACACCTAGGTTATGTCTAGACTGCATTGCATTTTTGGGATACCAGAAGTATTCCGAAAAAGCAATGCCGCGTTCACTTTTTCAAAAAATAGTGGGGAAAAAAAAACGCGTCCACTTTTTCAAAAAATATTTTGAAAGAACAGATGCACTCTTTTGCCATCCCTGTAAACCTGGTTCTACGAGGAATAAGGAATGCTTGAACAGGCACTTTCTTTCCCAATTTGGCACCGTTTAGACGTGCCAATTTTCCAAAGAGCCTCTTTTGAAAGTAAATCAGAAAAAGATACACAATTTGCGTACTGCAATTTGTGGATCTTTTTCTGATTTATCAGTGCAGTCTAGACATAGGCTTAGTGAAGATTGGTCATCTGTTCTGTTGTGTTATGAGCTGTTACGACCTGCTTCCTTTGTTACTCTTGTATTCACTGTGAATTTCCTTTTAACTTTTTTTTTTATCTTGGAAGTAAAATGGTGTTGCCCTGCACTCAATCAGCTAATTAGCACTCCTACACACAATGGGACTCTGCATAGACTTTTTTTTCCACTAGTTTCCCTCTATATTAATGTCAAGGGCAATTGTTGGGAAAGGTTTTTATTTATAAGTGTAACTCCCCTTCCCCGTATTATTTTAATTTAAAAAACAACCTGGAACACATCTTTTAAGAGATGCTCCTTATGCTACGATGTTCTCAGGGCTTATTCTTTCGTTCATTCAAGTCCAAAAGTTGTTAGGAGCTGTGATCCTGAAGACACTGTTCCCAAGAAGAATTTCTATTGTGTTGGACTTGAAAAATTTGGTAAGAGGTGTTTACCAAATCATAAGTACAGGTTGGACCTCCCTGGTTGGCACCCTCAGGATCTTAGTGGTCCCAAAAGAGAGATTTTGCCAGACTAGAGGAGGTCATTTCTGGGGGCCACCAACCCCCCACCCCAGCTCCACTCCTAGCATGTGCGACCAGCCCCACTGCCCTGCCATGGCAGTCCCATGGTCTGGGGCTTTCAGCATTGCTGCAGCAAACCATTGCCCTGCCACGGGTGCTCCCCAACCTACCAGCCCTGCCTTGGCAGCATCAGCCCCGCCAGTGCACAGTCCTTTGCTGCTGGGACTCCCAGCCCCTCCGTGGCAGACCACTGCCCAGCCACTGGGATTCCTGACCCTGCCAGCCCTATGAGGGTAGAACTATCCCCACTGCCAGGGCTCCTGACCCCGCCACGCCTGTGGCAGCCCCATGGTCCTGCTCAGCTAAACTTCTGTGGCAGGACTCCCAGCCACTGGCCTCCCTGAAGCCAGCCTGGCTGGGTTTCCAGCCCCCCATAGGGCTCCTGCCTCTGGTCCTCTACTAGGTCTCTCTAGTCTGGCAACAGCCGTGATCCAGAATGTTGCCGGACCAGGGAAGGCTAGTTGAGAGAAGTTCAACCAATACTTGTAAGATTAAGATTATGTATTTATTGTAGACTATTACTGTTAAATTAATAGAAAAATCTTGCTATTAAGCACCTGCCTGCTAATGTTAAGAAATACCACTTAACGTATACTTTCCTTTCTGTTCTAATTGCAATAACGTTTGGTAATAATAGAAATGTAGGCATTCTGTTTAATTTTTAAATACTTCTAAGTGAACATTGAAATGATAAAATAATTTAAAATTGACCAGATTTGTGTTACTATGATGTCATTGCATGTGCAGTAACTCACCAGGAAAGGTTTCAATAGGTAGAGCTACTTGCTTTATTGTACTGTGGTATTGGAAATACATAATTTTCTCTTTCCACATTTAATATTCTTACTAATCATTTTGATTCATTTATCTTTTATTTTAGTATAAATAGTATTCTACTTTACTATCATTGCTCTCTATTTTGATAGTTTAGTTGCTTAAACTTTTTCAAAAAATTAACACCATAGCAGATAAAAAGAAACCATCTGGAACTCAGTCTCATAAAAGGGGAGCTGAGCAAAAAAAAAAAAAAAAAACCAAGCAAACAAAAGTTTCATTCCTCAAATATCTTCGATATGACAAACAGCAAGATGAGGGCAGCTCGCTTCAAGATGGAGGCAGCTCACAGCATCAGACTGACACTGAGAAAAAGTATTCCTGTGCCAACACATGCACCAAAGTTGATGTAAAAAAGATAACATGGGACCAACAAGTAGATATGTGGAAGATGAACTTGCAAGCAGGTTACAGTATGGAGAGCCTTCTACAGGGCCTAGATGTGATGTTTATGTAGAACAAATTCTAGTGGATCTAGTTGATGAATTTCATGTCCTGAAAGATGGAAATAAAAGAAAAGTCTCTGCATACCACTACAAGAAGAAACTCACCAATGGGGAAGAAATACATCAACAGTAGTGATAATATTCAGTGTCAAAAGACTTCTGCAGCAAACTGTTTAGCAGTCATGTAGTTGGTACCTCACTCAATAAAAACTGATCAAAGGATTGGAAAACAGGTCTTCAAATCGATCTTCTCATGGAAAAAAAGTACTGAACTGAATATTAGGAAAATTTACAAAATTGGAAGGAACTTGAACTAGTATTGAAAAAAACAGAAAACTATTAATGAAGAAAACTACCATTTAATTAAGTGAGAAGAAGAATATTAGAGCCAAATATTGGAGGGTCTGGTTGCTTTAGTGAGAGATCTTGATGGCCAAAACCTGGAATTCCATGGAACAAATGCAAAATTATATAGTGCAGGTAATGGAAACTCCTTAAAATGTTTTGAATACCTAGCTTGTTTTGATCCAGTCATGAAAGAGTATCTACATAAAATAAGTGACCATGAAACTCATGTTCATTACCTTGGAAAAACTGCAGAATGAGTTGATTCAATTCTTAGCAAATGCTCTTAAAGAGAAAATCTTAGAAGCTGCCTGTTCTCCAAAATTCTTTTCAATAATTCTGAACTGTATATCAGATGCAGGTCATATCAAGCAGATGACAATGATCTTTCACTTTGTAGATGTATCAAAATCTGTATTTGAGGTGTGACAGGGTCAGGCCAGGGAGCTGCTGCAGAGAGGGGAAAAGGCAGCCCAAAAGGGAAAAACCCCTGTTAGAGAAGCAGAGAACTGCAGCCCAATTAGATGCAGCTGGGAGGGAGCTGGCTCAGGCTAATTGGGGCCAGCTGACTTTTCTGCTGTCTGTCTGAGGGCCTTTAAAAGCCTCAGCAGTTGGAGGCTGGAGAGGAGAGGGAGAGGACAAAAGGAAGGTGGTGGAGAGGCAGAGAGGAAGAAACCAGAGAGAACAATTTTGACTGGCATTAGGTAAAGGCAGCTAAGGAGGGAGCCTGTGGGCACGTGGCCCGGGCTCCCTACGGTTGAGACCCGCTGCAAAACCCCTAACTGGGGGGCTAAGGGGAGGAGGCCTCCCCAGTAGTGGCTTGGGGAAGAGGGGCCCTTGCCACAGAGGATAATGCTGAAGTGATCATAAAGAGACATTTGAGGGGGGAGTTGTATCATTGAAGGAGAT
The DNA here is from genome assembly GCA_019425775.1 of Rafetus swinhoei. Taxonomy (NCBI): domain Eukaryota; kingdom Metazoa; phylum Chordata; order Testudines; family Trionychidae; genus Rafetus; species Rafetus swinhoei. The sequence continues at coordinate 183,229,213 of CM033437.1, read as the reverse complement.
GACTATGAATGAATGTATTCCATGGGAGCTTAAAGGAATGTCATTATCTATTGAGAACTTACATGGTCAAGGCTATAACAATGGGAGTAAAATGATGGGTAAAGATAGTGGTGTATGAAAAAGAAATGACTCCTTGGGCATTTTTTGTTCCATGCAGTACACACTCCTTGAATTTGGTTGTCAATGATGCTGCCAGATGTTGTTTGAAGGCAAATAGTTTCTTTGACCTGCTACAGTGCAGATATGTGTGTGTGTGTGGGGGGCGTTTCAAGTTCAACACGATATTGGGAAGTTCTTCATGCCCACTTTTCTCTAACTTTGAAATCATTCTCTAACTTTGAAATCATTGAGTCAAACAAGATGGGAGAGTTGAAATCATACCTTGAAGCTTCTTCGGTATTAGTTTGGAAGTATCTATGCTGCATTAATTGAAATTTCTAATACTACCCTAACAGGATCATCTGGCAACATGGCACATGCAGATGCGGAAGCTCTTACAAATGGCCTTTGCAAGTTCAAATAAGAAGTTGCACTCATTTTGTGGTGTGATATCTTGTTTGAGATTAACCTTACCAGTAAGAAGCTTCAGGCAAAGGACTTTAACATATGTCCTGCAGGAATGTAGGAAAGATGAATCATTTGAAAAGACACCAGTAGATGCTTGTGAGCTTGCTGAGGAATTTGAACTACCAACAGACTTGAACCAGAACCAGTACATATTTGGAGAAAGAAGCAGCAGTTCACATATGAGGCAAAAGACGAATCAGTTCAGGATCCAAAAAAAAAAAAAAATTCAAAGTAAACATCTACTTTTCAGTCCTATATACTGCAATCCAGTCAGTTAAAGAATTATTTGAGCAGATACAGAAGCTTGATTCAATACTTGGTTTCTTCAACGGTGGGCACAATTTGCAAAATAAGACTTCAAAACAGATATTAGAACATTGCTTGAAGCTAGAGTCAGCATTACAACATGGAAATTCAAAAGATATTGATGCAGTAGATTTGTGCATTGAACTGAAGGCTATTTCATGGCAACTTCCAAGACATCTTACACCTCAAAATGTATTGAAGTATATTTCTTAACACAGACTCACAGGCAGCTTTCCTAACATCTTCATTGCTCTTCAAATTCTCTGGACTCTTGAAGTTTCTGTTACTAGTGGGGAGCATAACTTTTCAAAGTTGAATTGATAGAGACATACCTTGGTTCTTCCATGCTGAAAATGAGACTTGTGGACTGGCCACCATCTTGATAGTAAAAGAGAGAGCTTCAAAACTTTGTCTCAAACAACTTACTGCCCATTTTGCAAAATTAAAAGCATAAAAAGTAAAGTTCCAAATGTTTACACAAATTGATGGCCCAGTGCAAAAGGGTAACAACTCAAAAGCAGACTTTATTCAATATCAAGGAATAAAGATTTTCAAAGCATCCCTGTAACGAGGTCCACCCACCTGTGATTGCCCCCTGTAGCCAAAGAGTGTCGGGTAAGCTCTCTGCCTGGCTGTCTGTGGCAGAGGAAATGTCAGTATGTGGCCTGGGACCAAGCTTCTTCTTGCCCCCTTTCTGTGGCTGCTGTGGGAGAACCCAGGCCCACCCACTCCTCTGGGTCCCAGTCCAGGGACCCTATAAGTAGCAGGTGCCTGCTATGAGTTTTCACTGTCTGCAACTTCGTTGTTCCCTGGGCCACTTCCTCAGGTTGCAGCTCTGTCTGGTCATCTCAGGGTAATGAGGCTAGGTTCTGGATAGACCCTATCCAGGGTGCTAGCAATTCTCGTATGCAGCTTGTGGCTAGTCTTCTGCCACTGGACCTCGGCTTCATGGAGGTCTGCAGTTCAGCTTGCACTTGGAGCTGTCCATGGTGCTGTTGTTCTCCCAGTCAGTGCATAGGTCTGTCTGGGTCAAGCTCCTGTGAGGAGCTGCCAGGCCCTAGCCCAGCAATTTCTTTTATACGGGTCTTCTGTGCCCTGATTGGCCACCAAGAAGGCAGCCACTCTGTCCTGCCTGGAGGACCTCTTCTGCTCCTCCCACTGAGCTGGGGTGTGGCAAGGCCTCTAGCTTCCTATAGGGGGCGTCGGGGCTTAGTCCACCCCATCACAGTCCCAAAAATCAGTTCCTTTGGAAGAAAGACATTTGCAACTTGAAACTGTTTATAGCACTGACCAGAAACATGGTGTACAACTGAAAATAGTTAAAGTTTCAGCTACTGGGGAGTTTACCCTGTACAGTCTAATTGTATTGCAGGGCATCCCTGCTATCAGTCGCCCCAGTATATATTCATTCCACACTGAAGTCATTGACGCTTGTAGGAACTGATGCAATATAAGTCCTCCCATTCTCCACTCTTAAGTCATTCACACCAAAAAAAACCCAATTTGTGCAAATGGAAGTCAGTTGCAGTGAAAAAATTCCCAGCTTTAAGTTGTTTCACTAACATTCCAAAAAACTTGGACTTAATCTTGGACTTATAGTGAGGATGGCCTGTACAATTAATTAAAAGTGGAAAAATCAATTAAAATATTTTCATTTTTATATTGTTCATTTTGAATGTCAAGTAAATAAAGGTGAATTTCCTTCTAGAAGTCTAATTTTTCTCTATATTGGCACCACAGTTATAGTTTGCTTAAACTGCCAAAAACCCCTGGGCTGGCCCTAGTTGTCAGTGGTCATTTACCACCGTACAAAGTGAGTGTGAAATACTACCATCATTGTAACTGTAAGTGACTAGAGCAGGGGTGGCCAACCTTTTAACAAAGAGAGCCAAAATAGAGGTGGAAAAAATGTGAAGAGCCACACCAGAATTGTCAAACAAATAAAAAAAAAAAGGAGGCTGCCCCTTGCCCCTTTAAGAGCAAGCAAGCTTAGGCTATTTGTCCATATCAGGATCCCCTCGATGGCCACCATCTTGGGCGTCATTTTGAATTGCCAACCCGGTGAGCACAGGGGAGCAGGGGGCTGGGGGGAGCGGGGACGGGAGGGCTGAGGGCCATTGGGAGGCACAGGAGTGGCTTTGTGAGCTGCACTTTTGGGGGGGGAAGACCCACATGCGGCTTTCAAGCCACGGGTTGGCCATGGCTGGACTACAGCATTCTGATTTGCTGCTGTTTCAGAAGAACCACAAATCACCTAATTTACGCTCCATCCCCACAGCTGTTTGCAGTGTTCCAGCTCTAGGAGGGAGAAGAAGGTGCAGGGAGGGAGTGCAAATCAGGTAGTCCATGTTCTCTGAAAGTGCTGGGATTAGGGGGAGGAGCAGGAAGTGCGGGGCTTTAGTGCCTGGTGCATGAGATACATGGGAGAAGGAGTCAACCAGAGGGTCTGGAGGCTGCAGGTAGAGCTCTTATGGTCCACGGGCTGCTACAGCCCACTGAGATGAAGAAGGGTCACTCAATCAGCCCTCCCATCACTCTTGGTTGACCATCCCTGTTATGCAAGAGGAAAGGCAGTAAAGAATTAGGCCTAGGGTATGTCTTTTTGCAGATCTTACTCTTTCCAACCTCCTTTTTTTTTATATATTTTAGCAGGATTTCTGAACAGGTAAATTCTGCAATATTAGTTTCCATGAGCAGTGGTTAGTATTCCAGGGGATACATCAATTCATCTAGTTATTTGCCTACTTTTACAACTGGCAATATAAAATTCACAAGTGAAGTCAGTACAAATTAAAATTTCATACAGACAATGACATGATTATACTGCTCTAGACACTGAACATAAGTACAATATTTATATTCCAACTGATTTATTTTATAACTATAAGATAAAAATGAAAAAATAAGTACTAGTTCAGTAATAGTGGCTATGAAACTTTTTTGTAAGCAAGTAGTCTTTAAGTGATGTGAAAGTTGGGGTACTCAAGTCAAATCTAACCCCTAAAAGAGATACAGAAGTCTGTATCCCTAATGCACTGGCAGAATGATCTCATAAACAGGGATCTGCAGGGTGCGAAATATCTTTCCCTTTGAGTTAGTTAAGAAAAAGTACATTTCTTCTGAATGCACTTCTTTGTGTCCTTTCCTCATGACTCTTAGTAGATGTTGTTCTTATGAAAGCCAAGGCACAGTTGCTGAATCCTGATGAAACATATTTTAGTCCAAACCTAGGCAGCAGGTATAGCTAGCTGAGTCTTTCAGAAACAGGGCTGGTGGACAACATCCTAATGGTTTTCATTTTGGGGGACTTGTGTGTGTGCGTGCACACGTACTTAATTTTCATATATTTTATTTTTACTACCCACGTGAGTTGGGAATTTTAGTCTCAGCTCATCTGTAATCAGAATAGCCTGGATGAGGGTAGTGAAGCTTTACTCGACACATTAAGACAGGGCTGCCAGGCAAATGCTATGAGTTTTGTTCTTTATTTTGCTCAAGTGTTTTTCTCATAAAAGACTATTGTGTGCTTCCAACAAGTATGTACAGCGGTACTCCAAATTATTAGCTGTGTGGTTCTGTATGTATGCAGTGTATGATTTTGTTTACTTAATAATCTGTGTTTTGCAGTTATGAGCTGGGGGACAAAACTGATCCTTGAAAGAGTGCCTGTAACATTGCTTGCTTTTTATATGCCCTAATGAGTATTTCTTACTGTGCTGTATTTTTATAAATATTTTATTTGCAGTTTGTATAACTGCTTCTGTCAGGCTGTGAGAAACATTTAGTATTAAATTATTATCAACACTCCCTCCACTAAATACAAATTCCATAGTGTTGTCTTAGTGAGATGTACATTTGAGAAGTTCAATGTGGATTTTAGCATAGTCTTCCAGGGAGTACATCAACTTATCTAGATATTGGCCTACTTTTATAATGGGCAACATAAAAATCACAAGTGAAGTTAGTACAAATTAAAATTTCATACAGATAGTGATGTGATTACACTGTTCTATTCACTCCTTGGTCAATGAGATTCATCTGGATAAATCTGCATGCAAATCCTTCTAAAGATGGGCATGGGGAAGAGAGACAACACAGTCCTGATCTGTTTTAAGAACTGGGCCCTATCCCTGTCTAGCCTAAAACTTTCTCTCCTCTGATGGTATGCTGTATTGTAGTGACATATTTGTCAGTGAAATAAACTGCTTCCATAAATGTGACACACAGTCCTTTACTGGAAACCAAAAGGCCTTGGTGGCTTCAATAGGATGCTCACAGAGCATAAGGCTAAGCAAGTATGTAAATCTTTGCCAGTTCTGGATCTGAGTGCACAGAGAAAAAAACTTAGTTATGGGAGCATAGTTTCCATAGCACATTATTAACAAAAGATACGTATTTGCTGTTGTATGTAAGAGCTTGATCCTGCTCCCATTCTTGTCCAGAGATCTTCTGCTGATGACTCCTTAGGATGCATGAGAGGGATGTAGGATAGTATAAAGCTCTTATAATAATTATCCACCTTACCAATATAATTGTGTGAAATCAGATGTGAAATAACTCAGATGGGAACTCTGCTCTAAACCTGCAAATAGATGCCTATGAGAAAGGGTACCAATGCCACACTCAGTAGCAAGAGGTGACTCAGACAGCCTGACCCCTCTACAGCAGCAAGGCATACACAGGCTGGAGGAGGAGCAACCCAGCTCACTTGTGGGCAGACCAGGGAAGAGAACACACTTTCAGCTCCTATAGAAAGGGCTGGCCGAAGGAAGAAACTTCCCAAACAACTGGTGCCTGAAGACCCTTCCCTGAGAGCAGAAAAGGGCCAGGTTCTGATGCAGGCTGAAAGGGAATCCTTTCCCTTTATTTATCATAAGCTCAGTTCACTTGTGATCATTCATCTTGCTTTTGTTCATGGACTACCCTGGAAGGGGAGAGTCTTTAAAGGGACCAGGATAGCTGACCAAGTCACAAGAGGAAGCAGAGGCAGAGCAGTCGATGGCAGGAGACCCTTCACTGAGGAGAGAGCTGCTCGGCTACACCCAGTAGCAAGGAGGCACTAGCAGTGAGTCAACCTTTTCACATGAGAAATTGTAGAGTGATTTATAGTCATACAAGGCTTTCTTCTTTTTTTTTTTACTGTTGCACCTTAACAGATTCCCTAAGAATATTGACATATCTAGTTGATGTGTGACAGAAAAGAAGAGACCTTTTGGAGTTTACAGAAAATATTTGGTTGTTTCAGAATATAAACTTTTTTTCGCCTTAAGCTGCTCACCATAATTAATAGTTCACTTACTACTGATGGGCTCTGAATGGAGTGCATCATTGTCATTTTTGTGCTCCATAGTAATATAAAGATTTTAAGGCTATGAACACAATTTCCTGGCTCTGTGGATTATCCATAATGCTTCCTAATTAAATAGAGGGTGAGACTAATAGCTTGCATATAGCAACTTGAAGAAAGCTGTGGGGCTCTACTCAGATAATTTTGCTCCTAATATTAGTTCAACTTCAAGAGATCAATTTCTGGTTCCCTTTCAGCCTAGTTGACATCTAATTATATGATCCTCCCTCACTGAAATCTGTGGGAACTTTGCCACTGCCCACATTGGGCAAAGGTTCAAATTCAGACTAGCTCAAGAAACCCATTCACAGCTTCATTCTTCCCCTTTCTTTTCCTGAAAACAAATCCTTAAAAAGTATTTCTGATCCCTCTTGCCGGTATTTCTCTTCATTGGTTTTGTAATTCATATGGATTAAAAACAAACTTTTAAACTTTTATGCAGAGCCCCATATTGAAATATTTGATATTTCATGTTCTGAATTAGTGGTGCATGCTTGCATAGGGTGATATTACATAGCTTTTGCAAAAATTATCATTTCTGTCACCTCTACAGATCATCAAAGAATGCCATGATAGTGCTTCACTAGCTATATACTCAGAAATGACAGCCTAAGTGTTTCTGCAACTGGTAGAGGTCTATTACTTACAACAGCTTTTCATGTGATTGCTACAGGAGTGGTTTATTGATATTTCCATTACTATACCACAACATTGCTGATCCCTGTTTTTCCCCATCCTCATCTACTTCTTTGTGTTATGAAATATTGTATAACTACATCTGTGAACTCACACTGCAGAAGTGCTGACGTGCCTGAACATTGTGGGTGTGTCTACACTGGAGCTTTCTTGCACGAAAACAGCCGCTCTTGCGCAAAAACATGCTGCCTGTCTACACTGGCCGCGCATTCTTGCACAAGTAAACTGACGTTGTACTGTAGAAAATAAGGCCTTCTTGCGCGAGAACTCTGACACTCCCTCTCAGGAAGAAGCCCGCTTGCACAAGAGGCCAGTGTAGACAGGCAGCCAAGAGATTTTGCGCAAGAACCAGCCAAACAGGAAAAAAATCCAAGTGGCCGCCTAGACACGCCGTACTCACACTCACAGCTCCTTACTTCCTGGTAACCCAAGCCCCTTTAGAGGCACACGCAGCCTGCCAGGCGGCAGCAGCACCTCTGCCATCCAGCTCTCCTGTGCAGCTCTGCCTTGCTGCAGCCACCAGCACCACCGGGATGGCCACTCCAGGGGGGCACCAGCAACCCGCACCCTTCGCGCAGGAGGCCCTGAGGGGCACGAAGAGGCGCACCTCATCCTGGTCCCCAGCTGAGATCGAGGCCCTGCTGGACCTCTGGGCTGACAAGGAGGCCCTCCATGACCCGCATGCCCGTCAGCGGAACGCGGACATATTCCGCTGCATGGCCCAGGCACTCTCCCACCAGGGACATCCAGCCCAGACCCTCGAACAGGTCCGGGCCAAGGTAAAGGAGCTGCACCTGGGCTATGTCCGGGCCACCGAGGGCCAGGGGGCAGGAGCCGACACCTGCCCGCATTACGACCGCCTCCATGACATCCTGGGTGAGGTGGCACCCCAGGGACCCTCGGTGCCCGTGGACACCAGCATGCGCCCCCCCCCGTCACCAGGCACATCGAGGTGGGGGATGAGTCGGAGCTGCCCACCAGTGCCGGGTCAGAGGAGGACGAGGATGACCAGGGAAGCACCATCACCCTGCACCTAGAAACGGTGTCAGGCAGCCTGGACGTCTCTCGGGCATCGTCAGAGGCCGGGGAGGGATTCTCTGGTGAGTGTTGCATTTTGCACTCACAAGGGCGGGGGGGAGCCAGGTGCCCAGGAGGGGGAGAGAGCGTCACTCAGGCAGAGTGAGCTGCACGCTGTGTACCAGTATGCAGCACATGCAACCATGTGCAGCCTGGTGACTGCAGCATGTGGACGCAGCAGGCAGCTCCAGGGCATGCCTGGGACCATGCTGCTTGCACACATCCAGACCGGGGGGGAAGGGGAGTGCCGGCTGGAACCAGCCAAGGCCCCAGGGGCTCAGGCCAGACCCCACACCTCCCGAAAGGTGCAGCACACAGACAGCACGCCGTCATGCCTGGCTGTGTGACACAGCCAGCTGCTCCTGGGAAAACGGCGCAATGCTGCTACGCTGATTATTTTCAGGAATAACAGCATTGCGCAAGAGGGTTTTTCTTGCACAAGAAGGGGCAGTGTAGATGCTCCTTCTGGCACAAGAGCCTCTTCCACAAAAATGGCAGCTCGTTAGGTATGCAAATGAGGCTCGGCGATATTCCACGCTTAGCCTCATTTGCATATTTCTGGTGCAAGAACCCGCCAGTGTAGATGTAGCCCAATTGTTTAGCTCTGCAAGATAATTAACTGTTAACTGTTGATATGTAAATACAGCTCATGCCAAGAGAAGGAAGGAATCCGAGGTGTGGCTATGTAAATCCAATTCAGCCAGGGCTGATGGAAGATCAGTGTTGAAATGGAATGTAGTGTACTGTAAATAGTTTGGGGCTGTTGTGGGGGGTCACAAATCATGCTACCCCTAAATGTGGGAACTGTAAAACATGCCACCAGTGCTTGCAGGAGAGACACCATCATTATAAGAGGTCTCCGAGGAACAAGCATCCCCCCTTCCAGAGTTGAGTGAACTGAGCTGGGGGAAAGGGCTAAAGGGCATGAGTCAGCCTGCTTCACACCTGCCAGGTGTGAGCTGTAAGATTGGCCCAACCTGCCCCATTCCCCCTTTGTTTTAAGGACAGACCTAAAGCAGACATCATGAGGAGTTTTTTGCTAGTCCAGTGGAAGCTGGAATATTTTGCCAGTCTAGGTGGTGGCTAAAGAGTTGAAATCACTAAGAGCTGAAATCACTGGTTTGGCTGGGAGCCAGACCCGTTGCAGCCAGTGAAGCGGCTGGCAGGAATGACTGGTGGGTGGCTGGTAGGAGTAGTGGTGGCCAGCGGAGTGGCTGGAGGGAACAACTGGCAAGTGGCCAGTAGGAGTGGCAGCAGGCAACCAGCGGCGCAGCCGGTAGTAGCGGTGGCAGGCAACCAGCGGAGCGGCAGGTGGGAACAACCGGTGAATAGCCAGTAGGAGTGGACCGAGACAGCAGGTGGAATGTGGCGAAGTGGCTTGCGTTAAAGACTGCAGCAGAACCCTACGGAGAGGTGGGGCCGTCGGCCTCGGACCACGTAAGGTGCCCCTATCAATCCCCCCGCTCCCTTTCCGCCCAGGTTGGGAGGTAAAACCCTGCAGGTGAACTTTTGGACTTTGGGCGGCACTGACCAGGGACAGAGACTTTTGGGGTGTCAGACTTTGGGACTTCGGGTGATTCTTGGTGGGGGGGCGGGCTTAGCTCGTGGTTTGGGCTCTGAACTCTGTGTGGTATTTTCCAAAGTTAATGCCATATGACTTCTCTCTCTCTGTTTCATTAAATGTTTCTTTCCTACACTCAGACTCTGCACTTGTGAGCGGGGAAGCATTGCCTCTCAGAGTTACTGAATTTCCCAGGTTACTGGGTGGGTGCTCGAGCCGGTTCTGTGTGAGATGGACCCCTAGATATTGAACCCAGCCCTGGTTGCTGCCGGGCCTACCAGGCAGAAGGGTTACACTTGTCTTCATGACAATTACAGACGTCTCAAGTTATGCCTGGCTAAACACTCCCATTATCTACATTGGTACGATCTTGCACAAAAACAGCCACTTTTGCGCAAAAACTTATTGCCTGTCTACACTGGCCGCGAGTTCTTGCGCAAGTACACTGACGTTCTAATGTATGAAATCAGTGCTTCTTGCGCAAGAACTCTGATGCTCCCACTCAGGAATAAGCCCTCTTGCGCAACTGTTCTTGCACAAGAGGCCAGTGTAGACAGGCAACTTGAATTTCTTGCGCAAGAAAGCCCTATGGTTAAAATGGCCATCAGAGCTTTCTTGCGCAATAGAGCATCTTCACTGGCATGGATGCTCTTACGCAAAAGCACATCTCTTGCGCAAACGCACATGCTAGTGTAGACGCTCTCTTCTGGAAGAGTTTTTGCACAAGAACTCTTCCGCAAAAGAGTTCTTGCACAAGATCATGCCAGTGTAGACGAAGCCCCATACTTTCTGTTTTTACTCTGGGATTGGAACAGAAGGAATGGGCGATAAGTTGCTCCTCAGAAGAGTGTGTGTCTCCATTTTGGTCTGAGGGTACACCTTTCTTTCTCTGGAGAGTTGAATTTTGGTACTCTCTTGGAAGCTAACAGAATGAGTTTGGTTTCAGATGTTGCCAAGAAAAATTCTCTGCGGTTGTCAAATATTTTATCAATGGCCTGGAATGGTATTATCTTTCTTTATCAATGGCCTTGACTACTGATGGAATAGTTTCCATATGCCTTTAGGTTAATATATTGTCTGTAGCTCACCATGGGGTATAGATGATCTGCAACAAATGAAACAGAAGGAAGACAAATTAATTTTAAAAAGAGGCACAAATTATTTTTTGAAATACTATGATTTAGTTGTATATGAGGCAACGATACATTGCTTTGCCTTCCTTCATAGCTTCTGCAAAGATGGAATAACTGCTCAAGCTGGTGAACATCCTTACGAATTTGAATTCCTGCCACTTGTTTGCAGAGGTTGGAGGAAGCAATGTGATAGAAGTCCATAAAATCATGACTGGTGAGGAGAAAGTAAATAAGGAAAAGTTATTTATTTGTTTCCATAACAGAAGAACTAGAGTTCACCAAATGAAAATAATAGATAGGAGGTTTAAAACAAACAAAAGGAAGTACAGGTTGTACCTCCCTTTACTGGGACTCCTTGGTCCAGCATAGACCATGGATGTTCCTGGACCACAGAGCCCAGGAAGAGGAAGGTCTGGCAGCCAGGTAGGACCACCATAAGGGGCAGAGACGACTCAGCATTGAGCCCAGTGAGTGTGTGTGGGGAGAGAAGGATGGGCGTCTGGCATGGTGGGGAGTTCTGGCCCCAGTGGAGCTCCCTGGCTCCAGCAATCAGGGGGCTGTAGCCTGGCCACAGCCATGGATCTCTGGCTCTGAGAACAGAGCCAGGGAGCTCTGGCTCCGTCTCTAGCTGCGGAGCTCCGGCTGCATTCTGGCTCCAGCAGTCGGGAAACTCCAGCCCCAGCCCCAGCGGCAGCCAGGGAACTCTGACCCAGGCTGTGGAGCTCCATCCCCATCCTCCATCCAGGCGCTTCGGCACTGGCAGCAATGGGGCTGGGAGAGTCCCAGGCAGCAGCAGGGAGCAGGCTGGAGACCAAACTCGGTGACAGCAAGGCCATGAGGGGAGGAACCTATCCTGGTCCAGCAAATCCCCTCTGTTGGGACCAGTCAGATCCTGAGGGTGCTGAACCAATGATGTACAACCTCTATTTCTTCACACAGTGGACAGTCAACCTGTGAAACTTCTTGATAGAGGATATTGTGAAGGCCAGCACTTTAACAGGGTTCAAAAAAAGAACTAGATAGATTCATGGAGGTTACGTCCATGAATGACTATTAACCAGGATGGGCAGGAATGGTGTCCCTTGCCTCTGTTTGTCAGAAACTGGGAATGGGTGACAGGGGATGTATTACTTGATGATTCCCTGTTCTGTTCATTCCCTCTGGGGCACCTGGTATTGGCCACTATTGGAAGACAGGATAACTGGGCTAGATGGACCTTTGGTTTGACCCATTATGACTGTTCTTATGTTCACCTCTTTTGGGAGGAGACCCAGTAAGGTGGGGCAGATGGGAATGCTTGTTTAGTGTCCCTATTCCAGCATATGCCTCCAAGACTCTTCCTGATCTTCTGGCAGAAACTAAAACACCGTCAGGCTTATCCTACATGAGCTGTGGTATAGTGGGTCCCTCTGGGGAGTGGAGGTTCAATTTGGACCCACATGATCTGGTTTGGCTGAATTTAGTGCCCATGGAATATTTTTGTTACTTTCTTATTCTTAAATTATATTGTACAGCAATATTACTGATACAAAAGACTGTGCATTAACGGCATTTAGATATTACAGTGTAGTATTTTACCAATACCTGGTACTATCTGTGTACGTATAACTTAGTTGTTTTTGAGGGGCTAATTCATTTCTAATAATAGTAATAAACCCCCCTTTCTATGTACTTACTGGCAAGTGAAACCAGACTTATTTTCATGTTGATTAGATGTGGTATAGTGGTGCAATTGACACTTTTTTAATCATGTACCCTTCTTATCCCAAATAATCTCTGACTCACAGATTATTTTTCCCTTTATGTACCTGTGAAATTTTCATTATGGCTCAAAACCTGATTATGACCAGGACTGCAGACTCCAGCATGCACATACTGCTTCTCTGTGTGCTGTGGGCTTCTTTCAATGAGAAGCCAGTTGCAGGATCACAGAACTCAGGGCTCTGTTGTGACATGGGCCATAACTAGACAGGTTACTATAATATGAATCTGAGTTGCACAGATAAGTCCCTAATGTTAAATTGCACCATGCAGTGTGTTAGAAGCACTAATCTGAAACCCATTTTAACTCTATTTCTGCAATTACACTTCCCTATCCATAAGATTATCTTTTCTGGAGGATTGTCACAAAGAAAGCATTTGTTGGAGACCCAGACTTCTCTTGCTGGGCCAATTATATCTTTTTGTTTGTTTTTGTTTTTGGTCTTATAACACCAGAGTCATTGAAAAACTTCTATTGTTTTGGGTAATATACTGAGAAACAAAGGAAGATGTCCAATATTTGTGTAGTGGCTAGTGGTGTCATGTTTTTTCTCCTGACTGTTTAAGGTACATTGGAGAGCCTTGCTCCCTAATAGGCCTCATGCATTGCTGTCATATATAAAGTGTTAGCTCTCCACTGTGCAGTTGGCAGAACCCTGTGAGGTATTGCAAAACCTCTAACGTGGTATTCTATACAATTATTAGATGCCATGCTGCTACAGAATCTTGTGATCTATCACAAAGTAATTTGTGTTAATGAATGTCACTATTGTAGAGGCTCTCTTGCTGAGCACTTTACAGACCCCGTGTTGTGATTTCCTGCAACTGGCATCCATTTGCCACACTTGTCAGCTAACAGCATCATATTCTGACCTATACTTAATCCACTGTTATTCTCCAGACTCCAGTGTAGGCGTGAACTGAAGCCTACATTTAATCAGGGGTGTTACCACCAGAAGCAGCATAAAATTCCACTATGCTGCTCAAAATACATTTTGCTTTTAGCAGATTAAAATTGTTTAGCAAATGGGTTATTCCACGCAAACTAATAAACTAAGAATCATTTACCTTTCTTTCAGTGGTGCAGACTTCTGTCATCATTTTCTGAGATGATGTGCACCCACGAATCCCATGAATGTCAATAAAACCCAGAAAAGTATAGGCCACTTCTGCAAGAAAACTGCATAGCCGTGATTATTCTTCTCTGAAAATACATATCCTAGAAGACTGCCATTCTTGGGCCTTTGCAGCTAGCTTGTGGCTAGACAGGAACATGGTCAACTCATACTGAAATATTGAGTTAATGTACAGTGTTTTCGCTCACACCACTCAGTCAAGATTGAGAACTATCCCCTTCATGATATGGTCAGTTCATTCCAGAGGCTAGAGGAGGGGATACTCCCTTCTGTTAGAAATAGAAGGGGAAAGAACAAAAGTTACAGAAAATTCTAAACTTTGAAAGGAAGAGTTATTGAGTAGTAATCTACTGGGAAGTATAGCTTCAGAGTACAAGAACTACAATGTATCTGGCAACTGATGGAAATAGGAACTGTTATTTGTCATTTTTATTTGTATTATAGAAACCTCTATAGGCTAAGCCAATATTGGGTATCCATCATACTAGGCTCTGCGAAAACACACACACACAGTGAAAGAAACCTGATCTTGAACTATTTTAGACTGTGGGATGCCAGCTGTGCCCATATTCATTTCTGCTCGCTTCTTTGGGCTCCATGTAGTCTACCCACATGCTATATGCTGAACGATCAGCACCTAAATGACAAAGGGTAGGCAAAATAAAGTATTAACCCTGTTTTACTGATAGGGAGCAGTGACCTAGGTGGGTGACTTGTCCAAGATCATACAGGAAATCTGAAGCAGAGGTACCCAAATCTCTGAGTATCTTAATTACAAGAAAATTATTTGTTTCTCTTGGGTGTTGATTGAAGGGACAAAGATTAGTCTGTATGTTTATTAGTGATCTGACCCAGAAATACCTTTGAGCAATGAAAGTGCTAAAACACTTCAGATTGATCCACCTTGCATTATCCATCAGCGGGAGACCCAAAAGTGGCTAAAATAGTGACTGCGGGTGCATAATCTTACTCTACAGCTGTGTCATTGTGACAAAATTCCTAAATAATTCATAGATTCTAAGGCCAGAAGAGATCATAGTTATCAAGCATGCTCATGAGTTAGAAGCACATACATAAGAGTAATTCACTGGGGGTGTGTCTAGACTACATGGCTCCTTCAACGGAGCCATGCAAACTAGTTTACCCGACATAGTCAATGGAGCGGGGATTTAAATAATCCCCGCTTCATTAAAATAAAAATGGCCGCCGTGCTATGCCGACAATCAGCTGATCCGCACAGTGCGGCAGTTCAGACGTGGCGCGTGGTCAAGGAAGCCTTTGTCGATCGCTTCCTGTAAACCTCGCTTCACGAGGCATAAGGGAGCGTCGACAAAGGCTTCCCTTTTCAACCACGCCGTGTCTAGACTGCCGCGCCAGCCGGATCAGTTGATTGTCGGCACTGCGCGGTGGCCATTTTTATTTTAATGAAGCGGGGATTATTTAAATCCCCGCTTCATTGACTATGTCGGGTTAACTAGTTTACATGGCTCCGTCGACGGAGCCATGTAGTCTAGATACACCCCGGGATAGGTATCTCTTTTTCTTCTTTTAATGTTGTAGGTACAATTCTGCAATTTCATCTTCTAACTAATCCTGGCTCAAAGTCCATGCAACTGATTCTCAGGCAAAGCCTGTTTCCATTCAACAGCAAATGTGTTGAATAAATGGTTAATTTATAAAACGTACAAAACAGTCCTTCCCTAATTCCAGATGCAACTGGAGTATTTTCAGAAAGCAGACAAGTCTGTCCCATGGTTCTTGTGTGTTTCCACTTGCTGAATTAAATTAAACAATAAATCAAGTAATTCTATAATATTAGAAGCTTAAGCAATTAATATAGTTGCTTCAGGAATGTTATGCTATCATGAATATGAGCGTAAGTCATATGATCATGAATGTCAGGAGATGTTGTTCACAATGCTTTCTTTCTAAAATGAGGTCCACGCTTAGAAAAAATATGAGAAGCTTTTTCCTTGTAGCACACTTGTCCAGTCATAGGTCAAATATAACACAGGTTGAACCTCTCTAGTTTGGCATTCTCTGGTCTGGCAACATCTGTGATCCAGCAAGATTTAAGTGAGCCGGATGTCCACTTATCATGGCGGTAGCCAAGTTTCCCACAGTCTCATAAAGTTTGTTTACAGCCACCAGTCCTGGCTCTCAGTGTTCTGTGCTGTTATTTACTGTATTTTAGCAAATATACCCCGCACCCAAATATAACCCACACCTGAATATACCCCGCGGTTTTTGCTATTTCAGTAAAAAAAATCTTGTATACCCCGCACATGAGTATAACCCACGGGGTATACAACACTCTGCCGGGGGTATATTTACGGTGCAGGGGGTTAGGCTCCCAGCCCACGACCAAACAACGCAGGGAAACTTACAAGGGGCGCAGCAGCTGGGAATGCTCCGGAGCCGGGGCAGAGGCATCCCCAGCAGAGGCGCAAGGCGGGAGGCTCCCAGCCCGGACTGACAAAGGGAAGGAGCCTGGAGCAAGTTGCTTGGCGGCAAGCAGCAGCGACGGGAGTCTGCAGGCAGCCACAGCTCACAGGAGCGGGGCCGGGGTATGGTGCTTGTTGCTCGTTGCTCCTACGCGATCCAGCCGGGCGCCCTTCCCTGCCTGCAGCTGCCACCGCCACACGCTGGACCCGCTGCGCGCTCGCTTGTTGCTCCTGGGCCAGCACCTGCCCCGCTGCCCTGAACCATGCCCTGGCCCAGGAGCAACAAGCTGGATTACAGAGCTTCAACCTGTACTACTTTGAAGTTTGGCTTCTTATTCCTCTGAGAAAGGGAGGCATAAGGAAATAAGTGGTGGTCATCTTGTGAGTCTGCATTAGAGTCCAGGTTTCCAGAACACATGGCCTTCTTGGCACTGCATAGTACTAACAGACAAGTATCAAACCAACAGAAATAATATTTTAAAAGCCCCCTGATAATCTGTTGTATGTAATAACATTCCCTCATCATAATGAAGGTATGTCAATGTTATAGTGACAATGTCAGCACAAAGTAACTGTGATACCAACATTTATTATAGGTCTGATGCTCAGAAGAAATGTGTGTTTGTTTAAAATCATGTTTTAATCTTCAAAACTTTCTTAAAAATAACTGTAATTTATTTTTTGCCCTATAAATCACAATGAGTAAAGCTGTAGATGGATGACCACATTGTGAATCAATACCAGGGTTCAGATTATATTACAAAACCACTTGAGCTTGGCTCTGATGATTAGTGATCTCATCTGGATCCCTGAAATGATTAAGAGTATGGTAATCCTTTTCTCCCCATTCATTACCCAACAAATAATTACCACATATTTGATTATATTGATATACAAGCAATATGCTCAAACTTTTCATGTATACAAAACAAGGGCAGTAGAGAGAGCTTTTGGAATGTAAATAGGATGTGAAAAGATGTTCTCTTTAACACAAATATTTTATTTATAAGTTTTGGCATTTCCTTGTTTAAAAACAAAAACAAGGCTTTGCAGATGAAGCATGGAAAATAATGGAAAAAAACAGATGGCCCTCTTTACCATTTATAATCATTCATTTTCTTCTCAGTACAGCACAGAAAGGTGTTGTACTCCCTGGAAATGTTGCTGATTGCTTATAGTAAGGAACAGCGCTGCTGATTCACAAATAATGTGGCTATTTTCTCTCTCATGTCCCCTCTCAAATGTGATTGGGTCAGAGCAGTAGTCTGTTAGATTTTTTTCTACTCCTAGTTATGCAAATTATTAACAGATCAGATCCCCATACAGTAAATGAGGGAGAAAGTCCTGGAAGCTATGCATGGCCACTTTTTCTTGGGAAAGAATTCACTGAGTAATTGCACATTCAACATATCTGTCTCTCTTTGTCTACAGCTCTGAAGCAATATCATGGTGTGGTGTTAAGGGGAAAAAACAAAACATAAGGCAGAAGGAGATACTTTACAACCACAAACCCACTCATAGTAAGAAAAAGTTGACTCTCCTTTTTTTGTATAAATATTTAAAGGAAAGTTATATCTTTCCCCACACTTGTATGTCCATAACTATAGTGATGGTGTTGTTATATCTGATCTCTGTATCTGTCACTCTTTGTCTTTCTCTCAGCTGCTAGCTTATGACAGTTGTAAGAATCACAGGAGGGTTTTCTTCCCTGAAGGGACTTATTGCAATGGAATTTATTTTATTTTATTTTATTTTACTTTGAACCCATAGGTGGGGAAGGGATCTTAGGACTCTTTGAAGGTTCCAGCAGGTTACAAGAAAAATGCCACACTACAAAGCTATACCATGGGTGAACAAGGGTATCCCATTTAGTTCAAAGACTCTTCCTGGTATCACTCTTTTTCAAAAACTGACTTTGACAGGTACTCACTGCCTATAATGATACTTTAGTTGGAAATGGACAGAGGAAGAGGAAGTATATCCTTTTCGTGAGATATCATTTTGACTTGGTTCTGTTATCAGTTGTCTAGATGGTATTTATAAGACACTTATCACTCTAGTACACAGCACTGCACAAGGATTAAAAATATAGTCGGCTCAGCCTGGGAACAGCTGGCTCTTCATCCTTCTTTTGATGTGATCAGGACCCATACTGGGAGCATGACATCAGTTTTCTGTTCTGCTTTAGTTTTAATCATGGGCTGCTACATTGAGTGTAATGTTGCATTTTCCTTGTCCTGGTTCTTTAGAGAGAGCTGTCATTAAGACCTATCTCTTGCAGCATGACTTAAGGATGTAGGACTCATTGGGACATGCTCTGGGACAGTGCTTCAGAATCTTGGATGTCTTTTTGAGAAGTTTCCTTGAGCCTATATTTGGGTGTCTGGACACAGAGTGTCTCTGGCCACTTAGGACATGTCTACACTAGCAAATAATTTAAAAATAAGTAAAATTGAAATAACACCTGAAATAACAAAATCAAAATAGCGTTTCCCCACGATGGGGAAGCATCAAAATGAGTCAGAATTATTTCAAAATAGCACGTCCACACCAATTGGAAACTGCCTTGGACTCAGAGACCCTGGAAGCACTCTGGGGAGGGCACCAAGAGGATGGACGCTTCTTGTGGATACTCAGTCAGGCAAGCTGTGACGCATGCTTTTCAGGGCCCCTTTCTACGGCCGTGTCTCACACGCCACTCCTCCACTGCCTCCCCTCCCCCCCCACAGGACACAAAACAGATGCAGTGTGCTCTGGTTGCCCTTGCAGATGCCACAATACTCACACAATGGAGCCATACCTGCTGCAAAGCAATGCCAGGCTCAGGGGCCTTGTGGTATGCCTCATGGCGTAGTTCGTTCAGACTGCCCACATGCTGCTCCAGCAGGATGATGAACAGCCTGGACCAGGGGCTCTCCTCACCCAGGTACTAACACTCCTGCTGATGCAAATGCCCCTCCGTCTTCTGGACACCACTGAATGCCACTTCTGGTGATGGGAGACCAGTTCCAACTGGTGGGACCGCATCGTCCTGCAGCAATGGGATGGCCAGCAGTGGCACTAGAACTTCCACATGTGGAAGGCCACCTTCCTGGAGCTCTGTGAGTGGCTCACCCCTGCCCTCAGGTGACAAGACACCCATCTGCGACCCACCATCCTCCTGCAGAAGTATGTCACCCCCTCACTCTGGAGCTCACCATGCTGGACAGCTATCTCTCTGTTGGGAATCAGTTCAGCGTGGGGAAATCCACAGTTGAGGCCATGCTCCTGCAAGTAGCCTAGGCCATAAACCACATGCTACTAAGGAGGGTCATCACTCTGGGCCATGCGTACAGAATTATGGATGGCTTTGCCGCTATAGGCTTCCCCAACTGCAGAGGGGCCATAGATGGCACGCACATCCCCATCCTGGCCCTCAGCTATCATGCCTCTCACTACATCAACAGGAAGGGGTATTTCTCCATGATGCTGAAGGCCCTCTAGACCACAAAGGATGCTTCACTGATTTCAATGTCAGATGGTCGGGGAAGGCACATGATGCCTGCATCTTCTGGAACTATTGCCTGTTGCAAAAGAGGCACACTGTTTCCCCCCCCCCATCACACCATCAGAATCGAAGATGTGGGCATGACCATCTGTGTCCTGGGCGATGCAGCCTACCTTTTGCTTCCCTGGCTTATGAAGCCTACATGGGCAGCCTGGACCTCACAAAGGAGAACTTCAATGCCAGGCTGAGCAGGCACCACATGGTCATGGAATGTGCGTTCAGCTGCTTAAAGGGGATGTTCTGGAGTCTCCTCACCCGCCTGGACCTCAGCAAGTGTAACATCCCCTTCATGGTAGTGGTCTGCTGTGTGCTCCACAACATATGTGATCAAAAGAGGGAGACTTTCCTGCCAGAATGGGGTGCAGAGGCTGAATGACTGGCCAGGACATATGAGCAGCCAGACACCAGTTCAATGAACACATCAAGGGGCTGGGCTCATCAGGGAGGCCTTGAGGGAGAGTTTTGGCCAAGTCCAGTTGTGAGACTCTCCCCTGTGCCTGTCCACAAGAGGCCCCTGCATTCCCTCCATGTGCCTTTTCTGCCTTCCCCTCCCTTCCCCTGACTTCCCTTCCCATCTTCTCCCTTCCCCTGCAGAGCAAATAAAAAACTTCTTTAAAAAAAAAACCTGTTTATTTGGGGGGATATACAACAGGGGAAAGACTGGGAAAAGAACCTGGAGTGGGAGAGGGTGGAGGTAGGAATGTAAGTGACTAGTCAACTAGTCGACTATCCAATAAGCATAAGCTTATTGGATAGTCGACTAGTTCCTCGACTAGTCACTTCACACACAGTAAGGGGCAGTAAGGGGGGCAGTAAGGGAGCAGGAGCCGGTGCTGGGGGGAGCCAACTTAAGTCAGTTCCCCCAACACTGTCTCCGTGGATGGCAGGGGAGGCAGGGGGTAGCAGGGATTGGGTGTGAGCCAGCAGGCTCTTAATACATTTAAAGGGCTGGTGCACAGTTGCTGGGACCCAGCATGATCTGGGAATCAGATGTCTCAGCTTGCGCTTCAGCTTTTTAAATATATTAAGAGCTGACTCTTAATACATTTAAAAGGCAGAGCTGCAATGGGGTTAGGTCCCGGGGCTGGCAGCTAACCCCGCTGTGTCTCTCCCACTTATTGGCTAGTTGATTAGTTGATTAAACTAAATGTAACACCCATAGGTGGAGAATGGGGGAAGGGGACTCAGGGATGGGGCTGGAACTGGCGTCTGCCTCAGTTAGCTCAGGAGGCCTTGGCTGCCTGAGCGGTCCCACCGCCCCATGTTCTGAGGCCCCAGCAGCCCATAAGGGGGAGGTGGCTGGTGGCTTGCTCTGTGCACAAGGTCATGTGCTCTATCACTGAAGTGTGGGAGAAGCACATGGCCTTGTGCTGGAATGCCAGCTGGTTCCAGGTGGCCTTCCACTGTTCCCAGTCAGCCTGGAATGCCTCCCCATCAGTGGCCTACTCCCAGTGCTCCTCTTCGAGCCCCAAGATGGGGGATTGGAGGCAGGCCATCTGCTCCTTCATGAAGTCTTAAGCCAGGTTCATTTCCTCCTGCAGATCTTGCAGAGTCTGGAAGATGGAATGGGAGGTGTTGGATGTGCTGTGCTCACAGCTGGTGTCTTGTCATGGGAAGGTGTCCCACCACGGAGGCTGAAGAAAGGCAAGACTCTCCAGGAGCCTTGTGAGGAGGACCAAGGGGTTCCTGTGTGAGAGAGTCATGGGGCTGAGTGCTCCAGACTGGCACTCCATGTGCATCCATGTGCATAGGCTGTTGTGCGACCGCCAGGCAGAGTAGGCCAAGTGAGGAGTGTGCAGCCCCTCGTATCCCATTGCCTGTCCCTGCGTGTGTGTATAGGGAAAGTTATAGAACTCACCTGAAGTGCCTTCCCCGGGTTCATCCAAAACCTGGGAGGGAGGGGGTGGACACTTACTCCAGGGGGAGGAGCAGGTCTTGGCTGGCAGGCATAGTCACTTGGCTGGCTGACTCCTCCTCGTCCACAACCCCACCCACCTGGAGGGTAACACTGGGCATGTCCAGTGTCATCAGACTTGACAAAGATGGGAGGGAAGGAGGTGACTGCCCCCCCTCCCAGGATGGCATCGAGCTGTTTGTAGTAGCAGCATGTGTGTGGTGCCACCCTGGAGCATCCCCTCTGCCCCTTGGCCTTGTTGCATGGCTGCCGGAGCTTTTATCTTCATCCAGACCTGGTTGAGGGTCCGGGTGTGGCCTTTGTCAGTCAGGCTGGTTGCAATCCAGCTGTATATGTCAGCATTGCTTTTTCTGGTGTGGAGATCCTGGAGGTTGGTCTCCTCACCCCAGACTTTGATGAGGTCCAGGATCTCCACACCAGTCCAAGCCGATTCTCTCCTGCGTCTCTGGCCAGTGACAGTCGAGGGTGTTGCAGCTGAGCTGGCAGCCATTGAAAGCTCACAGAGAGTTTTGCGGTCTGCACACTCCTCACTTGGCTCCTGTTGTATGGCACAGGGCTTCCCAAGCTCAGGGGCGGCCTGTGACTATAGGCCGACTTGGCCCGTCGCCTAGGGCACCGCATTCAATGGTGCCCGATGATGACATCACAGGGCGCCCGGGGCACCCGATGATGGCATCACCCCATTGACAGCTGTGCAGGTGGGGGTGCCGATCGCGCGTTCTGCCTGGGGGGCCAGATGCCACAGCCCGCCTCGGACCGCTCCTGCCCACGCTGATCATGCAGCCTGCTGTTTTAAGCTCCACAGGAGAAGTGGAGCAGTGGAGCTGGCAGATGTGGCCAGAGCAACCACAAATGCAGCTATGAGAGGCCTGTAGAGGCCAATTATTTCAAATTAGCAGCATCAGATCATCCACACAAATGCTATTTCAAAATAACATTTCAAAATAAGCATTATTCCCCGAGGAAAGCAAGAGTACACATTGCAAAATAACCAGCTCGTTATTTTCTCTGGGTTGACATGGCTGCCAAACTCCTAGAAACCAGAATATCTTGTAGAGTACTATAGTGTAGTATGCTCTCTTCTGCTTTAGGGTAAAGATGTATATAAATGCCATTAGTGTCATTGAAAATCTCCCACTAAAAACTGTGACCAGATTTACTGGTACGCTTTGACTACTTTGTGCTGTATGGGTGACACAAAATAGTCATAAACTAGCTTCATCTAGCCACTTAAGCCAAGTTTACAGCTTCTTTACATTGCTGGATTGGCACGTTGCAGCTAGTTCTTGCAGATGAATCAGCCCCTCAATGTAGCATGAGTTGGCCCTGTTTGGTGTCCACGTTTGAACACTGGGCTGTCCGGATATGGCTGACCCTTAAGGCTTTCTTAGAAAATCCAGTCACTGACCCACATTTCCAGCTATCACTATAACAAATGTGCATTTTAATCACAGAATCTTTTTGGTTTTCTTTTATCAGCCATCAGTGACACTGACTGCCAACTTAAGTGGCCACTTTCTCTCATGAATCAGATAACATGTAAAAATGAATAGTGTGCATGAATTATCCAATATAACAGAAGCAAACAGTGCTTCCTTCTTCCCCCGGGTCATCTATATCATCAGAAACTGCCAAGAGCATGATCAGTAATGAGCAAACATAGCCTGCTGTTCAGATTCTGCAGCAATGTTTCACGCACTCTTCCATTTGTTGCCTAAACTGCCATATATGCTACAGGGACCATACTCTGCTCTCCATAGCTAGTGGATAAATATAAAAAGCCAGATCATTAGGTGGCATATATTGGCAAATTACATTGACTTCTAGGAACTACACAAGTTGATGATTTTGTTCTCACAAAATCTGAGAATTATCTAAATGCTGTAGTCTTGGCTGTAATGGCATCAAATCAAAAGCATTAAATCACTGTTCTTGTATTTGCAGGGACTCACGGGACCTTGAGTGATACTTCACAGAACCATAGTATCACACATTTCAAATAACAGCATTGTATTTATTCTATCCGTAATTTCAGGTTTCTTCTTGAGCTGCGTTAGAAATCTCCTGTTACCAATGATGCATGATAGAGAGTTTCATAAATCTGAAAATAACCTCATATAGTATCTTGAAAGGCAACAACTGAAAACATACTTGTAATGAAATACATTCCTAGAGGGTAGAGAGCAGAAGTTAAAAAAACAACAGAAAATAGGTTGAACTGACCTACTCTATCTATATTTATTCCAGTGAAGTTACATGAAAGATGAATATGACCAATGGTTTTTACTCAGAGCTAAACTTACCTGTATTGTCTGAGTAACCCTCACATTTCTGCTGATCTATCCATAACTGACAGCTCCACTAAGAAAAACAAATACTGTGGCATGAACTGCAATAACTGAAGGGCAGACATATCAGAAAACACTTCTATAAACATATTTGGGGCCAAATCCTAGCCTCACAGAATTCAAAGGCTCACTTTTACTTCTTTCTGCAATTGCGCTTTCACCCACATCAACTTTTTTGTTTTCTTTGCACAGTAAGTTCTTTTTTCTTATGTGGTTTATAGATAGATAGCGTTAAATATCTTGGAAACAGTCACAGAGCATTTTATTAGCCTTTTGATACCAAGAGTCTGGAATTCTAACCAAACCTTACTAAAACCCTTTACCCTGGACATAATAGCAAAAGATTTAGGGCTTAGTTGCATGGTGTGAGAGTTTGTACTAGAGAGGCATAAATGTTAATATGCTCTAGTATGTGATGCAGGCAGACCCTGCTGGCATGCACTAAAAGTTTCCCCAATGAATGCCAGCATTGCAGTGTTTGAAACAGGACAGCATCTACACACACTAGGGAACTTAATGCACACCAAAAGGATCCACCTGTGTTACATGGGGTACATTACAATTTACACCCTCTAGTGCTGACTAATAGCTGACATAGACAATCCCTATGTCTCACTGTCCCCAAGGGCTTACACCTTCTACTTTATTGTGCTTTGCTTTGCTTTTCCACTCTCTGGGTGGCAACCATTTAGTAGCTGATCCATCATACCGTATAAAAAAGAAATGATTTGTTGCATTAAAACTTGCAGTATAAATAAAGCAATATAAAATTAAAATAGCCCTCCTGAGGATTCAAGTCCCCATGCTTCCTAATTACCCTGACTATGAATACAGGAAAGACATAAAGCTCTACATCTTCTTCTGCATCTGCTGACTGTAAGAGGTCATGAAGGAATTAGCTGGAGCTATTTATAAAAGTTAGCAATTATAACCTCCTTCTACATAATCATGAATTACATCATCAGCATTCTGCCTACCTCCTACGCGAGAACATTTTCCAACCCAGATGATATAATAGATGATAGTAAAAGAAACTTCAAATCAAAAAGGGTCAGAGGCGCTTAAAGCTATGGCTACTTATAACACATTAAATTCTGTTCTCAACAGAGACTTGCTGTACATGGAATTCAAATTTGATTTTTTTTAAGCTTCAGCTTCATAAAAAAGTAATGTCACAGTAAATCTCTACAGTGGATGTCACTGCTTGTACTTTCTGAAAACTATTACTGAGCAGAAGATTTCAAGGATTTCTGCTGGAAGAAGATTTTTTATTCTGCTTTTCCTCCTCCCACCTTCCCCATCTCCTCTGTGAAAGATGTTGTTTCTAATTGGGTTTTATCACTTTATTGCCAACCATTCTGTTGTACTCTGCTTGGTAAATTGCATATATTTTATGACTTGTCTGTCCATGGGATGACCTATCAGAAGTATTGTGTTAACACAGCACTATAATACAATGAAAAACTGTAAAATGTGGTCCCAGAGTGCATCTGAGATTTATTCTTGTAACAGCTTTTATTAGTTATTTGTTTAAGAGTTTCATTGCCTCATTTTATATTTTTCCCCCAGCCTGGTATTAACAGTGGTTTTTTTTCCTCCAAAACCTGTATTGAGATTATATTTCAAAGCTGTTCTGTTGTGTTTTTTCTTGCCTTCCAGTGCACAGAATATTTATTTGTAATATTCTGTGATGAGTCCTGTTTAATTTTTGTGTATTTTACAGTTCACTACACAGAAAATGTATGCCTTTTTAAGACTTTCATTCTTCTGACAGCTTCACTGGGTTCAATTGCTTATCAGTGTAGCACTAAAAGAACACAATAAAAGTCAAATAATCTAGTGGTTGTACTTGGCAAATTCTTATAGTGATGATAAATCAACAATCCAAACTTATGCATTCAATGTAAAACAGACATTTAAAATAGGGGACTTACTAAGTTAATAAAGCTATTTTTCCCGCCCTGTGGCTAAAGAAAAGATAGACTGTTCAAGGGAAAAAACACCTTTTCTCTTACAACAGCTTAGTAATTTTAATGGCAAACTCTTGTCTCTCTTTAAACACCTGTATAATCCAATATCCACTGAAGTCAATTGGAATTGTTCCTCTGATATCAATGGCTGATGGATCAAGCTGTGTAAAAGGTGAGCTCAAAGTAACGTGTTTCTTGGAAACACAGATTCTATTTTAATCACAATTCACAATTTTCAGAAGGCGTATTTTTGGTACTGGTTTTGAGCTAACACATTACATGTACATTACTATATTCTTTCTGTGATTAAAACAATATGACCTTGGGTATATAAAACAGCCATTTTTCCGATAAAACTTGAGGAACATCCACACTGCAATTTTGTTCTTTCAATAGTAAATCGAAAGAACAGAGGGCTTTTTCCCACATTGGTAATCCTCATTCTATGAGGAAGAAACCTTTTTGCGAAAGAGCTCATTTTCAAAAAGGCGTGTGTGGATGGGGAGGACGGTTTTTTTCCAAAAGAGGAACCTCCAGGAAATAACACAGGTGCCATGGTGGCCACTCCCTACAAAGTAATCACAACTCTATAGTTCCTGTCTCCTGGCCCCTCTTAAAGCTGCAGGTACCCTGGACAAGCCTTGTGGGAGGAAGCTGGCCAGAAAGCAGCACCTCACTGTGCAGCTCTCCCTGCCACAGGCCTGCTCAGTGATGGCCGAGCCTCAAGCCCCCCGCGACCTCCCTGACCCTCGCAGGGAGCAGCCCCAGGGGAGATGGCCCCATCCTGGTCCGGCCCAGAGATCCAGTCTCTCCTCGAACAGTGGGGCGAGTAGGAGACATTACAGGATCCCTGGGCCATGCGCAGAAATGCTGACATTTATGGCCAGATGGCTGACTCCCTGGAGGAGCGTGGACACCCACCCCAGACCATGGAACAGGTCCGGAGTAAGGTCAAGGAGCTCTGCCAGAGATATGTCTGGGCCAGAAAGAGTAGCCCTGCCCGTATTACAAGGAGCTACCCGAGATCCTGGGGGGTGGGGAAATGTCTTCCCCACCCATCCTCATGGACTCTGGCCTCAAAATGCCAGTGATCACCCAGCTGGAGGAGGAGGAGGAGCAGGAGGGCCAGGGCCAGCTGGCAGCAGCGCAGGAGGAAGAGGAGGAGGAGGAGGAGGAGGGGATGGGCACTGTGACCCTCTCCCTTGAGCCAGTGCTTGTGAGCCAGGACGTCTCCCAGGCCTCTCGGACACTTGGGAAGGATCCTCAGGTGAGTGGTCTCGCTTTGTCACACACTCAAGATGGGGGAGGTGGGTGCACAGGGGCCGGGGAGTGAGTGTTGCTCGGGCTGGACATTGTGCTATGGTCCATGCATGTGCAACCATGTGCTGCATTACGGTGTGGCACGGGGATGCAGCAGGCAGCCCCTGAGCAGAGCCAGTCTTAGGGGTGGGTGAGCCAGGTGGTTGCCCAGGGCCACCATTTTCAAGGGGCCACTGACCGAGCCGGTCTCCCGAATCCTTTTGCTCAACACATTTTCCCTGGTGGGTTTTTTTTTTTTTTGCTTGTCAAATTTTTGACCGGTATTTTTTTTAAACCATCTGGCAACCCTACAGGTGAGCTGGGTGGTCGCCCAGGGCTGCCAATTGGTTATGACTAGCCCTGCCCCTGAGCATGGGTGAGACCCTGCTCCCAGGCTCAAGGGAGGCCTCACACATCCTGCCATGGGGGGGAGGGGGGCACACCTGGAAGCAGGCTAGTCACAAGGGCACAGGCACAACCCCACATAGACTGAGGAGTGCTGCACCTAGCACACAGGCATGCCTGCACATGCAAGGCAGCAGCCACTCCCACATACAGCACTGGAAGCAGCACCTGTGTGTGCGGACACCCAGGGAGGCCCAGGTTGCTCCCAGCTCCTCTGCCACCCATGAGGGATTCACACTGTGGCTGGACACTTCCTTTGGCTGCTTATCCATGAGCCGGGGAGGATGGGGGAAGTGGGCAGCACGGTCCTCTGGGCACGTCGGGGTCCCTGTGAGGCATGGTCCACTGTGAAGGCCACACATGGCCTTGCACCCGGGACATCCCCCTCCTCTGGGCCACAGACTGTTGTTTGCTGCTCACAGAGGAAGGCATGGCCTCAGGGACAGTGTCTGCAGGGATGACTGACTGCCTCTCCCTCTTGTGTGTTCTCCAGAGCCAGACCAGCCAGGACTGAGGTCTGAGCCACACCACCAAAGCCATCCATCAGAGCCCAGGGGACTTGAAGGTGTGCAAGCACATCAGTGTCCTTCGCGACATCCACCAGACTCTGGAGCAGAAGGTCCGCATGGACTTGGAGTGGCAGGACCATGCCTGGTACCAGTTGATGCAGTGGTGTGACAACATTTATGCCATCATGTCCTGCACACCAGCCTGATGCCACTGCTCCTGGCTTCCACTCTCCTGCTCCCCATGCTATGCTCACTCCCCATCTGCCTGCCCCCCCACTATGCCTCTGTTCCCTCCCCATGCCATGCCTCTGCTTCCTCCCCAAGTGATGCCTAGAGCCCCTTCCCCTGCCAACCCTGCCCCTGCTCCAGTCCCCCCTCCTGTCCACCTCCCTGTGCTCCCTGTACTCACCCAACCCCAGCTCTGACAAGGTCCCCACACCTGTGGTGGCACTGCACTCATTGAGCAGCCACCCTCCCCCTCATGAGTCCCCCTCTCCACCTTTTCTGAATCTTTCATTAATACAGACTGCTATTTTTTGAAAACCAAACAGGTGTGTTTATTGGGAGATCAGGGAAAGGGTGAAGGGAGGGGTTGTGGTGGGGAAGAGATAGGGCCACAAGGCAGAGGCTCCTAGGGAGGAGGCCCTGAGGAGAGTTACTGGGGTCCTTGAGAGAACCTCTCCCTCAGGACCTCCCGGATGTGCACCCCCGTGTGATGGACCTGACGAATGGCAGCTGCCCAGGGCCCCAGGAGGAAGGCCTCCCCCTTTCTCTGCAGAATGCTGTGGAGGACACAACATGCCGCCACCACCTCGGGGATGTTGTGCTCCCCACGTCGGGGCAGGTCAGCAGGCACCAGAAACATGCCCTGAGGTGGCCGAAGGTGCACTCCACCTGGATCCGGACCCGGTTTAGGTGGGCATTGAATTGGTCCTTGCTGGGATCCAGGTGGCTGGTAGAGGGTTTCATAAGCCACAGCATCTGCACGTCCCCAACGGCAAATTCACGGTGAGGGACAAATGTGCCTACCTCCAGCTTGCAGTACAGGCTAGAAGACTCAGGTACTGTGTGCCCTGCCCGACCACCCAACAAAAATGTCTGTAAAGTGTCCCCAGTGGTCAACCAGGGCCTGCAGCACCACGGAGGAGTAGCCCTTCCTATTAATGTACTGGGCTGCTCTATGCTCCGGGGCTCAGATCTGGATGTGGGTCCCATCTATGGCTCCACCATAGTTCAGGAACCCCAGAGCAGCAAATCCGGCCATGGTCACGTCCAGGTCTTCCAGACAGATGATCCTCCACAGCAGGATGGAGTTGATGGCCCTCACCACCTTCAGAAAGAGACAAAAGAAACACACACAATAGAGAATGGGAGAGGGGGGTGCCTGAGCCCTTGAGAGGTGCCCACGCTGCTCCCCTCCCCTGCCCCCACAACACTCCAGGAGCCACCTCCTGTGAGGCCACCCCCTTCCCCCAGCAGCAGGGCTGTGTGAGCACGGTATGGCACAATCCCCCGGGGACAGGGCTTCCCCCCGCCCACAGCTCCCAGCCCCTCTTTCCTGAGGGTCCCCCTTATGCAACACTCTCCCCCACCCCGCTTCAGGGACTGCAGCCTGAGAGCTCCATGAGGAGGGCCCCGATGATGGAATTCCCCACGCCGAGCTGGTTGCCTCCCAACCGGTAGATGTCAGGGGGTGCGAGCTTCCAGAGGGTGATTGTGACCCACTTCTCCAGGGGTAGGTGTTGCATCTCCGGAGGGCAGAGGCGAGCCAGGCACACAGCTCCATGCAGAAGTTTTGGAGCCACTTCTGGGTGTCCCACCGCTCCAGGACCAGCCAGTCCCACCAGTACAAACTGGTGTTGAGCTTCAAAAATGCCTCTCCACTGTGGGGTGCAGTTGCCAGAGTGGAGCAGCCACAGCCACGGAGAGGGTCCCCAGAATAAGCTCGGGGTCCAGGTCATGCAGGACCAGGAAATCAGTTGGCAGAAATTGCTGCAAAAACTGCATTGCATGCCCAGGGGCAGCTTCGGCTCCATGGCTGAGAGCAAAAGGCTGTGGCATCCAAAAAAGAACAGGACAACCACAGCAGGCACTGCTGTCCCTCAAAGTGGTAGCAAGCACACAGCAGAAGCAGGGAAATGGCTGCCCGGGGGGGGTTCCTTTAAGCGCGTGTCTCTGCAAGGCTCGCACTGGTGACCTAAAAACTGGTGACCTGCCTGAAGTGGTTCTGGGTGGCCTTTTATGCAAGAGAGCATCCAATCAGTCTGGACACTGTCTTTCGCAAAAGCTCATCACTTTTTCGATGCACTTTTGTGTGTGGATGTGTTCTTTTGCAAGAAGTTTTTTCGGAAGATCTCTTCCAAAAAGAGCTTCTTGCGCAAGAAGCCTGAAGTCTAGACATAGCCCCTATGTGACTTCATGCCTAGAAATGAGGAGAGAGGAAAAACAATGAAATGTTCTGGTTTTTACTGATACTTATAGTTGACAACTTTTTTTTTCCTGACTGACTATACGGGTACGTCTAGACTACAGGCTTGTGTCGACAGAGGCTTTGTCGACAGATACTGTTGACAAAGCCTCTGTCGACAAAGAGCATCTAGACTACAGCCAGTTCTGTCGACAAAGCAAGCCGCTTTTTCGACAGAGAGTCTAGACGCTCTCTTTTGAAAAAGCACAGTGTGGATGCAATAGCACCTTTTGTTGACAGAACTCTGTCGACAAAAGGCGTTATTCCTCGGAGAATGAGGTTTACCACCGTAGACAAAACTGCCGCGTTCTGTCAACTTACTGTCGACAGAACTCGGCGGTAGTGTAGAAGCAGGTATAGTTTTGTCGACAAAAGTCCACTTTTGTCAACAAAACCCTGTAGTCTAGACACACCCTAACAGTCGTATTAGTGATTTAATTGGGTCTCAGAATTGATGACAGGCCTGTATTTTGCCTGACCATACTGAATCCAAGGACTAATGTTCTCCTCTGATCACCTTCTTCTTTGGTTTAGGACGGAGGCTCACTACTTTCATAAGAGGACATGCTGTATTTCAGATACTCATACACTAGCAACAAAAACAGCAGAGCCTTTTTAGAAGAACAATAGTGCTGGTTAGGAGTTTTTTGATGAATTTGGTTTTTGACTGGAAAATTCCAATTTATCAAAACCAATTTTCATGGGGAAAGTTCATGTCAGGAAAGATCCAGGATGGATATTTGGAAGGAATGGAGTGAGAGAGATAGGAATGGGGGGAGAGGAACCTACACAAACTGAATCCTGTACAGCCTGGTGATTAGTGCATTTACTTCTTTTAGCACAAAAGTTGTACCCAGGCTCCCCCACTCCAGCTGCGTGCCCTGTCCACCAGGCTGTTGGACATTCTGAGGTGGGTTCCTCAATCTGCTCTCGTGGAGCTATTGCATTTGACACAAAATAACTATTGGAATAGATATTTTAATCTGGATTGCTTCCCTCTAATCGGGGTGCTCTGGTCACCGGGTTACAGAGTCTCTCTTCAGTTTTATTCCAATGAATATTTAATTATACAAAGCAGAACAGTTCTAACAGCAGCACTTGAGAAAGGGAGCCAGAGATGGACCTGAAAGCCTGGGGGTTAGGGTATTCACCTGGGTTCAAATCCCCTCATGAGAGCAAGCTGTTGAACCTGAGTTTCACAAGCCTACCCAGCTGTAAAGAACAGCACTGTGATGTCATATATTCTTCCGAGGGAGCCCATCCTCCGTTTTTTCCCTGGCAATGTGGCCATATTCACACAAGTAGTCATCACCACTGAAGTAAGAGATACAGATGCAAACTTTTGGATAACTCTTAGTAAATTAGCTCTTGTACATGATTAAAGGACAGATTTTTTTTCCCCCCAGCTAGGTGCAATCCTCAATCTGACAATGCTCCTCTTAGGAAGCTTTACCCAGAAATCACCACTAAGCGTAATAACATATGACACTAAAACATAAAGGACGTGTAGAGGCAATTTGAGTAGATGGCTAATCTCATACATTTGCTGCCTTATTTTACATAATCCATCTTGTTTAAAATCAATTTGGATGTTACTTTCTTCATGTTTTAAATATGAAATGAGTATATCAAAACTTGACAACATTTTAAACATCACTTACTCAAATCAGGGAGAGCAGGACTGAAATTGTCCAAGTGAGTTAATCTCCTGAGTAATTTAGGTGTGCTTGAAAGTGTTACTCCCATTGACCATCTTTAGCGATGGAATAGCCCAGTTATCTTATAAAATAATAGTCTACTTTCCCAAAATTAATATAAGATTATAAAACTAATATAACCGTGCATTGTAAACAAATGAAAGCCAAAACTTTTCAAGGGGACACAAAAATAATGAAACTAATGTGTATGTCCCATATCAGAAACTAGCTGCCCCAGCAAGGAAATCAACACTCATTCTGCCTGTTTATGTTAAGTAAGTACTTTTTTATTGATGTTTTCTCACCAGCTGAGGCAAAACTAGAGGGACTGTCAAGTGTAAGACTCATTCTATACAGGAAGAACTGATGCTACTCCTCTGGTTGAGTGTGGATTAGAACATCTGAACTGAACAAGGTAAACATGCCAGGGACTTGCAAATGGAAAAGGTGAAAAATCTCATACTAATTAGACTAATTATTAAATATTAGCCATTTAGTTTTGGACTATTCTCAGCCAAATAGAAGGGGATGATTGGGAAAGCAAAAAGGGTGAAGATATGTTTTTTCCTGTAGTAGCTGTTGGCTGTACTGCTGAAATTGTGAGAGGTAAGGGAAGACTTTCTACAAATATTCTTTTCATTTTCCTTAAACCTAGGACTTGGCCCTGACAGCTCAAAAATGGTGTAGTCTTTACTTGTGTGCAAAAGGAACTTTTTCCCCCTTTTATCGTGGATGAAACTTACTAGGCGTATAGGGTTTATATGTGGCAAAAATCAGTGGGACAGAAGTTAGGTACAATGTTTAAGTTAGGCACAACTGACCCTCTCTTTGGGGAAGCTTGCTTCCTAAGAGGAGTGTTGTCAGCTTGAAGATTGCATCCAGCTGGGAAACACCATCTGTTCTTTAATCAGATACCAGAGCTAACTTTCTAAGTGACATCAGTGATGAACAAACCTCACTGGCCAGCACTTCTTGAAACAGCTTGGCTACGTCTAGACTGGCATGATTTTCAGCAAATGCTTTTAACGGAAAAGTTTTCCGTTAAAAGCATTTGCGGAAAAGAGCGTCTAGATTGGCACGGACGCTTTTGCGCAAAAGCACTTTTTGCAGAAAAGCATCCGTGGCTCTAGCGCAAAAAAGCCCCAATCCCCATTTTCGCGATCGGGGCTTTTTTGCGGAAAACAAATCTCAGCTGTCTACACTGGCCCTTTTGCGCAAAAGGGACTTTTGCCCGAACGGGAGCAGCATAGTATTTCGCAAAAAGCACTGATTTCTTACAGCAGGAAGTCAGTGCTTTATGGAAATCTGCTGCCAGTGTAGACAGCTGGCCAGTTTTTCTGGAAAAGCGGCTGATTTTCTGGAAAAACTGGCCAGTCTAGTCACAGCCCTTTAGTTGTCTGCCTTATTCAGCCACTACTCAGTAAGTTGAACTGCTAAAATTATTCCCTACCACCAGGATGGGCATTCAAATGCTCATATTATAATATATCATTCTGTCTATTACATTAACAGCAAAAATAGTAAGTTCTCACTAGAACTGAATGTTTAATGCATGATGAATAATGTATTAGATGAATGCAGGGCTATGATTTTTTCCCTTTCCTGGAATTACTTTGACTCCTGACTTACAGGGATTTGTTGATTCAAAATGATTTGACAAATGTTTGTGAACATATTTCAGCCTATGGGTTGCTCTGTGCAATGTTTCATATAACCAGTATTTGTAATTCACTCTGAGCTTATTTTAAATGGAAACACAGGTCCCAAAGTAAGTTACTGTTCCCTGACTGAGCAAACATATCTCCCTAGTGTCTGATTTCTGGTGAGAAGACTCATAATTACAAATCTGAAATTCAGTTTTTGTGAATATTTTGTAATATTCACTTAGATTTCGGTTTTTTTGAAATACGTTTGTCAGAAAATTTATTTGGTAGATTGTTAAGGAACCTGTATAGTATGAAAGTGATTAGTAATGGTTGTCCTCCTCAGGTGCACCTGTCAAATGATAAGCTTCCTGCACCTCTTTCTGGGTGGAACCTCCAAATCCAGCTATTTGGGGGCTGGATTTCTGTGTAGCAGCTCCCTCATTTACCCACTGTGTAAAGAGCAGGCTCAGCTGGATTTTGGCACCTGCAAATTTCTTCCTCTATTAGCCTGTGACAGTGTCTGTCTAGTGACACAGAGTAGCTTCAAAACAGCATTATTCTTTTTCCCAAAGGTACAAAACACACAGAACAAAGGGTTAAAACAACAGAATCATATATGCATTCCCTTTCCCCGTGTAATTTTTTTCCTTGCAAGCTGTGGCTTGGAGAGGCACACTGTCCTGCTCACGCCATGTTCTCCTTGTCTCTCTCTAGTGTTGCTGCCATGTTGGTTGCTCTTACAACCCTCTAAATCAAGGTAAGGTACAGCTATTGGGGTAATATCAAATATAGAAGACTGGATGGACTATTTATACTTTAAAAGAATAATTCTAAATTGGTTCTCCATCTTCACCCTGGTTTGTTTTTTTTCAGGTTGTAGCCTGTAAAACTGGGATCTGGGTTTTAATAAAGCAAAATTAAACCTCAGAAAGAGAAAATAATTTGATCGGATGTGATTCCTATTTTGGTGAGTGAGCTTTAATGTGAATCAAGGTGGAACCTACCTTGAGGCATTCCTTTTTCCTACGCACAAGAGAATTAATAGGAAAGTCACTCGACTTCCTGATTGTAACTCAACAGGTTTAGTGAGAATTAAGGAGTCATTATATAAGGTTGATTAGACTTAGGTAGAGTCCCTGCTCATACAATTGGCCTGTGTTAGTGCTAAATCTCAAACTATTTCTGTGTACAATAATGGACTCGACTAAATGTTTTCCGGGACTTGTTCTGGTTTCCATGAAAGTGTCTTCCCCACATTTTGTCCCTGTACAGTGTACTTACAGGTTGCTTTACTTACATTTATATTACCTCTTATATTCAAGGGATCCAGTTGAGAACAACCAAAGGAATAAAACAGATAGTGTTTGGTCACTGCTGCTTTGGGGACCATTTCTATATGTAAATAATCAGGTGGCTTTTTTTCCTCCAAGTGCCTTTTCCAGACTTCTCTGATTAACCCTTATTAATATTTCAACAAACTATTCAGCTAACTTTTGGAGGAAGGATGGGATTGGGACTGTTTGTCAACAGAATTGTAAGAATTCACCACATTAAGTGATGATTCTCATTACTCATCCTCTGATATCTTACAGCAGTTCTTGCAAATGAAATGAGTAGAATTTAAGTGATGTTGCAGCTATTCCAAAAGTCGGGAAGTATTTTGTAGGTTGCTATTTGTCATAAGTTGCATGTTTTCCTAGAGGGAAAAAATCCCACATCCAAATATTTTCTCAGTCACTCCCAAGAAATATTAGTGGCTTGACTAGTGCATTATATACATACAGTGCCCTGTATGGAGCTTACCAGTGAAGCATTCATTTCTCCTCATTTCAAATTACACACTCAGTATAGTGTACACAGTGTGCTTTTCAGGAATAAAGTATAAACACTTGCAACAGATTGTACTCAGTAAAGCGTGCTTGCCCAGTGACACTGCCGCCTTGCCTGGTAATGGTTACAATAAAGCATTGTTATATAAATGGGACAACCAACAGATTCCTCAGTGTCATGCCCTTCTCCTCTGCAAGCACTTGCAACCCTAAGGCATGGGTTTATCACAGGCTAACAGGAACACTTTCATGGGAGTTATAAGCAGTTCATCATCAGTTCTTCAGTTGTGCTCCTGGCATGTATTTCTCCCACACCCAAGTTCACTGGAAATAGACAATGACCTAACCACCTAAATTCTCTAAATCTTTGAGCAGTAGTAGTAGCAAATCGGCAGCAGCCAGTACATCACAGCACAATACTGTCACCATAGGCTGGAAGAATTGAAACACTAGCAAATTGGGAGTAATATAAAAAACACATTTTCCTGATGTTATCAGATAGGATTGGGGAAGAGAATGTTTTCTAGCCAGTTACTTTTGCAACCAATCCATAAAAGCATCTACAACAACCAAGAAGTACATTATTTTGTATTCCCTAGCACATTAATATGAAATTAGACAAACCTGGGAATGGTATACTTTTCCCAGTATTATCACAAATCCTCTCCTTTTGTTTGGCTTTTGTGTTTTATATATTTTTGGACAGTCACATTGGTCCAGATCTCCAATATTTCTTAAACCATACATTTATAACTGATTTGGAAAAAAATGGAAAGCTACTTCTGGAGAGATGAAAACAGTAGTTGGTCTATGTAACACACATTTGTCATTGCAAATTTAGTTCATATACATGTGAATTGCAAATCTTGTAATTGTTGTGGATACAGGTATGTCTTTAACTGAATTAAAAAATAACTGAATGGACTCCTTGGAAAACAGTCGATAGAACTGGCTGAATCTCTTGAAATGAACATTTGTTTTGTCAATAGGGGTTTGACTTTAAAAAACACCACTCTTTTTCTGATGGAATTTTTCATTATTTTTTTGAGTGTTTTCCCCTCTCTCCCCTTACTCCACAATCTGAAGGAGAATGTGTAAGGGAAGTAAGAGAAAGTAGGAGAGGAAAGGGGAAAAAAAACCCTTCACTTTAATATTTTCCTTAAAGGGGGAGAAGAAACCATTATGAAAGAAAATGTTACTTCCATTTTTAAAACTTTTTTTTTTTTGCTTTCATTCTTTAACTAGGAAAAAAAGTTTTGTACTTTTTTAAAGAGTAGCCTGAAGGGAAAAAAAATTGACAGAAAATGACCATTACTTACCATTATTTATCTTAGCCATTTCATTGCTAAGTTGTACGTCTATCAACCTGTCTCGTGTATTTAGACTGAGTTTTCTGAGGTATCTCTATTATAAAAGTATACAGTTCCTACCACAGTGGAACCTGAACTCTAACTGGTGCTGAAAGCATCATTGCAATAAACCAATAAATAATATCAAATAAAAATAGGAGAACTAATAAACTGGTAAAGAGATTTAGCAAAATAAATGAAAAAATGCTTTGGCACAGAAAGATTTTAGTCCAAATTTTTAATTAAAATTTTCAGATTCTCAAGGCTTTTTTTCTTCTTTCCCTTCCTCGCCTCTCCCCAACTTTTTTTTCTATTTTGCTTCTGAAAAAGGGGACACAACAAAAAGTATTTCATTCTGCTCTGTTCCCTCCCACAAAATGATTTCAGAGCACAGCTGGATTGCAGCCTGTATTGCTAGGCTGGGTACAATGAGCTGTGTATAAAAGGCTGTGCTTCCTGATTGGCCAGAAGAGCATGCAGCCTGCTCCTTATACCTTGTAGTGCAGCAGCTACTCAATGTATACTATACCAGAAGCTGTATTCCCCCTACTCCTGATTTTAGTTCCTGTTGAAGTCTTGATCCCAGTTCATTCCAGCCTTTGCATGCCCTGCTTCCAGTTCTTACTCTGGTTCTAAATCTTAGTTTAACATCTCACCATTTATTCGGGATTCATGCCCATCCTGGAGCTATGCTGCCCGTTACTCTAAACAGCTACTGAACCCACCAAAGTCCTGCTACGTCCACTAGGTAGGCCATGCCATCTCATTCAGCTTATCCTTATTGTTCCCACTAACTCTTCTTACTGTGTCTTCTAAATGTTGAGA
This sequence comes from Rafetus swinhoei, assembly GCA_019425775.1. Classification (NCBI taxonomy): domain Eukaryota; kingdom Metazoa; phylum Chordata; order Testudines; family Trionychidae; genus Rafetus; species Rafetus swinhoei. The sequence continues at coordinate 183,191,379 of CM033437.1, read as the reverse complement.
GTTCATTGAAAAAACATTGGTGTGGGGGGGAATTTGTTATTAGCCCCTGTTTCTTTAAAAATCCATTTTTAAATATCAGTTTTTGTTTGAAAATTTCTCACCAGCTCTAAAATGTTTGCACTACGAAATTTTATTCTTCATTATAGCAAAGGAAAAATAATATGGAAACTTAAAGCCAGCTTTTAAATCCTTTTGAGGTGACCAAGAAAAAGAGAGAATTTGTAGGAACAGAAATATTTCTCAGTTTATTAATCTGGAATATAATTGAGAAGATGACTGGATAAAAATATCATTTGGAAGCTTCAGGGGGCAGCCGAGTTAGTCTATACAGGATAAACTTAAAAAACAACAAATGGTCTGGTAGCACTTTATAGACTAACAAAACATGTAGATGGTATCATGAGCTTTTGTGGGCACAGCCCAGTTCTTCAGATGACCAAAAAATATCATTGTATTTCTATAGGCACGATTTCCCCCATCTCCTTGAAGGATGATTATGTTAAGCATGATAAGCAACACTTGATAAAGGGTTTTTTCTCCCCTCTTCTTCTTTTCTTAATGAGAGAAGAAATCAGCTCATTTTGGAATTGGGTATATTAATGATGCATGAAAACTTTTCCTGTGATTATAGTTGAACAGAACATCCTTTTTATTTTATTTTCTTGACTCTCTCTTAAACTTCTCTCCTCCTTCCTACTCTTCTCCCAATATGAATTTACTAGAAGACTTACCCAACATTGCTCCAGTCCTTCAGGACAGCTGACTGGCAGTGTGTGGAGGGTGCAGGAATCAGGGCAGAGGGTTGGGTGTCAGAGGCCCAGGGCAGGTGGTGGGGGAGCAGGAGTCAGGGTAAGGGGTCCTCCGGTCAGGAGGCTGAGATGTGTGGGGAGCATAGAGTGGGGGAAGGGGAGAATTCAAGGGGCTGGGAAACATGGGGGAGGCTCATTGGGGCCAACCACAGCATCAAGGATGGTGCTACAGCCACCCCCTCCCACCTCCGGCTCCTGTGGTGGGAGGCCCAGGCTGCATGGCCTTGCCCCAGCCCCAGCAGGCCTGGTGAGGGGCAGGGTGGCATGTGTCCCAGTCCCAGCATCTCCTCAGGAGGTGGGGGGGGGGGAGGGAGCTATGGTTGGTCCTGGCAGCTCATTGGTGGTAGGGAGCTGCATTGGTTTTACCACTGATAAGCAAAGCTAATGGGAGCTGCAGCTGCACAACACTGCTGAAAGTCAGAAATGAGGTGTTTCAAGTTGGATACCCAACATCTGAGGAACTCCAATCAGGATACACTTAAACAATTGTGGTGTGCCTTGAAAAGGGTAAAATAAATGACGCAGTAAACTAGTGTCTGCAAAGCATCCTGCAGTTCTGCAATTTAGCCTTCCAAGACCACTCAATCTCCCCAAGAAGTTTCTAGTGAAGGAACATGAATGTATCTTGCTCTCTACCAGCCCTGTGAGCACTTGTGCTGTGCTGCTTGACTTTCCCTGCTCTATGCAAGAATGATTTCAGCAGTGACTTTTTTCCTGAGCTGAGGAAATCTGGGCTATTGTTGGGTAGTTTTGCTCAGAATCTTGGGAATTTTTGGGGGGAGAAGGGGGTCTTTCCTGGTTGTTTTCTTATTTACTCTGACTTCCGAAGACCTTACCCTCATGTTTTAGCTGATTCTGCTCTCTTGAGATTTATAGTAATTATACTGTACATCTTTCATACCACTTTCACAAGGATAATTTTAGGTTGTAATCAATGGACGCTGCAATGGGTGTTCAGATTTATTAGAGCTGTGGCATTTGCATCCAGTTGAAAACTTTTCCTGAGTGAGGGGACTTGTGGTTTCAATCTGGAGTTTTAGTTCAGATCCATGCATATAGAACTTTGCATAGTCTTACTTCTGCACTTTACCTGTAAGATGTGAGCTATAAGCTTCTTAAAGCTTAAAAGGACTTACTGATTTTTATACCATGCATAATCTGTACTATTTTAGCTGCTGATGTTTAGTGTCCCTTGTGTATTCATTGAAGTCATTCCCCTGCCCTGCCAATTGCTGTCACAAGCTGGGTTTAAATCTAATATTAGACTATTTTTCTTAACCTCTTTTTGTTGCCTCTTCTATCTGCTTTCATGTTTTATCAAGTGCCCAGAGACATATGTGCAGCTTGCTACGTAAGTGCAAGAAAATTATGTGAAACAATGGTAGATCTTGAGACATTGTAATTACTTTAAATGCTCTCTGCCTTCATAACCATAAGAATAGTAGGGCAATGCATGATGAACTGTAAAAAAACAGAATAATGTTGGCTCAAAGCATTTTCTGTAGATTTCAGAGTTCTTAAACCAATGTTTGTGAAGCCCTTCTAGATAATGCTCATGACTGCTTCTCTCCTTTATCAAACAGTGATGCTTCTACTTCCTTGTAGCCTAGTCTGGGACTCCTCACATCAGTTCCTCAGCAGATGTAACTGAACACAGTTCTATTTGTGTCAATGAATTTTGATTAATTTCCACTGGCTGATGAACTACTCCTTTATGTGTCCTCAAAGTTTAACAGGTCAAAACAGTCTATTAAAATATCTAAGTAACTCTGTGGTTGCTTCAAATACTTCCTTTAACTTTGGTGTTAGTATTAACTATGGTCAGATTTGTCGATAACATCAAAATCTGGAGAGCTGTAAGTACATGCAACCAAACAGCAAAATGACATGCACAGACTACAGAAAGAAGTAAAGAGAACAAAGTAGCACTGTAGCCAATAAGAAGAGATTTAGCACTAAATGGAAAACAGTCCTCTTGTGGAAGAGGAATGCCCCTACTTTTATTTGCTATGTGACCAAGTAGTTGTGTGTGTTGCACTATTGAGCTTATTTATTTGTCTCCTTTTTAATCTTGTCATACAAAGCATTCTATTTCTCTATGTGAAGGAGGTTGGAAGGATAGGTTCACAAGAGAATTTCTTTCCTAAGAACCAGTGCAGTACATAAATAAGCATAAGCACATGTTCAGCTGATATAAGGTGAAATACTTTAGCACTGAATTAAATGATAGAATATTGTTATTTATTCCAGTTCTAGAACAAGACCTTTTAAAGTGACTTGAAACCTAAATTCTGCCATCTGAAGTAATTCTTAGATTGTAAGCCCAGATGGGACCATCATGGTAATTTAGTTTGACCACCTGCGTAACACTAGCTATAGAATTTCCCCAAAACAATTCAGATCATATAATTTAGAAAAACCCTGTCTTGATTTTCAATATAATGATGAAGAATCCAGCAAAACCTGTAATTGTTTCCATAGTTTAATTACCTTACTTCCCATCTGAAGACACAAAACGAGCTCAATCTAGCTAGAGAAATAAAGGGTAATAAGAAGACATTCTACAAATACACAGTGTACAGTAATCATTAAATGGTAATCATGTCATTTGTGATATTGAGTTGTAGCTTTTGTGTTTACTGTAGTAAATATGAAAAACAACATGCTAAGCAATTCATCACCAAAGATGGAAAGATAATTGGAGTTAGCAGGATTCTTTGTATAAAACAGTGTTATCGGTTGTCTGGCCTGCCTTCCTAAAATTTCTATGTTTTAGGAAACCAAGTCTCTCACTCCCCCTTTAAAAACTGCTTCACCTCTCCCTACTCTTCAACATCTAACAATAGTTAATTATAGCAAGAAGGCATGCCGCTTTCAGTCATCAATAATCACTCCATTCCCCTTAGTGCATACGATCTAGGGAAAAAATCTTATTGTTTCTAAATATATGTAAAAGGAATTGAAGTGTTGTCATTACTTTCCTATTAACTTCACAGTATAGTTTTGAATTTATATCTGTGAATAGAGAATAATACCTTCTATGGTGGTGCTTCCAAAAATGATCAAATCAGAAAACTCTTTTTGGTTTCTCCATTCAAATGTCTGAGGGGAGAAAACCCCTCCTTCAAGCACACAAATGTCTGCATGCAGATACTTTAAAATATTTGCCATTAGGCCTGGCTTCACAGTGGTACATAGGTGCCTGTGCTCTAGACGTAAATGCCCAAGTCCGAGTTTTGGGTTCAATTATAATTCACAAATCCCCCACTGAAGCCTTTAGGTATCAATTTTCAGGGTAAAAGTTCCCTATGGACCTATGCTTCTGTCTCAATATGTATGCTGCTGTCTCTTTTTCTGATTTCAGCTGCCAGTCTCAACGTGTGGACCAGAGCCATTTGATTGTTGAACTCATGTGGGGCTTCATTGATAAGCAAGTGCAGAAGCTGCCTATTGGACTGAGGCCAATTCGGAATTCAAGGAAGTTCCCACCTTATAACTTTTAGTTCAGTGGTTAGAACTGAATGTGGCAGGCCCATGTTCAATTCCCCCTTCTCCTGGAGGGAATGAAAACGTTTGAACAGGATTGTTTGACTTGTCACAGAGCTCTAATCAGTGATCTGCAGAATATTCTGCTGTGTGACTGACTCCCTTTTCTCCTGTTGAAAGTGCTCTACCATATCTAAATATTGAAAGAATGATGGGAAGAAAGGGAATGGACCCTGGTTCTCCGACCTCCCTTATGAGTGCCCTAACCCCTGGACTATAGACACATTCTATAGCTGATCCAATGACTCTGTTCCACTGTGCATAAATATTCTAAGTCATTGGGAAGAGAGAGAAGAGGAATGATGCTCTAGCCCTATATTGGCATCATCCCTGCAGAGGCTGGACATTGTTTGTGAAATTAGGAAGGGTACCAGTGTCATTCTCACAAGAAACACCTTAAGCACCTAAGCTTCCAGACTCCAGGACAGCAGTTCCCACTTGTGTGTCTCTAGCAGAGGGAAGTACGTCCTTGTAGCCTGGATTAAGGCATCATCCCTGGGGTGGGGGAAGTTTAGCACATACCCCTGCAATTGGAGTATCATATTGGTGATCTCAGGTGACTATCCACCTAACATGCTGGCTTTGGTGAATTGCATTCTAAGATGCCAATCTCTTCCTATTCATCATATACACACCTACATGAGTAACTCAGGCTTTGTGAATCACCTAAAAGTCTGAGTGCCTAAATCCCTTGATGAATCCAGGCCGTAATCAATTGATCGAGCTGTTGTTTTGCCTATGAAAACATAGTCTGATCCTTAATATTTCCACCAGTATGATGAACAAGTAGGAAATTAAACTTTTCCTTCCCATAAGCCTACAGTCCAAAACCCTTTTCCAATTGTGTTGCTTATCTGGTGTCCTAGTCTCAGTAAAACTCATTGCAGTGTCTACTGTAGGCTCCAAAACATCAGTGGAGGTTGGGCACTAAACTAATTGAGCATATGCAAAGTAAATTTGGTGTCTGGGTGCTATTAGTGTAACAGCACTAAGCTCTGCTAGTTTTCAGCATCAGTAAAAAAGCTCCTGTTGCTGAAGATGCAAGTCATCTCAGCTTACTTTAAAAGCCAATGTTTAACCATGTCATTGCAGGGGTGGTGGTGTTTGTTGTAGCCATTTCAACCCCAGAGTATTAGAGAGACAAGTTGGGTAAATTAATATCTTCTCTTAGAGCAACTTCTTTTAATTGGCCCAATAAAAGATATTTACTTGCTCACCTTGGGTGTCTCATGCCTCTACAGAGCACTTCCAATTAAATCTCTCAAAAAATCACAGCAGGAAAAATATTTTCAAATAAGTTTCCCCAATTTGGATCACAAGAGACTTCCTCCTCCCCCTCCAATGGAAAGGGGGGATATATAGTCTATTTGGTAGGACCTTTATAGAACGCACACACCTTCTGGATGTGGTGTACTTACCAATCTAGTAGTGCTGAGACCAATTACAGAGAGAATAAGTCTACTCCACAGCCTCAGTTCATGCACTGAGATCCAGTTGTCCTAGCTTCAAATCTGCCAGCAAATGACTGGGATCTGCCAACATTACATTTATATACCAATGGCAGGGTCTACATTTATGCCTCTCTCTTAGTCTGATAGGGTGATGGTGCCTTTTCTTGCCCTAGAATGTCAGCATATACTCAACAATCACTTTGTACTTGTAGAATTTTAAAAGTAGAGATGGTAAAGATGAATATTCACCACTGACTGCTATCCTTACATTGCTATAAATTGACAGGAAAGTCCATATTCAGGGTATGCCCTCCATATACTAATACATGATTTCTGCAAAATGCTGTAGGGGGATGTTATGTTCATGGCATATAAATGGAGAAATTAGAGTATTTTATGGTTTTAATCTTCATGGAAAGTTGCACTTTATTGCTTACAATCCATATTCTTATCAACATAAGAACCCAAAACAGAGAAGGTTGCTCCCTAAGGCAGAAATACACAACTCACTCCAGCTTGCTTTAGGCTGCATTTTGTAGACTGACCTACTGCTAGACTCAGATGGTGTGCTTTTCTGTAGAGCCACCTAGCTGCAAGAAGGACCAGGGAAAATGTCTCATACAATTGTAATGGTATTTTTAAACAATTACATATTCTACTTTAATACACTTCAGTAGAGCATAAATACTCAAGGACCCTGTAATAAGAAACCTGCACAGTAGCTGAGCTTACGCCTGAATGACTTTGGTTGGCTAAATGTTTGTTAGCTGCTTCAAGCATTTTTAGTAATGCTTTCTTGGTATATAAGCAAATGGTTATTTGAGTAAGGCCTCTTACATGCTCTAGGCCCTAAGAAATAAGCAAATGTATAATGCTAACTAGCCATTATATGTATTTAAACAAATAAAGTACTTATGTCAGACTAACCCTGGTGAACCACATCTGGCTTGCAGGCTGCTTATTGCCTACCCCTGCTCTAGGTACGAATGCCATAACAGTAGCTGTATAGCTGCAGTGCCACAGCTATACAGCTGTGTAGTGTAGACAATTGCTATAATGATGAATGGAATTGTTTCCCATTGCTGTAGTAAATCCATCCAAAGAGGCTGTAGCTAGGCTCACTATAGCATTCTTCTATCGATGTCATGGCATCTGCACTGGGACATGTATCAACTTACCTATATTTCTCAAGTGTGTCAAAAAGTCAAGCCCCTGAGTGACATAGCTAGCTATCCCTACTTTGCCTCTAAAATGTGGGTGTAAGAAGAAGAAAATCTGATTAAAATCCTATTGCCGCCACATCTTTGTGAGTGGAGTGGGAAGCTATCTGTTGTGTTTTTTTGAGAGAGACTATTCAGAATACATTTTAAAGGTTTATCTGTAACTTGTTTCTTTTGCTGTAAAAGAAACAGGACTTCTAAAGCTTGATACACTAGTATGCAGGAAGGAAATATGAAAAAGTTCCTTTCAGATGTTATGTCTCTGAGCAGGCATGACTTGGAACAGAAATTTCCTGTTCTAAAAAGAATAGGAGAAAGAAGCAGGCCTTAGGACTATTTAAAACTAATTGGATTTGACGTTAAACTGTTTCCTCTCTCAAAACCACAGTGTGGAAAAACAATGTATTTAGAAGCAAAGGTAAATAAATTCAGTAGCTCCTGAACCCAAATTTTAATTATTTGATTAAAATCCTATTACCACTACACTGTCAATATATTTTCATTCCTCTTGGAAGCGAAGTAGACTGAATACCTCTTGCTTTTCATATCCACGTGTAGATGCAAGTAACTTCTTTCAGTTCTTCCTAGTGCAATGATTGGTCTTGGTGAAAAGATATGTCCAAATGCCAGGAGAGGGCCTCAACTGCAATTCCACTACAGATGGGCCAGGATTTAAAGAATCTACCCAAGATGTGTACGCCCTCAGGAATGTTATGGTGCTATGATCTGTGGTGTGACCATGCATCTAAGTGTGGAGAGTTAGCAACAGAGCTAGGGAACGAATGTCTGGTTTGGCTCTGTTGAACTACTGTCCATTTCCCTACACCTGAAATGTGATGTTTACAATTTTGAGCATTCAACTCAGGAATTACTGTTTAACTCAGGCTAATCTTCCATAAAGGCCATAATTCTGCCTTCAAATATGCTAGTGCCATAAACAACATTTACAATTCTAATCTTAGTGAACATTTCATAAAACAAAGTTTCAAATCAGACTATGGATCACTGATCCCCTCACATGTTCTCCCCCTCTCATACATATACACATTTGATTGGTCTGTCAATTAATCCTGATTGCAGTTTTAATCACACAGTTAAATCAATTGAAATTTGTTAAATATTTGGGATGATTTTCTACATTTTCAAATATATTGATTTCAATTACAAGATATTACCAAGTGTACAGTGTTCATTTTATATTATTACAAATATGTGTACTAAAATAGAGTAATTTTCAATTTACCTCATGGAACTAAAGTCACGCAATCTGACTGGGGCCAGAGTTCCCTGGCCATTGCTGAGGCTGGAGCTCAATAGCCACCACTGGGGCCAGAACTCCCCACTGTGCCACCCATCCTCCCTCACACACGCACATTGGGCTCCCTGCTGAGTCACCGGTGCCTCCTAGAGCACTTATGCTCCACTGCCAGACGTCTCTATTCCTGGGCTTTGTGATCCAGGAATATCTGTGGTTGGTGCCAGACCAGGGAGTCCTGGTTAAGTGTGGTACAACCTGTATAAGCACAAGTAACAAGCATTATAGGACCTTCTCTGAGCATGCCAAATGCAACAATATCATTAAATTCTTACATATCAGCAACACATGCCATGGTGACATGACATGTTCGGTGACCCTCCCGTTGAAAGTCAGCTGTTCTGTTGCTACTCCAGTCACATTGTATTTAACATATTTCAATTTGAATCTTATCAGGATGAAGATTGGGCTAATGTTTAGAGTAGTAACAGCACGTGCAGATGGGCAATCCCCTGAAGCATCTGATATAAGAATGATATGTGGGTATAGTGATGACTACATCATAAACCCAGTTTAAATTGTTTGGAATATATATGGTTATTAGTATTCTAGAAATCTCTCATTTATTTTTTAAAATGCTATATATTATTAGTTAAAATCTCTACCCAACATCTGTTCCTGAGAATGCCAAATGGCTTCATCTCCAGCAAACTTTCCCAGAGCTTTTCCACAATCTCAGAGATACATGAGGATAAGGGAACTGGGATAATCTTTAAAGTAGGCAGGGGTGCTGCAGCAAAAGGAAATGTGCAACAAAAATAGCTCTAGTTTAGTACTCAAGCCCTTGCAGCCTGAAGATCAGAGATGGGATTGGAAATGAAGTATTAAAATGTTTAATCTAGTGTCGTGTCTTCAAAAGGAGAAGTTTTAGAGTGGATTTGAGAAGAGCATGCTTTTTGGACCTTCTTTCTGATTCAGAGATGACACCATTTTTCTGTTTTTTTTCACAACTTATACAGTCTGGCCCTGCAATGGATTTGCCTGAAAAGCCTTTCTCACAGCTGACTTTCTCCCAGAGACCTAATATATATGTTTTCAAACTAGCTACCATCCAAGATTACATTATTATAGAATACATCCCTGGTGACATTCTAAGGCTAGTGTTTATCCTATGATTATGGAGATAGACAAAAGGATAAACTAACCTTACTTTAGTGTGTATTTATTTTTCTGTTTGCCTACTCTAAATACTGATATATTTTGCTATGAGAGGTGGTAATAATTTGGCAGATAAGCCTGTGAAAGCAGTTCCACTCTATTTAGGTATTGTATTTTATAATACACTAGCTATTTAAAATTGCTCTCTTAGGGTATATCTACACATCAAAGCTATTTTGGGATACCAGAGGTATCCCGAAATAGCTACCCTGAATCTTCACAGGCCACCCGTTATTTCGAAATATTTTTCAAAACAACGGGTGCGCTATTTCGGCACCCTATTTCAAGATAGTTATTTTGGGAGTTGTTATTTTGAAATAAATAATTTCCTGGTGTAGGCATGCCCTAAAAGATTGAAATGGCAGGTTCCTTGTGGTTAGCACATCCTTGAATAATTACTCATTTTTCCATGTCTAGGGTATCTCTGGAGGAGCAAGCTTTTTAAACATTTTTGACATGTGTGCTATCAAATAGTACCAGTTGTGAGTAATGTAGGGCATCTCTCCATTCTGCTTCACTTTCTTGCTTTGTTTGATTTAGTAAACAATTTTTTTTCTGTAATCATGAACAATACCTATCAAAGGTGCTTCTCAGGTTTGATGGCAATCCCTCAGGATATGAGGGATTTAGGTATTTTCTTAGGAGATGAATTTCAAAGGGATTCTGTCTTGTGCTCTTTTAAATAGTTCTTGTGTGGTTATTTTTTAAGAAAAGTCATGTTTGTGTGATGATTTGGGGAATGTATGTATGACTTATCCATTAAAGTTCATATCATGAAGCTGGTAATACAGCAGTTCTTTTTTCCGTGAATGCCCCTATGTAAATGTGGAATCTACTAGGGCTTAAAAAGGGATGTGTCAAGTCTTCTCCAAGGCAGGGGCAATATAGTTATAAATCTCAAGTACTGTCACTCAAAGAGAGTGCCAAAATGGAAAACTATCTCAGCCAAACTGGTCTTCAGAGAGGGCTTTTGGAGAAATGGACAGAACAAAGCAGTCAAGTGTTGGAAGGTGAAAGTATAAATCAGGAACTCCCCACAGACATGAGTAGCAAGCTTTGGGCTCAAAAGGGGAAGAAGACAGACTGGCCTAAGTGAGAGTAGTGAAGCTTGGAGGGATTCGAAGAGAAAGTGTACTTAATCTATGGGGGATTCAGCAAAGGCTCCCAGTTCTAGACAGCTGGACCATATGGCGTCAGCAGATGTGTTAGACAGAGGAGCTGCAGCCAATGAATATGCTTAGGGACCCCAACGTAAGGACATGCCTGGGCTCTGTAGAGGCTCCATGCGTTTAGATCATACAGTATCTAGCAGTTGGGTCACCTCCTGGCAATCTGAGCGGGACACTTCATTGGACCTGTGACATCTTTGAAAGGAGTGGGCTTGGGGGTTTGACTTTCTGTTTAGCAACTGTTGATCTTTTACACCCTCACTTTTTATTGGGTTCAGAGGAATAACTCCACTTTGTTTTTGCACTTGCAGCAGCACTGATAGAATCTTTACATCTCTGGGAATGAAAGTTTGTTAATGCATGTCCCCTCTTTGGGTGGTGAAGAAGAAAAACAGGCTAGTAAACAACAAAAAACTTAACCTTTTTGACAGAAAATTATTTTTGATTGATTTTTCCTTGTGACATGTCTCTGCTTTCTATAGAAATCTTTTTACATTTAGTTGAAAAAATGAATGCCTGATAATTCAAAACGACATGGTGATTCCCTTGTAGAAAGATGGTTTGGGTGCCATTTGTTCTCATTCTCCTTTGTGACAGAGGCTTTCTGCCCAGACTGCATCTTTTATAATTCTCGACAGCCAGGGACTTGTCATGTGCATCCTTTTCAACAAGAAGAAAATAGTTAATCATGGGAGAAGTAGTCTAACCAGAAATCCCAGTCCATAGAGGAGAATGAGAGCAAATCCTACTGAAACAAAAGCTCCCTTAAAGCGTTGCAATACCATTCTGAGATCAAAATATTAGTTTTTAACCATAATATAATTCTGAAATGATTTTTTTTCTGCTGCCAAGTTTTTACAAAAATGAAAGGGGTGAAAAAGAAATCTTAGCGAAACTTTCCACACATGTAAAAAACCTATTTTCCAAACGGAAACTGACTCTACAGATGGATTTTTAAAAAATCCCTTAGTAATGGAGAGGAAGATTTTTTTAAAAGGGGGAGAAATCCCACATATAGTATTTAGAATAGGAAACCAGTTCCTTCCCATCTTAGCATTTTAAGGTGGGTCCAGATTTGGTCTCCAGATACGAAAAAACCCTTTATACTCAATCCTTTAAAAAAAAAAAGTAGTTTGGGGGTTTTGTCCCGCACCTGTAATGCTGAGTGCTTGCTGAGTATTCAGGAGGAGGAGGAGGGGAAATCTCATTAAGGAATTCATTCATTTTCTAAGGCGAATCTAGAGAGAGAGAGAGAGAGAGAGAGAGAGAGACTCCCTGTTAAAGTTCTTAGTGAGCTTCCCCTCAGGAAGTCAGAAGGAAAGAGAGGATGCTTGTCCAAATCCTCACAGCTCAGAAGTCTCTAGTTAGAACTATTCAAAAGCTAAAGAAAATCCTCACACGCATACACAAAAAACTGTGGTGTTACTGTGACAGGCACATGTCAGTGTTTTGAGTGTGTGTATCGTATTTATCAAGACTTTTAGAGCTAAGAGAGAATGTATGCCTGTGTTGAGGGAGGAAGGTGGAAGGAGTGGAGGACACAGACAGGCAGCAGGTCTGTTGAGTGAAGAAGAAAACAGCACCCCCTCATCAGGAAGGTTTGCAGAAGCTGAAAAGCTAAGAATGGGATGATGGACCTTGGTACAGCTTCTTCCCCGTGCATACTGCTGCTCAACAGTGAATGCTGGTCAAGCCAATATTGCATCCTTCATACCCTTCATAGCCATCTTGTCTCCTGGGATGTGTGGTTTCCAGATATTGGGTGGAGCCGCAATTAAATTTTCAAGGATCCCTTTTCCAGGTTTCAATTCTATCCCCCAAAGTGGAAAAGCTTTGGATGCTTCATGGACCAGACACACGGAAGTGACACTCTATGGTTCCACTAAAGTCAGTAGTGCTGTACTGATTTACAGTAGTTGAAGACTTGGCCCTATGAGTTAAATATCGCTGTACTGTCCTTCTCACTATCCAAAGTTTTTTTTGTGGGCAGAGAATAATTTTCCTAGCAAATACACCATGCCTATCTCTAAAAGGGGAGGAAAGGTTTCCTCTTTCTTGTCCTCCTATAAAATGATTTTGAAAGAATATTGAGTGAATTAATGCAAATCAACTGAATATTCTTTAGTTTACCTCAATTGTCCATAAAAGACTGTCAAATGGGAAGTCGATACTAATGGCAAAAATGTAAAAGTGACTGTTACTGTAACTCAGGTATACACTGATGACTGTAGAAAATCCAAATGTGGAAAGAAATGTGTAAATGTTTGAATGCTCATCTTTCTCTTCATAAATCTTTCTGGTCTGCTTTTGACTCATGATAAATGATTTTTGGCAGGAACATAAACCATATTTTTAAAAAATGAGTAGTATAACGGGTGAGGAATTTTCCATCACAATGCTTTTTAACAGGTACTGCACTTTCTGCAAAATAAAAAATTTCTATGGGCAAAGGTTTTTTTTTGGGGGGGGGGTATTACTAGCTTTCTCCATGTGCTCTCAATCTTTTTTACTTTTTTTTTTCCTCATGGGGGAAAATTGAAATGGATTTTTTTGTTTGTTTCAGGTTGGTACATACCAGTTCAAAATATTGTAGTCTGTTGAACTCAGGGAAAACATTTGGTTTTGGTTTTAGTTCAACATTCAACTGCAAGTTCCTACAGTGCCAGGGTAACTCCTGGGAGCTGCAGTTCAGTTCACTTTCATGGCCCTATTCTTCCCTTAAAGGCTGGACTCTTTGACCAGAATAACACACTATACTTTCCCCTGACACTGAGCCATGTGAGAGATGTAGCCCAGCCAAGAAGCTTGTGGCACCACAAGTAAAGGCAGATGAATGTCAAATTGACTCAAAGCTAAACATTTTTATTCTGTTCAACAAAACTGAAATGCAGTAGTAGCAGCTCTATGAATCACCTGGTGTTCTTAGCCCATGATTTGAGAACTGTTATGTTACAGATAGAAATGTAATTTTGGATAACAGGAGGCAACTTAGCTGCTCTAATAGTGTATTAATGCATGGCATAAATGCTCTCCAGCTTTACTTGGTTGAACAAGATCATAACAAAAATGCATCAGGTTAATGCAAACAGAGGATGAAGAGTCTCACTCATACATTCAGACCTGGTATTTAGCCAATACACTTACACAAAGGGTAGGTTTGGGCTTAGTATCCTGGAGGCAAATCTAATTTATTTCAGTGACTTCCTCTGTTTTATTTCCCATCACCTGGATTGACCCCAACCTAGCTATCCATCCTCACAGACCAAATTGTTTCTGATGGCCCTGCTCACCTGACTTAGCCAGCCAAGGGTTCTACACCCAGCATATAAAGTTGTAAAATATAAAAGCCTTCTACCTCTAACTCCCCTTTGCCCATGGTCAGCAACACTGTATACAAGCTAAAGTAAAAAGGAAGAAGACCAGTACAATTTAACAATTTGTAAGGGTATTTAACCACTGACGGTGAAATTCAACCTGTTCAAAAGGCCTGCATAGAAACTATAGACCTCTTAAGCCTTTAAAAAAGGGTGTAAGTGGGGCTTAGTTAAGACATCTCTGCACAGGGGCACACTTCACTTAAGATATGAAGGTGACAATGACTACATGATCCATTTGGTGCTAGATTCTAATAAAGACCTAAGTGGGGGTCTTTTTTTTGTAAGTTATTTATATTATGATTGTGCCTAAGAGCCCCATCATGAACCATAACCCCGTAGAGTTAACCATTGTACAAACACAACAACAACATGGTCTCTAAAAAGAGTAATGGTTTATCACTTACTTTTTCATATTTTTTTTCCTTTTGTTAATAACAGACTGGAAACACCTCTGAATTGCAGCTGTGTCTTCTTGCTTACAAGTGCTTCAATATGACCTTCACATGCTTTATATTTCTTACATTTTAAGAGCATTTTCATTCCATGTTAAATCTATAATCCTAATTGTGGTTACAATTTGATAAAATGGCAGCTAGAGGTGTTTCAAGTAACATCATAGTGAAATCATGATGGATCACTGCAGTACTTCGGTAATGTTGGTCAGATTGGCCTCAGGCCCACATCAATTTTCTAGATTTTTTTTTTTTAATTAGACACAATTCTTTAGAAGACAAAAGTAAAATAATTACTGGGAATACCATGATATTACTTTCATTACAACCAAATATTGAAGTGCAATATTTTGCAATGCTATTTAACTGAAATTTTGGGTAATCAAAATAACTGTCATGAAATACATTAAGAATATGGCCAAAATTTTCACACAGCTTCTTAGGGTACCTCTAGATTACATGCCTCTGCCAACAGAGGCATGTAAAATAGGCTACCCCACATGGTCAATGAAGCGGGGATTTAAATATCCCAGGCTTCCTTAAAATAAAAATGGCCACCGCACTGTGCCGGCTCAGCTGATTGTCGGCACAGCGCGTGAGTCAAGACGCAGATCAGTCAACAGGGAACGCCTTTGTTGACCGCTCCCTTATGCCTCGTGAAATGAGGTTTACAGAAGCGGTCGACAAAGGCTTCCCTTGTCAACCAATCCGTGTCTTGACTCGCACGCTGTGCTGACAATCAGCTGAGCTGGCACAGCGTGGCGGCCATTTTTATTTTAATGAAGCCGGGGATATTTAAATCCCCGCTTCATTGATTATGTCGGGTAGCCTATTTTACATGCCTCTGTCGGCAGAGGCATGTAATCTAGACATACCCTTAATGATAGTGGTCTAAATAAATGTCTTTGAATAACCACAGTTCTTATTCCCAAACTATATTTGCATACCAGAAATGGGATCCACATATTCATCAAAGCCCTTTGCAGAGCGTCCCTACCTATACTTAGTCCAGAAAATGCAACAACAAATTTGTACCGCAACTTCATCTGTCATGTACCTGCCTTTCTAGCAAGGTAGTCCTACCCTCTAGCTAAAGTCTAGTTGTAAAGCATCATTGATATTTGATTCAGGAGAATTCTCAGTGGCCATATCACTTCTAATCAAGTATCTGCTTCTGCTTCTAGCAGGTTTTCTCTTCTGTTTACTTGAAAAACTGGATAAATATAATAGTGGAAAGCTCTTTAGAAAACTTTTTTTCAAGCTTCATATTTATTTTGCATACTATAACCATAAGCAAAGTACTCATTTATCAGAGAGACCAAAAAAGCCTTCAAGTCTTAATATTCAGCTTTAAATAGATCTTTCCTATTTCTCATAATAAATACTCTGAGACATTCTACAACACCTTCATAAATCACTTGGGTAAATTATGCTATCACAAATAATACATAATGCTCAAAACACCCTGTTGGCTGTCTTACAATTAAGTGGTTGATTTTCTTTCAAAATACAGATAGTATTTGTGTGTGGTTAATATTTATTGAAGTACTTCTTGGTTCTGAATAAACATGATTGTTACAGTAAAAACATTATCACAATAGCTGCCATTTTGCAAATCTATAATTGGCATTTAAAAGAAAACTAATTGCATCAATTTTGCATAACATGGGAAATAACAAATAATGCCCTGACTCTTATATTATACTACTTGGAATAAGTTCTCATCAGAAATGTTGTTAGGAAGTTAAAATGTTCAGTGTGTAATTTTTTTTAATCTCTCCTAGAAAAGCTTGTTTCATATTCAAGATCTGAATCTAACCGATGGTCAAACAGCTCTTCAGCTGACCATTTTTTTCCTTGTCATCTGATGTACTAATTACATCAAATACAGAATTTAAATATCCTAACTGACTCTATATGCCTAGCTTCCAAAAATGTGGCTTTCTAGCTAAATGAAAAATTCTGTGATTGTGTGTTCCAGCTACACTGCTATTTCTATGTGAAATTAATAATCATGATACATAACTAAGGAAGGGTTCTTGGCACAAAAAATTTATTCTGAAGAAAACTGAAATCCAGCTTCATGTTTGAGCCATTTTCGTATTGAAATGGTCAGTTGACTTATTATGTTGTCCCATCTACTATACAGGGAGTGGGCATTAAGCACTCCGTGGGCCAGATGCAGTTCACCAGTGTTACCCCCTAGTAAGCCACCAGAGCCTTTATTTACCTTCGTGACCACAGGTATGACTGGCTGGTCTGTGCTTTGAGCCAAGAGCTGAAATCATTAAGAGCTGAGATCATTAGGTTTGGCCCAGAGTCAAATCCACCACAAGCCAGTGGAAGATGCGACAAGTAGTATGAGCAGCCAATAGGGTGGTGATGGAGAAGTGTGAGGAGCAGCTAGGAGAGCGGCAAGAGGCTACGAATGGCCAGCAGGGCAGCATCAGAGAGCAGCGAGCAGGTGGATAGTGACCAGCAGAGTGGGTGAGAGGCTTGCTACCTCTCCACACACACTCAGGATGGGAGGTGAATTCTGCAGATGCACCTCGGAACTCTGGTCTGCCCTGACCAAGGGCAGCGACTGTGAGTGGAGTGGAGAGAAGGGTTGGGCATGTGAATGGGGACATTTACATTGCTGGACTAGAGAGCCTGAGAGGAAAAGGACATTGCCCAACCTACTTGGGGTGGGACTTTTACTTGTGATTTTGCAATGAACTTTGTGGTGTTTTCCCAAATTAATGCCACATTACATCTCTCTTTGTATTAAAAGTTTCTTTTCTACACTCAGTCTCTGTGCTTGCGAATGGGGAAACATTGCCTCTCAGAGGTGCCCAGAGGGTTGTGTGAATTTCCCAGGTTACTGGGTGGGGGCTCGAGCCAGTTCTGTGTTTGAATGTATGGAGAGGAACTTGTAGATTTTGAACCTGGCACTGCCTGATGCTGTGGCTACCTTGCAGAAGGGTTATACAAAAAGTGTAAAAACAATAGTTTCTCATGGCTGATCCATATGATTCCATGCACATTCAGAGGGGTTTGTGTGCTCTATTTTTAAGACAATAAAACTTCCTCCAGCATTTCATATAGAATATATTTATGGAAAAAGAGCCTCTTGTTCCTTGTTGTACAACAAAGACAGCCCATTTTCCCCGGTAATCCATTTATCAATAAGAAAGTTAAAAGGTGATTCAGTCACGCTTTGTAAATTTCTGAACAGAAGAAAGGTGTTTCAGAGTAGACGGTTCTTTAATCTAGCAGACAAAGGCAGAGCAAGTTCTAAATGGTTGAAAGTTGAAGCTAGACAAATTTAAAGATAGAAATCAGGTGCAATTTTTTTAGCAGTGAGAATAATTTTACCAATTCATGTGGTAGGTGTTCTCAATGTGAAATTTATGTGAAATCTTTAAGTCAAAACAGGATATCTTTTCAAAAATATATGCTCAAGTTTAACCATTGTGCCTGATGCCAGAATTACTGTGTATAGTTCTACACCAGAAAGTCAGACATTTTCAGTGGTTGCTTCTGACCACCAATGGCCTGCAAATCTTCCAAATGATCATGCTTCCAAATTACTCTTGATTTATGATGCATATAAGCTCATTCCATGAACACATGGATTGATCCAAAGTTCACTGCAGTATATGGTAAGACTTCTTTGGACTTCAGGGGGCTTTAAACTGATTTTCTTTATGAAAAAGTTAAGTAAATGTGCATGAACAGCTTTATAGAAATAGTATCATAATCAAAGTTTAATATAATGCAGTATTACTTCCAAAGTGATGGAAGTTGCCAGAAATGCCCCCAACTAAAAGGAGATGGACTGTGATACAGTACTTCTGTATGTAGAATGCTCCTTCCATGTCTAATGACAACAGAAGCCATGCTCTCTGAGCAGTACCCCGCTCAATGTATTACAGCTAAGGTGTGCATGGGCAAGCAACAAATCTGGGAAGAATTGGCTCTCTGCATTATGGGTCCCAGAATACACTGTCCCTACCACCATGGTGAACTGCTGTCCCTACCACCATGTTTGGAACATCTCTCGGGGGGGGGGGGGGAATTTGCACATGCAAAGAGACTGAGGCTAATCATAATTCCACAGGAGCTTTGTGCCTGATAGGAAGGAGATGGCTTTCCATCCCGGTGAGATTGGGTGCATGCATTTTCTTACAATGTTCCCAGGTTTTGATAACCTTACTGTCACTTGTTTTTCCAAATTCTGCCAAATGGGAGAGTAAGGACAAATTGCAGGGTTTGGTTTTAACAATATGTCCATTGCTTACCTATTATGATTCTTTATGGATCCTGTTCATCTCATGTTTGTTTGGTACAATTAAAAAAGATCTTTTTCTCTGACCCCTTGACTGATTCCTCCATGTTTGGGATGGAAATTCTCCCCTCTGAAGAGAGCCAACACAATGCCTGTATTCTCCAAAAAGAGCTTAAAAGGATTTTAATGGAACATAGTCTTTGTTCTTGCTCTCTGCCCAAGAATGAATTTCACTGCATAAAATAACAGAGAATAAAAGTTTACTTAACTTTATAAAACTAATTAAGAAAAATGTTGTTGTTGCATGGGGGAGAAAAATCTTCTTGATCAGCGTTCCCAATAGCAGGTGTTCCTGTAGCAACAGCAGCAGCTAGTCATAAGCATTATAAAAATATAATGGCCAAGGGAAAATCTTTAAAATAAAATAAAACCTAACATAACCAGATAAGCCTAATCCCACTGCAAAACAACTTTATCTTGTCCACTTGTTATCACTTGAAGTTTTTTTCCTGATTTCTCAGCTGTATTCCTCGTATCTCTTCTCTGCATGATACCATGAGGTCTGCTCCATTTTTATTTATTTAGATTTTATGCACAGAGTAAGTTACAACTCCTTGAGAAGGAGCATCTCATTTTCCAGGACGCCCCACAGATATCAGCAATTACACCAGAATACAAAAGATTTCCATTCGAGCAAATAATTTGTTTTCTAGTGAAGAATAAAGGATATCTCACCTCTGAAGAGGGTCCTGTTTTTATGTGAGTCTTTCATAACTGCGAATGACCTATGAGACCCATCTGGTCTTCCCACAAATGAAAGAAAGAAAACCCTTCAAGGGTAAAAATATTACTTATTCTATGAGAAAACAATTTTAAATTAAAAAAGGAAAGTGTTTGGCATAGATCGCTGCATGTGTCTGATTTGAATCACTTTCTGCTAGTACTATTATACCTTCTTAAAATGTTATGCTGCATAAAATCTAAGGGGAAAGTATAAAACACTCCCCCACCCTCCAAGTAAGCAATTGCATGTGGTCCGAAAATTACTCCCACACCACCAGAATAAATAAACATAGGACCAGATTTGTCAGTAATTTCCAGCTGTGTTGTGCTGCTCAGGCAGCACAAAACAATCATATAGCCAGCTTAACTATTCAGCTAAACTGGGTTTGCAGCTGTTCTCCAAGGCCAGAACAGAGCATAGAAATGCTGGTGAATCTGGCCCATTCTGGGATTTCATACTGGCAACCTGTTCTTCTGTACTGTATAATGACACTACTTCAACTGATGTAGTAACCAGTAGATCTAAACACCTTCCAAATGTCAAGAGCAAAATAACCATGATAGACAGATAAGTTGTCACTACGTTTATCAATGGACAACTGTAGCACTGAAAATTTAAGGACGACATTTTGAGAGGCTTTCACATATGCAAATCCCCTCTATATGGAGGGGCGGTGCAGGAAGTAGAGTGATGACATTTCCCTATGCCAATTACAGGACACCTGGCAATACTGCTCAGATTTAAGTGAGGTCAATGACAATCAATCAGAACTATGTCGTACAAACGTTCATCTAATGTGCATCAAGGAGGATACCTCAGGGTGCATTAAGGGATATCTAGAGGCTCTATGCCAGGAGGGTTGTGTGGCCCCCTGTTCCCTGAGAGCTCTACCAGGCAGGAGCTGGATCCCCCACCCCTGCGGCTCTTACCAAAAGTGGCTGTGAGCCGAGGGGCAACTTCATCCCCCTGCACCAGCAGCAGCAGAGGAGGGAGCACCGCTGCTTCCTGTGCCATGGCACGAGTCAGGGAGCAGCTGTCCTGTGGCTCGGGCTCCTGCCTCTGATCTACCACAGGTACCTACTCCCTGACAAGATAGTTACAGTGAAAGACATGGGAGGAGACGGCCTTCATGCAGCCCACCATTGGTTGCTGTCCATGTGTTAGAAGTCAAGAGGCAGCAATGAAAAAGAGTGAAGAGGAGTGGCTTGTGGACCACACAGCAATACTCAGCTTGCAGCAGCACCTCAACCAAGAGTTTTAAAAATATATGGCACCCTTCCAGAAGTCTTGGGCCTAATGAGTTACACTCATGTCACACAAGTGGCACATGATGGCATGCAACCCACCTATACCCCTTAAAAATATACTTTCTCCATGAATATACTCGTTATCTTCAATGCCCAGAAGATCCGTCGTGCCAATATGAAGGATCCTGTCTTAAATCCCACCTGCTGAGACACTCAGGACTGGTAAGACTTTTAAGGGACTGCCAGATCCAGTGCTAATGCTGTTAAAGTAAGCATGGTAAAAAATCACAATCCTGTACTCCAGCCCAACACATAGGAGAGTTAATTCAATGACCTACAAGTTACTTAAATGTATCTAAAAAGAAATAAAAACCTGTTATTTAAATGAAGCCCGTATACTTTCATTTTATTTTTTTAAAAATAGGAACCTGAGCCATGCTGGGTAAATCTTCTAGTTGAATGATTTTAAAAAATTCTCATATTATACGACACTTCAGCCAGTTTTAGTAATCCTACACTAGCAAGTCCACAGCACAGAATCCAAAGCTTGCATACCCAGTTCTCTATTTTAGCCACTCCACAATTCTCACCAAAATGCCCAGCTAAAATTCCTTCATCTTGGATGCATCTTTGGCCTGCCACTTTTGAGCTCCTCTGGGAAAACACACAGCTAGAATGTAGTGACCATGCCCAAGTCATTACAATGCAGTGGGCTGATTTAAAAGAATTAATAACTTTGAAATGTTTCAGGTGCTGCTCAAATTATTTTTACTATTTCTCGGGTACCGCTTCTAAAATACTACAATCAGTCTTGGAGGCTGTATTGAAAAACAAAACAGAATTATTTTCCTTATTGAAGAAACCATATTCTTTATTCATATTTTCCAAGGTCCAATACTTTTGACCTTCATTTTCTGTAGAATTGGGGTGCTGGGACAATGTGTATAGCAGAGGTGCTGAGAACCATTGAGCCAAACTGCAAACCTGCACATAATGGAAATCACTTCAAAATGGTGGTGGCAACAGCCCCTAGTTCCAGCATCTATTCGACACACTACCAGCTATTTGAAGATTTTTGTCCCAAACTAGTAGCTGTTGGCTTCGTTCTAATGTGATTTACACCAGTTCAAAACTATAATAACTAATTGCTTTATACTGGCGGTAAAACAAGCTTAGTGTAAAAATCCAAAGCTGCCTATGTGTATGTGTATTTATACACTGATTTAGGCTGCATATTTTTTTTCATTAACACTACGGTTGTCTGTCTTAAGACTGTCTTTTCTGATTTACAGTAGCAACTTGTCCTGCACTGGTTTAGCTTTTGAGCTATTAGTGGGATTTTATTATTATTTATTTTTTATTATTTTTTGACTTGGGCCAGCTGTTTCTAACCTATTTGTCTTGCATCAGTGGTATTTAGCCTTATGTAGTTCACAACAAACATGTAACTATGACCTTATAAACTTTATGCACCTATCTTTTCCCTGAGCGTTCAGGTTTGCATCTATAGTGGCAGCTACTTGTGTTGCCTCGAAGTTTTCAACAGACAACAGTTCTGCTTCAGCAGTCTTTAACTGACTTCACTTTACTTTCTAATATTGCATAGGAACTTAAATTGCTGAGATTACTGGCTATCTGTGAAAGCCATCTGTTGGGATCCATTGTTCATCCTATCCCCATAGTGAGGCATTATATTTAATAGAAACTGTCCCTGTTCTTATAGGGGATTTTTCCCTCTCCCTATTTCTGGTCTTCTATCTGTCCTTTAAAGTAGGTGAAAGTTGCTGACTCTTTTTTAAGCTTATTAAATAAATATTCAAACTCTATGGAAGAAAACAAAGTAGATATGACTGTTTTCAGTCTACTAACCCTTTTTATACTATTCCCTTATTAGCAATATATACAGTGATTACATTACTTGGGAATACTGTAAACTTTTTTTTTTTTAACATTATAACATTTGATTCAAACTTAAGAATAATATTAGTCCAAAAGGAGATGAGCATTGCACATCTCTATTTTACTGGTGTGCAGCATTATCGTACTGGCTAATGTACCGAAAAAGGAAATGAAGCATTAATTGTCTTTGGCACATTGCAAACCAAAATAACAGTGACAATGAACTTCAGGAAGTGCAGGTTGGAGATGCTTCCGAAATTTAATAGTAACATGCAAAGTAAAAGAAAAACTGGATTGCTACCTATATTGCTGCTTTACAACGTACAGAGTTCTTAAGGTGGCTCTCAATAGTTTTACTTTAGTTAGCACTAGAAATTCTGAAAATTCATGAACATTACTTTTCATGAAAGACTAAGGACAACTAGAGAAATAACTGATATCTCTAATCTCACAATCCAAAGTGACAACAGATTATTTGAAAAGGCAATTGATTTTTATTCAGACTGACTTACCACTAGCCAACAGTGAACAGTCCCAGCTGAGGCCTTGGTTCCTGTCCAAAATCATGTAGAAACCATGAAACTCTTCCCTCCATACACCCAAGCATGGGTTGGCAATCTTAGGCTCATGATTCTCAAAGGGAGCTGTTTAAATAAACCCTCTCATCTTGGAGGCTGTCAATGCCCTATGTAAATCACAATTTCATGGAGAGCATGGATTGTGAAAATGCCCCCAGACAATGAATTAAATGATGGAATGAATTTTAGTTGTAAAACTGACTGAATTTTGTTGTAAAATTCATTCCACATGAATGCCATGAAATTCAATTCTTGGCCATTTACATTCTCATGAATATTCTTTATTAAAAAAAACTGTTGTTGTTTTTTTCTGACTGGGTCCTGTCCATGAGGGCTATAGTGAAACTCTTCAGGACATGGGAGTCAACACTATCTCCATAGGATCTCTGTCTATTTCTGTCATGTTTTCCTCCTTCTCTACCAATGCCAACCCCAGCTGTCGCTGCAAATCCATAGCTACCTGTTCTCCCACACCCAAGGATGCCTTTCTCCAAATCACGGGTAGAGCAGAGCCCAGTGCTGTCTTCATATTGGCTCTACCAGCTGGACCTTGACAATATCCTAGGAAATCAGGTTGAGGGGCAGGAGAGGACTGGCTGAACAGATCCTGGCTGAACAGTTCTTGGTGCAGGTGCTTGAAGTGCCTCCTTCCACCTCAGCACTAGCAGTAGCATCATCACCTATTTCTCAGTCCCTTCCTTTGTGAGAAGGTGTAGCAGGGTGAATAGAGGCACCAACACTAGTCCTGGCAGTGGGAGCCAGGGAACCAAATACAGCAATAGCAGCCTCAAATGACTCTTGCCTCTCTCCCTTGCATGGAGAGAATGGGAGAGGAAGGGGAGATGCAAGAGGAATCCTTCTCGGTCTCCATATCTTCCCCCAGTTTGGTGTGCATTTGGAGAGGAGGGTATATTGGGGCGGGAGGGGGCGGGGTTGAGTATCAGGTAGCTGGATAGTAAGAGGCTTTTGAAAAGCCCAAGATTAACTTTAATAGGCATAGGAGTGGCACATAATAGGCAATCAGTTGGCCCCGTATGCCTTGCCTAGCCAGTGGAAAACAAAAAGGAGGATTTTGTGGGGAGGCACACCTTCCTTGTCAAGTATGCTTTTAGGGCTTCTCATTCCCTTCTTTTCAGTTGAACTTCACTCCCTGGTAAGTGAAGCTCTTGCTTTTTATGGTTTCTTTTCTCCCAACTTTCCTTAAAAACAAAATCAGTGAATGAATTTATGGATTTCTGTCCCCATTATGACCTTAAGAAAATGCTAAGACTGTATCCTTAAGCACTTAAAGATCAGGAAATGAGAGTTTAAGGTTGCATGTGCAATATGAACTCTTAAAGATATACATTACAAAACAGCTTATATTTGTTATACTATCAACCATACACCACTTGTGAAATAAAACAAGATATTCTTTTCCCAAAAATCTTTATGGACATGTGTAACATCAGGTGGTAGTTAGTAATGTTGTGTAATATTGCATAAGCTGGACTAACAATCCGTGGAAATCACTTATTCAGGGAAGCACACTGTGAGGAGAATGTATATAGCATAGTACAGAATAAGTGGCACATCCTGGAGAAACACTGAAAACTTCCTTGCATTATACGCTACTACTAATTTTGCTTCATAACAAATTACAAACTCTAAAGAAGGCTGTGGGGCAGGATAAAAAGAACATACAATGGGGATTCTGATCTAATTAAAATAATTTCCTTAGAGATGAGGTCCTCCCCCATTTCTTTAAAATCAATAATATTGGGCAATGATAACAAAATTAGTGTAATTTACAAAAGGGATTGGCACAGAGTTACAAGATACTGCATGTTTATCTAAAAGGTTAAAAAAACACAAGAAGGTGTGTGTGTATGTGAGAGAGAGACACACAGAGATTAGATACTCCTAAACAAATCTACTTGTATAAAAAGTGTCAAAAATAACAGAAATCTAATAAACTGTGTTGCCAGTCTCCTTCTCCTAAACTTGGTGACACTGTGGAAAAAAAGATCTAAGTTTCTTCTCAAAGTGCATGTAGCTCCAATTACCATTAATTCACTTTGAAAAGGTATTAACCAGAGGTACAGTGCTTGTATGTTTTATTTTAAAGAGAAGGTACTGTCTATGCATCAGTTACAAAGAGAATACATTTCACTAAATGGGTGATGTATTTGTATAAGCTTCCTAAACACTGCCCAAAGTTTCACCAAGTGTCAAAACAGTAGGATATACTACAGTCTTTAAGACTGGATTTGACAAAGATTAAAAAAAAGTTGAGTTAAATGTTACTTGAATTCAGGACTGTCCTATGTTTATATTGTTTCTTCAACGAGGAGCAACTCTTTAATTGAAATAGTAAGCTGCCATGGAGGTATACCAATTAACAGGATTCCACTGTATTAATTTCATATCATATTACCAAAGCTGTGTGGCTTTATCCATTGGAATGATTCTATGTCCCCAAAAGAAAATTGTCTGTCTTTTTCTTAGTTAGAATGTCATACTAAGGTCTGAACATTGCATGGTGACACTGGTTCTAATTTAACATTTACTTTTGCATTTTTTTTTCTTCTTCTTCTCTCTCTCTCTCTCTGAATTTTCTCAAGAGACATTTGCTACATCAGCAAAACAAATCAGCTTCATCACCGGCTTTATTTTTGAACTACATGTGCTTTTACTTTTTATGCATGTTATTCATTTGGAATAATAAACTTTTACCACTGTGATTTTGATTCAGTTGCAATTCTTGTTTCTCTGTTTCCAAGCAAGACATTTTTGTATTTCTGCTCTTGCTAGATCTGCTGACTGGTGCACTGATTTAACATGCTCTCCAAAACACCTTTGTGGTAGTTGGCTTGTTGAGTATCTCTTCTGCTCTTCATCATAGCTAGCATTCAACCAGCAACCCTTCAGGATGAAAAGCAATAAGTTCCACATGAGAGTTGCATGTTGCTATAGGTATATCTTGCAGTCATTGATCAAATGGAACTGGTTTTTGCCAATAATGTATGAGCATATTTTTTCTCAATCCTCTTTCCTCATGTGGGTTTTATATTGCATAAGCAGAACAAAATAGTGAAACGTACAAAATCTCCAATACCTAAAGTGGTTGTGGAAAATGCCAAGAGCATGGCCATATCACAACTTAACTGCCTTTGTCCATTTTCTGACTATAGATTTAAACCAAGATGCTTAAAGTTTGGCACCTAAAGTTTGGCATGTAATTCTCTTATGCCAATATAAGGGGTCAGCTTTTATTTAAATATGCCTAATGATAGTGAGACAATCAGGGTGCAGATAACAAAAGGGGACAACAGATTTAACCCCAAAGAATCAGTTGATTGTGTACAATGATACTGGGCTCTAACAAAACATAGCAAGGTAAGGGTCTCTTACAAAAGTTGCTAATGTTCTAAACTTAATAATCATTATGTGGGGTAGGTGTGTGTGTACATCTATATACTGAGAGAGAGAACATATTTGTGTACACAGAAAACTATGCTCATAAAACTTTGGCTCCTTCTTACAACACAACAGTGTGTGATCACCCTGGGAAGGGCACCTCCAAAGCCAGTTGTTTTCATTGAACCAGCATAAAGTACCCATACATTGTCCAGTCCAGGAAAAAGCATTGGTGTACCACTAGAATGATATAGAGACAAGGGAATTTGCCCTGCTCTAGATAACAATAAATCAACCCAAGAAGAAAGAGGGAGAAGACTTTCTAAGGCCAGATCTACACTAGGCTGTGTCTACACTGGCGCGATCTTGCGCCAAATTGGCCGCTCTTGCACAAAAACTTGCTGCCTGTCTACACTGGCAGTGTGTTCTTGCGCAAGTAAACTGACGTTCTACTGTATAAAATCAGGGCTTCTTGCGCAAGAACTCTGATGCTCCACTCAGGAATAAGCCCTCTTGCACAACTGTTCTTGTGCAAGAGGCCAGTGTAGACAGGCAACATGAATTTCTTGTGCAAGAAAGCCCTATGGTTAAAATGGCCATCAGAGCTTTCTTGCGCAAGAGAGCGTCTACACTGGCATGGATGCTCTTGCGCAAAAGCACGTGCCAGTGTAGACACTCTCTTCTGGAAGAGTTTTTGCAGAAGAACTCTTCCGCAAAAGAGTTCTTGCGCAAGAAGCTGCCAGTGTAGACGTAGCCCTGCAGGGGATAAGTTTGAATTAAAATACACAACTTCAATTACATTAATTGCGTAGCTTAAGTCAAAGTATCTTAACATGAATTTTGGCGCTGTCCACACTGCAGGAAGTCCAAGGGAGCACACTCTCACTTTGATTTCCCTTACTCCTTGTAAAAGCAGGACTACTGTCATTGACGGGCGTGCTCTCTCAGTTCAAATTAGCGTGTCTTCACTAGACCCACTAATCTGAACTCTGGAAGATCAACTGCAGCTGCTTTGATCTTATCAGTAGTGCAGATCTTGCCTAAGAAAAGGGATTAAATTGAAATTTTCATCTAGAAGATGAGGAACCACAGGGAAAAATCAGAGTGTCTTTTAGTTAAAATCTCAGGAGAAACAAATTTGGGAAAACTCAGAACTGGAGGGGTTGTTGGAACAATTCTGAAAAGAGTAATTGGGCTGGTAGAAGCTGAGTGAGATTAGTTCTTATGGGCCGGATACTGGTGTCAGGGTTCTGAGCCATAGCAGCAGGACATTAAGGACCGCCAAGGTTGCAGGGAATGTAGTGACAAAACATCATTGCTAGGTGCATAAATTAAAAAAATGTTTACATATGAACCATGAAGGTATTTTCCTTTCTTTCCATGAGTTTACTTTTGTACAAAATACTGTCAGTATTCTCAGATACATAGAAATCTATTGATTATCTAAATTTGTTCTTTCAGTATAAACAATCCAATCTGAAATAATTAAGCACTGTCTTTGCAAATTATTGCTATAAAATAATACTTTATGCAAAGCCCTTCATTTTCTCATTGTGTAATGCAGAATTTGATCTAAGTAATGTTCATTGTGTTATAATTCAAAGCTCACTCCTTTTTACCACTGCAAATATTGATTGCACACTGCAATCTTGTAGCTCTGTTTCTCTTCAGAAATAGCATCCAAATATATAATGTCCACATTTGTAAATGTATGTGTCATTCTAAATTAGACAACATCTAATTCACAGGAAGTTCCTTCTTTCAACAATGTTAAATACCTTCAGTTTGTCAGAAGATTAACTTAAAGTCCATGTTTTAGAAACACAGTTCTCATATTTGATTATTCCTTGGATTGTGCATCCTTCACTTGTGTCAAGATTTTTCATAAAGTTTTGTCTTTTCCTTTTTGTTTCCATTTAAATGTATTATAATTATCTACTATGGAAAGTCATACTGAACAGGGTAAAATCATAGGAACAGCTGCAGGGGAGGCAAAAGGAAACAAGGATATGGAAGTAGAAGTTACCACATTGGAGATGGAAGTTAAACCCCAACAACTTAATGGGACCAAATAAGGGGGTCTGGATAATCTCCTTTCAAGAAAATTAAAGAAACTGGCATGGGAAATTGCAAGCCAAATAGTCTTTAATGAATACATAAACTCAGGAATTGTGCCCAGACTGGAGAACTGCTAATAGAGTACCTATTTTAAAGAAAGTAAAAAGTGATTCAGAAACTACAGGACTGTTAGTTTGACTTCTATTGTACTCAAAGTCTTAGAACATACTAAGAAAAAAACTGTATGTAAAGTCATGAGATAAAATACAACATGATTCTACAAAAAGTAGATCATGACCCTGACCTGATCTTCTTCTTTGCAAAGATAATTGATTTTTTTTCCAGATAAAGGAAATGCAGTAGATCTAATCTACCTGAATTTCAATAAGGTGTATCATACACTTCCACATGGGGATTATTACGAGAATTGAAAGGTAGGTACAGAATTGCTTAAAAGGAAGAGTACAACAGGTCACATCTTCAAGGTTACTTGTCAGCCTTGAGGGAGGTTAGTAGTGGAGTTAGTAGTGGAGTGGGTGTGCTATAGACCACTGGGATCTAATTTGGATATATTAGAGACCTCTTTAATGTTTTTAATGAAGTAAATACTAATGGAAACTGCGTAATCATGGGAGACTTCAACTTTCCAGATATAGACTGGAGAAAAAGTGCTAGTAATAATAATAGGGCTCAGATTTTCTTAGATGTGATAGCTGATGAATTCCTTCATCAAGTAGTTGCTGAACCAAGAAGGGGGGATGCCATTTTAGATTTGGTTTTGGTGAGTAGTGATACCTCATAGATGAAATGGTTGTAGGGAACAGCTTTGGCTCAAGCGATCATGAGCTAATTCAGTTCAAACTAAATGGAAGGATAAATAAAAATAAATCTGAGACTACGTTTTTTTTATTTCAAAAGGGCTAACTTTAATAAATTAAGGAAATTAGTTAGGGAAGTGGATTGGACTAAAGAATTTATGGATCTAAATGCGGAGGAGGCCTGGGATTATTTTAAGTTAAAGTTGCAGAAGCTATCAGAAGCCTGTATCCCAAGAAAGAGGAAAAAATTTATAGGCAGGTGTTTTAGACCAAGCTGGATGAGTAAGCATCTCAGAGAGGTGATTAAGAAAAAGCAGAAAGCATATAAGGAGTGGAAGATGGGAGGGACCAGCAAAGAAAGCTACCTTATTGAGGTTAGAGCATGTAGGGACAAAGTGAGAGGCTAAAAGTCATGTAGAATTGGACCTTACAAAGGGAATTATAACCAATAGTAAAAGGTTTTATAGCCATATAAATAGGGGAAAAAAACAAAAAAAGTAGTACATAAGAACATAAGAACGGCCGTACTGGGTCAGACCAAAGGTCCATCTAGCCCAGTATCCTGTCTGCCGACAGTGGCCAGCACCAGGTGCCCCAGAGAGGGTGGACCGAAGACAATGATCAAGCGATTTGTCTCCTGCCATCCCTCTCCAGCCTCTGACAAACAGAGGCCAAGGACACCATTTTATCCTGGCTAATAGCCTTATGGACCTAACCTCCATGAAATTATCTAGCTTCTCTTTAAACTCTATTATAGTCCTAGTCTTCACAGCCTCCTCTGGCAAGGAGTTCCACAGGCTGACTACACGCTGTGTGAAAAAGAACTTTCTTTTATTAGTTTTAAACATGCTACCCATTAATTTCATTTGGTGTCCTCTAGTTCTTCTATTTAGGGAACTAATAAATAACTTTTCTTTATCGTCCCTCTCCACACCACTCATGATTTTATATACCTCTATCATATCCCCCCCTCAGTCTCCTCTTTTCTAAACTGAGAAGCCCCAGTCGCTTTAATCTCTCCTCATATGGGACCCGTTCCAAACCCCTAATCATTTTAGTTGCCCTTTTCTGAACCCTTTCCAAGGCCAAAATATCTTTTTTGAGGTGAGGAGACCACATCTGTACACAGTATTCAAGATGTGGGCGTACCATAGTTTTATACAGGGGCAGTAAGATATTCTGGGTCTTATTTTCTATCCCTTTCTTAATAATTCCTAGCATCCTATTTGCCTTTTTGACCGCCGCTGCACACTGTGTGGAAGTTTTCAGAGAACTGTTCCCCGATAACTCCAAGATCTCTTTCCTGATTTGTCGTAGCCAAATTAGCCCCCATCATACTGTACGTATAGTTGGGGTTATTTTTCCTGATGTGCATTACTTTACACTTATCCACATTAAATTTCATTTGCCATTTTGTTGCCCAGTCACTCAGTTTGGTGAGATCTTCTTGGAGTCCCTCACAGTCTGCTTCTGTCTTGACTATCCTAAACAGTTTGGTATCATCTGCAAACTTTACCACCTCACTGCTTACCCCTTTCTCCAGATCATTTATGAATAAGTTGAACAGGATTGGTCCTAGGACTGACCCTTGGGGGACACCACTAGTTACCCCTCTCCATTCTGAAAATTTACCATTTATTCCTACCCTTTGTTTCCTGTCTTTTAACCAGTTCTCAATCCAAGAAAGGACCTTCCCTCTTATCCCATGGCCATGTAATTTACACAAGAGCCTTTGGTGAGGGACCTTGTCAAAGGCTTTCTGAAAATCTAAGTATACTATATCTACTGGATCCCCCTTGTCCGCATGTTTGTTAACCCCTTCAAAGAACTCTAATAGATTAGTAAGTGGGACCGCTAATCACTGAGGACGGAGTGGAGGTTAAGGATAATCTAGGCATGTCCCAATATCTAAACAAATACTTTGCTTCAGTCTTTAATGAGGCTAATGAAGAGCTTAGGGATAATGGTAACATAATAAATGGGAATAAGGATATGGAGGTAGATATTACCATATCCGAGGCAAAAGCCAAACTCGAACAGCTTAATGGGAGTAAATCGGGGGGCCCAGATAATCTTCATCCAACAATATTAAAGGAACTGGCACATGAAATTGCAAGTCCATTAGCAAAAATGTTTAATAAATCTCTAAACTCAGGGTTTGTACCATTTGACTGGAGAATTACTAATATAGTTCCTATTTTTAAGAAAGGGAAAAAAAGTAACCTGGGTAACTACAGGCCTGTTAGTATGACATCTGTAGTATGCAAGGTCTTGGAAAAAATTTTGAAGGAGAAAGTAATTAGGGACATTGAGGTTAATGGTAATTGGGACAAATTACAACATGGTTTTACAAAAGGTAGATCGTGCCAAACCAACCTGATCTCCTTTTTTGAGAAAGTAACAGATTTTTTAGAGAAAGGAAATGCAGTGGATCTAATCTACCTTGATTTTAGTAAGGCATTTGATACAGTACCACATGGGGAATTATTGGTTAAATTGGAAAAGATGGGGGTCAATATGAAAATTGAGAGGTGGATAAGCAACTGGTTAAAGGGGAGACTACAGAGGGTCATACTGAAAGGTGAACTGTCAGGTTGGAGGAAGGTTACTAGCAGAGTTCCTCAGGGATCAGTTTTGGGACCAATGTTATTTAATCTTTTTATTACTGACCTTGGCACCAAAAGTGGGAGTGTCCTAATAAAGTTTGTGGATGACACAAAGTTGGGAGGTATTGCCAATTCAGAAAAGGATCAGGATATCATACAGGAAAATCTGGATGATCTTGTAAATTGGAGTGATAGTAATAGGATGAAATTTAATAGTGAAAAGTGTAAGGTTATGCATTTAGGGATTAATAACAAGAATTTTAGTTATAAGCTGGGGACACATCAGTTGGAAATAACGGAAGAGGAGAAGGACCTCAGAGTCCTGGTTGATCATAGGATGACTATGAGCCGCCATTGTGACATGGCCGTGAAAAAGGCTAATACGGTCTTGGGATGCATTAGGCGAGGTATTTCCAGTAGGGATAAGGAGGTTTTAGTGCCGTTATACAAGGCATTGGTGAGACCTCATTTGGAATACTGTGTGCAGTTCTGGTCTCCCATGTTTAAGAAGGATGAATTCAAACTGGAACAGGTACAAAGAAGGGCCACTAGGATGATCCAAGGAATGGAAAACCTGTCTTATGAAAGGAGACTCAAGGAGCTTGGCTTGTTTACCTTAACCAAAAGAAGGCTGAGGGGAGACATGATTGCTCTCTTTAAATATATTAGAGGGATAAATACCAGGGTGGGAGAGGAAGTATTTAAGCTCAATACCAATGTGGACACAAGAACAAATGGATATAAGCTAGCTATTAGGAAGTTTAGACTTGAAATTAGACAAAGGTTTCTAACCATTAGAGGAGTGAAGTTCTGGAACAGCCTTCCAAGGGAAGTAGTGGGGGCAAAAGACCTATCTGGCTTCAAGATTAAGCTAGATGGGTTTATGAAGGGGATGGTTTGATGAGATAACATGATCTTGGTAACTAATTGACCTTTCACTTTCAGTGGTAAATAGGTCAATGGAGGGATGATAGGAGTTACAATAGAGAACTTTTCCTGGGTGTCTGGCTGGTGAGTCTTGCCCACATGCTCAGGGTTCAGCTGATCGCCATATTTGGGGTCAGGAAGGAATTTTCCTCCAGGGTAGATTGGCAGAGGCCCTGGAGGTTATTCGCCTTCCTTTGTAGCATGGGGCACGGATCACTTGCTGGAGGATTCTCTGCATCTTGGGGTCCTTAAACCATTTGAGGACTTCAATATTTGAGATATAGGTGAGAGGATTATTCCAGGAGTGGGTGGGTGAGATTCTGTGGCCTGCATTGTGCAGGGGTTCAGATTAGATGATCATAATGGTCCCTTCTCACCTTAAAGTCTATGAGTCTATGATTTCCTTAAGGATTGGTTGGATCTAAAATCTTTTTAACATTGGGTTTGGCATAAGAAGTTGGAGTATGCTACAAAAAGTTG
Organism: Rafetus swinhoei; assembly: GCA_019425775.1. NCBI lineage: Eukaryota > Metazoa > Chordata > Testudines > Trionychidae > Rafetus > Rafetus swinhoei. The sequence continues at coordinate 183,157,816 of CM033437.1, read as the reverse complement.
TAATTGGCAACTCCTCCCAATTTTTTGTTAATGTGGAGGAGGACCTCAATATCCTACAAGAACTGGAGAACCTTTAAAACTGGAGTGACAGAAATGGGATGAAATTTAGTAGTGCAAAGTTCAAGGTCATACACTTAGAGACTAAGAAGAATTTTTGATATAAGTTTGGAGTAAGTTGGAAGCAATGGAAGAAGATAAATACCTGGATGTATTAGACTGATCACCAGATGGCTATGATCCATTAGAGAGAGACTAATGCAATCTTAGGATGTATAAGGTGAGGTATTTCTATTAACAATAGATAAGTATTCTTACCATTACACAAGACACTGGTGAAACCACCTCTAGAATACCGTGTGTATTTCTAGTCTCCCATGTTTATAAAATAGGAATTCAAACTAGAACAGTTGGAAGGAAGGGCTCCAAGGATGATCAGAGGAATGAGAGAACCTACCTTACAGGAGAAGACTTAATGAGATTGACTTGTTTATCAAATGAAAACTGGAGGAAAAATATGATTGTTCTCTCTAAATACCTTAGAAGGATAAACAGCTGGGAGGAAGAGGAGGGACAGTTACTTGAGAGCTAATTTTGTCAAAGGAACAAATGGATATAAACTGGCCATCAACAAGTTTAGGCTTGAAGTTAGACAAAGGTTTCTAATCATGAGAGAAGTGAAATTCTGGAACAGCCTTCCAAAGAGGTGTAATGGGGGCAGAACACCTAGCTTGTTTCAAAACTGAGTTTGGTAATTTTATGATGAGATTGTGCATGACTGTAAGCCATTGCAGACAATTTCTAATAGCAAATCTGTCTCCAGCATTTGGACATAGGACTCAGGTGGGAGCAGGGGAGAAAAAGGCTCTGAGTTACTAGTGACATTTTTTTACCAGATGTCTGGCTGGTGAGTCTCACCCCTATGCATAGGGTCTAACTGATTGCTGTATTTGGGGTAAGGAAGTAATTCCTCCACATAAACTTCAGATTGTCAGAGTCCTGGGTGATCAGGGTTCATCTTACTTGGCAGCATGCAGCACAGGTCACTTGTTGGCTTGAAATAGAGTTCATTGTGGATTCTCTAGCTTGAAGTCTGAAATCAAGCTTTGAGGACAACAGTAACTGAGCCAGAGGTTATTGGCTTGTTACAAGAGAGGATGGGTGATGTTCTGCGACCTGCAATGTACAGGAGCTCAGCCTAGATTATCAGGATGGTGCCTTTCATCCTTAAAGCCTTGAATGTGTGACTTTAGGCATTATAAACTTGTTCACTGATCACTAAGTACATTTCCAACTGTTCTTAGAATCTTTTGCAGTTCCTTGGTATAGTTCTTTCTTGAACATGTGCACAGGACCTCGTGCTCTCCGCTAAGGCCTGGTCTGCTCTGAATGTTATGTCAAAATAGCTATGTTGGTCAGGGATGTTTATTCTACGAACATTGCACTGCCTCAGAGTGTATGCTGACTACAGTGATGGAAAGAGATATTCCATTACTGTAGTAAATCCCCCTCTCCAAGATGCATTAGCTAGGTTGACAAAAGAACTCTTAGAGGTTTAGGTCAACTTAACTACATCGCAAAAGGCATGAAAGTTTCCATAGCTCTTAGCAACGTAGTTAAATTGATATAACCATAGTGTATACCATGCATGCGAGACCACTGGCTCAGCACCTGTCTTTTGCTGGGCTGATGTGAAGGCATGAGCCTCTATCATGGGACTGGTTGGACAATAGTGGTTGGTTTGGTTTGTTCAGTAGGTTTATTGTCATCTTCATCTCTCCTCCCCCCAAAAAAGAAAATTGTTTACAAATATTTTTTAAAAATGTTGGCCCCCAATCCATTGTTTTCCATTTTTGTCCTATACTTTTCATGAAAAAATGTTTGTAAACACACTGAACTAGCTCTAGTTAGCATCTCTAGCTTGCTTGGCTGTTATCAATGTGCAGATTTCTATAAGACTTCTAGTTTTAGCAACCCCAAAATGCTGCATTGCTATTAATCTTTGGATCTGTGTGAGGTTTCTTGCTCAGTTGATGTCAAGGCTTTGTCCTTTGGTCGCAAGCATGAAGAGGCTATATCAAGGCTAAATGAGATTATTATAGGCTTAGCACTTCTTACTTGCTGGTCTACTGTCACAGTGCTAGTCTGTATTCCACAACCATGTTACATGATGCCAATGCAAAGCCAGGTTTTGATGTTGCTATCTTAGCACCTATACATTGCTGAGCTAATGTAAAAGAACAGTTTTGGAATCTGCAGTTTATATATTGAAGTCTAAAGCACTGATCTTGACTCCATTGTTCTGCAATTTTATCTTGTGCTGGTGCCAGGGTACACACCTTCGTGAAGTTTACCAACTGAGTACCAGTGGTTATGTGAATCAAAGGATGAGGAACATCAGTCCTAGGACTTTATATCCCCAGAAACATTGATAGCATGCGGGTAAGCAGCATATCATCTTGGGATATTAAACCTGACATTGCGAGAGGATGGGATTGAATCAGGGTGATTGGGCCAGCCGTACCTGTGCCATCATTAATTTGCTACTTCCCAATCTGAGCAGGTGGGATTAAGGGCATATTGTGATTCATAATGTACATCTGGGTCTTACTACAGGGCTGAGAAAGCTGTATGGAGGTTGGAATGATTGGGACTGGGCTGGCTTCTATGCAAGGCCTGATCTACATTATCAGGCCGTCAGGCCTGATCTACATTAGGAAATTAGGTTGGTAGAATCATGGTGCTCATAGGTGTGAAAAATCCACAACCCAATATGATGCAGTTAATTGGATTTATCCCCTAGTGTAGATAGGGCTAAGATGATGGGAGAATTATCCTGTCAGTCTAGCTACTGTTTCTTTTGGAAGTGGATTATCTACTCCAACAGGAGAACCCTCCCCATCAGTGTAGGTCATGTCTATGCTAAGCACTACAGTAGAGTATCTGTGCTGCTGCTGAATTTTAAGTATATGCGAGCCCTGAGTCAGGGTCTTCAGAAGTCTCTCCAGGGAACTAGCTTGGGAGGGGGGCAGTGCTTTATACTGAACTACAAATGGATGAGTCAAGCAGAGCCCACAAAGGGTTGAGAATGGTACTCCATGGGAACCAGTCTGGAGGCTGATTGCTCTAGTCCAGATCTAGAAAGACTCCCTGGATCTGGACTGAAGGGCAGAAGAATATTTTTGTTCACTGGGACATTCTAGTCAGATTTTTCCTACTCTTAAAGGGTTACACTTTGTTTGTGACTTGGCTATAGGGCCAAGTCACATCTTTAGCACACACCAATGTGGAGCGAGCTAAGAAGGAAGAAACTGAGGGGGTAGATGATGGCAACCCCACGTTCAGCATCAGAGGGTGTTATTAGGGCAGGCCCAATGTAGGGACCAAGGGAGTAAACATTTCTAAAGATTCCTGATATACCAGCAGGTTCAGAGCAAGCCAAAGAAAAAGCAGGTGTGCCTATAGGTAAAGTTTAGATCTCTTTGATCTCACCACCCACAATTCAGTAAGGAGAGCTAAGAGAAATGAAGCAATGGGCAAAGTCTGTTCTAAAACTCTGTACGGACAATTCTACATATTAAAAAAGCGTGCATGGGCACCAAAAGTAATAGGATTGCCTGTATTTTCCTGCTCTATCCTGCTCAGTTACTGCAGTCGTGGATTATTTAAAAAACATGCCATGAAAAATAGAAACAGAACTGGAGACTCTATTTTGTAGGGATGTTAAATTTTGATTCATCAGCTAATCGAGTAGTCGATGGAATTTCTATTGACAACTTGATTAGTCGATAAGGAGGGTAGGCGCAAAGAGGAACTGGAAGCAGTCCCCACTCATGCTGGGTTCCCCCGCTGCACCTCTTCTTCCCCCGGCCCCTGTCACCGTGAAGATAGTGCTCGGGGCAACCAGCTTTTAAGAGTCAGCAAGTGAGGGGAGGGAGGAGGGGGGAATGAGAGTATTCGACCACTCTTTTACATCCCTCTCTGGTATGCATTTACACAAAACATGGCATTAGACACACATATTTCAAGTATGAAATTATTTCTTGATTCATGATTTTTCTCATTTAAAACATACAAATGCTGGCTTGACAGTAGATGACAAAAATGCTTGGATAGCTATACAAAAATACTGATCAAACTTGGAAGAAAATGATATTTCTCCACTAGATTAAAAGATATCTCTGTTGGGTCTCTCTTTAAAACAAGTATGCTTCTCGAAACCAGAATTCTCTGCATATTTTTCATTTCTTGTGCAGCTGTATGAATACAAAGCAATGGAAATGGGTAAAGATCCCAATCACGCATGACTGATTCAGAAGCTTTGCAGTGTGCTACCAATGAACAACTAGTTTACCAAATGGGAGATAAGAAGACATTACAGTATGGATGCTTGGCTACGTACAATGACTATTCATTGTCCTGTCCGGTAAATTTCACTGGCCTGCATGGAGTTTAATCAGAGTCAGTGAAGATCATCATGGGTACTGGGATGCAGACTTTACAGGTTTCAGTGCAAGATTAGGGCTTAAGTTTATAAAATCTAAATCCTGCAAGATGTTGATTAAACTGCACTTTTAGTCCCTGTGTTTTGTTCAAAAAAATAAATATTGTTATTTTTTAATAGTAGCTTGAGGAACTTAGCTTCTAAGTAAGGTATGTCAAAATGGTTAGGGTACATATACTCAGGACTGCATCCTCATCTCAATCTGCCATGGATGTTCTGCTGATGTCGGCATACAAAGATAGTAGAATCTGACCTTTTCTATATATTAACTGAATGTTCAATCACTGATCTCTTGTTGTTCACTCCCTCCTTGTACTTGTCAGCATCACTTGGTGAGGAAATCTGCTTCGTTCTAGTATCACCTCAGCTTCTCAATTTTGCATTCTTTTCCCACTTCTGCAGCTTTAGCACTCCAGTGATGATATTGGGGGCAAGTGATTGTACACCTCTCAGAATTATCATTTCAGGCTGACCAAAGACTAAAGTAAACAATGCTACATTAGCTATGCTTGGTTTACATTTGGAGGGCTTTTTTGTAACCATGATGGTTAGAATCTCAATAGTCCATGCAGGCCACATGAATACACTGCATAGACCAAGTAATTAGCTCTGCTCTAAGTGGAGGCAGGGGGCAGGATGTTTCTTAGATGATGAGCCTATGAATATTAAGTACCTCTTTTAAAAGAAAAAGTACCTTGAGATGGCAACTAGTGATACGCCAGACTTCTGTATACATAATGCAATCTTATCAATGGGATCACTGTATGCCAGTTGTAGGGCATTTCAAATACGGTAGGGAGAAAAAAAAAAGAGGTCAGCACATCCAGAAATGAACTTAAACAGACAAATTGAGTACAACTGTAAATCACTGACAACTTTAAGTGGCTGATTACAGCTTGCTTGTCTAATAAGCATTGCAGCTGTGGTTAAGATAAAAAAGAGGAAGTGATTGTGTGCTGCCACTATTAAAATGATGGAAAATAGACGAGCTACTCAAATGAATGCTTGTTTCCATCAATTTGTGCATTATTTATTCATTGATATGGAGTTACTTGTATTTCAGTAGCATTCAGAGGCCCAACAAAAACCAGGGGTTTGTTAGGGCAGGGCACTGTGCATACACACATGGGACAATCTGTGTCCTGCAGATGAATCTTAAGAGATGGGAAAGACAAAGGCAGGTTTTTATCCCTATTGTACAGAGGGAGAACTGAGTCAGAGACAGCTCAAGTGACATGCTCAAGGTCAAAGGTCTTTGGTAGATTAAGAATTCAGCCTCAATGTCTCTTATTCCAGTTCAGTGCCTCAACCACAAAATCATCTGTTAATTTTTCTATTGCTTTACCTCTACAAAAACTGAATAAGTTGAAGTACATAGTCAAGCATGTTAGACTCAACATTTGCGTCCGCTATAATGAAGACCAGCTTTCAGATTAAAGCTCAACTGTTTTAAGTACTCTGACATCTACATGGTTATTTGGATTAGATTGAAATTTGGCATGCCTCATGGGGTGCAGGTTTCTCTTTGGGGATCCAAATGTGAGGTCATTTGACCAAGGGGCTCCCAAAATGCATCTCTACACACACACACGCACACGCGCACATGCATGAAAAAACACAGCTTATTTTAAAGATGCCAGATTGTAGCAAATTATTTTTGCTCACAGATAAAGATCAAGCTTAATTATCACAACTGTGTCTCAGATACTTCAGGATTATCTTGACATTGTGCATGGCACCCACCAGTCTGTTGGAGGAAATCAAATTAAAACCTATTTTGAGACTTTGTTTCTCCAGTTAGGCACGAATCCATGTGTGTACCTAATGGATAGTAATGAGTATGTGGGAACAGAGGAGCTAACAAGACTGCTAGCTTTCAACATTTTATGCCATCTGGATAGTTCAAGGGGATCTTTGGACCTGACTCAGCCAGTGTCAAGTTGGAATCCCTTGTTGGCTACAAATTTGAAAAAGGTTGACTGTCATATTGCTCTAATCTAGCCCCTTCAGGAGGCAGCTACCGTTCTGGAGGAATGTACTTCAAAATAGCCTTGGGTTTTGCTTTGATTTTAAACATAGCTATGTGAATGCTCTTTGGCAGGAGAGAGGCATTTTAGGGGACGGCGGGTGTATAGGAGAGAGGAGTTTGGGACTGCATCAATGGAAGTGGGGGAAATGGTGAAGGATATTAGGGAGACGAATGGGATTTGTGATCTCAGATGCAAGGGAGGGGTATGTGGGGATGAGTAGCAGGAAGGTTGATGGAAAATAGAGGTAAGGGTGACTACTCTACATTGTCCCCTTCTCTATGTGGGCCAGAATCTGGGGCATTTGAATCCCCCTCCCTAGTGCCCCCATGTGAGCTGGCATTTGGGGATCCCTGATGGTTTCTGAGCCTGTTCTCTGCTAGTCTGTGTGTGTGCACCAGGATCTTGGTGCCTTTTGCCCCTCTAAGAGGACCTGCCAGTTTTTGGAGGGTCTAGCCTTTGGAAGATGTTCTGATCCCCATCCCTTGCCCCCCCCCTCATATGGGTTAGGAGGATAGGATCCCTTGGTTTCAGAGTTCCTCCTCCCACTCCCCCCCCATGTGTGCCAGGATCTGAGGGCCCCTGCCCACCTAGGAGGATCTGGCAATACTCTCCTTCCCCCCACTCCTCACTAAAGGAAGGTCTGTAGAGGGTCTGCCTTTCTGGGATCACCTTGAGCCACTCTCCCTCCTCCTCATGGGACATTGTATCTGGGGGTCCCTGCTCCCTAGGAGTGCGTGCACCAGCATCTGGGGCAGCCCTGCTTACACATCAGGGGTGGGCAAACACCAGCTCTTAGACTGGATCTGGTTCACCATGATTAGCCCTGGTGGGCCAGCATCACTATATTTACCTGTGCCTCCTCTGGTATGGGCGATTACAACTACTATTGGCCATAGATTGCCATTCGCAACCAATGTGAGCTGTGGGAAGTGATGCAAATGGGGACATTGCTTCCCACAGCTCCATTGGCTGGGAATGATGATCTGTAGCCAACGGGAGTTGCAATTTCCCATGCAGAGGTGCAGGTAAATATAGTGCCATTGACCTCCCAGGGGCTAACCCTGGCAAACCACCGCCATTTTATTGTCTTGATCCCTGTTATGTAGGTGTTCTGCCCTACCTTAGGTGAGACAGATTTTGGGGTGGTTGTCTTTTCAGGTGTAAGTCAGGTTCTGGGGAAGCCTTGACCCTCTGGATGGGTGTATTAGAATAAGCATACTTGGAGCATGTACTTAAAACACACTGGGGCAAGTAACTGAGAAGGGGTATGCTTGACACACATCAGAAACTCTCCAGCTCTGTAGAGGTGGGAGAGAAACTGTGAATATATGAAAATATATATTGGACAAACCTTATGGAATTAAGTTTAAATATTTGGAGAGTCCATTGTATTGAAAATGCAAATATTTCCATACTTTCCTGGGATTATACAGAAATTCTATAAGAGGAAGAAAGTATTACTGCAATATCTGTGAGATATTAGTTAGTTCAAAGGATTTGGGGGACAAATATGTGTGAAGTGGATTTCCCTGGGAAAATTTGGGGGGTGAGAAGAATGCAAATGACCCACCTCAAATCCATTCTTTTTAGCTGCATAAGAATAGCCATACTGGGTCAGACCAAAGAAGATTTTTTTAAAAATTAGAATGCCAACATTTGGAAACAAGTATGCATTTTTTCTATAATGAAAAACCTGTTTTGTGACAGTAAGTATGATACAAAGTCACCATTGATGTATTACAAGTAGAGCTAAGGCTGAAATCATCTCTGCTTAAAACTCTTTTCTGTCACTAGTTTCCAGAAATGAGCACTGATACTTGTTCAAAATGTCTTTTCTGAAGGGAGATTGTAACTTTCCTATTACACCAGCACTGGTGTGGGCAACTTCAAACTGTTCTTAGTTGCTAGTCATAATTTGCTTTCACACTGTGCACACTTAATCTGTGAGTTCAGCCCTATCTTAATAAGGGCCTTTATCCTCATCATCTGAGTTCCTGGAACTAAGAAGGCAGTCTCTGAAAGTTACCAGACTGTTGCATTCCATTGTGTTAAACAGCAGTCCTAAGCTGCATCTCTTAAACAGTCTGGTTCACATTGGTCTGACCCAAGATTCATCTAATGGTCCATTTAGTCCAGCTGACAGTGGCCAATGTCTAATACTTTAGTGATAATGAACAGAATATGGCAATAATCTAGTGATCTTTCTAGATGGAAATCAAAGCAGGAATGATACTGTTTTATATGGATACCTGAGTCCATAGAAAAGGATAGCATCTCTCTCCTCCACTGCTAAAATGTAATTAGTCCTCTGACTGTGTGAAAAAGTAAATGTCCAGTCCGCCAAGTCACAAGGTATTGAAAAGATATAATACTTTCCCCTCCTGAGTACATCATCAAAGCAAGGCACTTGTCAAAGAAGAATTAAGTCAGTAGGAAGGTTAAAAGTTAGATGTATACTAGCTTTTAAGCAGCAACTTTTGGCATTTATTTAAAAAAACACCCTGATTTAAGCACCTTTCTTGGGTCTGTAATGGGGTTTAGCTAAGTACCACTGATTAATTGTCATTTGCAGGATGGCTCTTCTAGTTGGTTTAACTATGACTTTTATGGGAAAATGTGGTCTTTAAAGAATTTTGCATTAGAAACTAAGGGTTTCAATCTCAAAATGCACATAGTGTGTGTACATTTGGGTTGGTTTTTTTTTTAATCCAATATGCATCCCTTAAAACTGCATCTTGACTGTGAGAACTAGGTCTCTGTCTGGAGAGTGAGTGTTGAGATTATTTCCATTTAATGAATCTCTGAGCAAGTAACAAACTCTCTTTAGAAACTCGTAAGGGGACAGTTGCCATGGAGACAAAAAAATCAATTCATTTTTATTCATGAGGTATTGTAAAGGAAAGGGATTGGTGTAATTAAAGCCATTTCAGCCCTTTTTTTGTTATATCTATATAAAAAAGAGCTTACCTCAAGTGGAATTCTTTTATCAAAAGCATACCAACTTTCCCAGGCAATCCAAACAGGCATTCTGTAGTTTTCTACAATAGCCCTCTATCATGAACATCCTAAATGTATGATTCTATTGCTGTTATATATACTGAGGTGCTTTGTTGTTGCCACTACAATTTCATGACCTTTCAGGTTAACAACATTGCAGAAAATGTTACACCAAGTTTATAGCACATATGAAATACTAAAAGATAGTATACAAATGAGTGGAACTAAACAGAAGTAATTCATTTTAACAGCTTTGTTTTTCATAAAAACGCACACATAAAAATACTGACAGGGTATGAATGAAGATACAGACTGATGACTTGAAACTTAACTAATACACTAACATGATTAAAGTTGCTCTGTCTGGTTTTATACTGTCCTTTCCTAAAGCACTGTTGTCTCTAAACACTTAAGCAGACTTCAGTCCCAAGCGACAACCTTTCAATTTATCCAGCCTGTTTGTAATCTTCCTTTCCTTTCCAAAGTTGCAGTGATGCAATTATGTAAGCCCATCTTGTCTTGATTAAATAACCTTCTGAATAAATTTCAGACTGGCATTTTACACGCGGCCACAGCTAGGAAGTTGCCCTTCCTTAAAGATTTGTATTGACCTATTGCTTCATGTTGTCTAGGTTGTTTTGTCTTTTCTCAGCTCCTTTTTAGCTGTCATTGATTCTGTTAGCCATACTGTTCTACTGCAGCGGTTCTCAAACTTTTTGGGCTCCGGAGCCCTTTACATGCGTAAAAATTTATGCGGAGCCCCAGCAGTCCACTGATTGTGTGTGTTGTACCTATCAATGTTTCCAGTTTGTCAACCTCACGGAGCCCCTGGAGATGTCTCACGGAGCCCTGGGGCTCCACGGAGCACACTTTGAGAAACACTGTTCAACTGTATTTCAGGATCAGATTCTGCCACCCTTCCAAATGTGGGTCATGCCTTTACTATGGGCCATCTTTAGGAGGGTGTGAGGCCCAGGGCAAGTTACCTGTATGGGCCCCCCCCCTTAACATTTTTATATAGGAGAAACCTGGTTGCATTGAACTTCAAGGGCTGCTTCGGATTAAATACTGAAAATGCCCAGCTGCATAAAGGTAATGTTGTTATATTGTAGCTCTTTATATAATGACAATGAAGTTCATATAATTAAAAAACCCCACTGATTATGATCAGTGTCACACAGTTTACAATCTGAAATCCACTTTCTTGCAAAAAACTCTACATCATGGTAATCCAGATTCGATCCTATTTCCTTATTAATGGGCAGAATGGCAAGTCCACCCAGCCTCTTTTGAGGCATATTTGGCTGTATTGTAGTTCTTAATAATTTTTAATTTAGAAAATCTTTGCTCCCCTGAAGCCACTGTGACTGGGATTGTCAACAAAATCCTGTACGCTATTGTTCGGTTTTGGGAAGGCACCATCAACTGATTTAAGAAACTGAAGGGCTTGAAATGCAGTACTTGTTCCCTCAGTGATGAATTCTCATAGCACCTGAAGCTATATTTTCTCTGTGCCTACTTGTGCTATCCATTCTATGCTACATGGGGGTGTAGGTGTGTTGGGGTTTACTGGAGTCTGAAGGAGTAGCAGAGTACAGGCACAAGGAGTGCAGGAGGTTGGGAGTGCACTGAAAGAGCTGGTGGTGCTATGTCTTTATCACCTGAGCCCCCAATCTTTCTCCTTTCCCATACAATCCATCCTGAATTATCTCCCTCCCCACAATCCCCTTTTCCTTCACCCCACACCACTCTCCTGACTTCTAACACTGGTCCCTGCCCAGGAAGCATTCACATGCCTAATTTGCATCCCGCCCCCAAGACTGATTGCCATCACCCATGATTCACAAACTGTCCAAGCATCTATTACAAAAATCCTTTTGTCTAATGGGATTGAGATTGACTCATCCTCAGTTGCATTAACTAAGGCTACGTCTACACTGCAGTGCTATTCCGCATCTTCTGAGCACACCCATTATTTCAAAATATAATGGGCTTGTTATTCCGACGTCCCTGTAAATCTCATTCCATGAGGAGTAAGGGACATTTCAGAATAGTGATTTATTTAGAAATAAGTGCTGTGTAGACAGTGCCAAATTTCAAAATAAGCTATTTCAAAATAACATTGAAATAAGATATGCAATTTGCATAGCTCAAATTGCGTATCTTATTTTGACCTATGGTACAGTGTAGACGCACCCTGAGGGTTGGATGGGTTCATAACCATCTGTCTCAAAGAGGTCTGTGTGTGATTCATCCAGACATACTTAAAACCCATGCTCTCTGTTTAACAGAACGGAAGGAAAGAGGCTTGGGGAGCAAACTGGAGCTCAGGAGGGTCCCTTGGTCAGATGACCCCAAATTTAGATCACTTGTGCTACTCCACATCCCCAGGAGGCAGATTTCCAAGCAATCAGAGTAACCATCCAGATTTTAGAGCATTTAGAAAGGTTGAGTTTTAAAGCTCATAAAATAGTGGGAGTCAGTGGAAACCCTCTGCTGTTCTTCTGTAATTTGTCAGCCCGCATGGGTGATAGTGGAGTTGTGGGTCCCTAGGTCCTAGTACTGTGGGGAGAGGAACCCAAAGTCTGGAGCCTGCTGTTGGAGAACTGAAAAAGGCAAAAAGGACCATGAGATAGGAGGATGATAAGGGGTGGCTCCCATGGCTAAGATTTCCCCATACACCCAAGGCCAGTGAGAGGGGGAGGCATAAGGCACTGAGGGACACCAATTCGGGGCTATAGGCAAGGGGCTCTGCTGGAGATTGACTGCTGGCACTCACCTGTACTTCATCTGATAAAGTGTGTTTTACCCATGAAAGCTTATGCCCTAATAATTTGGCTACCCCTCTGAAGCCCTAATAAATCTGTTAGTCTCTAAGGTGCTACAAGACGACTCATTGTTTTGGCAGATACAGACTAACATGGCTATTCCTCTGAAACTGTACTCCTGTAGTAATTCCACTAAAATATTAGGGACGATTGTAGTAAGGTTCTGGTCAGCTGGAGTAATAGTGGAAGAATCTAGCCCTGAGACACTGCTGTGCTTATATTTTGTTTGTCAGATTCCCATTTCTTATTTATACATCAGATTCTTCTTTCCATATTCACAGGGGGGTTTTCATGGGTGCAATTTAATGTTTAGGGCCTTAAAGCAATTTGGTGCTTAATCTGTTGGATTAAGCCATTACAGTTTATAAAGATGACAGTAGTTTTTCCCTCACTAAACTGTGAAACCTCTCTCTTGGGCTAGGACTTTGTCTGACTCTTATTCAGAAGTAGATACCTCAAAACACTTTGCAGTTTTATTTTAAAACTAAGGTCAACATGTTCCCAAGTGCTCATTCATTTTGGGGACTTCTTTTGTGTCGGGGCCTAAATGGACTCTTGGCAGCCTGGTTTCTTTTCACAGAGAATAAGCAACAAAGTCAATCACGGGGGTGGGTGGTACATGTGAAAATATTGGTCTTCATTTCTTCTGATTCACTGGTTCCCTTAAAAAAAAATTAACTCTGAATCCTACTGCTTCTAGTCATGAAGAATTCTGTCCATTCTGCCCCTTCTTCTTCCTGCTATTAGGGTTTATCTACATGAACATTTGGTTCCCAACAAGTTTGGGGTATCTTTTTACCCACTCTAGCCTGCCTGTGTTAACCATCTGAGTGGACCCTGCTGAGGCACATTAACAGCTCATCAGTGCACTTTGAGCTACTTCTCTCTGAAACCAGAGTGGAGCAAAGCCCATTAAAGAGCTGTGAATGCGCATCAGCAGGGCCCACACAAACTGTTATCACATGGCAGGCTAGATTCACAGCCCAGCTTGTGGCAAACTGAATGTTCATATAGGTGGTCTTGAACACAATTTAAAAGTAGAATTAAAGGATGAGATAGCTTCATGCCAGTAAATACTGTAGTATTTTAACTTCTACTGAGTCTGAAAGCCTAGTTCTGATGACGTTTCATGTATGGTAGAGTTGACTTGCAGACAGAATAAAGCACTTTATCTAATGTCTGAAAAATCTTCTATGCTTTTCCCTAAGCCCCATTTTATGCAGAATGCATTTGCTTGTACAAGTCTACAGCAAGTTTACTTCTATAGTTGCATCTTGTGGTGCAGTGTCTTCCCCTCTCAAGCCCTGAGTGAGTTAACAGAGGTTAGCAAGTGCCAATTAATTTTAGATGCCCGCTCTGGAGGAGAGCCAGTGATGGACAGGCCCTAATGGCAGATGATGCCCAGCTGTGCAAGGAGCTGGCCTAGGAGTACATAGCCAAGAAGGGGTAAGTAGGAAGAGATTGTAGGGAGAAGGTCTGTAGTCACTCTCTAGTGGGAAAGTAAGTGGGTCAAGGACCACAATGCAATCCCCTGGGTTTATTCTCCTAGTCCTGTGCTGGACTAGGGAGCCTTCAGAAAGTGATGAAGTAACCATGCGGTGGGAAGTAGGAAGAGCTCTGGTGGTAAACCAAGAGTTGGACAAAAAGATAGAAGCACAGGGAAACAGCAACTGAGTCTGAGACTTAGCAGACCTAGAGTTGGAATCCAGAGTAGGGGATGGTCTGGGTTCCCCTACCAGCTGCTGGCAAAGCGGCTCAAGAATCCGGCATTGGAATAAACATTGTTAGCCAAGTAGCATCCTTGTTAGGTGGAGAAATGCAGGTATAAAGTTTGTGTATAAGATTTATACTTACTATTTTGAGAAATAACAGGAGGCTCAAACTATGTCTGCAACATTTAATGCAGCTGACAATTTACTACTTAAACTGTATGTGAAAAGATTATTCCTCTGTTCCCCCAGAAGGGAAGGAATATAGAGTAACATGCCCAGAAGTCCAAGTTATGAAGAGGGAGCCACATCATAGAGGGAGAGGGGCTATAATGCAAACAGAAAGGGAGCCATTGAAAGCAAAAGCTAATTCCAGCACACAACTATAAAGAGGTGCACGTAAAGTATGTGGGCTCTTTACCAGACTACATTGCACTGATGACTATTTTTCCTCAAAGCCTTAGGACTATCTTACAGACTCATATTGTCCAATTACAAACCTGAACACTGAAAAGGTCTTGCACTGTCTGATGGCTTCCTGACAGCAATTCTAGTTGCTCTGATTTTTAGTGTTTGGAATTCATTGGCTGTGGAAACTCTCTATGCTTTATATATCATTGCTTTGGTAACAAGACTGAAATCAGTTTTCTTTTAGTCTACTGGTTTGACTGAGCTTTATTCTTGCTTCTAAAACAAGGGTATCAGAGATCACCTATGAAGTACATTATCAGCTGTGTGGATTCTTACAGCTATAGTTTGATTTCTCCCTCTCAAAAAAAGTGTATATACATTTTATACACACAAATTTGACACCTGAATTTCTTCTCCAGGTACAAACTTTCCCTGCAAACAAGGAGGCTACCTTCAGTCTGGCTGAAAATGTACCTCTCTCTTTTAATAGAGTGGGCCTGGCACTAAAAGAAAATGTGTGCTAAGATTATTTAGGGAGTTATTAGCAACATCTAAGCAGTAGGCAACTGGAAAATAAATCATAGAATTGATGACCTTGACTCTCTGTTGCCCTGCATCTTGTGTCATCTTTTAATCACTGTATAGTGGATATAAAGTTATTCCAACCTGAAATGATATCTTGTTACATCCATTTTTGTTCTGGTTTATTTCTAACAAGGAGTTGGATAACAGACCATTAGGCCTGAGAACTCCTGGGTGAGAAATATAGCCTTGTTACTCACCAACAGTAATTAAAGTATAAAGCAATCTTGGTTAAGAAAATAACAATTTTCAGGCACAGAAAGAATGTGCAGTATTAGAAACTAACATAAATCTTACAGATTATTACTTTCTGATATTTCAACTTTCACTTTGGTCTATCTGTTTGCTGATTCAGCTTCAATTTTAGTGAATTGCTGTGACTGATGAAATGCAATGTGCCTATTGAATGTCACTGAAGAAGTTTTGTTGTCATTGTTATTGAGCAGAACATATCCAATCCCCAGGTGGATAAATATTAAGGAGGTTTAAAAGAACCAAAGTAACTTGTTTATAAATTGTCCTCATTCCATGCAAAAACTTGCCATTATTTACAGTATCTTTCTATATAATTGTATTCTATTATCAGTGGACTCTTTCTTCTCTTCAAGATAGGCAAGCAAAAAATACTTGTCTATTATATGCAGATGAGTGATTAAAAAAACCAAATGTCTATAAATAATTCCTATTTTAACTTGTAGAGTTTAACTAAATTCAGGGAGGAGGAAATCTAATCTAAATATTAAAAACATTATGAATCAGAAAGTCAAAAATGTTGGCTAGGCTTTGAATAGTATTTTGTTCCTTGAGCAATTCCTATGAAATCAGTGGAATTACTTAATGACAGAAGTACTACTTCTTGTAAGAGTGATACAATTTTGTACTGTTTAGAATACACAGTTTAATCCACTGATTATTGCAATCGATGGGCAACTTTGATTTCAATAGATTTTAGAATCAACTCCATAGCTGTGAGAAAGAAAGTCAAATTATCACAGGAGATTTGGAAATTTGGCTACCAAAGATTGATCCCCAGTAGTAGACAATCCAACAAAAAATATCCTATCAGGTATCTTTCAGCTGCATTGCAAAATGAATCTGTTTTGTTTGGGGAGGGTAGGGCGAGGTGGAAGAGAAGGTAATGGTGATTTTTATTTTTAATTGTTGCAGTTCAATTTGTGATTGAGGCAGTCCCCACAATCTGTAGCTCCTCTCTCATTTGACATGAAAGGAAGGTGCATCCTGAAAACCTAAAGCATTTGCTATGCTACCACCATTATAACCATCTTATTTAGTTCAAAGTCAATTATCAGATATGTAATTAGAGGCAAACACAGCCTTCAGCTGAACCAGAGGCAGGACTGTTTATTCATTTTCAGAAAAATATATTCTGTAAGGGGAGTGGTGCAGAGTCACACCTGGTGTAAAACAAGCACAGTTCCTTTAAAGTCCATGTAGCTTCACTTATTTGTAGTAACTGAAAGTCTGGTCGTTTTTATTTAAAACATTCTTGCTAACAGGTACAATACTTATTTTCTATAAAATCATTAGAAGCTAGCGTACATCACCAACATAATATCAAGTTTCCTCCCCATTCTTGCATCTCCTCCATTAGTGTATCTCTCCTCTATGAACTGCCCAAATTTCAGTCTCAGCTACTGCTCCCATCGTTCCAGGGGCATCTGACTAAACATCATTCCATATTCCCATTCTTTAGCCACTGGGGGAGAGAGTGAAAGGAAACTATTTATAATTTCCTCCTCCTCCTCTCCTTCCTCTTCTTTCACTCCCATGTTTGCTAGTTCTGAACCAAAAGGAAAAGGACTGACTCAAGAAGAGACTGGACAAATCCTTCATAGACACAATGGGCCGGAAAACTGGAGAAAGAGTGTAACTAAATTCAGCTTCATTCAGGGGTTTCAAATAAATTGATACCATCCACTTGAAGTTTCACAGAATAAGATCCTCATTTAAAAAAACTCTAGAAGAAAAGAATTGATCTCTTTCTCTCTTCTCTTGCTGATCAATCACCAAGGCTTTAGCTCAAGGAAAGCTTTGCTTTATGTATTGTAAAGCAATGGTGTTGCCAAACTGAGGATGATGTATGTTCCTCCTCATTTAGAACAAATTGTTTTTAGAGATGATTTCACTTCCTTCCCTAAATTTGGGAAGTGGAGTAATGTATTGAGCAACCCAAATAGCAAGAGTAAGAGGCTCAATCCAGAACATAGATAAATAACTTTTTCCTTCTTATTAGGACCCTGAAAATAATTCTTTTTTTCCCCTCCACCAGATGACTTTCCTGACTTGTTGTTTCAGCTACCTCATCCATCTACTGGTGCCTACTTACCACTACATGAACTACAAACTATGTGCCTTCACTGAAGGGTACATCTTCACTGCAGGGTTGACTCAGATGACTCTCAGGCCTGAGCCCCTCAGTTAGCCTACTTTTGATGTAAGCAGCCACATTGCACAGCCATACATGAGGTATTTGTGTTCACTGGATCTGTACACACCTTTATCAGGTGCTAGGACTTTGGTTATAGCCCATGATTCTTAGTGCTGCAATAAACTGAACCACTTGGATTCTTTCCCCGTGACTTGTAGAAGAACTTGTCTGCCCTTTGTGGAACATAGGAGGGAGGAATTGTGGGAAGCCATTGGAAAACTATCAATCTTCACCTGTCTTAACCTGTATGCACAATGAGGAATATGAGAGTTCCTAGCCTGAGTGTAAGCAGAACTCTGGCCTTAGTCCTTTTCCAGGACAGGCCAACTACTCAGGTGGGAAGGTTTTGTGTGTGAATGGGAACTGGGATAAGGTCTGAAGAAGATTGTCTTCACCTTCCTTTACCACTTCTAGCTACTTCCCATATCAGAGAGTATCTGAGAATTTTAATACACAGGCAGGCAGGCAGAATGAAGTCCAGTGTGGTTTGTGCCACAGAACACGGCACACTTGAGAGTTCTGGCTGTATGTCTAAATTCCTTAGCTTCCTTTGAAACAGTGAACCTGGGTACTTGAAATAGGAGCTTTCCTCTATAGTTGGCTTTCACCATTTTTCCTCCAGTTGTACCATGGTCCAAAATCTGGAAGCGTCCATGTTATTCTGGAAATAACCTGTGTGATACAGCACCATTGAGTCAGAGCACTTTGTAGGGTCTTCTCAGCAGCAGTTAGCACACTCACCAGAAAGGTGAATTCAAGTCCCTACTCCAAATCAGGAAGAGCTTAATATTCTGAGTGCCCTAACTGGACTGGACTCTCCTCAGGTGTTGCTCTCTTCTAATTCATGAGAAAGGACTGATGTGGCTTAGATGTTTAACTCTAGGAGAAGGCTTTTGGCTATGAATCTTGAATAAAGAGAGATGTCTGTCACTCTGGGCCTTAAGCAGCTGATCAGTGGGAGTTTGGCATCCAAATCTCACCTCTTTCATGCATTTCATTCCTGGCTATCTTAAGTAGCTCTTAGTCTGCTTGCTGATTTCTGAGAATCCCTCTTCTTAGGTTTCACCTCTTCCCATGCACCACGGGGAGGATTCTGCTAGAGGGTGGAGCAGCTAGGGGTTAAGTGTTGCAGTGGTGAAGTACCTTTTGTGAATCTGGCCTGAGGTACCTAAATCTCTTAATAATAGGCCTTGGGCTCCTAAGGCACTTAGGCATTTTTGAACATGCCTCCCCCACACCAATAGTTGTTTTTTTACTTACTATAAAACATGCAGAATTTAATAAGAATGGTATTCTTGCTACAGATTTTAAATCATCACACAGAATCATATACCAAGCCTCTACATTTATATTCTATAGACTAGCTTTGGGAAATCCTAAAGAAGTTCTCTTCCATATGATGATCTGGAAGGATTTTTTTTAACATGATCTGCTCCCTTAGCAGATACAAGGCTTAACAGCAACATTCATTACCCACAAAATAGTGATTTTGCTCCCCCCCCCCTTTAACTTAAGGGAGAAAAGAAGCGTAAATAGGAAAAGCATGTTAATCTAGTGGACAAGGAGAGGAACAGGAGGGGGGATGCCTCTAGTCATCCCTAAGCTTTTTTTTTTTTCCAGCTGCCTTCAGCAGATCTTCCTCTGAAGTGTAGCTTGCTTCTGAAAAGAGCACAATAGATGTTGTCAAAGGAAAAAATAAAGCTGCATAAAGAGTCTATGGTTCTAACAATGTCAGCTTTCTTGTGTGATGGCAGCCTATTTAAATGGCCTAAAGACACTAACAGGAGGGGAAGATTCCCTGATGGTCTGGTTTCTTTCTGACGGGGAAAAAATATGGCTTGCCTTCACTGCAGCAGCTGTCAAGCATTTCAGCACACCTCGTTTCCCCATTTGTGTTTTCACTATGCTTTTTTTCAGGAGAGCTAGAAAAGCTGTTATTAAGAAATCAGTAAAGATATAAAATGTAGAGAGACTTCAACGATGACAAAACTTTGACAAACTTCATTCAAAAGGAGGTGCTGATGCATCATCTGAGGCCGAAAAAGTAATGAGGTTTTTTAATATCTGCTCCAGATGAGACTGTAAAGCCAAAAGGAATGCTCTGAATGCTATATTTCTGGGAGCTATGACTCTCCTTATAATGAGATGACTGTCTAAAAAGCCAGGCATAACTTCAAAAATATGTCTGGATAATGAACCAACATCAGGTCAAGAATAACAGAAAGAGTACTGTGAATGTAAAATCAAATCTATAACCAGCCAAAAGTTTGTCCTAATAGACTTATAACTCACAGGAAGCATTAAAAAGAGAAAGACAGTATGGAGAATATGATCATCTTTGTCTTCCCTTTTAACATAATACACTACAACTTTATTTTGCATAGTATCTATCAGGGAGAGAGTTCAATAGCAAAAGGAATGAGCAGTAAAGGGGTAGGTATAAATAAATGAGAAGAGATATTTTTGGTGAACATTTAAAATGAAATGAAAACTAATGTAGAGCGGCAGAAGTCTGTCGAAAATGGCGATAACTGGAGAAGAGAAGGCAGTGGTGAAATTGTGTGAAAAAGAAGGCGGGATACCAGGGGCCTGATTTACTGTGCTGGGCATTGGATCAGGTCTTGTGTGAGCCATTATGGGTGAGGAGCGGAGTGGAAAGAGACTGACTGGAGCCTGAGAATAAGTCTGCAGAAAGCTAATGCAGGGCTTTGAAAAATCAGAAGGGCAGTCTTGACCTCAATCTTGAAATAGGAAACAAGTGGAGCTACCTGAGGATGGAGTCATAGTGGCATTCTGCACATCTCCAAGACAAGGGGATGAAACCCTGGACTGCAGCAGAGGGTTTTACTAGTGACAGACACTGACTGACGAGCACTAAAAGAGAAGTGGTGGGTTCTGTAAACCGAAGAACATAATTGTATGCCAAAATGACTGTACTTGGGAGAAACAAGTGGATATTGACCTAATTAAATTCAAGAATGTTCTTGGCAGTGATGGCCACACAACCAGCATTAAAAAGGAAAGTCTATTTATGTTAAAAATTGTTGAATGAGTCTATTTATGAGGTGATTAAAATTCACTGAATGAACTGGACCTTACAGAGTGGATACATTAACTTATAATAAACTTAATTAACTTCCTTGAAATAGTTCAGACAGTTTTTTTTAAGTTGGTCACTGTGTTCATGCTGACCATTTCATTTCACCTTCTCATCTTCTGTCGTATGACTTCCCAATACATTTTCAGGCACCTCAATTAATGCATATTATTTACTGTCATATTTTAAAAACACTTAAGAAGGCTACTCCACATTTATATATCATCATGTCTAAGTATACAGCTAATAAAATATTGAGGGCTATATCTGGTCCAGTTTAAGACTCATATGAACCTGCAAGTTTTTCTTTTTCCCCTCACTCATTTATTACTCGTGTTGATAGAAAGAAGGATGATTACTGCAAGACTAAGAATTAACAGAGTAGGCTGTATGAATAATATTCAGAAAGGATATTTTTATAATGTAGGGGCCAGTCTTGTTCCTGTTGAGGTCAGGCTTTGGGCCAATAAGGGTACCCAGGCCAGTACTTACAAATGATTATCCTGATTTTTCAGTGTCTCCTGGATATCAGTGGTGTTTCAGTGGTGCAACTTCTCACTGACTTCACTGAAACAAGACTGAGTCACAAATCACCATGCATCAGTAAGGTATTTGAGTTTCTGAGTCCAGCTAATTTTATTTAATTGTAACTTCCCTGACATTGCCCATTAAACAAAGCTGGGTTAATTAGCACTACACACCTTTGTCTTCTGAACTTTGTCTTCTCTTAAAGCTGTAGCAATCTTTTAAAACATTTTGTTGGAACCTTCCAACATTTCACTGATTCAAACTTTCCCTAAGCACATTCCCAGGGAAGTGGGAACTAGATGAGTTTAAGAGAATTAAATTTAAAAAAACCAGAAATGCATACCAGGTGGGTTTTCCCAGTTCTTATGATGATAAAGTACTTCTGTGTTATCTACTTATGCAATCTTACTTGTGATGGGAGTGAGAGGAGAAAGAAGGGGAATATCTGCTTACCTTGCTATGCTCTCTCCTAAATTTACACTTGCCTTATAGACCATATAAAGTATTTTGCAGATCAATAAAAACAGCTTTTTCAGATGGAAGGTGCTGTGTGGGGAGAGGGGGAAAGCAGATTCCTGGGTAGTTTCTATTAATTTGCCTAAGAGATAATCAATTATTTTTTCTTTATTGTAAGCATTTTTTGTGTAGAAAAATCCAATGTCTGAATGGCTTGCTTGTTTCAACATTCTGCAGTATGTGTATATATACAGGACCACTAAGGATTGTACCTCTAAGTTTGACTCAAGTGTCCAGCTATCACTGCTTGAGATATAACAGAGGCCCTTTAAACAGGCAAGCGGATTCCCCTATGCCAGGCCTACTTCTTAAAATGCTATTTTCATTTTACAAAATATTTAATCAAACAGAGCTTCTGGACTCTAAGGCTATGTGTACACTGCAGCGCTATTTTGGGGTACCAGAGATATCCCAAAATAGCTATGCCACGTCTTTTGAGCGAAAATTTTGAAATATAACAGGCTTGCTATTCTGACAACCCTGTAAACCTCATTCCACAAGAAATAAGGGACAGTTTGGAATAGAGATTTATTTCAAAGTGCTGTGTAGACAGCACCAAATTTCAAAATAAGCTATTTCAAAATTAACTGGAAATAAGCTATGAAAATTACATAGCTTATTTCGAGCTCCAAGTGCAGTGTAGATACACCCTAACAAAGTATTCTCTCAATAGACACTTTCCTTCTGCAGTTCAGTTTCTCATATTTTGCCATGAGGTGCACTGGAACTTAACAAGGCGATTCATTGTCATTTTTATTTATTTTCATTTCACTTCTTTCTGTTTTTGCTGCTTGCATGGAGAGTACATTTTATTCAGTAGGATCTTCATTGCAACACACTGATGGGGTCCACCTTTCTAACAGTGGGAGGATCTCAACTGATTTAGAGTTTCCTTTCAGTCTGAAAAAGCACACAAATCTGGATGTTAATGAAAATCTCCTAGATCTGCAAACTTTAACAGAAGAAGTTACGAATTGAGACTTGGAGCCGGAATATTGGGAAGACTTTTTTTCGTTATGGTGTACTCATACTTCTGCTTCCTGTCCCAGCCCAGACACAGGAAATACATAAGTATGCAGAAATATGACAGCAAAGTGAGTCAAGAGTTTAAGCCTTTGGGGAAAAATTGATTGGATTTGTTTTGGAATAAAGACAAATATGTTGATTATTTTATTTGAATCAATGTACTAATTACTAACACTCTGTACCTTTTAGAATTTAAAAGTGAATCAAAGTGCTGGACGTTTTCTAAGGTCCTGGGCCTACAAAGACAACAGTTAAAAAATAACAAAATACACTGTAAGTCAGTGATAAAACAGTATGGAAAGTGCAGGATGTGAGTCAGTATTCATAAGGTCAGGTCTTGTGTGTGGTAACACTGGATGTCATTTTCCCAATTCCGTGCCAAATTGGAAAGTATTTATGAAGCTGCAGAGTTCAGTGGAGATAGGGAGAGTAAGGTGTGTTCAGTATTTGCAAGTATTTGCTTGAAAAATATGAGATTTGTCTTTAACAGATTATCAACTTTGAAGTTTTTCTCTCTGCCTTTTGGTTCATAAGGCCCTGGGGAGGCATTTGAGTAATTTCATGCCCTCTCTGTGAGGATCAGAATCATATATTTTTTTTAAGTTATGATTCTCATGTAAGCACTTATTTCCAGGAGCTGAAGCTTTAGTTCAGAGATTTCAATGTCAGAGGGGCTACTGTGGTCATTTAGACTGATGTCCTGTGTTGCACCCATCATAGACTTGCCCAAGATAATGTATTTTTGAATTAGAGCATACCTTTAAAACAAAGCGCAATCTTGACTTTAAAAATTTCCCACTCTCTAAAGTAATCTACTGTCGATTACCCTCACTATGTGTATGGGGGAAGGGATTACACTTGCTTCCACTCTGAATTTGTTTATCTTCAATTTCAAGCTATTGGATCTTGTTATACACTTATCTACTAGACTGAAAACTCATGATCAAGTATTTGTTCCCTGTGCAATTATTTTTAGAACATATCAAATCACCCCTTTATTCTCTTTTATAAACTAAATAAATTGATCTCTTCAATTCTACTTTTAATCATATTTGTGGTCTCCTCTGAACCCCCTGCCATTTATCAATATCCTTCCTGAAAATCTTTAATCTATTGAACTACAAATATCACAAGACTTGTGATTAAACCATGGGAGTTGGCAACATTGTTTTGTTTTTCCATACATGAGAGAGAGTAAGGAAACTTTCTGTATTTGAGGTTTGCAGCTTGAGTTTCTATTATACTGCACCTTATTTAGTCATTTAAATCCCAATCTTGTAATGAGCAATGTGCAAGCACGCCCATGTAGTATAAATGGGACATGGCATGGGTCGAGGGGACCCATGGCATTCTAAAGATCTGACTTCATAGAGCTCATTGCAAGATTCAGGGTCTTGCAGTACACAAAGTTTAGTATAAAGGGACTGCCAAATTGGAATAGTAAAATTAGAAGTCGATTGACAGGTGAAAACTCAAGAACCTGTCCAGTACACTCTTTCATATACATTTCGCTTGTTTGCCTTTCATTATCTAATGCCGGGTCTAAACAACACAGGTCAATTGTAAGCCGCCTTGCATCAAAGTAATTGTATTCTTAAATTTCTCTCCCACAAGCATCAGCTCTCCATGGTACTGACATAGTAACACCACTTTGACAGTGGCTCAATGCCACAAATAGATATATAAACACTGTTACTTACATCACCCCCCAACAGTCCTCCTGTACTTGTCCAAATATCCATATCCTCCACTGGGGTTGTGAAGACTAGAAATCCCACCTTTTAGAGCCCCACGAAATTTTGAAATGCCTTTTCCTGATGGTCCATTTTGGTCTGGTGATTTCCTCACCAGAATCCATAGCAGTTCTATAGCTAAGTGTGAAATTGCCCAACTGACTGGGCTGGCATTTGTGTTCAGATGTGCTCTGGGCTGGAGTGAACAGCAGTTATTGGATTTCCTGGGCCTGGGGGGGAGAAGAGGCTGTGCAAGCACAGCTACAGATCAGCTGTAGAAAAGTGAATGTGTATGTCCAGATTGCACAGGAGTACAACAGGGGTCAGTGCTGCGAGAAAGCAAAGAAAATGAGGCAGGCATACCAGGAGGCCAACAGTTGATCTCATGCATGGAACTGAATGCCATACATGGAGGAGATCTCACTGTCACTCCATATCACATTGTGGCTACCTCCAACGAGCCCCAGTCAGAAACCTGTTGTGGACAGCGAGGAGGATGGGGAACGTGCAACAAGGGGATCAAGCTTTCTTGTGAGCCAGGGCCTGTTGGAGATATCACCACCACCACAGTCCAGGAAGTCAAGCAAGAATGAGCCCAAAGCAGGAGAGAGAACCTTAGGGAAGTATGCAAATTATTTTCCCATTACAGTGATGGTGTTCCCAACTTATCAGGGAACAGTTCCTGACATTTCATTAATCTATTACAGTAGGAAAGGTACCAGTACAGCAAAGATAAATAGTTATCTGCTTTTCATTTCCTTCTAGAGTTAGGAAGAGGCTGCAGTTTATGTATGATGTCCCCTTACTCTCCTGAGAGAGTTTGATGAAACTTTCATGGAAGTACCCTGCAATCTTCTCCCAAACATTTCAGAGGATGGCAGTCTTATTTCTTTCTATCAGGTAGGACACTTTTCCACACCAATCAGCGATAACTTCAGCAGGAACCATAGCAATAAGCAGTACCAGCATGCCAGCAGCAGCTGTTTGTGTACTATTGCTGTATATTCATTATTACAGTCCACAAACCTATTCCCTTTTCATTTCCCTCACCATAGCTATTCTGCGAGTGGCAGGGCACAAGTACTCCGAAGCAGAAGAGTCAACAAGCATGTCTTGATCCTATTGCAAGGGAAGGGAATTCAGAATCTTAACTTTTGCTTGCTGTTGTGACTATACTGACAACATTTTATTTGTTGCTGCCGGCCTCGAGGCCTTAATGGCTTCCCCCTCTCTACCTTCCAGAATATATGAGCCAGATATATATAAGAAGGAGAAAGAAGACTTCGAATGACATGTTCAGGAACATCATGTAATTCAGTGCTGCATTAGTACGTGAACAGAGGACCTGGGGGCGAACACTGCAGATAGCTTGGGAAAGGAAGGAGCAGATTGGAGAAAGGCCCAGGAGTCCAATCAGAAAAAAGTGAGGGAGATGTATAAAGACATAATGGGGCTGCACCGGTAGCACAAACAGATGTTGTAAACTCTTGCTGTTCAGTAAGCACAACTTCGCCTCCCTTTTCAGTCCATGGAGAACTACATTAGAGCACCTTTCTATATCACCCCCCACCCCACCCAAAATCATTACCTTTCTGCATGCCATCGGGGGCTGCATCCCTACTACTCCACTCCAGGAGACATTAAGCACACAAGCTTCACATGCACAAATGGTGACTCTTGTAGAATGATATCCATTTTAGCTGCACATACATCAAACTTCCTTCCTTTCCTTTAAGCTCTGTTCCATAAATCTATTAAGGTTTTAATGCATTTGCCTTTCAACTTGCAGAGAATCGCTTAGAAGTGTTCTTGTTACTCAATACAACTCTTCTATTTGGAAAATAATTCATTTTTATTAGTTCCTAACATATACTGCAGCTTTTCTGATTGTATGAAAGCATTTGCGTACTACTTGTCCACTGTGATTCAATTCTTAGGATCAGTGACTAGCCCAGTGTGGTGGTGATAAATGTATAGCAAGTAACCAAAAACACACAGGTGTGGGATGGACCATGTTGTATAGTGGCTACAAAGATAGGTCTCTGTTTTCAATTATTCTAATCTTTCCCTTGGGCCACCTTCACACCATGTAGTGCTCTGCCCTTTAATGAGGGTTGACCCACGCCTCCAGTGAGGTCTTCTCTCTCCCTTCCATAAATGGGTTCCAAGGAAGATATGGAGTCCAGCTATTGACTCCTGTGGGTGCTCAATCCCAGCTAGGCATTTCCAAAGGTTTTTTTTCCTCACCAGAAAGAATCTTAATATGTGGTGGGGAATAGAAGTGGCAGAGGTGCCTGGGCACTTCCACTCTACTAGACTCTGGCCCAGGACTGTGTAAGAGGTATCGATGCCATCTAAGGTTCTCCTTTAACTATGTTAAAGTCTCATAGTTTGCCTTACTAGGAAAGGAAAAGATGGTGACTGAACATGTAGCCCCTCTGGGCTCAGCAGGCTGGCTCTTTCTCTCTGGTAGAAGGTCTCTGCAGCACCCTTTCCCAGAAGCTTTAAGGATAGGTCTCTCTGACTGGTCAGGCAACTTCTAAGCTGCATGTGTGGTGGGTATCAAAGGCTGGGGGAGGCTGCACATCCCCAAGCAGCCTTCCATGGCCCCACTTATGGTCTTCCCCCAGACCCTCTCCTTCTTCCTGGTGCTCTGCTGTGAGGGGTTCTTCCTATGAGGGCCAGCCTACTTTCAGTCTGACATCATTCCATTAATAGTTACTCTTTGCAATTGTGTAAGCAGTTATGTACTCAATTGGTGGTAGTGCCACCAAAGCTGACACTTTTCCAGTTTACTTATGAGACTTTCACGTGGGAATGTGTCATGAACCTTGCTAAACCCCAGGTATAGTATGCTTGCTGCATTTCCCCAGTCTACCAAAATAATTATCTTGTTATTCAGTTAGTATAACTGTAAACTTAGGTCCTTATCTGAGAGGAAAAAGGGGTGTGTAAACCCATCCAGGAGGTTTTTGTGTTCCTTTTTTAGGAGGGGTGGGCAAGAAAAGGATGACAGAAGGGGGACAAAAAACCAGAGACCGTCAAAAGCAATAAATCCAAACAGTTGGCTGGGAGTTCAGTGTGACCCAGAAAAAGCCATAGAGAGAGATTTGGATCCGTTGGCTAGGCCGGGGGAGCTCCTCCTCTTCTTGGTTCCTCCTGTGTTCGGAGGATTAGGCTTTAGTGTGATCCTTGTATGTAAACAAGATTGCATCAAGGAAAATAACACTCTATTTCAATTTCTACTTCCAGCTGGAACCTCAAGGCCCTGAAACTTGACTAGCTGCTGAGGTCAAAAAAGGACAATGGGAGCCTCTCCATTCATTTCAATGGGCTTTGAACCAGACTTTTACACTTTTCCATAGTTTTTAGCCACAATAAAAGATGAGTACAACTTTAATACATATTTTACAGCATATGGCTACCAGTATAGCAATTTATTTTAAAATTTACAGTAACATCTGTGCCAAATTTATTTCTGTGTTGACATGCAGTACAATACCCACACTATGTCATTACTAGGCCCCTCTGGAGTAGAAAGACTGCCAATCATGTCTCATTCTGGGACAGGATGGGGATTGTGATATAGATAAATATGCATAAGGGACTGGAGTGATGCCAAGAAAATTTGTTTTACCTGTGACATAAACCAGATTTAAACCCAGTTCTCTATGTAATCTTTAGAGAACTAGGTCTTTCCAGTACAATTAAGCTGCTATACAACTAATTGCATTTGTTTGTGCTTCAAGGCAACTTGAAGGTATGTGTCACAGTTTCATAATGTTTTTGAAACCTACTTTATGAAGGAATATGTTTTGCTCTGCACTTCTTAAATATTATAATAAAATACATTTGGTACAACATATTAGATGTATCCTGAATATGTGTTAAAGATGAAGCTTGATAAACAAACCAACAACATCTGAAAGCCTATGACTTAAGTTACCAGTTGTTTGGAAATGACCATCAATCTTTTTATTTGCAGATAGCTAATCAGCAGTTTGCAGACTACAAATGCTCTCCTCGTCACCCTTTTTGTGTTCCATCAGACACATCCAGTTTGCCATTGTAATTCCTTTATACTGGTACTGCTCTAGGTAAACAACTCAATTCACTGAGGGTCTGCCCTAGAACAGGCCATCTGTGACAGCACTAATAAATTGTGCATTAAATTGATTTAATCTATATAGGAGACCATAATTTGTCCTGCAGCATGTCCTGTGTGCAGTTTATTCACATTTGTTTTTGACTTGTTAGTTTGTGATGTGATTTAGGGCACAACTTCTCCTCCCTTTCTCTTTTCAAATCCAGTTAAACACAGACATCACAATGCTGATTTGTCCTTCTGGTCCTTCCCATCCCACCATTCCAGAAGGTAGAGGGCTTCCATTTATAGCATGGTTTTTATCCTCTGTTTAAATGTTTTTCCATCCCATCATACCCAGTGCATACTAAGGGCCTTGGGCCGAATCCATAGCATGTTGAGTATATCTACACAGAAACTAGACATCAGTGACTGGTTCCTGCCAGCTGACTCAGGCTTGCAGTGTTGGGCTGTAAGGCTGTTTCATTGCAGTGTCCATTACTGGGCTCAGGCTGGAGCCGGAGTTCTGGGACCCCTCCCCCTCTCTTGCTATGTCATGCCATGCCATGAGTACATTTAAAATTACTTCCTGGGTTGAGACATATTACCAGTTCTACTAGTATAAGTTCCACAAGGCATAAGGGAGTGGTCGACAAAGGCTTCCCTTGTCGACGATCAGCTGAGCCGGCACAGCACGGCAACCATTTTTATTTTAATGAAGCCAGGGATATTTAAATCCCGGCTTCATTGACTATGTCGGGTAGCCTATTTTACATGCCTCTGTTGGCAGAGGCATGTAGTCTAGACATACGCTTAGATAGAACACTTCTAAACCTGGTAGAATCTTTCAAAATGATAGTAACTTTCAGTGTGATCAATGCAAATTGAAACTCTATGTACTCCAAAACACACGTGTCATGAAAGATAACACTAAAAAGTACATGAAATACTTTATATATTTAAATTGCTCTTAATTTTCAGTACAAGTAAATGGAAGGAAAGTTTACATAATGTATCATTGGATGGCTCCTGAGATGGCTATTCCCATAAACAGCTTTTTAACTTCAGGACACTGTTTAAAGTATAGACTTCATTGGTAATTATTGGAAATTGTTAAACCACTAAAAGGTTGTGGTACAATGTATAAAATGAGTTTTGAAGACTTAGTACCGTCTCTGTGGATACAAATTCACATATCTGACATTAGGGGTGCATTCATTGATCAAAGAAAGGCATAACAAGATCCCCAGGCTAGAAACTAAAGTTAGAAAAATTCAAATTGGAAATGAGATGTAATATCTTACCAGTGAGGGTAATTAACCACTGGAACAGATTACTAAGGCATATGGAAAATGCTCCGTCACTTGGAGCCTTTTAAATTGAGATTGAATATCTTTCTAAAAGATAGGCTTTAGTTTAGTAGCTTTCAACCTCTAACGTGCTGTGATCCCAACTTCCAATAGAAAAAGTTTCAGAACAGTCACTCATAAGTTTGATAGTATTCCATTATGTAGCAGGGAAGAATAATACCCTCCACTGAAGGAATTACTGAGTGAAATTCTATAGCATGTGTTAAACAGGAAGTCACAATGGTGCCTCTGGCCTTTACGGTCATGAATCTCAAAAGTGCTACCATAATAAACTAGCATTCTTATTGTCTCCTTCACATCAGCTGCTTGATCCTTGATCTGCCTCCACCTTACCTAGTGGCAGTGTTGTGCTTCCTCGGCAGGGTTGAGGCACACTGGCAGTGTCATGTGGAGGAGCCAGCATGCTTAGGCTACATCTACACTGCAGCACTATTTCGGTATCCCAAAATAGTTATTCCGCATTGAAATAGCAATTTATTTTGAAATAAGTACTCTGTAGATAGCATATTTTGAAATTAGTGCTGTTTTGAAATAATATTGAAATAAGATACGCAATTTGTGTAGCTCAAATTTCTTATCTTATTTTGACCTAATGTGCAGTGTAAATGGATCGTTACTATCCAGTGTTGTATCTGTTTTGTGGACAGAGGGCTTCTGTGTCCTTGCCTGCCATTTTTGCCCCTTTCAGGAGTACTAAGTTCACATGGAAAAACTTCAGAAAGAAGTTATTGTCAAAGGGAGAACTGTGGATATGTGATTGGGTAAGAGCTATGAACTGAAATCTATCACTTTCCTCCTTTATGCTCAGTGCATTTCCAGATAAGAAAGCTAAATGACACAATACACTGATATCTCTGTTAGTTGATATAAGTGTGTTATTTTATAGATACAAAGCTAGCAAAACAGAAATACTCTCTTCAGTACCACCTGTCAATTGTCAGTATCCTGGATCCTCCTTGGGCTCCAGGGTGGAATGTGGTGCAAACACAAAACTTGTTTCCCTGTTGAATCACTTCCTTCTATTCTTTTACAAGGGAATAACATCCATCCTCATTCTAACAGGCTTCTTTGCTGCATTTGGTATTGTTGATCATCTTCCTTGTCCCACCTCCCCAGGGCTTGTTTTCAATAGGAAATTTCAGCAGCTGTGAAAAGGCACTATGCTGATCATGATTCTATGGTTGGTGTAGACAACGAGAAATCACATTCAGTATTGTTTTAAGTTCTCAGGGGTTTTTTACATTAAGATCAAGGGAATTGGAAATGTTATAGGAATACAGGACAGATTTCATATGTTTTCCCCTTCATCATATTTATTTGATGGTTTCTTAGTGCAGAGTTGCTATGAATGTTAATATACCACTGTATGATAATGGTGTTGATTGGCTTTTTTTAAACAGAGCATTGCTATTTTCCTTTAATAGTTTCCTTTAAGCATATTTAAGCAATCAATTGTTCCTAGTGGTAACAACTACCATTATGTCAAAGAAAATATTGGACTTGTTTACAGTAAATGAAAAACCTGGTATTACTGGTCATCAAAAGCGCACACAGGGAATTCTGAGGGAAATTAAAATGTTTAATTATGATTACCAGGAGCTTTCCTGTTTTGTTTTTTGAGGGTTTTTTTTAATATAGTAAGACATTCAAGTAGCTTTATATGAATATCAAGAGCAAAAAATGAAAGTAAATTGTTTAATTTATATAAAAGTAATAAAATATTATGGAAAATATTAAGAGTGCAGTATCCTTCTGCAACAGTAGCCTTTTGGCAAATGAACTGACAGAAATGACACCCAACCATTCCCCTTTCTTCACAAGAATAGTAAGGGAGTAAGTGAATATATCAACTTTACTCCATCTTTTTTGTCTTGCCATAACATTGAAGTTGGCATCCAAGCCCTCTCACCCTTCATTCTCTTCTCCCCTCATGAAATTTACTCTCTTTTGTGAAAAAGGAGGAGTAATTCCAACATGGTCACTGCTTCTTCATCCCTACACTCATGTGCATTACTCTCCAAAGACCCTGGCAGTTGCTTCATTAATACCTTGCATTTCTATAAGAAACACAATTTTAATTTAACATTGAAGGTGCTGAGGCCAGCTGCGGCAGGAAAAACAGCTCAGCCCTCATTGGAAAAGAAACTTCAGTTAGTAAAGGGAAAGAAAAAAAGGCCAGGTTTCCCTTTTCCAAGGAAGAGCTGATGTTAAAAAGAGGTCTTCAGGTTCACTTCAAAAAGAAGCTTTTGTCCAGAGTTGGAGAAGCAAAAAGAAATGGTCTCCCCAAGTGAGAGCTCATAAGAAGGGAGGATGTGTTGATTGGCTGCGGAAGGAGAGAGCCATGAAATGGTGGAACAGTGGCAGAAAGAGGAGTCTGTTCGGGTATGTCTACACTACAAAGTTAATTTGAAATAACAGGAGCACTTATTTCAAATTTGGTAAGCCTCATTTTACGAGGAATAACACCAAATTCGAAATAGCTAATTCGAAATAAGTGCTGTGTAGACAGTTATTTTGAATTAGGGGGCCTCCAGCCCTTCCCAGTTTCCCCTGGTGGCCACTCTGGGCCAAACCAGGAAAACTCCTCTCCTCTCCCCCAGCCCCGGGGCCCTAAAAGGGGTAGACTCTGGCTACTGGGCACATGCGAGAGCCAGGCCCGCCAGCAGCCTCAGGCCCTCAGCCAGTGGCCACACAATGGCAGCCAGTGGCAGGCAGCCATCCCCCGCCCAGTCCCCCAGCACCCAGGGGCCGTAGACGGCGTGCGCCCTCATGGACTAGGGCGGAGATCATAGACCTCATTGAGGTTTGGGGGGAGGACCCCAACATCCATGATCTCCGCACTAGGCGGAGGAACGCGGCCGCCTACGGTCGCATAGCAGCCACCATGGCCAGGAAAGGCCACAGGCGCACCCAGGAGCAGGTACGCCTGAAAGTGAAGGAGCTGCAGCAGGCATACGCCAGGGCCACCAGGGGTGGCGACGCAGCAGGGGCTGCCACCTGCCCCTACTTCCCCGCCCTCGACCGAATCCTGGGGGGCGGGGTGGTCCGCGCCAGTCCGGGGGGCACTGAGCCGGGAGCTGAGGGCCCTGACCCGGGCACAGTAGAGGGGCCACCACCAGCTGTCCCAGCACCGGAGTTGGCAGGGTCGTCCGGGGAGGCTATACCAGGTAAGTGCCAGCACTGTCCCCTACCCAGGGGAGAGGCAGGGAGGGAGACCAGGGACTGCGCACATGGGCCATGCCTCCCACGGATCACACAGCAACTTGTGCACATTCGAGCACATGCCGTGCCACTCCTGGGCAGGTGACTCCAGCTGCGTGCCACACAGGGGCCGTGCCTGATAGCCTCATGCGTGTGTGAAGAGACCTGACATGCTCATGACCCCGGAGCGGGACACAGGAGGACGCCCTCCCTTCACAAGCCCCCTCTACACAGAGGCAGGGGACATCTTCCCCCCCACCTCGGCCACACTATACACAGCATAGGGGCCTGGGTGTGGTCTCGGGGCAGCTCCCACTCCCGGGCAGAGCCGGACATGCCGACCATGGCCTCTGTGCAAGCACATCGGCTCTGACGGTGCAGGGCATGGTCACCCTCACCTCGCAGGGTGGGCTGGGCATCATCCACTGTGTCCCCAGGGACAACTGACCACTTCTCTTCTTTCCCTACAGCCGCACCAGCTGCTCGTGCAGGGCGCACCACCCCGCCCGGGACATGCTCCCGCACCCACAGCCTCAGCAGGACCTCCACCACGCGGCAGGGGTACAGAGAGCAGCACCTGCAGGCCCTGCGAGCCCAGACCCGGATCATGGAGCAGCAGGTACAGGACAAACGGGAGTTCCAGCAGGAGCTGCTTGCCCAGGGTCGTGCCATCTGTCACCATCTGCAGGCTCTGGTGCAGATCATGCTGCCCCGTGCCAGTCCTGCACCTGCTGCCCCCCCAGCTACTGTTCCTCCTCCCACTCCTGCCCCCCCATCTCTTCCTCCTCAACCTCCACACCCTCCTCCTCAATCTCCGCACCCCCCACCTCAACCTCCGCACCCTCCTTCCCATCCCCCCAGGGACGCTGAGGCCCCCTCCCCTGCAGTGCTAGGAGGCAGTTAGCCCGGCGAGACCCTCACCCCTGAGCGCTGAGCTTCCCCTCCCCCTTCTTCCTTGCTTCCCCCTTCCAGCTCCCTCCTCCCAGTTTTCCCCCTCCCCTCTCCTGCCCTCTCCCGCCTCCTTTCCCCCATCTCCCCAGAGGTTCATCCCCCCCCCCCACAGTTGTGTTAAATAAAGACAGTTTCTATTTTTGAAAATATGTGTATTTTATTTGAAATCAGAAAGGGGGGCTAGGGAAGGGTAAGTGGAAGGATGAGAGGGAGGAATGAGGCACAAGCCCCCAGTGGGGCAGACCAGGGAGACTGTTAGCATTCCTCAGGGTGGAAGCTCTCCCGCAGGGCCCCCTGGGTCCTGACTGCCCCTCGATGGTCCTCCTGGATGGCAGCCTGCAGACAGTGCAGCCAGGCTGCTGGCAACGTGTCCACGAGACGCAGCAGAGTCCCCGGGGGCAGCTCTGTCTCCATGTTGCAGAGTGCCGTGGTGTCCCGAGTGAAGGCAAGCAGAGCACTCCAAGACACAAATGCTTTGCTGTCCCTCAGCAAGGTAGACCAGCAAGCAGAGAAACCTGAGAACTGTCTGTCCATGATGGGGGGGTCGGGTCCCTTTAAGCACAGACCTCGGATAGCCTGAGGCAGCAGACCCACACACTAAGTCCGACCCTGATGCCCTGCCGGCACTGGTTCCGGCCAGCCTTACCTTCGATTCAGGGTCACTCAATGTGGACGCGCTATTTTGAATGAGAAAAATGCTATTTCGAATTAGTTTTTGTGTGTAGATGCGTTATTTTGAATTAATTAACTAATTTGAAATAAGTTAATTAGAAATAGCGCTGTAGTATAGACATATCCTTACAGGTAGACTTGGGAAGGAAGCTCCAAAAACTTCAGAATTCTTTTTCATTGTGAACTGTTCACTCGCATCAGAATTTTTAGATTTCACACTTGACTGCTTTTCATGTTTGCAGATCCATGTTCGCTAGCCAGGAACAATTTGGGAGAACTAAATCTCCAACATGGTCCTGTGCAATTATTTTTGTTTTATTCTTTATTGTTTTTAAATAAAAGCTTTTTTTAATTATTTTAATCTCATACAGAATGAACTCTTGAAGACTCACCAATGCAAAACTTCCACCATGTACGGATTTAAAGATTTGGCCCATAGAAAATAATGTTCCACTAACAGATTAATCCAGATTAAGAGCAAAAAGACTAAGAATAGATCAGATACACCAAAAAGGAATCATGTAATCATATGTGTGTATGCACATATAAGCATTTCCTGTCTTTGGCTTGACAACTATCCAGGAAACCTAGTCTCAGAAGTATAGATTTGGGCGGGGGAGGTAGAGATGAAGAAATGTAAGGGTCCTCATGACTTCATTTAATAAGGAGAATAAAATAATAGGAAGTCTTTTCAATTCCAATCTAGAAGAAATTATAAAATTATAGTGGGATGAAGAAAAAAGAAAAGGAGTTAAAATGACTAGTTTTTCTTTTTTTAATTGTTGTTTAAAGATGCAGTTAAATATTGCAATGTTTTAGCTGGGGCTGAGAAGAGGGTGAAGATCCACAGGGCTTTAGTGTGTGCAGATGGGTTTCTATTTAATCTTTGCTATTTTAATTATAGAAATAACCATGAAATGTACTGAAACTTTGAGAGAGAAAAAATGTAAGCTGGAAATCAGAAAATGGTTCCAATCACTGAAGTCTATTAGATATCAAGATGTTCACCCAGGCAAGAGAGAGAAGCCTCGGCGCATCCACAAATTCAAAATAGACTACATAAAATTTGGGGACTATATTTTGGGAATCAGTTCTTGCACTGCAAAGAGGGAAACTGTGCGTGCCTTTATTCAGCAAAATACTTAAACACATGGGTAATCCCATGCCTGTTGAACAACGCACCTTAGCACATGTGTGTCTCATTGCAATCAGTGGACTTGAAACACATGCTTTAAAGTTAAACATGTTAAAATGTTTTGCTAAAGTGGGTCTAAATTCTTATATAATAGGTATCTTCCTTTTTCTAGTTTGTATCTGATACTTGTAGCAATTGCCAAATATTAAAATACTTTGAGATATGCTAACGTGGAAGTTCCGATTCTACATATCTGAAAGAGTTAATTCTGTGTGAACCCCTGAAAATTGAGAGCCAGGTTTAAATTGGCATAGTCCATCAAAATCAATGGAGCTACCCCCAAATTCGTTCAGCATTCAGCCCTGAATTTGCAGGGTTAAGTTTTTGAACTCATCTCAAAACGAACTCTGCAGCACTCATACAGCCTGAATATTAATGCTTAAAGTCTGCCTTGAAACCTAGAGAGCTAAAAGAAGTCTGACACACCATCCTTAATTCTCACTGATGTGCCTTTCTTTTTCCTCTTTCACAATGATACAGTGTAAGTTATGATTACAAGGTCAGCATGGATTTTTAGTTTTAAATCTACCCACGTAAAGGAAACTAACTTCAGAATAAATATGATTTTAGACTTCTGTTGCTTAGTGCTTCCCAAAATACTTCCTCTCCCGTGGCCACATTCGATGAGAATGAAGGATTAATGTGCATGTATTAGTCAAGACATATCAGTTCTTTCCTTAAGAAATTTTAATTTGGTGATTTAATAGTTTAATTTGGTGATTAAAAAATAATCAGTGGGACCCACTGTTAGACTTAGCTGCTTGTTATTCAGCCTTAGTGTTGTTTTCCTTCCATGTACACTAGCTCTTTCTTAAATCTAGTTGTAGTGAGAAATGCTGCAGTTGCTGCTTTTCTCATGTACCATGCTGAGCTTTAACATGATACACTTTCTCTGTTCCTTCATCACAGTGCCAGCTGCAATGGCTGCTGGTCTTCTGTGTCAGCTTTTTTTCATGTTTTTGTGACAAAATTCTCATTCCCTTTCTTGGCTTGTCTGAGAATCCAGAGTAATGTCACTTGGACCTCGGGGGCTGTTGAGCAGGAGCAGCAGGTAGAAGCTGCGGAAAGGAAGGTAGCATTAACAGCCGTGCCTGGCTTTATAATAGTAACTTCCTCCTCCAGGATTTGTCAATTTTGATTTTGCAGTTCAGTCAGCAATGGTGCGTGCTGTTTGCCTCCTCTCTGTTCTGCAAAATAAAGGGAGTCATTTTCTCTTCCAGGTGACAAGCTTGAAAGGGGAATTTCAATAGCTGCTTGATATGTCTGCGTGAGTGGGATGACCTGTTTTGTTTTAGGAATATTCTGGGGTCTCTGGATAATTTGAGTTAATGCTATTCCCAATGACTCGTCCCTTTTAAAAGTCTGTATCCCCACTGGAATTTCATGATCTGTAGGAGTGTGCATGTGCAGGGGGGTGCACATTATGACAACCCTTGGTTCTGACAGCAGGGGAGGTCAGTTGAGAACAGTGAGTTAGAGGGTACAGGAGCTGTTCCTCAAAGCTGTGCTCCCAATAGAGAATACCCTTAATATTGAACGAAACTAAAGAATACAAATGTACTTCAGGTAATATCAGTACATGGTATAGTGCTGGGGTGCAAATGAGATAATGGGTTCCTGGACCACAACTAGGGGAGGAAATTGGTGCTAAGTTTGTTAGGGTCGAGAACCAAGAGCTCTGTTTAATTAAGAGCCTCTAAAATGGTCAGGTGTATTTTCCCTATACTGCTCCTTTCAGGGATATATACAAATATAGCTTTACCTACCAAGACAGTGGTAATATATGGAGGACTTTGTGGTAAATGAGTATACCTAGTCAGCTATGTGATTTCACTCAAAGCTCATTGGAATTTTTCTATGCCTGCTTACAGTAAATATGTGCCAAATAATTTTGGCAGATTTGGGGTTATTTTAGAGATGCAGATACATTTCCTGTGGACTGCAAAGTATTTAGTGAGTGGCTTTTGGTACCCACCACATTAATTAGCTGCAAAACACTTGCTCCAGTGACTGTAAATTGTAATGTTAGTTCTGAGAGTGTTTTCATATTCACCAGCTTGCACATTGTGCAGTGACTCATCAGAATGGATTGTGTTCGTCATTTGATGCTTCAGCTAACAAATATGAGAAAACATGGGTTATTTTAACTGTGGTTAAAGGAACAAGTGTGCATTTTCCTATAAGAAACAATAGATTTTAAAGCCTATTTCTATTTTCCAAAACTGACCAATACTTTCTTTTGTAGAAGAAATAGAACACCCCAGTCCTGCAATGAATTGTATATAAAGCAGACCCTTCCACCTCTGTAGAGCCCTACAATTACTTCAGTGGGATTCTTTGTGGGCATAGGGGATTTGAAATGTCCTCTAGAATATGTTCCATGCTCTCATTATGGCCCTATAGATCCTTTATGGTCATATCTATCAATGCACCATATGGTGTGCAATTCATTGAAGCAGAATAACTTCCTCAAAGTATGAAATGAACTGCAAAATATTCAGTACAAAGGATGCCTTTTTAATGTAGTTAGTGATGATAAATTATTTTGTTTTTGTTTGGCTGTGAAGCCATATTAATAGCTAAGTTTTCTCCTAATTCGGGATCACTTATAGAATTTTTTGCTATGCAAACCTATCCAACTGAAACAGAAAAGCATCTGACTGATTTAATTACAAACCCAAGACTCAGACCAGCTTCACCAAAAGGTTCACACGTATGGTCAAATCAAGGCTGAACTTTGAATAAACCTTTGAGTGAACATTAACTGAATGTCAAGCCAACTGTCACATAGTAAAAGGCCTTCTGAGTGGTCTGGCACCCAGTTTACCTGTGACAGACTCTGCTAATGAGAATTTACCTAAGGTTGGGGCTTGATGGCAGCTGACTAGCTAAGGATCAGCTGGGTCTAATGAAAGATTATGAGGGGTCAGTCAAGAGATTCTAGCGAACAGGAAGCTGCTAATGGCTTTCATGGGAGCTGGTTAAAGAGTGTATCAGGAAAGGGAATCATGGAAGGTGTCATGCTTTGGATTCAATCAAGATCAGTGAGGGTTGTGTAATCACAACCCTGGGCACCTGACAATGCTTTACAACTGTAACTCTCAGCCAAGGATAATCATAACCAGCCTACAAATGTGCAGTTCCCACCCTGAGTGTCTGTACTCTCTGGTTCCACTCTGGCTTCTTCCAGGCTTGGTTGCAACCAGGAAGGTGACTCCAATACATTCCCAATCCCAGTCCATTCCCAATTCCAAAACAATGTGTTCTGCAATGTCGAGTCCTCTCCTACACAATTCATAGATGAGACAGTCTGTTCATTCCATTAAAAAGACAAAAGCGAATAGTGTTTTATTAATTTATTTGGAGTAAATGCACCCTTCACTTCAAACACAGCATTGAGTTGGTTTCTAGAAAAATTAAAACAAATTTATTAACAATAGGAAATAGGTTAAGTCGGGCGGGCAATGAAATGCCAGCTGTTTATTTGGTATCACTTAACCCAGGAGTGGGCAAATACTACCACATGGGATGGATCTGTTTTGCCAGATTTAGCCCCTGGTGGGCTGCCACTATATTTACCTGTGCTTCCACAGGTACCAGTGATTGCAGCTCCCAGTGGCTGTGCGTAGCTGTTCCTAGCCAAGGGAAGCTGCAGAAATCTAGGTGGACTGGGACACTGTTTCCCATAGCTCCCATTGGCCAAGGGGTGCTGCAAATTGCCCATACCAGGTAAATGTAGCAATGGCAGCCCTCTAGTGGCTAATCCTGGCAAAACCGATCCAGCCCACCGATAGTATTTGCCCATCCCTGGGTTAAGAGATACCAAATAAAAAATGACAGTAGACCATATAAAAAGTCATCTGGCAAGATATAGATGGTGTTCATGATTTCTCACAAAAGTACAAGATGCTGGCTTCAAACAGAATTAGATACGTTCATGGGTGGGGGAGGGGATACACACACCAATGACAATTAGCCAATGTGGCCAAGGAGGCAACCCAATGTTTTGAGTGTCCCTAAGCCTCTGATTACCAGATGCTGGGATTGGATGACAGGGGATGAATCCCATGATGATCTGAGCCATTCTGTTATCTTAAACTAGATGGACCAATGGTCTGACCTAGTGTAACTATTCTTATGCCCTTAAGCTTCCCTTGTCTTCAGAGGTGAAAGATCCTTGCCTAGACATATTTCTTATCTATATTCAGTTTCCAGACACTTCAACACATGCAACCTCCTGCATTGCCACTTAGACCTCCTGTGGTTGAAGGACCCATCTTTCTCAGCTTGCAAGAGCTCCGTTCCTTTGTTTTTCTCTAATGGTGGATGCCAAAGATGGCTTGTGTCCTTGATTATATCTTTCCAAATTCAGTGATCTTCCTTTCAGAGGCAGGATGATGTCATGCTGTTTATCCTTCCTTGTGGTGCTACCCATCTTTTGTATGAAAATAGGGCTTCCATTGTTTTGATTCATCATACTTAATTTATATATGAAACAGGTTACACAACATTCCATCCTGTCTGGGAGAGACCTGTTTCTCCCTTTGTTTGGACACGCTGGGAAGCCTAATATCAATGAATATCCAAAATCCCTTATATAGACTTAATACATATATTTTGTGATATTAATCACCAACCTGCCATAGGTTTTCATGAAACACCTGACACACTTTTATAATACAGCAGTATTGATTACTATCAGTTGATTCAATTGTTTATTACTTGAGGGTCAGCCCTTCAGTCTTTATAGACCAGTAAAATTTTTGAATACTTTTCAAAAAGTAAAACCCAGACAAAGCTTCTCTTTCATCACCATGGATACCAGATTGTCTCCTCCTTCAATTGTCAGCTTGATAGCTTTGTTTACCTCATACATAAATAGAACATCACTGTCTCTGACTGATGACCAAGCTTTTCAGAGAAGTAAATAATTTTGGCACTGTTTACCAACTCCCTCCAGAAATGCTAGGTTTAATCCCTTTTAAGTCATGCTCAACGTATCTATAACTTTTAATACACACTGAATACATACATCACAGAAGACTAACACTAAGCCCTAGCCACATGAGCCACTCCATCAGTGGCTCATCCACCTGCACAGCTACTAATGTGATATATGCCATCATATGTCAGCAATGCCCTTCTGCCTTGTAGCCAGACCAGACAGTCTCTGCACCAAAGAATAAATGAACACAAATAAGACCTATAAAAACCAGTAGGAGAACGCTTTAGCCTCCCAGGACACAGAGCTGCAATTCATTTTCATATTTAGCATAATCAAATTAGGAATCAATAGGGATCTAGAATGGTTATCTCACTACAAAAGCAATTTTCCCTCTCTTAGTATTCAGACCATCCCAACAGCTGCTGTGAGTGAGCCACATCCACCCTTACTGAATTGACCTCGTTAACATTGGTCCTACACTTGATAAGTAATTCCCTTCTTTTGATATGTTAGCACATATATATTTCCCTGCCTCTGTAATTTCCACTCAAATGCATCTGATCAAGTGTTTTTTTTAACAACAAAAGCTTATGCCCAAATAAATCTTAGTCAGTCTTTAAAAGTGCCGCCAGAATTCTTATTGTTTTTGTGGATACAAGACTGACACGACTGCCCCTCTGAGACTAATGATCAGTGAATTATCTTCTGATTATATCTTGCAAGCCACTTTTTATGGCCGTAATATGTCTGGGTACCCAGCACTGAAACTCATCACCTGATCCTAGTGAGCTTTTGATTTCAAGCACTGGGATGCTCACAGCAAAGTCTTCCAAAAAGGAAAAAGTTCAAGTAGGGGAAGTGCTATGAAAATCAAGCCCTGGAGAGACCTCGTCCCTGCAGTAGAGCTTGAACAGACCACTGAAGTCGTTCCAGATCACAGAGGATCTATGTACCACTCCAGAGAAAAGTTGTAATGATTTGACCTCATCAGGGATCACGGACCTGAAGAAAATCCTTCTCCCTATGATGGCAAGAGGCTTGATTCCATAGGAAGAGGGGGTACCAGGTCAAGAGGGTGTCACTGGTAAGAACAAACATGTCTGATATTGATGGAGCAGACAGACTAAACTTGACTTGACCCAAGGACCGCTGGAGTGAAAGTTTTGCTTGTGTACCATGTTTAGCTTTTAGTTAAACAGTGTATATTTCTGAATAGGCACTATTCGCTACATAAAACTCTCATTCATATTTAAAGCATATAGGAGAAAATGAAGCAGAGATGCATCGCTGGTTCTGCCCCAGGCCACTGGGGGGCATGGAGGGAAACTTTTCAGCCTCCTGTTCCAGGGATGCTTACCTACCACAAGAGAAACCTGTGCCCATTAATTTTATTCTTATATATTTTGAGTGGAAACTCATGTGAATCTCAGATGTGTAGAATGGCTTTTGCCTCAAACTAGGCAAACCTTGACAGGTCCTGTTGCATTATGTGTTGAATATTTTGAGTTCATTTCAGCTGAAAATACAGGTGGTGTGGACTTGAAGAGAAAAAAGTGTATATTTTTGGTCTCAGATGTATCTGTGTAAATCCAGAGTAAGAAACCTCAGATTTAGATCAACATAATGAAAACAGAATTTAGCCCTTAAACCCTGGAGGTGAAATTAAACTATTAGGACATCTAATCTATATCTGTTCCACTGGATGTTCCCTGTTATGTTGTGACCTCTCTGAACCAAAACAGCTATGCTTTGCATGGCTGTAATACAGAAATAAATGTAGGAAATCTTTTTCCGCAACATCTGCATGTGTGAGTGTGTAATTACAAAACACTAACTTCTGACATGTGGATAATGAACAAGTATGTTACTGAAGTGTCAAGTTTGTTGGGAGATAATGAAAAATGTGTTTTGTAAGGCCCAAGTAATTTTTTTTTTTTTTTGTCTTACAGTTTATTCTTGAGGGAATCCTTTTGGCTTGAAAGTGTACACTGTGAAAACAAAGTGTATGCTGTTATACAGCAGACACTATAAAAATGCAAATCCAGCTTGAGGAATACTTTATTCATGACCTTCTAAAAGTATTGAATCCCTTAAAAATGGAAAGCTAAAATAGTTTCCGATTTAAAAACTAAAAAATAAAATATATATTTAAAAGATTAAATTATACATAAACATGATTTGCTTGATAAAAGTTTTATAGACAATAAATATGAGAGATGTATGCAAATTAAAAGCAAAATAAACTTTTTTTATAATCTGTGTCACAAAGTACTCTATTTGGATTATATTATATATTTTTTAGTGTGGCTTCTATGAGAAACTGTCATGAAATGTGGGATCTCAGGGATTTTCTTACCTTGTCTAAATAACTTTTCCTGCTTTAATAATATGACATATTGCCCTATACACATGTAATGGCAGTGCTTTTCCAGCTCAATAACATTTTATGAACCAGAGTACCATACACATTAGCTAAAATAGCCAAGTTCCATGTTTATTTTGTTGAGACTGCTATGAAGTCCTGATTCTACCTTGAGATTTTTATAATGTACCTACCTGAGTTGCATGTCACAAGGTTGACAATACTGCTTATTTAATAGCAAAGGATGTCTGAGACCCCCAAAATGAAGAGAATTTTCAGATTTTCTAGATCAGTACCTCCTGCTTTGAGAAGTGTGCAAGTGGGTGGAGTCTGTATGCCTTTAGATTACTCAATGCTTAGTGTCCCCTTCAGGTTTACTATCATGAAAAATATAAGCTATATCTAGGTCTGCATCATTGGGTCTGATTCACTCAGCATTAGTAACTGTAAGGCCAGGTCTACACTAGACCTTGCAGCTCGGCCTAAGGTACTCAACTCCAGCCTATATAGAATACGTGGCTGGCCTCAGGTTACCTCAAGTTAAACTTGGCAGTATACCCACAGTGTCCGAGAGGCGCAAATCCTCTGAGTTCAATTTAGCGAGTCTTAACTAAAAAATTGATTTGCTCCTGCTGTACATATTCAAAAGCGCATACAACTGAAGAACTGTAAATAACACACAACTTCACTCAGAAATTTTTACTTAAAATATCTCAGCTAATGACTATTGATACCCCAAAAGTGCAGAGAACTGGATTCATAGTGCTTCTTATTATGTTTTTTTCAATGACTTCTGAACCCCTGAACCTTCTTCTAGTTAATATCAAGGAGGATTTCAGAGATCCCATGGGTCTGGTATTTATATTATAGTTCACTAAAGAGTGAAGGTGGGAATTTTGCTGAAAGCAAGTGTCACACTGGTTGTCATAATTTTTGCTAAATGTATGTGCAGATAATATCAAGGAAATGTGTATATACTGAAAATAATGTTATTAGGGCCTCATAGTTAAAGGCTGGTCACCCACTAGTCATGTGCATGAGATGGTCTCCACCAGATAGGAGGTGGATGACATTGATCACCATATCTGACCATTGTGTGTCTTTCAAATAGAAGTCTATTAGGATGCTTAATCAAATGCGAATTAGGAGACAGCAGAGATATAAAAAGATTAACAGGAAGAAGTAAACTGCTGGTGAAAAACAAAAGACC
The DNA here is from genome assembly GCA_019425775.1 of Rafetus swinhoei. Taxonomy (NCBI): domain Eukaryota; kingdom Metazoa; phylum Chordata; order Testudines; family Trionychidae; genus Rafetus; species Rafetus swinhoei. The sequence continues at coordinate 183,113,419 of CM033437.1, read as the reverse complement.
TGTCTAAAGTATTTAGGGTGCAGAAAGATGCCTTGGCCTCCTTCACTGGGGAAGAAAAGTTTTCAGCAAGCTTGGTCTCACGAAAGGGTCTCAAACAACCTGGTATAAAACAATGTGAGAAGGGCTTTAGGATAGAAGTACCTTGTTAGACAAGTGAGTATCTTGTTAGTACAGTTTAGGCTCTGGGGCTGGGGTGGACAAATTCCAGCTCACGGGCCAGATCCAGTCTGCTGGGTTAGTCCCTGGTGATTCCCCACTACTATGTTTACCTGCACTTTTGCAGGTATCAGGAGATCGCAGCTCTTGTTTGTGATGTATTGCCATTCGCAGCCAATGTGAGAAACAGTGGAGGGAAACAGCATTATCATATGAGCTGCTTCCTGCTACTCGCATTGAGTGCAAACGGCGATCCGCAGCCAATGAGAGTTGCAGTTTTGCAGGCATCGGATGATTGCAGGGCAAACTCTGGTGGGCTGCTGCTTTTTTGTATTGCCCACCCTTGCTCTGGAGTGTGCATTAATGATTTTCTTTTAGGTTTCCAGTATTTGTTTGCTATGATTTGAATCTCTGTTCCTTTATTTAACAGACTTATACTTGCTTTCTCTATAAACAAAGCTAAGTGCCGAATGTGTTAAGTAGAGCTGTGTTCTCAGGTATAACTATTCCTTTGGAAATAGAGGACCTGAAAATTCTGTGAGCATCCCATGGATAAAAAACTGGGCACCACAGGTGGCTGCTAGGCAAACACCAACTTCCCGAGTCCTCCCATCAGGAGCCTGCATGAGAGTAGCAGAGCTCACATGGGTTAAAAGGTCATACTTGTGTTGCCTATAGTGGAAGAGTCAGGGAGGTGACCCACATCACAGATAGATAAGGTTTCTTCATGTTCAGGACAGGTGGTAATGAGGGCGGGAACTGGCTTTGAGACATCATCAAGTCCAGACCACTAAGGTATGGCTTGACCAAATAAACTTAGACCATCTCTGACAAAGGTTTGTCCAAACTGTATTTAAAAACTTCCAATGATGAGGACTTTGGTGGGGTGGTTGCTGCACACAGGTAACGGGAAGTTAAAGCAACCCTTCAGGAGGGTTGCGCAGAACCCCAGCCAGTTAGAAATGGGCTTATTAGGAGAGCCAATCAGTAAAAGGCTTTCTGGAGTAGCCCATACATAATGGGCTGCTCAGCAGAACAGGAATCAGTCTCTAAGTCTTATCAGTCTGATAAGCGCCTGAGATACTGTAGTGCTGTAGATTAGATGTTTGAAAAATCTCTCTTACAACAATGTGGTCTGGGAGTGCTGTCAGTTTAGCTTGTGGAGAGGGTGAAGGCTGCAGAAATAATGGTGAGTGAGACACTACTAGCAAAGGTGCACTGCTGAAAGAGCTAATTCCCAGAACTACCAGCAAGAGGTGGTGGGTCTAATCTCATTACAAAGACCACCAATCTTCCTTGAAAACCTGTTCCAGAGCTTCACTACCTGTATTGTAAGAGAGAGTTTTCAAACATCTAATCTAAATTTCTCTTGTTGCGAATTGACCCATTACCACTACTACCACCATCACCACCACCTTCGGAGGACAGGGAGAACAACTGATCATTGCCTTCTTTATGACAATCCTGAATGTATGCTGCTACCAGGTCCCTTCTCCCTCAGTCCTCTTTTCTCAAGACTAAGCATGCCCAGTTTTTGTAACCTTTGCTCATAGGTCAGGTTTTCCTCAGGCTTGGTGTCTAATAATCAAAACACAATAATCAGAGGCCTTACCAGTGCCAAGTAGAACTGGACATTTATCTTATGTTTCTTACATAACAATGCTCCCATTAATGCACTCTTTCATGATGTTAGTCCTTTTTTGCCACTGCATCACATTGTTGTCTCATATTCAATTTGTGAACTATTATAATACCAAGATCATTTTCAGCCGTACTGTCACCTGGCCCATTATTTTCCATTTTGTAGTTGTGTATTTGATTTTTCCTTCCTAAGTGAAATACTTTGCACTTTTCTTTATTGAATTTCATCATGTTAAATTGAGACCAATTCTCCCAATTTGTCAAGGTTATTTTGAATTCTAATCCTGTTATCTCCTTTCTGGTGTAAGTGGAGGGATTGGGTTGGACAGGGGCTAGTTGCCTCCCTCTGCTCTCCCTTTCTGAGCTAGGAGAACAAGAAACAAAATGACAACAATAGAACTTGCAGGGTTTATTTTTACCATCCCCATCAATTATATGGGTGTCAGCTTCAGTAAAAACATAATATAACATGGTCCTTAAACAAAGGCTCGACACATACAAAGAGTTCAAAGACGGTCACCAGAGACTTACTGGTTAGACCTCAGGAAGTGCTCAATGAAATTGAACAGTACAATTTAAGTCTAGATTGCATGCTAGCCAAGAGTTTAAATAATGACTTCCTAGAGCTAAGATCCCATGTCTGTGACTCAACACGTAGAAAACTGGGATGATTTTCAAAAGTACCAAGTACCCTATCACTCGCATGGATTTAGGGCACTCATTTTAAATTCTTACCCTTTGTGCAGGGGAAAAAACCAGCCTTCTCTTGCACAGCATCCCACAGATCAAAAATGGTATTTCTAATCCAGTCATTCTTGCATTACATATGAATAGTCCCACTAAATAGTTTCCCATCTCTTTTTCATCCTTGGGCTTCCATTTCTTCTTTGAGTTCTGTCTGTGACTACTAGTGAGTGTGTTTGATTGGTCTCACCTAGGTCAACTTTCTTTAGTGTTGGGATATTTTCAAAAAAGATGTCCAAATATTTTTTCTTCATTATCAAGTCACAAGTTACTTCACAACTTCTATATGTCTAGAGTTGGTGCCTGAACATTTATTTGAATATCTGCACTGAGTTATCTCAGCAATCTTTTTTGATAAATATTCTTCCCTTCCTCTCAGATAAGCTAAAACTTTCTTTTCAACTGTTTATTTCAATTTTTTTTAATTTTCCCCAAAGCTTGTCTTTAAGTGCGCCTATTACAATTGTGTAAATTTATATGGATTTACTCTCATCTCACATTAGTATGGCCAATACAGGTTGAAACTCTCTTAACCAGGATTCTCTGGTCTGGCAACATTCATGGTCCCGCATGGATGTTGCAGGGCCAGAGTGACCTGGTGGAGGGTCAGCAGCAAGGATACCTGTGGGGCCGGCAGGGCAGTGGGCTTGTCCTCAGGGAGCTGAGGGCAGGGCTGCCCAATGTGTGGCAGCGGGTCTGCCCAGCAGGGTTGGGAGACCTGGCATGTGGCTGACCAGTAGGGATTAGAATCCTGGCATGCGGGGCTGCCCAGAGAGCTGCAGCACGTGTGTGGGGCTGCCTAGGGAAGTCCAACCTGTAGCCAAATTTGGCTTTGTGGACAATGTAACACAGTGGCTGCTTACTGCCTCTAGAGTGCCCCTCATGGCTTGGGTTCCCTTTTTATGGCCATTTTGCCTTTATTTTCCCTTCACCTGAGCCCTTTTTAGGACTCAGTCCCCAGTGACCTTCTAAGTTCCAATGCTTTAATTATTCTTCACTAGTTCTCCTCCAGCCGTCAATAGAGCTTATCAAGAAATAAAACTCAAAAGTCCAAAACAAACACACAATTTTCAGCTCATCTTCCCATCTTTAACTCCCACTCACAGGCTTTATCTGGCCAGGTTTCTTCAGGAGACACATTTTTACTGCTCCTTCCACCAACCCCAACGCTACGCCGCTCCCTGTTTCTTAAGCTTTCCCCGTTTACTACTGGGTGTCTCCTGCTTCTGGCAGTCGCAGCTACTGTCTCAGATGTACCTACCCCCTGCAGCTTCCTGTTGCTTTGTATAGTGGAATCACTGCATTCCTCTCAAGTGGGACTCATTTTCTAAATAGGGCTGACTTAGCACCGGGCTCTCCAGATCACAGGCAAGCCGGCCCATTGCAGACCACATGGACAAGGGCTCAGTTCCTATTTAGGCATGTAAATGGAGTACCCCAATATTAAAGAGCCTTATCAATGGGGCTGCTGAGTTCTGCACACTTATGGGAATTTGGTCACTCCATTTAACCATCACATTTTAATAGGTGTCTATAGGTGGTGCCAGAAGCACAGATAGCTATTTAACATTTTCCATTACAAGACTCCATCTTTACCTATTATGGATGAAATTTCCCCTCATTGCAGATGTAGTGCAGCCGGAGAAACCTATCCCATAGAAGAGAAAGGGACCATAAGGCATCTGAACTATAATTGCCCTAAAACAGCACAGAGCCAATGTGATTCTAAATATTTTAGGTTTTGGCCAAAATACTTTGCTATGAAGCCAAATATTTCTGCTGGGGAAAAATTGACAAAAAAATACATATATTTTTGTTCCAAATTTTCCATGGAGTGGATAAATGTCATATTTTCTGTTCAGCTCTGATTCTGTGCTAGTGCCCAGGCAGCATTAAGGAGGAGGCGATAGCCTGAGTCAAATGCAAAAGGCTGAAGAGCAGTACATGACTGTGTAACTGAAGAATGTAGCATAATGTATTTGCATGATGGAGATTAATTAGGTTTGTATGGGCAGCCTCAATGTTGGCATACCTTAATTTTTGAATGCTTGACCTTATGTTCTTTTGTTGTAGGTTTTTTATAACGGTCTATATTTAAATTCTTATTTTTCCCTAATTTCCAATGTCCTCTCAGATATTATATTTTTCACTGACTCACAGTTTCTCGAAATCATTTTCAGATAGATTCTTTGCTAGTAAATTAAAATTCAAGTGCATTTCACCCCGCAAATAGGTATATATTTTTGACACATACTTCCACCATATCTTTGCTCTGACCTTACATTTCACAGGAAAAAGGAAAATGCATTTGTAGACTTCTTTTTGCCTTTTACATCCTCTGCTAAATATTTTACTTTTGTTCCACTTCTATGTGTACATTATTTGTAAGAAATAATTAAAGCTACATATCAGTCTTCCATTCTATTTGTGAATCCTGCACAATTCTTCTTGGCATTTCAGTATTTTTAACAACTTTCCTTTCATCCACATTTGTTGTTGTTTTACTCCTTGTAGTACAGAAATTGTGAACTACACTGGAATTTTTAGCCTTATGATTCCAATGTTACAATAAAATATTTCTATCTGTATCTACATCCTTTCTAGGAAGTACTACAGGATGCTTTGCATTACTATTGAACTATTTTTGTCCTTCTCAGTGACATTTATTTGATGTAAAAGTAAGGTCTTGAAGAGGGAAGCAATCTGTGGAACCCTTTTTGCCCAGCATAATAAATGAATTAGTTTGTGATTTCCAGCCCTCAACTATCATCTATCATGCCATGGGACACCTCTTACTTTTTATTTTAGTTTAGTTTTGTAGATACAAACTAACACAGCTACCCCTCTGAGACTTTTTAGATCTTGTTACCTTTTCCTCTTTCATTTTAGATACAGGATAGCTTAGGTCTATTAAGGTATTGATATTGCTGGCATCTCTGTACTTAACTAAACACTATCCAAATAACTCTGGACAATGCTGCTGTGAGATAAGGAGGTATCACTACCCCATTCTACAGACTGGGAAATGAGATACAGAGAAACCAAGTAATATGTCTGTGGTCACATAAGATGTCTGTGGCTAAGCTGGGGTTGAAATCAGAATTCCTGAGTCCAAAGCACAAGATCATATTTTCTCTGTGTTGCTTCCTATACTTTTTTAAATAAAAAGGCCAATACTAAATTATAACATTTATCATTAGAGTTTTCTAATTAAACAGCCCAATTACCAAAATCTCAATTAGGTATCTTGTGGTCTGCTTGAGTAGTGCCTCTTTATCCAGTATTTCAAAATCAGGTGATCTTTAACTTCTTTTCACTATCGTATTCCATCGTATTCCATTTTCTTGCTCCCCTTATTTTATGCAATAATTATGGCTAGATTTAACTAAATTACTTTCAAAATTACAAGTACTAACCACCATGTTACAAATTGCCTAATTACTTGTTAAAGTGTACATAGATGCTTATTTTCACCATAGTTAAAACTATTATTTCAGGATTATTACGTTCTGCTGAGGTGGTACCACCTGCAGAATTGATGGCTTGAATGAAAGGCAGGAATGAGTCCAGACCAGCTATTGTAAATATCACACATCTTAGTTCTTGTGGCAGTGTGGGCACATAGAAAAATGCATTCATACAGGGCTTTAAAAGCACACACATTTTAAGTATGTCCATATTAGGGTTGATTTTGATCTCATTTCCACTGGTATAAATCACCTTGCCTTTACACAGACAGAGTGAGATTGGAATCAGACCAATGTATATGCATAATAATTGACATTAATTGTGGTGTTTTAAATTCAGTGATTTCAGATCTCTGGGCCTGATCCAAAGCCTTCAAATGTCATTGGGGGTATGTCTAGACTACACGGCTCCGTCGACGGAGCCATGTAGATGAGCTTTCTAGACATAGGGAAATGAAGCGGCGATTTAAATAACCGCCCGCTTCATTTACATTAAAATGGCTGCCTCGCTGTGCCGATCAGCTGTTTGGCGATACAGCGTGGTAGTCTGGATGCTCTGCGGTCGACAACGGAAGCCTTTATCGACTGCCCCATTATGCCTCGTGGAATGAGGTTTACCGGGGCGGTCAACAATGGCTTCCGTTGTCGACCGCGGAGCGTCCAGACTACCACGCTGTGCGCCAAACAGCTGATCGGCACAGCGCGGTGGCCTTTTTTATGTAAATGAAGCGGCGACTATTTAAATCGCCACTTCATTTCCCTATGTCTAGAAAGCTCATCTACATGGCTCCGTCGGCAGAGCCGTGTGTAGTCTAGACATACCCTGGGAGTCCCTCCACTGACGTAAGCAGACTTTGGATCAGACATTTAAGTCTCCACAATGTAGCACATAGCTGACAACCTAATAAGTTAAGATGATATTAAAAGGCTGGAGGATCTGGCTGGTCTAGATTCTTTTGAGCTTGTCCATATGGAGAGTGCTAGATGGACACATCTGTACCTCTGTAGCATGTTAGTGAAAATACTAATACGCTGACAGGAGAGCTTCTGCTATCAGCATAGTGAATTCACCTCCACAAGAAGCAGTAACTTTGATGATGGGAGAAGCAGTATCCACATGGCAGTTTGTCATGGATTTTTCACCCTTTTAGGCAATGTAGTTATATCACTATCAGTCTGCAAACCTGACTTTAGAATGCTGTGCATTGAGTTTTATGTGGCACTGTATATTGCTCCAGGAATTTATATTCAGTCTACACCAAAATTGGAACTATTTCTGCAGGTACAAAATTAATGCTACCATTAATTATCTATTTGAATTTCAAATCTGCAATCTGGAACAATTGAAACAGCCAACTCCCTTTATGTGCCCACACATTAAGGATGTAGGCATACAAGTGCAAAATTGCACTCTTAGTCTTTTGCACCCATTAATATCACACCTCAAAAACCAAGGCCAGTACATGGAAATCTGGTCTTTGATATAGTTGTTCAGTGACCATAGTACTTCTCCTACAGGGCTTAAGAGGTTAATAATAATCATTTAAATGTATGCAAAAGCTATGTAAACATTCTAACCTTCTATTTCTTCATGTACTAAAAAAAGGTCTAAACATCTTATTTTTCTTATTCACATTAAAACAAATATTTCCCATATTAAGAACTTTAATCTAAATCCTTGAATCACAAGCACACTTTGTGCACCCATGGAATTAAAATCCCTTAAAATAATAATTAATAAAGAAGCCCTGACAAATACTTGCCTGCAGTAGTATGAATGTACTGTTGTAATAATAAAATTTCACAGCTTTGTTAATAAGAGAACATTTATCATTCTAATTCACTATATTGTACATGCAGGATCCCTGCTAATGATAACCACAGAAAATGAAGACCTGCAGAAAAAACCCATTTCTTTTCCTCACACAGCTCCTGACTTTGGAATATCTTGCCAATCCAATGCACAGAAACAATCTCTCCCTAGTGAGATTTTCAACTTCATCCTTTGTAAAACCTGTATCAAGCAACCAGATAGTAACAAGCCTGTGATTTATATTACTATGTGCCAAGTACTTTTGCAGAAAAGGTGGAGAAATGTACTGCTTTGTAAAGTAGGTAGGTAGGCAGACGAGCTATGATTTTCTCCTTCCATCACCCCCATTCCAGAACACGTGTTCTCTTTCATACCCACAGAAACCCAGCACTTTCTTAGCCTCCCTCCCCATGGAGCAAAATTTGCTGATCAAGAGGCTCTATACATGGGGTATATGTGAGTGGGACTATAATGTGCAATGTGTCCTTATATCCCCTTCTATGACTAGCACACAGCGAGTATTCCATTAAAAGATTATCCTGACCCTTATTAACTTCTCCTCCAAGGATGTCCTCTGCCCAGTGGAACATAGGAATTACTGTTCTAGATCAGGTATTTGTCTAGTCCAGTATAGTGTCCTGTCTCTAACATTAGCCAGTAGCAACTGCTTTAGAGAAAGATGCAAGAAACCTCAAATTTAGACAACTATGAAATAATCTTACCCCAAGCTCTCACATACACACACATCAGGTCTCTTCCTAAACCTCCGTAGTTACAAACTGACTTAAGCCCCGAAGCCAGAGGATTAATAGCTCTTCTAATTTTTTTGCTAGCATAACAGATATGACTCCAGATATTCTTGCTAACCATGTCAGTACTGAATATTTCTAAATCTTGCAGGTTTATTGGCCTCAATATTTTCCTATGGCAGTGAGTTCCGCAGTTTAACAATTGGTGGGGGATCCAATGTTTAGCTATTTCCTATTAGCTAATTACCCATTTTACTATTGAATAGACAAGCACATTTCCTTAATGTCTTTAGCAGAGTTTTATTCTGGTAGAAATATCTAGACTTGCTCAGTCTTGTTTATTTCAGGCTTTGGCATTATTTATTCTTCCCAGGATGTATTGATGTACAGACCCTGGCTACTCTTGCAAGTCATCAAGGCCCAAAAGGCAGTGGAAAAGCTATATTTTTCTCTGTGAAATTGGTGAACCTGCATGCCACATAGCATGCTCTAGAGGGGCTTTCCCTGCCAAATAACATATGGATTGCAGCCAGATGGGGAAACTGGAAGCAGTGCATAATAGAACAGATCCATTGGTGCAGCGAGCCACACTTGCTATTGCAAGCTGTGATTCTGCTAGTGACTGCAGTGTAGTGGGACTCTTACACCTACCTCTAACCTGGGGAGATAGGTCAGGTTGTTTTATTTTTTTTTGCCTCTTCATAAATTCCCTGCACAAATCCCTTTTATTCAGGCTTTGTCATGAGACCTTAATTTCTCTTCCATTTAATAAAATTAATACTCATCATTTGTATGTGCTTTTCCATTGAATTCAGTAGGATTAGTGGATTCTCACTGTGGGGCAGGCTTTGACTCTCAGAGTTTCATATGCGGTGAGGGAGTCCTGTGGTACCTTATAGACAAACAGAAGTGTTTGGAGCATAAGCTTTTGTGGGCAAAGACCCACTTCGTCAGATGCATGTAGTGGAAATTTCCAGAGGCAGGTATAAATATGCAGGCCAGAATCAGGCTAGAGATAACGAGTTTCATATGTTAGCTATGAATAAAAAGGCTCTCTGCTTTGAAGCCCTTATACTTGCCGTCTTCTGTCACTTTTCAGAATAGGCCTGTTTTGGAGCTCAGTCTCACAGTGGCTCTAATTCCAAAGTTGCACCATTCAGCTATATGCAAGGATTAAACTACTTATAAAATGGCAGGTATTTTTATTGAGAAAATATATTGAGCTAGACCCTCCACTCATGTAAATATGGCCAGTAGAGCTATGCCAGTTTACACCAGGCATCATTTCTGGGTGGAGGAGCTGGGAAGTGTAAAGGTATTGAAGGTTGCTAGCCAAGAGTATTGTATGGAGAGAAGTTGGAGCCCAGATCACAAAAGTACTTACGCTCTCAACTTCCATTAATTTACATTTATGGAGGTGAGAGGGCTGCATGGATTTTTGTTCCAGTGTTTGCTTTTGGTTTATGGGGATTGGTTAGTTCAAGTTTTCTAGGTTGAAGGAAATGGCGTGACCAGGTGAGCCAACAGGCCCCAGGCAAGAGGAGGCGGCTGGTTCCGTGTTCACAGGAAGGGTGGGGCTTCTGAAGGAAGAGACAGGGTCAAGACAGCTGGCCCTTAGCTCCACACAGACTGCACCACTCCCTCCCCAGCATCTCTGGAGCACGCCTCCCAGGCTCTGCAGCATAGCTCCCAGGGCTCCAGCCACCTCTTACTATTGCAGGGTCCTTGGAATTGCTGGACCCTGGGGTAGTTGTCCCCTTTGCTCCCCCCACCACCCACTGTCGACAGTCCTGGATGTGACATCATCCTTAAGGTGGGAGGCCTCTCCAAAGGAAGCACTTCCTTATCATGGAGAAAGTATGGTTTAAGGATACTTGGAAGCTGGCTGGTCAGCAGGAGTCCTGGTACCCAGACAACTGCTGCATGGCCAGCTTCACATCATGTTTAGGCAGAGCCGTCCCTGAAAACAAAGCATGCTGGGGGAAGGCCATGGAGTTGCAGCAACAAGGAGAATAGGAGGAGGGACTGATCTCCTTCTACCCCTGCTGCTTATTTATGAGCCATGCCACATGCCAGCATACATGCTAAAAGACGTTGTAATGGCCTTGACATACAGTGGGCTGATCATGGACTGGATTACATCTCTTTGCAGAAAAGTCCTTCCAATAAGCACACTCTAATACTGAAAAAGCAGAGTAATTGGGTATTTTAATTCACTCTAGCACAGTCTTATCTCTCCCCTTCCACTCTCTTCCGCACCCCTATACTTAGGCGAAAATTATTCTTTCTAGAAACACAGCTGAGTGCATAACTGTCATTGACAAGCCATTTTAGATATGGATGAGTGTATGAATCATGCCCTTCCACAATGAGTCCTTGCCAGAAAATGTTCTCTTGGTGTTTTTAGCATAAAGAATCTCTGGAGTAAGATCTCTGTGGGTTTTGTGGCTAAAATAGGAAGTCAAAATTAAGGTGCAAAAAAATTCTGTTTACAGGTTACATGGAAACCATGATTTGCAGCCCTCTTTATTCAGTCACACTGCATAATAGGAAAGTACGCTGCAAAAGGAGAACCTCCCTTGGTATTGTAAATTCCATCCTTTGAGGTGCATAGGTGTAAGGAGGTGTGTGCTTAACAGAACCATACTGTATATTGTTCCACATCATTCTTGGCTTCACCATCACAAGATTAGTAGATTAGTTTAGTAATAAAAATGTCAAACATTGGCCTAATTGCATCATAATAAATATAGCAGTTGAGAAGGCTTGCTGCATAAATTCAAAAATCCATTCATTATGTGAAAATATTTATTAGAAGTAAATAATTTTCCAAAGACTCAAGGACTCATGAGCACTAGCTAGTCAAAAGGAGATGGATTAATAGTGGTGGTGTTGAGATTAGCTCAACATTCTTTTGCTTTGGTGTCATTCTTTCTATATTATCACATTTCACTTTTACATTTCCTTTTGTTAGTAATGTGTAATGTTCATTTCTGCTGAAGAAACAAGCACCCATAGCACAGAATATAGAAATCCTCAACAGGTATAAATGGGTAAGTCCCTTATCCATTATAATTTATGGATTAATTTTGTCCAGACAATGTGCTGTAACAATATCTGAAATAAAGACTGCTCTTACCCAGAACATTTATGGACCAGTGAAACAGCAGTGGAAAAATCCTAGATGCGTGGGGATATGTCTCTAGTAGCACTTTTGTCAGTAAAAAAATTGTTGGTTAGGGGTCTGAAAATCACACATCCCTACAGAAAAAAGTTTCACCCACAAAATCATCGGTGGCATAGTGCTATGTTGATGGGAGACACTCTGCTGGTGACACAGTTACTGCCACTTGTTAGGGGTGGTTCAATTATGCCATCTGGAAAGCTGCCCCAGTTGGCATAGAGCAGCTAGATGGGAGACATTACAAGTGCACCACTGCAGCTGTACCAATGTGTTGCTGCAAGGTCTGAAGTGTAGAGCTAGCCTTAGAGCTGGAGATTTATTTTGTATATCTATTGACTTGTGGGCCTTGTGCAACTATTTCAGCTTCTTATGTTGTGCTGTGGTGTCTTCAGCCTGTTTTGCTGAAACACCACACCTGCAAACCATTAGAGTGGTTAGGTGCTTGAATTTCTGTTCTCTCGGGGAAATAGAATCATAGAATTGGAAGGAATCTCAAGGCATCACCAAGTCCAGTCCTCTGCACTCATGGCAGGACCAAGCACCCTGACAGGTCATTCCTGACAGGTGTTTGTCTAACCTGCTCTTAAAAATCTCCAAAGATGGACATTCCACAACCTCCTTCAGCAATTTATTCTGGTGCTTTGCCAGCTTGGCGGGAAGTTTTTCCTAATGTCCAACTTAAACCTCCTTTGCTGCAATTTAAGCCTATCGCTTCTTGTCCTATCATCAGAAATAAAGGAGAATAATTTTTCTTCGTCATCCTTGTAACAACCTTTTTAGGTACTAGAAAGCTGTTATCAGTCCCACTCTCAGTCTTCACTTTTCCAGACTAAACAAACTGAATTCTTTGTCTCTCTTCATAGGTCATGTCTTTTAGGCCTATAATAATTTTTGTTGCTCTTCTCTGGACTTTTTTCAATTTGTCCATATCTTTCCTGAAATGTAGCACCCAGAACTGGATGCAATATTCCAGTTGAGACTACTCAGCACAGAGGATCAGAATGATATCTGCTTTTTTATCTTTTGAAGCAGTATTAAACTGTTGACTCATAAAAGTCTCAGAGGGGCAGCTGTGTTGGTCTGTAACTGGAAAAAAAAAAGACTTAAAAAACAACGAATGGTCCTGTAGCACCTTAGAGTCTATCATGAGCTTTTGTGGGTACAACCCATCTGAAGAAGTGGGTTTTGCCTGTGAAAGCTCGTGATACTCTACATTTTTTCTTAGACTCTGAGGGTATGTCCACACTATAGCGTTATTTCGAAATAACGCGTCTACACACAAAATGCATTTCAAAATAGCATTTTGCTATTTTGAAATACCACGTCCACACTGAGTGGACGCTGAATCGCATTTAAGGCCGGCCGGAACCAGGTCCGGCAGGGCATCAGGTCAGGAATTACTTTGTGTGGCTGCTGCCTGAGACTATCTAGGCCTGTGCTTAAAGGGACACCCCTGGACAGCCGGTTCTCAGGTTTCCCTGCTTGCTTGCCTATCTCGATGAGGGACAGCAAAGCATTTTGTCTCTGCATGCTCTGGTTGCCCTCACTCGGGACACCACAGCACTCTGCAACATGGAGCCAGAGCTGCCCCAGGGCACTCTGGTGCTTCTTGTGGATGCGTTGCTGCGAGCCTGGCTGCACTTTCTGCAGGCTGCCATCTGGGAGGTCCATCGGGGGGCTGTCAGTATCCAGGAGGCCTTGAGGGAGAGCTGCCACCCTGAGGAGTACTAAGAACCTCCCTGGTCCTTGTGCCTCATTCCTCTCTCATGTTCTTCCACTTACCCCTTCCTAACCCCCCTTCTTGATGTAAAATAAACTACATGTATTTTCATGAACACAAACTCTCTTTATTTAACAAAACGGGGGGGGGGGAATGAAATTCTGGTGAGACTGGGGAAAGAAGGCAGGAGAGAAGAGGAGAGAGGGTGGGAGAGGGGAAGGAGAAACCTGGGAAGCGGGAGCTGGAAGGGGGAAGCAAGGGGAAGAAGGGGAAGGGGAAGCTCAGGGCTCAGGGTCTCGCCGGACCAACCTGATTTTTCATGCGAATCTGCTCCTGGGTTTGCATGTGGCTTTTGGTGGCCAGGCTGGCAGCTATCCTGCCGTCGACGGCCGCGTTCCCCCATCTAGTGCGAAGATCATGGACTTTGGGGGCATCCCCCTCAAACCTGAATAAGGTCCATGATCTCCACCCTGGACCAGGAAAGCGCCCGCCTTCTCCGGGCCCTGGCTTGCTGGCTCATGTTTTGGGGCCACTGGGTCAGGGGCAGTGACTGCTGGCTCTGGGCTGGCAGTCTTGGAGCTGGCACATGCACTGTGGCCAGAGTCAACCCCTTTAAGGGCTCCAGGGAGGAGGAGGGAGAGGAGTGTTCTTGGTTGAGGCTGGAGTGGCCACCAGGGCCTCCTATTTCGATATAAGTGTCTACACAGCACTTATTTCGAAATAGCTATTTTGAATTTGGTGTTATTCCTCGTGGAATGAGGTTTACCAAATTCGAAATAAGCGCTCCGCTATTTCGATTTAATTTCGAAATAGCAGTTTGGCTGTGTAGACGCTGGTAAAGTTATTTTGAAATAACTTTGCTATGTAGACATACCCTAAGGCTATATCTGCAGGCTTCTTTCAGAAGAACCTTTTTTCGGAAGAGATCTTCTGAGAAGAACTTCTTCCGAAAGAGAGCGTCCACACACAAAAGCACATCGAAAAAGCTATCTCCTTTTTCAAAAGATAGCATCCACACTGAATGGACGCTATCTCGCATTTAAGCTGTGATTACTATGGACGGAGTGGCCACCAGGGCACCTGTGCTTTTTCCTCTTCCCTCTTCTTTCAAAAGAACTCACTCCTCCCCGTGCACACATGCCTTTTTTCTAAAAGAAACACTTTCGGAAAAAGGCTTCTTCCTTGTAGAAAGAGGATTACCAACGCCGAAAAAACCCCTCTGTTCTTTCAATTTACTTTTGGAAGAACGCGATTGCAGTGTGGACGTAACTCAGGTTTTGTCAGAAAAACAGCTGTTTTTCCGCCAAAACTCTGTAGTGTAGACATACCCTCAGGTGCTACAGAACCATTCATTGTTGACTCATATTTAGCTTGTGGTCCACTCTGACCCATAGATCTCTTTCTGCAGTCCTCCTTCCTAGACAGTCACTTCCCATTTTGTATGTGTGAAACTAATTGTTCCTTCCAATATTGTAGGTGGGGAAATCCATTCTAAATTGGAATGAAATGCCAACATTTGCCACAGAACAATAAATAAGAAATAAAAGATGACTTGGGATCATCAAGACAATCTGATATTGCTGGAATATTTTGTTTAGGCTTTATTATGGATATATTTAATGTTTGAATATAATATTGAATTTAATATTTTGAGGTGAAAGTTGAATTAAAATGAAAAGAAATCTTTGTGCATTGCTGAAATGAAATGTTGATTTTTCTTATCAAAAGTGACATCAGATATTGACATGGCCTCATGAAAAGTTTCAGTTTTGACAAAAAGTACATTATTTGACCAGCTCAATATGCTGACTTGTTAGGGATTGCTGAACAAGTTGCTTTGAGTATCATTAGAACAACAATAGTCTTAAATTGAAAAAGGATCCAAGAAAGCTAGAGGTGATGAGTCAATGACCTTACAGAGGCCTATGCCTTGATGTTAATAGGCAAGTTGGAGATGCTGAATAGTTAAAATAAAGAGGAACATTGGGAAATAAAGCTCCCCCTATTCTGCTAAAGACGGAGAGTTCACCCTTTCCTTGACTTTAAAAGGCATAGCTCTTCCTATATCCCTGAGCTTAATTTACTGCCTCTTCACTGACTCAAATAAGGATGCATCAGACAGGAGAATATGAAGGAGTAGCAACAAGTTACTTATTTGAGAGGCTTATGGATCTTCCTACTGTAGGTGGAGCAACACCAGCACCTGGTGAGAGAAGAATTATCCAACTTTGGATTTTCCTTTCTTCTCCTTCTTGTCTATAGGAAGGTGGAGCTATATAAGGCCTAGTCTACACTACACCCCCTAGCTGAAGTCAGCGTACTTACTGCAGTGTCTTCCATGCAGCAAGGTAGGTGGGGGCTGCTCTCCCATCGATTCTGCCTACTCTTCTCATCCTGGTGGATTACAAGAGTCGATGGGAGAGCACTTGAAGGTCTATGCAGACACAATAAATTGACCGCTGATGGATCGGCTGCTACAGCTTCTATCCACCATGCAGTGAAGAGAAGCCCTTGGTTGGCTGCCTACTCTCCTTCAGACTTTCTTAGTGCAGAGCCTCATTGAGAGCACAGGAGTTGTCCCTTCTATACAGCTCTATGCTGTGTGCATAAGTGTTCTCTCTTATGCACATGTGTGTGCGCATACAATAATTCATATGAAAAACATACTGTAAGCATCCGAAGAAGAGAAAATATGTAAAGCCCCTGATGCATCTTTCTCACTTTGTCAACATTCTCTTCTCCCCCTCAACTTCTCTTATTTTTCCCCCTCCAATTTTGCTATGTACTTTTATTTCTGCCAAATATCTGATGCTACAAAGTTAAACACTCTCGGTGCATACAGATAAATAATAATTATAAATTTCTCAGTGCTTTGCTGTCTCAAGTCCTAAAAGTAACCAATCCTATATGGAGTTAATTTTCTTTTTTCCCCTATTGCTAATTTGGCCACCTTTTTAAGATCTGTCACTTTTATTTTGTATGTACAGTTCTACACTCAATTCTCCATATCCATTTCTCGTTAATGAATACTTAGATTCTGGCATGTACAATGTATCTCTAATGCTCTAGCAATCAGAGCTCCTTTTTTCTTCTTTGTAATAGAGTGGATAGCCTTCAGTAGAAAATGGGTGAACATCCAGAATTATAGTCATTAATTACAGAGACTAACAGCAGAGCTGTTGAAATGCACCTGTGTCACATTTGTGGCCTTGGTCTGCTTATTATTTTTTTTAAACAATTACAGAGTTAATTCCTAACAAAACAACAGACATCTGGTTCACTATGAACAAAAGATTATAGAAATTGCCATTGTGGAATAGACTGTCTATTCCAGTAGGCTGAAATGGGAGGTGTTCTAAACCTGTTGCTTCACAGAAAGGCAAATGTGATCTCTAATGTTTTATGGGAAAGGAATGATGCTGGATGTTTATCCAGTCAATTAGCTTACACGGTGGAGTGTGTATAACGTAGTGGTGAGCAACCTGCAGCCTTCAAGCCATGTGTGGCCCATCAGGGTTCTATGTGTGGCCCTTGAGACATTTTGCTGATCATTACCCACACTCAGGGTTGCAGGATTCAGCTGGTTTCCATTTGTTTAGGGTTTTTTTCTTACAGGTATTACTAACATGACACACACGTAAACCAAGAGCACGTAAAGTGAAATGCATGCTGATTACAAACAATATTGACCGTGAGAGCTGTGTGCTCCCACTCCATCCAATCAAAGCACTGCTACCATTCAATTGACACAAACCTGCCATGGGCAACTGGGATAAGAGGCAGGGGAAGGCAATGCCTTCCCAAACTGCCTGGTTGGCCATGCCGATACTCCACACTCCCCCCGCAGACGTCCCCAACTTAGGTCCTGGTCTTCAGCCCTGCGCTAACAACCCTCTGCTTCAGGAGGGCTGGGGCACACATACCACCTGCCCTCCCCAAGCCACCTATGCTCTGGATGGGTGGGGTCACGGGCCACAAGTGCTATGGGGGGGCAGGCTGCGGGTTCTGGGGAGGCTGGGGAAAGGTGTGGGCTACCTATGCTTGGAGGGTGACCACAGGCCACAGCTTGCATCCCACGGGGGCCATGGGCAGCAAGGGTGGGGTTTCGAGCAGAAGGGGATGGGTTGGCCTTCCCCAGCCCTAGGTTCATCCACCATCCATGCACCCCTCAAATTCTAGGTCCAGAGCAGTTAGACCATCTTGGGTTCAACAATCTTTCAGGCCACTGAGATGAAGAAGGGCCACACATGTGGCCCACTCACTAGTAAAATGGGTAAAGCTTGTTAAATTGTTCAAGGAATTTTGGCCATCTTTTGTGTGTGAATTGTTCTTGGATAAACCCTGGTTTTTGGAAAAACCTGTTCATTATTTATGATTATTCAAAGACTTTATGTGAACAAATGTATGGGTTATCCATGAACTGTTCTCTGTGTGTATTTGCTATTCATTTTAATCACTGTGCTGTTGACATTATTTCTGTTCCAAAGGGGGTGAAGATGTGACCAAACCACAGCATCT
The DNA here is from genome assembly GCA_019425775.1 of Rafetus swinhoei. Lineage (NCBI taxonomy): Eukaryota > Metazoa > Chordata > Testudines > Trionychidae > Rafetus > Rafetus swinhoei. The sequence continues at coordinate 183,095,427 of CM033437.1, read as the reverse complement.
TTGCCACTATTTGGAAATAGTGTGGAGTTAAGAGAGACTGGAATTTTAAGGCTATTTTGAAATATTTTCTTTCTGGGCCACCTGAGTGTAATCTTTTCTGATACAATAGCAATAGGAAAAAAAATAGGCTAGTGTAATATCATAGGATGGGGTCTGGTAGAAAGTTAATTTTTTGCTCATGTTGCATTTACACACACTGAGTTTGTAGCATGTATATGAGGGTCCTGACTGCAGAAGTTATGGCCAGATCTGTGTATCACTTAGTTAACTGTGTCTGTGCCAGAGTTCTTGGCAGTGGTTTGGCTAAGTCCCAGCTTTGAAAAGCAGAGTGACATACCTTCATAGATTTTTAACAGCATTAATTCCATGGCTATTAGGTTCAGGGAGCTGTAGGTTCAGGGAGCACAGTCCATGTGGTGGTGGTGCATCTCAGATCCTGTTCCATGTTTGGCAATGTATCAAGTGTTCTTGCTGAATGTTCTGGTTTCATTGAATTGAACCCCTATCCTTATTCATTGAAAACAATACAAAATTTGCGCCCTAGATGTACATGCACAGTTCTAGTGGGGGGAAGTGTCTGATTGGATTAAGGAAAAATGGAGCACTGCAACCACAACGCATAGTCATTTCCCCTTACACTGGATCTGTATTCCTCCTTTAGGTGGTTGGTGATCACCCATGCATGAGCTATCTCCTGGGAGGCTTGGGTCAACTCTGCTCTTCTCTGAGCAGGCTGGGTCTCCCTCCCCAGCTCTCAGAATTGCTACAGTCTCTTTTCAGGTGAGCTGAGACATGTTCTGGAACTGGAAGGACTCACATGGCACTGTATTGTAATTAATGTATAGGTTGTCTTATCTATTGTATAGTTTCTGAAAGAGGGTAGTCAAACTCCTGAGGGAAAAATGGGAAATTGTATCACAAAGTGGATCAGTGGCAGAGTCATTGAGGGCAACAAGGTCTCCTGACTTTGAATCCCCCCTGCTCCCTAATTACCAGATATTTCTCCTTCCATTGTCTTTTGTGCTTTTCATGTGTAACCCCCCCCCCATCAATCATTTAAACTTTGTGTTCATATCACAGCGTGTGACAAATTTCTGTGATGTTCCAGATTTATCTCAGAAAGACATCACTGCTGCATGAAATGTAGTACCCTTTCCCTGGGCACAGAGCATGCAGACAAAGTTTACATTGCAGCTGGTTTTGCAGCTGCCATTGTGCTGTGTAGGGAGTTACAAATAAAATATAGCCAAATTATATCCCCATGGGGAATAATAAACAAAAACAAAAACAGTGTAGTGCCACACTTGTTTTTGACAGTATGCTAGTAAAATGTGTTTGATGTCAGGTACAGAAGTACAATTAACTTTTAGATAGATACTGGTGGACTTAAAATATGCTCAGGCATATGTTTGATTTGGACATGCATGTTTGTATATGTGTGATTGTGTGTGAGGAAATTCCGTTATGCAAAATTCTCTCATTTTTCAGCTCATAAATATTAAAGATTATGTATAAAATACCAACAATTAGCTTTAGAAATAGAAGTTACAAAGAGACCTATATCCAGACCATCCCCAGCCCTCCTTAAACCCTCTCTCTATCCCTAAAACCTTAGATAAGGGACCATCCACAGCAGGCATTATGTTCAAAATATGATTGAGATTCTGATTATTACCTTCTGGCTTCAGCGTATCTCCAGGCTCTTGCAGTCAGAATAGTTTACATTTCCCATTGGAACAATTTTGGAAAGATTTTAAGACTTGCTTTTCACTGGCTGTCTAAATACAGTTCTTCTTTGAAGGAGGAGAAAGAGATATATATCTGAGGCTGAAAAACCCTTTTCTCCTCCTTCACAGAAGACAGTCAGTGGAAAAACAAGCCTTAATCTTTCCCAAAGTGGGGATAGGATGTTGACTACCTATCTGTGTGTATAGTTCTTTTTAAATGCATTTATTAAAAATAGACTAGGAGTTGAAAGTTACATTGAGAAAAAGAAAGCTACTGACATTGTCAGTAGCACATGGACAGTACATTGTACCAAGCAGCTACTAATTGTACCACTTATTTGAGATTAACTGCTGTTAATTTCAGCTTCTTTAAATTGCAGAGTAAAATCTGTATGCATGTCTACACACCAACAAAATGTGAATTGTCAGAGTGTATATATATTTTGCTCCTGGTATCACAGCAATTGACTAAGCATTAGTATTAGCAGCAGTGGGCTTTAAAAAAAAAAAAAAAAAAAAACCAACAACTTTATGTGGAGGAGTGTGTGAAGTGGAGAAAAAGACTCATATAATAAAATAAAGTATTAATAAAGCACTACATACAGAGAGTACTGGTCTCATCACACCACACACATCCTCCTGGCCCACACATTACTCAACATAATGGAAAAAGACCAGACGAATGTGAGGGAGAAAAAAGAAAAATTGAAGAACAACCTGCAGCAGCAGCTGAGGCAGAGGTAGCTGTGAATGGCAACTATACAGCCTACTCGCCAGCATTATTGGAAGGAGGAGTACATGGTGTATGGTCACAAAGTCAGTTGTCAGAGAAAAGGAAAATTAATCTCTGACTCTGGCTGCACTGCAGCTTATGTAGACACAAACTCTGTGGCTCAGCGGTGTGAATTAACCATCCTCCAGGAACATATAGTTTACAACAATATAAAGGCCAGTAACATAGTTGCTGCCACTCATTGGGGGTTGATTAATTATGCTGAAGAGAGAGCTCTCTCCTGTCAGTTTATAATGGCTCCATTAGAGATCTTACAGTAGCACCTCAATAAGTTCTCTAGTGTAGCCATAGCTTCCATCAATGGGTCTAAGAAGCTAGGCTCTGATTCAGGAAAGCATTTAAGCACATGCTCAAATCCTATTAGCAATTTTCAGTATCTGATCCCACATCAGATTTCCTGATCCCACATTCTGATCCCACATTCAGCTGAATGTCCTGAATCAGGGCCTTTGTAAAGATAAAATGTCCTTTACTTCCACAAACAAATGCAAACAACAATAATAAATGCTGCAAGATCAAATAGGCTGCTTCTTTACCACATGCCTAGATGGAAAGTGAATAACTTTCATCTGTTACTACTCAAGGAGCACACTAACGGAAAACCTACTGCATAGTAATACCTTTTGGATATGCTACAATCTATCAGCTATAATAGCAGCTTCATCAGCATTGTCCAGTCTAAATACATTTTTTTCCTTTAAAGAAATGTTACAACACTTCAGCAAACATAAACTCATATATCAAATATCGTTTACTTATTTTGTACTTCTCTCTATTTTCTTTCTTGACTTTGTTTTTTAGCTGCGATATTTGTGTGTAAATAGCCTGTCTCGTTGAAAACAGCCTGGTTTTGTGTGTGGGTTTTTTATTTTTGTTTTTTGCCAGGATCCATTTAGTGATCCAAGAGTGCTCGGAGAGATTTTTATGGAAAAATTTGTCAGCCATTATAAACCAGCAGGAGAGAGCTCTCCCATCAACTTAATTAATCCACCCCAATGAGTGGCAGCAGAAATATTGCTGGTACTTAGATTGTTGTAAATTACGTGTTCTGGCAGGTGGCTAAGAGTTACTCGGAATTTACACTGGGTGTAACCCAGAACAGAATTTGACACACACACTTCCTCTTATGAAATCAGTCACTTCCATAACAAACTGTTCTTTCCTTATGCGCAATATTCTTAACCAACCAAAACTCTTATCAAGGCTAATATGAAATGTAGATTTCATGTTTTGCTTGTTAGTGGCAATTAGTACTGACAATCATGCATTGTGGCTGCATTTTTTTTTTATATTTTACATGAGATCAAACTCAGGTTTTTCTTATCTTATACTGATTTCCAGTTTGGACAATCAGTGTTTGGCTAGGAAGCACCTAAACAACATGAAGCTGTTGATCAGACAATTAAATTGTATACCTTGTGGTATCTATCTGTTTCCATATATGATTCTATAACTGCTCAAATTATTTGCCATTTCTACTTTGGAACATAAGGACAAATTCCTCTACGGTCATTAGTTGTGATGAGCATCTTAATCAGGCTTTCATCTTCCTCTGTTCCCTAAGGGCATGTCCGCACTGGGGAGTTATATCGAAATAACAAGGTGAGCATCCACACTACTAAGCCTGTTATTTCCAGATAATGAGCTTATTATTTCAAAATAATAACTCCTGCTTGTGAAGAGGAATAAGCTTATTTCGAAATAGTTATTTCAGGAGTTACAATTTTAAAATAACTTATTTCGTAATAACCTGGTAGCTTAGACACAGCCCAAGGCTGTGTCTACACTGGCACCCTTTTTCCGAAAAGGGATGCTAATGAGACACAGCGCAATTGCAAATCCGCGGGGGATTTAAATATCCCAGCGGCATTTGCATTACATAACTGCGCTTTTTCGGCTCGGGTTTTGCGAGAAAAGCGCCAGTCTAGATGCGATCTTGCGGAAAATAAACCCTTTTCCGCCAAGATCTCTTATTCCTACTTTCAGGAAGTAGGAATAAGAGATCTTCGGAAAAGGGTTTATTTTCCGCAAGATCGCGTCTACTGGCGCTTTCTCGGCAAAACCCCGAGCCGGCAGTTATGTAAATGCAAATGCCGCGGGATATTTAAATCCCAGCGATTTAGAATTGCGCTGTGTCTCATTAGCATCCCTTTTCCGAAAAAGGGTGCCAGTGTAGACACAGCCTAAGTGTTTAACATGTTGTTGTATAGAATGGTGAAAGAAGTTAGAATTTTTGAATCAGTTAAGTCATGTCAGGTCTTTTTTTTATTATTATTAATTTTGTAGCATCTTTCAAATGTTAGTGTTCTAGTAAGTCATGTCTTTTGTTTGTTCAGATAGCATTCCTTGAACAAAATATACAAATACTATATCTGGATAGTCACACAATAAAGATCCTCAATTCTTGATGAAATGCACAGAAATAAAAAAGAACTCCTAGAGCATATTCCCAAAATTGTCAGTGGGTCTTCCCCACCATTTCTCCTTACCACATGATCAGATCCTATACTATTTTTTATAAAAACCAGGGAGCCAAAAGTGCATTCTGGGTTGTGCCATGCAAATATGTGGTCTCCTCTTTTGCATGTCAATACCCAGAATGCTCTTTATACCTTCCTACCTTTTCACAGAATTTAAACCCTAGAAATCATGCTATGAGATTTAGGCATGCTTTTTTTGTAAAATGAATTTTAAGGACCTGTAATAATTTTAAGACAAGAAACAGAGCAGTAATAGGAGGCCAAATACTCTCTTCAGCCAACCTTCTCAAGCTTGTGATTTGCAGTTTTACAGCCCAGTTCTGACAGTTTTCATCAGTGATATTGTTCAGTTGAAGAAAATTATAGTTCACACTTTGCATTGTTTTCTCTTTTCAAGAACAAAGCTTTTCACAGCAGGCAATATGGAAGGTTATGTTGTGGGGTCTTTGTCATATTCACAGATCTTGAAGTGTACACAGGTATCTCTGTGTTCACAGAGGATCTATATTTATCTCACTAATGAGCTGTCAACACTCTCTGTTCTTGTAATAAATATTTGGATGCTCATCTTAGCAGCTTACCCCAAGATATGGTTTAACCTAGAAGCACATTTTTAAAGACTCTGCAGCAGATGTAATACTCCATGTTTCATGCAATACTGGTAGCAGATCAATTAACAAGTGATTACCTGTTTTCCATTACTCTTGTTGGCCCATTAATTTTTGAGGAATGTTTGGGGAACATAGTATCTCTTTTTATTTGCTGCTGTTAGAAAACTGGTAAATAAAAAAAATTAAATCACTTGTTATTAAATCACAAGTAATTTAAAGTTATTCCACTAGGATTGTATTGGAGTAACTAGTTAGTAAGTATTTTTCAATTCTCTAGTTCAATTCCACCATAGAATTCCAAACAGGTTTTTTATTATGTAGCATAATATAAATAGCATAAGTTACCAGAAGTCATGTGATCTTATACTGGGGCAAAGTGTTTTGAATTTTATAAGGTTTCTTTTCATTTTTTTTAAATTTAGATGGCATATGGGGTTTCAGTACAAAAGATGAGTCTAGTATAAAAATGAATACCTTTAAATGTCCAATACATTCCATAGCCCAAATGTTTCCTTTTCATATCACTATGACCATTTGGATTTCAGTGAGATTGCATGGATGAACCTCAAGATAGAATTGGATCCATTTTTCTCTAAGGCCAAGACTTTCAAAAGTGAATAATTTTGGATGTCTTCATTTTTTTGAGTGCCTAACTTACATATTATCCAAGGGTATGTCTACACTTGCACCCTAGTTCGAACTAGGGATGCAAATGCAGGCATTCGAAATAGTCAATGAAGCGGGGATTTAAATATCCCGCGCTTCATTAGCATGATCTCACCGGCGTGTTACTCCGAATGCCAGGTGTTTCGAAAGTGAAAGTGTGTGCCAGGACGCGTTAGTTCGAACCAAACCCCTTGGTTCAAACTAATGTTACTCCTAAAATTACTGTTTTGTGTCACCATAAATTGTTCACAACCCAAAGCTCCTTATCTTGGTATTGTATGTCTGCTAAGCTAGAATTTCAGTTACCATGAGATGCTATCTATACACCAATTAAAATTCCCAAAGATAACAAACAGTGTCACATTTTCTGAAAAAACACTGATTTCTTTTTTAATTAATAAATATTTTAAATTAACTTTTTCCCATGTGAAAAGTACATCTTGTGATTGAAGCTCAAGAGGAACACTATGGAGACTTGAATCTATCATAAATCTGGCAAAGAATTCTTGACTGAAATTGGGCAATCTGATTAACTCCTGTACCTCAGTTTCTTCACCTACAGATGTACCTTATAGAAGCATTGTGAGCTCCATTAATGTTTTTAAAGAACACTTATATGTTTCTATGAAGGGGCAATATAGGCATTATTATTCACTGGTTTTGATTTTAGCATGGTAAATGAATCATTGTGGCACAGGTTGCTTCGCAACCAAAATCCAAGACTAACAAATTAAATTAAGCCTTCCAGGTGTTGCTGGGCAAGTATACATTATTTGCCCTTTAAAGATATGACAGTATAATAGTGTTTTGAGGCTGAAATCATGCTATTGAATGAATAGCACAAAATATAGACAAGAGTGCAAATCCTGTTTGTAATGCTCTCTTTGGATAATTGCCTTCTATTAAAGAGCTAATAAAAACACATCAGCATAAAGTGAAAATTGTTCTTCAGTAACTTATTGTTGTAATAGAGCAATTTAGCCATTTTCATTCACAATACTACATCTTGAGTAGTAGCTCTCTTGCAAAGCCCCAGTTCAAGCAAAAACCTCCAAAATACGCACTCTTGCTCTGTATCATGGTACATAAAATTACCAATGGTGACATTATAACGTAGAAAATCACCTATGTAGAATATGAAAAAAACCCACCAAACTAATGTAGTAAGATAATAAAACTAGATAACTTCAGAAATGCAGTGATATGGAAGTTTCTTACAAATGATTATAGTTAGGCCTGGTCTGAAAAGCAAATGAATCACTATCAACATGCAGAACCTAATACTTTTAATTAAACTTTCATCCTCAGAGGGGTGAAGTAAGGCCACACTCTGTCATTTATGGATCTTCTGATAAAACATCCACTTTGTTATAAAAGATAAGATTGCAAACTGCTGTGAGCCTATAATTCAATATATACTGTATTTGATAATTATATGTTTAGAATACTGGAAAACACATGTTTATTTTTTTTTCTTCCAAAGGCTATCTAATTGTATTGTTAAGATGTGGAAATTATACACATCTATTTTAAGAACAGTGATTTTTTTCCTACCAGATTACCTTTTTGTTATAAATCAGGTCACCTTGCACATTGGTAACTCAGGACTTTGCATCTTCGTAGACTGAAACATTTAAACTACCATATAGGCATTTGAAGGAACAGAACCTTACACAGGCACTTTTTAGACTCTTGGAGGAGGGGTACATGTGGGAGGGAACAACTGCTAACTGAGAAGAACAGATAGTTACTGTAATGGGGTTTCATGCTTTCCTTCCTAGGGGCAGTGGGCACTGTCTGGGATTCTCTGTTCGGTGTCCTCATCCGGTTCCCTCGTTTTAGTCCTTTGACCTTCACAGCTGCCTCGTGTTTTCTTTGATTGGTCACTCATAATTGTTTGGAATTCAGGGTTCTATGGATCCTCCCCATAAGCTACAGGAGGGTCCTTTTATTTGTGGACAGTCTTCTGCCCACCCACCTCCTGGACCCCAATAGGACCACAACTTTTCCTTTGCACTCTTATAAACCAACTGGCATGGGGGAAAAAAGACACTTCAGCTAAAAGAAACCCATTATGTCTTACACACATCTTTGCTTTTTCCCTTTTCTGAGTATGCTTAGAAAGACCAAAGGGCTTGGGAAACGTCAGTGCTATTATACTGGGGAAATACTATACTTACGGCTCTATTTTACCACCTCAAAGCGGATTTTATTTGGCTGTCAAACAGTGCTTTTTAGCTTGTAGACAATATGAACAGGATTTGTTCTTTAAAAATAGTCCCAAACATTCCCATTCTTCATGGGAAAAAAATTCAGGTTTAACTAGGAAATAAATTCAAAGTCAAATTTCCTGTTAAGTCATCCATGGGACTTGTTTCTATTCCTCGGAGAATAGTATACCACAGGTCTACTGAGGCTAAATATAAGCTTAATTTTAAAAGAAAGACAGCATTCACTCTGTTGTAGTTTTCTCTTTTTATTCTACCTGAAAGTCAAACAGGTCTTAAAGATTTTCATGGTGACTTGCTTTATTTATTTTATTAGTGCTCTAGTTTTTGATCTATTTTACACTAAAGTTAGTTAAGTGTATAGTGACACAGCTATATTCCGTATCGGATATGTTCATGGCTTTGTTGTTCTACACTGCAGCGTAGCTCGAAATAAGATACTCAATTTGAGCTACACAAATTGTGTATCTTATTTCAATCTTATTTTGAAATTGCTTATTTCATAATTTGGTGTTGTCTACACAGTGCCAGATTTTGAAATAACACACAATTCTGATACATCCCTTACTCCTCATGGAATGAGGTTCACAGGGATGTCAAAATAGTGAACCCATTGTATTTTGAAATAACAGGCTTGGTATGAAGACACGGGATAGCTATTTCAGGGTACTCTGATATCCTGAAATAGCATATCAGTGTAGACATAGCCTAACTAAATGTTATTTTATCAATATTAAACAGTCAATTCACATGTTGTTTTGTGGTCTTTCCAATGTCTGATCCTACTCTGAATTGAAGCTCCTTGTTACACTGAATTCAGCTCCCATTGGGAGTTGCAGATATTTTCACTTATCTCGGGAGAAATCTGCTAAGTGTGGTTAACTGGGATACTGAATTCTAACTGATAAATGTGGCTGTTCCATGAAAGAAGCAAAATAATGTTCTGAGCAAACAGGTGTAAGGGCATGAGATTGTGGAAGCATGTTTTCTATAAGATCTATCACAAAAAATTGCCCCTGGCAAATGCTGAGCTGGGACCGAGGGAGTTTTGTTATCTAGCCCAGGAGAAGCATAGCTTTTATGTGTTTTTTGTTGTTGTTTTATTTTTTTGGTCTTATGTTTGTGAAACTGTTAGTTTTCTGGTCTGACAGCAGCAGACCAAAGAGACATAATTAAAACAAAGACATTTCCGTCTGCTGTTTTTCTTTGTTTGCTGATGTGAAGCCAAGCAATCTATGACACTTCACAAAACGATGGTGCTGGTGAAGCAAGATGGGCAAGAGCTCTCACTTTATCTTCATTTCCTTCCCACGGTGTAGCTCAGGGAGGAATTGTTTTGATTACTGTTGTTGTTTTTTAGTTTTCAAAAAGAATGCATTATTAATAGAGCTTGTGGGAAGGATTAGTAACGAAACTCATAAATTCCAAAATTCTCTGCAGAAGAAAAAAACGAAAAGAAATCATTATAGGTTGATCAAGATGTTTTGTTTTGGTTTTTAGCTTTTTATTTATTATTATAACGTATCCTTTTAAAACGAAAAGTCAATTCAAAACAAAAAAAGTTGAAATGGAATGCTATGATGATGTTTGAATATTTCACTGCCCAGTCCTCCAAATTTTACTCCTAAATGATATCTTAGTGTTTTAGAAAGTATTTTCACTTTGGCAGAACTTCATTATCTGATAGATAATTTTAACAGTTAAGCTTGATGACCTGCTCTACCACCAGCTTTGCTTCGTATTTTCTGGTAACAGAAATGCTACCCTCCCCCACCCCCGCCCCGCCCCTGCCCCGCCCGCCCGCAATGGTAAAGGAATGAAGGGTTAGATCTACAAGGAGGACATAAACAACACATTACAACACCTAACATTCAGGTGCCCTGCCACCCAGCGGAATGCCCCAAGTTAGGCACATATGAATGCAATCTATGGAAACCAGCCAGTGGAGTAGGGACATTCTGAAGTTACCCAATAGCAAATGCTGAGGAACGGAATGTTCCTAAAACCCTGCCTTCAAAGACTTAGGTACCTAAATCTGAGGAGGAGGGAGGCACCTTCTCTGTTTTGGGATTCACAGCCATGAACCTTCTCCTGGAGTTAGACACAACAAAAATAGATGCCAGTGCCTTTACACCCCCCTCCCTAGAACATTTAGCCCAGTAGTTAACACGTCCATGACAGAAGACCTGGTGTAATGAATAGGACTAGGTATGGAGGCCCCTGACCCTGCCTCATCCCACCTGAGAACAGAGCAGAGAAGAAGCCCTCCAGGCAGACTAGACTGGCTACAGAGGAGCTACTAATCAGAGGGGCTTATGGAGCAGACAATCAGGGACCAGAAGAGCCATATAAAAGGAAGCAGCAGAGGCAGAGGTGCCACTTGCTGCCTGGAGTTTGAAGAAGGAGAACAGGGTGCCTGTCTGAGTTACTGATGATATGGCAAACAACTATCAGCTGGGAGGGAGAGGTGCTGGTGAGAGGCAGGTGCCATGCCATTGTAAGAAATGAAAGAATGCTCACACCTGACAAGAAAGGGAAAACCCATGAGAGGCGGGTGCTTGTGCCATTACATCTGGGTTCATTTGATGTGGTGCAGTGATTTGAATGTAGTGGTCTCTGATGGCAGGTGAGTGCCCTAAACACTGAGCTAAAGATATTAAAGAGGTGAAGGTGGACCATCACTCTTCCATTTTTGTTCTCTTGACATGCCTACTATTACAGGCCCTGTACATGAGATAGGGTATGTATAGCTTGAGAATCCCATTGGGTCTAAGGCATTAGATGGGCACATGGGCATCAGAAAGGTGGGTTGCCTTGGGGACTCCAACAGAAACTCTAGTGCCTAAGGAATTCAGGTGCCTACAAGGTTATATGAGAGCTGAAATGGGGGTTCTGAGGATCCAGATTCTGGATTTAGGCCTTTATCTCTTTATGGAAGTAGCTCAAGTGCCCTCTGTGTGTGTGTGTGTGTGTGAGATCCCAAATTTTTAAAACTGTGGTGGGGGCAAAGCATTCAACATATGATTTTGTCTATTTCCCCCCTTAGTGTCCTGCTAGGTCCTGACATGTTTTGAGCAGTGTGCAACTTTCTAATGAAACTTGAAAGAAGCACTTGCATGATGTCTCCCTCTTTTTCTTGTCTTTTGAGACTGTAAGGAGGGCAAGTCAAAAGTAGCAACTCCTTTCCAAATTATTTTTTTAAACAAAACCAAACCTTTTAATCATTGGTCATTGAATTGTTCTATGCTTCAGCAAAACAAATTTCTGATTAATTTTAAATAAAAATGTTGAAAAAAAGTCAAAAGTAAGAAAAGGGGTTAGGAAAGGGAATTTTGTTTTGCAAAAGTGTCCATTTCCTTCAAAATGTCATTCATTTTTTAATTATTTTTTTCACCTAGCTCTAATTGTGAGCCCTTTCTGTATTAATATATGTGGGTATGTCTACACAGCAAAGTTATTTTGAAATAACAGCCGTTATTTTGAAATAACTTTCCTAGCATCTACACACGCCAACCGCTACTTCGAAATTATTTTGAAATAGCAGAGGGCTTATTTCGAAATTGGTAAACCTCATTCTATGAGGAATAGCGCCTATTTCAAAATAGCTATTTCGAAATAGGCTCTGTGTTGACAGGAAATAGGGGCTATTTCAAAATAGGGGGCCTCCAGCCCCTCCCAGGGTGCCCTGGTGGCCACTCTGGGCACAAACAGGAAAACTCCTCTCCTCCCTCCTCCCAGAGCCCTTAAAGGGGTAGAGTCTGGCCACAGTCTTTTGTGGCTAGCACCAGGCCTGCCAGCCCAGAGCCACTCTGCTGCTGCCCCTGACCCAGGCTGCGGCATGAGCCAGCAAGCCACTGGCAGCCAGCCCTCCACCACTCCCCAGGACCAGTCTGCCAGCTCCCAGGAGCCTGCTAGGGGCTGGAGAAGGCGGGCAGCTTCTTGGTCCAGTGTGGAGATCGTGGACCTGATTGAGGTTTGGGGGGATGCCACCAACATCCATGATCTCCACACTAGATGGAGGAACACGGCCATCTACAGCCAGATGGCTGCCAGCCTAGCCACCAAAGGCCACATCCGAACCCAGGAGCAGGTTCGGATGAAAATTAAGGAGCTGCAGCAGGCGTATGCCAGGGCCACGGGGGGCAGCTCCCAACCAGGGGCAGACCCAGACCCCTGCCCCTATTTGGATGCCCTGGACCACATCCTGGTGGGGTGGGACGGTCCGTGCCCCCCAAGTAGTCATTGACCTTGGGGCAGAGGGCCCTGACCAGGGCACGGAGGAGGAGGAGGAAGGCCAGGAGCCACAGGAGCCTGGAGGGAGCGTGCCACGCAGCCAGGACCCCCAAGCCATCCCAGCAGACCTGTCACTGGTGTCATCCGAGGCCGGTGAGGCAACAACATGTGAGTGCCATCACTGTCCCCTTATGCGGGGGTGGAAGGAGAGGGAGACCAGGGACTGCGCGCACGGGCCTTGCTGACCATGGATCATGCAGCAACTTGTGCATGTGCAACCACGTGCTGTGCCACCCCTGGGCACGTGGCCCCAGCTGGCTGCCACACAGGGGCCTTGGCCTGTTAGCCACATGTGTGTGTGAAGAGACATGATGTGCTCCTGACCCCGGGGTGGGATACAGCAGGATACCCTCCTTCCACAAGCCCCCTCTACACAGAGGAAGGGGACATCTACCCCAGCACAAACCCATACTGATGCAGCACAGGGGCATGTGTGCAGTCTCGGGGCAGCTCCCACTCCCAGGGATAGCAGGACGTCCCGAATGTGGCCTCTGTGCAAGCACATCGTCTCTGATGGTGCGGAGAACTGTCGTCCTCACTTGCAGAGGGGGGCTGGGCTTCACCCACTATGTTCCCAGGGATAACTGACCACTTCTCTTGTTTCTCCACAGCCATACCAGCTGCGAGTGAAGGGCGCACCACCCTGCCCAGGACATCCTCCCACACCCGAGCACTCTGCAGGCTGACATGTGCACAAGAGGACTACCAGCGGCAGCACCTGGGGGCACTGCAAGCCCTGCACTGTATCCTGGAGCACTGGGTGCAAGAAGACCTGCAGCTCTGGTGGGAGAGCTGGCAGGAGCAGCTTGCCCAGGGCCGTGCCATCTGCGAGCACCTACAGACCCTGGTGCAGAGATTACTGCCTCTTGCCGCTCCAGCCCCTGCTGTCTCCCCAGCTACTGTTCCTCCTCCCACTCCTTTCCCCCCTTCCGCTTCTCCCTTAACACCCTTCACACACCCCCCTCTGGGGATGCTGAGGCACCCGCACCTGCGTGGCTGGGAGACAGTTGGGCCGGCAAGACCCCCCAACCCTGAACCCTGAGCTTCTCCTTCCCCTTCCTCCCCTTGCTTCCTCCTTCCAGCTCCCTCCTCCCAGGTTTTCCCCTCCCCTCTCTCACCTTCTCTCCTCCCCTCTCCCGCCTTCTTTCCCCAGTCTCACCTGAGTTTCATTCCGCCCCACCCCAGTTTTGTTGAATAAAGAGACATTGTTTTCATGAACACATGTATCTTTTATTTTACATCAGGAAGGGGGGTTAGGGAGGGGTAAGTGGAAGGATGTGAGGGAGGAATGTGGCACAAGCCCCCAGTGGGGCACACCAGGGAGACTGTTAGTGCTCCTCCGGGTGGAAGCTCTCCCACAGGGCCTCCCGGATACAGACAGCCCCCCGATGGACCTCCTGGATAGCAGCTGTGTGGGGCTGCGTGTACAGGCCGGCCAAGTGGTCGGCCTCTGCCATCCAGCCTGGCAAGAAAGCCTCCCCCTTCCTCTGACACAAATTGTGTAGCACACAGCATGCTGCCACCACGTGCAGAATATTCCACTCTGAGAGGTCTAGGCAAGTGAGGATGCATCTAAAATGGGCCTTCAGCTGACCGAAGGCACCCTCCACTACGATGCAGGCCCTGCTCAGCCTAGCACTAAAATGCCTGTCGGAAAGGGTCAAGGTGTCCCGTGTAGGGCTTCATGAGCCAGGGTTGTAGAGGATAGGCTGCATCCCCCACCAGGCAGGCAGGTATGTCCACATCTCCGACCCTGATGTGGTGGTCAGGGAAGAAAGTCCTGGCGTGCAGCCTCTGGCACACGGAGGAGTTGCAGTAGACCCGTACATCGTGTGCTCTGCTGGACCAGCTCACACTGATGTCCACAAAGTGGCCGCAGTGGTCAGACACAGCCTGCAGGATGACAGAAAAGTATCCCTTCCGGTTGATGTACAGGGAGGCCTGGTGGTCCGGGTCATGGATGGGGATGTGTGTCCTGTCAATAGCCCCCCGCAGTTGGGGAAGCCCAGGGCGCCAAACTCCTTGATGACCGCATTGACATTGGCGAGGCGGATGACTCTGTGGAGCAGCACTCTGTTGATGGCCTTGACCTGCAGAGGGACACACAAAATCAAGAGTCACTGGGGTGCCAGGGTAGCTGAGAGTGCTCCCTCCCCGCCACTGCCCCATGGCCCCACTCCCCAGGATCCTGCGTTCTCTGGTTGCCCCCACTCCACCCCCTGCAATCCTGGCCACTGTGGGCAGTCCTTAGTGCGGGTGGGACAGAACAAACCCCCCCGGGGAGGAGCCTTTCACCACCTCCCCCCTTTTCCCTAGGGCAGCCCATCCCCTTCTTGCACCCCCTTCCCCCTCCTGGCAGAGTGGCCGGAGATTGCCATACTTTCATGAGCACCACTCTGACGGTGGATCTCCCCGTGCCAAACTGGTTTGCCAAGGATCGGTAGCTATCCGGCGTGGAGAGCTTCCAGGGGGCGATGGCCACACACTTCTGGAGGGGGGAATGGCGGGCCTCATGTGCGTGTCCCGTTGCCTCAGAGCAGGGGTGAACCACTCACAGAGCTCCAGGAAGCTGTCCTTCTTCATCCTGAATTTCTGGGTCCATTGTTGGTCTCCCCAGTGCTCCAGGACTATGTGGTTCCACCAGTTGGTGCTGGTGTTCAAACACCAGATGCGGTGGGGCATGCTGGTGTCCAGGAGCTGCAGCTGCTCCTCTACATACTCCAGGAGGGTCTGGAAGAAGGCCTGGGGGTTGGGGTGCTGCAGATCCTGCGAGACAGCCTGCAGAAAGTGCTGCCAGGCTTGCAGCAATAAGTCCAAGAGAAGCACCGGAGTGCCCAGGGGTGGCTCCGGCTCCATGGTGCACAGTGCTGCGGTGTCATGAGCGAGGGCAACCAGAGCACGCAGAGGAAAAAATGCTTTGCTGTCCCTCAGCAAGGTAGGCAAGCAAGCAGGGAAACCTGAGAACTGGCTGTCCAGGGGGGGTTCCTTTAAGCACAGACCTCAGACGGCCTCAGGCAGCAGCCACACAAAGTAACTCCTGACCAGATGCCCTGCCAGAACTGGTTCTGGCCAGCCTTAAATGCAATTCAGCGTCCAATCAGTGTGGACGCGCTATTTCGAAATAGCAAAATGCTATTTCGAAATGCATTTTGTGTCTAGACGCGTTATTTCAAAATAACATATTTCAAAATAACTAGTGTAGACATACCCTGTGTGAATAGCACTTAACAACAACAGGGTCGTGATCCTGGTTAATCTCTTTACCTATTACTAGAATACAACTAATATTACTCCTAATAATTAATTAACAGTGAACTCAGCCGATCCGAAGGTATTGGCTCACCAACAAACCCAGTTCATAGCTGTATGAGTCGTTCATCAGATCTACATTGGGTTGAGGCTAGAGAGTTCTGCCAAAAACTTCAGCTTGATCCAATCACTTCTAAGGTGAACTTTGTCAGTATAGGATCTCCTATCCACACTTCCATGGGAGGGTGCCCATTTGTTATGTTGTTAGTTTGAAGTCTGGCTTTCCTGTGACAAGAGCATGGAAAGCTGACACTTGCTTACTCAGCTCTACTCACTGTTTAGCATTCTTTCTTGCTTACTTCAGTAACAAAAAAGACACTTGAGATAGTTTTTGTTTTCATCAGCCTTGCTCAGCCAAGGCAGACACACAGTCAGCTGGATTTATTCTATTCTTGTGCATTATGGGCAAGAATTATTGAATTCCAATTTAGCTATACCTTTGCAAAACCACCAGTATCAATTGGCTTGCTTAGGTGACAACAGGGGAATAATTTGAAGACAAGGGGGTTGCTGGTTTGTCTTTATGATGATGATATAACTCTCACATTAAGGAAGAATTCATCTTAAATCTCAATCTGAGCATGCAGGACTGACTGTTAGAAAAGATTATCCTTTTAGCTGTGAACTTTACACATTTGATCTGGAAATCACTGCGATACAAACATGAAGCCTCTATGGTGCTATTTTTACAGACCTTTCTCAGAAGAAAATCACATTTTAAAACTGCAGCTTCTCTTTCAACACAGGCACGGGCTGAACAATTGTTGGCTTGTCAGCATAGCAACATCTGTCACTAAACTTCAAAAAATAGCTCAAATATTTTGTTTCTCCTGGAGATTTAAAACAAAATGTTTTCCATATCTGCACTGTTCGGTTGATCCTTTACTTTTTAATATATGCATTAAACACAAAGCTAAGGCAGCTTCACAAAGTTGTCACAGGCTCCCTTTTGTGCAGACACAGCACCTAGAAACAGGCAACAGAAACTGGAACTAGAAGCTCGCACTGAGGCAGTTAGTGGAGACAAGATGGGTGCTGGAGAAACAAGCAATGATGCTTTTATTTCTTGGCTTTGGTTCAATAAACATGTTGGGAAAGATCCACCACTGGGGAAAAGTTGCATAGCTCCAATGACATTGAAAGAAGCCCCACTAATTTTATGCCAGCTTAGGCTCTGTACACCAAATAAGTTGGGGATCTTGGGATGGGGATAGGGATGGGGAGAGGGAGGGGGGGTGAATAGACCATGATCATGTACTTAAATCATGTAATGCTCAGACACAAGGGGGCAAATTAAGGTAGGCATAAGCAACCTTTAATTCTGGTTTTTCCAAGCTTTTCACTTTGCAAACTTCATGTCTTTTTTATGCAGTTGTTAGGATGTAATTTTAAAAATATCACAACATTTATCTTATCTATTATGGGATGTTTGTAGCATATATATAATTTGAAGACTGTATGTAGTTCTGATATTCACTATGGGCTAGATTTTAATTTAAATACACTTGAAACTGATAGCATTCCTCTGAATTTACACCAGTTCACCTAAATTCAAATTCTTGCCCTAAACCTGATAAAATATTGTGGGCCTCAACTGATATAAATTGGCACAGCTACTTTGACCTCGATGGAACTATTCTGATTTACACCTGCCGAGTGTCTGATACTATGTTTCATTGTTAATTATCTCCTTGAAAGACTAAATTCCTTTTGGTTTGGATTTTTCTTTAACCTTATGACTGAGTGATATATTTTTATCAGCCACCTGCATCCCTCTCACTCCTCTCTGAGGCAAAAACCAAGGAATAAGAAATTCTAATTTGAATTAAATCAGCTCATAGGTTGTTTGATGCAATGGATTCCATTTCAACAGCTGCCTCTGTCTACCTCACCTACACAAAGGAACCAGCTTCCTCTGGAGATCTGAATGTGTATATTTGGTGGCTAAAATTCAATTTATATCTGACCAGTTACAAGATTCTCAGCATCAAGCCCAGACTCTGCAATTGCCATGCAACTTCTTCAAAGCCCTCCCCCTCTGTTTCTGAGAGGGTGAACAGAATTTTATAGGAACAGTCCCAATATTTGGGACTTTTGTTTTATCTAGGCGCCTGTTCCCTCACATCCCCCGTCTCAATTTTTTCACACTTAGCCCTGGTCTACACTAGGGAGTTATTTTGAAATACTCCCCTTATTTCAAAATAACAAGCAGATTGTCCATGCTACCAAACCCGTTATTTTGAAATAATGAACTGGTTATTTCAAAATAATAAATCCTGCTTTCTAGAAGGAGTAACACTAGTGGGTAGTGTAGTGGTAGCATGGCCACTCGAGTGCCACTATTTCAAAATAACTGCTCCCCAGACTAATTCAAACTAATTACTTCCCAGTGCTTCCTGGGGCTCTAAGATAGCACATCCACATTAAGAGAGCCCTGCCTCAGACTAATTTCAAGGCTTCCCCGCAGACTGTATGTGCTATTTTGAAATTATTATTTTGGGAAATATTATTTTGAAATAAGTTATTTCAAAATAATTTCCTAGTGTGGACATGCCCTTAGTGTCTAGTCACCCTAGTGGCAACTTCAATCAAGTCCAACTTTGGGGGAACTGTTGCTCTGTGAAGAAAAATACATTGGGCACACAACCACCACCATCATTCCTGAATGCTAGTTGTATTGAACCTTTTCAATTAGGAGCCTTCACACAGAAATAATGAACAACACACATGCCATATAAGCAGAGGAGCAAATCTACAAACTGCTTTCAGAAACCTTTCTTAGTGTCTTGAGAAGTCAGTGTTCGTTTGCCTCTTGAATTCTCAGCAGCCAGAGATTGCTACTTTTCTCCCTCTTTCTGTACTTGAAATCCCTTACAAGCTTTATAGATAAATTGTGGAGCTCTTACTCACTTGAGTCATGGTGGCCTCAGTTGGGCTATTTCTGTCCAGACGTGCTCATCTATGTGATTTAAAAGACTGTACATTGTGAGCTTTAATTAGCACAGGAAAATGGAATAGCCCTCACCTACTGTTCCCTGGCTCAGCTCTCTCATTTCATTGCCTTATGTGTGTTTGCAGTTTTCTTCATGCTTTCTGTTTCTAGAGATCTATGAGCTGAATCTTCACCTGGCTGCATTCAAAAAAATTAGGGCTTTCTTTTTTAAGGTACAGGTTTTCATAACTCCAATAGACTGACCCCTTCTATCTTTAATATATCTTTGGTGTCTCCTAATACATTAAATGTAAAACAAACACGAAGAACCCTCAAACAAAAAGATACTCTCATAATAACAGGATCTTTCCTTGTGTTGGGGCTCAGATTGATTTTTCTCATGTAACCAAACAACAAACAACAAATCAAATACTGATCTGAAAGCCAGAATGAAACAAACCACCACCTTCCCTGTGTTATCTAGACATTTATTTGTTATCTGCCCCCATCTTGACTGAATTCCACTGCAGGAAGAAACAATCAGTGTTAGAGCACCATCTACCAGGAAGCAAGCAGTCACCGGGTAGAGGAATATGTTTACCTGGTTTGTGAACAGAATGGATGGGTTCCACAGTTAAAAAGTGATTTCCTGGACTGAAGGGAGTGAATGCACCACACAGGAAATCTGGTCCTTGCTTCTAGCTTTACCAGTGCGGTGGTAAGTGTAATTAGAATTGGGAGGGAAACTTAGTTCACAAAGTTTTCTGGACTAAGCTTGTAAGCCAAACATGATTTCTACATTTGCTCACTTTATCTTCTGCATGATGGGATAAATGACAAGGGAAAAATCACTCTCCAATAATTTGTTCTATCAGAATCCTTCATCTTCTCTTATCCTTCATCCTAAATTTTATTTGTGTGATGGGGAATCTTATCTGGGTTGGAAGCTGACTGTCTATATGGAGGCTGAGGGCATGGAGTCTGATCTTATACTGACATTTTATAATTATTTGTTTCCTGATGGTGCCTTTTTATCTGGAATCTCAGCAGGATGGGAGAAGAGATGGAATTCTGACATAGAGATTACTAACTTTCTCTTTGACTTTTGCACCCAGAAGGAAAACAAAGCAGCTCTGTCTGTGCATGCACACACATGAATACACAGGTATGAAACAGGCACAATCAAAAGAAACTAAAATGAAATAATGTACCCCAACCTTTAGTTCTTCCATTGTATAGCTAGGGCCTTAAAAGTCAATAACTTAAAATGATGGATGGATGAATCAGTTTAGCTAAAGCATAAATCAATAATTTCTCAGCCATCTTCCCCAAACATTTTGACTCATTTTTGAGTTTCAAAAGCATTCAATAAATTGTATTCATCTTATTCCATCCTAGCTAGCTTTGAAAAAGAAACTGAAGTAAACTGTGGACAAGTCTAGTCTCAGAATTTCTGGTTTGGCTGGAAGCTTGTTTTCCTCAGGCATTCATCAATAAGTTACTTCAACATTGGTCCAACAGTTTCTTTAGACATATTAGAGCATCCTCCCAACAAAAATTATTTAAAGATAACATTAGTGGGTATATGCCATGTGGCTTCACAGGAATTTATGCACGTTAACAGTAATAGAAACTATTCAGATAATATCACTCATCACACTGGCAAAAGCTTATTAAGAATGGTCTTAAAAATCCCACCTGTCCTATGGGGATTTCCCTGATGTTGAATAATACTACGTTCCTCTGAATCAGGGAGAGTGAAGATCTGAATCAATATCTCCAGCACTCCATGTGCATCTCGATCTATGCACCTCTAATGTCATTATCTCTATCTTTGGCCCAATTAAGTTTATACTTCTAAAAAGATGGAACGTATTCAACAGGAGAAATTGAGAACAAGCTTTCCTGAATAGCCTATAGTGTGGTGGTTAGGTTGCTCATCTAGAAGGCTGGTGTCCAAGGACTTGCTCCAAAGTGAGGATTCAGATGTGGGTCCCCCACATCCTGACCATCTGTGGGTCCCCCACATCCCAACATCTAGGCTAAAAGTTATAAGGGGGACAGATTTACACATGTAACTTTCTGAAGCTGACTGGACTACACCAACATTCCAAACATTCTCAGAACCAAAATGAGTACTCTGATAATAGAAGCTAAGGTCAGTCAGCATGGATTTGTCAAAAACAAATGATGTCAAACAAGCCTAATAGCTTTATCTGACAAGGTAACAAGTCTTGTGGTTAGAGGGAACTGGTAGGTGAGGTACATCTTGATTCCATTACTGATATTGTCTTGCATGACTTTTCATAAATAAATAAGGGAAACACAACCTAGATGGAGCTAATTTAACCATAACTGGTTAGAAAAATATTCCCAGAGAGTAGTTTTCAGTGGTTCAAGCTGTAATGACATATTGAGTGGGGTCCCAGAAGCTCCCAGTCCTTGCTCTAGTTCTCTTCAGTATCATCACTGATGATTTTTAGATACTGGCACAGGGAGTACACTTAGGAAGTTTGTATATGATGCCAAGCTTATAGGAGTTGCATGTGCTTTGGCAGGTAGGACTAAAATTGAAAATAATCTGGACAAACTGGAGAAATGGTCTCAAGTAAATAGGATAAAATTAAATAAGGAGAAATGCAACATTCTGTACTTTGGAAGGAACACTCAGTTGCACACATGCAAAATGGGAAATGACTGCTGAGGAAGGAGTACTGCCCAAAAGGCATCTAGGGGTCATAGTGGGCAACAAGATAAATATGAGTCAACAATGTGACACTGTTGGAAGGGGGAAGCAGCAAACATCATTCTGGGATGTATTAAAAGGAGTGGCCTAAGTAAGACACAAGAAGTAGTTCTTCCACTCTACTTGTACTGATTAGGCCTCGACTTCAGTACTGTGTCCAGTTCAGGAAAGATGGAGACAAATTAGGAAAATGTCCCAAGAAGAGCAACAAAAATTATTAAAGGTATAGAAAACATGACTTAGAGGAGATTGAAAGAACAGGATTTGTTTAGTCTAGAGAAGATTAATGGTGAATATGATAACAGTTTTCAAGTGCATAAAAGTTGTTACAAGGAAGAGGGAGAAAAATGTTTTCCTGAAGCTATGAACTTAAACTGCAGAAAGAACAGTTTAGGTTGGACATTAGGAAATAGTTCATATCAGAGTGGTTAAGGATTGAAATAAATTGCCCAGGGAAGCTGAGGAATTCCCATGGCTGGAGATTAAAGAGCAGTTTATGCAAACACCTGTCAGGGATGGCCTAGATAATAATTAGTCTGGCTAACAGCTCACGAGGATGGTCTACGTCAGGGATGGACAATAATTTTTAATGGGGGAGACGCTCCAAGAATTTAAGTGGTCAAGAGTCCCACTCTGCCATGATATTAATGGAGGAGGTACGGGATTTGGGATGGAGGCTGAGTGCAAAAGGTAGCGGATTGGGGTTCAGAAGATTTGTGGAGTCTGGGAAGAATTTCGGATGAAGGATGGGGTTGTGACCTGTGGCAGGAGATTGGGTGCAGTGTCTGGGGTGTAGTATGGATGCAGGAGAGAATTCTGACCTGGACAAGGGGTGCAGAACGGAGTGCAGTGTCTGGGAGAGGGTTGTGATTAGGGACAAAGGAACAGGAGGTTGGATTGTGACTTGGGGCAGGGATTTGGGTGCCAGATCTGGGAGGGGATATGGGTGCAGGAGCAGAAGTGCAGAGGGTTTGGGCTGTAAGCTGGGGAAGGGTACAAGATGTGTGAATGGAGGGTTGGAGAGACAGAGGGGCAGGAGTTCCAGGTGCAAGCTTTGGTGGGAGATGCTTACCTAGAAGGCTTCCAGCCAGCAATCAGTCAGACTCTTAGGCAAGTTCTCTGCTTTCCACTCCCCCACTGCAAAATTGTGCTGGGGTGGGGACAGTTTGCAGAGCTCCCCCCAGGCATGCAGCATGTAGAGAACACATGGCCCCTGCACTATCTGCTTTGAGTGAGGCACAGAGTGCAGGGAGTCTGCACAAGACTCCTGCTACACCACAGGATGGTGCCGGGCCAGATCTGGTGGTTTGGCAGCTGGATCTTGCCCATAGTCATATTTTATCTGTACCCATCTAGATAATACTTAGTGAGGGCAGGGGACTGGACTATGGGCCCTGGTATTTTTAAATATTACCCTAGGAATCATCTGGCTTTTAGGATTTTCTTGTCAAATAGCAGAGCTAAAGGCTGCAGTTTTTGTATAGAGGTGAAGAGGTCAGGTCTGAATGTAGAGAGTGGTGGATGTGAATGAAAAAATATTCAGATGGCAAAATCTATTATTGGAGGCTTCATAAGATGACTGGAGAGTTAAAGTCTCTGATTTTGTAAGACTTTCTTGCAATATTTTCCTATTATTATTTCCACTGTAATTTTGCCTCAAGGCCCTAGCTAAACATCAGGCAGTGTACCAACACACAAAAAGGGACAAGAACTTGCAGTCTACTTAATCAAGTCAGAAGGGAGGAGAAACAGATGAAATAACATGTCCTCAAGTTGAATAATGGATTATAAGTAGAGAGACAAATAAAACCCAACTCTCCAGTCAAGTAGCTTACTCATTAGACACCACCTCTTGCACAACTGTAATTGTTTTGGTTTGAAGGGAGGGGTTGTTGTTGTTGATTTTTGTTTTGTTTTCTCAGTTGATTGACGGGGGGTCCTTTTGTGTACAATGAGGGGGAGATTATTTGTATGTTTTCACACAGATGAGGAGTATGAGTGTACAGAGCTTGACACACACACACACAGGCAAGCATCCTACACTGAGACCTTCTGTGGCAAGTTTCTATTCAGAGAAACATTTTTATGATGCAGTTCTAAGCCTCATTTTAATAGCTTTTATAATTTTATTGGTCACAGATTCTTAACTATTGCATTGTAAGCTACAAAGAAACTGCACATAGGGACCAATCAGAATTTGCTACAATTATAATTGGCTTCAAATTGTTCTAAAACACCATCAGTAAATATTGTTCTGTTGAGCTGTCTGTGATTACAGAGATTATTATTATTAAACAGAATATTCAGCTGCCTTAAACTTTTGAGTTTCCTAATATATAATGAAGAATCCTTGATCTCTTTTTGTCCAGTTCAGTTTCATAGTACAATCTGAGGACTGAAGTGAATGGAGCTATATTTGTAAGGCAAAAATGGGACAAAGTGTCTCTCGTCATTATGGTAATTTATATACAGGTTGAACCTCCCAAATCAGGAACTCTCTGATCTGCAACATCAGTGGTTTGGCAGGGCCATGGATGTTGTTTGGACCAAAGAGCCTCGGATACCAGGAGTGGGAGCCAGGCTTGGGAAGCTCTGGCTGGGTCAGCAGCAGTTGGGCCAGGCAGTGGATGGGGAGCCCTGGCTTCAGCTGGGGAACCCCAGCATCAGCAGGGCCAGGCAGAAAATGGGGAGCCCCTGCCCTGGCCAAGAAACCCCTGGTGTTAGCTGGGCCTGACGCCAGCTGCAGAACCCTGGGCCAGAGAACCCCAGGGAACCCTGGCGGGAACAGGACTGGCCCTAGCAGTGGGGCTGAGGAACCCCAGGAACCGCCTAGTGGCAGTAGGCCAAAGTGGCCAAGCACCCTGGCTGGGGAAGCCTCCATCTCACATAAGTGGGGCCAGGCAGGGCCGAAGAACCCCCAGTGGCAGTGGGGCAAGGCAGGGCTAGAAAAGCCCCAGTGGCTGTGGGACCCAGGCTTCAGCAAGGGAGTGTTAACCGGAGCCTCAAGGAATCCCCAGCGGCAGCAAGGCCACTGACATGTGAGTGGGATTGGGGCAGTCGGAGCAGCCGAACGCAGGGGAACTCTGGCTGCAAGGTTGGAGTCCTAGGGTGTGGAGCAGTCAGCAGGGGAGCACTGACCTTCCCTGGTCCGGCAAACTCCCTGATTTGGGCCTGCTCAGCTCCTCAGGATACTGAACCAGGGAGGTCAAACCTCCATTACCAGATAAGAAAAAATCCAGAGTTTATGATGGGTGGGATGTTTTTGTTTGGATAGTGCTACTTGGTGTACTCTCTGTAAAAGCCTACCTATTCTCTGATCTCAGTCAGGGATTCTAACACCTTATCTCCCAAAATCTTATGTATGAAAGATTGCTGGAGGTGCCAATGGAAAATCAAAGCAGAACTATTATACTTTAAAGAGGTATGAGGGTTATAATCCAACTGAGGCTATTGTGGGAAACTACCTTCATCTTCTCTGAAGCTTTGTTAATCCAGGAAAATTTTACCTGAGAATATCCTCAAATTTCCGAAACACTGAGGCTGTGTCTCGACTACATCCCTTTTCACGAAAAAGGATGTAAATTAGATACTCTGAAATTGCAAATGAAGCCAGGATTTAAATTTCCCATGCTTCATTTGCAAAATGGCAGCCTCATTTTTTGAGGAGTACAGGATCTTTCGAAAAAGGGTTTTATTTTTGAAAGAGCCCTGTCTAAACTGCCGTTTTCCTATTGAAAAGCCCCGTTTTGAAAAAAAACGCAGCCGCCATTATGCAAATGAAGAGCGGAAAATTTAAATCCCGGCTTCATTTGCAATTTTGAAGTGTCTAATTTACATCCCTTTTTTGAGAAAAGGGTTGTAGTCTATAGACAGCCTGAATCACCAGAGATAGGTGTGGTTGGGAGGGATGGTGGGGTTTTGTTTGGCTGGTTTTTACATGGAGTTGATTTTAGTTTAATGAAGTAAGTTCAGTTATAAAATTGTTTTAGTCTAGTGAAGTAAGTTCAGTTCCACTTCATTGTGCTTAATGTTTCTGCTGGCTTTCCTGATTCAGGAAACCTTGCTGAGGCTCACTAAATCAGTATATGTCTCTTTAGGAAATTACCTGCATGAACATTTGGGGAAAATTATAATATAGGGATACAGGCCACTGAAACTACTGTAAATAAATTTAGTAAAAATGGTCACTTGCCATCTGTTCTCATGCCCATGAGGGAACCAAGAAAAGCCTTCTCCGTTATCAACCACAATGTAATTTCACTGGCTAGTGGTATGAACCAAGTATTGGTATTGGAGAACTAAGGATATATGGCATTACAAACCAGAGTCAGTGGAATTCCCCACACTTTTGGGCAGGTGAATCCCTTTAAGATTGCACTCTCACCTAGACTATATAGATATTACCTGATGGATATCCCTAAAATCAGTTGTCCCCCATTTCTAATGGTGAAACAAACTGCAGCATTCTTCTCAGACCTTACTGTTTTTTTTCTACTCTTTACTCGTAGGACATTGTCACTGACAATGTTTTCACAGAGATTTCCTTGCCTAATTCTCAGCTTTCCAAACAGATATGGAGCTTTCAGTCTTCCCCGTCCTTCTATCCTCAATCCCAGTGAAGCTGCTGTCATGCAGCACTTTACTTTCTTGTATCAAGGCAGGCATGAAACTTCCAGTGGAGCGGATGCTCAGGCAGATGCATGGGTCAGTAGGCAGATGGAGGGGGAGGGCATGGAAAAGCTAAACAGTTTGCATCCTCCTCTAAAAGACAGCAAACCGCCGGACCAGGGATTTGCAGTCTGGTGATTTGACAGTGCAATACCCTTTAGTTGTTTGACTGGATTTGCAAGTTATCTGTTTAACTGACAGACACTTTAGCTTGTGTCCTGCTCGAGTTGTTTCTGTTTTGAAAAATCGGAGGTCCTACATACAAATTTAAGATCTAACTTTGCAACAGAGTAAACATATTTTATTACAGATAGGAAATGCTCTGTAAGATTCAGTTTTTTCTTCTGCGCAGATCCTGATAAATTCAAAATATTGAACAGAAATAAATACCATTTTCAGAGGCTGTCAATGAACAGCCTAGGAAGTAAATCAGAGCACAGAGCTTTGTGTGTGCAAACAGTACACCCAGCCCTATAACCCCTCACTCCAATATCTTTTTTCCTTTTTTTTTTTTTTTTTTTTCAAAGTTATTTTTGTGGGTATAAATTGAACCAGCAGCATCCAGAGAGTTCATTGAAGTGAGGCAGTAATAGAGTTAGAACAACACTGTAAGAGAGAGGCATTTGACTGGGAGTTCGATGAGTAAATAATTGAGCATTTTTGGTAACACAACTTTAAAAGTGGTGCATCTAGCAACTATGAATTTGTAATTGTTTTGAGTTCATACTTATTTGGACTGGAAGGGAAGTGTCCAATCTTGGGGCTTGTCTACACAGTGAGTTAGTAAATGGCAAGCCAGGATGTGAATCTATAGTGCCATAGCTTGCCTCATGCTGATTGGCTGCATGGTTCCTGCTAGAGCACAATACAAGTTGCAAAGTGTGCTTTGGCATAGTACACTGTAGCAGGATCCTCAGGAGGAGTTAGTGCATTGCAAGCGAGCATGCTCTAGATTCAAACCCTGGCATGCCACACACTAACTCACTGTATAGACAAGTTTCTGGCAAATGTATTGGTCAGTTATTATTTATAACATCGAGGGTCATAACTAATGTAGAGGAAGAGTCTGTCGTTGGGGTTGTTGGCAGGAAGTAGAGTGTGTTTTGTAGGTTGTCAAAAAACATGTAATTTTGATATACCAAGTCATCATGTCTTACAGCTCATGGACATTATGGCCATTCTTGTTTCAGGAACTAGCGAAACCAGACTAGACTATATATGTATACCAGAAAGTTGGCAATAGCTTGGAAAGAAATTGCAGAATCTCTAAGAGATGGAGGGCTTTTGTTCTCCATATATTGCTTAGCAACCCAATAACTAATTGGGATATATAGTATCTGAGTACAAGTATCTGAAGGTTATAAACACTGAAGGATATGAAATATATGGGGAGAGCCAAAGGGGGGTAACTGGAATGATGTAAAATAGAGTAACGGACCATTAAAGCTGAATATCAAGAAAAACTTGAAACAAGAAGATTTATTAGACAATGGAATGGTCTCTTTCAGGAAGTGGTGGCTGCCCTATCCCTGAAGTCATTAAAAGGAGACTTCACAAAGCACCCAAGAGTACTCAATAGATAAAAGCCCCTGCAGCAGCAGAGGGAAGGACAGAATGACTTAATAAGTCTTTTCTTGGCTCCAATTTCTATGATTCTATGAAGCATGCCCTCTCTTTATGTAAAGCTTAGAGCAATATAGAGGCTTCAAGAATTCAGACATTTGACAGTCGTTACTGAAGCTAAAGCCATCCCCTGGAGATACTGACTGAATTTGATTGCCAAGACCTTCTGAGCATCTGCAGCTTTTCTCTACTTCTGAATCTGAATAGTTCCTAAGATCTGTTGACCAGGATGTTGTCAGAATGTGCTAAATATGCAAAGCATAAAGCTGCTTTTGCTAGACCTACCTAGCCTGTGTAATCCCTAATTCTCAGCAGTGCAACTGTGCACAACAGAAGAGTCTGGTAATTAATGACTGCAACCCCCTAGATATGCTGCTGCCCTGAACACCCCAAGGCTACTGCACATACACTTTTAAAAGCTCAGCAGCTCTACTCTGTGGAAGGGGAAGAAAGTGGAAACCAACTGAGTGACATGAAGCTGAACAATCCCAATAGGCCTTTAAGACAACATTTGAACAATAGCTACTGATCGTGTTCCAGAGTAGCAGCTGCAGACGCTGCACTTTCCTAAAGATACTGCAGTTGTGAATGCATCTGTGGATGTGTAACAGTTACACTGAAAATATATTTTCATTGCTAATGAATAATCTAATAAGCCAAAGTTAGTCTTTGTGTGCAAAGCTTTTTCAGCACTCTGCTGTATATTGGAAACAGCAGCATGAACAAGCCAAACTGCAGCGCAACTGTAAAATACATATGTATAGGCATTATATATAGTCTAAATTATAGCCATCTGAGAATATTACAGTCATCTGGCAATCATTTGGGCCCGTGGATCATAAGAGATTTAGCAGAACTACTAAGCATGGATAGTGTAGCAGGCTCTACACTCTGAAGCTTGTAACTAGAAATCAATTTAATCCTTTGATATTTTTGTTCTTCTGCACATTATGGGTTTCTCTGAGTGGCACATATTTGTTCTTTGCTTTTGAAAGAACCTGACTGATCTGTACAAGTATCAGCAGCTGCCACAGTGTATGGCAAAGATGCTGGAAGGCCAAACAAAAGTTTTCTCTTTGTTTGAATAAGAGTAGTAGCACAGCCCAGAGTGATAATAAAACACACCACCTGTGCCAGTGGCATAATTTTCATGCATGTCATCTTGCAAAGCATTACTATTGTATGTAGTGAAACCATAGAGAGAGGTAATTTCCTTCTGTCTGGGCATGGGTGTGAACAGTTGCTATCACTGGTTTAAAGTTCTACAAGTCACTATGCCTTTCTAATATGAATTATCCTTCATGTGATTGATAGTTGATTTTTAGCCGAAATGTCAATGATTACAATAGAAAAAGAACTAATCTTCTGATCCCTGTGATGACTTGGGGAATCTATTTACAGTTTATAATTTGTGGTTGATATTATGGAGCTATCTGAAATGGTGTATCATGGATTGCCTCTAAGTGTATGCTAAGAGGGGCTATAGCATATCTCTGCCAGAGCAGGAACAGTAGTCAGTGGTTAGATCTTGCCAGTTGCTTATCCAGGTAGAAACACTCTGGAATAATAGGATGGCTGAAGTGGGATAAGCTGGTTTCCCCACCTCTCTGCATGGAGGAGGAGTAACAGCAGCAGAACAAAGAACCCAGTTAATAGCAGAACATATAAACACGTGGAGACAGAGGAAGCTTTAGGCAGGAGAGGGGTAGGAATAGGTATGCTTCTGAAGCAACTATGGTGGGGTTTAACTACAAGGGGACCCCATCTAGTTTTGGGCATGAGAGGATGGTCTCTGTGATTCTGAAGAGAAGCCACTTTAAGGAGGATGAACTGGGGTTTCGTGGAGAACTATGCCCTAAATTCAATGACTTCTCTAAAATGGTGAGAAAACCAGAGCAGGGAAAGACACATGAGCAAGTTTATTTTATACAGATCTGTTTAATTCTCAAGCTACTGAAGCAAAGAACAAAAGTGCAAAGTCTATTTGTTTCCTTTCACCGTCATGCATCTGTGAAGAGGTGAATTGTAAATCCAAGGTGTCCACAAGATAGAACTCCAAGGAAAAGGGAGTGTGCCTAAGCTACAGGGAATCTGGGGGGTCAGATCTAGTCTGAAGGGCTAGGTAGTTAGACCTCTTCCTGCGTGCAGTCTCAGTTCTCTGGAAAAGATTGCTATACAGAAGATCTGCACCTCCCCAGAGTGTCACTGGAAACCCCAGCCTGGGGCAGTGCCTGGACTCATTTATGAGTCAAGTGGCTTAATGCAGACAGGGTCAAATGAGAGAAGCTCCAAACACAACAAAACAGTGAGTGCCAAGGCAGAGGGAGCGCTTCTAGGCCTGTGTATGTGACAAGCTCTCTCTTTCCGTGTAAGGACATCGCTTGGTAATCTCACTGCCAAACAATAGCAAACCTCAGAGACAAGCAGGTGTGACGGGGCGGCGTCCTCCGCGGCCGCGCCCCGCACTCAAGCCACCCCCGGGTTGCGAACGGGGGAGTCCGCTGCGGGGCCAGAGGACACCGTTCACGGCACGGCCAGGCCTCCCAGCAGGGAGACAGCGGGAAGGGCGGGCGGAGGCCGCAGCCAGCAGGCGCCGGCCGATGATGTCACAGGCGTGCCCCCGCAAGGGGCGAGGCTGCCGCGATGTGGGGAGGCTGCCGAAGGGCGGGGCGGCGTCCCGGGGCCGGCGGGAAGTTCAAAAGGGGGGCGGGAAGGCTCCCCGGGGAGAGAGGCGGCACAGGGTTGGGACCCGGTCAGGAGGCAGGAGCCGGGTAAGACGGACCCGACCACGGAGGTCGGGGATTAGGAGGACCCCTGGGAGGCCCAGAGGATGGAGCCGGGGGAAGAAGTAGTCCAGGGCGGGGCCGCGGAACCCGAGAGCGGGGGGTTTGGGGTGACTACCCCCTCTCCTGAGCGAGGTCCGACGACCTCGCCCTAGGGCCCTGGGCTGGGGTTCGGAGCGAGGGCGGGCCTCCTGCCCAGCGAGATAGGGGAGAGTGAGTGCCGTAGTCCGGTGAAGCAAAGACCACCGGCCCCCAACACGGGGAAAGGACCCCCTGAGGGTGGGGACCGGGGTGGAGATCGTGACAGCAGGTCATTTTTTTTCCCCAGTGGGAGAGAAATCAGTGACATGGATCTTGTTTGTTTTCATCACCTCTCGTGTATTTGCATGATTACAGACAGCACTAAGAAATGCAAATGTTTTTCCTCTCCACATAGTAAGGCTGCATATTGATCTTTTAAAAGTGTACATGGAGGTATTCTGTAGAGGGCCCAATACAACAACATATCTAGAGGGTTGCTGTCTGGAGTGGTTCACAACCATGACTGCCAACCTCACAGCAAACTGTCAAAAATTAGAGAAGAGAAACCCCACTCCCCCCTATCACACAGCTTGTATTTTCTGTAATTAATGTTACCAACCAAATATCAAATATGAACTCCTAAAGCAAGATAAGTCTTGACACAGAGTCACAGACAGTGTGCTTGCGTTTTCAGTCTATCCTCCCATCCAGGCAAGATAAGATTTAATGATACATGGTTGCTGTACTCCAAATATCACAAAATATTAAGGTATTTCCTGTCCTAAAGGACCCAAAAACACAATGTGTGCAGCCAATCAAATGGTAAACCACTTACGGATTTATTAGCTAAGAAAGGAAATGAGAGTTACTACAAGATTAAAGAGGGTGCATGTATACATACATACATGAACAAATGAGTTAGTCTGTGACAGGTTACCCCACTTGAGATGCTACCTGATATGCTGAGATACCAGTGATCCAGCCTTTTCTGGATCCTCCTTTTGTTTGTTTTAAACTTGCTACCTATTAATTTCATTTGGTGACCCCTAGTTCTTAGGTTATAGGAACAAGTAAATAACTTTTCCTTATTCACTTTCTCCATACCTGTCGTGATTTTATAGACCTCTATCATATCGCCCCTTAGTCTTCTCTTTTCTAAATTCCCAATCTACTTAATCTGTCTTTATATGGCACTCATTCCAAACCCCAAATCATTTTTGTTGCCCTTTTCTGAACCTTTTCCAATACCAATATTTTTTGAGATGAGGAGATCACATCTGTACACAGCATTCAAGATGTGGCCAACAATATAGAGGCAATAAAATATTCTCTGTTTTATTCTCTATCCCTTTTTAAAATGATTCCTAACATTGTTTGCTTTTTTGACTGCCATTGCACATTGAGTAGATGTTTTCAGAGAACTATTCACACTGACTCCAAGATCTCTCTCTTGAATGTTTATAGCTAAATTAGTATGTACATTTGAGATTATTTTGTATGTACAGTTGAGATTATTTTTTCCAAAGTACATTACTTTGCATTTGTTGGAAATAAGTCTGGACACTCTGGATGTGGTGAAAACAGGCAAGAGGATTTATTACACACAGCGCTGGTGGAGTGCTACCAGGGGTTAAGCTGGTTAACACTGCTTAAGCAAAACATTACAATAGATTATATAGGGGGCTGATAGGCAGAGGGGAAACAATTCAATAGGTTCTAGAAGCAAGACGAAATGAGCACATAAACTAATAAGCTAAGAAAGATTACCGTATTTTAGCGAATATAACCCGTGGGTTATATTCATTTTTACAAACTCCGCACCCCCCCTGCGGGGTATACTTGGGTGCCGGGCATACAAAATTTTTTTTACTCACCTGGCCTCCAGCCTCCGGGCGGGGGAGCGCTCATCTCCCAGTTCCTGCACAGGAGTGCTCCCCCCGCCCCTTCCTGTGGCTGTGCAGGAACCGGGAGATGAGCACTCCCCGCCCCTTCCTGCGGCTGTGCAGGAACCGGGAGATGAGCGCTTCCCCACCCAGAGGCTAGAGGCTGCGCAGCCACAGGAAGGGGCAGGGGGAGCGCTTCTTCGCAGGAACCGGGGGATGAGCACTCCCCCACCTGGACGCTGGCGGCTGCGCAGCCACAGGAAGGGGCGGGGGAGCACTCTCATTCCCCCACCTGGAGGTTGTGCGGCTGCGCGGGACCCAGGGGGGTGAGTGCTCCCCCGTCCTGAGGGTGGCTAATTCCCCGACCCGTAGAATCCCCCCCCCACACAGTTTGAAAAAAAGTCTTGTATACCCTGAGGGTTATACTCGTGTGCGGGGTATACAAGATTATTTTACTCAAACTGCAAAAAACGCAGAGTATATTCAGGTGCGGGGCACATTCGCTAAAAGATGGTACATAGCATCTCCGCCCATTGTCAGACAAACACCTTATCTCTAATACAAGTAGTTTTTCTTAACAAGCTAAATAAACTAACATCAACAAACAGACAATTAAATAGCAACTTTTGTCAGTTACATTATTATGCGTCTGTGATGGCACCTCACGCTGTTGTGATCCATGAGTTCATGGGCCCCTTATCTAGAATTAAAGCAAAACATGTTAGCAAGGTTGTTTCAGTATCAGTCTGTGTCGTCTGGTGTGGCCCCTTGGAATGTGGTTAGTAGGGCAACTATTCCTTTCTCAGGGTCACGCTAACTTATGCTAACTGTCCGTTTGTGAGGTTTACAGGTCAGAGGCCTATACCGGACTTCAGAATTTGAATAGGGGTTCTTAGCAAAATACCATGAACTGCCTCAGTTTACCCTGTAGCATTTATCAACATTAAAATTCATTTGCCATCTTGTTGCCCAATCTCCTAGATTTGTGAGCACCTTCTGAAGCTCTTCACAGTCTGATTTGTTCTTAACTAACTCGAGCAGTTTAGTATCATCTGCAAATTTTGCCACCTCACTGTTTACCTCTTTCTCCAGATCATTTATAAATAGATTGGTCCCAGTATGGACCCTTGGGGGAATATTGATGATGTCACTTCCCTGCCTTGTATGCTCTTGTGTAAGGTGGGAATCCATTGTCTTCCAGTGGAAAAACACTGGTATTCCAAAAGGGGAAAAAGGGTATCCACCAGTGTTCCCTCTGAACTGTGTGACAGCACAGCTTCATAGGTGATTTATCAGCCTCACCCAGTCAGGGGCTCCTTGCTGATTAATCACCTGTGAAGCTGTGCCGCCATGCAGCTTAGAGGGAACACGGGTATCCACTATCAGCTATCTCTGCTGGACTACAGCAGCCATTATTGTCTTGCTGATAGGCTCTCTCACAGTCCACTGTTTGGGCTAATGCACCGTCATTCCTATTTGGCTTTTTTCAGTGTTGTACCTGAAGGGCTAGATGTTGGTGACAGGCAAAGTAGCACATTAGATATACAGATAAATGTTCAATATTCCTAAATTCAGATACAGAAATTATACGGGAATACAAATTGAATAATCACATTCAGTAAATCATAATCTTCATGAGCCATCTTGCATAAAGTATATCTGTTATGTGATATCCATATCACAAGTGTATACTCATAAAGAATATGGAGTGTAACATCACACTGGTTTCAAAAGATGACAGAATTGTAGTCATCTGTAAGCTTTGCATGTCTTTTAAAGCTAACCCACACTGACCCTAAGATCTCTGCTTCTGTTTCATGTCTCCAGCCCTGTGAGAATCCAAAAAATCCCACTTTTCCTGTGAGCTATTTTTATTTCCTTCTTTCAGAATACAAGCTGATGGGGACAAGCCCTTTTACCTCATCATGTGTTTAAGGGCTAATTAACAAAAACTTTGTATTGTGATGTCCCACAATGGCCCATTTAGTTTGAGATGCCTTCTTGATGGGCAGGAATGGATCCCTCCTGATTGGGCTCACAGTTTCGAAGTAAACATTTTTTATATTGGCAAGGCAAAAACTTAAACATTACCTTATAGAATGTAATAAAGAAATAAGTAAGGTGAATGCATGCTGCAGCTTACAAGGATTTCATGAAGTCTAACCACATCATTATAAGTCCAGTATGTTGCCAATATGGAATTAGTACTGTTATTTGCATAAACTCTAAAATGTATAGCGCTGTGTCTGGCCGGCACTACCTCTCCCTGCCCCTTGCTCTGCCCCCATCCCACCCCTGTTTCACCTCTCCCTGCCCTGCCTCTTCTACTGCAGGGGAGTGGGGAGGGCACACCACACTGTACAGACTCCGGCTGCTGGTGCCAACCCTCCTGATGGCAGCTGGGTGGCCCCTCCCACCCGGGGGATGCATGTGATCCCCCCCCTCCACACACACACCCTGGGCCAGCCCCAGGGAGAAGCTGGAGGATGGGGTGTGTGGCCTCCCTTCCACTCTGGGTCAGTACTGGGGACAAGCCACCCCCTGTCCTGAGCCCCCCTCCCAACCCTTCCACTGAGCCCACCACCACCTCCCCCCCAACCCCTCCCATAAGCTCCCTCCTCATAACCCCCTGCCCTGAGCCTCTCCTCAATCTGCAATCCTGACTTCTGCACCCCCCACATCACCAGTCGCCTGCCCTGAAGGACCCAAGCAACACTGGTAAATCTTCCAGTGTGTACTATAAAACTTTCTAGATAACCTGGTGGTAAGAGACAAAGAACCAGCATTGCCCCTGACATGCCAAAATAATCTGATGGTCCAGGTGTCGCCGTTGTCAGGCTATGCCAAAAGGAGAAGAGAAGACATTTGATATGGGTTTAATCAGACCACAGCTTTATCATTAGATGTCTGGGACTACTCAGCAGATAACATGAACAAGGCAGGTAACCTCCCTTCTTTTCTTCCATAAAACTGGGAGGGTTCCTTTACTAGCTCCCTCCTTTTCCACACAGGTCCCTCTGGCAAATCCATGGCCAGAACATTACCAGCCATCCCCTCGAAGGCATGGAAAGTAGGGGTGCCCCAAGGTTTAGCACCCAGATTCCTTGTGCCTGGGGCCAGACCTGCTGCTGACCTGCCAGCCACTCCACCAACCCCGGGGTCCTGGCCTCCAGGTAGCCCCTCTGAGGTCCCACTGGCTTTTCCACATACCACTCTGCTGCCCCCAGGCTCTACAGACCATCAGCCCAAGGGTCCTCTTCTGGCCTCGGCTTGGGACACTTCAGCTGCCTCCAGCTGTGGCTAGGTTGCCAACTCCTCCTGACTGGATGTCATTGTTGTAAATGGCATCTGGTCTGTCTGATCTGGGAGAGTTGGCATCCCTAGGTGTGACCCCAGCCTAAGGTGGCGAGGGGCATGAACCAGTATAGGGGAGAGCACAGTTCAGCACCTCCCACCCTAAAATAATTTCAGTGCCACTACTATAATGAAGGGAGGGGCGGTTGGCTCCATGCCATACCAGTCATAGGAGTCCCCAACTACCCCAGCTCACTCAATTACCAAGTACCTCTCCATTAAGTCTTTTTCCCCAAGACACGTATCCGTTACTGCATGCCTTTCTGGAGTACCTGCACTGAACATCTGCTATACACTTAAATAATGAGCTGTGACATACGGTTTATCACCCATCATGTTCTGCATGAACAGAGCCCATCTGAACCTGCTGCGAGGAAAGAAAAAAAAAACCAACCAAACAAAACTGCATCTGGGCCAATATGGTGGAAAGGGGCAGCTAGTATAATGCCCGCAGCAGATACAGCCAATAACCTGACACATTTGCCAAGAAAATGGGAATGCAGGGTAGATGCTGCTGGCCCTGCTCTGTGAATCAGAAGGGAGAGTCCTGGCACAGCCTGGCATTTTAAAACCTCTGATTCCTGGGTGATGAATCAGCCACCACACAGCCCCCTTTTCCAACAGTTTTGCCTCTTCTCCTCCAGCCATCAAGAATTGCTCTCTTGAAAGTAGGAATAAGAGATCTTGCGGAAAAGGGTTTATTTTCCGCAAGATCGCGTCTAGACTGGCGCTTTTCTCCGGCAAAACCCCGAGCCGGAAAAAGTGGCAGTTATGTAATGCAAATGCCGTGGGGGATATTTAAATCCCCCGCGGATTTGCAATTGCGCTGTGTCTCATTAGCATCCCTTTTCCGAAAAAGGGTGCCAGTGTAGACACAGCCGTTAAGTTTAAAGAGGGCATGAACTTAGGTAGCAATGTGTCTATGCCAGAGTTATGACTTGCTTTAACTCATCATGACATATCTATGCTAAAGGTCTGAAGCATATGTATTCTCATTTGCTTTAGCTCGGTATAAAGGATACAGCCTGTAGTTTCTTTATTTTACAGGACAAAATAAAGCTACACGTCTATTATAACAAAGCAATGAAACCATAAAAAAATTATATACGCAGGCTAATCTAATGGCCTACAAATATCCATTTTAACCCTACTTGGAGAAACAAAATGGTTTCCAACAATGAATTTATCCGTCCTTTTCTGAGGCCTAAAGCTTTGGCAGAAGCTGGTGTCTGGTCAGCTGAATTCATTAATTGTCAGGCTTTTTTATTGTGTGCTATTGTACTGATGAGAATTTGGGATTGCACAGGTTAGATATGTTTAGTAAAGGCTTACACTATAAATATGTATGAAAATACTTGTTCTAATATTTACCCACACTCCTGTTAGAAGTATTTATGATGTCCATTTTACAGATGAGTAAACTCAGGCATAAAAACGTGAAATGATTTGTCTGAGGTGACAGCGTGATTCATTTGATCAGACAGGAAATACAGCAAGGGTTCCTGCTTCTTTTTCTGGTGTGCTAATCACACGGTAACCATAATCTGATGGTTGCCATGTATAATTGTATATATACATTGATAAACACCAAAAGCCAGTCTCAGTAATCACATCTGTAAATTCAGGTAATGCTGCAAAACATTCAAAAGACCTTATTTTTCCAGTCACAAAATAAGAACATTCAGACTAATTTGTACAGTTGTTATGCAATATTTTGTTATATCAATTATATTATTTAGCTGTCAAGTGTTTCATCATAAGATTAAAGTATGTTTGGGGAATGTTGACAATTTATTTAAGTGATTAATAATTTACATTTTGTTAATTATTTTGACTCTTCTTGGTGTACTTTATCATAACACATGAGTAGACCATCTGTTGTCAGTAGAATAATTAATAAATAAGTACTTTGTGAATTATATATTTAATAAAAAATTAAAATACATAATTAGAGCCAGGCTGTGGAGGTATTCCATATGCTCACATGGATAGGTTCATACACAGTAGATTCTCCAATGGCCAGACCACAACTATGGCCTTGTTCTTTCATTTGCATTAAAGTCAGTGCTAGTAATTGCTAATTTGATTTTAACGGGAACAAAACCAAGCCCATAGCTTACAGATTTAAAACCATGGTTTTGAGAGAAGATTGTTTTCTTTTAGATTGTAACCTCTGTAAGTAAAGTACTGTCTTGTTAGTTACAGAAGTTTTCTGTGTCTGTACATTTGTAAATTAGTTAAGGGGCTCATAAATAGCTCTCAAGAATATGTAGCCTATTTTCTGGGGGTTGTAGGATCAACTTATTATGCACTGTGTCTGTCTTCCTCTAGCTGGCATTTAGGTCCATCTTTTATATCAAGATGTTTTTACAATGCACAGAACAAAGGGCCTCTGATTCTGATGGAGGCATTTGTGTACTAGCATAACACAAATTATATCTAATGACTGCACTTGTGCTGCATATGAGAAATTATGAAGTTCTGCTTCCTGATATGGCCCTTCTTGGTCTGTCTGACCTAGATGGGGATGGGCAGAGACATCAGAGTTCCTTCTCCAAGGATCTCTGAATATGAAGGTAGATACTTCTGTAAGTTATCCATTCCTTATATGGCAACTAAACAGATATATATACTAACGGTGTGTGTGTCTCACCAAATAGCCTGGAGGCAAATTGTTTGGATTTATATCTTTCCCTATCAGTCAGAGGCAGCATTGAACAGGTGGGCTTTCAGAAGATAGAAGAATGTTATAGAAGGCACTAAGTCTTCCAATATATGAGGCACGATTCTCTAGCAGGAGACCCAGGGGCTGGACCCAAATGAGGGCTTAGGTGTCTAACTGCCACTTTAGGGACCTAAAATTCAGGAGTTAGATCCCTTAAACCCGTGCCTAAACATGCAGACACCTAAATTCATTAGGTGCCTACATTTCTACTGCTGGCCATCTTTCCAGCTACCCAACCACACCTAAGCCCTGGTGGGATCCTCAAATTAGGTGTTTCCACATCTATATCCCCAATGGAACCCAATCCAGTGGGTATTTCTGAGGCTGCCTACTGGATCATGCATTGCACAAAACAGCACTGTCTGAGGAGTTAGTGGTGTCCTTCCTCTAACCTTTAGCTGAGTGGCTAGAGCACTCTCCCAGAAAGTGCGATGCTCTGGTTCAAATACTCTCTCTGCCTAATGTAAAGCAGGGACTTCAATTGTCTTCCACACCCTGGAAGAGTGCCTGAGCTACTGAGTCACAAGCCAAATGAATATTCAGACAAAGTATGACAGCTTCCACAGAAGAGATTGAGAAACACGTGTTCTGGCTGCCAGGACACTCACTTGCAATGTGGAGACCCTACTTCAAGTCCCTAGTCCACATCAGGAGGAAGGAAAATCTGAACCCAGGTCCTCCACATCCTGCGTGAATGCTGTACCTACCAGGTTAAAGACAGGGGAGAGAGACTCATGAAGGCATAGCACATTTCTTTTTGATCTTTTACAAGAAAGAACTTAGACACACAATTCCGTGAGAGGGTTCATGGCTCTGACTCCTAAGTAGAAACAGGAAATTCCTTTAATAGGTTGTGTGTGAGGGCTGGGAGAGGCTAGTCCCTTGTCCTCCCTTCTGACCCCCATCCATCCTAAAAGTGCCAGGAGAATGGGCCATACAGACCCAGCTTAAGCTTGGGCCACTATATAGGGGACTAGAACTGCTGCCAGCACACACAGAACGGGAAGTAGGAGGGGGTCTGGGATGAAGCAT
Source organism: Rafetus swinhoei (assembly GCA_019425775.1). Classification (NCBI taxonomy): domain Eukaryota; kingdom Metazoa; phylum Chordata; order Testudines; family Trionychidae; genus Rafetus; species Rafetus swinhoei. Next base: position 183,055,553 of record CM033437.1, on the reverse strand, counting down.
GGATGGAGCCACATGTGGCTATTTAGGAAGGCACAGCTTCCCCCAGTCTATGCTACCCTCCACCCATGCTTCCCTTCTACCAGGACATAGATACCTAAATCCATTTGAAGAGCAGGGCTTAGGACCTACCCATCTGTGACGGGGCATGGGACTCCGCAGCGGCAGAGCCATTGGAGCCCCGCGCTCCACAAGTGCCGGCAGAGGCATTTGCCGTTGAAGACACAGCCCCACGGCGGTCATGAGTGGTGGGTCCCAAGGCACCGCCACGGGATGGCGAGGGGCGGGGCCAAGGCACATCAGGCGTGGTGCGGCCGACGCGCCAATTAAAAAAGGAGTTGTGCCACACCACAGGGGGAGGAGAAGGCCAACTCCAAGAAGATGGAGGGTGCCAGGCAGAGGGTGCCCCCAGCATCCCGAGGAGGGATGGAGGAGCCAAGGCCACCGGGACACGACGCAAGAGGGACGGAAATGGGGTCCCTGTGAGTACGGCAATGGTCAGCCGAGAGAGTCAAGCAGAGGGAAGGAAGTGCCTGGGTAAGGGAGCTGCCATCTTTCCCGTGGGTTGGTGAGTTATGGGGATTGACCCCACCAACCTGGCAGTGAACCTGGCTGATTCTCTGTCCTTAGGGTCCTGGGTCGGGACCTGGAGCGGGGGCGGGCCCAGGTTCCCCCTTCCCTTCCCGCCAGCATCTTCCGCTAAGGGCCAGACCTGCCTAGGTCAGCTAACACGAACCTCGGACTGAAAGACATGGGTATTGGAAGTGAGAGACTCGGTGGCACTCAGGGAGAGTTAGAGGGCTAGGAGGGTGGTAAGCCAATTGGTGCCCCCTGTGATGATGCGGTTGTACGCCTGAGGGGAGCCCTAGGCATAACACCATCTTTTCAGTATTTCCTTTTAACTAGCTTAGCCAGTTTCTCACTCAGAGTATGCCTACTCTGCACCTGTAGCTTGAAATAAGCTACACAATTTCAATGAGTTAATTTTGAAACCAAGCAATTTTGAAACCAGATTTCTAACCAAGCAAACCCAGGCCTGACTCAAGTCTAGTACACGTAAGTATGTAGGCCAGGCTGGGGAGTGGGGAGGGGCTGAGCTTTGAAAGTCATGAGTGCGTTAAACAATATTGCGTAGCAACAATAGTGAAACCATGCCAAGAACATTGGGAGTAACCTGGTTCTGGTGCATAACATTTCTAGTAAGTGAAAATCACAGATGCAGTCATAGAACTATCAGTCAAGTATAGGACAATTTGAATGGCAGGATGTATCCCAAATATGGGCATATACAACATGTAATCAATTGGTAGATTTTACTAGAAACAACCAAATCAAGTATAAATATAGGTGTAAAAAAGATAATCAGTGGGAGGGATTGGGTAAGGTGTCCCCACTACCTTACTCACTGCAACTGGAAGCGATGCATTGTGTCTGCACGTAGGGAAACAACGAGGCCATGACGTCCCATCTGACAATTGTAAGGGTCTTAAAGGTGGAACTATATGTGATTTATAGAGATAAGTATATGTATATCCATATTCTTAAAATTAAGTATCTTGTGTATTCGCCTAGGTGTGGGTGTTATATTATTGCCTGTGCTAACTATCCTGTGTATTGAAATAGATTTGTGTAACTTTGCATTGCTTTCCTTTACTATTCTGTGCATAATAAAATTAACAAGAGTTTATCTAAGGTGTTTTTACTGGCTCCTCTCATATCCAAAAACTGAACCATACGACACTCTTAGACACCCAACTCTTCCCAAGCATTTGTAGGCAGCCTTAGTGCTTAACTCAAGGTTATGAATTCCACTAGGCAGCAGAGCACCAAGTCAAAGTTTCCTTTATGGATTTAGCTCAAGATGATTTTGGTGAAGAGGACAGACAGAAGCTACATTTTGATGTTTGGATCTGCTTGCAGATCTGTTTTTCAGCCTACAAGTGCAAAAGTAATGGGATTTATCTGTGTGCCTAGGGCCAGACAATATAACCTATTGACCTAATAAATCCAGTATGTGGTCACTGAGAGTAACCATAAAACCCTCCCAAAACTTAAATGTTACCTTGTTCAAATTCATCTACTTTATCACTTTTCCTTCTGGCTGTGCTTTCATTTAAAGAGGAAAAAAAATATTTAAAGTTTTTTGGGGTTTTTTTTGCTGGCATATGTTTTACTGAATTAGATAGTTGGAGGAAAGATCTTATAAATCATGCCAAATCATCTTTAAAGATCCAAATATGTTGTCTCTAGTATGCCTTATTAACTGGCCTCCATAAATAACATATTTTGTTTTTACAAGCAGCAGTTTTATACAGAGGTTTCTTTCCAAATTGAAAATTTGTCAGTTTAGGCACAGACTGCAAAGAAAAGCTATCAAAAAAGTAAGCATGCAGTCAAATGTCTAAAGATTATGGAAAGCTTTGATAACCTGGAATCCCCAAGTCACACACTGCCTGAGATCGGTATTTTAATAGCATAATCTGAAATATAAAAAAGCTTTATATTAAAACTATTTAATTTTTCCATTTTTACAGCCATCTGAAATGTATGTGATAGAACAGACTGTTTATGCCATGTGGCCGATGGAGTTGGGTGAAAATGTTAGGCTTCAGCCTCTTGTACTTTGGTGCAGATTTTCCTTTTTGACCAAGCAATATCCACAATTTGGGAACTTGCAGGGTGACTTCTGTTTGGACTAGGAATTGGTGACACTAAGTCAGGTGATTTTCTTAAGACGTGCACTACTGGTGTTACAACACTACGGCTGTGTCTAGACTGGCATGATTTTCCGGAAATGCTTTTAACGGAAAAGTTTTCCGTTAAAAGCATTTTTGGAACTGAGCGTCTAGATTGGCACGGACGCTTTTCTGCAAAAGCACTTTTGCGGAAAAGCCGCCCGTGGCCAATCTAGACGTTTTCATAAAAGCCCCGATCGCCATTTTCGCGATAGGGCTTTTTTGGCGGAAAACAAATCTCAGCTGTCTACACTGGCCCTTTGCGCAAAAGTTTTGTGCAAAAGGGACTTTGCCCGAACGGAGCAGCATAGTATTTCGCAAAAAAGCACTGATTTCTTACAGTAGGAAGTCAGTGCTTTTGTGGAAATTCAAGCGCCAGTGTATACAGCTGGCAAGTTTTTCCGGAAAAGCGGCTGATTTTCCGGAAAAACTGGCCAATCTAGACACAGCCTACAGCTATAGTGCTGTAGCTATGCTATGCTAACACTGGAGCAACCTTTTTTTTTTCTTTCTATTACTATAGAAACTCCACTTTTCTCAGGAAGGTGATCTAGGTCAATAGAAGCATTCTTCCCTTAACCTAGCTGTGTCTACACAAGAGGTGTAGTTGATATACCTATGCTGCATGGGTGTGGATTTTCATACCCCAGAGCTCTAGAACTGTATCAAACTAAGTTTTAAGTGTAGATTGCACCTTAATATAGTTACAGTTAACAAATGTACTCATGTCTTCTTTCCCAGGACAGTAGCAAGAACAAAGCAACATTTCATTTCTCTTCTATTTTTTCCCCAGAACCTAGAGACAGTCACTATTCCCCTATTCCAACAAACAACTCTCTTGCCTTTATTTCTCTCTAGAAAGATGCACGTGCACACAGACTCTCTTGCTGCTTGCTCTCACAGAAGTTTTGGCCCCTGCACCTGAATTTGAAATGGAGGAAGCCCTGTTACTTGGATCGACCTCTGGGCCTACCCCATTGCTTGAACTGCTAAAATTGAACTACAGGTGTTAAATTGGTTGTGTCACTAGGGGGAAAAAAGATGTATCTTGAATTTACTATTTAAATTTACTATTTACTATTTAACTATTGAATTTACTATTGAACTATTTAACTATTGAATTTACTATTTACTATTTACTATTGAATTTACTATTTACTAGCCTATTTAACACACATGAAATCATGGCAGCCTATTTAACACACTAGCCTATTTAACACACATGAAGGCATGGCAGTTGTCGTTTTAATGAATATTACTGCTCAGGGAAAATTTAGATTATCTTCCAGTTAAAATGGGTTTTTAAAAAAACTAGGATTTTATCGCAAGTTAGAACTTGTCTACACTTAAAATGCCACAGTAGCACAGCTGCACCAGTATGGTACTACAGCGTAGATGCTATCTATGCCTGTAGAAGGGGTACTTCAATTGGTGTAGGTAACCCTGAAAGATGCTAACTAAATCACTGAAAGAATTCTTCCATTGATTTAGTACTGTCCACATGGGTTAACTTAGCTTAACTATGTCTTTCACAAACATTTCACCACGTTTCCAATGTGGTTAAACCAACCTGATTTCCTAGTATAGACAAGACCTTAGTTAATACAGGCTAATTTGACATGGTTAGAATAATTTTTTTTTTTTATTAGTGAAGGCAAAGCACTGAGTTGACATTGACATTGAATGGACTGTTCATTCAAGTATAGATAATTGAATTGTTCTAGCTCAGTTGAAAAATATTTTTCCCCAGGCTAGATAAGGCTTGAGAAAGTAAGCTGGGATAAAGACTATATATATATATATATATATATATATATGTCTGGGCCATACAGAAATTCAAAATAGATTTCACACAGTGTTAACTATCTGGAGTTAACTGGCAATCATTTAAAATTATTTAAAAAAAAAACAAACAAAAATCTCTAGATTCAATAACCTCACTGACTCTCTTACAGAAACGGGAACCAGCTTCAGAGAAAGCAGCCTCAGTACTGTGTTTATAAGGTCTGAGGGAATAATGGATTTTGCAGGTCACTAGAAAATCCAGAAAAAATATTATTGTTTCAGGTCAAACCAAAATCTTTTTTTTTTTCCAGTCAAACTGACAACTTGGAAAATGCCAAATAAAACAAACATTCTGTTCCACGCACAACAAAATCTTTTGATTTTGACCATTTTTAAATGTTTTTGCTTTTCATTTTGTAATGAAGGGGAGTCTTGAAACAAAAAATATTTCAAACCAAAAAATTAAAATGTTTCATTTAGAAAATATAGAAATAAGGTCTTCTAATTTTTTTTCCAGATTTTATTTACCCTACCAAAACAATTTCAGAGAACTGAGACAAATTCTCAAAAGTGTTGCTATATCTGCTTTTTTTCTGAAAAAAAAAAATTGGTAGTAAAATTTCACCTAGTTTTGTTTGTAGATGTGTGTTAATTTACTTAAATAATTTTCAATCTTATCTCAGTCATGCAACATAACAATGTTGACTGTTTCAGTATGGAGTATTATGTGAGATAAGAGGCAAGTTACTCCTGATTTACACTAGCATAACTGAAAGAAGAATTAGGCAACATCCATATTATTTTTCTTTACAGTTTATAAATAATGAGGCTCTAGTTGAGACCAGTATCATAATCACTTTCTACTCTGTTCAGCATCTCAAAATGTTCCAAAGGATTGCTCTAAAACCCTGATGAGCAGGTGTTATAGAGTAAGCCTCCATCACCTTTCTTTAGCATTTGAAATGCAATTACTGGCTTTGTTTTGCTCAAATAGTTGATCAACCAAGTAGAGAGTGGAATTCCACCTGGCTGATACCTTTTGACTGAGCTGCTGCAAAGAAAGGCTGATTTGCCTCCACAGTCCTCCCCCATCTGTGCCACGTTATAAAGGACTGGCTAAACGAACCACAGCTGTTGTATGAAATGACCAGCATGTTTTCCACCTGTCTCTGTTTGCCTAAGGGGGGCATGCACAGTCCAATTAAAGCAATATGCAAAATGTGACAGATGTTAGCACTATTGAGACATAGCTGTGGAAGCTAAAATGGACACAAAATAAATGCATCAAATTTTAACTTGGGCTGTTTCGGATAGGATAGGACCCTATCGATTTCCACAGCTTCCACTCTGGGAGCCCGCACTCTGTCACCTGTGATTACCCATTCTCCTCTGACTACATTTATCATTGTGGTGTTATTCCCCTGGCCAGCAGGGCATGTGATGAGCCATCTCCATGACTCACCCCCAGTGCCTCACACTGGATTGGCTGCTTGAAGCAAATGTGTGTTGAGTCTCACAAAATAGATATCACTTTGTGATTGGTAATATAATGTCATGTGATTGTCAGGAAAGAGCCTGAATGTCTGATAGGATAATCTGCTTGTTTGATTGTGAACCACACGTCCAAGGCAAGTCCCTCACTGTGTGAACCCCATATCTGTGATCATACTGACAATCTGTACACGCACGTTGCAGACTTTTTTTTTAATGCAGCCCCTTTTCCCTGTTGGTCCAGTGTGCTTAGGTTGCCAAATAATTGGCAACTGCCCCAGAAAAGCACAGAGAATTTATAAGTTTTAAAAGCCAACGGGAAGTGTGAAATATAATTAATGATTGCACTACAATTCTTGTGAAAGTTCTACTGCTGTGTTATTACAGTTCTTGGCTTTCACTAACTGGAACATAAAAAAAAATTAGGAAATGTATTTGCTCTGGGTTTTTTTTTATTATTTTAAATACAATCTATTTCAATCTAGATTATTTTCTTATCCCAGAGATGAACTGAGGTGGTCACATACATTCTATTTTAAATAAACTATAGTTTAATAATTATTGCTTTATACCATCTCCTATTTTCCCCCATGTCATCATGTGTTTAATGAGGAGGAGGCGATCAGCTGCCTTTCATTCCTGCTGCTGAATGCAAGCTGCTTCAGATGGCAGCCTATGATGCTGCAGTGAAACTTGTAGAAATTATGTAAACCATTTTTCTTTCCTTCACCGTTTTTCTTATTGAAACTCTCACAATATGACAAGTACTGCCAGCTTAATTGAGATTTGGATGCTTAGTGCTTGTTTCTGTTTCTTGCTTTCATAAATGTGTAACAAATATAAATATTTAAGGAGAACCATAGTTTCTACAGTAGGAGTGTCCTTACTTAGCATCAGAAACCAATTTGTAAACCTCTTTGTCTAATGTAATCTCATTTCCCAGCAATAAAATCTCAGTACTGCTTGATATCTACATGATAGTAATATCCCATTCCACATAATGGAATTGGGTAGGTGATATAATTTAGCAAATTCTGCCAATGATATCAGAATGAAAACAGGGCACATGCATAGTAGGGTATATGGGGAGTTACTTGGGGTTTTTTTGTTTTGCTATTACTGGCAAGCCTGACCTAACAACCAAGAAGTGCAGGATGGTTGTTGCCACGTAGACCTTCCTCTCCCCCACGTTTTGAAGAAGCATCAGAGGATTTCAGGCCTGGTTCTGAAGCCCATTAAAGTCAGAGGGAGTCTTTCCATATCCTCAGTAGCGTTTAGAACCAGACCTTCACAGGGGAATCTAGCTGCTTGAAAACTTCCAAAACGTTGACTTTTAGGTAATTTTTAAATAACTAAATACATACATACATAAAACAAACAGCAGTGGTTTTTTTTTTCAAGCAGCTTTTATAGGGTGAATGAAATTTTTGAAAATTAAGACTGTTGAGGGAAAAAAGGTTACTCAGTTCTACTGTACTTGCTAGATTGCAACTAATATGTGGGAAAACATGGGATGGTATGCGGAAGGGAAAGGGATGTATTGGAAGGTTTGAAATTCAAAGCACAGTGCTTGGTAAGGGTTGGCACTTTTCTTAGCCACATTATCTTTCAAACCTTTCAACAGATTTGATTCCTGATTAGGAATAAGGTTCAAGATGTGGTTGAGATGGGTTGAAACTGGAGGTAGAACTCACCTGGAACCAGCCAGGAAAGCTGAAAAAGCTCTGCACTGAACAGCAGTGAAAAGGAAGCTACCTTCTTCCCTGCTTTACCTTAATTATTTCCTGCATTTGAGCAAGTTAAATATTGCCATCGGTCAGGACTAAAGTTAAACTAGTAATTTCACAGGCAGCAAAAAATCAGGATACCCAAAAGTTCTGAGTGTAAAAAAAAAAATGAACCTATCTTGGGATGGAATTCATTCACACATGTTAACATGGCTTTTCTAATTATAATGACAAGCTTCTAGCAAAGCTTTGAATATTTATTATCTCAAAATTTTGTCATTTTTGTTGTGTTTCTGCCTTCATAAAATGGGCTTTCATTTAAAAAATATTCCAAACAAAACTAAACTCTATCAGATTTTTTTTTCTCACAAAACCACAAATTGCATTTCTTTTCCCTCTTTTCCCAGCAGTGAAAATGCTTTCAGGCAGCTCTACCCAGGATAGTAATTAGAGAGACTAAACACTTGCTCAACAGAGTAAATTTCCCAGTGATGATGCCATAATCAGGAATCTGAGGAGAGTCCGAATACTCAAGAGTTTTGAGTCAGAAATATCTTTACAAAATGCGTGTCAGATCTCCTTAGCACTCTCAGCAGAAATCAAGCAGCAACTCTAAGAAATCAAAGTGCTGCTCTTATAGCTTCATTAGGTGAAAACTAACTATCCAGTGTATGAAGGCTGGAATTATACTAGAGTGTCAGAAGGGGGGAAAGACTTGAGTGGAAAAATATGGCTATATGGTAGAAGTAACTTTCTGGTTTCTTGACAAATATTTCTTTATAATTTAGGTGGAAGCTCACATCTTCAACTCAAGTTAGAGCGCTAAGCTGTTAAAAAAACTTGGGGAAAATACCTTGCTGCATCTTTGTCTTTTAGGTGGTTTTATTGTTCGTTTACTGTTTCTCTCTGTGAATTTGTGAAAATCTCAAGATCTCTTATTCCTACTTTCAAGTACTTGAAAGTAGGAATAAGAGATCTAAAAGGTTTATTTTCCACGAGATCTGACTGGCGCTTTTTCCGCAAAGCCCCAGCCGAAAAAGCCAGCCATGTAATAAAATACCGCGGGATATTTAAATCCCGATTTGCAATTGCGACTGGTCTCATTAGCATCCCTTTTCCGAAAAAGGGTGCCAATGTAGACACAGCCTTTGAGTTCAGTATCAGAGTTAAAAGGGTTACCTGTATATTTCACTGGTTATTTTCATGCAGAGAGCCACAACTATCTCAGGAATTTTAACTTCAACTTTTTAACTTGCACTTGTTCTCCTTGTGGGTGAAAGCAGACTTAGACTTTCTCACTCCATTTATACCTGTGAGAGACACAACAGAACTTGTATCCCAGGGTGAGTGAAAGCTAAGTTCTCTGTAAGCGGCTGTGGCATCCTCCCAGTGCTGGGCTTCTCTGGTAGCTAGGGTGGCACCTGACATAATGTAGGTAGTCCCTGAAGATCTGTGTAAATTACAATGGTCTCCATGGGCTGCTCAGTGGTGGCAGGACTGTCTGGAATATTTTCAATGCCGTGTATCGCAGCTACTATCCTGACACGTCCCTTCCATGCACATGCCGGGTGCACCTACTATGCCAGAGCTTGCAAGGCAGTCCCCAGAAGGTGGTTATACAACTGTTCTTTCACAGTTCTTCCACAGTGGAAATCCTTATCTAGCTGTGATTGCTCTTTTACAGCCTCTTTATGCTGGTCTAGCTCTCTTATCCAATGCCGGGATTTAAATATCCCCCGCGTATTTGCATTTACATGAGCTGCCGCTTTTTCCGCTCAGGCTTCACGAAAAAGCTACCAGCCCAGACGGGATCTCGGAAAATAGAACCCTTTTTCAAGCAAGATCTCTTTATTCCTACTTTCAAGGAATAAGATACATCGGAGCTTTCTTGCGCAAGAAATTAACGTATCTACACTGGCCTCTGGCGTAAGAATACTTGCGCAAGAGGCTTATCTAATGGGGCGTCGAATATTCTTAAGAACCACTGATTTTGTACATTACAAAGTCAGTGTTCTTGCGCAAATACTCGTGGCCAGTGTAGACAGGCGGCAAGATTTTGTGCAAAAGCGGCCGCTTTTGCGCAAAATCATGCCAGTCTAGACGCAGCCTAGAGTGTGTTGTGGTGGGGGGAGAGCTAGTGTTATCTGACTTACTAGAGTTTACAGCTAAGATGGTTTTATCCTGATGCAGTTTCTGCTTGTGTGGTTTTATTATACTGTCTTGATGTGCTGTAAAGAGAGCCAGGAGAATACAGCAGAGGAGTTGTGAATGTTCTTGTTGATAAATCTCACCATTTCACTCTCCTTTCATTTGCTTAATAGTGAACATCTGAGTGTATGACTGATTACAAATGTGATGACATTTGGGAAAAAAGACCAAAGATTAAAATAAGAGCAGCCATAATGAGGATTTGGAGAAAGGTATAAGGGTGACAGTGACAATTCTCTTTTCTCCTGCTCTGGCACAACCCAGCTACTGATGTCACATGACCAACATTATTTTAAAACCCTCACCATAGTTTTCTACCAAACCAGAAACCTCATCCCAAGAAGCCTCAGCCCTCTATATTTGTCCTCACTGAAGCTTCTCATGCCTTTGCAGAAGGTCTGGAAGGTAACCTGATCTGGCCTATTTTACATTATTTGGGAAAGAACATTCCCAATGGGGAATTTGTATGAACAACCCCCTATCAGCAGCTCTCTTCCTTTCATATTGAGAAGGATGAATTTCAAGGCCTTATGCTGATGGCAGCTATAGTGGCGTGAGACTTGGGAAAGGAGATTGTCCTTAAGTTAAGCAAGTCCCATGCCATTTTATTGTCCTTGACTATTAATAGATTGCTGAGTGCAAAATTAATTCTAATCGGAAATACTAAGTACACTGTACAAATGTGAAATAAGACATCTAAAGAATAACAAAAGGTAGACTCAGTACATACTGTATCTATTCCTTTTTTGCTTTCCTTAGATCTTCTCTATTAATGATCCATCTATTTCTGACTTGAACTCACCTTTTAAGTAACTTACTGGATGTACGTACTCCCCATTGGGAAATAGTTTCTTTGTGCTTTCTAGTTCCTCGATTTTTAAATCATTTTATCTTTCATTTTCTCTCTGTCTTTTCACAATGGTGAAAAATGTGTTCCGATCTGTTTTATCAATCACCTTCAGAACTCAAACCTTTAATTACAGTATTGATTCCAGCCTGCACAATATGGGATGCAATTTCCTACAGTGTGCCCTGTCATCTCTCAAATGGGAACAATTGTACTTGTAAGCAATAACTTCCACATTATCCCAACAATAGTGCCATGTTATTTCATGATAATGCAGAAGTTGGCAGGTGTCACCCACAGTGATGGGAGAGCCTTGAAAGCTGAGAGGTTGGTCTCATTAAAACATTCACAAATCTGGACTACCATCTGATTCTCTCTGGTCTGGAAGTCTCATAAGAATAGGCTTTCTCAGGAGAGTTCCTATACTTACAGAAACTGGGTATCTTAGGATTTCTCTTCTGAGTAATGTAACAGAAGTATACATTAAGGATAACCAAAGAATCTTTTTCTGAATCTCTGAGTATTTGGGGCTGGGATGCATTTGAGTTTTGGGTGAAGGTTCAGGCAAGTTTGTATGTCATCATCATCAGGTCACCATGAAGTTCTCTCTTCCTGTTGCTGAACCTAGAATGGTATCTGACAAAACAGAAAATCTCATCCTTTTGTTGTTGCTTGTAGAGCATAAATAGCAGCGGCAACAATACTTTCCATCAGCCTACAACAGGATGTTTTTTCCAGATGCTAAATATATTGTTAAGTTGATAGTTGACAATTTTGCTATGCTAGTGGGTTACTGTGTTTTTACTTGGGTTGAGTTCACACTGTAGTCAGAATAACAGCATTGTCTCTTTAGGAATTCAGCTCAGTGTCCTTTTTTCTTTATTTGAAAAGTCATGTTCTGCTGACCGTCCCCACGATAAGAAACTTACTTTGCAAGTAATTCCATTGAAATTAATGGCACATTTCACAGTGGGACTGACTGTGATACTATTACTCGGAACGAATAGTCTCTTACTCCAGAAGTCATCCTACTGACTTTAATAGTACTGATGAGGTAAGGTACCATTCAAAGTGAAAAAAGTCATCACAGTCTAAACCAGAGTATGGTCAAACAACTGACCCTTGAATCTAATTTCCTTCTGAGTTCATTTAGTCCATAAAACATTCCTTCCCCTAATTGAAGGACCAGCTTACCCCATAAACCCAAAGCCTGTTGCCAAAATGTGCTAAACTGAAGTGACTTCTTATGCAATTTTCCCAAGCGAGTTTGATTGTTATAAGTTGGATGTATCTTTTATTATCTAGCAGTGAAACACTACCGATAAGATATCAACATTTTTCTGATTATTGTCAAGACATTTTTGGGTTTGAAATTGTCCATTTATCTGGTGGGTGCATTCATACATATGACCCTCCCTAATCTGTGCTCTCTTCTGAGATGTGTGAAAAGCTTCTCACCATTCTTTTCCCTCCTTTGTTGAAAAAAATTACACCATGACTAGCTTTCATATCCAGGAAGAAAATTAGTAGCAGGTGAAAGTATAGGTTGGATAAATGATCATCCCTCATAAGTAGCACATAGTGAGTGCAACCACAAAAATAAATAGATAAATAAATAAATGTAAGTCTTGCAGAACCTGTGGCCCAAATTGAATAGAAAATGTGTGAACTTCTCTATAAATACTACCAAAACATCATGCTGTTCAACACCTGTCACTTGTTATATGCGCCTTTGTTTTGAACTATACTTGTTTTAAAAAGTCAACTTTTATCTTAGTCTATACATACCCTATGTTCCAATCACTGAAAGTAATGGTTATTGCTATTAGCTCAACCCAAGAACAGATAACTTTAAGGTAGCCCTTAAAGCCCTTTGCCATCCCAGGGAGTATGATGAGGCAATGGGGTCAGGTCCTGCCTCTGAGGGATAGGTTGGGTCCTGCCTCCGCAGAGTGGATTGAAAGTCCACCATGTGGACGTGGCCCCTGTCTTTGACAGATGGGCCTGAATCCCTCCTCCAGCCCATTGGCTCTTGCAACAACATCCCGACACTTGCATCTGCATGCAGGCAGGGACCTCCCTACGTGATATTCTGGCTCTCCCTTCCTGGCCCCCTTGGACTGCCTGAATCTAGGCAGGCTATGGCAAGCCAAATAAAATGATCTGGTGGGCCAGATGTGGCCTCTAGGCCACCATTTATCCTTTTTTGCCATCATCCCTAGAAGCCAGTCATGGACCAGTACTCAATTGTACAAACACAGGACAAAAATATGATCCCTACCTCTAAGAGTTTGCATCTAAGATCTTCTCTTGTGCAAGGAAGCCTTTGATTCAAACCTAGACACTAAAGTGGAAAATGTGAGAATCCACAGATGGACCCTCATCATCTCTGAGAAGCTCATAGCCATTAACTATGCTCTGTCATGATATATAATCTGCCTCTTTGAGCTCATGAAAAATGTGGCAACTTTCTGAATGGAGACACTTCTGATATGAAGGATCAGTGACCTAAAGTATCCCAGTTCTGCCACATTCATGAGGTTCAGATTTCTCCATGTGCCACATCTAATACAGAGTAACCATAGTGGTTATGCCACAATAGAAGACTTACTAGGCTCCTCCCATGCTGAATGAATTTAATCTTGTAGGAGATTAAAAGGCCCTCTATTTGAATAGAGTGAAGTAGAAGACAGTCTGTACAAGAAGGCCTATCATCCACCCTTAGCTGAAAAGCAGGGCAATGGGACAAATGAAGAGGTGACTTATTGAATAGGAGCCTGGAGCTGTTGCTTTTGTTAGAGACGATATAATCTCCTCCTTCCCCAAGGAAGCACTTGCTGTCCGACTTTCACCAGAGAGAGGTGTCACATAAAAAGTCATGTGCAGGGACTGTAGATCATCAGGCCCAGGATGGAAGTTTCCATCCTAGCAGTACCCAGCATTGGAGTCTGCAAACGCAAACAGCAACTGGGCTTTATCAGCTTTAACCCATGCCTTGAGCTGGGAAACTACTAAGCGGTAAACAAGTTTGACCTCGGTCTCAGCTCATAAGAGTGATGAGAACAGCGTTGAGCCCATGTGCACACACCCATAAACAACTGTGGTATAACTAGTGTAGGGAGTCTCATGCCCAGTGAGTCTCACCAGGGACCTAGACCTCGGAGGGTGCCCTGGATTCCCCCAGGTAGAGTCAGGGGCAGCCCGTGAGCCTAGGTGAACTAGGCAGTTGCCTAGAGCGCTGCTGGCCCAGGCGCCCAATGATGACATCACGGGACACCAGGGTGCCCCGTGATGACATCACGGCCATTGACGGCCGTGCAGGTGGGGGTGCCAAGGGGGCGCCGATTGCGCTGCCTGCCTGGGGCGCCAGCTGCCGCAGCCGGCCTCGGGCCACTCCTGGGTAGAGCCACGTCCCCTGCGGCCTGGTGCGAGATGACAGGAATGGGACTCCCTGCAGACTAAAGGGGGGTAAGCATCTATAAGTGCCTGTTGCTCTCTCTTATACATTGCTCTGCTTGTGCTTATTGATCAGTCACTTTGTAGTAGTTGTGTAACCATCTGGTAGTAATAACTCTGTAATAGTAGTGATGTAGTGAGATTAATAAAAGCAACTATCCCTAATCGACTCTGTCTTGAAGCAAATCCATAATCCTGTTTGGCCCTGCCTCTGTGAGTTGACAAGAGGGAGTTCAGCTCAAGCTATGGCCATGGGTTCCATCTTAAGTCTTACTTAACCCATGATCAGATATATTTGCTCTTTTCACAACACAGATTTCTCGTTTTCTTATGACTGTACCTTTTTCCCCATAAATTCACTGCCCAAAATCAGCAAGTGGAATCCATTTCTCACCGAGTGAAAAAAAAACCCATGTGAAACCTGCAGAACGTACTCATTTTCAATGTATTCTGCATATTTCCTCCTTACTAAATGCCACAGAAAATCTGCACAACTGGAGCTTGACTTGTTGTTGAGCCATGAAATTGGTCATGACAGAGCTATGCACAAACATTTGACAAAATATTTGGGTAAAGCTTTACCCGTTGATGTCTGTCTGCCTGCATGTGTTTTCCTGTACAAGTATCTGATTAATCCCGGGCTGTTACATCCTGGAGTTTTTCTGGGAGACATGCAGATTTCCAATGTTCCTTTGCCTTTTTTTTCATAAGGCATCTGCATTGCTGTCATAAATAGAAATATTCATCCTCATCTGTAATGTTTATAACCCTTGTGTGATTATAAAATTGGTTATACTCAGTGTTTGTTTTTTCTTGCTCTAATTGTAGGGGGAAATGGAAAGCAATATTGGGGATATGGCACATCTCCAATTTCTGAGAGTGCTCATAACATGTCAAGTTATTGCACACATATGGTAAATATCTAAACTACAGTAATAATTAGATATACCTTACACAGCTGTATTGGTTTTGTGTTCCAAGATTGTATGTGTGGTCTCACTTATAATATCTATACATATGTATGGCCTTGGCTGCATGTTATTCATTGAGATGCATTAACAGTTGAGGAAGGATTGCTTTTTCTTTGAGAATCAAGGCAAATGGTGTACAGCAATTTTTTAAAAAATACACACATTTGTGAAGTAGAAAGGTACACTTCAACAATATTTGCGCAGTTTATTCTAAAACACAGCAAAATGCAAGCATACTGGTGATTACAGCTTTAATGGATTATTTTGATTGCTTATTTGAAAAAGCTCCCTGTTTTACACTATATCCTCCAGAACTGTTTAAATGTGGATTGAAATCTCTCAGATGGATGCATGGTTATCCCATTTTTTTTATCATCTTCATTGGTTTCTAATGGCACATAATTTACAAAAATCAAAAAGAACAGGTTTAGCTCCCTTCATTCACTACATCTCTCAGCTAAATATGCAGTCTTTGCTTGACTGACGCTTGTTGCTGTCTCATGTTTCAAGTCAGTCTTTCAAGGATTGGGCTATAAAAGGAAAAATATCCCACTGAAATTTCTTTGCCTCAGAACATATGTTCAGACATTTCTAACAGCCTTCAAATCTAAGAAGAAAATGTTCTTAAGGCAAGCGCGTCGCCTCAAAGTGATCATCCTGAAGCCACAGCCTGGCTTGCTTTAGAGCAATATGTTTATTTTACATTCTTGTAGTCTCTTTGCTACCCATTGTGACCTCTGAAATGTTAATATAAGAATCATTTACTATTGTATTTTTAGCTGTTACTACACCCTCAAGACTTCTTATTAGCAGCCGAAGTGCAGGTATTAAAGAGATCTGTGGGCCTCTGAAGGCTCAGAGTACAGTAGGTATCAAATTACAAAACTATATTGTTTTAAAATATATTCATAAAACTGTATACAAAGTCTCATGTTAATGAAAGTAATTGATAGCAAATACTATTTTTTTTTTACATCACCAACCCAGTATTTTGTCTAATAATAAAATAAGCTTCTTTTTAGTAACAACAGGAGAAAAAATGAGATTCATGAATCATTTATACAGTCTCATTCACTCCCATTATTACTTTGGCCATTAAATATTTTGGGAATTCAACTCCTTTTTCTCTCTCTTTCTTTGCATTTCATGCAATGGTCTTTTTGCACATTTCAGGAGGGAAATTAAACTTTTTTTTTCCTTTTAGGTCCAGAAATGTAAAAAATCTTCCATTCTGATTCTCAGTAAATGTTCCTGTACCTAAAATGATTTGCAAAAGGAAGCCATAAAAATGAATAATTGCTAAAGTTGAAACTAGGCAGAGGGGGAAATAAATCCCAGGTGCAAAGTTAGAAGCAATTCATTTTTAGTAGGTCAAAAGAGCCTGGAACTGAATTTGTCTAAAATGGCCTATGCTGTAATATTGAGCTAATTAATAATTCCCAAATACTGAAAAGACTAAGAAAGTGCCTGTGTGTCTCATACTGGTGTGGTTGGTCCTACAACAAGCAGTTCTGAATAATGCTTAGAGCAGGAGAATGTATGTCAGAAGACCAAGGTTCTTGTTGGACTCTGTCACTAACTCGCTGTGTAACCTGAGACAAGTTTACCTAAACTACACCACTAAAGATGTAGCCATCTATCCTTTTGTCAACAGCAGAATGATTTGTGCAACTTGTTCTACTTGAGTTTATAGCTGACGGCCACTCAGAAGTTTTAGCTCCTGCAGAATGTAGCAACACTCACCTATTTTCATTTCTACTGGTTCCCTGAGACAGTGGTCCATAGTCTTCACTGGCTTCCAATTTATTTTTAGATGCTGTTGTTCTTATATCTAATCCTTGCCTCTACTTTAGGTCCTGCTTTCTTCAGAAACTAATTCTTGGCTCCTATCATGGTGTCTGCAATCAGTTGAAGCTGTCTTGTAAATAGGTCTTTGATTTAAAATGTCTGGAAGCTGGAATCAAAGCACTCAAATTTTCTTAGACTCACAATATTTTAGGATCAAAAGGGAGCATAGTAATCATCTAGTCTGACTTCCTGCACATTGCAGGCCACAGCACCTCACCCACATCTGTCTACATGAGAACCGTAAATGCAATCTGGGTTACTGAAGTCCCTGGAAGCATGATTTCAAGTGACAGAGAATCCACCATTTACACTAGTTTAAACTATCAAGTGACCTGTTCCTCATGCTGCAGAGAGAGGCAATTCCCCCCCCCCCACATACACCCCAAGTTTCTACCAGTCTGACCTGGGGTGAAATTGCTTCCAGTCCCCAAATATGCTAATCAGATAAACTCAGAACACATGGACAAGACCTACTAGCTAGACGCCTGGGAAAGAATTCTCTCTAGTAACTCAGGGCACATCTACACCACATGGAAGATCAACGCTGCTACAGTTGATCTTCTGGGGTTCAATTTAGTGGGTGTAGTATAAACCCACTAGATCAAACTCAACAGGCATCCCTATCAGCACCAGTACTCCTGCTCCTTATGAGGAGTAAAGGAAGCTGATGAGAGGGTTTACTCCCAATGGCCTCCTGCTGTGTGGACAGTGAGTAAATGCAATGTAAGATACATTTGCAAATGCAATGTAAGATACATTTACATAACCAGAGTTGTGCATCTTATTTCAATCTTCTTATGTAGTGTAGAGCAGGCCTCAGAGCTAGCCCCATCTAGTGACCACCTCTGTCTACTAGGGATATTTCCTACTAAGAGTGGCAGATAGACCAAAGGAAATTGTAGGCAACCTCATCATACCTGTCCCCTCCATATACTTACCAAGGTCAGGGTTGGAAGCACACTTCTGTTTTTTGCCCCCGCTGCTTGCCTTGGAAGGCTGTCCCAGAATTTCACTCCTCTGATAACACTGGTCTACAATTTTTTAGAAGTCGTCTGCTTCAAAGATAAAATGTGCTATTTATTATGTATTTTGATGTGCTGAATTCAAATATGACAATTAAAACAACTGATTGGCTACTGTTTCCAAGATATTTAAGTTTTTACATTTTACGTCAATGTATATTGTGTAGATAGTAGAGTTTTAATCATAAATTGTAAACCTAGGTCTTTTCATGTGTTTATGGTTGCTTTACATGATAATATTTCACCTGTCCTGTTTATGTAACACTTTAAAAATCAGCAAAAGGGTTATATAAATAAAATTTATTATGAAACAAAAGGCAAAAACTATTATGTACATAGTTTAGTCCTATTCAGTGTCTACTCGGCACTTCTTGGCTTGTCTCTTGTATTCATTAAATGGAGCATCTCTTGTCACTGTCCAGCAATAGTCTGCAAGCATTGATGGGCGCCATTTGCCCTGATAGCGTTTCTCCATTGTTGCAATGTCCTGGTGAAATCGCCGCCGTGCAGCTCGCTCACTGCTCCGCAGTTCGGTGGAAAAAATCTAGATGAGAGTGCAAAAATGTATCTTTAGTGACATGTTGCAACCAAGGCTTTTGTATGCCTTGAGGAGGTTTTCCACCAACAACCTGTAGTTGTCCGCCTTGTTGTTTCCGAGAAAATGTATTGCCACTAACTGGAAGGCTTTCCATGCCGTCTTTTCCTTGCCATGTAGTGAATGGTCAAATGCATCATCTCGAAGAAGTTCACGAATCTGAGGACCAACAAAGACACCTTCCTTTATCTTAGCTTCACTTAACCTTGGAAATTTTCCACGGAGGTACTTGAAAGCTGCTTGTGTTTTGTCCATGGCCTTGACAAAGTTCTTCATCAGATCCAGCTTGATGTGTAAGGGTGGTAACAAAATCTTCCTTGATTCAACAAGTGGTGGATGCTGAACACTTTTCCTCCCAGGCTCCAATGACTGTCGGAGTGGCCAATCTATCTTGATGTAGTGGGAATCTCTTGCACGACTATCCCATTGGCAGAGAAAACAGCAGTACTTTGCGTATCCAGTCTGCAGACCAAGCAAGAGAGCAACAACCTTCAAATCGCCACAAAGCTGCCACTGATGTTGGTCATAGTTTATGCACCTCAAAAGTTGTTTCATGTTGTCATAGGTTTCCTTCATATGGACTGCATGACTAACTGGAATTGATGGCAAAACATTGCCATTATGCAGCAAAACAGCTTTAAGACTCGTCTTCGATGAATCAATGAACAGTCTCCACTCATCTGGATCGTGAACGATGTTGAGGGCTGCCATCACACCATCGATGTTGTTGCAGGCTACAAGATCACCTTCCATGAAGAAGAATGGGACGAGATCCTTTTGACGGTCACGGAACATGGAAACCCTAACATCGCCTGCCAGGAGATTCCACTGCTGTAGTCTGGAGCCCAACAGCTCTGCCTTACTCTTGGGTAGTTCCAAATCCCTGACAAGGTCATTCAGTTCACCTTGTGTTATGAGGTGTGGTTCAGAGGAGGAGGATGGGAGAAAATGTGTGTCCTGTGACATTGATGGTTCAGGACCAGAAGTTTCATCCTCTTCCTCTTCCTCGTCTGACTCAAGTGAGAATGATTCTGGTGCATCAGGAACCGGCAGTCCTTCTCCGTGGGGTACTGGGCGTATAGCTGATGGAATGTTTGGATAATGCACAGTCCACTTTTTCTTCTTTGACACACCTTTCCCAAATGGAGGCACCATGCAGAAGTAACAATTGCTGGTATGATCTGTTGGCTCTCTCCAAATCATTGGCACTGCAAAAGGCATAGATTTCCTTTTCCTGTTCAACCACTGGCGAAGATTTGTTGCACAAGTGTTGCAGCATATGTGTCGGGCCCACCTCATGTCCTGATCTCCAATTTTGCAGCCAAAATAAAGGTGATAGGCTTTCTTAACCATAGTGGTTATACTGCGCTTTATGATGCAAAAGTCACTTCACCACAAACATAGCAGAAGTTATCTGCACTGTTCACACAAGTACGAGGCATCTCTGCTCACTTTGGCTAAACAGAAATGTGTCCCTTTGCAAAATCAAACACTGACAAATAAGAGAGCACGACACTGTATGATTTCTAGAGCTGATATAGGGCAATTTGTTCAGCAGAGTGATGTAAGCATCATTATGATTGCATCATCCATGACTTCTAGGAATAACATGATGCAATTCATATCATGTATGACGCAATACCAGCTTCAGATTGCATCATTCATTGTTTTGCCTAAAAAGCAAGTACTGTCCAAACCCAGTCATGGATTTATTCATAGATCCAGTCAAAGATGTAGTTTAGTCATTTCTGGTTTAAATTGAGATCCCTTCCCTTTATAACTCACTTATCCTCCGCCATTCCCAAGTCAAGGGTCGTATATACTGACCCAATAGCATATCTTGAAAACTAGAGCTCATCAACAATTTTAAGCATCATTTTTGTTCTCAGTGACCCAGAATTAGTAAAGTTTGACTACATTTATTTCAGAAGCATTTTGGCTGTAGAGCAGTGTAAGTACTCCTCTGATACTTAGAAATCTTTGTCTAATTTCAAACCTAAACTTCTTAATGGCCAGTTTATATTCATTTGTTGTGTTCATAGTGGTGCTAAGCAAAAGTAATTGCTTTCCCTTCCTAGTATTTATCCCTCTGATGTATTTAGACTAAGAGAACAATGTTATCTCCCTTAAGCTTAATTAGATTAGGCTAAACAAGCCAAGCTTCTCAAGTTTCTTCTCTGAAGGTAGGGTTCCATGCCTCCGATCATTTTAGTAGCCTTCTCTGCACCTGTTCTAGTCTGAATTCATCTTTCATATACATGGGAGAGCAAACTTGCACACAGTATTCCAGAGGGGGCCTCACCAGTGCCTTGCTTAATGGCAATAACATTTTCCTGTTTCTACTGGAAAAAGCTTGCCTGGTGCATCATAGAGTTGCATTTACCTTTTTCACAACCTCATCTCA
The DNA here is from genome assembly GCA_019425775.1 of Rafetus swinhoei. Taxonomy (NCBI): domain Eukaryota; kingdom Metazoa; phylum Chordata; order Testudines; family Trionychidae; genus Rafetus; species Rafetus swinhoei. The sequence continues at coordinate 183,034,467 of CM033437.1, read as the reverse complement.
CTGGTGACTCATAGTAATCCTGTGATTGACCATTCTCTTCTCTTCATCTGTTCACTTCCAGCTGATACAACCCCAACTTACAGCAAAAATTCTTAAGACCTTAATGCATGACTTTCCACTATTAAATTTAACCTCATTTCTATTATTTCAGTTTTCAAGGTCCTCCAGACCTTTTCTGTGATATTTTGGTCCACCTCCATGTTGACAATACTTTCCAAATTTTTGTGATCTGAAAAATGTGTTAGCACACTTCCATTTTTGTCATAAATGAAAATGTTAAATAAAAGTGGTCTCAAAACAGTTCACTGAAAAACTCCACTAGTAACCTCCTTTCAGCTGATAGGTCACTTTTCTGTATTACCTTTGACTGTCTCCCCTTTAACTAGTTCCTTAACCACCTTTCATTTCTCATATTAATGACCATCTTTTCCAATTTAACTAATTTCCCATGTAAACTGGATCAACGTCTTACTGAATCCAGATAGATTAGATCCACTGTATTTCTTTTGTCTAGAAAATCAGTTATTTTATCAAAGAAAGGAACCCAGTAGGTCTGGTGTGACTTACCTTTTGTAAAACCATTTTTATCCCACTTATCATTTACCTTGATGTCCTTAACTACCTTCTCTTTCAAAATTTGTTTCCAGGCCAGGCAAACACTTGAGGTCAAAACTAACTAGTCTTCAGTTTCCTGTATATCTCTTTATTCCTTTCTTAAAAGGAAGTACTGTCTTCGCAATTCTCTAGGCATAGGTACAACCCTTGAATGTACATGTTCACTGAAAATGCTTGGTATTGGACTTGCAATTTAATTTGTTAGTTCTTTCATATTCCTTACTGGAGATTATCAGGGTTCCCTGATTTGAGTCCTATAAAGCTATATGAGTTTGGCTCCCACTCTGGATATGGTAACTTTTACTACCATACCCTCATTTCTCTGGGCCATCCTGCCACTATACCTTAAAACAGGGGTGGGCAAAAGCCTCTCAGTGGGCCACATCCAGCCCACCTTGGGCCCGCGAGGCAATTACAGGCCGCACCCCCAATAGGTGTGCGGGCGCGTGGGATGGAAGAAGCTCAGCCTCGCCCCTCCACCTTCACACAGCTGCTGTAGAGGAGGCAGTACTCAGGCTGAGGCTCCTCAATAGGGCCAGCCCCGGAGGTGCAGTTACCATGGCCACACAGCTTGGAGCTGGCCCTAGAGGCACCACTTCTACGGCCACACTGTCAGGGGCTGGCCCCAGCCCGCTTTGCCTCAGTAGCAGTGCCTCCTGGGCCAGCCTGTGTCCGCGGTGCTTCCAGGACCTGCCCCAAGCCACATAGCTGTGTCAGTGGCACCTCCAGGGCTGACCCCGGGCCACAGCACCTCCAGGGCAGTCTATGGCCGCTGGCCCCTGGAGGCAGGCCTCATGGCCGTGCAGTGGGGTCTCCGGGGTGGCCTGTGGCTGTGGTGCCAGCTCCGGACCACATGGCAGTGGCGCCTCTGGGGTGGCCTATGGCCACGGTGTCTTGGGGCTGGCCCCGGACCGCACGGCTACGGCAGTGGGACCTTCCTCCAGGCGGCCAGAACAGTGTGGCTGCAGACATTGCTACAAGGGAGCACAAAGCCCCTCATACCCAGGCCCCCCCCCCCATCCCATCACTTTCCTTCTCCCCCTTCCCCACCCAAAACCCAGCACCTCCAGCTTGCTCCTCCCTTGTTCTTGCACCTTCTCTCCTGGCCATATGCTACACCCTCCTTTGTTCCTGCTCCCTCCACCTGGCCAGATACCCTCCTCCCAGCCTGCTTCTGCACCCTAGCTCCCTCCCAGATCCTGCACCCCATTCCTATGCTACTTGCTGCAGCACTGTCTCCTGCACCCCTCATTTTTGTCCCTACCCCAGTGCCTAAGGAGGTCCATAAAATCCACTAACTCTAGAACTGCAGAAAAGTAAATCTGGTCTATGGGAAGCTCTGAACCTGTTTCCCCCTTCCCTTCCCTTCACCCCACGAGGCTGGGGCACCAGAAGAGTGAAGTGTCTCAATTGGGGCCACATCAGTGAGCATTGGAGGGTTTTGGAGGAGATTTTGCCTCTCACTTGTGTGGTTCCCAACTGATTTTTTTGTGTGGGTCAGTGACCCCAGGCCCAAAAAGGGTTCCCCACTCCTCCCATAAATAAAGAAAACATTGAAACCTTTTGTGTTGGACATAATAATTTAGTTTATTTAAAATGAATTTTGATAAACTAACATGAGAGCTACAATGCTTAATCTGTTTCATAATTTAAACTGTTCTTACTAGCTACAGTTGGTTTCAGAAAATAAGGTCACTGTATCCAGCAGGGTAGTTCTCAACCCTGCCCTTCTGCCTGAGGCCCTGCCCCTTCCAGGTCGGCCTGCAGCCACTTCCAAAATTATTGCCCACCCCTACCTTAGAACCTCATTAGTCTTACTAAAAACTGAGGCAAAGTATCCATTTAGGTGTTGGGCCATGCTCATCTTTACTCTTGACCCCATCTTTAGTGCTTAGTGTCCCAGTTCTTCTTTCCTTATATTCTTCTGATTTGTATGGTTATGTAAACTTTTTAATGTTCATTTCCTTTGCCAAGTTCAACTCTCCCTGGCTTTTTGCAGTTCTCACTCTTCCTCTTGGCTTTCTGATCTACATGATAAAGCTTTCCTTTCTGGGATTTTTTTTCTAATTTCCATTCCTTGGAGGTGTTCTGCTCTCTTTCAATACCCTATTTGAGATGCATGCTCATCCACTCTGGTCAGCAACCCTTCCCTATAGTTTTCCCCTTGCTTGGACACAGTCTATAGATAGCTTCTACACTTAGACTTATTTTTATTGACTTGGTTATTCCAAGCCCCATCCTCATTCAGATACTTGAATTCTTCAGTTCATTTTCCTAACTATTTTTTTTAAGTCTGCCATTTTGAAATTAAGGCTTCTAGCTGCAGACCTATTTTTGTTTGTCCTTCTATTTTGTTTAAACTGAATTAGTTCAATAACCAGCTCTTTTAAGAGGTACTTGCAACTTACCAATACTAAATCTAAACTGCCATCGCCTTTTGTTGGTTTTCTGACTATCTAGTGAAGAATTCTGTCAGCTGTCACCTCCAAGAATATCTGGGCCCTATCATTATTAGAAGCACTTGTCCTCCAAGCTATAGCTGGGAAGCTTAACTCTCCTATAATCACACAATTCTAGTAGTGCTTATTATATTAAAAATATTGTCGCGATCTCTATCCATATCCTCGATCCCAGACAGGATCCTGGGGAGTCCATAGTAAATTCCAAGCACTGTCATAGGATGCTTCTGTTACCTTCCTTTCACAAAGTGATGTTGATCCAAACAACATCTATTTCAGTGATAACTAGTGTTAAACCATATTTCTTCTACCTCTGTACTACAGGTTGAAACTACATAATCTGCACTTCACTGGTCTGGCTATTCCCCTTGTCTGGCATCCTCAGGTGATTCCATGAGAGCACTGCCAAACTAGGGGGCCAAGATGGAGTCCCGGGGCAGCACGGCCTCCAGGTGGAATGGAGTACAGCTTCCAGAATTGAGTGTGGAGCCCCCTGGGCCATAGTGAGGGTGCTGGTGGGGGGTTGGGGTGGAGCACAGGGATGTTGGGAGGAGCACGGAGCATCTTCCCCCCGCCCATGTTGATTTGACTAGATTTTTAAAAATTTATGATCAGAAAATCCGGTGCAGGGTTGAGCCTGTACAGCTGTAGGTGGCAGTGGGACTGCTAGGGGTAGCGTGGAGCTGCCCAGGTGTCAGCAAAGTTGGTGAGGGGAGCGCAAAGCCCCAGCTGACAGAAGGGTGCTGGGAGGAGTGCCCAGCAATGGCCAATAGCGGAGCTCCAGGTGGCAGCAGAGTCACTGGGAGAAAGCAGAGTTCCACAAAGCCCCAGGAAGCAGCAAAACCACCAGAAAGAGAGTGGCATCTTCACTAGGGAGAGAGTGGAGCTCTGTACAGCAGTGGAGTCCCAGACTACTGCATGGAGAGCGGAGCCCCTGGTTGCGACTTTGATCTTCCCTGGTCCAGCAAATTCCCTGGTCTGGGACCAGTCAGGTTCTAAGGGTGCCGGACCAGGGAGGTACAACCTGTATCTGGTTTCACTTCCTGCACCAGTAATTCTAGTTCTTCCATTTTGTTACCATGCTCCTTTCATTGGTATATGGGCATCTTAGATTTTCTGCTTGGCTTTGCCTAGATTATTCTCCCATCAGGCCCATATGCAGAAATTTCTGGGGAAGGTTGAGTCATGGGAGGGACTGGTGGCTGCCCCGCAACCGGCCTCACTCCTGGGCAGGTGGCGGAGCAGAAATCAGCCCCAGCTTTCCCCCGATCGGCCAGAGCATGGTGGAGGGAGGCTGGGGCAATGAGCCACTTCTGCCTTCCCCCAGCCGGCTGGAGCATGGAGGGGAGGGAGGCTGGGGCAATGCACCACCGCATCATCATGCTTACTTGGAGGACAATGGGGGGTGCATTCGCACTCTTTACACCCTGCCCCCTGTATGGGCCTGCCCATAGATATGCAGTCAGGCTTACCGATGTGGGGAACAAGCAGGAGTGGGGCAAAGAGAGCAACTGCCCCACAGCCTGGTGAAACCAAAGGGCCTGGAGCTCCCAGCCCTATAAATTGTTACCGGAGTGCCACATGACATGCTCTGGGTAGCACTTATGGCTGCCTGGGGGAGATGCAGTACTTTCTGGGTGGTGCTAAGGGCTGCCTAGCCCCCACCTCTTCTGCCCAAGGCCCCACCCCTTCCAGGGACACAGAGAAGGACTCCCCCCACAGTGCCCACACTGCTGCTAGCTAGTATTGCCTACCTGACTGTATCTTTGATAGTATCTTTTCTCTTGGCCTCTTAAAAAATGCTCAAATTGTAGTAACCTTCAGGGCATATTATAAAGATTGTCTGTATAATCACAACTTTCTGATAGGGTAGTGTAGTAGAAATACCTTAGTTTTGGTGAGGTCACACTGTGTGCATTTTATTTTTAATTAATATGTTTTTAATAGCCAGGCAACTAGACATCAAGATAAGCTTATTTTATCAATTATAACTTTATATATATAAACATAATCTACCCGTGACTTAGTTTCCCCCTCTGTAAAATGTGCATAGCTTTGAGATCTATGGATGAAAAGTGTAAATTTAGTATTCTATTAACTAACTTTCCCCTGGCTTCTTTACTTGCTGAAACTGAGTTTCAGCTACTCACTTGGAAAAATATTTCCAAGATGAAATCTGCTCCAACATTAGATTATTTTCCTTTTCATCAGCTATGAAGATATTTTCTACATAATACCTGCTATTTGCCTTGACAAATTTCTGTGGAGAACATTTGGATTAACCGTGTAAAAACTTTGGTAACAATGAGTATTGTCAGACATCATGAGAGGGAGCCTTGTGATAAAGTCACATTATCGTCGGCATTCAGGTAGAGGCTCAAAGTAAGGTCCTTCACATGCGTTAAGGTCCTTCAGATACTGAGCATCATTAGAGGTAGATAAAGCCTACTCAAATGAATTTTATTAGAGTTTAAACTAGTATAGCACTTTAATTCTTGTTACGCTAAATAAGAATTTAATCTGTTTAATCAGCCAAGTTGTTCTATTGTGATGATAATATACCTTAGCAGGCAATCAGAAAGCCAGGCTGCTTTGTGCTTTCTCTCACACACAGGCTTTGGGTGCAGCGGGAAAGTTCATGAAAAAGGGGGGGAAATAATCCAAGGGAATGAAGTACAGAACACCAGAACTAAATGAGATTTTTCTGTTTGGATCATGGGATCATACTTTACCATTCTCCTGAAGTTGCCTATTACAAAGGTTGTCTCTTCCATTAGAAATCTTCTAGGCACTGAGTTAATAATAAATGAAAATACTAAGTGGAAGTTGTTCTCAGAAGCACATGAAAAATCCCTGCCATTCACTGTTTCACTAATCATTTTTCCTGTGAACTAAAACAAAACAAGAAATGCCCGTTAACTGAATAACGCATCCAGCTTGCTTGTGATTCATTAGTGAAGTAATTTAGTGGTAGACATGCTGAACAATTTAAAATTATGTAGTAATTAAATTTAATATTCTATCTGGTAACTCACTTCTATTTCTGTTGAAAATGGGGTTATGGCCAGAATTAAGAAAAAGATACTCAGCATAGATTCATGAAAGAAAATGAAATGGCTCTACATGAAAGCAAAGAATAGAAATGATACAATGACCTCTTTTCTTTTTGGCCAATCTTTTATACTCAAATAGCTGGTATATAATATTAAGGTATAATTCCAACAGTAGTGAATCATTCAGCAAACCTATCATATAATTCATACACTCATTATTTCAAAGTGAAAATACACACACTCATTCTGTGCTTACTGTATGCTAGCACAGAGGCTATGAATTTTCATTCCTCACTGTTTGGTGCAGGCTGAGGGATGACCAGTCAAATTACAGGATTTTCATGCTCTGGAAAAGGGGGTCTGACTCCTTTCCTCCAGGTAGTTTCCTGGCTCTTAGCAATATGTGAACAACAATGTGACCTCAGCAGCTGCCTCTGGCTTCCATTTGGAAAAGCCCCTTAATAGCCTCCATATAGAGAAACCAGAAGACTGAGAAGGCAAAACAAAAAGAAATTGCAAAGTTTTCATGCTTCTGGCAGCAGTGCTTTGCAAGAAGATGCTAGCAGCTTGTCCTGTGCTTGGTGAGAGTGACAGCAGACCCTGCTGAGACCACATGTGCTGCTGACAGACTCACAGCAGGGCCGACAAATGATTTCCATGTACTAGCCTCCAACTTCTGAATCCTCCCATTGATGGCACTGTCTCTTCTATATAGTGTATGCCATCATGATATGCTTTGGAGCTGTGAGCCCTGTTCAAAGATAGACCCTGTCAGTGACTCTCATTCTGACAAGGAACAATCTGTTTCAGCAGGGAGCAGTCCCAAGCAAGATAAAGCTAGTGACCTCTGAGCAGTCAGCAAAAGCTGAGAGAGAGGAGTCTATCCTAAGAACAGGACAAGCTGCACACCACCACAGATGAGTGAGTTTTCCAGTCTGATCTGCTCTCTAGGACTATACAGCTTTATCAGTCCTGAGAGGAGAGAAAAAGTTTACAAGTGACACTCTCGACCTGAAGGTAGATTGCTCCCCTGACCTTACAAGACCTGTTTGACATCCCTGCGCCTCCATTGTGCCCCTCTAGCATCCTCTTTTCCAGTTAGATTTTTTTTTCCCTGGGCCAGCTCACCTAAAGGTATGTGAATGAAATGTTATTCAGAACACCTGTTGTCTAGTGTTGCGGACCAAGTCATGATAAAACACACTTTGATCTCCTGTACTGAAACAATTGTTGTCTGTAGCTTGCTCAAGACAACACAGACACTTTTCCAGGACAGTTTGCTCCAGGGCAGCAGAAGAGATGATCTACTTAAAGGTGCTGAATAACCTTTCCCTTTGGATTCAAAGGAATGAAACCAGGACAGGGAGGTTTGCACTGAACCATCTTCATGTTAGCTGCCTAGAGTGTATAAAATCGTATAGTTCAATCAGTCAGCCAGCCTGCCTGCAAATAAAAATGAACAAAGGACATACATTTTATTTTGGGGCACAATCATAGGATTCTCCTTTTAAATAGTGAAAAGAAACCACAGTCTCAAAACAGTTATTATTATGAAAACACCCAAACCCACATTCATGTTTATACTTCCTATTGTCATAACTATGCTTTGCACATCTAGGAAATGCCTCAGCCAAATCATTTTAATGTACTTCAAAGGGTAGAAAAGGAGGAGTCAGTGGCAAAAGATCATGGATTCATGCATTTAAAAGACATCATGATAAAGAAGACTCTTGCTGACCAGTGAAATAAATAAAAGTGTTAAACCTTCTGCTTACTAAGGTGCAATAATACTAACAGAGTTCAATAGTTTAGGGTTAAAATTAGAGGAAAATAAAAACACATTGAGTTGTAAGTTTATGACGGACTCTAGTTAGGTGCAGTGTAAATTACTGAGGGATGGACTAGGATCAAAAGTCTCCAGTTAATATTTCATTGTCAAATAGGAAGTGCCGTGACATTTTTTTTTAATGAGGTTCAAGTGGTCAAAGATATCAATGCCAGCAGTGCAATGCCCCCTTATACCATTTGGGAGCACTGACCAAATTCCGACTCTTATGGAGCTGGAGCACCCAGTGAATCATTAATATGGTGCCTAGGGTTCCTTAGGTTATTTCTACACAGCAGGGCTGAACTCGAAATAAGCTACGCAACTTGAGGTATGTCAATTGCGCTCCGTCGCTTAAGTTGAAATAGCTTATTTCGAATTTGGGCATGTCTACACAGCACTTATTTCGAAATAGAGCACTCTTCCTCCAACTTCCCTTACTCATACAATGAGATTTACAGAAGTTGGAGTAAGAAACCTGTTATTTCAATTTATTTCAAAATAACGGGTTTGCTATGTAGACGCACACTACATTCTTTCAGAATAACTGACATTATTCTAAAATAACACTGCTGTGCAGACATGCCTTTAGAGTGCTCCTTTCCCTGTGCTGATCTGGCTTTACTCACTTTCTCTCTTAAAATCTGAACTGATCATAGCATCAGATCTTAGGCCTCATTATTTCCGGCGTTCCCTAACATCAGTGCTTCCTCCCCACAGTTTACGTGCTCTTTAATGCTTCTGAGTGTATAGTGCACGTCATCATGCTAACCATTCCAGGGAAATTGAACCTTGACTGAAATAGATACTTTGTTCTGCAGCCCAAATGAGAGAGGTTCAGTTCAAAAACTGTAATTAAACGTATGACTAAGCAGGCACAGTCACACTGAAAAAAGACCCTGGGAAAAAAAAATAGCTTAAAAAGAATTAAACAGCAGTGGAGTGCCCTAAAATACTGTATTACCAATGTCTAGCAGCAGCAGTATTCATATGCCAGAAACTTCAGCTTACTGCTATAGAGCCCAGTTGCTATAGAAACTTACTACTGGGAGCTAAATAAAGTAATTTCTATGCTAGTGTTGGTGTGTATAACTTCAGCACCTGATGCTAACCAAATTGTGCTCAATAAACAAATTTAAAGTTTAAAAGCCTGCAATGAGTTCACAATGGTTTCTGTAAAACTGATTAATCTCCATTGATCTTGGCTTAGTATGCAAGAGCATGAGAATTCATAGGAACAGAAAAAAGACTATTCAAGGCCAATATCCCTGCCCCTTTTTGTCTGTTTTATCTGCTTTTCTGCTTCATCCCTACACCTCTTTATCCTGTCTTAACTTTTTTATTTTGAACTATCTAGTTCACTCTTCAGCTCATTGGTGATCCTGACATCTTGGATCCACTTTAGACAAATTAACTCTGTATTAAACCCAAGCCTTTGCTCTCCCTGCCCCCCCCCCCCCATTCATAGAGCATTAAGAACCTGACTGCAAAAAAGCACCGTTAGCAGTAATGCTGACTCTGAATGAGAAACCTTGCCTCTTAGCAGTACAGAGTCCCAGAGGGCTAAGATTGCAAACATCTGCACAGGAGTGCTAGTCACACAAAAGCAGCAAAAAACAAGGAGTCGCCATGTTGTTTTGCACATTGTGTGGAGCAGGGCAAAGGTGATGGATCTGTCTTTCAACTGGTCAAACTTCTCCAGCTCTGCAAGGTAATGTGGAGTGCCTTTTTTTAAAGTACTGATTAGTATTATTACTGTCAAAATGTGTGCAAAAGGCTTTACGTAATTGTCAACCTAGCGGGCTTCATCAGAGATCAGGACCCCATTATGATAAGCACTGTACAAACAGAAAATAAAATGGTCTCTCAATCCTAGTATAAGATGAAGGACAACAGATGGATATAGACTGATGAGGGAGTACAAGTAAACAATGAGACAGTGCTCATCAACATGGTAGGCAGTGATCTCAGCTCAGCACACCACAGCCTAATGGTTCTCTAGATTTTTTTTTTTTTTTTTTTGCAGGCATCTGGACAAAGGCAAGATTTAAGGAGGGTTTTGGTGGATGATAATGAGGCTGCTATGCAGATGTTTGTGGGGGCTCCTCACACACTAGTGATGCAGCATGGGAGAAAGTATAAAAATGTAACAAGTGGGCAAGGGAGGCCAATCAGAGATGAGAATCAACAGCTCAGTAGGGAAGTTAGGTAGTGGGAATTGACTGCAAATGGTCTTGGAAGTGAACATGAGCAGCTTCTGTCTTAAGAGACCTCCCCCAAAGTATTCCCAAATGCCCCCAACTGCAAGTCTAGTTGACACCTGCTTAAAGCAAATTCTGTTGGTCTTGTGAGTGATCATTTAGAATAGGTTACACTGCTATTTTTTAAGACTTCATTGTTATTAAGTAAATGGTTTAGAAATCCCTACAAAATATAGACACCTCAGAAAGTGATATGCTTATAGAAAGAATTAATAGAGACATAATTCTTAATTCCCATTTTTGAGGGCTTATCAAATTCTTCCCTTTATCCTTTCAGTACTTCCAAAGCACTTCAAATGCTATAAGTATGTGTGAATCTCATGAATAGCAAGTTAAGCATAACTTTGGCCAAGGCAAATCCCTATTCTTACCACAAGTGAAAGTGAACATCTTTGAAAAAAGCCATATCTCTAAGGAACAAAATGAGAACTGAGCCTAGTGAGTATAATGAAGGCAGTCACAACAGCTATCCAGAACCTAGGTAAAAATTCATTCTGAGGTCAGTTATGCTGTAACAGCTGTGAAAGTACCACAGGAAACTGGCTACAATTCTGAACATTTGGGTGGCCTAAGTGTTGGGAAAAAGCCGATGCTGCTATGCTGCCATTCACAATTCATTGCCTCATAATAGAACCCCCAACAGCTACTGGCATAGTAGCTTTGAGGGAGGACCCAAGCACAGACTGAAGCAAGGGTAAAGACTTGCTTGGCTTAGCTTATTGATACAGGAGTCTGGAGCAACGAGAACCTGTTAAGAATGCAACTGGCTTATGCAAGTAGGTTGAAACCTCCCAATGTTTTTGTGTGATAGCCCAAGACCAGATATGGCTTCTGGCACAGTGGCTCAGGCCAGGTGGCCAGTCACTCATTGTTCATGAGCAGACTTTTGGCACTTAGGCCAAACAGCTGCAGAGCAGAATCAGTCAGATAGGTGGCTGAGCAGTGCTAATCTCCAGGCCTCAGCCAAGTCAGAGGGCAGCAGGTACCTATCCATATCAGTGAGTGAAGTCTAGCTAGTAGAGTTACTTGAAGAATTACAGCAATTGAGTGCTTGAGCAAATCTGGTCAGTAAGGTATAGGAAATTAATACTCTATTAGTGTTCAGCTTGCATATTTTCTATTTAGACCAGGTAATTCTAGCCATGGATCTAAAATCTTTTGATAAAGGACAAGGTTCTGCAGATAGATCCTTATTTAGGCACAGCTTTTTTCCAGATATCTTCATGTGAGATTACATTGGGCCCCTGGACTATCCTGCTCAACCTCCAAGGGCTGTGAATATATTCTTCACAGTAAGACAGCAGGAAAAAGAATGCTGTCTCCTCTTGTCCCACACACCAGGGCTAATAATGAGGAGGCCTGAAGAGGTGCTGGTAAGTAGCTTCAGTATGTGAAACTCTGCACAGCTACAGCTAAGTACTCTTCTTCACTAGGGCCCCAATTCAGCACAGTGTGTAAAAGTTGAAGCACATACTCAGTTTGAAGCTTATGTTTAAGTGCCATCACTTTAAACACATTCTTAAGTGCTTTGCCGAACTGGCACCTCACACAGAAGGTTGCTTCAGAAGGCTTTGGGACTGCCAGAGAGTTGGTGAGGTGGGTGTATAGATGCAGTGACACCTACCAATTCCTTCTAGTAATGGGCTTGCATTGAGGGAATTAAGGAAAAAGGAACTAAGAGACTAGTTAAATTTAGCTAGTTCTTAAGTATGAGTAAACTGAAAATGGAGGAGGTTGTATTATTTTCTCTGGCTGGAACCTGGCAACAGAAACACATCATTAAGCCCTCAAAAAGGCTTTGAGTGTTTCTCCTTTACTGAACCATAATTTGGGAAATCTGTATCATTTCAAGTCCTGTACTCAATTCTGTTAGGGGGTTTTTTCAGTATCTAATTTGCATTGTACATGTTCCAAGAAGAGTTAGACAGGCACTTAACTGCAATGATACCATTCATTACAAAGATAAGCTTAACTATTCTCACATGGATGTTATTCAAATGCTACCCTGGTGTTTCAGTGTGAACAACATACTGTGTAGTCTGTGGGGCTGGTGAGTCAGTTACCTGTTATTTGGCACTTTTTACTTTCTGTCTTAACCATAAAATGATTGCTACAAAATAATCATGGAATCACAGAAATGTAGGAACAGAACTATACTTTGAGAGATAACTGAGTCTACACTACCCACTTTCCATCCCCACCTGTTGAGGCAGGACCAATTAAATTTAGGCTGATAAGGTATACCTTATTATATACTCTGTGCATAAAAACCTCCAATTATGAGCATTTCACACCCTACCTTGTAAGCCTATTCCAGTGCTTAACTATTCTTTTAGTAACAAGTTGTTCCTAATATCTAATCTAAATCTTCCTTGTTGCAGCTTGAAACCCGCAGGTTGAAAGTCCCTGGTCCAGCACCCTTGGGAGCTCACCAGTCTTGAACAAGGAATTTTGTCACACCAAGGGAGCTCAATGCAAGCACCTCTGCTGCTGATCTCTAAGCTCTCCCAGGAGGCCAATAGCCTCCTGGCCTCTCAGCCACTGTCCCAACTGTGCTCCCACCCCAGCTACAACTGTGATCCCAGCCCCAGCCCTGACTGCCTACCCCCAACCACACTGCCAGCCCCAGCCATGCTCCCAGCCCTGTCTGCTGCTGTACCACTGGCCCCGGCCATGATCCCAGCATCAGCTGTACCCCTGGCACCAGCTGCCAGCCCCAGTTATGCCTATGCCCCGAACCCTGCCACTGGTGTAACACCAGCCCCAGCCACGCTCCCAGTCTCCTGGTCCTGGCCAGACTCCCGGCCAGCCATAGTTCCCTGCCATTGGATATCACTAGTCCCAGACCAGAGAGGTTCCATCTTGTCTGCCTTCAGTGGCCATAAAAACAAATGAACACAGATCTTTTTTAGATGAGCCCTTAACATATTTGAAGTCTATTATAAGATCCTCCCTCAGCCTTCTTTTCTGAAGACTAAACATGCCCGCTATTTTAAACCTTTTCATGGAGGTCAAGTTTTCTAAACGTTGTATCATTTTTGTTGCTCTCCTGTGGACTTACTCCAGTTAGTCCACTGCTTTCTTAAAGTGTGGCACCCAGAGCTGGCTATCATACTTCAGGTGAGATCTCACCAGAGCCTAGTAGAGTGAAAGTTACCTCAAGCATCTTACATACAACATTCCTGTTCATCCAGAATGACATTACCTTTCCCCCAACTGCTTCACGTTGTTGGCTCATATTCAATTCATGATCCACTATAACCTGCAGGTCCTTTTTAACAGTGTTACTGCCTCACCTGTTATTCCCCACACTGTATTTGTGCATTTGATTTTTCCTTTCCAAGGCTACTACTTTGCCCTTGTCATTAGTTTCATCTTGTTGATTTGAGACCAATTGTTCAATTTATCATAATCATTTTGAATTCTCATCCTGCAAAATGCAAGTGACTGTGCCCAGCTTGGTGTCATCTGTAAATTTTATCAGCATTTTCTCCACTCTATCATGCAAGTCAGAATTGAAAATATTGAATAGTACTGGACCTAGGATAGATCCCTCCTGGGATTTCATATATATAACATCTTTTACTTTGACAGAAACCATTGATAACTCCTCTTTGAATACGGTTTTCTAAACAGTTGAGCATTTGCCTTATCATAACTGCATCTAGACCACATTTCCGTAATGATACGAAACATCTAGTGTCACAGTTGATTAGAGGCATAACGCAAACTGTCAGAGCAGCAATACTCCAGGCTCTCACTGTCCAACTGACAGATATACTTTGCTTTTTGGAATTAACTCAAAATTACCCACAAAACTGGAACCCCAGATTTACAGTCACCTTGATGTTGCTTTTCTGCCCTCACCTTTGGCTCCTTCTTGTCCATCACAACATAAGGGTAGATCGAAGTGATGGACAAGAAGGAGCCAAAGGTGAGGGCAGAAAAGCAACATCAAGGTGACTGCAAATCTGGGGTCCCAGTTTTGTGGGTAATTTTGAGTTAATTCCAAAAAGCGCTCAGGTCCAGGCCTCGACTCCCAAAATCAGGGCTGCCTTTTCTAAGGGAAAAAATTTTTTTATGCTACAAAAGTGGTGTACATTAAGGGTATGTCTACACTGATTCTTAAAACCTACAACACTGAATATCTCAACCTAGGCCTACAGACTTAAGTTTGCTGGGTTTGCACTTCAGCACTATAAACAGGGGCACCATTTCAGATTTGGTATGGGAGGGTGACCTGTGCATGTCATGATGGGGAGAAGAGAGTGAGAACATGGGGGTGGAGGTATTGAGGATAGATACTTCAGCATGTTTTACTGGGCATGTTCAGTACAAGCCAAGCACCAAATAAGGAGAGGAACCAACCCCATCCACCCTTCCCCACCACACACATCATGGCTGTGTCTACATTGGCACCCTTTTTCGGAAAAGGGATGCTAATGAGACCAAGTCGCAATTACAAATCGCGGGGATTTAAATATCCCCAGCGGTATTTATTTACATAACTGCCGCTTTTTTCCGGCTCAGGGCTTTGCGGAAAAAGCGCCAGTCTAAACGAGGATCTTGCGGAAAATAAACCCTTTTCCGCCAAGATCTCTTATTCCTACTTGCAAGTAGGCATAAGAGATCTTGCGGAAAGGGTTTATTTCCGCAAGATCCGTCTAGACTGGCGCTTTTTTCGGCAAAGCCCCGAGCCAAAAAGCTGCAAATATGTAATAAATGCGGGGATATTTAAATCCCCGATTTTGCGACTGGTCTCATTAGCATCCCTTTTTCGAAAAAGGGTGCCAATGTAGACACAGCCCATCTCTATTCAGGGGCTACCAAGGCAAAGGAAAACTCTACTTTTTGGGGGGAGGAGGGAGGCAGACACCTTAGCAGTTAGCTGACAGGAGCACTGTATCTAATTCCTATATAAAAGAAAGAAAAATAAATAAATATTAGACCCCCCTCAACTCTAACACCAACATATTCTAACGTCTTGTGGCAAGTCTCTTAAGGGACACTGGTTCGCCTGAAAATTTTAATGTATATTCTTACTTTGTTAGTAACTCTAGGGAGAGAGACAGACCACATCAGGACTCCTAGGCTCTGTCTCAGCTCTAGAAGAGGAGAGGGGTTGTAGGAGAGGGCAAATATATTTGGTCTCTATATAAGTACATCAGAATGGCCATACTGGGCCAGATCAATGGTCCTTCTAGCCCTGTATCCTGTCTTCCAATAGTAGCCACTTCCAAGTGATTCAGAAGGAATGAACAGGAGACAGTAATCATTATCCATCTCCTGTCACCTATTTTGTTTGTTGGAAATCTGCTGCCTATAAATTTAATTGGGTCAGCTTCATGTGTTATGTTAGTGGAGGAATGAATAACATTTCCTTATTCTGTCTTTCCACACTGTTCATGATTTTCTAGACCTCCAACATATCCCGCCCCTCCCCACCCTTAGGTCATCTCTTTTCCAAGTTGAAAAGATTTTTCGTGTTAATCTCTCCTCATATGGAAGCTGTTCCTTACTCCTAATCATTTCTGTTGCCCTTTCTGTACCTTTTCCAAATCCAATACACCTTTTCTTAGATGGGGTGACCAGATCTACATACAGTATTCAAGATGTGGGCATACAATGATTTTATGTAAAGGCAATATGGTATTTTGTCATCTTATCTATTCCTTTCCTAATGATTCCCAATATTCTATTAGCTTTTTAGTTTTTAGACTGCCACTGAAGGTTGAAAATATGTTTTCAGGGAACTATCCACCAGAATTCCAAGATATCTTTCTTGTGTGGTAACAGCTATTTTAGATTCCATCATTTTTGTATCTATAGTTAGAATTATATATTTCTATGTGCAATACTTTGCACTTATCAACAGTGAATTCCATGTGCTCTTGTGTTGTCCAGTTTCTTGAGATCCCTTTGTAACTCTTTGCAGTCAGCTTTGGATTAGTCCCTGTTTATCCCTTTTTTTTAGAACATTTATGAGAAGTTTAACAACAGTGATCCAAATGCAGATCCCTGCAGCACAACACTCATTTCCTACTCTTCTTCCCCCTATCTTTTAAGTATTGGCAATGTTTTCCTGATGATATAATGATCCTTCAATGGCTTGAATGCCCAACCTTTTGTTGTTCTCCATCACCCTGCCTCCTTCTTTTTATAACAAACTCCTTGCCCCAAAGGCAAAGCTGCAACCTGCTCAAATTCTGTTGTATTTAAGACCTGCCTCTGGAGTCAGGACATGGGCTTTAAGCAGACCTCAGGTATGAAATCCAGGGGTTCAAATATAGGAGGGGGGGTTACTGTTCCCCTTATATCCCCATAAATGGCACCCTTGACTATAAACAGGAGTACAAATGTTGAGGGCTGGGCTGGAGATCAGGATAGGAAGCCCATCCTTCTCAGAACCCAACCCTGAGCATCTACACAATTTTTAGCATTATAGTGTGAGTCCGAGTCTGTAGACCTGGGCTTCGAGATTGGCTCTTGTGGGTTTTAAAATGCAGTGTAGACAGTGACAGATTGGCCAATTGGACCAATGCTCCTGCTAACTGAGGGAGGCCTAGAAAAATGGACAGCCTACATCCCATCCTGTTCCTCCCCAACAGAAGCTCTAGCCAGGTGAAACAGGGAAAGTCCCCATGCTCTGACCCCACTTGCTGGTAGGAGCACTGGGGGGCAGGAACTGCAGATGGAAAGTGGGGAGGAGTCCCCAGTTGATCTGGCCCAGAGCCCCCAAAAACTTAATCCACCTCTAATACCCTTTGGCCCTAAAGCTGCAATTAGCTTCAACCAAGCAGATCCCTCTGTTCAAACAGAGCCTGACTGACTTCAGTGACTCTCAGCTTGGATACAGGCATTGATCCATGAAGAACCAAGCAGTCTGTTCCATTGCAAATCATATTAACAAAATCTGATATAAATGCATTCACATTTTTAAATGCAAGAACAAATTTGAAAGGAAGATGTCTTTTCAATGTCAGATATCTTAGGCCAAAAACCCAGGGGTTAAAGTCCACCGTCCACATCTCAATATTTGTTCTTGCATTTGAAATATAGTCTACATTTCACAAACACATATTTTTTCTTTATTTTTGTTCTAAACCTAATTTAAAAAGTAAATTAAAAAAAAACTTTATAATGGGATAAACTAAGACAGATGTTACATGCAAAGAGAGTATTTTCATTCAGATACAATCATGCTTAATTTTGTGTACTGGAAATAAGTTTTTGCAGGATCAGGACTTCAGGCATCTATCCTACAATTAACTCTGATCTAATACAGGTGTCTTCTTGCAGGTATCTCATTGCAGGATCAGGATAGAAAATTCATTCGAACTGAATGACTCTGAAATGTGGGATTTCAAAATACAAATCTCATTTTTGCACATTGAGCCCAGCGCCAGTTGCCAATAATACTCGCTTTCCTCTTTCCAAAGATTCATCTGGATAAACATTTTAATATATTTTTCATACTGCTAGCTCTCACAATTGACTGGCACATCTGAGGATGCTTACTTTTGGCCAGATATTGACTGTTAGGAAAAAAGAAGTTTTACATTAATTTTTTATAAAATCTATTTTAATTGGGTGATGCTAGAGAACTGTCAGCTCTTTCTCTGAGGGATAATTTGTCAGTTTTTATTGTTGCAAAAATGGCAACAAAAATCAATTGATTCCAGCCCCCCTTAAATACCAAAATCCAGAGAAACCCAGAACAATAGCAAACTGCATTTTTGTGTGCTTCTACTACAAATGTGCTTGCTTTCTGCCTTTCTTCTGAGTGCATTAGAGTGAATGCTTGGTTTTTTTATTTTGTATTCTATTTCTTCTGGGGGCAAATAAAACAATTAATGAATATTAATCATCACCATCATGTGCATTGCCCTTCCAGTTTCCATTGGCAATTCTTTTGTGCTTGGAACTGCCTGTTCTCATTGCTGCTTTGATGAAAAAAACAGTCAGCAACTGTGGAAATATAAGACTGGACTATGTGTCCTACTGAATGTAATTAACCTTCTGGAAATTCGAAAGAAGCTAAATCCATCTGTATAGGGTGAATTCAAAATGGCCTCCTGAGGATAACTCGCTTAGATATGGCCTAGGTACACAACATTACTTAGGCACCCAATCCTAACATGGTTCCACTGTGATCCACACAATTCCCACTGAACTCTGTAGGCACCTACATTTTCAGGGTAAAAGTTCCTTAGATACTATACTTCTGCCTCTGAGTGAACGCACTGCTGCTTCACTGCAGGCATTCAGATTTCTGTCTCCTGCCGAAGTCCCAGTGGGGAAAGATAGGCATTCTTCCGCTTAAGTTGCAAATAGGGTGCAATCCAGTAGCTGTGCTCAGAGGCCACCAACCAGATGGGTCCCATTCAAAATCCAGCCAAAGAGGGAAGTGAAGCTTATCTTACAATTTTTAGATCAGTGGTCAGAAAAAAACTCTCCAAGGATATGAGAGACCTAGGTTCAATTCTGCCCTCTGCTACAGGGAAAGAAAGGATTTGAACAGGGAGTTTCCCACTTCTCAGAGGAGTGCTCTAACCACAGACTTATGGGATATTTTGATATGGGGATTCCTCTACTACTCTTATTGAAGCTGTTCTACTGTGGATAAATAATGAAAGAGTGATTAGAGCAGTGGTACTGGACCCTGGGTCTCCCACCTCCCAGGTAGGTGCCCTAAACATTGGACCACAAAATCATTCTCCACCAGCCATAAACCAATGACTCAACATATTTATCCACATTAGAACAGTTATTGTGCCTGAGAAACTGTGTGCACACGTAAACCATTGGCCTCATATACAAAATCAGAACAAGATAAATCAACCAGAGATTAAAACTAGGAGAGCAAAGGCCTGGAGGAAAAGTCCTTAAAAGTCCTTGAAAAATTACAGGAAATCATTGAGAGCTATATCAGTTCTGAGAAAAGAACACCAACAAAACTGGTTGAAGCCCAAAGGAGCTGCTAGGAAAAGGAAAGAAGTCCTACGACTGCAGGTGTTAGTTCCAAAACCATACAGGGCCCATACAGCAGTAGCTGAGGAAAAGAGTACTTGGCGCAACTGGAGCAGAGGGGAACCACCGGGAATGAAGTTGTGGGGCATCTCCGTGTAAGAAAATTTGATATAAGATACCTGAAAGGGTTCCTGTGGTAGTCAAGGAGGGGGTGGTCTTGCCAGTTGCTAACAAGAGCAGAAGCTATCAACAGCTTAGGTGCACTCAAAGAAGTTAGGCAGCAAAGAGAAAATGTGAAGCCGCTCCCAAAAGGGGTGGAATTTGGGGCACCTTGGGTACTAATTTAAGTGACTTTTATTACGCAGTCCTGTATACATTGACTGGTTCCATGAATGGAGATGACATAGAAAGAAATTAAGACATAGTATTCCAAGTCCAACAATGCAGGCAGAAACTATGCCATCCCTGAGAAATGTATCACAATCTTAAGTGAGAGCTAGACTATCACTGACACTGGTGCTATCCCTGCTAAGTCTCATCAAGTAACTGATGAGGATGAGGAAGTTACATTGTTCCCAGAGGATCTCAATGAGCCAAATAATGACAACATGTGAGGGAGAGGCAATTTAAATGATGGTGAAAGCCTGACAGTTAGATCTAAGACTGATGAGGGAAGGGGATAAGTGATCTGTTTTGTGTGGGTACACCCATAAACACTCAAATTTTCAGAGTATCTGAATACCTAAAGTTCCTGTTAAATCAATGGACAAGGCTAGCAAAGTATAGTGCTGTGGTGTAAGATCTATGACTGAAGCATGTGAGGAACAGAAATCTTACAGAACAGCTTTCAATTATTAAAAGTATGACAGGGCTGGGAGGAATGAAACATTCAAAACAGCATAGGGAAGTGATGATCTAGGCTCACATTCAGGTAAAATTATAACTACCCTGACTGCTGTGTGAGATCTCTAAGACATTGTGGCCTCAGTACAGGGAGCTGGACTTGATGATTCCTCTTGGTCCCTTCTAGCCCCACACTTCTATGATTCTACAAGCAGCATGATAATTTATACACATGTCTTTACTACTCTGGGAGAAAAGAAAATGTATTTATGTGAACAGGAGAGAATTCTAGAGAAATACTATAGACATCTCACTTGAGATGATAGTGTTCCCTTCAAGAGCCATAGGATTGCCATTGAACTTATAGGAGTGTCAGACTGAAGGGGGGGGGGGGACCTCAGAGCAAACTGTACAGTCGTTGAGACAATCTGTTCCAACATACAAAATACAAAGGAGATCAGGGAAATTGTCAGGAATCATAAGACTTCTCATCACAAACCAAAGAGAGAAAGCTGCATAACAATGAGAGAAAGCGACAAGGAGTCCTTTGGCCCCTTAAAGACAAAGGGTATGTCTACACTATGCAATAAAGTCGAATTAAGATATGCAACTTCAGCTACGTTAATTGCATAGCTGAAGTCGAAGTTCCTTAACTCGACTTTTGGTGCTGTCCACACTGCAGGAAGATGAAGGGACAATACTCATCCTTCAGCTTCCTTTACTTCTCGTGGAAGCAGGACTACCAGCATTGACCAGAGCACCCCTCTCAGTTCGAATTAGCATGTCTTCACTAGACCTGCTAATTCGAACACTGGAAGATCAGCAGCGGCAGCTTTGATCTTTTCCATAGGGTAGACATACCCTAACAGATTTATTTGGGCATAAGTTTTTGTGGGCAAAGATCCACTTTGTCAGATGAAGTGGATTTAGCCCTCAAAAGTTTATGCCCAAATAAATCTGTTAGTCTTTATGGTGCCATAGGACTTCTCATTGTTTTTGCAGATACAGACAAACATGGCTACCCCTTTTAGACTTGTCACCACTGAGAGAAAGGAGTGGGATGACAGAAATGGCACTGTGACATATTAATTTGTCATTAGATGGGAAATGGACACTACTGTTGTGTATCTTGATCCTTACCCAAGTAACATATATTATAAAACCATGTGTGAACATTGCAGTCCACGTAACCATCTTTAATGAATATTCACAACACGTTAAACCTACTTACATATTCACACAACTTCTCTGGTTCAGGTCTGATGAGTTGTAAAACATAGTATCCAGTGAATCCTAGCTGAGGTCTCACAAACTATATAAAAGATGCTATGCATTGCTTATGTACTACAGTTGCGGACAAATGAACACGAGATTAATTACCAAACTGAATGGGTTAGGTAAACCTACTAAGGACTCTGCATCATTTACAGCATTTTTGTATAGCTTGCCATGCCAATAAGTCTCATTGAAAGGAAACTGTCTTCAATTTGCATCTTTGATGATACTTAGGTAACTCCTTATCTTTGATGTGATTACACCAGTGAAAGCGAAGAGACTTAACTGAAGAATTCTATTGGTGATGTTCAAGAATAGAATTTAATCCAAATCTTTTCAAATATATCTTTTTTCCTACGTTAGCCACTTTTTAACTGCCAAGCATCTATCCCTGGAGGCAGACTGTTTTTCATCTACACAATAGGAGTCTTTTGGCTACAAGCAATACTCCAAAGAACCAAGCTTTCCATGAGTTGAAGATAGGCTATATCCCAATTCACAGTTCTGGGAAGTAATTTTTGAAGATGTATTCCTTATCCAATTAATCTTCCTGTGCACTTCTAGCCAAAAGTCCCAATGTCCTGAAGTCACTATGCTTCCAACAGACTCACGTGTAGCCAAAGTCTATTTTGGCAAGGCTCATGTGGGGACAGTGTGAAAGAATAACTTCTACTGAATCTCTCTTAATCATAGATCTATAACTGAAGATTTTTTATTATTTTTTGCAAGGCATTTTCCCATCATCTACAGTTTAAGAATGTACCTTTGTTCCAGGCCTGGTACAGGTAATTTCTAGAAACTTGGCAGATGTAACCAAGATGGCTGTTTCCTTTCCTCTAATTTTCTTCCCACATTCCATTCCTGGTCCTCGCTTCCAAATCCTTTATTTTATGCTATGTTGTGTTGTGTTGTGTTATGATTTGTTGTGTTGTGTGTTGTTTTCTTTCCTGTTTGTTTGTTTGAAAAAATCAAGAAATTGAATCCTTCTCTCTCCCCTTCTCAGTTCTTTTAGTTGTACTGTGCTAGTCAGTACAAAATGCAGTAATACATGTGTATGTGTGTGTTACAGTTACTAAAGCAAAAAAAGTTCCATGAATGTATACACATAGGGGGACAAGGTGACCGAGGTGATCTTTCATTGGACCAACTTCACTCCCTTGTCCTCTAGGACAAATATGGCTACAACTCCATTGCATACAAACACGGAAGCAGGCTGTTGAGTAAGCCAGTGCCATTTAATTTAGTTATCTTTTGGAATAGAAGGCCACTGTAAAATGATAATCTGCTTCATTCTTACTTTTGCAAATTCCTTTAGATATTAACAAGTTGTTTGTATGCTTACCTTAAATACTCTTCTGTGTTCCATTGTAATATTGCATTCAGATACTTTGGTGATGGATGTGGCATAAGTCTCTACTGTAGATGCAATCCATTCTGTTCTATCTCTTAGAATCCTTTCTTTTTCTATGTTTGCATTTGTTTGGTTTTTATAAACTGCTTTCAGTTTCTGACGATGGTTTATTTGGATCGAAGAATATAAGATGCATAGATCTGTGTCTCATTTCTACTGAAGATGAGCCACATGTGATGGCAATATTGTACAGCTAGCAACTTGCAAGGAACATATTACACAGGGTGATGGATAATAGCATATCAACATTTATCAAGCTGCTTAAATGCATATCTTTAAAATGCCAAAAGTCCTGCCAACTTTCCTGAAGAGTCTCTTGAATCTAATTATTGTGTAACTTTGAAGGATTTTGGAGATGTTGAAACACTTAGCTAGATTTTTGAGGAAATCCATCCTAGCCTGTAAAATAAGCCAGGATAATTGATTCTTTCCAGTATCAGCCTACGTCTTGTAATTATAAATTATTCTCCTAACCAAAAAAAGAATCCTTTTGACTCTGATTACATGCAAGAGATGATTATCTGAGACTTTAAGAGCCAAGGCACAACCTTGATCTCACAATCACAATTACGTATGTTACAGTTCTCACTAACTATGTTACAATTCTCAAGGGATAACAGTACCTCATTCTTGCACTGTCACCAGAAGGCAGCTAAAAAATATACAGTCCAAGGAATACTCCAGAGGGACAGGTATTTTGGCCATCAGAGGTGGCAGATTCTTGGAAGACTGATGCTCCAATACTCTTCCAATTATCTACAGAAAGTCAGTGGGCTGAATCCTGTTTTCATTGAAGCAAATATAAATATGGAGTAGCTCTCCAAAAATCAGTGGAGTTACTCTGAATGTACACTAGTAGAACTAACAGGAGTAGTCGTCCTAATATCATTTTTTTCCATTCTGTTCCTTCCTGAGAATATTTGCTATGGGGGAGTGTGTGTGTAAGTGAGTTTCCTGACCTTAAACCCTGACAGCACACACGTACTGAGTAGGGCAGAATGTATGCACGCACATGTACGTCACTTCTAACACTTCATATTAGCTACTGTGTACAAAATGAACAATTAATTGAAGCTGGTTGAAACCTAAATTGAAACTAGCTGAAAATAATGAAAGTGTGTGGATATAGGCTACAGCAGCCTCAATCTTGTGTCACCTATGTGGTCACAAAGGGATCTTTGCCTTCTTTCTGATGGCTTAGAAGAGCTTTCAGGGCTTTACACAGTCGGAATGCATTGAAAAATCCTATGTGGCTGAGAATGAATTGTGCTGTGACTTCAGTATACAAACGAAAGTTTTTCTGCTCTGATTTCCAAAGCCCTCACAATTCCCATTAACTGAGAGTTGCAGATTTGCTTGGTGCCTTTTGAAACTCAGTCTACTGAAACATATCTTGGGCCCAGAGTTGTGAAATTATTGACGGAAGAGTTTCAACAATACTAGACAAAACTAATGGCAATGTATTGTGTAGTTGTTAAGAGAAGGCAATATGCCTCAGTGCCTCTTCTGTTAAAATTGCTCGTGATTAAGGTGATTAGGTTGGTCCGATGACATTTATTTATATGTCTATTGATATGGAATTGAGTTGCCATACTAAAAAAACCCCCAAATTAATACACCCAGTAAATGAGCATAATTGGGTGAACACGTTGTGCAATTCAAAGAAAGGGAAAAAAATCTGTTGAACTAACCAATGCATTTCCTCTTTCCTTTCTAACATTTTACCTTATTCAGCTTTCTGTTTCTTCCTTATTTCCTTAATAATTCTCCTTTCCATATTTTCACCATTCTCCTCTTAATTGCTATTCCTTGACATGTTATGTCTGATTTAAGGCCTGACTGTGAGCAAAGGGACCATAAGAGATCCTCATCTTCCAATAGTCTTCATTCTGCAACCCTTACTCGACTGAGTAACTCCATCAATGTCAGTTGATTATTGCCTTCAGTTTGTCTAAGTAAGGCTTACTAAGATGAGTTAAGGTTGCCAGACTATTGACTTCAATCAGATTCGCTGATGTCGAACACGTTGAACCAAGCTGTTTGAATGTAAGGTCCCTGGGCCACAGGCATCTTATTTGTATTTATTTGACAAGTACTGTCCACAGCTATAGTATTGTCTATCAAAATGTTTTATTTATTACTCTTACTTCAAATATTATTAAATAAAAATAGACAGATGAATTGTATTAAATGTCAGAGTAATATTTTCAAATCTGCCTAAGTAACTTAGGAGCTTGAGTCCATTTTTTTTTTCAGACATGATTTGGGCATTTGGAATCCAAGGCTTATTGGAAGTCAATGGGATTTAACATGCCTAAGTCACTGTTGAAAATGCAGCTTATGCTCCTAAATCACTTATACACTCTGGAAAATGTAACTCTTAGGCTATGTCTACACTTGCGGCTTCTTGCGCAAGTATGGCCGTTCTTGCGCAAGAATCCGCAGAGCGTCTACACTCCCCGCCCGCTCTTGCGCAAGGAAATTTACAGTACGGCGTGGTAAGAGAGGGCTTCTTGCACAAGAGCTACGCTCTTTTTTAACAGGTGTAAGCCCTCTTGCACAGGAGCTCTTGCACAAGAGGGCAGTGTGGACGCTCGGCAGGGATTTCTTGCGCAAGAAAGCCCTATGGCTAAAATGGCCGTTGGAGCTTTCTTGCGCAAGAGAGCATCCACACTGCCATGGGAGCTCTTGCGCAAAAGCACAGCACGCACATGGCAGTGTGGACGTTTTCTTGCGCAAGACTTCTTGCACAAGAACCCTTGCGCAAGATGTTCTTGCGCGCAAGAAGCCACGAGTGTTGACATAGCCTTAGTGTATTGCCCTCTCCTCCATTTTGACCACTGTGATCTGTGGGATACTCAGTATTTTCAATCCTACTAAGATACTTGACACATTGTGGAGGAGTAGAGCTCTCCAAAGAAATGTTCCCTAGACAAAGAAGGCTAAAATTCACAAAGACCAAATCACTGATGTTCCTTTAAGGGTGCACTAGGGAGCAGAATTGTTCCTTCCATCTTTGCAGGAAAAAAATATAATTTGGCTGCCAGGTGCCCGGGAGATACAGTGAAGGGAGCTAACGTTGATGGCAGTACTATCAATGTCAGTAATCATTTGCTGAAATTGGCAGAAGGGCATGTGCTATCCTTGCCCACACATCGGGGTAGATTCCAATGCCATTAAATTCAATGGACTTTGGATTAGAACTAGTTGAAATTTCATTGAAAAATGCTGTTTGGCCAAGGAAAATATTTCACAAAAACATGCCAATTTATTTGAAATGTCCTGAAATTTGGGGTCATAAATCCATTGGGAAAAAATGCTTGTGTGTGTGTGTGTGTGTGTGTGTTCGGGGGGGGTTAAGGTCTTTTTTTAACTTTACCAAAAATAAATGTTTTACCACACTTTAGCTTTTGATTTATGCCCTGTGCAACTTGTGACTGAATTCCATCATAAATCCTAATGGTACTCAATCATGGCTGAGTATGCCTGAAAACACTGGGAGAGCTTGTAACCAGGGGAACTGACAGCCTCTGCGGGCCTCTGAGTGGGTGGAGGGCCTACTCCAAGCTCCCAGAAGGGGAAAGGCTTTGGGAAAAAGGAGCGGGGCCAGGCAGCTAGTCCTCTGCGCCGCACAGAGATTGCAGCACACTGCTCCAGCAGTGATTTAAAGGTTGTGCGGGGCTCGGGTTGTCAATGCTGCTGCAGTAGTGATGGCCAGGAGCCCCAAACATTTAGAGTCACCAGGCCCCAAAGCAACTGTTCCCTTTGCTCCCCTTCCATCGGAGGGTCTGCTTGTAATTCTTAGATGGCCCACATTTCAAATAGGGAATAAGGAATTGCTATTTTCAGCTTGTGCATTGTGGATTTACTTTTCTGGTTGGGTGTAGTATGGGCTTTCTCTGTTTTTAAAGTATGCCCAGCAAAGGGAGCTTCCTCCCCTCCCCTGCCTGAAATTAAGGTTCAAAATTGTCATTTTTGAACTTCTTTTTTTGGGTTTCAATATTAACATTTTGAATTGAGCCAACTTTAATTTTTGTTCACTTCAAATTGAAAATGACAAAATGTCCACTTCAGTTTTTGAATTTTTTTTGTTTTTTTTACTTTTTTGTGGACAATCTTAACACTTCATTGTATTTCAGAATGAAAATGGTTGTCAGATTGTTTATTGAAATTGATACTTTATTTATTTTTGTAGTTGTTCTACTTCAGATCGAACCCCAAAATAGCTTCACAGGTGGTTACCCCAATCAACATGCAGTGAAAAGGCACAAATACACTTATGCCTTATAACAATATTTGTTGTATGACTCAGGCTTAGTAGCCGGGATGGGGGTGGCTTTCCACCATCTCAAGAGTGACACCCCTAACAATGACAGTCCTGTTTGCCCAAACACTGCACCCACCTCCTCCCCAAAATAAAAACCTGATACAAACCAGCTCACCACCAAAAAACAACAACCACAATCTGAATTTAGGATTTTATTTTATTTATGAAAAGGCAGAAATTCCAGAAACTCCATGAAGTCAATTTAGGGATTTGGCTGTTGCCGTCAGTTTTTTACATGAAAGGTGCTCCTACAGTATGGCGTTAGATAGCAGCATAAAACCCTAAGGTTGTGTCCACACTGCTCCGTAGCTTGAAATAATATACACAATTTGAGCTATACAAATTGTATATCTTATTTTGATCTTATTTCAAAATAGCTTATTTTGTACTTTGGCACTTTCTACACAGCACCAAATTTCAGAATAACCCACTATTCTGAAATATCCCTTACTCCTCATGGAATGAGGTTTACAGGGATGTCAGAATAGTGAGCCCATTATATTTCGAAATAATGAGCTTGCTGTGAAGACGCAGGAGAGCTATTTCGGGATACTCCGGAATCCCAAAATAGCATTGCAGCGTAGATGTAGCCTAAGACACTGGTACTTCTGAACTGATGCTGGTTTGTGTGCATGTATTTATTGGATCATGTTTGCCCAGTAAACATCTTATTTTCTATATTGAAATGTGCAATATGGGACCATATAAATAATCTTTTCACTCTATTACAGTGGAATATATTAAAGACAGAATGAACTAAGTTGCTTGTATGGCTTACCAGAGTGACTGTTGTATCTGTAAAGTTTTACTTTTGCAATATGAGCAGTGGGGACAGTTCAATGTACCGAAGTAACTGCTTAAGCCAGCTGCTGTTGTCATACATTTAACTTGATATGCTATTTGCTTTGTTCTTAATGACTCTTTGATAATAAGAGAATAAGAACAGACATATTGGGTCAGACCAATGGTCCAGCTAGCCCAGTATCCTGTCTGCTGACAGTGGCCAATCCCGGGTGCCCCAGAAGGAATGCACTGAACAGGTAATCAAGTAACCCACCAGCTGTCCTCATTCCCTGATTGGCTTATACCCAGTTTTCAATTTTACCTCCAGGTTTTACTGTCCGGAGGCAAAAAGAGTAAGGGTTTAATTTTAAAAAGGTCAAAATGATAAACAAATGTAGAAGGGTCAGTGCACTTCAGAGTGCAAAGCAATATCCGATCATGGAAGGAAAGCCTTGATCCTAACTGGCTACCTCACATGAAGGTGTTGGTCCCTGTAACAAGGTGCCACCATCCATGCGAGTGCCCCCTGGTGGTTGAGGCGGGTCTCACGATATTTACTCGCCTGTCTGCAAGTGAATCAATGTCTAGTCAGTGACTGGAGATCAGGCCTCTTCTTTCCCCTCCCCCCAGGTGTGGTTTGCAGGAGGTTAGGGGGGACCAAGTCCCACCTACTCCTCTGGGTCCTGGCCCAGGGACCCTGTAAGTAGCAGTTACCTGCTGAGTTTCCTCGTACTTAGTTGCTGTCACGTTCCTGGGCCACTTCCCCAAGATGCTGTTCCATCAGCCCTTCTCTAGATCCTTGTGACTGCATTCCCCTTGTCTGGGATTCTGCAGGGTAGTCTTTGGCTTTTTAAGCTAGCCTTTAGCTGCAGGATCTGGCTCCGATCAGATATGATGCCCAGCTCCCACTCAGAGCTTTCCAGCATGCTGGTGTTCCCCAGTCAGCCCTGAGGTCTGCCTGGGTCAAGCTCCAGGAAGGAATTGACAAGACCTAGCAGCTTCTTTTATAGCAGCCTGCAGCACCCTAGAGTGGCAGCCTTCGCTGCAGCCAATCACTCTGCCCAGAGGACCTCTCTACTGCTCCTGTTGCTGGCCAGGGTGCTGAAAGGCCTCCAGCAGGGATGTCAGGCTTTGCCCACCCCATCACAGTCCCTCTTAGGCCAGTGGTTTCCAACCTTTTTATGCCCAAGATCACTTTTTAAATGTCAGAACAATCCAAGATCTACCCCATTCTTCCCCCAAGACCCCACCCCTTCCTTGAAGCCCCGCCCTTGGAACAAGGAATACAGGGGTTGCTGAAAGAGCATGTTTGCTCTTCAGCTAAAAGAAGCGGAAGAACAAATGCACCCTTGGACGCAGAAGAGTTTTTCCGGGATACCACTGGTATCCCGGAAAAACTCTTCTAGTCTATCTGTACCCTCACTGGGTTGAGACAGGATGTGTGGGCTTTGGGGTGGGAATGAGGGATTTGGGTGTGAGAAGGGGTGAGAGGTGCAAGCTCTGGGAGGGAATTTGGATACAGGAGGAGGTGGAGAAGGGGATGCTGGCTCAGGGAAGGGGCTCCAGGCTGGGGAGTGTTGGGGTCAGATGGAGGATTGGGGTGCTGAGCAAGCCACAGGCTTGTGGATATAAGAGTGCAGAAGTTTGGGCTGGGGTGTGTGAGAGGCTCAGGGCAGGGAGGTTGGGAGTATGATGGGCCCAGGAGAGATTTGTGGTGTGTGGATGGTGCAGAAGTGTTGTGGCAGAAGACTGAGGATGTGGGGGTACAGGAGTTTGGGGATGTGAGAGGCTCAGGACAGGGGGTTCCAGTGTATGATAGGCTCAGATTTGGGGTTGGGGTGGTGGTGGTACAGGAGTGTTATGATGCAGCAGCCAGATGGGCTTGGCCCCAATTGGGGTTTGTTGGCCAGGCTTCATTTTTAAATAAAATATTATGTCAAACACAAAAAGTTTCAGCATTGCCTTTATTTATGAGAAGGGTAGCGAACCTGTTTTGAGTCAGGGGTCACTGACCCACAGAAAAGTCAGCTGGGGCCACATAAGTGAGATGTAAAAAAAATAACTCCTCCAAAACCCTCCAACCCTCACTAATGTAGCCCCAACTGTGCTGGTGGGAGCAGGGGACATGGTACTGGGGAAGAGTCCTAGTGGGTGCTGGGGTGGGGACAGGGTGCCAGTGGGTACTGAAGCAGGGGACAGGGTGTTGGTGGGGGTAGGGGACAGGGGGATGGGGTAGGTGGCAGGCTGATGGGGCAGGTAACAGACTGCTGGTGGGTCCTGGGGCAGGGAACAGGGTGTTGGTGGGGGCAGGGAACAAGGAGCCCTGGCACACACTTCCTCCCAGGACTCCTACCCCCTTCCCCCCCTCTACCCTCCACAGGGGAAGGACGTCCTGGTGTGCGCCTCCTCCAGGGACTCCTACCCCCTCCCCTCTCCTGCAGAGGAGGGAAGTCTGCACATGCCTCCTCTGGGGACTCCTACCCCCCTCCCAGGGGAAGGACGTCCCCAGCATGCCACAGACCTGGCCTTTCAGGTACCGCACCAATTGTTTGTGGGAGGGGGAGCAGCCAGTGCATTTCCTGAAACCCGGAAGTGGCACGCAGCTGCAGGACTTCCATCTACCCCACGGGAAGCCAGCGCTACCTCCATTGTCGCTGGAGGTAGGTAGTGGGGATATGGGAGGGCCCCAAACACCTCCCGATCAACTGGTCGGGCCCTCCCGATCGACCAGTCGATTGCAATTGATGGGTTGGTGACCACGGCTCTTAGGCTTTCCTGATCTTAGTAAAGCAAGACAAGAGGTAAATTATGCTCCCAGGCTCTGGAGTTACACAGTTCTTCTGTATGTCACAGTATATAAACAGCCCTCACAGAGCAACAGTAGTACACAATCACGCTCATGCTATATTCACAGCAAAGTTAATTAGAAATGAGGAGTCTATTTTACAGATTTAATTTGGCAAAGGCTTTCCCCTTCCCCTGTATTATGAGATGTACCCACTTTCCCTCTAAAAGGGACAACTTTACTGTCTGAAAATTGAAGACTACTAATACTAATGAACAGTAGCTGGGTTTTTTGCTGCAGTTTAGGGGCCCAGCCTGGCCTCTGCAAACCATTTCTCACACTGGGTACTCCCACTGAAGTCAGTAACAAAGCATATGAAGAAAAGGTTTCAGGGTTTTGACCGGGAGGGGCATGTCTGCGTTTATTTCATTAAATAGATACAAAGCTTATTCAAACCAAACATTTCAAGTCCTGAGTATTTAACAAACTTTGACAAAAGGTCTGCTAACTGAAGACCATTAGTAGTAGTCAAGGAACTTAGTGGCCCAGTATGTATGACAATGATCTGTGAATAGTCTTGCTTTTCCTGTAACCCTAGACTATGGTTAATCCTGCCAAGACATGTGGGCGGTTCACCTTCTGCTGGAACCCTCTTTGAATGTGGTACTTTTTCATGGGAGTGTGAAAGAGTTGAAACTGAACACAAAGGATTGCTGCTTTGGCCAAAACCTATTTATAGGCAGGAAACCAAACAATAGGGGATTGGCCAGACATCAAGGTCCCCAGCTTTCCACCCAGATGACTGCTTGGAAACATCTAAGCCTAAACAGGGGGAAGGATCGGACCCAAGCTAGGAGGATGCCTAGCTTGTGAGAAAAAGGTGATTAGAACTACTGTAAGGGTAAGAAATTTCATTTAACAAGTTTCTTAGAGTACTAAGTTTAGCTGGCATGTTTTGTTTTATTTAACTTAATAACTTACTTTAATCTTATCTGTCATCACTTGCAACCACTTAAATCCTACTTTTCATTTGTTTATTATTAAACCCCATGTAAATAATTGTTACCTGGGGGCAACAGCTGTGCATCTCTCTTTGACTGATAAATGGGGCAAACAACTTATGAGGCCATTCTGTATAAAATATATACATAATGAGCCAGATTTATTTGGGGTTCTTGCCCTATTGGGTCTGGTGCACCTGGGTGCTGTGTCAAATTCCTGTGACTGAGCCTTCCCAGAGTTGAGAAGTTCTGTGCCCTTTTCTAGGGGGAGACCAATAGTTCTGGCTCAGCAGGTAGAGGGCAGGTAGGTGGCTCAGTGGTCTGATCAGCCCATCAGGAGACAGTATGAAGAGGATCTCTGTGGCCAAACTGTGTATTTGTACATCCTAACATAAAGAAGCCCCTGCCCCCAATCATGGCATCTGAGCACTCCTGGATTATATACATAAATTAGCAATAACTATTAAGGCTTTTCTTTCACCACCCTGCCCTACTCCCCCACTATCAACAACAGCTTTATTAACAGTCTTACACCTGCTTGCTGTTGGCAACAGTAGGTAATGGAATTACCACCAAAATGTACCATGTGTGTGAGAATGACACCAGCGAGCACGCATTTGTGGGAAGACCCTCTCCACAAGCAGTATCATTGCAAATAGTGCCCTCGCAGACAGATAAAGTGCATGACTTGACAGCTGGCAGAACAGAACAGCAGGTGGCAAAGCATGTGTGCCGTTTATCTAAGAGAGGGATGGAGTCTGTGACTACCCACTCAACAACGGTAGTGGAACAAACAGTACGCACCCTTGTCAACAGAGCAAATGCATCATTTGGAAGAAGCTGCTGTCTGTGGAAATGAATGTGCTGTTTTCTAAACAGTACCCATGCACAGCTTGTTTTCTTCTTTTTTCCCTGTTCATTAAGATGTATTAACATAATCAAAGTACTATAAAACTAACATGTTACTTGGAGGCAGCTGTGCAACACCTGACAGGATGAATGCATGGGCTATTTATCTAAGAGAAGGACAGTGAAACATAATCATGCTAACTTGTCGAATAGCTCCAAGCACGGATAGCATAAATAACAGGATCCTTATCAATAGTGCAAATGTGTCAGTTGGCAGCAGTGGTAGCTGGAAATGTGCTCTGGGCATTTGTATGTTGTACAGATGTGAACAGTGAATCATTCTAAGAATGGATTTTTCCCATTCTGCTAGCTACAGGCGCCCTCTCCAAAATACTTTGCTTTATAGTGTTTAAGTTTAGGATTTTTCTCCCTTTGGGTCTCCTAAAATTCAGCCTGTAATATGTTTTTGTTTCTGTATTGCAAAATAATTCCATCTCCATAAAGAGCTTCTAATACTTGTCACAGGTTTTTTTGTACATTTCATTGTTTTCTTGGCCCATAGTTTTCTCCTCCTATTGGTCTTTTCAGCCATCTCTCTCCAGAGTGGTATTGGTGCTGGAGGGAGTATTCACATGAAATGTCCTAAAATCAGGAAATGGCTTTGCTTTTGGTAACTCACATTTAAAAACATGAAAAAAAAAAAGGGTTCACAAAAAGAAAGGAGTTTTCATATCCTGGGGGACAGGTCTAGAAACTCTTGAGAATAGTACACAGTCTTGAGTCCAGGAAGCTCAAGAGGATTTGGGAATACATGGAAATGTGACCATCGATCCCTATCTATTATTATCTGAGATATTTTAAAGTGTTCTTTACGTTTTTACAGAATTTAGAATTCTGCTCATACAAGCTGACAGGTTGGCAGCACGTGAGAATAAGAACTCCTTGGGTTCTCAGAACAGTTACAGTAAAAGCACAAGTTTCCCCCACCCTCAATGATGCCTCTGCAATGAACTGGGGAGCGGCCTTTGTAAAGATGAAGAGAATAGCTCAGTTTACAGACTCTAGCTCTCTTTTCTGAGTGTTGCAGTTCTAGTTGTGACTAGGTAGTGTGAACATCTGGCCTACTAGGACTTACACGGGCAGTAACTCATTTCTGCTGCCAGATGGTTTCTATTTTCTGTTGACTAACAATCCAAACTGAATTACTGACCTAGAGGTGAACAGCCCCTCTGCAACAATAAGTTTCCCCCTTTTTTTATTAAGACAAAGTCAGTGAGCTCAAAATTAAGAGGGAGATAGAGAGGAGGGGAAATACAGTTTAACTGTGGTTAGAATTTTACAGTATAGTTACTCCCTTTCTTTTAGTGATGTGTCATGTAGAACCAAGCAAATAACTAAGTTTTTGGTTCAGTAGCAGTTCTTAAAAAAATTAGCAAGTGGTTTATGTTGAACCACATCTGGTATTTTTTATTTACAATTAAACAAAACAGTCTATTGGGGATTTGAACCTGAGTGTCCTAAGCAGCGAGCTAAAGGTTAGCAGGAGAGTGGGATCAGTAATACCGCCATCACCGTCTCCTTCTCTGGCCATTTTGTGAATGGTGCCAAATGTGCAAATAGATTTGATTCAACTGCATTTTTTTTTATTGAATAAATAACCTGCCCACAAAATTTCACCCAGCTCTCGTCTAATGTTAGATTGTAAGTTTGTAGGGGCAAGGATTGTTGTGTGTATGTGCTGTTCAGGTACCATTACGGATATCAATTGCTAATAAAAGAAAGCTGAAGCTGTCCATGAAAAAAGATAAAACTAACAAACTGAAGGTTCTTCCTTGGTTCATAAGGAAAACAAATCCATGTGGAGAGGATTTAAATGAGTTCTTAATAAACATGTGTCTCTGGGAAGCGGCAGCCATAATGACAGACACTCTCTATGGACTGTGAAAAGGCACAGAACCCAAATCTCTATAATGGTCCATAGTGTATACTAGTTGAACAAGAACTAAAAATACCAGAGACAAGGAACACGTGACAGAGAAAATGAGACATTTTTAAGAATAGGTAGCATCATCAGTATTATTGGGTGGAATACCTTCAGTACTACTGGCTGCAATGAAGTAAATCCTTAAATAATGTTGTTATTGCTCCTCCTTCCCCTCCCCCTCAAAAAACCAAAACAAAACAGTGAGGAAGAGGTCACTTGGGAACTTGAGACAAGGAGATGCCTAAAAATTGCCTTTAAACATTAGCATGTATGTAAAAAGCCTTTTGAAAACACATAATGAAGATCATGGGACACAGCCTAATCAGTTTAT
Source organism: Rafetus swinhoei (assembly GCA_019425775.1). NCBI lineage: Eukaryota > Metazoa > Chordata > Testudines > Trionychidae > Rafetus > Rafetus swinhoei. Next base: position 182,999,695 of record CM033437.1, on the reverse strand, counting down.
TAGAAGTATGCTCAGTGAGGGTTACACTGTTGCATAAAGGAGAATATTTAAAAATAATGATAACCTGTCAGAATAAAAAAATTGAATTATCAGTTTAATTATGGGTTGCCTAAATATTCTACTAAGAGTATGTCATGAAAAGAGATTCCAAAATCAATGGAATTTTCCTTGAGGAGCAGCAGTAGCAGTATTCTCTCAGGGGCAGTAGTCTACTCAAAGTGAGCCATGCTCCTCTGCCCAGGTCAGACATTGTAACTAATATGTCATGTGCTCTCAGAAATTGTGGTTCCCAGTGTGTGTGCCTGTACAACTTCCAGAACACTTCTGAGGGTGGCCTATAAAAGCTTCTGTCTCCCAAAAACACTCAAGGCAGATGGGAGAATTTCATGACTTCATGAAGTCACCTGAATTGTATAATTTTGAACATTTCACATCTTCACTCTTCTCATAGTTAGATCCTTTCTCCCTTCTATCCTAGTTCTTATATTATTGTTTTCTATTCTCCTCCTTTTTCTTTTATGCCAGCATCAGCCTGCTGTTCCCTACCTCATTCCTCACAGCCTATCCTACATCACACATTCCTTCTCTTGTTGCTTCTCTCACCCTTCTTTCTTTCTTTCTTTCTTTCTTTCACAAACACATTCCCCGCCCTCCATCTGCTCCCTGTTGTCAACCACTCCATCCCCTACATCCTATGACATTAATAGATCATCTGAAAACCACTAGAAAAATAGCGTTAACTCAGAATGTTACATTTTAATAGTAGGTCTGATTCTTCACTCTTTCGCACTGTTATCGTCTTGGGCAATCTGTAAACCATTCTGGTTTAGTAGCATTTTACTTCCAATTTGCCTGGGTGTCAATGGCTACACAAATGGAAGGGAGTGGAGAAGCAGGCCACTTGTCTGTAAATTTTTCAGGCACAGCTACAACTGTGTGTGCAGCTAATGAGAGCAAAAGCATCATTCATATGGAATAATCCCTGTGTGAGAACAGGTGTACTTGTTCAGATTATCTAAATGAAAAGATTTCTTGGATTCCTCAGCCTTCTCAAAAGGAATAAAAGAGCCATGTTTAATGCAGCAAAATATGTCCTTTGAAAACATAAGAGGAAATTGGAGAGTAAAACTTGAGTAGTTCCCATTCAAGGCTGATGCAATTTTATAAGAAAAATGTGTTATCCCTGCCCTGTCGTGCACATCAGCTAAATTAGGGAGGTCAGAAAGAAGTTCAGAAATGGGGAGCTGACTTTGGTGAATTCACTGCTCTACAACTTACAAACGACTCTAGAAACTTTACAGATTCAGGATGAATACAGGAAATAAAACTATTAGACCAAAAAACTCTGCCAGGAAAATGAAGATTCTGTTCTTTTCTTTTCTCTTTGCAGTGGCATCATTTTTAACTTTGATGATGAAATTGACATCTGTCTCTTTCATGCTGTGATTGCAGATTTTTTTGCATATGCGCCTTAAATTTTGGAGACTTGCATGTACGTATATAGGGGATTGAAAAATAAAATGCTTTTAGTGGAAAGTTAAACTAAGATTTTGCAGACATGCTCTCTGCAGGGTATAACCTCTTATTTTTATTTATATATTACTTATTCAGGGTTCTCTGTTGGAAAGCTCCTGGTTAAGGGATGGAAAGGAACTTTCTTTTTCAACCTTAAAGAGTATTGGTTTAATTCTATTTTCATCAAATGGCCTTTCTCTGATATTTTCCCAGAGTTCCACAATGTCATGAGTTCACCACCAGTTCATCCATGTCAGCCATTATGAAACAGTGTCTGTCTTTTCTTCTTGGTCATCAACAAATCCCTTCTTTCCATCCATCCACCTACTTTCTTTCCACTTCTGAATTTTTAGTGATATATATTTTCCTTGACCCCATTGGGATACTTTTCAGGGCACCGAAGGCTGAGAGTCACCTTGTTACCACTTTGAACATTCTCCTCTGATGTGTACTGGACATGTCTTTGCCTGGCAGGTTGACAATACATGCACCCAGCACCAGAGATCCTTCATAATGTCCCCCCTGTGGTATCCAGGCCCTGACCACTGGAAGCCCACAGAAGTCTGAGCTCTGTTCTTATAGGAACAGTGTACCACATTTTACTCATTTTACCCTAGACCATTATTCCTGTATTAAGTACAGCACTGGAGTTCAATTATAAAACCAAAGAAAATTTAAGAAAGTACAGAGATACATATCAAAATGGGTATGAGAGACATCAGAATAAATGGTTTACATATAAAACAACACCATAAGATTAATTTTAGAACCTAAACTTAACTAACGAGTGACCTGCCTATCTGTGGCAGGTTTTTTTTCCACTCAAAGTTCTTTCTAGCATCTCTCCAGCTGAGATCACTTGCTCACACAGCAATCCCACCGTAAGTTTGCCTTCCTACTAGAAGGATCAGGGTGTTTATTCCCCTAAATGTTCATTATCCTTACTTCTAAACATAGCTTTCCCGTGCTCATTCACTTCTTCCTGCACATGTCCTCTTTGATGACTTCATGGTTATTTATTACCATCCAGCTCAGACTATAAATGGATGGTGATTTGGAATCATGCAATACTTGACTGATATGTAGGCAGAGAGACAAACATGTTTGCCTGAAAGAAAACCAACTTTTCAGCTTTCTGGTGACATATCCCCAGTCAAAGACCTTAAGAATATAATTTTCTATATATTTACATAACTCCTTACGAAACATCCATCCATACTGACTATTTTTGCAGTGCTGATCAGTTTGTCTCAAGTTCTCATTAGAGACCTTATATGACTCTTTTTCCCATGAGCCTAGGCTTTTCCTTTATCCCTGTGTACTTCTGTGACCTCTTCCTGTTAATATCCAGAGGCCCTTGGGTCACACCTATCTAAACATATTCCTCCTGAGACTACAATGTAATGCTACAATGTAGGCAATAGCAGGGGACATCACACCTTACTTTTCCCTATAAATTATGTCTGCCTCCTGCACAGGCACACTAGAAGGGAAAGGGATTCAAAGTATGTCTCTCTGCCCCATCCCTTGGAGCATGTCAGCTGAAGAGCTGCCATAATGTAGGGTCCTATCCTGCACCCATTAAAGCAATAGGAGGTTGCTATAGAAGGTTTGGCCCTTACTTCTTATTGGACCTGAGTGAACTAGAGCACCGAGCCACGCCACTTCCAGCAGCTCCCCTTGTCTGAAAATGGCAAACCACAGCCTATGGGAGCTGTGAGGCTCTGTGACTACAGACACTTGAATAAACAGAGTGTCGCAGGCCCACCAGTGGCTTCCACAGGGGGGCCCGTGATCCAAGTTTGAAAACAGGTGAACCAGAATAAACATTTTATTTTACAGACTCTTGGAGCTGAAATACAAAAAGAGCTTAAACTGTAACTTGCCCAAAGTTACATATCAAATAAGTGAGAGAGTAAGTGAATTTCTGGTTTTGAGTCCTGTATTAAATTCCCCAAGATTACACTAGCTCTCTAAAATTTGGAATATATGAATCCTGGTATTTTGACGATCAACAGTTTTGCAGGTTTTTTTCTGCTCCTATATTTGTTAGAAAATATGATCCTGATCAAGGGAAAGAAAAAGGTCACAAATAATGCACAGTACTACCACCTTTGGCACCCATTCTTAGGCAGATGTATGAGTAATTATACACACACACACACACAAACACACATGTATGACAGTACCATTGGTGTCTCACCATAGTTTAGCTGGTTATCCTGCTATTCTAAAACCCATTTCCTTCTACCCTGTAACTTTCTCAGTAAAACTCCTTTGTGTTTAAAGATTCTCATGCTTTGTTTCTTTGTTTCAGGCACAGGAATATTTTTTCCCCTTTGGAAAAGTTCAAGCAATATTTGGCCAAACTGATTTTCAGTTATATAGATCAGGGAACACTTTAAACATTTGTGACTTTTTCCAAAAGTGTATGTCTAGTTCTCAAAGATGCAATAAAGCATTTAATTGCCAGTGAGCCTGAGATGAACGGGCTAAGCCATGTGTGAATGTAAGAGCATGAGGAAGATGGGTCTGTGACAGAGTTTAGAGGGATAGCACTTGAGCCAGCACTCTGGTCACTAGGGCTATGTCTACACTGCGGAAGTATCCCGAAGTAGCTATTCGGCATCTTGTGGAAATATAACGGGTTCATTATTCCAAAGTCCCTGTAAGCCTCATTCCACGAGGAGTAAGGGACGTTTCAGAATAGTGCTGTATTTCAAAATTAACTCGAAATAACCTATGCAATTTCGAACTCCGAGTGCAGTGTAGACGCACCCTAGTAGTGCTAATTAGGTTCCCCTTGGAGAAGGTCTAACTGGAAGAGGTCTTTCTTATTACCAGGCCAAATTGGGGTTAGTGAACTAATTAGCTTATTAACAAGGAAGTTGTATAAAAAAGCAGAGGAAGGAAGGAAGGCAGATAGGCAGGCAGGTCGTTGAGTAGAGACATCTTTTCTCCCTCCTCACCCCACACCTGCACTCACCTTTTCAGAGAAGGGGTTAAAGAGTTGAGATATAATGTGTGAAGATGTGGAGACACTGTTATGTAACAAATTGATTACAAGCCAGAAACTCTCAGATTGGTCTGTGTTTATGGAAGAGGCATGAATGTGATACACTGTCCCATCACAGGGTCTAACAGCATAGAGATATAGTAAGATATCTTTGACCTAGGCAGAATCCAAGGAATTCATTGAAAAACTGATTTTCCATCTTGTGAAAAAGTTCCCGATTTGAAAAAGATGGGTTTGGCCCAAATTGCAACAAAAAGCCACAATTTTGAAATGTTTAATGCATTAAAATTCCACATGTGGTTGGGGTTTTTTTTTTTTTTTTTGCATCAATTGAAATATTTCACTTAAATAAATTCAAAATATATTGCTTTAGTGCTGATCCATTTGTATTTTAAAAGTTTATATATATATATATAAAAAAGTAAATTTTGGCATGAAAGGTCACATTTAAATGAAAAATGAAACTTTTTGTTCTGAAAATGTCAAAAATAGGGCATTTTCAGAAAGACTTTCTCCAAATCTTTTTAAAATGAAATTTCCTCAAAATTGCTAAAATTTTGCAAGACATTTTCGTTTAGTAAAAATGGCATTTTCTGGTGGTACACTGTTTCAATGGAAGTTTTCCAACCACTTTTACAGTCTTCCTTTGAGCATATCCAGGTTTTTGGTACTCTTTACTGTTCTTTTCCCTCACCATGATAACATACTTCCTAGATCCTAATGTCACATACCTGCCACTGCCCACTTTTCCTGAATCTCATTGCCCCATCTCCCCATGCATGCAAGCCATTCTTCTCTCATTCACTTCTGGCAGATATAGCCTTTCATTGCTACAACACATGCATCAGCCTCAGTATAAAAACCCTTCTGTGCCAAAATTAATGAACTATTCTAGCCCTCTTATTGATTTAGACACTTCTGGTGTAATAACCTTAAATTTGTTGTAATTAAACTTTTTTATCGACTGAGAAAATTCCCAAATTAACGCAGTTATAGAATGGGAAATCTCTTGAATCAGTAAGGTAAACAGAGGATATATTTAGGGCTTTTCTTAACCAAGTTAAAATTCTCAGACAGATTTATTGGTACCACTAAGGCTATTTTACATCACCAGAGCTGCATAAAACATCTGGATTGTACCAGTTAGTCTGTTAATCTGATTCTGAATGCATTCTTTTAAATTCCCAATGTATCTCTAAAGTTCATGAGAATTGTTATTCATTGATCCCTTTAACTGAATTACAAATTTAGGTTTTGTAACTAAGACATTCTTCCCCAAGTCTTTCTGGAAGTAGATAACTTTCTTTTCTCATTTATCATGTTTCTTATGCTAGAGGCTAAGTATCAACTGAGGCCAGGTCTCCATTGTGCTAGATGCTAGCCAGACATAGCAAAAGAGAAAGTATTTGTACTGAATAGCTTATAGTCTAAAAAAAATGGAAGAGACAGGCAGAATAAACAATGTGATGGTGGCAACATATTAGTTCTGGGATTTTTTGTTTGTTTGTTTGCTCATATTTAAATCTTTTCAAGGGTGTTATGTTCTGAGAGAATTAAGTAGGTAGAAAAACAAGGAGAGTGAGGGTGCATTACCGCCAGAGAAGGAGATTGCAGAAAGGGATAGTTTCTTAAACCTTTGCTTGGGAATGGCTTTATTAAATTGGGATTTGGTGACCTCAGCTGCCTTACATATCCCTACAATAAACAGGTTGTTCTCTTCTAGCATCAGTATTACCTGCTGTAACAGTGGGCAAACTGCCATTATAACCTGTGCTTAACACTCCGTCCAGGCCAATCCAAGGATTAAATGTGGCAATCTCAATTTCACTCTTTACTCAATTAAAGCTAAAATCACTGTTCTAGCTTTCCAGAATCAGATTTCTTCATGTCCACTGGCATTCAATTTCCTATTGTGAGCTTGAATGGAGTTCTAACTCTAGTAATATTTTTGAGTTAAAACATCCATCTCTAGCAAGTCCTGCCTAGCATTTATTCTTTTTTCCAAATCCCAGATGGATTTGAGAGCTGCTGCTGAGGAGCCTTGCTCTGAAGCAGCTGTTGCCATGGGCTCCAGTTCATGAGACATGTCACCAGAGTGTGAAGGGGTAGGACATACCAACACACACACAACAACCCCCATCTATTTCCTTAAACCAGCTAGATATAGAGAGCAGAATTATTTAATGGTCTGTTATTAAGAGCACACTAACACCACTAAATGGGTTTGGAGGTGGGGCATGTCTTATCCAGAATGGGACTCTTGGGCATGCAGGCAAAAAGTGCACATACACAAAAAGAATATAAAAAATAGAAGAAAAGAAAATCAATAGCTCAGACAATTAGGCACCTGCTCCCAGTAAACAATATTATTTTTAAATGGCCACATTAATTAAAAATTGAGCCAAGACTAGAAGGTTAAGACCTGACATCGTTTTTCTCTCTTCATATTCCTCTATCTCCCCAACCAAAGCAATACACTTTTCATCCCCACATAGACACTTCCCTTGTGCTGACTTCTGAGGGCAGAAGGTGAGCCAACACCCTGCCACAATCTCTCATTTCTGGGTGTCTCCAGGGGAAATGAAAAATCCTGGAATCTTCTGTGGGGATCCAGCAATCTGTTCATGTATACGGACTGTTTTCCTTGCAGTGCTATCTCAGCACCTTCAACGGGTAACATGAACATAGGTGGTGTCCCTCCTTCCCCAGCACAGGTACAATGTATTACAATGTGTTACCTTCAAGCATGAAGATTTTGATTCTCCTGGTCCAGAATTCTATTGCATCAAATTATTCTATTTAATACAGGCAAAATGGGTTAAACATGGTGAATGTGCATGGAATGCAGAGAAGAAAAGTGTGGAAGGAAAGATAGAAAAGGGAACCCAAAATTACTGAAGACTTTAAAATACCGGAGAATTTTTAACATAGCTAAAGGGTATGGGTATTAGGAATATAATTTAAAAAAAAGGAAAAAGGAGGAAACTTTAAACAAAATATAGTAAATAGGCAATGCAATTGAAGTAAATGGTTTAAATGAAATCAAGTAGATCCAAAATAATAATAATAATAATAATAATAATTCAGCCAGAGATGGAATTAAGTAAATTGACAAAGAAGTGGTGAGCAGTTAGTGATGGAATTAGTGTCATACATGATGGACCAAGTGATCCTTATTTTACTTGATGACCTTCCTTCTGTTCTTCACTCAAAAGGGAAATTATTTTCCTAAACCTAAGAAGCAGCTGGTGATGCAGGCATGCTGCAGTTGTTTGGTTGCACCTGTTCTAGCAGGAAGTGAGGCATGCGCTATCACAAACTGGGTATCTGTGGAAGGAAAAAACTGAGCAGACCTTATATTTGTAGTAATTCTGGTTGACTGTGGCAGAGGAGGTATAGGGAGGCCCTTTGCATATTATTTTTTGATTATTATTATTTGTTTATGCTCAACTTTCAGATGGTTCTTGGGCAAAGCAGAGAGGATTTGGTTCTCAAATCAACTAAACAGCTTTACAGTTCTCTGTCAGTGTAAAGGGGCCCTAAAGGACATGTAACTGATGTCCCAACTTTTAGTCTTCTTTACCAGAGCCATATAAAGGGTCTTAGCATAAATGAGATTCGTGCCCAGGAAAATGTCATCACCTCACCACAGAAAAAGGTCAGTACTAGTGTGATGTCCACCATCTTGGCTGACTCTCTCTAAGGGTATGTCTACACTTGCACCCTAGTTCGAACCAGGGATGCAAATGCAGACATTCGAAATAGTCAATGAAGTGGGGATTTAAATATCCCGCGCTTCATTAGCATGATCTCGCCGGCGCTCTAGTTCGAATCACAGATGATTCGAACCAGGAAAATCTTGCGCCGGGGCCGTTAGTTCGAACCAAACCCCCGGTTGAACTAGCGTTACTCCTCATTTTTGGGAGTAACGTTGGTTCGAACCAAGGGGTTTGTCGAACTAACGCATCGGCGCACTTCAATCAGCTGTGATTCAACTGCGGCAGATCATGCTAATGAAGCGCGGATATTAAATCCCCACTTCATTGACTATTTCAATGCCTGCATTTGCATCCTGGTTTAACTACCTAACTAGGAATGCAAAGGGATCTAGAAAGCTGAAGGCATGTGTTTACTACAGCTTGAACTAAGTAATAAAGCTCTCTAGCTCAGGAGCTGCTAACAAACTGACGTACTCTGGGCTGAATATGCAGAGACACACACAACTTACGTTAATAAATGAGTTACACTAGCTATTGTTTTATTGGTTTTCAAGGCAGCACTGACCCCTTATAAAGACTGATGACAGGAATAAAAAGAGTGCAACTCATTACTGTTAGACAGAGAAAATTGCACATTTATGGAGAAAAGAATAACCACCTAGAAACCTGGACATAATGGACCAGATTTTCAGATGTATGCCCAAACTTGCCCCTGCAAAATATACACACACAAGTGTTTGGAGCACAAACTCCTGTGCATACAAAATGGATACCTGTGTGTGGAATTACCTGTTTCATACATAAATGCATGTATTAGGTGCACAGAAATATTTATATGCATATTCTCTGAGGTCAGTTTAAGCATCAAGACTAGAAAACATGTTCCTAAGTTTTCTATGAGCATGTATTCCTTGCAACTGGGAGGTGTTGTTCCCAGTGTGGGTAGGCAGACTCACAGTAGCTCAGATCATTAGCATGATAAAAGTAGCAATTTGGAGGTTGCAGCAATGGCAGTAGCTTAAGCTAGTCACCCAAATCCAAATTCACTTGCTTTCCTGGGTTCAAGTTCAGGAAGTTTACCCCAGATGCCTCCAATGCCAGAACGTCCACATTCCTATTTTTAGTAAGCTTGCTTGAGCAGGGTTAGCATGAGTCTGTTTACCCATGCTGTGAATCAAACCTCCCAACTTCAATATAGACTCAAATGGATGTTGTAAGTAATTCATAACAAGGAGCAGTTCTTGTTTAAGAATACTACAAACACAGCATAAAAACAGTCTACAAAAAGAATGTCCATCTGGACTTAGTATTCTACATATTCCAAGGGAGAAAATGCTAAAGCCCAAAGAGGACTGAAAATTGGATAGATTTGTGGAACGATTTGCCAGCAGGAAAGACAGTTTGTTTCTCAGAATGCCACGCCATTTTGCCAAGTATAGAAATCCAGCTGTTATGTGAGGGCTAGTGTTCATTTTACTTAGCTATGAGTGCAACATTTATCACATTTTCTCAACTAGATTAATGACAGAGGTGTGGTAATGGGCTAAGGTCTGAGTCTATTCAAAATGCTGTAATAAATAAATCATGGAAAAATAAGAGTTAGTGGGGAAAATAACTTGCAGTCAGTGCCACAAAAAACTGACAGAAAATTTGCTCTATAGTTTTTCTTTATCAGATACTGGAGTTTTCTCTAATACCTTGCGAACAGGGACTGCTAACAGGGAGTTTGGAGAGGGAGTTCTCCAGGTAAAAGAGGAGTAAAAATGGGACCCTTGTGGTAAGTGGCTGTCTGGAGTGTGTGTTTGTGTGTGGGGGAGTTATTTGCTGTGTGCTGAGCTTGTGTTTGTCTGTTTGGTTGGTTGGTTTGTTTGTTTGCTTGAAGGAGCTTCTAAAAGGTTTGAAATCTAGAAGCCTCTGTTAATTGGCTGAGCCTCAGTCAGGGGGAAGGGCTACCAGAGCTATATAAGCCTGTGACTCAGCGACCAGGGAGCTTGTGAAAAGGGACTGCTAACAGGGAGTTTGGAGAGGGAGTTTAGAGGGGAGGTTAGAGGGCACTAGTGACTTCTGGCCTTCTTTAAAACATAACTCTTATAATAATCTATATTCCAGAGGTTTAAAAAGGTTCCCAGTTTACACTTAAACTTATTCATTAGAAAAATGGAGACAGAAGCCCAGCAGCAGAGTGGGGGCTATCCTGTTTATTGCGTCGGGTGTAACATGTATGATTACCTGCCCTGTGGGCGGGTGGCGTATGTGTGCACCCGTTGCAAGGAACTCCTGACCCTCAGAGACCGAGTTCGGGCTTTGGAGGCCAGGGTGGCTGAACTGGAGGAGCTAAGGGAGGTAGAGATATGTGGATGAGACTTTCTGGGACACTGTAGTACTGTCCCACCTCCAGTCTGAGAGCCCCAGTGCTCTTAAGGATGATGAAAGTCTCAAGGAGAGCATTCAATGGGAGCAGAGGAAACCATCCCGTGGTTGGGACCCTCCTCCCAGAGGATGTTGCGGTATCCTCTCGCACTGAGGATACCTCTGAGGAGGAATGCCAGTTCGGAAGAGGCAGGTGTTAGTAGTGGGTGATTCGATCGTTAGAAACATAGATAGTTGGGTTTGTGATGACCGGGAGAACCGTATGGTCACTTGCCTGCCTGGTGCGAAGGTTGCGGATCTCTCGAGGCATCTAGATAGACTTATGTGTAGTGCTGGGGAGGAGCCAGTGGTCGTGGTACATGTAGGTACCAATGACGTAGGGAAGGGTAGGAGAGATGTCCTGGAGGCCAAATTTAGGCTGCTAGGAAAGGACTGAAATCCAGGACCTCTATGGTGGCATTCTCGAAATGCTTCCAGTTCCAGCGCAGGGCCAGGTAGGCAGGCAGAGATTCAGAATCTCAATGCGTGGATGAGACAATGGTGTAGGGAAGAAGGGTTTGGATTTATTAGGAACTGGGGACACTTTTGGGAGAGGGGAGCCTATACAGGAAGGATGGGCTCCACCTAAACCAGGTGGAACCAGACTGCTGGCACTAAACATTAAAAGGCCGTAGAGCAGTTTTTAAACTGAGAGATGGGGAAAGCCGATTGGTGTGGAGATGCACGTAAATCGGAGAGACTTCTCTTAGAGGAGAATCCATTGATAGAGATTCTCTAAGCTGTAGTCAGAAAGAGAGAGGAGGGGAGAGGGGCATGGGCCAGAGCAGACAAACAACCGCGTACAAAGATCCAATGCATCAGCGAAGGGCAGACAAATAAGCAGTGGCAAATTTTTAAAGTGCTTCTACACAAATGCTAGAGTCTGACTAATAAGATGGGTGAACTAGAGTACCTAGTATTAAATGAGGAGATTGACATAATAGGCATCACTGAAACCTGGTGGAATGAGGAAAATCTGTGGGACACAATCATGCCGGGATATAAAATATATCGAAAGGATAGAGCAGGCCGGGTGGGTGGCGGAGTGGCACTGTATGTGAAAGATAATGTAGAATCAAATGAAATAAAAATATTAAATGAATCAACATGTTCAATAGAATCGCTATGGATAGTAATTCCATGCTCCAATAATAAGAAATTAGCAGTAGGGATATATTACCGACCACCTGACCAGGACAGGGATACTGACATTGAAATGCTGAGGGAGATTAGAGGCTACCAAAACAAAGAACTCTATAATAATGGGGATTTTAATTACCCCCATATTGACTGGATACATGTCACCTCAGGAAGAGAAGCGGAGATAACATTTCTCAATGGCTTAAATGACTGCTTCTTGGAGCAGCTGGTGCAGGAACCCACAAGGGAGAGGCAATTCTCGATTTAGTCCTGAGTGGAGCGCAGGATCAGGTCAGGAAATAACCGTTACAGGACCTCTTGGGAATAGTGACCATAATATAATAACATTCAACATTCCTGTGGTGGGAAGAACACCTCAGCAGACCAGCACCCTGGCATTTAATTTCAAAAGAATTACACAAAAATGAGGAGGTTAGTTAAACAGAAATTAAAAGGCACAGTGACTAGAGCCAAATCCTGCAAGCTGCATGGAAACTTTTTAAAGACACCATAATAGAGGCCCAACTTAAATGTATACCCCAAAATGAAAAAAAAAAAAAAAAAAAAAAAAACATAGCAAGAGACTAAAAAGAGTCACTGTGGCTTTCAACCTCATGTAAAAGTACAGTGAGGGACAAAAGGCATCTTTTAAGAAGTGGAAGTCCAATCCTAGTGAGATAAATAGAAAGGAACATAAACACTGTCAAATCAAGTGTAAAAATGTAATAAGAAAAGCAAAGAAGATTTTGAGAACAGCTAGCCAAAAACTCAAAAGAAATAACAAAATGTTTTTAAGTACATTAGAAGCAGGAAGCCTGCTAAAAAACCTGTGGGTCCCCTAGGCGATCGAACTATAAAAGGCGCAATCAAGGGCGATAAAGCCATTGTGGAGAAACTAAATGATTTCTTTGCTTCAGTCTTCACGGCTGAGGACGTTGAGAAATTCCCAAATCTGCACCGTCCTTTGTGGGTAATGAATCTGAGGAACTGTCCCGGATTGAAGTGTCATTAGAGGAGTTTTGGAACAAATAGAAAAACTTAATGTTAACAAATCTCCGGGACCGGATGGCATTCATCAAGGGTTCTAAAAAGAACTCAAATGGGAAATTGCTGAACTATTATCTGTGGTTTGTAACCTACCCCTTAAATCGGCTTCCGTACCTAATGACTGGAAGGTAGCCAACGTGACACCAATATTTAAAAAGGGCTCTAGAGGCGATCCGGAAATTACAGACCGGTAAGTCTAACTTCAGTACCTGGCAAATTAGTCGAAACAATAGTAAAGAATAAAATTGTGAAGCATGTAGAAGAACATAATTTGTTGGACAAAAGTCAACATGGTTTCTGTAAAGGAAATCCTGTCTTACTAATCTATTAGAGTTCTTTGAAGGGGTTAACAAACATGCGGACAAGGGGATCCAGTAGATATAGTATACTTAGATTTCCAGAAAGCCTTTGACAAGGTCCCTCACCAAAGGCTCTTGTGTAAATTACATGGCCATGGGATAAGAGGAAGGTCCTTTCTTGGATTGAGAACTGGTTAAAGACAGGAAACAAAGGGTAGGAATAAATGGTAAATTTTCAGAATGGAGAGGGGTAACTAGTGGTGTCCCCAAGGGTCAGTCCTAGGACCAATCCTGTTCAACTTATTCATAAATGATCTGGAGAAAGGGGTAAGCAGTGAGGTGGTAAAGTTTGCGGATGATACCAAACTGTTTAGGATAGTCAAGACAGAAGCAGACTGTAAGGGACTCCAAGAAGATCTCACCAAACTGAGTGATTGGGCAACAAAATGGCAAATGAAATTTAATGTGGATAAGTGTAAAGTAATGCACATCGGGAAAAATAACCCCAACTATTACAGTATGATGGGGCTAATTTAAGCTACGACAAATCAGGAAAGAGATCTTGGAGTTATCGTGGACAGTTCTCTGAAAACTTCCACACAGTGTGCAGCGGCGGTCAAAAAGGCAAATAGGATGCTAGGTATTATTAAGAAAGGGATAGAAAATAAGACCCAGAATATCTTACTGCCCCTGTATAAAACTATGGTACGCCCACATCTTGAATACTGTGTACAGATGTGGTCTCCTCACCTCAAAAAGATATTTTGGCCTTGGAAAGGGTTCAGAAAGGGCAACTAAAATGATTAAGGGGTTTGGAACGGGTCCCATATGAGGAGAGGTTAAAGCGACTGGGACTTTTCAGTTTAGAAAAGAGGAGACTGAGGGGATATGATAGAGTGTATAAAATCATGAGTGGTGTGGAGAGGGCCGATAAAGAAAAGTTATTTATTAGTTCCTAAATAGAAGAACTAGAGGACACCAAATGAAATTAATGGGTAGCAGGTTTAAAACTAATAAAGAAAGTTCTTCTTCACACAGCGTGTAGTCAGCCTGTGGAACTCCTTGCCAGAGGAGGCTGTGAAGGCTAGGAATATAACAGGTTTAAAGAGAAGCTAGATAATTTCATGGAGGTTAGGTCCATAAGGCTATTAGCCAGGGGATAAAATGGTGTCCTTGGCCTCTGTTTGTCAGAGGCTGGAGAGAGGATGGCAGGAGACAAATCGCTTGATCATTGTCTTCGGTTCACCCCCTCTGGGGCACCTGGTGCTGGCCACTGTTGGCAGACAGGATACTGGGCTAGATGGACCTTTGGTCTGACCCAGTACGGCCGTTCTTATGTTCTTATGTTATGTACCTAGATTCTGAGAGTCCTGGGAATCACAAACATGTCGGAGGATCATGATCACCCTCTCGTTCTTCAGGGCTAGGTAGGACGAAGGTCCTGGATTTTTTTTTTTTTTCTGTTTTAATCCAGGATCACAGTATGGAAAGGGCTGAGAACTGCTGCTCTAATAGATAAGGTTAATTTTAGAGAATTTTTGAATAGTGAATTATTTCTGGCAGTGATCAATGTATTGATGAATGGAAGGAGAAAAATGAACATCAGAGATTTTGCCAGAGGAAACCGGACACTCCTATGGGCACCACAAATGAAACTTCATCCTCATAACCCCACTGCTGCCCAGTCAGGGAGTGGTGATCTGCAATGAAGATACAATAGACTTTTTTACCACCTTTAAAAAAAAGAAATAATGGTGAGCCTCACTCTTGACTTGCCCACTTCCAATCAAATGCAGCAAACAGCAAGGGATCCACCATGCAGCTGATGTTAGGTAGCCTGTGGGTGCTTCTATAAGCTTCCTCCTCCACTGGCTTTTTCATGCTTATTGGCCTTTTGCAGTAGCCATTTGATGTTACATGGTGAATGTCCATATGGCTACAGGACAATAGATTTAACCTATCCCGCATATAAAGGTGATTGCCCATACATTCTGATATCCTTCTTCCCCTTCAGTTTTTGATCACACATCAGATCCTTTGCTCCATGTTCTGGGAGCCAGAACCTGTACAAATTGTCTCCATGCAAGGACCCATTCTGGTAATCAAGCATTCACCTTCCCTCCTGTCTGCTGCTCATGCTGATTTTTGGTTTGCTTTCAGAATACCAATGCGTCTAAAGAGCTTCTGTTCTTTCCTTGCCTTCTAGCACCACAGTTCCCCCCACACACAAAGCAAGTGTATAAAAGATTGTGAGGTAACTGCAGTTGGTACCAGTTTGATTATTTGCCAGTGGTTATACTGGCTTGTTCACCATTGTATGTTTGCACCAATATACATTTATGTGAGTGAAACCCAGCTTGTATTAATGTTTGTGGAAAAGTAAACCAAAAGCAATGCAGGCACAACTCCATCGCTTCTCCTTACAACCCCACCTCACTCTAGAGGGAAGTAATTTACTGAGCTCTGAGGAAAAAATGCAGCTCAATTCCCTACCCACCTCCTCAGGAAGGGTGTGCTGTCCTTATTTCATCCCCCTTGCTTAGGACCACAGTGTGATTATGCACGATGTGAGTGTTCGAGTTCTTACTCCCCAGTCTTGCAGCATGTTGGTAATTTCACTCTGTCTGTCACGTATTTCAACACCAAATGACAGAAGTAATGCTTACAAAATTTCAGGTACAAAACTGAAGCTTATTTAGACTCAGCTCTGCTCCTCATTCTCTGTGCAACCTTAGGCAAATCAATTCATCTTTCTGTGCTTCACTCTTCCCACCCGTGAAATGGGGTTAATGCCTACCATTGACAAGCACATTTTAATCTTCGGATGAAAGTCATCATGTAGAAGTAAGGTGTTATTAATGAACTCAGTGCAAGTTCCATCTGTGCCTAGTGAGAAGTATATGAGCCATAACTGACTTATCAGGTTCTTTTGTAACATTTGCAAAAAGCAAAAAGAAAAATCGATCTCTATTGGCTCCCACAACTTTGGACAATTACCTTGCAGCTGCAGTAACACTGGAGAAAGTTCAGTTCAATTTCTGCAAGCGCTAGTCCAAATGAGAATTGCAAGCAAAGCAATGAGCAGTGATTTCCTCCCTTTCCCTCCCTCCCAGAACTTAATGCTTCAGGCAAGGATTTTTGTCCTTGGAGTCATGCTCAGAAGGGGAGAACTCTGAGCAACGGTTAGTGATTTCAGTGAATACTGCTGCAGGCACTTGTGGAGAGGCAATAATACAAATAAAAAAAATAAAATAGAGAAGAAACTAGGAAAAATAAAGGGTAAATAAGGCTATTGCTACATAATAATATAAACATAAAGTGGGATAAAAATTCTGAGTTAAGAAGGATGTGGAAGGATGGTACCAAGATGTACCAGCATTAATAATAATGCATTTTGGGTTGTTTTAAGTTATTGTTGCAGTACTGCTGATATTGCTGTGTTTAGCTTGAAAATGGCTTTTGAATATGTAATGCTCCTCCGTTTAAAATCTATCCAGCTTGCTGACACCCTCTGATCACATTGCTTACTCAAGACCAGGTGTTTCTTGAAATTGGCTTTAAATGCCAATAATGAAGCACCTAGAGGTTCCATTTCTCAGGACAGATATGTATATATTTTAATTCAAAAATCTCTAGTGTACTCGAGTTTAGATGTTACTTTTTAAACCAAGGAAAATAGCTTTCTTTGTCTAATGTTACCTTCTTTTTCCTTGCCTTTGTAAAATCAGTAAGTTCCTTCAAGAAAAAATGGATATTATTTTCTATGCTTTATGAAACCTTAGGTAAGATCTGCGATGCAGAGAAGCTTTTATTCTCATTATGTTATACGTGTAAGCACTGTGAAATAATAAATCCCCCAGTGGTGCAGACTGAAAGATTTAAATTTGATCTTGAGATGTGCCAAAGTGCCTAGAAATAATTCAAGTAAATTGGCAAACAGTTGTACTGTCAGGTTCTTTCTGGTGCAATTTGGTTTTAAATCTTAGAGGGGCGCTAGAGAGTTCTGATATCATTTACCTTGACAGATGAGTGACTGGGAATGGTAAGAGACTTTTAGAGAAGGTGTCTCACTCACTCCCTCTCTCTCTCTTTGGGTATGTCTACACTTGCCCCCTACTTCGAAGTAGGGAGGCAAATGAAACATACTGAAGTTGCAAATCAAGTCCGGGATTTAAATATCCCGCTTGATTTACATGTTCCCAACCGGTCGCCATTTTAGAAATTCACTAGCCGGAGTAACTGCCCGCGTCTACACGCAGCAGTGAAACGAGAGTCCCATTTAAAGCCCTAACTCAAATTAGCTGGTATTCCTCCTG
Source organism: Rafetus swinhoei (assembly GCA_019425775.1). Lineage (NCBI taxonomy): Eukaryota > Metazoa > Chordata > Testudines > Trionychidae > Rafetus > Rafetus swinhoei. The sequence continues at coordinate 182,982,234 of CM033437.1, read as the reverse complement.
CAATGAGGTTTACCAGCTAATTCGAGTTAGGGCTTTAAATCGAACTCCGTTTCACTACCGCGTGTAGACATGGGCAGTTACTCCGGGCTAGTGAATTTCTAAAATGGCGACCGACGTATGCAAATCAAGCGTGGGATATTTAAATCCTGGGCTTGATTTGCAACTTCGGTATGCTTCATTTGCCTCCCTACTTCGAAGCAGGGGGCAAGTGTAGACATACCCTTTCTCTCTTTCTCTTTTTATACATGTGACTCAACACTTTTTTTATATATTGTGCTATGTGGCATGGAAAATGTGCTGTTTGTTTTCTGCAAGGGACTCTACCAAATGCTAGTACACACCCAGTAACAGAATTGTAACAAACACTTGAAAATATTATGAGGTGTGGCACAGTGTAGCAGGTGCTTAACATTGTAGATCAATAAATCAGTTCTGAAGTTACTACACATAAGAGCATGTGAGTCCTGAGGACATGGTATAAGTATTCCATGAGGGCAGTCCCTTAATTACTGCGAGAACAACACTATTAAATTTGTGAACATTTGGGTGTCTAGTCCCTTCATAGCCTGGTTTTTTTTTTCAGAGGTGTTGAACACTATTAGCTTCCCATTGTCTTCAGTTGGTGATTGCTTAGCATATCTGCAAATCAACCATTACAGTTTTGCTACAGTAATGATGTGATTTTTTTTTTTTTTTTTTTTTTTTTTTGTAGCTGCCATATACCCAGTAGCTTCCATGGGCTTCTATGGGATTGGCAGGCGCTTTTCACTTTTGAAAATCAGGGCATATATGAGCTTTCCTCCCCACCGCCACCCTTCCCTAGTTAGCTATTATGTGAAGAGGAATTCCTGCTTGGAGCAGCAGTGTGTGTGCGTTGTTTTTGTATGTCACAGACTAAAATAACATCAGGCTCAAAATGTTTGCAAATGAGAAACGAACCTGGCTTTTAATATATATGGTGGGTTGAATGCAGCAAAGGGGAATTTTGGCCACATGACTAACATTTCATTTGTAATCTAGTACTCTGTGTGTAGGGATAAGTGTGCGGACTTGTCAATATGGTGTAGCAAAATACACCAGAGGATATGAGTTGTAAAGCATATTAATGTGCTGCACTGTTACCATCCCTGTGTAGACCACACTGGCATGCTCTGAGGGACTGTCACGTCTCGTGCCTCCCCTCAGGTTTACAGCCACGTCATCATCGGGGAAGAAGGGTGTGACCTCCCAAGTGTTCTTATCCAGTTCAGGAGCTGTTATGTTGCAGTTACAGACTGGGACAGAGAGCCTTTGGAACTGGGATCTAGCAGGCTGCTTCTGATTGCCCTTTGGCTGTACCTGTGGCTAAAAGTACTACTCTGCACCCAGCACACAGAAGGAGACTAGAATCATCCACTCCAGCTGCAAAAACTGCAAGCGCGCCCACACAAGCAAGAGTATGGTACTGTGAGTCCTGAGGAGTGCATACTCTGGGGTGTGATAAACAGGGTACGTTCCTATTATTTCTGTGTATGTTGTTAATGTTATTCACTGTTAATCTGTTAAACTCTGTTTCTTTAAGTTGTTAAGTAAAGGTTGTTCTTTCTACTGTAATCTATCAGATGTATACTATTTATAATTTGTAATTGTTGTTCTGGAGATACATCCAGATTATTGCTGGAATAATTTTATTCCTGGAGGCTCTCAAGGCACACCATTAAGTGTGTACAAGGCCAGCCAGGTGGAGGCACCACCATTATATGTTCTTTATGAGCAAGGGACAGCAGCAAGGGGGTGGATAGGGTTTCCCCAACTAAACAACATCACCACTGGGGTACTCAGGATCTCCTTTTATGTTAAAACCATCAGGCACCCAGGCACCTGTGAGTTGACCTGCTCCCGAGTAACCCGGGGAGGAAAAGGGGAGTTACATTTTGGAGGCACCGCTGGGATCCCTTTACTACCTCTAATTTTGCTGCAAGAAAAATTGTCCCTGTTTTTTTTAATGTTGTTGGAGTTATGATTTTTTTTGAGATCTGCTGATATTTAAAACCTCAGTTTGTGTTATAAACCTATTATTGGTTTCATCATGGAACCCCTTATGTTACTGTCCTGGTATAGAGATGTAGGAGTGGCACCCAGCCAAGTGCTTATACTGGGTAAAGTGCCTATAGACACTGAGGATGCTATTATTTACCAGGCATTAGGAACCGTAAAAACCTTTGGGAAAACCACTATTTATGATCAGTGGGGTGACTCTAGTACCCAGACTGTGTCAGTACTAGTGAGAGTGGCTGCTGAACTTGACCCATGGTGTGTACCCCTGGAAGTTGGTATCATGGGTGAAGTTGGCCCCTGACCTGTGTTTCTGCCTGGGAGTGTCCCAAAGCAGGAGACCACACAAGCTGTGAGCTCTGACTTTGCAGCTAAATTGAATGTTTTTCTGCAAGAAGAGGGAAAGTCAATGGAAGATGTGAGGACCTTTGTTACTCCAACATCTACATCCTCAGCTGTCACAAATGAAGGTCTGATAGCTGCTTTAGGACAACTGATGGAACGGTACTCTTCCCCCTCCAGGGGCGGCCTGAGGCGGGCTGCGGCAGCTGGCACCCCAGGTGGAACGCGCGATCTGTGCCCCCGCCTGCATGGCCCTCAATGGAGTGATGCCATCATTGGGCGCCCCGGGCACCCTGTTGAAGGCGGCGCCCTAGGCGACGGCTGAGTCGGCCTAATACTCACGGGCCGCCCCTGTCCCCCCCCCTCCTATGAAGGAGTTGGATATCGGAAGCTGAGATTTTTCTCTGGGATTCAGCCTACTCCTGTTGAAGAGGATGACTTTGAATCCTGGATGGACCAAGCTGTCCAGATGATGGAGGAATGGCAATGCTCAGATACTATCAAAAGGCAACAACTAGCTGAAAGTCTGAGGGGACCAGCCTCTGAAGTCATTAGATCTTTACAAACGAGTAAACCTTCTGCTGGTGCTATGGAGTATCTCCATGCTTTGGATGATATATACGAGACTACATTAATAATAACAGATATATTTTCTGTAAGATTGTGGGAATTCAGCTCAACAGAAAAGGAGTTGTCATTTTAGAATGTCTGATGTAACACCATTTGAAAGCAGAAGTGCATATAAAACTATCTATTAGAGCAAACATGTTTAAAGGAGCACTTATTGTAAGAATATGACCTTAAAATATCTTTGGATAATAAGTTATTAGCCAGTAATTAGTGGTTCAGGTTGCAAAGGGAAGGACTGCAAATTCCCCACAGGTATGTTAGAAAGGAAAAGGAAGGAAATAAAGAGATTTTTATTAATAACACAAGTAAAGAGTTAGTTTGAAAGCCAACAGGGGATAGCTCTGTCCACTTGCCATAAAGACATTCTAACAAGAAGATAAAATGATTTGAATGTTCTCAGAGGCATACCACAGAGAACTTCAGCAGAAGGAGCATAATTCTAGTCTCAGCATTGCTAGTTGAGTGAGAAATAGCACATCACTCTCTTTTTAGAAAGTCCAGTGCTCGGTACACCAGAGGAAGGAAGTGTGCTGCAAAATATTAACACCAAAAATCAAAGGAGAAGGTTTCCAAGCACCTCTAAACAAAAGAAATCTGCTTGAGAATGACTAATACATAAAAATGCTACACAGACAATCACTACGCTCTCAGATTATCACAAACACACATACTCACACAAAGCTATAAACGAAAAATACCCTGTTACCTGTGAGTTTCACAAAACAGCCATTCTGAATCTGACCTTTCAGTTCTCATCCTCAAATGAAACCTGCACTACCCCTTCAACAGATGAGCCTGGGACCTTACATTCATAACTTTGCTAAATACCAAAAATTATGGACTGAACAAAGTCTCTGGATTTATGGCTTATTACAACAATGTAATGCCCACTAACTCTTACCTAGGTTTTTTCCCCCTTTTTTTCCTTTCCCACCTCTGACAGAAGATGTATTAACAGACCATTTCATCGTGAATGATCCCTTGAGATCTATGTTAGCTACTTATGCTAAATACTCTATTCCACTTTGTAGCGGTAGACCAGGCCTTTTGTGAAGCTCTTCTTCAAGTCTGGGAAAGGAACTCGGAGCTAAATACAAAGTTAGGTTGATGTAAGGCAGTTAACATGGACCTAACTCTGTAAACATAGGTGCTAAATTTGTGGGTGCTCCAGCCCCAGAGCATCCATGCAAAAAAATAGGTGCTCAGTCCACCTCCTGCCTGCTGTGATTTGTTTTTCATCAGTGTTCAGGAGGTTCTGGGGGGGTGGAGGGGCAGAAGAGGAATGGGGCAGGGAAGGGCGGTAAAACGTAGGGCACAGTGGGAGTTTGGGAAATGGGGTGGAGTGGAGGTGGGGCCTAAAATGAAGCAGGGATCTGTGTCTATAAACATCAGTCATAAAGTGCAACTCATCCCCTACAAATGTAACTCACCCACTACATGACTTAACTCAACCTTCAAGAGAAGCATAATGGTTAGTTTGTTGTAGTTAGGTCAACACAGTGTCAGTGACTATAGATATTACATTATAGATTATAGAGTATCAGTGTAGATACTGAATTGGTTACATTGACTGTTACTGCCTTCCAGAAGGCATCCCTCAAATCCTCATAATCAGTGCACATGCTCCTAGGGGACACACACCACTGACACAAGGTTCATAGTACATATATATGCAAAAGTGATTGAATTACTGCAATGGCTGTAGGTTGACATAACTTAGGTCAACTGAATTTTATAATGTAGATTTGCCCTAAACTTGAAAACTTCTCTCCTTTACCAACAGAAGTTGGCTCAGCAAAATATATTACCTCACCTACTTTGTCTTTCTAATATATGATGACATTTTTTAGGCTAGATCTGCGCACATCGGACTGAATGTCAAAAAGAAAGAAGGAGAATCATGTTATCATCTTTTTTTCACTAAATCAAAAAGGTTCCTTTTTTTGTTCTTCTTAAAAAAAACCCAACACCTCTCATCTTCCAGCAATATGCATCAGCAGAGTTCAACTGTTGAAAAACCTTCCAAGTGTAAAACAACATCTTTGGGTGAAATGTGACACAGAGAGAGTGCATGGGGCATTAGCCTGTAACTCAGGACACCTGGTGTCAATTCTTGCCTCAGACACAGCCTTCCTGTGTGACCTTGGGCAAATCATTTAATTTACCCTTTGTTGCAAAACTGCATGAGAAAAATGGAGATACCCTGTCCCTACATCATGAAGGGCTGTGGTGCTAAAATCTGTTCATGATTGTGAGATACTCAGATGTGATCATAATGAGGACCGTAGACCAACAAATGCAGACTGTAAAAGCAAGAGGAGGTACCATGAAAATAACTATTCTGATTAAAACAAAACAAAATATGTTGAATACTGATTTGCTTTGGCTATGCTAATTGGTCTTTTGTGTTGGCTCTTGAAAATAACCTGCAACCCACACAAAATATTTATTAAGAAAAAATGTACGTGAAAAGAGAAAATTATTCCTAAGTATTTGTATTTGCTTTCCCTCCAGTAAGTTATATTTAAATTATTTTTAAAATTTACTAAAATATGCTTATCATAAATGTCTCTGCATTGAGGTCATGGTGGTAAACATGGGTATTCTTCATTATTTTAATTTCATTCCCATAGCACAGGGGGTAGGGAATCTTTTTTGGGTAGAGGCCGCTGACCCACTGAAAAAATCAGTCAGGAGCTCCATACAAATGAAAAGCAAAAGCAAAAACAAAACAAAAAAACCCAACTCTCACTGACAACAGAGACCCCAACTGAGAAAGACGCTACCAACATTCCCCTCGCACACCATCTAGCAGAAGGAAAATTCCCATTTCAAACCAGGAACAGCAGGCTTGGCCAGCCACTTTGGGTATGTCTATACACCAGAGTTTGGTTTTTTTTTTCAGAAAGACAGCCATTTTTTCGAAAAAACTTCACTTATGTCCACACTAAGATCACATTCTTTTGGAAAAAAAATTGAAAGAACAGAGGGGGTTTTCGACATTGGTAAACCTCTTTCTACGAGGAAGAAGCCTTTTTTTGAAAGAGCTCTTTCGGGAAAAGGCGTGTGTGGACGGGGAAGAGGGAGTTCTTTCGTAAGAAGAGGTAAGAGGAAAAAGCACAGGTGCCCTGGTGGCCATTCCGCTCATAGTAATCACAGCTTACATGCGAGATAGCATCCATTCAGATGGCTTTTTCAATGCACTCTCGCTTTTGCAGTGTGGATGCTCTCTTTCGGAAGAAGTTTTTTCGTAAGATCTCTTCTGGAAAACTTCTTCCGAAAGATGCCTGCAGTCTAGACATAGCCTTTATATAAAAAAGGTGAGTCAATCACAAAAGCTCAATGGCTCTGCACTGCTAACTCTAGCTTGTGGGACAAGGCAGAGGAAACAAGCAAGCTTGCAGGAACCCTACTCAGAGAACAGGGCCAACCCTGTGACACTCTCTGTACAAATGCAGAACAAAAATACAATAGTTGTTATCCCAAAGAGCTTACAAGTTAAGGGTTTATGTGTGTCTGTGAGGATACAAGTAAGGGGACCATTCCAGTCAGACATAAGAACAATAAAGGGGATGAGTAGTGGGGGAGATTACTGAGAGAGCACATCGGCAGGGAAGACAAAAGCACTGCCGGGCCCCTACGCAAGGAGGGGGACAGCTCTTCACTCCCAGAAGGGGTGAGGTCAGGGGAAGAAGAGGTAGAGCCAAGGGTCCCCAGCCTTCAGTGCTGTCCAGACCATGACATTCCCCCAGTGCTGCCTGGAGCATGCTGCACAGTGCTTCTGCCTCCTAGGCAGCGCTAAGAGCCACCTGGAGCACACCACGTGGCACTCCCACAGCAATTTAAAGGTCTTGGGGCTCTGTACACTCCTTTGAATCACTGGGCCTTGGAGAAATTGGCCCGTTTGCTTCCCCCTTCCCACCCCCATTAGCAGGCCTGCACATCTGTGTGGCAAGCACACAGAGCACATTCATGACTCTACTTGGAAGCATAAAAACGAGAACTCATATCAATGCCAATAAGTATTCATGTGGCTGATGATCATAGTGGAGAAGGAATTGCTTTGAAAACTTGGGAATTTTCCACAAGTAAAAATGTTGTGATAACCCTGCTTAGGCTGGCCAGCTGAATATTTCACCAACACAAGAATAAAACCACAGGAATTCCTAGCTAAGTCCTCCACCATCCATTGTAACCTGCAAGCATGATTCTGCCCCACCTTGTGTTTGCCTCCTCTCTCCACCTTATGTAAAATGAATAGAGGCTGTCAAGTAGGATTATAAATGGAGGCTGTTTGCAGCTTTATCTATGCATGGGTTAATTCCACCCAATAATATGCTCTCTGCTGAGAATGCTGGCAAACAGTCAAGTAGCTTATTCTGAACCTACTATTGTTTTTGAGTAGTCTTTAAACGCAGTCATGAATGAAATGCTTTTCAGAAATGTAGTCTGGAGATGACAAAGGCACTGATGATAACAGTAAAGTCCATTTTTGAGGGAAAGGGGATCAATTATCTGGCTAGATGCAGATGGAGAAAAGGCTTTTTTTGTTCACTGATGCCTCTTGTGCCTCCAGGAAAAGTTAGGAATTCAAAAGTACCCCTATATTGATAAACTCCTGGCCAAGGCCAGGAAGAAACAGTATAGTAGCACTATCTGGGCACAACCAGGCCCACCAACAGGGCAGAAATCAATGGGCACCCTGATCATCTCTCTTGGCCAGTGCCAAAAGCCTCCTTTCTACGGGTACGTCTACACTAGCCCCCTAGATCGATCTAGGGAGGCTAATGAGGGCGACCGAAATTGCAAATCAAGCCCGGGATTTAAATATCCTGCAATGAGGTTTACCAGCTAATTCGATTTAGGGGCTTTAAATTGGAATCCTGTTTCACTGACGCGTGTAGGCGTGGGCAGTTACTTCGGGCTAGTCAATTTCTAAAATGGCGACCGGCCAGGAACATGCAAATCAAGCATGGAATATTTAAATCCCAGGCTTGATTTGCAATTTCAGTCACCCTCATTAGCCTCCCTAGATCAATCTAGGGGGGCTAGTGTAGGCGTACCCTACTAGAGAAGTCCCAAATGCCCCCTCTCTGCCAGGGGGAGCCTGCGACAGGTTTCCCACCCACTGTGATGAGCCTCAAGGGAGTTGTACCATGGCTCCCTTTCCTTCTCCAGATCCAATGTGCCTGCTCTGGGGAAAACCGCAGCAGGGTCTCTTGATTGAAATTTGCTTTTGATATGCCCCATGCAGGTTCCAGGGCCGAGTAAACTTGCCCCTGACTCTGCATGGGGCACATCAAAAGTGTTTTGAAATCCAGAGACACATTTTGGCAGAGCTGTAGTGACCCAGGCTCCCAGACCCTTTGAAATTGTCTGGTTCCTGGGCAATTGCCCCGACCCCCCATCAACAGGCCTGGGTACAGGAGCTCTGCACATAAGTCCAAAATTTGAAGTTCTGAGAATAGATCACATTCTCTGTTTATTTACTGTAGTTAATCCACCTCCCAAAGAGGTGGTCGCTAGCTCTGTCTGTATCAGGGGTTAGCTCAGCATAGATCAGGGTTTCCCAACCTATGGGTCGGGACCCAAATATAGGATGCCATTACATTTCAAAAGGGTCACCAAGTGTCTCCCCAGGTGGCTCTGCCCTCCCTCCTCCCCCCGGTTTTGAATTGCCTTGGGTCACCAAGTCTTCCTGAATTGTCAAAATTGGTCCCCATCTGGAAAAGTTTGGGAACCGCTGGCATAGATATATCTGTCAGGGGTGTGGATTTTTCACTCTTCGAGCCACAGACTTACCCATTGACTTAAATACAAATTTGCCTAAATAAGGAATCAGTTAACATGGCATTCAAGATTTGACCCAGTTTATGTAAAGCATTTTGGGTTTCTGCAGGAAGAACTATTACACTCATTTAGATAATATCAGTGAGCTATACCCCTGCTAGGGTTCAAAGTTCAACAAACAAGAAAGACCATTTTATCATATATTGCCCTTTTCCCCTATTCAGTTGCTAGGCTACAATAATAATAATTCTCGTAAGTTTCTATAGCTACTGAAATATTAAATCAAGCATCCAAGACACAAATGTGATTTTAAAAATACATAAACACTAATGAGCTTCATTTTTCTCAGTTTTGTCTTTTGTTCTTGCTTGTGATAGCATATCAAACTTTTTTTTAAGAAATCTGATCCAAACTGAATTGTATACTGAATGCAGAACAGTTTACTCCATGCAGGCATATAAATGAATCTATTTTGAAATATAAGAAAATGTAAAAACAAATATTCACACACAGAATCTACAGTTCAAAACATATCCAATTAGAATTCAGGAAGCAGATGAGTTTTTAAATGCAGTCTTAAACTTGGAAAGAGAATCTATCAAGAAGCAATTGATTCCACCTAGCAGAAACTGTGATTGAAAACATTGTCACCAGAAGTTGTTGGGGGTCTATACAAGTATTTATAAATCTATCCTCGGGCTGACAACAATTGCAAAAATTAACCATAATTAAACTCAAGATTTAAAAAGTTGTTAATCAAATTTTTAATTTAACTGTTAAACGATAATGGAATATATGTAATTTAGCCATTTTGTGTGTTTCTACATTTTTCAAATATGTTGATTTCAGTAACACAGAATAGAAAGTGGAGAGTGCTCATTTTATATTATTTGCATTACAAATTTGCACTGTAAAAAAGATAAACAAAAAAATACTATTTTTCAGTTTACCTCATACAAATTCTTTCATGAAATCTCTTTATCATGCAAGTGCCATATATATATATATATATATATATATATATAATGTATTTGAGTTTGTCTGTGAGTGAGCAACTGACTCAGTCAGTCTGTCTGTCCGTCTGTTTGTTCAATAACTCCTCCTAAATGGTAAAAGCTAGGATCACCAAATTTGGTGCGTATCTTCCTTTTATCATCACTTAAAGCAAGGTCAGGGTTTGATTATGTGGGAGGGTAGCTGAATCTCCCTCCTGCTGCATATGGGGATCCATAAAGCCATACTGAAAAGACACAGAAACACCAGGCAGGTGAAAGGGGCTGGCTAGCGGCATGCCCCCCAGCTCTGAGCTTCCAACCCCCCAGGCACCCTTTATAGAGGGGTGGAGCTGCAGCTCCCTCCCCTCTTCACACAGGAATATCACTGGCTTTCTGGCTGGTCTCCTTCATCAGGGAGTGAAGGCAAAGTGCACAGTTTGCTCTGTTTCCACAATGTGGCTGGAGAACTCAGGAAGCAGATGAACCTGGACCTCCCCAGCTAGGAGACATGCATGCACCCGTCCTCCAACTGCGCCCACTAGAGCAGCAGTGGACATGGAGAGGCGCTTCTCGCTTGGGCCCAAGCTGCTGCAGTAAGAGAGGGCAGGGGTAGTCCTGGGGAAGCCTGCGTAGCGAAACCCTCATTCCCAGCCCCACCCCAGAGCAAGGATTTAAATGAAAAAAAACCAAACATTAAGTGAGTTAAGGACCCAAGCAATGCCAGGTAAATTTTCTAGTAGATATAGCTATATATATAATACATTTTATCAGTTTTGAGAATTTCAAAGATCTCACCCAGGACTTGATCCCCAAAGAGGGACCCAAAATGAATCCTGAATAAGGAGTCCGGGACCATGATGATTTAAAAAAAAAAAAACCCATACACTGATAGAAACAAAATCATTTTGAGAAAGCGAGAAAAGTGGTCTATAACCAAAGAACTCTCAGGGAAGATTTTAAAGCCTTGCCAAACAGCTATTGATTTTTATGCAAAATCATACCATACTGGCAGAACAATAACATACCCACTGTAATAGGCCAGCCCAATGCTCTCTAGCCAAGTATCCTGTTGTCCAATTGTGGCCAATGATAGGTACTTCAGAGGGAATGAATAGAACAGGTAATCATCAAATGATCTATCTCCTGTTGCCCATTCCTAACTTGCTGCAAATACAGGCTTGGTATACTTCAGAGCAGGGGTGAGAACCTAAGGCCCAGAGGTCTGGGAGTGGCCCCTGGTTTGCCTGCACACAGCCCCCCCATCATTGGGGAGCTGGCACTGGTGCTCCAGCCCTCCCGCTGCCCCACCATCGGGCTGGTGCCCAGAAAATCTAGTAGGCTGGGACCCCCTAGACTGTGGTGCAGAAGAGGAATGTGAGGAGTGTCTTCCTCCTTCTCATCCGGGAGGCAGGGGGACATCAGTGAGGGTTTGGGGTTTTTTTTGTTTGTTTCAGGGATTTTGTTTGTTTGTTTCTCACCTGTGTCCATCCCCAAAATGATTTTTCTATGGGTCAGCAGCCCCAACCCAAAAAAATGGTTCCCCACCCCTGTTTCAGAGTATGGTTTTGCATCCCTGCACATCCTTGCCAACAGCTATTGATGGACCTATCCTCCATGAATTCTCTAGTTCTTGTTTGATCCCTGTTATAGTCTTGGCCTTTACAATATCCTCTGGCAAAAAGTTCCACAGGCTTGACATGTGTTGTTAAAAAAAAAAAAAAACATCCTTTGGGGTTTTTTTAACCTGATGTGTGTTGATTTCATTTGGTGACCTCTTAGTTCCTGTGTTATGAGAATAAGTAAATAATAACACTTCCTTATTTGCTTTCTTCACACCAATCATAACTTTATAGACTTCTATCGTATCCCCCCTTAGTTGTCTCTTTTCCAAGGAGAGAAGTACCACTTTTATTAATCTCACTTAATATGCAAATTGTTCCATACCCCTAATCATTTTAGTTGCTCTTTTCTGAATCTTTTCCAATTCCAAAATATCTTTTTTTGAGATACACCAATCAGATCTACACAGAGTATTCAAGATGTGGGTATAGCATGAGTTTATACTGAGGCAATATATTTTCTGTCTTATTATCTATCCCTTTCATAATAATTCCCAACATTCTGTTCTCTTTTTTCACTGCTACTTCTTTCAGTGCGTCTTTCAAAAAGCACTTCTTTCAGTGCTTTTTTCACTGCATGGATGTTTTCAGAGCACTATCCACAGTGACTCCAAGATCTGTCTTTTGAGTGGTAATAGCTAATTTAGAGCCCATCATTTTGTATGTATAGTTGGGATTGTTTTCCAATGTACATTATTTTGCATTTATCAACGTTGACTTTCATCTGCCATTTGGTTGCCCAGTCACTCAGTTTTGTGAGATTTCTTTGTAACTCTTTGCAGTTTTCTTTGGAGTTACCTGTTGAGAGAAGCTTTGTATCATCTGCAGATTTTGCCGCCTCACTGTTTTTTCTTTTTCTTTTTCCAGATAGCGTATGAATATGTTGAACAGTATTGGTCCCAGTACAGATTGCTGGGGGACACCAATATGTACCTCTCTTCAGTCCAAAAACTAACCATTTATTCCTGCCTTTTGTTTCCTATCTTTTAACCTGAACCGTGATACAAGAGACTTTGATAAAGAATCTTGTCAAAGGTTTTCTAAAATTCTTAGTATGCTGTATCCACTGGATTCCCCTTGTCCACATGCTTTTTGACCCCCTTCCCTCCCAAAGAATTCTAGTAGATTAGTGAGCTATGATTTCCCTTGACAGAAATCAAGTCGACTTTTCCCCAGCGTACTATGTTCATCTGTGTGTCTAATTCTGTTTGTTACTACAGTTTTGACTAATTGTCCTGGTACTGAAGGAAAGCTTACAGGCCTGTAATTGCTGGGATCACCTCTGAACCTATTTTTAAATATTGGTGTCACAGCTGTCCTGCAGGGATCTGGTACAGAAGCTGATTTAAATATTAGGTTACGTACCACAATTAATATTTCAGTGATTTCACATTTTAGTTCCTTCAGAACTCTTGGATAAATATCATCTGGTCCTGGTGACATATAAGTATTTAATATATTATTTCTTTTTTTCCAAAACCTCTACTGACATCATAATCTGGGACAGTTCTTCAGATTTGTCACCTAGAAAGCATAGCTCAAGATTGGGAATCTCCCTCACATCTTCATGAAGACCATTGCAAAGAATTAATATAGTTTCTCTGCAATGGCCTTATTGTCCTTGAGTTCTCCTTTAGTATCTTGATTATTCAGTGATCCCACTGGTTGTTTTGCAGGTTTACTGCTTCTGATGTACTTAAATATGTGTGCTGTTACTTTCTGAGTCTTTGGATAACTGTTCTTCATTTTTTTTTTTTTTTTTTGGCCTTCTTAATTGTACTTTTACACTTCACTTGCCAGGGTTTATGTTCCTTTCTATTTTCCTCAGTAAGATTTAACTTCTACTTTTTAAATAATGCCTTTTTGCCTCTAATGGCTATTTTTATTTTGTTGTTTAGCCAAGGATGGCTCTTTTTTGGTCCTCTTACTAAGCTTTTTATTTGGGGCATGCATTGAAATTGAGCTTTATTAGAGTGTCTTTTAAAAGTTTCCACACAGTTTTCATGGATTTCATTTTTGGCACTGTAACTTTTGATATCTGTTTATCTAACTCCTTCATTTTTGTGTAGTTCCCCTTTCTGAAATTAAATGATACTGTGGTGGGCTGCTTTTGTGCCCCTCCCCACCCCCAGGGATATTAAAATTATATTATGTAATGGTCACTATTACCAAGTGGTCCAGCTCTATTCAACAATTTTTCTGTTAAAGGGAACAGGAGGACCTCTGAATGGGGGCACATACTGCTGCTCTTTTTAATCATCACTACACTGGAACCTTTCTGTTCCATGTGTTGCCTCCTTTGTTCATGACTTACTACATCTTAGGTTATATTTGTAGACATTTTCTTATGTGGTGTAATCATTTTAGACCCTTTCTCAAAAACCAGCACTCTTTTTTTGGAAAAAAAAAAAAAGACAATGAAATATTCCACCAATTCTTATATATGGAAATCCCTAATATCCTGATAGGGCACAACCAGTCTGGGTCCTATAATAGTTCCTATGGGAAGAAGGTTCCCCATAATGTTTTATAATTACTGTTCTTCAGCTTTTCTGAGGGCACTAGTGAAGTTAAATCTGATCAGAATAAAATGAAACACATTAGTTTAGGTCCCTCTTTAGGTCTTAGTGGTTTTTATATTTGTCTCTAATTCCTGAATGCTTGGATAATAGCATGCTCTTTTATATGGTATTATCACCCATATTTGATGTTATCACAAGTGGTAAAATTATGAGAGATCATATTCCATGAGTAGCAATAATTAGTCTCTGATGAAGAAAAATCCAAGTTATCAACCAGGTTTAAAGACTTGATAAGTTGCATCATAAGGTTGGAACTAATATTTTGAGGAATTGCACAGACCACTATGTGCTACTAGGTAAGGTGAAATAAAGCCCTGTTTCTCCCTTTGTCTGTTTTACACGTAAGAAATCTTGAACCTGAAATGCTTCAATCCAAGTGTTAGATTTTTCAGGTCAGCTTTTCTGTTTCCACAGAAAATCTTTTAATCTCCCACTCTTTCTCTCCTAGAATTATTACTAACCTGTAGACACAGCCCTGTCGAAAAATATGTGTGTATATATGTGCAGTCACATACACAAACATATACACACATATATAATATATATATATAATTCCAAACAACTTCCTCCTCTTTGTCATCTTTTACCCTTTTCATGGTTCTCTGCTCTTAAATTAAGGCCCTGGACATAATAACTATTTAATTGGTAAGTTTTGCTATTCAAATATCCCTTATGATTTTGATATGAATATGTGATCTCCTTTCTTAAGAGAAAATGCAGGAACTTTATTTTAAGACTGTCCCATTAGATTGCCTGCTCATGCTCAGTAGGTTACAGGGGGGGTAGCATGATTCTGGCATCTGCTGATACTTTGGTTGTAACTGTGCAGGATGGCCTGTAGCACATCAGTGCACTGAAAGGTACTACAGACAAAAAACATAATACCACTTCTTTGATTTTAAAAGTCTGTTAAACTTCTCCACAGGCCTTGCCTGGACTTCATTATAGGCTTCAAAATTCTGAGCACCTTGATTTTAAAAATTCTTTAGAACTTTATTTGAAAACTGTTTTCTGTGGCCTGTCCATAATATCTGAAGCATCCAACACTGGGTGAAAATATTTTAAATGCTGCCGCCACCTCTCTCCATTTTTTTAAGCTACCATCCAGATGTATTTGGACATATTGTCTGTTCACTAGCCCCCTAGTGAACAGACAATGAAACACAATGATATGTCCAAAAAATTACCTGCCATTGTGTGACCATACCAGAAACAACTGTTCTTTTATTTTCAGTTTGGTACTGGCTGGCTTGTGCAGGGTGTGAGCTTCTTAATCTATAAACCAGGATGCCTTTTACTCATAATTTTACTACAGTTTTTAGCATTCTGAAATAAGGGGTCCTTCTCTCCAAACTCTCAGGAATGTAAGTAAGGAATTTTGTAATAGTGCCTTCCTTTCTGGCCCATATAATTCTGAAGTACAAGGATATGTTGGGTTTTTCGTATACAGAATAATAATAGATAAATATTAGATGGATACAGGGCATCATAGTTTATATTTGAAATACGGAATCTTAAAAGTAGAGTAGATATGTGGTCATTTGTAATAACTGTAAACTGCTGGAGACATTGTGTTATTTACTTTATACTCTAAACCTCATACTTGTAAATCCTAATCCATATTCATCTTCCCCTCCCCTCTTTAGGAAGAAGCGCTCTCCTGTATGCCTGAGAAAACATTTGGGCAATAAAACAGTGTGGAATATATCCAGTTTCTTTTGTGGATGACGCAGGGAATTTGTCAAATATATATATTCAATTCTCCCAGTAATCTTTCTTGTGTAATTTTCTTTAAAGTAATCCTATACTTTATTGCAAACTTGTTTAGTTATGTACAATTAATTACTAATCCAAAAGCTAGGCTTGCACTCCACTACATTAATTCACAATGCTTTCTATTTTGTAAAATCAGTTATTTTCAGTGTCTATGCAATTGCAATGCTTCACAAGATGTGTGGTGGGCGACCCTATCAGTTGTAGGTGGGTATGTAGCCATAAGAGAGGTAGGAGGTAAAGATACCAATTTGCCAAAGCACTTAAGCAAATACTTTGCTAACTGGAATCTAAAATCCCAGTCCTGCAATCAATTCTGTGTGGACCTATGCACCCATGCATAGCTTCATTGACTTCAATGAGATTTTGTGAGTCTAAGGAGTCACACATGTGGATCCAATGGCAGGATTGGGGCTTATTAATTTAACTAAAGAGCTCCATAGTAATATTCCTGTTAAAAGTGAAAATAAAAAGAACACTGATATGATTTAGGTATATAGGTCCTAGCCTTAGCCACACATAATTCTAAAATTGTGGCATTTTAGCATTATGGAAACAGAAGGTATGCACCAAAAGGCAAAAATAAAAGTTTCAAGAAGTACAGAAGAGATCTAGTCAGCACAGCTACAGCTAATTTAAGCCCCAGAGAGATTCATGCTTGCAGATAAACTAAAGATTAAAAAGGTTCTTCTTTTTATAGGCATATTTTAGAGACATTATGGCTCTGAACTTTCCATTCGTTGTATATTTTGTTAGTCTGTTGTCCTTTTGCCATCATGAGTCCTAATGTGAGCAGCCTTACTAGCAGGGTAATTGAAATATTGAACATTTTAAACTGTTTCTGAATTTCCCACACCCCTACCTCAAAAATACTGTTTGTAAGTCACTTTGGTTCAGTTAAGAGATTTTTGGTAATGTACAATGTCTTCTAAGAGATAAAATGTTAATGGCTATAAATAGATTTATAAAATCACATTGGTGATTCTCAGAAGCGCCGCACTCAAGAAGAGCAATGCAATTGACAGGCAATTTAAGCTGGAGTGTGAAAGGATGCAGAAATAACAAGATTTGCATGAAAAATATTGAGATCATGAGAACATCAAATTTAAACAAAAAATTCATGTGCCTCATGATTAAATCATGAGACTGACATTACTGTTATAACATTCAATATCTTGGGCTTTGAAAATAGTTTTATAATGAGGGTGGAGTGTATCTATCTCTCCAGAAAATTAATGTTGTTTGTATCTAAACAGCTCATTACTATGGGAATCAGGAATATAAGAATCTCAAATCTTAATACGGGTCAGAAGATCCAGGATGTCTCCTGTAATGGTTGAGCCCCTGTTGTCAGGAAGATAACTCAAAGCAAAGACAGACACTGGCCTGGCTTGCAAATCAGTCAATCAATCTGTGGTTAACAAACAAAAATTCAATCAGATACTTGATTGCCTGTTTGTTAAATCTTATCAGTTGACAATCATCAAGGATGGAGTTACCCGGATCTGTGATGGTGGGGACAGATCTAAAACCAGAGTCATTGAAAAGAGACTCTCTCCCATCCATCAGGCTTTATTGTTGTGAGTCAAACAGACACCATGCCAGCTTTCTCCAGGCATTTGTTTGCTTGCATGCATGCATGCTTGTTTGTGTGTTTTATAATACAATGGTCAGTCTGAAAAACCTGCTGCACTTGTTATCTGAGGGTAAATATTGCTTCCACTTCTGTTGATATTTTCATATTATAGTGTATCACCTTCAGTGGAATGCCCTTATTTCTTCCATGAATGAGAAGACAGTCACACTCTAAAAAGTGTCTTCAGACTCAAACAGATTTGAAACAATCTCACTCACACCAAAAGAAATCAAAAAAGAAATCAAATAATAGTAATTAAAAAGCCTGGCTCAGAATATCATTAAAGATTCTATTTTACAGAGTTTTAGGCATACACACCAAGAGACTTTTAAACTATGTTTTGGATTTTGAACAGTTTTATTCCAACTACAACATGGCTGCTTTTTCAGGTGACTCCCATATACATGATAATTCACAGCAGATTTTATATAAAGTATTTCAACTGAATAAAACAGACAATGGTAATCTAACTAAATCTATTGTCTGCAAGTTGCTGGAAGCACCTGCTTCCTAGCTCACTGTTGAATAGGAAATATACATCTAGAAGGCTTCACGTGCTGCTTCCCAAATGACAACATTTTAATTTTACAAGGCCAAAGCAAAGCTGGACACTAATAGGAGGTTTTGCAGAAACTTATTTCTGTTTAAAAGCAATTAAGTGCAAGAGGGCATGCATTATTATGCCATCATCCCATGTAACCTTATCACTTCGTCCTACATGTTTCATGCAGGCAACATCTCTGAGCTGAAATTTCATGACAGTGACATCTTGTCATCCATCATTTTGTCATGGTGAAGTCTCATCATGCAACATCTTATGGCTGATGTTTCATCCTGGACACCGTTGTGAGCATATTTTCATGCAACATCTCACTGTTGACATTTTCCCACGAGGAACTTTGTCTTTCCAAATCTCAGCCTTGTTATTAAACAAACAATTAAAATTACATATTTCTAAGCCCTCACAACATCTTCACAAGTTGGAATGATATACTCTAACAAAATGGAGGACAGAGCCCCCAACTGAAACAGCACACAGGACACTCCCTTTGAAATTTGTTTATTATTTATTTTATATTACAGTAGTCCCAAGATTCCCAATTATGAACCAAGTCCCCATTGTGCTAGATGCTATATAAACACAACAATTATTCCCCTTTATTCAGCTCTGGTGAGGCCACACCTGGAGTACTGTGTCCAGTTCTAGGGCCCCCACTATGGAAAGGATGTGGACGCATTAGAGAGGGCCCAGCGGAGGGCGACCAAAATGATTAGGGGGCTGGAGCATATGACCTATGAGGAGAGACTAAGGGATTTGGATTTGTTTAGTCTGCAGAAGAGAAGAGTGAGGGGTGATTTGATAGCAGGCTTCAATTTCCTGAAGGGGAGGTTCCAAAGAGGATGGAGAGAGGCTGTTCATAGTAGTGACGGATGGCAGAACAAGGAGCAATGGTCTCAAGTGGGAGAGGTCTAGGTTGGACATTAGGAAAAACTATTTCACTAGGAGAGTGGTGAAATGGGTTACCTAGGGAGGTGGTGGAATCTCCATCCCTAGAGGTTTTTAAGTCTCAGCTTGACAAAGTCCTGGATGGGTTGATTTAGTTGGGATTGGTCCTGCCTTGGGCAGGGGGCTGGACTTGATGACCTCCTGAGGTCTCTTCCAGCTCTATGATTCTAACAAAAAAAGGCTATGCCATCCCTAGCTCACAGTATATTTTAATCAGCAGGAACTGAGCTAACATAAAGGCTGCAGAACCAGGTCCTGTGCCTACTGTATGGACTAAGTAATCTCATCACAAGTAAACATCTCCTCCCACTTTTACGCATGCTGTTGGAGATAAACACTTAGCACTAAATTCCTAGCTGATGTCACCTTGAGAAAATTTGTCTCCTGAATTCCTAATTTAGTTTATAATTACTATAACGGACCAACCTGTTGTAATACTGAAATACATTCCATGTTACCAATTATAATCCCGGGTATCTGATGAAATTACAGCACAAAACAGGCATTATAGAATATGAATGAACAAAGTTTTTATGGTGCTCATCAAACATCTCCGGAATATCAATTAAGCCTCACAACTTCCGTTCATAATAAAATGAGGAAAACTTGAATTTTGGGCCAAAAATGAAATATTTTGGTTGGAAACCACTCATGGTGCTTCACACTCCCTTTCTCCTGTGCAGACTGTGCTCCCTAATCAGACTATATCTCCCAAATAGAGAGAAGGAGAGATGCATGACTTTAAATTCTAGTTAGATTATATTCTTGGAGCCTTCTCCTACAAACCACCCAGTTTCTCTGAAAATATGTGACCTGATGAGTATCACTCCTCCACTCCATCCACCTAGGTTAGCATCCACTGAGTTCTGAATGGCTTTATGAGGCAGTGACCATCCCACAATCTGACCACTCTCCTCACCCCTCACGGCCTCACACAGTTTGGGGGATGAATGCTTTCTCTAGAAAGGTCTTTCACTTTTTTTTAAGTGACTAAGTTCAAGTAGCTGGGTGAAAAGATTGCAGAGATTGAGAGGTCTCATGTCAAATTGGGCAGGGTCAGAATTAACACTGAACCTTTGGGAGCACTGATGATCTCATCCTATTGGCTACTTATGCTCAGAAATGTTGGTCAGTCTTCACTATAATACATTTACTTAGTCTGATATCATGAGAAAATGGATCAGTTCATTCAACTGAAAGACTTGCAGAGATGCCTCTCCCATTGCAGTCAATAGTAGCCACAGGTGCTTGGATTCAGTGACAATGAAGCTATACATTTTAAAGGAGAAAGAGGAAATTCTCTTGTGAATAACACAGAGTAGCCCATGGAAATGGTTACAATAAATAGTTGAGTAGATATATAAGAGGATAGGACAAGATGCAATGGGGTTAAATTGCAGCAAGAGTGGTTTAGGAAAAACTTATTGTCAGGGTAGTTAAGCACTGGAATAAATTGTGTCAGGAGGTTGTGGAATCTCTGTCTTTGGGGATTTTTAAGAGTGGGTTACATAAACACTGGTCAGGGATGCTCGAGATAATATTTAGTCCTGCCTTGAGTGTGGGGGATTGGTCTAGATAAGCTCTCAAGGTCCTCTCCAGACTTACAATTGTATGATTCCATATTTACAAGTACAACAGCAACATCTGTTATTTAGCTTATCCATATAATAATAATAGTAAATAATAATAATACACAGGGGGATTCCACAAGCACCAAAGGGATTTTAGGGATCACACTTAGGATTTTTCCTCTCAGATATAACATTGTACAAATGGATGGTCCTTACGCATTATGAACAGCAAACTGAGAATTAGATATCACATAATTTAATTATATGCATTTCACTGTAGATATTTATTTGTGATGTCATACTGTTAAACAACATATTACAGTGAACAATTCATCTTGTAATGACTTATCACAACATTCCATTGTCATAAGATATCTTCAGCCCAGTTATGCAAGCAATGAAGTGCAGCTGATGGAGATGCCCAGGTTTGTATTGAAAGCGACCTTGAGCTTTTTCTGATTTAACTCAACAGGGACAGAGGAATGTCATGACAGAGAGGTTTACACACCTCCAGGGAAGGAATTAGCATGTTCTAAAATACTGTATGAACTTCTCTTAGTAGCTGCAGTAGTGTCAGAAGTGCAAGTTCACTTCTGAGAGAAATTGGAGAAACTAGGATCCTAGGAGAGAAAGGGCAAATGACAAATTAAAGAGCTTTCCTAGTCAAATATTCACTACCTGGGAGGATTCTGCAGTTTTACTATGACTCCAAATGCAACAACTGCAGAATTCCTCCAGGACTAATGAATCTGCCACAACATCCAATGAGAAATGAGTCTCATTCTTTCAGTTTGGAATAGTGCATATTAAGGAGCAATTCATACTCGGATAAATGTGCTTGTATGTTTACATTCTATTAATGTGTGTATGTGAGAGGTATAAAATACATCTTGATTACACATCATCAGTGGAAATGTTTACTGGTGTAGTTTAAGTCACAAGATAAAATACTGGTTCCATGGACTCGGGAAATCAATGGAATCGGGATTTCACTGACAATGTCCTCGTATGAATCAATTTGTTTAAACATGTTTGATATTCAATGGGAGGCAGAGAGAATTAAATTCCAAAGTCAGGAATTGAGCTGTATTATAAAAAAAGGCAAATCATTTTGTTCACACTGCTTTTAGCATGTAATATATCTATAAATATATTTATAAACAGTTCCAGAGCTTAAACATTAAACAAAGTAGCATAGCAACAACAAAGCTAAAATTCAGGATTTTGGTTTCAGAAATAGTTACATCTTTCTAAAACTGGAAATAAAAGGCTTGGCACCAAAGGAACTCTATTTAAACAGGAGCTAAATGTTAGTTGCAGACAGGTGTGCCAGGAAAGAAGGATAATATCCTAGACATGCTTTTTTAAGCTTGTTAAAAAAAGAAGCTTTAGAACATATCTCCAGAAATCATTCAGAAGAAAAATGCAAAGTTAACTTTTTTGAATTGTTAGATATTTTTTACAGTTTAGTAAAATGTGTTCAAGTTGCTGATTCCTCTTTTTTTAAACAAACTGTTATAGCATGTCAAGTAATATTTGACACCCCTAAAATGTTTAAGAAACTCTGAATTACCCACTGAAAAATATGTCAGACATGCATCCTCGTGCATTCATTGCTACTTCTATTTATCATATGAACAAACAGAAAAGAAATTAACCAGAGTGAAAATGATATTCAGAAAAGGGAAAGAAGAAAACAAGTCTTGATGCCTTGTTTGGTTGAATGAAAATCAAATAATAGATAACTTACAACTGCAGTAAAAAGTGCTGCTATTGTTTAAAAGTTTATTCCCCCAGAATCACAAATACAGTTGTGAACCATTTGGAGACATGAGTGACAATCACAATGAAATGTAAGTGGTAGTCTTTTACGTCCATGTTTTACCCCTACCCAGGCATAAGTGCTACCATTCAAAAGTATTATGCCCATTTTGCGCTCACTTTTGCATAGATGTAACTGGCTCAAAGTACCAGGAAATAGAATCAGGCCCTAGAATTCAAAGGTAATGCAAAATAATAAGCTTGTAAACAACTTTTGAAATCAACTGAAGCTGAATTTCACACTTGTACATGCTTTAAATAATAATGTTTTACTATATACTAGCAGAAATACCCGGCATTGCCCAGGGAAAATATAGTAAAAGGTGTGATGAATGAACTACGTCAATTACATTAACGTAGTATATTTTATTGGAAATACCTTTCTTTATATATTACCTTAAGAAATTAACATAGCTAGTACTTTTTCAGTTATCATAGGGAAAGGCTCTCGTAGTTGCAGTTTATGTGACACTCTTAACAGAAGAGTCCAACAAATGCCTATGCTCAGGCGCTACTAAAAGCTAATTAGTGGCCCTATTGGGGTTCTGGGGGCCCAATTGGGGCTCTGGGGGAACTAATTTCGAGATATATCCAATCCAGTTATTTCAGTTAGGAAATCAGTAGTATCTGTGCAAAATTTTGTGCTTCTATGATCAGGCGCTACTAAAAGCTAATTATCAGTGGGCCCAATTGGGGCTCTGGGGGAACCAGGGGAACCGATTTCAAGATACAACCAATCCAGTTATTTAAGTTAGGAAATCAGTAGTATCCGTTCAAAAATTGGTGTTTCTAGCTCTTACTGTTTCGGAGATCTTTCGGGACAAACAAACTTTTGGAAATATTTATAAGATGTATTACTAATTTAAAATTCATGCACCAAAAGTGTGCTCCTTTCTACACACAGCACGTAGAAAGACACAGCCCCTTCATTCAAAAGTTAGTCTAACGTACATCAAAAGCCTCCTGGACCATTACAAATGACCCGATTATTCATTTTGAGTAGGACTCCATTAGTAGTCCTACTGAAATGGAACTACCAGCACAGTAAGGTACTTTGCAAGGAGACCAAGCATGGCAGAACCTAGGTCAAAGTGCTCACATGCTCATTGCAAAGGTGCTTTTTGTTGTTCAAGTTTCAGGACCATCTCAGAAGTGTCCATGCTGTATTACTGTTTGGCAGAAATCTACCAAATGTATTGGTGCCTAGGCACTAGACGATGAGTGTGTCACAGCAATAAGTAGATCAATGTGTATGCGGTTGACCATTGAAAAAGCAAATATTCCTACACCTGTTATAACAAGATAAAAAGAGACATTGAGGTGTATCAATAATACAAAAACATGTAACACATCAGCGTCTAGAAGATCAAAGCTTTTGTATATAGATTCTCAAATCCAAAGACAATTCCTTTTCATGAGTGCAGTTTCTTTAAACTGGTGTCAGCTGCTTTCTCAGAACCTGCCTCCCCATGGCCTAAATTAAGCTTAAATTTTGCCCTGCTCAGTTCCTTATTAGGGAGCCCAGTTGATTCAGTGACAGTAGGTGGCAACTGAGCTGCAGGCCTTGAATACCTGGTGTAGTTTTGGGGTTTGCACAGACAATCTTGTCTTTTCCTTGCCTTCAGTGTGGGAGTATGCCATGAAAGTCCATTGCTGCAATACATCCAGCTGGCTCGTCAGACAGATGGAGCCAGAAGGCTGATAAGACCCAGCATTTGGGGAAGGTGACAGATCAACTAACATGGGTTGTAGCAGTAGCGGTAGTAAATGAGTGTCTCCAGCACCTATGAGGTGAAAAGACACCTACACACAAGGAAAGGGAATGTAGTAAAGAGGCCTCTTAGTGTCAGCACCGTGGAAAGAGATGAGAAGGCAGCAAAAGAATGACTGTCAACAGCCTCTGCTCCCTGTTAACTAGTAACCATAGGAGAAGATGCTGAAAATCAATCTTTGATGGAAAGGAGGTCAAGTCTGGCATTAGATTTGTGTCTTGTTGCAAAAGGATGTGAAGACTGGAGCCAGTAGTAGTGCTTAAAAGGACCTCTCCCCGCACCAAATTAGCAGTGGAAGGTTAATAGAGGTGCCCTGGCTATAAGGTGGTAAGCTCTACTCCTTTACTAATACTAAACTGAAGACTGGGAGAAAGGGAAAGGAGCGTAACTAATTCCTAGTTGAACAAAACATGTATATGGTATCATGAGCTTTCGTGGGCACAGCCCACATCTTCAGATGACCGGAGTGTTGGAACACTTCAATACTCCGGTCATCTGAAGAAGTGGGCTGCGCCCACGAAAGCTCATGATACCATCTACATGTTTTGTTAGTCTTTAAAATGCTACCAGACTATTTGTTGTTTTTTTAAGTTTTTCCTGTTACAGACTAACTCGGCTGCCCCTCTGAAACTTTTAATTCCTAGTTGATAGCTAGAGAAGGGAAATGCACCACAGGTTCAAAGATTAACTGTTAATACAATATGCTGTGCTTTTTGTCCCCAGAAGGTATGACAATAAGCGCTGTTGTCTTATCATGGAATAAAATGTGCTTTGGTGTAATTACTCTAGACTTACTGTGGTGTACCTGAGGTCACCATCTGACCCTCTTTTACTTTCAAAATTCCTTGAATCCATGCTGCCAACTCTCACAATTTTACTACAAGTCACACAATAATTTGAGTTTTTCTCAGTCCCAATCCTGACCCAAAGGCCACACCTGCTAATCTTGTCAGAATAACTGTATTTGGACAATATACCCCACTATCTAGGCAGATACCCCCACTTCTGCTCCTAGAATAACATTCTTTGGAGGTTTTCTGTTTGTTTTGTTTTACAAATTAGAATGATGGTGCTGTATCTGTAACTAGCAGGTATTGGCAAACTATCACTGAGCTCAGGAAGACATGATATCTTTTATAGTTCCTACCTCTCTCATGGGTCTGTTTCATTTTTGCTACAGTTGATTGAGCTAAGAATCATGAACACAATAACAGGCAAGAGGAAGGGACACCCTTTAGAAGAATAGGAGAATGAGAAAATGGGGAGATGAATCAGAACAAACTTACACTTGTGTTAGCAAGCCCTGCTGGTGAAGAAGCTTGTTGTTAGAGATGGCTGAAACTTCCCACTCCAGGAGATTTCCTTACAGGTATCAATACCAGGGGCCAAGTGTAAAGGGCTGGAATGTGTGGCATGTGTGTGTGAGGGGAATGGATATATTGTATGGGGAGTGAGAGGAGAAAAGAAACTCTGAGCATTTAATACTTTTCAGACTTTCAGATGGGAGTATTAATTACTTGGTTTTAAAAAAGTTGTTATAAAAGGTTGGCTCCTGTGTAATCATATTGCTTATGTATTTGGAGAGATGTGGTCCTGTCAATCGCTAAATTATTTAAAAACTCAAATCGGTGCAAAGCTGCTCAGGCAGTTTTTCAGATGAATAATAGCTATTGGGGCATCTTGCATGGGAAATGTTCAGAATCTCTGTTGGTGCCCTGCTTTCTGTTGAAAAGAGCTAGCAGAGCCTGCTGGTCCCATTATGTGTGTGTCACACCATGAGGCAAAGAGCTGGCTAATATCTGATATGCTCCCTGTTGAAGTCTGCAAAAAATTAAAAATTGAGAATGTATTGCAGTTGTTAGTTTGACAGCCACTGGTAAATTATGCCTCTTACCTGTAAACTCTCCAAATCCCCTTTCAGCATCTCACAAAGAACAATAATTGTTTATTGATCTAAACGTTAACAATGTATCACTTGTTCTTCAATAAGGTCTAGAAATGTGACTCAAGGGCAATAACTGTTTCGGATAGCCACACAGATCATAGAACTCAGTGGATTTCTTCCTTCTTCCATAACATAGCCGTATGGTTTAAACATTTTTCACAATCTTACAGTATTACAGGGAGACGGTATGCATCTGTGTGTCCTTTTGAAATGGGGAGGTTTTGTCAAGATATTTCTTTGATAGTACCTCTGAAATGCTTGTTTACAAGCACAGCAAAAAATTCCATAGATCAGGTTTAAAACAGATCATGGCATTTATTTCCAGTGCATTATGCATGTACCTTGCACGACATACAAGTACAATATGAATACATAAAAAGCAAAGCAGAATCCCTTAAAATGTACAACACATTTCACACAAGAGGGAAGCAACTTTTCATCCATTCTACTAACCTTTTATTATATATCAGGTGAATCCATTTAGAGTGAAATAAAATAAGCAACTTTATAGGTTAATTATACCTAATCAGACTTACAAAATGGTAGTAATGCAGAAATTTTGATGTAGTGAACTTGAGAAAAATGCAGGGTGTGTCATGTGAAGAAATATCTAGGTAAATTTGAACTGAATCTCATTTCTGGCTACCAGAACAGCAGGCACATAATCATGATGGCTATAGATAATGACAATAACATCAGTAGGCCATAACACAGTTATAACATAAAGCTATATTTTATGCAGACTGAGTACAGAAAAGTTTTCAAGTTCATCGCTTAGGCCAACTTCTTAGATTTGGATGAATGATAAACCCTTGGATACCTCAGTGGCAATTAGTTACTTATCTTTCAATTCCGAAAATGGAAGTTGAAAGTTAAGTGGCAACAAAAAGCTAAGCACCGTTGGGACTCGGTCTCAAGTCCAGGCTAGACAGAAATGACAGAAAATCATTGAGAACTGAAGGCATTAAAAGGTCAGAAATAAATTGTGATCAAGCCCTGTTTGACCATTTTATCAGTCTCTATTTTTCTTTGCTTTTAGAATGAAACCTTTTCCATTCTCAAGAAGCTGCTTGTGTTAGCATTAGGGATGCTGTAGGTATACAGTCTAAAAATGTCTTCCCATTGGGATGACATTCGTATTGAAAGGTGTCCTGTTATTAGGGACTATTTATTTTCACAAAAACTATGAATGGCTATAACAGTGATAATACAGCCAATCCTCGAGTTACAAACGCCTTGACTTACGACCATTCGTATTTACAACCAACCTCCTATACAGCCGGAACCCAAGTTACAAACGAAATCCGCACTTACGAACAGCGCGGCCGTACGTAAGTGAATGTAATCCGACTTACAAACAGATCGAATTACGACCTAGTGTTTGGTACGTAACTTGTTTGTAAGTCGGGGACCAGCTGTATAAGGACTATGATGGGCAAGGGATTGAGAACAGCAATATAGGAATACTATGTTTCTTTTGCTTACTATGGCAGTTTTATAGAAGAAGCAGAGAATTTCCCATCATATACTCCCTAGGTGAAATCCTGATCCCATTACATCAACAGCAACACTCTTATTAGCTTCACTGGGGCCAAGATTTCACAGTACATCACTTTTTATCCCTGTCAGAGAATAATATGTCTCTTCTAACTAAGAAACGTTGATGGCAAACATTGTGTTAAACTGAAATCCAAAGAATAATCCTTTGTTGATGTATCTTTTAATTCTCTGTTACATGGCTGGTTTGGTTTGGGTAGTTGGTTACCATAAGCAGTTGCCATATGCTCAGAATGAGAGAGGGGGGGTACAAAATACGCCACATTCATACACATACACACCATAAAGTAGCCTGAAGCAGCGGTAAAAATGTTGGACTCTCACAGAACTCATGGTACAAAGTTAAAATCTAACCATTAATAACCAAAGCTATTCTTGTGAGACCTAGAAAATGTTCTCATTCTCTGCTCACACATATTGAATGTTTCTTGACCAGGAATTGCTATGGGAGCTAAATTGTGTCATTAAGTAGATCTACCATACCGGAATATGCAGTTGAAAAGGGCAACTAAAATGATTAGGGGTTTGGAATTGGTCCCATATGAGGAGAGGCTAAAGTGACTGGGACTTCTCAGTTTGGAAAAGAAGAGACTGAGGGGCATATGATAGAGGTATATAAAATCATGAGTGGTGTGTAGAAGGTGAATAAAGAAAAGTTATTCACTAGTTCCCATAATATATGGACTAGAGGACACCAAATGAAATTAATGGGTAGCAGGTTTAAAACTAATAAAAAGTTCTTCTTCACACAGCGCATAGTCAACCTGTGGAACTCCTTGCCAGAGGAGGCTGTGAAGGCTAGGACTATAATAGAGTTTAAAGAGAAGCTAGATAATTTCATGGAGGTTAGGTCCATAAAAGGCTATTAGCCAGAGGATAGGAATGGTGTCCCTGGCCTCTGTCTGTCAGAGGCTGGAGATGGATGGCACAAGACAAATTGCTTGATCATTGTCTTCGGTCCACCCCTTCCGGGGCACCTGGTGCTGGCCACTGTCGGCAGACAGGCTACTGAGCTAGATGGACCTTTGGTCTGAGCCAGTACGGCCATTCTTATGTTCTTATGTTATGTTCTTATGAATAGAACCTTGAAATTTAACTACAAAATAGTAGACTAGAGAAAGGCAAAAAGCCTCCAGTAGTATATCTACATTGCACATGGGCAGGGTGACTCCCAATGTGTGCAAACAGATTTGTGCTGGCACACTAAAAATAGCAATGCAGATATGTCGGCACAGGAGGTGGTGGCTCAAGCTAACTGCCCAAGTCCAAGCCTGTCAAGTTGCCAGGATGCTAGATTGGTCAGCTAGCCTGAGCTACTGGCAGTGCCGCAACATCTATACTGCTATTTCTAGTACATTAACTCAGGCTGAGTGAATGCAAGTCTGTCTACCCATGACAGGACTCGTGCCTCCCCCCTGCAATGTGGATAAGGGAAAAAGAAGTTAGAGCACATTCAGCAGCAAAGTTTAGTTTGAAAGGTGCAACCCCCTAGGGGCGGCAGGAATATGAGCCCTAATCTTATCCCATCTTTATTGGTCATGCTTACTGTGAAGTGCAGATCACTATGCTCCTTGCGCTCAAGGAGACCTATCAGCCATTTTCCGTCTCTCTCCTACAACTGAGGAGAAAGTCTTTTGTTCTCTCCTGCCTAGTCCTGCTACTTGTCCAAGTTTTCCCACAATCATCTCCATGTGAAGGTAGCTAACAGAGGACATCTGTAAGGGTGCTCAGCACACACTGCCAGCTGTCCACTCATATGGGTTCAGAGTCATCCTGGCTCTCCTTGGTTTTTTTTACACCAGAGGTGGACACCTTACTCCTGCCCCCGCTGTATTCACACAGTGGTAAGCACTATTCAGCCTCAAGTGTGGCTCAGCTATTTCCCCGTTGCATGACCCATCTCTGTAGAAAAGGGGCATTCCTCATAGAGTGGGCAGCCATATATAAAAGAAGATGTCTTTGAAGGCAAACTAATGACTGTTCCAGAACCTTTCTTGCAATATTCCTTTTAGATATCCAAATGTTCTGGGCGGGCATAGGAGCAATGGCATCAAAGTACTAGGGGCTTATATAAGTATTTAAAAGTGTCTCCCTCTCTCATACTGGAAGGAATTCACTGTTAGAATCTTGTCTCATTTTGAATGACATATAGTCCCTTGCATTGTAGTATCTTGAAAGGAATTTTAGCCAGGGAGCTTTCCCCACCCCGTTCCTATGTTGTTTCATTAAAATTCAAGATTATGGTGCCCTGGAAATCTTTGACTACAAATAGATAGAAAATGACAACCTCACTTGTCACACACAAGGAACTGCATCATTGAACAGGGTCAAGGAATTCCTGGGAAAATATGAATAAAACTCTCCATCATCTGAGAGCTGAGGTTATAGTCCTTTCTCAATGCAAAGTATGTTTGGCATTGACATTTGGAATCATGCATTGTGATGGAGGGGTGTGGCAATTAATAGAAAAAGCAAACTCAATTATATGCAAAGAACAACAGAGTGAATGACAAAACCCAATTTATTAGCTCTTTGGTTATAATTATTCTGTCCTTTACTTTTAGTGATATTTAGGCTTTTTAAATAAACTAGGGGCTGTGCCCCCTGCTTGCTATGCTTGCCAACTCCCCTCTCGGCAGGGGAGGACCCAGGGCCAGGGCTGCCTCGGGCATGGCTCTCCCCCATCCCCAGCTCTCCCCCCACTTCTGCCACCGAACAGGGTCGGACCAGGGTGCGCTGTCCCTGCTCTCCTCCCAGCCTCTAGTTGGGCTCAGATGGTGAAGGGGACCCAGCCCGAGCAGTTCCTCACTGGCTGTGCAGCTGGAGCAGCCCACATGGAACAGCTGGTCCCAGCAAGCAGCTGAGGGTGGAGGTGGAGGCCAGGCTGTGGAACATAGAATGATGTGATCACATCACACTGTCATCCTGTGGGAAAAAAATGTTTATATTGAGAGAGAGAGAGAGATTTTTTTCACTATAGGATAATACATAATGCATCAAAATCTGACTTTTTATTTTGGGTAGTTGGCAAAAGTGAAAAAACAAATAATTATTTCTATAGTTGCATTGAGCCAACTGCTTCGTATACATTTAATACAAATGATATCTGCAGTTCCTGGAGGAATATGGGTATCTTACTGCTTAATGGGTGTTATTCTCAATTTCTTCCTTTTCATTTCAACCCCCTCAAATATGTTCCTATATTTCAAATCCCTTTGAAAAAGCATGTTGTATTATGTGACATGCAATTCAGTGATTTTAAAGAATTTTATTCTGTAGGAAGAAGCTGGTAATTTGAACCCACCTACAGGTAGTTGTGATAATGATACATTAATACTCAGATACCTCTAATTGCTACTTCTCTCTCTTTTCAATTGCCCACAGGAACTTTTTTTAATGAGAGTTTTTTTGTTTCAGTTTTTGGGTTTTAGGTTTCTGGGGTTTTTTTAATTCAGCTTTTGTACTAGAAGCAAACTATAGCTGCAAATTTGACCTCTCTAGTCCAGCACTCTGGTCCAGCAACATTTGTGGTCTGGCATGATTTTAGTTAGCCGGATGTCCACTTATCGTGGGTATGGCCAAGTTTCTCATGGTCCCATAGAGTTTTACAGCCACCAGTCCTGGCTCTCAGTGTTCTGTGCTGTTATTTAATTCTAATTTACCCTTAAATGTCTGCTAAGAGCCCAGTAAGCAGTGGAAGTGTTGGTAATTCTGCTAGACAATATTGACCTCCATGGGTCAGCAAATTCTCTGGGTCAGCACTTGTCAGGTCCCAAGGATGCCAAATTAGAGTGGTTCAACCTGTACTTCCATGCTTAAATGAATATAACTTTGTCTCTGTTTTATTGCACTGCAGTTATAAAGCAAATTACTGGATCAGGTGATTTCTGTATAACCCTTTCTTTCAATGAAAATAAAGTTAAAGCAGATTTTACTCTATATTATTATTCATTATTGATGGTATTATAGCATCTGGACGTTCTGTGAGGTCAGTGCTAAGGTTAGCACACTAAGTGGGTGGGCAGTGTGACACTGTGCCTGTCTTTCCACAGAGACTCAACAGTTCAAAGCGACATGTGATCAGTGGCTCCATGCACAGTCTCATGGCCATAGAAATACAAGGAAGTCAGAGAGTCAGAGAAATTAGGAAACTGAAAACGTGTTAAGAAGACATTTAACAGATAATGTGGGAGAAAAGGAAGAAGAGCCCAGAGAAATCCCTGGAGACAGAGATATTATTTTCTGTGGAGAGCAATGTGGGTGGGTGGTTGCATGTATGAGAATGAGAATCAGAAGTTAATGGAAGGAACAAATTCAGAGAAATCCTAAATCAGTAGTATTTAAAGTTTTGCCCACTGCTGAGATGCTACTGCAAGCTCTATGGATCCTGGTATTTTTTTCTGGTACTGAGAAAACTGATGCTAGGATTTTTTTTTTCAATTACATTAGGAAACCAGAAAGGGGATATAGTAATTAGGGATTCTAAAGAAACAGACAAGTGTTCTACTGTTGTGGTTCAGAGGGAGACATGGGGCTCTAAAAACCTGGGGAGTTTGGCTGGGAGGGATTGCATCAGAGAGAGTAGACACTTTCAATATGTCTTGGAATTTGGCTGGAAGGGATTGGTACAGAGGGAGCAGTGGATTCATGGGTTGCTTCAGGCTGTGTTGGGAAATTGACTGAGTCTGCTAATATTTTGCTGAGCCTCTACATCTCACAGCCAAACTAGGAAATTCTTCTTTCCCTGTAGTACAGGAATTATACACTTCCAAGCCTGAAGAGAGCTATCTCCTACCCCTACAAAGATACTAAACAGAGTCTTGGGGAGGGGAGTGCAAGGGATTGATCCTAGGAAAGTCCAATCTCACAGGAGACATTTGGCAGGACAATTCAGATTTAGTATGAGCTGAAAACTACAGCATTCTTATTGGAATCAGTCCCTATGCATCTACATTGACTTCCTAAACACTTCGTGTTCTCCCAAGACATGAACCTGCAAATAAGACTAGTTGGGAAGGGCTTAGCTTAGATTACATCTCCATGAGACAAAAGACAGGACTATGAAGCACTTTAAAGACTAACAAGATGGTTGATTAGGTGATGAGCTTTCTTGGGCCAGACCTAATAAATCATCTTGTTAGTCTTTAAAGTGCTGCATAGTCCTGTCTTTTGTTTCAGCAAGACCAGACTAACACGGCTACATCTCTATTACTAATCTCTATGGGTATGTCTACACTAGCCCCCTAGTTCGAACTAGGGAGGCTAATGTAGGCATTTGAAGTTGCAAATGAAGCCCGGGATTTAAATATCCTGGGCTTTATTTGCATCTTCCCGTCTGGGCGCCATTTTTAAATGCCCTTAGTCCGAACTAACTGCCCGTGGCTACAGGCGGCAGTCAAACGTTAACTCGAACTAAGTCCTTAGTTCGACTTAACCGTTACGTGGAATGAGGTGTAACAGTTAACTTGAACTAAGGACTTAGTTCGAGTTAACGTTTGACTGCCGCGTGTAGCCACGGGCAGTTAGTTCGGACTAAGGGCATTTAAAAATGGCGCCCAGACGGGAAGATGCAAATAAAGCCCAGGATATTTAAATCCCGGGCTTCATTTGCAACTTCAAATGCCTACATTAGCCTCCCTAGTTCGAACTAGGGGGCTAGTGTAGACATACCCTATGGGAGTAACTTGTGAAGGCTTTTCACTGGGACTACTTGCTGCATTGAATCAGGACAGCAGATTTCACTCTCATGACTGTCCAGGGCTATCATCAGGTTTTGGGAAGAAGTGGGCAATGCTCCCTCATGGCCAATAGATAACCATACACAGTCACTCAGAGCAAGTATCAGGAAGCAGCCCTTTGATGTCCAGGTCACAAGAAGAAGGCAAAAGTTGTTCTCTAAGAGCATCTCAGGGGAGAATCCCAAAAAGTTTTCATCACTATGCAATTTCCTAAATGGTTCCAGGCTCAGTCCTTCCCATGGGGTTCCCAGCCAGCCACTTTGTGGGGAAGGAACATGGATCTTCCTGACTCCACAGACCATCCCGGTTTAACCCTTCTTTGAGGGACACTGTAAAGATGGGAAATGCAGAGAGGTGCATTGTCATTGTCCAATCCTATTTTTGTGGAATGTTGTTGCACTGCATGAACCTCGCTCTTGGTTTTTGCCACCTGTGAGGGGGCATATCTGCCCTGCACCGAAGGGCTGAGAATAGCCCGGACTCAGCTGGCTGAAAAGGCCCCGCCCATTCAGCTCTGCTGGGCATGCTCCCAGCGGAGCCAGGGTATAAGAGTTCAGGGAACCCGGCAGTTGGGGCGGATAGCCGGGGCAGAAAGAGCTCAGGCTGTAGCTCCTGAGGGGTTCCCCCAGCACCTGCAGTCGCCGCCACCCCAGGAGCCACGCCCGCTGTCGCAGCCGCAGCCGCCCGGGGAGCAACGCCAGCAGCCGCAGACGCTCAGGGAACAGCGTCCACAGCCACATCGACAGCCTCGACGAAGAACCGTACCTGATAGGCAAGCAGACTACGTAGAAGCTAGAGAGTGGTAGGAAGCAACCCAGGGTGGAGGATTAGCCTAGTGCTAGGGGCTGGCGAGGATAGGGGATGGCGAGGACAGTGCATGGCATAACATGCTCCAGACAGTGCTAAGGGATGGTTGCCACCAGTTCTGCCCCTTCTAC
The DNA here is from genome assembly GCA_019425775.1 of Rafetus swinhoei. Lineage (NCBI taxonomy): Eukaryota > Metazoa > Chordata > Testudines > Trionychidae > Rafetus > Rafetus swinhoei. Next base: position 182,947,984 of record CM033437.1, on the reverse strand, counting down.
CTGAGTCCCCACCATTATCAGGAGTACAGAGCTGCTCTTTCCTCCACACACCTTGCCCAGAGACGCGGCAAATCTGTCAGTCCCCCTGCAGACAATGTATGATGTATAGAAGGCCAGAAGCTTCTCATTACTGCCCAGCTCAATGGTGCTGGAGGAAGTGGGAGTAACGGTACTCATCATCGATCAGTTACAGTGCCATCAGCTTTTTAAGTATTTGAATGGGTCTTTTTACTCTTTTTATCCCCTCCATGGCAAGGCAACTCTCAGTACTCATTATACAGGCTAATTTTCTATTGACATTAGTAGTGCATTTGCCAAAGTAAACACTGCAGGATCATGTCCTGTTGTTTTCAGAAGACAGTAGGGTTTTTTCTTCATTTAAATTTTGCCTGCGATTCTGCTGAAGTGTCTGCTTGCAAGCTGCTATCCCTGGGTGAAGAAAGCATATTTACTTCTGCTATAAATTAGGGCACATGCTTGCTTTGCTTATTTTGTAGCAAAAAGCTTTTTCAGCTGAGCTGATCATTTTTGCTTGGTGAAGTATAGTAAATACTGGAACCTCAGTAAGTGCATTGATCTTCAGATATTCAAACACTGAAGGTGATGTGGGGGGGAGGGGGTCAGAAATAAGGTATGCAGTCTTACTTCCCTTATCATGGATTCAAGGAGCTTAAGTGTAGGAGGCAGAGCTACATTCTTTACTGTCTGATGGAAAGAAGTATTCACCTTCATTTTGGAGCTGTCTGCTTAGGCTTAACTCATGTGCATCTTCAGCTATACCCAAGTTGTAGAGTTAAATTACTTCCTGTCTTTGTCTTTGAGACACTTCTCAGCTATCCTCCTCCATGGTAGGGAATATGTACTTTGCAGGAATTTGTCCAAAACCCAGAGGTAGAAATTGTTTTTATTTAAGAAAAATACAAAGGAATAATTTGAGTGAACAAAGAAATGGTGAGGAAGGGTCCAATATAATTTCAGGACATAGCAGTCTAAATTTGCAGTTGTTTTAAATTGTTGAGTTGTTAATAGGACTCTTTAAGAAAAGGCAGTTCTTGTGGAGGAAAACAACTCACCAAAAAGCTTTGTTTTTTCCTCATGCCTTTATGCTAAATCAAAATTTCTGTTACAATTGTCTTGGCTGCACTCATATCAGTGGCTTGTACTGATTCAATTAAAGATGATCTGGCCCACATAATACAATACAGCTTTCTTTTGCACATCATCTTTCATAACATTTCACTTCCCAAACGCTTTACAGATTCAAATGATTCATTTATAGAGATAAATAATAGCCAAGGGAAAGAAAAAATGTGTGGGTGGCTGGAAGAAAAGCTGTGTTTTCGTCTGAGATTTGATGATAGATGGAGAGATACAGACATGCCATTCTGGGTAACAGGAGCAGCAGAAATGCTTCTTCATGTCAATAGTGGCCAGGCTGTTAAGATGAGCAAGGAGTAAATAAGCACTAGATCAGTGGCTCTCAACCAGGGGTATGTGTACATCTGGGGGTACCCAGAGGTCTTCCGGAGAGGGGAGGGGGAACGGGTCATCCAGATATTTGCCTAGTTTTAAAACAGCTACATAAAAAGCACTAGTGAAGTCAGTACAAACAAAAAATTCATACAAGCAATGACTTGTTTATACTGCTTTATACAGTATACCCTGAAAAGTACAATATTTAGTTTCCAGTTGATTTATTTTATAATTATATGGTAAAAATGAGAAAGTAAGCAGTTTTTCAGTAATAGTGGCTGTGACATGTTTGTGTCTTTATGTCTGATTTTGTAAACAAGTCGTTTAAGTGAGATGAAATTTAGGGGTAAACAGACAAATCAGATTCCTGAAAGGGGTTAAGTAATTTAGAAAAGGTGAGAGCTACTGCCCTAGATAAACAAAAGAAGTGGAAAGAAAAGTATAGGTATGGGTCCTGACAATGTTTAATCTGCAATGAAAGAGGTGCTAGATACGCATGAAATGGTTTTGGGGTTTTTCTTTTTCACCTGTGATGTAGCAAGCCCAGCAGTGCTATGAACTGCCAAGCCTAAAAGTACCAGGCCTCAGCCCTGGTAAGCCTTACAACAAATGAAGCTAGGTCCTTCACTCCTATCTTTGCAAAGTGGATGTAAAATACTAGCATTCTGAACTGGTTGTGTTTTACACCTGCCTTGAACATGTGCAAATGATGACACACAAATGAGAAGGCAGGGTTGACCCAGGCCCAAATTACAATGCAATTCCATGATGTCTTATATTTATATAACTATATTTAAACCACTGGATTACTAAAAGAAAATGACATAATGGAATTGTCTGAGATATGGAGGTAATGTGACTGTGATTCTTTCTGGACAAGCTAGACGACAGGTGGCATCTGTCCTTACTTCATACACATTATGAAATAAGGACAGATGAGACATCAGAAAGATATGGTAAAAGTACCTGTTTGGATTAGTCAAGGTGACAGAAGACGGTGTAATGGAGGAAGATTTTAGCAGAGGTTGAGACAATTCAGTGACATACAAGGATGTCAATGTATACATTACTGAAGTAAGAGCTGTATGTAAAGATGCTTTGAAAATAATAAAATCAAATTCAAGATCAAAATATTGATACAGATAATACTAATCTCAATCTTATTTCATCAACAAATTTTGAATTATTCTGATTTACCAGACTGGTATTTAATCATTATAAAGCACATTGTTAATCTAGATTTTAATATCCAGACAGTGGTATCTCTTAGTAATCTTAACAATCAAGCAAGCTACTTGCAGCATAGTATTCAGCCATTAGAGTTCTCTATGCATGTGTTGTGGGATGGTAGACCCCCCCACCAGGGCTCTTGAAATCAAACCTTAGCTCCACATGTTCAACTCTTCCTCTCCTGTCCTAAACACATGGCCCTCTCGTTGGGGCCATATGGCCTAACAGATGAAGTCAATAATAAACCCTCCCCTCACAGGGGCATTTCAGCTTAGCAGCCAAAGTCAGCAATAAGCAGGCACAGGTGTTACCAGATTTGCCCAATACTCTGGGGTATGCTCATTTATCAGGGTTACTCTTATGGGACTGGGAGAAGGTTAACATTTCTATCAGTGTGCTGTTTGTGCTTACTTGTGCTCTCATATGGAGCTGAATTCTCCCTGCTGCCAATTCCCCCTCCCACTGGAGCTCTCCTGCAGGAACTAGGTTCCTCAGGATGGGGTTCTTCCCACCTTAGCAACACACACGGACATTCACACCCACTAACAGAGCACGTCTGAGAGGACTGGGTAATCAGCACTCACAAGCTGACCCCCTCATATGTCCCTGGACTCAGCTGGCTGGGTTTCACAGCAATGCCACACTGCACCTTCATGTGCCTTTGGACTCCGTGGGCTGGATTAAACAGCACTTTAAGGTGCCATCCTCATAAGCCCCCAGGTTCAGCACCCCCTATCCCCACTTTCACACCACTCATTCACTGGTAAACCACACGATGAGCAAACCCCACAGGATTTTGGGCACTACAGGGATCTTTAGCTTGGGTACAAGAAGCGTTGTTGCAGAGTGAATGGGAAGCCAAAACAACACCCCTTAAGGAAGAGTGAGCGAAAGAGAAAGAAAGAGAGAGAAGCAACCAGCTTAACAATGAAAGTTATTTATTTCTGAGTAATGAATAGATATAAAAAAGTTACAATATTAAATCTAACATTTACAATATTAAATCTAAATTGAAACTGATTACAAATGTTAGGTAACCATATAACAGTTTACATAGGGCAGGGTCAGGAGGCTATGCTTAGAGAGGTAGTTGATGGGAGGGAGAGAGAGACAGAGATAGAGAGAGACCTCACCACTCCATGGAGCTGGCACTGATCGGGGTTCCCAGATGATGATGGTAGCCGGGGGTCCAGAGGGCAAGAGACAAGCAGAACAGAGCCCTCAGCACGATCAGACAGGAGATGAAGAAGTCTCAATGGAAGTGATGCAGTTTAAATCCAGGTATCAGAACAGTTTTTCTTGGGGCAAGGATAGGCGTTTTTATAGGGATAGTTCAAAGAGAAAGAGGAGAGACAATAGAGACTGATCACCCCTGGTAATGGGTGATGTTCCTTGAACGAGCTCACAATGCAACTAGGCAGTTTCAGTATTTTAGATGTCAATAGGATCGTTACTAGAATTGGTCTGATCATGACTAATTTGGGTGTGAGCAGGCCTGGGTTCATTAGCATCTGAAGTAGAGACTTCCTATCAGGCAGTGCTTCTCTGCTTTCAGTATCCCATAGTTCACTCAGTTCCTGCCTTGGAAGAGCTGCTCTCCATTCTGTATGCTAATGAGATGTCCCTCTGTTCCATCTTTAATGCAAATGAGGCTGGGGTGTTTCCTTAATTGTATCACCCTTGTCTGAAGCAGTTTAGGTGTGTCTTCCCCGGCCTTTTCATTGCTTTGTCTGATTCCAGCAAAGGCTTAGGGGAAGGGGAATGGTTTTCCATGAATGTCACTCCCTGGCTCCCAAAAGCACAGGGCTGGTAGGTAACACAGGCCCCACGGGTTGGGGAGGTGGTAGGCAGACTGGGGCCCTCCCTACTCTACCAGGTCCCAACGCAGGGTCCTATTAGCAGTAGTGCAGTCCACTGCTCGCTTAGCAGGACCTCCCACCACAACACACTGAGCTCCACAGGATACAATCTCCCACCCTGGGCTACTTTCTACCATTCTCTGCTGGCCTCCTTCCAAGGTCCTTCCTCCAGCTCTTCTGCTGCAGTGCTGGTGTCTTGCTGGCTGGTCACCAGGTCTGGTCTCTCTGGCTATTTGCCTTCAGGAGCTCTGACCTTGCCTCCTTCCTCCTCAGCAACCAGCCCAGACTGAGCCTCTCTCCAAGCCTTTATACCTGGGCTGCATTCTGAGCATGCCCAGCAGGGTCATGGGGATGGGACTTCTTCAACCGGGTGAGCCTGGTCAATCATCACTTCCCCAGTGCGGGGCTGGTACACCTCCTCACAGTGTGGTATATGGCTTCAGGCAGGGCATTATCCCTCTTAAATAAAGAAGACATAGTTAGGGCTCATGGAAACTTTTTGACTGTAGTATACAGTTAATTTCTTCAATAAATGCTCCCTGGTCAAAATGGACTGAGATTCCATATCATGAAAGCATGTTTGCTGGTAATACATCTGACTTTTTAATGTTTAACGGAGACTTAGAGTTAACAGATCAGCATTTGATGCCAACTGTAAACCAGGATGGAATATGCACAATATCAGATTAATTTAACACACAATTCCTCATATTGCAACCCATGTGGAGCCACAGAGACTTCAACAGAATTCTCTGTGGGGGTAAAGGTCCAGCCATGCAGATCAGATTGCAGAGCTGGACATAATTGGAAGACTATTCAGTTCTTCATGACCTTTGGTAAAAAAGTGGAGTTACTGCAATTCTAATTTTTTTTTAAGTATAGGGCAACTGTGGAGTCTCACTTTGAATTGAGTAGCTCATTAATATCCTTTCATTTTCAGTCATAGATGCATCTTCATTTTTGCCCTCTCTTTCAGTGACCACATGAGCTATGAGCCAACTGCATAAGCAGCAGTCATTACTTGCTTATTCAAGTATATCAGGATATTCAATTTAAGTTTTTTGAACTAGAGAGATGGAAGATGTCTCCCCGTACTCTAGATGATGCTCAGAATTTTATAGTTCACTAGTTAAGATATCTTTCTGAAGATAGGCTAATGACTTTTTTATACCTTATTAGCTGTCTGACAGTGCACTAACACAAATGTATTCAACTTTTAAAAAATAGATAACTGATGCAATCACATAATACATCACTTAATACCAAAAGTCCCAAGCAGCACTGTAGTGTAGCCGTATAAAAGTTTGATTCTAATGCATTATTAAAGATAGAAGATTACAAGGATAGTGGATTATAAATCTCCTTTAACTTTAAGTAGTTTTTTACCTTTGTGTTGTGACTGGTTAAAATATCAGAGCAGGCCTTCCCAGCCATACTTTCTGGTCCTCGGTCATTTCAAACAGTTAGTGGGATGTTAAGTGAAGCACAAAGAATCAAGACAAAGAATTTTTGTTAAAACTAACCTTCTTCCCCTTGATTCAGTGATGTGCTGAGGTACAATGGAAATTAAGTATATGATACGATTCAGTCTTACAAGACCCCATCTGGGATCAATGCTGTTGGCCAGATTCATCTACTTGTTTCACCGATTTAAATATTGGTTATCAGTGGATGCACTTTTAGGGTGCATCTACGCTGCACCCGTAACTCAAAATAAGATACACAAATTGAGCTATGCAAATTGCGTATCTTATTTTGATGCTATTTTGAAATAGCTTATTTCATCATTTGGCGCTGTCTACACAGCGCCAAATTTTGAAATAAAGCGCTATTCCAACATGTCCCTTACTCCTCATAGAATGAGATTTACAGGGACATCGGAATAGCAAACCCAAAATAACGGGCTTGCTGTGATGACACGGGGATAGCTATTTTGGGATGCTCCAGTATCCTGAAATAGCATTGCAGTGTAGACATACCCTTAGTGAACAATTCTTCTTTGTTTTGATGGGCAAACCTAGAGGCCCCAGCCAAGAATTGCAGCCCTGTTTTACAGACAATAGACATACACACACATTTATATATATATAAAATCTCAAAAGCAATTTCTTCCTGCAGAACTTGCAATCTATAGGTGGCTATAAGAAACAGGAAGAAAACAAGATAGCATCGAAATCACTATGGAAAGCATGATAAACAATAACAAATGGTCTGGTAGCACTTTATAGACTAACAAAACATGTAGATGGTATCATGAGCTTTCATGGGCACAGCCCTTTTCTTTAGATGACCGGAGTTATGAGTTGGGGATATGAAAACTCGAAATAAATAGGAGAGGGGAAGGGGAGGGGGAAGAGAAAGAAAAAGGGAGGGGGGGTGAGAGACAGAGCATCATTAAGTATCTGGAGAATGGGTACTTCTTAACCTAAGCAGATAAAAATCAAAGTCAATAGATAGATTCCTAAAACAGGAAGGATACCACTCAGAGAGCTGTTAGCACCTTCTGTGGTTATTAAGTAGGTAGAGTCCCCACCAGCCCACATCACAATTGAGTCCATTAGCATGTGAATTGAATTTGTGGATGAACTGGGATTCCAGGGCTTCTTTGTGTATTTGGCTTGTAGAGCTGGTTTGTGACAAGACAGCTACTTGCAGGTCTGCCAGACTGCGGTTAGGCAAGCTGAAATGCTCACCAACAGGCTTCTGTATATTCCCTTTATGTATATCCGATTTGTGTCCATTGATTCTTTCCCACAGAGACCATCCAGTTTGTCCAATATATATAGCAGTGGGGTACTGCTGGCATTTGATGGCATAGATCAAATTACCTTTTATGGAAGGAGATGTGACAGATATAAGTTCTGGACGTTCAAAAGGCTATATTGAAAATGTGCCAGACCAGTGTGAAGCGGTTTTCCCAGGGAATCCCTAGAGAAAAATCTTGGGTGCTCAGGACTGTAAGTCACCTTGTTATCCCCTTCCATCTCCAGCAAGAAGAAGAATCACTTTTGTCTATCTGGGTGCTAGTTCTCTGCCATCACACATGTGATAGCTACCCAAACAATTTATTTAGGACAGTGCTAGCCCTCGCTTTGCTTTGCAAGTTAATAGATGTGTGGCAGTCCCTGAGTGCCTTTGAAGCATTCTCCTGTGATATCCAGGTCCTGTTACTGACTACACACAGAAATACCATGTTTGCTATCCTCAAGGGGACTGGTTCACCAGCTTGTTTCATTCAACTGAGGCTCCTATTCACAGAACTGAAATACATTTATAGTGAAAACAAGCATATGTTTATTATCAAAGGTTAAGATTTAAGAGATAGTGAGCCAGGATAATGGAAACAGGAAGGTTACATATAAAACAAAATCAATATATGTTTTCCAGAGACTAAACTTAACTTTAACAGGCTAACCATCCATCTAAAAAGCAGTCACCCAAAGCTTTCCTGCAGTGTTTCCATCCAAGACTGGTTGGGATCCTGTTTTCATGAATGTAATCACATTGCCTGATTACTTACATAAGAACATAAGAATGGCCGTACTGGGTCAGACCAAAGGTCCATCTAGCCCAGTAGCCTGTCTGCCGACAGTGGCCAGCACCAGGTGCCCCAGAAAGGGTGGACCGAAGACAATGATCAAGCGATTTGTCTCCTGCCATCCCTCTCCAGCCTCTGACAAACAGAGGCCAAGGACACCATTTTATCCCCTGGCTAATAGCCTTTTATGGACCTAACCTCCATGAAATTATCTAGCTTCTCTTTAAACTCTATTATAGTCCTAGCCTTCACAGCCTCCTCTGGCAAGGAGTTCCACAGGCTGACTACACGCTGTGTGAAGAAGAACTTTCTTTTATTAGTTTTAAACCTGCTACCCATTAATTTCATTTGGTGTCCTCTAGTTCTTCTATTTAGGAACTAATAAATAACTTTTCTTTATCGCCCTCTCCACACCACTCATGATTTTATATATCTCTATCATATCCCCCCTCAGTCTCCTCTTTTCTAAACTGAAAAGTCCCAGTCGCTTTAACCTCTCCTCATATGGGACCCGTTCCAAACCCCTACTTACTCAATTGCAGGGGGAAAGGTGATTTTATTTTGCCTTCCTCCTTTATTTCTCAAAGTCGTTGTTTGTTCAAGACTCCAGATGACTCTTCTGTTTTATTCCCCAGTGTACTGACTCCATATCGATTTCAAGGGTGGCCATGTGTTCTGTTTTGGATGGAACCATCCCTTTTTTAAGCCTTATCCTTGGCTGTCCTCATATTTTTTGGCAGAAGTGGGCATCTGGATAAATTGGCAAGACCAAAAGAGACCAGTGGCCACTTTTGTCAAAAAGGTGGTGGAGCAGTGATGCTAAGGAGTGGGCTAGATAGTGCAGAACACATATTTGGGGGAAAATTCATGACTAATCCAGCAGCTCTGACCCCCAACAGCCTGTCAGCACCACTCCAGTCACACTCCGGCTTCCAGCAGCCTTGGTTACTACTTGCAGGGTATCCACACCACACGCACAGTCAGGAATTTTCCTCAAAACACATGTTCAGCACTGTCCGGCCCTCTCCTTAGCAGTTCAGATATCAGAGGTCTGTTGGCCCTGTAAAGGGTCAATTTACAACATGTGGCTACTTTCACTGGAATTACCAAAGAGTTCGGTATAAACACAGCACTGGATTAAGTTTAGATGAAAAATAAATAAAACAAGTTTATTGAATTAAAATGAGAGATTTTAAGTGAGTAGAAGTACAAAATATTCAAATAGAAATAGTTAAAAGAGAAATAAAAAAAATAAAATGTTATGATAGCTAAAACTTAGCAAGCTTGCCTTGGTTCAAGGTAAAATCCTTACCACAGATTCCTAGCAACATGGCTGACAAAATTCTCAGGTCAAGAATTTCCCCAAAGAGCTGGTTCCTTTCCCATCTTAGATTAAAGAGACAGAGACACAGAATCAAAGAGAGAGAGAGAGAGAGAATACCCCCTCACTTCTATAGTCTAGTCACCCTTTGACATGCATTTTTCTGAGGATTACCCCTGGGTAAAGTTCATTCCAGCCATGAGGATGGTAACATGAAATCTTGTAGTGAAAGAGATTCCAGGTAGTCATAGGTGCTGACTCTGTGTGAGCTAGGGGCTGGAGCACCCATAGGAAAAAATTAGCAGGTGCTCAGCACCCACCAACACCCAAATTCTTCACCATCCCTGCCAGTGCCTCCTGCCTGTCACAAATAGCTGTTTTATAATGTTCAGGATGCTCCAGAAGGGAGTGGGAGGCTTGTGAAGGGGGTAGGAAGAGGTGGGGAAGGGGTGGAATCAGGCAGGGCTGAGGCTGGGCTTGGTTGAATACCCCCAAGCTAGAGAGGAAGTCAGTGTCTATGCAGGTAGTTGTTTGCTGAAATGAAGATCCTTCTGTACCTCTCCCCAAAAGCGCCAAAGAATAGCCATTTGACCAGTGATTGTCCATCAGCTCTGAGGACGTCAGACGAGAGGCATCAGATTTTCTTTTATCTTCGAGAAACCAGTTTACCCACTCCCTGAGCTTGTCCAGCAAACACATTGTCGTCATAATTTAATCATATGTTCATAACTCTTAATACACATTTCATACACACACCACACAATACTGATGACCAGTTTGTTGTTAGTTTTTAAATGATGCCTCCCAGGTCTATTTTGTAAGAAGATGATTATCATAGTGTACAGGGTACGAATACAGAGTTGAATACATATTTTGCTCACAGAGACACTGAATCCCAGGCCAGACCATCCCAGGGTATGAGGAGTTGATTCAAAGCCTAGTAAAATCAGTGCAAAAACCACCAATGGTTTTCTATAGAAAAAGCCTCCACTCATTTTTAGTAGGCTTTGGATCAGAAGCTGTGAGGGCAGCACGTCTGTTCTCTTGTGTAATAATGTAGACAGCCCTGCTCAAAGGCTAGTCTCAGTTTTAATTTATTTTCATCCACAGATTTAATAAGACAAAGGTTAATAGTAAGTTCTTTCCCATCAAATAAGAACTGACATGATCAACTTTGGACAGATAATCAAGCACTAGATCAAATCCCCTAAGGGAAATATTTACTCATTATTAGTTTACTCAGAGAAACAACTCTAGGAATCTGCAGACATCCCCTGACTTTTTTAAATTTAACTGAAGGAAACACTGATGCTAGAGCTGAAGCTTGTGATTTAATCATAGGATAGCTGGAGGATTCTGTGCCCTATCTCTTTAAGAAATCTATAGCTCTCAATTATTAGAGGAACCTTTCTTCCTTCACTTGACCAAGATATTAATTTGTATATGTGGTACTACCTGACTTTCAGGGTGATGATCTGAGAGGATGGTTGACTAATTTATTTTGAAAACTCTTCTTGTAACAGGTTTTTCCTCCTATTGTTACTGATTGACTTTGATATAGCACCTTTCACATGTCCCAAGGTGCTTTATGGAAGTGCAAATACTATGTATGTAGGGACAGGTGTACTTGCCAAAATGTTGCCACCAGTGGGGTGTTCTGAAGTTGTAACCTTGGCAGCTCCAGCAATACTACAGAACCATGTAAAGAACAAGAGCTGAAAAAGAAAATTCACCTGATGTAGCAGGGGAATAAAGTAAGTAGAATGCAATTACCAAAGTTGGAATATGATCAGGATACTGGTGTTAAACTCTGGTGTTGTGAAAAAGTGCCAAGTGATTTTTTTAATGGCCACAAGTCAGATATTATTTCATGTCTTATCCAGGGATGAAAGCTCTATTAATGCACTGCCTGGTCACTGCACTCTGAGTACTGACTCATAGGGAAGAGTGCCACTTACTGGAATGAATCACTATTACCACTTCTTATTTTTGCTATGGGACCATGACCACATTGTGCTAAGCTATGTCTAGAGATTAACAATGAGAACAAAGTCCCAGTGTGCTAGGTGCTATACAAATATATGTGGAACAAATATCACCTTACCGTGTGCTGCAGTCTAAATCAACAACATGGATATATATAATAGAAAAGGACAATTATTATCATTTATTATTTGTATTCCTGTGGCACCTAAGAGTTCTAGTCAGGGACCAGGACCACATTGAGCTAAGAGTTGTACAAACAGTTTTTCCTATTTTACAGATGAGGAACAAAGCCAAAGTCAGATCAAGTAACTTGTCCAAGGTCATTCATTTTATCTGTGGCAGAGCTGGGAATTGAATCCATATTTCTGGAGTTTAAGCACAAGATCATTGTTTTCCTGCTGCAGCTTTCTCTGGTATCCAAATATCTCCCGTCCAAACATTGATGAGCTCGACTTTATTTGCCTAATGAAATTTGATGAGACCTCAGCTTGAGGTGGCATGGTTGCAAAAAGCACATTAAATATGTCAATGCAGGTGATGCTCCTGATATATAAATTGTCAGTTGAAGCTTATCTAGTATTGCATTGGAAATCTATTAACATTGGCAGCAGTTTGCTTGATTTAGGGGTCTTGACAGAATTAAAATTACTTTCCTTCTCCTTTTGTCAACTTTTGCAAAGTGTACAGAAAATACCCACAATGAGAAGATTTATAAATGCCCATGATTTCAGAATTGTGTGCAGGCACAAATCCCTTTATGCATATGAAGGAAAAGGTGAGTGGGAGCAGGAGAGTTTATGGGTACAGGCTTCTCAGGGTAGCTTGTCACAGTGAGACCTCTTGTATGCTCAAGCACAGGAGAGTGAAAATGAAAGAGGCAATAAGTATAACCTTTGGCCCAGATATGCAAAACCTATTTTCAGGATTATGTGGTGGGTGTGTGTTTCTGGGGGAGCCAAGGCAGTATAAAGTGAAATAGGACCACCGTGAGGAGTGCTCCTTGAGTCAACTCCATGCACGTTACTTATGTGCTTGTCCTTTTGGGTCGTGCAATAGTGTGTTAATGGCTGATTGGAACAAGTCATATGCAAGGTGCAAGGTGTTTTCAATATCTTTTGAAGAAGTTGGGGGAACCCTTGTAGACTAGCTATTTCACCTACAGTACGTCTACACTGCACGCCTATTTCAAAATAAGCTATTCCAGAAGAAATACTCCAAAATAGCTTATTTTGAAATAGCAAGTCTACACTACAGAGAAGTCTCAAAATTAGTCCAAGACAGGTTTCCTTAATGTGGATGTGCTATCTTGATTTAGAGCCCCAGGAGGCGCTGGGGAGTAATTAGTTTGAATGGCCCTGGGGAGGAGCTATTTCGAAATAGCAGCAGTGGAGCGTACCCACTACTGCTATTTCAAAATAGGCATTATTCCTCGTGGAATGAAGTTTACATAAATCGGAATAAGCTGTCCGTTATTTTGAATGTATTTTGAAATAACAGAATTGCTGTGTAGACGCTTGCTTTTTTTTTTGGAATAATGGCTGTTATTCCGAAATGACGCTGGTATGTAAATGCACCACTACAGATTGACTCCTGGTCAGCCATGGAATAGCAGAGTGGGGTGTCTATTGCTCTTGAATGGGAGAATAGCAGAGAATAGCACACAGATGTGTATGTCCATTGTCAGACTCTTGCAGAGGCTGACAGTCTGGGAAATAATTCTTCCACAGTGGACCAAACAGGACCTTAACAGAATAAATCTTGTAACAAGCATCCTAACTCACTCCTGGATACCACTGCTACTTTAAAATGACTTGGCTAGAAAAGATTGGGCCTCAGGCCATCTGAGATGGGGTGGAAATCCAGTTTATCTAGTTGATAGAGAGTTCTGTGTGATCTAGATTGATTTGGAAGAGGATATGGTGGCACAAGAAGATGTGGAAATTTGGGGCAGAAAGCCTGAGACTGAACTGCAGAGCCTAGAAGATGGCTGGAAAGTTAATGCCAGATGTCAGGACCTGACAGACAGCTACACATAGTTCCCAGGAGAGCTGATGCTTCAAAGAATGGCCCCTGAAACAATGGGAGGAAAGAGTGACTAGCATTAAAAAGGAGAGCATTCCATCAGGAAGGTAATATGGTGAGACTGGCAGAAGCCCAAGAGAGCAGCTCCCGGCAAGCATTGTAACCAGCAGATCTAGCAGGGTCAGCAACAATTATGATCTAGTCTATCTAGGAATTTACTTTAGTACATCTGTATCTCTTGATGGAAGAATTCTTCCATTGACCTAGCTACCACCTCTCAGGGACATGAGTTGGCTACACTAACAAGAGAAACCTTCCCATCAACCTAGGTAGTTGTCTGCAGCCACTGTAGTGCATCAGTGTAGAGTTTTAAGTGTAGGCATATACTGAGTGAGAACAGGGTGCAGAGGATTCTTGCATGCCATGTTTGTTCAAGTGGTATTTCTACACTGATTAGAACTTGGTCTGTGTCTACCAGGAAAAAACATATTTGGAATGATTGTGTAGCATTTGGAGTGAAAGCTCAATGAATATAGGCAAAAGATGGACAAAAAAAGAAACCCAAATTTTCTATCCTTTGGCGATTATGAAAAGTTGAAAAAATTACTTTGACTGAAATAAATATAAATAGTAAAAAGCTTTCAGTCAATTGAAACATATGATTTAGATTTTGAACGAATTGAAATTAAGGAAGTTTCAAAATAAAAAAGTGACTGCAAACCAAAAATTAGAAACATTTTGTTTTGAAAATGTTGGCATACTTTGATTTTTGGAAACCAACCCAGAAAAATTGACTCAAATTCACAAAATATTTCAGTATCTCTGAATGTATTTTTTGCCCAGCTCTACAGGCAGTCCCCAGGTTACATGGATCCGACTTACATCGGATCCCTACTCTCAGCAGACACCTCAGCTTGAGAATAAAGGACTGACGGAACTGAGGTGTGGGAGAATAAAACTGAGCTCTGGAGAATATGTTTAGAGTTTCCCCTACAATATGTACCAGTTCCGACTTACATACAAATTCAACTTAAGAACAAACCTACAGTCCCTATCTTGTACGTAACCCGGGGACTGCCTGTATTGTAGACATAATCAAACCTTGTTATTTTCATCATAGCAAATCTTAATGGCATGTATTCAGTGTTTTTCTATAAACTCATTCTGATGCTGAGTTACTGGAGGAAATTCTCCTCTCTGAGAATTATGCACTTATCGCTATTTAGTCATTAGCTGACAGTAGCAATGCCAGCTCATGTTTTTTTCTATTCTGTGATTCTAAACATATCACCAGAAAAGGGGGTTGTTTGTTTTGCTTTTTTTAACTTCAGAAGTATGATCTCTATTGAAAGCTAAATGCAGGTACTTGGCTTTTTAGAAGGATCTATTAACTACTGTAATGTTCACCAGATATTGAAACACTTCTTCCTGGGAAAGTAATTTCTGTGTAGATCTGATCATAGATTAGGGTTTGATGCCTACCATTCATCATAAGGAGGGCAAATAGTCAAATCAATGAATGGCTAGCTGAATTTGAGGACCAAACAGAACAGGCCAGCAGCACAAGAGTGCATTGCTGATATATTGTCAAGAAGAGCTCCATAAGTCAGAAGCATGTGATCAGATGCAAGCAGCATCCTTAGACAGAGATGTGTTATGCTGGAAATAAAAAAGAGAGATTATTGAATATCCAGGATTTACAGAAACAAGACCCTAAGCTTTTCTCTTTGAGGAGATGGAAAAGAAGAAATTCACCAAAACCCCTGAGATAGCAGAAACTGACCCAGAACTGAAATAATTTACAAAGACCTTAGATTTGAATTGTATCTTAGTGGTTTGTAAAGTACCAGTATATAAAGGAAGGGACAAGGTAACTGTCCATACTATTGTATAATTCATCCATATCACAAACTGGTGACTTCTGGGAAGTTGAAAAAACTGTTCCCAAAGCTCAGAGTTGGGCCAACATAGAGTAAATCTGCAAAAAATTGGTTCATGGTATGTGAATCTTTAAAAATACCAAGTGCCATGTTCAAATGATGTTGTGGTTTTGCCATAAACTGGAAAATAACAACTAATATTCTGTATATGGATAACAACAGATTAGCTTTCCATATTGGCAAAATCCTTTCCTTTTCTCAAAGGCAAGGCCTGAACTGTTTGGGGGTATTTGAAGAGGTTTCCCCCTCTTCCCGCTCTAGAATTGGAGCCCTGTGTTACTTGCATACTGACTATGGAAATACCTTAATTCCAAATTTTAATACTGAAGTATGTATTTTAGAAATACATATACATGGTCAGATCACTTCTGTACACTTCAAGTTGATGGCTTGTTAGAGTGCCTAAATGGGACATTCTTTTTATGCTATCATTGTTTATAGAGGTGAATCCAGTATGTACAGGATATCTTGCTTCCTTATGTGATAGGATGGCTTATAGAAGCAGTGTGCAATCATTTGGCTACTCTTTTTATATGGTTATGTTTGGGCACAATGAGGTTACTTTGTGAATAGAACTCTTAAATGGGTTCTTACATTTCATAAGAAATATGTCAGTCCAATCAGTTATGTAGTTCACTAATCTTCCCTTCACACACATCTTTGCCATGTCCCCATAATTCATAGTCCTCTTCTTTGCTATTCAGAGTTTTCTCTCTTCGCCAAGTAAGAGCAGGAACTCAGACAAAAAGGCTTATGTCCAAAACTGCAAAAGCATCTTAAAAGTCAAAATTTGTCAAAATGTTAGGGGAAGTGTTGTAGGAACATTTCCTAAGCACTAGTCACTTGTTTTTAAATGTGATCTCTTTTGATTTTATCTTGCCACTCATTACAACTCATCTGTGCAACTTTGGTACAAGTTACAATGTACATATGAAAATTTAGAAGAGAGCTCAATCCTGAAACAATGTAATTTAGTTACAAGTAATAATTCTGTAGCACAAACATAATTCTGTTTTTATGTCTTGTACTGAATGTTTTGGGCAAGGAGCAAGAGGCTTTGCTTTTCATCAGTGAGATGTAACACTAAACAGAAATACTCTTGTAAAACTGTGGTCCAAGGATGTTACATTGTCAATGATCCTATGTTAGGCTTTTCTTACATAATATAAAATAGAAAGGGAAGAGTGGGTGTTTTTTTTTTTTTTTAAGCAGACTGTTTTTGTATTCCTAGGATCTCTTGAAATCTGCAATGTTAAATCTACTGAAAACTCCACAGTCTAGAACTTCTGAGGCAGAACAGGGAGGAATTATGTTGAGATTTATAATAAAACTCCGAGCAGAAAGGAAATGTCAGACACACATCAAATTTATAAATAAATAACTTCTGTGAACAAGGCAATATTTCCACTATATAATCTTAGTGCTACAAGCAACAACATTATGTATATAAATCTTGACAGATAAATGTTCCAAAATTTTAGAAATCATATTTTCCTTTATTTGTTTAATCCTGAAATGCTTCTAGTTTTCATTTGCATTTCATTTCATTTGTCTCTGCTTCCATGTTTTTACTTTTTTTTTCATAACTCAAGCTTTCAGAATTTCAAGATACATACATAAAAGTAGCATGCCTAATATGTGGTAAACCAAGGCAACTGTAACAGTACACACAGCAATATTTCCATGGCAGAACACTAAAAACCTTACAAACAACAAATAGTCTGGTAGCACTTTATAGACTAACAAAACATATAGATGGTATCATGAGCTTTTGTGGACACAGTCCAGGAGGTTAGCAAAAATTCTATAATTTGTTTGTATTTCCAGAGATGGGTGACTGAAATAATTTATTTTGCACCTATAGTGAATAGTAGTTGCTGAATGTGAGGAGGCTAAAATATGGATACATATTTTTAGCTGATATTCCTGTGTTGGAACTGTTTGGTTCCCATTATTATCATCTTCCAGCTGCATAGACTACTGAGAGTGTAAACAGAAAGTAGGAGTGCTTTTAGATTGCCTAGCTATACTCTGTGGCCTGCCCAGAAGGCAGCTTTCTCAGGCCAGTCCTCCTCCTCCGAAAGTGAAAGGGAGAATTTATCAAGATGGAGGAGGAGACTGCACCAACACCACTGCCTCTCCACCTGGAAGCCAGTAATTCAGAAAAAACACAAAAGGGAAAGAGCCCAGACCTCAAGATAGTGTGTGTGATGAGGGGAAACAGTCTCCTACCTCTGGATCATTGCTAAAGATGCCTATACTATAAGTCCTTCTTCCAGATGACTCCAAACCACTATTAGTCACCTCCCTCCATCATCTCACGCATGCTAGATGTCTTTTGGTGATCCAGTGACCTTTCACATGATGTGGGGAACCTAGATATCTATTAATCTCTGCCATCTTCTTTTATGGTAGATTGAGAGAATCATAGAATACTAGAACTGAAAGGGACTTCAAGAGGTCATTAAGTCTAGTCCACTGCCCTCATAGTAGGACCAAGCATCATGTAGACATCTATCTGACCTACCCTTAAATATTTTCAATGATGGAGATTCCACAACCTCTCTAGGACATTTATTGGCAGTGTTTAATCACCCTGACAGTTAGGAAGTTTTTCCTAACGTCCAAACTAAATCTCCCTTGCTGCAATTTAAGTGTATTGCTCCTTTTCCAATAATCAGAGGTCAAGGAGAACAATTTTTCTACTTCTTCTTTGTAATACCCTTTAGGTACCTGAAAACTGCTATCCTGTCCCCCTCTCAGTTTTCTCTTTTCTAAACTAAACAAACCCAATTCTGTCAGTCTTCCTTCATAGATCATTTTCTTGACCTTTAACCATTTTTGTTGCTCTTCTCTATACCCTCTCCAATTTCTCCACATATTTCTTGAAATGTGGTGCTCAGAGCTGGACATAATACTTCAAATGAGGCCTAATCAGGGCACAGTAGAGCAGAAGAATGACTCCTCATCTCTTGCTCACCACACTCCTGTTAATGCATCCCAGAATCATGTTTGCTTTTTTTGCAACGGCATCACACTGTTGACTCATATTTAGCTTGTGGTCCATTATGACCCCTAGATCCCTTTCTGCAGTACTCCTTCCTAGACGGTCACTTCCCATTCTGAATGTGTGAAACTGATCGTTCCTTCCTAAGTGGAGTACTTTGCATTTGTCCTTATTAAACTTCATCCTATTTACCTCAGACCATTTCTCCAGTTTGTCCAGGTCATTTTGAATTTTGACCCTGCCCTCCAAAGCATTTGCTTCAGGTTAGTCACCTACCCACAAAGAGCTCAGCAGTGCAGAGTAAGCTTGTTAGCTATTCCAAAAGAGGTCAGGAAAGAATGGGAGAACTATGATCGGAACAGCCAAAGACATTGCTTAACAAGGGGAACCTGGTACCTGTTTGCTATTAACTGTTAATATGTATATTCCTTGTGGTATTGATGTATCATTCATTATTGGACTGACATTTATTAGCTGGAGTTACCTGGCGTTGCTCAGGAAACTGGAGGAACAAAATGTAGAAAAACAGTAGTCCATTATCTTTTTTTGAATGGTAGAAAAGTTGCACTGATTTCTATAGGGATTAAAACATAGTTCCGCGTCATCCCCAGAGGGGGGGCAAGTTTGACCCCGTGTGGAGGGGAGGTTACACGTGGGAGGGGTGCCCCAGCTCACGTCCGGGGTTGCAGCTGCTGCGGGGGGCAGGGTGGATGCCTGAGCCATTGTGCACGTGGGGGTTGGGGCACAGTACAGGTTGAACCCCTTTATTCCAGAACCCTCGGTACCTGACCAGTTCCAAACCAGAGAATTTTCCAGACCAAAGGAGGTCAATATTGTCTATCAGTATTGCCAACACTTCCACTGCTTACTGGTTTCTTAGAAGACATTTAGGGGTAAATGAGAGCTAGCACAGAACACTGACAGCTAGTACTGCTGTCTGTAAACAATTTTATGGGACCCGGGAAATTTGGCCACGCCCATGAAAAGTGGACTAAAATCATTCCAGATGTTTCCAGACTAGAGAGGTTCAACTTGTAACTTGTTTGCATATGGTTGTATAGATATGTTTCTTAATGTCCATTGCTCTATATCTGTGTATTATAAGTTTATACTAGGGGCCTAGGCCCCCTGTTCACTATGTTCACCAGCCCCCCTCTTGCTGGGGGTAGGGACCTGGCTGGAGGTAGGGAACAAAAGCAGCCTAAGGGTGTAGGGTCTCAGTAGAGGGGGTATGTAAGGGGGCTGAGGGTGTGAGTTGGGAAGGCCATGCAGCTCGTGGTTCCTGCCTCCCTTGAACTCCAGGGAGGGGGAGTCTACACAGCTTCCACCTTCTGCCTCCTGGGAGCTCCATGGGTGAGGGGGTGGGAGTGCGGAGTCTAAGCTTGGAGGGGGTAAGAGTGAACAGGCTGGGGGTGTGGGGTCTCAGCTGAGGGGATGTCTGAGGTGGCTGGTGGTGCAGGGAGGGGGGAAACCATGTGGCTCGTGGCTCCCTGGAGCACCAAGGGAGGGAGGATGCGCAGCTGAGGGCAGAGGCAGGCAGTGGGACACAGAGTGATGTGATGACATCATTCTGTCATCCCACAGGGAAAAAAAAAATTATATATAGAGAGAGAGATTAAAGGTTCTATTATTAAGAGAGCCTGACATTTCCCATTATAAGAAATTGTTTTACATTGTTTTCAATTTGGTCCAATTTTAACCTTCACGATGAAGTTTTCCATGGTGGTCATCTGCCTTGGGATGATGTTTTTTGAAACATTTCACATTTGGTTATTTCTGAGCAAGAGGCTTGGGAAAACATTGTTTTGGTCATATTAAAAAGCTCTGGCAACTTCTTTTTTGAGACACTCCAGATCTGCAACTGAGACTAGTTTGTGTCAAGGTTGTGCCTTTTGCTGTCCCGGTGCACTGAATAAGGCAGGGTTCCTGTGGGAAAACAGTAGGTGATTATGTAATTATAGAATGTATAATAAAGCATAAGCACAAGGGGAGCCATATGGCAACTTTAATTCTGGCACTTTTAACTTCTAAGTCCTTGACTTTGCAACCTTAATGTTCTTTTAATGTAGTTTTAAGTGTTAAATGTATTATGTTGATTTATTTTACAGTGTATCTTCCAGAGCTGTATTGTGATGTTGATTCTCGAGAAGTATTGGCTCACTTTCAGGAGTCAGAGATCTTGGGTGACTCAGTGGCAATAGAGATATTATTTCCCACCTCATAAGAGGCAAGAATTCACTGACTGGGCAAGAAATTAAAGATTTCCCTCTGATACTTTCACTGGCAGAATATACCTCTTCACATAAATAGAAAACTGCAAATAATAAGGTATTTTATTTACTGCTACATCTGTAAAAACAGACGTATAGAGGACAATGATTTATGCAAGGTAATTGAGTATCTGAGTCAGTTATATAAACGTTCTGGTGGATCAGGGATGACTTTATTTACTAAACTGCAAGTGGCCACAGGCCATCTGGAAATGTTACAAAGAACAGCAGATATTGGCAAGAGGCTTAGTAATATATGACAAATAGATTACGATAGCAGAGGCAACACAATAAATTTGCTTGTTAGAGCAATCCACCTATTCTTCATTCTCCCAGAAAGGATAATTATGCAGATAGGAGCTACACCCAAAAGGCTTCTCTCAAAGATCCAAAAGGCATTAGTTGAGAAATTGCTATATTTTTATCAGGAATTGTATAAATCCTCACAACACTGAAGAAGAAAAAGATTAAAGTAGTCAGAGATGGAAAAGGTCTATTAGATGATCAGGTCCATCACCCAGCAAGGGCAGGCTATAGCTCTGGCTGGGTGTCTGGCCCTTCCTGGGTGTACAGATAGAGAAGAGACTACAAGGAGCCTTCCTGCCACTTATCTCACTTCACAGGGGCTGGGAATGGTCAGACTTTATGCTCCACACGTGAACTCAGCTAGGTTTTTGACCTTAAAAAGACTTATGGTTATAAAAATGTATTCCATAGGTTACTCAGCTCTCTGTTGTAACATAATTGAGGACTGAGCTCTGGCTCATCCCACTATGTGAATCATGGTAAAAGTGGAATCAAGATCTTCAGCTGGACTTGAACAGCAAGGGGAAAACTTGTGAGAGTGCTAGAGAGGTTTTTGTTGATAACAAAATACAAGATCTTATGTATTGACTCTGACCTAGAATATCCTAAATCCAGTATCTTTTAAGGAATAAAGAGATTTAGTAAAGATGTGTTGGTATGAATTTGATTACATGGCACCTTTATCCATGTGTGGTTACAGAGCCCCATCTTTAGGTCATTGTGATTGTATAGTACAGAATTATGAATGTGCCCAATTTCTTCCCATCATGTGAGTAACGGTAGAATATAATTGCATAGTTTGCTAGCTCTCACCATCTTTGTTATAGTTTAGTTAATCATATCATACATACAGCAGAGCAGATTAACAGATATTGGAAAGTCGCTCAGCTTGAGCCATTAGTGTAACCAGATTTGGGATGCTGGTAAAACTGATCATCTGATGATCATTCTTAATAAAGACAGATTCATTTGTGAGAATCAGGAATTCCTTTTTCAGTATATTGATGACTCTGCTTCATGCATACTGATGTGTAGATGTGTACATGTGCAATACATTTGTTAATTTAAAATACATATTAGACCTTGCTCAAATGCACCCCAGAACTGGGGTGTTATGTGAATTGTTCTATGTTTATTAATTCTTTTTGTGTGCTGATTTGCATTATATACGGAAATCGGAGTTAAGTCATTTAGGATTTTTTGTGGAGGGAGGATAAAATATTTTTAGGGATTTAAGTGCACAGTGGACTGAATCAACTGAAGTTTCATTAAAGCCAGCGGTGGATATAGGGCAGGGCGAGCGGGGCAGCTGCCCCGGACCCGCGCTTCAATAGGCCCCGAGCATGCGCACTCTGTTGGCTGTGGCCATGGTGCATGCGCGAAATCGTGCTGCCCTGGGCCCCGCGGCACTCTCATCCGCCCCTGAGTAAAGCTCTATATATGGAAAATCCAAAATAAGTCACTTTTACCACAGAATGTCACCGTCATGGGCACTAACTTGTTAACACCACACTGACTTAACATTTTCCTCCAACCAAAACAATTTCAGCTGCTCTCTTTGTAAGCAGATGAGCCTCAGTTTCTTTACAATTGGTGATATCCTTTTGTTCATTTCTGGGAATGTGGAGGAGATATTTTAATAAGTATTTTTGCCTTTTTTTAAATGGACCATACTCAAGTATACAAAATAAATGGCTCTCTGTTGCTTAGCATCTTTCATAACACAGACATGCCCACGTACGGTTTAGCAATAGAAAGCTGATGTGACATTCATTAGAACTTGGTCAGTTCCCTTGCCTTTATCTTCACTTCTATATCTAGAGATTTATCTTATCTGTATTAGTTGCAAATAAAATCTTTAAAACTTTATCTTTTGCCAGCTAACATTGTCATGGCATTTTCCTATACTTGACATATAGAATATCGCGGTAACCCTAAGAACTTCCAAACAGCAATTATAAAGGTAGGTAATGCTGATCCTTATATTAGGTTATTTTTCTCTTTGTGCTATCAGTAGCTTGGGAATACTTTTATGGGGGGAGGGACAGAGAGAGAATCCTGAAAGCCATCTCCGTTACCTCTATCCAATAGTTGGGGGCAGATGCATAAGCTCCGGGACCAGCAGCTGGAATTCTAAGGAGGACACAGCAGCTAAGAGCCTAAGAACAGAGCTGAGCCCCAGCTAAAATCTGAGGTGTTGCAGCAGCACCCCACACACACACACACTCTTAGTTCCCATGCCTATGTATGTTACGATAGAGTTAACTATTTTAGAAGAAGTAACATAACTTAATCATGTGCAGAAGGCATTATAGAGATTGATGGTCATTTGGCCTTTATTCAATAATTCTGAGGGAAGATTTTGATTCATAGTTTATTTACTTTTAATACAAGTGGTGATAGTTCTGGTAGCTTTGCACTTACCTCAGTCCAATTTCTCTGATGGTGTAAACTGACATAGGTCCACTGAAGGGGATCTGCTCTGATTTGCAACAAAGGAGAAGCTGGCCCAACATGACAAGTATTGAATTCATATCCCCAAAAGCAATGACAAGAGTAATGTGTGTCAGGTAGAGTACAGTA
The DNA here is from genome assembly GCA_019425775.1 of Rafetus swinhoei. Classification (NCBI taxonomy): domain Eukaryota; kingdom Metazoa; phylum Chordata; order Testudines; family Trionychidae; genus Rafetus; species Rafetus swinhoei. The sequence goes on along the minus strand of CM033437.1, from coordinate 182,924,449 downwards.
TCTCTTTCAGAAGAAAAAAGAATAGAGTTAAACACATAATTCTACAAACACGAGACACTGGCAACAAAAGAATAGGAAGGGGTGAAGAAAAGGACTGAGAACATTAGCTGCTCATAAATGATGACAGGAAAATGTGCTTTTACATGGGGTTCCAATAAACAGTTAAGCAGTGCTGTGCATTTTCAATGAGTTACTAACAGCTGCCCATTATTTCTAACAAGGGATTCCGCTAATTTAATGCCAATATGTGAAAAGGTAACAGTTTAATAACAGGTTCACTTCCTGTAGGAATTCATATTAAAGAGGAAAACAAAGTAGTGGCAGCTATGTATCTTTACTTAGAAGCCTGCCACATGATTTTGCCAAGAAACTATTTCTACGCCTCACTGTGTGAGTCAAGAAATTTGACTCATAAACTTGACATGGAACAAAAAGCAAAGGATATGTGAAGCTGACAGACCTCAGGGGTCGGAGTTATTGGCTGCTACTTTCAGAGTTTTATTGGCAGATGGTAGAGGTGACCTCTGATTTAAACAGACATGGGGGTGCACAACCCAAAGTAGGGTCAATATCTGCAGAGGAAATAAAATGCATGCCTTGCCCCAGAGTCTATCTTACAAAATGAAATAAGCTGTCAAGCTTTATGTAACTGTTTACTCTTGGGTAGAAATTAGTAGTTACCTTAGCAACACTCTATCATCCGAGATGTACCCATGCAGTAGGCTAACTCGGATTTGCAGAGATGCTTTTACTTTGACAATGTATTAAATAATTTTTTGAATATTTAACCAAATTTTTATGAGGAACGTGTGTAGTACAGTCAAGAAAAATGGTTTTCCCCCAGGGTTTGGAAGCACTAGCATATCAGACTGAATTCTTAACTGGTGTAAAATCAGAGTGACTCCATCAGTTTCACTTGTATCCTTTTATATTTACACGAGTGTAATTGAATTCTGAATTTGTCCCTGTCTAACCAAATAATGATTAAATATTTGTTCACATTATATGGTGGCTAAACTAGATAATATACGTAAGGTCCTTTGTAACACAAATTATTCCATAGTTTTACATTTAATGAGTTAAGAAAATAGCTACCACGTCACTTAAACTATAAATTAGAAGGTGCAAGTACTGTAGATCAAATTTTCCTGTCATTTACATGAGAGTAATTTAAGAGCAACTCTTCTGAAGTCAATGTCTTTACAGAAGTGAAATTTTTGCATGTGAGATTTGAATCAAGCCTAATATGATTACCGGGTAATTAAATAGCCTGGAAATACCCTGCCATTGTTCCATGATAGTAATAAGTGGGCACAGTGATAAATAAATAACAGTACTTAAAACTTTGGACTAGATTTTTCTTCTTTTTTTAAGTCTCTAGAACTTTTTAAATTATACATTTTTATCTATGAGCTAATATAACTACATTTTACTGTAAGATTATGTTAATTTAAAAAAGAACCTTTTAACTTAGAGCTAAGACAGTAAAATATGAGCCTGTAAAATACGTTGACAAAACTATCTCGGCTTGACAAAGCCCAGGCTGGGTTGATTTAGCTGGGATTGGTCCTGCCTTGGGCAGAGGGCTGGACTTGATGGCCTTCTAAGGTCTCTTCCAGCTCTATGGTTATATGATTCTATGATTAAGTAATTTGCCCAAATTCACGCTGAAACCCTATTACAGAGTCAGGAAGTGAATTTAGCTTTCATGAATCCTACTCTAGTGCTTTCCCCACAAGTTCAGCCTTTCTTGCTAAGCTAAAGGGTTCCAGCAAATTGTTTCGTCTCACTCCAAGGCTGCTGTCTGTGCAGTTAGTAGAATTCCTGTACTCTCTCTCCTGGCAAACCAGACTTCTAAGTGTTCATCAGACCTTTCAGGGCTTCAGATGTGACACTGAGCTTCAGATTGAAGAATTATTTCCTCTACATGGCATGAACTAGCAAAATTGGGGAGGGGAGGAAATAGGGTCATTTTAAGGGACAGAATTGAAATGTTTCTAATTGTCATGGGAGCTGCAGAGAAAACACCAGGCATGTAGGTGATGAGGTGAGTCTCATCACTGGCCTAGCATTGGTGCAGGTATTTATTGCGTCTACGTGGGAGCAGGAAAATTATGGATAAAAATGCAATGTAGGACATGTATGTTGATAATTGTTACTTATTAGAGAGATTTGGTTTTTTTAGTTGTAAAGGCATGGAAAACAATAATGAAGTCCACAGCTGAAAGACAAGGCAAAATTCATCTCTTCAGGTACAGATGAAGACAAGCAAATAGTTTTGACCCTATTGTTTTTTCCTCTATCTGCTCCTCTGGAATTGTTTCTGTCCCCTGATAGGAGGAATTAATCTTTATGTAGAGGAACAGGGCCTGAAGAAATCATTACAGCAATGAATATTTCCGGCAGAGTATAGGGAGCACTTTGTGGAAAGAGACATATCCACAGAAAAGCAGTTGTAGGGAATTTTATGATATTTTAAATCCTCTCCTGTCTCTTTTAGACACGGAAGGTCATGATATTTAGCTATATGAGTAGACCTCCATTTTCAAAATAAATAGATTCTTCTCTGATGGAGTGAGAGAGAATTACTGGCAACTACATAAAGAGGACTTTGCATTCTTCTTTCTGTCATCACATTCACACCCACTAATTGTCCAATCATGAAAGTTTGAGGTTGTTACTGTCCCTGCTCAGGCTGTTGGTGAGGTTTGAACCTAGCTACTTCCTTGGAAAAAATGTGAGACTCTGCTGCCTGAGCCAAAGGATAAAGTGCCTTAGCTGGTAATTGTAATAGATTTATTAATAAAGTGGGCTTTACAGAGAAACTGAGACCCACATTCTTTAGTATGGATCATAGTCCTACTTACAGAGGCTGGGAGCCACCTTCTTCTCAGGCTCACTTAATTCTGTGTCTGCTAGGGCTCCAGCTATGGGACTTTAAAGCACTGCTATTACTATTTCATTTATGTATCAAGTGCATGGAATGGCTCCGCTAGTCACTCTAGTGTATGTCATGCTATCTCTAACCATTCTCAATCTCATGTGTTTATTCAGTCCCATTTGAAAAAATGTGGCAGACTATCCTTGCGTGGCCAATTGAATGTACTGTGTTAGCCAAGGTTTTGGTCTGGGTTCTGGGAACAAAACCCTTTTGCAATGCAGTGTCCACATTATAGAAATATAACCATGGGTGTCGGGCTGGAGCATATTCAGATGATCTTTCTGATGCTTGAGTACAATATTCCCTCTCTGACCTTCTGTTCTTTCTTTTCCTCCTCATTACTATTCCGGCTTTTGGATTTAAATAAATCTAATAAATGGCTTCTCTCATCCTTAGCACACTCTCACTGCCAAATACAAATAGCCAGAGTATACGGAGTGGGCATGCCAGTATTTCTGAAGAGAATAACCCGGTTAATGAATAAAAGTTCAGCAGCAACTGCTGGGTGCTCAGCACTCAGTTTTGATAATCAGACTGGTGCCTAACTATAGTCCTTTATTTTTGAAAATCTTGGCTGAAAGGTAGAACTCTTTCCAGTGGTAACATGTTAGGGTGTTTTTGTTTGTTTGTTCCTCTGAGCAGGTTCTCTTATTGACAGCTTGTTAATTGCATGAATTTGACATCCTGTGTCCAATGTTTGTTCCAGATATGGAATTGAATCTGTGACGGAGATGAAGAGGGTGGTGCTACTCCAACACTAGTGTTCTCTCCTTAACTCTTTTTGTGAACAGAAAAGTTACATTTGAACCTGCAGAAAATTAAAACAGACATCTCTTTTTCCTGGCAGTCCTCCATTGGATGACCATGGCTTTTTTTCTCATGGGAACACAAATCTCTATATCAAAGGAAATTATTGTTTCAATTTTACTTTTTAAAATGCAGATCTAGCAGTGCTGTCAACATGTATAGTTCCATCTGAGTGCAGAACCTCAAAGCCTTGTCTTATGGCTGCATAATATCAATGATATCTTTCTGGTCTTTAGGATTAGGGTTACTGAAGCAAAGGATGCCCATCTGTCTAATCCATTCCAGCAGTATCACCTGATTTAAAGATGATTCATCAATGTTCATTTTTCTAACTGTGTCTACTCAAATGGGAGCAAAGAATGACCAAACTGGCTATCAGATAGAAAGGAGCAGAAGTCGGAACAATATCTGCCTTGCTCACTTTGTGCTTGCCTATGTGTCCATGCACTCTTGTCGTGGTTTGCAGGAGTTGCTCGAGCATTTAATTAGTTGAATTCCAGTGAGTTGGAACTCCTTGGTCCAGGAGATATCATGTTAAAGTATTACTATGAAGTGGCTATATCAGTATATTTTTTAAGCCTAGCTAGAATAGTCACAGATTTTAAGTGTCAGCAATGATTACATTCAAGCGGCACAGAAAAATATGGTCCCCATTCCTTTGTTAACAGCTATAAGCTGCTATAAACTGCATCAAATGATAATGTCCAATAAATAAGGGCATAGTTTTGGTTACACTTCTCCCTCCCTGGACTGCTTCTTTGCATCCCAAACAGCCAAGTATTCAGATGAGCAGGCTCCACGTTAACTGGCATTGTCTCATGCCAGGAAAATGCTCATTAAGATACAGTCAGTTTGCCACTGTGTGGCAATGCCAGAGTAGCAAGAAAGAACAGGAGCAGGGAGAGAACAGTATTTACTTAGATTGTAGGCTCTATTTAGACTCATAGGTTTCAGTTTTCAAAAGTGCCACCCTCTGGCTCTGCCCCAGGCTCCACCCCTATTCCCAAGGTTTCACTCCATCCTGCCTTTTTCCACTCCCCACTTCACCCTGCCCCGCCTCTTCCTCCCCAGTTGTGCATCTTTCCCTGAGCATGCTGCATCCTCACTCCACCCTCCCAAGAGCCTCCTGAATGCCGCAAAATGGTTGATCACAGTGGGTGGAAGGTATGGGGAAAGAATGGGGAGGTGCTGATCTGTGGGGACTACCAGTGGGCGGGATGCACTGGGGGCTGCAAGAGAGCTGATGGGGACTGCCAGTGAGTGCTCAGCACCCACCAATTTTTCCTCTGTGGTTGCTCCAGCCCCACAGTACCCATGGAGTCAGTACCTATGCTTAGATTTGTAAATGCCTTGGGGCAAGAGACCATTTTTTTGTTCCATTGTTTCACCTAACCTCCATAAAATCCTATTCCGTTGCCTCATCATGGCGTGGAGGTGACCCTGGGTTCTCGAAGGCTATGCCAGAGGAGTGTAAGCTCTGGCAGATTCTACCAAGCTGGAAAGATTTTGAGTATGGCCCTGGAGGTGGTCTCAGTGTCCACTGTCCAAGGACCAGCCATACAGAGAGGTTTGTCACCAGAAGGTTGACCACTAGGTGGCGATTTGGCCACAGAAACTATGAACATTGCAATAATACAGCATGACCTTCAGTCCTGTGCTGTGCCTCCTCACTTCCACAGTGGTGATGATGGTAGTGGAGTGGTAGATATAGGGGCAGAGGATGCCAAGAGTCTCACAGTATTGAGACTGTCCATTTGTATTAATTTATACGTTGGCACACTTAATGTGTGATCCCTCTCAAGCGATGAGCAGGTCAATATATTGCTGGAAGAATTCCATCTTATTCACATTCACATTCTTGCCATAACTGAAACCAGAAGAAAAAAGGAAGTCATGGCAAATTTGAAGGATGGATCAGAAATTTTTCTGGGAGCAGCGGAAGGAAAACTCGGGGAAGTTGGATTCATTGTGCACCCAAAGGAAACATCAGGAAACATCATTTTATGGATAATTTTATCATCTCATTTTGGAATGCTCACAATGAACGTAGGTAAACAGGCCACCAGGAAAATAATTGTAGCCTACACACCAACGTCCACTGCGGAAGAAAGAAGCAGATAGAATTCTTCAGACCAAAACAACATACACAGTGGTGCTTGGCAACTTCAGTGTTAAGGTGGGTATAGGAGAATGCAGCCAGACAGGAACCCCCCTGTAACATCCATTTTTGCTTGCCTGGAGCATACAGGGCACACAGAGCAGTAAAAGCCTTGAACAGAAGGCCCAGATATGTAAGTTCACAGTGCCCTTGACTGAAACCCATATTGATACGAACACACAGCCATCCGCGGGGGGGGAGGAATCTCTCGCCCAGTAAAAAAATGTCTAGTACTCACAATTTAGTTATCTCTCTTGCAAGTGTAAATTAACTTGAAACTTGCTTGTAAGAACTGGCATCACAAAGACAAACCAACACAATTTGGCATCTTAGATAAGAAAGAAGATATGGGCCCCTATGGGTATAAAGATGGGTCCAGCAGCACATTTACTCTGAGTGTCAATCTACCATCTATCTGCTGGTCGGGTTAGGTGTTTGACCTCCCTAGGTTCCACGGGGACGCCCACCTCGTATTCGTCTTTCCTAGGAATTGAGGGACCGGCCCTGGCTTGACCCGCTGGAGTCGAGAGGCACAGAAGGGGGTAAAAATTGTACCTGTATGTGTCCTTTGTCTTAAGTGTACACATAGATTTAGAGCTCTTTAAAGATTAAGCTGTCACTTGGTACCATTATTTCTATTTTCTATCTTTATTTTCTTTGTAACCATTTTTAAGATCTATATTTGCTAGCAGTTAAGAAATAGAGCAATAGCCATTGTAACCATATGATTTATAAGCTTGTTTAATAAACCTGTAACTGTTTAAGTTTTAACCTGACTCCTTCAGTTGCTGTAACAGAACCAAGCACAATTTAAAAGAACTTCAGCCGGTCATAAGGGACAGGTATAGGAAGAGCTTGGGCGTTTTGGATCATGTCACTCCCAGGTGACAGATCCGTTGGGGCATCTCTCAGTCTTCCCTAGACTGCCCGCTGCGAAGGGATCCTGTATCCTAGCAGCTGAAATCTGAGATGTAATAAGCTCTTCCTATAAACTCTGGGGCGTCTGTCAGCCTGTTGGCTGCCCTCCGCGACGGGACCCCCGGTCCTAGCGGTAAAGCCACGGACGTTAAAACTTTTCTCGGTAACACACACACACACTGTCCTGACCGTCGGCTGACAGAGAAGATTGAGAAAACTACATCGGATAATATGGCTTGGGTATGAGAAATGAAAGAGGTCAAAGGCTGGCTGACTACGCAGAAGCCTCACGTCTATATATCATGAACACCTTCTTCAAGAAGAGGGTTGGAAGGTGATGGACTTAGTGAGCATCGAATGATGTAATAAGAAATGAAATCGATTACGTCCTGATGGAAAAGAGGCAACTGGTTACAGATGTAACAGTCAGTTAGGAATGGAGCGTCTGTATACAGTCGGATCATCGACTGGTTAGAGCAAGAGTCAAAATAAACATCATACAGGAAGAAAGGATAAAGGCAAGTTAGGCATTGCATGCGGGTACAACAGTTCTGCTCAGGTCTTTTTAAATATGCTATCAACTCTGACTCATGGGAAATTGATGAAACCAAAGATACTGATTCCAACTACTATCACTTTTTAATGAAGTTCAACAAATGTAAAACTGCTGCCGCTGTGAAGAAGCATAGGGAGTCCAGAAACTGTCTTACCCAGCAAACGCTTGATCTTACTAAATGGAGAGATGTGGCAGCCAAGGGTGATACCGGTCTGGAATTTAAGCTCATCTATAAAATGTTGATAGAAGATTGAGCAGTATTGCCTTGCAAAACAGAAAAGGCAGTTGAAGAGAAAAAAAGTTTGCAAAGAGCTTGGCGTGAAATCCTGCTAAGCCAAACTCTTCCAGGTGTGTTTGTTGATGAAGAAGGTAGAAGAATGACAAACAGATGTGAAATGGAACAAATTTGCTGGCGCTTTTATAGTGAACTATTTTTGTCAGCATCAGCAGTTCATCCATTGTACGTTGGATTTGTCACTCCTGAATCTGATGTGCTCCATGAAGAAGTGGCAGTGGCCCTTCAGAAGATGAAGTTGGGAAGAGCGGTAGGTTTAGACCAAGTACACATAGAAGAACTTTGTGCGGGAGGTGATACACTTTTAAAAGCACTTAGATTTTCAAGATACGTTAAAGAGGGACCAATTCTGAAAGACTGGAAGAGAAAACTAACTGTTCTTTTGCCAAAAAAAAGGCCATCAAGAAGACATTTCCAACTATCAACCCATCTGCCTGCTTTCTCATCTTTATAAGGTCTTCATGAGAATGATCTATGACTGTATTGAGCATGTCCTTGAGGAAAACACGATAGAAACAGGCAAGCTTTTATAGGGCATTCTCCACAGTGGACCACATTTTTGTGGTCTCACAGATGACCGAAAGGTGTAGCCAGTACAAGATCCCACTATGCTTGTTGTTCATTGACTTGAAAAAAGCCTTTGACTCAGTGGAACAAAATGCAGCTTTAAGTGCTCTCCTTTCAAAGGGCACCTCCCCTCTATATAATGGAATCATAAGATTCCGTGATGGATGCAACTATGAAAATCATGCTTTTTGATGACCCCTTGATCATCGAAGTTAAGTGAAGAGTAAAGCAGGGGGATATTTGTTCACCTAAGTTGTTTGCCAGCATTCTGGAAAACGTCCTGTGAAAGATTGAAATTAAAGATGGATTTCTGCTTGATGGCGAGGTTCTTCAGATGCTCCTTTTTGCAGATGACATCGTCCTAATTGTGTCGAAACCTGAAACATTGCAAACCCTCCTAAATGGCATTGGTAAGAATGTGAAGGAGATTGGCCTGACCATCCACACTGGAAAAAATAAAAGTGGATGAAAAACATGTTGTCCAGAGTACGACATGCAGCTGGAAGGACAGTCCATCGAGTTAGTGGATCAATATGTATATCTTGGACAAGCGTTGCAGATGGACAATGAATTGGGCCCAGAGTTGAGCAGGAGAAGGAGTTCAGGTTGGATTGCCTTTGGGAGTCTGGAGAGCGCTTTTGTTGATCCCAAACTTTCCACCACCGTGAAAGCCCACCAGTATCTTTCGGGTAATTTAACACCAGAAAACACCACTTTAACACCAGTATCTTTCTGGTAATTCTGTATGGTTGTGAAACCTGGAACACCATGCTTACAAAAGAATTAAAGCTGCAAACCACCCAAAGAGCAATGGAAAGATGCATGGTAGGTTTAAGTAGGCTACAGCATGTTACTATCGACAATATGCGTGCAAGAAGCACTTTCAACACTATCATCCAAGTTATGTATGATCGGAAAAGGAGATGGGCTGGCCATGTAGTGAGACTGAGAGACAACAGATGGACAGTGCGTATACTCCATTGATATCCACAAGACGTAAAAAGAACAAAAGGAAGGCCTCAAGTACTTTGGGTGGATCCTTTATGGAGGAATCATGGAATGACATGGATAAGAACTGCACAAAACAGAATGGCGTGGAAAAGTTGCGATCTGCATCAGTGGCAAGACTATCCGCATCGATGAAATCACAGATCTTCCAAGAATTCCAAGTAAGTTTCACCTAACATAATGGGAGTCCATGACTATCATTCCTAAGAACCATAGTAATATACATAAATAATAATATTTAAAACTTCACGCTGGTTCACAATTGTCTGACAAAAGAGACAGGCTTTGTTTTATCACTGTGGTGGGTGGGGGGCATATAATGAGTGGAAAACTGAGTTAATTTTAACTCTGGACAAAAATGCCCCAAAGGCTATAGAGAACCATGTATCCAATGACTCATATTTAGAATTTAACCAGATATAACAGCAAGGCTAGATGATTCACAGCCCAAAGTTCAGATAACTCCCGCTTTTCTAAGTCTTTTTATAGGCAACATTGTCCTGTCAAATCTGAGCCAGAAATGGGTTTTGTTGGTTGGTTGGTTGGTTGGTTTTTTTTTTTTAAATGTTAACATCGAAACAAATAATTGAAATCCATGTCCCTACTGCCAGAAGTTGCTATCACATAGGCAAGTTGGAGTCTTATCTATCCCACAGATTCTGCTGATTACATAATTTTGGAGATAGTTTTGTTTCCCAATAGGTAACCATAGAGGACACGATCTGTCTTTGTCACCTGTCTCCAAGTCTAGCAAATTCTCTTTCTGTGGAGCTTCCTCCCTGTCCGTGGGGTTGGCTTTGGAGGGTTTGGTCTCTCTGTAAACTCTGGGGCTGTGTCTACACTGGCGCGATCTCACGCAAAAGCGGCCGCTCTTGCGCAAAAACTTGCTGCCTGTCTACACTGGCCGCGTGTTCTTGCACAAGTAAACTGACGTTCTAATGTATAAAATCAGGGCTTCTTGTGCGAGAACTCTGATGCTCCCGCTCAGGAAGAAGCCCTTTTGCGCAAGAGCTCTTCCAGAAGAGGGCAGTGTAGACAGGCAACATGAATTTCTTGCACAAGAAAGCCCTATGGTTAAAATGGTCATCAGAGCTTTCTTGCACAAGAGAGCGTCTACACTGGCATGGATGCTCTTGCGTAAAAGCACATGCCAGTGTAGATGCTCTCTTCTGGAAGAGTTTTTGCAGAAGAACTCTTCCGCAAAAGAGTTTTTGCGTGAGAGTGCGCCAGTGTAGACGGAGCCTGGGTGTTAACTGCTGTCATAGCTGCCCTGTAGGCATCTCTACAATGATCACACACTCCTGTCCCACCACCTAGATATTTGAGTAACACATAGGGTAAACTGAGGCACACATAGCATTCAGACAAAAATTAAGAAGCTTCCCCCTCCATCACACCATCTCTTCTCACAGCATCCTCATCCTTATGGCTGCAACAGATTCTTTCCTCATTGGTAGCAGGGATTGGGTCCTTCAGTGTTTGCACTGAACTGTTTTTGGCACCACTTTGATGGCTATTCCTGTGTACCAAAAAATGTTAGCAAGCAGTCTGAACCAGAAGAAACAACTTTGTGTAACAGTCTCTTAGCTATTTTCAGAACAGATTCCATTTTACTGCTAATGTAGATATGCTGGGGAAGAGCTGTGACAGTCAAACTTCCCATTTGTACTCAAATTTCTTGAATTTTTCTAAGGGAAACTGGGCAATGCTGTCAGTGAATACAGTGTCTGGCATGCCATAGCTTGCAAAGTGGCCCTCAGTTTGCCAGTCGTTGACAGTCATTGACTTGCTTCTTTTATCAGGCAGGGTACTGACACTCAAAACATTTGAGTAATAGTCCACTGTTATCAAATACTGCTTTACCTTGACGTATGGGCAGGTGAGCATTTCATGTGGCAAGAGTCCCTTTCTGCTAGCGTCACTCAACTGGCAGATGTCAGACCCTTCTAAAAAGGAGCCAGTAAATATATTCTTGAGCCCATCTAAGGCAGCTGTCAATGCCCAGTGTGATGCATGTATTTTTTGCATGAAATCCTTACATAATGAGGCAGTGATGACAGTTCTCTGGCCTCAAAATCTGATTCCTTGAATACTCAGCTGATCTTTTTGTTTTGGAAATATGATTTTGTTCCTATGAGTACTTGGCTTTTGTCTTCTGGACACCCTGCTAATATCACTCTCTTGACTGCCTATAGTTGGATGTCCTTTTCCATAGCCTCTTTGATTTCCAGCAGCTTAACTGCTGAGATTTGGAAACAGTGCATCGTGTTAATGGAGTCAATGTCTTGTATGTCTGTATTCCTCAAGAGGGGTCTGTGGTGCTTACCATCCATCACCACACACTTCAGTTGATACCATCTGCTATTTTTCGGGTTAGTTACTATGAGATCACGTTTTCCTACAGGCTGCATTATTCTCTCATTGTTCATTATTAGTGCATGCTTGCCCTTTGTAATGGGTGTGTTCAAGTCCAATTCACCAGATGAATCACGTTGCAGGAGGCCCCACCATCCTGCTAAAATCACACAAGACTTTTCTCTATTAACGCAGTTGTTGTTGTCCCTTGTTGTTCTCTGGTCCCAATAACCTGAACCTGATATGTTCTCAGACTCATGGAGAGAGTCATGATGTTGTCACTGCTGCCTAATGTGTTGTCCCCCTCTCTTGTATAAGTCTGCCTGGATCTTTCTGGAATTTTACTCTACTCTTGTCCACCCAGCTAACATGGTTCAACTTGTTGCATTCCTTGCAACATTGTCCTCATGTAGGGCTCTTCTGCTTTAGTCACTCATGCTGTCTTCCCTGGTAAATGCACCTCACTATGAGAATGGAACCTTGGTCGCTTTCTTCTCTTTGCCATTGACCCCACTGTACATACAGTGAAAGCTTTGTTATCTGGCATTCATAGGGAATGGGGTTGCCGGTTAACTGAATATGCCGGATAACAACGCTTATTGCTCTGCCCCCCCCCAACCTCTACCAGCTGATCTGGCTCCCAGCAGCTCAAGGCAGGCTAAAGTGAAAGTAGGCACCTGATGATGACATCAGCCAGCAGTGCTGGCTGTCAGAAGCACTGCCCCTAAAGACGTTGCCGTATTGTGGCAATGCCAGTTAACAAAGTTTTCTGGTTAATAGAGTGCTGGATAACAAACCTTTCACTGTAATTCTTGGAGTAATATGCTACCTAGGGCTTTCATCCTTATGGACAGTGTAGTTCCTCATGGACAGCGTAGTTCCATTTTATGTACCAGTCCATGCTCAGGGATATATCTAAACCAGTGGTCACCAACCAGTAGATCAGGATCTACTGGTAGATCTTGGAGCTTTTGACAGTTGATCTTGACTGGTTTGGCCAGGAAGCTATCAAGTGCAGGCACTTCAGCTGCCCCTCCCCCCATTGCTGTGCAACTCCTGCCCTTTGCCTTGGAACTGTTCCCCTCTCCCAACCTGTATTCTATCTCCACAGAACGGAGGTGGGGGGCACAACAGGACTTGGGATGGAAGGAGTTTGCTGTGTGCTTTTGAGAGTGGGCCAGGGCCAAGGCAGGGGTGAGTCTGCCTTAGCCCCACTGCACCACCACACAGGAGCCACCTGTGGTAAGCAGTGTCCAGTTGGAGCCTGCATCCTGAATCTCTGCCCCAGTCATGTACCCTCTCCTGCACCACAAGCTCCTGCCTAGCCCTGAGGCCCCTCCGACCCAAACTCCCTTACAGAGCCTTACTCTGAGTCACCTCCTGCACCCCCAGCTCCTGCCCCAGGCTCAACTCAGGGCCCTTCTCACACTCCAAATCCCTTATCCGAAGACCAAAGCCTGCACCCCAACCCTCTGCTCCTGCCTGATGCAAAAAGGAGGAAGGAGGAAGTGAGCAGGGGCAGGACCTTGAAGAAGGAGGCATGAAGGAGGTGGGGCAAAGGTATCTGGGTTGAGGTAGATCCTGGATTGCACTTAAATTCAAAAAGTGATCTCATACTTCAAAAGGTTGGAGACCACCGATCTAAAGTTTGTCTAGTTCTATATGAACTTCTTTATTCAGATATTGTCACAATGAAATAACACTAATATTACTTTAATATATTGGAGTTTTCTGAGGTGTGTGTGTGTGTGTGTTTGTGTTTTGATATAGCACAAGCCAACTTTATTTTGAATGGCAACTCTTTTTTAATGATATATTCATTTTCATTTCTAACACTATTTGAAAAAGAAATCCCATAATCCAAGCCTACTTGTAGGATACCCTGTAATTCTATCATGTCAATGAACCCTTAATCTGCTCCTAATCAGATTAAAATCTTTTAATCTGAAAGATATTGACATGACAGATTGCAGCAGACCTGAGGAGTTGTTAAAATCTATCATATCCAAGGGATTAAAGTGATTTAGTAGCCATTCATCATTTAAAAAGTTTTGGGATGACAGGGTCCAAGTGTACTTTTTGGCATAAGAAAAAATTAAAATACCTGTGTGTCATTAACTTTTTTTGCTTACTTATTTTTGTGATAAATTGTTGATTAATATAATGTATAATCCACAGAGGCTGTCAGCTCCACTGATTTCAAATGATAATGTATCATATAATATGAAATAAAGTTCAAAATGAAAAGTCATTTAGAAATGTTCTACTCTGATAAGGTTGAAATAGAATGTGTAGACCTAATCAGAGTGCTTTGTTTCATTTTTTTAATGGAATGTAATTGAAAATGACATGTCCCATGGAAAGTTTTGCTTTCAGCTAAACTAAAATATTCCATTGTAAATTTTTTCAACTGCAGGTCTGCACTTCAGTATCAGTCTTGTAAATGACAGTGCTTTAGACCATTACTGTAAAACACTGTAGTGCCCTTTTATAGAGGAAAAGATGGTAATGGATCATTCAGTCTGTTCTCTTGTATCATAGAGGATTGATTTCTTTATTATGACACCATCACTAAGAGATGAGTGAATAGTCTAGTCACTAACACTGATAGATGTTGTGCTATGGACTCATGTTAAAAAGGACCTGGGTTCAGACTACTAATCCATTTCAAACATGCTAATCAACATCCACTATAAGGAGGGATTTTTAAAGGAATGTTAAAGGTGCTGAAATCCATGAATAGGGCACCAAATCCCCCAAAGAATGGGTGACTAACATAGCTCCCAAACAACAACTATGGACAATTCAAGATGGCAATTTGAACAAAAAAATTTCAAGACACTATTACATCTCAGTAGAACACTACAAAGCATAACACAATACATAACTGTACACTACCAAATGGCAACTGATCTGGGGACAGATATTAATGGTTGACCTAGTGGTCTGTGGTGATTGTGAACTTGTTAGGGAAGATACTTAATTTTTATTGTGTGATATAAAGTGTACAGTACAAAAGGGACCTAATCCCCCCCCATGGAAGCTTCTCATATATAGCAAAATTGATTAACATAATAATTAATAATAATAATGAAAACTCTCCAGCTATCTCTTAGTAAAGGTATTAGAAGCCTTTGAGGTATAAGGAAGCAAGAAGGGTGCATTTGAATTTGTCTGGGACAAAAGAAAAGGATGGTGGGAGAGTAGCACAGGATTTTGCTAATGTGCACTTTACTAATTCTTCAGTCTTTCTTGGCAGCTTGGTCTGTTGCCTAACCTTTCTTATTGATATATACTGTTTCCTAATGCTTAATATAAATTTTCATTTCTGCATTTCAAGCCCATTTCTTCTTGTTCTCTCCATGTTGCAACTGATATTTGTCCTCTGTAACCTTCCATTCCATCTATCAAGCCTGTCAGTCTTTTTTTCCAGAGTTTATATATCACATTTTTTCTAGAAGATTTTATTTTCTAAACCCTTTATTAAAATGTTGCTTTAATCTAAACTATTTCATATTTGAATACAAGCAGACAAAGCGATGCCCAGTAGAAAACACCAAGTACTCCATTTGTTTTACAAGTGATATTCCTATTAATGCAATCACTTTTTATAACAGTATTAGTTTATTGATTCATAGTCAGTTAATCATCCACAAAAGCCACTGTCTTTCCCTGCTATTATATTACTTCACAGGAGACGGTATTTCCCCACTCTATATTTTTATTTGATTATCCCTTTCAGTATATCTCACTTTACATAATTCTTTCTTGGATCTCATTTTATTGTTTTACAGCTGGTTAGACAGCTTTATCATGATTGGACTATATAATCACCTTATTTGCCAGTGGTGTCAGTCCTGCCATCTTTGAATAATCCGTAAATATAATCAGTTAGAATTTTGCTAATAGTAATTATTTAGTTAGTTAGTTTTATTTTGTACTCCAGTGTTTTTCTAAGAGCAGAATTATTATATCAATGTCATTGGCATAAACCCAAAATAATACCTTGGAAATCAACTTACTCTAAACTCACTGTACAATAACAAAAATCAGAATAAAGCACTAAATGTATTAATTTGTTAGAAAAACTCAGGAGTGAAAGTTGCTCCTGTACTCTGGTATCCTTCTGAAATGCAAAGCTTCAACATTGAAGCTCCAAAACCTCAAATATTAGGAAATCAAGAAATGCTCATAAAGGCCCCAATTTGACAAAGCATTTAATCATCTGCTTAAGTCCTATATACTTCAGTAAGACTTAAGCATGTGACTACTAAATTATGAATGTGCTGCAGAAGTGGATCCTAATCAAAAGGAACGGTAGTGTAACAAGAGAAACACAAACCCAGTTCTTTCCAGACCCAATTCACTCCCTCACCTAGAGGTCCATTCTGTCTTTTCCAACAGGCAAGCATTGTGTTTATTCCACATGCTAACTATACAAAATTCCAATGTATGTGGCTATTTCCTAGGCAAATATATCTGCCTATGTCACAGTGCTTTGTTTGTATAGAGAAGTAGCCCATAATAAAACAAAGATTTTTGCCTAATCATTCAGAGCAGCAGCGTGGCTAAATTGATGAGACCGCTGACAGGGGACACTGTCAAGTAAATAATCCAGTTCCTTCCCTGACAGACAATCTCTTTCTATAGATGAACCATCGGACACTGACAGGTCAAAGGGACACACTCCATCCATGTACCTATCTGCTTTACTGCCACTGATTCTGGCTGCATACACTCTATAGATGGCATTCCCAAGAACACTTATTAGTTGGAAAAACTCTCACATGCTCAATCTGGGATAATGCAGGTTATGTATGTGATGTATCTTATGAATCTTAAAATACTTGTACTTTCTCATGACCTACACTTGACCCCAGATGTATAGTGCACTTATACATAATTAGCAGGCTATAATCTTTCTCCTAAGAACAAGAGAGCATTGAGAATGGTTGGGGGATAACTTATTTGCCCACCCACCATTTCTGGTTGTCTACAGAATAAAAAGCCAGCCCACATATTTAGCAGATATGTACATATTCATCAGTCAGAACTAGTGGTCAGAAAGTAGGGGTTATATTTTGCTTTTGCTCAGAGACTCATCAATGTGCATTCTATGGGACATTTTCTCCAAACACTCCTTTGACCTGCCTTGACAAAGGAGGATGCCTTACACAGAATGAACCAGCCAGCACCTTTGCTCCCATTGCTATATTCTAATCCAGGAAAGACTGATCTTAAAAACTTCTGTTTGTTGAAATCTTGGGCTATATTAATACCCACTATAATTCCTATCAAATCTAGTTTGATGTTACATCAGGGAATTGTCTGGTCCCTTATGTCAAGTTTCAGCCTGAAGCAAATATTTCTGAAAATTTCTTCCCTTATGTCTTACATGTGTTTGCAGATTTTCCCCCTCTTTAGATAATGCCAAGCAGCTGTTGTAAAACAAATACAGTACAATACCTTTTAAAATGCAAACATTGTGATTTTGAACTATGAATAGACAATTGATGTTAGAACAGTGGAAATGATTAATTTATCTGTAAGAATGGAATACAAAGAATAATGACGTTGTTCTCCATGCCAATCACTATCACACAATGTATTGAATCAGATTATTCCATTAACAGTATAAATTGTATATTGATATCTGAACAGAACATATGTATAACATGCACCAATCACTTATTGTGTTCTGAAGAACAATGGTACTAGCATGCCTATGGCGAATCAGACTGATGTTCGGTAAGATATGTTCTTTGTTTCTCAGGATGTGTTTAGCGTTGTAAGCTTTATTCTTCAGCCATTAATCAGATGCAACCAAAGCAGATAAACTGCGTAGAATAAACATATAAGGAAAACAAAAATTCAACACTAGGTACCATTTGGTGGCCAAAGAAAATCACATAACTGTTTGCTAGATGCACTAGCTTCAGTTTTTTAACTAGTTAGTATATTACTTATGTCACAGGACAGGATACTGAATGTAAATCTCATTTGAATTTCTTACATTTTTATATAGGGCGCTCAGGAATAGTGCGGGTTAGGAGTTAGGCACCCTACTTCTGCTGACTGAGGGTATGGCTATACTGTGGGGAGGGTTTCGGAAGAGGTATGCAAATAGTGCTCACATTTGCATACTTTCTTCCATTTTTTTCCCGGAAGAGGCTTTTCCACCATTTGGCCCCATCTACACAGGGCCAAATGCTGGAAATCCCCCCTTTCAAAAGCCTCCTTCTTCCTCATAAAGGTTTACAGGGGCTTTTGAAAGAGGGGTTTTTTGTCCAACATTTGGCCCCGTGTAGATGGAGCCAAATGGCAGAAAAGCCTCTTCTGGGGAGGAAAAAAAGGAAAAAGGAATGCAAATGCGAGTGTTTGCCTACCTCTTCCAAAAAACCCCCACAGTGTAGCCATACCCTGAAAGAGCTAAGCACCTAATCCTTTTAACCCCCTCTGAAAATCTTAGCATTGTAGTCCTTGAAACAATGTAAATGCATTGTTTCAAGGACTACAGTGCTAGACATGATATGGTGTAGCTTGCATTTATCACAGTCTGGTAGGAAATCAAACTCCTCCTGCGGACTAGATAGCCAATACCACACACTATTCCTGAGTTGTGCAAATTCCCACTATCACTCCTTATGCTTACAGTTCTATTTTTCTAGTTTTTTTACAGTTCTGGTAGCAACTTCAGGGCCCGAGGCTGCTTTCTTAAATGGCAATGATAAATCTCCCATTGACTTTAACAAGCAGCTGTAGGACTTCATTACTCAGCATCCAGTTGTTTTTCATGAATACTTTTAAAAAGTGCATATTATATGTTCTACTCTATTTCATAGATTCCAAGGCCAGAAAGGAACATTTAGTCTGACCTCCTGTGTAACACAGGCCATAGAAGTTTCCCAAAATAACTTCTAGAGCATAACTTTTTTGAAGAAAAAATCCAATCTTGATTTAAAAATTGTCAGTGATGGAGAATCCACTATGGCCCTTGGTAAATTGTTCCAATGGTTAATTATCCTCATTATTAAAAATGTACCTCTTATTTCTCATCTTCAGTATATATCTATTATTGTAATTTACAGATTGAACCTCTCTAGTCTGGCACCTTTGGGATCTGACATGTGCTGAACCACTATTTTCTAGCAGCATTACCAATGCTTCCACTGCGTACTGGGCTCTTAGAAGATATTTAGGGGTAAATTAGAGCTAAATAACAGCACAGAACACTGAGAGCCAGGACTAGTGTCTATAAATCAGCTTTATGGAACTGTGGGAAACTGGGCCACACTCTTGATAAGTGGACATCCAGCTAACTAAAATCATCCCAGTCCACGGATGTTGCAGGACCAAAAAGTGCTGAATTAGAGAGGTTTAATCTATATTATTATTTATTACTGTAGTAGCTAATTACCCTAATCCTACATCAGCAATCCACTGTGGTAGGCCCTTCACAGAAGTGTTATGCAAAGACTTTGCCTGCCCTGAGTAATTTACTACCTAAAACATGAGATGATAACTAGATACAATATGCAGTCAGGGGAACACAAAAAATAATGGGACAATACTGTCAGCTTGATAGGCAGTAGTCTTAGCATAGTAAGGGTACATCTAGACTGCGTTGCTCTTTCGGGATGCCGCAAGTATCATGAAATAACAACGCTGCTTCTTTAAAAGCGCCCGCTATTTCCTAAAGTAGCAGGCATGCTATTCTGGTGTTCCTTTAATCCTCGTTCTACAAGGGTTAAGGGATTTGTTGGACTAGTGCCTTATTTTGAAACTTGGTGCTGTGTAGACAGTGCCAAATTTCAAAATAAGCTCTTTCAATTTTGACTCTGAATAAGCTACGCAATTTGCATAGCACAAATTGCGTAGCTTATTCCAACAGAAGGGTGCTGTCTAGACACACCCTAAATGACTAACTATTGACAAGGTTTTTTAGGCATCATGGCAAAGGAGTATTTTAAGCAGGGAAAAGGACAACACTGACATGGTTTTGTTCATGTTTATGGGGAGCTACTCCCATGTTTGGGGTGACATGGAAGAAAGAACAAAGATGCTTATTTGAAAATGTAATGAGTTGATAATGAAGGCTGGAATTGTTGGCAGAACAGAGGTGAGATTTGTGTCACAACAGCCTATGATAGGTATAATGGGGATAGGCTATAAAGGCTCTTAAAAGTAAAGACAAATAGTTTGTGTTTGCTTCTTTCCATGGGCTCACTCTTCTCACTGCATCAAAGAGAGGAGCTATGGTAGAATGGATGAGCCAGGAAATGAAGTTTGCAGCAATATTTTGAAGACATATAGGTGGGGCTTCTCAGCTGGGACTTTGAAGGGGGGAGACAGGAAAGTAAAGAGGAAAGCTGGAAAGAAAGCAAAGAAGCTTGGAATCAAAGAGACCTTTCTCCCTCACTCTGTGCATAAGAGGTATGTTGAAGCTTGGGGAAAGCATGATGATTGGACATGAAGCTATGTAAGACATTATAAATACAACTGTGGCAAAACTCCACAAGAGTGTGCGAGTACTGTTTCCAAAGAGAAATCCATGGTAAGGAAGGTTGCCCTGTGACTTTCTACAATTCCCTTCCCTATTATGCCTCTTCATCAAGGTTGTATATTAATAAATATATATTAAAATATTGTGCCTGGCACTGCAATTAAGGTTACTATGCAGTTTTCCTTATCAGGCATGATTTGGGAATTTATCAATTATCAGCAAGAATCGATAAGGATTGAAATTTGACACAAAGTCTCAGTTATGCACTGAAACTTTTTTAAAACTAAATTGCAAATATAGATTCAGTCAGTGATTTTAAAATTCACCTACATTTTAAAAACACTCAAAATATCCAGTTCATTGTTTTTCCTGCAAAACACAAAATCACTTTTCTTCAAAGAATGAAAATATGCAAAGAAAAAATCTACATCATGACTTAACTGATTTTGATATTTTAGTCTTGTGTCACATATTTGATTATATATCATTATAACCCTCTCTCAATAATGAAGAAAAGAATTACAAAAATAAACTCTTCACTATAAATGTAGAATCATAAATTAGAAGGAACCTAAAGATGTCATCAAGTCCAGTTCCCCACGCTCATGACAGGACCAAGCACCATCTAGACCATCCCTGATAGTTATTTGTGTAACCTACTCTTAAATATCTCCAATAATGAAGATTCCACAGTCTTCCTATGTAATTTATTCCAATGCTTAACCACGCTGACAGTTAGGATGTTTTTCCTAAGGTCCAACCTAAAGCTCACTTGCTGCAATTTAACTCCATTGCTTCTTGTCCTGTCATCAAAGTATAAGGAGAATAATTTTTCTCCCTCCTCCTTGTAAACTTTTAGATAATTGAAAACTGTAATGTCTCCTCTCTGTTTTCTCTTTTCCACATTAAACAAACACAATTCTTTTAATCTTCCCTAATTCTTTAATGTTTTCTAGACCTTTAATCATTTTTGTTGCTCTTTTCTGGGCTTTTCCAATTTTTCCACATCTTTCCTTACATGTAGACACAGAACTGGACACAGTACTCCAGCTGACGCCTATTCAGCATGGAGAAGAATTGTAGAATTACTTCTCATGTCTTGCTTACAGCATTCCTGCTAATATATCCCAGAATAACGGATGCTTTTTTGCAACGTCACACTGTCTGATAATTAGCTTGTGGTTTGCTATGACCCTACATCTTTTTCAGCAGTACTCCTTCTTAGACAGTCATTCCCCATTTTGTATGTGTGTAATTGATTGTTCCTTCCTAAGTGGAGTACTTTGCATTTGTTCTTATTGAATTTCATCCTATTTACCTCAGACCATTTCTTTGGTTTATCCAGGTCATTTTGAATTACACTCCTATCCTCCAAAACATTTGCAACCCCTCCCGGCTTGATATCATCCGCAAACCATACTCTCTATGCCACCATGTAAATCATCAATTAAGATATTGAGCCAGACTCAGAATTGATCCCTGAGGAACTCCACTCTATATGACCTTCCAGCAGGACTGTGAACCATTGATAACTACTCTCTAGGAACAACTTAAAAAAACAACAAATAGTCTGGTAGCACTTTAAAGACTAACAAAACATGTAGATGGTATCATGAGCTTTCGTGGGCCCACAAAAGCTCATGATACCATCTACATGTTTTGTTAGTCTTTAAAGTGCTACCAGACTATTTGTTGTTTTTTTAAGTTGTTCCTGTACAGACTAACCCAGCTACCCCCTGAAGCTTCTCTAGGAACAGTTATCCAACCAGTTATGCAGCCACCTTATAGTAGCCCCATCTAGATTTCCTTTCCCTAGCCTATTTATGAGAAGATCATGTGGGAGCTACAGATTATGAATTATTCAGATTATGTCTAAGATTCCCTCAGTTCATATCATGGCCCCATTGAAGTCAGTGGAAATACTCCCCTTAATTCCAGAACACAAGGATTTCACACCCTTATTTCATTCTCTTCTACTTTTGCTTTTTGTGGTTTATCTAACAAATACAACTGTGTAAACTCCTGAATTATGTGGGACCATATATTCCCATGATTTGAATGGCCTGGATCATGGAGAAGTACAGCAAAAACAATAGCACTAATACCTGCACACCAATACACAATGCACAGCATGAAGCCCTCCTGTATAAAACAAAGTCACTGAAAGCACTCAAAATATCCAGAGATGTGTGCAATAGCAATGATGGGCTGAAGGTTTGTTCCAGTGAAAGTGCATATAGGGAGAAAACTATTGGGCACTTTTACACTGGATATAATGCAGACTAGCACAGTAAATAGAATTACCATTTTATTAGAAAAATTTAAATCTTGCTTGAAATTTTAACATCTTTTTCCAAAATACAAATATAATGGAAATATAATTAAATATAATATCTGTGTTCCAATTTAGTATCATAATAATGATCATTACAATTAAATTATATATAGTAAAGCTAGCAATGTCCTACACCTGGTGAAGATGGACTGTAACATTTAATTCTGTTCCCTTTTGTGAGCGCCACCATCAACAAAGCTAAAAAGCTGAAGACATGCAGCTCCAGCAATCGGGATAAATTGTAAAGTGGCAGAATATCATCAGAATGTAATATATTCACAAGAGCTGCTTGACAGTACATCAGATGCTCAACAGGCAACATTTTCAGAGATCTGTAACTTCGAACAGAGTGTAGCAGTTCACACTTGGCAGTGGATAACCATTTTATTGAAGGTGCTTACCTAAGAACTACTGTTTACCTGGACACACAGCATCACTCTTTCTGCCTCAGAATGAGATTTGGTACGCAGAAAACATGAGAGTGACCAAATACCTTTCAACTTCCTAGAGTCCAAAGGTATAATGTGATGTTGGATAAAGTTGCAAAACAAATGAGAAAACGATTGCCAATTCCTAAGTGAAGGCTATTACTAATATTTTTTTTCTTTTAGCTGAAGCAAAATATTGAATGCATAAGTCTGATGAACTTTTTGGCAGATATTTTGTGGTGTATAATCTTTCACTTTCAAAAATATGTGCTGCAGCTGTTGTGTGATAAATATTTAGCTTACTGAAGCCTACTTAATATTGCAATGGAATCAACAGAACTACCTAAGATATAGATTTCTTATGTGATAACATAATATCTGCTAATGTTATGCAATTAACGAGCTCCACAAATCCAGTTCAAAAATCCTCTGTCCAAATGCATCTGAAGCACAAGACAACTAATTCAATGTGTCAGGTCATGCACTGTCGCATGTAAATCCAAAGTTTTCAATGTAGTTCCACAGCATAATTTAAAATAGTATTTGGCCCCTGTTTTTCTCAAATGAACAAGAAAAAGTTGTCAGGGGAAGACATTTTAAATTTCAGTTTTCTAAATGGCTATTACAAACAAAGGAACTGATTAGACTCCCACTCAAATCAATGCAGAGTGTACAACAAATAAATAAATAAATAAATAATGGGCACTTGTTCCTTTTAACAGTTTCATTTTATGGAGCAAGGACAAGAAGAATTCATTTGAATAAACTAAGTTAATCTTTCCCTCAGTCAAAAAGCAGCCTGAACTTATTAAACAAAATCATTTCTGAATATTTTAAGAAACACGTTTACATTAGCAGTACACCTACATTTAAGAGAAATAATGCAGTTCTGCTTCTATTCTCTCACTATGCTTAATTGCTGAAGCAAAATAATTGCGTCAAAAAGAATTCACCCCACAAAAAACCCCAAACCACATACACTGTGTTTTGCTCTGATTTTGTGCTACCCTTTCTAAAATGAGACAAGGACTCACAAGGCATGTAAATGTAGCTACATAAACACAAAAGTCATATTTTCAGCTTTACCATAGCTGGCCCTCTGTTTTATACCTTGACTTTTGCAACCATTGAGCTTCACTTGATTACTAATTTACAGGTGCATTTAAACCCACTGACGGCTGGTCTAGACTCAGTATTGTACCACTACAATATGTCAGTTAGAGGGGATTATTCCCCTCACCCATCCCCCCAAAATAGTTACCACCCTATTGCAGATGCAGTTACGCCACTGTAAAGATGCATTACACCAGTATTGTTATTCCATTTCCAATATGGCAATAAGTTATGGAGGTATAAGCACCTTTATACTGGTACAACTGTGTCCATACTCATGAGGCATGTCTACACTAGGAAATTATTTTTAAATTTATTTTGAAATAGTAATGCCCAAAATAACTATTTTGAAATATCGTGTCCACACTACAGGGAAGCCTCAAAATTAGTCTGAGGCAGCCACCCTTAATGTGGATGCACTACATCGACTTAGAGCCTCAGGAAAAACTGGAGAGTAATTACTTTGAATGACTCTGGGAAGTAGTTATTTTGAAATAGCAGCAGTGGAGCATCCACACTACTGCTATTTCAAATAAGTGTTACTCCTCATGGAAAGCAGGAGTTATTATTTCAAAATAACCAGCCCCTTATTTCAAAATAACAGGCTTGGTAATGTGGATGCTCTGCTTGTTATTTCAAAATAAAGAGTTATTTTGAAATAACTTCCTAGTGTAGACCAGGGCATGGAGACTATAACCCTTTGACTATGCCGGTATAGTTAAAAGAGTACAGATTTGATGTTTAGACTAGACTCACATGTGAGTAGTTTACATGGACCTCTCTGGGACTATCCCTGTGTTTAAAAAAAAAAAGCCATTCAAGTGAATATATGCAGGATAGAGGACTTAGAGCTAGACTTTCAAAACTATTTGAGTATCTAATAACGTAGCAGTGGTCTCCAACCTTTTTAAGCATGATATCACTTTTTGAATTTAAGTGCAATCCAAGATCTACCTCAAACCCAAATACCCTTGCCCCGCCTCCTTTGTGCTCCTTCTTCGAGGCCCCACCCCTGCTCACTCCATCCTCTCTCCCTTCCCCATCTTCCCTCACTTTCACCAGGCAGGGGCAGCAGGTTGGGGTTCAGGCTCTTGTCTTGGATTAAGGGATTTGGAGTGTGAGGGGGGCTCTGAGCTGAGCTTGGGGCAGGCAGTTGGGGTGCCAGAGAGGGATTGGTGCAGGTTCTGGGAGGAGGTTTGGATGCAGGAGTGCTCAGGACGAGGGAAGGGACTTGGGGTACAGGAGGAGGATTCATGACTGGGGTAGGGTTTCAGGATGTGGGCTCCAACTGGGCACCACTTACCTCAGGTGGCTCCTGGGTGGTGGTGCAGTGGGGCTAAAGCTCACCCCTGCCCTGGCTCTGCACTACTACCAAAAACAGCCAGTGAACTTCCTCCCGTGTCCTGCTGTGCCCCCTACCCTGCTCTGTGGAGATAGGATACAGGGTGGAAGAGGAGGCACATTGACATCAGCACCCCTCTTCTCCCTCCCCTGCCCTGCATAGCAAGCAGGAGGCTCCTGGGGGTGGGAGGAGGCAGCTCCAAGGCAAAGAGCAGGAGATGTGCAGCAGTAGGGGGAAGGGGCAGCTGAAGTGCTGGCACTTGATAGCCTCTTGGCCAAACTAGTCAGGATCACCTGTCGGAGGCTGCAAGATCTACCAGTAGATCCCGATCTACTGGTTGGTGACCAATGATGTAGATCAACAGTTAATGAGATTTTTAAGTGCCATTTGATTTAAATAAGAATTAGGTGCCTGTCCTGTTAGGGCACCTTTGAAAATCCCACGAGGCACCTATCTGCAGCATTGGATGCTAAAACACCTTTATAAAACTTGTCCCTTAGCTTTATCTACAACACAAGTTGCACTTTTTTAACTATTTCATTAGAGCTCAAGTGGTATAACGCCTTATATGTGGACACAGTTTTACCAGTATAAAGGTGCTTATGTTAATATATCATAGACTCATAGAGAAGTAGGACTGGGAGAAACCTTGAAAGGGCATGTAGTTCAGCCCTCTGCACTGAGGCTGGACCAAATAAACCTAAATCAGGGGTGGGCAAAACCAGGCCCAGATCCAGCCCATCAAGCATTTCTCTTCAGCTCACTCAGCTGATTAGCAAAGCGTGCATTCTTACAGCCTGCAGCGTGTGTTCAGCTGCTTCTCCCCCACCTTGCTCCATCTTGCAGCCTAGCTGTTCCCAGGATTCTCCTGTGTGACAAATTTGTGGCCATGTTGTGACAATGTTGTGACAAATTTCTGGCCATGCTCCTGGGTCTCATGCTACTGATGGATAATATTAGCCTCAGAGACTTGCTGTGGTCCTATACACACCCTTTTTTCTTTACAGCTTAGTGAGCCATACTCATCACAGGCTAGTCCATGTTTTTAGGGTGAAAACCCCCTGATAGTCCTAGTCTCCCTTCTTGGGACAGGCTCTGCGTTGGGGGAAGGTTTGGGGGAAACCTGTGCCTTCCCGCTAATCCGGGTTCTGGCCCAGGGACCCTAAAGTGGCAGCAGTAGTCAAGGTTGTTTTTCCTTCCAAATTGGCAGCTTTTTCCCTGGGCCACTTCCCCAAACAACCCATCCAAAATGTCTCCCTCTGGTTCCTGTTAACCAGCTCTCAGCTCACACACAGCTTCTTCTTGTTCCTCCCTTTCTCCTTCTGGTGCATCGCTCTTTGTCTGCTCCCCCAACCCCCCACAGTTACCTAGGGTAAGCCTTTTAAAGCAACTCTACTGGCTGTAATTGGCTGCCCCAGATGTTTACCTGCCTTCATTTTATTGCAGCAGACTCTAGGGCTGCGTCTAGACTGGCATGATTTTCCGCAAATGCTTTTAACGGAAAAGTTTTTCTGTTAAAAGCATTTGCGGAAAATAGCGTCTAGATTGGCACGGACGCTTTATGAAAAGCACTTTTGCGGAAAAGCGTCCGTGCCAATCAGACGCTGTTTTGCAAGAAAGCCCGATCACCATTTTCGCCATCGGGCTTTTTGCGCAAAAACAGTCCTGAGCTGTCTACACTGGCCCTCTTGCGCAAATACATTTGTGCAAGAGGGCTTTTTCCCGAACGGGAGCAGCATAGTATTTGCGCAAGAACACTGACAAACTTACATCAGATCGTCAGTGTTCTTGCGCAAATTCAAGCGGCCAGTGTAGACAACTGGCAAGTTTTTCCGCAAAAGCAGCTGCTTTTGCAGAAAAACTTGCCAGTCTAGACGCAGCCTAGTAGTTTACTCGGGAAAGAGAAAACCACTTATCCAGTGCCCTGTATACCTGCCTTCTACCAGAATGTGGCAAGCTGCTGGCTTAGGTCTGTCACGCTCTTCAGAGTAGGGGATGCAGGAGAGAGAGGAATGCTGAAGTCAGGGTGTTCCCCTGCCCTTGTACCCCATTGCTGCAGAGCAGGGTTAGGGAGAGGGAGATGCACAGTAGAGCTGCTCCCGCTGAAGCATGATGATAAGTTATTGAGAAGAGTCAGTGCATTGTTTCTAATATTTCAGTGCTCATGCACTCTCTCTCTCTCTCTCTCTCTCTCTCTCTCTCTCACACACACACACACACACAGTCACTGTCATACACGCACTGGCCACACACACTCAATGTCATAAAATCTGTGTCTCAGATACAGTGTGTCTCTCTTTCACACTTAGACTATGTCTACACTACAGGCTTCTTGCACAAGTAGTTTTTTGCGGAAGAGATCGTCCGCAAAAACTTCTTGCATAAGAGCACGTCCACACTGCAAAAGTGCATCAAAAAAGCAATGCGCTTTTGCGCAAGAGAGCATCCAGCCTGCATGGAGACACTTCTGAAAGGAAACTCTGATTGCTATTTACAGAATGGCCACCAGGGCACTTGTACTTTTTTCAATTGCCTCTTTTTGTGCAAAAAAACTCTGTACCCTGTCCACACACACCTTTTTGCACAAGAGCTCTTGCGCAAAAAGGAGTTATTCCTCGTAGAAGGAGGAATACCTACACCAGAAAAACTGCTCTGTTCTTTCGTTTACTTGCTCAAAAACGTGCTTGAGG
Source organism: Rafetus swinhoei (assembly GCA_019425775.1). Lineage (NCBI taxonomy): Eukaryota > Metazoa > Chordata > Testudines > Trionychidae > Rafetus > Rafetus swinhoei. The sequence continues at coordinate 182,896,433 of CM033437.1, read as the reverse complement.
TGTGGACGCTCTGTGAGGTTTTGCGCAAAAACTGTGTAGTGTAGACCTAGCCTTAGGGTGCATCTACACTGCACCCTTAACTCGAAATAAGCTATGCAATTTGAGCTATGCAAATTGCATAGTTTATTTCTAGTTAATTTCTAGTTAATATCTACACAGTGCCAAATTTTGAAATAAACAGCTATTCCAAAATGTCCCTTAATCCTCATGGAACGAGGTTTACAGGGATGTCGGAATAGCATGCCCGTTATTTCAAAAGATATTTCAAAATAATGGGCGCACTGTCAAGATGTGGAATAGCCATTTTGGAATACTAGAAGTATCCCAAAATAGCACTGCAGTGTAGATGTACCCTTACACACACTTTCTCCCTCTGTAGCCCCAGACCCACACCTTCCACCTGAGGTCCCACCTGTTCTGGGAGCAGAGCTGACCTGTGACCATGTATCAAAATTCATGACATTGCCCCCCTGCAAAAATTATTGTCCACGCCTGACCTAAACCATCCCTGACAGGTCTTTGTCAAACCTGTTTTTAAAAACCTCCAGTGAGGAATATTCACGTATAGGAAGGACAATAACTTACAATGGTATAAGTCACCAGCATTAGGAATTGTGCTGTTATAATTATTAAGGGGGGAAAACCACACCCCTAACTGAAATTGATATAGCAGCACAAAATCTGTGTGTAGACTAGTTCTTAGAGGCTCATAAATCTTGATTATAGATCCCAAAGCAGTACTTAATCTATTTTGTACATATATTTATTTATGCCTCTGAGCACAAATCTGGTCTTCAGTTTTCTATACTAATACTATAGAGCAAAACAAGTCAGTTGGCATATATTTTCTATCATAGTGACTTGAAGGTAAAAGGGTTTCATTTCATACAGCTATTTAACTCAGTTCAAAGAGCTGCACATTCAGATTTCCTGCAGAGCAATACCAAACCTAAAGATTGACAGATGAATCTACTCTTTTCTTTATTGTTTCAATACCTGCTACACTATTCAGCAGCACCATATATATATATACACACACACACAGGTTGGTCCTGTATGAAGGATTTTTCCGGACCATGGGAGGTCATTTCAGGGGTTCCCCGCTACTCCCTTCCCACTTTCTGGCTCTCCCCGAAGCCCAGCTGTGCACACCGGCTCCCTGTCCCTCTGCATTTGCAGCCCAGCTAAGATTCCTGCCCCACTCCAGCTGAGCTGCTCAATGGCTCCCTTCCCCCTCTCCTTCCTCCCCTGCAGCCCAACTGAGCCCACATGCCAGCTCCCGGGCTGTCACCCCCTGCAGTGTGTCAGGACTCTCTGCTCCTGGAATATCCGTAGTCATGCCAGACCACTGATGTTGCCAGACCAGAGAATCCCGGATTTTAGAGGGGCAACCTGTATATATACACCATGAGTTTTTCTAAACCCCTAATTTAATGTCAAGATGTTAACCTTTTTCCTATATTATTTACCTCCTTTAGTTTTCTGAGTGTATATTCTTAACCACTCCATCTAAAATCCCTCATGTTTTGACTGCCGTTGCCCAGAATAAAATTGACATTTCCCCTAAAGATTACATTCATTTTACCTTTTTGAAAAGCTTCTTGAACTTTAGAAATACCTTTAGCTTTCTGCAGTAGATGATTGGTTTTCCCTATTTCTATATCTTTCAGTTTTGAGTTTCAGGCTGCAATTAAAATTTTTTACCACAGAGGAACAAATGGGTAACTGATGTGTGATGTGGAGATGCTGGCCCATATTTCAGATTGTGCAAACTTCCAAGTTACTTTCATTTAGTGAATAAAGTCTAGAAATGTGTTTGGCTATGACTTTGCTGGGAGGCAAAATGTTTGTTCCTTAGTGTTGCTTTAACCTTTTTCCAAACTTCACTGAAACAAATGCTAAATAGAAGATTCTTGCAAGTGAGAACGGGAGATTTGATTCTTTAGCATTTTGCTTTTAATTCAACGAAAAACTAACTGCTGTGGGCCAAATTCTGCTTTCACTTACATCAGTATAAATCTAGTGTTACCGCATTAGCACAGAAATAATTGAAAACAAAATTAGATCCTACATAAGCACCCTGTCTTGCAGATTCATTAGTAAAGCAAAATTCCCATTTCAGGTAAGCATGGAACAACAAAATTCTGCCTCCTTGCAAAATAACCTCCTTTTCATTCATTTTGCCTTTAGTCCAATCATTCATACTAACTTGCATCAACTGCCACACCCATTCACCTTCAAATGATAGTGCTTCTGGACATTACTACCGATAAGCTCTTGACAACTAAAGGGGAAACATCTAATGTAAACATAAAACCCAAATTGGTAAATGTGAGGCTGCTCAAATATTTTTCAACATTAAATAGTCCTTAATAACTAGTTATCAAGAATACCAGTCAAGTCTGTTACACAGTAGCTTCAGTATTAGTTCATGATATCCATTTATCTTCATAAATACTGTGTATACAGTACATAGGATTCACTGGGTAATAATAATATGTGGTAAATTACCCAATAGCAAACCAGTTAAAACTTTTGATGGTTCATCTTTCAAATTTGTATTTTATTTTATTTCATTTTATTTTACTTTATTTTTGAGAGAAAGAGAAAAACACAGGGAGAGAGAGAGATGGGTTAAAAAATGGGGGTAAATTCTGCCAATGCATCTCTCCAGCCTCCTCTTTGATTTAATAGAGGACAGAAAATTAAGCATGAGTCGTGATGTCATTAGCATATTTTCTGCCAATTCTTTTCGTGCAAGGGGTTTTTGCGCAAAAGGAAGCAGTGCAGCTGCTTCTGTTTTGTGCAAACCCCCCCCCTTTTGCGCAAGATCGTTATGAATTCATAAGGATCTTGCGCAAAAGGGGGGGTTTGCACAAAACGAAAGCCCTTGGATTAGATTATGGACTCAACAGAGGCCATGTACTGAATTAAAGGAAGGTAAATATTAAGCTATACATTAATTGTAACACAGAGTGAAACTACCAGTTTCTGTCTTGATTCCATGCAGTCTTACTGAATGTGGTTCTCTATTGTTTACTTATAGTGGAAATTTAGAGCCTGTTTTTTTCCCAAAGTCCCATACAATATATTTTTTACAATGTATGGTCTTCTATTTTGTTCACCTGCTATGATTACCTTCAAAGTAAATATTTGACACTTAATTAAATGAACCTTTATTCATCTGAATATCTTTTCTGCTTCTTGGAAGGAAGTTCATAATAATTTGTAACTGAATATTATTGAAATATGCAGTTCTGGAAATAGATGTTGATCATTTGAGAACTGTTTTTTAACTGCTGACAATACTGAGGCAATCTCGATAGCAGAATTGCATCTAATGTTACTATACAGTGGCTTCTACATGATTCATTTTAATTTATTATCGCTACTTATCCAAGTCATTTTCCAGAAAAATTATTTTCTTAGATTACATATTTAAAGCTTTGCAAAGAACTTCAGCAAATATCTGCAACATAAATAACTTAATGGTCATAAGTTTTATAATTAGATTACCTATTTCCCTCATTGTGTTCTTGTTCAGGCACGCAGAAGCTGCTTTGGGACATTAAATTTCATAGATAGGCTAAAGTTGTGTTACTTCAAATATCTTTTTAATTTTTTGTGCAGTGGAGACAGGATAAAAAAAATCAATTGGAAGAGGCTACCTAGCACATTGTTTGCTTGTTTTTCACTTTTTCTGTGCTTATTAAAAGAACAATTGAGATGCCCACAAAATCCTTAAATTGTTTTCCAGGTTAGATATTCTATTCAACAGTGAAATTGTCTTTACTAAGTTTCTACAAGATACTGATTTTGTGCTATTTTAATTGGCTTGTGCATGAAAGCTTCAGGGGGTCCAATTGCTGGCTTTATATAAGCTAAATGATTATGGTGTGTTAGATTTGAGCGGTAGCTGTTTGTACACTAGCAATGACTTCTGCATATAGGTAGCTGGCCAGCTTGTTAGTCCATTGTGACAGGTCATAGGTGAGAGGAGAACAATTCAAATTAGGATTTGGTTTGTTTATTCTCAAAATAAATTCATCTGCAGTTTCCACTTTATTTCATCATTTTAAGGATGTTTCTGTTTCAAAAATCAAATAAAGGTGGCAAAGGTGACTGGGTCATTAGTGCAAACTATTTGCTTCCCTTTGTCCCCTACAAGCTCACACAAGTGTGGCTGGACAGTATGTAGTTCTCCAATTATAAGAATAGGCTATTGTAGAAAAATACACATTGTCACCCCTTTTTTGGCATTAGTGGTTAGTCAATATAGACTTGTTGGATTATTTCTGTTAGGAAGATAAATTGATTATATGGGTCAGGTGTTTCTCTCATCTAGATAATTTTTATAATACATTTTAAAAATAAAATGAAATGATTTGTTGGAACAAAATATTTTGATCAACCCAAAACTAGATTTTTTTCAGAATTTTCCTTCATTCCTTCATTTTCACTCCTGTTCAAAATCAAGCCAGCTTAAGAAATCACAAAATGCTTCATGAACCAAACTTCCATCCTTCTCACAGCTCTACTAACAACCCTTCATTTGAAAAGTTCAACTCTAGTCCTGCTCTTTATCTCTTGTTCCTAATGTCTGGTTTCCCATCCTGCCTCATACCATGACTTTTTAGCCATTAATTGCTAAGCTATAAAATTGCCAAATGCTTTTGGAAAATTGAAGTCTATCACATCACTGTAAAAACAACAAAGAGTCCTGTGGCACCTTAAAGACTACCAGATTTATTTCTGGCATGTGATAATGTCGGGTTTTATCCACAAAAGCTTAGGCCCAAATAAATCTATTAAGTCTTTAAGATGACACAAGACTCCTCATTGTTTTTGCAGATACAGAGTAACACAACTGATACTGGTCACATTACTGTGTTCCCCTTATCCATCATAGCAGTAATATCTTCCAAAGACCATTAAACATGTCCTCTTATGGATGACTCTCTAGCTGGCTTTCCTTAACACAAATTGTTTTTTCAGGAACTGTGTCTTCCTCCACAACAAATTATAAGGTAGATTTCAAGATATCCCCCATGACTATACATTTTCATATTTAATCTTGTGATCTTATTCTTTTAAACTAAATCAATAGAGCTCTATTTGCCACCTAAAATCTCACCAATTTCTTTGGAATCAAAGGATCATTTAAAACTTTTGAGTGAAGATTTTGCTGGGTATATGCTATCTGAACTCAGTGCTGTGTTTTGCTTCATGTGCATCTTTTCTTTTCCCCAACCAATTCTGCTGTCTGCCCTCTACTTAGCTACTACTCTGTCATCCCTACACAATTTGATCTTTCATTTTCATGCTGGGCAAATCTCTCTCCTCCCTTCCCCTTGAAGAGACAGGCAGAGTAATCATTTAACAGCTTTGCTATTTCATACACTTACATCATTTTTAAGTGGCCCAAAGGAGTTTTTTTAATCTTTCTATCTGAACTAGCTGATTTCATCTCTGTTTGATAGCTAAAACTTCTGCACCAGGCAGGCAAGAATTAAATTACACTGTATTTCATAACGCTCTGCATCAGCTTTACTTTAGTACTATTATAAAACTATTTTAAAATAAGTAATGTTTAATTAGTTACTCCTCTGCAGTAATCCATTAGATACTTATTAGGTGTTAACTATATGGTAGTAGGCAAAACTCAATGATCATTAATTCTTATCTAATTATTTCTTCAATAATACATTAATTACTCAGAACTATGTCTTGACTCCTTAACTCATGCTGAGTAGTCACTTGCTCCCATGGGTTGTCCAACTGACCTCAACAGAATTTGTTGCTCAGTGTAAGAGAGAGAATTTGCCCCTTAATTTAATAGCACTTAACTACTTCACACAGTGTGAATAAAACTTAGTGAGAGTTAAAATAATATTTAATTATTTACTCCTATTAAAAGTGCACCTATTATTTACTTAATACTTAACTGCATACATGGTTTTGCACAGAGCAGATGGTGGTGCAGTAATGCATGCAATCAGTGTCGGAAGAATTCCCAATAGAAGTGGATTGCAAATAAGGATCTAAAGAAGGAGAGAGAAGGATGTGGGAGGCTGTTCCCAGTGCAAGAAAGAGAGTGAAAGGAAGCATGAAGCCAAGTCTAGAAGGAAGAGATAAAGACCCCAATTCTAGAAAGCACTTAAGCACATGCTTACTCCCCACTGAAGTAAAAGGCACTTAAGCAAGATGAAGTGGGTGGGTTTTGCCCATGAAAGCTCATGATACCATATGTTTTTGTTAGTCTCAAAGGTGCCACAGGACTGCTTGTTGTTTTTAAAGTTACAGACTAACACAGCTACACCCCTAGACTTAAGTAGGTGTTTGCTAAGTTCATGCTTCAGGGCATCATGGAAAAGCCCACCAAAGCCATTGAATGAAGGGATTAATACAATTCTGCTGAGTGCTAAGAGATTTTTGGTGGTATAAGAACTATTTGATTCAGGGGAATCTGTTCTAAATTAATGAGTGTTCTTACACAGCCTCAAATTGCCCTTCTCTAGTGACCAGAGTTAGTCCTAATGAATAGCTAAGCACATCATTAGCAAGAGTGGGTGAAGACTACACTTAAACTCATGTACCCTGAATCAAGTTGGTTCTCTGCCTCCCCACACACACCTTTTACCTAGCCGCCTTCTGAAGGAGGGAAAGTGCAAGCATGCAGGGGCTTTAAGACTTTTTTAATTCCATGCATATAACTGCATTTAGTGTTTTAAATTGTTTCCATCTTTTGCTTCATGTAGCCTCTGCTTGCACTTGTGATGAAAACCTCAGTAGTAACATGGGGCCAAATTCTCTACTGGAGTAATTCCATTGAAGTCAGTGGATGCAAGCAGAGATTTTGGCCTGTGATAGATTGCTTTTAAAATCAGAGTTAGAGATAACAAAATAATAACGTTTTGCAGGTATATAATACCCACCCTCTGACTGACAGCTATCAGTTCTTTGACTGACAGTTGTCTTCCTAATATTCCCCTGATGGCTAGTCTCCCAGCAATAAAATTGCAGGTTAGTTTGTACTAAAACAATCCAGTCAACTGATACATAGTGATTACCTAAGGAACACTAGACCCTTCTGTCACAGTTCAGAGCAACTGCACCTTTATTTCTTCTCAGTGGTTCAGCAAGAGCAACCATTCTCAGGCTTCCACTTCCCCAGCTGTTGCCTCTCTCAGGTGGAGACGTGTCCCACTCTCTTCTGACCAGAGTATTTTCAAGTTGTAAGGTTCCCTGCCTACATTGTGCCACTATCACCAAAGAGTCTACCTAAGCAAATCTGCTTGCTTTCTCTTCATAGACTTTGAATAGAGGGATTGCTAGATGTAAAGTTACCGAACAGAATTTTCTAAGCAAGCCTACTTTATTCTTAATGTAAAAAGCATTGCAGATAAAACATATGAAAAAAAATAAAAGAACCTAAACTATTTCTAATCATTTTACCAGATTTCATCTGGACTCTGAGATAAATCCTTCAACCCCACCAAGAGAATTCCTTGTGGTTCCAAGTTCAGAGCTTCAGCCAAAAACAAGCACAGTCTTATGAGGCCACAGTAGACCCAGTTTTTCCAATCCTCCCTTAAAGTTCAGGTTTCCCATGAATCAGGGGTCAAGTCTGTTAGCTGGATCAGGAAAAAGGCCCTGAGTCAGGTTAAACCTCAGGCTTTTATTCAACTGTATTTTATTTGTTGGTCTCTGGGGAATCCAGTTTGGACTAGTATGTACATTTCTCCCCTGGGGAAAAGGTAACTTCAGAGGCTAATGGAAAAAGTCCATTAGCATTCCCAGTGCCTACTAAAGAAGGTACGTATGATGCCAAAACAACAAATACACAACTGCCTTTTTAATGCTATGTACCCTAGATGTATTAACCCTAATTCAGTAAGCTTTACTGAGTTAAGTTAAATCTTATCTTAATTTCTTAAGATTTGTTCAGAACATTTACAAGATATTGTGAGTATGTCAAATCTTCTGGTTGTATGTAACAGAAAAATAACTGTGGACCTGAGAGATGGATTCCTGATTAGAATACTACAATTATTCTAGTGCAAATATACTTGTTTACTTTGCATTTTATAATATTTACTGTATGTCTTATATGTGATTGACTATTTTAGAGCTGTTATCATTCATACATTTTATTTGAGCAGGTCCAAGACGATGTTCCTTTTTAATTTGACTTTCTTCTGGGGTAGAAGTCATCTAGAAAATTTAATAAAGGGGGGGATTCTGGAGAAGTAAGGCCCTGACACTTTAAAATTTTTTGCTGTCTTTCTATCTACAGTATTTATATTGCCTTCATTTCTGTGATGCTTGTTTCATGTACTGTATGCTGGACAGTAACATAAAAGGATTCCATGTTTCTAAAACTAAACTGGCTCTTTATTAAGAGCACTATTTGCAATGCTACTTGGATTCCAGTCATGTGTATGCAGACTGGCTTCCTGGTGTCTTCTTTTCTCTCCTGAAACCTGTGCTCCATGCTTTCCAGGTTCACGAATGTTACTTCTGTAGTTGAGTGTCTCATAATTTTTAATATTTTCATTTTCACAATACCCTTCTCAGGTAGGGAATTATTATTGCTCTGTTGAATATATGGATAATAGAGGCACAGAGAAATGAAGTGACTTGCCCAAGATCACATAGGTGGAGCAGATAATACATCTTCTCTCTTGTAAACATATATTGACAGTGGGAAATCTTTGTGACTCTGAATTAAAGTTAAATGTAAACATTGGAGTTAATTTTTGCATGTCTTAAGATGCATTTCACCTGAAAGGAGTGAAATAGGTTACCGTGACTACATAATGATGCAAAAATGTGGGGTACTCGCTTTTGTTTCCAAGGACATTCAAGTACATATATGAGAGTTTGTCTGTCTGTATCTGTCCATCTGTCTATTTGTTCGAAAACTCCTGATAAACCATAGGAACTAGGACTACCTAACTGAGTATACAGCTTTTTCTTATAACTTAAAACAAGGCAAGAGTTTGGTTGTGCCAGGAAAATGGGATGTGCTTGGAATGGGATTCCAGGCAGGTGAAAGGAGCTGGCTTGGAGCTCCCTCCCCATCTGGGATAGACCCAGACCACACACTCCATTCTCCCTGAGGGGGAGTGAGGAGGCTGAAACTCCCTCCCTCCTCCCAATTAATACTGGAACATTGCTGGGTGTTCCCCTTCATCAGAAAGCAAGGGGAAAGTGCACACTTTGCGTATGTCTACATTACAGAGTTTTGTCAGAAAAACGACCATTTTTCCAACAAAACCTGAGTTACATCCACACTGCAATCACGTTCTTCTGAAAGTAAATTGAAAGAACAGAGGGTTTTTTCCAGCATTGGTAATCCCCTTTCTATGAGGAAGAAGCCTTTTTCCAAAAGAGCTCTTTTGGAAAAAGGCATATGTGGACGGGGAAGAGGGAGTTCTTTCACAAGAAAAGGAAAGAGGGAAAAGCACAGGTGCCCTGGTGGCCATTCTGCCCATAGTAATCACAGCTTACATGCGAGATAGTGTTCATTCAGTGTGAATGCTATCTTTTGAAAAAAGCAGATCACTTTTTCCATGCACTTTTGTGTGTGGACGCTCTCTTTCGGAAGAAGTTTTTTCAGAAGATCTCTTCTGAAAAAAGGCTCTTCCAAAAGAAGCCTTCACACTAGACATAGCCTTTGCTACATTCCTCATTCTGGCTGGAGAACACAGGGGGCAGATGAATATGGACTTTCCCCAGCCAGGGCACATGGACCTCTCTGCTGGCTGTGTCCGCTGGAACTGCAGAGGCAATAGAGAGACTCTTTTTACCTGGCCCCAATCTGCTGCAGTGAGAGAGGGCCGGCAGTTCTCTCTTCTTGTGGCAGCCTGCATACTGAACCCCTCATCCCCAGCCCCACCCCAGAGCAATTATTTAAGTGAAGCCGCCAAAAAAGCCACCAAAATTAATTGAGTTAAGGACCCAAGCAATGTCAGGTGAATCTTTTAGTGGACTATACATTAAATTTACAATTAATAATTGAGGAGGCAGACCTTGATTTTAATTTCATCAGTAGTGATTTCCTTCACTTCTAGAGCAGCAGTAAGTCTTTTATCAGAGATGAACTCTTGCAAACAAGCCTTTCTAACTTGCTTGAAAACTCCTGATGTATAAATGAAAACTTCAGAAAATATTTTAGTTGATTTTTGGTGGGAAAAAAATTCCTCCTCATCTTACATTCCCAGCATCTGCTTGTCTACAAGTTGCAGTTTACCTGTATAATGTTTGCAGGGCATCTCACAGTCCTGTTGGTCAAAAAGAACCCTTCTCTTTCAAAGTCCTTTTCTCCGTGCTTAAATAATTCCAAGTGATTGCACAGATATTATATAAATTACTGACATTATCAAACTTGGGCACCTAAAGTTAGGCACCTGAATACAATTGCCCTTATTTTTAGAGATGCTGAGGATTTCATTAAAGTTGATGGGAGCCATGGGCCTGGGTCAGAGTCCTAGAGTTTAAGGCCATAAAGGAACACTAAATTATCTAATCTAACCACCTGCATATTGCCATCACCACCACCCCAAACATTCATACATTAAACCAACAACAAGAACTAGATCAATATATTGCAGCCCATAGGAAACTTAGACTATTATAGGCCACAGGCAAAGAATAGGAGGGACCAAGGTACACCTATGCTTAAGCCACTCACAATGACAGGGAGATGCTTAAGTGAGAGACACACAGATAATTCTGGCAAGTGATCTGCCCCTATATGCTACAGGCAAAGGCAACTCCCCACTCAAGGTGACTGCTAATCTGATATGGGGAATATTCCTTCCCAACCCCATATATATGGTGATGAGTTAAACCATGAGCACGTGACTGATTAAACCTGCCAGACAAGCATCTGTCAGAGCACAGTTTGGAATGGGTTCCATATGAAGAGAGATTAAAAAGACTTGGACTTTTTGTTTTAGAAAAGAGGAGACTAAGGGGAGCTATGATAGAGGTCTATAAAATCATGACTAGTGTGCAAAAAGCCAATAAGGAAAAGTTATTTACTTATTCCCACAATATAAGAACTAGGGGTCACCAAATGAAATTAATAGGCAGAAGTTTTAATGCAAACAAAAGGAAGTTTTCTTTACTCAGCGCACAATCAACCTGTGGAACATCTTGCCAGAGGATGTGGTGAAGACTAGGACTTTAACAGGGTTCAAAAAAGAGCTAGATAGATTCATGGAGGTTAGGTCCATCAATGGCTATTAGCCATGATGGGTAGTAATGGTATTCCTAGCCTCTGTTTTTTCTGGAAATGGGTGACAGGAGAGGGATTGTTGTGTTCCCTCCCTCTGGGGCACCTGGTATTGGCCACTGTCGGCAGACAGGATACTGGGCTAAATGGACTTTGGATCTGACACAGTAGGACTGTTCTTATATTCTTATGTTCACTGGACCTCCCTCTCCAATGTCCCTCTGCATTTGTCCTTGCTGAACCTCATCAGATTTATTTTGTCCAAATCCTCCTTTTGACTAGGTAACTCCAGAACCTATCCCTCCAGAGTATCTACCTCTCCCCCTAGCTTAGTGCTATCCACAGATTTGCTAAAGGTACAATCTATCCCATCATCTAGATCATTAATGAAGATATTGAACAAAACCAGCCCCAGGACTGACCCCTTGGGCATCCCACTTAATACCGGCTGCCAGGTGGACATTAAACCTTTGTTCACTACCTGCTAAGCTCAATGATCTAGTCAGTTTTCTCTCCAGTCATAGTTTTTTAACTTGCTGGCAAGAATACTGTGGGAGACTGTATTAAAAGTTTTGCTAAAGTCAAGGTATATCATGTCCACTGCTTTTGCCATGTCCACAGAGCCAGCTATCTCATCACAGAAGGCAATTAGGTTGGTCAAGCATGACTTGCCCTTGGTGAATCCATGTTGACTGTTCCTTACCATCTTCCTCTCCTCCAAGTGCTTCAAAATGGACTTCTTAAGGACCTGCTCCAGGATTTTTTCAGGGACTGAGGTGAGGCTGACAGGTTTGCAGTTTCCTGGATTATTATTATTATTATTATTATTATTATTAATTAGTATTAGTATTATTCCTCTTTTTAAAATATGGGCACTTTATTTGCCTTTTTTCTAATTGTCTTCAACCTCTACCTATTGCCAAGAATTTTTTAAAATGGCCAATGGCTCTGGAATCTCATTAACCAATTCTCTCAGAACTCTTGGGCTATGGCTATACTGTAGCCTTCTTGCAGAAAAGCTTATGCAAATGAAGCATGGCATCGACTATTGCTGTGCTTCATTTGCATAATTAATTAGCAGCTGCTTTTGCTCCAGACTGGTGAAAATGAGGGAGGATGAAGTGAGCAGAGGTGGGGCCTCAGAGAAGGGGCACAAAGGAGGCGGGGCAAGGATATTTGGGTATGAGGAAGATCTTGGATTGCACTTAAATTCAAAAAGTGATCTAGTGCTTTAAAAAGTTGGAGGCCACTGCCTTAACCTGTTCTTTCACCTCTGAGGGCTGCTAACCTCCTCATACTGTGCTGCCCAGTGCAGCAGTCTGAAAACTTACCTTATCTGTGAAGACTGAGGCAAAACAAGCATGGAATACTTCAGCTTTTTTCCACATCATCTGTTATTTGGTTGGCTTTCCCATTCAGTAAGGGTATGTCTATACAGCAGTGTTATTTCAAAATAACTGACATTATTCTGAAATAACAAAGAGTGTGTCTACACAACAAGCCATTATTTTGAAATAATGGTGCACTGGAGAACTTCTTATTCTGACTCCTGTAACTCTCATTTCACAAAGAGAAAGGGAAGTCGAAGGAAGAGTGTTCTTCCTTTGACTTCCTGATGCGCAGACAGCGTCAAAAGCCAAATTAAGCTATTTCGACTTAGCTACACAATTGACATAGCTGAAGTTGTGTCACTTAATTCATCTTTTGCCCTGCTGTGTAGACGTGCCCTAAGTGTCCCACACTTTCCCTGACCACCTTCTTGTTGTTAACATACCATTCAAAATCCTTTTTGTTATCCTTCACATCTCTTGTTAGCTGCAACTCCAGTTGCACTTTGGCCTTCTTGATTACACCACCGCATGCTCAAGCTGTAGTCCCCTTACTAAAGGGGCACCTGCCTTTTTTCTGAGAGGATCCTTTGTACTGTAATCTAGCCCTAAAGACTACAACTCCCATGAGCACTTGAGGAAAAAAGGGAGAATGGTGCCTCTTCAAGGCTATGCAGACAGAGAGTTTGGCTAGGCTCCATTTTTTGGAGAGAGGAGCCAGGCTGCTGGTGTGGAGCCTTTTCCAGGCCAGGAGCTGTTGTGTTGCAGCTAGAGCCTGTTACCTTTACTGCTGGGGCTTGGATCTAGCAGGCTGCTTTGGAGGCTGCTGTTGATTGTCCCTGGAGGGGAGAGACTCTGGCTGTGCCTGTGGCTGGGAAGAGCTTACATAAACCTTCACAGGAGGTGACTGAGTAACTGGGCTGTTTGGAAAAGTGCTGCCTAGGAAGGAGCACAAAAGACAAACTGACTCTAGATCCAGTGAGAGCCAGAGTGATCTGCTCAGGGAACCAGAGCTGCTGGCATTTGGTGGGGCCTACTCCAGTGGCAGAGGGATTTTTCAGCTGGCTGCTCAGCTTGAGCTAACACACACAAGAGCTGCACAGCACTGTCTCCATTCTAGCTGCATAACTTCAAGCGCACCTACTTAAGTGTCTGGGTCTCTGAATCCAGAGGAGTGCATGCTCTGGGGTGAGATAAATGGTGACAGTGCAAATGCCAGATATATAAGTTCCTCTTATTTCTGTGTACTTTGTTAATTGATTTTATTCACTTTTAATTTGTTAAACCCTATTTCTTTAAGATGTTAAGTAAAGGTGTGTTAATTCTAATGTAATCAGTTAGATGTCTATTATTTATAATTGTTGTCCTGGAGTTAGAGCCAGATTATTGCTGGAATAATTTTATTCCTGGAGGCTCTCAAGGCACTCCATTAAGTGTGTACAGGGCCAGCCAGGCGGAGGCAGCACCATTGTATATTCTTTATGAGCAAGGGACTTCAGCAAGGGGGTGGATAGGGAATCCCCAACTAAACAACATCACCACTGGGGTACTCAGGATCTCCTTTTATGTTAAAACCATCAGGCATCCAGGCACACCTGTGAGTGTGACCTACTCCTGAGTAACCCGGGGAGGAAAAAGGGGGTTAGAAAACAATATTTTTATTCTCCTCCATCTGTCAAAGTTTCCACTTCTTGCAAGCTTCCTTTTTGTGTTTAAACTCACCACAGATTTCTCTGTTAAGAAAAGCTGGTTACCTGCCACATTTGCTATTCTTTCTGCACATTGGGATGGTTTATTCCTGAGCCCTTAATAAGGCTTCTTTGGAATACAGCCAGCTCTCCTGGACTCCTTCCCCCCATTATATTAGCCTAACTGTTATGCAGTCTCTCATAGAAGTAGTTAAGCACTGATTTAGCCATAATTTAATCTCATTGGTGATGCTCTCCCTTTTTTTACTTGTGGGAGTTAATCATTTGCATGTCTTCCCCAAAGCATAAGCACTGATATTTAAGCATCACTGATGAGGATCATAGTGTAATGATTTGTAAAATTAGGCTCTCTTGAATTTTGTTTGCCTAGAATGTCATCGTACCAAACAGAAGATCAGAATAAATTCAGATTTATGGAGTTTATTATTTATACCAGTGTAGAGGAAAGTGGAATTTAATAATTAAGAAAACAAGGTGAAAGCTCTAGCCATGTAGTGGGATGCTGTTACAGGGTGATTGGTGTTTTAAGGGGTGAAGGGTCCTGTCTTACCGGTGGCAAATTTAGCTCACCTGTCCAAATAGAGAAAATAAGCAAATTCAGAAAGTTTAGTGGTTGAAATCAAACCTTTTATGGTGGCAAAAAAGCAGAAAGCTGTGATGAGTTGCCTGGCCTGACCAGCATCACCTGACCTTGCCTCACCTGCTTGAATAATGAGAGAGCCTCAGATCTATTTATGGAATCCCTAACCACAAGGAAACACAGTTGGGAGACCAGGAATTCAGACAAAAGATTTGTGGTGGAAAGACTCTTTAGAGAAACCAGTGGACACAGTGGGGAAAAAAATAACTCTCTGGTTTGGAGTAACTTGAGGGGGAAGCAGGAAACTTAAGCCCTGGATTCAGGATGACATCAGAAACCCTAAAGGAAAGGGGTTGCACCAGACAAAGCCAAAGTAGACTGTACATCTAAAAGACTTAATAAATTGAACCCCACGAAGGGAAAATGTACCTTATGTCCTCTAAATTGTGAACATGTCATTGAAAGAACCAGAAGAGAACAGAAGCTATGGGTGCCTACAAGGCCATGCAGTGCCCAGAGGGGGTGATTTCTGGGACAGGGCCTCTGCTACAGGTGACCTATAGGTTAAAAATGAATGTAAGTAGGATAGAAGGGCTACTTGCATGTGTAACAACAGAATATTAGCCTGAGCTGAAAAGGTTTAACTTAAAATATAGTTAAAGGGCATCCTTCCTCCTCCCTGAGCCTCCTATATGCCACCTCATAATGTCTATAATACATTTCTATTACACTCAGTTTCCTACACCACATTAATCATTGTAGTAGCTGAGCAGAGCACATGTTGGAAAGTATGTACTAACTAGAGCTAACTAAGACATATTCATCTACATGAAATTTTGTTACACTACGCTGTTTTGCTGAAGCTGAAAGTTTTCCAATGAAAGAAAAGAAAGATTCTCATACTTTATAGTTTGCTAGTGGCATGTGGAAGACCCAGGCTTAAGTCCCTGCTCTGCCTGATTCAGAGTGCACTGCAATGAAAGACATAGCTCTGAATCAGGAAGAAAAGCAACTTGAATTTGTGTCTCCTGTTCCCCAGGGTTATATGATCTCTTTCCTTCTGACATATACTCTCACCCAACCAAGCTACCGGACTGAGCCCTGAGCCCCAGTAACTGCCTGTATCTGATATTACATGGCTAAAAACAGCAGTGTAGATGGGGAAACATGGATTAGACAAGGAGAGAGTGTATAGGGTAATCATCATCATCATCAACAACCATGGGCTCAATGCCCATTGGTGTCCGATGCCTCCCTCACTATTTCCTTCCATCTTTCCCTGTCCAGTGTGGAGTGGCACCAATCGACTATATCATCTACCCATTCTCTGTGGGGTCTGCCTCTCCTATTTGGACCATCCATTATGCCGAATATCACAGTCTTAACTTTTCACTCATTGTTCATTCTGCAGATATGCCTAAATAGCTGTAACTTCCATTGTAATAGCTGCAGTAGGTTCTCTTTTGGCTGTATCTTCCTATATAATTCCTTGTTGGTGACCTTCTGTATCCATCCTAGTTTCAGGATCTTTCCATAACAACTCCTTTCTAACGCCAATATCCTTCTCTTCAAATCTTTCATTATCACCCATGTCTCAGATCCATACAACATGCTGCTAAATACACACATTTTCAAGACACTCAGCTTTGTTCCTAAGCTAATCGCTTTACTTTTCCAGATCTTATCCATTGCATTCAAACTCGCTCTTGCTTTCACTATTCTAGTCGCTATTTCCTTCTTACAGTCTAGAAAATATGTCATGTTGCTCCCCAAATATGTGAACTTCATCAGCACCTTGCCTATCATATCATCAGCACCTCGATGCTTGGCAGTGATATCTCTTTCAATTTTTTGATCAGTCTCTCTGAGACACTCGGTTCCAACTCTGCTTTGTACAGATCGGTACAATACGTCATCCATCGCTGCACAATCTTCTCCTTGTTCATGAGCACTTTATCCTTCTCATCTTTGATCACCATCTGCTTTGGCTGCCACTTCCTATTAATATGCCTAATCATTTTATATACCTCCCTGATCTTTCACTTAATACCTCTCTATATCTTCACACTGCTCCTCTAATCCGCCCTCTCGGAGACATCCCTTCTGATCTTCAATACTCTCTTCTCTTGGACCAACTTCAGTGTCTCCTGCATAATCCATTTCTTATTGATCTTCCCTTCTTCCAGAACCGTCTGCTCAATTGCCTCTTCTATCCCCATAGCTATCCTTTCGACTCTCTTATCTAGGTCTTTCTCTGTGTCCTCCTTCCTGATCTTCTCTTCGAGCACTGCTCTATATGCGTTCCCTATTTCTTCCTTGCCTAGCTTCGCCATGTTTCTTCGTTTCTTAAACTGTGTCTTATACTTTCTCTTAAGTTTCATCTTGATGTTTGCAATCACTAGACTGTGGTCCAAGTCCATATCTGCTTCATGGAAAGTTTGGCACTGCTGTATTGATGTTACCCATCTTCCTCTTATCAAGATGATATCTATCATATTCTTGGATTTCCCATCATTCGATCGCCATGTCCACTTCCTACAGTCCTTTTGTTGGACTCTCATATTACAGATCACCATCTCATGCTCCATAGCAAACTAATAGTTTCTCACTTTGTTCATTTCTTTCTCCATATCCAAACCTTCCCATGACTTTCTCCCAACCTTCATTATCTGTTCCAACCTTTGTATT
Organism: Rafetus swinhoei; assembly: GCA_019425775.1. Lineage (NCBI taxonomy): Eukaryota > Metazoa > Chordata > Testudines > Trionychidae > Rafetus > Rafetus swinhoei. The sequence goes on along the minus strand of CM033437.1, from coordinate 182,878,886 downwards.
CCAGTCTCCTCCATAGATCAACACATCTCTCTTCAGTATCTCCTCCAGTGTCTGTGTCAAATCTTTATAGAATAGCTCGATCTCTTCCTCTGTGCTATCCAACGTGGGTGCATACACCTGAACGACCGAGATGTTGAATGGTTTCGCTTTGAATCTTGCTACCGAGATGTAAATGATCCCTGTGGCTCCTGCAATGTAATGGAATTGATTAAATGGAGTGTACCATGATGATCCTGGCAAGTGACTTGTGTCCATCTCTGAAGGTGAAAAACCTCCAGTGTCACTGCCAATCTGATCCACAGAAAAATTCCTTCTCAATGCTACATATAGTGATCAGTTAGCCCCTGAGCATGTGTGCAAGAGCCAGCCATATAAACATGTGAGCTAGAGAGAAAGAATGCTTGGTGCCATCTCAGACATTCACACACACACACACACACACACACCCCGCCCAATGTGCTATCTCTGACGCTTCAGAGAGTAGAGACAAAAATAAATAAAAAAAATCTTACTACATATTGCTCAGTGAGGAGGGAGATACAGTAACAGGAAACTTGGAAATGGCAGAAGTGCTTAATGACTTCTTTGTTTCAGTCTTCACCAAGAAGTCTGATGATGAAGGAATGCCTAACACAGTGAATGCTAGTGGGAAGGGGGTACGTTTAGAGATAAAATTAAAAAAAGACATGTTAAAAATCACTAAGAAAAGTTAGATGCCTGCAAGTCACCAGGACCTGATGAAATTCATCCTAAAAAACTCAGGGAGCTGACAGAGGAGGTATCGGAGCCTTTAGCTATCATATTTGAAAAATCATGGAAGACAGGAGAGATTCTAGAAGACTGGAAAAGGGCAAATAAAATGCCCATCTATAAAAAAGGGAAATAAGAACAACCTAGGAAACTACAGACCATGCTGGAAGGGCATAACATGTGGGATTCCACAGGGGTCTGTTTTGGGACCAGTTCTGTTCAAGATCTTCATCAGCGATTTAGATGATGGCATTGAGAGTATGCTTATTAAGTTTGCAGGTGATACCAAGATGGGAGGGGTTGCAACTGCTTTGGAGGATAGGCTCATAATTCAAAATGATCTGGACAAACTGGAGAAATGGTTTGAGGTAAATAGGACGAAATTTAATATGGACAAATGCAAAGTTCTCCACTTAGGAAGGAACAATCAGTTTCACACATACAGAATGGGAAGTGACTGTCTAGGAAGGAATACCGCAGAAAGGGATCTAAGGGTCATAGTGGACCACAAGCTAAATATGAGTCAAGAGTGTGATGCTTTTGCAAAAAAATCAAGCATGATTCTGGGATGCATTAACAGGAGTGTTGTGAGCAAGACACGAGAAATCATTCTTCCACTATACTCTGCATTAATTAGGCCTCAGCTGGAGTATTGTGTCCAGTCCTGGGCACCACGTTTCAAGAAAGATGTGGAGAAATTGGAGAAGAGCAACAAGAATGATTAATGGGCTAGAAAACATGAGATATGAGGGAAGACTGAAAGAATTGGGCTTATTTGGTTAGGAAAGGAGAAGACTGAGGGTACGTCTACACTTGCTCCCTAGTTCAAGCTAGGGATCCAAATGTAGGCAACCGAAAGTGCTAATGAAGCGGGGATTTAAATATCAAAAAATGAGGAGTAACGTTAGTTCGAACCAAGGGGTTTGATTCAAACTAACGCATCCCGGTGCGCACTTCCTGGTTCGAATCAGCTGTTGAGCGGAGTAATGTGCCGGCGAGATCATGCTAATGAAGCACGGGATATTTAAATCCCTGCTTCTTTAGCAATTTCTGTCGCCTACATTTGCATCCCTAGCTCAAACTAGGGAGCAAGTGTAGACGTGCCCTGAGAGGGGACATGATAGTGGTTTTCAAGTATCTAAAAGGGTGTCACAAAGAGGAGGGAGATAAATTGTTCTCTTGGCCTCTGAGGCTAAGACAAGAAGCAATGGGCTTAAATTGCAGGAAGGGAGGTTTAGGTTAGACATCAGGAAAAACTTCCTAACTGTCAGGGTGGTTAAACACTGGACTAAATTGCCTAAGGAGGTTGTGGAATCTCCATCTCTGGAGATATTTAAGAGCAGGTTAGATAGGCATCTATCAGGGATGGTCTAGACCAGTGTTTCTGAAAGTGTTCCGTGAAATCACTTTGAGAAACACATTAACTGGCTGCCCCGGTTTGTTTATTTACTGGTGCCACTGCCACAGAGCCTCGTGGCTCCCATCGGCTCAGTTTCACTTTTTGCAGCCAAGGGGAGCTGCGGGAAGTGGTGTGGGTCGGGCCACCACTTCCCGCTGCTCTGCTTGGCTGCAAAGAGCAAAACGGAGCCAATGGGAGCCACAAGGCTCTGTGGCAGCGGCGCCAGTAAATAAACAAACCGGGGCGGCCAGTTAATATGTTTCTCCAAGTGATTTCACGGAACGCTTTCAGAAAGACTGGTCTAGACAGTGCTTTGTCCTGCCATGAGGGCAGGGGACTGGACTCAATGACCTCTCGAGGTCCCTTCCAGTTCTAGTGTTCTCTGAGTCTATGATTTTAGAAATGTGCATCTGTCTGTCTGTCCATCTGTCTGAGTCCATTTTTTCAAGAGCTCCTCCTAAATGGTAAGGGCTAGGACCACCAAATTTGGCATGCAGCTTCCTCTTATCATAACGTAAAGCAAGGTCAGAGTTTGGTTATGCCAGGTGATTGGTTGTGCATGGAATTCGACTGTTTCTCATAAAATGGAAAGGGAGGGTTCTGGCAGGAGGGAGTTATACTACAGAATGACTACAGGGGAGTGGAGCAAGGGACCAGAGATTGGGACTAGGACAGCTATAACCCCATTGGGCCAGTAGGGGGCAAGAGTGGAGAAAGGGACAGCCATCTATACATTTCAGAGAGTTTGTCTGTTTGTGTGTCTGTGTCTGTCTGTCCCCCATCCAGGGGACATGCACTCCCCTCCCGGCTGTGCCCACTGCACCTGGAGTGACCAAGCTGCTGCAGTGAGAGATGGTTGGGATAGTCTTCTCTCCCTGGGGCCACCTGCATACTGAACCCCTCATCCCCAACCTCAACCCAGAAAAATGGTTTAAATGAAGAAAACAAAAATTTATTTGCGTTAAGAACCCGAGCTACACTAGGTGAATCTTCTAGTATTACATGTAGGGGGGGGAAACTCTCTCTGAGCCCTGCAGGTGACCAGCTGAATCCCTGAAGTATGAGATTTGTAGGAACATCCAACACAAACTAGAAGGGACCCCAAAGGCTGCTGAGCCCTTTTCCCCACATCTGAAGCAACCCAATCATACAATCACAGTCATAAATTTGTCCATCTCTCTCTCAAAATGAATTCAGTTTTGTTTGCCCCCCACCCCCAACTCCTATTTGGAGGCTGTTCCAGAAACTCACCACTGTGATGGTGTGACACTTTCTAGTTTCCAGACTCAGCTTGTTCATGGTTGGTTTGCAGCCAGTTGTTCTTGTGCCAACAGTCCTTTCATTTATCACTGTATAATATGAATCTTGTACCATTGTCTTAATATGCAAGAATGGTGCTTGTGGTTTGAGAAGAAGGAATTACTGAAATTACAGGGTCCATGAGAATGAATGCATTAGAAAAAAATCATGGAAATAATAATTTGAGATCCCAAACAGTTTTTTCTATTAATGATTTTTTTGAAATGCAGACAGCATTTCTGTGAAGCATGAAGGATGATCAAGGTTAGCTAATGAGGCTGGTAGGCACAATTGTTGCATGCTTGGTCTGTCTCTGTTTTCTAAAGTTCATTTGGACATATCCTTTTATTGTGTGAGTGTCAAGTCTGTCCAAGCTCATAATCAATAGATATGGTCATCCAAATTGTTTGTGTATCTATTTTACAAAGCTGAGACACCATGATCAAGATTTAGTCTGCTAGTTTCATGCAGCAAATTTCACAGTGAAAATCCAGAAAAATTAATTGCCAACATTAACAAGTGGAGCCATGCAAGCTGTGATAATGATATGGGTAATGAAACCCATGCCTCAGTCCATAAATTTATCACCTAAGGGGTCAGGAAGGAATTTATTCACCCATGTGCTACATTGTACAGTTGGCTAGTTGTATTTTGGAAGATTTTGATTCTTCTACTACAGCTTCAGATATTTGTTATTTCTATACATATCAAGCTTCTTTAAAAGGTTTTCTTTGCTGTTACGGTGAAGGACACAGATTTCTCTACTGACATGCATTGATTTTGCTATTGATACAAATTCATTTGAGCTCACCCCCCATAATAGGACCCAAAACTGTATAAGAAAATGTTTTGATCCTATAGGTTTTCGCTTAGATGACTATGTAGGCTTAGGATATCAAGTTCATTTATCAGTGTCTGAGACTAGCTGAAAATGGAATTTTTCATTTAAAAATGTTGAAACAGGATGGTTTTTCATTGCTGACTCATGCTAAGGTTATAATTCACCACAACTGCCAGATCTTTCTCAGCTACCAATACAGTTACCCCATTTTGTAGTTGTGCATTTGTTTTTTTTTAATTCTTTCCTAACTGTAGCACCTAACATTTGTCTCTGTTGATTTTTGTTATCGATAGCCCAGTTCTCCAATTTATTAAGATCCCATTGAATTTTAGCTCTATCCTCTAAACCATTGGATCCCACTATCCCATAGCTTTGTGTCATCTGCAAACTTGATCAGTATGCTCTCTATATCTGTTTCCAGGTCAGTAATAAAAATGTTAAACAACACTGGACCCAGAACAGATCCCTGCACAACTCCACTTGAGACCTCCCTCCAATCTGACGTCATTGCATTAATAGTTTCTCTTTGTGGTTTTTTTTAACCAAGCACTGATCCACTTAAAGGTAGCTCTAAAGAGCCTGCCTTTCTTCAGCTTACCTATGAGACTGTCATATGGGACTGTGTCAAAAGCCTTTCTAAACACCAGATACATTATGTCCATCACATTTTCCCTTCCACCAAACCAGTTATCTTGTAAAAGAAGGAAATCAAGTTGGTTTGCCATGATTTGTTTTTAGTAAATCCATGTTGGCTGCTAGTGATCACTCCCCAGGTATTTGCCAATTGAATGTTTCATTCTTTGCTCTAGTAGCTTCCCAGGTTTGGAGATGAAGCTGACTGGTCTATAGTTTCCCGATTCCTCCTTTTAAAAGATGGGCACTACATTAGTCCTTCTCTGATCTTTCAGGTCTTCACCTGTCATCCTTGAATTTGCAAATATTATTGACAGTGGTTCCAAGATTTCTTCACTGGCATAGTTCTAAGCCAAGTTCCAAGGAACAGTGTCAATTCAAATTTAAACCAACCTTTCAGGTTTATAAAAACAAACTTCTATAGAAACTGAGTTATACAGAAATGCTTTTTCATTTTTTTAATTTGATGAATTTAAAAGAAAATCTAGTTTTAATACTCTTGGAATTACACCAGGTGATAATAATCCAAGGGAACAAAACTGAAGCTAGGGATGAGTACAGCAAGTGGGTGTCCTAGTAATACCCACTCTTCTCTGCCAGCAGGGAGAGAGAGAGTTGTATAAGCAGCTCTACGGTGCTGAAGTATTTTCTTTGGTCTAAGGTGATCTTCATGGAGCCTAGTGCAGAAACATTCAGGTTATGCTATGGTGTGGAGTAAAACAGCCTTGCTCAAATATTGGTCTGGGCCTCTCCCTAACTCTAGATTTTACTACCATATGCCATCCCCCAGGAGAGTGTGAGCAGTCTGAGTCTTAGCAAGCAGCAGGTGGATGTAATAGTTCAGGACAGCGATACACTAAATTCGGGATTCACTGGTGTGGTGTCCTAACAGATCTTCCGCTCCATCAATGATTGTAAACGTTTGGCTGCGTGCATTTTCATATGCTCCCTCATTATATCATGCCAGCTCTGTGTAGGAAGCTAGCATAATAGACTTCATGAGAGTCCCCAAAGATTACAAACTCAGATAAGATATGAAGACACCCAAGTCAGGTTTATTGTCGAATGAAGTACATTAATAGTTGTTGGTAGCCAGATGGCCTCCGAAGCCCCTACATATTTGTACCTGAGACAATGGACACAGCTCAATTGATATTATGGATTTCACTGTCACCCCTAGGCTGACTAAAGAATTAAGTTGAAATACCCCAATATTTATAGACAGAAATAAACAATCTATAATATACACCCTATGTATCATTTTACGCATTAATGACACATTTGGTACCTCCCCTTCTACTTTCCTCCAAAGCATTCACTACCCATTGTTGTTGCTTACACTCTTGTTGTTTCAAACTATTTTATCATGGAGAAATTGGAGAGGGTCCAGAGAAGAGCAACAAGAATGATTAAAGGTCTAGAGAACATGACCTATGAAGGAAGACTGAAAGAATTCGGTTTGTTTAGTTTAGAAAAGAGAAGATTGAGAGGGACATGATAGCAGTTTTCAGGTATCTAAAAGGGTGTCATAAGGAGGAGGGAGAAAACTTGTTCATCTTGGCCTCTGAGGATAGAACAAGAATGGGCAATGGGCTTAAACTGCAGCAAGGGAGGTTTAGGTTGGACATTAGGAAAAAGTTCCTAACTGTCAGGGTAGTCAGACACTGGAATAAATTGCCCAGGGAGGTTGTGGAATCCCCATCTCTGGAGATATTTAAGAGTAGGTTAGATAAATGTCTATCAGGGATGGTCTAGACAGTATTTGGTCCTGCCATGAGGGCAGGGGACTGGACTCGATGACCTCTCGAGGTCCCTTCCAGTCCTAGTATTCTATGATTCCATGTACTCAGCTGGTTGTCCTTGTACTGTCCTGGTGGCATGTATTTACATACTTCATGTGCTTCTATCCATGCTAGCAGTTCTAGTGCTGAGAGACATTGACTTGCAGACAAACATTTGCTTTTGACACGGCCTGTCTAGTACTCATAGTATAACTCTTGCTTACTTTGGTTCAAGCACCAGGCCCATGCTTCAGGCTCTTTCTTTCTCCTATAAAAAGGAGCACAGTGACAACACCAGGCAGCTTTAAAATAGCAATCATTGCACTGGAAATCTTAAGATTTCCACTCCTCCACTTCCTATTTTTGACCTCTGAGATAGGAAGTTCCCTGCTGTGAGAATTAAAGTAACACTGAAGTTTGGATTTCAATTGTAAGTGGAGATTTCTTGATAAAACTATTGTTGGGATCAGTATTTATTTAAAGCAGAAAACCACTGATGAGTAACATAAGCAGTTAAACTGCTCCATCTGGAGCCAGAGGCATATGTAAGCATTCTTACTTAACAATCAGTTTACCAATAATAATAAAAGACCCATGGAATTAAGCAGTTAGCCTCTTTGTCATGGATAACAGTCTTCATGGGTAATAGTTTTTATAACAACACAAAGGAAGGCAGAATATTTTTTTCCTTTTTTAGGTTATAAATCCAGAGATTAACCTACAAGCTCAGTAATCGATACTATTAATAGATAATACTGCTTTTGACCTCCAGGTGGAGAGAAAAGTGTTTTAGACTGGATATTGGAATAGGCTGAAGCTTCTAAACCAGTGGTCACCAACCAGTGGATCAGGATCTACTGGTAGATCTTGGAGCCTCTGTGCAGCAGACGCCCCCCAGGCTCCCAAGCCCATGGGCACTGGGAATATTGCCTCCCCACCCCAAACATCAGTAAAACTGCAGGACACAGTTTAGAGGCAGGAAGCCAAGCCGGGCAGGATGGGGCAGCTGCTTATCTGGCTAGAGCCATGGCACAGACCATAGTGCTGTTCCCATCTTTCCTGATGCTGCTCTTGTGCAGGGGTTTGAAGCTGCCCCTCAGCTCCCAGCCCCCTTTGCTCACACAGATGGTAAGAGCCACAGGGGTGAGAGACCCAGATCCATGGTTGGCAGAGCCCTCAGGGAACAGGGAGACCACAAAGCCTTCTTGGCACACACAGCCTCTGAATACCCATTCTCTGAACATGGGGCATGGGGAGAGGCTCTCAGGGCATGGGGTGGAAGGTAGGGGAGCTAAGGGCAAGGGGTGTGCTTGGGGAGAGGCTCTCAGGGCATGGGGTGGAAGGTAGGGGAGCTCAGGGAAAGGGGTGTGCTGGAATCAGGGCAGGGTGCTCAGAACAGAGGGTTGGGTGGTGGGTGGGGGGGTTACCAGGGCTGCCCATTGTGGCGAGGGTGGAGCTGTTCTAGCTGTAGCTCCTCCCTGAATGTGATGGGGGAGGGGTGGCTCATCCCAGGGAGCTGGTGCTGCACTTCCTAATCCTTCACAGTCAGCAGTTATTGGAAGGAGCTCTCTGTCTCCATCAGCCTGCCCAGCCTCCCCCCAGCTGGTGGCTCCTGGAAGCAGAGGGGTGGCTATCCAGCTCCCAGATGAACAGCATGCCTGCCCTTGGCAAACTGTTGGGGAGCATAGCCCTCCTCCCCCTGGCCTCTACTTTCCTTGGTAGATGGGGATGAACTATTCAGCCCTGGGGATGGTCCCAAGGGGGTCACATTTCTGGGGCCAGTGGCTGGGTTAATGGCTGTTACCATTTAGGACACGGGTGGGCAAATACTGACCCATGGGTCAGATCTGGTCTGACAAAGTAGCCCCTGATGGGCCCCCACACTGCTGTATTTACCTCTGCCTTTGCAGGTACAGATGACTGCAGCTCTCATTGGCTGGGAACAGTGATCCGCAGCCTACGGGAGCTGTGATCCCCTGTACCTGCAGAGGTGCAGGTAAATATAGTAGCCACAGATCACTACAGGCTAATCCTGGTGAACTATTTTATTGCTCACACCTGGTTTAGGAGGAATTTGTGAACAAATGGACTCATGGATGGGTGGAAAAACTGACAGATGCACATTTCTAAAATATATTGAGAGATAATAATGCAGTGTGCCTTTTAATGGGGGCTTGCTGAACTTAATGCTATTTAGAACATTTGTGCTAATAGCTCTGATTGATTGTTGCTGAACTTACTGAAATCAGAGCAATTTTACCAGGTGTCCAGTATTTGGCATTGGGAAATATGGTCACCCTGTGACTGGGGCCACAGCAACTCCATAGTTGTGGTATACTGTTTTTTTTTTAAGTTAAAATTGGAGTTGAATTCCTGTGTTGAGTATGAAGAATGAGATTCTCAAAAGGAAACATCCAACCCCTCTTGAAAACCTGTGGCCTAACTCCTGTAGACACTTTTGAAATCTGACCTAAAATATGACCATGATCAACGTTACATAGTTTATTCTTAGGATAAAGATTTAATTTTTTGAAGAGTTACAGATAAATCTCCTTATTAGTTTAGAAGTTAGGAGTTAAACTTTACTAATATTTGAAATTTTAGAAACATCTGCTTTTTAGATCTTTCACTTGGAGAGTGATCTGTGCTAACTCTTGAGACTCCAGGCAGATGCAAATATGAACAAAACCACTTTGAAAAAGAGAAGAAAAATATTAGCATTATTACTCATTAATGTTTTAATTACAGAGCATGGAAGTCAATGCCTAATATTCTTGGTGTCAACATAATTGGACATCTTTTGAGAGAAGGGAAAAGATGCCTGGAGGGAAGACCTCAAAGATCCACTTGAATTATGATTCCTACTTCAGTGAATCTCAAGAATACTGCATGGCAGTGACCTTCCCTAGAGGCAGAACTACTGAGATTTGCAGGACAGAAGCTACTCTCCTGTGGATACTAGGAGTCCATGTTATGAGGGTTGTCCTCTGTGCATTATGGAGTATGTTTACACTTGGAGCTAAGGGTGTGATGGCCGAGAGACATGCTCACACTAGCTCTCATCAAACTAGCATGCTAAAAAACATGCCACCATCTCAGATGGAATTGTATTCAGGATGGCTAGCCCCATTTACCACTTGTGCCACAGTAGTTAACTCAGAACTAGTGCAAGTATATCTCTCTATGCCGGGAATCACATCTCTAACTTTGAGTGTAGAGAGACCCTAAGAAGATGAGCTGGAAATGAATGGTTATCTCATAAACCTGTGACATGTCTATACTTCTGTTATGTATGACATGGATTGTGACTTCAGTTCTGCAGTTCAGCTGTTCTGAAGTGAGATCTAGGGATCACTGGAAGTCACAGAGAGCTTGTTTTTGACATGCTATTTTCCTTGCTCCCAGATATTTCAAAAAGGGTTTACACTCCTATTTTAAAAGAAATGCTGAGACACTGGCAAAACCAGTTGGAAACAAGAAGCTAGCATGGCTGCCTATCAGGCCACAGCTATTATAAGAGAAGCTGTCATCATGTTTTTGAGCCACCAATGAGACAAACACTACCAGCAACCAGCACAAGAGTAATGTGAGGTGGAAAAAGGTGAAGAAGCCATATGCTGTTAAATATCTGGATCTTAGGGGCAAAAGAGAGGCACAGGACCAGGTGGCTGGGCAGCATGGCCAGGAAAGTGGGGAACTAAGCAGCAAGAAAACCAGCTTGGTGAGAGGGTGAACAGAACAGATCAGCATGGGAGAACAAGTAAATGGCAAAGAGAGAAGGCACCATGATTTACTTTTTTTTCAAAGAGGAGAAAATTTCAATCACATTGAAATGTTAAAATTACATGGAATAATTTTCTCAAGCTGCTTTTCCATGAAAATATTTATAGTAGCTGCCACAGTTATACCGTGTGATCATGAATCAGAGAGAGAAGGTCAACATGTAGGGGTAACATATTGTGAAGGCTTTCCAGTCTACTTCTGCTGTGCGCTTGGCCAGCTTTGTGGGCCCCATACTGAGAAGAGACGCATAGTCCTGCCTCTTTATCACATTTTTAGCATTCTAAGGAGGAATAGTCCTCGTGCATTCTCCTTTCCACAAGGTCAAGCACTTGGATTGTTCATGCGCTATCACTGTTCAGGGCCCCTTTCAAGCCCATATCTTCAGCTCTGCACACCTATGTAAGAGTCTAGTTTTGGGGGTGTTATTTTCCATGGCCAAGATTTCCAATTATAACTAGTAATTTTGGCTCTCTTAAATTTGGGGCGTGCACCCAATGACACTCACCCTTTGAAAATCAGGCCTCTTTATGTGGTCTCAAGTTGGATACCCAAAAACCAATATATCTGAAATCATTGGCCACCTTTGAAATTTTGGTCCATGTGCAAACTGTACTATTTTCACATTTTTCAAAAGGACAGAATTAGCTAGTTTACCCCAATACCGGTTTATTATCAGTGATTAACAATGTGTTACTCAAAATATTTATTCTGCTACTAAAAATTATAAGACTTGATTCACAAAGTGAGTGACTGCATTCATATAATATGTATATATGCAAGGAAGAGAATATTTAACAAATGAAAGGCAACCTGTACATGAGATTATTTTCATCATAAAAAAATCCCCAGTAGCTTTCTTAGGCTCATTTGTGTTCTTCAGAAGTGATTATAAATGTAAAAAAGAAACTAAATCAGCTAAAACAAGTAATTTGTGCATGTTTAAGAAGGAACAAATGCATATCTGGAGGCTCTCAAGAGAAAAATAATTTAATAAAAAAGAAGAGTGCTTGAGCAAAACTTAAGTATTTACTAGAGTGCAACAGCAAAAGCCTACCTATTTCAATGCAATTGATTGCCAGACAAAAGGAATGTATGAGAAATATGATACTGATAAAAAGAAGGAAATTATATTAGTGATAGTTGTGTAATACACCCATTTTGAAGTATTTGATCCTTTAAAAAACTTTGAAATGAGACAGTCCTAACCCATGATATACATGTGTCTGAGAAATTTGCCATCAAATAATAAATATGCATAGGTGCTGGAATCAAAGGTGCAAGGATGCTGCAGCACCCCTGGTCTTGATGTTGTTTTCATTATATACAGGGTTTGCAATTTGATTCAATGGCTCTCTGCACCCCTACTATACAAATTGTTCTAGTGTCTCTGTAAATAGGTAAATCAACATTCTGAGAGAGATGGTCATTCTCTCATATCAAGAGCCTTGATATTCTCCAGAGCTAGTTTACAATATGTCTCCATAACTAGCTCACATGTATATATAAATGTTTAAGACAGCATCAGGGTGGCTGTTCCAAGAAACCTATTACTGTATGCTTTCTGAGATGTGAACTAATAAAGCTGGACTGGACCAGAGCCAAAGGTGTCGCTTCAAATTATTTTTGTTTTTCAGTGAATGTATGTCTTTTGTACACACCCAATCAGCATCAGGAATCAGGATTTATCTCAAAGCCTAAAAATTAGACACTGGTAATTCTGCTTGGTGAAATTTAATTTAGATCTAATTAGAGATGGACCAGACTAAGAATATGTCTCCTGCCAATACTTGTTAATACTAATAAAGTAACACGAATATTGTTGGATTTCCCAGCCTGCCACTAACCTATGGAAGACTGGTTTCGGTGTTTTATTAGCTGAAACCTGGATTTTGCAATTGTCAGCTTGAGGACAAAACCCCATAACTTTGCAGGGCCCCTGTGATTTCAATAAGTCTCTGTATGGGGTCCCCACACAGAACGCCTTGTAGAATAAAGGCTTCTGTTAGTTACCTAATTAATTATGGACCAAATGATGTGTCACTAATGTCCAACATTATTGTCCTAGGATGAAAGACCAGAGGGAGAAATCCAGGAGAAGGTTTGAGAGTGATTCTCATATGTGCTCTAGATTTTTTTTCTTTCTAATGGATCCATTCCCAGTCTCAACCTGTCTTCAAGTTTCCAACTCCCATTGCTTTGTGCAGGAACTGTACTCATGTATCTGAGAGCAGACCTTGGCATCTAACCTGAATTGAAGCAGTGACCTAGATGTGAAAAACTTCTTATCTTCCTCCAGTGTTCCCTCTAAGCTGCGTGGCAGCACAGCTTCACAGGTGATTAATCAGCCCCACCCAGTCAGTCAGCTCTGCACTGAGCTCTGAGCCTCTGACTGGGCAGTGCTGATTAATCACCTGTGAAGCTGTGCTGCCCTGCAGCTGAAAGGGAACACTGTGTGCTGATCCCCTGAACTAGCCAGTGTGCAACCTACATGTTTTTGAGTCTTGTAACAGATTATAATCTTCTACTTGCATTAATGTTTTTGAAGAGGTGGACCTTTTCTATTACAAGCTGCATGTTTAACTAACTCCCACCTGTGCATAATTTTTCATACAAGGTGTTGTTATGAGAGTGATCCTAGAGGTTTTAAGAGTGTAATTTAGCATTGGATAATGTCATAGAACTTGAATACCCATAGTATTCCCTGTTGACATTCACTTTGTCATTTGTGATTGTAGCTTTTTCATTATGTTTAAGAGCTTTGCTGCAGATGAGAAGCATATGGCATTGGCTATGGAGATATGAGTTTAATGTGATATAGAGCACATCAACAAAAATGCATGTCAAATTACCATAACACAGTTGTGTTGGTAGCAAGTGATGTAAAATTGAATTCCTGACTAGACAATACAAACAGTGGTATTTCGGTGTGCACAAAATGGTCACACTTGTTGGTAAACTCGTCCCATAAATAAGGCAACTGGGCAGTGAAACAGGAAATTGGCTTCTGTTTCCAACTCTGCTGTGTGGCCTTACATAACACACTTGACCTCTCTAGTCTCATTATACACATGGGAAAAATTAGGCATAAGATTATTTAGCTTCTATTGTAAAGCACTTGGAGATGAATGAATTAAAAGTGTTGTATCAGCACTACATATGTGTGCTGACCCTAAGCCTTCTGTCAATGACCACACTCATTTTGTACACACTCAGGGTATGCAAGTACCCTGTAAAGTGAATCGAAAGAACAGAAGGCTTTTTCTGATGTTGGTAATCCTCATACTACGAGCAAGAAGTCTTTCTCTGAAAGAGCTCTTTCGGAAAAAGGCGTGTGTGATGGGGAGGAGGGTTTTTTTCGAAAGAAGAGACCTCCAGGAAATACCACAGGTGCCCTGGTGTCCACTCCATACAAATTAATCAAGACTCTATAGTTCCTGTCTCCTGGCACCTCTTAAAGCTGCAGGCACCCTGGACAAGCCTTATGGGAGGAAGCCAGCTTTAGAGCAACACCTCACCGCGGCTCTCCCTGCCACAGGCCTTGCCAGCCATGGCCGAGCCACAAGTCCCCGTGACCACCCTGGCCCTCGCAGGGAGCAGCCCCAGGAGTCCCAGCCCAGGACCCACCCAGGGGGACCAAGAGGTGTGCACCCTCCTGGTCTGGACTGGAGATCCTGTCCCTCTTCAAACTGCGGGGCGAGGAAGAGACCTTGCAGGATCTCCAGTCCAAGTGCTGAAACGGGGACATTTATGGCTGGATGGCTGACTCCCTGGTGGAGCGCGGACACCCACCCCAGACCTTGGAACTGGTCTGGAGTAAAGTAAAGGAGCTCCGCCAGGGATATGTCCGGGCCACAGAGTGCAGCTCGCACTCAGGAGCAGGACCCCACACCTGCCCCTATTACCAGGAGCTGCACCAAATCCTGGGGGGTGGGGAAACATCTTCCCCACCAATCCTGGTGGACTCTGGCCTGGAGTCCTCCGTCATCTCTTTTGGAAGAAGTTTTTTCAGAGGATCTCTTCCGAAAAAAGCCTTCAGTCTAGACGTATCCTCATAAAAAGGAAGTGTAAGTGTAGTAGCGTGTAAATTAGTTATGTGACTTACTGTTAATTGGGGTCAGGGAAGATAGCTGATTAGTTATATAGAAAGTCTGCCATCAGGAAATACAGGAAGTTATATTCTGTTCAATTCCTCAATTCCTGAGCCCATAGCTAGGTGCAGTTGTTAATGCTTCCAATATTATCATTGCCATTTTGCTTTTCATATCTAAGTTCCCAAACTACCCATTTTTGCAGAGAAATACTAAAGGTAATAACACTAATAATCCTGTTCTGAGTGCATCACCAGATTTTGTTAACATTATCACTGCATGTTGGGAGAGATTAGTGAAATGAAAAAACTTAAAATATCTGGCCAGGGAAGACCCCACTATGTTAGGCTGTAACAAAGGTTGGCACTCTTTGTAAAAGCTAGTGTGAAATGAAACCATAACTACCCCCACACTCCAAAACAATCAATACAAAAAGAAAAACACACTGCAGAAAAAAGGAGATAAATTTAAACTGCTTTTTCCTTTAATTCTTAGACAGAGGTAGTCAGCAATACAGAATAACAGCTTCTTTCCACTTAGGCCACCCAAACTCTTGTGGGAAGGGTCATACACATGAAATTAAGAGCTTTACCAAAATGTTGATAAATTGTTGCAGAATCTTTTGGTTGAGATTACTATATGCAGGAAAAACAAACAAAACAAAGGTCTGGAGGCTAAACATGGGAAACCCTTTCCTCATCTCCAAATAGCTAAGCATATGGAGAAATTCACCTCCCTAAAATGCAGAGTCTTTAAGAAAGAGACTAAAAGATCTGGGTAAGAGACAGGCTCAGGGGAAAAACAAGCAATCATTGGATCCAAACATCCCAGAAATCTGAGGAAGTCTGTTCATACATATAGCAAGGCAAACTATCTTCCATGGAAATGAAGAGGGACCTAGATACAGCAGAACTGACCTATACTATGCAAAGGGGCAAGATTTTGGAAAGCTGAAGCCCTGAATGTTATTTCCACTGGGATTATTTTTAGTTTTAGGCAGTGGGCTCATCCATGGTCCAGTTACCCTGCTGTGAATTCCCAGGCATGGATCCTGCAATGTAAAGGGCCCAAGAGCCATGATGATAACTCCTGCACTTCCTGGGATTGTTGAGGCGACAAGAGAAATTTTCTACAGTGCAGAAACAATTAACATAGTACTACACCAGTCACCGACAAAAAGAACTGAGGATAACAAATGCCTATTGATGTACAATACTGGTTTGGGTGTTTTTGTTGTTTGTTTGTTTGTTTAAATGAAATATCTCTCATCTGCTGGGATGCAGCACTCACAAATAAACTTTCCTAACAAATTCAAGATGTGCTGGTGACATCAAAAAAGCAAAAGACCAATATGAAAAATTAGGCTCTCTTCAAAACTGGAAGAGCTAACGAAGCAGGTTAGTACATACATAATGCATGTATCGCACTTTCAAATGTCCGATGTCATCAAAATGCCCTAAGTGCTTAGCAAAACACACAAAGCAATGTTCTGTTTTGAGTGCATTCCTATTATTACAATTGGATAATGCCTAGATACCTCAACATTTCTTCTTGTAACTTTATTCAGAAGTAGATGCTCAGATATTATAGTCCCTTTATTCAAAGGCTAAAAATGCAAACAGCTATGCACTAAGTAAGCAGAACCTGATTTTTCAAACACATTTTTTAAATTTCACTCCTCGGCAAAAGCTCATTGATTTCAAGGAGACTGAAAGTAAAGCCAGTCACACATATGTTTGGAGGACTGGGTGCATACATTCCATGTGGAAGAATTACTACCCCCAACTGATATCAATACTACTCTGTGCTTAAAAATTCATTACACTTGAAAGACAAAAATGAACAAAAGTTAGAAGAGGAGAGCTTCCCTTATTAAATATTTACCATTTCAGCTCCAGGGTCATGAAAGATAAGCTCTGAGTCATTACTTTTTATTTTCAGTATCCAATAGACTCAGAAGTGTATGGAAAGTAATAACCACCAAATCCCCTTAGAAATAGTGAGTTACATGAAATGATTTACTTGAAAAGCACCATGAAATAATGAGAGGATTGGGTGGGAACTATAAGGTACCTTTTTCGTACTAACGCCTATTTCATGACTTTATTTTTCCACATTTAAAATTGGACTTAGAGATAGGCATAGAAATCTAAAATTGTGTGGTATATTGAGTACATGATATAAATAAAGTGATCATTTAGTTTAGCATCAATGTTTCTATAGGGCTGCACTTTTGTAATTAACTTGGCACCTGATCATTGGTCTGATTTCAACAAAGATTCCTAGGATTTGTAAGGACACAAGGGACCATTATGGCTATCTAGCCTGACCTCCTGCATATAGAAACTCAGGCTATAGAATTTCACCCAGTAAATCCTGCATCAAGCCCATAACTTCTGGCTGAGCATAAGTAGTTGTATTGGTACTTTTCAGTGTGAATATGCTTTGCTGAATGGATGCTGAGTTTGTTCTCTGTGAATAGAAATTAACTTTTTTGAATGCATGCTGAATGTACTATTTGACTGTACATGGTGATCTGAGATAATCATTGACCTCAAGAGAGGAACCTGGAAATGAATGAATGTACTGATGTGTTAATAATGAAGAATTGGGGAACAAAACCAACCCCAAAATGCAACAAGCACTAGTGGATTTCAATTCAATGTTAAGAAACTAGAGAGAGGGCCTGAAAATAAATTACTGGAGGGGAGGGGAGAGGAGAGAGAGGGAGAAGGAGTGTTGAAATTACTAAAGTGCTGACCAGGCAAAGCATATGCTTAATTTTTGCCATGTGAGTATCCCCATAGAAGTCAATGAGACTACTCACATGATCAAAATCTATAAGCACGTGTTAAAATGCTTTGCTGGATCAGGTTCCAAGACTTAATTGTCAAGAAAATTTACTGGTAATAGCAAAGAAGTAGAGGGTGTATCGGGAACCAATAAATAAAACAGAAAAATAACTGCAGAAAGGGCCCATATGCATGAAAGGGATTTTATTATTAATTGTGTCTTTAATGGTAGTACCTAAAGATCAACCAAGAATAGGGCCCCATTGCACTAGGGACTGGAAAAACAGACAGCTGTTCTGTCTGTCTAGTTCCTCTCTGTATTTTTTCCCTCAAGACCACATGATGGGGGGGGGCGGGGGGGAATGTAGGGGAGACAACATCTGAGTTCTATGGAAAAAAGTTAAATTTTATGGAATTCACACACTGCATTAATTCTCCGACAGCTTTCCTGAATGATTTGGAGAGAATGAGAACATGACACACCCAGCACACTCCTTTCTGACTTCCTTAAGACTCAGTTGCACGGGAGGATGAAATTGGTCTGAGTCTCTAATAAGGCACACAGACCTTTAGGATATGTCTACACTGCTATGCTATTTTGGGATACTAGAGTATCCTGAAATAGCTATCCTGTGTCTTCACATCAAGCCCGTTATTTCTGTGTAGACAGCGCAAATGACAAAATAAGCTATTCTGAAATAGCATCAAAATAAGATATACAATTTGCGTAGCTCAAATTGCGTATCTTATTTTTAGTTACGGTGCTGTGTAGACGCATCCTTATAAACCTACAAGAAGAATTCTTCCGGGCCAGTAAAGCCCATTATCAGGTGTCAAGAGCTGATGTGAAGCACAGCCAGGGAAGCCATTTGTAGTACACAAGTTTTATGGTCCTACAAACACCAGGAACTATGTTCCACATTGTGAGTACCATCTGTGGGATATTACCAGCATTCCTGCAAGAATCTCTGTAAGAGTAGAGATATTGCCACTGTGGTGGTTGAAATCTGGAGTTTTTAAAGAAGCCCAAACTGTATTTACTGGCTTTATGGCCTAGTTGAGACTTCCATGAGCAGGGTTGGCCAGTGCTCTTTGCCACTCAGTGGCAAGAGATCAAATGGGATATCTTCCTACCAGTCTCTTTCTCAGAACTAGGAAAGTAGGGCAGGTTGGGAAATAAGACCACTAAGGCAGCCATATTAGTAGGCCTAGCGTCTAGTGAGGCATGATGAGAACAAGGAAGTCTATAACAGTGCCTTTGCTGCAAGATGGGACAGTTAAATTTATAAAGGTGCCAGGGCGTTCTGATGGCTTTTCTTTGAAGATGTGGGCAAGTAAACTCACTTTTTCATCTTTTATTGTTGTAATCATTTATATTATCATGATTACAGGGAGAACACTTCACAAAAGTATCCAATGAGTAATCCATGAGATTGTGGCAATATTTTAATACTTTTGCATGGAGATTAAAATAAAGACACACAGGTAGGGTAACTTTCTGTTAACAAATGGCAAGTGCCTTTTTTCTTTGCCATGTAATTGTGCCGCCCAGTTTTTCTTTTGTCTCTCCACTTACTTCCTCTTTATTTTATTCATCATGATATAAGATATATTTATGATCCACTATTCTTCCCCATCCTCCTTTCAAAAGGTCCGGATTCTGCATTTCTTTTGAATTCCAAAATTTGGATGCACCAGAGTCCCTAAGCATTCCCAACCACAGCTGAGATGGAAGCATAGTCAGAGGGCTTCAGAGTTAAGTTTTTCTTTCAAAGATGCAGAGTGTGTAATGGAAATTGCTTGTTGTCATTAAAATGTCATTAAAACTTTGAAATCCTTAAACAATTTAAATTGTGATGTACAGGTTGCACCTCCATTAACTGGGATTCCCTGGTTTGGCGACATCCATGGTCCGGCATACACCATAGATGTTCCTGGACCATGAAGCCCAGGAAAAGGGAGGTCTGGAGGCTAAGGCAGGAGCACCATAAGGGGCACCAGCAACTCAGCCGGCAGCCCAGAGTGTGTGGCGGGGGAGTGGAGGGGAGGACAGATGGCATGGCAGGGAGTGCTGGCCCCAGTGGAGCTCCCAGGACCCAGCAGCTGGGAAGCTCTAGCCTGGCCACAGCCATAGACCTCCATCCCTGGCCAGGAGCTCTGGCTGCATTCTGGCTCCAGCAGCTGGGGAGCTCCAGCTCCAGCCCCAGCCCCAGAGACAGCCAGGGAGCTCTGATGTAGGCCATGGAGCTCAGCCCCACCCTTCTGCCTTGGTTGCAAAGCTCTAGCCCCAGCTGTGGAGCCAGGCAGCTGTGGAGATTTGGCAGTAGCAGGGCCGGGCAGAGCCCCGGTGAACTGGGGCAGCAGCGGGAGCAGGCTGGAGCCCTAGCCCAGTGGCAGCCCGGGCCATGAGGGGAGGGACCTTCCCTGGTCCAGCAAATCTCCTTGTTCAGGACCAGTCAAGTTCCAAGGGTGCCAGACCAGTGAGGTCCAACCTGTAGTATAATATTTAACAAGTTTCAGAACATTTAATCACGTCTTTTGCCAGTTACACAAGTTTTGTCTTTCCAAGTAGCACAGATGAACTGTATATTGCATTCTAATGTTATTAGGGCCCTCTTGTTCTACAGGACTATAGCAAAGGGGCATGGCCTCCCTCACATACTGAGGGAGGGGGAGAGCCAAAAGCCCCATGATGGCAGGAACTTGAAAGGACTCCGCCACCTTGTCACAAGTGGAAGGGTAGGGCCAAAGCAGGATCAGGAAGCATAAGAGGTGAACCCTGCAGCCCTGTTGGGCAGCAGCTGCTGGAATAGCCAGACACCTCTTGTCTGCACCTGAGTTGGGAGACTGCTGCTACCTCTGTGGAGCAGAAGACCAGCCACAAACCTCCAGCCTATCAAGGGATTGGGAAGCCACAGAGAATTTTAACCACCCTGAAGGGAATGCCCTGGTACCTGGACTGAGAGACTTATGTGATGGAGAGGAATTCTGGGACTCCCACTCACCATGTATCAGGAGAAGACGGAAGATGGCCTGTGGACATAGGCATGGATAAAGGGAAGTTTAGGAAGTAGCCATGGGGAACCGACCACTGGCTGGCAGGCATGTCGCTGGAGACATGGTCAGAGTGTTGCAGTGAGATTCCTGTTGACCCAGTGACATACCATGCCGCTACTGCTAGCACTCTGGGCTGGGATGCAGTGAAGCCGGGAAGGCCACCTCAAGCCTGGGATGGCTGTACCCCCCCTCTGTGGGCTAGTAGGTCTGCTTGACAACTACTGAACCCCCTGTGCCCGAGCACCTCAGACAGCCTGTGACTACTCAATTCCCATGCCTAAGCACTCCTAGACTGACAATTCCCCAGTCTCACCACTTACCTGATTTCAGAAGTGACCATAGCAAAGGGGTGTGGCCTCCCTTGAGACTGACATTGGGAGTGAGCCACACCCATCTACCACTTTACAAGGGCTTTTTATAGCAATACATCTATACATTTGAGAAGAGACAGGAGGAAATACTTAGCAGTTTGGAAGCATCAGCCCAGGGTATGCCAACAAAATATATCCAAGAAATAATCACTATTTTGCAACAATGTTTTTATTCTTTGCTGGTAATGAAATATTGAGTTAATCCAAAAGGGATGGTAGATAGGAGCTTATTGAATAATTTTGATATTAATATCTACAGAAGACTTTCAAGCACTAAGTTAAACAATATGAAATAGACCCAAAGAATGAACTTGTAAAAACGGATACACAAAGGAACATATATAATCCATTGTGCTAGTGTGTGTTTACACAAATTTATCATACACTTCCACTCTAGTGACCAAAAAAAATCTATATATCATTTTCAGATGAAAACTTGACAGCCAATTAAAATCCTGCTTCTATATTTAATGGTGTCACATGTGCTTATTAAGAATCTAATTAATTGTCTAGGAGTTTGGTACTGAAATACTCATTTAATATAACACTGAATAACATTTCAATGCATCATTTTTCAGGTATTGACTTCAATGACCAGGTGAAATTAATATTTTTCTACAATGACAAAGTAGATCTAAGTGACAGATTTGAGGTTCTGATGGCAAACTATGCTACTATAGCTCTGAAGATTTGATTATTTTGATTTTTTCCCTTTCAGTCACATTCTGCAGTTAAATCAGAGCTTTTATAGCAAGAGAAAACTAAACCAGAATATCACCACTTTCTTTATATCTAAAAAAAGGTCTTGATTGGCTATTAAAAGGAATGAAGTTGCATATTGAGGTTCATTGATTTTTTAAGGGGAACAATAGCAATAAGGGGAGCAAAAAGAGCCACTGTATTTTCTGAATAAGAACACCTGTCTGCAAAACAGAACAATAACATTGCAGTTTCAATGTGTTTTAATTGATTTGTGTTTGTTATTCTATTTGTTTTGTTTATGCCCTCATTTGTCAATGGTTATGTCTGCAGAATAAGATCTGTGTTGCACATTAGTCAGTTAGGTGATGGATAGATACAATCATCAGGCTGTATCATACATTGCATACTGAATCCACCATTTGTCCAACATGGAAAATTAAGAGTTGAAGAAATAGAGCTGCTGACTTAGTGATTTAATAAATCTAGGGAACTAATATACGGATCCTCTGCATTTAAGAGATTAAAGTTCAATTCCCAGTGCTGCCAAGTGGGAGTTACAGGTACATTAGGAAGTAAAAAGTGCACCCATTCTACACAGTACAGAAATTTGAAAGTTTGCCAAGTAAGAGACCAAAACTATGGTGTAAATGTCAGAAAAAATATTCTGTGATTAAATTTTACATCATTGAGACCACTGCAGGTGGTAGATGTCTTTCTGCTAACACTGGGGAATCATTTGTGGTTTCCAGTTTTATGTAGCCCACAGAGTAAGATACTACAGAACTAATCTCCAGGCTACCACTTCTATATTAGTCATGTTTAATATATAAACAAGGGGGCAGATCCCAGTCCTTTTTTTCAGCTCTAGAGCCTGGGAAGTTGCTCTAATGGATAGCTGTGGAGTCTCGCAGTATGAGGAAATCTGTGATTGGTTTAGAACTGATATAGCCAGCTCTAAAACACCTTTTCTTCTCCTTCATGCACCCTTCCCCAATAGGATAGGAGACAGGAGGATTTGTAGCCAAAATATGCTCTTCATGATGTTAAAACTAATATTTAAATGCTGTATCTTGGAAACTGAAGGGCAAAGCCTTGCAGCTTCATGCTCATAAACTTGAAGACTCTGTTTCCATCTTGCATTTCACCTCCATAGGGCCAAAAAGAACAGGCTTAAACCCCCAAACTAGAAACCCATAAGACTGGAAGGCAGAAGTAATTCAGCTCTAATCTTATCTGTGACAGTCAGGGACTTGACATATGGCCTTTGTCTGTAAAATGAAAATAATAATATTTATTTGCCTGCCTCAAAAGGATGTTGTGAGGACAGATTAGCTAATGCTGTAAAGTGCTATTTATTAGTAATGGCAAGTATTATGCTATTATAGACTGTAGGATTAGTACTGTCCTTGACAGGCTTCTGAAACTGCTGAGGAACTAAATGAAGTCCTGAAGTTTGAGGGCAATTGAGGTCCCATGATGAATGAAGATATTTTATCCTGTTGATTTTTATGGAGCTGACTTCCCTCAAAGTGCAGGAACTGAATACCAAAGGTAATCCTTTATAATGCAAAAAATTCTGCTGCTCATCTGCTCCTATGCAGAAATAGGATGAGAGGAAATACTGAGGGGACTAAGGCTGGTTCACTTGTGTATATTTAGGATTGGTAATAGATCCTAAATTCAAGAAATAATTGATATTAGAAGACAGAAAAATATTCATTTTGTTGAATCCCTCATCCTGTGATGCAGAAATAGTGAGGTGTTCTGAGAGGTGAAAGAGCACTTCATATATGAGGGAATTAGATGCATCATTACCGTTCTCAACCTAATTAACATTCTTGCTCTTTAGGATTAAATGAGGTCTGCAACTTGCCTGTCAGGCATGGAAGGAAGAAAAAAGTTTGCCCTGAGGGTGAAAAGGATGAATCTAATGCTGTAGAGTGAAGGAGATTAGGAAATTAACTATAATAGACTGACTCTATCTGTGAGCTTAGTATTCTTTTTCAAGAACAGAATTTTAAGACTATTTTGAGGCCCAGTGCTGCAGCCACTCCCTAAATAGAATTTCCTTTGAAGATAACAGAATGGGAGTTGTATCTGAAGTGGCAATAGGACCAGACCCTTCACAAATAATTCCTTTTGTCAGCTGTGATGTCATCAGGGATCCAGCTGACATACACAAGTTATTTAACACACAAATCAGTCTGGGATGTTTTCTGTAATAGCTGCAATTTAGGGTCAGATTCTGATCATCTTATTTATGCTGGTGTGTACCTTACTTCACAGGTCACTTCACTGACTTCAGTGAAAAAGTCATAGAATGTGGAAAACAAGAGAGTTACTCATTTTATTTTTATAAACAATCTTTTTACCTCATTTTACCTGTTTGATGTTATTCTGACCAAAGGTTAATTGGTTAATGGATAATGCTTACTGGTTCCATTTCACCAGTAGGGCCTGGCAGCAGCACCTGCCTGGGGTGAGAGGCTCCTCCAGCCTGGCCACACCAGAGGGAGGGGCCACTCCAGCCCCCTCTTCCCTGAATTGTTTAATTGGTTAAACTTCACATTTAACCAGTTAACCAATTAAACAGGATTTTACATCCCTAATTTTGACTGATTGGATGGAATTAAATCAAAGGACCTGTTAACATCAGCAAAGCAGAAAAGAGAGACTTGGAGATTAGACATAGTCAGAAAATAGGAAGGGTTTTTTCAAACAATGGGAGAGCTAACATCTCTAGTTTGACCTCCTATAAATCACAGGTGACCAATACCACCTAGCACCCCTACACTAAACACAGCAACTGACATTTAGACCAAAGTACTACAACCCTGAGACTAAACTATTATGTGCCATGGAAAGAGAATTGGAGAGAACGAGGTGCACAAATGCCTGAGGTCTTTGCGATGGTAGGAACTTGATTGAGAAATGCTTACCATTCCATCCCTTAGCTTAAAAGGATATTAAACCATTAAAAACACTTGCCTGGAGAGGAACAGGGTGAGTGAGTAGCAGCTATTTATGTGAGACACAAAGGAAATGCAAAAAGAAAAAAAGAAAAAAAGTGTATCTCTGAGTCCATGTCAGTTTATTTGGGCTCATAGGGCTTGCACTATGGGATTAAACATTTATTCTTCTGGTTTTAGACTTCAACGTAAGTCTGAGACAGATGACCGCAGCCCTGAGATTCATTGAAGCAGTATCCCGTGATGTGGATAGGGGTGTTGTAGCCCAACTATTGGCATTATAGAAATACCCTGAGAGAATGCACATGGAAGGAGGAAGAAAAGGTGTTTTAGAGCTGGCTGTATCGGTTCTAAATTAAGTCAGGGATTTCCTCATACTGGGAGAATCTTCAGCTCTTCCATTAGAAGAGAAGGCAGCAGGATTGAAGGGACGAGGCAGAATTTGCAGCATTTGTCTGTGGCATGTGGGCTTGCCTGACATTTGAGAGGTGATGGCCTTTAGGCAAGATCTAGGGCGGCAAACCCATTTGGGAGGTCTTAATCCTTTTCTCTTGCTGTGTGTTTTTGGACTCATAGTCAAGGCATCTGCTTAGAAGGAGCCTTTGTCAGTCACCAATGTTAGTCATTGGTTACAGGCTCCCTCACAGAAGGGTGTTACAGGTACCAGTAAGTTGGATCTTCCTGGTTAACATGGCTGGAAAGAGGGGACTATTATACCAACATCTAATCTGAGTGTTAGCTGTGAGATTTTGCTCTGAGAGAGTTGGAAGTAGAGAAACTTCTCATCCACACTCATGAGGATCTTCAAGGGGGTCAAAAACTTCTTGTAATTCTGGCAGGATAGTGTGAATAGCAGGTGTAGTGGGGTAAACCATGAAGTTCAGCTCTGGGAAAAGGGTGAGTAGGGGCCAGTCACATGGAAAGAATGCCCATGGGAGAGACAGGTGCAGCTTGTCCCTATACCATCACATGGAGTATGGCCTGATATAGATAAGGGTATCAGATTCTAAGTCTCAGGGAATAGCTCAAAACTATTTGAGTGAACATTTTGATCAAGTCAGATAGTGAATCTGCTTAAGTTATGTTCATGCCATTTTTATGTTTGCTTTCCACAAAGTGACTGAGTCTGCTGGTGGGAATATGCAATTTAAAAAAAAAAAAAGGTTGTTAAAGAAACTTACTTAATGCTAAGACTTATGCTCATTCAGCTGGGGCCACTAACAACATCATGTCCATTAAAAATAAAGCAAAGCAGATCAAATTTCAGACATTGAATACAGTCTGCAACTTGCTGCTGGACAATCTACAGCCCAAGGGTTATTTATAGAAATGATTTCAAATAATACATATTTAAAAATATACAGACAATTCAAATAGAAACAGGTTAAATTTGCTGAAAAAATTATGTATTTCCCTTTCAAAATGCAAATGAAAGATGAAGTAAGGCCTCAACAAATGATGAATGAATGATTCTATATTAATCTAAAATTATTTAATGTGCTGTATTCAAATATATTTGAAATAATGGGCTTGCTATTCCCATGTTCTGGTAAACCTTGTTCCATGAGGATTAAGGGATTTGTTGGAATAGTGGTCTATTTTGAAATTTGGCGCTGATTAGAAAGTGCCAAGTTTCAAAATAGACTATCTCAAAATAATCTACACAATTTGCGTAGTTCAAACCGCATAGCTTATTTCAAGCTATGCGGTGCTGTATAAACGTACCCATATCCTCAAAGTATGTTTTGATTTACTGCTGGTGAAAAAACTGGACAAGTTGTTAGTATGCAGTTCATATCTACCGTAGATGTTTATTAACAGGATGAAAATAAAACGAAAAAAAAAATAAATACTGTTTTTCTCTTAGACTCACTGTTCAGAAGCAGTAGTGGATATTTGCTATGGGATTGGACTGACAGTCAGCCTCTTTAGCAAGCCTTCAGCTTCCCTGACGATACTGGGTTTTCTTCTTGCATGAATGTTCCTTTCCCCTGGTGCAATGTGTGAGCTCTGTTGAAGGTGTTGGGCAGTCATTCTTCCACAGTTTGATTGTTTTGTCATTTTCTGGTGCTGCTGATGGGGGAGATGCATTTTCTATTGGGTAAAATTGTACAGACATATTTCCTTGTTTGACAGGAAGAGTGAGTCACAATGATTTCCTGCCAAACAACATCCATACCCAATGCTGTGAAAGTTCTCATTTTTCTTTTGGCTATTAGGAAGTGGTGCCATCACTCTGCTATAATTGTCACAGCACATAAACTTTACAAAAAGTAAGTCTACTAATATGAGAAACCAAATACCACTTCAGAGAAATTGTCTGTTTTAGTAACTAAAAGGAAAAATCTTTTGAGGTTGCATACACCCAGGATTTCTCAGTGACAAATTTTGCCCCCAAGTGCATTGCACAAATTGTAATGCTTCTGCACTGGGAAGAGAGAGAGAGAGGACACAAAGGAGGATTTGTTAAGACCAAGCAGGACAGGTTCTTGCACCATCTGTGTAACAAAGCACAGTGCTGCAGGGACTCCAGGTGCAAGGGAATATGGGGATCAAGTACGGGTGCCCCTGAAGAATAGTGAAGATGTAGATCTGCCACTGCACATATTTACCAACCGTTAGAGGAGGTTTTGGAATTAATTGATAAACTTAATAGTAACAAGTAAACGGGACCGGATGGCATTCACCCAAGAGTTCTGAAAGAACTCAAATGTGAAGTTGAGGAACTATTAACTATGGATTGTAACCTATCCTTTACATCAGCTTCTGTACCTAATGTCTGGAAGATAGCTAATGTAGCACCAATATTTAAAAAGGGCTCTAGAGGCGATCCCAGCAATTACAGACCAGTAAGTTTAACGTCAGTACCGGGCAAATTAGTTGAAACAACAGTAAAGAATAAAATTGTCAGACACATAGAAGAACATAATTTGTTGGGCAAAAGTCAACATGGTTTGTGTAAAGGGAAATCATGTCTTACTAATCTATTAGAGTTCTTTGAGGGGGTCAACAAATGTGGACAAGAGAGATCCAGTAGATATAGTGTACTTAGATTTCCACAAAGTCTTTGACAAGGTCCCTCACCAAAGGCTCTTACTTAAATTAAGTTGTCATGGGATAAGAGGGAAGATCCTTTCATGGACTGAGAACTGGTTAAAATACAGGAAAGAAAGGGTAGGAATAAATGGTAAATTTTCAGAATGAAGAGGGGTAACTAGTGGTGTTCCCCAAGGGTCAGTCCTAGGACCAATCCTATTCAACTTATTCATTAATGATCTGGAGAAAGGGGTAAACAGTGAGGTGGCAAAGTTTGCAGACGATACTAAACTGCTCAAGGTAGTTAAGACCAAAGCAGACTGTGAAGAACTTCAAAAAGATCTCACAAAACTAAGTGATTGGGCAACAAAATGGAAAATGAAATTTAATGTGGATAAATGTAAAGTAATGCACATTGGAAAAAATAACCCCAACTATACATATAATATGATGGAGGCTAATTTAGCTACAACTAATCAGGAGAGAGATCTTGGGGTCATCATGGATAGTTCTCTGAAGACATCCACATAGTGTGCAGTGGCAGTCAAAAAAGCAAACAGGATGTTAGGAATAATTTAAAAAGGGATAGAGAATAAGATGGAGAAAATCTTTTTGCCTTTATATAAATCCATGGTATGCCCACATCTTGAATACTGAGTACAGATGTGGTCTCCTCATCTCAAAAAAGATATACTGGCATTAGAAACGGTTCAGAGAAGGGCAACTAAAATGATTAGGGATTTGGAACAGGTCCCATATGAGAAGAGATTAAAAAGACTAGGACTTTAAAAGCTTGGAAAAGAGGAGACTAAGGGGGGATATGATAGAGGTATGTAAAATCATGAGTGGTGTGGAGAAAGTGAATAAGGAAAAGTAATTTACTTCTTCCCATAATATAAGAACTTGGGACCACCAAATGAAATTAATGGGCAGCAGGTTTAAAACAAATAAAAGGAAGTTCTTCTTCACACAGCGCAGAGTCAACCTGTGGAACTTGTCTGAGGAGGTTGTGAAGGCTAGGACTATAACAGGGTTTAAAGAGAACTAGATAACCTCCATGAATTTAAGTCCATTAATGGCTATTAACCAGGATGGGTAAGGAATGGTGTCCCTAGCCTCTGTTTGTCAGAACTTGGAGATGGATGGTAGGAGAGAGATCGCTTGATCATTACCTGTTTGGTTCACTCCCTCTGGGGCACCTGGCATTAGCCACTGTTGGCAGACAGGATACTGGGCTGGATGGACCTTTGGTCTGACCCAGTATGGCCATTCTTATGTTCTTATGTTATTCCTTCAATTAGCTGCAGGATATGGGAGTTATGATAAAAAAATGAATATTTTTGCTTGGATCATGGATCAGCAGGAGTTCCTGTGACTCCACCATGCATTCCTTCTGAAAACATCAGTGCACGGTACAGTTGTTCAGGTTGTACATTAATACAGTAAACTTCCGATAATATGGCACCTTTAGGACACAGGGGGTGCTGGATTATCAGATATGCCGGAGTACTGGAAGGGGGGCTATGAGGGGTCTGGGGTGGGGGTGGGGGTCTGCGGGGAACTGCGCAGCGTGGGAGAGGGCGGTGCTGCAGGACCAACCCGGCAGCACCCCAGATGCTCTGCCCCAGACTTCCCCAAGTCCGCCGCCGGTCAGCAGCGGCTGACTTGGGGAAGCCGGGGCAGAGCAGCTGGAGTGCTCTGCCCCAAGGCTTCCCCAAGTCCACCGCTGCTGAAACTGACAGTGGCGGACTTGGGGAAGCCGGGGGCAGAACAGCTCCAATTGGCCGGCTAGCCGGAGCATTTCCGGGTTCCAGTTGGTGCCGGACTATCAGGAGTGCCGGACCACTGGATGCTAGACAATTGGAGTTTTACTGTATTTGAAACTGGGGACCAATAACTTTGACCACATGCAGTCAACGACCCCATTGCAAAATGGGTGTAAAATGCTGCCAAATCAGAATGGTAATATTTTATACCCACTTTGCACTCACTTTTTTGCACCAGTATAAATGACTATACACGTTGCAGGGCAACAGTGATCTTCTGAATCTGTTGTCTTCTGTTGTGTTAATCTCAGTTGAGTCCTGCATTTAATTTAACCTTCCAGGTGCCAGGGAGGAGGAGAAGAGAGAATCTGGTAATATTTTACAAGCTTCAAACCAAACTAATGTAGTTTTACAAAGCTTGTTTCAAATATCTGACTGTAGTTGAGCAGAGTAGGACTTTCCAGAAAGTTTCACTTGGATGAGACGCTTCTGTTCATCATAAATCTTAAAGGTGAATTATTTATAGAGAAAAATATAACTAAGCACACTGAGTCTGTAAAAGGAATGTTTTAAATTAGAAATGAACAGGATCTGAATAACACTCACTCCGGGTTTACACACTCATAATCCAGTTCTTTGCCCTTAATGCAGTATGATGATAATGAAAAAAAATTAATGATAGGACAGTAGGAACCCAGTACCACAAATCCTTCTTTATGCAAGTAGTTCTGTTAACTTCAAGGAGACTAATAGCATTAATAACCACTAAAGGCTTAATCCTGCAAGATACTGAGCACTTGCATGGGGATGCTGAATGCCTAAAATATTAATTGAAGTCAATGCTCAGCATCTTGTAGGTCTTAGCTGTAAAAGTGTACAAATTTGCAGGGCTGATACTTATAGTTTTACAAGGCTCATTTATTCAGATATGGAAATGAATTGTATACAGAAAAAAACGTAAAAATACTTATAGGAAAGAAACTCGGGAGGAAAATAAGAGAATAAACATTTGATAACAAATCATTTATCTGTAATACATAATAAATGACAGGATTAAATGTACCCATGTGGAATGTGAGGAATTAATTAGCTAATAAAACAGAAAGCAAGATGATATTTTTACAAGGAAAACCAAAAGAAAAAGTCTTTCAGAAACAGGATACAAAAAGGTGATGACTGTGGTTTCATTTTCTTTCACCATGATCTAGTTATTCTAAAGGCACAGCAATTTTAATAATTTATGTAAAATAAAACCCTATAAAGTAGGAAGGTTTGTCATCCTGCCAGCACAGATAAATTTACAGACTGTTATTTTAACTAAAGTGTAAACCCCAAAGGTAAAGTCTCCACTTTCCTTTAGTGAACTATTATTAGAACCTACAGAATTTCCTAAGCTATGATAGAAAGAGGAGATTTTAACCTTGCCCTGTCAAATGTAATGACATAATTACAGCTGTTAAAATTAAGGGAATTCCAAGTTATCCTAATTATACAGCATCATATGAAAGAATTATATTTGGTCACTCTTTTGAGGTATATGTTCTCAAAAGAGAGAGATTTTATGAATTACTCCTCCATGCATAACTGTATCTGGTAGGACTGAACTACTTTTGATTTCTAAAAACCTCACACAACTATAACTTCAGTATATATCTCCAACTGTGCAATGGCATTATTAGATTTACAATAAGACAGGTAACTAATTCCTTGGAGGAGGTACTTTATTGCTTAACTAGCCAGACTTCACAATCTGAGGCAAAAGACAATAAAAGCATTGTTGAATCCCCTCTAACATATTGGGAATCCTTTGAAGCCTATCTCAGAAGCTTTATATTTTTCAGAAATACAGCTAAAAGGAATAACACTCTGCCAATACAATAGACCCTTACTTGAAGAGATTAAAAAAAAAGGTAAGGCAGGAGAGAGCAAAATTCTAGGCATATTAACTGAGATGAGAAGAGATTTACAAAACTCCTTAATAGAGGGTGTAATAAATAAAAACGTAATAGCATCTACAACATGCACCCAGATCCTCAAAGCTATTGTGGTGGAGGAACTGGACTCATTAGTTGCTGATTTCTATTTACCATAAGGTCCCTTAATAATGTTCTGGTTGAGCAAACGGCCTTAAATTGTAATTTAACATCCATCTGATTGTTGTATTACACTACCTGTGTTTTAGATGGCATTTAGTTTGAAAAAAATATTTGGGGTCATGGTGAATATGAATTCCCAGTGTGATGCCGTGGCCAAAAGGCACACTTTCTAGGTGCATATATAGGATCTTGAGTTAGGAGTAGAGAGGCTGTTTTACGTCCATCTCAGGCACTGCTACTACTGCTGTTGGAATACTGTATCCTATCCTGGTGCCCACAATTCAAGAAGGAGGTTGAAAACCTTCAGAGTGTTCAGAGAAAAGCCACAAGAATGGTTAATGGATTAGAAAGCCTGTTTGTAAGTGACAGACTCAAAGAGCTCAATCTATTTAGCTTAACAAAGAAAAGGTGAATGGGTGACTTACTTACAGTCTATTAGAATCTGCCTGAGGAACAAATATTTACTAATGGGCTCTTTGGTTTTGCACAGAAAGATATAACATGATAAAGTGGTGAAGCTAGACAGATTCAAACTGGAAAAAAAGGCATACATTTTTAATGGCGAGAATAATTAATCATTGGAACAAATTCTCCATCACTGACAATTTTTAAATCAAGACCAAGGCTACGTCTACATTGGCAAGATTTTGCACAAATACTTTTAACGCAAGAGTTTTTATAAAGTATTTATAAGAAGAGAGCGCTCTACACTGGTATGTGCTTTGCGCAAGAGATGTGCTTTTGCGCAAAAGCATCCGTACAGTGTAGACGCTTGCGCAAGAAAGCTTCGATGGCCATTTTAGCCATTGGGCTTTCTTGCGCAAGAAATTCATGTTGCATGTCTACATTGGCCTCTTGCGCAAGAACAGTTGCGC
The DNA here is from genome assembly GCA_019425775.1 of Rafetus swinhoei. Classification (NCBI taxonomy): domain Eukaryota; kingdom Metazoa; phylum Chordata; order Testudines; family Trionychidae; genus Rafetus; species Rafetus swinhoei. Next base: position 182,846,648 of record CM033437.1, on the reverse strand, counting down.
AAGAGGGCTTTTTCCTGAGCGGGAGCATCATAGCTCTTGCGCAAGAAGCACTGATTTCACACATTAGAATGTCAGTGTTCTTGCGCAAGAACTCCCCGCCAGTGTAGACAAGCAGCATGTTTTTCTAGAATATGAGCTCCAGGAGCTATTTTGGGGGAGTTCTGTGTCTGTGCTATGCAGGAGGTCAGACAGAATCAGTAGTTCTCAAAGTGCAGTCCACAGACCACTAGTGGTATTCCACCATCTTGCAGATGGGGCCCTAGCTCAAGGCTCAGCTCTCACTCCTGCAGTGGGGAGCCCACATTGGTGCTCCAGCCCTGCAGTCCCTCCATTGCAAGGTTGGAGTGCCAGCGCCAGCTACCTGGGGGAGTGGGGGGGAAGTCCTGAGATTCGTGGATTGGATCTGGCTTGCAGGGGGAGCAAGCAGCTCCACATGCTGGTTCTCCCCCTTCCCTCAGGATAGGGGAATGGCAGTACAGGGAAGCATTGCCTGGAGGCTTTTCCTGTTGCTTCCATTGGCCAGAATCGTGGTGCCTGGGAACACTTGGGGATGCAAAGCCAGGTAAGAGACCCCCATCCCCATTTCCCTTATGCATCACCCTCATGCCGAGACCCCCACTCATACACCCTCCCTCCCAGATCCCTCCACCCCAGCCTGCTCCTGCTCACTACCTGCCACCCAGACTTTACACCCTCACCCCACCTCCTGCTCAGATCCTAGACCCCCATCCCTATCCCAGTCCCTGGGAGCCTCTTCTGGCACACTGAACCTCTCATTTTTGGCCCCACCCAAGAGCAGGGGATGGGGGCACAAAATCGACTAACCCCAGGACCGCAGATGAGTTAATTTGGTTTTTGGGATGCCCTGAACCTCAGTACTCCTTGCCCCCTCTTGTCCCGCATGGGGCTAGAGCACCAGGGGAGTGAGGTGTCTCAGTTGGTGCTCAATTCAGTGAGGATTGGAGTATTTTTGTTTTTTGCTTCTCATTTTTGTGTAGCCCCCGACTGATATTTCTGTGGGTCAGTGGTCTCTGACCCAAAAAAGGTTCCCCACCTTTACCATAAATAAAGACAATACTAAAACTTTTTATGCTATACATAAATTAATATTTTACTTTATTTAAAATAAAGTTTGGTAAACTAATATGACAAAGTTAAAGTGCTTAATCTGTTTAATGATTTTGATTCATAATACTTCTTATTGATTATATATGTCCCTTATGTTATACCTACCTATTTACGTTTTTATGTTCTGGTAGCCTTATATGAATAAATTAGTATAAGCAAATGCATTTTGTCATCATGGGTGGTCGTCTGGTGGTCTGTGAAAAGTTGAGTAGGAAGGGCCGTGAATGAAAAACTGGACAAATGAAGAAGGCAGAGGTGGTTTACATTGACTGAGGCAGAGGATTTACACAGAAAGTTTCAACCTTTAAACAAATATAAAGAAGAACAGTGTTTCTGGAAAATCCAGTCAGGAAGCTGTATTTCAAGCAATACAATATAACTTGACTAGAATATTCTTTAAACATAAGCTACATGTACTAACCCAGCAAGATAAAACTATTCTGGAATGCTGAACATAATGAGCTGTTACTGCAAATCAAAGGAAAGAATAATTACGTTTTGAGAACTTTAAAAAATTCTGTGATGGTTTCCATCAATTGAAGCAAATATGAATAGCAACCTCAGCAATCAGATTATTGATAAAGTGAAGAAACTTTCTTTTAAATATGAAGAATTTATATGCCATTTTATAAGATAATGGAGAAGGTTGAAGACGGCATTGGAACTAAATAGTTGGCCTTACTTTTCCAGACTACTCTAAATATGTCTCCAGCACTCAGCTTTTTTTGTGTGGAAATAAGGTACAGGCTGAACCTTGTAGTCTGGCATGCTCAGGACCTGACTGGTGCTGATGCAGAGAATTTGCAGGACCACAGGAGGTCAATATTTTCTAGCAACATTACCAACACTTGCACTGCTTACTGGGCTCTTAGAAGACATTTAGGGGTAAATTAGAGCTAAATAACAGCACAGAACACAGAGTACCAGGATTAGTGGCTGTAAACAAACTCTATGGGACCGTGAGATGGGTAGGAATGGTGTCCCTAGCCTCTATTTTTTTGGAGGTGGGTGACAGGGAAGGAATCACGTGAGGATTACCTGTTGTGTTCCCTCTCTCTGGGGCATCTAGTATTGGCCACTGTCGGCAGACAGGATTCTAGGCTGGATGGACCGTTGGTCTGAGCCAGTATGGCCGTTCTTATGTTCTTATGAGAAACTTGGCAACATCCAGGATAAGTAGATATCTGGCTAACTTAAATCATGCCGGACCACGGATGTTGCCAGACCAGAGAGTGCTGGATTAGAGAGGTTTAATCTGTATGGCAGAGGACCCAATCCAGGAGCTTTGTCATAAGCACTTTTAGAGTGTGAATCCACAGCTGACTTCAATGTGCAGAAAGGTGTTCACTACTATGACTGTGTGCTTTTTGGATTAAGGTTCACAAAAGTTAGAGGTATGCATGAAAAAGTCCTTGAAGATTTCAGTAAAGTGCTGGGTCTGAGAGCACTCAGATCACAGCAAAACAGATTATTACAAAAAGAATGCAGAATTGAGAAGGAAAACTACGGCTCCCAGGTACTACCACAATATAAATAATAGTCACTTCATAATTAACACTCATTAAGCTAAACTTAAAAAACAACAAATAGTATGGTAGCACTTTAAAGACTAACAAAACATGTATAGTGCTACCATACTATTTGTTGTTTTTTAAATTTATCCTGTACAGACTAACTCGGATACCCCTCATTAAGCTGTGAGTTAGACTTTGTAATGATACTGAGAAAGATGGAAAGATCCTGTTTAAAATCACGTTGGGTAAAACTTGTCCTCAAGTTCTTTAGAACATCAGTTCATAGTCAGAGCTTAAGGGTCTGCCTTAGAAAATGACTCAGTTTAGAATGATGGAATCTCGCATGACAAGGTGACAAGGAGCTGGATAATATTGAGACAACTAAGTGTACTGGTCAAGAAATACCAGACTATTTTAATATTGGTAAGAACAATTCAAAATGTTTGAGTGTAACTGAAGGTGAAAGAACACACAATGTGAAAAAGCAACAAAATAATCCTTTGGTTAAGGTACTTGCCCAATAGTGTCAGCAAGAGACAAGTTTTTCAAGTTCACACAAATCAATTAATTGACTGGAAAAGGCACAGGAGAGAGGATATTGACTGAGATGTGAATCATAGGAGCGGATCTGAGTAAAATTTGTTGTTTTGAGTTTTGATGGAACTAGTTCAAAGTGTGGGTGCTTTTCTAAAGCTCAAACATTAATTCTTAATTAACAACCTGATATAGTATTTGTTGTGCACGTCACTGTGCTGTGCTCATCAGTATACTTAATAAGGTCTCTTCAGTTCATAATTGTTAGGATACTGTTGCAAAACAAATAACATAAATAATCCAACTAAGAACAGTACAGCCTCTTCCCGACTTACGAACCAGTTACGGACCAAGCAATTGGTCGTAACTCAGCTTGTTCGTAAGTGGGACCCCATAGAGTTACACGCAACTGCGCTGTTCGTAAGCGCAGATCACGTTCGTAACTCGGGGTCCGCCATTTGGAACAGTCAGACTGCAACGGTCGTAAGTCGACCGTTCGCAATTCAGGGACCGGCTGTATGTCAACAAGGTTTGTATTCTTAAAAAAGTACTTTAATATATCTTTTTTGATATGGGACAACTACATCTGCACATAGTTTTAAAGATGTGGGCACACCATGGATTTAGATAAAGGCAATATGATATTTTCCATCATATTACAGTAAACTTCCGATAATCCGGCACCTTTAGGACCCAGGGGGTGCCGGATTATCAAATATGCCAGACTATCGGAAGGGGGGGGCTATGAGGGGTCTGGGGTGGGGTGGAGGGAATGGGGGGGGTGGCGCTGCAGGACCAACCTGGCAGCACCCCAGCTGCTCTGCCCCAGACTTCCCCAAGTCAGCTGCTGCTGAAACTAACCAGCGGCTGACTCCGGGAAGCCCGGGGCAGAGCACCCCAGCTGCTCTGCTCCGGGCTTCCCCGAGTCAGCCGCTGGTCAGTTTCAGCAGCGTCTGACTTGGGGATGCCCAGGGCAGAGCAGCTGCGGTCTTTCTTGAGCCGGTACAACTAATTTAGACCCCATCAAAACATAATGCACATTAATTTGCTTTTATTAACATGGGCCTGAGCTAAGAATTTTGATTTTTCCAATTTTCAGCATGTTAACCACAGGATTTTGATTTGGTTCAATGTACAGGCAGGATAGTTGAAAAATGTGGATCTGAATTCAAATTTCCTCAGAGTTCAAGGTTTGGACTAGTGTTTCCTCCATTTAAAGACTACCATGTAAAAGTCTGGAGCTTGGAGCTTGTTCCTTATGTTCAAGGAGCAAAGACTTACAGCTAGATCTCCAACGTTAACTGACAAATTGCTGACTTACAAATATCTCGTTTGTTTACAGACAGTTGATAATGGTTATGTGAACTGCATGAACTATTTGAGAATGGGAAACAAATTTCATTTTTTTAGGATTTTTTCCCCTTGTTTTTCCCCATTCTAACACATGCAATGATTGCAGGAATGACTAACACATGAATGTCTTTAGAACAGGGATGGCCTGGAGTGAACATCCCTGGCATTAGACCTGCCAAACTCTATTTCCATACATCCGTGCTACGTTGGCCCTTGTGTCTGGATTGGGACAAGTTGTGTTTGTGTACCCATGGTAACTGCAGCATTTATTTCTCGTGATCCTGCTAAAGCAACCTTTTATTATTTATCAGATGCTGTAAGTGTTTAGAGATATACAACAAAGAGGCTAGAGATTGAAAGGCCTTGCTCTCCAAGTGCTTACTGTGCTTGCCTCTGTGCATCTCCCCACCATACTCCCAAAAATTTAAGGAATAGGTGTACCACCATACTTACAGTGATGCTCTGCAATTGAGTCATTTATAGTAATTGAGTAAATAAATAAAAAGCTGGATTTTCCTGTGTTGTTCACAGTTTAAAAATAATGAAGACTGAGAAATGGAACCAACTGGAAAAGAGCAAACTGTTTATGTATATTTTTTCCCATATAACTTGTGGTGTGTCTACCCTAGGACCTGCACTCTTACAAGTCTTCACTTAGGGATATCCGAGTATCCCGAAATAGCTATTCTGCATCTTCACAGCAAGCCTGTCATTTTGGGCTCGCTATTCCGATGTCCCTGTAAACTTCATTCTACCTGGAGTAAAGGGCATTTCGGAATAGCGCTTTATTTAAAAACCTGGTGCTGCGTAGACAGTGCCAAATGATGAAATAAGTTATTTTGAAATAGCATCGAAACAAGATGCACAATTTGCGTAACTCAAATTGTGTATCCTATTTCGACTTACTGTGCTGTGCCGAGGCACGCCGTGGTGTCCTTCACTGACCTAAATGCAGTTTGCCATCCCGCACTTGTTCAGGTCTCACAGCCCTGGGATACCTCCTTTTCAGTTTCCTTCTTCAGTGCTCGGTGTTGTGCACCTGCATGGCACGCTCCATGTAGGGCGGTGGGATGAAGACAGCGTCACAGCAAGCTACAATTCTACCAGAAGGAGAGGCAGGCCCCAGTCCTGCAAACTCACGCTTGTGTAATTTTACTGGCGTGCAGAAATGTTTCTATGACTCAGAAAGTGCCGCTACTGGGCGGGACCAGGGGGAGCATCTTGGGGAAGGAGGGAGCGTCTTGAGGGGAGGAGGGTGTCTACTTCCACGCATCCCAGCTGAGGAAACACAGACCAATGCATATTTTACTGTGGTGCCTGTTTCTGCCTCCCTGCAAGTGCCCACCTTCGGCTCCGCTCGCTCCCCGCCCTTGCGAAGGGCGCTCGAGGCTGGGTGCTCCAATGAGCTTACAGGCTCGGCAGGGGCACCACCACTCAGGCCGCCCTGTGGCTGCTGGGGGGCGAGGGGGGCAGACGGAAACGCCCTGGGCCCGGCGGGACTTGCCCGCGGTGCAGCGCTGAGAGCCACTGGCCCCCACAGGCCCCGGGCGCCTTACACGGCGGGGAGCGCGCGGCGCTGTGCACCAAGTCCCGGGGGAGGCGGAGCCCGGCGGGCGGGGGCTGGAGGGAGCCGGTGTCCGGGGCGGAGTGTCCGTGCCCCCGCGCGCTGTATATAGGCCGGGCCGGGCCAAACGGCTGCCGCCGCGAGTAAAATGGCCGCCGCTGTGGTGCGGGGCGTGTCGGTGCCGGAGCTGCCGCGGCTGCTGGCGCGGGACCCCTTCCTGGCCCCCTTCGCGCCCGACTTCCAGCGCAGGTACCGCAGCCCCCGCCCCGAGCCGCCGCCTCCTCCTCGGGGCCCGCGACCGCCCCCTTCCTCCCCCGCCCAGGCTGGGCCCGGGGGCGCGTCTCAGCGGGACTCGCTGCTGGGGGGGGCGGGGTGCTGGGTCCCCGGCACAGTGGGGGGGGGCACTCCTCGGCTTCCGCCCCTTCCTAGCAACGTTAGTGACCCCGATTGGCCCGTATAGGGGCTGGAGGGGGCATGGGGGTGCGGGGAGGTAGCTGGGTGCTTCTAGCGCGGAGCATTAACCACGTGCCCGTGAGCACAGCTGTTTAGAGTTCGCGCTGCCCCGCACGTCTGGGCCCGGCGCAGGAAAGTGAAACTGACTCCCTGTGTCACTAGCTTTTTTCCCTCCTTCCCGGCTGGAAACTCCAGAGAGCAGGTGAATCCTAGTGGTGACCAGTATCCTGCGTTTCCAGCTTTCCTTCGCTTTTCGTAGTCTTGTCCTGGGTCACGAAACTTTTTTTTGTTTGTTTGTTTACGTTCCGGGTGAGAGGCAACCACACAAAGATTGGCCAGACCAAATGGTGTGGCCAGCCGCAGGCATTGTCAGTACTGCTCTCAGAGATGCCCGAAGTGTCACTTGTTACAGTGTAGCAGGTGGGCGGTCTGGTCCTGCCTTTAGCTAGCTGCCTTTAAAACTGAGTTGCATTTGCATTGCTCCTGGTAATTGCTAAATCATTTTCTGGCACCACCCCCCCGTTTTGACACAGACCTTGTGCTGTTCTGAGTGACTTGCATATTTGCCCGAAGCTGCCTCTGGTTTAATCTGCCTCTCTAATTGAATGAAAAGGTCACTGTGCGACCTTGAATGGCTGTACTGGTGTGTGCAGTAGTTTGCAGCAATGTTTGTATGAACATCCTGCAAAATATGCCAATTGCATCACTCAGGCTGTTCATCAGTCTGCCTCTGTGTTGGTGATCTCTTCATTGTTTTAACTGTTATTGTCTGGAGATCTTGTTAGTGTGTTACAGAATAAACCTCACTCAAAGAAAACAGTTTTTTAAGCCAGTATTGAGCTTAAAATTTTATGTAAATGTGTACCATGCATACCATGAGGAAAAATGTCTAATTCCAAGATGGAGGGTGAGGTGGCAACACCAGTTAGAGGGCACTGATGGCAGGTGTGATTCTTTATTATTACTTTTAGTAACAGTGCAAGAAACCTGACTGTGTTTGTTCTTTGACTGTTTATATTGTAGGAAATAACATGTCTATGTTTGTCTCAGTGCTATAGCCATAGTATTAAAAAACAATGACTTTGCCAGCGTGTGCCAATTCCAGATTGCTAAATAAACGTCAGTATCAGTGTACCTGTTTTGTCCATGAAATGCGGGCTTACAAATGTGCCCTGGCACCTTGGTGTGGTCAAATGAAAGGCCATACAGAATTAGTGTGGAAATATGTATTCTCTGGAAGAAGGCTTAAAATAAAGTGGGTGCAACACAGATAAATATTTAACAATGAAGCAAAATAAGATTGAATTTTCTATAAGTAGAAGTAAATTCACTTACAAATACCAAAGTACATGTATAAAATTTTTTTAATACAAATGTTTTGTTGACATGGAGTATGAGTTAAAGTGGATCATAGCAAGATGAGGTAGACATACATTATAATGTGGCAGCAGAGCTGTAAGGCCATAATATGTTAATATCTACATTTATTTTTCTTGGCGGTTCCCTCCCTTTTGTAGTTTTTGTCTTTGCAAGCACTGGCAGCATGCATAGGAGTAGTGGGGCTGGAGTGGTACAAATGTGTGGAACAGAATAAGGTCTTGAGGAAAAAAAGCACAACCTGCTTTATTTCTAAGGCTTTGTCTACACTGAGTTTTGATGCACAAACTTATGTTGAGACCCAAAAGTTGTCATAACGAGAATCGCAAAAGAATGTTCACACTTGCCTCCTCGGACAGATCATGTCCACCTTGGAGACACCACTTATGATGTGAGCAATGCACTGTGGGTATGTATCCCACACAGTGCCAGATGTCACTTTCAGTTTCTAGGTGTGGGAAGGCAGAGTGGGTCACGGTGAATCTTGGAATTGTGCTAAATGTGTTTTCCTGCATTGCTTTCTGGCCCAGCCCTCCATTGGCTTCTGGCTTTCTTTTGTGCCATTTTTTTCAATAGGCGTACGCCTTAGCATCTGTAGTAAGAACGGATGGATGCTGTATTTCTCTCCTAGTTGAAGTGTCATGAGGTCTAGGGTTCTAAAATCCCTTTTAGTTAACCAGTTGAACATATTGTTTAATCAGTAAAATGATTTAAATGGAGGTGGGGCAGGGGCTGCTCCAGTCCCTGCCCACAGCAAGCGGGAGTTGGTGTTCCTGAAGATGTGTATGTCATGCACCTTTTCAGACCGCCCTGCACTGATGTCTGTGAAATGCATATACAGGCAGTCCCCGAGTTACATGGATCCGACTTACATCGGATCCCTACTTACAAACGGTCTGAGGCAACCCCGCACTAGCTGCGCTCCCCCCCAGCAGACCGCTGAGACGCGCCGTGGTCCTGCAGCCCACGTCCTCCGTGGCAAGAAAAGCGCTCAGCGTCCCCTGGTCTGCTGGGCCCCCAGCAGACCAGGGAGACGCGGGAGCGGCTTTTTCAGCAGACACCTCAGCTTGAGAATAAAGGACTGAGGGAAGTGAGGTGTGGGAGAATAAAACTGAGCTCTGGAGAAATGTTTGGCTAGAGTTTCCCCTACAATATGTACCGGTTCCGACTTACATACAAATTCAACTTAAGAACAAACCTACAGTCCCTATCTTGTACGTAACCCGGGGACTGCCTGTAGTGATCCACAAGCACTTGCAACAGCATAGAGACGTACCCCCTTCCTATTGATTACTCTGTTGCAAGGCAGTCTGTTGCTAAAATTGGCATGTATGCACAATCTGTTGTCCCTCTGTAGTTAGGAAAACCCATCTCCACAAAGCCATCAATTATTTCACATACATTTCCCATAGTCTTGGTCCTCCATAGTAGGGCAATGAATCTAATCCAACACACTTGCATTAATGGAGCTACAACAGTAGAATTCCCAGCTCCAAATTGATTAGCGACTGATAGCAGTCTGAAGCCAACAGTCTCCAGACAGCTGTTGCCATATGCTTTTTTCCCTACAAAGAGGGCAATTCTCATTCTGATGTCCTTGCGCTGCAGGGCTGAGGCGAGTATCTCACATAGTTGTAGAAAGATGGCTTTATGCATCTGAAAGTTCGGTAGCCACTCTTCATCCCGCACCTGCATCACTATGCAATCTCATCATTCAGTGTTGGCTTCCCTAGTCCAAAAGTGATGTTTTACCCTATCCAGCTGCTCCGTGAATGCCAGAAGTGAAGTGCATTTGCTGCTATCCATATCACCTAGAAGGTCTGGTTTTTGCAAGTCGTCTTCTGTCAGTAGCTTAATGATTAATTGCACTGCCATGTGCGATGTCATCACTAGGGATGTGAATGCTTACATAAAGCTGCAAGCGGGGACTTTCTTTCCAGACATTAAGATTGCAATGGGAAATGCCCACAATGATCCTGGGAGAGCCAACTTGCCCCTAAAAACCCTGGCTCATGAAACCTTACTTGGGATACCAGGACATCTGTAAGGAACACTTTAATAACAGTCCGAGTAGGTGCCAGTCACCGGATAACAGTTGAATGTGCCTTTGGCAGATTTAAGCTGCACTGATATTATCTTTATGGCAGGTTTGACCTTGGTGAAGATAATATTCTGGTCACTGCATAATCTGTGTGACTCTGAAGGTGATAGGTTTGCTCCGGGGTGGAGTGCTGGGGTGGATGGCTTGACTGCGAAGTTTGAGCAGACAGATAGTAGGGCTATCAAAGGAGCTCAGAGGTCATCAATTGAAATCAGGGAGGCGTTGGGGAAGCATTTTGACAATGAGCAGCAGTCATATATTTCTGTGTTAGAGTTGCTTCCCTGGTGTAGTCCATGTCCTTTTTTCTTAGGTGACTGTTGACCTTTGGGGGCCACGTATTCCAGTAAGAAAATGATTAAAATGCCTAAACATATATTAGTAGTGATTGCTTTGTGAATTTGCAGGGGAAAAAATAAAGACTTACTATTACAAATCTCTGCTTTTATTAATCAAGAAATGGTGCATTGACACTCACTAAAACAGAGATGCTTGAGGGAAAGGAGGGACTGGGACAGGGCAGAACCTCACAACTGTGTATAGATCCAGATATTCTTGTGAAACCTGTGCAATAGGTTGGAGTGAAGGGAAAACTGGTGAGTCCTTGAAAGTGGAAAGATGGCATATGCATGTGTGGAGAGAATGGTAAAGATTTATGCATGAAGAGCCCAGGTCTGCTCACTCTGCCATATTATTGAAGACTTGAGCATTTCTGTTTGGTCCTGCATTACTTTTATCATCTACACAGTTCCGTCACTAGCAGACATTGGATCGGGGTGGGCAGGTTACCTCTTGTGGGCTTTATCTGGTCTGCCAAGCCACCAGATCCAGCCTGTGGACACCCTGCTGGGACCCTCGGACATATAGCAGCCACTGATTTAAGTGCAGGGCTGCTCTGAGTGGCTCTGTGCTCTAAAGCAGGGGTTCCCAAACTTTTTGACACGAGGACCAGTAAATCCATTCACGAACTTTTGGAGGACCGGTAATGTTCATTTGCATATTCATTAATCAAATGATGACTATGCAAATAAGTTGTTTCTGGTCCTCCCAAACCCCCAGTGCCATCTTTAGCAAAGCTTTTGATATGGTCACCCACAATATTCTTGCCAGCAAGTTAAGGAATATGGATTGGATAAATGTAAGACAGACAGACAAAGCTGGTTAGACCAGGGTTTCCCAAACTTTTTACTTTAGTTGGAACCCTTTTTTTTTTTTTTTTTTTTTTTTTTCTCTCCAATACTGCTTTTTGCAGCCCAAAAATATAAACACATAAAAAACAAACTGAGAAAATACCAGACATATAACATGTCTGGTATTTTCTCATTAGGTAAGTTGTGTTATTACTAGATGTATCAATTTGTAGTTTCGAACTACCTGGCTTGTAAATGTGCTCAGGCTGCATGAGTGTGTCTACCAGCCAGACAGTTCGCAACTACTCGAGGGGTGTGTGTGTGTGGGGACCATAGAATCCCCGGGCCGGACTAACTCATGCTTTGCGCTTTGCGGGGGGGGAGGGGGAATGGGGGCAGCGCCCCAAGATCTACAGATGGCCGGGTCAGTCCCACTCCCTGCAGGCCGATTCATTCCTCCCCCCTGCTCCCCCCTGCTGCGCCTCTGGCCAGCCCCACTTCCCCCAACCCCCTCCCAGGCAGCCAGGTCCCCTCGCTTCTCCTCCCAATCTCCCTTGGCCAGCCCCGCTGCCCGCCCAGCCCTCCTTCCGCGGCCGCTTCTTCCCCGCCCCATCTTCCCGGCCAGCTCCCTGCCCCCAACCTCGCACCCCCCAGCAGCCCTGCTTCCACCGGCCCCCCAATCTCCCCAGCCTGCCCCGATTCCCCCGTCCAGTGCTGCTTCCGGTGGCCAGCTCTCCCCTCCTCCTCACCCCAGAATCCCCTGGCACCTGCACCTTCCTTAGCCCTGCACCCTCCTGGTGCCTCCCTTCCTTACTGCACCTGCCCCTTTGCCCTCTCTTTCCCTGATACCCACCCCCTCAGCACTCTCTGCCCCATTCCCCTCCTGCCCCTCTGTGCCCTCACACATGACTTGCTCCATCCCCACCTTTCTCAGGCCCACCCCCCCCCAGCCCAATCCTTATTTCTTATTGGCCAGAAACAACCAGCCAATAGTAGCTAAGGGATTGGCCTGGGAGATGGGGGCAACACAAGCCTCTCCCCATCCTGGAGCTGAGAGCCACATTGAGAGAACAGCCCACAATATTAAGTGATCTGGGGCTGCAGCTGGCAAGGAGTCCAGCCTGCTTTGGGGGTGCTGCAGGTAAGCGCCTCCCAGCCAGAGCCTGCCTCTGGCACCCCTGCCCCTCCTGCATATCAACTCCCTCACCCAGCTCACCATCCAAACCCTCTGCAACCCCTTGCCACAGGTCACAACTCCCTCCCACACCCTGCACCCCCTCCTTCACCTTTCCCTCAGGCCAGAATCCCTTGACTCAGGTCAGAACCCCCTCTTTCACCCAAACTCTCCTTCTCAGAATCTACTGCAGAGGATTAACAAGTACCTCCAGGAAACTTTCATGGAGATGTCTCTGGAGGATTCCTGTTAAGTACTGTATTGTTGCGATCAACATGCTGTTCTTCTGTGCCAATTAGATACAGCGGGAAATGTCCATCTCTGAGAAACACAGTCAGCTTCCCAAGTTTCTATTCCCTAAACCCAGCTCCACGCTCAACAATCCACAGCCACTTTCTCCACTCCTGAAGGAGGCAGGGTGCCATTCCTGGCTGCCTGCCCCAATGGCTGACCCCTTTGGGAGCGCCACATCCTTGTCTAGCTCCAAATCTTCATCAGTAACTTCACCCTCTAGATTAGGTTGTCTTTCCACTGTCTTTGTGCCCTCTCAAGTATGTTGATTATAATCAAGGAAAGAGAAAACAGTTTCTTGTTGGGGCATCTCCTCTGACTGTGACAGCGCTGTGCATGGCAGCCCTGAGCCCCTGCGTTGGGCTTACTAGGCATCTGTGCTGGCTGTCCAGCTTAGAGGGAACCTTGCCTGTTACTTTCCTTTTGAAACTGACTAACTGGTAAATTTCACTCTGGGAGGCTTTCCATAGCAACAGGAATGAAGCTGAAGAGAACTAAAAAATTAATAATCCTTATTTCCTTGTTAAATCAGATTTTTTTTTTTCTCCTTGAATCTTTGCTTTTCAGAAAAATCTTAGGTCATTACTAAATAATTCAAGCGTTGAGAGGAATTCTTCATCTACTAGCTAAATTCTGTTTGCATTAAAAAAAACCCAAGTCTAGAAGGAATAAAACCTAGGTCTCTAGAAGTTTAGTCTGGTGTCCTACCAATGGACCATACTGGGGGAAAAAATATTCTGGTGGAGATTTTATTTCTAGTGGAATGTTTCCTCACCTTGGCTGTCTTTACTCACTCAGTATTGAAATAATTACTGGATTTGGTCGTCAACATAAGAAATACATATTGGATTTATTTGTGAATCCACCTAGCCATTTAATGGAAGATGCAAATAACTGCTCAAAACAATCAACTAGCTTAAAAAAAAAAAAGTAAGCTTTCTTTGGAGTAAATTCAAATGCTATAAAGTGTTAAAGTTACTCAGTAAAATTTGGCTTGTAAATATTAACACTCTTAAAAATGTTTGCAACTGAAATGTTGTAGCATTGTGCTAGATAGAGAACCTTGGAGTGGAACTGGCTAGAAACTCGCAAAGCAGAATAGAGTGACTAGGAGTGAAAGAAATATAAAAGATTAAATAAATTTTGGCAACCTCGTGTTAAAAACTATGAATATGGCTTAAATCAGAAGTGTATTTTTAGGGGGGGAAAAAAAAAAAAGGAGACTGATACAGTCTCTGAATTCCAGGAGCTGGGACTTGGGAGCAAGGATATTGTGAAACACGTGCTTAAAATTGTAATGGTTGATGATGTAAATATTGAACAGAGCAAATCTAAAAAATTGCTTTTAATCTAAATCAGTTGAAATATTTGGAATGAGTAGCTACACTGGTAATAAATTACAGTTGCTAAATTGGCTTGTTTTGGCAATGGTAATGTCATGGAGCTGTAGGATGAAGAGATGTACCTTCCCCCCATCTGTTCTCCCTCTACTTGTTTTCTCTTCCGTTTCTGCTCACCTCCCACAAGTGGATACTTTCTCCTCAGTCTCTTTATCTTCTTTGACTCCAACTTAGTTTCTCATCTGCCCAGGAGCTCCTGGCTTCTGTCTGCTCTATCCATCTCTTCTAGGAAAGGATAGGCATGTGGGTTAGAACATTTATTTGCTTTTAGACCTTTTGTTTTTCATTCCTGCTTAATGCTGGGAGACCACTCCTACCTATGATTTCTCACCTTGTCCTGGGGCTCTTCAGCACAGGGAGGAGAGTAGCAAGGCAGGGCAAACAAAGTCTTCTACTAGTGGTAGCTGGAACAGCAGTCTAAACCTAGCTTTCTAGCAACGGACTGTGGTGGCTGCAGTCAGAATCGCAGCATGAATTAGAGCTCTGGCTGAATTCCTGAGTTGCTGGGAATTTCTTGAAAGAGGCCAATTGTAATACTGTGAAATTTTGACTCTTGTGAAAATATGGTAAGGGTTGATACAATGGAACAGCGTGTGCTGGCTTTTGAGTGGTTTTGTTGTAGCACCAGATCTTAGTTCTGTCGTTATGAAAGAAGGTCTTGCAGAGCATGTGTAAAATTACTAAGCTAAGCTTGCTTTAGCAAAAATGGTCTTTTCTAATTTACTTTGAGAAATATTGTCAGGTTAAAGTACTGTGTGACTTACGAAAATTAGTTTAAAATTTTGAAAATTGATATCTTTATTAAATAGTATTTTAAAATACTATTTAGCACTGTGTGTGCATGTGTCTTTTGAGCCCGCCTAGGCAAGTTCAGGAAAACTAAAATCTTGGCTTAGTTCACTGTGGAGGTGAGGACGGCTACAATAGTGTTTGGGAGAAAAAAATGCACTAAGTATATAGATAGAATATCTGTCAGGACTAATGCACGTAGTCTTTGAGAGTGAAGAATGAAGTGAAGATATTCAGCAGTACTCTATTTCCCTTCCTCTCGTCTCCATCCCTCAAGGTCGGAGTGTATTCATTTTTTGTGCGTAACTGAAGAGTACTAGACTAACTTCAGATGTATGAAGACCCTGTGGCTTCTCTGCCTCTGACAGGGTAAATATTTACCTTTCCTCTTCTGCCTGAAAGGAAAAGGAATGGAATATAATGTGAGGAGGACTTTTTGTTGGCCGGGAAAGGGGGGAGCAGATGATAGGATGCTTAATATCTTGTCAGGTTTTTGTTACCCAGCTATTTCCTTTCCTGAATCACTTACCTTGTGCTTATTCCGTTCCACCTTAACATCCATGTGATGTGGAAGTCCTAAAACTAAAGCTAAACATGTCTAAGTTCTCCAACTTAATCGTGTTCTAAAATTTTAATAAGACTTGTTGAGATAATTTAAGCCAATTTTTTCCATGCATTTCACTGTTTTCTCTAAAAAGAAGAGCTGTAGTATTGACTATAAATCCACGTTTTTGTGCTATTAACTTTACCAAGCAGTCAGTATGAATGGTGCTGCAAATCCAGCTATTTAGAGAATAGCTTCTTCAAGTCTGGCCAAAAGTAGGAGTCCTCTGTCATCTGTTTACTTCCTTTACTATTTAGACAATTGACTTTTCAGACTCTGTCTTCACTAGGAAAAAGGTGTGCTCTTAGCTTTGATTAGCTAACTTGAGAGGAAATTCTAGGGAAGACAAGACAGTTAGCAGTTTTCACACAAATTAGCAGGTCTAATTTAAGCTGTTTTAGCTGATGGCAGTGTGACACTTAGCTTTCCCAGATGTAAAAATATAGTGGAGGCAAGGTCATTTGAGTTTTACTGTCAGGTAAAGTAGGTGAGGTCACATGGATTGCAATGCCTGAGGTGTGAGTGCTGCAATCTGTTAGCTGCCTTGTAATAAATGCTGCAAGTACCTTGTCTCTATTTAGGATTCAATAGTGAGGCAATTGACCTGTTTATCTCATTGGTTTTGTCTTCATTCACACAATGTTTGAGGTTTCACTTTCATTTTAAAACTGAAGACTTAAACACTGGTGTTAGCAGTATGGTTGTGAGAGAGGGAACATTTCAACAGAGAGAATTGGGGTTATCTGGAACATACAGAGTCCATTATTCAATGCTGTCACAACAAAAATTTCACACCTTGGTCAAATGAAATTCCCAGGGATAAAGTGGTTAACTGCTTGGAAAGAACAGACTCCTGATCAATTTCAGAGTTGGAGTAAAGGAGAATTTATCCATCTCCTCTGCAGCTGTAAGTCAGGGAGGAAAACCAGATGGGAAACTGATCAGAAGCCAGTTCTTTCTGTTACTTACCTATGTTAATAAAGAGTGGCTATTGGGCTCACATGTTAACCCAGGTAACTACTGGGAAGAACTGGATAAAACAAAATAACTCTCTCTTCCCCCATCCCCTCCCAAAAATATAATATAGTAGCCCACCTTCTAGCTATGCAATTTAGGGAGCTCCTAGTGTCAAGATTTGGGATGCCTCCTTGGTAGTGTTGTATAATGGGCTGCATGTGCTTCAGAGAACCTAAGTATCTCTGAAATGTGCTTTATTGCAAATATTTTAACACTTGGAATGTTACATAAGCGAAAGAATTACGTAGCTTAGTATATATTTTCTGTCTTTTACCTCTTACAATATAAGTGGCTCAGGTGGCGCCATTAATGCCTGTAGTCTAATAGCATTTTACAATGTTACAAACAAGTATGGGAAAGTGTTGCCTGTTAGCATTTCCTTTGCTATTACCAACATGCACTTTCTATATTTCACCAGCTTCTTCAGCTGCCACAATCTATTAACTATGTGCTTCTGAGCTCATGTTTTCCTGAAGCTCGTTCCATAGAATGAAGCTGTTTAGGAATGCATTCCTAGTCTTTAAATCTGTAATTCGTGCTGCTGGGCAAAAAACTCTCTTGTTTGCAGCATCAGTCAAGGTAACTTTAACTGCTGGTTTGACCCTAAATATAAGATAGGGTAATAGAGGAGTGGAACTCCAAGCTGGAAGTATAACACAACATGAAGTGAACAGTGATGGTCTAGTTCTCGTGAATTCTTGAGGTATGGCTTTGTTTTCCTTGGTTGGAAGATTGCAGAAAACTAATTAATCCGTTTCTGTAGTTGGATGAACTAGCATAGAGCACATAAAGTGGTTCATAATTTTCAGTTCTATATGTGTGTCTAACAAGAAGTGAGAACTGGTATGCAACTGTCTTTTGAAGGCATATCTTTTTTTTTGTACTCCAATCGCTGCTCTATAAGGAAGGCTTCTGTTAGGAATGTAGCTCCCCTTTGGATATCTTGGTGACAAGATTCTGGGGAAGGAATTTAGTGGATGCTGCAGACTGAAATGCTGATGGTAAGTAGAGAATTGAGTTCATGGAAATGAAGGGGGAAGTTGCTGGTGCTGTTGAGTAGGGAGAATTTGGAAAGTCAGGGTGAAAAACAAGACTGACTTAGAGGGAATAAAATTGTATGGCAATAGAAACTCAGTGAACAGGGAACTGGAGTGGGAAAGATGTTGGAGGGGGGTAAAAGAGAGGGTTGGAATAATGGCTGAGAAATACAATAGGGTATCTTTTTGCATGTGCGCTAAATTTTGCTATTTTATCTCAAGGCAGGATGATATTAACTTATTCTGAATATTTTTACGATTAATATAAACCAATCAAACCTTGCAAAACTACAGACTGATGGAAAAGTCACCATAGTGTGTGACTATGTGACTGGTTTGTGGAGTGTATGATATCCTATCACAATCTTTGGAATGCTCGTGAAATATAATGAAGCACTGATAGCCTTAAACAAGTAAGTCCATTGCGAATGGTGGGAGAGTTTGTGCATGTGCACAGCATGCTCAGGTAACAGTTCTATAGCTTTTAGCCTTCAAACTGGTGGCAGCGTGCTATTTCATTACACAGTGTTATTTCATGGGTGCTCAACAGTTTTGAAAACCATGTTTAACTTTGTGTGAATTATATAAGCATATTACCTAAGAAGTTAAGAAATAAATTTAGTATCCTAGTAGCATCAAAGAGAAATGATATGCCCCCAGAAATCCTAGTGATGCGCTCAGAGGAGTCTTTAGTATGAAGACACAGTAAATTCAGTGCAGCTGGTTACATGTGGATTGGGCTTACTAGGATGCTGATCACCCAATTTAATTCCTTAGTAGATGTGCTTAATGTCTGCTGATCCTAAAAATAAGAGTGTGCAGGGAAGGGAGGAAGAAGGTAGGCAGTTAATACAAATAATTAATCTTTACTCAAATATACCAGTACTGACAGTGGCCTTGATCTTTCAGCTGACTTTGCATGACGTGACCCTTATAGAAGTCAGCGGAGTCTCAGCAGTTATGTATGTCTAAAAGTGTGCAGAAGAGGTAGGATCAGGATCTTAATCATAGCATATTTTCAGTACTGCAGATAACTGCCTTTCTAAATTCTTGTTCTAATTCAAGGAGTCAAGAATGTTTCCCACTTTGCTGCTCTTGAGCTACAAAGTGGAATTGCAGTGTTTGGCATTCTACAGCACACTTAAAATTGACAGCCTACCGTCAAAGCTGCCTCCTACTTCTCAAACTTAATACCCATATATTCATCCTCTTCTCTCACCTGCCATACCTGCTTCCTCTGTCTTTTCTTAGTGGCTTTTAAATCTGCCATATTTTATGCTATTCCCAACAGCTCCCTTTCACTTTTAAAATCTTGCCTTAAACACATGTTTTCGTGAATATATTCATTTGAGGAAAAATAATCATGTCAAGTGCAAAAATTGTAATGTGGTGTTTAAAGCATGTGTATATTTTTTGCAAAGAAAGATTTTAAGGGCCATTGTTTTAGCTATAATCCAGTCTCTCCAAATGTATGTCTAAACTACAGTTGGGAGCCTGCTTTCCAGTGCAAGTAGACACACATGCTTTCTCTGCTTGGCCTAGCATGCTAAAAATAACACAGGTGGAGTCTCAGGCTAGCTGCCCGAGTACATTTCCAGGTGGATTTATATCAGGTGGCTAGTTTGTGCTGCCTCAGATGCTCACTGCCAGCTACATTATTTCTAGCATGCTACCTTAAGCAGAGCTAGTCTAGGCATGTGTACCGGCGTTAGGAAGCAAGCTCCCAGCTGCAGTGTAGATATGCTCCAACACTGATACATCTTGTTGATTTCAGCTGTAGCTTGATTCATGAACATCAACAGATGCGCTGAGTTGTCCGTATTCTGATATAGTAAGGTAAGCAGTATTGTTTAATGAAGGAGACCCTCACAATTCGCAGAATCACTATTCACAGTTCCGCATATTTGGGAGGTCTCTTGTCCTGGTCTCTGTAATAGGGAGCTCCCAGTATTCACAAATTTTGCAGTGGGGCCAAGAATGCATCCACCGCAAATGGCGAGTTTCCTGAATTGGCAGAGTTATTTTCATAAACAAAAGGTCTAGAAACTTATTTTTAAAATTAGAGCTTCAGGTTTGCAAACATTGACAGTGTAGCTCTGAGGCTATTTTGGTGAATGTAGCTTAACTATGCTTATTCAGAATTTTAAAAAATCCCACCTTGTCAAAGTGGAAATTGATCTTCTCAAATAGTGAATTCTGTGCTGCTGATATTGGGATTAAAGTATCTCAAATATAGTATCTTGGATAGAGCAGCTGAATACAGGCTGCAATAGACTTATAAAGTCTACAGTTTAACAGTAAATTACTGTGTGTAACAAATTGGGGTGCAAGAATGGCATGTGACCACAGGCATAAACAGTGCCACAACTGGTCCTGGGATCAGAGATGTATAAATTATTGAAAGCCACCTTTGTGCCTTCTCTTGTCCTACACAGGCCCCTAAGGCATGGACTAGATAAAGTATTCTGGTTTAGGCAATGTCGGGTGGATTTTTTTTTTAATCTATGCCTTGATACACACAATAAAACTAAAAGCATGATATGTCTAAGAAAATACCAATGTTAATGTTTTACTTACTTCAAATATATAGAGTATGTCTGTCTCTATACCACTTGCACATCAAATGCAAGACACTGCATTCAGTGCAAATACTTGTGGAGTAGGGCATAACTGTGTTGTAGGATGGCAGAATGGCCTTCTAGCAGCTGTAATTAAACTATGTGAACTAGTCTAAAAATATTTGAAGAGTAATGGGAAGAACCTACTCTAACTGGGCTATTTATAAAGGTTTCTTTTCATTCTTGTGCAAAAGTGATGTTTGTAAACTGAGTGGAATGTCTGTTTTGCAAATTTAAATTGTACCCTGAAAATCTGTTATGGAAGTCAAGCAGAAGAATGAATGTGGATGGAAGAGATCCCTTCATAGGTTACAAAGAAGGGATCACTGTATTTAAGACCAGGGAAACTTCCCTGAGTGAATTTTTCATGGAATTAAAGTTTCTTTTAGAAGACATACAATTATGATTTAAGAAATTACCAGTGATAGATCCATCAGAACCTTTGACTGTTGATGACCCTCACTGTTCAAAAATTATGCCTTATTTCCATTCTGAATCTGTCTAGCTTTAACTTTTTAGCCATTCGATCTTATTATACATGGGTGGTGGGTGAAGGTATGACTACGGGAAGCACGTCCCCAGCCCCACCCCTTCTGCGGAGGCCTGGACCTCCATTGGTGCCAAGCACAGGGCAAGCACATGGCCCCAGCTTCCCAGGCCCCAAAGCATGACTTCCAGGGAGTCTGATTCAGAGGTAGCAAGGGAGGGGGTGTGGGTGTGGGTGTAGTTATTAGGATTAACTGATAAGCCCGCAAGCTAACATCCTTAATGGGTAACCAATTCACAGCTTCTGGCCCTGTCTGGGGCTACCCGCTCCCAGCCCATTGGGGTAGGCAGAGTGCCCCGTGCCCCCCCCCCCCCCAGGTTGGAGCGTCCCTGCTGCAGCCCTCTCCTTTAATCTGTTAACCACTACATTTAACGGTTAGCCCATTTAAACAGGATTTTACATCCCTAGTATTGATATCCAGTTTAAAAGACTTTGAACCCATCCTAATGTACTTAACTAATTAGTGCGTATTTTTATATAATAATATTATACATGCCCTACATAATTAGAGATGTCTGAAACAGTAATACAACACAGTTAACCCATATTTAGCTTCACTCCTAACTCCTCAATTTTCATCAGTCTTTACAAAGTTGATTCCTAATAGATGAGCTATTAATTAATCTTTTATTTCCCAATATACTTTGTAATCCTGCACACATGAGATCAAAGAAGCTTTGCAAAATATTCAACATAGTTTATAAAGGTAACTTACACCAAGGTCTCCTCTTCTTTGAGGCATGTGGTTATATTAACCTCTTAACTACTGCACAGTATTCTAGGTAAGTCTGGGCACTTGCTAAACTGCAGCATGGCGTGTAAGGCAGTGTTTCTCAGCCTTTTTTTATAAAGTACCCCTTTTTCAAAAAAAAAATTAAGTACCCCCAGTACCTACAGTTTTCAGATGCACACAATTTTTTTCTACCATTGCAACACATTTGTTTGAACAATTTAATTGTAACCAGGCGGGCAATTAAATTTTTGGGTATTAAAAAGTACAAAAATAATCAAGTGCTGTAAAACAAAACAAAAATTCAGTTTCCTCAAAATTTCAGTTGTTTGATGTATCTCCCTCCCTCCCCGACTTCTCTCGAGTAGCCCTAAGGGTACTCGTACCACTGGCTGAGAAACACTGGTGTAAGGGACAGGTTGCCCTCCTACCACTAATTTGAATGGAGCAGCACCCCATATGCAGTGCGGTGCCAGCAATAAACAGGTTCAAATAAAAACTAATATTATAGGAGATGAATTCAGAAATTGATAAGGGATGAAAAATGGTTACATGTTGCCTTCCCCCTTTAAATGCTTTCTCAGTAGTATGGCATTTATGTTTATGGCTTTTTTTTAAATCCCAGGTAAAGCTCAGAGTGTCCACTCAGTGTTTCCTGACAAAGTGTAATATTTAAAAACGAGTAGTCCTGTGGCACCTTCGAGACTAACATATATACATAGATATGCTATCATGAGCTCACATAGGCAAAACTTATTTCTTCAGATGAGCCTGTTAAGAAAAACCTAGGCCATAAAGTGCTGTTGCTTTACAACCAGGGCTGGTGGAATCAGTGGCCGCTGACCCAGAGAAAAATCAGTTGGGGGCTGCACACAAGTGAGAAGCCATCCTCCCCTCCCCCCCTCCCCCCCCCAAAAAAAAAAAAAAAACAACCAACCAACCTCTCTCACTGAGGCAGCCCTCAGCTGAGAAGGAAAAATACATTCTCCATATTTCCTTTGCACAACAGAGCCTTGGAGGGCCAAGGTTAGTAGATTTCATGTGCTCCAACCCTGTGGGGGAATGGGGAGGGGGGAGGGGGGCTCTAAGCCTTGGGGACTAGATCTAGTCAACCCAGGGGCTACAGGGTCCCAAATTCTGCTTTACGCAATCATAAATTCTTCAAATTCCTTTGTTTCTTGGTGTCCAGTTTCAAACATATGATGCTGTCATAAGAAAATGTAACATGTAAAGATGAGTCGATGATCAATTAAAAATATGGTTTCATACTTCACAACATAGAAGCCTTATTTCTTATGTTTTTAAAATGTATAGGAATAACACTGCATGTCTCTCAACTGCTGACGAATCCTTCAGATGGATTGGGGAAGTAGTTTAAGCTTACTTGTTTACTCAACGTGGAACTGTAATGTTCCTAAATGAATTATTTTTGTTTAGGCATCCAGAAAAGTGTTGCAATAACCAAGGTGAGGCTTTTTCTCTTAAGGGATGGCTCAGTGTCTTGGTGTTAGTGATCAATACCTTGACTTAAGTGCTAACTTGATCATAAGATGCCCTGAGCATCTTGCTTCTGGGATGTGTCAATTGTTACAATACATACTTCAAAGCTCTTAAGTAAAGACTTGACACTTCTGGTATCATACTGTTATATTACCCTGCAGCACTATGTCACAGGCTGTATCACAGCAGATGACACATTCATGGCATCTTAGGAAGTAGAGCTGCCTTTACCATATATTTAATGAAATCATCTTCCCCGGTTCCTTATTCGGACTGCATTCAGTCGCTTCATTGTTTCTCCCTTAAACTCCGCATCAGACACAAGCTTCTTGTTTTGGCCTTTTAAGCAGCCCCCCCTCCATATAGTTCTCCCCCCCCCCCCCCACCTAGCTGATATAATCTATTGTGGCATCAATTCTCACCTTCTTATCACTTCCTGAAATACCTTTTTTTCCCACAGTCTGCATGGGAGAAACTGCTTGTATAATCTGTACATCCAATGCCTTTATACTGCAAATCTGTAAAGTCTCCTCTTTCACAATGCTCACAAAAACCTGTATATAATCCTGTGACTCACCATCTTCCATTTTCTTATGTACCCTATCCATACCTCTTATTGCTCACTCTATTGTTACCTTTTTTTTTACAAATAGCAAAACATATAAGAGTTAGGTTCTCATTTTGTACATGGGTATTTGGTGGTTATATTCAAATTCCTAACCCTTAATCTGTTTTCCATTTTATAAACTGAGACAGACATTCACATCTATTTGTCGACTGTCCAGCACAGTCAAACCCTAAGCCTTATGTTAATATAACATCAGTGTTTTTCTGTGCATGATTTCTAGTGCTTTATTTAAATTAATGTTAATTTAAAAGTAATAGTGGTGTCTGTTTCTGCTTTTATGAACTCTTCCACAATCCTAGCAGGTCACATTGACTCTGTGTATCAGTTGTATACAATCATCATTGGGTAGAAGTTCTATAGTTGAATGCTGCATTGGCAAAAACAACACTTCAAATTTTGAAAAAGGTGGTGAGATGTCTGAAGCATCTTTCCATCCAGTCCAGGCTCTTCCAAATATGTACATCTGTTGTACAGGAGACTCTTCTTAGTATCAAATTGCAGATTACTAAAAAAACAGCTGTCTGGTTAGGTGAATTGGTTCTGTAAATAACTAGCCTGCTGCCCTATATATTGCTGCCTCTGAATATGAATTCATATCAGATGCAGCAGCGTGGGATGTCAGTCCACTCCTGGGAGTGGTGCACACCAGCTCTCCAGGAGCTGGCTACCACCCATAATACTGCCTCCCCACACTGCTGTGTATGTTGGGACACTCTGGGAGCCAGCTTAAAAGCTGGCTCTCGGCACACACCAATACCTGGGGAGCTGGCTGCTGCCATATACTCTAGGTACATGTAATCTTGTAACCGCTAAAACTTTTCAGTGGTTACACGGTTAGCCAATTAGCTGCATTTTAACATCTGTATTAGAAATATAGTTGTATTGAATCTGATCTTGGAAACATTTTTTTTGTAACATCATTATTCAGGCTTTAAGTCATGGAGATCACAGAATCAATGACTTCCATTGACCTCTGGAACATTTTGTGCCTTGGACAGGAGAGCCACACCAGACCACTGAGCAAAATGGGGGAGGGAGGACAGGAGAGATTCTCAGTGGTCTCCAACCTTTTTAAGCACAAGATCACTTTTTGAATGTAAGTGCAATGCAAGATCTACCTCAAACCTGAATAACCTTGCCCCACCTCCTCTGTGCCCCTTCTCCGAGGCCCCACGCCCTAGCTCATTCCATCCTCCCTTCCTCCCGCACCATCCCTCGTTTTCACCAGTCTGGGGCAGGCTCGGGTCTTGGATTAAAGGATTTGGAGTGTGAGAGGAGCTCTGAGCTCAGCTGGAGTGCCAGAGGGGGTTCTAGGTGCAGGCTCTGGGAGGGTGCAGGCAGTTTGGGGTGCAGGAGGGGGTTCATGACTGGGATAGGGTTTTGGGATGTGAGCACCAGCTGGGCACTGCTTACCTCAGGTGGCTCCTGGGTTGTGGTGCAGTGGGGCTAAGGCAGGCTCATCCCTGTCCTGGCCCTGCACTACTCCCAAAAGCAGCCAGCAAACTCCATCCCAAATCTTGCTGTCTCTCCTCTCTGCTCTGTGGAGATAGGATACAGGGTGGGAGGGGAGCATCTTTACATCAGCACCCCCTCCTCTACCTCCCCTGCACTGCACAGAAAGCAGAGGCTCCCGAGGGGACAGCTCCAAGGCAAAGGGTAGGAGGTGCACAGCAGTCTGAGGGCGGGGCAGCTGAAGTGCTGGGCTTGATAACCTTTTGGCCAAACCAGTCAGGATCATCTGTCAGACTCCAAGATCTACCAGCAGATCCCGATCTACTGGTTGGTGACCACTGCTCTATATGCCTCTGGAAGGGGCAGGGGAGGCTGGGCCCTGGACAGAAGGAACTGGGCTGGGACAACTAGGGTTGCCAGGTGTCCGGTTTTGAACCGGACAGTCCAGTATTTGAGCTTTCTGTTTGGGAAACAGATTGAGAAAATATAGATGTCGGGTATTTTCTAAATAAGATGTAATGTAGATTGTGATGTAATGTCAAGTGTTTCCGGTATTTTTGTTGAAACCATCTGGCAACCCTAGAACCTTAGTGTTCTGTGGAACGTGCTGCTCTGGTAGGGATTTTAAAGGGCTCAGGGCTCCAGGCGCTGTTGCTGCAGTCCTGGTGCAGTTGCCTCCTTCGCTCCCACCTCCTCCTCTCCCGCATTGGCAGGCCTAGCCTTGGGGCCTCTGACCTCACAGTGGATGCTGAACTGAACCTGCCTCTCCTTTTTATCAGATATATTTAGTGAAAGTCAGGACATGTCACAGGCTTCCTGAATTTTTTGTTGATTGCCCATGATCTTTCCATGACTTACACTAAAATATTCACGACAAAATAATACCCGGCTTGGAGCATTCATGTTCAGGCTCAGGTCCTGTGTTTTATGGATTAAAAGGGGCTGTGAATTTTTGTTAGCCTCCATATTAAGGAGCTTTTCAATTGTGTTAATCTTCTGTGTGTGAAGCCATGTTGGCTGTCCATCTTGCAGAATAAGGATGTGTTTCTGCTATACAGTTAGCTCTCTTATCCAGGTGTTACACCATCCCTCTCCTGATGATCTATTTCGGGAGTCGGCAACCTTTTCAAAGACAAAGTCAAACTACCTCAAAATTCAGAACTAGTGGCCAACAAAGAGCCATATAAGAATGCCCATTTGCATGACTAGAAATATACAACTGAATTATTGATAATTGACATGATGATTAATAATAGCATAAATCAAGCATTGTACTCACAGACTTTGTTTAATGGGACTTCTGCTGCTGCATCTTTTTGTACATTTCTTTGAAGTTTACATCATAACTGGTCAAATGCAGCTTCATGCACGCATTCAGCCTGTCTTCTGTCAATCTTATGGTGAGGGCTGGGGATGTTGGGGGTGTATAAGGGTCTCAGGGAAAAGGGTTCAGGTGTATGATGGGCTCAGGGTTGGTGTGTGTTAGGGTACAGGAGCGTTCTGAAACTGTGGCCAGATGGGGGCTGGGCCCCAATTGGGGGCTTGTTGGCCAGGCTTCATTTTTAAATAAAGTAAAATAGTATGTCCAACACAAGGTTTCAACATTGTATTTATTTGTGGCAGGAATGGGGAACCTTTCTTAGGTCAGGGGCTACTGACCCACAGAAACAGCTGGGTACCATACAAGTGCAAAGCAAGGAGAAAAAAAAATATTCCAAAACCTCCCAGCCCTCACTTATATGGCCCCCAACTGAAACATCTCACTTCCCTGGTGCTCCAACCCCATGATAGGGGGCGGGGCAGGGAGGACTGAGGTTCAAGGCCTCAGGCCAGATTGACTCTTCTGGGGTTCCAGGGTTAGTGGATTTTATGGACCTCCTAGGCTCTGGGGTGGGGACAATAATGAGGGGTTAAGTGTGCAGGAAAGGGCTGCCAGTGAATGGGATAGAGATGGCAGTGCAGGAGGCGGGCTGTAGGAAGGATTGAGGGTGCGAGGTCTGGGTGGGAGGTAGGGTGCAGTAGTAGGCTGGGGGTAGGGTGTCTGGCCAGGAGGGACAGGGCAGGAGCGTGCTGGGGGCAGACTGTCTGGTCAGGAGGCAGGAGCAGGCTAGGGTAGGGTGTGGGAGTGTGGGGTCTCAGCATGAGGGGGTGGGTGGGCACTTGTTTTCATGCCATATTGTAGGCACCGTGTAGCATGCTCCCATTTGCTGGAAGGAAGCCTCCAGGAAGGATTTCCAGGAAGTGTGTCCTGGGCGAAGGAAAAGGGCAGCACATGGAGCCATGCTTGTTCCCTGCACGCTGGATCTAGTGGGGAGGCTTAGTGCTTTCTCCCCTTGCCCCTCTTCCCACCACTGCAGCCAGCCAGCCAGCCACTGGCATTCCAATCTTGAGGGCGCCATAAGGCTGGTAGCACCAACACTGGTTCCCTGCTGTGGGGAGAGCTGGGGGAGAGGGGCAGGGGTGAATTGGAGCTTCCGAAGAGCCATAGGTTGCTGACCCCTGATGCATTCTATTCCGCTCAATTAGGGTGTGGAGGCTATACCTTCAGACTGAGCTAGCTCTTGATGAAGAATTCTTTCAGGCTGATGGCTGCCCATTTTGCCCACTTGCCCAGTGGTTTCCCATAATTCCCCTATGTGCTCAGAAAGACAGTTCTCTGAAGGAATTTCTGCAGCACAGACCCATAAGCTGTTTCAGAGCAAGTTTTAATGACACCTACTCTGAGCTTGCTGGTGCTTTGCTCACCTCTAATTCATGTAGGGCTTTGCAGAATTGGGCAGGACACCACTGAAATAGTTTTAAGCCCTGGTCTCTTGATAAATGTCTCTGGGACAGCATTTGTCTCTTTCATTGCTTTGAGCTTCAGGATCAGCCCCCACTCACCATGAGGCTTTATCGCATGCTTCTCCTCTTTTTCTGAGGCTCTGCCTGCTCTCCAGGCCAAAAGCAGGAGCCCAGCAGCAGTAATAGCTTCCTGGGAAACCTGAACCCTCTGCCTGTTCTGGACTGCATGTGGGCAGATTCTGCTCCCCACAGTGGCTTGGCTTCAGTTTCTGGCCTAGTCTGCGGGTGGGACCTCAGGGGTCAGGCTCCTTCATGAGTCCTGCTTGTGCTTGTGAAAATGTGGTCACCCTACAAGTAGGTTAGGCTGACCTCTGTGCTGATCTGGCTCTGCAATGGAGACATAGTCTAGGCTCCTGCCATAGGCTACAATATGGCCAGCTTACACAGCTTCAGACATCCTTAGCCTCCAGTTTACTGGGGCTCTTGCATGAAATTAAGATAATGCTATGGAAAATTACAGATTTTGCCCTGTAAGACACATGCCCTTTATGTAGGAGGAGGTGTCTTTAAAATTGGGTGTAAGAGTGATATTCAGTACTCTTGTATTTTTGTAACCAGTAATGGGATACAATAACATAATAGATTTGTGACATAAGCACTTATGACCATCTTCTCACCTCACATTTTCATTCTTACTTAAAAGCCAACATGAACTGAAATGAGGAAGGAATCTGTTGTATCTTACACAGCAGAGAGGGGTGAACTAAATTAATAGTTCTAACACAAGACAGGCTTGACATAAATGACTCTCTCCAAAAAGTGTCTTCAGTAAACTGAAGGAAATTGATGTCAAGTTTTGAACTAATGGGGTCGCAAGTTGCATGCATTTGTTTTATGAATACCACGTGAACTGACATCTCTGGCAGCTTTGCTTGCTAATACACTATATTCCTCCAACGTCTGACTTTTTTTACTTCCCTTGAATTTTCTGGGGAAACCTTTAGTATTCAAGTGTTAGGCTTCCTTTTACATTCCCTAGATAACAAGTGTAAATTTAGTTGATGTGAAAGAGGCTAATCTATGGTGGAGTTGTCTTGTCAATAAATGGAGAGGATAAATATTCTGCTAACGACTTAAAGGCTGACTGAATATTGTTTCTACTACAAGGCTTGCATTGGCTCTTCCATATCTTTATGACAATATTTAATTAAAGTTAAATGTCTAGTTTCAGAACATTTAAGCTTTAATATTTTCCATTTCAGAGTATACAGTATAGGGAGAATCTTGTTGCAGTGGGCAGACAGGAAATAGTATCTTGGATTGGATCTGCCTTAACTGTAAATTGATCCTTGTCTAACTTAAAACCAAGCAGATGTGGACCTGAAAATAGTTGGATATCAACCAATTTAGAACAACTGCTAGAGCAGGCTTATGGCAGCTCTAAAATTTACAATGACTGGTTCAAACAGTGGGGACAATTATTGTATGGAATTTTTTTAATTGTTGTGGACTAGAAAAATGGGCTAAGACCTTGCAATCTTTTTGATGTCTCTCTTGCTCTCTCGTTCTCTCTCAATTTGAGTTTGTGCATCTTTCAACCACCTAAATGGTAAGAGCTAGGACCAAACTTCGTATGCAGCTTTTTCTTCTCCTAACTTAAAGCAAATTCAGGGTTTTGTTGTACCAGGAAAACGGGACATGCCTAGAATGGGATTGTTTTCCATACTATGGAAAGGGAGGGGGGCTAATCAGAGGAACAGTGATATTGCAGAGTGACCATTGGGGGTAGCCTCACCAACAGGAAAGTAGCCAGATGGGAACAGGGCTATATGTGTTGCTGGCAACCATACTAGGTAAGTGGCTCCCTACCCAAACAGTGCCAGACAGGAGACTGCCCTCTCGGGATTACTGCCAGGGCCAAGCAATGCAGCCTGGCCCCCAAACAGGAGACTTCCCCTTCCCCGCAGGAGAGGCTGGGAACTGTGACCTGAGCCTCCCCGCTTCCCTGAGGAGATATCAGGGTTAGAAACTACTGCAGGCTGGCCCCCGAGCCTTACCTCTTTCTTGAACCAGCTGCAGGGCAGGGGTGCATATTGAGGCAGGGTTGGCCCCCAGATCCCCTCTCTCTGCAGAAACATCTACAGGCTGGGGACCAGCTACAGAGCTGGAGGCCAGGGTGGTGGGGGACAGCTCCCCACCACCATCCAGACAGTCTGGAGGCTGGGTGTGGCTCCCACTGCCCTAGCTCCCTGGGAGAAGATGCTGGCTGGGGAGCACCGCTGAGGCTTCCCGGGAAGACCTGCTGCTGGAGCGGTGCTCCCCAGCCAGCACTTTCACCATGGGCAGCCATGATAAGCTTCTCTCCCCTGGCCCGTTACAGTCTCCTACATCCCCTACCCTGACTCCTGCCCCTCCCACTCACTGAACCCTGAGGCCCCAGCCTCTGCCCTGAGTCCCTCCCACACACCAAATCCTGTGCCTTGGGGACTCCACTCGGACTCTTGCACCCCCTGAGTCCTCCATCCCTCCCTCACTCTTGCACTTCTCCCAACCCTGTGCCCTATATAATCATTTAAATAAAGTATGTATATTTTCCTTTTTTTAACTTTTAAATTAAAGCTCCAAACATTACTACTGTTAAGGACTTGCGCAATGCCAGGTGCATCTGCTAGTATTCTATGACTGTCAGCCATTATGTTTTGTGGTCAAGCTGTTAGCTTTCCTAGCAAATGCCAAGGAAGACTATGCTAAGGAGCTGACGCACCCAATTTATTGTCTCTGCCTATTTTGGCAGATCATAGCAGAAAACTTGTTGAGCTGTATTGATGGCTTCAAATCCTAGACCTGGACTTACTATGACTTTTTTATTGCCTAAATAAGAACCCATAGGTATGAAAATGGATGTTGAGCTTTGTGCCTGTAACTAATGTGCCTGAGTGGTTTCTAATTTAAAATGGAAATAACTGTACACATCAAATTATGTCCACTTAGTACCACCGAATAAAACTTTGCTCATAATTTATGACCGAAATGTCTCCTGACCCACTTCCCCTCAAACGGGCACAGTTGGATTGGTATCCTGGCCAGCTCTTCCATAAAAGTTAGTAGGAAGTGGAATGCTGGTGGTGTTATGTTTCTTAGTGACATTACAAAGATTTTGTAACAGACTAGGCAAACTGGACCTCTGGTTTCATCTAGTGCAGCAGTTCCCAACCTTTTCCAGATGGGGACCCATTCTGACAATTCAGGAAGACTTGGTGACCCCCAAGGCAATTCAAAAATGGCGGGGGGGAGGAGGAGAGGGAGCAGAGCCACCTGGGGAGACACTTGGTGACCCTTTTGAAATGTAATGGCGACCCATATTTGGGTCCCAACCCATAGGTTGGGAAACCCTGATCTAGTGCATGCCCTCCAAAGTCTTTAGATATCACTTGTCTTCTGGATGCAATAACACAGTTCTTCCACTCGTGGGTTTTGGGTTGTGGTTCCCTGTGTATCAGCAGTAATTGCTATACAACTGTGGTTGTAGCTAAAGCTGCAGGTTTGGTTTACATCTAGACCCTGCAATTCTCTTTCCTCTGGATTAATGACAGTGGTGATCCAGTGGCCAAAGTATCACTTATTTAGGACAGAAGATGCCTTAAAACACTGTACACATCTCGTTTTCCATAAGATTAACCATACATTGGATATGGGAGAGGCTGAGAAAAGTAGTCTAAAGAAATTTGGCTATCTCCCTAGGCAGCCTCTGAGAAGTGATTTCCGTCTTGCCTTCCCTCCTCCAGGTCTCTAAGCTGATTAGGAATTTTGAGTTCAAAATATTAACCTGGCCAAACTAGTTTTTATCTTCTTTTGGTGAAAGGTTGGTAAGACTTGAGGCTGATAGATTTTTCTCATTGTCTTTCAAGTTTGGGCTTGGGTGTTCTTAGAAGCTATGGTTTTGCTTCCATGTCTCTTCTTTGTGCAGCCCCTAATGTGTTAGCAGAATATGGTCGTAAAGGAAATGTCTTACACAACATACAAGAGCTTCCCCTTAATGATCTGATCACATACGTACAGTGTTCATAAAATTGTTACTTCTCAGTATTCAGACCATTTACATATCAGCTCCACTTATTACTAGATATGAGGCATGAGACTGAGATCATTGCTGAAACTTTAGCTGGCTTATACAGGAGGCCCCTGACTTGCGACGCAATCCATTCCTGGGGAAGTGTCGGAAAATGGGGGTGTTGTAACTTGAGCCCTCATTTACGATAGGCACGTGCGCCTGTTGTAAATGTGGGCTGAGGACGTAAGTCAGGGGTTTCCGGCCCTTTCCGCACTTACAAAAATGGTTGTAAGTGCGAGGGGCTCAGAAGTCGTGCGGTTGTATGTCAGGGGCCTCAGCAGAGCGATTTGTGGGACTTTTTATTGCATATGGTGGAATACCAGCTCTGTGCTTGAGGTCAGATTTCCTCAGTTATTTTTCCTGTATGCCATGACCTTTTACAAATGTTCCTGAAGGTCCTTGTGCTGCTTTTCAATTTTTCAACTGTTCTGAGGGCAGTAGCCTGGTGTCTGCTGCTTTTTTTTAGACATTGTTGGAAGAATTTTTTTTATATTTGTGGAATGTCAGGCTGGTGCCACTACAGTGGTGGTGGAGTGATTAAAATGAGTGGATGTGCTGAGGGACAAATGGCTGATGTAGATCAATAAAAATTGCAAGGTACTGTTGTCATTTGCTGACAGCCTTGTAGAGGGTGCTTCTGAGCCCATGAAATGCCGACTGAGTGGTGGGATTATATTGTGATGTGGGACAATTGCTGGGACAATCGGCAGTGATTAATCCTTATCCAGAAGTCAACACTCCAAGATTTGTGTGCTGATGAGCTACCCCAGCTGTGAAGTGAAGAGATTGTCACCAAAATGAGAGCAACTTTATAGAGAAGTGGATGGCAATCATGCTTTGGGAGCTTGTAGCCCTGGGCTGTTATTGGTTAGTGCATAATTGGTTTTGGGTTGGAAAAAATCCATCAGTGGGAGGTAGTTAGGTGTTCTGCTGCACAGGATTGTACCACTGGAAAATGCTCGGCAAATAGAGGGGATATGAAGTAATAGGCTTTTTGAACAGTTGTGGAGTGGTATATGGACAGGGGCAGACTGGCGATCAAAATAGGTCCAGGAAATAGGTTGAGAATGGCCGACTTTTTCATGCACGCTATCTTTGTTCGTTTATACCATACTCTCACTGTTATTTACAGCTGGTCCCCAACTTGCGAACAGTCGAGTTATGACCGTTCGCATTTATGACCAAAGCTCCCATGGAGCGGTCGTAAAAGCGGTCCCCGAGTTACAAAAGTGACCCGTGCTTACGAAGAGCGCGGTCGCTATGTAACTCAATGGGGTCCGAGTTACGAACAGATCGAGTTACGGGCCAAGTGTTTGGTCCATAACTCGTTCGTAACTCGGGGAAAGGCTGTATTGTCAGTTACGGAAAACCACACACCCACAACGACAGACGATAACAGAACTCATCCAACCACTGCGTACTCTCTACTCGCTGGTCAAGACTCGAGCAACTCCATCACTGATTCTACTGTTGCACAAAGCAGGCCTACGCACTGCTGTCATGCACCATTGTGCATTGCGCATCGCACATCCGTTCCATTGATTTCAACCATAATGTGACGTCATTTCCTTTGGCGCCAAACAAACCAAGTCCGAGCCAGTGCAGAGGCCCACGCCTGACCATACACACACGGCCTCAGCTGCCTCGGATTTACATCCTCTCTCCGACTTACGAACCGGTTACGGACCAAGCAATTGGTCGTAACTCAGTTCGTTCGTAAGTTGAACCCCATTGAGTTGCACGCGACTGCACTGTTCATAAGCGCGGATTGCGTTCGTAACTCGGGGTCCGCCATTTACGACAGCTTTGGTCGTAACTGCAAACGGTCGTAAGTCGACCGTTCGCAGCTCGGGGACCGGCTGTATTCGGAAACATTTTGAATTTTGGTATTATGGTTTTTTTTTTTTTTTTTTTTTTGTTTTTTTGTTTTTTTTTGGTATTAGAACAATGGTCTCCAACCTTTTTACACCCAAGATCACTTTTTAAATGTCAGTACAAGTCAAGACCCACATCTTCCTTGAAGCCCTGCCCTCTCTATTCTCCTCCTCTCCATCACTTCCTATCCCCAGCCCTTATACACTCTACACTGCCGCTTTTTTTAATTCTTCTGTAGGAAGAGGTTTTTCCAACATTTGGCCTGTCTGGATGGGACCAAATGTCAGAAAGAAGGGGTTTTTCAGAAGACCACTGATTCCTCGTGGAACGAGGAATACAGGGGCTTGCTGAAAGAGCATGTTTGCTCTTCACTAAAAAAAGTGGAAGAACAAACGCATCCATGGACGCGGAAGAGTTTTTCCAGGATATCTCTGGAATCCTGGAAAAACTCCTGCAGTCTAGCCGTACCCTCACTGGCTTGAGACCGGATATGTGGGCTCTGGGGTGGGAATGAGGTATTTGGGTGTGGGAAGGGGGGTGAGAGGTGCAAGCTCTGGGAGGAAATTTGGATGCAGGAGGAGGTGAAGGGGATGCTGGCTCAGGGAGGGGGCTCCAGGCTGGGGAGTGTTGGGGTCAGATGGAGGGTTGAGGTACTAAGTAAGCCACAGTCTTGTGGATGTGAGGATGCAGGAATTTGGGTTGGAGTATGTCAGGGGCTCAGGGCAGGGGGTTCTAGTGTATGATACCCTCACATCTAGGTTTTGGGGGGGGTGTGGTGCAGCAGTGTTATCATGCTGTGGCCAGATGGGGCCTTGGCCCCAATTGGGGGGTTTGTTGGCCAGGCTTCATTTTTAAATAAAATACTATGTCAAACATAGTTTCTGCATTGTCTTTATTTATGAGAAGGGCAGGGAACTTGTTTTGAATCAGGAGTCACTGACCCACAGAAAAGTCAGTTGGGGCCACACAAGTGAGTTGCCCAAACCCCCCCCAAAAAAACCCTCCTCCAAAAACCACCCAAGCCTCACTAATGTGGCCCCAACTGTGCGGATGGGAGCAGGGGACATGGTACGAGTGGGTGCTGGGGCAGGGGACAGGGTGCCTGGGGGGGCAGGGTTCTGCAGCAGGGGACAGGGTGCCGGTGGGGGCTGGGGACAGGGAGTCCCCTGCACCCGCCTCCTCCCCCTCTCCCTCCCCAGAGGAGGGAAGCCCTGACGCAGGCCTCCTCCAGGGACGACTCCTCCCTTCCCCCGCAGAGGAGGGAAGCCTTGGCGCGTGCTGCTTCCATGGACGATTACTCTCTTCTCCCCGTGCCCCCCCCCCAATGCAGAAAAGGGAAGGCCCTGGTGCGCGCCTCCTCTGGGGACTTCCTGCCACGCCCCGCCCTGCCCCACCACAGACCTGGGGGAGGGGAGCAGCCACTGCACTTCCGGAACCCCTGGAAGTGGCGCACAGCTGCCGGACTTCCGTCCACCCCGCAGGAAGCTGCCACTACCTCCATTGTCGCTGGAGGTAGGTAGTGGGGCTTCTTGGAGGTGGGGAATCGGAGGGGGCCCCAAATGCCTTGCGATCGACTGGTCGAGCCCTGATCGATCGCGATCGGTGGGTTGGTGACCATGGTATTAAAAGCTTTATGGTGGATATTGCGGTCCATTCGGATGATGGCCCACCGGGAAATTCCCGGTATCCCGCTGGGCCAGTCTGCCCCTGTAAATGGGCTGCAGATCCTAGTTCTATGGCTATGAAGGCTCTGGTGGAGCAACAACAAAAACTTCTCCAATGCTTATGTAGGCTGGTGAAGGAAGGTGCACTATGCTCTCATCTCTAGGAATATGGCATGTTTCCTGTTGGTACAAGGAGGAACATTGTTCTTGGATCAGCATATTAGCATTGGTGGGGTTGAAATGCTAGTTGTGATTGTGAGGAACCTTTTGTTTCCATGGCTTTGAAACCGTATACTGGGAGACAGATCTAGGGTACATCTACACTGCACAGCTATTTTGGGATACCTAAGGTATCCCAAAATAGAGCTACCCCATGTCTACACAAGCTGTCCAATATTTTGAAAAATACTTTGAAGTAACGGGTGTGCTATTTCACCATCCCAGTGAACCTTGTTGCACGAGGGATAAGGGATGGCTTGAAATAGTGCATTATTTCGAAATTTGGCAAATTACATATCTTATTTTGCGTTTAGGGTGCTGTGTAGATGTACCTTTAGTGTCTGAACAAGTATAGTATGACCGCATTTGATAAACTTAAAGCAGTGATGATAATGCTTCCTTGTTAGAGGGAATCTCTGAGGCTGTGTCTAGACTGCAGGGTTTTTTCGGAAAAAGTAGCCTTTTTTTCGGAAAAACTTCACCTGCGTCTAGACTACAGCCGCGTTCTTTCGAAATTAAATCGAAAGAATGCGGCTTTTCTTTCGACGGCTGTACTCCTCATTTCACGAGGAATAACACCTTTTTCGACAGAGATCCGTCGAAAATAAGTGAGTGTGGATGCGGGGAGCCCCTTTATTTCAAAAATAATGGCCTCCAGGAAGAAGCCCTGGTGGACAATCTGGGGCATGCCTTGCATGTCTCTGGTTCCTGTCTGCAGCCATCTTTTAAAGGGACAGTCACCCTCACAGCCAGTTGTGGCAGCAAAGCAGCCAGAGCACACGGCTGTTCCAGTGCAGCCATGTCCCAGCCCCAAGACCCTCCTGGCCCTTCCAGAGAGCCTTCTGGGGACCCAACCAGGGGCTCCAAATGCCGGGCACCGGCATGGTCTGGGCCAGAGCTCAAGACCCTTCTCGAGCTCTGGTCAGAGGAGGAGGCCTTACAAGCCCTGAACACCAGGCGGCCAAATGCGGACATTTTTGGCTGCATGGCAGAGGCCCTGGCCCAGAGAGGGCACCACCCCCGCAACCAGGACCAGGTGCTCTCTAAAGTGAAGGAGCTGTGCCAAGGCTATGTGAAGGCCAGGGAGGAGAGCTCCCATTCTGGGGCAGCCCCCCGCTCCTGCCCCTAGTATTCAGAGCTGGCCCAGATCCTTGGTGGTGGGGAAGCACGCACACCACTGCGTCTCGTCCCGTCTGGCTTGGGGGAACCCTGTGGTGGACGCGCCAGAGCAGGACCTAGAGCAGTCCAGGGAGTCTGGAGATGGTGCTGGAGGAGGAGGACATCGAGGAGACTGTGACCCTCACTCTGGAGCCAGTCACCCAGACCCCAGAGGCCTCCCAGGTGTCATCTGATGCCTGAGACGAAGCAGCAGGTGAGTGCAGTGAGGTCGTGTAACACACAGGGCGGGGGGTGCACAGTGGGTGATGCACAAGGGAAACCTGTTATGCTCACCATGGACATCATGTAGCTGGCTGTGCATGTGCCAACATGTTCAGCAGTACAGTGTGACACGTGGGGGTGTGCCACGTGGTGGCATAAACCATGTCCGGAACACACCCAGGTGGGTTGTCAGTGTGAGGTCCCATTGGCACTTCGGGACCCCTGTGATGCTCAGGCTGATGCCCAGGTCACACATGGTGTTACCTTCAGAATGTCTGAGTCCCCTGTCTGAAGGAGAGGGCATGCCCTTTTGGACAGCTGTTGCACACATGACTGATTGTGATAGAAATGTAGCCGTGTTAGTCTGATCTGAGGAAGTGGGTCTGGCCCACGAAAGCTCATCACCTAATAAACCATCTTGTTAGTCTTTTAAGTGCTACATAGTCCTGTTTTTTTTTTTTTTTTTTTATGCCTGATTGTGTCTTCCTCTTTTCCTCCGCAGCCAGACCAGCCGTGCAAGAGGGCCACAGCACCCCAGCCCCACCTCCATCCCGGGGACATGGGAGCCGCAGACACAGACGTGTCTATGCAGACATCCTGAGGCAGCATGTGGCAGCCGTGCAGGAGCTCAACACCATCCTGCGAGAGAGGACGGAGGCAGAGGCTCGGTGGCATGATCGGCTGATGGAGGAGCTTGTCCAGCAGCGCACGTCCCTGTGTGCCACTCTCAGGGAGGTCTGTGGCTTGCCTGCTCCTGTGCCTGGTTCTGCTCCTCCAGCACCCCATGACACTGCCCCACCAAACCCCCCTTCCACAGCACCATCCCTTTCCCTCCTTGTGCCCTCCTCTCCCCCAGGCCTCCCAGTCCCAAGTGCACCTACCCTCTGTCGTCCAGCCAACAGACAGTCGCCCCACCCGATCCCGTGGCCATGGTGGACCCTGAACACGAGGCACCAGCAGGAGACTGTGAGCAGGCAAGCACCGTGCAACCTGATCCCCTTCTTCCCCCCCCCCCCCCAGGTTTCAAGTCCCCTTCCCCCCTCCAGGTTTCAAGCACCCCATCACCCCAGTTAAATACCAAACATTGTGTTAAAAAAAAATTTATTGTACATAGTTTGTCATGAAAGTATATTTTCTCCATCAAAAATCAACAAGCTTTTTTATGTTTGCAACAGTTATACATTCTTTCAGATATTGATATTTATAACAATAAAACAGAACTTATTCTTTTGAGACAAATCCTGGTGTTTATTATTTCTACAATCAGGGTCAGGATATGGGTTGAGGAGGAAAGCTTGTATTGGGCCAGGGCCAAGCTCCCAGACAGGAGCCCCTCAGGAGAGTCAGTGGCCTCCAATAGAGAATCACTCCCGTAGGGCCTCCCGGATGCGAACAGCAGACCGGTGAGCCTGGAGGATGGCAGCTGTCCGGGGCTGGGCAAAGTGCCTCTCCTGACCCTCAGCACCTGTACCCCACCCTGGTAGGAAGGCCTCCCCTTTCCTCTCCACTGGGTTATGGAGAACGCAACACGGGGCCACCACCTCAGGGATGTTGCGTTCCCCCATGTCTAGCCGTGTGAGCAAGCACTGGAATCTCCCTTTTAAACGTCCGAATGCACATTCCACCTGGTTGTGAGCCCGGTTAAGATGAGCATTAAACTGCTCCTTGCTCGCACCCAGGTGGCCGGTGTAGGGCTTCATCAGCCACGGCATCAGGGGCTAGGCGGCATCAGCCACTATGCACACTGGCATGTGCACATCCCCAACCACAAAGTAGTGATGCGGGAAAAATGTTCCTGCCTGAAGCCTCTGGTAGAGGTACGAGTTCCTGAAGATGCGGGCATCATGTGACCACCCAACACAAATGTCAGTAAACTGGCCACGATGGTCGACTAGGGCTTGGAGGACCATTGAAAAGTAGCCCTTTCTGTTAATGAATTGGGCTGCACGATGGGGCAGTGCACGGATTGGAATGTGTGTCCCATCGAGCGCTCCTCCACAATTCGGGAACCCAAGGGCAGCAAAGCTGGCCACGACGCTGTCCAGATCTGCTAGACAGATGAGCCTGTTCAGCAGCTCAGAATTGATGGCCCTCACCACCTGCAGAAAGAGACAGACAACAAAATTTTAGAAGGGGTGCCTTATCTCTTAGGAGGAGAACCCACCACCCACCTTCCCTCTCAAACACCCCAGGAATCCCCTCCTCAGAACTCCCCGGCAGCTCAGGGTGAGTGGAGGAGCTCACTCCCACTCCACTTTGCCCTTTCCTGACAGTCTCCCTTCTCCCCCCCCCCAAACTGTGACTGTCCCCCGACAATGACTTACCTCCATCAGGATGGACCCAACAGTAGACCTGCCCACT
This sequence comes from Rafetus swinhoei, assembly GCA_019425775.1. NCBI lineage: Eukaryota > Metazoa > Chordata > Testudines > Trionychidae > Rafetus > Rafetus swinhoei. Next base: position 182,807,316 of record CM033437.1, on the reverse strand, counting down.
CCAAATTGGTGTCCCACGGAGCGGTAGCTGTCTGCGGTGGCCAGCTTCCAGAGGGCAATAGCGACCCTCTTTTCCAGGGGGATAGCGGGCCGCAGGTGGGTGTCCTGCCGTTGCAGAGCCGGGGCGAGCCAGGTACACAGCTCCTGGAAAGTGGCCTTCCGCATCTGGAAGTTGCGGAGCCACTCCTGGTCATCCCAGAGCTCCATAACGAGCCTGTCCCACCAGTCAGAGCTGGTGTCAAGTCTCCAAAAACGCCTCTCCACGAAGAAGTTTGGAGGCAAGGGCAGTGGGGCTGCATGACGGACGAACCCTTCATATGTCTGGTCTGGGTCCAGATGGGGAAGTAGCCTCATGACTATGTCATGCAGATGCAGCAACACGTGCAGTATGATGGCGTGGGGCCATCGCCTGTCCAGGGGCAGCTCTGGCTCCATGCCAAAAAAAAGGGGTCTAAAACAGAAAAACCTCCAAACAAAAAACCTGCTGGGGTGTCCCAGGAAGCTGGGCACTCCAAACAAGCACTGCAATACCTTGCTTACCTCCTAGAGGGACAGCAAAGGCAGCTGCAGGAGCAGAGCAATGGGTGTTCAGGGGCGTCCCTTTAACCACGCGTCTCTGCAAAGGGCAGGCAGCAGCACCCAGAAGGAAATGCTGTCCCCATGCCCTGGCAGAAGCGGTTCCGGGTGGCTTTTTCTTTCGAAAGAGCGTCCAGCAGTCAGGACGCTCTTTTTCGAAAAAGCGGATCGATTTTCCGATCCGCATATTGTAGTCTAGACGCTCTTTTTCAAAAGACGCTTTTTTGAAAGTTTCTTTCGAAAAAGCGTCTTTCGAAAGAGGCTTGCAGTCTAGACATAGCCTGAGAGGCAAATACTCTTGCTTCACAAATATCACATAATATAAAACATGCAGCATGAACAGAAGGGGTAAAGTTACTGGGAAGATGAAGTGGAAAGTCTGCTTGACTGTTCAAAATCAGCAGGAACAAGCACAATTATGAGAGCCTGTCAAGACTGAGGGAGGACTTGGCATTTTAATAGTGTGCTATTTTATTGTAGAGTGATGGCTTTTGTGTACTAGTTTTGTGTACACTGCTTCAGTAGAGATTTAAAATGATTTGTAAATGCCTGCTATATCTTTGGTGGGAGGAGTGGCAATTTGGCCTGTGACATTTCTTTTCAAAATCAGTGTATATTTATCAGCTCTTAGCAAAGCGCACGCGTACACTCTCTCTCTCTCTCTCTCTCTCTCCAAGTCAGTTATTTTGTTTACTGAGTATATGAAAATTGGTCGCCATCTGACAGGGGCAGGGTGATGGGCATTATCAAACTCAGAACTATCAGAGTTCCCTTCCCTTCCCCTTCCTCACTGACTGCTGTCTTTTTGGGCTTGTCTAAGTCTGTATTGGGTTAGTTTAGATATCGAAGAACCCCCCCCCCCTTGGTGGGAGTGGGGAAAACTTATTGGGATGGGGGCCATTCACCAGAGAAGGCAGTTGGGGAGCCACACACACATGTGAGAAGGGGGAGGGAGGGGGAAAACCCCAACAACTCACTGACCTGCATCCCATGTGAGAAAGGGGGGTTGGGGTGGAGAAACCCTCACAGAAGTTGTCCTCAGCTGAGGGAGCGCGGGGGGGGGGAACTACTCCTCTCAAACTCCAGTCCCATGGTGGGGCTGGGGAGGTGCTAAAACTCAGGTCTGTATTCAAGTCATGTGGGGGCTTAGGGCTTGAAGATTTTTGAGCCCCATACTCTGGGGTGGGGCCAAAATGAGGCATTTAATGTGCAGGTGGTGCAGGGTTTGGGTAGGAGGGAGGGAGCAGGAGTGGGATGGGGGTGCAGGGATGGAGTTTGTAGGAGGGGGCAGGGGATGGGGGTACCTTCCTGGCATAGCTCCAAACCAATGGTGAGGGGTGGGGAGAGGGTATTGCCTGCAGGGAGCACTTCCCTCCAGCATATAGAGATGCTTCCTCCCCCTTCCCGAACAAAGCCTGTTGGCTACATCCAGCTCATGGCTTGCCTTAATCGATCCTGTGAGGCTTGGGGCTCCCCTGACCCAATATGTGGAGCACCAGTGCTGGGTTGCCCTGCTCTGGGGGCAGAGTCTGGAGCCTCACAGACCAGATGAAAGGCAAGCTGCAGGTCTCAGGTTCCCCATACTCAGGTTCCCCATACTTGGCATAGAGTCTTGCATTGCTCTTTCTCAACAAAATTATCCTTGGTCAGCGCTACTGCAGTTCTTTCCTCAGTTTCCATTGTCAAACTGTGTGAGTGGCAGCCCTTCCAAATGTCATATATGGTGCATGCCTGGGAGGGAATGGGAGGTTGGGCTGTCTCAGACTTTCTGTTGGCGTCCCTCGCCTTCTGGTATGACTGCCATAACTTCTCTGCTTATGCCAGATGGTGTTGTGAGAGATGCATTCCCTCTGCAACATCTTTAAACATTTATTCTTGTAGCTGCCTCACAGCTGAGCTCGCACTTGCCTTTTCTAGTCACAGGCCTGAGAGTCTCAAAACTTCTTTCCTGGTCTATGCAGGAAAATATGGTTTAACTGGAACTATGTTTTTGGGCAAAGCCTTACATACCTGTTCTCAGACTGTGGGCCAATATGAAAAGAGATGGTTTAAAAACACTTCAGGTATTTTAAAAAGGGATGAGGGAGCCCTTTCAGTTACTGTGCTCCTGGGGGTAATGATAGTCAAAATGAATGCCTGTAGCAATCCCAGTTCCAGGGATAGGGGCATCGTGGGCTATTTTTGGAACATTACCTATATAGTAAAGGCAGTTTAATATTTGCACTAGCATTTTGCTGTTGCAACTATATCTCCTCAGCACTTTTGTCTATCATGGGAGTTGTTTTTATTCTAGTGACAACATCTGCGTTTCACCTCATGCAATCAGAGGTTGGAGTGGATGCTATGAAAACCTGCAGCAACAAAAGGCAGCTTCGGTCAACAAAACTTCAATGTGTAGACCAGGCCTTAAGCAAGGCTTACACTTGAAAAGCTTTGCCAGTACGCCTATATATATACTTAAGTAGAATTTTGTCAGTAGGTTGAACCTCTGTGGTCTGGCAACATCCATGGTCCAGCATGATTTTAGTTAGCCATATGACCACTTACCAAGAGTATGGCCAAATTTCCCTCGGTCCCATAAAGTTTGTTCAATTACTAGTCCTAGCTCTCCGCTGTGCTGTTATTTAGCTCTAATATATCTTTAAATGTCTAAGAGCCCAGTATTCAGTAGAAATGTTGGTAAATGCTACTAGACAGTACTGACCTCCTGGCAAATTCTCTGGTTTGGGACAGGTCAGGTCCCAAGGGTGCCAGACCAGTGTGGCAACTTTGCCAGTATAACTGCATATATACCAGGGACTTCTGTTGAGACCCCACTTAAGTTTGTTGCAAATCTTCTCTCATCTCAGCCACAGTTTGTAGTGTAGACCTAGCTTTACAAAAAGATCTGCATAGTTCTGGGAGTTGAACAATCATTTTAAACAGTCATGTGCAGAAGAGTTTTATTAATTTCTTTGGTTGAATCTCTTATGTACAAAATGCTTTCTCTGTCCACACACAAAGGACGAGATAATTTGTACTAGATAGTTTGTACTATAAATTATTTCTTTCACAATCTTAATGACCACTTAAGCTTTTATTACTCAGTTACAGGAGTACAAAATTGAGACTTTTATTTGAGCTTGAAATAGGTGTAGACATTCATACTTTCAATATAAATGGCTTATTTTTATTTAATAAGATACATAGTGGCAAATGTTTAAGACTGGGGGATTAACCTATTAGCTGGAAGACCAAATTCTGCCTTCACGTTTCTGCAGCTAAGATGTTGCTGGAACCATCACCTGAAACTGCATAGGAGTAATAGAAAAGCAGACTGGGCTTTATGTATTTCTGAGATAAGCTTCTGAAATTCATGACCTACAGTTATCGTTAGTCAACAACTTACCGACTGTTATCCCACAATGTCATCAAAAGTAAATAGTTTTTGCTTCTTTAAGGGCACCCTTTATTTGAAAGGGTATTAGGAGAGGGAGGAGAAGCTCCCTCTCTCACTGCCTCCAAAAGAAAAATGTTGCTGTTACTGTTTTACAAGTATAACTTGTGCCCTATTTTACACAATCAACATTCTTGTGTTTGAAATTTACTGTAAGTCCTTTTACTATGGAATATATTTCACCTTCGTATGTGGACATTCAGTAACTTTTTAAAAAGTAACTATGTAAGTAATGTTTCCGTGTGTTAATAAGTCATATATTCTGTAAACAGGCTAGGAGAGTGACATCTTATCTTAGGACTTGTCTACACTTACAATGTTGTAGTGCTTAACTGGCTTTGCAACCATAAAGGTTAAAAGCTTTTCTTAGTCTAGGATTCTGAAGGTCCATATATCTCTACAGGGAAGCATAAATATTTCAGATGGGCTGATATTGGACTTTCCTGCATTAAGGGATAATGAACCACCACTTCTGGGTCATGAATTCAAATTGGGTTCTAGTTAATTGACTAATTTATTACCACTGCTTGACTGTCCACCAATTTGTTTTACACATTGGGTTTAGTCCAGTTCCTAGTAAATGTCTACATGCTTTAAAAATACCAAACAAATAAAAAACACTCCCAAAATTGGCACAAACAACCTTTTTAGATGGGCCAGGAATGTAATAAGCATGGCGAGAAAATGATTCTCCTCAAGGACAGATCTGGGAGTTAGCGCTGTTGTTGCCAGTGCCTTCTCCTTGATAACTGGAGAATGCAGTAGTCAGGACTCAAATTTCGAAATGCTGTTGATTGTCCTTCAGTATATGAAAGATGCATATTTTTGTGGATTGGTAAATATGACTCTAGGTGCTTTGCATCAGAAAGATGCATATAATACATAGTAGCAAGTATGCCAGCTATGGCTGAACCAGATTAGAGGCATGAGTGTGTCCCCCCACATCCCCTCCAGGTAATTGTATGTTTGCTGTCATCAGTAGAAGTGATATTGATACAGGTTCAACCTCTCTAGTCTGGCACCCTCAGGACTGGAGTGGTACTAAACCAGAGAATTTGCCAAAAGGATGGTCAGTAATGTCTACCAGAATTACCAACACTTGCACTGCTTACTGGGCTCTTAGAAGACCTTTAAGGGTAAATTAGAGCTAAATAACAGCGCAGAACACTGAGAGCCAGGACTGGGGACTGTGAACTAACTTTATGGGACCATGAGAAACTTGGCCCCACCCATGATAAGTTGACATCCAGCTCACTGAAATCATGCTGGATCACAGATGTTGCTGGACCAGAGAGTGCCAGACTATCATGATTCAACTAGCATGCACTTATTTTTCAGTCACTGGTAGCCAAATCTCATACTTCAGTAGCTACATCTAGAAGAGAATTCTGTCCATCATAGTTGGTAGTAGGGAATTGACACCTTTTTTTTTAGGAATATTTGAACTTATTCAATTCTGCTTCTAGAATCAGCATCTTCCCTTATTATAAAAACAAATCCATTTGGATGGGGTTTGGTGACATAGATGCAGTTATTTGTTCAACATCAGAACTAAATAGAAATGTACAGAGGAGGGATGGGTAAAAATGTACCTAGTTCTAAACTTTTCTTTCTTAGCATTTTATTGAATTCTCGCTACCTTAAGATGAGAATTCCTTTTTCTGTTCTACTGTAAAAATTCCTTTATATTGTTCCTTTTATTAAAGATTTTGCAAGATAGGTATCCAGTCAGTGCTTCATCAAGGAGCACAGAATCAACTGACCTACAGTGTAAAAGCCAGCAAACAAGTAGGGAAATTAAGTACTAAACAGTTATGAAGAGCCAGATGTATTGGCTTACAAAAGTGCTCATCAAAGTGGCATTCCTGCTGCTGTTGACTATTTTTCTACAGCACCTAAAAGGTAATACTTTTTACGATACTTACAAAGACATGAGCTATGTGTTGGAGTATACATAATAGCTTATGTATCTTAAGGCCTGGGGTATACAAAACAGTAAGAATAACGGGGAGGAGATGAGAGGCTTTTCTCTCAACCCTTTAAGATGCCCAGAAACAAAAGGCTTCCATTTGAGCCAAACAGATTCTACTTCCCTCAAACAAACTTGTTAATTTGCTGTATTTTTCTCCCTCAGAATGTTTGGATTTGGTTCAGCCTGAACTGAAATTTTCTTGGAATGTGTTTTTAAAAAAAAACAACAACAAAAAAAAAAACCAACAAAAAACCTATTCAGCTAACTAATGACGACCTGTTCAATGAATAAAACACAGAGCGATGTTGCTAGCAATTTGTGTTGTAAGAGACCATAGTATCTCTGAGTCATGGTCATGCATGACTATTACTCAAATGACTGTGATGATTTTAGTGGGAACCTTTTCAGATAAATATAGTGATTGAACCTTCTCCCCACATCAGTATGAAAAAAATGAGAATTTTTCAGTAGTCTGTACATCTTTGTGCTATATGTCTATATGTGCATTGGGAACCAAAGCAAATATTTAAATTATGTCTGTGGAAAGAGTCTGAAGAATGTAGAGTCTTAATGCCTCTCTAGAAATAGTGATTAAAAACTAGTTCTCTCTTTTCTGAAAAGAGACTAATGGGGATATGATTAAGGCATATAAATTGCAAGCTGCATGTGGAAGATAGCTGCTTCAAAATATTCTTTGTTACCTTGTTCTAGCTGTCTTCAGAGCATTAAGGGAAAATCTTTTTATAAAGAACAATTAGGGCAATAATAAGATAGTTGGAGCAAGCAGGTAGTGATTGCAACCTGTAATATTACTGCTCACAAGAGTTATTGTAGTGACAAAATAATTGTGGTTCATCAAAAGGCCTAAAGAGATTTGGCATGAAATATCACTTCTTTGAGTGCTTGTTCACGTCAGTTCCACAGGAAGGCTCATAAAATCAGCTCCTTTTATCAATGAAAGAGACAGATGCATAGCTGTTGTCTCCCCCTCCCCAGCCCATGGTAATGATTATTTATAATTAGTTTAATAAAATCACTTTTTTGTTAAGTATTAAAAGTAGGATTTAAGTGGTTGCAGGTGATTACAAACAGATCAAAGTAAGTTACTAAGCTAAAATAAAACGTGCATAATACACTAAGATAAGTTGTTACAAATAATAATTTCTCTCATGCTGGTACTTATTTCAGGTGAAGTAGTTTCATGATACTGAGTGTTTCTGACCTGAGTCCAGCAGCTCCTCTCAACCTTCCCCACCCCTGTCCTTAGAGTTTTCTCCTCCCCTTCCCCCCCCCCCCCCCAATATTTTCATGTGTCCTTTTGAGTTGAAGCCAGCTGAAGACCATTGTTTGCTTCTGATTTCTCAAATAGAATTTTGTCAGGGGTGGGAAGTCTGTGTTCAATTCCTCCCACTCCTTGTGGAGAAGTACAAAATTCAAGATGGATTCAAGTACCAGGTGTCACGGTCCCATGTCTTTGTAGGATCCACCGTAGATCAGGCTTACTAGAAAAACGAGACTATTCACAGATGATTATCTTCAGTACTGGGCCATTAAATTCTTTGAGTACTACTAATGGCTTTCATTAGCACACCTAGATTAATAAACAGTTTTATAGTACATATATCTCTCACATGCCTACAACCTGATTCCTCGCAGGGGGCTGCACCACACACCATACAAACTAGACTTACTTTGCTTTCACGTCCCTCTTCATCTCGGGGGATGCGTTAGATCTTGGAGGTCCCAGATGCCATTGGCATGGAGTGGCTTTGAGGAGGACCGTGGAAGTGTCTTTTTCTTCTAGACATTCCTCGCCAACAAGATCCTGCTGTGACACATACAGGCACAGCTGTCCTTATGGTCACCATCCTCCATGGATGGAGTGGCGATATCCACCTCCATACTACAGACCCTGGTCACCTTACTACCACAGATCTGTATCCAGGGTATTCCAGTGCTCCACGCATGCCATCTTCTAGGCCACCCAAATGCATAAAAGTCACTGTGGATCAGCGGGACACTGACGAGGGGTAAATAACAGAGGATGATGACTCCCCTCCCTCATCCAAACACCTCATCCACTGATCTGTCCTCATCATCTCCCGGTGAACAGTTCTCCCGGGATGACTGCTTCAAGGGGGTGGCTACAAGTCAACTGGTACAACTCATGGAGCTCCACGAAAGCAGCACCGCCTCCTCAAAAACCTTCAACCCATTTGGAGAGCGAAGATTGCGCTCTGTATAAACAAGGAAATTATGGAGGCGGCAGACAATATCTGGCAAATGCCTGGGTCTGCCCCCTCCCACTGATGAATGTGTGGATAAAAAGTATTTTGTCTCCCCAAAAGTCTGGACTTTCTGTTTACCCACACACAACCCAATTTACTGGTGATCAGTGCCACCCAACAAAGGTCAAAGTTTCCTCAATACCATAATATGCCCCAAGATAAATGTTTAGACCTCTTTGAGAAAAAAGTCTATTCACCCTCTACTCTTCTACTACACAGTAAACTATACTGTCCTCCTTGCTAATCACAACTTCGATAACTACTCCAGGTTAACCGATCTGATGGAGCACCTACCTGATAACAAGACTGGTGCTCAATTGTCAGTTGTTCAGGAGGGATATTCCATGGCACGTACAGCCTTACAGGTGGGCCTAGACATGGCAGATACTGTGGCATGAGCCACTGCAATTTCTGTCGTTATGCAAAGAGCATCCTAGCTGCAATCGGCATGAGTCCCTAAAGCACTTCAGGGCAAGGTAGAGGAGGACCTTCCCCTTGATAAAGAAAAACTTTTTGCTGCAAAAGCTGACGAGGTCCTTCACTCTAGTAAAACTCTAGTGAAGGACGAGGTCCTTCACTCTTGGATTCAAACAAGAATCCAAACTCTAGGGATGTACGCTACCCCTACAGAAGGCAATTCATGCCATACTAACAGCAGCATGAACCTCCATACTGGAGAATCCAACACAGACCCTATGACCAGCCTCGTCAAGCTTCACCCTCAGAGAAAGCAGCAAAACAACAACTGCTGCTCCATCTCCCAGTTCACCAAACAGCAGGTTTGAGACATTGGTCGAGGGTCTGCGCGACCTCTCCCACTACCATCTTCATCAACATACCATTATATTTCACCATTGTTTGTGCCCATTTTACCATCACTGGACAGCCATCACAGATTGTTGGGTCTTGTAAATAGTGGTAACTGGCTATTTCATCGCATTCACTTCACTCCCCCCAATTTCTCCCCTTCCCTATCCCTCTCTTCAGGGACTCCTCTTACAAGGACTTCCTAAAACAGGAGGTCCTTTGGCTGCTGGCCATTGGAGCAATAGAGAGAGTTCCCGATGAGTTCAGGGGCAAGGTGTTCTACTCCAACTATTTCCTCACAGAGAAACATACGTGGGGATAGAGACCCATCCTAGATGCATGTCTCAACAAATGTCTACGAAAACAGCGGTTCAAGATGGTAACTTTAGTGTCCATAATTCCGGCCCTAGACAAGAGATTGATTTGCAGCCCTCAACCTACAAGATGCCTATTTCCATGTTACAATCAATCCATCCATCCCACAGATGCTTCCTCCATTTTTTGATAGATAGGACTCAGTAATGAAAATGTTCTGATGCTAACTTTCAGCCTATCCTCAGTGCTCAGGGTATTTTCCAAGACCCTGGTTGTTATAGCTGCATACCTGCGTCAACAGAATTATCTTCCTCTATCTCGATGACTGCCTTATAAAGGGGTCCTCCCACGTAGAAACCCTGCACAGGATATCGACCATCAGAGTCTTGTTTGAATCCCTGCATCTCATTATCAACGACTAAAAGTCCTTTATCCAACCTGTTCAGTCTTTAGAGTTCATAGGTGCTTGCCTCAATTCCCTCAGAGCTGACGCCGTAACTGCCAACATGCAGATTCCACACTATATAGGATTTGGTTGCTATAATCACCGCAAGTCCTTTCATGACAATTTTGTCATGTCCACAACTGATGGGCCACATGGCCACCACAACCTATATAATGCACTTGTACCTCCGCTGCCTCCAGCGCTGGCTAGCACCAGTCTATGCCCCTTCGAAGCATCCTGTTTATAAACAAGCTTTCCCCCCTCCTCCAAATGTTATAGATTCCCTCAAATGGTGGACCGTCCCAACCAACCTGTTGGCAGGCATCCCATTCCAGTGCGAGCAACCATTGGTCCAGATCACAACCCACACTTCCATGATCGGGTGGGGAGCCCACATAGATGGGCTCCTTATGCAAGGTCGATGATCCAACCATGAAACATCTCTGCACGTATATCTTCTAGAGCTCCGGACTGTTGCCAATGCCTGTGAACATTTGTGATCACGCATAGCTAATTCTATTGTCAGGACTCTGACAGACAACATAACATCTACATCAACCACCAAGGCAGAGCTTGATCTTGTTCATTATGCATTGAAGCAATCAGTCTCTCGAATTGGTGCATTGCCAATAGCATAACCCTGATGGTGTCATACCTACCAGAAGTCAACAATACTGCACTCTAAGCAGAATTTTCAACATAAATCACGAGTGGGAAATAGATCTGTGCTTACTTATAACCATATTTCGAAGCTGGGGGTATCCACAGATCGATCTCTCTGCCTCTCGCACCAATACCAAATATCCAAAATATTGTTCTAGACTGGGTCTAGGACACGGTTTTCTAGGCAATGCATTCCTGATACCTTAGAACAGGGGTGGGCAATAATTTTTGATGGGGGCCACTCCAAGATTTTTGGAAAGTGGTTGAGGGCTGCACTCTTGCATAATATTCATGGAGATGCAGTGTCTGGAATGGAGGCTGGGTGCAGAAGGGAGCTTGTGGTAAGGGACTGGGATGCAGGAGGGAGACTGGAGTCTGGGAGGGAGTTGGGATGAAGCAGGCCGTTGTGATCTAGGGCAGGGGACTGGAGTGCAGGGGTTTAGAATGTGACCTAGGGTAGGAGGGGATTATGATCTGGGGCAGGAGATTGGGGAGCCAGATATGGGAGGGGTATGGGCAGGGCTTGCCAAGCGGCCGCGAGCCCTGCTCACCAGCCGCGCGGAACCTCACGCTGCGCAGACGCAGACAGCGCTGCGCATGCTCTGACCGTGCTGCGTGGCCGCGCTGGGCTAAAATCTACTCACCACGGGCGAGTAGATGCCTTAATTGTCGAGCCCTGGGTATGGGTGTAAGAGGGGGACAGAGGGTTTGGGTATGTTGAGTGGGGAGGGGCAGAGAGTTGGGACAGGAAAGGGCTGGGGTGCCAGAAGCAGGCTTTGGTCAAGAGACTGGTCAGCTGCCAAACTAGGCTGCCTGCTTGCCTGCCTGCAGAGCTTAAAATGTTTCCCTGCCAGCCAGCCTGCCTGGCTATGTGCTTCATGAATAACTGAGTCCAGGAGAGGGGGTGTGATTCTTTTTAGCTGCCTGTTATTCTAACAAGCAGCTCCCTGTCAGCTTTCTGTCAGAAACCAGCCAATGGGAAAGTGCTGGGGGCAGGGCAGTTTCTAAAACTTCCTCCCCTCCCCTCCAGTTTCAAAACAGAAATGAAGCCCTGTAGCTGCTTTTCTGCATGGTTCAGGGGGCTGCGGGGCAAGCTGGGGAGTCTGCCGGGGGCTTCCTGCTGCCTCCGCGGGCCGGATCTGGTGGCTTGGCGGGCTGGATCCGGCCTGCGGGCCATATTTTGTCCAGGCCTGACTTAGAAGGTTCATCTGTTTTACGCCTCCCTCCGACCCCCAATTCCACCTTTCCTAAGAATTATTGACAAGATCAAAACATACCAGGCCCAAGTAATTCTCATAGCTTCCTCCTGGTCCAGGCAGACGTGGTTTCCCTATCTCTCTCAGATGTCTCTTAACCCTCCCTCCCCCCATCCGCTGCCCTGCCGACCAGATCTACTGACCCAGAATGGGGGATCCTACTACACCCCCATCCCCAAACACTACATCTAATAGCCTGGATCCTAGATGGTTTCAGGACTAAGAAGTGCTCTGTAAAGATGTTCTCTTGCATAGTAGATACACTACCACACGGACAACTTACCGAAATAAATGGACAAGGTTCTCACAATGGTGCTCAGACTTCATCTCTGAAGAAGTGAGCCAATTATACTACCTACGTTCTACTCAAAACTGCACTCATTCGCACAGGAAGGGCTCCTCCACGCTTTATATGTCAGGAGGGCTCTCTCCTTCTATATTGACCACACAAAACCCTTGAGTAATTCACAGCATCTCTTTGTTGCAACAGCAGAACATTGTAAGGGCAGCACACTTTTGTCACAATGCATATCTACCATTATAGTCTCCTGTATCAAGCAGTGCTGCATACTGTCACAAACCTCTTCTTATTCAGCCCCGGGCACGTTCCACCAGGGCAGTAGCTACATCTACAACCTTCCTCTAAGGCAGGGGTGGCCAACCCGCGGCTCTTGAGCCTCATGCGGCTCTTTACTGCAGAAAGTGCGGCTCGCGAAGCCGCCCCTGCAAAGGGCCCCCGGTTCCTTGTGCTCACCGGGCGCAGAGGAGCCGTCTGGCGTGGCGAAGCAAGATGGCGCCGGCTGACGGGTGCCTGATGTGGCCAAAAAGCCAAACTGGAGTTTTCATTTAAAGGGGCAGCATCCCCAACCAAACGCAGCGGCTGGGCCTTTTTTTTTTTTGCTCAACAACTTTTTCCCCTCGTCTCTTTGCGCTATGCCCACCAATGTTTTAGCTCTTTGCCTGTAACAGGTTGGCCACCCCTGCTCTAAGGGATTCTACTTTGAGACATTTGCTGTGCTGCCGCATGGTCCTTGGACCATACTTTTATCAAACATTACTCTGTACTAGAGAACCTTTCCAATGATACTGCAGTAGCCACCGCAGTATTCTCTACTTTTACTAAAAGGTGACTCAAACCCGCCATCCTTGCTCCAATGAACCACTGCTCTGAAGTCACCTATAGAGGAGCACCCATGGGGGCATCACTCAGAGAAGAAAGGGACGTTGCTCACTTTGTGCAGTAATGACGGTTCTTAGATGTGTGTCCCCGTGGGTGTTCCACTACCCACCCTCCTCCCCTCTTCTTCAGAGGGTTTCTCTTGTTTCCTCTGTCAGATGCTTGAGCATCCACGAGGAATGGAGGGATCAGACCACGCACATGAAGCAAAGGGCACGAACGGCACAAGGCACCTAGAATGCATGCATGGTCCGACTGGCGACTGCTACGGAAAACTCTGATCTATGGTGCTGGGGCAACACGACACCTACAGGGAGTACCCACAGGGGCGCACATCTTGTGCAGTAAGGACAGTTCTTCAAGGTGAGTCACTTCCCTTTTCTGTGTGGAAAGAAGTGCACAGTTTAATTTGTTTTTAATCAAGTCCTTAAGTTGTCAAACATTAGATTATTTATTACAGACACTTTTCTCTTCAATCTGTGTGATATTTGTATGTGTAATGGAAACATTTTTGATGTGGTATTAAAAATGAGTTTTTCTGGAATGGGATCTATATTCTTCCCAACATTGAGAGTCTGGTAGCTAAATGGCTTTATCCCCAGTCCTCCAACTCAAAAATAAATTTTTAATGCTTAAATTGTCTCATAATCTTGATTGTCTTCCGAAATATTGCTGGCTGATGTATACAGACATAGTAACTTTGTATTCTAGTTTTTCCTCTTACATTTCTTTGATATCTATTAGATAAGTAACTATTGTGCTTGAGGTTTTGCAGATGTCTTTTGGTGGTGGTGTTCCAGTTTGATACTTAATTGCTTAAATTGGTTGCTTCAGTTACATTCATTCTCCAGCCTCAAGAACAATTTTTCAGCTGCTAATGATTTCCCCAGTAAGTATTCATTAGTTGTGTACTGTTCAGATACGTTGTAATCTACAGTATATATTCTATTTGAAGTGTGCAAATCTACATTTCATATCCTCTGGGGAGCTTAGGATCCTAAAGTTGATCACAAATCTTGCACTTCTGCATAGAAATGTAGCACTTCATGGCTCTTCATTAGCCCACCATGTGTTGATAAAAAGTTCCCTCCAGAGTCTTAATTAGGAACAAAGTAATGGAGAGGAAGAAGCAAGATGAAGGCCCCATGCGCTCAATAGCAAGCTGGAACGAAAGTCTGCTGTAAGCCTCCTGGTTGTTGTGGAAACACTGCAGCAACTTCACATAAATTTAAAAGACTTCGTGAATGAAATACTCGCTTTTGTACTTAAATCAGTGAAGCAACCTGTGATAGGTTCAGTCACATCGCTCCGCTTCAGACTGTGACTGACTGATGTGCTGAAATACCACAGAGCCTGCCTACCTGTCCTTTGGGGCACCCCACCACCCTGTCCTACTGAAGCAGACCCTTAGATATTCTCCAGTATTGGCACAGAGTTGGTATCACATCCCACATAAGAGTAATACAGACCTTGAGATCGGCTCAGCTCTGGGAAGGCTCAGTCAAAGGGATGTGCTGCAGCAGGTGTGCAGCCCCAATGAGATCAGAACCCCATATACATGTCTTAATCTATATCAAGTGTTATACAGCACAAGCTCATACAATATTCATGTTCTTCATCAACGAAAGGGAGAGAAGCACAGCTGCCCCACTCAGTAACAATTATTAATAAACAGTGATTTTTATTTTATTAAGTATAAAAGGTAGGCTTTAAGTGATTACAAGTAAGACGGATCAAAGTAAGTTACTGGTCAAAATTCAACAAAACACACTAGCTAAGTCTAATTTGGTGGGGAGTGCAGTCCTGGCTGGGACTGGCTGCCAAGAAAGTCTCTCTGATCAGGGCTGGAGTCAGCGGGGCTGGCAGCTGGCTATGGAGCTTGGCCCAGTGCCATTGGGGGTGCGGTGCCATTGGGAGCACAGCCTCGGCCGGCCTTGGCACAGTGGAGGGCTGGAGGCAGTGTCAGGAGCAGAGCCTACAGCTAGGTAGGGAGTCTTGATCTTGCCTGGTCCAGCAAACTCTATGGTTCAGGACCATTCTGGTCTGGAGGGTGCAGGACCAGGGAGGTCCAACTTACTGTATAATGACAGCATCAAAAAGAGCAAGTCAATTGTCATTTCATGTTAATGTGCAGCTGCTTTAGCCCAAATATTCAACCTGTGAAACACTTTTGCCTGTGTGTGTCTGATTACTTAACATGCAAACAATGAATTAAAGCTAAAAAAAACTCTGTCTCCTTGGAACACATGTTTAATGAAATGTGTTCTGCTGGTGTTCATGGCTTTTAGATCTAGACTTTTTGTGGCTGCCTCCATTGAAGTGTTATGTAAACTTTGCAAATTGTGTTTTTAGACACTAGTCCTGTCTACCAAGGCTCCGGAGAGCCGGTCTTCCCAGTTGACTGACTGAACAGTTCATGGGGAGCTGGAAGCCCCTTTTCTTCAGTAGCTTATCAGATGAGCTGCACCAGAGCCTGAGACGTTAATAGCTCAGGATCCAGGACTTCAAGGCTCTCAACTCTTCAACAGATTGCCTTGCAGACGGCCAAAAAACTGGAAGCTTGGTCTGCTGAAGAGCCAAACAAGAAAGCTGGCAGGAAACCAGATACAGTGAAACCTTTGTTTTCCAGCACTCTGTTAACCAGAAAACTTTGTTAATTGGCATTGCCCCCAGCCACAATATTGTCACATCTTCAGGCGTACAGACCTGGCTTGGTTTACTATGATTGGCTTAACAATTTTGTATTTAAGTACTAATCATCTTTAACTCAAAATTAGAAATGTGAGACCAACTGCCTCACACTACAAAACTACCAATATTAAAAACTTGAGTTTTACTACTGTTGTCCATTGGTTTTTCCTACATTGATGGGACCCTCAGATAACCGTAATGCCCTAATCCCCGAGTGTGCCAGATAACACAGGTTTTACTGTAGTTGAAATCAAAATAGTTGCCATTAAATGTCTTTTGTTTCTATGATGTCTCTGGAAAACAAAGGGTACATAGCACCCTAAACTTGAAATAAGATACGTAATTGGCATACTACAAATTGCGTATCTTATTTCAAATTGCTTATATTGAAAGTTGGCGAGTCTACACAGAGCCAAATTTCAAAATAATGTGCTATTTCGAGACATCCCTTAACCCTCATTAAGACACGGGGTAGGTATCCTGAAATAGCCATGCAGTATAGACATAACCATGGACAAGAGCCTACTTTCCCGAGTCCCAGTTTCATACCATCACAGGTCTCATCGGCAGCTTCCCCACACCACAGCAAGGAACTGCATGAGACTTCTCAGGCATCTGGGGCCTGTATGTTTGTCATACAGCATTCCTGATCGTGCCTTTGCTCTTACAGGCCTGATTAGCTAAGGTGTACAAAGTTACCAGAGAATCTGGCCCAGAATTTGTTTTATCAAATGAAAGTTTTTAGCCCTCAAAGATAATAAAGAACATTAAATACATGTAAATGAATGCAGCAACATCTTCCCAAGCCTATAGCCTAAGGGTGAGCAAATAGTGGCCCATGGTTTGGATCCAGTCTTCCAGTCTTAGCTCCTGGAGGGGTCCTCCCTTTATATTTGCCTTCACGGCCATAGTTACCAGTGATTGCAGCTCTCGCTGGTCATGGATAGCTGTTCCCACTCAATGGGAGTTGCGGGAAGTGGTATCCCAGTCCACATGCTTTCTGCAGCTCCTATTCACTGGGAACGGCGATCCGTGAGCAATAGGACCTGCGACTGCTGGTACCTGCAGTCATACAGGTAAAGATAGCAGCAATGGACTGCCTGGGGCTAGCCCTGGTGAATCACTGCTATGGTATTGCTCATCTGTGCTATAGACAGTAACTTGGACAGGTGGGCAATACTCTTTATTTCAATACCTTTGATACACTCAAAACCAAAGATGATGATTAAAATGTCAATATTAACTGCTAGTAGAAACATCCCATCTTCCATGCAACTGCCGAACTTCTTGCATCTCTCTTCCCAGAGTTCCTTCTCCCCTAGCAGCTTCTACAACAAACTTAGGTTCGAGGGTAGGGGTGCCAACTTATTAATCATAGAAAACCAAATACTAGTGTGTACAATCCCATCAGGATTCACCTCAGTTCTGAAATCCATCAACTAGTGGCGTCAACTTCAAGGTATTGGTGCACCACTGCCTTTTTCCAATCCCCAAGTCCTCCCCTCTCTCTCTGGTCATGGATGCATCAGAGATGGGCTGGGGGCTCACATGGGCAACACCAGAACTCCAGGCCTGAGGTCACAATCATAACTCACTGCACATCAATGTCAGAGAGCCCATGACAGTTGGCTTCACTTACCAGATCTTTAATCCTGAACTACAGGGTAAGGTTAAAAAACAGCAAATGGTATGGTAGCACTTGCCCATGCTATTTGCTGGTTTTTAAGTTTACCCTGTACAGACTAACTCAGCTACCTCTCTGAAGCTTTTGTACAGGGTAAGTGTCTCTCATTACTGACAACAGCTTCAGAGGAGTAGCTGAGTTAGTCTGTAATTGGAAAAACTTAAACAACAAAGTCTTGCAGCACCTTCAAGACTAATAAAATATGTAGATGGTATCATGAGCTTTAGTGGGCACAACCTACTTCTTCAGTACTGAAAGATAACACTGTAGCAATCTTTTATATAAACAAAAAGGTGATGCTTGCTCCTCCCACCTATGCCTAGAAGCCTTTTGCCTCAGGGACTTTTGTATAGTCACCACACTGACCTGTAGGCCTCATACTTGCCAGGGATGTAAAACAGCCTACCGGAGCATCTCAGCTGCTCATTCAACACCCATGAGTAATCCCTTGTAGCAAATATTTCCTTCTCCATCTTCCAAAGTTGGGGTCATCCTGATATGGACCTGTTTGCAACAAGTAGCAACCAGCAAAAAATGGTTCTGCTCCTTCCAGAGCCACAGTTGCAGTTTCGTAGAAGATGCGTTCCAGATATCGTGGGCCAATCACCTGCTGTATGCCAAATTGCAGGCCACAAAAATTGAGAACCACTGATCTAGAAGCATGTGACAAATGGTTAGATCCTTGGAAAAAAAAAATCCATAGGATCAGTGGAAATTTGGATTATTTGCAATCAGGTTAACAGAATGAGAGGTATAATTAATGAACAAATGGTATAAAGAAAGTAAATTGGATGCTATTTATTCTTCCCTGTAATACAAGGACAAGGGGAATTCAATTAAAATGAAGGGGAACAAATTTAAAGCCCATAAAATGAAATATTTGTCTATCATGTTTAATAAACCTTTGGAACTCATTGTCACAATGTAAATTATGTTGAGTTGAGTAGGATTTAAATTAGGAACGTTAGCAAGTAGTCAACTGGAGTATTGACTACTTCCTTTTCCTCCTCCTCTTCCCCTCCCCCCCTCCTGGGAGGGCGAACAGGATCCAGTGCTGGGGGGAGCTGGCTTAAAATGCCCCTACCCCCTAGACCATCTCTGTGGTGCCGCCCTGTCCCCCCCTTCCCCACTGCCTCTATTGTAGGCAGTGTGGGGAAGGGGGAATAGGGGATGCTTCACAGTACCTTCCCTATCCTGAGGGAATGCTAGCGGGGAGCTACCCCCACAGACGGGCTGCTACCACCAAGCAGTCTCTGTTGGCAGCAGCCCAAGCTGGCCACGTGCTGGGGCTGCTCCAGCAGCCTCCCCTATCCACGGCCAGCCCTGGCCATCGTGAATGGAGGCTGCTGGACTCAGCGTGAGCTCAGGTGGCTCTTACTACATTTAAAATGTGCAGTCACAGCGTGGATGGCTCCTGGAGCCAGCACAAATCCAGACTGCTCGGTCCTGGCTCGAGCCGGCTCCTGGAGCTACGGTTCTGCATAGCGGTCCTTATTGACAATTAGCCAGATAACCGCAATTTAACATCCGTAACTTTAATGAACGTCCATAGTTACCTTGGTCAACGAAAAAGCATTGGGGATATAAACACTGATGTTTCAGGGAGGAATCTAACTACTGATGGAGAGACGTTGGGGAGAAATGTCCCCATTCTCAGTGGACAGACATTTTATCACAACAGGGTTTCTTACATCTTTCTCTAACTGGCACTAGCTATTTTCAAAGACCAGATAGTGTTTTGATGAATTCTAGAGGAACTGAAGTAGGCTTATACTGGAAATTAATAGTGAGGTTTGCAGCTGGAGCAGCTATTGCTTCTTCACAGTTCTCTTCAGCAATAGTGTTTTGCTGAACAGTGGAATAAGTTTGGGTAATATGTCCTTCAAAAGGTGGATACATGGTTAATGTAACCAGTCAAAATCCTGTTGATTTGGGAGAAGTTGGCAAGGAAAGAATTTCTGACGTTATAGGATGAAGCTTTCCCCTCCCTTCCCCTCTTTTGGTAGGGGATTAAGATTTTTGTGTTATTCTTACTTTGATTAGAATTGATGTAGAAACATGAATCTTATTCAGCATATTATTGAGACACTTTAAGCTAATAACATTACTTGCAGAATTAACAAGAAAACTGAAGCCAAACTGATACAGCGCACTTGGAGTCCAAATTTGAGAAGACACAGATGGCTTCTTATGTTCACTGCTGTGAAATAAATGCAATTTAAAGAACACATTCTTTAAATGGTGCTACGAAAATTAAATGCAGTAGAAATAAACTGCTGTGGACGAAGGTCGCTATGTGTAGAACTTTGATCCTTGACAATCTGTAAGGGTATGCTGCATCATACCAAAATGTTTTGAGAGAGTTTTATAAATAATATCCATTGTCATTCCCTTGATATTTGGGTTCTTTAGCCTGGTCAGTGTGTAAAATAAATCCTCAGGCTTTATGGAATAGTAGGACTTGCCATCCAGTGAAGCTTTTCAGAAGTGATAAACATTATCCCTGTTTCTTTCCAGAGTCTGAGTGCAGTATTATTTTAGCCTGAGTTTTGATTTGGACTTTGTAGCTGTCAGTTTTGTTGCTGTGGGACTTGTTGAGGCAATTTTTTTTCACAGACTCAACCTGGATGTCTATTAATACAAACTAAGTCCTTTAGAAACAGTTGACAGTGGACTCAAATGGGAATTGATATGTTATTACTTACAGCTCCATTAAAATACTTCAAGTAAATAAAACTTTCAAGAGTTGATTCTGAATTACTTTTGTTTTTAAAGCTTATTTTAATATAAGTCTGTGCGTGGATGATTCCAGCAGTAAGTGTTCCTTGCAGGGAGGAGACTAAGCTGCTTACCTTAATATGAAAAAGGTTTGCAATCTAGTCCTTAATTTAAACCCTATTGAATTCCAAAAGAAGCTTGTATAGTTACAGTAAACATGCATAGTAAACTAGATAAATTAATTTTAATAACTGTATTGTCTCAACATTGCAAACAAATTAATAACTATATTGGTCTTTCAGTTTACCCAAGTATATGATGAATGTTTAATATTAACATTATGGTGTCTCTTTGGCAATATGAAAACTTGAATGTTTAACATGAACACAATTTCAAATTAAAGTAATAAATCAGAATTACCAATGCCACACTCCTCAATTGGCCACACTCCTCAATTGGCATTGGAAGTGTAGTATTTTGTCCCATGTACTTTTGGCAGTATGCCTCTTTATCAGCTACTGTCTTTGCAGTCACGCTTCTGTTCACGTCTTTGCTACATGCTCTGCTGATTACCTTGGAAAAGGGCAACGCTGTAACTGTTGAGATGACCTTTCAGTTTATTTTCTCTTGTGTAATATCAAATGTGAGCTAACAGTCTTAGTCTACCGATTTCTAGAAAGAAATCGTTTTACATTTTCTACTGCTTTCTGCCCAAATATGATGTGGTTTCTCTGTAGTTATGTTTATTTAAAACAAACAAAATCCAAACCCCTGCCATGATAATTACTGAAGAGGTAAAGAGAAGAGAATGTTTATAGCAAAACAAAACAAAAAAACCCACCCTGTTTCAATATGCAATCTGTGTACAATTTAGTAACTGTTAAACAGATGTATCTTGAGATAATGAGCGTTTAGTGAAATAGCTGCTCTTGAACTTAAAATGTTTGTAAGAAAATACCTTTATACAACAATGGACTAAACAGAAAATGTTACTTAGTTAAATTGAGTCAGTCTGTTCAAGAGAAGTATATAAAATAAAAGCTTAAACTCCTATTTTTGACTAGTGTAAACGAAAAATGCCATCTCACTACTGATTACCGTGAAAAATAAATGCAGAATAGCTTTGTTGAATTGGATTCCAGCACTATTTTACCATGTGCAGTTGCCCTTTCCAAATGCAGTACTTGATAAAGAAAAACTTCACTTCAAATCATTAGAGATGCTTCTTATGCCCTGATCCTGCAAAGGTTTACAAAGGTAAGTAGCTGTCTTGAAATGAACAAGGTTTTTTATACGTTAAATGTGCATGCATGTATTTTTGCAGGATTGGTGCTTTAGAGCTTCGTCAATTGCATAGCTTAAATCGAAATAATTTATTTTGGTTTTTGGCGCTGTTTGCAGGAAGTCCAAGAAAGAGCACTCTTCCTCTGACTTACCTTATTCCTCATTCAATGAAGGCTTCAGGAGTCAGAGTAAGAAGTCCTCTAGCTCGACATTGTTGACATTGTCAAAATAACTGCTTGCTGTGTGGATGCGGACAATGTTGTTTCAGAATAACACCAGTTATTCCAGAATAATGCTGCTGTGTAGACATAGCCTCAGTAAGTAGTTCTCTAGGCTTCTGATTAAAAGAAATGGATATTAGGGGAGGATAAATTTTTAAATAATATTTTTAACTCTTCTCTCAAATACTGGAGTCTGATTGGAAAAAGATGGAAATACAGATTTCCCTTCCATCTCACCCAGTGGTCATTTCACTGATTTTATTTTTCTGATCACTTTCACCTTTTAGTTCTGATATTAGTTCTGATAAGAGTGTGTATGTTGAATATTAGGCAACTTGAATGTTAGACAACCTAAAAAACCTTGCAAGATGCACTGACTGCCAAATTGCTGTCAGTGCAGTCATTAATATAATCAAATGTTAATGAGAAAATAAAATAGGGGGTTATAGTTTTAAATAATTTACTCTATATTTAAGGAAACATTGTGCAAGAATTATTAAGTTAGCAATGGTTTGTGTTGTGCTGAAATATTATTAAAATAGACTGCTTACTTATTAGATTTAATTGCTTATTAGTATTTACATCTCTGCCAAAATTAGCAGCTGCTGACTGGAAATGTCAAGAAAAACTTTCTAATTATCATTTAATCTTTCTGGATACTCTAGATTCTTTTCATCATATTTGTGGAAATAAAAATGCTGGGACTTCCATGTTACTGCATTTTTATGCTTTTTAAAAAAGAATCCAGATATTCTCTATGGAGTTTCAGCAAAACAAAAATTGCTCATTAGTTATCCATAGTATAAATGAATTGATTTGTCTAACTTTATGCAGTGAATTTAAGCAGTTTGTATCTCCCATTATTACTGCAGACTTGTTACTGGTTTGGAGATGGGAGAGTGCAGTAAACATTTTCCTCATTTTTAAAGGAAATAAGAAAAAGATAATTAAAATACAACTTCCACTTAGCTGTGCCATAGTCTCTTGTTGGCCTGCTCTATTTCTACTAATGAGAACCTGCACCTATTGAAAGTCTGAGACCCACTCAAGGTGAAAGGCATAATAAAGCTTGAAGGCTAAAGTGACAGTAAGAATAGTTTTAATTTTGTGTGTGTGTGTGTGGATAGAGGACAATACAGACATTACATTTATTTTAGAGGTAAGCAGATTAACTGCTATGCAAGTAATGTGTTACAAATAGGATAGAAAACATGCATCTTTCTTCCGTAGAAATAGGAATTAAGATGCCTCTGACTTTATACGTGATTTAGGTATTTATCCCATTTTTCCCTTCTAGTAGTCCTGACTCTGTAGAAGACTAATTTCAGCTGTTTGGCTTAAGGGACAGAGTATCTTGTAAAGTACAAACAAATCTTAATTAAGCATATGTTGTATTCCTCAATAAATGTAACTATCAACATCCAGAAGTTCAAATGCTTTATTTACTAGTGTTTCTGATCAGGATTTGAAAAAAATCTAATTGCATTAGTGAGGGAAGTGTAGAATAATTTCAGTTAATAGGGATACTACAAGGCAGTATGCTATTTGGAGGAGAATATTTTACAATTGTTACATACAGGTTGTACCTCAACTGGGACTCTCTGGTCTGGCAACATCCGTGGTTTTTCTGGACCGCGGAGCCCAGGTATAGGGAGATTGAGCCATGGGGCAGATGGGGGTGTGTGTGTGTGTGTGTGGGGCGGCTGGTGACTCAGAGGGGAGCTCTGTGTTGGGGAGGGAGGTGGGCGTGGAGAGGCAGGCAGTGCTGTAGGGAGTTCTGGCCCCTGCAGTTGGGCTGTAGCGGTGGATTGTCAGCAGCTGGAGCCCTGGCCGCAGAGCTCGGGGGGATGGCAGTGGCAGGCAGCCTGGAGAGCCACGACTGGGCAGGCACCAGTGGGGCTGATCTGGAGCCCTAGCTGAGGACAGCAGGGCCATGTTGGGAGGGACCGCATCTGGTCCAACAAATCCCTTTGTTTGGGACCACTCAGATTCCAAGGATGCTGGACGAGGAGGACCAACCTGTACTTGCAAATTTGACCTAATTACCTGTGCTTGGTGCATGGCTTCCATTCTGATTTACTGAACACTAAACATTATTTTCCAGAAAAGTGCAAAAGGCCTTGTACTTCATTTAAACAATTGAAAATGACACATTGTAAACTAGAAATTGAAAACTATAAGAGATATCTTAAATTATTGATGTAAATTAAAACCTACCCATTCCTAATTATGCAAATGTTGAACTTTTAACTTCATTCCAGATTGGCGCTGTCTACTGGTGACAATGGGGGTATAAGTGTAATGTTAAACCACCACAGATTCCATGGCATTCCAATGAATAGCTCAAAGAACAGGGAAAAGTGAAGTATTTGCCTATTAAAATGTTACTCAATAGTGCAGGTAGAAGTTATAGGGAAAGTACATACTCATCCATCCATAGTCATCTGTGGATCACTGCAAAAATGAGTGAAATGTCCATTTTTAAACCACTGGAAAAGCAAAGCGACAGGCTGATCTGCGTTAAAGTTAGCCATTGACCTTTGATGCTTCTAAAGCAAGCTATTTGAACATTAATCTTTTCTGTACACTTTACATGTTACACTCTTGCACAAATGGTAGTTCACCTATTCTAAAATATATAAGTGGAATTGAATAGAACTTGGAGGGTCAGTAAAATCAGGAAAGAACAAGTAGAGATTAAAAAGGAAGAAAGTTGCTATTTTGATACAGATGCAGTAGATACAGCAAAGTAAAGGTAAAGCTAGACACAAATGAGCAAAATTGGTGAACTGATACTATGATGGTAAAGTAGCATCAGCAGTACATGGCAAGTCAATAGCTTCAACAGCTTTAGCTGTTTTAAACCCCTTTGAAACGTAATGGTAGATGGATACACTCTCATCCTGTGTTGCTGTGCTCCAACATAGGTATTGTGCCTATTTTTTCCCCTATGTTTAATATCAATCAAATTTTGACCTGATATAGCAGGTGTTGCAGCAGGATAGGCCTAAGAAATGGTGCATAGCTCTTATGCATTTCTTTCTTTCTTGTACAGTTGATATCCTGTGCATGAGTGACAATTTCTCAGACAGACGCTACATATTACAGGCTAAGAGGTTTGTGGGTTCTAATCCCAAGACCACTACTGACTGCATCAGTATTTCTGTGCACTTCATGACCCTTACAAACCTCAGCACATGCCCCTCAAGGACGGGCAATTACCTCAAATTCATTTGGCAGACTAACCAGAAGGTTGGTGACTGCAAGCAGAGATTGGATGGATCCATAGGCACTGACTCCGAGTGTGCTCCAGGGTTAGTGCCTATGAAATGCCAAGCTCTACCCTCTGTCCCCATCCCCCTGCATTTCTCATGCACTGGTGACTCCCCCACTCCCACCCATCTACTTCTCTGCCCTTCCAATGCTTCTTGAGCTGCACAAAGACCTGATTCATAGTGTTTAGAAAATTGAGGGAGGAGGAGCAGGAACACACTAGAATGGAGTAAGGGCTAGGGTGGAGCGGGGGGGTAGAGATTTTGGATTCAGTTCCTTTCTGTAACTTAAGCAAAGATATCACTATGCTTGCCTATGCTTTCTGTAACAAGTAGGGCCGGGACAGAATGCAGGAGTCTTAATGCCTGACATCTTAGGTAACAAATGGGTATCTAGCTCAGACCTGGTCTACACTGGAAGTTTGTCAAATTGAGGTGTATTAGGTAATTTTTTTTTCTAAAAAATGAGTCCACCGCATCAAGCCCATTCCATTGACTTCAAGGACTAATAAAGTCAATTTTTGTACGCCTGCTTTTCACAAGACATAATGCTAAATTTGATCTAGCATTTTTGACTTTAGGGTAGTGCAGATGCAACACTGTGAAAGTTGATGTTCTTGGCCTCTGGGAGGTCCTGCAGTGCCCTCCTGTGATTGCTCTGGCCAGGGCTTTCAACTCTGCTGCTCTCCAGGTGCACTTGGGAAAATCTGCATTTCATTTCTGGTGTGGCCAACGTGCCAAGCATACCTCAGAGTAGGCAGCCCAACTCACTGAACATAAATGCCCAGAAAAACAAAGATGATGTACTTGGTAAAGTATAGGTGGTTGTTAGGCATTACAGAAACTGGACAACAGGCAGATTTTAAAAAACCTGGAGAGCTGCTTCCCTGTGATTCATTTAAATAGTTTGTGTATGGAGTGAGAGGGTGACATTGGCTCAACACAGAGGAGTTCAGCAAACCCAGAAATAAAATAACTTGATGACTTCTAACTAAACATTTCCTGTTCTATTTACATCTCTGTTGTTTCAGGGTTTAGCCTTTCTCAAAGGATGGATGTCATTGAAAATCCCATACCTTGTTCCTGGTTTAACTCTTCTCTTACAGATGTTGCTCTGATCACACACAAACTGTAGCAGGAGGGCACTGCTTCAATTAAAAAACCCCTCAATCTTTCTTTTTGTTGACTCTCCTGGCTCCCTGCCAACACTTCCTGGCGATTCTTAGGTCATGTCTACACTACTGAGATCGACCTCCTCGCCCCGGAGGTCGATCTTCTAGCATTCGATTTAGCGGGTTTAATGTAGACCCATAAATTGAGCACTGAGGGCAGCTCTGCCAGCATCCGGTACTCCTCTGTAAGGAGCAAGGGAAACTGATGGGAACATGTGCACCTTATTATGGATAGGAGTGTTGGCCAGCACCCGGTGACTAAAGGGTTAAACTCAGGTAGCTAGCAAGGGTATTGGCAGGGGGCCAGAAGAACCAATGGGGATACAGTGCTGAAATCTGATTTGTATAAGACAGTGTTTCTCAAACTGTGCTCTGCGGAGCTCCAGGGCTCCGCGAAATCTCCAGGGGCTCCATGAGGTTGACAAACTGGAAACATCGATAGGTACAACACATACAATCAGTGGACCGCTGGGGCTCCGCATACATTTTTACGCATGTAAAGGGCTCCGGAGCCCAAAGTTTGAGAACTGCTGGTATAAGATACTTTGACTGCTTTCTTTGTGTGGGGAAGTTAAGCCAGGAGTTGAGAGACATAGAATGATTTGAACCCAGGAAGGATTACCATGCCTCCAAGGAATTTGGGGCATGGAAGTGGACTGAACCAGGAAAGGATTCTGAATAAATAAAGAGAAAGGTGTATTTGGTCGTGATTAAGGTATTTTTCTTTATTTTTGTGGTTTCGTTTGAACTGCTCTGTGTGAATCCATGCCTCCCCTTCCCCGTTCACTATCCAAGAGTTGTTCCCAGAGATTTTCTATGTGTTTTTAATTTGTTTTACTTAGTTGTTCTGCAACACCCAGCCATCAAGTATACCTTATCAAGTATATCTTTTGTTTTGTTCATAAAAATCACTATTTTTAAGGTGGTGGTTTGATTCTCCTGTCCTGTGAAGTAACAGGGGCTCTGTGTATGTCTGCTTGCCTAAGACGAGTGGTCAGAGCTACCTGAGACTGCAGTTAGTTTTCCCTTTGGTTTTCAAGCTCTCTTGTGGTAAAGGAGCTTGGGATTACCCCTCTGGAGGAAGTCCAAGTGCTTCTTCCTGGGTTCAAAAGGAATTTTTTTTTCCTTTTGTTTCACTTTGGTGGTAGCAGCTACCCCACCAAAGTCAGTAAGTTTGAGAGTCTAGGGAGGTTTTTTTGTAAGCAGAGCCTATAAAGGCAAGGTATTTAAGGCTTTTGCGGGCCCTCACCTTCTGCACTCAGTGTACCAGAGTAGGGAACAGCCCTGACACACCTGTCAGCCTCCCATAGTATGGATGCTGCCGTGGCTTGGCTTAAGGTAAGCCGACTGTTGCATACCTTAAACCAATTAGCCTGGTCTATTGGCCTCAATGACCAACTGTCTCCGGGTTTAACCCTTATAAGCAAGCAATTTAGTTAACTGAATGATGGGGAAGTTCAGCCAAGGGTAGTACCACTCCCATTAACTGATACCTACACAATAAACCCCTGTTTGCTCACCTGATGGTGTATGGCTTGAACCCCTGTTCTGTTGTCATACCCAGACACCCCCTCCCACTCCTGCTTGTGTGGGCAGGGAAAGTTCCACGCTCCTTGTGAATAGAAAGTGCTGAACACAGTCACTGTGTGAGCCCATGCCCTCCCTGCCTTGCTGTCATGCTTGGATCCCCTTCCTTCTTCCCACTTCCCCATGCAAGCTCAAGCCCCGGCCTCTTTATTATCATACCTACCACCAGAGTCTAGTTGCTCCCGTAAGACCTACATGGTTTATCTGTTGCATAGTGGGTGCTTAAAAGCATACCTGGGCCCTTTTATGCATCCCTTTTGTCTTTAGGCAGACCTTTTTTTTTTTTTTTTTTTTTTAATATGCTAAGAGATTAGGTTTTTTGTTTGATAACATCTTGCCTATAAAATCTGCCCTTCACTTTTCATTAGTGCGGGTGCAGCAGTCAGCATAGTGAATGCTGCCCTGGCTTTGCCAGCTAGACAAATCCACAGGCAAAAATGTATTAAGGATGAAATGTTCAAGGAGGAAATGCAGTCCACCCACCTGGGCAGGGAACAGTTAAGTGAGTGGAGGAACACACTGCTGTAAAGGATGCAATTGGAGCGTGAGGACAGGGCGCGTGCAAGGAACTGAAAGTGAAGAACCAGGCAAAAGTCTTGACAGTCATGGCAGATGTGTTGGCCCACATGGTGGCCTTCCAGCTCTTGCAGCTCCACATTCCCTCCCCCCAGAGTTCCATAGCCTTCTTTCCCAGGGTCCTAGAATGCAGGGGTGGGTGGTGTGAAGTCAAGGACAGCATCACAATCAACTCCCAGGGATATGCCCTGGAGCAAAAGACTGTCTTTACACCTGTGATCACCCCCTTCCTCCCTCCCCCCCCTAAAAAAATCCCTCACTTTACTCTGTCTCTGCTATGTTCCCTAAATTAAAATGCACGATTTCTGAACAATAGCCTCTTCGTTGTGTGTGTTGAAGGGCGGCAGGGAAGGTTTACAAGCAAGTATACTTAAGGCAGGGGCACCTCATTAAGAACAACATGCATGACTCCTGTATCATTGGCCATTCATAAAACTGTTTTTCAACACCTCTCTGATTTGCAGCGCCCTTTGCTGTGTTCTCCTTATTGTCCGGTGTTTGGCTGCTCATAATTACTGGCTAGACACTGTGCCTTTACCCCTCCTCTCCCCCTGCCATATAACTTTCCCCCTTATTCTCACAGATATTATGGAGCACACAGCTGGCTGCCACTACAATAGGAATGTTGCTTTCACTGAGGTCTAACCTAGTCATTAGACTGCAAGACCAAAAGCACATTGAAGGACCATTCTGCGCTTGCTCAACCTGTAGTTGAACTACTCCTTATTGTGCTCTAGGCTGATTGTGTATGGCTTCATAAGCCACAATAACAAGGGGTAGGCTGGGTCTCAAGATAACTATTGGCATTGCAGTGCATCTGATGATAAATTTTTCCAGCCTGGGTAAAAAAGTTCCAGCTTAGTTTGCCAAAGAGGAAGGAGTTCCTAAAGATGCATGTGTCATGCACCTTTCCAGACCATCCCACGCTGATGCCTGTGAAATGGCCCTTGTGATCCACCAGCACCTGCAGCACCATCAAGAAGTACCCCATGTGTTTTATGTACTCTTTGGTAAGGTGGTCTGGTGCCAAGATAGAGGGGTGCATTGAGGCTATTGCCCCACCACAGTTAGGAAACCCCATCGCAGAAAAGCACTGTGCTGTCTCATGGTACCAAACTTTTCCTGTATGTCAAGAAGCTTGAATGTCAAGAAGCATTTGTAAGTTGTTCAACTCAAGTGCTTGACTGAAGAATATGTTCATGGCCTTCTGAGATTCACCCTCATTCCGCTGTGCCCTGGATACTCTCTGGGTATACTCTAGCATAAGGCACACCATGATTATTATGATTGCCATAATACTTTGCTGTTCCATGATGGGTTCTATGCTTACCCTGCTATGGCATCTGCACAGATAACTAGAGGGGAGGAAAAGGGTGCAAAAAGACTGCTTGCCATTGCTCTTGAGCAAAGGGGGAGGCAAGAGACAAGTGCATTATGGGTTGCTGACCACATGCACCCAAAACCACCTGCTGCACAATCCGCTGTGTCGATTGCGACTTGGTCCACTGGGGCGCTTTTTGCACAAAAACCCTGTTGTGTGCAAGATCCCGGAGAGGCATAAGGATCTTGCGCAAAACTGGGTTTTTGCACAAAAAAACCCTGTCCATGCTGCTTGTTTTTGTGCAGAAACAGCTTGAATACATTATACAAATGAAGAGTGGCAAAATGCTAATCTGTGCTTTATTTGCATAGGAGCATAACCCATTATTTGGCTGGGAGCATAACCCAGAATGCAAAGGAACTACTCACAGTGCATCTTTCTGTCGATTGATAGCCACCTTATTGAGGACATGCTACTTTAAACTATGTTGTATTCTTGCGCACACTCTGGGCAGACACCTTTGACTTACATAATTGGGTGATAAGAATATCAACCTTAATAAATTTAGCTTTATCTCTTAGTGTAGTGTGAAGGTCTTAGCCAAATGTGATCCTGATTGTAGGTAGGGAGCCTACCTTTCTCCTTCAGATTGCTACTGCTGTAGCTGAAGTAGAAGATGTCTGTGCTGGGGAGCTAGAGGTTGAATTCAGATATACTGAAAAACCATGAAGGCTTGGGAATGGAAGGATATGTTGTAGGGATGTTAAATATCAGCTAATTGAATAGTCTACTAACCTCATGAATTCTTATCAGTTACTTGACTATTCTATAGTCCCGGGGGCAGAGCCAGCAGCCAGTACAATCTGGCCCCACTCCTGAGGAGCCCCTTACCACTCTGCAGTGCTACCCCTGTATCAGAGGCAGCAGCAGGGGGGTTGCCAGGTGGGAGCTGGCCTGTGAGAGGAACCAGTTAAACCAGCTACCCTCACGGACCTGCTGCCTGTCAGCCCACACTGCTGTCCTGTTTGGGGTGGGATAGAAGGGTCTGAGCTCCTGGATCTGGCATGAGCTGGAATTGAGCCAGGCTGCCTGCCTGCCTACCTCCCAATACACTTTAAAATGCAGAGCCGCAGCAGGGGAGGTCCCGGACCAGTCACAAGTCAGGACTGAGACAGGCTGCTACCCCGACTGCTAAAAAAAACTTGCAGAGACAGGGGAGGAGCAGGGAGGGTGTGTATAGTCTGTAGCATTAATCAATAAGCTTTTACTTACCGGTTAATCATCTATACTATTCCATCCCTAGTATGTTGGAGTGAGAATTCTGAAATGAGTTACTTTTTAGAATTAAGTTTATATTACAGAACTTTTTTAGAAGTGAATTGGGATGTGCTATCTTTTTAATTTGTTTTTTGGTTAATTGGGTGTGTGAGTGTTACTATTGAATTTATTTGGAAAAGGAAAACAAAGGTCTTGCTAGTGCCAATTTGTGACATTACCCAGGGTGCAATCTGGATTGTTGAACAGTTGTGTTCCCTCTATGCTCCACTCTGGGAGGGTCCCTTTTACTCTGCTTTGGTGTGAGAACAACCCCTCCGAGCTGATCACACACAAACTCCAGCTTGTAAATAGCTGAGAGATCCTGGATGAGTGCAAGACACTCATTAATTACATCATAGGCAACACCAGCAAACTCAAGTCTCAGACTTGCCAATAAAAATGTGCATCTTTTACTGGCCTGCACTGTCCTGGGTGATGCAAGCTCATATTAGTAAAAAATATGTACAAATATCATTATACCAAATGGATTTCCAAAACATTTCAGTCCAAATACACTCGTTTAGCTAAAACAAAATGTATTACTTTAAATCTCTTTCCATAATTAAGTACTGAGGCATAACAAATTCTGACTCATATAAGGAAATAAACGGTAAAATGCAACTAATACCTAGCTTAATAAACTGAGTGAATACAAAGCAAAGGTCTTTTTCCTCACGTGTTCCTGCAGTCTTACTGGCTGAACTTCTTTCACTCAGGCTCTTGCCCCATAGTCCCAAACTGCTTCTTTTTTTCCTCCAATATTGATAATACCATTTGTAGAGAGCAGGGGAGATATGATTTGGGGCATCTGCTCTCTTCTATTCCTCTTGTAGCACTTTCTTTTGTGCAAGGATCATCTCTTCCTGATGTTCAGGAGACAAAGTCTGTGAGACCAGAAATCTTAAGCTACTTTATCAAAATATAATTCCCCTTCCCCTTCCCACCCCCACCCCCCCAGCCTCTCTCCTCTTCTCACTTAATCAGGTGATGGTCTCTTTTGATCTTCTTGACATATGGCTGAGGCATAGGCTAGCTTTTTGTCTCTCTTTATATCATCTACAGTCAATAGGAACTGCCACAGACCTTGCTTATGCATACCAAATGTGTTCATCATAAGATCCCTTAATGCTCCGTTAGATATAGTGGAAGTTCATTTAAATAAGGTATCTTACACAGTGTCATCTAGTAGCTGTCAGTATGCTTTGCATACAATTTAGCATGGTCTGGTAAAGAGGTGAACATAGGGTACATACCGTCACAGCAAGAGAGGTCTTTCTAGTGTGTGAGGAGAATGGATCTTCGTGTTTGAAATGCAAAAAGCAGAATTTGACAAAGCATGCCTCAGTCTCACTAGGATAACTGTGCCTCAAGGCACTGCTAATGAGCTACAGCATCTTTCACCGGTTCTGAGTACAGCCCAGTTCAGTAGGGATTTAAAATGTCTCCCATCTAATATGAAACATGAAATCAGCTCCTACGTGAAATTCTCCACACCTTGCACTGGGCAGGCTTAGCAGAGACTGCAAGAATTGCCATGATGGTAGATAAGTGTCTTCTCTCCCAAGAGGAACTCCACTTTATTGTTCAAGCATCCTGGCAGGGTAATGTACAACTGTAATGAACTAAACTTTAAATTTAGGGTTCATGGCTATAGGTAAAATAAATTATCACACAACTTGAATTAACTTCCCATATGAAGGTTCAGAAAACTTGACAACTGTACAGGGAAAGGTGGTTTATTTTAATAAGCTGCCCCAGATGTATCAAAGCAGCAATAGAAAGTTAAGAATGGCTGCCAAGTTAAGTAATACTCGGCACTTACTTGATGACCATGTGCTAGGAGTGCCACCTTTGGCCAAATGGAGTTTTGCTTGTGCCTTGGGGTAGAAATTGAGCTCTCCCTGAGCTTTGGTTTCTTTGTTTACAGGTACCAAAGGTCACTGTTAACCCTCACCTGTGCTTTACTTCTCCCACAGCGGTTAGAGCCTGTAGTCATTTGATCTAGTTAACTCGGGATGGGGAAAAGGACCGGCGCAGGCTAAATCCGGCCTGCCAAGTGGGCGGATCTGGCCCGTGGAGGCTCTGCCACTCCCCTGCCTCCAGGGCAATGAGGCCTGGGGATGGGGTGAACACGCAAAGTTTCCTCCACCCTGTCAGGAGCATGTGGCGCTTCGAAGCACCAGGCACTCCTGACAGGGCTGGAGGTTTTATGTGCTCCCCCACCCCCACTCCAATCAGGACCTGGGGGCGAGGGGGAGCGTGGGAAGTCTCCTCCCAGCCAGGGGCATGGGCACCTAGGGGCTTAAGTCTTGGAGTCCTTTTTTTTTTTTTTTTTTCTCTCTCTCTCTCTCTCGCAACAACCTTGGTCTCCTCCCTCCCCCCCTTTTTTCCCTTCAACAGAATTTTTTCCTGGTGTGTGGTTTTTTTTTTTTTGGGGGGGGAGGGAGGGAGGGGGTGTTCGGTATTTTTGTTTCAACCATCTGGCAACCCTATATGGAACAGATAAGTTTTCCACAAAAATGCTGTGTTATGAGCTTACATTATTTTGTTGTTTTTTTTTAATTTTGAAGCTAGTGATACTTGAAGCCTTAGTTCTTGCCTACCTTACACAACCTTAGGAACATAAGAATATTCTATGTTCATTTAAAAAATAAAAAAACCTGTCATTGTAGAAATTCAAAAGACACAAATATCACAAAATGCATTTAAGAGAACTTTTTTTAAGCTAGTTTCATTGGATGTTCTTCTAGGCTAATAAGTTTTTTGAAGTCTACTCCTATGTACAACAAGAAATACCATCCTAAGTACATCTCTATTACACAACGGGAAAATTCTAGAAGGATATAGAACTGCTTTGTCACCTTGAACATATCTGCCAACATGAAAAAATGGAGGTGTAGAAAGAATCCATAAAAAAATTCCTTCTGTTTGAGACAGAGTAAGACTCTTCAACCAAGATATATGAATGTGGATGTCTTGCCCTACAGAAGCCAGATTTCTTATTATCGACTTTTAATTTTCTTCTGTTTTAATTATTGATAAATGCCAATCTCTGAAGTTCACATCAAGTTTTCTTATACTGTAGATTAATTATAGTTATTTTCTTCTGAAAATTGATGTTTTGCACACAGAACACACAGTGCTTCTATTCCTTCATGCAGGTGATTCTATAACCGTAGAATTCTGTATTGGCTGCCTACTTTTGTTTACCAGGTAAAAATTCACTTTTTTTTTGTGAATAACTTTTAATAATATATTACCGGGATGTTCCTGTGAACATGCTTAGCTTTTAAAATTTGCTTGCTAAAGTACTGGCAGAAAGTAAGCACGTTAGGATGGACACAGCTAATGTGAATTCAGTGTGGTGTTTGGATCAGATTTGTGTGTTTGCATCAGCTTTTAAGTTTCTGCAGCACAATTATGCAGTAGAAAATACCAACTATTAGTACAACCCCAGGAGTATTTTTCTGAGGAAAGTTGAGTATTCCAGTAACTAATTATCATAATCAGAGGTATGCATGTGCAGGAATGGGGAAAGTAAGTCTTGTTTCATATATCGAGACTTTGATACTTTAGTGAAACATTGCTACATTTTGTATGACTTGTTTTATATAACAAGTTTGTTGCATAAAATGTTGTAAAATTCTGCATGTGCATTTTGCAATGCAGGAGGACACATTTTTAGTTCAGATGTGAGGAATGGTGGGTGATCACATAATTTAGCCTATTGTAGTGCACGTCCACAACAAGGCAGATTTAAGGGTGAATTTTCAGCCTTGTCTTCAGACCTCCCATACTTGTGTTCAATTGTATATAGTTCATACCATGCTAATTTAAGTGTTTTTTTCTGCTTAATTACATGTCCCACTTTATTTTTCTCCAGCGATAGCTTTATCTTGAGGTGTAGCTATATAATTCTTCCATAGCACTAAACCCCCCAAACACAACATTTCTGTCCAGACAGTTAAAGCTCTTGCTCAGGCCCTTCTCGCTATACATAGTCCCCTCTGGTCTCCCTAACAATTTTATGTTAGTCCCATTCAACAAGAGCCAATGCAACTAGCTAATGTGATTTTAAAGCTGCTAAACTGCCTGCCCAATGTCTTAAAGGTTGCTGAACAGAAATAACTTTAAAACAACATTTCTGTTTCTGCATGTGTAGACCTTTGAAATGATATCCTGCTTCTGTTTAAAGTCTATGATAAAACTGCAGCTGACCTCGGGGGGGCACCCTTGCGGCAGAGGATTACTTGGCTATGTTCAAATGCATTACAGTGCATCACAGCACTGCTGGGTACTACTGCAGAAACATTATTAAAAACCATGAACATTGAATACAGCTCTCCTGTGATGGGGTGGGTTTTTTGGCATAAGACTGTAGTGCGGCACCTTTCGTATGCTGTTGTATAGTACAGTGTTTCTCAACTTTTTTTTAATAAAGTACCCCTTTTTCAAAACAAAAAACCAAAAAAGTACCTACAGTTTTCAGACACACAAACATTTTTTCTACCATTGCAACACATTTGTTTAAACAACTTAATCGTAGCTGGGCGGGCAATGACATTTTTGGGTATAAAAAGTACAAAAATAATAAAGTGCTGTAAAGCTTAAGACAAAAATTCAGTTTTCTCCAAATGTCAGTTGTGTTGACGTGCCCCCCAGGCTTCTCTCAAATACCCTTAAGGGTACTTGTACCACTTGTTGAAAAACACTGCTGTAGTAAACTAGACATTTATATATGCAGTCTGTAATACCTGTAACCATTGGAATGCTCCTTCCACTTGCAAGGAGATCCTTTGATTTTGGAATAATCTTGCCAAATGTCAGATGCTGAACTTTTTGAAGCAGTTTCTGAGAATTGCTCTTTACTAGTGTGTTTAACCTTTCTCTTATTTTTTTAATAAATCTTTCCACGCTAGTGTTTGACATTTTTAATGCATGCAAATAAAATTGTTAAAGTTAAAAATCAACTAGTGTGCATTTTTCTTGAAAATGACAACTTTACATTCACAGGCCTTTAAGGCACATTGTGTGTTGACTATAGCACTATAAATGAAATTGGATCATGACTCCTTCAATGTCTAAGATCAATTTTGAGGCATGACAACCATGAGCAAATTTTGAGAAGTGATATTAGGGGATGGGCAGTAGGGTGCTATGAGTATATTGTTTGTTATATCCTGGGGCTTCCATTTTGAGTCAGTAGTTTCAAGGTGAATATCTGTCTTCATAACAGAAGCTGTTGTGAAGATTAGTCTTAAGAAAATCATAAAACTCTGTGAATATTAATATAAATAAGCCTGCTTCAATTGAAATAACCAACAAATGGGATATCTCAAACCACTCCATCACAATTCTCTGCCACTGAGACCAATTCCAAACCAAAACTTTAAATAAATCTGAGAATGGTGTCCAGATGTTGACATTTCTTCAAGGTGTAATATCTTAGTTGTCACTATAACTGATGGTCCCTTTTGAATGAATGTCCCTTCTAAAGTGTATATCTTTACTAAAATAGAGTATTATACCACAGTGCTGTCATTCTCTATTTCTTCCTTGCTATCAAAGAAAAAAACACCTTAAAAGTTTGTGTGATTTAATTTTTTTGCGGGGGGGGGGGATGGGAATTGGAATGTAGCTTTAAGTGTACTAGAATAAGTACATTTTGGAGGCAGCATATTTCTGGCATTTTAGTTTTATAGATCCCATTTGAAACGGAGTAAATTTGTAGCTTGGTAGATTAGTAGACAATTTTGTGGTTAGCTAGGCAAGAAATTTTTATCTTCTCAAAAAGGATGTAAGCTTCAACATACAATAGGGTAATCTGACTTTTTTTTTTTTTTTTTTTTTTTTTTTTACTTGCTAGTAAACTACCACCTGTCGGAATACTAGAGTGTTGTGGGTGAAAGCTCAGTGTTTGCATCCCATGTGAGAAATATTTCAAATTTTAAGCACATGAATCTGTTGCTTTTATTTACACTTGACATCTTACCTCCTGAAAACAGTGAGACTACTCAGGTTAAGAGTGGCAGAATCTACCATCAAGATCAAAATGATCACTTGAAGGCTTGGGTGTTAATGATTTTCTGTATTACTAGTCTTCAGTGGGACTGCTTGGAGTAACTGAATAAAATTCATACAGCTTGCAATCACCTAGTACTACCGGTATTTCTTTGTCCAGTAGCTATCAAATATTTTGGGTATTTACAAGGCTCTTGCCTATATCTTGCACTGCTTTTGGCCATGACATCTGGAATGCCAAGATTTAATTAAGATCTTATTGTATTTACAGTATTTGCCATGGAAGTTTTCAAATCATCGGATATTTTCCTATATCCTATTACTGGTTATAGGCCACATAAGGGAAATTGCTGGGCTGCTTAGTGTGTATAAAGTTCTCCTTCATTGTTTAATAACCCTATGGCTTCTGGGCTATCAATCACATTATCAGTGTGTAGGCTTAAACTACAGGTTGTTCCTATTTGAAGAAACTGTAGGCTTTTTTGTTCTAAGTACCTACTATAAATAAGATCTTTGCTAAATTTTCTAAAATGAATTTAGTGTGTGTTTGTTTGTTTAAAAGGTATACCCTGTTTCATGAGCGATTGAAGAACATTGAAGAAAATGAAGGAGGCCTTGATACATTTTCAAAAAGTTACAAAATCTTTGGAGTCAATCGACACGTGGATGGCGGACTATATTGCAAAGAGTGGGCTCCAGGGGCAGAAGCAGTTTTTCTAACTGGTGACTTCAGTAAGTATTTTTAAAGAATTTTCAATTTGCTATTTCTTTCCTCTCCTCATACCAGAACTAGTGCCATAATACAAATTATGCAATGTACTTTATTTTTAATGAAAAGTTAGGGCTGTCAATTTTATTTGTTAAATATTAATCATACTGTTATTAAAAGAATACCATTTACTGAAACATTTTTGGATGTTTTCCACATTTTCAATACATTGATTTCTATTACAAAACAGAGTACAAAATGTACAGTGCTCATTTTATATATTTGTGATCTAATATTTTCACCGTAAAAAAACAAAATAGTATATTTCAATTCAATGGATACAAGTACAGTAGTGCAATCTGTATTACACAAGTGTAACTTATAAATGTGGCATTGAGTAAAACAAACAAACAAAACCAACCCTGCACTCAAAAGCAAAACTTTGTAAAAATTGAGGGCCCACAAGTCCATTTAGTCCTACTCCTTACTAAAATCTGTCACTTTTTAAACTTTTTTCTGCTTGATTGGATTTGTCAAAGGAGTTTTATTACTTTTTCAAAACTTTGGTTTGCCTAGTTAGTCTTTCTCTAAAAGCAATCCACATTTACCTAAATGACTGTTGAAAATCCATTGAATGTTTTTCTACATGTATAGATGGCTTAACCGTGCAAAGTCATGTTTCAGATCTCATTGGCTGTTGAGGAAAAAACATGAACTCAGGTGCATCTGATCATTTTGTCTAAAGATTTTATAATAAGTCCTATTACAAAATAATTTGGTAATGCATACCCCCATTCTCTTGTCGGGAGAAGGGCAAGGAGATGGGAGCAGAGCTATTCACATTTCAGCGGTACAGGGAGTCCTAGTACTTGTCTGACTTAGGTCTAACACCATTTGTCAAGCTTTTCAATTGACTGCCCATTTTGCCCCTACAATATATTTTTGCCCTAATGATGCTAGATTTGCGTTAAGTTTGCTTGAAATCACTTCGTGCTTGTTACACAGTACTAGAATGGAGCTGGATTGGGTTGTTTCTGATTAGCTTTGGGGCAGTAGGATAGCTTCTTGCTGGCTGAGCCCAAGGCTGGGAGCCATTCAAAAAGCTTGAACAGTAATTGGTTGAGGTTTTGCATGTGTGCTGTTCTCTTGCTTTCTCAGCCTGTGTTTGCTGGCATTTTGAGCAACTCCCTGCCTTGCTGTCTGCCTCTGTAGCTGTCTGCCCAGGCTGTCTCCCCAGCCTTTGTTGTTGGCATTCTGCCCAGACTGTCTGTGCGGAGAAGACCCCAACCAAGAGCCCTTCAAAAAGTCCTGGAAAGTCAAAGCTTGTGTGAGTTTATACGTAGGTGGGATCTGGCTTCCAGTATAGAGTTTATAAGCTGAATTTGTTCACTCAGGAGGCAGAAATACTTGCCTTTTCCTTCACAACTGTTTAAGGGCTCAGCTGATGATTATGTGAATGGTGTTTCCACATTGTCATCCAAACAGGTGCATAGCAGGGATGTGAACGTGTACACAGTTAATAGATGAGCCTAGGCCAGGGGTCGGCAACCCCCAGCACGCGTTCCACAAATGATACGTGAGCCAATTTCCTGTGGCACACGGGGTAGGAACTCATACCCACCTCTCCCCCTGCGCAGCTGTGAGCTTGTGCTGTGGCTCCAGCCTTAGCTGCGCAGTTGCAGGCTGGAGTACTAGCTTCGGCTTCCTTAGGGTTGCCAGGTGTCTGGTTTTGAACTGGACAGTCCAGTATTTGAGGTTTCTGTTTGGGGAAACAAATTGAGAAAATATAATTGAAAAAAATAAATGTCCGGTATTTTCTAAATAAGATGTAATGTAGATTGTGATGTAATGTCAAGTGTGTCCAGTATTTTTGTTGAAACCATCTGGCAACCCAAGCTGCTAGAAAGGGAGGGGCGGGAGAAGTGTGCGTGTCCCTGGGGCTGCCTCTGCCCAGCCTGGGCATGCAGCTTCTGGGAGCTAAAGGGTTAGCCCTCCCCATCCTGGCTACAGGCTTCTTGCTTCAGGAGGGGGCAGGGCTGGGCCTGCTCCACAGGGCTGGGAGTGGGCCGCCGGCACATGTGCGGCACACGACTGTGTGTGGGATCAGGGAGCCCCTTCCCCAGCGCCCCTGCCCCCATCCAGGCTGGAACCAGCCCTGGGCAGCCCCAGGCTCTGCCTGCCCAAGCCCTGGATCTGCAGTCTGCTGGCAAAGGGCTGGTCAGGGTAGAGAAGAGACTCTGCTCCTCCACCACCTCTCCCCTGCCCAGCGCTGCTGGTGAGTGTGCTTGGGGCACAGGAATGTGGGTGCAGGAGTAGAGGGGCAAAGGAGGATGTGGGGGCAGGAGGAGAGAGGGCGGGGTCAAACTGAGGGGCATGGGGCGATGCAGGGGATCAGGCTGCAGGGGAAGGAATGGAGGGGGCAAGGATTGCACTGAGTGAGGATGGGGTGATGCAGGGGATCAGGCTGTGGGCGATCATGGGGCTGAGGGGAGCAAGGCTAGAGCAGAGGGAATATGTGGGGGGCGGGGATACAATTTTACTTAGCAGAAGCTACACTTTCCTTTACTCCCCACTTCTTTGCCTCCTTCCCCAACTATTTGGCTGCATTCTCACCCTCTTCTTTTCTGCGTTACTCCCAACCTCCACCCACCCCAAAACTCCCTCTCATATCCCAGCCCCACACTCACCCCCTCCTGCATACCTATCAGACTCGCTGGCAGCCCTGTCCCGCACACTGAACCCCTCATTTTTGTTCCCACCCCAGCGTCGAAGGGAATCCCAGAAAAGTAAATCTGACTTATGGGAAGCTCTAAACCTTAGTCCTCCCTGTCTCTACCCCTTACCCCGTGGGGGCTGGAACACCAGAAGAGTGAAGTGTCTCAGTTGGGGGCCACATCAGTGAGGGTTGGGGTTTTTTGGAAGACTTTTTTTTGCTTCTCACTTGTGTGATCCCCCAACTGATTTTTTTGTGTGGCTCGGTGACCTCCAACCCCAAAAAGGTTCACTACTTCTGCCATAAATAGAGAAAACATTGAAACCTTTTTGTGTTGGATATAATATTTTACTTTATTTAAACTGAAGTTTGATGAACTACCATGAGAGAGTTAAAACGCTTAATCTGTATAATAATTTAAATTAAACTGTTCTCTCCAGATGCAGCACTAGCAAAATGGCTTGGGCATAATTATGTAATTTACAGTGAGTTTCCTTTAGCAGCTTGTAGTCAGCAGAAAGGTTTGCATTGACCTAGGTGGTCCACGGGGCATGTGGTGGAGAGAGTTCCCCTCGCCTCTCCCCTCCCCCCCCCGGAAGAGCGGCATGACTCAAGGCAGAAGGTTAAATCTTGGCATGCCACTTTGGAAATTTTGCTGACACCTGGCCTAGGCTTATTGATTAAGTCTCACAGTTACTCAGTCCTCCCCCCACTGCCTCTATATCAGATGCAGTGGGGAGGAGGTGGGAGCTGGTGTGTGTGGGGGGAGCTGTCTCCTGCCAAGCTGCCTGCTCTCCACCACACTGCTACCTCTAATACAGAGGCAGCAGCACGGCCTGCCCGTCCCTTTATGTCAATGTGTAACTGCTGAAAATTTCAGTGGTAACATTAAAAAAAAAAAAAAAAGGCATTTTATCATCCTTAGTGCATGGGGAGACCACAGATTCCCATCGTTTCAAATGTGCAGTCCATAGCCATTCTGCAGCTACTGAGCTTACAGTTAAATTCCCTTTCTCTAGAGTCATTGATATCCAGGTCTGATCTTGAGTCAAGTCAGGATCAGATATTTGAGGATATGTCAAGAATAGCAGTCGACATAAACGCGCTACCCAGGTGTTATATACCAGGTGGTCTGGGGCACCGCTGAGAGGGTCACATCAGGATGAACTGCTTAAAACCAGGGCTACTTACAGCCCAAGACACTGTAGGCACCAAACCAGTTACAAAGTACACTTCAGCTTCCAATCTGCATTAGACACTCTAGCTTTCCTTGTGTTGCAACCAGCACCACACTTTACACTGAGAAGTTATAAAAACCAGTCTCACCAACTCCAAACAGTTTCTCCCTGTCCCAAAGGACCAGTCACCACCCAGGTAAATTTATACCTCAGATCTTACCCACAAGAGCACGCTGTGCCAGTGCCTTAGAATCTAAAATCTAAAGGTTATTAATAAAACGAAAGAAAAGGTTGAAAGTCAGATTGTTAAAGAAAGCACCTTACATATACCAATCATCAAGTTCTTGATGCAGCCCTTAGCAAAGATGCAACAAACTTAAATCTCTGGAATACATCCTATGTTAGGATGGGTCAGCAAATCCTTCCCGGCCCTCTGTCCATAGCAAGGATGCTTCTGAAGTCAAGAGCAGGATTGAAGACAAAGATGGAGACCCCCTCAGGATCCTTTTATAATTTTGCCCGAGCGGAGGGAAATCCTCTCTTCTCCTAAGAAGTGATGGTACCTCCCAAACTGGAGCTGATCACATGACCAACTAACCTCTCCATGTCCTTTAGGCAAGCATCCATGGAGTGTCTGTTGGTCTGCAAGTTCCCAGCCACATTCCTCAGAAGTTCATTGGCAACGTTTGAGCCATTTTCCATGCAGCATCGCTATTCAGCATAGCTATTCACCGAATAACCATTCCTCACAATAGGTGGTCGACACCTATTGTTGTCTCCCAGACAGAGAACATTTAAAAATATACATACAAAGCCCATATTCATAACTTCACATTAAAAAAAACATACAAGTATGAGTGGCATACACAGAATCAGCATAGCATAAGGTTTCATTTGACACCTCACTTGGCCTACTTTGCACAGAATTTGGGGCAAACACACAACAGTGGTTGCAACAGCAACACTGCATTTTCCTATTACAACCCAATAATGTGACAGCAGGAAAATGTAATTTCTAGAGAATAGGTCTCTTCTCCAACCTTCATCACTCCCTTCTAGTCTAATCCTGATCTCAGTGCTCTGGCATCATGAATTTTCACAAATTGGTCTGTGGTCCACTAAGCCATGGAGAATGAATGATTAGTAACCTTTTCTGTTTGCACACTCACCCCTTGTACTGGGGAACATTTTGGGATTTGGATGCCATCAATGATCTGTACAAAGTTTGGAGACCTCATTCTCTGAAATCCA
This sequence comes from Rafetus swinhoei, assembly GCA_019425775.1. NCBI lineage: Eukaryota > Metazoa > Chordata > Testudines > Trionychidae > Rafetus > Rafetus swinhoei. The sequence continues at coordinate 182,764,667 of CM033437.1, read as the reverse complement.
GCTATTATTTCTAGAGCTTCTCTTATGGTAACCACCCATGAATAAATAAGTATTGATTTGCCTCACAAACCTGCACATTTGCAGTCTCAACAGTGGATTCTCTAGCCCCAACGTGATTTTCAGCAGACTTGTACTAGGCTGTAGTCCGCTACCAAGCAATAGCAATCACTTTCTGAACCATGCTGCAGTGTGAGCTGTAGCTGGTAATAAGGGGCCATTGGTGGGAGTTGTCTGCCAATGGGAGACACCACGTGTGCCCAGGGCCGGCGGGAAGAGGAGGCAGCCAGACCCCAGCCTATAGGATGGTGGTTAGAGCCATGCCATTTTGGGGTGTCCTTCCCGCAGACCACCAGTAAAGCAGACAGCATTTACAGATTCACTGTTCTAGCTGATTGGCTACTCCACTGGGTAAGCTTTCCCTTTCAGTAGGGAGCAACAGTAGAGTGAGATCATCCCCTCACTTTGTGTCTTCCATCCTGTTTTCCAAGGAATGACTGGAAAGGGTGACATGATCCAGAACTGCCCTTGGCAAAAGTGTGAAGGCAGGTTACAGTGCCAACAACACATGAAGTGGTCCCCTAACTATCTCCATGTGAGTTACAGAAATCTGGGTTTCTGCCAATAGCAGCGGTGTGAATGCAGGTATATGCATATACACTCTTAGTAATATCTGTTCAAAAATGCCTGTGTGGACTCCTACCATTGATATGATCCAGTAGTTTAGTATTCATGCCAGCGTAGCCATTGCCTTAGATAAGTTGTCTTTTTATTTTGTTTTAAGAGAACAAGAGTGGAAGAAAATGATTACTTTAAACATACACCAAAGGGTGTTGCAAATACTGAGTTAAATGAACTTTTGAAAAGTTACTGTTAATGTCAATTTTTTGGTGTGGGAGGAATGGTAATTTAAGAATAGAAATATTTGAAAGGATTGAAAATTCTCATGCATAATGAAATACCATGACAGCTTAAAAACTGTAATTTTTTTTCCAAAACTCTAATTTATTTTAAAGTATTTCATGTATCACTTTTATCAAATGAAGCTGAGATTTAGAACTAATATCTTAGAATAGCTGTATCTAGAGTTTAATGAAATGCGGCAGTAAGGAGTCCAAAGTGAATTTTCTTGTAGTCTTTTAAATGAAAAAGTGCATCATTTGTCCTATATTTCTCATTCATCATGAGACATAGTAAAATATTCATTCCCAAGAGAAAGAATGCGGTTAGGAAGCCTAGAGAAATGGAAGAGTGTCATTCAATGTAGATGAGTTTTAGTAATATTCTTATGAGAAATTGGGTTGCAAAACCCTAATATTAAGAATTAAGTTGTAGATATATTTAATTAAAATTGGATAGCTTTAACCTTTCTTTAAGTTTCAAACAGGTTGATGTATCAAACTAAATGTATGAGTATACTGAATTTTACTTGAATTCAGGTGTCATTTTTAATATGAAGTCTTCATAAAACTTTTGTTTCATAATGAACATTAACCATTAGAGATTTTTATACAAAAGCTTGCAAAGAAATATGGAACTTTTAAGTAATCATGTCTTTCACTTTGAAACTGAAAAGTACATTGCAGGTTAATGTTTTCAACAATTTAATTAAATACAATGAACTGTCTTTCAATTTGTCTTGCAGAGTATTAAACTGAAATGTTACCAGTAATGTTTGATATGGGGACTTTATATTCTTTGAATGATTGCACATGTGCATTCCAATATGTATGTGCACATGCTGTGTACGTGGCCGTCAGAAGATTTTTCCGTGTGTGTGTAATAAATCCCTCCCAACCTGAAACTCACCCAGTCTTTCTGCCAGATTCTGACTTCTTGCTTTGCAAATAGTTCCTTGCATTGTAGAATTAGGTAGTTTTTTGTAGTGTAGATTATTCTCTTTGTGTTTCCATTAATAGTAGTTTAATTTGGAGTGGTTTTCCCCTCCTATTGTTCATGCTCTTGGGGCATGCAATGTCCCGAGGGATTCAAACAGTGCTGGAAGTATGGCAAGCATATGTCCAGTAGTGATGCTCATACTGCTTGCCTACAGTGTCTGGGGAAAGGCCACCTGCAAGATTGTGTAGTAATTTGCAGGAGGTTTAAACTGCAGACTAAAAGAGAGTGGGACCTCATGGAATCAGCAGTTAGACCACAGCCAGAAACCCTGCCCCCCCATCTGTGCTTATTGTACAGGCTTTGGTGTGGGAGGCCTGGGCATCATGCCCAGAAGAGCACAGATGTCACTGGTACTGATCTCTTGTGCAGAAGACAGCACTGGTCCCACTCCCTGGAAAAAAGAGGATGGACCGGGGCTGCTCCCCCCCCCCCAGAAGGTTTACTAAGGCCCCAGAGTGCACTTGCACTGTGCCCAGTCTACCTAGACTGAGTGCCACAGTACCATTGGCCCCAGCCCCATTGATTCCGTCCCGAGTGTGGGTCCAAATGAGTCCAGTGTCAGTGAAATCTCCAATGCCGGTGGAGGTAAAAAAAAAGACATTTGATCTTCCCTCTGTATTGGACACGTCTGAGGCTGCACAAGACCTAATTGAACTCCTTCACTGGCATCATTTGTCCCCTACTTTGGTGGCACTGGCCACAGTGATGGCAGTGGCACTGCCTTCTGTCCCCTTGTTTTCAGCACCAGTGGCAGTGCTAGAGGTGGCCTATCCAGTATTGGGGCCTGTGTTCACAGCATTGCTTTAGGCACTTCTATGCCTCCGGTGCTAGTCCCAGTACAACTTGGACAGCACTGGTACTGTGGGAAGGATGTCTGCTGCCATGAGTATCCAGGGATGTGCCCCTCGGTACTGATCGCTGGCACTGTCCAGTTTAGCTCCTCCCTGGTCAGTATTAGGAGTACACCTCAGAATCGGAGACTGAGTCCCTGGTGCCCAGGAGCTCTCAGCACTGTTCCTGCTCGTGGCATTGGTATCTGAAGGCACCTGCAGCACTGGCACAATCCTGGCCTTCTCAACAACAGGCATCCATTTAATGGCCCTTTTGGACCCTGTTGGCTTACCACCAAAGCCGGGGTCAAGGACCACCCTCCAGGGCTGCCTCAGCCTGTGTGCCACCCTCCGCTGCTTCAGTGGCTCCAGCCCCTTCTCCCACTGAGGACCCTGTGGGACAAGGGGGGCAGGTACCTTCAGTGGCCCTACTGCAAACAACTCTTCCCTACTCTCAACCTGAAGGGGATATTGAGAGGGACCCAGCAGGCCAGGACAATTTTATTCCCCCAGTGGCCTTGTCCTCATCAACGCTGGAAGAGGCAGTAGTAGGCACCTCCTTATTCCCTCCTTCTATTCCCTCCTAAGGCTCACCAGGACCTGCTCGGACATGTGGCCAGAGTCTGAACCTCCTACCTGAGGAGGTGGTCAAAGAGTCTGACCCAATAGTGTATGTCCTTTCACTCCAAGGTACAGCATGGTTGTCTTTGTCTCTCACTAAATCCAGACCACCACCAAGGTGTGCTGGCAGACCCCGGCCTTGATAGCATCCCTGGCCAAAGGGGTTGAGAGGGTTCTACTTCATGTTGCAGAGGGCATCAGAGCACTTCTACACCAACACCCACTCTGAGTGTCATGGTCAGCATGGACCTACCCTGAAAAATGCTGGACCTATTTTGGCACAAGGCTTATTTGACTGGGGAGCTTTAGTTGCAGTTCTTGAATCAACAGGCGCTCCTCAGTCATTATGCCTTCAACTCCTGGAATGCACTTTCCAAATTCCAGGAGCTTCTGCCCTCAAACGCCATCTAGGAATTTGCGGCGGTTCTACAGGTGGGCCGCACAGTTACTAAGACTGCCCTGCAGTTGGCCCTTGACCATGGGCGGTCAGTGAAAGCAGGGCTGGGGAAGGCAAGCCCCCAACTCCACCCCTTCTGCTAGGCCCCACTCCTTCCCTGCCCCCGGGAGGCGGGATGGAACACCATGCACGTGCTTCCCCCTTCTAACCATGGGTAGGGGAGTGGGCACACACTTGCCGCAGCTGCCCCAGCCCTAATGGAAGGTGCATTGCGCTGCCTGGCCCGGCCCAGCCCAGCCCAGCCCAGCCCAGCCCAACCCACCCCACTCTCTTGAGCACTGGGGGAAGGAAGGAGTCTGGGCTGGGCTAGGCCAGGCCCTGCCTCCTCCCTCCCACAGTGCTCCAGGACTGGAGAGGTTGGGCTGGGCTGTGCAGAGCACTGGGGAGGGAGAAGGCAGGGTGGGCTGCTCTGTCTGGCCCAGCCTCTCCAGCCCCGGAGCACTGGGGGAGAGAAGGGTGTACCCCACAGCCAGGCCTGGTCTCCCCAGAACACCAGGAGGGCAGGCATTGGGGGCAGCAACACTCCACGCCCATAAAGCCTACAGCCTGGTACCTTTGGCCTCAATTATTCCCTTGCTGGATCTGGAGTACTGGTACACCATCTTCAATCTCAAAGACACATACTTTCACAGTTTCCCTCATTGTGGCCCACCATCATTTCCTCTGTGTTCTAGTAGTGGACTATCATTACCAGTTCAGTGCTGTCCTTGGGCTTGGCCACAGCACCTTCAATCTTTATGAAGTGTGTGGTGATGGTGCCTGCATTCCTGCACAGGAACTGGGTGCAGGTCTATTAAGTATTTTTTTTTTTTGTTCAGATGTGGATCGCAGTCAACACAAAATTAGTTTCTCCAGAAATATGGATAGCTAGTAAGTAATATTTCCTTGCCAAATCTTTCAGCCATTGCTATTTTGGCTGTAGAGTTATTATTCAGGAGTCTTTGCCTAAAGAACTTTTTATTATAAGAAAGTATGCGCGTTCTGCTTTACTTCTATTCCAAAAAGGTTGAGTGCTTTTTGATTCAACTATTTAAAAAAACTCATTTTGGAGAGCATAGACACTACCTGGAAAGTTCATAATGAAAGGGTGAGCTATGAGTTTCTGAACGAAAAGTCTGACTTTACTGATGCACTATGCTATGTATATACATGCTTTAATGGTTTCACATGTTCTACGCAGTTAGACACCGCACCTCTCATCCCCAACTGCTATATTGAAATCTTCTGGATATATTGTTTTGTGCTCCAAGTAGGTTTTTTTAAACAATAAATAACTTTTCTAATACCATGTTTTATCTTTTTGACCCAAGACAGATGATTATGGAGATACTGCTATGAGTCTTTTTTGTTATCCATAATAAATGTTTGTTTCCTTCAGAAAATAGTAAAGTCAAGTAGTAGTACTATGCAAAATATTTTCTGATTAAATAAACTAAATAAAACAAACCACCTTTAATATAAGCTTGACATTATGAATTTTATTTTATTCCCTCAACTTTTTGAGATCTCCACATTAGACCTGTTGGTGTTCTAATGGCATTCCATTGTTCATCTGAAAAGGCACTTGTGATATTAAATGTACATACAAAAACATTAAGATTTGTCAATTAGTGGTTTTAGCAGCTCAGTAAATCAAGAGTAGGAGGCTATTAGCTGAAATTCTGATACTAGAGGCAGTATTGACATTATAGTTTCCTTTAAAAGCTATGCAAGAACACTGAACATTTTATTTGCATATTTTATTGCTAAGCAACTAAGTGAATTCTGGTAAATATCACTATTTTAGAATTCACCATTTCAGAATTAAAGACCCAGTTCATTACAGCGTAGTGTAAATGTAAATTTTGAGCATAATCCATAGAACTGAAAATTGGCGAAGTAGAAGATTTTGAATTTACTTCTAATTTAGTGTTTCATGTTGACTGTATATTTTCTTTTTCCCCAAAAATTTTGAATATAGTTTCTAAATTTGATAGAAAATTGAATGTTAATCTACTGGTCAAACAGCTTGCTTTTCCACTGTAATAGTCAATGTTGCATCCCAACTTAATCCTAATGCCTTATTTAGTTCTCCATATATTTAGCAAACGGCTATGGCTAAGATTTCCAGATTCTTAGGATTTCCATTTTGTTGGTTTCTGTCTGAAAATAACATTTCATTTGTTTAATCCAATGAAAATCCGTTCCATAAGGCTAGAGTTCATGAAAGGAGTAAAATGGAGGGAGGATTTTCCCTATTCTGTATTAACTTGAACAGCTGAAACTAAAAAATTGAAACCTGGTTTACGTTAGGGATCTCATTGAGAAGTAAGGTGTAAACCATTTGGAACCATAGTCCCTCTCAAGTGATCTGTGGTTTGGTTAGCTCTTACCTGCAATCCAGATGGGAAAGAGCTGATTTCTTGCAGGATTGACCACACCCTTTAACATACACAATGTATTGCTAGGGCAGTGACTTTTAATTGTCACTAAAATGTAGCAAAAAAAAATTAAAATGACTTATGTGGCCCTTGCTGTCCCACCCAGCTCTGAGGATCAGCCTTCTCACACCTCCCAATCCTTTGCCCTGACACCTGCGTACCCCAGCTCTCTGCTCTGAGTCCCTCCTTAATGACCCAAGAAATACCAGGTAAATGTGCTAGTATACAAATAAAGTAAAAACTGAATTCAGAAACAGATGACTATACATTAATACTATATTTTTATGTTAGCTGTATGCCAAAGCTAGTACAAGAAAAGCGTTACTAAAATTATATTTACGCAAACTCACTTTTCCTAGACAGAGACTCTAGTGAAAAATGTATAAGATATGAAGAACACTGAAAACATTAGTATGAATTAGACCCCCATAGGACTTACTTAAAAATTCTTGAATGGAGCTTTTTTTAGTAATAGTTGAATTTAAAATGGGATAGTCTCTGAATGTTGTGGTTAGAGAGTCCTTTTGATCAGTGCACTAAATGAATAAATCAGTGTAGGGTTTCTACTTCTGTTTCAAGTGTCTTCCTTACAGTCATCATCTCTGGCCCAAGAGAGCTCCATATAGTTTCTTTGGAGGAAAATAAAACTGGTAAAATTAAGGCTTCTTAAACTGCTGAATCAGGGTAACATTCTTTATCTAATTTTCATGCTTGGTATTCTTTTGTATTGAATAATTCTGAATTAGGGTTGTCAATCACAAGTTAACTCGAAATTGTGATTAACATTAATAGCAGTTTTAATCATTTAAATTTCAATTGATAGTCTAGTAAATATTTTGGAATTTTCCTACATTTTCAGATATATTGATTTAAATTACAGCACAGAATACAAACAGCACAGTGATCACTTGATATTTTAATTACACATTTGCCCTGTAAAATGATAAAAAAAAAGACTATTATAATACTCATGAGGTGAAATGAAAAAATGCAATCTCTTTATCCTGAAAGTGCAATTAACAGAGATTTTTTTGTTTTGGGTTTTGAGTGCAGTTATGTAACACTTCAGAGCCTGTAAGTCCACTCAGTTCTACTTCTTCTTCAAGAAATCGCTTACAGAACCAACTTTGTTTACATTTATGCAAGAGAATGCTGCCTGCTTCTTATTTACAATGTCACCTGAAAGTGGGGGAAAAAAAGGTGTTTACTTGTCACTTTTATAGCCGGCATTGCAAGATACTTGTGTCCCAGGTAAGCGAAACATTCATATGCCCCTTTATGCTTCAACCAACATTCCAGGGGAAATTCTGCAGTGATGTTGTCAAAAAGCCACGTGATAATGACATCTGTGACTGAACTCTTTGTGGGGAGAATTGTATGTCTCCTGCACTGTTGTACCTGTATTCTGCCCCATATTTCATGTGTTAGCAGTCTCAAATGATGACCTAGCACATGTTTGTTTTAAGAACACTTTCACTGCAGATGAGACCAAGCACAAAGAAGGTTCCAATGTGAGATTTTTAAAGATAGATACAGCACTTAATCCAAGTTTAAGAATTTGACCTGCCTTCCAAAATCCTTCACTAGTTCCTATAGCTTAAGGGTTTTTTTCATCTTGAGTTGGAAGGCACTGCAGATTGGCTTGTCCTGGTTATTATTCCTAAAAACTTAATAATTGAGCCCAGTTCCTTGTAGAAGGAGCTTCAGTGAACTGAACCAGAGAGGCAACTCAGCAGGGAGGGTGCCTGGGGAAAGAGTATGCTCCCCTGCTTTCTGATACCAAAGTGTGTGTGTGTGTGTGTGTGTGTGTGTGTGTGTGTGTGTGTAAAAGGGTGCTAAGCCTCTGCCTGCCACTGTTGTGGAGCCTAAGGTTGCCAGATGGTTTCAACAAAAATACTGGACACATTACATCACAATCTATATTGCATCTTATTTAGAAAATACCAGACATTTATATTTTCTCAATTTGTTTCCCGAACAGAAAGCTCAAATACTGGACTGTCCGGTTCAAAACAGGACACCTGGCAACCCTACTGGAGCCTGCAGGGTCAGGGTGTGAACAGACAGGAAATAGGTCCACCCCATCACTCCAGAGCTTAGCTAACAGATACAAAGGCTTTCTTGTTCTAGCCCTGTGTGGTGGTTTTGGTGCATACTTTTCATCTTTGCCCCATCACTAGACTTGCACATCTACCCACATTGTCAATCACTGGACCCCCCCACCCACTTACTGCTGGTGGGTGGCTGGCTGGCAGTCAGGGATCTGGACAGCAACAGGATTTGCCACTACTGAGTGAGGAAAGTCAGGAAATATGGACCATTTGCTTGTTTTTAAAAAGTTGAGACCTTTGCAGGAGGGTTTAAATATAAGACTGTCTCTTTAAATAAGTTTCAGAGAGATAGCTGAGTTAGTCTGTAACAGGAAAAACTTAAACAACAAATAGTCTGGTAGCACTTTAAAGACTAGCAAAACATATCATGAGATTTTGTGGGCACAGCCCACTTCTTCAGATGACTCTTTAAATAAGGGACATCTTGATAAGTAGAGTGACCAGACTTTGCTTCCATTCTGGCATTGAAACCAGCCTTTATTGCCCACTTGGTTTAAACTTTCATACCAATTCTTTTGTTTTTTGAGCCTTTTCCCATATTCCATAGCAGATCCCTATAAAACTTGGCACAACTACCTCATTGTAATCCTTTAAGTCCCTCTTTAAAACTCAGCTACGAAAATCTTGACAATGCTTAAGCAGCTGGTGGGCAGATCCACACTATTCCATTCCTCCCTTGAGCTCCACCTGCCTAAGAGAAAGTCATTAGGGCAGGGACTGGTAACTATGTAACATAATGGGGGTATTACCCCATGATTGGATTTCTTTAAATACTAGTGCAATACAAAGAACGACAAAATGTGAACTTCATTGACTCTTCCTAAAGTTGTCAATAAGGCTTGAACAGTTCATATAACATTTTTTTTCCCTAAAGTTTTTTCTTGTGCTCCGTTATGTAGGGAATAGCAGTGGCTCTTATTTCTTGACTCTTCAGAAACAATGAGTATGTGAGCAATCTAGGGGCAAGGAGTGTTTTTTATCTAACAATATAAACTGTTCTCTCTTCCACTTCCTCGCATCTTCCAACAAAGAGAATTAACTAGTTTTAAAAGGAACTCCTCCTTTGGAAAGAACTTGCATAATGGAGGAGACTTGAAGGGGCAGAGGTGAGGGACCGGTGACCTTAATTTGAAGTGTGAAGTTTTAGGACCCTGCATTTCTTGAATAGTACCTGCACAGCTCTATTTTTCTAATATTTTTGGCAATTTTTTTAGGTTAGATTATTTTGGAACTTTTTGCTTACACGTGTGAACAGATTTATACACAATGTGTAGCGAATGTTTGCAAACAAACATGGCAATAATTAGTACTAAGTTGTAGAAGAAATTGAGTTTAAAGTACAGTGTGAGAATAATTAACTCTCTCGCATATTAGTACCTTTTTGGCTTGACCTGCATGTTTATGCACTGCCTAGCACAGTGGAGTCCTTATCCTGATTTTGAAGCTTCTGTGTGCTACCACGAGTGGGTTAGAACTGCAATCTTTAGATGAAAGGTGTTATATAAATTCAGTGTTATGATGGCTCTGCCTTACTACGTGGGCATTAGAATTCAGAAGTTGTTGCTTTCCTGCATTCTGCTCAATCCACCAAACCAGCTTTTCTTTGTAGGTCTTTCCCTCTGGCAGTGTAACTCTAAGAATCCTCAGAGATCTCCAGTGTGTAAATATGCTAAATCTTCCAAATGTCTCTCGTAGCCAAATCTGCTTACCCTCATTGGGGTTCACAAAACTAATAGTTTTGTGTTTGAGCTTTCTCCTCAGTTGTTATGATCAGCCAAAAAGGTAGGAAAATCCTCAGTGAGAAATAACTCAGTTCTTGAATTGAAATCCTTGTCTGATTTCCACCCCCACACCTTCAAGCTTTCCAGAATTATTTGTGTGTGATATGCCTCAGGGTACAGTCTGGATTGTTGCGCCTCCTTAGCCCTCCAGTCTTATGTGCAATGCACCCTGCTTTGCTATGTGAGCTGCCACTCTCACCACTCCCCCCAGCCTCTAGCATGCAAGTCACACCCAGACAAAATACCAAAATGTTATAGCCCATATAGGGTGAGACCTGCTCAGGAAGAACAGGCAGGAAAAATGGGGAGGAGGTGTTACCTTTATACACAGTTCGCCTGAGTTTGAGATGGGAATAGGAGACCTAGGTTGGGAAAATAACACAGCAGGGTACATATTATCCAATAGGTTCTTGGAATGTATTGGAGGTGTAGCATTTTCCATTTTCTGGAATACAAAAACAAGGGGAGAGACTGTTCTAGATTTGATTCCTAACAAATAGGAAGGAACTGGTTAAGAGTCTGAAAATGGAAGGCAGCTTGGGTGAAAGTGATCACAAGAGTTCATGATTCTAAGGCAGGGGTGGACAATAATTTTTGGTGGGGGGCCACTCGAAGATTTTGGAAAGAGGTCAAGGGTTGCACTTTTCTGTGGAGGAGGTGTGGCATCTAGGATGGAGGTTAGATGTAGAAGGGTGCACGGAGTAAGGAACTGGACTGCAGGAGCGGGTATGAGGTGTAAGAGGGAGTTTGGGTGAAGGAGGGGGTCAGGGTGATGGACTGCCTCAGGGGATTGGAGTGTAGGGTCAGGGAGAGAGTGTGGGTGCAGGAGAGGATTCTTGCTTGGGGGAGGGGTGTAGGAGGGAGGGTACAGAGTCTGGGAGGGAGTTGTGACCTGGGTCAAGGGTGTGCAGAGGATTTGGATGGTGACCTGGGGGCGGGAGTTGAGTTGCGGGAGGGGCAGGGGTGGCAGAGGCAGGCTTTGGCTGGGAGGCACTTACCTAGGCGTCTCCCGGCCAGCAGCCCTGCAGCAGCCCTGAGGCAGGCTAGGCACTCTACCTGCTGCAGCCTCAGACCACTTAAAACTGCAGACTGCTCCCTCTATGTGGCTCTCAGCTCTGGGAGGGGGAAGAGTCTTGTGCTGCCCCCATCCCCCAGGCCAGTCTCTCAGGTCTGATTGGCTAGCTGTTTCCGGCCAATAGGAGCTGAGGGTTGGGCTGGGGGTGGGGAGATCACCCAAAGCATCCTCCTTCCCCCCCAACCCCACCCCAGAGTAAAGAATCACACAGAGCAGCCCTGTACTTAAAACAGTGGCTGCTGCTTACCTGAGGGTTCAGGCAGAGTGGTCGGTGGGCCAGATCTGGTGGCTTGGCAGGCCCGCAAGCAGTATCTTGCCCACCCTTGTTTTAAGTAATGGTAGGAGTTAAAAACAGGAAAATAAAGGTAGTGGATTTCAAGAAGGCTAACTTTAGCAAACTGAGGGTGTTGGTAGGTAAGATCCTATGGGAGGAAAGTCTGAGGAAAACCAATTGAACACAGTTGGCAGTTTTTCAAAGAGAGATTATTAAGGCACAAGAGCAATCTGTTCCACTGTATAGGAAAAATAGGCATTATGGCAAGAGACAACCCTGGCTTAAACAGGAGAATCTTGAATGATCTACAAATCAAAAAGGAGTCCTACAAAAAGTGGAAACTAAATCAGATTACAAAGGATGAATACAAACAATTAACACAAGTATATATAGGCAAAATTAGAAAGGTCAAGATATAAAACAAGCTCAAACTAACTAAAGACATAAAAGATAACAAGAAAATGTTCTACAAATATATTAGAAGCAAGAGAAAGACCAAGGATAGTATAGGCCCATTTCTCAATGAAGAGGGAGAAACAATAACAGAAAATGTGGAAATAGCAAAGGTGCTTAATGGTGACTTCATTTCAGTTTTCACTGATAAGGTTGGTGGTTATTGGATGCCTATCACTGGGATTCACTATGTAAGTGGGCTAGATTCAGAAGGTAAAATAGGAAAAGAAGATATCTAACTTGTCTAAGTAATTTTTAACTTGTTCAAGTCTCCAGGGTAAAATGTGTCCTAGAATACCCAAGAGCTAACTGAGGAGATACAAGTATAAAAAAAGTAGAATTTATGTGGTGGCAAGTGAAAACAAAGTAAGTTACTAAGTTAACATAAACAAGATGCCAGCTAATTCTAAAACATTAAGTAACTTGTTACATGCAAATTCTTACCCTAAACAGTTGTTCTTATCTCCAGCCAAAGTTGATCTTTTTCTGACCTTGGCCTACTGGCTTTTCTTTCACACTTCCACTATAGTTCTTTGTTTCCAAGTCTCTTCATATGTAGTCTCTTAGGGTGGGGAGGCAATTTCCAGATGAAGGCAAAACCTGATTGCTTTCCATTCCCTAATATACTTTTCCCAGAGCCAGAACCCTTTGTTCATTCTCCCCATTGCCATGGACAAGTCCCAGATTTAATATGGATTCCAGTAATAGGTGACATGATCACATGTCTTTCTAAGACCAACAACAATTTGGGCTTACAGGAAAAAATAAAATTATTCATGGGTTGTTGGTTTGAGTACTGTGCCATTAAGTTCCTAATGTATTACTAATGGCTCTCATTGGCACATTTAAAATTAAAAACAGATTCACACTTTATATGTCTAACTGCACATATAACAATGATAAAGAAACAAAAATAGGATATGCAGATCAGCATTATGTAACTTTTTAAAAGTTACATAATGTATTGTGTATAAAGTATCTTTGAGTTATGCACATTTGTATTCATAACTCAATTTTCATAAAGCATGGGGAGCTCGTGACACCTCTCCACTGAGTTCGCTGCTAGAGATTTGGACAACGTTCAATGCAGAGGCAGTGTGTTCCAAAATTCTGTTGGGTTTTGATTATATGACCACCAAGTTTCACTAAATCCTGTGGTGTCCTTCATAGTAGTTTTCCTAAAGTTCTGCCCCCATGTGCCTGCAAACATGTTGGGGTGTAACAGTGCCCCCCAGAACACAGATAACCGTGTCTTTGATTGTGTAGATTTCTTGGCATTTAACCACCAATGCCATGAGATGGTGTGCCTCCATTTCCCCTTCCACACAGCGTAGGTTTGTTATGCCTTTGCTGCTATACCCACTTCTAAGTCTTTTTACAGAAGTTGCATGCTTATGGGACTTTTTTGCTCTTATCCCCAGCATGCACAAACACCTTTTCTAAAAATCATGTATGTTGAGCATTGTTGAGGGGTTTACCATTAGTGTGAGCTTTTTTGTGTTGCTATGCTGGGGGGTAATTACCCCAATCTTTGCTTTGATTGGGAGACACCAGAGCTTCTGGCTCAGCAGGATAATGGCACAGAGTACACTTACAAAGTTTATGAATTATAGCAAGCTGGGAGGGGTTGCAAGTGCTTTGGATGATAGGATAAAAATTCAAAATGATCTGGACAAAAATGGAGAAATGATTTGAGCTAAACAGGTTGAAAGAAACAATATATTACATACATACTAAATGGGAAATGACCATGTAGTATGGAGTATTGTGGAAAGAGATCTAGGGGTAATAGTGGTCCATAAGCTAAATGTGGCACTATTGTAAAAAAATAAATAAAAAAGCAAACATGATTCTGGGATGCAATAGCAGTAGTGTTGTAAGCAAGACACAAGAAGTAATTCTTCCACTGTACTGTGAACTGATTAGTCCTCAGCTGAAGTATTGTGTTCCGTTATGGGTACCACACTTCAGGAAAGAAGTGGACAAATTGGTGAAAAGACCAGAAAAAAGCAACAGAAATGATTAAAGGTCTAGAAAGCATGACCTGTGAGGGGAGACTGAAAGAATTGGGGTTGTTTACTCTGAGAAAGAGAGGACTGAGAGGGGACATAACAGTTTTCATGTATATAAAAGGTTGTTACAAGGAGGAAGGAGGAAAAAAAAATATTTTCCTTAACCTCTGAGGATAGGGCAAGAAACAATGGGTTTAAACTGTGGTTTAGGTTGGACATTAGGAAAAGCTTCCTAACTGTCAGTGTGGTTAAGCACTGGAATAAACTGTGTAGGTTGTGGAATCACTGGAGGTTTTTAAGAGCAGGCTAGATGAACACCCGGCAAGGTGGTCTAGATGGTGCTTGGTCCTGCCATGAGTGCAAGGGACTGGACTTAATGACGTCTAGATATCCTTTTAAGGTTGGCAGGTATCTGGTATTGACCCAGATAGTCTGGTATTTCCTGTCCGGTTTAAAAAAAAAAATCAGAAAATACCGGACACCTAAAATGTCCAGTATTTTCTGATTTATTTTTTTAAACCGGACAGGAGATGAAAATACCAGACACCTGGCAATCCTACACACACTCAGCAATTGGGCCCGGGGCCCTTCCCGAACCCCCTCTCCTCCCCTCCCTCCCCCCGTTTACCTAGTTCTGCAGGGGAGCTCTCTTCCAGCACAGACTAAGAAAACAAGATGGCCGCCAGCAAAAAAAGCCCCAAAGGTCTTAAAGGGGCCATGCTTTTTTGTTTTGTTGTTGTTGTTTTTTGCTCAGTAACTGTCAGGGTCCTTTTTTATCAACAACTTTGGTCTCCCCCTTTTTTTTCCTCAGTGTTTTTTTTTTTTGGGGGGGGATGTTGGTATTTTCGGTTAAACCATCTGGCAACCCTACATCCTTTCCATTTCTATGAATCTATCCCTTCTTCCAATCTTACAGAAATGTACCTCTTACACTGTTCAAGGTTCACTTTTTCAGAGGGAGCTCTTAATTAGTTCATCATTCCATCAAAGCCTATGAATATGCACCAGTTCTTTGTAATCTGAGTACATTCTCCAAACTTTGACCAAAACCACACTGGTGTAGATTAGGGATGTTAAAGTAAGTGTGTGTGTGTATTTGGTAAATGTGTAACCACTGACATTTTCACCAGTTACATATTTACATGCGGGGGGAAGGGTGTTGTGGTGCTGTTTGGCAGGAACCTGTACACACAGGCTGCCTCTGCCTGCCCTCTCACTCTCTACTGCTGCCTCTGTATCAGTGGCAGCAGTGCATGGGGACAGGCCGCTCCCCAGGAGCTGGTGCTTGCAGAGAGCCTGCTTAATAGAGAGGAGGCCTTGTGTGTATAATTATGCAGGTTAACCAATGAGCTCATGTTCCTTGGTTAACCATTTAAATGTCTACACTATCATATCCCTAGTGTAGATAAAAGATGTCATTTATTAATGACAGAAATATCTGAAGCAATTAGAGATGGTGAGAATCAGAATTCATTGCAAACAGAAATAAAAGAGGAAAACTGCAAGCTATGTCCTGAACTTTATCAGGCTAAATCAAATTTGAAGAAATAAGGTTTCTCTTAAGTCTACAGTAGTTTGTGATAACTGGAAAGTTTTCCAGTAAGGGCCAATTTCCCCAGTTCATTGATGTTTCTATCTCCCAAATGGTCTTTTTGTCTTGTGTACGGGTGGAGGAGGAGAGGTAAGTCTGATGATATCTCTGCCTCTTACTTTATATCCTTCAGATGTTGGGAAAAAAATCCATGCTTTGTCATGAGTTTAGGCAGCCCTCATTGCCTATGTACTTCCCACTCAGTCATATGAATTGCATAGTCTTGCTTGCAGCTTCTGTGTACCTTAAGTTTGATATGTAATACTCTTTGTTTAGAGCTCCTTTTTTAAATTTATTTTGAGGGAACTGGTTTGTGGCATTTCACAGGCTCACAACGTATTTCTGTAATGAACGAAGAGCAAAATTGTGTAACTTCATACATAGTGATCATACAGAGTGAACCTCTATAGTTTAGTACTCTGGTCCAGCAAAATCCATGGTGTGGCATGGTTTTAGTTAGCCTCGTGTCCACTTACCTATGTGGGTGTGGCTAAGTTTCCTATGGTCCCATAACATTTTGTTTACAGCTACCAGTCCAGGCTTTCAGTATTGTATGCTGTTATTTAGGTCTATTTTACCCCTGAATATCTTCTAAGAGCCCATTAAGCAGTGGAAGTGTTGGTAACACCTGACAATATTGACTTCCCGTGATCTGGCAGATTCTCTGGTTCGGTACTGGTCATGCCTAAGGGTGCCATACTAGAGAGGTTCAATATGTAGACGCATTTCAACAGAACAGTAATGTTCAATATTTACTTTTTCCCCATAATACCTCACGAGGCTTACTTTGTACAAAAATATAACCATATGAAAGCGGTGAATATGGGGCACAGGGTGTTATTTTGAGGCATAGTGTGTCAAAAAGAGCACATCTTTAAATTTCAGATAGCTTTGTTTTGAAATGGTAAAATTTGGGTTCCATTATGGTCAAGATCATGTTTTATAGTGAAAAGTAGTCTTGTCTTGAGCAGTGATTCTCCTTAACAGATTTAATTGTGGATTTTCAAGTGCAGAATAGCCAGTAACACCAGAAAAATAGTTAAGATAGTAAAGTTCTCTTGTCAGAATTAAGTTAAAGCAAGAATATAACTTTTTTTTAACCACAATGTTGAATTAATACTATCTGATCTCTTGAGAACAGATAATACTGTTAACTAATCCAGTGTTGTTCAATAATATCAAATGTAGAAAGAAAACAATTTGTTTTTCAGTACCTACTTTTAACTAGGTTTTTTTTTTTTCAGACAATATAAAATATATTTTTTTGTATATTTGAATAGGATAAATCTCAGTAGTACACTTCCTCTATTGCAGATGGCTGGAATCCATTTTCTCATCCATATAAGAAAATGGATTATGGGAAATGGGAGCTGTTCATCCCACCTGGACAAGATGGACACACTCCTGTGCAGCATGGATCAAAATTAAAGGTTCTAGAATTTTTCTTATCCACTTTGAATGTAGAGTTTTGGGCCAGCTTGTGTTTTGTATTTATTTTAAATTGTCATTTAATTTTTATTTAATTTGTTTTAGAAAACTGCAGACAAGCACATTCAATGATGTGTTTATCTGTACAAACTGTCCTGAATGAGTAACGTAATGTGTGAATTTTGTGTTTGGATTTTTGAAATCCAATATGATCTACATTTGTGGAGGGGATGGAGGGATAGACAAATGTGTGGTTGAGAAGATTTCAGAAACTGAAGAAAATAAATTGTGAGTATATATTCAATTGGATAGAAAAATAAGGATGACCTACAACTTACCTTTTTAAAAAAATGTTCTGGCTTATTTTTGATATGATTCCCTTAACTGTTAGGGCTCAACTGGAACATGAATTTCTTGCTCGTACTCTTTTGTTTCAGGAAGCTATTTGTGGGGCTGCAGTAATGTTAGAGCTGGTTGTTTCACTTTACTTCTATCATCCAGTAAGTAAAGTAGTATGAGGTCTCAGATCATATTTTATTTTCAATGTCATACATGGCTCCCTGAGGCTTAAGACTATGATAGACAATGTACAACTATGTTAATCACCAGTACTTGGGCTACTTGACAATTATTGGAACTTCTGGACTATCCTATGGAATTGCACCAACATTTTTTGTCCTGATGGTTCAATATGCGTGAGTTCTGTCACTTTAGAGGAGGAAACATAATTTTTCACGAGTTGGGCTAAAGATTGATTTTTATCCAGAAAAATATAGGTGTATACAGAAAATATTTTAGGAAATTATTGTAAATATTTTGATGTAAGCAGAGTACACTAGACTTCTTGTTTAAAAAAAAAAAAAAAAAAAAAAATTCTCCACACCTATAAAGTTAACTAAAATAACAAGGCAAAAGAGGAGGGTGGAAGAATAAAAAGGGAAAACCACAAAATAGCATTGCATTGTAGAATGAGGACTATGAAGAATAAAGGAGACCAAGGAGTAAAGGAGACAAGCAATAACAAAACAAAGGGGTATAGCAATTATAAGCATGATTACAAGCTGGAAAGTAGAGATTTTAAAGAACAAGCAAGAAAATATAGAAATTTGGAGGGTAGACAAAGCCAAATATTACAATAGGATCTCAGGCCTATATGATCAGATGGCAGTTTTCTATCGAAGTGTAGAAGATTTTAGGGAGAGATTGGGAAACTAGTGTTTCAGAGAGTAGCAGGCATTCTAAGAGATGCCTGATAGTGTTGTGAGACTTTAAAATATAGAGAGGAAGATCTGGGAATCTGAGACTATATCTACACTATGGGGTTTTTTCGTCCAGGGAATGCGTCTGCTCGTCTGCTTTTTTTTTTTTTTGCGGATGAGCAGACGCACTCTTTCGGAAGCACGATCTTCCTCCTCCCATGAGGAAGAAGGACTCTTCTGAAAGAGAAGGCTTTTCTGAAATTTGCTCAGTGTAGACTGCCAAATTTCAGAAAAGCCTCTTCCAACAAAACTATCGGAAAAAGGTACACAAATTGCGTTGGGGCATATCTGCAGAGAAGCTGGCTGTGAGCAGTGCGGGCACGCAGCTCAGAACAAGAGCCACATTTCTTTAACAAAAAAGCCGCACATGGCTCAATAGCTTCGGGTTGGCCACCCCGGTGATAGTGGTTCCTACCCACTACTGCCCTCCTCTTTGGCCTGATCTCGGCACCCATGGTTTTTACCAAGTGCACGATGGTGGTGGCAACCTACCTCAGGCACAGAATTATCCAGATTTACCCATACCTCAATAATCGGCAGGCCAAAGGCAACTGTCTAACACTGATCCAATGTGACACAGTGGTGCTTCTACATCACTACTACTCATTTTGGCACCGACCTGGAGCCCCAAAGTCCATGTTAGTAGCAGTTGAATGGGTAGAGTTCATCAGAGCGGTGTTAGACTTGACCTGTACAAAAGCATTCTTGTCCCTGGACAGATTCCGAGACATGGCGAGCCTCATGATAGAGTTATCCAGGTTTCCTCTGACCACAGATAAGGTTTGCCTGCTTCTGTCAAGACACATGGCAGCATATACATATGTGATCCACGGCACCAGACTCCACATGCAGCTGCTCCAGCAATGGCTGGCACCATCTTACTCCCAATCCCAGAGTCACCTGAACAGAGTGGTCACAGTCCCCTTGCTAGTACTTATCTCAGAGAATACCCTGGAAGGAGTCCTCTTTCCCTCACCCCTCACTCTTTCCCTCAAGTTGGTGGTGTTGGACTTCTTGAATCACAGCTCGGGCGCACACCTCAGCCATCTCTGAACTCGAGGGTTATGGACCCTCTCACAGGCAACGTTGCATATAAACGTAAAGGAACTCAGAGTGGTTTGTCTGGCCTGTGGGGTGTTCCTACCACACGTTGGGCAAGTTGATGTGAGCCCTCACAGATAACAAGACCTCAGTGTTCCACATTAAGAGGCAAGGAGGAGTGTGCTTGTTGGTTCTGTGCCAGGAAGATTCCACCTCTGAGACTTCTGCCTCAGTCACAACATCCACCTGGAGGTAGGTCACTTCCTGGGGTTGGCAATTCCCTCGTAGATCACCTTAGCAGGGACTTCTCTTCTCATCATGGCGGTGGCCTATATAATCTTCCAGAGATAGGGTTTTCCCTATAGGAGCTGTTTTCCACTGGTGGGTGACTGGGCAGGGCTTCCTTCTCTGATGCCTTTATCTGCTGTGCTCATTCGCACCTATCCCTCTCATCGGCCAAATCCTAGTACGAATCAAGAAGGACAAAGCTCAGGATGAATCAAGAAGGACACCCTCCCTGGCCCCTTCCCAACCATCTGGACCTATTATCATAGGCCCATGGGTGCTTCTGCATCCCAGTCTTGCATCCCTGTACCTCTCTAAGTGGATGCTCTGTGGTTGAGCTTGGAAGAGCGCACCCTCTTGGAAGAGGTCCATTAGGTCCTGCTAGGAAGCAGAAAGCCATCCGCCAGGCTGTCTTACCTACGGAAGTGGGCAAAATTTCTCCTCCTGTGTGTTGTGGCTTGGTATTGTTCCCAAACGCTTCCCTGTGCATTCTATTCTAGATAACCTGCTACAGCTAAGGAACCAAGATCTGGTGCATTCCTCAAGCACAGTGCATCTTGAGGCTATCTCTACTTTTCATGAGCTGATCTAGGGACGGACTGTTCTCACATGACATGACAGTGAGATTCCTGTGGGGCCTCAAGTGGCTCTATCTGCAAGTATGATACCCCGTTCCATTGTGGGACCTCAACCTGCTCCTCTCTCAGCTCATTGGCCTGCCCTTCAAACTGTTTGACTCCTGCTCCCTGTCCTTGTCTTGGAAAGTTGTATTCCTGGTGGTAGTGCCTTTGGTGAGGTAGGTCTTGGAGATCAGGGTTCTGACCTCAAAGCCTCTGTACACTAGGCAAGGTCCAGCTGTATCCCCACATGGGCTTCCTGCTGATGATCGCTTCCTCCTTCCATGTGAACCAGGACATACTCGTGTCCGTGTTCTGTCACAATCCCCTCAAGACAGCGAAAGAGAAACCTAACATAGTTGTTAAAACTTATTTGCTTTTATGTATGTACAGGGAGCACTGTGGAACCTGTGATCATCCAATGTGACTTTCTGTAACTATGAATGGTTGTTATTCCCATAGATATGACAGAATGCTCTGTTAAAATTTATATAAGGAATATAGGACTGTAGAATATACTCTACTTATGTATATATCTTTTATTTTTGTTTAACTGACTTCAAGAAGAATTCTTATTAAGTTGCACTTGCTCAGCATCTCTATGAATAATATATGATGGTCACAAGTAGGGGTGTGTGTGTGTGTGTGTGTGTGTGTGTGTGTGTGATATTGCCTACACTTTTCAAATAGAGAATAATATTGGAACAAGTAACATCTCTCTAAATGAAGCTTTTTTTCAGTGGGACCACTGTAGGCTACATTCAGTCTGGGACTGATGCCAAGTGTATGGTAAATGTTTATTACTTTTGTATGTAACAATTTAACTTCAGCATTATCCTGTTTTGCTGAATATTTTCCAGAGCCAACAAAAGTAAACCATTGTTCCCTAAATTGGGAAGCTGTTTAGTACTGTCAGGCTTGGCTTTTTCTTCAAGAGGCCATAGACAATCGGTGACCACCATCTATAAGCCACCCAAAGCATTAATTTAAATACAGAAATAAGGAAAACGTGCTATAGTCAGACTAAGTCTTTAACTCAAAATGTCTAATCAGAATGTATTTACACAACTTTTTTTCCTATTAAAAATATTAGGAACCTGATGTGTCTGGGAGTTCCATACTGTTTTCTCTTTAAAAATGCACCTATAGATAGAGACAGCAATCTGCCGACAGAAATGTGTTCAGGTTTCCTAGATAGAACTAAGATTTCAGTCACTGAGACATTTGAGAATGTATTGTAGGTGGAATTTGGGATTTTAACTATATCCGGTCAGGACTGCAAAAAACCAGATAAGAAGATTAGAGGGGAAAATACCAGTACAAATTAGAAAAACAACAAGCACTAACTTCCAAGAGCCCATTTATTATTTGGAAATCTCCTTTTTAATCTTTTTCCTTGAGTTTTCCTCTCTTCCATGTAACATTGCTTATTCTCACTTAGAAACATGTAGCATGTGACTCTATGAGCTTAGAAGTAGCAGATTATCCAGTCAGAAGTAGCTTTGTTTACTCTTTGATATCTCAACTTATTTAGATATCTTTTTAAAGTTCACATGTCAATAAGGATTGAACTTTTAATATGTTCCTCTCTTAAACTGCTTTGATGTTAGCTGCCAGTAAAACTTTGTTTTAAAAGAAGTTCAATTTTTACAGCAGGTTCTGAGCTTTTAAAAAAAGCCAGACATATCAGCTGATGGAATATAAATGCTGAATATGTATTCTTCATGGATTATATCTTTCATGACTATATCATAAAACTTATTCCCATTTAAAACAAAAATAGTTGAAATTACTTCTGCAATGGGTTATAAATTATAAGTTAATTTAGAAGTATTGG
Source organism: Rafetus swinhoei (assembly GCA_019425775.1). NCBI lineage: Eukaryota > Metazoa > Chordata > Testudines > Trionychidae > Rafetus > Rafetus swinhoei. The sequence continues at coordinate 182,742,679 of CM033437.1, read as the reverse complement.
GTTGTGGATAAACTTTTTTAAAGGGAGGAAGAGAAGGGGAGAAATAGCTGTATAGAAATCAAAAGATACAGCTATGTCTTGATAATGTATGAGTTTAAATAATATCACTGAATATTTTTATAGTATAAAAATCTTAAATGTACTTTCTGCTTGTAATTACTACTTAAAGTTGAAAGAGCTTCATAACTTTTTTACGTCATCTTCAACACCATGGAGCACACTTACCTTTTCCTGTTGAGGCCTAATTATATAGCTGCTAATATCTTCAATAAATGGCAAGTAGATTGAGGACAAGTGGAGAATTGGTGAGGAATGCTGATACATATTCATGTTAAAATTAAATAAATCTTTATTTGGAACTATTAATATATACTCACATGTCTTTAATCAGTATGATCTTATTTGTGGTATCCTCATCCATGCTTGGCTGCAACACTCATTTGTTTAGGGTTGCCAGATGGTTTAACCAAAAATACCAAACTCTCCCTTGCCCCCAAAAAAAAAAAAAAAAACCACCGGGGAAAAATTCTGTTGGGGGAGGAAGACAAAGTTTTGAGCAAAAAAAGGACCCCGAGAGTTAAGCAAAAAAAAAAAAAAAACCAACCAAAACAGCATGGACCCTTTAAGAAATGCTTTTGAGAGAGGCTTTTTGGCCGTAACAGGCTGCCAGTGGCCGCTTGCCATCTTGCCTCCCTGTGCTGGGCCAGACAGCTCCCTTGTGGAACACGCTAAGCACCCGGGATTTTCGCCTCCTGGAAGGGAAAAAATCAGAAAATACCGGACATTTTAGGTGTTCAGTATTTTCTGAATTATTTTACCAGACAGGAGGCTAACATACTGGACTGTCCAATTCAATACCGGATTGTCTAGTTCAATACCAGACACCTGGCAACCGTACATTTGTTTCATTTTTGCTTGACAGAGTTAAAGAAAATGTTGTGCTCCATTGATATAATTTGGGAAGATGAGGTTCTGACCCTGAAGGGAGCTAACCATGTACAGATTGAACCTCCCTGTTCTGGCCCCCTTGGGACCTGACCGGTCACAAATGAGGGAGTTTGTAAAACCAGGGGAGGTCAGCTGCTGGCCTCCTAGACTGACTGCTGCCACCCACCCTACTCAGGTTGCTGGCTCTGACTGGGCTTCTGGCCCCCGGCCCTACTACAGATGCTGGCTCTGCTGCAGACACCAGCCCCGGCTGGGCTTCCTCTGGTCCTGTTGAGGCTGCCGCCAGCTCAGCTGTGGCTGCCTCTGGCCCTTCTGCTGCCTGACTCCCAGCCACTGGGGCTCTCTGGTCTGGGAACATCCATAGTTCTGCCTGACTCAACCTGTAATACTAATGTTTCTTGCAAGGCGATGTGAGATTTAAACATGGAAAAACTACATAAAAGCCCACAGTTCTTGTGGTAAGATACTGGCATAATTCCAAGATATGAGAACAAGGTTCTTTGATGTTTTGGCAGCCCTGGCCCCTTTTGGGATGGCTACATTACAAATAACCCAGTGATGACCTGTGCCAACTGACTCTGTTTCATGGTGCCAGGACCAATGAGCTATTTAATTGACGTATTGTCATTCAGGCTTGGGTTGGCCTCTCCTTTTGTGTAGGGACATGAATGACTAGACAACTATCCAATAAGCAAATGCTTATTGGATAGTCGACACGCTAGTTGACTAGTCACTCTTCCCCCTCCCTTCCTGCCTCTATCAGAAAGAGGCAGGAAGGATGGGGGGAAGAAGAGGGAGTGCTTCAAAGCAGCAGCACCGCATGGAGCTTGGGGTCTGCCACTTTGAAATGCTGCATTAGGCCTGGGGCCAGCTGGGACTCCCCAGCTGGCCCCAGGCTGCACACGGCATTTCAAAGCGGCAGCACCCCATGGAGCCCTGGGGCAGCTGGGGACTCTGAGGCCCCAGCTGCCCCAGGGCTCCATGCAACATTGCTTCTTTGAAACACTGCGAGGAGCATGCAGCCAGCGGGGGACTGCTTGAGTACCCTGCTGGCCCTGTGCTCCCCTGGGTTTACTACACTTGAAAGTGCTCTTATTGAGTAATCAAATAGTCGATACAAATTGCATCGACTATTCTATTAGCCAATTAATAGAAATTTTGCATCCCTACTTTTGTGGGGTCCTAGAAGTCAGGCTGTAGCCTAAGCCTGAATGTCTACATCCAAATCAAATGGCCCCTTTCCTTTAGCCTGAGAAGCCCAGTTCATCTGAAATGGATTAGAAGCAGGTGTCCAACTACATTAGAGTCATGGAATTCACTCTTGCATAATAGGATGTAGCTGTGTCCTTCTTTGCTCTTTTGGCTCTAGATTGTGGTGTGGTGGTAGTAGTGTTCACCTAACAATAAATATGTCCACAGTTGTCTCTGATTGATTGTGATGGCTTGCCAAACAAGTTAAACTTGGCAAATAAGTGGGACAGCTGAAAGTCTCTTGCTCCATTAAGAGATGTATGACTTTCTAGGTGATTCTATTCCTCTCTTATCTGTTGCTTCCAAACACTAGCTTTATGAATGTTTCTATTGGCCATTTTATCTATTCAAGGTGCAACTCTAAAGCTGCTCCAAGTGTGAAAATCAGCCACACAGAATGAATGTGCATGGAAATCAAACTTGCTGTTGTGTATTCACGTGTACACAATTAAGTCACAAAACACATTGTTCTTATGTAAGATCATTACTCTACCACAAAGAAAGACTATATTGTGTAAAGGTTAATATTATTCTATACATGATACGCTGTAGATAAAATGTAAAGCAAGGAAGCGAAAGCTATCAAAAAACACATGCATTCTCCTCCATGCAGAAACCAGTCTTGCTACTAGGATATGTTTCCCTCTGTCCCAATAGATACTTATTTTTTCATAATTTCCTCCCCTAAATCCCACCATAATCAAGTCAAACACTAACTGGCTCCTCTGTACATTTTTGTAAAACTACATATATTCAAATTTAGGAAGACTTTATGGTTATGATTATTTTTACACATTTATATGTAGTGTGGGAAGGTTGGAATATGTCTAATGGAGTGTCACACTTCAGTGCTTCGAATGCACTGAAGCTGAGATTTTGTAGGATTTATAGTGTTAGAATGAATATTGTTGATGAGTATCATGATAACGGAGCTTGGAGAATGGTATTGTGTTGGATGAATATTGTCCTGTTAGGATTTTCTGGTGTGGCTTCGTAATATCATGAGGGAATGTAATCAACCTGAAGATTTTCTCCGTATTAATTTTAAATGAAGATTTAAAATGCTGAGCTTTGAAATAGTGACAAGGTCAAGCTGCTTGTACTTTTTTTTTTTTAGTAACTTTTAAGTCAGACTAGGAAGATTATGGAGAGATGGATAATGACACTAATCTAGAATAGGAAATTTTCATACAAGATCATAAATGTGGCTTGTTTTAGTAGTAGTGCTTTAAGTTTTCTGGTAGTCTTTTTGTTATTAAACACTGACGAAAGTGGGTAATAAAACACAAACCATAACAAAAATACCCTGATAGAAGTTCATATACTTCTGTCCCTAAGGGACTTATTAATAATACAGTTCAGGCTGATCTCCCTTACGAATTACATGATATCTATTTACAAACTGAAGTCATCTCCTAGTGAAGAGTGCATTTAGGGCTTGCCTACAGTTTTATTTTTAAACCATATCAAATCAAGTTAATTCACTTTGAAAATACTTGCATAAAGGTGATGCAACTCATCCTTTGCATAGTGGACCGTGCTTGCTTTGAATTGTATTTGGGTTTTTTTTTGTTCCTGTATGCAAAATTGTTGTGCACCAAGTCTGTCTTGCTTCCAGTGGCTGTTCCACAGTGCTGACCTATCTGTTTACTTATCCACCCTCTCTGCCCTGGTATCAGTTTTTCAGGATGGTGCTCTCCCCCTTTTAAAAAATAGACACAGAACCAGATTTTGCCTATTCTGCTGCTACATCCCAATGTATCCTTATTCTGGTAATATAATCACAATATGCAATTGTGATCCTGGAGGCCCACAAAGCATCTGATGTTGTGATGAGACCCTGGATCTTATTGCTGTCTGGGTAGACATATTGTTTCAACAGACTCTTGTGGCTCCACCTGAGAATAAAGTAATTTTTGCAGACATTGCAAAGTAGAAGTATGAGGGGTTTGCTGCTGGGACGCTGACCAGTGCCTGATAAACAGTTAGCAATTGAGGAAGTGAATTGCAAAGGAGGCTCAAAAGATCTAATCTGGCAGGGGATATGTGACCATTTTTTTTTTTGATGAACTAGATAGGATTCTATGCAATTATGGTATGATCTGTCCCAGGCCTGTTCAACACCTGTTGCTTTCAGTTATCCCCACACTGAAGAAGATTGGCTTGACCCATCTGGGTATGAGAACAGGAATTCTGGAGAGGAGCTGCCTCCTGTGAGCCAGAACTGTTTTGTACAATGAGCACTAATGACAGCCAGCTGGAAAGTGAGCCCCAGTCCTACCCTGGCTGAGCTAGATTCCCAGCTGGAAACCCAGGCCTGGACTGGAGAGTCAGATCCACTGGCGGGAACTTCACATATCTTTGCAAATTGCTGCTATTGTTGTTTGGTGGAGATGAGCTAGTAGCAACTGCCTCTTTCTTCTTTCCCGGGATCTTGGCTGTTACCAAATGGTGCCCTCAAGCATGACAGTCACAATCTGTACTCTGTCCTGTACTCTGTCCTGAGGCAGATTTGAATACAAAAAGCTGTAATTTGTGAAGAAAAAATGCCTGTTTAGTGAGGCCTTGCTAACAGGAAACAAAATGTGATTAGTTTTCATAGTTTGCATGAGATGCACATTGCTTCCCCAGTCAAGGCACAAACAGTACTGCTTCCCCTCTTCCCGCCCCCGAGGTACAAAATACTGAGGTACCATGCGTTCCAGCTGGCAATCACTGCAGGACCCTGTCTGGTTTTTTTTTTGCTGTACTTACTCCACATCTAGGGGAGAGAGAATTTAAGATTGAGAAATTGATCAATATTGTTTCACATATCATAGGGAACAGACAGATTCCCATGACCCCAGATATAGATTGCATGCCCCTTTCAATACTGCAGTGCATCTGGCAAATAACTTTACAGTGTATTTTGCTAGTCTGCTCTTTGCCTGTTGAACTGAATAAGACCATTCTCTGCCTCCTCATCACTTGCCTCATCCTAATATTACTGAGAATCAGCCTAACAGGAATGTGGAGGGAATAATTTTCCAGCTCCTCCCTGGTGCCACTCCTCACTCTTTCTTTATAACTGGTGACATAGTTCCAGTCACCCAATCCCTACTAGTGTGGAAGCAAATACAATAGACTGAAATCCAAATCCACCCAGTACCATATGTATACACTGACTGTTAATCACATCTGAGAGTCTCTCTCCTCTCCTTCTGCCTGCCAAGAATAGAAAGTCTCTCTCATGGAGATAAGGTCACACATGCATCCTTAGGAAAAAAAGTAATCATGGTTTGTCTTGGATCTGAACAAGGAACCTTCACTCCCTTTCCCCAGCTCTTGTTGCCATAGCATCTGAAGCAAGACAGTAAAGGGAAGGCACTCTATCCACTTCCAACCAGAAAAAAAAGGAAGACTTGCATCTTCATGCTTGCAGAACTTATGGTTGAATTAGAGCAAAAGTAAAAAACAATGAATAGTCTAGTAGCACCTTAAAGACTAACAACACATGTAGATGTATCATGAGCTTTTGTGGGCATAACCCACTTCTTTAGATGACTGGAGTATTAAAAGTGTGGATCCAAGAATAAATAAGGGAAGGGGTTAGGAGGTGGGGGCGGGGCGGGGGGGAGGAGAGGAGGAAAAAAGACAGTGAAATAGGCTGGCTGAGAAGTGGTGATAGACAAAGAAATGTAGCTCTTCCAGGAGAGCATGGCAGTGGCCCAGGGCAGTATCACAGTTGCTAAGATGACCCTGGGTGTGGCTAAGAACAATATCACCATGGTGAAAGAGAGCCTGGGGAAAAAAGACAGATGCAGAGGCAGTTCATGGATGCTATCCTGAGCCAGAATAATTTCCTGCAAAATGTGCTGCTGCTATCCCAGCAGTCCCTAGAGTCCCATAACTTGGGGTCCACTCGTGTCCTTCAGCTCTTGGACAATGCTGGCTACTGGGACAAACAGCAACCCTGAACTGCTACATCTGCTCAGCAGTGCTTCCATCGACTCCCATTCATTTATCAGATTGGATCTCTGAGCATTGAGAGCACTTTAATCTGGAAGTCCAGGTCTTTTCATTCCTGACAATTCTGAGCTGTGACATGACATTCCAACTGAGGACTAGAACAGCCCAGAGGTAAGGCATATACTTGCCTGTAACATTATATATTCCCACCCTCAAATTGTTGTTACTGTTGTACTTTTGACGTCTGTTTACACTGCTGCATTCATTAAAGTTTTGTGTATAGTTGATTATTTTGTTGATTGATTAGTTACATGTATTTCCAGCATATTACTTTTCCCCTGGTTTCATTAAAACTTTATTTTTATCGTTTCATAATAAAAATAATTCACATTATCTCTATTGTGAGTCGTCATTGCCATTAACACAATTTTTTTTTTTTAAAGAAAAATGAAATAATGCATTGAATTTTGCAAAAGCACACAGGGAATGCTAAGCTTCAACCACCCATCCACAATACCCCAGTGCTCTTTTGAATCTCAACACAGTTGCTAAGGGCTCACCTGTTAAACCATGAGACTTGAAATCCAAACAGTAGGCGTCCCTTTAGGCATTCCCTGTTTGTGTTCTCTGTGGAGCACCTTGCGGGCTGCTTGAACCTCTGAGCAAATCTCCATGTTAAAATCTACTACCCATTCATAAGACTTTCTCTTTTGATCTCTCAAATATTGGGAAAAAACCCCAATGCAGTTAGAACATTCTCATTTTCTGCTGCTTCCTACCCATTCCAAAAAGTAGTGCTATTTGGAAGTCAGATGACCAAGTGTACACTGTCCTTCTGCAGCTACTACTAAAGCAATAACTAAAATGTTCCATTCCTTATATACAAGTGGATTGTGTATGGCAGGGCTATTTAACAGGCGGCCCGTGGGCTACATGTGGCCTGTGGCCCGTTTGTTTGCAACCCCATGGTGCAGTTTGGGTTTACACAGGGCTCAACTGGTGGCCCGCAGGTGGGATCCTTTGAACATGGCCTCCACTGGGAACACGCTCCTCAATGGCGAGGTGTCTCCCAGGAGGGGTGAGCATTGAAAAACGCAAGCGGATGGGCTGGCTGGAACAGACGGGTACAGGGTGTCGGCATTTCTAGCTCTTGGAGGAGGTGCTTGGAGCACCAGGGCATTGTGAGAAGTGCTGGCTGCTTAGCCTTGTGGGCAGAGCCTGAGAGGTGCTGACTGGCTCACACTGGCCACATTTGGGTCTGGCGCCGCAGCTTAAGGCTTAATCTTTGTATTCATGCCTGCCAGTGTAAAAGGAGCTATTTGTAAATATTTGCCTGTATATTTGCATGTACTGTATGTGCAACCACACTTAAGTTGCGGCTCTCAGTGTGTGCTGAGAGTATCATTGTGGCCCCTGGGGCTTCCAGAGTTGAATAGCCCTGCTGTATGGCTTCATTAGCCAGGGCAGGAAGGGATTAGCCAGGTATCCCAGAATAGTGGGATCACACTCCATACCTTTAATGCCCTATGCTTAATTGTAGTTTAGGAATTAAACCCCCCCACAGTTAAGTAAGGGGAAAAAATGTCTTCATGCCATGATCAACTGCACCTTCAAGTACTGAGTGGAAATCCCCTCCCCTTAATGTCGTGAGAGATTGTTTTGAAAGGCATCTCTGATGACGGATTTAGTAGCATGCTGCTGTCTGTATATGCGGGAAATATCACAAGAATGCTAATCTGTGTTTATGCTCTTCCTTAGTCTAAAATGTGTGAACTTCCTTTTAAAGCCTGTATAGGTGTTTTAATAACTCTTAATATGCAATTTGTTTCTCCATATGGTGAGATTGAGGATGGATGGATGGATGTTTTCTTATCAAGACTCATCCCATGCTCTGTTGTGCACATACATTAGTTTATTAATCAGTGTTCAGATCCTTGCTTCTTAAACTTTTAAATAAATCATTAAAATCAGTGGTTGAAAGGCTGTATAATGTGTTAATTAAATGTATTTTTATTGCACTCCCTAAGACTCCAATCTGGCCAGAGTATTGCTGTAGGTATAATGCTGAACTGTAGAGATCTTGTTGCAGCAATGGGGTCAATGCTAGTAAAAAATAAGTCCTGATATATAAAGGGGGTATTTGTTACTCTTTTTTTATGCAATCTGCCATGGGAAAAGAAATATATGTAATAATTTATTATATGAAGAGCATACGCAAAAAGAGAAATGAGACCTGATAAAATGGCCTTCAGCACTGATGGGGAGTTCTAAAAACTGTTCACAGAACTTTATCAGAGCAGGTACCGGGTCAGCACTCCTACTGTTTAGAGACTCAGGGATTCTAAGCTCTTTGCTGCCCTGGCATACTGAATGGAAAATACAGCATCTATCGAGACACCTGAACCACTGAGTTTCCACCTGGTTTGGGTAGGATGTAGTGGGGGGGAACAAAATCAGTTCAGCTTGCTGTAAATGACTGTAGATTTTTGATTGCTGAAATGAGTTAGTTTTATGGCTTCATAATAAATTTATCTGTCCTGATGCACTGTAGCTGATGGTGCTAGGTCTGTGAATGAAATAGTTATATACAGTGTTTTAAATCCTACTTGTATAAGCTTTAAATCTAACTTAATGTAAGTAATTTTGGGTAGTGTTTCTCATTATAAACACTGTTTATAATGGCAACAGTCCGGATTGATGACAAGCCTGAATAATTTCGCTTTTACCAAAAAAGCTTGCAGAGATTAGGAAGCTGTCTGTAAAATATCAGTGGTGGTTTAGGGATTGTTTTTTTTTAAATCATCATTAACTAACTACTAACAGGTAGTTTTCTTTGATAGCTTGTTTATAATTGAGTGGAGATAGATTTTAATCTAACAGAAAGGCAACTCAATTTTATCATTTATTTTGACTTTCTGGGAACCGCAGCAGCCTTCCTAATTTCTCTGTGTATGATGAAGGAACTAAACCTATACAGCTCGGGGAACAAATAACATAGGTTTACTTTGAAAACGTCACTTTCAGAGAGAAGTGCTAGCAAAACACTTCCCCCGCCATAGTTCTTCACCTTTCTTACCTTGCACCCAGAGAAATAGAAATATTGATTATTCACAGTATGCAGCTTTAATACTTAATCTTGGAAGAGTCATGATCTGACTAATTATTATTTACAGTATTGCCCAGGGGTGGGCAATAATTTTAGACCAGAGGCTACTTTGGAAATTTTTGAAGTGGCCCTGGGCCACCCCTGGAAGGGATGGGGCCAGGACACTTCCATGCTTCCGCACACACAGATGCTCTCCCACACACAGACCCTGATTGGTCTGGGGGTTGGGGAACATGCAAAGTCTTTGCCCCCCAGCCCCGAACCTCCAGCTGTCCTGAACAGCTGGCGGTTCCCTCTAGGCACCCTTGCCCCTGGTATTGGAAGGAGACTTCACATGCTGCCCCCAAGTCAATCAGGGCCTGGGGATGGGGAGCATGTGAAGTCATTTGCTCCCTGTCCCTGCCCTGCAAGGGAGTGCCTTGCTTAGTCAATCACCAGCTGGGCAACAGCTGGAGGTTGACTTGAACTGCTGAGCCACTTGCAGGGTGGGAGGAGACTTCACATGCTTTCCCCACCCCCAAGCCCTGATTGGCCTGGGGGTGGGTGGAGCACGTGAAGTCTCCTCCCTCCCTGTCCCTGTCCTTAGAAGCACCTCACCCCTGTTATAAGCACCTTGCACTCCTTGCAGGGTGGGAGGAGACTGCACGCTTCCCTCTGCCCTAGGCCCTGATTAGCCTTGGGGCGGGGGGAGCGGCAAGTCCTCTGCAGGTTGGATCATCTTACTTGATGGGCCAAATTTGGCCCACGGAGGCCCTTTTGCCCACTCCTGGTTAAATAGTTTGTGCTGAATGCCCTAGGTAGCCATGATTAGAAATGTCTAAGAAATCTAGATATACTCTATTTACTTAATGAAAGCAGGCATGTACAGGAAAAGAAAGCTAACTGCAAAGAACCTTATCAATACTTGTTTATAATTTTTAGCAACCTATTGTGCTTCTCTACTAGTAGAACTGCCTACTCCATTTCATTCAAACTACACAGGATTGGCCCAGGTGGGCTGTTATGGTTTAGTCTCCTACAGCAAATAAATTAAGTTTTATTTTTGATACTGTACTAGAGGCTGTTGTGGCTCACCACTGCTGACTAGTAATCCCCACAGCACAGTGATTAAGCAGTAAGACTTTACCAAGTCAGACCTTATATACTCCTATAAGACTTCCCATGTAAATCATAGTAGCTGGCTGGTAACCAACTGATGCCCTGGCATCATGACAGGGAAGTGGACTTCTGAAAGTGCTGTCTTTTGCATGAAATAAAAACCCACCAAACTTGTCCTTATTGGTCAGAAAATGGGAAGGAAAATAGGCTACCAGGGTCATGTATGAGGTCTGGTAGGGGATAGGGTATGGATCACGCTTGTGTTCACCCTGTCTGCTGCTGCTGCTCAAGATACTCTGGCAGTTGCCGGTACAGTGTGTGACCCTGCTGATGTGGTGACAGTATGAGCCCAGTATTTTAGAATATAGCTTTTGGGATATTATTTTGGCAATTTGCCAGTTTTCTTGAGCAACACAACTCAGATAAGGCAGATGGTGGTTTTAGGGAATTAACTGTCAAACTTGAATAGACCGTAATAGATTAATCAAATTATGTGTCTTGCCCCAGGACTTTGTCCTTATTGAATTTCAAAGATCTTCTGCAAACAAGGTGTTGGGAGTGTCCCCTCAAAGTGCATCTTGATAATGGAATTTCTGATAATTTAGGCAACCTAAATATAGAGGCCATTATCAACTCATCCTGCATTAAAATTACTATAGGTCTCTCAGTTAAGGACAATTTTAACAATGAACAGATCTAGATTTCCTAAGGATTATCAACCTCATTTTTGATTGTGTAGCTTCAGATTTGATATACAAAATTAAAAACTTAATGACTTACTTTACTACTCTTTCATTGTACAGTACTGTCTTCAATGGGGATGAGTGGGTTTTGGAGCAAATTATGTTGAGAAACCAGAGGGGGCTGTCCTGTGAGTATTGCTTTTTTTTGTTTTTAATTTAGGTTTCATCAGTGAAGAGAGTTTGGTAGGAGGGTCTTAAAATATGAAGAGTTAGGGAATCCACACATGCCAGCAGATCCCATTTTTAGGAGAGTCTGTTTATTGATTAAAGTTGTCAGATTCTGGCAAGATGGAAAATGATAGGCCAAAGAAAGTATTGAACTATTTTGTAGGGAAAGAAAATACCTTCAATATTCCTTGCACACCTGTGATATGCTGGGGTCTTGATTAATGTTAACTCTCAAACCTATGTCATCCTCTGCATTTGCAGGAATGTGAGAGTCAGGAAATAGCAGGTATTAGATCAGCATGGTTACTTTATGATAATTCTAATGGCATTGAAGTTAAGATTAAGTGTTTATGTGGAATATTTATGCAAGGCACACGAGATAGGTGGTAATATATGAGGTATGTCATAATTGTATTTACAAGTTCCTGTCCCTCCTGAAATGGCTTAAAACAGTTATTGTGAATCTAACCCGTATCATTCTATATGTTATTCCAAAGATCGTCTTTAAAAAATACCTTCAATCCATTATACACAAGAATTTAACTGTAACATGCCAAAAGCAAAGTTCTGATCATAAATCTGCTATTGTGATGGTGACTTCGTTTACTAAAATGAATTGATTTATTTTCTTTCACAACTATTCTAGGGACTAGAAATTACCCCAGGTTTCCACTCGTTTAATATTGACGACAGCATTATAATAAATAGTTAAGGAGTCGGAATTTTAAAGGCTTTGTAGAAGATGTTAGTTCTGCAATATAGATCTGTTTGTAAAGAGCCCTTTACCTTCACTGAATGTAAACAAAGAGCATCTTGTGAAGCCACTGTTTATGTAGCAGATTGTGTCATCTAGGAGGCATCTTCTAAACCACTTATGAAATCTTCTGATTTTTATCTTGTAGGCCCAGGTTGAAGACAATGGGGCAGAAATGCTATTGAAAGAGATTGTTGCCATTTTTAAAAGAATAATTTCTAATGTAGCTCTCAAGATTCAGACACTATATCTGAGTTCCTTGTAGTTTTTATGTATTGTACTTGCTAAATGATTTTTACTATAGTAAATCAGTTTTTTCCATCTTTCCAGTTAATATAGCATAGCTTGGATATAACTTTTTTTTCACATGGACTTGATTGGTATATTTTTTTAGACTAGGAAAATGAATTCCTACAAGTTAAACTAATACTACACAAGTAAAATAAATACATAAAAAGAGAAGTTACTTTATTCATCTAAATTACTGAAATATGTTTTTCAGTGAGTCATTGCAAGATATGCATCTATTTAATTTACAAATAGAGTTATATCTCCCTCTTTTGGAAAACCAAGGCATGACCTGTTTTAGATTATCTTTTGCTCCTTTCATACATTTGTTGTATAAAACTAAATAAATACAAAGTCCTCATGAGCAGATATTAAGTATTCATAATTAGCAAAATGCTAATGGTTAGGAACATTTATTAAAACATAATGTATTCTAGAGACTAGGTTAAAAGGCATAAGAAGATAATTTTGACTTCTAGGCAAATTAAATTTGTGTGGAATTTGTACATAATTTTAGGAACAAGTTGACCATTTGTACCCAATAGTTAATTTAAAAAAAAATAGTTTCCGACTCGTCTGTTTTACCTCTCCCACTTCAGCACATAATTTATTGGGCAGGGTTTGTTCACAGGATATTTCTTTGCACAAACTTTTAGACTTGACTGCATCTCGTTAACTTTTATATTTCAGTTAAGATTGTATGAGGAAAGCATTGGAAGTAGGAGAATATCCGTTAATTAGATTGAGATTTGTACAATTGTGACTTGGTAAACTGTTTTTACTAGTTCTATCTAAATTTCAAACCATTAGGAAGCCACATGGCACTTGGACAGCATCAATTGTAAGATGGTTCCTCTTACTCTGTTTTTGAGCCTGAGTAGGAAAACTACACTAAACTCCATAGCTACCTACTGGAAGTGAGTACAGTAAAACTCCAGTGGTCCGGCATCGGGCACTCCTGATGGTCCGGCACCATCTGGAACCCGGCAGCGCTCCGGGCAGCTGGACAATTGGAGCTGCTCTGCCCCCAGCTTCCCCGAGTCAGCCGCTGGTTAGTTTCAGCAGCGGCTGACTTGGGGACGCTTGGGGCAGAGCAGCTGGGGTGCTGCCGGGTAGGTCCCGCAGTGCCGAGGAGCGCATCCCCCCACTCCACCCCAGACCCCTCATAGCCCCCCCTTCCAATAGTCCGGCATATTTGATAATCCGGCACCCCCTGGGTCCTAAAGGTGCCAGATTATCGGAAGTTTACTGTATTTCAATTTTATTCACTTAAATCAACTGTAAGCACATTTTTGTCTTATTTTCTGGTGTCTGAAGTCCGTTGCTCAAAAGTCAAAACCAACAGACTTTATAGCCCACATATATAGGGGGGGGGATAGCATCACCAGCATATTTCTATTCCGTATTATGTTTGTCATCATTGGAGATAATCAAATATCAATTTCCTGTGCTTTTAAAAGCTTGCTTACTATTCCTATATCTACTGGAAACAGGAGAAGGTCAGTATTGTTTAAGAAGCAAAACCAAGCTTCATACACAATCTGTTGAGTGATGGAGGAATTAAACCATGAAGGAAGGAGAGGGAGTCTCCATAGTTGCTACATAACTTCCTACTTTTATTTTGTTAGTGATGTGAAGTGGCCAGATGGAGAACAATGAACAGTGTAGGGAGACAAAAATGGGGGCTCTTAAGACTGCAATGCTGACTGAGGTAGAGCCATAGCTATATTATATTATTAAAAGAATATTTTTGAACTGGAGTTGTATTTGTTAAATACCAGCCAAAGGTTTAGTTTTTACTGCTCTTTATCTCCTTTTGACTTGGTATTTATAGGTTTTAATTACCTAGGTTTGAAGAGACCAAATTCTAATAAACTTAGTCACCAGCTCTTGACAAGTTGAATTTTTTCTAAGTAAATAATTCTCATGAATATCAAAATGGTCAGCCTGGATATACCCTATAACAGTGGTCCCCAACCTTTCGTGGCTGCCGGGCACCTGGGGGCGGGGCCACTCAAGCGCCGCGCGTCAGGGGGCTGGGCCGCTCACGCGCCGTGCTTCTGGGAGTAGGGCCACGCATGTGCCGCACGCCCGGAGGCGGGGCCGCCCATGCGCCACAGGCCGGCACTGCGCATGTGCCGCGCACTGGGTGTAGGGGCTGCTCACTCGCCCTGCTCCCAGGGCTGGCACCGCACATCTGCCGTGCACTGGGCATAGGGGCCGCCCACGCGCCCTGCACCCGGGGCTGGAACCATGCATGTGCCGTGCGCCCGGGGCAGGGGTCACCCATGCGCCACGTGCCCGGGGCCGGCACCATGCATGTGCTGCACGCCGGGAGCGGGGCCAGCCGAGATGTTTCAACGGGTGCACATAAATGCCCCGGCGGGCGCCATGGCACCCGCGGGCACCACGTTGGGGACCACTACCCTATAATACAACAATATCTCAAGAAAAAAATCTTTGTCAGCTCTCTCCTTCCCTCTCTTAGTCCAATCATTAACTGCAGGAATTGAGAGATGGAACACTTAGTTCAGGAAAAAAAAGTGGTGTTTTATATTATTTAAAAAAAAATGGTTAAGGCTAACTTAATCTTTACAAAGAGGGTTTTATGGGCACGCTCCTGTTTGAAGGCAATATTGTCTTTAGTAGTCTGATCATGCTGGCTTTCAGATCAGGTTTGTTATCTGTTTGAGGTGTGTGCTTTCTAAATGCAAACCCCAAGTAGTTGTGGTTTCTGTATTCAAATAATCTTGTCTCATAAATACACAAATGTGAAGCTAATAAAATGCTATAAATTCTAGACTATAGCGATAATAGCTTCTTATTTACTGCTCTTGTAAATAACTCATTGACATTTGCATATTTATATTAAAAATGGGTCCACTCTATCATTATGCAAAATATTGTTAGTCTGTGATGGCCAATTTATTTTAGTCACTGGCTAAAAAGCCACATTTACCAACAATCATTTCAAGTGGTCTCAAGCTATAAAAGTAATGAAATAATACACAGTGTTTCAGAGCAGCTAATTTATTAGCTTGTTTTTGGAAATATCCAAGTCAATTGTCTCCACTATTTTTTCTAAATTACTTTTTTTTTCCCCAGTCTCTGTGTAACAAACCACAATATAGTTTGTATCATATTTGCTAAATTGCAGACACGCCAATCTTTGATGTACATTAAATTTTGTAGAGGATAACTTGCACACCCAGGCTCTCGAATTCAAAATAGTGTACAAGTCCTCATTGTTTATTTTCCTGTCCTCCTTACATTCAAACCCATATACTCTACAGTTAAGTCTTTGGCAGAAGCGAATTAATTTATTCCATCCTAGAATTTAAAGGGATATGGTTCACCTGAAAATTACATTCCCTACCGAAAACTTGGAATATGAATTTAAAAGTAGCCGAAAGTTACTGGAATAGAAAGATTAGAAGAGAGGAGAGAGATCTTCTGCATAATCTGTTTCACTTCCATTGCACTTGCACTGCTCTGGGAGAAATCCATCACATACATGTTCTTCCTTAGGCAGTGCAGTAGACGCAAAACTGAATAGGCAGTAGGCAGATGCAAACCCATGGAGATGAGGTGAGCCTGAGCATAAATTGGGTTGATCAAGAGAAAGGAAACCATAAAGCACAGAAGAACAGAGGAAATCTTGGGGCCAGGAGGCAGAGAATGGAGGCATATTATTTTTAAAAGGATTCTCTATACATTAAAAAAAATGTAGACCATGTCTTTAATTTTTAGCCAATGAAGCTTCTTTAACTTGTAATCTTTTTGTTTTCTTATTGCTGAAAATTGAATCTCTCATAACAGTAACAACGTAAATGCTATCTGATACTGGAGGATATGTTCAAAAAGTTATTTTTGTTTGTAAGAGTTCAATCACAAACCCTAAGCCTTTAAAACAAAAGCTTCAATATTTCAATGTTTATACAAAATTATATAAACATTTATAGTTCAATTATCTAACAAAGCCTAAATAACAGTGCCATTTCTTGATTAGTTCTATCTATATGGTGTGAAGGAGCATTTTCTGAGAGTTTAGTAAGGTAGGTTAGTAAGGTTTTTTTGTTTGTTTTTGGTAAAAACTATTAATAGAAGTGCAAAATATTTTTAGTGACTGAGGGCTTGACTACCCTACAAAGTTTTGTCAACAAAAGTCATATCAGCATGGAAAAAGCAACATAACCATAATTGCCAAAGTATAATCACACTCATTCCCATTGTTGACAGATCATGTCCACATTGGGCGCATCATCGTCAACAGCATGAGCAATGTACTGTGGGTATATATCCCACAGTTCTTGGTGACACCTTATCTTGCTAGGTATTGTGGGAAAGTGGAACGGAGCATGGCACATCTTTGGACCATGTGTCCTGTCATGCATTGCTTTCTGTTCCTGCCCTCCACTGGTTTCCCGCTTCCTTCCGTGCCATCTTTTCAACTGCCGTTGGTGGATCCTGCGCTTTTCTCCTATGTTGTTAAGTGTCATGAGGTCGTCATGCATTGCAGAGCAGTTAATTGTGAAGTTACTGATAGAGGAAGACTCACATGCACCCAACATTCTGTGTAACATGAAAATCAGCAACTTAGCATTGCATTTGGCATTCACGGACCAGCCTCATAGGCTAGACCTCTGCTATTGGGTTAGGGAAATCATCACTGATTGGTCTGATTGTATCATCATTCAGGTGTGGGATGAAGAGCAGTGGCTACAGAACTCCAGGATACGTAAAGCCAACTTTCCTAGAGCTGTGTTCTGAGCTGGCCCCAGACTTGCAGCACAAGGACACCAAAATGAGAAGCTTCAGAGGGGTAGCTAAGTTAGTCTGTAACTGGAAAAACTTAAAAAAACAACAAATAGTCTAGCAGCACTTTAAAGATTAACAAAACATGTAGATGGTATCATGAGCTTTCGTGGGTACAACCCACTTCTTCAGATGAGTATGAGACCAGACCAGAATGAGTTGCCCTCTTGGTAGAGAAGCGTGGGGCCATTGCTGTCTGGAACCTGTTGGTTGCAAATCAACTTGGAGTAGGAAAGTCTACCTTTGGGGCTACATTAATACAAGTGTGTAGGACACTGAATCACATCTATTATGGAGGTCTGACTGGGAAATGTACTTGAAATAGTGGACAGCTTTGCAGAGACGGTTTTCCCTTTGCAAACAGAAAACTAGGACAGTCTGATAGATGGAACACACATTCCTATTTTAGCCATAGACCACTTTGCAACAGAGCACATAAACAACAATGGATACTTTTCCATATTGTTGCAGTCACCATGGACAATTCTCAGACATCACAGAGTGGTCTGATAAGATGCATGATGCACACATCTTTAGGAATACTGGTCTGTACAGAAAGCTGCAAGCAGGGACTTTCTTTCCAGACCACAATATTACAGTGGAGAATAGGAAAGTGCCCAGAGTGATCCTGGGAGTCCTGGCTTATCCCTACAGCCCTGGCTCATGAAACCTTATATGTGGCACCTGATCAGCTAAAAGGAGCATTTTAATAATCGGCTGAGTAGGTGCCCTATGGCAGTCAGATGTACCTTTGGCAGATTAAAAGTACGTTGCTGGTGCCTCCATGGTAGGTTAGACCTTATTGAGAATAATATTCCCGTGGTCATATCTGCGTGCTGCATTTTGCATAATTTGTGTGATCCTAAGGGCAAAATGTTAGCTCAGAGGTAGAGTGATGAAGTAGAATGCTTCATTGTGGAGTTTTAACAGCCAGATTCTAGGAGCTAAGAGGGCTGCTATTAACATCAAGCAAGTTCTAAGAAAGCAATTTGACAATGAGGAGCAGTACCATACATTTGTTTTGGAGTTGCTTTGCTGGTTCCTCCCATGTAAATTTTTGGTGCTACATATCCAAGTAAGAAAATATTTTAAAAGCCTGTACGTGGAGTTGAAATGATTGCTAGGTGAACTAGTGAAACAAAACAAAAATGATTTACTGTAATAAAACTTTGCCTTTATTGATCAAGAGAAAGCACATTGACATTCATCAAAACACGTGATTGTTGCTCAAGGAGGAGCTTGGAAAGAAAACAACCTCATAACTGTCTAGCTATCCTTGCTAAAGTTGTCAGAGGGTGGACTGCAGGGGAAACCGAGGAGTCCCCAGAAAATGGAATGGAATGTGGATGTAAAAGGGGACAGGGTTGCTTGACACAGAATTTTGCATGTGCTGCAGTGAAAGTTGATCCCAGATCTACTCTCTCTGCAGCATTATTGAAGATCCAGAGCATCTCTGTTTGCTCCTCCATTACTTTTTATCATCACTCAATTGTATTCCTAGCTTGATTCTCACTTGTGTCCTGCCTTTTGGCTTTCCAGAGCTCCTTTTGTTTCCCCTCTTCCCTGTACAAGGGTGCTGCAGCACCTCCCTGGTTGTTGTTGTTGCTTATTCTTATCCGCTTATCTGCCAGGGAGAATTGGCAGGGTTGTCTGGGGTGTACCTCAGAGGCACCATTGCTGAAACACAAGTGGACAAAGCACAGTATTGAAATATTTCACTTGTGTGCACCTTTTTGTAACCTACCAATCACTTTCTCTCTGACCCTTCCTGGCATACATCTTTGCAAACATCCAAAGCATGTTGAGAGTTCCAGAAACAGGGAACAGGTTAGGTGCATACGGAGAAAAGAAAATACAGTGTTTGCTGGCCTTTCATTGAAGTTTTGCAGATAACTCATTCTCCCACACTTTTCCATGGGGGATCATTCTAGCAGGCATCTAACTTCTGAGAGTAAGCAATGAAACCAGGGTACAACTACTGAATGCTTTGCAGTTTTTGCCTTTCTCTCTATGTACCTTGCCTATGTGCCGATTTGGTCCCCGCACAAGTGATTACAGAATGGCATTGGATAGTGCTACTCAATGGGAGAAGGAGCAGAGCTGCACTGCCATGGAACCTGTGGCAGAGGATTAAGGAATACTGGCAGGAAACTTTCCTGGAGATGTCTCTGGAGGATTCCCATGAGTTTTTAGTGTCCACCAATGCCTTGTTTGGCCATACCATACACAAGGCAATGTCCAGCTTACAGAAACACATCCAGCCTCCCACTTTTCTATACCCTAGATCCAGCTTCGCACTGCACAAGCCACAGCAACTCTACCCTGCATCACATCTCATCCTATTTCCTGCCCTCCAGAGAGCAGCTGCTGAGACTGGCTATGGAGTGGAAAAGAGTTCCTGGCTACTTGCCCCAATGAGCAGCCCACTGGGAACTCTACATCCTTATCTACCTCCACCTCTTCATCAATAATTTCATCCTCTGGGTTCAGTTCCCTTTCTACTTCCTCTAAAGTATCCACAGGGCTCTTGGCAATGGAGGTGGGATTGCCATCGAGATGGCATCCTGCTCTTTATAGTCACTCCAGTGCTGTACCTTAGATTTGCCTCCCTCGCCTTATGGTACTTTTGTCTCAGCCCCTTTATTTTTGTGCTGCACTGTGAGCAGTCCAATTCATAATCCTTTTTGCACAAGCCTTGGGAAATGTTCCCATATGTATCCTAATTCATATGGGTCAAGCACAGCTGGGACTGCACAGACTTCTCTCCCCATATACCATACCTTGCCTTGCAATGGTCCAAGTGGGGAAGCATTTGGTGCAATTGCTAGACATCATCACTTAGGAAAATGTGGTGAGACAATCCATGCTGAGCGAGCAAGCAAGCAGGAAATGGAATTTAAAATTCCTGGGGTTTGCAAGGGGGAGGAGTGGATTGTTGTTTATCTGGTTGCAGGACAGTGGAGTTCAAACTGTGACCACAGTGGTCAGCATGGGTATTGTGGGTCTTTTCCTAGAGGTCAATAAAAGCTGGCATGGTTTTTACACTGAAACTGCTAACAAATATTAGCCACTGTGTTTCCTTAGCTATTAAAGTTGATACTGCTGCATGCTTGTTAGCATTAACTGTCCTGGTGCATGTATTGTCAGTGCAAGCTACCCTATGCTTTTCAGAACACTCACTTTCTGCAGTGATACTTTCATTAGAAAAGGGTATGTATACACAGAACACTAACACCCAATTTGTGGGACCTGGGCTTGTGGGAAACTTGATGTTTCCAAATTAGTGCTTGTATGTCCACTTTACAATTGTTGGGCCCGATTTCACAGTTGTTAGCATGTCCATATTGTGCTGTGCAGACCCTCTGATTTGAGGTCTGTGGCGTAATCTGCATTCACCCTGCAAAATGATATGGCTTGGACCCAAGTTTCAGCAAGGAACAGCATTTCTATACTCAGAATTTGCAGATTGCCTGGATGGATGGCAACCACATTCATGTCACCATTTAACAGTCTTGGTACAAGTAGCAGAGACACTTAACAAGTCATAATCCTGAAGGGCCCACATCTATATCACAGATGTGCAACCCAGGAGGGCTCAGTTGGCAGAATGCTCTTGACTGGTCCAAGCATCCTGTTTAAATGTAGGGAGTATACAGGAGGCTTTTCTGCGCCACTAAGCAAACCTTTCTAGTTGTTTTCTTCTGCTGCTCCTGATCCACAATTAGGGTTGCCAGATGATTGAAACAAAAATACCGAACAACCCCCCCCCCTCCCCTCCCCCTCCCCCCAAAAAAAACACTGGGGAAAAATTCTGTTGAAGAAGAAAAAAGGGGGGAGACCAAAGTTGTTGAGCAAAAAAAAAAAAGGACTCCAAGCTCTAATACCTTATGTCTGGCCCAAGCTATTAGACTGGATGCCCATAGCCTGGCCTTGTTAGCAACTGTGACCTTCACCACTAGCCGGGGCTTAATGCTTGGGTCCTGAGTGTTTGCTGACCTGAGTCAGACTGTTGGTGTATGGATGGAAGGGGAGCCTGTGTCAAATGTGAGTCACGGTGAAGGATTAGTGTGCATTGTAGATATACCGAAAATCTTTTACTTAAACCAGTAACAGTGATGACAGCTTGACAGCTTTAAATGGGGAGCAATTTCATAAGGTTGAGAATTAGAAAGACCAATAGAGAAAAGCCTTCTAGTGTAAAGGACTCCTTTTTGCAGGTCGCTACCGGCTGTTCTATGTTTAGGAACCATGGATAGTAGAAGTCACGATGTTCCAATTATACTTAGCAGCAGGTTTCCGGTCTGGTACGTGGTGATTGTATAGATCATATTTTTAGGGTCCCAATGTTGCCAGCTTGCCAGTCATACAATATTAGGTGTTTTCCCCCCTTAAAGTGTCAACTCCTGGAGTCTTATGACTACATGAGAATCTCAGCTTTTGTCTTAAGTTTCTAGTCAGCACTGAAAATATGACACAAGTGCATCCCAATGGCTTAAAAATAGAAGGCAGATAAAGGTATATGTATAAAATGTAACCAGAAGACAGACCAGACACATGCGCGTGCGTGCGCACATGCACACAGAGACCACTATACACCTTTCAAATTATACCATTTAACCCAGGGTCCTCTTATTCCCAGGTTCAGCTGGGTTGGCATTTTAATATAGCCCATCTCTTTACCAGTATGTCAAAGATATTCGTAGCCTGATTTAACTTACAATAATTTTGTATTGTACTCACACCTGCTGATGTTTTGTATTCTGACCTACTTCATCAGTGGCTTTCA
This sequence comes from Rafetus swinhoei, assembly GCA_019425775.1. Lineage (NCBI taxonomy): Eukaryota > Metazoa > Chordata > Testudines > Trionychidae > Rafetus > Rafetus swinhoei. The sequence goes on along the minus strand of CM033437.1, from coordinate 182,720,774 downwards.
TTGGATTTACAGTGTTCATTTTCACGTTATCCAAAAAAAGCTTTTTAAGTTTCTAAGCCAACTTGAAGCCATATTCCGCACTTGTAGGCTGCCAGATTCCCTCAGCTGAGAAGTTACTTAGTATTGATGAATTGTTTCACTTGCCTAATGATCTTGTATCATCTCCCTTGTATGGTATTGCAAACCCCAAAAATTCAAAAATCATGCCATTGGCTAATAAAAACCCACAACTTGTTAAGAATTAGTGTTTTGATGTCTTTTGACGCTAGTATTGCAAATACAAATTTGTTACCTGATTTTGGCTCCTATTCTGGGAGCTCTTGATGGAGAGGAGGCAATTGAGATTGGGGTCTCATTGTGCAAATATGTAGGGGGAGATGAACTCTGCTCTAAAATTTACAATCTAGTACAAAACATAGTAGAGAGTTTATTTGGAAACTAGAACTGAGACCAAAGAACCCTTCTCACAGATATTATGTGGGAACTTACAGCTAAAATCTCTCCCCTGTGATTTGTCTCAAATATGCCTCCTGCTACATCTTATTTTTAAAGGAATAGCTTCCATGAAAATACAAATAAACATTCAATAATTAAATATGATCAGTCAAATTAATTTCTAAATGTATTTTGCAATATAAAATCATTCCAACAATTACTTTTGTGTCTTTGTTGGGGGGCACAAATTGAATGAGTCAACAATGTGGTGCAGTTTTGAGAGAGGCTAATATAATTCTGAGTTGTATTAACGGGCACATAATGCATAATAGATGGTTGGTAATTGTATTGCTTCTCAGCATTGGTAGGGCCTCAGCTGGAGTAGTGTGTCCCATTCTGGGCACCAGACTTGAGGAAAAATCTGGATAATTTGGAGAGAGTCCAGAAGAGAGTAGGGAAAAATGGGAGAGTGAGGGGGAGAAAAGAAAATCTGAAAAGGGTTTTTAAAAAGTCTGTGTGTAGTCTTGAGAAAATAAAACTTAGGGAGAACATGATGATTCATCAAATATGTTAAGAGCTTTTTGTTCATATTCTCCAAAGGTAGGTTAACAAGCAATTAACTTAAACGTAGATATTAAGAAAAACTTGCTACTGTAAGTGTAGTTAACCACTGGAGTAGGCTTCCAAGTGAGGCTGTGGAACCCTGTCATTTGAGATTAAGAGCAAGTTAGAAAAACATATTTCAGAAATAGTCTAGGAGGTATGCTCAGTCCTTCTTCTTCAATAAAGAGTGCTTGTTTTGATCGCTTGTTGAAGTCCCCTCCTGCCTTGCATTTCTGTGATTTCATATGTATGTATTTTTCACTGCCCACCTGTCAGCCGATGGTCAGGGCAGTGAGTGGTGTGTGTGTGTGTGTGTATTATACACCCGAGACTTCAACTGCCAGGACCGGGGTCCCTTAGCAGTGGGCAACCTGGAAGAGGTTGACGGGCGCCCAATAAGTTTACAGGAGAGCTTATACACCCGAGACTTCAACTGCCAGGACCGGGTCCTTAGCAGCGGGCAACCTGGAAGAGGTTGACGGGCGCCCCAACGGATCTGTCCCTTATGACCGGCTGGAGTTCTTTTAAATTGTGCTTGGTTCTGTTACAGCAACTGAAGGAGTCAGGTTAAAGCTTAAACAGTTACTATTTTATTGTTACAGGGTAAACTTAGCTGGTAAATGCTACTGCTGTGTTACAGATAACACAGCCACTACAAAAGGACAGGACAGAAATTACACTTAAAACAAAAGTCACTTACAGGTACCATGAAACCCTTTTGGTTCTCTGAGCTCTTATTAAATGCATGCAAAATAGACACATAGCAGGTATATATTCTCACCCCCATGCGTTCCAGACTTGGCGTGGCCAGCGTCTTTCTCTCAATCCCTCGGGAAGAAGTAGGGCGAGGTTGGGCGTCCCACAGACCTCGGGAGTCAATCAATACCTGCCAGCAGGTATAGATGATTGGAGCTCAAATGGGGTGGGCTACTAAACCCCTCTTTATACCCCTTGGGTCACGTAAGCTTCTTCCTGGTCTCAAGTGGCCAATTAGGAAAAATGGCTTTGAATGCCAAGTTTCCCACGAAGGGTGCAAAGCATAATTCACACCTGGGAAAATGCAGACAATGGGCACTTCTAGTATGTGATGGGCGAAGATTCCTCTCCTGGGACAGTGCAGGCGTGTCAATTACTGGTACTAGCCATCAGGCGACGGAGGCCCCGGGTCGTCAGCCAGCCCATTTACTGTCTGGTTTCTGTTTATGGTAGTCAGGGACAGGCAGCACACCTGCGTTCCCAGGGCATCAAAGGCTGACTGCTTTTCTCTTGCTCTCGGGGGGCAGGGAGGGAAACAAGATGGGGTTCATGTCTGGCTACACCACCTGAGTTATCTGCAGGGCTTAAACCCGCAACCTTCAGCACTGCTACGAAGGCCTCTTCTACATAGGAGGAACAGTTATTGTGGGTTGCCGGAGCATGTAATTTTATATTTTATGAACGATTTATTGGTTTGACCCTGTTTATTTTAGATCTGGGTTCTATTCCCATCTTTGCCTGAAGTGACCTTGTGCATGCTCTTGGTTATTTTAGCTGTGAAATAAAAATGACCTTTGATCATAAAAGTTATGAAAGGCACATATTAACAGCAGTAAATCGAAGCACTTAGACTAGAATTCATGGTACCTTGGATTACAGATTAATGCACCTTTCTTACTGGTCTGTGGTGAGGCAGTCTCTTATCTATCTAGGTGTGATTTGCAAGCATCACAAGGGGTTTACATTTTTCATGCCAGGACAAGGCTGCCTGTTTCATGGATAGTAATGTTACATGGAATAAATGTGCCTGAGTTGTTAACAATGTTTATAGCCCAGAACAATGTTTATAGCCCCTAACATGGGAAGATAGAATGGGAGGGGTGTGGCCAGGATGCTCTGATCTCCAGTTACGTTGGGTTTCAGAACCCCTAAGTGGCTGTAGGAAACCACCTGGGATTGTTCTAATTTATACTTTTGCAGTGTTGTGCTAGACAGAAACCAATCTAAAATTTGAAAACACAAATGTAATACTACCTTTGCCTTGTGTCTTGGTTTGCATTGATTTTTATGCTTTCTCGGTGGTGCATCTTAAAATCAAGGCCTCTTGGAGTCTGAGGGCATGTCTGCACTAGGAAATTATTTTGAAATAAATAACTCTCAAAATTAACTATTTTGAAATAGCGTGTCCACACTACAGGGAAGCCTCAAAATTGGTCCATGGACATACTACCTTGACTTAGAGCCCCAGGAAGCATTGGGGAGTAATTATTTTGAATGACCCTGGGGAGTAGTTATTTCGAAATACCAGCAGCAGAGCATCCACGCTAGTGCAATTTCAAAATAACTCTTTTGAAATAAGCGTTATTCCCCGAGGAAAGCAGGAGTACAGATTTTGAAATAACCAGTCCTTATTTCAAAATAACGAGCTTGATAGTGTGGATGCTCTGCTTGTTATAAGGGGAGTGTAAGACCAGGGTCCAGATAGCTGATGTATTTTTATCTCATTGTTTAGCTGCCCTGATGTACTTCACTTCAAATGTCTGGTTTTTAATTTCTCGGCCCTTCATATACTTTTGACATTGTTCTTTTCCAGTTATACTCTTGCATCTTTTCTAAATAGTTTCTGCTAGCTTGTGAGAGCTCTCAGAAAAGGTCACTGTGTTAGTAATATCCAAGACCTGACAACTCCTCCATATTCTTAGTAAGTAAAGATCTGTTCCCTCTGTTAATTCACATAAAGAATACCAAAGGTTTAGAAAGCTTGAATTGTAGTGAACTATCACTTAGAACCCTGTCTTGGAAATGTGCAATACTGCATTGAACATATTTCTGATCTAAATACTAATTTTAGGGTAAAATAGTTTAGGACATTTAAAAAGTTAACCTAATGGTTTGAAACTTAAGTACTTAATAATTCCAAAGCACTTGAACAGAACAGAAACATCATCCATATGTTTAATTCTGCTCCCAAAGATGGAACAGAATGGCAAGCGTTTGAGTGCTAATAAGAACAGAAGAAAATGTTGGGTTGGTGAATTGTCCAAATTTATTTTGGTTTCTATTACAGCACTGATTCTTAGAGGGTATATACTATAGTTCCAATATAACACACTGTGGTGTTTTTATTGCTGTTTAATAAGGAAGAAAGAATTGCAGTTTTGTAATTTCAATCATAACAGTCCCCAGAAAGATACTTTTAGATCTGTAGGGTTAGAAACCAATCTTTAATTTACTCTAGAGACTAGAATTACTTTTTTGGGTCTTTCAGAGTTTCCAACTTTTATATAGTAAACCTCCTTGGAACTATTTTTATCATCAGCGTATCACTAGAGATTTTAAAATGATTCTGTAGGGATTTTCTGTGTGCTATATTGGCAGCAGCTTTTTTGCAGTTCCTTTGATCAATTCTATCACTTGATCCAGAAGTGAGTTGAGATTCATATACAAGCTTTCAGACCAAAAGTGCAAGTTGAATGCATATTTCTTCTGTGACATGGAATATCTGGCAATACAAAATATTTTGTAAATGCTTCCTCTACTGTTAAAGAATTTATGCATTTAGTTTGTTTGAGAGGTTCAATGTTATTTAAATAGGCATTCATTCTAATATTGCTGCTCCCTTATTTTCTTTCTACTGTGGCTAGTACATAAGCCTTATTGTTCTTGTGATGCTTTGTAACTGTTTGAATAAAGTAATGATTGACCGTTTAAATGGAAAAACTTAAACCACAAATAATCTTGCAGCGCCTTAGAGACGAACAAAAAATGTAGATGGTAGTATGAACTTTCGTGGGCACAGCCCACTTCAGATGACTCCATCTACATTTTTTGTTAGTCTCTAAGGCGCTGCAAGATTATTTGTGGTTTTTTAAGTTACAGACTAACATGGTTACCCCTGTGAAACAGTTTAAATGGAGTGATAGGCTACCACGTACATCTCTATCTAATGCTTGATCAAATTTTTAAAAAAGACTGGGGATGGAAGGAATTCTGAGAGTATTAAGTACAGTAATACATATGCTGAGTAGTTGTAAAGGAATTTTAATTAAAATTATTGGTAAGCATTTTATGTCTTTTACAATAAAGCGTGCCGTGTGTGTGTGTGTGTGTGTGTGTGTGTGTGCGCGCGCACGCATGGGACAAACTTAGTTCAGTAAATAATTTCATCGCTAAGCAATAATTTCATCCCTGAGTTGCCACACACACACGTCTTACTCTGTGTTTGTATTTTTCTACTCTGTGTATGTTACAAGTAATTAAAGTAACTGCCTCTTCCCAATCTCGTTATACGTAGTAGTGCACTTAACACAATAATTTTCATTCCACATCAAACTGCTGTGGGTACAGTAGAAATGCCATGCAAAGGTATTGATATTGCATCCAACATTAACCGAAAGACTAATGGAATGAATGACTGCAATATTCTGTTTGACAATGAATACTCTAGTTATGCATTAGGAGTCATATTTTGCTTTATCCTTTATTTTCCAGCAAAGTTTAACTTGGGCAAAATGCCTCTCGTGCTCAAAATTAACCAGCCACTTATATTTTCATTTGAAAATGTGGTAAGTATGCTTTCCTCTGTGGGGAATATGTGGCTTGGTAGAAGGGATGCAGGAAATTGTGTTGGGGGAATAAATGGTTGAAGCTTGTAGAATTCAGTGATTGAAAAAATAAGAAATGTGCAATGTTTCTTGAGCAAACAAATACACTGAAGTAAAAGATTATTATAATTAAAGTACATGGTTCTTTCAGGTCTCTCTGTAAATAGACTAATGCCTATGCTTCCACCATTTATTTCAATATGCAATTCAATACTTGAAGCTGTATGTTATAAACTTGTTCTAACATAAATATAGAACAGTAATTCTAGGTCTGATCATTGTGTACGTAGAAAATGCAGTCTCTGTTTTTATTGCTTATATTGTTGATTTTAAAACTCATATCAGAAACAATATTTTTTGGTTTTGGGGCGTTACTCTCTTAAAACACAGTGTTCGGTAGTTTTTTTTTCTATAAAACAGCAATCTAGCATTGAAAAGCCCCACTGGGCCATATTAATGATGGGTAAGTGTGAGAGTGAGACCCAGGGAATGTTCTCACTTCAAATTGTGTGACAAATTACAAAATACTTCCTCATTTGGTGTGCTAACATAATCGTTATCAATTTATTCTGGTTGCTTTCCCCAACAGACAAATAATACTATGATCTTGTCAGGATTGAGCATCAACCAGCCAACTCGCATTCAGTCTACATTTCATTTCATTATATTCTACATTGGGTTATTTGTGTCACTGTACTTAACTTTTTTCTTTCAGTATGAGATGCAACTTTTTTTTTTTTTTTTTTTTAAGCTTAAAGTCAAAATGATATAAGGTGAAGACACACACACACTGTTGTCAGCCGACGGTCAGGGCGGTGTGTGTGTGACACCCAAGTCTTCAACTGCTAAGGCACAAAGCCCCGTCGCAGCGGGCAGTCTAGGAGAGACTGAAGGGAGCCCCGAAGTTTAACGTCCGTGACTTTACTGCTAGGACCGGGTCCCGCAGAGGGCTGCCAACAGGCAGACAGATGCCCCTTGTTAATAGGAAGAGCTTATTACATCTCAGATTTTAGCTGCTAGGATACAGGACCCCTCCGCAGCGGGCAGTCTAGGGAAGACTGAGAGATGCCCCAATGGATCTGTCACCTGGTAGTGACACGATCCATACGCCCAAGCTCCTCCTATACCTGTCCCTTATGACCGGCTGAAGTTCTTTTAAATTATGCTTGGTTCTGTTACAGCAACTGAAGGAGTCAGGTTAAAAACTTAAACAGTTACAGGTTTATTAAAAAGGCTTATAAAGCATATGGTTACAATGGCTATTGCTCTATTTCTTAACTGCTAGCAAATACAGATCTTAAAAAAAAATGGTTACAAAGAAAATAAAGATAGAAAATAGAAATAATGGTACCAAGTGACAGCTTAATCTTTAAAGAGCTCTAAATCTATGTGTACACTTAAGACAAAGGACCACATTCAGGTACCATTTTTACCCCCTTCTGTGCCTCTCGACTCCAGCAGGTCAAGCCAGGGCCGGTCCCTCAAATCCTAGGAAAGACGAATACGAGGTGGACGTCCTCGTGGAACCTCGGGAGGCAATCACCTAACCCGACCAGTAGATAGATGGTAGATTGACACTCAGAGTAAATGTGCTGCTGGACCCATCTTTATACCCATAGGGGCCGGTATCTTCTTTCTTATCTAAGATGCCAGATTGTGTTGGTTTGTCTTTGTGACACCAGTTCTTACAAGCAAGTTTCAAGTTAATTTACACTTGCAAGAGAGATAACTAAATTGTGAGTACTAGACATTTTTTTACTGGGCAAGAGATTCTTCCCCCCGCGGACGGCTGTGTGTTCGTATCAATATGGGTTTCAGTCAAGGACACTCCTCTGCAGCCTCTTGGTCAGCAATTGGCGTATCTCTGTTTACAGCCATTCAGGGTTACAGCAGCCTGCCATATCCAGGCAAGCAAAGATGGATGTTACAGGGGGGGTTCCTGTCTGGCTACAACTGTCTCTGTCTCTGACAGAGACTGTCTCTGTCTCACCCACCCACCATTGGAGCACACAGATAAACATCATCTGAACAGTCCTGAAATTGTGGTAAGATAGGGAGTTCTCGCAGGCTCTAGTAGCTACCACCTTCAGAAAAAAGAAACCGGTAATTCTTATCTTTAAATTAATTCTTCTTCAAAACCACTGGCAAATTCATTCACAAAGTATGGAGAACTATAAATGGCTTCTAGTTTTATATTATGCTTTCAGAAGCACAGCATATTAGATATGAAGTTAGTGAACATAGATCTATTCTAGAACAGAGCCTCTTAATTGTAGGTCACAATTGAAAATTCAGTTGCCAGAAGGTATCCAAGAATTGTATGGGAAGCCTGAGGGGAGCTATTGGGTTCTATCCCTGAGAAGTTGGATGGGAGCTTCTGGGGCTATTGCAGGACCCAGTGCATTTGCTTTGGTCCTGTGTCTCTTTGGTCTGGGCTCTGAAACCCACTCTGGGTGTCACAGATTGATGTGTGCAGTTATAGTGTCGTTTGGCTTTAACTCAGCCACCCTCTGTCATCATGATGATATGGGAGTCAGGCCAAATTTGGGTGGTTGGGACTGCAATCTGTGAGATGTCGGTGGTATCTCCAGTGTAGCAGATTGCAATCAGCCCTGTGGGCCAAGTGTCATTGCCATGGTTTGCAATGTATACTTTATTATTTTAATGCATATATTTATATACAATGGCGAAGAATTGTTTTAGGGTTGCCAGATGCTTTCAGTGAAAATACCGGACACACTTGACATTGCATCACAATCTACATTACATCTTATTTAGAAAATATCGGACACTTATATATTCTCATTTATATTTTTTCAATTTCTTTCCCAAACAGAAAGCTCAAATACTGGACTGTCAAGTTCAAAACTGGACACCTGGCAACCCTAAATTGTTTAGGCTTTTTTTTCCCCCAATGGTAATTACAGTTTTTTGATAGGCCCTCAAGGTTCACAAATGGGTTCTGAGTCCAAAAAAAGTTGAAAACCACTTTTCTAGAAACTGTCAAAAATAGAAGTGGAATTGGATTTTACAATTCTAATTCAGGGGATGGTTTATCTACAGATATGCACAGGTTATGTGTGATTTGAGACGTAACTTCTTTGGCTGCTTTTTCTGGGCACCCTAAGCAAGCAAGCAAACCACCAGGTAGCAATTTTTGCAACTACTTTTTGTTCAGATTTATTTAATATGGTTTACAATGCTTTAAATACTTTTATCCTGTTACTGTGAGGAGAGCCTGAAACCTCCTAAACCAAAATGGGGGAAAAAATCCTACTTAAGTCCATCTCATTTAATGAGAATAATGTGATTTTTGTCTAGGTTCTGTTTGGAAAAGATTATTTGATTAGAATTTGTGAACCCCACTAAATAGAACACTGATGGACTTCTCTATAATTAGTTCTTGTCTTGTTTAACTTTCAAATGTGAAATAAATTGAAACAAATTTAAAATTAAAAATAGCCTTAAGTTTTATAAATAGATTGTCATGATTCTATTCGAATGATAGCAAACACATCCATTACACGAGTCTGATTGTGATTGTTAAACACATGTGTGACAGCAGATAGAGGTTATTCACATCAGCTACATTTTTAAACTTCAACAAAATCACCCATCCTTCACTGTCAAAAGGGGCTCCCAGTTTTGTGAAGACCAGAGTGTTTTAGTTGCATCTTCACCTGAGATCTGTATTTTTTTGCTTGTTTTTAGCTTTACTTTTGCAGTGTGGATGATAGTGGATTTTTTTAAAACAAAACATATTCAGAAATGATAGTTATTAGGCAGTGATGCTTTAAGTGTTTTATAAGAAACGTTTGTTACACTTTGAGCCATCTTCTAGGATAGGGGGTTCTATAAATAAAATGTGTTGCTGCCTTTCTTGTTATGTAATGACTAATTCTGAAGTTATTATCCCAACCATATAGTAGGTTACACTAATTCTACTGGGAATTGATCTAGTCTCCAGTGAAATGACGGCATCAAGAGACTAGAATACTGTAGATTAGCATACAGATGCTACACGGTTGTTGTATTATAAGAAAACCCTTCAAGAAGGGTTCAGAAAATCATATCCTGTTGAAGTAAAGAAAGGAGTTTAGGCAGCCAGAACTAGGAGAAATAGGAATTTAACCCAGATACAGGGATTAATGTCTTTATGCTTCTGAGTTTGTGAAAAACGTCATGGATTTTTTTTTTTTTTTTAAAAAGATTGCTCCTTGGATATACATAGATTCATAGATCTGTCTGGATATGTATTTTAAAGCCAGTTTGAATCTTATGAATTTTTTTAGAGTTGCACCAAACACTAATGTCTTCAAATTGGTCTCCATTGATGTCAGTGAAAGCTGGATTGAGTCATGTATGCCGAGAGAGAAGGATTTTTTTTTTAGGGGTTGTGAGTTTTGTTTTGTTTATTTTGTAAAGACTTCACAATTGTTGACATGGGTTCAGCTTCACCAGCATTAGGAGCATCATGAGTTGATGTGTACTGTAAACTGGATTCTGGCTGCTTGTTATTTTTAACGCTACTATGTGTACTTGCTTGTCCAGATATTAAGCTCTAGCTCAGTGCACAGTTCCATGATGTTTAAAATGACAGCTGCAGCTGGTTCAGGCAACAGTAGGGCTTTTTAGTGCTGTTAACAATGGTGTGGCCAAATCAGATACAGTAATATTAGGGAACATTTTAAAAAAGCGTCTAGTTGAGAGAAAGCACTACTGAGTAAAATTGTTTCATGCAAGAGGCCAGACTTATACTTTCTGATTACTTGTGTAGGTAATTGCCCTTTTTAAGAAACTCTTCTAGCATCTGCAAAGTTAACTGTGCCATTTTTGCTAGAGCTAAGAGGTCTTTTATATCTTTGCATAACAATGTTAAAAGTTAAATTGTCCTAGAATAAAAGCTTAGACCAAAAATAAATTAGATCAATAATCTGCTCTCTTACCTCCTTCAAATATCAAATAATTCATTTTAACTTTTATAATACTGTGTAAAGTTTAAAAACTTAAGTTGTTTTGCAGTAGCACAGCCTGTATACAATTGCATGTTTAAAGAGTAGTATGTGAGAAACACATTTATTCTATAAATAAAATTTCAAAAAGTAATTTATTTAGCATTTGGGGTTTCTAGATATAAAGGTATGTCATTATTAACTCAGAAGCCTATCCATTCCCTTAAATAAATATTACTCCAATAGGTCTTTCAGATGAAAGCAGCAGAATTGGGGACTGAAATGAGATGAGCTCTTCAGAAGAAATTTCTACAAACCTATTAACAAAGTGCATTCAATTAGTCTATGAAATTTGCAAAATGATTTTTGGAATCTCTATGGTATTGAAATACAAAAAGCTATAATGATTCCAAATGCTGGAAGTATGGTTTGATGGGTTACTGTGTTGTTTATGTAAATGTTTTATATGGTAGAACTATAGCTAAGTGCCAAAGAATCTGGGTTAATGTGAATTTTAAGTATGAATCTATTTTAAGTTTCTTTGAGCATTTTTCATTACATAATTTAAGGAAGCCATTTTACCTGATTTAAAATTCATTTGAATATTATGTTCAACTCATTTTATCACTTCAAAGTTGATTTTTGTGATGATTTGAATTTTCTCTTTTTTAAAAAAAAAAATCAGTACAGTTGTTAAATAGCTGTTTGGTACTGGAAAATAAGTTGGATTCTCAAAATACATGCAATATGTAACAATTAGTTGACTATTGTCTTTTCCTCCAGACATTTGAACAGAATGTTTAATATGAGAGGTTAAGGACAAACCGGTATGGCTGTGGTAAAGGAAAATTGTGCAAAAATCTTTCAAAGTCCAAGTACGTTCCGTTAGAGAAGAAACTCATTACAGGTTGGACTGCCCAAAACTGGCAGGACCATGGGTGTTCCTGGACCAGGGCGTCCTCGCTAGGAGCCCCAGTGGCCAAGAGAGTTGGTAGCTCAGAGCCCGGCGGCACTGGAGCCCCAGTAGCACAGCAGGGACCACGGCAGCCCCAATATCAGGACCATGAACGTGGCAGCCACCGCAGCCCTGATAGTGGGGCTGGGGAGAGTGCGATCAGGGCTGCAGCAGTCCCACATCCTATAGCAGGGGAGGGAAGGTAGTCTGGGGAATCAATAGCAGGGAACCTCCCAAATTGCCTCATATGGGACTGGTTAGGGTTCTGGACCAGAGAGGCCTACTTCAGAGTATGTAAGTCGACCAACCACTCACTGCAGGGGCAGTGAGGAAATTGTCCTGGCTACTCCATCACTTTCTGTTATAGAACTTCTTGCTCCTTTCTCTAAAGCATCTGGTACTGGCTCAGCTGTTGGATACTAATCCAGCTTCCTATGTCACCATAGTCTGTTCCATGCTCAGCTCAATGTCTATTTTCAGATTCTCTGACCCGTTCCACAGAATTTCAGTTTGTCGGAATAAATGGGACCCTCTTATGATGATCCTCCTATGCCTGATCACCTATCCTTTGCTAGCCTCAAGTAACATTAAACTATTTCCACCTACTCACTTTTCTACTCTTTTAGACCCTAATGGTCTTGAAGCTCTATGGCACACCCATAACCACTACAACAGCATAGACAGGGGTGGGAAGAATCTTGGAGTGCCAATTCCATTTAATCTTGTGAAGCTCAACCTAATCCCTGTTGTTCAATAATTTTCCTCTGGTGTCCAAGTAAGAGTACAGTTGGTGACTCTGTCTTCCCTCCAGCACCATCCCCTGCTTTATAATATGGTTATGAAATGGAAACTACTCAACAAACTCTGCAGCAACAGAGCTGTGGTTGCTAAGCACATAGGTCCTGAGGGCCCAAGGAGCACACCAGATATATCAAGACATAACCACAATAGAGTCTTGGACTGGATGCCAGCCTGGCCAGCTTTGAAAACGTTCAACATACGAGTTCTCATTCTCTCACTTCATTGAAAGTTCTTAATATAAGGATCTTAAATTGTACTTATCTAACTAATCGTGTAGTTGATACTGCTATGCAGAGCTGCAGCGGGAGTAGCTCCAGGTGCTGACTTGAGCTGGGACTGAGCAGTCCTGGCTCGTGCTTACTCTGGGAGCCACCTGCACTGCAGCTCTGCATTTTAAATGTAATAAAAGCCACCATCCCGGACCAGCGTGAGCTGGGATTGCTGATAGAGCCAGCGGAGAGGGTGGGAAGGGGGAGGAGGAGAGCAGGCAGCACTGTGGAGACGGTGCAGGGGGAACCGGCTTTTAAGATGTTTCTCTCCCTCCTCTCTTTGCTGCCTCTGAGAGACAGCGGTGGGGGGAGCAAGTAGTCGATACTCCAGTTGACTACTCGTTTACATCCCTAGTTCTTAATCTCCCTCCCATAACCATTGTCAAGATGGGTCCCAGCCAGAATCCTCCTACAAAGATGTGTGGCAAATGATTTAATTGCAAGCAAAATACATGTGCCAATAAATGTCTGTGTAAGATACAAAATCAGGTGGAAAATGTTGGCCTTCAGGCTATTGAGCTCCTGAAGTTTTAAGTAGAAGAGGCAAGGGTCTAGTTTTCCTATTTCATAGATATCCATCTCTTGATTGGAAAATCACCTGTTTCAAGGAATCCGAATAGAGGTTTAGAACCTCTTCAGTACTGTTTCTGTAGTCCACCCCATTGCAGAAATACTCTTTTAAGGATACAAAACCAATGAGGCATCCAGTGGCACCTTGAAGACTAACAGATTTAGTAGGGCATAAACTTTCATGGGTAAAACCCACTTCATGAATTGGAGTGGGGTTTACAGATGCATGGGTATATCTAAGGACAAAAAAAAAATTCCCACAAATATCCATGAAATCTTACTCCCTAATAAATCTGTAAGTCTCTAAAGTGCCACAGGACTTTTCTTAGTCTATATCTGCAAAAAAGAAACACATCTCTCTGAGTCTTTTAAGGATGGACATTGTCCTTGCCTTGTCTCCATCTCTTCTTATCACCAAATGTATAGAGAAGCAATGGAGTCCCCACTGTTTGTGGAAGATGTGGAGTGTAAGGCAGTGTTTCTCCACCTTTTTTTTTAAAGTACCCCTTTAAAAAAAAAAAAAAAAGTACCCCCAGTACTTACAGTTTTCAGACACACACAGGTTTTTTTTCCTACCATTGCAACACATTTGTTTAAACAACTTAATCGTAGCCGGGCGGGCGATGAAATTTTTGGATGTAAAAAGTACAAAAATAATCAAGTGTTGTAAAACTTAAACTAAAAATTCACTTTTCTCCAAATTTCAGTTGTGTTGATGTACCCCCCCAGACTTCTCTCGAGTACCTCTAAGGGTATTCGTACCACAGGTTGAGAAACACTGGTGTACATCAAGAATGTTCTTCTGCCCTTTTTCTATGACAGGCTTGATCCTCCATGGTAGGGACATTGTTGCATGTGAATGTGCTGTTCATAAGCAACTGATTGATCTAATGTCACCCCACCTTTGTTCTAAACTATGAAAGCTATACGAGAGCTAGGAATCATTACTAAAAATCAGTTTATAGTGGTACTATCCAGAGGAATAGATGCCGGTTTTATTGGCCATCAGCATTTGTAATGGCATTGGCATTTGTATGTCTGGAAACGGAGGCCAACATATAGCCCATTTCTAGGGGATGTGTGTGTCTCTGTGATGATAGCATATACAGGGCACATTGTTCCTGGCATGAAAAAAGGGGAAAGGTTCTAGGGAACCCCAGAAATAGAGGGAGATGGGAGGTGACACAAAGTTTTGGAGACAGTGAGGGAATGCAAGGAGGCCCTGATGTGTGTGCTGCCTACACGGTACAACCCCCATTTACATTACTTGTATTATTAATCTTCAAATGCATGGGTTCTCACCAGATGTGTTCCTATTTCTGTTCCATTTGTTGTGCTTAACCCATCTTTGCAAGTGATGACCGGGAAGCCAACTCTTAGTAAAAGTTGCATTTTTATATTATGTTAACAGAATCAAATATGGATTGCCACTGTTGCCTTCTAATTTATGAGAAATGCTTGCTCATTTTTGTTATGATGTATGAGTTAAGAGATTCAGAGAAGATTCTCATATTATTGAGAATGGACTTTGAGTGCTTGTGTATATATGAAGTTATAGTGTCCTCATTTTATTTTCTAGGTGGTGATCCGTAGTAAAAATGGAGAGATTCTCTATCGTATTTCACCTTGGGCAAAATATGTAGGGCGTGAAGGCAACAATGTGAATTATGATTGGATGCACTGGGAGCCACCACTGCCATATGTGGTAAGGTTTTAAGTTAGATTTCAAAAGCTTTTTAAGAAGTGAATACAAGCACGGGCATGTTCTGTGATTTTTGTCACTTCAGTCTGTTTTGGGGTGTGTTTTAATTATAACATGTGCATTACTTTGCATATGATGTGTCAGTGTAATGGTTAAGACTGAGAAGGCACTTACATTATTACCTATTTTTGTGCACTTAACATTTTCTGAAAAAAATTTCTAGGTTGAACCTCTAAAATCCGGGACTCTCTGGTCAGGCAGGACCACTGATATTGCTGGACCAGAGAACCCCGGCTGGCCAAGTTCAGAAGCACAGCCTGGGCTGGGCTGGCGTCAGGAAGTTCAGCCCCAGTGGGGCCAGCGCGGGCGAGAGCGCAGCCTGAGTCGGGGCTGGAGGTTGGGGGTCCGGCAGCCAGGAATGCAGCCCTGGTCGGAGCTGGAGTCATCTGGGCGTGCAGCCCAGACTGGTGTCATGGCAGGGACACGAAGACGCAGCTCTTGCTGGGGCTGGAGGCAGTAGGTCCAGCCTCTGTCCAGGGCTGGTGCGATGTGGGACACAACCCTGGCCAGACCTGGCATGGTGTGAGATTGGAAGCAGTGGCAGGCAAAAGGGAGCACAGCTCCCAGCTGGAAGCAGAGCCAATAGCTGAGTAGGGAGCCTTGACCTCCCCTCGTACGTCAAAGTCCATTGTTCGGGACGACTCTGGTCCCGAGCATCCCGAACAAGGGAGGTCTGACCTGTTCTTGAAAGCTACTGGTCTACAGACTAAGCCCTAAACTAAGCCATAGTAAAAACTGTGCTGCCATGCCCACATGGACTTGTCCCCTACAGTTTAAAGGAATATATGTTGCATACTGCTCATTGAATGATGTTTGGCTGATAACTTCCTCTTTTTAGTATTTAAGTCTAATGTACTATTTGAGTGTTTTTGCTTTAGTTTTTTTGATACCTTGATTTCATTCAGTTCTTCTCATAATTGATCAGTGTCTTTTTTTCCAGAATTGTCATCAGTTTTTCTTCCCTGAGCCACTGAAGTGCTGAAGAGTGATGGATATTATATTTCTCCCCTATCTTCTGTTCATAGCCTCTCTTCAGCAGCAGAGTGGAATTAATATTAGGTCTTTTAGTATCTCTGCTGTCTGCAGGGTTGTCAAGGCCAAATCCCCACTCTGGCACGATGAATGCAGAAGTGGGGGTTCGCAAACGTACCCCAAAACCTTATCTTTCCAGGCTTTGGTATAAAACTTCCCCCCAAAATCTTTTAAAAAAAACTAGATTTGGGGGATAAAAATCTGCTATCGCCACCCAAGTAATGATAAGAAAACCAGGGAAGAGATGACTTGGGAAATCTCAGCCCTAAAGTAAAACCAGGACACACAAAAATTAAGCAATACCAGGTTAATAAAAAAAAGAAAGAACTTTTATCTCCACCACAATACTCCTGTTACAAGCATAATGACTAGATGGAAAAAGTCACCAATTAATACACTCATGTGGGGACCCCCATGGGCCAAAAGCTTAATTACAAAGGAGAGGAAAACCCATTTTTAAATGCACAGACATCAGATTCCCATTCCCAAACCATAAAACAATAAAACCTAACTGATTTATCTAAACTTTACCCTACTTACAGATAGTGAAGAGTCTTTTCTTGGAGAAAGAGACTGAGGGAGACAGACATGTATCTGGAGAGAAACTGCCCAGGGACAATGGAGAGGAAAAAACAAAAATTCCTTTGTCCCAGTTTGAAATTCCTATCTGCATTTCTATTGGCTGAGCAGATATCTGCCTAGGTACAGTTAACTGCTTAGTCCCCAGGCTGCTGCCCAGCTCTCATGGTCATGACAAGGGTTCTGAATAGCTGTGGTGAGATCTAAAATGCTGGTCAGTTTTCATTTTGCTATGGTAGAAAATGTAAACTTAGTAGGAAGAACACATGCAGAAAATGGAGTATCAGTTATTTCCAGCAGCAATATCTTTGTTTTCAAGTAATGAGACAGTTATCCCTTCTACTCCTAGCCCTTCTAAGTCACCTTAGACTGCATGGCAGACTCCTTGGAAATTTTCTGCGGAGGAAGTGCAAGAAAAATCCCACAAAGTACTAGATCTTCTGCTCTCCTCTAGGCATATGTCTATATATACGTTGAACCTCTCTGGTCTGGAACTCTCCGGTCCGGCAGCATCCGTGGTCCAGAGGCTGTGTAATCTCCATCACTGGAGATATTTAAGAGCAGGTTAGATAGACATCTATCAGGGATGGTCTAGATCAGTGTTTCTTAAACTATGTTCCACGGAACACTGATGTTCCGTGAACAACACACAGGTGTGCCATGACCTCTTCTTTGTTTTTGTTTTTGTCTGACAACAATTTTTTTTTTTTTTTTTTTTTTTTGAAGAAAGCTTTCATAGGTGCTCCGCATTTAAAAAAAAAAAAAATTATTTGGTGTTCCATGGTCTCAAAAAGTCTAAGAAACACTGGTCTAGAGGGTGCTTGGTCCTGTTGTAAGGGCAGGAGACTGGACTTGTTGACCTCCCGTGGTCCCTTCCAGTTCTAGTGTTCTATGATTCTATGACATCTAGAGTGCAGTCACAGCCTAAAGGCCACAGCTAGCCAAAAAAAAAAAATCCATTCTTCTTCTTGTG
The DNA here is from genome assembly GCA_019425775.1 of Rafetus swinhoei. Lineage (NCBI taxonomy): Eukaryota > Metazoa > Chordata > Testudines > Trionychidae > Rafetus > Rafetus swinhoei. The sequence goes on along the minus strand of CM033437.1, from coordinate 182,703,263 downwards.
GTATATATGTGGGCAAGAACTGGAACACATATGGACATCTCATCTTCAAAAAAATATAAATAAAGATTCCTTTTCCTCCTTTTATCTTGCCCGACCTCCCTTTTTTGGCCACTGAGTGCAATAAAATAATAGTATTTTTTTTTCCTTCCCAACATTTTTTTTTTTCCTCCACATTATTTCAAAACTTTTCGAATTTTTTTTTTTTTTTTTTAATATGGAGAAATCCCATAAAAATAGTGCAGGGAAAAGTTTGTATTTCTGTGGGTTAAGGATGTTAAATTACAATTAGCCAGATAACTGCATAGTCAATACCATTTGTATTCTACTACATAATTAGTTGATAAGGACCATTCTGCAGAGCTGCAGCAGAGTAGCTTCAGAAGCTGGCTTGAGCCGGGACTGAGCAGTCCCAGCTCATGCAGGCTCCAGGAGCCACCTCTGCTGCAGTTCTGCATTTTAAATGTAGTTAAATTGGAATAGAAAAGCCTTACTTTTTTTCCAGAGACTTTTTAACCATTAGTTGTCATATTTTGAAGGTTGTCTTTAGAACTGTTCTTAATGGATGCTTATCTTTTGTAAAACTTAATTTCACTCAGCTGAGGAACCTTTCTACCTGATATTGACACAGGAATTTTTATATCTTGCACTAACTAGAAGAGTGTGCTTTAATAAAATAAATATTTTTGAATTAAATCGAGTAGATATGACTTGGAGTACAAGCCAAGAAAAAAGTCTTCCTATCTTAAAAGTTCCTTTTTATCAAAATCAACATTGGCATAATGAAGTCATTAAAGTACTGGGCATAAGGGTGTCAAGTGAAGAGTAATCAATTGTTTGGGGAAAAAAAAAATCATTCTCAATATTGGAGGTTTTGGAGTGGGTTTTTTAATTTTTGTATTTACAACTTTAATTGCATTAATCTAGAGTTAATACGTTTCATAACAATTATAGTATCTGATTTTCAAATTAATATGTGTATTCTTTTTTCTCTTGCATGCTGTGCCTTAATGACAACCATTTTCTGTTCAATAGCAAAAACATCCTCACCCTAAGAAACCAAAAAGCTTAAGAATTTACGAATCACATGTGGGAATTGCTTCACCAGAAGGGAAAATTGCTTCTTATAAAAACTTTACCCACAATATACTACCTAAAATAAAGGATCTAGGTAAGTAACATGCTTCTTGGTGAGATGCTTGTGGAGATAATTTTTTAATGAGTCTGTGCTTTTATTAGATGAGATGATTGAATGTCTGTAGGTGGGGGGAAGATGTGTGTGAAGTTTAAATGTACTGTAGAAATGCATTGATTTAAGGTAGTAAAATCCATGAAAAAGAGATATGGACTAGAATAGGGTATATAGATCGAAGATATTCTATCTTACAGTTTTAAGTAAAATTCCATTCCACACAACTAGATAAATAATTTAGTGTAACTTACTTTGTCTGAATACAAACGTGTATTAATGCCAGATACTAATTTGCAAATAATTGATTTTCGGTTATTTGTAAAGTACCATCTACATTTTGTGTTTGTATATGAAGGGCCGGATTAAGGGGCGGGCTAGCTGGGCAGCTGCCCGGGGTGCCAACCTATGGGGGGCGCCTGATTGTGCTTCTAAGGGGTGTTGCGCCGGGCTGGGCGGGGCCGGGGCTGCGGCGGTGCATGCGGGGGCGGGGCCGCGCATGTGCTTCCCGGCCCCTGCCCGGGGCGCAAGAATGGCTCAGGCCGGCACTGTCTATATGTATACAGAAAACTTAATTCTATGAAATAGACTATGTGAAGAGCAATAATTTTCAAGTGGTAATTTGAATGCTCGGGTATTATGCAGCAATTAACATTAGCAGTTCTGTTTTAGGAAAGAATTGTGTATATTATTATAACTGTATAGAGTATAGATGAAGTTATTTAAATAATTGGGGTCTTTTTTAGGTAATTCATCTAGATTTTTTTTTTAAAAAATTGTGCCATAAGCATTGCACTTTGGCACATAAAAGATTACATGAACACTTGCTAGCCATTATCATACAGCAGTGATATGCCTCCCTATATATGGAACTAGAAATAACTATGGCAATCTTATTTAGTATTGATGGTGAATATTGACATATTAATAGCGGCTAATAAGACTAGATATGAAGTCAAACATTAGATACACACAGCCTTCATCCATATATTAACCAAACCAGTCATAAATTATAATGGTTTATATGCAAGTCAGTGTTTTGACAAAAATGACTTTTGTCATTCATTAAAATGAGCTGACAGAATTAGTGAATTTCTGTATTGGGAGACCCCTAACCAAAATCAGCCAAAAATACAGATTTAACATTTGATAGTGTGGTGGTGTTTTCTCTTGTGAACTAATCTGCTTTCCAGGAGGCTAATGCTTTCAATGGCAGGCTGAAAGCATGCAACCCAGGAGATTTCCTTAAGGAGAAGGATTGTCATGGATAATATGTAAAATGGTGTAAGACTTCAGAATAGCAGTGCCATAAATGTATGCACAATATCAGTCATTTACTGGTATGCCTGCTTTACATTTTATCTACCTGTGTTTGTAACCAGCTCTACTTAAGAATTTGTTGTTGTTAATAAATCTCTTAAGGAACACATTTTTGTCAGAATGCTGAAATATTAAAAGTGTGCAGAAATATATACATGGCAAGCAACAAAGTAAATAATAAGCAAATAGTGACAACCATTTGACACAGTTTATACTGTTTATTTACAAAAATGGTGTGAGTAACAATTCAACAGTCATCAATTGTAAAAAAAGCCATAAATATTAGACAAATTGGTAAGCTAATGCAATTCCATTTTTTAAAATAGTAACTATTTGCATTTGAGGGCAAAAATAGCAGTGACATCCCAGATAAATTAAATAAACAGGATAAAGTTATGCTGAAGCATAGGCCACATGATATGCTTAGGATTTGAGTTAAAACAACAACAAAAAAAGAGAAACTGAAGTCTCAACAGACTTTTCAAATAGCCCTGAAGGTTATCGCTTGATGATTGATAGGGCATTTACTTGCTGACATTAGAGTTGGTAAAAAACTTTAAGTACTGCAGTTTTAGCATTAAATATTATTTTTCACTTTTAGATTTTCTTCATTTAATATCCCAGTGAAACACTTTTTTTGAATAAGGGACCAAAAAAAAAAATTGAGTTCACTGAAGAAACTGAGAACCAAAGCAGCATTATGCTGCTTTCATGCTTGTTCTTTTTGAAAGATTCCTTGAGGGAAATGAGTTTGGAAAGAAAATATGTAATGATTAAAGATAGAAATAAAATGTGTTTGAAATATTAAGAAAAATCCTGGTAAAGCACAAGTAATAGCACTATGAATCAGTAACTCTTACTTTGCTTTTATGACAACACTGTAAATATCAAAAGTGCAGCTGAAGTTCAGGACATGCAGATTGTGTCGTTAATATTCTGAAGTCAAATTAAGATTATATTTGCATATCATTTATTGCTTGTTGAAACTGAGAGACTCAATATATCTATTCATATGTAGATCACTTGAGAAATTGACCTTCCCAGTTTTGATGGATAGGTCATACAAGTATAAAATGTTAAAGTGGCATTACTTTTAAGAAAGACTGAGTCTGTGGTTCATTATTAATTGGACATTGGAGATTTAGAATCAGCTAAAATAAGAAAAGAGAAGCAATGTAGATATATTAGAAAAGTTAATTATGCATATCAAATTATTATTTAGGCCTATAACTTTGGGGGGGGGGGGTCTTTGTTTTGACAGGATACAATTGCGTTCAGCTGATGGCTATTATGGAACATGCCTACTATGCCAGTTTTGGTTATCAAATCACAAGTTTTTTTGCAGCATCAAGGTAGGTTTTCTAAGCATTTGTGCACACATTTCACTTTTTTTCTGTGGCTAGTGAAGCAATATTTAAATTTAGGCAAATAGTGCAATCCAATTCACCTTCAGAATTCTAGTATCATATCCAGACTTTGCTTTGTATTGAGCTTGTTTTTCCTCCTGATAAATCAGACAAGCTGCCTTGAATTATTAGCTGTTCTATAGGGAAATTCAATATAGAGTACAATGTATTAGAAAGATCATGATAAATATTAAATGGCAAAGCTCTTTGATCCCAGTTTCTTCACATTAGGACTTCAACTGCATGTTTTTATTCATAGACTCTGTTGCACAAAATTGAAAATTAGCGCAAATTGTGTCCAACATGTTATGTTGTGGTAAATAAAAGAATCTTTAAAGTACTTGTTCACGAGTATTTTCTAATTACAAAAAGGGTAGTCATGTAGTGAAATGACTAGTGGCATATTCTATAAGAATTAGTTTTCATACTCCTTCCATGTATTTAGATGGTTTTGAGGCCCATCAGTTTGTAGAAATGTGTGATGGCTAAAGATAAATAGGTCAGGAAAATGAAGGTAAATTTGAATGTTTTGTTTAAGCTTCATCAAGAAGAAAAGTTGCAAACTGCAAAATTTAGGAAGCTTTTGTTAGCTTAATTAGCTGAACAAACTGCACATTATATATCGAGACAGTTTTTTATGATGGAAAAAAATAAAGAAATGAACTGTACTAACAACCTGACACCCTTCCCGGCTCTGTACTGCAAACAGGAGGCTCCAGGGGAGAGGCAGCTCCAAGTCAAAGGGCAGATGTGCAGCAGTGCAGGGAGGGGCAGCTGAAGTGCTGGCACTTGATAGCCACTTGGCAACCCAGTCAGGATCACCCATCAGAGGCTCCAAGATCTACCAGTAGATCCCAGTCTACTGGTTGATGACTACTGTTTTATATAAACAGACAAGGTGGAGATCACTCCCGCCCCCTGCACCGAGGCCATGAAGCTGTGCAATTGGTGTGTCTGGCACAATATTCACTTCTTAGACTCCTACCTATCTGGCTCCCTGAACACAAAATCAGACCAACTCAGTAGATGATTCCCCACAGACCATGAGTGGGAACTGAGCAACAACATGCTGCAGGCCATATTCAGCCAATGGGGTTACCTGACCTCTTTGCCATGACCAGTAACAAGAAATGCATGATACTTTGTTCCAGATCTGGTCTAGGTGAGCACTCTAAGGGTAATGCCCTTCTCCTCCATTGGCGCCCATACTGGGCCACACTTTTCTGCCCACTCTGCTGTTCTGCAAGGTGGTACACCAAATCTGGCTCAATGGAGTAGCAGAAATCTTAATAGCCCCAGAATGACCCAGACAAAGCTGTTACCCTTACCTCCTTCATATGTCCATTTGTCACCTCATCACACTACCTGATGTCAACAACCTGCTCACACAATGGCAGGGTCAAATACATCCGCCAAACATCCAGATGCTTCAGCTCAAGGCATGGTTCCTGGTTGACTCTTGGACACTGAATTAGCATGTTCATTGCAAGGCCGGAATGTCCTATTTCCTAGCAGAAAATCATCTACCTGTATGACTTGCACACACAAATGGAACATGTTTAATGCAGGGTGCACTGCAAAACAAATAGATCCCAGAACAGCACCACTTCCCCTCATCCTGGACTATCCTTTCGAGTTAAAACAAGCTGGCCTTTCGTTCCACTCCATCAGGGTATATGTAGTGACTATCATAGCATTCCATGTCAAAACTGATACCTGTCTCATAGAGCTGGAAGGGACCTTGAGAGGTCAAGTCCAGTCCCCTGCTCTCATGGCAGGACCAAGTACCATCCCTGACATATTTGCCCCAGATCCCTAAATGGCCCCCTCAAGGGATTGAACTCACAACCCTGGGTTTAGCAGGCCAATGCTCAAACCACTGAGCTATCCCTGTGTTTTCTCACCCTATTACCAAACACTTTTTAAAGGACATTACCACGCTCTATCTCAATGTCTCGCCCCCTACACCTCCCTGGACCCTGAATCTAGTCCTCACCCCAAGGTTCTCCCTAAGGGTTACACTTTTTTCACATTAACCAACCTGGATATGTACCATTATTCTTGACCTATACCAGTGCCTTACAAACCACTTACCCAAACCAGTGCATTACCCAAACATTCTTGAGCACGGTGGTACTCTCAACACCCATTCTGCTAACTCTAAATTCCCTCCCACCCTAAGGGACACTGCTACTAAGTCACTTGGGGCACTCATGGCATGAAGGAAGAAGTGAAGGTTACTCACCTGTGCAGCAACTGAGGTTCTTTGAGATGAGTGTTCCCATGGGTGATCCACTACCCCCACCGGTTGGTGTTCAGCAGCGCTTTAAATGGACAGAGGGAGTGCAAGAGGAGCCCTGTGTGCACCCATGCACATGGCCCAGAGGGACACTGCTGCAAAAATCTCTGTGTGAAGGTACAAGGACACACCAGTGTCTGGAGTGGAGCACTCACAGAGAAGCTTACCTCAAAGAACCTCAATTACTGTACAGAGGAGTAACCTTCATATCCCCCTACAAGGGAGTTCCTTAAAAGCTATTTTTTGTATCTGCTAATTCTATGGATGTATACTTCTCTGCATAAGTAATGTTCATCCTTTAAAAGAAACAATGGGAATACCTCTGCCTAATGAATTGCATTGTAATGCTTTCAGCCGTTATGGAACCCCAGATGATCTGAAGGAATTGATTGATGTTGCCCACTCAATGGGAATTACTGTTCTGCTGGATGTTGTACACAGCCATGCATCAAATAACTCTGAAGATGGTCTGAACAAATTTGATGGTACAGATTCCTGCTTTTTCCATTCTGGTCCTAGAGGAACTCACAGTCTTTGGGACAGCAGACTGTTTGACTATTCAAAGTATGTACAAAATAATTTTAACAATTTTCAATGGTAATTTTTTTCTTGGTTACTAATAATTGAACTTTTGCCATATTAGAATCGTTCAATATTATATATCAGATACAACAGTTTGCATATACAAAATTTAATGTGTCTACAGTCTGAGGTCTTGTTTACATGGGAATCGACACAGAAGCTAGTGCATAACAGCTGAGTTGTGAATTTATAGTACAATAGTTATTTCTCACTATCTCCTAACTTTTTGAAAGTGTATTCACCTAAACTACACAAAGGAGTTCTTGCTGTGGAATGAGTTTCCACCCACATAGCTAGTGGAACTCTATGGCTATATCTACACTGGTGGGTTCTTTCACAAGACTGGCCGTTCTTGCGCAAAAACTTGCCGCCTGTCTACACTGCACGCGCATTCTTACGCAAGTAAATCTACAGTATAGCGTCAGAAAACAGGGCTTCTTGTGCGAGAGCTCTGATGCTCCCTTTCAGGAAGAAGTGTTCTTGCACAAGAGGCCAGTGTAGACAGGCAGCCAAGAGTTTTTGCACAAGAACTGGCCTCACAGGAAAAAAGCTAAGTGGCTGCTTGGACGCTCCATACCCGCACTCACAGCTTCTTACTTCCTGGTTACTGGACTCCCCCCTTAAAGCCACACGCAGCCTGCAGATGCCGCGTGGCAGCAGCAGCACAGCCAGAAGCTCCAGCTCACGGCTCTGCCCTGCTGCACCAATGAGCCCCCCAGAGGAGATGTCTGCTCCAGAGGGACACCCCCGAGAGCCTGCACCCTCCTCCCAGCAGCCACTCCAAGGCTCCCAGGAGGCCCAGAGGGGCACCAAGAGGCGTGCCCCTTACTGGTCCCAGGCAGAGGTGGAGGCCCTTCTGGATCTGTGGGCCAATGAGGGAAGCCCTCCACGACCCCCGTGCCCATTGCCGGAATGCGGACATTTTTAGCCACATGGCCCAGGCGCTCTCCTAGCAGGGACATCCGGCTCAGACCCTTGAACAGGTCCGGGCTAAGGTGAAGGAGCTGCACCTGGGCTATGTCCGGGCTACCAAGGGCCGGGGGCAGGAGACGACACCTGTCCCCACTACAACCGCCTCCACACCATCCTCGGTGAGACCGCAGTCTCAGGACCCTCGGTGCCAGTGGACACCGGCCTGTGCCCCCCCCAATGACCAGGCCATGTGACGCAGAGGAGGAGGGTGACCTGCTGCCCAGGTCTGAATCCGAGGACGAGGGAGATAACCGCAGCAGCACCGTCACCCTGCACCTGGAGCCAGTGCTGAGCAGCCAGGATGTCTCCCAGGCTTCATCAGAGGCCGGTGAAGGATCTTCTGGTGAGTGCTGCGCTTCTCACTCCCAAGGGTGGAGGGACCTGGGTGCCCGGGCGGAGCGGGAGGGAGCGTCACTCAGGCAGTTTGAGCTGCACTCTGTGTAACAGTACGCAAGACGTGCAACCTCGTGCAGCCTGACTCTGTGGTATGTGGACGTGGCAGGCAGCTCCAGGGCATGCCTGGGACCCTGCTGCTTGCACATGTCCTGACTGGGGGGGGAAGGGAGGTGCCGGCTGGAAGCAGCCAAGGCCCCAAGAGCTCAGGCCAGACCCCACACCTCCCGAAGGGTGCCGCACACAGACAGCACGCAGCCATGCATGGCTGTGCGACACAGCAGGTGCTCCCTAGGCTGCCCCCGATGGAAGCCCCTCACTGCGGCCACACACTTCCCTGGGCTACTTGTCTGAGGGCTAGCGGGAGGGGGAGCGGGGAAGCGATCGGCCTGGCCCTATGGTCACTTGAGTTTTGCTGCAAGGAAGGTACACTCCCCAGTCACCCTGGCTCTGTCTCCGAGGACATCAATTGACAGGGGTCCGAGAGCCCAGACCTTGCTGCCATGCAATGTGGGGATTTATCTAGCCCCTCTTTAAACTCTGTTAATAGTCCTAAGCCTTCACAGCCTCCCCTGGCAAGGAGTTCCACAGGTTGACACAACACATGCAAAGTGGCCAGGACACAGACAAGGGGTCTTCAGTCACAGTGATGTCTCCCAAAGGGTTATAATCCATGGAGGATCACTTTACTCCAGGGAGAGTCCTGTATGCAAACATACACACAGGGGACAGAGTGGGCCCAAGCCACAATAGTGTGGTGTCACCTGGGCTCAGGGCGGAGGGCACGGGGTGCAAGGACAGTGTGGGTAGAACAGCCTGACTGCCCCATCATTATCTCTGTTCTCTGCAGCAGGACCATCCAGGAGCGAGGGACCCTCCAGCCCTGCGGTGGCGGCAGCACCTCCAACCTCCCAGTCTGGCAGGCCAGGCAGCGGGACCAGCTACTATGGCAGCACGTCCAGGCCATCGAGAGAATTGAGGTGGTGATCACCAGAAAAATCAACGCTGACCTGGAGTGGCGGCAGCGGGCATGTGGGCAGTTTCTGCAACAGTGTGACCGCATGTGCAACATCATTACCACCCTGACGTTGCACATCGGTCACGCCGTGCACTATGGCATGGCCTTGCCCCATCCACCTGCCCTCCCTGCCATGCCCATGCCCCCTCCTGCCACCCTTCCAGCCGCCGCCATGCCCCCACCTGCTGCTCCTCCAGCCACCCCCTCCTGCCACCCCTCCTGCTGCCACCATGCCCCCACCTGCTGCACCCCATCCTGCCCACTTCCCCGTGCTGCCTGCCCCAACCCGGCCTGAAGGCCAGCGAGGCCTCCGCTCCTGCAGAGGCACTGGCAGGAGCCACCCCTCCCACCAGTAGCTCCCCCTGCCAGTTGAGAGGCCCCTTCCTCCTCTCCCTCTCAGTTGAGGCCCCTTCCTCCTCCCCCTTCCAGTTCAGAGGCCCCTCCCACTGCCCACCCTTCTTCCGCATTGTTAAGACAAAAGTTTTCTGTTGTTTTAAGAAAAAAACTGGTTTGGTTTTGTTTATTGGGAGGTGAGAGGATGTGGGGAGGGAGGTGTAGATGGGAGACAGAAGCGACCCTACTGTGGGGCCTGGGAGAACATGTCCTTCAGGGCCTCCTGGATGCGCACCTCATCGTGATGTGCCTGGCAGATGGTGGCTGTGCGGGGCTGTTCAAATGCCCGGCCCTCGGCTGCCATCCACGCTGGGAGGAAGCCCTCCCCCTTCCGCACCACGACATTGTGGAGCACACAACATGCTGCCACAACTTCAGGAATGTTCTGCTCACCCATCTCGAGACGGGTGAGCAGACAACGAAAGTGTGCCTTCAGCCAGCCAAAGGCACACTCGACCTGGTTGCGGGCCTGGTTCAGGTGGTCATTGAAACTTGCCCGGCCGGGGTCCGTCTGTCCTGTGTAGGGCCGCATCGACCAGGGCATCGGGAGTAGGCCGCGTCCCCCACAACACAGAGGCATGTGGACATCCCCAACAGTAAATTCCCACTGAGGGAAGAAAGTGCCTTAGGATGCGGGTGTCATGTGCCCTGCTGCACCACCCCACACAAAAATCTGTGAAGAGGCCACGGCGGTCCACGAGGGCCTGGAGCACGATGGAGAAGTACCCCTTCCAATTGATAAAATGGGCCGCTCGATGTTCTGGGGCACGGATGGGGATGTGGGTCACATCCAGGACTTCCCCGCAGTTGGGGAACCCCAGGGCAGTGAAGCCAGCCACAGTTGCGTCCACATTCCGAAGAAGGCGGATGACTCTCTGGAGCAGGATGTCGTTGATGGCGTGGACAACCTGCAGAAGGGCACACAGGGAATGCACCAAATGAAGCAGGGTAAGTGCATGATCCCTTGGGGGATGCCCGCCCCCCTGTGATGCCCTCTGTCCCCAAACTCAACAGGGCCCCCTCTCCCCACAGACCCCCCCACCCCCATACCAGCAGGCCTATGAGGGAGGGATGGCACAAACCCCTGGGTGACGGGGTGTCCCCCGCTCTCCCCACCCCCCCAGCCTGGAGTCTTCCCTTCCCCTGGGCAGGGGAGTGCAGCACCCCCAGTCGACCTGCCCACCCCAAACTGGTGTTCCACTGAGCGGTAACTGTCCGGGATGGCCAGCTTGTTGACCGGGATGGTGGCCTGCAGCTGGGTGGTATGTCTCTGGAGCGCAGGGGTGAGCCAGGCACACAGCTCCAGGAAAGTCTGCTTTCGCATCCTGAAGTTCTGGAGCCACTGCTGGTCGTCCCATTGTTCCAGGACCAGGCAGTCCCACCACTCGGTACTGGTGTCCAGTCTCCAATATCGCCTCTCCACGGTGGTGTGGGGATGCCCCAGGGACGCCACCGTATCCATGGAGAGGGAGTCCAGCTCGAGTTCGGTCTCGAGCTCCTGCAGGAGTAGTGCAGCAGCATGGAGCAGCAGCTGCAAGCACTCCAAGATGGCCGTGTGGGGCCAGAGCAGGCATAGGGTCATCCCTGGCTCCATGGCACAGCAGTATTAATGCCAAAGGCACAAAAGGCACTAGGGCAAAAGCTATGGTGTCCAAAGAGGCTGAGGGAAACCACAACTAGAACTGCTACGGCTGTCAGTCCCTGCAAGAGGTCCCAAAGCATGCAGCAGGAGAGAAACGGCTGTCCAGGGAGATCCCTTTAAGCACGCGTCTCAAAGGAGCTCCAGCCCCCACCCCCAGAAAGTCCTGGTGCCCTTTTGCCCTCTGCAAAGTAGTTCGGGAGTGAAGCTTTTGCGCAAGAGCGTCCCGCCAGTGTGGATGCTCTCTTGCGCAAAAGCGCATGGCTCTTACAATGCACTGTGACCAGTGCGGACACTCTCTTGCGCAAGTACTTTTGTGCAAGAACTCTTGCGAAAAACAGTTTTTGCCCAAGAAGTATGCAGTGTAGACGTAGCCTTTAGTTATTGATCAGTAGCTACTTCGTGCTAGCTTTTCCTTGCGTAGACAAGACTTACATAATATTTTACAGCTCATTTTGTGTGTCTTATATATTTACATCACTCTTCTTACCATAGTAGCTATGTTTCTAACAAATCAGTACCACATAAAGGTTTACATTTGGGGTTTTTTCCTCCTCCCTCTGAGACTGAGAGAAGTTAGTTACACAAGTGATGATTACAGATGCCAGCACTTCCAGAGAAGCATTCCATAGGCTTAAGTTAACTGCCATCACAACTCCTCCTATTGCTTCCATAGGTTGTGCTTATGGTTGAAAGTGCCATAACTCTCTAGGGAGGTCACTGTTTCAGGGGAAATCTGTTGGTTACTTCGGCCAATCTCATGGAGAGCCCAAAGTATGGAATTCCACTTGGAATTGAGTGAATGATCGGTGTAATGTGATATATAACATAAGCACTGTGCCATTAAATAGGATGCACTGTTTCTATCTTACTACCTGATTGGGATAACTTCTTGGTAATTAGATTTTAATTAACAAATTCACTTAAAATTAATTATGTCAAAGGGATGCACTGTTGTTGCTGCTAATCGTAACTGCTTGGTTTCAGAGAGGTATTACAAGATTTGCAGTTGCTCTCTAAACCCACATTGAGATTATCCAAGTCACAGTTTGATATGACCCATCCCAAAGCTTTAATTCTAATATATTATATATGTTAAATATAAAGAACATATCCAAATAAATGCACTAAATCTATTTCTTAAAAAAGTGGCAACTAATTGGTATTTCTAGAAGAAAAGTACAGATAGTGAAACTTGTATGGAAGAGTAAAGCTGACCCTTCTATTGAGGATGAACATTCAAGTCCAGTTTGAAGGGGTCACATTTTACTCCCTTTTTTCCCTTCTGGTTCAGCATTTCATCATTATCTTCTTAATTCCACTGGAAAAGGACTTAATTATTTAGGGTACTTATTTCAATTTAAGTACCTTCACACTAGAGGTGTCATTTGCGCTACAAATTTGGTTATTTTTCACGTTTCCTCACAAGATGATGAAAGAAATGTTTCCAAAACAGAATTCAGCAGACTCACAGATGGATTGTGATGAGTCATTTCTAGTGAGCTAGGAAAAGAAGAAGAAAAAAGGTTTTGTTGTTAAGGCTTGAGGCTAGCGATGAATTCAATAGCTCCTTCCAGAAAGGAACTTAACGTCGACCTGAAGTCAAATAGCTTACTCCACCTTTAGCTTGGATTTCAACATATGTTGCTTCATACAGCTTAGAGATTCAAAGTTTAAGCAAAGTTTGAGTCATTGTCTAGTCTCTGACAGAAGAGGATCTCTATGGCTAGGGTTTGTTAGCTAATGGGTCAAATTAATACTTTGTAAATTGTTTCCTCATAAAAAATGTATCTCTAGTAAATGCAGATCTCTTCTCCCCCCCCCTTCCCCGCACCCTCCAATGTGTTTTCCTAAAGGAATTAAAACCAGGTGATGACTTAGGTTTAGTGTAGGGAGTAATTCTGGACACTCTGGATGCAGGTGAAAACAAGCTGAGGATTTATTGTACACCAGCGCTGGTGGAGTACCAGCGGAGTGGAAGCAATTTCATAGGTTCTGGCGGCAAGACATAATGAGCACATAAACCAATAAACTACAAAGGTTACACAGCATCTCCACCCATTGCCTATTAAACATCTTTATCAATAATACAGGTTATTATTCTTTACAAGCTATATAGCCAGCATAAACAAAACAGGCATGTTGATGGCAACTTTGTTTGCTGAAATTATGGTGCGTCTACTGCAAGATGATTACTTCCTCGAGTTGGCAGGGTCCTTGAAACCCAGGCTAATTTATCTGAAATGACAGGATACAGTGAGAACAAACTGCGCAGCCTGTTTGGTACCAGCCAGGGCCTTATCAGAGTGAGGGCCTCTTGAAATGTGGTTGTCAGGGAAACCAGGGTCATGGTAGCTGCTTGTCTGTGTGTTTCCCAGTCCTCAAATTTAGGATATGAGTTCTTAGTTCTCAGCAAGATACCATGAGCTGCCTCCGTTTACCCCTACATTTCGGTCCAAAACTTCTAATGTAATCTTACTGCTTTCTATACTGGGAATTTTATAGCAAAGGTGGTTCTTCAAGTGCTTGCTCATGTCCATTCCAATTAGACTTGTACATGCCACATGCATGACTGTCAGAAGATTTTTCTTCTAGCAGTACCCTTTGGGTCATCTGTGAAGTCCCCTTGGAGTGGCACCTCTGTGGCAGTGCATATCGTCTCTGATAACCAGGGCTCGCCAAACCGCGGCGAGCCCCGCTCACCAGCCGCGCTGTCCGGCGATCTGCGCATGCGCAGATCGTTCTGCGCCATGCTCAGATTGCCCGAACCCGGCTCTTCCGGGTTACAATCTACTCGCCACGGGCGAGTAGATTGTATAATTTGTCGAGCCCTGCTGATAACTCACCACCTGCTAAGTTCCCTGTCTTTGCCAGTGACAGTTGTTGGAACAGCTCTGTCTGTCTTACTGCAAGTGCATGCCTACTCGTCTTGATTTGAATGGTTGTGAATAGTTGCTCATTAGTGTTAATTTGTTGAATAGTTATTAGCTGGTAGAATCTTCCCCATTTCCCTTTCCCTGAACTGGGGCATATCTCGGTCCCAGGGTTTTATGCCCTGTGAGAAGTGCCTGAAGGTTATGCCACGTGGTGATCTGTACGACTTCTGCCTCAAGTACCTCAAGAACAGCAGACATACAGTTGCATGTTTTTCAGGGAATTCAAGCCCAGATCAAAGGAGAGAGTCTCTCACCTGAAGCTCCTCCTAATGGAATCAGCACTTTGTTAGAGCAAGCACTGTCAGTCTTAGCATGAAGCATGCTAGCACCAGCGCATGACACCTTGGCACTGAGTGTGCTCCCCGGCCCGAACTCCTAGCGCCTAGTGTTCTGTACCCATCACAATTTCCAGTGCTGCATAAGAAGGCTGCGGACAGGGTCTGCTCATTGACATGGCACACCAATAGGGTGCATCTTGTTTTGGGACACCCCAAAGCTGGCCTGCAAATCCTGCAGCTCTCGACTCTGCCCTTGACAAGGATCTGTAGACACTTGGCATATAAAGCAAAAACAAGGGGCTTGTACCTTGGTTATCATTTTGAAGTCTTCTGCTCTGGTTAGGAACATAAGAACGGCCGTACTGGGTCAGATCAAAGGTCCATCTAGCCCAGTATCCTGTCTGCCGACAGTGGCCAGCACCAGGTGCCCCAGAGAGGGTGGACCGAAGACAATGATCAAACGATTTGTCTCCTGCCATCCCTCTCCAGCCTCTGACAAACAGAGGCCAAGGACACCATTTTATCCCCTGGCTAATAGCCTTTTATGGACCTAACCTCCATGAAATTATATAGCTTCTCTTTAAACTCTATTATAGTCCTAGCCTTCACAGCCTCCTCTGGCAAGGAGTTCCACAGGCTGACTACACGCTGTGTGAAGAAGAACTTTCTTTTATTAGTTTTAAACCTGCTACCCATTAATTTCATTTGGTGTCCTCTAGTTCTTCTATTTAGGGAACTAATAAATAACTTTTCTTTATCGGCCCTCTCACCACTCATGATTTTATATACCTCTATCATATCCCCTCAGTCTCCTCTTTCAAACTGAAAAGTCCCAGTCGCTTAATCTCTCCTCATATGGGACCCGTTCCAAACCCCTAATCATTTTAGTTGCCCTTTTCTGAACCCTTTCCAAGGCCAAAATATCTTTTTGAGGTGAGGAGACCACATCTGTACACAGTATTCAAGATGTGGGCGTACCATAGTTTTATACAGGGGCAGTAAGATATTCTGGGTCTTATTTTCTATCCCTTTCTTAATAATTCCTAGCATCCTATTTGCCTTTTTGACCGCCACTGCACACTGTGTGGAAGTTTTCAGAGAACTGCCCACGATAACTCCAAGATCTCTCCTGATTTGTGAGTTAAATTAGCCCCCATCATACTGTACGATAGTTGGGGTTATTTTTCCCGATGTGCATTACTTTACACTTATCCACATTAAATTTCATTTGCCATTTTGTTGCCCAATCACTCAGTTTGGTGAGATCTTCTTGGAGTCCTCACAGTCTGCTTCTGTCTTGACTATCCTAAACAGTTTGGTATCATCTGCAAACTTTACCACCTCACTGCTTACCCTTTCTCCAGATCATTTATGAATAAGTTGAACAGGATTGGTCCTAGGACTGACCCTTGGGGACACCACTTAGTTACCCCTCTCCATTCTGAAAATTTACCATTTATTCCTACCCTTTGTTTCCTGTCTTTTAACCAGTTCTCAATCCAAGAAAGGACCTTCCTCTTATCCCATGGCCATGTAATTTACACAAGAGCCTTTGGTGAGGGACCTTGTCAAAGGCTTTCTGAAAATCTAAGTATACTATATCTACTGGATCCCCTTGTCCGCATGTTTGTTAACCCTTCAAAGAACTCTAATAGATTAGTAAGACAGGATTTCCTTTACAGAAACCATGTTGACTTTTGTCCAACAAATTATGTTCTTCTACATGCTTCACAATTTTATTCTTTACTATTGTTTTGACTATTTTGCCCGGTACTGAAGTTAGACTTACCGGTCTGTAATTGCCCGGATCGCCTCTAGAGCCCTTTTTAAATATTGGTGTCACGTTGGCTACCTTCCAGTCATTAGGTACGGAAGCCGATTTAAAGGATAGGTTACAAACCACAGATAATAGTTCAGCAATTTCCCATTTGAGTTCTTTTAGAACCCTTGGATGAATGCCATCCGGTCCCGGAGATTTGTTAACATTAAGTTTTTCTATTTGTTCCAAAACTCCTCTAATGACACTTCAATCCGGGACAGTTCCTCAGATTCATTACCCACAAAGGACGGTGCAGATTTGGGAATCTCCCAACGTCCTCAGCCGTGAAGACTGAAGCAAAGAAATCATTTAGTTTCTCCGCAATGGCTTTATCGCCCTTGATTGCGCCTTTATAGTTCGATTGTCTAGGGGACCCACAGGTGTTTTTAGCAGGCTTCCTGCTTCTAATGTACTTAAAAACATTTTGTTATTTCTTTTGAGTTTTTGGCTAGCTGTTCCTCAAAATCTTTTTTGCTTTTCTTATTACATTTTACACTTGATTTGACAGTGTTTATGTTCCTTTCTATTTATCTCACTAGGATTGACTTCCACTTCTTAAAAGATGCCTTTTGTCCCTCACTGCTTCTTTTACATGGTGGTTAAGCCACGGTGACTCTTTTTTAGGTCTCTTGCTATGTTTTTTAATTTGGGGTATACATTTAAGTTGGGCCTCTATTATGGTGTCTTTAAAAAGTTTCCATGCAGCTTGCAGGGATTTGGCTCTGTCACTTAGTGGGTTTAAATGGGGAGTAACTTTAAATCAATAGTTACACAGTGATCTGTGTTCTCAGTGTCCAGAAAAAGTGCAATGCACCTTGGAATTGATGTTTTAAAGTTTAGAGTTAAGGAGGGGCAGAGAGCATGAGGGAATGAAAGGAAGGCTTGTTCTCCTGTGCTGGGGACATTATTAATAGGGAGGAAAAAGATGTGCATTTAACTCATTAGCTAACTTGTGAGAGCTAACACAAAATAAAATCCCAGTAAAAGTAAAACAGTTTGTAGCTTTCCCATGGGTTAGCAGAGAGGGGTAAAGATTTTGGAGGAGCATAGGATTTACCTTAATCTGCTACTTTGTGTGTAAAAAAACCAACCAAACAAACAAAAACACCCCTAACTGGCCTTGTTTTCACTAAAACAAATATGTGAACTTTATCTTGGTGCTGCTAATGCAAATGAGCTAACCAGATGTGGAAAAAAAAATAGCATTACCTCGCATGGACAAATTTTAATACTTGTTCTAACACGTTAGCTGATCTGTATTTTAGAGGTGTTAAAAATTCACTGTATTAGGTGCAAACGTTTAAAATACCTAATTAAAATGTGTTAGCTCACAGCTTTTTTTCTAATCTAGTCAAGGCCTGCGAGTGTGGTTTGAATTTTATTTTTTTTCCATATTCGTGCTCTCCTCATCATTCTTCCTGAATGTAAAAGAAGTTGCTGATTGTTTGTTAAATCTTTGGCTCTAGTCATGTGACCTTTTGAGTTTGTGGTGTTTGATTGCCCGTGTTAACGTTTTGGCTTACTTCAAAACACTGGGTCACGTTCTCAGCTGGGGTGGGTCAGTGTGGCTCTGCTGACTTTGCTGCAGATATACTGATTTACATGAGTTCAGGGGCTGATGAATATTTAAGTCACTCTGCAATATAGATAGGGCCCTACCAATTTCAAAGCCATGAAAAATGTGTCATAGACTGTGAAATAAGCCCTTCCTCATGAAGTGACATCTCCTCTTGCCTGCTTAGAGTGTCCCAGTCAGGCTGACTACGGAGGGAGAGGACTTGTCCTTTCCCTGCATGGCTGCTCTTGCTCTCAGCGGGAGATTAGACCCACCTCCGGGTGCCTCTCTGCCCAACATCAGAGGTTTCTGCAGGTGGAGGAGATATGTGGAGGTGGATCCAATATTCTCCTGCTCCTGGAAGCACCCCAGGCTGGGATTTCCAGGTTGTGAGTCCCTACTGGGGTAGGGAGAAACAGTACTTGACCTACTCTTGCATGGAAGTGCTGGGTGAGATGGGACGATGACAGGTAGGGGAGATCAGACCCACTTCTGGTGCCTTTTGGGTTGCAACTTCCATGGTTACAACACAAGAAATTCAGGTATAAACAGCTGCAAACATGAAACTGACCAATTTTAAAATCCTCTGGCTGTGAAACTTATCAAAATGGACTCTGAATTTGGTAGTGTCCTATATCTAGAGCATCCCCTCTTTCAAATATTTTATACTAAGTAAAAATGTAGGCATTATCTTTAAAAACAAACCCAAATGATAACGAAAGACTCTTTCCTATTGTCTTATTTGTGCTCCACTCAGCAGCTTTTTTAACCCACTATTTACCCAGGCTTCTTTTTGACCTTTCTGCCATAAAGCGATTAAGCTAATATTGTATTCATGTAAATAGAACTGGGAAATGTTCATCTAGAAACTGCTGAATTGGTGGGAAGTTTCAGGCACTGGTCTTGGTGTTATGGAAAGATATCCAAAGCTTCTCAGATGAATCTCTTTGCATTAAATCTTGTGGTTTTTATAAATACTCCCAGATTCAGAACTCATAGCTCTTACTTATCAGGTGCTCAGATGAATTAGAAAGTTTATACACTAAAAATGCCATATTGAACTGCTAACTTTCACTTTGGTGAAACCCTTATGCATTATGTGAAAGTACTTCTGGTGTCTGTAGAAGTAGGCACCTGGTAAGAAAAGTGCACTTTCCTTTTAAAGGAACGCTCTTTTAATGCATGTGCTAAAATGTTAGATTACCTTTTAAAAACACGTATCAGAGGGGTAGCCGTGTTAGTCTGAATCGGCAAAAGTGACAAGGAGTCCTGTGGCACCTTTTTAAAAACATGGAGGAGTTGTGGTGTTTTTAAATAAACCTTTTCTGGTACTATGCTGGTGATTGTGGTACGTTGCTCAACACATCTAAGGGAAGGCAGCATATCAAGATTATTCTCTCATGTACCTTTGACTTCTCAAAACCATCTACTTAGCTCACCTTTTGAAGCATACTCTTGTCTGAACTTTGGAGTGTGGGTTGCAGACAGAAACTGTGTTAAGGATCTTTCCACTGCTTTTATGCAGTAGCAATGACATCCAGTGGCAGGTCAGGTTTATCACAGTTGTGTATTCCTTGGGGATATCTTAGGTATTGCATCAGTTACTGGATTAAAGGTGATATTCAGAATAACTATCAACCTATCACTGAATTAATAAGTATGCTGAGTTTATAGGTTTTTGGAACAATGTAGACCTACAGTCATTACTGCATTACTCAAAGGAACTAAACTTGCTTCAAGACAATCATAGTATTAAATCATACAAATACATTGTTTTATTTTTCCAGCTCATCAGTTTGGAAAGTTAATATTTCACATGGGAGCTTGACGCTTTGGATTAGTAAAGGTTGCCACTCTCATCTTAAGTCTTGAAGTAAGCATCTGTGCTGTATCTTTTCCCCTCTTAATATATTACCTAATTTACCTTGATTACAAAGGAATATGTATGATTAAAAGCGAAGGTATGCTACTTTTTATCATTTAGATTCCAGGAGTGAGGATTTCCTAAAATGCATTAGCCTCTAAATCAGGGGTGGGCAATAACACACAATGGTTCATGAAGGTTAGCCCCTGGAAGGCTGCCTCCATTATATTTACCTGTGCAGCCGCAGGTACCTCCAATCTCTCAGCTCCCATAGGCTGCAGAGTGATTTTTCTGGCCAATGGGAGAGGAGGGAAGGCGGCGCAGTCTAGAACATCACTTCCTGCAGATCCTACTGGTCAGGAATGGCAATTCGTGGCCAACAGGAGCTGAAATTGCCGGTACCTGTGGCTATGCAGGTAAATATAGTTGAAGCAGCCCATCAGGAGCTAACCCTGGCAGACTGGATCCTCCCCACAGGCTGGTATTTGCCCCACCCCTGCTCTAAATCCTAACTTAAAACAAGACCAAAATAGTGAAGTGAATAGTATCTGTGCACATTCTTTTCATGCTTTGCCTTACATAATGAAGGAGCAGTTTATTGGCAGATATATATATATTGTGAATTTAGTAATGGAAATATCAGCTAGAACTAAAGGTCTTCTAATGTTCAATAAGAGTATTTTGGGAGCTACCAAGGGAAGAAATGGTACACTGAGGCTTTAAATTTTTATAGTACGCTAATAATAATAATACATACAGTTTTTAATATATGCTAACTACATAACACAAAAGAATTGCTTTAAATTTTTAATAAACATTCCTACTGTTAGAAGCTTTTTTTTCCTGGTTAAATTTTAGATTGATATGATAGCATATAAAATCACAGATGCTCCTTAACGTAGAAGATCTTGTGAGGACATATAATTTCCTTTGAAGTATCCATTTTTCTTTTATTAACTCCCAACTTGGCAAACAGCTGTGTGTGAAATCTCTCAAATATAGCTGCAAAAGCAATGATTGTGTGATAATTAAGTGATGTACTGATATATTGAGAAGTGGCATTGAAAAATTCCCCCCTTTTTTTCTAAATTTTAGAAATACATGTGATGCTTAGCACTTTTGAATGATTAATTTAATTCAATGAAGATGCTTTAGCATCTTAAATAGGGACACTTACACAAAGACTTTGTGTGGTGAAGTGCATCAATTAACAGCCAATGTCCATTGCAAACATGTATTCCTCATCAACCTTATTATGTACTACTGTAGAGGTAAGCCTGTAACTTCCAAAGAATTCCCATGTTATGAGTGCAGCAGACTATACAACCAATTATCAGGTAATGTACTAATTCTGAATAGTAATTATTAATGAAAGAGCAATTAAAATAAATATAGGAAGGTGGTTGAGACAATAAAAATAAGAAAAATATCAATCAGGAAAAATAGATATTTTTTTTTTCAATTTCTGTTTAATATCTGCAGTATTACTGAAAAATCCAGTTTCAGAGAATAATTAAGCAATGAGCTTCTTTTGGGGAGACCAAAGGCACCATTTCAGGAGCAGGGGGGCAACAGCTGTGCGTTCCAGAACATGGCTTTGTTTCATCCCGTTCCCTGGTTGCTAAGGGAGTGAGGGTGAAGTATGTGCATTCTATGCATGCCTCACACCTGGCTGGTGAGTTCCCTTCACCAGCCAGGTATGAAGTCATGCACAGATTTCAAGCACTTTCCCCTTACTCCCTTAGCATCTGGGGAACAGGATTAAAAGCTAGCTGTGTCCCAGAGTGCACAGCTGATCCACTCCTCCACCCTCCCAAAATGGTGCCCTTGGGGAGACATGGGAAAAGGGACATACAGATGAATTTCAACAGTGTTGAGCACTTATTGACTTCTGAGCCACAGGGGACAAGTTCATAAGAACAGCCATACTGGGTCAGACCAAAGGTCCATCTAGCCCAGTAATTCTGTTTGCTGACAGTGGCCAATACCAGATATTTCAGAGGGAGGGAACACAACAGGTAATCCTCACATGATCTCTCTCCTTTCACCCATTTACAGACTAACAGAGGCTAGGGACACCATTCCTACCTATCTTGGCTCATAGCCATTGATGGACCTAACCTCCATGAATCTATCTAGCCCTTTCTTTTAATCCTGTTAAAGTCCTAGTCTTCACCACATCCTTTGGCAAGGAGTTCCACAGGTTGACTGTGCACTAAGTGAAGAAAAACTTTCTTTTCTTTGTTTTAAACCTGATGCCTATTAATTTCATTTGGTGACCCCTAGTTCTTATATTGTGAGAATAATAAATAACTTCTGTGTTCACTTTTTCCACATCAGGCATGATTTTATAGACCTCTGTCATATCCCCCCCTTAGTTTCCTCTTTTCTGAAATGAAAAGTCCAAGTCTTTTTAATCTCTCTTCATATGGGGTTTGTTCCAAACTCTAATCATTTTGTTGCCCTTCTGTTGCTCTTTTGTTCATTGCTGTAAAATGATATAACCATAATCACCAGGTGGTATTTTTTTTTCTCCCCACTTAGGAGTGGTTAAGTATATGCATATCTGTGACATTGATAGTTGGAAGATCTTTGAACCCCCTTTTTATGCATTTCCCCTTTGCAAGGAAGGAAATTTGCAATTATAATAGAGAGAAAAGGAAAGTACTAAAGCCCCATTACATTTAACAAAATGAAACTGGTGACGTGTCAAAGCAGTGCCTATAGTAACAGAAAGTCCAGTGGGTAAAGTGTAGTAGTTTACTTGATACTTAGCAGAAATAGACCTGCAACCAGGCATCCATGTCACATGTGAATGGAATCTTTGTTAAAAGACCTTAACTTTGCAGGAAAGGCAAAAAGGGGGACACTACCTGTACCCTTGTCTCCTCATAAACTATATTGCTGTGGGTATGTCTTGTCTAATTACTCCTTCAGCAAGTAGCAGCTTCTGACCGAACCAGTTATGGTGTTCAGTTGGCCATTTGCCAAAGAACACTTCTGTTAGTGAGTGGCTAACAACCCTGTAGAAAAGGGCAATGAACAATGTTTGTGGATTTTATTTAATTCCAAAATATAATACAGTCTTATCAAGACTTCAACACTAACACCACTGATATAAATGGTAAATGACAGTTAATTTCATACCTGATGATCATCCTATTGCTTGGATTCGCCCCGTCATTTCTCCCGGTTAAGAGAACCCTGCGCTATTGAAATTATGACTATTTAAGTCGTTGTAGTCCCAACATTTGAAGTAAGTAAAAATTTAGAAGAGTCTAGTTTGTCACTATGTGTGTACTTTTCAGATAAAATTATTAATATTGTTGATTATGTTCATATGTCTGATTTGATTACATTTATTTTTGGTGTATTTCATTTTCAGAAAGACTATCTTAAATGTCAAATCAAGGTCAATGATAAAATTTTAGTGAAGAGGGCGTTGAAATGGCACAAGAGGCGTTAACAAGACTCTGGATTGTTGTTGCTGTAGAAATAATGTCTGTTTTCTGTTTAAAATTCCTCTGGATTCTGTTCTGGCCAGTGTTGTTGCAGGATGAAATTAAAGGGATGAAACAATGTTTTCATTGAAAAGTGCCTTGATGAGTCAGGGGACTCTTCTACAGCAAATAACAGTTCTTGGAGTGGAGAAGGAAAAACATGGTCAACAGTTCTAAAAAGAGAAGCATTAGGTCCATGTGAAAAGAACACTGTGAAAATACTGCACTTGCATGCTTGAATATTACAAAAGTGTTAATAAACTGGGCAATTACAGGTACAAATGGTCAATCAAATATCTCCCAGAGAGGAAATGTTTTCCCTTCAGTAATGCCCAAGTTTTTAGAAATCCTGTTCTGTCTTACCATTGGGTCTCCCACTATTTTGTCATGACTTTGGGGGAAAAAATTAATCTCCTTTTCTACAGCTCCTAAATGGAAGTACTTTGCATGGGTATTTTATGACTTTCCATTTGGAGAGGATGTGGTCATGCTCTGAAAAGTGGAATTTAACTTTTTGAAGGATGGAAAAATATGAAAATAGCCAGATTCTTAATTTGAATCTCTCTCATATCTATAATAGTCCCTGTTTTCTTCTTTGCTATATCTTTAGTTTATAAGCTTAAGGACAGGGATCTCACCTGCATCATAGTCTTTTTTTAAGAGCCACACAGTTGTTGGTATTATACAAATAAAGGCATTTAGTTACCCTGCCTTTTGCTCCTGTAACAGCAACTCTAGATTCAACTCTTCAATTGAATAATAATCTTGCATAAGTGAACAGAAACCCACTGCAATTTCTTAAAGAAAATCCCACTTGCAGTAAACCTAATCAGTTTAGTTGTACAACTTTTGAGTTACTCCCTTGAGAGTAAAATTCTGTATCTCACTCTTGTGTCAGAGAACCTCTGTCTTAATATCCTGGTCTAAGGACTTCTCCACTAAGGCATTAATATGCTAGTGTCTATTTCATTTGTTTATGCTGATACAAGAAATAGTTTCTGTTATCCATCATTCTAGGCCATTTTTAACAGTTCTTTGCCCAAGTTATTAAATACAATTGAATCATTAATTTTCAGCAGGCAGAGCAGAAAAGGTTTATTTGAACCCTCCATAAGTCTCTATGGGTATGTCTACACTACAAAGTTAATTCGAACTAACAGCTGTTAGTTCGAATTAACTTTCATAGGCGCTACACATACAAACTGCTAGTTCGAACTTAATTCGAACTAGCGGAGCGCTTAATTCGAACTAGGTAAACCTCATTCTACGAGGACTAACGCCTAGTTCGAATTAAGTAGTTCAAATTGTGTAGCTACTTAATTCGAACTAGTGGGAGGCTAGCCCTTCCCAGCTTGCCCTGGTGGCCACTCTGGGCCAAGCCAGGGAAACTCTTCTGCCCCCTCCCAGCCCCGGAGCCCTTAAAGGGCCATGGTCTGGCTACGGTGCCCGTGCCAGGTGCAAGCCTGCCAGCACCCAGCCAGCAGACCCTGCACCTGGCACGGCACGAGCCAGCCACCCACTGCCACCCAGCCTTCCGCCTCTTCCCGGGACCAGGCTGGTGGCTCCCAGGAGCCTACCCGGGGCCGCAAGAGGTGGGCGCCCACCTGGTCTAGTGCGGAGATCGTGGACCTCATCCAGGTTTGGGGGGAGGCCTCCAACGTCCACGACCTCCGCACTAGGCACAGGAAAGTGGCTGTCTAGGGCAGGATAGCTGCCAGCCTGGCCACCAAAGGCCACATGCAAAGCCAGGAGCAGGTTTGCATGAAAATCAAGGTGGTCCAGTGAGACCCCCGACCCTGAGCCCTGAGCTTAGAACATAAGAACGGCCGTACTGGGTCAGACCAAAGGTCCATCTAGCCCAGTAGCCTGTCTGCCGACAGCGGCCAACACCAGCTACCCCGGAGGGGATGGACCAAGACAATGACCAAGCCATTTGTCCCGTGCCATCCATCTCCAGCCTTCCACAAACAGAGGCCAGGGACACCGTTCCTACCCCCTGGCTAATAGCACTCCATGGACCCAACCTCCATGACTTTATCTAACTTCTCTTTAAACTCTGTTATAGTTCTAGCCTTCACCACCTCCTGTGGCAAGGAGTTCCACAGGTTGACTATTTGCTTGTGAAGAAGAACTTTCTTTATTAGTTTGAAGCCTGCTACCCATTCATTTCATTTGGTGTCCTCTAGTCCTTCTATTATGGGAACTAATGAATAACTTTTCTTTATGCACCCTCTCCACACCACTCATGCTTTTATAGACCTCTATCATATCCCCCCTCAGTCTCTTCTTTTCTAAGCTGAATATCCCAGTCTCTTTAGCCTCTCTTCATATGGGACCTGTTCCAAACCCCTAATCATTGTAGTTGCCCTTTTCTGAACCCTTTCCAAGGCCAAAACATCTGTTTTGAGGTGAGGAGACCACATCTGTACACAGTACTGAAGATATGGAGTACCATAGTTTTATACTTCCCCTCCTCCTTCTTCCCCTGGCTTCCCCCTTCCAGCTCCCTCCTCCCAGGTTTCCACCTCCCCTCTCCCACCCTCTCTCTTCCCCTCTCCTTTTCCCAGTCTCCCCAGAGGTTAATCCACCCCCCCAGTTTTGTTAAATAAAGAGTTTCTATTTTTGACCACACGTGTCCTTTATTTTTTACATCAGGAAGGGGGACTAGGGAGGGGTAAGTGGAAGGAGGTGAGGGAGGAATGGGGTACGAGCCGCCGATGGGGAGGACTGGGGTGGCTCTGCGGGCTCCTTGGGGTGGAAGGTCTCCTGCAGGGCCTCCTGGATCCTGACAGCCCCCCGATTGACCCCCCCCGGATGGCAGCCTGCAGCAAATGCAGCCGGGCTGATGGCGAGTGCTGTGATGTGCCGAGTGTGGGCACTCAGGGCACTCAAGACAGGACTGCTTTGCTGTCCTCATCGAGGTAGACAAGCAAGCGGGGAACCCTGAGAACTGTCTGTCCGGGGTTGGGGGTCGGGTCCCTTTAAGCACAGCCCTCGGCTAGCCTGAGGCAGCATCCCCACACTCTAAGTCCTAACCTGATGCCCTACCGGCACTGGTTCCGGCCAGCCTTAACTTCGGTTCAGGGTCCACTCAATGTGGACATGCTAGTTCGAATTAGCAAAACGCTAATTTGAATTAGTTTTTAGGTCTAGATGCACTAGTTCGAATTAGCTTAGTTCGAATTAACTAATTCGAATTAAGTTAGTTCGAATTAGTGCTGTAGTGTAGACATACCCTAAGCTATTGCAACATGCAGAGTGGAGTAACAACTTCTTTCTTATCCAATGGCAAAATGTGTTCCCTGAGCAAATCACTTTCCTTATCCAACCTCAAAACACTAGCTTCATAGACAACATGCAGAGCTACAGTACCTGAGCACTCCTACACCAGCTAACAACCTCAGTTCCTTTCAAAGCTTTCAATATGCAGCTCTCTCCACTCTTCTCATGTAATGTCTTGCACTTCCTTTATTAGCACCACAACAATTCTTCAATTAGGATATCAGTTTTTTTTTTAAAAGCACAAAATCATTATGGCACAGTATATTAAACTGCTTTACTAAGAAAGTAAACATGTAAGAGAGAAATGAATGTCTTTGAGTTGTGAATCTATTAAGTATTAAACCACAACAGGAGGTAGAATTATGAGATAATTATCCCTATGAGAAAAAAATCACTTGAAGTATTAGTTTTGTATTGTTATAGAATCTCGGGGTATGGTAACATATGCAGGTGTAGGCACTGCAGGGAAAATTAAGTTTATTACCGAAAGAAACAAGCCAGATTTCTCGTAGGAGTGTTCTCCAGAGAGGATTGTCTCTTAAAAATGAGTGGTTTACTGTCACAAGTCCCAAAATTATCTAAAAAGCAATGACTATTTGAATCATACAGATGACTGCTCACAGATCCAAACATGACATGAAGCTGTATGGGAGATCACATCCCAAGCTTTCCAGTAGGTCTTTTTGCACCACATGCAAGGAACACCTACACCTATTCACTTCCCTGAATTGCAATACTATTTATTTATGTTCTTTTACTTTACTAAATAATTACATGTAAAATATTTCAATAACTATTAGGCTGTCTCAAGGTTTTGATTTTATTTATTTATTAAATCCAGATTTAGGCAACTAAATAAGTGGCCTGATTTTTCTGTCCAGGAGATGTTAACATGGGGAAGAGAACATGAAGTGTTATGCTCCTTAATCTCAAGTTGTTTGCTGTGATTGAAGGAGACAAAGTGATATATACTTATGGGCAATGGCTAGTTGGGTAAAGGTGTCAAGTGGAATTCCATTTGGAAGGCCAAGAGAGGGTTTCTGAGTGCCCCAAAAAAGAGTCTGCTCTGTAGATCTAGATCTTGCTGTCTGCCCTGCAAATGAGCTCCAGAGTGAGTGGAGATGTTAATTTTACTACATTCTTCAGAATGCTACCCAAGTTAACAGATCTCTTATATTTGGAGCAGGGCATCTTTGCTGCAGCTGTATTACACCTTCACATACAAAAAAGACTCAATTATTTCTTGAGAAGTTGGTGCTTTTATAATATGGGCATTACATGTTTGTTCAACATTGCTTTGAAATGCATACAATTTCTGATGTTTATTTACTTAGTCTTTGCTTTGTCTATTATTCGAGTTAGAATTTCTTAAACAAGAAAATTGCACCACAGTTAGAATGGCAGAAACTCTTTAATGTTTCTAGTTGTAATCCTATACTCCCCTGTATTAATACCCTACCTGCCAGTGCCATAATACTTGTACAAAATATGCTTTGTGAGATGATATATTAAAACTAATAACATGCTAGTTATTAGTATGGTAAAATCTGTGTGTTACCATTACATTTAAAGTTATGAATTCCCTCTGTAGGATGTAAAATGTTTATGACCAGAGAGCTCAGCCTAGATAAGGATAATAAATGGATTCGTCCTATATAAGTTTACCTGAAATATTGACAAAACAAAAGAAAGGACTATGCAGCACTTTAAAGACTAACAAGATGGTTTATTAGGTGATGAGCTTTCGTGGGCCAGACCCACTTCCTCAGATCAAATTCTGGAAGAGCATTGGCATGACCATATATACCAAAGGAATACAATGAAAAAAAGTGAACACATTTATAAAACTGACAAATCCGATTTAGAACAGAAGGGGGGAGAGGAGGAGGGCTAGTATCTGTGAGATAATGATACTAGGGGTGATAATTGGGGAAGCTAACTTTGTAATGGGTAAGGTAATTAGCATCTTTGTTAAGGCCCATTTGTAAAGTGTCAAACTTAAGCATGAATGACAGTTCTGAGGTTTCCCTTTGTAGTCTGGTGTTAAAGTCTCTTTGAAGTAAGATACATGTAGTAAGATCGTTAAGACTATGCTTAGGTTGATTGAAATGAAAAGAAACTGGTTTATCTTTGTGAAGGTGTCTGATGTCTGATTTGTGGGCATTAATTCTTTGGTGAAGTGTCTGAGAAGTTTGTCCAATATACATAGCAGAAGGACACTGTTGGCACATGATGGCATACGTTATATTTCTGGATGAACAGGAATATGTGTTTTTGATCTTGTAACTGATATGGTTAGGTCCAGTGATGGTGCAACAGGGCTTGTTGCAAGGGAAAGGTTCAGGGTTGGTATTGCTGTGGTATGTCCTGTGGTTGTTGGTAAGAATCAGCCTGAGGTTAGGTGGTTGTCTATAGGAGACTATGGTTCTGTCTCCCAGAGCCTCTCAGAGTGTAGTATCCTGTTCCAGTATAGGTTGTAGGTTAACCTACATGGTCATGCCAATTCTCTTCCAGAATTTGATCTGAGGAAGTGGGTCTGGCCCACGAAAGCTCATCACCTAATAAACCATCTTGTTAGTCTTTAAAGTGCTGCATAGTCCTTTCTTTTGTTTCAGCAAGATCAGACTAACACAGCTACATCTCTATTACTATTCTGAAATATTGACAGTAAGTAAAGCCATGGAGCTAAACTGGAGGGTGTTACCCTTATAAGGAATTCAAGAGATTGAATTAATATGGCTCTAACACCTCAGAGGAACTGAATCCTCAGGAGTCCTCCCTGACTTGGAATATGAAGACATCCTGGGAATAGAAGAAAGAGAGACTTGGTCTTTATCCTACATACTGAGGAGACAAAGAAACCCAAGAGCTTTGATAACTGAGAGTCCTGGCCAGTAAAGGTTGGAAAACAGATCATTAGAGAAACCAAATTGAATGATGACATTATCTTGCTAGATTAAGTGTTAGACTTTTAGCGGAATGTTTTCACTTTTTTTATTTGCTTATAAAGGTAGAAATGTTTAACAATTTTATTTAGTATCTCTTAAACTATGTTCTTGTAAAATAATGATTGATAATTAAAGTAATATGTTTATCAGTGTTGTATAAGTTCAGTAAAGTGTGTACTTTAAGAAAACTAACAGGTTGAAGTGTTTTACTTTCCTTGTGAAAGCAGCACACCTAACACTTTCTATGTGAAGGTTCCTGCAGTAGGATAATTTTGGGGTTAAATTAGGAATTAGAAGGATACTAAGGTCATCTTGCAAGGAGTAACCTGCTTAGGCAAAACCAAGGTGAAGCTTGTGGCCTTTTAGCAGGCTTTTGGGGTCAGAGCCCTGGACCAAAGCTGCTCAGCCACCCAGTGTGACAAGGGGGTTGGTCACTATCTGCCTTTGGGGCCTGGATGAACACTAAGTGGCACACTATGTATCATATATAAAACACTAGGTCTCTAACAAAAAACAGTTCTAAAAGTGTTTGCAGTTCATTCACTAACATTCCTAAGATAAAGTGGCATGAGTTTCAACAGGAGTATATAGTAAGAAGAATGAAAATTATAACACAGTTAACAATGTTTTTCAGTATAAGCATGGTTTTTTTTAATTCCCTTTTGCAAAATGGCTTTATGAAACCTCAAAACAAACAGCAATAAAATGTGCAAGGTTCCACCTTAAGGACTGCAGTTCAAGATGAAAACTTCTTGTTTTAATTATCCCTGAATATCTAAATTAAAAAAAAAAAGCCACCATAGCAGAAGAGATTGTTTTGTTTGTGTTTGGAGGTGCTGATGATGAAGGAATGGGAAACTAACCTGCTGTGCTGTCACATCACACAGCTTGTTTAGTTATGTAATTCAAAATTCATACTCATTTGGAACTCTTAAATTTCCTTACTGCATGAGCGGTAGCAGTGTGGGGTGGCAGCCAGCTCCCTGGGAGCAGGGCTGGCAGGTGGGAGCCGGTATGCACTGGGAGCTGGCTTAAAAGCTAGCTTTCGGCATGTACCGGCTCCCAGGGAGCCAGCTGCCATCCCGCATTGTGAGCTCTGCGGTATAAAGTTTATATTGCAGAGCCCGAAGCACAGCTGGCTCCCCAGGAGCGGGACCAGCAGCTGGGGCTCCCCAGTGCACACTGGCTGGCAGCCCTGCTCCCAGGGAGCTATGTGCTATGGGCTCTGCAGTATAAGCTTTATACTGCAGAGCCCATGGTGTTTAACCGCTAAGGTTTTCAGCAGTTACATGGTTACCTAAAGAACTGCTTTTTTAACACCCTAATTATAACAACTCGAATATAAAGATGGGTCTGAAGTGTGGTGATTTTCACTAACTATTTTTGCAGTTCTGATCTTTAGGCTATGCTTTTTAATTCAACGCTGCACGTTTTGGGGGGTGGGAGGTGGAGAGGAGGTGGTTAGGAATAAGATCTCATTAAATCTAAACAGTTATAGACAACTTATTTGTCAGCCGCTAAGAGTCAGTTTAATTCGCTAGGTAAAGAATTTCTCATGCTTGCCGTATCTCCATTTTATTCAGGCTTAATTTAATAGTGAACTTAAGGCAATTTAGCTGTGAGATCTCAAATTAGTTATGGAGTGCCTGAGTAGAATCTAAGTATAGTTAACTAATTCAGTTTTAAAATCTTGAATCTTGTTTTTGGACTAATTGGAACTCCATATTGCAAACCAATTTAAAAAAAATTGAGACATGTAAAGGTGAACAAAGCTAAACTGAATCTGTGAATAAATGTTTACATTTGTGTTATGCAATTTTTAAAAAAAATCTAGTTTTTGTATGTAAAACTGGAAATATTTTCAATATAAAATTAATTATTTTGTAGCGGGTTAAACCATTATATTAAAATGTGTAAAGTATTCTTGTAAAAAAAGAACGGTTTTCAAGTGCTACTGGTGTCCAAATCACAGCTGAGGTTCTCACACTTTTTATCAACATTAGAAAAACCTATTTTTAAAAAGTAGATTGCTTTCATTAAAATATGTATGTTTTGCAAACTTTGTTAACCACAGATAATAGTTTCAACACATTCATTTTCTTTTTACTGTTTGCACAAGTGAGAACACTTTGATAAAATAGTATTTAGAATATTAGAATTTGATTGGAACAAGTAAATACTATTTGGCCTCCAGGCATTTTTTTCTTTTTGTTCACATTTCCCCAGGATGTAATCTTTCTTGAGTAACACTTAAGCTGTGGCTTCAACAATCTTGACAGTTAGTTACTTCACACATTTGTTCTTCTCTACATAAAAAGCTTCTAGTGTCTTTTTTGTGTGGCTTTTAATTTATTCCTTGCATCGCACATACATTTCTAGCATGGAAATGGAGGATTGAGGCATTGTAGGCAGTATGACAGTTACAAATTTAGTAATACCTGCACTTCACCTGCTTTCTCTTCTTGTTTTTAATCAGGACACACCAATTTATATCTTTATCCTACATTAATAATGTCTGCTTTATCTGTGAATAATCTTTATAAAAACTTTTCATAGCATTATATTTTTGGAAGGGTAGTGGTGGTGGTGCAGCGGGGGAGGCGGGAATCTCATCCAGTGTGCTTCTGCTTCTCATGTCTGAATTTTGATAACTTATTTTGTAACTGAGTTAGCTCCTCAAGACAGTGACTTTGTCTTACAATGTATGTCATTTATACGTGACTCTATGTCCATTTTACTGCTAATGCATTTTTTTAATGCAGAATTGAAGTTGTCCAGCAGTGCCTTGTACCTTTCCAGAGTATGTAGGATAGCTTGCATGTACTCCTCTGAAAAGAGTAGAGCATTTAACTATTGAGTCCCACATCCCCACACAAACTTATCTCTGTCCCCTTGGAATTGCAGTGGGTACTAGTTTCTCCAGTTCATCCAAGAGGATTGGGGGTTGTCCAGTCCTGCGTTTAAAGCTTCCTTAAAAACATCACAGGCTGAAGAAGCAGGAATGAAGACAAAGTAGTGATGTCACAGCTTGCAATTCATAGCTCAGCCCATATGCTGTGGATGATACTGGGTCTAAGGTCACATGGGAAGTTACTGGTAAAAGATGAAATCTTAGATGTGTGCCCTTATGTTCTTTGCTGAATTGTAGGGATAGGGATTGGCTCCACATTGTCTAAGGCATCCTCAGGAAAGACTCAGTGAAGAACGGTTTCCCTTCAATGGCTCATCAACATGGATGGCCCATCAAACAGTGATGGCTAGTTTCAATGTAAATTTGTCTGGTGGAATTACTCAGGAACAGAACATGACACACAGCAAATTTTCATTACTTCATATACAAAGAGGATACATGTATATAC
Source organism: Rafetus swinhoei (assembly GCA_019425775.1). NCBI lineage: Eukaryota > Metazoa > Chordata > Testudines > Trionychidae > Rafetus > Rafetus swinhoei. The sequence continues at coordinate 182,670,514 of CM033437.1, read as the reverse complement.
ACATGATAATCCTACAAAGCAGAGTATAATTTTTCAAATTATACCTTACATGACATACTTTGTGCAAGACTTGTTGCAACTGTATAAGAATAGTAGCAAAAATGATATAAATGGTGGTCATCCTTTTCATAAAGTATCACAGTATCTTCCCATAGTTTTCACACAGAAGACCTGGTATTGATTTGAAGCTTCTGGTTGTGTGGAATTCCTTCTCTTTTCTCTGGTGCCCACAATCTGCCTATAGTCATCTATGCACAGCCATGTAGAATGTCATCATGACCTCTAGCCTGTGGTGATTATGACCTGCAAGGCCTCTTCCATGTCACACACAAGTCTCTGAGCAAGATAGCCCCACTTTCTCTGGGCAGAGAGCTTGTCTAGACAACATTGTAGCTTGCAGCAGAGGAATGAAAAGTTTAGTCTGTACTAGTGTGTGGCTTTCAAACTGGCCCCCATATAATCTGCTGATGTGCACTACGTGTTCCATAGTACAAGATGGCATAACATTGTTTGTAACAAGATTAGGTTAATGTGCTCTAAAAAACTTAGTGTGCGCCAGTAGGGTCCAGGTAGAGGATGACATGCTAGTGCAGACTAGAATTTGCATGTCTTCGCTATGGATTAAAGCACCATGTAAACAAACCGTTACACTTCTAAGATATCAATAGAAGCTTGGACTTCAGAGGTTGGGAGAGGGAGTTGAATTCACTGTCATGGCTGTTAGGAAAGCAAAAAAGACAAAACGTTTATAATGTTGACCATTCATGAAATAATAAAAAAATGCTAAGGTCAGATGCTATTGAAGTAAATTGACACCATGTTGTACAGTATCATGAAATGTGAGAGTATTGAATAAATGGTTACCTTTCTTATCTTTTGCTTGCATAGTAGAACATTTCATGTTTGATCTAGCAAAAGCTCTGGAAATAACATCTGTTAAGAAAAATATTTTTTTTTTCCAAAATCACATCGTAAAGTTTTAGTGATGTACACTGAGTGAGACCCATTTTGGGTAATGGAGTAGTAAATGAACTCAATAAAAATAGAAACAAATGGTTTCCTAAAGGTTTAATAAGGAATTCATGTAATTGCGGATTGGCAGTGGGTGATTCTGTTTGAATTAGTTTCATGGATTCTATGGGAGGAGTCCATGAATCCTTCTTCTTAAGGCTGTTTTGAAAAAGTTTCCTTTCTTTATTATTATTATTATTTATTATTATTTGCTGTTAGGCTTTTGTAATGTGTCAGTTAACATTGTGTGAGAACAGAAATATTGAAATATGTCCTATCACTGCTTAGTTCTGAGCAGGCCATATACCCAAGAGCAGAGAGTTCATAGAACATTCCCGCAGCCTCTACAAGGAATTGATGAAGTTAGAGGGCCTGTTTCCTTCATCCATATATGGATGATAATGATGAAGGTACTCTGGTATAATTTTTCAGATCTAGCATTGGAGTGGAAAACCAATTTTTTAAAATCAGCTAAAGACTCCTTAAAACAATGAGGAATACTAGATGTCAAATAGTGTCAGTTTAATTTCACTTCAGCTGTGTGTCTTTCCTTGGATTAATCAGGCTTGTTAGCTCCCACTTCAGCTTTGTCTAGAGTACAAATATTGTTTTCATTATAAAAAATGAAAGAGACAATATAAGCATATTTAGCCCTGAATTCACTTCAGTTTGTGTGTGTGTGGATGAGTTAATTTAAAATATTTAAGTATTAAGCATTCATAACTTGTTTATATAAATGCCTATTATGAAATCACTCGAGGGAAGAGGAGTTTCTGATATAAAAACTCTTAAGTTTTCAAGGAAGACAAAGCATGCCTCTAATGTAGTGCAAAAAGGTAACAGCTGTGTGTCTATTGTTTTCCCTTATTGAACATTATTTCTCTTACTAATTAATGTTTACTATTCTTAGTGCACTATACTTCAGGAAGTGATAAAGAGACTCTTATTGAAGCATCTTCTCAAAGACCATTAATCTGTGATTGAAGAGGGGAGGACAGGAAAGGGAAAACCAGCATTGATTTGAGTTATGTGCTAGCTAAAGCAGAAATCACTTGCTGTCTTGACAATATTGGAACACATTATTCTCTCAATAAAAATATAGCATCTGTCTATTCTTTTTTATATTAGTATCTGATTTAAGACTAATAGCTGAATATTTGAAAAAAACTTTCTATCTTCACAGCATGAGTACTTAAATATTGTATTTAAATGTTTCTCAGTAGTAGAGGCAGTTGTTAGACTTATAGTTGCAAAGGGCACCTGTGTGTAAGAGCTGCGTTTTTTGTATTTGTGAAGATTAACAGAGATATATCAACAGTTTTGGGTTAAGGTTAGTTTCCTTTAAAAATTGCAAATGTCAAAAAACAGTCATTTATAGAAGTTTAATCTGTTAAGAGGGCTAATTTGTTCTGTTTATCTTCTTATGTACCGCTGAATCAATTAACTAAAAACATTGTCTCCTGGATTATTCTTAAAGAGTCTTCCAAGTTGAAGCATTTACATATTAATTTTTACTAATGTATTTTTAATTTTTAATATTCAAGAAAGAACAACTCTCCTGGAAAACAGAGTTGTTCATTTATACGATTGAATGTAACCCCCCAGAGGCTGCATCTAGATTAGTATCTACACTTCCCAATTTTGGGAAGAAGTAATCTATCTTGAATCAACTCCCAATTAGAGGGGGAGAGAGAGAGGGATAGAACAGTACCATACCGTACATAGGTACCAGTCAGGTGACTGTTTTGGAGGATTTCCTTTGCAGCAACTGTTCTGCATTCTGATAACTTCTAACGTCTTAAAATTGGTAAACTACCTACCTAATTGATTTTGGTTTTATTTTGATAGATGGAAAAATAGCTTATTCTTCCTTTTTAATTCATTTTAGTGAATGGAGTGTAATGTATTCTATTAGTTTTTCTTTAAAGACCTTATGTACATCTCATACTATAACATTTGTCATGGTTCTTTTTAAAAGTTATGTAGCTATCAGGCAGCTATCCCTTGAAAAAATGCTGTAACTACTGTACTCACTGATATAAAACATGCATTAAATTAGCCGATGTGTTTACTAGAAATTGTTTAATGTCTCTTTTTAAAAATAGAATACTACTTAATCAAGATCTTATGTTGAGTCTCCCTTGAATTTGGATTCTACTGCAAAGAGAAAAGATGAAATGCATAATATGTTATTCCATAATAGTCTTCTGTATATGGTAGATCATTAATTAATTTCATGTCACCCTTCTATTTTACCAGGTGCCTGATAATGAACAGTAGAGTTACAAACACTTCAGGAATAGAGATTGTTTGTAGCTCTGAAATGTTCATTACTCTGAATAAAACATTATGTTGGTTCTTTCAAAAGTTCACAACCAAAAATTAATACAGCATTGAAACTTCATTGTCCAGAAGAAAAATGCTACTTTTAGCCATCTTCATTTCAATGAAACAAGAACAGAAACAGTTTCTTTACCTTGTCAGGGTAACGCTTGTTCGCAGCAGCCCTTGCTGTTGGCCAGCCCTGGCCACGGTGAACAAAAGCTGCTCTGGCACCAGCCCCTATTCATGGTGGACAAAGATGTCTGCTGCAAACTGGGACTGCTGGACTCCGTGCAAGCTGGGACCGAGCAGTCCCGGCTTGCACTGATCGCTGTGCCTCTGCATTTTAAATGTAATAAGAGTCCAGCAGCTCTTACTGCATTTAAAATGCAGAGTTGCAGCATGGGTGGCTCCGGAGCTGGCTCGAGCCAGGACTACTCAGTCCTGGCTTCAGTCAGTTCCTGGAGCTACCCTTGCTGTGGTTCTGCAGAGCAGCACTTATCGACTAATTGTATAGTGAATATAAATTGTATTGACTATACGATTAGCCAGATAATCACATTTTAACATCCTTAATTCAAGCCAGTGGGTTTAATGATGCTGTCCAAAATGTCATGAAGCTTTGAAGAGTGTATGTTGTACTTTTTCTGGAAGCTATTCTTGGCTTATACACCTGCAACAAATAGATGTTATATTACAAGAACATTCTATTAGTTTAGTTGCCATCCTATTTCTCTGTTTTTTATCTGTTTTGATGTCTTCTTTTTTTTTTTTTTTCTTAAGTTTGGTATGTCCAGTAAACGCAGATTAGAGCTTCATCTGATTATACTGGTGTCTGGTATTATCTGAAACTCAATAAAGTTCTTAAAGTATAGATGAAATGTGAAGCGTTGAGTAAACCAGTAAACAGAAGAAATGCTTAAAAATACCATAAGATACTTGGATATTTGAGTTAACACACTGCAAAAGTCTAGTTCACAAGATGTAACTTAATCAGATAAAACTTATTTTATCTAATAATGCTCGCTAATCACATAGTTTTGGCTGTTTTGTTTTGCTGTGTTTCATTGGCAGAATGTGAGATAATCAACTGTTTCTTTTGAAAGTGCTCCAATATGTAACTTAATATTGGAACTGTCTATCATTTAATAAATTTAATTTGCTTTATGAACTTGAGTGGTTGATTACATGTTGAGTGTTTAAGAGGGCTAACTCAATTTAACTGCCTACCTGCTTTTACTGTCACCTATTTTTCACAATTTATATAATACGAAACAATAAGTTTAGTTGCAAAGAAATCACTGTTACTTTTAGTACAACAGTTCTTAAGATCCTCAATTTTTGTAGTTGCACCACTGACTGGAGTCTGAGTCCTTTCAGTGAACTTATTATATAGTTTTCTTTTATTATCTCACATAGATGTGAAACTGTTTAACCTGGTTCAAGGACTGTGTCACAGATTTTCTGGTTATCTTTTCATGTAGAGAAGATGCTGTAAAGTCTCAATAATATTGCGAAACCAGATCATCTTAGATGAGGTTCTCATATGAAATATGAAATCAGCTTTTCAGTTGAAAATGTGGAGGAAACATTTTTTTGGTGCTAAAATCTGTCCTACAAGTGCTGTTTTAATGGTGTTCCAGTCATGCCGTAGAGTCCTTCAAAATCCCACTTTTCTTCTTCATAATCTTAATAAACCTGTTCCTTGATCATGACTGTTTTTAAAGAGCATTTATAGGATGTGGACTCAGCCAATCACTGTCTTGTTAATTATATTTATTTCATACCATGCAAAAGTGTGCTAGGCCTTTATCAAATGATAAAGACATTGTCTCTGTCCCAAGAAGCCCACAATCTAAATGAATTTTGTCCTGTTTCCCAACTTATCTTTGAAACTAAAAAACTAACATATTCTTAGGGCTGTAAACTGTGTTGCTAATGTGGCATCTTGTTTTTGTCTGTTATGTAATTGGTCTCTGCCAGAGCCTAACGAAGTTCTGTATTCTTTCCTCCAGGACCATTTTTCTTTCTTTATCACTGTTCACAAACCCATCTGCAAATTACTTTAAATGAAGTAGAGAGCCACAAGTTGAGCTATCTTGCTGCATTTAAATAAACGCTTTGCATTATTTGCAATTATTTTGGAGATGTCTCGTTGTTTGGAGACTTCAGAGCTTATTTCTTTCCTTATTCAACGATGTTTCTAAAGCAGGGGTGGCCAACCCATTAAATGAAGAGAGCTGAAACAGCGGCGGAAAAAATGCAAAGAGCTGCACCAAAATTGTTGAGCAAAAAAAACCCAAAAACAAAACTTTAAAAATTGTGGGTTAGGCTTTTTGGCCGCATCAGGCTCCCACCGGCCGCCACCATCTTGCCAACACCATTTTGTGGCACCGGATGGCTCCGCTGCACCGTGAGCACAGGGAGCCAGGGGCTGTTTGTAAGGGTGTGTGGGAGGTGAAGAGCCACATGTGGCTTGTGAGCCACGGGTTGGCCACCCCTGCTCGAAAGGATAGTATGGCTTCTGATATTTTCCTCACTGATAATCTTCACAAAAGTCCTCTTAAACTCGTGGGGGGGTTTTCCAGGCAATGTCCATCTTATATTTAAAATGTATCCTTAATTTTGTTTCTCTTTTCATGTCTTCTATTCCTAATAATTTACACATCTGTATGTACGATAAATACTCAATATTTCTGCAAATTTCACTTCAAGGTCTTAAGTTTGGATCATGTAATTAGTGATCTCCATGGATAATTTGGTTTAAGTGAAGTGCCTAAATTTATTTAAGACTTCTAACATCCAGTTCCTCAAGGCTGCATTAATCATTAGACCAGCGGCTCTTCCAGCAATCTCCTGCATCATTCCCTGTATATCTTTTTAGAGGCAAGGCCAGAAGGGACCATTGTGTTCTGCATAACACAGAACACCAAACTTCCCAAAATAATTTCTCTTGAGCTAAACTTATCTGTAAACAAATGAATAACTATCCACTCTTGAATAGTGATAGAGATGCAGCCGTGTTAGTCTGGTCTAGCTGAAACAAAAGACAGAACTATGTAGCACTTTAAAGACTAACAAGATGGTTTATTAGGTGATGAGCTTTCCTGGGCCAGACCCACTTCCTCAGATCAATATGTGGAAGAAAATCAGAAAGTGATACAATCAAAAAAAGAATGCATGTGAAATTGACAAATCAAATTTTAGAACAGAGTGAGGGTGAGGGGGGAAGGTTAGTGTCTGTGAGGTAATGACATAGGGGTGATAATAGGGGAAGTTTCTGTGAGGTAATGATATTAGGGGTGATAATTGGGGCAGCTGTCTTTGTAATGGGTGAGATAATTAGAGTCTTTGTTTAGATCCATACATAAAGTGTCAAATTTAAGCATGAATGACAATCCACTCTTGATTTAACAGTTACTTGTGCTGGTGACTCCACCATCATACTGACTAAATTGTTCCAATAGTTACTTACCTTCAGTGTTATAAATAGGCGCCGTATTGCCAGTCTAACTCTTGTGTAGCTTCAACCTCCAGCCACTGGATTGTTTCATGCCTTTATCTTTTAAATGGAAGAACCTTCTACTATGTAAAATTTTTGGTTCCTATGTGAGTACATCTCTAGAGTGTGATCAAGTCAAGCGTAACTTTTTTTTAAGCTAAATAGATTGTGTTCATCTCATTAGAAAGCATGCTTTCTAATCTTTAATCACTCCTCCAGCTCTTCTCTGAATCCTCATCAGTCCATGCAAGAAATGAGACAGTAGTCTGTAGACAACCTTATGTACTACACAACCCTGATTGATCCCTAGAAAAGGTCTTTATTAAAATGGAATGACTCTGAGGCGGAGGGGGTCTGTGTATATTATTAAAGGCATTTGTTCCTTTTATTCAAGAAGGTATCATAATGTATTTTCACAATTATAGGGGGTCCTTGGCATTTTTCTAACTAATCAGTGCTTGAATTTGCAACAATAATTTTTTCAGGTAGGTACTTTTGTATGAAAAAAGTTAGTGGCATTCATGTCCCATTCAAGGCAATGGGAGTTTTGCCATTGATTTCAATAGGGTCAGGATTCTTCAGTCACTGACTTGTCCTATCCCAGTGATGCTGTTTCCCCCCACATAGCTGTGTCCTGCACATTTCCATTACAGTTTGCCATGTTCAGTCTAGGTCTTGAAATATATAAACCTGTCTAGTAGTTTTGTGATGTGGGGAAATGGATCAAATAGGCATAAGGTAGAAAAAGTTAGATTTTACACAGGAAAATTTCCGAAGATGTTTATGGAATAATAAATCAGACAAGCAGGCTGACTGGATACTTTGCTTGGAGAGGAAGAATGATGTTCCAGGCTGTCTGGTGAATGGACTGTGGGGAAGAGAATGTGGTTTAAGGGCACAGACATACATCTGAGAAGGTGAATAATGGAGCCAAGCTGTAATTTTGTCTGATGACGGTAACAAGGAGAAAGGGAGAAGAGTATCCCTAATACATGAGGTATAATTGGAGACTAAGGGGAAACTATTTAATGGATTTAGCTAACTTTTGTTGTTGTTTAATGTGCCTGTATAAGTTTAAATATTCATTCTCTTAGTGTTTTCCCTTGTTCTTTCAGGGATGGGTCAGCTCTTGTTTTTGTATATTTGCTTATTTTATGTTTGAAAATTTTGTTTATTCTTTTGAAAATGTCTTAAAGTATATTAGGCAGATAGATAGGATTAGAGCAGAAGTGATCATAGAAACTGCCAAATAAGGTTTTTTGTGAACCTGTATAAATCTCTACAGGTGAAACACCAATTTATACTCAACTGAACTTGGTGCTTTCAGTAGTAATCTAACAGTGCATTTTAGAAAATATCTTTTAAATTAAAATCCTTATGTAAAATATTCAGTACTAAAAAAGCAGTCCATCACTGGTTACATGCAAACAAAATTTAATTGTTGATGTCTTGGGTTTTTTGTTTGTTTGTTTTTTGTTTTTTGGGTTTTTTTTGTCCAAACAAATACAACATTTAAGAATATTAGTGTGTCATATTAAATTATTTTAAGGAACTCCTGTGATCCAACAGTTCACCTGATGTTAACATTATAATGGTTGGTGGTTTCCTTCTTCTAAATCAGGGTGGGGAATCTTTTTTGGGTCAGAGGTCACTGACCCACATTCGCCTTGCACACCAAAGCTTAGGGGATTTCATACTAGTAGATTTTGGGGCACCAGTGCAGGCCACCCAATGCTGGTGGGGGGAACCCTGAGCTTCAGGGGCTGGATCTAGGCAAGCGGGAGACCGAATCTGGCCCCCAGACCTTAGGTTCCCCACCCCTATTCTAATGCTAAACATGAATTTTTAAAATTATTTTAATACCAGAAGTTTTGCTTCCTTTTGATCTAAAAATCACAGAAATGTGTGTTGTCTGATCTACGATTGCTTATAAATTTCCAGTTACCACCTTTAGAGTTGATAGGTCATTTGTCCCAGGATCAGGCCATGTATTCAATTATTCTATGGTTGGGAACCCTGATGTGCACAGATGCAACACTCACACTATAGGAACTCTTGTATATTTGCAAGCATAGTTTATTAATATATTTAAGACAGTCACAAACACTCCAATTGCAGAAGATAAATAGGAAATGTACCTCTCTATTTCCATGCCATATACTCACACCATTCCTTCTAGAACAACCCAAGGTATTAACCATCCTCTTCCTCATCACTTGCACCTTCCCCATCATCACCAGTGGCCATTATTCTGGCACCTCCCAAGGACTACATCTCCTCCTCCTACCACCTGTAGGCTGGGATGCCACTTTCATCATCTGTTATGCTGAACTTATTCTGTTTGATGCATATTCAGTATGGGATGTTTCCTTTTCTCCTTATTTGTATTTCCTCACCTTCCTCATGGTGAAATATCTTTTTCCAATAGGCTGGGATATCATTGATCTCAACTTATCATATTCATCAATTTGTTACCATGGGCCTTTTGTGGTTGTCTATTACATTTATTATTTCTGTCCTTCCTGGTTATACAGTCTGTTCTCAACCGGTTATTTTGGGGGTATTCTAAGTAATGATGTACCTGCTACGTTTGAGGGTATTCTTGGAAGTGCCTAACCCTAACCCTAACCCTGTATCTTGGAAAGTCATTCTATCTTACCACCATCTACCTAGGAGAAAGGTCCCAAACATATGTGAGCTATCTGGATGAAAGGTCCCAGACAAAAATACTAACTTTGCCTTAGCTCAACGTACAGGATGTGGCCTGTAAGTCTCTTGTGTTACAGCCAAATGCCAATATAAACTTACTGTAGCTTATTAGTAGTTATTATGATAACTATAAGGAAATAATACATGTATATATCTATAGGCAAGCAAGAAGGTTAGCCCTATAGGATGCACACATTTAGGGTGGAGCTAAGCCTTAGCTAGTATGAAGTTTTGGTTCTGATTTTTCAAATATAAAATAAACCCTGTTTCTCTGGAGTTAACCATATTGGAGAAGCAAATAAAAGTAATATGAAGGTATACCTAGATTAGGATGTTATACTGAACTAGGCTAAATTTGTTTTAGAAATGACTATCTTGCTCCATCTTAAAATGGCATATTATTGTTGAAGTAAGATTTTTTTTTGTTGGAATGCAGTTGTATTTGGAAAATGATGATGAATGTTATGTTCATTATGATAATACAACAGCAAGTAGAATATAGCTGGTAATAATATTAGAGAATACATTGTGTTAGGAAATGTATGTTGACATGTTGTAAAGTTGAGAAATTGTTCTTCTTTACATTCTAGTTGGGAAGTTTTGAGATTCCTTCTCTCTAATTTGAGATGGTGGATAAAAGAATATGGCTTTGATGGCTTCCGGTTTGATGGTGTTACATCTATGCTATATCACCATCACGGAATTGGTAAGTAATCAAGCTCGTTTTAATTGAAAGAATACCCTATCTCCGTGGTTACCAACCGGTAGATCACGATCTACCTGTTGATCGCAGGGGCTCTGAGTCAACCTTCAGCTCCCTCTGAACTGCGCTCCTGCGCACTAATTTTAAATTGGCACTCTTGATTTGCGGAGCAGCTACTCATGGAGTAGCAACACAGGTGAGTAGCTGTGGCAGTGTGGTGGGATCTTCTGGGTTGGGAGGGCTAAAACACCCGGTAAGCTGGTTGTGGCGTTCAGCTGGAGGAGGCTGTGCCGTGCTCCAGCTGGAGGAGGCTGCGCCGTGCTCCAGCTGATGGGGTGGCTTTCCCCTCTGCTCCAGCCCACGCAGAGCGTGGTGCACCCTGGCTGAGCACCATGGCCAGCTGGGCGGGCAGCTGCTCCTCTTTGCTCCAGCCCAGCTGCCCTGTGTTCAGCCCGGGAATGCTGCGCCACGCTCCTGCTGATTGGGAAGCCCTTCGTCTTTGCTCCGATCCAGCTGGAGTGAGGCGAAGCCTTCCCGGGCTGAGTGCAGGGCAGCTGGGCTGGAGCAAAGAGGAGCCGCCGCTGCCTGGCCAGCTGGCCATGGCACTCAGCCAGGGTGCACCACCCTCCACGTGGGCTGGAGCAGAGGAGAAGCCTCCTGATTAGCTGGAGCGTGGTGCAGCCTCTGCTTCTGCTGAACACCATGGCCAGCTAGCCAGGCAGCTTCCCCTCTGCGCCAGCCCACGTGGAGCGTGGTACACCTGGGCTGAACACCATGGCCAGCTGGGCAGGCAGCCGCTCCTCTTTGCTCCAGCTCAGCTGCACCGTGCTCAGCTTGGGGAGGCTGTGCCACGCTCCTGCTGATCGGGAAACCCTTCTTCTTTGCTCCAGCCCAGCTGGAGCGAGGCGCAGTCTCCCTGGGCTGAGCACGGTGCAGCTGGGCTGAAGCAAAGAGGAGCAGCTTCCCGGCCAGCTCGCCATGGTGTTCAGCCCAGGTACACCCTTCTCTGCGGGAGGGGGGAGTCAGCCCCAGAGGAAGCACGCGCCAGTGCTTTCCTGCTGCACGGGAGAGGGAGTTGGCCCCAGAGGAGGCGCGCACTGGGGCTTCCCTGTTCTGCCAGGGGGGTGGGGCGGAGAGAAGGAGTCCTGGGAGGAGGCGGGTGTAGGGGACTCCGACTGGCACCCTGACCCCTGCTGCAGAACCCTGCCCCTCCCCTTCCCCCCCCTGGAACTCTGTCCCCTCTCCCCCACCGGCACCCTGCCCTCACTCCGGAACACTGTCCCCTGCCACCCTGTCCCCTGCCCCAGCACACACTAGCACCCTTCCCCAGTACCATGTCCCCTTCCCTCACCAGCATAGTTGGGGCCACATTAGTGAGGCTTGGGTGGTTTTTGGAGGAGGTTTTTTCCTTTTTATCTCCCCTGTGTGGCCCCAACTGACTTTTCTGTGGGTCAGTGACCCCGACGCAAAATAGGTTCCCTGCCCTTCTCATAAATAAAGACCATGCAGAAACTTTTTGTGTTTGACATAGTCTATTTAAAAATGAAGCCTGGCCAACAAACCCCCAATTGGGGCCAAGCCCCCATCTGGCCGCAGCATTATAACACTCCTGCACCCCCCAGACCCTAGATCTGAGCCTATCATACATTGGACCCCCCCTTCCCTGAGCCCCTCACATACCCCAACCCAAATTCCTGCACCCTCACATCCACAAGCCTGTGGCTTGCTTAGTACCTCAAACCCTCCATCTGACCCCAACACTCCCCAGCCTGGAGCCCCCTTCCCGAGCCAGGGTCCCCTTCTCCACCTCCTCCTGCATCCAAATTTCCTCCCAGAGCTTGCACTCTCACCCCTTTCCACACCTAAATCCCTCATTCCTATCCCAGAGCCCACACATCCTGTCTCAACCCAGTGAGGGTACGGCTAGACTGCAGGAGTTTTTCTAGGATTCCAGAGAGAGCCCGGAAAAACTCTTCCACATCCGGGGATGCATTTGTTCTTCTGTTTCTTTAGTGAAAGAGCAAACATGCTCTTTCGGTAACCCCTGTATTCCTCGTTCCACGAGGAATAAGGGGGTTTCCAAAAGAAGGGGTTTTTCTGACAGTTGGTCCAGTCTAGACAGGCCAAATGTTGGAAAAACCTCTTCCTACACAAGAATGGGGGGGGGGGGGGAGTGGCAGTGTAGAGTGTATAAGGGCTGGGGATAGCAAGTGATGGAGAGGAGGAGAAGAGAGAGGGCGTGGATTCAAGGAAGGTGTGGGGTCTTGGGGGAAGTATGAGGCGGTAGATCTTCACTTGTTCTGAGATTTAAAAAGTGATCTTGGGTGTAAAAAGGTTGGAGACCACTGCCCTACCTGTTTGTCTTGCTGCTATACTTTTGAGTAAATTTTAACAAGAAGAAGATACACTGAGTAGATCTACATTTAAGTCATTTTAAAAATAGTTAAGTTTTTTTCATTCTTTTGCGTGTTGTGATTAAATGGATTATTGCAAATAAAAAAATGCTTGACACTTGAAAATCTGACTCTCTGTATTTGGGGCCTTAACTTTTTTTGTTAACTAGGTACTGGCTTCAGTGGAGATTACCATGAATATTTTGGTCTACACGTGGATGAAGATGCTCTCGTTTATCTAATAATGGCCAACCATATGGTTAATTTATTGCATCCAGAATGCATAACAGTAGCCGAGGTAATATTAAGTTTAGCTATATCTGAGTAAAGGTTTATAATACAGTAAATAAGAGTACTGGTGAAATGTCATTGTGTCTATATTGCAACTTCTTTAGAATTAGTATGTTACACATCATTTAACATTAATCAGTTTCTGTTGTAGTGTGCATTGTTTTCTAATTATTAGTGACAGTTTTGACAAAGAAAAGTACCAGAAGATAGATACTAAGGGTGGATGGGTTCCTTCTCCATGCAATCATCTTTGTGTGCATGTGCAGGGGGAGAATTGAGTATTAATGTGTTATTTTTCATTACATTGGAGGGACATTCTGAATGATGTAGGTTAGCTTGTATGAAGGTTCTTAATTCAGATACCATTGTGTTGCTTGTTTGTTGTTGCTTTGATTGCAAATGTTGACTACTTATTCGTGGTATCAAATGTTCACAATTAGCAATCAGAAAGAAGCTATGCGCTGATATAATTCAATATATGCATAATTGACAATTCCCCTCTGTGATAAATGTGATAAATTTAGAAGATTCTTACATGTTTATGCTAATTTAGATTTAACATTAAAATGTTCAGGGTTTCTGCATAAGTAGTATTCATTAAAATTGGTGGAAGGCGTTGAAAACTGGTTTTGGCTTCAAAGGAGTATTGTTGGCATGCCGAATTGCTAATGATAATATCAAACTCTAAAGCTGTAAATTTCTGTTAATTGATTGTTGGGTGTTTTTCACTGACGTGTGTTTTTATGTTAAGAAAAATAAACTCTACATTCTTTTTTAGAATGTCTTTATTAGTATGCCGTGTTGTAATGCATCTGGGGTTTTTGTTTACTGCTTCCAGCCACCCAGAAAAGACGTATGCTATGTGCAGGATGCATCTGGTGTGTCATGAAGCATGTGAAGGCCTATTCTTTTAAATCCACACTATTTTATTAAGAATTCCAATATAGCCTTCCAAAAACAAAATAAGGTTAATTTCAGTTGAATGTGGCATCCTAATATGTAACTGACAGCTATCTACCAAAGTGCTTTTAAGAGCTTAATGACATGAGATATCAAAAATAGCAATTGATGAAAAGAAGCAATTATTTGACATATAAAACTTAAGGTGGCTATATTGATCTTTCAGTTCACTTCAAGTAAAATTGGTTCATCATCTAGGGAGTGATAGTCAGATTATCAACATTCCTGCCAATGAAACTTTGAGTTCAGCCTGTTTGCATTATTTGGTTGGAGATTTTTTTTAAACAAGATAGGTCTTCAATTTATTCTCTTTAAATTGAAAACTACTTCAGTTCAATACATTTTTTTCTGTCTAGGGGGAGTCTATAGACAAAATGTGCAATTGAGCCACATGCTAATGATGGAAAGAGATTGGGGTATAGGAACTATTGATATGATTTTTAAATTAAAATGGCAAGCATGAATTTGTGCTTGCGTATAATGACAATTGAATAAGTTCCTCATGAGAGACGAGAGGCTTTGCCTGAAAATGACAGATTGTCATATACTCCTTGAAGAGTTGTCTGATCACTTTAAGCAGATGATTTTTGTAATTTTCTATATTCCTCATTTAGCTTCGACGTAGTAATTTCTAGGCCTAAGGTACCTTTGAAAATCTTGAGATTCCTTTTTTGACCAAACCCTTCAATTCCCTTTGACCAAAAAAAAAAAAAGCCTAAAAAGATGTCTTACCTCTGGATGGCTGGTTATCCAGCAGCAATGGTCCCGCTAAGATTTTTCAACCATGAGCAGAGCGAGTTTTGGCTTGTGCACCAATATTGAGGTCATTTGTGCTGGTTTAGATGTATGCCACTGTGACACCCAATTTACTAACACACACATACCTGGCTACAGGAGCAGACCCCACTCCCTTCCTCACCATGTAGCATGTCCCGTTCCCAGCTGTTGAAGTGGACCCAGTCCTCCCCTCTTCTCCACCCCCCCAGCCATGCAGCATGTCCTGTTCCTAGCCACCAGAACAGACACATACACCCTGCCATGCAGCAGGTCCTGTTCCCGGACCCAGCCACCAGAACAGTCCCCAGCCCTCCCTCCACAGGGCAACGCTGGCCACCAGAGCAGGCTTCCGTCCACCGCATGGTCGCGGCAGATCCCAGCCCCTACCCTAGTGGCTCCCTCACCAGAGCAACGCCTGCTGCGGGAGTGCTGCTGCTTGGCTCCTCAGAGGAGGTGGGCAGGGGAAGAATTTTTTTGTGCATGGCCATGCAGGCACATATCTTAGCGGGAACCCAGTCCAGTAGCTCTGCATTTTTTATGCTAATAGAAGTTGTGGTGCTCTAAATAGTTCTAATGTGGTAGCCTATTTGTGTACCAGTGTCCTGTTTCACACTGTGCAGGATGGCACAAACACTGGCACCAGACAGGAATACGGTGTACAAGTAGCTAGTGGTTGAAGGATTAAGGTTCCTTTCACTTTTTAATTTAACGTGAGAATTAAATGTTTTGGGCAATAATGAAAACAAATGCTAATAACCAAAATTAAACCACACGCTTCAGATAAAAATGGATTTTTTGGAAGACTACAAATAAATCAATTAGTAGTTTCAGGCATCGGAAACCATCAGACTTCTCAGTGAAATTTTAGGACTGATATCTAATATATAACTCCACTCCAACTAACAAGTGAGTTTTCACACTTCAAACTTGCCTGTAAAGTGGTGTGAATAAGCTGTTAATTTTTAAAATATGACTGAAGTTGGCATTCATCACTAATGTTTCTGTTTATGCCACTGGTGTAGTTATATCCAATGTTTGTTTTAAAATTTTGTTATTAATAATTGTAGAAATTAGCTTGAGAGAACAGTAGTAAATTGGCTATCAGAGCTCCAGGCCTGCTAGAAACATTGTCCTTGATCTCATAGACTTCAGAATGTCACGATGTCAGGAATTTATCAGAGACTTCCTGCACTGCATGCCACAGCAGTGAAAGGCATATGCCTGAACAATTTAGGAGAGCTGTTGGGCTCTTCTCCTGCACATTGTCTTTAACTATTTGGGAAGGGAGAAGCACTTCCATGGACCTCATTGATCCTGTTCACTTTATTGAAAGTATCCACACGGGGAGAGCAGAAGTGTAGAAAATCCTTGTGACTAGGCTAGAAATGTTGCTAACCTATTTAATGTTTTCCGGGTTCCTTACATTAGTGTTTAAATAGAAATATTCACACATACACTTTCTCTCAGGTCTTCTACAGGAAATATTATATGACATACAGAAGAGTCATTTAAAAACAAAGTGAGGATCTCCTCTACATAGTCCTCTCTCATTTTATCCCATTTAACCTTATCCCATGCACCTGGATCTTCTGAACGGGGGGCAAATTTCTTCTAGAACACAATATATGCAGCAAAAAGACATTTACAATCATTTTTTGTAAATAAAATGTGGCTTATTTGGATTACTTTTTTGAAGTGGCAAAATGTGTGCTTATACTGCAAAAGTTGTACTGGAAATGCTCCTAGATCTTGTTTGAAAATCTTTTATTCACATAATAGGCAAACTACAAATATTTGTGGATAGCTTGTAATTGGAGGGTTGGAAATGTCTTCTAGAGATTGAACTTCCCAAATCTTGGGAGACTCTGGTCTGGTAATATCCGTCATTCAGCAGGGCCACAGATGTTGCTGGACCAAATTGTCCCGGAGCAATGCAGGGGCTGGGGAGCCCTGGCTGGGCCAGGCATCATCTAGGGAGGGCCCAGCCTGGCCAGGAGCCCCCCAGCATCAATGGGGCCAAGTGATGGCTGGGGGGCCCCCAGCATCAGTGAGGCCAGGCAGCGGCCAGGGAGCTGTGCCCCTGGCTGTTGAGCCCCTGGTGTTAGTGGGGCCAGGTGACTGGGGAGTCCCGGCCCCACCCAGGGAACTCTTGGATGCAGCCAAGATGCCTGTGGCTGGGTGGCCTGGCCAGGAAACCCCAGGAAACCCCATTGGCAGTGGGGTCAGGGTGACCGGGCAGCCTCCGCTGGCAAACCCTAGGCTGAAGTATGACTCTGAGGCAGACGGCCCTTGCCGGGGAATCCACAAAATTTCCAACAGCAGCACAGCCCCAGCAGTGGGGTGGGGGTGGCTGCTGCAGCCCCCAGCTGGGGAATCCCCATCAGCAGCAGGGCCAGTGGTAGCTGGGTGGCCCCAGTTGGGAACCCTGGGGAACACCCTGTGACAGTGGGACTGGCAGTGGCCAAGCGGTCCCTGTTGGGAACCCCGAGACACCCTGGGGTAGCGGACGGACAGCAAGATGGGGAGCCGTGCTGGGCAACGTTAGTGGGGCCAGCAGCAGGGCAGAGAGCCCCAGGGAGAGGAGCCTGGGATTGGGGCAGCCAGCAGGGGAACACTGACCTCCCCTGGTCTGGCAAACTCCCTAGTCCAGGACAGCTCAGGTCCTGAGGGTGCCCGACCAGGGAGGTCCAACCTGTATTATATAAAGTGGTGGGGAGGGTCATCTATTCAGGAACATGTGATGTAAGTGTCTAGTCATATAGTACATTCAATAAATGATGCACTCACAAGAGTCAATTATATTTTAAGGGAGAGAGAACAAAATTGTTTGGAATTTCAATCCATGTTTCTGATTCTGCATTCCTTGGTCACTTTTTTGACCCTGTTGGAGTCAAGGCAAGGAATGTGGGATTGAGTTTTATGCACATATCTCACTTGGTATAGCTGGTTGACTGGATTATTTAGTTTACATACATCCAATTGGTGTTTAAAAAAAAAAAAAGTTCAAAGCTAAACAGTGACGGCTCTCATCACACCAAAAATACATAGCCATGGTAATGCAAGTGCGGAAAGGGCTGACTGCCGTGAGTATATTCCTATGGTCTCTGAGGAACAGGATTCTGAGGTGGCTAACTTCTTTTGCTCCCATGGATACGCTCTCTTTTTAGCACGCTAGCTCATGCAGAATTAGCACAGGGTAAGTCTCCTTAAGATGGAAGGCAACCCTCATCTTAGAAACTGCCATTGTTACATTGAAGTATAATTGTACACTCTGCACTGTAGATTTTGAAAGCAGTAATGTGTGGGGTTTGATATCTGATGACTTTTTAAATATAGGAAAGCTTTCTTAGGGTTGAAAATGTAAGGAGTAACTTGAAGTTCTATCAAAATAATGTTGCAATGTATTTTTTATTCAAGGATGTTTCTGGAATGCCAGCTCTTTGTTGCCCTATTGCGCAGGGAGGAGGTGGATTTGATTATCGACTGGCCATGGCAATTCCAGATAAATGGATACAGGTGAGAAAACAAAATTCACTTTTCTGTTTTCCATGATAGAGGTATGTTTTATATAAAATAAACCTAAGTAATCCAGGTAACTTTGTTCTGTCGCAGCCAAGAACTTGCAATTTTAGTAGTCCTTCACATGCCCCTATATAAATCTTTTTAGTTTTTAGCCATGACTCTATAGGTCAGACGAAGAGCCTTTTCACCAATATGGCTCAGGGCCTCCCTCTGGTGAGCAGGGGCTTTTGGTATGAGATTGATATGTGATCTTTGTATTCTGGTTGACTTTTTTTTTTTCTTTGTGATGAGCCTAGACTACTTTGTTGGATTTTAGTTCTGTCCAAATAGTCTCTTTTGCAACAGCTCTTTTTTATCTCTGAACACTGAAATAAACATTTGCATTTAATAATCCTATATGTATGTACAAGACATGATGAAAGCCCTCTGTAAGTTAAATGTAACATTTTTATCTGACACAACTTAAAAAGCAAAGGAAAAACAACAACAAAAATACATGCACAAGAACATGCTGTGCCACACAGCACCAACCAGTAGGATGTATAAGAAAAGAGGAATAAAAAAACCTGTAAATGTGCTTAAAAAGTAATGATGCATTAAACTCCAATAG
Source organism: Rafetus swinhoei (assembly GCA_019425775.1). NCBI lineage: Eukaryota > Metazoa > Chordata > Testudines > Trionychidae > Rafetus > Rafetus swinhoei. The sequence goes on along the minus strand of CM033437.1, from coordinate 182,651,714 downwards.
CTCTTGTAAGAAAGGGATTTAAATCGCCTTCTCCTTAATAAAAGGAATGGCAAGAAAGGGAATAAAACAATAAACAATCTCAAAAGGCTGTCAGACCCTTCAGAGAATGAGTCTTTCAATTAGACATAAGATTTGAAGCAAATCCCCAATGACAGCATGATCATCTGAAAAGCAATAAAGGCAATAAATATTTCATATGAGCATTAATGGCCTCAATAAAAGCATGGGAAGCTTAAAGAAAAATAAAATATGTGACTCACAAAAGTGTGTGTTCTTTAATCAGAGATGTAAACCCCATTAGTGGTGTGGGATATTTTTCCCCATTTAAAGTCATGTCACCAACAGGCCCCAGCTGATATTAATGAAGTTCTTGCTACTCCAAGGACAACTAACAGCCAGTGCTAATAAGAGCTGGTTAGAGTTTTCTTTCCATCAGTTTCCTTGAGCCAGTTTGGAATAGGAAGTGATGGATGGTCCTTAGAGCAGAAAGATGCAAACCAGCCTCTTAGACAAGTGAGTGGTTTGACTTTTCAATAAGATACCTTTTGGTGCCTTGATATGCTGTCTGAAAACACTGATACTTGAATTGAGCAAACGCTTCTGACAATTGAACCAAGTGAACACACATGATTGTGTGTTTAAAAAAGATTTTTCAGATTTCTGCTTGTTTCCATTCCTAACTCCACTGGAAGACTAACAACAGTTTTCTTAAAAATCAGAAATACTCATTCAAAAAAAATAGACTAATGGGAAGAATACTCAAGTATAGTATGCTTCTATTAAGCCAAACACAGTATATTGCGTATTTTCTTACAATTGACTTTGATGTAATAGTATCTACATTCTCATTGTTGAGTGCTTAAAAGTGTTTAGTACTTTCATTCTGGATAAAATGGAATGGAATGGTTGGTCTGTTCACATGTGTGTTAATTTTTGCTTCCATGACTATATGCCAAGTGGCTGCTGAAATGTTTGGGTTTTTTTTGCTTTTGATTTTTTTTAATTACATAGTATAATGTTAAACTCCCTGGTTCTATTACTGACACTTTTTATATAATACTTTAATTGATATTCTATTTAAGGTTGAACTATAACAAAAACAGTTGGTGGAGGCTTATGAAGTATTGCATAACAAAGGAAAGATAGGGCTTCAACACTGAAATTGCTCTGTGAAGTCGACCGTTAAAATGATGCCAAGTGTATCCCTTAATGTTTTATAAAGCAGAAAAGAGAATAGTTTAAATAATGTTGACATGCCATGGTTATTAATCAAAAGTTGGCAGCTGACATAGCAGAAAACATAAAGTATGGGTTTAGAAATTCTAACGAGTATTATAGTGAGTTCAGAAGGAATTCCCATTTGGGAGATCAAACAGGGGAAGTTCATCACTTCAAAGGTTTTTTGAAATGAGGAGAGACTAAGAATAATGCTATTTTTATAATTTAGGGAAAACTTCAAATCCCTAAATGCCATGGAAAAATATATAATGCAATTTAGTTGAAACAGAAGTAATGTTTGAATTACCTTTTAACAGATAATTAAAGAGTTGAAAGATGAAGACTGGAATATGGGCAATATAGTGCATACGCTGACAAATAGGCGGTATGAGGAGAAATACATTGCATATGCGGAGAGCCATGATCAGGTACTGTAATAAATATTTTGGTAAAGACTATATATGGAGGAACAACTTAGTGCACTTTCCATAGATCAGTGCTAAATGCTGACTACTGTAGTCAAGATTTTTTTTTCCTGTTCCCAATCTGGGACCGTCTTATAAAGGGGTCTGACTTTCACAGAGTGAACACTCAACACTCTCTGAAAATCCTGGGCTCATTAAGTCAAGTCATCTGGAACCAAAAAGTTGACAATCTTGGCTTATATCTTTAAATATGGTTTACCATCTGGAGACTTTCTAGTATTACATTGTCTTAAAGTGGAACAGTTACCAGTGTAAGAGCTAATTCGGTATCTGATTAATGATTCTTTAATCATTTTATTTGGGGTTGGGTGTGGAGGAGGAAGAGGCAACATTAAAGCTGGAAACTTCAGAGCACTGAAGTCATGCTGTCTCACAGCAACTTACTTGTACATCAGTTTACTTGCATGTATACATGTAGTCTCCTATATTATTTATATTGGTTAAATGTATGTTTTAGATATGCTGACTACAATGTAAGTTAAGATGGCTTTGGGAGTACATAAGAACATAAGAATGGCCGTACTGGGTCAGACCAAAGGTCCATCTAGCCCAGTAGCCTGTCTGCTGACAGCGGCCAGCACCAGGTGCCCCAGAGGGGGTGGACCGAAGACAATGATCAAGCGATTTGTCTCGTGCCATCCATCTCCAGCCTCTGACAAACAGAGGCCAGGGACACAATTTCTATCCCCTGGTTAATAGCCTTTTATGGACCTAACCTCCATAAATAGAAGAACTAGACTATAACAGAGTTTAAACTCTAGCTTCTCTTTAAACTCTGTTATAGTCCTAGCCTTCACAGCCTCCTCTGGCAAGGAGTTCCACAGGTTGATTATGCACTGTGTGAAGAAGAACTTTCTTTTATTAGTTTTAAACCTGCTACCCATTAATTTCATTTGGTGTCCTCTAGTTCTTCTATTATGGGAACTAATACATAACTTTTCTTTATTCACCCTCTCCACACCACTCATGATTTTATATATCTCTATCATATCCCCCCTCAGTCTCCTCTTTTCTAAACTGAAAAGTCCCAGTCGCTTTAGCCTCTCTTCATATGGGACCCGTTCCAAACCCCTAATCATTTTAGTTGCCCTTTTCTGAACTCTTTCCAAGGCCAAAATATCTTTTTTGAGGTGAGGAGACCACATCTCTACACAGTATTCAAGATGTGGGCGTACCATAGTTTTATACAGGGGCAGTAAGATATTCTGGGTCTTATTTTCTATCCCTTTCTTAATCATACCTAGCATCCTATTTGCCTTTTTAACCGCCACTGCACACTGTGTGCACGTTTTCAGAGAACTATCCACGATAACTCCAAGATCTCTTTCCTGATTTGTTGTAGCCAAATTAGCCCCCATCATACTGTACGTATAGTTGGGGTTATTTTTTCCAATTTGCATTACTTTACACTTATCCACATTAAATTTCATTTGCCATTTTGTTGCCCAATCACTGTTTGGTGAGATCTTTTTGAAGTTCTTCACAGTCTGCTTCTGTCTTGACTATCTTAAACAGTTTAGTATCATCTGCAAACTTTACCACCTCGCTGCTTACCCCTTTCTCCAGATCATTTATGAATAAGTTGAATAGGATTGGTCCCAGGACTGACCCTTGGGGGACACCACTAGTTACCCCTCTCCATTCTGAAAATTTACCATTTATTCCTACCCTTTGTTTCCTGTCAGTGCTGCACAGAGCCTGGAGTCAGTGGGGATCCCCAGCTGATCCTGGGCTCCACGTGGCGCTTTCGGCCTAGGACTGTTTCTACCCTTCAAAGACGGAGACACCCTATCAACTAGTTGATGCAAAATGCATTGACTATTCGATTAGTCAATTACCCACAATTTAACATCCCTAGTAGGGGCACTCTAAATGTGGGATTACATCCATCACCATCTTGGCTAGTAGCTATGTATGGATCTATCCTTGATGAACTCTTGCTTGTATTAAAGCTTCCAATTGTTAATTTCATCAGATGACCCTGGGTTTTTGTCTGTTTTTGTGTGAAAGAGTAAATATCATTGTCCTGTTTATTTTAGCCACATATTTTGTGATTTGGTGGTCCTCTGTAATAAAGCCCTTGAATAATTATTTTGTATGTTAACCAGCCCTGATCTTTTTAGACTCTCCTCATAAGGAAACCATTCCATACTCTTACCCACTGTTCATACCTCTTTCTTCTTCTGTGAACATTTCCCAGTTCCACTATATGTTTTTGCATTCAGAAGTGCCCATTTTATGTGCCTATCCCTCTCTCATTCAGTTGATGTGCTTTGCATAAAGATGTATCTCACTGTGCTGTAAAAATTGGGGTAATAATCTTAATTGGGACCGTGGATTCCACTGCAAAAGGCACTCTTGTGGTTTTTGTAGGTATTTGTTCCTTTAGAAGTTGGATTTCCATCTGGATTTTGATGTGGAAAAAAATCGCTGCTTAACCTAGAACATAAAATATCTTTGTTCTTTTAGGGTACGTCTACACTTGCTCCCTAGTTCAAACTAGGGATGCAAATGTAACTGACCGAAATTGCTAATGAAGCGGGGATTTAAATATCCTGAGCTTCATTAGCATAATCTCATCTGTGCGCAATTCCACTCGCATCCACTCCATCTGATTCGAACCAGCAAGTGCACTCCAGGACGCGTTAGTTTGAGTCAAACCCCTTGGTTCGAACTAACGTTATGCGTCCCAGAGCGCACTTGCTGGTTCGAATCAGCTGGCGAGTGGAATAGCGCGTGGGTGAGATTATGCTAATGAAGCGCGGGATATTTAAATCCCCGCTTCATTAGCAATTTCTGTCGGTTACATTTGCATCCCTAGTTTGAACTAGGGAGCAAGTGTAGACGTGCCGTAATTCTTTTCTTTATTTGGGACCACACTCTCTCTGCTAATTGTATTGTTTCATCTAGCAAAGTAGTTTTATTTTGAACTTCATAGTTAATAATACACAATTTGAACAGAAAAAATCTTCTGTGAAGTTATGCCCTCTACAGTTATTTGAGCTAACTGTGGATAGTGATGCACATGTAATAACCAGGTTTTTTTGTGATGACACACTCTCCCTGGTTTGTTAGACTTCAAGCTTTAGTGTTTTTATTTTCAGTCTTAAAAATCATAATTGGATGGCAGCCATTTAAAAGAAAATCCATTTATACTGAAACCAAGATAGCTTTTGATTTTATGATCTTAGTCTGAACTTATTTGAAGGAAAAATGGCTTGCTTTCCAACATGGCACTTTTTAAAAACTATTCAACACGTTGTATAAAGAGAAAATAAAAGTTCAAAATAGAGTTTAAAATGGGAATTGGACTGATTCAGCCTAAATTATACCTATTTGTGAACACACTAAATAGAATATTTGCATCCGTCTTTGTATGTGCAGTTTAAAGCTGTGCTAAAATGAACTTAAAATGAACAGCATTAAGGGACTTATTTTTATACAGCAATAGACATTAGCAAAGTTACTTAATTTTTTGTAAAAGAATCTTTTCTTCAGCAGATTTGCAAATAATTCTTTTTCCAGCTAAGCTATTACTCGAATAAGAATCAGTGCTTGATGAAAGCAAAAGCTTATTTTCTGCTATCTATGCATAAAGAAATAGTCTACCAATAACAAGCTGTAGAGGCAAAAGCTTTGGGGGCATATGAAACAGCAGGGTTAGTAGTATTTGAATAAAAAGCTGAAATGTTCACACATGCTTTCTATAAAATTAGCTATTTTTTATGTACTGTGAAACAATTACTTGATCTAGTGGAAACAGCAAGGGATCTTCCTATGCTTATTCTCTATTATTAAATCACTTTGGTTGAAATCCTGAGTCCCACTGAAATCAATGGCAAAACGGCACTGACTTCAGTGGGGCCAGAATTTCCCCCTTTGTGACTTTTTTTCAAATCCTTTAATCTATGCATGTATCCATTTCCATAACTGTAAAATGGGAATAATGCTGTACTTAAGTAATACATATCTTGCAAGTATACTGTAACTCTTGGGTAGTATTATACAGCACAAAATGTGACTAGTTTTTTTTAATTTTTTTAATCAAAATATTATTATGGCTGCTCTTTTTCACTTCTGTACTACTGTACTTATAAGATAAGGGATCATGTTAGTTATTTTGCTGAGTACCATGTCCCTCTTACAGCTATTCTGTCAAATGCAATGCTTGCATAAGGGGAAATAAAAAAAGAAAATTGTAGCACATAAAACACAATATATGCAAAAAATAACTGAAACCTAGTTCTTTGAAACACTTGTTGAGGTCACATCTACACTTCCAGGAAAATTGATGCTCTGGAGGTCGATCTTCTAGCATTTCGTAGAATCATAGAACCATAGAGCTGGAAGAGACCTCAGAAGGTCATCAAGTCCAGCCCCCTGCTCTAGGCAGGACCAATCCCAACTAAATCAACCCGGCCAGGGCTTTGTCAAGCCGAGACTTAAACACCTCTAGGGATGGAGACTCCACTACTTCCCTAGGTAACCCATTCCAGTGCTTCACTACCCTCCTAGTGAAATAGTTTTTCCTAATATCCAACCTGGACCTCTCCCACCACAACTTGAGACCATTGCTCCTTGTTCTGCCATCTGTCACTACTGAGAACAGCCTCTCTCCATCCTCTTTGGAACCTCCCTTCAGGAAGTTGAAGGCTGCTATCAAATACCCCCCTCACTCTTTGCTTCTGCAGATTAAACAGACCCAACTCCCTCAGCCTCTCCTCATAAGTCATATGCTCCAGCCCCTTAATCATTTTGGTTGTCCTTCGTTGGACCCTCTCCAATGCATCCACATCCTTCCTGTAATTGGGGGCCCAGAACTGGACACACTGCTCCAGATGTGGCCTCACCAAAGCTGAATAAAGGGGAATAATGACGTCTCTGGATCGACTGGCAATGCTCCTCTTAATGCAACCTAATATGCCATTAGCCTTCTTGGCTACAAGGGCACACTGTTGACTCATATCCAGCTTCTCATCCTGTAACCCCCAGGTCCTTTTCTGCAGAACTACTACTTAACTGGTTGGTCCCCAGCTTGTAACTATGGCAGGATTCTTCCGTCCCAAGTGCAGGACTCTGCACTTGTCCTTGATGAACCTCATCAGATTTCTTGTGGCCCAATCCTCCAATTTGTCTAAGTCACTCTGGACCCTATCTCTGCCCTCAAGCGTATCTACCTCTCCCCTAGCTTAGTGTCATCTGCAAACTTGCTGAGGTGCAATCCATCCCCTCATCCAGGTCATTAATAAAGATATTAGACAATCCTAGAACTGAACCTTGGGGCCTCCGCTGAAACCGACCGCCATCTTGACATCGAGCCGTTGATCACTACCACGCTGGGCCGGCCTTCTAGCCATCTTTCTATCCATCTTACTGTCCATTTATCAATCCATTCCCTTAACTTGCTGGCAAGAATATTGTGGAGACTGTATCAAAAGCCTTGCTAAAGTCAAGGTATATCACATCCACTGACTTTCCCACGTCCACAGAGCCAGTTACCTCATCATAGAAACTAATCAGATTGGTCAGGCACGACTTTCCCTTTGTGAATCCATGCTGACTATTCCTAATCACTTTCCTCTCTTCCAAGTGCCTCAAAATGGATTCCTTAAGGATCCCTTCATGATTTTCCAGGAACCGAGGTAAGACTGACCAGCCTATAGTTCCCTGGATCGTCCTTCTTCCCTTTTTTGAAGATGGGCACTACATTTGCCTTTTTCCAATCATCCGGGATTTCTCCCGATCTCACGACTTTTCAAAGATAATGGCCAAAGGTTCCTCAATGACATTTGCCAACTCCTCAGTACCCTCGGATGCATTAAGTCCGGACCCATGGATTTGTGTCGTTTAGCTTTTCTAAATAGTTCTTAACCTGTTCTTTACCTCCAAGGGCTGTCCATCTTCATCCCATCTTGTGTCACTTAGCGCATTAGTCAAGCCCACCTTGTCCGTGAATACAGAGGCAAAGAAAGCATTGAGTACTTTCCCCACATCATCTGTCAGTAGGTTACCTCCTTCATCCAGTAGGGGCTGCACACCCTCTCTGATCACCTTCTTCTTGTTAACATGCCTGTAGAAACCTTGCTTGTTATCCTTCACATCCTTAGCCAGTCGCAATTCCAATTGCGCTTTCACCTTCCTGATTAGCTCGAGAATGCCGGGAGGTTTACATTTAAACTCCTCCCTGGTCATTTGTCCAAGTTTCCACTTTTTGTAAGCTTCCTTTTTGTGCTTAAGTTCACCAAGGATTTCCCCTGTAAACCAATCCGGTCTCCTACCATGTTTGCCTCTCTTGCTACGCATCAGGATAGTTTCTTTCTGTGCCTTCAATAAGGCTTCTTTAAAATACTGCCAGCTGTCCTGGACTCCTTTCCCCTTCATGTTAGCATCCCAGGGGATTCTGCCCATCAGGTCTCTGAGGGAGTCAAAATCTGCTTTTTTGAAGTCCAAGGTGTGTATTTTACTACTCTCTTTTCTTCCTTTGGTCAGGATCCTGAAATCTACCATCTCATGATCACTGCTTCCCAGGTTGTCACCCACCTCTACTTCCCCTATTAGTTCCTCCTGTTTGTGAGCAGGTGGTCAAGCTGCGCCTGGTCGGATCCTTCAGCACTTGTGCCAAGAAGTTATCCCCAACATTCTCCAAAAACTTCCTGGATTGCCTGTGTACTGCTGTATTGGTTTCCCAACAGATGTCAGGGTGATTAAAGTCCCCACGAGAACCAGGGCCTGCGATCGGAAGCTTCTCTCAGTTGTCGAAGAAAGCCTCATCTACCTCATCCACCTGATTCGGTGGCCTGTAGCAGACACCAACCACAACATCACTGCTGTTGTTTGCTCCTTTAAACTTAACCCATAGACTCTCAACAGGTTTTCTCCTCTTTATACTGGAGTTCAGAGCAATCATAGTGCTCTTACATATAGTGCAACTCCTCCTCCTTTTCTCCCCTGCCTGTTCTTCCTGAACAGTCTATACCCTTCCATGACAGCGCTCCAGTCATGCAAGTCATCCCACCAAGTCTCTGTTATCCCAATTAAATCATATTTCTTGGACTGGACCAGGGCCTCCAGTTCTTCCTGTTTGTTTCCCAGGCTTCTCGCATTAGTGTACAAACACGTCAGGTAACCAGTTGATCGCCCTATCTTCTCCATTCGAATCAGGGGTCCTCCTTTCTTGCTCGTTCCTCTCTGCATTTCTTCCCGGTATCCAACTTTCCCACTCCCGTCAGGGTTTTGGTCACCGTCCCCCGACAAACCTAGTTTAAAGCCCTCCTCACTAGGTTTGCAAGCCTGCCCGCGAAGATGCTCCTTCCTCTCTTGGTTAGGTGGATCCCATCTCTTCCTAACAATCCTTGTGCCCGGAACAGAGTCCCATGGTTGAAGAAACCAAAGCCCTCTCTGCGACACCACCTGCGCAACCACGCATTTACGTCCTCAATTCGATGATCCCTACCCAGTCCTTTCACTTCAACAGGGAGGATGGATGAGAACACCACTTGTGCTCCGAATTCTTGGATCCTTCTTCCCAGCGCTACATAATCCGCAGTAACCTGCTCAAGGTCATTCTTGGCCGTATCGTTAGTTCCCATGTGGAGAAGCAGGAAGGGGTAGCGATCTGAAGGTTTGATCAGTTTGGTAAGCCTCTCAGTCACATCCTGAATGCGAGCTCCCGGTAAGCAGCACACCTCTCGAGATTCCAGGTCCGGACGGCAGATGGATAGCTCAGTCCCTCTTAGGAAGGAGTCCCCGACCACCACTACCCGTCATTTTCTTTTGGGGGTTGTGGCTGTGGAACCCCCATCCCCAGGACTACGCATCCCATGCCTTCCAGTAGATGGTGTTCCCTTCCAGTTTCTTCCTTGTGAGGTCCCTTCCAAAGCATTCAGCACTGCAGAGCCTGTGGAGAGAGCCTGAAAGCGATTACTTACCTCTATAGCATTGGGGGATTCCCATGCTGGCCTTTTTCCCCTTCTAGAAGTTACATGCTGCCAGTTCTCTTCCTGGTCACGTACTGCCCTTTCTGGCTCTTCCGCCTGCGGTGCTTGAAGGATTAAATGCTGCCTTCTATCGAGGAAGTCTTCATTCTCTCTGATCGAGCATAGGGTCGACACTTGGGCCTCCAGTCCTCTAATTTTTTCTTCCAAAATGGCGACCAGCTTGCACTTAGTGCAGATGAAATCCGTTCTTTCTTCCGGGAGGAAGACAAACATGGCACATGCTGTGCAGGTAACAACAGCAGACCTATCACCATCCATCGCTGCTGTCCTGGAAAAGGGATTTAAAAAGAAAGGCAAGAGAACGTCACGCCCTTCCCAACTCCCTCTCTAAAATCCCTGTTAGCACTCACCTGTTCGCAAGCTCCTTCGTCGCTTGCCCACTGCCTTATAAAGACCTGGAGTGCCTGAAAGTCCCTCCCCCTACCAAGGCTCAGCCAATCAGCAGAGGCTTCTAGAATTCAAACTTTAATTAGAAGCCAACAGTTTCCACCTGCCAATCACAGCACATACTCCATGAAGGGGAGGGGAAGGGCGAAGGGGAAGTGGGGGGGGAAAAAAAAAGCCTCACTCACAAACACAGGAGAAAAAACAAACAAAAACAAAAAAAGAACACACACCAACCCTGACTCACAAACACAAGCTCAGCACACAGCAAGTAAGCTCCAAACACAACACATACTTCCCTCAAGAGTCCTGTATCTGCTTCTCCTCTACCTGGAGAACTCCCTCTCTAAAGCCTCACTCACAAACACACAGAGAGAGAGAGAGAGAAAAAAAAAAACCACCACACACCAACCCTCACTCACAAACACAAGCTCAGCACACAGTAAGAAAGCCCCAATAACAACACACACTTCCCTCAAGAGTCCTGTATCTGCTTCTCCTTTACCTGGAGAACTCCCTCTCTAAACTCCCTGTTAGCACTCACCTGTTCGCAAGCTCCTTGGTCGCCTGCCCACTGCCTTATAAAGCCCTGGAGTGCCTGAAAGTCCCTCCCCCTACCAAGGCTCAGCCAATCAGCAGAGGCTTCTAGAATTCAAACTTTAATTAGATTTAGTGTGTCTGGTAAGGCCCCACTAAATCAAACGCTGAGGGTACCTGAGAATTCCTCGCAACTGAAGTTGACAGGAGAGTTTCTCCCTCAGCCTCCGACTGTGGGGGCCACTCAGAAAGTCGATGCAAAGTACATCAACTCCAGCTACCCAATTCACATAGCTTCAGTTGCATGTCTTGCATTGATTTTCTTTGCCAGTGTAGACCTGGTCTTAGCAAATACATTGTAAATACTTAGACCACTCATTTTGGTTTCCTTCTTAGTTTTTACTATATTTTATTTTGTTGTATAAAATCTGAGTTTGTAATTATTATTTGACCAATAAATCATGCAAATGTGTGAGCCAGCTTGAAAAATCTACTTGAAATGGTTTCCAGAAAAAGTCAAATGTAAAACTTCAGCAAAATGAACAAAACGTTTGCAGTGTTTACTACCATAGACTAAGGGGTAACTGAATTAGGCTTCATTGAACAAAATTAATAGCTTCATTCAATTGCTGATTTCAGATGGATAGAAATTGTAGCCTATTTTTTATGTCTGGACTAAACTCCTAAAAACACAATTGTATATCTTTAGCTGTGTGTGTACATAAAGCCATTCGCATTGTTCACTGAAGAATCTTTAAATTGGAAGTCTTGTTAATATGCCTTTTGAATGTTGTTCCAGAAACTTTCTTAAATCTTTATTTTCTGTCTTGTTTTCTCTATGATCCTCCTAAAATATAACTCTTACAGTGCACTAGAGTTAATCCAATATACTTGTCACTTAATCGAGAACACACATTTCTTTTTATCAATTTACATTAAGAAGCTCTTCTGGCACATCAAGGCTTCTCCCCTCCAATTCCTTTATTACTCCAGGCCCTTGTTGGTGATAAGACGCTGGCATTTCGGCTGATGGATGCAGAGATGTATACAAATATGAGTGTGCTTTCACCTCTCACTCCGGTTATTGATCGTGGAATACAGCTTCATAAAATGATTCGCCTCATTACTCATGCACTTGGAGGAGAGGGCTATCTCAACTTCATGGGTAAGTAATCCTGGCTAAAAGTCTCTCCCCTTCTTTTGTAGTGTAGGCTTTGTGATGAAGTAAAATGACCTGGCAACATCCTGCGCTTGCAATATTTATCACAGTGTTGGAGATTTCAGCTTAAATATTTTTACATAGTTGACTTTCTTTATCTGGTTTCAAAATGTAATAGTCTCAGTATCTCTGTAAGATGTAGACTTCACTACAAAACAAAATATATTTGAGTCATTCTAGGGTCTACAAAAATATTTTAATCTCAAGAAATGTTAAACTAGTTGAAGTTACATTTACTTAATACTATTTGTATGGATGCCCTCATTTTTACAAACCCAGAACTACCTCTTCAAATGAGACTTGCTACCTTCTCTTTCCCTTTGACTCTTGAAGCTTTGTATGCTCTCCACCAGCTTTTTAGGTGAGCATAACTATAATGGTTACTGATAGACACTCACTAATTTGTGAAAACAATATAGTCTTAAAGCATATGATTTCATTTCGTTCATCTATATATCTATTTTAGAGCATGTCTATTTGTCTGTGTGTGAGTCCGTTTGTTCAAGAATTCCTCCCAAACAGTAAGAGCTAGGGCCATCAAGTTTGGTAGGCAGCTTCCTCGTCTCCTAACTTAAAGCAAGGTCAGGGTCCAGTTGTGCCGGGAAGTCCTGGGAAAAGGACAGTTTGCCATAACATGCAAAGGGAGAGGCTGCTATTCTGAGAGATGTGATATGAGAGTGGTCACTAGGGACAGCAAGCTGCAGAGGAGAGCTATCCTGCAGAATGTTCTCTTGGGACAGCAGTACCACCAAGGGAGTGGCCAGCAGTAGCCAGCAGGGCCAGGGCCCGGCTATTTTTCCTGCCACCAGACCAGGAAAGTGGAGCCGCTCTGCCCGTAGACAGCTCCCACCAACCCCTCCTGCATAGGGAGGGCCTAGGAGTTGAGGGAGCCCAACTGTGGGAGGAGGAGCCCCCACTGACCCCTGCCCCGGGCCAGTAGTAGTCCATTATAGACCCCTGCGCTGGCCCCTTGGGACAAGCTGGTGGGTACAGTGCGCAGTCTCCACTACCCTGGGTGGCTGCCCCTGGTGAAAAGCCAGTGGCCACCCTCTGTCGTGATTCCTTCACCCTTACATACCCCAGCCTCCTGTCCTGAGTAAGGTTACCAGGTAGACACCCCCCCAAAATACCGGACACACTTGATCGTGGGGCGGGAGGCACCGGCTGGGAGGGGTGGGTCTGGCCGGAAGGAAGGGGTGGTAGGCAGGGCTGGCGGGGGTCTGGGGCCGCGGGGCTGGCCAGGAGGAAGGGTTGGCAGGAAGCAGAGCTGGGAGGTATCGGGGCCGGGGGCTGGCTGGGAGGAGGGGGCTGGAGGAAGGGGCGGGAAGCAGAGCTGGGGTGCAGCCACTGGCCGCAGCCGGAGTTCAACAGGCCGCACCCCCCGGCAGGCACTCCATCTAGTTGCTAGTAGAAACCGGGTGGGGGGAGTGGCTGGGAGTCCCAGCCACCGCCCCACCCAGCTTTTGCGCGTGACCACAGGGCTCCCAGCGCCAATCCCAACCCGCCTCCCAGTCGCTCCCCTGCCCCTGTCAGGCTTCAGTCCGGCGCCCAGCCGGTAATTCAGAAAATACCGGACATTGTACATGTCCGGTATTTTCTGAATTTTTCTACCAGACAGAGGGTGCAAATACCAGACTGTCCGGTAGAAAACCAGACATCTGGCAACCCTAGTCCTGAGCCTCACACATCCCCAAAGCCCTGCCCTGAGTCCTGCACCCCCTACATCTCTATTCCCCTACCCTGAATGACCTGGGCAACACGGTGTGTGTGTATATAATATAGTATATTAATTATGGAAATGGTATGAACCTTAAATTCCTGTTTACATTCATATGTCATTTTATGATGGATATTACAGAAATAATCTATGGTGGGTGCAATATATTGCTTCCCTCATGAAGGAATTAGGACATTTAGACAGACTTATATGTAGTGGTGGCTCTACATTTTAAATGCAGAGGCGCAGCGGTCCCGGAATAATGCGAGCTGGAACTGCTCGGTCCTGGGTTTGCACTGAACCAACAGCCCCTGTTCATGGTGGGCTGAGCTGGCCACAGGCAGAGGCTACATTGCGGCAGCCACCCTTTCCCAGCAACACAAGGGGGGCCGGAAGGGGGAGGGAGGCAACAACAGGGAGTTGGTGTTGGGGGGGGGGGAAACCAGATTTTAAGCCAGCTCCCTTGAATGAGACTACTACAATTTTGTGAGGTGTGTAAATTGGTCTCTTCATAATACAAACCCTGAGGAACATTCATCCCTTTTGTTTACTCTTTTTCAACTCTGTCTACAGCTTTTCAAGTAATCATTGGGGCTTTAAGCATGCATCTGGTTCTTCTAAAGGCTTAGTTCAGAAAGCAAAAATAGTTGCATATGCTTATTTTGGCTGAATGTGAGCAAAACAATCCAAAAATAATCTGTAGTGGGAAGTGTACTGTCTCTGAAAGGCCAAATTACTGTCAAGAGGGAAGGATTCTATGATGCCTGTTTGTTTAGTATTTCTGCCCTGATGCAGAGGTTGGTGAGCCATACTCCCACTGTAATTACAGTATGGATGTAAAAATGCACTAAAATCGTTGACAGGTTAAGCTTTTTGTTTAACTGGTTAACCGCCATGGCTGTGGGCAGGGTTTAGCCAGCAGAGCAGTTAACTTTGTAAGGCAGCTAACCTTGTAAGCAGGCCAATAAGCCTACTGTTTACCGGGTAACTGGTTAACCTCTTACATCCCTAATTAGTGTAGCTTGTTCATCACCACTTCCATACCAAACTGAGGTTTTAACAGGCTTCTGTTATACGTTGGTGCTGCTTAGCTACTGATAGGACAAATGAATCTGACCTAGTGGATTAGGGAGTTGTCAAATCACACTCTTAATCTGCTTCCTTCCTTTTCACACAACTCTTCAGTTCCATGAAGATACTGACAGAAATTGTTTTTGGTTTTTTTTTAAATGCATTTGAAAGACTGTGTCCTTCAGCTCTTTGTGGCAGGTGATTTCATTCAGTAGAGTAAGCATTTTTACTGTTAGGGTTTTTTTAAATTTTATAGGTCCATGGGTGTGCACTTTTGCACATAATTGCAATATAATTGAAATACATTATGCATATAACAGCATAAATGGGCAATTGGAAAAATAAATAAATCTGGCTTTATGCACAGTTGTTTATAAATGTCAGATTAATAACTCTATTCTCACTTAGTGGTTTTTTGGTTTTTTCAGATTTCCCTTGTAGATGTTTGATTCCTCTGTGTTTGAGATGTTACTGAGTTTTCAAGATTTATATTACTGAATTTCCTAGCTTAAAAATGTAGTTTACTTCTTTCGGATGCTCTAGGAATAA
This sequence comes from Rafetus swinhoei, assembly GCA_019425775.1. NCBI lineage: Eukaryota > Metazoa > Chordata > Testudines > Trionychidae > Rafetus > Rafetus swinhoei. The sequence goes on along the minus strand of CM033437.1, from coordinate 182,636,537 downwards.
ACATCTGGTCCATGTTATTTTATATTTTCTACTGTGATAGCACTTAGGAGTTCAAAATAGATTTACACCCTATTATAATAAACAATAGGCAAATAAGTAACAGACCATTCCTGCCTCAGAAGTCACAGCCTTGGGATTTAGATGTGAATGGGTACCTGGTTAACCGGTTACATAGTTAGCATCAACCATTACCAGTCCTGTGGGGGGTCAGGAGCTGCACCCCTGCCGGCGGGGGGCGGGGCGGGGACAGGGAGTTAGGAGCAGGAGCTTCCCCCCTCTCCTCCCATGTGCACAGCTGCTGACTCCTGCTGCCAATCCCCCCCCATACAGAGGGGCCAGCAGCAGCAGCTCACTTAATCAGTTAACTGGTTAAACCTAAGTTTTAAGCAGTTAATTGATTAGCTGGGATTTTACTTCAAATAAGTAATGCAAGAGAAAATTGAATATATTATTCACAAGAATAATGCAGGTAGCTCCCAGTTTGTTACAAAAGGCAAAAGAGATAATGGCATTGTAGTACTAAATATTTATAGTAGTATCCAAACACTCCAAGTGGGATGGGGTCTGTTATGTATGTCTGTGTACAAGTCTAGAAAAAGAGATGACTCATTTGAAAGCTTCACAATCTAAAGATGTAAATTGACAAATGGTGAGGGAATGGGGAAATAGCATGCAAACAAATATGGTGAACAAACACAGCTTTCTTACCTATGTAGTAGGGGCTTTTTTTCTGTAATTGCAGGGGGAGACTGATTAGGGGAAAGGAAAGAAGACAAACAGCTAAAACTATGTATCCATGCTGTCTTTGATTAAAAGTTGGAAGAGATAATTAATAATTGACCAAAGGAAACTATTGTGCTGTTGAGATGTGCACATAGCTATTAATTTCAGGAACTTTAAATATTGTACTATGCAAAGTGAATGCCAGAACTTAAAAAAAAAAAACCATAAACTCATGGGATGCAACAATATGTTGAATGAGTTAATCTAAAGTGTAATCAAATAAGATCTTTAACTTCTGTGAATGCTTGCTTAATATTGTAAGAAGCAGTATGGCAAAACTTGCATTTTTAAGCTCTTTATAATTTTGAGCTACAGTGACAGTGTTAACAAAGTGTTAATAAAGTGTATTTTTTTTCTTATTTGTTCTGTGACTTAAGCTGCAAAAGCAAATGTATCCCTAGAATTAAAACAAAGTACTATTATCTCCATGGAATTGTCTTCTCTAAGTCAGTTCAATTCAGGAACAATGAGTTGAAATATGAAATAAAAATTACATTGATTAAACTTTAATATAGACCAGTTAAACCAAATAGAAGATTTTAATGAACTAAAACTGGAGTATTTCTTCTAACAGCCATTTACTGCTGGCTCTCTCTCCAGAGTGTGAAAATTTTTACCTTATATTGACTTATTCAGTAAAACACTGTTCACTATAGTATTTTATTTTTTGTAAGCATAATTGGTCTGCGTTCTCCATTATAAGTACTAAACTTTTGACATTTTATATCTGTTAACTTTATATCTAGCTGTTGCAAAACAAATCATATTACCTGTGCAAGAGTTCTCAATCTTCATATCCCCCTTTGTAATAACACAAATTATTTAAAATGGTTATGCTAGTTTTGTCTGACACTGCTTGTGTTTGTATTTTTAACAAAACTCTGGAGAAACAAGAAAATCAAGGGGGGATTTTTAGATGTGACTCTTAGGAAGAGTCTATAAAAATAACTTCAGCTAAAAATGCTGAAATTCAAGATTTAGGTTTTGATTAGTGTGTTTTGGAGGTTATGCTTCATTTTTGTAGGTGCATACAGAATACCTAGCAAAACAGTTTATATTACAAAGGGTATTTAGTTAGGCTGGTCTCAATGATGACAAATGACAGAACAAGGAGAAGTGATCTCAAGTTGCAGTGGAGAAGGTGTAGATTGGCTATTGGGAGACACTATTTCGGTAGGAGGGTTGTGAAGCACTGGAATGGGTTACCTAGAGAGGTGAAACTGATATAATTTTCACTTTTAAGGTGGCAAGAGTAGCCAGGCGTGTGTGTGTGTGTGTGTGGGCGTAAAGCACTCTATGCAAATAATCTTTCATTTCCTTTTTTTCTCTATATATTCTATTTACCCTTTTACATTCATCTTGATTTAGATCTGGGTGAAATATTTCATTCAGATTTTCACCAACATTCAGATTAAAAGTGACAGCAAAACAGTCAGCAAATGTATGTCAGTTTTGCCAAACTGATCCTCCAAGGCATAGTGGAATCTAAATGTTTTACTTTGACGTTTTTGAAACAAAATGCTTGAATTAAAAATGCCTTCATTATAAATTAAAGTTACTAAATTTTAAACATGAATATAAACATAAGTATGAACATAATGTTTAGTGTTGAGTCAAATTGTCCTGTTTGATGCAAAATGGTTAATTTTTCAGAATTGCCAGCAAACTGAAAAAAAAATTCATCCAGTCCAATTCACAGTATTTTGTTGGCCTCAGGCTGCTTCCTCTATAATTTTGCTACCTTTTAACAGTGTTTTTTCTACATGATGCTTTGTTTCTTCAAGTGTTTTTTGTTTGATTTGGCCATTCTTTGTGTCTCTGCTTTATCATCTGTTCCTTCTCTTCTTTTCCCCCGTGCCTTTCATTTCTGCTTGACTTGCTATGGTGATCTTGACATTGGGACCAGAATGCAGTGTTATGCCTCCTCTCCCTTCCCGACCCCTTGAGGGATGCTGAGTGTTTTGAAGCATGTTCAGGTGAATTAGCTATTGCAGTCTAAGTGTGTAAGAGTTGATAGTCTTGGATAATGATAATGATAATTAAACTGGCTGTACTTGATGCTCAATTAATGTTGGCAAATCCTAGTTCATTCAATCTTTGGGTGCTTGGTCCTAATGAGGCCTCACATGTACACCGATACCTCTTTCCAAGTAAATGCAAACCTGTATGTTATGCTTACAGGTAGCTATATAATAGAGCAGTGGTTCTAAAAAGAATTAAGGCAAAAGTAGTCTATGGGAGTGAAAGGATTAAAATAACAAAAGATACTGGTGTGGACAGTTTTACAGGATGTTCTCACTATAAGTCCAAGATATGTTCCAAAAAACTTGGACTTACAGCAGAACAAAGCGGGATTTTTTTTTCCCCGTGGCTGACTTCCATTTGTGCAAATTGGGGCTGGTGGTTGCGTGACTTGAGAGCAGAGAATGGGAGGTCTTATAACTCATCAGTTCCTATAAGTGTCAACGTCTTTAGTGCAGAACGGATGTAGGCTGGGGCAACTTATAGTGGGGACACCCTGTGCCCCTATCTTGGGCAAATGTGCCAACAAGCTATTCAAATGAGTCAATTTCTGAAAAAAATTAAAACTACAAAGTATATTTGCTTCTTGTTGGGTAGTTTAAGCATTGCTTTATTCCATAGTGGCTTATCCAGAAGACAGCAGGATGTTTTTTGGTTAGGCCACGTATACAGTACTGTCATTACAGTGGCATAGTTACAGCACTGCAGCTATGTTTCTACTACAGGATTCTAGTGTAGACTCTTCTTAGAGGGACAGAAGTTGTGTATATCTGTGTGGCTTTTTTCCTGTAGATAATCCTGCTCTCTGAATGACAATAAATAGATTAACTGAAGTATTCTTTCATTGACCTAGCTGCATCAGGGGGCTGAGACAGGACAAGTTATGTTGGCTTAGTTTGAGACTGATTATATTTTTTACAGCCCTTAGCACCTTAGCTATGTTGACCTAAGTTTGAATTAGAGACCAGGCCTGAGTTTCCTGGCTCATAATTGCTCTCTATTGACTGATTGTAAGAAGTGTTTACTATCAGCTGGAAATGCCTCAGAAAAGACTGTTTTCTATTAGTCACATGAATCCCTAATTTTGGCAGTGGTGCTGTGTTTGCTCAGAGAAAATTCTGTTTCTCACCGCAATTGAAAGACAATTGAACTTTTAAAACTCTATGAACAAAAACACTTCTAATTCTACAATACGAAATATTCCAAAGTCTTTTAAATAAAATATTTATCTTGTCATTCAGAGTTTTTAGATAGATAAACTACACAACTATAATGACCAAATTAATTTAAATTGATTCAGTATTTAATTTGTGGACATTTATATTTGGAACATCTGCTACTTTTCTGCCAAACTCATGATGGGCTCCTTCCATGCTGCTGACTGTAACTTTTTATGACTTAATTTTCACAAAACAGGCTTCATTAACTAGCAAACCATTCTCATGCTTCAGAGGAAAATATTTGCACTTTAAATTATCTTAAAATAATAATATAATAATAATTTGTTTAACTTAAGCCACCGTTTATCTAATATCTAGAAAAAAATGCATTCTTCTGGATCAAGTTTTTAATTGTGTTTATGTTTGTATATAGTATATTTTTATTTCTGTTTTGTTCTGAGATCCCTTTTTACTTACTTTTAATATTTATGTTAAAGGCCATCCTTGCTAGAAGTCCAAATGTGATCCAAAAAACTTGGACTTATAGTGAAACAACTTAAAGTGGGGATTTTTTTTCCTGTGGCTGACTTCCATTTATGCAGATTGTTTTGATTGATTTATTTATCTTTGTGTGACTTAAGAGCAGGAATCGCATCAGTTCCTACAAGCATCAACGACTTCAGTGTGGAACGGATGTATACCTTTGATCCTTTGTTACCGTGATTGCCTTTGATCAGCGTTCCCCTGTGTGATTAACAAGGGGGTCGGCTCGACCTAGGCGAGCAGGCTTTAAAAGCCAGAGGCAGAGAGACCAGGGGAGCAAAGCGGGCAGGGGGCTGCAGGCAGGGAAGTTTAAGAGGGAGTTTCAAGAGGGAGGTTTGCTATGGTCAGGAAGACCCACAACACGTGTGCTAGCACTGTTTGTCTCCTCCACCTGCGTCTGTAGCCAGACCACCTGACCACGGATGCCTCTACCCAGATCCTCGTGTGATTTTGTGGCTTGCAGTTCCCACTTACTGAAATTCAGGCTGGGGGCACCATCAATGTGAAAGGTGGAATCTCTGAGGAAGTAGGTAGCAGAGCTATAGGAGGAGGTGGCTAGGCTGAGGAGCATCCAAATCCATGGGCAATTCCTGGACAGTATTGACGTGGAGACAGCTGAGGTAGCTGTCCCACTACACAAGACTGCTGACACACCACTGGTGGAGGAGGAGATAGCTCAGGGGGGACACTAGCAGCTGGTCACTTCAGGCAGAAGGCAATGCTCCACCCCTGTTCCCAACCCTCCCACCATGGTACTGGGAAACTGTTATGCTCTTCTTGATACAGGAGATAAGGAATCACCCCCTCCAGCTAAGGAGGAGAAGCCTCGTACCTCCAAGGCTGGGAGATCTGCTGCCTGTACTGCAAGGAAGAAACATAGGGTAGTGGTGGTCAGAGACTCTCTTCTGAGGGGGACAGAGGCACCCATCTGTTGCCCTGACATGTCATCTCAGGAGGTATGCTGCCTGCCGGGGCCCGTGTCCAAGAATTTACGGAGGCATTGTCGAGGATTATCGGCCCTCTAACTACAACCCCATATTACTCATCCATGTGAGCACTAATGATACTGAAAGGTGTGACACTGAGCAGATCAATAGTGACTACAGGGGTCTGGGAGTATGGGTGAAGGGGTTTGGAGCATAGGTGGTATTCTCTTCAGTCCTTCCTGTCAAAGGTAGGGGCCCTGGCAGAGAAGGAGCATCGTGGAGGTGAATGCCTGGCTGCGAAGATGGTGTCGCCAAGAGGGCTTTGGCTTCCTCAACCATGGGATGCTATTCCAAGAAGGACTGCTAAGCAGGGATGGGGTTCACCTTTCAAGGAGTATGAGTAATAAGCATGAAGAAATTGAAGTGCTAATAAATAAACACAACTATGACATTGTTGGTATCACAGAGACGTGGTGGGATATTACGTATGCTTGGACTATTGGTGTAGAAGGGTACAGCTTACTCAGGAAGGATAGGTGGGGCCAAAAGGGACAAGGTGTTGCCTTATTTATTGAAAATGTACACTCTTGGACTGAGGTGGAGATGGACGTAGGAGACGGACGTGTTGAGAGTCTCTGGGTTAGGTTAACAGGTAAAAACATGATTTACACATGATTGGAATATTGTTAGAGAAGGGTACAATTTACACAGGAAGGATAGGCAGTGTAACGAGGGAGGAGGTGTTGCCTTATATATTACAAAGGTATACACTTGGACTAAGGTGGAGATGGATGTAGGAGACAGATATGTTGAGCGTCTCTGAATTAGGCTAAAAGGGATAAAAAGCAAGGGTGATGTCATGCTAGGGATCTACTATAGGCCACCTACCCAGGTGGAAGAGGTGGATGGATGAGGCTTTTTTAACACAACTAACAAAATCATCCACAGCGCAGGATTTGGTGGTGATGGGGGACTTCAACTATCCAGACATATGTTGGGAAACAAAGCAGGGCACAGAGTATCCAATAAGTTCCTGGACTGCATTGAAGACCATTTCAGAAAGTTGAAAAAGCTATTGGGGAGGGGGAGGGGGGAGCTTTTCTAGATTTTATTTTAACAAATAGGAAGGAGCTGCTTGATAATTTGAAAGTGGAAGGCAGCTTGGGTGAAAGTGATCATGAAGTCATAGAGTTCATGATTCTACGGAATGGTAGAAGGGAGAACAGCAAATCAGAGACAATGGATTTCAGGAAGGCAGATTTTGGTAAACTCTGAGAGATTATAGGTAAGGTCCCATGGGAAGCAAGACTAAGGAGAAAAACAACTGAAGAGAGTTGGCAGTTTTTCAAAGGGACATTATTAAGGGCCCAAAAGCAAGCTATTCCTCTGCATAGGAAAGATAGAAAGTATGGCAAAAGGCCACGTTGGCTTAACCAGCAGATCTTGCATGATCTGAAAATAAAAAAGGAGTCATATAAAAAATGGAAACTAGGACAAATTACAAGGGATGAATATAGGCAAACAATACAGGTATTCAGGGGCAAGATTGAAAGGCAAAGGCACAAATCGAGCTCAAACTAGCTAGAGACACAAAGGGAAACAAGAAGACATTCTATAAATATATTAGAAACAAGAGGAAGACCAAGGACAGGGCAGGCACACTGCTCAGTGAGGAGGGAGAAACAGTAACAGGAAACTTGGAAATGGCAGTGGTGCTTAATGACTTATTTGTTTCAGTCTTCACCAAGAAGTCTAATGATGAAAGAACGCTAACATAGTGAATACTAGTGGGAAAGGAGTAGGTTTAGAAGATAAAACAAAAAAAGAACAAGTTAAAAATCACTTAGAAAAGTTAAATGTCTGCAAGTCACCGGGGCCTTATGAAATGCATCCTAGAATACTCAAAGAACTGATAGAGGAGGTATCTGAGCCTTTAGCTTTTATCTTTGAAAAATCATGGAAGACGGGAAAGATTCCAGAAGATTGGAAGAGGGCAAATATAGTGACCATCTATAAAAAGGGAAATAAGAACAATCCAGGAAACTACAGACCAGTCAGTTTAACTTCTGTGCCAGGAAAGATAATGGAGCAAGTAATTAATGAATTATCTGCAAACACCTGAAAGATAATAAGGTGATAGGTAACAGCCAGCATGGATTTGTAAAAACAAATCATGTCAAACCAATCTGATAGCTTTCTTTGATAGGATAACGGGTCTTGTGGATAAGGGAGAAGCGGTGGACATGGTATACCTAAATTTATTAAGGCATTTGATACTGTCTGTCATGATATTCTTATCAATAAACTAGGCAAACACAACTTAGATGGGGCTACTATAAACTAGGTGCATAACTGGCTGGATAACCATTCTCAGAGAGGAGTTATTAACGGTTCACAATCCTGCTGGAAGGGCATAACAAGTGGGGCTCTGCAGGGGTCTGTTTTGTGACTGGCTCTGTTCAATATCTTCATCAATGATTTAGATATTGGCATAGAGAGTATGCTTATTAAGTTTGCAGATGATACCAAGCTGGGAGGGGTTGCAACTGCTTTGGAGGATAGGGTCAAAATTCAAAATGATCTGGACAAACTGGAGATCAGTTTAATAAGGACAAATGCAAAGTGTTTCACTTAGGAATGAACATACAGAATGGGAAGCAACTGTCTAGGAAGGAGTACTGCAGAAAGAGATCTAGGGGGTCATAGTGGACCACAAGCTAAATATGAGTCAATAGTGTGATGCTGTTGGAAAAAAACCCAACATGATTCTGGGATGCATTAACAGGAGTGTTGTGAGAAAGACATGAGGAGCCATTCTTCCACTCTGCTCTGTGCTGATTAGGCCTCAGTTAGAGTATTGTGTCCAGTTCTGGGCACCACATTTCAAGAAAGGTGTGGAAAAGTTGGAGAAGGTCCAGAGAAGAGCATCAAGACTGATTAAAGGTCTAGGGAACATGACCTATGAAGGAAGACTGAAAGAATTAGACTTGTTTAGTTTGGAAAGAAGAAGACTGAGAGAGGACAAGATAGCAGTTTTCAGGTATCTAAAAGGGTGTCACAAGGAAGAGGGAGACAAATTGTTCTCCTTGGCCTCTGAGACTAGGACAAGAAGCTATGAGGTGGTTAAACACTGGAATAAATTGCATAGGGAGGTTGTGGAATCTCCATCTCTGGAGATGTTTAAGAGTAGTTTAGATAGACATCTATCTGGGATGGTCTAGATGGTACTGGGCCCTGCCATGGGGGCAGGAGACTAGACTTGATGACCTCTCGAGGTCCCTTCCCGTTCTAGTGTTCTATGATTCTATACCGGGGTGACTTATAGTGGGGATGCCCTGTATTGGCTCTGTCCCAAGGAGCTTACAATACAGAAAAGTAGTAGTGCATGCATAGACAGAGTTTGGGATTGCTAAACCGACATTCTTTATATTTTGTCTGTTTCCTTTTTAGTTGCTAATGATACATTGGTATTATGCGAAACATTTGAATGAACTATGTGGCAAGGGAGAGGGAATGGTGTCTTAGAGGAAAGCAAAGTAGAATGCTTTATGGCGTAGAGCTGATATTCCAGGCATTGAGAATTATGCTGTAAAGGTATAGAGTTGTTTGCATCAGAAAGAAATAGTGATGTTTCAAGGAAAATAAAATTGGCAGAATCCAGGGCCCAAACAGCAGAAAAGTCAGCAATGCTAGATGGGTACTTTGATGGATGGGAGGGGTACTCCCCATTTCTAAACATTTCAGCATTCATTAACTAAATTGCCTAGAAAGGGTTAAATACAGAATGGTGGGTATCCAGGAAGTGTTGGTAGGAAGCCAAGAGAGCCAGTGTGAAGAAAGTGTGAGATTTGAATTGAAAGCAGTGATATGCCTGTGGCAGTTCTCTGTATGGCTTTTTTTAGAGCAAAAGCTGTGGAAGAGAACAAATACATTTTGGGAGCCAGACATGGAATTTCCAGCAATATTCATGTCTAGAAAGGACAGAACCTTGGAATAACAAATGTGAGTAGACAGGGGATGTGTAGTTAGATGTGGATGATGATGATTATTATTAATAATAATAATAATAATAATAATTCTGGTTTGTGAAATCTGTGCTGAGCCCATGTTCTCCACCCTTACACTGTAAATGAGGCTGAATCCTAGGAAAGCACTTCTTTGTATCTTAATCAACCTGTGGAACTCCTTGCCAGAGTATGTTGTAAAGACGAGGACTTTAACAGAGTTCAAAAAAAAACTAAACTTCATGGAGATTAGGTCCTTCAATGGCTAAAGCAGTTAGCCAGGATGGGTAGGAATGGTGTCCCTAGCTTCTGTTTGTCAGAGGATGGAAATGGATGACAGGAGAGGGATCACTTGATGTTTACCTGTTCTGTTCACTCCCTCTGGGGCATCTGGCATTGGCCACTGTTGGGAAGACAGGATACTGGGCTGGATGGACCTTTGGTCTGATCCAGGATGGCCCTTCTAATGTTATGTTCTTAATCTATTTTCTCAGTTGCTTTGTAACACCTGGCAACCAGGTATGCTTTACCAAGTATGTCTTTTTTGTTTTGTTTTGTTTTGTTTTGTTAATAAAATTGCCTGTATGATCTGATTCTTGTGTCCTAGTAGGCAGGAGGGTCTATGTTCACGTGCCCTAGACTGAGAGGTCAGCTGTTAGAAATTACAGTGTGTTTTCAAACTCTCTTCCAAGAGACAGTAGAGGAGTTTGGAGTACCCCACAGGAAGAAAATCCTATGCAAGTCTTTCTGGATTCAGAAAAGGGGGTTTGTACTTGGGTAGTGGCAGTATACCACCCCAGGTTAGAGAAACTCATGGAGTTTTTAAGTAGAAGCCTATAGTGGCACAGTTTTCTTAAAGTTTCTTGTGGGACTCACCTTCTGAACTTGATGAGTCAGAGTGTGGGAAAGCTTTGATAGGTACCAAGTTTGACTTGGGTAAGTCAATATTCTGCCAACAAAAATTTAGCTTCTGCTGTTCCAGCCAAAACAGGTTTTTTTTTAATTTTGGTTAACATGAACATGAAATCCAAAGTTTATATCTTATGAAGAGCAAAGAATTGCACATAAGGGCCATGAAAGTGTCTTGACTTTAAAATAATTGACATATCAGACTTTCTGAACTACTTGTAGGAATTATTTAATTTTTTTGGTTGCATGGTTATTTTGGATTTCAATATAGAGGTGATTTTAAAAGGAATAACATCTGAGATTTGCTACTATTCTTTCGTTGGACAATTGTATAGCAAATTTTTTCTCAAACTAAAGTAGGCTTCTTTATGAAAATTGAAGTTCATTTATTTTTGTCCTTAAACCAAGGATCCTTTTTGTGTTAGTCAGAATTTGTCAAAATAGTAAAAGCTTCCTTCTACCAAAGGCTGCAACATATATTTTCACTTGAGTGCTAAAGAATTTATAATTTTTTGTTGTTGAACTAGAAAAAAAATCATATAAGATCCTAAATACAGTTTACATAGTCTACAAAGCTCATAGTTTCCATTCGAAAATAAATGGAATCCTGAGCTGCAAGTAGGTTAACACCAACTCTAAGGAAAAGGTTTTACTAAAGCTAAAAATTGTACCTGCTAACTAAGATAACATGATGTAGATTACCAGCTACAATGTTGATACCTTATTTAAAATAAAAAATTTGCATACCAATATTTAAATGCACCATTTGTGCAAGTTTAGCATGGGTGTAGGAGGATTTCAAGTGAATGGAAACTTGAAAAAATATAGACTGAAGGAAAATAATATATCATAATAGATATAGGAAGATACATTATAGATATAGATATAGGTGTGTGCGCACACACATACACACACTCTGTATTAAAAGAGATATATAGATGACCTTACTCTTACCTTGACCTGGCTGCTTATATTTTGTAGGAATTATTCTAACCAGAAGTTAGTTTTCTGCTCAAAATATTTACAGAGGGTTTTTTTTTAAAGCCAGGTCACCTTTTTTTTTTCCTGAAGTATTGTCTCAGAATGTTAGGTCTGATGGCTATTGGTCTCTTCTTGAGTGCACCACTTAAGATCACTGAGAATTCAGTCGATACTGAAGAAGAAAGTTTAGCTCAGTCTGTTTTGAAACTCTCCAAAATGTAGTATACACAAACAAACGTGGAGCCCCTCTTAAATAATTATAGTAAATAAATAAAAGAAGCCCCGAAAGAAAACTCATTTCCTATGTCATAGCAAAATCCCAGTTTTCTATGCATGAATCCTAAGTCTAGATTGTATGCTTCATAAGTTTTTATATCATGATATCTAAGCACCTTACACTTCCACATACTGGCATACATATGGAATATAGTTTTTAGTCTGCCCCAAACACTGGAAGATGTCAGCAGACCCAAATGGTGCTTGGTTTTTCTATTTGTGTAGCTATTCTACAAAGACCTGAAAAATCAGTGGGTGAAATATAAAATTGGCATAGGCTTTGGCTGATGACACTGTAGGTAGCTCTTAGAGTCTCTTCATCAAAAAGCATGTTATTGGGAGACAAATGGCCACAATTTTTTCTCTAGTCTTTCCTCCTGTAGTGAAACTGATTACTTGAAAGATGAAGAATGGACTAATGTCACTTAACTGTCGTATATCTTGTGAATCTTCAGAAATCTTTAAAGCTATTTCTTCTGAGTATTTTCTTGTTGAAGATATGAAGGCGAGAAAGATAAAAGGTTTGGCATAATGCAAAAAGCATATCTGGTAGTACTTTTGCTTTTCACAGGAAAAATGTGGTAACGTTAGTTAGTTCATATGTAAAAAAGTTAAGGTATAGTATTTCAACATCTTCATTCAGTGGAAAAATTTACCTTTAATTTCCCCCATCTGAAAACTTTCTTTAAAATCACTTTTTAACTTTTCTAATTGAGTTCCTGGTTTTAAATTCCCTCTCACTAAAACACTGTATCCCCCTACTCCCCTAACACAATTCAATATGAGGAAGGCCTCACAGCAGAGTTGTTCTCTAATCTTACTGTCCTTAATGAGAATTTGTAAATCACTTTTTGATTTGCAGCAAAGATGTCGACAGTATCAATTTTGTGCTCTGTGAAGCCTCCTTCTTATTAGCAGATATGTTTCATTGTAGTTTCCAAAGCTATTACCTGCCTATTGATGGGCTATCTCTTAACCTGTTAAATTGCCTTTTTGTCATTTTTTTTTCTACCCCATCGCTCTTTCTCAGTTGAGTAGACACTGATTAAATTTACACATGAATCCAGGCTACTTTTAATTTACATATGTAAATCTATTATCTGTTTATCTACATTCTTATAATAGCCTCCGATATAGTAGCATTCTTATTAATTGCATACAAATCTTTCTTATACAAGATGTAACACTGAAAGAGATGGTAACATTCTTGTTGCAGTTTTCCAATATTGGAAATGCCTCAAGAAGTAACTTCATATAATATAAAACTATCTAGTCTGCCTCTAATCCTACATTTCAATAAATAAGAATCTGGCTTCAGAATTTTACTTCTTAATATATATTTGTCTCTGCTTTTGCTTATAAAAGTTGACGATAATTAAGTAACGTCTTTACGCTGCTCTGATTTTTCTTCTTAATTTAGAATCCGTTTTCTTGGGATTTAAACCTAATGTAACAAAGGCAATTAAATTCAAATGAATACTTTGTGAAGTCTTAGAATCTATTTGCACAGGATCCACACTAATCTATTCCAAGCCCTCTGTATCCTTTGAGAGCTGAAACACAGCTACATAGGTAAGAAATCCTACAGAGACACTATTCCCGTACTATATGTGAAACACAGATTGAGGTGCATAATCTAGGTTTTAAACTGTTCTCGTTGGGCCATCTCACAGCAGTATTCATCATCTGTGCAGATGAAAACACCATATCCTTCAGCAGCTACTATGTATATGCAAGTTTGAAAGTTTCAGACGTCTTGTCTGTTATACCACTTCTACCCATCTCTTTGCAAAGCAAACTTCTGCCGGGATGCATTGTTCCATCAGCACTAAATATTCCATTAGTGATCGCAAAAGTGTTAAAGTGAAACGTGCCACCTTGGTATCTTTAAAAATTCTTAAAGAAGAGTGTGGGAACCAGAACCAAATAGTAAACTTGGTACTCTTGCCAGACTAGGGAGATTCAAGCTGTATGTAGTTCCTTTTTTATTTATATTCATTGAATTCTTGTGTTCTTAATTACTGCCCATAAACAGCACATGTAAACTGCAATCGTATGCCAAGAGGGCATTAAACCTGGTTACTTTAGTAATAAGTTTTGAAAAAAGCTAGCCAACAATAAAACTTTCCTCCTTTGAGAAATTCTGGTACTTTTTGCAATTTGGAATGAAAATTTGAAGAAAAAATTTATTTTGACGCAAATCAAAATAAAATGCATCAACGCAATGAAACGGAAGTGAAACACCTATAGCTTATCAAAACTAAATAAGAACATTGAAATGATTATTTAATTATTTCCTGTTGGCAATTTCTTTCCCATGTTTTCTGTATCATTGTTGAGTCTAGAAGTAACTCATTTTGTGGGTACAAACTAATCATCTATCCTGGGCCCTTTTAAACTCCAGAACAGGGGTTCCCAAACTTTTTGACATGGGGACCAGTAAATCCATTCATGAGCTTTTGGAGGACCGGTAACATTCATTTGCATATTCAATAAGCAAATGATGAATATTCAAATAAGTTGTTTCTGGTCCTCCCAAAGCCCCCCAGTGCCAGCGTTAGCAAAGCTTTTGATACAGTGACCCACAATATTTTTGCCAGCAAGTTAAGGGAATATGGATTGGATAAATGGATGGTAAGATGGATAGAAGCTGGCTAGATCAGGGTTTCCCAAACTTTTTACTTTAGTTGGAACCTGGGTTTTTTTTTTTTTTTTTTTTTTAGTACTGTCTTTTGCAGCCCAAAAATATAAACGCATATAAAAAAAAGGAATGAAAAATGAATAAATTTTCAGTGTTTCACCCGGCTGCATCCTCCACCCAGCCTGGGCCAGGGCTTGGGGGGACCAGGCACCACATGAGCACTTCAGGAGGCGGGAGCAGGAGCAGATTGGGGGTAGGGTATCTGGCTAAGAGGGAGGGTGCAAGGAAGGGTAGGGTTGCCAAGTGTCCGGTTTTGTACTGGACAGTCCAGTATTTGAAGGTTTTGTCTGGGAAAGAAATTGAGAAATTACCAGACATATAAAATGCCTGGTATTTTCTAATTAGGTACATTTTATTATAATTAGGTGTATTAGTCCTTAGCTGCCTGGCTCACGCTGCCTGGCTGCCTTAGCTGATGTGCTCACGCTGTCTGAGTGTGTCTACCTGCCAGGCAGTTCGCAACTACTCCAGGGAGGGTATGTGGGGGGGGGAAGGGGCAAAATGGAATCCCCGGCCAGACTCACTCATCTGCCAGGGTCTGCATGTGCCCAGGTCAGTCCCGCTCCCCCCCCTTTCTCTTCCTGATCTCCCCAGTCCAGCCCTGCTGCGCCTGTCCAGCCCTGCTTCCAGTGGTCGGTTCCCCCCACCATCCACCAATCTCCCCGGTCAGCCCCGCTCCCCGACGACCCCCACCAGCCCCGCTGCCTCCGTCCAGCCCTGCTTCCGGCAGGTGATTCTCCCGTCAACCTCCTGATCTCCCCGGCCAGCTCCCCTCCCCATGCAGCCCTCGTTCCGCCGCCTGCCCTCTCCGATCTCCACCGCCGGACAGCCCCGCTACCCCCAACCCTGCTTCTGCTGCCCACCCGCCCGCCCGCCCACACATGCCCGGATCTTCACGGGACAGCCCCACTCCCCCAGTCCTGCTTTCGCCGCCCGCATCTCCACGGGACAGCCCCGCTGCCCCCAGCTCTGCTTTCGCCGCCCGCCCGCCCAGATCTCTGCGGGACAGACCCGCCGCTCCCAGCCCTGCTTTCGCCGCCCGCCTGGATCTCCACAGGAGAGCCGCGCCGCTCCCAGCCCTGCTTTGGCCGCCTTCCCGCCTACCCAGTTCTCCACCGGGACAGCCCCGCTGCCCCCAGCACTGCTTCCTGGCAGCCGGTTCCTCCCCCTCCCAGCCCGCTCCTCTCCTCTGCTGCTCTCCTGCTCTGCTCCTCTCCTGGCAGCCATGCTGTTGCCCGGTATTTTTTTCCCGCGGCCCCGTACCGGGCCGTGGCCCATAGTTTGGGAAACGCTGCTCCAGAATATTGAAGCATCAAATATGTTTACCTCCAGTTCATATTACTCATATCTGAAATAAAATAATTGACAAGTGAATTTTGAAGGTGACAACATAGATGTGCTATTTCCTTTGTTACCCTTATAGAATAGGTCATTTGTTTTTTTTATATACATATGGTTTTATTGCACTCATGTTTCAAAATCTATTGTCGTCTTTGCTCTTGCATTGAGTGATAACTATGGAGGGAAGTGTAATTGCAAACTGGGGGGGTTCTGTACTTTTGTTATATAAATTTAAACTATAACTTGTTATATTAAAATTAAAACAGTCTTAGCAATGGTTTTGTACTTTGTTATATACAATTAAACTATTTTCAGAATATTGATTTGGGCATTGTGTATACTTCCAACAGCATCTTTTTACAGATTGTTAATATCCCATTCATAGCTCAACATTCTCCCTGAAGCAAAAGGGATGTTTGGGCCAATCTTTTTTTAGTGTCAGTACTCTGCATTTATTTTCATCTGCAATGTACTATAAAAATGTGTGATCTAGCTTTAAATCCTCCATGCATGATTATTTAGTGTCAAACTTGTAAACTCTTTTGCTGAAAGGAAGAAATACAATAAAAATTTAAATGCCTTGCTGCTAAGTGGTCAAATCAAAGACTTGTAGAAAGAGAATGCACAATGCTTAACAGTAATAAGGTTACATCTAGACTGCTTTCCTCTTCCGAAAAGAGGAAATGCAAATGAAGTGCCGATTAGCATATTCTCATGCTTCATTTGCATATCCTCTTCTGACCCTTTTTGCTGAAGAGGTTTCTCACCAAAAAACGCAGTCTAGACATGTCTTTTTCTCGGGGGGGGGAACCCTTTTTCGAAAGAACCCGTATTTCTCAAAAAAATGAGTGCTGAATTCTGACAGTTTATTCATTGGCTCACAGAACTAAGTATTTCTTGAAAGGAAGCATTTTAGGTAAGCTCTTTAACAGAAACCTAATGTGTCAGGGACAGAGTTTTCATAGGTAGATGGATCTATAGGGGAGCATATATCAGAAAATCAAGAGTTTGTGTGCTCTAAGTCTCTGGATCCAGGGTCTGAGGCTGCTAAATTGCATGGTCCCATGTCCCCTACTCTGGGCATGTGACCCAACTCCTACAACTTAAAAAAACTGTGACCAGACCCAGTAGCTGGAACAACTCACAACTGACTGTCAGTCCAGAGGGGCCTTGGCAGATTGTAAAATCTGGCATGCCTTGGTAACAGTTTGTGTGTGTTGTTTTTAACTAGTCTTCTGAGTAACTCATGTATTGTTTAGGTTTCAGCCTAGAATAATGTTTTGTTTGAGTTTGTTGCTTTGGTCTGCTTTCTCGTGGTAGTGATGGTTGGAAGGGATTTTTAAATGCAAAGGTATTAACTTAATTTGACTTTTAAAAATCTTTTTAGAACACTGTGGTAAAAGATAGTATGTCCTGCTTTGAAAAAAAACTTAAACAACAAATAGTTCTGCAGCACCTTAGAGACTAACAAAAATCTAGATAGTATCATGAGCTTTTGTGGGTTCAACCCATTTCTTCAGATGAATCCTGCTTTGACTTGGAAAAAGGCAAAAGCTAAGTGTTTGATTAGGAGTTTTTGAAGCAGGGACACTTCTGGATATTAAAGTATTTCAACCCCGAGGCTCTTATTGCTAAACTATTCCCAACCTGGTATCTACCTGACAGATTCTACTCTTGGATTATGAAAAATGCACAGTCCGTATTCTTCCTCCTTAGAGAGGATTTCTCCATTTCACCAGATAAAGTTTAAATTTGTTCCGTAGCATATCTTGCGCTCTACATATTATACATATTATTGTTTTGGCTGCTGTCTTCTGTGACACTCTAACAGTGGCCACCATTAAAAAGAAATGTGTGCCTAGTTAAGGGAAAGCAAAATTATCTCCTACACTATAAAGTAAATATCCTTATCCCTTATACACATCCCTGCTAGTCTAAATCTTAACAATAGTTTTATTAATAAAATTATTTTAAAAGTTAACATTTGATATAGTATTGCCTTTTTTAAAAGTGCATAAAAAGATGATCCTGTGAACTTCAAAGCAAGTACTCTTCCATATCTGGAAGAAAGAAAAACATAACTATAAAATGGAGACTGTTACAAGAGATATTAATCGTTATATCTAGTTACATTTGAATTAGAGATATGAAAGTGTAACCATGTAAATGGCTAACTGGTGAGCCTGGAGTCATCGGTTAACATTGACGGCTACATGCAAGCTCCCGGTATACACAAGGAACTGGCTCCAGGTGCATGTTGGCTCCCAGGGAGCCGCCTGCTGCCCTGCTCTACTGCCTCTGTATCAGAGGCAGCAACACAGGATGGCAGGCAGGGGCCAACTGCCACCCCACGTGGAACCCCTAAAATTTTCAGTGGTTACACAGTTACTTAATTACATGTATTTTAACATCCTTAATTTGAATATAAGTGGTGCATGGAAAGTGGTATTTTGTCTTGCTTATAACAAAGTATTAGCAGTCAGACAGGAAGATCACAATCCAAAAGAACACTGACGGTTGGGTAAAAATTAGAACTGAAAGGTATGACTGCAGTTTTTGTTTTTGTTTTTCAAAAACGTTATACAGTAACTTCAAAGGTCTTTAAAATACATTCTGGTACATTTAACTATTGACCTTCTCCTCATGCATGTGGATTTATTTATAACATTTGTTTTATTTGGCTGAATTGCTTGGGTTCATGTACTTGAGTTTACACAATTTTTGTACTAGTGGAACTATTTCAATTTTTGTTTTGTTTTGTCTTTGTATTTTGTTTGTTTTTATTGATTAAACTGTAACAGTGCAACTCCTAAAACTTAAAAAACAACAAATAGTCTGCAGCACCTAGAAGCTAACAAAAATGTGGAAGGTGTCATGAGCTTTCATGGGCACAAACCACTTCTTCAGATGAATAGGATCCAGGTTCCAAATAAATAGCAGAGAAAGAAGGGAAATTAGGAGTATAACTCCTAGTATGAATACAATCAGACCAGTGTTGAGGTATTTTCTATTAGTATTCTTTATTTCTGTTACTTCTGGGGGGAAAACTGGGCTTGTGTATTCCTCTTTGTGTCAGTACAACTGCTTACATGATAGGAGCCTTGTAGCATTTCATTTATATTGGAATAATTGTTGCAGGATAACGTTTGTGTGGAGAAGTTACGGAGTGCAAGTTTTTTTCCCCCCTCCTTTTCTCCTTGTGGTGTTCAAATGTGACTGGCTTGATCTGAGGGCTGTTGTCGTGTGTGTGTGTGTGTGTGTGTGTGTGTGTGTGTAAAAAACGGTTCCAGGTCGGTGGGAGTTTACATGAACACTGTAGTACATGGTGCAGAAGTTGTGCTAATGGGCTGTATGATTCCAGGAAAGGGAAGCCAGTTCCAAAGAGAACACCTGAGCAGACTAACAAGAGTTGTTTGAGGAGTAACTACAGAACTTATGGTTGGAGATACAGGACTTACCAAGTTGTGCATATGGCCTGTTTGTGTTTCTGAGAGAGATCAGAGGCATAGATCAGGGAATGTTTAATGTGCAAGAGAATCGATGACATTCGTTGTAATAATCTTCCTCTATTTTGCTCATAATCCTCTTGCCCATATTCAAACATACCTCGCTGTCTCCTAGTATTTTTCAACATGAAGACGGAGATGATAAATTTGAACCTAATTACACTACAACTCTTCCCTGTCCTGCATTGCAGCTCCCGTTTTTGCACAATTTTTCACACTAGTCTGGGGCCACCTCTCAATTGATCATTTTCCTTTGTAACTTTTTTCCATGGGATTGGAACTGCTTGTATTCCTCCTTCAAATGACTCCTCAAAATGCCCTTATTCTACACTGTCCATTATTATTTGTTCTTGTTCTGTGTTACTTGTCTCCTTCCATGTTCCGTCTCAGTCTTATCTTTTCTTTCCTTAATGCTGCCTTTTGGTCTGACTTCACCTTGGTCTGATTTTACATTTGTGAACTATCTTGGACAGGAACCGTGTGTTGCATTTGTTTGTTTGTTAATATCTGTGAAGTACCACATCCGTGTTTATTAATAATAGCAATGAAGTAGGAGCTTCATGTTTGAGGTTTTTGGTGCCATTTTAAAATTAAACTGAGTATAATTTTTCCTATTGGTAATTTTGAATGTCTGTTACTTCATGAATATTTATATGTTCATGAGTCCTGATATTTGTCACTTAGGATGCTTAGAAATTTTCTGCATCAAATGCATGACAAATATAATGGCTCTTTTTAGTCAATCTGGAGGAGTTTGCAAAAGTATCTGACAGGGTTGTTTTACACGTTTTTGTACCAAGTTTTGAAGCTTCCAGATAGTTACACTACAAAGAGGACTGAAATAGGTGTCAAAATTGACAAGCAGAAAAACTAAGTATCTGGTGGATCCATAAACCCTGCATGCAAGATGGTAGTATTCACATTTGAACTGCTTTCTTGAATCAGTCCAAACTTCAATTTTCAACTTCCCAGTTTTTCAGAAGTTCCAGTTAAATACACTGCCTTAAGTAGCTTTAGTGTTATAGTGGCAACAAGAGACAATATATACTCTGCAATTTTTAATTTGCATTGCTTCAGAGCCAAAATATTTATATAACTTTTCTGTGCATTTGAGTTTGTCCCCTTCTCCTTCATCTTCTCCTCTCTCTTTTTCTTTTTTGTCTTTTCTATATTTTGTTTCTCTCACCCCATTGAAGCTGGTGGAAAACACCCATTGAGTTCAACAGGACCAGGATTTTGCCCACAGCATGTTAATCTATACATTTTCCTAGTTTATCTCTCTAACTTTTATAATCCATTATCCTTGAGATTATGCAATACTAGTTCAACATATTGTACATAAAAGGAAACCTTTGTAATCTCTGTGGCCAGAGCTTTTATTTCATAATATTTTTTTCTCAACATCACGCCTCTAAGACATTTGCTATTTAATAACATAAATGATGTGGTGTGGCATGCTTCCACAATATGTTCCTAGATATTTCAGGACTCTCTAGAAAATAAGTTTTAAATAATATATGCTACATTTCTAGGCACTACAAGCAATGAAGATGTGTTAATATGAAAGCGATTGTTGTTAGTAAAATGTATTTCCAAAATCCATTATTTGTTTGAAAACAATGGTCAGGACATTGCTGCAGTGTATAAATGTCAAAGTAGCACAAATAATTCACATTGCTACTCTAATTCATTCATGCCATATTTAAAGGTATGAGTAAAATGGCTTCTGTAGTATCTACAGACAGATTTATTTTGGAAATTATTAGTTTAGACTCACTAAAATTTTCAAATATTTCTCTTTGTCCTTCATTATGAACAGTGAATATTATCAGCTGTCCCAATCGCACTTGTAATGCCCTGCTGAATATTAGTAACATGAAATATTTGGTAATAGAAACCTCCAAATAAAGGTGTTAGAATTGAAAAATATATTTAAAAATGCTATTTTAGCATATAACTCTATTATAGTTTAAAAGAGGCAGCTATATGTTTCTTTCATTTAGGCTTTATTGGGCAATAGGAGAAGGCACTCTGAATCATGCCTAAAAAAATTTAAAAAAGAGTGGAATAGTAACACCTTAGAGACTAACAAATAATTTATATAGTACCATGAGCTTTGGTAGGCACAACCCACTGCTTCAAATGAGTGAAGAAATGGGTTGTGCTCACAAAAGCTCATGCTACTATATAAAGTTTTTGTTAGCCTCTCAGCCCTGCTCTACATTATAGAGTGGGCATGCCAAACTCGAAGCCTACTTAGGGCCGCACAAACGAAAACTGATAGCCTTCAGGGCCACCTAAGGTTCCCAGATGGTTTGACTAAAAAAAAAAACAGTTGTTGTCGAGAAAAAAATAAAAGCATTTTAGGTACCAGGCAGAAGGCACCAATACCAGACACCCTAGGGCCATCAAAGAAAATGTACTTTGTCGGAAAGTCATAGTTATTTATTATTATAGATTATGTTTTAGGTATATTTTATAATATAACAATAATTTGATGTGTAAAATTATTTGCTCATATTAAATACGTTTTAAATTAATTTTACATAATTTTTAATTTAAATATACATTTAAGGTACTTTTAAATTTTGTATATGATACATAACTTGTTTTGTTGAAATAAAAACAAGTATAGATCATGGTTAATCAAATATAACAGGCTTCTGTGAAAATTTCAGGTACTTTGTAATTTTGAGATTTTACATAAAGATATAATTATTCATGCAATTGCAAAAAAATTGACATATTTATTGATATAAAATAATATACATTTTGTGACTTTATTTGGAATAAATAAATAAAAACCAAAATATTAACAAAATAACCCTCTCCTCTCCCCCAGAGCCAGGCACACCCATACACCATTCTAACTCAATCCCTCTCCACTCCCCCAGAGCCAGGCCCCCCCAACCTAATGCCTCTCTCCTCCCACAGAGCCAAGCCCCCCAACCTAATACCTGGGTCCCGGAGTCGACGTTGCTGCCGTAGGCACTGGGGCGGCGTGAGCACAGCAGCCAGCTGTGAGTGCCTGCTGGAGCGCCCAGGGCAGAGCACCCAGCCGGCCGTGAGCGTGTGGACAGAGCAGCCCGGCCGTCTGTGAGCACCTGCTGGAGAGCCCAGTGCACAGTGCCAGCCAGCCGTGAGCGTGTGCGCAGAGCAGCCCGGCCGGCCATGAGCAGTTGTTCCAAGCGGCCGGTGGGCTGCACTTCATTCTTTTATAAAAATGTTCTGGCAGGCTGCAAAAAATTTTGATCGGGCTGCATGCACCCACCAACACCAGTTTGACATGCCTGCTATAGACTATTTCAAAATATCATGTAGCGTGTCCATATTATCAAGCCGATTATTTCAAAATACCACTAGTATGTAGGGATGTGAATGACTAGTCGATTAACCGATATGCCTAGGCTTAAAAACAGGCTTAAAAGTTGGTTCCCATCAACACCGTCTCCATGGTGCCCCCTGCTGTATCCTGCAGAGCAGCCTCTATCCGTGGCAAGCCTGGTCCTGCCATGCTGGCCACCGACAGACTCATCTTTGGGGTATCTTCCCTCCATCACCAGCAGCCTCTGTCTGTGGGGACCTCGGACCCCCCGCAGACAGGGACTGCTGCCACCCCACGCTGTATCAGAGGCAGCAGCGTGGGGCAGCAGGCAGTCGGTCCGTGAGGCTTTTAAATTGTCTCCCTTCATGGACTGACTCGTACCTGGCACCCCACGCTGCTGCCTCCTAATAGAGAGGCAGCAGCTTGGGATGGCGCAGGGGGTCTCCCCAAGAGTGGGGCCAGATTGCAATTGCTGCCTCCCCCAACCCCACAGACTATATAATAGTCATCTGACTGCTAAGAATTCATGGGGTTAGTCAGCTATTCAATTAACCATTAGCTAACAACCCTAGTACTGTGGATGCTCCACTGCTGCTATTTCAAAATAACTTCTCCCCAGAGTCATTCAAAATAATTGCTCCCCAGAGCTTCCTGGTGCTCTAAGTCGAGGTAGCACATCCACAGTAAGGGATTCTGGCTCTGATTAATTCCAAGGCTTCCCTATAGAGTGGATGCGCCATTTCAAAAGAGTTATTTTGAAATAAGTTATTTTGAAATAGTTTTCCTAGTGTAGACATACCTTAAGGAGCTACAGGACCACTCTCTTTTTAGTTACAGACTAACACGGCTACCCCTCTGAGATTTTTTTAATCATGCCTGATGGAGAAACTGCCATTGACTTCAGTGGAAAAAAAACTTGAAAAAAATGAATGGTCCTTCAGGACCTTAGAGACTAACAAAAAATGTAAATGGTATCGTGAGCTTTCGTAGGCACAACCCACTTCTTCAGATGAATGAAGCGAGGGGTTCAGAGGTACAAATAAATAGCTGAAAAAGATTGAAGATGGGGAGAAAAACGGAGAAAAAAATCTTGTCAGAATGTCCGTGCTAAATGAGGCTAATAGAATGGGCTGTAAGTTCCCGATACTTAGCATTTGATGTAATTTGGGTGTTGAACATAATGGCTCATCCTGTTCAAGTCTGTTCAAATCTTGGTCAAATGTGTCAAATTTGCATATGAAGGCAAGTACCATAATTTCTCTCTCCAGCTTGTTTTTGAAATAGCTTTGTAAGTGTATAGTCACTTTTAGATCCATTAAGTGCCCAGGCAAGTTAAAATGCTCCCAAGCAGGTTTCTGAGTGGTGTTTTGAATATCTGATTTGTGTCCATTAATCCTTTGTCATATGGCCAATATGCACGGCAAAGGGGCATTGCTGGCACTTGATGGCATATATCACATTAGTCGATATGCAGTTGTATGAGCAGATGTGGTGGCTGATGTGATCAGGTCCTTTGATGATGTCACTTGTATAGATATGGACAGAGTTGGCACTGGAACTTATTGCAGGGGTGGGTTCCTGAGTGAGTATGATTGTGGTCTGCTGTGTACATTTTGGAAAGAATTGTTCAGATTACGGGATTGTCTTTAGGCAAGGATTGGCCTTTCCCCCAAGGCCTGTGAGAGTGAGGGATTGTTAATGATGTGCTGGATGAGGTTTAAGTTGGGGGCTGTAGGTGATGACTAGTGATGTTCTGTTGTTTTGTTTTGTTGGGCTATCTTGAAGAATCTGATTCCTTGGTACTTGGGTACTCTGACAGTCTGTTTTTTTTTCACTTCCCCAGGTGGGTATTTAAGTTTTAAGAATGCCTGATAGAGCTTCTGTAGGTGTTTGTCTTTGTCTGTTTGATTGGAGCAAATCCAGTTTTATCTTCGTGCCTGGCTGTAAACAATTGATTAGAAAATGTGTCTTAGATGGAAATTGGAAGTATGTAGGTAAGTATAACAGTCTGTAGGTTTCCGGTATAAGGTAGTAGAAATGTAGCTGTCATTCAATTTTACTGCAGTGTCAAGGAAGTGGATCTCTTGTGTGGACTGGTCTAGGCTAAGGTTGATGATGGGGTGGAAGTTGTTGAAATCTATGGAATTTTCAAGGGTCTTCTTCCCGTGAATCTGTATATTGAAGATGTCATCAATGTAGAGTAGAGTAAGGATACTAGGGGGCAAGAGCTGAGGAAATGTTGTTCAAGGTCAGCCATAAAGGTGTTGTCATATTGTGGAGCAATGCAGGTGCCCATAGCTGTGCCGCTGACTTGAAGATGTAAATTGTCCCCAATTAGGAAATAGTTGTGTGTGAGGACAAAATCACAGACTTCAATCTTCAGGTATGCAATGGCATCATCAAGGATAGTGTTCCAATCTTGCCTTCATATGCAAATTTGACACATTTGACCAAGGTGTGGACAAAGACTTGTTGAATTAGATGGGACATTCTATTCAACACCCAAATGACATCAAAAACTAAGTATTGGACACTTACAGCCTACTCCATTAGCCTCATTTAGCACAGACACTAATTGACAAGATTTGTTTTTTCCCTTTCCCTCCCCATCTCTCCTCTCTTTCTGCTATTTATTTGTGCCTCTGGGCCATTCATCTGAAGAAGTGAGTTGTACCCACAAAAGTTCATGATACCATCTATATTTTTTGAGAGTCTCTAAGGTGCTGCAGGACCATTTGTTGTTTGTTTTTTCAATTACAGACTAATATGGCTACCCCTCTGAGACTCATTGACTTAAGTGGACTTTCTCTGTGGCAATAAGGTCTTTTTCATACTAGACTGTTTTGCCATGTAGACAAGCTCTGAGTCACCTGGAGCTCCCACATATAGACATTGTACAGAGATTTCTCAACCGAATAGTTCTTTTTGTACCTGTGCAGATCAAACAATTCATTTACAATTATCTGGAATGTAAGGACAAAACACTCCTATTGGGGTGTGTGGTGTGCATTTTTTTTGTTTTCTGTGTTAATTTCTGTGCCAAGTCAGCTTTCAAGTGGGTCAGTGACAAGAGACCAATTAATCAGAAATAGAATATGACAAATTAATGGGGGTTGGATAGGAGAAGATCTTTTTTGGGGAAAAAAGACTGATTTGGTATTCAGATAATCCAATAACTTTTTCTCCCATCGGTATCTCCCAGCAGTGTCCTGAACAACCTAACACATTCATCCAATAAACTATTAACTATAACTTTCAAATAAATATATTTTGCCTATGGTGCATAAGAACCCCAAGGAAGCTACACATACTTTTCAGTAGTTTTCAGTGCCCATACCCAGGATAGGTAAATTAACGATTTTGACAAAAGTAAAAAATAGAAAAATGCAAAATGGCATGTTGTGAGTTACCAGTTCTGATTTGACTTAATCTGATAAACAAGTTTAATTCAATAACTAAATCTGATGTTATTTAATACAGCAAAAGAAATTCGCAAACATGTAAAAAATTGAAATAAAATGGAAAGTAGTTACAAAGATGTATATCCAGATAGGAGGAGAAAGCCGCTCTGTAGAAAGGACTCAGAGCTGTAGGATTCAGAATAACCAGTTATACCTCTAGATAGAAGAATTTAAGGGAACTGAAATTAAGATCTGCAAAAGCACAAGATGTTAGATTGGGGGAGTATGTATTTTTATGAAAACTTTTTTCTATCAATACACAATGTATTTTAAATATATTTTCAACCTTCAACACAAGACTAATAATGCTAAAGAATAAAACAAAATAGCATCTCAAATATGCAAACAGTTGTTTGGAATAGGAATAGGATTCCATCATACCATTAAGTAGAATTTGCATTTAACAATGCAATAGAATAGAAGAATAACATAGAACGGCTTTCTTATTACATTTTAGGGTTGCGGTTTGTTTTTTTTAATTTAGCAGAATTTGAGACTGCAGATCCTTTTACCTTCTAAATCCACTAATATATATATATATATGGAGGGAATATCATTGCACACTGAGAGAAATAGCTTTAAGTATGATTTCCATGTGTCTCTTATTTGTTAAATGTTTGTGTCAGAAGTAGATTACAATGAATATGATTTGCAGAAAGTATTTTAGAAGTACTTATCTCTGTGAACTTGGAAAGTGTAGTGATCAGCAAAATGTTTAAATTTTTAAGAAAGTCTTAAGAATTACAGACGTATATGTCAAAGAAATGAAAACTTCTGGGTAGAGGAGGGAAAGTATTTATAACATCTAAGCAGAATTAAACATTAGCTGAATTTATCTAAGCTGACAACCTGTGTACCAAGACATAGCCTGATGTATTTTGAAATAGCCAGTACATTAAACTGGAAAATCAGACTGATGAACCTTTTAACAGTAGAATACATATTAGATTAGTACATCTTGCAAGAGTGCAGAGTTCTAAGAATTATTCTGCAGGAGATAGAGACAGTAACATATGAAGCCTCAAGAATTTAAATATAGTCTTTGATATCAGGTACAGCAAATAGTCTGATGATGATTTCTTTGCATTAACCTGTGCTTGCTTGCCTTTACTATACTGTACTGCGTAAAAAACCCAACAGAGCTGTCTGCTTTGACAAGTAAACATTTATTATAAGTGACATGCATTTCAAAAGGGTCTCCTTTGGAGGAGAAAAGGTCAGTAACAAGTAAATGTCATTTAAAAAAAAAATCAAAAGACACCACTTTCAATTCAGTATTTTTTTTTCTAGGCAATGTACCATAAATGGTTTTGTGTTGACAAAATGGTTGTATGTGCACATGTAGTTGTATATTATTTTTCTAGAGCTGGGAAGGAAGCAGATTTTCTGTCCCATGAAAAAGTTTAAGGCTTCAGAATATTTTCCCAATACATAATAACAGAAGTGAGCAACCCCTGGATTTTTTTTTTTCTTTGTGAGAAGAGGAAATAAGACATACACCGACTGCAACTGACTAATCAACTCACCCACTTAGATTAGGCAATAGCCCAATGATTAGGGTATTTATTTATGATGTGAGACACTGAGGTCCAAGTTCCTACATTGCTCACATGACAGATGAGTACCCTGTCTGTTGGACTATTAGTTATACTGAGATCTCTCTTTCTCTGACTTTCTCTTTTTGACCGCAGTTCCATTCTGAGCCTGCAAAAAGTATCATTCTCAACAAAACTCTCTCAACAAAGATTTGGTTTTGATGAGTCTGTATTTTTTTGACAAATTCATTTTGTCAAAACAATTTGAGTTTCACATTTTTTCTGTCTAGAAAAAGATGGATCTGTGCCCATATGTGCAATATATACAGTATGTCATGATAATCACTTGATAGGGTGTGTTTTTCATGCCTTTTTCTGTCTCCTTTCCTGCATTCTGCCCATTCATTCATTCTATCAGATTACCATTAAGAGTTGCTAAAAACATTGATTATTCTCCTTGAGTCTCTGCCCCCGCTTTCCTTTCCAAAAAAACTGTCCTGTTATGAAAATGTGCCCTCTTTCATCCAATGTAGGCTAGACAAAATGCAGTCATGGTCTAGTCTCACATAGAAGATTGACTAGCTTGTGATTCTTTTGAATCAGAACTGAAAGCTATCTGCATTTTGGAAACCAAGAGTTTTCATTTCAAGAAATGTAGCACTTATAAATCACAAGAGATTTCACCTTAAAAATTGCAACGGTAATACATATTAAAATTACTTTAAATCAGTCTGAATTTTCTGTTTTGTTCTTTTTCCTTCAGAAAAGTAGGCAGTTGATCGGATATTATAAAGGGTTTCTAGCATTCCAACAAAAGCAGAAATACATAGTTTTAGAAATTTTACAACACTTCTTTTGTGCAGGTTGGACCTCTTTAGTCCGGCAATGTCGGGACCTGACCGGTCCCAAACAAGAGACTTTTCCAGACCAGGAGAGGTGTTCCCTGCCACCAGCCCAGAGTCAGTTGGCCCCCTGCCTCTGGCCGCCTCTATTCTCCCTCCCCCCAAGCCAGGCTGTCCGCCCTGCTGCCACCGATCCCCCTGCCTCAGCCTGTCATGGGTGTCTAGGGTTCTCAAGTGCCCGGACCCGCACAGCTGCGGTTCCCTTGCCCTGTGCTGCTGGGGGTGGCCAGGTTTCCCCAGACCAGTGCTGCTGGGGTTTTCTGGGCCCCGGCCCCATGCCTCTGCGGGCAGCTGGGATTCTCCAGCCCTTAGCTGTATGCTGCCATTTCCCTAGCCCCATGCTGCCATGAGAGGGCAGATTTCACTGGCTCTGCACTGCTGCAGACTGTTGGGATTCTCTGTCCCCGTGCTGGGGGTGGCCAAGCTTCTTCCTCTGGCCCCATGCTGCCGCGGGCTGCTGGGGTTCTATGACCTGGCCTCAGCACTTTTATGGGGCTCCAGTCCCCGCTGCCCCCAGCTGGACTGCCAGTCCTCTTTCATTAGGCTCCCTGGTCCAGGAGCATTCATGGTCCTGCCAGACCACAGATATCAACCTGTCATTTTTATATAGAATGTGGCACATTCAGATTAAAGGTGGGATTAAAAAAAAAAAAAAAACCCCTAAGGAGCATTGGGTGCCTAACTCACGTGGAAAGCCTATATATACACACCTACATTCTTCCATATTTTTGAAAATTGCACCCCTATATGAGTATGGGGTGTGGTTTAAAGACATTACTGCCACTCATTTGAGATGATCTCCATGAGAGACAAAGCTCCTTGAGAGTTAGGCAACAGTTCCTGTGATACATAACTCTTTTGGAGAAATTATGTACATCATAATGATCTAAAGATGCACAGTATTTTCATTGAGAGGAATCACACTGTATATTTATCACTTGTTAATTGACTGTCACAGTAACACAGTAGTCCAATATATAATACACTAATCCTGCAAGCCTTCTGTGCACTCAAATTGCATTGAATATTGGACACTTTGTAAACACTGATAATGAAATCAAACCAGAAGTATCTCAGAAATGCTCTGAAAAGAGAAAATAAAGAAATTTCTGTGTTGAGGCTATCCTTGGAAATTGTTAGGGTGAAAGAGGGTCAATTTTTTATGGGTTTTAAAGCTGAAATTTCTGTATAATCTCTTAACAAATGGATGTGCTTATGGTCCATACGGAATGGAAAATAATAGGATAACCTGAGTTGGCTAATTTTAACACTCTGTCTTTTCAGGTCAATTTCTAACTTAAACAAAATTTCTCAAATCAGGATAGTTTGTTCATTCTGTCCAATTAACGGTTGACCAATTCCTCCAGAGTCACATATGTATCCAATCAACAGTAAACCAGTAAAGTGTAGAGATACAATTTGTAAACAATTGTAAAAAACTAGAGTTAAGTCTCAGCAGTTACACAAAGGAACAGTGCAAATGACCAACACTTTTTATTATGTTTATTTCTGATAATTGGTTCTTTAGTATCAAATACTTTTTCCTTGAATGATGGTCCCTATTGTATTCCACTGAGGGTGATATCCATGTGCCATGCACCCAGAGATTTTTAAAGTAATGGTGTTCATTGGTGAATGCATGTACTCTTGCTCTGCCTCATGGCAATAAAGAGTGGGCCAGACCAACTGTGCCTTTGGTTCTTCCTCACTATTGTGTGTTGGAGCCTTCTCTATTCTCTTGTCTTTTGTGACATCTGTTAGAAAAGAAACAGGAGACCAGGAACGGATGGGGTAAAAGGGACAGCTTTATTGCCTACGCATGTTTACCTCGGACATTCAACACAATGTCCGAGTGGCCACAACCTGGCGTTAGTCAGATCCTTTTATCTCTTTTAGTATGTTAATTCACATATCTATTGCTACTTTTCCTAAAGCCTTATTTAGTAATGTTAACTCCCATAAAATGAATATTAATAAGCAAATAATGAATGCAATTATACCTACCCCTAATTACTATTTACAGATTTTCTAATTAAATCAACACATTCCTATGCTACAAACTAAAAGGTTACAGAGTTTACAGGGATTTTAACCCTGAAGAGATTTATACAGTGCCAATGAGGATAAGCATAAGACCCAACAAACTAGAGCAACTACATGCTTATCTATTTTCCTAGGCTGCAAAACAAAGGGAAAAACCATGTTTAAATGTAATGCTATGGCTGAACCCTGAACCACTAATGCAACAAGGCCATTCCAGACCCCTATTAATTTTACACCACCCCCAACAACATCTTTCTACAAACTGAGAGGAAAAAAAGACTGGTTTATACGTGTACTTAGTATTTTGTTATGTCAGTAATAGTTTATAGGATTTTTAATGACTTTGGGTCACAACCAACTCCAGTATCCATGCCTGGGTACTGGAGTATGTTTCTTTGCCAGTCCACACCCAGGAAATTTGAGCTCTCTGACTCAAACACCTCATGGTGGTCAACATGAGGCTGCAGTTGAATCCAGGGTTTGGAACATTCATGTTTGTCCATTCATGGCACCATTCATGGCACTGAGTAATCTAGGAGCATGTCTCCTACAGCTGAGCCCTAGTCTCAATCTACTGGTACCTGAGCTATGGACTATGGGTTGGAATTGAGCCATGAGGCAGGTAAGCATGCATATAAGCATGACAGTAAGTCTTCCTGCTTTGTCCATGAGTCCAAGGTGCACAAACTTAATAAGAAGCCACACAGATTATCACTTCTATCCACTGAGCTGCATACTCCTTCTTATTTGGCTATGACGAAGTCAACTGAACTTTCCATTTCAATACAGTCCATTCCAGCTCCCCCATCTGACTGAGAAGCACATACCACTGACTCCAGGGAGACTCCAATGAGCCCCTGAGTTTCCTGAGCTATTTGCCCTAGCTTAGGTGAGGTCTCCATTTATTCAGTGCCATCCCTCATTGGAGGTTGGGCTCCTCTACATTAGACTTGCCTCCTTTGGGCTATGTTTCTGTCTATTCTCCTGAAACTCCTGCTGTTCTAACAGTTCCAACAGTACCACCATTCAAATCAAGCTCTGATTTATCAGTGTCAGAGGATTTTGGGCCCAAGGTTCCTCCTCATATACAGCCCTTGTGGATAACCCAAGGTCCCAGTGGGCACTGGAAATACTCAGCCTTTGCCCAAAACTGAGATCATTAGTATACTGCTTGCTGGGGCCTTCCTCAGTACCTGCCACACCCATCAGGTTGGCCATACTGGGAAGTTGTGACTACAGTATCCACCATCAGAACCTTTCTTCTTATGTGGAGTCTCCACTCTTGCCTCATCAATAGTCATTGAATAGGCATGCTGAACCCATTTGAAGATGCACCCCTTAGTCCAACTCTGATGGTACTGCTGGAACTGGAGCATTTCCCCTCATTGTCCACAGATGCTATAATGTCTTGATTTCCTTCTCACCTCTGGATGACTCCCATCAATTCCAAGAACTGCTCAGTAGAATGGCTGATGCCCTCCTCAGCCCAATGGAGGGAGCGTTAAGACAAGCAGCAGCAACTGCTTGATATTTTACATGCTTGGGTATGAGCCAGAATGGCCCTATTGATCAATGATGCCATTTTTCACTTGACCTGGACTCTCTGGCACATTTCGGTCACTTGCATGCCCACCCTAACTGAGCAGAGAAAAGGTATTGTATGCCTCCAAAGTGTTTCTTTCCTCACCTCCTAGTCAAACTGATCTGATAGCTTCCTTTGATAGGATAACCAGTCCAGTGGATAAGGGGGAATCAGTGGATGTGGTATACCTAGACTTGAATAAAGCATTTAACGTGGTCTTGCGTGACCTACTAATCAATAAACTAGAAAAGTACAACCTAGATGGGGCTACTATAAGGTGGGTGCATAACTAACTGGATAACTGTTCTCAGAGAGTAGTTATTAATGGTTCACAATCAGGCTGGAAGGACATAACAAATGGAGTTCTGCAGGGGGTCAGTTTTGGGACTGGTTCTGTTCAATATCTTCATCAATTATTTAGATATTGGCATAGAGAGTATGCTTACAAAGTTTGCAAAAGGGATTGAAAGTACTTTGTAGGACAGGGTCATCATTCAAAATGTTGTAGGCAAACTGGAGAAATGGTCGAAATAAATGGGATGAAGTTTAATAAGGACAAATGCAAAGTACTCCACTTAGGAAGGAACAATCAGTTTCACACATACAGAATGGGAAGCGACTGTCTAGGAAGGAGTACTGCAGAAAGAGATCTACGGGTCATAGTGAACCATAAACTAAATATGAGTCAACTGTGTGACACTGCTGCAAAAATAGCAAACATGATTTATTAACAGGAGTGTTCTGAGCAAGACACAAGAAGTCATTCTTCCGCTCCACTCTGCACTGATTGGAGTATTGTGTCCAGTTCTGGACACCACTTTTCAAAAAAGTTGTGGAGAAATTGGAGAAGGTCCAGAAAGGAACACAAATGATTAAAGGTCTAGAAAACATGACCTGTGAGGGAAGACTGAAAGAATTATGCTTGTTTAGTTTGGAAAAGAAAAGACTGAGAGGGGGCATGATAGTTTTCAAGTATCTAAAAGGGTGTCACAAGGAGGAGGGAGAAAAATTGTTCTCCTTGGCCTCTGAGGCTAGGACAAGAAGCAATGGGCATAAATTGCAGCAAGGAGGTTTAGGTTGGACATTAGGAAAAACTTCCTAACTATTAGGGTGGTTAAACACTGGAATAAATTGCCTAGGGAGGTTGTAGAATCTCCATCACTGGCAATATTTAAGAGCAGGTTAGATAGATGACTATCAGAGATTATCTAGATGGTGCTTGATCCTGCCATGAGGGCAGGCAACTGGACTTGATGATCTCTCGAGGTCTTTTCCAGTTCTTGGATTCTGTGATTGGTGCCTGCTGATGTTACCCTATTTTTAAGGCAATATGTGTATGTGTTGGGGGTTTTAAAACTATAGTAGTTAACAAACTAAAACATGCTTTGTAATAATTTGTTGTGTGAAACTTGTAGAATATTTTATCTTACCAAGAGCATCAAAATTTTTAGAAAAAACAAGGATTAGGCTAGCAATAATTTGAATTTTTTTTTCTGAAAAGGATGTCATGATCCACAGCAGCGGTGAGCAACCCGTGGGTCGGTCGCAGCTGTGTTCCTGGGGGGTCGTAGCATTGGGCCGGCTGCCATTTTGTTTTCCCAGCTCAGTGCCCGACGTATGCACAGCTGGGGCAGGAGGAGTGGCAGAGGAGTGGATTGGCGCTTTTAAATTAAAGGGGCCGCAACAAAATGTTCCCGGCGCAGGGTTGTTTTTTTGTTTGTTTGTTTGTTTTTTGGTTTTTTTTGCTCAACAAAAATTTTCACGGCCCTGGGGGGTCGTGAATTAAAAAAGGTTGAGCACCACTGGTCTACAGGATCTCACTTCACATGCTTCAAAATTCTGTTTAAAAACCTTTCTTATGTTTATGTAATTCTAAGTGCTCTTAACCATTTATTTTTTGCTTCAAACAATTACTGCCTTTTTTTGCAGTTATGTTGTGTGATCTCGCCAAACTGCCCTTTTGTATTAGCAGTTTAGCTTTGCTGTTTAGGAGACCATTGGCATATAGAACTGCTATCAAAACTGTCCAAGAAGGAAAAAGACCAACACAATTCCAGCAGCCGCTTGGGTTTCAGCCAAACACTAACTAGCACAAGCTAAAGATTCCAAAATAATTTATATTAAAGGTTGAAATGTATTTATAGTTTAATGTACATATACATTGGTGGAGAAATTGTCAGGACAGTGAATACGGCAGGAATGCAGAGGTCCCATTAGAATTGTGCATTTGATAATTTGTACCCATCAGCATACTCCTTGGTGTCAGTGAAGAAATGCATAATATCTGCAGTGTGTTAGCAATGGTGCACTTTAATTAAATTCCTAGGTAAAATAATTATCTGTTACACTGTAAAGAAACAAAAGAAAAACATTCACTAATCAAAATGTTCAGTTAGCAGAGTGGATTTTTTCCATTAATTTCATTGTCTTCCATTTCATAACTTGTACCAGCTGGCTTCTTGTCAGTTTTATAGTTTGGACTTTCGCATCAAACAGCAAAAAATTAATTACAGGAAAAGAAATCCCAATAGTACTTCTGTGCATAGAGGTTTTCACAATTACTCAAACATGAATATTGCTGTATGTGAAAGGAATAAAAACTGAAGAAGGTGACCTAGTATATACAGTATTTTTCTGGAACCATTCATTGTTTCCAATACTGTTAGTCATATATTTCTCTGTTTTTGGTTCAAAGTTACATTTAAAAGCCTTCCGCTTTAAAAAAAAATAAAAAAAAAAAAAATTGTCAGCTCAGTCAGTCCCACTAAGATGACAGTCAAGCATGACATTCTGTGAAATGTGAATTCTCATTTGAGATGGAGAGACTTAATGTCTCTCAAGTGACAGAGTAATTGTGATTGGGTAATGAAAAGGGTATTCCTGTCTCAAATACGAGCTACCTTTATCCATACCACCGTCCAAAAACTACTTTGGATTTTTTCTTTCTTAATAATTGGAAACTCTTTTGTCATGGAAGAGCAAACATTTTCTTAAAGATCACTCTTAGCTTTTAGATATCATGGCTGCACTGCTTGAAGTTAAGACAGTCTTGCTTTGTAGAGTCAATCTAGGCTCTCTTGTTAAATAAAAAAAAGCCATAAAAACAAATAGCAGGTGTCAAAAATGATAAATAGCCCACTGAGGTTTGCATCAAAAGGATATAAAACCAACTTTAG
Source organism: Rafetus swinhoei (assembly GCA_019425775.1). Classification (NCBI taxonomy): domain Eukaryota; kingdom Metazoa; phylum Chordata; order Testudines; family Trionychidae; genus Rafetus; species Rafetus swinhoei. Next base: position 182,601,361 of record CM033437.1, on the reverse strand, counting down.
AAAAACTCCTGCTTTCAAAAAATTACCTACGCTTTTATTAAATGTATACATTATATGAAATTCCCTTTTCCCTGTTAGTCCTGTTGGTTCATGCCCTGTTTTGCCTGTTTCAAAAAGAACCAGCTGCTATTCATGTCATTTAGAAATATTGTGTATATAGATTTGTATGCACTTTCTTCTGTTCTGGAAAGGTGGAAATACTAACATGAAGTATCAGTGTCTAACCCATTCAATATTATCTATAGCTATTATATAAAATAAATATTTCAGTGTTGTTTACCTTATCCTAAAATGAACAGATTTTGATTTCCTTGTCCATCTGCCTTCACAGCACACAAAGTATCTGACCTTCAAAGGTTTGGGTGTATCTGTCTGGGGTTTCTTTTTCTTTTCTTTTCTTTTCTTTTCTTTTTTTTGAGGGGCGGGGGGAGAGTGAGGGGCGGGGGGAGAGTTTTCCATCTTTCACAATGCTAATCCATGTGCTCCAACATCTTTTAAATAACAGGGAGAACACAATTGAAGAGAATATCTTAATATAGCTCTTAAAAGAAAATATTAAATTTAATTAGATGCATATTCAGTTAGATAGCGGTACCTCTTTTTTTTTTTTAATTTCCTCACCATATTGTCAACACACCTTGTGTGCAATGCACTCGTATTCCAAGGCCATTGTCAAAACCCTGACGTGATTCTGATCCATTTATTTCAGACTTTTGTTTATAATATTGACCTGAATGTGAAATGTAATGATTTTATTTGTCAACATGAAATTCCAATGCAGATCATAGTATTGCGATTGTCCTATATATTTTCTGAAACTGTTTTTCTTTTCTTTCTTTTAATCATTTCTTTAGCCTAACTAATGTTCCTGTAGCTTGAAACATGAAAATTCACACAAGTCTATTAGATAACCCAAATTCACATCTGCCACCAATAAATTGGCCATGTCCTCTCAATCTTCCTGGTGTCACATACTGTGAGAAGCAACAGGTGTTGCTGCACATATAGACTGTGTATTCAGGAGATAGTTTGGTTTCCTCAGTCCCCAGTACCTTTTTCCTCCTCATCACTCCTCCCCTTCCCCTCTCTCCAATACCCTCTGGGCCAAAATACAACATATACTAGAGCTTCAGGAGACATTTGGGTAAAATCTCAGCAATTCCTTTTATGTCATTTTGATATGCTCCTTCATGGACTCAGGATAGGGTCTCAGAGATCATAGGAATTAATGCACCAGCAGAACTGGATTGATGTTCTGAATGTAATTAGCAAGTGAGGGACAGACAGATTTCCCAGTCATTTTTTAATTTAAACTAAAGTATGCTTTGGGGGGTTTCTACATCACCTGGAGTTGCTGATGGCACTGGATATGCAATATTACTATTTGCAGGTACACCTCAGCATTTCCCAATCAGGTGTGTTCTGCTAACTGGAATGGGAGAGTCTCTCCCTTCCATTTTATTTGCTGAGGGATTGTGGGGGGGAAGGTGATAATGATGGGACATTCTCGGGAATGGACAGTTATTAGTGGGAACTAGGAGACTTTTTTGGGTTCCATGGTTCCTTCAAAATTATTTACATCTCTACTATCATTGTGTTAAGGAACATGAGCCGTCCTGACTGGATTTTGGGGTGGGTGATATTTAAGCACTACATCAACACCGGGGGTGGGGGGGGAGGTGCATAGGAACACATAACACTTGTCTACTGCAATCCTAATACAACCGAGAGTTCTGAGGAGCTTTTTAACACTGCTAGGAATCTTTATGTATGGAAAAAGAAGTTTAGATTCTATGTTTTAAGTAGGGAAATTGTTTAAGCATATTAAAGTGTGCATTCAGGTTCTCAGATCTCTTAATCATGTCTATGTATATCTCTTACCATTCCATAATGCATATTTTTAAATCTAGGTAATGAATTTGGGCATCCAGAATGGTTGGACTTCCCCAGAAAAGGAAACAATGAGAGTTACCATTATGCCAGGAGACAGTTTCATTTAACTGATGATCACCACCTTCGCTATAGATTTCTAAATGCATTTGACAGAGATATGAATAAATTGGAAGAAAGATTTGGCTGGCTTGCATCTCCCCCGGTAAGCTATATATGCTAACTGTTATGTTTTAGTCACCAGTAGTGTACATGTTCAGAATTACAATAACATAAAATATACATGCAAATTTTTAAACAGCACTTTATTATGCACTGTGATGCCTTGTTACATATTTCAGGTTGTCAAAACATGTCACTGAAGTCTCTCCTGCAGATAATGAAAATCTGAAACTGTGTCCTGTTTACTTTCACAAAGAGCTCGCTCTTATTATTTTTGCTGCTTCATTTATAAACTTTAATTCAGACTGGTTAAAGCACATAATAAAACTCTGTCTGGAATCCAGTTGAAAGATTGCTTTGGGAGTGTCTTAATTGTTTTGACAATTTCTTTTCATGTCAATAATTATTCTGTCATAAGGAAAACATTTTCAATGTACTTTAGTGTATCTTATGCTATAGTCTCTTGAACTTCATGCTGCCAATGCTGTTTGCAGTTATACCTGAATACTGTGCTGTGTAGCTTTTGTTATAAAACTGAAACATCAGTAGACCTTCTGTAGCTTCTCAATGTTAAACAAGTTTTGGACTGCATGATAGTTTTTGCTCACATACTCACTAAGTGTGACAGAATATTCTGTTCATAATCCATTCTCTTGAAAGGAGTGTTTGGAATGACCATATAGTTATTTTCTTTGGTGTGTGGCTTTAACAATGGATAGTGCAAAGATATTTTATATGGAATAGTTTTTTGTTGCAGGCCATACATAATATGGTTGATCATCAATGCCATTTTCAGCAGGAAGGGAAAATAATGATCCTTCTATATATGCACATTCTGCAGTATAAAAAAGCATCCTGCTTATTTATATCTTCTGTTCAGCTTCTGAATGACCCACAGTGGCAGTGATGCTAATCTAGACTAGAAAGAGTTTGTAAATTTCTTTTAGTTCAACAAACAAACTTACCGCCATCATTTTGGGGAAGAAGCATGTGGACAGTAATGCATAATTTATCTTTGCTTTAAAAGAATTCTCTTCGGGTGTCTTTTTTTCAGTTGTTGCAGTAAAATGTGTATTTGGCTTTTATTCTTTCTTTCTTTTATATCTATCTTAGCTTTTTAAAAATTAAAGATAATTTTCTGCTCTGAAATTTGATACAAAGTTACATACCTTGTGAGAATGTCAACAGTTTAAACCTGCATAGTATCAGAGTTAATCTTTTTGTCAGTTTTGCTTTTATTTACTTTGCAACTTTGCTTGAATTTAACTTCCTATTGTTGAACATTTTAATTACAAATAATTAATGTATTATTTTTTAACAACTGAAATGTAACTATCTATTTTCTTCCCAGGCTTTTGTGAGTGAAAAACATGAATCAAATAAGGTTATCGCATTTGAGAGGGCAAATTTAATTTTTATATTCAATTTCCATCCATCTCAAAGCTACACTGAATACAGAGTGGGTACTGAAACTCCAGGAAAATATCCTTTCTTTATCTATTATGCTTGTTCATAGAAGCTAAAAGTTTATCCTTTAATTTTATGTTTAACTTGAATACAAACTGTAATGAAAAAGTAAGAAATAATGTTTTTATATCAGTAATATAAGCTTACATTCTTCGATATTGTGTAGTGTACGGTAAAAAAAACCTCATTTGCTGTAAAGTACATGTTGATTCCTAACTATGTTGATCTAGCAGGAATTGCATGTAGTAGCAGGAAGTAGCATATGCAGTTCTTATTCTAATGCCTTATTTTTAGTAAACACTAAGTGTTATTATTATTATTACAGTATGGAAACTGCTCTATTAGAAGGTTGAGAGGAGCCTTCTCACACTACAGTCAAGGTTAGATGTTGGCCTGACAGTTTCAGAAAACAATTTCTGTATCTGACAATTTACTTGGGCAAATTACTCCATTTACATGTGTGTCAGGTACTCATCAGCGAAAAACAATGCTAGTCTGTGCTACCTGATTTTCCATAATATCCTTTGAGGTCTGCAGATGGAAAACAATACATTCTGAGTAAGTCCATTTTAAAGATGGCAAAGCTGAAGCAGAAAAGTTAGTATGACTTTATCCTGCAAGCCAAAAGACCTGCGATTTGTAGAGCAATTTTACAGATGCCTTCTACAGTTGTTAGCCGTAATTAGATCCAAACTGAATATTACCTTATTCACTCCTTGCTTCCAAGCCTCTTTCGTAGATTGCAGAGGTTCAGTACTCGAACCTGGTTTTGCATTGATATGAATTACTAGTCACTGTTTTAAGAATATGGTTCTAGAAGTTGTATCGAAATTTTTCCTCTCATTATAAATAGTACATTGATTTGTACTCATAAAATCCAGGTTGTATTTCTTCTTTTATACTGCTGCTGCATATGACAACAGTCACACAGGTAATTCCACAGCTTCTGTTCATTGGTTTCAATGTGCAAGTCCATGTGGGTTTCAATAAATTGATCCCTTCCTACTTTGTCATTTCAAAAGTAAACATGGTAGTGGCATACCTATGCAAGAGTATGGTGATCTCCTCGGTAGAAGACTTTTTTCACAAGGACCATGCTGAAGAAGTTAGAGTATCATGGGAAGGGACTTTGAGGCCTCAGTTACAGTTCTTAGAGCTTCACTTGCTCCACTATGTTCTGGTGTTTTTTCTAAGAAAAATATTCCTAGTCAGAGACTTTGTTACAGATGTATTATTAAACATGCTGGTCCCATTATTAAATTTTGGTCCCATTCTGCCTTGGTAAAAGTTGGGTGACATTGTGTCAGAAAACAATGGGAGACCAAGAGTATCTCTTTTTCCTTCAGAAAAGAATAAGGAAGACAAAGGTTATCTTTTTTCCCCCTTCTCAAATCAAAGATGCCAAAGACGAGAGGTAGAATTAAGTCTAAAAATCTCCACAAAATCTCCTAAAAGGTTCCACAGAAGCATAACTTGTGTACGGGTTGGACCTCCCTGGTTTGGCACCCTCAGAACCTGACTGGTCCTGAATGAGGGGGGTTCCAGACCAGGGGAGGTCTGTCCCTTCATGGCCCATCCTGAACCACTACTCTCTCCCCGCCACCCCCAGCAAGGGCTCCAGCTCATTCCCACTGCTGCCTGGCCAGCTGCAGCTCCCAGGGCTGGAGCTCCACAGCCGGGGCCCAGAGTTCCCTGACTGCTGCTGCCATGCTCCTGCCCTGCAGCCAGACTTTTCTACACCGAGGCTCTGTGGTCCAGGAACATCCGTTTTCCTGACAGACCAGGGATGTTACCGGACCAAAGTCTTGGTACAACCTGTGGGATGTTCCACCAGCCAGGCATTCATCAGTATGGCAGAATCTCCCATTTTAGTGAAACCAGGCCTCAATAAACTTTGGAAAAGTGGGAGTTAGAATTAACAAAGCACAGATATTTTTGGAATGATACCAGAACTGAAAGGCCCCTCATAACTATTCATACTTTAAGTTGCAAGATGTCAAGAAAGGCAAAAGTGGGCATACTATTGGAAAAGGGTCACTGACTCCCAGCAATGTTTTAAGTACTATGTCAGTTAGACATGCTTCAAAAGGGGTAAGTATTCCCAGGCCTTACCATTTCCTGGGTAGCCAGTTGTCAATCTTTACTGGGGTTACAAATATTCCTTGTGCTGGTAGACCAGTGTTAGTAAAAGTAGAAGGGTTTTTTTTCCAGAATTTCCTTAGTGTAAATATGGTTGTGAAATTGGCATTTCAATTTTAGAGGAGTTAAGTTTATTTTTGGATCTTTAAGTCAAGATTAATAACTGTTTTATCAGCTAAGCAAGTCAGTGGGAAGCCCTGACTTGTATTCCATATAGCCAGAGGAGATATAAATTATGTGCTTTGATTTCTTTTAGGAGCATTAGAAGTATTGTTACCTTTTTTTAACCAACAAAAATAGCTGACATGAACAGTTTATGGGGGAAAAAAAACAGAAGTTTATTTTCTCCTGTTCTACTTTATCTGAATCTTTTATAGTAGTCTAACATTTATTATATGTATTATTTAGAAACATTTTAATGCCGATTTGAAATGAAATTGTTGTGCAGGTTAACATGTTATATAAACCATTACTCACATATCCTAACCCTCTTTATGTCCTTTCCTCACCTACATACACTCAAAATCCTGATTTTATTTTTATTTATTTGTTTATTTATTTATTTTCAGCTTCAGTTTTTAAAATTACTTTACTTTTTTATGGGTAAGGGCTTTGTTCAAAAATTTTGCTCCATGGATTTTTGTGTTCAGTTTTCTACTTAAACCCTTTATGAATAGATAGGTGTGTTAGAAAATGTATTTGGGATTCTGTAAATGGGGAAACAATGAGGAGTACCCTGGCACCATATAGACTGACAAAGTGGGTTCTTCTCTGAGATGTCCCCATGGGTGCTCCATGTTAGGTTGGTGCGCCGCCACCAAGCCTCAGAGCGGAGATTTCATAGCATTGTCCCTGGGGCCACGCAGGTGTGCATCAGCAGTCACGCGCTGTTAGGCTGCAGGCATTGCGCATGCGTGAGCCACCCCCACCTCACTCCTCAGTTCCTTCTCTGGCTACAGACAGATTCAGCAGTGCTCCCTAGCTTCTTCACGTCTACATGATTATATTTCTTAAAACCAGTTAAATTCATTATAGTAGTTAGTGAGTTTTAAATAGTTAATTACTTTGTTAGTTTAAAAAAAAATCTAGATTAGTATAAGGGTTTTGTTTTTTTTTTCTCCAAGTTAATCCCTTCCTGCAGTCTCTGACTGCTTCCATAGGTATACCTGGATCACCGGGGGTTAAGCGCTGTACCTCATGTATATCGGATGGTCACTCACAATGCGTCAGCTGCCTCGGAGAGCAGCATATCTGTCAGAAATGCCCTCATTGCACAAAGCTAAAATCGCGGGTGCGGAAAGACAGAGACAGAGACCTCCACCTCATTATTTTTATTGGAAAACTCGCTTAGACCAGCCTCTGATCTGGGCTAGCAGCCCGAGGATCTCAAGCATCGGGGATCCAAAAAGCCCGCCAAAAAGCGAGTCTCCTCAGAACCTCAAGGGGCTATGTCACCGAAGTAGTCATCTCCCCCACAGCCGGTGCCGAGAGCAGCGGTGGCACCGTGCCTCTGCACATATGATGTTGCTGGTGTCTCTGGAGCCCCCAGCGGAGACAAACAGCACACATGCGCTAAATCGCACTCTGAGGCGACAGGCTTCACGTTGCCTGCCTCATTAGCTGCAGCACCATCTAGCACTGATACAGTCTTGCCAACGCAGCATGAGAGCATGGTGCTGATCATGTTTACAGGCACCTCAGCGTCCACCACAGAGGCGCCTGATGCGGAACAACTGCTCTCGGCACCGAAGCATGATTCAGTGCCTTAGCCTCTGTGCCTCCCACTATGGCACCAACAACACCTCAGCACAGAGACTTATTACTCTCATCCACTTTTAACTCACCATTTTTACAACCTGAGCACTCTCCTGCTACGTTAACATCACAAAGATCACTCTCCCAGGAAAGATTTTCATCCGAATCTGATGATGACTTCTCTAGGGCCTTTTCACCAGAGAATTCTCCTTACGCAGCTCAGAGTATTTACTCTTCCAGATTTGGGAATATGCCTTCATAGTATGGCAATCCCTGGGTACTTCCACTTGAGCCTTACCTCTACTGGCAATACTGGGACAAATGACAATATTATCAGAAACACCAGCAGGGCCAGAAACGACACTGAGTGCAATATTTCCCTTCCAAACAAATACAATTAGGGGACCCACTCACACAGGAGGCAGCAACCCCTCCTAACCCAAACAACCCCTCTCCAGCGGGGGAAGGATCTCTGGCACCAACTTCAATGACTTCAGACAACGATGCACATTTCCAAGATGTTTTTAAATGTGTAGTTGCTGAATTAAGCATTCCTTTTCAAGAGGTTGTGGAAAATCAGCACGCGCTAACAGATATACTGCACTCAGTAACACCATCAAAGATAGCATTGCCAATTAATCCAGCAATAATGGAATCAGCAAAGATGGTATGGCAAACTCTGGCGTCAATCTCTTCTATGGCTAAGAGAACTGATATGTCCCACCCAAGGGTTTGGAATTTTTTTTTCTCACCAAGCATCTAATTCTCTCGTGGTGGAAGCTGCACAACAAAAATCCAAACAGCAACAATACCAGTCTTCCCCATCGGACCACGATAGCAAAGGTCTTGATGCATTCAGATGCAAAATATATACGTCTTTTACTTTACAATTTTGCATTTCGAATTACGCAGCTTTATTGAGCAAATACGATTACAGAAATTACACCAAACTGAATGGCTTTGTTGCAAACATTCCTGAGGCTAAGAGGCAACACTACAAAGCACTGGTATCCGAGGGTCACATGATTGCAATAACAGCATAACAGGCCACCTTAGATGCTGCTGACACGGCTGTATGTTCTGCAGCAGCAGCGGTAGTAATAAGGAGGGCATCATAATTTAGCTCCACTCCATTCCCCAGGGAGATTCAATCTACCATAGAAGATCTGCCTTTCGACGACCAGAAGTTGTTGGCAGCTAACACCAACGAAATTCTCCACTCCGTGAAAGATTCCAGAGTGACGCTTTGGTCTTTGGGGATCCACAACCAAGTACCTAGAAGAAGGCAATATAGTTATCAGCCCTATCCAAGACCTCAATACTCCCCATATGCACAACACTACAATAGACAAGACCAGCAGCAACAGAACAGAGGCAGAAACCAACAACACCCTCCTTCCTCTACCAATTCCAAACAGTCGCAGCAGTCCAACAAGCAAATCTGATCATCAGGTCGAGGGTCTGGAGTGCCTCTCGCCTATTCCAACGCCATCGTCGCAAGAAAATCTCTTCCATCATTGATTGTTGCCCTTCTTCAACAACTGGCAACATATAATCTCTGACAGATGGGTCTTGCAGATAATTGAAAAAGGCTACCTTGTTCCCTTTGTGTCCATATCCCCTTTCCACCCCCCTTCCTTGTCCCTTTCAGGAACCACTCTCATGAGAGCCTTCTTCAGCAAGAATTAGAGCACCTCTTACACATAGACCTTTGAGCCTTAAATAAATTTGTTCAGAAACAAAAATTCAAGATGGTAATGCTAACTACCATGTTACCGGCGTTGGAAGAGGATGATTGGTTCTCATCCCTCGACTTCCAAGATGCATACTTTCACATTTGCCATCCACCCTATTCACAGGCGTTTTCTTCGTTTCGTTGTAGATTCTCAACACTACCAATACAAAGTGCTTCCATTCAGACTCTTTGCAGCTCTGAGGATCTTCTCAAATGTGCTGGTGGTTGTCACAGAGTACCTGAGGAAACAGAGTTATCATATTTCCTTTCCTAAATGACTGCCTCTTCATGTCGTGCTCACACAATGATTTCTACTACAGCCATCCAAACCTTCCCTCACCATACCTGAAGGTGTGGCTCCTGGATGGTTCTCTGACTTAGCGTTGACCTGCTCACAGCAAGTACAAATGGCCCTTCTACTCAGTAGGGCACAGAACACCAGCAAGACTTACCTACAGAAATTGAAAAGATTTTCGATGTGGTGTGTTCGTCACCAGCTGGTTCCTTCAACATCCTCCCTACCTACCATCCCCTACTATCTTCTGCACCTTAAACAAGTGGTCTCCGCAGTAAGCTCCATTAAAATTCACCTTGCGGCTATTACTACTACTACATTCCACTCTAAGATAGACAATTCGCCCATATTTGCTCATCCATTCACCAAGAGGTTTTTAAAGGGCCTGCAGACACTTTATCCAGATATCAATCCACCAATGCAACCGTGGGACCTGCATTTAGTATGGGATGCTCTAACTAGACCACCTTTTGAACCAATGGTGACCACTTTATTATTACACTTGTCCATGAAAATTGTTTTCCTCATAGCTATTACCTCAGCCAGATGAGTAGGAGAGATCGCAGCTCTAATGATGGATCCCCCAGACACCACCTTTTTTTAAAGACAAGGTAACATGTACCCATCCCAAGTTCCTTCCCAAAGTACACTTATTCTTCCACATCAGTCAGAAAATACACCTCCCCACCTTCTTCCCCAAACCGCACGCTGATTCTTTCAAGATGAAAATGTACACCTTTGACCTGCGCAGAGCTCTTTCCTTTTACCTGCAGTGAACAAAACTATTCAGGACATCCCGCAGACTCTTTGTTTCAATAGCAAACCACAATAAGGGCCAGGCCGTCTCATCAGAGACTCTCTCCCTGGATCTCGGACTGGTATACGCAGTCAGACATGCCACCTCCAGATAGCATAAGGGCACACTCAACCCAGAGCCATGGCTACCTCGATAGTATTCCTCCACAGCTGCCACATAGTCCTCTGTAACTGACGTTCTTCAAAATGAGTGTCCCTGTGGGTGTTCCACAACCCTTCCTTTCTCCCTTCTACTTCAGGATCCTGGCTAACTGAAGCCATGGTTTTGGGGTGGAGAAGTAACTGAGGAGTGGGGGGGGGGGGGGGGGGAGCTTGTGCATGAGCAATGCCTGCAGCCTAACAGTGCACCACTGCTGGTGCGTACCTGCATGGCCCTAGGAACACTGCTATGAAATCTCTGCTCTGAGGCTCAGCGGCAGTGCACTGACCTAATGTGGATCACCCATGGGGGGACACTCATCTTGAAGAACGTCACTCTTCTCACCTACAAAAGCTTCTACCCAAATAAATATGTTAGTGTTTAAGGGCACATCTACACTAGGAAATTATTTTGAAATAACAAAATTGAAATAGCATGTCCCCTCTACGGGGGAGCCTCAAAATTAGTCTGAGGCAGGTTCAGTTAATGTGGACACGTAACCTCAACTTAGAGCCCCCGGAAGCACTGAAGAGTAATTATTTTGAATTATTCTGGGGAATAGTTATTTTGAAATAGCATCAGTGGCACGTCCATGCTAATGCTATTTCAAAATAACTATTTTAAAATGAGCATTATTCCTCAAGGAAAGCAGGAGTATAGATTTTGAAATAACTAGCCCATTATTTTTAAATAACAGCCTTGTTAGTGTGAGCTCTCCGCTTATTATTTTGAAATAACTCCCTAATGTAGACCAGGACTAAGGTGCCACAGAACTCTCATTGTATTTCCTGAAACAGGCTAGCCATCAAAGCATGTGCAACAAGATTCAGTTTTTATCTAAAAAGGCTGTTGTGTCTAAGCATTTTTCACTTAAAATGTCTCTTAAGTGTTTTTCAGTCATCTGAACATTTTGTCCACTAGCCATCTTTTATTCTTCATTTGGAACTTCAATGTGAAATGCAAGTGCTTAAGAACCTTATGATGGATTTTGGAAGCTAGTGGGTTTTTCTGTTAGTCTCAATAGAGAGGTCTAGAATTGAATACGTTTGATGAGTAACATGTTCTCACACACTGATTCAGTTCTTCCACAACAAAGGTATATGGCCAGGAATTGTAAAGAAGTTTATAATGCCCATGTGTATGATAGTGTTTGGTTAGGGAATTAGATGAATGCAGTGGTCCCTTCTGGCTTCATAAACTATGTATCTATGATTGTGCTACTGCTGTCAGTCCATCAGCTTTTATATGCACCAAGTTCACGTTTATTAAATGGGTAATTCTGGCTTACATTATTGTTACAGTGTACATTGTTTCTTTGTGTGTGAAATATTGGAAGTCCTGCCATCTGTTCTGCACCCATCCAGAGGTCCACCTACTAACAGCTCATTGAAGGGTTAGCTGCAATTTTAACAGTGAGATCAGTGCCAGACATGAAATGCTATGTGCAGTGTCAATCTCTATTAGCTCATCTATCCCTAAATAAATGTATGGGTTTTTCTTTGTTCAAGTTCCTGTCTTTGGAAGTTCTGATGTACTGCTGAAGCATATATAGAGAAAACATAATTGTAATGTTACAGGGGAAATGGTTATTTAATTACAGACCTACCTTTTCCATATGGCATGAAAGTATCAAGCATTTACATGCTAGAGTGAATGAGTACTAAAGTGTAGCATGTTCATTTTGGGCATGGGTTTAGGAGAAATAACTATGGTTTCAGTTAAATATAAAGATAAGTAAATAAAATTAGATGTGACCTGAAATCTCAGGAATATTACCATTAAAATTTGCAAGAAGTGCCTTTTTTTTCAAATGCAAATCCAGGCTCTGACATTTGCAACCTGCACCTAGAGCTTCTAATGAGCAAATAAGGTCACTTGAGTGAGTCACTGAAGTGTGATTGCTGAAGGCAAAGATGTTGCTTTGTAGCTGCTTGGTTTGCAGACTGCTTTGAAGTGCAGTTATGTAACTGTCCCTGCCTATTAGAATTCATGCTTTATACAACAAATGAAGACAAAGAACTTAATTTAGGATCAGCCAAATGCCAAATTCTATCCAGGTAGTTTATATGTTAAAGTTAATATTGTGAATACAAAATATAGAATACTAATATTGGAATGTATCATGTAAAACTTTTATTTGGAAGGAAAAAGGCATCAGATTCTAATAATATGAATCTATTTGTTATTGGACAGTTGCATGCTATTCTCCACTTTCTGTTGAATACTCTAAGTGAATGGAAGAAACATTTCTATTTGAATTATACTTGATACATTGTGCCATTTCGGAAGCAGTACTTATGAGGGCTGGCCAGTTTGGACTAACACATTTTTCCTGTCTAATTTGCTTTAGGTTGTAGATAGATGGATAATCAACATTTAGCCTCCCCTAGTTATGTGAATGCCATGAGACTTTAACATGGAAATGCTTTAATAATTTTCCTTTGTTGAAATATTGTCAGATTCTTCCTGCAGTTTAATGGTTGTGACAGATTAGTGCCCCAAGTTCCATTTGCAGTAAAGAGCTTTGTAGTTAACCTTGTTCTCTCTACACAAGAAGAATTTGGCAAAAAGCTCAAGGGGAAAAATCAGCAAGGAAAAGTGTTTCCTGTGTTTTAACTTATTGCATAGACTTTAATAGACTTGAACCTCTTTGATCTGGCAATCCTGCGGAAACAAGGTTTGCCAGATTAAAGATTTTGCCTGGCCAGGGAAGGGAAGGGGAGTGAGAAGGATGGAAGAGGGTGCTTATCAGTGCCCTACATCCCCCACCGCTATGGGAGAAGCAGGGAAAGGCCTGTCACTCCGTTGTCCTTTCCCCAGCTGGAGGGGAGGGTGAGCTGCAGTGTGCAGAGCACTTCTGCCTCTGCCTGCCAGGCTCTACACTACAGGTGTTCCCAAATTAGGGACACCTAGTACGGAGGTTATAATGTTATTTCAAATTGACTTATATCTATCTTATAAATAAATACTAAGCCCCCTTTCTCAAATTATTTTGGCCTCTGTTCTAGACATTTATTCGTATCTCCAGAAATGCCCACAGACTATAGTAATAGCCCACTGCAAGGACTTCACTGATTAGCCATTCTTTTTTGAGCAATGCTTTAGCAGAGGTCAGGAACAGGACAAGCTCATCTTCTTTAAATGCAAGAAATCTGAAAGTATCCTATTAAAATGCAGAAGCAAACAGCTCACAATCAGCAAAGTCAAGGCGTAATTAGATTAGGTTCCCTTTATAATTAAAAGACAGGTAGACTCGAGTTTTACCTTTAAAAAGTGGTGAAGGAAATGTCTTAACTTTTTTTTCTTCAATAGAATATAAAATTGCAAGGTAAAAATAAATCACTTTAAATTGACATTTTCCTTCAGACTTCTTTTTTTTTTTTTTTTTGGCTGCTGCTTAACGAGTGGAATATATTATAACAAATAGACTTTGTTGAATCCAAGCTGCATTTTTCCTGGATACTCAACTTATGAAAAGTGCTCTATCTCCTTATTCCAAACTTATAAATAGGTTATGATTTCAAGCATAGGATAAACAAAAGGACTGAAACTTTCTCTGAAACTAGTAGGTACCTTAGATATGTTTTGGATATGTATTCCACATCTTATTTCACATACTTCCTCTAACTTTAACATGTGTATAATTTCGTTGATGTTCTACTAACAGGCAGGGGCGGCCCATGGATGTAGGCAACCTCGGCAGTTGCCTAGGGCGCTGCGTTTAATGAGGTGCCCAATGATGACGTCACGCCATTGAGGGCTATAGAGGCGGGAGCGCCGATCGCACATTCCGCCTAGGGCACCAGTTGCCGGCAGCTCTCCTCGAGCCGCTCCAGCTTACAGGTTGAACAGAAATTCCAGGAGATGTAGAGAAACGTTTAAATGTTCATTTAGCCACATGTTTTGTATAGATATCCATCCAATGTGCATCCAGTTTGTGTGTGCATTTATTTGTGTACAAAATATGAGAGCAACATAGGCCTGATCTGATATTCTGTAGATATAAACATTTAAAACGTACATATATGTTGTTTTAATGTATCTAGCCCAACAGTTCTAGGTTCACAGAGATCCACTTATGAGAAACAAAATATAAATTCACTCAGTGTCCACAAGTTCCTCTGAACCAGTCAAAACGAATGCCATTCCTTCCTCTATTTGAACCTCTCTTGTCTGGCACCTTTGGGACCTGATTGGTACCAAACCTGAAAATTTGCTAGATCATGAGAGGTCAATGTTGTTTAGCACAGGCCTGGGCAAAATATCCTCCACGGGACAGTTCCAACTCACCAAGCTGCTGGATCCATCCTGCAGACACAGCAGGGAGCCATAGGCAGACTCCCTACCTGTTCTCTCTCCCCTCCCTCCCCGCCCTCCTCTCCCCTCCCCCACCCCGTATGCTGCGGAGAAAAAGCTGCTAGGGCTTGGTTCGAACAGCTGTGAGCCATCTTGTGATACAGCTTGCAAAGCACCCTTCACGTTTGTAGCTGTTCAAAATCCACATGACCCCTGCAGCTAGTGTGAGTACGGGGCAGTCAGGGAGTCTGTTTGTTTGAGAAGTCTGCTGGTTGGGAATCAAGCAGGGAAGTCTCTCAGACAGAGTCTGCCTTTGCTCCCCTGTCCTACATAACCCAAATCTTCTGTCCCCAGATCCTCTCCCAGATCCTGCACCCCAATCCCCTGCCTCACACAGCCCAAACCCTGTGTCCCCTTCCTGCATCCCAATCCACTTCTCCAGATCTCAATCCAAACCCTCTGCTCCCTTCTGTACCCCAGTACCATCCCCTAAGTTACAGCTGCCTCTTGCCCTAGGTCACAGACCAGATTCTTCCACCCTAGTCCCCTAACCCAGGTCACAACTGCCTCCTTCACCCAAACTCCCTCCCAGACCACACACCATCTCCTACACCCCAGTCCCTTTCTTTAAGTTCCCTTCTGCACCCAACCTCCAACCCAGACCCTGCACCTCCTGCATTAATATGGAAAATTGCAGCCATTGACCATTTTCCAAATTCTTGAAATAGTTCCCCATCAAAAATTATTGCTCACCCCTAGTTTAGCAGCATTGGCAAAAGCCACTGCTAACTGGGCTCTTATAGAACAAATATCAGAACAGAACACAGAGAACTAGGACTGGTGGCAAATTTTTGGGGGCCACGGGAAACCTGGCTACATCTGTGAAAAGTGGAGATCTGGCTAACTAAAATAATTCTGCACCACGGATGTTACCGGACCAAAGGGTGCTGGACTAGAGTCTCCTCAGATCAAGCCCGGGTCTTGTCCTCAAAGTGAGCAGATGAAAACTCTGTCAAATCAAGCAGAAGAATTTTAAGTTCCAAAACTCTCCAGTGGAAATGTTGCTCTTTCATTTCTTGCATAAATTCCAATCAAGCCAATTAGCTTGTTGTCCAATATAAACTTGAATTCCTGGTTATAATACAAGGACAGAGGTAGACTCTAAGATACAGAAAAACATATTTGAATATTGTGGTTTTGAACATACTACATTTTACATAGCAAATGTTAGCCAAACGTTAGTTAACTGTTGAAGCTTTAGTTAGAGCATGAGACAAATGTTAGGGAACTTTATTTTTGCTTAATGTGCTTCCTAATTTTGAATTGTAGTTGTACTAATCAAATGCCATTAGAAACTGCCTTTCTGAATGGTCTAAATTTAGGAAGTAAAAGAAATCTTGGTCAGTTAATGATAGATTTAGTTAAATCTACACATTTGTGATGCTTGCTTTTTACTAATTTTTATCTCTGTTCTGTATGTTGTACGATGTTGACTCACATTGAGCATTTTGATGTGTGAATTGGAGATTTTGATATAATTAGCTAGTTAATACTGCTGCATGATATTCTGTAATATCGTGCCACTTTATGTAGGTCATGAGTATTGATCAAGTGCCAGCTGCTTGTTGTGGGTGATCTTGCTCAGGTGAGATTAGAGAACTGAATGTTCATTTTGATACAAGATTCGACAAATCCCATTCTTCAAAGGGCAAGATTGGGATTTTCAAAAGTGCTAAAAGAAATTAAGCACCTAACTCACCCCACTCTGCGAGTGCATTCACACTTTTGAGTATATGCAGATACATGTGCACTGTTGTGCCATAATCCCTCTCTTGTTCACACCTGAAGCCAGAAGCATGGTCAGTTTAGTGCACACAAGTTAGCACACATATGGATCTCTGTTCATACGCATATCAGCTGTAGCATGGCCATGTGCCTATTTACAGTGCAGTGTGCACAAGAGAGGTTTGTATACCAGGTTACTTTACTTATCTACGGCCCTCCTGGTTCTTTCCCACAATACCTTTTAGTGCCTGACCTTTAGCCAAAGGTAAGATGTCCCTGATGCCTTCCCCCATACACACCACTAGTGGTCTTGAAGGACAGAACCATCCTAGTGCCATAAGCACATGGAGCACCTTAGGCTGATTTACCAGAGAGTGAAGGACTCCTAACAGTCTCCCCAGGAGAGGATTTAGCACATGCCCATGCTGTGGTGAGCTGGACTGAGTGCTGTCCAGGGCTGCAACACAGAGGCTGAAGTGACTTGTGACTCTCCACTAGCCTCATCATATATCAGGACATTGGCAGGGGGCCGGACAAGGAGGTATCAGGGACTTTCAAATTCCAAAAGGAAGTTGCAGGAGACACACATGTGGGGGGGCAGCATCTTTACTGAATAGACCAGACTTCTGAAGACCTAGAGCTGCTGTAGGAATTAGACTCTTATGCTGGTGTGTGTGTATGCGTGTGTGTGTGTAATTTTTTTTTCCTTCGGACAATGGATTCCCATTGTCCCCAACAATATTCCCTCTTTCTCCTCTTGTATCCACACCACAGCCTGGTGCTCTGCATGTTCGCAGTACAACACAGGGCTATATGCGTTTTTAGTGGAATCCCATGAAACCATGTAAAGCAGGGGTTCTTAACCTTTTTACCTTCACACCTTCCCTGAAAGTGAACTTCATGTTCACCCCCCCCGGGAGCCATTTTGTGCACAGCCTAGCCCCGCCTCCTCATCTGACAGGAAGCTAAGGGGCGTGGCTAGGACTATAAGAACTCTGCCAGGGAGCTCAGTCGGGGCCCAGCCTCTGAGGGAGACAGAGGCCTGCCCAGAGCTCCTGGCTGACGAGGCTGAGACCTGGCCCGGGCCTCCCACAGCCGCCTTCCCTCAGGCCAGCGAAGGCTTCCCTGCCTGGGCTGCCGAGGCCTGGCCAAGCCGGCCAGCAGGGCTACCCTCTGACCTAGAGGAACTCAAGGCTCTACTGGTGCCTGGCTTATAATTTTAATTCATAATATTAATTATGAAGAAATTTAAACTTTAGAATTTTATCCAGTGAGAAGGCAATTGCGATAAATTTTCTGGAAGGCACCTCACACCTCCCCTGTATCCCCTTCACACCTCCCCTGGGGAGGCGCACCTCACTGGTTAAGAACCTCTGATGTAAAGCGTTAAGTAGACATGTGCAGTCATTGTGCCTATCTGTGGATTTGTCAGCCGGCACTGACCGTGATGGTCCCTGGGCTGTGGAAGATCAGGTGGGTGGGAGTTGGTGAGAGATGGAAAGAGCAGACGTTTAAAAGAGCTAAGGAGAAAGACCAGTTTCATGGCACTTACAGTTCTGCAAATATCTAGCACCACCTCTTCCCAGCTCCCATCTTTACTTCTCCTTATGAATGGGATTTAAAGTTTTGCTTCTGTATCACAGGTATGCTAAATACTGTACTTCCACATTCCTGTGGTGGTGATTCAGAAAGGCTAATTCTATTTAAATATGTGATTTCTTTTTAAATATAATTGTGTATGAAACAAGAAGGCCTTCTTATATTGTCTACTTGTATAACATTGTGCTGAGTAAAAACTGCAGAATTTTTTACTTTTCCTAAATACGCTTTGGGAGGTGCAATAAACTATTCCATTTTCAAGTTTCATTAGTTGCCTGCATGTATTTTGCCAATTAAGAGACGCTTACTGTAGATTACTTTATAAGATCCCATGGGGACAAAGCAAGTTTGATCCAGTTTAATTGCTGATTTAAGGGTGTAGTCACACATTGAAGCCTTCTAGATCTTCAAAACTAATTACAGTAATTCTTGCATCTCGTATTTTAACACATAGTAGTAGTTCTTCCGGAATTCTTAAGTAGTAGATGTAATGTTCATAGTTAAACATGGACTTCTGCTATATATAAAATTTTCCTGAAGCAAATTTTGATTTGCTTATAGACAAGTTTTCTAGCTATCTATGCAGTTGTTTCAGGAACCTATTCCTGGACTTATGTTTTTAAGGCTTTTCTATTAAACATGTTTCCTATTCTTAAGTTTTACTTGCACATCTCCCTCCAGTAGAGACAGCTTCTAATAAATCACCTGTATTGTTTGTACCAAAGATGATTTCATCATATTTCTTAATTTTTTTTTTTCACGAAAAAAAGATTTAAGATCAAGTCTTCTAAGTAAATTGAGCTTTTCTGAAATTTGACAATTTTTTCTAGAATTTTCAAGTCTGGGGTAGGTGAAAGAAAACTTCAGATACTTTGTCCAAAGAGATAATCAATGTTGTCCAAATAAAAAAAGAACTTAAGTACTATTAAAGTCTGAGAAAAAATTAATGGAAATATTGCAGAATCTTATAACACAGGAATGTTAAATAACTTTTTATATTAGAATACATAGTACATCCTGTTGTTTTGCAGATAGGAATGCAATGTAGTGACTTCAGTTCATGTGATGGTGCACATAATTTATTATTATCAAAGAGACTTAAGTAGACAGTCCCACAGCACAATCCCAAGTTAAGGAGGGTTGAAAATTTCGTTTCTAATCTTTTTAAATTTTACATTGTCATGAAAAAGAGCAATTTAGTTCCTAACAAATGAGCTAAAATAGTCAAATGCAGAAGCTGAAATCCTCATTTCTGAAGACACCTGCACAAGTGTCCCCTCTAGAGGATGACAGGGAAATGCAAATGTCGGGTAATTTGCTGGAGGAAATCACAGAGTGGTTGCCTCTGAGAGACAGAGAAGTTTGCGTCCAGAACTGGAATGGATGTGATGAAAAGCAAAGCAACCTGAAGAATGTGATAAGGAAGGAAACCATTTCTGGATCAATTCTATCTAGGTATTAGGGATATTACACTCTTGAATAGATGGATGACAATAGACTAAGTTATAGATGAGGACTCGGAATTTGACCAGCTGTAAATTCAGGGTGAGTTAGAGGGCAAAAATACGTATAGTATCTTAATTGATTACTAAATTGTAAAGAATGTATAATACTAATACTGCTGTCTCTTCTGTGAAGAGATCACTGCCTCCTATGTGATAAAACAAGACAAATCAAGAGAAGAAGGGAAAGAGGATATTGGGAAGTCTTATGAACATCAGGAAGTATTTCAGAGAAATTTCCACTTGCTGAATGCTATATAATGACAAAGTGACATTTGATATAACCAAGAACACATTGCAGAGCATGCAATGGGATGTGAAAAATGCTCAAAACAACCCACTAGAATATCTGTCCACAGCAAAACACGAATGAAAAAAGAAGGCTGACTGCTGAAATTAATATACAGATGGAGCACTCATATTTATAAAGAGGAAGTCCTTTATTTATTTTTTAAAGCCCAAATAAAAATTTAATGATAACTAGACAAACAAAACTACAACAATCAATATTTCTGTTCCATAATTAGTCTTTGTTGGGATTCACGAAGATATATCCTTAGACTGTTTCACATTCAAGATATTGAGAAAATCAAGCATACAGCTCTCTGTCCTGGCGGTACCCTTGCTATGCTTGATATGTGGCCAGTAAGAGACGAATGGGTGAAGAGAGTTCTGCTGTTGCTTTTTACACCAATACTGCCACCTTCATCAGGTACAGGAGCCTGCTTGACCCCAGGGCTGCTTAAAATATCAAAGGTTTTTATCTTTCTGCCCCTGTGACTCTCACTGTGGCTGCTCCCTTGTTGCACTCATTTGTCATGACTCTTGCTCCCTAGTCACTTCTTCCAGAAACCGTAGCCCAAGTTCAGTCTTTAAAAGGGCTTTTTTCTTTCGTCTGACTGGTGGCAATTTTTCAGCAGAATTTTTGATCTAACACTTTGCTGATTTCTTTGTCCTACTTTTGACCTCACAATAGTATCCCTTCTCCCTGCTTTCAGTCAAGAAGTGGTAGCTGAATAAAGTAGTACTAAGCTATACATTATTATTTAAAAATGCATACAGGGATTGGGGTTTGTCAGCTGTTAACTGTCAAGTGTTTTTAAGTATGAAGAGAGAAAAATGCGCTTTTTTAAATCTTTGACTCCAGATATATGGTTAGAAAATGCTACATTTGTGCAGGCATGCGAAATATATAGTTATTTTATAAATTGAACAGCAAATTCTATCTTCTGTATGATTAAAATCTGAGCTGAAATGTTGCATTAACCTAGCTTCCTGCATTTCATAGAACCTTTAACTACAGCTCCTGTACAGTTCCGGTACTGCTCAGTCTTATTGAAGATAACTTGGGGAACATAGTGATTTTTCCTGTTTACTCATAAAAGTCCTGAATTCATTTCCTGCATATTGTTCTACCAACACACCTTTTTCATAGATTTCCCCACTTACTATATTTTTTTTATTATTATTATTCACTGCTTTGTCTTGAGGACCATTCTAATGGCAACACTGCATTAATTCCATCTCTTGGTTAAAACAGAGATGAAAGAACATGTGGTAGAGACCTCAGGGTGTTCTGTCCAAGTGGTCAGGCTGTATACTGGGGTTATTTGTGGGTGGGCGATGAATTATCTCCATCTTCATCTTCATCTTCCTCTTCATTCCTGGGACTGGATCTCGAGGTTCTCTGTAATCAGTAATGCAAGATCTGAGTTCTCACACATCATTGCTCCTCTTCTAGAGCACATTTGTTTTCTGTCCCCTCCTGCATGATAGTATAGGCTGTGCATATCAGCCTTCCTTCTTCATCTAATAAACTTTAAACAATTGAACTGGCTAATAGGGATGAGAGAATTATTCTCTAAAGCAATACATCTGAGAAATGTGATATTGCCCAGATGAGGGAAAGTCTTGGTAAGGAACCTCCCATGAAAAAGTCTGCCTAGTTGGCCTCTTTTATATTTGATATAGAAGAACAAGTTATTTTGACTATATTTAATTTGTGATTGTGTGTGTACATGAACCAAATCGGATGGCATGGAAAGGAATAGTTACTTTTTGAAGAGTTGATAATCTGTGAGTTACATCATTTTACAGCAGTTCAGTGCAAGTTTTGATCAACTCTGCCTAAAGAAGAGCTCTTAGCTCAGTCACTCTCTGCTTCCTTCCCAGATCTGAAGGAAGAATTCTGTGTAGCTCAGAAGAATGTATCTTCCACCAACAGAAGTTGGTCCAATAAAAGAAATTGCCTCTTACCTTGAATGTTTCATAATGGTAGAAATCTGTTTGTGTTTAGAAGTTGGGGAATAAAATGCAAATTGTTATTTTACATGATTTGCATTTACTTTGTGGTGTTTCATGAGGTAGTGAGCATCCATAAAATTAAATTTTAATTATTTGCATTAAAATATGTATTTCAAAACATCATAAAAGCATAGTAATTCAGTAATTAACATGGTTGATGATGACGACAGACTTTCAATTCAAGCTCTCTGTATACAACCGTTCACTGGGTTTTGCTGCTTTTCTCAGTTTTGTTTTAGGGACATTTACAGTCAAGGCATCCAACTGAACAGAAACCAGGCTTTATTCATAATGTGGATATAAGTGAGTATTCCCAACACTTTGTAGCTGAAACAAAAGAGTCTACAATGTGTACAATACTGTTGTTGCGCACTTAATTACAAGGTATAGCTGCCATTGAAAGTTTTAATGAAGGCAGCATTCACATATTTGGATGATCATCCAGCTCCCTATGAAGTTTAAATTGGAATGAGAATCATGGTGTTTACCAAACTATACATATTCCTAAAGAAATATGTAATTTGCTAGGATTTTAAAACACATTTGCTTCACATTAACAAGAACCTAAATAATAGTATGGATGTTTGTTATGGGTTGAGGAGAGAGAGTGGTGTTTACTTCCTATATAAAACATTGCTGGAGATATTTTCATATCCTCAATTAAGTAAATGGGATAATTTGTTTTAATAATAACAGCTATGAAGATTACATTTGCTGGAAATAGTTTTAAAGGAATCATTAAAGATGTGAAAGCTTTCAGCAATGTTGATAAATTATTGAATGTAATGTATATTGTAGATCACAGAAGCAAAGATTGAAATGCTTGAGGGAGACATTCTCCTGCCATGTTCATAAAATATACAGTAGCATGGCAGCAGTCTCTTTGCCAAGGTTAGGCTTGAAAAGGTACCAGAGAGAGCCACTGAAAGTTGTAGTTTATGGTTATTTATGTGGTTTGTGACAACAAATGAGGGATAATTTGGACATATTTCTAAAATAAAGGAGCAGATATAGTTGTGCAAGTGTACCGTTGTAACTTAAGGCTTTGTGGATCAAAGCTGGCAATAAAGTACCATTTAGCTAACATTCCAAAAAAGAGAGAGATTTTTGTTAGGGCATGCTCTAATAGCCAGTGTTCTGTGTTCATCTTAGCTGGTTAAATCTTCTAGAAAGCACCCAGTAGTTTAGCAATCTCAGGCTCTTTCTCTTCTCTTCCCACTCCAGTGCATCCTTTTTCCTACAGGAAATATTGTTCATGGAGGTCATTGGTGTCCCTAATTAAAAACTTAATTGCTTTTGACATATTATAGCCTTTCTGATAATGATCTTTCTTCCTTTCAAAGAAGAATGCATGAATGGAATGATCTGAAATATCTCAAAATAACATTTAATTTACTTTTAGTTTGGTCTGCTTTTGTGATGTCATTGACTGTCTTGTTACAAGACACTTGAATTGACAGGATTGTAACTTTGAAGAAAATGTCCAAGGTTCATCAGCTGGTATAGAGTAGTGAAAAAAGATATAAATGATAGTAATTCTGCTAACATCAAAATCCTTAGATGTTGAGTAGGCTTTTCATTGAAAGGATGAGTAAATAGAGATGCCTTAGAGCAGGTTAAGAGTCATTGAATGGAAAAGCATGGCTTTACTCTATTCTAATCCTATTAATGTAGGTCTCCATTGAAACAAGTTTCTTCTATGGTTTAAAATTAAGGGGGTGGATTACAAAACACTCAGACATATTTCTGTCTGCTGTATATACTTCCGACCAAAAATGTCACAGATGAGCTAAGATTGAAAGTATGTTTCTGTAACTTACAGGCCAAAAATATTAAAGCCATACAAAACAAAACTTTGCAAATTCTGTAAGTGAAAAGTTAAGCTTACAGCTAAAAGAAATCCAAACATGGTAATGTATGGAAATACACAATTAAAGCCCCCCTAGGGACTTAAATTTGGTGCAGTAGTGTGTGCAACAACTATATTATTACAATTAAGGCATCTTACTAAATATGATCCCTGATTATATTAATCTGGGGCCACATCCAGTAAATGCCTTAATTGTAATTGTATGGCTATAGTAGACACTACAGTGCAGAACTAAAGTTGTTATATATGTTTCACCCTTGTGGCTGTTTGCAAGAGATGCAAATAAAGTTTTCTCTTTTTTTCATCTAGATTCAGTTATTTTACTTTATGCAAAAAAAACCCATATGCAATTCCATATACTGCTAATTTATTTTATATGCTAGTCCATTTCTTTGTCTATCTTAGTAACTGTTATTGTCACACCAGCAGACCAGGTGCCAGGTCTTGCCAATGCTGTAGCTATCAGCTAAGCACTGACAAATTTATACTGGGAATCAGGCCATCTTAACTTGTGTTAGTATTATTTAAGATGTTAGACTTGTAAGGATGTGGTTAGAGTCTAAAATACTTGTAAATTGCTGCATTAATCTTATATGGAATGCCTATATACCATAAGCTAAGGTAATATGTAAATTTTACTTTATAAATATAAAAATGCCTGCACTGAACTTGTGAACCTAAGCAGAAGGAGTGGTTCCACCATTTTTCAAGAAAAACTAAACAAGCCATTGTGGAACATCACAATACTAAGACTTTGTTCACGGCAATCTCACAGCCATGAAGGTACCATCCCATCAGCTTGACTGCTGTAAGAAGGAAATAAAACAGAGGAATAAGAACATTTGTCATCCCTCTTCTGATGTTTTGACTGTCACAGGGCTGGAGCTAGGAAACAAAACAGAAATTCCCAGGATCAACTTAGGTTAGCCCTAAAACACATTTAGTGCTGACTGAGTGCAATGGGTACCTTTTGGAACCATAGACTGTAACTCATTTGTTTATGTATCTTGTCAGCTTTAACCTGTAAATTACTCTCATTTCATTTTCCTAGTTAATAAATCCTTAGTTGGTTTTGCTATAGGATTGGCTACAAGCATTGTCTTTCATGTGATATCCTGGGAGTAAGTCTCTTGGTACTAGAAGCAATTTTTATCTTTTCTGATTTTTAGAGTATGGCAATCAGCTATCATTGAGTCCAGCTTGTCTGAATGGCAATATAGACTGGAGAGCCCCAGGGCACTGTGTGACTCCATGGTAAGATTGTTAGTGTTTCAGGAGTTTCATATTTTTTTATTAGATTGGTGAAATCTAATTATAGAAGATACAACCAGTTTGAGGTCTCTGCCCTGCTTTTTGATCGACTGCCATGTGGCAGGTATGCATAGTTATGAACCACTCCAAACAGCATGTTATACCCAGGGAATAAACTATATTCTTTGATTTATATAATTGCGTCTGGACACATTGCTATGTTTTTTAAAAATATTTGTTGTTAACAAACTCATTTGTCCCCAAATAAAAATAGGTTTCTGTGCTGTATCTCTGAACAGAGTTGTATTAATTAATTTTGTAACAATTCATTTGGACTAAAACTATATATTTTCATCATTATCAAATTAACCCACTTGATCCAGGACTCATTGGGCCCAGTTTTAAGATGATAATATGCCACTAAATCACAATAGTCTATTTGTTGCTCTCAAGATACTTTAAGAACTACTGGCTTTAGTCCAATTCACTTTTTGTTTGTTTGTTCCATTGCACGATTGGGGTAGTTAATCATAGATATCTGCCTAAGCTAAAATTCCTGTATTTAAAAATATCTTTAAAAAATATATCACTGACAGGAAATTCTGCAAGGATAGTAGATCACATCTGTGTTTTCCTAGGAATCTACCATAAGATGAAAGTTCCAATAAATAGGGCAAAGAAGTGCTAGAAATTAGTGTAAAAGAAAATACTAAAATACAAGTATGGAATTTCTGTAATTGACTATCTCTTCCCCATTTTTCTGTCCTCCTCCTTCCTGCCTGGTTTCATATCTTAAAAGAAAGTTGGAATATATTGATGTGCAATCTCATAAATTATGTCTACATTTCACAACAGTAATAGTTCCTTAATAAGTTGTTTTTAAGTATAAAATTGTGCTGGATTCTGATGCACCAGATTACGGAGGACATCAGAGACTGGACCATAATACAGAATTCTTCACTGAACAATATTCACATAATTATCGACCTAATTCTATTTTGGTAAGTAAATGTTTTCTTTCTATTTTAATTATGTAAACTTAATTCTGATGCAAGTTTGATTCATTTGGAGTCCAACAGCAAACAAACATAGAAAAATTGGAATTTTTTTTGGTTTTGTTTGATTTTTTTTTTTTTGAGGAAGGATATTAATGGCTTCCAAAATCAGTATTTGCATGAAAGCAATACATTAAAGACATTGGTGAGGAGTATGATTTATTTTGACTTTAACACAAATGATTTTCTCCTTGATGATTCACTTCAATTTACGTACATCTTCCTAGGACAAAATTCTTATATTGAAATTTTCTTTGTAGAAAAAGATGCATGGAACCTTTTTAATATGCATTTGAGTTATCACTGCAATAATCATTCATTTGCTTCTTTTTCATGTATGACTAACCTTGCCTGAATACCTTGCAATTAGAGCTGTGTAAACATTCCTTTGCGTTGTTGCTGTCCCACCACCACTACCACATCCCACCAATTTGGACCTGAGCAAATCATGTTTAGCAAGTGACTTCTACCTCCATATCTGGCAGAAAAAACTATGCAAAGTAGAATGTACATCATACATTCCTGTATAATGATTTGAGGAGGCTCCAGCTCTAGTCTGCAATATGCAGTAGGCCAGGTCTGGGCAAGATGCGGAGCGTAGACCGGAGCTGGCTCATCTAACACTTAGATCTGGCCTGTAGACTGGATCTGGCTGGTTTCTTTTTATTTCCTGCTGCTCATGCCAGCCCATTTCCAGGTTGTAGGATCCTATTTCAATGGCTCACGATTGTGGCAGAGGCTAGAGCTGTGAGCCCTTTAAATAGATACAGAAACCTCAGGTGGGTGCCAGGCAACAGGATAGCAGCGGAGCCATAAGCCTTTTGTTGTGTTTTTAATTCAAAGCCTCCAGCCCCAGACAACTCTGGGAGGAGGCTTGTCCCAGCTCCACTGCTTACTTCAGGCCCTGCCTCTTCTGGGGCAGGACCTGGCCCATGGCCCTATACCAAAATTAATTAAGTGACCCCCCTGCAAAAATTATTGCCTATGCCTGCGGTAGACAAATAGCATTCCATACATTGCCACAGATAGGGTGAGTTATATATTGTAATTTCTTTGGACCGAAATCTTGTATACTACTTCTTTCAGAAACTGCCTTTCACCACAGCAGACTTTTATTTTGAAAGCACAGTCATTAGCCATTTAGATATGTGGAGGGTTTTTTCCTTTTTTCCCCATTTCGAGATTTTTGTTCTATCTACTAATGATGCATGATTGTGTGCATGATAGATTGTATGACCATTTTCTGCTTTTGGATGCCCATATGTCTTAACTAGGTTTCTACTGGATAAGTATCTACATCACAAAAAAATTCAAACACAGCTGGCACTCTTGTTTGCAGTGTCAGTAGAAAGTAAGATTTGAAAAGGCCATGGATATTATTACACTCACCCTGGGAAGTGAGCCATGCGGTACAAGCCTGAGCCACGCTGGTTTGTCAGCATGAGGAAGTTTGTACTATATCTCTCCATAGTTGATTTATATCATATCATAGAGCAATAGATTGCACTGTATTATGTGAATGCCAGTACTATTTCTGCTGTGCCATACCTCTTCTGAGGTTAAATGGAAGACTTCAGTTCCCAGGGCTCCCCTCATCACCATTGTTTTTGAGCACTACATTAATTTTTATAATTTTGTTTTTGTGGGATAGGTACATTTTTTCAGCAGTTTTCATCACTTCATTTCAATTGTTTTGACTACATCATGTCTTTCATCAGGGGATCATGAAGACTTTTGTGAACATTTATTGAAATATTTAAGGCTCACACTACCGTTAAGGCACACCTAAGTATTTCTGTTGATTTTACTTATAGGGAAACTGAGGCACAAGGAAGTCATGAATTTCTCAAGGTTCCTTAACAATAGAGGACACCAAGAATGCTAGCTGCCAGACCTTTAGTCCCAACCCACTACCTTAAGCACTGGCAGACATTAACTCTGCTACTAACTTGTCTATTATACTTACACGTGTTAGCCTTAACTTGGAATGTATATACCATTTTTAATTCTTCTATGAGAAATATGGCAAATGGAAAGGCAGCAAAAGTCCAGATGTAAATGAAAAGATGGGACTTAATGAGAGCATGTGGAAGAAAAAGCATGTAAAATGTATGCCGGGAAGCAGTCAATGTTTTCGTTGAGAACAATCTGTGGCATGGCAATGGCACTTCTGTGTCAGTAAGAATCCCAAGAGTAGCCAGTCACCTTGCTTTTTTGTATCCCCCAGTGATCCAATTTACAGAGCAACTTTGATGGCAGCCTGGTAAGAAGCCACCAGTTGCAGGTAAAGTGCCAGTAAAAGGAAGCCAACTTTAGGAAAGGGACGAAAAGAAAACAAGGAAAATGTTATTACTAAAAATAGTTGAACCTGTTTACCAGCTGGAGCTTTCAATTGCTATTTTAAAATAAAGCCTTTGTAAATAGCAATATTCCAATCCTTGGATAAACATTCCTTTGTGGGGGATAGTATTACAAATTAGTTAATATTTTCAAAGTTAACTAGGTGATTTTACCATAGAACTCTCTTGGCCACTTGAGAAGATGTGTGAGGGTTATAGGTTCCTCATCTCAAACATTTGACTTCCTCTTCACTATAATAATAATTGACAGTAATAAAATATTATGGTGGCACACAATCTGTACTGTGGTTAAGATTGTGTCTCAAGGCTTTGTTTAAATAACAGCTATCAATGAAAATGCTGCACAACAGAATAATATATAACTCTATAGTAATACTGTCCTTAAAATTTAAATCCAAATAAATGTGGAGGGTTAATTTTAAAGGAAAGATGATATATAGATTATAAGTCAATATTAAAAATATGCTTGAACGAAGGAAATCTTCAAAAAGATGTTAGAAAATGAGCAGGGAGAAAGCGAGACCCAGGTGAAGGGGCTAGAAGGGATGAAGATAACGTTCTGTAGTTTTTGATAATTCCAGTAAGCTCTGAGTACAAATGGGATGATGGCATGTGAACCTATACACCTGTTTATAAAGGTCTTAAGGAGCAGGTTGGAGGGCTTCAAAACAAAAAACAAAAATCCCCAGAGTTTTCCATTGTCAACTAATCTGAATAATACTGTCATCTGCTGATTTTGCCATCTCATTGCTCACTCCCATTTCCCATTCATTAAAAATGCACATTAAACATTACTGATCCTAAACTGGAATCTTGACGGCATCACACGGTTAATCTTTTGCCATGATAAAATTAACCTTCTATTACTACTGTTTGTTTATTACTACTAGGCTTGCCAGATGCTTTCACCCAAAATCCTAAACATGGCAGGAAAAAAACTCAGTTGAACAAAAACAGAAAAAAACCCACCTGGGAGACTACAGTTGTTGAGCCCAAAAAAAAAAAAAAAAAAAAAAGCGAGAATCAAAAAAAGGTCACTGCGGCTTTAAGACTCCCCATGCTTGTCGCTTTCCGCCAAATGCGGCAGGGGAACAATGTCCCTGCCAGCCTTCCATCCAAGTAAAACAGAAAATATGTCTGGTATTTTCTGGTTTTTGTTGTTGTTGTTGTTTTTGTTTTTTTAAACCGGACAGGGCCAGAAATAACGGACTGTCCGGGCGAAAACCGGATACCTGGCAACCCTAATTACTACTGTCTTCTACTAGCCAGTTCCTATATGGGGCAATACTTGTCCCATGACAACTTTATCTAATAGCCTGTTGTGAGACACTTGGTTAAAGCCTGTTGAATGTCTAGGTGAATTCTATTGGTTTTATGAGGAGTGGGGAGCCAACTATAGCATTTGCTCACTATAACTGATGATATCCTACATATGGTTTTTACTTTTATGAGATATACAGCTCAAAATTTTGTTGAGAGGGGTGGTGAACAGTTTTTGTGTAAAATGCATTTTCCTGTCAGTTATTTATCACGTCAAGTCAAATTTGGCAAATATTTTCAGTCCAATGAAAAGATTTTTTTTAATTGGTTCTGGAGTTTGGATTTTTTTTCAATTTTTCAATCGGAAATATTTTTACTTTTTATTTGGAAACATTTCATTTTGAAGTTTTGTGATATTTGTTTTAAAAAATTGTAAAAGTAAAAGAAACATCAAAAAATTAAACCAAAGAGAAAGAAATGTATTTAAGGAAGAATGAAATTTTTAAAAAAATTGTTTAATCCAAATCAAACAAAAATCTGATTTTTCGGTTAAGCCATTGAACTGAAAAATCAAAACTAAGCTCTACAGCTAGTGTACCTTGCATATAGAGGAGAGATGGATAGAGCCCTGAGCAGATACAAAATTGACCTCCATATCCACCTCTTCATCTGCAAAACTGATCTGTAGATATCTGCATTGACATCCGTGGATGCAGCAACCTGCAAATTTAAAGCAAGTAGCCACAAATTTGCAGGTCTTTAAGTTACTTTATGGCAATGTGTATGTTTGTGACTTGAAGTTTTGAATGAAAAAAGTATAACGTATATTCAAAAAGTATTCCAAATCATGCCTACCAAATATTTGATCATTTATTCTATTTGACGTCATAGCCTTCAGGGCATATTACTTTTTTACATGATATTTATGGATAAAATTAATAAAGGAAAAGTTAATCTTGCAGTTATTTAAGGGGTTTTTTTTGTACAGTAATAGCATTGACAATTGTGAGTTTCTACTGAAAATATACAGCCATTGTCTTTATAGTAATTTTGTTCTTCTCAGCTTCAGAGTATCAGCAGTGTTCACACAAAAAAATAGGTACTGTCTATTATAATCATAGGAATATTGGTAGATGTTGCAATATATATTTTACTGACATTTTTGTCTATGCTTATGTACTATATTATAATTTTCTCTGATATAGTTGGCCTGCAACTAAGATGCTCTTATTAATAAGCCACTGGCAAAGTAGGTTGGAGTTTGTTAAAAATATAATTAAATACCTATCAGTAAAATTAAAACTTAGCTTTTGCTTTTTAGTTGTGTTGAATTAGATTGAAAACCCCACCTTTTTAATATAAGAAATTATTCCATTTTCCTTATGCACTTATTCATATGGTCTGATGTTTCCGATATATTTTATTATTTGGTGTTACTTTGAGAGTGTCCTAAATTAAATAGAACTCACTGTGAATTGTTGTATTAAGAAAATCCTTATTGTCACTTTTCATCTTGGCTCTAACATATAATATTCAGCACTAGAATTCAATTTCCTGCATTCCTTGAGACAGTTGATAGATAAAAGCATTCTCGTAGACTGAAATGATCTAAAGCACTTTGTGACCCTTAGCTTTGAAAATAGTCATTTGCATAACTTTCATGACAAGGATTTGTGCATTGATTTTTAAGGGCCTGATGTAGTCTTTAGCTGACTGGATTTTTTTATACAATAAAGATTATGTAGAATAAGCTTTGTAGTTGGAAAATTAACTGTTTCTAAAAGAGAAGGGGGATAAAATAAAGGTTAGATCTTTAATACCAGCCAGCTCTTTTGATATTTTACCTCCTATTGTGTACCTGATGATTAAAGCTTTCTAGTTTCTATTCACACATGTTCTTAGATTATTTGATTTCTAAAGGAAAGAAAACATATAGTGGAATGGCTTCTAAAACACATGGTAGTTTTCCAGTAGGCTGCATTAGTGTATGATGCTCTCTTTAGTTCTACCTCATTCCTTGCTTCCTCTTTCCTCTGTAAACAAAATTATAGCGAAATAACACAGGAGAAAAAAAAAAAGGAAGAGAAATCTTAGGATTGTTTATGCAATAGCTGAAGTTTCTTTACATAATTCAGTCAAGATAATGCTGAAAAAAATATTTTCTGCATGTCCGTGCCATATACCTGTAAGGTTTTTTTAAATGGCATTCAAAACTTCATTTTAATTTAAATGTAGCTTCTTATGCTTACAAAGTAGCTAATGTTGGAGCCAAACAGGTAACAAAATTTAATTTTAAATATATGTGAGTTAACACATAATAAATCATGAAAGCAAAACTTCCAGTATTTTAGTCATTGGCTTATTATAGTTTCACTATAATCAATGCCTGTTTTAAAAACCAATAAAGAGACATGAGATGATTTCCAAGAACATTCTCTATTTTAATTAAAGTAAAGCTTGCTGTCAGTCTTCTGTATCCACCAGCAGCAGTACATAGTAACTGCCTATCAAGTGCTTTTATATAGTGCCTAGCACGATAATATCTACCTCTGAATTCTAGTCATTACTGCATCCAGTGCAAAAATGAGCATGAAATAACTTCTCGGATTGGATTTTGAGCCATGGGAATGGGTTGTAGGCTGGTTTCATTGTAACTCCAGCCAATTTTGTTTGGTGTTGGGGGTGTTGGCAGATGTTAGTGTTCCTGTTAACAGTTTCCTAATGGTAAAGCTAGCCTTAGTGATCAGATAGTGTGGAGTGGGTGCTTGCAAGTAGAAGAGTTTCTGGGTTTCTATAATGGGAATATTGTGTTTCAGGGTGTGCTCCCAGATACGATTCAATTTAGTTGCTCAGTTTGCACATAGCTTTGTAACTATTGACATTTATTCAAGTTTGTCCCTAAGCAACTGAGTACCTGAAAGGATTTCCATGCAAATTGCTTTGCTTGGTGCCAAATGTCAGCTGCGCTATCGCGCCCTTTTAATAGAAGGACAATAATATGATCCAAATGTGAGGGGTCATTTAAGAAGTTTTCCTGTAGATTGGCTTTTGTTTCTTGATGTCATCCAGATTATGAAAGCAACAAACCTAAGGAATAGTATATGACCCACAAGAACAGAATACCTGTCCCTTGCCAATACCAACAATATCTGTACATTTGTGTGTTTCACTACTGTGTTGTTATGAGATCATTTGCATCAATGCAACACGCTTACGGAACTTTGTGAGACTAGCTGGAAATCTGCTTAATAATTATACTAAATGTTTAATGTCTGTCTTCCGTTAGTGCTCAGTTTTTATTGGCGTGGCATTGTGCTAAACACTGTACAAATATGTACAGAAAAAGAAAGTCCCAAAGAGGTTAGAGTCTAAAAAGACAAAAAACAGAACGGTTTGAGAAGGCTAATCAAATATTTTAAAATGACAAATTATTATAAAAATATGTTATTAAAAAGCCTAGCATCCCATATGTCTTGTATGCTAATCTGTGACTTAAGATTTGCCTACATGGGGATACTCGGGGAAATTAATCCAAATTTACTTTTCAAATAGATTAATTATACCTAACTTAAATCCCCGTGTGGATGCTTTTAGTCAGAATTAAAGGGACTGTAATTTGGTTTAGTTCAATTCAATGAAAAGTACCTAAAATCATTGAAATACACGAACCTGAATTAAGACCACATCAGTTTTAAATAAGAGCTTCCACAGAGGAGTTTAATGGGATTTAAGTAATCCATTTTAAATATTAATTTGGATTACTTTTTCTGAGTGTCCCTACACGGGCAAGCCCTAACACCTCTTTCTGCTTTCTCTCACAGCTACAAAGACTCTCAACAATGATTAATGGCTACCTTTCAAAGACTATAGTTCAAAGACCAGTCTGCATGTTTTTGTCCCAGCCTGTTTCATTACTGTCCTTTGAAATAAGATTTTTTTAATACTGCTCCGTCCTCGCATAGTGGGATAGAGGTCTAAAACCCTGTGTAGCATATCCTTGATTACTTGAAGGCTTTCTGGCAGAGGTGAATTTTAAGAGGGTAGTCAATTTATAGACTAGTTCAGGGGAGGTAATGTGAGAAGCTGACAAACATGCAGAGGAGGAGGAGGCCAATGTGATGAGACAAGAGCTGACAGATGGATAAGAGCAGAGTTATGAAGGGCCTTAAAGGGAGGACCAAGAAGATGGAAATTTATCTTACGAATCATTGGGAGGGAATCAGAGGTGGGTGAATGATTACAATAGGCAAAGTAGATGATCTTAGCAACCAGTTTTGTATGAAGAGGAGAAGTATGATACAGGTCAGTTGCCTCTAAGATTTTCCATCTGTGGGCGGGTTGAAATTTCTTACGTGCCCCACTAAGATTGAGGTAGTGTGTAGATGTGTGCCCACCAGTACAAACAAAAACCTTAGATATAAATATATATTTTAAATAGTCCATAGGTGTGGAAGAGAATATATTGAAACAAGGGATAATTAACAAGGACCAATGCTTATGATTATTTAATGTGAAATCAAATAAAAAGAAAATTAATACTACCCTTGGTAGAAGCAGTGGGTTGTGCCCATGAAAGCTCACGATACTATTTATTATTTATATATTTTGTTAGTCTAAGGTGCTACCGGACCATCGTTGTTTTTTTAGTTACTAACACAGCTACCTCTCTGAGATCTTGGAGTACATGTATCCTCATTCTTTCTAGCAGACAGATTCATGTTTCAAAGATCTTGCTAATAAGGTTTAATCCTACAAAACAGTTAGCATCACACCTAGTACTTGCTGCTTCTGACCAGGTAGCAAAGATCTGTCCTTAATGCAATACAGTTTACCATGTATTAATTAGTAACATGAGATTTTACAAAATCATGAAGATCAAAGTTTTAGATATCTGCAACCCTCAAAAAATTCTGTTTAAAAGAATATTTTTCTTTCTTACCTTAAGCCATTGACATAGGGGTGGGGAATAATTTTTGATAAGGGGCCATTCCAAGAATTTGGTAAGTGGTTAAGGGCCTCAATCTTCTATTATATTAATGGAGGGGCTGTAGGGGTCTAGGATGGAGGTTGGGTGCAGAAGGGAGCTTGGGGTAAGGGACTAAGATGTGGGATCTGGGAGGGAATTTGGGTGAAGTAGGGGATTGTGACCTGGGACAACAGATTGGGGTGAAGAGGGAGTGCAGGGCCTCCAAGGGCATTGTGACCTGGGGCAGGGGTGCAGGGATTTGGGCTGTGACCAGGAATAGTGAATTGCGGTTCAAGGTCTAAGAGAGGGTTGTGACCTGGGGCAGGAGTGCAAGAAGGGGTGCAGGGATTTGGGCTTTGATCAGGGATGGCGGATTAAAGGTGCAAGGTCTGAAGAGGGCTGTGACCTAAGGAGGGGTGCAGGAGGGTATGCAGTGTCTAGGAAGGTGTATGGGGGCTGGAGCAGGAGTGAAAAAGGTTTGATTTACATGGGGTGCAGAGGGTTGGGGGAGGGAGAGAGAGAGGCTGGAGTGCCAGAGAGAGGCTCTGGCTGGTAGACCATATCTAGCTCCAAGCCAGCATCCCAGCAGGTTCTTAAGTTAGGGTCCCTGCCTTCCAGCCCCTGTACGTGTTCAGGGGGATTTGCCAGGAGCCATGTGTATTGCTCTAAATTGAATGTTGAGTGCCTGGGGGATGAGGGGGAAGGACACTTCACATGCTATTGGTGGAAACGGGCCAACGGGCGCTACTGGAGGGCAGGGCAGCATGAGAAGCCTGTCTCCCCTTCCCCGAGGCTCTCAGCATTCACAAATACACACATGGCCCTGCACCTGGCTTTCCTCAGTGTCGAGTGGGGGCGGGACAGGCAGGGAGCCATCTGGGGCTCTCACGGCTGGTTCCAGCCCGCAGCTCAACTTTTGCCCATCCCTGGAATAAAGGCTGGAGCCAGCTTCTTCATTTATAGCAGGTAGCAACAGATGCTGATGCTGCTTATTCTCTTCCAAGAGGGCGAGTGCCCTGCCCTCCCTTCCCCAGCCAATCAGCTGAGCTCCCTGCCTGCATGGGGAGCTCTGAACCTCTGTGCGAGGCTCAGAAAAGGGTTTCATGCCCGCACGTAGCTTATAGGGAACCTTGGCTATAGCAGATATTTTACATCACCAGAGTTGTGCTATGTCCCTATTAAGATGCCCTAAGTAGACAGATGAGGATTTTTCTGGCATTGGGGAACCCTCTGTTGACATACGCTAGCCTTACACTGTCCAGTTCTCTGCTGTTGCATAGAATTATGTAGTAAAGGCTAGAAAGGGTGAGTTGAAATATATTAAATCCTCAGTAGTCAGAACGATTACTAGAGAGTCATTCTAGGAAAGATTATTTAGAACATTCCAGTGATTGCACAAACTTGCCGCAGGAGCCAGTTAGTGATGTGAAAGGATAACTTGGGCAGTGATCTCTATGCCAAAAGCCCATTGACATTAGATAACTCAGGTTCATTGGTTGTAAACCCACATTAGAAACTATTTCTTTTATTTTCTTCTGCTAATTGGCTCTTCTCTTATTGGCTTTTATTGTAAGGCATTTATTGTAAGGCATTTTATTTAAAGGCATTTGATACTATGAGGGTTTTGTAGCCCTCAAATAGCTGTAATGGTATTGTTGGATTTCTGTGCATCTATATTAGTGAAACGTTATGACTTCCACCTGGCTGGACACATTGAGCTTTTTTCAGGCTGATGAATATTTCACTTGGAAATTGATTGCTATAAGAGCAATCCCACTGAATTTTAAGCATACAGCTTCAGGAGGTCAGTCATGTCTTTGTGTTTGGTTATAGTGTGTATAATGTGATGGCCATTAAAAAGTCAGCATGTGCCAGCAGTTGCTACACAATAGTCTCTGCAATAACATAATTTCCCTTATAATTCTTATAAAATGAGTTCGCTTATATTACCTATGTATTCCAGCTTCGAAAAAAGTCTTCTGAATAACTTCTACTGTAGCTCTAGAGTGAATTTTGATCTATATTCATGTTTGTTGTAGTTGCTCTCAGCTGATTTACTGTGGTTTAACATTTTATTAAACACTTGAGGAGTGCTGCAAAACCTGTGTGAAATCCATTGGTGTGATTGTAGTTTTCAGTGAATAAATGCCCACATGTGTGTGTCTGCTGTGTTTAAGCAAAAAAGCTGAATTTTGAAAAGGCATGGAGATGGAAACTGGAAATCATTCGTCTAATTTAGGAGTGAGGCTTATAGGCAGAACAGAGTGAGGTACAGTATAGTAGGACTCATTGAGCTGCACTGATAAATGGAAAAGTTGGTTTTAAGCTCTCTAAATATGACACATTTTCCAAACACAAAAACTGCCTTTGAAAACACGTTTAAAATTCTGGTTTGCAAGAAAATGCAGTGGTGTCACAGATCCTCAACTAGAAATAATTGACAATTCCATTGGCGTCAATTGAGCTATGCCAGTTTACTTCAGATGAACACGTGGTCCATATTTGTAAAGACTTGATCTTAACTTTGATACCAATCTGAATAATCATTATTATACCCTTTGTCAAACTTAATTTTTTGTCTTTTTTGTAACTGTGGTAACTTTCCACATCTTTGGAATATTTTTTTTTTACCAGAAAAGAAATTGGAAATACTCTCCAATTTAAATTTGCATCATGAATTTCTCTGTAAATCCACAACTTCCAAACCTTATTCTGTGAGTTAGTTGTTTCTAACCAACTTTATTTGGTATTTCCACTAGCCCTAAACAAATAATTCCTCACAAATCTATCACTGAAACCTTAGGGGATATCACTGTGTTTATTGATGACAGCCAAGATACATTGGACGTGTTATGGTTTGGTTTCTTGAAGATCAGCTGTTCTTTTCTTTTTTTTCTCTCTCTCTCTTTTTTTTTCCTAAATCTGTTTTATTTACACCTTTCATTCCAGTTGCAAACTACGAAAGCCTTTCAATACTACTAATCAGGCTCTAACTTAGAGATAACATGGCTGAAAATAGCAAAATTTTAAGAATGTCAAGAGAAGGAAAGATGGCCTAAACAAGGACATTGTCAAACTGAAGTCAATAATCTTCAATCGTGTGTTACTTTTTATAATTGCATTTTTAATTAGTTCAGCATGTATGATCAGCTGTATTTGTCAATGGGTTGAGTGCCACATAGCAAAATATTTGTAAAAAGTACATGTCAAGGCATGGATTTTTTTCCCCCATTGTGAATCTAATCTGTGCTTAGAAGGAATGTCATAGAAATTGTGACAATATTATATTTATTTCTCAGCTTTGAGAAATCTTTTCAAATAAGTGAATCTGTTTATCATCATCTCTAAAGGTTAAGTAAAAGCATCATTTGACTAGAAAATCAGAATTTATCACTGATCAGTTGAAATCAATTTCAGTGTTCAACATTTTGTTCTATCAGATACTGACATTGCATGAGTGTCAGAACAGTAAAAATGCATTGCTGTGTTATATTTCTTGTATTTACCTGGGTGAAATGACATCATAGACCTTGGAGCAGCTTTAATTCACAACACAATACTGTTCAAATGCTGTGGTAAGAGTTTGTAATTTATCACTGTGCAGTCTATCGACCTAGATGTCCTTATGTTTCTTAAATTGGGCATTGTAAATCAAATGGAGCCCTCTAGTGGTAATTGCATAAAAATATGACTGATCTTAAGTAAGGGGGGAAACCCTACAATGAGGGTCTCATTAAGATTGCATTGTATGATTGTGTGACAGGAGAGTGTGCAATCAATAATTACACATTACATGTGATTCATATTGATTTCATATTTTAAAATGTTTGCTTTAATTACCTAAAACGTTTCACTCTCAAATGTGTGTTTCTGTAGAGATTTATACAGCCCCAATAAAAAAAAATTGTCAAGTGTGATTCATGTTCTGTTCTTTTCATTGTTTTATTAGGTGTACATTCCAAGCAGAGTGGCTATTGTGCTTCAAAATATGGATAAGCCAAACTGAAGATCTTCATAACCATCACTTCAGAAGCAAAATGTGGAGAAGAAATACCATATCAAGCACTCAGCATCACAGAATTCACATGGATGCTTCTGAAATTAAACATAGTAATATTAGGTCATTGAAATGTAGGATTAATATTTACATATAATTACAGTGCTCTCAAGTTGTTAAAACGTAATTCAAGGAGACAATATATGAAAGAGGTAGAAAGAAAAATGCATCTTTGCATTTCTGATGTTACAACATTACATTTTAAAACATTTCAAAGCAGCTGGCATTCTCAATTAAGTTGTCATTTCCAGTGTCTTATCAGGAACAATGTTGTACTAAAAGTGTTCTTACTCTGATTTCAGCAATTTCTTTGAATCCCTTTTATCATTTTGATATTGAATTCAAATATTCATTACAGATCATTGTCTCCTGTTAGAGAAGGATCATGTTGAAATAAAACATAAATAATCTGACAAAAGGAACCCTTGTGTCTCTGGGATCCCACTTTGCAGCAATTTCCAAGGTACAGTTAGGGTTTGCGGCTTTTCCAGTCAAATCACTGAGGAAAAAGTCCTATAAGAATATTGTCCCCTGCCTCTTTTGTTTAATGAAAATTGCATAGTAAAGTCTTAAAAGCTAGTGGATGAGCTGGGACATGAATCAGTTGGGTTCCAGTCATGGCTCTCCATCATTTACCTATTGTGTGACCTTGGACAAGTCATTTCATCCATGTTCCTCAGGTTCTACATCTGAAAAAGGGAGTTCATGATGCATACCTACCTGTGCAAACCATTTTGTGGTGAGAAGTGCTCTGTCAGAGCTAAGTACTATTATGTTTACTGAAATGGTACAGTAACTGAAACTATTTTTAAAAGAACCTTTACTCCTTTACATATCTGTTCAGAAATCTCATACTCATTGGTTTCACTGCTTCCTAAAGCTGCCATTTAACTTGGAGCACTTGTAATGTTAATCTTGCATTTTTGTAATTAAAAAATATATTTTGCTTGCCCTGGAAGAAAAGGTATTAGAAATACAGTTATATTATTCAAACTAAGCCTTTTTGATCAAGCTATTTAATAGTTTGGATTGCTGCCTAAAATAGTTGAAGTAAATTCTTTTGAAATATTCAACAGAGAAAATGTCCACAACAGGTTATATTCATTCATAGTTCTATGTGTCAGTCATCCTCTGTGTAAGCTTTGTCATCTAAATGGCCTAACATTTATGCCCACACTGACAAAAATGTTGCACACTTTTCATTATACTTATTAGAACTTTTAAGTTGGAAGCATTTCAAAAACAAAACAATAAGTGGGACAGCGTAATATAACTGATGGGAAATAAAACTATCTTGATAGACTTCATGCATTAAAAGGAGTTCATGAATATCCCAACTCTTTTCTGTGCCACAGATATACAAAAGACAAATACCGTATGCCACAATGCAATGTAATGTCACGTCTCCCCCCCCCCCACACCATTTAATTCATTGTGTATTAATGAGCTTTAAAAGCATCCTGTCTGCTTAAAAAAGTACACTGAAGTGTTGTAATAACTGGAACCAATTATTGTTTCCAAAGTTGTAAACTTTGTAGTGTAGTAAATAGCAATGTAATTATCTGCTATATTTACATTAAATTGATCTACTAATATATTCTGTAGATTTTACTGGCGCAAGTTCCAGCGTTCCAAAATGTAATGCAAAGCAATTGCCCTTGTCAAACTTTTGTGCAAGAGAAGCAATAAATGTGTGATGTGAAGTAGAAACTGTAAAATTACATGCAAATAAACTGTGAGAAGGGTAAAACATAAATGCATATGTGGTTTTCATTGCTCATAAAAATGTATAATAGTCTAAAACTGGAGGCTAACACTAGATATTGGTGGGGTTCAGATATTTGCCTCAAGCAGTCAGAAACAATCTAGTGAAAATGGTTTGCTGCTCAAGAATGACCTGTTGTCCCTTTTACATATTGAATACTGACAAAAGATAATATTTAAAAAACAATTAAAAGAATATTAAGCCAGGCACTTCAAAGTTAGGAAATGCCAGAATGAAGGTTGTCTGTG
This sequence comes from Rafetus swinhoei, assembly GCA_019425775.1. Classification (NCBI taxonomy): domain Eukaryota; kingdom Metazoa; phylum Chordata; order Testudines; family Trionychidae; genus Rafetus; species Rafetus swinhoei. The sequence goes on along the minus strand of CM033437.1, from coordinate 182,560,645 downwards.
CAATCTTAGTTTGACCCTCCTTGTATGTATTGCATTATAAAACAGTCTTGAATGACATGACCACATATTTTTTTCAACAGGATGCATGTCTCATTTGTTGCACAGGATGGACCTGTTCTGGGGATCAAACAGGGCTGTGTTATGAAGTGCGCTGCTATCTATATGATCCCTGCCTCATTGGTTAATAAGTTGGGAGATGTAAAGTGAATGGGAGGTAAAAAGACGGTTAAAGAGAGAAGGTCGGTGGAGTAATCTACTATATATTTGAGATGGTTTGTCTGTTTATTCAAGAACTCCTAAATGGGAAGAGCTAGGATCACCAAATTCGGAATACAGCTTACTCTTATCATAACACAAAGCAATGTATGGGTTTGGTTGTGCCAAGAAAATGGGATGTGCCTGGAGTAGGATTGCCTCTCATAAAACCCTACAGAGAAGAGACAAAATCACCAGCCAGGTGAAAGGGCTGGCTAGGGCAGATCCCCCACTCCAGGACTGCCCCAGCCATGAGCCACCCACCCCCAGTGTCCTTTAAGGAGGGCGGGGAGAGAGGGCACTGAAGCGTCTCCTCCTCTCCAATTCGTATGGGAACATTGCTGGCTTTTCCCTTATCAGGGAGCAAGGGGCAAGTGCACAGTTTCCTTCATTCTTCACTCTGGCTGGGGAGCGCAGAGGACAGATGAGCTGTGCACTGTGCTCTCGCTCCCTGACAGGGGCAGGAGGGGGAAGAGCAAGTAGCCCTGGTATGACTCTCAGGGGGTGAGGGTTCCTACCATCCCTGCCCACCCTCTGAGATCCACACACATACAGACTTCTGCCCAGAGACCCTCTTCACCCGCCAACCCTGACTTCTGCATCCCCCACACCTCTAGCTCCTTGCCCAGAGCCCTCCTTAAGAACTGGAGCAACACTAGGTAATGCTAGTGTTTTAGATAGATCCAATGGAATGTCCCCCTATAGAACTGGATTCTGACCCGGCCTGGGCCACAGGATTCCTCTGTGATGCTGGGCAAGTAATTTAAACCAAAAATTTTACGTATGGCCACTGTTCTTCCTTTTCTTGGTATCAAGCTTGTGACACCTGGAGTGCTATTTTGCAGAAGTGCTGTGCGCTTGCAGCTGAGGACAATGGTAGCTGTGCACTGAATAGATGAAGTGCCATCTAATGCTAAGTATTCATGACAGTCAGGCCCTAGGCTTCTCAGACTGGGCATGCAATGTTAGTGGATACACTTGACAATTTTGTCTTTAATCTCAGTGCTTCAATTTTCCCATGTGACAAATTGTAATAATATATCTCCTCTCACAAGGGTGCAATGAAGATACGTGCATTAATGTCTATAAAGTGTTAAGATACTGTAGTGGGACCATAACAAGAAAGTCTAAAGGGAAATTAATAATTATATATTCAGTGAGTTTGGGGGTTATATATTACATGTTGAGAATAAGAAATATTGAAAGAACAACTACTCATTGAGTGCATTCCATCCTGTACACTGGTATAGCAGTTGTGAGGAGAAAATAGTATGTGTTCATATAGTTGGACAGTATTATAGAGTATACGCACAGAGGGGTCAAATTAAGGCTGCACAAGCTCTTATTCTGACACTTACAAATTTCAAGTGCTTTATTTTGCATCCTTATTTTTTTTTAATGTGCTTTTCTGAGTTTTAAAAAATTAAATGGTAAAAAATATATAATTATGTGGAATCATTTATCCCCACCCCACCCCCAATTTGTCATCTCACTCGGTCTTGAAAGCTTAGATCCATGGCATGGTCAACGGCCATTTGAAATAACTGATTTCTACTGCTACTGTCTTGTCTGTTATCTTCTGCGTGGACTGATAGTTCAAGAAGATTGAGACACACCCTTGCTAGGGAGTTCCAAAGGAACTCACTACTTAGCAAAGGAATGCTGGCACGTGATTATAGGGTTGAATTCCAGGTCTTGTAGGGCAATGCTCTCTAGTGGTTAGACTTTTCTGGCCCTAGCCCTGCCCTTTTTCTCTTTTACTCACATCTTCCCCCCTTTCCTCTGTTTCTGTACCTATTCCCCATCCTTGTTCTTGTTTCACCTCCCCTGCCCCCCCTTGTCTTCTGTTCCTCCTATTCCTTCTCCCTCTGTCCTCCTCCCCTCTGTCCTGCATCTCTTTCCTGTCATCTCATCTATTTCTCACCCCTGCCTTCAAGATGGACTGTTCCATCGTCCTCTGTGCTGCCTGAGACCCTGCAGAGGGACCGCTGAAAGCACAGCAGAAACAGACTTCATGGTCTTGGTTCCTGTAACCTGCACAACAGTGGCTTCCTGAAGTCCTGAGATGGAGTGTGCTCAGGTTTTGTGAGAATGGTGAACTTATCAGCACACAGAAGATCTCAAAGGATGGAGAATGACCAGTACACATGGTATTTAGCACCTGAACTAATAGGTATTTCTTGAGCATGTGGAAATGAAATTTTCAAAGGCTTATACCTTGGTCACATCTGGGTGATTTTTCTCAGCATAGCAAAAGACACTTCCTTGATGCAAAAGCAACCTCCCATATCAAAGTCAAGATTTTGCTTAAAACCAAGAGTGCTGGAATTTGACAACAAAACACTTTCAGAAATGTGTTAATGTGGGCAAAATTTCCTTAATTTCATTCTCAAAAATGGCTGACATTCTCCAAAAATCTTAACCTTTGAGTATTCAGGCTTAAGTTTTCCATGCCACATGCTGCCTCTACTTATCTAATAAACAACTAGAAACAGGGCTTATAATGACATATAGTGAGCAACCTTAACTATAGACCTCGCTACCTATGCCATTATATTTTCTATTTAAAGCATGCTAAGAGAAATGACTTTGTAAAAATATCTGAAATGAAACGGAAACCTTTTCTAGAAACTGCTAGAATGTAGTTTCTAATTATAAACTACATATTTTTCTTTGATTGCTTGATCATATTCATTCTAATCAGATGTGTGCACATGTCATGTGCACAGTAGCTGGGAAATTTTATCCCTAACAGCTAGCTGTCGTGTCATCCTCAGTGCCCTCCTTTTCTCAGTTCCTTCTTATTGCAAGTGATGGTGGCTAGAGCTCTCCCTTATACACCTTGCTTCACAAGCTGAGTAGTGCATCTCTCATTCATCTATATATAGGATGTCAGCAATCTTTTCAAACTAAAGAGCCAAACTACATCAAAATTCAGAACAAATGGTCAACAAAGATCCATATAACCATGACCTTTGCATGACTGAAAATATACAACTTAATATTATTGATAATTGACATGATTAATAATAGCATAAATGAAATATTGTGCTCACAGACTTTATTTAATGGGACTTCTGCTGTTGCTAGGGGTGCAGTTTGCAGATGTGAGGGTGCAGAAGTCAGGGTTGTGGGCAGGAGCTCGCGGTGTGTGGGAGCTGCAGGAGGCAGGGCAGGGCACTGGGGATGAGAAATAGAGTATGTGGCAGGGTGGGGAAGGGCTTGGATCCGGGTTACCTTACCTGGGCTGCTACACCTAAGCATAGGGAGGTTAAATTTTGATTAATCAGCTAATTGAGTAATCGATGGAATTTCCATCGACTACTCAATTAGTCGATAAGGGGAGCTCTTGCCATCCCGCTGCACCTCTGCCATGGAAATGTACAAGAGCTGCCTGCTGCTCTTGTACCTTTCAAAGGGTGAGGCACAATGTCAGGACCCCGGGTGAGCGGGGACTGCTTCAGTTCCTGCTCGCACTGTTTCCTCCACTGCACCTCTGCCTCCCTTCCCCCAGTACCAGTTCCTGCTGCCCCCCTTGGTGCCTCTGATGGAGGCAGCAAGGAGGGCGGGGAAGCGACTAGTCAAGTAGTGACTTGGCTACCTGATAAGCCTAGGCCTAATAGGTAGTTGATTAGTCGTTTACATCTCTATCTGGGCAGCAGTGGTTGGACAAGGGGCCAGGCCAGGATTGCCACTGCCGGATCGTGGCCTCTCCTCCTACCCATGCTGCAGGAGGAGAGAAGCTGCCACCTGCCCTTCCTGTGGCCAGGAAGGGGCCAGACCATGAGGCCTGTCCCAGGATCGGGGCTGGGGACAGGACCCTATGGCCAGATGGATGCTGGACCACAGCTGGGGCTTTGTTGGCCAGACTTTATTTTAAATAAAGTGAAATATGGTCAACACAAAGGGCTTCAACATTGTCTTTATTTACAGCAGGGGTGGGGAACCTTCTTTGGTCGGGGGCCAGTAACCCACAGAAAAATTAGTTGGGGAACGCACAAGTGAGAAAAACCTCACTCTCCATGGTGCTCCACCCCTATGGTGGGGGGGAAGGGCAGGGAGCACTGAGGTTCAAGGCCTCAGGCCAGATTAACTCTTCTGAGGTTCCAGGGTTAGTGGGTTTTATGGCACCCCTAGGCTCTGGGGTGGGGCCAAAAATTAGGGGTTAAGTGTGCAGGACGGAGCTGCCAGTGAGCTAGGAATGAGGGTTTGGATAGTCTGTACCCTCATGTTTGGAATGGACATGAACAACCCATCTCAACAACAACAATTACAAAAGGTGAGTAACCTTTTTTTCAGCAACTGGAATATGTAGTTTGTAAACAGAAGTCAGTCTCATCTCCTATTGTTGTATATTTTGGCCCTTACTTTATCTAACTTCTAGTGCTACCGTGCCATGTTGGGAAAGTGTCAACCAAGCTGAGTTCCGACTACAATGCTATTCTGGAGACTGAGCAAGTTACAATAGTAACTAGAACTCTCCTAGATGAGCTGCCTTTGCAAAGTAGGTCAAAGCTTGTTTTCATTTTATTATGAACCGTAGGGTTGCCAACCCTTCTGGTTTCAACAGGAGTCTCCTAGAATCAGCCTTGAGATCCTGGAAACTCCTGAAGCCAAACCTGGAGCTTGGCTGCTAAAAGTTCAGTGGCACAGTGAGGCTAAGGTAGGGTCCTTGCCTGCACTGGCCCCACATAGCTCCTGTAAGCAGCTCACTCCCTATGGCCCCTAGATTGGGGGAGGAGGCAGGGGGTCTCCACATGCTGCCCTCACAATGACTCCACAGCTCCCATTGGCTGGGCAGTGTGTAGAATTACCTGGGCCCCACCCCTAGGCTCTGTAGGGACGTGCTAGTCTCTTCCCAGAGTAGCATGGGGTTAGGGCTGGCCAGGAGCCTGCCTTAGCCCTGCTGCATGCTGCCTGAGGTAAGTGCCACCTAGCTAGAGCCCACACCCCAACCACCTGTCCCAGCCTTGCGTCAGCATCCTGCTCCTCCTGCACCCCAGTCACCTGCACTAACCCTGACCTCCCTGCCACACCCAGACTCCCTCCCAGAGCCCCCTCTCACACCAAAACCCCTTGCCCAATCCCAATAAAAGTGACTGAGGGTGTGAGAGATTGAGTGACGGAGGCAGGTGGGATGGAGTGAGCAGGGGCAGAGGGCAGGGCCACGGTGTTTGGGTGATTAGACAACCCTAATGGGCATTGTCAACCAATCAGTTTAAATTCATCAACTTTTCATTTAGGTGTTGGTGGAATTTGCAAGCTGGCTGGCGACAAAGCATATACCCTTGCTCCGCCTTATGTTTAGATATATTAAATCGTACTAACACAGTGCAGGCAGAAGATGGTGATGATTATTTACAGCATTAAGAAAAGCGAACTACAAAAGGAACCTGGACTGAGAGCCAGAGAATAGACAGATTCTACCCCTAGAAAAATATGCAGGAGGCTTGTCACTTAGGAGGGTGGTGGTGCACTCGGACACCAAAGAAGTACACAGGCATTACACTGTCCTTTTTCCCTATTCAGAAATCTTTTTATATGTCTTAGTCCTGAAGGGGCGCTTGGATCTCTAGCAGAAAGAAAAACTCCTCTGCGCCTGAGTATTCGCTGATCCCAAAGAGATTGGTATTGGGTAGCTGTATTGTGTAACTGGAAGGTGGATGCAGAAGATAGCTGAATACAATATCAGGCTGTTACAAAAACCACCAGAAAGGCCAGAGGTTGGGTACCATTTCTTGACAAACACAGCAGTTCAGGATAAGCCATCAAGTGTAGACACCGCTTATGGCCTCCTGCCAGAATTACAGCATTGTGTTGTCTGTACTCAAACATGGCTCCCTGTAAAGAGAGGAGAATTTGTGGTTAAACTGCTCACATGATGCAGACAGAAGCAATCCCTCCACAGAGAGGCCCCCTGCAGAAAGACTGGACTAAACTGGGCTACTTGAGTACTGTTGGGTTGATGATAGACTAGACATTATTTATTAGTAGTAACCTCATGCAAGAGTCTAGGAGTCTTAGTCATTTACCAGGACCCCATTTGTTAAGAGCTCTACAAACAGAATAAAAAGACATGCATAGGGACTGTACCATAGGGTCAAGTTCTCTCAATTGCGTGGAATAATCAATATCTTGTTTGGGAAAAGGCTGGCTGGCCACAGAGTATTAACTTCTATCACAGGCCCCAGGCTTAGATCTGCAAGGCAAGATCACAGTCAGGCCTGTTGAGCAGTCCTGGGGCTGTAGCCCAGGAACCTGGACTGAGAGCCAGAGAATAGACAGATTCTACCCCTAGAAAAACATGCAGGAGGCTTATCACCTAGGAGGGTGGTGGTGCACTCGGAGACCAAAAAAGTTCACAGTACCAAATTAATTGAAATGGTCAAGAGTCCCTGCATATGAGATGCTATACTCTACTTTTGATGCTTGGGAGAGCCAGGTTCTGGGAGATTTGATAATTGCAATACAATGGGCTTTACAACCACTAAAACCCAACTGTCATGTGACTGAGGTAAGATGTTAATCACTAGATTTGGGAAAGTTTAACCACAATTGCCCCAATCATGCAAAGTGAAATTCACCTCTGTTTAGAGGCCAGCACACACCTATGACCAAATCAGTAGAATAGCGCTTAGAGGCATTAAGGCCTTGCACTGGCTCTACACAGGGATGAATTCCAGGTATTGAGAGACAGTGCCACAGCCAAGAATACACTGGATCAATTATCATGCTCCATGGCTTTCCTAGATACCAAAGTGCACTCCGTCTGAAGCCTGAACATGCCAGTGGTGTACAGTCTATCAATTTGTTCCTTACATACAAAATACACAAGAGTAGAGCTAATTCCTGCGCTTTGCATATAAAATGCAAATTTGTTTACTTTCCTCTTAGAGTGTGATATTTTTACAAGCCTGTTTTGGGACTAAAATGACTCACCACACAGAGTCCGTCAGCTCCTTCAGTACAGTGAATAAGTAAACATTCCTCCACTTCACACAAACAACCCTGCATGGAAAAATACATTTTATACTTGGACATGGTGTATTTTCTTAATTAGCTCTCCAAAGCTAATCTACAAGCCTGGGCTTATTTCATCAGTCAAAAAGGGGCTTTCTGTCTTCTGACAAAAACATGCCACAGTAACAGAGAGCAAAGTGGTTACGAGAATTGAAAAGGCAAATGGAGTTTTTCCTCAAATTATTATTGGAGAAGGGTGTTGTCAATTTATAAATAGCATTTGAAGACTGCAATTCCTCTTGCCTGAAGCTGACAGACAGGAATCATACATATAGGTTATACAATTTAGAAAGGCTAAAAAAAAAAAAAATTGTTGGCCCAATTCCATTGTAAAAAATATACAGAAGCAAAGGTCAATGCATGAAAGAAACACTGCAAGAAAGCAATGGACAAAATTTCAAAAGCTACACAAGACATGCCTTTGTTGCCGTTAATTTAATTTTCCGCATGTTTTCTGTAATACAGCGCAGTTACTTGAAGGAAATTGCAATTTTATTTTTTAAAATGCTGGATAAACTTCTGTGAAGAGGGATTAAGTGTGAAAGTTACTTATGTTTACAAGTAGAGGAGTTATTCACATTTGTCTATAGCTATAATCGCATGCTGGCAAAGCCAGGAGTAACACAATGGACTTGGCTCAGAGTTAAAACACAAAGACGACTGACCCCACTGACTTTTGTTTTCACTGGTACAAAGGTGCTTTAAAAATGTTCATTAACATACTACAATTATTGTACTGTATTCCTAAGTGGAGAAAATGCACTTACAGTGTTTACTACCTGGTAACTAAATTAGGTCATCATGTGCCATCTCCCTCTGGTGGACATTGCTTGGTTCACCTGGCAGTGAAACTCACTGGAAGTGGGTGGCAGACAGAGCATCAGGGAGGAGAGAGACTGGGTACCTCATCCACCACCTCTAGGAAGGCTCTTTCAGTTTCAGTTTCTGAATGTGCAACTATTAACAGCTTTCTTGCTGGTCTGCCAAGGACTTTTCAATGTATCCGGGGGAGGGGAAATCTGAATTATTCAGCCAAACCGAATTATTCAGCCAATTGGTGTGTGGAAAATGTTGAGTTTTCCACCAAGTGCTTTTTCTGTCAGAACGTCATTCCCATTCCCAACCAGTTCTATACTCCAGATCATGGAGGTATTCAGATGACGTTACTCCCATATTTACTTGGTTTACCACATTAATCTGCGGTCCTTGCCTTATCGCCTGCACTTGTTTTCAATATGCCACAGAAACACAAGCTAAATACACAGAAATGAGGCTTAAAATGTTTACACAGAATTGATGTTGTGAATCTACAATTATTTTTATTGTTATTTTAATGTACCCATTTTGTTATAATAGCAGCCTTTAGTCATTGTTCTTCTGCCTGCTAAGGCAAATAATGTGCTTGTCTTATATACAGAAACTGCAGAGAGAAGCAAAATCTTTAATGTCTAATTTCCTAACCCTTATTTTGCACTTTTTCATCTGAAATGCAGATTTATAAATTGAAGTAGTAGATGTACCATTTCAGTGCACAAAATCATTACCAATAGGGGGTTCTGACTGCTGCTTTCCTTCCACCCTCACTCCTTTTTCTGAGGTAATATGTAAGAAGCAAATCATACTGAGGTTCTATAAGTTTTTTAAAAGTTAAGTAGTAAAGCGGGTAATTTCCATGTTTTGTTAGCATCGCTGTTAGCCTAAATACTTATAGCATGAGTTTTTCTTTTTCTTTAAAATGCTTTGGTCAGCTTTGCTCTGTGGAGTTCAATGAAAATAAATCTGACCCTTGAATGTCATTGAATTTTCAGTCTTGCATTTGGCATTTTGTATTGCATTTTACATAATTGATATTCTCAGCTCCCCCAACAGATTTGAGCTCTGTAGGAGTTTGTTTCCGTTATTCAAGACTCACGATGTTAACTGCACTTCTGACCCATCCTGGTCTGTCCAAGTACACTCCCAGTCTTTGGCCCTCTCTAGAAGTTTCTTGTTTCTGGGGTTGAATCACATGATTCTCCCACTCTCATTTTAAAAAGCCCTCTCATCGACAGCCAATTGTATTAGGTCCGTCGCCCTGATTAATGTACAAAATCTGCTATTTGAGGCTGTGTCTAGACTGCAGAGCTTTTCCAGGAACAGTTTCCGAAAAAGTGCACGTGTTCTTTTGGCATCCTTGTATCCCTCTCGGTGAGAGGAATAAGGGATGTTCTGAAAGAGGAGTTTTTTCCCAAAATTTTGCCCCATGCAGATGGGCCAAATTTCGGAAAAGCCTCTTTCGGAAAAAACGTGGAAAATTTCCCGGCGGTCTAGACATAGCCTTAAATAGAGTTACCCAAACAATTTACAATACAGAATTAGTTTCAATAAAGAGTCAAACAAGTTTATTTAGTGACAAGGAGATAGGATTTAAGTGAGTTGCAAATATAAGGCATTTAAGTCAGAAATGGTTACAAGAGAAATAAAGGTAAAACACTTTCTAAACAAACTAAACTTGGCTCCAAGCATCATAGCTGACCACAATGCAGGACTGCATCTGCACTCAGAGTCCAATGGCTTTTGTTGTATTAGGTGAAAAGGCTAGAGATGGATGGGGGGAGAGAACTTGGGGTGGTTTTGTCCCTCAATTTTACAGTTCAAGCACCCTTTGAAAATGCATTTTTTTTTTTTTAGAGCAACCTCTGAAATAAAGTTCTTTCCAGCTGAGAGCAAGGAGACATGGTGTCTGATAGGGAGGCCGTTTCCTACTGTGGCTTTCTAAGATTCAGATTTGTTTGTTTCTGATGCCCTTCTTTGCCAAAGAGGCCAGCACCTATCGAATGGCCATTATCAGCTTTGACACCTGACTAAAGGGTTCTAGTTGTTCTTTATCTTTCAGAAACACAGTTACCCACTCCTTAGATTTGTCTGGTAAACACAGTTAAGTCACGATTTTAGTATGTGTAAACTTTATATATAATGTTGCTACATGTAGTTAATCATGACACTGTTGATCAGTGAGTTATTCGCTTTCAAATGACACAGCACAAGGCACATGGCACACAGAGATTGTTACAATAACGTGTTGTGTGTGAATGCAAGGGTGCATTCGCTCACAGCAGTGGAGATAAGAGAATCTGAAGAACATGAAACATAAATCCAGAGCTGATTTTAGTGTATGGAAGCTGTAAAAATATTTCATTTTCTTCCACTTTAGTCAGGCCTTTGTTTGTTTGTTTTTTAAATTTTGCCAAATGCATTCATCTTCCCTGATGACCTCCCATTCCCAAATAGCTACAGATATTGTTTAAATGCAGATATTGTTACACTGATACGCTGTTCTAGCATTCTTGCTATCAAGCACTGTTTTAAAATCTGCAATAGTAGTACACTCTTGGGATCCATTCTGTTAAGTGCCATACAAACAGAGTCAGAGTCCAAAGAACTTTCAATCTGCATAGACAAGACAGGTAAAGTGTGGGAGAAAGGAAGTAGTTTTGTGTACAGGTGATCTATGGCACAGGGGGATTAAATGGCCTGGCCATGAGTTACTTTAACCATTTCCTTCCTGGAGACATAGACTTAGAAGAAGCCTGAGGTCTGGGCTAAAATGACTACATCACACAAACACCCTGGCAGGCAGGTGGCAGCAATATTGTCACTTGCTATGCACTAGTTGCTTGGTCTCAACAATACCACCACCACGACCCAGAGAAATTATCAATGACTCTTTCTTCTCTTCTTCCCTTTGCAGGTCAGAGTTACTACAGTGTATTGCTTTTCTTGGAAAGGTAATCCTTGTCAGTGAGTCTGGGAGTAGGATGCATGTTACAGGCAATACTGGGCACTGATGAGATGCAAGCGTAATAGTTCCATATTCCTCCTAAAATAAGTCAGGTACCTTGGCCTCACATTCTGCAAATGGTGAGAATTGTCTCAATGGGAATTTCTTCAGTTAGTCTTCTATTTCCCTCCTACTACCTCTATATGAGCAGTAGAACCTTCCCCCCCCCCCCATTCCCACTCATGAAGGGCAAAATTGGGGGAGGGGTTACTATCTGTTCCTTTTGCATTGGTTAAATGAGGTAATGTTGTCACTTAGAAGACTGGGCCTGAGTCATAAAATTCAGACCAAATCGGAACTCCCCCAGAATTCTGGAGCTGCTTCAATGCAAGTTTTGGTGCATCTATAATTTTTCTATCCTTACAGATTACTACTAAGCAAATACAAATGCCTACTGATAATCTTAAAGAATCATTTAAAAATGGGCTAAGTCTTGTCACTAGGATGTCCTTGCAAAGATGGTTGTATAAGGGACTTGAGAAAAGGAGATGTGTACATTTAGTTGGGTGTGCTTTTGTTTGTGGAATTAGAGTTTTAGGTATCAATATGGGTTCTTGGGCTGTGCTCATCATCATGGTATCCAAGCTTGAAACTATGCTACACCTGTACACATCTCTGTAAACCTCCCTTCTACCCCCTTTTTTAGTCTCATAAAACAGCCCCTGCTGCCACCAGGGATTTTCTGTCTTCCCCCTAGACCCCTCCGGCCTCCAGGAGCCTTCTGTATCCCCCCTCTGCCAAGGGGGAGGGGAAGATTTGGGATGGGGAGGTCACTTACCCAGTCTGGTGGCAGACAAGATGGCAGAGCCTCAGCCCTCTTGGCCACTCTCTTGGTGGTGATCTGCGCCACTGGTCCCTCTGCATTTAGTTGCTGCTCCCAGTGACCACTCTCAATATCACGTCCCTCCTTTATGTGCCCCTTCCTTTTGCATCCCTCTTCTCTCTGCTCCTCCTCTTCCATGTTATGGAAAACAGTCCCATTTCCAGCACTTCCTGTTTCCTTGCCACTACCAAACCATGACCTTGTTTTAAGTTAAGTTAGGATAAGAGGAAGCTGTATGCCATATTTGGTGGTCCTTGCTCTTACCGTTTAGGAGGAGTTCTTGAAGAGACAGACTCACACATGGACAGACACAGACGGACATTTCTAAAACATATAGATAAATAGGGTGTGGATGTGTGGGTATGCTGGGGTGTGGGTAGAGAGAAACTTTTTTGTACGTATGAGTATATACGTAGAATTTGCACGAGGTGGGGAGGAGTGCAATGAGATTGCGTGGAAAGATTCAGTGTGTTAAGTCCCTGATTTAAATTCAACTCAATCTTAAGTGTGGAACCATAACTAATGCATCTATAATTTATATTGTGTGTGTAATACATCTCTAATTCAAATGTAGAGACCACTTGTAGTGGCATGAACACCTTTTCCATGGTTTCTGGTAAGGGTAAGTAGGCCCATGCCCTCTATCATTTCTGGAAGTCAAAAAATAATTACCTTCTGCTGCTTTGAGCTAGCACATTGTTGGTCACTACCTCATAATCGCCGCTACTCTTCTGGTTGTAGGAAATTAAATACAAAAATCTATATTTAACATTAGGTTTTTAATGTTAAACAAAACCCAGGGTGATCTGAATTAAGGAGAACACAGCTATTTAATCATTGTAGATGTAAGCCAGGGGTCTGAAGGACTGCTTGAAATGCAGCCAGCTGAAGTGGTTTAGCCTTGTAAGATAATTAACTGTTGATATGTAAATACAGCTCATGCTGGGATGGGGAAGGAATCCGGGGTGTGGTTATGTAAATCCAATTCAGCCAGGGCTGATGGAGGATTGATTGTTAGAATGGAATGTGATGTACTGTAACTAATTTAGGCTGTTGTGGGGTCATAAATCATGCTACCCCTAAATGTGGGAACTGTAAAATATGACACCAGTGCTTGCAGGAGAGATACCATCATTGTAAGAGGTCTCAGATGAACAAGCCACCCCCTTCCAGAGTTGAGTGAACTGAGTTGGGGGGGAAAGGGCTTGAGCCAGTCTGCTTCATGCCTGCCAGATGTGAGCTGTAAGACTGGTTCAACCTGCCTCTTTCCCCCCTTGTTTTAAGGATAGACCTAAAGCAGACTGCATCAGGAGTCTTTTTGCTAGTCCAGTGGAAGCTGAAATCTTTTGCCAGCCTAGGTGGTGGCTAAAGAGTTGAAATCACTAAATGCTGAAGTCACTGGTTTGGCCTGGAGCCAGATCCATTGCAGCCAGCAAGATTGCTGGCGGGAGCGACCGGCGGGCAGCCGGTAGGAGTGGTGGCGGACGGCCAGAGCAGCGGCTGGCGGGAACAACTAGCGGGTGGCCGGTAGGAGCAGGGGCAGGCGGCGCAAACAGACCACAGGAGCAGCACAAAGGTTGCCTGAGGCTCAATGAGTGGAGTCATCAGGGTGATGTGTCAGGGTCCGCACTGACTGGACAGAGCTGTAAGTGGGGCGTTTGAAGTGGAGTACAGAGAAAGTTTAGGTGAATGAATGGAACCCTTACATTGTTGGACTAGTGATCCTGAGGGGCAAAGGACATTGCTCAATCCATTTGAGCTGGGACGGTTACTCGTGGGGGGTTAGGAACTATGTTTGTGGTATTTTTCCGAGCTAATGTCATGTAACTCCTCTCCCTCTTTAATTAAAAGTTTCTTTTCTACACTCAGACTCTGTGCTTGCAAGAGGGGAAGCATTGCTTCTCAGAGGCGCCCTGGGGTGTGTGAATTTCCCAGGCTCCTGCGTGGTAGCTTGAGCCGGTTCTGTGTGAGATGGATGAAAAGGGAACCCTAGATATTGAACCCAGCCCTGGCTGCTGCTGGCACTACCTGGCAGAAGGATTACATACTGCACATTTTTTCTGTCTCCAACATAATTTCCATTGAAAAGCCCCATGTAGAAGTGAATACTTCAGTGCTTACAGCTGCTCTGTGAGTTTGGTGTTCACAGACGAACGTCAGTTGAAGAACAGAATTCATGCACATTGCAAGGAATTTCACATGAAAATCTTTATTTAAATGCCCCTACAAAAGCGGTAGTGTTGGCTTTGCCTTGAGTATCCATTGTTGTCTGCAGTTTGTCTGAGCCAGTTATGGGCAAAGTGTGGTCCTGTGACTATATACAGCCCACAGCCTCCTCATCAACAATCAGTAGCTTCTTTCACCCTGTGGCTATACAGTGAGATCAAAGTTCATTGATATCCCAATCCTGCTGACTCTTAAGGCTTCTCTACCCTGAAAAGTTATATCCGGAGACTTGCTGGTGTCCTGGGCAAGATGGGAGGGGGCCTGGCTCCATGCCCCACAAGGGCGGGGCTGGGACTAGCCTCCCCAGCCAGCTTTTCGGGGCAATTGGAATGTACCATGTAGGGCTCCGGTAGTGATTCACAGAGCCTGAGGCGCTGGCCACTGCTGTGGGACTGGCAGCAGCCAGTGTAGGGCTAAAGAATAAAATTGCCACTTTAATGAATTATATCTACCACTATGACATTATGTACCCCCATGAATTGCGGATTTTATAAATGAAATGGGATTTTATAAATGAAACCGTGTTAACCATTTTTGGATGAATGTGTTAGAAGCTCGTTAAGAATTGCCTCTGAAGAATCCATTGTAACTTTTTTTACTATTGTAACTTTTGAAACCCCGTTTTAACTCTGTTCTGCCTTGACTCTGTTTAAAAGTTAGGTGTGTGAGCGTGTGTAAACTCATTTTGAAGTGTGAAGGCGTGGGTGTGTGTAATGGGATCAGTCCACAATGCCAGCCCATCTCGGTGACCAGCTGCCAGCACCACCTTGATGGCAGAAGAACAATGCAAGGAAGCTCTGCAAAAGAACCCACTCAAGAAAGAGAAACAAAGCCCCAACAATAAAAAGATCTATGTCGCATCTGCCGTTAACTGATGATTCATGGTTATACAGTGTCCTGGGGCAGTGGAACAGGCCAGGATCTATGGACTAAAACATACAAAAATATGGGTACAGCAATAGAGTTGGGCCTTTTGGTTCTACGATCATCCTCCAGAAGCATCTGTGTGCACTGACATGACCCAGCTCCCCACTTTATGTGTAGATCACCTGGCCAGTGGACTAGCATGAGCATTATATCCCATGCATAGAACTGTGTGTGTGTGTGTGTGTGTGTGTGTGTGTGTGTGGTGAATATTTTTCGTAGCTAGGGATGGCAAATGGATTTTGCATTCACAATAAACATGGCATATTGCCTTATCCCCTGGACAAGGTTCTGCTAGTTCTATTTCTCAGTTGCAACACCAGGAGCCCTGGGCCCTTTTAAATCATTGGGGCCCTAGGCAACTGCCCCCTTTCACTCACTCACTCTCACACATATCCCATTGGCGGCTCTGCACCTATCAGTAGTGTAGACATAGCCTCAGGCACACAGGGCTCATACTATGGGGCTTCTCAGAAACTGGGCTCCAGCTTAAGTAGGAACATCTACACTGCTATTTGAGCCCTGGAAGCTCCAGTCAGTTCACTCAGACTCTGAGGCTAAGTCTACACTACAAAGATCTATCAGAAAAAGGTATGCAAATTGCGCTCCGCAATTTGTGTACCTTTTTCTGATAGTTTTTTCGGAAGAGGCTTTTCCGAAGTTTGGCCTGTCTACACTTCGGAAAAGCCTCCTCTTTTGGAAGAGCGCTTCTTCCTTGTGGGAAGAGGGAGATGGGGCTTCCAAAAGAGCATGTCTTCTCTTCCGCAAAAAAAAAGCAGAAGAGCAGATCCATTCCCTGGATACAGCGGAGTTTTTCCAGGATACCTCTGCTATCCCAGAAAAACCCCGTAGTGTAGACATAGCCTGAGGGACTCTGCCACGGGCTGTTAATTTTTTCAGTGCACATATCCCCTTACAGTCCATTTTAATATAATGCCATGATCAAGAGAATTGGTTCCTTCTTTTACAGTCCACTAATTGCTTTAGGAAGAAAAAGAGCTGCATGGGATTGGTATGGGAAATTAATTACAAGGTAGCAAGTGTCTGAACATAGTGAAGTTCAACGTATAAAGAGATAGGTCTCAGTCCTACAAGATGCCCAGGACCCCAGCCTTGGTCTAGCAAATACCATAAGGTTAAGCAAATGAGTTCTCCCATTGAAGTAAAATGATTTAAAATAAATATTCAAGCTGTTATCCATGTCCTGACCAGAGTACTCAGCACCATGCAGAATGGAGGTGGGACTTTCAAAAGGCTTACAGAGCCAGTTCCTATTGCGTTTCTATGGCATTTCAATACCTGACTCCCTTGAGACCCTTGGAAAATTCTAGCCGGAGACCAGAGGGCTAAAAGCAAAGCCCATTTAAAAATCTACAGAAAAACTCCCATTGACATCAATGAGCACTGGATCCAGCACACAGTCTTTATTTTCCTGATGTCATCTTCTCCTGTCCAGTTTATCAATTACACATGCTTTCCTTAATTTTCGTTAAGTGGCCCTTATGCTCTCACACTGCATGTATTTTTTTAAATTAAATTTTGAAGGTCTGTGATGCTTACTATTAGAATCAAACACATTTCAAATCCAAGTGAATCTATTTATATAGTTTGCTACTTGAACTGCAATAGTGCAAACATGAAAAATGAAGTGAATGGGTTCCTCTTGAAGAAGAAAAATATATTCACTCTTGATAAAAGATCTTTTGATCATTCAATCTTCACTATTTGATTTATCTCATCTTCCCACGTTAATTTGTTTTTAATCCCTTCACCCTCTGCATTCTAAGGTTTTCTAGTTTCAGTAATATCTTTGAGATGGCTAGATTGATGGACTACAAAATTGAACACTTCTGAACTAGGAGAAAAAGAGCTTAAATACTTGAGCTAACATACAATACATCCTCCACTTGATACAATGGAAATCCAACTTTCCAGTAGCTTGACCCTATCCCAGAAGTTGGAAATTGATGTATTAGTTCATCTATTCTGTATTGTTCCTGAGAGCAAATTTTTCCAGTGCTTTGCCCAATCTACTTTTAAATGGGTCAAGTGGTGGGGCTTCAACTATTTCCCTTGAGACATTATTCCACAGAAAAATATACCTTGCTGATAGGCTTTTTCATATTTAGCCTACATTTTCATCTTTAAAAAAAATCTTTTTCTGATGTCTGTAACTATGAGGGTCCTGTGCAATACCAATACATATCCCCAGTTGCTGTTACAAATAGAACTTAAAAATATTGAAGGTCTCAATTTTCCATGCATTGAAGTGCATGCTTAATCCTATAAAACATTACTTAGGCAGTTAACCTGTTAAAGAAACCTAATATAAAGTCTTGTAATTTTTTTCTAAAGTAATCTAGAAGATTTTTCTATCATGGGCTTAGGGCTAGGGTGTCCCTTTGAATTGTCTTCAATTAAATTGCTCTTTCTTCTTTTTCTTTCTTTCTTTCCCTCGCTCCCATGCCAGCAACCACTTCTTTCTCAAGTGCCTATGGTCATCACAGCTATGGCAGTGTCTCACAGGGACAGAAGTGATTTCAAGCTTCACAAAACCATATTACATTACACCTGGAAACCTATAGACAGCTGGTGCATATCATGAAGTGCTGGGATCATGCTCATGGGAAGGTATGCCAATTAGTGAGTGGGACCTCTGGCACTAGCTTCACTCTCTGTTGATTTAAAACATAGCAGTGTGCAGCACAGTTGACTAATTTTGAAGTGACACATACCCTTACTTAAACAAGTGCCCTCAATCCTTGCGTCATCTTTTAGGTGCTTTCCCCCATCCTACCAGCATTTATGGCTTATCAGTAGTGAGCTTCAGTGGGACACTCATCCCTGCCCTAGTGCATTTGATACTGAGGTGCCTGGAACTTTGAAGGTGCAGTAAATAAGCCAGCCAGGTTTTACTCTAGCTCAGGTGTTTGGGGTTTTTGGTTGCTGTTGTTGTTGTTGTTTTTTTTAACTTTCTTTAGGTGTTGTTAAAAGTGAGATTTGAAAGCTATGTCATGAAAAGGCATGAGATGGGGAAATTCATTCTCCCAGCTCAGCTATGCACCTTTGCTGTCACTGCTGCTAAATATATTGTCCCTTCACTGAATTCTCCTGGTGGCCTGCTGTGTGATGGCTTTATAATAACAAGAATTCAGAGAAATGTGGGATTTAGACTTTTAAACTATTTGGCTCATTCTGCACTTGATCTAAACTGTCCAGACCTTTTAAACGAGGACATTAAGCTATTGGATTAATTAGTATCCCTTACATACGTCTTACTGAAATCCAGTCTGAATGCACAGGAAATTTATGGAAGAAAAGGTTAACTTCTTGAGGGTGGATTTTTTTGTTTGCTTTCCTACCTTCTTTTTTTATAAATCCTCATACACTGCTGATTAAAAAAGATCCATTGGATATAAACAAACTTTTGTATTAGCTTTATAGGAGATATATTAATTGCTTTGTTGGTCTAAAATAATGGTGGTTACTAGTAAATTAATCTGGCTGTTGATTGGGAGGGCAAGTTGCAATGCTTTATAAATTTAAATGCAACTTTATTTTGTTCTTTTCTTTGCTAATGGTATCACCCTTCAGAGGTTTCTATCAGATTATTTGAAGCAGGTCAAGCCCATTTCTTCATTGCACTATTGAATAATTAACAAAACACTTCCATATGGCGTGGCTGTGCTTCAGTAGCATTCAGCACATCTCTGCTCTTTGTGAAAGATCACATTTCTTTTCCAAAGCTTCTGTTTTGGTCTGCTTACATTTTGTGAAAATAAACAATATCCTACTGAAAATTCGTAATGTGATACACTGCCACCAGCTGTGTCTTATAGTTAATGTCGGCTCTGGGAGTGGACTGGGGAATGAAACAGTGAATAAAAACTGTTGATCTGACCATCAGTTAAAACAGAATCTGCTGAAAGAGCATGTTACCCTCTCAATGAGATTTCACAGTTTAGAAAGATAGATTATAGAAAGGTGCCCCTTATGCTGGAAATCTGATTCATTCTTTTTTTCTCTATCAGCATTTGTAAACAGAATGTACTTTATGGCTACTTCACAAGAGAAGGTTATGCTTCCTTTGGTGCATCATTTTTGAAAGCAAGATATATGCAGCAGTGCTTCCATTGACTCCGCAAAGAACACTGTGATGAACTACTAAAAGGCAGCTTTTATTTTACCATCTGAAGACTCATGGTTCCTGAAGCAAGGATTGTAGGCAACTTTGTGAACCTGATGCTCAATTTTCTTGCCCTTTAGGAACTCATAAATTTTCAGGAAAAAAATATTTGCTTTTAGAGGCTGCAGTAATCTATTAAAACATTAAAAGTCCTACTCCTCACCTGCACCAACATTTTTTTAAAGGTGAAATAACTCTCATGTTGCTGCCTATTGCAGTTTTGAGCCAACAAAGTTATTTGTTTTAAAAGTTCTATGCTGAGACATTTTTCCTCTTATACGTTTGATAATTTTTTTTAAACTGATTTTTTTTTTCAATGACTGGGGACATTGCATGAAAGCAGCAGAGATAGCATTTGTTTTTTTTTTTTTTTTTTTTTTTTTTTTCCAGTGTTTCATCTGCTCCTGCTGTTTATGCTTCACCTGGATACCTAATCCTTTTAGCGGTGGAGAAGATTATGAAGCTACAAACAAGGGATTATGGCTCTAGGTGAGGGATAAGCAGTTGATCAAATGAATGAAGGAGAAAAAGAGATTGTTGCAATGCAAAATACCCCTTCTAATGGGGGTGGGGGAGGAGAATCAAAAACAAAACTGAATAGGATTCTTCTTCAATAGGAAAATACTTCAGTGGGAAATGCTTCAAAGTATTCATTGAAGCATTAGTGGGTCTTTAAAACCTATGCTTCAGGACTCTGGTGCTGCTGTTCTCAGTCAGTGCCATACACCTGTGCAGACTTTGATTCTTTCCACCAGACTTTTTGTATATTTCTTGCCTTTCTAAGTATTGATATTTACATGTAGCTAGGCAAGGACAAGGAATAGGTCTAACTGTGAAGGGAGTAGGGAATAGTTTCTCTGTTCCTTCTGTTAACAGGTGCTGCCAATTCATTTCGCCCTTGGTTTTGCATGTATTTGTGATATTTATCACTATAAACCGTCCCCATGAAAGCCCATGGTCCTATGTAATTTTTGAGAGTCTCTAATGTGCCATAGGACTACTCATTAACTATGGCTATGTCTACACTACAGCATTATTTCGAAATAGTTATTTCTAAATAACGTATTTCGAAATAATGCGTCTAGACACAAAATGCATTTCGAAATAGCGTTTTGCTATTTCGAAATAGTGCGTCCACACTGATGGAACGCTGAATCTCATTTAAGGCCAGCCGAAACCGGTTCTGGCAGGGCATCAGGTCAGGAGTACCTTGTGTGGCTGCTGCCTGAGGCTATCTGAGACCTGTGCTTAAAGGACACCCGCCCCCCCCCGGACAGCTGGTTCTAAGGTTTCCCTGCTTGCTTGCCTAACTCGCTGAGGGACAGCAAAGCATTTTTTTCTCTGCATGCTCTGGTTGCCCTCACTCAGGACACCACAGCACTCTGCAGCATGGAGCTGGAGCCGCCCTTGGGTACTCTGGTGCTTCTCCTGGATGTGTTGCTGCGAGCCTGGCAGCACGTTCTGCAGGCAGTAACAGTCTCCCTGGTGTGCCCCACTGGGGGCTTGTGCCTTATTCCTCCCTCACGTCCTTTCACTTACCCCCTCCCTAACCCCTCTTCCTGCTGTACAATTAAAGACACATGTGTTCATTACAACAAAGCCTCTTTATTGAACAAAACTGGGGTGGGAGGGATGAAACTGTGGTGAGACTGGGGAAAGAAGGTGGGAGAGGGGAGGGGGAGGCAAGGGGAGAAAGCGGGAGGAGAAGCTCAGGGCTCAGGATTGGGGGTCTCGCCGGCCCAACTGTCTCTCAGCACCGCGGGTGCGGGGGCCTCGGCGTCCCTGGGGGTGTGGGGAGGGTGGGGAGGAAGAAGCAGGAGAGGGACAAGGAGTGGGAGGAGGAGTGGTAGCTGGGGAGGCAGCAGGGGCTGGAGCAGCAGGAGGCAGCAAGCTCTGCCCCAGGGTCAATGACAACCTGGGGGGCACGGACCATCCTGCCCCCCAGGATGTGGTCCATGGCATCAAAATAGGGGCAGGGGTCTGGGTCTGCCCCTGGTTGGGAGCTGCCCCCTGTGGCCCTGGCATACGCCTGCCGCAGCTCCTTGATTTTCATGCGAACCTGCTCCTGGGTTCTCATGTGGCCTTTGGTGGCCAGGCTGGCAGCCATCCGCCTGTAGACGGTTGCATTCCTCCATTTAGTGCAGAGATCATGGATGTTGGAGGCATCCCCCCAAACCTGAATTAGGTCCCTGATCTCCGCACTGGACCAGGCAGGCGCCCACCTTTTCCAGCCCCTGGCAAGCTCCTGGGAGCTGGCAGATTGGTCCTGGGGAGCAGTGGAGGGCTGGCTGGCACTGGCTGCCTGGCTCATGCTTGGGCCACTGGGTCAGGTGCAGTGACTGCTGGCTCTGGGCTGGCAGGCTTGGAGCTGGCACAGGTACTGTGGCCAGAGTCTACCCCTTTAAGGGCTCCTGGGAGGGGGGGAGGAAGAGGAGTTTTCTTGGTTGTGCCCAGAGTGGCCACCAGGGCACCCTGGGAAGGGCTGGAGGCCCCCTATTTCAATATAAGTGTCTACACAGCACTTATTTCGAAATAGCAATTTCAAAATTGGCGCTATTCCTTGTGGAATGAGGTTTACCAATTTTGAAATAAGCCCTCTGCAATTTCGATTTAATTTCAAAATAACGGTTTGGCTGTGTAGACGCTGGTAAAGTTATTTTAAAAATTATGGCTGTTATTTCGAAAGAACTTTGCTGTGTAGACATACCCTATGGGAATAAGTTGGTAAAAATCTTGTAGTGTGGTGTTTTATTTCTAGAATATGAAAATACTACAACTTGGAACAATAGCCAATCCTGCAATATATTAAGTAATCCCTTTGTAATGTGTCCTGTTCATATGGATAGTCCTAAAGAAAATCTTTCTGATTTGTGATTTGTCTTGTATAAAAGTCTATGAAATTATTTGACTAAATCTTGTCAGAATCACTGTTTTCTTCCTAGCTTGCCTGATTCTTACTGCTCTTAGTTGGCGTTTCTAGATCCTATAATAATACATATAATAAATACTTGCATATTTTCCTATCATGTTGTCAACTACATGGTATGTCACATTACTCTGTCCAAATACATGTTTCTGTGCTTAGAATGTTGATTGATGTCACTAACATCAATCTATTTAAAAATAGCAAATTAACAAATGCAGTTTTAATTTTGCATATAAACGAGGGCTGGTGGTTAGACTGGTAAGTAATAAATAATCCTTAGCTCTTCAGTGGTGCTTTTCTTCTGCAGATCTCAAAACACTTTGCAATGGAAAATATCATTTTGCAACAGAGGGAACTGAAGACAGCTGATACGACTTGCCCAAGGACTTATAGTATGTATATTTAATAACGTTTCTGGAAAGATCTGTCTGTTGGTACTTGAGTCAGCAGTTTATAGTCAAAGTACTGCCAGCTGACGAGTTCCAATATTTATAGTCAGGTTTCTTAACAAAGGTATGTACAGACTATGTCTAATTAATTGACTGTTGTACAATGCAAATCTTTCTCAGGTTTGAAGTCACCCAGTATTTATAGCAAACAACCTTTCTTATGGCCTTCTACATTGTGAAAAATATTTTTTCTGTCTCATCATTTTAAATGATTGCCTCATCATTATGTTGCTTTAGCTTCTTCCTTGTGAATCTGGCAATTAAAATTAGAATGGTGAAAAGTAAATTAAGTTCCACCTTGAAGAAATATTAGTCTACAGCAAATATGTCTTGTGTGATTAACAGAAAAGACAAATGTTTCTGTAAAGAAAACCTATTTTTTCCATGTGAAAGACTTAAATATGAAACTTTACCTCAGACTCCCTAAACCTACAAGACTGTCTGTGATTATAATAATCTATTTATAGTTTAGAGTTGTCAGTCTTTCTGAGAGTCCTCCTGTCTGTGCGTCTGGGAGTCTGTTCACGAATTCCTCCTAAACTGTAAGACCTAGGGCCACCAAATTTGGTGTGTAGCTTCCTCTTACTCTAACTTAAACCAAGGTCAGGGTTTCGTTGTGCCTGTAAAATAGGAAGTACTGGGAATGGGACTGTTTTCCATAACATAGACAGGGAGGTAGCACAGAGAGGAGGGGTGCGATACTGAGAGTGGCCACTGAGGGCAGTTATAGCACCAAGAGAGTGGCTGGGGCTCTGCCATCTTGCCTGCCTCCAGATCAGATGAGTAGCCACCCTGCCCAAAGCCGGACGCACTGCTCCGCAGTCTGTCAGGGTGGTGAGGCTCTGGGGCTGCCTCCTTCTTCAGTGCCCCCCTCCCCTCGGTATGCCGAGGCTGCAGGTGTGGGGCACTGAAGAAGGAGGCAGCCCCAGAGCCTCACCACCCTGACAGACTGCAGAGGGGCCACTGGAAGAGGGAAGCTGGAGGTGGGGCAGCCCTCAGGGCCTGGCCCTCTGCAGACAGCCTGCAGGCTGTGGGGGCCCACTGGAGGCCAAGGGCAGCCCTCAGATTCTCACCCTCTGACAGCCTGAAGGCCAAAGGGAGGTGACTAGAGGGGGGCATAGTCCCCAGACCCTGGTCCCCTTCCCAGACAGCCTGCAGGCCACTGCAGGGGCACCCCTCAGTCTTGCCTCTACTTCTGCGGTCTGGGGGCAGCCTTCGGAACCTTGGTCCCACAGGTTGCTTCCCCCAGCTCCTAACTTAAACTCACCCAAAGGAAAAAGCAGGCAGGCATACCTTTCATTTTAAATTTCAACACCTTCTGCTGTTGGCTCTCCTGGCTCCCTGACAACACCCTCTAGCTACCCGAGTTTAACCCTTTAGTCTCCGAACGCTGGCCAGCACTCCTCCTATCCATCACAAGGTCAGTATCATTATTCCCATTTTACAGATGGGGAAATTGAAGCAAGAGTGCTTATTAGACAGAAATGACTTAATAGATTCTTATTCTTATTAGATCCCTACTTGCGTCTGATGTGTAGATAACAACAGTAAAGAGCACAGTCTTTATCTTCAGTTAAACCTGGGGTCTCTTAAATGAGAGCATCTCTCTGCAAATCTCTCTAGAATGAGCTATGACTTTGCCCACTTAAGACTGGATTATTGTAATGCATACCATTGGAAAATAATTTGAAAACTTCAGCTGGTACAAAATGCTATGTTTGGATAGCATGGCAGCATTTGACCACTGGTGAGCCAATTGTACCAGTGTTTTGTGACCCATACTGGATTCGAATTCATTTTGTAACTTGCGGCTTTCACAGATTCATAGAAATGTTTAGCTTTCCGAGCCTTACATGATTTTGATTGTTGCAACCTTAGAAAGTAGTGTTTTTCCCCCCAGGGATTCTATATTAGTTGTAATCAGTTGTGGCACTCAAGCAGAGTGCCTCATGCTTTAGGGTTGGTCTGTGCTATACCTATAAGTCAATCTGAATTATGCTACTTCAGTTACATAAATTATATGTAGACAGCTTAGGTTGTCTTACAGCAGAATCGACACTGCAGTATGACAATGGGAGTAGCTTTCCCACTGACTTCCTTATGATTCTCAGGGAGCTGGAGCACAGAAGTTGGCAGGAGAGTACTCTGCCATTCCCTTAGTGGTTTTTCACCAGATCCACTAAATCAACACCGCTGCATTGATCGCAGCACCATAAATATAGAGAAGTCTTTAAAGAAGAGGCAAGACACTTTCAGAAAAAGCTATCTACAAGGGAAGTCATACCCTGTGCAGATGTGTCAGACTAGAGCCCAGATCTTCTGAATGCAGTTTGTGCTGCAAAGCCTACCGTAACTATTTCCTTTCTCACCCCAGCTTTCAACAGAAGTACACCTAGCTTAGTGCTACAGTGCTTCCAAGGCTGAGCTCGGTGCAGCCTCGAGAACCTTTGAATATAGCTGTTGGTTACCTGAGAGGAGGAGACAGAAGGCTGGCCTACAAGGGAAGAGTGAAAGAATTGTGTTTTAGTTTGGAAAAGACAAGACTGAGATGGGACATGATAGCAGCTTTTAAGTACCTAAATGGGTGTCACAAGGAGGGAGAAAAATTATTCTCTTTAACCTCTGATAGGAGAAGCAATGGGTTTAAATTGCAGCAAGGGAGGTTTAGGTTGGAGATTAGGAGAAACTTCCTAACTGTCAAAGTGGTTAAGCACTGGAATAAATTGCCTAAGGATTGTGAATTGTCATTGGAAATATTTAAGAACAGGTTAGACAGACATCTCTCAGGAATGATCTAGATGGTGTTTGGTCCTGCTGTGAAGGCAGGGGATTGGACTTGATAACCTCTCAAGATGCCTTCCAGTTCTAGTGTTCTACGATTCAAGGTCTCCCTTCTTTTGTGAAAGGTGAGGGGATGATGGAGAAACTGGCTTCACAGTGGTTCCTCATTCTATACCATCTTACCCCTTTTCTTCTTCAATATTTTTTCTCCTGTTTTACAGATGGGGAAACTGAAGCACAGAACAGAGAAGTGACTTTCCCAACGTCATGCAAGAAGACTTTTTAGGATCAAGTGGAGCTGAGGGCTGACCTAATTTTTTTTTTTAAAGTATTGGCAGGCAGCAGCCATGTTTACCAATTTCCTAAGCAGTGCTGAGATCAGACTGTAGAGGCTAGTCCGGGCAGTTCTGAGGGCTACCTGTGACGTGGTGCGGTGCTTTCTGAGTGGTGCTCCAGCCACTGTCACTCCTGTGGTAGTTGTGGTGGCAAATGGGAGGCTTGGGCACTTTTCCATCACCAGGCCCCAGGACAACTGCCCCTTATGCCACCACTCTTCCTCCTGTTGGCAAGTCTGCTTAAGAACTAAAAACAAGAATTTTTGCCTTAAACCCAGAACTTAACAGAGGAGGAGAAGGACTTAAGTGTATTGGTTGATCTCAGGATGCCCATGAAATTCTGATATGATTCATCTATGAAAAAAGGCTAATGCAGTCCTAGGGCTCCTCAGACAAGGTATTTCCAGTAGAGACAGGGAAATGTTATTATTCAAGGCAGTGGTGAGACTTCATCTGGCATACTGTGTGTAATTCTGATCTCCCATATTTAAGAAAGATGAATTGAAGCTGAAACAGGTACAGTAAAACTCCATTAGTCCGGCATCCAATGCTCCAGGACTCCTGATGGTCCGGCACCATCAGGAACCCGGAAGTGCTGGGGCAGCCGGACAGGCTTCCCCCATTCAGCCGCTGCTGAAACTGACCAGCAGCTGAATCGGGGAAGCCGGGAGCAGAGCAGCTGGGGTGCTGCCGGGTTGGTCTCACGGGACCAACCCGGCAGCACCCCAGCTGCTCTTGGGGACACCTGGGACAGAGCAGCTGGGGTCCTGCCGGGTTGGTCCCGCAGCGCCGAGGGACGGCGCTGCGGGACCAACCCGGCAGGACCAACTGGGCAGTACCCCAGCTGCTCTGTCCCAGGCGTCCCCAAGAGCAGCTGGGGTGCTGCCGGGTTGGTGCCGTAGCGCCGCCCCTCGGCGCTGCGGGACCAACCGGCAGCACCCCAGCTGCTCTATTGCAGGCATCCCGATTCAGCTGCTGCTGACCAGCAGCGGCTGAATCAGGGGCGCCTGGGGCAGAGCTGGACTATCGAAGGGGGCTATGAGGGGTCTGGGGTGGCATCCCCTCCCACCCCACTCCAGACCCCTCATAGCCCCCCCTTCCGATAGTCCGGCATATCTGATAATCCGGCACCCCCTGGGTCCTAAAGGTGCCGGATTATCAGAAGTTTACTGTACAAAGAAGGGCTACTGGGGTGATCCTCAGAAAGGAAAACCTATTTTATAAGAGGAGATAGAAAGGAGCAGTAGAAGCAAAAAAAATCTAACTGGCTTCATGACTGAGCTTTATAAATCTGTGCAAGGATGGTATCATGAGACTGCCTACAATGTCATGAAATCAATTTGGGATGACTGCCAGCAGCAAATAGCTCCAATGCCTGGCTATGGGACACCAGTCAGGAAAGGTTCTGAGTTACTAGAGAGAATTCTTTCCTGGGTATCTAGCAGGTCTAACCACCATATTTGGGGTCAGGAAGGAATTTTGCCTTGGCTCAGATTGGCCGAGACTCGGGGGGCGGGAGGAGAGAAGAGCTGACTTCATTTGCAGCATGAAGCATGGGTCACTTGCAGGTAAATGGTGGATTTTCTGTGACTTGAAGTCTTTAAATATTATTTGAGGACATCAGTAATTCAGCCAGAAGGTAAGAGGTCTGTTACAGTAGTAGGCCTTTTCCCCTAACTTCTCACTTTTCATACCCTTAATTACTTGCTTTGTTCTTCAAATGAAAACTTTCCTCATTCCCAGTAATTTAACTTTCCAATGCCTGCACTACTGCTTTTCCTTATTCCTTTTACTATGCCCACACAGGGCTCCAAAACCTCTTACCCCCTTTCACATGCTTTTTTTTTTTTCTTATCTGTCTGTACCTGATTCCGCTTTTCCTGCTAAATGGCGCCTTCCCAGGGACACAGGTTTTGTCCATTACTAATTTAATGAGAAGGGTGGGCTTTTTAATTAGCCCCCACATCTTCTGGTTCCTTTCATTGGGTAAGTTCAAATGTTCATTCTACAATCAGCTAATAATACATTTTTAACTCCTCAGTACAGGTTTTTCATAACAGCCAAACAACAGCAGTATTTCTTTTGACTAAGATTAAGGGTTTGTAAACCAATAAATATTTCACCAATTTGCTTAAAAGGTCTGCATGATATTGTCAGACCATGGGCTGGGCTTAAACTTTTGCAATATTTGTTCCAAAGATATAGTATACATTTTCTCCTTTTCATAAGAGTTTTTTTTCTGAATTTTTGCACCAATGTGCCCAGTTTGTTTCACTAGCAATTTTAATCTTATTTGTCATGTACCCTTAAGATTTTATATGAGGGAAGAACAGAAACACTAACCTTAATTCTTTTGGGCTTGCCTCTCATATGATTGTGGTTGCATTGCAGTGGACCCCATTTAATCTTTTAAATTTGCCAGGGCCATCTTTCTATTTCTGTCCCCACTTTTCAGGTACACTGAAAGTACTTGCAGTCTGTTGTTTACAACAGGGGATGGTGCTTCATTCCTTTTCCAGGTTTTTAACAGTTTCCTTATTTAATTTCCCATTTTCCTGCTTTATTTGTTCAAGCAAATCATATGCCTGGACAGCCTGTTACTCTGCCTGCAGAGCAGCTTTTCAGTGCTTGTCAGTCTGTGTTGTTTCCTCTATTTTTTTATTTAGGAAGCTAAGATTGTGGAATGCTGTTTAAGCCACCTTACATTAATTGCAAAATTCTAGCTCTTTTACTTTTATTCCTTTTTAAAGCTCCTCTGGATCTCCTTTTCACTCAGGGATGTTGTCCCACTCCCCAGGAGCAACTGCAGCCACTTGCTTATTGGTGAACTCTAACTTTTGCCATGGGTTCTACCTTACTTCAGGGTTAATATTTTTATCGTGCCCTGTAAAACTTGATTCTCCTTCTTTTTAGTTTTCCCCTCACTCTTTTGTCCTGCAGCTATACTTAAATGACTCTTTTTTTATCTCAAACTCTTGTTTATATGCTCCCAAATTAACCTGCTGCAGCGTACACAAGTGAGACTGCCAGTGCCAAACTATCCTCCTGCATTTGTTCTTACTTGTTAAAGGTATCTTTCCTTTACTTCTTAAGATCTCGTATTTGCCCGTGCCAGTGCTGGGGCTTACAGATTCCTTTTCTCACTCCTGCTTCTGAACTTAACCCTCTCTGGGACAGCGGGAGAGATGCTAAGCTTCTCTCTGTATAACTCGCCCCTGCTACGACCGAGGGTACAAACACCAGTATGTGACTCGGCGTATTTCCTAGGCAGACTTCCCCCTGTAATCAAATGTAAATCCCTTCCAGGGTCAGAGCAAGAAACACTAAGTTCTTCTCTTGTGCTCAACCTTACTATGACTGAGGGTGTATGCACCTAAAGTTACTCCGGTTTGGAGCGAGGATCGCTAAGTCCTCCCCCTGTTGCCCGACCCTACTACGACCGGGGGTATACACACCTGATTCAGGGTATTTCCCTAGGCAAACAGCCCCCTGTAATCCAATTCCCCCACAGCAATCTGTGGTGGAGAGAGGGATACTAAACCTCTCTCCTATTTCTCACCCCTGCTACGACCGAGGGTAAGTATACCAATAATGCAAAACAATGCATACAATAGTGTTCACAATTAGTTTCTTCTTATTAGCCGATATCTCCTGACCAGAGTGTGCACACCTTTTTAGCAATATTGTCAATAATTACAGCGTACTTCTCCCCCTTCGCATTCTCCACCAAAAATGTTATGCTTAAATGAAGCACACGAGATCTTTTGTAGGGGAAAAGGCAGTACGCCACATTTATTGAGAATGCAACAGTTACATATGCTTTTCAATCACTCACACACAAACATATACACACACACACACAGTCTTGCCAGACGACGTTATAGTTACCAGTCCAAAGTCTGTATCAATCTAGTGGCCAGCTAGATTGAACACAGAGGGGAGCAGGGCCTTTGTCGGTCAATCAATCTGATGCTCCTTTGGATTTGGTGTTGGCAAGACGAACTCAAAGTTCCATAGCAAAGCACCCTGATTTTAAAATCCTTTTCTCTGTTGAAATCAATGTATTCCGCTGTGTCATTCTGTGACGGGAGTGTTATCTTGTTGATGTCAGTAGTTCCCAAACATCTCTTGAAGGCTCATTCTGTCCTGGATTGTTAATCAGTTGTTTTTAGGGGTGCCCGCCCTTCACCTTTAGAGCTGTCAATTCTGCCAATCTGATCCATTCTTGACCATGGGTACGCACTGACGGTTTCTCTGCTCTTCGCAGTCTGTCTTTTACAGTTTGTCTTCACCCCACATTCTCCCCCTTCTCTCGACCATCTAGCTCTAACGATGACCTTCACACCGTATCTCGTTCATACAAACAGTCTCCCACACAGAATCCTTCAAAGGTAAACAATACTGTTTTATATTAAGCAAAAGCAAAAGCAAAACAATTCACATCAAAGGCCCGGGCCTTCGATATTTCTAATCTCATTAACATAGACACAATATGAGATCCTGTCTCTTTACTTACTAAAACTTTAGAACAAGGAAATATAGGAGGATTTTTACTAAAGGATTTGACTTACTACAATCTTAAATATGATTATATATTACCTTACATTACTATATTACTAAACCTAAAATACAAATATAAGAAAGAATAAAACTTTCAATCCTAACATAGGTAGATGAGGTCCTGTGGTCTGCAGTGTGCAGAAGGGCAGACAATATGATCATCAGGGCTCGACAATCTATGTAATCTACTCGCCCGTGGCAAGTAGATTACATCCCGGAAGAGCCGGGTTTGGGCGATCTGCGCATGCGCAGATCATTCTGCGCATGCGCAGAATGCCAGACAGCGCAGCTGGCGAGCGGGGCTCGCCGTGTCTCAGTGAGCCCTGATGATCATGACAGTCCTTTCAGGCCTTAAAGTCTGAGTTTATGAATGGAAGGGTGCTGTTGGGATACATTTTTCAGCCATGATGACTATAGAGAAACCAGCAGGATCCATGGGGCAGAGCTGTCCCCAGGAAACCTTCCTGAGTAGTAAAGTCAGACAGGAGGCCAGCTGAGCATCATAGCAGCCACTGCAGTAGAGCAGGTAATTGGTGAGCCCTGAGAAGTGTTCAACTGATACCTCATCTACATTTAAAAGTTATGTCAACATAGTGACATTGGTCAGGTGTGTGTGTGTGTGTGTGTGTGTGTGTGTGTGTGTGTGTGTGTGTGTGAGTAAAAAAACACACCCCTGAGCACTGTGGGAACTGATGTTCCTACTCTGATTGAAAAAAAATGCCCTCTCATCATTGTAGGCTACATCTGCACTACTAGATTATGTTAGCATAGCTATGGTGACCTAGCTATGCCGGTATAATCTCTGTAGTGTAGTCATGTCTTGGGTAGCAGAGAAGGAAGAGAGTCAAGCCTGAGGAGGGCAGAAGAGGATTTACCTTAGTACTTTTGCTTTGGGATTTTTGAGGGGGGATTCAAGACTGTGCGGGAAGGGTGAACCTTGAGGGTTTGTGGGGAGAAGATATGAAAAGAATCTATGGTAAGGGAGAAGGCCAGGGAGGAAGTCGCAATGAGTCTGACAGTAGACCTTGAATGCTAGTTATAGAGTCACTAGAAACAAGTCCACTGTAATGGGAGGGCCAAGGTTCCTCTAGTAGCTGCTAAGGAAGGTGGTGTGAGACCCCTGAGAAGGGGACAAGGATGACTAAGAGCCACTAAGGGAAAGGTGTGTTAGTTTTTTTCATGTGCCCATTGCACATCAAATTGCTGAAGTCTCCATTACCCAGGAATAGCTGCAGTTGAAAGCAGTGTTCAGCTAAATTAGTACATCGAGTTTGCCTTGCTGTCAGTACACTGGCCAGAGAAACAAATAGCTTAGTCTGTTGGATCCATTTCAGCACTCACTTCTGGCACCATGAGGCTTCCTCATCCATTAATTTCTACTTAGTGACATCAATGTGTATTCTGGGTTGTGAATATCTTGCATTTACTAGGGGGTGAAAGATGAGATAAGGCCGACAAGAACATTCATATTGTTCTTAAAAGCAGAAACAAGCTGATAGCTGAATTCTGCAGTGAACCACTTACAGTTAATTAGCACAGTCCCCACAGTAGGTGGCACAATCTGAAAGCGACAGGAATCACTGTAGATTGGTACAGGGTAAGAAGAACAATTTGTCCACACAGAACAGGCAAAATCTATTTTATCTATATTTACTGTGCATCTAATTTTCACTCCTTTTCTCAGGTGAAAAGTAGCTTATTATTGTAAAGGTCATCAAGTTAATTGTCCTCCTCCCCGCCCCCCCGTACATGTTCAGTGGGAAGGAAGCCTTTATCCACTTATGCATGTGGCACATGGAGAGTTAGACATTCATTACTGTTCTGTAGTGCCTCAAACCACCTCATTTTAAGAAATGAATTAGGCACTTCTGTGTTATAATTGCCTTCTCATACGCAAACAAAGAGACTCCCTGTTTTCAGGGTTTTCCTTTAAAGCTCTGCTGCTGCCATATGAAAAAAAGATCATTGGAAAAATGAACTATTTAGGAACAATTATTCTGACCTTTGTGCTGTATTTCCTTACTCACTATTTCAAGAGAGATGCATAAATCCATGATCTGTTTTTTTATTAGGTTGTTTGCTACAGATATGTTCAATCATCCAATCCATTCCCCTATATTTTCAGGAAGTAAGTGCTGGTACACAGGTATTACACTGAGCCTTGACAAAAAAAAGCATCAAAGAAGTGATGGCTTATCTGGATTTTAGGAGAAAGTAAGAAAAACAATCATGCAAAATTTGTTCCTAAACATGCCTCTTGTTGTAGTAGTTGTCTTATAGAAATATCAGTTGGACATGAAAAATACTTTATGCAAGCTTCTCTAGCATATTCAGTTTTAAATATAGTTTCTAAATCCATTCTAAATTCTTTAGTTCCTTATTCAATTGTTCCTAATTTTCTGAAATTAATTCCGTTAGGCCTGAATTTTTTACAGTTGGTCTCAGTCCAAAGGTAATATTTTGGAAGGTTTAAGCAAAACAGTGAATTAACTTTTGAATTACGTAGGGAAAAATACTATTTTACATTAGGATTTTTGCTCATGTAAACATAATGGTTGAATGTAAAAATATCACACTAAGGCTTGATTTTTATGTCCTCACTACACTGGGGATCAATGCTGCAGCGATCGATCCACTAGCTGACGATTTATCTCGTCTGCTTAGATGAAATAAATTGATCTTCAAGCACTCTCCTGTTGATGCCAGTACTCCACTAGGTGAGAAGAATAGCTGGAGTCAACAGGAGAGCAGCCCCTGCCGACCTTATTGCACACAAGATGCTGCAGTAAGTATGCAACTTCAGCTACATGTGCATAGCTGAAGCCAAGTAGATTAGATTGACTTGGGGGGAGTGTGGTATAGGCAAGGACTTGGATCGGATCGAGTTTAAGGCCTTGTCTATACTAACCCCCACCTCAATCTAATCTACATGACTTCAGCTATGCAAATAGCATAGCTGAAGTCGATGTACGTACCATGGCAGCTTGTGTGCAATAAAGTTGGTATGGCTGCTCACCCATCAAGGACCGCTACTCATCTCTTTCTGGTGGAGTACCGGCATCAACCAGAGAGCATTTGGAGATCAATTTATTGCGTATAAACAGATGCAATAAATTGATGGCCAGTGAATCAATCGCTGTAGCATAGATCCCTGGCATAGTGGAGCCCAACCCTAAGAAAACAATCCAAATCTGACTAATATACACTCCATGGATTTAAAGTTATGAACATGTAACTTAATTAATATCAATTTTTTTCTTTCCGTTTTGTTTTCATTAGCCCACATTTGCAACCATTTAGAACTTTACATTTGGGGTAAAGGGAAAGGGGAGAGGCACCCACAAGGATGTAGGGATTCCAGGCACGGCTCTGCAATGAATAAATAAATAAAAAAATTGTCTGAGTAGGCTTAAAGTGATGCAATTTTCAAGCTGGCAAGCTGAAAACTTTTCATTTACTTTTTAAAGGAAATATATTAAACTTGTCAAGTTTAGCAAGTTGTGCCATCTCTAACACATTATGGCCCTTCGCCTGAGAACATTTCAGGCTATATCTACATTGCAGGCTTCTTGCACAAGAAGCTTTTTGCGGCAGAGATCTTCTGCAAAAATGTCTTGCGCAAGAGCATGTCCAACCGCAAAAGCACATTGAAAAAAGCGGTGCACTTTTATGAAAGAACACGTCCAGATGGCATGGACGTTCTCTCAAAAGTAAGCCCTGATTGCTATGCACAGAATGACCACCAGGCCACCTGTTTTTTTTTTCCTGGAGGTCAATTCTTGTGCAAAAACCCCCGTTGCCCATCCACACACACCTTTTTGCACAAGAACTTTTGTGCAAACAGGAATTATTCCTCGTAGAAGAAGGAATACCTACACCAGAAAATCCCCTCTGTTCTTTCGCTTAACTTGCACAAAAACGCACTTGAGGTGTGGACTCTATGTGAGTTTTTGCGCAAAAACAGCTGTTTTTGCGCACAAACTCTGTAGTGTAGACCTAGCCTAAATGTCAAAATCAACTAAATGTCAAAATCAACTGAGAGAGTGAATGGGCCAGCCATAAATGTTATAGCTGTTGAAAGGATATATTCCAAATTGGACTCATCACATCAAGATTTTAAAAAATAAACTATGTGTAAAGACAGTGGGCCCATGTGCAGTGTGATTAAACCCCCTTCCTCCCCACCCCCAGCAGGTCTGAGTTTCAGAACCCAGGTCAATTAAGTTGGGCTTGCAAGGCTCAGGCTGGGAGGCTAAATATTGTAATGTTGCTACATTGCCCCCTCTTGCGCACGGAAATATGAAAATGAGGCGAAGCGTGGAATATCGCCATGCCTCATTTGCATAATTAATTAGGCTTCGTTTTTGCGCAAAATGCCCCTCTTGCACAAGAGCAGTTCTTCCTTTTTTTTTCAGGAAAAACGGCTCTTGTGCAAGAGGGTTTTTTTGTGCAAAAACGGAGCCTAATTAATTATGCAAATGAGACATGGCGATATTCCACGCTTTCACCTCATTTTCATATTTTCTTGCACAAGAGGAGGCTGTGTAGACATAGCCTTGATGTTTGGTTTTAGACTGGAGCCTGGGCTCTGTGATGGGGAAGGTCTCAGAGCCTGGGACTGAGCCTGTGCCTATATGTCTACATTGTAATTTTTAGCCCTTCACTCCAAACCCTATGAGCTCAAGTCAGTTGACCCAGGGCCAATTGCAGCTGTAACGTAGGTCTTTTTTTGCACTACCCTGTGAGGCCAGTTCTCTCCTGCATACATGTTCCATACACTGTAGTCTCGGGGATCTGTTTCCATGATTTCTGGAGCCATCACATGTCCTGCTACAAGTGAAAGTTAAGTAATGCACCTTTAAATTACAGCTCATGTTAAGGGTCCTGAATGGACCTTCACTAGTGCAGGAAAACAGCATTACTGACATTTTCCATTGGCTATTTTTTTGGTAAAGTTAATCTAACCTTTGCTGTCAGTATGTGTCATCCCACTTAATTTCTTTCTGGCTTCATAAGACTGATTATAAACTGAGCAATGGCAGGGTTGCACATCCTTAAGATTTTCTTGCAAAGTGTTAGGGTATCTGGCCGCAGCATCAAGTCATGTTGTTTTGTGAGAATCTCTGCTTCTATTTCTTAAAAAACAAAGTATGTTTCTCTTTGTGGAGAAACATGAACTGTAAAGGCACACGGACAGAAGAACTTGAACAATTTCTTTGTTAAATCTCATGATTTCAAGCTTATCTCGTGATTTTCAGTTAAAGACATTGACAACACTACCAATAACCTGCGCTTACGACCACAAAGTTCCATCACACATATACCTAACGAAACCCCATGAATACCAAAATTCCTCTCACAGTACGGGTTGGACCTCCTTGGTCCAGCACCCTGATGACCTGATTGGTCCCAGACAAGGGAGTTTGCCAGACCCTGGCAAGCTTCCCCACTGGGCTCCTTTCCCTAACCACATGGCACTGCTGCCTCCAGCCCCCCGGCTGTGGCAGTCCTGTGAGCTCTGGTGGCCCCACAAGCTCCAGTGCCCCTGGTAGCCCTGCTGGCACTCACAGTCCTGGCAGCATTTCCAGTGCTTGTGGCCTCCCAAGAACTTGTGGACCCACCAGCTGCAGGCTCTGTGGCCCGGCCAGCTTCCTGGCTTGTCCTGCTGGCCAGCTCTTCTCCCAGCCACTGGCAACCTCTGCACTAGGGTTCTCTAGTCCAGCAACATCTGTGGTCCTGCTGGACCACATTTGTTGCTGGATCAGAGATTCCCGGGTCACAGAGTTTCAACCTGTACATGACTTAAAACCATAACCTAATGTCTGTACTTTCACAAAGGAAGAAAGGGCCAGGTGCAGCAATGTGAGCTGTAGCAAGGACATTCTGCTGCTATCTTGTGCCTTTTATGTGTGGTACTAGGATATGAGCTCCCTATCTCTGGCATGTGAAAAAAGTATAGTAGTATTATTAAATGTCAGTTCTTCTTAACAATACATATGTAGTGGTATTAATTACTAGGGATGGTGCCTTATGTGCAGCCCTACTCTAGCCTTTCAGTGAGAATGTGAATATCCTAATTTCACTGATCCTTAACTTGCTTTTGTTTTATGAAACATTTTAGTAAGGCTAGTGGGTAATAATTAGTAATTATGGAGATGCTATATCTGCTCCATAATTAAGGTTGCATTGAGATCTGCGCTGAAATTTTATGTGTAAAGCTCCCCTGCTATCCCCCATCAATGCACCGCATTTGAAGTACAAAAACAATTACACCAGCATAAGAAACAGTATAAACCCAAATAAAATGATGAACGACAACTTGAACTGATATGGTGTTATAGAGAAATATAGACAATTGCTGCTATCCATATTGCTTATAGGTTCACAAGTACTCTCCTTTTTCCTTTTTCACTTTTCAATTAATAATATAATCTGGCACCCAGGGCTCACTTTGGTCCAGGTATGATATAACCTCCTAGAATGACACAAAGAAAATGTAATAATTTCTCATTAGTTTTTCCTAGAATAATAGCACAGTATTTCTGAAATGCTCAGGCATAGCTTTGAATACAGCTATGTAAGAATCCCAGAGTTGAATATCTGGAATGCATTCACTTTTTTATATAGCCATTGTTTTGTTAGCCTGGACAGTCACATCAGAGCATTTCCCAGAGATCTGGAGCAACATAAATGGTAACTTACCACTGCACTGATGAAGTCCAGAACACTTGTGAAAAGTCACTGGCATTCAGAATAACCCTAGGGCTTTCTGTGGTTGTTTTATGTTGTTTTCCCTTTTTCTGTGGCATTCTAACTAAAGTGCATTGTATCTTTGACCTGTTAGAATATAAGCAGGAAGAACAGAGTCTTAGTGTTAAGGGTTTTGAGGTTTGTTTTTTTTTTTACAGTATTTCTTGTGTGTTTATGGAATCTATCATCTGTCAAGCGAAGGTTAAGCCTCCCAGGTCACATTTTCAAAAGAGCTCAGCTATCAGTTAGATTCCTAACTGTAGTTGCTGGATTTCAGAAGTCCCCACCACCAACCATTGTTCTTAATGGATCCTGTAGAGGCTGACCTTGCTGCAAGCAGGCTGCTATGAGGCCACAGCTGCATCTATGCTACAAGCTAGAGGCGTTATTCCCAGCTCTCATTCACATACGCATGCTAGCTAGGGCTGGTGCCAGACACTGTTGAGCCCTAGACAATGA
The DNA here is from genome assembly GCA_019425775.1 of Rafetus swinhoei. Taxonomy (NCBI): domain Eukaryota; kingdom Metazoa; phylum Chordata; order Testudines; family Trionychidae; genus Rafetus; species Rafetus swinhoei. The sequence continues at coordinate 182,523,131 of CM033437.1, read as the reverse complement.
TGGGGAGGGGGCTCAGCTCTGAGCCTCCATTTGATGAGGCCTCAGGTGAAAGGGGCGGGTCTGGCATAAATCAGCACTCAGCTCCGCCTGGACCATGCTACACCTCCCTCACCCAGCCCTCAGTGCCACCTGGACAGTGCTGCACAGAGTTCTAGTGGTGGTTTAAAGGACCTGGAGTCCCAGACCCTATTAAATTGATGGCCCCATAGCAACTGGCCCCTCTCTGTGGGTGGCCCTGGTGGTAGGTGTCATCTGACCTAGCACACTAAACATAGTAACATAGCTGCAGGAGCACAGGCAGTGGCAACTGTAGTACAGTTGCTGTCCCAGCTACAAACTCTCCTGAACCTCATGGGTATGTATGTTTTGTTCTCACTGTATATGAACCTCATGGGTATGTACCTGGGATGGCTACAACATGCCACTGCTGCTGATGACCAGGCTACTGCAGCGGGGCTACTGTTCTCAGTGTGGGAGCTCAAAGCATGGATGTCGCCTAAATGGGACTTGAGCTGTTTTGTGAGGTAGTTTCCTTTCCCCCATTGAAGTATTGTTTCCGGGAATAATCATTTGAGGGATTAATGGAGATCACCACATGGCATCAGCTTCCTTGTTTGATGGCTGCAGGAATGGTATCAAGATGGACAATTGACCCGGAGGTGTAACCTTTTCACTCCCATTGAAACCAGGTTGGTTTTCCCTAGGGTCTGATTCTGAGATGTGCTAAACTTGGGAAGATAGCCTTTAGTCAAACACAAGTTATTGGTCTCAAATATAGCAGCCTATATTATGCAGAAGGTTAGAATGTATTACCTAATTGTTCTTCCTGCATATCCCATTGTCTTCAGTTGGACTTGCAAGTGCTCATCCCACTTTCAATAAGAGTCTGTATTGCCAAACGCCAGTGATGTTCCATTGCTTAGAGCCCTTCATTGTATTTGTATATATTTGGTGTGATGCAGGTGAAGGGAGAATGCTCTTGTGCTGAGCAGCCTTCTTGGGTGTGCTTCAGCTTTCTTTCCTTGAGCATGCTGCTTTAAATTGATCCATGGTAATAATCAGCTGTAAAATGGAGTGAGGGAAGGAATGTGCAAAACTTAATTCTTCTTTTATTCCCTGCATTTCAGAATAATTATAATACTGGCTTAACAGGACCCATCATAACTTAATGATATTCTTTTGTGAAATTGCTAAGATGGATTTCGAGAGGTAAGTCACAATTTTATTTATCAGACATTCTTCCAGAAAAACTACTCTGAGCTGTATGGATAAGAAAGATGTATGATTATAAGCAATCTAACACATACTGCACTCTTTATTTATAAAGATCTTGTTGACTGCGGGAGAAAGGTAGGTTACTGTAATTTTTTTTTTGCAGGCATGTGCCTTGTTCTGGAAAAGATCTTATTGCTTTAGAATGCTGCTGTTGTTGCTGCCGTTTTTATTCTCCCTAGAGTCTGCAATGCAGTTAGGAATGTGAGAGAGATTTTATTCCAGGAAGATTTGTAATAAACAGAACATTATTTATTTTATTTTATTTACACTTTGCACTACAAAAGCATGAATATCTTTTAATAACTCATTAAACTGACAATCATGATAGCAGATGAATTAAATAACATTGGCAAAAACACTGCCAACTATGCACTGAGGCCAAAATGCCTGCAATTATAAAAGTTTACTAAAGTATGCCATCTAGAGGTCTTTGACAGAGCAGAAACGCTTCAAGGTCTTCAGAAAAACACCACAATATAGCCTTTGTAAGCATTTTGTTCTCACTGTATATGAACCTAGTTCTCAGCTTCACTTTAAAAGTGAAAGAATGAATGTTTGTTTGCTGGGGGGCAAGGAAGGAAGTGGAAAGGTTATTTTCTTTATTTCTAAATCTAGTAAAGCCATTTCACATTAAATTGTTGTTTTTAGATGAGAGTTTTAATCTTAAATAGAAGGCATGACTTTCAGTTTCTATTCACTTAATCTTTTTGACATGGAACATAAAAAGGCATTTCAACTACAGCCTATAATAATTTTTTGCACTATCTTTATAGTAAAGAACAATAAATGAATCTAAAGTAATAGGTAAATGTTCTTGTGTGAGTATAGGTGGCTAAAACTATCCAGACTATCAAGACTTAAAGCCCAGTAGTGATTTGTATTCCTAGAGATTATTTGTATTTCTGCAGATGGAGAGACAAAGTTTTGCATGTTAAACAAAACAAATCTCTGTTTGAAAATGAACACTTCTAAAGAACAAGCCAGTAGTGGAAAACAATATTTCATAGCGTTTATTGTGCAATAAGCCTCTTGACAGCACTCATTCTAAAAGAAGAACAAGGAGAGTTGTGATGCCTATTTTTTTCCTTTTCCCCCCCAAAAGGGCTGTAATCCTTAGGTCTCTCCTCCTTTGATTAAACATCAAAGGCTCTTGTCAAGATTGAAATGGATGTTTCATTCATTTGGCAGGGCTATCATTATGTCAGCTGTAAAACCTGGGATACTGGGCTTTAGAATGTTGCTTGCATGATCAGAACATGGAACAACTTGAAAAATTTTCCTCCTTTTCCTCATGAGTGTCACAGTGGCAGGCTAGAGAGTAGGAAGGACTAGGCCTCCTTTTCCTCTGCAACAGATTTCAGATCCTACTGGGGGATTCCCCAGCATTCACAGGCCATCCAGGAAATATAATCCTTCCAGTATGACCTGGGTTGGCCTCTGGGCTTCACCCAGTGGGGCATGCCTGGGATAGTTCCAATGGAACCCTGCCAGGAGACATTCTTATCAGGTGCCCAAACCACCTCTCAGGCTGGAGGAATAGTGGGTACGTCTAGACTACAGGCTTTTGTCAACAGAGGCTTTGTTGACAGATACTGTCGACAAAACTTCTGTCGACAAAGAGCGTCTAGACTACATCCAGTTCTGTCGACAAAGCAAGCTGCTTTGTCGACATGAGAGTGTAGACGCAAAGGAGAGTGTAGATGCAATAATGCCTTCTGTCAACAGAACTCTGTCGATAAAAGGCATTATTCCTCGCAGAATGAGGTTTACCGCTGTCGACAAAACTGCTGAGTTCTGTTGATGTTATGTCAACAGAACTCGGTGGAAGTGTAGACGCCGGTATAGTTTTGTCGACAAAAGTGGACTTTTGTCAACAAAACCCTGTAGTCTAGACACACCGAGTGTGTCTACTCTGAAGCCCTCCCATAGAACTGAGCTCCTCACCCTCTCTTGAAGAGTTAACCTCGCTGCGCCGCAGAAAAGCCTAATTTCCGCTGCTTATATCCTTAATCTCATCTTTTCAGTGTCTGACCATAGGTGAGGATGAGGACACAGAGCAACCTGTAAACCGAGAGCTTTGTCCAAGAACTCAGCTACCACTTCATCACCATGGATCAGCACAGTACATGCATCACTGCATTTTTCCTTCTGAATCTGAGGTTCAGGTAACACCTGCAATCTCCTCTTAAGCACCCTGGCATAGGCTTTTCTGGAGAGGATTAGGAGTGTGAAATGCCTATAATTGGAACTCACCCTCTGGTCTTTCTTATAGATTGGAACTGTCATGTTGATTTGCTAATTCTGAGGTACTGCACCCTCCTTCAACTCAACACTGAAGAGGTACGTTAACCACAACTCCCCAATGTTGTCCACCCCTACTGCCTAGCCATTAGAAAGGCACTTTGCCACCATATAAACCTCAGCATTGGAAATAGATCTGATCTCATTAGCAGTTTCCAGCACTGCCTCCTTGAATGAGCGGTGTGTCCACTTGGTTGAAGAGTTCTTCAAAGTGCTCTTTCTACCTCTTTACCATCACAGTTGAGGTCGGTGTTTCACCACCCTTGCTAAATGCATCCTGGCAATGTCCCACTGACCACTCCTCAGACAACAAATGGTTTGCCAGAACACATTTGGGGTTGTCATTCTTGATAGTCTCTCCAAATTCCTCCCTAAGCCTGATCTTTTGCTTCAGTGACCTCATCTGCAGCCCTCTTAGCCAGCCTATACCTTTCAGCTGTATTGTGAGAATTGCTCAGAATGCCTCCCCCTTTGATTTTACAGCTTTCCCTCACCACTGTCTACCAGCAGGTCTTAGTGTTGCCATCATGACAGACTTCAGCCACCTTCATGCCACAGCTTTTTGTGTCTGCCTCAGTGTTTGAGGCCCTAAACATGGTCCACTTGGACTCAACGTCCAAGACCTCACCTAGGAGGCAGAAGTTCTTCCAGAGGTGGGAACTAAAGTCTTTCTGTACAGGATCCTCCACCAAATGTTCCTAGATGACTCTCATTGATCACTTGGGCTTCCCATGTGTATCCAATGGCATCCCATAAAATCAGATTCAACCAAGTGGTGATTAGTTGCCATCTATGCCCTTCTCTTCGCCCAAGTGTCCAGAACATATGATCTTAGCTTTGACAAGAGGACTGTAACATCAATCATTGATCTTCATCTCAAGGTGTTCTCAAGTACATTTATGTACAGCCTTGTGTTTGAACATGGTATTCATTATGGGCAATCCATTCCTAACACAAAAGTCCAAAAACAATCCCTCCAAATCGCTCCCCTCCAAGTATTTCTATCATTCTCTCTGTGAGTGTTGAAATCTCCCAATAGAAGTATAGAATTCGTAGGTGGCATTCTACTAAGCACAAATCCCCCTGTGATGGAGCATTCCATATGTGTATGATAATGTGTATGAAAATGAGTATGATAACAATATGACATAACCAGTGTTCTATCTATTTTTTTCCCCATCCATGTGCAGAATAAATTGTATGTGCACCAAAGCATGTGCAGATGTGCACTGCCAGTAGAAACACATGCTGTTGGCTGTGTGTGCTGTGGGTGCTCTGCTAATCAGCATATGAATCTCTCCTAGGTGGCCACCCACATGCTCAGCTTACAGTAAAATTGGGAGTGTGACAGGTTGGATCCCCTGGGATACCTCCTGATGTACTGCCTTTTCTGCTAGCCTGGGCACCCTTTAACTCTGTCTTGATGAGACAGACTCTTAAGTCTCCTCCAGCATGCACACAGGTAAGGCCCTAACCAGCTTCAGAACAATACAGACATTGAGATCAGCTCTGGGAGGACTCAACTTGAGGGACCTGCCATAGCACCCAGGTGACTATCTCCCTTGGAGTACAAACCAAAAGTTATCTGAAATTCACCTCTCTCTCAATGTGGAGGAATTTCTTCCTGCCCTAGGAAGAAGTTACATTCTAAGTGGTTAAAGAAGTAGTAAACAGGACAAAGCAGATGACTAAGAAAATCATACAAGCGCACAAACTGTTTAAGTTGCAGTAGTGCCCAGATGCCACAATCAACACCAGAGCCTCCAAGACATAAGCTGCTACGCTGTGAAATACAAAGACACAATCCTCGCCCCCAAGACCTTCCACTATGATAAGACAAACAATATAAAAAGGGTGAGGGAAAGCTTAGACAGTAAAATATATACAATGAAATATACATAAGCAGTTTATTTATTGTGATATTTAATGTCACCCACCCCCCTGACCCAAGCATTATTATCTAAATCCTTAGGGGCCTCACAGTACAGATCAGGTTTAAGGAGATACCAAAAGGAGCAAAGTGGAGAATTAGTCATAAATTACAAGTATTTTAATTCTGGAGTTTAACTCTCGGTTACCTTTGCTCTTCTTCTAAAATGGTTTCATTTAGATACATTTTTCACTTCTGCCTTCTTTTTATGCATTCTATTATTTCTTTTTGCCCTACTGGTGTGCTAGCCCCTTATTTGTATACAGTGGTTTTTTCCTTCTCTACCCAGCATGAAGTATGTTCCTTCCCCTTAAGCACTTTCATTTCTCTCTCCATTGCTTCTCCCCTCCACCACACACACTACCCTCTTCTCATCATGCTGTACCTGCCATGCCAGCAAAAACATATTACCTGACTAATTTTAGAAATGATTTTACAGCATGTCTAGATAAAAAGGCCTGTGGCTATAAACACACTCTGAAATATTTGAAGATCAGGTAGACATAATTAGAACACAGAATGTTTATTAGATTGTTTCATTTTGCAACAATGTGAGTTTAATCATGTTGGAAATTGGCCGTGGGACTTTTTGTAGATTAGATATTTTTTATTGAATTTTAGTCTCTTTTAAGGACCCACAAACACTCGTTTACTCTTCTGGCTCACGATGTATTTTTCTGAATGTGCAGATTATAAGTAGGACTCTTACTGATCAGATCTTTGGTTTGCCCCAAACCCAGGTTTGAGAACCTGTGAAAAAGTGTCCTTTTTCTTTCACTGAGTGCTCAGACCACACTACCTGCTTCCTCACTCCATCTTCTTTGTGATGAAATTTTCTTGCTATTGTCTTCTGTCAGGAGCACCTATTAATGATTGTCATCCATAAAAGTTACCATGTCTAATTCAAGATGACATAAAGTATTGCTTATTAGCAAAAATAGAGAGAGAATATTAAAATATGAGGTATTGAATGTAAATGCAGACATGCCTTAGATTAATGGTGTTGAAAATACTGCTAGGCAGGCAAAATCTTTAAATGGTAATGGCAGAAGCATTCCTCTGCTTGACTCACCTCTCCTAAGCTAGCACTTTCTGCAATCTGGGAGTTCTTTGGCAAATTGTCGCTCAGCTTGTCTGTGCAGGGCAACATGCATGATAACACTTAGCACAATGAGCAGTCCTTTCCCCCTGGAGATATCAAAGTGGGATAGCTTTCATAACCCCATGGTACAGCTGATGAATCACAGCCAGGAAGTAGAAATCAGGTTTCCTGAATCCAGGTCTTGTGCCCTATCCACTTTGCCTGCCGCCTCATATTTAGGAAGGTCTCAGGGAGATGTGTAGTTGAAAGCACTCTTGATCATCCCAGTTGGTTCTTGATGATTTTCAGGAAAAGCAAGCTTTCTTTTATTCCCCCATAAGTCTCCCATTCCTTGTATCACAGAATTTAGTTATCCAGGATATCACCTTCCCACACCAATTTGAGGTTAGTCACCCATTGTCCTAACTCCCACCCTTACATAATTGGTCATGCCATCTGTGTTTAATGGTATTTACTCATATACACAACAGGTCTTAGTTTCAAAGTTATTTGCATTAACAATCTTTCCTGAATACTTATGCATTGGGCTTTCCCCATCCACTCTCCACTATGCCCAATACATCTTCAGAAGGATTTTGGGTACAGGAGAGGATTCTGACCTGAGGCAGGTATACAGGAGGGGGTGCAGACAGTGTGGGCAGGGAGTTGGGGTATGGAAGGAGGTGGGCTGCCAGGTGCAGGCTCTGGCCAGGAAGCACTTACCTTAGGCAGCTCCCAGTGAGTAGCCCAGTGAGACCTGTGGGCAAGCTCCCTGCCTGCCACACTCCCACACAGTGGCCAGCTGCTGGGGCCAGCGTGTGTATCTCTGAGCAGAACACTCTTTTGGAAGAGGGGAGCAGCAGGTCTCCATGTGCTGCATGCATCCACAGGCATGGCCAAGACAGCTCCCATTGGCCAGTTTCCAAACAATGGGAGCTGCAAGGATTGTGCTGGGGGCAGGGGCAGCACTTGGAGACCCTCTCCAAGGGTCACACACCACACAGAAGACATACGTGGTGGTCCCAGCAGCCGACCACTTTGAGCTATGTGTGGAGCTGTAGCAAGCAAGGAGCCTTCCTGAGAGTCCTGCTGGGCTGCAGCACTTTGGCAGCCCAGAGGATTGTGGCGGACCAGATCTGGCTTATCGGCCATATTTTGCTCACCCCTTGTTTTGAAGCTTTTGTTTGATTCGAATTTGGATTTTTTGAAAAGATAGCTTTCTTTAAACCAGCTTTGAAAACAGAGGACAAGAAACGAGTTGTGGAAAACCTATACAACCTGGATCTGAAACCAAATTGTTTTCCTCTTTCTTGAAAATGTGTCCCTAAGACACCAATACCGCAACTAAAGTCAGTCTGCCTGCATGCTACCACATGCTAATCAGAGCCTAGAATCCTACATAAACAGTCAACATAACATGTTAAAATAAAATAACACCATACATATAATATCTTACAGAAATGCTGTAATTTTGATTGCTATTAAGACAAGGTGGATGAAATACTTTTTCTTTTGAAATTCCAATCCACTTTTATACAGTGGGGGTTTGATGCTAATTTGTGCACAGTAGGGTTCATATTCTGGGTAGGAGAGTCTGTTTTTAAAAAGGAAAGAAAGAGAGAAAAGATGGAGAGGCAGCAGAAAAGAGAAAAATACAGTAAAATAGTGTTAAATTGAGCAGAAAGCAGGCATATTTGCCAGAAATATGGAAATAAGGAGAGGGTGTATGGGGGTAGGGGGCAATGTTTCCTCTATTTTTTTCTTGCATGCAAAATAAATTTGCTTATATGCACCAAAGCATATGCAGATGTGCACCACCAGTAGAAACCCATGCTGCCTGCCTCTATCCCAGACAGGATTTTAAAATCTTCATTGCTTTCACTCTTGTAACTTGAAAAATGATGAGAAATTTTAGATACATTCTGACCCTGCCCTCCTCCAAATTGTACTTATTTAAATGCCTGAATTTCAGTTAGGAATATTTTTTTCAGAGAATTATCTTGCTTATTCAATACAGAGAGGATGTGCAATTATTGTGAATGATAAGGAAGCACAAAATAATGATTTAATCATCACTAAACTCCAACCTGATATGTGTGGTGCCAAGAGCATAAAATAGAAAGCAGGTAAGGACAGATGGTTGCACTGAAATTATTTTTTTTACTACTGTGGTAAATAGGCACAAGAGTAAATCCCAATCTGCCAAATTACATCAGATCACTTTATAATAAACACTCTTTTTATCTTTCAATCTTAAAATGTCACCTTTGTATAACGTGTTTCCATTTTCCCTTCTTCCTCTGAACCTTCTATAACCCCATTATGATTTAAAAGGAATTTGATTTCTAACAACCACAATACAGAGAAGGTAAAACCAATTTCTTCAGTCCCAGGAACTTTAAAATGGGATAATTTCCAGCATGGTTCAACTGAAATTCATATGAAGACTCTAGCACTCAATTGCTCCCTAACAAGAAACACTGTAAATTTGACAGGTAAGGCAAAATACAGAAACTATTTATCACCATAAAGCATTTCCAAAAATACAGTTGTTACGTGAAATAATTAAAATATCCTAAAGAAAGCAAATAATGTGATTTTCACTGCAGCAACTGACAGCTTGCAGGCTTTAAATCTTAGTGACAACAACATTTCTGGATGCTCCACTCTTCCATTTCAGCTAAAGGCAAGATTACTTGATCTGTATGATATCCTCCATCTCATTGCAGGTCTATTGCACCAATTAGGAGGCTATTAGAGGCTTATACTGAATTTCAGACACGTGTCAGAAGGTAGTGTATATTCTTTGTGATAAAAATAGTAATTAATTACAGAGACTTGTAAACCACTTAGTATCCATCTTAATGTGGTATATCAATCACTTTATTTCATTCTATAGCTAGTCACCAAAATGGGAGAAGAAAAATACTTGACAAAGAATATAATCATTTTAAATTTAAATTGAATGTTGGGATTAGAGAGATCTACAAAAATGGTTTAACCACTTCAAAATGAATTTGCTTGTTTTGTTTCTGCAAAATTAAAAAAAAATTAATGCACAAAACACCATCCTGTGAGGTGTTCCCCAATGTAATAAAAGTACTCTCCTTATTCTGAACAATGATTTGATTTCAGAAAAAAAAAAAAAAACCCTCAGAGAACTTCTGTAATTGAGGAAAAATGTTTTCGAGGAGCCCAAGGGATGATAATTACCTAACAAACACAATTTGAAACCTCCTAAAAGAGCAATGACAAAAGGCCAATACTTGCCTATTTGTATACCCAACTAGGAGATGGGGAAAGCCGATTGGTGCGGAGAAGCACGTAAATCGGACGGAGACTTCTCTTAGAGGAGAATCCATTGATAGAGATTATCTAGGCTGTAGTCAGAAAGAGAGGAGGGGAGAGGACAAACAAGGGGCCAGAGCAGACAAACAACCACATACAAAGGAATCTAATACATCATGAAAGGGCAGACAAATAAACAGTGGCAAATTTTTAAAGTGCTTCTACACAAATGCTAGAAGTTTGACTAATAAGATGGGTAAACTAGAGTACCTTGTATTAAGGAGGAGATTGACATACTAGGCATCACAGAAACCTGGTGGAATGAGAAAAATCTGTGGGACAAAATCATACCAGGATATAAAATATATCGGAAGGATAGAACAGGCCGTGTGGGTGGTGCAGTGGCACTATATGTGAAAGATAACGTAGAATCAAATGAAATAAAAATGTTAAATGAATCAACATGTTCAATAGAATCACTATGGATAGTAATTCCATGCTCCAATAATAAGAATATAGCAGTAGGGATATATTATCGACCACCTGACCAGGACAGTGATAGTGACATTGAAATGCTAAGGGAGATTAGAGAGGCTACCAAAATAAAAAACTCTATAATAATGGGGGATTTCAATTATTCCCATATTGACGGGGCACATGTCACCTCAGGAAGAGATGCAGAGATAAAATTTCTCAATGGCTTAAATGACTGCTTCTTGGAGCAGCTTGTACAGGAACCCACAAGGGGAGAGGCAATTCTCGATTTAGTCCTGAGTGGAGCGCAGGATCGGGTCCAGGAGGTAACTATTACAGGACCACTTGGGAATAGTGACCATAATATAATAACATTTAACATTCCTGTGATGGGAAGAACACCTTAGCAGTCCAGCACTCTGGCATTTAATTTCAAAAAGGGGAATTACACAAAAATGAGGAGGTTAGTTAAACAGAAATTAAAAGGCACAGTGACAAGAGCCAAATCCCTGCCAGCTGCATGGAAACTTTTTAAAGACACCATAATAGAGGCCCAACTTAAATGTATGCCCCAAATTAAAAAACATAGTAAGAGACCTAAAAAAGAGTCATCGTGGCTTAACCACCATGTAAAAGAAGCAGTGAGGGACAAAAAGGCATCTTTCAAGAAATGGAAGTCCAATCCCAGTGAGATAAATAGAACAGAACATAAACACTGTCAAATTAAGTGTAAAACTGTAGTAAGAAAAGCAAAAAAAAAATGTGAGGAACACCTAGCTAAAAACTCAAAAAACAATAGCAAAATGTTTTTTAAGTACATTAGAAGCAGGAAGCCTGCTAAAAAACCAGTGGGTCCCCTAGACAATCGAGATACAAAAGGAGCAATCAAGGATGATAAAGCCATTGTGGAGAAGCTAAATGATTTCTTTGCATCAGTCTTCACGGCTGAGGATGTTGGGGAGATTCCCAAGCCTGCACCGTCCTTTGTGGGAGATGAATCTGAGGAACTGTCCTTGATTGAAGTGTCATTAGAGGAGTTTTTGGAACAAATAGAAAAACTTAACATTAACAAATCACCGGGACCGGATGGCATACACCCAAGGATTCTAAAAGAGCTCAAATGGGAAATTGCAGAACTGTTAACTGTGGTTTGTAATCTATCCTTTAAATCAGCTTCCGTACCTACTGACTGGAAGGTAGCTAACGTGACACCAATATTTAAAAAGGGCTCTAGAGGTGATCCCAGCAATTACAGACCGGTAAGTCTAACGTCGGTTCCGGGCAAATTAGTCGAAACAATAGTTAAGAATAAAATTGTTAGGCACGTAGAAGAACATAATTTGTTGGGCAAAAGTCAACATGGTTTCTGTAAAGGGAAATCATGTCTTACTAATCTATTAGAGTTCTTTGAAGGGGTTAACAAACATGCGGACAAGGGGGATCCAGTAGACATAGTATACTTAGATTTTCAGAAAGGCTTTGACAAAGTCCCTCACCAAAGGCTCTTGTGTAAATTACATTGTCATGGGATAAGAGGGAAGGTCCTTTCATGGATTGAGAACTGGTTAAAAGACAGGAAACAAAGGGTAGGAATAAATGGTAAATTTTCAGAATGGAGAGGGGTAAATAGTGGTGTCCCCCAAGGGTCAGTCCTAGGACCAATCCTATTCAACTTATTCATAAATGATCTAGAGAAAGGGGCAAGCAGTGAGGTAGTAAAGTTTGCGGATGATACTAAACTGTTCAAGGTAGTCAAGACAGAAGCAGACTGTGAAGAACTTCAAAAAGATCTCACAAAACTAAGTGATTGGGCAACAAAATGGCAAATGAAGTTTAATGCAGATAAGTGTAAAGTAATGCACGTTGGAAAAAATAACCCCAACTATACATATAATATGATGGGGGCTAATTTGGCTAAGACAAATCAGGAAAGAGATCTTGGAGTTATCGTGGATAGTTCTCTAAAAACGTCCACATAGTGTGCTGCAGCAGTCAAAAAGGCAAATAGGATGTTAGGAATTATTAAGAAAGGGATAGAAAATAAGACACAAAATATCTTACTGCCCCTGTATAAAACTATGGTACGCCCACATCTTGAGTACTGTGTACAGATGTGGTCTCCTCACCTCAAAAAAGATATTTTGGCCTTGGAAAGGGTTCAGAAAAGGGCAACTAAAATGATTAGGGGTTTGGAACAGGTCCCATATGAGGAGAGGCTAAAGCCACTGGGACTTTTCAGTTTCGAAAAGGGGAGACTGAGGGGGGATATGATAGAGGTATATAAAATCATGAGTGGTGTGGAGAGAGTGAATAAAGAAAAGTTATTCATTAGTTCCCATTATATAAGGACTAGAGGACACCAAATGAAATTAATGGGTAGCAGGTTTAAAACTAATAAGTGAAAGTTCTTCTTCACACAGCGCATAGTCAACCTGTGGAACTCCTTGCCAGACGAGGCTGTGAAGGCTAGAACTATAACAGAGTTTAAAGAGAAGCTAGATAAAATCATGGAGGTTAGGTCCATAAAAGGCTATTAGCCAGGGGATAAAATGGTGTCCTTGGCCTCTGTTTGTCAGAGGCTGGAGATGGATGGCATGAGACAAATCGATTGATCATTGTCTTCGGTCCACCCCCTCTGGGGCACCTGGTGCTGGCCACTGTTGGTAGACAGGCTACTGGGCTAGATGGACCTTTGGTCTGACCCAGTATGGCCATTCTTATGTTCTTATGTTATACCAAAGGGAATTGGAGTGCCAACCAATCAGATTGATAGACAGCTGTTATTCACTGATTAATCTTTCACAACCCACAAAACAGCCTATCTAGGGAGACTAATCTTCATCTATTGAGTCTCCCACCTCCTCTTCCCCTGCCCCCAGCCCTCATGATTTTTCAGTCATTTTGAACCAAGGAAGTATGAAAATGGAAAATGTAGGCATCAAAACATTGTTTATGATTATTCTTATTTCTTATTTATTTGTTCTAGTGTCTAGGAATCCTTATCAGGGATCAGAGCCCCATTATGCCAAACAACAGACAACAGTTCCTCCCCAGACAATTTACAGTCTATACACCACACAAATTGGGATAGATGCTAACAAGCCAGGACGAGTTGGGAAGATGAATTAATAATAAAGAAAAGAGTGTTAACGAAAGTGATAAACTATATTGAGTTTGTTAACAAACTAATAAAAAAATCTGAAAATAATACAAAGTACCTTTCAAGTTCTAAAAAATGCTTTTACAAAACAAAACTCAATCACATGCAAGAGTAGAAATTTAAAAAAAAATCTTTCTTTTATAGGCAGTGAGGAGGGGACAGTTTACTATTTTCTGAGATCTGTCATGTCAAAAGCTGTCCAGCTGCCACTGTTTTAGGATAAATAGAATAAAACATTCTTAGTCTAAAATAGGTAGACTCACGCAGAATTGAATGGGGGGAAAAACCAAAAGGTATGAATTAAAATTAAATTCATTATTTTGGTGTATGTTTGTGTGAAGATGAGATACATTTTTATTAGTGTTTGTGATCCTGTTTTAACCTGAGTTAGCTGACAATCAGTTAACTCAAGATAAGAGACTCCAGTTGGCAAGTCCAGAAGCAGCCAAAATAGGGATTGTTGTACTGTAGGGCTGTGTCTACACTGCACCCCTTTTCCGGAAAAGGGATGCAGATGAGACAAGTCGGAATTGCAAATGAAGCGGGGATTTAAATTTTCCCCGCTTCATTTGTATAAAACTGCCGCTTTTTCTGGCTCGGGGCTTTGTGGAAAAAGCGCCAGTCTAAACAGCGGCTCTTGCGGAAAATAAAGCCTTTTCTGAAAGATCCCTTATTCCTGATTTTAAGAGGAATAAGGGATATTTGAAAAGGCTTTATTTTCCGCAAGAGCCGTGTCTAGACTGGCGCTTTCGTCAAAGCCCCGAGCCGAAAAAGCGGCAATATGTTTATACAAATGAAGCGGGAAAATTTAAATCCCCGCTTCATTTGCAATTCCGACTTGTCTCATCTGCATCCCTTTTCCGGAAAAGGGGTGCAGTGTAGACACAGCCTAGGAGGGAACATAAAAAGGGGCCCAGCCAGGGCCATCTCTCTCTACCTTACAGACCCATGGAACCAAAACTGCACAAGGGAGCCCGCTTCCCATATTGGAGTCTGTGATGGGGTGGAGTAAGCCCTGATGCCCCCTACAGGAGGCTGGAGGCCTTACCATTCCCCATCCCAGCGAGAGGAGCAAAAGAGAGGTCCCCCAGGCAGGAGAGAGTGGCTGTCTCCACGGCAGCCAATCAGGGCCCAGCAGACCAGTATAAAAGAAGCTGCTGGGCTAGGGCCTGGCAGTTCCTCTCAGAAGCTTGACCCATGCAGTTCTATATACTGACAGGGAGAACAGCAGCACTATGGACAGCTCCGTAAGCTGAACTTTAGACCTGGGGCAGGCCCAGGTCCAGTGGCCGATGACTGGCCACAAGCTAAATACAAGAACTGATAGCACCACAGATAAAGCTAGTGAGATCCTAGCCTCAGGACCTTGTTACAACCAAACAGGGCAGTCTCTGAGGGGAGCAAGCAAGTACCAAACAGCCAGGCAAAGAGCTTACCTGACACCCCTCAGCCACAGAGGGGCACTCACAAATGGGCAGACCCTGTTACAGGGGCACAGGAACTCAGGCAGTGCCACTTGTTTCTCCCCTTCCACCCCTGCCCCGCCCCAATGCCTTGGGGGAAAATGAGAGTGATCCAACAAGAACTCCAGGTGGCAGAAGCAGAAGCTACCAAAGCAAGCACCTTCGGACATTAAGGGACCTTTGGATATTCAAAGACCTTTCTCTCTTTTGACTGGACTTTCTCTTCCCTGTGCGGGTTGGCTGTTTGCTGCAACCATCCCACTTCCTCACAATCTCAGCTTTGATTCCCTCTTCTCCCTTGACTTTCTCTCTTACATTTCCATTTAGTTGATCTCTTCATAAATAAACCCACTCAAAAATGTGAAATGAATGAGCTGTTTGCTACCATCACAGCTTTCACTTTGTGTGTTCTACTCCTTTCCCCACCCTATGTCCTGCCTTGTTTATGTAGACTATAAGCTTTTCCAAGCAGGGGCCATCTATTACTCTGTGTTTATGCAATGCCTAGCACAATGTAGCCCCATTCTTGGTTGGTCCCAGCACACTACTATAACAATATGTTTATTAATTAAAAAATTGTAAATACTAGACCACATACTCCAGGGCACAAATGTGTATAATTTAACCTAGGCTATGACTTGGGTTTGTCCCCATAAGGAAAAGAGGTTAACTAATCCCAAACTTTTTCATAACCTAGACAAACCCAACAAAGTATATGGCCCAACAATTTAATTTTGGGTCATATATACTATTTTTGGAGTGTTTAGACTATTATGTACAGGTGTGTGAATTAATTGGCATTCTGTTAACTCAAATTAAAACAGGACTATACACTCTCATCTAAATATGTCCTTCAGGTCTCAGTTGTGTTTCAGATTTTGAGAGAAATTATTAATCAAATTACAAAAGAAGCATCTTAGCTTTCACCAGAGTGATGGATGTGAGATATGTCTGAAGGCCTGATGAATCACAGTTCTTTGCTTACTCCTAAATCTTTTTTTTAGTTGTTAGTTTTGAACAACATACAAAACAGCAAACAATTTTTATATTGGATCCAAACCCCTTGGGATAATTCCTTCTGTTACCTAGATTCAAACAAGTGGAAGCTATGTTATTTTTGAGCCATTGTTCTTTGGGTGATCATAATGATTGATTATTAATTTATATTATGATTATTCCTAGGAGCCATAATCAAGTTTGGACCCCATTCTGGTAGGTATCCTTTCCAAAGTTCTCCCTTCCCCTAATGGCACATCTACAGATCCAATAAAGGTATGATTATAGCTCAGGTAAGCATACCCATTAACTTTAATGTAGCTTGTATTGGGTAAGTTGGCTCACAATATAGTTCATGCCACAGTGACTTCTTTACCATTGCATGCTCAGGAGCTTTAGGGGGTAGCCAAGTTAGTCTTTACAGGATAAACTTACAAAACAACAAATGGTCTGGTAGCACTTATGTAAATGTTTTGTTAGTCTATAAAGTGCTACCAGACCATTAGTTGTTTTTTAAGTTTATTCTTTACCATTGTTACTCACACCTGCTTCATTAAAGCTAGCATTTGTATGCTCACCTCAGCTATGATCACACCTGCATTTTCTGAATGGCCATGAGACATGTGCACTTACTCCCTCCTAACTTAACTTTGCTGAATGAAATAACCATAACTTTACTGACCTTGAAGGCAGGATAGATATTTCATACTATTAATTTATTATTTACTATTGCCAATTGTTAACCAGCAGTGTATTTAATACTGAAAAAGGTGCACAAATGGCTAAATATGCTGCTTAAAAAGAGGCTATTCAGCTGAGTAGAAGCTAGTGTATCTTCTTAGTATATTTTCCATTTCTCTATTTTTAATATTGCTTTTATTGACATTCAGATTGGTTGCAAACAATCTATTTATAGCATGGCATATACAATTTGTTTTCTGGTTTGTATTGGATCTAAAATTATAGGTCTGATCTAACTGTAATATGAACATTTTTCCTTTCTGTCCCTGGTGGCATTACAGATTATTTCACAACTGTGCAAACATGCATGCATGCATGCACACACACACACACACACACACACACATTCCAGAGCTGAAAAAAGAGGAAATTGATTTATTTAAAGAAAATCATTCACAGTTTCTTAATATTTCTTTATTTAATTTTTAAAAGTAAATGGGACAATTTACTGGAACACACATTTTATAGATTTTCTGCCTTAATTTCCTCCCTAATTCCTGCCAATTTGCTGCAGTAATATAATAGCACTGTCGTCATTATGATGAGTGGAAGAGATTAAGTATGTAGCATTCCATTGTTTCTGACAGCTTGATATATTATGACTTGAAACGTACAGGTCCCTTCATTTTAATTCTACCCTACTTGTTAAAACCAAGAACTTGGTTTGAGAATCAAGGTCTATTTTTCTTGACTGACTTTAAAAAAGAGCAGGAACAAATTGTTTAAATTGGTGATAGCCCCCTCCCTCTTCAAGCTTGTGACCTAACAGTTTAATCTTCATTTGAAGTCTCAGACTGAAAACCTGAAAGTGAATATGCTCAAGTGGCACTGTAAAATGGTAGAAATCTGTTGCTAGCTGTGTAAAGAAGCTGTATGCTGTGTTTTATGTAAAGGTGGAGTGGGGGGTAGCTGACCCCTAGATCAACTGCACCTCTGACACCCTGGTGGAAGTAGTAAGGATGGTGTCTGTGTTATCCACACAATTTAGGGCTTTTATTCCTTCCCCTACCTTCTCTCTTGGATTCTCAGGAAATAAGGGACCCATCCTTATCCCCCTGTGGGATCTGGGGTCGACCCCTCTGTGGGCTCTAAATTAAAACACATTCCTGGCAGACTCAGGGCTCTACAGGTCTACAGGGCTGTTTATTAATGAAAAAAGCCTTGCACACTGACAAGTTACTGACAGTTACAAAAAGAGAATACACATACTAAACATTGTACTCACCACTCCTAGACAGATTAACTTTTTCTCGGGAATATCTGTGACTTCAGGTTCTTCCTGCTCTGGTTGGCGGAGTGTTAGAGTCTGATAGCTCTGATTTTTGGGTTGTATCCTGGAGTTTGGTTCCAATCATGATTGTTAAATGGTTCCTTGACTGATAGAATGTTATCAAAGTTTTCCATAAACATCTTAAGATCTTTTTCTTTATCTAATGATGGTGGGTACTTCTAGGATAGGCGTGTCTTCTTAACAGCCCTATATTACATTATTTTGAAATGATTTAGATTGACTATGAGGATATGATTCTCTGCAACTTAGCTCATGGATGCTGTTTTTACTGCAGAAGAAGGCCTTAGATCTTACATTTGGACCTCATTGAAGTTAAATGAGAATAATAGCATAAAATCAGTTCACAAATGGTGGACAGTCCCATGAGAAGCATATTGAGATGGCATAATTTAGAGCAGATGGTGAGATTCTCTAATTTATATTGAGAAGCTGGAGCAAGCACTGGAAGGAAAAGCTTCCTAACAGTCAGGGTGGTCCAGAACTGGATTGAATTGCTCAAGGAGATTGTGGAATCTCCATCTCTAAAGATATTTAAGAGCAGGTTAGACAGACACCTGTCAGGGATGATCTAGATGGTGTTTGGTCCTGCTGTGAAGGGACTGGACTTGATGGCCTTTCAAGGTCCCTTCCAGTTCTAGTATTCAATGACTCAATAATGCATCATGAGAATCAGGGAAGTGTAACTAGCTCCCAAGCTGTCTGTTCCTCCTGCACTATGTATATCTAAGTTCAGGAGAGATTCTATACCGTGCCCCCCTTCTTCTTTATTGTAACTTAAGAATCCATAAGGAGTTGACTGAGCAAGAAAGTAGGCAGGAAGAGGAATAAGTGACAAGTAATAAGGAAGGAAGAATATCTCCTTTTTAAAGCTGAAAATATTTATTTTTCATCATCTTAGTATGAGATCTGGGGAAAAAGGTGAAAATAGTTTTGCTGTGCCCATGGAAAGAAAAAATATTATCTGGTAGTAAAAAGCAAACAGTCAGCAAGCTGGGTGAGAGCTCGCTGGTAATAATGTTTCAGAGGGGTAGCTGAGTTAGTCTGTAACCGGAAAAATTTTAGAAACAACAAATAGTCTAGTAGCACCTTAAAGACTAACAAAACATGTAGATGGTATCATGAGCTTTTGTGAGCGCAACTCACTTCTTCAGATGACTTCAGTCATCTGGACCCAGTCATCTGAAGAAGTGGGTTGCACCCACGAAAGCTCATACCACCATCTACATGTTTTGTTAGTATTTACACTGGTAATGTAACCCACACCCGAAGATAAACTTTGAACTCTCTTGGTATTTGCTGGGTCATTGAAAGATATCAGTACAGCAGAGATCAGCAACCCAGGGGGCTGATGGGTGATTCAAGTTCAGGCTAACATGATCCAGGCTAATTTCCTATTGGATTCCAGGCAGAACCTCAGTAGAAGTGGGGAAGCCACAAGGCTCTCCCCCTCTCAGTGACCCCACCCTACTCTTTCTCTTCTCCCTAAGTCCCTCTCCCGATCAGACCAGAAACTGGAGCCTGATTATCATAAAAGCCACCCAGAGAGCCTGGGCCACAGTGGAGAGACCTGGACCCTCCACTTGCCCTGGGTGAGAGGTGGGGTTGGACTGCCTGAGAACAGCCCCTGCCACATGTCACCTGTCTCTAGGGCATGCCACATAGGGAAGGTGTATGATCCAGGACTCTGGGGCTCCCCTTTTTGGCCCCCACAAACTACAATCATGTGAAAAAGTGGGTGGACATGGTCCCTCTGCTTCTCCCCCCAATTTTGGTGTCCCTTACTCCAGACCATGAAGTCTCAGGACAATACTGGCCTTTTAGAAAGGGGATACATTTGTAAGAAATCCCACGTCCAGTTATATTTTTTTGTAAGCGATAACCAGTCAATTATTATAGTGCTGCATCACCCACCCACAAAAAAACAGATTATCAACATATTATCTGTCTGAGCAGGGTTGTAAAGGAGCAAAGTGATTTGGATCAATTGTTAGTGTTTTGAGGTACAGGTACTGATATTTTAGCATTCTAGTTACTCCTGTTCTTCCTTATCTGATATTCTTTGTGTCCTGAACTAAATAAGTTCCTGCTGTTACTGTATTGTTATTTTGGAGATGGTGATAATTATTTTAGTCCTAGCCTATTGGACTACATCGCTTCTGTATTATTTGATGATAAACATTTTTTTCAAGAGGCAGCATCACTTATATTCCAGACACCTAAAAGAGGTGGAGACACCAGGCTCCAAGATAGAGAATCAAGGGCCTAGAATTTGAGAAGGAAGAAGCTGCTCCAAGCAGTGAGCAACAGAAAAAGCAGAAGCCCAGGGGTTACAGTGACATTTACTGTTGCATGCCATATGTCAACAGGACATCTTCTGCAACATACCTACATGAGGTACTGTGGCGTAGTGGATTAAGAATGGGCTATGCATCCAGAAAGCTTATACTCCAATTTTTGGGACTGACACTTAGCTTACCAGGCATTTATGTACTGAAGGAGGAATAAGAACCTGAATAGAAGCATAGTAGTACAGTAGAACGAGTAGAAAGTGGACTAGTGTTTCTGTAGATAAATATCTCAATAAGTCAAAGTGGGTTTTCCAGTGTAAGTTTAACATCTACTGTGCACCAACCAAACCATTCTTTTAGATTGAATAGTACAAACTCTTTGACTGCATGAAAGCTGCAGTTCCTTGGGCTTTATTCCAAAAAGCATCCATCTCTGCCACTGAAATGACTTTTAGAATCAAATTGTGCTTTGAAACTCTGGATTTCATGGGAGCTGCTTCCCCCATCAAAGTTTAACACTAAGTAAATGTGGCTTTTCTCTTTCTTATTTTATCATCACTGATAATGGAAGCATGGCTAGAAGGGCAGTGCCTACTGGCAAATGTTCACATTAAGCTCTGATAAAAGCTGCCTGAATCTGACAAAATGCATGATATTAAGAATGGCAATATTACATCTCTCTTGGCAGAAGCATTCCAGTTTCTGCACTCATTTAGTAATGGACTCTGAAAGTTCTAGAGAACTAAAGGAGACATCTGGGTAAAATAACAGTATGTCCCATGACAAAAACAGAATAGAACTTAAACATATTGACAAGGCCAACTAGGCAGCTAAATGCAAAATTAAAGTCACCTTTAGCAGTTACTGTGACAGGTGTGAGTCCCGGGTGATGTAAGAAATTAAAAATACTTATTGAGATGTGCCAAATAGGCACAGACTTTTGGGATGAGAGAGAGAGAGAGAGAGAAAAGGAGAATCCCTGGTAAGGCAAATTCCACAACTTCACTTACCAAAATCTCAGAATTGTGAGGCTGTGCCCTGATGAGAGGATCAATGACTGGAGATTGGAGACTTGGGATCAAAGGGCTGAGCTGTGTAAAGAAATAGCTGAACTGTCCCACTGAGGTTTTTGTTGCTAATGTAAAAATTGTTATGGATTTGTAACCAAGCAAACAAACCCAGCTGTGTGGTTTGAAAGACTGGAGTTGTGGGTGTCTTCTGGTAATCTCCCAGCATGTATATAGGAATTTTTTATTTTTGTTGTTTTTTCCTTTGTAAGACTTATTCCCTTAAAAATAAATGTAGTTTACTTTGTGAAGCCTGATTGGTAACTGGTGTACACCATTAAAGTTACTGGAGAGAAGTTAACCACAGATACTAGACTATACTCAGACCTCCTGGGAAAACCACAGAAAGATGCAGTGGGACTGAGAAACCAAATGTCTGGTCTGGAGAGAGTGAAAGTGTATCACCTTCTGAGAGAGATGATGACTAGGAGCCAGAAACATTAAGTGGTGTCCATGAAGAAAACTGGGGAGAAGTCAAAGGTGCAGTGAACCCTAAAACTCTGGTGGTTACTTCCTATTACCCAGATGCAGTCATTAGATCACTGGAAGGAATTACTAGGGAAAGTGATGAACAAATTTAACAGCACGAACTCTGTTGCCATTACCTAGAGTAAGCAATTTTCACAGCCACTTAACAGAACTCCTTGGGTCTGCACCTACAGGCTTTCATCACTGGGTGGGTTGTAACATAGCAGTTAGAGCTGGGCAAATAATAGGAAAAATTGATTGAGAACAGTTTTGAGGAATTGGAAGATGAGCTGCAGGTCATCATGTTTGCCCTTTTAACAACTTTCTCTTTGCTGCATGGGGCTTTCCTGCCACAATATCGTGCCTAGGTGCTGACTCCATGGGTGCTTCACGGGAAAAAAAAATTGCCGGTGCTTAGTACCCACTGGTCATCATGCTCTTTCCCCTGCTGAGCAACTCCTCCCCAAGGCTACATCTAGACTGTAGGCTTCTTTTGGAAGAAGCTTTTCCAGAAGAGATCATCCAAAAAATCTTCTTCCGAAAGAGCGTGTCCATACTGCCAATGCTCATCGAAAAAGCGATCAGCTTTTTTGAAAGAGAGTGTCCAGATTGATTGGGTGCTCTCTTGCATAAAAGGCCACCCAGAAACACTTCAGGCAGGGCTTTAGGTCACCGGTTGCTTCCAAGTGCTGGTGCCAGAGCCTTGCAGTGACATGCTCTTAAAGGGATCCCTCTGGACAGCTGTGTCTCTGCTTCTGCTGCATGCTTGCTACCTCTTCGAGGGACAGCAAAGCTCTTTCAGTGCCTGCTGTGGTTGCCCAGTTTTTTTTGGATGCCACAGCTTTGTTCTTTGTGCCATGGAGCCGGAGCTGCCCCTGGGCATGCGATGGCCCCACACAGCCATACTGCAGTTTCTGCAGCACTTTGTGCCGGCTGCCTACCTGGTCCTGACCAAGCTCGACCCCAAGCTCATTCTGGGGCCTCTCTCCCTGGGTGAGGGAGCAACCCCCTTGCAACTGCAACCCTCAGCGGAGAGGTGTTTCTGGAGGCTGGACACCAGTTCCTACTGTTGGGACCGGCTGGTCATGGAGCGGTGGGACGACCAGCAGTGGCTCCAAAACTTCCACATGCGGAAGGCCACCTTTTTGGAGCTGTGTGCCTGGCTCGCCCCTACCTTCCAATGATGCAACACTGACCTGCAGCCCGCCATCCCCTGGGAGAAGCAGCTTGCAATCACCATCTGGAAGCTTGCCACCCCCAACAGTTACCTGTCGATGGGCAACCAGTTTGGCATGGGAAGTCCACTGTCGGGGCCGTGCTCATGAAGGTAAGGCACTCTGGGGCTGCAGTCCCTGCATGGGGGATGGGGGGAGACCTGGAAAGAGGGACCCTCGGGAAAGGGGGACTGAGGGGGGTGAAGGGTGGAGTGGGGGTAGAGGGGAAGCCCCGTCCCCGGGGAAGGGGTTGTGCCATCCTGCCCTCACATAGTCCTGCTGCTAGGGGGTTGGTCTCATAGAGGATGGCTCCTGGGGTGTTTGTTTGTCTCCTTCTGCAGGTTGTAAGGGGGGGGGGGAGGTGGGCACCTCCCAAGGGCTTAGGCACTCCCTTTCGCATTATTTGTTTTGTGTATTTGTTTGTCTCCTTCTGCAGGTTGTAAGGGCCATCAACTCCATCCTGCTGCACGGTGTCATTTGCCTGGGAGACCTGGATCTGATCATGACTGGATTTGCTTTCCTGGGGTTCCCAAACTGTGGGGGAGCGATTGATGGGAACTACATCCCGATCCACGCATCTCAACATAGAATGGCCCAGTACATCAACAGGAAGGGCTATTTCTCAATGGTGCTGCAGGCCCTGGTCGACCACCATGGACAGTTCATGGACATTTTTCATGGACAGTTCAGGTGATCAGGTCGGGCACATGATGCCTGGATTTTTTTTAACTCCAGCCTCTATGAGAAGCTGGAGGTGGGCATATTCTTGCCCCGCCATGACTTTGCAGTTAGGGACGTACAGATGCCATTGTGCATCATGGGAGACATGGCTTACCCCCTGATGCTGTGGGTAATGGAGCCTTATACCAGCCACCTGGACCCTAGCAGGGACCAATTTAATGCTCACCTGAAGTGGGCCAGTATTCAGGTGGAGTGTGCCTTCCGCTGCCTCAAGGCATGTTTCAGGTTCCTCCTGACCCGCCTGGATGTGGGGGAGCACAACATCCCCGAGGTGGTGTCGGCATGTTTTGTCCTCCAAAACAGTGTGGAGAAGAAGGGGGAGGCTTTCCTCCAGGGGTGGGGGGCAGAAGCCAGCCACGAGGGGCAAACCTTTGAGCAGCTGCAGACAGCTGCCATCTGCCAGGCCCATCAGGCTGGGGTGCGCATCCAGGAGGCCCCAAGGGAGAGTTTCTCTCAAGGACCCCAATAACTTTCCCCAGGGCTTCCCCCTTAGGGGCCTCTGGCTTGCTGCCCTATCCCTTTCCCACCACAACCCCACCCTTCACCCCTTCCCTGACCTCTCAATAAAGACACCCGTTGGGTTTTTTAATAAAATATTTTGTATTTGTCTTTTACGAAAAAGGGGGGAATGGGAAGGGGCTCATAACCTGGAGTGGGGGAGGGGGACTGGATATGCCACGCTGGGTGTGGGGACCTCATTGGATTTGGGGTTGGATGGGTCCACAGAGGGGTAGGCAGAAGGGGGCTGGAGCGGGGTCAGGAATGGCATGGAGGGTCAGGGAGGGGCCATGGGCATCATTTCAGGAGGGAGCAGAGGCAACACTTGGAGGGCACAGGGAGGGGGAATGGGCATGGCAGGGAGGTCTGGAGGGATGGTAGGCAGGAGCAGTGACAGCAGCTGGGTGTGCCATCATGTGTATGATGGCACACGTGTCACACCGCTGCATGAGCTGGTCCCACACGCGGTTCCGCCACTCTGTGTCCTCATGCCACATCAGGTCTTCATGGACCCTGGCGTGCTTTTGGGTACCACGGGCTCTGCCAGCTGGCTCAGTTGGTGTGGCTTGCCCCTCAGTCCCATCTTGTTAGTCTGTGGAGAACACAAAGAGGGAGAAGCGGTCAGTCATCTATGCAGACACTGTCCTTGAGGCCGTGCCCACCTCTGTGAGCAGCGACCAACAGTCCTTGGGCCAGAGGAGGGGGATGTCCTGGGAGCAAGGCCATGTGTGGTCTGCACAGCAGGTTCTGTTTCACAGGCGCTCCAAGGTGCCCAGGTGACCATGCTGCCTGCTTCTTCCTCCCTTCCCCCCAGCCTACGGACAAGCAGGCAAGGGAAGTGTCCAGCCACAGTGGGATCCTCTCATGGGTGTCAGAGGAGCCAGAAGCAGCCTGGCCCTCCCTGGGGCTCGCACATACACCTGCACCTCACAGAGCTGCCTTCAGGAGGAGATGGTGCCTCGCACGTACAGGCATGCCCGTGTGCTGTGTGTGGCACTGTGTGGCACTCCTCAGTGTGTCTGGGGTAGTGCCTGCACCCTTGTGGCTAGCCTGCTGTGGCAGGTGGTGGGAAGACATCTCCTCCCCGCCCCTGGAGCCAGACATGTGTGTGGCCTCCCCTGAGCCTGGGAGCAAGATCCCAGGCATGCTCAGGGTCTGCTTGCTGAGTCCATGTAGCACACAATAATGCTGCACGTGGTTCCATGTGCACGGATTGCAGCACGATGTCCAGCCCAAGCAGGCCGAGTGATGCTTGAACCCCTCCTCCTCTGTGTCCACTTCCCCTGCCCTGTGTGTGACACATTGAGAGCACCCACCTGAGGATCCCTCCATGGCATCAGAGGAGGCCTGGGAGACATCCAGGCTCACAGGAACCAACTCTAAGGAGAGCGTGATGGTGGCTGTGTTGTCCATCTCCTCCTCCTCGTGCTGTCCCTGGTCGTCGTCCTCCGCCGTGACCTCCGGCTGGGGGATGACGGGTATGTTGAGGCCAGAGTTCACCATGACGGGTGGGGAAATGGCTTCCCCACCTGCCAGGATTTGGTGCAGCTCCTCGTAGTAGGGACAGGTTTGGGGTCCTGCCCTGAAGCATGAACTGTGCTCTCTGGCCCTCATGTATCCCTGGTGGAGCTCTTTGACTTTACTCCAGACCTGTTCCAAGGTTCAGGGTGGGTGTCGGTGCTCTGCCAGGAACTTGGCCATCTGGCCATAAATGTCACCATTCTGCCGCTTGGAGCAGAGATCCTGGAGTGTCTCCTCTTTGCCCCACAGCTTGAGGAAGGACAGGATCTCTGCTGCAGACCAGGAGGGTGCCTACCTCTTGGTCTCTTTCACAGGGCCGACTCACCGCCACGGTGCCACCAGCCAGCTGTCCTAGGAATTAGCTCTTCTTGCCTTGCTGGATGCCTTTCTCTAGGTGGTGTCACCCCATGTTTCTCCTCAGGTCACGGTGTCCTCTTCCAGACACTGCCCTCCGGCAGTGCCCACACCACTGTCTGAGCCCCCCCTTCCGCGGGAGGTGGTTGTTCGCTCTGCTCACACCCCCAGGGTCCTCTCTTTCCCAGAGCACCCTATTCTCCTCCTTAGGCACTGCAGCCTGGGAACTTGCTTGGCCGTGGCTCCCCTAGTCCTGATTTGTCTCCTCAGCACTGCTCTAGCTCCAGGGAGCCTCCTGCTTCCCTAGCAGCCAGGCCCTCACTGCTCTCCCTCTGCAGCTGCAGTCCCTCCTCTCTTATATAGCTTCCAGCTGGGCCCTCATCACTAGAACTGCCTCAGCTGGGGCTTTGCTCCCAGCCCCTGCTCCGGGCTGGGGTTTTGCCCTTAAAGGGCCAGTCAGGGCAAGTGCCCTGTCACAGTCCCCTTGGGTGGATCCCGGGAGCCCTGGGGCTGCTCCCTGTTAGGGCCAGGGTTGTCTCGGGGGGCTTGAGGCTGAGACTTGTTGGCAATGCCTGTGGCAGGGAGAGCTGTGCAGTCAAGGTGCTGCTTCCAGGCCAGCTTCCTGCCACAAGACTTGTCCAGGGTGCCTGCAGCTTTAAGAGGGCCAGGAGACAAGAACTATAGAGTTGTGATTACTTTGGACAGAGTGGCCACCAGGGCTGTGTTATTTCCTGGAGTCCTCTTCTTTTTAAAGAAAACCCTCTTCCCTATCCACACACACCTTTTTCCAAAAGAGCTCTTTCGGAAAAAAACTTCTTCCTCATAGAAAGAGGTTTACCAATGTCGGAAAAACCCCTCTGTTCTTCTGAATTTCTTTCAAAAGAATGTGATTGCAGTGTGGATGTAATTGAAGTATTTTTGGAAAAACAGTGTAGACATACTCCAACTCTCCCAGCGCCCTCTGGAATCAGAGGTTCTGTGGCTTACAAGAGGTGCTAGGAGGGATGAGGAGAATCAGGGCTGAGGTATGTTCAGGAGAGGGGTGGAAGGATTCAGGGAAGAAGTGGGGAGGGTGAGAGACTTGGGAGAAGGGGTAGAGTGGGGGACGGGAACCTGGAAGTCAGTACCTATGATATCACAGGGAAATTCTGTTCCTCAAATCCCAGTTCACAACTGTAGCAAAACTACACTAAACATATTTAACCAATATGGACAAGGGAATGCAGCCACACATGCTCTGACAAAGATTGCAAAAACTCTGATCAGAGCACTGGTTTGGAATCATTTATTTAAATCAAACTAAAATCTGACCACACCCTTTTCCATTCAGGGCATGCATACACATGTAATTATTTTATATGACTGTGATGAGAAAGTTGATTAATTTTTAAAGGTTCCTAGCCTCTTTTGTTACAATACTATAGTGGTCTAGAATAACAAAGTTTTATAATACCCTAAAATAATCCTTACTTTGGATTCCCTAGCTGCCTTCAATTCCACAAACTGCTCATACCCTCTCCCCGAGAGAATCAAATACCCAGTGACTTGAATATTGTTTCACTTTATTATAGTTAACCATCTACTAGAGAAACAGGGGACAATACCATGTGATCAAGGTTAACACAAGATAGCAACAAGAACACTCCTGGAATAAAATTTGCAAAGAACCCATACGCTGCTGATCTTTGTTAACATACGGTCTCTAGTAATTATAGATAACCAAATTCAGAAAAATCAAAGTATGTTGGTGAATAATGCATTAAATAAATAGTTTGTTGAAGGTAGTTCACTGAGATCAAGTGGCAGTAGTACAGAATGTTCACTGCAAGCACTCCACTTCCAGATGTGTGAGAGAGAAAGCCTTGACTTCCTGTGATCATTAGAAGATCCTATGCCCAAAATAACTGTTAAGAGTATTGGATCTTCTCTCTCACTAAATTCTTTCTTTGACTAATAATTACTGAAATAACTACCAGAACATTCTCTTTGCTTAAAATTCCTCTTGTAGATTCAGATGGATGTAATTTTCCTTTCGTTGTGTGGTTTGGCGGTGTGATATAAAGCAACAGTTCTCCTCAGAGGAAATTATACAGCAATGGTGGGTATATTGAGGTAATTTTGGCAAATGTGAGGCACAACAGATTCCTTAGCATGAAAAATGCTAATTAAATTTAAATTTAATTCTTATTTATTTGTACTTTAGTTGGACCAAATTTTAATATGAAGAACAATATTCAACACACTTTATATAGCAAAATTAATTGGTAGCCTACTGCTCCAGCATGCACAGTTTGAATCTAGAAAGGGAATGAAGAAAATCTTCTATCTTTCTCCTTCCTCCAAAATAACTAGCAGCTGTGGCTTCCAAATTATAGCTCTGAGCTGGAAAACACAGAACATTGCTTTTTACAAAGACTCATGGCTTTTTTTTACAAGGTGCTGTAATCCTACTGAAAATACTAAGGCACTGATCCTGAAAAGCCTTTGCCCAAGAAACTCTCCTTGATTATACTGGGAATTCATGCTTGAAGATTTTCAAGGTTCATGCAAAAACTTTCTAGCATGATACACTTCCATGCTGGTATATGAAGTTCAAAACTGGGCCATCCAAACAGTAGCTGTCAGTGAGCATCTGTGGTCTTTGCATCATTTATTTAGAGCCCACTTTCTGTTGTCCTGTCATGAGGGATGTTGCTAACCATATCAGAGCATGATAGTGAAGAATGACAGCAGAGAAGATTGACGTTCTTAGAGGTTAACATAGAAACCCTTCACCCAGAAGATGCTACTGCTGCAACTGCTGAGACTATCATTGCTGACATTGATACTGAGGACGAGTGGTGTATCTTGTCAGCTCAAGATATACCAGTGAGAGAGGATCCTCGAGGTGTGAATATCATGGCACTGTAGCCTCACTTTCCTCAATAGAAGCTGGTTGAGGAAGAGGCCTAACAAAAATACATCATTTACTGTCATCTCCATATAAACATATGATTTTTTGTTAAGTTTGTTGGTTTCACTCTCCAGTACCTCCTATTCACTCTCCATTGCCACCACTGCCTTTCATCAAGCAACCTCTTAGCCTGGAAGAAAATGTAGGCTCATCTTCTGAGGTAGCAAATAATTATAATCAGACTTTTCCAGAAGTAGAGGGACTTCTACTTCTACTCATACATTAGACTTTATGAAGTCTAATGTATGAGAGATTTACCATTTCTGTCAGCAGTATCTAGATATTATATATCTGCTCTGTAATATGAAGGTGGGGTTTTTTTTGAAACCTAAGATGATTAGTTGTCTAACTCCCCAGAGAAAACTAACGGGACTCAGCTTCTAACTTCTTTGACATTTCAGGCCTCATCATTTGTTAGTGGAATTTGAAGGTGGATATATGTGTGCAGTAGGTGTTCTTAGTCCATCTCGCTTCATTGTAATTCCTGCAATACTTAATTCCTTATTTTTAACAAATTTCTGAAATCAATGGGATCAGGCCTTTCTGGCTTATCGTGATCTAATACATTCTCAAAAAAATGATATTTTCCTTGTTGTCTTATTCATTCTGCCTCACTTCCACATCTTCCATTTACTTTAATTAATTTTTTTCAGGCTTGTGACCATGGTGAGCTTTTAAAAATAAAGTGAACTGACCCAGAAGGTGATTTTTTCCAATCTCTCATAACCCTGCTGGAAACTCTCTCAGAGTGTGGTGTTTGAAAAACAGAGGCCTTCCATTTGTGTTCGGTCTGGATCAAGTGAACTGAGTTACAATGAAAGAGAGAGAGAGGAACACTGAGCTCCCTGATTTTCACTCCCTTATTTTAGTTAGCATTTCATTCCCCATAGTACATGCTTTGACATTGTCATCCCCCTACCTCCTGAATATGCCTGGCTGCTGCTGTTGTAAAAGTGTGTGTGTGTGTGTGTGTGTGTGTGTGTGTGTGTGTGTGTGTAAAGGGGGTGGGGAAATCTGTTTTTACCAGTAGACGGGGGGGAAAATGGAGATTTGAGCATATTCCTCCAGAATGACTCTCAGGAAACTTGTGGTCTTCCTTAATATTTTCCCAGTAATAACATCTCAGAATAGGCTGGTAGGAATAGTAGATATTTTCTAATTGGTTTTATAATTGCATTCTGCCTTTCTGCCTGATGCTTAGCTTCTTGTCCTGGTTTTCAGTACTATGGAATCTACATATAAATTACTGTGTACAGTCAAATTGGGTATGGTGAAATGTGTTCCCAGAGATATTATATAGTCTTAAAAGGGACAGGGAATGACTAATTTGGACAAATAATGTATTAACTTGACCTAAAAACTTCCCAGGATTAATCCCCCCACCCACCTATTCTACTCTGTTTTGTTCAAAATCATTTATTTTGTCAATATCCTTTTATATACACTTTTATCCCCCAAAGATATTATTTTCAACTGAATTGTGCCTTTCAGGTAAAAGCAGTGCTTTCAGTGCTTGGTGAAGAGCCATCCCACTGTGAGCGTGAAGCTTTGTGGCTACTTTTCATTGCAGAGTTTCTGTCTCCATTTCCTCTTTTCCCTCACCAGCTTCATTTCCTGATGTATAAGGGATGTGCAGGATCATTCTCATGCCCTTGCCCTGCCCATTTTGGGCTTGAGAAAATTGCATCATGTTCGACTATAACCTTGATCAATCCTGATAAGTAACATAAGGTTAAATAGGACTTAAGTGATCAAAGTCAAGGACCTCCATTGTAGCAATTTCTAAAATATTTTCAGTTCCAGTCACAGTGTCAGACAGTCAGAAATTCAGGGGTTTAATGAGTGTATGAGACAATTGGTGTTTGATCAGATTTAGGTTTATTGTGAACCAGGGAACCTTCTGGAAAGGAGCAGTGTATACAGGAAGGATGGGATGCACCAAAACCAAAAATGGAGTCAGACTGGCAGCAAGAATAATTTAAAAGGTTGTTCAAGAGTTTTTACTTTAAAGGTTTAGGGAAAGCCAACAAATGTGGAGTAGTATGTGGTTTAGACAGAGACATCCCTTTGGATGGATTTATTAAAGAGGATTCTATACATCCTAGAAAAGAGCAAAGGCTAGAGGCTGGTAAAGCATAGTTAGCAGCTCAAGAGAACAAGTCAAATGACAGAGTATGTAGCACTGGTCGGGGAGTGGCACTACATATGAAAGAAAGCACACAATGATAAATAGACAAAATCTTAAATGAATCAAACAGTATCATAGAATGTCTATGGATAAAATTCATTGCTTGAATAATAACACTGCAGCCCTAAAACTATATTACCAACCATCTGACCAGGATTGTGATGGTGACTGTGAATGCTTAGGAAGATTAGAGAGGCTAAAAAACCAAATCCAGACAACCCAGATAATTTAAACTATCTCTGTGTTGATGGGAACTGGCACCCCAGGACAGGTATAGAGAAATAATATGTCTGGAAACTATTCATGACTGCTTCTTGAAGCAGCTAGTTCTGGAAACCAGAAAGGGAGGAAATTCTGGGCTTTGCCTTAAGTGGCAAATAAGACCGAGTCCAAGAAATGAATATAGCTGAACTGATCAGTAATTGTGTCCATAATGTAATTAAATTTAACATCCCTATAAGAGAGAATATAAAGAAACCCACCACAGTAGCATTTAACTTCAGAAAGGGGAATTACACAAAAATGAGAAAGTTAGTTAAATGAAAATTAAAAGGGACAATCATAGGATTGAAATACCTGAAAAATGTAGGGAAACTTTTAAAAAGACACTATAATAGAGGCTCACTATACATACACACTCCCAAATAAACCAAAGAATAAGAAGACCAAAAATATGTCCCCATGGCTAAGGAACAGAGTAAAAGAGGCAGTAAGAAACAAAAACATGTATTTTACTAATGGGAAGTCAAATCCCACTGAGGAAAATAAAAAGGAGCATAAACTCTGGCGAATGAAGTATACGTGTAATTAGACAGGGCAAAGAAAAAGAGAAGATCAATTAGAGCAAAAGACCCAAAAACTAACAATCATTTTAAGTGCATCAGAAGCCATAAACCTGTCAATCAGTGAGGATTAAGAAGTGACTGGAGAACTCAAGGAAGACAAGGCCATTGCAAAGGAACTAAATGAATTTTTTTGTATCAGTCTTCACTGCAGAGGATGTGAGGGGAGATTTCCACACCTGAACTACTGCTTTTAGGTAACAAATTGAAGGAACTAT
Source organism: Rafetus swinhoei (assembly GCA_019425775.1). NCBI lineage: Eukaryota > Metazoa > Chordata > Testudines > Trionychidae > Rafetus > Rafetus swinhoei. The sequence goes on along the minus strand of CM033437.1, from coordinate 182,490,779 downwards.
TTCAGTTTGAGGGGTCAATAGAGGAGGTTTTCATATGAAATTCCAGAACTACTAACTTTGATATGTAACCCATTGCTCAAAAGAGCCTCTGTCTAGGTGAGTGGTAGTTAGCTAATCAGTGAAACTAATTTTGTCAGTAAGCCCAACTTCAATACCAAGCAGACTGGTTGAAACTATAGTAAAAAAAGAGAATTATCAGACATATAAATGAACATGATAGGCTGTGGAAGAGTCAACATGGCTTTTGTAAAGGGAAAACATGCCTCAGCAATCTATCAATTTTTTGAGGTGGGGTCAACGAACATGGACAAGAGCGATCAACTGAATGTAGTGCAGTTGGACTTTCAGAAAGCCTTTGACAAGGTACCGCACCAAAGGCTGTTAAGCAAAGTAAGCAATCATGGGATGAGGGGAAAGGTCCTCTCATGGATGAGTAATTGGTTAAAACACAAGTTAGGAATAAATGGTCACTTTTCACTGTAGAGTGAGATAAATAGTGAGATCCTCCAAGGACCTGTACTTGGACCACGCACTTCAATGCATTCATATATGATCTGGAAAAAGGAATAAGCAGAGAGGTGGCAAAGTTTGTAAATGGTACAAAATTACTCAGGCTAGTTAAGTCCAACTCCAAAGCAAAGTGTGAAAAGGTACAAAGGGAGCTTACCAAATTGCATGCTGGACAACATCATTAGAATGATAAGATGGGTGAGGTAATATCTTTAATGGGCATCAGAAAAGGGATAGATAATATTATAGTAAATATCATGGCACTACATAAAATATATGGTATAGCTTGCATATTGTGTGCAGTTCTGCTTTCCCACATCTCAATAAAGATATGTTAGAATTGGAAAAAGTACAGTATAGGATAAGAAAAAATAGAATATTTTCCATATGAGGAAAAATGAACTGTTCAGCAAAAAAAATGAAATGACTAAAGGGGGAAATATTAGAGACCTACCAAATCATAATTGGTATGAAGAAAGTGATTAAGCACATGTCCTTTTTCCTTCACATAAGAAAGAACAGGGGTTACCCAATGAAATTAATGGGCATTAATTTAAACCTGATGTTAAAACAAACATAAGGAAGTACTTCTTCACACTGTGAAACTTATTGCGAATGGGTGTTGTGAAGACCAAAACTATTCCTGTTTTTTTAAAAAAGAATTAGATAAGTTCATGGTGGATAGGAATGTCATGCTGCCTGGAGTAGCTCATGACCATGAGCGCCAACTTCAGGGCAAATTGTCAGGATTCAGGGCAAAATGGTCAGGAACAGAACCTCATGCTCTGCCCATCGGTAGCCTGTGACTGCCAGAAGCTGGTAGTGGGCAACAGGGGATTGATCATTAGATAATTGTTTGTTTTGTTCATTCCCTCAGAAGCACCTGGCAACAGCCAGTGTTAAAAAACAGGTTACTGGACTAGAGGGGCCATTGGTCTGACCCAATATGGTCTTTCGTATGTTCCTACATTAGGTAAATCACCAGGAAGACCAGGTGCAGGGACATTTCTCTGGCTCTCCTTTAGTGCTGTTCCACTTTGTGTAATTAAATATTTTTCATTGCAAAAAAGTGAAACCCTAACATGAGGGCACTCACCGAGGAGGTAGAAAACCTGTGCTCAGTCCCTCCTTTATTTGGAGGGTGAATGTCCTACCCACTAAAGCTATGTCTAGACTGCAGGCTTCTTTCGGAAGAAGCTTTTCTGGAAGAGATCTTCTGGAAAAACTTTTTCCTAAAGAGTGCGTCCACACTGCCAAAGAGCATCGAAAAAGTGATCTGCTTTTTCGAAAGATAGCATCCATTCTGTGTGGAAGCTATCTCGCATTTAAACTCTGATTGCTATGGACGGAATGGCTACCAGGGCACCTGTGCTTTTTCCTCTTTCCCCTTCTTCTGAAAAAACTCCTTCTTCCCCGTCCATACAAGCCTTTTTCCGAAAGAGTTCTTTTGGAAAAAGGCTTCTTCCTCGTAGAAAGAGGATTACCAATGCCAGAAAAACCCCTCTGTTCTTTTGATTTTCTTTTGAAAGAATGCGATTTCAGTATGGACGTAATTGAAGGGTTTTTTTGAAAAATGGCTGTTTTTCCAAAAAAAACTCTGTAGTGTAGACACATCCTAAGTCTGTAACTGGAAAAACTTAAAAAACAACAAATAGTCTAGCAGCACCTTAAAGACTTACAAAGATGAGATGGTATCATGAGCTTTCAGGGGGACAACCCACTTCTTCATCTGAAGAATGTTTCTAACATGTTTTGTTAGTCTTTAAGGTGCTGCTAGACTATTTGTCATTTTTAAAGGTTTTTTTAGGTGATAAATGGTTACTTACACCAAAAATCACTACAATATTATGGCTACTCCCAGTCCCAAATTACCAGTCACCCCATATTCATTATGTCAGATCTCAAACCAAAAGAACATCTGTAGCTAATCCTGCAATAAACTAAAGATTTATTAACTCAGAAATTAGAGTTATTTACAAGGTTAAAGAAGAGTACTCTCGCTCTCTTTCTTTTCCCCTCCCCCTGCAATATCCTTTGGAGCTAACCCAGAAAAATCAGATGCTCCATTGGACACCAAGCAGCAAAAAGAACCAAGTTGCTCCTTACCAGGGATTCTTATCCCCTTCCCTTCGTGTTGCTGTGAGGAATGCAATCAGCCAGGTCCCTGTCCTTTGATGCTTCACAATGGCTCATATGCTTTCAGTGGGTCTTTTTTGTGCAGGAGAGCATTTTATTTAATGAATGTTCTTTCCTTTTGGTGAGTGACTTAGTTACAAATGTTTATAATGAAAATATTTGCTATCCTTCTCTAACATGGGTACTGATAAGTGAGACCAATAGATGCATCCTACAAGCCTATGCTAAACACATTGTTATCAGCTTAACATCTATTTCAATAATTCTAACACATAGAATGAACCACAATGGTTTCCAGCTATGCATTTGTTAGGGTACATCTACACTGTGTGCTTATTTCAAAATAAGCTATTCTGGAAGAAATACTCCAAAATAGCTTATTTCAAAATAGCATGACTACACAATAGAGGAGCCTCAAAATTAGTCTGAGGCAGGCTTCCCTAATGTGGACGGGTTACCTCAATTTAGAGCCCCAGGAAGCACTGGGGAGTCATTACTCTGAGTGGCCCTGGGAGGAGCTATTTCGAAATAGCAGGAGTGGAGTGTCCGCACTATTGCTATTCTGAAATAGCTATTTCGGATTAGGTATTATTCCTTGTGGAATGAGGTTTACAGAAGTCGGAATAAGCCATCTGTTATTTTGAATTTATTTCAAAATAACGCAATTGCTGTGTAGAGACTCACATTATTATTTTGGAATAATGGCCGTTATTCTGAAACAACGCTGCAGTGTATACTCACCCTTAGTGGTTAGTGAGTCTTACAACCTTAGCATGAACTGCCACCTGGTCTGTGAGCATCAGAAGGTCCATCAATAGCTATTGGTCAAGTTGGTCTGGGACAGAAGCTCACTGGGTATGGATCACTCATTAAAATGTGCTGGTCTGTTTATTCCCTCTGAAGCATTTGACTTAGGCCACTGTTGGAAGAGAGAATTGTGGACTAGATGGATCACTGGTCTGACCAAAATGGTGTGTTTATGATTTAGCACTCAGAATGAGATCCCAGAATTTACCTACATTGTAAGCCCTTTGGTGCAGTGTCCTTTTGTGGAAGGCAGTCCATACACAGATCAGTACAATGAGGTTCTGAGCCATTGAGGCACAAATACCTCAACTTACTAATAACTGTTAATACAATTCCTTTTTCTTTACTCAGATTGTACCTCAAGGTATGTCTACACTGCAGAGTTTTTTTCAGAAAAACTTCACTTACAATCTTCACTTCACACTGCAATCGTGTTCTTTCGAGAAAAAATTGAAAGAACAGAGGGGGTTTTCCAACATTGTTAGACTTCTTTCTATGAGAAAGAAGCCTTTTTCTGAAAAAGGTCTTTTGGAAAAAGGTGTGTGTGGATGGGGAAGAGGGTTTTCTTTCAAAAGAAGAGGAAAAAGCACAGGTGCCCTGGGTAGCCATTCCATCCATAGTAATCACAGATTACATGCAAGATAGTGTCCATTGAGTGTGGACACTATTTTTCGAAAAAGCAAATTGCTTTTTCCATGCACTTTTGCTGTGTAGACGCTCTCTTTTAGAAGAAGTTTCTTTGGAAGATCTCTTCCGGAAAAGCTTCTTCCAAAAGAAGCCTGCAGTCTAGTCATAGCCCCAGTATCAAGAAAGTTTGCCATACTGAAGAGTGTCAACTGGTTGTGGTTAATCCTAGGGAATCAGACCCCTAGAGTTAACCATGGCCAATAGACACACTTAAACATAACAATCATTCTTGACACTCTGCATGTAACATAGTGTTAATTATTATGTTCCTAAATGTTGTATTTTATCATGATATAATTATCCAGTGTAGACAAGCCAGTCTGGAAGTCTGACAGGTCACCATTGTTTACATGCCAAAGGACCCAGCCCAGCTAAACATTTAAAAATGTGACTAACTTTAATCAAGTGTCTTATCCCAATGAAATCAATGGATTACTCAGAACTTGAAGTTAGCCATGTTATATACTTTACAAGATGGATTTAGGAACATATAGTTAATCAGCCAAGATTTTTAACATGCCTCATTACTATAGTAAATACTGTACTATGAGTATTGACATTGAATACTGAATCATACTGCAATCATAGTTATGAGATTTTTTTTCCTGTATGAGCATCAGGTGTTCTTTCTTTTCAATCCTCTTATCAAGTCTCATTATTTGACTGGGAAACTGGAAAAAGTGCTGGCACCAAATGAGTTAATGCCTGAGCATACTTTTTAAGCTCTAGCATTGAAAAAGTTTTCTGGCATTTCAAAATACACCTGAACAATCAGCTTGCCCCCTATTTCCTAAAGTTTTGAGGCATTTCACTATATAGAGAAGGGGCTGGGTATGTTACAACAGTATCAGGGTCTCATAACAATAAATATTTTACTGAACTGCCTGTGGCTGCATTTGGAATTAAAATAAGACACATTTGACATTTGCCTTGTGTGAGGTTGCAGGAATCAAATGTGCCCCCTTTGCCTACACTTTTACCTCAGTGTCTGCTTCTGCTGAGATGTAAGATGCTACTTACTGTAAAAACATTTCCTTCTTAACAAATATTCTTGAATTAATTCATAGGGTTTTTTTCAACAGATCAGTGGAGGGGTCATCTCTTGCTTTCGTAATGAGATGCAGAGATTCAAACATTTTCTAGGCTTACCAGAGATGACTGACAGGCCCATAAATCTCTGAGCACAGATCCATGTTTGATTTCATAAATCCTGCAGATAAGGGTGGAGCTATTGTCACCATGATTTGAGATATGTACAGCATCAGCAGGAAGCCTTCACTCAGACAGTTTGTTGTATGTGTTTAGCTCAACATCTGTTAAATGACTTAGAGATAAACTGTCATGCTCTTATAGTCCTCTTTAGAATCCAATATTTCGACAACTTTTAGCATTACGTTTAATGGAGTTCTACTCTACTGGTCTTGTTTATGTTACCTAGCATTCATAAAGAGCATAAATATTAATCTGGTATTCCAGTTATATTGGAAGAGGGTTTTCTTTGACAGATCTCTTTTCTCCCTCCTGCCAGCTCCCTCCAAATGGAGCTATACTGCAGGACCTAGGTTCTCCAAGAATACAGAGCTGGTAGATGACAGATGCATCCTGCAGGTATTCTGCACAAGAAGTTACTATGCGTAGTGCCAGACATTGGCAAATCAGGCCCAAAATTACTTTAAGGGTTCAGCTCAGCAGTTAAACTGGCTATGGAACTTGGAAAATGGCTATTGTATTCATAAACAAAGGTGGTTTTCAAGCAATATCCAGCCTATGGCACTTTTTTAGTGATCAGATTTTGGAGTTCTTCCCTTTTGTGTGGAATGAAGGTGGCAGAGTAGAGCAGAGGGAAGCGTGCCCATGGGAAGGATGGGAGTGGCTTCAAGAAAATGCAATGAATCCCTGTTGATTCTTGCACCTCAGAAAATGCTCATAGGGTTGTGGGTTGTGACTCTAGAAATGAATCAGAATCTTGACTGAGGAAGGTGTGTGAGATCATGCTTAAGGTAAGCAACTGTTTTTTTTTTTCTTTTCTTCAGATTAGGCAATACTGTAAAATAATATTGGCTAGCATACCGATAGGTCCCAGTATCTTCTATCACCCTTTTTGTTTCTCATTACATAGCATGCAGTTTGGGTCCAATTCTGTTTTCTGATGCATGGTTAAAAATTGACTTATGTGGGAATTGCATCTGTGTAACCAAGACCAGATCTGCTCCCTTTCTATAAATTTTTGGAGAAGATAAATTGTAAGTATTGTTTTAAAGGTTGGGGTAAATTAAATACAGATTTCAGTAGCTGATATTTATACAAGGTGAATTATTGAATATAAGGATGGTGATATATGCTACACTTCTTCCCTCTGGCTTTCTAATTGAAATAATCTGTATTCTCAGGTACAAAGAATAATAACAATATATTTAAGCCAAGGCACACTCTGAATTCATTTTTCCCATATCATATCTTATCTTATGATAAAAGACTTTGACTTTCCAATATAATAATTTTATCAGTTGGCAAATTTCCTTTCAGTTTCAGCTATCAACTGAACCATTTTTCTTGGCATACTTTTTATTCCTTGGATCAACAATTTATCCTCCTGTCTCTTTTACTTTTAGTGTGTTCTTAAACATCTGTCCTACTGGGACATAATTTAGATTTAACCCACACATAGTACCATTGAAAAATGCTTAACCAAAATTGGTTGCTGAAGCTTAACATATGGGATCAGGGAAGAATCTACAAAACTGTTAAAGTATTGTGTGTGTACATAATATGCATAAACTCCTTCCTATGTCATAAACCCTTTCGATATAGCCAGTGTAATGATGCCAATGTAAAACTAGTACAAATGAGAAAATCAGCTTGATGATTTTTATGGAAGCTTTTTTCTTTGAAGCTTATCTTCTCATCTACAGCACTCACTACTGCAGGAAACAAGATACTGATAAATTTAAGGCATGTCTTTTCAAAATATTCTAAGGGAGTGGATTTCAACCTCTGGTCTGTGGACCCATGCGGGTCTGCAAACTATATCTAAGATTTTCAAAGGGGTCTGCACCTCTGTTCAACATTTTGTAGGGATCTGCAAATGGAAAAGGATTGAAAACCACTGCTCTATAGAAATTTAACCTCTTTTAATTGTAAGTAGAAGCTAAGTATTTAACTTACTCAATGCTAAAAAATGTTTCCTAGGAATGGGGGAATAGTATATATTAGAGCTGGTTGAAAAACGTTTTGGTAACTGTTTTCCATTGAAAAATATCAATTTGTAGAAAAAATGTCTCAACAGGATGGTATTAATTATGATGAAAATTTCATCAGTAAGGTTTTTCAATTTGGCAGGAGACCCCAGAATAGCTAATAACCTCATGGCTATGGCACTTGCATGGGATGTAGAAGATTCAGGTTCAAGTCCCCCCTCTAGATCCTGGTCAAGCCCTCTGGCCACCAAGCTATAGATTTAGGCTTTGTTTTTCAAACTTTCATGATGAAGCTTTTCTACTCTGCCAAAATAACTAAATACTCATTGGGCCCGAGAAAGACGATGAGTAACTGACTTTATAACCTAGTGGTTAGGGAGGTCCAGATCAGGGACCTGCACCTGAATCTTCCATATCCTGAGTGAATGTGAGGCTATTAGCTTTTTGTGGGTCTTACACTTTTTCATGGACACTTCATAAGCTGTTGCTTTCATTCTGCATTGCAATGGAAATAAATTTCAAAACCATAACATTTTTCATGAAACAGAATTGTTGTTTTCCAGTCAGCCCTCACATAAACCTCTTTGTTGATGTTTTTGATCTGCTATGTATGTCCCTGTAATACAATCACTGATGAGCACATCTGCCACTCGGTAACAGGGAACACTCTCATTTTTTCCTATAGTTCAGAGACTGAGAACTACAACCAGCAATGATGAGAGTGAGAGAAAATGAGGGGCTTCTCTATTCTATGCCACTAAACTCAGGTCTTTAATCAGTCCAGTGTCACTGGAGAATAGCCATGAAGAGGAAGAGTTCCATCGTGTCGCTTCCTAGTCTATGACTTGACCCCTGTGATGTGTATGAGCAACTGGCACAGGATCATCTGAGAGGTTCATGTCAGGAGGCAGTTCCAAGAGCATTATTTGCAGCTAGAATCTGGAACATTTTTGATGCCCGAATAGTGAAGAGAGGCACAATCACAACTGAAAGTCTGGCCCATCAGTTGTGCATACAGCACATGCATACACAAACTTGCTTGGGGTTTTAATATTTTCAACCTATCATTTAATCAGACTCCTCATTTGCATGTGCTAATTAACACCCACAATTACTTGAAATGTAGATCAATTAGGTGCCTCAGCCCTCCATTTGGCATGCTCAAATGAGGAACATATATATCTAATGCCAGAATGTACACTATGTTTCCAGGCTCAAAAATTGTGTCGAGTTCTTGTACATGTAACCTAGAGGGGGAGACAGCACTTTTCAAGTCTTTCATAGCCTCCTTTTTTGAAATGTAGACCTTACTGTCTTGAACACAGAATACCATCATTGCATTGAAGATTTGTCTCAATAAACAACAGCCCTTACTCATGTGTTTTCTTTGATAATAAGAATACAGGTGCATTGGTGGTAAATATGCCATTTCTGGGAACTGAAAATGAACTCAGGCTGCCAAAATGCAGTAGAAATGTAAGACAGGCAATCTCTTCACACTTAAAGGAAAAAGAGGCACAGTGACCACTGGAATCTTAACAGCCAATATGCATAGCTCAGCTCTTTTCAGAGCAGGCTATTTGCATATCTTCAGATAGATCTTTCAAGGCTGTTTTTCTGCTCTTGCTCTAATTGCATTTTCTTCAAGGGAATAAAAAGACATAATGAATAGCCCATAACAAGTTTCTGGTTGATAGGATGAATTTAGGAGGTGTTATATTGAACAAATATTACCCTTGTGCAATAAAATTTTGCTCTCAGCTGGAATCCATATTTTTAGTGAGGGAAAAAAAACCAAGATTGTTTAGCTAGACGTATTACAATAAGCCTTGGAGTGTGACTAGAGAAGAACCCATGCCTAGTAAACGAATAAATCTGTATGAAAAATGTATTTATTGCGGATTGATATGATGATTTTTTATGTGCTGCATCAACTTAAATTTAATGTCTAACTGAAAATGGATGCACTCTGAATTGAACCTTAAAAATTAAAAACAAAGGAGAGCTGAGGTGTGATTAAACTCTCTGCCGGGAAAATCAGAAATTTGCTTTTCTGGGAGCATGCTCAGTGTTGGAGAACAGCCAAAGTATAAGATTAAGAATGCATACAATAATGCCTGGAGTGGCTAACGTATGTTTCTAGAGCAGTAGACAATGAATTAATTATTCAGGCAGGAAAGTGCTTCATGATCACTTCTAATGAACATTTTTGTTTAAGCTCCTTGATGCATTTGCTAAATCTCAAATGTTAGATGAGCCCAACACATTAAAGTTCAAAGCTGAAATTTCCAAAATTTGTGATGGGTTTTCAGATTCTAGGCTTTGCTTCCGGTTCATAATTGCTTACCATGGAATTCATCTATAGCAAATACTACAATTCTGAGTAAGTTTTTTAAACCATACATGTTATGTTGGGAATGTCACTTTGGAAGTTGAGTGAAATTCTCACCCCATATCTGAAGATGCTGGGTAACATTTCTGGAGAGGCAGAAAAGGGCACTAAAAGTCCCAGTTCCAGCTGGAAAAGAATTTAGCAGGAATTGAGGAAGATAGTCACAGGCTGCCTCCCAGGAACTCTCTCTCAAAGGTTATGGCCTTGGGGGGCTGTGGGAGGGCAAAGCCACAACATGCAGTATTGTGGGTCTCTGGGGAGCATCTCTCCGTAGGCAGGGGCAAGCCAACATGATTTGGACAGCTCTTTGGGGGTGTTCATATTGCAATAGGGCTGTCCTGGAAATCCCTTTACAATCAGAACTCCAGGTGCCTCAGAGGTACCTTAATCCTTCCACACCATACACACTGTGAGTTCTGTGCTGTGCCTCTTAATGGAGCAGCCAAGAATCTCTCTTATACACTTTTTAATTTTTAAATTTGCAAAAAATTCTTCAGTGTCAGGAAAGACTGACTATTATTGAGATTTTTAAAGGTGCCTAAACATTTCAGAACATGCATCCCACTAATTTTCACTGGGAGTTGGCATTCGAAATCCTCCTTCTTGACAACATTTACCAAATAATTGCAAAAGCAGTTGACTTTTGAAAGCAAACTTAATTTCTTCTGCTATGTGATTTAGAAGAAAACTCTTTAGAGAAACAATTTTAGACTATGGAAAATGTCTGTCACTTCAGTTTTATATTGTTTAAGGTTATTTAAATATTGTCTTGGTTTTCACCTTTCTTACTTGATGCATTCTAGAATTGCTAGAAAACAGTAAAATATTCCAGTTAATAATGTTAGGAGGGACCATTGTGATAAGCTAGACTGACACCCCTGCACATTGGAGGCCACAGCAACTCACCCATATACTCAGTGGGTCTGGGGGGCCCAGCTCCTTACCCCTGGAAGGGGTGGAACCTCTGGTGGAAAGGACAGGAGTGGGGGCAGCCATCTCTAAGCAACTCCTGGATTATGGCGCTTTGGTGCTCCAGTGGCAATTCAAAGGGACCCAGGGCTCCAGCCACTACCACAGGAGCAGCAGGGGCAGCTGGGAGCCCCACACCACTTCAAATCACTGGGCCCTGGGGCTGTTGCCCCTTTTGCCCCTCCTGTCGGCAGGCCTGCATCCTATAATTGACTCCCATTTGTGGCTGAGTTTCTGAATTTCTCAAATAATGATTTAAAGACTTCAGAATTACAGATAATCCACCATTTAAACTCATTTTAACCTGCAAGCGACCCAGGCCCCATGCTGCTGAGGGTCTCTGCCAATCTCACTCGGAGGAAATTCTTTCATGACTCTAAATAGGTGATCAGTTAGTCCCTGAGCATATGGGCAATTTCCACTAGCCAAACAGTAAGAAAAAACAATTATCTATAGTAATTCAGAGCCCCCTCCCCCCAGTCTAGTGTCCCACCACAGGCCATTGGAGATATTTGCTGTTAGCAGTCACACATCAGCTACATGCCATTTCAGGCAGCACAATCATATCATCCCCTACATATATTTATCAAGCCCAGTCTCAAAGCCAATTGTATTTTTACTTCCCTTGAAAGGCTGTTCCAGAACTTCACGCCTCAGCTAATTAGAAACCTTTGTCTAATTTCAAGCCTAGAATTGTTGATGGCCAGTTTCTATCCATTTGTTCTTGTTGTGTCCATATTGGCATTGGAGCTTTAACACCTCTCCCTCCCTGGTATTTATCCCTCTGATGTATTTATAGAGAGCAATTGTATCTCTCCTCAGCCTCCCATAAGGTAGGTGTTCCAGTTCTTGGATCATCTTAGTAGCTCTTCTCTGCATCTGTTCCAGTCTGAATTCATTCAACGTGGGACAATAGAACTGCACATAGCATTCCAGATGAGATGTACAGTGACATGTACAATGGTACTAACATTGCTCTCTCTTTACTGGAAATACCTTACCTGATTCATCCTGGATTACATTAATCTTTTTTTCACATCTGCATCACACAGGTGGCTCATAGGCATCCTATGATCAACCAATATATCCAGGTCTCTCTCCTCCTCTGTCACTTCCTACTGATGTGTCCCGAGCTTATAACAAAAATCTTTGTATTAGTCCCTAAATGAATGATCTTGTACTTTGTACTGTTACATTTTAGTCCATTTTAATATTTCAATTTGCTAGGTCATCTGGATCATCTTGTATGAGATTCTTGTCATCCTGTGTTGGCAATACTTCCCAACTTTGTGTCCTCTGCCAATTTTATTAGCACATTTTCATGTATGTGTAATATTTAAAAATATTAAATAGGGTAAATCACAAGACTTACCCCTGAGGAACTCCACCTTCTAGCCTTCCTGTTCACCTTTCAGTGTAATCTGCTGTAGTCTCCTCTTTAATCAGTTCCTTATCCACCTTTCAATTCTCATATTAGTCCCCACCTTCTCAATTTTAATAATTTACCACACAGAATTGAATCAGATTCCTTGCTAAAATCCAGGCAGAGTAATTAGATCTACTGCTATTATTTTGTATAAATATCAGTTATCTTCTCAAAGAAGTTCAGGTTGGTCTGGCATGATCTATCTTTTATAAAACCATGTTGTATTTTATCCCGATTTTATCTCTCTATGTCTTAACTATTTTTTCTTTCAAAAATTGTTTTAAAACCTTGCATACTATTGACATCAAACTGAAAAGCTGTAGTTTCCTGGATCACTTTTTCCCCCTTTCTTAAAAATAGGAACGATATTAGCAATTCTCCAGTCATGGGTATGACCCCTGAGTTTACAGATTCACTAAAAGTCCTTGCTGTTGGGTTTGCAATTTCATGTACCAGTTTTTTTAATATTCTTTGATGGGATGATCTGTTACCACCCCTCTAAGTTAGTTCTGTTATAATATTTGAGTTTGACTTTCATTTGGATGTGATAACTTCTATCTCCATATCTCTTTCCCATTAGCTACCCTTCTACTACCTGGAGCTCTTCATTAGTCTTGCAAGGGAACTTCTCTGTGCATCTTGTTCTCCAGCTGTAAAACTGTGTTCATAATACTTTTACCTATTCCACAAGGCTCTTGTGATGATTAATTATATAAATATTACATAAAAGCATAAGGATTGTATTACTAGGTTAGACCAATGGTGCAGCTAGACCAGTATCCTGGCTAGTACCAGAAAATTCAGAGGGAAGGAACTGAACTGGGCAATTTATTGAGAGATCCCTCCCTTGTTGTTCAGTCTCAGCTTTTAGTAGTCAGAGAATAACAGACACCTAGAGCATGGGGTTGCCTTTGATTTTTAAGTAAATTTAATATTGAAATCTACCAAGAAAAGAAATATTAGCTAAAATTTCGATATTGCTTCCTAGTGGGTAATGAAGAAGTGTTTGACTGAAGAGGTTAGTTTTAAAAGATCCAGGAAATGAAAAAAGTGAAGTTTCCTAAAGAGGTGAAAGGAAAGTCAATTTGCCTTACAGTTGTCTTGAAGCCATTTGTAGGAAATACGCAATGGGGTCATGAAAATCCCCAAAAAACAGCCAGTCAAAGTGGAACACACAGAAAATTTGAGATCTGAACTCAGAGGTGGCTATCAAAGTTCTGACTACTAATTTTTGTAAAACACAAATGAAAAAAAGCCCTACTACATGGCAGAGTGGACTCTGAAATACAGACATTTTTAGTGGAGAGTAGTATAACCAACTCTCTTCATTTTTCTTGGCATTTGGCATAAGTATTAAAATACTGTAACTTAATTAAAGAAATATCCTTAATCTCCTTGCTGTTCATTGTAAAAAATAGCTACATTGCTTTTAATGTTTATGAATTGTATTCAAATTTTAAACATGAGAGGAACAATGACAGGTTTAAAAGAAATTCCGGAGAGTGTTTCAGGGTCCAAATTATAGATTGCTCACAGCAAACATTGTGGTAATTTCCTTTATTTTTTTGCAGATATTGTTTTAATGGCAGAAGAAACCATTATGATCAACTAGTCTGATCTCCTTTATAAAACAGACCATAGAATTTAAAATACTAGACTTTCCCTGTGACGAAAGGGATTTTCCAAAGGGACCAAAGGGAGTTATGTATTTAATTAAGCCTCCTTTTCATTCTATTAATAATACTATTGTAATCTGCTAAAATCATTACAGTTTACAATATCTTACTTCCTGATCTAGAAACATTTGCAAATATCTCAGAAGAAACTCTGGGCCAAGTTTGTGATCTGATTAAATGGAAAGAGGCTCTTTTCTTCCCATTTATTCAGTGTTCCATTCTGCCTTCTGAATACTAAATGCAGGTGGGTTGGTTGGGGGGGAATGCGTGGGACAAGTCTTTTGATCTATTCAGCTCTACACTGTATTTAATAGAACATGCTATAGTAGTGAAATGGAACAAGCCCCTTAGGCAAAAAGCTACAGCTATATTGAATGCCTAAGTAACCCAGTTACCTTTGGTCAAGCCCAATTATACTGACACCTACGAAAATAAGGACAAGATTATTAAACTAGTTTTGACAGCTTTAGAATGGATAGAAAATGTATCAGGAAGGTTTTCTATCTATTTTAGGCCTAAGTGGGAATGGCCTAGTTAACAGGAATGGCCAACATAACTATATTAGCATTTCAGAATAAGGAGAACAAGCAGATCCCCTTAATTAACCATATTAAACTGCTGACAGCCTTCACTGAAACTTCCAGGATTTTTCAGCTTTGTTGCTGTGCCAATGGAGTTTTATAAGGGGGGGGGGGGCTCTGCCAGTATGCTTTTCCTTTGGCATGTCAAGATTGCAGTAGATTGCTCTAACAATTTTCTGTTTCAAGTGCTCTGTGCTTGCAGAGAACTTCTCCAACATCTAACTTCTATTTTTAAGCAGCTACAAGAAACTGATTTATCTGTCAGTGCAGAAGAATGTGCTTTGCAAAGCAGTAAACTACATATCTGGGTCACATAATGTATGGTGTTAGGCAAGTGTGTGCAACTCAGTTAGAAATTGGACAGAAAGTTATCAACATTTTTAAAAAATCCCCAAACAGTGGGGTAGAAATGTTCTTGGGTCTAGAAATTACTATACATTAAGTTCTCCTTGCCACTTATTAGACAGCCATAATATTGAACTAAGTCTCCCATGACAAAATGCATTGATCACTTTAGTTTCTGGAATTTAACTAGTTTTCTACAGAAAGGCAAACATCTTTGCACCAGCTGAATTTTAATGGACAATATTCTTGTTCCAGATAAGTATGAGCTGGAATGGGTTTGCACAACCTTTTTAATAATACTAACCTTTTGGCACAATCTGCACTTTCATTTAAAATGAAAATAAGTTTCTAGACTGTTTCATCACAGGCATGGTGTAAACTGGCCACTGAGACAAAAGAAAACAGGGTAACTTGACTCTGCTTCTACTGCAGAAATATTATGTAGGGATACCCAAGAATTCCCTCCCTCCTCCTTCACCTCTTTCTTTTAGAGTGTCTTGCTCATAGGCTGAAAAAGCCGGAGCTAAGTCAGAGTTGATTACAAGATGAGCATTGCCTGAGAGGAATGAAGCCAGGTGATTCCAATATAAAAGGCAGCAGGAAGCTGTATGGAGTGGGTGTAATTGAGTATGGGTTACTAGCTGAGACTAACTAGAGCAGGAGAACCTGCAGTAGGTTGGAAAAGCTCAAGAAATGGGAGACTGTGGATCTGGGGTTGGAGGAAGAAACAACTGTAAAAAGGAAGTTTGCTTCCTGGAGAACCCTGGCCAGGTAAAGCCTGTGAGTGGAAGTTAAGGGAAGGAGAGCTGAAAAACTTTGTTTGGATTTCTGTTTTTTGGTGAACTCTTTTGCTAGGCACAGGACAACTGCTGAAGAGTGAACTAAAGGACTGAACCTAGAAAGTTACTGGAGATCAAGTTCTTGAAGTGGGAGATACAGGTGGGATGGCTGCATAGCCAATAACCATGGAAGGGGAAGGAGTACTGAGACTGAAGTAAGCCGCTGCCATGTGCTAAGGGTGTTGCTTACTTTGGCGGTTGCTATCCTGTTTGTGTATCAGCTGCTGCCAACACAACTCCTGCTAGGAGACTGCCACTCCTGAATCCTCCACCAGCACCTCGGATTTCATAGTAGATTTCCTGTGAGCAGTCTTCACTTTCTCTGTGCCATGGAAACTGTACATCAGGAGGCAAGGACAATCTGTTGTGGTATTAAGGGGGAGTCTTGCAGCTCACATCTCCCTCTCCTGCCATTAGTGTCTGCCTGATCCATGTGACCTGAAATTTGAAAATCCTGTCATGGGTGGGAACCTGACTGCTGATCCTTTTTGTGTATGTGTCAATGAAGTCTGACTCTCTTGATATCCGGGGTGCCCTGCTCCCTTACTTTACTCCTTGCATACAAGATGAGACCTCCTCCTCCATCTATTCTCCAAGCCTCTCACCTGGCCTTTCCATGACAGCCAGGGACCACCCACTCTGAAAAGAAAGGAAAAATCTATCCTCCAGTCCACCACTTAAAGGGACCTGCATCCCATCCAGCCAGACACCACAAGATAGTTACATGCAGCTACCAGGTAAGAAGCCATCTAGAAGACACTCTGTGATGTTTCCACTGGGGAGAAAAAAGTATGGTGGATTGAAATATGTCTCAAGGATGGGTAGTGAGGGAGAAGAGCATGGAATTTATGGATTTTTTTGGGGGGGGAGGGAGAGAGTATATCACCCAGGTTTATCACGTCATCCAATGAAGGATCCAACCTTTTAATATTTTTTAAGCACATCTCTGCACTGAACCAAATTCTTTCCTCATCTGTCTGACTCTATTAAAGGCCACACATCAGAAGTTGGTCTCAAGTGTTAGAATCTGGGTCATCAAAGAAAAATTAAAAAATTAAGCAGCCAAAGAATTCAAAGTAAGGTTTCATACCTTGAACATATATATTTTGTCAGTTCCATTGAATGGCCACCGCTTAAAAATATGTATTTTTAACGAATAGCAAAGATTTTTATTTACAAATACATGTTGATAGGGTTTGCTCAGTGATGAGTGTTTTGACCATTCCAAACACTGGACCACGCAGTGAATGTTCATTAAAATCATGTGCAACAATTTAGTTATTAACTTGCCTCACACTCCTAAACTAGCCAAAGCACAAGTCCTCATAGACACCACTGGAGGAGGTTTTATGTCAAGCTCTTTTGAAGAATGAACCCAACTCCCAAGCTAAAATCAGGAACTATTTAACAAACTACTAAAACCAACTCCTTTTTAAAATAGTAAAATATCTAGTTTGTCTCAAACATCCCCTCAAAATGATTGTGTTCTGGGATTTTGAATGGTGACGCTAACTTCAGATTTAAGTATGGAGAGGCTAGTTTCTTTCCATTACTGTTAGGGTGTGCCTAGACTAAAGGGTTTTGTCGACAAAAGTGGACTTTTGTCGACAAAACTATACCTGCGTCTACACTACCGCCGAGTTCTGTCAACATAACGTCGACAGAACTCAGCAGTTTTGTCAACGGGCGGTAGACCTCATTCTACGAGGAATAACGCCAACAGAAGGCGTTATTGCATCTTCGCTGTCCTTTGCATCTACACTCTCATGTCAACAAAGTGGCTTGCTTTGTCGACAGAACTGGATGTAGTGTAGACGCTCTTTGTCAACAGAAGCTTTGTCAACAGTATCTGTCGACAAAGCCTCTGTCGACAAAAACCTGTAGTCTCGATGTACCCTTAGGTTTCAGTTCATTAAATGCTCTCTGGGAATTTGTATTCATCATTCCTTATCATAAAACTATAGCGAAGAGTGACTACCCCTTCTGTGAAGACATTTCTTTTTTCTTGCTTGCCATTTCTTATAGGCTCTGGTAGACACAAAATACTTCCTGTGAATACACTGAATGTTTCCTCTCACTTCCTGGTAATTTGTACAGAGCAAATTCTTGTCATTGTCTAACTTGTCTTAATGGTCCCTATCTCATAATCGCCAAAACGTAAGTAAACTTTACAGGTGGTAAAATACAAGTCAGTCTGGAATCCATCTCCAAGTCAGGATTGGAGAGTACTGAGGGGGTGTAGTGCCTTCTTAATTGAGTCTTCTGATAGTGTTTTGACACTTAATGCTCAGATCCAAAGATTGTTTCTATGAAAATACAATATCTTTCTCAAGCAGTGCTTCTATGCTTCTCTAACAAAATTAGTTACTGAACTTGAGTAATATGTTCCTAAGAAGGATTGTAGGGTAGTAGATCCACTTGAGTTAAGTGCTTCCATGATAGAATTAATATGAGCTACTGTAGCTCCAGTTCAGTGTGCCTTGTTATAATTACATGACTTAGGAAACTTGGTGAAGTGATGTTGAACTTCCAATTTTCATTGTTTCATTCTCATTTCATGAAGCCTTGTGAAGCCTTGTGCGTATAGCCCTCAAGTTGAAATTGTATTCCTTTTATGAATGACCATAGATAATGTGTAAAGTTCTATTTATATGATAAAAATTTGCAGATATGCAAGTAGCAGTAAAACTCTATTAGATTTAAAATAGGTTGAATGTCTCCCCCTCCCCCCATTAGCCACATACTTTTACTTACTTTAAATGTCATTTGAATTTCATTTCAAGAAAAACTGCCTATGCATAGGAGAGTATATAACTATTTGCCAATTGCTCATTCTTGAATGGCAACAACTGTTTTTTAAAAACCAAACATTGCATCAGAGAAACAAATGTTACCTCAGTATTTGCAGGACTAAAGTGTAAGTAACCATAAGTGGTGATGCAATCGAATCAAGTACAAACAAAACTCCTAAGTTTTAAGGGTGTTCTAGTTGGAATTTAGCATGAGTGTTTGCAGGACCCTGGGCTAAATGGTACAGTTCAACATGTGGGCATAGGCATTAGAAGACTTTAGGGCTTGATTATCTGAGGTACAGAGTGCCCACAATTCCCATTGAGTTAATTACGTCTGCGAGGACTCAGCATCTCTGGAAACTAGGCCATTACATGTTTTTTATGGAGCCTGTTCTAATTGAAGTAACATTTGGTCCCATAATCAAAGTAAGATTTGGTTCTACCGATGATCTCTCATGTATTTGAGGCAATTTGTCTCAACCAGGTGCAATCTGGTCAGTTCAGCTTCAATCACTGAATGGACATGTGATCATTAAATCTCTCAAGATAGTTGTACATACTTCTGTGAGCTTTACCTGCATCTTTCCCTGCTGCTCAATTTGGTAATGTTCAGAGCCCATGCAAGTAAAAGAACTATGAAACGGTAAGAAGGGATCTCACTAGGAAAGAAAGGCTTAAAAATCTGCTTTGAGGAAGTGAATATGTTCCAGAGCTGCCAATGGTGATAGGGAGAGCTCTGCAAGGGGAGTCCAGTCAAACATAGGAAAAAGAGCAGGTAATGCGGGACTGGCTGGCCCTTTTTGGGAACAGGAAAAATAAGGTGGTTATTAAGGGTTCTGAAACTAAGTGTTTGACGATAGCTGCTAGGGAATACATTCTGCTAAACACTTCTCCGTACACCCTGGAGAAACTGGGCTGTATCAGGAAGACGTGACAAGAAATGACCTTGTCACATTTGAATTATTCTGGAAAACATGTGAAATAGTAGATTCTAATAGACTACGAACATTACTCCTCTATACACAGGATTGGCCTCTGATTTTTGAAGGACATTTGATCTGCTTTTTTTCCCCCAGGTATATCTTAATTATAGTTACTTTATTTTACACTAAACTTGTATATCAATCTTCAGGCTTTACGTTCTAGCTACAAAAGTGGATCCTAGATGTTTGTTCCTTACAATGATTGTGAATGGCTCATGTTGACTTATTTTCGGTCTAACATTGTATGGAATAGCATTAATATTTTGATACTGTAAAATGAAAACAAAATCTTTCCTAAATCAGGGGGCTGCCTAGGACCCATGTGTTGGGCTCAGACATCATCAGGCTGCTTATTACATAATAAAAAGACATGGATACACATGCACTATCCCTTGCAGCATGTAAGTTTTCAAGTATTCATTTCTATTCTCTGGTGGCATAGCAGAGTTTCTAGATGTGACAAGAAATATAAGGGTGTTTTTACTAGGAGACTTCATCATGAATGGTTCCTTTGAGCATATGTTAAGTACTTATGATCTGTTCCACCTTATATTTGGCAGAGATAATGAGTTCCTTTTCCAGACCTGAAAAAAGGGCTCAGACTCAAAATCTTGTCTCACCCTCAAAAGTTGGTCCAATGGAAGATATAACCGCATCCATGTCTGCAATAGCGATCTTTCGGTGGCACACCTGTACTGATACAGCTTCATGTAGTCACTGTATGGTGACAGGGGAGAGCTCTCCTGTCCACTACTACCCCTCATTGGGCATGGTGTAGCTATATCAGCAAGAGCAACTCTACCACTGACACAGCTCTGTGCACACTGCTGCTTACTCAGACATTACTTGCGTTGTGCAGACAGTGGAATATAAACGGCCACAAACTTCATAAATTTGTCGGCATAAGTAGTAGTGTAGCTATAGCCCTAGTCTCGCTAAGAAATGTAAAGGATGGTACCACCTTTCCTGAACTCCATGCTTGCAAAATGTATGTTGTATGATGCTGACAAAAGAAAATGGGGAAGCGTAAGTCATCTTGTATAGGCTAGTTAACGGTAACAGTACTTTGGGTCACTACATACAAATACTGATTCAAACCGAGCCAGAAAGAGACTTGTTTTAAAGGTTAATCTTGTAGATCCAGCTTGCTTTTGGACAATTCCACATTCATAGTACCTCCTCAAAGGGATCAGCGCTGGAGTTGTTAAACACAAAGTTACTGATCTGAATGGACTTAAGTTATATGAATATATCCACCTATCCTTTATGTTCCAGGCTGCCTCTTCTGTATTTATATAACTAGAGTGGATTCTTGTTGGGATATAAATCTGAAGACACATCAACCTCTGACATGGGGGGTGTGCCTGTGGGGGGGACCCCCAGAGAAATAAGGAGTAAAGTCAGTAAGTGTGTGTCTACACTGCACCCGTAGCTCAAAATAAGCTACGCCAATTTGAGCTATGCAAATTGCATAGCTTATTTAGAGTTAATTTTGAAATTTGGTGCTGTCTACACAGCACTTATTTCAAAGTAAATCGCTATTCCAAAATGTCCCTTACTCCTTGTGGAATGAGGTTTACAGGGATGTCTGAATAACGAGCCCGTTATATTTTGAAATAAGGGGTGCGCTCAAAAGACACGAAATAGCTATTTCAGGATACCTCCATGATCAAAATGACCCGAAATAGCACTGCAGTGTAGACGTAGCCTGAGAGCCCTGTTAATACGGCCTTCTTCAAGTGTTAAGTGCCATCCATTGGTGCTGGCTGCTGGAGTTATGAAAGTGTTCAGCACCCAATAACCTGAACTCACTAGAAATCTGGCCCTGCCTAAAAAAAGACCTGACAGTTTTGAAAATCTGCCCTTTAAACTACTGCGAACATTTTCAGCATTAAGGGTAGGTCTGTAGTCACAGGGGTGTATAGACGCTGCACAGCTAGCTAGTATAAAGAGCAGGAGTATAAAGAGCAGTGTAGACAGTGAGCCCCAGCTTAAGTGAGGACAATAGGGTGACCACCATAACTAGGAGACACTACTTGGGTGTCTAGGTCTATGGGCAATTTTTAGTTGTGTGCCATTGCCAAGGCCTTCTCCCACTTCGCAGAAGACTTCTGTAGTGATGAAAGTCCCAGCCAATAGAGAGAGGTTCTGGCACGGGGGTGCTGCTGAAGAATTTCCCTGCTGTCTCCTCCCTGCTGGAACATTCATTGTAGCATATAGCTCTGCAGCTTTGTGAGTGTGGACACAGCCTGCCTTTTGCTGTGTCTCTTAGCAATATGTGACCTTTTTTCTAATGACTAAAAACCATGACACTGCAGCAGGACGGCCAGAATCTTTCCCTACTCCAACTCTTCATTCTGACACCCCACTTCTTTTTTCCCCATTTCCTGTCACTCACTGCCCTCCTCCCTCCCTCTAGCCCCCTGCCTGAGGTAACTGTATTACGTGTACTGACTGGACACATCCCCTCTTGACCAGACTTTCCAGTTGAAAGCTGGACCTCTTGGGGCGTGGGGGGGGGGAGGGAGAGAATATATTTGCAACAAGGCTACTATTAAATGGATTAAAATCATAAAGCTGATGACCAAGCAATATCAATATGCTGGGTTTGCTGGAATATGTGAGAAGTCTAGTAATACTTCATGAAGTAATCTGCCTCTTCAGTGGATTCCAGGGTCAGCAGTGGGTTTTAAAAGTATGATCTAGATCTAAATGTGGTAGTGAGTTTGAGAATATCTGAGTGTGGGAGATCCTTAGCAGGGTGGGAAATGGAACTGAGCTGATTCCTGGCTGAGTGGGCCAGTGCAGGCCTATTGTTCTTTCTTTCTTCTGTTTCCCCTCCGCTTGTCTCTTATTAAAATTCCAAGCGCTCTCATTTGACTTACACCAAGTGGCATACACTGAAAAAGGGCAGTTCTTAGAATTAATTTCAAGCAAAGACACTTCCTAATTCCATGGGGAAATACACAAGGGAGCCTTTGTGATAGGAATGTAGTAAAACATTGAAACAAATGTGCACTTTGAAAGTAATTTTACTCTTGTTGGTACACAAGAAAAAATAATTGTACTCCCTTTCCTCTGCAGTTGCTGAGGCACTGGGATATGTCAAATGCTTTCTATAGGCCGCTCCTTAGAATAATCCTATTTCTCAATGAATATTTATCACGGGAGGGGAGAGAAGATTATAATTAGTGGTGGTTGAGCTGGGATTCCACTATTGCTGGTCTTGCCAAGCAAACACACACAGACTGGGGTCTTTGGCTACAAGACTATCATTTATTGCAGCAGGGGCTTTGCCAGAAGTGAAAGCAAAACAATACCACTTCTCCACATCTGGAGGAGTGAGCCCCGAGAGCCTTTTGCATTACCCCTTTATTGTAGTCATCCTCCTCACTGGGTGGGCAGTCCTGGTCTCAGTCATGGCTCAATAATGGCCCTCTAAATCCTCTGCTAAATCCTCTGCTCCTTCCATGGCTTTTCTTGCTGTATAAGGAGCTATTTATGAGCACTTGGCTGTCTGAGAGCACCTGCAGGCTTGCAATTTGGGGGTTTTCCATATGCATCTTCCACCAGCAGCTTACCTGAGAAATATTACTGTGAGCAGCTGGCTGTGTTTTGTGACAGGTGAGGTGCTTTGATGTCTTTATTAACTAGCCAATTAGCCCGTCATAAGACGGGATTTTCAGGTCTCTCCTCCACATTGGTCTTCTCTCCTGAGCCTCCGGTCTCTCGCTCTCTCTCTCTCCTCCTCCTCCTCCTCCTGCCTCCCCCCCCCAGCTCTTCTCCACCTCCTGCCTCTCTCTCTGTCTCTCTTTCTCTTCCCCTGCCTCTCATTCGGGGGACCGCGGAGCCCAAATGGCCGTTTGGGCTCTGCACTCTCTGTGCTGCATGGGGAGCATGGAGCCCAAATGGTCGCTTGCACCACTTGCTCCCATGCGGCGGCCTGGCTGAGCAGCACAGAAGTCAACCGATCGACATTGTGGGAGGTGAAGGAGTGTGGGGCAGTGATGTTCGCGCCAGGGGGCCGGGGCTGGAGCTGTTTTTTCACCACACGTCACCTCCCCGGCCCCCTTCGCCTGCCACCGTGGCACTCAGCTGACTTCTGTGCCACTCAACAGGGCCGCCGTGGGGGAGCCCAAATGGCCATCAACTGAGCAGTGCAGAAGTCAGCCGAGCGCCACGTGGGAGGCGAATGGGCGGGCGGTGATGTACATGGCCAGGCCCCACCCCCTGGCCATGTACATCACCACCCTGCCTCCCTTCCCCTCCTGCCGTGGCACTCGGCTGACTTCTGCGCGGGGAGCAAGTGGCTCAAGCGACCATTTGGGCCCTGCACTCCCCATGCAGCATGCGCCGCCCAGAGGGAACAGCCAGCATTTCAGCGTTACAGAGTCACAGACACTGTGCTACTATATATATGATGTTTGTTATGAGGTGATAAGGGTCAACCAAGACTGCTCCCCTCATTGTGCTAGGTAACTGAACAGAGTAATAAATGGTCTGTGCTCCAAAGAACTTACAATCTATGTAGGCAAAGCAGTTGCAGGGTGGGAGTTGGGGGGAGGGAGTGTATGATATGATGGTGGCAACCATGGTGTAAATGCCATGATTTGTGTGTGTGATCAGCTTGCCCAAGTCTAAGGGAGATAGAAGGGAAGGAAATGAGAGGGATAGGGCAGGGGGAGAAGAGGGTTAGGGGGGCAGATGTGCAGTACTGTTGAGGTGACTAGATGGGGAAGGAAGGGGTAGACAGCTAATTGGCATAGAGCAGAGAAGTCCAGAAACTGTAGCAAGTTCTCAAAGTCCAGGGGTTCCTGCTTTAGCTTCTTCAGTTGTTCTGGCTGGTTGCCCCCAAGGCCTCAGTTTTTCCCTCAGTGACCACATTGGTGTGTGGAGGGAGGAAGAGGAGACAAAGAAGTTGCACCACATTGATTCTAATTTTCCTGGTGTGTGTGTGTGTGTGAGACTTCCATACACCCCTTGGGCTTGGTAATTGTTGAGCTGGGCCTCATTTTACCCCATTCCTTGCAGTGCAACACTATCTGCTTTGGCTGCTTCTGATATTTTATCATGGACTTTTGCCTGTTCAACTAAATACTGGCTTCCTTGTTTTGTCTTAAGGCCCCTATCATGCCAACAACTATATGCACTCTGAACTTGGATTGGTGCCTAAGCTGCTGATTTCCCACTTACTGCTTCTCTATGGGTATTTTCCTCCATTCCATTAAAATGAAAGGTGTTAGAAGATATTCATATATTTACATTAGGTCTGTCATTCACAATTAACTTGTGTGATTAGTTCAGAATTAATCTGATGTGGAAACTACTGAACTCAAACCACCCAAAAAGAAAATCATCCTTCTGCTGGTGGCATTTGACTTAGAGTATGTCTACACTGAAAATTTTGTAATGCATAAGTGATACCATTTCTATTAAAGTACTGGAAATAAACCACTGTTGCATGTCGACATTGTGCTCCTTGTAACGGTGGCATGCATCTACATTAGCAGCTCTTGCAATGGCAGAGAGCAGTGCATTGTGGGTAGCTACCATACTCTAACAGCACCCTGCAGACATTGGTAAGGGTTTGCAATGCCACATGGGGCAGGCAGAATCACATTATGTAGATTCCCCATTCCCAGAGTTCCATGGGCATCCTATTACATTGAAGTGGCAGGGGGGTAGGAAGATGGAGAGCATGTGTGTGTGTAGGGAAAAGAGGGAATAGTTTACTTCCTGCCATTGTTTGAACTTACAGGACAGCATGGTGATGATCAGTCTTGAGGCAGAGGGAGAATCCCAACATCATCTCCCTCCACCACCTCCAGCTTTTGTACAGTAATCTCTCTGTCTTTCTCTCTCTCTCTCTCTCTCTCTCTGACGCACATGCATTTCATCTGAATAGTTTTAGTTTTGCTCTGTCTTGGAGCAGAGCACAGCATGTAGGTTGTCAGACACAGAGGTGGTTTTATTGTAACACTGCAACTGAGGAATTTGTGTTCACAGTGTACATATACCCTCATATGATGAAAATGAACATGCATTGGTCCATTCTTTTTGGGATAACTTTCAAGCAGAACCAATCATCACCATTGGTGCGTGTCCTCTGGAATGGTGGTTAAACTCGAAGGAAAATATTTTTACATTATATTTTTTTATTCTAAATTCTTGCAAAGTGATTAAATCAGTATATTTGAAAATGTAGAAAACATCTAAAATTAAATAAATGGTATTCTGATAGTTTAACAGTTTGGTTAATTGCTTGATGCAATTTTTAATTTCAATCACATTGTGCGGGAGGAAGAATGGGGCTAGGAAAGTGCCTTTTGGCCATAACTCCATCTCAATGAACTGCCAGAAAATAACCTCCTCATTGTGATGGAGGTAATTCACATGTCCTGCGTGGTACACACAATAACTGTATCTACTTCACTTGCAAAAATGTTCATGATGCTGTCATTCCTGGTAACATTCCTGCTATTATCTTATGGTAAATCGAAGTAGGTGTGCCAGCACTGTTACTGAAATTCCTAAGCAAATATTTACAGGAGAATGTCAAGCCCATTGAATCATACCCTTTTAAATTACTAAAAATGTGCTCCTGAAAACACATCTTGTTTGTGTATGAAAAGTTGCAATCATTCTTTAAACTGCACAATAAATCTTGCAGCTCTGAAAAGGTTGAAAGCTATTTGCATTTGGCAGAGGTAATGAAATGCATTTTAATAGACTTAAATGTTCAGCCTCGTTAATAAACAGCAGAATGTACCCACTTTATGGTGTGATCAGGTGGCTGCTATGAAACTGAGGCTTGGTTTTGTAGTTTAGCGCTTGTTCATTCCCAGAACTCTCTTTTCCTGCTGCAGCAATAAAGCAATAGACATTCAGATGAATATAGCATCAGCATTGTTATGCTGTGGTAATAAACAAGTCACTTGTTTATACATGCTTAATAAACAATACAGATCACTCTAAGGTTTTCAAATTGTTGTTAGCTTGATCGAGGAAATGCTCTTTATGAAGAGTTTCACTAAACTCAGGAATAATAGAATCTATATCCGGAGGGGGTTTGCATGATACTGTATAATTACAGGGACTTGGTTTTGTCACAGCAACTCTAGCCAAATGCAGACTTATAAATGTGTAGCTTTTTTCTTCTAAAACATAAATGAGACATTTTCTTGACTCTTTTCTTTTTAAAAAAGTAGACTAACTAGCTATTTGAGGCTGTAGACCCAGGGGTTGGTAACATCTGGCATGCGTGCCATAAGTGGCATGTGCAATGAACAGACTCCCTATCGCTCTCCCTCCACCCACAATGGGGAGACAGAGCAATGCTAGATCTCCAGCACTATCTCCAAAAGATTGGAGCCTCCTGAGAGGGGAAGAGTGAGGGGGAGCCCATTCTCTGTGTGGGCCGTGGAGACGTAAGACAGGGGTAAGGGGAAGACTCTAGGCACATTCTCATGCTGCTGCTGCAGGGCGCATAATGCAGCCTTACATGTGCATCGTCTCTGCTTGCGGAAATGGCGTATGTCAGCTGAGCCACCCCCTTGCTGCAGTTTGGCCCTGTCCCTTTCTCTACCTGGGGCAGCGGCTTCATGGCATGTTCCTGGCTCTGTCACAGCCCCTGGGATGGGAGCCAATCTCAACGGGGGTGGGGGCAGGGAGGGAGGGAGAAGGGAGAATGAGGCATGCACTGCACTGAAGGTCTGGCAACTCAGGCTGGCCTGGGAAGCCCGAGGCTCCGTGTTAGATCCAGCTTGCAGGGAAGTGTGCCTGCTGCTCTTCCCCTTCCCATAAGAAAAGCCGGAGCAGAATCCAGGGCAGGAGACCAAGTGCAATGCATGGTGGGGAGAGAGCTCCTAGGAGCAGCACAGCCCAGGGCAGGAGGGTTAAATCATGGGGCACCACTTTGGAAAGGTTGCTGACCCCTGCTATAGACTTTGAAAGCTTACACTACTGTGTAACAAAATGTTGCCATATGCTAATGAAGGCTGCATGGTAATTAGCATTCAGTACTCATGTGTGTCAGGGAACATTATTATCCCAACTGAAATGTTTGTTCCCTTAAAGATAGAGCGCCAGCACTTCTGTAAGCAACTAACATAGAGGTATGCACAAAAAAATGAGGAAGATCTTGCCTATTAATGGATCTTGTCTGACTCTTTATTCAAGAGAATAAAGTTCTTAAACATATCTAAACATCATTGCACAATTTAAAATGTTTTTCATATCCAAAAGAACATCATGTTTACCACTCCTGACTTTCTTGCCATCACCATGGACATGTGCACCAATGATGAGAGATCACACTTTCATTGATGAGGAGTGGGAATGAAACTGTTTAAAATTCTGCTGATTATTGCTGTAAAAATAATCTCTCCCCCCTGAGATTCAGCCTTTCTCATCGGTTAAAATAATACATGAATGATTATGTCTGTAACCTTGATGTTAGCCTTTACCCAACATTATTTGGTTAGGTTAAGGCCCAGTATTTAATGAGTCAGAAGTTTTAAGCTCTTGTTAAAAGTTTTTACAAATGGAATGAGTGGGGTCCAGCAGTATTAGTCAGCAGCTGCACCTTGCCCCCTCTTCAGGTCGTCTTAAGACTAGACGTGCTGACTAGTAATGAACAAATCTTTTAAAGTGGAACTTCCAGCCCTTTTCAGGGAATTGAAAGGACTCTTGTGCTAGTCCTGAGAGCTGACAGGCTTTGCCTGTTAATTGAAGTGGATTCCTACACTCACGTACTGCAGAGACTTAACCCCTCTCCAAAGACTCTAGTTACCAGTGAGCTTGTACACTATACAACCCAAAAGAACCTTATTTATTCTCCTCTTACTTTTGGGGGTAGACAACAATCCATGATGTTATCCCTTAGTTCTGGCACAATGGGGACGTAAGCAAAATTTTGATTAAGCTACAAGAAAAACCAAGCTGCATATGTAAGGGAGGCAACAATGGAGCCACATGTACAAATTTTCACTCAGTTCTAGGCACTACATTTACTAAAAATATAGTTAAAATGGAGGGAGCTTGGAGAGGAGCAACATAGTGAAATTGTGCTGCTGTCTTGAAAATCTGACCCTAGTTTTATGCAGAGATCCTTTCCTGTGTTGCAAGTGCATCTTCATTCCCTCTCTGCTGCCAGATCAGCTCCTTTGCTATAAAGCCTCTTTCTTCCACCAGTCCACAGCTTCGAAGCCCATATCTATTCAGCTAGAAGGAGTCAAAGGCTATGTCTACATTGCAAGATATCTTCCAAAATAGATTATTTCAAAATAGTGTGTCTATGGGGTTACTGGCTCCAGGGCCAGGATGGTCATTGTATTGGCATCGTCTGGCTCCTCCTCATCTCTGTCCCCTGGGAGGATG
This sequence comes from Rafetus swinhoei, assembly GCA_019425775.1. Taxonomy (NCBI): domain Eukaryota; kingdom Metazoa; phylum Chordata; order Testudines; family Trionychidae; genus Rafetus; species Rafetus swinhoei. The sequence goes on along the minus strand of CM033437.1, from coordinate 182,462,061 downwards.
ACGACAGGTGTCTCAAGCCCTGAGTCCAGTACTGGGGGTGATGGAACTGCCCTGCTGCCCAGGATGCAGTCCAGGTCCTCTAAGTGGGGGCAGGACAGAGCGACCAGCAGGGCATCTTGGGAAGGGCTGGAGGCCCCTTATTTCAAAATAACTGCAGCTGCACTGTCTACACAGCCCCTATATCGAAATAGCTATTTCAGAAGAGACGTTACTCCTCATAGAATGAGGTTTACCAGCGCTGAAATAAGCTTCCATGTTATTTCAAAATAATGCTATTGCTGTGTAGATGCTTGCATAGTTATTCCGAAATAACTTTGCTGGGTAGACATACCCAAAAGCTCCAGTTGTATACGTCTCCAGGGAGCTACTCTGCAAATCCCTGCATGTCAAATTCTACCCTGCTTCTTAGAGGGCTGAAAGGTCTCTTGACAAGGATTCAGAATTATTTCATCTGTTTGAGCTGTCCTCTAAGAAGCAAACTGTTTTGATGCTTGAACAGCAGCATTTATATCAAGTCCCCAAGGATAAGGGTTTATTGGAAGTGAAGAATCAATGTTACCTAGGTGGTTTATTTAAAGAAACTTTTGTTGTTGCTATGTAACCTTAGTTCCATGACAGATACTGCTTCGTGGGTAATTTGTCTGATTTATTTGGTGCCCATTTTATGTTTGCGTTTTTAAAAAAAATGTTGTACTAACCTTTTTTCCTCCAACTCAATGACTTATTTGATCCTTCTGAGCTTAATCATCTTTAAGTGGAGTCATTTGATAATATTTTGCTTTTGTTTTCAAAAGAATGTCTGTGGAAAAAAGTTAATCTGAAAGCCAAACAACTGAAATAAAGGTGGGGAGCATTGTGATTTGTAATGCATTGACAGCACAAGGACTGCACTCCTGTTATGGTATGATTTTGAGCATAAAGAATGCCTGAAAGTAGCTTATATTAGTTAAAAATTTACGAAGAAGATGGTATGAAAACAGCAGACAGAGCAATATAAATTATGTAAGTTGGAAAGTAGAAGAATTGCAATGGAATACACAGCATTGAAATGTATGGCAGCCATATCTTTTTAACTTAGGATATAACTGAGAAAGGAGAAGGAAACAACAGCAGAGTTATTTAGTGATACTTACACCCTGAGACAACTGTAAGAACAGAACCCGTGCAGAATATTTTGAATATTTCAGATCTATGATAGAAGCATTTTTCTTAACAGCAAAGGACAATTACGAAAACTCGCATGGCTCAGATTTCGGGGACCAGATGTTATATGAGTTAGAGGTAAAATTCACTCAGCATCTGCAAATGCTAAGGAATACCATTCAGGATTACTTTTATTTATTATTACTTTTTTAAATTCAACTTAAAATGTTTAAGATTGCATATTACCTGGATTTCCTTTCAGCTAGCCTCAGAACAGCAGGAGACCTCAGTTGCTGCATCATACATGGAATTTGGGGACAGAATATGAGTTTCTGTTCTGAAATTGCCTTTTGTGGTTTGCACATCCTGAGAAAATAATTATCTTTTTAAAATAAATTGTATGAGAATAGAAACTTCATAAAATGTTACATACTTGAAGCACCATAATTGCTCAGTAGGAGCCATTAAAACCTGTCAGATAAATAGCATTCTGATTTTTAGGGTCTGTATTAGAAAGTGCATTGTGTGAATACATAGTATCGGATTGAGAATCTTCTTTGGAACTGTAATGATCTATCCTGTCACTCTCATGACAGGCGGTGTCAGCAGCAATAGCTGGGTTCGATATGTAGGATTGCTCTTAATATCGCAAAACAGAATTGGCTGAAGTCTCCACCAGAAATCTGGGAAAATAGAGGCACCTAGGAAGGATGTTTCAAGAGTCATTAAGTCCCTTTTCAGAAGTACTGAGTCTAATATTTTTTGTTATAAACAGAAGTGTTAATGCAACGTTAATTTGGAACAACAGTGTAACTTTCAAAATAAGCACTGTCTCGGTATCATGGGCATGAGTTCTTTGCCTCAGTTTCCCCCAGCATTGTGAAAGTTTGACATACCAAAGTTCTTTGAATACACCACTACCTTCTCGCATCCAATGTATACCTGTCACAGTTGATTCCCTGAACACTAGACCCATGGTAGATCTTGTAAACATCACAAACTTGAGAGAGAGAGAGTTCCGAAGACAACAAATTGTGCATGTCCTCCCCAAAGTAGAGAATAGTTGCTTCCGAAGGAATTATTTTGTTCTAGACTAAGAATGATTGGAGATGCAGAGTTGCCAATTGTCATTATTTTAATGTGAGCTGTGGGATACCAAGTTTTTTACTTTAAAGGCTCAGTTCCTGGAGAAAAGGGTGACTAGATGAGAATCTTGGCTTTCATTTATTTAAAAGTACATTTCTTGCCCTTCTGCTTTCAGAGAATTTGAAAGATGCGGAGAGTGTGCATCCAAAAAGCTCAATTTAGACTTGGAATAGTGCATTTTTTTTCTTTGTGGATAGTTAACCAATGGAAAAATTTAGCCCTCAGGATGTAGAGTGTTCCTTGTCACTTGAAGCCTTCAAACCAAGACTGAATAGGTTTATAACCGTATTCTCTAGCTCAACAGTTACAAGTTTGTTGCAGAATAAAACTCTGACTTGTTATGCAGCAGTTCAAACCAGATTATCATCATGGTCCCCTCTGGCCTGAAAATGTAGGAATCACATTGTAGAATTACAATTCTCATAGAAGACTAGATGTCAGAGCTTGAGGGATTTACCTTTTTAAAAATCTGTTTGTGTTGTGTTCTAATGGAACCCCTACACACTATGCACTATGCCTGGCTAAGGGCATGTCTACACTAGGAAATTATTCTGAAATAACTAGATTTGACATAACTCCTGACTTTACTATGGGAAAGTCTCAAAATTAGTCGGAGGCAGGTTCCATTAATGTGCACATGCTACCTCTACTTAAAGCCCCCCAGAAGCATTGGGGAATAATTACTCTGAATTACTCTGGGGAGAAATTATTTTGAAACTAGCCAATTAGCCCGTCATAAAACGGGATTTTCAGGTCTCTCCTCCACATCCTATTCCCTTTCTATCTCGGTCTTCTCTCCTGAGCCTCCGATCTGTCACTCCGTCTCTCTCTCTCTCTCTCTCTCTCTCTCTCAGCTCTCCTCCATCTCCTGCCTCTCTCTCCCTCTCTTTTTCTCTTCTCCCCCTCCTGCCTCTCACTCTCTTTCTCTTCTCCTCCCCCTCCTGCCTCTCTTTCCCTTCTCCTCCTTCTCCTGCATGGGGAGCACGGAGCCCAAATGGCCGTTTGCGCCGCTTGCTCCCATGCGGCAGCTCGGCTGAGCGCCTGCCTATAAGCTCCAGCTGCCCCCTGCATCATTTCCCTTCACCCCAGCACTGATCCTGCAGCCTCCCCCTTCCCCTTGTTCTCCTGCCCTCCCCCCGGCCAGGCTCAGCGCCCAGCCCCCACTCACAGGTGCCGACTGGAGGACTGAGCAGGGGGCAGCCATGGAGCAGGCGGCTAGAGAGAAACAGCACTTTCCCCTTAAAAGCACCGCTTCTCTCCAGCTGGCTGTGCAGCTGCTTGTGCTCCTCCAGCCCACGCCTCCCTCCCGGGCCCGCTCCAGGTTGCGAACTCTCCCGGGCTGGTTGGACCAGACGTCAGCACAGTAAGGACATGACGCAGGCTCCAGGACCCGCCCCCTGGCTGTGTACGTCAGCGCCCCACCCCCCTTCGCCTCCTGCCATGCTGCATGGGGAGTGCGGACCCCAAATGACCTCTTGTGCTGCTTGCTCCCATGTGGCGGCCCGGCTGAGTGGTGCAGAAGTCAGCCGAGCGTCACGGCGGGAGGCAACAGCGCCACCCAGAGAGAACAGCCAGCATTTGTGATACAGAGTGTCAGACAGTGGGCTACTGTGTGTGTGTGTGTGTGTGTGTGTGTGTGTGTATATATGTGTATATATATATATATGATAGTGGCACTGGAGCATCCACACAAGCTATTTTGAAACTAGATATATTCCCAAGGAAAGCAGGAGTACAGATTTTGAAGTAAGTGGCCTGTTATTTTGAAATAATTGGCTTCATAGTGTGGATGCTCCACTTTATAAATTCATTGCAGGAAGAGTAACAGTAGTTTGAATTAGGAGCTTTAATTCGAACTACCTAGCCCATGCCACGTGTAGCCGCGGGCAGGTAGTTCGAACTATGGGGCATTTAAAAATGGCGGCGCCCGGGAACATACAAATAAAGCCTGGGATATTTAAATCCCGGGCTTCATTTGCAAGTTCGAATGACTATATTAGCCACCGTAGTTCGAACTAGGGTGGCAGTGTAGACATACTCTTAAAGAGGTTACTTAAGAGTTACTGTCGTTAGCACCACAGTTCTTAGGTTTTGAGTATCCTTTTCCCACAGAGCTGTGCTGGTAATTGTTCAGTTATTTTGTGCATTGTTTGTGCTTGAAAATCAATAAAACCCTTCAAACTATATAGCTGTGTCTGTTTTCCTTATATTTTGAACCAAACTCACTTTGTAGTGCTAGAATCATCTTCAAATAATATCTCTTGTTCTGCTTACTGTGTAAGGGTTGTATTATGCCATTGATTATGCTTTTTTTTTTTTTTTTTAGTAGAGTTCCCTATTGAAACCAACAGGGAGCTCTGCTTAAAAATCAATGGTGCAGAAGGCCTCTAAGATTCAAGACAATGACAGTTAAGCACTTCAGGTGATGTTTAGGATACTCACTCAAACTGCTGATCTGAAGGCGAAGGAAAGGTTACTAAACTAAATACCAGAGAAACATAAGGCATGTTTACACTACAATTAACATCCATGGCTGGCAAATCAGCCGGCTTGGGTTCATAAGGATTTGGGACCCCTGCTTCTGGGACCCTCTGTGCTGCCCTCTACCATGCTTTATGAAATGGATTTAACACAAATCTACATAACTCAAAGATGCTTGGGACAAATTGCTTCATGTAACCAATCAATCTTCCTTTCATAATCTGCCAGATCTGTGTAAGTATATTATTCTTGTGTATAAAATTAGACACATGGAGTATGGAATGCTTTATGGTTTTTAAATGTGTGAATGAAAGCTGTCATGGGTGTTACCCTCAATGTCTTGATGACTAACTGTTAAATGGTCACTTTTGTCCTTTAAGTGTTAGCAGTGGTTGGTCTGGGGAAGTCACATGTCCATCCCAACTGGCCTGGTGACTTCCCATGCAAGGAAGGAATCTTTAAAAAACAATAGGAAAGTAGGGGTCTGGGTCTTTTGGCAGCTGGTGTGGCACACTCAAGAGAGGGAACCAGAGACCCCAGGGAGAAGGAGACTACCCTGGTTTGGAAGGTTTGGCCAGAAAAGAAATCATTTTAGGGTGAGTTTGTAATGAGTTTGCAGTAAGTTTGGGTACTGAGGTTTCAGTGTGTGTTAGTTATGCATTTTCTGTTGTTTTGTGTTCTCACTTATTACCACTTAAATCCTATTGCTTTACTTAAGAAAATCACATTTATTTTCTATCAAACCCAGTGTAAATACATTCCCCCTTTCATTGTTAAAGGGGGCTTACGTAACTAATTCATTTGGGGTTCTGATCCCATTTGGGGAGTGGTATCCCAGGAAGCTGAGCCTAAACCTGTATTTTCTTTGGACCTGAAGAAATTCAGTGTCTGTGCTACTTCTTGGGTTGGGGTGGTGATCTCAGCTTGGCAGGGGGTGACCAGTGGAGCTGGCCCCGCAGGACCGAGCGGAGAGAAGCCCCAGAGACCTGGAAGGTGAGTGGCAGTGGCTGTGTCAGTACTCTAGGAGGCACCCCCAATGGTGCCTCACACCCTCCACCCTCATGGGGTCTCAATTCTCAGGTCCAGCTCTGGGACCCTGCAGCTGCACTTCAGTTTTACAGCTCGGCACCTGGAACACTAAATCTGTCAGCTGATGTAGGTCATCAAGGGATGTTTAATTGCAGGGTAGACACATCCGTTATGGGGATACTTACGAGAGCCGTAACTTCCTTTGATTCCTTTTCCTGACTGAAAGCAGCAGGATTGGCACAAAATAATAGGCAGCAGCACCATCAGAGGAATTACCCATCAAACAGTAGCTGTCACAGAACTACACTTACATATCACAACTAAAATTGTTTTTAAATCAACCACCCAGGTAACACTGCCGATCGTTCAATTCAAAGAAATTCTGATCCCTGGAGACTAGGAGTGCTAGATATAAAGGCTGGTTTTCAGAGCATCAAAACAGCTTGCTTCAGACAGGACAGCTTCAGTAGATGAAATGATTCTGAGTCCCTGTCAAAAGACCTTTTGGCCCCTGAAGAGGCTGGATGGAGTTTGACACATGTTGCAAGAATTTGTAAAAGGGATCCCTTGAGATGTAAAGCAACTGGAGCTTCTCATTATTCTTGGTTGTTCCAACCCTTTTGACTCTCTAAAATATTCTACTTTTGGTTTCTGTTTTTTTTGTTTTTTGTTTTTAAATAGAAACGGAAAAGGCTGCTGAGCATACACCTCTTGGCAGGCTCTTGTTAGTTGATTTGTTTGTCCCATTACAGTCTATGGCTTCAATCCTGAAATGAGCTTTGTGTAATAAGTCACCAATTGCTTTGGTGGGATTTCAGGCAGAAATCCACCTGCATGGAGCTCTTAGCAGGAGCAAGGCCCCTGAAAGGACTATTGGGAATTCATTGTTCATCAGTCTATAGTACAATGCCCTTTACGCATCCTAAAACGGCAGTAAATGACAAGCAAGCCTGCCAACTGGGGGGAGGGTTAGGGCCGGGAGGAGGCAATTGAACCAGGGCCTGGCTAATCAAAAGGCCCCAGACTCCCACCTGCCACTACTGTGGCGGCAGTATAGTGTGTGTATATATAGTATACTATACTATATATGTATAGTGTGTGTATATATACATCTGAGTACTGGGTGTTGTGTTCCAGGCACTTCTGAGGGCTGGTTGATGGCGTGCTCCAAGCACCCCTGAGGGCTGGCTGTGGGGGAGGGCATGGCTCTCCAATCCTACCCTTCCACCTGAGGCCCTATCCCTTCAAGGAGCACGGACTCGCCATCCCACCTTGCCCAGGGGCTGGGCAAATCTGTCAACTCCCTGATGGCAAGTGCCGATTGCTTACTTTGTGGCCAATTAATTGGGTTTGATAACTGCTCTGCAAGCTTTATGGCAAAGTCAGAGACACTCATGCCTTTTGGGGCAAATACAGAAGCAGTGTAATTTTGTTTTGTGGTTTGTAACAGGAAGATGGTTCATCTTTAATAAAGAGAAGCTTGTGAAAATCTCCACAAAAGGAGAGTATAGGCAGTACTCATCACCTTTATTGCCTCTTGTGGGGCTCCTTTCACTATCTGCAGCTGGCTGTCGTGTGCTGATCTGGACTCAATACACTTGATCGTCATCCAGATGCTGTATCATAGCAGTCAATAAGAATTTTGCCACAGATTTCTGTAAAAGTGGAATTCGGCCCTACTCTGTGTCCTAGGCCCATTTTGAGGTTTGGAGGACTGATCTCAGAATGAATGTGTTTTTTATTATTCTGATCAGCCCTTTTTTGCTTGACTGCTAAAAGTGATTATAGAAAACTATTCCCCTCTTCAAAAGCTAGAACAAGAGCCATTGGAATTTGGATTGGTGTTGCATCCTGTAAACTAAGAATGATTTTATTTTCTGAAATCTGAATTACTTATTTTGTAAAATAATACTGAGTGAGGCCATTGTTCATGTTCTCTGCATGGTCAGTGTGGCAGACAAATCAGTTTAATTTGCATTGTAAGCTTGTTACAAAAGGCACGGTGGGGAGTAGAGGCTGAAAAGTACTCTTGCATTTGTGGTTTTAATAAGAATTGTTTTCACCAGGGAACTCTCAGCCTGTCGGATTAAAATTGTAAAGAGACCTTTTACTGTAACAGCTCTGACAGTTATCCTCTTAGTAAAGTTTGCTTTTGGGATAATTACATTTTACATCTACTGTTTACTAAATGAATAGATTTTTGGCACTGCTTTTAACCTTGACCAAGTTTCCCCCATGGTAACTGTGATGGAATGGAAACATTTAGAAATGCATCTTGTCTCTTATTTTGGATGGTTTGTATTTTGATAAGCAAGGGTGGGGGGGGTTCCTCTCAAATTTCTGAATATGGGCTTGAAGGGTCATTTTTAGCAGTTATGCCTTCAGTAAGATTGGCAACATTTGAAGTAGGGGGGTAAGAGCCAGGCTCATTTTAATTGTTTTGTAGAAAGTCTTTATTTCATGTAGAAAGCATCTAACTTTTAAAATCTGTTGAAGAGGCAGATCTTTGGGAATCTGTCCTGCCTCACTGGGAATGCATATGTAATGCCCAAAGGTGGAAATGAACCTGGGACCTCTGGAGATTAGTGAATAAGCCTCTATATCTTGAGCTAAAAGCCTGCTGATTCTCAGCTAAGGTGGCAGAGCTCACTCGTTCTTTCTCTGTAAGTGATCCAAGTGCCACTACATGGACAATGAACCACCCCCAGAAGATGTGTAGGTTATACATGGACTAGATAACCCCTTGAGGTCCCTTCCAAGTCCATGTTCATACTGAAGGAATTGATGATGGTGTGGAAGAGACAGTGGGTTGTAAATTAAGCCCCTCCTGCTGTTCCTACACTTAGTCTGAATCAAATAACACCTGACTACCTGTATGTGAAGGAAATACTGGATCTGGAGCATTAAACATAGCCCATAGAGACCCTAACTGGACATTTTTATCAGTCTTCAGAGAGGAACTGGGATCAAGTAGTATCCACCTATCAAAACACAGTTTACTCCTGCAGTGAAGCTAGCTACTGCTAAATGAAGCCCATAAGGCTGGTTCAGCTAAACCCTCATCCCAATTTTTTTAAACGGAGCTGCTGGCTTCCTTTTTAGAGTTGTCTGAAATTCAGAACTTTTTCATAGGATTAATGTGAAAATACTTGTAGTTTTGTTAAGTGTTGTACCTAGTGCAGGTTATATTCCAATATAGCCCTTTTTGCATAGAAATGTGAATTTTCATGTTCTTCTTGCAAATACATTTTCTGTCATAAGAGGGACAATTTCTGCACAAAACACTCTTGTTTCAGAGTCCTAGATCTCAATTACCCATACAAAGCCATAATCAAGCACAAACATATGTGTGCCCACTTTTATCAGTATTTTTAGTCCCATGTCTCACTGAAGGCCACATTTTAACCCAGCGCTATACAGCAACTTAGACCAAGCACCAGTGACTTGCTAACCATCTTATGTGAAAGTAAAAATACACAATTCTGGCTGCAAACATGATTTAGTGAGTCAGGATTCTGAACAGGCAAGGGTGTGGGTCATTTTTTTCATCTTTGTAATTTATTCCCAGCTAACATGACGGTGTGACATATCAGAGAAGAGGGCCACTGATAGGGGCGAGGGAGAAAGGGGGACAATTGCCTCAAGGCCTGGTAGTTTAAAATGGCCCAGGACTCTAGGCCTTTTAAAATCACCACCCAGAACCCTAAGCAGCACACTCCAGGTGGCACAAAAGGCTGGCTGAGGCGATGCAGCATGATCCAGGCAGCGCTGATGGCTAACTGTCCTCAGCCCTGCTCCTTCTGTCCGAGGCCCTACCCCTACCCAGAGCCAAGTGCCCCTCCTCCCACTCCACACTGCCTAGGGCCTGGTGAATTCTGTCACCAGCCAGGCCAGAGTACACATCAGATCAATGTATACTTGTCACCCTGTCCAGCACCCTTGGATGCTTTGCTGAAGGAGCCCCAGTTAGGTTGCTCACAAATAGCCTTTGAGCTAGAAGTGCCAATCCTCTGTTTTGTCAGGACTCTCCCGGGATTGGGCTTAATCCACAGGAGGCTTCTGCAGCCAGTCCAAGAGATTTTAAACTGATATATGTATAGCAGGGGTAAGGCAGGCTTCCTGTCTGCCCTGGCCCATGCCACCCCTGGCATACCCTACAGCCATTGGGAGGGATGTGGAGTGTCTGTGTGCTGCTCTCAGCCCCAGTCCTGATTTGGCCGCTCTCATTAATTGGGAAATGGGGGGGCAGTGACTGCAGACAGAGGCAGGTCATGGAGGGCCAGGGAATCTGCAGGGACAACAAGGATTGGCACAGAGCCAGAGCAAGCAGGGAGCCTGCGTTAGCCTAACTAACTGGGAGCCTCCCAAGGTAAGTGCTGATCAGCTGGAACCTGAACCCTTACCCCTCCTCATGCAAACTCCCTCCCAGGTCCTGCAACCCTGCCCCAGGCTCAGCCCGGAGACCTATCCTACACTCCAAATCTCTCAGTCCCAGCCCAGAGCCCACCTAACACTTTTCCCCATCCTAGTTCCATTAAATGAGGGTGGGGGATGGAATGAGAGAAGGTAGGACCTCAGGGAAGGGTTGTGGCCTTGGGACATAGGTGTTTGGGTTTGAGTGATTAGGCACTTGGCAACCCTACTTCCAGCATACAAGCTTCCCCCTGAGCATTTGGGTAACGGCAGCTTGCCATCCATGCTTGGCTCTAATCAACCTTGGTTATATTGCAGGGTGATCACAACACCCTCCATCTTACATTTCAAAGGAAAAATCCCTGTTCTATACTACCTAGCTCTCTCATGGACAATAACCTTCACATAAGTCTGATTTCTGTAATAGATAAAATATGCACACAACTTTTCACCCTAAATGGAGTTTCTCAAACACTTCAATGTAAGCACACTGGATTAGATAAAACAATTAACTACAAAGAGATTTTAAGGGAATACAAATAATGTGGCATAAAAAGCAAATACGGTTAGAGGAAAAATAAAGAATTTAGGTACCCAGTTGCATTTAACAAACTATGTTAAATTCAAAACAAAGTTTTCTCATCACATGCTTTCAGCATTATTGACCAAACTTCTTGGGTCAGCTTTGACAATCAAATCATGAGCTAAATGATACCTTATAAGACATGCCCTGTACAAAAATTATTACAATAGTGAGAACAAGGGTACAGTCTGTCTGATGGACACAGGAATGGTGTAAGATTTTAGAGCTTGGAGTCCATCTCACATCCTGGGCTTTCAACAGAAATACTGCATATGATTCAAAAGACCGATATGCATATCTCCACCTTTGCAATAAGCAAAAAATGAAACAGGAAAATCACATTAAACACCTAGTGATGAGCCAAACAAGAAAATCAAGGAAATTCTGAGACAAGGTAATCAGAGTTCTGAATTTCCTCACTAGCTATAAGACACTCAGCTGTTGGCAATCAAGAATCTAATCACGTACTTCTCATACTCCACTATTAGTCTGTTTATGATCAGCAATATTCTGTAGTTGATTTGGAATAATGTACCTACATTTTTAAAACCTTGTGTTTCTCTCTAGTAGTGCTGAACCTCATTGTAGAAATAAAAATTTGGAACTACTTACTTTACACAGGAAATCTGGTATCTTTAAGAGAGATTGCAGTGCTGTAGCTTGCTGCCGATAACTCCTGCCCCAATGAGCTTACAATCTAAATAGACAACCTAGACCAAGGGCAGGAGAAAAGCAGTATTTTGTAGAATAGGCAAGAACTATGTCTCAGAGGAGTAGCTGTGTTAGTCTCCTCTGTTTCTCCTCTCTTGGTGTTCACCCCTCCAGATCAGCTGCTAGTAGTGGGCCTCATCCTCCCTGATTGAATTTACCTCGTTATCACTAGTCTGATTCTTGCTTGCATATTTATACCTGCCTCTGGAAATTTCCACTACATGCATCTGACAAAGTGGGTCTTTGCCCACGTAAGCTTATGCTCCAATACATCTGTTAGTCTATAAGGTGCTACAGGACTCCTTGTCACTTTTGCAGATCCAGACTAACACGGCCACCCCTCTGATACTGTGTTAGTCTGTAACTTAAAAAAAAAAAAAAAAAGAGTAGTCCTGTAGCACCTTAGGGTACATCTATACCATAGGGATGAAGTCGAATTAAGCTACTCAACTTCAGCGATGTCAATTGCGTAGCTGAAGTCGAAATAGCTTTATTTGGTTTTTGGCGTTTTCCACACAGCAGGAAGTCGAAGGAAGAACACTCTTCCTTCGGCTTCCCTTACTCCTTTTGAAATGAGGGTTACCATGAGTCTGAGCAAGAAGTCCTCCAGCTCGACATTGTTTCAAAATAACGGCTTGCTGTGTAGATGTACATGATGTTATTTTGGAATAGTGTCAGTTATTCTGAAATAACACTGCTGGTGAAACCCACTTCAGATGAGTGGAGAGAAAAAGAAAAATTTCCCAATTTAAAACAGAAAAATGGAGAGGGGAAGAAAGGGGAAAAAAAACCCTGTCAATTATAGTACTGGTGCTAAATGAGGCTAATTGAGTGGGCTGTAAGTGATCCATACTTAGTTTTTGATGTCATTTGGGTGTGGAATATAACAGCCCATCCAGCTCATGTCTTTGTTCAGTCCCTGAGAGAGTGTGTCAAACTTGCTTATGAAGGCCAGTTCCCCTGTGTATGTGTGTGTCTTTCTCTTTCTCTTTCTCTTTCCCTGTAGTTGGTTCTTATGGTACTACATGGCTACTACATCTACTTCCTATTTGTACAGATGTGGAAGTGAAGCCTAGAGAGGTTAAATAATTTATTGATGGTCACACAGGGAGTACGTGGCAGAATTGGGAGCTCAGCTGAGCCTAGATCTTAGAACAGGACCTTAACTCAAGATTAACCTTCCTTTCTTTTTAAAAGCACAAACCTGCTGTAAAAGTGGGACTCAGCACACTGACCAGGTTACCTGTAAGAAACACAATAGAGAGAACAGAGTTGTAAGCAGCCTGATGCTGCTGCAATATGATGCTTTCTACTTGTCAGCAGAAGTGAATGAGATGCATCTCTCTCAACCCCACATATTGGTGGTAAGAGGCCCCTTCTGTGATGTGCTGATTACCAACGAAGGTGGTTGATACACTAGGCAGCTTGATGGTTACATACTACAGAGGCAGGCAGACAAGTATTTGAAAATCATTTTAATCTGTCCCTAATAGAGTTTAACAATGATTTTCCTCCTATTTACTCTTGCTATTTCTCCCCTTCCTAATTTCTGCCAAGCAGCTCAAATGGAACCTCCTAATTGTTTTCACCTTTTAAAAAAAAATACAATGTCACAGTATGACATTGAGTTTCATACTTGAAGGTTTTGGTTTTATTGGTTTTGCTTTATCCATCCAGAGAAATTGGCCTAAATTCAATAGCATGTGCTTCAGAAGTGATCTGAGAGAAAGACACACACAGAGACACGACAAACCGGCAGACTTTTTGTATAGGTAATTGACTGAACTAACTCAGAGACAATGTATGAATTGTGGAATTTCCAAAGAAGTCTCATGGAGTTAAGTGCTTGTGTAATTTTACATCACTCCTTTTAGATTTTTTTTTTTGACACTCCCAGACTAAAGCCCTATATTTGTCACTTACAACGATAGCAGAAACAATTGTATTATAAAATTTGCACAGTGTGTATTGATTCTAAAATGGAAAACAACTCTCATACGGACTAACCTATAAAAGTTTTGGCCATGAACCTTCATTTTTGTTTCACTATAGAGTCTTGACTCTTCCCCCACCCCTATTTTCTGTAGGCATTGCTTCATCTTGTATCTAGCATCCAGGGGAAACATGTTATACTGTGTACACAGGCTTGTCTAATTTTTTTTAAAAACCATGGTTAGTGTCAGAGTTCAGAACCACTCTATTTGTATTCCCCCTCTATGGTCCAGCAAAGGCATACCACCTTTTCGGCTTCCGGTTCTCAGCCATCACCATTCTTGGTGAAGGAGTCCTGTATCTCTTACTACTTTTATGCCCAAAGGTTTTCTATGCTACCCAGTCTCCTACCTAAACCATGTTACTCCAGCAAAGCACACCTACACAGATCTGTATCTCTGCTTTGTTTTTTTTTTAAAGGCTATAAACAGGGTAATGGTCCATGTTAAGTTACCACACCACTTTTTTTGATCAAGCACATTGATTTTTAAGATTAAAGCTGTACAGAGAATATATGAAAAAAATGAAAGAATGTACACCCATGCTATTGACTTACCAGAGATCATCCCTTTCCCCTATCTCCATGAGGGCTGTGTTCGGTGTCAGTCCATCCAACCTTTCATTAGGGATTGGGGGTCCTTTAACCTTTGGCCAGCAGGTCCTGTCCTTCTGTTGGATCAACAAGAAAGCCCTGAGTCTGTTTCAACTCAGGCTGTTAATCCAAAAATCATCTTTTTCCTGTTGGACTCTTCTGGTTTGTATTGGTATAGGTGAGCCTTCCCAAGAAGTGGCAGTACCAAGCTTACAATGAGGCTAACAGCACCATGGTGCTGGGGCCATGCTCAGAATGGGCCTGCTACCTTGACCATTGCCCCCTAGTGGGCCTCTTCCCTTCCCCAAGGTCCTGGCCACTGCTCATTCCTCTCTACCCTCTTCTCCACCTCCTGTGTGAGCAGGGCTTTGGGGGAAGAGGCCAAGCTGGGTCTGGGCTTTAGGGCAGAGCATGGATGGCGCAGACATTCCAGGAACTGGGACCTACAAAATATTAATCTTGTTCTGAGTGGTGATACATGTCTGGAGGTCTAACAAACTGAATTAATTTGCATAACCACCTCCACCCTTGTACTACTTAGTTCCTGGGAGGAATTATTGTGCAATCAGTGGCCCCCAACAATATGTAAACTTAATCAGAAAGATTTCCCAAAGATATTGCAGGATATTGCCATAACTGTCATAGTTACTTGCATGTAATTTCATTTTGTGCCTGTTGAAGGATCTTCCTTTAGAAAAGTTCACCTAAAATGAGTATAATTTAATGCAAATAGGTTTTTGCTTCTCTAGACAGTTATATTCATATGGTCAGACATATGACATCTCCCCTCTAGCAGTCATTTCCCAGTCAAAGTAATTCAGTTCTTTTCAAGAAGATTTGGCTAATATTTTAAAAAATGACATGATGATATGTCCCTTAATTTTTGGGTGCCTAATTTGAGACACCTTTAAAAGGTTAGGTGTTCAGGTGGTGGAATGCTGAATATAAAACAAAATAAATACCACAAGCACAAAGGCACAATTTTTTAAAAGTCATAGGCTATGTTTCAAATCATTTATTTTTTTAATAAAAAATGCAAAATAGCCATTTTAAAAATTTATTATTTGACATTTCTCTTGAGTCTTTTAAATATGGAAGGCTTGCTTATGGTTTTTTTTTTTTTTTTAATTTATTGATCATCACTTGTACATTCCTAAAAGCAAGGAGACAGGTAAAACTAAAAACCAAGTACCTTCAGAAAAGTGTATGTGTAGGGAACGCCACAAGTTTTTTCCTATGAAACAAGGATAAGTAATGAGGAGTTGGATAATACAGTGCTTTATCACTTTACCTGCTATAACTAAGCTAAGAAAAGAACTCAATAGGAAATCAGATATGAAATTGCTCTTCCACTTACCCAGTATGAAAGTGGGTGTGGAGAAGGATAAGGCAGCTCTTTTTGGAAAAGCAATCTACATGTCAAAAGAACCATTATTCAAATGATTTGATGAAGTGTCAACTTAAAATCCTGGCTATGTTGTGCGTGACCCAAGCATTACCTCTTCCGCCAGGCATTAACATGAGCTCTGGAAGCATTTTTTTTGCTTTCACACACACTAACTGCATGTTCCTTATTGTGCTCCTGGTTGTGTGATGAAGTGTGATCGTTAAAAAATGTGAAAATATTATTTTTAGTAAAGAAAACCAAATATATTTAAAAAAAGCCTTTCAAGTCTTTGTAAGTGGTTTCTAAATTCCCTCACTGTACAGACATTATGAATTTTATCTCTTGTTTTCTTCTCCCTGACCTTCCAGTGACCAACAGTGGTTATGAAATGTATGTTTTTGCTTTGTGTGTAGGGAGCAGTTAAATTATACAGATGAATTATATTTTTTTGATATTTTTATGGCATCTACTTCCTACCTGCTATGTTTAATTTCATAATCCACTTCTACTATTAAAGTAAAAAACTCTGCTTGCTCTTTCATCTGGGTCAACGTAATCATCAATCTTCAATCCAAACTGCAAACATTTTGTAAGAGCTACGCAGCCCCAAGGAATTCACTTCTTGGGACCCTGCTGTAAATTGATCTTATACATACTTATCTGATATTTGAACTGTGTAAAATCTCCATTTTGTTTTTTAGATTGTGTGCTATCCCTTAGGGTATGTTTACACTGCAGGGTTTTTTCCGGAAAAATGGCCATTTTTCCGGAAAAATTACACTTATGTCCACACTGCTAATGCCTTCTTTTGACAGAAAGATGAAAGAACGGAGGGGGTTTTTCTGACAGCGATAAACCTCTTTCTATGAGGAAGAAGCTTTTTTCGGAAAGAGCTCTTTCAGAAAAAAGTGTGTGTGGATGCAGAAAAGGGTTTTGTTTTTTTTCCAAAAGAAGAGGTCTCCAGGAAACAACACAGGTGCCCTCATGGCCACTCCATCCAAACGAATCAGAATTCTATAGTTCCTGTCTCCTGCCAGCTCTTAAAGCTGCAGGCACCCTGGACAAGCCTTGTAGCAGGAAGCCGACCCTGGGACCAGCACCTGACCATGTGGCTCTACCTGCCACACCAAATTGGACCCATGGCCCAGACACAAGCCCCCCCAAACCCCTCTGGCCCTCACAGAGAGCAACACCAGGGCTTCCAGGACCCAGCCAAGGGCAGCAAACAGTGTGCGCCTTCCTGGTCCGGAGCAGAGATCCTGTCCCTCCTCAAGCTGTGGCAGGGAGAAGGAGACCCTGCAGGATCTCTACTCCCAGTGCAGAAATGCTAATATCTATGGGCAGATGGCCAAGGCCCTGGCAGAGAGGGGACTCCCCCCATTCCACCCAGACCTTAGAACAAGTCTGGAGTAAGGTGAAGGAGCTCCGCCAAGGCCGGGAGCGCAGCTCTGACTCTGGGCAGGACCCCACTCCTGCCCCTACTACCAGGAGCTCCACCAGATGCTGGGTGGTGGGGAAGCCCTTGCCCCCCTCTCCCCACATGGTGGTGGACCTGGGGCCTGTTGTCAGCCACCCAGAGCTTGCTGCTGAAGAGGAGGAGGAGAAGGGACCTCAGGAGGGGGACACAGCCAGTATGGTGACCCTCATCCTTGAACTGTTACCCCAGGGCCTGGACATGTTGCAGGCATCCTCTGACGGCAGGGAGGGATCATCAGGTGAGTGCTCTTAGTTTTTCCATACACACAGGCTGAAGGAGATGGGCACAGAGGGGACGGGGTGCAATTGTTGCTCAGCCTTCTTGGCCTGGACATTGTGCTGTGGTCGGTGCACGTGGAAGCATGTGCTGCACCAGTCTGTGCCACGTGGCCTCAGGAGGCAGCCCTGGAGCTCCACTGGGATCCTACTCACAGGTTCAGGGGAGGCCACACACGTCTGACCCCTGTGGAGGACGCCCTCCCACCACCAGCCATCGCTGGAAGCAGGCTGGGCACAAGGGCGCAGGCATGACCCCATACAGACCAAGGAGTGCCTCACATGGGCGGCACCACCCGCTCCCATGGACAGCGCTGCCAGGCACAGGTGTGTGTGGGGGCCCCATGGAGAGTCAGGCTGCTCCAGGACCCTTGCCTGATTGTTCATGGGGGTGGAGGAGAAGCAGGAAGCATGGTCCCCTGGGCACCTCTGATTTCCCTGTCCTCTGGCCCAAGGACTGTTGGTCACTGCTCACAGAGGAGGGCACAGCCTCAGGGACAGTGTCTGCATGGATGACTGACTGCCTCTCCCTCTTTATTCTCCACAGCCGGACCAGCCGTCGCTGAGGGGTGATCCATGCCAGCCAAGGCAGCCGCCCAATCCCAGGGGAGCTGCAAATGCACGAGGGTGCATGAGGACATCCTGAGGCAGCATTTGGGCATCCTGTGCGACATGCAACAGACCCTGCGCAGATGATCCGGAAGGATGCTGAGTGGTGGAGCCGCATGTGGGACCAGCTTGTGTGGCAGGGCGACAACATATGTGCCATCGTGCGGGGGAAATGATGGCACACTTGGCTGCTGTCCCTGCTCCTGCCTCCTGCCCTCCGGCTATGCCCATTCCCCCTCCCCCTGTTCCCCAAGCGATGCCTCTGCCCCCTCCCATGCTATGCCTATGCCTCCTCCACCTGATTCCTGCCATCCCTGACCTCCCTCCATGCCCCCACTCCTGCCCACCCCCCCCTGTTGTCCCAGGCCCCATCCAACCCCAAGTTTGCTGAGGTCACCGGACCCAAGGTGGCACTTCCAGCTGCCCCACACGCTACTTCCAGCCCAGAGTTCCCCTCCTTCCTCCCCCCACCAGGTTCTCAGCCCAGTTTATTTTATTCCAAGAAATACAAAGTTCATTTTGTTCAAATCAAAACAGGTGTGTTTATTGAGAGTGGGGGGAAGGGAGGGGTTGTGGTGGAAAAGGGATAGTGAAACAAGGAACAGGCCCCTAGTGAGGAGGCCCTGGGGAGAGTTACTGGGGTCCTTGAGAGAAACTCTCTCTCAGGGCTTCCCAGATGTGCACCCCTGCCTGATGGGCCTGGCGGATGGCAGCTGTGCGCGGCTGATCAAAGGCCCTCCCTTTGTGGCTGGCCTCTTTTCCCCCACAATGTTGTGGAGGACACAACACACTGAGATGACCTCGGGGATGTTATGCTCCCCAGTGTTGAGGCAGGTCAGGAGGCACCTGAACCATGTCTTGAGGCGCCCTGTGACAGACCGGGCCAGGTCTGGGCATGGCTGAGGGCATCTGCTCAGGGCAAATTGCTCAAAACTCGTGGCTCCTTACAGCCCCAGACTGAAGACCTTCCCAAATAGGCCACAAACCAGTCACACTGAATGCTTTGGCTGCCAATCTGGCCAGCCAGAAGCCTCACGAGCAAAACCCCTCTGACACTCCAGCTCTTCCTGTGCCCCAATCAGCCCTGCGTCTAACACACAGGTGAGGGGTTATAGAACCCAATCTCACCTACCCCGAATGGGTTTTTCCAGTCCCAAGAAACCAGCCACAGGCCCCAGCCAATTTACACTCTGGATCTTACCCACAAGATCACGCTGAGCCAATCCTTTAGAATTTACAATCTAAAGGTTTATTACTAAAGGAAAGAAAAGCATGAGAGTAAGGTTGTTAAAGAAAATACTTTACATGCATCGAATCACCCAGTTCTCAATACAGGCTCTTAGCAGTTTATAACATCTCTGCTATCTTAAAAGTCTCTAGTGTACATCCTATGTCAGGATGGGTCCACAATTCTTTCCGGCTTGTTGTTCCCTCTAAGGCTGCATCTGGGATCAGGAGCTAAACTGAAGACCAGATGGAGGGTGCCACATGGCACTTATATACCTCTCCTGGCATCTTCCAAGCTGTAGCAGGTCACATGGTTCAGGGATCTATCCTTGTTTCACATGCTTGCGGCCATTATGCCCTGGCTGGTTTGCAGGTCTCAGATTTCCAGACGCATTCCTGATGTGTGTATTGGTACCTAGAGATTCATTGTCCCTGGCACCGTGCTAATTAGCACAGTCACTGTCTGAACAGTCTTTGCCATTGCTAGGGTTACCAGGTAGCTTCAGAAAAAATACCAGACACACTTGATCGGGGGAGGACCGGATGGGAGGGGAGCAGCACTGGCTGGACTGGGGTTGGGGGGAGCAGGACTGACCCAGGCACATGTAGATCCTAGGGCGCTGCCTGTCCCGGTCACAGTCCCAGCGAAGCACGAGTGAGTCTGGCTATGGCTTCACAACGTGCTTGAACAGTGCTCAGGAGCACGGACAGGGCTTCTCCTCCTCCCCAAGGCATCACTCCTACGTCGGACGCAACCAGAGGCTCCCAGCACCAAATGCGCCCCGCCTCCCAGCCACTCCCTCTGCCCCCGCCAGGCTTCTATCGGTGGCCCAGCCGGAAAAATCAGAAAATACCGGACATTGCACGTGTCTGGTATTTTCTGGATTTTTTTACTGGACAGAGGGCCCAAAAACTGGACTGTCTGGTTGAATACTGGACACCTGGCAACCCTCCCCATCGCTCTGCCTCAGGCAGAGAATTTTCCAGCATCAACACAGAGAACATATTTATAACTTCACACACATATATCATATAAGTACATGAATAGCATATACAGAATCAGTAGAACATAAGCTCTCATTTGACACCTCACATGGCCCCCTTTGTATCAACTTTTGGGACAACCCCCCCCCCACAGGTGCAGCAGTGACCTGTCTGAGCCCCTTAAAATCCAATAATGTGACACGCCCGAAGGTGCATTTGACCTGGATTTGGGCCCAGCTGAGGTGGGCAATGAATTGGTCCCTGCTGGGGTCCAGGTGGCCAGTGTATATCTTCATGGCATGAAGGGGCAGGCCACATCCCCCACAATGCACAATGGCATGTGCACATCCCCAGTGCAAAATTCATGATGGGGGAAGCATGAGCCAGCCTCCAGCTTCCCATAGAGACTTGAGTTTTTGAAAATGCGGGTGTTGTGAGTCCTGCCCAAAAATGTCATGGTGGTCGACCAGGGCCTGCAGAACCATGGAGTAGTAGCCCTTGCGGTTTATGTAGTGGGCTGCTCAATGAGTTGGTGTGTGGATTGGGATGTGGGTTCCATCAATCACTCCCCCGCAGATAGGGAACCCCAGGGTGGCAAATCCTGCAATGATTGGGTCCCAGGCAGATGACCCTGTGTAGCAGGCCTTCACTACCTGTAGAAGGAGACAAACAAACACACAAAACAAAGAATGAGAGGGGGTGCCTGAGACCTTGGGAGGTGCCTGCCCTCCTCCTCTTCCCCCCAACACCCCAGGAGCCACACACCCTATGAGACTGGTCCCCAGCAGGGCTGTGTGAGGGTGAAATGGCACAACTCCCCAGGGATGGGGCTCCCCCCCACTCCCAGACCACCCCAGCACCCCCATTTCCCTAGGGTCCCCTTTCCAGGACTCCCCACACACACACAGGGACTACGGTCTGAGAGTGCCTTACCTCCATGAGGAGGGCCCTATGGTGAACTTCCCCATGCCGAACTGGTTGCCCACCGACCAGTCTGGGGTGGCGAGCTTCCAGATGGCGATGGTGACCCACTTCTCCAGGGAAATGGTGGGCCGCAGGTGGGTATCGCATCATTGGAGGGCAAGGATGAGCCAGGCACACTGCTCCAAAAAGGTGGCCTTCCACATGCGGAAGTTTTGGAACCACTGCTGGTCATCCCACTGCTCCATGACCAGCCAGTCCCACCAGTCGGAACTGGTGTCCAGCTTCCAAAACCGTTTCCCCACTGTGTGGTGTGGTGGCAAGGGCCTTGCTCCCGCGCACAGGGAGAGGGTCTCAAGGATGAGCTCAGTGTCAAGCTCGTGCAGGGCCATGAAGGCAGCCTGCACAAACTGCTGCAGAAACTGCAGCATCAGAGTGTAGGGCTACCACATGCCCAGGAACAGCTCCCGGCTCCATGGCAAGAAGAATAATGCTGTGACATCCAAAAGGTGGGCAGCGAGAGCACGCACTGTTAAATCTTTGATGTCCCTCGGACAGGTAGGCAAGCATGCAGCAGAAGCAGAGAAATGGCTGTCCGGGGGGGTCCCTTTAAGCGTGTGTCTCAGCTAGGCTTAGGCAACAGCACTCGAAAGCAACTACTGACCTAATACCCTCCCTGAACTGGTTCTGGGTGGCCTTATATGTGAGACAGCATCCAGTCATTGTGGATGCTATCTTTCGAAAAAGCAGATCACTTTTTCAAAGCTTCTTCCAAAAGAAGCCTGCAGTCTAGACGTAGCCTTATTGTGCCATGTCTTTCCTGAATGCCCATTGTGATTCTTATCTCATGCAGGGACTATGGATAGGTTCTGGTTACTGGTTTGAGGGAAATGGCTGCTTCCTCTCCTTGACAATGAGTGGTTGTGGGTGATGCAGGCTACATATACAATTGGGGTAGTCTCAATCATATACTATTACTTGAATTTCACTTTTCTACTCTTTTTTTTCAGGGAACCTTAGATATTAAATTTGTTCAAAATGGTTGTACTATTGAAACACATTTTATGTGGGTATGCCTGAAAATCAGATCAGATGTCTGCAGCTGGTGGAAATCTCTCTATTTAAGATCCTGACATAAAGAAAGGCATGGGACATATTTTTCTCTGTGTAGCAACTTTAAGAAATGTTTTCAGGAGTTAAGCACCTATGTATGTACTACCATTAATTAGATGGGGTGGGGGGAATTTGAAATTGATGATGATTTTTGTTCACAAATCTAGATTTGCTACAAAGCAGAGTACCAGTTAAGAAATGTGTGATAGAGGGGAAGGTGGATCTTGTTTTTTAAAGGCACTGACCTACTTGTCAGAGCCAGGAATAGACTCCAAGTGTTCCACCAGATTTCTTGCACAAACTTAACATATAACTAAATCTCTTAGTATCTCATTTCCCCACCTGAAATGGGAATAATTTCTTACCTGTCTATGTGGCATAATATGTTAACGTTTTTGAGAAGTGATTAGGCTTTTCAGTAATAACATCTAGTTAATTAGATAACTGCTTCTCAAGTAGTTGTTTGGATTAGGGGAGTAAGGGAAAAGGATCATTTAAAAGAATCTGCTGTGTTCTTGCCCCATTTATGACAGATACAGTGAAACTTTTTGCTCATGGGAAACCAGTCTGTCTCTTGGAGCCAGATACATGATGTAAAGGAATAGGATTGCTTTTAGACAAGACTATGTATTTCCTGTACAATCTTTTTTTCCCTTTGAACAGTACTGATGTCCTCATAAAAATTTGCTGGCAAAAATAGGGCAAACCTCTCCTCTCTTCTTTTTCTCTAAAAATTCTCCAATTCTGTGATTTGTTTAAAACAAACATCGCTAGTGTAAAGGAAAGGTGCAATCATTCTCACCTTCCACAGGAGGTGGTCATCTTATCCAAACAAATGAAAATAAGAATCACAGCAATTTAGTGAGCTATTTCTTGTGCTGTTGAAGTCGAGATTGAAAACAATAGACTGCATTTTTCTGGCTGAGTATGAAATACGTGCACTCCTCCTTGAAATATCTGTATGCTTCCAACTCTCTTCTGGTTAAAGCACTTAAAGAAATATCTGTTTGCTTATTGGATTGTTTGTTTAGATCCTTTGTGAGTCATTATTACTTGACCTGACTTTCTAGCTCTGACCATTTGAGCTGGCAGCTAATCAAATTTAAGTGCCATCTTTAGAGACCGATCCTACCAAGAGCTCCTGTGTAAATCAGATGCTGTACTTGTTTCTCTTTCTCACATACACAAACACACATTTTACTAGACAGAACTGATTTTAATATGGGATAGACAATTAAAAAAATGGTGGCCCACTATGGTTAGTCCCCGGTGGGCCACTGTCACTATATTTACCTGTGCCTCCCCAGGTATCAGGTGGTTACAGCTCTTGTTGGCAGTGGATTGCAGTTCATGGCCAATGGGAGCCGCAGAAGCAGCATGGACCAGGACACTGTTTCCTGCTGCTCCTGTTAGACACGGATCACTGTTTGCAGCCAACAAGAGCTGCAATCTCCCGATACCTGCAGAGGCACAGATAAATATAGAGGTGTGGGCCCACCAGGGACTAACCCTGTGGATTGGATCCAGACCAAGGGCTGGAATTTACCCACTTCTAATCTCATAAAAGATACTACCACTCACCTTGGATCTTTAGTGAGAGGACCATAGGCTGTAATCTTAGAAGTTAATTCATGCCAATGGATGCTTTCCATCAGGGTTAAATTTGGTGAAATCCCTTACATGTAGAGTGGGTGAATTTTTTTTTCAGGTGAGTGGCGGTTTTGTTTTTGTTTGTGTTTTCCAAAACATTTTGTGAATTTTTCTTTATTGTGGAGGATTTAATTGGTAAGTATTGAAATGAACTGTGTTGACATACATAATACAAAATGTTTCAATTTGTTAGGCTGGAGAAATTGTGGTGTTAGTGGTGATGTCCCCCTAAACTGAATAATTAGGGCACTAAACAGGAAATCATTAGTCTCTCTGAAACAGGATGGGAAGGCAAAGGAGAATTCTATCATGATGTAAACCTCCTAAATTCATCAGGAAGAAAAAGATGGTGGACATCATAATGCAATTGAATGGCAGCTAATGATAGATGTGAGTCAGGCTATTGTGGTATTTAACACATTGTATCATGCATTGAAGATGGACACAGAATCAAATCTGGTGCAGTTAAGACAGTCCCAGAGTGTGCCAATTTCAGCAATGCACAGGAAACAGAGCAACAAATTGTATATAGATCTGCAATATGCAGTATGACAAAGTTCAAGACAAGATGTGGTGATGGTGGGAGATTTATGGAGACTGTAGCATTAGACTGAAATTCTTGGGTGGGAGCAATTGGCAAATTCAGACTCAGTGAGGAAACCTAAAGAGAAGAGGAGAGAACATGCCAATAGTAATGAACAAGCTATTTCAATAGAAAAAACTACAGAGGAAGCTGACCCAGATTTCCAATAGAGTCTAGTGTCAAAGAGTTCACTGTTCTTATAAGTCAGGCCTTACACAGTCACTACTGTATACCTAATACACTTTTATCCATTAAGGGTAGCATGTGAACTCTCTACTGAAAACCTGTAATATAGCAATATTCATAAGCATTGTGAGATGAATGTGTGTGGGGGTGTTATGTATTGTCCCATGGGGTTCACGTCTGAACCCCTAGTTCACCCCTTTGTGCTCTACGTCCGGCACCTAGTTCAAGTATTTCATTGGCTCTCGGGCTATTTTGTGAGAGGAGTAGCCTAATCAAGGCTAAGCTGAGGTCGCCCCGGGTGGGGAAGGGGGTTCGGGCCCACCCTCTCTCCGAACCCCGACCCAGGGCCCTGAGGTAAGGACTCGTGTCCCTACCCAGTGGAGGGGGTCGTAACCCCTAAACTCCCCCGCTCTTGGGGTCCACGCCCCGCCCTGGGTCTCTTCTTCCCTGCGTCCTACTCTCGGTAGCCCGGAGGGCCCGAGTTAAGACTCACCTCCAGGCCACTCCGGGGTCCCACTGCAGTCCTCCTTCCCCTGGTCGCCACTTCCCTTCCTCCCCGCTCTCACCTCCTTTCGTCCCCAGAGCGTCTTTTAAATTTTCCTCCCGGCCTCCCTTGATGACGTTTTCAATGACATCATCCCGGGGCGTCCCCTGCTGGCTCCCTGGGATGACGTCCCCCCGTGACGTCATCCCCCCGCGTCTCCCCCTGGCTCACGGGGATGACGCCTCCCTTGGCGTCACCTGGGCCCGCCTGGATGCCTCCCTCGCTCGGCCATCCGCCGAGGCCGCCGCCGCTTCCCCAGCGGGACTCCCCGTGGTTCTCCGCCCCGGCGCGGGCCGCCACCCGCCCCTCTGTCGGAAGGTCCACAGGGGGCGTTCCAGTGCGGGGTGATGCCACCCCGTCACAGGGGGGTAATTAAGAAATAAGAAATAAATACATTGAAAATTAGGTCCCAGTTGTCTTGGAGTAAAAGTGAGACACAAAGAAAATAGTAAATGGCTAAAGTAAGAACTAGAAAATCAAGTTACACTGTTATTTTGGGAGCCAACAATCTGCAATTTCTGTGAGTATCCAGTGATCAGGGGCTGGACATCACAGAGGGACACCGTGAAGTGATTTGGACAGGGTGCATCTGTTGCCAACCTTCAGGGCAAAGGCAGGGCTGGTATATTCTAGAAGAGAATGCTCGAGTGATTGACACCCCGCTGGTACACACAAAATACTCTCCTGCTGATGGCACATGGCAAAAAGGTGACTTCCAGCACTGTGTGGCCCAAGAATCATCACAGAAGTAAACTGTAATAACACTCAATGAGCAAACAAATTACATCACATAGTTGGGAATCACAGAGTGTTGTCATGCAAATCATTTGCAGCCAATATGGGACTGATCATAAATTAGTGCTGGCATCAGAGGATAAGGCTGAGAGCAAGCAAAACATATCAAGAACCAAGATATAACATGGACAAGTTGAACAAAGAAGCCATGTCAGAGGGGTGGGGGCGGAACCTTCTCAGATGAAAGAAGAAATGAATGTTGCAGAGACACAGAACAGTGTAAAAAAATGGGATTACAAGAGCAGCTGAAACAGTGTGGAGCTACAAGGCCAGAATAAAGGAAGCCAGATGAATAACGGATGAAGTTCTGCAATTGACTGACAAACATAGGAAGCTGCAGGAGAACAAAAAAGGAAGACTAAGAATGGAGCACAATAGGTTGATTAGAGACTGAAAATAGAGAGAAACCACTGGATAAGTGAATTATGTAACGAAGCAGAAGAATAGGTGAAGAGACATGAGACAGGTTACATCGCACGATAAGAGAACTAAGTGGGATGTAAGAGTTTGTCAGGAGTGAAAGACAAGTGGGGGCAAAAAATTGAAGACATGCAAGTAAAGTATAGGTGATGAAAAGAATATTTTGAAGAGCTGTACAGTATGAACACAGAGGATAAAATGGTGAGGGAGAAGCTTCTAGTATAAACGAGGAAGAGCAGATGCTGGAATTTGTTAAAAAACAACAACAACAAAACCCCTCAAAATTTGAAGAGAGGCAGGGGAACTGACAACCACCGACTTGCTTGAAGCAGGTTAGGCAGACACAGCAGAGGTGATGCTTTTGCTCATAAATCTTGTTGAACAGCTTGTGCAAGTACCAACCAAATGCGTGTGTGTGTGGGGAGGGAAGGCGGAGGGTATAGAAGCAATAATTGTGCTATCCTGTACAAAAGGAGATAATAGTGAGCACAAGAACAAAAAATTATTGAGCATGCTTGGAAAAGCATTCACCAAGACACTGCTGAGGAGAATGAAGAGGTATATGGAAGTAGCACTTCCAAAGGAACAGGCCAGATTCACACCAGGACAAAGCCGAATAAATCTGTGATAAGACGTATCCAAAAAGTACATCAGACACAACAAAACCAGTTCAACAACTTTTTAGACCTTATACAGGCATTTGATAGCATTTGGTAGAAAGGATTCTGGTAAACCTTGAGGATGTTTGTACAGCCTCAAAAGACTGCTCAACCTCATAATACATTAATTATCTTGTTGTAGATATTTTCTAAGAGACTAGCTGGCAGAAAGTTTTAAGATGACTGTGGGAGTGAGACATGGATAAATATTATCATGATGAGATTTATTCAATAATATCTGTAGCACTGAGCAGGGCTGGACAAAGGGGCAGATGACCCAGGCTGGGGTGATGGGCTCCGGATGCTGGAAGGCACTCAGAAGTTGAACAAATGAAGGGGAAGGTGCCATTTGGTTTAGGGTAGGCCCTGGCTCTGAGAGATTAAGCCAATAATCACATTATGTGGAAGGACAGTGGATAACTTTGAGTTTGCAGATGCTATTGATCTCCTAGCATTGATCACAGAGACTTTGCAGAGGATAACAAGCATTGTAGACCAGGAAAGCAGAAAACTTGGACTGGAGAGCAGCACAGAGAAGACACAAATTATGGTAATTAGAATAAAGAGGAAGAAGTAAAGATCAAACTTGAAAGCAAAGGTTTAAAACCAGAGGAAAAATTTGTACCTTAGAGAACCAATATTGAGGAAAGGGAATAGTGAAAATGACATAAGAAGAATCTGACTAACCACTATTGTATTCAGAAAACTCTGGAAGCTTAGTCATTTCAGTAAAAAGAGAATCCATTTATGTAAGCAAACTGCAATACTGATACTGCTGTGTGGTGGGGTTCTGGCACAATTTGCATAGTGGGGGTGCTGAGACTCACTGAACCAAACCATAAACCCTTGATATAATGGAAACCACTTCAAGACAGGAGGTACTGCAGCACCGTGGGCATGCCCTGGTTCCAGAACCTATGTGGGTTGGAAAGTAAAAGTCTGAGAAACAGCAAATAAGCAGATTTTCCCTTGAGGTTTTATTTTACTAAGAAATTTCATTTTGCTCACATGGATAGGCCCACTTTGCTCCTGAGAAAATTCTGACTTTGTCTGCCCTCAGTTGGAGCAGTTGCATAAAGTAAAGTTATTTTCTGCCTACAGGTTTTCTGGGGAGGAGGGTGGAGAAATGCTTGAAAAATAAAGCAACAGTAATTCAATCACTCTTTCAAATATGCATCAATCCCAGAGACGTTCTCTAGGTAAATAATCTGTCTTTCAGTCTTTTTCACACACAGCACACAGCTTGACATATTTAATAAAATGTCATATTGGGCCTCTTGCTAAATGTAGGTTATGTTTTAATATTTTTACCTAGACTTCATTGCAATTCCCTAGAAACCTTAGTACACCCTGAAATGTTTGTCTATTATTTTGCTGTTTTGTTTTTGATCTGACTATCTTTAGCCAATTCTTTTACCTGTATTTCTGTTATAGTTACTAGCACACTAGCCATTAGTTTTAGACACTCACTTCACATTTATTTTCTGACCTTGCAGGTTCTCATGCATCATTTGAGAGAGAGTTTCCCACTTCAGCAATGCCTTTTTTCATATTAGATTTCCATATACAGTTGGAGTCTAGTATCTTTCTGTGCATTACATCATCTTCCATTTTCAGGACGAAATGTAAAACCAACTTCTCTTCCCTAGCCACCCCTCAACAATCTCATTCAAACACACACAAAGAGTGACCACCTTGCTACACAACAGGTGAAAAGAGATAAGAGATCTCCTTATGTTCACTTTGATGGCTTTCATTGCTCAGATACCATGATGGCAAGCACGGTGTGTGAGAGACATTAAACTGTGAATTCATTTTTTATATAGCACAGAACAACTTTACCAGGGAGCTGTAATATAGGAAAATAAGTCTTGCTTCTCTTAAATCAGGCTGTGAGCTGAATTCAGATTAATACATTTTGCCAGACAATCTGTGAGAGAAATGTGGTCGATAGATGAGAATTAAGAGTATATAGATCTAGGGAGTAAGTTGCAAATGTGAGATGGGAGGGCACAATTGTGGTGTTACTGCTTCATTGTAACTATAAATTGTGAATGTGGCACAAAGTGCTTCTAAAGCAGCAAATGGAATGGAAAATAAGAGGTTCCATAAGAGAGACTCTAATTTTTAGTGAGGGACTGCAAATATATTCTCCCAAATGTAAATAGATTACCAGATCAAGGTAAATAGAATTTGAAAGTTTTGGCTTGTGGCTCATCACCTGAAAAAAAGTCATTGTTATACTAAGCAGCTGTGCAGTAGCAGATAAAATACCAACATTGGAGTGTCACCTATTTGGATCAAGCACGGTGGCTATGGCAACTCTTGAGCTAAAGAAAGTCCGCTAACCTGAAACCAGTAAGTAATAATCTATTCCAAGCCATCACTTCCCTCAGAACTAGAGGAGCGAAACAGTGCTATCAAGCCAGGAAACAGGACACTTCTCCAGTGTCAACCAACAGCTCATGAACAGGGAAGCAAATGCTTTCTTGTCTGGCTTAATTTTTTTTTCTATGAGTCCTTGGAAGTGGTTCAGTTGGTGAATGTCCTGATTTTGATAGACATGGTGCCAAGGAAATACTTCATGTGGCATGGAGGGGAGGAGGAAAGTGTAAAGTTGGAGGAAAGTGTTTTCTTGCATGACCAGAAGTGACAGACCCCATTCAATATCCTTCCAATTTTTGACCACTCGAGGGATAGGTAGGCCCAGGTTGGCACCCTTTCAAGTTCCCATGATGAAAATGTTCTCTTTAGGTTGCTTGCTAATGTATTGGCAGGGAATGGGAGATGTTAGTTGCCTGTAGTCACAGCAAAAGAGCTCTTAGGAAGACACAGGTTATGACTCTGCTGTCAGGCTAACAACAGCAAAAAGCCCACCATCACTGACCCATTCACCTTTCTCCTGGCAATGAGACTGTATGCCCTGAAGCAACAGCAAATCTGCCAGAGGTGGGGCCAACTCCTGAACTCTTCAAAATGCAGGAGAAATACAGCAGAAATCTAGCATGAAGGTCTGTAGTATTCTTCTCTTACTTTTAGACTTGTCTACACTATCACTTTTTCTGCAAGACTTTTGTCGATCGGGGTGTGAACGTATGCTGACTGACCAGAAGTTTCACTGACAAGTGCCAGTGTGGATAGACACTCTCCTGTTGACATAGCTACTGCTGCTCACTGGGGATGGTTTAATTATGCCAGCAGGAGACCTCTCTCGCCATCATATAGCAGTTACATGAGAGACCTTACAACAGTGCATCTACAGTACAGCAATGGTGCAGCTGTAACATCTATAGCGTAGTTGCTTTCAGTATTTAGAACTGACCTTTGACAATTATAGAATGTCTTATGCCCTCAGGCATCACATTGTCCTCTATGAACTGTATGTGCTGTTTACAGGAATCAGTGCAAATATGCTGTAGCTTAACAGCATGTAGAAATGCTAACCATAAAAACTCTATCTATACAGAAATAGCCAAATGGCTTTTTAATGCCTAATTTTTAATCCAGTCTAATTTGAAGATTCAAAACCAGCAACTTGCTCTATCACATTACCAGAAGAGACCATGAGAAATATAACAGTGTGAAGTCAAACATTAAAAAAGTGACCAGGGCCCTCAAAGCTGTAGGTCTTGGTTGTTAACACTGTATTGACATGCCTGCAGCATTGCATCCCTCTCAAACCTATTGTTTCATGTTGTTTGCAGCAATATTGCTGCATCTGTTATGTTCAGGTCAGATTTTCAATCTTTTCTTTGCAACTGTGATGCCTGAAAACTTTTCAACTTTTTGAAGGAGAGCTGAAACTCTGATGGAATCACATGACTCTTGAGAGTTTTGCCAAATCCTGGTATCCCACGCTATATCTACACTACAAAGAAAAGTCAGAAAAAAGATACGCAAATTGCAAGCTGCTTTTCTTTTGAAAGAGGCTTTTCCAAAATTTGGTGTGTCTACACGGCACCAAATTTTGGAAAAAACCTTGTCTTTTGACACATCCCTTCTTTCTCATACAATGAAGTTTACAGGGCTGGTGAAAGAACGCATCCGCTTTTCTGATTTATTTTTTTTCAGAAAAGCGGACGCGTTCATTGGGACGCAGTCTAGACGTAGTCCCTGGTTCACAGATTAAGCTAGAAAGTCCCATTGCAATGATGCAATTTGCTATCTGAATAATACATAGAACCTCACCCTTCTGTTTGAGCAAGAGTATATCTATTGGAAAGATACTCATCTTGTTTGCAAGTGGCAGACAGATGTCTATGTGTAAGTTGCTCCTATGGTTAGTTACTTTCACTGTCAAAAATAAATTGACCCTTCTTTCTAATCTGAATTTGTCTGGCTTCAGCTTGCATTCATCAAGCTTGCTATGCCTTTTTTTTTTGCTATGGCTGCTATATTAGGAAGATTTCTGTCGACTGTCAGAAACCTGTTCCCCAAGTATGCAAACCATACTCAAGTTACTGCTTAACTTTTTCTGGAATAAAGTAAATGTCTCTGTTTTGAAGCCTGGGAAACCAGTCTTATAAACAAACCCCAGAACTACTTTCTGAACCCTCTCCAATTTGTCAAACTTGTTTTTAAATGTGGATGTCAAAACTATACACAGTATTAACATAAGGGTCTCACTAATATAGAAGTGCCACCTTCCTACTTCTATAGTCCCCTACTTAGGCATCCGGGTGCCAGCAAAGTATTATGCATGCTCTTTTGCCCTTCCTCTTTCTTGGTCAGAGCTAGAAGGATCAGGATTTCCCCTCTATTATCAAAGGGCCTGAAAAAGAATCCAGGTATTGAAGGAGACTCTGAAAAACTCAATAGAACTTTGGTGTAGCCTGATAATTGCAAGGCATCAACAGGAGGCTTTCATCAAACAGTCGTCTTTCTTACCATATTCTGAATCCATCTTTTAAAGACATCCTGGGAACAGAGATTTTTGAAGAGCAGCCATTTCATTTGACCAGATAATAAATCCCACTCTCCTACTCACTTTCTACAAATATACTCTTCGGAGCTCCACCTGCTGTTAAATTTCATACAGTGTAACACTCTGATATTAACCTTCCACCCAAAACACAGTGAGTTTACCAAAAGATGCAGACAATATCCTATTAACTTCCTTCTCCAGGCAATTCCTAAAAAAACCTGGGCTTTTGGCTTTGTATGGTGTGGCATCTATGCAGCAGTTTATAACAAAGAATTTATGTACAGGATTAAAAGGACATTTTCAAGGATGAAGAGTATACCCTAAAATATATTTAAAAAGTATGCTTTTTTAAACTGCTGATAGTCATTAGTTTTCAAAATAACCATTGCCTTGTCCCTGAATCAGTGAGATGAAATGCAGGTTACTTGTGTGAAGATTCTGAATGAAGAATGTACCTGCCTTTAGGAATAATAATTCCACTATGCTCTGAGCAGTGTGTGCTTTAATTTAGAATAGTCAAGTAAATCATGGCCTTTCTTTTACTAAAAAGTGATTTTCCAAAAAGTGATAAAATGGAGACTGGTTCAATTTAATATAGCTTAGAAAGAGACAGTCATATGAAGTGCAAATAAACAGACATGGTCTAATCGTAAAACTGGGATATCAGAATTTCATCACATACCCTGGCATGTGTTCTTTAACAAGTCACTCACCCTGTTCAATTTCCTGGGGGACAATACTTAAGTCCCTTATGGTGAGAGCTTAACTTGTTAATGTTGTAAAATGCCCTGATGTGCTAATTTTATTTTTCTTTATTATATTACTCCTCCAGAGCCAAAGCAATCTAAAGAGACAGAGCTAGTCAATGTTGTATCTTTTTGGTCTATTAACTTGTAATAATACCAAATTGTTCTTGTAGACTTTGGTCTAGAGATCATTCTGAAGCAAGTGAAGGAAAGCTTAACTCAGAAATGAAAGATGGAAGAGAATTGAGTATGTATAGAACACCAATAAAATACATTTTAAAAAAACCTTTTAATTCTAGAAAATTTCAATAGCTCTGATGTGCACTAAGGAAGATAAAAAAATGTTTACTGGTCAAGCCTACAGCATGTGTCAGCAGTGGATCAAATATTAAAAGCAAATTTTAATAAGTAGGAATCAAAGAGGTATTTTAAAAGCTCAAGGGATTTAGAGATGAGAGTTCAGTTCAGGGAATTTCACAGCTCAGGGGCATAACAGGTGAATGCTCTGTTACCCATGGATGAGAGACCTGACAAGGGGGCTGATGAATTTGAGATTTATTATTAGAAAGCAAGGATTGAGGGCATGTGTAAATGGAGACCACTTGTGATAGGTTTAAAAGGGATGCTTCAGATAGGTAATGAAAAACTCTGAGTAAAATTTTAAAGTCAGTGCATTGACTGATAGGAAGCAGGTGTAAATCTGCCGTAGCTGGAGTAATGTGATTGAATTTATTGTCATGAGTAAATGGATGGGATGCAGCATACTGAACAATGGGATCATTTGTGAATATTATTCTATAAAGTGCCTGACTATTAGTGTTCTCTAGAAGCAATGACGATATGCATTAGAACAGGGTGAGATACGTAAATAGTAGCAATATTGCCAGTGCAACACATGAAAAATCTGGAAACATGTCACCTAAAGTGACTGCTGTTGAGAAGAAGCTTTTAAGAAGTTAACAGTAATTGAACTGAGAAAGCAAAGAAGAATACAGAGTTTAAAGTTTTCAGGTATTTATCAGATCTATACAACTGCCACCAGAAGGGGGAACTGGGAATATGAAAAATAGGAGGTAATAAAAAAAAGCATTTGGGATGGGAAAGGTTGAATTTCGGGATTTGATTTCAGAATATTGTGCTGTCATGTAACCATCACCAATAATGCTTTCCAATTCTTCTTTTTCAGCCCATAACCCCCCTCCTTTTCTCTACTGTCATCTTTCATGGGTTTTGAAATGCCTCATAGCCTACAATTTATATAAACAGAAATCCAAACTACCTTGTCTTATATCATAAGCAGAAGGGAGGGTCTTATGAAATAGAAGTTAAATGTAGTGGAGCCCATGCAATATCTGGGTAGACTGTGGGAAAGACTCATACACCCTGCCCCCAAGACTTCATAGTGAAGCAAGCTGCTACATGAAAATAATGTGCAGACAGGTCCTGTACTTCTAGAGGAAACATCTTTCATAGGAGTCACAAAACAGAGGCCTGATTCATTGATCATTAAAGACATTTTTTGGAGAGGTGTGTTGATTTTTGGTTTCCTGAGCAAATTCTACCCTGAGTAATTACAAGGCTGACTATAAAAAATTCCCTTTATAATTTCAGTTGGAAAAGATATTTCTCATCTCCATTTCTAAAATCTGTTGTGTAGCGTTGCTGGCACAAATGGCTGATGTGCTCTGCCCAAAAGAAAGGTGCATTTGTGAATGACTAGTCTATAAACTTTCAAACTAAACTTCAAAACTTGTGAAGAACAGGACTTTAACAGGGTTTTAAAAAGAACTAGATACATTCATGGAGGTTAGGTCCATCAATGGTATTAGCCAGGCTAGGCAGGGATGTGCCCCTAGACTCTGTTTGTCAGAAGTTGGAAATGAGTGACAGGGGAAGGATCACTAAATGATTCCCCACTCTGTTCATTCCTTCTGGGGCACCTGGCATTGGTCACTGTCGGAAGACAGGATATTGGGCTAGATGGACCTTTGGTCTGATGCAGTATGGCCTTTCTTATGTTATGTTTTAGGCTCCCATCTTTTTGGAGCAGACATTGTGTACCTAAGCCAAACAGGAGCAGACATTTTCTTTTAGGAGCAGACATTTTCTGTGATGACATTCAATAAATCAAAGAACAGATCTTCTATCACTGATGACCACCTTGCAGTAGTGCTCCGCATTGCAACATCAGAAATGACAGCTGACTTCATGTCCCTTGTTAATGCCCAACATAGACTTTCTTTTTCACACTGAGTTGCATTTTTTCTTTTACACTTAAATTTAATGCATATAAGTTGCATTAAACTCAGGTGGGCAATAAGTTGGATGTGGCTTCTGACAGTGCTTATTAACCTGGGGCTCTGCAGATATGACCATTTAAAGCTCCTGTTGGCTGTGGATCACCATTCCCAGCCCATTTGAGCTGTAGGAGGTGGTGTCCCAATTCACGCAGTGCCCATTGGCTGGAAATGGTGCTCCACAGTGAATGGGAGGTTCAAGCGGCTGTACCAGTGGAGGTGCATGTAAATAAAGCATTGGTGGCCTGCAGGGGCACTCTGTGGGTCGAATACTGCCCACCACTGATGTAACTAAAAGTTTCGTGTTAGTGTTGTTGTTGTTGTTGTTGTTACAAATATTACAAGTGTTCTCAAAATGTTAGTGTTGTTGTTACAAATTTTACAAGTGTTGTCTTCTATGATAAACTTTGGATAATGTTGTATTCAGTTAATTATTATTAAAATTTAATTACTTTGTTGTGTAAAAAACATATTGGTGTCTTATTACAGCACATGGACTGCCCCTTCCACCCGAGTCCCCCGGACACTTCTGAAATTTGTGAAGTAGCCCCCCTTCAAAAATTATTGCCCTGAACTAGAACCTATGTTCATTTTACTCCATGTTAATCGCTTTCTAATGATGGACAAAATTCAGGTATTCATACTGATGCTTTTAGATCTGTCTGTAGTCTTTGATGCTCTTCAGCATAATGTTTCATGGACTCCAATTTTAGGTCCCAGCAGAAGTGGATAAGGTTTCATTCTTTCCTTTTAGAAAGGCCTGAGGGAGCAGCACTGGATGATTACTCAACTATCTTGAGAGCTCATTCAGTAATGCTAAACCAAAAAGATAAACTCCTCATCAGTTATGTGCCTACTATGTTCCACAACTTGTGAAAATCATGCATACTTAATTTTAATTAGGTTTCTTGTAAGCACTGGCATGCGTACGGGGTGTGCCGGGTGTGCCCAGGCACACCCTAATGTCTTAGGGTTGCCAAGTGTCCGGTTTTCTACCGGACAGTCCGTTTTTGGGGCTCTGTCCGGTATAAAAAATCCAGAAAATACCGGACATCTGCAATGTCCGGTATTTTCTGCTTTTCCTACTGGGTGCCCGGAAGCCTGGCGGGGGGAGTGGCTGGGAAGGCAGGGCGCAATCGGCACTGGGAGCCCTGGTTGCATGTGAGGAGGAGGGGCAGCCCGGTCTGTGTTGCTGTGCGCTGGTCAAGCGCGTGGTGGAGCCACAGCTGGACGGACTCGTGCTTCACCTGGACCGTGTGGGGGGCAGGAGCGCCCTGGGATCTGCACTGCCTAGGTTCAGTCCCACTCCCCACCAGCTGATATGCTCCTTCTCCCCACCCTCTCCTGGCCGGCTGGTTGGTTCTCCCCCGCTTCTCCTCCCGATCTTCCCCGGCCAGCCCCGCTGCACCTGCCGCCAGCCCTGCTTCCGGCGGCCAGTTCTCCCCTCCTCTCCCGATCTCCCCCGGCCGGCCCTGCTGTACCCCCGGCCCCGCCACCAGCTCTACCTCCCTCTGGGTGGGTTCCTCCTCCCAATCTTCCCCGGCCAGCCCCGCTGCACCCCCCACCAGCGCTGCTTCCAGCAGTCAGTTCTTCCGTCCTCCTCCTGAGCTCCCCCGGCCAGCCGCACTCCGCCTGACTCCCTCCCCCCACCGACCAGCTCTGCTCCCCATTGGCCGGCCCCCTACCTGCCTGCTCTGCTTCCCGGCCCCCTGCTTCCTCCTGGCTAGCCCTGCTCCCCTCCCGGCCGGTCCCTCCTCCATGAAGTGTGTCCGGTATTTTTTTTAAGACTACCTGGTAACCCTATAATGTCTCAAAAAAAGAGTGGCTTTGCGTTTTAATTTAATCGCATGATACGCTCTTTTAGTTTTAAAGTATGGATTACTGTATTATGCAATAAGCGCCGAATTGCACATGTAAAAAACAAACTAAGAAGTACAATGTCCCATACTTAAGTTTGTATTTTTTAAGTAAAGTTTAGTTGTTAATTTAGAAAAAATAAGTTTAGTTAAGTTTTAGTTTCTTTAGTTTATTTGATGAATAAAAATAATGTCCCTTTATGATTGAGTATTCAATAAATGTCCGCCTTTAAACAAATAAACAAATAAAATTCCCCGGGTGCACACCCTAATGAAATGTGCTGCACACACCTATGCTTGTAAGTAATCATATTTTGACTTCCTGTCTGTTAGTAACTTACAGACATGATTGCTCCCTATAAGTTGCACCTTGACAATTGTATAAGATGATGCTTTTTGACCATTCATAATTTTTTAAATGTATTTTTAAAATTCCCTTGTCACTACAACATGTATGTGATGTTGAAGGGGGACCAGGCATGTGAGGCAATATCTTTTTATTGGACCGGCTTCTGTTGGCCATAGAGATCTCTTCAGGCCTGGGAAAGATACAAGGAGCATCACAGCTGAATGCAAAGCAGAACAGCTTATTTAACACACATAGCTAGCACATGTTTTAAGGGACCATTTAAAATAGAGGCGCCTGTAAACACTTTTGCAATCAAAGGGTAAAAAGAGAAGTATAGTGGGTTATATAGTGTTGTTATAAGCTGTGCATCCAGTGTCTCTGTTCAGTATGTGATTTCCTGTGTCTAGATATGTTGCAAATTTAAGTTCCCAGACTTGCCTTTTGACAATGTTTTTCCAGTTTCCTTCAAGGCTAAGGACTGATAGGTAAAATGGATGGTCCTTTGGAATATGTATGTTAACTACTTATGCAAGGTAGAACAGACTGTTTAGCATTTAGCTGTGATGAACAGTGTACCTCTCCTAGATCTAAAGACAAACACCATGTGGCTTCAAAATTTGTCTCTCACCAACAGAAATTGGACCGATAAAAGACATTACCTCTCCCGCCTTGTCTCTCTAACATACCAGGACCAACACAGCTACGCCGCATACATAGGTTGATGGAAGACAGATTGGTAGTTTTGGGTCTGGTGCCCTTTGCTTGTCTCACTCTGATGAAAAATCACAGCACTGAAATAGAGCAACAATATTCCTGGTGCAAGGCTAGTGTAAATAGTTGAGCGAGTGTGGTTGGATTTAGACTTAAAAGAGAATCTGAAGCTGATAAATTCTTGCCCAAAACAATATTAAGGATGTTTACTTCTATTATTGATCTGTGGGAAATTAATCACCCTTCATCAGGGGATTGAAATGCAGAAATACTTTTCCAACCCAGATTTATTTTGGAACTCCAAGTGGCTTTGGCAGTCACTTCTACTTTGCTCATCTTGAGAGTCTATGGACTACTGTTCTGAAATTCAGATTGGGTTACATAAAGACACTCCAGAACTTAAAAATAGTTTAATTGTGGCAGCCCATTTGCCCAGTAGTTACTGCTCCATGTTAGAAGAAAATTGGTCTAGAGAGATGAGGCATCCTACAAGGAGTAGGAACTTAATGCAGAAAAAGCCTGAAAGGCTGATGCTGTGGATATACAAAAATAAAATGAAATATTTGCTCCTTTTTTGTGTTTACTCTGTGGGCTTATTTAATTCTAAGAAGGTGTTTGGGTTCAAGCAAGGTGATCTCAAGTATGTATTTCTTTTGTTGATTCCTTTGTAGGTAAGAGATGCTAAAAATGGTGTTCAGAGGGGACAAGCCTGATGGCCCATGGAACAAACATAATACTCACAACTTCTTCATGACTGTGTAGGTTATCTAGCTTTAACAAGGTGTGCCAAGAAAGTGACACTCTGTGTAAAAGGCAGGCAAGTATAGCATGCTCTGCACATCTTGTAGCTGGTGACAGAATGTTGCTGCCATCTTGAGGAGACTTTCTGTAGTGCCAGCCTCTAAATGAGTAGATTGACTGATTGCAACTACAGAGACATTGGGGGTGGAGAAAGGGCATCTGTGGAACAACAATGTCCAAAAAATATATGAAAGTCCCGATGCTTTCATTGAGACTGACAATATTTTTAGTAACTTCTTTGAGGAGGTTAATCGCTGATTCCTTGGAGATAGAAATGGAAAGAACCTGATAGCCAGGACAGAGAAAATAATTCATTCAGCGTCAAACCCTTTCCCCATGAGCACAGGATTATTTAATATATTTTTGAACTTTCACCCATCTAATAATAAAGAACTCTCTTGCTTGACATTTGGTCTTTTATGAGAGTTATGGGGCTCCTGGAAAAACCCAAGAATTGATTGTAAAGGCTTTAGCCATGCCAAAAAAAAAAAAAACCCAGCCTGAAGGATGTAGCTTTCTATGACTGTAGCAGCTTAAGAAGAAGAGCAGAGGAATTATTTTCTGCTCAGTTCTTTTGTATTTAGGGCTGGAGTTAGACGCTCTTGCATGATAAAATAGAATGTCATTCAAATAAAGTAGGGCATTTCACTAGGAATAGAATGCATCCAAATATTATCGCCAGTAGGAGGAAAATAATCAGTCATCTACAGTTATCAAGAAAAATGACTAGTAACAAAATATTGCTTTTTCTGATAAAGTCTAGAAATGAATTCAGACACAAGAAGCTTGTGTTTAGGTCCTATTACCCTTTTTGCTGTAGAATCTTAAAAATGTCTAGTATACACTATTTTGTTTAAATAGAATTGATTATAGTCTTACAGATAGGGGGAAAGAGTGGGCAGTATCTGCTGGGCTGTCACTTCAGGACTTCAGTTCTCAGTTGGAAGAAAAAGTGACAGTATAATACTATTGCATTGGACATCCTCAATCAGACTTTCATAGGACCTGCTAATTCTGTTTGCCATGTAGGTGCAAGCAGTAGCTAAGCAGAAATAGTACAGAAGAGGGGCTTGACCATCTTGGGAAAAAAAATCAAACTGTCAATCATTTAAGACTTCATGTCCCATCTGATTGATTCATCAGTCCATCATCTTTTAATTTCTAACCTTCCTAATGCTCTTTTGGTCCTCTAAAAAGTTCATCACCATTCTATCAACAATAGATTCTTCAAATAAACAAACATGGGGAAGCCACTGCAAGTCGATGTGTAACAGGGTATCCAGCTTATTCCTTCTGCTGCCTGACTCAGAAGCCATCTGGTGAGGGCTACAGCCTTCCAATTACTGTACAGTGAGTTCAGTGGGAGGCCTTGCATCTAATAAGGCAGTTTTCTGGTGGAAGAAAGTTTGACAGTTTTTAGCAGAGATTCTATTGTAAATAAAGCTGATTTGAAAACAACTATTTTGGTTTTGCCAAACATTTTGAAATGTTGAAATTAGTTTTCATTCTGCATTGTCGCAAGAATGGGAACTTATTTTTTTTTCATGTAAACAGGGTGCTAGACTGGTGGCAGACCTGCCAATGGCGGGGCGAGGGAGGAGGGGAGGAGAGTAGAGGTGGAGTGGCAATGGCTCCTGGAACCATGGGCTGTCTAAATTGTCCTTGGAGCCCCAGTCGCCATGCTTCTGAGCCCTGGGCAGCATACTCTGGGAGGTGCTGAAGAGCTGGCCAGGGGAGGCTAGCCTCAGCCCCACCCCTTCTGGGAGCATGGAGCCACGTTCCCCACCTGGCCCAGGGGCCTGGCAATTCTATTGCTCTCCCCCCACTTGCATCTGTTGGTTACGTCACTGGCATGGGATATAGGAGTCCCAATTTCAAATTCCTGATATGTCAGAGCAGGGGCTTGAATCTGAAATTCCCATATCAATGCCCTACCTGGCATCTCTCACTCCCTCAGACCGGAGGACTTTTCCCAACTAAATTCTAATAGAAAACAATACATTTCAACAAAACATTTTGAGTTTCACAAAAGGGTTTGCTCTGAAAGGTTTTGACCATATGGAGTTATATTTCTACTCTGTCTGTAACCACTAGGAAGAAATATATTTTATATGGTTTTGTTTTGTATTGTATTGTATTGTCTAGGAGACAGACTTGTTGAGAGTCTCTGAGTTAGGTTAAAAGGGGTAAAAAACAAGGCTGGTGTCATGCTAGGGGTCTACTACAGGCCACCTACGGGGGCAAAAGAGGTGGATGAAGCTTTTTTTAAACAACTAACAAAATCATCCAAAACACAGGATTTGGTGGTGATGGGGAACTTCAACTATCCTGATATATGTTGGGAAACTAACACACCAGGGCACAGATTATCAAATAAGTTCTTGGACTGCACTGGAGACAATTTTTTATTTCAGAAGGTTGATCAAAGCTACATTTGATTTTAACAAATAGGGAGGAACTGATTGAAAATGTGAAGGTGGAAGGCAGCTTCGGTAAAGCTGACCATGAAATCATAGAGTTCATGATTCTAAGGAATGGTAGAAAGGAGAACAGCAAAGTAGAGATAATGGACTTCAGGATTGCAGATTTTAGTAAACTCAGAGAGCTGGTAGATAAGGTCTCATGGGAACCAAGATTAAGAGGAAAAACAACTGAAGAGAACAAGCAATTCCAATGTATAGGAAAGATAGAAAGTATGGTAAGAGACCACTTTGGCTTAAGCAGGAGATCTTACATGATCTAAAAATCAAAAAGGAGTCCTATAAAAAGTGGAAACTAGATCAAATTACAAAAGATGAATATAAGCAAACAACGCAAGTATGCAGGGGCAAGATTAGAAAGGCGAAGGCACAAAATGACTTCCGTCTAGCTAGACATAAAAGACACTCTACAGATTTATTAGAAGCAAAAAAGACACTCTACATATTTAACAAGAAGACACTCTACAAATTTATTAGAAGCAAGAGGAAGTACTTGAAAGTAGGAATAAGGGATCTTGCGGAAAAGGGTTTATTTTCCGCAAGATCGCGTCTAGACTGGCGCTTTTCTCTGGCAAAACCCGAGCTGGAAAAAAGCGGCAGCCATGTAAATGCAAATGCCACGGGGGATATTTAAATCCCCCGCGGATTTGCAATTCCGACTGGTCTCATTAGCATCCCTTTTCCGGAAAGGGGTGCCAATGTAGACACAGCTGGTAGGTCCATTGCTCAGTGAAGAGGGAGAAACAATAACAGGAAACTTGGAAATGGCAAAGGTGCTTAACGACTACTTTGTTTCAGTGTTTGTCAAGAAGATTGATGGTGATGGGATGTCTACCATAGTGAATGCTAGTGGAAATGGGATAAGTTTAGAAGTTAAAATTTAAAAAAAAGAACAAGTTAAAAATTACTTAGAAAAGTTAGATGTCTTCAAGTCACCTAGAATACTTAAAGGAGCTGACAGAGGAGGTATTTGAGCCCTGAGCTATCATCTTTGAAAAGTCATGGAAGTCAGGAGAGATTCCAGAAGACTGAAAAAGGGCAAATATAGCGCCCATCTATAAAAGGGGAAATAGAAACAACCCAGGAAACTACAGACCAGTCGGTTTAACTTCTGTGCCAGAGAAGATAATGGAACAACTAATTAAGGAATTCATCTGCATACAACTGGAAGATAATAAGGTGATAGGTAACTGCCAGCATGGATTTGTAAAGAACAAATTATGTCAAACCAATCTGATAGCTTTTTTGATAGGATATCAAGTCTTGTGGATAAGGGAGAAGTAGTGGATGTGGTATACCTAGATTTTAGTAGAGCATTTGATATGGGCTCACATAACCACCTTAACAATAAATAGGGAAATGCAAAATATACATGGGGCTACTATAAGGTGGATGCATAACTATCTGGATAACCATTCTCAGAGAGTAGTTATTAATAGTTCACAGTCATTCTGGAAGGACATAACAAGTGGGGCTCCACAGGCGTCTATTTTGGGAGCAGTTCTGTTCCATTCGCAAATAACACGAGAAGTCATTCTTCCACTCTACTCTGCAGTGATTAGGCCTCAGTTGGAGTATTGTATCCAGTTCTGGGCACCACATTTCAAGAAAGATGTGGAAAAATGGGGAAAAAGGTCCAGAGAAGAACAACAAAAATGAGCATCTAGAAAACATGACCTATGAGAGAAGAGTGAAAGAATTAGGCTTGTTTAGTTTAGAAAACAGAAAATCGAGAGGGACATAATAGCAGTTTTCAAGTATCTAAAAGGGTGTCACAGGGAGAAGGGGAAAAAATGTTCTCCTTGACCTCTGGTGATAGGACAAAAAGCAATGGGCTTAAATTGCAGCAAGGGAGGTTTAGGTTGAACATTAGGAAAAACTTCTTGCCTGTCAGGGTGGGTAAACACTGGAATACATTGCCTAGGGAGGCTGTGGAATCTCTATCACTAGGTATATTTAAGAGCAGGTGGATAGACATCTATTAGGGATGAGCTAGATGGTGCTTGGTCCTGCCATGAGGGCAGGAGACTGAACGTGATGATCTCTGGAGGTCCCTTTCAGGTCTAGTGTTCTGTGATTCTATGAAAAGTTCAAATGGAGGATAAAAATCACTAATAGAAAATTCCTTCCGGTGTGAGAGGCTGTAGCACACTCATCCAGCTATGGTGTCGATAACATAGGACATCTATTTCACTATATATAAATATCCACATATAATGGTCAATTCTGCCTTTGCTATGGAAGTAGAGTGTCCTGCATAGCATAACTGTTTGGCTTAGGTACACAATTTCTGTCTCCTTCCGTTCCCAGTGGGCACTAAAGTGAGATGTTTCTCTTTGGCATCTCTAACTGCAGATGGTGTCTGTCTATTCTGTTTGTAGTATTAAAATGTTTTTCTGATTTAGTAGTCTTGCTTTGAGAGGGGCAGGAAATTTTATCAGTTAAAGACTCCAGTGAGAGATTTCGACAGGAGAGTTAGGCCAATGCTGAGTGCTTTGGAAAAATCTCACCCTTGGGGATCAGTGGCTGCAAACTTAGTCTACAACTTCAAGTATGCTCTTCTTTTCTTAGGTGCTATCCCTCACCTTTCCACATGTTCCTTCCCATTCTAGTCTTATCTACTTTTTATTCCCAGATGCAGGCCTTATTTGTTATCCTCTGTCACACTGAGGTTGGATTTCTGAAATAGTAAAGCATCTGGCAGTACCTAGAGACCAACTAAACACTGGGGTAGCTCTCTGCTTGTAAGTGGTGCTCTTCTCAGTGAGTGCAGTATGTCTGTATTCTATGAACTATATTGAGTTCCAATTCAATGTATGGGCTAAGTGAAAATTTTAGCTTTAACCTGTAGGAGCCTAGACTCTTTTGTAACACTATATGAAGATGAAAATGGGAGACTGGGAATAGATCACTTGAGTACCTTTTCTGTT
Source organism: Rafetus swinhoei (assembly GCA_019425775.1). Classification (NCBI taxonomy): domain Eukaryota; kingdom Metazoa; phylum Chordata; order Testudines; family Trionychidae; genus Rafetus; species Rafetus swinhoei. The sequence goes on along the minus strand of CM033437.1, from coordinate 182,418,047 downwards.
TATTCCTTCTGAAGCACCTGCCATTGGCCATGGTTGGAAAACCAGTTACTGGACTACGCGGACCTTTGTTCTGTCATTTTGTACACTTTCCTGTGCATGTCTAAAGCAAGAAAAAAAAACAAGCAGATTAATATAAAGCAATAGACTTGTATATTTGCCTGACTTTCTTGTCAGTAATAATGATTGTTGTACTAATTGAAATGTCTTTCTCCAGGCATTACTTGGGAGTTTTTTGAGAAGTTTGTATTTTTTGTCTTAAAAAACAGTAAAGAAAATATTTTAAATGTTGCAATAAATACCAGGCTAATTTAAAGTGAGATTGCAAGTTTATAGATGCCATTTCTTTTGTCCTCTGTATGGGAATGGCACACAATGTCTTACTTTCCTTGTTTTCTCATGCACAGCTGTGTTTATTATGCATTTACCCAAAACAGATGATGCTTCATTATGTTCTTGTAATTAAAGAACAGGGGCCAGAGACTTGAGATTACAAAAGCCTAAAAGAAGCTAAGAGAACAAGTCAACCTAATTCAAGTAACAAGAAGATTTTTTTTTTTCACTTACAGAAGAGATCCTCATTAAAGCTTAAGTATTAGAATGTCCTAAAGTAGTTCTTATAATGCCTGTTTTTTAATATGATGTGATACAACAGTTTGTCTTGGGAACATGAATGATACAATAGTTTGCATTTGGGAATACGGGATAGTGCTGCTTAATAACCTAGATATAGGCTCTGATTAGCAAAACCTGAGCATAACCCTACACACATACATAGTTCCACTTGGGGAAAAATAGGAAAATTACTCCCATGCTTATTTTCTATATGTGCCTAGTTACTTTCCTGGGATGGAGCTTGGAGACAGAATTTCAGAACTGCTCAGCTGCCATTTAGGCCTAAAAGAAGTGGCTGATGTTTGAAAAAGGGTCAGGTTCATTGGGGTTTGGATTCTATTGAAAATCTGACCATTTGTATCATGATGTGAGCTCCTGAGTGCTCAGCCCTTCCAATAATCTGACCCTTGTGTATATAGGAGTTGAGCTCTTTGGAAAACCTAGGTCAATTGTGGGTGCATCTGAGCATCTGAGAACTTATCTTAGAACATATATCCCATAGTCCCTTAGTTCTGATTCACCCTTTCTAGGTTGAGATTTTAATTTGTTCTAAAGCCAAATAGATCATTTTGATTTCACCTCTTATAGCACACTGGCCACAGAATTTCATCTAGTTACCCTGTAGAAACACTATACCTTTAGGCTATGTCTAGATTAGTTTTTTTTCGAAAAAAGGGGCCTTTTTTTGGAAAAAACTTCACCTGGGTCTAGACTGCCATCGCGTTCTTTCGAAATTAAATTGAAAGAACACGGCGCTTTTTTCAACAGCGGTAAACCTGCTTTTACGAGGAAGAATGCCTTTTTTCGGAAGAGCTCTGTCGAAAAAAGGCATTCCTGAACACAAACAGGGCTTTTTCGAAAGAGAGCATCCAGATTGCTTGGGTGCTCTCTTTCGAAAGAGTGGATCGCTTTTTCGAAAAAAGTGGTGGCTGTCTAGACAATCTCTTTTGAAAGAGGCTTTTTTGGAAAGAGCTCTTTCGAAAAAGCATCTTTTGAAAGAGGCTTGTAGTCTAGATGTACCCTTAGTGCATTCATTCTATTGCAAAATAATTTTGCATCATGGTGCAATCCCTGTGACCAAGTCAGGAAGCCTTCAGTGGGCTGGTTCCTGAGAAAACTAGGAGGAGAAGCAGTATTTTCCCCTGAGGATAGGGTGAAGGAACCAGAGGTTGCAACTATATCCTATTTAAATATAGAAGGAAAATATTCACGTTTACCTTCCTGTTAAAGGAAGGATGTATCTAAAGCACAGACAGGAGAGTTGGGTGATATGAGCTAACTTCCTGTCTCTGCTTTTGACTTCTTGCATGGCCTTAGGGCTAATCCATGTAAACTCTTTGGTCATTTTCCCTTCCCTATTCATAAAATAAGATGAATGGTTTACGTAGATTGAGGAAACTACAATGTAGTGCTTCAGAGCTTCATTGTTTTGTTTTTGTTCCATTTGATTCATGTTCTTGCCAAGGTTTTAGCTTCTAATTTTGTTGCGTATTTGTTGTGCAACAGTTTTAATTCACTTTATTGTGGCTTTCCATTACACTGGCATTGCTGCCATTTAGCTGTATGCTGAATTATATAATCAAATGATAAAACTATATATATATGTTAGAGGTTATGAGAATGGCCTGGACAGTCAGCCCAATCAAATTAAGAGGAGAACTGCATAAACCTTGCTCATTAAAGGTTTGTATCTTTTAGAAGACTGAGATCTATAGGTGATCAAGAGGTAGTGATATCAGTCCTGCAGACCTATTTCCATTTGATGTGACTATATATACACAGACATTTGGCCTGACAACTTTTGAATGTCTGTGTTCTGTAGAATTATCCTGTGCAGATTGTAAATGTTAAACTATGCACACAAATGAGACATGTACAAGACAGATTAGCTATAAGCTAGCTTCATGTAAAGCAGAAGTCATGCATATTCTGTGAGCAGACAATGATGGTCATGTATTGACTGCAGATTCAGGTGATCTGTTGTCACATCTACTTGACTGGTTTGCTTGTTTGCTACTCATGGAAATCCACTTAATGACTGATAAGGCTCCTTTTGCAGACATAGACACATAGTATAAACTTTATGTTTATAAAATATATAATATAGAACCAGTCTGAGGGATTGTCTTTTGAGCTGTGCTCCATCATAAACACTAAAAGCAACAAAATAGTTCATAGGCTGGTTTAGTTCCATGATTCTTTAGATTATTGCTATAGGTTTGCCACAGTGTATTTTCATAATTTCAGTATGCACATAACATTCATATTTTATATCCACATTTGCCATTATAGGCTATGTCCATGTATAACCTGGGGCAGATATAAATTGCATGGATGTAAATATTTACAGGTCCAGTGACTTCATTTGAGCTGTAATAATTTTATAGCAGCTGAACATTTCAGTTTAAAGAGTCAGCCAGTTTTGAATGATCTGACTCTAAAGTATGAGTAGAATTACTTCATGAATCCTGCCTTTTAATCCCCTTATACATCAAAAAAGGCTAAAAGCAAATTGCCTACAGTGTCATTTTTGGGGGCAGAAAAAATATGCAAACATCCTTATTAGTGAATGTTTTGAAAAGTTATGAACACATGAAAATGGGGTTAGAACGGAAACTCCTTAGAACTGTAGCTGTGATGGTTAATACTGGAGGTCATTGTAACGCCTGTTAAGTGCACACACTCTTCTATAAATCACTTCTCTGGTTTTTACCGTGACTTCTTCTCCTGCGTCCTCTTCCTGTGACATAATATAAATGAATGCATTAAGATGCCATTGCTGCTTTAGGGACCAATTACTTCTATTTAATGCAGGACATGGTGCTTGAAATATATTCCTGCTGTCTGAGAATAGAGCATGTCACAATTATAAAATCTTCCATTTTATGATTATTGCTTCTCTTATTTGAATAGTTTTCTAAACTGCATGCTGGTATTTTTCGGGTATGTGTGTGGGGAGTAATATCTCAGTTTGAGGGGAATTTTCTACAGGAATATCTGACTTTGATGCCCACTTTGTCCCCTGCAACCTTTTGATTATGTCATAGGCTTAGAGGATAGATTGGGTATAGATGGAAGTTAATAAACTTTAGCAACCTATTAACTGGCATAAATGAGTGTTTACTTCTCAGTGGCCTTCTGCTTAAGATATTCCTGATGAAACTAGGCTCAGCAGGTAAGTCAACCCAGTATGGAAAAGAATGACAATAAATATAGGGTGCAGGAAGAAATATAAAGACATACGTATTCCACATACATCACAAGTGCATTTTTTATTAAAATGTAGAGCGTTTACAAACAGTTACATTAACACTGGGATGTTTAAAGGGCAAAGATGCATTCATTTTTGTTCATTTGTTCATTTTGGATATTTTTGTTTTTAAATGAACTGAGTGTCTGCCACCATTATATATTGTTTTTCCCGGCTTTTATCAATCATTCTGCAAGCCACACTAATCATGGAAGCTTGTTTGAGAATAAAGCAATATTTTCTCCTCACCTAATTAAAATTCTAGGTGTATTAGTTCACATAGAGAGAGAAATTGTCAAATCCTTTTTTTTAAATGCAATGATGGAGACAATTCCCTCTTAAAAACTATTCCATCCCGAAGCTTGCTTTTAAAAGTGATGTTTTCATCTGGAGTGTGTGTGTGTGTGTGTGTGTGTGTGTGTGTGTGTGTGTGTGTGTGTGTGTGTGTGTGTGTACACATGCTTGTCATATACTGGCAATATGTTGGCTCCAAATCAAACTGAAAAAGTATCTTAAACATTTCCAAAATAATCTATTCACTATGATGATTGGCTTTTACGATGGTGAGGTGTGATATAGTTAAATAAGTAAATGCTGTTGCATGGATTCTATTAGTTTTCTGCCATATGGACACAATAGATACTATTTTTTAATTCTGACTGCCAAAGGATGATAGCATCTAAAGATTATCCAGGATCAATGTAGAGTTAGAGGACAGAAGCAGTAAAATGTCAATTATATTCCCTTTTACAGTCATTGGAGAATGCTTAGAGCAATTTTAACATTATATTGGACTTCATATGTAGTTTCTCCTGCTATGAAGTGCGTGGCATTTCTTGCATACTAAACAGAATAGCAGCATTTCACCTCTGGTTAGGAATTAATATATTGATACAGTATAGGATGATTCAGTTATAACTAGAATAATTCCTTGTCTTGCTTTGTATAATTTGAGCAATTAGCCTGTGGGAACGAAGACTCTTTGTATGTTGTAATATAACAGAGTATATGCATTGCAAAGTATCTAAACTTTTTAAACAAGAAGTTTAAAATTGAAAGGTAAGTATTAAAACAAGTCTTTTAAACTTGTTGCAGAAGAAAATATAGTAAAACTCATGTACAAACAGTATCTGAAAGCACCATGGGGTGGATCCTGATCCAGATAATACCTTAATCTGGTATAAATGGTCATAGCTCCACTGAAGTCCTTGGGAAATCACTAGGGCTACGTCTACATTGCGCATTCTTGTGCAAGAAGTACCTAATGAGCCGCCATTTTTGCGCAAGGGGCATTTGCACAAAAAGGAGCAGTCTATACTGCTCCTTCTTGTGCAAACCCCCCCTTTTGCACACGAGCCGTTCTGCCCGAAAATAAGCCGCAGAATGGCTCTTGCGCAAGAGGGTTTTTTGTGCAAGAAGCAGTGTAGACCGCTCCTTCTTGCACAAAAACCACTTGAGCAAAAATAGCGGCTCATTAGGTATGCAAGTGAAGCACGGGGGATGAATATCACTTGCATATCTTTTGCATATCTTCTTGTGCAAGAATGCATAATGTAGACGTAGCCTAGGACTAAGATGAAAGCTATCCAGTACCTATGTTGGGCATAGTACATTTATTAATACTAAGTGGTGGGAAGTTATGTTAATTCTGTTAATCTATGTCAGGCATCCTATAACACTTTGCATTATCTGAATTAATAAACCTTGGATTAAGGAGATAGGAATGTTGTCAGGATCAGGTTATATGACTCTAACTATAGGAACAGGCAGGAAGTTTCACTCACAGGGTAATACTAGAATGTCTAATAGGAAAATGACAAGCTATATCAATGTTCCATCTGGATACAAACCTAGAAGCTGTCTTCATACTCCTTGGTTCTTGAAAGCATAAGAAAAGGATGAGAGAAACCATGGTACCAGAAAAATATGGAAGAAAGCTATTAAACTTTTCTTCCCATACTTCATTATTTGTTTTTTGGCTTTTAGCAATAAATCTGACTGACATTGGTTATTTGATCTTTTGAACTTATTACAAACTGAACTAAAGTGTGCAAAGCAATTGACCACGAAAGCTCATGATACCATTTACATGATTTGTTAGCCTTTAAGGTGCTACTAGACTATTAGTTGTTTTTTAAGTTTTTCCTGTTACAGACTAACTCTGCTACCCCTCTGAAGCTCAGGAGCTGTAGAGAGACTGCCAAGAGCAAACATCTCCTGCAAGGAAAATCCAGGGACAAGGGGAGTGTTTCCAACTAGAAAGGGCTGGAGTAGGTTGCTAAAGCAGGAAAGACCCTGACCAGACCAGAGAAGTTTGCAGTTTACTTACCAGCATTGCAGCCATGGAGCCTTTCCCCCAAAGTTTTGGTTTTGGATCTGAGACGGGGATTTTTAAAATTTTGGCAAATGAAAAAAAATCTTTCAAGTCAAATGAAGGTTTTTATTTCAATTTTGAGCATTTTAAAATGTTTTTAAAAATTAAGGAAATTTTCTAAACAAATTTTGAATAAACATATTTTTCTTATAAATGAACAACTTGATGAATTCTTAATGAATTCACCTTGTTTTGGTGTCAGTAATGTGTGTGTGTGTGTGTGGGGGGGGGGGGTTGTGCAAAAAAAAATTGTCAGAAAAATGTCCAGTTCTACACGTAGATGAATGATTCTTGGAACTAGTGCTTTCAAGAGAAACACCAAATACTGTGAGACATAATAAAAATAATCTGTTTTGGCAGCACTGAAGGTGGGGAGCAGGGTCTTCAAAAGTTTCACTAGTGTGTCCTTTTAAAAACAAAATACTATAAGGGGTATTGAGTGGAGCCATTGGAGGACAATGGCAACTCTGGCATCAGCACTCACCCAGTTGCTGCCTCCTGTTTTGGTAGATGTAGGAATTCCCAGAGGTATTTCAACAGGGGGAATTTAATGCAGTTTTATAGATTAACTGCCAGATTTTTTTTATGCTACCTAAAGCGCTGTTGCAGATATTGTGTATGTGCTGCTTCTTGGGTCCTAATCAGTCTGAGAGAGGAAGATTGAAGTATGACAAAGGCCCATTAGAGTTCAATGTTCTGTAACAGCAACTCCTAGTAGGGCTGACAAACTGACAACACCTAGCTCTCTCCTTTCATAGCATCCATAAAGAAAACAATGTGATGTCTTAACTGGAAGCCAGTTTCCCATTGATTATGAATTTCATTGTAAAACATTTGTATCACACTGATGATATGAGGAGTGTAAGTAATGGGAACGTGTTCTTACAGCTAGTTGACAACATTTATTCCAGACAAAGGATGTTCATTTGTGTCTTCACATGCAAATTATCCATTGTATACTCAATTGGGGAAGATGGTAAGTAAACCAAGAAGTAAGAGATTGGAAACTGAACAATCGGGGAATGGGGGATTGTCTTGTCTTTGAGGGCTGGCAGCAAACTTGGGGATTAACAGGCAAGGGGACCCCCTTTTAATCCTTCACCTGAGAATGTTATCATTCTATTTCCTATCAGAAAATGGGGTCTCAATTAAGCTTGGCTGAAATGTCAGTTTGGAACATTTGTGGTGAGATAAGTTTAGCCATTTTTATTCAATCTCTAGAAAACATAGTATTTTGTTTTATATGCAACCTTTCTGTTTCTATTATCCTCACTATCTCTTAGATATTTATCTTTAATACTAAACCTGTGAATAGTTTCATTATAAACATGTCTATGCTGTAGTATTATAAAAGAAGCTGACCATAAATTGAACAATGCAAGCTGGTATGTATACTCTTCCTTTGGGGACAGCTGACTTGGTAATTCTGTAAATGGTGAGTGGATGAGGGATTAAATTAGTGGTGGGCAACCTTTGGCCTAGGGCCACTTGCAGCTCATCAGGGTAAGCCACTGGTGGGCCACCAGGAAGGTTGTTAACCTTGCATCCACATATACGGCTGCCCACAGCTCCCATTGGCCCTGATTTGCCATCAGAGCCTATCAGAACATAAGGCTAAATTTCAACCTGCCAGGGACTTTAACAGAGAGAAACTGAAAATTGCCTCTATCATATAGAAGTGGGAGACTTGCTTAAAGGGTCTTTAATTATATTTTTCACCCCCAAATGATGATCTTTAGCTCTGCACCACAAATAACAGAAGAGCTGAACTAGAATCTATTTAGTTGGGGTGGTGATAAGTGTTTTTGTGTAGAACCATTTAGTTTCATCAGATTAATCCATGCAGATAGCACCATCTTGGGAGGGGTTGCTAGCATTTTGGATGACAAGATTAGAATTCAAAATAACCTTGGCAAATGATAAAATGGGCCTGAAATCAACTAGATGAAAGTCAGCAAAGACAAGTGTAAAGTATTAGACATTAAATTTTTCCTTCCTAACTACAAAATGGGGGAATAACTAGATAAGTGGAGATAATGAAAAGGATCGAGGATTATAGCGGTTCACAAATGAAATAAATCATCAATGTGATACAATTGCAGAAAAGGTTAATATTCTGTGGTTCATTATCATTCTCTCATGTATTAACAGGAGTGTCATATGTATTAACCTGGGAGATAATTGTCCTGCTTGAGTGAGCACTGATGAGGTCTTGAGCGCTAAATCTCCCAAACTGGAGAGATCACAGAGGAGAGCAACAAAAATTTAAAAAGGTTTAGAAAATCTGACCAATGAGGAAAGGTTAAAAAGTCTGGATATGATTAGTCTTCAGAAAAGATGATTGGGGTAGGGGGACCTTGTGAGTCGTCAGACACATGAAGGACTTTATAAAGAGGATAGTGATCAGTTGGGATAAAAAGTGATGGACTTAAACTGCAATAAGGGAGATTTAGGTTACATATTAGGATAAGCTTTCTATCTGTAAGTGTAGGTAAGTACTGGAAGAGACTGCAAGAGGAAATTTTGGAATTCCTTTCATTGGAAATTAGACCATCCATGAAAGGTATAATTGATCCAGTCTCATTGCAAGGGGCTGGACTAAATACCTCTAAGGTCCCTACCCCCTGCATATCTATGATTCAATGGGGTCAGGTATTCACACAAGGAAGAAGAAAGAAACAGTTACTACATGGTAGAATGTGAGAGTAAGTTTGATCAAGACAGTGTCAATATTGCAATTGACATGTTGCAGTTTTGGTTAGAATAAACATATTGTGAAGATATTCGAAGGGTAAAGTACAACCTCACTCTATTAAAAAACAACAAATAGTCTTGTAGCACTTTATAGACTAACAAAACATGTAGATGTACATGTTTTGTTAGTCTATAAAGTGCTATCAGACCATTTGTTGTTTTTTCCTGTACAGACTAACTCAGCTACCCCCTGAAACTTCACTCTATTAAGTTAGTTCTTCTGTTTCCTTAATATATATTAAAAACTTGTTCAGGTATCTGAGGGTATGTCTACACAGCAAAGTTATTTCGAAATAACAGCCCTTATTTTGAAATAACTTTCCTAGCGTCTACACAGCCAAACCGCAATTTCGAAATAAATTCAAAATAGTGGCGCGCTTATTTCGAATTTGGTAAACCTCATTCTACGAGGAATAATGCCAAACTCGAAATAGCTATTTCGAAATAAGTGCTGTGTAGACACTTATTTCGAAATAGGGGGCCTCCAGCCTTCCCAGGGTGCCCTGGTGGCCACTCCATCCTCAACCAAGAACACTTCCTTCCCTCCCCCCCCACCCCCAGAGCCCTTAAAGGGGTTGACTCTGGCCACAGTGCCTGTGCCAGCTCCAAGCCTGCCGGCCCAGAGCCAGCAGTCACTGCCCCTGACCCAGTGGTCCCAAAACATGAGCCAGCAAGCCACTGGCAGCCAGCCCTCCACCGCTCCCCAGGAGCAGTCTGCCAGCTCCCAGGAGCCTGCCAGGGCCCGGAGAAGGTAGGCACCTTCCTGGTCCAGAGTGGAGATCATGGACCTTATTCAGGTTTGGGGGGGATGCCCCCAATGTCCATGATCTCCTCACTAGAAGGAGGAATGTGGCCGTCTATGGCAGGATAGCTGCCAGCCTGGCCACCAAAGGCCACATGCGAACCCAGGAGCAGGTTTGCATGGCAATCAAGTTGGTCCAGCGAGACCCCCCAACCCTGAGCCCTGAGTTTCCCCTCCCCCTTCTTCCCCTTGCTTCCCCCTTCCAGCTCGCTCCTCCCAGGTTTTCCCCTCCCCTCGCCCACTCTCTCTCCTCCCATCTCCCGCCTCCTTTCCCCAGTCTCCCCAGAGTTTCATTCCCCCCCGGCCCGGTTTTGTTAAATAAAGAGAGTTTGTGTTCATGAAAATACATGTATTTTATTTTACATCAGGAAGGGGGGTTAGGGAGGGGTAAGTGGAAGGACGTGAGGGAGGAATGAGGTACAAGTCCCCAGTGGGGCAGACCAGGGAGGCTCTTAGAGCTCCTCAGGGTGGAAGCTCTCCCGTAGGGCCTCCTGGATACTGACAGCCCCCCGAAGGACCTCCTGAATGGCAGCCTGCAGAAAGTGCAGCCAGGCTCGCAGCAACGCGTCCATGAGAAGTACCAGAGTGCCCAGGGGCAGCTCTGGCTCCATATTGCAGAGTGCTGTGGTGTCCCAAGTGAGGGCAACCAGCGCACACAAAGACAAAATGCTTTGCTGTCCCTCATCGAGGTAGGCAAGCAAGCAGGGAAACTTGAGAACTGGCTGTCCGGGGGGAAGGGGAGGTCCCTTTAAGCACAGACCTCAGATAGCCTCAGGCAGCAGCCCCACACAGTAAATCCTGACCTGGTGCCCTGCTGGAACTGGTTCCGGCCAGCCTTAAATGCAATTCAGAGTCCACTCAGTGTGGACGCGCTATTTTGAAATAGCAAAATGCTATTTTGAAATGCATTTTGTGTGTAGACGCGTTATTTCAAAATATGCTATTTCAAAATAAGCTATTTTGAAATAACACTGTAGTGTAGACATACCCTCAGAGAATACAATGCAGAGAAGGAAACTAAAGGAGTTCTGTATTTAGTTTATTGAAGGGAAGTTTATGAGGCAACTTGATCACAGCCCGTATGTGCCAACTGAGGCAGAAGATAAGACATACAAGGGTATGTCAGTCTCACTGACAAAGGCAGTACAGTTGCCAGTGACTGAAAGTTAGTTAGTTTCAAACTAAAAATAAGACCTACTTTTAGCAATTAGGATAATTAACCATTGGAACACAATACCAAGAGATTTGCTAAATTCCTCATTATTTGGAACCTTTAAATCAGTGCTAGATATCTAAGAGACATGGTCGAGTTCAACAACAAATTGTTAGGCTGGCTGCAGGAATCATGGACTACACAGGAGGTCAGACTACATGATTGTAATTGTTGCCTTTGGTCTTGAAATCTGAATTTTTTTGCATCCATCCTTACCAGAGTTGAAAAGGAGAAATAACTGCCTGTGGCTGCTCTTTATAGGCAGAGGCGGTGGGGTACTGTCTGAGACAGAGGTATCAGAGTGATGTTAACAACTCAAGATATTAAATCAAAGGAAATCACCAGTGTCAAATAGCACTCATCCAAGAGTTCTGATAGAACAAAATCACTGAGCGCAAAATAGCTGAGCCACTATGGAAATATGTAACTTTAATTTAGGGTTGTCTGGCAGGTGACCAACACTGTATCCACTTTTACAACATCTAAAGGTATTTGATGGGTATTCTGAGGAATTACAGATCAATTAGCCTTTAGTGACAGGAAAAAAGTTCAACAATGTTACCCTTTTGTAAGTTAATTGATGGCTTGTGCACTTTCTGGACTGGATTTTTGTGTGTTCATGTGTGTGGCTGAGTTGACTTAATTCTGTGAATCCATTTATAACGGGGTGAGGAAACTTTTTTGGGTCAGGGGCTGCTGACCCACATTAAAATCAGTCAGGGCCGCACACAAGTGAGAAGGAACCCCCCCATATCCTCACTGATTTGGCCCCGACTGAGAAGTAGAAAGACACTCTTCACATTTCCCTCACACCCCAGAGCCTGGGGGGCGAAGCAGGCTAGTAGATTTTGCATGTTCCAGCCCTGTGGTGGAGTGGGAGTAGGAGATGGAGCACCAGCATGGGTTCCCCATTGCTGGTTGGGGAGCTCCAAGCCTCGGGGGCCGGATCCGGATAAGCCGGGGGCTGCATCTGGGCCCCGGGCCTTATGTTCCCCACCCCTGATTTACAGGATCACCTCATTACCACTTTGTTGATAGTATTTATGGAGGGGAGGGAAATTGTGAGGCATTTGTTTGAGGAAACATTCTAGAAGAATCTGACATTGATATTTTGTTGCTGACTATGACCAGACTAGCTGTACTTTTTCTTTTGTTGTGCTATGACAATTCTTGGGTTCCTATAGCAACAGAGTTCACTATAATGTTTAAGATGGATGAAGTCCTGATAAATTTTCCATGTAGTGTAATCTCAAGTGAAGCCCAATTGACAAGATATTGTATAAAATAAATTGTTCTAACCTATTCTGTGAGTATGCATGCCTGTTTGTTTTTCTCTTTCTTTCTTTAGAGTTTGAGTAGAGTAGCACAGTGGCTCCTTTTCAATAATGCACTGTAAAATGCACTGTAAAATGCAGGCTGTTCCCTTAAACAGCCTTTCTTATTTAATGTAATATAGTAAAGTATAAAACTATAAAGATGTGACTTTCTCCCTTGGTCTGCTCAGGTAGAGTTGATGCATTTTCAAGTTTAATCTTTTAGTTATAGCGCTGCTCTTCAATAGCTCTATTCAGTTTGAGAATAATCACTTTATTTCCAAATGTATGCAACCAAATTATCTGTTAGGTCTCATTTTAGAACTGCAGTTCAATCAATATACTCCAGATGGCACACAATGATGATAAAATTATGCATATGTTAGTTTGAGGAATTGACTATGCAAACAGAAGGAGCTTGTTAACTAAGGCTTTATAAATTGCCTTCAGGACTTTCTGAATCTCCAGCACTTCAAAAAAATGCACCAACTTTTGACTTGGTTTTTAGATAGGACATTTTTTTGAAATACCACGTGAAATGTCATTATAAGTAGACAACACAACAAACAAAAATGTTGGAATAATTAGTATCTTTTGCATGCAAATATAAATACTAAGACAGATGTTTTTTAAGAAGAGAGAGGATTCATTTGGCTCTAAGTTACTTAGGCATTATGCTGCACATGCACTAGAGGGGGAGAGAAACTCCTATTTGCAAACAATTGGAAAGGATATACAAATAACTGTTTATTTTAGGACTGCATTTGGCCACCCTTACTTAACCTAAGTAGTACCTTCCACCTGTAAATAATCCTGCTGAAATCAGGTATCAGTGATTGTAAGTGCAACAGAAGCTGAACCTTTATATTGTCAAGATTTATTATATCACATAAAATAAATATGGCTTGCATTTTGACAATTGGTCATAAGTTCTATTTTACCAAAATACTTTGGCCCTGATTTTTTACACATTAGTTACACAATATTCTCACAGAGTTAAATGGGATTTAACAACAGGATGAAGTCATGTATTTCAAACGAAATGCTCAAGTGCACAGAGCATGAGTGACAATGTTGTTTTCATGGTGAATGGCTAGTTGGCGCTTTGAATCCTTTTTATTTTTGTATATGGGGAAAAACATATCTCTGGAGCTCTTTCAGTGTTCAAGTAATTACTGATAAAGATGCAGTTCTCTTATAATGATCCCTTTATGGAGTGACAAATTAACATCCCTGCTTTGCTAACCAAAGGTTACCATCAGTCCCCATGGCAACTGCTTTTTTAAAGTGTCAGGCATGTCCTCCTATAGACAAATGGTAGGCCATTTAGTAATAGGAAAATGACTGGTTCTAAGTGGTACCAGTAGTATTTCTTTTCCTATAGCATCCATCTAAAACTTGGTTGTTTTTAAATGGATATGTTATAGACATGGGTGGTGTTTGATAAACTCTAGAGAAATATTCTTGGTAAGTGCACAAATCTAGGTAAATACTGTATCATGCAAAGGGGTAAGGTTTACTTTTTTTTTGTAGTTTCACACAGTGATTCTGATGAACATTTCATGCAAAAGGAATGTCTGTAGTAGAACATTTCAGAATTCATGAATAGTAATTGAGCCCTTTAGTTCTGCACTAAACTTAAATCCATTATTCTCCATTTAAAGCAGACACATCATGTTGCTCTACAGAACACTGCTCTGTCACTTCAATGCTTTTTTTTCAGAGAGCTGGGCTGGAATATTAAGCATTCTTTGCTCTCAGTATTCTTGCTGTGCTTGGCACATTTGGGTATTACTTGAAATAGGGAAATAGCAATTCAGTTCCTAAAGAATAGCTAGTATGTGTGTATACACCTTGCTTCTGAGGAAGGTTTGGAGGATGTATTATTTGCCACAACTCTGATGTTTGGCAACCAGCTTGCTTCATCTCTTCTCTCTGTGCTGTATGCAAGCATTAAAATGTAAAACACAATAAAAGTCACTGTCAGGTTTCTGCCCCTCTCAACAAATAAATTGGCTTTCTTCAATGTTCAGAGCATATAAATTTTATGTCTCAGACTAATTTAAAATTCCAACTAAAAAGAAAGAGTTAAAACAAGATTAACTTTTGTAAAGGGTAAGTTCAATGTTTAACATCTTTTTAAATATTTGATTAAATGTTGCTATTATTTAGCTTAGGCCTCTATAGAACAATGCAGCCAAATTTCTCCACCAAGCTAGAAGAGGTGCAATTCCTAGTCTGAGTAACCATTTTCATTTGCAATCTTTTTTTTGTGCTAAAGGTGTCTAAATACATAAGCTTAAATCCTGATTACATGTACCATTATGTTTCCATACTGGAAGGATTTTATGTTCATCATAACCAATACATTATGTAATTTTACTTAAATTAAAATAATCTGGTTTGGAAGGCAGGGTTGAAGACTGAATTTTGTGTGTCAAAATCTAAAGTTTCCACTGCCCCGTTCCCTTTTTTCTGTTAGAGATGTCACATTTAAAACTCCATTTTTAAAGGATACTAGCATGGACGCTAGAGGAGGCATTGATCTGGGTGTTTGTTCTCTGTTTTGATTCATACATCCACTGCATGGATTTTTCATAATCGAATAGAGTGACTGGGGATTGAGAGGTTTCATGCTGAAGAGGTACAGTGATTTGTAAAGCTATTTACAAGGTTCTATGGAGAAATTAGAAGCATGAGCATCCTGTGGTGCTGATATAATACTCTGCTGTGTTACAAAGTACAGTGCCTTTGTGCCTGTGTACTGCAAACTTGAAAGAGAACTTTAGGGACTTGTTTATACCTTACCCTGTCACTATTTTGTATAAGATGCTGAAGTGTGGCCTATAGGTCCCACTTACACTTTTATTGTTTTTAAAAGCATTTCAGTTCCGACAGATGTTCTCTGGAGCTAAATGTGGCAAAGCTAAAAGGACAGGAAGGCAAAGATTGCTTTAGGTCATCCTCACAACTAACACAAGTTAGCATAGTCTAGTATCAATCCCCTAAGGAGCCACTCTGCCACTGATGATCTCTGAAGTGAATCATACTCTGGTCTCATCTCTATCAAACCTCAGTTCCAGCTCTGTTACACCCCTTATATTAGGGTGATCAGAAGAAACTGTTTTTGAGGGTGGGTTTTAACTATGTTATCCCTTGTGTAAACTAAGGGCAAGGGTTCTGAAAAAATGTAAGTAGTGAAGGAAGAGCTGTTCTGTAGTGATCCAGTTATAAAAGGTTGATATCAAAACGTGTAGTTCTGGCTATACTAGCAAATTATGTGGGTCTCCACCATTGTTCCCACTATATTTCTTAACCATGCATAAAAATATTGTCCAGTATTGTAGAAGATTAATAAATTTTCCAAACTTGTCACAAAAAAGGAGCAGGGCATACAGAGAGAATAGGGGAGGCAAAGTACCCAAAGGGTGGGAAGACAAGGCACTGGGCAGGAGCTAACAAGACTGATAGAGCCAGAGAAGAAAACAATGGGGGAAAAGAGCATCTGTGGGAGTGGAGAGGGAAAGTAACTGGAGCATTAAAAGTGCAGAGTATGAAAGGGGGTACTCTGAGAAGAATGGAAAGGGGATGAGAGGTAGTGAGAATTGGGATTTTGGGCAAGGGAAGAAAGGTAAATGAAAGGTTTATTGATAGGGTTATGGGAACAACAGATAGACGGGGGAACAAAAGAAAGTAAAGGCTTAAAATGTGAAGCAGGAAGCAGAATGTAAAATGAGACAAATGTTTGGAGAGAAAAAGTACCAGTAAAAGCTATGAAAAATGAAACAGAAAAAAATCGACGTAGAGAAAAAGAGATACAGAAAGATTTGCAGGCATGAATAAACACATAGGACTAGATCGTTTGCTGAATCAGATCTATAATCAGTGCAGATGAGGTGGCTAGGTGGAAGCAAAGTCAGGTCATGTTTTTCTTTGTACTTCTCCATTCCCTGGGGCTAAGTCAACACCTAGTGTAACTTATGTCAGTCCCAAGGCTGTGCTTAATTAGCATCCCTTCCCACCTTAAGAGGTCATTCTGCAGCTCTGGTTTGGAGGAGTTTAGCAGTGGTCCACTCAGTCGTATACCTCCAGCCAACATGCTGGGAACATTGTGAGGTATACATCCAGTTACGAAAGGTTTCTGCCATTTGAGAATGTATTTATATTACTTAAGGCAGCCTCACTACACAGGCACACAACAACTTTTTTGAGGCAAAGGATCTGAGCTACTAAGACTAAGAAAAGGGGAAAAAAGTGGAGAAAAGGGAGGAAAAAAGATGTCAGTTAAGTTTCCATATTTGAATATGATTAAAAAATTGTATGAAGGTGCAATTATTTGTTTATATATGGTGTGAAATGGGACGTGCCCAGTTCATCTCCACCCTCCACTTAACCAAGGAATACTGGCAAGTACCTGTGGATGAGTCAACCAAGGAAAGGTCAGCCTTCATTACACATGTGAGGCTGCATGAATTTAATGTTCTTCCTTTTGGGCTGCGCAGTACACCCACAACCTTCCAAAGACTTGTGTACATAATTCCTTAGCTGGATTTGGTAAATTTTCAGTAGTTTATCTAGACAATGTGGCTGTACTTTCTGATTCCTGGGCAAAATATGTAGAACACCTCCACGCTATCTTCCAGTGCACAAAGGAGGCAGGGCTGACTTTTAAGGCTAGGATGTGTCAAATAAGCCTAAACTTACCTGGGACATCAGGTAGGTCAAGGGACAGGCTACAGTAGAGGCTATTCAAAACTGGCCTGTCCCTAAGTCAAAAAACCAGGACCAATCATTCTTAGGCTTAGCAGGATATTACAGGAAATTTGTACCTAACTAAAGTCAGATAGCCACATCACTGACAGGCCTGATATCCTGCTTTTCCCCCCCCCCACCCCCCACCCCCCAAAAAAAAACCCAACCCGCAATGAAGTGGACTGGAAAGTGTCAGAAAGCTTTTAAGCAGCTTAAGGCTACTCTTATGTCTGACTTTGTGCTAAGGGTCCCAGACAATGACAAACCTTTCTTCATCACTATGGATGCGACATAGCATGGTGTGGGAGCAGTTTCAATGCAGAAAGGGCCAGTTCAACAATTCCACCGTGTTGTGTTTCTCAGTAAAAAACTCTCTGAGAGGGAAAGCTACTGGTTCATCTCAGAGAAAAAATGCTATGTTGTTGTATATGCTCTAGAGAAGCTACAACCATATATTTGGGGACAACATGTTCATCTGTAGATCATTCTGCTCTGAAGTGGCTTCATACAGTCAAGGAGACTAGCAAGAAACTCCTTTGGTGCAGTTTGGCTCTCCAGGGCTTTGACTTTGACATACAACACATTTCAGGAACTTCTAACAAGTGGCTGATGCATTCTCCCATAGAGGTTTCCCAGACTAAGCCAGTTAAAAACATTCCTTTTATCTAAGTCATTGCAGTTCATGAATGTAGGGGATAATTTTTAGTTCTTTGTATATTCAATAGTGAATTTAGTAGTGTGTGCAGGTATATTAACTGTTTTCTCCTAAACCTCCAGGAAGAAATTACAGCCAGTGTGGACCAGCCTGTCCAGCACCGTTTGCGATTTGGAGGTCGTGTGATGGATAGGAGGAGTGTTGTCCTTTTCTGGGCATCCCAACATTTGCTGACTAAAGGGTTAAACTCAGGTAGCCAGGAGGTGTTGGCAGGAAGGCAGGAGAGCCAGTGGGAGAAGGTGTTGATATTTTAATTGAAGGGAACCCTGCTTTCTTTTTTTTCATTGTGCGTTTAAGCCAGGAGCTGGGGGAACAAGATGACTTGAACTAGCAGGACTGCCATGCCTACAAAGAATACTGGGCATGGAAATGGACTGGACCTTGAAGCATGGATATGTGAGTAGATAGGGAATGTCCATTTAGACACAGTTTATTTTCTTTGTTTTGTAGTTTGGTTACACTTCTCTGTGCTAAGTTCATGTACCGCCCCATAAACTGTAACTTTAAGATGAACCCCAGATATGAAATTTTGTCTTAATTTGTTTTTTTCTCAGTTGCTTTAAAATACCAAGCAACAAAGAATGCTTTACCAAGTTTATCTTTTTGTTTTGCTAATAAATTCACCTTTTTTAAGGCTATGATTTGATTCTTGTGTCCTGGAAGGTAATAGGAGGTCCATTTATGCATGCCTAAGGCTGAGAGATTACAGTTTGTTTTTTTCAAGTTCTTTTATGGTAGAAGAGTTTGGGTATCCCCTCTGGAAGACGTTACCAAGTTCTTTCTTCCTGGGTTCATGAAGAAATGTTTTTCCCCCTCTCACTTAGGTGGTAGTAGGTACTTTACAAAATCAGGGAATCTGTGACTTTGGGGAGCTTTTAAATAGAAGCCTATACACGCAAGGTATTTTTAAGGTCTGTTGCGGGCCCCCACCACCTGCATTCGAAGTACCAGAGTGGGGAACAAATTTTGCATATGGTATACATGCAATGAATGCATACAAAGGAAACCTTATATGTTGTACATGGACCCTTTACAAATGGAAAGAAATGTCTGAGAAAATGTGTGTATGTGTAACCCATGTAAATCACTCATGTAAATGTAATTGCTTCTGTTGAGTGCCACAGTGAAAGTAGAAACATTTGTACTACTGTTGGGGGCATCAAGAAGAAAGGGTATCATGATGAGGAGAGAGAGATAAGAGAATGGGCCCTAATCTTGTGAGGTGCTATGCACTTCTACAGGGTTGCTGAGCACAATTCCCTCTCACTGACTTACGTCACTGAGGGAAATGGGGTTCAGCAGCTTTTGAGGATCAGACCTATTCATGTGTTGTTAGGTAAATGCTGCAATCATTACAAATGCCAGTAAATCTATTAAAATGGTTCCAGGTTCAAAACCACAGATTGTAGAGGGACAGACCTGTTAGTTTAGAAAATTATTTAAAATGCAAGTCCTGGTCCTGCCTTACAATCAGTTTTTCCAAGAAATAGGAGGTGCACTTTAGAATTTAAAGACGATAATTTGAATTAATATTAATGCACAAGTACTTGGATCACAAAGGTAACTGGCCTGAGACATTATGCAGTATACAAAGTAGCTGCTTAGCTGGAAAAACTTTGAGACAGAAAATGGAGACACTATTCTATAGGCTGCTTTTTGTTCCTTGTAGAGGTCAAATCAGTGTCTGCTTGAAAAATTCATGATCCAGAAAAGGTAATTTTTAATGAATATTTATGAGAAATGTCCTTTCTTATCAGAGCTGTCCAAGTTTTCTGAAGCTTGCCACTAAGACTGGCTTCTGGTTTTTTGCAAAAAAGCACAGGAGTAAAAACGTATAAAATAGTCAGGCTACATTTTGTGTCAAGCTCATTTTGGCTTCTAGTCAGGGGCGCAAATAGCTGTTCTGAGGGAGGCATGCAAGATATAACTTTGGCTTCCCTTCTCCTGTCACAGCTCACCTCTTGAGCATTACTACTTAGCTAATGTTAATTATTTTACCTCATCTTTTCACTGTACTCAAGGGATTAAATAAGTTTGCATAGTTTTAGTTGTGCCTACTATTTCATTTAAAGAACAAAACCAGTGGCTTTATGCAAGTCAAAAATCAGCACTTCCCAAGTTAATAAAATCACAGGTCCCATAATTTAAATTTGAGAACCATCACCTGCATTGCTTAATATCACAAAAAATAATCAGCTAATTATTCAACATGGAGATTTGTTGAGACATACATTGTACCATAAACAGCAGCATTAGAATAGGTACAGATAGTCTCACATGTCTTGGTTTCATGCCAGACTATGGGTATGTCTATACAGCAACATTCTTTTGGAACAACTAGCATTCAAAATAACTTAGTCCACGTCTACATAGCAGGCAGTTATTTCAAAATAATGTTGAAATACTGTGAAGCTGGAGGACTTACTCCAGCCCTGTAACCCTCATTGGATGAGAAGTAAGGCAAGTCCCAGGAAGAGTGCTCTATTTCAAAATAAGTGCTGTGTAGATGCTCCTAATTTCAAAATAAGCTATTCTGAAATAATCTATGCAATTGACATAGCTCAATTTGAGTATCTTATTTCATGTGTCCAAGATTTTTGTGAAGGGGATGGATTGTGCAAGCTTGTGCTCAGTTGAAATGACTGTCAGGTTTGTTAAATGCTCTTGGTCCATTGTAGACTGCAGGTAATTTGGGAGTTTGGTTGTCAGGGCAGGGAGCTGAGGGTGTAGAGGGCTCAGAGTAGGAGGGCTTGGGGGTTCAAGAATAAGAGCAGAGGACTGGGAATGGGGTGGCTCAGGGCAGGGGAAGTGTGCGGGGTACAGGAATCAGGGCAAGGGGCTGGGAGCACGGGGTGAGAGCGGGGGAGCAAGGGTGCCATTTCAGAAGGGGCGGGGCTACAGTCACCTATACCGGGTCACTGCTGTTCTTCCCCTTGCTCCCTGATCATCCGGGGAAAAGGAAGTGCACAGTTTGTGTGAAATCTCCTCCGCCCCTCCCCTGGGCAGCTGGGTGCCAGAGGAAAGCACACAGGCTGTGCACCTTTCCCTTACTCCCTGATCATCTGGGAAAGAGGAAGAGCAGAAAAATTCCAGGTACACACAGCTGCAGTCCCTCCCCACTCCCTAACAGGTATTGGGAGTGGGTGTCTAGGGGCTGGGGCAGCCCCGGACCAAGGGTGGGTACACACTCCAAGCTGTCTTTCACATGCTTGACAGCCTGCTTCTTAGCAAGACAGCAAGCAGGAGAGCCCTGGGAGCCTAGCTGTAGCCAAGCGCTTCTTTTGTGAATGCTGCACTGGGAGGGACCTTCTTACTTTATACTTCTGGATTTAGGGCCCCCTGTGGCCATGGGTCCACATGCTCGGTATATCCTGCATGCCCCCTGGTTGCACCCCTACGTCTGTTATGTTTCTTCAATGCATATTAAGATGCATCACTATAGCATTTGCAATATCTGCTTTGAAATCTTTTTTTTTAATTGGCTGCTTAAGATCAGTAATACTCAAAATTAATCATGTGATTTCAATGTTTGTCACTCTTAAAATATTTTCACAATAAAAATAGTTTGCTCTATTAGCAGTAGGTCTCCATAGTAAGTGGAAAGATTTGTGTAGTTAATTGCTTTGATGATAGATACGCAGATATAGTAATCTCACAGCAGTAACTAGAAGGTTGCCTGCTTTTTCTAGAATAGCATGATTCATTCCAGCAGCCCAAATCATATAAGAGCTAAACCTCAGAATATCCAGTTAACATTTAGTCACCCTAAGCACTGAAATGTCCCCAAAAGCCCCAAGACTCCAAAGGCAGCTAGAAGCAGCTGCACACTGCTGTTTCCCTTCCTTCTTCCTCAGCTGGGAGAATAGGAGTCAGAGACACTTCCTGCAGGCTTTCCCTGCTGCTTGGGAATCTGCCAATAGGAGCAGCAGGAGGCTGTGCCTGTTGGGAGAGCATGAAAGCAAGTAATATGGGGGAGGAGGGGAAGGGTGTGCTAGGAACCAGCACTTCAGCACTTGTCTCAGCTGGGCTGCAGGGGGTGGGGGGAGCGAATAAAATGAAATCTCCTGGTCAGGAAAAAACCCTCATCCAGGACAAGTCAAGTCCTGAGGGTGATGGACCAGGGAAGTCCAACCCCTACTCACAGTCCGCTCCTGCACCCTCCATCCTGGCCACACACTGCACCCTCCCTTGCTCCTGCTTCCTCCCACTAGCCAGACACCCTACTCCCAGACTGCTTCTGCACCCAGACCTTCCAATCTATTCCCTCTTCTGCCCCCCACCTCCCTCCCTTATCCTGTGCTCCATCCCTATCCCACTCACTAACAGCCCTGTCCCCCACACTAAACCCCTCATTTTTGTCCCCACCCTGGAACCCAAGGGGATCCATAAAATCCACCAGAAAAATAAATCTGACCTATGGGAAGACCTGAACCTCAGTCCTCCATGTCGCTTCCCCTCGCCCCTTGGGGCTGTAGTGCCAGAGAAGTAAGGTGTCTCAATTGGGGGCCACCTCAGAGAAATTTGGGGATTTGGGAAGGACATTTTGCTTCTCACTTGTGTAGTGCCCAACTGATTTTTCTGTGGCTCAGTGGCCCCTGACCCAAAAGAGTTTCCCCACCCCTGCCATTAATTAAAAAAAAAGTAAACCTTTTGTGTTGGACATAAATTAATATTTTATTTTATTGCAAATGAAATGTGATAAACTAACACGAGAAAGTTAAAATGTTTAATCTGTTTGTAACCCCTCCTATTCACTAACCCAGTGTAAAGTTATTCAGCATAGGGGAAGCCTTGTGACTTCTTACACAATTGTGGGAGGCTAGGCCGGAGGCTCCTTGGTGTGCTCTGCATTGTGTATTATGTGTGTTTACCTCAGACCAGACAAGCCACCAGGAACAGGCTTAATTCTGTAAAAAACAACAACATAGAACATTATCAAAGTTCAGCTGCCCCTCCTCTCTGCACGCAGTCTGTGTGCAGCTTTCAGTTCAGTCCCTGTTGAAACCCTGCTGGGGGCAGAGGCTACATCCTGGCAGGAACCAGGAAGTTCTCCCAACATGCCGTAGTTTATAGTACACAACTTGTAGTTATCAGGGCTGCTGCTGAAGCACACTGGACCTTGGGCTACATTTTTGATAATTTTAAATTAAACTGCTCTCTCCCGCTGCGGCACTAGCAAAATGGCTCAGGAGTAATTATGTAATTAATGGTGAGTTTTCATTTGCAACTGGTGGTTTGCAGAAAGGTTAACATTGAGCCGGGTGGTCCACAGGTCAAAAAGTTTGAGACCAGTGAAATAGAGGCACCCCTGGTTTCTCCCCCCAAAACACCTCCCCGGGCTCCACAAGAGCCCACAGAGAGATCAGGTCTGTTACCACAGCAGTGAAATCACCATGTCACTCCGGTGCGGATGATGGACAAACCCTTTGTGAGTCTTCCTCATCTAAGCAGTTGATGATTTAAACAGCATGTTAAGATGTCATGTGAAAACACTTGGGCAACGTCTACACTGCAGGCTTTTTTGCACAAGAAGCTTTTGTGGAAGAGATCCACTACAAAAGAACATCACAAAAGCAATGAGATTATCCACACTACATGGACGCTCTTACGCAAGAAAGCTTTGATTGCCATTAACAGAATGGCCATCAGAGCACCTGTGCTTTTTTTGCTCTGTTTGTGCAAGAAACCCCTGTTGAGTGTCCACACACACCTTTTTGCGGAACAACTCTTGTGCAAAAAGAGTTATTCCTCATAGAAAGAGGTATACCTACACGGGAAAAATCCCTCTGTTCTGCCATTCTAGTGTAAATTTTCTTGCACAAAAAAGCGCTTGAGGTGTGGACACTCCACGGGTTTTTGCGCAATTTTTGCACAAAACCCCTATAGTGTAGACGTAGCCTTGGTGTGTCCACAGAGAGACAGGATGATTCATTTCTCTCCAGAGAGGATTGTCATGACTTTTGTGTGTCTGAGTAAACAGGTCCTTTGTGAGCTCTGTGAAGAGGTGAGATGTTTTGACTTCCAGTTTCACGGAATTTGTTCTTCTATCTTTGGGCTGCATGTTGCCTAGACCTGAATGGAGTTAGCTGTGACAACACATTTCTGAGTTATTCTGACACACAAAGTCAAAACTGTGCTAACGACTGCATGTCCAGTGAGAGAACGCGCTGCTCTCAGAAGAAGTCAATTCAAAGTCTCTCCAATTTTCTTCAAAAAATCACCTCTGCCAGGCAGTGGGGCTTTAACTGATTGGTCCCTTCCATTTTTGAAGGGTGACTAAATTTTAACTGGATCTTCTCAGGTAATGTCAGCAGATTGCTTTGGGCCCAATCCTAGCTTAAAGTTTAAACTGGATCAGGCCCTTTGTAAGCAGGTTGGGAAGTGGTCTCATTTGGCAATTATTGGGTATTATTACATAATATAGGCATTGCCATCCTGGTATTGATGCATACATTTCTCAGTAGCTTTACATATAAAATAGCCCAGAGTCATTGATCTCCATGGGAAATGTACCTTTCAAGCAGTGGTGGTGAGGGTTAGTGACATGGTCTTCTCCACCCTGTAATTGTCACAGTTATTTCAGTATTGTCATTCTGGCTTGTGGAAATGCAGAGCACTTGAAAGTTTTTCAGTAACTTCAAAAATGCAGTTGCAGTACATCTCATTAGGGATGTAAATTCTCAATTATCAGTTAACTGGTTAATGTTAGGTCACAGTGGGATACCGCCAGCTCTCATCCCCCTCTGG
Source organism: Rafetus swinhoei (assembly GCA_019425775.1). Taxonomy (NCBI): domain Eukaryota; kingdom Metazoa; phylum Chordata; order Testudines; family Trionychidae; genus Rafetus; species Rafetus swinhoei. Next base: position 182,393,515 of record CM033437.1, on the reverse strand, counting down.
AGCAGCCCCTGTCCACAGCAAGCTAGACTCCTCATGGAGAGAGGCTGCTCTGGAAACTGGCACAATCCCTGTCTGCAGATTGGGATTCTCCACAGACAGGGGCTGCCCTAGATGAAAGCAACCCCTGTCTGCAGCAGGCCCTCTGTGGGGCTCGAGCAGCTCCATACCCACAGCAGGTGGGGAGCTGCTCCAGTCCCCCTCTGATTACCAGTTAATTGGAACTGTTAAGAATCATCCATTAAAAGAACTAAGAAAGTTGTCCTATGTAAGTGTGAGAGAGTTCTGGTTGACTTCCAGGCCCTGAGTTAAATAGGGCTACATTTACACTGCAAAGTAATAGATCTCAGATCCTGGATCTCATTTTGAATCAAAGTTGGAACCATAGCGCTGCAGTGTTATGGGACCCTAGGTCTGGGGCCTGGGTTAATGCAATTGCAGTATAGTTGCCTGGGGGAGGGTGCCAAGGGGCCCATACCCATCTCTCTTGGTAAAGGATGGTGGGAGGAGTTCTTAGAGGGGTCACATGACACCCTTTACTTCCAGTGATGTGTCCATCTTGACCCCGGAAGTACTACTCCCAGGGATGGAAATTCCTGTGGCAGGTGGGCAGGGCCTAAGGGGTCATGGGCATGGCCAGTGGAGTCAGGGGGCATGGCTAATGTGACCCTATTTTTGGTTCAGAAAATATGGTCACTGGCTCTATAAATAGGTTAATAAAGGTATACAAATCATGCAGAGTACATTTTCAATAAACTAAATGATTTACCCCTCTAAATTCCAATTTCAAAAGCACTCATGTCCCACTGAAAGTGACTTAACTACTTTTGAAAAAATTCTGTCATGATCAGTATGCTAATGTCTTTGAGTGTATCCCAGAAGAGGAATAGGAATATGCAACTCCACTTATAATAATAGCCGTTCTTGACAAACAGGAAATATGATCAACAAGATTTCTTGGCTATTACAGAATTCCTCTGGATTTGGAATGAATGAAGATAGCCATGTAGTTTGTGTCTAGTGGGCAACATTATCACTCTAAAAATCTTTTAAATTGCAGCAAATATTTAATGAACTTTGGAGACTTTTCTTTAAATGTAAGTTACTTCCCTACAGTTACTTGCAATTCTGCAGAGCAGGGAAGAACCTTAACTACTGCTATATCAACCCTGACTGCTAAAGGCTGCACTGGGATTAGTGCTGTGAAGCATGTCTGGTTCTGAATTCTTATTGCAGGGTTCTATGATTATTAAGGCTTTTCTAATGAAAGAATGTGAAATGCGTACTGGAAAGCTGGTTCTGAGCTTTGTGAAACTTCATAAATCGTGGTGGAGGATAGATGGAGAGAGGGAAGAAAGGTGGTCTTTCATTAAGCTATATAGTAAACTGCATTAATTATCTCTTCTGCATTCTCCTTTCACCCTCCCAAAAAACTGTTTCGGACCCAGATAGAACTTGCAGATTCTGAAATACTGTACAAACACTGAATGCACACAATGCATAAGTGCATGCTCAGAATGCACAAATACTGATCAGCATTTATGCAGAGCTATCACAAAGCCATCTCTGGGATACTAGTCTAAGTGTGCGGAAAATATCCCAAATACCATTGAGAGAAATGTGTGTTATGTGCTGAATTTTTCTCAAAAAGCGTGTTGAATACCACTACAAATGCTTTCTTGGAAAAGTCTTTCCCATGGGCCATCTCCATTTATGCATAATTTAGTTTGGAGAATAGTCAGTATTATTAGTGGCTGTCTTAACTGAGGTTGTAAAAGGGTGAATGTTAAGGAGGGGAAAATCCCACCTCTCTGGATGTTTTGGGAGAGGAAATTTGCTAGAATTTTTTTTAGGGCTTTGATGGCTTTTTGTTGGTTTTTGTGTGGTTTTTTTTTTTTTTTTTTTTTTTTGAATGTTAAAAGCACCATTGTAGAAAATTGATGGCTTATCTATATGTTGCTAGGAAAAAATGCAGCAAAAACATAGGGAAAGATAGGGGCTGAATTAGTGATGGACAGCCTTTATCCTATTCCAGGGGTTCTCAAACTTCTTGGGCTCCGGAGCCCTTTACATGCGTAAAAATGTATGTGGCGCCCTAGCAGTCCACTGATTGTATGTGTTGTACCTATAGATGTTTCCAGTTTGTCAACCACGTGGAGCCCCTGGAGATGTCTCGCGGAGCCCTGGGGCTCCGCGGAGCAGAGTTTGAGAAACACTGTCCTATTCTGTTGCTTTGGCACTTTTTCATTTGCTTTTTGGTACTACTTTTTAAGATGAGATCAATTAACCCACCAATATTAAGTACATTTTAACTATTTATTTCCTTGGCACATATTGAACAAATACATCACACATGTTAGCAATGAAAGCCACATACTATATAAAAGAACATTTTTATCAAATATTTTAAAGAAAACATGATTTTAAAAAAACAAAAACCTTTTCTTGTTACACAGGGTAAATTTTCCAAAAATACCTCATTTTTCCAAAATGATTTAGACACTTAGGCCTGGTCTATGCTAGGAGTTTAAATTGAAGTTAGCCACATAAGGTCAATTTTCTAAACAATGAGTCCATGCTACCAAGCCCATTCCTCTGACTTTAAGGACCTCTGAAGTCTATTTCAGTACTCCCGCTTTTCACGAGGATCAACACAAAATTTGACCTTACATGGTTCAGTTCATGGTACTGCAGACCCAGCGCTGAGAAAGTTGACGTTCCTGGCCTCTTTGAGGTATCCCAGAGGTGACAACTCTGACCAGAACTTGCTACTCTACTGCTCTGCAGGTGAACAGGAAAAGCCCTGGGAGAGTTTGAATTTCATTTCCTATGTGGCCAATGTTGTGAGCACACCTCTGAGCAGGCAATATGTCTAAGCACAGTACATGTGGCCATGAGTTCAAGTTCTGTGAGCTCCTTGAGCTCCAGTTCCCAAGGGTGCAAAAGAGCACCAGCATGGAGTGTGATGGAGATCTTGGACCTCATCAAGACATGGGAGAGGAATCCACTCTTTCGGAGCTCTGAACCAGCAAAAGAAACACTGATATCTATGCAAAGATTACAAAGTACATGGTAGACAAAGGATATCTTAGGGAAGTCCAGCAGTGCCTGTTAAAATAAAGGAGCTGAGGCAGTCCTACTACAAGATAAAGGACGCAAATGGATGGTCTGGTGTATTGCCACAAAAATGCATCTTCTACAACCGGCTGCATATGTTCCTAGAGAGGGACCCAACCAGCTTCCCAAACCAGACCAGGAATTCTCTCAAGACACTCAAGGCAGCAGCATGGTGGTAGAGGGATGGTGGAAGGGGAGGAGGAGGAGAATGGCCAGTTGGTGGGCGGCAAGAGCCAAGAACTTTTTTAAACCTTGGAGACAATCTCCTCCTCCCAGTTGGGCACTGATCCTGGGGAGGGAACATCTGGTGAATTGACTTTTTTTTCTTTCTACAAGAGGTTTAAGGCAAGTGAGTATGATATGTGGTGCATTCTGCCTACACAACAGGGAGTCCCACAACAGCTTGTTAACATATCTGGAGATTGAGCAGGAATCCTCCTTGCATATCTCAATGAAGCTATAGGAACTCTTTGATCCTCCTCACAAGGTTTCTGGGGAGGCATGCTTTATTCCTATTGTGTATTGAGTTATTGTAGATATAGATCTTGTTGTTACAGTGACTGAGTTAGGTCACTAGGGATCAGCCCAGACAGTTTGGGGCTGGTTCTAGTTAGTTCTGTGTTATGAAATAAATGGACACTTGCAACTGCTCAAGCTCTCTGTGTTTCCAGTAATTTCTTTCTAAACTGTGGAACTCCAAATGATATAACAATTCCATCTTCTGTAGTAGGACACCTTCCCATGCCTAGCCACCAGTAAGTGGTCTGGCATCATTGCAGAACAAAACATTGCAGCGTAAGACCCAAGTTTCTGGTCAAATTCAATCAGTATCAGCTCCCTATCATTCTGTGTGATCCATGGTGGCAAGGATGGTGTTATTAGAGAGGTTATCGATGTTTTGTAGTTTCCTTAGGAAGTCAGTAGTGTCTCGGAGATAGCTGGGGGTGTTGGTTGTGTAGGGTTTGAGGAGAGAGTCTACATAGCTGGATAGACCAGTAGTGAGCATGCCAACACCAGAGATGATGGGACGTCCGGGGTGTCCAGGTTTATGCTTCCCAAGATGCTTCCTAAGGACACTACAAAACATCGATAACCTCCCCAATAACACCATCCTTGCCACCATGGATGTAGAAGCTCTATACACCAACATCCCACATGAAGACGGATTACAAGCAATTAGAAACACTATCCCAGAGGACACCACTGCCAACCTGATAGCAGACCTATGTAACTTTGTTCTCACCCACAATTATTTCCAGTTTGAGAACAACTTATACCTCCAGATCAGCGGCACAGCCATGGGTACACGCATGGCCCCACAGTATGCTAATATCTTTATGGCTGACCTAGAACAATGTTTCCTCAACTCCCGTCCCTTTTACCCCTTCTCTACTTACGCTACATCGATGACATCTTTATCATCTGGACGCATGGCCAAGAAACACTGGAGACATTCCACAGAGATTTCAACAACCTACACCCCACCATCAACCTCAGCCTGGACCATTCTACACGAGAGATCCATTTCCTGGACACCACAGTACAAATCAACAATGGAAAATTAGACACCACCCTCTACAGAAAACCCACCAACTCATACAGTTACCTACATGCTTCCAGCTCCCATCCAGCACACACCATACGATCCATCATCTATAGCCAAGCCCTTCGATACAACCGCATCTGCTCTAATCCCACTGACAGACACCAGAAACTTCAGGATCTCTACCAAGCATTTATAAACCTCAACTACCCACCGGAGAAATAAAAAGCAAATTGAAAGAGCCAGACGATTACCTAGAAACCATCTACTTCAAGACAGACCCAAGAAAACCAACAATAGAACACCACTTGTCATCACCTACAGCCCCCAACTTAAACCTGTCCAACACATTATCAATAAACTATAGCCTATACTGGAACAGGATACTAAACTCCAAGAGGCTCTGGGAGACAGACCCATAGTCTCCTATAGACAACCACCTAACCTCAAGATGATTCTTACCAACAACCACAGGACATACCACACTAATACCAACCCTGGTACCTTCCCTTGCAACAAACCCGTTGCCAGCTTTGTCCACATATCCACTCTGCTGATACCATTATTGGACCTAACCAAGTGAGTTATAAGATCAAGAATACATATTCCTGCGCATCCAGAAATATAATTTATGCTATCATGTGCGAAAGTGTCCATCTGCTTTGTACATTGGACAAAGCGTCTCAGACACTTCGCCAAAGGATCAATGCCCACAAAACAGATATTAGACAGGATCACAAAGAAAAAACAGTTTCTTGCCATTTCAACCAGAAAGGACACTGTCTCAACGACTTAATTACCTGCATCCTGCTTCAGAAGCCTTTTAAATCTGCACTTGAAAGGGAATCCTCTGAACTGTCATTCATGCTAAAATTCGACACTCTGGCGTCGGTCTAAACAAAGACGCTAACTATCTTACCCATTACAAAGATAGCTTCCCCAATTATCACCTCTAATACCATTAGCTCACAGACATTTACCTTTCTCCCCCCCCCCGCATCCGCCTTCTGTTCTGAAATGTGATTTGTCCTTTTCATATGTGTTAATTTTTTTTAATTGTATCCTTTGGTATATATGGTTGTGACTATTTTCTTCCACTATTTGATCTGAGGAAGTGGGTCTGGCCCATGAAAGCTCATCATCTAATAAACCATCTTGTTAGTCTTTAAAGTGCTACATAGTCCTGTATTTTGTTTCATAATAATATCACTTTGCTTTTCCTCTGTAATAACTGGAAATTTGTTTCTCCTTTAATTGCTGGCTTGACTGACTAGCCCTTCTCAGGAAAAAAATATTCTGCTGTGCTGTGTGTGCTTTGCTTTGCCCTGGACTTGCTTGCACCTTATACTCCATTAACCTGCACTGGATTCTTCATTCACATTTGGCTGCTCAGCTTCTGCTGACTGGGCTCTCTAGATACCACTCAATAAACAGACTGAAACATAACCTCGCATCAGGTCAAATGCCTCTAAGCAGTAAACAGTTACTGGAATAGGTAAAAGACATTGTTTTGGATTTGCCTAGTTGGTAGGACCTGGACGAGCACAATAAGAGGCTTTGCTTTTGCTGCTGCTAAGCCCATTACCTTACACTTCATAACTAGAGAAAGGAAGTATTGTAGCACAGAGGCAAAAGAATTGCTCACACATTCAAGAGTGACCAGATTTTTTTTTTAAACAGAATTTGCACTGAGGTCAGAATCACAAAGAGAAAGAAGGGCAGTGCATTATTCTGACTGCTTAAGAATGAATGTCTCTTCTTCCTAGCCACTTTTCATGTAGCGTAATTCTTACCTATTGGATTCTGAGCAACACTGAAGTTACGTCCTCAGAGAATAAGCCCTTTGGTGGAAGCCCTAATATATTCAATATGTAAGGGAGCAGCTTGGTTCATGGTACAGGTCTGACAGCTGGCCAGTAGCTGAAGGGAGGAGATTCACTGTGGAGGGACCCTATGGGCATACCATGATGTGAGATGAAGAAACAAGTGCAGAGAAGACAGCTGCTCAGAGCTGTGGGAGTCTGACTTGGTGAGCATATTCTGTCTGAAGAGCCAAGGAGAAATGCAAGGCCAGATCCTCATCTGAAGAAATCAGCATCAAAAGTGTATTGATGCTCACCTAAACATCTGGCAATTAATTCTTCTTCTAAGTCTTTATCTCCCTTTTCTGGATTATATTTGAGTATGGTAAAATCCAGGATGTTTTAAATACTCTTAAAATATAATAGTTAAAATAAATAGTAACAAATGAGCAGGGTACATTTTAAAGAAAACCGATGCTGTTTTGAACTGCTGCCCCTTTAGAGAATTTCAAGTTTGTTTTAGCCCAGTACTTGCTTTGGCACTTTTCCCATAAATTTGGATTTAGCCCAAACCTGAAAGCATGACAGACCTGTTACATCAATTTCCTTATTGTGACCATGTTTCAGCAAGAGTGTCTCACATTGATTTTAATGGCATTTAAGGACATGCGTAACTGCATACATTTTTATTCTATATTTTTCAATTTGAGAATAAGACTACACAAATGAAATTAGGAGTTAATGAGCTTCTGAAAACCATTAGCAATGAGGACCAGGGCAAGGAGCTGTGCATCTGTACAAAAATGGAAAGGAGGCCAAGTAAAGATGACACCTCACTTCTCTTTTGCTACTGATATGTAGGCAGTTGGACACAAGAACCCAACTCCCATTACAGCCTGTCTGGCAACATTCTCTTCCCATCACTTAAGCACCAGCAAAACAGAAGAATCTGTATTAAAAAAAAATAGCCCAGCCTCTATTTAAGTCTTTGAGTAACTACATTCTGCAACAGTCAATTGTTTCCCAGTGGGAAGGGGGGTAATTCAGAAAAAAACCTGCTTGGATTTAACTTGAAAATCTGGCTCATTTGATTTTGTTGCACCAGAGTTTTGGGGAGCTTTGGCCTGAGTTTGTCACTGCTGTGGGGCCATCTGAAAAAAAACCTTGATCCCCCTCTGTTATGTTCAGAGACTCAAATAATGCACCACAGTAGCTAAGCAGGCCACAGTTCATTAAAGGTGGTGTAGTCTAACCATGGAGTCTGGCCCACAGAAGACAATGAGGCATCCATATTACAACTCCTGTGAATCAAAGTAAAACATTTCTGAATCAAAATGTTCATTTTCCACCAAAGAATGTTGGCTTTCAATTTTCTGCCAAAAGTTGAAATTTGTAGCAGGGAAGAAGGAATTTTTTCTAGTGAGCTCTAGTTACGAACATGATTAGGGGGCTCTACTGATGAAGCCTGCAACATCCCTTTGAAATTATCTGCTGAGAAGTTGACATATTAGTAGGTGAGAAGGGAAATTCAAATGTAAAGTCTGTATTATTTTATTGCATGGGGTATTTGGAAGAACTTTTATATTAACAGTTCCTGTAATGGCCATGGTGACTAAACTGAGTAATTTTGATCTAAAAATGAGAATTCTCGTACTTAGGTTTTTATGTGAGTGCCACCTCATTCATATACTGAGCTCTATGCTTTTGGAAATGGAGAGATATTAAGGGCTAAATGCTGCCCTCAGACATACATATATGCACACATGGAACCCATTAGTTTTATGGAGAATTGTGCATATGCCTCAGAGGGAAGTTTGCTATGCAGATGAGAGGTGATTTATTTTATACTGATGTCACTTCTCTCTAGGGCTACGTCTAGACTACATTCTTCTGTCGGCAGAGGGATGTAAATGAAGCACTTCGAAAGTGCAGATGAAGCCGGGATTTAAATATCCCACGTTTCATTTGCATAATCACGTAATGGCGCTCTTTCGAAAAAGTGCTATTTTGAAATTGAAACCGCTGTCTAGATGTGGTTCTTTCGAAAACCTCATTTTTTGAGGTTTACAGGATCTTTTGAAAAAGCGCCCCATTTTTGAAAGAACCGTGTCTAGACTGTGGTTTCAATTTCGAAATAGTGCTTTTTTGAAAGAGTGCCATTATGTGATTATGCAAATGAAGCATGGGATATTTAAATCCTGGCTTCATTTGCACTTTGAAGTGCTTCATTTACATCCCTCTGCCGACAGAGGGATGTAGTCCAGACATAGCCTAAAAAGTACAGGTTGAACCTCTGTAGTCTGGCACCCTCGGGACCTGATGGGTTCCGAACTAGAGAATTTGTTGATTCACAGGAGGTCAATATTGTAGAGGGTGGGTCTATCTTCATTTTTATTTTACTGACGTAGATAAATAAAACAATGCTTGCAGTGCTGCTTAATTATGTGTGACTGTACTGATAAACCCTGTATAAGCCTATGCCTAGCCCAAACTTATCAGCTCTTTTCATAACAAAGTGTTAGTGTTGTTACATAATTTTACTGTATTGGCACAAAGAAATAAGTAGATAAAGCATAACAAAACATTCTTATGCTTAGTTGTATTAACAATACACTCACTGGGTTTTTAAAAGACATTGAGGGATAAATTAGAGCTAAATAACAGCACAGAACACTGAAAGCTAGGACTGGCAGCTGTAAATAAACTTTACTGGACCCCAGGAAACTTGGTCATACTCATGATAAGTGGACATCCAGCTAACTAAAATCATGCTGGACCATGGATGTTGCTGGACTAGAGAGTGCCAGACTAGACAGGTTCAATCTGTATTAAAATATAATTATAGGCATAGAAGTTCCTCTTTTCTGACTTGAAATGTTTTGTATGAGACCAGATCATATTTTAGAAACCCACAGCAACTATTTTGGAAAGGAAAAGTAAGTGAATATGATGAAATGTAAAATTATGACCTGTCAGAAATTCACATGTACACAGAACTTTAAAATATATCTTCACAGTGCAACTAATTGTTTACCCTATTACTGTACTTACAACTAAAATATACATATGAAAAACCCAAGAAGTAGACTTCAAGGAATAGGTATAATACTGGTTTGAGAATGAAGATTGAAATTGTGGCTTATGCTACAAGAAAAGTAGGTATTCATGGTAGAACTCATTGGATGTCCATCTGAATGATAAACCACTGCACACAGCTTAGAACAACTGGCAACATTAACTCATCCATGTATCAGGGCCAGAGTAACAGTCGTTCCAATTAAGCGAGTGAGACTCTTATTGGGGGATACTTGACTGGATGATGATGTATGTCTTTTCCCCTTTTGTTGGAGTATTGCAATCATATTTTCTTGCATAATGAAATTCCATTTTGATCTTCAAAATGTAATGTCTCCTCTCAAGTAAATCTGGCTTTTTAACAGTCTCAGAGGGGCAGCTGTGTTTGTCTGTAACTGAAAAAACTTGAAAAAAAAAAGAATGGTCCTGCAGCACCTTAGAGCTTTCGTGAGCCCTTGATACTATCTACATTTTTTGTTAGTCTCTTAGGTGCTGCAGGACAATTTCTTGTTTATGGCTTTTCAACATCCTTCATTTAAAAACCTTTTATTTGTCTGGCAAAGTGGGTGTCCATGACTGAAAATGTCAAGTTGATTTCTTGGCTCCTGCCAAGCTCTCTTTCTCCACCCTTTTCTCTGATCATCCTTGATGGTTATGGAATTAGTTCCTTCTATATCATGTGTTCCTTGCAACTCTAATAGCAGAATATTAATTATAGCAGAATATGGTATAATGTAGTGCTCATAATCCCACTGATCTCTCATCCTGCTAATCTTAAAAAGAATATTTTTGTTTGAATAAAACCATCTGCCTTTGACAACCTACTCTATTTAACACCTTAATACAGTTTGGAGAACTACTGGCATTCAGTGACTGTTATGTCAGATTATGTGATGAGACAATCTAAAACCTCCCAAACACCTTCTAAATTTTCTGTGCAGAGTTAATTAATTTTGTATTCTACATTTTGGTGTTTAAGGGCCACTTTTTGAAAGCATGCATCTGCAGCTATGGTTTTATGGAGCAACAGTGACAACCAGTGGCCAGTTTGTCTAATAATCCAACGAGTTTTCACTATGGATGTCCTTGAGTTATTAGAAATTCACTTCCACTCTTTAAAAGTAACAAGCAGAGACAATTTATTGCCCATGTTTATCTGAACTTTGGTTATAAATAAAACCACTGTTTTGTCACTGTTTTGTCTCCTTGAGAATCTCTTTGTTTTTATCAGTGTGTGATGCATGACTATCATATGGGAACTGTAAGAGGCAACTGCCAACCCATGGTAACATCCACAATTCTGTCACCTGGGTGTGTGAGTCTGTGTTTTAAAAAGTTTGTCTCAATGATTAATCATGACACACAAATCAAATCTCATCAATAATATAAAGGGAAGGATTTCTTTTCCTCCTGAACAAAAAGAAAAAAGCTGCAATGTATCTGGAAGAAATGGGTCATTTTTCTTTATTAGCAATCAGTCTGGATACATGGTATTTGCTATTTGAACATATCTGATTTGAGAATACCCTTTGTTACCTAAAATTCAGGCCATTGCTTCTTTCTAGGCTTTTTAAAAGTCTCAAAATATTAATAGGGAAATAGCATCCAACGCTGCTACCCACAATTATTTTTATAAAACTGGGAGTTAAAAAAATCATGCTCAGCTTTATGGATTACATTAAGTTAATGTTGATTTGGAACCAAATTCCAAACCCCTTCTATGTAGTAGTATCTTACTCCATTAGTAGTTCTATTCAGAATCAACAGAACTTACTTATGTAACAAGGTGCTACATAACTCCAGTATGGTGCTTAATATGTAGCGTTGTTTTATATTTTTAACACAGTTCTATTTATAACATTTCAAAGCTCAGTACAAACTAAATGGTTTACTGCAAATGGGAAATACCAATCCCCCAGCATCTTATGACATTTATCCTGTATCAAATTGGTTTTTTTTCTCCCGTGTAGCTCCAAATCTTCATTTCCTCCTCACTGGCACTGCTTTAAGAGTGCTTATGGCAAATTTGCTTCTGTAATCATAACTTGAACCCATCTGGGATGAGACTGGCTGCGAGTTTAGTATTTCCGCTTAACATATTCATGATTAGCATGCACAGAAGGAGTGGAATTAGGATGAATGTTTTTGCAACAGTACAGATAAATCCTCATAAATGTAGTACAACAGCTCTGGAAATGCACAGTGCTGAAATGTAATGAAGCTGAACTCTGTAGAGAGTATGGTATTCTCAGTACCATGCCTCTCCTAATGAACTCATTTAGATTAGAAAATGGATTTAATATTTTATTGGAATTAACCTGAGCCAGTAAAGAGGATTACAATTTCTTTCCGTAAATATGGTGATATTACAGGGTGAGGTAGCATGTTACATGAATATTTAGCACTTTATGAATGTTGTCACGAAGCCAGAAAGAATATAAGGTAATTAGGTTTTAATACACTGATACTGTTCTTATAATAATTAAATTTTAAAAGTAATAAGTATATTTTAAAATTAGGTTTTTGTTGAATTTTCAAACTTAAGAAAGACTTAACATTAAAATCTGGTACTCTTTCTAAACAATTTCTAAACAGTGTTTTAGTTTAAAGTATTAAAATGACTAAGAATACTTGGAAAATGGGATAATTTGAATGAACGTTGTAGGAAGGAGAGGAAGAGGAAGTATTGTTTGAGTAACTGTTACTCCAAGAGTCGTCATCACCACAGTGCTCTCTGTTCATGACAAAACTTGTAGTTAGGCTGGGGAAAGAAAACTGAATATAATTTTGAGCTAAAAAAAGTATATTTTTCTGTTGGGACCTAAACTTTGCAAGCTTATGAAAAACAAACTTGCCCCTGTGCCACAATCAGTTACAGAAAGTCTTTGCATAACCATAGATTGATTAATAATCAAAAAGCTATACTCTTCCTTATAAAGGATAATTTAAAGAAATAAGGGTAAACTGTTATCTTGTTTATAATTGCAGAGTGAATATAAAAACAGACTATAAAACTTCTGTATCTTAGGAGCCTGAGACCTCCATTCCCTTCTATAGGTTAGATAGTCTTCCTGGCTGGACTATATCTCCCAGATCATACCTCCCATCATGCACCATGTCAGAAATCTATACTAAGTGAAGTAAGCTTGGCCCATCGAAGAGAATGATGGGAGGGAAGGCTGAAACTACAACTCCCAGAAGGCCTCAAACTGATAGGGTAATTTGAATTTTTGTTGAACAATTTTGAAATTAAACTGGCATTGCCATTAGTGGGATCCCTTATGGACACAAGACTCTACTGTCTTCCAGCTTTCTTACTACCATATCGATTAGCTTAAATCTGGGATCATGATCTATGACAAAAGAGAAGCTGATTTTTTTCACTATATTTTCAAAAGCTTTCAGCCCATAACACTGAACTCTTTTGAAAAAAAAAAAGGCCATTAGAAAGCCAGAGATGCTCATGAAGTCATACCAGCATCTGAAAAAAATACAAATTTCCCCTTATTTTGATAAAATATGTTTATATCATTCATATTCATTGAAATCTTGATCATCCTTATCCAGATATCCAGGTGAACATCACAAATTGCACAGGATGATAAAGTAGCAGGGATTCAATAATATAAAAATCTAAGATTTTTAGTCACAATGTCTTAACACATCTTTAAGTCACGTTTTTTTTGTATTGCTAAATAAGGTTTCTTCCTTGGACTCTTATCTCTGATCTCATTCAAAATTGTAATCTCCATAAGTGATTAAAATGACAATGTTTTATAGCCAGTGATTTAATTACTTGCCTAAGGTGATCAAAATTAATCAAAATAAAGAGTGAAAGTTTTGCTATTTTTAATACAACAGATATGATTCCTGAGGTTTTGATCAAATGAAATGGAGGATCAAATTACTCAATGATTGAACTGAGTAAAGGGCACTATGTATGTCTAAAATATATTTTCAATTAATTTCATGACCAAAAAATCAGTGTTTAGAAACACATTTGTATTTCACTCTGAATAACTTCCAACAGGAGAAATGTTTCTTCTTTCTCAGGTTTAGAAATCTTAATTAAAACAAATCAAGAACACAACAAAAACAAAAATAAAAGTATTTCATTACTTTGTCCTTGAAATTTTTGGTTTCTTTTCACTCTACTGTAGAGAAAAAACTGGGTACTTATAAGTTATGATTCAAAACGTTTCTGAACTCAACCTACAAATTATTGATATGCCAGATGCCAAATAGCTTAGCAGAAATCTGGGACTCTTCAAAATAGAACCTGCCAACCTGTATGGAAATCTCTGCCAATTACTTTGAGTTGATAATATTTAACCCATATATTTGTACAAATGTTATTGCTTAGTCCTACATAGCTGCTGCACTCCCATTTCATTACAAACTAATGTCATATACCATTAGCTGTTTTGACCGAGGCAAACTGATATGATACATCAGTATCTAAACAGAATCTTAGAAATGTCAGTTGTATTCAGCTGCAACAATGATCAGCATGAGAATAATTATATGTTAAATGCTTTTATTATATCTTTTAAAAATGAAACAAAAAGGCATAAATTGGCAGTCAGGTTCATATAATCTGTTTGCAGCAAGGGACTATAGGTGGTGATGGCCCAGTCATGGGCAAATCATAGGAACCTGACTCCATAGTTAAGTTCAAAAAGTATGTCAAAATGGTGATGTGGACTCTCTATAACATGCTTTTATTATATCTGACCGTACCAAAAGGAGGACAGGAGACATTGACAGGGTTTCATCGGGCCACAACTTTATTATCCAATGTCTGGGACTACCCAGCAGATAACAGTGAAGGTAACCTCTTGTATATTCCATAATTATCTGGGGGGGCTTTTACCAGCTCCCCTCTTCCATCCCTGTCATCTCCCCCCCTCCCCTGCAAATTGCTGGGACCTTACCCAGGATGAGGGGTTTCCACCCGCTCCCCCTCTTTTTTCCATCTTGGTGACTTCAGCAAATGCATTGCCAGGACATTCCCATCTACCCCCACCTCACAGAAGGGGCTCAGGTTGGCTGTAATAATAGGGGGGTTGGATCCCTGCCATACCAATCATAGGAGTCTGCAACTCTTCATCTCCTCCCAGTTCGTTCCTTTAGGGTGTGTCTAGACTACAGGGTTTTTTCTAAAAAAGTGGCCTTTTTTAAAAAAAACTTCCCCTGTGTCTAGACTGCCACCGTGTTCTTTTGAAATTAAATCGAAAGAATGTGGTGTTTTTTTCGACCGCGGTAAACCTTATTTTACGAGGAAGAACGCCTTTTTTTGAAAGTGCTCTTTCGAAAAAAGGTGTTCTTGAATGCAAACAGAGCTTCTTCGAAAGAGAGCATCCAGATTACCTGGGAGCTCTCTTTTGAAAGAGGCTTGTAGTCTAGACATAGCCTTAATGAACACCTCTTTTTAAGTCCTTTCCCAAGCAATTTACCCACTCAGAATATATAGTACCTTTCCTATGGAGTTATTGCACTGAACAGCTGCCATATGCTTAAAAATGACTTGTGACATATGGCCTACTGTTTATAATGCCATGCATGAACAAAGCCCTTCCTGAAACCTGGTGTGGGGAGGGTAAATCTAATATTTTACCACCTAAAAAAGGAGATGGGAGAGGTGGGTCCTGTCCTGCCTCAGTCTTGGTCTATGTAAAATGGAGGCTCCCTGTCCTTTTCAAATCTGCATCCTCAGGAGATTAGACAGCTAATCACTATATTAAGATGCATTTAGATTTGTTTCTGGGTTTGAGGTCTGCATATTTTTTTTATTTTATTCCTTCTGGAGACAGATCAATAGGATCGTTTGCCTTCTTTACAGGGACCACTTGGGCATAAAGGGTAGAAAAGGTCTCAGGGAGAGATAAGTAGCTGCATAAAAGGAACCACTCATTTTAGAAGTGATGAAGCAAAGAAGATGCCTTACTCTGCAGTCATGGGCTCTCCTGCCTGCTTGCATCACAAGCTGTAGAACATCAGTGCTGGGATCCCATTGAAAAGCCAAAGTTCCTTGCCATCCGTGGCTCATCGACAGGCCTCTCTTGCCCATTCATATGAAGCAACAGCAGTCCCAGAGCAGCTAGGACTCCTGCAAGTCTCTTGCTTTATTTGACTCAACAGAAAGATCTGGCTGCCAGACCAAAAGAGAAGTTTAGATTTTGCCTGTTGGCTCAAACTTTCTAGTGAGCTACTGTTCTCTTTTATTTAAATTATGGACTTCTCAGTCTCCAGGGCATGTCAACCCAGCACCTTTTACAAACACCCCAGAAAGTGTGCATTAAAAAAAGAGAATCCTACTACATTGTGGTTGTCCACAACAGCTAGTCTTTACATAGTTTGGTCACAAAAACTCACCTTTATCCACTTTTGCTAGGGAACGTTTACATGGCTTACTTATATTGTTATTGATTGTAAAGCAGTTCTTGGATAAAAAGCATGAAGGAATAGAGTATTTGTACTGCATATTGTGCCACATAATTTGAAAATATAGATAAAAATGTTTGGAGAAATATGTCACTTATTCTCTACAAATGGATTTTGAAAAAAGCCTGAAAATGCAAGGTAGAATTTCCCACAAAGGGTCAGACATACATATATATTTGTGCTATCCCCTTGACAACTCTTATCTGCATCATTTCCAGTCCTGGTGATCAGTGAAGTACAAGAGTTCTCTAACCTCATCTGTTTTCCTTTAATCTTATGAGCAGACTTGTTGAAATTACTATCCATTCAGTAACATTTCTTCCATTATACTTATTTCTTCCTACTTGCCTTTTGCTTTTTAAGTGCACAGCGGGAGGAGAAAGGAGGACAAAATCCACACTCTTAAAAATTCAACTACCTCTCTCTCTCTCTCTCTGATGGACATAATCAAAATTCTGCAGCTTCCTCTGTGGTATTATATTCTTTACATGACATGTAGAGGCCAAAATTGATGTGAGCTGTAATTAATCTTTGTGAGGCTATACAGACCCCTTTAGTATGCTGGAGATAAGAATCACACTGTCTGCATGCTTAATATTATCAAGCATCCCACCACAAATCTACATTCAGGAATGGTGTTGCTTCATGTCATCAGAAATAGGTACAGGATATAGTGAGACAAAGCAACCTCATGACAAAATAGTCAGACACAAATTCACTTTATTTTATATGTGATCCAGTATGGGTTTGATTACTACACATCTTGTGTATAAATTAACTAGAGTACCTGACATTTGTCTGACACTTAAAACCCTTCAGGTAATCAATAAGACTAATATAAAGTGGCTGATTAAATTCTCCTTCATTACTAACTAAATTTTCAAATTGAAATTCAAATTCTTCTTCTCTTTACTATGTCCAAACCCATCTTCTAAGTCTCACTTTTGACTCCAGCAAATATATGGGACAAGCAATTTTTTTCTAGATTTATCTGTTTTATTGAACCAGAAAAAAAGGGTAAAGGTGAAAACTGTGGTGAGATATTCGCAGGAGGTTAACCACTACTAAACAGAAAGTTCTAATTCTGTCTTTCCCTAGCTTTTGTATCTCCCTAATCTTTATAGGCTGTGCATTTTAACCTCTCTTTTCCAAGACTGCATATGGGGTTATTATTATCCATACCCTGTTTCAAAATATTATTTCTCCCAGAATACATCCCATCGATTAGCAATTAACAAAGCTTGTCTCAGGTAAAAAATCCTTCTAAGTGTGAATCATATGTATGTGCTCCTGTAGCCTTGATATTTGGTTTGGATTCCTTCAATTAACTGCAAATACTTAGGTTAACAAGTAAGACTATTTATTAATAGTACTTATAATTTGAGTAGTGTGTTTCATCCAAAAATTGGAAATTAGTTTTAAACCCTCCAAAAGCAGGCTAAGTATTCAGACTTCATTCTGAGCATAAAAAACTTTATAACCTTGAATGACATAGTTGCTCCTGTTTTTCTGGCACAGTCTGTTCTGGTGATTAGAGCAGGGGATTTCATTGGGGTTCCATGGAAGCATAAGGTCCAAAAGGGTTAAGATAGGCAGGAACTTCGTGTTCATGGGTGGCAATCTCTACCACATCTGTGAGCCAGTCATTAATCAGTAACTTTAGTGAGCCAAAAATTTTCTAACCAAAAGAAGAGACCATCTTTAATCATGTTGTGAGGTTTCTGCTTAAAACTGCTCAGGTAGAATCATCAGCTGAGGTCTATGCAATAAATGTACAGTTTCATATACCGTCTGAGTGTTTTCTATTAATTTACTACAAAATTCATTATTTTGATGATGACCATGAACATTTTTCAAAGTAGTGACATCCCGAGCACAGTTCTATTGTTCTCCAGGGTCACATAGGTGCTCTTATGTGAGGTCATTTTGAAAATGTTACCCTTTAAATTGATTGTTTGAAATCATGCTAGGCTAGCATCCCACATATCTTGTGAATGATTTTGTAATAGCATATTCAAACAAAACTCTCTAGTTACATGTCTAGTTAATTTTAAAATCTCTTCCTACTAAGATTGCGAATTTAACTCATACTTTTCTCCTAAATGAGCTGAAATGGTATAAGTGAACTAATGGGATAAGTAAGAAATGAGATGACAGTGGTTATGGAGATTAAATAAGAAAGGGTATTGTCATGGATCTAGTTAGTTCTTCCTGTTGGACACTCCTTAGGGTGCATCTAGACCACATTCCTCTTTCAAAAAAGGACTGTAAATGAAGGAAATAAAAAATGCAAATGAAGCACAGATTTACAAATCTCGTGCTTCATTTCCATAATCTCATCCGATTGCTTTTTCAAAAAAGGTTTTTCGGAAAAAAAAGCAGTCTAGTTGCGGTTCTTTCGGAAACAAACAACAACCCTTTTTTGAGAGAACCCTGTAAACCTCATTATTTCATGAACCCTTAGTTTTTCTTAAAATGCTGAATCCCATGTGCCTTCACTTACTGGCATTATTCTTGGCTTTGGCTTGTAGGCTCCCACTCCAGGTGTAAATTGTGTATTCCGCTTTTGGCAGTGAGGACTCTTGCAATCTGCAGAGCAAAACAAAGCATCCAAAACAGGTGAGTAAGGTCCATTGCAATATTGTTAGAGACCCATGCTTTGTGAAAAGGTGCTGAGAGAGCTCAATTTCTGAGTTCCAATGTGTCTTGGTTTTAATAATCTTCATTGTACTGTTGCCTCAGTTATCTTGGCAATAATTCATCAATCCAGGAATGGAACTGAGGCAGTAGTATCACGGAGAGTCTTTCAGCCACTGATGCCCAAGTTAGTCTCTGGCCATGAAACATTTAAAGAGCAGTGACATTTGGGCAAAGCAATGTCATCACGGAGAAATCTTGACACATTTTGCATGTAAACCAGGACTGAATTCTATCTGATCTCTCTCATTCCACTGCCTTATTACAACCAATAAAATTATAGGTGAATTAGATAAAATGATTGGCTGATTTACCTTTGATATCACAATGACCCCCTCTTAAATGTAGCCTGAGCTCTTGCCCTGAGTGTGTCTAATCATAACCATTAGATGCTATATTAATTAATGACTTAAGGATAGTACATTTCTTCAAATTTAGCCTATCCACACAATTTTAATATTAAATGCATTAAAAGTCTAGTGAGTAGGCAACATTCTGTAAAAATCATTCAACGCACACCTATTGATGAAAAATCTACATTTTTTTCAAGGATTGAGTTTTCAATTTTAACTCTAACTGGTTTACTTGTAAAATATCAGGAAATGTCTTATTCTTATTCTCAGGTTTTATTCTCCCCAAATTTATAGAGTATGTACTGTAAGTTTGGGAAGAATATGCCATCTCTCTGTTTTAAGTGCAAAATGAACTCCGATTTCACTATAATGTGATGATTGGCACTTCCAGAATGTATTCTAAAATATTAATTAGAAAGTGACTGGATAGCTCAGACAAAGTGTACCCGTAGATGAAGTCACTGTTCCAAGTACAGTCCTATAGAGTAATGACTAATCACAAAATTACAACTTGATGTGGCTGCTCAGGAGCCTGTGAGAAATATGGTGGTAAATTCATTCCACTTCCCTGTCTATTGGTCCACACTACAGAAAACAAGATCACAACTATGATCATATGACTATGACTATAATTCTATGACATTAAATGTTTCCTTCACTATCAATAAATAAAGAACTTCAGTTTCCAGTATCATCCATCTGGCACTTTTCACAAGCACTGAATTCCTTTAAAGTAATAGTATTTTAGAGTTAGCTATACCTACTAACTTCAGGAATAGCTGCTTTTAGTAGCATCCTTTTTTCCTCTGTGTTCTCATAGACTCATAGACTTTAAGGTCAGAAGGGACCATTATGATCATCTAGTCTGACCCCCTGCACAATGCAGGCCACAGAATCTCACCCACCCTCTCCTAGAATAATCCTCTCATCTGTATCTCAGATATTGAAGCCCTCAAATGGTTTAAGGACCCCAAGATGCAGAGAATCCTCCAGCAAGTGATCCGTGCCCCATGCTACAGAGGAAGGGGAAAAACCTTACAGTTGTCATCTACTGTACCAGCAAATGCTCACTGACCTATGAAATTATCATTGTTTTTCCCCTGCCAATATAGCACTGAACATTCAGTTTGGCCACTATACTATAGGTAGAAACTTGGCCATTGATGTTGGGTTTTGTTTGTTTGTTTTAGTGAATTTTTCCTTTGGAAATCAATGAGCTGCTTTGAAATGGCCATTTCTTAGGTCTCTAATCTCTTCTTTAGCTTTTCCATTCTATCAGATCTCAGAATGATTGAAGTCTGGAGCACAAAATACTCTTGTTCTCTCAAAAAAATCTTTCAGAACCTTCCATTTTTTTTTTAAATCTGAAAGTCTCAGCATCAGATGTTGAATTTGGGAACTATTTGGTATTTAAACATAGAATTTTGATTTCCTTTACAAACATGAAGAAAATATTTTGGTTTAAAGATTCTTATACAGAGCCATATCCTGCAGTTCTCAAGCAGGCAAAACTATTGATTTCAATGGATGGTCGTTTTCATGCTGTTACCACAATTAAACTCGGACTTTAGTAGAAGTTTTGTCTGAGGACTGTAGTTTTGGCCCTGATGTTACACTGTCTGACAAATACCAATAAAATGTTGTAGCACAGTTTTGTGCCTACTATTATTAAAAGGCAGCACCTGTAGAAAAATTTCCATAAATACTATATTACACTTTGCCATTGAACTACACCTGGAAGTTATTTAAGGATAAAATTATATTTAAAATAATTGTCAGCTTAACTTCAGTCACTGGGAAACATACACTCGTATTTCTCCTCCACAGAACAATGATGGTGAAGAGGCTCACTAGAAAACAACAGAACTTTAATTGATAGATATATATGTGTGTGTATATAAAATATTAAGTAAAAATACCCTTGTCTCATGCAAGCAATCTCCTGGAAATTGAGTAACATTCACACTGTTGAACTTTATATGCTACATATTTCATTTTATCTTGTGAAGTGATCCTTTAAAATTCAGTAATGATGTAACAATGAATTGTATTATTTGTTTAATTCTCTACGTATCTTGTAGTTGCATTGCCCTTAAAAATGTTCAGAATTTGCCCCAAGATTTCTTCCCTCCTATGGAGGAGCTCATTCCTTTTACTTAAGCAATTTGTCAAAACTGTAGGAATGAGGAGACTCGATATAATCATGTATTGCAAGCAAAAATTTTGTCTGTCTCTTTATCTGAGTTTTACATGTATGAGGAGTACCTTGAAAAATTGACTGCTGATATAAAAAAGGTGTTAGGAGCTAACTATTCAGAACCCTATGGACATATCACTAGAGGAGATAGATCTGTCTATCAAAATATAAATGATAACACATGAGACTTACAGCCTATCAATACTATGGGGTTGCATTTAGGCACTTATTTAGTGTCTTTATTTAAAGTTCAAGCTTTAAATTATTATTTTGGCTTGTTCAATCTGTTTGTGGAGAAAACTGCCACTAGGCTAAGAATCTGGCTTATCACTCCTACTGTTTATAGAGGAGCCAATATTCCAGTTATTGAAACTGTTACAACAACAGGGAGATGAAAATTCAGTAGTGACATAACTAGAATATTAACTGTATCACAAAGGCACAGTATGAATTATGTCCTTTACCTTACAATTAGCTCTGGGTGAATGGACCCCTATGCCTTCATGGACCCCTGTTGAAGTAAATGAACCCTACTCACTTTCTGTACTATGAAAGATAACTGCAGATTCAAGGCATAGCAATGTCAGAAAATAGATGCAGTAATTGTTTGTAGTTTTAAATGGACATCGCCACCACATTGTGTACATATAACTTATAGCTATAAGAATGACATTCCTTTATCTGCCAGCTTTTGCGAAGTTCTGTTTTGTAATGAATAACTTGTCCTTAAGTGGCTAAAATCTATATTCAGATGTTATGTAGGGGATTTAATTTTAAATAATTCTCAAGAGAGTTCAAAATGCCAGTATGAATAGGTATAATTTATTTATATCTGCAGCTCACGTATTTCAGTTGTCTCAATCAGAGTCAAATGTTCATAAAATTGATCAGCTTATGAAGTTGCTGCAGTAGCACACATTTGTACAATTCATTGTTTCTTACTACTGTCAAAACATGATTTATTTGAAAGCATGTCTGACATTGATAATGATTCAACAAATGTATTCTTAGAAAGGAACTTATTGGTCTTTATAATGGTTCCATTATTGATTACTACGACATCACTGATTCCTTCAATTTGTTGTGCTGTACCTGTTGTGCTGCTTTTTTGAATAGCTCAGTCTTAAATACTTCAGAAGAACAATACCTGTACTAACTTTTGGACTGCATTAAGTGGATTGTAGCATTGCGGAGGAGGTCAGGATGCTATTCATGTATAACTGTACGAATAGTTAATTTTATGTAGTCAAATTATTATCTCAGTAGCCTATTGCAACAATAAGTCATTGCTGAGGTACTAAGTTTGTGTGCATGATATGAGGATCATATGATTTTTTCAAAGTCTGAACTAAAATATTTTGTGAAAGCAACTTAGTTTTGCCTCCTGTTGCTCTAGAAAGACAGACTAGCCAGATGTATGTGTTTAGGAGCTACTGGAATCTGAGGCAGTGTTATGGGTTTGAGACTGGGATCAAAGCTATTCTCTTCTTGGAACATACTTTGTCCCTCTTTGCAATATATCATGTATATTGATCTAACCAGTGTATGGACAATGTCTGTGAAAAATGTCTGTTAAATTGTATCCAACGTGAGCTTTGTGTGTTTTAAAGTTTTGTTACAAACTCAACCCTCAGACTAGGTTTATCCTAGGCTCATATATTAAGTGAATAGATACAATTTCTGAGCAAGTCTGGGTCAATTTGTGGATTTACATCAAAACTGAGTGAAATAAACTAGATGGGATCCATCAATTTTGACAGAGTTTGACTTGGAAATTGTCTTTGAACCTGAAACTCAAAGCAAAAATGGTTGCATAGACCATTGCGAATCAAAACTTCAGAAATCTGCATAACTGCACCTCTATCCTCATGGACAGTAAGGCTATGTCTAAACTACATCCCTCTTTCGAAAGAGGGTTGTAAATTAGACATATCGAAATTGCAAATGAAGCTGGGATTTTAATTTCCCACACGTCATTTGCATAATAGTGTCATGGCGTTTTTTTGGAAAACGCTATTTCAAAAGTGAAATCACGGTCTAGACGCAATTCTTTTGAAAAGAAAAGCCATTTTCAAAAGATCCTGTAAACCTTATTTTTTGACCGTGACACGATTATGCAAATGAAGCATGGGAAATTCAAATCCCGGCTTCATTTGCAATTTCGATATGTCTAATTTATAACCGTCTTTCGAAAAAGGATGTAGTTTAGACATACCCAAAGAAAGACAAAATAGTTTGAATCCCTGAATAAGATTAATAAACTTATGATACATCAGGTTAAACTGTGACCCTAGTAACTTGACATGTGAAAAAGTAACTCCACAATCTTATCTGAAGATTTTGGATTCCAAATGTGTAAAAATGTGAATTTACATGCAGTATATAAATAAAGCATTTAAAATTGTCCTCCACTGTGTATTGAACTTGATCGTTATTGCAGAAAGTTTGCTTAATCCTTTTAAAATATGTGTGCTACCATTTGTAAATGCAATTTTCTGTTCCAGAAAACATGCTTATTTTTTTCCAGGCCAGGTCTACAAAATATCAGATGTCGTAATAAATGCTACTGCCACTGAGTTTTATGATGTGGTTAATAATACTCCTGGAAACAGCAAACTATGCCTGTAAGATTTGCAGATGAACTCTTTCCTGAAAATAGCGAAGTCTGGGTCATCTTAGAAGCAATCAGGGAAAAAAAAAAATATTTTTGCCAGTGGCCAGGCATTTGTAGGATATACATTTTTGTTTCATACCAGTGAATGATTGAATACACATTGACGTTGCTATCATTTCTTTTTGTGGTACAGTCTGTTCATAATATTTGCTATATCACTGACCATTTCCTTTTAGGTTAAATCTAATACTTTCCTCCTGTATGTAATAGACCATTCAGATTTTCATGTGTTTGTTTATTTTGCTTCTCTCCAGTACTCCTGTCGTTGCCCCATCTGTCTCATTTAAAAATGAAACCAAAGTACACTGGGGCAATGTTTTTACTCTTTAAAAAGGTGTGGTGGTTTTTTAAAGCCTTTCCAGGATAGATTTTGGAGAACTGGAACTCCTCCACTATGTCTGCTACATGAAACACAGTAGCTTTCTGTGGAGGAAGTTATGTTAAATGCAAGACAGAAGAGTAGGAAGATTAAATTATGGTACCTGACCTGAGTATTTCAGGGAGAAGATAGTTGTCCTTTCAGGACCCAGGAACTTTTTTCCATTCTCCTTCCTCTCTAGCTCAATATCCTTTTCTGCTGTAGAAACTTTAACTTCAAAGAAACTTTGTGAAAGTCCTGTCCATTGTGTTACAGAGAGATCCACATTTTCTACCCTGTCCATGCCCAGTTCTTTCTGTCCTCAGGCAGTTGTATACTAAATATGGCCTGAAGCTGGGACCTGCAACTTAATAAAGTAGTATCCACACTAGACTTTTATTAGCTCCAAAAAGTGATTTTTACCCACAAAAGCTTATGCCCAAATAAATCTGTTAGGGTGTGTCTATGCAGCAAAGTTATTTCGAAATAACAGCTGGTATTTCGAAATAACTTTACTAGCGTCTACACAGCCAAACCGCTATTTCAAAATTAATTTGAAATAGCGGAGCGCTCAATCCGAATTTGGTAAACCTCATTCCACGAGGAATAATGCCAAATTTGAAATAGCTATTTCAAAATAAGTGCTGTGTAGACACTTATATCGAAATAGGGGGCCTCCAGCCTTCCCAGGGTACCCTGGTGGCCACTCCAGCCTCAACCAAGAACACTCCTCTCCTTCCCTCCTCCCCAGAGCCCTTAAAGGGGTTGACCCTGGCCACAGTGCCTATGCCAGCTCCAAGCCTGCCAGCCCAGAGCCAACAGTCACTACCCCTGACCCAGTGGCCCCAAAACATGTGTTTAGTCACGTAAAGGTATAGATAGGTATCTAGTGGGACATTTCAAAAGCTCTCATGTGCCTAACATGCATATGTACTTTTGAAAATCTTTTTAGATGACTAGCTGCATATTTAGGGCCAAAATACCTTTTAAAAATCTGTCCCTATATTATCTAACCATACATAGAGCAAGTTTATATGACACAGCACTGAAAAAATTGGCAACTACCTGTGGACCTATCCACAGTGGGAGCAGAACTAGTGGTCACCATGGGGGTAATTTTAGGAAGAACCAGTGGTCACAATAGTGGGAAATTATTGGAAGAAAGCTGAAGTATACTGTGTCTCCTGCCACGAAGGAATACTTGAACTATTTAGTTGAAATCTGCTGAGAAAGGAAGCATCTCTACTATAGGGAAAATCAGGACTTTGAGCCTGCCTAAGGGGAATTTCTATGTTCATCTTCTAACTCTCAGGAAAGAACTAGAGCTGATTGCTGGAATCTTTTAGAGGAGTGCACTGAATTCTGCTCTGCTAAATAAGGGAATCCTGAATAATTTATTTCTCTACTTTCCATGCATAGCATCTCAATGCAAAGGAAGGGAAATTCCATATTTTTCCATTTTACATATAAGGAAATTTCACCTAAAAAGGTGAAATGACTTGTCCCCAGTCAAATTGGAGTGTAGGGATAGTACTTGGAACATCACTTTTATCTCCTGATTTGCTGATCCATTGTACACTAGACCATTGTCTCTCCATATAGCTTCTGGATTTAATTTTTCTCGTAAAGGGTTCCAGATGCTTCATTTATGAGGCATGGCAAAGGATCTCTTATACATACATATGTATTGTGAGCTTATCTGTTCTAACCACTTGAAAAGCTGGATGTGAGTAAAAGCAAATGATTTAAGTTAGCTCCTTCTGCTGTATGGGAAACAATTTTAAGTGGTCAGAACACCGGCATTAATTTGTGTCATCCTTTTTAAATGGACAACAGGTAACAGGAGAACAATAAAAATACATTAAAATAGTTCATGTGTGTTTTGACTAGTTCTAATACTATTTCATCTTCATTTGATTTTAATAATTAGTGTTGGAGTGTTTTTTTCTCCTTTGGAATCTTTATACAGGTTGTAGAAGATATGCTGCTGTTGCCTCTCTCTTTCACTTTTTTCTGAGGAACTTATGTGCATAGAAGATGAAGAATCCTTTACAAATATGCAAAGTTTCTGATGGCTAGATTGGTTCTCCTACTCTGTCTTGCATGTGAATGAAGACTGGATTGCTGGGTGTGGATAAGGCATCCTCCAACATTTATCAGTAAATGTTTAGTGCAAGAAACAAATTTCTGAACAGCAGTTATTTAGTAGAATGAAGTGTGATGGGCCATTTAGCTGACAGAGAAATCTATGTAAAGATTAGTAGACCTGCAACAACTTTCATGATTTTGTTAATAACAGACTGTTTTTTTATAAGGTATGGACAACATAAAATAACACGGAGGTCTACTTGGATTCTTGTTTGATAATCATCCAGCATTTTAGCTGCTTATCCTGGGTTTATCAAAACCTCTGTGGTTTGGATATTAGTTTTTTTGGAAACCTAGAGTTCAGATGGAGTCTTTCATGGAAGTTAAGTAGGCTGGTTCACATCTTGTCTAACCCAGTTCAGAATCATTGAATAGTTCCAACTAAAAGCAATATTTCTAATAAACATCACTTCAAAGATAAGAAAAGATTAATATAAACTGGCCAAAATAAAGTTTATGCTTGAAATTAGATGAAGAATTCTAACCACTATATGATGCTCTGGACCACAAAGTAGCACCCTGTAATTCCCATCATTTGTCTATGACTGTTATATTTCATAGAAAGCATGCCATGCAAGATACCACATGAAAGGTATCTGCTGAAACTCATTGTTTCATCAAAATATGTATATCACTGTTGTGTATGAAGTTATGAGATTTTGCTATATTGTGGTTGTTGAAATACATTGTAAGGTTGGGAGATGTCCACTGCTGACCAATACCCAGGCAAGCATTTAATGACTATTTAATGACTATTGATTGGAAGGGGAAAAGCAAACAAAAGATTTACAATTCTGCAAAAGAGTTGGGTAAACACCACACAATGAGGATAACTGAAGTTGATAAATATCTCCCCTGGGGCATGAACTGAGAGTATAAAATAAAAGTCATAGGCATAAAGAGACAACTTCTCTTCTCCCCCATTTATGCTGAAGGCTGGGAAGACAAAGACTTTGAACTGAGACAACTGGTCCCAGGCTGAGAAGGAAATCCAGCCTGTGCATTAACTGTAATCTGCATGCAATGTCTAGTGGATGAAATGTAGGGTTGTGCTTTTTATGAATTATTGAATCTACCTGTTCTCCACAAGAGGAGAGAATTTTTTAAACACTTTTTTTTTGTTTTCAAGATTTTGGGTCTAAAAGACAGCAACACCAGTATACCAGAACTCCATTCCTATTTTATTGCAGAACTGGCTCAAGAAATGTTTCTTCTTATAGGTTTTGTGGTGGTTGATTTTCTACAATACTTAGATACTCTCATTATTAGTATTATTAAAGTAATTCCAGGAGTTCTAGATTACACATAGCATCCAGTGCTCCTAAGGATACATTCTAAATAGACAAATCAGACAAAGGAAATGGAAAGTGTTTCCTCATTTTATATATGGGTACTTGAGGTACAAAGAGATTCAGACTTGCCCCAAACAACACCAGAAGTCTGTGACAGACCAGGAATTAAACCCTTATCTCCTGAATCCTAGTCTACTGTTTTAAGCATTTGATTCTTCTTCTTCTGCAGTGTCTGATGTTCCTTTATGGTGAACTAGTACAAGTGTCAGTAAAGCCTAATCACATTTATCATCTGAAATATGGCTAGCACTGAACTGAAAATGACTTAGCAGTAATTTTGTTTATGCATAGAAAGAAGAAGATACAATGCCAGGGGTCACTGTGTTAAAGCATACACAAAATCTTACTAATGCTGTATGTGCAAGCAGATGAGAGTGAATTAGAATGGAGTGAGAAGGCAAGAAGAGGAAGAGAAGAAATACATAGGTAGAATTTAATGTATTTGGAAATCACATAATTCCATATTCTAAGGAGAGTTAGGAGCTAAACTATCCTAGCAATTTATCCTAATTAAAAATCTAAAACATATAATTAAAACCTATTCAGACATTTATTAATGATTATGTAACCCTTCTGCCGGGTAGGCCCGGCAGCAACCAGGGCCGGGTTCTATATCTAGGAGTTCATTTCACACAGAACCGGCTCGAGCCCCTACCCAGTAGCCTGGGAAATTCACACACCCATGGGCGCTTCTGAGAGGCAATGCTTCCCCACTCACAAGCACAGAGTCTGAGTGTAGAAAAGAAACATTTAATGGAACAGAGAGAGAAGTCACATGGCATTAACTTGGGAAAATACCACAAACAGAGTTCATAGCCCAAACCATGAGCAAAGTCCAACACCCCAAGAGTCTCTGGAGTCCAGCAGCCCAAAATCTCCCAGAGTCCGACACCCCAAAAGTCTCTGTCCCTGGTCAGTGCCACCCAGAGTTCAAAAGTTCACCTGCAGGATTCTACCTCCCAACCTGGGTGGAAAGGGGGTTAAGGTGGCTGATAGGGGCACCTTACGTGGTCCGAGGCCAACGGCGCCACCTCTCCATCTGGTTCTGTTGCAGCCTTTACCACGAGCCACTATGCCACGCTCCAACAGCTGTCTTGTTCCACTCCGCTGGTCACCTGCTGCCGCTCCTACTGGCCGCCTGCTGTTCCCACTGGCTGCTCCGCTGGTTGCCTGCCGCTGCTCCTACCGGCCACCTGCTGGTCATTCCCACCAGCCGCTCAGCTGGCTGCAATGGGTCTGTCTCCTGGCCAAACCAGTGATTTCAGCTCTTAGTGATTTCAACTCTTTAGCCATCACCTAGACTGGCAAAAGATTCCAGTTTCCACTGGACTAGCAACAAAAACACTCCTCTTGGAGTTTGCTTCAGGTCTGTCCTTAAAACAAAAGGGGGAAAGAGGCAGGCTGGGCCAGTCTTACCGCTCACACCTGCCAGGCATGAATCAGGCTGACTCAAGCCCTTTAGCCCTTCCCCCCCAACTCAGTTCTCTCAACTCTGGAAGAGGGGAGGCTTGTTCCTCAGAGACCTCTTACAGTGATGGTGTCTCTCCTGCAAGCACTGGTGTCATGTTTTACAGTTTCCACATTTAGGGGTAGCATGATTTGTGACCCCCACAACAGCCCTAAATTATTTACAATACACCACATTCCATTCCAACCCTGATCCTCCATCAGCCCTGGCTGAGTTGAATTTACATAACCATACCTCAGATTCCTTCCCTCCTGGCATGAGCTGTATTTACATATCAACAGTTAACAGTTAATTATCTTGCAGAGCTAAACAATTGGAGTGAGTGCACCCACCCCCAGAGCAGCTCCCTCCTTTTAGCTGGCTGATAACAAGCAGTAGTTCAGCCCCTGCTTACATCTATATTGATACCAATATTTAAATGTATAATACATACATATTCCATAATGATGGTAAGATTTATTTTTCCTTCTTTGACCCAGAAAAGACACACTTGTTTGTTTATCGAATCATTCAAGGGCTGTGTATTTGGAGACCTCTCTGTTGAGTCTTGGTTGTATAATGGAGTGCCCTTACCCCTATTCAAGTGCTTAAAGGTGATTTCTCAGAGCTCATTCCTGCATCTTGACTTCTTATGCTATTGATTTTTTTCTCCTTCCGTTGATTAATATTTGTCTTTTTTCACTTTGGAAATCTGGTCTTGAGACCATCAACAAGGCCTTGTTCCCTTTGGCATGATGCCTGCAGCAGCACAATGTTTTAACTAATGGGTTATATTCCCATCTCAGTGTGTGCCTGGGACTTTCATTAATGCTAATGGGAGCTATGTGAGCGTATCAAGGCGAAATAGGACCCCTTAGCGTGAATAGAGATGGAAAGGACTGCAAACACATACTGTGTTACCAAATGGGTTTCTGGCTAGAAAGAGTGGGTGTCTAATCCTGCACTGAATTTTGTTGATATTTTTACAGATAAGTTTTGCTTAATTTCAACACAAAATGGTTAATAAAATGGATTAGCTGACATCAAAAGAGCAGATCATCTGCACTCAAATTCTTTTATTTGTGTGATTAAGTGTAGTCTTTAAGATACTTTAATATATTGAAAAAGAGAATCTATGAAATAATATAAGCAGGACCTTGGAAAAATCAGTTTGAAAAAGGAACTAGAGAAATGGCAGCAGCAGAAGTAACAAAGGAACAAACCTCTGAGAGAGAGTAGAGGCCTGTTAGCTTTTTTAGGCTTTAGAATGAAAGATTATACAAGTGCAAATGAATTGAGAGGATGTTGCAGGGAGTGCCTCATTCACTTTGCTTAGCATAGAAGCTTTATCAACCAGTACCTGGGTGGGGCAGTCACTAAACATGCTCAGTAGCTATTTCTGAAGCTACATCAGAAGTTTTCATTTAGGGCAAATCTTCTTGTAAGTATCACAAATTCACCACTTGAAAACAGCCACCACAGGGAGCAATTGGCGGTAGGTTATAAACATAGCCCTGTGTGCTTTAAACAATTGATCAACCTAGGGCCAAGAGAGGTCTGCTGTGGGGGTTGTCTCTCAGTTCCAACAGCACTTTGGATAGAGGTGTAATTGTCCTCGACACCTGAGAAGAAGGACCAGAGTTGAGGAATGTGGTTTAATTAGGCTACAACTTTATTAATAGAGTTAATCTGAGAACTTCTGGCAATAACTCATACAGAGAAAGTCATAATTCCTTCCATACTTGTACCTCCCTGGTGAGGGGTTGCCTTCAGCCCCCTACTCCTCCACAGTTGGTCCCCTGTCTGTTATTGGGACCTCTCTCACTTACCTCATATAAGGGTCTTGGAAGAAAGGGCTGTTGTCTCACTCTGCCAGATATTGATAGCCCAGCTCCAATTCTTGATCTTTAGGGGTTTTCTTCTTCTAAATTGACTTCCAAATCCAGATTGTCAGGGAACTGGGCCAGCTATGGAATGAATATCTACACAGGATAGCTGACATTGCTAATCTGAGTGTGAAAGGTGTTTTGGCTGGAGGGACTGGGTTTATGCATCCTTCTCCAGATGATCACGGCCCTGCACCCTGCTCAGGAAATGCCTTTTCCTTTCTCCTGACTATACCCATCGCCCAATCCTTAAAGGGGGGCAACCCATAGAAAAAAAGCCCTTACTCTTTTTTTCCTCACTACTCCAGACAAAAACCCCTAGGGAAGTTGTGGGAGTTAGCACATCATATATATATAGTAGCCCAAGAGTCTGTAACGCTGAAATGCTGGCTGTTCCCTCTGGGCAGCGCTGTTGCCTCCCTGGCTGTTCCCTCTGGGTGGCACTGTTGCCTGAGTCACGTTCTTCGCCTCCCGCCGTGGTGCTCGGCTGACTTCTGCGCCGCTCAGCTGGGCCGCCGCGGGGAAGCAAGCGGCACAAGTGGCCGTTTGGGCGCCGTGATCCCCATGCAGCACCCCCATGCTGCATGGAGAGCGCGGGGTCCAAACGGCCACTTGCGCTGCTTGCTCCCCCGCGGTGGCCCAGCTGAGCGGCATGGCAGGAGGGGAAGGAGGCAGGGTG
Organism: Rafetus swinhoei; assembly: GCA_019425775.1. Lineage (NCBI taxonomy): Eukaryota > Metazoa > Chordata > Testudines > Trionychidae > Rafetus > Rafetus swinhoei. The sequence continues at coordinate 182,361,746 of CM033437.1, read as the reverse complement.
GTGATGTACACGGCCGGGGGCAGGGCCAGGCTGTGTATGTCACCGCCCCATTCCCCTTCACCTCCTGCCATGGCGCTCGGCTGACTTCTGCACCGCTCAGCTGGGCCACCGCAGGGGAGCCCAAACGGCCACTTGCTCTGCTTGCTCCCCTGTGGCGGCCTGGCTGACCGGCGCAGAAGTCAGCCGAGCGCCACAGTGGGAGGTGAAGGGGGGTGGGGTGGTGATGTACACAGCCAGGAGGCGGGGCCTGGACAAGTGTGCATCCCCGACGGAGACAGAGGAGAGTGGAGAGAGAGTGAGAGGCAGGAGGGGGAGAAGAGAAAGAGAGAGACGGAGAGAGAGGCAGAAGGCGGAGGAGAGCTGAGAGAGAGGGGGGGAGGCAGGAGGAGGAGGAGGAGAGAGAGAAAGAGACACGGAGCGAGAGACCGTAGGCTCAGGAGAGAAGACCGACATGGAGGCGAGACCTGAAAATCCCGTCTTATGATGGGCTAATTGGCTAGTATATGCAATAGTTTACAAAAAATAGCTCTGAGATTTAATCCTTTACAGAAAGGCTTGAGAAGACAGAACTCTGGCCAAAACCCCAGCAAACAGGTAAGCTGAGGTGTAAGAGAAAGGGGAGTAAAGCAATTATAGATTATATTCTATTGATATCCCACACCCTGTTATGCTAAAAGGGTGTTAGGATGGTAATCATGAAAATACGCTGGTCTTAATGAACAGATGACATTAACAACCTAGAAGAATAAACCATTTTAAATGTACATGGATTTTTTTAAATGATAATCTAGGTTTGGGCTATAAAAAAAAATACTCTCTCTCTCTCCATAGGGTTTGTGCCATCTCTATAAAGAATCCGTGAGGTCTCTAGGCTGATGTTCTGTGGTGAAGAGAACTGCCATGTCATAAAGGAAGGAGGTACTGAGTTTTGGTCCTTCTAAGAACAATAGTATCCTAAATTCCTCCTAAATTCTAACCCAGAAAAGTTGTCTTTGAGGGGGGAGCAAAACATGGAGGGGGAGGGAATTTCTGCTGCATCTCTGTTTAAAGGAGTATGGTTTGATAACTTTTCTTTATACATTTGTGGTCAGAGCTCTAAATTTGATGTCTGGGAATTTGATTTCTCTGTTCACGTGAGCCATAATGAGATCCCCATATATTTTCTGGCTGGTTTCTCAAATGTCTTGCTTACATGAGACCTGCAGAAGCTTTAAATTAGGCTTCACCCTGTCTTGCTGAACATTATTTAAACCATTCAGAATGTTCAGAACCATCAAGAGCCTGACTCTTTGACTAAGTCTACATTGCGCATTCTTACTCAAGAAGATATGCAAATGAGGTGCGGCAATGAATATCGCCATGTCTCATTTGCATACCTAATGAGCCGCCATTTTTGCGCAAGGGTCTTTTGCGCAAGAAGGAGCAGTCTATACTGCTCCTTGCGCAAAAACCTCCTCTTGCACAAGAGCCGTTCTGCCTAAAAATAAGACTCATTTGCATATCTTCTTGCGCAAGAGAGCACAATGTAGACATAGCCTTTGTTGCCCTCTCCTTATGTAGTCATGTGCGATAGTGAAAAGTTGATGCCAAATACTACTACTCTTCTGATTAAATAGCACCATGTACCCACTTTGCACTGTTCTAAGTGACTGCAGAAAGCTCAGGGAAATAGAGCTCAGGCCCTTTGTTTTTTATAACTTAGGAAAAGAGAAATATGTTTACCCAGTCCACATCTGCTTAAGTTTCAGAGCATACTACTGGCGCTCAGAAAGTAGTTGCACCATTGATGTCTACTGCATCTATTCACCCTTACTGTGGTTGCAAAAAGAAGCCTGTTTTGTACCTTAGTATTACTAGATGAGAAATACCCAGTTTCAGGATCAAATACAGAGGAGGTATTGATGTATTATATCAGAGCCAAATTTGTTTCTCAGGACCCCCGAAAAAGGAGCTTCTGCTGTAGCAGATAGCTTGTCATTTGATTTATGGAACTTTTAGGGAGGTATGTAAAGAGACTCAACTTCTAACCAGGAAGCAAATGTGCAAGTAGATTTAGTACTTCAGCCAATTTTAAAATGAAATGAAGTTGTGGAGAAACCCAAACCAAAAATGAGGGAAGGAAGCGTTTCCTCTATAATTAATATTTGTCAAATGATAAAAAGAGAGAGAGGGAAAAAGACCTGTGTATATCTATTTTTGTCATCTGTATTGTAGAATTTTGCATGTACATGATTGTCATAATAGTGTCTTATCCCTGGAGCAAGACAAGGCTGCAGTGATTTGCTGGATTGGTAGGAAAAGAGTCTTTAGTTATCTACATCATTTAAGTTGTCAACCACCTTTAAAATCAGGTCCCTTCTTCAAAATGTATCTAAGCCATATGAGAATAGTGCCCTTAATGTATAGTACTACTCTGTGCATGATAAAATCAGGAAGATTGTGTCACTGTTATGCAATCAGTTGAGAATTCTCCATCATGACACACCAGATTCAGTTTTTGGATGGAGGAGGTTAGAAATCGTATTTTCCCAGCATGGGGAACTATCACACAGCAAGGAGTTCAAAGCGGAAATGACCCAACTTATAATTTTTAACAAACAGTAATTGTGTGAGAACAAGTTTAGTTTCTTCACAGCCAGACTTTCCAGTTGTTTCTACTTTAACCTATTAATATCTAAATAAAATTAGAAAACAACAACAGCAAAAACCAGAAAGCTGGAGAGATTGATATATGAATAAAGATAAAGCTAACTTTGGTTTGGCTAAGAGGCAATGAATGAAGTAGTGGTGGGATGTGATTGTTGATGAAACAACAAGGATAGAGATGATCATTTAGGGAGGCACAGCAGTTTATAAATAGGAGAGATTGGATGAAATGAAGAGGAATACTTAGACTGATTATCAAGAAAATATATACTGATAGTTTTATTTGGTTGTGGAATAGTCTCTGCAGGGGAAGTTGTGAAATCTCCATCACTTGGGACATTTTAAAAACAAGAGGAGACAAAATATTGGAAGCAATACAATGGGGAACAATCGTGCACTGACAGGAAGATGGACTATGTGTTTTCCATCTCTGTTAGGAACCTGTGCAATTTTGGTGAAAAACATGGAACAAATGTGATTTTTCTACAGAAAATGAATATTTTGTTTCTCATTTTTGTCTAGCCCAAAATAGATAATTTGAAGAATGCAGCAAGCTGTTCCCCACGGTTTCAAATTCTGATCACCCACACAGGCTGGCATGTTTTATCTGTAGCGTCCTCATTTTTACTCTATAGGGACTCAGAAAATGTTGGCAATATTAGCAAAGACCATGGTGCAATTGATCCTATGCCATTGAAGATGCAAAAGAATTAATCTGTGCAAAGATTTGTTTCAAGATAACATACTTTTCACAACTAGATTGGAAACAGCTTGTGATTCTGTTCCTCCTTGCTTTTAATGTTCTACCCCCAAACTTCCATCTTTTCAAAGGTTTTATTGATTGGCTGATTGGGTTCTTTTTTTGGGGGGGGCGAGAGGTTATTATAGAATTAAACAAAAATCAGTCTGAAGGATGGAAGCTTAAAATATATTTTTTGATCAGCTGCTGCTCTATTTTATTAGTGGTTCCTGCAGATATTCATAGTCATCTTTTTAAGGAACAACATAATTTGCAATTTGACTTCCTTGATTTCTTTTAAAAAGACCCTCTCAAACTCTCTCCTCCTTTCAGGAATAATCACATTTCAGTGGCTTCCATTGCTGAATGCAATTCTTGTAATGAAGATATAGATTTCAGTGAATAAAAGAGGGCCATATAAACATATTGCAGTCTGAGACTCTTTTGTAGAGAGCCATGTTTCCAACCAGCCCAGAGAAGTAATTAAAGGAAAATGTGGTTAACCAAGAAAATAACCTATTAATGACTATGCAGCCAGGAACTCTCCTGTTAGTTCCCATAAGCTATGTAGGGTCAGGCTGAGTCAGTTGTGTGGCAAACCTCAAAAGAAAACTTGATTGTTGCAATACTGGTTGCAATACTGGTTATTAAGTAAATTGCCTTTTGCACTCTGTGATGAATCATAGATTCAATTTTGACAAAGCGTTAGATGTCACTGGGCTGTCTGTCTTTTCAATTATAGCTAAATTAAAGATAATGGCTCACAAAGGTAAGCATATAGTAAGTGCAGTGACCAAAAAGGAGGATTTAAATTGTTGTATGCCCAAGAATTGTGTGTGCCAGCAGCTAGCAATAAAAATACTCAGAGAAGCAAAAAGTAAAGGTGGTCCACAAAAGACTGGCAATATAGTTGAACACATGAAACATCAGACATACTAATGGAGCATTGGACTGTGTTTTTGGGGAGGGATCTGAAAAAACAAATAAGCTCCAGTAGGAGATTCCTCCCTATTAAAAATAAATTCTTTCAAATACAATGATACTTAGCTCATACAATAACAATACTGGTCATCAGTTTCCTCTCATTATGTAGCAGTCCTGTGCAAAAACAAAATTTCTCTGAGATCTGAGGGCTTATAAATTTTAAGTTATTTCTAATAATGTCAAAATCACCAGCCTGATATGTTTGAATTTCTTGATATAGATAAATGTGCTCCAAATGAAAACTGAATAGTTTATGGCTTTTAAAATCTCATTATTCCCTTACATATTTCTGCAAATATGGACCAAGAGCTTCTAAAAGAGGATCCAATATTCAAATATAAGGATCTATTTGATGTTTTTTTTCCAAAAATGATGGACAGCTAGTGGTCATTTTGATCTAGCCCTAAACTTATTTACAAATTCAGCCTGTGAGATAAATGATGACATAAGACTCAATAGGGACATATTACAGAAGAATATTATTTACATTGATTTGGCATTCAGTGGATATGGAAAAAAATGTACATCTTAAACCTATCTGTTGACATGATATCCTGTGGGGAACTAATTTATCTGTTTTTTCAAGCACTTCAGTGGGGAAGCTTTTTTTGCTGTGAAATGAGTGCTGGGCCAGTTAGAATCCGTTACACCTGTGTAAATCTAGTGCCGTGGCATTTAATATTAAGCAATATGGTAAATGGTAATTTTTCCTGTGCAAGCTTTTTTGCCATAAGAAACACCCCTCAAGACTAATGTAGAATTGAATTTAGTTGAAGGAATTAAATTAAAGGTGATAAATTCTGCAAGAATCAGTTTAGTTCCCAACAGTCAATATCTGTTCCATTTAAGACATTCTACAATAAACATTTTTTTATTGTGTGACTAAGCCTGATAACCAGGGATCATAGTTTGATTTCAGTTTTCTCCATGGAAATCCAGATTAACTCCCACATCAGATAAATCAATGGAATTACCTATAGCCACTTTCTATTCCTGGTATCTCAGTATAAGCAATGGAGGTCTATACCAAGTCTGCATCAGATTAACTAAAAGCAAGCTGGTAGTTCCCTGTTCTGAATTTTGTTTCTAAAAAGAAATCTTCCAGGTGGTTCAAATACTGATTGTTAGACGTGAAGAGTGATTCCTGCAAAATATTTCTCACTGAAAATGAATAAACTCCATTCGACCCGCATCACTCTCAGGATTATGTCTCAACAAAAAATCTCCACCAAAGGCTTTTTCTGTTATCTAAATGATATAAAATTTGCTTTGATACAATAAAATGTTTTAAAGAAAATTTCATTTTGTGGTATTAACTCTATAGTGGGAATATTCATTGAGTCTCTGTATAGTACAGTGATCTTTTGAGATAAGCATACTTGATTTTCAAAATAGTGACTACGAAGGTTATGGAATGCTGCAAAGTACTGCATCTGTTAAAATTAATTCCTTACTAATAAACTCACAGTTCACCAGAGGCATCCTATCTTCTCCTGAGATTAAGGATAAGCAAATCAGTATAGAAAGAATTTCTAAAAAGTCTCTTTCATTTGAAGCTTCAGCTGAACAACTTTGAGAGTTGTAGAAGTTCAGCTAATTTTTTCTCTTCCACATTTTCACACATTTCTGCACTTCCTGTGTAGGACTAGACCCACAAGGGAAAGCACATTTATTGGTAAGGATCAGAGGCTTATATATTAAGTAAGCAAACTACTTACATGGTAGGTAAAATCACCAAACAAGTGATGACTGCTAAGGTGTACTTAACCCTCAGCTCCCATTAAAATGTATCAGAGCTAAGCAACTCATCACTTTTTGGGATCACACCCAACGTGTCTGCTTCTGGAGGAAATATTTCAGTTCCTGATGAATCCAGGAAAATGAGTAATAAGTTTTGAGTTTAATTGTGGTACAATAAGTGGTGTTTTTCAGTCAAATTTTAGGATGGGAAAGAGGCTTAGAATTGAATGCCAGCAGGTGAGTTTGTCTAATGGTAAAACATGGCTGTGCTTTCTGTAGGGTGTGTATTTATGTAAATAATGTATTACATCCAGGGAACAAAGTTGGAAGAACATTAAGGCTGCAAAGATAAGCACTCAGAGGTTAGGTGCCTGTGCAATCTTCCTGTGCATATGCAGTAAGATAGTCTATAATTATATGATCACACCCCATTTTTTGACAGAAACCCTCTGTCATTCTGTGTACATAATGGATGGTACTGATCAAATGTTTTCTTTTATTCTCACTGTTTAATGTGTGCCCCCTGCCTTATTACAGTGCATGAGTCAAACCTTGCTCTGAAGACAGAATTATTAATTTTCACTTCTGCTTTCCTGTGGAATTTATGTTGTAGTAGCTGAGTTCTTTACAAATATTGATTAATTTATTTTCACAACATCCCTGTGAGGTGAGAAGATAGTAATGGTCCATATTTTAGAGATGAATGGATGAGGTACAGAGATTATCCAATTTTTGGATGCCCAATTTGAGACGTGAAGGACATAATTCTTTTTTTTTCTAGAGTATAGGTTTGACCTCTATAGTTCAGACTTCCATAGTCCAGCAACATCTGTGGTCTGGAATCCCTGTGGGTGCTCCTGAGCTCTATTTAATCACCTCTAGTTAAACTTAAATAATTTATAAAATACTAAATACACATTGATAGTTTCATGTATCCTAATATAATGTAGATTGTCTTGTCTATCATTTCTCTTCTCTTTGCTGGTCACGGTTTGCCACCTCTATTAGGAAAGGATGATTTATAAAGCTCTTTTGAGGATAAATAGGTGAAATCCTTTATCAGGATAATCTTAAAAGATTATCACATTTATACAGTAGGTACCACTAATATTCAACATTTTAGACAGTTGTATTTGAATGTAGGTAGCAGAACTGGAGAATCAGATACAGCCTAGTTATAAGTGTAGGACTAATGTGTTGTGTTAACAATATGTCTTTAAAAAAACAGACAAATGGTAATGCAATGGTAAAAACGATTACTCTGACAAAATTAAATGATCAAACAATAAAAAAGGTTTATCACGGAAATGGTAATTTATATTTCTGTGTTGTTGTGTTTATGGATATTATGTTTACTTTAAAACAATCTAAGATGGAAAATTGTATAATTGTTTTGGAAATATTTATGAAATGAGACAACATGGGACAAAATGTAATATTGATTTTCAATAAGTTTTGAAGCACTGGGAAATTTCCAGAAGGCTGGGAGAAGGGTAATGTTGTGTCAATATTTTTAAAAGGTTAATGGAGAGGCCAGGTTATTATAGGTCTATCAGTTTGGTATCAATCCTCGACAATATAATGGCGAGGCAGATGTAGGATTTGATTAATAAGGAAATAAGAAAGTAATATAATTAATGACAGTCAACATTCCTTTATGGAAAATAGGTCCTTAAAAAGTAACTTGATATTTGTGTGTGTAAGAGAAAAAAAAAAAAAAAGAGAGAGAGATTGCAAATTTGGTTGATAAAGGTAATAGATTTTGGTAATGTACTAGATTTTGATAAGTCCTTTTGAATTGGTACTACACTATATTTCTATGGAAAAGCTCTAGAATTATATAAAATTAACATATATAATACATGGATAAAAAGCTGGATAACTGATAAATCTCAAAATATAATTGTAAATGGGTGATCATCACTGACTGTATGGATTTCTAGTGGGCCTGCAGGGATTACTCCTGAGCTATATGCATTAACATTTTTATCAGTGATCCTGAAGAAAAGCGTGCAGATGACACACAGATGGGGCAGGGGAGTGGCAAATAATGAAGAAGACTGATACATGGATATGCAAATCACTTAGTAGGAGGGGTGTAATTAAACAATGTCCATTTCAATATGGCTAAATGTAAGTGTGTCAATATAGACACAAAATATACAGGCTATTCTCACAGGAAGGGAGACTCTTTATTGTGAAAAGCAGTGACTCTGTAAAAGATCAGGAATCAAGGTGGATTATTAGCTGAACATGAGTTCCCAGTGCCATAGTGGCCAAAAGGGCTAACGTAATCCTGGGATGCATATACAAGGAAATCTGAAGTAGGCATAGGGAGGTCATTCTACCTCTGTGTTTGACAGTGGTATAATATTGCTGCAGTACTGTGTCTCATTCTTGTGTCCACAATTCAGGAATGATGCTGATATATTTGAGAGGGATCAGAGAAGAGCCATTACAATAATTAAAGGATTGGAAAACATGCTTTTTAGTTGAGTGATAGATTGAATTTTGTTCAACAAAGAGTAGGTTATGTACCTATATAGATTAAGTACCTACATAGGAAACAAATATTTGATAATAGACTCTTCCCTCTAATAGAAAAAGTTGTCACACAGTCCAGTGCCTGGAAGCTGAAACTAGATAAATCAAGGTATACTTTTTTGTGAGAGTAATTGACAACAGGAACAATTTACCAAGGATCCTGATGGATTCTCCATCACTAGCATTTTTTTAAATCAAGCTTGGACATGTTTCTAAAATACATGCTTTACAAATTATTTCTGGGAAATTCTACATCATAGACTAGGTTAACCTAGATATCAGAGTGGTGTTTTCTGGTCTTGGAATCTATAAGTTGTTTTTATATTTATGTGATACTAAGAAAGATAGGGGTATGTCTACACTTGCAGCCTAATTCAAACTAGGGCTGCAAATGTAGGCATTCGGAATAGCAAATCAAGCCCAGGATTTAAATATCCCGTGCTTGATTTGCATGTTCCCGACCAGGTGCCATTTTTTGAAATTTACAAGCTCGGACTAACTGCCCGCATCTACACGCGGCAGGGAAACGGGCGTTCGAAATAAAGCCCTATTTCGAACTACCTGTTATTCCTTCTGCAATGAGGTGTAATTGGGCAGCAGGAAGAGGCCTTCTCTGCAGGCTATGAACCTGCTTGCACTGTCCCACCATGTTGCAGTTATGCTTCTTGTGGGAGCAAGACGAAGAATCTGCCTCCCTATCTCTCCTTTAGAAAGATCATATCTAGAAAGGAAAAGTCTAGAACAACACGTTAGGGCCAACTCCTGAATATTCACCTGCAAATCATTTCTAGGCTGTGGATTCTGCTGTGCAAGAGAAAGTGTGGGTATTGTTGTTAGATGTTTGGTGGTGTGCGTATGTGTGTTCTCCCTATGTACTGTCCCAACTCTGAGCAGACAACTGGCACAGCACAACTTGAGTGAACCACACAATGACCACAAGATCCATTAAAGTACAAAGGCACCAGGCCAGGTTTATTGTTGACAAAGCACAGTAATAGCACCTGGTAGACACTACAAGGCTTCTAAAACATGTATGCCCGTGACAACGCAGCTCTGTGAATGGCAAGTCTTTCCATTGCCCACCTCATCTGGATGAAGACTCATGTAAGACATCTCTTTATATCCTGATAAAAACAAGTTATGTACTGCTCCTCGGACATACTTAGTTACTGCTCCCTGGTGTGTCTAGTTATTATCCATCTCCTTGTACAGGTTGGACCTCCTGGTCCGGCATCCTTGGGAACTTGCTGGTCCTGAAAGGAGAGAGTTTACCAGACCAAGGGAGGTCAGCCACTCTGCTGACAGACTCCAGACTCTCCCAGGATATGTCAGTGACTTGCCAGGCACACATGCCCCTGGGCCAATTGGCTCCCAGCTCCTCGGCTAGCCCGAGGGCTGCTGGGACTCCACTGTCTGAAGACTGACAGACAGCTACCCTGGGGCTGCTGGGTCTTCATGACCAGCCATGGGACTGCTGGCACTCCACAGCCCTGAGTCTGCCCTGGGCTACCAGGACTCTGCTACCCTGAACTGGGTGCTACTGCTATTGCTTCGGCCACCTGGTTATAATATTTTCTTTATATTTATCCTGAAGGAAAGTTGGTGGTTACATGAAACCTTCTCATGAAAACAAAATTTAATTCAACCCACAACAATATTAAGGGAAATCATTCTTATTGTGGAGCCTTAGACCATCATTTGTCCTTTTGAAAGCTGGTCATTTATTCCTATTCTTTCTCTTCTCAGCTCCATTTTTGACACTGTGATAGAACTTTAGCCCTCATCCTGCAACCATTTAGTTACCTTTGTAGCCTCTTTTGAGCAGCTTTGTAGAAAACTTATTCAAAATGTCAATAAGCTATGTCAGAGAGTTCTCCTTTTGTCCACTAATATTCCATTTTCTGAAGGATGCCTGAATAGGGGACCAAGCTATTACCTTATGTACAGTTTCCATAGAGGTCAACTTTAATTCTTCGCAGATCTGTGTCAGTCTCTACTTATGAATGTTTCATAAGACAGGTGTAGAATCAATGCACTGCCTTTCTCTTGTGGCCACACTTTTTCTCTGCTTTTTCTGTCAGTGACATTTTACGCCATATCTGAGTGTGGTGTGGGCCTAAGATACTCAGCTTGATTCGGTTTTATTTAAAGGAAGATTTAAATTGTTTTGGGGATCATTTCAGTTTGACATGTTTAAACTTAAAAATGAAATTTCTCATGTGTACTATGTAACTCTCTAAGTGCAGGGCTTCAAAATGGAACTCCTGACAGAACTTTGGCTATAGCTTGGATCCAGCAGCCATATATGTAACTTACACAAAGAGATATGAGAAGTGTGGACAGTTTTTTAGCTGGATGATAAACCATATAGTGGTGGGTTTTGAACAGCCTAATAAATTAAGAAATAAAAAATGGACTTTAGTTCTTTGAAGTTATTTCCCTCAATGTATCTTTGAAGTGTATATTATTAGTCTGTTCTAATGCAAAGCTAGCAACTGAAACTAATCTCACTAATGAGGTTCATTTGTTCTTTGACAAAGCAATAAATAGTTTCTTCAAGGAAAAACTTAACTAATAGTGTAGCTACAGCCTTATAATTAATTTTCTTCTCCAATCTTAGCAAGCATGAAAACAAACAGTAAATTTTTCATTTGTTCATCTCTTCAGAACAACTGTTTAGCACAGATATGCTTGATTAATGGATTTAATTTGTTCTCTTCTTCTGTAGTCAGTTTTCATTTTACACTGCTTATCAGAGGATAGGACAATAATGTGGGCATTCTCATTGTACTGTATTCCATCAGTGTCAGGGTTGCCTTCTAGCTTCGGGTCTGCATCTTTAACCTCTGTAGTCCTGCAGAATCTTTCATCAATCTGTGTTACAGTCACCTTGGGAAGAAAAGGCAGAAGCACTCAGTCAGCACTTACAGGTAGTAAAGTGTGTCATTATTTCTAACAAAATGCTGGCAGCAGTGTACCTTTCATTTCCAACAGAAATATGATTTGTGAGATCAGCAACCCAGCTGTTAAAGAGAAAATGTCAGTTAACAGTCTACTCACTGCTAGGTTTTTATATAAATATACACATGTATACACACAGGTATTACTCCCTGCAATTTCCATGTGATTCTAGTTCTACACTTTGAATAGTATTGTTATGTAATGCAAGTTCCTTGTATGGTTCAAGGATCATCATGAAACATGTAAGGGTAGTTAATTCATTTTTTTCCCAGTGGGAATTCTGCTAATATTTTTAGAGTCCAATATAACAAAAGCATTGAGCACTCATTTGAGGTGTGTTGCTTTCAACGGCATTGATGTGAACAGGAGTTGAGGGTATAGCTCCTTTCAGCATGGCACTCTTAAGTATGTCCTTTGGCCTATGTTTGATCTAAATCTTGTGGCAAAAATAAAACTTCTGACAACAATACATTTGTAATTACATTCTTAAGTAATTAACCTGATGAAGCCAAAAATATTCCATATTAAATCCAGGGACAATCTAGATGATGCTTAATCCTGCCATGAGGGCTGGGGACTAGACTTGATGACCTCTCAAGGTCCCTTCCAGTTCTAGTATTTGATGATTCTATGATTCTATAAATACAACATTATGGATGCAGTTGTAGATATACAATAGGTATGAAATGCAGCGTGCTCATTGGCTGAGGATGACGTGCAATGTTGTTGTTGGTATTTGAGTAATTCCTGCTGATGGTGATTGTTATAAGGGCTCCATTATATAAGGGCTGATTACATAAAATGGTTCTGAACCACTAAAGCTGAAAGGGATCAGATAATGGGTTTTGGTTTTAGACCATCTCTATTTAATATGTATTTTTAAGACTGATTACATCTTATGATTTCCAAACACCCAATTCTTCATTAAATACACTGAGATAGAATGATTAGATATCTAACACGGCTGCCCTAAATGAGACAAGATCCATGTTCACATTCACTAGGCTTCTAAATTGTGGGACTTCGCAGTTTTTAAAAATGACATGATTTATCAGACAGGCTATGTCTACACTGCACTGTAGTTCAAAATAAGATACACAGTCTGAGCTATGCAAATTGTTTATCTTATTTCAATCTTATTTTGAAATAACTTATTTTGTAATTTGGCGTTGTCTACACCAGTGTTTCTCAACCAGTGGTACGAGTACCCTACCAGTACTCCCAGACTTCAATAGAAGTCTAGGGAGTACATCAACACAGCTGAAATTTGGAGAAACGGAATTTTTGTTTTAAGTTTTACAGCGCTTTATTATTTTGGTATTTTTTACACCCAAAAAATTTCATCAACCTCCCAGCTATGATTAAGTTGTTTAAATAAATGTGTTGCAATGGTAGAAAATTGTTGTGTATGTCTGAAAACTGTAAGTACTGGGGGTACTTATATATTTTTTTAAAAGGGGTACTTTATAAAAAAAAAAAAAGGTTGAGAAACACCGGTCTATACCGCATCAAATTTCAAAATAACCCGTTATTCCAAAATGTCCGTTACTCTTCGTGGAATGAGGTTTACAGGGATTTCGGAATAGCAAGCCCAAAATAATGGGCTTGCTGTTGAGACAGGGGATAGCAGTGTAGACATAGCCCCAGGGATTAAATAAGTGATTGCACTGTGTGTTCAAAAAGTGGAGGGCAAAGTTTAAGGTTAAAACTAGAATTAGACAAAGAAATTTGACCAAAAACTTTCCTTTAAAATCAGTTTTAATTAAAAGCTAAAATATTAATGGGAAGTTGATAGGTTTAAAAAAATGTTTTTTAGGAAATGTTAGGGCAAATGAAATGAACATTTTTGTTTTGATGTGGTTTTTTTTTCAAAGGATTTCCTCCCACCCCCAAAATTTGGATTTTTATTAATTTCTTCTTTTTTTGTCTCTGAATGCTATTGGGTGAAAAATGTTCAAGTGTGTGAATGTCAATTATAGGCAGGTTATTTTCTTTTATTTTTAAATATACGTTTTCCAATTTATATAGTATCAAACTTTTCCATATTGGAAAATGATGCAAACTGACAAAGAAAAATTGAAACACTGCAATTTTGTGTATTTTTTCTAACGTTAGACAATTTTAAAAAAATTACAATATAAAAACATTAAAAAGAGAAAAGGGAAGGAGGGGAAAAATCTCTAGATATTCAATCTATTACTTTCAGTGGCAAAAAAATGAAGCAACATGGAGAAAAGAGGAAAAGATCAGTGAAATAAATCAAAATTTCAGATGGCAGATGGACAGTTTTAAGCTTTTCTTGAGGCCTGAGGAAGGAAAAGTGTCGGAGTGCTTAGGGCTTGTTTACACTTGACACGCTTTCAGGGGCATGCTGCTGTAACATTCCAGTGTAGACTCTATCTTTATCAGTGGTTCTCAAAGTTTTGTGCTGGTAACCCTTTTCATACAGCAAGCCCCCTCATAAAATAAAACACTTTTTAAAATATTTAACACTCTTTTATAAATGCTGGGGACTGACACCTTGCAACCCCCACATAATAACCTTGTGATCTCCTGAGAGGTCATGACCTTCAGTTTGAGAGCCCCTATGATGGGGTGGACTAGGCCCTGATGCCCCCTGCTGGAGGCCTTGCTGCACGCTGCCCCAGGGAAAAGAGCAAGAGAGAGTGGTCCTCCAAACACGATAAAATGGCCTCAGCAGAGACAGCCAATCAGGGCCCAGTAGGCCGATATGAAAGAAGCTGCTGGGCCAGGGCCTGCCAGTTCCTCACTGGAGCTCAACCCAGCCAGATCTAGGCTCTGACTGGGAGGACAGCAGCACCTCAGCCAGCTCCAAGTACGAGCTGAACTTTAGACCTGGTTAAGGCCCATGTCTAGGGACTAAAGACTAGCCACAACTAGCAACAAAACTCTACAGGGTGTTCAGAACCAGGCCTCAAAGCCCTGAGAGAAAGCAGGACAGAGCAGCATCTTGGGGAAGTGGCCCAGAGAGTAAGGTAGCAGCAGGCACTAGTGACTCTGAGCAGTCAACTGTTACTCACAGGGTCCCTGAGCCCGGACCCAGAGGAGTGGGTGGGCCTGGATCCCCCCAAGCCACAGTAAGGGGGTAAGAAGATGTCTGGTCCCAGGCAATGGGATGGAAATCTTTCATTAACATCTTCACCCCCAGAGAACAGCCGAGCCGAAAGTTGCAGATGTGCCCTTAGCCACAGAGGGGTGCTCAGAGTAGAGTGAACCCTTTACAACCCCCGAGTTGTAAAGTGAGGGATTCTCCTATCTGCATAACTATTCCACCTGCTCAAGAGGTGGTAGTTAGGTTGGCTGAAGAAGTCTTCCATTGATGTAGCACTGTCTACCCCAGGCATCAGTTTGGCATAGCTACATCTCTTGGAGGGTGAATTTTTCGCACTTGTGATCAACACAGCTGGGTGAACCTAACTTTTAAGTGTAGACAAGGCCTATAATGAGACACAATGCTACAGCAGCACAGATGATGTACTGTACTCACTATAGTGAGATGCTACCTGAATACAAACTGGATATGACATTAGAATGAGTTTCTAGCACTGCCTTCTGCAAGTAGGACCAAGTTCAGGCTCTCAACAGTGAATGGAAAAGACATCTTGGTTACTGTTGAGTGACATATTAAGGTTAATTAGGAGGAGCATTGCCAGCAGATCTAGATAAATGACTATTCCCCTTTATTCAGCACTGGTGAGGCCACATCTGGAGTATTGTGTCCAATTCTGGGCCCCCATTACAGAAAGGATGTGTATATATCGGAGTCCAGGAGGGCAAAAAATGATTAGGGGTCTAGAGCACATCACTTACAAGGAGAGGCTGAGGGATTTGGGCTCATTTAGTCTACAGAAGAGAAGAGTGAGGGGGGATTTGATAGCAGCCTTCAACTAAGTGAAGAGAGGTTCCAAAAAGAGGATGGAGAGAGGCTGTTCTCGGTAGTGACAGATGGCAGAATGAGGAGCAATGGCTTCAATGGGGGAGGTCTAATTTGGATATTAGGTAAAACTACTTCACTAGGAGGGTGGTAAAGCACTGGGATGGATTACCTAAGGAGGTGATAGAATCTCCTCTCTAGAAGTTTTTAAGTCCTGGCTTGACAAAGCCCTGGATGGGATGATTTAGTTTGGGTTGGTCCTGCTTTGGGCAGGGGGTTGGACTCGATGACCTCCTGAGGTATCTTCCAACCCTATGATTCTATTATTCTAACTGTTAATTTAAGAAAGTCCTGCTGTATGAGGATTCAGATATAAAGCAAAATAGCAGCTCTTTGACCCTGGCTTACACCCTATCTAACTGTAAACAGAAACACCATGTTGTTGGAGTCTCACTACATTCTATTAACACTACATCCCTAATAGCACAGGTCTCAAACTCCTGGCCCATGGGCCATATCCAGCTGGAGCTGTCGCACAATTTAGCCATGGAGTCCTGGGAGAAGGGTTGTCCGTCCCCATTCCCCAAACCGTACCTCTTCCCACCACTGTACTGCCCTTCCACCCATGGCACCCCATCCCTGAGGATATGGCTTCAGGGATTACCTGAGGGGCCTGGTGTGGGGCAGCAGCAGTCAGCCCCTCTCACTGCCTGCAGCAGCAGAAGCCACAGGAAAGGGGAGCTTAGCCAAGCAAGTGCACCCATTGAGTGCATTCCACTTCCCTGGAGAGTGGGAGAGGGGGTCCCAACCTCTGCTTCCCCCCTGCACCAGGCACCATTACATAAGAACATAAGAACGGCCGTAGCGGGTCAGACCAAAGGTCCATCTAGCCCAGTATCCTGTCTGCCGACAGTGGCCAGCACCAGGTGCCCCAGAGGTGGACCAAGACAATGATCAAGCGCTTTGTCTCCTGCCATCCCTCTCCAGCCTCTGTCAAACAGAGGCCAAGGACCTCATTTTATCCCTGGCTAATAGCCTTTTATGGACCTAACCTCCATGAAATTATCTAGCTTCTCTTTAAACTCTGTTATAGTCCTAGCCTTCACAGCCTCCTCTGGCAAGGAGTTCCACATGCTGATCACCATTGGTGATCCCTGAAGCTGTGTCCTCAGGGGATGGGGTCCCATGAGGGGAGAGAATGGATTAGGGGGTGAGAAGGGATGGGGTTTGAGGAATGGGAACTGAAAGATATACTCCTGGCCTTCCGGGACTCCCGGACCAGATTGCACAACTGTTCTGGCTGGGGATGGCCTGTGGGGTGGGAATTTGAGACCCCTGTCTTAGAGGGATATAGCAACAACTACAGTTCCCCAGACATCTAAGGCAGTGCAGCTTTAAGCGCACATTTGACCCCTTTGGCTCCAATCCAGCACTTGCTTAAATTGAGTAATTGTGCCAAAGACTGTGACTACACATTTGCTTATAGTTAAGCAGGAAGGGAAGTGGGAACCAAAAGGAACCAATGAACCAAATTACTAGAATAGATTCTTCATTTTAATTTGAACAATCTCAACTGAGGCTTTGACAGTAGCCTTGAAAGTTATGAAGACTATAGTGAAAACTATTGTCGTCCTTTTATTCCCTGCCAAATAATACAAGAAAACAGGAAGTGAAACGAAAGGCAGTAGACATAGAACAAGTAAGTGCCTCTAGGCTAATCCAGCCCAACAAGTAAGCCCAACACTGCTGCCGGAATTTTGAAAGGTAGTGGATAGTATTTGGCAATTAGTTTTTTAAAATTATGCAAAATTAATGACATAAAGTAATCAGATGTCCTATGTCAAGGTGAAAGCTGATCATTGGGGAGGGGGTGGTCATGCAATATGTCACAGACACAATGCTTTCACAATAAACTTGTGTCGGTTATAGCATAGGAAGTGTCGATCATAGACTGATAAGTCTAGTGAAAAGCAGAAAACAACCAGAAGTGCTTAGTAAATATCAAGTCTTCATTTAATATCCCATAAAACCTATTAATTAACTTATAAAAGTTCCAACAGCATCAGTCATATGAAAAATACCTTGAATAAAATCTATCTTTAAAGGCAAGAACTCTGAAACTCCTTAACTCAAGTTTCATCACACGTGTGCTGAGTACCTAATCTAGACTAAGCTTTCCAATCTTGACTGTGTTCCTAAGAATAGCGTAAGCCTCAAACCCTAGAGCAAACTCCTGAGCTCATCTAATTTCCAGCATGGATGAGCATCTTGCTGGAAGATGAGTTTTAAACTCCATTAGCTGTATTGCTTATTATCATTAGCCAATCCATTCCCTCCATACAGTTTCACTGGGAAGCTGTAGTGCTTCCCCAATTGCAGCATTAACACTAGATTGTGCAATATAAAGAGATGAATAGTGGTACATCCAATTCCTCCTCACCTGTGAACACTGTAGCTTTCATTGATCCAGGAAAAAATGCATCTAAACATTGACTCCAGGTAAGAATACCAAAGTTTCATTGTTTAAGGGGAAGCCAAGTGTGGATTATGAACCCTCCAGTTGAATTCTAGTTTCTTATATTCCCTGGAGACTTGAAACAGTATTCCCAACCCCAGAGGTTCAAACACCAAAGTTACGTCTACGGGTCTCTTGCGGAAGAGCAAAGGCAAATGCAGTGATTATTTGCATATGTCATGCTCTCATTTGCATTTCTTTTTCCTTTCCCTTTTGTGCAAGAGGTTTTTGTGCAAAAAAGCGCTGTGTAGATAGCACCTTTTTGTGCCAACCCCCCCTTTTGTGCAAGAGCCATTCTACCTCAAAGGGGGGTTTTGTGTAAAAAGGTGCAGTCTACACAGTGCTTTTTTGCACAAAAGGGAAAGGAAGAGGAAATGCAAATGAGCGCTCTATTTGCATTTGCTCTTCCGCAAGAGGCTCTAGTGTAGACGTAGCCTTGCAAGAGCGAGACTCTAACAAATCATGATTTGTATGGGTAGTGCTGCAGCAATACTGGTCTGAGCACATTATAGAAACAAGGTGGGTGACTTGGACCAACTTCTGTTGTGAGAGAGACAATCTTACATGGAGCTCTTCGAGTCTGTGTAAGGGATCTAAAGAAGAGCTCTGTGTAAGCTTGAAAGCTTGTCTCTTTCACCAACAGAACTTGGTCAAATAAAAGATATTGCTGCACCCACAAGTCTGTCTGAAAATGATGGGGATTTCTTTGATCAAAATTTTTTGGATTGTCTTTTGATATTCTTTTTGAGCTCTCCACCCACTTCCAGTGTGTGTGTGTGTATGTGTCAATTAGTATGGGCATCTTTAAGTCAGGTGATTTTGGCCCATGCTGCAAGCACAAGCACCAGTTTCCTACAGGTCCCAGGGCTGCTGAGCCTCTCACTCTGCCCCTGGCCCTGCTCCCCTGACTCCTTCTCCCAAGATGTCACCCTGCCTCTTCCCACCCCTGCTCTGTCTGGCGCTTCTTCTTCCTGCTCAGTCCCACTCCCTCTCCTAAGTACTACCCATTCCTGCTTCTGCCCCATACTCCATAGAATTCCATAGAATTTGATCATGGGACTCACTGGGAGGAAGGGAGAGGAATTGATCAGCAGGGCTATCGGCAAACAGGAGGCAGTGAGGAGGAGGGGGTGGGAGGGAAAACTGGCTTTTTTTTTCCTGTGGGTGCTCCAGGACTAGAGAATCCAGAGTTAGCACCTATTACTGCAGTAACTTTCTTTCGCTTCCAGATGATTCTAGCTTCTTCCCAGACTCCAAAATTTGAAATTGTTCTGTTCCACTCTGCCCGTTCCCCAATCTAGCAGTAAATTATGTGCTAGCCAACCCCATTTCTGCTTCTCTTGCAGCTCTAAGTGGAATTCCCCCAACCCTCCTCCGAGACCTGATGTTGGAGGGAGTGATGGAGGGGGAACAGAACAGACTGAGCCACTGTTCCGGGAAGGAAGGACCAGAGCTGCTCTGAGTTGCTTTCCCCTCTCTCTCCTTACCTTCCTCCTGTAAGAGTGATGTTGACTGCTTCCACTCCCCAATTTCCTACACAAAAGCTCAGCAGAGGATAGGATTGCTTCCTGTGAGATGCAGTAATCCTAAACCCATAAACTGGACAGCTGGCCATGGGTACTAAGCATCCTTTCAAAGCTCAGGAAAACTTCCACAAAAACAGGACGGCTAGCAGTGTAGTGCCAATTCAGATACTTTCAGTGGGGGTGGGCAAACGTTTACGATCAGAATTGAAGTTATTCAATAAAAATTTGATGAAGAATTTTTGATAGATTTCTACATGGTACTTCAAACCAAATAAAATACATACAATACATAGTTCACTAAAATAGTGCCAATTACAAATGCTATTGAATGCTACATTTTTGTCCTTGGGCAAGCTTATGCTTTTTGACACAGGACTCCTCCTTGTTCTCACACTTTTCAAAGTGCTGTAATGTGTTTTAAAAAGATATTTCAGTAATACACACACACATTGGCGCACAAAGCAGAAGTTGAAGTACCTTTTAACTTTCAAGGGTTTGAGTTAAAAATCACACAAAGCTAAAAACCCAGCAAAGTAAAAGTTCCCCTGCATTTCCTCCAACAGGCCCCTATCCACCACCTCCCAAGAGTCTCAGACCTCAAAGAAGCTGACCTATTGTGCACTCAGGATCCCCAGTTCTTATCCCTCCCTGTTGGCTCAAGGCTTCCTTGTGGGAATAGGTTTTAGGGTCTTCTCCTCTATGCCCCACAGCCAGTTCTGTTCCCCACTCCCTAGAACAGAATTGCAAGAACACATTAACTAGGCATCTTTGTCCCACTAGCAAAGGTTCCCCCTTCCCTGTGCCACAGTTCCCTGTCTCTTCCACCCTCCTCCGCAACACTGCTGTCTTCAGGCTTCCTTTGGTAACTGAGAGTAGCTAGCTGCTCTGGGTTCCAGCAGGAGTGCCTACCAGATAGAGTGGGACCCAGTTACCTTACACATGCCATCCCATGAGCCCCTGCCTCCTCCACCCAATTTCTTATTGTGCCCTTCCTGCTGCTGCTTTCAGGCTTCCTGCTAGTCCTTGGCACTGAAGAGCTGCTGTGGGCTCCAGAAAGTTGAGGACTTGGGTGCTGGCTGTACTTTCACACATGTGAGATGTGTGGTAGGTCCTGTGTCACTTAGCAAGTACAGGAACCTTGGAGAGAGTGCTTGTGGGAAGCTGCAGCCTCAACCAAAATCATATTACTCATGAGGAAATTCAGGGCTGGCAATACTGGTTACATATTGTAGGGGGAAACTGAGGCAGTCCATGGTATCTTGCTGAGAACTGAGAACTCAAATCCTAAATCATCAGGCCAGGCCTGGGAAGCACAAAGACAGGCAGTTACCGTGACCGTGGTTCCCCTGGCAGCTAAATTCTAAAGGATCCTCACTCTGATAAGGCCTGGCCGGTACCAGCCAGGCTGCGCGGTTTTTCTCACTGTCTCCTGTAATTTCAGATTAATCAGTTTGGATCCCAAGGACTGTGCCAACGCAAGGAAGTAGTCATCTCGCAGTAGACACTTCACAATTTCAGCAAAACAAGTTAACATCAACATGTCCATTTTGTTTATGTTGGCTCGTTTAGCTTGTTAGGAATAACTACCTATATTACTGATAACATGTTTAATTGGCAATGGGCGGAGATACTGTGTAACCTTCGTAGTTCATTGGCTTATGTGCTCATCTAATGTCCGCTGCTAGACCTATCAAATCACTTCCCCTCCGTCCATCTGCTGCCTATATAATCTAATGCCGTGGTCACCAACTGGTCGATTGCGATCGACTGGTTGATTGCGATCGACTGGTCGATCGCGAGGCCTCGACCAGTCGATCGCGAGGTGTTCAGGTCCCCGCACTCCCTATTTTCCCCCCACCCCCGAGAAGCCTCACGTAGTGCCGGCTTCCCGCGGGGTGAACAGCAGTCCTGCCTGCAGCTTCGCGCCACTTCCGGGGGTTCTGGAAGTGCACTGGCTGCTCCCCTCCCACAGCTCTGTGGCATGCTGGGTGCACTGCAGGAGGGGGTGTCATCCCCGAAGGAGGAGTGCGGCAGCTTCCCTGCACCGCAGCAGAGGTGAGTCGAACGCAGGGGTTTCCCTGTGCCACAGGAGCGGGGGTCGGCCCCGGGGCAGGTGCGGGCGGGGGTTTGGCCCCTGGGCAGGCGCCCATGGTGGTTTGGCTGTGCTGTGGAGGCGTTTGGCCCCAGGGCAGGTGCCCGCGGGGTTTGGCCCCGGGGCAGGCATGCACGGCAGTTGTCTGTGCCACGGGAGGCATGCGCCGGCCCCGGAGGAGGCACACGCTGGCTCCCCTCTGGGGGGCGGGGTGCAGGGGACTCTCTGCCCCCAGTGCCCCCCTCTTCCCACTCCCCTCTACCCTGTTCCCTCTTCCCACTCCCAAGCCCCCTGTCCCCTCTCCCCTGTTCCCTCTCCCCAGCCTCAGAAACCTGTCCCCACTGGCACCCTATCCCCTGCCCTCCTGTCCCCCTGTTCCCTCTCTCCTGTCCCCAGCCACAGAAACCTGTCCTCACTGGCACCCTGTCCCCTGCCCTCCCGGCACCCTCTCCCCACTCCCCAGCCCCCTCTCCCCAATCCCCAGCCCCCTGTTCCCTCTCCCCACTCCCCAGCCTCAGAAACCTGTGCCCACTGGCATCTTGTCTCCTGCCCTCCTGGCATCCTGTCCCCTCTCCCTTGTCCCTCTCCCATCCCCAGCTGCAGAACTCTGTCCCCAGTGGCACCCTGTCCCCTGCCGAAGCACCCACTAGCACCCTTTCCCAGTACTATGTCCCCTGCTCCCACCAACACAGTTGGGGCCACATTAGTGAAGCTTGGGGGGCAGGTTGGAGAAGGGTTTTTTTGCTTCTCACTTGTGTGGCCCCAACTGACTTTTCTGTGGGTCAGTGACCCTGACTCAAAACAGGTTCCCTGCCCTTCTCAGAAATAAAGACAATACAGAAACTTTTGTGTTTGACATAGTATTTTATTTGAAAATGAAGCCTGGCCAACAAGCCCCCAGTTGGGGCCAAGCCCCCATCTGTCCACAGCATCATAACACTCCTGCACTCCCCTTTCCCCCAGACCCTACATCTAAGCCTATCATACACTGGAACCCCCAGCCCTGAGCCCCTCACATACCCCAACCCAAATTCCTGAACCCTCACATCCAGAAGTCTGTGGCTTGCTTAGTACCCTAACCCTACATCTGACCCCAACACTGCCCGGCCTGGAGCCCCCTCCCCGAGCCAGCGTCCCCTTATCCACCTCCTCCTGCATCCAGATTTCCTCCCAGAGCTTGCACCTCTCACCCCTTCCCACACCCAAATCCCTCATTCCCACCCCGGAGCCTACACATCCTGTCTCAACTCAGCGAGGGTGGCTAGACTGCAGGAGTTTTTCAAGATTCCGGAGATAGCCCAGAAAAACTCTTCTGCATCCAGGGATGCGTTTGTTCTTTTAGTGGAAGAGCAAACATGATCTTTTGGTCACCCCTATATTCCTCTTTCCACAAGGAATAAGGGGGCTTCCGAAATAAGGATTTTTCTGACATTTGGTCCAGCCTAGACAGGCCAAATGTTGGAAAAACTTCTTCCTACAGAAGAATTGGGAAAAAAGCAGCAGTATAAGGGTTGGGGATAGCAAGTGATGGAGAGGAGGAGAATAGAGAGGGCGGGGCTTCAAGGAAGGGGTGGGGCTTCAAGGAAGGGGCGGGGTGGTAGATCTTGGCTTGTTCTGTCATTTAAAAAGTGATCTTGGGTGTAAAAAGGTTGGAGACCACTGATCTAATGTATGTTTTGCTTAAGTTAGTGCTCTCCAGGTTAACCCCTGGTTGGTACCCCATCAGCGCTGGTGTTCAGTAAATCCTCAGCTTGTTTTCACCTGTACCAAGTGTGTCCGGAATTATTCCCTACAAATATGATTCAAGAAGGAGTAAATACAAAAATCATTGTGATACTGACAAACTAGTCAACCTGAGCATGACCTGTGACAATTTAATCAGAGACATTGCAATGTAATCAAAACAATCTACTTGCATGTGAATTTCAAAGAGATGTATTAGATTAGCAATCATTCAACCTATTTCTTGTAGTAATAGAAATCAAGTGTTGATGCTAAGTGTATTTATCCCTGTTTACCTGTTTCTTGTTACAAGTTTAACAATATAACCAGAATACCTTATAGGTGCTAATTCCATTTCATGTTTTAACTTGCCTATATTATGCATGTGGGTGGTTCAAAGGATCAAAGATGTAAGATACAGTAGGAAACTAATAATATTATTTACACTGTCTTCAGCTTAGTTATCTATGCTACAATGAAGTACTGTCTAATTGCCTTATGTGAATGAATGCAACTAGTTTACATGTGTATGCATAGGAAACAGAAGATTTAGCTTCAAAGCAAAAATCTGCACTGCCTATTCTTAATCAGGAGAAGGTACTGCTGTAACAATTTCTGTAAGGAGACTTAATGTTTTCTAGAAGACTATAAAGAAAGTGTCCAGCCTGGCTCTTTTTTATCTCTGCCAAAGTTTAACAGGGAAGGCCTAAACCATAAAACTTGGGTCTTCATTTATCCTGGATTACCCTGGAATTCTCTTGGGAAGAACTTAAACAGACTTTATGCTTGGATTGTCTGTTGAACTATAACCTTTTAAACGGATTCCAGAAAGACTTACAAATCAGCAGCCTCGCCATCTGTGCTATCAAACTGACCTAAGGTCATTACATATGTTCATCTGTATTTTGATCTTTTAACTATTGTAACTCTCTTTTTTATTTTCCCTTTTATAATTATTTAATAATAATATGTTGATTACTAAAGGATTGGCATTGGCATAATTATTGGGTAAGATCTGACATCCATGTTGATCTGGGAATCAGTATTCAGTCCTTTGGGATTGGTGAATCTCATATATGGTGAATCTGTTTTTCAGTAATTTCTCCATATATATTCTTTCCCTGCTGCCAGACTCTTTCCCTGTGACAAGGAAAGTCTTCAGCAGCAAGGAGCTGCCCACGACTTTCTCCACCACTTTCCCTTACTGGAACCTTTCCCTGTGGGAAGGGGAGGCTCCAGAGATGGGGAGATAGCAGGATGCTATATTGATAATAATAGCAGTGTAGATGGTGTGTAGAGAGCTTGGGGTGTGCTTGGATATATAGAGAGCCATACAGTGCACATAACCTGAAAGTTTCTGATATGATTCACCTAAACTGTGCCTCACTGTCTGTACTGCTATTTATACTTAGGCTTGGGAGTGTGCAGACTATGTGTCCTCCATACTGCTGTAAGGGGTGTTCACTGATGTACCCCTGAGGGAATGTCTACACAGCAGGGCTAAAGTCAAATTAAGATATGCAACTTGAGCTATGTCAATTACATAGCTTAAGTCGAAATAGCTTAACTCGGTTTTTGGTGCTGTCCTCTTCCTTCCTCTTCCCTTACTCCTCATGAATGAAGGTTATAGGAGTCAGAGAAAGAAGTCCTCCAGCTTGCCGTTATTTCAAAATAATGGCTTGCAGTGTAGATACGCTCTTTGTTATTTCGGAATAACGTCAGTTATTTCAAAATAATGCTGATGTGTAGACATAGCCTGAGAATACACATCTTGACCTGGGCTCTACTACTGCAACTGAGATCAGTTGAGTACTCAAGCTGGGGGCCCCTCAAATTAAAAGGGGGAGAGGCTGTCAGGTATTTCTCCATGAAGGCCTCTTGTCTTTGAAATGCGTGTCCTTCTGAGTTCAGAATACCTTCTAGATGCTGAGTTAGGGGGTGTGCTGCAAAAACTTTTTTTTTCTGGGAAGCCACTTGAGGAGGATTGATGAGTTGGTGTGGTGCATCCTTTGGGAATTGGGGAAAAAGAGCATTTGTTTTTATTGTGTTTTGCTATGCAGTAGTTGTAGCTATTTAATAGAAAGAGAACATGTTCTTTTTTGCTGTTTAATTATTCTGTGTATATATGGGATAGCAAGGGATCCTGGAACCCAAATTAGGCCTTCTGTTACATACTGTTTATAAGCAGGTATATCAGATAACCTATTTCTGTTAAATGGAGTGGAAATTTTTAACACAGAAGACTTACTAGTTAGCAGCATGTTAAAAGTACAGAGAGCCTGCTTCCATGGAAGTCAGTGGAGATTTTGCCAATGAGAGCAGAATTGGGCCTGTATAGTATCTTCAAGCAAGTGAAGTCTTTCTCTTATGAAGGGAAACAGTGACATAGTGTGATATGAAGCAGATTAGCTATGTCTCAGCTTCTCCTGGCAGCGCATTATGTTCATGTCATGTTCTTGAATTTCATTTACAGATAAGCACTGTGAGTAATTGTAACATGCAACTTAAAATTGTAATCTACTGTTGATATATGGAAACACAGGAAATTAGATTTGAGGGCATCTTTCAACTGACTTTGTGTGGAGTTACTCTATATGGTTTCCATACACATAACACATCTTTCCCTCTGTCACCTCCCTCCATTTAATTTATTTTAAAGTCTGGTGCAGATTATGGGTACAGATAGAAGAAATGGACTAATGGCAACTGAGCCCTTAAATTAGCTACTTTAGATATTTTCCTTTAATGCATTAAGTCACATAAACCTGGAAAGCTGTAGTGTTCACACATTACCTGATAAGTCTGAATAGTATTAAAACCTTACTATAAATGAAAGTAATTACACTTTAAGTGATATTTAACTAAACAGCAATATTATAGCATGGCCCTCCATGTCTCTTCCAATGCCAAGAAGTTACTGAATTAGAATTTGGTTTTATAATATCACTGTTCCTATTTAAGGTATCTCTCTTAGGGCGAGTCTACATAGCACCCTAAACTCGAAATAAGATACGCAATTTGCATTACGTAAATTACATATCTTATTTTGATTCCATTTTGAAATAGCTTATTTTGAAATTTGGCGCATCTACACAGTGCTAAATTTTGAAATAACACACTATTTTGAGACATCCTTTAACCCTCATGGAACTAGGGTTACTGGGATGCCGAAATAGCGTGCCTGTTATTTCGAAAAATATTTTGAAATAACGGGTGGCTTGTTAAGACTTGGGGTAGCTATTTCAGGATACCTCCAGTATCCCGAAATAGCCACGCAGTGTAAATGTGCCTTCACAGCTTTCACAGAGCAATTATTAAAATGTGGGTTGTATTAGTGACATCTTAGGCCCATGATGTTGCCATTCTGTGTTCTGCAGCAGCTGACGCAAAACTTGGGATAACAGAATCTCTTTTAATGTCAGAAGAAATTTTCATGAAACCATTACTTTGACCCGATGATGGGTTGCTAGAAGAAAGGAGGATTGGCCTGTTGGAGATGCAAAAGTCATATTTAGAACTAGTCAAAATATTCTGAATTTAATTTTTGGAGGCTTTTATTCTATTAATACTTCTATTAATACTTAACATTTCCAATTTTTTTGGAAGACAAGTAAAATAAAGCCTACGCTCCATAATAGTTCTCCCCCACTGGCCTACCAACCCCTTGCTTCTTCAGCTGAGATTGACTCTTGCCACGAGTGCTAAGAGTTAACTTTTTCACCTTGAAGTCACAGTGACCTAGAATATACTTTACTCTTTTGTCCTAAGCAGCCTAGAAAGTTGTACACTCTTGAAGGTAAAACAGCTGAATGCTAGCCAGCCAGTGGTTTCTTGGGAATTTCCCAGCCTATATTGCTATGGAAGAGTAGTGCTGCAAGCAGCTGTTTACCCCTCTACAATACTGCAGCATCTTTAGGAATTAAAAGCTATTTTTGCTTAAGAATCTCTGTCAGCTGAAAAATAGTATTGCTCCTATTTTGGAGAAATTAAAAATGTTTGCATTTTTCACTTATTATTGTCATCATGATTATGCTGCTGTTTCATAAATATTGTTAAAGATGAAGACGACTAGACATCTGCTAATAGGTTAGAAATGTAAGCATGAAGAGGCAGAATTCATACATCTCCTCCATGCTTTAATGATAGACTATTCCCCCAGAATTCAAAAATATTACTATCTATAATTGAAGAACAGCAAATATATGTATTTTTGGCATCAGCGAAGGCACTAAAATAGACCCTCATTAATTTCCTTGACTACCTTTGATTTAACTTAGACTCCCAAAACTATTTTGGCTTAATTTTGACAGTAGATTTTGTGTATTAGATTTGCCAGCGCTGCCATTTGCCTTGGATTCTTTTAGTCTCTCTTCTTGTTACAAAGGATGCCTAAATTCTTTAGTGCCAAAGCACATACAACTCCTATGGAATTCAGCAGGAGATAGGTGCATTCATAAATATCAGACCAAAGCATATTTAATTTTCTGTTTTGTGTTTGATTAAATTTTTATGAATAATAAACAAATCAATGGCTGTAACTGGGATAATGAGTTTTATTTCAAGGCATGTTTAACTAACCTGGCAGCTCATGAAGGAGTCTTATAATTCACGTGTGATTTTAACTAATTGATAAAAACTGTTCACTGCTCAGGGGCTGTTGCTCCAGTAGCAATTCAATTTAGGCTGCTCAGGGAGCTTTTTATGTATAGTCACTTTAAAGAAAAGTGTTCCTGCCTGGCCACTCCTCAAGGGAAGCTACTACCTCAATAGTTGACATAGGAGAGGGCGGAGGAAAGTGTCGTATGTTTATCTGTATACCACATGATATCTGAGTCAGAACACCATGGATTCAACCAAGGAGATTCACAGTTAAATCTCTGAAGACCAGTGACTGCTAATGATTTTGTAGGCTTTGTGCCATGAAGTTTCCCCTCAACCTGACTCATCCACCCTACCGCCACTTGAATTTCTGATCAGCTCAAACCCCGGCAGCTTCCCAGCAAAGGATACGTAGGTTCTTTTTTTAAGGACCAATTCCTGTCAAGAGGGCTGAGATGTGTCAGTCCCTACGCAACGTGTAGCTGTTGACCGATGATCCTGTTATGCCTTTTTAATAACATCATAGGAGCATATTAATGTGGATATCGGTTTGAAGGGCTATTAGCTTCAAACATTCTGGGGGCAAGTAAGAAACACAAATAAGAGAGGTATTGGTTTTATGATGACAAAAAATAAGCATTTATTGAGTGTGAGTCCTCCTGTGACAGGCTTGATCTGTAGTTATCCTACATAGGCTGAGGACTTAAAGCCAACTCACAAATAGTGCTTTCTCAAGCAATGGAAAACAAGTCAATGGGGAAAAGAGGAACAGATTTAGTTTTCAAAGGTAGTTTGGAAATATTCTTTTGGGGGGGGGAGGGTATGTCTTGCAACATTTTATAATGTACTAATTAGGCTGTTATATCTATACAATTTTTTTTAAGGAATTGACTGAAACAAATTGCTTTAGTCAGTGATCAGAGATGTAATCATGGTCCTCAAGAACAGGGTTTTTCAAAGTTGGACCACAAGCCTGCCTGGGTAAGCTGCTGGAGGGAATTGACACACTTTATCAAAGCCTCACAGCTCCTATTGGCTGCAGTTTGCCTATTGGTTGCAAGTCAAGGGGAGCTGTGGGAAGTGGCATGGGCCAGAATGCCGCTTCCCCCAGCTCCCCTTGACTGTTGCTTAGACCATTCATTTGTATCTCTTGTGTGCGCCATTAATCCCCAGTTCAAAAATCTTCTGTGCCTGTACAGAAGATCCTGTAATATATTCAAAGACCTAAAGAAATATAATAAATAATATAAGTTCATTAATTGATCACTTATAATATGATGTGGGGCCCAAACTCAGCAATCATTAAAGCCATGCAGAGATTTTTAACTGTGAATTTCCTCAGTTGAATACAGCGTGTATTCTCTCACATATTGTGCATCTTCACAGTAAACTGGAGATTTTCTCTTGAACTTCACGAGGCATCTACTTTTTCAGCATCAACTAATGTATGAATTTCAGCACTCTTTTATCACATCTATACAAGCTATTAGAGATGGCTTTGTAAAGGTTTTCCCCTGTGATATATGTGTGAGATGTTACCCAATAGTTTGGGATGGGCACTTAAAGCACTTTGATTTAGGACCTGATTCAAAGTTGAATTCAGTTAGAATCTTTCTGCTGATTTCAGTGGGACTTGGGTCAAGTTGTTATTAACTATAGGAATTTTCTTGCATTCC
The DNA here is from genome assembly GCA_019425775.1 of Rafetus swinhoei. NCBI lineage: Eukaryota > Metazoa > Chordata > Testudines > Trionychidae > Rafetus > Rafetus swinhoei. The sequence continues at coordinate 182,332,107 of CM033437.1, read as the reverse complement.
TGAACTCAGCCTTCAGGAATGGTCATATCTAAAGTTGGTGGTGTGTTCTGTTTCTCTCTCTACGAAGCTAGATTTGTTCAAAGAATGCCTTTTGTGCATTACCATTTTTAAGCAAGTCAGATCCAGAAATTGAAAATGATTATTATTTTAATGTGACGTTTTGGTTCATGTAGATTTTTAATGTGAGAATAGATTGTTACCTGTGAATCTGACCTGTGTAAAACATAAAACTATTTTACCCAGTAATTCTTGCATTGAGCTTAGTAATTTGTGGTAGATTGATCAAGGCCTCCTCTAAAGATTAAAAGCCTGTGTTGATCAAAAGGTTCCTGACCCTTTCAAACAAATGCAAGCTAATTTATAGTTTAATGTCAAAGCAAAACTCAGAGTTTTGCCTGGTTTCAGCATAATTACAGGTAAAACTAAGAAGACTTGACAGTCTCATTTTGAATTCAAGGTTCAATCACACCTGAGATTCAAAATAAAGCTCAGGGAATGAGAACCCATATTGATCAAAACTAAAACAAATTGAATGAACCAACAGATTTGTAGGCACCTTTGTTAATTGAAACTTATACATTTTATCCTGTTCTAGTTGTTGCTCCCATAATTCACAGCTGCCTACAATTTATTTTTGGTACACAATATGTTTTTTGACAGTGAACATTAAGAAACTGAACTTTATCCTAACAAACATGCCATGCTAAATTTTCAATCTTCTGGCCATTAAACAAAACACTAGATAACTCATATTAAACCAAATAACTTCTTCCAAATTGAAACAGACATTATTAAATAACTGAAACATCTATTTACATACACAATATCAGGAGAATTAGTATGGAGTAATCTGTGAGACTATAAAGCTATCTCAGAGTAGAAAGATTTACTTGAACATATATCTCCACTAAAATTTTATATGAATATTAATTACACAGACAGTATGGATCATTGACTCACAGATTTGTAATCATTAATAAATTACAATTATCCACATGTGCAGTGTTGTTGAAGACATGTTAGTCCTGGGATAGAGAGGCAAGGTGTATGAGGTAATTTTATTGGACCTGCACTGAAAAGAGAAGAGTTCATATAAGCTCCCATACCAGTGCATAAAAAAGATGCCAACACATAGTGAATGTAAACATGAACCAGGCTGCAGAAAGAAATGTACACACATGCTGTCCATTCACAAATAGTAGAACAAATGGAAAGAGACAAATTCAACCTAAATAGAATTTTCAGCTTGTTCCAAGCTAGTGTTAAGAATATATGACAAATATTAAGCACTGTACATTTTGGAAATATGATTTAATCTTTGACAACATGTTTAGCAGGAAAAGGATCAGGATATGTTCAAAAAATGGTTGAACCTCTCTTCAGCACTCTTGGGACCTGACTGGTTCCAAACCAGATAAATTGCTGGACCATGGGAGGTCAATATTGTCTAGCAGCATTGCCAACACTTCCACTGTTTACTGGGCTCTTAGAAAACATTTAGGGGTAAATTAGAGCTAAATAAAAGCACACAACACTGAAAGCCAGGACGGGTGGCTTAAACAAACTGTAAGGGACTGCAGGAAACTTGGCCACACCCATAATAAGTGGCCATCTGGCTAACTAAAATCATGCTGGGCCACAGATGTTGCCAGACCTGAGATGTTCAACTTGTGTTTCCATCAGGACGATCTAGAAATGGGTTTCCTTTCAAGTATCTAGTGCTGCCTCTGCCTTAGATTCCTACTCATTGTCAATGATATCACTCTTGCTGCCTGGTCTGTTTTCCTCTCAAAATTGCATCAATTAGATACATGGGTGTCAAATAAGACTGGTTCAAAAAATTAAGTTACAAATGTTTTTGATGGAAAATGGAATTGCTGACAAAATGAAAATTTTAATGGAAAATATTTCCTTTCCTTCTTATTGTTACATAGGAAAACTAAAAATATTCAGGTTTAGTTGCTTTGGAGGCAATAGTCTAAGAAAACTTTTCAGTTTTCAAATGAAAAGTCAAAAATTCCTGCTGGGAAAGCAAATATATTTTCCAAACAGCTCTGGTAACACCATTATCTCAAGATGGCACTACTGAGGCGTCAGAAGGCACGCCTTCCCTTTACCATAGGCGTCAGTCCCAAGTCCCTAAACAATGAAGCAGGCTTCTTTCTAATCTGGAACAGTCTCATTTCTCCCCTCTTGTAATGTTACTTCTTATGCTTGTTTCCTTGTCTGCTCAAGCTTTTTCCAAAGTTTCTTCTGGATAGTTCTGAAAAACAAAAAAACTTTGGAAGCTACAACCCCAGAATGCTTTGGGGTTTGGCTGAAACAGTAACAGACACAATGATGCCATTCTTGAACAGGGTCAACTGACCTGTCACAGATATATACACATAGTTTTTTAGGAATGTCCTGGTCTGCTTTCTGCTTATCTTATAGAATCTGTCACTAGCCTATTTTTGCTCATTGGGAGCCCTCACAGAACACTGCAGTGTTATTGGCAAACCCAAGCATTTAATGAGCTTGAGTTGTGCCCCCAAAACATGAAACTGACTTAGAAATTAGAGTGTTTTACAATAATAGAAGATGGGTTCTTTTTATTTGTCTTGTCTGATTTGAGTCATTAAGGTGTGCCCTCAGATCAGGTTTATAAGTTTTCTCCTCAAACCTGTAAATGAAAGATGATATCCTCACATAATCACTAGAATCCTAAAAAAAAGCAATGGGCTTAAATTACAGCAAGGGAGGTTTAGGTTGGACATTAGGAAAAACTTCCTAATGGTCAGGGTGGTTAAACACTGGAATAAATTGCCTAGGGAGATTGTGGAATTTTCACCACTGGAGATATTTAACAGCAGGTAGGTTAAACATCTATCAGGGATGATCTAGACAGTGGTTGGTCCTGCTGTGAGGGCAGGGGACTGGACTCGATGACCTCTCGAGGTCCCTTCCAGTTCTAGTGTTCTATGATACCATGAATCCAGGAACTAAGACTAAAAACCACCCCCCAACACACTCACAAACACAGACAAATATTACCATTCCCTTCTACGCAACAGACCAGCTGCCAGTGTAAAGGTGATAATGTAGCTAATCATTGTTTTGTTCTCCACACACATAGAACAATGCATGTATTTCTATTTCTGTCTAAATGATATTTCAGATTAAAGACACGTAAAAACACTAACATAAAAAATATGTAGTGCCACCTCCGCAGTATAAGTAAATTGGGTAGCTATAAAACTTTTAAATAACAACAATGGTCCTGTAACTATATTGAGCTATGACAGTTGACCTATGAAGCAGACAAGGATCTAATCCACTCTTCCTGAGAGAGAGAACACATGTTGTGGAGCTAAACTAAAAAACAAAATGTCAGCTGCCTCATATTTCAAGTGCAAAGCAAAGGAAAAAAAGAAAACTGTGCCTTTCAGTTGCATAATTCTATATACCGCAACTATATTGAGCCAAGTCCTGCTCCCCTTCTTCACTTAGTGCTCTCATCCCCATAAAGTGTTCTCAGAGTCCTCTTAGTACCAAAAAAAATTAAAAATCAATGGATAAAATTAGATACAAGGGGAATGAGGTGATATCTTTGAGTGGACCACTTTTGAGCTTACACAGAGCTTGGTCCTGAAGAACCTGGCCCAAAGGCCACTGAAGTCAATGAAAAGATGCCCATTAATTTTAATGGATTTGACTTAGACCCTTAAGCAGGAGTGGGCAACAACATGTCAGAGGTTCATAGAATCATAGAACCATAGAGCTGGAAGAGACCTCAGAAGGTCATCAAGTCCAACCCCCTGCTCTAGGCAGGACCAATCCCAACTAAATCAACCCAGCCAGGGCTTGGTCAAGCTGAGACTTAAACACCTCCAGGGATGGAGATTCCACTACTTCCCTAGGTAACCCTACTTCCCTAGGGACCCCACTGCTGTATTTATCTGTATGACCACAGGCACCAGTAATTACAGCTCCTATTAGCTGTGGATCACCATTCCTGGCCAACAGGTGTGACAGGAAGCAGGGCAGACCAGGACTCTGCTTCCCACAGCTCCTATTGGCTGGGAACAACCATCCGTGGCCAATGGGAGCTACTATCGCCGGTTCCTGTGGCCAGTGTCGGGGGATCTCCCAGGAGCTAACCCTGGTGGACCGGATCTGGCCCATGGGTTGGTATTTGCCCATCCCTGCCCTTAGGGAACAATATTTGATATCACTGAACAATTGCCCTTTATTGCATCTTTTTAAAATATCAGAATAATTCATTAAGGTATAATTAGGTCTACAAATTAATTAATGTTTCTTCCTATATTTTTCATCCTAATTCAAGGGGTTATTTTTTCCTTTATTCCACTCAAGTCCAAATGTGTTGGAAGTTGTTTGACAACATTTGAGCAACAATTATGGTAAAATTCTATGGAACTTAATTGAGTGACAAAAAGCCTTTTCTGTATGATTTTCAGTTAATCTGTATAATTCTGTAGCAAGGATATACATAATTCCATAGATCAGTTTATAAATTGTATAAAAATGCATGTTTCTCTAATTTTAATAGGGTTTTAGAATTAATTTTTGTAAACCCCCCTGAATTTTTAGAGAGCCCTGTTGGACCATTCTCTATTAAATAATGTAGAATGTCTCCATTAGGGGAATGTAAAATGATGGCAATGTTTTATGGAGTCCTTAGCGAGAAAAAGGTTTTCAGAAATTGAAAGAAAGTAGTTTTATATTTTTTAAAAAATAAAACCCTTATTGTGAGGAGGTGAGTCATCAAATGATTGAAGTACTTCTCCACAGATGAAGTACTTTAGAATATAACAAGGGTAGTTTAATCTTTGCAATGCAATTTATTTTTTGAGGCGAGCAACAAGGCAAGGCCAGTTTTTAGCAAAGTTAATAATGCTTAGGGAAAGAATCTTTTCTGTGCAAGCTGCAAGGGATACAGATGGCACCATACAGATAAATAGAATTTTAACCTTGCTATTGGAAGGTTTTATCAGCAATTACTCATCTATGCTTTAGGGGATGTTCATTCTGTGGGCAACATAATGTCTAAGCTTTCCCTTCCTAATATTCTCATCCATCTGATAGAGAAATTAGAGCCTTCCATTAGCCTGGAAGAGCTTTACAGAGAGAGTTATTAAATCACTAAAGTCATCAGATAAAGGGTTTGGTCCATATGGATGATGGATTTTGTGGCCAATTTTTTCCAAAGATAGGAGAATGAGCTAGGCAATTGACTAGTACATTATTGTTCTCATTTTAAAATCAGAGGGAGTTTATGGAACTTCAGTAGACTTCAGTGAATTTTAGATCAGGCTTTTAATGCTCATGAAAGGGGAAGTATAAGAAGTATATCCTGGAGTCAGACAGAGTTCGGCAAAGTAACATGCAAACTTCCCTATATTGTTTTGCCAATGTACCTCAAGCCTGCCATGCCCAACTCAAACTATGTCAAATTTGTCATAATAATTTTGTGCACATTGCAAAATGGATTGCTTTTAATTAGGTCCATAACAATTAGTTTGTCACTGGTTTCCAGAAATTGCACTGAGAAATACCACAAAGCTTTTTACTTACAAGCACGTAAGCTGGCTCAGAAAATGTATTTTTTTTTAAATGGAGGTGTTCCATGAGCTTCCTGCATGGTTTGCTTCCAGTTTAGCAGGCAATCTGGAAACTCATGTCTTTCTGAGGACTTCCAGCCATGCTCTGTGTTGCAGAGCTGGGAACCTGAAACTCTGGCCCTAGACTGTCTGTCAGGCTGCTATGAGACCAAAGATAACTGAGGAGTTCCATCTATCTGCAACATCTATGGACCTGGGTCATCAGAAGGTTGGATTGAACCTCGGACATTAAGGGCAAAAACTATGAGCCTTTACTACATGGCTGTGTCTACACTGGGCCACTTATTCCGGAAAAGCAGCCGCTTTTCCGGAATAAGCTGCGAGCTGTCTACACTGGCCGCTTGCTTTTCCGGAAAAGCAGTGACAATTTACTGTACAAAATCAGCCGCTTTTCTAGAAAAGCTATGCCGCTCCCGCTCAGGCAAAAGTCCTTTTTCCGGAAAAGCTTTTCCGAAAAGGGCCAGTGTAGACAGCTTTTCCGGAAAAGCAGAAGAAACGGAAAAAAGCGCTTTGGACGGCGCGAGACCCCGTAGGAGCCCTGGACTTCCTGGTAGGAGGCTGCTGGGCGCACATGGCAGGAGCGTGCCGCAGACCCTGCTGCCTGAGCTCTGCCACGTGCCCCTGTGCTGCCCAGCCACCCATCTCACCGCACCATGGCAGCTCCAGCCGGTGAGCCCCCTGCACCGCCAGCGGAGGAGGCCCCCAGGGGCCGCAAAAGGCGGGCTCCCTCCTGGACCCCCAAGGAGCTGGAGACCCTCCTGGACCTCTGGCAGGAGGAGGAGGGTCTCCATGATACCCGGTCCCGGCGCCGCAATGCGGACATTTTCGGCCGCATGGCCGAGGCTCTGGCCCACCAGGGACACCCTGCCCGGAACACTGACCAAGTCCGGGCAAAGGTGAAGGAGCTCCGGCTGGGGTACATGCGGGCCAGCGAGGGCAGGGGGGCAGGACCAGACACCTGCCCCCACTACGACCGGCTGCATGCGATCCTTGGGCAGCCAGCCCCACAAGGCCCGGACGTGCCCGTGGACACCTGCCAGTGCCCCCCCATCATCCGAACCACCGAGGCGGGGGAGGGAGAGGACAACAGTGGCGATTCAGCAGAGGAGGCCAGCGCTGCTACCCAGCAGGCCCCCTCCAGCAGCTCCTCCGAGGCCGGGGAAGGATCCACTGGTGAGTCTTTGCAGTTTGCACTCACAGGGCAGAGGGCGGGGGGGAGCCAGGCACCTGGAGGGGGGAAGGGGAGAGCATGTCACTCAGGCCATGTGAGCTGCACGCTTTGTAGCATTAGGCAGGAAGCAGCACGTGCAACCACGTGCAGCCTGGTGACCGAGCGGCACGTGGCCGCGCAGGCAGCTGCAGGGCACGCCTGGGACCGTGCTGCTCACACACATTCGGGCGGGACCAGGGGAAGGGTGGATGCCAGGCTGGAACCGGCCAGGGCCCCAGGGACTCAGCCCAGAGCCCGCACCTCCGCCAAGGGTGCAGCACGGAGAACGGCGCACTGTCTCATGCCTGGCTGTGAGGCACAGCCAGCTGCTCCTGGGAAAACCGCAGCGTCACAGTCCTGTGACCGTGGCCCCACCGAGCCCCTCGCCTGCTCCCGGTGCCTTGGCTGGTTCCCGAGGAAGTCCCCACTGTGGCCACACATGTCTCTGGGCTACCGGGCTTGCGGGAGGGATAGTGGGAGGGACAAGGGCCCTGAGTTTTGCTGCAAGGATGGGACACCCCACCCAGTCACTCTTCTGGTTCCGTCCAGGAGATATCCCACACGAGGGGATCTGAGAGCCCAGACCGCCTCTGCCAGATGTGCTCCCAGGCACTGTGTGGGGATGCAGCTCGCTCCCTGTCAAACACCAGTGATTAGCCCAAAGCTTTTCACAGTCTCCACCAGCAGGAGTTCCACAGGTGAACGCAGCACAAGCACCTCCCGCCTCCACGGGCCAGGATACAGACCGGTGCTTACAATACTGGAGGGAGGACCCTACTCCAGGGGCGGTCCTCCTTGCCAACATACAACACGGGGGCAGGAGGGGAACCGAGTGGGCCCAAGCCACACAACTGTGGGGTCACCTGGGCTCAGGGGTGGAGGGCATGAGGTGTGGGACAGTGGACGGCCTGCCTGACTGACCCATCCTTTCTTCTCTTCCCTGCAGCGGGACCGAGCACCAGACCCTCCACTCCGGCAGCAGCGGCACCCCCAGCTGGCCAACCCCGGAGGCGCAGGCTGCGCACAGAGGGACCAGCTTCTGCGCCGCCATGTCATCGCCATGGAGGCCATCCAGGCCTCCATTGCTGAGCGGGTGCAGGGGACCTGCAGTGGCGGCAGGAGGGCTGGGCTGCCTTTCCTGGCAGAGTGCAGAGGATGCGCACTCCATGGACATGCTCACGGCACATTTAGTGCACGCCATACCATTATGGCATGGCCGGACCCCATGCCCCGCCATCCCTCCCGGAGCACAGCACATGCCCCTCCTATCCCTGCTCCTATCCCAGCTCCTGCCCCTGTTCCTGCCCCTGCTCCTATCCCAGCTCCTGCTCCTGCTCCTGCCCCTGCCCCAGCTCCTGCCCCTGCTCCTGCCCACCTCCCCGTGCAGCCTGCCCGGACGCAGTCTGCCCAGCGTGCAGGTCCAGCGCCGAGGAGCGCCGCAGGGGCCGCCTGCAGTAACTGCCCCCCTCCCTGTCCCAGTTGAAGGTCTCCCTCCTGTCCCAGTTGGAAGGTCTCCCCCACCTTGTAAATAAAAAGTTTTCTATTTTTCAGTTCATTCTTGTGTTGGTTATTGTGTTACTCTAGTAACTGTAAGAAATGATTTGAGATGCCAATTAGCCACTTAAATTTAACAGGGTTACAAACTGTGGACAACAAATTCTTTACTCTATCACCGGGGGGGCCCTTTGTAAGTGGTCATTGGTTTGTGGCGCATAAAGAAATACTGAGACTTTTCAGTAAAATGTAAACCACAAACTATATTTACATAGCTAACAAACAAGCAAGAACGGTTAGAAGATGCACACTACAGATTATTAAACATAGTCTAGGCGCAGGAGGACAATTGGGTAGTGTTGCTGGCCACCTCAATCCTTTGGTCCTTCCAGGCCTCGGGAGAGGAACAGCCAGGAGATCCCTCGACGGAAGATGACGGCGAAGCTGGCCACCTCAATCCTTTGGTCCTTCCGGGCCTCGGGAGAGGAACAGCCAGGAGATCCCTCGAAGACGACTGGAATCAGGTACGCTGACTTGAGCCTTCCGCACGACCCCCAAATCCTCTTCGCTGTTCTTCGGGACAGGCGATGGTGGCCTAAACCCTAGCCTAAACTAAAAAGAAAAACCCTAACTACGCCCGACGCACCCGACGAACAGTCACGATGACGGCCGATGTGCTTTGACCCGACGCTTTACAATTGGGGGGAGGCAAGGGGAGGGGGTGGGGAAGGGTAGGGATGGGAGGGAGTAGTCTGGGGAGACCCAGGCGACCCTACTACGGGGCTTGGGCAAACATGTCCACCAGGGCCTCTGATGCGCACCGCATCCTGGCGCGCCTGGCGGACGGCAGCTGTGTCGGGCTGTTCCCACGCCTGTGCCTCGGCTGCCATCCATGCAGGAGGAAGGCCTCCCACTGCGCTCCACAATGTTGTGGAGCACACAGCACGTGGCCAGTACCTCCGTTGCATTCTGCTCACCCATCTCGAGACGGGTGAGCAAACAACGGAAGCGGGCTTTTAAACGTCCAAAGGCGAGCTCCACTGGGTTTCGGGCCCGGTTGAGGCGGTTGTTGAACCGGGCCCGGTTCTGGTCCGGCTGCCCTGTTTAAGGCCGCATTAGCCAGGGCATCAGGGGGTAGGCCGCGTCCCCGACCACGCAGATGGGCATAGGCACATCCCCGACAGTCAAGTCCCGCCGGGGGAAGTAGGTGCCCGCCTCCAACCTGCGAAACAGTCCAGAGTTGCGAGGATGCGGGCGCCGTGGTGCCCGGCCGGACCAGCCCGTAAATGTCCAGGAAGCGGCCCCGGTGGTCCACGAGGGCCTGCAGAACAATGGAGCAGTACCTCTGCGGTTCATGAAATGGGCCGCCGATGCCCGGGCCCGGATGGGGATGTGGGTGCCCAGGGCTCCCGCAGTTGGGGAACCCGAGGGCAGCGAAGCCGGCCATGGTATCATCCACGTCGCGCAGGCGGATGACTCTCGGGAGCAGGACGTCATTGATGGCGTGGACGACCTGCAGAAGGGTGCAGAGAAACACAAGGGAACACATCACATACGGCAGGGGTGAGTGTGCGCTCCCTTGGGCCCCCTTGATTCCCTCTGTCCTCACACACGCACACACACACACACACACACACACACACCAGGGCCCCTCCCACAGCCCCCACCACCACCGGGCCTGTGCAAGGGAGGGACGGCCCAAACCCCTGGGCGACCCAGCCTGAGTCTTGGCTGTCCCTGGGACTGGAGTGCAGCACCCTCCCCATCCCACTCCCCTGGGACTTACCTCCACGATGATCACTCCGGCGGTTGATCTTCCCACCCCGAACTGCTGTGCCACTGGCGGTAGCTGTCGGTGTGGCCAGCTTCCACAGCGCGATGGCGACCCTCTTCTTGATGGGGATGGGTGCCCGCAGCCGGGTGGTGGCTCTCTGCAGCGCGGGGTGAGCCAGGTGCACAGCTGCAGGAAGATCCGCTTTCTCATCCGGAAATTCCTGATCTATATATATATAAATTATATATATATATATACATATATATATATATATATATATATATATATATATATATATATATATATATATATATATATATATATATATATACATATTGACCAGCCGCTCCCACCAGTCGGTGCTGCTCTCGAAACTCCAGACGGGCCTCACCACAGTGGGGTGCTGATGCCACAGGGTTGCCAGGGCCTCCCTGGTGAGGGAGTCCAATGCGATCTCTGCCTCCTGGTCCATGAACAGCAGGGCACCGGCCTGCAGCACGAGCTGCAGGCACTTGTACAGCTGCAACAGGGGCCCGAGCAGACAAATGGCCACCCACGGCTCCATGGCAGACAGAGCAGGGCAGAAAAAACAAAACTCAGGGAAAAGCAGTTGGGGGCCAAAGGGTGGTGTCCCCAAAACTCAGAGGGCAACCACCGAACCTGCTAAGGGTGCCAGTCCCTGGCAGAGGTCCCAAGGCATGGGAGCAGGAGACCAACGGCTGTCCAGCGAGACCCCTTTAAGCACGTGTCTGAACGGCGCTCTGGCCCCGCCCCCGGAAAGGTCTGGTGGCCTTTGCCCTCTTCAAAATGGCTCCGGGCTTCTGCTTTTCCGGAAAAGCGCACCGCCAATGTAGACACGCTTTTCCGGAAAAGCGCATCGTTATAACGGTAACTCCGGGACCAATGTAGACGCTCCTTTTCCGGAAATACTTAAAACGGAAAACTGTTCCGTTTTAAGCATTTCCGAAAAAGGTGCCAATGTAGACACAGCCCATGAGTTTAGGCTATTGAGCAGATTACATTTTCCCATCTCAGTGCCTCTGGATTACAAATTCCCTACAGATTTTTTCCACATAATGACAGGGTAGTTGCTTGGAGAAAGTACAACCACTTGCCAAGATGCTTTGCGCTTTAAGTTCTCCTTTAGTGTGTGTTTACACAGCAGTGTTATTTCGGAATAATGGCCATTATTCCAATATAACAATGTGATTGGGTACACAGCAATTCCGTTATTTTGAAATTATGGAATGCTTATTCCGACTTCTGTAAATCTCATTCTACAAGGAATAATGCCTATTCCGAAATAGCTATTTTGGAATAGCAGTAGTGTGGATGCTCTACTGTTTCTATTTTGAAATAGCTCCTCCCCAGGACCATTCAAAGTAAGTACTCCCCAGTGCCTCCTGGGGCTCTAAATTGAGGTAGCACGTCAACATTAGGGAAGCCCCGGACAAATTGTGAGGCTTCCCTGTAGTGTAGACATGCTATTTCGAAATAAGCTATTTCAGAGTATTTCTTTTGGAATAGCTTATTTCGAAATAAGCATGCAGTGTAGACATACCCTTACTATTGTCAGTATCTTAGACTGACATCTGTGAATGTTTATTCTTTGGTGCCACCTTTCATTTGAGAATCCCAAAACACGTATTACTTGAAAGTAAATATTTTAGAAGATCCCTGCATAGTAGAGAAAAGAGATATAAGAATCACGTTCCCTATCAACGAAATGCCAGAGCTGTTTCACAAAGCTTTGGAATAAGCACTGAAGATGAATACCATATCCAGTTTAAACTTGATTGTAGATTTATAGTAGGCAGATTAAAACTATGGTATTTGGATGAATATGAGTCCCTAAGCCAAGATTTTCAAAAGTGAGAAGTTGTTTCTGGACAACTCATATTTTGGGTGCCCAATTTAAAACATCTTGAAGGGGATTAACTTTCAGATGATTGGTTCTTAGTGTTTTCAGAAAAATCAAACCTTGGTAGTCTCTCAGATTGGGTGACCAGAATTAAGGTATCTGAAAATCACTGCTCATTTGAAAAATCTCATGGTCCCAATCTTGGAGCACTTAAATTTGAAAAAGAACCATAGGAAGGATGCAGCATAAAAAATAATTGAACAATTTTGTTTATCGTGCATCATCTTGCTATAACTTTCACTATGCAACCACATTATTGACTCGATTTTAATTTTTGTTATGTTTTTGTTGATAGGACAAATATTTATGGGATTCATGAAATAAGAGTATTGAAGAAATACTTGAAGGAAGAGAGACTGGAGTCAGGGCGAACCTAGTCAGGAAGCAAATTCCATGTATAGATTGCTGGGGAAAAGGGATGGGAATGGGAGAGATGAACAAGGTAAGTAGGTGTATGTGGATTGAAGAAGGCGAGATATTACTGAAGAGAAATAGGGGTTTGATAGAAAGTACACTGAAGTCAATAGGAGTCTTTCTAGGTGTTGGCTCAGGCTCTGTGAGCAGAGAGAGAGGCAAAAATTGCAATAAGTTGTGCAGAGGCATAATTTACTGCAAGATCCTTAACACAATTCTGAATGTAAGAGGAAGTAAGTGAATGGCAGAGCAAGTTTACAAAAACTTTACTAAAATGAGAATGAACAACTTTGTTTTTACACCTCCTTCAGGATATGGTACTTCCATTAGCATAATAGCAAATCCTGAAACCAGGTTGTGATATTGGGCTGGCCAACTCACAGGAGAGACTAAAGGATAATTGCACTGGGGCCCAGTGTTTCAAAGGGGCCTGGTGCTCCTGGCCTCTGCTACTAATACAGTGGCCAGAACCCCGAATTAGCAACAAAGCACCGTGCTGGGTTCTCTGCACAGCCTTGAGTGCTGGAGAGGGGGAACCCAGTACCACACTCTGGGTGGCGCTGATGATAGTTGCCCCTTTTGCCCAAGGACCTGCTACTTCTGGTGGATGCAGAGCCAGACCCTCTTACACTATCCCCCAGGATTGCAGTGGCTTTTGGCTCTACTGATATTGGGTCAGTACTAATTAAGCAATGAGTGATACTGAATCACCAATATCAATTTCTCTACCAATAAGCTTTTCTTCCATTCACATAATAATTCAGACTCACTTTTGCTTGCAAGATGGGGCACTCTTTTAGCATAAGACCTTGACCCTACAAATGCCTTAGCTTACAACTAAATGTGTTAGTAGTAATTACATGGACAATCACACTGCACATGTCTAAACTATAATTAAAAACCCACGTGCCGGCTCACTAAAGATCTCAGGGTTTGGATTTAAGGGTTGTATTAATTGCAGGGTGAATGTTCAGGCTGGGGCTGGAGCCCAGGTTCTAGGACTCTGTGAGGTGGGAGGGTCCCAGAACTCAGGCCATATTGTGAGCTCGAACGCCTATGCCATAGTTAACCATAGCCTGGGCCCCATGAGCCCAAGTGAGCTGGCAAGGGCCGGTTGCATGTGTCTAACTGCAGTTTAGTCTTCATGGGACTGTTTAAGTAAGTACAGTTAAGCACTTGCATAAGTGTTTGTAGTTTGGACTGAAGGAAAATTTCCTGGAAAACTGCAATTGAAATTCTTACATAAAGATTTAAGCCAGTTAGTAGTATTTTCCATTAATTTCTAATTTTTTGCATGTATGATATCAGTTAAAAATATCTGAATTTATTCTCCAATTATAGTTTGCCATTTGTAAAAATAAACATTTCAGTTTTTTGATGACCACTATGAACACAAACATGAACTTTATTAATTTTACTACTGAAATGAATCAACAGACAAAGAACTGATAATTCTTCACATATTTAGCTAATTAGACAAAGTAAATATTTCCATAGCAGAGTATTATGCTGTTAAGAGAATCCACCCTTACTGTGGAAACATGGGTTTTACATTTGTAGCTGAATGCTAACAAAAACAATTAGTCTATTATCTAAATACTGCATATTTTACAAACACTGCATACAGAGATTTCTTTGAGAGGAATCCTTTACTACTTGAATATAGGTTTGGACAAGTTGTACTACCAGTACTATAAATGGATATTAAAATCTACATAGGAGGCAATTTTTAAATGCTCGTAATCTCAATGTACTTGTGCAAAAAATCCCACATCCACAATCCAGTATCTGTGTGAAAGAGGCAATGCAATGTTCAGACAAATGGGCATGCAACTGAATATGGTGCATGAATATCAGAGGCAGCTCCAAATAACAATGAAAATTTATCTAAATCCCTAACTTGGACACATTTCTGTTTTTCGTGGCCCAAACCTATCTCTGTAACCATCTTAATTCAGATTCCTCAGACTTGAAAAAAACAATGATACCCAGAGTTTGAGCATCAAAGGCCCTGAATGTTCAAAAATGATCATTTTGTTTTGTCCAATTAAAGATAAAGTTGGATTTCATATTTGGGATACATTTCAGGAGGTTTGACTAAAACTCATTAATGCAAATGTAGGGTGATGGAGGAGACACTGCTGGCTGATTCAAATTTTTATGGTTTTAATTGCATCCCTTTTAATATTTAATTAATACTGTAAGGGGTTTTTTTTTATTTGAAATACTTAAATCAACATCAAAAGCAAGTAAAATACAAAAAACTGAAAAGATCTGTCCTGATTCCACAAAGCCAAAAAAATTCAGTACATGATAACGATCTGTTTTAATACATGTTGTTTGATGCATACCTTTATATTTTTGAGGAGTCTTGTGTGACAAAATGACAACTGTTTTGTTTGTTTATATAACTTTGAAAGGTGGATTTTGTGTTTGTAAACACATCTCTAATGATGTATTATATATAACTATGATCTATATTTACAGGAAGTGTGCTTTCTATGTCTAAATCTAAATTAAAAGGCAGTGGGCTAATAAAAAAGAGGCAAGGCAACTGATACAAACATCTCTCAAATAGATTTCTATTTTGTAAAGCTTATCAGCATTTCACATCTAATGGGGAAGGCAAAATATGAAGTAACTATTAAATTTATATCTCTGTAGCTATAAAATGGAATTTCTGTATCTACAGTATATAAGATGACTGTTCTGATGTGCTTGTAAACTCAAGGAAAATGTAATTCAATTACTAAGGAACTGTAAAAAAAAAAAAAAAAAAAAAAGAGAGAGAGAGAGAGAAAGAGAGAGAGAGAGAGAGACATATTTCTTACCATTGGGGGCAAAGACATTCACAGTTATCGCAATTAGTCACATTATTTGCTCTCACAAATAAATCTCACCAGTAAGAGTAAGGATAGCAGAAACTGCCCTTGGAAGAGATAGATAAACTCACTGCAGCATTAACAATTGTGTGTGTTATGTCTCTGAGAATTTCAGAGAGACTGAACACCATCGAATGTAACACCAGTTTTAAAAAACAGAAAGAGCAGGACTCCTGTCGATTGAA
Organism: Rafetus swinhoei; assembly: GCA_019425775.1. Lineage (NCBI taxonomy): Eukaryota > Metazoa > Chordata > Testudines > Trionychidae > Rafetus > Rafetus swinhoei. The sequence continues at coordinate 182,316,603 of CM033437.1, read as the reverse complement.
TCCCCACTTAAATAACGCCACACATTAATAAAATTAAATCTTGCCAAACTTCTAGCAGATAACACAATTATGAAAAATAAGCATTATACATGTTTTTGTAGAGAATAAATTCTGGCTGGCAAACTTGGCTTTTTTAAATAAAATTACTAAAGTAGTGGAAGAACAGAACGTGATAAATTTTTATTTCATTAAAGCCTGTTATATATGTCTTTCAGTATCCTGAAAAAAATAATGCAAATGACTTGAACATGAACTCTGCAATGCCTGTAGAAAGTTGGCTGAATGAACTGTCTAACTACAGTAAATGTATATTGGAGGGGAATGTCTACTATGCTAGTCATTCAGCAAGGTCCCTATTACTTTACTGCTTTAACCTGTATTTCCTCTCACTCCTCTTTCTCAACCCATTAAGTCAGGAATTTAGCTCTGGGAAGTGAATACCATGTACTGTAATTCAGTGCAAACTAAGACCCTCTATCAATGCAATAATTAGTCCCTTGCCTTTTGTTTGGGTTATGGGTGGGAGAAATGCTTCCTGGAAAATTGCAACTGCACCTTTTAGCTGACACATTTTAAAATTAAATAAAGAAAAAAAAATGAGCTTTGTCACTAATACAAACTTGTTACTCCCATAATCCAGTATTATTCATGGCGTAACAGAAAAGTTGTTCTACTTCATGCAATAATCATTTTTTTCAGTGGAGACATGTTGCTATTGAAGATAAAAAATGAGAGTGTTCGTATAACCCACACACCTAGTGGGTGTGGTTCAGTGTCCTCTGTAGTGGCAACTCGGACTACTTACAGTGAGAGATAAGAACAAGGAAGCTCGACAGCCTAAGCTGAGAGCCTGCTGGCTTTATAGTTCAAGCTGTAGTGGCTCCTACACTAAGCTCAAGAGCTCTCAGGTTCAAATCCACCTGGTGGTGGTTACAGTTGTATTATCTCTTAGAGTCTTCTCCCAAGATAAATATATATTTACCTTGGGAAGTCAGGAGTTGGAGTACCACAGTTTTATTCTTTATGCTTAAAGAATCAATAGGGTTGAACCACAACATGCAACAGAATCAATGGTTATGGCACATGGTTTAAGGAACTTGCGATACAAGGACCCAGTTGTGCAAAGACTTATGCATTAGCTTAACTTTATGCACTGTGAATATTGTTGCACTCCGGGGAGCTATTCACAGTTCTAACATTCAGCATGTACTTATATCTTTGCAATATTTGGGAAGAAGGACCTGATCCATAGCCCACTGAAGTCAGTGGGAGTTTGTCCTTTGATTTCAATATGCTTTGCATTAGGTCTTAATATTGTGTCTACAATAGAAAAATTAGAAGTCTATTACAGTAATGCTTTAATTGTGTTATTGCTGGAATATGGATATACATATCTAGTGAAGCAAGGGCCTCAAGGACAAGAACTTAGGGGAATGAACATGGAAGAGACTGGGAACATTAGTATAATGGTTAGGACTGGCCAGAAAACAACGATTCTATTTCCTGAAAAAAATCAAGATTTCAACATTTGATTTCATTCTAATGTATAATGAAAATTAGAACTTTAAAAATGTGAAATGAAGAAAATAAAAAGATCACAGAATTACCACTAACTGAGGGCATGTCTACACTTATGACTACTTATGTCCTTAACTACACTTATAACCACACTGCAATTGCATTCTTTCATCAGAAAGTTGAAAGAACTCAGGGGTTTTTCCGACAGTGGTAAACCTCTTTCTACGAGGAAGAAGCCTTTTTCCGAAAGAGCTCTTTTGGAAAAAGGCATGTATGGATGGGGAAGAGAGGGTTTTTTTTTTTCAAGCCTCCAGGAAAAAGCATAGTGCCCTGGTGGCCACTCCGTCCATAGTAATCACAACTTAAATGAGAGATAGCGTCAATCAATGTGGACGCTATCTTTTGAAAAAGCAGATTGCTTTTATGATGTGCTTTTGCTGGGTGGATGCTCTCTTTCAAAAGAAGTTTTTCTGGAAGATCTCTTCCAGAAAAGCTGCTTCCGAAAGAATCCTGCAGTCCCTCTAGTCCAGTAACCTGTTTTTTAACACTGGCTGTTGCCAGGTGCTTCTGAGGGAATGAACAAAGCAAACAATTATCTAGTGATCAATCCCCTGTTGTCCACTCCCAGCTTCTGGCAGTCATAGGCTACCAATGGGCAGAGCATGAGGTTCTGTTCCTGACCATTTTGGCTAATTGCTTGATGGACCTATCCTCCTTATCTAATGTTTTTAACCCCATCGTGCATTTGGCCTTCACAACTTCCCCAGCAATGAGTTCCACAGGTTGTCTATAAGCTTTGTAAAGTTTTTCCTTTTGTTTGTTTTAAATCTGCTGCCTATTAATTTCATTGGGTGACCCAATGAGTAATATATAACACTTACTTTCTTCACACAGTTATGATATTTTAGACATCTTATATCCTCTTAGTCATCTCTTTACAAAACTGGGAAGTCCCAGTGATTTTAATTCCTCATACGGAAACTGTTCCATACTCTTAATCATGTTTGGTGCCCTACTCTGTACTTTTACCAACTCTAATATATCTTAGGGCCCATTTACACTGTGAGGTAAGGTTGAATCTAATATGGTTAATTTCTTACCATCCAGTTTTGTGAAGTTGAAGGTCTGTATCCTCACTGTGGGGAAGAATCAAATGTAGTCTGAAGTAGGGCATCCCCATTAGGGAACCTACCGTTGGCTTTGCATTCTGGGCTATGCTCATGGTGCCTGCTGGGTCTAAAACTTTACAGCAAGTGGTTATGGGCTCATGTTGGCAGCATCCCATAAGGCACTCTTCTAGTCCCTCCCCCTTGCGTGAGATAAAGGGGAGTAAGTATACTCATGCCTTTTGGGGCCCTGGGTTGCCTGTGCAGATGCCATAGCAGTGTGAGCATGGAGCCTGGTTTGCAGAAAAGCATTGTCATGCTTCTGTGTATTGTGGTGTGCCTAATGGCGCAGTACTTCGACAGCATTCACATGTCGCTTCTACTGGAAGAGGACAAGAACAAAGCTTGGGATGGCATGGAGGCATTGCTCATACTAGGCCTGGTGCTCATGCTACCTCACCCACCAGTCAATCCCCTGGACACAGGGCAATGCCAGTTCTGGCGCCATGAGACAAGCTCAGACTGGTGAGACTGCATTGTGATGCAGAGAGGGGATGATCAACAGTGGCTGCAGAACTTCCAAATGTGAAACAGTACATTATTGGAACTTTGCAAATGTCTATCCCCTGTCCCGAGGCACCAGAATACTCGGCTGAGACCGTCTCTGACAATGGAGAAGTACATGACAATAGCCCTATGGAAGCTTGCCATGCCAGATAGCTACTGGTCAGTCAGGAATCAGTTTAGAGTAAGGAAATCTACAGTGAGGGCTGCTGTTATGCAAGAAGCCAAAGTCATCAAAAACATTCTGCTATAGAGGATTGTGACTCGGAAATGTAGATGCCATAGAGAATGGCTTTGCCGCAATGGACTTCCTTAACTGTGGTGGGCCATAGATGGAATGCACATCCCCATCTTGGCCCCGACCACTTTGCCTCAGAGTACATCAACTGCAAGGGGTACTTCTCCATGGGGCTGCAGGCACTGGTGGATCACAAGGGCTATTTCACTGACGTCAACATGGGATAGTTGGGAAAGGTGCATCACACCTGCATATTTTGGAACTCCTGCTTCTTTGGAAAGATGCACACTGAAACTTTTTTCTCCGATAGGAAAATCAGAGTTGGAGAGGTGGAAATGCCAATAGTGATCCTTGGTGACCCAGCCTACCCATTGCTCCCATTACTCATGAAGTGATATGCAAGGAGCCTGGACCCCAACAAGGAGGAGTTCAACAACAGACTGAGTATGTGCAGAATGCTGGTTGAATATACATTTGGACATATAAAGGGGAGGTTCAGGATTCTCCTGATGCAGTTGGACTTCAATGAATGCAACATTCCCTTTGGGGTGTCAGCCTGTTGTGTGCTCCATAATCTGTGCAAGAGCAAGGGGGAAGCTTTTCTGGCAGGGTGGAATGCTGAAGTAGAGCACCTAGGCAGAGTCTGAGCAGCTGGACACTAGCACAATCAGGAGATCATAGAAAGAGGCAGCACAAATTAGAGAGGCCTTGGACAGTTTTATGCATAGCCATTTTTGAGACTCTTCCATGTGTCTCTCCACAAGTTGGCCCTGCATTCCCTGTGTTTGCCTTTAATTCCCCCACCCCACCCTTGCAGTTCAAGCAATAAAGTGATTGTTGTTCAAAAAACAGGAATTTTTATTTGGGGAAAACTGCAGGGAAAGGAAAGAAGAGAGAACCAGAAAGGGGAGTGGAGGGGGGGCATCAGGAATGCAAGTGGGACTTCCTTCTGCCTCCTGAGGGTTTGGAGGATATGGCTCCCCTTGAGTTTCCCACCCATTGTCTTGGGGACCCAGTGGACCCTGGAGACCTTGGGGGTGGAAGCCATGGGGCTGAGGGAGGAGGGACTAGGGTCATCATCAGGGTGGATGGGGTTCTGGGAGGAGGCCCAATCCAGACAGGACACCACACACTCCATTACAGCGGTCAAGGAGGCAAACATGCTGCCTTACCTGTTGCTTCCTGTTGGCTCTTCTCCCCCTATTGATCCAAAATGTAGTCCAGGTGCTCTGCCTGCATCTCTTCCATGAGGGAGTGGATGCAGTCCACCTGCTCACAGAACATATCATCCATCATGTGTTTTCGCCTGTGTATCTCAGCCAGGCAGGCAGATGCTGGAACGGGGAGGGTGGGGGGGAGGGTGGCTGCACACAGAGCTGGCTGCTGTCCCAGCTGCAAAGAAGAGTTACAAGGACAGACTTTACAGCAGATACTTTGTTTGTGTGAAGTCTAACCTTAATCTGTTAGCCTACACCAAAGGTCTCTGTAAAGACAAAGGAGAAGTGTTCCTTAAAGCAAGGCCAAATGTTTGCTTTAAAGCAGGCACTTTATAGCAGGTGCACAGACTTCTCAGGGGAGCATTGGAATGTACTCAGTCCAGAGGCAGGAAGGCATGGTAAGGGGCCAGCCAGTGCAGGATCTTGGAGGCAGGAGGAGGGTGGCTTCCTGCTGTCTCTGGCACACATGGCATCCTGGGGATTCTTCTTTTCCAGCCCATGAAGGGGGGAAGGGAGAGCGAGGTGTTTGGGACACATGGCTTCCCGTGGAGAGTGCTAATAGGTTCCTCTTCTCATTCGTCCAGATTGCCATGCAAGATATCCATTTTCTCTGAATTACACAGAGTGATCAGGAGCTGATGCTGATTAATGTGGCCATAAACCTGGGCCTTATACTGCAATGCTTTGTGGTTAAATAATGGCAGACCACTTACTGGTTGCTTGGCATGGGAATGTGTCCTACCATGGAGGACGGAATAAGGCTGGCCTCCCTAAAAACCTAGTGAGAAGCGCTGCACCTACACTAACATAAATTTGACCATGCAGGGTAAGGAATAGCATTACTCCTGGTGAAAAGCAGGAGTACTGAAATCCACATCAGGGGCCATTAAGGTTAACATGACAGGCTTGGTAGTGTGGACGCATCACTTAGAAAATTGACCATATGTGGCTAAATTCAATGTAAAGTCCTAGTGTAGTCCGGGCCTTATTGAGATTGGGCAACTAAAACTGCACAGAGTATTCAAGGTGTGGGCATACCAGGGATATATGTAGTGACACTATAATATTTTCTGTCTTGGTTACCATCCACTTCTCAATGGTCCCTAAAATTGTTAGCATTTCTGATTTCTATTACACATTGAGCAGATGTCTTCATACTTCTGGGTTATTCTGGGATCTTTTTCTCCTGTATGTTATGACTAGAAATTCTATCCTCAATCTTAGAAATATTTGAAAAAGATTCTATGAAATATTTCAGTTGACAGAGAACTGCATTTTTCATCAACAATTTTTGACTGCATTTAGTCATATTGGACATTTGTAGTTGGAGGACCTGGGGTTTCAGGAGAGATTTAAATGTATTTAAATGTATAAAATGTACATTCATCCAATCCTCCCTTTGGACACCAACTATAAACATTTAAATTCTCAATGTATTTATCTAATGAATTACTCATATTTCTACCAGGAAATACAACAAAATAGACTGCTCCTCTTAGCAACAGTAAATAGGCTCCACAGTGTAAGCTTAAAATAAAATCTGGCTTTAGAGTATGCCTGAGAAGTTAGTGGTAACAAATTTCAAAGCTGAACCCACTTTATGGAAACATCCTGACACCAGTTATCTTCCTTTAAAATCAAGAGGGTTATAACCAGAGTTTTTCTTTATTTTGTTTTACACATTTTTAACTAATTGAAGGTAAAACAATTTTTTTCCTGAGAGCATAATTAACTTATGTAACTCATTGCCAAATTATACCATTGAGTCCTAGAGCTTAGTTAGATTCAAAACATGCTTTTGTCATTTGTTTCATTTTGATAATGAGGATACATCCACATTTATATTGGAAGTGATCGTGATACTTTTTATTCTATTATGGCACAAAACACAGTAGAACAGAACCATCAGCCTGTTTTATATATAAACTGTGGAAATGTTAATTGGAATGTTAGCAAATTAATGAATAAAAAGTGGGTTTTGTTCATAAACATACTTATAAACAAAACACACATCTATTTATTTATTGAGAGGAAATATGGAAATGTAGTAATGGGCCTCCACTTGCTTATTTAAGTGTTAGGGGAGAAAGAAGACCATCCTTGAGCAAAAAATAATATGCATTGATCCATCCCTCTGAAAGATGTGAAGACATTTTTAAAATGGATATAGGATAAATAGTGATGGCCATGGAGTCACACTGAAGTTTTCACTGTTACCCCACATCAAAGATCAGCTTTATTATCAATTTCAGGCCCCCTTAGTAACTGAGGCTATGCCTACACTACAGAGTTTTTCCAGAATACCGTATCCCAGAAAAACTCTGACACGTCCAGGGAATGCATCCATCAGTTTCCAAAAAAGTGGACGCGTTCTTTTGGAAGCCCCGTATTCCTCATTTTATGAGGAATAAGTGCTCTTCTGAAAGAGGAGGTATTTCCCACATTTGGTCCCGTATAGACGAGCCAAATGTCGGAAAAGCCTCTTCCGAAAAAAGAATCGGAAAAAGGCACGCAAATTGCAGTTTGCAATTTGTGTACCTTTTTCCGAAAAAGAACTGTTGTGTAGACGTAGCCCAAGTCAGCATGTATGCACTTCTGAAGTCTGATTTTTCCTCCTTTGCTATAACTCCATATGTCAAGCATAGGTAATTTTGGCCCTAAGGGGGAATACATTTTTATAGCCTATTAATATAATAAAAGATAAAAATCAACCATAACTGTGGCACATGCTATGTAATGCATATGTTTGATGCAATGCAGTCCTTGTGCTATATTTTAAGAAAACAGTTTGTATACACATTTTTGTATTATGGCAATAAATCCCATGAATTGAAATAAATTCAAATGGATGCTGTCTCCTCACTTTTAGCACTAGCTGAGGTGTTACACTGATGCAAAACCATCCAGCTGGAACTTGGAATATATACAGTACTAAAGCTCTTTGAAAAATGAGAACAAAGAACTTTTGCAATACCTGAATCATAAAAAGTGTCTCTGTTGTCACTTATCTCTCAATCCTTTTTATTTTTCCTCCTAAATTCCTTAAGCTTGCCTCTTAAGGAGACATGCACAGAGTAAGACAGATATGTTGAATATGTGGACCCAGGAGGTGTTTTCCCAAGTAATAAGAACACTGAAAAAAATCTCATTAATTTCCTTATTCAACGTACATAATTTGATATCAATTTGAAAAACACAGACTAATAAAATTGGAAGTCTTTCCCAGATCTATTCCTGGAATCAGGTTGCAGAGATCAAAATATGAAGATACCTGCAATGCTTGCCAAGTGGTGCTTATATTGGTTCATCCGGTACTTTGTAGCCATCCACTAAATCTTGGATTTTAAATATATAGTATATTTAACTGGAAGTTGCTCATTGAAGACTGAGATGAGAATCCAGTGGAAGGGAATAAGGTGAAAGGTTTTTTACAGCTCACGTTTCTTGCTCCTTCTTCCTTCCAGCAACTTCCTTCATTTCCTTTAACAATAAGCTGTTGAATAGTGATGAGAGCAGTAGGTGCAACCTCCAGTAATCGAACATAGCCAGTTTAAATGAACATCTGTGTGAACTGGTTGGCCTTCTAAATAAATAACACAACATTTTCCAAGTTCTATGCAGAAGCTAAGTTAATGCAAGCAGAAGCTTGCAGAAGTGAGAGTGTACAGCTTGAGGTAAAAGGCACGAGCAGCACTTTGCTTATTTGCCCCTGTTACACAGCGACACTTCTTCCCAAAATACAAATAATGGCAGTGCTCTGTCCAATTATCTGCATTTTGTCTGGGGTTATTTCCTTTCACCAAGTGGCTTTCTTGAAACAAATAGCCGAGTCAGCGATTTAAATGGCCCTATATTGGGAGTTTAAACCTGACACCCATTCTGTCAGTGCGCACAACGACATATCACAGTGTATTCACACAGGTGTGCAATGCAATGTTGTCATATGACTGACTTCAAAATTTGTGAGTTTTCAGTTTTTTAACCACTAGATGTATGGTGTTTTCAAACACTATATACGATTATTTTACAGTCCAGGGAAGAAAAGATTAACATGAATCATAGAACACTAGAACTGGAAGAGACCTCGAGAGGTCATCAAGTCCAGTCCCCTGCCCTCACGGAAGGACAAAGTATCATCTAGATTATCCCTGACCTGTCTAACCTGCTCTTAAATATCTCCAGTGATGGAGATTCCACAACCTCCTTAGGAAATTTATTCCAGTGTTTAACCACCCTGACAGTTAGGAAGCTTTTCCTAATGTCCAACCTACACCTCTCTTGCTGCAATTTAGTCCCATTGCTTCTTGTCCTATCCTCAGAGGCCAAGGAGAACAATTTTTCTCTCTCCTCCTTGTGACAACGTTTTAGATACTTGAAAACTGCTATCATGTCCCCTCTCAGTCTTCTTTTTTCTAAACTAAACAAGCCCAATTTTTTTAGTCTTCCCTCACAGCTCATGTTTTCTAGCCTTGAATCATTTTTAATGCTCTCTCTGGACCTTCTCCATTTCTTGAAATGTGGTACTCGGAACTGGACACACTACTCCAACTGAGGCCTAATTAGAGAGGAAGAATGACTCCTTGTGTCTTGCTCACAACACTCCTGTTAATGCATCCCAGAACCATGTTTTCTTTTTTTTTGCAACAGCGTCACACTGTTGACTCATATTTAGCTTGTGGTCCACTATGACCCCTAGATTCCTTTCTGCAGTACTCCTTCCTAGACAATCACTTCCCATTCTGTATGTGTGAAACTGATTGTTCCTTCCTAAGTGGAGTACTTTGCATTTGTCCTTATTAAACTTCATCCTGTTTACCTCATACCATTTATCTAGTTTGTCCAGATCATTTTGAATTATGTCCCTATCCTCCAAAGCATTTGAAACCCCTCCCAGCTTGGTATCATCTGCAAATTTAATAAGCATACTCTCTATGCCATCATCTAAATTGTTGATGAAGATATTGAACAGAATTAGTCCCAAAACTGACCCCATGCAGAACCCCACTTGTTATGCCCTTCCAGCATGACTGTGAACCATTAATAACTACTCACTGAGAATGATTATCCAGCCAGTTATGCACCCACCTTATAGTAGCCCCAGCTAGGTTGCATTTCCCTAGTTTATTGATAAAGTTATGCTAGCCTGTATCAAATACATTACTAAAGTCTAGGTATACCACATCCACCACTTCCCCCTTACTCACAAAACTTGTTATTCTATCACAGAAAACAAAGAAGCACGCTGCTCCCTAAAATGTACAGGCATAATTCAACTCACCTTACCTTAGGCTGATTTCCTGAGTATCTGGCTTTGATCATTGGAGTTTTCTACCCTGCAAATAGGACCTTAGTTTTTCAAGGGCTATGCCACAGGATTCAACACACTGCCATGGTGCTTCCTGCCACTCATGTTGAGAATCAGCTTTATCGACACTCCTCCCCCCCCCAGGCCACCCTCTAGTAGCAGTGTCCAACTGCCATCACTTCCCACCCAGACCCACATTGGTCTCGATCTGTGAAATCTGACTTTGGGTACAGCCCTCCAACTTAGCCCCAGGGCTCGTGCCTTTCTCCTCTTTCAGGAAAGCAGCCACCCACTATTTTGTCACTTGGTTCAGGAGCCCCCTGCTGTCTTCAATGTAGCATCTTATTCTGGAGGCAAATTCCGTCTCTCATGGCCATCTTCATCACTGGCAAGCATAAGGAGGAAAGCAAGGGACAGGCCTTTTCGCTCTTCTGAGCTGTTACCCTGGGACTGCTTATCAACAGCCTCTCACTGCCCCCTCTCCCTCCACCTGCTTCCCTGGGCCAAATCCCCACAGATCCAGCACCTATAGTGCCCATCCCAAGATCTCTCCTCCCAGGGCCTCAAGCCTTCCAACTTTACAAGGTTGTTCCCAGTACTAGCTCTCAGCCCTCTAGGAAACTAGACTTTCCCCTCTGGCCACCTTCCTTCGTCTGTGTCTTCCCTTCTATCAGGGTCTGCTGTGACATAATTACCCACAGCCGCAACTGTAGCTGCCTACCACTGAGCCTCCCTAGGTTGATTTTTAACCCTTAGAGACCCAGTGCAGGGTATAGGCCCTGTCACAAGGTTCTGGAAATTTTTACAATTTTCAGTACGTCACATAGGAAAAGTAGTCATGTCTCCAAACCCCAGCAATTTCTGTCTATAAAAGCCCCTTGGACCTTTGGAAGTTGGCACAGAGTGCATCAGGCAGTTATGATGAGTACTGGGCACTGGGATGACGCAGAGCTAGTCTTAATATGGAAGCATAACAGCTAAGATGTCTTTTTTATATGCAACTTTAATACTCCATCCTGATGTCACTAGAAAATGACATTGTCTGTGATAGCTATTTCAACCTTAACTACTTGAAATCTATTTTCAAATTGTAGCTCTAACTGGAGAAATACTGGTTATTTCTTATATGTTATATTAGCTCATAATCTCTTTATGCTAAAGGGTATTGAACCCTGTGGAACTATCCACAAAAAACATTATGATGCAACAGTATGGCAAACTGGCAGTTAACTCAATGAGCAACCCAGCTTTTAAATCTCAGATTTTTCAAAGCAATGAAAATACAACGTCTTATTTCTTTTATCTGAGTGCAGTAGCTAATGTGGCTCTTTCATTTTCATGTATTTGACATTGTCATTTTAAAGCTGGCAGTGAGAGACGCTGAGTGCAGCTCTGCAACAATTAAAGTGGGACAAAGTATTTCTTAGTAATACTGCATGGACAGGTAGCCATGTTAGTCTGATCTTGGTAAAACAAAAGGAAAAAATATGTAGCACTTTAAGGACTAACAAGATAGTTTATTAGGTGATGAGCTTTCGTGGGGCAGACCCACTTCTAAGCATTCAGAAATGTAGGAAATTGTTAAATGTAGACCATAATGATGGGTTACAATATGTCCATAGATACTTCAAGAGCAACATCTCCTTCCCTCTCATTTATAGAGTTCAAACACGTTCCGCTGCTGTATGTGATACAAATAATATATTAATTTTAATATTTATTATTATTTATTTGTCATAAGGTACCATCAAAAGTGTTTTACAGACCTTGACAAAATAAAATTATGGTAAGACAATTTCCACTAATTTCCCTCAAGGTGGTTGTGCTTATGCATGCTTAAATAGCCTATTATGCTACAGCCTTCTGATACGTTTGCAAAAGAGTGTCTTTCCTTTTTTGTGATATAGTTTAAATACATAATTGAAATATTAACATGAGGATCTAAAATTATATTTGGTACTGTAGACACTTGGTCAATTCAAGAGAAAAAATAGACCCTTTTGAGTGGGAATGCAACTTATACACAGAAAGAAGTTGATTCAAATTTTGATATAATTCTGTGCCGAGTCTATGGGAGCTTCATAAGAACTGAGGGAGATGGCAAGGTCAGCTTAAGAGGAAATTCTGTTGCTAGGAGGCCATAACAGCTAAGGTATTACAGTTAGGGCTGCTCATTTTATATAGACAATGGATTAAGAAACATTAAATAACTGTTGATTGAACAGGTAATAAACAGGTACATCAAAGACTATGGCTGCGTCTAGACTGGCAAGTTTTTGCGCAAAAGCAGATGCTTTTGCGGAAAAACTTGCCAGCTGTCTACACTGGCCGCTTGAATTTGCGCAAGAACACTGACGATCTAATGTATGATTGTCAGTGTTCTTGTGCAAATACAATGACTCTCCCGCTCGGGAAAAAGCCCTCTTGCGCAAATGCTTTTGCGCAAGAGGGCCAGTGTAAACAACTGAGAACCGTTTTGCGCAAAAAAGGCCCCGATGGCGAAAATGGCGATTGGGGCTTTTTTGCCCAAAACCGCGTCTAGATTGGCCACAGATGCTTTTGCGCAAAAGCACTTTTGCGAAAAAGCATCCGTGCCAATCTAGACGCTCTTTTCCGCAAATGCTTTTAACGGAAAAACTTTTCCGTTAAAAGCATTTGCGGAAAATCATGCCAGTCTAGACGTAGCCTATGAGTTTTAATTAATATCTGGAAAAAAAAGCAAATTTTTTAAAATTGAGTCAAATTGATTTTATTCATCTTGGTGACAAGGCTGTGAAAGGGAGGGTAGATCATCAAAAATTCATTAGAAAAGTAACATAAATACATCTTTAGCTTTATATTACTTATTGCAGAGTATCATTAGAGTGTAAAATGATCATTAAAGTATCATTAGGCTTTCTTGCATTAACAAAGACCAACCTGATAATACAACTTTCTAATTCCTTTTCTACAGTCTTTACATAAAAAGAGTACAGAATATTAATGCAATATTACAGCTGTACTGTTGAAATACTGCAAGCCTCCATATAAAGAATAAGGCTTCAGCAGTAATGTTAACTGGGCTGTTACAAACATCTTTTGTTTTATTGTATACAAAACAATTAATAACAAACAAATACAAAGAGCCATTTGACCAAAAAGGTGACTGGAGGGGAAAAAAAGGAATAGCAAATATATAATATCTTCCCAAAACTTCATTAAGTCATGACTTTGTGCTTTTTTACCAAAACGGTGCAGCAAAGGATCACCCTTTTGTTTACAATCTTCCACTGACTCCACCTTTCCCAATCCATCAAGAACCATCTACTTGTCCTCACTTTTAAGGTGTGTACTTTTCAACTTAACCTCATCATAGCTGTGATATTTTTTATATAATATTGAGCTGTTGACCTCTTTCTTCACTTTGAGTCATGTCAGGTTTTATTACCTATTTGTCCAGCTTTCATTCAGACACTGTCATATTTTTTCCTGTCATACTTTTTCCACTATATTGTTCTTTTATATCCCTCCTTTGAAAAAGTTCTGTGCTGTGATTTCTATAAAGCACTTGAGAAAGGAGAGAAGTGACCCCTTTCTTAGAGGTCTTCAGCTTTGCTGATGTCAAGTTTTGACAATAATCAACATATTATGAACAAAATAATTTGCCAGTTTTTAGACCTGAGTGAAATTTGCAATTTTTATCCAGTGGAAAATTCTGCCATTACAGCAACCTGTTCTCATCTGAAAATAAAAAAAAAAAAGTTGAAATTCCATTTTTTTCTGCAGAATGGACACTCCAGAAATGTAGGGTTTGGATTTGTTGCAATAGTTTGTTTTGGTGTTACAAGTAGAAATAGAACTTTTCAACACTGTTAAAATTGAAATGCTTCATTGTAGATTTTTGAAGTGACACTGAATAATGTGGTTTCTATGAATGATGGTCCACAGAAGGAAAATCTATATTGCATTTTGGGAGATGTCATTGAAGAAGGATCCCAGCTGACAGGTGAGATTGGGAGCTGGTACCAGAATTCCCATAAGGCAATACATAATAGGGAAAAGCTGTTTTATTTTTTAAACTGATTATATATTAAACATGTCAGGTCAGTTAATTGGAATTTTGTTTTTCAGTTTGAATTAACCCAAATTAAATATTCAATTTTGATTTTTCCTAATGTAAAATTGAAAAAAAATCAGCAAAATCAATTTTTTTCCCAGAGAAAAATTCCCAACCATATTTTTCCATTTTTATGGTGGATTTGATTTTTAGGGCCACTTTGATTAAAGGAATTATAGTGTGTTTGAGTTTGTGGAGGTGGGGTGGAGGTAGGCAACTGTTACAGAGATGGTGATACAGGATTTTGAGGTCTTTTTGTTTGCACATGAGGGTTTTTGTAGCTCTTTGCATAGCAAGCTGAAAAACAGAAATTAGCAACACTATAAAAAGGGCTCAGGATTTTCTGAAGGGATAGCTAATAATTTTTTGAACAGTGTTTTATTGTTTTTCCTTGTGCTTTCATTTTTGTCAAGAGGTGCATTCACTCTTTCAGTCCTTTTACTGTATCCTTGAGTATTTCTAGTAGGCAAAATAGAATTGTCACAGGGAAAAATGAAGGATGCATCTTCCCATCCACTGCCAGGAAAACTATTCTGTGTCTGCTACTCTGGGTTCATTGTGCACAGGTATATTTTCTAACAACATCCTCCCTCAAAGTCACTACATGCAGTTGTTCTGAGCTCAATTCCTGCACTCAGGAGGGACCTGGCATCAACTCTCATGCTTAGATTGCTGAACACCTACATTTAAAAAGGGTTCTTCCCCTCTAACATTTTCTTTGTAAAGCTCTCACATTTCTATCATTTGCAGAAAGCCTTAGGGCTGTAGAAATGCCTGCTCTTTGTCCAGTGAAATTCCATTCAGGTTTGGCTGACGATAGTACTGAAAATTGCCATTTTCCTTCATATATGGATTTGTTAAGAAAATTTTGGCAGCCCACCAAAATCACTGAATATTTCCATGCTGGGCTCATGTTGTCAGTTGCCACAGCAGGAGTTGCACATGGTGTACTGGGGTAACAGAGAGAAGCTGCTGAAGCAAAGTTGGAGAAAGAGTTGTGTTCAACTTCATGATGCTGACAGATGTATAAGGCTTCTACCACTATAGAACTGAGTTCAGTAGGGCCATTTACATGTTCATGGTATGAGGACCATAGTTGTAAGCACAGCCCCAGTCCCAAAGAGTTGGGTTTAAATGGTGTGGAAAGCATTGTATGATCCTTATTCACTGGGGGTGAAATTCACCAGTTAGCCGTGATCCAGACAAGGAGTCTACTTAAGCTTAATGTTAAGTGAGTACTTAAATTATTTGCTGGACTGGGGCCTTTGCTTGTTTGTTTGTTCCTTAACTATTCTCAACAAAAAAACAAACCCAGAATATTAACCAGTAATCCTTGACTGTTCAAGCATGGTATGCTACAGAGTAAAATTATTATTTTTAAAATTCCTACAATATCTTTTATGAGTGATATTTCAAGTTCACACATTCACTCTTCTTCTGTTAGCTATTCGCTGATTGTAACTACTGTTTGTGTTTGACTGTGGCTCTGTAAACATTTGAACACAAGGGAACATTTGTTGGATCTCTTCTTGTATTATAGCTTTTCATAGCATGTCGTCCCTGCATATAACTGGACTTGAGTGTATGTAAACGGAAAATTAAAGTATTTTGTCTATTTGAAAACCAAATAGGAAATAATCATGACTCTAATAATATCATGTTACATTATGGTATTACCAGCATAATTTCATATTGCCAGCTTTATCAGAGATACCCTTTATTATTGGTAATAAATCTGTTAGTAATGCAAAAGATTATTTTCTTTTAAAAAAATACTATTAAGCTGGCGAAAGAAATAACTTGTTAGTTATGTCAAGTCTCCAATGCCTTCTACAGTTGTTTCTTTGTTTCCAATGGTTTAAAGTATTATGATGCATATATATTTGCCCTTTAAAGTACATTGTAATTTTCTATTCCCTATATGTTTCATACTGTTTTAGAAGGCAGCATTACAATTCTAATAAAACAGTAATGTAATGCTATTGCTAATCAATAAAAAAAAATGTCTAGTACCTAAAAGAGGCTGAAAGAATTTATGGGATTTGCAGAACTTAATTTAGGACAGGGAGATTATTCCATTTAGAGGGATCATCTGCAAAACTGCAAGCATCATATGTTTCCTAATAATTTCACACAGCTGATACAGTGTCATTACTGGAATGTAACATTGAGGAGTTCTGATTGATACCAGATGTTTCCTACAATTACACAGCTGAATGCACAACACATTGAAGCTTAAGTTTGATTTAGTAATGGACATGAAATTTATGCAAACTACCAAATGTGGTGTACAATTAGGGAAAAAATGAGGTGTAGAGTGAATAAAATACCTGCCAATTTATAGTAGGGCATACTGATTCTTGATAATTCTATGGTATTTCTACTGACCCACAAATCCCTGTAATTCATGTTCTCCATGCCTTCTGATAATTTATTGGCAAATCTGGGTGATCTTCTAGTTCTCCTAATATACTTCCCTTAGGTTAGGTGCTCTTTCAACCATGCCTGTTAATTTCCTGATCTTTACTGCTATATGCTCATCCAGCTGCTCTGACTCTTCAGTATGCCTTCTGGAAGCTTATGGATGAATGACAACCCTCTTTGTCTCTTTGATATTGTCTCTGCAGGAACATACCCTTCCCCTCCCCGCCTGCCCAATAACACCAACCAACAGAGTCACCCAGATGCATATTGCACTGTACTTTCTGAAGTGGTGTGACAGTAGGCATGCTCCTGGGTAGATCAGGGTTAACTTTAGAGGTCCACATGATGGTGACAGAGGGTCCATCTTCCTTCTGACCTCAGTGAATATCTAAGCCTTAAAGACATAACTTCTACCCTCTCCCTCTTTAAATTATTTTCCAGGCTTACCCAGAAGCTAAATTCATTATCTCTGGATTAAAAACAAACAAACCTGTAACGTGGTGGAGGAGACACATTCCTCATGTAACTATTGAAACCATTGTCATTACAAGATAAATGTGGTGCATTATATTACCACAAACAGACCCTGACTTAGAATCTTCTGATTCAGGAGATATCAGTTGTCTGTATTCAGTGGGATTATTTGCATGCTTAAAGTTAGCACCTGCTTCAGTATCTTCCTGAACTTCATATATTTCTTTTCTATTAAGTTTATAGGAATGGTTATTTTTCTTTAGCCAATATTTTCTCGTATTTTCATTATACTTTTCTTTTTGCTTAATACCTGAGTTTGATATGAACTATAATACACATTTTATTGAATTGTGAATTCCAACTCAAAGCAATCATCCTAGGAAAACAGCGCAAGGAAGGGTTTTCTTAAAGTGTAGTGAATAAATAGCTATCCAATACTGGGGTTATGACTATGAGTTAGTGACAATATTGCTTGTATTCTGTAATTTCTGTTCATGCGTAGAAAGGCCTGAGTAGTATCTATCTATCTATCTATCTATCTAGTAAATAAAAGATGCATATGCACCTATCAAAATGAATACCTATAGTGTATGGATGTGAACAGCTATGTGGTGCATTTCAGAGCCATATGCCATATTGCATTTGCATACACTCTTGATCAATGCATCTATACTCCCTTTAATCTTTCTCTTCCCTGGAGTAGCTTTACTTCTACACATGACAGCAATAAAAAAAAAGGGGATAATGCCCTGAAGATGTTCCTCTCTTTAATTTGCTGACTCGCATAGGGCTGGTCTTCTATAGTTATTCATATTTACCATAGAATCTCAGCATTATCGACACCAGAGTTATTAACTCATCAGTCAGCCACACACTGCATTTGGAACTGGAAGTGTGCAATCAAGCAGTAGTAGAGACCAAAAAAAACTTGAGAAGCAAGATAGGTTTTATTCAGTCCTGGATCAGAGAGCAGAGATTTAAGGTCTTATAGTCAATGAAATATAAGAGAGGGTTATTCATCCAATGCAGTAAGTGAGGTTCTTCAAGATGTGTGTCCATATGGATGTTCCATTGTAGGTTAGGTAATGTATCTTAACCTGTGATTGGAGAACTAGTACGGTGTCCATTGGGCAACACATTCACTACTTTCCATCTTGTGTCCTTGGATCCCATAGAGCTATATAGATGCTGCTAAGTACCGTACTTCTTTTCTCCATTGCACAGCTTTTTTTGAGCTCTGTAGCAGAGGAGTAGGAAGACAAGTAGTGAAGCACCCACAGAGACCCATATCTCAAAGAATATTGGTTACTCATAGGGTAAGTAACCCTCTCTTGTTCTGTGAGTAGTGTAGTCAACATTAGAGCAGTGTCCCTAGTTAGAAGGCTGGAGTGTTCTCTGCTGAGAAGGACAGGACAGTGCATCCTAGTAAGGTGTTTGATGCTGCATCATGGGTGACCACTTACTGTTTACTGAAGTTGTCTGTGAATGCCCATGTTGGCATTTCTCCGTAACCAGAAAAGCTCCGAAGGTGGATAATAGTTGAATAAAGTGCATGCAAGTGCCAGGTGAGGGCCAAAGTTTGT
Source organism: Rafetus swinhoei (assembly GCA_019425775.1). Classification (NCBI taxonomy): domain Eukaryota; kingdom Metazoa; phylum Chordata; order Testudines; family Trionychidae; genus Rafetus; species Rafetus swinhoei. Next base: position 182,298,078 of record CM033437.1, on the reverse strand, counting down.
GGCATTGGTAGCAAATGTGGATGCACTTCAAGCTCTAGTTTGAAAGATAATGTTTGTAGAGGGCTCACACATTAGATTTTTTTTGTGACAGACAGGAATAAATGCAGAGACTATCTGAATGATTTTCTCAAAGTACAAGGCTAGAGCTCATATGACATTTAAAGTATGTAGTGCAGCTTCACCTCATTCTGGCTGCCATTTGGCTTGGGGAAGAAAAAGGGGAAGTGGATAGGCTGCTTTTAGATGGAAAGAGTATGCCACTTGGGTAAGAAGGATGAGGTTATAATATGATATATATCTTTGCAGATGAGTGTGTACAGAGAGTGTACCATAAGGGCAACTATTTCTCCCAACTGTCAAGAAGACATAGTAGCTATGAGAAAATAAGTATTGTGAGTTGCTGAATCTCCTTTACCTCTTCTGGACAGGTCAATTCCAAATCCTAGAATCACAGAGAAGACATGACTTCAAATGAAGAACTTTTAGATTCAGATGGAGAATTTGACCTGCTTCCTCTGAGAGGTGTGGAGTCAACTGCAGGGTGATTGATGGAAAAAACTGTCATGCAGAAGAATTAGGGTTACCATATCTGTTGTGGTCATGCTAAGCCTATAAGGATGACTCTGGCTTGTTGCAATTCTATCTTGTGAAGCATGATGAATACCAGAGGAAAGAATGGAAAGGCATAGTGGAAGGGTGCAGCTAATGAGGAAGATGTCTTCCAGAGGCCAGTGAACCAGACTCACTTTTGAACAGAACTGTGGGCATTTGATGTTCTCAGGTGTGGCGAACAGATCTATATTCAGGAATCCTCACAGGATGAATATGAATTGTAGAATTCTTGTGTCTGTTGATATAAAACATGCAGACAATGGGATTCTGGCCAATGGGAGCAGCGGGGAAAGCATCCAGGCTGCACATCCATGCTCTGCTCTTGCCCCATCCCATGGAGAGGGAGCAGCAGCACGCAGAACCACTTCTAGCTCTGCTTCTTCCCCACGAGGCAGATACAGTGGGGAGTATCAGGGCTCCCCCCCCAACAGGAAGCTCCAACCTTGCAGTGGGGAGAGGAGCGGCTATGAGGCTGGAATGTGCTTGCTGGAGCTGCAGCAGCACTTCTCACATGGCTCCAAGCTGATGCAGTGAGAGGCCTGGAAGCATGAACATTTTAATGTTATTTTCCAAAAAACAAAAATTAATTGCGTTAAGGATAAATCTTCTTGTTACAAATATTATTTTAATACATTATATATTTTAAGTTTAAAAGCCACTTCCTTCTAAAACAAAGGAGCTGTTTTTTCTTGTCCCATTAAAACTCCATTTCACTGCCATTGTGGAACAGAGGTAATTATCAATGTTTTTTTCACTATATCCACCAATATCACTGTTCATAAATTGTTCCCTTTCTGATTTAAGAGATTTGCTATCCTCCTTCATCATGGTTACAGTAATCCATCGTGGCCAAGGTAGTATCATAACCCCTTAGGCAAGCTCTACTACAGAGGTTCTGGATACTTCTCACTTCTCTGATCTTCCACTGATTCCTGCAGCATAGAGTTTTATTAATATTTATGGACTGTCCAGTGAGACAACTAGTTTTTTAGGGAAGATAGTTTTGGTGAATAATCATTATTCATCTGTGTAATAATTCACAGGCCTTGTCTCTGAAGTTCAAGTGAAGAACTGAGGGTTCAATAGCAGAGGCAGTATTAGCCTGAGGGAGTTTATTGACATAAAAGATACAGACAGTTTCCATTTAAAACTGAACTTATCCCCATGAAAGTTAATTTTACTAATACATCTGAGGTCAGATCACAAGTATTTGGTAAGTTTGCATTTATAGGTTTCTCTTGACAGCTCCAGATAAGTTTCTATGTGAGGAAGCTATGGGCTGCAGAAAGTGTTATATACAAAATGAAAATGCTCAAATCATTTTAATAACTTACCCAGCATTTTATTTGTTCCTTTCAAATATTTTATTTCCTTTATTAATTGCTCCAGTTAATTTTGGTCTTGCATTGTTAAATTGAGGTTCTATTGGTGTGTCAACAGCATCCATAGAGGATCAGAAAAATAATGTTGCTGTTTATTTGCATAACCATTTAGGAATAAAAAAAAATCTATCTAGTTTGTATTAAAGCTAGGGGAATTAAAACAGACATTATTTACAGTGCTTTTAAAAACTGAATGGAGTTCTGTAGAAAAATCCTCTCCTATTTGTAAGAACAATTTAAACAAACTGTTGTTTTTAAAGTTGAAGACAAAATGTGCCAATATAATAATGAGTTACAATATTTATGTTTGAACCTCATGCATCACAATGGCACATCAGAATCTGAAGCTTCCAGAAACTATCTCAATGAAGAGGAAAAAGTAGTGTTTGCAAACAAGCCTTTCTAACCTTATAGAATTCACAGTATACTTCTGACCAGGTGCACCAGCAGTGAGCAATTGCTGTGGAGCCTGGATATTCAAAGGGGCTCATAGCTTCTGGCCATCACTGCCATTGCTGCAGCCATGGCAGCAGCTGGAGCCCCGGGCCCTTTGGAGTGGCACACGGCTCTGAGGCTGAGGGAAGGGAGTGTGCTGCAGTCTGGGTCGCGCTAACAGCTGACTGCCATTCACCTCATCCCTTCTTCCCTCGGTCCTGCCCCTTTCAGGGATGTGGAGCCAAGCCCCTCCCACACCTTGTCCCTGGCTTGCAGTGGCTGTTGGCCCTGCTGTTTCTGACTTTTCAGATTTTTGAATATATATATTGTTTTTCAAATATGATTCTTGCTAATTGAGGCAACTTGCTGTGAGATCAGATTTTCCATGTATGTACATTTTAAAAGCTGGTCTAAACAATGGTCCAGAGAAGTGATACTCAGACCTTCAGTGGTTCAGGAGCCAAATTAGCAATCGGCATTATCCAGAAGAGATGCAGTACAGTGTGAATTCAAATTTCCTGATTGGTTAATATGTAAAGCACACAGTTTTTTTTATTTAGTGTATTGCTAAGATCTGCAGGAGACACATTAAAGAGCTACTTAGGCTTGTGAGCCTCAGTCTGAGTATCACTCATCTAGAAGTAAATCCAGTTGCTAATGGTAATCAGCTTTAAACTGAAAGGCACAACTTTCAAACTAAAAGAGAAATCCACTTTACTATCAGGGACCATAGATCTCAAAACATGGTTCACAAGGTTCTTAATAGCAAGATAGTCCAAGACTGCCACCCTGTGATCTGCTAACACCTACTAGAATAGCAGCTTAACTTTTTCAGAAGACTCCTGTCCTGGTATATGATTGATGGAAATCCTGGGGGTGGAAATCCCGGTGATGGAGAAAGTGGAGAGGCTGATGGAGAGGATGATCCAAGCTGTGATTAATGAGTCAAGGTATGGAGCATGTGGGGGTGGAGGTGGGGGTCCTGATTGACTTTATTTAAACCAACCACTAGAACAGGATGTTGTGCAGGCAACTGCATTCTCCCTGCTTTGGACTGCTTCACCTATGATACCCACTCCTACTGCCTGCTTCTGATCTTCTGGTAATCTGACCTTGCCTGACACTTCATTTATCCTCTTACCTATATTGAACTATGACCTCCTGGTATTGTATGTGGCCTGAGTTGTGACTGGTGCTCCAACCACCATCTCAGATGGCCTATGTCCCAGTTACAACATTTACACAAAAAGTTTTTTTATCTCATTGTTGTGGAAGAATGTTAAAGCCAAGAGCTTTGCAGCAATCAGAAAGAGTAGACATGTGTATGGACAACAGCTAATGCAAGCATCCAAAGTAACATGGAAAAAATAGGTTTCAAATCTTCAGGCTTTCAAGACATAAGGTAATAACTAAAATTGCCCCCATAAGCAACTTCCCCCATAAGCAAGTTATTGAACAACTGTCCACTGAAGGGTGCTTTCTACCTTCCTTTGGATAACTTCATTATTATCCTTATAGATGTCTTCTGTTGATGAGTACTGTTTTCTTGGCTTGAATGATACCTAGAAGCATTGAGTTCCACAGATTAATTACATATTGTGCATAACAGGATTTTTTTTCCCATTAGAAAAATTGTTAGGTTGTATTTACCAGCAACAAGGTACTGTAGCAGATGAATCACTGGTTTGATCCAGTATGGCAATTCCTGTGTTCAAAATATAGCAGGAAGAGTAGTATGGCATTGTGGCTGTTTGAGTGGTGGTAAGACTGAAAATGTACTTTGGTTTTGACCCAGGACACACAGGATCATATTTTGACCATAGGTACTCCTGTGCAACTTGACTAGAGTAATGGGGGAAACCAAAAGAAAAATTTGGTCCACAATCAATCTTACTTTAGCACTGAGGCCAAAACCTCATTTCCAGCATGTATTGCTTCCTCAAGTCCTCAGTGTTTCTTCCACTGTAGGAGAATTACATTATCTACACAATTGCCCTACCCTAACCCATCACAAAACAAAATACTGTCATCATGCTACTTTGCTGGAAGGTCCTACTGAGCTGGGCTTAACACTTTTCAGCCCATACAGAGGGCATGTCTACACTATGGAGAAGATCGACCCTCCAGAGGTTGATCTTTTAGCATTCAATTTAACGGGTCTAGTGTAGACCCCCAGATCAAATACTAAGGACAGTCCTCACCAGTGTCCTGTACTCGTTCTGTGAGGAGTAAGGGAAGCCAGATGAGAGCATGTGCTCCCGCCGGCCTCCTGCAGTATAGACCTGGCAGTGGCTTGGCTTAAAGTAAGATGAATCCCATCATTTTGCATAGCTGGATGATGTACCTTAAGCGGACCTGCCTCTTCACTGCTAAGGGGCCTTCTGCGTGATCTGCACCAATATGTTGATATAATGGTGACATGATCTGCACCAAAATTATCTAAATTCATCTCTGTTTCATATAGTTCTTACATCTATCTGGTTGTCAATAAATGCTTTTGTTAGTATGATATAACATCCTGGAAAAATGGATGTTTAAGCCCTGATTTTCCTCTTACCAGCTTCACACCATTGAGTTCAGTGGACTTATTGCTCACTTGACAGTGGTGAGTGTGAATAGATAATCAGACCCGTAAGCTTTACCTGTTCCAATTATGTGGCAATCTTGATCATTAACTGAAAGGCATTTTATAAGATTTCTTAGATGCAAATGCAAGTTACCAAAATATTATAAATCATTTACATTTACACATGGTCCTTTGTCCAGAAGGAACTTGAAGTGCCTTATACATTTCAGATGACATATACTGATCGTATTATTTCATGCCCTGGTGCAATGTAGCAGGATGAAGGCAAATGTTTAACAGTGCATAGTGAACTCAGCAGTTAAGATGAGATGAAGTAGACTGCAACTCATTTGAAATTCAGGTTAGCAGGTTGTAATTAACCCAATTAAAATTTTGCCAGAAAGCCCTTTATGACTTGAGTCTTCTTTTGCATCAATGTAAATGCAGACTATTTCTAATGAAGTCAGTGAAGAATACAGCCAGCTGTGCCTGAAAAAAAAAGTGCTATGGGAACTTTAATAGCTCCAAGAGGTCAGGCTATCAATTTTACATATCATGCAAAAGACAGTACTTCAGCAACACAGTTAGGGTACGTCTACACTGTGGTGCTATTTTGGGATACTTCTGGTATCCCAAAATAGCTATTCTGTGTCTTTTAAACAAGCCCATTATTTCAAAAAGCTTTCAAAATAACAGGCTCGCTATTCTGACATCCCTGTAAACCTTGTTCCACAAGGATTAAGGGACATTTTGGAATAGGGCTCTATTTCAAAATACAATAGAAATAAGCTATGTAATTTGCTTAGCTCGAATTGTGTGTCTTATTTTGAGCTATAGGTGCAGTGTAGATGCACCCTCTGTGTCCCCTGCCCAGCACCTCCCCCCAGATGAATACTATCTAATTGATCACCAACAAAATGTCTTACAGCATTTCTGTACATGTTTGCTGGGCTTCTACCCAACTACTTACTAGCTGAAACCCTACTTAGCCTTTGCAATCTGAGATTGTAGTAGAAAGAGGGAAAGCTGTGAGACACAGTATTATGTTTCTGTTAAAATATTTTTTAAATGTTTGGCTGGTGATGGTCAATAATATAGACTAGTAGTCCAAAAAATAGAGACAATTGTTCTCTCATAAACTTTCCCCGCACAAAGGTTAGACTACACCTACACTGTGATTTGACCATGAACTAGAGGTAAAGATTATTTAGTTCCTAAACTACCTGAATTATAGTACCCTATGGAATAGCTAAGTGCTAACTTTCAACTAGGTAGATAGACTCTAGGGGTATGTCTAGATTGCAGAGGGATGCAGATTAGGCAGGTCGACATTGCAAATGAGGCAGGGATTTAAATATCCTGCACCTAATTTGCATAAAAATGGCCACCACGTTTTGCCGACTCAGCACTTTGTCAGCAAAAAGCGGCAGTCTAGAGGGGGATCTGTCGAGAAAGCCTTTTTTGACAGATCGCTCATGCCTCCTGCAAGGAGGTTTACAGGAACTGTCGAAAAAGGCTTTCTTTCTCAACAGATCCCCCTCTAGACTGCCGCTTTTTGCCGACAAAGTGCTGAGTCAGCAAAAAGCGGCGGCCATTTTTATGCAAATTAGGCATGGGATATTTAAATCCCTGCTTCATTTGCAATATTGACCTGCCTAATCTGCATCCCTCTGCCGACAGAGGGATGCAGTCTAGACATACCCTAGGATATGTAGTCTGTCCAGCTAGCAGGAGTTGAGCTCATTTTAATTCAAATACACTTAAAACTGGGATGATTCATTATGACCTTTTCTATAGTTGCATTCTTTGTGGTAAGAACTTTGTGAAAATCTAGTTTCAGGAAACACTCATGCAAATATCAGCCCCTCTTATTTAAAATTGAAATGTCCAGTAATATAGTCCCAATTTTAATGAAAGCCTAGTGAATCTAAAAGGCTTTTCAGATATACACTCTATATGTGCAGAATATATTCAGTCACCATTCAGGTATTAAAGTCCTCTTCCACTCTGATAAAGATGCCTACTATGATTTTATTTAAACCAGAGTATTATGAGACAAAACTGGATAGCTAAGGGCTCGGTTTTAAGCTCTTATTCTCTTCATTCTCCCAGTGTAACAATTTATAGAAGTTCTACCTTAACACCAAATCTGAAAATCCTTTCTTCTACAACTCCAAGGAGACACAGCCAAAAACAGTAAAAAAAAAAAAAAAAAAAAAAAGATTAATTTTGATTCTCATTTACCCATGCTTCTTTTACTTCTCTCTGCCAGTGTAAAACACTCTAGCTGAAAGTGAGAATCAGTTTTGCAGCATCTTATATGTGCATGAGTGTCAGAATGGAAGGCATGCACAGAAGTGTCCATTTTGTTGGATTTTTACACTGGACAGTGAAAGGGAACATCGTGCACAGGCCTGGAGAATGACAGGAATTATAGATTTCTCATGGGCATAGTTCATCTGAACTAAAACATGGAGCAGGGAGAACTTACTCTACTATTCCTTTTAACCATGTTACCTGATTATATGGGAACATTGGCCCCAGCTTGAAGGCCCAAACGTTTGTAATGGCCAGTAATATAGTCCCAATTGCCATACACAAATTAGCTTCTCTGGGCTTTGTGTGTGTGTGGGATCAGGATTTGGTCCTTTGATCAGGATATAATGCTTCCTTCTGTGATAGCATTCGTGGTAAGAATAGGTAAATCCTGGTATATATATTAAACACCTTTATTTTATTCTGAGAGGGTGAAAAGAAGATGATGTAGCATGGGACCTGAAACAGGAGAAATAAATTGAATAAATAAAAATATAAATAACAATCCTTTAAGTTTGGCTATTTAGAAGTATTCAGAGAAAGTTTATGTTTGAGGTTTACAGTTTAGAGTTACCTTTGTTACCGAATATAGGCCTGATTCAAAGCTCACCAAAATCAGTTGAAAGATTATCATGAACATCAGCGGACTTTGGATCAGATTCTAATTATAATATTTTTGCATGCAGGCAAACTAATCTAGGAATAAAATCTGCAATATATTGTACAAATGATGTGATCTGCAAACATTTCTGACTTTGTCCAAGGACATATTTTTACATTTGAAAAGCTGTAGAAAGATACCCTTAGAAAATAGGTATGCATACACAGTATCAGCCTCTCTGATCTAATAATGGAATAGATGGGACATATAGCTTAAATTTTAATGAAATCTCTTACTTCCAGAACTCTCAACACATTTGTAAAACTCAGTCACCATTCAGATATAAGTATTTTTCATAAATAGAAAAATATGTTTTCTAGTGGAGTGCCCTTGACTATAACCAAAAGCCAAATGGGTAAACTAAAGTTATCTAAACTTACCTGCTTGTTTGCAGAAATGTGTGCATATTCCATAACTGAAATGTTAGCTGGATTTCTGTGTCTTTCATAAAAGGCTGCATTGTTCACTACGGCTGTGGCTAAACTACAAGCTTTTTCCAGTACAGGAAATGCAAATGAAGCACTCATTTGCATATGCCACACTCTCATTTGCATGTTCTCTTTTGATCCTTTTTGCAGAAGAGGTTTTTGCGCAAAAAAGCGCTGTATAGACGGCACCTTTTTGCGCAAGAGCCCTTCTTTCCTCATTTTTTGAGGAAAAAGCTTGTAGTGTAGCTGTAGCTTACATGTCAAGGGTGAAAGTGATGTGTCCTCAGATGTGTTTGGCTGATTCATAAGGAATACATTTTTGCTAGAGCAAATCTATTGGCTGTGTAACAACAGTTTTTACATAGCATTGTATTGTACATGAAATTGATGAACATACCCCCAATTCCAGAACTGAAGAAGAGGCTCTATGTAACCTCAAAATCTTGTCTCTTTCACCTGCAGAAATTGGTTCATTTGGTCACCCACCTTACCTCTGCAATGAGTACCTTTATGTTTTGGAAGTACTAAATTACCAATAGGTTCTCATGGAAAGAAATGCACAGGACCAAAATCTGTTTCCTTTCCCCATCTCAGTACGAATGCTTGCAGCATTATTGTCCATAGTTTGTAAAATTGTGCCCCAAATTTGGATCAGACTACAAGTATCCAAATAAAATATTGATATTAATATGCTTACCTTTTTTATATATACTATTGTAAATATTTTGTTATTAGAACTCTGTAAATAACTGGTTTATTTGATTTTTCTGGCAGCTAAAAAAGAAAATGAAAAAAATGGTAATTGAAGCTGAAATGGACTTTTTAAAAGTTTTGGCGAATTGAAAAATTTGAGAAAAAATTAATTTCAGATCATTTAAAACCTTTAATACAAGTAAAGAAGACAAAGGGTTAGATTCATAAAACAGGAGGATGTGCAAGTAGTGCTCCTCCTATCCCTTCTTTGTCTCCCCTTATAGCCAGTAGCCCACTAGTCAGGGCACTTACCTACTCTGAAACCAGGGACTTTAATCCAGATCTGACTCATCATAGGTGAGTTTCCCAACCCCTGGGCTGTTATCTCATGTGGGGTAGGTCTCTCTGTCTCTCCTGTTGAAACTAGTTTACTTCCTATAAATAATTAAATATTTGAAGCCCAGGCATGAGCCCATGTTTCCCACTTTCAGATAAATTCCCTACCTACCAGGAAATAGTCATTCTCACTATCTAGGCCCATCTACAGAGAGTAAAAAAACTTACAGCAGAGAATCCCAGTGGTAGGTCAATTTAGCTAGGCATGCACCAAGTAGCTTAAAAGAGAAGTGTTGATATTTGGGTTGGATTGTGGGCTCTAAAATCTGGCTAAGGGGAGGGTCTTGGACCCCAGACCTTAGATGAGCACGACCTCAACACTGCTATTTTTAGCCCTACAACATGAGCCCTGCAAACCTAAATCAGTTGAACCAGGCTGCACAGATCATTTTTTGCTTTGCAGACATATTCTCTGTCTCTCTCCTAATGACTATTCAAGTATTTTATTTGTGTCCCTCACCAGTCAACTATTAGCAGAAGGACACCCTACAATCTTCTGCTACTCTTGTTTTATGAATAGTCTTAAATCTTTTTGTTTGAACATTTTTGTTTGACTTGAGTCTGTGTTTTTTGGCAAAGAAACTATTTATCCACAAAAAAATTCCCACTTAATTTATCATGATTAGTATCTTGTCACTACTCTGTTGTAGAGTGGTATGCTTATAAGAAGCACATGGGATTATTTTAGGGGAAAAGGCAATACACTGCATTTATTAAGAATACAATATTAAAGCAGCTAGGATAGGCACCATATATATAATTTATGTATTGATGCTATATTTGTTAGTTTAATGTTTGGATTTTTTGGTGACTAATTAGATTGATTACAGGCAGGGAGGAACAGGGCTTTATTGATTTGGATTGATGCTTTAGAATTTTGGCAAGACATATTTAAAAACTGTGGCAAAGGAGCCTTTTTACAGCAGTTTTTAAAATTAGGATTAGTAAGTTTTGTACTACTATGGTGTAATTAATTGCCTTTTGATGCATGCTTGTTTTTTGAAGTTGTTTTTATATTATATCTATTTTGTTTTAATTGATAGGTGCTTGCTTTATTTTTTAGAGTTGTTAATTTCCTTTTTATTTGCATGTTAATAGGGGGTATATAGCACTTCTGGTGCATTTACATTTATTTGTGGGGGGTTAGAACATTTGGTTGGTGATGGCTTGCATATTTATTTTTTTAGCATGCATTTTTTTATTTTGCTTTTATCCATCTTCTCTCATGCTATTGTGGACCTCATCACTTTAATATTTGATTATTGATTAATTGAGGAGCAAAACACTGCAAAATAATATCAAAAAATATTTTTTTTCCATTAGGTACTTTTGATTCAGATTAAGAATGACTCTCAATAGCCTTGAAAAAAAGTAATTCAAGCTAATCAGAACATGGCATGTTCCAGACTGGAAAAAGATTTCAGTAACTATGTGTGTCATTACGCCTTGTGATTGGGTTGTGAACTTATAATAGTGAATCAATTCATCAGATCAAGTTGTTCACTGAGAGAGTACAAACATCATGTATTCTATCACACCAACTGTCAGAGAAAAGAGGAGAAAACAGTCTTTGTGCATCAAGAAGCAGCTATACAGGAAGAACCATGCATGCTGGGAACCCTAACCTAGAGCAAATGGGCAGAAAAAAAAACTCTGTCCAGTTTCTAGAGATTTATGCAGTTGTCCAAACTTTCGAAAGAAGGGTTAGCTGGCTTTAATGATCCTTTATTCTTGGAGCTTGTACCTGGAGTATGTGTCAGTGGAGAAATTCTCAAAACTTGGTGATGAACAGCAAAACTGGAACAGGAAACATTTCTAAGCTCACTTGCCCCCATAATTCAGGTACAGTGAATTCACCATTGTCCCAAGAGCTTCATCAAGTGGTGCATAGACCTCATTTAGAGTACTGAGAGTACAGTATGGGGAGGGAGGGGATTTACTCTGACAAGGAATAACTTTAATTGTGGCTAACAGAGGTTTGTGCAACTGTTGCAATCAGTCTAGGAAAGGTTAGCACCATTTCAGTTTCAAGTCTAGAGAAGAAAAGCAATGGTTTGTTTCCAATATTTTTTTCCTCAAAGCCTATTATGAAAAAAATAAACACATTTTTACTCTGAATAATGACTGTGTATAAGATTTGAGGATTATAAATGTTGTCTGTATTACACATTACAAGCTTCCACGCTTTATTGTGATAACTTTAAAAATGTAACCACAGAGGCCATTTCTGTGGAGGTAAAATAAATCTTGCTGCTGATAGAAAGAATTGTGTACCTACAGTTAATACTTTAAATTATTTAGAATGCAAGAGAGTTCATTGCCAGCAGAGGTCATTGATTTTATACTTAATGTGTTAAAGATTAAGGAATACAGTTTGTAAAACTTGATAGGTATTTAGTATTGGCAGTTTACCATGTCTCTAAGCCAAAGTAATTGCCGACAGCTGCCTATATTCATCCAGAAATATGGCATGGATAGAGTGATTCTAACAACAAAGGCTGAATGTGAAGTAGTTGTTAGTTTACCTCACAAATACTACAGCTGGAGACTCCGTTTGGAGTTTTATATTGGGATCTAAATCTCTGAATTCTTTTAAACTATTTGAAAAATGTGTCACAGATGTGGTTACTGAGGTTAAAAGAAAAACATCATGCTCAATTCAAAACTGAGTAAGCAACACATTTCACTACAATGTGCCCCCACAAGCCAGGCTATAGGAGAAAAAGTTTTAACTAACCTGTTTAAAAATGATTCCTTTCTGTAAATTCTCTGCCACTTGTATCATTCCTCCATCACCATACAAGACCCCACATGTTTGAAACCAACCCAAGTAAGTGACATGAAAAAAAAATCGTGCTGAAAACCAACGATGCTGTGAGATTATTCCTTTAGTGTAAATAGCTCTTTATAACGTGAGTTTCAATATTCATTATTTGTGATCAAAATCATTTCCAGGAGTGAATATGAGAGGACATCGTATGTATATGGAATGAATGTAACTTTGGGTCTCAAATGAGTGGTGCCTCAAAGTGAGGGAAATATGCAAGACGTGGGTTTGCTGCAAATATTTAGAATGCATCTGTCTGTCCCATGATAGATCCAATGAGTTTCATAGGTTCTAAAGAGTCCTCTCATGGTAAAGTCACAAAATAGTGCATATTTTCAGTGAAACAGGAAATGCCAGGCAGCTACAAAAGGGCGGGAACCGTTAAAAAAAAAAAGCTAGTCAGATGTTATTTCTATTCTAGTTGTCCCCCATATCAAGGTTAGTGTTTGGATGTCTGTCACAGATATTCTCTTGGCTACTCACTTGCCACTCTGTCTGGCCTATTTAAATTGTTTGTTATTTGTCCTCAATTTCTTTTCCGCCTGTGTATTTTTCATCTTTAGATTCCCAGCATTGCAGAACATAGTATGGTCGTGTATTAGGAGGAGGCTTCCACCCAGCTTTCTCTACCGTACCCAGATCACTCTCCAAACGCCTTCCTTCCATCCTGTTTTTGCCTTTTATATATCTTTAGTCCAATCATTCCCACCCTCCAGTGTCAACATAACTGGTTAATTGCCTCCATTTAGCTGTAACCTTTATGCCTCTACTTAGAGTGACCCTCTTTCACGGTATCCAAAAAAGATTTATCCAATTGTGGGCATGGAAGACTGAAAAATGTAAAAGTGAATTATTTAAAATAGCTTGTACAGGTTGTACCTCACTGGTCCGGCAGCCTCGGGACCTGAGCTGTCCCGAACCAGGGAATTGCCAGACCAGAGAGGTCAGTACGCCCCTGCTGGCTGCCCAGCTCTCAGGCTCCTCTCCCTGGGGCTCCCTGCCCTGCATCCCTGTCTCTCCACCCCAACTTACCCAACTGCCAGGAGCTCCCTGCCCTGTTGCCAACTCACTGTAGGCAGGGTCCCCGTCTAGGACTACCTGGCCACTGCATGTCCCACTGCTGTAGGGTGTTCCCCAGGGTTCCTCTACTGGGGCCACCTGGCTACCCCAGCCCTGCTGCCTCTGGGGATTCCCCAGTGTTCCCTGGCCAGGGCTGCCCACTGCCACCAGCCCTGCTGCAGCCAGGGGTTCACCAGCTGGGGCCGGGACTTAAAGGCCACCACCTGGTTCAGCTGGCCCTGGTGGTTCCCTGGCCAGGGTGTGTGGGGGGGAGTGTTCCCAACCAGCATGTTTGCCTGGATAGCTCCCACTCCTGCCTCCAGGGCTCTCTGGTCCAGCAATATCCATGGCCTTGCCAGGCCACAGATGTTGCCAGACCAGAGAGTCCCGTAGTTGGGAGTTTCAGCCTGTACCTTGCAAAAGCTAATGGGATCACCAAAGAAATGAAGTGTCACTGCCAGCTGTCCAGCCTTATTCCTGACCACTTCCAAAACTGCCACTGAGAGCATTAGCACTTCAGTGACTTCTTCAAACCCCCCTCGCTAGACCGCCAATGCACTGAAGTACTTAAATAAGAGAGTTGTCCGCAGAAATCGGTGGCATAGCTCACATCTTTAAATGCTTCAGTGGATCCAGATGAGTTCTGCTTATTCAATCAAGGAATAGAAAATAAGCTATGTAACCAATCGCAACAGATCAGCACAGTGTCAATAATATTCTTCTATCTTAAGGAATAGTCATTTCCTATTTAATCTTTTTGGTGCTTTCTTACTTTTCCTACTGCTCTTTTCCTTCTGTCTCTGTTCAGTGCTGGAGGACACTTATTTTATGTGCAGTCTATTTGTAGAGAAAGAATCCCTGGTGTGAAACAAAATGGCATATTATAATCACCATGAGAATCAGTGCATATTTGCTAAAGGTCTGTAAACAAAAGATTTGTTAGCGAGCAGTTGTTTGTGACTCCTCTCCCCCAGTGTAGGATCAATATACATGACTCACAACATAATGGAGTGAATACTTTAAAATTGTCAACAAAATGTCTGTTGAAAAGAGTTCATGGGGGAGGGGGGAGGAACCAGTTCCTACGTGATCTCAGGTACCAGAAGATCCTTATAAGCAGAGAGTCTCTTCTCTACAGTTTATACTGAGTATATAATTAAAGACAGTTCCACACAAAAACATCTTTCACAACCGAAATAGCGGCTGTGAAGGAAAAGGTGATTAGACCCTGTTAGAGCATTGTGGGTATGATGGATGACCAGTAAACCTAAATGTTTCTTTTCTGAAGAGGAAAAAATAATACTGAATCATAAGATTGAGTATATCCAATATCCAAAGAATGGGAGCAAATTCTCATATTAAGCCATTCTATTCCTATAACCATGGCAATAGCATTGTTTTAAAAACTAGACCAGCAAAAAAGTTGGGGGGATATTCAGATCATTGTAATCTTGTAATTAATGTTGTCTTCATTAATATTGTCCAGGGCATATCACAAATGACAAGTGTGTAGGACTGATTTCTGGGTGAATTGCTGCTTCCACAAAGGATATAAAAAGACTGCCCCCAGCACAGCATGAGGGAGAAGCCCTCACTGCATACTATAGGTTATAGGTGTTAAATGATATCAAGGATTTATGTAGAGCAGGTTCAAAAGGAAGACAGCAGGGAAGTTGCTCTGAGTATGAACTATGATAGGGCCCATGGATGCTGCAGACTACCATGCAACTGGATCCTTGTAAGTAATGCACTGTCTGATTAATGCTTATTGCCACTTCCCGCTAGTAGTTCCTTCACTGGATTTATATGACAAGTTTGCTGCACTCTTTCCATAAAAGAGAGGCTCAAGGCTAGTCTCCTTTACAGAGGAATAGCCTATAAGCAATTTTTCTTTGCCTGGTGCCAGAAGGGATTCATTAAGCCAAAAAAGACTGTGACTTTCACAAGATCACATGGCCAGTCAGCGGCAGAGTTGGGATTTGAACTCTGGATCTGATAGTGTGGAGACTGTAGGTTAATATCTCCCTCTAGCATAACTCCCAGTAATTTTAATAAATATATTTTAATCTATTTAGCACATTTCTATACTATAACACATTATGTTCTTGCTACCGTACATTACAAATTTCTATGGTGTATGGCTTGAATGAGTATATTATATATCGGTATGGCACATCTTTTTTCTCTTCAAAATTGTTGTTTAGTGCCCCCATCTTATGTTTACTTATAGGTTTTAGCCATTAAGGCAACAACAACAACAAAATCCCTGAAGAAAATGTCTGGGGGATTTTGGTAGCTGTGGTTTTACTAGCCATTACAGTGGCCTATTTCCACAGTCTTTCTACCCATTGAGGGTGCAGGGTGCCTCCACAGAGTTGTGATACAGGTGTGTAGGGAGTGTTATCACCTTGTGCAAGCTCTTGTATGTTGTCCCAAATATTGTTACTGATTCTGTTGTGTACAGGATCCTCTACACCAGTGTTTCTGAAAGTGTTCTGTGGAATCACTCTCAGAAACACGTTAACTGGCCGCCCCAGTTTGTTTATTTACCGGCGCCTCAGCCATGGAGCCTCGCGGCTCCCATTGGCTCCGTTTTCATCCTTTGCAGCCAAGGGCAGCCGTGAAAAGTGGTGGCCTGGCCCACGCCACTTCCCGTGGCTCCCCTTGGCTGCAAAGGATGAAATTGAGCCAATGGGAGCCGCAAGGCTCTGTGGCCACAGCACCGGTAAATAAACAAACCAGGGCAGCCAGTTAATGTGTTTCTGAGAGTGATTCCGCGCAGAACACTTTCAGAAACACTGCTGTACACTATCCACACTATCTACAGATTCAGGTCTGCCCCAAAACACATGAAAAATAGTATTGAAGTATTAGTCTAATCTGTCTCTTACTTACATTGTGCCTGGTCCAGGAGTTACCTTACTGCACTCACCATCATGCATCACAGACGCTTGAGAAAGCTTCTGAGGGAGTTTAGTCACTGGGAATGTGAACTTCCATTTTTAAGAGACCCAAACGCTTGAATGCAGAATATTCTCCCTTGTTACCTGTGTCTGTTCTCAAGTACCCAAATAGCCTGACTGAATTTGGCCCATTCATTGCATTTAGATAGATTTTGTTGCTTCGGTTCATGTAATTAGTTTGGGTTAATCATAGTTTAAACCTTAGCTGCCTATTTCTGTTTTGATGGAACATGGGGCTTTTTCATGAGGTGATCTTCTGTTGGAAAAAGGTTGATTCTGCTATTTTTAGTTTTAACACTTAAAATAGCAGTAAATTATTAAAATGGCAGTAAATTATTTATGTGCAAAAATGAGAAATGGGGGAGGAGGGCAAGAGGCAACTCCTTGTAATTAGTTTACTGCATAACTTCAAGATGAAGATGGAGTTATGGGGGGATCTAGTGCAACAGGGCAGACCTTAACAGGGGTCAAGCTTAATTAGAGACAATGAAATAGGTCATGTCTGAGTGGACACTTAAATAAATAATTAACTTACTTGTCCGTTTTGTCTCATTAAATCTTGTCTTTCTTCTGTGATGATTTCCTTACGTCTATGTTTTATTGTTTTCATCTGTCACTCATTATTGTCTCAGTTCAAGCAAAGCACAAAAAAACCTTTTTCATTCAGCAATCAGCTAAATCACAGGGGTACTAACATGATAATCAAGTTTTCTGAGGTCCTGCTCACTTTTAAGCAAGATAAATGAATGCAAGTGACTTAACTCGGAAAAATATTAAAAAGGAATGAGTGGCCTGTAGGACCTGTCCTTTGTTCAGATGGCTTCACGCTGGTATGTTGCATTCTTAGATGGGTGCTGCAATATATGGGTTAAGCTTTTGAAAGGAAATTTAAATTTGCCATGCATCCTCTAGAACATTGTACAGTGCCACTCTCTGATTACGTGACACACACAGAGACAGGGAGCAGCTGCAGAGACCAAAATGGGAAATGTAACCAGGATAGATTACAGCAGCTGTGTTTATTTTCATAATTTATTACTCACTTTTTATTCTAAAAGCTTTGTTTAGTTACCATTAAAAAGTCTCCATGGTACCAGAAGTTGGCATGTGTGTCCATGGGATATTTAACCCTCACTTCTAGTACTATGAATAGAAAAGATGTCTGGCGTTCAGGGACTAATATAATTTATTAATTAGATTTAGAACAAAAGAAAGTATGAATTAGATTTAATCTAGTCTGGCTGTACTCTGTCTCTCAGGCTTGCAGCTACAGGAAGGACCTGCTGTAGTGGAACAGAGTAGCTACAACATCATTGACTGGGGCACAGCATAAAAACAAATCTAAATTTCTCTCCTTTTTCTGTGGTCTTCCAATTTGGGCCCAACTATTTATGATCCCTTAGACCAAATTCAAGACTGGGTAGTGTATAAACACAGACAAAAATATACATAATGCCATTGGTTTATGGAGAATTAGTTCTGTCACATTAAAAGGTAATGAGCAAAATGCCTGCTGAAAAATTAAAATAATTTATGTTCCCCTGTCGTAAAAGAAAGTAACTTTCTGAAGACCAAGCAAATAGTAACATTCAAATCAGTGTAGTTGATAGAATCAAAGAAATATAGGACTGGAAAGAACCTGGATAGGTCACCTATTCCAATCCCCTGAACTGAGACAGGGCTACCTAACCCATCATTGTTTGTCTAACTTGTTCTTTAAAAACCTACAATGATGGAAATTCCACAACCACCCTAAGTAATCTGTTCCAGTGCTTAAATACCCTTAGAGTTAGTAAGCTTTTCCTGATGCCTGACCTAAATCTCCGTTGCTGCAATTTAAACCCATTACCACCTCTCCTGTCCTTAGCATTTAAGAACAATTTATCACCTTCCTTTTTATAATAACCTTTTATGTATCTTGAAGACTGTTTTCATATCTCCTCTGACATCTCTTCTGTAGACCAACCAAAATCAATGTTTCAATCTTTCTTCCTAGGTTATGTTTTGTAGACCTTTGATCATTTTTATTACTCTCCTGTGAATTTTCTGCAATTTGTCCTCATCTTTCCTGAAGTGTGGTACCCAGGACTAGACACAATATTCCACTTTAGGCTTTATCAGGGTTGAGCAGATTAAAAGAATTACTTCTTTTGTCTTACAACACTCCTGCTAATACATTTCAGAATGATGTATGCTTTTTGGACTCATATTTAGTATATGATTCACAATAGCCCCCATTTCTTTTTTTCTTCAGTGCTACTTTTGCAGCAGTTATTTCTCATTTTGTGTTTATGCAATTGACCATTCCTTTCTAAGGGGAGTACTTTGTATTTGTCCTTATTGAATATCATCCCATTTATTTCAGACCATTTCTCCAGTTTCTCAAAATCATTTTGAATTCTAATCCTGATCTTCAAAGTGCTTGAAGGAGGTACAGAGTAGAAAAGAGTGAAAGGAAGGATGGGAAAGAACATTGCAGACCCTTCCTTGGTATTAGCAACAAGAGACCAGCACAGTGGAAGAGAAAGCCCAGAGCCATAGTTGATCCAGAAGATTATCTCCTGAACAGAAAAAATGTGGCAAGAGGCCAAGAGAAAAACAGCCACTATGATAGCAAGCTCCATAGGTGAGCTCTAAAACATGGAGGCATTATCTTTGTACTTTAATTTGGGATTTATTGAGGGATCCCAAAGGAGAACCCCACAAGACCTGGTGCTAAAAGAAGGGTGACTTGAGAAGTTGTGGGACAAGGGCCTGAAATAGAAGGTAGGATAAATTCCAGGAGGCAGTAGCAAGGAATTCATAAAGCAGAGTCACAGAGCTGCTGGTTGTAGGGACATTGGACTGGACCCAGGATAATGGAGGGCCTGAGTTTCCCTACCAGCCATTTGGGAAGATGGCAGGAGGCTTCTAAGAGAGAGCTAAGGATAAATGAAAAACCTGAAAGATGTGAAGGCTGATAGGGCCCAGAGTGAAGGCTGAAGACCTTTTGTGAGGATGTTGGATTTTGTTACCCTGGAAAGTGTAGAAATAAAAAGTAAACCGGCTTGAGGATCAAATCACAAGAAGAGAGGTGGATCACCCAAGACTAGACCAACAATTGGGAGGGGTTTCTAAAGAATAATGCTCTAATATACCACACTCAGCCATGAGGGAAGTTGACCCTCTATAGAATAGTTGAGAGAGAAACAATGCAACTACAGTTGGATTGAGGGTTAGAAACAAAGAAAAGAGGGAAGCAAGGCGAGTGAGATATCAGAGAACTATAGAAGGGAAAAGGCAAAGAATGAAGCCCACCAAAAGAAAATGTGAAATGGGTAACAAAAGATAGAATAAGGCAAAGGGAAAAGCCTCAATCATTGCAAATAAAGGAAAGGATCTTGCCTTTATAGAAAGAAATGAAAAAAAATACTGTGGAAAAATGAATAATAGAAGGTAAAGGAAGATGATGGATATCTAGACAGAAAAAAAACAACAAAGAATTTTAGTGTTGGGTGTGAACCACAGCCCTAGAAATTTTGGATAAATTTGTATAGTGGAGCCAATATTTTTCAAGCTGGATCATCTCTAAAATAAATATAGAAGGAACGGAGATTCTTAACTTTTATGTGTGCATTATTTATTTTTGGAGGGCTGTTGTGCAGGTCTGCCTATTTGGAGAAAATGGATCTGCACAATACTTTGACTATGAGCATTTGAGTCTTATTGCTTCCACGGTTACTGTTGGGCAAATAACTCATTAAGGCATCAGTTAAAAAAATTAGAAGGAGTTGGTAATTTTTTGGCTCCAGAGTCATTGTCTACACTTCAGGGTAAGTGGATATAATTATACAACTTAAGCTATGTAATGTATGTAATTGAAATCAGGATAAAAGTCTTAGAGGGGTAGCCGTGTTAGTCTGTAACTGAAAAAAAAAGCTTTAAAAGCAGTCCGGTAGCACCTTAGAGATTAACACACAAAAAAGTTTACATTAACTTACTGCAGTGCTATGTTTATGGAATATGCTCTCCCATCAATGCAGCTTCTGCCTTGCATTGAAGTGGGGTGTTGATGTGGATGGGAGACTGCTTAGCCATGAAATTATTACATCTTCATCAGACCTGCTAAACTGATGTCTCTGCACTAATTAGTGCAGCTCTTGATTTAGCCTTCAGTGAAGAGAAGCCTTGAGTTTCAACTTCCCTTGGAACAGAAGGTTCCAGAGCTATTTAGGAAAAACTCAGAGGTCGTACAAAGAGAGGCAGAAGGAAGATAGTCTTAAAGGTTATTCTTATTTAGATTAGGACTTCTTCAAAATGAGGAGTTTTTTTCTTCACTGTATGCTGTCAACTGGTCATTGTGCAAGCATATGTCCAAGGCAGCCCTAAAGTTGACCTGCTTGCCATCTATTTTGATGCAATCCATCACTTACTTGAGTTTTTTTTTCTGACCAGCCTCCCCACTCATTCAGTTTTCACCAGATTCCCCTTCCTCACTTCATCTTCTGCATGTGCCCAGACCAGTGAAATTGTGGTTACTGGATTGTCTGAGCAATATGAGATTTTGATTAGCAGCTCCTTTGCCAACTGCAGTGCTCTTGGCTGTTGATGTAGTTTGTATGTCTATGGGTTCCCGGAATCATTGTGATCCCTGGCTGCCATATAACCTCATTGGATCCATTGACACCAGTGTAAATAGATCAACCCTAGACTGCTCTTACTTATGTTGGACAAGCAATCTGATGCATAGCTGGTTCAGGACTGGGAAAGAGGAATTTCCATAACCCCTTCCTTTGCCGAAACCAAGGACGAACCCATCCTGTGATTACTGGAGGGGGTATATAGAATCATAGAATCATATGAACATATAGTGCTGTAAAGTGAAACAAATGTCATTTCTTTGAGCACATTTATGCCATATGGGAGCCAGGAATTTGTGTTCTGCATTATTTCTGGGGACTGTGGAAGAGTGGGAGACATCCTCATTTTATATTGGCCAGTGGTCTGAAGCCAGAGTGTGGAGGAGCACTTTTCATGACTTAAGAGGAGAACCATTCCTACTTTCCTGAGTGCCCCAGGGTACTGCCTGCTTCTGTACTCTGTGGGATGCTTTGGGTAAAAGCTACTCATACAGCATCTGTATGGATCTGGAGCCATGTTGTGATAAAAGGCTTGAGGAACGTGTTAAACTGGGTGTTTCGTGAAGGACTTCCCATAGCAGGAAGAGCTTCTCTGGTGTTTCTGTTGTGCTGATACTATTCCTGTAAGTATCACCTTGGAGAAATACTTGTGGGGAAGAGAATAATGTATGTAAAATGGGAAGACCATACTTGATGCTGAATTTCAATGAATAATATGTTAGTGGTGTTCTTTATATTTTTTGAAAGAGAAATGGATGAACAGGGCTTTCTAATGAAAAGGATTCCTATACAAGTTAGAGCTTGTTAATAAATTATTATGATTAAAGTGACATGTAAGTGGAAGGGATTCAAGCTAGTGTACAATATATTTAGGCCCTGATTCAGGAAAGCCCTTTAGCACATACTTAAAGTTAAGTTCCATTGACTTAAATGGGATTTAGTTATGTTCTGATAATGATGTATTTTCTGAACTGGGTCATAATAAGTAATTTAACTGGAAATCAATACAACAAAGACATAAAGTCTTTATGATGAAATAAATGTGAAATATTCTACGGTGTTGACTCAAACATTGACTTTTTTCCAACATCATCATAAAGAGTATAAAAAAAAATTTAAACAAAGTCTCCTGTGAGTAAATACTATAAGATGTATATAAAATCATCACACTTACCTCAGACTCCAAGGATACATGACAAGTATGCTGTCTTTAGATTTCATTACTGTAAAAAAAACCTGCAGAATATTTTATGCAGTACTTATTAATAATTTACAAACATTTACATATAGTAGTTGTTTTTGTGCAAGCGAATCTAGGAATATATACTCATTGTTTGTATTTACTGTGTGTTAACATTGTCAATATTTTGTTAAAAGTTAGAATCTATTTTGTATAATATTTTTTTAATTTGTCATTATAGCTCAAAAATGCCGTTAGAAAATGTATAGCATTTCTCTGTTGTTAAGCAAAGTAGTCAAAATTCATCCCTAGTGTAACTTTGTAATTTGCATATGCTATCGTATATATAGTAGCCCAGTGTCTGCGAGTCTGTAACGCTGAAATGCTGGCTGTTCCCTCTGGGGGGCGCTGTTGCCTGAAATGCTGGCTGTTCCCTCTGGGGGGCACTGTTGCCTGAAATGCTGGCTGTTCCCTCTGGGCGACCCATGTTGCATGGGGAGTGCGGGGCCCAAACGGCCGCTTGCTCCACTTGCTCCCCCGCGGCAGCCCGGCTGAGTGGCGCAGAAGTCAGCCGACCGCCACGGCAGGAGGGGAAGGGGGGCAGGGCGGTGACGTGCGGTGTGACAGCAGCTCTAGCCCCCACCCCCTGGCCGTGAACATCACCGCCCCGGCCCCCTTTGCCTCCCTCCGTGGCACTCGGTTGACTTCTGCGCCACTCATCCAGGCCACCACGGGGGAGCCCAAACGGCCGCTTGCTCCCCCAGCGGCGGCCTGGCTGAGCGGCGCAGAAGTCAGCCAAGCACCACGGCGGGAGGCGAAGGGGGGCGGGGTGGTGACGTGCGGCGTGACAGCGGCTCCAGGCCCCACCCCCTGTCCTTGAACGTCACCGTCCCGCCCCCCTTCACCTCCTGCTGTGGCGTTCGGCTGACTTCTGCGCTGCTCAACCGGGCCGCCGCGTGGGAGCAAGTGACGCAAGCGACCGTTTGGGCTCCGCGCTCCCCATGCAGCACGGGGAGTGCGGAGCCCAAACGGCCGTTTGGGCTCCACGCTCCCCCGAGTGAGAGGCAGGATGGGCAGGAGAAGAGAAAGAGAGAGACAGAGAGAGAGAGGGGGAGGCAGTAGGAGGAGGAGAGAGAGAGAGAGGTTAGAGGGGTTAGGGGGAGGTTAGAGGGCACTAGTGACTTCTGGCCTTCTTTAAAACATAACTCTTATAATAATCTATATTCCAGAGGCTTAAAAAGAATCCCAGTTTATACTTAAACTTATTCATTAGAAAAATGGAGACAGAAGCCCAGCAGCAGAGTGGGGGCTATCCTGTTTATTGCATCGAGTGTAACATGTATGATTACCTGCCCTGTGGGCGTATGTGTGCACCCGTTGCAAGGAGCTCCTGACCCTCAGAGACCGAGTTCGGGCTTTGGAGGCCAGGGTGCTTGAACTGGAGGAGCTAAGGGAGGTAGAGAGATATGTGGATGAGACTTTCTGGGACACTGTAGTACTGTCCCACTTCCAGTCTGAGAGCCCCAGTACTCTTAAGGAGGATGAAAGTCTCAAGGGAACAGAGCATTCAATGGGAGCAGAGGAAACCATCCCGTAGTTGGGACCCTCCTCCCAGAGGATGTTGCGGTATCCTCTCGCACTGAGGATACCTCTGAGGGGAGGAATGCCAGTTCGGAAGAGGCAGGTGTTAGTAGTGGGTGATTCGATCGTTAGAAACATAGATAGTTGGGTTTGTGATGACCGGGAGAACCGTATGGTCACTTGCCTGCCTGGTGCGAAGGTTGCGGATCTCTCGAGGCATCTAGATAGACTTATGTGTAGTGCTGGGGAGGAGCCGGTGGTCGTGGTACATGTAGGTACCAATGACGTAGGGAAGGGTAGGAGAGATGTCTTGGAGGCCAAATTTAGGCTGCTAGGAAAGAGACTGAAATCCAGGACCTCTATGGTGACATTCTCGGAAATGCTTCCAGTTCCACGCGCAGGGCCAGGTAGGCAGGCAGAGATTCAGAATCTCAATGCGTGGATGAGACGATGGTGTAGGGAAGGGGTTTGGATTTATTAGGAACTGGGGACACTTTTGGGAGAGGGGAGCCTATACAGGAAGGATGGGCTCCACCTAAACCAGGGTGGAACCAGACTGCTGGCACTAAACATTAAAAGGCCGTAGAGCAGTTTTTAAACTGAGAGATGGGGAAAGCCGATTGGTGTGGAGATGCACGTAAATCGGAGGAGACTTCTCTTAGAGGAGAATCCATTGATAGAGATTCTCTAAGCTGTAGTCAGAAAGAGAGGAGGGGAGAGGGCAAACCATGGGCCAGAGCAGACAAACAACCACGTACAAAGGAATCCAATGCATCAGGGAAGGGCAGACAAATAAGCAGTGGCAAATTTTTAAAGTGCTTCTACACAAATGCTAGGAGTCTGACTAATAAGATGGGTGAACTAGAGTACCTAGTATTAAATGAGGAGATTGACATAATAGGCATCAATGAAACCTGGTGGAACGAGGAAAATCTGTGGGACACAATCATACCGGGATATAAAATATATCGAAAGGATAGAGCAGGCCGGGTGGGTGGCGGAGTGGCACTGTATGTGAAAGATAATGTAGAATCAAATGAAATAAAAATATTAAATGAATCAACATGTTCAATAGAATCGCTATGGATAGTAATTCCATGCTCCAAAAATAAGAAATTAGCAGTAGGGATATATTACCGACCACCTGACCAGGACAGGGATACTGACATTGAAATGCTGAGGGAGATTAGAGAGGCTACCAAAACAAAGAACTCTATAATAATGGGGATTTTAATTACCCCCATATTGACTGGATACATGTCACCTCAGGAAGAGAAGCGGAGATAAAATTTCTCAATGGCTTAAATGACTGCTTCTTGGAGCAGCTGGTGCAGGAACCCACAAGGGAGAGGCAATTCTCGATTTAGTCCTGAGTGGAGCGCAGGATCAGGTCAGGAAATAACCGTTACAGGACCGCTTGGGAATAGTGACCATAATATAATAACATTCAACATTCCTGTGGTGGGAAGAACACCTCAGCAGACCAGCACCCTGGCATTTAATTTCAAAAGGGGAATTACACAAAAATGAGGAGGTTAGTTAAACAGAAATTAAAAGGCACAGTGACTAGAGCCAAATCCTGCAAGCTGCATGGAAACTTTTAAAGACACCATAATAGAGGCCCAACTTAAATGTATACCCCAAATTAAAAAACATAGCAAGAGACCTAAAAGAGTCACCGTGGCTTAACCACCATGTAAAAGAAGCAGTGAGGACAAAAGGCATCTTTTAAGAAGTGGAAGTCAATCCTAGTGAGATAAATAGAAAGGAACATAAACACTGTCAAATCAAGTGTAAAAATGTAATAAGAAAAGCAAAAAGATTTTGAGGAACAGCTAGCCAAAAACTCAAAATAAATAACAAAATGTTTTTAAGTACATTAGAAGCAGGAAGCCTGCTAAAAACCTGTGGGTCCCCTAGACGATCGAACTATAAAGGCGCAATCAAGGACGATAAAGCCGTTGCGGAGAAACTAAATGATTTCTTTGCTTCAGGCTTCACGGCTGAGGATGTTGGGGATTCCCAAATCTGCACCGTCCTTTGTGGGTAATGAATCTGAGGAACTGTCCCGGATTGAAGTGTCATTAGAGGAGGTTTTGGAACAAATAGAAAAACTTAATGTTAACAAATCTCCAGGACTGGATGGCATTCATCCAAGGGTTCTAAAAGAACTCAAATGGGAAATTGCTGAACTATTATCTGTGGTTTGTAACCTATCCCTTAAATCGGCTTCCGTACCTAATGACTGGAAGGTAGCCAACGTGACACCAATATTTAAAAAGGGCTCTAGAGGCGATCCGGGCAATTACAGACCGGTAAGTCTAACTTCGGTACCGGGCAAATTAGTCGAAACAATAGTAAAGAATAAAATTGTGAAGCATGTAGAAGAACATAATTTGTTGGACAAAAGTCAGCATGGTTTCTGTAAAGGGAAATCCTGTCTTACTAGTCAAGACAGAAGCAGACTGTAAGGGACTCCAAGAAGATCTCACCAGACTGAGTGATTGGGCAACAAAATGGCAAATGAAATTTAATGTGGATAAGTGTAAAGTAATGCACGTCGGGAAAAATAACCCCAACTATACATTACAGTATGATGGGGGCTAATTTAACTACGACAAATCAGGAAAGAGATCTTGGAGTTATCGTGGACAGTTCTCTGAAAACTTCCACACAGTGTGCAGCGGCGGTCAAAAAGGCAAATAGGATGCTAGGTATTATTAAGAAAGGGATAGAAAATAAGACCCAGAATTTCTTACTGCCCCTGTATGAAACTATGGTACGCCCACATCTTGAATACTGTGTACAGATGTGGTCTCCTCACCTCAAAAAAGATATTTTGGCCTTGGAAAGGGTTAAGAAAAGGGCAACTAAAATGATTAGGGGTTTGAAACGGGTCCCATATGAGGAGAGGTTAAAGCGACTGGGACTTTTCAGTTTAGAAAAGAGGAGACTGAGGGGGGATATGATAGAGGTATATAAAATCATGAGTGGTGTGAGAGGGCCGATAAAGAAAAGTTATTTATTAGTTCCTAAATAGAAGAACTAGAGGACACCAAATGAAATTAATGGGTAGCAGGTTTAAAACTAATAAAAGAAAGTTCTTCTTCACACAGCGTGTAGTCAGCATGTGGAACTCCTTGCCAGAGGAGGCTGTGAAGGCTAGGAATATAACAGAGTTTAAAGAGAAGCTAGATAATTTCATGGAGGTTAGGTCCATAAAAGGCTATTAGCCAGGGGATAAAATGGTGTCCTTGGCCTCTGTTTGACAGAGGCTGGAGAGGGATGGCAGGAGACAAATCGCTTGATCATTGTCTTTGGCCCACCCCCTCTGGGGCACCTGGTGCTGGCCACTGTCAGCAGACAGGATACTGGGCTAGATGGACCTTTGGTCTGACCCTGTACGGCCGTTCTTATGTTCTTATGAGAGAGCGAGAGACGGAGCGAGAGACCGGAGGCTCAGGAGAGAAGACCGACGTGGAGGAGAGACCTGCAAATCCCGTCTTATGATGGGCTAATTGGCTAGTCTTAATAGAATTACAGAAAAGACAAAATTGGCCCCAAGTGTTTTTCTCCTTCTCTGTCATAGGAATGGATGTGTGCTAAAGGAGAATGTATAAAGCCACTTGGCTCATAAAGTCTTATCTTTCATTAGTACTTTATTTCCATCCAGGATTTGCTCTTTTTGTTATTTAAATAACTTACATGTGTTGAACTCAACAACATTCTTTCATGGAGAATCAAACCACAGGGTTGGTTGGTTTAGTAAACATACATTATTTTGGGAATGCTAAAAGTGGAGGCAGTTCCCTTTCACACTCTTCATCCCAACTTTTACCAATTCTCCATGGCTTTCCAATACCATTTGTGGCCACATACTGCAAGGAACTTTTTTTTCTAATGCAATCTGCTCTCTAATCTCTCTTTCCCTGCTAACTTTTGTAGGATTTGTAATCCTTTTAGCTGAACTTTGTTATTTCTTTGTCTGTGGGTACTGTGCACCTTTTTCAGACCATTTTACCTTTTACAGGTATCATGAAAAACATTAGGCAGATGATGAAAGATTTGAAAGACATGGTATCTGAGGGGAAAAGCCATATTTATGAAATGTACACAAGAGAACATGCTCAGGGAATATCGCTACAGCTTATAAATACCTCCAATGGAATTTTTGTGAGCTCTCATAATGGAATTTCCTATAATGGTGGAAAGTTTCTCTGGGAGGGATAGTTGGGAGTGTGAGAGTGATGAGGAACAGGGGAACACAGATAAGCAGGAGAAGGGATCACTCAAGGTGTTTCCACTCAAGGGATCACTCAGTGGCATAGCTAGGATAGGAAAATTGTGTGCACCCAATTTTTTGATTGAGGAACAGTCTCTGCTAATGGTTGCATAGCCAAGAACACCCATTGATATACCAAGGGTCAGCAGCCACAGGTGCTGCTAAACAGGGACTAGATGCTGTAATTGCAGTTTCATAATCCATTTGAAATATCTCAGTCTCACGTGTCAGTCTCGAGTCTAATTTTCACAGAGCTCAGGAAGAAAAATATCCATCTAGATGAGCTAGTGAAAATCAAAATCAAACTAGTTTAACTTCTGTCTGAGCATAAATCTTACCAATTTCATTCTCCATGGGATTCAAATTCTGCCTTTTGCTATGCTAATGAAATTTCCATATTTGCAAGGTTTATTGCTCATAAAAGCTTTTTAAAATATATATAGCTATATTCACATTCTGAATTAATTATATGGAGGATATTAAAATGTACATAGTTATGATTTATCATTTACAGAGCAGCATTGCCCCTAAGCCCCAATAAGGATCAGAACTGGGCCATTTACAAATGCAGAGGAAGTCACATGCTAAGGTCCCAATCATCCCATGGGCAGAGCTGTGTATTTTTACAGAGACCTACTAATTTACACAATCATGGCTAGAGGACAGCTACATGATATAAACTATGTAAATTATATTTCTGAACCAAAATTTGGGGTTTATTTTACTTCTGACTTATTTAGCATATAAAAATAATATTCAGCCTAGAATCTTTACCTCAGTCATGTACATGAAATAAATTACATGGCATGATAATATTCATTTTCTGTGGAACATAACTCCAAATGACTTTTCATTTCTTTTACAGTCAAGGCTGGTTTTTAAATGTGAATGTTAAATTAGAAGGATTTATTCTTATTTGGTTTACAACATGACTTTTATGGCTGGAAAAAAAAAAAGGAAACATCCCAGAGAATCTTTAAAGGATTCATCCCTCTAGCATTGTCAGTCGGAGGGTTTTATATGCAATAGCTGCATATTTAAAAAAAACAACAACAACAAAACAAAAAACAAAACCATGCAAATGTAAATGTGAAATAATCAATACAAATAGGCTTTTTACACCAAGTAACCTAATAGCGCTTTGGAATTAAGATTATTTAAAAGTTTACACAGTGCATCTGATTTAAACTGGTGTAACAGGAAAATTAAATATGGCTTTAAAGTGATATAATGGGAAAAATTGCATTGGTGGGGAGCGATCTCCAGAGCTGCAAGTGTAAACAAATATTTTAATAACTGAGCTAAGATGTTACATTTTTTCTTGCTGGCAAAACCAAAGTAAGTTTAAAAAAAACCCAAACCCAATTCCTTCAGCAAAACATGCACACACAGCAGAGTTATTTATCTTTTATGTGCTTCCTAATGACAATGTGCTCTGAATTCTGCACAATACTCAGTCCCTGCCCCAAGGAAAGTCTCTGAAATGTGGCCCAAAGGTCACTGAATTCAGTTCAGTAGACTCTCACTTGACTTTAGTGGACTTTGGATCAGGTCCTTAAAAAGTAGGAAGACAAATCTAGTTTATAGTTATTCTGTGTAATTTCCTGACCCCCATTGAAATCAATGGCAAAATTCATTTGGCTTCAATCAGGTCAGAAAACAGACCCTGTTGATTGGGGTCAGTCAGCATGAGCACATGAGTAGTGCTCACCATGCCTGGGTTTGGATGCAAAAGTGGCTTTCTGCTATCTTTCTGTTCCCACACCTTATCCTACTAAGAGCTGGGGGTTACTTCAGACACCTAGGGCAGCTTAATTCCCCTTCTATTTGCTGTTTTGGAGTGCTCCAAAGAGAATGTAGCAGGGACTGCTCTGTTCTGTTGTATGAATATGTGACTCTTATGGAACTGGTTTTGTTCCAAATTCTCTAATGGATATCTGATTTGACTGAAGGCATCCTTTCACAATTCTAGTTTTGGAAAAAAAATCAGAAATGTTTTTGACTCATACGATAGCTTAAGGGACCAACTATATAGACATTTTAACCATGTCAGATGATTATACAATATATACAAATGTACACTATAGCATCATTGTCCTTGCTTCTTATGTTACAATTTGTCTACTGTCTGTGTATCCAGGAGCAAGCTATGTTCTTGCCTTGTCACTGAATTATGTGATAGCCCTTACCTTCCCAGATCTGCAAAAAGATTCTATAACATGATCAAAACATATTTTTAGGAGGTCCTCTCTATACCAGGAAGACCAAGCAAAGCTTAAATGCAGCTAAGGGATAACTGTATTACAGCACAGTCCTCTAATTCATAATGCTTATGTAGTAAGGTCCTAAAATGATCTATGAATGCACAGTGGCCAACTATAAACATTTAAACATGAAGGCTGTGTCTACACTGGGCCACTTATTCCGGAAAAGCAGCCGCTTTTCCGGAATAAGCTGCGAGCTGTCTCCACTGGCCTGTTGGATTTCCGGAAAAGCAGTGACAATTTACTGTACAAAATCAGCCGCTTTTCCGGAAAAGCTACGCTGCTCCCACTCGGGCAAAAGTCCTTTTTCCGGAAAAGCTTTTCCGGAAAAGGGCCAGTGTAGACAGCTTTTCCAGAAAAGCAGAAGAAAGCGGAAAAAGCGCTTTGGTGCGCGAGACCCGTAGGAGCCCTGGACTTCCTGGTAACCCGAGCTTTTAAAGAGCTCGGAGGCTGCTGGCGCATGTGGCAGGAGCGTGCCTCAGACCTGCGGCCTGAGGTTTGCCACGGCGCCCCTGTCCTGCCCAGCCAGCATCAAAAGGCAGCCAT
The DNA here is from genome assembly GCA_019425775.1 of Rafetus swinhoei. NCBI lineage: Eukaryota > Metazoa > Chordata > Testudines > Trionychidae > Rafetus > Rafetus swinhoei. The sequence goes on along the minus strand of CM033437.1, from coordinate 182,267,268 downwards.
GGCAGCTGCGGGTGGTGAGCCACCTGCACCCCAGCGGAGGAGGCCCCAGGGGCCGCAAACGGCGGGCCCCATCCTGGACCCCCAGGAGCTGGAGACCCTCCTGGACCTCTGGCAGGAGGAGGAGGGTCTCCACGACCTGCACTCAGCGCCGGGAACGTGGATATATACACGCGGCTGGCCGACAACCTGGCGCAGCAGGGACACCCCGCCCGGAATTGTGAGCAGGTCCTCCAAGGTCAAGGAGCTGCGGCTGGGGTACGTCCGGGCCAGCGAGCGAGGCAGGGGCAGGACCAGATGCCTGCCCGTACTACGAGCGGATGAACGCCTTTCTGGGCCAGCCAGCCCGCAAGCCCGGGTGTCCCTGTGGACACGTGCCAGCGCCCCCCCATCGTCTGACCCACCGAGCCGGGGGAGGGAGAGGACAGCGGCAGCGCGTCCGGTGGAGAGGAGGCCAGCATTGTCACCACCCAGAAGGCCCCCTCCAGCAGCTCCTCTGAGGCCGAGGCCGGGGAGGAACCCACTGGTGAGTCTTTGCAGTTTGCACTCCCAAAGAGCAGGGGGCGGAGGGCGGGGGGAGCCAGGTGCCCGGAGGGAGGAGGGGAGAGCATGTCACTCAGGCCACGTGAGCTGCGCTGCGTTGCATGAGGCAGCAAGCAGCACGTGCAACCACGTGCAGCCTGGTGACCGAGCGGCACGTGGCCGCGGCAGGCAGCTGCAGGACACGCCTGGGACCGTGCTGCTCACACACATTCGGCGGGACCAGGGGAAAGGGTGGATGCCGGCTGGAACCGGCCAGGGCCCCAGGGACTCAGCCCAGAGCCCACACCTCCGCCAAGGGTGCAGCACGGAGAACGGCACACTGTCCCATGCCTGGCTCCCTGCTCCCGGTGCCTTGGCTGGTTCCCCGAGGGAAGTCCCCACTGTGGCCACACGTGTCCCTGGGCTACCGGCCTTGCGGGAGGGATAGTGGGAGGGACAAGGGCCCCTGAGTTTTGCTGCAAGGATGGGACACCCCCCCACCCAGTCACTCTTCTGGTTCCGTCCAGGAGATATCCCACGAGGATCTGAGAGCCCAGACCGCCTCTGCCAGATGTGCTCCCAGGCACTGTGTGGGGATGCATCTCGCTCCCTGTCAAACACCAGTGATTAGCCCAAAGCTTTTCACAGTCTCCACCGGCAGGGAGTTCCACAGGTGAACGCAGCACAAGCACCCTCCCGCCCTCCACGGGGCCAGGATACAGACCGGTGCTTACAATACTGGAGGGAGGACCCTACTCCAGGGGCGGTCCTCCTTGCCAACATACAACACGGGGCAGGAGGGCAGTGGGCCCAAGCCACACAACTGTGGGGTCACCTGGGCTCAGGGGTGGAGGGCATGAGGTGTGGGGACAGTGGACGGCCTGCCTGACTGACCCATCCTTTCTTCTCTTCCCTGCAGTGGGACCCAGCACCAGACCCTCCACTCCGGCAGCAGCGGCACCCCCAGCAGGCCAACGCCGGAGGCGGAAGCTGCGTCAGAGGGACCAGCTTCTGCGCCGCCATGTGAACGCCATGGAGGCAATCCAGGGCTCCATTGCAGAGCGGGTGCAGGGGGACCTGCAGTGGTGGCAGGAGGGCTGGGCTGCCTTCCTAACAGAGTGCAGAGGGATGCGCACCTCTATGGACATGCTCACGGCACATTTAGTGCACGCCATACATTATGGCATGGCCGGACCCCATGCCGCCGCCATCCCTCCCGGAGCACAGCACATGCCCCCTCCTATCCCTGCTCCTATCCCAGCTCCTGCCCCTGTTCCTGCCCCTGCTCCTATCCCAGCTCCTGCTCCTGCTCCTGCCTCTGCCCCAGCTCCTGCCCCTGCTCCTGCCCACCTCCCCGTGCAGCCTGCCCGGACGCGGTCTGCCCAGCGTGTGCAGGTCCAGCGCCGGAGGAGCGCTCGCAGGGGCCGCCCGTTGCAGTAACTGCCCCCTCCTGTCCCAGTTGAAGGTCTCCCCACCCCCTCCCTGTCCCAGTTGAAGGTCTCCCCCGTAAATAAAAACATTTTCTATTTTTCAGTTCATTCTTGTGTTGGTTATTGTGTTACTCTAGTAACTGTAAGAAATGATTTGAGATGCCAATTAGCCACTTAAATTTAACAGGGTTACAAACTGTGGACAACAAATTCTTTACTCTATCACCGGGGGGGCCCTTTGTAAGTGGTCATTGGTTTGTGGCGCATAAAGAAATACTGAGACTTTTCAGTAAAATGTAAACCACAAACTATATTTACATAGCTAACAAACAAGCAAACGGTTAAAAGATGCACACTACAGATTATTAAACATAGTCTAGGCGCAGGGAGGACAATTGGGTAGTGTTGCTGGCCACCTCAATCCTTTGGTCCTTCCGGGCCTCGGGAGAGGAACAGCCAGGAGATCCCTCGACGGAAGATGGCGCTGGCCACCTCAATCCTTTGGTCCTTCCGGGCCTCGGAGAGGAACAGCCAGGAGATCCTCGAAGACGACTGGAATCAGGTACGCTGACTTGAGCCTTCCGCACGACTCCCTAATCCTCTTCGCTGTTCTTCGGGACAGGCGATGGTGGCCAAACCCTAGCCTAAACTAAAAAGAAAAACCCTAACTACGCCCGACGCACCCGACGAACAGTCACGATGACGGCCGATGTGCTTTGACCTGACGCTTTACAATTGGGGGGGGAAGCAAGGGAAGGGGGTGGGGAAGGGTAGGGGATGGGAGGGAGTAGTCTGAGGAGACCCAGGCGACCCTACTACGGGGCTTGGGCAAACATGTCCACCAGGGCCTCTCTGATGCGCACCGCATCCTGGCGCGCCTGGCGGACGGCAGCTGTGTCGGGCTGTTCCCACGTCTGTGCCTCGGCTGCCATCCATGCAGGGAGGAAGGCCTCCCCACTGCGCTCCACAATGTTGTGGAGCACGCAGCACGTGGCCAGTACCTCCGTTGCATTCTGCTCACCCATCTCGAGACTGGTGAGCAAACAATGGAAGCGGGCCTTTAAACGCCCAAAGGCGAGCTCCACTGGGTTTCGGGCCCGGTTGAGGCGGTCGCTGAACCGGGCCCGGTTCTGGTCCGCTGCCCTGTTTAAGGCCGCATTAGCAAGGGCATCAGGGGTAGGCCGCATCCGACCACGCAGATGGGCATAGGCACATCCCGACAGTCAAGTCCCGCCGGGGAAGTAGGTGCCCGCCTCAACCTGCGAAACAGTCCAGAGTTGCGGAGGTTGCGGGCGTCGTGGTGCCCGGCCGGACCAGCTCCCGTGAAATGTCCAGGAAGCGGCCCCGGTGGTCCACGAGGGCCTGCAGAACAATGGAGCAGTACCTGCGGTTCATGAAATGGGCCGCCGATGCCCGGGGCCCGGATGGGGATGTGGGTGGCATCCAGGGCTCCCGCAGTTGGGGAACCCGAGGGCAGCGGCCGCCATGGTATCATCCACGCGCGCAGGCGGATGACTCGCGAGCAGGACGCCATTGATGGCGTGGACGACCTGCAGAAGGGTGCAGAGAAACACAAGGGAACACATCACATACGGCAGGGTGAGTGTGCGCCCCTTGGGCCCCCTTGATTCCCTCTGTCCTCGCACACGCACACACACACACACACACACACACACACACCAGGGCCCCCCAACGGCCCCCACCACCGGCCTGTGCAAGGGAGGACGGCCCAAACCCCTGGGCGACCCAGCCTGGAGTCTTGGCTGTCCCTGGGACTGGAGTGCAGCACCCTCCCCATCCCACTCCCCCTGGGACTTACCTCCACGACGATCACTCCGACGGTTGATCTTCCCACCCCGAACTGCTGCGCCACTGAGCGGTAGCTGTCCGGTGTAGCCAGCTTCCACAGCGCGATGGCGACCCTCTTCTTGATGGGGATGGGTGCCCGCAGCCGGGTGGTGGCTCTCTGCAGCGCGGGGGTGAGCCAGGTGCACAGCTGCAGGAAGATCCGCTTTCTCATCCGGAAATTCCTGATCCATTGCTGGTCGTCCCATAGTCCGAGGACCAGCCTCCCACCAGTCGGTGCTGCTCGAAACTCCAGACGGGCCTCACCACGGTGGGGTGCTGATGCCACAGGGTTGCCAGGGCCTCCTGGTGAGGGAGTCCAATGCGATCTCTGCCTCCTGGTCCATGAACAGCAGGGCACCGGCCTGCAGCACGAGCTGCAGGCACTTGTACAGCTGCAACAGGGGCCCGAGCAGACAAATGGCCACCCACGGCTCCATGGCAGACAGAGCAGGGCAGAAAAAACAAAACTCAGGGAAAAGCAGTTGGGGGCCAAAGGGTGGTGTCCCCAAAACTCAGAGGGCAACCACCGAACCTGTTAAGGGTGCCAGTCCCTGGCAGAGGTCCCAAGGCACGGGAGCAGGAGACCAACGGCTGTCCAGCGAGACCCCTTTAAGCACGTGTCTGAATGGCGCTCTGGCCCCGCCCCCGGAAAGGTCTGGTGGCCTTTGCCCTCTTCAAATGGCTCCGGCTTCTGCTTTTCCGGAAAAGCGCGCCATCGTAGACACGCTTTTCCGGAAAAGCGCATCGTTATAACGGTAACTCCGGGACCAATGTAGACGCTCCTTTTCCGGAAATACTTAAAACGGAAAACTGTTCTGTTTTAAGCATTTCCGGAAAAAGGTGCCAATGTAGACACAGCCGAACTGTGCCAAGATATGAATGGCAAAAAGTGAAGTAGGGAAATAAAATAATTCTCCTTTTACTTCTCTGAGCTGTAACCACAGGCCCTTTTGCCAAATTGCTTTTATGGGGATTTAACCTCTATTCACTGGCTTTGTTCACATTAATTAAACACAGACTCTCAGTCATCTTTCTTCTGGACTGAGAAGAGGGCAATGCCCTAGTCTACATCCTTCTCAAAGGAAAATCCTCTTTTAGTTTCTTCATTTTCTTCTACATGAATCTCTGCTAAACACAACACATATTTTGCTTTTATATTTGCACATTTTCAACCCCTATCTCCAGCTCCAGGACAGAAGGACAATACTCCAGGCTAGTTCACTGATTCCAGCAGCAACACGTGTGTGTGTGTGTGTGTGTGTGTGTGTGTGTGTGTGTGGAGTGTATGCAGGGTTATGATCCTCCCCAGATTTATTGCTTGGTTTGTACTGAGCATGCTCAGCAATGCTGCTGAAGCTGGCTGCCCTTACTCTACCGACCCTTCCACTTATTGGCAGGCACATGTCATCAGTGACTGATTCCACTTTGCTGTACTAAAATTCCCATTGAGAGGAATGCAGCACCAAGGTCTACTATGTATACTCTTAGCAGGACTTTCTGTGACCCACAAACAAGATTTTGTTTTAAAAGTGATTTTCTGTTGTAAATTTGTAGACAAGGCCCGTTAAAGTGAAAGTAGTTATGGGGGAAGAGAGTATGGCAGCACCCTCTATTTTCAGATTGTCTAGCCTATTCCATTATAGAAAAAAAAGCTTTGTAACTTTATTTTTAAGAGCACTAACATCCGTCTATCAGAGGCAGCAGTGGAGAGGGGAGAGAGCGGAAGTTCTGCAGAGCCAGCACGTGAGGGGAGCCATCTTGAAAGTCGGTTCCCCACATGTATTAGTTCCAACCTGCCTCCTCCCCCCCCCCACACACACTACTGCCTTTGATAGAGAGGCAACAGCACGGGAAGGGTGGGAGACAGAGGGGAAGGCAGGTGGCTCATGTGAGCCAGTACACACAGGGAGCTGGCTTAAAAGTTGGCTTTACTCATGTACTAGCTCCTACCTGCGCCCCTCATCCTCTACCCTTCTGCCACTCTACCAGAGGCAGCAGCACTGGGAGATGGGGGGGGGTGACTCTATGGATCCAGTGCTCGTGGGGAGCCAGATTAAAACCCGACTCCCCATGGAACCATTTCCCACTCTCCCTCCCTCCCTCTTGCTACCTCTACATCAGAGGTAACAAGGGCAGGGAGTGTATATACTTGATAAGATTAACTGATAAGCCTAGGTCTATTATTTAATCGTGTACTCGACTACACATTGACATCCCGAATGCAGACAGAAACCAGCATAATCTGGCAAACCTGCATGTGGGCAACGGTAAACAAAATGTCTTGTGGGTCACACATAGAACCTCTGGGCCGCAGGTTGTCCATTGATGATATAGGGTATGTCTACACTACAAAGTTAATTCGAAATAACAGCTGTTATTTCAAATTAACTTTAATAGCGTCTACACATACAAACTGCTATTTCGAAATAAATTCAAAATAGTGGAGCCCTTATTTTGAATTTGGTAAACCTCATTCTACAAGGAATAACACCAAATTCAAAATAGCTAATTTGAAATAAGTGCTGTGTAGACACTTATTTCCAGATTAGAGTCTCAGCCCTTCCCAGGGAGCCCTGGTGGCCACTCTGGGCACAACCAGGAAAACTGGTCTGCTCCCCCCCCAGCCCTGGAGCCCTTAAAGGGGCAGACTCTGGCCACAGTGCCTGTGCCAATTGCCAGCCTGCCACCACACAGCCAGCAGACCGTGCACCTGGCACAGGATGAGCCAGCCACCCACTGCCACCCAGCCCTCCACTGCTCCCCAGGACCAGGCTGGCGGCTCTCAGGAGCCTGCCAGGGGCCGCAAAAGGCGGGCGCCTTCCTGGTCTAGTGCGGAGTTCATGGACCTCATTGAGGTTTGGGGGGAGGCCTCCAATGCCCACGATCTCCGCATTAGGCGCAGGAATGTGGCCGGCTACAGCTGCATGGCTGCCAGCCTGGCCACCAGAGGCCACATGCGCATCCAGGAGCAGGTGCGGAGCAAGATCAAAGAGCTGCGGCAGGTCTATGCCAGGGCCTCCCAACCAGGGGCTGACCCGGAGGCCTGCCCGCAGTTTGAGGCCCTGGACCACATCCTGGGGGGTCAGACGATCCGTGCGCCCCTGGTCGTCATCGACCCCGGGGCAGAGGGCCCTGCCCCTGACACAGGGGACGAGGGGGAAGAGGAGGACAGCAGCCAGGAGTCTGCTCAAAGTGTGCCCTGCACCCAGGACCCCTGAGCTGGAGAGCCCATCAGTAGCCTCATCCGAGGCTGGGGGGGCTTCCACATGTGAGTGCCATCACGGTCCCTTTATGCGGGGAGGAGGGGGGAGGGGGGAGCCCAAGGACCATGCAGGTGGGCCTTGCCCTCCCTCTTTCTCCCCTTGCCTCCCCCTTCCAGCTCCCTCCTCCCAGGTTTCCCCCCTCCCCTCTCCCGCCCTCATTCCCCCCCTCCTCCCACCCCAGTGATGTTAAATAAAGAGAGTTTTTTGTGGCAACACAGGTGTTTTTATTGTAGATCAGGAAGGGGGGTTAGGGAGGGGAAGGAGGTCGGGGTGGAATGTAAGGCACAAGGCCCCAGTGGGGCACACCAGGGGGACTTCAGTCCTCGTCTGCCTGGAAGCTCTCCCGCAGGGCTTCCCGGATGCGGACAGCTCCCCGAAGGGCCTCCCATACAGAGGCCCCGCAGTATGCACAGCGGGGCTGTGCATACTGGCCAGCCAGGCGGTCAGCCTCTGACATCCAGGCTGGCAGGAAAGCCTCCCCCTTCCTCTCGCATAAATTGTGGAGCACACAGCACGCTGCCGCCACGTGCGGAATATTGTGCTGGGAGAGGTCGAGGCGGGTGAGGAGGCATCTAAACCATGCTTTCAGTCAGCCGAAGGCCCCCTCGACCATGATGCGGGACCTGTTGAGCCTGGCACTGAAGGCCTGCTGGGAGGGGCTGAGGTGTCCTGTGTAGGGCTTCATCAGCCAGGGCTGTAGGGGGTAGGCCGCATCTCCCAGCAGGCACATTGGCAAGTCCACGTCCCTGACTCTGATGTGGTGGTCGGGGAAGAAAGTTCCGGTGTGCAGCCTCTGGCACACGGAGGAGTTGCGGTACACCCGTGCGTCGTGTGCCTTGCCGGACCAGCCCACACTGATGTCTGTGAACTGGTCCCGGTGGTCAGACATGGCCTGCAGGATCACGGAGAAGTACCCCTTCCTGTTTATATAGAGGGAGGCCTGGTGGTCCGGGGCACGGATAGGGATGTGCGTCCCGTTGATTGCCCCCCTGCAGTTGGGGAAGCCGAAGGCGCCGAACCCCTGGATGACCGCGTCCAGGTCGGTGAGGCGGATGACTCTGTGGAGCAGCACCCTGTTGATGGCCTTCACCACCTGCAGAGAGACACACAAAACTGAGGGTCACTGGGGTGCCTGGGTGGCTGGAGTGTTCGTTCCCCACCACTGCCCCGTGCCCCACTCCCAGGAGCAACTCCCCCTGCAATCCTGGCCACCGCGGGCGATCTGTAGCGTGGCCGGGACAGACCGAACCCTCCTGGGGAAGGCACTTTCACCACTTCCCCCCCCGTTTTCCCTGGGGCAGCCCATGTCCTCCTTGCAGCCCCCCCTCCTGGCCCAGTGGCCGGTGAGTGCCGTACCTGCATGAGCACCGCTCCGACGGTGGATCTCCCCACACTGAACTGGTTCCCCACAGAATGGTAGCTATCCGGCGTGGAGAGCTTCTAGAGGGTGATGGCCACCTGCTTGTGGAGGGCAATGGAGGGCCTCATGCGTGTGTCCCGTCGCTGCAGAGCAGGGGTGAGCCACTCGCAGAGCTCCAGGAAGGTGTCCTTCTTCATCCTGAAGTTCTGGGTCCACTGTTGTTCTCCCCAGTGCTCCAGGACGATGTGGTCCCACCAGTCGCTGCTGGTGTCCAGATGCGGCAGGGCATGCTGGCATCCAGGCACTGCTCCTCCAGGACCCCCGGGGGGGCAGGGAGAGGGCCAGGGGACTGGCCTGCAGCAGAAGATGCCAGGCAGCCTCCAGCAATTGCTGCCAGGCTTGTAGCAAGACGTTCAACATGAGCACCAGAGTGCCCAGGAGCAGCTCTGGCTCCATGGTGCCAAGTGCTGCGGTGTCCCAAACGAGAGCGACTGAAGCAGGCGGAGAGGAAAATGCTTTGCTGTCCCTCAGCGAGGTAGGCAAGCAAGTGGGAAAGCTGAGAACGGGCTGTCCAGGGGGGTTCCTTTAAGCACGAGCCTCAGATAGCCTCAGACAGCAGCCACACAAAGCAACTACTGACCTGATGCCCTGCTGGAACCGGTTTCAGCTGCCCTTAAATGTGATCCAGCGTCCAATCAGTGTGGACACGCTATTTCGAAATAGCAAAATGCTATTTCAAATTAGTTTTTGTGTCTAGATGCGTTATTTGATTTAGCTTATTTTGAATTAACTAATTCAAAATAGCGCTGTAGTGTAGACATATGCATAGACAATGGTTTAAACTGGTAATTTTTTTAGATGTACTGGAGATGATTCAATACCTGTAAAACCACCTGATACTTATATTATACTTTTCTTTGAGAAATATCCGAAAATGATGTGTGTCTTATACAAAATCCATTGAAGTCAGTGGGTGTATATCCATTAATTTTAGGTTTGGGATTGTAAAGTCTGCTCCAAAACTTATTTGAGTCTTTACATAGGTAAAACATTTGTTTGGGTTGACCTTTTGCCAGAAGGAGGCTGCTCAGCAAAGCAGGTGGCTCCAACCTGTACTCTGCACAAAGGATTTAGGGTTCTTTACATCAACCCTTGTATAACATAAATAATGTGCAATGGTTGAGAGAAGGCTTTCTGTATTTGTAATGCATGTTCAGGAGCTTCAGGGTGTAGCCGAGTTAGTCTGTTAAAGAAAAAAACAGCAAGCAAATGGTCTGGTGGCATGGTTATCAGAAAGAATACGTTTCAGGTTAGGGGGTTGTCTGTAAGCAAGAATAGGTTTTTTTCCCAAGGCCTCTGAGAACGAGGGATCATTTTCCAGGATGGGTTGTAGATTGTGTATGATGCATTGGAGGGATCTGAGTTGTGGACTGTAAGTAACAACAAGAGGACTACTTCAAGACAGACCCAAAAGAGAAAATAACAGAACTCCTCTTGTTGTTATTTACAATCCACAACTCAGGAAAGAATCAATGGACACAAATCGGATATACGTAAAGAAAATACTCAGAAGCCAGTGGCAGAACATTTCTGTTTACCTAACCATAATCGCACAGATCTCTTGTTAGTCTTTAAAGTGCTACATAGTACTGTTTTTTGTTTCAGATCTGAAGGTGGCGGTCTTGTCAGAGGCCAGCTCCTCAAGCCAAATACACAGGGAAAGCTTGGAATTACAATACATATGCAAATTCAATTAAATTACTAATGGACTTAATCAAGGTATCGGGTGGTGGACCCCTGCCTTACCAATCTGTCTACTGACTTTGATCTTTATCTACTCAGGTTTAGCACCTTTTCTCCTGATACTTTATGTATAGAGGTAGGGGGGTGGGTGACAGAGCATCTTTCTCTCCCCCTATTCTCTTCTCCTATTTATTTCGAGTTTTCTTATCCCCTAGTCATAACTCCGGTCATTTGAAGAAGTGGGCTGTGCCCACGAAAGCTCATGATACCATCTAGATGTTTTGTTAGTCTATAAAGTGCTACCAGACCATTTGCTTGCTGTATTTGTAATGTAAGCAAAGGCTCATCAGGAACCTTCATTTCCTCCATTGGCAAGTAGCTTAATCTTCCATCTGTAAATTGAACTTCTTTCTTCCCACTCTGACTGAAATGGGAAAGCAAAGTTGTGATTGGTTAGCCAGGAACAATAGGCTATAGATCAGGATTAGTAGAGAGGAGTCCAGTAACCAATGAGATTTGCACAAGAAAGCACCTGTCTAGGAGAGTTCACATGTTCTACTGCCAGATACTCTCCACAACTGCAGATTGAATGTTTTGATCAAGAGCACTTGAACAAAGCCATAATTCCTACTATCTGATATACAACTTCACTAAATTGTAAATTTCTAACTATAATTTTGCCAACTTTAGCAGGACGGATCATATTACAACTCTGCTGATTCAAATGCAGGAATTTCTGGCATTAAATATGCTATAATTGCTTTTTTAGCTTCTTTTCCAAATCACATTAATAGTCAGAAAAAATCTAAATTTTAGTCTGTAGTATGAGAGGTAACATATTTCTGCAAATCTATGACATGTAATAGATTTTTTTCAAGTGTGAAAAGTATTTTATGTTTGAAATACATAGCAATGAGGATCCCCAAGATGTAGTTATCTAGGGTGTGGGGGGGGAGAATTCCTTCAATATACTCCCTGCTATAACTGAGGCTAGTGGGTTTCACCAATCTTGGCATATTCCTGGACATGAGAGAAAAAGACAGATTCTATATTTTAAGTCAATATCTTTGGTGTTTGTAAGTATGTAAAAGTCATCCCTTCTGCCAAGTGTTTGAATTTGAGTCTGATGAATTGGGTTTCAGAGACGTAAACTTGTAAAAATCAGCTACATTTGCTCTACAAGATTATTGGTCTTTCCAGACTACTGTACCCTTTTTAGGAGTCTGATTTATCTTGCATACCCCCAAACTTAAAACTCACTTAAAAACTTTTTACTTAAAAAATCAGACCTAAAAATGCAAAAGTGCCACTGCACATTATTACTATTTTTTTTTACTTTCTTATTTTTACAATATCATTATAAAATAGATTGATTGGAATATAAATATTGTACTTACATTTCAGTATATATACTTTTTTCTGTCAGCCTCTGATTTAAATGGCTCCGGTGAAATTTGTATGTGTGCAAAGAGCCAACACAAAGCCAGTGCACCATTTAAGTCTCATTTACAATGCCGTTTGAGGAATGACATGGTGCATTTTTGCTGGTCTTATGTATCAAGGTGAATTTCATTCCAAGAAAAATCCAGTTAGTGAACAATGTAAATATAAAGTTTCCCCAAATCATATATGCAGCATATTGCAGCATTCTAGGGTGAGGGGAATGGTAGTGTCCATAAATTGTCTTGTTTAACTCCACAAATTAATATTTCTTATCAGGCTACTGCAGAATCCAAACAAACAGAACACCATAAAAAAGGGCCATAACTTAGTGTACAGAGCTAAAGAAAATAGAATAATAAACATTCTGCAGTTCATTTCAAGCTTAGCAACTCCCAGATGTATAATTCTTGATGGTCACCTTTTCCCCAGCAAACTTGTAGGGAAAATTAGATAAAAACTAAACAACCAACCTAATAGGAAAATCAGGCAATGTATCTGAGTATATTATTACCAAGAAGTGCGTGTTGAACTAGCTAGGAGATAGTTCTTAGTTAATACATTTTGTAAATTAATTTATCTCATGACAATAATTTAATTTAGAGGATAATAAAACATCAGGGCAATATTAAATAGTCTATTATTTGATTTTTTGAAAAAAAAAAAAAAAAAAAAAAAAGAAGTCCTGAGGTTTGATCAGTGATATAAGACAGTAAATCTAGTTGTCACATAATTCATTTAGATTCTGTCAGTAAAGTACTGGAGTATTTTTTCCTTTTCCTGTTAACATCTTACATTTGTAGGTATACTTAGCTACTTAAAGACAATGAGTAGTCCCATGGCACTTTAGAGACTAACCAAAATATATAGGATCATGAGCTTTCACGGGTAAGACCCACTTCATCAGATGAGTTGGAGTGGAAATAACAGAATCCAAGAGAAGTACCTGTCAATTGTTGGTCCTGTGTTATTAAAGCTAATTAAGAGGGCTTAGTGTATCCCATTCATAGCCTTTGATGTGAAAATGTGGATGTCAAAGGCAGGGGAAACCGGCTTTGTAATGTGTTAACCAGTTAACGGATTTATTTAAGCCCAGGGTAATAGTATCAAATTTGTAGATGAATTCCAGTTCTGCAGTCTCTCTCTGTAATTGGATGGTGAAATTTCTTCATAGGCGAATGGATACTTTTAAACCATGACTGTGACCAGGAAGGTTAAAATGCTCCCCTACAGGTTTATGTGTATTTCCAGTTCTGATGTCTGATTTGTGTCCATTTATTCTTTTGTTGCAGGGCATTTAAGAGGAGAGCAGTGGTATTAAATGAAAATACAATACTGAATATTGTACATATAAATACAGAAGTCATGATCATTATTATTTATTTACTATAAAGCATAGCAGCCTTAGTCATGGTCTAGGAATCCATTGTGTTAGGTGCTGTACAAAAATAAAACAAAAAGAAAGTCCCTACCATAAGGAGTTTACAATGCTGTTTATTATGGCTAACAGTTTATTAAAGCTGCCATGAACAAAGTCTGATGAATTAGCCTTTTGTACTTGGCTTTATCTGTTCTTGGAAAATGGGTTGTGTTGGGAAAATGTGTGAATTGTTGATGTTTAACTGTGACCAGGTAATAGGTTTTTAAAAGTGCCTGGGCCAGATTCTCTCTTGTGTTAGATTCTCTCTGGGCTCAGGAAAGTGGGGAGTATCAGGAAATTGATTACTGCTCCATGTTCCACAGGGATATTCTATGCCAGTCCTAACCCCAGCAAGACTTAGAATAGCTGACAGGTTGCTCTAAATTATTCCATTATTCCTTAATGAACACAGTGTGCCAGTGGAGGCAGGCTCTTCCACTGCCCTCATCCTTTCCTCAGTATGTTCCTAAACCCTAGCAGGTAGAGGAAAGGGGCAGCAGGTACAGGACCCTGCAGTGGCATGGCTATGCCTGGTTGGAATTCCCAGCCAGCCAGATCCTTCTGTACAGTAATTACTCCTTTAACACGTGCCCGCTTAACACATTTTTGCAATAGCACGATTTTTTTTAGGTAACTTTTTTTGAATAACACGACCGTCCCCGAAATAACACGAAAATAATCAAGTGGCGGACTACTTTGTGCAGTGGTATAAGTTGGTGAAAACAGTGGTAATATGCGTGAGCAGATGAATCCACGTGGTACAGAGCTCCTCTGCTCACTCACGTGTTTATCTTTGTGTTTTAACAAACCGCGGTGACTTGTGTTGCTAGATACCTAATGTTGACATTGATGACTGAGCACCAAAAAAAATTGACTTTGCCACCACCACTTGAAACGCAACCCCCACCTTTTCCATTATTTTAATGGGAAAATTGACCCCGCATAGCATGTTTTCGCTTAGCCCGAACATTTTCAGAAATACATCTATAGTGTTAAAGAAGGAATGACTGTATTGGCCATTTGCAGTCTGATTACAGCTTCTTTGTGCCATCTCGCTGATGGAAAGAAGTCATAAGGCAGGCTTTTTCTACATAAGTAAGTTGTACAGATTTAACACAACAGGTTTAGAAATAGATTATCTTAAAATGAAAGAAGAGGATTTCAAAGTTGATACAACTTTCTAAAGTACACAAAGCTTCAGTGAAGATCAGACCTGTTTTTGTCTATACTAGGTGTTGAGTGGTATTTAACAGTCTTAATTAAAATGTGTATGTTAACCAGGCCTGCTGATGGGGGGCAAAGAGGCAAATTTCTCTGGGGCAAGGTGATTCAAAATTACTGCAGTGGTGATGCCCGGAGCCTTGGGCCTTTTAAATTGCTGCTGGAGCACTGTGCAGCATGCTCCTGGCAACTCTGAGGTCTGGGAGAGGCACACCAGAGTCTGGACATCTCTGAGCTCCGCCAGCACCACTCCTTCCACCCCAGGCTACACCCGTTGGGGGAGCCACCCCTATTCACATTGTCCTGGCAAAGCTGTCGGCTCTCCTGACGTTAACACACTTTGTCCAGTTATGTTGTCCACTACCCATCCACCCATCATGGTCCTTGGCCAACCCAAAACTGGTTTCTCAGCATGTCTATCTTCAAATGAGAGTAAAGGTGGGCTGTAAAGATGTGGGTAACCTCCTTGTTGTACCAATCATAGGAAACCTGAATCCCCATTTTTCCTGTTTCTCCCCTTTAAAGAATACTTCCTTTAAATCCATTTCTAATCCATTGTACCTGGTCACTGTATCCCTTCCTTATGGAGCAATGAACACACATCATAAGGAGGGGCCAAAAATTAGCTTAACTGTCTTCACTGCATATCTAGCTGGGCATAGTCTCCTCTCCTTCCAGTCACTTGTGGGAGGATGGTCCACATACCTATACCGACTCAGAATGGTGCTGCCTCCATGGTGCAGGTAATTTACTAGCTCTGTAGCCTCCCTTAAAAAGACAACACCTCCTTGGCCAAACCCACCAAAATCTCCACTATTTAATATGCAAAGAGGTCATTTTTTAAAAGCCAGCCTTTCTCACCATCATCTGACGCATCAGGTAGTGATGCCAATAAAGGCACCAGTGGAAAGTTTGATCTCTTTTGGGATGCACCTCTGGGTACATCCACACTGTTTTAAAATGCACAGCCACTCATCCCTGGTCTACACTATAAACTTATGTCAGTGTAGCTACATTACTCAGGGGTGTGCAGAAAATCCACACACTTGAGCGACATAGTTATTCTGACCTAACCTATGGTGTAGACAGCACTTTGTTGATGAGAGGTCTTTTCCTGTTGACATAGCTAGTCTCTCAGGGAGGTGGAATTCCTACACCAATGGGAGATTCTCTGTTGGCATAGGTAGTTCACTATGGCATAAGTATTCACTAAGTGCTATAGCAGTACAGCTGCATTGCTGCCACAGCCCACAGCAGCTGTTGGAGAGGCTAGGAAAGAGTGTTTGCATAAGATGATAGAGTGGGGGGACCAGTTTCCACCCATGCCCATCCCTCTTTTCTCAGTTTTTTTGTGGGTATCAATGAGCAACAACTGTCTCAGCATGATCTTTAGTATAGAAGCCTAGGAAAGACTCCTTAAGGCATGCAGTCAGACTCTGCATTTTATAGGACTGAAAAACAGGAAATAGTCATTTCAAGTGAGGAATAAGCAGCTGTGGCAGATGAACTCTTAAGAATAAAAGAGCCTGATTTCCCTGTAAATAGTCTTAGTAATGAACAATAAGGGAAAGGAAATGTGTACTATTAATGTGAAATGTGACATCTCATGCTTCTAATCTGGTGTATAACATCTGCAGAATCCCCCTGCTAATTATTGTTATACATTGGAATAATCAACACTACTCTAACTTAAAAACCTCTGAACAATTAAATGAGTTTCACTTGGGAGATCAGAGAAAATACAGTGTAACATTGTACAATGACATTGCTCTCATTTTGGTTATGCTATAGCTGTTTCAGAATGTACTTGCTTTATTAAAATCCCAGACCTGAAGACAATGAGTTAAAAATGTTAAACTATAGAAAAGTGGGTGATAAGATCACCTAAAATCAGCTAATATCCCTCCTGACCAAAAGATTTCACAACAGGAGGAGAACTTTTGGATATTTAATTCAGGAACTCTACATCCTGCAGACTGTGAATAAACAGCTGGATTTAACTTCTTTTTATGGATAGTTGTTTTGTATAGAGATGTAGGTCTCCTAAGAATATAAAACTATTTTGCTTATTACATTTTGATTGGTGTGGTTTAGGTTTAATATTGAAAGAATTAGACGTAGTTGCTTTTAGGATATGGGCGATAAATATTGTTTAATTTGCACATTAATCTATGATTTTTCATTTAGAACTAGAAATATCATTTTCCTGCTGGTTTCTCATAAAGTAAAAATTGGTATTACATGCAAATGCTATATAGGAATGAAAATAACCAGTCTCACACTCCAGCAAGCTTTAAGCACACATTTTCCCAATCAGTAGAGAACATTCAGGTTCCTTATTTTATTTGTATTTCCTAAAAACCTTCAGTGTGAAAACTTCATTTTGCTAATATAAGTGTTTTCTTTGCTAATCAGTGTCTTACTTCATTAAATGATGCCCCAATTATGGATGAATAATTGCCAGGGAGTAATAAGCTTGAATCACACAAATTTGAGCTTATTTTGATCAGAAACATTGTTAACTTTTGTTTATATATTTTTTCCTTTGCTTTTTGACATTATGTGTGTAAATGGAAGAAGAAAAAAGAGGGAAAAAGACTGTTTTCATGACATAATTTTTAGAACAGAGAGTCTGTGGAATTTAAACTGAACTACTGAAAACTTGGGGTACTTAAAACTTATGTTTCTATGAAATAAACTCCCCGGAGTTCACCTTTTTGTAAATGCTGATGAAATTTCTGTTCATTATGGAAGCAATTGTGATGCTACAAACACTAGACCTATCATGAGATGACTCTGGAAGAAGTAGCCTGATTAGAAAAGAGGCTCTGGCTCCTTCATGATATTCTGAAGGCTTAAAGACGACATAAAGCCATCTCCAGGAATTCAATCAGTATTGTGTTGTTATAGGATGGATATAGTCAGCTCTGAATTGCCATGCTCTTTACTACCTATGCAAATGAATGGTGGTCTAAATTAGGCAGTAGTGGTGGTAATAGGTAGAGTTCTAATGCAGAGTAGCCTATAAGTAGTAATACATTAGAGCACTCCTTCAAGATGCTCTAACTTGTGTCAGCTATACTGAGCCCAGTAGCAATTTGGAATTAGCAAGGTCCAAAAGTGACACATTTGCTGTGTCAATATGTTGTACCATCTGTGTTGTGCTTTTTGAAATCATAGCATACAATCTGGTCCTGTATTTATATTTGTGGGAACTTGGTAAATGGAAAGGGTGCAGAAATAAAAATGTAGAACCAGTTTGTAACAGCATAATGTAGCTTTTGTAGAACAGGACACTTTAGAAACATTGCCAGAGTATGGCACTGGCTACTTCAGATGTATTTCCAGCAGCTTGTTTCATCAATTTTAAATAACAAAATAAATCCTATGAGCAGAATTCCCTAAGGGAGGGGAGTTGAAAAAGCTTTAGAAAATCTGGCTCAAGGAAAATGAAAAGAAGAGTTAGCCTGAAGAAGTCAAGTAAAGAGTTCTAACTAAATTTATTTTTCATAACAGGGAAATGCCTCCACTAAATTATTCTTCTGTTACAACAGATAAAATACTCAGGAGGTTACCAGCTACTTCATAGTATGTTCTTGACTAACATTAGAAAGTGTCTAATAAACATTCATATACATGAATTTTAAAATATCTATTATTGTAATACAAATTTTTATAATAAAGCATATGATTCCTCCAGAAATTAAGTGAGAAATTCCAATCACTTAACTAAAACTGGTTCTGTGCCATAGAAATAAGGGTCAGATAACCAGGATTCTCTTATCTCTTTCATCATTACTTTGAAGGTTCAGGTATGTTGTCATCATAGGTAGTATGGGAAAGCTGTCTAGTGGATAGAGAAATTTTCCTGAGAGTTGGAACTCCTGAGTTCTGTTTCTATTTCTCCCTTCACATTGCTGGGAGACTTTGGATAACTTATTTAAGACCTTGGTGCCTTAGGATATGTCTACACTGTCAAGGAAGATTGAAGCTGCTATTTTCAATCTTCTAGGGGTCGAATTAGAGGTCTAGTTAAAACAGCTTATTCGAAGTGAGAGGGGCACTCCGGTCAATGCCGGTAGTCCTGCTTTCACCAGGAGTAAGGGAAGTTGAAGGAAGAGTGTTATTCCTTCAACTCCCTGCAGTATAGACAATGACAAAAGTCGAGTTAAGCTACTTGACTTCAAGCTACACAGTTAATGTAGCTGAAGTTGCATATCTTAATTTGATTTTGTCCCATAGTGTAGACATACCCTTTGTGCCCTCATTCATTGCCCCTCACATGCAGCATTTCATTAACATATAGATAAAGCTGTTCTTCTGATTCATATAATATTTATGCAAACAAGACCATTATAACTGAAATGTAGAGATATTAGCACTGAAGGTAATTTTATATAAATATTCCATTACCCTTGCAAGACATACATTTACGTAATGACAATATTCACACATAAAAAGTCATAATCCACAGGTTGAAGCTCTCTAATCCAGTACTCTCTAGTCAGGCATTCTTTGGTCCAGCAACATGATCTAGCATGATTTTAGTTAGTGGGGATGTCCACTTATCATGAGTGTGGCTAAGTTTCCTGTGGTCCCCTAAAGTTTGTTTATAGCCACTCGTCTTGGCTCTCAGTGTTCTGTGCTGTTATTTAACTCTAATATGCCCCTAAATGTCTTCTAAGAACCCAGTAAGCAGTGGAAGTGTTGGTAAAGCTGCTAGACAATATTGTCCTCTCTTGGTTTGGCAAATACTCTGGTTTGACACTGGCCAGATCCCAAGGATGATAGACTAGAGAGGTTCAACCTATAGTTCAAGCAAAAATCCTGAAAACCATAATTTCAATATTTTTGGCATGAAGCATAATTTTTATTCTCCTTGATATTCCTTAACTATATCTAAATGTATAGATTGTATTATTAGCTATGTTATTTTGGACCCTTTTTAATTTCATGTAATTGACTGACGTATCATAATAACTGAAACATGGATTTGTGGTGATTTATATTCAGTCCAAACAAGCTTGTACACAAATTAGGCTTGAATTTTATATGTGATTGGATGCACCTAAGCTGTATGAAAAAGTAGCTCTTAATTTGTTTTATACCAACCTACTCCCTATCAATTACTCACATACAAAATACATTGTGCAGAAAGATAGTAGTTGTAGCAAAACCATGTAGTGCTTATTGCCTTTTTCAACAAACCATTTAAGCACATGGTTATCTGCAGTTCTTTTTTTGTGATGGTACACACCTTTTTTTGGGAGCACTTGCCGCTTTCCTCCGGCACAGCCCCCAGCCAGCCCTGGGAGCACTCACACCTCGCTGGATGGAAGCCTGCTTGGGACACATGGCTATTAAAGGGGCTGCGACCACATTTCGGCCCCGACCTCCCAGGCACTTTTTTTTTTTTTTTGATAGACAAAATGATCTGGGAACCCTAGTACCAGCACCTTTTTTTTAAGAAAAAGAGCACTGGTTATCCCTATTTGGGAAAGAATTTAAATGTATATAAAGGATCTCCAAATTATGAAGGCTGTGGGTATAAAGTATGTGCTTTACTGAATCAGGGTGCATAAGTCTAATAGTTTCAAATTTTCCAAGAAATAAAACAGTGAAAAAAACTAGAAGGAGAGAGCCTATGCCAGCAACCAATGTTATATTACCTGTTGTCTTTTGCTATGTAGGCTTAGAAGGATTAGATTTTTATTGGTAAATGTAGGTAACATCGATTTCACTATACACACACAAATCAACAAATATTCCATTGATAGATAGGCAAAATTAGAAAAATGCTGCTTTAGAACTTAAAGTTTGATTTAAGGGTATTTTTTTTTATTTTGACAATTTGTGTATTAATGGTTATAAAGTAACCAAGCAGACAGAAGAAATCATTGAGTGATTTACTAGTTAATATGTCTGTGTGGTGAAAGAATCGATATATTTTTCTTAGAGAGGATGTCTGCAAAGGAGAATGCAGTTTATATCTGCCTGATAGATGAAACCGCATTAAAGTTAGATACCCACCATTAAGTTCTATGTCTATCCTACACACAATCTGGGCCACTGGAGTTGAGTGGTCTGGCAGCACTTCCATTATGATATAAACCAAAGTTTTTAGAGTTTGTGGAAAACTTGGGGAGTTGGGAAAGATTAACTGGTTTTATTATGTATGAGAGAAGAGGAAAGAGAGGTTAAAAAAATCAGAGCTCTGGAGGCCAGAAAAGAAGACAAAATCCTGGAATGTTTGGGATGCCTTATTTTTCCAGGGCTGATACACTTTTGTGTTTCCAACAACTCTGATTCCAAAGAATATAATTTATTGAGTGTTCTGCACAGATTTGGTGTTCTTTCATGAGTGTTCTGCACAGATTTGGTGTTCTCTCCTCCTTTGTTTGCTGAAAATTAGAGGGGAAATTGTGAAACTGAGGCTAAAAAAGATTATTTATACTAGAGAAATGACTCTCACATAATTAGTTTTAAGCTTCCAACCTAATGAGGGCTTTACATATGATTGTTCACCTCCACTATCAGATGACCCAGGCTGGTCCTAAAATCCAGAATGAACATCATCTCCTGTTAGTGACTATAATCTCTATTCTGTCCAAGTTATTTCCTTCTAGAGATAACCTTCCGTAGGGCCTCCTGGTCCCTTTAGTTTCAGAACTCTAAGCCTCTGTGTCTTCTTGGCTTCAGCATTTGCATGTGAACAGCTGATCTTGCCTCCTTCCAGACCCTATCTCTCTCTAGAGGGACATCCAATTTTTTCCTTAGAGCAGCATCTGTTACAGTAAACCACTTTGCAGGACTCTCTCTTTTAACCAGGAATCTCTATTTTTGAGTTATCGTCATGGAAGGCCTCTTCACTTGATTCAACCACTGCCCCAAATCTGTTACCCTGGAAGCAGATAATGAGGCATAGGAGGGACTGGGTCCAAGTCTCCTTAGAGGGCCTGTCCATCCTGTGACAAGCCTGCTTGTCAAGAAAGGATGGTAACTGTGGAATATTGTGACTGTCCTGAAATTCGATTACTTTTTAGCTATCTCTTAAAAGTGCAAGAGAGAATAATTCAAAGGTATGTGGGTGCAAAGTTATGTCATATTTAAATAGCAAAAATATTCAAGAAATTTTTCTTTAAAAAGTAAATTTTGTCCAACTGTAAATAAATCCACTATTAATCTCATGAGATGAGGATTCACAAACTCTGAAGATCACAACTGAAAATGAGGTTGGTGATATGGTGAATTATGGGCTATATCACAATAATCTCTACATAGATCAACACAGTGGACTTTCTGCCCAAACAGAGGCCCAGAAACTAGATGTTTTATGAGTCAGGATAGAGATTCATTGGCACAGCCATGTGCAGAAGCCTATTCCAAACCAACTGTCCCTTGCATGTTACCTGTAAATAAAATGATATGAGGAGAATGTCAGCATCAGATATCTTTCATTGTAAAACAATATTAAAAATAGAATGGAAAGCAAGGGATGGACAGTAGTGGTGAGAAGAGCTAGGTAAAAATTTTGGACTGAAAATTTTCTTTGTGGCAAATGCAGGTTTGACTCATGAAACCATCTACATGTTTTGTTAGTCTTTAAAGTGCTACCATACTATTAGTCTGTACAGGATAAACTTAAAAAAAACCAACAAACTCGGCTACCCCCTGAAATTTCCAATTTGTGTTGGTTTTGCCTGGTTCTCTCCATCTCAGCCTATTCATTAGCATTTTGCACAGACTATAAATTGGGTTTCATTATGAACCATACAATACTCAATGTGCACATTACTAGCCAGACTGAGATAAGTGTCCTTCCCCTCTACCTGACAGGGGGTATGTGGATCAATTGCCTTTTCATGTCTCTCAGACCTAGAGGACATACTTTTTAGTATAGGTGAAGAATTATATACTTTTTCCATGCACATGTCCCACAATGGCCAGTGTGACTCAAGCTTTCAATAGCAAAATTAGATGACTTTCTTTAGAAAGTATCAGAGGGGTAGCCGTGTTAGTCTGAATTTGCAAAAGCGACGAGCAATTCTGTGGCACCTTATAGACTAACAGATTTAATGGAGCATAAGCTTTCGTGGGCAAAGACCCACTTCATCAAATGCAACCAGACTATTTGTTGTTTTTTTAAGTTTATTAGTTTATTTTTTTAGAAAGTCAGTTAGTAGATGCCAGACCCAGGGGACTTCTACAATGCAATTGTCATGTATCCCTTTGCCAGCTGCCATCAAGATGACCTCATGTCATACCAGTTTCAAATTAAATCTAAATGATTTCACACTCTTCAGAAAAATTAGTATGTTGGGACATTTCCTGTACCTGGTTATTCTTCCCATCCTTCCCTTATGTCTCCACAAGCTCTAACACTGGACACAAGTATTAGTGCATAGACACAGCAGCTTTCATCCCATTTCATCCCATCCTGAGTCACGGTGAATCTCAGCACCCTCTGTGGATCAACTGCAATTTCTCTGCACCTAGCATCCTCTTCTAAGAAAACCCAAAGACTAATCAGGGCAAATACTAAATATGTTCTGTCCTGTAGGTTTCAGAGTCCCTAACCTCAAGCTATGAATGCACCCACACGTACAATTTTGTTTTACATTGGGATAGTCTAATTTAAGAGCAGCTCCAGATTTGGTATATATAGTCATAGCTCCATTGAAGTAATTCACGATTTCCATGAGCTAAGGATCTGCCCCCTTATAATGTACTCTTTCATTTGGTGATATAGGATTAAACATCTTTTCACCGTAGCCTGTATCTAATTGGTTTTTTCTTTTGGCCTTCTGCCATTGATTTGCCATGAAGTGCCTTTAATCCACTGTTATCTTTCATTCACACTGTATAGTTTCTGCAGTTATTGAACTAAAATATTATGTAAAGCAATTTAGGATAATGTTTCTATGAAAAAGTGCTGCACAAAGAAAGTAATTCTTGCTTAAATAACAACATATGAAAAACAGTTAGTGGTAATGAAGCTGATAGAAATAATTTTAAAAAGCGAGAGAGAGAGAGAGAGAGAGAGAGAGAAAGTGAAATTAACTCTTGGGTATGAAATCCCCCTCTCTACTCCCTTCAGTCTGCCCATTGAGCCATCTGAATATAAAATGACATCAGAAATTATCATTGTGAACAATGCTTTTAATTAGTAACAGACACATTAGTTGTGATGATATATGTGTTTATCCCTCAACCAAATTGGTAAATCAGAAATCTCATTCATCTTATTCATCATAAGGGCTCTTGTTTTGGAGAAAGCAAATAAGTTGCCTTCTAATTTATGTTTCAGGTATGATAATAAATAGATATCACCTACAGTGGAGCCATTTGTTAGCTGTAACAGATGTATTATTCAGAAGTTGCAATAACCCTAAACATTCTCATTATTATCAATCTCAATAGAGACAGACCTGTAGAAAGTAATGTGATTTCCATAAAACCAAGGTGTCTGTGTAACTGCTGTAACCTCTGGCCAGCTCATCAGTTTGTGTTCCTTGGCACAATTCTATTGAGAATAATGTAGCTTTGCCAACTTATGTCAGTTGAAATTCTGGAGATATAGAGATAGATACATTTGACTGAGATGTAAGAATATTTTCAATTCACGCATGATAAAAACGTATCTTTAACAAGTCTAAGGGTAAACTTTTCACAAGTGCTCCAGTCCCATTTTCAAAGGTGACTTCAGGAAACTGACTTTCTATAAGATTTGGACTTCTATCTAAATCACTTTTTAAAATATTACCACTCAATAAATCAGTGCTGAATGTTACTTTTATACTCAGATGAAGTATGGGTGTATCTAGACTACAGTTTTTTTTTAAAAGAAGTGGCCTTTTTTCGAAAAAATTTCCCTGCATCTAGACTGCTGCCGTGTTCTTTCGAAATTAAATCAAAAGAACACGGTGGTTTTTTCTACGTGGTAAACCTCATTTTATGAGGAATAATGCCTTTTTTCGAAAGTGCTCTATCGAAAAAAGGCATTTTTGAATGCAAACAGGGTTTTTTCAAAAAAGAGCATCCAGACTGCCTGGGTGTTCTCTTTCAAAAAAGCGGCTCGCTTTTTCGAAAGAAGTGGTTGCAGTCTAGATGCTCTCTTTCGAAAGAGGCTTTTTCGAAAGATTCTTTCAAAAAAGCATCTTTTGAAAGAGGCTTGTAGTCTAGACTTATCCTATGTTACTTTGCACACCCTCTAGCAGATTTGAGAGAACCCTCCCTAGAGTTAGTAGAGGGAAATAATCAAATAAATGTATTTTCTTCTGTAAAATGCTGTTTCATGGAACTATAGTGGTTTTAAGAAATGTGTTTGGTTTTTTAGGTCCAGTATGAAGAGGGACTCCAGAGTAGCCAGGTGGCTAAGACACACTTGTGGGATGTGGGTGACCCAATTTCAACTCCCTACTCCAAATCAAGCAGCACAGGGAACTTCATCCTAACCACAGGGCATATCTGGGGTGAGTCTCTTTTTTTAGGGGTAGATTTTTCTTATGAAAGAGGTCAAAAGTCTCATTTTCCTTCTGCATCAAAACAAAACCAAAATTTTGATTTTTTTCCCTCCAGAATTATTGTTTTTTGCCAGCCTGACTGCTTTTCAGACCGGCTAACCTGGACTCATTTCTATTGTCTGTGCCAGCCTTAGATTGAAATTTTCTAAGGAAAGAGTAAGAATTTCCATTCTTCATGGCTACCTCTACACTGTAGGCTTCTTGCTCAAGAATGGCTGTTCTTGTGCAAAAACTTGCGGAGTGTCTACACTGCACGCATATTTTTGCACAAGTAAATTTACAATAAATCATCTGAACAGAGGGCTTTTTGAGCAAGAGTTATTCTTCTCCCCACAAGGAATAAGCCCTCTTGTGCAAGAGCTCTTCCACCAGAAGGCAGTGTGGACGGGCAATAGGGGTTTCTTGCACAAGAAACCTCTATGGATAAAATGGCCATCAGAGCTTTCTTGAGCAAGAGAGCATCCACACTGCCATGAACGCTCTTGCGCAAAAGCACATCTCTTGTGCAAAAGCACATGGCAGCGTGGACGTGCTCTTGTGCAAGACCTATTGCGAAGAACTCTTGCGCAAAGCAGTTCTTGCGCAAGAAGCCTGCAGTGTAGACATAGCCATCATATGTTTAAGTCCTCTCGCAGTAACTGACACTAACTCCTTTTCATGTGCTAAGGAAGTGTGTGGGGATTTCTTCAGTCGGCATGTTTGTGGATTGAATAAAATCAATGTAAGAAGTAGAGTTGCCAGGAGTCAGGTTTTCAACAGAACACCCAGTTGAAAAGAAACCCTTCCTAGCCCGGTGAAAATGAATGAGTGAGTCAGGGTGGGGGAGAGCAAGCAATGGAAGAAATGGGATGGAGTGAGCAAAGTGGGGCCACGGATTAGGGCTTTGGCAAGCCCTGGGTTCAGTTTTGTTTGGTCAGAAAGTTGGCACCCTTAGAAAAGCAGGATTTCATGTGCAGAACAGTAGATCTGAGTAAAGATTTAGAAACAGTAAAATATCATGAGAATTGTACTTTCAGGTATATTAGTGCATGTGCAGGCACACACACACATACAGACAATACTGTAATACATCCTTGTAAGAAGCGTTTGATGGTTACAGGAAAGACCAAGGGCAGAATAAAAATTGTCAATTGTACCTAACAATTCATTGAACTGCTAGAGTGGACACAGTATGGCCGTGCAGCAGCTAGAGCACTGTACTTGGGAGTCAGAAGACTGGGTTTTTGTTCCCTGCTGTGATACCATGGACAAGTTTCTCTGCCAGTGTGTCTCCTTCCCATTTGCTTGGTTGCTTTGAACAGTACTTGCTTCTTTAAGATCTTTGCAAGAACAACTGCAGGTAGGTATTTGCAGACACCAGTATTTGTGGATGGCAGGTATTTCAGTTATTTGTGCAGTGGAATTTGACTGTATGCTAGATATATAAAAGTGACAATATTTGCTAAATGACATCTTTCAACTTCATAGCCCTCATCATTCCAAATGGGCTAGTTCTACAATGAAGTATGGTATTCAAACAAGGACTTTTTACTGGATTGCTCAAATCATAGAATTGTAGGGCTGAAAGGGACATCACTGATAGGTATTTATCTAACCTGATATTAAGAATTTCTAATGACGGAGATGTCACAGCTTCCTTAGGCAATTTACTTCACTGCTTTAACACAATGTTTCATTGTAATCTTTTTTCAGTGATTAATAATATTGTTTCCTATGCCTAATTTCAACTTTAATTTAAAAAAAGTAAATAATAATTGTAAGAACATCTTACAAGATACACAAAAGCCACAATCAAGGAGGAAGGCTGTGCTGGTTGTAACAAATGGAAGAAAGAGGCAGTTGGTATGAATGAATAGTCAGAATTAGGAATGGTAGAAAACTGGTAAGAGTTTTTAAAAATACATTCGGAATAAAATAAAATCCGGACAATAATACTGATCCTTTACTAGATGGAAATGGTAGAATTAGCAAAAATACAAAAAAAAAGTCAGAGCATTCAATAAACATTTCTGTTGTGTATTGGGGGGCAGGGAAGATGATATAATCTCATGATGATAACACTCTTTCCATTCTATCAGTATCTCTGGAGGATGTGTAACTGAACCTATTAACATTAGAGAGTCTTAAAACAGAAGGTTTAGATAACTTGTTCAGAGTGATCTGGATCACTTAGTAAACTGGGCACAAGCAAACAAATATGTATTTTAATATGACTAGCTGTAAGTGTATACCTCTAGGGACAAAGAAGAGGGTGTACTCACAGCATGGGGGACTCTATCTTGGGAAGCATTGGCTCTGAAAAAGATTCAGGTATTGGGGTAGATAATCAGCTGAACATGAGCACCTACTGCAATACTGTGGCTGAAAGAACTAATGTGATCCTGGGATGCAGGAACTGGGGAATCTCGAGTAAGAGCAAAGACATTACTTTTACCTCTCTTTTTGGCATTGGTTGGATTGCTGCTGGAATACAGTGTCTAGGACTGGTTCCTGAAATTCAAGAAAGATGTTGATTAATCAGAGAGAGTTCAGAGAACAGGTACTAGAATGCTTACAGAATGAAAAGCACAATAATAATAACTCAATCTATTTGGCATAACAAAAATATTTAAACGGTGACTTGATTACAGTCTGTAAGCATCAACATGAGAAACAAATAGTTAAAAATGGGCTCTTTAATCTAGCAGAGAAAGTTATATCATGGTCCAGTAGCCTGAAGTTGAAGTTAGACAAATTCAGAATGTAAATGACAAATACATTTCTGGCAATGAGAGTTATTAACCATTAAGGATATATCACAACCCTTGGGTAAGTTGTTCTAATCATTGGCAGTTTTTAAATCAAAACCGGATTTTTTTCCCCTAAAAGATATACTGTAGGTATTATTTTTGGAAAATTCTATGGCCTATGTTATACTGGAAGCCAGATAAGATTATCACAGTGGTCCTTCCTCCCCTGGAATCTATCAATTTATAAAGTCTTGTAGATGGTTTAGCAATTTCTTGAAAACTTTACTAACCCCAAGGAGATTTGTCTGAGATAAGCCACCTTAATATTATTTTTCTGAAGAAGTGCTTTTTTTTCTTGTATGAAAGAAGGAGGTTTGCAAGTCTAAAGGATGACCATATGTATTTTGTAGATCTTTTTTTGTGAAAAGTGTCGTCTTGTGTAATGAAGCATACGTAATGAGCCATGTGTGGTTTTCTAATGTTGCTTTAGAACAAGGAAAGCTAATATTGGTTTTGATTTTAACAGGCAAGATGTTAGATTTATCTTTTAATTTCTATTACACTGTGGTGCAGTGACTTGACTAGTCATGGAGCCATTAAAAGGGGTTCCTTTCTCACAAAACAATGACATTTTATTGAAAACAGTAAGTCGTCTTGGCTGCTTCTACAGCTCCTTTCCCACAGAACTAACCCTTCATGAAAACCTTTCTTTTCTGAATAAGATGTGTTCTGAGCTTTACTCTGTCTTGTTCTATTATGTGATCATTATGATACTATAAGTTAGGAGAGTACTAGCTTCCCCAGTATATTTTGGGAATAAGATTTTTTTTTTAAATTCTTTAAAATGATATTTAGGGTTGATTTTAACTCACCCAGGAAGCTGAAAAACTGATGGCAGAGGCTATACACAGATTCCATAAAAGCTTCTTTTCACATCTTTGCTAATGTACCTCCATTTTAATGTGCTTATTATTATTTTAATACGTAGTGTCAAGGTAGTAGAGATTACCAATGAAGCAAAATTATACAGGTTGGACCTCCCTGGTCCGGCACCCTCAGGACCTGACCCATCCCAAATGAGGCAATTTACCAGATTATGGGAGGTCCCTTGCCACCGGCCTCCCAGCCTGCTGCCTCTCCCGGTGGATGGCTCTACTCCAGCCCCACTGCCACTGGGCTGCAGCCCCACTGCTGCCAACCTTGGGCCTAGCGGGCTGGCTGGATCTCTCTGGATATTGTCAAAGTTAGACTCAGGACTCACAATTTCGTTGACCACTCTGTTTTATTAGCAAAGCGCTTCGCTAATACAACCAGAAGAGTGAGACCTCACAGAAACCCAAGTCACCTTATTTATACAGATAAAAGAGGAGAGCAGACAAAGGATTGAAAAAGGGGGCGAACTGACAAAGTTACCTGGGGTCAGTCAAGTACCTCATTTCCTTATGAACTCTTACCAATCTCCTGTTAATGTCCCACTATCACCCTTAAGT
Source organism: Rafetus swinhoei (assembly GCA_019425775.1). NCBI lineage: Eukaryota > Metazoa > Chordata > Testudines > Trionychidae > Rafetus > Rafetus swinhoei. The sequence continues at coordinate 182,238,282 of CM033437.1, read as the reverse complement.
GGAACCATTGTCCTCTGCCTTAACATCCTCCTTCCTGCTTACACACAAACAACTTTACCTTAACTTCTCTCTTCCTGCTAATGGAACAAACGTTTCTTTAATTCATTCTGCTTTTACAATATAATTCAGTCTACTTTCACAATACGGAGGTCCCCAGCTGCTGCAGTTCTGCTGCTGCTGCAATCTACCAGGGCTCCCCGGGATGGGGATTGCCAGCCCCACTGCTGCCTTAACTGGCCCAGGCTCCCCCAGGATAGGGCTTGCTGGTATCCCTGCTGCCCCACCCACCCAGGGCTCTCTGGGACAGGTTCCCCAGCCACTCTGGCTCCATTGGTGGGCTTGCCACCACTGCACTCCAGGCTTACTTACACTCCCCAGTGCCAGGGCTCTCTGGTTCTTCCGGACCACAGATGTTGCTGGACCAGAGAGGCCCGGATTTAGGAGGTTTAACCTGTACTGGGAAATGATGAGTTTGGAGGGGACATTCTACAAACACAGGCTTGAGATCAGCAAAATTACTTTGCACATGAAAGTTGCAAGTAGAGCTCTTTGGGGTACCCCATGTTGTGAGGCACCTCACCACCACCTGCACTTAGCACAGAGAAGTCTTCTTGTTACCTGCTGTAGCTCAGCTCCCTGAAACCAAAAGCCTGTGGCCACACATAAGTGGTGACATTCAGAGACCTACAGGCCTAAGTTTCCTTAGGCAAGTTGATGATCTCCACACACTGGCTTCCGGGTGCTCCCTGTAGTATTCAGTTCTCTTTTGCTGGACTCTCAGGTTGTATCTACACTACAAAAGCTACTGTGACACAGCTGCACTGCTATAGTGTAGCTATTTACTGACCCAGGTGGAAATGGCATATGGAAATGAGAGCAATCCAGAAGAGGTGTGACCTCCTTCCTGCATGCCCAGAGTATTAGAGAAACACAAGCTCCAGACAAAATAGTAGGGAACTTAGCCAGAGGGTCAGATGTCACGCAGAAAAAGATATTTTGGAGCATCTTTGGCAAACAGTGTATTAAGTATCATGGTACAGATGGTTGCCAATGATTGTCCCTTCTTGATGGAGCTCAGAGACAAGAAGTAGTCATGGTAAGTGAAGACTACTATATATGAATGAGCAGGTGAACATAGCACTTGTGTTTGTGAGAGTCTGTTTCAGATGTGTATGCAGTAGTTATCTTAAATCATTTGGATAAGTCCATATCTAGTGTAATTTCATTGGCTCCAGTGAAATTATATAATGGTTAAATTTGTCCCCTTGCATTTGAGGGTAACTAGAAAGGGCATTCACATGTTACGCCTGGACAGTGTTGGTTAAAATTTCTTAATGAGTTCCCTTGAAACCCTCTATGACATTTCACAGTGATTGCTATAGATTAATTACATAGCAGCTATTTTAGAAAGTATGGGTACATCTACACTAGCCCCTAGTTCGAACTAGGAAGGCTAATGAGGGCGACCAAAATTGCTAATGAAGAGCGGGATTTAAATATCCCGTGCTTGATTAGCATATTCGTTGGTCGCCATTTTGGAAAACTGACTAGCCGGAAGTAACTGCCCGCGTTTATACGCGGCAGAGAAGCGGATTCTGAGATAAACCCCTTAGTTCAATTAACTGTTACTCCTCGTGGAATGAGGTTTAACAGTTAATTCAAACTAAGGGGTTTATCTCGGAATCCCACTTCTCTGCCGTATATAGACGTGGGCAGTTACTTCGGGCTAGTCAGTTTCCAAAATGACGACCGGCTGGGAATATGCTAATCAAGCGCGTGATAGTTAAATCCCGGGCTTCATTAGCAATTTCAGTCACCCTCATTAGCCTCCCTAGTTCGAACTAGGGGGCTAGTGTAGATGTACCCTATGACTATTGTGAAGAGACTTGTAGGTTCTCACAAAGAGACATTATGGGCTAGATCAATTGAGTCACCACTGTACTGTGGTTTGTATTAAGAAAGCGGCGGGGAAGATTGTAAGTTAAATGTTTGATGATAAAATGATTAGGAATGGCTGCAGAACATTATTTTGGAACAAAGCAATGTTTAGACGCAATACTGATGACGCCTAATTATATTGCTTAAAACAGAGTCTCATACTGTGGTCCGGAAGCTCCATTCAGGTGGTCTGCAGATAGTTCCCTCTAAAGTTCATACTTGGGGGAGGGGGGCGGCGGCGTACACAAGAGAATGAATGGCTGCCCATCTAATTAGTGGCTTACAGGTATGGCTACACTAATTAGGTGTCTGGACCCTGGACCTTCACATGGAAGGTCTTGGGGAAATAAGAGGTAGGTGGGAGGGATAGTGGGGTGAGAAGAGGGGATGGGGACGTGCAGGGCTGTGATGACGAAAGAAAGAGGTGACTTTCTCCAGCTCCAGGGCTGAGACTGCTGAGGAGAGATGACCCTCTTTGTCACCCTCAGCTCTGTGGCTGCCGTGGTGGGGGAAAAGCTGATATTAAAATGAGTTGTGTACTTTTATTTGCAGAACAAAAAAGCATTAGTGATTATTAAGGTGTCTTTTTTAACCCAAAGAGCTTTACAATAATTAGCAAATGCTACAAACAACAATTAGAAAGATAATTAAGTGGTCCACTAAAACCCACAGCAATTTTCAAGTGATCAGCAAATAAAAACAAATAAATAAATAAATTGCCCTCCTCAAGAGCAAACAGTGGCCATGAGCTGGAGCTACTGTTCCAACCAATTGTAAAATCAACATTTTTTAAAGTAAAGACTTGACAAATAGAAAACGGGAAAAATCCACCCTCTCTCCCTTTTAATAATGCAGCTTTATGGTTTTAATTTCTGAGCAGTAGTCAGTGGCCCTATCATTTTCTCCAGTGAAATCATTGGCAAAACTCCCATTAATTTCAGTGAGAGCAGGATGAGACCCATAGTGTGAGAATATCAGCAGCCTTCTTTCCTGGATTTTATACTTGCTTTGGTTTATTATCATTCAGAACCTGTGGTCAGATTCCACTGGATGCACTAAATGAGCTGCCTTAAAAAAAAATCTGTACTCCTGCTTGTAATGTGGGATTATGTACCGCGGCATCAAAATCTCTTGTCATTTAAGGTTGGTTTTATTAATACTAAAAATGAGTGATTTAATGCTCGCATGAATCTTCAAAAATTCTCCAGAAATCTCTAAAAGAAAAATATGTTCATTGTATTTATTAGAGGCAGTGACTTTGATGAATTATGTTGGTTATCATCAGTGCTGAAGGGCAAAAGACAGATAGTTATTTCTAATATATAGATGTACATGGATTTTTTTTAAATAATTTTGCTTAACTTACAAATAAAATATTTGACTCAGATGCAAGATAAATGAAGGGTTAAAGAAACACTGTGAAATTCAACTGCAGGCATGTCCTACTAGACTAAAGTCTGGTTTGTATATTTTAGTTCATGTTTTAAAGCAGTATTAATGTGTTCTGGGAACTCCAAAGATTTCTCTTTTTTCTGTCATATACCAGCTACTTTTTGGGCTGTGTCTCCCTCCAGAGGCACTTGTAGAAGAATGTGTTCCTATTTCTTGCTAGTGAATTTTATGAAGCAGAACCAATTCAGGGAAATTACTCTGAGTCTATTTTACACTAACAGTCAGAGGTAATTATCTAGTCAGAATAATGTGGCATTAAAATTCTGAGAACTTTTTTGAGGTTGCTTATTTAAAAAAGCAGGCTAGAGTAAAAAGTAAATGTGGTGTTTGGGATACACAGTTCTGAAACATCATAAGGTGCTCTGCACTCAGTGAACAGAGATACTCAGTCACAAAGATGTAGATTGTCACAGTCCTTAATCCCTTTTTATCATTTGCTGAGATTGTTGTTTGATAAGCATATGTAGCTCACTTTATTCACTTTCTCATAATTGGTAGAAGTGAGAGGGTTTTGAGGAGGAGGGACTACTAATAGCCAGGACAGTTGGCTGAGAGTATAGCTGGGACTCAGCTGTGCTACAAGAAGAGTAAAGTAATTTTTCTCTCTGAGGGGAGCAGAAAAGGAACTGGGACTCTGCAAGACTCTGTGGCTATGGACACATTAAGGAAACAAAGTGGCGTGGGCCCACCAGCAACTTACCATGGTGGCCCTGTGACTCAAGTTTGAAAAATGCTGCTCTAAAGCATGTAGTAATCAAGTGTCATTTTCTAAGGCAAAGTTGAGGATTGCACAGTTGATATAGGATGTAGAATCAAATGGCAGATTTTAATTTGGGTCATAGTTCTTTGCTCTGTTTCAGGGGCACTGCAGCAGTACCTTTCTCAAAGAAGATTGTAAAATTACTGTCTAATCCTGCATTGTCAAGAATGCATATTTCTTAACAAATATGGGGACAAATGTTCCCCCTCCTCATATTTCCCCTCTCTCTGGGGATAAGGGGTGAGGGTATGTTGAAGATGCCAAACTGGTAGGTAAACGGTTCATGTTCTCTAGCTTGTCTAAGTATAGCTGAGTAGGAGGCACTTAGGAGATATCACACAATGCACAACTCGAGGATCCATGAAGATTCCCAAACCTGAGGATTCTGAGGTAGCTCTGAGTAGTGCCCACATTCCCACACTCTCTTCTGTCCCTCACTAGGCAGCACACCTGTTTTGTTGACCATGATGTAATGTTTACACCTTCCTACCTTTTTCAAAGGGTGGAAGCTAGGGCTGCTTCTTGCCATGTCGACCTCTACTCCAGCTAGCCATGTTTCCCACATAGTCACAAAGTCCCAAGTGTGCATTTTTCACAGAGTGGGTAGAGCCATGAGACTGGAACAGCATATCCATGCAGTCATCATCATTGCTTTCAGTGTACTTTCCAGGGCTGTTTTTCTCCCTGTGTGTTATTGTGACAGTTCCTTATTTAAGATGCTAGAGTTGGCATCTCCTTACTTACATTTCCAGATATCTCCGGGAAAGTCATCTGCTTTGTTCCACAGGCTTTGGCTTTGTTCCACAGGATCTGAGCATGTTGACCTTCAGGTCACATTACAAGGCCTAAATGTTTTCTTGTACTTACCGTGGAGGTCAAGGCTATGCTGGTGAGTGGAGATATGGAAGTTCATGGATTGGTTTGGAAGAATTTTGGAGCCTGTTTGGACTCACTGAAGGTGGTCTAATTATAGATTTATACACATGTGCACACATCCACAGAATTGGAAGCAGACAGGGGGAATAGTCCTGAGATCAATGCACCAGACAAGGATTCTAGGTGAGACTCAGACTCCCAATGGAACCTTGAGAAAATCATATAATCTCTCAGTTCCTGAGTCCAAAAATGCTAAAATGGGGATAATGATACTTCATTTTGCTCAGTATTTGTCTGTTTTATCATCTTATATTAGATGCGCCTCAGGACAGGGACTGCCTCTTACTCTGTATTTGCACATTGTTCAGGGGGTCTTTAAATACTTTTGTAATAGTAATACATTTGATTGGCTTTCTAAACCTTTTATTTATTTCACATATCTATTTTATTTACTTTGTCAGGTTTTTAAAAAAGTGTCTCTCAAATGTACATGTGCCAGAGCATTGATGATGAAGGCATAATGACAATTTAGGACCAGTGTCCAACAAATTGAGCCCTCTCAGTCCACCTGGATTTACACCAGTTTGTTCCCCTCCTTTCCATTCAGCGAAAGGGAACATTAGGAACAGAGACAGAAAAATAGTTTTCAATTACAATCCCATTTAACAGATGGCTAAAGTCAGCAAGCTCATGAGCAGACCAGGGAATAGTACGATTGACCTAGTTTCATCCTGGTTCTGTCATGTTAAATATTTACTTTACATGGATGGGTCAGTAAATTGAAGTTTAAAAACCAAAGTTTCTTACTCTGAATAATCCTTTAGCTCTTGGCTTACTGACCCTCTTCTTGTTTCTCATTTTCCCTTTTTCTTCTTTCACCTTTCTACGGCAATGTAACAATGTGGCAAACAGCTCATTGCAGCTGTCTCTGAAGAATTTTTTGGGTATTATGAAATGAAGATTTGATGTCAGCAAATCAAATGATACATTCAGTTTAGCATCAGGCACATTGTGTTTCAGAGGAGGTGATCTCAGGAGATTAGAAAATGGAGCCTTTCATCTGTTTATATCGAGCTCAGGCTGGTACTGACTGAAAGTTATTAGCCACAACATGGTAGCCTCAGATGACAAATGTGTGAATCACAGTTGGTACTAATTGGCATTCTTGTTATGAGGGAGAGAAAGGAGGGGTGACCAGAGATGTAAGATATCCTCTTGCCCTTAGTAGTGGTCTCACAAAATCAAAGTTGAGATATATTGCTTATGCAATATAACAGTTGCTGCTTATGCTAATCTCTTCAAAGGATCGAGAATTTTAGTTGCCAGGGCCATCACCTTACAACTTTACACCAATATGAAATCTCTCTCTATATATATATATATAAAAAAATTCCTGTGGGATGACAGAGTGACGTCATCACCTCATTCTGCATCACCACACCCCCAACTCCAAGGCCAGAACATGTTCCCCCCTGCCCCGGAAATGGCTTTTGCCACGCTACCAGCCCTGCTGGCAGGCTTCCCCACTGACTGGCTTCTTCATGCACAGCCCCTCTGCTACAGGGAGCTGCAGGAGCCATGAGCCATGTGACCTTCCACCTTCCCAGTGCTCTGGGGAACTATGAGCTGTATGACCTCTCTCTTTGCCCCTCCCCTGTGCTCGGGAATGGGAGGAGGAGTGGTAGCTGCATGGTCTCTGGCTGGACCTGACCTAACCCACCCCGGCATGGCTTGGGCCTAGCCTCTCCCAGTGGCCAGGGTGTGGGGGGAGAGAAAGCTGGGCCTGCTGCATCCTTGGAGCGGCTGCTCCTAGTGGGTGGGGGAGACAAAAAGCCAGGGCCGGGTGGGGAGCCCAAGAGCTGGGGCTGGGGTGCTCTTGGACCCTCCTCAGTGGTAGGGTGATGCGGGGAAGGAGCCAGGTCCGAGTGGCCTCAGCCCCGGGTCCTCCTCATTCAAGAGGGGAGTTGGTGAGTGTATCAAGCAGGGGGCTCAGCCCCCTAGTTTCTGTAAATATTCTTTTGCCAAAGGTGATCAGTGATCAGACTGTATTCTAGGTCTCTATTAGAACTGTTCAAATTATTCTTTGCTAACAAATTAACTCCTGTTTCTCCTTGAATAATTTGTGAATACTCTGTAAAAGTCAAACATTCACTTCTGTAATTCTTTGATAACAATTTATGGAAACTGGTTGTGAACAGTTCACTTTCATTATTCATGATTCATGGACTGTAATTAGTCACCTAAGTCACGTGATAGAATCATAGAATACTAGGACTGGAAGGGACCTTGAGAGGTCATCGAGTCCAGACCCCTGCCCTCATGGTAGGACCCAGCACTGTCTAGACCATCCCTGATAGACATTTATCTAACCTACTCTTAAATATCTCCAGAGATGGAGATTCTACAACCACCCTAGGCAATTTATTCCAGTGTTTAATCACCCTGACAGTTAGGAACTTTTGCCTAATGTCCAACCTAAACCTCCCTTGCTGCAGTTTAAGCCCATTGCTTCTTGTTCTATCCTCAGAGGCCAGGAAGAACAAGTTTTCTCCCTCCTCCTTGTGACACACTTTTAGATACCTGAAAACTGCTATCATGTCCCCTCTCAGTCTTCTCTTTTCCAAACTAAACAAGCCCAATTCTTTCAGTCTTATTTCATAGGTCATGTTCTCTAGACCTTTAATCATTCTTGTTGCTCTTCTCTGGACCTTCTCCAATTTCTCCACATCTTTCTTGAAATGTGGTGCCCAGAACTGGACACAATATTCCAAATGAGGCCTAATCAGTGCAGAGTAGAGCAGAATAATGACTTCTCATGTCTTGCTCACAACACACCTGTTAATGCATCCCAGAATCATGTTTGCTTTTTTTGCAACAGCATCACACTGTTGACTCATACTTAGCTTGTGGTCCACTATAACCCCTAGATCCCTTTCTGCTGTACTCCTTCCTAGACAGTCGCTTCCCATTTTGTATGTGTGAAACTGATTGTTCCTTCCTAAGTAGAGCACTTTGCATTTGTCCTTATTAAACTTCATCCTGTTTACCTCAGACCATTTCTCCAATTTGTCCAGATCATTTTGAATTATGACCCTATCCTCCAAAGCAGTTGCAACCCCTCCAAGCTTGGTATCATCTGCAAACTTAATAAACGTACTCTCTATGCCGATATCTAAATCGTTGATGAAGATATTGAACAGAACCAGTCCCAAAACAGACCCCTGAGGAACCCCACTTGTTACTCCTTTCCAGCAGGATTATGAACCGTTAATAACTACTCTCTGGGAATGGTTATCCAGCCAGTTATGCACCCACCTTATAGTAGTCCCATCTAAGTTGTATTTGCCTAGTTTATTGATAGGAATATCATGTGAGACCATATCAAATGCCTTACTAAAGTCTAGGTATAATTACTTGCTCCATTATCTTTCCTGGCACAGAAGTTAAACTGACTGGTCTGTAGTTTCCTGGGTTGTTTTTATTTCCCTTTTTATAGATGGGCACTATATTTGCCCTTTTACAATCTTCTGGAATCATTCCTGTCTTCCATGATTTTCCAAAGATGATAGCTAAAGGCTCAGATACCTCCCCTATCAGATCCTTAAGTATTCTAGGATGCATTTAATCAGGCTAGATGAAATGCATCTAGCATTTCACCTGGTGATTGCAGACATCTAACTTTTCTAAGTGATTTTTAACTTGTTCTTTTTATATTTTATCTACTAAACCTACCCCCTTCCCACTAGCATTCACTATGTCAAGCATTCCTTCATCAGATTTCTCGGTGAAGACCAAAACAAAGAAGTCATTGAGCATCTCTGCCATTTCCAAGTTTCCTGTTACTGTTTCTCCCTCCTCACTGAGCAATGGGCCTACCCTGTCCTTGAACTTCCTCTTGCTTCTAATATATTTATAGAATGTCGTCTTGTTTCCCTTTATGCCTGTAGCTAGTTTGAGCTCGTTTTGTGCCTTTGCCTTTCTAATCTTGCCCCTGCATTCCTATATTGTTTGCCTATATTCATCCTTTGTAATTTGTCCTAGTTTCCATTTTTTATATGACTCCTTTTTTATTTTTAGATCATGCAAGATCTCCTGGTTGATCCAAGGCTGTCTTTTGCCATATTTTCTATCTTTCCTACACAGAGGAATAGCTTGCTTTTGAGCCCTTAACAAAGTCCCTTTGAAAAACTGCCAGCTCTCTTCAGTTGTTTTTCCCCTCAGTCTTGCTTCCCATGGGACCTTACCTATCAGCTCTCTGAGCTTACCAAAATCTGCCTTCCTGAAATCCATTGTCTCTAATTTGCCATTCTCCCTTCTACCATACCTTAGAATCATGAACTCTATGATTTCATGATCAGTTTCACCCAAGCTGCCATCCACTTTCAAATTCTCAACCAGTTCCTCCCTATTTGTTAAAATCAAGTTGAGAACAGCTTCCCCCCTACTAGCTTTTTCAACCTTCTGAAATAAAAGGTTGTCTTCAATGCAGTCCATGAACTTATTGGATAGTCTGTGCCCTCTGTGTTAGTTTCCCAACATATATCTGGATAGTTGAAGTCCCCCATCACCATCAAATCCTGCGCTTTGGATGATTGTTAGTTGTTTAAAAAAAGCCTCATCCACCTCTTCCGCCTGGGTAGGTGGCCTGTAGTAGACTCCTAGCATGACATCATCCTTGTTTTTACCCCTTTTAGACTTACCCAGGGTATATCTACATAGCAAAATTATTTCGAAATAACAGCAGTTATTTTGAAATAACTTTCCTGGCGTCTACACAAGCCAACTGGTATTTCAAAATTAATTAGAAATAGAGGAGGGCTTATTTCAAAATTGGTAAACCTCATTCCACGAGAAATAGTGCCAATTTTGAAATAGCTATTTCAAAATAAGCTGTGAAGACACTTATTTCGAAATAGGGGGCCTCCAACCCTTCCCAGGGTGCCCTGCTGGCCGCCCTGGCCACAAGGTAAATTCTGACCTGATGCCCTGCTGGAACCAGTTCCGGCTGGCCTTAAATGCGATTCAGCATCCAATCAGTGTGGACGCGCTATTTCAAAATAGCAAAAAGCTATTTTGAAATGCATTTTGTGTGTAGACGCGTTATTTTGAAATAAGATATTTTGAAATAATGCTGTAGTGTAGACATACCCCCAGAGACTCTCAATACGCCCGTCTCCTATGTCCATCTCCACCTCAGTCCAAGTGTGTGCATTTTTAAAATATAAGGCAACACCTCCTCCCTTTTTCCCCGCTTGTCCTTCCTGAGTAAGCTATACCAATATTCCGATTGTGTGTATTATCCCACCAAGTTTCTGTGATGCCAACAATGTCATAGTTGTATTTATTTTTAGCTGCTGGGCAGGGGGCCCCCACTGCAGGCGCGAGCTCAGCTGGGCAGGGGCCCCCCACGGCAGGCGCGAGCTTAGCGCAGCACGAGTTCAGCTGGGCAGGGGCCCCCCGTGGCAGGTGTGAGCTCAGCTGGGCAGGGGGCCCCCTGCGGCAGGCAAGGTAAGAAGCCAGTGGCGCCACCAGGCTGCAGCACCCTGGCTCGCTATCTGCCTGGTCTTGGCGAGGGCAGTTGGGCAGGGGGCCCCCGTGGTAGGCGTGAGCTCAGCTGGGCAGGGGGCCCCATGGCAGGCGCGAGCCCCTTCCTTCCTATATATACTGTAAAATCGCAAGTATAATGGGGGTGTGCATTATAGATAAGAGTTCAGTTTATTCCAGAATTCTGACGTTTAAAAGGCAGGTGCGCATTATACATAGGTGCACATTATACTCGTGATTTTATGGTACTTCTTGCAATTTTATATAGGCATCTAAGATACTGATTGGATCTTGCCTCCCAGTTCTGCCTGGTCCCTCCTTTCTCTCTGCCTATTATAGCCCACACTCCCTCCCATTTCCGACCCATCTCCCAGGTCTCCATGTTCTTCACTTACCCATCACCTGTCCCCATCGAACCTACTTTAAAGCCCTCCTCACTAGGTTAGCCAGTTTGTATCCAAATACGGTCTTCCCCTTCCTCAAAAGGTGAACGCCATCCCTGCTTAGCAGTCCTTCCTGGAATAGCATCCCATGATCGAGGAAGCCAAAGCCCTCCTGGCGACACCATCTTCGCAGTCAGGCATTCACCTCCAGGATGCACCTGTCTCTGCCTGGGCCCCCACCTTTGGCAGGAAGGATCAAAGAGAATACCACCTGCACTCCAAACTCCTTCACCCGTACTCCCAGAGCCGTGTAGTCATTCTTGATCCGCTCAGTGTCACACCTCGCAGTATCATTAGTGCCCACATGGATGAGTAGCATGGGGTAGTAGTCAGAGGGCCGGATAATCCTCGACAGTGCCTCCATAATGTCTCAGATATGGGCCCCCGGCAGTCAGCATACCTCCTGAGATGACATGTCAGAGCGACAGATGGGCGCCTCCATCCCCCTCAGAAGAGAGTCTCCGACCACCACTCCCTATGTTTCCTATTTGCAGTGGTGGCAGCAGACCTCCCAGCCTTGGGGGTACGAGGCTTCTCCTCCTCTGTTGTAGGGGGTGATACCTTATCTCCTGTATCAAGAAGAGCATAACGGTTTCCAGTGCCACGTTGGGAGGGTTCGGAGCAGGGGTGGAGCACTGCCTGCTGCCAGAAGTAACCAGCTGCCAGTGTCCACCCTGAGCCGTCTCCTCCTCCACCAGTGGCGTGTCAGCAGTCCTGTGTACTGGGACAGCTATCTCAGCTGTCTCCACATGAACACTGTCCAGGAATTGCTCATGGATTCAGATGCTCCTCAACCTAGTCACCTCCTCCTATAGCTCTCCCACCTGCTGCCTGAGAGATTCCACCAGCAGGCACCTTTCACATTGGATGGTCCCCCCAGCCTGGATATCAATAAGTGGGAATTGCAAGCCACAGTCCCTGCAAAACCACACCAGGATCTATGTAGAGGCATCCATGCTCAGGTGCTCTGTCTGGCTACAGGCGCAGGTGGAGGAGACAGAAGCAGTGCTGGCACGGGTGTTGCGGGTCTTCCTGACCATCGTAGGCCTCCCTCTGTCAAACTCCCTCTTAAACTCCCCTGTCTGCAACCCCCTGTCAGCTTCACTCCCCTGGTCGCTCTGCCTCTGGCTTTTAAAGCCTGCTCGCCTAGGTCAGGCCTACCCCCTCGTGAGTTACACAGGGGAAGGCTGATCAGAGGCAATCAAGGGAACAAAGGTCAGGCACTCAGTCCCAACTGCCACAGCAACTGAAACTGAAACTGAAGTCACCTGAAATCAGAATCAAAATTCAAACAGTCGCGCAAACTCACTCACACCAAACATGAGTACTCTCACTCTCACCTGGTAGCTTGTTCAGCGGCAGGATCTCTTGCTCTCCCTCTTAAACTCCCCTGTCTGCAGCCTCCTGGTCACTCTGCCTCTGGCTTTTAATGCCTGCTCGCCTAAGTCAGGCCTGCCCCCTTGTGAGTCACACAGGGGAAGGCTGGTAGCCTGTTCAGCGGCAGGATCTCTTGCTCTCCCTCTTAAACTCCCCTGTCTTGTCCTTGATTGGATTATTGTAACTTTTAAAATAGCAGTTAATAATAAATATTCATCTTAATGCACAAATATTGCGGCTTCCATGTGAACTGGATATTTAACTGTTTCACATGGCTGTTCACATTTGTGAAGAGCCAAAGAATTCATTTTTAGAATTTGGCCAAATGTCCAAAAACACTGTTCCTGTAGTATCAACCAGCTCTAGTCTGTTTTCATGCACTTTAACATACCATTACTTTTTTTTCCTGTTGGATCCAGGACGGGATTACTAAACAGTGACAAGCAATAATATTGTTATACGAGGTGTGATGGGGCTGTTTCCTTCACTGGAGTGGAGAGGGCTAATCCCAGGAGCCAATTGGAAGAGGGCTTGTGACAACCAATCAGAGCCTGGCAGGGCTGGATAAAAAGATGACTGGCCAGGTTCAGCCCACTCTTGCTTCAGCTCTAATGGGAGAGGGACCTAGCTGCCTGCTAGCAGGATACCTTGGACAGAATAGTTTTGGGGAAAGGCAGGATGAAAGAGGGGTACTTAGGTCTGAATAAACTCCAGTCTGAGGCCCAGCTATAGGGGACCAGGGAGGTTCTAGGACTGCAGAGGAACAGTAGGAGAAGGTAGCAGGTCCACACCCCCTTGCCAATGATGAATGCCCATTCCAGATTACAGTTTCCCTGAGCCAGGGACTACATGATGACTGACAGTGGGTCACTGAGGCAAGATAGATTAGGTAATTGGGGTTTCCTGGGAGGGCACTTCCTTAGGGTAGTACCCTAAGTAAAGGGTGCTATAGTCTGGGAAGATCTGACTACGTGGTGGAGAATGGACAAAAAGGTAATACTGGGTGAGACACCGCTAGGAGAGGGTGCCCTGAGGCTGGACTGAGCTAATTACTGGAATGATCCACAGGAGGCTCTGCTGTGGTGAGTCATGAACCCAGAATATTGACTAAGATTAGCTTTGAGTCAATTACTGACTTCACATGCATAATGCTATTCCTGTTGAAATTGATGAGAACTCAGGTCAGGGAAGAATTTGTCTTTACATGGGAAAAGCACAGTCTGAATTTGAAATCATGGACACCTAGCAAATCCAAGCATCCACATTCTCTAAACAGTATTTTGAAAGTTGCAAGCTCAAACTAAGTGTGGCTCAGTGATACTGCATATGACATTCTTGTCTCGCAAATTGGATGTTGTTCTTCATGGCCCTACATGCAGGACTGTTTTTCTGTCCTCTCCATGAGATCTCTGGGTCCTGGTCTAAACTAGGGAGTTATTTCAAAATAACTCCCCTTATTTCAAAATAACAAGTAGAGCATCCATACTAACAACCCCGTTATTTCAAAATAACAGGCTGGTTATTTTGAAATAATAATTCCTTCTTTTCCACAAGGTGTAACGCTTATTTTGAAGTGGTCATTTCAAAATAGTGGTAGTATGGATGCTCCACTGCTGCTATTTCAAAATCACTACTCCCCAGAGTCATTTAAAGTGACTGGAAATGAGCTAAGGGACTAATTAATAGACACAAATGGTACAGGCAGTCCTCGAGGTTGCATGGATCCAATTTACATCGATCTCACTTACAAACGGCCTGAGGCAACCCCGCATCAGCTGCGCTCCCAGCAGACCGCTGAGACGCGCCAGGTCCTGCGTTTCACGTCCTCCGCAGGTGAGTTGCCCGCTGCCTCTGGTCTGCTGGGCCCCAGCAGACCAGGAGACGCGGGATGGCTTTTCTCAGCAGACACCCCAGCTTGAGAACAAAGGGACTGAGGAAGGAGGTGTGGGAGAATAAAACTGAGCTCTGAGAAATGTTTACAGAGTTTCCTACACATGTACCGGTTCCGACTTACATACAAATTCAACTTAAGAACAAACCTACAGTCCCTATCTTGTACGTAACCCGGGGACTGCCTGTATAACAGTTTGAGGGCTATATCTCTTTCAGCTTAAAACTCCTATTTTGTTTCATGAATGCTATGTTGTACTTGACTTTCCATTTTTAATGTCATCTTTAGCATGGCTTTAGGCATTCACTCTGTAGCAGGAGTTTGGCAGCCAATGGAGAGAGTACACCTGGAAAACTGTGACAAAACATTGAATGGCTCTACCCAGTGGGGAAAAAAAAGGTCTGCTACCAATAGGGTCATTGACATTGGCTCTCAGCCCAGAAGCAGATGAGTGGTTGAAATATGGAAATTCCCCAGCAGGAGCAGATGAGCAAAAACCATGATAGAGGCTGTTTTTTAAAAGAAAGGCTCTCCAACCCAAGGGAACCATTCCACTGTCAGTAGCAGGATGGTCAGGACAAAAAGGATGGAAAGATTCCCCAGCCTAAAGGATTCGGATCAAACCTGGGATTCAGGAGATTGCCTTGATCTGTGACTCCTGTGCTTTTTAAGAGTAAAATGTGTAGGTTTGAGAAATTCCTTTGCTAAACAATTAGCACATTTACTTTCTTGTCTGCCACATCATCCCTTAAGTATGTAACCAGAGTACCAGAGCTCCCCACAGCCTGATGGATTATGCAGGAAATGTACCCCAGCCACTAGGGCCTCAGGAGGGTTGGGGCACTGATTTCAGGTTATAGTAATAGTTAATTAAAATATTTTCCTAACATTTCACTCAAAATCTTCAGTTAAATGTAGTCACAAATAATATGTTTGTATCTTATGGCTTTGTATTACTGCTCTTCATTATAGTTTCTCAGGATCTTCCATGTAAAATCAATAGTAATAGTGAAAGCTCTAGTGGACTTCATGGAGTCTTGAATAGTTTTCCCCTCTCAGAGTAAAACTCTTCTTGGGGTAGCTTGGAGGAGTGAGGACTAGTTTGGTAGGAGTTTGGTAATAGAAGTGCATGTTTATATTATGAGTATCCCTCATGGTAGAGAAGCTTTTCCAAAGAGGAAGGTCTTGCAATGTTTCCTAAAATTTGCCAGACTCTGGAGTCACTTATCTCTTCTAGAAGATTGTTCCATAGCTGTATCCCCTGAACTAAGAAATCTTTGGCCCTACCACTCTGATGCTTTATCCTAAGATTTGTGGGTCTGTACTGTACCACTAGAGATCAGTTGCGTCAGTGGCTCATCAGTTGATATTTGGTCTTTGATGTGTTTTGGATTAATCCATTCATTGCCCTGAAAATTCACACGAAGGCCTTTAAACTGCCCTCAGAAGCTGATGGAAAGGCAGAAGAAGGAATCAAGCACAGGTCTATTATGCTCATGGTAGCTTAAATCATGGTCAAACAGGTAGATGCATTCCATACCACCTGGAACCTGTACCTTACCTTTACATTTAGTTTCAGGTGCAATGAGTTACAGTAATTCAGCCTGTTCATGGCAAACACATAGATGACTGTGTTCAGGTCCTTGCTCAGGAAAAAAGGACAAAGTTTCCTAGCAAACTGGAGGTGAAAGAAGCCATTTATGGAAACCAATACTATGTCCCCCGAGCTTAGTGAGAAGTTTAATATGAGATAAAGGCTTTGCACCACTTTGCCAAATGGGGGTTGCACATTTTCAGTGAAAATGGAGACAAATGTTGGTGTGCTCTTAGAAATGTTTCCCTTTCTGACCAGCACCACTTCAGTCTTCCCCGGCTTTAGCTTGAGCCAACTAATTTTCAGTGAGAGCTCAATTTCTGGAGGCATTCTGATATTTAGAAGTTGGATGGCAGCATCAGTTGAGAATTAAATATATAGTTCAGTGTTATTGGCATTTCAGTGTTATTGTTGCTTTTTTAAGCCAATGGTATCTCTCAATCTTCAATGCCTGCATGATATAGTAGTGATGTGATGGATGCTGTGGAACCCTACAGGTAAAGGCTATTGGAGAAGAGGAGCAGTTTCCTATCAATACTCTTTAATGGTGTGCCATTTACTTCTGCTATATGAGAGGGGAATGTTAGTAGTCCAATTCGTCAAAGGCTGTCATGGTCAGCCAGTGTGAGAATGAAGATATTAGCCATTCCATGGTCATGGAAGGCAGCAGGTCCACACCCCCAGCCTAATTCAACTAATGACTGCCTTATGAATCCTGATGGTCAGACATATGCAATGTTGAGTGTTGTCCTGTGTTGCAGTTTGGTGTTTATTTTCTGAATTTTATTTTGCCCAGGAATGGGAGATTGGAGACTGGATGGTAGTTAAAGAGGTCTTAAGGGCTGTGTGATGGATCCTTGAGGACTGGGCGAATGTTTCAAGAAGTTTGGTACTTATACTTCTCTGAAGGAAATATTGACTATTTCCATTTGTAGTAGATGGCAAAGCTGGGGCAAGAATGGCAATTCAGTGCCACTGATAATTTTAAAATTATTTTTGAAGCTATTTGCACCAACAATCAAGGCATTATCAGCTAGCCCAGGGACAGACTGGCCCGGCGGGTTACCGGGAATTTCCTGGTGGGCCATCCTCCGAAGGGCCGGTCGAAGGGCCAGCTAGCGGCTGCTGGAGGACGAGGGGGATTGTGATGAGGTGCCGCAGTCCTGTACTTTAAATTCCCCAGCACTGGCCATGTACGGGGCACAGTGGGGCCGAGGAAGCGCATGCACGGCGTGCTCAAATGCCACACAACAGCTGAGAGGGGAGATGCCCGGGCGTGGCGTGACGTCACGGCCCAGGACTTTAAAACCACCTGGCCCAGAGTTGCACCGCGTGACCCAGCTCCAGGCCTGGCAAGTGGTCTGGAGCCCTGGAAGCAGCTGGGCCCAGGGCTGCGGGTATTTCTGGGGCCCGATCACAGACTCCAGCACCACAAACTGGAAGGCAGACAGTGAGGGAGAAGAGGGCAGGGGAAGAGGGAAAAATAGGGGGAAGGGCTGGAAGAGGAAAGGGCTTGTGCTGAGGGGAGGGGGGCAGGTCATGAGAAGAAAGGGGAAGGCACCACGGGACAGGGTAAAGGAGAGACAAATGCCAGGGGGCCAAGTGGAGACAATGAGGAAAAGGGTAGGAGTGGAGGTGTCAGTGGGAGGGGGGACAGCGTTATGCTGGGAGAGGAGAGGGTAAGGGCATTGGGAGCTAGAGGGGGAGAGGAAGGTGCTGGGAGAAGGCTTGGAAGAAGGGGTGGGCATGAGGAAGGTGGGGATGGAGCAAGTCATGTGTGAGGGCACGGGGCATGAGGGAAACGGGGGCAGAGTGTGGTGAGGGGATGGGCATCAGAGAAAAAGAGGTCAAAGGGGGCAGGGGCAGTGAGGAAGGGAGGCATCAGGAGGGCGCAGGGGTACGGGAAGGTGCAGGTGCCAGGGGATTCTGGGGGGTGAAGCAGAAGGGCAGACACCTGCAGGGGAGGTACCAGCACCAGAGGAGAGAGGCAGGGCAGGTGTGTAGAGGGAGGTGTTAGGAGAGGGGATGAGGAGGGGTAGCTCACATGATCAGAGTGGGACTACTGAAGGAGTGGGAACGGGGGGGAGAGAAGGGCTGGTGGAGGGGGGCAGGTCACAGGAGGGATGAGGGCAGTGAGAAGGGCAGGAGTCAGGACAGCAGAGGAGGGTGAGGGTTTGGGGGGCAGCAGGCACCAGGGGAGCTGATGGAGCAAGGGGAGGAGACATGGCAACAGAGGGAAAAGGGAGAGGTTTATAAGATATTTATTAATAACTTGGGTGCCACAGTGGCACATCCAAATAAGCCCCATGAACTCAGTACTGATTCACAACACAAAATTCATTCTGCTCATGGGAGGAAACTCTTAGGCTACATCTACACTGGTAGCTTCTTGCACAAGAACAACTGTTCTTGCGCAAAAACTTGCCGGGTGTCTACACTGCATGCGCGTTCTTGTGCAAGTAAATTTACAGTCTAGCGTCGGAAAACAGGGCTTCTTCCGGAAGAATTATTCCTCTCCCCATGAGGAATAAGCCCTCCTGCGCATGAGGGCAGTGTAGCCAGGCAACATGAATTTCTTGCACAAGAAAGCCCTATGGCTAAAATGGTCATAAGAGCTTTTTTGCACAAGAGAGCGTCCACACTGCCATAGACATTCTTGCGTAAAAGCACATTTCTTGTGCAAAAGCATATGCCAGTGTAGACGCGTTCTTGTGGAAGACTTTTTGTGCAAGAACTCTTCTGCAAAACAGTTCTTGAGCAAGAAGCTGCCAGTGTAGCCTTAGAGGGAACACTTCCCCCAGCCTCTCCGCCCCCGAGTTAATGTCACACACATTGGGTTAATGCAATTGCAGGATAGTTGCATGAGGGGGGTTTGGTGGGAGCCAAACTAATCCCTATTGGTAGGAGGATGGTGGGAAAAGTCCTTAGAGAGGGGTCACATGAAACCTTTTACTTCTGGTCATGTGTGCATCTTGCCCCGAGGGTGTTACTTCCAGAGGCCTGGCTAAGGGGAGTCAGGGTGTGGCTAATGGGGGTCAAAGAGTAAATTTTTTAAAAATTCTTTGATGTGAAGAAGTGGGCCGTTCGCAACCCATTTCCCGGCCTATTTTGATTGCCAGTCTGCCCCTGAGCTAGCCCAAGAATCTGAGGCAGTTCACCTGGTAAGCTGTTGAGAAGCCATGCCAATGAGCTGATAGGGAGGCAGAGCTCCACTGAAACTTGGTCAAGCTCCAACCATCTCCACAAAATCTTTCAATTTCAATCAATAGATAAATTTCAACTAAAGAAAGTTTAGTCAGAATTTTTCTGATGTGTTCTAGTGGGTAATTAGTAGTCTATTAGCAGTGTGCATAATTGTTTCCCACTTGCTTTTACCAGTCAGGAAGGACAGTTTGACATATTTTTCAGCTTCTTCTGCTTCAGCACAGGCGATGGACACATAATCAGTTAGAGGTGGTGGGGTGGATAATACAAACTGGTCAGGGGTGGAATATTCTTTCCCAGTAGGTTCCATCATAATAGTTGATCTCATCAGTGAAGTACACTGACAGCTTTTCACAGTAGTCGATGCTTGGGTCTGGTGCCTGGGCTGTGCAGTCTTGGTTTGATTAGTTGGTTCACTGTGCAGAATATTCTCCTGGCCATGATTCCAAATTAGGTGGGCCTGAAGTATAACAGCTTACACTTTAACAAGGTCACCCAGAACAGGCATTAGTTACATGGCTGAGGCTTTCAGTACCATTGCCAGTAAGTGTAAGAGAGTGTGTGTGTGTGTGTGTGTGTGTGTGTGTGTGCATGGATAAGTAGTGCACTTCAGCCCTTTCACTTTTGTATCATTCACAAACACTACTTTCACACACATAGTTCAATGAGTATTTCATTACATATATGTGCATCATAAATGCAAAAAGCTTTGGAGAAGATATAGGGTTGCATTAAGTCAAGAATCTGTCTTTATATACAGTAAATCTTCAAATACATGTTTGTCATGTACATTTTAAAGGTATTTGCATAATGCAACCATAACAGAGCTACTGTATTGTGATCCATCATCTGAACCCTCAAATACCATCAGCAAGATTTACGTTCTATTTGCCACAAAAAGAAAAAATCCTGGAATGATTACTTGATGTTAAAATATGCAAATTTCACATTCCTCCCAAAACTATGGAATGCTGCATGTTATGCTTGTAAAATTTATTGATGTTCTACCCCTTGCAAAACCCTGCATTTTGATGATCTCTTTAGAAGACTTTCTTTTCACAGAGTTTAGTATCACATTGAAAACTGAAAGCTTTTATGCATTACATTAATTTTTCCTCATGCCACAAAAGGATATACATTTGGAACTTGGGAGTGCTTGAAAGTTCGATGATCACAGAAAAATTGTCTTAAAAAAATCAGTTAAATATCATATTTTATTTTGATTTTCCGGATAGAAATTTTTAGGTTTTGGTCATTTTTTTCCTAAAAAATAAAAATTGTGACAAAATGTTCCTTTGGGGGAAAATCCCCTATTGTCTGGCTAGCTCTGATTGGGCCTCAGAAAAGCTTGCTACACATTTCCAAGCATGCTATAGGGCAGAGGTGAACAACCTAAAGCTGAGAAGTAGCCAGAATTTACCAATGCAAATTGCCAAAGAGCAACAGTTATACGTCAGCAGCCCTGATCATCTCCCCACTACCACTCTCAGCCCATCCCGCCCACTGGCAGCCCCACTGGTCAGTTCCTCCTTCTCCTTTTCCTCCTGCCCACTGTGATCAGCTCTTTCGCAGTGGGAGACACTGGATGAGGGAAGCATGGGTGTGACAGGCTCGGTGGAGAGGGTACGAAGTGTCAGGATCCTAGGGGGACAGTGAGTAGGGAAGAGCTGGGGGTTGAACAGTGAGCACCCTCCGGCCCAGCATAAAGTTAGCACCTGTAGCTCCAGCCCTGGATTTGGTACCTATGCAAGGAGCTGCACATTAACTTCTGAAGAGCCACATGTGTCTCTGGAGCCACAGGTTGGCCACTCCTGCTATAGGGCCACTGTGAGTACTGTCATACCTGTAATGATAGTCCTGTGCTCTGTATCTTTTTCAGCACCACACGTGCAGCAGTGATTGTGTTTCACCTCAAAGTGGATGTTTCTAGTAATGTCCATAGTGAGTTACCCTTGTCCCAAATCATTCCCAGAAGCAGCGGGCTGCTGGCACATCTCTGCAGCCCCTGTGGGAAACGTGACAGCAGGTCTCCAAGTACTGTGCACAACTGCAAGTGCTGCCCTCACAGCTCCATTGTCTGGGATGGTGCTGGGGGGTCAAGGCAGCATACAACAGCCTGCTTGTATCATTTCTCAGGGTGATAACCTGCTAATTTGTATCCAATCTATTTGGTATATTAAGTTTAGCTAGTGGTTTTGTTTATGTGCTAGGTAATCTGATCTGGTCTCTTTGCTGTCACTTATTATCACTTACAAGCTATATTTTGTAGTTAATAAACTTATTTTGTTTTCATTTAAAGCAATGAGCATTGTCTAGAGTGTTTGGTGAAAATCTCTGTTTGGTTACCACAGGTATGTATTGTCCTCGTCACACTGAGGGAGCGGTGGGGACTGGTTATTAAACCCATATACTGGGCAGATTTGACCAGGGCATGATGGCACTGCTCTGGGGTCCTGGGCTGGGAAATTGGTTATTTAAGAGCCTGTACGTAACTGCAGTTGGGTGTGACCCTCCCATTGTGAAAGCTGGAGGGCTTTGCAGCTTGCCACTGCAATACAGTGTAAAAGGGAGCCCAGAGCAGTGGGTTAAAGGGCCCAGTTTCAGGTGGCACCCCTGTGAGGAGCCTGTCACAGCATGACAGGCATTACCATATAAAGCTCAATAATTTTATGAATTGTTGACACTCAGGATCTGCTATTAACATTCCACTTGACTTCAATGGAATTAAATACAGGTGTTTGTTCTAGTGGCTCCTGAGGCAGGATTGGGGCCATAATTCCTTCTGTGCCTGTTCATTACAAGTAGTATATACATGTCACAGAGTTCAGTGTTCTGTCTGTATTATTATAACCAACTGGCATAGCAGCAGGCTCCAACGGGCTCTGCAGGGCAGTGGGGCCAGCAGCCAGGAGCCAAAAGAGCCAGCAGGACAGTGGACTTTAGCAGGACTGGTGCAGTAGCAGGGCTGGCAGCTCTGCTGTGGCTGCAAGCTCAGCTGGGCCAGTTGCATGGTGCGGGATCTGGCTGGGAGGCCAGCAGCAGAGCTGCATTGCAGGGCTTGATGGTAGGGGGGTCAGAATTGACCTCTCCTTATCTGACAAACTATTTGGAGGCTAAATAAGATTAATTCAGTTTATTTGTGGAAGTAATAAAATTATGCAACCATGAAGATTTGAAATTTCCCAAGACATATGGTATGTAATATTCTTAACTTTTTCCAAAGTAACTGTTGATTAGCAGTAGAGAATGTAAGGGACTGTGCTAATTATTATATATGGGAGTGAAGATGCTGCTTCTTTTGAAGTTTTGTTGACTTGATTTTTTTTTCATATGGATTCCCTCTGAGTCACCAGAACAAAAATATTTAGGCTCCATCTCTCTCCTTTGGAACCCATATGCCTTTTGCTGTTTCACTATTATCTTAATCTCACTGGACAATCAGCAACCAAAATCTTGAACTTGATCTTTTACTTTTTTCCTGAAAACTCTAAAGATATAAGCTCTCTTCCTCTAGCTTTTGGCCTTCGGGACAGAAATGATGGATATGCTCTTGGCCCCATTTCCTCCAAGTTTGAAATATATAACCCGTTAGCTTTTACTGTGCTCTTTAAACAGATAGACTCTGAAAAGCAGTGATGAGGAAAGCAGTTTAGTTCTCCCTTATCACAGATTGACAAAATATCATCATTGAACTCCTCTCGGAGATAATAAAAATTACTTCTATCCCTTGGAGGAAAAAAGACTTAATGAATGAATCCTTAATTTTTTTTTCTCTCAGTCAATACAGGACACAGGGAGCTCTGGAATTTAGGCAAATCACTAGTCAGTTAAGCCAGTGACAATAGATATGAAGAGAAATCTATTAACCAAGATTTATAACATAGTGACAATCAGTTGCCCATCATTACTGCTGTGACATTCTGCTGTTATAGTACATATAATACCCAAGCTCCCATAGTTTTTGGATGAATGGGATCTATTAAGAAAGCTAACATACTTGTCATTAATTGGAATTGGGGCACTTACCTGGAGTGGGGGGAAGGGGAGACAGGTGGTTCTACACTACCCTGTTTATAGGCACCTCCCCCCTACCCATCCATTGGTTGTAAATACTATATTTCAACATATACCTAGAGTTTTTAATATTACTTGGATTTGAAAGCCTGTCACTTCTCAAAAGAAGAGGGGTTTAATACAAATTTACTACAAGTTTACTTAAGCAGGGTTCAAAAAAGAACTATATAAATTCATGAAGGACAAGTCCATCAATGGCTATTAGCCAGGATGGGTAGCAATGGTGTCCCTAGCCTCTGTTTGTCAGAAGCTGGGAATGAGTGACAGGGGAGGGATCATGTGATGGTTACCTGTTCAGTTCATTCCCTCTGCAGCTCCTGACATTGGCCACTGTTGGAGGGCAGGATACTAGCTAGATGGACTTTTGGTTTCACCCACTATGGCTGTTCTTATGTTCATATGTACATTATATATCCCTGCATAGCACAGAGAAATACAGGAGTTTGTCCTTTTGGATAAGGCACTAGGCTGGGACTCAAAAGAAATGAGTTTAGTTCCCAGCTCCGCTACAGATTTCATGGTAAGCTTTTGCCTCAGTTCCTCATTTGTAAAATGAGAGTGATAGGACTTCCTTTCTTTTCATCCTCTGTCTTGTTGGGGAGAGTACTTGTCCCAAAAGGGTTAAGATTAATCTCTGGGCTAATGTCCCCTTGGCTGTGCTGGACATGCTGTGGCTGGAGACTAAGAAAAAAGAGAGAAGTTTGGCTCACATTCAGGGTGGACTGCTGAAGAAACAGGAAGTGCGCTGCAAGAACTATGGAAGCCCTAAAGAGTGGAACCAGAGATGCTGAGACTTAACAGGATGCCCAAGGAGAGACAGAACTGCTAGGAGCTGCACTGATCCTGGAGGTGCCAGGCCCCAGTGATTTCCTCAAAAACTGAAATTAGGGAGATGTTCAAATGTACAGGGGGAGAGGGAGTACGACAGGGCCAATGAGGGTGAAACAGGGAGTGTGAAGGTAGGATGTTTGTTTTCCAATGTGCACTACTTTGTATTTACCAATCTAACTATACATATAAAATGATGGGGTCTAAATTAGCTGGTACCAGTTGAGAGAGATTTTTGAGTCATTGTGGAAAGTACTCTGAAAACATCTTCAATGTACATCAGCAGTCATAAAAGCTAACTGGATCTTTAAGAACCATTAGGAGAGCGATAGATAAGATAGAAAATTATCATAAAGCTGCTATATACATCCATGGTATGTTCACATCTTGAACACTGTGTGCAGTCTTTTCACCCCATCTCCAATATCTATTTATCTACCTATCTTGGAAAAGGACAGAGAAGGGCTACTAAAATGATTAGGACCATGAAATTAGAAGACAGATTAAAATGATTGGGACTTTTCAGCTTGAAAAGAGGCAACTAAAGGGGATATAGCGAGGTCTATAAAATCTTAACTGGTAAGAAGAAAGTGAATAAAGTAGTGTTACTCATCCTTTACATAATACAAGAACTAGGGGTCACCCAGTAAAATTAAGAAGCAGGTTTAAAAAAAAACCCACAGGAAATATTTCTTCACACAACACAGAATCAACCTATTATTTGCTCGAATGCTGGGAAGGCCAAAACCATAACAGGGTTAAAAAAAGAATTATATCAGTTCCTAGAGAAAAGGTCCATAAGTGGCTATTATCCAAGATGGATAGGGATGCAACCCCATGCTCTAAGTATCTCTAGCTTCTGTTTGTCAAAAGCAAGGAAGTAAGCAACAGCAGATGGATCACTTGGTTACCTGTTCTGTTCATTCCCTCTGAAGCATCTGGCATTGGCCACTGCTGGAAGACAGGATATTGGGCTAGATGGACCATTGGTCTGCCCATTACGGACATTCTCTTGAGGTTCCAGCACTGATGTTTCAGCTCTCAATGAGGGAACCTCACTGCTGATGCAGGTTGGGCTGTCTCTTTCACAAAAACACTGTCCCAGAGCAGGTATAAGCATTTTAGCTCTAAAGTAGTCATTAAACAAAACCTCCAAAAGATAGATCTCTATAGAGCCTAATCAGCTGTCTTTAAACATAGGAGAGGGGCAGGCCAAATAGTATTTGTGATTCCTAAGCAGACCATCAA
Source organism: Rafetus swinhoei (assembly GCA_019425775.1). Lineage (NCBI taxonomy): Eukaryota > Metazoa > Chordata > Testudines > Trionychidae > Rafetus > Rafetus swinhoei. Next base: position 182,213,053 of record CM033437.1, on the reverse strand, counting down.
GCAAACACCTGTCCTCACCCTCTCTCTTGACAGGGATATGGCATTTCAGAAGCAAGAGGCACCCACAATCAGGACAGGCTAAGTACAGTTCTGCTATTCTTTACTCATACAAGAAAGATAACAATATTTTATTATCCTGGCATTCAAGTGATTTGTAACCCAACACCAGCCACAATTGATCCTTTGGGCAACAGAGTGATGTAACTACTTGACAACTGGGGGATGTGGTAGAAATTCAAGGAATTGCATAGGGAGATCCCTGTCAGATCCATGCATCAGGAAGAAGGTAGGGAGCAAAATAATGGAAAAGCAGATACAGGATTCAACTTCAAAAGAACTATAGGATAGGAATATACTTAATGTTAATTGTGATTATGTATGATTGAAATATGACCATTTATATGCTTAATACTGTCACTGTTTAACAACTGCTACAAATTTTGTACAAAGTATATCATGTAAGGGATCAATAGAAAAGTTATGATTTGGTAAGTATGATTATCTTGTTTATATGTATGCATTTTTATCTGAAGTTATGAATTTTGGTTTTGTGGTTGATCTCTTGGGATAGAGGACCCTATATGTGATGAAATTGGTTTTCAATAACCATTCATCATGATGTCTAGTGCCTAACTGATGAAACAAGGACTGGATGCCTAAGGAGACTGCAGTTAGGACTTCTTGTTAACCAGTGTAGTGAGACATAAGTTAATTTTTTTTCTGGCTTGGTCTATCTCATAATAGAATAATCACCAGTTTGGAGTGAGTCTGCCCTATTTCTCAGCAAGTTGTCCTGAATCTGCCATCCTCTGCTGTGACCCATTGAGGTATGGTGACATTAGTCAATATGGTTTTATTGTTTCATTCTTTGAAATTACCAGTTTGGATGATAAAGTTAATTTTGCAGGTGCAATATATTTACACTTCTGTAAGATGTTAGACTTAGTAAAATATGTTCTGATTTAAAAAATAAAAACACTACAATAAATCAATACAGCATGCATTACATGGAGTAAGAACTGAATAACTGACAGTTCTCAAAAAGTAGTCATCCATGGGTAATCATAACAATGGGGGTATTTCTAGTGGGATTCTACAGTGACCAGAAGTAGGCCCAACTATTAACAATTTTCTTCAACGATCTGGAAAATCACTGCTGTTAACATCTGTTCATGACACAAAGACTAATGGAGTGGTAAATCATGATGAGGACAAAGCAGCCACAAAGAGTGATCTGGGTCAGTTGGTAACCTGGGTCCATTCAAACAGAATGTGTTTTAGAACAGCCAAAAACAAAGCTATACATCAAAGAACATGGAATGCAGGTTATACCTACAGAATTGGGGAACGTATTTTGGAAACCAGTGACTGTGAAATGGATATAAGGGTCATTGTAGATGAACAACTCAGCATGACCTCCTAGTGTGATGCTGTGGCAAAAGGGATAATCACTCCTTGGCTGTATACACAGGGGCATAGAGAGGTGATCTTGCTTCTGTATACAGCATTAGTGGGAACTATACTGGGATACTGTGTTCATTTCTGGTGCTCTTGTTTCAAAAAGGATGTTGAACAATTGCAAAAATATCAGAAAAGAGCAACAAAAATGATTTGAGGAGAAAATGCCTTACAATCAGAGAGATAAGGTTTAATCAGTTTATTATTGAAAAAAAAAAAGATTGAAGAAGGTTGCTGATTTGGGATTCCATTTTCTACCTAGAAGGATGAGGAATTAAAACATTAGCTTCGGTTTTACAAATGGGTCAGTTGAGTCCCTGTGGAGGGCACTCCACCTGATAGTACTGCTTAAACTCTTCCTGAGATACAGGGAAAATGTGCCTGACTTTCCTCTCACTGAATGCAACCATTCTAATCCTATGTATAACTAAGATATAATGGCCTGGCTGTGCCTGTGGGCATATCAAAAGCCACCATGTGTTTTATGGGAGCTCAAGAGCAGTTAATAGGAAGAAAATGTCCTGTTTGGTGAACAATAGTAGTTTCAAACATTCCCTAAATGATTTTATTTTAGGTCTGAAATTAATTGTTAAAAAAAATGAAGGGCTCAGTTGTTTCTATTAAAATCAATTGCATGTTGCTTTCTGAAGTCTTTCTCTCATAAAGACGATGTGGAAATAGGATTCAGAAAATTCCATGAACTCCAGAATAATATACAGAATGCACCAAATATTGTGTCAATGGAGTGAGCGACACTCAGACTTTAAACTTCTTTTTTTGTTCTTTCATTGATTTTTTTATTTAGTTATAAGAAAGGCACGGATGAGTGCCTCTGTGACAGGGTGCAGTCACAGAACACCCCTTGCGACTGTTCCCCTGTCTGCTAATCATGCTCCTAACACCCGTATTCTTGCTCTCTGGGGCTCCCCACCACCCTGTTCTGCTGGGCCAGATCTTCTGGTCTACCCCAGACAAGGCACAGAGTTGGAGGTTACCACCCCCCTAAAGAGCAATGCAGACACTGAACCACTTCAGCTCTGGGCACAGCATCCAGAAAACCAACCCCCAAAAGGAATCAAAATCTAAAATAAATCCACCTTTCTCTGTGTAAAAGTTTTACACAGTGAAATCTCACTCATGTAAGCTCCCTTTATTAATGAAGGAGTAATATGCATTCTAGATCCCCCAGGTAACAATTATTTACATTAGGCTTGACAATAAACAAAAATGTTTGTAATAAGTACAAACAGTAGTATTAAGTACCTGCAAGTGAAAACCGACAGATTAAATTACTGATTACAGATTAAACAGCCAAAGTAAATTACTAAAACAGAAAAGAAAACACATTGCTTGTTCTAATTTACTCAAAAACTGATTGCAAGAAGTTTCTTGCCCTAATGAGCTGTTCTTCTTTCAGGTAAGTCTTTAAGTCAAAGATGATCTTTTACTCTGACTCTAGTTCTCTTTGGCTATGTCTAGACTGGCATGATTTTGCGCAAATGGTTTTAACGGAAAAGTTTTTCCGTTAAAAGTATTTGCGCAAAAGCGCATCTAGACTGGCGCGGAGTTCGCGTTAAAACGGTGCGCTTTTGCGGAAAAGCGCGTCTACATTGGCGGCGCGCTTTTCCGCAAAGCAGAAGCCGGGAACCATTTTGCGGAGGGCACAAGGGCACCAGCCCTTTCGGGCGGGGCTGGCGGCCATTTCAGACACTTGCTTAAAGGGATCTCCCCGGACAGCCATTTATCTGCGCTCCGTGCTAGAGGGCCCCTTGCAGGGACTGACAGCCATAAGCAGGTTTGGTGGTTGCCCTCTGACCTTGGGACACCGCTGCCTTTGGCCACCTACTGCTTTTGCCAGGGCTTTTTCCTAGCCCTCTGTCTTGTGCCATGGAACCAGGGGTGGCCATGTGCCTGCTCTGGCCCCTGTCGGACATTTTGGAGTGCCTACAGCTGCTGCTCCAGGTCGGTGCCCTCCTCCTCCAGGACCAGGAGGGGCCCTTTGGTTTGGACCCCCTCACCAGTGAGGCCATGGTGTCCCTGTGGCACCCCCAGGGTGCCGAGGCGAGTGTGGAGACTGGACGCCAGCACCGACTGGTGGGACCGGCTGGTCCTAGGGCAATGGGGACGACCAGCAATGGCTCCGGAACTTCCGCATGCGAAAGCGGACGTTCATGGAGCTCTGCGCCTGGCTCACCCCCGAGCTCCAGAGAGCCACCACCCGGCTGCGGGCACCCATCCCCGTCAAGAAGAGGGTCGCCATCGCAGTCTGGAAGCTGGCCACCCCGGACAGCTACCGATCGGTGGCACACCAATTCGGGGTGGGCAGATCCACCGTCCGCCTGGTAAGTCCCAGGGGAGTGGGAATGGGGTGGGGAGGGTGCTGCACTCCATGCCCAGGGGCAGCCAAGACTCCACGCTGGGTCACCCAGGGTTCGCCCGTTCCCCCTTGCACAGGCCTGCTGGGGAGGGGGTGTAGGGCGAGGTGGCTGTGGTGTGTGTGTGCGTGAGGACAGAGGAATCACGGGGAGGGGGCCAAGGAGCGCACAGCCACCCTGCCTTACGTGATGTGTTCCCCTGTGTTTCTCTGCACCCTTCTGCAGGTCGTCCGCGCCATCAACGACCTCCTGCTCCCCAGAGTGATCCGCCTGCGGGACGTGGACGCTACCGTCGCCGGCTTCGCTGCCCTCGGGTTCCCCAACTGCGGGGGAGCGCTGGATGCAACCCACATCCCCGTCCGGGCCCCGGAGCATCGAGCAGCCCATTTCATGAACAGAAAGGGGTACTGCTCCATCGTTCTGCAGGCTGTCGTGGACCACCAGGGCCGCTTCCTGGACATCTACACGGGCTGGTCCGGCAGGGCACACGACGCCCGCATCCTGCACAACTCCGGACTGTTTCGCAGGATGGAGGCGGGCACCTACTTCCCCCGGCGGGAGTTGACTGTCGGGGATGTGCCTATGCCCATCTGCGTCGTCGGGGACGCGGCCTACCCCCTGAAGCCCTGGCTAATGCGGCCCTACACGGGGTGGCCGGACCAGAACTGGGCCCGGTTCAACGACCGCCTCAACCGGGCCCGAAATCCGGTGGAGCTCGCCTTCGGCCGTTTAAAAGCTCGCTTCCGTTGTTTGCTCACCCGGCTCGAGATGGGTGAGCGGAATGCAACGGAGATAGTGGCCGCCTGCTGCGTGCTCCACAATATTGTGGAGCGGAGCGGGGAGGCCTTCATTCCCGCATGGCTGGCAGCAGAGGGCCACGCCTACGAACAGCCCCACACAGCTGCCAGCCACCAGGCACACCAGGATGGGGTGCGCATCCGGGAGGCCCTCACGGACATGTTCTCACAGGCCCCGGAGTAGGGTCGCCTCGGTTTCCCTGGACAACTCCTCGCCTCCCCTTACCTCCCAATACACAACAACACACTGTTTGGGGAGAGGGGATGTTGTGCAGAATGTTCGTTATTGTTATGTGAAATATGTTTGAGCAGTCTAGTTCAGAGCACAGTACTCTTGGTTCTGTTAAGGGTTTGGTCAGGTCAAGCGGAAGGCTTGTACCTACCAATTAGGATTAGGTTTAGATTTAGGTTTAGTTAGATTAGCTATCGTCGGTTCAAAGCATTTCGCCATCGTCGAGTTTGTTCTCGCCGGGCGCGGCCGTAGCTAGGGTGTTCTTTGAGTTCAGGGTTAGGTGTAGGGATAGTCTAGGCCACCATCGTCTGTTCGAGCTGTCCCGAAGAACAGGAAGAAGAGTCGAGGTTCGTGCGGAAGGCTAGAGTCAGCGCACCCGATTCCAGTCATCTTCGAGGGATCTCCTGGCAGTTCCTCTCCTGAGGCCCGGAAGGACCAAAGGATGGGCGCCAGCCACAGCTTCGTCCGTCGAGGATCTCCTGGCAGTTCCTCTCCTGAGGCCCGGAAGGACCAAAGGATGGAGGGCGCCAGCCACAGCTTCGTCGAGGGATCTCCTGGCAGTTCCTCTCCTGAGGCCCGGAAGGACCAAAGGATGGAGGGCGCCAGCGTCACCGCAATCGCCGTCCGCGCCTAGACTGTGTTTCATGTATTTTGTGTTGTGTTTACTCTTTTGTCATCTATCCCTTGCTTGATTGGGATTTTATGCATGTCAAATATAGTCCTGTGGTTGAATTTTATCTTCGGAGTTGGTATTCATTTATGCATCACCAACCCATAACCCTTCAAAATTGTTTCCCTTTTTTTTTAGAAAACCTGTGATAGATATGGAATTTGGAGTCCGCATTTGTCATCTTCGTGATTTTATTAGGGTGATCGGCATTCTAAATTAATTATTCACGTTACCTCGCGTAACAGGGAGGAGACCTTGAACTGGGAGGGGGAGGGGAGCTACTCCTGGGAGGGGTGGCCCCTGCGACCGCTCATGCGGGGGCCGACCTGGACACGGGGGCAGGCTGAAGGGGAGGTGGGCAGCAGGAGCAGGAGGGGAGGGGGCAGGTGCACCAGGATGAGGTGCGCATCTAGGAGGCCCTCACGGACATGTTCTCACAGGCCCCGGGTAGGGTTGCCTCGGTTTCCCTGGACAACTCCTCGCCTCCTTCCCCCTCCCCTCTCTCCTACCAACACACAACAACACAGTTTTTGGTTTCAACATAAACACGTGCTCGGTTTTTATTTACAAAGGGGAGAGGGAGAGGAGACCTTGAACTGGGAGGGGAGGAGACTTGAACTGGGAGGTGTCCTGCATGACCGCTCGTGGGGCAGAGCTGCACATGGGGGTGGACTGCGTTGGGGCAGGCTGAGCGGGAGGTGGGCAGGAAGGGCAGGAGCAGGGGCAGGAGCGGGAGGGGCAGAAGCAGGGGCAGGAGGGTGCAGGAGGAGGAACAGGAGGGGGCGGGGCACTACTAGGGAGGGATGGCGGGGCATGGGGCGCGGCCATGCCGTAATGAATAGCATGGGCGATCTGTGCAGACAGGCTGGCAATAGAGTTTGCCATGACTGCACAGTGCCCCTGGAAGGTGGCCCAGGCCCCCTGGCGCCACTGCAGGTCCGCCTCCGTGCGCCTCTGGATGGCCGCCTCCACCCGCTCCACGGCCTGCACGTGGCGCCGCAGGAGCTGGTCCCGTGTCGGGTGCGGGGCCTCCGTGGTTGGGCGGCTGGGGGTGCTGCTGCTGCCCGACCGGAGGGTCCCCCGCTCCTGGTTGGTCCCGCTGCAGGGAACAGAAGAAAGGATGGGTCAGTCAGGCAGCCCGGCCACTGTCCCCACACCTCATGCCTTCCACCCCACCCCTGAGCCCAGGTGACACCACAGGGGTGGTGTGGCTTGGGCCCCCTCGGTTCCTCCCCCGCCCCCCCCGGGTTGTATGTTTGCATAGAGGACCGCCCCTGGAGTAGGGTCCTCCTCCATGTATTGGAACCCCCGGTCTGTGTCCTGGCCCGTGGAGGCGGGAGGCGCTTGTGTTGCGTTAACCTGTGGAACTCCTGCCGGTAGAGGCTGTGAGGCTTTGGGCTAATCAATGGTATTTGACAGGGAAAGCGAGATGAATCCCCACACAGTGCCTGGGAGCACGTCTGGCAGACGTGGTCTGGGCTCTCAGATCCCCATCGCGTGGGATATCTCCTGGACGGAACCAGGAGAGTGACTGGGGAGTGTCCCATCCTTGCAGCAAAACTCAGGCGGCCCTAGGGGCGGCCCGGCGCTTCCACCCTTCTCCTCCCACTATCCCTCACACACATAGCTCAGGGACGTGTGTGGCTGCAGCGAGGACTTCCTCGGGAAGCAGACGAGGGGCTCAGTGGGGGCCACGCTCACAGGGCTGTGATGCTGCGGTTTACCCAGGAGCAGCTGGCTGTGCCTCTCAGCCAGGCATGGGACAGTGTGCCATTCTCCGTGCTGCACTCTTGCGGCGGTGCAGGCTCTGGGCTGAGTCCCTGGGGCCCTGGCCGGTTCCAGCCGGCATCCACCCTTCCCCTGGTCCCGCCCGAATGTGTATGAGCAGCACGGTCCCAGGCGTGCCCTGCAGCTGCCTGCCGCGCCACGTGCTGCTCAGTCACCAGGCTGCACGTGGTTAGACGGGCTGCTTGCTGCCTACTGCTACACAGCGTGCAGCACACGTGGCCTGAGTGACATGCTCTCCCCCTTCCCCCTCCTGGCTCCTCCCCCGCCCTTGTGAGTGCAAAGTGCAAGACTCACCGGTGGATTCTTCCCCGGCCTCGGAGGGTGCGCGGGAGACGTCAGGGCTGCTGGAGGGGCCTGCTGGGTGGCAATGCTGGCCTCCTCCTCCGACGCTGCTGTCTCCTTCCCCCGCCTCGGTGGTTCTGGTGACGGGGGGACGCATGCTGCTGTCCACGGCCACGTCTGGGGCTTGCGGGGCTGGCTGGCCAAGGATGGTGTGGAGCCTGTCGTAGTGGGGGCAGGTGTCTGGTCCTGCCCCCCGGCCCTCGCTGGCCCGCACGTAGCCAAGGCGCAGCTCCTTGACTTTCGCCCGGACTTGTTCGAGTGTCCGGGCGGGATGGCCTTGCTGGGCTAGCGCCTCGGCCATGCGGCCAAAGATGGTGGCATTGCGGCGCCGTGAGTGGGTCTCATGGAGGCCCTCCTCCTCCTCCCAGCAGGCTGTCCAGCTCCCTGAGGACCAAGATGGGGCCCGTCTTTTTCGGCCCCTGGGGGCCTCCTGCACTGGGGGTGCAGGTGGCTCCTCGGCCGGAGCTGCCATGCTGGGGCTTTGTGGTGGCTGCTGGGCACAGCAGGGCAGCGTGGCAGACCTCAGGCCCCTGAGGTCTGAGGCGGCCTGCGTGTGCTTTAAGGGCTCGGGTTACCAGGAAGTCCGGGCTCCTACGGGGTCTCCCGGCGTCCAAACCGCTTTTTTCCGCATAGCCTGCTTTTGCGCAAAAGTCTTAGCTAGCTGTCTACACTGGTCCCTTTGCGCAACACTTTGCGCAAAGGGACTTTTGCCCGAACGGGAGCGTCAAAGCTTTTCCGCAAAAAGCACTGATTTCGTACATGAGAACGTCAGTGCTTTTGCGGAAAAGCGAGCAGCCAGTGTAGACAGCTGGCACGGTTTTGCGCAAAAGCGGCTGATTTTGCGCAAAAAAGTGGCCAGTCTAGACACAGCCTTTGTGTTTATTTTTTTTCTATCCTAATGTGTCAGGCCAGTTCCCAAAGCCAGCCAAACACAAAGACCCGATAACTTCCCTTGCTTAAATTGTCTTTCCCTACAAGACAGGAATCTTTTGATCTCCATTTCCCCCCCCCACCCCGGAAAATTAATTAGCTTTAAACTTCAGTACCAGGTAGTATGGACACATCTCTTACTAGGGCAATCACCTTTGGACTCATATGACAATCAAGGCAGTTTACAAGTTGTTAAGTTGATGACCCAGTTATCAAGGCTTCCAGAGCATCAGCAATGGCCATGGCCAAAGGGTGAAGGCCCAGTTGAGAAAGGCAGCCCAAGCCCTGCCCTGCCCCTTATGCCCAAAGCCACACCCCTTACGCCAAGACCATCTCCCATCACAACCTTCTCACTCCCCCCAGCCAAGCCCTGTCCAACCCCAGCTATGGGCTGAGGCGGCCATGTGGTGCAGCCCTAGCCTTCTGAGCCACTGGGGAGCCAGGTGGCATGGTCCCAGCCTTTCCTGGCTACTGGGCTGCCATGCGGCATGACCCTAGCCCCTTCTGGGTGGCTGGGCAGTGTAGGTAGCTTTGGAAAGGCAACACCTTCCCTTGCCTACATTACCTACTGCCCATGGTAATAGCTCTCATTAACACATGAAAACTATAAACAGTCTCATACTTCATATCTCTAACTTTATATAAAAAAATGATACATGCACCAAAATAGGATATGCAGATCCAGCAGATTATAATATTAAAATGTATAAGTCACATGAGGTATTTTGTCCAAAGCATCTCTGAGTAATGCTTATTTATATTTATATGCTAATGTTCATGAAGCATGTGGGGGAACAGTCACAGCCTCCCTTTCAACATGAAGGCCCCATTATCTGTGGTTATTCTATCCACCTTGGAAAAATCACTGGAGCATAGAGCTGACCTATGGGAATCAGGGAGCTGGAAATTTATTTATTATATTTTATAGCTCTGCAAACTTCTCAACTGTATATTTTAATACCTTTATCTACAAACAATGCACATCTGCATAATTGCCTGAGTAGTACCACTTGAAATCAATAGGACGAACTCTCATGAGTAGAAGCTTCAGGGGGTAGCCAAGTTAGGCTGTATAGCATAAACTTAAAAAACAACAAATGGTCTGGTAGCACTTTATAATCTAACAAAACATGTAGATGGTATCATGAGCTTTCGTGGGCACAGCCCACTTCTTCCGTGTGTGTGTGTGTGTTTGCAGAATGAATCCCATTCTGTAATCAATAAGAATAGCTAAAAGAAACTTGTTAAACTGGGATACAACAATAATTATGAAAGACCCTAAATTAGAGAGAAAAATTGTCTGTGTTGTGGGCATGTGAAGAGTTTGTTGTAGCTCCCACAATCTCAGCAAAACTTGCAAGTGGTGCAACATACTGTAAAAATCCTCACAACATTTCTAACTTAGTAAAACACAGTATTTAAACATTCTTGCCAATAAAAAAGAACCAGGTTACTTTGCTAGTACAGTTTGGACTTCCCTGGTCTGGTGCCCTCTGAACCTTACTGGTCCTGAATGAGGGAGTTTGCTGGACCAGGGGATGTTAACTCCATCCCCCCTGCTCCTGGCCCTAGCTGGATTGCTGTCCCCATTGCTGCTACCCTGGCAGGGCTGCTGGCCCTCATACTAGCTCCCTGGCAGGGTTCCCAGTCATCAGCCCCCTGCTACCACCCTGGCAGGGTTGTCAGCAGTCCAGCCAGGCTGCCATCCCTGCTTTTGTTGACCCAGCAGGTGTCCTACTCCTGGCAGGACTGCTTGCCCTGTAGGGCTGCTGGGCACCACCCCCACTGCTGCTGGCCTGGGCTCCCTTATGCTGCTGGACTCACAGCTACCATGGCTCTCTGGTCCAGGAACATCTGTGGTCCTGCTAGGGAGTCCTGGTTTCCAGCGGTCCAACCTATGTTCATGAATACTCAGATATCAGTTCAAGTAAACGTTCTCTTAATAATTGATGTTTTCTTGGCATGCTTTAAAAGAACAGATCTCCTTAGTAATAAGTTACTTAAAGAAAATGGGCATGGTAGTGATCAGAGTATGTGAAGCATAAGGAAAAAGCTTACAATGGGATATCATGCCATTTGATTGACACCCTTCTCAACAAATTCATAAGAGGAACCCAGGAATAAATGTGTATGGAGACCACATGTAGAAAAATCGCACTGGGAAAAACAACAATAACAACAACCTCTCTTTGTCATTTTGAGAAGGTCTCTAGTAATTTGTCCAATAATTTTGTCTAATGCTTATATATGTTCACTGCTAACTTACAAACAGCAGAGAAGCTTAGTTGACCAATCAGGGACCAGAAAGAATACAGTGCAACTTAGCTGTCCAGTTATGTGACAGAAATAGCCAATGACTATAATGAACAGTTCACAAATAGACCTAGCATTGTTCACATAAACTGTTCAGTAAACAATGCAAATAAAGAGAAGTATACATCCATGACCTCTTCTTGGCTAAATCACAAACCATTAAAAAGGCTAATTTGACTGGATAACTTAATCACAAAAAAAGAGCTAGGTCAGCTGAAGCAATACTAAAGATAACATCACAGTCCCCTGGGAGCTGCTGGCTTGTCCATCTTTCTGCAAATTATGGCAGACGATGGCTATCAAAAAATCAAGATGGACTGAAAAACAAGGAACAGTGTTAGGTTAGGGAATAACTCTTCTTCCATCCGATATCTGCTCTTAATTAATAAACTTGCTACACTGGAAAATGAAACCAATCTATAGCATGGTCAGTAGGAATGATTGCTTTCTTTTATCATATCACACCAGTGGGTTGTGGGTTTTTTTGGCGGAAGGGAGTTGGTATTTTTCTTAAACAGCAAAGAGTAGCTTAGTTGACCAATTGGGGACCAGAAAGAATACAAAATACTTAAAAGCAGCATCACTGTCTGATCTCCATGCACATTCATTCCTTGATTCTTCTGCTGAGACTACCAAGAAGAGTGTTAATCAAATTGTATGATCTCCCACATAAGCCTTTTCCTTGTGCTCCACATACTCTGATGACTGCCATACCAATTTTTGCTACTTTTTTACAGCATAAAAAAGAAAGCTGTAATTATTAAGAGAATTTTATGTCATAAGTTAAGTCATACTTAAACTAAACTACCAACTATATGACCTCAGGTAATTGAATAGCTTGAGATGTACCAGAGAGCTGTGTCTTTTCTAATACTGACTTCACTTAGGTTGAGATTTACCTTTGCTCTCTGCTACTGAACTTGACTTTTCTCAGTGATGCCTATGATATATTATAATCCATCTTCAACCCCTTATCTTTCTCTCAGTTACCAAAGTCAAATAGGGAGGTGAGGAAGGAACAAGACCCCCTCATGTGTTTAGCATTGGTTAAGCATAAGAAGTGTTTTGTTGTACACACAGAGCAGCCTGTTAGTGCCCTCTACAGGTTTTTTCTCCTCCCCTAATTTATAATCATTTCTGGAAAAATGAGAACACAGTGGGGGGTGGGAGGGATGTATTTTCTCCCATTACTGTGCTTCAAAGGTTTCTTCAGTGTGGAAAAGCAGGACAAAAATCAGGTTACAAAATACTTTTTATTAAAGAGAATATTCTAAATTCTTAACTTCACCCAAAATAAAGGGCACAGTCAGGAACTGGGAAACAAATATGCTTCCAAGTGCGTCCCCTTCACAGTGAATTTCACCAGCCCAGAATGCTGAGGGAAGTGCAACTGGTGTAAGAATACTATATATTTTGTAAGTTTTTCTTAGCACAGATCGGACATGGAAATTGCTCTTGAGAGAAAATAAATTGAAAAAATCATGAAAGAAATCCTTTTATTTCATAGTAGTTCAAATGGAAGAAGAGAGGGCTTGAAAATCAAACTGATTTTTAAGTACATATTATTTTTACTCCAAGTTAGCCAGACACTTGAGTCCAAGACATTTGAGGTCGACTTGAAAGCTCAATCTTGCAATTAATCATACATGACAGACTGCTGTTTTGTCACGTGCTGTCAGTTGCAAGATCCTAAGTAAACCATACTTGACAACACTTATTTATTTAGTATAAAGATTTAGAAGGCTTCTATCACTGTTGTGTTGAGCACTGTTTATGTAACTAAAACCAATGTATGACTATCTTATCAACAAACAGGGAATCAATTAATAAGACTCATCACCACTATTTTGTGACAAATCCCAGTTATCTTTTGTTGTTGTTAGGTAGAAAATAAATATGATTGCTCTTAACCTGCCCCAAATTTTAGCTAACTGAGTATGCTCAGTGGAGTTCTTAATCTTGTTCTTAAGAATGAATTGGCTTAAACAACAAGAGGGTGAGGCGAGGCAATGTTCTGAAAAAGTGTTCAAGAATTCCTAATACTCCATATATAATGTGATCATGTAGCTATATAAACTGCTGATTAAATATATTTTAATTTGCTTCATAACTGTGTTCAAGAATCTAAACATAATTAAATTAGTAGCCCCTGTGCTTACAACAACAACTTGCCAACTATTATATAAATGTAAATATATGCAGAATTATCCTGGATCTGCATACTGTTAGCAATAATAATTAGGAGTGGTATGAACACTGCTTTCCCAGCCAGGCATTCATTCTGAAGTCTAATATTGATAATTATATCAACTTTGTTGACTATTTCACTACTGATCATTTTAGAAATAAGATCAGGCTATGCTATGTGCATAATGTCTGGGTGGATTGGGACAGGTTCACTACTCTGGGGGAGGGTTCACTCTTCTGCTCAAAGAAGAACTCATGCTCCCACAATTAACAATTTAAAGCAGTTTCTGACATTGCCCAAAAGGAGGAAGAGAGAGCAGCCGTGCATTCCCTCTTTAGAGACAAAAACCTCAACAGCCTCTTTGCTGTCAAAGGCAACCCTGAGCTGACTCCTATGCCTTCATGTGTGCCAGCCCTCCCAGCTGTACCCAGCTGCCAAAGCCTGTAGCTTTCCCCTAAAAATGTCTACAGTGAAATTATGCATTTTTCAACTTAGAACCCTTCAGACAAATGAAAACTGAAACCCAGGGAGAAGTACCCAATTGAAATTAATATGAAAATAATTGAAATAATGGTAATGGACATGACTAGAAGGGTGATTCAGTGAGGGAGAGCCTATGAGGGAAGAGCTATGTACATACCTCAGGGTCCCTGGTGCCCCATTTCACATAATGTGTGCAGTGAAGTCTTGAAGCCTTGAGAACGCAGGAAAGAAGGGCCTTTTCCTTAAAGCCCATAGTGGTCCAACAGTCATGGTGCCTCAAAGGCCACCTCTCTTCACCTCACCACTATCACAGCAACAATCTGCAAGATATTGTTTGTAAGAGGTTCTCAGTTATCAAGATCTAGTTAAAGATAACTACGGAAACAGGCTCTACAATTGTACAGCCTAGTATGCCTGGTGAGTTTCTGTAGGCAAGTAGCTACAGGGAATGATTTTCATCTGGTTCAAGGCCTTCAGAAGTAATGTTTAATTTACATGCTTTATACATTGTTTTTTGCTGGAATACATTTGGCTCCTGGCATTTTCCTGTGTGGTAATAAATTTTACACCTACTGACAGCAAGAATAATTGCTGTGAACAGAATGAAAATGCTTCTATTTAACAAAGTTCCTTGTTTCTTTACTCTCAAAATGAGAGCATTACTGCATATGTAAGTTTAAAAACACCAATAATTTTTAACCGCATAGGTCTTCTGCTGTGAAAGCATGTAGAAAGCTTAGTTGCCACAATGGAAAGTTATGAATAATAGGACTATTTCTAAATCAATAACACTTGATTTCCTCTTTCCTTTCACATTGGTTGTTATTACTTTGATTCATGGCTGTCATTTTGCAGATACTACAGGACAAAAAAAGTTTTGATTTCCATTTTAGAACTCTTCATAAAAATGACCATTTTTTTTAAAGGAGACACTGTCAAATTCTTATTTTCCATTGTTAAAAAATATTACACTCTAAAAACCAATGTTGGATGTGTGTGACCTCCCTGTACTTCCTATGTTGCTAAATGGGATGTTGGTCACAGTGTGGTGAAGACTAAGTATATAGGTACTTAGGAAATGACTTATTAAAAACAAATAAATTATGTTGCATTTTAGTAAAACAAAACAAAACCCAAATGAGCAGTCTGACTGCTCCTCTCTCCCTATACAAAGGCAAAAAGAGGGAAAAAATGATCAGATTAATCTGAGAACTGCTGTTCTATGAGACAATGCATATTAGCCTGTTACTCCCTGCATCATAGTCTGTCTCCTGTAGCTAGACCCATTCGCAGGGTCGTCTTGGAAGGAGGCTGCAGAAAGGTTCTCTCTATTTGCTCTGTGGTGCAATCCAATGAGATTCTGGGGAGGGGGAATGGATGCTGTTGAAAATGCAATTACTATTTTCATAATCTCCTTCTGCAAATCCTATTACCCATTTGCCCTAGCATAGAGTTCACAGAAAGGATTTCACAGTCATGGAAGTACAACAGGCACCACACAGCAACTTGAGGAAAAGAAAAGTAGGGTAGCTCCCTACGTTTTACAGACACATATGCAATCACATGAGCAACCTAACTGTTGATGTTTGCCCTGAACAAACCCTATAATAAAGCTAGAGTGCAAATCAGTGTAATTCCCCCTGGAATACAGTCTTGAAGGCTTACTGAGTTGAAGAACTTAAACAACATATAGTCTAGCAGCACCTTAAAGCTTAACAAAACATGTAGATGGTATCATGAGCTTTTGAGGTCGCTACCCACTTCTTCACATGAAAGCTCATGATACCATCTTTAAGGTGCTGCTGGACTAATCGTTGTCTTTTAAGTTTTTCCAGTTGCAGACTAACTCGGCTATCCCTCTGAAGCTTTTGAGTTGAAGAAGTTATTAGGAAGGATAGAGGGGGAGAAGTTTTAATGTTAATAATAGATTGAAAGTCTCAGATGGATAGTCGTGTTAGTCTGTAACTTAAAAAAAATGAGTGATCCTGTAGCTCCTTGGAGAATAACAAATATATATAGTATCATGAGCTTTCGTGTGCACAGCCCACTTCCTCAGATGAAGTGGGTTGTGCCCATGGAAGCTCGTGATTCTACACATATATATTTTGTTAGTCTCTAAGCCCTGGTCTATCCTAGGGAGTTATTTCAAAATAACAAGGTGAGCATCCACATTACCAAGCCCGTTATTTCAAAATAAGGGGCTGGTTATTTCAAAATAATAACTCCTGCTTTCCTTGGGGAATAAGATTATTTTGAAATCGTTATTTCAGGAGTTGTTATTTTAAAATAAGTTATTTCAAAAATTTCCTAGTGTAGACATGCCCTTAGGTGCTACAGTAATAGATTGGTGTTTCCTAATGTATGTATATGGTGCCTAGTTTAATATGATATATGAAGCATTTGTAATGGATAGATGTGTTGCAGAGATAATACTTAATGTTAGGCTGCTAACAATTTCTAAAATACTTATTTCTGTTAAAACTGAGATTTGGGTCTCCACCAACTACTAAAAAAATTTCAGTCTATATAATATCTTTGCAGAGAAGATATCAAGGGACTGTAACAAAGCAGTGTACTTATTCAATAATACAGTCGACTGAGTGCAATTAGAGTTTGAAAGCCAAGGCAAATTCTTTAGTTTAGATATAAAGAATGAAAAGGTCTCAGTATATGTAACATCACTAGTCAGAACTTCCAAAAGAGACTGTACTAAAGGCTGAGGAAATAGCTGCTTACATAAATTAATACCAGGCTGTAGTCTGCCAAATAGTGGCCTGATCAAAAAGTGGATATAACCAATTGGCACACTCTCCACACTTCTTTTGTTCATCCATCACATTAGCACAGATGAGACTCAAGATGGGGAGTGACCTGCAAATCATGGGTATCCAAAAATGTGGATGCAGATATCCGTGGTTTATTTTTGCTGATACAGATGCAGATAGAAAATCTTGTATTCATGCAGGTATTTAAAGATGAGGCTCTTAGTTTGAGGCAGCAGTTCAATTAGGGTAAACGGAACCATAGACAGAGACAATAGAAATCTGCTTCCACCACCCACCTCTGAGAAATTCCAGTTGAGCTTGTTTCTATTTTTACTTGATCCACTCTTACTTTAATTCCATGTATTATAACTCAAGATATATACTACAGCTTACTGGCAATGTCCTACAGGACACAAGTACCATGTCCATTCAGTAATCGCCTCAATGATACAGCTCATTAGAAGAGAAACACTGGTACAATCTGAACTGTAGGCATTATTATGCTCTCTGCTTATAAAAAAAATAGGCCTTAAAGTGAAGATGGTTTGTTAATTGATTTTAGGTTGAGTTAATGAATTTTAATTTAAAAGCAGGGATTTTGTTTAGTTTGTTAATCAATTGTCATAGTTGTAGAAATACTACATAACTTTTTTTTCTTTACAGATACAGTGATTGCATAAACATTTTCTGCTATTTTGAAAGAGAAACATTTTGGTCAGTTTTTCTCATTCTAAGTACAAGAAATATTTCTCCAGTTGGAGAATAATTGGTAAGTGGTAATTTTTTTAAAAAAAATGGAAGAAACTTAAGTGCAGCCACTGTATACAATATATTAGAAAATCATCTCTTTAAAATGAGCAGTTATAGTTAAACCCTACTTAAAATAAATATATAATTAATGCAATGAGCTAGGTATCTGTTACACTGGGAATTAAGGTATTCCCAGCGCATAATAATGAGTAGTCCTGTGACACCTTAGAAACTAACAAATATATAGTATCATGATGTTTCGTGGGGAAAACCCTCTTCATCAGATGATTAACTGGAGTAGAAAAAAAAAACCCCAGCAACAGAAACCAAGTTTTTTACAACAGGAAAAAAAAGATACCTGTCAATTTTAGGACTGGTGCTAATGAAGCTAATTAAGTGTGATGGAAGTGTCCCATACTTACCAGAGTGACATGGTTACCCCTCTCAGCTCATAATAAACAGCACTGAATCAGGTGTAAGACACCATCAAAATTCATAATGAGCAAAGCAGGAGAAAGTACAAACATCTATAACAACATTGTCAAGAAAGTATTTCCAACTTTCCTGAAATTGATAAGGTCACTATATCAAATCCCAACTTTAATAAATATAAGGCACCTGTCTGTGCTTTACCTGTTTAAAATATACAAAATAGTGAATGTTCTTATCCATATTGAATAACCCCAGTTATTAAATAGTGGCAATCATTGATGTCTTCATTAAATATACCACTTTTTTTGCAAATGATTTAATTTTAGATCTGATATTTTCTATCATTCTGTCTTCCAAAAACCTAGCCTTTCTGGTGGCCAATTTACTAGTTAAATCTCTTGATGAGAGAGAATAATGCCAGGCTGTGATTATTTCTTTCTATAATGTGCTTGACAGATATAAAGCTACTTTTGTTCTCACCTTATTTGAAAGACAATGAGAAGGAATTAAGCATTCATTATTATGCACATTAGCTTCTTGTTACTAGTGGCACCAGCTCCTGGCATTTGGGTATATTTTTCTTGGTGTGAGATAGGGAGCAGTTGTTAATTTTTTTGCTATGAGACATCTGTTTCTATCTTTTCACTATGGACCAGACCAGTTTCACAAGTCTCATTTTGGGTGTTCCTCACTGCTGCTGTAGTTGGTAGATAATTGAAGGTCTGCAGAAAGAGAGAGACTGGGATAATAATGGACATACATGATATCCAGTAAACAATGTAATTGTTCATCTGACAGCTAGGCAGTCATGAGGGACAGAAAACAAACACCCTGCAAACTGCTGCTATGGCCAAATATATAAATAAAAGCGGATACGGGCTTATTTATGGACAAATAAATGAATTTTTGTAATAGCTTTCAAATCAGCTTTTATGCACACTCTGGTCTATCCCCCTCTTATTGTTGGTGCTGGGGGATCCACTGATATCCCTTATGTATTTTTCTCCTCTTACACTGTCAGGTTTTCTGTATCCAAAACCCTTACTCTTCTCAGGTGAAGGCAAATAAAGCACATTCCCTCCTCACAAAGACCCAGAAATCTTTACACACCTCCTGCTGAAATAAATGGTAAGATTTGCATTGAGAGACGGGTGGGTGGGTGGGTGAAGGAGGCAGGGTCAAACCCCTAGTGCGTATCAAGACACTTCCTGTTCCTGCTAACTTAAGTGGTGGTTGATCAGCTGTAAACTTGAACTCATATTATGTAGTTAATCTTAGGAACTAATAGCAGGATTAAAAAAAAGTAACCATCTTTATGGATAATTAGAATGTCCACATTAAGATTAGAGAAATAAATACAAGTATATATCCCTCAGCCTTTTAGTTCAATTTATTAACATATTGGTATCACTTATTTTCCACTTTGTGTCATATATGTATGTTGGTTTGCTTGTTAAAACAACTCCTAAGAAGTTCCTACTTGTCTTTTATTTTTGCAAAGTGCTATTACTATCTATGGGAGTAATGATTAAAGGTTAGGAAATAGATTTGGGGAGGGATTCTCCCTACTCCAACCCAGTGTCTGTAAGGGAATGTCTACACTGCATGGTTATTTCGGCATACCAGAGGTGTCACAAAATAGCTACCCCACATCTACACAAGCTGCCCATTATTTCAAAGTATTTTTTGAAATAACGGGCATGCTAATTCACCATACTGGTAACCCTCGTTGCAGGAGGGATAAGTGATGGCCTAAAATAGCGTACTATTTTGAAATAGATTTGAAATAAGATACACAATTTCTGTAGCGCAAATTGCGTATCTTATCTGAAGTTTAGGGTGCTGTGTAGATGCACTCTAAGATGGTATTTTACAGGCAACTTAGAAGTCCATGTACTGGCTCTAGAAGAATTGACCCGGTAGAAGCATAGTTCAGAACACTTGTAGCCTGCCCTGTCTTAGGCCTTGACAAAGGGAGGTACATTAGGTTGGTGACCTGACAGCTTTTGGCAGCCCTGGAATTTAGAAAAGCTCTGTAAGATGCCTGACCTGTGCTGGGATCTAGTATCTGCCCTGCTGCCAGTTCAGAATCTCAGGGACACAAAGTGCATGCAGCATGCGGTCTCACCCTCAAAAATCTCAGAGAAGTAGCCATGTTAGTCTGCAACTTTAAAAATAATGAGTAGTGTTGTGGCATTTTAGAGACTAACAAAAATATATAGGATCATGAGGTTTCATGGGTAAGACCCACTTCATCAGATGAGTTGGGGTGGAAATAACACCAAGATATATATAAGCAAGATATATATAAGCAAAAGAAATACCTGTCAATTGTAAAACCCATGTTAATAAAGCTAATTAAGTGGGCTGGATGTGTCCTATTTATAGCTTTTGATGTGAAAATGCAGATGTCAAAGCTAGGGGAAATTGTCTTTATAGTGTGTTAACCAGTTAATGTTTTTATTCAAGCCCAAGATAACAGATTAACCTACTTTCATTCTCTGGGTACAGAGTTGCACTCCATGGTACTACTGTATGGGACTAGTCATACGGTTCTGTGCTAATTGTTTCAACATATTCATGTTTCTGCTAATGAAAAATAGAAAAGATGAAGGGACAACTGAAATGGGGAAAAAGTGGGCTGGGAAAGAGAAGACAAAATGCATCAATGGGAGACTGAAGAATGGAAAGAAAAGACAGTTTGGGAGGTTGGGTACAGAGGAGAGATGAAAAAGGGAAGAAATACCCTAATGAAAAGGAAACTTAAGAAGAGAAACACATACATGGAAGAAATATACTGGCAAATGGATGCAGGAGGAGGGAACAAAGAGAAGGAGAGCAGGGGAGAGAATCAAGGATAAGCCGCATCCATATTTCTGTAAATCTGTAATTGTGATCCTTCAGGGACATTTGGCAAGTTGTTAGCGTGGCCTCTATGTTGCAAAAAGTTCTGCATCACAGCCTATGAAGTTGAAAAGCCAGGGGGCCTCATGGCTCTGCACACCCTGCCCCAAAAAGGGGCAGTGGAGAGGGTCCTCCAAGCTCCCTAGAGTGGCTGTGTAGAATACAGCCAATCAGGGCACAGCACTCTAGTATAAGAAGAACTGGAAGGCTAGAAAAAGTACACTCCCCTTGTGGGAGCTGTGAGAGCTCCCCTTTTGGAAGCTGTACCCAGGGTTGAAGCAATGTTCTATCCAGGGCAGGGACAAACAGAGAGTGTGCAGGCATGTGCACTCAGCCAAGAGAGTGCTCAGGAGAGTTGACTGCAGCTTGTTACATACTCAAATTATACATTGGAGTTTGATCAGGACATTGGATGCTCCTGGACCACAGAGCCCAGGAACACAGAGGTCTGGGAGCAGGGCAGAAGTGTCATAGGGGGCACTGGCAACTCAGCAGGGAGCCCTGTGTGTGTTGGGGTGATGGCATAGCAGGGAGTTCTGGCCCCAGCGGTGGCCATGGAGCTCCAGCCCCAGCAGTGGCCAGGGAGCTCTGGCCCTAGCCCCAGTGGCAGCCATTGAGCCTTGGCCATGGCCATGGAGCTCTGGCCCTGGCTCTGGCAGTGCAGTTCCAGCCCTGGCTGCAGAGCAGTGCCCCATCTGCGGAGCTCTGGCTGCGGACCCAGGAGGCTGCAAAACTCTGCCCTGGCTGCGGAGCTCTGATCGTGATGCTCGGGCCCTGGCAGCTGCAGGGCTGGCAACATCTAGAGAGTCCCAGGGGCTGGGGCAGTAGCAGGGGCAGTCTGGCGGCCGATTCTGGTGGCAGCATGGGCCAGGAGGGGAGGGATCTCCCCTGATCTGGCAAATTCCCTCTTTCGGGACCAGTCAGGCCCTGAGGGTGCTGAACCAGCGAGGGTCCAACCTGCACTGAAATCATGCAATATCAAGGCTTTAGGAGGAATTATAACTTTCTCCTACCATTTTCTCACACCAGGGGCAGAAATCCTAAACCTTAGGTTGCATGGGTAGTGCCTAAAATGGAGCATAAATGGAATTTAAGCACTTGTGGGATTATCAGAAAGATGTTTCATTGGAGAGCCAGGTGACTGAATATTCTTGGGAGAGACCGCATGTTTTTGGCATTGTGGACATGACTGTGAGACACCCTACAGAGAAAAATCTTATGATTCCTTCCTGTCCCAATATAACAAAAATAAAGCATTTATGAATTCAGGCTCTCATGGCATGGCCATGAAAGGGCTGCTACACTGGGTTTCTCCCTGTGGTTCCATCAATGTTGCAAAGGCTAATGGTGAATAACTGCAAAAACCACTTCTCAGGGGGAAAAAATAGATTTAGTTCAAGAAAGCACAAATGCAAAGTGTGTGACAAAAAGCTTTTCAGGGGGAGGTTTTTGGAAGACAAATTGCATTTGTCTTCAATTGCAAATCCTACTGGAAATAGATGCAAGATAGAGAACTAATTGCCATTTGTGCCTTGGAAAATCTTCCTCTTCATTTTATAAAATTGTACGGATGGGGATAAGGAAGGAATGAGGGGAACTGCACAGATTTAAGTTTAAATTATAAAGTGCCCGGAGAAGTGAGAGGTACTTATTTATTACTGTGCATCTTCCTAAGTAGCCCTTTGATCATACTTAGCAATGTTTCCTCTTGCAGGCAGAATGTAAGAAGGAGGCTAGAGAGAAACACATTGTGGAAACAGTGAGTTAGGGCATCTTGTCTGTTTGTACTAGGGTCAAGCAGTAGAGGAATTGTAGTACCACCATCAGAAAATAGGACCAACTGGCTGGCTTCCTTTTGAATGGTGGTCATATTAGGGTAGTGCATGGACATCTTTGTTCTGGGTTAATAATGACAGACTTGTGTAAGGGAGTCAGCCCTAGCAAAATTCCTCCTGGAATTCAATATACCTTACAGAGGGAGGTGCACTCTCCTGTGTTTTTCATATGAGCCAAATTTGCCATGATTTTGCTGTTTTAAGCTGCTATCCTTTCCATTAGCAACCTTAAGAATGGATAGGAAATACATTCAATATGAATTCACATAGGAACATTGTAGTCTACAAACACACAGAGAGACGAAAAGAGCACAGCATATTGTTGCTTTATTGAACTATTGCTATGGAAATAAATCCTAGAAGTAAGTATTATATTCCTAGTCAATGATCTATTAAAAATCCACTTCTGAGTTCTTGATGATATTCAGGTGTGATCCAATTTTCAAGTCAAAGAAAAATCTTCATATTGTGAGAATCAGTATCAAAATATTTTTCTGCATAAAGCACAGAAATACAGAAGTGCTTCTGAAGGTAAAAATGAATGGAAACTCATAGACTGGTTTTAATATTTTATGTATATTAGGAAATAGAAAAATGAAGGGTTTGCTCTTGCGTATGTGGGGTAAAGGCAAAAAAAATCTTGAATCTTACAGGGATAAACTGAAAGTGCAAAGTTGGGCAGGTATTTGAAATTGCTAAACTGCCATTAGTCTATGTCAAGCAATTCACCCCTTGAAAAAGAATAGAGAGCTCTCTTGAGAATACAAGTTTTCACAGTTGTCAGTGCATAACATCTAAACAGTATTACTCTGAGCAGCTAAACAACATTTGAAACATAATGTGACTACAGTAGAATTACATC
The DNA here is from genome assembly GCA_019425775.1 of Rafetus swinhoei. Classification (NCBI taxonomy): domain Eukaryota; kingdom Metazoa; phylum Chordata; order Testudines; family Trionychidae; genus Rafetus; species Rafetus swinhoei. Next base: position 182,189,929 of record CM033437.1, on the reverse strand, counting down.
TGGGATGAATATGGCCCTAAGCTTTTATTCGAGGGTAGGGGGCATAACTGACTTAATATAGTGTGAGAAACAATAGCAGCATACAAAGAAACCAAACCAGAAGTGAGTTACAACTTGAGTCTATTTGAAACAGTTTTTCACTCTTGTATTAGTCTCAGAGCCAGCTCCCAGGTGTCTCCTGTTTAAAATGATAGAGAATAATGGATGGGGATGGATGCAGTTAGAGAATTATATGGTAAAAACTACAGCTGTACAATTGTAGTTTTGAGCAAGCCCAAGACAATTGAATCTCACACAGGCTTACACTAATGCAACTACTGACTTCACTGGCATTACTGTAGACTTAAGCCAGTGTAAGGAAGAAAAGAGCTGTTCCCCCCCAGAACACTCAAATGGAAGACTCACAAGAATATATTCCATGATGTATAGTTGTGGCTCTCCAGCATTATCATTCTGAGCACCGCTTCATGAGAAAGAGAAAGCACTTTACATTACTGAGGTATTTGTACACAATCTGCAGTACGAGTCAAAGCTGATATCACAAACATTTGGGGGGTTTTACCCCATAAAATTTCTGCTAAGTTTGAAAAAAATATTTCTATCAAATACGTATTTCTCTTAATAGGCCATCTTTAGACTTGGGGGGGAGGAAGACACCCTCACACAAATCACTTTGAGGGATATTGGCTGTCCACTTGATCAGTGTCTTCATGCAGATGCTGAAAAGGAACCCCTTTGTGGAACTCCAAGTGAGGGTTCTAGTGGTAGAGATGCAGTTTTCCATTGCGACTATTGAGTTTGTCCCTTCAGAAAGAAAAAAAAAATTACCCTGGATGACTACTACCTCTCTCAAGCAAGACAATGACTCATGGTCAGCAGCGCTGAGTATTACAGAGACATCCAGGAGGCTGAGATTGTATGTGTGCCCTCTATCCATTGACAGATCACCCTTCAGTGTCACTAAATCGATTTCAGTTCCATGTTCTAGCTTGAATCCAGAATATTTACCTCTGATGAGCCTGTGGCTGGCCTTTCGCTAGCTTCTCTAAAAGTTATCTCAGGATGGGCGATTTGACACTGGATCAGAACTTAAATATCCAGGTGGATTTCTTGAGTGTCAGTCAGATTCTTGCACATTTATGGGAGGAAAGGAAAATTCCTTCTTCAAAAGGTGCTGGCCTTTTCAGTTAAAAATAATACCAGTCCTTCACGACTATTTTACATAAGCCAGTAAGGGCATAGGAGAGAGTCACAAGTTGAAACTCCTTACAGTGTGTTTAGGACTTCTTGGTGAATGATTATCCTAACCCTGGGAATGCTGTTAGGCTTTTGGTTGGTTCTTATAGGCAGAAGAGATTCTTGTTGAGAAACTCCACTGGGTTTTCCTGCACATGCCTGAAAAGTAGGATGGGTCAAAGTTTTATGTGGGAAAAATTAATTGAGATGAGGCAAAGTGGCCTCTCCAAGTAGAGAGGACCTTAGTGCTCCTTGGTGGGTGCCACCAACCCCGCTCCATCCCCAAGAAGGTTGGTAGCCCTCACCCCTGCACTGGAGTGCACAGCAGAGTCTAGGGTCTGAATGAGGGCAAAGCATTTCATCAGTTTGCAGTGCTCAGCCTCCTGGCTGTGGCAGGTAACAGTAGGCTAGGACTCCAGCCTATGTGGTGTGGGCAAAGCAATTAAGCAGTTTATAGCCTTAAGTTTCCTGGATGGGGCAAACAGCAACAATTAAACTGTGTGTGTCACCAGCCTTCTGGCCTAAAAGCATACAGGCTAGGGTTAGGGGGACCTGGACCAACCCTGCTACGCCAGGCTCCAGCCAGGGCCCTAGCAATGGTGGGTGATCCCACCACTGAATCAGCAGGGAAATATGTGGTCAATGCCTTATGTCCCAGCAACACCAAAAAATCTTGCCTCCTGGACTACTTCCTAGTGACTCTGCTGCTTATGGGACATGACACTCAGTCTTGTGCTCTTTCCTCCAGTTTCTCCTAGGGATCTTTAATCTCCTTAAACCATGAATTATCTTTTCTCCCCACTGCCAGGCATGGGCTCTGCTGAGGACTCATCTCCCTTGGAGTCACACAGCTCCAATATAAGTAATATAAGAATAGAGCTCTGCAAAACTGTTGTGGTTGGACAAGGGAAGGAAGCAGTTGATACTCCCAGGAAGCTGAGCTATGCTTAATTCATGGCTCCTGCCACCACAGGAAGTACAGCTACATACTCAGGGGACAGGGTGCATTGAGGGGTGAGGGTGGGGCGAAGGCAGGAAGGGGCAAGGCTTGGAGCCAATAATGGACAGGCCCCTCTAGCTCACTGGAAGTCCCAGGTTGGATTGTGAAATTGCTCTGGCTGAGGTTGTCCTGCAGGATTGGAGTTTGAGACCCCTGATCTCTCTCTCTCTCTATATATATATATATATATAAAACACATGTACATCTGACTGGCTCACATTTTTCTATTCTTTAGTTCTCTCAGTTATAGTCCAGCACATATGGTGGTGCCTTGGCCATAGGTGGTATCTCACCAAAACTGAATGTGGCAGAGAATTGCAAACTTCAGACTAAAAGTCTCTCTGTTTTGGATCATGGAATTGCATATTGTTACTCCAGCAAAACATGGAAATTAATGCCATCAGCTCCTCGATATACTTTAACCGGAGCAATGAAATTGTACCTTGCAAGTCGTACATTTTGCCCCATGCCCAACACTGAGTTTATTTTTCCCCATTACTAAAACAAATATTTAACATGTAATTATACCCAATCAGAATATATTTTGTAGCTATCTGTTAGAAATACTAGTAACTGCTATGCTATAAAAGAGATAGAGAAATAGAGCGCCAATCCTGTTTCACCTTTTATTATAACTCAATAGCAAGTCATGTTTGCCACTCACTTTTGTTGAGAAGTACCTTTTCTCCTCTGAATTATCTTCTCAGTTGGAGTAAAAGTAGAAGAATGTCACCCCAAAATGAGGAAAACAAGTACACCTACATTTGTGGCATACCTACAAATTTTACATGCAGGGATGTTTTTAAAATTGGGTGTGAATGGTTATGTAGCAACAGGGACAGAGCTTTCATTCAAAGTTGCCTGAAGAAATAGACAAAAGTGTATGCTTTGATATATTGAGTGTTTAAGAGACTATAGTTTGCACTTTTTCATAACAAAGATTTCATTTATTACATTGTATGGGTATGAAAACATCATTTGTCAAATCTTAAATTGAGAGCAGTGTATGACTGATAGAAATTCCATTATGGATTCACTTAAGGAATTTATCAATTTAAAATTGACTACATTTTATGTCTTTATTTTTAACTTGAGCTCTTCATATTAATGAAATAAAAATGGAAATTATTTCTTGAATGCTTTGACAATCAATTATTTATTTCTCCCTTCCATTCTGGGTACCAACTAATCAAACCACACATTGCTCCTGGAAACTGTGTATAAAGTAGTATGATAAAGCAAGCTGCAGAAAAGAGATACATACTCTAATAAACTGCATAGATTATGTTTCTGATGCCAACATGCGGTGTTTTCAAAAATAAATTAGACTTGCATGCTATCACTTTGATGTTACAGATGTATTTCATTTATATTCAGATGAATTTTCTTTTAAACTTGGATGTTATCTAGTTCTTACAATCTTTCCTCTCTTCCCCATCATTAAAGTAGAAAATAAATAGAGGGTAAAACATATATTGTAGCCTCTACTATAGGAGCCAAATAAGATAACAAATTGCTGTAGTCTTCCATTTAATGTTACCCTCCTATTCTAATGAATAGTAACCTTGGTTCATCTTTATATTCAAATATGCTACAGTGTGGTCAGGATCACAGACTAAGTCTTATGACTTCATTTAAATTTAACTGTCAGTTCCAGGTGGGTGAAGCTTATTTTCACTTGTCAGAATGTGAAGAGGTGAACATGTATTTTCAGCAATTACTCAGAAAAGACCCAGTCCTACCAGAAATTGTCACTGCTTACTTAGTGTAGTGCTTAGTCCAGTGAGCAGTCCCACACCACTAGCATATGTATATTATAAACATTCATATAATATATTTTTGTTAAGACCCTGTTGTCCCCAGTCACAGCAGTGTCAGGATTCCCTTCTCACTACCGAATTGGTGGGACTAAAAAGGAGAGAAATAAAACACCCTTATTTTTAATGAACTGTTTTATCACACTGACAGATATAACTTACAATTTCCCCCCAATTCACTTAGTGGTTTTGATCCCCCTTTTGCAAGCAGCACTGGCCTTTTTAATCAAGAGAACGGCTTCAGTTCTGGGAATTGTTCTATGACTAAAGTTACTTACCAGCATAATTGTTTCCCGGATCAGTAATTTTTACTCATTAGGGTGCCTCAAAACCTAACAGAACTGGTTCAGTTCACTCTCAATAATAGGGTAGGATGTGGAAACCCCTGTAAATCTGTGCCCTTTTATCCATGTTTCATCTATGTTCTATAGAGACAACCTCAGTGGTGTGCTGCCTCTGCAACCCTGTAAAGTAGGGTTTGAGGATAGGTTGGAAAAGAGCAAGCATGGGATAAAGTAGGTCTACTTCATCCCTCGCCCCTGCCCCCAAGAGGTGGGATAGTGTAGCTTCAGTATAACTACACAGTCTAATATGGGAGACCTTTTTTTTAATTCCTAATCACTGAACCCCCTTTGATTAAACTAATTAATGCTTACTCTAGTATGTGCAAATATTGTTGTGTGTAGAGGGGGAAGGTACAAGGGTACAATTACTCTTTAATTTTCAGTACCTGATATTGGTGACTCACAACCAGGCCATGGGAAAGGTGTTGCAGACGAGTTTTTCTTATCATGAAACTCTTAGAAGGATGATCGTCACCAGTGTGTAGCCAAGTTTAATCTCTCAGGTGTCATTTGTTTTCCAAGATAACCTATAACTATTACGTGAATGGAAACTCAGAGACTTTGAATGCATATTGATCAAAATGGAGGAAAGCTTGGCACAATATTCTTTTAGCCAGAACTGCTTAGTTCCTTCAGTATTTTTCCCTATCTTATGCTCTAAATTTTAAAATGAAATAAATGGTCCCAAATTAAGTTGTTGAACTGATGTTTACTAGTAATAATACACTTCCAAACAGCTATACTCAACATTCATTTACTTATTGTGGGGCATCTGCTAAAAAGTCCTATTCCTATTTAGGGAATGGCTTCATTTAACTAAGAAATGTGAATTTGAATCCTGATAAACTAATTTGGAAGGAATAACTGAACAAAGACAAATGTTTTTAACAGTGTTGGGACTATGACCAATACTGTGTCTTTCAAATGAAAAAAATGATTCATCTAATTGGACTGAAGTAAATCTACCTTTTCTATACATTCCTGGAGAACAGAATTATGGACTGACTACAAATTGAAAGTTTTATTACTTGTCAGCTAAATAGAGCAGTTTATATTATAGAAAAGGTAACATTTTCTTAAATATGCTCTTCCTCTAAGTTTAGATCTGTTTTAACTTGATTGTTTGTCTTGATATCCACTTTTAATTTCTCTTTCTGATGTCAAGAAAGAGGGATAAACAGCTGTCTTAACAACTGGTTATCTTGGTGTTCACCAATTTAGGCCACCCACTAACAGATGTTTGTAGCATTGTGAAATCTTGGAAGGGAGAAAACTAGCTAGTAAACTTTTTTTGTTAAGTACAACCCTTATAATTGGTGAGCTTAGGACAAGCAGTTATATTTGGGGGGATATTTTCATGTAAAACTGTGGATGTTGCAACTTTTCACTGACTTTTTCCCCCTGAGTTATGTAAGACTCCAACAAAATGAAATTAATGCATAATTTAAATTGGGTGAACAACTTGGAATGATTGGTTTGCCTGGCCCATCTAGCCCCTTTTTCTGTTCATAAATTAATCATGAACAGATTTTAACTTTATGAATGCATTCATTTTTTGTAATTGTTCAATAAGTGTTTTGAATAAACTTTAGCTTAATTAATCACAATCTGTCTCTTCTAACAGTAGCTATTGGACTCTGTGGACACAGACCGTTATCATATTGCAAGGAAATTAATCTGTTACCCAACTCAAGGAACTGGGGTGAAGAAGTAAAATTCACTCTTACCAGCACTTCCGTAGGTCTCACCCCTAATCCAGTTGTCATTCATTTAGTTAATATTCAGACTGGGTGACTGATCACTTAGGGCATGTCTACACAGCAGGGCTAAAGTCAAAATAAGCTATGCAGCTTGAGCTATGACAGCTTTGGCACTGTCTACACAACAGGAAGTCCGAGAGAGAGCACTCTTCCTCCTAGTTTCTTTACTCCTCATAAAATGAGGGTTAAAGAAGTCAGAGTAAGAAGATCTCCAGCTCGACATTATTTTGACATTATGTCAAAATAACTGCTTGTAGTGGAGATGCGGATTATATTATTTTGGAATAACTGCTGTGTTTCCAGTGTCCATTCTGTTTCTTTAGTCTTTGTTTACACATGGGCAATTTTAATCTCAAAGATATTTTTTACTGAAATCAAAGGCAGACTTTACAAACTAGATGTGACTTGACCTGAGAAACTACCAGGTATATTTAAAAAGAAGTAACTCTGAATGTCCATTGTTAGGAAATAATACTCCTAATGATCTTTAGCCCTAGGAACCAGCTACATTTTTCAGTTCTGAGATTAGATATTTTAATAGCTCTACTTAAGTATTTTCTGAACTGTGAAATGCCACAGCTTTTCCCCCTTAGATGACAGCGGATTTTTATAATATCTTTAAATATGTGTAATAAACAACGATATGGGTAATTAGTTGTGGAGACTGTCAACTAAAAAGCTCTTAATTACACAAATCTACATGCACCCACAGAGTGACGGATGTTCTCGAAATCCTGGCATTTAAATAACTTTAAGATTTTTGTTTGGTTTGTAGTAGATAAATCACAGTTAAATGAGTGTTTATTCAAAAATGCATTTTAGAATCTATTCTGTTACATTATTTTAATACTAGTGTAATTTCTCTGATTAAATTGCAATGATATAACTGGCATAACAGTAGACAATCAGTATCTTGATGCTCAGATTCTGTGAAATAGTGTAAAATTGTGGGGGATTTTTATGCTAATATACATTAATCTTCATGTCCACCACAAAGGTAATATTGCTGCTAGTTGATCTTCATCCTCAGAAGCCAACACAGTCAATCAGTACAAATACACACTTTGCTTATCACACTGTATTCAAGATCAGATTCTTCTCTCATTTTCCACGCTGGAAGGGTAAGTCTACACTTGGAGCTGGAGGTGTGATTCCTAATTGAAGGAGATGTACCCCTGCTACAGTGATTAAGGGAGCATGGTAAAAACAGAGTGTAGCTTTGTGGTGGCAGAAGAAACTAACCGCTCTGAATGCATGCCTGCCTGAGACATTCAGTGTGGCTAGTCTGACCTGCTCATCATGTCTTCAGCTTAAAATGTTATGTACTCATTTTGTGGTGTAATTCTGAGTTCATAATTGACTAAATAACACATTAAGAAATCATTCCTAGATAATTGCGTTACAGGTTCAACCTCTCCAATCCAGAACTCTCTCGTCCCGAAACATCCGTTATCTACAATTATTTTAGTTTGCTGGATGTTCACTTTTCATGGGGGTGGCCAAAGTTTCCCACAGTCCCATAAAGTCTGTTTATAGCCATCTGTCCTAGCTCCATGTTCTGTGCTGTTATTTAGCTCTAATTTACCCCTAAATGTCCTCTAACAGCACAGTAAGCAGAGGAAGTGTTGTAATGCTGCTAGACAATATTGACCTCCCATGGTCCAGAAAATTTTCTCATTTGGCACTGGTCAGGTCCCAAGGGTTCCAGACTAAAGAGGTTCAAACTGTAGCTTGTGGTGTGGTCAAATTCCAGGAGCATGCTATGATGACCAGACTTCATCAGAGCAAGGAGGTGAGGGGACCTTTCTGCTTCCTTTTCTGAGGGTGGCAATGGCTGACCTAGTGAGGAGGGCTTTAAAACTAGGCTCCATGGTAGCAGGTGGCCAAAGTTTACCGGTAAGTGAAAAATATGGAGACCTGGGAGATGAATCAGAATTGGGAGGGAGCATTGGCTATAATAGCAGAAATAAAGGAGGGGCAAGGCAGAACTGCTCAGGGTAGGGGAGAAATCAAATCAGTATCTTAGATGCAAGAAGAATGAGAAATAAGCAGGAAGAACTTAAAGTGCTACTAAATAAAAACAGGATGTGCCAGGAATGGGATTGCTTCTCATAAAACCAAAGAGAATCTCCAAATTAAGTACAGTTTTCAAAATTGACATAATTGAATGAATGTGGAAAGACTGAACCAAGATGAACCAGAAAAATATAATGAAACTAGAATAGGATCGCTTCACAATAAACCTTATAGAAAATAGATAAAATGGAGAAATTTGGAGTGGCAGTCTGTTTTGGCACCACTAAATCAACGTTTAAGGTTTGAAAACTAGAAGACAGTGTTATTACAAACCAAATCGACTATAGTCCTTTTTTGTTAAAACTTAGTGAATAAAAGTTTATAGAGATGAAGAAAAAATATACTTGATGGAATTCCCATTTTAAAAAAATTAAACAAATTTTAACAATCCCTTTAAGAAATCTAAAATAAAAATTAACTTCATATAAATAACACTGCATTTTTGAAAAATGCAATAATTAAAACATGTACATTTTCCTTTTATTAAAAAGTAACATAATTGAATTACAGACCTGAACAACTCTGGGCAAATCTTTTAATAACCTATAAAAACTTCACTGTCCTAGAACTGGTTTACCTGAAGTGTTGCCACTCTCCTGGGGCCCAGCTACCACAGGTGCTGTAAGCATGGGTGCTTGATCTAGGTCTCTCATGAGAGAGTGCACTGTCACATGGGGAGAGGAAAGAAATAGAACCCAAGCAGCTGATTCCAACCAGGCAATCATCTCCTGGTATGTCTACATTGCAAGGTAAGCACAGGGTTAGTGGGACTTGAGTCTACTGAACCATATTACCCTGGGCTTGAGTATCTAAATTGCATTTTAACCCAGAGCTAAGACTTTCAGTCCATGCTTGAGCCTTGAGATCAGATGCCCACAATGCAGTGCATGGATGCAAACTGAAATAATATCAGAGTCCTTACACCCACCCTAAAATGGGGCCATTCTAGTCCTAGGGCCATGGTGCACTGTGTGACAACTTTACTGCCCACCCTGCATTCTTTGAGGAAGCAGCTTGCTTTACAAAAGGCTTGATCAGTTCACTTTCCATTGCAAACCCAGGAGATAGTGTGCTGGGAGATGGGTAATCAGAAGAGAGTGGATTGGTGCTGACCTGACCTCCTGGCTTCTATTTTCAGTAGAGTGGATTGCAAATTGGTCAGAGAGAGAACTAAAGAATTGTGGAATATTTCTGACTGACTCGCAGGGCTACATTTACATTGCAAAGCAATAGGGTTCCAAGCTTGGGTCCTAGCTTAACTACTGCTTAGACCATCCATGTCTCTGGGGCCCTAGATCCGAGCTTTGAGTTGGCACAATTGAAGTGTAGATGCAAGTTGGGTTAGTCTGGAGCCCAGGCTCAAGTATAAGCTTGTGTTTGTGTAGATGTTCTGTCTGAGTCTGCTGAAAGAGGGGCCAGGGCATATACAAGCCAGAGCCAAATAAGTCCAAAGTAAGGGAAGGATGAGACAGTACTCTAAAAAGCTAGAAGTACATGAGGGGTGGGGTGGGAGAGAGGGAGTGAGAAGGGGTGCTGAGAGCCTCTCTGAGTGCTAGGTGTATGGGAGAGCGGAGTCCTAGAAGAGGTGTGCATACCCCCCCGACCTCAGAACTGCCCGGAATTTAAAGGCTCTGGGGCTTCAGGAGTCACCACTGCTGCAGCAGTGTCTGCAGAAGCTTGGAGCCCCAGGCCCTTTTAAATCGCCAGGCCCTGGGATAATTCCCCCACTTTGTTCTCCCCTTGTTGGTGGGAGGTAGGAGTGAGTGATCAAGCTCCAGAAAGGAGTGAGAAAGAGGCAAACACCTGCTGGGAAAAATATACTGAGCTTGGTGAAACTTGAGCATAAGCTGTTGCTGCTTCCCCAGGAAACTGGACTTACTGTAGAGGTACAGGTAGAACCTCCCAAATCTGGGACTCTTTGTTCTGGCAACATCCATGGTTTGGCAGGGCCATGGATGTTGCTTGGCCAAAGAGCACCGGAAGCGGCAGTGGGAGACAACATGGGGGCCATGGGGAGCTCAAGCTGAACCAGCAACAACTGGGCCGGACAGCAGTTAGGGAGCTTCTAACCTAGCCGGAGAACCCTCATCATCAATGGGGCCAGGCATGGTTTGAGAGCCCTCACCCTGGCAGGGGAATCGTTGGCATCAGTTGGGCCAGGCAACTGGGGAGTCCCAGCCCCAGCAAAGACATACACACACACACACACACACACACACACTCTGGCTGCAGAAGGGCTGCCGCGGTGGGAGGCCCAGCTAGGGAACCTCTGGCAGCATCAGGGCTGGCAATGGCCAGGCACCCCCTGCCAGAATACCAGGAAACCCTGGTGGCAGCGGGTCTGGGATGACTGGTCAGCACCAGCTGAGAATGCCTCAGCTGAAGTGGGGCTGGTGGAGGTGAGCAGCCCCATTAGGGAACCCCAGGGAATTGCTGGCCGCAGCAGTGCCAGCCCTAGCAAAAGGGAGGGGTGCCTGGGCAGCCCCTTCCAGGGAACCCTGGGGAACACCCTGTGTCAGCAGGGGCATAGTGGCCAGGTGGTCCCAGCTATGAGCCCCTGGGGATGCTGAAGCAGCCTGCGGAGCCCTTGCTGGGCCAGCATTAAAGGGGCCAGGGCAGGGCAGGGAGCCCCAGGGAGAGGAGCCCGGAAGCAGGCAGCCAACAGCACTGACCTCCTCTGATCCAGCAAACTTCCTGATTTGGGACAGCTCAGGTCCCGAGGCTGCCAGGCCAGGGAAGTCCAACCTGTAACTAAATTATGGGATGTGAGACTAGAGATTTTGCGTGTACATAATAAACTAAATAAACTAAATACTAAATTCAGCCTTTTATGTATTATTACATATTCTACTTCTCTGGGTTTTTTTTCTTCTATCTCCTTCTCTCTTTCCCCTTTATTTTTTCTATGGCGGTCAAGTCATCCTGGATCAACAGATGATAGTTTGATACCTCTCCCACAAAAGAGCCTCTGAATCTTGCTCCCGCCGAGGTCCAAAATATCCTGCATTTGGTGATCTTCCAGGCACGCTGAAGATGGCCTCTGTTTGATCCAACAACAATAAAGGAATGGGAATAAGTTTCTGTAGGCATCTGTCTGCCTGAGTTCAACTTAGCATTGTTTGTGAGCTGCTAGAATTTTATTAGGTTGTACATTTAATTAACATTAAGGCACTGAGTGCTTTGGGTAGGTATCTTTCATTATTTTAAATCTAAATAAAGACACATTTGCAGACAGTAATGAAGTAAGGCTCAACCACAGTTCTGTGTGGGAGCGTAAATATTAGAATCACAAATACTTTCGGAAAAGCCTCTTTCGAAAAAGAGCGTCTAGACTACAATCAGTACTTTCAAAAAAGCAAGCCGCTTTTTTCGAAAGAGAGCACCCAGGCAGTCTGGATGCTCTCTTTCAAAAAAGCACAGTTTGCATTACATAGTGCCTTTTTTCGAAAGAGCACTTTCGAAAAAAGGCATTATTCCTTCATAAAACGAGGTTTTCCATGGTTGAAAAAACTGCCGCGTTCTTTCGATTTACTTTCAAAAGAACGTGGCAGCAGTCTAGATGCAGGGGAAGGTTTTTTTAAAAAAGGCCACTTTTTTCGAAAAAACCCTATAGTCTAGACTCACCCTAAGTGATTGCTTATGGTTATATAAAGAAGACATGTCAAACCCAAGAATAGAACATGGCTTTTCAGGCTCTCCTTTACAAACCTCAGCTCCGGGGCTGACCTCCTAATATTCTGCTCTCTCATTTATTACGTATAATGGTAATTTACATTAAATAATCTGTTGGGCTATGTCTTTCTCTCCTTTTAACTCAAAGTTTTATTAACAGCTCCAAAGAACTCTAATTGGTGGGAGTGGGTGGGAAAGATTTATTGGCAGTACAATTTCACACCATGAAGGCTAAAAATGTCTTTATTGACAGGAGGAGGTTGGTGAGCAATGAAGCCCGAAGAGTTTACCACTGCCATCCCTAGCAATTTATTAACTTTAAATGTTCAACCACTTGCGTAAAAATGATTATTTGATGAACTGTGGTAAGCTGTGATGCATGTAGGCAATTTCCTTTTGTTTAATGTCAGGAATAGTTGCTACATAACCTTACAAATAATTTTGCTAGAAGGTCTATTTGGTTTTCCATTCATTAAGTAGGTAAACTGTAATTTCATTTGTATCAGAACTAGAGTGTGGAGGAGCAAAATGAATATTAGCCAGAGGTCTCTTTTTATTATTATTATTATTATTATTATTATTATTTCATAAAATTACAGTTGAGCTACACATCTTGCAAAATGAGCCATTTCATGCAGACTTCATGCACTATGCAATTATCTAATTGTATTTCTAGTTGCACAAAAGAGTTAACTTGACTGCCTTACTGTAAAATAGATGCTGAAATGTCGATTCCCCATTGTTAAATAATGGTTTCTGATAATAAAAGGTCTGTTGGGCTACCTTGGAGCCTATTGTTCTGAAATTCAATTTGAAGCATATATGAATTGGTGTACTGCCAGGAGTAGCACTTCTCGAAGTCTCAGTGGATCTGGCCCTGTAGAGTTCATTACTTTTAAGAATGGCTAGTTTTGCTGCAGAAAAGACAAATTGTGTTTATGAAATGATAGATTGTGTCATCCCAGCTACAAGGTGCTACCAAAAGGCAAATCAAATTCCTCAAAACTGGTTGGAGCCGCAGATTTAATGGCAGGTTCATAAGCCTGGATTTGTAAATACTGCTTAGGCCTCTAGAGAAAATCTGGGATGAGTTCATATTCTTTCAACTTTGTATCTCATATCTAATGACCCAGGGGTGTTCTGATAATTATTTTTGCTATTTAAATTCCCCAAACATACACATTCAGTTGTTGAAATTTGCTCACAACATTTTTCTTTATTCCTCTCTAGTGTTTGCATTAGGATATAACCTATTCAGTTCTATGCTTGTTTTAGCTTTTATGTTTCCCATTGCTATACAAATTAGATTCATTGCTTATATTCCCTTTCACTTACCAAAAGACTAAGCAGCGATGCACAGTATGACGTCCCTGTGTTGTGAGCTTGGTGTCCCATTACACAGGGACAAATCTCCTCTCAATTTATGCTTGCATAGCAGCAGAGTAACACTGCTGAAGTCAATGGGCATTACTCTGGATTCTTGTCAGTCCAAGGAGAATCTGACCCAGTATGTCAAAGCCAGTGCTATTTGGTTATGTGGAATTCACTGTGATTTACTGTACTTGTAGCTGACATTTATTTGATACTCAGGAAATGAAGTGCAGATCCCTGAGGAGTCACTGGCAAGCTTTAAAACCTGTCATTGTTCAAACTCAGGTTGAGAGAAAACAGAAGATTTTCATTTCTTCATAAGCTTTTTTAAAACAGAGTGAGATTCCCAGCTGATGTAAACTTTCATAGCTCCAGCTAATACAATTTACACCAATCTACAAGCTAAGGATCTAAGGAACATGTTAAGCAAAAAACTTTTGGTAAGGCTTTTGAACAACATATGGGACAGATCCCCCCCGGCTAGTTTAAATTGTATGTTAATTTTCTATTTTAAAATGTATTGTTCATAAAAATAGAACCATTTAAAAAGTTTTTTGGTCTAAACTTTCCAAAACCAAAAAGATCTAGAATAAAGGCCCGCAATTACCACGCTGTGCTTGCTCCCATTTTTGCTATCCTACAGTAAACAATCAGGATCAGCCACAATCTGATCTTGCATGTATTTCTCAGTCAAAACTCCCATAGTAGCAAGTGAGCAGTGTGCTAAAGCAAAACAATAGCATAGGCCCTCTAGTCACTATTAACCTATTCTGGTACCCAGGTCTAGATGTAGCTTGTAGCTGTGTGAGAAGACCCATTGGTTTCAACAGGACTTCTCTCAGTGTAAGGTGATTTTCACATAGCTAAGTGTGGCAGAGTTAGGCACAGTGTAAATGTCTAAAATGGAGTTTTAGCCTTTGAGTCTGCAATGAGCTCTGTACATGGAGACCATTAGGAAACTCATTCCAGGATACACATGCTGAAATTTTAAAACTGAAAATCTGACTAAATTTAAAGTTGCTAGAGCATCTAGTAGGAAAACATTTCTATATTGACTGGCTATATTTTCAAATGTTCGGTGCCACTAAATGAAGCACTTGAATGAGCAATGACAGCTAGTGTAAACATTCACATCTTTTTTCAGAAGAGGTGCAGCTGAGACTCAGATGTGATGGATATGTGTGGATAGGCATATTGGAGTTGAGACTAAGAAAATTTACCCTCCCTGAAATCTTGAAAGGCATAAAGTTGAGCACCAGTGCCAAGTGTAATGGAATAATAAATGTCACAGGGTGTAAATTTTTTTACAGTAGTGTTTCTTTGTACTTACATGGAAGACCTACAATCAGATTGTGATTTCCCTTAATCGTTGTTTAATTATTTTTCTGGAGTAACTTTTCATTTATTGTTTTTGGATGGATAGATGGTGAATTTTCAAAATTTAAGCAATACTGCTTGTGATTGGTCAGATAAGCCATAAGAACTGACAAACTTTGGTTCAAGTTCATGTATACCTTTGTATACCAGGACCATTCACAAGAACTAAACATTAGGTCTGGCCACACACCTGAACATCTCTCACATAAGATTCTCATATTTTGAAATTTGCTTTCATTCTGATTTGAACCAAAAAGTTGAAATATCAATATATGTAATGGAACAGAGTTCTTTGAAACACACATTCAGTTGAAACAAAGCATTTAAATGTTTCTGGATTGAAGTATTTTGTTTTGGCATGGTTCTATATTAATATTTTTGGGAGAAGGGAGGATGGCTTCGGTCTGTCATATTGGACTGTCTAGTATATGTCTGGTAAAACTTCGCTTCCTGTTCGTTGGTCGGAAGAAGCATCCTTTTTTCCCACCCTGCTAGATTCTGTCAGAATTCTATCCTCTCGCTATATTGCTGGATTGGAAAAGTGCTTCACTCCCTATTGTCTCTTTATTTTTGACCAGATCAATTGCATTCTCTCCCTATCTGCATCCTAACCAATGATTGGGAAATGGAGTATCACTGTGCTCTTCTTCTGTAAAGGGCATCAATTGACCTTAACCCCATAGATTTTTCAGCATCTAAGCACCAGGACTGACTACCACTGTTGTGCCTGAACAAACACACACAAGAGAACAGAATGTTTTGGAGTTTGTTTTAATGTTTCGGCAAACACTACAGATATACAAAGCTGTCGCTGATGTTGATGTCAAGAAACTGGAAATCCCCACGTTGAAGCTAATGTCACAGAAGGGGGGTGGCTCTTGAATTAAATGTCAGTTTGTTCTTACCTTCTTTCAGGAGCCACCGTTGAAGGTTAGTTCAAGCTACTTGATCTTTGGCAACAGGCAAGTTGTACAGAACGAGAGCAAAAGATTCCTTTCTCTAAGTGAAGGCTAACATGATGCTCCTAGATTTGCAGGTTCTTCATACTTGGTTAATTTCCACTTTGAATTAATGTGAAAACTTCAACAACTATGGGCAATGTTCTACATGATTACAATTATTTCCTTATGAGTGAAGAATGGAGAAGTGTTGCACAGAAACCATTCCCATCTTCTAAGACCCCAATGGGAATATCTGTTTGCCAGCATATTAAAGATTCCATAGTGTAATTCCAGGCAAAAGATTCCAGCTGCCTTGTTATATTAAAAAAATTCTGTTGATATACAAGAATTACTTTATTTTGATTGCCTCTTACATTATACATTTTGAATTCAGGATCCATACTTCTTCATATGGAAACTGATGTTTTATTTTGTGCCTTTGTATAAAAGCAGTAGTAATTAGCAGATTATTCAAATTCTGTCTCCCAGGTACTTTACTGTATGTCACAGGCCTCATTCTTGTTGTACGGAAAAGTAGCAGAATAGGCAGCAGGATTAAAATATACAAAATGAACTATTTTTCACACAACACAGTCAACTTCCTGCCAGGCATTGTGGTTAAGGCCAAGGCCATAACAGGGATGTAATGAGAACTAGATAAATTTATGAAGTATAGGTCCATCGATGGCTATTAACCAGGATGAGCAAAGATGGTGTCCCTCATCTCTGCACTCAAATGCCTGTTTTGTTAATTCCCTCCATGGCACCTGGCATTGACTACTGTCAGAAGAAGGCTACTGGGCTACATGGACCTTTGATCTATTCCAGTATGGCTAGTCTTATGAATATATGCAATAAGCAGATAATCTTTTTAAAATATATTGCCTCCCAATTTATTTTTTTGCAAAAGGTTATGGAAGCTGGAATAAAAGTGAGACCTACTTTCTTTACTTCTGTACAGTAACTTCCAAGTATATTTTTTGCCAAAGTAGCAAGTCAGTATTTTACAGTGTAACTGCCACCAGCTGACACTGAAAAGCAAAAAATATCAAACTCCAACAATCTACAAACTGACAGCAGAGGGCACCCATATCCTGCAATGCAGAATAACCCAGTTGCTTTTCTATGTAAATTGTACAATAAATCTTTATTTTCTCCTACCTGCTTAATGCAAAGAAGCCAAGTCAAGCCATTTTTAGCCAATCTTTAAGGCTGAATAATGTATAATTGTTATACTAATGCAATTTCAAGCCTATCATATCCTCTGCCTCTGCACACACACACAAAAAAACCCCTGTACATCAAAATGTGTTAGTCTTACAAACAGATTTTCTTTATGAAATTTAACGGTTTATTGTTTTTTATTTCAATAATACATTTCTATGCTATTGGCAGTCTTATGCATTTTCAAGCATCATTATGAAAATCTTATTGATTTGTATCATAATCATGTTAATACAATGCAACAAACAATACTGGAGAAAATGTTAGTTGAAGTGGTGCATCAAAATATCAACTGATTCTTTGAAAATGACTGCCTGAAATACCATCTTGCTGAAAACTACGAAAATAACTTATCTAAATAGTAATTAAATCCATTGGTTGTTTACTGATTTTATGTTAATTTAAGGTAAAAATAAATTGTTTTTGTACATTGCAATAACTGTCATTCAAATACATTGATCTTTAGCCCATTCTTAGCTTTTATGAAACTGATATCAATGTAATCTCCTAACATTTAAACATGGTAT
Organism: Rafetus swinhoei; assembly: GCA_019425775.1. Classification (NCBI taxonomy): domain Eukaryota; kingdom Metazoa; phylum Chordata; order Testudines; family Trionychidae; genus Rafetus; species Rafetus swinhoei. The sequence goes on along the minus strand of CM033437.1, from coordinate 182,172,584 downwards.
GGTCTAAACCTCCCTTAAGTGGTAAGCACAGAAAATATTTCTTTAATAAATATTTGATGAAAAAAGATTACTTTATCTATTCACTAGTCTCCAAAGTAATATATGTTCATTAGTAGTAGATGAAAAAGAGTATTTAATATTCCTTGTTTACAACAGAAGGTCACATGGAAGAGTACATGAATATGTAAGTTGTGACCTTCACACTTTGTCAGCTTTAACAACAGTGGAGTTGTTTTCCTCGTATATTCTGTCTTGTGTTTGATTTCTGTCTTTAATTAAAGCAATTAAATTCACTTTCAGTGACAGCTATAAATGCACTATGATTGACAAAAATGGATGTCTTTTTTTGGTTACATTTATTCTTTTTAGTTGAAAATATTAAATTACTGATTAAAAATGGAAATAAGTCATTAAAAGGTTCATCTTCACTCATGCCTGTACAATAAAAATGACAGATTTACTTATCTACTTGTAGTATCCAAAATCAAGAATGAATTTAAGGACAGTTTTGAGTTTGAAGGATTCCACTTTATAAACACACAAACTAGGCCAGATAAACACTTCTAGGTGCCAAAGGCTATTAGATTTTGTAGAGCTCCCTGGGCTCTGGGGTGGAACCAAAAATTAGGATATCAGTGAGTAGGAAGGGGCTGCCAAGAAGCGGAGTGCAGCTGCAGTTTCTCAGTGGGAGGAAGGGTGCATCAGTAAGCTAGGGGTCTGGAGGCAGGGTCTGACAGGGAGGTAGGGAGCAAGGGATTGGGATACTTACCTAGCACTTACCTACCAGAGGTATCCTGGAAAAACTCTGCTGCGTCCAAGGAATGCGTTTTCACTTCTGCTTTTTTTTTTTTGTGGAAGAGCAAATGCATTTTTTTTTGGCGGAGCCCTGTACGCTTCGTTCTATGAGGGATAAGGGCTCCGCCATAAGAGGAGGCTTTTCTGTCATTTGGCCACATCTAGACAGGGCCAAATCGCAGAAAAGCCTCTTCCGGAAAAGCAATTGGAAAAAGCCTATAGTATAGACCTAGCCTCAGGGAGGAACAGGTGTCTCTGGGCCTCTCTGTGCTTGCAGGCATTACCCCCACCACTCCCATTGGCTGTGATTTCCTGCCAATGGGAGTGATACGGTGGAGCCTGAAAGTGAACACCAGTAGTGACAACACACGTGGCTCCAGCTGTGGGGGGAAGAGCAGTGCACAGAGCCACTTACCCCTCCCTCCTACACCAGGAAGAGCTGCACCATGTAGAAGCTTTAGTGGCTGCATCCCAGGGCTCTGAGCTAAGAGGGCCCCAGTTTGTTGCCGCTTTCATAATCTGGCCCTGACACGAACAGGAAATGATGATGGCTAAAAAGGTTCCCCATTCTGTGCTCTCTCACAATGAACATTTTTTTATTTACTTCAGGTTCGCAGTGCTATTATCTAGCACAAACATTTCTTTACAAACTAGCAGATTGCTCTTTCAGCTATAACTTTCAAGCATTGCTACTTAGAACAAAAAGTTAGTTACTGGAGCTGGTCAGGCATGTTCCATCAAGGTGCTTTCTTTTTTTTTTTTTGGTCAACTGCACTTGGGACAGAAGAACCCCAAGCATTGTTACAAGCTGGGGACCAACCAGCTAAGTAGTAGTTCCGCAGAAAAGGACCTGGGGATTACAGTGGATGAGAAGCTGGATATGAGTCAACAGTGTGCCCTTGTAGCCAAGAAGGTTAATGGCATATTAGGTTACATTAGGAGGAGCATTGCCAGCAGATCCAGAGATGTGATTATTCCCCTTTATTCGCTTTTGTGAGGCCACATCTGGAGTATTGTGTCCAGTTTGGGGCCCTCCACTACAAAAAGAATGTGGACGCATTGGAGAGGGTCCAGCGGAGGGCAACGAAAATGATTAGGGGGCTGGAGCATATGACCTACGAGGAGAGGCTGAGGGAGTTGGGTCTGTTTAGTCTGCAGAAACGAAGAGTGAGGGGGGCATTTGATAGCAGCCTTCAACTTCCTGAAGGGGGGTTCCAAAGAGGCTGGAGAAAGGCTGTTCTCAGTAGTGACGGATGGCAGAACAATGAACAATGGTCTCAAGTTGTGGTGGGTGAGGTCCAGGTTGGATATTAGGAAAAACTATTTCACTAGGGGTATGTGTAGACTACATGGCTCCATCGACGGAGCCATGTAGGTGAGGTTTCTAGACAGGGAAATGAAGCAGCGATTTAAATAATCACCGCTTCATTTACATAAAAATGGCTGCTGCGCTGTCGATTAGCTGTTTGGCGGCACAGCGCGGTAGTCTGGATGCTCTGCAGTCAACAAGGGAAGCCCTTGTCGACCGCCCCGTTATGCCTCGTGGAATGAGGTTTACCGAGGCGTACGACAAGGGCTTCCCTTGTCGACCGCGGAGCGTCCAGACTACCGCGCTGTGCCGCCAAACAGCTGACCGGCACAAGGCGGGAGCCATTTTGATGTAAATGAAGCGGCGATTATTTAAATCGCCGCTTCATTTCCCTTTTTCGAGTACAGTAATCTACATGGCTCCATCGATGGAGCCATGTAGTTTAGACATACCTTTGGAGAGTGGTGAAGCACTGGAATGGGTTACCTAGGGCAGTAGTGGAGTCTCCATCCCTAGAGATTTTTAAGTCTCAGCTTGACAAAGCCCTGGCTGGGTTGATTTAGTTGGGATTGGTCCTGCCTAGGGCAGGGGGGCTAGACTTGATGACCTTCTGAGGTCTCTTCCAGCTCTATGGTTCTATGATTCTATGAACTGCAGTTTCAGAAAGCCAACATTTTCAGTGGGAATCACTGAAGTATATATTGAGTGTCCCATGCGTATGGTGAATCATGGAAGATGTAGTTTGGCTGGTTCAGGAGAACAATGGCAAGAGGCACCTTACCATGAGGCACCAAGGCTGCTTAGATTCCATTCAAAAGGTAAATATTTTGAGTTGCTTGGTTTCAGGATGAAAACAAATGTCAAAATATAAGAATTTGCAATTTCTAAACAGTTCTAAAAAACAATGGTGTTGTCAAATGTAGTCCAGTCTATAGAGGATGGCTCCTTTTCCTCTGGATCTGTGGGTGACCAGTCATTCTCATTACATCCCTATAAATCACAGGACATGGGGAATTTGGTCAGGACTAAACAACACAAACAACATGGAGTCCTCATCAGGGTTGGGCAGCAAAAGAATCTAGGGGATCAGGCCTGTGCTGAGTCTGAGCAAACAGTCAGATCTCCTAGCTGTTTAACTGGGGACCAACAAGTACAGGCTTCTGGCTTAAGAGAAAGCCAGAATGGACTGGGGTGGGCAGGAGAGACACCAACCCACCCACTCCACTGTGTCCCAGCCCAAGGAGTCAGTGGGGATCTGAACCACAACATGCTGACTCATTCCCTGTCAGTGTTACCACCTCACAGGTATTCACTGTCCGTAGGCCACTTGCACATTGCCCCTTCTAGGTGTATCTGTTGGTCCAGAAGGGTAACCAGGTTGATAAGAGCCTCTGTCACCAGTTCCAGCTCATTCCTGTTGGATCAGCTGGTAGTCCATGTCCTCCAGAGTTGGATCAGCCAAAGGTCAAGATAGTCTGGGCCAGTGTGATGGGCCTGCCGGGGCCTGCACTGAGCCCAGCGGGACTCCCCCCGCTCTCCCAGCATGGGGGCGGGGCAGCACCACGCTGGAGAGCAATGGCTGTTGCGCCGGGCCTGTCAAGGCCAGCACAGAGCCCAGCGGGGCTCCAGCAGCCCAGCTGGAAAGGGGGAGGGGCTGAGCAGCGCTGGGGAAGGATGGCTGTCAGCCACTGGCGCTGCACCTCCCGCGGTCTATCGCAGTGTGCGGGGGTGGAGCCCCGACCCCTGGGCCCAGCGTCCCAGGACATAGGGATGCCAAGGAGGTGGGGCAACGCGTCGGGACGGCCCTTGGTGGGCCAGCTGAAAAGGCCCCGAGGAGGAAGCAGCGGGGTGGCTCGCATGGCAGGAGACGCCGGACACCCTGGGGGGAATGCTTCACTCCGCCTAGGTGGAAGAGCTGACAGAGCCTTCCTGGAGGCCGGAGCAGCGAGACAGGAACCTGAGAGGACTACAGAGCGGTAAGCTCTAAGGGCCCATCCGGAGGGACCCACACACGGGAGCGGGATAGGAAGCAGCCCTGGGGCAGAGCCCGGGGTTTTTGGCGCCCAAGGGCTGACGCGCTTTGGGGTGGAACCCTGTCAGCCAAGTAAGGGTTAAACACCCTGAACCCTTAGGGCCCCAGGCTGGGACCTGGTAGAGAGGGAGGGCCCAGGTCCCCCTAAACCCCTCCTCCCACGCACTGTACTTTAGTTGTATACGGCATGATCATCTAATCGGCCTCGAGAGTGAAGACTGTCACTGTTGAGCCCCAAAGTAGGGGCAGGATCTAGGGGCTGAGGGACCCCGGGGATTCCCCTCCTCCCCCCCACCAGACCTTCTGAGATGGTGGGCTCCCAGGGCCCCATCCTCTGGCCAGAGAGGGGAGCTCGCACCCATAAACCCGCCACAGCCAGTCATGGAATCATAGGATTAGAAGAGACCTCAGGAAATTATCAGCTCCAACTTCCTGCTAAAAGAAGAACCAATGCAGTCATCTGCTCCCTCCAGCTTTGCAGCAACCTCCCATCACAGAAGCTCAGAGGCGATATCTGTTCCTTCCTGCATCTAGGGCCCCATCAGCTTTCTACTCTGCCCTTTATACTTCTGATCCTATCCCTTGGTTTCTAGGACTTGGGGTGAGAGTGGTGTGACCCTGCCCCCTAGGACACAGGGACCTGCTCCTCTCCCTCTTGGTGGGTGAGCAGTCTGCCTCACTACACCGGGGAAGAAGAAATTGTTTCAATGATATGTTTGTCTGTTCATCAGATAAAATAAACAGTTTGCAGCCAAAATGGCTGCCCTATTAAGCCTTTTTGCTAAGTTGAACATCTCTGGTATTAATGCACAGGGGTTTTTTAATAATGTAACCCTGTTTTTGCTGCACTAGAAGTGCTATTTGGATGGCAGGGGCGTGTCAAGCTTAGAAGAAAAGAGAGAAATGGGACAGACTGCAAAATACAGAGAGGGAACATCCAGACAATAGGACAGAGGGAGAAAAGCATGTTTATCTATCATATCTAGAATTTTTTTCTCACAAGTCACTTGGTATCTTCTATCTGTTTCTCCAACAGCAGAGCTGGAAAAATGTATTGCTGCTTTATCTTGTTTATGAACCTGTTTGTTGGCTTCCTTTCCTCATTAATAACATGCTGAAAATGCAATCTTCAGCTATTGCCTTTCTGCAGTATCTTGTCATGTTCCCTGTTTCCAATATTTAGACACAAGTCAAAGGATAACAACTTGCTTCCTTTCTCTTAAGTTCAAAAGAGTAAACCAAACAGTGTAAACTGTGCTTCATCACTCTGATTTTGATATACATTTCATTAAGTCCCTTTTCTTCCATACATTAGCATTTCCTTCTCATTTGCATACTATATGCATATATAACATTGAATATGAAGGTGTCAGCTCAAAGAGGGCCAAGCAAAAATCATGCACATTTAAAACCAAAAACTAATATGGGAAAGGCATTGCTGCCCTTAAATGGGCAGTTATTTACAATATTGGCTGAAAATGTCAGTTTAATAATCCAGGGCAAAATTGTATTCTCCTATAGAGATACCCATGGGAGAGAAGGGGCGGAGGGAAATTGCTGCAGATAGATTTTTTTATGGTATTTAAGAAAATGGCCTCCTTTTACAAGAGGAATTTACCAAGTACTCTATCCCCATCTCACTGGTCTGATAAAAACATATCAAAATTTTTCATCAGAATTGTTTCCACAAAAAAGCCTTTACATTGTTTGCAAATTATTATATATTTTTTTCATTTTCAGTTAGCTCTAATTTTATACAGTCCAGAGTTGGATATGATCTGGACACTTACATCTCTTGTCTAAAGTAATAATTCCTGTGACAACTATATTCATTAGAATCAGTATTAAAGTCCGTAACTTCCAGGGCAGTTGCAATAACTCTACATACTGGTTAAAATGTTATTGGCAGATGAAAAAAACCTGTTAAATTATTAGAATAAGACATTACATTTCTCTGTGGGCAACTATTCAAAGCACACATATGGCCACAACTGGCATTTTTCCTGGAATTTTCTGTAGAGAGATCAGCCTCTGAATGGATATGAAGAGTTAAGTGACCTCTGACGTGTAAACAGTGTTCCTTACAGTTTAGGGTTTAGGAAGGCCAATGTGGGAAATCCTGCTCTGCCTGTGCCACTATTTTACTTGTTTGATTAGTGACTGCCATCTCCAGGTCCATCCATATGCACTTTCAACATTTTGTACAATGCTTATTAGAAAATGAAGATCGATTTCCTGTTAATAATCCCTTTCTTTTGAAACAGATGACCTTGAAAAGCTCCTGTAAAAATATTCTAATGCTTACAATCATATCCTACCTATGGCAAGCTTTAGAGATAGCAAATATATATCCATCCTTAATTTTGATTTTGTAGTGGCTTACCTAAAATATTGATTCTGTGTAAAATTCTAATTTTGTTGTTTGTTTGCTCTGATTCAAAATGTCAAATGCTTTTCATCAGACAAAAGGTCCTGAAAACTTCTGATTCAAAAAGCTTGAATTTTGTCATGTCGATGTTTTCATCTGAAGACACTAATTTAGTCAACCATGGGTTGAAAAGTTTCGTGAATCATAGAATTTCCATGAGGCATGAGGATGATTCTGCCTCTATAATAGGCCATGGTGTAGTTTGGGAGGTGGTCTAGTCATAGAAAAAGGGAACATGAGGGTTCCACTACTACAACTTCTATTAGGCATTACAGCAGCTTATGCAGAAGCAAAGATTAATTTTGCCCCAGACTAAACATTTTTTCTGATGGAAAATTCAAACAAAATCAGGCATTTCCTACAGAGAACTTTGACTCTGATGAAACCCCATTTCAGATGGGAAAATCATATTTACAAGGAAAAGGAATTACACTAAACTGTAATGCATAAAAATCACTGTGTGCTGTGACATAGTTGTCAGTGGCTGCCTTATAATAAAGACATAACACACAAATAAAGATGTGGCCAAGAGAGTCATCTGACTTGGTGCAGGGTTACACAAGTTATAATATTCATATTCTATGAGAGGAATCAGTATCTATTGACTCCTAAGTATTCTTTCTAGTTTTACCTCTGACTTCCTCCTGTGTGCTCTATAGTTTTTGTCTAGACTCAGAATTAAAGATGTTGGGCTTAATTGTGCTACTCAATACAATCTAATTTGACCAGTTTAGCACGCATGAAAATATACATGGTTGCTCTTCCAGAGTTCAATTTAGCGGGTCTAGTAAAGACCCGCTAAATTGAACTCAGAGGGCGTCCCTGTCAGCACCGGTACTCCTGTTCCTGTGAGGAGTAAGGGAATTGACTCCAGCTATGTATTTAACATAACTGGAGTTGCGTATATTACACTTGAGCACTGGTTAGAACGTGTTAACTAACAAGATCCTACACAGCACAAAAATTCTAACCCCACACCTTTAAATCCCAGACTAGGTAAAGTTTAAGCTGACGGTTTTTGACCCCACAAAGAAGGTGTTGCTAGATCTGTTGTGGCCTTTGGCTGTGGGGTTTTGGATTTCTATATCTTGGTATGTCAAAATTTATGGATTTTTGCAGAAAGAAAAACTGGACGCACCCATTTATTCATGTGGCCTAGGACTATAAAAATTTCAGATAACCTGGTGTTTGGTTAAAGAGAAATGATAATCTAAAGTGTAATTTCATGGATCTAGAAATATGAAGGGAGCAACATTGATATTTATGCTTTGAACTTCAATAAAGAGTAAAAAACAAAATCAAAGACAAAAATAACTTATAATTTTGGAGTTTATATAATTAAATTAAAAACACTGAGGGCATAGTTTAATTCTGAACTATTTACCTCCTTTAAAGAACATCCTGGCTAATAAGTCTGTTTGCTGACATTTCTTTTCTGCACTGCTTTGTGAGGTAGCTGACACAATAGCAGAAACTGTAAAATGTCTGCAAGGTTGTGGATTTCCAACCAGGTACTTCCTTTTTCCAGGCAGTCATTAGCCTTTGTATCAGTCAGGATTCTCACATGATGCTACTACACAAGTACAAAGCCATTGATTAGTGCTAGCAGACATTGCCAGGCTATCTGAGACTTTATTAACAAGCGATTAACAAAGAGCTGTGTGAGAGAGATTTAATATCTTGGATTTTTGAATAAAGGGAATTTGGATAACCAGAATTATAATGCATTTAAGATGCTACATCACAAATGTTGTTCATAATTTTGTAAAGGGAATTAGGTGGGCTGTCTCATTGTGGATGCTGCTGGGATTTAAAAGAGTTGATAGACAGGCACTGAACCAATCAGTGCAGCTAATCAGATATTGGATGATCCTGACTGACCTTTATTGGGAAGTAATTTTGTAACAAATCAGTTTACAAAATTGCTATGGCTTAGTACTATGTGATACCTAAATGCCAGTTCAGATGAGGGGAGTACAAGAAGAATGATTAAACCAAGTTTACCTAAAATATTATATTAAAAAATATAGTGAACAAATCACTTAAACAGTCGAGGACATTTTTTTTCTTTTAAACACCTAAAATCTTTAGGAACTTAAGCTTAATTTAGTTTAGGGTTAGTTAATGTGTCAATAAGGCAAACACAGAGACCTAGTCTACACTACAACCCTCACCCCCGCTGTAGGTCTAGCTTACACAACTTCAGCTACACTAATAGCTCATTCCCTCTGAGATACGCAGCATAGGACAAAAAACAGGATACTGGATCTTTTTTCTGATCCACTATATCCATTCTTATGTTTGTATGTAAGTGAATGTACTTATCATGATGTCTTCCACTTGGTAAGGTGTGTGTGCGGGGGAGTTGATCTACCTTCAACTCTGGCTACTCTTCTCATCCTTGTAGAGTACTGGAGTCAATGGGAGAGCATTCGGCGGTTGAAGCAGACATGATAAATCGACTGCTGGTGGATTTATTGCTGCAGCATTGATCTACTATCTAGTGTAGATAAGCCCTGAGTGGCTGGACCACGGGGAGATTAAGGCAACAATTTCTATTACCTACCAATAAAGCTCTTCTTTAGTCCCCATGGTAGAAGCATGTGTCTTCAGAAGCTGAAGAACTAGGGTTTTAGTTCCTTCCCCCTCTATCTGTGTGTCATTCATGTAATATAATAATAAATTCATCGAAAGAATATGGGAACAGGGATTTTGAAAAGAGGAATGAAGAAGAGAATGCTTAAGGATATCAGAGGACAATACTTCATGAGCAGAGTAGTGAAGGAGAGTGCTCAAAGATTTGCCATAACATATGTAAAGGGGGAATGCAGAATTAGCACAGAAGAGTTCTGAGGAATGTATCGAATCAGCTTCCCCATCAATCAATAGGAAGTACAGGTTCCTTTTATTTGTTCGTATTCATAGTGTACATTTCAAGTTGAATTTTAAACCTGAAAATCCATGTATCCAAAAGGGCTAAGTGGGGAATGTGGCTGTTTTCAGAGGAAGGAACAAAATGTAGAAGAGCAAAAAATGAAATGTGAGGGGTTTTGTTTAAATCGTTATTTTTGAGCCAATCTTTCTTGTCTGTTTTCCCATTTCGGAACTCATAAGGCTGCTAACTCAGTGAAGTTCCATTAATCTCTTCTCTTAATGTGATTCAGAGAGCACCTAGTACTAGATTAGGCCACTATTGTTTGCTTGGAAGGACAGCTCTGTGTCTGGAGAAAGAATTGAATATCATTCCACTGGGAGCTTCACAGAGCATAATCCCTTTGCATTACTACCTAAGAAGAAAATGTATCAAGCACTGTTACTGTGCAGAGGGGCCATCTCTACCACCTTGTATGAAGGAGAGGAGGGATTATGGCCACTTCTATTTAGAAAAAATAATACCATGAACTCCAGAACTGCTCTAATGTCTGGCTCTTATGCGGCAGAACTGTAGGGAGCATCTCTGAAGGTAATGAATACTTTGTTCTGAGCTTCTGTTTATGTATGGAGAGACAGGAAAGACATGATGACAAACTACCTATACCCATGATAAGGTAGATCTACCATACACCACAGAGCATACACAACAATCTTAAAACTGCCCCATTTTGACCCTTGTGCACATGAACTTTTACCGGGAGAGACAAGGTGGACCTCGAAGGGAAGTGTACAATACAAGATTTTATTCATCAGCAATTGTGCATGAGCCCTATCTGTTGTAGGGTAGAATCTGATGGAAAAGCATATTTCCTCACAGAAGAGCTTTTGTCCCTGTAGCTGTCCAGCTCCCATGAGTCAGGTTGCGAGCACCCTGTTTCCTTTAACTAGTGAGGTTTGCCTATTCAAACACAAATACTCTTCATCAACCACTCATACTTCTCTTCCTCCTTTCCATGAACATATCAGGTCTCCATTTGTCTACCACCCCCCAACTTCCCTGTGCTCATCACCTATAAACTGACAAAGCTTACATGCTCCCAGTCCCCAGATTTGAGTACACAACATAAGCGTTAAATTTAATGTGGAAAATAGCTTAAAATATCCAAAATTCAATACTTATAAAATCCCATTTTGCTAGTTCTCTTCAGGATCCATTTCTCTGCCAAAAAGATAAGACTATCTTTATAAATAGAAGGATCAATGAAAACAAGGGTAGAAAAATAATTTAGTCAGACTCTAAATTTCAAAGTTTTTAGGAATTTATGACGAAAATCTAAACAAAAAACTGTCCAGAAAATGCAAAGAGCATTAAAAACAAACTCTCTATAAAATGTCAAATATATGTTATGGTTAATATTCAATACTTATACATAATGCTATTTACCAGAATTATTTGCTTTGCTGATCTGCAAGTTTTGTTATGCATGTGTGAAGCCAAAGCACAAGTATGATTGCATATAAAATCTGGTTTTTTGCTGATCTCAAATTGACTTCAATGCTGACAATAGAGAAATAAGGTTATATCACTTTATAGACTTTATACACTTAATTTCATTTTGGATTATGCTGTTGTACATTTTTGGAGGGACGGTTTGATTTTGTTTTGCTTGTCTGTTTTTGAAGATCTTTTTCCTATAGAGGTTTAGTGTACACAAGACCACATTATTTCCTTAATTAGTGCTTAATATTATGCACCACATTTGAATTGTTTTAGGATTTGGAATTCCCTCAATAAAGCTTCTGAACTTTATGCTATAAAACAATTTTGCTATGATTCTGATTACATTTAAGAAATGTACATTAAAATGTCTTGCAAAGCCAATACTTTCTGGAATGGCATTAGCAAGAAGTGGTGCTATGTTTCCTTTGAAATTAGGAAAGCCTTTGGCTCAGGAATGAATATACAGAGCCTCAGTGTGCTGTGGGATCTTGCCTCTGATTCAAAGCTCAGTGAAGAAAATGAAAAGATTCCAAGTGACTCAGGAGCCAAAACTAATTTGAAATACCACAGGGTATGATGCCAAAATAGCTGCAAATGAAACAAGGTAAGGTTGTGCAGTTAACTGACAGGTAAGGAAGGCATTTTATATTATTCCAAAAGTGCCTTCTGCATAACTGGTTCCTGTGGGAATCCTGTCACAATATTAACTTGCTAGCATAAACTATAGTTATGGAAGCTAGTTCTGGAAGCAGCAGTAGTACAGTGATGGGGACTAGTGTGTACAATATGAAAGTACTCTACACTATATAGAGTAAAAATAATATTTGATGCAATGAATAGAAAAAAAAAGGAAGAGTTGGAAGGGGCTGGGTAAAGAGGTTTGTAAAATAGATGGCATCCTCTGGCAAGGAGTTCCACAAGTTGACTGTGTGCTGAGTGAAGAAAAACTTCCTTTTGTTTGTTTTAAACCTGCTGCTTATTAATTTCATTTGTGAGCCCTAGTTCTTATATTGTGGGAATAAGTAAATAACTTTTCCTTATTAACATTTTCCACACCAGTCATGATTTTATAGATCTCTAGCATACCCCCCCCCCCATCTCCTCTTTTCTAAACTGAAAAGTCCAAGTCTTTTTAATCTCTTTTCATATGGGACCTGTTCTAAACCCCTAATCGTTTTTGTTGCCCTTTTCTGAACCTTTTCAGAAAAGGGCAGAAAAGGGCAATATGTCTCTTTTGAGATAGATTACAATGATTCCCAGTGAAATAATAGGAAAAGAGCCTAGGAAAGTTGGTGGAAGAAAAAGGAGCAACTGGATTAATAGAACTACCAGTTATGTTTTTTGTGATCATTGAAATACAGCTTGATGTTTGATTTAAAAAAAAAAATACTTGGATTGAGGATAGAGCTGACTTTTTAATTTTTTGACAGAACCAATTTATGCTGGAAAATTCAATTCCAGCTAAATCACAATGCTCCAAGAAATTCACCTTTACATTTGTGAGAAAATCTGGGGGGAAAGCGAGTATTTAATGTGTCCTTAGAGTTTAATTCAATGTCCACTGAAGTTTTTCCAGGAATCTTACTGTGATGTCATTAAGAGTTGGATTAATTCTCGGACTGTTTAGTCTAACAATACTTAGCAACTTCACTCTTGCAAATAAGCAAAGTCAGAATTATGACAAGCCAATTCTGTGATCATTTCCATTCTTATGAGAACAAATAAGAGATACTGGTTACACCAACATACTGGCCAATGGACAGACCTTACAGAGTCACACATACAAAATGGCTTCTTCATGTAAAGCAGAATTCACTCTCCCATCTTAAAATTCCCCAAACCTTTCCTATTAGTACTTCCTCTTTCTCTTTTCATCTCATGAGGAAAAGGAATATAGCCTGATATCTATGCTACCGTACATCTGCCTCCTACCCCTGTTTTCATAATCTTGCATATGATTTCTGAGATCACAGAACCCATTGCATAAATAATAGTTAAACATTACATGCCTGAAGGTTAAGCACTAAAATAAACTGCCTAGGGAGGTTGTGGAATCTCCATCATTTAAGATGTAGGGGTCAATTGCGGAAGAACTCTGTACGGGTGAAGTATAGGTGGTGAGGCCTGCATTCTTCCCCCTTTCCCATTCCCCCCTCCCCTTCCATACTACTGATGAGCAAGAAGCAAGCCTCTAGGAACATATGCCATTGTAGCAAGAACAAATTGTAGATAAGGGTGGGAACATAACAATCTTGTTTACCTAAATGTACTGATCATGTAAACAAAGTCAAAGGACAAGCAGTACAGCTGAGCCATGCTGTAACAAGCAATGAGTAACCCCTGGAAATTTCCAAACTGCCACAAATAAGGTAGAGACACAATATTTAAAGCTGCACCAGAGCACAGCAATTTGGATCTCACCGATGGGCTTTGGGTACCGGCACCTCGGAAGCTGAGCCAGTCTCCCACTTCATCCACAGCCGAAACGGGCTCCCCGGCTAGCAGAAAGGATGTAAGAAATGCTGCTTTTCCTATAATGTTGTTCTTTTAGTTAAGTGTCACAGCTGATAGCTGTCAGGAAATAAACTGCTTGTGTTTGACAGATACCTGTGTAGCGTTTTTTGTACTTTGAGAACCCAGTGTCGGACCTGAGACTTACTCTTACCGGCAACATAACAGTAGGTTAGATAAACGTCTCTCAGGGATGATCTAGCTCAGTGTTTCCCAATTGGTGCTTTGCCTAACCCTGGGGTTCCACGAAGCGAAAGGGTTCTGTAAGAACCCGGCACTCCTCCGCCCCCTCTTAAAGAGACAAAGACAAATCGTGGCGGGGCTTCTATTTTTTTTTGTTTGTTTGTTTGCTCGGACCTAGGAGTTCCTTGAAATTCTTTCAAGTCAAAAATGGTTCTGTGGCCAAATAAAATTGGGAAACGCTGATCTAGCTAGTGCTTGGTCCTGCCGTGAATGCAGGGGACTAGATTTGATGACCTCTTCAGGTCCCTACCAGTTTTAGTGTTCTATGATTCTATGTTGAGTGTCTTTAGCTTGAATTCACTGTACAGGATTAGATTATAACAATATTTGAATTAACAGTATGATTGGGATAGGTGTTGCTTGCATTGTGGCAGTGTTTAGGTGCTACAGATTTGAGCTGAGAGCCCATTGGACTAAGCACTGTACAAACAGAGAAAAAAGCTTATCTGCATCTTTTTGATACAGTTATCAGTATCAAAGGGTAAAAACTCTATTTGCAAATAGTTATTTCCTTGCCAAAGACAGCATTAATGCAAATACATTTGCTTGTGCATGTATAATTTATCTTCTTTTGAGACTGAAATGTACCCAATGCCATACACATTGCCAGACATTTGAAAGGCTGGCCTTGTTCAAAGTTAGTAGGCAATAGCGAGAATACATCATACTTTCTTCAGTCACTAGCTTCATGTATTTCTGGCTTGAATATGGCCACACTGGATAGGTTTCAGATTTTAAAAATTTGGTTGAAGTGCCTCATTCCACAAAGAATGACAAAAAGAGAACAAAAGAAAGCAACAGCAAAAATTCTTTATCATGAACAATGATTTAAAAATACATCTACATTTAATTTAACAAGATAGATTATAGTTTGTGAGTTACATTAATACCCTTTACAGTTAAGAGGAAAACAATTTTAAAAACCCCTTCAGAATTATTAATATATAGCAAATTAAAATGAATTCTAAATTTGTTGATTTAGACAAAAAGTATTAAAATGTTTGATCTAAGCATCCAGTCACATTTTTTGTTTTTGTGTCTGCATATCTTCTAAACATGAACCTGAATATAACTTTGTTTGTTTGTTTGTTTTTAATTTAGTTTAGTTTAGTTTAGTTGTTTAGTACTGGGAGAGCAGCATCAGTTATCTTCCCAGAAGACTGAAATCCTTTCTCTATCTACAGAACAGTGTCACTGGCATGCTTCCTCATGCTGAATCAAATGTGTCCCACAGATCCTACCTCTCGGGGTATGTCTAGACTGGTGGGTTTTTCCGGGATACCATTTGCTCTTCATCCAGAGAACATCTGCTCTTCCACTTTTTTTGGCGGAAGAGCAAACACGCTCTTTTGGGGAGCCCTATATATCTCATTCTAGGAGGAATAAGGGCTCCTCCAAAAGAGGAGGGTTTTCTGCCATTTGGCCCCATCTAAACAGGGCCAAATGGTGGAAAAGCCATTTCCGGAAAAGCAATCAGAAAAAACTATGCAAATTGTGGAGTGCAATTTGCATAGCTTTTTCTGAAAACAAACCCTATAGTGTAGACCTAGCCTAGGTGTGTTCTGTTTCCATCGCTAGTCAGATTGTTTCCTCACTACTGACACTTGCAACAAGGGTGCTAATAATGTCTGGAGTTTTGTATGTGGACACTTAATCACAGACAACTGCACCAACCCCACAAAATCATTTCATGCAAGTTGCTAAATGTCCTTCATTTGTTAATGACTTTAACTTGTGCTGACTTTGAATTGCTCCTCTGGAAATGAGAGTTCCATTTATGGCAGTGGTGCAAGTAAAATCCATTTCTTACTAGTATGGGGGGAGGGACGCCAGCAAAGGGGGTCATGTGACCTCCCCACATGACCCTCCATGTGACTTCTCACCCAGCCAGGCCCCCATGTTCTTTCTGTCCCCTCCTGTGATCTATCCCATATTACCTGAGGGAAGATCCTCTGTCCTCCTCCTGGTGGGCTGGAGACTTCAGGGCAGGGCTGGGAACTACAGCAGCAGGGAAAAGAGCAGAAGGAAGGAGATGCAGCTCCATACATGGATAGGGTGGGACTTGGATTTCTGCTCCTTTCCCCACTGGTAGGGGTAGCAATATCCAAAGAAAGGATGCTGGCAGTTCCTCCTGCACCACCTCCAGCCCTGTACCGCTGTTGTTATAGTACACATCCGGAGGAAGCTATTACAGGAGATTCCCTTCCCAGCTCCCCAACGTAACATAATGTCATTTTCTTAAAATAGTGTTTTAAAATATCCCAGATTGCTTTCAATAGTCACCAGGAGATTGATGCTGATTCCAGAAAACTCAAGGCCAATTCTGGTGGGTTGGCAATAGCTTCATGAAGGGCAGGAGTCGGGGCTGGGAGAGCCCTGAACCACACAAGGGGCAGAGAGCAGAAAACCCATGCCTGCGCTTCTTAGAGCTGTGTCTCCTCTGTCTGTGTACTACAGCAGGACAGGGCTCAGGGGAGGGAATGAAGGGTAGAGGCAATATGTACAGCTGAACTGCCAGTATTCTGCTTCTTTCCCCACTGCCCATCCCAGCAGGGAAAGGACCAAAACACCCAGTCCTCTCCTTCAGCGGGGCTGTTGTCTTTCTGGTACACCATATCAGAGTGTACCAGCCTACTTGCACTGCTGCCTAGCTGCCTGATTCAGCCAGTCCCTCAGAATATGTTTGGTAGTGAAATGGAGGTTCATTGTGATCTTGAACCTTAATGACACAAAGGTTCTCCTTTTCATTAGCATAGACACCAATCTACTCTCTGTAGCACCTCATTGGGTTGAGAGATCAACTGCTGCTGAATCTCTATGACCTCAGTCTGCTTGTCAAATCCAGCCATTTTCTATTGTCCCCACAAAGGCTGGACAGAAAAGATTCCTTTCTTGGGGATGAACAGTCAAAATTAGAGTTATATTTAACAATCTATAGTTTATTGAAGAAATGTATTTAAAATTCTCTGGCCTAGTCATACCTGAGAAAAGCATCCTTTTTCTGGTCTGGCCACACAGACTGCATATCTGTCCCCCAACCTAATACCCTTGGATGACAGTCAACTGCTATTAACCACATACAAAATCTTTCTCTTCCTGCAGTTGCCTGTTTCATTCACAGTGTTTATTCTCATTCACATATTGCTTTTGCAACAAAAGAGATAGGGTACCCACCAGAAAACTCTATCATTGACTACATGACCCGTTCATTTTCACTATGCAACATCCATCATGCAAAATGAATTTAAAATCAAAGAAGTTGAATGAGAAATCAATTGGAAAATAACTTAATGGGAAATAACTTCTCATCACATGAAAAGCTATATGTAATATAAACTTAAATGAAAAGCTAAATATAATACGATCAATGTAAATGTAAATACTATAAACCATATCAACAGTATAGTTTTGCTCACTTCTACCATAGATTCACATTTAAACATTGTTAAAAGCATTTATTTGAGGTGCCCTAAGAGCTTTCAATAGGAACATCTCATTTGGAGACACCTGGTACGGATACATAAGTGATTGGTAATTCCAATGATATTACAATAAGTCTGATTTCCTGCAAAATATTTTCAATTAAAACCAAGTTTATAAAACAAATTGTGTTGATTTTTAAATCATAGGTATGCTTGTCTATTTAAATTTTTGCAGAGAAATGGTTGCTAATTCAAGGAAAAAATGTTGCCTGTATAACCATACTGTTCTGTATAGCCCATGCTTCCATTTCTGAATGTCAGATAACCTACAGTACGCCTATAACCTCATGGAAGGACTATGGTACTTTTGTCTCCTTTACAAAATGAACATGAGGAATTTCAGCCAAGTTCCCATCTTATAAATAGGGTAGCTATAACAACTGATGTGATGGGGAGACTGCTTGCCAAAGAATGGGTAAGTAATTGAGGATTTAATTGCTCCAAAGGCAGAAAAAGATCTATTATGCCAACAGTGTCAGGTGCTCCCTTTATTATAACTTATACCACTGGGTTTAAAAAACTTCATCTACAGAGTGTTAGAGTATCTACATGTTTCTTCATCAGTGTTTATTCGTAACCCTTTAACTAGTTGCACAGTCACTTATGACCTAAAGCAGCCTGACTCACCTGTCATAGCAGTTTCACACCAGTTTAATTCCAGCGAATTCATTATAGTTGTACTACTTGATTTATCCTGGTAAATTAAAGTGAGAATCAGCTGCTATTGATTTACATTGAATCCATACCATTAAGAAAACAAAGAATTAAGACTCACCCTTTTGTGCACCTAGAAAATCATGTAAATAAATCTTACTTTAGATTTTAGGCAAGATTTTCCCTTCAAACACAAAGCTGCAGTGACTTTTACTGAGTGCAATGTGTAGCACGATAATGCAACTTCAACTACTGTGTTTATACTTAATTTAAAACCTCTTTCTAGTTTTTTTTCTTGAAATATTCAATTGAGTGTAGCTTTGGGGAATATCTAGCTATCTTAGGCCATGTCTACACTGTACACTTATTTTGAAATAAGTCATATCATTTTGAAATAACACAGTGCAAGAATACATAGCAAGCCTGATATTTCAAAATAATTTTGAAATGACAGGCTTCTTACTCTGAATTCTGTAACCCTCATTTCATGAGGAGTAGGTGAAGTCGAAGGAAAAGTGTAGATAGCTTAACTCGACTTTCGGTGCTATTTCAACTTCAGTTATATAATTAACATAGCTGAAGCTGTGTATTTTAACTCGACTTAAGCCCACAGTGTAGATATACCCTTAGGCTATGTCTACACTGGTGCGATGTTGTGCCAGAAATATGCAAATGAGGCTAAGCATGGAATATCGCTGAGCCTCATTTGCATATCTAATGAGCCACCATTTTTGTGGAAGAGGCTCTTGCGCAAGAAGGAGCATCTACACTGCCCCTTCTTGCGCAAGAAAAACCCTCTTGCACGATGCCATTACGCTGATTATTTTCAGGAATAATGGCATTGTGCAAGAGGGTTTTTCTTGCGCAAGAAGGGGCAGTGTAGATGCTCCTTCTTGCGCAAGAGCCTCTTCCGCAAAATGGCGGCTCATTAGATATGCAAATGAGGCTCGGCGATATTCCACGCTTAGCCTCATTTGCATATTTCTGGCGCAAGATCGCGTCAGTGTAGACAAAGCCTTAGAGTTTTATCATGCTGCTCATCACTGTTGTATCTCAGCACTTCCATGTAAAATCAATAACAGTAGCAAAGTCCCTGGCAGAGTTCCTGGAGTCTTTGGCATGTTTCTATTCTTGCAGTCAAAACTCTGCTTTGGGTAATTTTTTTCCTTGGGGTGGTGGGAAATAAGGAGACTGGTAAAGTTTTGGGAATAGAAAAGGGTGTTTGTGTTATGAATATGATTTATGATGGCAAACTTTATGAAAGAGGAAGGTTTTGCAATATTTCCTAAAGATAGTCAGACTCTGGATTTGCCTTTTTTTTTTATCCATAGCTGGATCCTCTCAACAGAGAATGCTTTAACCACAGCTCTCACATGGTTTGTTGTGAGCTTTGTAATCTACAAAATCCTATGTGACACGTAACCCTAATCCTTTTAGTTTACTATAGCCTTCTGTTGTTTTGCTTTATTTTAACCCAATGTAAGAAACAGAAACTTAATTCATTAATACCAGCTATTGATTCACTAGATGAAAAGCTGACCATTTCATATCCTATTTCAGGTATTCATTATTTAAATAACCATGTAAAGACTTTACATTCTCATATAAACACACGTGCTAACTTAAATTCTATTTTAAACTATATGTAGAATAATGATATTTGAAAGTAGTGAGCTATTTTCATGTTATAGAGGGTTTAAAAGTCCCAATAATCCTGACAACTTTGTAAGTACTTAGTGATAAATTTAAAGTAAACTACAAATAACTGCAAAGCTTCAGTCCATTTTATTTTCTTGCCATTCATGTGTAATTTTTTAGAGAAGTGATTATCTAAAGATATAATCAAGTCATCACCTGTGGGAAAGTGAATATATTACTCGTGAGGGAATTCTATGCCAAAAATATTAAAAAATTCTACACACAACATTTTTAAATTCTGGAAACTTCTGAAAATTTTATGTATCAGTAAATAAATGTATATGCTCCAGCACAGCAGTGAGGAGCACAGGCTACTAGCTTCATTGAGAGGGAAGACTCCCCATCTCTCCCTTATACCAGGGTGTTTTTGTAAATCAGGAGTAGCTCCACTGGAGTAAACAGGGTTATGCAGGTGTAACACCAGGATAACCAGCTAACACCCCAGCTAAGTGTCAACAGAATCAGAGAGACCATCAACTGATTAAGTGGCTACTCTTCCATAAGAGAGAGGATGTGGGCAAGAATCTACATTTTGACAAAGAAGCAGCTTGCAATCCACACTGACTTTCTCTCCTGAATATCAGTTGGAGACAGGGAGGTCAACAGTGTTGCCAGGCCCCTGGGCAATGTATGTGTGCCAGGGGAGGGGAAAGCTCCATGCTCCCAGATGGGGTGGGGTCTCAAGCAAAAGCAGCAGGCCTGGGGGCTAGCCTCCCCTCACCAGTCCTGCAGCTCTACCCCAGGCTCCAGCAGTGATTTAAAGGGCCCTGGACTCTGACCGCCGCTGGTACCACAGTAGCAACAGTGATGGCCAGGAGCTTGAGCTCTACCCCTTCCCGCCCTCACCCCCACAGTGTAGGCCTGGTTGGAGATGATTCTTGTACAAGACAAAGGAGGAGAAGGTAGATTCTCCAAATCATCTCTCTCTTGACATCATCAACACCTGAAGAACAAAGGAACCAGCATTGGAATGGGGAAAGATCCTGACTGAAAGGTCCAACCAGTAAAACTGCAGCAACGTGTGGTAAGAGAGACCTTTGCTTTGTATTCACTTTTCTTGTTAAGTTAGGTGTTAGTCACATTTTACTTTTCATTTCCTTGTAATCAATTCTGATTTACATGCCTCATTACTTGTGGTCACTTAAAATCTACCTTTCTCTAGTAGTTAATAAAATTAAAAAAAAAATCTAAACTAGTGTGTTTGGGAAACATTTGTGCATATCATTTTCTATTCAAAAATAATGGACTTTATATGAGCTTGCATTGTCCAGGGAGTACTGAGCTGTATAAGACTCACCTTTCTTGGGAAAAGTCTAGGACTGGAGGTTTGCTTGTCTTACTGTGCAGTGTAATTCATGAGTGGCTGGCTCTAGCACTCATACAGTACAGGTTGAACCTCTCTAAAAGATACTTCCTTTTCCAGCAACATAGGTGGTCCATGACCACGGATTTTGCAGGACCAGGGAGTCCCATTAGAGCACTGGTGCCTATGAGCTCTGTGGGCTGGCAAAGCTGCTGGCAGTGAGTTGCTAGAAGGGCCAGGAGCCCAGATCCCTGCAGCTATTCAATGGGGCAGCCTGGCAGAGCTGGGAGCTACAACGGGGCCCGGAGCCTGGAATGCCTCAGCAGGGCTGCATGGCTCGCCACAGCAGGTCTGCACTGCATGATTCAGCTGGGCTGCCGAACATGACAGGCAAGGAGAGTATGGGGACTAGAAGGGCAGTGGGGCCTGCAGCAGGTCCAGGCCTCAGGGGGCTAGTAGCAGGTGGGGCCGATATGCCCCTGGTCTGGCAAAATCTCTCATCTGGGACTGGTAGGTCCCGAGGGTGCCAGACCAGTGAGATCCAACCTGCATATCTATGAGTGATTTCTGTGCTGGAGGCTTTGTGTAAGCACACCAGAAGTGGTTGATCTCACAGCAAAGCAGCATAATAGGCATCCCAGATTAGAGAATTGAGGGATCATAGAATCATAGAACACTAGAATTGGAAGGGACCTTGAGAGGTCATTGAGTCCAGTCCCCTGCACTCACGGCAGGACAAAGTATCATCTAGATCATCCCTGATAGATGTCTATCTAACAGCTCTTAAGTATCTCCAGTGATGGAGATTCCACAACCTCCCTAGGCAACTTATTCCAGTGTTTAACCACCCTGACAGTTAGGACGTTTTTCCTAATGTGCAACCTAATAGCTGTCCATCAGTCCAGATTGGATCATTAATAGGCACCTAAATAAGTGTCCTGATTTTCAATAGTGTTGAGCACCCAACAACTTCCCCTGACTTTAGGGGGGATGTGCTGGAAGTTCAATACTTCTGAAACTCAGATCACTTGTTTAGTTCCTAAATATGGGATGGGTTTTACAAAAGCATCTAAGTGGCTTGGTCACTGAAGTCCCATTAAATATAATTTGGAATAGGGTGCCTGACATTTGTGCCTTTAAAAACCTCCTCCTATGAACAGAATGAGACACGCATTTTTGATGTGATTATAATTATGTTTGATAAAGGTAATAATGTTTATGTAATATCTTAGACTTCCATAAGTGATTTGATTTGGTACCATATGATATTTTGATTTAAAAAGTAGAAAATAGTCAATTACCTCAGTGCAAATGGAGTAAAAATTTACCAACTGATTGGTCTCAAAATGTAATTGCAAAGGAATCAAATGTGTTTTCATTGGAATCTCACAGAGGTTGGATCTTAGCCCTACACCATTTAATATTTTTATCATTTTCTTTTTATGTTTACCTGAAAGAAAACATAAAATTATCACTGATAAAGTTTGCAAATAGTACACATTGGGCGAGTGGTAAATAATGAAGAAGACATGTCAATAATTCCAAGTGATCCAGACGACTTTGTAAGCAGGGCACAAAAAAGCAATATGCAATTTAATATGACTAAATATAATTCCTTTCATCCATGAACAAAGAATATACAGGCCATACTTACAGGATGGAGGATTTTGTCCTGAGAAACATTTACCCTGAAAAATGTTGAGGGGGCGAATAGATCTGACCTAGATCTCTCAGTGTGAAATTGTGGCCAAAAGGGCTAATGCAATCCTTGGACACACAAAGAGTAATAAGTCAACAAGAAGCAGTGAGGTTATTTTACTCTCTATTTGGTACTGGAATACTGTGTCTAATTTAGGTGTCAATAATTTGAAAGGATGTTGATAAATTGGAGAGGGATCAGAGAAAACCCACGAGAATGATTAAAGGATTGGAAAACTTGCTTTATAATGATAGACTCCAGGAACTCAATCTATTTAACTTAACATAGATATAGTTAAGGGATTACTTGATTACTCTATAAGTACCTATATGGGGAACAAATATTTAATAATGAGCTAATCAATCTAGCAGAGAAAGGTATAACATGATCCAAAGGCTAAAAATTGAAGCTAGACAAATTCAGACTGGAAAAAACTGCATATGTCTTTAATAGTGAGGTAATTAATTGTTGGGACAATTTCCCTAGGCCATAGCGGATTCTTCATCACTTACAAGTTTTAAATATTTTTTTTCTAAAAGATATGCTCTAGGAATTATCTTTGTGGAATTTTTATTGTCTGTATTATTCAGATGGCCAGACTTAGATGATCTCAGTGGTCCCTTCGAAACTTGGAATGTATTAAATCTATGTAAATAGCAGCATAGCTATAATTAATTTTGATTAGGTTTACATGGAGATTTTTACTTCTCTTTTGCAGCATATAATGTGTTACTGATTCATCAGCATATTTTATTGTAGCATATACTCTGAATATTTAATATGATCACTAATAAAGTAAAAACACATTTGTTTACTGATTTCTGATTTCTATCATTTGTTACTCTTGGAACAAATTAATTACCATTTAATTGATTTTTATAGTGACATGTAGTGTCGTGCAATTATGGTTCCCTAGTAACAAGATTTCATACTAAGAGAGAATATATGTCATTTCATGTTCTCTTTGTTCAAGTGTCCATGACAATTTCAATTAAAAATAGTATCCGAATTTGGAAAGTGAGAATGAAAATTTTTGAAATTTTTCATTTCCTTACTTCTGGTGGCTAACTTATTTCTTCCTATTTGTTCCAGGAAATTGACTATATATTTGTGAAGAGGCACTTGCATTATAGCCTGCTATATATTTAGCTAAAGCTGTATATCAAGCTTCATATTTTTTACCAAGAAATCCTCATAAACTACTATGCTATTAGTATTGGTAATTGTAGTATTAAAAACATACGCTTCCATTTTGCCTCCCTGTAAACTCAGTTCGGGGAACAGACATTGAAAGTCAGATTTTGAAAAAGGTTCCCCAAAGTCTACTCGCAAAATTGCATGCGTAATTGGCCTTTGTGTATAAATGGGTGTATATATTCACATGTGAATTCAGGCAACTTTGCATCAAATGGGTGGGCTATGGATGGGAGGGATACCACCCTTTTCTGGACATCCCAGCTGTTCAGTTAACTAAATTGCATGTAAAGGTTCAACCCAGAGACAGTGGGTCCTTGAAAGTCTCCAGGAAGTGTTGTCAGGGAGCCAGGAGAACCAATGAAAAGAGTGGGAGTTTTAAATTAAAGCAGGACTCTCCTTGTGTATGTGATCACAGCAAAAGGTGGGAGAGAAGAGTTAAGCCAGGAACAAAGTATGGGATTTCCAGTGATATCCATGTCTAGGGAAAGACTAAACTTTAGAACAAAAGAGATGTAAATAGGACAGGGAATGTTTTAGTTAGATTCAATCAGGTTATTTTCCTTATTTTTGAGTTTGTTGAGCCTGAGTATCCCCCTCCCCCGTAACTTTTAAACTGAATCCTAGGGAAGCAATTCTGTGCTTTTAATCTGCCTTTTTCAGTTGCTCTGTAACACCTAGCAACCAAGTATGATTTACCAAGTATGTCTTCTTTAATTTATTAATAAAACATCACCTTTTTAAGACTCTGATCTGATTCTGTGTCCTAGAAAGTAGGAGGTTCCGTGTGCATGTGCCTGAAACTGAAAGGTCAGCTATTAAGATATTAGTTTGTTTTCAAACTCCGTCCAAAAGGTGGGTTAAAGAGCTTGGGGGTACCTTACAAGAAGAAATTCATAAATTCATCTTCCTGGGTTTTCAAAAGCTTTTTGTTTTTTGTTTTGTTTTTTTGTTTTTTGCCTTTGGGTAGTGGCAGCATAACACTCAAGGTCAGAGAATCTGTGCCCTTGGTGGGGAGTTTTTAAGCAAAAGCTTTTAGTGGCATGTGGCAAGGTATTTTTAAAGTCTCTTGAAGTCTCTACACTCAAAATGCCAGAGTGGGGAACAGCCTTGACAGGGTGGCTTCAAATTGTAGCTTTGCACAAGGGGTCTAAGCACAAAGAATGAGAGAGAATGGTGCATGTGCTATCAATTTGGAGTTTTGAGCCCTGCCTGAAATGCAGTTTAGCTCATCCTTTGTTATTGATTTCTGGGGAAAGTTCCTGACTTCCCTCTGAAAAGAAGTTTGTATTGGTGACTAAGCCCTGGTCTACATTAGTACTTTATTTTGAAATAACCAACCAAGATCAAATTTATAAGCAGAGAATCCACACTTGCAAGCCCATTATTGTGAAATAACTGGCTGTGGATTTTGAAATCTGTACTCCTGCTTTTCATCAGGAATAACACTATTTCTGAAATAGTTATTTCAAAAAAATGGTAGTATGGACATTCTGGCACCGCTATTTCAAAATAATTGCTCCCCAGAGCAATTCAAACTAATTACTCCCTAGTGCATTCTGGGGCTCTACGTCCGAAGTAGCATGTCCACATTAACAGAGCTTACCTCGGACTAATTTCTACGCTTCTTGTAGTGTGGACACACTAGTTCAAATTTGTTAAATCGAGAGTTAAGTCAAATTTACTAATTTTGAAATACTTTCCTAGTGTGGATATGGCCTAAGAGAAACTTCTCAATGTACTGAAAACAGAAGGTGGCAGAATATCTTCATCCCTATGGGCAGGAGCTGCTGCAGGACAATTGGCTGTCACCAGTAAGTGTGGAGTCAGCACAAGAAGCACACCTCACTACCTGCTCTGCAGGGAAGCTTTTAGTGTCTGTTCTGTTATTGTAGTTCACAGGGAGGCAGTAACGGTAAGGATGAATGATAACACCAAAGGATTTTAGTGTGATAAATTGTGAAACTACCAATAAGAACTAGTGTCAAATTCTTATCATAATGATAGGTGGAGGCTTAAAAAATTTGGAGGCACAGGAAGATAGGAGGCAGGAGCAGTTGTGGGTGAGATCAGAAAGTATTCCTGACTAGAGCTTTGCACATAATTCACTGCATTTTTTCAGTATTCTGAAACAATTCACAAATTTGGGTCAAATTCAGCAAACAGTTTTAGTAAAAACAAATGTTTCATTTCGAAATTTAGCAAAAAAAAAAAAAAAAAAGAGGTGAAGTGAAAAAAATCCATCCCATAAAAACCTAAAAAAAAAAGCTGAAAAATCATTCATTTTGTATCAAATAAAGCATGTAGTTTTACTTGAAATTATTTTTTTCATTTCAGTGAGGAGGAAAAAAAATAGTATCAGTTCAAACCTAAATACTATTTTTTTTTAGATTTTTCACTTTTTTGTTTTATACAAAGCACTTCCACTAACATTATTTGCAAAATGCCAGCAGTATAGTAAAACATGCAGATTGAACCATGAATTCAGTCTCTAAGCAATACTGTATAAGTTATATAGTGTATATTGGTTATTAGGCTAATTCCATTTATCATATTGTTTCTGTTTAAGGCTATACAAACCTTTACTATATTAAATAGTTTCCCTCCCCTCTCCAGGTGGTAGTAGCATAGTAACAAAGCTATTATCCATTAATAGGATAGATCCTTCCTACCTACCTATCTGTCTGTCTGTCTGTCTATAATAAATGGCCCTTCCTATCAACAGTTTCTCTTTTGTCATTGCCAGTCACTAAAACCACTCCCTTGCCTTGTTCCCAGAACTATAAATAGATCAAAATCCATTTATTAAAAAAGGCTACAGGGAACATGTTGCTATCTTAAGCTTAAGTTAGTTCAACATTTTTACATAAGACTAGAATGACCTTCGGCACCCATGACATTCATTATAAGTAGCTGAAGGTAAAAGAAAGTCCATTTCATAACGTAATTTTTGCAAATGTAAGCTGTTTTGCTTTCTTAGGCAGTCATTTTTCATTAATCCTTGACAATAAGATCAAGAGCAGTTTAAATGCTTTTTGGCTTTAGGCATTTTTTTTCTTTTGCCAGTGTAAATGAAATGAAACGTAGTCTTCCCTTGCTTATATGATCTTTATGATCTTTTTGTGCTCTTTTTGTAGCTAGAGTTGTCTGTAGATTAAAAATCCCCTGAAATTTAGGACTGAGCATGTTGCTAAGTGAAAGGAAAAGAATGAAAGATCTGGAGAATGAAGCCTTCTCTCCATAAAATTGTACAGCTCAGAAAATGGTGATACAAACATCCCCATTCCACCCTGACAATATTCCTCAACTCTGTTCTAGAGGGATTGTCTTCAAATTTGAGAAAATAGTTTAATCCAAGTGACTCTTCAGTCTTTGGCATCTTTGCTTGGTACTTTGCTTTCAATCTGCCCATTAATCCCAGAATTTTTGTAATATGGACGCCCATCGTGCAGTAAACTGATCTGAACATTTTCAAGGCTGCCAATCTGGTGAAGTTCCTTTTCGAAATCAACCACTAGTGAAGATCTGGTTAAAGGGACATCCCTGTTGGTTCTATCAAGATGGTATGTTGTCTTTCCTCCTTTCTTCTTTAGACTCCTAATGCTTTTGTTGAGTTTCTAATATTACTCCCAGTTGATCTGCCTGCTTAGGCATCAGTCATTCATGGACTAAGTACGAAGGTTATACTGAATCTTGATGTACTACAGATGAGTAAATAACTCACTACAAATCGTTTAAATTTTTCTCTTTCTGTGAATTTTCCTGAGAAGTTCATTATTTTCTTAACTGTGTTTTCTGTTCAAAATTATTCACCAAATTACCTGTCCCTTGGATGTAAAGGTGTTTGTCATCTATTGCTGTTGTCACAACTTGGATTCTTGTTGAATCCTAATTATTGTTTGATAATCAATTTAGCCTGGACAGCCTTTTTTCATTTGTGTCTGGCTCGAAGGTTGCAATCTTTCTCCTTCACATGGAAGTCACTAGTATAATTCATGCCTTTGTTCCCTCATGCCTAGAGTACTGTAATGCACTCTACTTGGAGCTGCATCTTAAATCAGAAATTGAAGTTGGTGTAAAACACAGGCCACTTGTCAAGCAGAATGACTCACTGCAAGTCATGGCAGCCCTGATAGCGGGGCCGAGGCCAGAGACAAAGCAGCAGCTGCAGCCAGAGCAGTCCGGGCTGCTGACGCCATAGCGGCACGACAGCCCAGCAGCAGGAAGGGAAGGTGGGCTGGGGAGCCGGTAGCAGAGGGCCTCCTCTGGTCCGGCAAATCTCCTCATTCGGGACCAGTCAGATCCCGAGGGTGCGGGACCGGAGAGGACCAATCTGTAGTTAATAAAATCCCTCTTGCCCTTTACAGTTATTTCACTTAAAATAAAAAATATCCTCCGCTGCCTGTAGTACAGATGACATGTCAATGAAAACATAACCAGGGGATATGCCCTTTATTTTCCCATAAGGGAGCTGCTTCAAGGACCATTTCCTCACCTTCTGTATTGAGATCTATAAAAATGCTGCTAATTACTATTGACTCAATCTGTGACACTATGAATTAAATAATTGACTTTCAAATGTAAAGAGAGCAACAAGTTAGTCCCTAGCTACATTATTATACCATGTCTTGCTTTCCTGATTAAGACACAGAGGAAGAGGATTAAAAGCCCTAAGCCAAGGTACATCTAGACTGCAAGCTTCTTTTGAAAGAAGTTTTTTCAGAAGAGATCTTCTGAAAAAACTTCTTACAAAAGAGAGCATCCACACTGCCAAAGCGCATCAAAAAAGCGATCTGATTTTTTGAAAAATAGCGTCCACACTGAATGGATGCTATCTTTCATTTAAGATGTGATTACTATTGATGGAGTGGCCACCAGGGCACCCGTGCTTTTTCCTGGAAACCTCTTCTTTCGAAAAAACTCCCTCTTCCATGTCCACACATGCCTTTTTCCGAAAGGGCTCTTTCGGAAAAGGCATTCTTCCTCATAAAATGAGATTTACCAATGTTGGAACAACCCCTCTGTTCTTTTGATTTTATTTTGCAATAGCAGTGTGGACGAAAGTGAAGTTTTTTCTGAAAAACAGCTGTTTTTCCGAAAAAAACTCTGCAGTCTAGATGCACCCCCCAAAGTGTGTAACCTGTGAACATTACATTTAATTTCTGCACTTTTTGGGAACAATGATAATTGTTGTAACCTTCATAATCTTTATCTCTTTGGCTGCTGGTATTTTTTTGCAAACCTATGCAATATTTTTTACAATGGAACTCTGAAAAATTTACATGGAGAGAGAGAGCACCAAAAATTAGAAAACTAATCAGATAATGATACAGGTTGCACCTCGCTGGTCCGGCAACCTTGGGACCCAACCAATCCCAGATGAAGGAATTTGCTGGATCAGGAAGGTCCACTGCCATTAGCCCCTCAGTCTGCTGCCCTTCCCTACCGCCGGCTCCTTTGGCCCAACAGAGTGACCTGCTGGTCGAACTGAGTCCCAGCCCTGCTCCAGCCCAGCAGCTGGGCTGCCCTGTCCCACTGCCAGCCGAGCTGCCACACCCCAACTCCACTGCCAAGTGGCACACAGCTCCATTCAGCTTCTGTAGCCCTAGTCCTACTGCCAGGTGGCAACTGGCTCTGGCTGGGCTGCCTCTGCTTTGCTGCCATCACCCCGGCTGGGCTACCCCTCCTGGGCTATGATACTGGCCCCACTGCCAGGCAGCAAGCAGCTCTGGCTGGGCTGCTGGGTTGCCATGGCCCTGGCTCCACTACTGCCTTGCTGCCACCAGCCTCACTGGGCTACACTTAGCTCCTACTTGCTGGTTCTCCTATGCTGGGAGTCTCACATTCAGGAACATCTATACAACCTGTACTTCCAATTCTTGCGATAAGTAGCATGTATCATTAATAAAAGCTACCAATAATTTATTTCCTTTGTATCAATGTTGTTTATAAGATTCTTAGAGGTGATTCTTCACAGACATTGTGTATACAGTGTAAGTCCTTGCTTTTCTGTAGTTTTAAAAAAGAGCTCTTAATTAGATCTTTTATGGCATTGGGAAAAGCCTGAGATTTCTGTCCTTTAAAAATGAAGATATTTTTTCTAAAAAGTGATCCTCACATTTTCTCTGTTGGCTTAGCAGCCATTTTTCAAAATAATTGTTGTAGAACTACTAGGGGCTGTGCCCCCTACTCACTACGCTCGCCAACCCCCATCTCACTGGCTGCTTTCGCCAGGCCTGTGAGAGGCCGCCTGAGCCAGGGGCCTGGCTCTGATGCTCCAGTGGGTGCACCCGTGCCCTGCAAGGCCCCACCGAGAGTAGGAGGGGGAAAAGGGGAGTCAGGGCCCCAGCAGAAAGGGGGCAGTGCTTTGTGGACAGAGGGGCAAAGAAGGCACCCCCCCAGAGGGCAGGGCCTTCCCTTGGGGCTCAGTGGGGGCAAACCCCCAAAGGGTTGCACCTCCACAGCATTCACCAGAGTCTAGGTGTCAGGGGGAGCTGTCAGTGCATGGGCTCTGCCCAGCCCCTGGGTGTCGCCGAGAGGGAGGCTCCTCGCTGTCTGTAGACCCTCAGCCCCAGCTCCTCACTGCAGTGTGGGCACCATACAGGCAGTGTCCATGCTCTTGATCTTGCTCATGCTCAGCGAGGCTCTCCGCCATCTTGGATGGGAGAGAACCAGGCAGTGGTGCCACCACAGGATGCTCTGGAGAAGGTGTGCTGCAGCCACTGCTGGGGACTGGGCCCCTGTGCTTCTTGCCCCCACCCCGAAAGCTGCAGTGTGGGATCCCGCAGGGGGAAGCCAGTAGGCGCTGCTAGTGTCAAGCCCATCCACTCCGCAGAGGACTGCCAGGAGAGGTGCACATCCTGAGCTGAAAGAGCATGGGGTTGTTGAGAAGAAGGAACTGAAGGGGAGAGCAGGGATTCAGGGGAAATGAACTGGGGCTGCAGGAGACCTGGGAAAGAAAAGAAGGGACAGAGAAAGGAGCACCAGGTGGAGAGGAAAGGGGAGGCCTCCCTCACCCACTGGAGAACCGGGGAAGGGAGAGGACACGTGGCTCTCGCCACCCCAGAGCACTGGGGAGGGGGAGGCCGCATGGCTCCCACCTCCTCCTCCCCCCCAAGCACCAGGGTGGGAGGAGGCCACGCGGGTCAGGCCTCCCTGGGGTAGTGGGGTAGGAAGAGGCAACACAGCTCCCACGGGGGAGGGAGGGAGGAGGCCACATGGCTGAGGGCAGAGGGGGCGGTGGAAAACAGAGTGACGTGATGATGTCACACTGTCAGCCCACAGGAAAAAAAATTTTACTAATAGAGAGAGAGATTTTATAAAGGATACGAATTTTATTGACTGACTTTTTTCTTTAATTTTATTTTATAACAATGTTTCTTGTTTTTATTTTGTAAGTATTGTCATATAATTCTTGCATTGTTTCACACTTGTGTGTAGCAATAATAAGTTTTACATTTTGTCACAAGCAATCCACATAAATTAAAGTTCCAACCTGCAAATTACTCCCATGTTCTTCCTGCATGGAGCAGCTTGAAGAATTGGGGCACTGGCCAATAAAAATTGTCCTAATAAGTGACAAACCAGAGCTGTAAGTAAGCCATACGAATTCCTTCCACTCAGTTTTAGAAATATTCAAGCTTTGGAATATCTTCTTCTAGCAATAGATAATAAATATTTGATTGTGATAGGTCACAATAAGTATACTTTGCATTTAAATATCACCCTTCAACTGTGGATTTTAAAGCATTTTATGTATATTCATAACGCTTCATAATGTCCCTTGAGGTAGGTATTCTATTCATTGTAAACTAGTAAACTGAAGTGCACAGATAGTTCAGCCAATTTTTTTTAAAATGGCCACTGATATAGCTTGCATCAATTTTTGGGTGCCCAACTTTCAGACACTTTGGATGTGATTTTCAGACACTAAGCACCAACAAATGTAATTTACCTCTTGGGAGATGTGCATCATGAGATTCAGCACTCATGAATATCAGACCTAAATAATCTCATTTTGGGTCCACCAAGCACTGTGGGACCCTTGTTTAGTGACTATTTTGTGATAATTTTGGCTTAAGTGACTTAGCCAATATCCTTAGTGGTGGGATTTTTTTTCTCTTAATTTTTTTTCTTAATTTTTGTTTAAGAAACAATTGAGAAATGTAGCTTTTTGGTTGTGTTTTAATGTTTTCCTGTTTTAGTTCAGGTTTTTATTGGTGAACATAGTCAGATACAGAATTTCTTTTTCAGTTTTGAAAATCAATGCGTTAGAAAGAAAAATGTTGATGGAATTCTGTTGGAAATTTGTTTAAAATTCTGTTAAAAAAACTAACAATAAAATTAAATTGCTTTTGAAATCTTCAGCATTCCCAAAGTTTCCTCTTTTATTTTTTTAACTAGCTCCATTATCAACTCTCAGTCACCCTGACCTTTAGCCAGTCCTCCAACTCCATTGCCCTCAGTAACATTATTTCTGCTTCATACCAGTGTGAGGGGAGTATCATCACACACTCTTTCCCTGTCGTTTAAGCAAATAGAATGAGTCTTTTAAATAGTTGGATGTAGATATAGTCTCCTGGCTTGTTAGACTGTTTACCTGGTGAGTCAGAAATGCACATTGAGTTGATTAAGCATATCCCACCTTCCCCCCCGCCCACATACTAACCCAGCTCACATTATAGCATTTTCTCTTTGGAAAATGTATTGAAAGTGCTGAAGTCTTGCTTCTTATCTCAAGGCTTTTATTTGATAAAGGCTGCTAACATTCAAACCTCTCTAATTACAATAAAAGTAGGTAGAATAAATGGTCAGGTTTTTTTTTTAATAATTCAACTATCAGTCTTTGAATAAGACAAAAATGCCACCCACATTCTATTGTCTTCTGCCTGCAGCTTGATCTCTCATTTGTATTGTCTCTTTTGATTGATTTATCATTTGGTGGCAGCTTAACTATATTTCAAGATCTTTTGTATAGATTTAATCCTCTGATAGAAATCATACACTTGATTGACAGTAATAATTTATAATCACTGTTCTATCAAGAACAGCTGTCCAATCTTTAAGGCTTTGTTCTTTAGCATTAGATTATTTTCATTACTCTTTTCATTTGAAAGGAATTTAGATAGGTGTATATGAAGCCAAATTTTTTATTGGGATTAATGTATTCAGTGCATTTTTCTCTGATAACAAAATATTCCGTATAGATGAGGGAATGTATATTTAAAATAGAGCCATTTGTCTCTTTCTTGTAAATAAACAAATGGAATACAAAATAATCAGCATAAAACAAGCACAGTGCTCAATAATGGGTGGCTTGACATTGTAAGTATAATATGGGCTAGCGTTAATTCATAAATGGAGAAAAGAAAAAACTAATAATGAAGATAGATTTTTTTTTCCAAATGAAGGCAGTTGGATTCATTTGATTTTTATAGGCTACTAATAAAATTAGAATTACTGTTGAAGTATGCTACAGCTGCTATAAAAACTTAACATAATTAAATATATTTTTTAAATCAACAGATTAAATACAAATTATGCTCTGGCTGGAATTTGTTTACACCTAGTAATAATTAGTTTTAATTTATTTAATATCTCTCTTAATAATGTATAACACTCTGTGCTACCATTATTATTTATTCGTTCATTATGAAATGAGTAAAGGTTTGACATTTGTTAAGGCTCATTGGTGTAGGGCTCAACCAAAATTTTTCTCAATTTTTATAATTATTATGAGATTTTAATTCTTAGCACAATATGACACAAAAGAGACATCGCTTTCCTAAATAACTTTTATCTGTTATTCATACTGTGGATTTGGTGCCTTGAAAAGGAGAGGTGAATGATTGATGACTTTTAATCCACAATTATTACAGCATCATGGAATCAGTGTTACAATTTGGAGATTCTCCAGCCTAAATTAATCATCATATATGTTGGCCTAGAGAACCTCATTGGGTTTCCCGGACTGTGCAACTATAAAATGTTTCCTATTTCAAAGGAGTTGAAGCCAAACTAATACTATATTTGGAAGCAGAAGACTTGGTCCACCTCAACAGCTCACACAAAGAAATTATGGTACAGGTATCTAAGTGACCATCGCCTTTTTTTTTTTTTTTTGCATTCTGTGTACTTCACTTTTTATTTTTTTTAAATACTTACCCTGTGCGTATAGTTCATCAGGCTTTTCTTTTTTGGAGCTGTGGCAACAACACCCATGCGTGCTCTCTAATGGAGTCTTTCTTTTTCTTTCTTTCTCTTTGTTTTCTTTAAAATATTGATTTTAAACTGAAAATACCTTGTATATGAGGACATGACAAATAAGACAGATCGTTAAAGATGAGGCATACTCATTGTATTACTTAACATTCCAAAATGGGGATGCATTCTTTGGAAGAAAGATTTAAGACTCAGGTGATTTCACAAAAACCTTCCTGCAATAGCTCTCTCACTTCTGTAATGGTTCTGTACACTGAGGCTTTGTCTACATTGCAGGGGTTTTGCGCAAGAAGCCGTTTGCGGAAGAGTGCTTTTGCGGAAGAGAGCACCCAAACTGCATGGACACTCTTGCACAAGAAAGCTGTGATGGCCATTCACAGAATGGCCATCAGAGCACCTGTGCTTTTTCAGAAAGGGGTTTCTTGAGCAAAAACCCCTCCGGAGCATCCACACCTGCCTTTTTGCGCAAGAGCTGTAGCACAAAAAGGAGTTATTCCTCGTGGGGAGAGGAATAACTCTACCAGCAAAAGCCCTCTGTTTTGTCGATTTACTTGCACAAAAATGCACTTGAGGTGTGGACGCGCCACCATTTTTTGTTCAAAAACGGCCATTTTTGCGCAAAAACCTTGTAGTGTAGACATAGCCCTACAGTCCCTACCCTGGTGAATTCACAAAAGTTGGAGATATAATTAATTACCCCCATTTTACAGATGGGAAATTGAGACACCAAGAAATTAAATTACTTACTTTCGGTGAGACAGTCAGGAACTGAACCCAAATCTCCTGCATCCCAGTTTAGTGTTTTAACCACAATATCGTCATCCTCTCTTGTTGTTGCTGGCACTAAGGGTTGAGGAATATGTGTTATACTGTGGAGAGGCATTTCAGTGTGGTCGGGTTGGGATTAAATGGATGGAAAAAAGGCTGCAATGAAAGAAGAAGAAAGAACTAATTGCTTTTCTCCTTCTTCTCACTCACACTACTGCCTAGGGGGTTGAGCTCTGCTTTTTTTCCCCTTCCTCAACACACACCCCCATCTTGACTCATCTGTGTGTCATGACTTACTGGCTCAGAAGTCACACTTTCAAAATAGTGAAATAATTACAAGAAGTGAAATGTATTCTGAACACACTGGGTGAATTTTGCATGGCACAGCCTGAGTGAATGCATATCTATGAGTAGTTCTGGTCACAACACTGCTTTAAAAAAAAAAGACAAAAACAAAAAGCCTCAGTCATAAATATGTTTATTAATACACATGCTAAGTGCTGCATGATTCACTATTAATAAGCATTACTACAACCACTGGATAGCCTTACAAATGTTTGTAAATCTTGGATGTTCCAATTTTAAAGCACAACTTTAAATTATTTGTCTAAAAATGTACTGGAAAGACATTATTTGCTGTTTATCGTTTATTATTTTCCTGGTAAAAATATTAAACAGGCATCCCAGTCATAATTCAGGGGATTCATCCAGGACCATGAATCATTAGAGCAAATAATTTGAACAACCTATTGTCTGAAAATTATTTGCCAAAAATAGTCAGCAAATATTAAACAAAACAAATATTAAACAACAATCAAAACTGGTTTGTGAACAATTCAAAAAGGGCTTCATTTGCAATGCAGGTTACAAAATAATTAATCTAGCTATGTTTGATAGGATTCCTGAGAATTATATGCCACTTTGCAACATACCATACATTTATTTGCTCGACTTCTGAGAATTGCTGAATTTGTGTCATATGAGAGGAATATACTTATTACAAATATAAGAGATAACTAACAAATAAATCTTGCTTCTTGCTGAGATGAAGTCTGATATTTTAGAAGTTTCTGACCAAATAAGAGATATTTCGGAAATTATTTTCCAGCATCATCAGCTTAGCATTTCTGCTAAGGGGAGTAAGGGAATGTCTTTAATTTTTTTGTAAAAAATCATCAGTGTTTGAAACACAGCTGTAGCTAGTTAAAATACTCTCACCCTGCCCTCCTTCCCCCCACCCTTGCCTGTGGAGCAGTTCTTTGGCTACATAAAGGAGAAACAAGATTACTGTTCTTGTGGAGAAATGCAGCATGTAAGAGCCAGAAGGGACAGTCTTTATGTGTTGTGACTAGAGGAGTCAGAATATGATGGGTGAAACTCTTCCAGCCCTGGGAGAGAGGGGTCAAAGGTTGTATAAGCTACCTTTGTGGTCCCACAGCAAGATGGAATTGGGAAAGTGCCGACAACACTTTTGAGCTGGGGGAGCTACTCCAACTTGCAACAAACCATACCAGGCTGCCTTTGAGCTGACTTATATGGTTATGCTCCCTCCAGCCTCTTGGCAGACCCCTATACTTTGGCTGCCACAGTGTGTACACAAGGGAAATTCTGCTCTAGATGGCTAGGAGGCT
Organism: Rafetus swinhoei; assembly: GCA_019425775.1. Lineage (NCBI taxonomy): Eukaryota > Metazoa > Chordata > Testudines > Trionychidae > Rafetus > Rafetus swinhoei. The sequence continues at coordinate 182,136,241 of CM033437.1, read as the reverse complement.
GTTAGTGCCCTATTACACTGAGCCACACAGACTGAGAACCTCATCCAGTGCATCTGAACTTGCTGCTAAGCCAAATCAGATATGTCCAGAACTCCCTGTGAGATGACTAGATTGGGTCTGCTTTTTTTTTAGGTAATTATTTATCTCCTCCCAGGTGTTTATAATGGAAACTGTATGCTATACATGGCTAAAAGTTAAAAAGAGGCCAATAATTGGGAGCCTCAGTTTTGGGAGTAACCATCTTGAGACTGTTAAGAAGCAGTAATGGTTCAGTAAGTCTGGTGGAAAGCAAAAGTAATAGTATGGCAAGTTTCATTAATCATATCACATTATAATATAACAGTGCAATTAACTTGTGTCACCAACGTATTACAATATTTATGTGAGCTGCCCAAGGTTTAAAATATCTCTGCTCACATTATGAATGAGATTTTGATTTTCAAAACCTATTTGATTTTGTTGGAGCTTTAAGTCCAATTAAAAAAAGGGTTGAACTTAATGATGAAAGCTGGAATATGATGCCAAAACACATTCTTCTTTTTTCCATATTAATGTTGACATCCCCCACTATGAGGTTCCAAGAACAAGAGCCAGACAGACTCCCCCCGAGTGTTTGAAATATTTAACACTCTAACCCAGAGCCTTAAAACTGGATGCCCAAATGTCATTTTCTATGGTCAACAGCTTCCCTCTCTCTGTCTGTCTAGGAGAGGTCACTGCTGCACATCCTGGTCAGCTGTTCTTTCCATCTACAGGCACCACAGTGCTTTCAGGCAAAGGTTGACAGGGTTATCAGGGTGGTGGCAACCAGCTCAACAATACTACCATGTCTTGGCAGGCACCACCTGGATTCCAGGAGTAGGTTCCAGCCAGCAATGTCACAGCAGGAGTGGACAGGGAGGAGCGGCAGCACCAGGCTGACAGGTTTGGGGCTTGGCCAGCAGAAGCAGCATGAACACTCTCGGCATGTATGTGTGGGTTAGTGCTGGGGGTGGCATCAATGTGGGGGGAAGGGGAATAAGAAAGGATAAAGGTGTGGAACATGATTACCAGTTCAGGAAAGGTGGGAGAGTAATATTGTCCTTTTCATTTTAATAATCTGGTGTCCTTTGGATTATGAGGTACAGGAGGGAAAGATGGGGGTCAGGGAAATGTTGGATGCAGGAAAAGACTTAGCAGGAGGAAAGCAACGTTGGGGATCAGAAGGGATAATGGAGTAATTATGACATAAACCATCTACACTAGCAGCAGCATAGCTATACAGTTACATCAGTATAGCTGTCGCACTGTAGCATTTATAGTATAGACTAGCTCTCACTGTAACTGTATAGCTATGCTGCTGCTAGTGTAGATGGTTTATGTCATAATTACTCCATTTCCCCAAATGTTAGTAGCAATGTTAGAGGGAGAGCTTCTGTCACCGATAGTGCTGTCCACATTGAGGCTTAGGTTGGTATAACTTACATCATTTGGGGATGTTTTTTACACACCCCTGAGCAATTTATGTCCTACCAAGTAAGCACTGGTGTGTACAATCACTGAAGGAAGACTAGGGTAATGGGGAGATGAAAGCAAGTAGAGAAATAATGGATGCTATACAGGGAGAATGCGAGGAGTCAGATACTGAGAAAGGAAGGGAAATAACAGAGAAAATTAAAGTAGGGGTTATATTAAGTAGAAAAGACTGTGGAAGTATAGAGGGAAAATTAGTGGGGCAGGAGATGAGCTAGGAAGGAAGTATATCAGGCTAGGATATGGGAAGAGGATGGAGAGGGATAGGGTGGCAGCTCCCTATTCAAGGTTTAGGAGATGGTAAATAAAATGACTCACCAAGCATCCAGCAATATTTCCTTTCTTTTGTTCATACATGTAATGTTAAATATCAAACCTGAGATGATTGCACACAAACTGGAAGGTGGGTGGCTTCCTCTAGGAACATAAAAAATTCTGAGGGAAAAACCTGCCCATATTTCATTTTTATAAATCACATGTATGAAGGATGTTAATTTAGGTCAATTAACTACTGTTAGGGATTATGCTACAGGAATTCCCAAAGCCAATGATGCAAATGACATGTCAAAATTATGCTCTTTGGGTTTTCTTGGAACTTTTTAAAAAGTTGTTTAAAATTCTCACTGTTCTTTCCTCTGACTATGAGAAAAGCTGGTCATGATTGAAATCAAAGTCTTTGGAAAATCAGCAAAAGATGCAGAAGACAACTGAAGTGTTGATTTACTTTAGATGATGTACTCTAAAGGGAACTGTTTCCTTCAATTTGGCCATTCCATTATATGGGGAGAAAAACTTTGTTACAAGTGTTCTTGCTCTGGAAAATGTGACAGGCTGCAAAGTCTCTGTAAAAGATGCTGACATCAATGTTTTTGGCAGTTAAGGTTGCAGGATATTGCATTTTCCAACTATTTTTATATGCACATTGAACTACCATATTAAGTGAAGCGCTGTTGTATGACAGCTGTTTATACGCTGGTGACCTTAGTTAATTTTCAACTCTGCTGCTGACGAAGGTTTTGGCAGCGCTATTATTTGTTAGATATTGGAATATTCACTGAAACATAAGTGAACAAGCACTGAGTCACTTGTTAAATCCCTGCTACACCATTGACAAAGACCACATAAAGAGATCTAAACAGGGATACTCTATTGCTAGTTTCTCTCTGGGAACACATTGTTTTTGTTGATAAATGGTGTCATTTTTGGCTATGAGGCACATTATCATCTAGCCATTTTGATGAAAGAAGGTCTAATTAAAAGCCCCATAGCCATCCCAGGTTAAACACTAATGTGCATCCACTACTGCTTGGCTTCTGATTAGGCTTTATAAAAGGAAGGAAACACTCTCCCTCTCTCTTGCTGAAGTTCATTAAAAAGTGTCCTAGCATACAACAAGGCAGAGTGGCCTCCTTCCAGACTGGATGGAAAGGGGATCACTCCTCTTCCCCTGTAGCAGAGCCAAACACGCACCTTCCTCCTTCCTCTCTGGAAGAACTGGGGAAGGACAGAAAGGCTAAGAGGAGAGTCCTGGAACTCAGCTGGTACTGCACCACCAGATAGTGAAGGAACACTACCTGTCCCAGCCATCTTCTGAGCCTTGAGTATCATGGAGGAGCAGGTAGAGTCATTAGTTTTCTGAGTGAATATATAATTATTTAAGGATGTTTTTACATTTTTATAGAGACTTGCTTATGGTCTTCCTCCTTCTAAAATGCCTCTCTTACAAAATCTCTGACCACATTTTGTTTAGTTTCTTTTCATTCTAGTCTGTATCAAATTCCAGCTCCTTACTGAATCTGTTTTTATTTTCCTTTTGTGAAAGTGGTCAGATGAAGAGCTCATATACCACACTTCTTCATGTGTTGTAATACCTTGTCAGTTTCCAATAATAGCTTTTTAAGGAAACCCTATGATATTTCATGTGGTGTTGAATTAGCAGCAGCCTACCTGCCATTTCTATATTCCTTCCAATAAAAATAAACTCAACAAATAGTTCTGTCCTATGCCCCTATTGTCTTTTGCAAGGGCCAGCGGGTCATGATGATGTATGTACTGCACTGCTACTGTGTAGTATTGTTGGGTGGTGTTTTAGGGATACAGTGATGGGATACAGTCACTGAAGACCCCCTTGGGGTTGTTCCCCGTGTGCTGAAAAAGCCACTGACAAGCTCTTCTTCGCTCTCTGGAGCTTCTCACCACCCTGTCCTGTTGGACCACACCTCCTGGTCTCCCCCAGCCAAGGCTCTCCCCACCCCTGAGGAGCAATATGGACAGTGAAACTCTTCAAGTCCAAGGAAAATGCAGTTTTGGGCCCAGCCTCCAGGGAAACCACTCCCAAATGGGATCAGAACCCTGAATAGACCATTCAGGTAAGCCCCCTTTAACAATGAAAGGGGAATGTACACATTGATTGCTCCCCCAGGGAAAAAAATATTTACACTAGGCTTGATAGTAAATAAATGTGATTGTATTAAGTACAAACAGTAGGATTTAAATGATTGCAAGTGAAAAGAGGCAGAGCAAAACAGATTATAAATTTAAAATAACAGAAAACACATAGCTAGTTCTAACACTAAAATCTCAGTACAAACTTACCCTGAAACTGTTCTTATTTCAGCTAAACCTCCAAGCCAGGGAAGATCTTGTTTCCCTGGGGTCTCTGGTTCATTCTCTTGGGAGTGACATGCCAGCCAAAGACCAAGAGACAACTTGCTTCCAAAGTTTTATAGATTCCACTTTGGGCAGGAACTTGGAGTTCTATGGAAAATTACCTGGTTAGACCCTACCAGTGGAACAAGTTGTATGGACCGTACACTGGGAATCAGTAAGTCAAACTCTAACCTTGTATAGGCTGGAAATCACTTTAAGCCAGGTGATGCAGCAGCACCCCCAGAACCCTTAGTTTCAGCATCTGTGTGTACTTGGACTCACTTCTCAAAGTCCTGTTCTGCCTCTGAAAGAGCAGTTACTCTAATTAGCACATTTCTTGAGACTTGTAGTTTTGTAGGTGCAACTGTAGGTGTCTGTAATGGGGTTTAAATGTAACCCTTCTGCCAGGCTGAGTTAATAGCAGCAAGGGCCGGGTTCAGTACCTTGGGGTCCCCTCCCAACAACGTAATGCAACACCGGCTCGAGCCCCCACCCAGTGACCTGGGAAATATTAAACACATCCCTGGGCACCTCAAAGAGGCAATTCTTCCCCTCTCGCAAGCACAGAGCCTCGGTATAGCAGCAAATCTTTAATAACATGAGGTAACTGACATCAGCATCAAATTGGGAAAACACCACAACTAGGATTCATAGACCCAACCATGAGCAAAGACCCACCCTAGCCCAGAATCACCCGAAGTCCGACATCCCAAAAGTCTCTGTCCCTGGTCAGTGCTGCCCCAGGGTTCAAAAGTTTACCTGCAGGGTTTTTACCTCCCATCCTGAGAGGAATTGGGAGAGGGGCGGGGGGTTGATAAGGGGCACCTTAGGTGGTCCAAGGCCGATGGCCCCGCCTCTCCGTAGGGTTCTGCTGCGGCCTTTAACGCGAGCCACTCTGCCACACTCTACCAGCTGTCCCGTGAGCCGCTCCAGCCATCCTGCGAACTGCCCTGCTCCGCCAGCCATCTCGTCCCACTCCACTGGCCGCCCACCAGTCGTTCCCGCCAGCCACTCCGCTGGATGCCTGCTGCCGCTCCTACCGGCCGCCCACCAGTCATTCCTGCCAGCTGCTCCGCTGGCCTCCTACCAGCCGCTCGCTGGTCGTTCCCGCTAGCCCCTCTGCTGGCTGTTCCTGCAAACTCAACAATATAGTTTCAGGCTCCCCAGCAGCACTCAGTGGTTTCAGCTCTTAAGCAATTTCAGTCGTAGTAGGGGAGCCTCAGTGTTGGTGCACCATCGGCACAAAGTGAATTCAGCTCTGCAGCCCATAACTAGACTCCTAATGGAATCAAAATTAGCTTTGAGAGAGGAGGGGGCACCGTTGGTGTTTCAGGCTCTCAGAAAGGTGCACCCCCCCCCCAAATACAAATATCTGTCCCCAGCCTCTCTCACTTCAATGGGTTTGGAACCCATGTCCCTTGTCTAGTGAGTGCTACTTAGTTCATGGTGAATCCCTCTGTCATAAAACAGTTCCACTGTCCTTGATTCACATAATCAGGGTAACAACACTTTATTCTCCCCTGCCTAAATAACAGAGAAACTGGGGATCCCACAGCGGCCAAAGTGACCATTTGGGCTGCTGAGGGCTCATACTAAGGGTGGTGGGTGTGCCTATGCAAACAAGATCAGCCCCTGAAGTCTTTTTGCACAACTCGCCACAATTCACCACCAGATGTCAGGGTAGAGCTTATCCTGACTCTGCTTACATAAAAACCCAGTACTAAGTGGAGGGCAAGGAGAGTCTTCCTGCTTATAGGCAATCAGGTTGATCACATATACCTCCCAATTTCCAGAATTGCCAGTCTCAGAGACGTGCACCCACAGCTGTGACCAGTCGAGAAAACAAGTCCGACTATAAAGGAAAGGGGGGAAGGGCAGAAAGCAAATGAGAGGTAGAAAGGCCTGGAACAACAGAGGAATAATGGCACCATGCCAGGTGACCTTTCAGAAACTGCCAAGGATACTGTAAATTTAATGGCCGAGGGATGCAATTTAAGATAGATTATCGGCAGATCTAATTGCAGACAATTTGAAGGGGACCAGTTAGGAAAAAGCTGGGATCCCTAGAAAGACTGCATGAAGAACAGTAGACAGTACCAAAAATAAAATCTTTGGATACTCAACAAGTTCAACTAACCACTTAGATGTGTAAATGGCCAAATAAGTTTTATGTTCTGTTTGTTGTGAGCTTCATACCTATGAAGTAACTATCCATACCTATTTGTTGGTATTAATATGAATGCTTCTCCCCACCCTCATGTAGCCCAACTCTCACAATCTATACCTGCTATTTTTGGATGCCACCGTGTTTTTTCCTGAGGAATTTTTTAAGGGCTTAGCTGCTTTCATAGGATTAGGCATTTAGCTATCATTTTATATGCCTTGGTTTCCCTTAGGTCAGAACAGATGAAGACACTAATCTTTGAGTGGCTGTGTAACCTATATAACCATGGGCATGAATTTTTCAGATGTATGTTTATCTGAATTCTGGTATTACTCCTGAAGTATCCCTACTTGCTGAAAAAACTGTAGCTAGATTTCTTGTCTGTTTTTTTTTTTTAATGGCTGATCAGATTCAAGTCAATTCCTAGTATTCATGTCTTCCTCAAATCCGAATTTTTTTCTGAACTCTTTATTTTCAAGATGGGAAGAGTCCCTCTATCAGATTAGTAGTTGTCAGTTTTCAGCAGCAACTTTTCTAGAACAGACTATAATATTGTTCTGTGGTTTTGCATCTAAAGCACACCTTTTTCTCATGTCTACATTGCTTATATGAAGGAATCAAATTCCTAGACTTTTCTGACATTTTTTGCAAGGCTAGTGCATCATAAATTAGGTTATCTCTCTCCTCAACTGTCATAACCTGTTCTGAGCAGATGGTGGATTTGAAGATATTCTCTGTGAAAGAGCCAACATATCCAGGGACTCACTTCTTAAATAGTGTTCTTCCTCAGAAAGCCATTTACTGCTGTTAGCATCTTTATAATTACAGACAGTAATTTATGTAGATAAAGGGGAGTTGTCTAAGGTGACATCTTTGTATTCTAGACAGAAATTTTCTTTGAAGGTGGGCTAACCCAGGCCTATACTGTCTTCCATAGTGCGCTACATACCCATTTGGTAAAGCTAAATATATGAGCTTGCTTTTCCCCATAAGATGCACATATCACTCCTGCTTCAGACTGGTGTCAGGATAGGGTGGCACAATTGACTGGTATTTTTGGTAAAGTTGATTATGGACTATTCCAAGCCATATTACAGCAGACACTGTATATTCTTGGCCTTGCTACTTTATTGTGTCAGAAGAAGAGTTATCTCTGAGCAGCTGATTTTTTTTCAGAAATATGCTTATCTTCTGGAATCCACTTGTTTCTACTTGGTTATTGTTTGCTGGAAAGCCTGTGAGCAGATTTTCTTGTGCTTATCAAATTCAAGCCAATGAGTAGTACTGAGTCTGACCACATCTTCCTCATTTGATTTCCTCTTTTTTTAGAATTCACTTTTTTTATTCAGGGTGAGATGAAGAGTTCATTCATCCTTCTTGGGTATGTCGTAAACTCCATTTTGAATTTTCAGTATGAACTTTGCTAGGGAAGACTAATATCCCTCAGTGTTGTTGCATCAACAACGTTTATCAGACCTTTATGCATGATTATATTTTTTCCAGTGGGAAATCAGATTTTCAGAAATTTCTGTCTTATGCCCTCACCTCTTTTGTAAGATATTATGAGTCAATAGGTGTAAATGGGTGATGGATTTTGGAATAGTCTGCATTTGAGTCAACGCACATTCAGACTTGCTTCTTAAAAGCTTGTTTTTCCCTCTGGAAGTGGAGTTAACCTCATTCTTGTCCCTTTAGGAGTCATGTTCATATTATATTAGCTCAAAATTTTGATTTAGATTGTTAACTCCTTGGAACAGGGACAATTTTTGTTGTGTCTTTATAACGCACCTTAACACAATGGGGTTCTCGTCCATGACTAGGACTCCTCAAAGCTATCACAATGCAAATAAATAATAAACAATAATAAATACTAAACCCAAGTTTGTAGATGTGTGATGAGATACCATAATCCTCCTGTCCCACCCACCCCTCTTCTGAAGCAAAAATAAAGGATTATCTAAACCTGGTAAGCTAAATTGTCCTCATTTTTGAAGTGACGTAGATGACTGATTCCAACTTCATACTACAGTGATTCTTAGATCGTTAACACCAACTAAACAGTCAAATTTGGAAGGTCTGCAATTTTCAATCAATTATGAATTGTGGATTATGGTTATAGAGAAACTCATCTACAAAAGTTCCCCTCCTTTCAAATAGATTTGTAACTTTTAGACAAAAAAAGATATTTTTGCTCTCTTTCTAATAGCCTTCTGTCTCAGGCTACCATACTAAACAGTTTAGTTTTCCCCAGGAATGGGATTTGTGACATTCTGTGGAAAGATTTTTGCTGCTTACATACCCGATATAAAACTCTTACATGGCAAATACATGTAATTAATCTGGAACCAGCATGATATGGATTCAACCTAATCATTCATATTTAATGTAAATGTCTTATGATGCTTATGTTTCCTATATTAATATAAAGATGAGTTAAAGAAATAGCAATTTACTGTATTTTGATATGATTTGCTTAGAAATAAGGTAATATAACAACCAGAGGATAGCCATTAAGCTGAAACTTCATGCTGAGCTATATAGCACATTGCATATTCCTTGATGATTTATCCCCAAATATAGGTTGGACTTCCCTGGTCCAGCAGCATCAAGACCTGAGCAGTCCTGAATGGGAGAATTTTCTGGACTGAGGGAGGTGTACTTTGAAACCGGCCCCAAACCAGCCAGCCTTCTGCCTTTGGCCCCTTCTATTCCCCCTTCCCCCAGCCAGGTTGTCAGCCCTGCTGCCATCGGTCCCCCTGCCCCTGGTCTGCCATGGGTGTCTGGGGTTCTCGAACCCCTAGCCCTGTGCTGCTGCAGTTCTCTGGCCCCATTTCTCTGGCTCCATGCTGCCGCATCCTGTCAGGGTACTCCATGCTGCTGCGGGCTGCTAAGCTTCTTCCTCTGGTCCCATCCTGTCGCAGGCTGCTGGGGTTTTCCATTCCATTCCTAGCACTTTTGTGGGGCTCCGGTCCTGCTCCCCCCAAGCTGGGCTGCTGGCCCTTCTACCCTTAGGCTCTTGGGCTCTCTGGTCCAGGAGCATTTGTGGTCCTGCCAGACCATGATGTCACCAGACTGGAGAGTAACAGTTTTCAGAGGTATAACCTGTAGTTATTAAACCCAGGTCTCCCAGTCTGACAAACTATTCAATGAACTCCATATTCACAAGAATTTACATTTTCCATAAGCTCTTTGTAGTCAGATGTTTTAGGCCAATACATTTTTTAAAAGAGTTTCACACAAAAAGAATCAGAAATCATGTTTTTTTTTTTAAATGGACACACAAAACCTGCTGAATAAAAGCTCCCAAGGAGAAGTAATGGACTACATAAACATGCTCAGGCTTTTAAATTATTGTTTCTCTTTTTCAGTCTTTTCAGTCTTCAGTCAATTCAGTCTTTGTTCTCTGTTGTTTGAGGTATATCCAGAAACATATTAGTGCTTTTTATCTTTATAGCAGACAATCTTTTTGTCTGACTGAGCTAATATTGTACAGTTTCTTTTTCTGCAACTGAAGAAGAAAACACTTATCACTGCTGTTTAAAGAGTACTGTTCTCTTTAGCAGTAGCTGAAGCAATATATTCTATTGATCTTCCAATAAATTTAGCAGTACATCCAAGGAGGATTGATTTAAGTAAAGAAATTGTAAACACCTTTCTGAGAGTGAAAATAGAAAATGAAACCATCAGACTATATAGCAGACTCCCATAGCTCACTCAGGCTGATCATAGGCTCCAAACATGTTACAACACATCACAACCAATTAATCCTATTTGGGTTTTTGGACCTGAAATCTTCCTATTGATTCCTAATGAAAACTCTAAACAACCATCACATTGCTTCCCTTTTCGGAAAAGGGATGCTATGAGACCAGTCATGATACAAATCAGCGAAGTTTGGCTCTCCCCCCTTGATGCCTGTTTACATAATACGCTTTTTCGGCTGAGGCTTTTGCCCGACAAGCGCCAGTCTAGGCAGAGGATCTTGCGGAAAATAAACCCTTTTCCGCAAGATCTTGAAAGTAGGCATAAGAGATCTTGCGGAAAAGGGTTTATTTTCCGCAAGATCCTCGTTTAGACTGGCGCTTTGCCGGCAAAGCCCCGAGCCGGAAAAAGCGGCAGTTATGTAATGCAAATACCGTGGGGATATTTAAATCCCTGATTTGCAATTGCGACTGGTCTCATTAGCATCCCTTTTCCGAAAAAGGGTGCCAATGTAGACACAGCCTTTAAGTTTTCATTTTTCTGTGCTATGTGTATTATTTCACCTAATCACTAGGGAATCTAAACATAACTTTTTATGAAGAGATGGAAGCCCCTCATTATGCAAAGCTGTGACTACCTGAATATTATAAGCATGATTTTGAGTCTAATTCAATGACTTGTTCCCCACAATCAACTAATTTACCTGATATTTCTTGTGTGATGTCCTGCTGCTCGTATTTCTCTAAACATGGATTTCAAACAGAGTTCTACTACAAGTTTACAATAACTGTAAAAGACTTGAGTAAGGAGAAATGAAAAGACAAATTAAGTACAGTAAAACTCCAATAGTCCGGCATCCAATAGTCCGGCACTCCTGATAGTCCGGCATCAAAATGGCAAGAGCCTAGTGAGTGAGCTTCGGCAAAAAATGAGTCACAAGGTGACAGCGGCAGCTGAACTGAGCAAAAAGGGTAAAAAGGCTTAAAAACTAAAACATTACAGTATACTGTATACAGTATGTACAATAAAAGGGTTAAGAACACTTTATATACAGTATATAATGTATACAGTATATATATAACCTGCTTATAGTACATCCTGATAGTCCGGCATATCTGATAATCCGGCACCACCTAAATCCCATAGATTCCGGATTATCAGAAGTCTACTGTATGTCCCCCTTAATAATGTCTCAGAGAAGGAGCAGTTCATAAGGCTTTCACCTCAAGGCCTGGTTCAGAGCTTCTAATACTGAAAGTCCACAAAGTCTCTGGATCCAATCTGGCTAAGGTCCTGGGGCCTGAGACAGACAATCACCCACTGCATAGCCTAAGCCCAGAGCAGAGCACCTCTACTCCCTGATTACACACAGGCTATTTTGCTTGTGATCTCCTCATTGTCCCTGACTTGGGTAGTACGTTCCTTCACACAAACATTTTGTATCTGTTTAGCAGAAAGCAATTCCATTTTCCTAATGAGCCAAATCCCCAAGTTCTTTGAAACAGACATGTGGAGAAAAAAATAGATCTCATGATGAAGTTGGAAGGAAATCTGGCAAGTTAACCAGTACTTTATGATGCTTAATTGATATACTTCATTCTCAAAATTCTAACTTTACACATGAACTAACATAATATTTTCTTTGCTCCAGTACTATGGAGAAATGCACCATAAAACTTTACAGAACAAGTTTCCCAGTACATCTCATTCCTAATATGCTTTCCCAATGCAGCAAGTTCTCCATATTTCAGATAGATTTGTAACTTGTAAACAAATACAGATACACCTCTAAAACCAAGGCTATTTAAGAAGGACAGTTGCTACTGAAAAAGGAAATAACATCAAGGATGTTGCCTGAGTCCTGGTGCATCTTTCTAAACACAAATCATATCACACATACTTTTCTATTGTGATTGGTAAAAACACTTGTCCCAGGTCTAGGATGCATCATTAATCCACTTCAGCAGGTACCTGGGAGAAAGAGGAGCAACTATGACACCTACAAGACAATGACTCAGAGAAGTCCGCCGATACACATAGAACATAAGGAGCTTTCCCAGACTGCCCAAGGCTGGCTTAATATAGCAAAATGAGTCTGAGAACCAGGTTCCCCTACCACTCAGGCTATAGCCAGCCCACCTCTCATCTGCCACAGTATCCCTCTGCTCTGTTAACAGAAAAGAATCTGGCCTATGGGAGAGTGACACAAGCACTGAGGGAAGAAGGACAAAAGTAGCCTGGTGGATCCACTGCTGAGAGGTAGTAATTGAAGATTGTATCATACTGACTACACTTGTGGGGACTGAATTAAACTTGAACTGGGAATCTTAATTCTGACATTTTTTAACTTTGCAAACTTAATAATATCCTATAAACTTAGGTTTCCTGTGCTTTTTAAACAAGACATTGAAAATAAAAACAAATAGAAATTCTACTATACAACATCATATTGTCATCAGTAGGGCTACATTTAGACTACGTTCTATTTTTGAAAGAGGATATGCAAAAGAGGATAGTCTTCTTCCGATATCACTTTCGAAAGTGGATCTTTCAAAAGTGGAAGTAGTCTGGATGCATTTTTTTTAAACCCCTTTTTCAAAAAAACTGCTTTTCCTTAAAAAATGAGGAATACACATTTTTTTTCCATAAAAGGGGATTTTTCCCGAAACCCCTGCATCCAGACTACTTTCACTTTTGAAAGATCCGCTTTCAAAAGTGAGATCAGAGGAAGATATGCAAATTTTGAAAAGAGAACATAGTTTAGACGTACCTAGGTCTGGAATCTTTAGATCCACGATTCAGATCTCAGCAACTTGTGCTAATGGAGTAATTGACAGTAGTAGTAGGTTGTCTTCCTCTTTATGGATGAACACTTCAGAGATAGATTTTGTCTACTCTGCCCTACTCAATCCCATTCTCCTTGCCCACATACCCAGTCTCCCCTCCTCAAGCTTCTAAATACTGTTCTATTCTTGACCAGTCCGTCATAGTCTCTGTCACTCTATAATGCCTATAATTTATTTTGCAAACAGTTACTCTTCATTGCACTCACTCTCTTTGAGCCATTCTTGTCATAACTTTTTGGTTAAGACCTATCTGAGTTTTGTCATCAATGCAGGTTTTTAATTCTCAATATTAATTAGGAATAATAGCATGCATTCATTTCATAATTACAATATATGCTCTATGCGCAAGAAATGAATTTTCAGAGACTCTCCAAATAAATTGATTAGTTAATTTGAGATAACATTAACTAAGAATTGTAGATTTGGAGATATTTTTTGTCCTGAATGGCATCAGTAATGAAATAATATACATATAGGTTGGACCTCCTTGGTCTGGCACCCTTGGGACCTGACTGGTCCCAGATCAGGGATTATGCCAGACCAGGGGAAGTCATTTCTGGCCCCCCTGCTGTTGGCCCTACAGCTTGTCCTGCAACCCCACTGGGCTTCCTATCTCTCCCAGGAAGCCCAGCTGGGTCACATGCTGGCCTTCCCAGCTCCCCCTCCTCCCAGCCCAGCTGAGCCATGTGTCGGGTTCCCCGGCTCCAACCTCCCCTCCCCCCATGGTGGGGTCTGAGTATCAGGGAAGGCATTATTGGTCCCCTCTGTCAGGTAGTATGAGTGGCTGCTGGAGGTGAATGGGGGAACATGCCTTTGTGTAGTATGTAAGGGATCTTCTATAGGGAACCTGAGAAGAGTCTGCTCATTTCTCTCCTACTCCAGTCAGCAAGGTGAAAACTAAAGATTCTTCATTCCCTTTCCTCAGAACAAAGAGCAGGAGGAGAAGTTGTAGGGAAACAAAATTGAGACAGATGCTTTATTTCCTTCCCCTAGGATGTATATGCAGGAGTAGAGAGGGAGGTATCAAGCAAGGGTTCCGGGTCCCTTTGCTGTGTGCTCGAAGCATAGTGGTTGTCTACAGCTAATTGAGGGAGCCTGGAGTAAGTGTGGGAGGAAGAGGGAGATATTAAATGGGGGAAGGGGTGAGCTGGTGAAGATTGTGGGGGAAAATAGCAGAGTCACAGGTAACCTTGCATGGCTAAGAGCCCCATTTTCTAGGTAGGCCAACTGACAAAATACCAGATAGTTATGGAAGTGAGTCAAGGGAGAGAGGATTGGAAGGCAAAGGGAGCCAAAAGTGTGATTGAAGGCCAGGAGTGCTACAGCCAGTTGCTTGAGAACGTTCAAAGCAAAAAGCATGGGAATGTAGAGTGCAAGAAATGCTAGCCTGTTCCACATGAAAAGGAAGAGAAAATGTAACACCAACAAAACCCTGTTGTCATCTTTTGGGATCAAACCTGCAATTTCTGTAGCTTAAAATATGTCTTTCAACCAAGGCTGTAGCAGGCTCATCAGTCTCCTGCTTCTCTAGGTGCCAATAGAGAGGTAGATAGCAGCACACCAAGCAAGCATGGGTTACACAAAGAAATAACAGAAGGTGGCATATTAAAAAGAAAAAAATTAAAAAGGGAAAACAGAAGACAAAGTGCAGATGCAGAATGGGATTATTGGGAGCATCTCAAAAGTAGTAGAAAAGAGAAGAAACATTCCAGAAACTGATCTGTGATGATACTACTACTTCAACTACAACAAAATTGGAAAGGACCTAGAGGAAAAAGGAGAAAAACATCTATAGCAAGAGTGTCCCTGGTAATTAAACTGTACAAACATGGAAAATTGCATTGGCTGGGATGGAAGATTTCAATACTTGCAGGAAGTTTCAAGTTTCCAAGAGACTACAGAAAATGTCAGACCCTTAAAGAGAATCCCCTCCCATGAGGAATCCTATCATAAGAGCAAAAAACAGATTATCACCATGAACTGGGTAGACAAGATATGTGTGTTGAGAGATTTCTGGAGTACAGAGAATCAGGAATGCTCACATATATGAAAATTGCATAATTCATTTTGGCTCACATCATACAACTGCTCACAGAGCTCCTTTATGGACATATGTCTGAACAGAGAGTTACACAAAGAGGGCATCGGGTTACTGAGATAAAGGAGTTCCTGATGTTTCCATGCACTTGGTACAATATCATGACAAAGGAGAGACAGTGGTAGTAGCTGGGGACCTGCCCTGATACTGTATATAGTAACATCAAGAGCAGCAAACGGTTAACAGTTAAAGACCTAATAGAAACAGAGCAACTGTGCACTCAAGATGGAATGATTAAATACATACATTGCAATAACCTGGCTGTGCAGAGAACTACACTTGTAATTGATGGATGTGGAGTTTATTAGATTTCAGGTCTTTCTTCACCCTTCTTGGCTTTAAAAAATGTCATTGGAAGAAATTGCTAGAATTCAATTACTTCACCTTAGCCATGTGCACATTATACACAAAATGGTATGCTCCACACACACATGAGTTATAACAGGAAACAAACTTTATGAAACTCTTGACTGGACTCTATTTCAAAGGAGGGTAAAGACTGAGAGGAAACATCATCTCTTTCTGTGGCCCAATTTAATTGCTTATTTAGGGCGGAATAACTTTAAAAGGAGAGATTGAGAAAACTCAAACTCAGACTACCATATATCTAAGGAGGCTATTGTGTAGGAGACCCAAGTTAAAATTCTCTCTCTACACCAGGGAAGGTGGAGAAGGGAAAAAGGGATTTGAACCCAGACTTTTGTCTTAATCATAGGGTTAAAGCTTATTGAGGAGCCATCACTAGCTGTCAACACCACCTTATCGCTTCTTGTTTTGTGAATCTATCCTTTGAAAAACAGCTGGAAGCAAAGTGTTTCTTTCAGCCTGAAACTGAATTACTCAATTTGCCAAACAAACAACCCCCACCTCAGAATGATCAAATTTGGTTTGATTTGAACCAGGTTTCCAACCCTCCCCTCACCACCGAAATGGCCAGTGAAACAAAAAAATTATGTATTCACCTGGATTATTGTTGGGGAAAGATGATAACAAAAAAGTTATACAAGGTAGTCAAGTATGAGAAAAGTCAAAACTACTCTTATAAACATAACACAGCCAGAAAACACATGGCTCCATCATTCTGTCCTAAGGTACAGAAGAGGATAGTGGAAAATGCCTCAGGCAACCTGTGGGCAGTTCCTAGAAAAATCAACAATAACAACAAAAGAAGAAACAGTGGCCTTCATTTCCTCACTCCTAAAAGAAGCAAAAGCATTTTGAATTCTACATAAGGGGAAGATTTCATACATTGGCACACATATGTGTCCAGTTTACTGGATGGGTATGAAATGCACTATCAAAATTAGAACACAAGCCTTCTTGGATTCAAATAGTTGGACAAACTTCCACCTAAGTGGTTTCAGTCTAGTCTTCCATTTTTCACTCTGATGTTCACATGTCTGGGCAGTGTGTTGTGAGGAAGCTCATGTGCAATCGGTGTGATTCTGTAATCATAGAATCATAGAATACTAGGACTGGAAGGAACTTCGAGAGGTCATCGAGTCCAGTCCCCTGCCCTCATGGCAGGGCCAAATACTGTCTAGACCATCCCTGATAGACATTTATCTAACCTACTCTTAAATATCTCCAGCGATGGAGATTCCACAACCTCCCTGGGCAATTTATTCCAGTGTTTGACTACCCTGACAGTTAGGAACTTTTTCCTAATGTCCAACCTAAACCTCCCTTGTTGCAGTTTAAGCCCATTGCTTCTTGTTTTATCCTCAGAGGCCAGGATGAACAAGTTTTCTCCCTCCTCCTTATGACACCCTTTTAGATACCTGAAAACTGCTGTCATGTCCCCCCTCAATCTTCTCTTTTCTAAACTAAACAAACCCAATTCTTTCAGCCTTCCTTCATAGGTCATGTTCTCTAGACCTTTAATCATTCTTGTTGCTCTTCTCTGGACCCTCTCCAATTTCTCCACATCCTTCTTGAAATGCGGTGCCCAGAACTGGACACAATTAGGACACAAAGTAAGTCCTAAATCACTTTTATTGGATTTAGGACTTACTCCCATGAGTAGTCCCACTGATGTCACAAAGCCCAACTTATGGGGGTGGAGGAGTTACTTCTTCTAAACATGTCATAAATAACCAGAGCCAATGGGATTTAAAACTTGTGCTTGGGTGGTGTCCAGAATAGAGATGCTCTCATGAATTGGGGTGTAATCTGGATAAGAACTGTTTGCTTGCTTGTGTCCATCACACAGATAGCAGTCATACCAGCTACCCCACAAATTTTTAACTAGGCATATTTATCCTGATCTGAGCAATGGAGAACAACATCACTCTATTAGGCACAGTGCACTCATTTCTGGGAGGTACTGGGGACATGAGCCTGGACTGAGCAATTTGTGCATTTAAATACATGCTTAAAATGAAGCATGTGAGAAGTCCCATAGGAGTCATGCATGGGCGGAACAGCTTGCAGAGTATGTTTGCTCTAGATAGTGCAATTAATCATCTGAAAGACAAGGTGGGTGAGGTAATATCTTGTGTTGGACCAGCTTCTGTTGGTGTGAGAGACATCTTTTGAGCTTATACAGAGCTCTTCTTCAGGTATGTGTAAGCTCCAACCCAGGAGTTGATTTTATTAGATCAGGAGTTGATCTAATAAAATAGATTCCCTTACCCCCTTGTCTCTCTAATATCCTGGGACCCTTCTGACCTCAATGATACTGCATTTTATTTATCCTGTGTTATTTATGCACAGAAAATAGAAGATAAAAATAGTTGTACTGGAGGATCTCTTGGAAGATCTATTTATGCTCATCAATTGACAAGATTTTGTTGTTTAGTATTTTGGCTGTGGTCCCCTTTTGTTTTGCTTTGAGTGAGTGGACACCTGATTCTAAATTTCAAAAGGAGCAATTGAGTGTACTCTGCCATTCTTTCTATCTCTCCTATGTTAGAGAAGAGAGGTTGGCATCAGAAAAAGGTCCATATCAGTACATCAGAGTTCTCCTTGAATATGATTAGTGGTTCCCCTGATATTATTGTCAAGAGCCAGTTGGGCAAACGGGTTGATCTATCTTTCCACATCTGCCAAAAGGAGGCAATTAAAAAAAATCCCTTTGAAGAATTGGGATTAGCTTTCAGAGTTTTTGATCTGTTATGGCCTAGAAACCATGGAAACATGACCAGTTATCAGTTAATTGAACCATTAGATGTAATACCCCTGTGAACATTTAATACTGCCCTCTTTAAATGCTGGGATATGCTCTGACTGGTATTAGTGATTCAAGAAAAAAACACTCTGTGGCAAGTGATCAATGAAGCTTTTAAAACTTCCAAGTGCTCTGTATCAGAACAGTCTTACACAGGACTTCAATATAATTTATGATTGCCCCAATTTCTACTACCATATGAGACAGTTAAATGTGAGTTAGTGCCAGTGCCCTTGTTCAGTTCCAGCTGGGGGGTAATTACTGTGTGATTTCTCTACAAATATTTCCTCAGTAATTCCAATCTGGGACCAAATACTGCTCACCTTATTTAAGCAATTATTATCATTGAAGCAAATGGCCAAATCCTGAAACTTTGATTCCATTTTCGCTCAGATCTTCTTTGAGTAATCTCCCCCAAAAAGTTGAGTAAAATTCAGGAATTGCTCAAGGGGGCTGTGAACAGGATTTGACACTTGATGTAGTACATTTTGTCTCTAACTTTCAAATAGCTTTGCTAACATTCATATTTTATCGCAGAGGTGACTGCATTTCAGACATATGTGAAGCAATTTTTGTTAATAAAATAATTTAAAATATTAATAGTAATAATTAAATCCATGCACAATAAAAATTAATCTATATTTGAGAGGCAACTTGAATTACTGCTGTGCCCTCTATTTTTCTTATTGTATTTTAAAAACTTTGGCCTTTTTTTGGCTACGGAATATTTCTTTCTTTTTCATTTTTGTTGAGTGCCATTTTCATACTGCACAGAAACCCCTAAAAATATTTTTCTTATTCTTTTTAAGAGAGTGCAAACAACAAATGGTGCAGTACTGTGTAACGAAGATAATTTTTAGTAGCACAAATTGTGATTTTTGTGTGTACATATTCTGTTTGTTTTACTAGGTATCCTTGGACATGAAGTACAGTATTGCAATCTGCCAACAGGTACACTACCTGTTTTCTTTGTTAAAAGGCCAGATCACTCTCCATTGAAAGCTGCATTGACTTGAGCTGTGTATATTATTTCACACTTCAGAGTCTAAGATCCTAATTCTTCAACATCTCTGGTATTGGAGATGTATAACTAGTTTTTTAAAAGATGAGCAAATATATGACTTGTTGATGCGAAAAAGTTATTTTGAGTATTTATGGTATGTCGTGGGATCTTACATGACAGCTAAAGCTTAGCAACCAATGAATTTTATAATCATAGTTAATTACAGAAACTAGCAGAACATTGGAAATTAACATTTCTCCCCTTGGCAGTTGGAGAATCAAGTTTTCCAACTCAAGAAACTATAAGAAAATGGTTTTGCTGATGAATTTGAGCAGAACAGTAACCGAGTCCTGAAGCCAGTTAGGTTAATCAGAAAAAAATGTTACCTTTCCCCCCCAGGGTGCCATTTATTTAACAGCTGTGTGAAATGTCTGATTTTCCACAGGCAGTGTTTGCATGTGAGATGTGGGGTTTTGCACAAGCATATGTGAATCATGGGTGACATTTTGGCTGACATTGCATTCAAAAAGAGCTTTTCTTCTGTGAACTTTGAGACACTTCACTCTGTGTCAGAACTATAGCAATAAAATTAATGAAAAAATAAATAAACCAAACTTTTAAAAACCTTCATAAAGAGTCAGAACCACATGGTCCAAAGTGCACACACGCTTCTGGGCACCCTAGGCTTGTACACTTGTTGCACACTGGTGCTCACAAACTGAAAATCTAGGCCTTGTTTAAGATCTTGTTATAGTCATGGCCAATTCTTTGGGACAATTCTCCTATTATCCAAATTGATTTACTTCCATATATCTGAAAATAGGTCTATTTCCAGGTTGAGTTCCTGTTATAAAGGGCTCTGAGACTTCAAGGTGAACATGTGACCCAATGTTTTTCATCATTGCTGTTCCTAATGTACTGTTATGTTTTTCAGACCACTGTCTAGCACACACAGCATCTTCTGTAGACAACTCAACAGGACAGAGACTCACTTTCTATATTCGAACTAGCAGACCAATGCCAGCAGGGGTAACCTAATAATAATTCAAGACATTTGTGGAGGAAGAAATTGGGGTAAAGCCTTCATTTTTAATGAATAAGTGGTAACCGGAAACAAATGGAGCAAAAATCTCACAACAACTATGGGGAAATTCCCCTTAAGCTCTATTTGAAAGCTTAAGGACTTATGTGATGCATAAACTTTGGTCTGGTTCTCAGTCCAGGGGCCATCAAGAGCCATCTCAATAAAACTAAAACATCAAGAGAAAATAAAATAATTATACCTTAATCTGTTTTTTCAAAGGATTTACGGACTTCTCCTTTAGGTGAGAGCAGATTCTCCCAGCCTTACAACAGGATTTGTTGGAGGAATAAGGTACTACACTGTGAGGGTATGTCTAGACTGCATGCCTCTGTCAGCAGAGGCATGTAAAATAGGCTACCCTACATAGTCAATGAAGCGGGGATTTAAATATCCCCGGCATCATTAAAATAAAAATGGCCGCCACGCTGTGCCGGCTCAGCTGATCGTCGGCACAGCGCGAAAGTCAAGAAACGAGGTTTACAGGAACAGTCGACAAAGGCTTCCCCTGTCGACCGATCTGCGTCTTGACTTGCGCGCTGAGCCGACGATCAGCTGAGCCGGCACAGCGCGGCGGCCATTTTTATTTTAATGACGCCGGGGATATTTAAAGCCCCGCTTCATTGACTATGTCGGATAGCCTATTTTACATGCCTCTGTCAGCAGAGGCATGTAGTCTAGACATACTCTGAGAGTACACCAGGCAGAATCTGTTGCTTTTTGTTCTATGAGTGATATCCCGTTTCTAGTGAAGTCAATGGGACTTTTGTTATAAATTTCATTAGGGTCAGGATTCCATCCTTCATATAGTTTGGTCACAATTTAAAATCTTAAATAGTTTATGTTAAGGTATTGCTGCTCGCCTTTAATTCTTCAAACAAAGTAACACAATATTTAGGTTTAATATTTATTATATATAGGAACAATAATACCTTAGCAGTTTAATTCAGAGTGGCTATTTTTCAAAGGTGTGCATAGGGATTTATGTGCACAAATTATTGCTAATGACAATATTAATACATTCCCAAGTGAAGTTTTAACAATGTACCCCAGAGCACTAGTTTAAAAATGCAAAACTGTGATTTTCTTCGAGTTCTTCATTTCCTATGATTCAAAATTGCTTGACTTTTACATTGCAAAATAATTCTTCTTTTCACAACTTTCAGTTACTCTCACAGATGCATAACTTTAAAACACTTGTGCTTTTTGGAGAACAGAAAAAATAACATGAGTAACTACAGCAAAATATGAGAGCATTAGTAATTACATTATTAATCTAAAGAGAAAATGTTTTTCTCATTCCTGCTAAGCTCATAAAATTACAAAATAACCCCCTACAGTTAAATATGGTATGAAAGAAATCATCAGAGCACACTGAATAATTAAACACACATTTTCCCACATAAAATCAGCTATGAGTATTTTTATTTTAATAAACTATGTCTTTACTAAATAATTATAGATTTAAATGACAGAGAGGGGGAATTATTTCTTTTAGTGGAACTACAGTGCAGTGTACCAGTAATTGTTTTTGCAAATATGAATGAGCCTATGGCTTGACAAAGAATGGACAGGTGTAAAAATTCAGTCTTGACTCAGTAGGGATTGGTTTCTAATAATGGAAATCAAGATGTCACAAAATTTTGCACCCAAGTAAAAAATACTTCACTGAGTAAAGTTTAGATAAACAACTAATTGTCTCCAAAGCCTAAGTAAACCATTCACTTGTTAAAAGTTTCCACTGAAGAGTCACAGTAGGGTTTAAGCCTGGGATCTTGAGCACCAAAACACAAAGGCTACATCTAGATTGTAGAACTATTTCGGGATACCGAAAATATCCTGAAATAACTATTCCATGTCTTTTGAGTGTGCCAGTTATCTCAGAATAGATTTCAGAATAGCGCGCCCATTATTTTAAAATAGCGGGTGCGCAATTCTGGCATCCCTGTAAACCTTGTTCCACGAGGATTAAGGGATGTTTGGAATAGCGCTCTATTTCAAAATTTGGTGTTGTGTAGACAGTGCCAAATTTTGAAATAAGCTATTTCAAATATTGAAATAAGCTATGCAATTTGCGTAGATCAAATTGCATAGCTTATTTTGAGCTAAGGGTGCAGTGTAGATGAGACCAAACTGCTACCAATTCTGCTAAATGAGAAATGCCACAGTGGGAAGCAGGAGTAGGCTATCTCTGGGTATGTCTACACTACAGAGTTTTGTTGGAAAAACAGCTGTTTTCCCAACAAAACTTGAGGAACATCTACACTGCAATCGCGTTCTGTTGCAAGTAAATCAAAAGAACAGTGGGCTTTTCCTGACAGTGGTAATCCTCATTCTATGTGGAAGAAGACTTTTTGCAAAAGAGGAGGAGAAGGAGGGGGGGTTTTTTTGGAAGAAGAGGCCTCCAGGATAAAGCACAGGTACCCTGGTGGCCACTCCATACAAAGTAATCACAACTCTATAGTTCCTGTGTCCTGGCCCCTCTTAAAGCTGCAGGCACCCTGGACAAGCCTTGTGGAAGGAAGCTGGCCAGAGAGCAGCACTTCACTGTGCGGCGCTCCCTGCCACAGGCCTGCTCTGATGGCTGAGCCTCAAGCCCCCCACAACCCTCCTGACCCTCGCCAGGAGCAGCCCCAGGGGTCCCAGGACCTACCCAGGGGGATGAAGAGATATGCCTTATCCTGGGCCAGCTCAGAGATCCAGTCCTTCCTCGAACTGTGGGGCTAGGAGGAGACATTACGGGATCCCCAGGCCAAACGCCGCAATGCTGACATTTATGGCCGGATGGCCAAGTCCCTGGTGGAGCGTAGACACCCACCCTGGACCTTGGAGCAGGTCCGGAGTAAAATCAAAGAGCTCCATCAGGGATATGTCTGGGCCAGAGAGCACAGCTCACGCTCAGGGGTAGGACCCCACACCTACCCCTATTACCTGGAGCTGCACCAAATCCTGGGGGGGGTGGGAAGACCTTCGTCCTCAAGACCCCCGTTATCTCCTGGCCAGAAGCCTCCACGGAGGAGGAGCTGGAGGACCAGGTGGCAGATGCTGGAGGCGGAGGCAGATGAAGAGGAGATAGGCACTGTGACCCTCTCCCTGGAGCCGGTGCAAGTAAGCCAGGACATTTCTCAGGCCTCCTTGGACACCTGGGAGGGATCATCAGGTGAGTGGTCTCACTTTGTCATACACACAGGGCAGGGGAGAGACGAACACACAGGGGACAGGGGGCAAGTGTCCCTCGGGCTCCTTGGGCTGGACATCATGCTGCAGTCCGTGCATGAGCAACCATGTGATGCATTACTGTGTGACACATGGACACAGCAGGCAGCCCCTGAGCATGGGTGAGATCCTGCTCCCAGACTCAGGGGAGGCCACACACGTCCTGCCATGGGGGGTGGGAGAGCATCCCGTCTGGAAGCAGGCTAGCCACAAGGGCACAGGCATGACCCCACACAGACCGAGGAGTCCCACACACAGCACAGAGTCATGTGTGCTTGGATCGGGATGTGGGTCCCATCTATGGCTCCGCCTCAGTTCGGGAACCCCAGGGCAGCAAATCCGACCACAGCTACATCCAGATTTCCCAGATGGATGACCCTCTGCAGCAGGACAGAGTTGATGGCCCTCACCACCTGCAGAAGGAGACAAAGAAACGCACAACACAGAGAATGAGAGAGGGGGTGCCTGAGCCCTTGGGAGGTGCCCACCCTGCTCCCTTCCCCTACTCCCCTCTCAAACATCCCAGGAGCCACCCCCTATGAGACTGCCCCACCCCCAGCAGCAGGTCTGTGTGAGGGTGGCATGGCACAACCCCTTGGGGATGGGGCTTACCTCCCACCCCCACTCCACCCCTATAGCCTCTAACCCCCCTTTCTCAAGGGTCTCCCTTATCCAGGACTCCCCCTCAAAGGGACTGCAGCCCCAGAGTGCCTTACCTCCATGAGGAGGGCCCAAACGGTGGACCTACCCACGCTGAACTGGTTGCCTACCAATTGGTAGCTGTCTGGGGTGGCGAGCTTCCAGAGGACGATAGCAACCCGCTTCTCCAAGGGGATGACAGGCCTCAGGTGGGTGCCGCATCTCCAGAGGGCAGGGGTGAGCCAGGCACACAGCTCAGCTCCAAAATGGTGGCTTTCCACATGTGGAAGTTTTGGAGCCTCTGCTGGTCATCCCTTCAGTCTGAACTGGTGTTGAACCTCCAAAAATGCCTCTCCACAGTGGGGTGCGGTTGCAAGAGTATAGCACCTACACCCAGGGAGAGGGTCCCCAGAATGAGCTCAGGGTTCAGCTTGTGCAGGACCAGGAAGGCAGCTGGCACAAAGTGCTGCAAAAACTATAGCATGTCCGTGTCGGGCCATCGCATGCCATGGGCCAGCTCTGGCTCCAAGGATGAAAGCAAAAAGCTGTGGCATCCAAAAGAGAACAGGGCAACCACAGCAGGCACTGAGAGAGCTTTGCTGCCCCTCAAAGAGGTAGCAAGAACGCAACAGAAGCAGAGACATGGCTGTCCAGGGGGGTCCCTTTAAGTGCGTGTCTCTGCAAGACTCCAGCACCAGCACTTGGAAGCAGCTGGTGACGTAAAGACGTGCTGAAGTGGTTCCTGGTGGCCTTTTATGCAAGAGAGCATCCAATCAGTCTGGACACTCTCTTTTGAAAAAGTGCATTGCTTTTTTGATGAGTTTTTGTGTGTGGACGCGCTCTTTTGCAAGAAGTTTTTTCAGAAGATCTCTTCAGAAAAAAGCTTTTCATGTAAAAAAGCTTGCAGTCTAGACTTAGCCACTAGCTGGAGAGGCAAACTACACTTTTGATTTGGAGCTGCTAATCTGATGAAACTTTGTCATGAAATTTCAGGTGATTTGACCTCTGGCCAGGTTTAAGGTGATCCAAGATATTGGTCTTTCTAGGGGTAAAATGGTATTTTCTGCCCTAGAATAAGAATAAAGTATTGAAAAGGGCAAAACATTTCAGGCAATTTACTTTGAGAAAACACCACAGTTTCAGGATGATCAAAACTATTTTCAAATTTGAGATAAAAGATAATTTTTGACCAGACTCTTTGGTGAATTCAAGCTAGATATGTAAGGGAGTTTGGGTGACATTGAAAAAAAACCCCACCCACTGGAGGAGGGGGCTCTGCTTCAGCAAGGAAAGTCTAACTAAGAGTGTCCTGTCACCCATAGGTGAGAGTACCTCCCAGCACTGTGGATGACCCAAGTTCAAATCCCTCTTCTGCATCAGGCAGAATTGGGGTTCAAAGCTTGTTTGCCATTATTCTCGGCAAGTGTGCTAACTATAAGGTTCCAGCATGGAAAAGGGTTTCTACCAGACTCTATCTTGTGAGATTTCCAAACTTCCTTTGTTTTTCATTCTAAAAATCAGTTGAACATGCCTGAAATATTGACAACATTATTTTCTGTTTGTTTTGCCAAGAAAATAGAAAAATTGTTATGTCCTGTTGATTTCCCCCTGGTTTGACCAGCAAACCCAAAAGTTTTTAGTTCTACTGAATTACAATGGGGAAGAAATCACCAAATTTTCAAACTGAAGAGGCCCAGTCTGAATTAGATTTAACTCCTGGTGATTGTTCCGGTCATTTCTTGCACTGTTTGACCATCTCTCTAGTAGAATAGTAATAGGTATTACATATAAATAAAAACATAATTATTTATCTGGAAAGAATCTAGAATGATACAATGAATCACTGGAATAAGATTCTGTTTAGCAAACTCAGGATCAGAATGGTTGTGAAACAGAGAGTGCAAGAGAAGAACACTGAGGAGATGAGAAGAGGGAGGGCAAAATGATTTTTAGTCTCTTCTTTCTCTCTCCTTTGCCACTGACAACTTATTCTGCTTCCCACTGAGGTTTTCTCTCTGTATCCCATGGCCACAGACCCGTGTAAATTATTTTCCAGCTAGACTAGGTACCAAAGACTTGTTTTCACCCTGTGGCTGATTTGGGACAATGCTGGTAAATCTTTCCTTTCTTGCTCCCAGCAGTCCAAGTAATGATGTGATGCCCAGAGGTTCCAAAACATAAAGTTTTACTACATTAGGAAAGCACCCAACTTCTCCATACTGCTAGACACAAATGTTCTGAGACTGATGTTCCTGAAGTATTTCACTGACCTGAACATAATCCTACAAAGGAAATGAACTGTATTTACTCCTGGTTATATTTCTCCAGACTGGAAATTAATTCTGGAGATTATTCTGATTTCTAGACCATACTTCTTGTGGTTCTTGTGGCTGTATTAGTAGTTCCAGATAGATATTTGAGCAAAGTAGAGTAGTTTGCCGAAACGTGCATATATGTGTGTTTGCATGTGATTTGCATACTATAGGGTCACCTTTTTGGAAAAGGGATGCTAATGAGACACAGCGCAATCAAATTGCGGGGATTTAAATATCCTCAGCGGTATTTATGAACATAACTGCCGCTTTTTTCCGGCTCGGGGTTTTGCCAGAGAAAGCGCCAGTCTAGACGCGATCTTGCGGAAAATAAATCCTTGCGGAAACGGGTTTATTTTCCGCAAGATCGCATCTAGACTGGCGCTTTTCTCCGCAAAACCCCGAGCTGGAAAAAAGCGGCAGTTATGTTCATAAATACCGCTGGGGATATTTAAATCCCCGCGCGATTTGAATTGCGCTGTGTCTCATTAGCATCCCTTTTCCGAAAAAGGGTGCCAGTGTAGACACAGCCTAGCAGTTTGTGCATGTGTTTTGTTTTGTTTTGTTTTTTTATATGTGGTAAGAGTAAACAGCTTTTGAGGAATATAAGGCTAGGGGTTTTTTTGTTTGTTTTTTTGTTTTTCCAATCATGTCTTTTTTCCCCATGCAAGCTTTTTTTTCTTTCTGTGATTATTTTGCATTATTCTCTACGCTGCCTCAGTAACCAGAGAATTAAGTGAAGATCATGTCAATCACCGCGGTTCTCTTAGACTTCTATCTTTTAACAAAAGAAATGTGAGTCTGGGAACTGGGATATTGTTTATCCCTTAAGTAAATGGAAAAAACTACATAAGTATGATTAATGGGCTAGGTCCCTAAATATCATTGTTCTACAGCAGAAAATGTCTTTATTGGGAAGTACAAATGGACCCATATGAAATAGTTTTGTACGTTAAGCACACCTCAGGATTGAACTTGAATTCTCAGACTCCCTCGTTAAAAATCCTTCATAAATAAACAAATGAAGAGTGAAAGCAGTTAATTGACCAAAATTGCAGAAAGAAAGAACTGTTGCTGCTAATGTCAGGTATTATACTGTAAGTGGTATGGCATATGAGATCAAGTTAATCTGATTCATTAGGTTAGTCTCCCTCCTATAGTATGAGCCCTACAAGTGTAACATTCCAACAATAACAGGCTACGTCTACACTGCGGTTTTTTTGCGGAAGAGGATATGCAAATGGCACACTCATTTGCATATCTTCTTCTGATTCTTTTTGTGGAAGAAGTTTTGAGACTTAAAAGCCCCATGTAGACAGGGCCATTTGTTGGAAAAAAAAAACCCTTTTCACAAGATCCTGTAAACCTCGATTTTTGAGGAATAAGGAGTCTTGCAAAAAAGGAGGTTTTTTTTCCAACAAATGGCCCCATCTACACGGGGATTTTAGCAGCAAAACCTCTTCTGCAAAAAGAATCAGAAGAAGGTATGCAAATGAGTGCATTTGCATATCCTCTTCCGCAAAAAAACCGCAGTGTAGACATAGCCACATTGTCTACCAGAAAATATTGTTTTTCTTTAGACAGAAGATAGTATGGGTATATTTAAAAAAAGTCACCCAAAATTAACCTCTTATGAAATGTTATTGAAAAATGGTGAGTATTTCAGGAACTCTGTAGGCACAACCCTGCAGAAATGTTATCACTGATGTCACCTGATGGATGCCACAGTAGTTCGCCTCTCACCAACCACATGCAATGAAAGGATGATGTTTGGTTTGGAGGTAAACATTGCAGACCACAACAATATGTTATCTTAATTTAAACCTTAATCCATTTAAATAGTATCTGCACTATAATAGTAGCGTTAAATCACAGAAATGGGAATAGTGTTAACAGCAGGACATTATCTTTTATTGAGGGCAAGCAGCAGGGTAGCTGCTAATGAGGGCATCATCAATTTATCAGTTAAAGGTCAGTCTAAAAGGGTTCCTGCCCTCCCCCTTTTGTGCACTGTACCATGGCTGTCTGGTCCCTGAATCATTTTTATCAATCATCATGTGCTGTGACAGGAGACATCTTAATGCAATGTCTGCATAATGTGTTCCGGAAGTACAGTGTGTGTCAAGTGTGGTTCAGATTTCCCTAGTTAGGAAATACTCCTTTCCCCCACTTTTATACGTAATTGAGTTAACACACTACTTCTGGCTACCTTTTTGTTTTAAATGTTACATTTTACTATTTCCTTCTCCTCCCGTTTTTGTTGTTGTTGTTCTTGGCAGCCTTTAAATGTTAACAAGTAAAAAGTGTTCAGCAGTGTGAACTTCTTGGGGACTGATACCTCTTTGTGGAAAGTAAACCATCTAGAGTTACAAATGGAAGTAGTTGGCTTAGTAGAGTATGCCACCCATCAAAGAGAAGTGTTTCTTAATTGAATATTGAATGTTATGTGTTTAAATTTTAGAATTCTCACTTCTAAAAAAATAAAAATGTATAAGTTGAACACACTTTTCACAGTCAATTACACCTTGCCTATTCCCACAGTAAGGCTGAATTTGGATTTTATCACTAAGAATTTAATTAGTTCTCCCGCCTCAAGTTTGTGTCACTTATTAACTGCAGCATAGCAACAAGAAAGCAATATTATAATATTCCTTCTGTGAAGCCACCAGACACATAAAATCTTTTTTCATAGTTCTTGCTCTATCTGCTGACATTTTTCTCTTACCAAGGAAAGCAAACTCCAGGGGGAAAAAAGAAATAGTGTATTTTCTGTCACATTAGTAGAGTTGCAATGAACTAATTCTTGGTTATTTGAGTACTTCTGAACACAGGTCTATTTAAGGGAGGCTCCATGGCACACTAGTGGTGATCATTATTAAGGTATACTTTTCCATTTATTGAAAGTGTCAGAGGGTTAACTATGTTAGTCTATAACTTTAAAAACAATGAGCAGTCTATGGCACCATAGGGTATGTCTACACTACAGGACAAAGTCAAAATAAGATACACAACTTCAGCTACGTAAATTGTGTAGCTGAAGTCGAAGTACCTTAACTCAGCTTTTGGCACTGTCTGCACTGCAGGAAATTGAAGGAAGAATACTCTTCCTTCGACTTCCTTTACTCATCATAAAAGCAGGGTTACTGGCTGTGATGTACTGTCAGTACCTTGCTGGTTGCTGTGCTTGGGCTGTGGGCTGTAGATGACCCCTACTGGCCTCTGTCTGTAAGCACTGCTTAGCGGGGGGCATCTTGAGGGCCCCCATGACAGTGACCAAACCGGTTCTACTGGTTAAGGGAAGGGATAGACAATAGGAGGGAGGTGGAGACGAACACCAGGATTTTGGGGGAAGGGGCAATTGCTGGCTGGGAATCATGAAGGGAACAGCCTTAGCTGAGGCCTGAGGGTCTAGGGGTGACAATGGACCCCCTAATCCAAGGGGTCTGAGGCATCCTGGCCCTAACTCCTGAAACTACATCATGTCTATGCTGTGCTGTATCCTGCAGAAGCAATAAACCCCCTCTGTTCTACTGGCTGGTGGAGTCTATTCTTGATGCTATGGGAGTGCAGGATCAGGGGAACCCCAACATGCCATCACATTGGCATCAACCAGAGTGCCCCTCTCACTTTGAATTAGCTGTCTTAACTAGATTGCTAATTCGAACCCTGGAAGATCGACAGTGGCAGCTTCGATCGTCCTCTGTAGCATAGACATACCCCTTAAGAATAACAAATTTATTGGGTCATGAGCTTTTAAGGGTAAAGCTCACTTCATGAGATGAGTTGGAGTGGTAATTACAGAATCCAGGATATATATAACAGCAGGACCACTGTTAATGAAGCTAATTAAGTCAAGATGGATGTATTTCATTCATAGCATATGATTTGGAAATGTGAATATCAAAAGTGCAGAAGTTGCCTTTGTAGTTCATTAATCAGTTAAGATCTATATTCAAGCCTAAGTTGATAGCATTGAACTTGTAAATGAACTCCAGTTCAGATGTCTCCGCCTGTAAACAGGTGATACATTTCTTTTGTGAAATAATGACTACTTTTAAATCTATATTGAATGTTTAGGGAGGTTAAAATGTTCCCCTACAGGTTTATGTGTGTTTCCATTCCTGATGTCCGATTTGTGTTCATTTATATTTTGACATAGAGACTATCCGGTTTGGCCAATACACATGGCAGAGAGGCATTGCTGGCACTTGATGGCGTTTATCACATTAGTGGATGTATGACATCATGTCCCAATACCGTGGATTCTATAAATTCCACTGCACCTCATCTGATGAAGTGGGTTTTCCCCAAAAGCTCATAATCAAATACATTTTTTAGTTCCTAAGGTGCCACAGGACTGTTCATTGTTTTCCTTTTATTGTAATAGAAGACTGGATCTGAATTCTCAGTCTTTGCCAGTTTTTTGATCTTCATAACATATGGATGCATATTTGTTTATAATTTGAGTTGTTTATTAGTAAACTAGGACTGTTACCTATTTCTGCCAAATCTGGATCAGATTTTACTTCCAGGAGCAAACAATTATCCATTGCTTAAAGGCCAAATGTCCATACAGAAAATGTAATATTTTATCTTGAAGTTTAAGAATAAGGTCTTATTTAAACATTAATTGGCACAAACTGACCAATATTACTGACAAACTGACCAGTATTACTAAATGTGGTATATCTAGCATTTAGTACGGCTTTTGATACTGTCTCGCATGACCTTGTCATTAACAAATTAGGAAAATACAAACTAGATGAAGCTACTATGAAGTGAGTGCCTAATTGGTTGGATTACAATTCCCAGAGAGTAATCAACGGTTCACAGTCATGCTGGAATGGCATATTGAGTGGGGTTCCACACGGATCAGTTTTGGGACCAGTTCTGCTCAATATCTTAATCAATGATTTACATAATGACAAAGGGAGTACTTGCTCCCCCTTCTTATTCTTCAATTCCCCTTGTAGAAGCCTCCCATTCTAGAATAATTGAATTCCTCATAACTGCTTCCAAGGCTTCTATGGCTCCCAAATTATCCCTGAGAAGGACAGCAGGGTACAAGAATATCTACATAGCACCATTACTTCTTGTCCTATCCAGTCCTTGTCTCACCACCCCTTCATGCTGTCATCCAGGGACCAATGCATAGTAGAGCTCCATGCCATAAAGGAGATATGTCTACAGTGGATGATTAATTTTCAGCTGGAGGAGACATATTAGTACAGGTTGGACCTCCCTGGTCTGGCTCCCTGGGGATCTGACCTGCCCTAGAGAAGGGAGTTTTCCAGACCAAGGAAAGTTGGAAGGCAGGGGGGCGATAGCCTCTCCACTGGGCTCCTCTCCCCAGCTACCTGGCACCACTACCCTTGAACCCTGGCTGCAGCAGCCCTGCGTGATCTGTGGTCCCGCGAGCTCTGGCAGTGACCCTGTGGGTGCTCGCAGACCAACCTGATGTGGGTTCTGCAGCTCCCTCCCACTTCTTGGCCCTGTCAGCTGTGGGCTTGGTGCCCCCCTGCCCTGTGAATTTCAGTGGCCCTGCTGGCTTCCTGGCCCCACCAGCTGTGGGTTCTGGTCCCCCAAGGGCTCCGCTACCCTGCTGGCCAGCTCTGCTTGCAGCTTCCGGCTACCTCTGTGCTGTTGCTCTCTAATCCAGCAACATCCGTGATTCTTCCAGACCAGAGAGTCCCAGGCCACAGAGGATCAACCTGTACTAGCTTTGCTTAAAATTACTGCATTAAAATAGACAAGTAGCTACAGTCATGATAGCTGCCTGAGTTACAATCCCGTTGAGACCCTAGGTATGTGCTCTGGAGGCTAGCTGCTCTGGGTATGAGCCCCTACCACTCATGTGGCTGAAGTTACCTGTATGTTTTATAGCATACTAGCTATCTGCTCTGACTGGAAGTTATTATACATTCCAGCTCCAATGTAGATGTGTCCAAGAAATTATACAACTTTGTTCATCCCTCTTGGAAGCTTGTTCCTTATTTAGTGGGGAAGAATTACCCTGTCTCTATTCAAAACCCTCTCTAGAACACTTGTGTTGTACAAATCTTAGCAACATAAATCCACAAAACGTGTGGGTTAATATTGTACAAATAAAAGTCTCAGAAGGGCAGCCATGTTAGTTTGTAACTTTAAAAACAACGAGTAGTCCTACAGGCTTTCGCAAACAAATGTAAAAGAAAGAGGTCAAGTGTTGAATCTAACAGTTAGACAGGATCGCTAATTCATGTTATTGCTGGTATATTAATTCAGTTTCAAGATTATTGAAAAAGTGTGCATCTCTTTGAATTTGTAGTTGCAGCAAAATGAATGCTCTAAGAAATATGGTTCAAGAGTAAATTTGCTGCTAGTTTGGAATACAGGCATGCTTATACTTATTGTTTTATGAAAAATGACATCGTTTAAAAAGCTAGAGCCGTAGACTATAGTCTGCCACATTTTTTGAAAATAAAATTTCAGATAAAATTGTGAGAACATGTAATAATACTATATTCAATAGCATTACAAAGCAAACATTGGTTAGAATTCTAGCGGGCTAGAATTTGGTTTAGCAAAATATTGTCAGTCATCTGAAACACCAAAGTTTTGGTGAGTGTGGGTGTTATGTAGGAGTTAAGGTCGCAATAGATGTTTCAATTTGGGTTTCCTCTCTGTTCTAAACGTTGAGAGAGAGATTATTTTTCTAAAGTGCGTCAGTGAAAAGACCTTATGATATCACACAGATATCATGTAAACATAGTGTTAATATACACTCAGTATCCGTAAAGATATGTGGGTTGTTTGCTAAGGGTGTCTTGAATTATTTCAAGAAACTAGAAATGGAAAAGTTTAACTATCTTAATCCTCAGATATAAAGGTCAAGTCAGAAAGAGAGATAAGGCTGATGAAGAATTAACAAATAGTTTAAATTTTCTAAGCTGTTTGAGGTACCCAAATGTTAAACCATATGGGCAAAATTCTACTGTCAAAACCACACATGCCACACTCTGAAAATTAATTTAAAGGAAATATATTGTTGGCCAAAATGTCTAATTGATGTTTTATGGGCTTTTTTCCATTATCCAAAATGTGCTTTGCTCCAGATCTACAATCTTACTACAGATGGTCAAGCTCCAAATGGGGGGTTTAGTTTGGCCACAAGTGGTATGCTTACCATAATGCATCTTACATTCATTTTCTACCATGTGAAATTATATTTCTGAAATTCATTTCAGAAAAAAAGCTATTTCTGACCTTGACTTTGCAGCCTTCTCTGAAGTGGAAGATGAATAACAGCATGAGCTTTTATAAATCTTTTATATCATCCAAAAAAGAACCTGATCACTTACCACAGTCTGACTGTGGAGTAAATAACTTGACTGATTTATGTTAGTATAAGTGACAGGAAAGTCAGGTCCAAGGAATACATTCCAAAATGTATGAAAAAAAATTGGCATTATCTTCTGAAATTTCAAATTTTGGCTCTAAGAAACACAGTTGCAGCTTTCTTCCAACTGTTTGTTAACATTACATCTTCTACTTCCAAATGCTCAATTTTAATGCTATGTTTTGTGAAAAGTTTCAACATAGCCTTAGCTCTTTTGCTGGACTGAGTTAATGTACTTTACCTATTTGTAATATCTTACTTTTTTAAAAATATTGTCCAACACCATGAGATATATTTTAGATGAGTGTCTGGAAATCTGGTGTCCTGCACCTTATGTAGTCATTTACACTATAGCAAAGTGAGTGTAAAATTTGGTAGCATAGTGTAACTGCTCTGTACTCACGTTATATGGGTTCATATAACACAAGTTGTAGTTCATCGGATAATCAGGTCCCTGGTCTTTCAGTCAGGACTTGAAGTGAGACTGTAGGACTGGAATGGGGTATCAGGATTTTTCCTTCTCTCTACCAGCAATAAGGGCCTTTTCATGAAAAACAGGTGCCATGAAGATCTTTTCCTCTGACAATGAAGGATTGTTTCCTGAAATATATTTTCTAGTGGCTTGAATCTGATTTAGTTTAGAAGTCCCAAGTTAGGGAGAAGTTGCCTTTTCCCTACTTATACATCTAGCTTTCAAGGATTTTTCATATTTATCCTAAATTTGCCATCTCTTAAGTTAGTCCCAGTATACCCTGATTTATCAGGCTAAATCATTCACTTTCTCCTGGTTGTTTTCGTCCTTAGTCATCATTTAATGGATATGTCCAAGGTGCATGAGTTTGGGGTGGTGCTGACATAGTTCTTTGCATCATCTTTTTTATGGCAACCAGATGTGTTGTGGTCAGTATCAATCCACTTCCAGCTCTTGTGAGGATGTATACACAATGAATGTCTGTCTGCTTTTCAGAACTGTTCCAATGTGCAGTATAACCAGAACTGCAAGGAATAAAAAAAACACATCAAGATACAAACTGTATTGCATGGCCCACCTGTTCCAAACATGGAGCTCTCATCTGGGTGTCAACCAGGACTGCGTGGGGAGGTTGAGGAGCTGAAATCAGGAGGATGAGGGTTGTTGAGGGAAGAGTTCAGTAATGGAATTGGGTAGTTGGAGCGAAGAGGAGGAGGAGCCAGGACAACTTTAATGTGACAGCAGTGGGAGGGACTAGGGGAAGGTCAGAGGACAGATATGCATGGGAGATTGAGGAAAATTTACGTGGAGGGAAGTGAAAAGTTTAATGCTGTGTAGGCACAAAAGGTGAAGAGTCTCAGCGTTTATGGGGAAGACAACTTTGGAAGTGAGACATGAAAGGCTCCCCTACAGAAGAATTGTATTGCTATTGGTGAAATATGTTTTGTTTGCATTCATTTCCAGAATCTACAGTTAGAGATGAGTGATCATAAAGGAGCCAAATAACTAGAGGTAAATCTTAAAAAAAATCTTTAAAAAAATGTGGTAAATCTTAAAAAAAGAATTCATGAATGTTCCTTTAACTTTAGATCTGAATTGATTTAAGCCTTGCTTATGCTCCTTTTGTGTTTGTTTTCAACTGATATTTGAGTTATCACATTTTACAACCCCAAAGTCAGAAATAGATTTGTACAGGTACACGATTTATGACCCATTTTCAGCAAAAGAAAAAAGGACATAGTAAATGTAAATTTGCAAACGAGTGTGCTATGACAAGTGTGCTATAACGAGTGGGCCATTTCCAGAGTATTTATTCTGGAAATGGCATATCCTAGTTGGGATAGGAGACTTCCTCAGAGAACCAGGGAAAAAGTTCTCAAGATATCTGCTTAAAGGACATGAGTCAGACAGGGTCAGACTAGACCTTCCTAACCATGGTTGCATATATGCAAATTCTTTGGGATGATTTCACCTGTGGGGTAATCCCAGCAATTAGGGTTAAACCAGGAATGAATTTAGTCATTTGTATCTGACCTGCCTGTATACACTTTTTTTGTTGCTTTAAATATATAGGTATAGAAACAGATGTAGTTGAAGTAGTACAATCCTCCAACATTACTTGTAGTTATAGCACTGAATATATATTTATATCAATATAGATTTTTTTTGTAAATAGGAAACAAGAGAATATTAATTTTAAACTCTGCACCCTGCCAATGTAATCTAGAGTTGTCTGATTTTGATAGGTACAGTCTATGTGGTTCATAAACCAAGTATTTTTAAATCTTTTCTTTACCTGCAACTTCTTCCTGAGTCACATTCATCCAATCAGAGAAGAGAAATGATACAATAAGGTTTATATAAACAATAACCCTAACTAATCAATTCCTATTTTAAATGGTGGCTAGAGTGAACTGTTTATGATCAAACTATGGAGTATTAAACCTGTTAAACTAAAACTAACAAACAAACTTGCAGAAATCATTATTTGCTTGCAGTTATTCTGCCAGTGGGAAGGGCTGAGTGAAATTTTTGACTGCATTATTAGCTACACATTACTCCCCAGCTCCATTTTATGATCCAACCTTCACAGGTGCCCAAGGTGACCCTTACAGACTGATTCATTCTTGAATGCATTTAAGAGCTGTCATGTTGCTGAATCTCTAACCTTAAGCATACATTCTAAATGTCTCCGTTTCCAGAAATATGCACAATAGAAACACTAAGTGTAGTGATATCACTTTTAGATGAAGTGAGTGTGTTTGTGGGGGGAAAGGTGGAGAAAATAAGGCATTAAAGGAAGGTATGCATTTGTGATATTAGGACTGTAGTTTCCAAAGGATATGAGTACAGATAGAAGCACAACTGGAGTTAGAAAGTAAGTTATTCAAAATATCTGATCTACTGAACCATTTTTGTGGTACTAACACTCTGAAGTAGAGTTCATCTCTACATATAATAGTATTGTTAGTTAAACAGTGCCATAAGCGCTCATGACACTTCATAGACAGAAGATAAGACAAGGTCTGGCCCCAAGGAGCTTCCATCTTAATTGAATATTCTCCCAAAGTTCAAATCAGGGTCACCATATGGCAAAGCTTTTATAAATTCAGAGTCAGTGTAAGCTGCAGCTGCATTATATGTGTATTAATTAAAGTTCAAATGGTCTTTGAGTTTTGTGCTCCAGGCTGAGATTGTTAAGTCAATATTTTGCTATCTCTAGAACAGAGCTTCAGAAGCGGTGTAATCCTAATTTTAATATTGATTTCGCCATTGTATAGGAATTAACATATGTCTGGCTTCCTCAATCACAGAACTTATTTCCTGTATATACTTCACAGAGGAACTTTGGAACAGCAGCGAGCAGTTCATTACTTTAACTGTTTCTATCAGAGCTGGGCATATGGCAAGTACATACAATGTTTTAATATCTGGGTCTCCTGAATTTATCATGATTCATACTGCATGTTAGCTACTGGAATAAATATCATTTCTAAACCTGATAAAATGACAGTTCAGTTGCAGAAGGTGGGAGAGAATGTGGTCATTGAATGAGGACATTTGTTGTTTAATATTTGATTTAAACACCTTCCCTTCTAAGGGGAAAAGAGAGATTTCATTAGTAATGGTTCAATATTTTGAGCTATGTCTTAGTTCCACCATAGGTTATTGATATGATATTGTGATTTTTAACCAGTTTGTTTGCTTCTGCTTTCAACCATTGTATATTAGAAGAGTAAATTATGAAGATTTTATTTTTATCTTTTGAGACTAAGGGTATCAGTGGCAAGTTTCCACACTGGATATGGGTTCAACCCAAAACTTTATATCTAAACATCTTTAGGGTGTGGGGAAAGTCTGAGTTCAGATATCTAACCTTAGATTCAGATGCCTATATTATACACCCTATATTCATAATGGTATAAATCAGAACTGTGTATCTGAAAACTCCCAAGATACAGGATTCTAGGGATCTCTAACTGAATCTTCTGGCTTGCAATATCTGTAGTCCTGAATAAGTTTTCTCCTATGAAATCCATCCTTAACAGAACCTGCTCTCAGTCTGGTTCCCATAAAGCTTTATTCTGCCTATAAATAGGCAGCACATTAAACTAAATTCTTCAATTAAGTTATTGTGCTTTATCACACTATGCATTAAATTGACATGCCCCAATCTTCTCCCCACCCAGTCTACTCAGATGTCATCAACGTATGGGGTCAGTCAGAGTATGTGTCAGCCTGCTTTGGGGTAGATTCGGAGTGTCTAGCCCCCT
The DNA here is from genome assembly GCA_019425775.1 of Rafetus swinhoei. Lineage (NCBI taxonomy): Eukaryota > Metazoa > Chordata > Testudines > Trionychidae > Rafetus > Rafetus swinhoei. The sequence continues at coordinate 182,098,227 of CM033437.1, read as the reverse complement.
GCAACATTTCAGTGCTTTGTCACCTTACAAAGATAAACAAGATGGAGTTTCTGTCTTAAAATGCACTGTAGACTATTGAAAGTCCACCTTCATTCTGTGAGAAAACTACTCTTCTAGGGAAGATGGGAAAGCAGATGGTAGAAATAAAATGAATTGTGCTAAGATCAGCCCTTTTTTACTCAAATTACATCCCCCCAGAGACACCATCTGAATGGTGCATCTGGAGTTAAATACATTTGGGAGCCTGGAAGTTGAGCATTTCAACTCACAACAAGCCTTGTTCAAGTCTCTTGTCAGAGATAATTCAGCTGTCAAAGCTGTAGATGTATTTCCTCTCCTTGGCACAGAGTTTATATTGAGGAACGCTAACAGGATGGTAGCTTTCATGCAGCTTAATGCTTCAGTCCAAGAATCCCTTGGTTCTATAATTGACACTACATGTTAGATACTTTCAATGTAATTCTTTATCATGTCTCTTGTTTGTTTTCATTAGGTTGTCATGGAAATCAAATATTCATAATGGTTTTCTTTCTGAAGCTCAGCAGGTATGTAAACAGTAGTTGAGAAGCATCCTGGTTATGATTGTTTCTACCATACTGTACAATGCTACCCTCTAGTTCTCTTACAGTTCAATAGCACCTTGGTTTAATTCTTTGTCCAGACTTAACATCGTATGCTTATTAAGTTTGCAGATGATACCAACCTGGGAGGGGTTGCAAGTGCTTTGGAGGATATTGTGTCCAGTTCTGGGCACCACATTTCAAGAAAGATGTGGAGAAATTGGAGAAGGTCCAGAGAAGAACAACAAAAATGATTAAAGGTCTAGAAAACATGACCTATGAGGGAAGGCTGAAACAGTTGGGCTTGTTTAGTTTAGAAAAGAGAAAACTGAGGGGACATGATAGCAGTTTTCAAGTATCTAAAAGGGTGTTACAAAGAGAAGGGAAAAAAAATGTTCTCCTTGACCTCTGAGGATAGGACGAGAAGCAATGGGCTTAAATTGCAGCATAGGAGGTTTAGGTTGGACATTAGGAAAAAAAACTTCCCAACTGCCAGAATGGTTAAACACTGGAATAAACTGCCTAGGAAGGTTGTGGAATCTCCATCACTGGAGATATTTAAGAGCAAGTTAGATAGACATCTGTCAGGGATGATCTAGAAGGTGCTCGGTCTTGCCGTGGGGGCAGAGGACTGGACTCAATGACCTCTCGAGGTCTCTTCCAGTTTTAGTGTGCTGTGATTCTATGATTGCAGACAACATATTTAATTGTCCTGGAGTAACTATTGTTGTCTTGTCAGGAGACTTTGGCTATCAAAGCTATGGACAAAAATCACGTCTGACGAGTGCACCTTGCCAAGGAAAGCAGGGCACCCTAAGTGGGTTTAACTGAAAGATACAAAGAGTCATTTGCATGATTGGCACTTAGTATGGGATGTGGTGGCTTTAACTCGCTGTCAGGGTTGCATTGTCAGAGATTACCTGAGGTGACACTCTGACTCAAGCCAATGCAGCCCCTTTAGGAGCTGTGCTGAACTTTGGCCATCTTATACCTCTGCAACTCCCTCGAATGTCTGACATTCTGGTGCCAGGTCCCTTCACAGTCAGCGATGCCAGCAGAGGCCAGAGTAACCCAGGGCTAAATCTAACTCATCATCTATTTAGGAAACTGCTTAACTTGGAAATTCAATGAACTGTTGATACAATTACCCAGGCTTTTAAGTGGGAAATGTGAACAGTAATGTTTAGTTCTATATAATATAATGAAATATATAATGAAAATTGAAGTATATTTTGTTGAGGCTTATTATGTAGCACTCTGTATTTGCAGTGCTGGAATTATGACTAAAATTATCTTTGCCCCTGACCAGTGCTACCTCCTATAATAGTTCTGCTCTGGTGTTATTCCCCCTTTCCATTGATTCATTTCCTCAGTGTTTTAGTTCTGTGACCAATCAGTGCACATACATAAAATGCAGCTGGAAATGTTAAGGTGCATGTGCCTCTAATGGTCCCCCTGGTCAAAAGCTTGTCATTTTATTTTGTTCATAAACCAGAACTGATAGGATATATTAACAAACTTACTACAGAAGTACTATTTCCCGTTAGAAAAACAGCAGAAAAAATATACCACAATTTTAAAGAAACAATCACATTGGCTTTTCCAGACATACACTGAATATATTGGTATATAGAAAATTGTTTGTGTATAGATAGATCTTTAAATCACACGCATGACAGTTGCCATTAAAATGTTAGCTCTTACTATGCATACCATAGATATTTCCTATTCTAAGTTAAATGTATTCCTATATTTGATACCATTTTATGAAAACTGATAGCAAATGCTGACATTTTACCAATAACCTCTCTGTGTACAAATACACATGTTAATCTCAGCAGTACTTCTAACAAGGTAAACAATTAATTGAAATTTTTCATTCTATTACATCTCAGAAGACTTAAATGAGTACCATAGAACGCATTAACAATAATTCATTTTTCAGAGGGGTAGCCATGTTAGTCTGAATCTGCAAAAGCGGCGAGGAGTCCTGTGCCACCTTATAGACTAACAGAAGTGTTGGAGCATAAGCTTTCGTGGGCAAAGACCCACTTCGTCAGATGAATTATTACAAAAGCAGCGAGGGGTCCTGTGGCACCTTATAGACTAACAGAAGTGTTGGAGCATAAGCTTTCGTGGGCAAAGACCCACTTCGTCATCTGACGAAGTGGGTCTTATGCTCCAACACTTCTGTTAGTCTATAAGGTGCCACAGGACTCCTCGCTGCTTTTGCAATAATTCATTTTGAAACCATAAATAATAGTTGTGGCTAAATCTCAATTTTTAAGTGAAGCACATCCAAATTCTCTAACCCTCTTGGGATTGATCATTTTACAAAAAGCTTTGTTGTGAATTTTCCAGTGCTTCTGGAATCTACCTGTATTGGAAATTGAATCAGATAGCATTTCAGCTCCACTCGGGTCTGAACTGAAGAATGGAGAGGGCTGCAAAATGAGAGAAAACTTAATGTTTGATTATTAATTAACTAGTTAATTAAAAGTAATGTGATTTTTGAATTTCAGAAAAAGATTCTTTCAGTTTTGGTTGGAAGATGTGGCTGACGTTTCAGGGAAACTTTATGGGAACCAGTTCTCCCAGCTCTACTTTGAAATGATCAAGCATACTGTAAGTAACTAATTACAAAATGTTTACCACATTCTGCCAAAAATATTTTTGAATCAAGACTTTACTGAGTAGGAGGCCAACAATTTTTCTCTTGGTTGAAAGGACTAAATCTTAGTAGAACTGAACCAGGGAGTGAAGAAGTGGAAAGTGCCATCTCTACTTCATTGCTCCCCAAACCTTGCTGTCACCCTTTCAAAGATGTTTTTGTGAATTTAGGCTTATGAGAGGAGATGGTGCAGTGTCAAGGATAAAGTTATTTTTCTTTGCCCTTATTCCCTCAAACTATAGCAGGTAAATTGATGATGACCTCGGTATGGCTAAATCCTCTGAAATGTCTAACAATCATGTTTTACAATTGAAATTAGAACATTTGCCACTGAATATATACTGGGGTTTACATAGATCCAGATTCTAGTAATTACCATCGTCAGCATGATTTCCATTTTATTCCAATTTGAAACTTGCAGATTTTTAGGGTTGAAAGTAAAGTGCTCTAGATAAAAGGCTTGGATATATATGGGCTCCTTCTTTAAAATGTAGTAATTGCCTTATATAACCAAAAGAAAAAAATTACTTGAGTATTTGCTGTAGTGCCAGAGCTTGGGAAGTATCTACAGCAAGTACTACAAATTCTGAGGCAACATTATCAGGAATCTAAAACCACATTGTTACGTTTGTAAATATGACCATTGAAGATTCTACATATAGAAGATTCAACTGCAAACCTGAAGAGGAACAGAGATCATATTTTGATGTATTGAAAAAACTCCAGAAAATAAGTAAAAACAACGAGGAGCCCTGTGGCACCCTAAACACTTATGGTACATCTACACTATGTGCTTATTTTGAAATAAGCCATTTCAGAATAAAAACTCCCTATTTCGAAATACCTATTTCAACAGCTATTTCAAAATACCATTCGCACACTAAAAATCCCCATCGAATTAGTGCAGAACAAAATCAAAGTAGCACATCCACACTGATTGGAGGCTGAATCACATTTAAAGCCCCCTGGAACACTTTGGGCAGGGCATCAGGAGAGCAGTCACTTCCTGTTTCTGCAGTCTGGGGATGTTTGAGGCTCATGCTTAAAGGGGTTACCTTCTACGGCTGTGTCTCTGTCTGTTCACCTTTGCCTATCTCCTCAAGGGACAGCAAACGCTTCACATTGTGCATTCTCGTTGCCCTTTCTGACACTATGGCACTTCTGCCATGGAGCCGGACCTGCTGCAAAGCACTCACCGGCTCTCAGACCTCCTACTGCACCTCTTTGTGCAGTTACTGCATGCTGCCCATGCGGCACTGCAGGAACAGGACTGCAGCTCACTGTGAGGCACCTCCTCACGTCTCTCCACATGCTGATCATGCAGCACAATCCTTCCCGCCCTCCCCTGCACACCATGCACCACCGCTTCTGGCATCAGGACACCAGTTCCGACTGGTGAGATTGTCATGGAGCGGTGGGACGACCAGTAGGGGCTCCAGAACTTTTTCATGTGGAAGGACACCTTCCTAGACCTGTGCGAGTGGCTTGCCCCTGCCCTCAGGTGATGGGACACACACATGCGACCCACCTTCCCCCTCCAGAACCGGATTGCCATCGCCTTGGAAGTTCACTACGCCGGACCACTACTACTCTGTGGGGAACCAGTTCAGTGTGGGAAGATCGACCATCAGGGCCATACCCATGCAGGTTTGGTGCACTCGTACTATTGCTGTGTGCTCCAGACTAGTGCTCCATGTGCACCCACGTGCAAATGCTGCTGTGCAATTCCTAGGCCAAGAGGGCTGGGTGAGGAGCACGCAGCCCCTTGCCCCCACCTGATCTTGAAGTCTTATTCATGTGGACAGACACTTACATCTGCACAGACTTCTGCTGAAGATAGTAGGACCAGTTTGTAGACTCAGACTTTAAGTGCTAATAGATAAAACATGGACAATTGTGTATTGTATCAAAATATTTTGATGCTGTGTTCTTTGCCGGAAGGAAAAATAGGGAATATATGCTACACTGCTGTCCTTTTCTCTCCCTGTATCAAACACAAAGCAGAATTTTAAAGTTGCCTGTGCCATTAGCAAGGGATGGTTTCCTGTAAGCAGTTTCACTGAAACTCTCGAAATCCCTCTTCTTCTACAAAACGAACACAGCCTATCCCAGGGCTCCTCTAGTTTGTTTTTCTTTTTGTTGTTTACTAGATCCCTGAAGCTATTTGTTCTGGTTGGCTCATATTTGCTTTAGTGGATGTTGTTTAACACCGAGTATTGCTCATGTTTGCTTTTCGCAGTCAAACATCATACTATCCTCATAGTTAAAAGTCATCATCGGTATTAAAAATGGAGAGAACTCAATCAGAAAATATTTCCTTTAGTCTTGATTAAAATGAAATGTGGTACATGTGGAGTTGAAATCTAATAGATAAGTTATAATTATCCAGACACACATTGCATCTATATCTAAAAATTTCTTTAAAATATGGTAAAGATATGACAATCATCGTGTGAAATGCATAACAGAATTTTTATTTATATTGTTTTCACAGAAGATGTTTTGTCTGTTGTAGGATATAAATATTTTTTATTTATTTTCTTTAGCCTTACATGAACATTCATTAAAGTAGAATGCCCAACTCTTTCTTTAGGCACTCCTTGGCAATTATTAAATACACAATCATACATGTGAGCACAAATTATCACATTTCTCAACTTTGTCCATGCCCAAGAAGACAATATGGCTTTCTCCCTGAATTTTATAATTCCTTCATGCAGTCTGTCAAGGATGTCCCATTGCACTGATGTAGGGGTAACTAGACTGCATTCCTTCAACAAGGAGACCTTTGCTAAATTCCCTGGAAATTACCCAAATATTGTTTCTGACTTTATCTGTTTTGTCCCTTTTGCAGTGAATCACATCTTATCTGAATAATTCATCTGCCTCTTGGTTCTTTTCCAATTCTTTGCAGGCATTTTTCTGTTATTAGTAAAGTACTCAGTATAGAATCTTAGAATCAGAACCATAAAGCTGGAAGAGACCTCAGGAGGTCATCAAGTCCAGACCCCTGCCCTAGGCAGAACCAATCTCAACTAAATCAACCCAGCCAGGGCTTTGTCAAGCCGAGACTTAAAAATCTCTAGGGATGGAGACTCCACTGCTTCCCTAGGTAACCCATTCCAGTGTTTCACCACTCTCCTAGTGAAATAGTTTTTCCTAATATCCAACCTGGACCTCTCCCACTGCAACTTGAGACCGTTGTTCCTTGTTCTGCCGTCCGTCACTACTGAGAACAGCCTTTTTCCAGCCTCTTTGGAACCTCCCTTCAGGAAGTTGAAGGCTGCTATCAAATCCCCCCTCACTCTTCACTTCTGCAGACTAAACAGACCCAACTCCCTCAGCCTCTCCTCGTAGGTCATATGCTCCAGCCCCCTAATCATTTTGGTTGCCCTCCGCTGGACCCTCTCCAACGTGTACACATCCTTTTTGTAGTGGGTGGGCCCAGAACTGCATCTATGAAAAGTTCTAAACAGATTATCTTATATATACTTTTGTCGTGGTGTGTCTGGGATTGGGGTCCTGGAGAGTGTATCAGCTGTGGCAAGATTCTTCCAAGGCACATATTCAGTTAAGAGATGAAACCTTATGAGTCTCATTTTAAAGTGTTACATCATACCTGTTAACTAGATGTGTTGATCGTACAAGAGCAACTAATGATTTGTGGTCAGTTTCTAGTGGGAAATTTGATACCCACTAGAAAGTCTCTGAAATGTTCATAAGCCTATATATTTGGGTAAGACTTTTTATTTCTGTGAGCAACCTTGCTCTGCATTGGTGAGTGCTCGTGAGGCTATTGCGTGCAACAGTGATGTTGATTGTTCCTGAAGCAGGACAGTTCCTATTATATAGACTGAGGCGTCAGGTGAAACAGTGATGGTTTTATTTGACTTATAAAGGATCAAAACTGGTGGAGAGCTCAGGTCTTACTTTATTCCTCTGAATGTCTGACTATTTAGTTTCCCTAGAGTAGGAATGTTGTGGGCTCAAGAGATTTTGTAGTGGCTTTGACTTGTCTACATCACTTGGCAGAGATTTTCCCAGGTATCTCACCATACCTATGAATCAATATACTTCACTGACACTGTGAGGCTCATTCACCAGATAATTACTCAGACTTTCTCTGGATCTGCTGTAACTCCTGCTCATCATTGATCTGGCCTAGCAATTTGATTCTGTCTTCTGAAATTTCACATAATCATTAATTGCTGCTTTCTCCAGCCTTTGCAGGACTGCTAAGAGATGTTGGGTTTGAGTTGATCGGTAGATCAGGAGAACCCTTTCAGGCCCATGCTTGCATTTTCCACTGGAAGTGTTCTGGAGCAAATGATATACCAAATGTTAGAATATTGAGACTAAATGTACTAAACTCTATGATGAAGTTCATTAATACAGGACACTCTGCAGCAAGAGGCATCTGTCAAAACATAGAGGGCATCCAATTTTGAAAAGATTTCTGCTCCATGAAATTGTCCAAGGGGGGCATATGGAATACATGTTATAATCTACATATATTCACTTTTAGCGTGGTAAAGTCTATGCCAATCTGATCCTTGTCATTTAGTTTTGGAACAACTATCATTCCTGCACATCATTCAGCTGCAGTGTCTGTTGTAGAAAGAAGACTCTTGTCCTATGTGGCTGAACTCTGCTTTCACCCTAGGGCTGTGTCTACATTGGCACCCTTTTTCAGAAAAGGGATGCTAATGAGACCAGTCGCAATTGCAAATCCGCGGGGGATTTAAATATCCCCCGCGGTATTTGCATTTACATGGCTGCCGCTTTTTTCCGGCTAGGGGCTTTGCCGGCAAAAAGCGCCAGTCTAGACAGGGATCTTGCGGAAAATAAACCCTTTTCCGCAAGATCTCTTATTCCTACTTTCAAGAATAGTAGGAATTTCAAGTAGGAATAAGAGATCTTGCGGAAAAGGGTTTATTTTCCGCAAGATCGCGTCTAGACTGGCGCTTTTCTCCGGCAAAACCCCGAGCCGGAAAAAAGCGGCAGCCATGTTCATGCAAATACCGCGGGGGATATTTAAATCCCCCGCGGATTTGCAATTGCGACTGGTCTCATTAGCATCCCTTTTCTGAAAAAGGGTGCCAATGTAGACACAGCCTTGGTGTTTATAGAACAAATGGATTTGCATTTAATATAGATTGAATGTTATATTCTCCCTCTAATTTTCCCATTCCCTGGAATAATTTTCAGAATAGCTTCCTGATCTCAGGTTCTATGTCTGTGATGACTAGTTCTGCTACTATAACCAAGCCTAAGGCCCTGATTGGTGGGGGGTAAGTAAAGCACTGTGTAAGCCATGCACAACAAAGACCTAATCAGATGTAGTCCTCTCTCCAAGGTTCAGAATGGGCAATGCTTTTCTGCTGACACTGAATGGAGAATGTCCTGGGCCTCTAAATCATGGGTGGGAAACCTAAGGCCCAAGGACCAGATACAGCCCCCGGCTTGCCTGGATCTGGCCCCTGAGGCTTGGAGCTCTCCCCAATATTGGGGAGCCCATGCTGGTGAAGGGTGGGTTTTTTTGTTTTGTTTCTCACTTGTGTACTTCCCCTCACTGATTTTTTCTGTGGGTCAGTTACCCCTAACCCAAAAAAAAGGTTCCCCGCCACTACTCTAAATATCCTTTTTGGCTCTTGAAGTGTTGGTGCTTTCATCGCTCTGTAAAGCAGTGATTCTCAAAGTGGTTCACGGATCCATTCTGAGAAAGCTGCTACTGGGCCACTCCAGTTTGTTTCTTTACCAGCTCCACAACCACGGAGCCTCGCAGCTCCCATTGGCTACAGTTCAGTGTTTGCAGCCAAGGGGAGCCTCAGAAAGCAGCATGAACCAGGGCACTGCTTCCTGCAGCTCCCCTTGTCTTTAAACAGTGAACAACAGAATGAAAGTGACTCTGGAATTACTGTTACACCAGTGTGTATGTCTGTTTTGAAGTCTATTCTATATTTTCCCAAGGTCATTGTGGTGAATCATAGTGAACCTTTCGGCCATATCCTTGGCTCCAACGGTGTGCAACCTTAGTGTCTTTTTTGGTCATTTTCTTGAAAGACATGTATTATGAGGCACTTAGACTGGGAGACTGATGCTCTGTCCACTTTTTAGATATTTTCTTCATGTCCATTGCTGAAAAAGCCATTTGCTGTGAGGGGTAGTTTGCCAGATCATGGGAATTTTTTCATACTCTTGTTATACTCATTTTCTTTTCTCCATTTTAGCATAGCTCCCTCTGGATCCTTTTGTGTTTGTTCTGGTCTGGTTTCTCAGCATCATGAGGTACTTTCCTCCTGATGTCTATGACTTCTAAAGAGGATTCCTTCTCAGCATTATTCCCAAGAAGAATCTTTTGCATCATCACAAAATGACTTTGGAGTTTTATGTTCTTGGCTATCTAGTGTGAGAATAGGATCATTTTGGAGACTTTTGGATAGCTACTACAACCAGTCTGTCTCTGAGAAATTCTTCACTTCTCCCCAGAGTGCTATGATGTTGCTTTAGGGTGTACAGAGTTGTTATGAAATAATTTGATGTCTCACCATTTTCCAGGTTATTCAACTGAAATCATGTGTGCTCAAATACCATATTGTGGCATGATACAACTATCCAGTTCTTCTTCAACTGTATTGAACTATTTCATCTGACCAGTGTGACAGGGTCAGGCCAGAGGGCTAGATAAGAAGAGGAAAGAGGAAGCTCTAGAAAACATAAATGGCCCTTGCTAATTAGGAGAGAGTTACACCAGGGCAGCCAGGAGCAGCTGACCCACAATTATCATGGGTGTAGTGGGAGCATCGGAGATGGGGCTCTTATAAATCAGCTAGGGACAGCTGATCTCACTTGATGGTGTGACAATGCCTTCCCTGCTGACAGAAGGTGTGGAGAGTGGGAGAGGAAGTTGGAGTGAGATGGAAAGTATATCAGATAAGGAGAGAATCTGAAAAGGTGATAAGGGGAATGGCAGCATGGCCATGGACACCAGGAGAGGTGAGGAGCTCTGACAAGGAGTTTTTGGGCTCCCTTCCCAGGTAGCCAGAGAGTTCAGCCAGTGGTTGGGGAGGACTGTTTACCCAGCTGTAGGCTGATTAGGGGGCATTTACCCTAATGCCCTTCTGGCTGAGGGACAGAACCCCAGACCTCAGCAAGGGCAAGCAGGGTCCGTGCTGCAGTATCTAAATTACCAACAAGATAGTGACCTGAACAGGGGTTTGGGGCCCAGCAGTGGGACTGACCTTGCCACCGGCTATCAAACTTCTGGAAAAAATAATGGACACTGCTCCAAAAAGCAAGATATTATTTTTTAATTTTTCTCTTCTGATTGCTAATCTAAACCAGAAGCCTAATGGAATCGATAGAATCTATTTTCCCACAGTGGCCAACCCTCAGAGTTCTGGGAATCAAATTCTGCTAACATGGTGTGATGTTGTTGGATTTTGATGTGAACATGCAGAACATTGTTGCACCCACTGTTGTATATTTGCCCAAAGTTTTGTACAAAGTGAGTCAAGGTGTCTATTAAAAGCTTATGATTTGCTGACTCTGTTTTTACTATCAAAATGCATGTGTATTTTCTGTATTTGAAGTTATAAGTATTGGCTGTGTACTGGTATTCCAAATATTTGCTTCTGGGAGATATCAGCAGGTTTTGCCCACCTATTGTGAAAGGGTGGATAGTCAAGTGAATCAAAGTATTTGACTGACAATAGACCTTATGTGGTACCAATCCAAATCTGAGGAATTTTGCTATGACTCCACAGAGCAGCATGAAGGCTATAGCTGCTAAGAACTGAATAAGGCATGGACAGGTGACTTGCTCATGTGACAAATTCCATCTGGGGCTTCCTTTCACGCAAGGAGAACAATGAATTTCCCTCCAGATGGGCAAGGGTATAAAGAGGGCCCTGGAAGTTCCTCCGTCTGGGTCTTCACTCTTGCTCACCACTTCAGGAGCTTCTTTGCTATGAACTGAGCCCAAAAGTATGTAGAATGTATTCCAGAAATCCATAAAACAGCAGATTATTCCATCTCTGCTACAAGCCTACCTCAAGAACTTTGTAACTGGTGTATGTAATTTGATTCTTTTAACAATTTTACTTCCATCCTTTTCTTTCTTTATTAATAAACCTTTAGATGTTAGATTCTAAAGGACTGGCACAGCACGCTCTTTAGGGTAAGATCTAAGGTATGAATTGACCTGGGAATGTGGCTGGTCATTTGGGATTGGAAAATCCTGTTCAGGTTTGGTAAGATCGATTTTTTTTCATAACCTCTCATCTGTGTAAGATGTAGTACTGGTTGTGGCACAGGAGAATCTGGAATGTTTAGGGGGTTGGTTGGGTGACTTCTTGCTATCCAGTGTGGCAAACAGAAGTGCTCTTTGTGACTGGTTTGGTATTTTGGGCTATAAGAAGCCCTATTTCTAAGCAATTTGTTCTTATTTGGCACTCTCAAAGATGTCCAAAGAACCTGTTATATTACACAGGATTATTAGGGGAAAGCCCGATTCAGATGTAGCCATCTCTGCTGTTTTACTGGACTGCAGATCTCCCCTGCCCCTTTTTGTTATTTTTCTGTGTGGTTAGGTGATGTTGTTCTTGTCTATGGAAGCAAACTGTCATTGTTGTGGGCTTAGCTATAGCTTTTCACCATGGCCTTTCTCTCTGGGATTTCTGTTTTTAGGCCTTTTCCTCTGGCTTTTTTTTTAACTCTTTGTGGCTTTTTGGCTGTTCTGATTGGGTTGGAGGCTTGCTTGCCTGTTTTCCTTTTCCCCCTTTTCTCTTTTCACAGTGCTTTTCTATGATTGGTTATATGTTTATTCAGTTCCAGTCTGAAGCCATATAGAGATGAGAGACATATTGGTTGGGGGAAATGCAAGGCTGGTTTTATTTCCTTTTTGTACATGCCTGGTCTGCACTTAAAAATTAGGTTAGCATAGCTATATCACTAATGTGTGTGAAAAATCCACCTCTCTGAGGAGTGTTGTTAAGGTGACTTTAGTCTGTGTAGACAGAATTAGGTTGATGGAATACTTCTTCTGTCTACCATGCCTAAGAATTGGATTTCCTATGCTGATGGGAGAAGCGCTCCCATCTATATAGGTAATATATACACTGAATCACTTCAGTGGAGTTGTCAAGGCTGTTCCCCACTCTGACACTTCAAGTACAGAAGGTGGGGGCCCACAAGAGACTTTAAAAAAAACCTGCCTCTAAAGGCTCTGCTTAAAACTCCCCAGTCTCACAGATTCCGTAACACTGCCACCACCCAAATGCAAAAACCCCTTTGAGAACTCAGGATGATGCACTTGGGAATTTCTTCCTGTGAGGTACTCCTAAACTCTTTAACTCTCCCTCAGGAGAGAGCTTGAAAACAAACTGTAATTCCTAATAGCTGACCTTCAGTCTCAGGCACATGCACACAGAAACTCCTGCCTTCTAGGACACAGGAATCACATCATAGTCTTAAAAGTGATTTTATTAACAAAACAAAGAAGACACATTTGGTAAAACATACTGGGTTGCTAGGTGTTACAGAGCAACTGAAAAAAGGTAGATTTAAAGGCAGATAATTGCTTCCCTGGTATTCAGTTTAAAAGTTACAATGTATAGGGAGGTGTACATAAATCAGCACAGAATTCCCACAAACCAAGAAAATAATAATAATAATAATTAATAAAAACTGATCATGTTTAACTAAGCATTCCCTGTTCACTTACATAGCTGTTGTTCCAATGTTTAATCCTTTCTAGACATGGATATCACTGAAAATTCCATACCTGGTTTCTTGTTCACTTCATCTCTGTATCTCTTCTCAGCCACACACTGATTATAGCAGGCAGATAACTGCTTTTTCCCCCCAGTTCAGATACTCACATTCTCTTCCCATTGACTCTCCTGGCTCCCTGTCAATACTTCCTGGAGATTTTTAAGGACTCACTGTCTCTGAGCTTAACTCTTTGCAGGCAATTTAGTTAACCAAAAGGCTGGGATGTCTAGAAAAGGGTAATAGCCCTCCCATTTATCACAGGAGCAGTTACACTACTATATCATTTTTAAGTGTAGAAGCCCACAGACTTTCACCTCCTTGCACTATGCTCCTTTGGAGAAGTTCTAAATGGTAACATAGTGATAGAGATGCAGCCGTGTTAGTCTGGTGTAGCTGAAACAAAAAACAGGACTATGTAGCACTTTAAAGACTAACAAGATGGTTTATTAGGTGATGAGCTTTCGTGGGCCAGACCCACTTCCTCAGATCAAATTGTGGAAGAAAATTGGCACAACCATATATACCAAAGGATACAACAAAAAAAATGAACACATATGAGAAGGACAAATCAAATTTCAGAACAGAAGGGGCATAAGGGGGAGAGGTAAATGTCTGTGAGCTAATGATATTAGAGGTGATAATTGGGGAAGCTATCTTTATAATGGGTAAGATAATTAATGTCTTTGTTTAGACCGAGGCGTAAAGTGTCGAATTTAACCATGAATGACAGTTCAGAGGATTCTCTTTCAAGTCTGGTGTTAAAAGGTCTTTGAAGCAGTATGCAGGTAATCAAGTCGTTGAGACAATGACCTTTCTGGTTGAAATGGTAAGAAACTGTTTTTTTCTTTGTGATCCTGTCTAATATCTGTTTTGTGGGCATTGATTCTTTGGCGAAGTGTCTGAGACGTTTGTCCAATGTACATAGCAGACGGACACTTTCGGCACATGATAGCATAAATTATATTTCTGAATGAGCAGGAATATGTGTTCTTGATCTTATAACTCAACTGGTTAGGTCCAATAATAGTATCAGCAGAGTGAATATGTGGAGAAAGCTGGCAACGGGGTTTGTTGCAAGGGAAGGTTCCAGGGTTGGTATTAGTGTGGTATGTCCTGTGGTTGTTGGTAAGACACCTCTCAGCCCAGATTCTCCCATTGCATGTAACTTTGGATGTTTGCCAGGCTTGCCAATGGAGGGGTGGGGGGAAAAGAAGGCGATTCAAAGAGGGGTTGGGGCTCCCAGCCACCACAGCCTTTTAAATTGCTGCTAGAGCCCCACCCTTTCTGGGAGCATGGAGCCACTCTATATGCACCTTGCCCAAGGGTCCATGCAGGCTTTCAGTTCCCGTGATGTTTGCTCTGTTCCTAGGTTATTGGTGTTTATTGCTTATGATCACAGTATTCACTTCTGCTTCTATGTGTAGAAGGAACAATGATTGGCTGGATCCTACCCGAGGGGCATACGCAAAAGGGAGTGTCTGGTCCACTGTCTCCTTCTGCCAAGTATTCTAAAAAAGTCCCTTTAATAGAACTATGCGTGATTAGATCTTCACAGGGTTTTTAGAAGCAATGGAGTGAAGGGAGTGACGGCGGGAAGCAGTGACTCTAGCTTCCTGCCATATCCTTCCTGTTGAACTTGAGAAGATTTCTGTGCAATCCAAAGAGCATGGGTTGAATAGCATTGCTGAAATGACTTCCTTCCACAACTCCCTTATGCACCCCCAGGTAGGACTCAGACGGCTTTTAAATTTCCAAGTCTTAGAGAGATTATGTCTTGCTATGGGATAAGTTTGCAAAGCATAGAGTCAGTGTACAGTGCTGGATGTATGTTTTTAATGAATAATAACAAATTCTTTCAGCCCTTTGATTGTCATATTAAAGATATTTCATTCAATACATCTGAAGGACACAGTGGAATGAGATAATGAGCCATCTGTGCATTCAGATAACACTTTATTTTAAAAAATGAAGAAGTACATTAGGTTAATTCATCAGTGGAGATGTTTATCACTTGGATGGTTGGAAAAGAGATTTATGAGGTCTCTAAATATAAAAAATAAAGGAATTTGATGATCGATCTTTTTAAAGGAATGGAAATTACCTAAATGAGTGTGATTATAAAACAGTGGCTTGCAGCTATGCCAGCTTTGGCAATGATCCTGTCAGACCTTCAGGGCAAGCAGGGCCAAATTTTGGTAGTATTTGAATGGGAGACCTCTGAGGAAAAGCCTTTTTTTACTTGTAAGTATTGATTGTGATTCAATAGATTATACTATTCTGTTTGAGTCAATGCCTTGGTATGGTGTAATATTTTTTCACAATAAACCAAGGACTTGACTACTTGTAATCACTCAAGACCCCAGGGTATTTTTTATAATGATAATTCCTACTTCTTTAATTCTACTTTGCTTACTTAAAATTGCCTATTTAGTTTAATTTGATTAAACTGCTTTTTACTTTCTTCCTTACATTTTTGGTGTAGTGTTGCTGCACACTGCTGAAGTGCTTTTATGTTTCATCTGAGTGATGCTTGTATTTAGTGGATGAAGGGATCCTTTTACTTGTGTCTTTCAGTTTGCATAGTGCTCTGGGTTCTTCTCCCCTCCCCCCCTCCGGTATTAAGGTGAATGAGAAAACAGCAACATTTGGGGTAAATTAATCCTGGATGGAATATACTCCTGTACAATAGGACAGCACCAGACCAATGCATCACTTTTATTTCATTTATATCATGTTTTGAAGATTTAACTAGAACTTACACACCTTCTTCTGTCCTTAGCACCAGGAGAATTTCATCTTGTATGAATAAGTTAAATTCTGCTGAAGTAAATGTAGTTACACCCACTTATGCTGCCAGTGAATTTGACCTTATTTCTTGGAGCCAGAATTTGTGGGTTCCCTCATAAAATTTATTAGCTGAATGATACTGTTAATCCAGTATTAGAGAACTCTATTTACTGTTATTATGCAGATACTTTTTACTTACAGAAAATTGGTACCAAAGATAGGTTGTGATTTAGTCCAGATTGATGTGAATTTATACATGAAACATGGAAAAGACACTTATTTCTCTGAACATGGAATCATTTCTACTCTAATTTGGTTTGGATCAAAGATAGAAACTATTATTTTTTTCATAGAAAGAAGTCAAAATTCTCCAAACTGAATAGTTAATTTAAATAATATCCATCAATCACATTTGCTATCTCATTTAATCCCATTCAAGTGAATTGTCTGGATTTAATACCAAGAAATGTAAATGGACAACTAAGTGTGAGAATATTCCTTAAATCAGACAGGAACAATGCTCTAAGTGCCACTTATTTCCACTCCAACCTACTAATTAATGGTCTGCCATATAGCAGGCTTTTCAGGGTCAAGAGGATTACTAAGAATCCTCAAGAATACCCATTAAAATTAAAGACAGTGACAGACACTTTTATCCTGAGGGGTTATACATCAAGGAGATTGGTAGAGCAGTAGTGAAGCTAGAAAATATAGCCTGAGAAATGGTAGTCTAGAGAACTCATACTAAAGAGGGAGGTATTTCCTTTTCCCACTGTAGCAACATTAACCCTTTTAACAAAACTAACTGAAGTAATTTCTATGAATTGGTTTTCTGACATAAGGATTAAGAAGATGCCACACTTCCAATGATGTCCCAGTATAGACATATTTCTTATTTACATGGCTACAACCTTAACAGTAAGCCGAAAGAGGACATTTTCCTTTATCCATCCCAGGATATAACCAGTGGATGGCATCTGACATATATATTTGTCATGTATATTACTAAATGTCAGTGCTGATCTGAAAATGAAGACTTTGCAGTGTAGCAAACAAATATAGCAAAAACTTTAAAAACAATAAATAGTCTGGTAGCTCTTTAAAGACTAACAAAACATGTAGATGGTATCATGAGCTTTCGTGGGCACAGTCCACTTCTTCAGATGTCTGGAATGTACATGTACAGACTAACTCAGCTACCCCTCTGAAGCTTTTGAATATAGCAAAGTAAGGGAAGTCTAACAATAAGCATACAAGGGGAATAAAAGCAATACATCTCACCCTTTTTATTTTGTCTCCTTTGCTTGTGCCCTTATGTGTACTTAATGGAATCCACCTATGATAAACTTAAATAGAATGAAATTCTGAACCTGTTTTATATCCAGCATTGCAATATATGATACACAATTCTGATGACAGAGACCCTTATAGTGATGTTTTTCAGTGTAAATGCCTTTACTATGGCTCCTCTGTCTTGGCATCTGTGTCAAACAGCTAGACCTAAGCATGAGGCAGATTCTAAGACAGAATGCATTGGCACCATAGTTAACCTGCTTGGTCACTCAATCATAGATTTAAAAGTAGACATTCTTCTACAAAGGAATTTCACTAATCAATTACAGAGAGGGACTGATGAACTGGAATTGATCTACAGATTTGGCACCGTTACCCTGTGCTTGAACAAAGACATTAACTGGTTGGCGCATTATAAAGCCAGTTTCTCATGCCTTCTGATATTTGCACTTCCACATCAAACCCCACTTAATTAGCCTCATTAGCATGGGCCCTACAATTGACAGGTATTTCTTCTGCTGTTATATAGATTTCTTTGTTTCTGTTATTTTCATTCCATTCTAATGAAGTTGGTTTTGTCCACGAAAGCTCATGATTCTATAATTTTTGGTTTAGTCCCATAGGGTATGTCTAGACAGCATCCCCTCTGTTGGCAGAGGGGTGCAGATTAGGCAGGTCGACATTGCAAATGAGGCAGGGATTTAAATATCCCACACCTAATTTGCATAAAAATGGCCACCGCATTTTGCCAACTCAGCACTTTGTCTGCAGAAAGTGGCAGTCTAGAGGGGGATCTGTTGAGAAAGAAAGCCTTTTTCGACAGATCCCTTATGCCTCCTGCAAGGAGGTTTACAGGATCTGTCGAAAAAGGATTTTTTTCTTGACAGATCCCCCTCTAGACTGCCACTTTTTGCCGACAAAGTGCTGAGTCGGCAAAAAATCGGTGGCCATTTTAATGCAAATTAGGTGTGGGATATTTAAATCCCTGCCTCATTTGCAATGTCGACCTGCCTAATCTGCATCCCTCTGCCGACAGAGGGATGCAGTCTAGACATACCCTAAGGTGCCACAGGACTACTTGTTATTTTTACTAATTTGGGTGTTTGCTTTATAGTCTGCAATGACAAATTATAACACACACAAAGTGTATCATCAACCCTTTCTCTCTGAAAGAAATGACATTCCATGAATAAACTAATAATTTTGGATTTCTGTGGATTATGCTAAGAGGAATGCAAAAGTTGGATAAGAGGGAGTATCAAGCAACAAATGGTGAGGAAATAGAGGTCGCATCTAGAAGGGTCATCTGGCATTTCAGGAAAAGACCAAGGTGATACTGAAAGGTGAATTAAGGATATTACATATTTCTTAAGTGGAGAACCTTTTTCTTTCATATTAGATGGATTTTTATATATAGTTTAAGGAACCATGTAAACATCTGAAATAAGTATCACACTTCCAGCTTTGCATCTGTACTCTTCTAATTGGTATCTCTTTTAGTTCTCTGTTAGGATATGTCTACGCTACAGAGGAAGATTGTATCTGCTAGTTGTCGATTTTCCAGGTTCAAATTAGCGGTCTAGTTAAGACAGCTATTTCAAAATGAGAGGGGCACTTCAGTCAATGCCAATAACCCTGCTTTCATGGGGATTAAGGGAAGTCAAAGGAAGAGTGTTCTTCCTTTGTCCTCCTGCAGTGTAGACAGTGCCAAAAGCTGAGTTAAGCTACTTCTGCTTCAGCTACAAAATTAATCTAGCTGAAGTTGCATACCTTATTTCGACTTTGTCCTATAGTGTAGAATACCCTGTTTTTATTTTTATTTTTACATGTGTTGTGCCTGAATGTCTGGATATAGCCTTTTGAATCTTACCCAGTGTTAGACCTCCTCTATATCTCCCTTTTTGGCTGTGAGCCCTATTTTTTGGGGTGGATTAGCACTTTTGAATAAAATAAGAACTGACTAAACAACCTATAAGCCTACAACGAAAAATTAATCAATTTTTAGTATTCAAAAAGATTGGCTAACTTTTCCCCTCTTTTTTTTACTTAAATTCTTAGCATTCCTGATTCTGCCTGTGGCTAGAACTGAAACCTCTGAAATACCATAAAAGGCTGGACTAATGGTGTATTTATAGTCTGACTAGAAATAGGAAGATATAAATAGATATAATTATATTAATATAACCTTCTATGTGGATAATCTGATTTCAGTGCAAGACTGACTTCATTGTCATCCATATCACAGTACAAGTATCCACACAGGGTTCTACTAGCATAATTATATGGCTTCAAATCACATCTTTGTTTATACTGAGAAAAAGACCATATGACAAGACTCTCTCAGGCTATGTCTAGACTACAGGCTTCTTTTGGAAGAAGCTTTTTTTGGAAGAGATCTTCTGAAAAAACTTCTTCTGAAAGAGAGCGTCCATACTGCAAAAGTACATCGAAAAAACGAGCTGCTTTTTCAAAAGAGAGTGTCCAGATTGAATGGACGCTCTCTCGCACGTAAGCTGTGATTGCTATGGATGGAACGACCACCAGGGCACCTGTGCTTTTTACCTGTTTCCTCTTCTTCCAAAAGAACTCCCTCTTCCCCATGCACATATGCCTTTTTGTGAAAGAGCTCTTTTACAAAAAGGCTTCTTCCTCATAGAATGAGGATTACCAATGTCGGAAAAATCCCTCTCTTCTTTCGATTTTCTTGTGGAAGAACTCAATTACAGTGTGGACGTTCTTCAAGTTTTGTCAGAAAAATGGCCGTTTTTCCAATAAAACTCTGTAGTGTTGACATACCCTCAGATGATGAATATATCTCTTAGTTAAGGCATACTTAGTATTGGCATTATTCTGATCAGCTGGTGAGAAGTTTGATGGTATTGACCAATTTTTATTAGCCAATGCAGCCCCAATGTTTTTAAATGTACCACAAGCATTTGGATGTTTCAGAAGAGTGAAATACTGAATAAACTGTTCTTATGCTTGATACCTTACTTCCCTCATCATAAATAAAGAATTAAATATATTTTACACTTTTTTTTAAATTTTGCAAATTTGTTCTTTTGCAGTGTTGCAGAATGGGACCATTGACTACCTAATAGGAAAATAAGCAGACAAAAAACCTGTAACATTCCACTGCATGTTTTCAAAAAGAAGGGGGAATAACCCTGGGCTCTGAAGTTTTACGAGCTACATACGTTGATTCTGATTTAAATATTAGGTTCAATTGAAATATAGTATGACAACTCTTAGGGACAGATTTTTTTTTTTTTTTTAATTGTTACACCTCGTAGAGTCACTTTTGATTTTACCCCATGACATTGATTACAATGGTAAGCAGACTTGTCAACTGAATGATTTTACAGGAGCCATATTCCCTTTATAGCCCCTTTAAAGACCGCCATCTTGCACTGTAGGCTGGCATTTTCTTTGCTATCTGGGTTGCAAGTTCCTTGAAAAAGGCCAGCCTTTCTAAAGCTTCCCAGGTGTCTTCACCATGCTGTCATCTTGGGTATTAGGAAGGCAGATTCTTCATAGCCTGCTGCCTGGGTTTCTGCGATAAGGTATTTACCCAATGTGTGCCATGAAAGGTTTTGTGTGAGCCTGAAAAGCCAATTGACCTACCTGGTTGCACTTGGAGGCTGGGCCAGGCCTCATTAGAGATAAAGCACAGTTGAGGGAAGGCCTCACCCCATACATCTTCAAACATTGGGTATTGTATAGAATTTTTCATAGTTAAGAGCATTAGGATGGCAATTACTTAAAAGGCATAAGATTATAGATGTATACTAACATATTGCTCATCTGCAAAGAATGTATGGAAAGTGATGGGAGTGGCTGGAGGAAATTGTCTTCAGGGTTGTTTTTTTGTTTCGTTTTTGTTTTCATAGAATACTAGAACTGGAAGGGACCTCGAGAGGTCATCCAGTCCCCTCCCCCCATAGCAGGACCAAGCATCATCTTTGATAGATGTCTATGTAACTGCTCTTAAATACCTCCAATGATGGAGGTTCCACAACTTCCTTAGGTAATTCATTCCAGTGTTTAACCACCCTGACAGTTAGGAAGTTTTTCCTAATGTCCAACCTAAACCTCTGATTCTGCAATTTAAGCCCATTGCTTCTTGTCTTATCCTCGGAGACCAAGGAGAACAATTTTTCTCCCACCTCTTTGTAACACCCTTTTAGATACTTTAAAACACCTATCATGTCCCCTCTCAGTCTTCTCTTTTCTAAACCAAACAAACAAAATTCTTTCAGTCTTCCCTCATAGCTCATGTTTTCTAGACCTTTAATCATTTCTGTTGCTCTTCTCTGCACCTTTTTCAATTTCTCCACATCTGTCTTGAAATGTGATACCTAGAACTGGACACAATACTCCAACAGAGGCCTAATCAGCAGAGTAGAGCAGAAGAATGACTTCTCGTGTCTTGCTCACAACACACCTGTGAATGCATCCCAGAATCTTGTTTGCTTTTTTTGCAACAGCATCACACAGTTGACTCATATTTAGCTTGTGACACTATGACCCCTAGATCCCTTTCTGCAGTTACTGCTCCACTGTGGTTTGGCCACTCTGTCTCAGTATCATAGTCTGCATAGTCTGTCTCCTAGTTTTCCATCTTCTCAGAGTGGCCAGCCTTACACGGGACACAGCATATATCCCCCAATGTGCTAGCACAACTGCACTGGAAGGTACATTGAGGCAGGGGAGCCACTGCTCTGCCCACCTCTCACTTACTAATAGCTCTGGATAGCTGGTGAAAGAAGGGGCATATAAAGAAGTTCTTAAGGCCCCTGCTTCTACAAGACATAATCTAGCCCTAAGTTATAGATGGTATTTTGGGAAGATTTCCCTAGGAGGTTCATCATGCAGGCCTTTAAAAAAAAAAAGCTAGGAAGTACCAAGCTCTTTTTATTAAAGAGGAGGACAAGAAGTCACCATGCTTTCTGCATTTATCATTTGATCGTGTGCAGACTTGTTCAGTGTTCAGATAAACAGAGTCACATTAAATTTGCTGGGAGTTCAACCTTTCCAGCCTGTGTGACAGTCCTCATTTTATCAACAAAGACAAATGAAGGGGCAGAAATTATTGCCTGGCCCCTACTATTTCATCACTGTCAACCTTAAATAAAATCATTCACTGCGGATAGGTGTTTTGTTTTCGAGGGTTTTTTCCCCTTCAGCTGCCATCACTGTGCTGTCAGGCTCTCTCCTGATAGGGTCCAGAGCTCCAGTAGCAGTGATTTAAACAACAATAACAACAACAAAAGATAAAAAAGACTTAAATTAGCTTTTCAATCTCGTTCTTGATAAAAATATTCTCAAAGAAGCAGCTTTGAAGTTTTCTGGGTATTTCCCATTGTAGCTGCCATTTTTATTCTAAAAGAAATGAGGGGTAATTTTCCATTTTTAATGGGGAAAGAAGACAAAGTTTCTATTAAAATAGCTCAGAATTTTTTTAAAGGTAGTTATTACTGAATAGTTGAAGATCATCTGTAAGTAGAAAGAGGTTTCTCTGTGGCTTTATACATGCAACTGTATAGATCAACTCATAGAGAATTGATCAGACTTTGAGCAGCCTTGCTCACCCATTGGCTTCAGTGGGATTACTTGTGTAAAAGCTCCTAATGTGAGTAAGGAGGTTGCAACCTGATACTAAACAAAAGTGTTTAAAGAAAACTTTAAATATTCTGTGTTAGAACATCAGGGATTGCACAAGAAATGACCACATTCTTATTCAGCGTTTGTGAGTAGGATTTGTTGCATGGTAATCTCAAGGATAAAAAGTACACTATTTAGCAGATCAGCCCATAAAACAGCTCCAAATGTTTCCATGATCAGAACAACTATTAAGTGTTGCAATTGGATACTTAGTTGCATAAAGAATGTTTGATTAGGTCAAATTTGAGATGAGGCAGATTAAATTAGGTCAGGCAGGTTTCAGAGATACCTGCCTTTCTTATCCTTGCAAAATAGGATTAGATTACCCATCAAATTGCTCTTGTCGTTTATGAAACGACTAATATACAAGCCAAGGAGAATGATTTATGTAAGCAAAGCAATTTATAACAGAATAAAATATGCACAGTGAGATACAATGGAAGTTTGAAACTGTGCACAGGTTTTGCAAATCTGGGGAAAGGTCAAAGGAGCATCCATTGGAAGGAGAGTAAGATTGCCAGGGTAAGCTATTATGTCCCATAAATTATGATTTAGTAACATGGTATTGTAATACAACATAATTTAACTCATCAATCATAACTGAGACTATTTGGAGGATTTTTCCTTCACAAATTACCAGATGTAGGTATAAAATAGGTTTCTGCAAATGGGTTATTACTCAAGTTTGTAATCTATTTGATTAAGATTAAATACAGCATTATTTCAGTTGTTAAGTTTTAACTTATAATAGTTTCAAAAATGCAAGACAAAGGGAATAGCAGTGACTTAATGCAGATACAGACTAACATGGCTCCCCCTCTGGTACTTATGCCTCTGTAGTGTATCTGCAAAAGCAATGAGGAGTCCTGTGGCACCTTAAAGACAGGAGCTACATCTACACTGCAGAGTTTTTGTGCAAAAACAACCATTTTGTGCAAAAACTTGCAGAGTGTCCGCACTACAAGCTCGTTCTTGCGCAAGAAAAACTACAGTAAAGCGTAAGAACACAGGGCTTCTTGTGCAAGAGTTATTCCTCTCCCCACGAGAAATAAGCCCTCTTGCGCAAGAAGGTAGTGTGAACGGGAATAGGGGTTTCTTGCGCAAGAAATCCCTATGGCTAAAATGGCAATCAAAGCTTTCTTGCGCAAGAAAGTGTCCACACTGCCATGGACGCTCTTGCGAAAAAGCACATCTCTTGCGCAAAAGCACTTGGCAATGAGGACGCACTCCTGCACAAGAACTTTTGTGTAAGAACTCTTGCTTAAAAAGTTCTTGTGCAAGAAGCCTTCAGTGTAGACGTGGGCATAAGCATCAGATGCATGTTTTTGCCCACAAAAGCTTATCCCAAATAAATTTGTTAGTCTTTAAGATGCCACAAGACTCCCTGTTGTTTTTACAGTTACATACTGACTTTTTGTTATGTAACCCCCCCATATTTTTACAGAGCAGAAGAGTCCTGGCAAATTTGCTGTATCTTTTGCACTACAGAGTAGAACTACTAAAGTTACAATAACTCTTTCCTTTAAAGACTTGCAGAGATGAAACAAATTAGGGATGGCATTCACCCCTTGTGCAGAAGGTCCATAAGGCTATGTCTACACTGCACTGTTATTTCAAAATAAACTATTCTGGAATAGTTATTCCAAAATACCTTATTTCAAAATAGAACATCTACACTGCAGGGAAGCCTCAAAATTAGTCCGGGGCAGGCTTCCTTAATGTAGACATGCTATCTTGATTTAGAGCCACAGGAGGAATAACTTAGAATGGCCCTGGTGAGGGGCTATTTTGAAACAGCAGAAGTGGACCAGCTCTACATGCCTTTTTTGAAATAGCTATTTTGGAATAGGTGTTATTCTTTGTAGAATGAGGTTTACAGAAGTCAGAATAAGCTGTCCATTATTTCAAAATTATTTCAAAATAATGGAATTGCTGTGTAGATGCTTGCATAGTTATTTCAGAATAACGGCTGTTCTTCCAAAATAACTTTGCTGTGTAGACACACCCTAAGACTGCACGACACATTAACCCCACTTAAACTTTCTCAGTCAGTCTTAAGTAATATATAGACCTTCTCCAGGTCTGGTACACTCATGTGGCTTTCACTTTAAGGACTTGATTCTCAGTAGAATCATCGTATACAAATATTAGTGTAACAGAGCACAGAACCAATCTTAAGGTCATAGATATAATGAATCAATAATTATTTAAACAGTTTTAATATGACTACACAGAAATAAACCATACTTATGTGAACATTTTTAAGGGAATTTAGAAGAACATGAAGGTCATCTGATTTCAGGTTTCATAATGAATTCAAAGTTCAAATCAAATTATAGTGTGAATCTGTTTTCCATTTTTATGTACTTCAAATCATGTAACAACCCATGTAAATCAAATCTGAATATAATGTAGTCAGGTAAAGTGATGCTGCTCAGTTTTATTCAAATTAATTAATGTTAGGTCAGGTAAACACAGATGTGAAACATATCCATTTACTATATCTGAAACTCACCTCCTCATAGTATATTACTAGTTTCAGAGGAATATTTTTACAAAAGGCATCATGAGAATCTGATCTGTTTGTTCTTCCCATTTGTGTGGAGGTTGCCTAAGGGAATAATTGATCAAAGACAGGGTGTCAAACTGAATAAAGGATCAAAGGCGTGGCTTCTGCTGAAAAGAGTGATGTAGTTATTCAAGAAAAGTGTCTGTCAGATTTTAGTCAAGATTTGAGAGGACAGGACTTTTTATGGCCTGTGATAGTCCTATGGGAGCCTTTTCATACTGATACAGTTATTCTACTGGTCATTAGTAGAATCATGAATGTAATTACCAAAGGTGGACATGAAATCATTTAATTGTAGACTTGGCTAAAGGAGTTGTATGTGCTGAATTCAGCACACCAGCCTGGAAATCTTTATGGACTGATGCCACATTTTGCACATAAATGCATATGAAGTGCAGACTTCGGTCTGATTTTTGGGTGTAACCACCATCTTAACTAAACATACAAAGATGAATATGTACATGTGTTTGGAGAGAGAAGGGCAAGGTGTAAGTTGGGACAATTGCAGAGAAAGCTGCGGAAAGAGTGAATGGATGCAACCAAGAGGGAAAGAGAATTATTCAGAAGAAAACAAGTGGAAACAAAGAGGTAAAAAGGATGTGAGGGACAGACTGAGAAAGGAAAATAATACTTAAAGAGCTATTTTGGCATTTGAGGATGCACCCACTCAGACTGTTTTCCTTTCAAAGCAAGAAGATTTTGTAACACAGGTCCACATTAATAGACATACATCACACACAACACTTCAAGAAATATGTCTGCAGCTTAATATGACATTGCATAAGACTGCACATCTGTATTCAGCACCACTGTCCCTCTCCTCAGTGCCATTTGTGAGACTTTTATACATATATAAAAGTCTTGTTACCTGAAAAATTGTGCATGTATAAGCCTGCAAACAAGCATAATTTTTCATCATGGCTACCGAGAGGGGACCTCAGAAAGAGCTCTGTGTAAGCTCAAATGCTTCCCTCTCTTACCAATAGAAGCTGGTCCAATTAAAGGTTTTACCTCACCTGCCTTGACTCTCAAAGAAATGACAGATGATAGAAATGCATGTTTGATGTAGCGAGATTAGCCTGAATATTATGAATGAGAGAAAGTCCACTACCACAAATTTCAGATCCAAATTTTATATCCCCAAAGTTCAGAGATGTTTAGATATGGGTTGTTTAGACACTGCATTCATTTGAGCCATTTGAAAATAACTACTTTCTGAAAGCTAGAGTCAAGGCAGTGAGGTAAAACCTTTAGTTATAGAAACCACAGCTTTGTAGGAGAAAACAAACAAAACCCTGGTTATTCTCTCTATATAAATTACTGCCATTCGTAAGATCTACTTCTCTTATGCCCTAAGTCTAAATAAAGTGGAATCCAAAATAAATGTATCAATAACTTTACTTAGATGATGTTTCCTGTAAGTGCATTATAATGGAGATGTAGGCACTGTAACTACAGCACGTCTTGGAAACTATTTTCACATTTGATCTCACAATATGCTGAGCATCCTCATGTATCCTGAACACCCGTTGAAGTTGCTGAGAAGTGATGCCAACCTGCACTTTGCAGGGTCCAGCCCTTATAGCAGCTTTCTTTCTTTCTCTTTCTTTGTACTTTAATGTCAGTGTCCCTTTTGCACCCACCCAGGGTCTCTCTGACAGGGGAAGAGGAGGACTGCTGGATAGGGGAAGCAAAAGGGACAACTGCCCTGGGTCCCAGCAATTTAAAAGGGCCAAATGCTCCCAACTGCAGCAACTGGAACACCGAGCCCTTTAAATCACCTCTGGTGCCCTGGTGGCACACGTCATACAGTGGTAAACAGCTGGCTGGGGGAAGCTGGTCTCCAACACTGCCCACTTCCACCTGAGCTGCGCCCCCATACCTATAAAATTTTTAAATTACTTTTACTCCTGACTAGAACTTTTGTGGCCATGATCAACATTCCCTTTATTTTTTTCATCATGTGCAGAAGAAATTTTATGAGTCACGTGGGAATGTGCACCAGAAGAAACAAAAATCCAGCAGTGAGTGCTTTGCTTCTCAGTTGGGCAGCATTTGAATCTCTCCTGAATGGCCACACAAGCTCACAACTTACAAGGGACGCTGGCCATGACTTAAAATATAAACTTAGAGACTTTTGTACTCACAGTGACCACATAGCTAATGTAAAACATTGGGAAAATGGCTGTGAGAAAATATCTCTCAGTACTGAAACAAAAAACAGGACATGTAGCACTTTAAAGACTAACAAGATGGTTTATTAGGTGATGAGCTTTCGTGGGCCAGACCCACTTCCTCAGATCAAATTGTGGAAGAAAATAGGCATGACCATATATACCAAAGGGATACAATCAAAAAAAGTAAACACATATAAAAAGGACAAATCAAATTTCAGAACAGAGGGGGGATAGGTAAATGTCTGTGAGCTAATGATATTAGAGGTGATAATTGGGGAAGCTATCTTTGTACTGGGTAAGATAATTAGCGTCTTTGTTAAGACCCCGGCGTAAAGTGTCAAATTTAAGCATGAATGACAGTTCAGAGGTTTTTCTTTCAAGTCTGGTGTTAAAATGCCTTTGAAGCAGTATGCAGGTAATCAAGTCGTTGAGACAATGCCCTTTCTGGTTGAAATGGCAAGAAACTGTTTTTTTCTTTGTGATACTGTCTGATATCCGTTTTGTGTGCATTGGTTCTTTGGCGAAGTGTCTGAGACGTTTGTCAAATGTACATAGCAGACGGACACTGTCGGCACATGATGACATAAATTATATTTCTGGATGAGCAGGAATATGTGTTCTTGATCTTATTCCCTTTGGTATATATGGTCATGCCTATTTTCTTCCACAATTTGATCTGAGGAAGTGGGTCTGGCCCACGAAAGCTCATCACCTAATAAACCATCTTGTTAGTCTTTAAAGTGCTACATAGTTCTGTTTTTTGTTTCAGCTAGACTAGACTAACACGGCTACATCTCTATTACTACTCTCAGTTCTGGTACTGTCCCCCATCAAATTGGGACATCTGGTCACCCTAGCTGCACTCCATAATAGCAATAAACTGGGGATGCTGAAAATGAGTTCTTCAGCTGACTTTGGCTTTATATTGATGGGTCTTGTGTGCTCTAATATCTTATGTTATATTAATTACAGGATGAGATCTTCAGCTGGTGCACACTGACATAGCTTCACTGAGACCCAAGAGAGCTATGCCAATTTGCCTCAGTTGAGGATCTGTCCTATTCTATGACTCGTAAAGGCCCTTCTATAGTTCAAGCCACCTCGCCCTTCCCATAAACAACCCATAATCTGTCTCTATCTCTTTCTCTCTATATATATTGTAGTGTTTGAGTTTGGGGCGGGAGTTGTATATGTAAAACTCCAGCAAAAACAACATAAAACCACCATAGTAAACTCTATAACATAATACAGAACTCTATAACATAATACCTCTCTTCCCCTGTGAGATGCCTTTTGGGTTTAATCAGACTGTCTTGGAGAGGATCCTCAGGGTCATCTTCCTAGGGGAGTGGAAATAATCCTGCTCTGAAATGATCTCAAGGATACTCACAAGAAGAGGAGGGAGGAAGCATCTGGGGCATGCGGGAGATTCTCACCAGTAAAGGACTGGGGCAGAAGTCAGCAATGCAAGGGAGGAGGGAAGTATATGCAAATGTAACATAACTGAGGGATTAGCTAGCATGGGAGCAAAATTAGCAAGAGCAGAGCCCAGATGATAAATGGGAGGCAGAAGCATTAGTAAGTGGGAAGGGTAAGTATTATATGAGATGCATGACACTTAATTGGTCTTAATGGGGGCCTGAAGCATCCGGAAGGGATGGATTGAGTAGGACCATCAGATGAGAAGGAAGGAAGCAATAGTGGTTTGGGGTGGAAAGAGCAGAAATGAGTTGGAAAGGAATAGAATTCTGTTCAGGAAGTACAGGGATTTAGGAAGGACTATGGTGAGAGGAACCAAGATAAGAGCCTGGATCTAGAAACACAAGGAAAAGATGTGACAACATAAAGAATTCAGGAGGTGATGGGATAGAACAAAAGCAATCCATGCCTAAATGGAGGGGAGAGGAAGGCATTAGCTGGGAGCAGTGGCTGGTGGTATGACTGATGAGCAATAGGGAGAGTTTGTAGCACTTCCTGATGGAAGTTGGAGTGCTGCCACTTTTCCCACCATGTGAAACTACCCCCTTCCATGGCATGAAGGTACTTGAGGTACTTGATTAGATCCACACCAAGGTTTATTGGAAAACCCTGATTATCAGATGTCCCGTGTTCCTGTAAAATCTGCATATGTGTCCTTAAGATCATGACTAGCAGGTTAAGCATGTGACCAGGGTCAGAAATTCTAAGTGCTGCAGTGTACAGGTCAGACTAGATGATGATTGGGATTCTTTCTTCTAAATCTATGCAACTGCTATTGCTGGTAAAGAAAGGCGGCTTAGTGAATGTGTGCGATGTGTTGGGAAACAACAAGTAAACTAACGCAATATAAACTCTTTGAAGCAAATTTACAGTAGGGGTTTGCACTGGCATAGCCCCTTCTGTGTAGTTACTCCACAATGAATTTCCTTAATGTAGACAGAGCCTCATCCTCTTCTAAGGCAAAGGAAAATTAAAGAAATATCTGGGTGATGACACAAACTGCTTAGGCACAATCACATTCGCATAAGTACTTATAACACATTAATTAGTGATGGTTGTCTCTCCCCCGATACAAGTCTGTGATAGCTCTTGGCTTGAGAAAATGGGTTTTTAACTCAATCTGTTGGTTATATACTCATAGGATTAGTTCCTTTTTCTGAACCAAAGAAATCATCCATACAAAGGTACACAAAATACAAATTTAAAGGAGACTGCAAATTCCACTGAATACACAAGGCTTTATTGAATGCATGCATGAAGATTATTATTATTATTATTATTATTATTTTATTAAAGATTGTACCTCCTTCGTCCAGTACCCTTGGGACCTGAACGAGGAATTTTACCAGATCAGGGAAGGTCATTTCTTGGCCCTCCCTGTCACCAGCCCCCCAGCCATGACCTTGCTGCCAACCTCCCAGCCGCCTTCCCCCCTGCCGCCGACCCCTTCACGTGCAGGGCTCCTGGCCCCACCATAGCAGCCTCACCACTAGCATGGATAACCTATTGGCAGCCCACCTGCTGGGGTCCAGGTGCTCTGCAAGGCGACAGCCCCCCTGCTAGGTTTCAGCCTCGCTCAGCAGCCCTGGTGCCTCCCATCCTCATCGGGCAGCTATACCAGGTGCTAGCAGGGCTGCCAGGCTCTTTGCTGTGCTGCTGGGTAACAGCCCCACTCCTGGGTTTCTGGCCCCACCACTAGGCAGCCCTGTGGTAAGGCTGTTCAGCTAAGCCGTTGGGCAGTAGCAGGGCTGCCGGGCTCCTGGTTGTGCTTCCTAGTTGTGCTGGGCAGTTTTGTTGCTGGACTCCAGCCCTGCTGCCTCTTGCTCCCCCACCCTCCTCTCCCTGCAGTGTTGGGCTCCTGGTTTCACTGCCACAGGGCATCCCCGCAACTACTGGGCTCTAGCCCCTATGCAGGGCTCCCAGCAACCAGCCCTCCACCATGACTCCCTGGTTCTGAAACAGCTGTTGCTGGACCAGAGAGTCCTGGTTAAGAGAGGTTCAACCTATATTTATTTTGGAAAAACTTTCCCATTTCCCCTGGAAGGGAGACTTTGATCTCATTTCCATAAAATTTTGAAAAAAGGAGAGTAAAGTAGAATTCTCTGGATCAATGTGGTTTCACCATCAAGAAGAGAAATTGAACTTCCATTCACTATATATCAGGGGAAAGCAGGAAAATTTAGCAGATTCTTATTAGCTGGAATTATTTGCTGTTGCTTTATTACAGCACAATGTTTCAACTTTAACGAGAATAAGTGCCACTCTCTTCAAATAGCTCCAGCTCTTTACTTAATGATCCCATAAATTAGTGATTGTTTGATGTGTGTGTATTGTGTTTCAGAACTCAGTGGGAAGCTGCCAAGACTTTTATTGAGTGGTAATATTTTTCCTCTGGTTCTGTGTTTCTCAGAGGCCCAGTGTTAATATAGCATTTTGTGTTACAATTAAATTAAAGTGCTGGATATATGTTTCTTTCTACCTTCAATTTTTTTAAATTGAGTAATGTCTTAAAAGACTATTTTAATATAGTAAGTGCCCTATTTGTATGAATGAGGCTTCACATGTTAAATGATGTGTGGATTTTTGCTATTAGGGCTTTGTACAAAAGGTTTATTATTATAACATTTACATATTGACAAAAGAAATATTTTTAAAAAATCAATTTTGAGTGAATTATACCGTTTGCTATTCAGCAGAAATAAGCTTGCTTACATCATACCTTTTAAAATAACCCCGACAGTAACAGAATGCTTGCTCTTGTAAACTCAATGGATCTGATAGAAACTGCTATTTCTCCACTCTGCTCAATGGAGCTATTGAAATTTACACCAGCTAAGGATTTGACACGGTGTGGTATACACATGATCGCTTCAACTTCAGTGTCCTGGATTTTATTTCAGTCTGTGAATTCAAAACAAAACCCATTTGTGTCCTTCTAGCACATATATAGCACTGGGGAATTAGATGTCAGCTGAGAACTGACAAACTCACAGATGGAAGTCAGGCCATTGACTTGTGAATTTGTGTAGATCAATGTGATTGCTAAATGATAAAGAATGGGTTCGGTGTTTGAAATTAATGAAACACTACAAGCAATGTATTCTCGTATCTGTAGCCTGGTAGAATGTAATGGCAAATATTTACACTGTAACTAAATAACTCATCAAACAGGAAAGAAGCTGTGTGTCATGCAAATGACAAACTTTAGCAGGTCCTAGAGGAAGGGCCAGTTTTAGAACATTGTGAATTTCATTAGTTTGATATAGGTAATGGCCTGGGATTCTGGGCCGCCATTGCTACTGCAGCAGCAGTGGTCCGTGGAGCCTGGAGTCCTTTAAATCACCCCTGTCTGGACGGCACCAAGAGATGTCTTAGGGAGGCACAGCATGGTCTGGGCAACATGAGGGCTGGCTGCCACAAACCACACCTCTTGTGCCTGAGACTCCATCCCTTCTAGGGGTCTTAATGTCAAGCCCAGGGCCTGGCAAAGTCTGTTGCCAGCCCTGCTTCCACTTAAGTGAGCAGAACCTAAGCTGAGTCACATCAGTTGAAAATCTAGCCTTTATACTGTAAATGATTAGTCAGCAAGTAAAGAATTTCATGGCTGATTCCAGGGGGAGTCTGGTTAAAATGTTAAATGCTGGAAAATATACACTAAAACTAATATTGTAGTTTAAAACTTCCTCCCAAGTTTAGGAAAAAAACTTGTCACTGAAACCCTTCTGGACATTTTTCATTTATTTAGCTGAACTAGATGGGGCTATTGTAAGTGAAGATATTTTATTCTATTTGACACTCATCTTTTATTAACGAAGTAGATGGTACTGAGTGTAGTATTTCATATTTTTGCCATATTATATTGCAACTTGGAAAAACTGAGCAATTATCTTTATGTGAAAGATCAGAAGGCTATTGCTTTCAAGATAAACAAGAAAGTGTCCTCAGTAACAGACTAAATCTTATAGCATCTATTATCACCATTAATACCCTGGAGCAGATTTCTGCTCCTCACAGTAACAGCTAGAGGTTCAGTAGTTATAATAAACTGTGGAGGAGGTAGGCATAACAGTTAAAACAAATGTATAGCCACTTTCTTCCGTGTGTCTGCTGAGAAGGAATCAGGGGCATGTAATACCATATATGTATAATTTAGTAACCAGACTGGAGCAAAGTTGGCAAAAAGATTCTATTAATTTAGAGCTAAGCCATTTTGATATAAAAAAGAGACAGTGCCAGTAACTATGCCTTTATAGCACCAAGTGATACCACAGCAGCAGGGGGGATACTGCTGTTTGATGCCTGACGAAGAGCATTACAGAAGTTGTCGGTGTTATTTGAAAATCTTAAGTCTTGATCTATAGGGATTATTTCTGAATATTACCAAGTAAACCTAGTGTCTGTCCAACTTGTTTCTGGATATTACTTCTAAAGTATAAATCTGGGATTTAGGCAAAGAATCATCAATTTTTAAAAAAAGGGGTTGGTAACTTAAACTGTAGAACTATGGTGTATTGGCAAGAAGTGGGGGAAGAGAGGTCTTTCAATTAGTACTATTTAAGCTTCAGAGTTAGATGAGACTTTTCCATTTCCAAAAGGGAAGCAATAAGAAAGGCTCTGTAAATGAGAGTTAGGGTGTGTGCTGTAGCATAAGACCTCCAGGAAAGGTAGAGAGGCCACACTTATTTTATGCTCTAGAAACAGTCTTTGGGCCACTTACTCATGGGGCCAGAAACAAACCAACTCATATTCCATTTGTGGTCCATTATAATTCCCAGATTCTTTTTCAGCAGTTCTACCACCTGGACCAGTGGTGGGCGACCTGTGGATCATCAAGGCAGTCTGACTGTGGGCCATGAGACATTTTGTTGACATTGACTGTCCTCAGGTACCACCCCCTGCAGCTTCCAGTGGCCATGGTTCTCTGCTCCTAGACAATGGGAGCTGTGGGAGCAGCACCTGCAAATGAAGGTACCTCAAGGACATGCTGGCTGCCACTTCCCACAGCTCCCAATGGCTGGGAACAGAGAATTGTGTCTGGTAGGTGCTGCCTGAGGATGGTCAATGTTACCAAAATGTCTCGTAACCCACAGTCAGATTACCCTGATGACCTGCATGCCAACCCTAAGTTACCCACCACTGATTTAGACTGTTGCTCCCCTTTTTGTAGTGGTGCATTTGAGTTTTCCTACCTAACCTATCATTAAAGTTTTTAAAAACAAGTTGGACAGACACCTATCCAGGGTGCTCTAGGTTTACTTGGTCCTGCCTCAGTTCAGGGAGCTGGACAGATGACTTTTTGAGGTCCCTTCCAGCCCTATATTTCTATGATTCGAGCCCAGCACTGAGGAATTGTAGGCTACAGTTACACAGAACAGTCAGCCATTTTGTTATTTCATTCCTATACAGATCTAAGCAGGGTCTGAATGTATGCTTCTCTCACAGCTAGCTCAGGGGGAGAGAGACTTGGGTGTGATTATGTAAATTCAGTTTGCTCCTGCTCTGCTTACATATTCAGCAGATGCAGCAGCGACAAAATGATCAACTTTGGCTCTTGCTGACTCAAATCACCTTAGTACTGAATGCAGGGGTCATAAAATGTGTTTGCTAATATTGTAATTATTGTAGGAATTCAAAAAAGCAGAACTGTGCTTAACTTGTCCCAAAGCAAAGGGGGCACTCTTACTTGAAAGACGTTTCTTAAGCCAAGGGCTTGAAAGTCAGAGCCCTGTGAAAGTAAGACAGGCGGGGACAATTATCCCAACCAACAGGCTGCATGGCCTCACAATGGGTCCTCCCTAGACTGGGACAATCTATTCCTTCCCACTGTTCAAAGAATAGAGCTAATAGGCTTCATTAAGCCTCTTTGTAAAGTTAAATACTCAGTCAGAGCTGAAAACCCATCTTGTAGAACTGTGTTTCTGCCCTGCCTGCTAAAAACTCAATATCACTTGGAGCAGAAATCACTTGAGATGGGGCAGTGTTTCTGGTCAGCCAGCAAAGAGCTGAAAATTACTGAGACAGATGTGCAGAGGTCACAGCAGAGAGGCAGGTGGCAGCAGAAGACAACTGAAAGCCAGCTGGTGAACAAGTGGCTGATGAGGCAGAGAGGTGCAGCAAGCAGCCTGCAGAGTGGCTGGCTAGGAGGGGTGGCAAGTGGGGGCCTGAGCAGTGGAACGAGTAAGGTACCTCTCTATCACACCATAGGGATGGGAGTGCATTCTGTAGATGCAAGTCAGAACAAGGAATCTGCACTGAACAAAGACAGCAATTGTGAGTGGGTGCAGAAAAGGGTTGGGGTTATGAAAGATACTTTTGTGTTAAGAACATGAGGGGAAAAGGGGTTGGACTTTTACTCATGTTTAAGTTTATGAATCCTGTTGGCTTCCCTCCTGTTATTAAAAGTTTCTTTTCTACTTTCAGATTCTGTGCTTGTGAGTGGGGGAAGTTCTACCTCTCAAGGGTGGTTAAATTTCCCAGGTTACTGGGTGTGGGTTTGACCTGATGGAAAATTAGATGGATATTGACCCCTGCTTGCTTATTGCTGGCTCCATGTGGTCAAAGGGTTACCCATAGTTATCTGTTTATTAAAAAAAGGATTTATCTTGATCCAGTCTGCTTGTCAATAGGGGTATGTCTACACTAGTCACCCTAGTTCGAACTAGGGTGGCTAATGTAGTCATTCGAACTTGCAAATGAAGCCCGGGATTAAAATATCCCGGGCTTTATTTGCATGTTCCCAGCGCCCGCCATTTTTAAATGCCCGGTAGTTCGGACTCCTGCCCGCGGCTACACGGCGCTAGGTAGTTCCAACTAAAGCCCTAATTTGGACTACCGTTACTCCTTCTGCAATGAGGAGTAATGGTAGTCTGAATTAGGGCTTTAGTTCAAACTACCTAGCCCGTGCCGTAGCCGCGGGCAGGAGTCCGCATTTAAAAATGGCAGCACCTAGAACATGTAAATAAAGCCCGGGATATTCTAATCCCGGGCTTCATTTGCAAGTTCGAATGACTACATTAGCCACCCTAGTTCGAACTAGGGTGGCTAGTGTAGACATACCCTAAGATACTATGTGGTACCAAAAGTGGAAGATACAGTGTGCTAGAAGACCTAGTGAGAGATGACATTGAATTGGCTCTTACAGGAGTGCAATTTCACATAACTTCCTCCTAAACCCAGGGAATCAGGAGAAAAGTTGCATGTGCTTAGAAACAGCTCAAAACCAATTTGAGCTACATATCCATGCCAAAGGGCCAAATAAACTGGATGTGAGGTGAAAAACTGTTCTTAATAGTGGTAGGCACAATGGCAATAGATGGGTACAATGCATTTACACAGGCTAGAGGGGAAGGGAAAGGGGGGAGAAAAAAGGGGGGGGCTTTGCAGATATAGTGAAAATATCTGAGGAACATTATATCCCTAGAAAAAGACGTATTTTTTGAACAATATGTCAAGGGTGAGAACACAGGATAAAGAGAACAATAGAAGAATTTACCAGAGATTTAAAAAACAAAAAGTCAGTCCTGAAAATATGGAGTATTAAAAGATTTTCATTAAAGATCAGATTGTGCTGGAGTAACAATAAACCAGGCTCTGAATGATAGCTCAGGGAGATGAAGCGGATGCTTGAAAGGGCAACATGCTTATGCCGAACAGCAGCACAAATAGAAAATAAATAAAAATCTAGAAAAAAATACAGAGCTCATAACTGTGAGTACTACAGCTAAACGAGCAAGTGAAAAGTTAGTGGAAATTATATTGGCCAAGTACAGGAACATGAAAAGCAGGAAACAATGCCAGCAATGTGGCAACCTTAATCTGTATAGGGAATGTGCAGTATTCAGGCACATATGTGGTAAAATGTAAAAAACCCAACTATTATGATGAAATATACAGAAAAGGCAGGAAAGTGCACAAATTGAGTGAAGAAATGGATTCCTCAGGTGAAGAGGAAGGGTTATTCATAAGATCAATAATGGAGAAGGTTGAAAACTGAAAAGATTAGCTAATAAAAATATGCATAAATGATACTTACATGACATCCAAAATAGATCCTGGGCCATAAGTAGATGTAATAACAGACTGGAAGAAGTACATAAAAGAGGAAGAGTCAAGTATCTTCAAAAGACTATGCTTGAGGGACAATTCCTGAGTTGGAAAAATGCATAGTAACACTGAAATACAAAAGGGAAATGATAAAATAAGAAGTTGTAGTAGTATAGAAAGACAAGCAACTAATCTTGGGTCTACACATATGAGGGGCCTGGTCTCATTAAGACAGTGTATACCACAGCAAAGCTGGAAGACCATGAAGAAACAGGCATGGAAATATTATAACATCATATAGCATTGATACAACTAATAAGAAAAGGAGGGGAAAATCAAAATTTTCTACCTGCATATTCCCACTATAGAAGTAGCTAGCAATGTTTGTAAGTGCTCTTGAGGGAACACATAGCATGGTTCCTGCAGTGATGAGAAGGACAATTAACAAAAGGAAAGCTAGAGAACTTGTATTGTGGTCACAGATGAATAGCAGAATCATAGAAATGGTGAACACATTAGGGAGATTTCCAGCAGGAAAAATAAAAAACAATAAGACCTTGCACAGTTCTAAGGGACAAAGTTGAAATTGGCATGTTCAGCTTCATAAGACATGATCACCGGGTTATTATAAAGGGCAAATTAAATAATTTCCCAGAAGTAGTTACACTTGAAGATACCACTGCAGTTCAGCTGTCAGGCACATTAAATCTGCATTTGCATGTCATGGAATTTCAAGAATGGTTAAAAACATAATATAGTTAAAGAATTGAGAATTCATGGACTTTGCTATATTGTACAGCTTTCATCATGAGACATGGAACGCCAGATAGCCTCAAGCTAATGGATTGGCTGCATGTGAAGATTTTAAAGATGCAAGAGAAAACCTATATTTAGTTCTACTCAGCTATAGTGCTGCAGTGTGGAAAGTCACCTACCGAACTGTTCAGAAAACAATTCAGAAGGTGACACTGAGAGTAAACTGTCAGTTACAGACAAGGATTTGACCAAAGAGTGTGCCATACAGCAGATCAGGAAGACTGGTGAAATGCTGTCAGAGATTTACCAAAGCATATTAGAGTTGGCCTGAAGAGGTAAGTTTGCTATTGTAGTTGCAAGTTTGCGAGTTTAATTCAATAGTATTTATCTTAATCAGAAAACATAAAATAGGGTTCTCAGAAAGGAAAGATGTGCTTTAGAATAAGTCCTCCATGAAGGGTGGAAATGCAATGCTTCTTGTACCCTCTAGACGTAATCTTTGGTTTCCTGGGACATTTCCCTGCTGGGGTAAAAAACCAGGACCTGACGGTTGCAGTTAAGGGGACCAGATGTCTTGATTTTATAGGGACAGTTCCAATGTGTTAGACTTTGTCTTATATAGGTACTAGCTCCCTTCCCTGTCCAGATTTTTCACACTTGCTATTTGGTCACCCTAGTTGTATGCGGAAGCTAACAAAGCCGTGGAAATAGTGTTACCTCATTGCTGTACATAGTTTCTGTTTGCAATAAAGAGTTGCCTTGGAACTGGAGTCTGCTTATCAGTAAGGTACTTCAGGGGATAGGGAATGCAGTGGCACCTTTTGCTACCATTTTGATCCTCACAGATGCAGCCTCATTTCCTCATGTGGCCTTAGGCTCTGGGGTTTTCCAGAAAGCACCCTAAACATAGGCCAGTGATTCCTCTACCTTAAGGGAAAAATGAGGAGGTCTCTGCAATGTAAGCCTTGAGGCTGTTTCCCCACACACACACCCTTCTTCTGTAGATTGGTCCAAAGAAGACATTTAGAAATATTGCTAACACGTTAAAAAGTTCAATAATCTTGAATGCTGGCAAATGTGTTATGAAGGCTAAGAACTGTAGTTTAATAATATGCAAGTGAATATGGATTTTGATACTACTTTGAGAGAAAATGAAATTACAATAATAACTCTCTATACAGCCTTCTTTTGAATTTAGCATCTAAAATCTCCAGATATTACATGTTTACTGAGTATATTCTATTCCTTCACAGCTCCTAGTGCTGACCAGACTACATATGCTATGCCCCCAGAGCAACTGAATATGCTCCAACCCAGGACCAAATATATATTTTCCTTTCAGCTATAGTTTTCAGCTGAAGCCCTAAAGGCTTTCTGTTAAAAATACCATATGTTCATATAATTAAATACTTTTCCATAATGCATTCACATAAAGTGGACAAATTAAGGCTGCACAAGCAAACTTAATTCTAGCATTCCTTAATTTTTGAGTGATTAAACTTTAGTGTTCTTTTGAGGTAGTTATTCTGTGTTCAATAGCTCTATATTAATATTATACATATATAAAATACACCCCCTCCCCTTTTTTTTATTCAGATCCTTAATACAGGAGCCATGCCTCCTTTGCTGTTTAGACACTGCCTAGAACAGGGTGAGTTCTGTTGGGGCAGATATCTCTAATCTCATCTTAATAGTGTAGGTATTCTGCTGCATTGTTACAGCTGAAATGTGCCACCAGAGAATGCCAGTGGTAATAAGCATTTAAAGAAATCGAATCCACAGAATTAGAAGTTCTTTTTATTCTGTAACATGAGTACATTTCAGATCCAAGAAGAATGAGTACTGTCCATGCCCAAAGTTAAACAAGAATGATTTTTTTTTAATCTATGAAGAAAAAGAAATGAATACCAAATCAAACTACTTGAATATTTTAGTTTGCACAGTATGTTGAACTTTGTGCCTGGGAATCCAACTGAAATTCAAAATAATACCCATGATTAATCATCTCACACGGAGTCTGCTAATTTTCATGCTTAAATGGAATATTTACAAATGGGAGTGAAGAATTAATGGATTCTTGGTAATACAAATTAATATCCACCGGTCATAAAAGACTGCTGGAAAAAATAAAATGGGACAAAATTGTGCCTTCCAATATGCACATTGAGGTGAGTTTATATCTCGAGTCAAATCTTCTCTATGTTCTGTGAAATTAGTATCCTAGCTCCACCTATTTATCACAGGTTGAACCTCTCTAAACCAGGACCACAGATGTTCCAGGACCAGAGAGACCTAGTGGATGGCTGATGGCTAGGAGCCCTGTGTGCTGGGCTAGAGCAGCCTAGCAGCACCAGGAGCTAGGCGCACGGCAGCGGGGCTCTCTGGCAGGGCCGGGAAGCTCGGTGGAGCCAGAAGGGCAGCAGGGCCAGCAGCGGAGGAAGTCAACCAGGACTTGGCCAGCAGCCAAGCCAAGACTGAGGTGCTGGTGGATGGGTGGGCCACCCTGGTCTGGCAAATTCCCTCCTCTGGGACCGATCAGATCCTGAGGTGCTAGACCAGGGAGGTCCATCCTGGACAAAAACCAGGTTATTCTAGAATAACTAAAAAGATACCAGTTAAATTACTTCTTAGTTAAATAAATGAGAAAGAGAGGAAAATCAAACCCTCAAGAATACTGAACCAAATTCAGCCACTGTATAATTCCACTGACTTCAGTCATGTTGTATCAGGGCCTCAGTTGGACTTGTTCAATACCACTAAATTCAGTGCATTTCTTGGGCATAAACAAATTTGACTCAGTAATTTAAAGTATTACCAGAGATTGCTAAGAGTTGGATTCTGACTTCATTTGCAGCATTATTAATCTAGAGTACTTCAACAAAAGTCTAAGAATTTACTCATGAATTATATTGGTGTGGCTGTGATCAGAAGTTGCTCTAAAATATTTAAATTGCAAGGTAGTCCACTCACTTTTAACTTCACTTGTACATTGTGATACCTTACTCCAACATAAAAATATACTTGTTTTTGTTCATATTTCACAGTTTGTTTGCTACAATGGTCAATTGTTTTAGCTGAATAAATTTAATCATTATTAAGAAGTAGGGTATTCACCTACAGGAAAGCAACTTGGCAGTGGTCCAGGAAACAGAGTATGTCATTTCATGTCTCAGCAAAATCACAAAAATACACTGCTGCATGGACATTATTATCATTTTATGTATTAATATTGTGTTAATATAAAAATAAGCCATGTTCTTTGCAGACTCTGAGGAATAGACATGTGAATGGCAAAGTTTCTTAAAGACAGGTACACTAGAGATCCGTTCATCAGAATCAATAGCTTCTTGAGCTCTCAGCTTTTAATTAAGTTTGCTTTGTAAGGAATAGAAAAGATGTCTGTGTTATAATTTAGCCTTTAGTTTTGATTAAAAGTTAGGGTTGTAAAATGAGAAGTAATCAAATTTAAAAGTCTTTTAATTTACCATATGTGTTTGAAGTGTAATCACAGAGATGGAAGGGACTTACAGTCAGTCTACTTCACCTCCCTGCCAAAGAAGGATTCCATGTGATGCATTTTCTAGTGTTTTGTCCAAGCTGGTTTTGAAACTCCCAGCAGATGGAGGTTTCCCTTTTGGGACACTATTTCATAAATTATTTATAAACCCATGCTGCCTATAACTTCTGGTGCCTCTATCTTCTAGATGTTTAGTGGTTTTTATATTAATATTCATATTGTGGTTTGGCTAGGGAAAGAAGTTAGATTTGCAGGACAATAATTTACAGGTTCACACGTCTTTCCCTGTTTATAAATTGGTATCACATTCGCACCCCTGCATTTTTCTGTTTCCTCTCACATTGTCCTTTTTTCCACAACAAATAATTATCAGTGGTTCAGAAGGTCCCAGTAGCCTGTTCCTCTTATGGCCTAGGTTTTTTATTATTAAAACAAGCCAAATTATTTCCTCCCATTTGTGTAATGTAAAGAGGGAAATTCTTACTGTTACTTATTAAAAGGCAAAATCTGAAAAAAACTGATCTTTGTTTTTCAAGAGAAATCAGTGTATGTGCCAATAATAAACAAGCAGTGTAGGGTTTTTGTTTTTTTAAGCTTGCAGTAGATTTTAGAAATATATAATTGGAAGATAATTTCTGTCTGTATCTTTGCAAAAAAATCACCCATATATTTTAAAGTTATTTCTTACTAGAAGATTTACAGGTCTTGAACTAAACATTTGTTTTTTGGAAACTAAAATGAAGATGTACATGCCTCATTTAAATCATTGCTCTGGGGTGGGGCTGGGGATGTAGGGTTCAGTAGGTAGGCTGCCCCAGAGAGAGAGGATTACCCCAGCAGCTTAACCAAACCCTTACCTTGCTTTAAGTTATGATAAGAGTAAGCTGCATGCCAAATTTGGTGGTCCTAGCTGTTACTGTTTAGGAGGGATCCATAAAAACAAAGAAACACACAGACACACACAAACACTCTCAAATATATAGTTATTTATCTGTTTATTTTTTAATTTCCTTAGGTTGATCCCAATTTAGTTTATTTAATCTGATATTATCTTAATTTAAATGTGTACTGCATCTAGAAGGTTTTCATTTTGAGGAAATTGTTAGACATCTCTGTACAACCATCAGAATGAAGAAAGAAATATAGATCAGATAGGCTCTTCATTCTGTATATATAAACAATTCAGGTACTGGATGGATTCAAGGTGATAAGCCCTTGAGAGGACCATAATGTGATTATTCTGCAGAGAGGTAGTAAAATAAATAAGATTATCCATAACAAGCTTATCCACTGATGAGTTCACACTGTGCTGATACAGAAAGTCCTGACACAATTGAAAGGTAATAACCAAAAAAAAAGTGTATGTTTGCAAGGAAAGGATTGTGCTTGAACTATGAAACTTACAGTGATTAATGCAACATCACCTAAACCTCTTTGTATAGTAACATTTGTAACATTTTATGAACTCTTCACAATGTATAACCCAACCAAGTCCTTATGATCTCCTAACTTATGTCTCATGTTAACCCTATTTCTTTTATACTTCCTGTCATTTTTAGGTAAGTTCCTTTATATGATTGGTTTTAAGAGTCTTTTAACATTTCTTTTAACTTAATTCATCACTGATCTATGGATGAGATTTGTCACAATTTCTATGCCTTAGGAATACTAGCCTGGTGACATAGTCTGTCCTTTGCTTGGGCAAATAGCTAACTTGTACCATCATTCACCCTAACCTTATATCAAGGTAAAGTATTTATGTGGTCTGTTCTATTTTGGAGACACAGTGTTTATATTTAATTGATTATTTATTAGGTAAAATCTCTTTCAATTAGATGTTTGTTTTTGAAGCCTTCTTGGTCCCATGGAACATCATAGACCTTGATTCTTTTCTGTTGCCTTTGCTGGTCCCTGCTATGTGGACACTGGTAATAAAATTGTTTCCTTAAAAATATAGTCAAATCAGCTGCATCTAATTGAGCCTGTAGATAATATGGGATAGATCTCATCAGAACATCAGTTAAAAAAAAACTATTTTGGGTATTGCATTGAGCTGGCTTTAAATCCATTTAATTGGGATACATGTGAGGCCTTAAAAATGGCTAATACAGAATGTTAGAAGATGATTTTGTTTTAATAAAAACTTTAGAAGTATTGATGCAAAACAAAATACACAGAAAAAAATTCCATGAGTACCAAAAGGAAGTATGGAAGTTCAGACTCTGCCAAATATTCAGAGTGATTTTCAGGTCACGATTTTTAAGACTGCCTCGTGATTCTGGGTGCTCAACTTGAGACACCTCAAAAGGGTTTGATTACCAGCAGGTAGCTGCTCAACTTTCTAAACACTTTGGCGTGTTTAAGGTGTCTCCCAAAACACACCTGGGTGTTTAATGGGGCACCCAGAATCACAAATCAGTTTTAAACTCTTCTAACCCAGTCCAATTTTGAGAAATTGGAACACAGCAAAGAATCCTCTAATTCATAACACCATTGCTAGGGGTTTTATTTCTTCTAAATGATAGCTAAACTGGCAGCCATTTATTTTTGATGACATTGCTGCCTTAGGCAAAGCATCCAGGAAACAGTGTAAGTAATAGAAATTCTTTA
Source organism: Rafetus swinhoei (assembly GCA_019425775.1). Classification (NCBI taxonomy): domain Eukaryota; kingdom Metazoa; phylum Chordata; order Testudines; family Trionychidae; genus Rafetus; species Rafetus swinhoei. The sequence continues at coordinate 182,054,327 of CM033437.1, read as the reverse complement.
ATTAACAGAAACAATTGCTCTACGGTTGGACTACCTGCTGGTATCCAACTTTTGAGAATACAGCTTTTAGTGAGTATAATAAAATGTAATGACATTTTTCATCAGCACTTCAGATCATTTGCACAGACATTTACCTGATGATAAAACTTGGGATCCACCTTAAAGAAAAAACATGAAAAGAGGCAATATGATGTTGTGTTTAGCATTCTACAAAATCTTCTTCCAAAAGTTTTGGATATTGTAACATTGTTATATCAACTGACAGAAAGAGGGGGACAAAATTACAGTAAAGAGCACATGGAGATCTTGGACACTCACACAAATAAATTAAATAATGCTGAAATAAACTACCTGTAAATGGTGGATGTTTGTGTCTGTCACATGTTGCTATACACTTTAAAATTTTCTGCGCATCTTTTGAGCACATAAGCAGCATCCTCAGTTAATGCTTCTGTATTTTTAGATCACCCAAAATGAAAATCCCTAAGGGCCCAATACCATACCAAATGTATTCCATTTTGTTCTCCATAGCTGATAGCAGTTTCTGCAATAGATTTTAAAAGATTGATTCATTTTTGTTCTTATTAGCAAATCTCTGATTTGCATGTAATAAAAAAGCATGATAATGTAGGAAAGAATTATTTCACAGTGAAATGAGAAGAGATTGCCTTTTCATTAAGTAGGTGATCTTTGGAATGGTGTATTCCTTTCTTAAATACAATTTTGTATTCTCTTTTCTGATTGGCTTCCATTCCAAATTACTGCTCAATTTCAGCCTCTGGAATTTGGCAGTCACATAGTTAAATATATGGAGGCGCTCTAATGTGATTGACCAAGTCTAGCTTTTTAAAGCTGTCTCTATCCCAATCATGAAGGGGAGCAAACCTCTTTTAGGGGTAAGATTGTTTTGAGGGACAATTGAGAAAAAATAGTGGCAGAAACAATGGATACAGGGAGATCTTCAGGAAACTTCCTATCTTGACAGTCTCCCCTAGAAATCCTGTGTATAAATTGAAGAGAAATTGAAGTAGAATTGCAATTTCTAAAGAAAGCTCTTATGTATATTTTATTTTATTTATTTAAAATATTTTACCCTGTCCCTCTATTTAAAATATTCAAGGTGGCTTACAAAAAAGAGTGTGTGACAAAGTGGGCTATAAACTGATAGTACGATCTGGTCCAACGATCTGAGTTGAATTACTCTCCATGGTGTCCAACATGCTAGCCACTAGCCACATGTGGCTATTTGGCCAGTTGAGTGGGGCTAGCTCACTATAGCAGTAGTCACTATAGAATTGGTTGGACACCACGGCCTAGATGTATTCCATTGTGAGATCAGAATCATGCTCCACCTATACAAATCTATTAACACAACACATGCCTACACTGCAATGCTCTTTCAGGATAGCGGAGTATCCCAAAATAGCTACCCCATGACTTCACAGCAAGCCCATTATTTTGGCCTGGCTATTCCAACGTCCCTGGAAACCTCATTCTACAAGGAGAAAGGGACCTTTTGGAATAGCACTTTATTTTGAAATTTGGTGCTGTGTAGACAGCACCAAATGACGAAATAAGCTAATTCTAAATAGCATTGAAGTAAGATATGCAATTTGAGTAGCTTAAATTGTGTATCTTATTTCAAGTTACAGTGCAGTGTAGACACACCCTTAGTGGATCTCTTTTGTGTTTTACTGCATGGGCTGCCTGTTCGTTAGTGTTTGTAGATAAGCATATGATGTAGATGGCATAACTGCCATCCTGGTAATCTAATGAGATGGAAGAGAATTAAAATAATTACTGCTGAAATCTCATTAGAAGTCTGTAAGGCAGTTCAACTCTGGCCTCCATAATCTACCACAGTCCATTTTAAATACACTTCTCTCAGAAATTAAAATAAAACTTAGATCCCAAGATTCAAAACATAAAGAAGGATAGTGTGTGGCTAAAATTTTATAGGAGGATGAATAACAATATAATTATGAAATTTTATGCTCAGGGACAAAAATGAATGATAATAATACTCCAGTGGTTTCTTCATCTACCCAAATTAAAAACACTAACCATACCCACAATGCTTGTTCCTGTGTTAGTATTATATATTTTTTGGTCTGTCAACCTGGAAAGCAAACTTTCAAGAAAGTAAAAAATAATCATTTTCCTAGTTCCTGCAGATAAGAAAAAATGTTTTTTTTTAATTTGTACACTTTACCATTCATCATTAAAATTTCTCTTTGTAAGTAATGTTACTATTGTGTTCATAGTTCTCTCCTGTGTAAAACTGGATTAATACTAACTCTGACAAAGCCACAAAAGGGAGTAATGCAAATGTAAGGATTTTGATTATGACAACTCTAGATAGCAGAAAAGTACACAGTGGTTGTGCCCCAAATCCTTTTACACTTAATTAACAAGACTTGTTTAAATAGTATAATAAATGATTCATCGATAAATGTGAGTGTTCACCATAGTGCTCTTCAAGGGTCATATTATTTATTCATTTGCAAGAATTAGGATAACCACTGGTTTATTCATGAAGACATCTACTGATTCTAGAGGGCTCTTTAATCTAGCCAGCTAAGGTGTTATAAGATCCAATGGTTGAAAGTTGAAGTCAGCAGTCTATGGCTTGTATTATGCATGAGGTCAGACTAGACTATTATAATTATTCCTTCTGGCTTTTACATTCTATGTCTCATACAAATCACAGAAGTTTGAGCATTGTTTACAAAATATTGTCTGGTCACTGAAAAGAAAACATGTCATGATTTAAGGTGATAAAATATATACTATGAATTGTGAAGAGTCAAAGGCATAACTGAAGTTAATAGTCTGAAAAAAATCTGTAGGTTGAAATTTATTATAAGAAATTGCTAAATATTTAGAAAACAGGAATGGTTTATGAAAAATAGCAAAAGGCAAAATTATTACTATTGCACAGTTCTCAGATGTTTGTGCTTTGAACTACAAGAGAATTTTTAGATTGTTTTTAATCAAAAATTTGGATTCATTGAAACCAAAACTTCTTGTGACAGAGAGTTAGGTTTTATACATTTCCCAACTAAAAATAAAATCAAATTTGTTGAAATGCTTTGTTTCAACATTTCTGCAATGGAAAATTCAAGTTTGTGTTTGAAACAACTTTTCATTTTGTAAGTTAAACTAATGAGTTTGAAGGGTGGTTTAAAAAGATCAAAACTGAAATAAAATGTTTTTCAGTTTACAAATATTGTTGAGATGTTAACTTTTTTTGGTTTTATTTGAGATGGGTAAGAAAATTCAAAATCTCCATAATGTTAGTGGGATGGAAAAACTGTTTCCCAGTCAGTTCTGTTTCTGCTATATGAACAGCCAGGAAAAAAAAATGTCAGTGTCCTGTCATCCTTCCATGTCTTCTGAGAGGAAGAAGATATTCATGTAGTTGATTCACAGAAACAAGGACATGGATATCTGGGTAAAATCCTGGCCCTCTTGAAATCAGTGGAAGTTTTGCCATTGACTTCAATGTTGCTAGGATTTCACCCCTAGATTTACTGTCTGGGTAATAGAATTCCTGTATGACCTCAGGCAAATCACTTAATCTCTCTGGTTCAATTTCTTCATGGATAAAATGTGGATAATACCTAACTGACAGAAGTAATTCAGATCAAAATTCCCCTCTCTGCCCCCCAGTAGAGTCATTCTGCTGCAAAGCTGCTGGAGTTGAAATCAGAATGAAGCCTACTATATCTGTATTGGCTTTTTAAGAAACTCCAGTGTTTATTGCGATGGAATCCAGTTACATTATCATTTGGAAGCTTCAGGGGGTAGCTGAGTTAGTCTGTTACAGAAAAAACAACAACAACAAATGGTCTGGTAGCACTTTATAGACTAACAAAACATGTAGCTCTACATGTTTTGTTAGTCTATAAAGTGCTACCAGACCATTTGTTGTTATTATCATTTGGGTTATTTGACTGATAATATATTTTGTGGTTTTATAGAGGTACCACATTTTAAGGCATATGCACGATTGGATATTAAGGATATGAACAACAGATCAGAGTTTAACTTCAGGAATTCTGACTTTTGAGACCTTTATTCCACAGTCATAGTATTTCATTAATGTGAGTTTCTCACATATGCTGTGGAACTGAGAACTTTCTGAAAGTTCTGATTTAATTTTCCTTTCCTTGTTTCATATTATTAATAATGGTCCCATGTTTTTTTTTTTCTTTTTTTCCCTCTCTTTTTCCTTTTCCTTTCTATCCCTAGAGATAATACATTAGTCTTTATTTTAGCAGGAGACAATGCCACTGCCCTGCAAAAGCAGAGAGTAATTTGTCCCTACAGGATGCAGCTGTTATAAAATAATAACTGTGGGTTTTGGCTATTGGCTTACAGGGCATCAGGTGTAAAATCATATGCCATGCTGTGGTAGCCAGGAAGATAATACATTCTCATGACATGAGAAACAAAAAATATCCCAACATGCTTGGCTCATTAGCAACATGTATAAGATCAGAAAAGTGAAATACTGCTTTCAATGGGACTCAGAAGTTATATTCAGAATGTTGCAGTTGCTGTGAGAAAACACAATAACAATAGTGCAGCACAGTTTCAAAGGTCTAATAAATTAGTTTTTCCTTTGCTCAGTCAAAAATACTATATTCAGCAGTTTCAAGTTTGGCAGGCTCATCTAATTAAATTAAGTGCCTTCAACACTTGTGCCAGAAACACTTCATTGGGCTGATACTGAAGTTTCACAATATTGCTTATCTGGCAGGTGTCCCAAAAAAATGGGCATACGCATTTTAGAAAACAAGTGTAGAGCTGCAATAAACAGTTGAGACTCCGGATAGGTATACACCAGCTCTGTCTGTGGTGTAGGATCAGGAAAAAAATTGAAGAGTTTCCTAGATGTCTCAGTAAAATATTTTTCTACCTTGTGTAGCATTGTATGATTAATTTAGGAGCAAAATTAGCATGACTATTCAGTTTGAGTCAGTCATATTCAGTTACAATGGAATTCTCACAGGGAAAGTATTACTTTGTGTCCAAATGAGTGGCAGAATCTGCCCCTGAGTTATATATAGCTCAATTATGCCATCTTAACCATGTTGAATAGTACCTTATTCCACCAGTATTCCCTCTGATTTCAATGAGATGGCTTGTAAAATCTGGTACTGCTCCATCTAAGAAAGGGTTCCAAATGAGGCCAATAATATTTTGGATACAATGTTTATGATGCTGAAATGCCAGCACAAAACGCTATCATAATTGTGTGTCTCTGATCTTTTCTTGAGATGTCAAAAGAACTGTGTTCGTGTATGCGAGCTGGTCCGTTATGTCTTGTTCCGTATTTCTTGTATGTTTAAGAGTTGGAGGTGCTGTAATTCAGCCCTTAAAATTCCTAAAATTTACCTGTATCAGGATGTCACCTATATGTATCCTGTGAAGTCACAATATTTTTTGCAAAATTACAAATTATTTGATTTATATTGAACCTTGGACAAGTTGTCAGTGTCAATCATCCAGAAAAGAGTCAAATACAAGATGGCACACTCCATCAGGTACGAAGGAAAAGAATTCTGTGCATGCTAAAGGCTGAACTCAATTTATTAAGGTGGTAGCTGAGCAAGAAGGTAGAGGAGGTAATTATCATGGAGAAAATTCTATCCCCATGATATCTTACTCATGCTTTAGGAACACATAAGAGACTTGCTGACTGAGAACAAAAGGCTGAGATGGCGTCTAGTGGGACTAGGGGATCTGAAAAATGATCTGGCAGATAGGATGTGGCTGGCCTATAGAGAGCTTTAAATGTCAGGAGTCAAGAGTAGAGCTTTAAACACAATCCTGGGGAAAAAAACCCTAAAAAATTAGTGACCTAGTAAGAGTGGGATACTGTAACAATCTTTTTTCTTAAGCGTGATTTAACATAGCAATATAATGAGTGGTCAATAGAGACAGCAGGTCACAAATGTCAAATATCAATCAATATCAGAGTTCTAGGCAGATAGCAGACAGCAGCCTGAAGGTCAGTTTAAGATCCTGGCTAATTCCATGATTACGGTGAGATAAATAAAGAATTAAACAAAAGCCCATCAAAGCAATCTTTGCAAACTATGCTGCCCTTGCTAAGCCCTTTAAATAAGAACAGGAAAAATAAAACACAACCTGGCTGTAGTGATTTGATATTAACCTTCCCTTCTGCCCCACAAGTCTGATATTATGGGGGAACAGTGTCTCATCAAGTGGAGGAGGGGATGAAAACAGGGAAGGGTAATGCAGCATGTAGGCTTAGGAGAGATTCAGTGGGAGCAGAACCCCTTGCAACCTTTGAAAATCATCCTCCCTTGCAAATAAATACATTAATTATATAAAACGTTCTTGCTGCTCTATGGGGTGGAGGTTTAGATTATGGGTCAGCGACCCATACGAGCCAATGTGCAAAAGACCCAGCTGGGGGAAGTGATGATCCAGCCTGCTTACAGATCCAAGGAAGAATGGACCATGGGACTCAGAAGGCTATGATGTGAGAAATGCAAACATCTGGCCTCCATTAAGACACTGAAGATAGGCTAAGGCTCCCAGCAACTAGGCAGTGAGGTGACTTTGGTTCTGGTATTGGCCCCTGTTGGCAGACAGGATACTGGTCTAGATTGACCGTTCTTATGTTCTTATGTATGTTCTTATTTTCATGCATAGTTATTGTGGAATATTGTATGTACTTCAGTTTATCTGCTTGAGACTTTAGGGTATATTGAGGTCACATTTGAAGCTTTCTTCTCAGCCACAACAACTAGAAACTTACTTTTTCTTTAAGAATGAAGGCTGAAATAATCACATATCCACTTCCCATCTAAAGTCCCAACACAATAGGAGCTGGGACTTTAAGGAAAACAATAATCACGAGACTCAGGATAAAATCATGAGAGTTTGGGACACTGCTTTTTGTTTGTCTTTGGTAGAATGGACATTACATTAATCTGGAGGGAGCTGTTTTGAGTCATTTTAACCCAGCAGTTCTCAACCTGGGGTACATGTACCAATGGAGGTACCCAGAAGTCTTTCACGGGTTACATCAACTCATATCGATATTTGCTTAGTTTTACAATAAGCTACATAAGAAGCACAAGCAAAGTCAACACAAGGTAAAGTTTAATACACACAAGAGCTTGTTTGCACTGCTCTCTATACTATATACTGGAATGAAAGTGCAATATTTATATTCCAGTTGATTTATTTTATAATTATATGGTTAAAATGAGAAAGTAAACAATTTTTAGTAGTAGAGTGCTCTGACACTTTTGTATTTTTTTGTTCAACTGTGTAAACAAGTAGCTTTTAAACGGGGAAAACAAAACAAATCAGATTCCTGTAAGGGGTGTAATAGTCTGGAAAGGTAGAAAGCCACTGATTTAATCAACTACTGGTCACAGACATCTGGAGAGAAGTATCTTGCTGGTACTAGATGCAGTTTGGCCTACCAGGATAACATGGTTGAAAATAAGGGAGATGACAACCCATGATCCAGGCAGAGAGGTAGAACAGCAAGATTTTGACCTGAGGAACGTGAAGGCAGTGAAACCTGTTACCTGAGTGATGCACTGATGAGGTACTTTAACGGGCTATAAAACACCTTTTGCTTTGTAGTCAGGGCAATATGGTGTGAATAAGGGGTAATGTGATCAGGGGACCCTGTATAAAGAGAAACAAACTGCTGAATTGCAGGGGAGACACTAGAAACAAATCACAGGTATGGTTTGACTACTGGAAATAAGAACAGGTGATTATAATGTAAATATAAAGTATAATGCTTATATTATAATGTTTGCCCCGAGTGGAGGTTTGACTACTGGTAATAAGAACAGGTGATTATAATGTAATGTAAAGTATAACATATATTTTCACCAGCTTGTAGGAAGTAATATTTGTTGCATAACCAGCACCTACAACTTACTATACTCAACAAAAACTACATTTGCTTCTCATGCTAAGCAACTTTAATTATATCCCACCAATGCAAACTACACAAAGCAAGACAATTAGGCATTAAATTATGTCAGCCTTGGGCTCCCACTGGCACACTACATGAGGTGCAAAAGAGGAAGTAGCTGCCTTTGTAGCAGGACTGCAAACCCCCAAGGCTATTGATGCCAATGAAGTAGTTCTGATTTACCACAAATTTTGCCCCACATTCAATCTTTTTTTGTGTGTGAAACAAAGATTTTAATTCTTCTTTGAATAAAAATCTCAATACAACACAACAAGGATAAGTGAAAAGAAATACAAATGCCACCTGCAAAACCTCCATTAATACAGTGGTGCTGGAAAAGTTTACGGAGTGGGGATACTGAGCTTTTCCCCCCCTTATGCCAGTCTGAGCCCCTCACCACTCTCTGGAAGTGGAGCCAGTGACTGTAACCTTGCATGTGGGGTTGGAGAGGGGGACCCTTGGGCCTGCAGCTGAGCAGGACCCAAGACCGGCAGCAGAACCCCTGGGTAACAGCAAGCCTGGCTGTTGGGACGTTAGGTGGCAGGGCTGCAAGACCAGGTTGCCCAAAACCTAAAGGAGCTGCTGCAGCTGCCACATTTCTGCTTTCCACTCCTGTGCCGTAATAGAAATGAGAATTTCACATGCAGGCTGGGGAATTAGTCTGCACCTGTGAGAAATTACTGTAGAATTTAATATAAATAAAGACAACAGGTTTCTATAGAATCAAATGGAATTCTCTGGAAAGTATTATCAAAACCTAATAGAAAGTTGGAATGACACCCTTTCTGTAAGTTCTGAGGCAATCTATAAAATTCCATGATATAGGGCTGAAAGCTCAGCTCCATTCACATCATTTTTTGCACTGTTGCAACTGCTAAAAATGACCTTAAAGATTTATTCAGTGTGAAGAAATGCCTGGCTGGTGAAAACCTGTCATAGCCAGTTTTATGCCAACCCTCTCCTGTCTAACTCTCCCTCTGGTGCAGGAGGCATGTTAGGAATTGGGGCTGGTTGGGTGCTGGAAGTATAAAGGTCATTGAACTATGTCAGGTCCTGGTTGATGCGTGGTTTCTTGGGACTTTTCTAGCCAGTGTAATTTATACAAGTATGGTGGCTGCTCTAACTAACACAGAGGACAGGTTTGGCACTGCACTTGCTGCAGAACTGAGGGAGGCAGATAGGTAGCTTAGAATGTTTTTGCATCCCTACTTTCAGCTGAATTGACTATGAGTATAGTAAGGCCTAGGAATATTCCAATTGTACACAATTAAATCATATGAAGTGTCTCTCAAACCTTATGTAGCATGGTTCTCATTTTGTATTGAATTGGTTGCTATTTTTACATAGAGTGGGTCTGATCCTGCAAGGTGCCGAGTGCCTGAATTCTCATTTTCCTTGATAAGAGTGAGGCATTCATCATCTCCTAGCACATTTCAGTCTTATGGACTGCAGGGATGTGCCAGACACTTCCCAGAGTGTGTGAAGCCAGGGCAGGCAGAGAGTGCATGAGGCCTTAGCCCATCTGCACTGCTGGACTTTTAGCAGTTCAAAATGTCCTAGATTGGCTTAGTGGTCTTTGGGAGATTAAGCCCAATTTCAGGAGACTCCTAGCAAAAGTGGGAGGATTGACAATTGTAGCATGGGATGATCAGAAATTATGGGACTCTCAAAATACCTTGCAGTCTTTACAGCATTGTTTTGAAGGATAAAGGGCAATCTATGCCTGTCATTTATTCTTCTAGAATGAGAATGTTTGTAATTGCATGTGTGATTATAGCACTGATGTGAATGCTAAATATTCATGAAGCTGGTGACTGGAAGTCTCTCTCTGTGCTGCAATTATTTTCATGTTTATGTTGCTTACATGGTGTTCTCTGTAGGGTGGTTTTAGAAATGAGAATCCAGTAATAAGAGTAAGTTCAATTTTGTGGTTTTATCAGGAAATAAATTTATCACTGATTGCTAAGAGGCCCAGCAGTGTAATGAATCAAGTTTCCTCTATCTCTGTCTTCCATGGGAGTTGAGAGCACCAAGTAACAGTTTTTTAAATATTTTAGGCACCTGAGGCCCACTGATTAAAAACCTGGCCCTTGTTGCATTGAGTCCAAACACCTCCAATATGCAAAACTCTCTTGGTAGCAGAAAGTGAACCAAAAATATAGCAGGGATTTGAGCCCTTCCTTTCTATTTTAACTACTGTATACATGTGTGGGAAAGTCAATCCATATATGTTGAAAAAACATTAAAATTTATTAGTCTAGCTTGTGATATTGCTGTCAAAATATGTTTTTTTATTAACAACAATCAATAATTAACAATAAACCAGTTTGTTTTCCTGCAAATTTCCTGTCATTTTTTGATTATTTAAATGATCAAATTAGGATAATGATGTGGTATTTACCATGCAGCTCAGGGAGAAACTTATACGTGATAGTAAATAATGAGAGAGAAACCAATTATGCTCCACTTCTTATGCTCTTTAAAAATTGTATACATGTGAACTTACTGCTCATTACATAGTGGGGCTATTATTGCTTGTTAAACTCTGGAACAGTATAGGCAGTCAGTATGTGAGTTTCCTTACATCCCTGGCAATTCACCTAAGTCCTGCTGTTTAAGATGGACACCTATTGAACAGAATCTTTAGGAAGTGTTGAATTATGCTGTGGGTTTTATGATATGAACATATATTTTCTAGGAAATGGAATAAGTCCAAACACATTTTCACTTCACTTATCTCCCAAAAACAAACCATCAAAAAATTTAATTATTCTACAGCATTATTCTACACCATTATTTTACTGTGCTTTTTACTTAAACAGAATGGGAACAATAGCTTTCCAGAAATGAAATGTTAGTGTCTTCTATTAAGGATAATTTTAAAAACCAATTTAAAAAAATCAAGTAACAATATTTTAATAGAAAAAAATGACCCTTTCAGAAAATTCAGGAAAAATTGTCTGTGTTGTCAAAAAATTGTGACAAATGCTGTACCTCTTTTTTGATGTTTTCAGGTGTTTATTGAAAACATTATTGAAAATGTTATCAGAATAGTTAACGTTTATGTGTAATGCTTGACATTTTTTTTAAAGGAAGAGGGAAAAAGAATCCATTTTGTACATATCAATATGGCAATTTCTAAATTGCATTTTACTAAAAATAAGTTTTTATTTTTTGACCAGCTCTAGTTCTTCAGCGTGCAGCCAAAAGAATGAAGCTAATCTTTGCTGTCAGGAAACGTAACTCTACGAATACTTCCTTATTCTACTGCTTTATCTCACAGCTTTGCTCTGTTATTCTCTTGGGATATTGGCTTAAGAACTAGTCATGAAAATTCATGACTGTTACAATACATAGCCAACATTAGAACGCCACACATTTTGTGACTCCAGTGGAATGTGAAAGTTGCTTGTTAATAAGGAAATGAAAATCTATCATCCTTTGAGCTTTTTTCATGGAAGTGGAAAAACTAAAACCTTTCAATGCCCTTCTGGTTCTGCTAGTGTATGAAATAAGATATGCACATATGTCATACCTAATAACTGGAAGGGATACAAGATCAAAATGGCTCAGGAAACAACATAAAAAATACTTCATATTCTAACCAAGTTTAGTAACCAGATACAAAATAATTGGTTTGCAAATTTTGGCAAGTAAACATTTTTAATTAGTAAATTATTTTCATGTTCATCTGATTTTAAATAGAGAAACTGAAAATTATAAGATTCTGTTTTGAGGTCAAACATATGTTTTGCTAAATTTTGAGATTCCCTCAGCTGCTGAATAAAGCATATGGAATCTAAAAGTCACTGTTTCAAAATGATAACACCCTACTGCATTTATACTACATTTTGCTCTTTTAAGCCCTGTACAAAAAGTTACTACAACAATTCATTCATAAATTAATTGCCAATCTCCTTAAGATACTCAATAGGCTCAGAGCATTCAGAGATTTGGTTTCAGTAAACACTGAAAACTGTGTAGGTCTCTTTTTCACTTACACCACAATAATCAATGGATTTACACTGACATACAACTGCTGAATTCTAGCATTCTTACAAATTTTACCACCCTTAAAACTCAAATGTAAAATCCTAGCCTTTTTTATGTCAATGGAAAATCTTGTTTTGACTTTCAGTAGGGTCAGGAACCAGAGTAACCCATATGCAGACATGGTAACCTAATGAAAATACTGGAAATAACCAAGAAGTCTCTCGAGTTTTTAATAAAATTACAAAAATTAGAAATTTTAAGAATCAGATTTTATAAAGCACTGGACTTTATTCAAACCATGCTGGCAGTAAAGCCCCCTATGCAAATTTTAACATTGATTTCTCTGGCAGAAGCATTAGTCTTGTGTTGAGTGACTGCTTTTTAAAATCCCACCCTATCTCATTGTTCAGTCCACATTACTCATATATTCAGATAAAGGCAACATCTACTCTTTGCTAAGTTTCTTAACCAGAGTTAGGTGAGAAACAGGTTTTCTTTTTCCCCATCCATGAAATTTTTTTGCAATTTGAAAAAAGGCTTTGTCCTAAATCAGGGCAATAAGTCAAAATTTGTTATTTTTGTGAAAGGAAAATGTAGGCAAAATTCAGATTGGATCAAACACATTTTTTTAGCATTTCAGAATATTTGATTCTTTTTAAATTATAAATTAACTTAAATTATGAAATAAAAGGTAATATCCATCCAAAACTCAGAACTTTTTTCATTTCAGAAATGGTCAAAATATCAGGTTACAACAATTTTGAAATTTTTAAAAAGTCCTTTTCTTCCAAACCAGGAAATCCATTAATACCAGTTTCTCCTGCAAACAGTTTCAGTTTTGACAAATGAGTATTCTCCAAGAAAAAATTGTTGAAAAATTTCCAAATGGCTTGGTTGTCACAGCCTTCCCTTCCCGTATTTCTTCCTACTCTCTACTTTGATTTTCAGAAGCCTACCATCTAAGTGTTCCCAGCTCATGACCTCCAGTCTCTTGATTATACTCTACTTATTAACATGCCTCTTTAACACTTACTTTGGCAAAACTTTCCAGGATAATCCATTAGTGCAGGATACTTTCATATATGCCTGGATAAAAGTAACACAAAATAAATCATTTTAGATAAGTAACAAGAAATGTATGGTGCAGGTTTAATATTAATTTGTTATAGATGGATGCAAGTTGGCTAAGATTCTCCAAATAGGAAACCAAAGCTAATATTGTTAAATTCATACTAAGATATGTAAAAAAGTCACCTGGTTTTCAAAAGTGCTGACGACCCAGCAGAATCCATGTAAGTCATACATAAACCACAGATGTATGTCAGACAGCACAAATATTTCATGGGTAGAAGCATGCCTATTACTTGGATGAGATTTTTTTTATAAATCAAATCATACCTTATATAGAATTTCTCCTACTATGATATAGTACTTTTATCTGTGAGTAATGAACATATTAGACTACACTCTTCGTCTAATAGGAATAAGGAAAAGGGGTCATGGAATATTTTTTTCTGCAAAGATGCTGTTCTTAAGAAAACTCACAAACCTATAAATTCAACCTTCCACATAAATCAGTTCTTCAGTGCAGACTTCAGATAAGCAGATTAATCACAGCTTCAGCACATAAGTGAAATCCTAAAACTCCTTCTGTATGCCAAGATAGCTTTGTAGTTCAGCTTTGTACCACTTTTACATTGAGGATAAGGATTTTCCAAAACAGAAAATATTTTTTTTTCCTTAAAAAACAATCAAACTAAATTCTTATGTCTTGACAGTGAATTAATTGAAAGTGTTTTTCTGTAATGAAAGAGATAATCCAGCCATTCCGATTGATGCAATCCTATTTCTAGATTGTCCATGCTATCTAAAGTGAAACTGTATGAAGTTCAGTGCAACTTTTCTAACATGTAGGTGCTCATCAACCTTGTGTAAAATTTGTACAACTTTCCTGCCAGCCTGGATGGCAGAGGCTGACCGCATGGCTGGCCAGTATGCACAGCCCCGCACGTCTGCCAGCCGGGAGGCCCTCTGGGGGGCTGGCCACATCCGGGAAGCCCTGCGGGAGAGCTTTCAGGCGGATGAGGACTGAAGTCCCCCTTGAGTGCCCCACTGGGGCCTTGTGCCTTACATTCCACCCCCACCTCCTTCCCCTTTCCCCTCCCTAACCCCTCTTCCTGATATACAATAAAAACACCTGTGTTGCCACAAAACAATGTCTTTATTTCACATAACTGGGGTGGGAGGAGGGTAGGAATGAGAGCAGGAGAGGGGAAGGGGGAATCCTGGGAGGAGGGAGCTGGAAGGGGGAAGGGAAGCTCAGGGTTGGGGGTCTTGCTGTCTCTCCCGTCTTGCAGCACTGCGGGTGCGGGGCATCAGGGGAGGGGTGTGGAGGGTGGGGCAGGAGGGATGGGGGGTGTGGAAGAAGCGGGAGGGAGAGCAGGGGTGGGAGGAGGAGTGATCGCTGGGACGGCCGCAGGGGCTGGAGCAGCAGGAGGCAGAAATCGGTCCGCCAGGGCCTACAGGTGCTCACGGAGGGCACGGCCTTGCTCCCGGAGCTCCCTCAGGCTCTCCCACTGCAGCTGCAGGTCCTCTTGCATCCACTGTTCCTGGCTGTGGACCTGCTGTCCCTGCAACCGCAGCTGCTGCCTCTGGAACTCCTCTTGGTTGCGGGTGCGCCTGCTGGCCCGGGTGTGGGTGGAGGGTCCAGGTGGGGTGGTGCATCCTGCACTCGCAGGTGCTGCGGCTGTGGTGAAATAAGAGAAGTGGTCAGTTCTCCTTGGGGACACAGTGGGTGAAACCCTGCCCCCCTCTGCAAGGCGAGGACGGCTGGTCTCCGCACCATCATGTCCTGCTATCCCCGGGAGTGTGAGCTGGCCCAGGACTGCACCCCAGCCCCTGTGCTGCCTATAGTGTGGTGGTGGGGAGGGGAAGGGGAGCTGTGCCCTGCCTCTGTGTAGAGGGGGTGTCTGGAGGGAGGGCAGTGTGCAGTGTCTCTCCCCGGGGTAAGGTCCCTGGGATCCCCCTGCCCTGCATAAGGGGACCGTGATGTCACTCACAAGTGGAGACCTCCCTGGATGAGGTTGCTGATGGGCTCTCAGGGATGGCTCGGGGTTCCTGGATGCAGGGCAGGCTCCCTGCAGGCTCCTGGCTGCTGTCGTCCTCCTCCTCCTCTTCCCCTGTGTCAGGGACAGGGCCCTCTGCCCCGGGGTCAACGATGACCAGGGGGGCACAGACCATCTGACCCCCCATGATGCAGTCCAGGACCTCAAAGTGAGGGCAGACCTCCGGGTCAGCCCCTGGTTGGGAGGCCCTGGTATAGGCTTGCCGCAGCTCTTTAATTTTGCTGCGCACCTGCTCTTGGGTCCGCATGTGGCCTCTGGTGGCCAGGCTGGCAGCCATGCGGCTGTAGATGGCCGCATTCCTGCACCTAGTGCAGAGATTGTGGCCGTTGGAGGCCTCCCCCCAAATCTCAATGAGGCCCACGATCTCCACACTTGACCAGGAAGGCGCCCGCCTTTTGCGGCCCCTGGCAGGCTCCTGGGAGCCGCCAGCCTGGTCCTTGGGAGAGGTGGAGGGCTGGGTGGCAGCGGATGGCTGGCTCATCCTGTGCCAGGTGCACGGTCTGCTGGCTGGGTTCTGGCAGGCTGGCAACTTGCACAGGCACTGTGGCCAGAGTCTGCCCCTTTAAGGGCTCCGGAGCTAGTGGGGAGCAGACGAGTTTTCTTGGTTGTGCCCAGAGTGGCCACCAGGGCTCTCTGGGAAGGGCTGGAGGCCAGCTAATTCGAAATAAGTGTGCACACAGCACTTATTTTGAATTAGCTATTTCGAATTAGGCGTTATTCCTCGTAGAATGAGGTTTACCTAATTTGAAATAAGCACTCCGCTATTTCGAATTAATTTTGAAATAGCAGTTTGTATGTGTAGACAGCTATTACAGTTAATTCGAAATAAGGGCTCTTATTTCAAATTAACTCTGTAGTGTAGACATACCCCCATTGACTTCAATGAAGTCAGGATTTCCTCCAAAATCTTTAAATCTTTAAATTTAATGCCTTTACAAAAGAGAACTTCTGAGCTTAAGTTTGAGCATGATTCAGAAACCAGTGGGTGTTATTCTATGGCTTGTGTTATACAGGAGTGCGATTAGGTGATTGTAACTGTCTCTTCTGTCCATAAAATCTGTCAGTTTGGCTATTGCTGGCTGTATGTTTCACAAGTAAGAAGCAACATGACACAGTTTCAGGCTATACAAAAGCATGTCATATCTGAAAAGCAGGTGTGTGACATGCTTTTACTTTACTGCCATGGATACCAGTGCACACAATTTTGCAATCCATTCTGCTTTCCTTTGGAGTGTAACTACTTGGTGATAGATTTGACACAACACTGAATATAGGAATTGCATGCTCTTTGGCCTTTTATATGTCTTTTTGATATAACGTTGTAAGATATTATTCCATGGAGAGAACTTTCAGATTATCTGTGCTGAACCTGGTCTTTCAGGATAGACATATACATGATTCAAATAATATTAGGCTCAGCTATGGTCATATTATATGTATAATATTAGGGCATAGAATAACTGAAGAGTTACAGTATGTAGACCACAAATCTTCTGAGAGTAGTTCAGAATCTTCCTGCTTTATTTTAAGTGACTATGAAATTGAAGAATCAATAGCCAGTTTGGAAAATTTCAGCCTTAACCTCTCTGACCTTTAGTTTCTCCTTCTGCAATTTTTCAAAAAGATGTCCACCGCTATTCTTGTATATTACTGTCTTCATTATATGGATTAGAAGATTCACCCATATAATGCCTGGGCCTAACTCAAATAATTAGGCATTGCTTGGGTCCCTAACTCAAATAATTTTTTTTCTTCATTTCAATCATTGATCTGGGGTGGGGCTGGGGATAGAGGATCATCATGCAGGCTGCTCCACGGAGAAAGGATAACCCCAGATCTCTCTCGCTGCAGCAGTTTAGGGCCAGGTGAGAAGTGTCTGTCCATGGCTGCTGCAGCAGGCACAGTCAGGGGAGGGATGCATGTCTCCTGGCTCATGGGAACAGACAAATACACAGACAAACTCTCTGAAATACATAGTAAATAGCTGTCCCTTTCTCCATCCCTTCTCCTGCTGGTCTAGGCCACTTGCTGCCCCCATGTGGTCATTTTTCAGTATAACTGTCCCTCCTACCAGACCTCTCCCTTTCCGTTTTATGAGAAACGCTCAAATTCCAGGCAAATCCCATTGTCCTGGAATAACAAAACCCTTACCTTGCTTTAAGTTATGATAAAAGGAAGCTTCATGCCAAATTTGGTGGTCCTAACTCTTACTGTTTGGGAGAAGTTCTTAGACTCACAGATGGGTAGGCAGACAGACACACAAAGTTTCAAAAATATATACTAGATGAAGAAACTGAGGCACGGAGGGATTAATGGTCAAGCTATTAAAGGTACTTAAGCACCTTAAGAAACAGACAGGTACCCAATGGAGGAGACCTCTGGTGTTAAAAATTGTCAAAGGCTGACAACATGCACATTACTTTTGGAACAAATACATGTTAAAATGATAGATTATATGTTAATAGCAAGCAAGAGAAGTCTCCTTTTTACCATTATAATTTCTATGTATTAAATAAATAGCAGTCTCATCAATATCCTCCTAACTTCATGCAAAGGAGAGAGGAAATGCATCCAAACCTAAAATAATTTGTTTGAATGAATGAGGCAACATGACTCAGTATAATCCTCTTGAAAGGAGTCACAGGAAGCACCCCAAGGGTATGTCTACACTAGCTCGTTAATTCGAGCTATGTAGGCAAATCAGGCAACCGGATTTGCAAATGAAGCCCGGGATTTAAATATCCTGGGCCTTATTTGCATGGTCCTGCCACCATTTTAAATCTCTTAGTTCGACAAATTTTTGCGGTACACACACGGTTTAATCCGAACTAAGTCCTTAGTTCGGATTAACTGTTACACCTCATTCCACAAGGAGTAACAGTTAATCCGAACTAAGGACTTAGTTCGGATTAACTTTAAACTTCTGCGTGTAGCCGCGGGCAGTGCGTTCGAACTAAGGGGATTTAAAAATGGCGGCCGGACGGGAACATGCAAATAAGGCCCGGGATATTTAAATCCCGGGTTTCATTTGCAACTCCGGTTGCCTGATTTGCCTACCTTGCTCGAATTAACGAGCTAGTGTAGACATACCCCAAGTTTCTTATTCATAATACATAACAGATTATGTCATAGCAACATTTCTATAATTGTCATTATACCATTTGGTTAAAATTTTGTCAGCATCTGTACTGGTAAGGGCAAATATGTTTTCCTCCATTTTCTCTGTTCCTTCATGTCCTCTATTTTTGTCAGTTAAACAGCTTTCATTGTGGCATTACAGAATAACAGCATGTAAAGCTAGTACAAAAGGTAGCAAATAATGTGTGTTTTGATTTATGTGCTGGGTATTTTCAGCAGTATTCGTGCCATTGATCTTCTCCTTTTCAACCTGTGCACAGCTTGCACTGGTGTAAATCAACATAGCTCCATTGACTTCAGCCTAAATTTTTTTGTCAAAGACTCGCTGGTTTCACTCAATTTTAATCTGAGTTTTACCCAGATTATTTGACTATTTTATTTACTTTACCCAGATTAGTCAGAAACATAAGACAAAGTTCCTGGAAAGTGAAGGGCAGTATGTCTAATGAAAATTAGTTTTAAAAACCTTCTTTTATCAAGTCAATGTTTCTACACTAAGGGCATGTCTACACTGGGACGTTATTTCAAAATAACTCCCCTTATTTTTTGTTTAAAAGGTGAGCGTCCACAACCCCGTCTTCTGATGAGGAATAACACCCATTTCAAAACTGTTATTTCAGGAGTTATTATTTAGAAATAAATTGTTTCAAAATAATCTCGTAGTGTAGACATAGCCTAATTTACTCAAGCTAAGAATTTCAGCTCCTTTATTTGCCTATTTCATTTAAAACTCTATGGTCCACATGTCTTTCAAATGTTCTTCTCTACCAAATAAGTTGTGTGTGTGTGTGTTTGATGCAAGGGGTGGAGACTCCAAATAACTATAAACATTACAATTCTTCTTCTTTATTATAATAGCTGAGATGGAGACTCCATTTCATTAGTCACTATACAAATACAGGACAGTCTCTCCTTGAAATTGCTAAATAACAGTATAAAAATATAGCACAGATCCATAGACGTTAAGAATGTTTGACCTTTTTTGAACAAAGGTAATAATAAAAAAATATTCTTCTGATTTTTCTCTAGGACTCATGCTGCCTTCTTCACTTTCCATGGTCATAGTCTTTTGGCTCTGAGCACAGGGAACTAGGTGGATAAAACTTAGACTAAGACTGAGTGGCACAGAAGGCTGGATTTAAACTGTCTTTTCTCCTTTCCCTTTGATTTACTGAAGAAAATTGCTTTTTGATGTAAACATAAATCACAAAACAGCATTGGTTGAAGAGTGATTTTTTTGCCCTTTACTTCTAATTTTTTTCCTTTTATTTAGCTTAGCCTTTTACTCCTACTTTATTCTCATTCGCTTTGAAAAATGATCAAGTAGCCAAAATTAAGTAAGGACCATTTAAACCATTAATGGATATAATAAATAAATACTCTGTCATTTAATTAGTGGATGGATATCTAAATTGAATCTTTTGAATTAATAACTAATGATGTATTATGTACCAGGAAAACCTCTTTCCAAACATGTCTTCAATCATACTTTTATATCTTAATACAGGTTGGACCTCCCTGGTTTGGAACTCTTGGGACCTGACCAATCCTACAGGAGAGATTTTGCCAGAGCAGAGGCGGTCATATCTGCACCTTTGCTACTGGCCCCCTAGCTTTGGACCGGCTGCCTACCTCCTGGCTGTTCCCCCTTGCCAGTCCCACCTCCCCGCCTTCCCTGCCCTGGATGTGCCGGACAGCCCTGCTACAGTGCACCGGGCTCCTGGATGTGCCAGGCGTCCCTGATGGGTTGTACGTAGCAGCCCAGCTGTGAGGAGCCCAGCCTTTAGCCTTCCACAGGGACTTTCTGGTCCTAGAACATCCGTGCTCCTGCCGGACCACTTATGTTGCCGCACAGGGGAGTCCAGATTAACAGAGGTTCAACCTGTATAATCAATATAATGTGAGAAACTATTTACTCTGTTATTAATAGTGTTGCTATATATAATGTTAAACTACATGACAAACAGTTATCACTAACTAATACAAGGAAAATATATATGTCAACATTGAGAAATAAAGCTCCATGAAACGTCCAGAAGAGCAATAGGTCACAAAAATTAGTTGAATTTTGTATTAGATCCACAATAATTTCTCATATAAAATAAAAGCTGTGGAAAGTTCTTCTGTGTAAATATATGATAGAAAAGCAGCCAAGCTAGAAAGAGTAGACTTGAATGTTCAAGTTGAACAATTAATGCTAAATTGAGGACAACTTTTCAAATTTTCTTACATAATGTTAGGCACTTAAATCTATATTTAAACATCTACAGTAAAACTCCATTCGTCTGGCATCTGATGGTCCGGCACTCCTGATGGTCCGGCACCATCAGGAACCCGGAAGTGCTCCAGGCAGCTGGACCATTGGAGCTGCTCCGCCCCCGGCTTCCCGATTCAGCCGCTGCTGAAACTGACCAGCAGCTGAATCGGGGAAGCTGGGGGCAGAGCAGCTGGAGTGCTGCCGGTAGGTCCCACAGTGCTGCCCCTCGGCGCTGCGGGACCAACCCGGCAGCACCCCAGCTGCTCTGCCCCAGGCATCCCCAAGAGCAACTGGGGTGCTGCCGGGTTGCTCTCGCAGCGCCAAGGGGCGGCACTACCGGACCAACCCGGCAGCACCCCAGCTGCTCTGCCGCAGGCGTCCTGATTCAGCTGCTGCTTAAACTGACCAGCAGCGGCTGAATCAGGGACACCTGGGACAGAGCCGGACAATCGGAAGGGGGGGCTATGAAGGGTCTGGGGTGGCATCCTCCCCCACACCACCCTAGACCCCTCATAGCCCCCCCTTTTGATAGTCCGGCATATCTGATAATCCGGCACCCCCTGGGTCCTAAAGGTGACGGATTATCGGAAGTTTACTGTAATTGTGCTTTTTAGGCATTTAATTGCTAATTTATGCAAATGATCAGCACTTGAGTGCCTGAATACTAGATTTGGGAGTGTGGGAGGGGAATATTTATCTGTCTTATGTTTTTGTACTGCTGCCCATGACCATTGTATCTGAATTCCTTCAATATAAAATAGGATGGCAATGTCAAAATCCCAAATGAACTTAACAGGTTCTCTGGCTCTTCTTTTTCGTGTTATAAACAGCTCTGAGGTTGCGGTTTGTGGGTTAGGTGGTTTCAGGTAACTGAGGGCAAAAGCATGTGGTTAATACTTTGAGTAGTGTTCTGATGATGGTAGAAAAGCTTTATTAGAGAGGTTTTACTGAAGAGTGGGACACTGAATTAATCTATTTCCTTTGAAAGTTTGTGCCATGGCTGGATCGGATTCCTTAACAATGCTTTGTCTCCAGCTCCAACACATCTTGGTCTAGGTTCTGTGAGTGACTAAGACTTCTGTTTGACTGTTACTCAAGAAAACTTAATTGTCTTAATTTTGGGGCTATAGTCACAATTTCTCAAATGAATTAAAATGAAATGTTGTTGATGTTTTGGCTATTCAAAGGGATTTCTCTACACTTTGGCTGTTTTGGTTTGGATCCTTGTCAGAGGATCCTTATTTTTATTCTCTTGAGTTCAAGACTTTTGTCTTCACGGGGCTTTATAACATTAAGATTTGTCCTTGGGTAATTAATTGTCACTGTCACTACCAGCCTGAGATACTGATCCAGAACTGAGATTGAAATAAATTATTACAAAGTAAGAAAAAAAATTCCACCACACAACTGAATATCCATTTATCTTCAGTACTTATGCCTTTATTACAGTAGTACCTGAATGCCTCATCATCTCCTCGTAACACCTATGTGCAGTAGAGAAGTGCAGTTATCCCCATATTCAGATGGAAACAAGATCACATAGGAAATGTGTGGCAAAGCAGGGACTCAAATCCAGGTCTCAGGCTAAGGTTCTAATAATATTATGTCTAATCCTTTCTGGTTTGAAATCTAGAACTGGTCATATTGAACACCACTAATCTCATATTCTTCTCCTGTGATTCATTGAGTGTTCCCTGTGATTGTGCCTCAAAATTGATTTTATTCCTGATCCCCTTCAAGCAAATAGAAACTAGCCTTCTACTCTACCTTGGCTGGAAAAATAAACAACTGTTGTTTGCTTTTTAGTTATGTGCCTCACATGGCTTATAGCCTGAAGTCCTTGTTAGTATTATTATAGTTACAGCCTTCTTTCATCAATGTTGTTGTACACGGTGGAAACTAATTTTGTCCTTCTCTCTCTGTTCTTAACTGCTGTTTCCATCTGCTCCTTGGTGCTGAGAGAGGCTGTCATGCCTGCCCTGCTAACAGTTCTTCTTAGTGTTCTCTTTGGATATTCTCATTTCTTCACAACTGGTTTTCACTTGACAGCTTCATGTGGGAATCTGTTTGTTGGCAACTGAGTACGTATCTCAGATATATCCAGCATTTCCTTTTGATTCCAGTGGAGACACACTGTCAGTAATTTCTTGGATCTCTCAATTGGTGACGGTGTCTCTATCAAGTTCCTACTCTTTTTTCCCCAAGGTGTTTGGTTTTCCACCAACATTTTAATACATCTTCAGCTTTCACATATTAGTGCTGTGATTACATTTGAGTCAAAAATTCTGTTTAATTTTGGTACTCTGTCTTGATTTACATATGGTGTTGAAAAGGGTTGAAAGAGCCAATGAACCAAACTATAAACCCTGTATATATTGGAAACCACTTCAAGCCAAGGGTTGCTGTAGCATTCTCTGCACCACTAGTTCCGGCACCCATTGTTATTGAGTTTAGGTGGGTGTGCCTCTCCTATTCATGATGTAGCTTCTTTCTTGAGGTCTATATTGGATCGTATGGTGCTACCCAGATACATAAATAGTTCTGTGTTATTCATGTTTTTGTCTTCTAATGCATAGGTGTCAATGCCACAGGTGTTCCAAGGCTGAAAAAAAAAATAGTGGGTGCTCAGCATCAAATAGCAGTCAGCTCCTCTTCCCCCCACTTCTGACTTTGTGATTTTGTTGATCTTTTTCCTCTCCAGCCCACCATTTGGTGGTTCCGTGCTACAGATGGCATGTGCATGCTCGTCATCTCCCCACCGTGTGCATGAGTGTGTGCATGCACATGCACCTGGCTGCGGCGGTAGCATCCTCCTCACTGTACTTGCATAGAGTGACAAGATGACCAATCAGCAGTGCAAGTGAGAACCCAGGAAATTTTTTTTAAAAAAGGATGGAGGGTTGGGAGGTAAATGGAAGCAACCTGAAATTCTAAACCATTCCAAGTGGCCAAAGAACAAAACAAGCCCAATTCCACTTATGCTGTCTGGATTTGAAGCGCCAGCACCTCCTGCCCACCAGTGGCAACCCAGATCAGCTCTGCCCCATCCCTTCCATGCCTCCCACCCATTGAGGATCAGCTGTTCAGTGGCATGCAGGAGGCACTGGAGAGAAGTGAGTGAGTGAGAGTAGGGAAAGGTTGGAAAAGGATAGGAAAAGATGGGGTGGGATAGGGAAAGAAGAGGCAGGGTGGGAATGGGACTTAGGGGAAAGAGGTCAAGTGGGGGTTGGACCTGGAGTGGAGCTGAGGTTCAGCATTTCAAGGGAAAGGAGGCAGCTGGCACCACTGTATTCTAGAGGAATATTACAGATTATTGTCTGGGTTTCTAGGGTATTTATTCTGGTGTAACTGATTTTGAGCTCTGCTTGGCCTGCTGTTTTTGCCAACTTCACTGTCTAGGTCTACAACTTCTACAAAATCTAGGTCTTCTAAGGCATTTGTGATCTATCCATGTTATACTAGTGTTTAGGTTTTAAGATTCTTCTTTATTATCCCATCTATAGCAATGCCAAACCATAGCAGGCATATAATGTGGCTCTGTTTCATGACAATTGAACCACTCTGGTGTCTGGTTGTTCACCCTGCCAGAACATTTTGCATTGCTGTACATAACCCTGAAGATGCTAATGTAGCTAAAATTCTATAAGACAATGAATGCCTATGTAGGCTATCAAATATATTTTGGAATTCAATGAACTTGATTATAAAGGGAGCCAGCTATTCTGAATATTCTTCTATGATAGTACGTAGTTTAACTATCTAAAATACAAGATCTCCTGGGCCTGAATCCAGACTTTTCTTCCCTAAGTTTGCAGCTGGTGCCTCTTTTAACTTGTTTAGAACACACAACAGAATACTACAAAATACCATTTTTTCATATTCTGATAGTTCTGCCATGTTTCCATGGGTTTGATAGGAGGGTGTTTTCTTTCCGGATTTCATTGAATAGCTCTGTCATTTTCATTAGGTAGTGGTATCAAGTGTTTTAAGCATTCCCAATGTACTTTGATCATCTTCCTCTGCTTAGATGTTTTTCAGCTTCTTGAGTCTAGCCTCTAATTCCAGTGTCTCTATTGGACCAGCATTGATAACACAATGATCAAGTTCACATGGTTTCATCAAATGTGTGTGTTGAGGTAGGGCTCAGGTTTTTGAGGACTTTTGTGAAATTCTTTATCCATCTGTTATTCTGTTTTGCCTCAGTTGTGAGCATTTTTTCCATATTTTACTTTTGATTGGCCATTTTGTCTTTTGAAGTTTCCACACCGAGTTTTATTCAATTGATAAATGTCTCTGTAGTGTCCTATTATAGCAGCTGTTTCAGCTTCAGTAGCTAGGTCTTCAACTTTCTTCTGTTAATCTTTACTTGTTGTATGCAGCATGGTTGTAGCCATACTGAGCCCAGGATATATTAGAGAGACAAGATAGGTGAGATAATATCTTTTGTTGGAGCAACTTTTGTTGCTAAGAGAGATAATCTTTTAAGCTGCACAGAACTCTTCTTAAGGTTTTTCATTGCATTGCTTTTGTCTGCTTCCTCTGCTCTCTTGTTTTCCTCCTTTGGTTATTCCAATATGTCATTGGTGTTAGCATTCAGGAGTTTTCCTTTCAGTGCTTTTCTTTCCTCACTAAGACATTCTTGCTCCATTTATGTAGATACTCAAGTGTGAGTACTGCATCTTGAATCTTCAAGACCAGTCATTGTCTCACCTTCCTCTGACTTTGGCAGTGCAAACCTTATTATCTACTTAAAAATCAAATCTAGTTGTGTCCTCAATAGTAACAGATGCTAAATTTGCAATGTTCACAAAGTTGCTATACAACCTACTTACATCTGTGGAAAATCAACTATTAAAGTACTGTACCTGACCACAGCAAGATAGATGAGAGCCCATCTCTCTCTTGCACAGTCACCATACGCCTATAGTCACAGAACTAAAGGTCAGCTAATTCAAACTGAGACTCTGTCTCGGGTACCCTAAATTGCTCTTCTCCAAAAGCATCATTAATGTGGCATACATCAGCTAGGTCTGTTTCTAACTGCTTGATTGACAGCTCAATTCTGTTGCCCTTTTTTTGGCCAACAAAATGCCTTTTTTTTTTTTTTTTTGCCTAATTTCCTAGGCTGCTCTCTTCTCTTTGATTCATTCCCCCTTGTCCACTCCTTCTTCTCTGACTGATATCTCAGTGTGGCTGTGTTGCCTGATAACATCCAGCCTTCCCAGTTCTCTTTGTCTGCCAGGCAGGAAAATCTACCTGTTTACTTACCCAGATAGCACTTGTACTTGAACCCAATCTTCTGGTCAATAGGATTTTCCCCTTCCTGCTAAATATAGCTTTCAGCCAATAACTTTAGTTTAGGCACTTTATTCTGAAAGCTGGGCTATTGATTAGAGCTCTCTTGTCAGGGTTTATGAAATAATGGCTGATCAGGAAGGTAAGATACCAAACTGACCATATTGCCCCTCCTGTATATTTATATATTGTTAAAGAAATATCACACTGACATAAATCTTAACTCTTTTGCAATATTCCTAGCCCCTAATTTTCAGTTCCATGCCTATTGATATGTTTATTGGGAACACTCTAAATTAGGCATTCTTGGGAAAAACAATTGAACACAGTTTGGGATATTGTAGCGGTACTGGCTTTGTCATCTGTTACACATGTATGCTATGAGATTTGTGCTTTGACAATGTGTGGTGTATTACTAATAAACAGCAGCTAAGTCCTTTATACATCTTTTCTAATATGGACTCTTTTTGCACATTATCAGAATCAACAGATATCAACTTGGTCTTTATGTGTGAAGAATCTACTTTCTCATAGAATGGGTTAATAGAGATTAGGGATCAGATGAATAACCCAGATAAAATTGTATATAGTTTAAGGAGAAACAGGCAGAGGGTTTGTTTGTTTGTTTTTTATGAGGGGCCAAGATGTGTTAATATACTAGTATTTCACCACTGGACATTCAAGTTCAAATCCTAATTAAGTCTTAATGTAAAAATATGTACTAAACTCTTTTCGGACCTTCATTTGCATGATTGACAGCTAAATCAAGGAACACTAATACTGAAAGGGCAGAGGTGTGTCAGGTCAGGACTGAGGGGCATAAGCAAATATTTGGGAGGATGCTCTTCTCTCAGTCTGAGTCTAGACTACAAAGTTCTATCGGAAAAAGATACGCAAATTGCAAACTGCAATTTGCATATCTTTTCCCGCTATTCTTCTGAAAGAGACTTTTCTGACAATTGGCCCATCTACACTGGGCCAATTGTTGGGAAAAAAAGCCTCTTTCAGAACATCCCTTTTTTCTCATAGAACTAGATTTACAGGGATGACAAAAAAACATATCTGCTTTTCTGAATTTTTTTTGGAAAATCAGACACGTTCCATAGACGCGGCAGAGCTTTTCCGGGATACCTCCGGTATCCCAGAAAAACTCTGCAGTCTAGACATACCCTCACTGTGTTCACAAATATGGCTAAACTATCCTTAACCAGACTTCATGCCCAAGTCAATACAGCACATTATATTTCTCTCCATAAGGGATGCAGATTTGCCATAATATCTCAAGGGTTTACACAATCTGAAGCCCTATTTTAAGAGCTTTGATGTAATAGCTAACTAGGCTCATCTGGTAAGAGCTCTGATGTAGCAGGCAGGTAACTAGATTCACTTGGTTTCCATCAAAAGTTTTGAAAGTCTCACCCCCCAACAACTGTTGAATGCGTTGATTCTATCAAATTAATATTTTTAGTTCCATCTGAAATTTTTCAGTCAGCTTTAAATATATTTTTCTGTGCTCTGTGTTTGTCTCTCCCTGTAACCTTCACACTCTTCAGCTATTCTCGTAAAGGACCAGGAAGCTTCCCCAAGGTGAAGGCGGACTGAAAAAAAACTAGGACAGATCTTCATCTTGCATAAATCAATGTAGTATCATTTGTTTAAATGGAAAAATATATATTTCTGCATAAAAGGTCAGGAAATTATTTTATATCAGTGAAAAATGTCAACTTTAAAATAAAAGTCAACATTTTTCTATAATATATTTGGGGTTTTTTTTTCAAGAAATTGAAATCCCCCCAAATGAATTACTTTTGTCTGTGACTATGAGCATAACAATAGCTCTAACTTTGCTATTACAGTTAACCACGTTTAAACAAAGAAATTCTATTGCTGACTTGTTTCTATAGTATATTATGCTATTTCTCCTCTTTCCACATCCAAGCATTTTCTCTTTTTGGATTATTTCTTCCCCAACTGTTTCTTCTTTGCTGTATAGCCACTTTCATGTGCTTATTTCAGATTTTCACTGACAGCAGTATTTGATCTGTTGGTTCTAGCACTGCATTACAAGAACCTCACTTTGAAGACAATGGAATTGATTTCTGTGGGACTGCCTGGTACAGCCAAAATGTAGGGGAGAAAGACTATGCTGTAGATTCTCTGAAAGAAATAAGCCAAAAATGTCAAGTGACGTAGATGTGTAGTTAGCTTGATGGAAATATTAAAATTGAGCTGGTATATTAAAAAAAGTCTAAGGGAGCTAAGTGCCTAATTCCATGTGTTTGGGTTCTAAATCTCACAGTCTCATTTGTAGTAGAGTTGAAATGCCTAGAAAAGAACAAATAAAAGATCATACATGTAACAAAATCAGGGGCAAAGAAAAAGTCAGTGGAGCTAAGACAATTTGTACTGTGGGTCTAGCCATCCATTTCCACTGCTGTGCATCTCCTTTGATAAAGCCACCTTTGCTTTTAACTTCCACTTTAAAGGTTTTTTATACTTTTTAAAAAGTAGCTTCTTTTATTAATGATATTGAATTTGATTTATAAGTTTTGAATTTAAAAATTACAGATTTGTAATGCCTTCAGAGCATTATGTTTCTGATTCAAAGTACTGTAAGCCTGGCCAATCCCTGGGGATTGCAGGCACATTACTGTTTGTTTCAAGATCTGTACATTTCAATCTGATAGTTTCCACACATGCATTTACACAATTTGATTGTAGTGTACATGCCCATTTCTTTGGTTTAACTATAATTTTTGGCTCCCACAAACATCTAATGAAAAGTGTGTGGGCAACGGTTTAAATAATGGCATCTTTTTACATTATTTTTCCTTTCATGGAAATTTAAACCAGAAGAAATACTATTGAGAATCATGCACTGTAATATTTTTCCACCTTATTTAGGCATGTGGTATTAAAATTAAAATATTCTATTTGACAGCATTATTCTGATTTCAGGTGTGTTCTCCTGTACCACATGAAGCATGCAGATGCTCTTGAGAAAATACCCTGTGTGTCCATATTCTCTCCCATGTAGACACATTCTTTACAAGATTTACATGCTTGTACATCAAGGGAGGAAAACAGATTTCTAAATAAATGTCTAAAGAAAAACTGTCCATTTTTTATTTTTTGTCTCCTTAAGCCAACAATTATAATCCTTTTTCAGCAAAACTGTCCAATGATTTTAGTATCTTTCTCCAGAGCTTGTCTACAGGCTGTGAAGTAGCTGTATCTAATGAGAATTACATTAGATATGGACAGAATCCTCTTGTAAGGCGCAACAGTGCAGCTATGCAACTTCTTGTGCTGTTGTATATCAGATCAGTTCATTCTTTATTTGTGTTCACAATGAAGTGTCCAGGAAAGAGATTTATCAGGATGATTGGTGACTCTTGGGTTTTCTGGCTTGCAAAACATGCCGGAACAAAATGACAGCATACCTAAATGTCTCTGATCAAATGAAGCATAGTCTCCAAGGGCTCAGTGAGCATGTTTCCTTTCTATGAACATTGGCTTTTGAAAGTTTGGTACTCCTTTCATAATACCAGAAGAAAAGAGCTTTGTTACTATTTTGGGGATGGAATAAACCTTCCCTTTGAGACATAAGGAACAGCATGTACAATATGTTGTGATAAAAGCTGGCCCAGACAAATGGTCTGTAGAGATAGATCATGGAAAATTAGCTTTGCACATTCATAGGAAAAACATAATATCCAATTTTATGAAATTCATAGTAATAAGGAGTTTGTTGTACCACTGAAGGCAGCACAGAAAGCAGCAATAGTAATGATTTTAATCTCTGTTTACAAAATATTTTGATACCTACACCAGGCTACCAAATACTTATGACATTATCTGCAATAAAATAAAAATCTTGTTGTTATGGGATACTTTTCAGAAAAGTCACTCATTGTAAGTGAAATGGACTTTGTATGTACATGACAAGAACACCTACCACACGACTTACCCACCACTATTCTAGATGTAAAATTCTCTTGTGCAGAAAATGAGGATAATGTCAGTGTGATGGGGCAGACAAAACCCTACCTCCCTGCTGGAGGCCTTTCAGCACCCTGACCAGGAGCAGTGGATCAGGAGCAGTGGAGAGGTCTTCTGAGCAGGGTAGAGGGGCAGCCTTCACAACAGCCAATCAGGATGTGGCAGGTTGCTATATAAGGAGCTTCTAGGTAAGGCCTGTCAGTTCCTTCCTGGAGCTCAACCCAGGCCAGACCTCTGGGCTGACTGGGGAACACCAGAACCTTGAACAGTTCCAAATGGGAGCTGGGCCTTGTAACTGAGATCCTGCGGCTAAAGGCTAGCCAACGACAACTCTGCAGAACCCCAGACAAGGGGAATTCAGCAACAAGGCACTAGAGAAGGGCTGGATGAAATGGCATCCCAGGGAAGTGGCCCAGTGACGTGACCATAATTACAGACTTTGAAACTTGGCAGGTAACTGCTATGTATAGGGTCCCTGGACTGGGACCTGGAGGAGTGGGTGGGCCTGGGTCCCCCCCCCCCAGCTCCCTGCAACCACACCCGAGCAAGGGGGGGATAAAAGAAGAGGTCAGAACCCCAGCCACGGACTGGACATTGACTCACCCACAGATAGATGAGTAAATATTGCAAGACCCTCTTCAGCCACCAAAGGGCGCTCGCACACAGCACCCAACCTGTTACAGTCAGTCAAGGAAGGCATTTATGATGTGCATAATTATAGAGTACAAACTCACTTGTGTCTTAATTCAGAGAGATTCTGACCTCAGTAATGCTGGTGTAAAACCTAAATAACTCCATTGACTTCAAATAGATTCAGGTTTTGCATGTGGGTACCTGAATTATTAGAATTTATATCTACTTTGAGCTAAATAATTAACTTGATTAAATTGTTGCTATTTTGCAGTGAAATTGAATGGAAATACAAAATTATATAATTACGTGTGTGTGTATACACACACACACACACACACACACACACACATATATATTCTCTCTCTCTCTCTGGTATCAAAATATATCCACTCTGGTACCATGCCCCTCCAAGATAGATTTGTTCTTCTTGCTTGTTATCTACAAAAATGATTTGCTTTCTGCATTTCCTTGGATGCTGTTTGAACAATAGGATTTGACTTCACTGCACCTGAAGCAGGTGTATTGTCTAGTCTTGACCAAGGAAAGTAGCAGTAGCAGTTTGAGTTGGAAGGATAGGAAGGAAGTCAGAAGCTGCTTCCAAAACTTGGGTGAGGGTCAACTTGGTAATTCTGATTCATACCCTGGGAACGTAACAGCAGAAGGTTTCAAACAGGTGCAAGCCCTAACATTAGAAGCCCTTTCTTTAGGCAGAAAGCAAGGCAGAACCCACCCTCCCTCCACTTGAGGTATGAATATCAGGTTTGATTAGGACTGTTATGGGAAATATGCTAGTTGCTCCTTTTTAGGGGAGGCTGGGAATGAATTTTTTTTCCCTCATATTGGCTTAGCTGGAGTGGTTTTGTTTTTGCTTTTTGGGAGTTGTTTGTTTGTTTGTTCATTTTGCATTCTACACTGTGGTGTCAGAGAGGGCCTATTGTGTTGAGGAGGAAAGGGAGGAGGAAAGGGAGTAAGCTATATGTCATAACCTAGTTTGTAAGTGTGGGGTGGATGTCCAGAGCAGGTACTCCAGAGGGAAGGCATTCAGTGACCATAATTCATAAGAAAGGCCATACTGAGTCAGGATCCTGTCTTCCAACAGTGGCCAATGCCAAGTGCCCCAGAGGAAATGAACAGAACAGGCAGTCATCAAGTGAGCCATTCCCTGTTGCTCATTCCCAGCTTCTGACAAAGAGAGACTAGGGACACTGTCACCAGATAAATGGCCTGATAAAGGAATTAAAAAAGAAGGTGCTGGTTAAAATAATAGAATGGGATGGTTGAGGCTCTTATGACTGGTATGACAGGGAATCAATCCCCCTTGTTATAGCTTATGTTAACTCTTCTGTGAGAGGGGGTATATGGTAGGGACCTAGCAATGGGTTGGCTGGGGGACCTGGACAGAAAAAGACAGGGAACAGGTGGAAGCCCTGAATAGTTATTGAGTGAATATGGAGTTGCCTGACCTGTGCACATTTATCTGCTAGGTAGTCTCAGACAGACCTGCCAACAGGGGCAGGGATATAAGGAACAGCTGCCCCAAGACCTGGCAGTTTAATAGCGCCCAGGCCTCCCAACCATTGCTGCATCTAGCTGGAGCAGTCCCTGTCCATGGTGGGCCTGGCCCAGTCCCTCCCTGTACCCTCCTCCTGCCAATGCACACTGATTAACTACTATGTTCTTATAGCCACTTATTGGAATGGAGTTTGCATGGTCAGTATTTTATTTGGAGCTCTAAAGCAGCATTTTTCAAACTTGGGTTGTGGGGCCACTAGGGTAAGCAGCTAGTGGGCCTGTGCTGCTTTGTTTACTTAACATGTCCGTAGCCATACTGCCTCGCAGCTCCCACTAGCTGCAGTTCACCATTTCAAGCCAAGGGGATAGCTGGAAATAGCGAACTGCAGACAATGGGAGCTGCAAGACTCTGTGGCTATGGACACATTAAGTAAACAACGTGGCATGGGCCCACCAGCGACTTATCATGGAGGCCCCTGACACAAGTTTGAAAAATGCTGCTCTAAAGCATATAGTAATCGAGGGTCATTTTCTAAGGTAAAGATGAGGATTGCACAGTTGGTATCAGATATAGAATCAAATGGCAGATTTTAATTTGGTTTATTTCTAGCTCTAAGAAGTAGAAGAAACTGATTCTGCATCGGTCTCACTTTCATTGGGTTTGGACATCCTGGGTTTAGTGCTGCACTGCCAGCTACGTTAGTGGGTCAATGAAAGGAACCTCAAAGGCACACAGCCTTTTGTGGATGCCTCAAGATCCATGGGAATTGGGATGTGAACCAACTATCTATTCAACTGGAAATAATTAGAGGCCAAGTTCCAACCCTGAAGAAGGGACATTTGTAGCATTTCCAGCCACTCATGGATATTTTCCACCACCATCATTTTAAGGGGGATAATTCATTATACTCATCACTCACCATTACCTGCGTCCTGCACAAATTTGGTGCCCCCTCACTTCTGTTATTGGAAATAACTTACATCAGAAAGAGAGACTCATGAAACTGAGATCATAGTAAGATATTTGCAGTAAGATATTGAATTCCATAGCACTTCCTTTTAACTTTCCTGCACTTATCAGTTTTTTAGAGTGCCTCATCTCAGGTGTTTGTCACACATTTCATCCCACAGAAGGGCGTTGGCAGCTTCAGAGGCATGAGCTGTAAACACAGTTCAGAAGACTTTATGGTAACTATCAATATAAAGTTTTGCCAACTGTCAAGGTCCTCAGGTGTCTGAGATGTATGTATTTAATAGTCAGGGGTCCTGAGTTACATTTTAGGAATTTAATAAGTATAACACCATAGGAAAAGATAAGCATTTTGTAGAAAATTGTTTAACTAGCATAATATGCAAAATGCATTTTTGCCCTGCTACACTGTGATTTTTGTTGTAACAATATGTTTGTTGGTTAATCAAGAAAAACACAACAAAAATATAACAGCATTTCAACTTACAATTCCATTTTAAGACAGCTATCAACAAGTCATGGTAGGTGGATGGAAACCAGTGTTGCCAGCTCTCATGATATTAAAGCCTATACCAAGCTGACTATCTCATCTTTTCAGGGTTTTTTTTTTAAGAGAGTCTCTTGCCCTCAGTGTGGCAGAGAAAAATCTGAAAATGTGACCCGAGTGTTCCCGAAAGGCACAAAAAACCCAGAAGATCAAAGAACACCTATTTTTTATCTTATGATTTTATGGAGCCTGCCTCATGAATTTTGAATACTTGCAGCTAACGGTACTGATAGTACTTCCAATCTTCCTGCACTGCACTTGATTACTTTTGTAAGCCACAGTCCTAATAGGTGGAATGTTATTTCTGTTGTATTACATTTTTCTCACACTTCAAAAAAAAAAGAAAAAAAGGATATTACACTGCTAAGATAAGATGTATACACTATACAAACACACAAACATAGGTGTGAAATTATATTCTTTTACTGGTACTGTATTATTCTGAGACTGCAGGTGTTAGGAGGTCATTGGCATCCAATTCCAATGGGTGTCTAGGAGAATATTTTCCATTTGTGGTTACACATATTGAATCTGTGCTTTCAAAAGCATTTTGTCATTTGTGTATTCTCTTTCTCTGCCTCTATGTATTTCTTCCTCTGTAACAGTGTACATCAGTAACAACAGCACTCCAAAGGGATGCATACAACTAGTTATTTTCAGATAGACAATAGAAAGTATGCAGGAACTCACTGTAAGCAAACCCTGATGTAAATATTGTTTGAAGTCCTTTGAAAAGAGAGGAGGAGAGAAAGTGATTATGTCTTGTTTCTTTTTTTGTTAAATTAATTCAAAGTCTAAATGGAGGCTCCGTACAAAACTTGACATAGAGACAAGCTCCTTTCTATTATGTCTCTTCTTTTTAATCTTTTTGGTACTAACATATTTTCCCCCTTGTGCTATGGCAACAACATAATAGAATAAAGTAATCTGAAGTACACAGAAATAGTGCCACACGTTGAGTGATTTAACAGTACTGTAAATTAGACACAATGGCCTTGATTCTCCTTTCTCACAGACATACAAAAATCAGGGAAAACTCCACTAAATTAAAACCAGTCTAACTAAGAAGAGAATCAGGGCTGTGGTGTATAAATATCAGAGTAGAATAGTTAAATCTTCCCCGAATGTGGCATGTTATGGGCATGGAAGGGGGTGTGTGTGTGAAATGTACATAGAGAGTGGGTGTGTGTGAAGAAAAGCACTTAATATCATGGTATAAATGAAGGACAGGGAGACAGATTTTTAGGAAGTTGTGAAACAATATCGCTTCATCAGCTTCAGTGGTGATTTATACTGCCAAAGGATCTCTAGCCCCACGGTCTTTAATTACATGAATGCATAGCATAATTTTATTTCTCAGATAATTGTTATACCACACATTTATTTTCTGGTTAAATTAAAGCAACACTGTTCCCCGTAGTCTAAGACTGGCATTCAGTCTGATGTTTCTTAATATACAACAAGAGGACTCTGTTAAAGAGGATAACTGACTATAAGCTCTCATTGAGACTGTATTGTAGTTGTAATTGGTAAAGAGCTTTTATACTATGTGGCAGAGTAAGCTAAACTATTCTGAATGTTCTGTTAACCAATAAATTGAAAGCCCCCAGAAAAGGGAATGCTACTCTGTATGGGGATTTATTTTAAAAGGAAATGGGAGGAAGCATACTTTGAACTAAATGTTCATATCACATTAGAGCTAGCAGAGTAAGTAGTTTTCCATGAAAATAAATGTATTCTGCAGTAATGAAGTAAGAAGGAATGAGGTGTTATGTGACCATGGAATTAGACTATTAAGTGAGTTATTCTCACCCTCCATGGAATAGAGACATAACAGCATGAGATGGCTCTTTTTCAGCATTCTTGAATTACAGTGCCTGGTTAGGAGTCAATGAAAACCTCTTCTCAATTTAATGCAAATGAAATAAATCACAACTCTGTACAAGGTAAGTGAAAAGCAACTAATTTATTCCTAGTAGGTGTGATGCTGTAGCACAAAACACCACTGACATAAGTCAGTTCTTCACACAAAAATGTTCCTTCATATCCTGCCCTCCTCTCTAGTTACCAGTTCTGCCTTTTCTTTGTGCTTAGGTGCGTGCAGCAGTTAGGCCAAATACCCTTTTTTATTTAAAGTCACATACATATTAATCTCCTTCTCTGTTATTCACTCACAGATACAACTGCCCATATGCACAGAGACACTCATTTTATGTTCTTTCAACATCCACTAGGGCTTAGTCTACCCTGCAGGGTTTTTGCGCAAGAAGCCTTTTGCAGAAGAGTTCTTGTGCAAAAGCGCATCCAGACCTCAAAGCGCATCACAAATGGCCATCAGAGCACCTGTGCTTTTTCTATAGGGGTTTCTTGAGCAAAAACCCCTCCAGAGCATCCACACCTGCCTTTTTGCGCAAGAGCTATAGTGCAAAAGGAGTTATTCCTCGTGGGGAGAGGAATAATTCTACCGGCAAAAGCCCTCTGTTCTGTTGATGTTCTTGCACAAAAACGTGCTCGAGGTGAGGACGCTCCGCCGTTTTTTGCACAAAGACCTTGTAGTGTAGACATAGCCTAGGCTGTATTTCTCAGCCACCAAACATACTGTGGAATTCTCCCTTTGTCACAGATCTGAGCTCCAGAATATCAAGTGTAAATTGAAAAAGGGTATGGAGCTAGCTCTATCAATGTTACTGGCAAACCCAACATATGAAAAAAGCACAAATTGATTCAGTGTTGCCATTCTGGATAAGCAGACCAACTAAAACAATGGTTCTGAGACACGAGACCTGTCATTCATTTCAATAGGTAAACTTTGAAATTTACAGACCACCATTTTAATGCCACTATTTCACAGCTGAGCATTTTAACAGAAATATCCAGAACCTTCTTTAACCAAACTGCATTCAGTCTCTTCTCTGGTGCCAAAGTCTTTTGCTATTTTCCATCTAGTTGTCACTATGTCCAGCTTCAATCCTGGTAACTTTTAGTTGCAGCATAAACACCTCAAAACTAGCTCACTTCATCTACTATCAAAAAGCACCACGTATTGGAAGGATTTACCTAACCTTTCATCTTTAGATACCAAACAATCTGAAGAAGGAAATAAGAACCAATCCCTTTCCAGTTCCATCTTAATTTTAGTTTGATTATGGGTTTTTTTGGATCAATATGGTCCCCAAATCAACTTAATTATATAAAGCAATTCAAGGAAAAGGAAGAAATAAACCCTTTCTTAGACTGTCAAGGTCTGTGGAATTCATTTTCAGGATTTAAACCTGCAAGATGCTTGACACCATGCAGGATTATGCCCTCGTTGCAATAGGTTCAGGGAGAAAGCAAAGGGGAAAAGAAGTACAAACACAGCAAGCTACATTCATAACTGAGGCTGTACTGAGTACAAAATCCCCAGTCCATTCTTTGCAGGTAAGTGAATACACTGGGTTTTCTCTGACAGTTTACAAGCAACAGAAATATTTCAAAATTCATGTCACTTGAAAACCAGTGCTTGTTTTATAATTTATGAAGCAGTATATCTCATTATTTCATGACAAAATACAGGAAAAGACCCAAACCCCTGAATCTATTCTACAGTTAAAACAAAGAGGATCCTATTTTTTTCATGGATAATCTAACCCAGCAGTTCTCAAACTTTTTGGGCTCCGGAGCCCTTTACATGCGTAAAAATTTATGCGGAGCCCCAGCGGTCCACTGATTGTATGTGTTGTACTTATGCGGAGCCCCAGCAGTCCACTGATTGTATGTGTATGTATCAATGTTTCCAGTTTGTCAACCTCATGGAGCCCCTGGAGATGTCTTGTGGAGCCCTGGGGCTCCGCAGAGCACAGTTTGAGAAACACTGATCTAACTAGTTTATTGCTTGAAAAATCTGGATCTCAGTCATTAGCAGAAATTTTCCAAAGTTACAGATGTTAAGTTGCTTACTTCCCCTTTCCTTTTTTTAGGTATACAAAGGCTATGTCTACACTGTGCATTGTTGTGCAAGAAGATATGCAAATGAGGCGTGGTGATGAATATCACCATGCCTCATTTGCATACCTAATGAGCTGCCATTTTTGCAGAAGAGGCTTTTGTGCAAGAAGGAACTATCTACACTGCTCCTTCTTGTGCAAAAAACCCTTCTTGTGCAGGAGCCATTCTTCCTGAAAATAAGTGGCAGAACGGCTCCTGCACAAGAGGGTGTTTTTGTGCAAGAAGGAGCAGTGTAGACAGCTCCTTCTTGCGCAAAAGCCCCTTCCACAAAATGGTGGCTCATTAGGTATGTAAATATCACCACGCCTCATTTGCATATCTTCTTGCACAACAATGCGCAGTGTAGACGTAACCAAAATGTTTAACTGATTGTTACGTAATGTACAGATACCGCCTCAAGTCAGTTGGCAAACATTAAACATTTAGTTCAAAGTCCTCCATTGTAATATGCACATTTACATATAAATAAATGCTTCTGAGCTCAGTACCTGATGCAATATAAAGTCCAAACATGCATGCAATACATTTCAATGATGTTGCAAAATTCTCCAGTCTACAAATGCATGCTAGATATGCAATATTTCCAAACCACATGTAAGGTATATCTATACAGGGATAAAAAGTCCCATGACTGGCCCAGGTCAATTGACTCAGGCTCACTGGACTTGGGTTCTGGGCTGAAAAAATTGCCCAAGCCTGATCCTCCACACAGCAATTTTTTACCCCATAGCCTGAGCCCTGTGAACCCAAATTAGCTGACTCAGGCCTATAAGGGTTAACTGTTCTTTGCAGACTGGGGAAGTCCTGCTCCTCTGTCTCTGCCTCCAGGCTGGCCATACACAGTAGAGTATAAAAGAAAGCAGCCCAAGTCAGTCTGGGCAGGCTGCTGAAGGACACAGACTACATGCTCTCTTCTGACTCTAGAGCCATGGCACGCACATGGACTCCAGGCTGCCTGATGAGCCTGGGGAAGATACCTTGCCAGCAGGAGCACTTGAGGACCTAAGAGACCCAGGGAAATGTGGAGCATGGCTTAGAGAGGAAGGGTCAGAACCAGCCAAGAAAAATTAGATGCTTCTCCAGTGCATGAACTGGGAAACCAGTCAGCATGTTTCAGGAGGATCCCTGCTGAGTCGATGGTGAGCACCCCCCCCACCGACACAAGGGCTATGTCTTGGACTCAGAAGAAACAGGGAGGGTGAATCCCCTTACCCTCAGTGCCACACACCTCTATGTGGTGCTCCACTCACCCAACTGGACAATAGAGGTGGACAACACTATTGACTCTGGCCATTAGGCTACACTGCTCTGAGTCGAATGGCCATTTCATTGACTCCAGTCTCTAGGTTGAACTACCACATTTTATAGTTGGGTCACAAACACTAACTGGCTGCTATACAGTTTTTTTCCCCTTCTTCTCACTATAAATGATGCAACACCTGGGACAGAGTGTATCTACCCCTCCACTGTACCCTTTGAGTGCACTAGTAATTTACACAGCAATGTAAAGATTTTTGGAGGGAGGAATGAGAACACAGTAGTGCCAGGTGTTCGAAGAGATTGACTGACTGATCTTGTGGACAACCAAGCTCCTCAGATTTGTATGTGGTCCACTATCTCTCCCTTTTGTACCATTGATGTTGCAAGAGTCATGGAGTGGTTGAGGGAAAAAAGGAATCAATCTAATAACATGCTCACAGTCAGTAGTACCACTGTGTAATTTTTATAGCAACACATGTAGGTGAGATTATGGAAATGCTGATATTATATCTTGTGACCAGGCAAAGGCTCCAAGAGGGTTTTTTTCCCCATATAAAGGAGTAAGAAAATATAGTGGCAGATGCTCTGTCCAGGAAAAAGGGTTCTGACCTGCTGGCTGCAGGTCAGTTTGTAAGGGAGGGGGAGATGTGACCCAAAAAGCACCTCAGTGCTAGATGGCAAGGGAGTCCCAGGTATGTAGAAGACCTGAGCAGCCCTGTGTACCCCAACTCATTTTATAATCTGTTGCTAAAATGGAAAATATAAGATATCACATGTGAAATGGTGACATGTATGTATTAACACTATACAAGCAATTACAGGTGCTCATTAATATTATACTCTAAAGTCTGTGATCAAAGGGAGAGAAACTGGTTTCCTCCCACGTAGGAGGGAAGCTAGCTATCGCTTGTTTCCTATGTAAATTAAGCAAGGTAGTTTTTTTTTTTATAGGAAACTCTATTTACATGCAAATCATCATGAGAATGGAAAGACCACAGGAAGGGAAGAACAGAATGAGGTCATCCTGAGTCAGGGGGCAAAACAGTGAATTTTGTGAAAAAAATTCATTATGGGCAGACATAAGGGGGCAAAGCCCTTGCAAACTCCAAAGACGGTGTCTCAACCTAAGGAGACTTTGGGAATTGAATATAAGTGAAAATCTTCTTAGGAACATATCTTTCATCTGAGAAGAGAGGGGAATACAGCACCTTGTATTTCTATAGATGGTCTTTATTGAGAGAAAGTCAGCCACAGCTTGGAAGTAGAAAGATTGGTAAAAAATCTATCTTTAACTCAGGCTGCAGTTTGTTGAAATAAATGCTAGTCATTAGAAAGTTTATTTTATTTTTATTTTCTGGTATCCATTTTGTCTCTATCCCTTTTACATGAGTTTACTTTAAACCTCTCTCTCTTTATGTTTTACATTTAAACTACCCCAGTGCAGCATTTCTATTGAGAAGCTGGCCAAGGACCAGGGCTCTTTGGTCCTGCCAGACCACAGATGTTCCCAGAGCAGAGTCCTGGATTTGAGAGCAGGGCCGGCTCGAGCCATTCCTGCGCTCCAGGCAGCGGGCGCACAACGCATGTGCGGCCCCGCCTCATGGCGCGCTGCGCACCTTACAGCTGCAATTGGGCTCACGGTGCCTGATGGCAGCTCTAAGAGGCGCCATGTGGCCCCCGGCCCCAGGCACGCGGCGCCTGATTGCAGCTCTAAGGGGTGCTGCGAGGCTGGGTGCGCGGTGCCCCTTACAGCTGCCATCAGGCGCCCCCCCCCCCCAGGTTGGCACCCCGGGCAGCTGCCCGGCTAGCTCCTCCCTCCCCCCCCCCCAATCCGGCCCTGTTTGAGAGGGTTGAACCTGTAACAGCTTTTATGTCAGCCTGAGGCCTTAGACTCTCATCCTCCAGTATAAAATGCATGGGCAGACCGATGCTTCCATGCAGTGCTCCAGGGAAGTAATCTGTGTTCCAGACAGGTACACAAGTCCATCTGCACATTATGGCTGCATCTAGACTGGCAAGTTTTTCCGCAAAAGAGGCCGCTTTTGCGGAAAAACTTGCCAGCTGTCTACACTGGCCGCTTGAATTTGCACAAGAACACTGACGATCTGATGTAAGATTGTCAGTGTTCTTGCGCAAATACTATGCTGCTCCTGTTGGGAAAAAGCCTCTTGCGCAAATGTATTTGCGCAAGAGGGCCAGTGTAGACAGCTCAGGATTGTTTTATGCAAAAAGCCCGATGGCGAAAATGGCGATCAGGGCTTTCTTAAAACCAGCCCAGATTGGCACGGACGCTTTTCCGCAAAAAGTGCTTTTGCGCAAAAGCGTCCGTGCCAATCTAGACGCTCTTTTCCACAAATGCTTTTAACAGAAAAGCTTTTCCGTTAAAAGCATTTGCGGAAAATCATGCCAGTCTAGACGTAGCCTATATGTTGTGAGACTGGGGGCCTAAAATGCTGAGAGTGGATGATGGTAATAAGATGTTATGCTAAAGCTCAGATCACTGAAACTATAATAAGGGGCCATTAGTAGAGGCTGTTGCAGGACTAAAGAAATATTCTCCAGTCTTGATGTTGTTGAAGCAGGACCCATTTGAATGAACATCACGTTGCTCTGAACTCGGATATAAAAATATATGCTTATGGTGCTGTGGAATAAAGTCCAAGATTGTTTCAATGTATAACATTGTGCAAGTAGAAGACGTTTATAGAATAATTGAGCTGTAAAAGATGTTGCTGTATTCTGTCTTGGCTATCAACCTTAATATTATTACTACTATTATTATGCTAAGTTTTATCATTGGCTGGGTAATTGGCTTATGTTTAAAAAATGAAACACTGCACTTTGTGAAAATGTAACACCATTTTTTTTAACTTCCATCAAGGGAAATTGAAAATAATCTAAGTCTAGAAAATGTATTTAATCAATTTTCAGTCCTCTGCTAGTCTACAGACCTGACTTTGATTCTTAAAGGTAAGCGATCCAGTTGTTCAGGCTCTTGAGAAGAGTCACTTTGGTCTTATATTTCCACACTCTCTTTTAATAATAATAGCGTGACAGAATCCAATCAATCCATTCTAAACAGTAAAATTCTGATTGATGGTTATAAGACATAAAGAAATAGCAAAATTTGCTATGCTCTTATGTATCTAATAAATGAGTCTTTGACATTTTGCAGGTACCAAACTTTGTAATAGACATTTCATTCAACAGAACACTATATACAATTTTTCTTTCTTTGTGTCTAAGTCTGTTTCTTTTCTATTTTCCATCATTCTCATGCTGTTTTAAATTGTAAATATCGATTGTGACACTACCAATTTATCTTGGGCAAAAAAAGAATTTAAAAAAAATAAAGAAACAAACCTTAAGATCAATAAAATGTTTCTTAATATTTTTAACAAAATATCAATGAGAAATAGTCTAATTTAGAGTAATAACATTTCCTCTAGTCTTTCCAACATTAAGTTTTCCAACATTCAGTTTTCCAACACTGAAAAATCCTGGTAACATGAGAATTTGAAAGTGGTCATAAATAAAAGTGAAATTACTTCTGTGGTCCAGTCTGAGTAAAATATAAAACTAAACATACAACAGAAATAAAGAAAATTAAATTCAAATTATAAAATGCATTCTATTTAAATATTCATTTACATACTAAATATACATTATTGCTATTCATTTATATTACTGTAGTGTATGACCTAGGAGCCCTGGTCATAGACCTTTTGTGCTTGGTGCTATACAAAATATTAAAGAAAATCGCAGTTCTTGCCAAAACAGAATTTACCCTCTGTGCATTTGTGTCTCTAATACTCTTGAATAACTTGTTGTGCTTTTTGGTATGAATTTTCTCTCCTCTCTTCCTCTTTTCCTCCCTCCCTAATCCCCAACTTATACAACTGACTCTCTGATTTAAAAGGAGTCTGGCAGGTTACAAATTATGGGCCATATCATGCTATTGATTTTCAATGGAAAATTCTGCACTAAGGTTCATGGCACAATGCAACTATATATATTTTTAAAAAATCCATAATGATATTAACACTATCTTAGATTATTAAAACTGACCAATATTAAACATCTATTTTCCTTATTATTGTTATTAGCTTCTCTTTTGCATTTTCCCATGTTAAAGAAAGAAGAAAAAAAATAGTCAATATCATTTTTCTTAGTCTTCAGTCTGTTCCATCTGCTACTTGACATGCACATGTATTTGGTCTGCAACAGTGCATATTTATACTAAAATCCAAATTATTTCAATTATTAGGGAGAGGGGGCATGCATGCATACATATAGAAATTTCTATCCAATGTAAGGTTTGTAAAACCTGAATTTGTGGCTTAAATTGACTTTTAAAGTCAAACTATACATGGCATCTCCTTGTGTGTGTCACCTTTTCTGGAGTACATGCAGAGCCTTCTCCTGCCACTATTTTATGCAGATTATGCCAATAGAATTCAAAACGGTTCATGTGTAAATACAGTTTTGCCCTTTCAAAAGGAGCTGTTAATCAGGGACCCAAGATGGGACTCAAGTCCGACATAAGTCTGAATAGGTAAAGAGCTTCTAGCAACAGGAATGCTAGAGCAATTTGTCTAGTGGGAGCACTCAAAATCATATTACCAAACTGTAAACCCTTTTTATGATGAAAACCACAGCTGTGGCAGCACCCTTAGATCAAACACCTATGCCTAGCAACAATCCTTGCCCCTCAAATACAGCATAGGGACCTCTTCATGCTCTTTTCTTCTCTTTCAGCTGGAGCTGTGAAACTCCAAGTCTAGCAATTTGTTGGAAGTAGATAGTTCTGGGATGTCCAAGTTCTTGGGAGGAGAAAGTAAGGGTCAACATTTTAGACTTTAATTCATGTTAGTTGATTGTGTTTCCATTTATGACTCTGATTAAGCAAAATACATAAGCACCTTTTTTTTTCACTTTAAACAAGTGCTCATTGACTTTAATGGATCTATTCATATAGTCAGAGTTAATGTTTTCAAGTTCTGCAATGAATTGGGACCTAATTTAGGTCATACTAAAAGGAGTGTAATTTAAATAATTAAAATATAATGTGGTTATATGGTTTAAGGAAGAACAAAATTAGTTGAGGGTTAGAGCTATAATTTTAGGTCAGAATTATAGCAAAACATAACCTGTGCTCATCATTTTGGTTTTTAAAATTAGCTTATTTTCAAGTGCCAATGAAAGAATGAGCTCCTTTTCCAAGTACCTTCTATTTCCCTGCAATTCCTCTTCCCATCCCTGTAGGCCCATATGCACATAAACATCTAATTGAAAGCGATGGGTATTTTTGCTTAAATGAAGATTGAATGATCTGACCCAGGATTTTTAATTTAAGTGAGAGAGAATGTCTATGGTTTCCTGTCTTAAATGTCTGTGAAATCTTAAATGCAGATTAAATTCTTCCCCTTAAACCACTACATTCCCTGTTTGACACACACAGAAAGATACACACACACACACACACAGTGTATGTATATAAAACAGGATCCTTCGTCTGTTATGAACCATAAAACATGTACTAAAATACATTTTAATCTGAATTTTCAAGTTTGTATTAACATGTCCATGAATAAAACTCCTAAATATTAGAAGGAGATTGAATTATTAGGGACTAGCCAGGTAGGAAATTTATTTCTGTCAGATCTGAAATTTGTGAGTGTGCATGCACACACACAAAAATCATATACAAGACTGACAGTGAGAAAAATGGGTGCTGTTTTTTGTTCACAGATGCAGTGCACTTATTTCAATAGCAGAAATAATTCATAACATTTTAACTTACTTACTTCAGTCGCTTCAGCATTTTGGCTTTTCAGCACTTGAATGGATTTAGTATTCAATTGCATATGACAGATTTTCTGACCAGTGTTAAAAAAGCATATACCGATGGTGCATTGATTTAGAGAGAAAAAATGATAGAGAATACATTCCAAATGAAAACAGTTTTGTAACCATGAAATAAATTCTTAATAAAAGCCAAATAATAGAAGATAGAGACAACTATTTACATTTTTATATTAGAAAATGATTCTTTACACGCTGCAGGTGATATCCTTAGCTGGTATAAATTCACCTGGCTTTATTGACTTTGATGGAGCTACATTGATTTACACCAACTGAGAACCTGGCCCTATATCGTGTCAGGCCATTTTTCTTTTTTAGGACTCACCCTGCATTGG
This sequence comes from Rafetus swinhoei, assembly GCA_019425775.1. Taxonomy (NCBI): domain Eukaryota; kingdom Metazoa; phylum Chordata; order Testudines; family Trionychidae; genus Rafetus; species Rafetus swinhoei. The sequence goes on along the minus strand of CM033437.1, from coordinate 182,009,427 downwards.
CATCTTTAACCCTGTCATTACAACAACTTTGAGAAAAAATATTTCACAGTTATGTCAAACAGGTTTTGTTTTTGTGGATTTCAAGTAAATTAATTAATTGCTAAATTAATGAACTCTGGCTCATTATAGCTTCACAGTAATGTCCTGACTCATAACCTTTTGCTCTTGATTTCATCAATCCTTGGCTATGTAGTGCATTCTGTTTTGGTCACACTTAATTTTGTGCCATTCATCACATATTATGATTCCTCAAAGATCTATAGAGCCTGTCCTGAGGGTTATACACTAAGGCTACGTCTGCACTGGCAGCTTCTTGCGCAAGAACTGTTTTGCGGAAGAGTTCTTGTGCAAAAAGTCTTCCACAAGAGCGCATCTACACTGGCATGTGCTTTTGCGCAAGAACGTCTATGGCAGTGTGGACACTCTCTTGCGAAAGAAAGCTCTGATGGCCATTTTAGCCATAGGGGTTTCTTGCGCAAGAAATTCATGTTGCCTGTCTACACTGCCCTCTTGTGCAAGAGCTCTTGCGCAAGAGGGCTTATTCCTCATGGAGAGAGGAATAACTCTTCCAGAAGAAGCCCTGTTTTCCGACGCTGTACTGTAAATTTATTTGCGCAAGAACGCGCATGCAGTGAAGACACCCGGCAAGTTTTTGCTCAAGAGCAGCTGTTCTTGCGCAAGAAGCCGCCAGTGTAGACGTAGCCTAAGACCTTAGGTTCTCAAAGGTATGAATTTCAGAGCGAATTAGATGCCTAAATTCCTTTGAGAATCTGTGGCTAAGGCCCAGATTCTGCAGATATTTATGCATATGCTTATCTTTACTAGGCCTGCAGATGGGAAGGAGACAGGAAAGGAGGGGCAAGTACACTGGGGACCAGCTATTCTATAGAGCCTGAGGGTCCTGGCTGCCACTGCTGCTACAGTAGTGGTTGGAAACCCTGGGCCCTTTAGAATCACCGCTCTGAAGGCTGGCATTGGGGGGCATCCAGGGGGCGATGGGGATTGGCTGTCCTATCCCCCCTCCCCCCCTTCCAGAATAGTTCCCGCTCTTTTCAGGAACAGGTATCCAACCTACACACACATTGCCCAAGGACTTCGAGAGCCTGTCAGCTCCCCTGAACTTAACACACTGTATTTCCATAGAAGTCAATGGGAATACTCACAGAATGTAAAATTAAACATGTACCAAGTCTCTGTAGGATGCAGGCCTGAGTCACTGAAATGAATCTGAAAAAATTGATCACATTCTAGTTTTCTGTATTTTGGGAGGTACAAAACTCATAGGACAATAACTTATACATGGTAATGGGCAGAGTTCAGTCCAAGCTGAGAATCTCAAATGAAAACTATAACCTGGTTAAATGACAACAAAAGGAGGAGAGCAATGTGAGGGGGAAAACAACATACATATTTCAAGGTTTTTCCACCAAGGAAAGAGAAACTATCGAGGCTTGGTCTACACTAAAGGGGAAAATCGACTTAAGATATGCAACTCCAGCTATGTTAATTATGTAGCTGGAGTCAAAGTATTTTAAATTGTGTTTTCGTGCCGTTCACACAACAGGAGATCGACAGGAGCAAATGCTCCCGTCGACTTCCCTTACTTCTTGTTCCACTAATTCTAACCTCAGAAGATCAACTGCAGCAGCATCAATCTTCTGCATAGTGTAGACAAGCCCCTAGTGTGCTATCCGGAGGAATAACTAAGCGAAGGGAAAGAAGTTATGAAGATTAATAAAATTCAGAAGGAGATGCAATAGGCTGTGGAATAGTCACACACAAAATTATCTTCACTTGAGATTTTTTAAACTAGACTACAGGAAGTCCCCAACTTATGAATGGGTTGTGTTCCAAAAGTTCCAAAAGTGGAGTCAGTTGTTTGGAACTTGGGATGCATTTTCCCACAGAAATAACATTATAAATGGGAGTTGGGTTCCAAGGCTAGCCCATAAAAGCCTGTTTAACCCAGAATGTAGCTAAAATACTATATATTAGCCATGAAAAATAGTAGAAATAGTTTTGTATTCATCTTTGAATGCTGGTGTTTTCAGAAAGGCAGGTTTAATTAGTAGAGAATGAAGAAGTAGGTGGAAATTCTGAAGAGGATTCCTGGGCATTCCCCCATCTGGTGTGTATGTGCATGCATGCATGCATACACACACACACACACACACACACACACACACACGGTTCTGTTCCAGTTCCTGCCACTAGCCCCACTCCCTAGCCATCCCCCCACTACGGACTGTACCCAGTCCATACTCACTTGGAGGCAGTAAGCAGTGTAAACACAAGCCAAAGGACTGTGGAGGAGCAGGAGGTAGCTGTGCAGCTGGTGACTTAAGAGAAGCTGTGGTTTCCGCTTCAAAGAGCTGCCAGAGCCATCTTTACTCATATGGAGAATATGCAGCTGCACGGGGCATCAAAAAATTTGGGGCACCACTGGATCTTAATGGATCTTCCTATCCTTGTCCTGCAGCTCTACTTCCTCTGAGTAGTGAAAAAGCAGCTCTACTTCCTACTTAAAAGTGAAAAAGCCTGCCAGACTTATTAGCAGCACACTGAGCCTGTGAAAGAGACATAGACATGGTAATGAAGCCATTTAACAGGCATTTGCCAACCCCAGGTATATACTATCAGTTTCTAAATTTTCTATATTTATCCATAGGACCTTTGTTTAAAATTTGTTTTAAAAATATTTCATTAGTGTGTTGCTGAACATTATAAAATCATTATCCCTCCTGGGCTGCCATTGAGCAGAAGGGCAGTATTTTAATGCTCTCTGATGCAGGACTCTCTGTTCTGGCAACATCCCTGCTCCAGCAGGACCACAGATGTTGCCTGATCAGGGAGCCCCGGGACTAAAAAGCCCTTGGAGCCCAGTGGCAGAGAGTGGAGCCAGGAGTCCAGAGGCCTGTCAGCTCTAGGGCAGGCCACAGAGCCCTCTTAGCTCTAGGGCCATAGAGCAGTGGAGCCACAGTGGAGCCCTGGCAGCTACAGCAGAGCCTGGAGGCAGGAGAGCCCCAGCAGAAAGACAACAGAGCCACACTGGAGCCCTGGCAGCCCTGGGGCTAGCTGTGGAGCTGGAAGCATCAGCTGGCAGGGGAAAGGGAGTCTGGCAGCCAGGAGAGGAGTCTGAGCAGGTCTGTTGTTGGACCCCATAAGAGCATGGAGTCCATCAGCAAAAGGGTGAAATTGACCTTCCAAGGACCACAAACTCCCCCCTTCAGGACCAGTTCAAGTTCTGAGGGTGCTGGACCAGGGACATCCAACCTGCAGTACAGTGAAGGGCCCCATAAATCCTAAGGACATCGCCGCCTAAGTTTTCAGGTGCGCCTTTGTTTGTGGAGATGTTTGTAAGTCGGACGCTTGTAACTCAGGCAGTGTCTCTATACAAAATAAGAAAACGAAATCACTTCACTTGGGATTTGTAATATTAGACTATAAAAAATAACAAAACAAACTACAGGAAACAATGCTGTACTTGCAGAGATAAACTGAATGAGCAAACCAGGTCTGCTTTCTATTATCCTTTGATTTAAACACAAAGATGGATACGTAGTTTCCAGATTTTATTGTCAGTATTAGAGAACATTGTATGTTGTTGTTCAAGGTCATAGGCACAAGGGTACTCAATAAAATGTTCTAATCTGTAATAAAATATTATTGTATAGCTTTTTGATATGATATATCATAAGCACACCTCCAAAGACTTATAGTGTTTGACACATTGTGCAAACCTGAGAAACACAAGAAAAAAATTAGTTATCTTGCAAATATGGGGGAAGTAAACTCAGGTAAGTGAACACATGATGATGATGATGATGATGATGATTAAGTTTTTTTATTCTAGGAGTGCCTAAGAACCCCATACATAGTGCAGAAATATTATGCAGGTACTGTACTAACAAATAACATTAATGTGAGCAAGTCAATCAGGATCTCATCCATTCTCTACAGTTTCATCAAAAAGGATTCAGTGCTTCTGATGAGAAATATTACAAATTCAAGACAAACAGAACATTAAGTTTCCATGGTGAACACTCTAAAGTGTGCCAGAAAATGACCTATTAATATAAGTCATCTTTTCATACATTCATTGGTTCTGAAGCCAGAAAGGATCATTGTGATCACCGACTAAGGCCTCTTCTATATCATAGACCATAGAAACACATACCTTTTTAAGCAAAACATCCAGTCTTGATTTAAATCTTGCCAGTGATGGACAATCCACAATTACCCCGAGTAAATTATTGCAGTGGATACCCTCCCTGTTAAAAATGTTTGTTTTATTTCCAATCAAATTTGTCTAGCTCCAGCTTTCAGCTATTGGATCCAGTTATGCCTTTTCTCTCCTATACTAAAGAGCCCATTACTAACCCCTCTATGCATTACTATACACTATAATCAAGTCACCCCTATGCCCTTCTCTCTTTTAAGCTTAATAGATTGAGCTCCTTGACTCTATCAATAATAAGGCACGTTTTCCAAGCCTTTAAACAGTCTCATGGCTCCTCTCTGAAACCTCCCTAATTTATCAACAGCCTTCTTGAATTATGCCCACAAGAACTGGACTCAGTCTTCTAACCTACTGATGCATTACAGTACTGGATTCAGTCCTCCGCTGAAGCTGAGTTCCATTCAGCACTGCTAGGCAGAAGACAGGCAAATTAACTTTGTGGATCCCCGATCCTGGAGCTAGCTGGCTTCCAGTTTGATCACTGATGCATCTTAAAGCACCCTGTAAAGTTGCACAGATTGCAGCTGTTGCCAGTGGACCACACCAATACCGTTATGGCCCCTTCCCCGAGACTCACCATTAACAAAGAGGGCTAAGTGTAGGGGATAGAGCAGGCTACTCTGGGTACACTCCATCTGAGGATTCCCACATGCCCTGAGGGACTCTTTAACTGCCTCTTTAAACTGCCTCAGGGGCCATTTGTGTTAATGGTGTGGGCTGGAGCAGGGTAGCCTGTGGCTCGGTTTTTCTTTACCCATCCCACACTATTTCTCACGTATATTGTCATACACATTTTCAGTATCCTGTGAGTTGGGACTCAATAGGCAGAATTGTGCTTGCCTAGGACACAATCCCCGAGGAGCTGCAGTTCTAGGCCTCAGTTAGAGTTTGTATGAAGCAATGCTGGGCCACAGGTTTTTCAGACCATTTAGCCCCAAAGAAAAACTAGTTACAACCTTTAACATCAGGCTCCTACATTGCTGGGTTCACCAACGAGGTGACCAGTTGTAGCTGGACTAAGTATTTTGAAGGTCATGTTTTGGGGGCCAAATCCTGTTCACCTAGTAGCTTACTATTATGAGTTCTATGAACAGGAGTGACTTTCAATAGGTGAGAAATACTGAAACAAAATTTCCCTGGTGTAATCTTATTATATTCAATAGCGGTAAACCAGGTATGAATTTTGTCATGGATTTTGGCTATGCCTCCCCAAACAGCCAGGCATGGTCTTGTCTACGTTCCACCTCCAGATATCTCTCTGCAGCTCCTTCTGTGCACTATCCACAGCTCAGGCTGGCACTACGTAGCCTACCCTCCCGGCAATTCAGGGCTGGGGGTGGGCAGGTCCACACCACCCAGACTCCTAGTGCTCTGGAGCTGAGGCCATGCAGCCCACCCTCCTAGCACTCCAGGGCTGAGAAGGCTGGGGCTATGCAGCCTACCCAGCTATGCTCCAGGGCAGCCCACCATCTGTCCTGCATCTGGGGCAGGATCTGGCAGCTGGGGTGGAGCCTGAGGCAACAGGGCTGGGGGTGGGGACTAGTGCGTAATTCACATGCCATGCATGAATCTGATTCTCCACATCTCCTACTGAAGTTAATTGGTTTGTTGAGTTTGCTCAGCATCTTCCAGAATCAAACTATACATGTGCCACCAAGGTAACATTAACATTTCTGAACTGACAAGAAAAAAGTATATCTGTCTTTTAGCCATATAGTATCATTCATAGAAGAGTAACTTGGGACTTGCATCTCTGTAGGAAAGTTTATAGAAATTTGAATTGAAAATGAATGACTTGGTTCCTTTTCAGCAGGCATCACCACACTACTGATATTGCCTTGCTGGGTTTGCAGGGCAAGTAGATCTTTCTGTTCAGTGAATGGAATGAATAGGTAGGAAGTTCAAAAAGAAATCACAATGAATTATTATACCTCATTCATTTCCTTAGGAATATTTTATAGAGAGACTCTGATTGCTGTGGAAGAGAAGGATGATACAATTTAGCATATTTAAAGTCTCGTAAAACATTCCACAAATTACACTATCAATTCAACAAAGGACATAATACACCTCTGTAAATGACCCAGAATGGGACATACACACATTTTACCACAGGTAGAGAATGGTTTTGTTTGATAGGCAACATCCTAAAGAAGAATAGTGCCAGTGAGCTAACAGAGAATGCTAACATTTTTCAAAAGTATTATTGTCAAGGGTGCAGTGTTATTGGGATAGGAGTAATGATAAGATAGGAGAGAAGTAGCTAAAGGGTAAGAGATAAAGAGCATAGTAATCAATAAAACATTTTCTGGGTGGAAATACAGAGCCACTGGAAGAGTTCATGTTTAAATCAGATATTTTTTATTATTTATGAATTGAGCATACAACCTGAACAAATCCCTGAAAATTCACAGATGAAACTAGCCTGGAAATAATGGCAATGCTACAGAACAGTTCAAGCAGATAAGAGAACTAGATAGATCCTTCTTTTTGGTGAGTTAATGAAGTAGATATCAAGTGCAGTTAAATGCAGTTGAGTGTTGTCATTTAGAGCAAAGAAAAAAACCTGATTTCTGTAAAATAGAAGGAAGCTGAAGCATACTGACAAAAAGATGTGGGATTTAATAGTGAAAGCTCTTAACTTTTCTTGTGGTCATCATCTTTCCAAATTCAAGAAGATAAACTATGCTTTCAACTTGGTAAAAGACTAGTTATTGGTCTGAATCTTCAGAAGTGCCTGCACAGCTTTGCATACTTCCTATTTATATGTGTACACACACCAGATATATTCATATGCAACCTGACTTGCACATACATTTGGGAAATTATGAGCATGCCAAACTGTCATGTGAAAATTGGCACCACTATGGGTAGGGCTAAATTCTGATTCTCTTGCTCACATTTAATAGCACCTTGCTGCATGACCAATTCATGGAGAAAGGTGACATTAAAAAGTTTGGCCCACAAAATGTAGAGTAAGGAGTCATAAGCTACTGGTAAACATTTACATTTTATATTTTATGAAAAACTAAACTGTGATTAGTTTTGGTGCTTTCAGCTCTGTTTTTTAGGGATGGACTATAAAAGTATTTTTCCTATAAACCTCCCAAATCATTTTTGTAAGGTTCAAAACCAGGTAAAATTATTTATTTGTAGCCCTTTGAAATATTAACAAAGTATGGGTCAGTTATCTCTTGCATATCATGAGCGATAAGAACTTCAGCTATCCTGATTTCTAGCATATATATTCTATAGTGATAAGCTCTTCATAAAACAGGTAAATTAGAAAAAAATTGATACTGCCAGATCCTCAGCTGATGTAAATCATAGTAGCATCATTGAAACTAAGCCAATGAACACTATCTGAGTGTCTGAGCAATACATTTCCCCGTCACAGTGAGTGATATTAAAATTTCCGTAAATATTAGGGCTGTCAATTAATTGCAGTTAACGCACATGATTAACTCATAAAATAATTGCTGTTAAAAATAATGCTTATGTAACCTGGTTAGATAACTGCACTCAAAAACAAAACAATATAAAATTTTAAAGCCTATAGGTCCAGTCAGCCCTACTTCATAGTCTGTCAAACACTAAGTCAAACAAGTTTATTTCATTGATGGGAGGTACGGCTGCCCTCTTCTTATTTATAATGTCACCTGAAAGAGAGAACAGGCATTGCATGGTACTTTTGTAGCAGGCCTTGCAAAGTATTGACCAGGCCCACCAACACAGGGGGGCAAAGGAGGCAGTTGCCCCAGGGCCTGGCTATTCAAAAGGGTCAGGTCTCTCAGCTGCCACTGCAGCAGATGTGGGTCCTTTAAATCATTGGTTCCCAATGTTTTTTATACTGTAGACTGGCAAACCGATTCACAGACTTTTGGCATACTGGTAACATTTTATTTACATATTTATTATGCAAATAATGAATACACAAATATGCCAATACAATGTTACTTATACACCAAAAGCCTCAGCCTTCAGAGCCGCTGCAAACAGCCAGCATCAGCTCCCACAGCCGCCTGCCATGTGGAGCCGAAGCCGTCTGCTGTGTGGCAGCTCAGTGGATTGAGGTGTACCCCAGCCTCGCCACCCAGAGCCACTGTGAACAGCTGGCTTCAGTTGTGGCTGCCATGTGGCGGCTGCCAGAGCTGAAGCCAGCTTCTGTGTGGCAGGTCAGGGGGCTGGGTGTTCCCCAGCCTTGGCACCTAGAGCGGCCACAAACAGTAGGCTTAAGCTCCAGCAGCTGCCACAGCCCGGCAGTTAAGGGTTCACAGCCCTGCACCAATCTGTGTACAGGTGTTTGGGAACCATTGCTTTATATCACCACCAAAGTGCTGCACGACTCTGAAAGCTGCTTGGGGGTGGAGGGATTGGCACAGTGTGCTTCAGGCCACCCCTTTTTCTTGAGGCCCCACCCTTTCTGGGAGCATGGAGCCAACCCCCACTTCTGTCTGTCTTCATATAATCTTGAGCACTGGGAATTCGGCTTTCTGAAGGACTAATCCAAAGTCTGTCGAAGCCCTTAGAAAGCCTCATATTAGTAATAGTAATAGTACTATTAACTGTAACCTAAACTTAGAAAAGCTGAGATTCTTAGAACTTGCATACAATAAATACACTATTGGGTACTGAATGTAGGCCCTAAATAAGTAATTGTAATCATGAAGAGCTCTAGTGAAATAAATAGAGCTTGAGTTAGAATTTGCAGGGCTTGGGTCCATTTCAGCAAAGTGCTTATCTAGGTACTTAAATATGAGCATATATTTTAATTCCGCTGACCACCTGAACATTTAAGTACATATTTAAAACTCAATTCAGGAAAACATATTTATTTTGGAAAAGCATTTTGTCCCTACCAGTCCTTCTATGTTTCTGTGATTCAATGTGTTTAAACATTAAGAGCATGTTCACATCCTACTGAAGCCAATATGACATTAGTACATGCTTAAGCATATGCATACATTCTTTCCTGAACAGAGGTAAAATTAAAGTCTGTGCTTAAGTGCTTTGAATATAAACATACAAGTTGTATTATCTATCATGACCTGTATATATTAAAAGCACTTAAGCACAAGCTTTAGTTTATCCCTATTCAAGAAATAATTTAAACGCATACTTAAGCATGTGCTTATGTCACACACTATCACGCACACACACACACACATACACATTCAGTTTAAGTAGTATGTTACACCAGCTTGGCAAAGTAATTAGAAGATAGAGGCATTGGAAGCATGTCAGGAAACAAAAACATTGCTTCATAGTTTCAGTCAGTCACCAGCAGGGGTCAGGAAGAGATTCCCTCTGTCCCTCACCCCCATTACCCATGTATCATGTGACGGTTTTTGTGTAATATCTTTCCTCTGAAATTTCAGGGAAGGCCTTGACTAGAGATGTTACAATGGGCAATGCAGGCGGAGATATGAGGTGGCATGAGCATTCATGCTGTCAGGTGTTTGGCTGACTGGTTGTTGCTTACATGCCCAGGGTCTAATTGATTGCCATATTTGGGCCAGGAAGGAATTTCCCTCAGGTCAGGCTGGCAGAGACCTTAAGGTTTTCTCACCTATCTCTGCAATGTGTGGATGTGAGTCAGGATTATCTGGGTATACTTTACAAAAGTATTTTGACGCTTTTGTGGGGTTGTCAAGTACTGGTGTGGCTCAGTCTCTCCTATTCTCTTCCTGTGGCACATATTAGTCTAATCTTCTGCAGGCTATAATATTTTGGTTTCATGTTCATTGCTGGGTTTAGTGTGTGGAAGTGGCCTATGTTATACAGGAGGGGTGTGTCTAGACTACAGGGTTTTTTCAACAAAAGTAGCCTTTTCTCGAAAAAATTTCACCTGTGTAAATCAAAAGAACGTAGCAGTATTTTCGATCACGGTAAACCTCAATTTATGAGGAATAACGCCTTTTTTTCTAAAGTACTCTTTTGAAAAAAGGCGCTATTAAATGCAAACTGTGTTTTTTCGAAAGAGAGCATCTAGACTCTCTTTTGAAAAAGCGGCTCGCTTTTTTCGGAAAAGCTGCTTTAGTCTAGATGCTCTCTTTCGAAAGAGGCTTTTTTGAAAGATTCTTTCAAAAAAAGCCTCTTTTGAAAGAGGCTTGTAGTCTAGATGTAGCTGAGGTGAGATTAGATACTTTGGTAACACAGGGACTGACTGTCCTTCCAAATCAGTGTAAATTAGAAGCAATTCCATAAGTCAGTGGAGCTGGCTACATCAATGTAGAATTAGGGCAAGTGATATCAGAATCTGCCCCAAGTTATTTAATATAAGCTAGAATGAGACTAGCAGAATGGGCAGAGTAACCTACACAGACTCAAATACCAAAAATTCTATTGGCAACATCCGGGAAAGGATCCCAGGGTATTTATTACCAAAAGCCCATTGAAATCAATATGAGGCTTTCCAAGGGCTTCGACAGACTTTGGATTAGACCTTCAGAAAGCCGAATTCCCAGTGCTCAAGATTATATGAAGACGGACGAGACATCATATTCTGGACATAAAGGGATACATGGCTTGTTTTGGGTCTGTTACAACTGTACAAACCTCTCTAAGTTAGAATTAATCTGAACACACCATCCACGTGCAATGATAAATATGCCTTCACATTTATGGGTTGCCAAAAAAGCCTTTTATCATGTATACTGTATAATTTAATTTCATTTTTCTTTTCAGTAATAATTACAAGTCCTCCGAGATAAGATATAAAATTATATTTTCCGTTGGGCTTTTTAGTGACAATAAATAGATGCAGTTTCCTTTTGAGTTATGTTCAGGTTTTATTGATATGTAATTTTTACTCATAACACTAGTGAGGAGGCAATAAGCAATATGAAATATATATGAATGCACTTGTTTGTAGTTTATGATTCTCCATAAAAATGCTGGGTTTTGGAACTGCTTATCTTTTTCTAATGTTCTTTATTGTGTCTCCAGGGATTGATATTTTATATATTAGTCAAAATATATGCTATTCTTACTGTGAATAGAAATTAAAACTACAATTTATTCACAGGACATTTTTATAGCCATGTTTATGTGTACTGCGAACCATAACCTTACATGAGGCTGAATGGAAGTGATTTGGCTATAAAATATGTTGCACCTGACATCACATAGTTAGCTATAGTACTTCAGAGAACTCATTTGAAAGAATCAACTTTAATGCTTACTGTATTTCCAACATATACAGGAAAAAGTTATTCACATATGTAACTTTTTATTATTTCTTCTTAAAAGCCTTTGTGACAGGAATCTGTATTTGAGAACACAAGCCAAATGGTTTGAGTAGCTGCCATGTTTGAGTAGATGCTATCCTTTATAGGAGTTCCATCTACTCTTCCAGCTTCCTAGCTCACTTGCACCATTGCCCTAGACTAAATAAAATACCTAAGGTCTGCCTGTGCTCTCACTTATACCAGTTTTACACTGCCTTCCACTTCTGATTCATTCTAGTGTAAGTGAGAAGAGAACCAAACTCTAGGATTTAATGTTCCATAAAACTTTAAAGAATTCCAAGGGATAAACTTCATGCCTTTAGTTTAAAAAATTAAACCTTTCCTCGATAGGGGAAACAATATTATCTTACTAATACCGAACAGAAGTTCACTTATAAAAGGGAATGTGCTCAGATGTCTTCAAATCCCAATATCCTTCCATGATTCCTGTCAGCAAATATAGCAAAAATAATATACAAAGTATATACAAATTAAGGCCTTGATTCAGGAAAGTATTTCTCTTCAAGAAAGCACTTAAGCTTATGCTAACCTTTAAGTATGTGTTTTCCTGATTAAGGAACATGGACTCTTGGTGTATTTCACCATGTATTTAAAATGGTTTTCCAAAATAGTGTGCAAAAGTAATTCATGACAAAAAAGAACAGGTGCTAAGAATCAAACAGGAAACGAAAGGGAATCATACACTTTAGAACAGCAGCCTTTCCTAAGGCATGTCTCAACAGATTACATTTAAAAAACAACAAATTATCTAGTAGAACCTTAAAGACTAACAAAACATGTCGATGGTATCATGAGCTTTCAACTTCCTCAGATGACAGGAGTGTTGGAAGTCCAGATCCAAGAATAAATAAGGGAAGGGGGCGGAGGGAAAAAAATGGAGGGGACGAAGAAAAAATGAGACAGTGAGTAGATAAGCTTCAGAGTTTAAAGTTTTTCCTGTTACAGACTAACTCTGCTATCTCTCTGAAGCTTATCTACTCACTCTCTCTTTTTTTCTTCCTCCCCTCCATTTTATTTCCTTCTCCCCTCCTCCCTCCTTCCCTTATTTATTCTTGGATCTGGACTTCCAACACTCCTGTCATCTGAAGAAGTGGGTTGTGCCCATGAAAGCTCATGATACATGTTTTGTTAGTCTTTAAGGTGCTACTAGACTATATGTTTGTTTGTTTTTTTAAAATTTTCTGGTTACAGACTAACTCTGCTACCCCTCTGAAGCTTCTCAACAGATTAGTCTGTTTACTACTTGGTTCTGTGAAATCTGAGGTAGTGTCTGATTTCTTGAAGAAATGTCCCAACTTCTCTGGTTCCTGAAGACCTGATGCTCTGACAGTAGGAAATATCGAATTTCTCCAACTTGGTAATGTGGTCAGTCATCCCAATAATTAGAAGTAAAAGAAAGCTCATTTGAAATCATTCCATTAGGCAATTCCCTTCTGCAGAGGAGAACAAAGGTTCTGAAGGGCATCAAAGAATGCCATAATGATAAAATAGCTTTTAAACATGTCTTAGGCCTGATTTTAATTTCCCTTTCCCTTTCCCTATTGAGTTTCTCTGGTCTTTGTCTACAATTCCCTTCTCACTCTTTTCATTTGGCTTCCTTATATATCTAGTACTGTTTTTCTGTCTTCTCCCTTCCCATCCCCTAAAGCAACACAATTCTGTTTAGATTTCATCTTATTATAGTATCTTCCTCCTTAATTTATGATTAACATTATAGAGCATTTGCTAATTGTCTTCAAGACACTGGATATGAACAAAAAATATTGTATTTTACTATACATGCTTGGTGGAATTTCTGAAGATAATTCAGCCTGATAAATAAGTGTAAAAGATACAAATTTTGTAGTAATATTGTACGGTAAGGAAACTGTCATCATATAGGAAAAATAAATTCAATATTCTCTTCCCCCTGCTCCTGCCTTTTTAATAACAATATCCGACAAGACATTTCTTTTGGAGTTAATGACATTCGCCGGTGTAGGATCATCAGCTCCAAGAAGGCTGTTAATCCCCAGGAAAAGCCTTATGCTTCTGTTTTTATTGCTTACATGAACTGTGCACAGGATGGTACACTGACATGTAACACAGGCTATAAATCTAGGCTCAGACTCAGGCTCAAGCCCAAATACCAGTCCTATCAACACACAATTTTTCAGACCAAATCCCAAGGCCCTGAAGGGGTGGAGTGTTCAAGACTGAGTCCTGATGTGGCTTGATCCTAAATGCCATCATTTAGCATTGTGAATACAATTCATGACTGGGCCCCCCAGATTCAGGTCCTGAGAGTCCTCTAATAACCTACAATCCCATGGAACAGTATCCTTTCTATGCCAAGACGGAACCAATTTGCTCCCACATCCCACCCGAGTTCAATTACGGTTGGGTAGAGTTTAACCCTTCCATTTTTTTTTTCTTATTGCCAAGCTGAAAACAGAATGCCCCTTTGCCTGGGTTTTTTAATTGCAACTGACACAAATTTCTTTGCCAAACATTCTGTTAGCTGGTCATAATCTCTAGTACAAGGTGAGCAAATAGTTCAGTTTAACAAGAGTTCTCATAATGACTATAGGAAATAGGAAATAGCAATGAAGTTGGCAGTGTTTTGGATTCACTGGAGAGTGAGCAGCAGTACATAGAGTGGATTAAGCAGTGTAGGAACAACTATCTGAAACCCAGAAGCAAATGGCTCATGTTTGCCTTCAAAAAAGTTATGAGACTCACAGTCAGTCACAATAACGTGGACAGCATAGATGACCCTGGAATACAAAAGTGTCTGTAATCAGTTCCAATGGGATTTCAGTCTGCCAAATGTTGAACCAACATTCTTGCATCTGCCAAGAATGTAAGTAAATCTGCTTTTGCCAAGCTCTTTGAGATTTGGAGATATTTTCATGAACCAAGGCAAAAGGGAGATACCTGAGGTTCTCTAAATTAATGGTGGGGACAGTTGTTTCATTTATGACAATACCATTTGATAGAATAATGTCCCAAGCCCATCCTGATCCTCACAAAAGGTTGGCATCATGATTTTTTTCAAGTGGGTACCCATCAAATGGGTTCTGTGTTCCACTCTATTGTCACAAAAGCAGCAGTTACTTCAGGGAGACTGTTTATGTCCAGTACCTTTGAACAAATCATACACCTGATTGCTTTTGAAATCTTCACCACCATTTAATCCACTGTTGACTTTCCAGTGGTTAACAGTGAACATGTCATAGTCTGGAGAGGCAGTTTATAGCTTCTGGATTTGTATGGTCACACTCATTTGTGTTTCCCAATGCTGGAGAGTTGGTGCAAGCTGCTCAATAAGCTCCTCCTCTTCAGTTAGATTCCTTTGGTAAGTCAGAAAGTCTTGTGGATGTCTTGCCCATTTGCTAAAAGTCTTGCCCATTTGCTAAAATGGGTGAAAGCACAAGTAAGAGAAGCAGTCCAAATGGTGACGCTACATAATTCAGACTCCTGTTGCTAGGAGCATGGGCCCCAAAATACAGCTCAACAGCATGTGTTGATGGGCTGCAACAATTTCCTGTAAGTTGGGGTGGTCAGTCAAGTTTTCCCACACTGGAAACTGCTGAGGAAGGACACGGGGGGCACTGGACACAGAACTGGCTCTCTGATTTGACTCCTTCCCACATGTGGTGTCGCTTAAGGAGAGGGCTGGGACAACCTCTGTTCTGCACCTGCCCCACCTCTCCTTGCTCCTGCTCTGCCCCTGCCACTTCTTCTATACCTTCCCCCAGCAACGCCACATGGGGGACTTGCTGTGGCCTGGGGCCAGCAATTGAGGTTGTCGCCTGCACTCACCAGCAATGCTGGAGAATGGGAAAACTGAGTGACATGGCCCCAGCCCACTCTGCTCCACCAACTGCCAGCTGCATTGCTCCATTTCCCACCAATGATGTGGCCGGCAATTGCTCTGGCCCTTGCTTCTCCCACCCATGGCACTTGGGGTGCCATGTACCCCCTTGAATCCTCCTCAAGCATCACCCTGGCACCAGGAGCTGTAGCTGGAGAGGCCACAGCTGAGCAGGGCACTAAGAGGTCTGGGAAACAGCAGTTTGACTTAGGTCTGCATACGGCAGGGTGGCTTCTGGAGGCCTGGATATGTGGCCAGTTTCTAGAAATTTTATACCTAAGAGCAGGGCTGGTGACAAACTTCAACAGACCCCAGGCAGTGTAGGAGGGCCTCAGCTCTAGACCCCCATCAGAAGGGGTGGAGGTAGAGGCTAGCTTCCCCCAGCCAGCCCTCAGCAGCACCCAAAGCTCCACTGGTGATTTAAAGGCCCCAAGGCCCTGGCCACCACTGCCACCATGGTGGTTACCCTGGGCTCTGGGCCTTTTTAAGTTGCTGGACCATGGGCAACTGCCTAGGGGCAATGTACAGTGTGGGGCGCATACCCAGAGTCCATGGCTTTAAGTCCCACAAACCCAGGGCTCAATTGAAGTACAGACATACCCAAAGAGTTATTCATAAACATAGGGCCAGATCCTTAACTGTTTCAAATTTATGTAGCTCAAACTATCACACTATGTCTATTGCTGAGCAATTCTTATTTCAAAATACGAATGACATACTTCAGAAGGTTTTTGCTATTTATTTAGTTAGTTATTTTATTAGTTTAAAGAGCTAAAGGCACTTGTTCACTGTATACATAAATTGTTCTATGTGTAGCCATTTGAACTTTGGAATTGGAAAAAAAATAAATAAAAACAACTCCCACCCCAAAAAATAAAATGTAATTTCTGCTCATTTCTACAGCAAAAAATCCATCTATCAGCAGACTATGTTTCAGCCTAGTGCTTATTAAAATGAGCTATAAACCTCTCAATCATGAAAATGTTGACAGCACATTAAAATATAGTGGCTATTAAAAGCAAGTTCTAAAATATATCGTAGCTGTATTTTGAAAATAAATGTGGTGGTATTGTTTCCCCTCCTTTTAATCACAGGCTTTTGCTACTGAATAGGACAATCAAGTATTAAAGCATTATAGTTAATGTAGTCATAACTTAAATGGAATTGGGGGCAAATCAAACTCTACTACAAAACTGTAAGAACAAAACAATGTTAAAAATATTGTATCCAGTGAAAATTAATTGCGCCACAAGAAACATTTACTACAGTATTTTTTCTGGAGAGACCAGCTCTTAGTTTAAATCCAATTGACAATTATTTGTGCCTTTGTTTTGGGTTGTTTTGTTTCCTCCTCCTGAACTGGCCCCAAGATGGCTAAGCACTGAAAGGGTGAACTGATTTCTTGGCCACAAAGATCACTGAGGCATTAATATGCATCACACTATCTTATGGAGCATGGTGCAGGGAAGGAGAGGATTTGCCTATAATACCTACAGTGTTACCTTTTAAATCTTTTTCATATTCCTTGCTTATCTATGTGAAAATTGCTGGCAGAGTCTGCAAGCCACTGTAGAGACAAAAACATGAGACAAGGCTAGAAAGGCTAGAAAGGCAATGATATTATTTAGTTTTTGATCCTTTATAGATGTTGCCATTGTAAACCCAGTTGTATTCAGCTTGCTCTTGTCCTGTCATGTTTTCATTAGCGTGTATCCACGCTTTTATTTAAACTTTTATCAAATGTGAAGGAGCTGTAATTGGATCCTACTGGAAGCTAGTACATCAAGTGAAAGGTTGCAATGTTTTATTGACTTTGAGATTGCAGAGCTGTTTACTAAATTTTGATCAGTTTGACTGCCTTTTGGTCTGCTTACTTGCCTTAGAATGATAAGACTTCCAGGCAACTAAGTCAAAAGTAGCTTAGTCTTCCAGCAGCTGACTGAGCAACTGGAATGAGATTTTTAAAGCTGATAGGATTACTAGCAAATTTATTGCACATGGACTAAAAATCAGTCCATAGAATCTGAGGGCTAGATAAACAAAGGGATATAGGGACCCATCTGGTACTTTAGGTACCTAAATAAAAAATGTAGATCCTCAAAATCCCTACTCAGTTGCTGCCTATCCCTGTAGGTGCCTCAACTCTTACCAATAAAGTACCCTACATTTCTTCTGGTGGGCATGCACACAGCTTCCTGTATCCTGTAGGATGCTCAAGCTAGATGTCCCCACTCTGTACCTGATCTCGTATCTAATCACATATCTGATCAGGGACCACATTAAATAGACCCAAGGGTAGAGATGGGGTTTCTCAAAGTGAAAGAGTAGACTAGACCGGGTTCTTTTGAATAAAAAAAACAACCCTTTTTCAAAAGAACCCATACTCCTGAAAAAATTAGGAGTACGGGTTCTTTTGAGAAAGCGGTTTTTTTTTCCCAAAAAGAATCCCGTCTAGACTGTGCTTTCACTTTCAAAAAACCCTTTTTTGTAGTCTAGACATAGCCTTAGTTATATTATACAGTGTGAAACAGCTTCAATGGGAGAGATTGACACACACCCACATCAGACTACTGTGTAGCCCAGTGCTTAGGGCATTCCTCTAGGAATGGGGAGACCTGCCCAAGCCCTCCTCCAAAAAAGGCATATTGTGAATTTAAAACATGGTCCTCCACAATTCAGGAGAGCACTCTTACCAAGGTCTAGGAGGTACAAAGGGACTTCCTCTGGCTGTGTTTCATAGGCAGCCTGATCCAATATTAATTCTTAAAGCAGTGGAGAGCAATAAGCAGTCTGCAGGCCAGACGCGGTTTGCCAGGGAGAGCCTCTGGTGGGATGCTGGTATTTTATTTACCTGTGTGTCTGAAAGTACAGATGCTTGCAGCTCCAGTTCGCTGGGAGCTGCGATCTATGGGCGATGGGAGCTGCAAGTGTTCATATCTGCAGATGTGCAGGTAAATGAAGTGCCAGCAGCCTGCCAGAAACTAACCCTGGCAAACTGTGTCTGGCCCAACAGCCAATTATTGCTCACCCGCCTTTAAAGAGATATTAGTGCAGAATTTTTCTCAGGTTTTTTTTGTATGAAAGAGGTATGTGCCTAACTCCATGAGATGATTAACAGCTGTGTATCCCAAACAGACTAGGTGCCTAAATCCCTTTGAGAAGCAGTGCTTAGGCCACAGCACTCATTTTTCCTATTGGCCATCTTAGGTAGCACTCCACTCAGATTACTGGCTTCTGCGCATTCTTCTGCAACTCACTGCCCCATGAATAGTACAGGGAGCTAGCTAGATGCCGTGGATTCTACTGGATGCAGTGTCAATAGTTGGGCATTTCAACGCTGAATCAACGTCCTCTTTGTGAATCTGGCCTTCAATGGCTGGAAGAGAGCATCTTCCGAAAATTATAAGTCATTACACATAGTGGAGCCGAACTCCATCTGATGTTTATCAGTATAGCTCTATGGAAGTATTCCTATAGAATTATATAGTGAGCCTTTTGTGGGATAAATGTATATCCTTATTCCCTTTGATTGTTTAGTAGCTTATTTTTAGAAGTAATTTTCGTACCTAATAATGCTACTATTTAATTTAAAAAATTACAAATGCCTCTTCTTAATAAAGCAGTTTAAAAAAAACCCAGAGGAATTTGTTTAACCATCTTGAAAGCTGGAGAAAATGTAAATCTGGATCCAGTTTTCGCTGCCACGTATAATATGCTTTATAACAATCTTTATGATTAGTTGACCCAAATCCCTGGGCCCAAAATCTCATCCTGAGAAACACATAGACAAACTTTGGGAAGGTTCAGATAAAGATAAATATTTTGAATAAGTTCAGGCCAATTTCAACATCTTAAACAAAATAGTGAAGGGTGATTTTGACAAGTGACACAGCTGATTCCCACCACAGTTTCATGATTCAATCAGCAACCTTTTCTGGACATAGTCACTACCTTCATAGATGCTTTCTCTGTTGCTAGTAAAGCTAAGTTCACGCCTCTTAGATACTTTGTCTGATTTAAAATAAGCAGAAATACCAACAGGCAAGAAAAGAGGGACTATATATATTCTTTGCCTTTCCTCAAAAGGAACAAACATAATAGTCTAGCTAGTCTATATAGAATGTAGGCATAGTGATAGAAGATGTGAATTTCAAATAAAAATCTACCTTTATATTTCAGTCATTTATTTGCACCCTTGTAGTGCATTAGAAGCTACATTTCTGTGAGATTATAACTGCATTAAGTGCTATATGCTAGCCCTTTAAAATACTGCACTGCCAAAATTAGAGAGAGACACATAATTTGTTTCCTAGTTTTATGAGCATTTTATGGATAACAGTGTGTTCATGATTACCAAGCTACATAATATAGCAGGTTCCACTGAGTGAGTTCTTTTCACCCCCTTGTTTTTACCCACTGTCCTAATGATCATGGAGTCTCCCTCTCTTCCCCTCATCACTCAGATCTTCCTGTCGACTGCCTTTCCTCACCGCCTCACACTGGTTGTGTAACTTTGATCACTTACCACTTGTCTTCAAGGTTATGTCAGGGCTTCCTGCTTCAAGGCTTATCTGAGCATTGCTGATTTGACAGCCTTCAAGCAGAGTAGCTGGGGAATAAAGTTGCAACATTAACTAGACAGGGCCAGTAAAAAGCAGAAATTATGTGGATCAAAGAGGCATTGCAGAATTTAAACTCATTAAAGTAGTAGATAAAGGGCACTGGAGAAGCAGAGGGGGAGTATTTCATTGGTTTTGTTTGAATTTGTGTTCACTGATAGAAAAAATTCTAAGAACATTTAGAGCATGATGCAAAGACCTTTGAAATCATTGGAAAGACCCCCATGGACTTCAGTGGGATTTGAATGAGGCCCTAAGAGATGACCAGGATACTTTAATCACCCTTATCAATGATTAATTATCTAGATTGGTCAACACACCCTAATGATTTTCCCTCTGTGAATGGATCACAGTTATTTTTAAGTGACATTTCATTGTTGATTTTGTTCCATACTTGTTATAACACAAGCTGTGGAACCACAAGCCATACCTTTAGCTTACCTTTATGCATTTTAATAAATAAAAGTCTGGCATTATGAACTGTATTTGCTGAAATAGGGATGCTCACGAAGATATGTCGGAGAAGCAATATGGGACAAAAAATAAAATAATATTGTAGGACAGTATTGTGCTAGTAGTATGTGCAAAAAAAGAAAGGCATTAATCAGCTATCTCAGAGGTTCCTTTTTAAATCAGAAATCACAGTGTGTAAATTGATTTAGGCACTCTCCCCTCAAATAATAAAATAAAATTATTGAAATGTTTTTTAAAATCAGTTAAATAAAAGTAAATAGGTAAAATCATCAGGGAAGAGGGGGAACTTAATGCCATCTGATTTATATTTCACATCTAGTTCGTTTTTTTCACCTTTTTCTCCCCCTGCTGAAATTCATACATACACAATGTCATAAAATAGTGCTGCTTTCGATTCAATTTATTTTCACAAAAAAACAATTCATGTGAACTCAGGCCAAAAGAGTGTAGTGAAAAAAATGTGCGTTTTTTTCTTTGCATTTATATTCAATGCCATATCTTTTCACTAAAGTTAATGCCTTTTCCCCAAAAGCTTATTCATTTTCATTTAAACTAATATAGTATCTTTGAACTAATGCCTTCCAGAAATGTCAGAACAACAGTGCTGTATTTGTGTAAATTAAAGATTTTAGTTAGTAATAATGCTATAATAGTGGGCAAGAAGAACCTAATCAGAGCTGTAGGTGAAGAATAATATTCCTATTTTATTTTTGGAAGGTTCCATTTCTGGATCATAAGAGGGTAACTGTTGCCTCCAGTGAAGAGTGATGTTTTAATGGAAAAGGAATGCCTTTTGTTAAAATGTAGCATAAGGAATAAAACTCCTGGACCCAAACTCAGGTAGGGTATGTCTACACTTGCTCCCTGTCTCGAGATAGGGATGCAAATGTAGTGTTCCGAAATTGCTAATGAAACGCGGGATTTAACTATCCTGTGCTTAATTAGCATAATCACGTCCGGCTGCTATTGTGAAATCACGTTATTGTGAAATAAAATGCCCCGTGTAGCAGCGTTATTTCAAGAGAAAACCCTTCTCTCAAAATAACAGTTATTCCTCATACATAGGTTTAAACTGAGGTTTAACAGTTATTTCGAGAGAAGGGTTTTCTCTCAAAATAACGCTGCTACACGGGGCGTTTTATTTCACAATAACGCAATTTCAAAATGGCGGCCGGATGCGATTATGCTAATTAAGCACAGGATATTTAAATCCCGCACTTGGTTAGCAATTTCGGTACACTACATTTGCATCCCTATCTCGAGATAGGGAGCAAGTGTAGACGTACCCATAGGGACTGGAAGTTCAAGAAGTTTTGTTTAGAAAAGATTCCAGATGGTCCAGGGATTGCTTGAATTTGCCATCCAAAATTCCATCCCTTAATAATCTGGAGGTGTATTTCCTAGATATTACTTTAGAATTTTCAGGAGCATCTTTCGTTCGCTGTGTTCACAACATGAACCCAAGATTATGAAGAAGAGAAAGGAGCACCATAGCCCATTAGTTCCTGGTCTACACTGAGAGTTTAGGTTGAACTTAGCTGCATTAGCTCCAATTTGTAAACAGAGAGTCCACACCACCACACCTGTTCTATTGACTTCAAGGGCTGTTAAAGTTAATTTCAGTACTCCTACTTTTCATGAGGAGTAAAGCTAAATTCAATCTTGCATCATCAACTTTATGGTAGTGAATATGCAGCGCTGTGAAAGTTGAAGTTCTTGGCCTCTGGGAGTTGTTCCACAGTGCCCCATGGTGACTGCTCTGGTCAGGACTTTCAACTCTGCTGCTCTCCAGGTGAACAGGAAAAGCCCTGGGAAAATTAGAATTTCATTTCCCATATGATCAGCATGGCGATCAGACCTCAGACCAGGCAGCACACCTGAGTAGCACACCTGACCATGAGTTCCCAGGGTCACAAATGAACATAGAGCATACAGGAAATTCTGTACCTCATTGCTGTGTGGGGAGAGGAATCTGTTCTTACAGAACTACAAATCAGCAAAAGGAACACAGATATCTATGCCAAGATTACAAAGGGTCTGGAGGAGAAAGGATACCCCAGGGATACCCAGCAGTGCTGTGTGAAAATAAAGGAGCTGAGGCAGTCATACCAAAAGACAAAGGAGGCACCTGGATGGTCTGGATCATTGCTGCAAACATGCCACTTCGTGCAATCATGGGGTGGGGGGGAGTACCTGACCATCTAGCCACTCTATTGATTCCTCCCAATATATTTCTCTGGTAGCTTTGGGCAGTAGCATGGTGGACAGCATGGATGATGAAAAGGAGGAGGAGGAGAGTGGTCAGCAGGTGAGCTGGGTAACTATTGTCACCAACATCCAGAATCTTTTTATAACTTTGGAGACAATCCCCACCTCGTAGGGAGAGCACTTCCAGTGAGTTCACATTTTTCATCATGCTACAGGTTGAACCTCCTAAATCCAGCAACATCCATGGTCCAGCTTCTTAACATGTCTGGAGACAGAGCAGGAATCCAACCTTCACATCTCCATAAAGCTCTCATAAGGAACTCTTTAATCCTCACAAGACTTCTGGCAAGGCCTGCCTTATTGCATCCTCTATGGTAAGACACTTTCCCACACCAAGCCAACAGTAAGTGGTCTAGCATCATTGTAGCACAAAGCATTTTAGCATAAAGTCCAGGTTTCTGGCCACAATCAGTCAGCATCTGCTCCCTGTCACTCTGTGTGATTTGGAGAAGACAGATATCTCTAATGGCAACCTAGATAAAGCAGCGGAAGCTATTAGCTGATGCCTCAGCAGTAAACGTCCATTTGACCAACCCCAATGACGCCTGGCTTGAGTCCCGGCCCTAGCCTGCCACCAGACCTGGAACCCCTCCTGTCTGCATGCTCCTACGCAAAAGGAAACTTGCACTCTCCTGGCAAAGGGAGATGTGGAGTATCAAGCACACAAAAGAAACATGAGCCCCTGCCCTGCTGACACACCTAGACCCTTTCACTCCTCCCAGTCACATAGTCCCGTGGGAAGGGAAATTTGCACTGTTCTGGCAAATGGGTGCCAAATATATGAGCGCTGCCTGAACCCCTGCCCTGCCCTGCCTTACCCTGCCACCATGCCTGGGCCCCATCCCCCTTCAGGCTCGAACCCCAACTAGTACCTTACCGTTCATGCCAGCTGCTCCCTTAAGAACTGTGGTGTTCCTTCTGCATAGTAGTCACTTAAAATCATAAACGTGGCTTTGTACATAACACATCCCTATTGTCTCTAGACAGACCTTTCTCTTATGCTAACAGATTAGGCTTCAGCCCTACAGTGCATCTCCTGTAAAGTCTGCTCCTTCACTTTTTGTTATAGCAGGAACAGGAATGAGCATACTGCACATTCCCCTGACTCCACCAGATGTCCATCTGGCACAAATCCACAGGCAAAAACAGGCTAGGGATGCTATGTTCAAGGAGCAAATGCAATCCACCCACATGGACAGGGGGCACTTAAGCGAGTGGAGGAATATGCTGATGCTGGAGATGAGAGCAGAGTGTGAGGACAGGAGAGCATTCAGGGAGCTGGAAGTGAAGAATTGGGCAAGAGTCTTGATGACCATAGCAGATGTGATTAACTGCATGGTGGCCTTCCAGGACAGCTACATGAACAGGTACCTCTTCCAGCTCTTCAGGAACCACATTCCCTTCTCACTGAGTTCCATAGCTTCCTCTCCCAGGGTCCTAGAATGGGAAGGAGGGAGTCAAGGGCAGCCTCACACTCAACTCCCAGGAATGTGTCATGAAGCAAAAGACTATCCTTCTCGCTACTGTGATCACACTCACATGCACACACACTCCCAAAGCTCCTGCCCTGGACTCCTTTTCTGTCCCTGCCATGTTCCCTAAATAAAAATGCATGATTTCTGAACAACAGTTTCTTTATTGGTTGTGTTGAAGGGAGTGGGCAGGGGTCAGGGGTTTACAGGCAAGTGCACTGAATGCAGGGGCATCTAGTATGCATGACTCTCAAATCTGGCCATTCATTAAACTGTCTTTCAAAGCCTCTGATTTGCAGTGCCTCTTGCTGTTCTCTCCTTATTGCGCTGGTGTCTGGCTACACATAATCACTGATTAGGCTCTGTGCCTCGACCCCCTACCCTGCCATATAACTTTCCCCCTTACTCTCACAAATATTATGGAGCACATAGCAGGCTGCCACTACAATGGGAACATTACATTCACTGAGGTCTAATCTAGTCTGTAGTTTATGGAACCTTCTCTTTAGGCACATTCTACCAGCATTCTACACTTGTTCAGCCTGTAATTGAACTGTTTCTTATTGAGGTCCAGGCTGTTGATGTACAGCTTAATGATCCATGGGGGCAAGGATTAGGCTGGGTCACCAAGGATCACTATTAGCATTCCAATGCCTCCAACTGAAATTTTCCATTCTGGGAAGAAAGTTCCAGCTTGCGGCTTTCTGAAGAGGCAGGAGTTCCTAAAGATGTGCGTGTCCTACACTTTTCCCATCTATCCCACACTGATATTGGTGAAACGGCCCTTGTAAGCCACCAGTGCCTATGGCACCATCAAGAAGTACCCTTTGCAGTTTATATTCTCTTTGGCAAGGTGATTGGGTGCTTAGATTGGGACGTGCATTTTATTTATCGCCTCACCACAGTTACGGAACCCCCATCGTGGCAAAGTTCTCCACTATGTCTTCCACATTTCTCAGTCACTACCCTCCATAACAGGAGGGTATTGATTGCCTTGACTACTTGGATCACTACAGCCCCTACAGTTGATTTCCCACTCCAAATTGATTCCCATCTGACTTGTAGCGATCTGACATTGCAAGCTTCTACAGGGCAATTGGCATTTTCTTCTCCATTGTCAGAGCGGGTCTCATTCTGTAATTCTTATGTTTCAGGGTAGGGGGGAAGCAATTTGCTAACTTGCTAAACTTTTGCAGCCACTGCTGATTGTCCCATGCCTGCATAACAACACAGTCCTGCCACTCTGTGCTTGTCTCACTGCACCTGAACTGGTGTTCGCCTGTGTCCAGAGGATAGTAGGTTGGCAGCATTTACCAGTTGCTCAACTCAGGTGCTTCACAAAAGAGTATGTTCTTCCTCATGCTGGTGGACCCTAGATATGCTTTGGATATACTCCAGCATAAGGCTCACCATGTTCTAATACTCCTGTCATCTAAAGAAGTGGGCTGTGCCCATGAAAGCTCATGATACCATCTACATGTTTTGTTAGTCTTTAAGGTGCTACTAGACTATTTGTTGTTTTTCAAATGTTTCCATGTTTAATATGATTGCCATAATGCTTTGATGCTCAACAGGATCCACAATAGGTTTAATGCTTATGCTGCTATGGTGTCTGCACAGATAAATGGGGGGAGAGGGGAAAGGGCATGAAGAGACTGTTTGCTATTGCTTTCAAGTGGGAGTGAGGGAGGAGATGAGTGCATTATGGGATGCTGATGACATGTACCCAGAACCACCTGCTGCACAGCTTTGGTCCCAGCGTGCATTGGGAGCATAACCCAGAATGCAAAGGGGTGCAAAAACTGTGGGATAGCTACTCACAGTGCATCACTCTCAAAGTCAACAGTAGCCACCCTACTCGGGATGCACTAATTTGAACTGCATTGAGTTGTTGCACATTACAAAATCAGGTGCTAAAAATTGACCTTAATAAATTTGACTTTATATCATAGTGTGGACGAGCCTAGCATGCTAGTCTTGTCTTTCCATTAGGTGATGTGCTGTTATGGGAACCATGTGGCTACTTTCACTCAGAGAAAGCTTCAGAGGAAATGGGGATCCCATTCTCATATCTGTGAGCGAGGAGCATTGCTACTGCCTTTATTGCTTTGGGGCTGCCCAAGGAGACGTCTGCTGCTCCTTTCCACAAGGCCCACCTACTCGGCCTCTGCAAGTTCCTTATGGAGGAAGCTCTCCAGCCACATGTCAAGTCTGATCTGGAACCATCAGATTTGCTGGTGAAATGCCCTTCACTAGGAGTAAGTGCTCCATCTAGCACTTCTTGTGCCTCAGCTCCAGGGGTGCAGTCAGTGCCAGAGAAGCCCCCGTGTGAGAATCACAAATGCTGTTATGGGAAGTCCTCATTACAGACTTCTGCCAAGCACAATTTTACCTCCTGGAGCCATACATGCTTGAGGGAGATGTCACATGCAGACACCACCAAACTGCTACCTAAGCTTCCCTTTTCCAAAATCCAAGCTAAAAAGAAGCCGGAGATGGCCATAATGCTGTCAAATGCACCCATTGCCCGCCGGGTCTACTCTCAAGGGCATGTAGTCGAGGGATGTCTGTTCATACAAGCCACTCTCATACAAGCTCTCATACAGTGATAACTTTCTGTCACTAACACATAGGCTAGGTTCGAATGAATTGTTTAAGAATGTTATCAATTATTTGAACTACCTATGGCCTTTATTTAAAAAAAGCGAAAAGGATAAATGTGGTGTAATTTTATCTTCTTTAAAAGCTGAGTCAAAAGAATAAAGCTCCCACATGTAACACTCTACAGTATGGAAATATATGTTCATATCTTTGTCATGTCTTTCTTACATTTTGTATCTTCTCAGCTGTATATCAGTTTTCTGACAAAGCAACCTCTTTTCCATGGGGGAAACATGATTAATAAATGGGGACCAATCAAAATGTAACATACTGAAAAGGTCAAATATTTTCCTTGAAAACATTCTAAGTTGCCATGTTCTTTGTTCAGTTTCTTCAGTGCTACAATTAATGTAATTAAGTTAACTTTAAGCTAAGATGCATTGTCATTGATCATAACCTTTAAAAATGTCTGTGCTTTTGCTCTCACACATTTACCTTAGTTAGCATATTTTAATGACTACTCATGGAGGAATTGTATTAAATATTCTTGGCTTCTTACATTTTTTTTTTAAAAAGCAACTATCAAATGCACTCCAATCTTGAGAAACCCTGTTTAAACATGCATTGGCATACATATGGTGACTCAGATATAAAATGACAGTGCCAAAGACAAATATACAAAGCAACACTGTCATATTTAAATATCTGTCATGTCAAAAACACCCTGCAACTTTATTTGTTTATTCATTTAGTGTGTGATGTTCAGGAAAAAGTAAGGATGTAATTGAAAGAGAGGATGATGTATGAATATTCAGACCCTGCCCTATCATTATTTAGATGGTGGATAAACAAAGCCTCTAATTTGCTTCCATCAAGCTATATGCCCTTTTCTCCAAAGGTTCTGACAGCAGTAACACAAGATGAAATTCTGTACACAAATACCCCTGGTAATATGACCAGCATGACCCAAACTCTGACATAATTCCCTGTTTCAGAGTGTAGGCAATATCCAAGGAAATGCGGCTATCACTGACTGGTTTCCACTAATAGACATAGGTTCAGTAACAGAATTGGGAGAGGTGCTAGCTGCACTTATGCACCTTTTCTGGTATCTCTAGGGGTGGAATCTCATGATTCTTTCACTCTCAGATTAGAACTGAAGCATCCGTTCCCCGTGTATGCCAGATGCTTATCATACTGCAAGACCAACTGGGTTTTAGGCATCTGCGTTATTTTCCTTCAGGAATCTGTGGTCAGGAACAGAACCAATATAAATTATGTTTACACTTTGGCAACTCTAGTGGCACCATAGATACATCAGCATAACCCCATCGTGTAGATGAAGGCTTTTTCCAACTTTGTAGAATCCCCCACTTTATTGGAACCCCACTTTCCCAAGGGACAGCAACTAGGGCTACTCTACACTATAAAGTTTGGTTGTTGCATGCTATATACAATTGTTGTATAGTGCTTGGGTATCTGAATGTTTGGGTTCTTGCTTTTGCATGCTCACTATGAGAGGGTTGTAAAATGTGGTGGCCCACAGGTAGGTATCCCAATGTGCCCCCAAAGTACTGTCTCGTGGCACATTTTTCAAAGTGCTTTGTGGGAATCTCATCAATTCACTGCAGGATTTCTTGGAGCCAGGGGAAAGCTCTCAGCACCCAATTTTCTCCACCCCAAAATGCTTATTCCACCAAATATTTTTCATGCTTTTAAAAAACTCCCACTGTCTCACTGCTTTTGGTTTCAACCATCTCTCTGGTGGAAACATGAGCCCTACATATCTCACTGGGATACTTAGGAGCATTGCAGATACAGGCCATGAAATTCTTCTGTGTCTGAGAACTTACATAATTATGCTGACCATTGCTAACACTGGGTTTGTGAGGAGGAAGAGACAGAGATGTTCAATCATACTAAATGGATGTTGAGGGACACAGTGAAAAATGGACAGGCCGCTGCTGGCATTCAGAGGGCCGCACTCCACAGTAGATTGTGTGTCTGGATCTGAGAAACAAGCACACATTGGTGGGACTGCATAAGAAGGTAGTGTGGATTGATGGGCAGTGGCTGCAAAACTTTTGGATGTGAAAGACCCCATTTCAGGCTCTGTGTGCCAAACTCATCACACTCCCCTTAGCACAACAAAATAAGAGCCTCGTGGATAGTGGCGGAACAAGTGGTAATCTCTCTCTGGAATCTTGCAACTGGGGAGCAGGCAATCTGTTTGGAGTTGGGAAATCCAGAATAGGGGCCATTATTATTCATTAATCATCTCCTGCTACATGGGATTAAGACTCTCCATAACATTCAGGAAGTGAAGCAATAGGGTTCCTAAATGGCAGTGGGTGTGATATAGAGCATGCATATCCCTATTCTAGAACCCATCTGCCTTGGCACTGAGCACCTCACCAGAACTTTGCCTTGGTTATGCAAGCATGGATCACCAGGGATGCTTCACTGATATCAGTAATCAGGGAAGGGGCATGATGCTATTATCATCAAGAACATGTGACATCTAAAAAAGCTGCAAAGAGGAACATTCTTCTATGACTGACACATGACCATTGGCAATGTTGAAATGCCATTAGTGGTTCTGGAAATTTAGCCTACTGTACCCTTGCGCATGGAATCAAAGATTGAAGGGTCACTGGCTCTGTCTGCTCACTAGATTGGATCTCACCATGGCAACACTCCCATCATTTCTGCGGCACACTGTGTACTATTTAATAATTGTGAAGTGAAAGGGGAAAAGCTACTGTCAGCCTAGAGAAATGAGATGGGCTGGCTGCATGCTGAATATGAACAGCTGGACATAAGCCCTATCACAATTGTCCACTGTGGAGCTCTATGGGTAAGGAGGACTGAGTAAAAGACAATTTTAAAGCCAGGTCCATTAATATTGTCCAGTGAGTACTTAAAGAAATGATATTAATTGCCTCATGCTGTAAATTCTATAATGTTATGATATAAACTACTAAATATGGATAGACCTTTATCTCCTGCTACACATTTTATTAGTCTGGTGAAAGCTGAAATCTGCATGGGGCATTTGCCCTGGCTATGAATTCTATAGCATTTGGTGCAGTAATAATAAGGTTACCCTTTGTTTCTAAAAATAGCATATGTATTGATTGTGTGCAAAGAAAAAGGCACCAAAAGTAAAGTGCAAACAAATTTACAAGGTAAAAACAGTATACGAACACAAACCATACTTTAAACCACAAAGTTCAACATGGAAGTAGGTGGCCATTGTCTGTTCCTGTAGTTTCCCAGGTCTGTGAAGGTGTGGCTGTGGTCCTCCCTGTTTTTCCCCCCACCTTTCAATAATAGGGGTAAGGATGTTCAACCTGTTATGGTGGGGGAGTAGGGTATAGGCTGCACAAATCACAATGTTCTCTAACGATCAGACAGTCTGCCTTACTCAGAGGTCTTTGTCATGTGTCTGTAAGGCTACGGCTACACTGCTGTTTTTTTCCAGAAGAAGAAATGCAAATCGCACTCACATTTGTATATCTTCTTCCGATTCTTTTTGTGGAAGAGGTTTTACCACTATTTGCCCCCATGTAGACTCCTTATTCCTCGTAAATTGAGGTTTACAGGGTCTTGAGAAAGAGTTTTTTCTGACATTTGGCCCCATCTACACGGGGCATAAGAGAGGGAGGACTTTTGTTTTTCCCTTGTGACTTTTTTGTACCAGCATTCAGTGAATTGAAAAAAAAAAATCTCAAAAAAGGGCACTGAATTAGGCACACAGAGTGGCATTTCCCCGGTGATTAACACCATTTATTTTCACAGTTGGCCATATCCTGCTCCCTTCATATATAACTGTCAAGAGTTCCACTGAGGGGAACTTATGCAGTTCCATAAAACCTAAGCCTTGTGTGCATTACTTATTCCTAACTGTGATTCCCTGATGCACTAGGGTTTCCTATTCCCTTTTGTACAGTGCAGGTTGCTGGGCAAAAGAAGGGTGATGGCTGGAGCAAAGCAGTCTGTGTCAACCTAGGTGCACTGGCCATTCTCCCTTTGGAATTGGAGTGCTGCATCCACTTCAGCTGACTGCAACTCTGATGCTACTCTGTAGGCAAGGCAGGAGGTTTTCCACCCTCTTGCCCAGATACCTAGGTTGTGCATTGGTTCCAGGATTTATATTTACTTGCAAACTTGCTTCCCTTCTTAAAACTGCTTTTTTGCTCCTGTTACACCACACAAAATGAAACCACGTAATGTGTGAGTCCTTGTCATTTATTGAAAATGCCTACATTCACTTCTTTCACGTTGCAAGCCAATCTTCTCACAAAGCTCTGAAGAAGGCCTTGGGAAAATTATATTACTGCACATCCCACATCTTATTGTTTGCTATGATCCTATGCAAAGACAAATCAGAAACTATTTTTCTAATATAGATTAAAGCACGCTGCAGGCAAAACCTCAGCTTGTTCTGAACAGGTGATAGATCTGTTTACAGGCTTCTCAAATGCATCATTTCTGGGGTAATGCTGCATCTCTTTAATCTTCATGTACATTACATGAAAACTAAATACTCAGGTTCCCAGCTTTGATCATTGATCAGCATATTCCCTGAAGGTGACAAGATATAGAACAGTTGCAAGGTCAAATAATGTTTTGTGCTGCTTCTGCTTAATTGACTGTTTTTTTCCCTAATTGTTTAAATTGAGCACGAGACCTCCCATTTTAATGGGAGAGTAAACATTTTGCAAATAACCCCCTGTCTCCATTTTAAAAGCAAGTCTTCTTGACATCTGTTTCCCTATGCATAAAATGTTTTACATTCAGTACATCACCCGATCACTTTAACCTCCTGCAAACACATTTCACATGCCTTGATGGATCTTTTGCTCAGTGGTTGGCCTTGGGAAAAGTACACTCTTTATGGTATGCTGAATGCCACATATAGTAATCTGTCTGAATGGAAACAGAGAATGTAATGGACGGTTGAAGCAGCTCATTTAGCATTGTGAGAGTATTTGTGAATGCAGTGCTGTATTTGATATTTTTGTCATGCATATATTTGATGTTGATCTTGGAGGTTATGAACATGATTAGTGAGCTGGCCCTATCTCCTGTGTTAGTAGAGTATTGGAGCGTAAGATAACCTGCAAGCTATCTCAGCCTCCCTCTGCTATCCACGATGAGTAGGGTTGATAACATCTCCACTATAAGGTGCTCCACTGGAGTGAGGCTGAATGGTTGTGTTGCTTTTCCAATTGCCTATGAAGCAATTGTATAGAAATCTAGCTTCTCTTTTATTAACCCCAGAGGTCTCTCCATTTGTTTAGCTTGCTCGGTCTGTATCTGTATTTCAGTGTCCAGCTAAATTGACAGAGCACACACTCATATCCTATATAGTATGCTTCTTAGCAAGATCCCCTTAAAAGCTTTAGTGCTTAAGAAAAATCAATAGTGCTTATGATGTTTTGCAGTCCTCCACTCCTTGAACACTAAATTCAAGTCGACCCATTATTAGCCTGCTGGAGAAGCAGAGAAAGTAAGCATCACATCTATACCTTGAAAGCTCTAATATGGCAGTGCTGTTCAGAAACAATGTTCACTCTTCCTTAAGTTGCTCAGAAAATGGTGGTATTATTACACTTAGAGGAGCAGTGAAAAATCTATTGTACATGGAGGCCAAATTTATCCTTGGTATGTGGAATTCCATTAAAGAACACTGAAGTCAAATAAGTGACGCAAGGCAGGAGTCTGGCCCAAAATAATATAGATATTTACACCATACCTTTAGAATATAAATAAATGTAGTGATAACTCCTCTAGGTTTTAATTATCTTTCTTTTAAATGTTTGTAAGAGTTTATTGTTCTTTACACTCTGTTGGGAGAAAGAAAATGGTGAGAATGAAAAGGAACAATGGAGAAAAATCAAAATGTACTAAGGAATAGGGTTATGAGTGGTAAAAAGTTAGCCATTTTTTTCTTTTATACAGTAATTCAGAAAGAATAGACAAAGGTCCATATTACTATTGTAGTGTATCAGTAGAATATTAGATGAATAATATAAGTTTGATTTGGCCCAAAAGGGTGAAAACCAAAAAAGAATTTGAAAAGGAATGTCAGGAATTGTGAAAATTCACCTATGAGATTCACACTAATTTATTTGGATAAATGTGTGGTTAGAAACTGCCATTGTAGATTATTAAGGAAAGTAGAATACATTGTTACAGCAGAATCAGTATAAGTCAGGGAAATGAGATACAAAGGAAGATATATTATTTGTATTTTTGGATGGTGGTTAAAGTGTGGATTATGCCAGGGCCGTAACAAAGGCAAGGAGAGTGAGGCACTTGTCTCGGGCACATAGCTGAGAATAGCCATGTCAGCACCCCTGCCTGCGCTGAGGATGGTCTTGCCTCAGACGGTCTTGCCTCAGACGCCAAATTAGCTAGTTGCAACTCTGGTTTGTACAGTAGATTTTCACTGTACTCTATGGCTTGGGTTTGTAAAGACAGGACTAGATATTCTAAGAGGTGACATGTAACCATTGGAGTGGGAGCATAATTTTAAACCTACTTCTTGCAAAACAAACAAACAAAAACACATGATTCCACATGCCCCCCTCAATTCACTTCTGTAGAGACCTGATCCAAAGCCCATTCAAGTCAAAGGAAAGTTTAACGGTGACTTCAGTTGGCTTTGGATCGAGCTCCAAATCACATAATTTTGTAAATAAATCATGCTATATGTAGTTTTTAATATTCATTTCTTTCAGGTACTATTGTCTGAAACACATTCAAATATCCTGTTTCTCTGCTCTCATAAATCATGCAACTCTGTTTGTTATGTTCCAGCATTGCTCTAAATCTGCCGCTCATATTCTCTTTCCCATTACCATGAGGTTTATTTATTTTGTTTTATAACTACTTAAAGTACCCTGAAGTGCATGAGTCTCTTACATGTGTAATAGTGGAATAAAGAGGTGCTGATGACTATAAAGTAGACAAATAAACATTGAAGTAACCACATATCTAGCTGTCCTTTGTACAAATACAACAAATCAACTACAC
The DNA here is from genome assembly GCA_019425775.1 of Rafetus swinhoei. NCBI lineage: Eukaryota > Metazoa > Chordata > Testudines > Trionychidae > Rafetus > Rafetus swinhoei. The sequence goes on along the minus strand of CM033437.1, from coordinate 181,975,603 downwards.
CAACAAACAAATAGTGGGATGGAGCTGGAAGTGGCTCTGGAATGAGACTAGGCATATTTAATAATCACTTTTGTGTATAATTGCACAGAAATTCCAGTCCCATTCCTCCTGCTATCATGTCAAATTTTGTCATGGATTTTAGTGACAACAGGAACAAATTACTGAAGATAAGAAACAGGTCTTCCTTCATGTTTGTACAGCACCTAATTCAGGCCTCTGGGCACCACTATTATTCAAATAAATAATAATGTCCAAAGCTCACTGAAGTAAGTAGAAGGATCCCATTGACTTCCATGGGCTTTGGATCAGGTCCTGGTTGGAATGGGAGAGAGACATTAAAAAGAATATAGTTGATTGTAGGGCATTCCAGTTAATGGGCTAATATATTAATGTGGTAATATATCAATATTTTCACTAGCTGATCTTCACTGACGATTCTGAGTTTCATTAGGTATTATAATCAAAACATACTTAAAAACCTGACTCCACTGAATTCTTGCAAAATTCATTATAATCAAATCATGTGTAAGTACAAGGACTTTCAAATTTTGGTATAAGAAATTAAGCTATGAGATAAGCGATGGTCTAGGTTAACAAAATGGATTTCAACCACCACCCTCACTGGAAAAACAGTTTCTTCAGCTCTAGATTTAGTCACAAATGAAATGGGTTTGCTTCTCTCAGCTTGCTCGCTTGTGTATGATGATCCATATCATAAAAGTGGTATACAATTCAACGTGATGGGCAGTCTTTGTTTAGAAGAAACTGAAGGTGATACTGAAGCTGAAGCATATTGGCACATTTGTACAGTGATACTTAAATAGCAGCCATATCCACTGTGTGTACGGGACTATCAATACACATTTCTCAGTTTTCTGAGGGTAGGAAGAAGAATAATGAGAAGCCAGAAAAGCAAAAGAAAGTTGCTTTCTCATAAGCAGTGTCAATCCATTTCTGTTCTTGCTGCTTTCCTAAAACAGCAAAGGTCAAAGACTGTCAATTGAAAGTCTGTGTAAACTGGCATAATGATTAAAAACAGATTTTTAATTTTGACAGGCAGACAGTAGGCAACCTAATGCATCATTGGACAACATCACACATGGTGACATTTCATTGCATGACGGGGTGAGTCCAGGTATCATTCTACTCATTGCGATGTGACATGAACAATTTGCCAAAATATTCCTTTGTTGGTTTGGTAGTCTGAATTTGTTTTCCCACACAAATGAGGGGAATTCTTACAATGTTTCTTGCTTAAGCTTTTCTTATGAAATATCAACACATTGTTCAATGGTAGAAAATGCAATTTCAGAAATGCTTAAGATAAAAAGAGGATATTAACCATTATTCACCTACAGATTGCCTAGTCAGATCAAAGTTTGAAGGGGGAAAGAAAACCAAAACAACAACAACAACAACAACAACAACAACAGTATAACACACACAAAGAATCCTTTGGGAAAGTCTTGTTTGTCACTGTCTGCCCCTGTTCTGCCCACTATGATGGGTAATCATTTTCTGGTGCTTGTCTGAATTTTTCTTGCCCTGTGGGAGAGGATGACAGTGCTTTTCATCCACACTCCAAACTAGGAAAAATCGCAGTCAAATATTCACAACTGACAACTTCAAAGACATTTTCCATGGCAACCATACCTCAAAAGCCTGGAGTTGCAGAATTTGCCAATTAGCAACTCCAAAGGGGGCCATTAGTTCCTTCAGAAACATAGGGGACACTGTTTTAATCACTGATTGTTTCAGCCTTTCAGCAAACCATAAGCAAACCTGAACACTGACTTTAAAGTGGATACTTAGAAATAAGTTGATGATGCATGAAAAGAACAACACATATCATGATTCTCTCTTTCTAATAAAGAATTATTATCCTCAGTAAATCATCAATGTTACTTTATTATTGTTTAACTAAAGCAGGTTGTATTTACTCAGTGTATGTATAATATCCTCTGTATGTGCTTTCAGTAAGATTCAGAGTTATACAGCTGTTGAAGAACAAACAAATATAAAATAGAAAGTGTCAACATGAATGTGGACATGCTCTGGAGATAGACTGTATAAATAGACCAAACCAGTAATTCTGAATGCCATACCCTTAATTGGTGCAAATCAGTGACGCTTCATAGGTGGCAGAAGAGCAATGCTAACTAAGGGTACGTCTACACTGCACTGCTATTTCGGGATACCAGAGCTTTCCTGAAATAGCTCATCTACACAAGGCACCCGGTATTTTGAAATATTTTTCAAAATAATGGGAGCTCTATTTCAGCATCCCGGTAACCCTCATTCCCTGGGATGCGCCAAATTTCAAAATAAGCTATTTCAAAATAGATTTGAAATAAGATACATAATTTGAGTAGCGCAACATGCGTATCTTATTTCGAGTTTAGGATGCTGTGTAGACACACTCTCATAATCAACTAAGTATCTGATCCATGTGTATTTAAAATTTTGCGTATAAGCTTTGATGATTCTGCTGTTTAAGGGGTGACTTGATTCGAGCCTTTAAGTACTGAGATAGGGAACAAACATTAAATAGTGGGATCTTCAACATAGCATAGAAAGTAAAACACAATCCAATGGCTGGAAATTGAACCTAGATGTCAGCAGACTGGAAATAAGTTACAATTTTTTAACAGTAGGAGTAGTTAATGTTTGGAAGAATTTTGGAAGAGTTGTGGTGGAGTCTCCATCAGTGTTTCATTTTAAATCCAGATTGAATGTTTTTCTAAAAAATATGCTCTAGGCATTATTTTGACAAACTTCTACAGATGGTATTGTAAAGGAGGTCATCCTAGATGATCACAAGGCAGGCTACTCAGAATCACATACCAAAGTATGTATTTTTGAACTATTCGTACACCGTAAAATTATAAATAATTTTGAAAAATAAGAAAAGAGACACAAACGGATCAGAAAATAAAGATAAGCCCTATTTCTTCCCCTTTTCCTTAAATAAACCTCTCGGTTTTGTGAGATTGAGGTGAAGTGCCTGAGATTTTACTACAAGATTGCCATTTTCTGTGACTACACCTCTGCTGATATTTAACATAAGTGAATAATGTTTAACTGCTTACTAATTATGATCAAGGTATCTTGACAATGCCTGCCAACAGTGCAAATAGGTCATTATAGCCAGAATGTTTTGAAAACCTTCTTCTTAATGTTAAAATCATACATTAAGTATGAGATGTGACATAAAGAGAACATCGGGGATCAGAAGCAAAGAGACACAAGCAAGGAAACTAAATCAAAGGTGCCACTTTATTCTTCACCCAGACTTATTGTGCTTCAGTGCTGAAAGATACAAAATAATCTAACAGAGGTTTTCAACCTTTTCTTCACTTGTGGACTCCTAAACATTTTCAAATGGAGGTGAAGATTCCTTTGGAGATCTTAGCTATGGTCTGCAGACTCCCAGGAATTCACAGACCACCGGACGAAAACTCTGGTCTATAACATTTCAAGGCATTCTGAGACTCTCATGATAGAAGGCCAAGTTATTAGTCTTTCCTTATAAGTATTTTACTTGCATTTGTTTGTCTTTATAAAGGAACCTGGTTACTTCAATATCATTACCACTCCAGCCCTGTCTTTCTGTGCATATTACCAGAAAGCAAAACGTGATTATGTGCCCTTTATCTGAGATTGACATCAGATGCAGGAGATGGAAGATGAGATACAAGAAACATCTTCAGCTGTTCTTAGGGGACAGGCGGCTATGAGGATAATATGCATGTTGGAAAAAATATCAACTTCAGAGCCCCAACACCAGAAAAAAATAGTTCATTGGGAGAGACCCATCTTTTCTTTCATCATAAAACATCCTTGACTATTCCTTGTGTGGTATATGTCCTGTTTAATTAGCCTTTGTGTTAGTGTGCTAAAAGGCCCCTTGATGTGTGCATATCGAATGAGGACTGTAACTCCGGGGAATGGTTAAAATGACCACCTTAAAGATTTCCTTTAAGGAGAAATTACTAACTCACCTGAGCCAGTTACTTCAAGAGAAGATTAAAAGCAGGATGAATAAAAGCAAAGCGATAAAACCCCTCATTTTCAGTATTTACTTCTTCCAGTGTGTTACATTCAGTCTCCATTTTAGCATTCTGTTTAAAATCATCAGAACTTTTCTGGCCTGCTTCTTTCAAAGAAGGAAAAGCCTTCTTTTGCTTTGACACATATGAGGTTCTGTTATAACACAAAGCATGAAAAGCGAGCTCCTTTTAAAAAACAAACAAAACCAAATTAATAAAAGACAGCCTTCTCTTTACCACAGCCTTAAGAACAAAACGATTACCTGGTCTCACAGCAAAATCCTCTACCTGAACATTTGCTGAATGCCACCAATAGTGGAAATGTCAGAAAAAATGTGCTCTGAAGGCAATAGTAATGATTTCCCTTATTGCCCATTCTGCACAATCTGGTGCTGCACAGAGGGCTTTTACTTCTATTGGCAATCCTTCCTGCTATGTAGGCCAGAAAGAGGCTACTGTTCAGTGGTTATCAATAGCCATGTTAGCAATATGCATATGAAGATCCAAAGACTTACGGGGCCACAGGGACTTTAGGGTTTGGTATTTTTTGTGTTTGTTTTTTGCTTTAGGAAGATAGTATTATTCCTAAAATTTCCCATTTGGTTGACATTCCATTTGCCCTTTGATTCCAACACATTCTGCACTTAAAAAAACTCACGGCTGCCCTCCCCTCTTCATCTTCTACCTGACATGCATCATCTTAATTACCAGGTTTCACCATTTAATTATGAAATATGGTATTTTGGAGCTTCTAGTAGGAGATGTTGCAATACTGCAAAAAGCATCTGTTGTTCCTTGGATTTTCAAGGCTGCTCCAAATGTAGTAGAAGAAGAATGGGAGTAGTCTCAGAGCCCTCTAGACAGTTCTCCTCTAACACCTCCTCCCTGCCCTTTGCTGATCCAGGAAGTCTCTGCTTCCTGTTGCCCAGGAAAGAGTGGCTGCCAGGCCCCAAAAGAGGATCATTGGTGCAGAGGTAGGCAAGCAGGGAACAGAGGCAGGAGTTCTGATGGCGAGAGACATAGGTCAGGAAAAGGGACATGGAGGGGAGTCCAGAAGAGAGGGACACAATAGAGGTATGAGAGGGGGATAGTGTTCCCCAACCTCAGGTAAAGAATGTGAGGGCAGGAACTATTGCTTCTTACAAAAGACGAAGCAGATCATTCTGTAGTTTTTCCTGTGCCATTAGCATTTCTATAAAGGATTGTGTAGAAACGTTGCCATTACAGGGTCATTTCAGGAATGCTACAAATAATTTCAACACTTTTTTTTGAAATAGTTAATGATGGGAGATTATATTACACTGTGCTGCATAAAGGTGCTTATTACTGGTCAGCTGCCCATTAGCTAACATTCACTAAATATTGCATCTATGTATGTGAGTGTCATCTGTTCTTTTATTACAGTACTACATAAATATAAGAATGTACTTATATCTAATGACATATTATTTGTCTTGTATTGTTTCATACAATGTACAATACTTACTTTTGTCTGTTCTTCTAATACATTCCTCTGCAACATGTTCTTGCTAAATTTTGAAAACAGGAATAAAAAGAGTAAGTGTATAACTCTTCCAACACCTTATATATAAAATAATATATAGTATAAGTAATAAAAGATGCAAGCACAACTCCTGATGCATGGTTTAGGTCACTAAACAAACTATTTTACCAACCAGCATGTCTGCCATCAAAGAAAGTAAACTCAGAGGGAAAAGAGTCAAATCTCTAGTAAGGAATGTAAGGTTCACAATAGATGAACATGTGCATCAGATTTTATCTTTGTAAAAATAAGAAGCTTTTATGAAGAGACACATGAATGTATTGAATACAAAATTTTGGGGGGATTTGTGAGATAGTGCAAGACTAAAGGTGCATCTACACTGCACCCTTAGCTCAAAATAAGCTATGCAATTTGAGCTATGCAAATTGCATTGCTTATTTCAAGGCTATTTCGAAATAGCTTATTTTGAAATTTGGCATTGTCTACACAGGGCCAAATTTTGAAATAAAGCTCTATTTCCATAAATTCCTTAACCCTTGTGGAACAAGGGTTACAGGGATGCCAGAATATTGCACACATAATTTCAAAATATATTTAAAAAAAAACGGGCGCATTTAAAGACACAGAATTGCTATTTTGAGATACTTCCGGTATCCGGAAATAGCCCCACTGTCTCGATGTAGCCTATACAGTAACATTATACAGTATAGCATTATACAGTAACTGGGTGGTGTATATCAAGAATAAAAGAGAATGTGGTAAAATTGAGGTTGAAATCCCAGTAACAGACCCCTACGGGAGGATTCAGGCACCCTATAAGAAAGGGGTAGTTGGTTCCCTGATGTACCAGTCATAGAAGCCCTGTACTTTCCTCCACATTTCTCTTTCTTTTACCAGCACCTCCCTTTTACATCTTTTTTCAGGCAATTTATCTGGACACTGGATGCCTTCCCCATGGAGTACCCACACTGGATAGATGCTCCACACTTAGGGTATGTCTACACTGCACGACGGGATACTGGAGGTATCCCGAAATAGCTACCCAGTGTCCTCACAAGCCGCCCATTATTTCAAAATATTTTCCAAAATAACAGGCGTGCTATTTTGGCATCCCAGTAACCTTCATTGTACAAGGGGGTAAGGGATATCTCAAAATAGCACTTTTAAAAAAAAATTGGCACTGTGTAGATGCTCCAAATTTCAAAATCGACTATTTTGAAATTCAATCAAAATAAGATATGCAATTTGCATAGTGCAAATTGTGTATCTTATTTCAAGCTTAGGGTGCTGTGTAGATGCATCCTTATAGAATAAGTTGCAACATAGGGTGCATCTATACAGCAATTGACATAGCTGAAGTTACGAATCTTTAATTCAAGTTTTGTCCTGCTCTATAGACATGTCCTAAGGTGCTACTTGCAGCAAATCACTGCTTACTGACCACTGGAAAACACAGCCAGAACATGAGTTTGCTCACCCTAGAGCCTCCTCAGCCTTCAATGGTTGTCCTCGATGAAGGGTGTCGTGGTGTGATGATTCTATCCCTGGGTCACCATCTGCCCCATGACCTCACTTTGATTGCTCTGTGCAGTGTTTGTTTCTACCCTTCCTAGTGAAGAGGGAAGAAAAAAACACTGATCCTCCACCTCCAGCTCTAACCTTCCCATAGCAAGAAAAAAGGGAAACCCAATCCCCCATCCCTCTACTCACCATACCATTGTGACTTGAGGGAGCTAAGCTCCTTCCCATTTCTTACCTCCTCCCATTGCCTGTCAATGATATCCGTCACCAAGCAATCTTACTTGCTGGCTTATCCTCCCCATCTGCTGCTTCTACCCACACTCTGCCTATCCCTCGCAAGACAAGAGGGGAGATTCCTGTCTGATGCTGCTGCTGCCTTATTTGCTGTCTGGAGAAAGGGCTTCTCATGCCAGGGATTGCACCTTTTAAAACCTTTCTTCCTTATGCTCCCAGATGATGAGCCAGCATTACCAATCTGACCCCACCCACCTTTTGCAGCAGTCTCTGACCTCCTTTCACCTCTACTCCCACCCGTAAAGCATTGCTACCTTCCCCTAGCAAGTCTGGGCAATGTCCCACTCCTATCTGCTTCAGGTATGATGCTACCATCTTGCTGTCATTTGGGTTGCAGACCGATTCCTCTGGTGATGTGAATCAGGAACCTGTTGTGTCTGCAGCATGGGAAGACTCTTCATGAATAACAGAGAAATATAAAGTGAACAGTACCATGGTCACCGCTACTGATCCCAACATCCTGGAAGAACAAATCACTTTTTTAGGCTCGTAGGATATGACCCACTTCAGAAAATCTTAGATTTGGACAAAATAAATATTAGCATGGGACTGAGTGAGAGCTAGCAATGTATCGTGGTTTGGTTTGCAAATTGCCTGTGCTGGAAAATTTGGAATTCCTACCACTTCGGTGGCAAGCAACCATCCTCATATATACACAAAGGAGGTTACTGGGGAAGTAGATTTGTTAGTAGGGGGAATTAAAATCTATCTGGACAGTATGGTTTTCACTGGGTGGGAAATGACAGGCTATTTAATTGTAATAAACCGTGTTTATTTGTGGATTGAGATCCTCAACTGGTCAGGTCTGGGGAAAGACAATGCATTTTAAGTATCCCCTTTTACCCACCTACACTGGACAAGAAAGTTCCAAAGCAAGGCGCCAGATAGTGACACAAGGAAGATAATAAGAGGTTCTTTTGCCCTGTAATTTGGAGGCCCCAGGTGCTCAGGAATTTTGTAATATAGATAAAAGATCTTTGGATCAGGAGTTTTCAAAGTTGGGTCATGAGTCTGCCCAGGTAAGTCACTGGTGAGCCATGAAAAACTTTGTTTAACTAAATATCTATAGGCACAGAGCCTCACAGCTCCCATTGGCTGCAGTTTGTTGTTTCCAGACAAGGAGAGCTGCATGCACTTCAAAGCATTATGTATATGCACAAAATACCAAGAATTATGATTTACTGCTGCCCCCCCCCCACCTTTTTGGTCAGATGTCTATCTGTGAAAGAGGCAGATAATTAAGTTCTTCCTTTTGGATCATTATGCATCTTTTGAGTGGTTTTTTTTCTACCATTCCTAATATTGGCTTTATGCCACTTTCATCCATTATATACCCATTAAGCATTATGATTCCATTTTGGGGAAGCAGAAATACTTTTCATCTCTTTTATTCATCCTATAGCTCACTTCTTTCATTTAATGTGGGTGAAAATATGTAAACTATATGCTGTATAAGGACCCTTAGGATAAATTGCACCATATTTTCTAGGGCATTTTGGTGATATGCTAACAGAGCACTACTCTCACGGTTTACTTAGTATACCTAAAAGTGAGTACACAAATTGTATCTTTCAACCTAATGGCTTTACTGCTTTTCTTGTTTCTTCTCACTATTTCCAACTTTTATAGTAGTATTATCTTTTCTCTATATATGTATGTGCATATATATCCACATAACAAATACAGGTAATTTCTTTCCCTTCCAAGTGTGTGAGTAACACATTATCCTTACACACATGTTATTTTTGCACCTCGCAGCACAAAAATCCCACCTTCACTGCCAGGACTCATTATCAGCTACTTTAAACCCCCTGAAACAGCTTTTAAGTAAACATTTTTTTAATAAATTGTTTTTACAACAGTGTTATTTGAAAAATCTACATGAAATAATTCAAATATGCAACAATGAGAAAGATGTTTATTTGTATGCATCTGGGATCAGTCAACAAAAACATGTCCCGGCTTTATATAGCCCACAGTGGCCCAAATTAATCATGCCACATTTCTCTAATGCTGAGGAGGAGCTCCAAGAATCAGAGGCTAGATCCAAGCAAGCCAGGGGCCACATCTGGCCCCCGGACCTTAGGTTTCCCCATTCCTGGTGAAATAACATGGAGAACAAGCAAAGGAATTGTCTATCTCTGATATTCTAAAACAGATTGAGTTTGTAAAGCAACTGAGAAAATTAATAAAATGGGATATGAATTAAATGTACATAGTCTGTATTATATTCTGATTTGATGTCAGTGAGTTAACACTTGACTCTCTTCTGAAGCTTCATCTGGAATAGATGGAACAACATATGTGTGAATAGCAAGTTAGGGATACATGCATACCATTTGGTGTGTCTCAGGAGACCATACTGAGAGACAAATCTGTGTTTCCTGTGGCTATGACTCATTGATTCTCTACTATAACCTGGGTTAGAGTGGATTCTACACCTGGGGCCCCCTAATGATTTTTCAGTAAAATCTAGGCCAACCCTGAAATTTATCTATGCATGTCATAAAAGTTGTGGAATGAGCTCTCCTCATGTTCAAGTTATATACCCTGGAATTCGCCAGAGCAATTTTCTTTCAGTCAGGTTTGAGCTCACACTTTGTTCTCAGTCCCTTTAATTACACACATTTTGAATGAGCTTTCTGAAGCTTTTTTATTTTTTGCTCTCTAGTGATATCTCTTCCTGTGTCTTTTTCATGTTGCTCATTTCACATTACTTTGTCAGTTCATTCTGTGCTGGAGTAAATTACACAAGCTTTTTTTTTTCCTTTTTTTAAAAATTGTGACTATTCACCTGTTTTTCATTTACCCTTTTAAGGTTTTATAGCTTTGTGTGCCTGGATCTCATTTGCTGATGCAATATTTGGACACCACTTAATCATTTACACGGGGAATGTGCACCTAGGATTGATGTACATAGACAACATGCACAAACATCACAACTTCAAACATGCCTTGTGGCAAGTACAGCCCAAACATGAGGTGCTGTTATATTACTTGTTCATAACAAACAAACAAAAGGAGAGACTGAAGTTTTTTTTTAAATGAAAGCACCAAAAATAATCCTTGAAGACAAACATGTAGTACTGATTTCTTAGCCATTGTTTCACTTTGAATCAACAGATTTTATGCTGAAAAAAATATATTAAATCTCTCAGTGGGCTAAATTGAACACAGATATAGCTGCATTAAAAAAGTGTGGTTGACCCATTATGTCTAATAAAAAAGGCTATAGATTTAAGTACCAGGGTTTCATGCTACAAATAGAGACTCTCAGCCAGACAATCAGTACAACTACTTTTCTAATGATAAGAAAATCGACACAATTTGCAAAAAATATCATCCTGAGCTGCCTAATTGAGGGAATCTCTGGGAACAGAGATACATTTTTACAAGGTATGCGCTTACCAAAAAGATGACAAATGCAAATCACTGGCACTGAATAACTCTACATTGCTGCCACCTTGTTTAAAAAATAGTGGTACGAAAGTGTATGATGAAGATCATTAGGAAACCCAGTGACTTTTCAAAGTTATATCACCAAGCAAATTCAATTGAAGACACACAGCCATATCCTCAGCCAGTGTTAATCAATCTATGCCCATCCACACTGATTATACCAACTAAGGACCTGGCCTCAGTATCACTCAGTTTCTCAATGTCAAAAGAAATTACAATTCAGAGATCAGAAACTAAGAAGGGGATGCATGACCTTTAGTGATTCCAGTCACTATAACATCTTGATTTGCTTTCAAAGAAACTAGCAAGGGAAGTACAGCAGCAAGAAGCAAAATATTAATTACACTATTTGACAACACAGCAGAGACTGAACCAGATCTAAAATCATGAGCTGCTGCAACTTGAGCTAAAGTTCCTTAGCTGGTTTTGTGAGAGACTCACACCCGCTAGAGCAGGGGTGGCCAACCCATTCTGGGCAAAGAGCCAAGATATCAGTGTGAAGAGCAGGGGCAAAGTTGTTGATCAAGAAAAAAAAAGGACTGCCTCTTTTGCCCCTTTAAAAGGAGCCTCCCTCCCCCCCGGTCGCATTTGGTCGAGAAAAAAAAATTTCTCTGACCCGTTAAGAAAACACGTTTAGAGGGTTTTTGGCCACATCAGGCTCCTGCCGGCCGACGCCATCTTTAATTCTCCATTTTTAATGGCCGCGCCAGACGGCTCCCCTGCCCAGGTCAGCACAGGGAGCTGGGAGGAGAGGGCAGTTTTTGGGAGTGTGGGGGCGGCTTTACGAGCCACGGAGGGGCTTTGCGAGCCGCACTCTGGGGGGGGGGGGAAGCCGCATGTGGCTCATGAGCCGTGGGTTGGCCTCGGCTGCGCTAGAGTTTCCCAGTTCCCTTAGCCTAAAGATTAAAGAAATGAAATGTTGTTTAAATAATTTAGTCAGAAGAATATTACAGAATTTACAGAATAAATTATTCTGACAGTATTATTCCTCCAACTTTACACTGAACATATGCTAAACTCAACACCATAGTTTGAACCCAGGAGAGGCTAATGCATGTTTTAAACAATACAAATAACAAAGAATAGTGCTGATAAAATCACTACATAAGCAAGCCTTACTTTCTTAATAGGTTTTTAAAGAGCTTTCATAATTAGGTGTCATATTCAAATAGTGCATATTAAATTAATAACAATGATAAGATAACTATCTTTTTCCAACCAATGGGAAGTTCACATTTAGAAAGAGATCCTGTGAAACCTGTCTGTTAAACTGATAATATTTGGACATCTGCCTGTTTCTGTGACATTGTGAATAATCTACAGAGGCGATGAAGTAAAGTGAGGAATATGTGTGGAGTGGAGAGTATCTACTGCTTATCTCATTAGTTAAGAAGTTCATCATATGCCTATTATGAAACACCATTTCACTGGTTTCTAGTTTATCCATTATGAAACCTTACTAAAAAGAACAAATCTCAGCTTAATAATGCTGCTATATACTTTCAAAAGTAACAGAGAGGTAGCCGTGTTAGTCTGATCTTGGTAAAACAAAAAAAGCAGTTATGTAGCATTTTAAAGATTAACAAGATGGTTTATTAGGTCTCTCAGTTCTGAAGAAGTGGGTCTGCCCCATGAAAGCTTGTCACCTAATAAACCATCTTGTTAGTCTTTAAAGTGCTACATGACTGCTTTTTTTGTTTTATTATATTTTCAATCATTTCATCTTAATAATGTTACTATATCTTCAATCAGTGATTGGAAGGGAGAATCCATCAAACTGGTTTAATATATAGGAGTTAAAATCAAATGAAAGTGCTACTAAAAAGTCCTCCAATCCTGTGAGGCAGGAAAAAAATATCCACGTTTTCCAAATTGAGAAACAGAAATGGAGATTGACATAGATTCTCAGTGTTTTATCCCGGGAAGAACTCATTAGTTTGTGTCTCCTTGAAGTTATCCTGTGATAACTTGAAGTTATCCTTTTCAACTCTCTTCAGAGAGCATCCCAGAGTGATTCGTAACTCTGGTTCCTCAGAGACTACAAGTGATTTAGAGACCTTCAACATACAAGTGTTCAGAGTGCACTTGCCTACAACACAATTGTCTCAGTGAAATTTCAACTAACTTATTGCTCTCCTGGCTCCAATATATAGAAATCTATCTGGAATTTCTCATGATCCTTACAAACACCTGTGCATTTTCTAGGCATTATTGGCATGGATATGACATTAGCCAATCTGGGAGCTCCATTTGTAGCCAATGTCATGATGTCATCTCACAGAATAGCTGTAGCATAATACTGAAGCTGAAGGAATAATACTGTCAGAATAATTTATACATAAATACTGTAATACTCTTCTGAATAAATTATTTAGCCAACATTTCATTTTTTAAATCTTTAGACTAAGGGAAGACTCTAGGGCATGGAGAACAAGCAGAGGAATTACCTAGCTGTGATATTCTATAACAAATCAAGTGTGTAAAGAAACTGATTAAATTAGGAATATACTCTGTATTGTGTTCTGATCTGGTGTGAGTTAACTTGACCCTCTCCTGCAGCTTCCCCTGGAATAGCTGGAACAACATATGTGTGAGTAGTGAGTTAGGGATACATGCATACCATTTGGTGTGTCTCTCAGGAAAAAATACCTTGATGTTATCTCTGTGAGACAAATCTGTGTGCATTTTCCACTGACTATGACTCATTGATTTTCTGCTGTAACCTGGGTTAGAGCAGCCTGGGGCTTTGTGCAAGATTCTGTGCTGCGAGAATTCTTATATGGGGAATTACAGTGGGCTCCAGTCATGCAGTTCAAAGGATACTGAAAAAGGCAAAAATACACCCCTGGAACTTTAATTGCTTTGCATTACTTTCAATTCCACATTATTAAAGTTCTAATGGAAGGTACAGCATTCCATGTGGACTTTTGATTTTATTAAAAAGGTCGTGGGTCTGTTACCTGGCAACCCTAATCCCACTCTTGGAGAAACAAGTTTAAAAATTATAGAATATTTGCACTTTTTGAGTAACATATCAGGTTCCTGGTCCTTTCTCTTCAGGAGCTAGTTATCTCTGCCCATGTCCCATAGATACATCAATTGGCTCTTTTTCTGGCAGCAGTTCTCTCTTTTAAATTTGGAGACAGACACAAGCAGTTTTCAAAATCATCCCAACAACATGCAGAACACGTGCTTCTTAAAAGGGCTTCTGCAGGAGCACAAGTTCTTCAGTTCCATGGAAGTGTTTTATTCATAAGGTGCTTGGGCACCTACTGACTAAGAATCAGTCCAATGAATATAATATCAAAGGGATTACATTTGCTATGTTGGATGACATTATTTGACTAGGAAATAATTCTGTCCAGAATGTTCTAAGTATGACATTTTTATTTTGCGAGTAACTAATTAAACTAACTTTCCTGAGCATTAACTTTCTTAATGCTTTGATTCAGGCCACAGGATCAATCTGAAAAGCCTCACTCAGTTGAAATGGACTTCATTGGGAATTCGGAAGAATGAGTACTGGAAGATTTGATGACTTTCTTTTATTTGGGGAAAGTCCAGGACCTCTTTCCTTCAATATCCTTTTTATCAAAGTAGCAATAATACTTAATAGCCAAATAAAGCCACTGTAAGGAATAATTAAATAATGGGTCATACTTATTCTCAGTTGGCAGAAATGACACTGGGAGCCCCCAGTATTGGAAAGTCTCTGGGAAGAAAAAAAGTACAGCAATGCATGTTGTTGGAAATGCCACATTTCCTAGTGGTTTGACGGACAGGCTTTAACACCTAGTGGAACCCAAAATTGACTTTATTGAGGTTGCATGCATATAAGAGTAGAATTTGTTCCACTGTTTATATTTGCAGAAATAAGATTGCATGTTTCTAATGGTTATAAAAGGCCTCAAGTTGCGAAAGCTTAGTGGTTTCCAGATATGCATTCAAAAATTGCTTACAGCAGTAATTTCACAGTAACGAGAGAATTAAGAACATAAGGGATTTCATGCCACATTTCTGCATTTTGGCAATAAGCTAAATAAACATGTAATGACCTAATTACTTGGAAATTATCAATTCTCCCTGTTCTAATCCATATTTGCCATACATGCAAAATCTAAAACAAGATTTATGGTTTTGGTTTTACAGATTAGGAGGCTAGATTATGTATTTTACTGCTTTTGAAAGACTTCCAGTCTTTGTGTTACTAGTTGATAATAGCAACTCCTGTAATTAAAAGAACATCTTGCAATCTTGTTATACAGCAAGAATAATTGTGCAGCACTATTGAAACAATCTTCCCTCTGGGGTTATGCATGCAGACAATACTAGATTAAACTTCATTTCTTTGTAAATTATGTCATAGAATGCCCAAAACACTTGTGGCCAGTATTTTAATTGGAGAGTTACCAGAACATCCTAGTGAATGTGATGATATAGCTACATTAATGGACATAGGAGAGTTATAGGGTTAGGTGGCCCACCTTCTAATTAGGTGACTGTAGAACCACCTGGTTGGTGTTCCTGGAGGAAGACTGGTAAGTATGTGCTTGGATCTATTAATTTATTTCTCATTTTGCAATAGCTGCACCGTTTGTATTATGATGATTTAATGTGTCTCTCTAAAGAAAATGAAGATTCATGGGGATAGTACTTCTTCTGCAAGATTTTTTTTCCATTTCCATTGTAAATTGCTTGGAGCAGGAATTGTCCCTTACTTACACAGCATATTGGTACCCTGATGTCAGCTGGAATCTGTATGAAGGACTGTAATACAAATGAGCAATAATCGACTTTGTGCCTTACCTAACACTAGCTAATGTATACACAAAACATTTGCACTCTAAAAAACTTTCTCTGTGGACGTTTCAGTGGAGGGAGAGACTGTGCATTGAATGCTTCTGTGGAGTGAGCTATGCAAGATGAGGAAGCCTCTTCTGTAGCAATTTTGAACTCAGATGAGATGTTTAGTCTCTGCTGTGAAGCACAGGAGCTCCTCAGCAGGAAAGAACCATATAAATTCTTCAACCGTAAGAGCTCTGTGTATTTATTTATTTATTTATTTGGTCAGGAAAGAACACCTAATGAAATTAAAATCCAGACATTTAGGTTAACACCATTCCTGTTATCACCATGAGTGCTTGATTCATGAAATGCAAAGTGAATTTCTATCTGAGCACTGTTCTCTTTAGCACATACATTACTATGCAGCTCTTAATTGCATATATCTCCCCTAACAGTCTCATTTTCTAACTTCTGAGTGTTTAATTCATCACCTTAACATTATACTAATGTAGAATTTTTTATATTCTATAATAATGTATCTTTGTGTGCATGTGTATTATTGGTAACATTATTGTTGCTGATTTTATAGCAAGTTAGCACATTTACCTGGCATTGCTCAGGTCCTTAAGTAAGAGCTCAGGGCAGAGAGCTGAGGGTATGTGGGGGGTGATACAAAGCGAGAGCAAAGTGCGCAGCTCGACTGCCCCGTGCACTCCCCAGCCAGAGAGAGCAGTGCAGCAAACTATGCACTTTCCCCTTACTCCTTAATGAAGGGGAACAGCCAGCAATGTCCCCATATGAATTGGGGGAGAGGGGAGAGTCAGCCTTTTTTGCCTCCCCCCCCAAATGGCACCTAGGTGTTAGAAGGCTTGGGGCCTAGGCAACCCTGACTGTAGGTGGGGGATCCCGAGCCAGCTCGTTTCACCTCTTTTCTGCATGGTTTTATGAGAAATAATCCCATGCCAGGCACATTCCATTTTCCTGGCACAACAAAACCCTTTTGTGGCTTTAAATTATGATAAGAGGAAGCTGTATACCAAATCTGGTGGTTCTAGCTCTTACTGTTTACTCTAGGAGGAATTCTTGGACAGACAAACTTTCTCAAATATATGGATAGCTTGACAGTCAGTTTGCTGAGAGTGGGCCACTAAAAAACCTTCACAATGGTCTGTGTCTTAAAAGCTTTTCTTTCTCTGTTACTGTTGGTAATAACTTAGGAAGACAGAGTGGCACTGGGTTTGTATCAGCCTGAATGATGACATCTGGTGCTGGCTAAGCAATTGCAGTGAAAGTGTATTCTCAATCTCTTTCTGGTCTATTGTGCCACAGGACAATGTAATGAATTTTCATAACTACCCAAAAGATCATAGCAAGGAAACTTGTGGGCCCCAGTTCCTGAAATATGAATAACTTCACAGAGCCAGAACCATATCTGGCTGATGGCAATATGTGAATAATATCTATAGTACAATAGAAACTGTATAATGATGCGTGTAATATCATTGCATTGTTTTCTTATGATTTTCTGTAGTTGTTGTTAGTTTGAAGTGCTAAGTATCTGCCATTCCCATTTACTTCAGCGAGGGTTGATATAGTGAGAGTTTCTTGTATTGCCATGAATTGTTTTTCACTATTCCCATAAGGCATGCACGGGATAGAGATTTCTCTTGCTAAGACTGCATCAGAATGGACATCCTTACATGAATTCACAGTTCTACAAGAACCAGAGGTCACACAATGCAAAAATGCAATGAATAGGCAGCAGGTTTAAAACAAACAAAAGGCAGTTTTTCGTCACACAACATACCATCAACTTTTGTAGCTCCTTGCCAGGGAATGTGCTGAAAGCCAAAACTACAACACGGTTCAAAAAAAGAATTAGATAAGTTAATGGAGAGCAGGTCATCAATGGCTATTAGCCAAGAGGATCAGAGTTGCAACCACACACTCTGCACGTTCCTTCCCTCTGACTTCTAGAAGCTAGGAGTGGATGATAAGGGATAGATCCTTCAATGATTGCCTCATCTGTTCATAATCTCTGAAACACATGGCACTGGCCACTGTTGGTTAGATGTATATATTGTGTTAGATGTACCATTGGTCTGACCCAGTATGGCCATTCTTATATTTTTGAGGCTACATTTAGACTGCAGGCTTCTTTCAGAAGAAGCTTTTCTGGAAGAGATCTACACAGCAAAAGCACATCGAAAAAGCAATTTGCTTTTTCTAAAGATAGTGTCCACCCTGAATGGATGTTATCTCGCTTTAAGCTGTGATTACTATAGACAAAGTGGCCACCAGGGCACCTGTGCTTTTTCCTCCTTCCTCTTCTTTCGAAAGAACTTCCTCTTCCCCGTCCACATACACCTTTTTCTGAAAGATAGCTAACGTGGAAGATAGCTAATGTGACACCAATATTTAAAAAGGGGTCTAGAGGTGATTGTGGCAATTACAGACCGGTAAGTCTAACGTCAATACCAGGCAAATTAGTTGAAACTGTAGTAAAGAATAAAATTGTCAGACACATGGATGAAAATAATTTGTTGGGGGGAAAGTCAACATGGCTTCTGTAAAGGGAAACCATGCCTTACTAAGCTGCTAGAGTTCTTTGAGGGGGTCAACAAATATGTGGACAAGGGGGATCCAGTGGATGCAGTATACTTAGATTTCCAGAAAGCCTTTGACAAGGTCCCTCACCAAAGGCTCTTAAGTAAAGTTATCATGGGATAAGAGGGAAGGTCCTTTCATGGTTAAAAGACAAGAAGCAAAGGGTAGGAATAAATGGTAAGTTTTTGGAGTGGAGGTAACTACTGGAGTCCCCCAAGGGTCTGTCCTGGGACCCATCCTATTCAACTTATTTATAAATGATTTAGAGAAAGGGGTAAACAGTGAGGTGGCAAAATTTGCAGATGATACCAAACTGCTCAAGATAGTTAAGACCAAAGCAAACTGTGAAGAGATTCAAAAAGATCTCACCAAACTAAGTGATTGGGCAATAAAATGGCAAATGAAATTTAATGTTGATAAATGTAAAGTAATGCACATTGGAAAACATAGTCCCAACTACATATACAATATGATGTATATTTGGCTAATTTGGCTAATTTGGCTGTAGACTAATTTGGCTACAGTTACTCAAAAGAGAGATCTTGGAGTCACTGTGGATAGGTCTCTGAAAACTTCCACTCAGTATGCAGCAGCAGTGAAAAAAGCAAACAGAATGTTAGGAGTCATTAAAAAAGGGATAGAGAATAAGACAGAAAATAGCTTATTGCCTCTATATAAAACCATGGTACGCCCACATCTTGAATACTGCATACCGATATGGTTGCCTCATCTCAAAAAAGATATATTGGCATTGGAAAAGGTTCAGAAAAGGGCAACAAAAATGATTAGGGGTTTGGAACGGGTCCCATGTGAAGAGAGATTAATAAGACTTAGACTTTAGAAAAGAGGATGCTAAGGGGGAATATGATAGAGGTCTATAAAATCATGACTGGTATGGAAAAAGTGAATAAGGAAACGTTATTTACTTAATTCCACAATATAAGAACTAGGGGTCTCCAAATGAAATTAATAGGCAGCAGGTTTAAAACAAACAAAAGGAAGTTTTTCTTCTCTCAGCACACAGTCAATCTGTGGAACTCCTTGCTAGAGGATGTGGTAAAGGCTAGAACTTTAACAGAGTTAAAAAAAGAGCTATATAGATTCATTGAGGTTATGTCCATCAATGGCGATTAGCCAGGATGAGTAGGAATGGTCTCTGTTTCTCTGTAAGTGGAAGATGGGGGAGGGACCACGTGAGGATTACCTGTTATGATTCCTCCCTCTGGGGTATCTGGTATTGGCCACTGTCAGGAGACAGGATACTGGGCTCGATGGACCTTTGGGCTGACCCAGTATGGTCGTTCTTATGTTCTTTTGTTCTTATGAAAGAGCTCTTTCGGAAAAAGGCTTCTTCCTTGTAGAAAGAGGTTTACCAATGTTGGAAAACTCTGTAGTGTAGATATAGCCAAAGATAGCAAGAAGCTGTTACCAACCTTTCCAAAAATCAAGTAAAAGCTAAAGAGAAATGCAGAGCTACACAAACAGGGAATTCTCTATATCCATTTCTTAAATGGCAAATGTTGCTCCCAAGGGAGGCAGGGAAGAGATAGGGTCACAACCTCTTCCAGCCTGCTCTGTGGATCAGGCCTGAAGCGAGCAAGCTACAGCTCTGTAGAGGTTTGATAATAGGTGTGCTCCCCCCAGGTGAAGAGATGCTCCACACTGACTTTGCACAATGCCTAGTGGGTACCACCTGTCTTTGTAAAGTAGAGTGCTAGCTAAAGAGTTCCCAAATCTAAAACAACAGAGAATTTGCTCTTTGGATCATTTTTTTAAACCACAGCTACTTCCTCTGCCATTAACTTATTCTCTGTTCCTCTCCATTTCCTAAACTTAAAATAAACAGTCATATAAGGATTATTGGAGAGAGAATCCTTTTTTAAAAAATCGCTTAATTAAGACTATTCAGGTATTCATGAAGTACTGAAATATGGATAATGACTTGAAGATGTCACTAAAATGATCATCTGTCCCCAATTAATATTGATGCATTGCAGTTGTGAGAGCTTTTAATGATCGCATTACTGGGAAATTATTGCTGCTCATATAATTTGTCCTTATAATCATGTATTTATCATAGATACAAAAGACAAGTTCCCCAAGAGGCCCATTAAAACTCTTATTCTGCTGATTCTTAATTGGTAGAGAAGACAGTCTTTACAGTTTCTTTTGAAAGAGCAACTGAGTTTTTATCAATAAAAGTATCTCTTTTTAATTACAATATATGCATGCTACACATGCTGTACGTTTCATGGACATGGAATGTAAAACCAGCTATCTGTGATGGAGAAAGAGGAATGTATGACCATTTTACAGCTATCAGGCTGACTTCTGTTCACAAATTGCACTGAAAACCAGCTGGGTGGAGTAAAAAAATTGAAAATTACAATAATTCTGCTTATCCAGTTTAAAGCACGGTCCTGCAAGACCATTTATTCACAAGACCATTTATTAGGCAAGTAGTTTCACTGAAATGGGATTATTCACCACATAACTAATCACATGAGTATAGGATCACGTCCCCCCCCCCCCCATACACTAATGCCACTGGTATCCATAGCATGTTTTCAGAAATATAGATTTCAGATAATTGGTTTTTACAAATTGGAGGTATGTCTACACTTAGGGATAAATTCAAATTAAGATATACAACTTCAGCTATGCTACTTGCATAGCTTAAGCCAAAGTACCTTAACTTGAATTTTGGCACCATCCACACTGCGGAAAGTCAAAGGGAGCACTCTCTCCCCTTTGATTTCCCTTACTCCTCGTAAAAGCAGGACTACCAACATCGATAGGAGTGCCCTCTCAGTTTGAATTAGCATGTCTTCACTAAACCTGCTGATTCGAACCCCGGAAGATCAACTGCAGCTTCTTCGATCTTCTTTGTAGTGTAGACATACCCTCAGAGATTAAATTAGGGTTCCATTATTAAATCTTAATCAGCCACTTAATTCCTAGTCAAATTTAATTATCTGGCTATGTCTAAACTGCAAGCTTCTTTCAGAAGAAGCTTTTCCAGAAGAAATCTTCTGGAAAAGCTTATTTGAAAAGAGAGTGTCCACACAGCAAAAGTGCAATGAAAAAGAGGTGTGCTTTTTCAAAAAATAGCATCCACATCGATTAAGTTGTGAATAGTATGGATCGAGTGGCCCCCAGAGCATCTGTGTTATTTCCTGGAGGCCTCTTCTTTCAAAAGAACTCCCTCTTCTGCATCCACACATGCCTTTTTCCGAAAAAGCTTTTTCGGAAAAAGGTTTCTTCCTCGTAGAAAGAGGTTTACCGCTGTTGGAAAAACCCCTCCATTCTTTTGACTTTCTGTTGAAAGAACTCAATAGCAGTGTGGATGTAAAAATGGCCATTTTTCTGGAAAAACGCTGCAGTGACTGCCTCCATAAACAAATTACAACTAAATGTTATTTTCCCTGTATATTTCTATCAGTGAATGAAAAATGAACATGGCCATTGGGCACACTTTTTATTATGATTAAAATTCTAGAATCCCAAAATTGAAGTCTGATGGCTGTGCAGTTTAGCATGGTATCTACTGGACCTGTATCCCCTGCAGATACAAAGTGTATAAAATCTATGGACTAATATATATGAAATTCACTGGTGGTTCCTGCAGTCCTAGTGCAAGCAAATCTGTTCGTCACAATGGATAGTCTGCCTATAAACAGACTTGAGAAACATACACACCTCTAAAGGGAAAGGATTAAGCTGTGAAATCCTAAATCTGTTCACATAGATAGCTCCTTCTATTAGCTAATCTGTCATAGGGAAGAGATTATGGACTAAATTCTGTTCTGAGTGAAATTGGTATGAACCTTGAGTAACATAACTGATTTTCATGAAAATGACAGCAGAAACTGGTTCTCATTTTGTAACTCTTATTCCTTCCCTTCCCTTTCATAAGTACTTCACCAAGATTCACTTATACCATATTAATGAGGAAACAATGTTTTCCATGCAGGCTGAGAACTGGTAAAGACCACTGCTGGCTCTGGGATACATATAAGTGTGTGTGTGTGTGGTTGCAAGCATTCTCACTGACCAAACACACGATTGCTTTGACACCACTGCATAGTGAGACGATATTTACCTTGCTCTGCAAGTCATTCTTCTGAAATATCCTTCCTTAACCCCTAGATATATTGTCTGGTGGATAGGCTCTGGGCTTTTTGTTTTTATTTTGCTTTGCTTTGTTTTGCTTTGTTTTGTTTTGCCCGGGGTTCTGTGCTGTATAATACAAAGCTCAATCATTTCTTTAATATAGTTTTAGTTTATTATAAAATACTTTTTTTAGTATTAAGCTGTTCCCTGGGGATGCTTTTCATGTTTACCCATTATTGCATCTAGGTTCTCCCACTCCCTTAAGGAACTCAAGGATATATTCTCACAGAACATCTTCCAGGATGTAGAGACTGAAAAATCTATTCTGTATTGCAATACTTCCTTCTAGGATGAATTAATTACAATATGCAGTTTTCTACACTGAGAACAATAGTTGGCAAATACCATATTCTTTTAATTTCCTACATTTTTTTAAAGCTTTGGCAGCTTGTGTCTTTTTACAAAAATGCAATCTCTCTTTCCTGACAGGGATTGTTTTGTTTCATTGTTGTGTGATCAACATGGCTGAGATACTGTAGTAATCCCCCAATTAAATCACTTAGAGCCTGGCAGAAAAGTTACATGAGATGCTGCAATTTGCACTCTAGAGAGATGTGCAGTATATTTTAATGAATCCAAAACCAAGATAAAAGATCCAAGAATAAAGTGGAAAGGTACTAAGGGAGAAATCCAGCATTTCCTATACAAAGCTGAGTAATCAGGCTTTAGAATCATAGAACCATATAGTTAGAAGGGACTGCAAAAGTCATCTAGTCTAACCCCTGCTAAAGATGCGGAATTTCTTGTGTCTAAACCACCTGAGAGAGATGACTGACTGGCCTCCTTTTATAAAACTCCTGTGAAGGAGCTTCCCACAATCTCTCTAGATCAGGGGTGGGCAGATGACTGGAGTTATGAATTTAGGATGTGCAGACCCAAAATAAATAGGAGAGTGGAAGTGAAGGGATGAGGGGGAAAAAGGAGGGGGGGTGGCAGACAGGGAGCTAGAGGGAATCAGTAAGTATCTGAAGACTGGGTAGTTAAAACAAAGCAGATAAGAATCAAAGTCAACTGATAGTATTCTTCCTGACATAGGAGTCTACACAAAGAGCTGTTTGCACCTTCAACGGTTGTTAAGTTGGTAGTGCCCCAACTAACTTTCATCACGATTGAGTCCATTAGCATGTGAATTGAATTTGCAGAGGAACTCTAATCCCAATGTTTCTCTGTGTATCTGGCTAGTAGAACTGGTTTGTGACAAGACAGCTACTTGAAGATCTTTTAAACAGTGATCAGGAAGATTGAAGTTTTCCCCAATAGGTTTCTGTATGTTTCCTTTACGTATATCTGATTTGTGTCCATTGATTCTTTCCCGCAGAAACTGTCCAGTTTATCCAATATATATAGCAGTGGGGCATTGCTGGCATTTGGTGGTATATATCAAATTACTAGATGTGCAGTCATATGACCTTTTGATTTGGTAGCTTATGTTGTTGGCTCCAGTGATGAATTCACTAGTATAGATATGTGGGCAGAGTTGGCATTGTTTTTGGTTGCATTGTTTTGGGCTGGATTCCTGGATTCTTATGATGTGGTTGTGTGGCATGGTTACCAGAAATAATTCGTTTCAGGTTGGGGGGTTGTCTATAAGCAAGAATAGGCTTTTCTCCCAAGGCCTCTGAGAGTGAGGGATCATGTTCCAAGATGGGCTGTAGATTGTGTATAATGCGCTGGAGGGGTCTGAGTTGTGGACTATAGGAAATAACAAGTGGAGTTCTGTTATTTTCTCTTTTGGGTCTGTCTTGAAGTAGTTCATTTCTGGGTACTTTTTTGGCTCCGTCAATTTGTTTTTTCACTTCTCCAGGTGGGTATTTCAGTTTTAGAAATGTTCTGAAAAGATCCTGTAGGTGATTGTCTCTGTCTGTGGGGTCAGAGCAAATCCAGTTTTATCTTAGGGCTTGGCTGTATACAATAGACTGAGAAATGTGTCTGGGATGGAAACTGGAGGCAGGAAGGTAAGTGTAGCGGTCGGTGGGTTTCTGATACAGGGTGGTGGAAATTTGTCCATTATTTAACTGTATTGTAGTGTCCAGGAAGTCTATAAAGTTAGTCTATAAAATGCTACCAGACCATTTGTTGTTTTTTTGTAATTTATCCTGTACAGACTAACTCAGCTACCCCCTGAAGCTTCTGTGTCCTAACTATGGGCTGCTTATTGCCAATCCCTATCCTAGGCAGTTGTTTCCATTGTCTTGCTCTTCTTACAACTGGGAAGTTCTTCTGAGATTTAATCTAAATCTGGTGTGCTGAAGTTTGTACCCATTGCCTCTTGCCCTGCCCTCTTTGGTAAAAGAGAATATTTATTCCATCTATCTTATAGCAGCCTTTCACTTATTTGAAGATCATTATCACATCACACTTTAATCTCCTCTTTTCCAGATTAAACATACTCAGTTCCTTCAGCTTTTGCACGTATGGCTTATTTCCATTCCTTTGATCATCTTTGCCACTTCCCTCTGTATCCTATCCAATTTTTCTACATCAGGGCTTCTCAACTTTGGAAGCTCAGGGGGCCGCAATGATCCTTACAGCATTACAGCACATGTGGAGTGCCCGCAACTTAAGTGTGGTTGCATATACATGAAATATATATGCAAATATATGCAAATAGCTTCTTTCACACTGACGGGCATAAATATGAAGATTAAGGCAAGACTACACAACATGCAGGCCCCATTTAAGTCAGTACTGCTGCTACTAATAAAATGCAATATTTACCTGGTTTCTACCCATATGACAGCACTTTAATGAGCAAGGACAGTACAGGAATTTAACTACTAAAACACATATCAACAGAAGACCATTATATTGACTTGTTGTGGTGTGTGTTCCCAGTGGAGGCCATGTTCAAAGGATCCCACCCGCAGGCCACAAGTTGAGTCCCATGTAAATCTAAACCACACCACAGGCCACAAACAAATGGGGCTGCGGGCTGTATGCAGCCCGAGGGCCACGTGTTGAGTAGTCCTGCTCTACATCCTGGTGACCAAAATTGGACACAGAACTCCAGTTGAGGTATAACCAGGGCAGAATGGAGCAATTCTATCACCTCCCATGACTTGCACGCTGTGCCTCTGTTAATGCAATCTAAAATTGTATTTGCTTTTTTTTTTTACAAGAGCATCACATTTCTGACTTATGTTGAGGTTATGGGTTCACATAAACTCCCACAGCCTTCTCATGAGTTCTGCTAAAAGCCAGTTATCCCCATTCTGGTTTTGTGCATTTGGTTTTTGGTTTTAGTTTTTCTTCCCTAAACGCAGCACTTTGCATTTGTGTTTGTGGAATTTCATTTTCTTGCTGATAGCCCAATTCTCCAGTTTATCAAGATCCTTCCATCCTCCAAAGTGTTGGCAACTTCCCCAGCTTTATGTCATTTGCAGATCTGAACAGCATGCTTTCTATTCCTACACCCAAATCATTAATAAAGAGGTTAAACAACAACAAATCCTCACAGAACCCCACTTGAGACCACGCTCCCATCCAATATCATTTGATTAATAGTTACACTCTCTTTGCGGTTGTTTAACCAATTATGTGTCTAGTTAATGGTAGTTCTGCTGAACCTACATTAATCCAGATTACTAATAAGAATGTCATGTGGGATAGTGTCAAAAATCTTTCTGAGGGCTAGGTGTATTGTGTTCACTGCATTCCCCCTGCCTACCAAACCAATTACCCTGTCAAAGAAAGAAAACAAGCTGACTTTTACATGATTTGTTCTTAATAAACCCATGTTGACTTCTAGAGACTATCCTTTGTTCACTATTTATTCACAAATTGAATGTGTTATACATTGCTCTAGTAACTTCCCAGGTATCAAAGTCAGGCTGATTTGTCTATAGTTCCCTGGCTTCCCCTTTCCCTCTTTTTAAATAAAGACACCATGTACATACTTCCTTGGTGACATGTGTCTGCTTCCATTTCCCGTATACATCTCTTTAGATATTTAGATAATTAAAAAGCTCTTTGTGTAGCCACTTTGCCTCCTGAGCTCTTTTTATCTTTCTTCTGTATCAGAATACCTCAATGTTGAGCATTAGTACATCTTTTACACCTTTTAGGAATTGCCAGTCCCTTTTGACTCCTTTTCTGTCTCACTGGTCTTTCCATGAGACTTTACCTATTATTTCTCTAAGTTGTATGAAATCAGCCTTTCTGAAGGCCACTGTCCTTGTTTAGTCATTTTCAGGCCCTTTTCCATATGATCTTGAATTCTATAAGATCCTGGTCATTTCCTCCCAAATTCCTGACCACCTTAATATTTGCAATGGATTCATCCATGTTGGTCAAAAGCAGATTAAAAATGAATGACCTTCTAGTTGTTTTGTCAATTTTCTGAATTAAAAGTTGTCCCCTACACATGCTAAGAATGTGCAGGACATATTATATTTTGCTGTAATAGTCTTTGAACAGATATCAAGGAAGTTAATATCCCCCATTATTACTCAGGTCTGTTGCTAATCTGATTATCTGTTTGTAGAATGACTTATCCCCTTTTTCTTCCTGATGTGGTGGTCTATAATATTCTACCCCCATGGCATCACTACCGTTTAAGTAAATACATAGCATTATGTGTTTGTGTGTGCACACAGTTGTATAGAGGAGAGAAATTACCCCCTAATTTGAAGGCAGTGAGGCTGTAACACAGTTCCTAGACATTATTCTGGTTGATTGCATAAAAAGTCTAAATAGCATGTTCAACCCCTTATTCACTTTTCAGAAGTTTTAATTTTCTGCAGTCAAGCAGTAATAGATTTCATATGCACCCCACTCTTCAGACCAACCCTATATTTTCCTGTGTACCGCCACATGTAGAGTTAGCAGGAAAAGGAGGAAAAGCTCTTATGTGGGACATTGGGTGTGATGAGGTCCCAGTATTTATTCTCTCTGCCCACAGCTCCTTCCCAAGGCCAAGTTATGCAGTGGACTTTTTCTCTCCCTCTATACGAGATTAAAGCATCACTAAATTCTGGTATTTGCCATTTATTATTGTTCTGAACATCTAATCCTTATGTATGTCCAGCCAAAATCTTTTACATGGTTTTCACCATCAAAACTTGATCCAGATTTCACCATCAAAACTTGAAAAAAAAAAATTTCTCCTGATTACAGAATATATACCTATCTCACAAATGAATATCATGACAAAAGTGGAGAGAAATAACTTGAGTACATTCTCAAACACTGGAATAACCTTGGGCCATGTAAAATTAGAATTTTGGTGAGTGGGTTAGTGATATGATGTATCCTCATGTCTCTGAGCTGCCATCTTGAGCTCTCAAGTCTGAGCTTTCACTCTATATTGTCTTTAGCATTTTTAGTTGAAAAGAAAATCTTCAAAATATTAACAGTGCCATGGATGCAGTAGCACCTGGCTGAGTTTTGCTTTCACATAGGAGTTAGTTAAACCTGGAACAAAAAAATAAAGTCCAAAAGCTTCAGTGCAATACTGGAACAATTCATATCAATTCTCGGCCAGTTGAAACATCTAAATGTTGTATAATCCTTTTGCAAGCATGGCAATGTTTAAACATTAACAGTGCTGGTAACATTATGAAGAATAACTCATATGCATGCTCAGTGGCTATCACTCAAATACCCAGAAACCCCCAAAACCTCTGCATTATTTTCTGGTAATATTTATATTTATTTCATGGTTCACCAACAAGCAAGGTCTGGGCTTACTTTTCCTAAGATTCCACCAACATTCCACATGATGATGACATGAGAAGTCATTCTTTCGCTCTACTCTGCGCTGATTAGTCCTTAATTGGAGTACAGTACTGTGTCCAGTTCTGGGCACCACATTTCAAGAAGGATGTGGAGAAATTGGAGAAGGTCCCGAAAAGAACAACATGAATGATTAAAGATCTAGAGAACATGAGCTATGAGGAAAGACTGAAAGAATTGGGCTTGTTTAGTCTGGAAAGGAGAAGACCGAGAGGGGACATGATAGCAGTTTTCAAGAATCTAAAAGGGTGTCACAAGGAGGAGAGAGACAAATAGTTCTCCTTGGCCTCTGAGGACAGGAAAAGAAGCAATGGGCTTAAACTGCAGCAAGGGAGGTTTAGGTTGGACATTAGGAAAAACTTCCTAACTGTCAGGGTGGTTAAAAATTGGAATAAATTGCCTAGGGAGATTATGGAATCTCCATCTCTGGAGATATTTAAGAGCAGGTTGGATAGACATCTATCAGGGATGGTCTAGATGGTGCGTGGTCCTGCTGTGAGGGAAGGGAACTGGACTCGGTGACCTCTCAAGGTCCCTTCCAGTTCTAGTGTTCTCTGTGGGTACGTCTACACTGTGGGGGGTTTCCGGGATACTGGAGGTATCCCAGAAAAACTCCGCCGCGTCCAAGGAACACATTTACTCTTCCGCTTTTTTTTGAAGAATACCTTGTTCTAAGAGGGATAAAGGCTCTGCTGAAAGAGGAAGTTTTTCCACCATTTGGCCCCATTTAGATGGGGCCAAATGGTGGAAAAGCCTCTTCTGAAAAAGCAATTGGAAAAAGCTTTACAGCTGTTTATGTCAGATGTGGCCACCATCCTAGCCAACAAAGACTGATTAAGAGGCAATTTTTTCATTTGGTTCCTGGGTTTCCTGAAATCTGGGATTGTTTAGAAGAAAAGTTTTGGTCTTTCCTTTGCTTTTTCCTAGAGCTACACACACTTCTTTTGAAGAACCTGAAACTCTAAAAATGCTCTTTGTATTTCAACTAAAGAAAATGGTTGAAATGATTTAATCTATTTATAGATGAAATAAAAAAAAATCTCTTACATCTGACCTGACAAGTCATATACCAGTTTTGGCTATATATGATTTAAGGAAGCTGGGTTATAAACTCAGAAATGTGGTTTATAATAGAAACAACTGACCCTGAACTTAAATGTTGCAAGCCCTGTGCTATAATAGCTGCTGCTTGGCACTATTTTTCTATGTATCACGCCAGACAGACAAAAAATAAGCTGCTCCTATATTAACTTGTAGGTTAGGTTGTCCATACCCAGGCATTCCATTTCTCCTTTTTCCATGGCAGTTGCATCCCATGTTTCTAAGATTCAGTGACAAAGGAAAGTTAATCTTGACTGAGATTCTTCCAGTCAAAATGGCTGCTCTGGAGAATATCAGCTTTTATTTGTGTTTTTTGGGCTTTGAGGGTGTTTGTTTGTTTGTTTGTTTGTGGGGGTTTGTGGGGGGTTGTTTGTTTTCTTAGATTAGGTCAAAAGGAAACAATTTGTGCTTTTCAGGGGAAAAAAGCCACCAATCCATATTCTGACAGAGATAATGGATATGGGAAAACTGAAGAAAGTTTTTGTTGTGAAAATACTGTGCAGAGAAATATACTTTGGTTGGATACTTCTATCAACATAACTCAGAAAACTAAAGACTATGGCCATGCATATGAGTATTATACTGTGCTAAAGAGGCTATAAGTCAAAGCACTTGAAGTTCACTTGTGTGTGAAATAAAACCTTTAAGACTGAATAAAAAGCAGTTCTAAGACATTTTCACTTTCATTTAGAGCCGGTTGAGGCATACACACAGCTTGCTGGAGATTTCCAAGCAGATATACAGAAAGCTCCTGAAAATTAAATAGAATCCAGTCCTTTGATGAGCTAGTAGCAACTTTAACTGAGCCAAGCCAGAAAATCTGATCTTCTATTAGGTTCTGCACACATTAGTAAATGATGCATTAACTGAAGAGCCAACCAGGAAACATACCAATATGCCACAGTAAATTTTGTTGCAGTATTGTGTAAAAGCATGTATGGCTTGTCCCAAAATCTGCATAAAGTGTTTATACACAAGATAGAAAGGATAACGGTGACTCCATAGGAAAAAAATAGAGCAAATCTGGATCTCACTGATGTAATGTAGAGGTACTCACATGAAGAAAGATTGCAAGATTGGGCCTTAAAACAGTAAATAATCTATGAGTCTATAAGCCCAGAATGAGATAATATGTAATAGGGAAGACAGGGCTATTATCCAAGTAATATCTTATGACAGCTCTTGAGGCAACACCTCATAATAAGGGACAGATCCTCAGATGGTGTAAGTTGGAATAACTCTTTCAATTGACTGATTTACAACAGCTGAGGATCTGTGGTCTCATAAATTCTAATAATGTGTGAGGTATCTTTTTTCACACTCACTTTTACCCTCTTATGCACCAGTATAGCAGGACCTGCATGCATGCCTTCCTTAGAACAGGCTGCACAGTTTTAAGCATTCATCTTCAGGGCACTCTTTGAAGAAGTAACCATTAAATGTTCCTTCCTTTACAGCAGAAGAATTAATAGCTGTTGCATTAAGTACTGCTTACATTGTTTAACGAGCAGTCTTTTATCATGTCAAGTTAATGATAATGCCAATCAAGAAGGTATACTGTATGTTAAGATGTGCAAATGAGACATTAGCTTAAATGAAGATGCTGTCATCTTTAAATTGTGAGCCAGCATGCCAATTTTGCAATAACTTTTTTAAGGAAAGAAGAATGTAAGAGATTACAAAATATACAGCCCTAATCATGCTCAAGCATAACTCTGTTTTGTGCAATGTGAACACAGAGCACAGCTTGAGATCATGATAACTTGAATATAACACATTTGTAACACCTAGATACTTACAACAGAAAAAGTAAATAATGAAAGTAATGAAATTACAAAAACAATACTTATCTCTGCATACCTGTATAAATTAATCATTGTCCTTCATTTTGGAGCTGAATTCAGACCTTTTCTGGAGGTAACACATTAAATTGTCCTGTAGCAGCACTTACGAATGATGCAGGGAAACCTCTTAAGTCTAGTAGAGCTGTACAAACCTAGAAGAGCTTGGTGGCTGGGGAGGGTAAAGTCTACTAGAAGGTTCAGTTCCCCAGCTCTGCATATAATTAGGTTATTAATTTATTCACAGATGCTGCATCTTTGTAA
Source organism: Rafetus swinhoei (assembly GCA_019425775.1). Lineage (NCBI taxonomy): Eukaryota > Metazoa > Chordata > Testudines > Trionychidae > Rafetus > Rafetus swinhoei. The sequence goes on along the minus strand of CM033437.1, from coordinate 181,944,272 downwards.
CCTAAACTAGACCTGGTTAGCAGAATGTTGTTCCTTCATAATATATAGATTAGTCAAAAGCAAAATATTTTACAGAAATATATTGATTTTAACACAAATTTGTTTAGAAAGAAACAATTTTGTTTTGATTGTTAAGTTTAAAATAATGTATGATATAAAAATCAAAATTAGAACTAAACACTTCAGTTGACACAAATTTTGACATTTTCTTTCAGAACTGAATGACAAACAATATTTTGCAATTGTATTGGTTTTGTTCTATTTCCAAACAGCTTTTTTTTACATGGCAGAATTTCCTGACAAAGAGAAAATCTGGTTCTTGCCCAGTTGTTCTTGAAACATTTAATATAGTAGCTGAAAGGTGGGTACAATTTTCTCCTGCTGATTTAATGTAAACTAAATACAATTTAAAAATATGAATATGGATTTTTTGAAAATTGAAATGTATAAGAACATTTTGTGGGGCAAATCCAAAAAGAGAAGAGTGGGAATCTTTGCAAAACCTTAGCACATAAAGCCCTGATTCTTAGCTAATAGATTAAGTAAAACTATCTAATTAGGAAGTTTAAAAGTTTACAAACCCATGGCATGTAAATATCAGAAAGAATATTTGGTTTCGATAAAAATAATAATGCCATTTTCTGATGTGCTCCTGTGAGTTTTATTACTGTGGTGGATCAATTGTTCCTTTTCATCTGTGCAAAAGGCTTCAAAGCCAACACAAAAAGTAAAGGAAACAATAGATATCACTGCCTCCTCACTCTGTATAATTCAAAAAGGGAGGAATTAACTCCATCCATTTGCTTTTGAGCTGGTGTAAAGAGCAGTTATTCATTTAAGGAATTATAAGCCAGAGTCCACATGGGACAGGACTTAATACAGAAAGTTCCAGCTGTTCTATGAACAGCTTTCTCTGAATCCAGTGATATAAAGAGAAATGGATTTTTCTTAGATTTGACATTATGGAGGACTCCAGTTAGTCTCTGAACATTGCCTGATGTTTGTCTAGTCTCAATGAATCTGGTTTCATCTTGATATATATAACTTGAAAGCCCAGACCGGAATTGAATATCATCTGTTTTTGCTAAAATGATTATGTCATGATTCAGTAAAGATATGGGCCTATAGGAACTCCATAAAGAAAGGTCTTTTCCATCTTGAGGGAAAACAAAAACAGTTGCTTCTTTCACTGGTTGCGGATGCTCAACCCCTACAGGATAGCACTGAAGTTACTTATCAAGGGTCCCATTAATGTCTTCTTAAACACATTGTAGAATTCAGCTGGAAAGCATTCAGGTTCTGGAGTTTTTATACCTTAAAGCCTAGCATGTATGTGGGCATAAGTTTTCATGGGCAAAGACCCACTTCATCAGATGCAAGGAGTGGAAATACACTCCATGCATCTGACAAAGTGGGTCTTTGCACACAGAAGCTTATGTCCAAATAAATCTGTTAGGGTATGTCTACACTTGCAGCCTATTTCGGAATAGGGCTGCAAATGTAGGCATTCGAATTAATCAAGCCGGGATTTAAATATCCCGTGTTTGATTTAGATCTTCTGGTCGGCGCCATTTTTGAAATTTATAAACCCGGAATAACTGCCCATGTTTACACGCGGCAGTGAGACGGGCGTTCGAAATAAAGTCCTATTTCGAACTACCAGTTAAACCTCATTGCAGGAGGAATAACAGGCAATTTGAAATAGGGCTTTATTTTGAATGCCCGTTTCACTGCCGTGTGTAGATGCCGGCAGTTATTCTGGGCTTGTAAATTTCAATAATGGCTCCCGGCCAGGAAGATGCAAATCAAGCATGGGATATTTAAATCCCGGGCTTGATTTGCTATTCTGAATGCCTACATTTGCAGCCTTATTCCGAAACAGGCTGCAAGTGTAGACATACCCTTAGTCTTTGAGGTGCCACAGGACTCCTTATTGTTTCAGAACTTGGAACATTTGAACTATCAAGATTTTTATAATAAACAGCAAATATAGCATATTTTATTTGGATGTGTAACAACTTTCTGTTGATTGTTCTTAATTGGTGGAATAACATGTTGCTCTTGAATCCCTTTAAGCTTTTGAGACAATAGGCTATCCCTTTTGTTTCTTTTTTATAAAACTTCTACTTTGCGAACCTAAGAGCTTTTCAGTGGCATCTGTCAGTAACATGTTCAACTTTCCTCTGATATTAGTTAATTGCTGATATTTTTTCTAAATCTTTTTTGATGAGTGCCTTATAATTTGTATCTTATTCTAGTTCTATTTTTATCTGCTTATAGTTTGAATTGATGCCTAAATATTGTTTTACTTGTATCTCATAGAGAGCCTTTTTTTGTTTTGCATACCATTTATTTGGGAGTATCGAACAATGTCTATTTTAATTGCTGCAATCCAAGCTTTGTCTTGGAGAAGCAAGCAGTTCATTTTCCACTAAAATGATCTTTGGGACCAAGCAAGCTATTACTTCCACTGGTGGATGATCTGACCATGTAATGTGGCCTATTTAGACTAACATTAAATCTATTCTAGTGTATAACTGATGAGGGTGTGAATAAAATGTGTAATCCCTTTCCCTTGGGTGCAATTCTCTCCAGCAATCTGAGAGATTGAATTGTTGGCATAGAAAAGTCAATGCTCTGCATGCTTCCCTATCTGCATGGCTTTTCTTAAAATCATATCTGTCCCAGTAAGGAGTTAGGGAAGTCTATTCCAAGAATAATTTCCCCTTGCTCAAAAGCACTGAAGTGTTTTAAAAAAGTCTTTTAAAAGGTTTTTTTCTTTTCTTTTTTACTTTGGGAACATACATTAAGCCCATTGTAATTAGCATAGCAATTGTGCTCTTCAACAATATAAATAATCCCTCTTTATCCTTAAACTGATTTTTAATCTAAAAAAGTACGTTTGATAAATATTATGCCCCCTCCTATCATCTTTTCCTTTTCCTTTTATTTAGCTTAGCTAAAGCAAAATATGTTTGTTGAAACAAACATTTCATGATCATAATTTTTCACTCCAAAAATTGGTATCTTGGACTGGTATAATCTAGGTTTGCTTAGTCAGTTTGATTAAGATCAGCAAGTTTTTTTCTCCTTTTGATTATATTATTTAACCTTAGAATTTCAACTATATTACTTTTTTAAAACAGAGACATTGAGGCTGTGTCTAGACTGGCAAGATTTTGTGCAAAAGCAGCCGCCTTTGCGCAAAAACTTGCCAGCTGTCTACACTGGCCGCTTGAATTTGCGCAAGAGCAATGACTTTGTAATGTACAAAATCAGTGCTTCTTGCGCAAATACTTCATGCTCCCACTGAAAAAGCCCTCTTGCGCAAGAATACTTGCGCAAGAGGGCCAGTGTAGACAGCGAAGAACTGTTTTGCAAAAAGCCCGATGGCTAAAATGGCGATCGGGCTTTCTTGCGCAAAATCGCTGCTAGATTGGCCACGGATGCTTTTGCGCAAAAGCACTTTTTGCGCAAAAGCATCCGTGCTAATCTAGACGCGCTTTTGCGGAAATACTTTTAACGGAAAAACTTTTCCGTTAAAAGTATTTCCGCAAAATCATGCCAGTCTAGACGCAGCCTGAGAGTAATCATTTAGCTTATTGAAAACATCTCATATTAATGTGTTTCTCTGACTGTTTGATAAAATAACCCTTCTGTTGCCAGTGTCTCTTTCTTCCATGGCACCTTTAAGACTAGCAATTTTATTATGGCATAAACTTTCATGATATGCATGCTGCATTCATTGGCTATTGCTTGGTTTCTGTTTGTAAACTTCCATATCTATTTCTTGTATTAATTCTCTTCCTCCCTCCCCCATTCCTTCCCCTCTTCTAGATTCCCTTTCTTCTAAATCCATCAATCATATATATAATAGCCCAATGTCTGTGACTCTGTAACGCTGAAACGCTGAAACGCTGGCTGTTCCCTCTGGGCGGCATTGTTGCCTCCCGCAATGGCGCTCGGCTGGCTGACTTCTGCACCGGTCAGCTGGGCCGCTGCGCGGGAGCAAGTGGTGCAAGTGGCTGTTTGGGGTCCACGCTCCCCATGCAGCACGGGGGTGCTGCATGGGGAGTGTGGGGCCGAAACGGCTGCTTGTGCTGCTTGCTTCTGCGTGGTGGCCCGGCTGAGCGGTGCAGAAGTCAGCCAAGCGCCATGGCGGGAGGCAACAGTGCTGCCCAGAGGGAACAGCCAGGAGCCGGGGCCTGGATGAGTATGCATCTCTGACGTCAGGAAAGGGCGCCCGGATTCAAAAGGAGGAAAGCAGAGCAGACACGGAGGAGACAGAGGGGAGAACGGAGGAGGCAGAGAGGAGGTGGAGGACAGCGAGAGAGAGACACAGCAGGAGGAGGAGAAGAGAAACACAGAGTGAGAGGTGGGAGGGGGAGAAGAGAAAGAGAGAGAGAAGGAGAGAGAGGCAGGAGGCGGACGAGAGCTGAGAGAGAGAGAGGGCAAGTCAGTAGGAAGAGAAGAGAGAGAGAGGCCGCTTGCTTCCACGCGGCAGCCCGGCTGAGCGGCGCAGAGGTCAGCCGAGCGGCATGGCAGGAGGTGAAGTGGGGGGCGGGCGGTGATGTACAGGCCTCTGAAGAATCATGGAATCATGGAATCACCCACTGCAGGTGACTCAGAATTTTGGGTTTGATGGACTGGAAGTGTGATTTATAATGGCAAATTCTATATCGGTGGCTCTGGAAGTGTGGGGGGAGGGAAAAGAGACTTCATAAAACTTAAAGGTAGCCACATTATTGAGCAAAACATCGGCAGTTGAACATTCTTGTCCATGCATCGATTTGATTTTATATTTCAGCATCATACGCACACCACAAGTGATATTAAGTCACATGGAATGTTTTATTCAGCTACCAAATGCTAACATCATAATTCATGTTACAATAAATACTGAATGGTAGCTTGATGGTTAGGCCATTATACTAAAGTTATTACCATATAGTTATTACTGTTATTACCACTATTATTGTAATGTGGACTCATCTATAGTGTGCCTAGAGCATACATCATATACACACTGTAATCTATCATAGGTCTTATGCATTTGATTCTAGTAGGTAGTGATTTTTAATTTATCAATAGCATGTCATTCACAGCCTCAGTGACACATCCTTCTCTAATGCTTGCTTAAGTATTATTGTGAAATTTTATTAAAGCCATTTTTTTCTGAGAAAATGTTATTATTAGATAGGCAAGTTGAGATGAAAGAGATGTGTGATTTTCCTTGCTATGTCCCTTTCTTTCTCTGCTGACAGTAAGAACACGACCCTGAAGCACAGGTTGAACCTCTCTAGTCCAGCACTTTCTGGTCTGGCAATATCAGAGGTCCAGCATGATTTTAGCTAGCCAGATGTCCACTTCTCATGGGTGTGGCCAACTTTCCCACAGTCCCATAAGTTTTGTTTACAGCCACCAGTCCCGGCGCTCAGTGTTCTGTGCTGTTATTTATCCCTAATTTATCCCAAATGTCTTCTAAGAGCCCAGTAAGCAGTGCAAATGTTGGTAAAGCTGCTAGACAATACTGACTTCCTGTGGTTCAGCAAATTCTCTGATCCTGAGGGTGCCGGACTAGAGAGATTCAACTTATATTGTTTGCAATTTCTGGGTCTTCAAAGTAGAAAATGGATTACATTTCACTAAATTAAAAGCCACATCTGTATGCATCCCAAGAGAACAAAAATATCTCTCCCTTCAAACATGGCAACCTGAAGGGCAATATTTATTATGTGTGATCAGCATTAGAAAAGCAATGGAAAATATGCCAACAAACTGTTCCTACAGTACCTAATGATTCAGGTGCAAGGCCCAGTCCTGGAAACAAGTAGCCAACATATATCCAACTACCCTTCACTGTTGTATATGAGCACCTTCCTTACAAAAATCAGTTGCAACAGAAAAGTCCGTAGTGAACTTCATGGAGATTCTGGCATCTCTCTCTCTATAGGGTAAAAACTCTACATGGATATAGATTTTGGTTTTGATTAGGTTTGGCTTCATTTGCAAGTTCGAATGACTACATTAGCCACCCTAGTTCGAACTAGGGTGGCTAGTGTAGACATACCCTTACTTATGATGGAAAATGCTTCTTGAATAAGAGGAAGGATTCAAAGTATTTCCTAAAGATGGTCAGACTTTGGATTCTCCTGGTCTTCTCTAGAAGATTGTTTTAGCTGTCACAACATCCTTCTGGCAAAATAATCTACAGGTTGTGCATTGTTTAAAGAACTACTTACTCTCATTTTATCTTGAGTTCTAATTTTGTATCATCTGTGAATTTTGCCAACTGTTTGTTTATTCCTTTTTCCAGATAATTTATTAATGTTAAGCAATACTTACACCAGTACATATATTTGGGGGACAACACTGTTTACCACTCTCCATTTAAAAACTGATCATGTATCCCTACACTTTACTTCTTGTTTTTTAACCATTTGCTGATCTATGATTGAACCTTCCCTCTCATTCAATGATTGTTTGCTTTGCTTAAATGTGTTTGCATTGTGGCCAAGTACTCATTAAGAATGACTGAGTTTCTTAACCAGTCAAAAGTCTCCAGTGTCTGTGTAGAGAAAACAGAAGACAGAATGGGACCTTGCCTATACACAAGAAGGTGGAGATGTTTGTGTCCTAAAGCTTTGTCAAAAGCTTTCTGAACATTCCACTATATCTACTGGATCACCTTGTCCATTTTTATTGACACCTTTAAAGGATTCTAATAGTTTGGAGTGGTATGGTTTCCCTTTATACTTCTCCAACAAATCATGTTTAATTTTTCTGTTATTTACTATAGTTTCAACCAATTTGACTGGTACTGAAGTTAGGCTTACCATCCTGTAATTGCTTTTGGAGCCTCTTCTTCAGGAACAGTATGGATAACTTTTTCAGGAGTGGGGAGGGGGGACGGGTTAAAGATTAAAGAAACTACACATGTAGCTTGGCTAAGTGATGACTAAAGAAGGAGGTGAGAGCAAAGGAAGTGAAAGCAGATGTGATAAATCAATGGCCGGTGGATCGATCACTGCAGTCTTGATCCACCGCATAGTAGAGACAAGCCCTCAATGTAAGGAAGCTTCTCTGTTGAAAAACAACTACTAGGGTGGGGAGAAAAATGCCAAATCTCTTTGTAGAAGAAGAGTGGGCACTGTGAAGCAGCTACATTACATCTGCTGCTACGTTCAAGGTTTAATTTTTTATTTTGCTCATGCATTTGTTGCCAGTAGGGAAGGCTACGCAATGTCAGGGTCTTCTCAGTCATCCTTATCACAAACGATTGCTTTGTGTGGCATGTGTTAATCATCCTCAGCCATTCCTGTCTCTCACTATTAGATTAATAGTTTCCAATTATGGCTCCTCACTCCTGCACAACTATTGTGTACCCATTCTCTAATTCTCTTCATTAGATCAGTGAGTGGGCGTAATTATGGTTATCCATCCATCTTTTCAGGGACAGTGAGAAATGTACTACAGCAAGGGCCAGATTTGGTACTACTATCTTGGACTAATAAGAAAAAAAACCTTTGGCTGTTTGAAGCCCTGGAACATCCGTGGGACCATCAATCTCTTACTTGGCACCTGTGTTCAGCGAGTAAATTCCTTGTAGTTGAGGCAAGTGTAGAATGAGCATGCAGGGAAGAACATCACACTGTTATCTTGATCCTCCCCACCCACTTTTATAGCCAGATAACAAGTAAGACTGTGTACTTAATCTCTCCCTCAGCATTTTTTGTGGAAAGCTGGAGAAAAAGGATATTAAAAGGACACACGAGGGACACACTGGTTATTAGCCAAGTAGAGCAACTAGGAAACTCCATTACAGGTTTTTAAGAATTCTGCTAAAAATAGTGAAAGGAGATTGAATGGTATTTTCTTTCCCACTTTCTAGATCTATGGGCACCATTTTGTTGCTCTGTAATATGTATCTCTCCATGGTATCCACCTCTCTGTTCCTCTCTACATAAAATAATTGACAGTTTTATTACACAGTCCACACTTTTGTCAACTCTAAAGTAAAAATAATAAAAAAAAAGAAAGATTTTTATTGGTGTAAATATCCACAAGTTCATTTAATTCAGGGGATAAATTCCAATTTTCACCAGGCAAGAATTTTGCCCAGTTATCTTATTTTATTTCAGATGGTGCAACAACCATATTTATCTGCAGAGTTACTTAAATAAAAATGAGGCCCAGTGGTCTGTTAATTATTAAACAGAAATTCCCCTTTAATTGCAGTAGGGAGTGGGTTTTTTAAAAACTTGATATGGTCTACAGTTGGATCTCCCTGGTCTGGCACCCTCGCAACCTGACTGGTCCCAGGTAAGGGATTTTGCCAGACCAGGGGAGGTCATAGCTGACTCCCTGCTACCAGCTCCCCCCAGTCCTGGATCAGCTGCCAGCCTTGCTGCCCTGCCAGTCCGTCCACCTCCTTTCCTGCTATGCTGGGCAGCCCAGCTCCTTGCGCGCTGGACTCTTGGCCCCATGGGGCAGTCCTACTGTGGGCACTGAGTTCCCGGCCCCACTGTGGAGTGCTGAGCTCGCAATCCTGTCAGGCAGCCTTACTGTGGCACACTGGACTCCTGGCCCCTAAAGGCAGCCCCTCTGGCTGCCTACTTGTGGTGTGCCAGACAGCCCAGCAGCAGGGACTCACCAGCCCTCCACCAGAACTCTCTGGTCCTGGAACATCCTTGGTCCTGCCAGACGATGGATGTTGCTGGTCCAGGGAGTCCCGGATTACAGAGGTTCAACCTGTACTTCTGGGCAACATTAAATACATGCTACTACTACTGTGTATTATTTTCCAGTGGAGGGACTCATATGTTCTATAGATATTAATTGTCTTAGCATATATTTTAGAAATGTGCATTTGTCTGTCATTCTGTCTGTCTGTCCATCTGTGAGTCTATTTGTTCAAGAACTCCTCCTAAACAGTAAGCGCTAGGACCACCAAATTTGGCATACAGCTTCCTCTTCTCATTACTGAAAGTAAGGTAATGGTTTGATTGTACCAAGATAATGGGATGTATCTGGAATTTGATTCTTTCCCATAAAATGGAAATGGAGAAGTCTGGTCAGAGGGAGTTTATACTGTAGAATGACCACAAGGGAGCAGCAAGGGGGCAGAGATTGGGACCAGGACAGCTATAATTCCATTGGGCCAGCAGGGGGCAGGAGTGGAGAAAGGGACATCTTTCTAAGATATAGTTTAGAGAGTTTTTCTGTTTGTGTGTCTGTCTATCCCCCAGCTGAGGCATATCATAGAATCATAGAATCATAGAATACTAGGACTGGAAGGGACCTCGAGAGGTCATCGAGTCCAGTCCCCTGCCCTCATGGCAGGACCAAATAATGTCTAGACCATCCCTGATAGACATTTATCTAACCTACTCTTAAATATCTCCAGAGATGGAGATTCCACAACCTCCCTGGGCAATTTATTCCAGTGTCTGACTACCCTGACAGTTAGGAACTTTTTCCTAATGTCCAACCTAAACCTCCTTGCTGCAGTTTAAGCCCATTGCTTCTTGTTCTATCCTCAGAGGCCAAGATGAACAAGTTTTCCCTCCTCCTTATGACACCCTTTTAGATACCTGAAAACGGCTATCATGTCCCCTCAGTCTTCTCTTTTCTAAACTAAACAAACCCAATTCCTTCAGTCTTCCCTCATAGGTCATGTTCTCTAGACCTTTAATCATTCTCGTTGCTCTTCTCTGGACCCTCTCCAATTTCTCCACATCTTTCTTGAAATGCGGTGCCCAGAACTGGACACAATACTCCAACTGAGGCCTAACCAGCGCAGAGTAGAGCGGAAGAATGACTTCTCGTGTCTTGCTCACAACACACCTGTTAATGCATCCCAGAATCATGTTTGCTTTCTTTGCAACAGCATCACACTGCTGACTCATATTCAACTTGTGGTCCACTATAACCCCTAGATCCCTTTCTGCCATACTCCTTCCCAGACAGTCGCTTCCCATTCTGTATGTATGAAACTGATTGTTCCTTCCTAAGTGGAGCACTTTGCATTTGTCTTTATTAAACTTCATCCTATTTACCTCAGACCATTTCTCCAATTTGTCCAGGTCATTTTGAATTATTACCCTATCCTCCAGATTAGTCGCAACCCCTTCCAGCTTGGTATCATCTGCAAACTTAATAAGCATACTTTCTATACCAATATCTAAATCGTTGATGAAGATATTGAACAGAGCCAGTCCCAGAACAGACCCCTGTGGAACCCCACTTGTTATGCCTTTCCAGCAGGATTGTGAACCATTAATAACTACTCTCTGAGTACGGTTATCCAGCCAGTTATGCACCCACCTTATAGTAGCCCCATCTAAGTTGTATTTACCTAGTTTATTGATAAGAATATCATGCAAGACCGTATCAAACGCCTTACTAAAGTCTAGGTATACCACATCCACCGCTTCTCCCTTATCCACAAGACTCATTATCCTATCAAAGAAAGCTATCAGATTGGTTTGACATGATTTGTTCTTTACAAATCCATGCTGGCTGTTCCCTATCACCTTTCCACATTCCAAGTGTTTACAGATGATTTCCTTAATTACTTGCTCCATTATCTTCCCTGGCACAGAAGTTAAACTAACTGGTCTGTAGTTTCCTGGGTTGTTCTTATTTCCCTTTTTATAAATGGGCACTATATTTGCCCTTTTCCAGTCTTCTGGAATCTCTCCTGTCTCCCATGATTTTCCAAAGATGATAGCTAGAGGCTCAGATACCTCCTCTATCAGCTCCTTGAGTATTCTAGGATGCATTTCATCAGGCCCTGGTGACTTGCAGGCATCTAACTTTTCTAGGTGATTTTTAACTTGTTCTTTTTTTATTTTACCTTCTAAAACTACCCCCTTCCCTCTAGCATTCACTATGTTAGGCATTCCTACAGACTTCTCGGTGAAGACCAAAACAAAGACGTCATTGAGCATCTCTGCCATTTCCAAGTTTCCTGTTACTGTTTCTCCCTCCTCACTGACCAGTGGGCCTACCCTCTCCTTGGTCTTCCTCTTGCTTCTAATGTATTTATAAAAGTCTTCTTGTTTCCCTTTATTCCCATAGCTAGTTTGAGCTCATTCTGTGCCTTTGCCTTTCTAATCTTGCCCCTGCATTCCTGTGCTGTTTGCCTATATTCATCCTTTGTAATTTGTCCTACTTTCCATTTTTTATGTGACTCCTTTTTTATTTTTAGATCACGCAAGATCTCATGGTTAAGCCAAGGCAGTCTTTTGCCGTATTTTATATCTTTCCGACACATCGGAATAGCTTGCTTTTGAGCCCTTAACAATGTCCCTTTGAAAAACTGCCAACTCTCCTCAGTTGTTTTTCCCCTCAGTCTCAATTCCCATGGGACCTTACCTATCAGCTCTCTGAGCTTACCAAAATCCGCCTTCCCGAAATCCATTGTCTCTATTTTGCTGTTCTCCTTCTACCCTTCCTTAGAATTGTGAACTCTATGATTTCATGATCACTTTCACCCAAGCTGCCTTCCACTTTCAAATTCTCAACCAGTTCCTCCCTATTTGTTAGGATCAAATCTAGAACAGCTTCCCCTGGTAGCTTTTTCAACCTTCTGAAATAAAAGTTGTCTCAATGCAGTCCAAGAACTTATTGGATAGTCTGTGCCCTGCAGTGTTATTTTCCCAACATATATCTGGATAGTTGAAGTCCCCATCACCACCAAATCTTGGGCTTTGGATGATTTTGTTAGTTGTTTGAAAAAGCCTCATCCACTTCTTCCACCTGGGTAGGTGGCCTGTAGTAGACTCCTAGCATGACATCACCTTTGTTTTTAATCCCTTTTAGCCTAACCCAGAGACTCTCAACACTTCCGTCTCCTATGTCCATCTCCACCTCACTCCAAGTGTGTTCATTTTTAATGTATAAGGCAACACCTCCTCCTTTTTCCCTGTCTATCCTTCCTGAGCAAGCTGTACCCTTCCATACAAACATTCCAATCATGTGTATTATCACAAGTTTCTGTGATGCCAACAATGTCATAATTGTACTTATTTATTAGCACTTCAGTTCTTCCTGCTTATTTCCCATACTTCTCGCATTTGTATATAGGCATCTAAGATCCTGATTTGACCTTGCCTCCCAGTTTTGCCTGACCCTCCTTTCTCTCTGCCATTTGTAGCCCACGCTCCTCCCATTTCCGACCCATCTCCCAGGTCTCCATGTTCTCCACTTACCTGTGGGCTTTGCTCACCTGTCCCCGTTGAACCTAGTTTAAAGCCCTCTTCACTAGGTTAGCCATTCTGTATGCAAACAGGGTCTTCCTCCTCGTAAGGTGGACGCCATCCCTGCTTAGCAGTCCTTTCTGGAATAGCATCCCATGGTCGAGGAAGCCAAAGCCCTCCTGGTGACACCATCCTCGCAGCCAGGCATTCACCTCCAGGATGCACCTGTCTCTGCCCGGCCCCTACCTCGACAGGAAGGATCAAAGAGAATACCACCTGCGCTCCAAACTCCTTCACCCAGATTCCCAGACCCCCTGTAGTCACTCTTGATCCGCTCAGTGTCACACCTCACAGTATCATTAGTGCCCACATGGATGAGTAGCATGGGGTAGTAGTCAGAGGGCCGGATAATCCTTGACAATGCCTCCGTAACATCTCGGATACGGGCCCCTGGCAGACAGCATACCTCCCGAGATGAAATGTCAGGGTGACAGATGGGCGCCTCCGTCCCTCAGAAGAGAGTCTCCGACCACCACTACTCTACGCTTCCTATTCACAGTGGTGGCAGCAGACCTCCCAGCCTTGGGGTACGGGGCTTCTCCTCCTCCGGTGTAGGGGGTGATTGCTTATCTCCTGTATGAAGAAGAGCATAACGGTTTCCTAGTACCACGGCGGGAGGGTTTGGAGCAGGGGTGGAGCAGTGCCTGCTGCCAGAAGTAACCAGCTGCCACTCTCCACCCTGAGTTGTCTCCTCCTCCACCAGTGGTGTGTCCCCAGTCCTGTGTACCAGGACAGCTACCTCAGCTGTCTCCTCATGAACACGGTCCAGGAATTCCTCATAGATGCGGGTGCTCCTCAACCTAGCCACTTCCTCCTGTAGCTCTGCCACCTGCTGCCTGAGAGATTCCACCAGCAGGCACCTTTTGCATTGGATGATCTCCCCAGCCTGGATATCAATAAGTGGGAATTGCAATCCACAGTCCCTGCAAAACCACACCAGGATCTGGGTAGAGGCATTCATGCTCAGGCTCTCTGTCTGGCTACAGGCGCAGTTGGAGGAGACAGAAGCAGTGCTGGCACAGGTGTTGCGGGTCTTCCTGACCATCGTAGGCCTCCCTCTGCCAAACTCCCTCTCAAACTCCCCTGTCTGCAGCTCCTGTCTGCTTCACTCCCTGGTCGCTCTGCCTCTGGCTTTTAAGCCTGCTTGCCTAGGCCAGGCCTTCCCCCTCGTGAGTCACACAGGGGAAGGCTGACCAGATGCAATCAAGAGAGCAATTGAGGGAACAAAGGGTCAGGCACTTAGTCCCAACTGCCACAGAAGCTGAAACTGAAACTGCAGTCACCTGAAATCAGATTCAGAATTCCACAAACAAACAAAATTCAAACAGTCGAGCAAACTCACTCACACCAAAAGCGAGTACTCTCACCAAGTAGCCTGTTCAGCGGCGGGATCTCTTGCGGTCCCTCTCAAAATCCCCTGTCTGCAGCTCCTGTCCGCTTCTCTCCCTGGTCGCTCTGCCTCTGGCTTTTAAGCCTGCTTGCCTAGGCCAGGCCTTCCCCCTCGTGAGTCACACAGGGGAAGGCTGACCAGATGCAATCAAGAGAGCAATTGAGGGAACAAAGGGTCAGGCACTTAATCTCAACTGCCACAGCAGCTGAAACTGAAACTGCAGTCACCTGAAATCAGATTCAGAATTCAACAAACAAACAAAATTCAAACAGTCGAGCAAACTCACTCACACCAAAAGCGAGTACTCTCACCAAGTAGCCTGTTCAGCGGCGGGATCTCTTGCGGTCCCTCTCAAACTCCCCTGTCTGCAGCTCCTGTCCGCTTCCAGATCTGTGTCCGCTGTAGCTGCAGTGACCATGGACTGGCACATTTCAACTGGCCTTAAGAAGTTGTGGTGACAGAGGGCTGGGGTTGTCCTCTCTCCCCAGGGCAGCCCTGCATATTGAACCCCTCAACCCCAGCCACACCACAGAACAATGATTTAAATGAAGAAAAACAAAACTTATTTGAGTTAAGGACCCAAGCAATGCTGGGTAAATCTTCTAGTGAATTAATAATTACATTGCATTTTAAAGGGATGAATGCTGAATTACCCTTGTTTTGCAGAAAGGGGGAGATACACCAAGGTTAAACCAGGAATATCACACAGGAATCCCAACTCTTACTTTGTGTTAGCCACTAGCCTATGCTCCCATTTCTTTTCAGATTGGGCTGACTTTTTAAAAGCAATCTTATGTTACAGAGAAATATATATTTATTGAATTAGCATGGTACTTGAATCAAAAATTCCTCTTTGCTTCCCCCTCACAAAATCACTTATGGCCCTATACTACCATTCATCATAACTTTTGGGCATCAGCTAGTTAAAAATTATGACCAAAATGCCCAGAGAGCCCCTGTTCATGACCTAAAGGCACATGTGCGAAGATACCAGCAACATTTATGGTTCCAAACAGCTGCAGTGCAGAGTATCCACAACGCCCCTGCAGTGTTCAGAAAAAAATGTATCAGTGTTGGAGACAATGTCAAGGTTACAGAAAAAGGACTCGCCTATTCTGACACTTGAACCATTTGATGTCTACTGGATTTGAAACAAACACTGATAACATGAATTTTAGTTACTGATGCCCTTAACAGCAAAAATGTGCAAGCTGATGAAGAATGATTGGAGTGAAGCGATTGAAGTGTATGAAAACTCTGCCAGTGAGTCACTGCCCAACAGAAATGTAGGGCATTAAAAAAGAAACCTTGGCCCTCAGGTTTACTGAATGAGTGAATCCCGCCTATAATCAATAGGTTTTCTGATAGATTCCCTGCCCTAGCAACTCATGTTGTCTTACAGAGCTTCAATTTTCTTTTCAGTGGCATGAGCATGTTTTTATAAGCAGGGATGCTGAGCCCCTCACCTCTGACCACCCTCATATTAGGCTGGGAGCAAAGCCCTGGTACACAGGACCAGCAGGCAGGAACCTGAGCATGGGACTGGCCGCAGAGGCCCCTGGTGTATGGGGCTCAAACTGGGACCCCCGTATGTAGAGTCAGCACCAGAGACTCTGGAAACATGGGGCAGCAGCCAGGCACCCAGTGCATGGGGCCGGCAGTAAAGCCCCCACGCAAGGGCCAACAGCCAGGACACCAGGTATGGGCTAGCATCAGAGGCCCCAGCATGTGGCGCTTGAACTAGGAACCCAGCATGCAGTCTCTGGCTGATGGGGCTGGCAGCTAGGACCCCAGGCACTAGGCTAGGAGTCTGGGGGTGCTGCAGTACTCCCCATCCCTCTAGTTCCTGTGCCTATTTTTTTCCTCACACTATTCCTCATGGCCTGTAGCCTTGAAAGGAATAGTTTGCTGGAGTATAGTCTTTTCTGTTGTGACATTTCTTCTTCTGGGGGAATAATCAACTTTTTTATGCACAAGAAGACATATGGGTGTCAAACAAACCACTATTATGGGACACAAGCAAGCCAAAGGAACAAAAAATTACCAAATGTGCAATACCTAGCTTTTGCTGCACATCAAATGAAATTGAAAGGCACAGATTATTAATGATACAACCATTTTAAGGATATTTCCTTACTGTGAGAGTTGAAGAAGACAGATTAAGAAAATGGAAAAGAAAAAAAATGTTCATAAGGTCTTTCCATGTATAATCACCAGGGTTTGAAACCTGGACCATTGCATCAGCCCCACATGACCTTCCTCCCCACCCAAGATTTGTCAGCTCAGCTAGACCCAAGAACCTTAGAGTGAAAAGTTGCAAACTCTGAATAATTGAACCCACCATTAAATCAGTGTATGATAAGGAGAAAACAAAATAGCGAACAAACAGGAACCCTGGTTCATATCAAGACAGTACGCATCATCATAGGACACTGAAAACTGACAAAAGCAGCGTATGATCCAAAGCATGAAGTGCCACTGCCATATTTAATGAAATGAAATCTGAAGGCAAACCATCTGTATTAGCTACAGAAAGATCTTTATAAAAGTTTAATAAATCAGACAGAGCTGCATACCCTGCTTAATGCTGTGGTTGAAGGTGTCAACTGTCTAGCTTAAGATTGGCTAAGCAAGAGTTTAGGGATATATAGTCCAAAATGATTGCAATAAAAGACATTACAGGAAGAGAATTTATAACTAGAAAAGGATCAAATATTGCCACCAATTAAGAATAGCAATTGGGGAAGTCTGTGCTTGGGGAGGTCAGAGCTATTCCCAACTTTGAATCCTAAGACTTATTTAAGTATCTTGCTGATAGCTATTTAGTATTACTTTCTTCAGATTATCTGTGTCGCCTAAAGAAACTTGAAGTGACTCCCTTGTGAGGCAGTAAGAATGACATAGTAAAGGGGAACAGTGGAAAATGACAATATCTTGGGAATCCGGGTAGGAAGCTTGGAGACCAAAGGCATGAAACGTACCTACAGTGTTCTGATTATAACTCTCTTTTCCCCGTAAGCCTTGTGTTACATAGAAGTGATAGAATTCAGAGATGTCCCTGATTTGAGTCATTTGTACTAGTGGATTAAAACAAAATATCAACAAATTATTGCAAGGAAAGCCCAGATTCTGTTGGCCAAAACCCTTCCCCATTTCCTCTAAAAAAAATCCTATAAAATGCTGACAATAGTTTTCATTTGAAAAACTTACCACGAGAATTATATAGCTTGACAAAAAAATTTATAAAAATGGGACACATCACTACTGTGATGGATTGTTAGGTCGAATATGACCCTTCTCCCTAAAATTATTTTCTCTTTTCAAGCTCCTTCACTGGAAATCCATATCAAGGTATTAGAGTTACAAACCTCCATTTAAATTTTTATTTGGAGCAACAAAATCTATAGGGTTAATTAAGAAAGCATTATAAAGGTTTCTACTGGAGAGTGGGCTAATGGTCCCAAACCTTCAGGGACATAACTGGACAGAACAAATACAAGGTTTGATAGAGCGGTACAATGGAGGTATCAATAAAGACAGAGCAGGAAGATTTAGCTACCTTCTGAGGGTCAATAATTTTCTTATCACAACAGCTGAGGCCATCTCGGAAAGGCTTCAGTCCTCAGCAGTTTTCCCTATTTAAAAACTGTGGCCAAAATAAGAATTAGGGCCAGATCTGCATTTTTTAACAAATAGGAACAGTCCAAACTTCTCCCCAGGAGACACTGGTCCTATATTAGGAAAAATAAGTCAAATTATGAAATTCTCATCTGGCATAACTAAGCATTGCTCCACTGACTCCAGCACATCTGTCCTGTTTTACCAGCTGAGCATCTAGCCCAGTATTGCAACCCCCTGATGTACAACAAGCTTTAAGAGCACTGGAAGAAATCGAAAAGGTGAGAATGAACTTTCTAGAGGCAACATTTCAGAACTAGACAATGAACTTATTTAACAACATGAAGGCAAATGTATTTACATCAACAATTCAATTCCCTTGGAGCAGTGTTTCTCAACCAGTGGTACAAGTACCGTAAGGGGGTTCTCAAGAGAAGTCTGAAATTTGGAGGAAACTGAATTTTTGTTTTAAGTTTTACAGTGCTTTATTATTTTTGTACTTTTTACACCCAAAAATTTCATCTCCTGCCCGGCTACAATTAAGTTGTTTAAACAAATGTGTTGCAATGGTAGAAAAAAATATGTGTGTCTGAAAACTGTAAGTACTGGGGGTATTTATAATTTTTAAAGGGGTACTTTATAAAAAAGGTTGAGAAACACTGCCTTAGAGCACTGGTCTTCTTTGTGGCACAAGGATTTTCTCTTCCATGAAAACAAGAAAAAGGAAGCTACTTTTCCTGTGGTACTTGACATGCCTCTTATTTAAATATTATTGAGGAAGGTGTGTTGAATGACTGTTGGCAAACAATGACTGAAAGGTGCTGATATCCATTTTGTAGGGGCTTAAAGAATACGACACAAGAGAAAATACCATCGTATCCCTGGAAGCACTTTGGGACTCTCAGCTAAGAAAGCCTATGTGTAATATGTTGCATCGCAGAAAATTGCTTTGACATATCTTTTTGATAGCATCAAGGTCTTGTATGGTAGAATTTTGGAAGAGAAGGGAGACCACTGATACTATCTTCTGTAATGCAGGGGAGAGTGGGATATTAACCTATTGGAAGAGTTCATGGGTGTCATGAGATGGGGACAGTGAACTGCATACAGTAGTAACTACCATTTCTAGAAGATGAAAAAAATAAGACAGTTGTATTTAAAAAAGAAACCAAGAAAACATAGAAATTAGGTATTATTGCAGCATATTTATAGTCTTTAACCTCTTTTTTCCATGAATATATGAAAACAATCAGAGTTGAATTTGTTTAAGGCTAATGCAAGGAAAGTATATTTGAAAGCCATAGGAATGCTCACATTCTACAGTTAACAATACTGTAGTAGTATTGTTAATACCAGCTAGCCATGGTACCACTTCAACAAGGAAAGAAGAGGGAATAGGATCAGATAGATAAGTAGTAAGCCCTTGCGAGAAATCAAAGCCAGCCGTCAAGATGAAACAGGAGAAAATATTAAATATTTGAGACAGCATAGAAGAAAGGAAAGTAATACTGAGTTGAGTGGCATCACAGCTGGAGAGCAAGTCATTACAAATATCACTAATCTGGGGTGGAGGGATCAGCATCATGTTAGAACAAAAGTCACAGTCTTCTTGTTCATGCATTGATTCTAAGCTAGATGAGAACAATGAAGGGGTTCTTAGCAGTAAATAAAATATTTAAATCTACATCTTGTCTCCATTTAATTAAAACAGAAAAGTATAGTGACAGTGTTCAGTCAGGTATTGCTAAGCTTTCTAACTGTAGCGCTTCTGCCATTGTCTGACAGAATTATCATGAAGATTTAAAAATCCAGTTTAGCAATTTAATCTGTTACAATTCAGTGTCCATGACCAATCTCAATTACATACATCATAAACTTCCCCATCTCCCCCAGTCCACAGGACCACAATTAGTTAAACATGCTTATATAATGAATGATCAGTAACATCATTTAAAAGGCAATTAATGTTTTTATTACCACATCAAAAACAAAGAGGAAAAATGCTTGTATAAAAAAACTCCCATTTGTTACTAGCTGAAATTGCTCTTTTTTGTCTAGTGTCAAAATACATTTACAATTAGCTAATGAAATATGAATTAATTTATGTGCAAAACCACAAGCCATTTATTGTTGGACAATAGAAACACACATATACTCAGATGCTACAAATCAGCTTGACTGCTGTGGAGCTAAACAGACTTATCCTTGTATAGAAGGACAGCATACAGGAATTATTAGCTCATTTTAGGATATGTTACATAGCATACAGGAAAGGGTTTTTTGAGGGAGTGGGGGAAAGTGGGGTTAAAGGGATGCAAGCAACAAATATCTCCTTGCTGTTTTGGCTTGTGAAGTTTTCTATATCATAAAGCAATGGAAAAATCCCAGTTGTCCAACTTTCAGAGGTTTCACATCATGCTGTTAGTGAAGAACTCCTTGGCTAGATACAATGGTATATAGTAGACTGTTCCTGTAGTTATATTCTCTAGGGATTCAATACCTCAGGCTGGTTCCCCTGCACATCGTGGTTTGCAGAACTGGGGCCTTTGTTTGTAAATGTAAAGACCTGATATGTGTATCATGAATCTCCATAATATACTTTGTAGACAATTTCAGGAAAATACTCAAAGGATGGGACTATGATGAACACTTTCTTCACATGTCATCATCTACTTCGACCTGTGCCTTCTGATACTCAATTCCAACACCAAATTGTGGAAAAGGTATGCATTTTGTAGATGATCAGTGGCATTCAAAAAGCCAGAAAAAATGGTTCCACATTCTAGTACACAGTGTGACCCTGCTAGTGACAAGAGCCAATATTCTATCAGTTGGCATGACATTTACAGTTTTTTTACAATAATATAAAAATCTATTCTACTGCAACCAGAAGAATGGTAAAAGGAAAAAGGGACAAGGGGAATGAAGAATTTAACTATGGCAAAAATAGGAAAATAGATGATAAATATCAAACATCTATAGTGTAACTGACAATTAATAAGAATACCGAATGGCCTAGAGTTTGTTGTCGCTTGGTTTCCACTACTGTCTAGAACAGGGCTAGTCAACTTTGGAAGCCCTGGGGGCCACAATGATACTCACAGCACAAGCCGAGGGCCTCAACTTAAGTGTGGTTGCATATACATGCACATATATATGCAAATATATGCAAATAGCTTCTTTCACATTGATAGGCATGAATGCAGAGCACTTCCCACAGCGTCCTGGTGCTCCCAGCACTTCCTGCTTGGGGCTAGAAACGCTGACACCCTGTACGCGTCTGTTGCAGCCAGCCCATATGCTTGCATCTTTCAATGCTCTCCCCGCCTGGGAGACACTTCATGGTTGTGGAGAATATTCCCAGTGGACGCCATGTTCAAAGGATCCCACCCATGGGCCATGTGTTGAGCCCTGCGTAAACCCAAACTGCACCATGGGCCACAAACAAATGGTCCGCGGGCTGCATGTGGCCCAGGGGCCATGTGTTGAGTAGCCCTGGTCTAGAACAAAGAAAAATCTAAAATGAAAGTTTTATGTCATCATCTTCTTCTTCCCCTTCCTCCTCCTCGGGCTTATTTGTGTCCTATCTGGACCCAATAGTGTAAAAATAAAACCAAAGGGGAAAGCATACATTTTACTACTATATAATCAAATGTATTTGGGACCAGCATGATCTTATATCCATATGCACACACTTTAAAAATACTCCATTTTCCATAAAGAAAATTAGTTGGCTGAGCAAGATTCTTAGGATGATACTATGTCCACTGGACCAAGATTTTACCCTCCATGTTGTTTTGCTATTGTTCTGGATTCCTGTAGCAAATATCCTCACTTTCATTCAGTAGCACCATCACATTTGCCACGGAAGCAGACTGTTACATTGTGTGTCAAAATACCCAAACTAAGCATGTGCTTTGTGATGTGTTAAGTGATCTGCTGAATGAGTCTAGACTAAACATTTTGATTGGGGCCTAAATGATTAAAAAGGTACTAAAATAAGTTTAGTAAAAACAAAAACTAGGGAGAAAAAAAGAACTAACAAGATCATAGTTTGCCTTTAGCTATGATAGCTACATCCTCTTCTGGTTTAGACAAGAAGAGCTCTATTGACTTCTATCCCCATCAGGAAGATTGTTCCAGTGGTTAGGGCATGAGCTAAGGATAATATTAATCCCCATTTTTACAGATGGTAATACAAGATACAAGGAAACTAACTGATTACCTCACTGGGCTGTCATAAGACTTAAATATTCTGTGATATCTACTGAGATGAAGCATTATATAACAAAAGGTATTCTTTATACCAACTCAGGATTTTATTTTGGGACTCTGTAGTGCAATAAATCTGTAATTAAATTATCTTTTTTCAAATTTAGTTTAAATATTTGAAAATAAAGAGAGTTCACCAAATGCAAGTAAAGAAGAAACAGAGGTCTACAGAACTGTACAAAATGACTAACTTTACACCACATTTCAGAGGGTGCATTTTGACTTTTCAGTAATGTAATGAAAAGGTGAAAAACAACTCACACATCTTGTCTGTAAATGTGAGAAGTGATGAAAAAAACAGAGTTCAGATTTTCCCAAACAGAATGTTTGTGCAAAGAAAAATTCTGTATTTCATGCAATATTAATCACTATTAATCAAAAGAAGACAAAAATAAATGAAAAAATATAGCAAATGCAAATTGTACAAACAGACCACACAGTTATTTAGTTTACAAATATGTGCAATAGGTTATTATTTTACTATGATAGAATACAGAGGCTCCAATTAATATCATGGTCTATTATGGGTCCTACAAATTAGCTTGTTTAAAATATCACAACACATGTGTTCATTAAGTAACTTTTGCAATTTTCGTAGCTAAGAAAGTGACAGTACCCTGACTAATTTTCTTCAGGGAGGCAGATAGTGCAGAAATATTGGATGGCAACTGGAACCTGACCTTTGTCCCAGTGAAGTTAATCAGAATTCTGCCATTGGCTTTATTGGAGCAAGGATCTTGCTTTCAATTAGAATTGCTAAAGCTACTTGGATAAGGCAGGCAATATCATTCTCATTCCCCTTTATGAATAAAATAGACCAGAAAGATTTACAGGATCATATTCAAAAGAGGCATCAAATAAATCCAATTATTTCAATTAACTCAGATTTGAATCCAAGTTTCTGTAGCATACTGTTCCACTGTGTTCCCGTAAGCTGAACCTCACTAGTTTCCTTTCTTCTCAACAATAAGTGCAGTGGCCCCATGTGTCTGTGTTCCTAACATGCACATTGCAAGAGTTTCATATTTTTTATTAGTTCTCATTTAATGGAAAATGTGTAAGACCATGAAAGTACACAATGTAGCCTAAACAACCAGAGGCATAAAACAAGCTTTGCAACAATCTTGTCTACAGAAGTAATCATATATATAATGATTACTATACAGGAAATTGTTCAGTTCGCAGTTTCCAAATTATAAAGCAATAAAAGAAAAAAGTATTAACAAATCACTGGCATTTACATGCCCATGGAAGTTAATAGAAAGACTCTTATTGACTTGATTGGGGTTGGGATCAGGCTCTTAATAATTCCTTACAGAATGAGAGAAATTTGGTCTTTCATTTCATACAATAAAAGTTGTTGTAAACGGGACTGTATAAGTAACAGTTCGTGTTAGACACTTAATGCTTCCTACTCAGATGCAGCAGCAGGACTCTGACACTCTCTTTGCTCACTAGCTCATGAAACTAAGCAGCATCAAAACATTTGTAGCCAAATTCTACAATAATAGCAGCAGTGTGAGATGACAGATGTCATGAGTTTCTTAAATGCTCTTTATAAAGTCTAAGTATTAATTTCAGGAAGACTTGTGTGTCTGAGGCGTTTTTGTTGTTTAGCCTCCCAGTTCCATCAGCAGAAGCTTTTCTGAAAGAATGCATTTGTAATCCTGATGCACGATGGTATTAATAATAATTCATCAACTTAACATTATATGTATTTCTAAAGTGCTCACTGCTGTAGTGTTTTGGTGCTTGCAATTGATACTCCCAAGGAAGAATGGCATATGCTGGCTTCTGTATCTACATTTGTTGTCTGAGTAAATGTTGATACTGACAGTCCTGATATTAAAGAACAGAAATGGAAAGTGTACCACTGAGATAATGTAAACTTAAGTTATAGTGAGCAAGCTTATATCCAGTCTTTGGGACTGAACAAGAGTATTTTGGGGCATTTTCTCTGCTTATACAGATCCTAGGCCTCTGAACACTACCGTACCTTAATTGTTAAATAATGAATTCTGTTTGGTTCCTGGAATGAAGCTTGCATCTTAAGTCTAATTTCTGTCTTTCCTTTGTGTCCTTTCCCACTCTCTTATTTTAGATATCATTTCCCTCACAAACTCCCAGTTGTCCCTAGAGCTTTCTCTTTTGCTCCATTTTACTTTTAATTGAGGCCTATGTGAAAATAATTTTGTGGTCTAAGAACAATTCCCACTAGACAAGTTTTGCCATCGCAGAACTGCCACCACAATTAAAACTAATTGACATGTTGTCATTCTCGGCAGACGGTTCATGGTCTGAATGTGCATGGAGTCTGAACAGTTGTCTTAATTCTATAGGCATTCTCTCCTCATATAAGCTCTGAGTTTCATGGGGAAGGCAGTATGGAGAAGGTGAATTACCATAGCCTATGCACTATTTGTTCTAAAGCAGGAAAGAAAATTTCATTTTTCACAGTTATCAGGAACCTTTCATGTTCATTAAACTCACACTTAAAAAGAACCCCTACATTTTTAAAGATATAAAGTTTCTCATAATTTCACAGCAGGTAGATAGTTCAGTACGCATCAGACACCATTCTGAAATTATGCTCATGTGGAACTTTCATTACAATTTGTTGGAGTTTTGCATATGGTACCTGATTAAACTCCCATTGAATCAATGAGTATTTATTGATTTAACAAGCAATAGATCAGATCCTTTATTTCCAACTGTGAAGAATCCTTTGGCAAGGCAATCTGTCAAATCTCTGTAACTTACATGACCCAAGTCTTTATCAGTTTCTGCAAATGGATTCCAAATCTGGACCTTGTCTGTTTTACCTTCTCATGTTCAGAAGTCACCAGCAATCTGAAATATAATAAAACCTTGTGACAAACACCTCAAGAATGCAGATTGTTTGTAACTCTGAAATGCTCCTAACTTTGAAGAAAATGTTATGGTTGTTCTTTCAAAAGTGCACAGTTGAACGCTGATTTACTACAGCTTTGAAACTTTATCATGCAGAAGAAAAATCCTGCTTGTAACCATCTTAAGTTAAATGAAACAAGTGAAGAATCTGTTTCCTTCTCTTTTCAAACCTTTTTTAAAACTTTCCCTATATTTTTTAATAGTTGACATTTACCACACTGTTGTACTGTACAGTGTTTTCCTCTGGTGTTGATAAATCAGGTTCTACTTAGAACTTTGAGTTAACCTAATGAGTTAGAGTGCCAGTTTTGCTTCAACTCAATGGTCAGGAAATGAAAAGGATTACGTTTTCAACATTAACTGAGCCACATTGCTCATGTCTTACTGGTATATATTTTTACAAATACAACATAAATGTAATGTGGTAGCCATTCCCTCACAAATGTGTCCTGTTTAATCACCTCGGCTTGGTCTACACTACATGGGAAGGTTGAAGTAAGATATGCAACTACAGCTACATAAATTACATAGCTGGAGTTGATGTATCTTAAATCCCCATTCATACAGTGAAAGGTTGACAGGAGCAAACACTCAGGTTGACTTCCCTTAATCCTCATGAGGAGTAGGAGTACCAGTGCCAACAGGGGCACCCTTTTAGTTTGATCTAGCAGATCTAAACTTACACCCACTATATCGAACCCTGGAAGATTGACCGCAGCAGTGTTGATCTTCAGTGTAGCGTAGACATACATGCCCATACAGCTGATTTGCTTCAGAGTGGCACAAGGCAACCATACTGGAGATTCTGGTTGAAAATATTAAATTACATACAGGCAGTCCCCGGGTTACGTACAAGATAGGGACTGTAGGTTTGTTCTTAAGTTGAATTTGTATGTAAGTCGGAACTGGTACATATTGTAGGGGGAACTCTAGCCAAACATTTCTCCAGAGCTCAGTTTTATTCTCCCACACCTCACTTCCCTCAGTCCTTTATTCTCAAGCTGAGGTGTCTGCTGAGAAAAGCCGCTCCGCTTCTCCCTGGTCTGCTGGGGGGGCCCAGCAGACCAGGGAGACGCGGAGCGGCTTTTCTTGCCGCGGAGGACGTGGGCGGTGGGACCACGGCGCGTCTCGGCGGTCTGCTGGAGGGAGAGGGGGGAGAGCGCAGCTAGTGCGGGGTTGCCTCACACCATTTGTAAGTAGGGATCCGATGTAAGTCGGATCCATGTAACCCGGGGACTGCCTGTATTTAACTAGGAAAAGAACAGAAATAGAAATGACTATGCACCAAAATATTATGGACCAAATATTGTGAACCAAAATATTGGCTTCTTTGTGCAACTCCAGCAAGCATAGTTTAATAAGCGAAAACAGATGTATGGCTTTATTTATAAGCAATAGAGAAGACTTAATATTTCTTTTATAAGCTTAACATTTGACTTTTTTTGAATTTGTATGATTTAACAGTGTGTTTTGACTTTTGCATCAATGCAATTTTTACATGAAATTTCTTTGGATGACCCATATGCCTGCAAGGCCAACATACTGATTTCAGTGGAATTATTTCATATTTGTATTTATGGAAATGAGAATCAAATCTAATCTTTTTATGAGCCTCTAAAATTGTGAGCTGTATTAATATTTTGCACGTACTACTTTTTGCCCTGTCCTTAGTAAACTGGTTTTATTTTAAGGATTCTTTGTGACGGAAATCATAGAGGACTTGAAAACCAAAAACTGTCCCTTAGTTAGACAGCCGGTATTTCAGCATTCAAAGACAGTAGTTCAAAGATGCCAGGTCTCTTGAAGACAAAGTTTAATTTTATTTAAGTGAATTTAATGTGGTAATATGAATTTAGTAATGAAAGTGCAGTTCTGTTCTAAAGGAACTTTTTATAAGTGACCATGGACTTCCATCTTTATTCTCACCTATTGATTTCTGTTTCACATATGCTCAGTTCACCTGAGAAAAGATGTTTTGGGATTTTTTTTCTAACTGCTGATAATGCAAAATCAATCTGCGAGTCAAACTGAGTTCTTTTTACACTATCATCAGCAATAAAGGTTCTACAGAAGAAATATCCTTTGATCACCGGCACACCTGCTCTGCTGACAGTGTAGCTGCACAGGGGGAGCCAATGGTCATTTCACTGGAATTTAGTAAAACCATTCTGCTCCAACACTTTGATTATAAACTCTTTGGAGAATTGACCATCTTTCTATTATGTCTTTGTACCAGGGAAGCTTGCTTTTTTCCTGGAGTTCCTCATCACTACATGCCATATGTGTAAATGTATATAGGAACTAAAAAGGAAAATGGATACCTAGACACTTTTGAAAATCCCACTGGTAACTAAATCCCATTGAAATCAACACTGTCCTATCACAATAGAAATAACACTATAACAACAAAAAACAACAACAACAATAATCATCATAATAATAATTAATAATAATATACAAGAACACAATCCTCTGTTTTATCTGTTACCTATTTTGACCCTCAAATGCTAACAGCAGAAATATTGTTTTGTTTTACTAACCGGTGCTCACTACCCATAACATGTGTTCTCTCCTTTCCTAACAAAATGATAAGTAGGAAAACCTTTGTCACTTCAGTGAGCATATCTATCTAAATATATAGAGCAAACAGACCAGTGGTATATAGTTGCACTCCTTTTGTAATGTCATTAGTATATCAGAGTTGAAAATTCCAAGATTTTTTTAAGGTAACTTGTTATTTTGAGTACCTGCATTTTAGGTGCCCAAAATCACACACTTTATAGGGACCTGAGTTTTAGAGGAAAGACACTCAGCCATTCGTTTATTGGTTTATTTTTAAAGACAATATTGAGCACACTCCCTGGTAAAATCAGGCACCTTCAAAATCTAAAATGCTGTAAGCCTAAATAATTGAGACATGGGAAACCACTAATCAGGTTTGAAAATCTTGGTCCTATCATTTTTATATAGATGAAAAATCAATCAAAACAAACATGAATGATGTGAACATAAAAACACAGCTTCTCCTGTCAACTGAATACCTGATATAAAATGGGGAACATAGAGAAGATAAGTGTACCTCTTTCTCTCTAATGTGAAAAAAATCAGTTCCATCCTCTATTATAGTTTATCAAAGTAGATTCTTTGGACTTTAGAGATAAAAGCTCAGATATTGTAGTTGAGTGCCCTCTCTGCCTGTAGCATGCACAGACTAGTAATGGCCTTACCACTTTGTGAATATTTTATTATCAAACTATTTCTTTATTGCTCTATTGTAGTATCATATATTTTACACGTCAGTTAATGGTACAAGCACATTGCACAATCTGTGCAGCTTAATAGTTATGCAAATACTGAGGTCACATTTAACGTCACATTTAAGAGGTTAGTAGCAATGGAAAATTATAACACAATGACAACAACAAAAGTGTGGAGCTGCTGATCAACCACTCCACCCTCTGGATGGATACTGTATGTCTCAGATTTCTGAGACCGTGCCTTCACTTCGGGGAAGATTGACGCTGTCACCATTGATCTTCCGGAGTAAAGACCCGCTAAGTTGAACTAAAAGGGTACCCCCGTCAGCAGTCAGTACTCCTGCTCCTGCAAGAGTAAGGGAAGCCAATGGGAGTGTTTGCTCCCATTGGCCTCCTGCTGTGGGGACAGTGGGGAAACTTGAATCAAGATACATTCACTCTAGCTACATAAATAATGTAGCTGGAGTTGCATATCTTAATTTGACCTTCCCCTTTAGTGTAGACATAAAGAGACATCCAAGGCAGGAGAATAATTGGGCCAAGAAAATATTCTGAGTGTAACAGACAGTTTGCCTAGAAGATATATACAATGGATCCTGTGACTGATACGATGTCTAGGAATAGCAACAGAAGATGTTAGGAGTCACAAAGGCTTCCTTCTCTTGTATGATGTGGGAAAAAATGTTTCAATTTCAATGTGACTGGTTAGGAAAGGTAATGAAAGAAACAGTGAACTATGGATTGGAAAGTGATAGGGTAGGGATAGAGTGATGGGGGGAGTGTGTGTATGTGCACATGTGTGTAATAGCATAAGGTAAGGGAAAGGTGGATAGCAAATATTCAATGGGTTTCACGCTGTTTTCTTTTTGGGTATGTCTAGACTACATGCTGACAGAGGCATGTAAACTAGGCTATCTGACATAGTCAAAGAAGCCAGGATTTAAATATCCCCAGTTTCATTAAAATAAACATGGCCGCCACACTGTGCTGGCTCAGCTGATCATTGGCACAGCGCGCAAGTCAAGACACGGATTGGTCGACAGGGGACGCCTTTGTCGACCGCTCCTGTAAACCTCGTTTCACGAGGCATGAGTATTAAAAGTTCATCAATGGATCTGGTTATGTCAACTCATCCAAAAACTTGGGGGCATATTCTTTTTAATACAATTAGTAAAAATTGGAAAAAAGTAATGGGAAACTCAAGGTAAAGAGTCCTGATAGTTGAAGATTTTCCTATATAAGTGCATTCTAGTATCCATAGCGATCTTCAAAAATATGTCGAGGTTTTCTATCCTAACAAAGCCCCCTCCAAAAATAATCAATAGCAGTTCAGCTTTGAAAATCACCCCCACAAATTAGTGTGGCCTCATGATAGAGAACAATAGGGGTATGTCTACACAGCAAAGTTATTTCAAAATAACAGCCCTTATTTCAAAATAACTTTCTTAGCGTCTACACAGCCAAACTGCTATTTCGAAATTAATAGGAATAACACCATTCTACAAGGAATAACACCAAATTTGAAATAGCTATTTCAAAATAAATGCTGTGTAGACACTTATTTCGAAATAGGGGGCCTCTAGCCTTCCCAGGGTGCCCTGATGGCCACTCCAGCCTCATCCAAGAACATTTCTCTCCCCCCCCGACCCAGAGCCCTTAAAGGGGTAGACTCTGGCCAAGGTGCCTGTGCCAGCTCCAAGCCTACCAGCCCAGAGCCAGCAGTCACTGCCCCGACCCAGTGGCCCCAAAACATGAGCCAGCAAGCCACTGGCAGCCAGCCCTCCACTACTCCCCAGGAGCAGTCTGCCAGCTCCCAGGAGCCTGCCAGGGCCAAGAGAAGGTGGGTGCCTTCCTGGTCCAGGGTGGAGATCATGGACCTTATTCAGGTTGGGGTGGGATGCCTTCAATGTCCATGATCTCCTCACTAGACGGAGGAATGCGGCCGTCTATGGCAGGATAGCTGCCAGACTGGCCACCAAAGGCCACATGCGAACCCAGGAGCAGGTTTGCATGAAAATCAAGTTGGTCCGGCGAGACCCCCAACCCTGAGCCCTGAGCTTCCCCTCCCACTTCTTTCCCTTGCTTCCTCCTTCCAGCTCCCTCTCCCACCCTCTCTCCTCCTGTCTCCCGCCTCCTTTCCCCAGTCTCCCCAGAGGTTCATCCCTCCCCCCCAGTTTTGTTCAATAAACCCAGTTTCTGTTTTTGGAAAAAAGTGTATTTTATTTGACATCAGGAAGGGGGGTTAGGGAGGGGTAAGTGGAAGGACTTGAGGGAGAAATGCGGCACAGGCCCCCAGTGGGGCAGAACAGGGAGGCTCTTAGTGCTCCTCAGGGTGGAAGCTCTCCCACAGGGCCTCCTGGATACTGATAGCCCCCCGATGGACCTCCCGGATGGGAGCCTGCAGCAAGTGCAGCCAGGCTCGCAGCAACATGTCGAAGAGAAGCACCAGAGTGCCCAGGGGCAGCTCTGGCTCCATGTTGCAGAGTGCTGTGGTGTCCCAAGTGAGGGCAACCAGAGCACGCAGAGACAAAATGCTTTGCTGTCCCTCATCGAGGTAGACAAGCAAGCAGGGAAACCTAAGAACTGGCTGTCAGGGAGGAGGTCCCTTTAAGCACAGACCTTAGATAGCCTCAGGCAGCAGCCCCACACAGTAAGTCCTGACCTGGAGCCCTGCTGGAACTAGTTCCGGCCAGCCTTAAATGTGATTCAGAGTCCACTCAGTGTGGATGCGCTATTTTGAAATAGCAAAATGCTATTTCAAAATGCATTTTTATGTGTAGATGTGTTATTTCGAAATAAGCAATTTCGAAATAACTGTTTTGAAATAAGGTATTTCGAAATAACACTGTAGTGTAGACATACCCAAAGAGAGTACTTTCACATTTCTGAAGAATTAAAAATATTATAAAAACTATGTAAATATCTTGGGTGTTCCCTTTAAATCTTGTGTCAGTATGTCCTATCATTCCCACCTCACTTTTTATCTTGAACACATGTAGTAATGCTTTTATTTTTCACTATGTACCCTCACCGGGGTGTTTAATATGGCAATTTTAGTGCACAAAGAGACAATTAAACTGTCTTCTGAGGAGCCAGAATAGTTAATTGGGACACCCATTCAAGTGTGATGAGATGTCCATGAGGGATGTAAGCGATTAATCAACTAGTTGACTATCCAATAAGCAAAAGCTTGATGCACTAGTCAACTAGTCAACGAGTCGCTCCCCCTATCCTTTGCTGCCTCTATCAGAAAGAGGCCGCAAGAGGTGGGATGAGGAGGGGGTGCTGGAGAGAGCCGGCTTAAAAGCTGGTTCCCCCCAGCTCCAGCTCTGTGGGAGGGAGCAGGGGTGCAGCGGCGGTGTTTCAGCTTTGAAATGAACAAGAGTCCCTACTGGGGCTCATGTACATTTCAGAGTAGAAGCGCCACATGGAATCTGGGGCCAGTGAGGGCTCTTGTACATTTCAAAGTTGGAACACCACACGGCACTTCCACCTTTGAAATGCAGCAGTAGCCAGATGGGCTCTTGCTACATTTCAAAGCAGAAGCACCCTTAGACTAATCAACGAGTCAATGGAAATTCCATCAACTATTTGATTAGTTGATTAATCTAATTTTAACATACCTAATGTCCACTACACACAAACCTGGAAGGGATTAAGGTGGCTTGCTTGACCAATTAATTCCCCAGCAAGGTCCAGGAGAGGACAGACTTGGCTGCTGACAAGAGGGTCCCTGAGCTAGAACCTAGAATAGAGGGAGGGTCTGGGGATTCTTCTACAAGCCATTGAGGAAGTAGAACAGACCAGAAATGGAGAACAGACTGTCTGGGACATTTTGCCCTCAAAGACTATGATGTCCCAGAAGGGGAAAATTTACATAATGACCTTGCCAGAAGGCTAAATAACAAAGGAGCACTTGTAGTTGCAGAAACTGAGAGAGAGGGGCCACAACAGGGCATAAGTGAGCAGCAAAAAGTGGTGCCTGAATTGAAAGGAGATTATTTTCAGGATGGCCAGGAGATGGTGCCCTTAGTGTTGAGTGGAACCCATGACACCAAGTTTTACGATAAATTCAACTAGTCCATGCATGCTAAAGTTTCAAGAGGCTTGTTGAATCCTGTGAATATTAGCAGGAAATTCAGTAGCTACTATCTTATGCTTTATTCTGAAAATATCCACTTCAATATCTATTTAATGTACAATGTACAATGGGAGCTCTCTAAGTAAGCGCGTAAACAATGTCTCAGATCTAATAAATGTATTATAATCTATTGGAGCAATATGCTTCTCAAACTCTCACAATGCATATCTTCCTCTATTGTTCACATTTAAGACTAACAAAGAGGACTTGGTTGAAGAACCACAACACTTCAACTTTTTAAAATTATTTTCTTTTCATTAAAAGAATTAAAGGAAAGTAAGATATAAAACTGATGCTGAAATGACTAACAGGCTGTTGCAAGGAAATACATGGAATATTATCTCTTTTATGGTTTGCAATTACCTGGGCACATTAGAATGAGTTAATAGAATTTTAGCCTCAGTGTTAGTTTTTCTACTATTCTTAGTTTGCAAGGCACTTCAAATGTCAATTTAACAGAATTAGTGTACGTCTCATTATCCTTATGTATCTGCTTAGTTAATTGCTTCAGCAGTTCTATACACATTTGTTGCTAATTGTTCTAGAATAAAGGCAAATCTTAGTTTCATAATGTTTCATTGGGGATACTCACATGATGGGTGGAGGGACTATTCATATGAGAGGATTTGTAGGCTAATGTTCCTAGATATAAATGGTAGCACTGAATGATTCTTAGCCATTCCCCCATTTCATTACACAAAGGAGTAATATATTTTTCCCCTCATGAAACACACCCCTTCATAGAGCCCCGAGTGCAAGTTGTTCGTATGTAGTAATGCATGTAAAAAGCATATATTTTATTTATTGGACTATGTATTAGAATGTGGTAGCTCGCTATGAGGTATTTTACTTTTCAAAGAAAAATAACTACAAAAACAGTGAGGAGTTCTGTGGCACCTTAAAGACTAACTGATTTATTTGTATATAATTTTTATGGGTAAAAACCACTTTGTCAGATGCATGGTGAAACATAGCTACAGTATTTTCCAAAATGCGGTGTAGATGTTTGTTTTTAGGCGGTGGAATTTCAAGTCATTACGGTTTGTATTCAAAGCGGTGTCTTCCTTGGCCTACATTTAGAAGCTATTCTCAGAATGTGAAAGCAAAAAAGTAGGAAAAAAGGCAACAACACATTTTATATGTTGGAACATGACAATACTTTATCTGACTCCTTTTTCTTGGACGTGGTTTAAAGGAAGTAAAGTCTTGCTTTGGTCACAACTAATGGGACGCACAAATCAAGAACAGAAGAGACCACTTAAGTTTGTATTATAGAATAGTAGCCAACTGTGAAGAGGGCAAAAATAGACAAATAAATCACAGAATATACTCCCTTTTTTATTAGTGTATATAAAAATCATGGAAATGGCATGTAACTTTTTCATGAACAAAATCATTACCTTTTCTAGGCTTGATCTAGGAATGACACATATTAATACAATCTTTATTAAGTTACTCTGTTCTGGATGCATTAAGGGCAGAGGAAAGAAAATCTTTTAAGGTCTAAGAGTTACACTGCTGAGATGTTTGTATTGGCACAATTTTTTATTGGCACAAGAGGAATCCAATTTCTAGGTTCATTACCCAAAACAACAAAGAAATTTGAAACAAGAAAACATTTTAGTGCTGGAACTATAGATCAAACTATAATTCATAGGGCTCATTCCCTTATGGATTTTGAGGATAAGGGGAAGGGGAAGGAAAAAAGCAATTTTTCTGCCCTCTTGATCGATGTTCTATTTGACCTCTGAAATGCCCTCTTGCCATAACCTTTTAAATACCATCTGCTCTTTTTGTGAAGACTGTGATGGGAAGAAGTCACTTCCAGACAGCAATTGATTATAAACACATTAATCAAGGACATGGATTATCTGCAGCATGACATTGTGTGCTGTAGTTAAGCAATTTCACCTTAAATGTGATTGGAAAGGTTAATCCCCTTTCTCAGGCCTAATTTAGACATGGGGACAACACAAAAAACAGCAGCAACAAACAAGAAGTGAAAAGTTATCAGCCTTGCCTCTACTGTAATGCCTTGTAATTCCTAAACTTATTAGGAAGGAGAAACAATATATCTGGGGTAATTCTCTTCAGCCTTTTCCAAACATTGCTAAACTGGTCAGATTTCTTTCTTGAGTGGTTGATAGTTTATTGATAGAATTTTTGCCTTTATTCTTTTTACTTTTACTCTTTTCCATATGCCAGAATATACGTGTATAAAAATACTATAGTATATAATGTTCATATGCAATATATAATTTAAATTCTACATTTACTTCAAAGATTTCCACGTGCTTGACCACCAATAATGAACTAAGCCTCATAATGCCTCTGGAAATAAATTAATACTGCTCACATCGTGCATATGGGGAAGATGATGCACGGAAGAATAAGTAACTTGCTCAAGGCCACATAATGAGTCTGTGGCAGGTTAGGAATACAGTCCAAATCTTTCTCTCAGTCCTGTGGCTTAACGGCTTGACCATGCTTTCTCACTAATACTCTGTTCATTTTTCTATGAGGCAGTGTGTCAGAAGTCACCTCACATCAGTATGGAAATTGCTGATAGCGACTATTACAATAAATATATGTCAGTATACTGTAGGGTACAGTAATTTAGCTTATCTAGGAATCCATAGAGGCAGATTAGGATATGAAAAATTAGGATATTCTCTACCTTTCATTTCTCAGTATCTGCTGCCTTGATCTAATGCTATTTGCAATTAATAATCATCTGCCGTAACCCAAAGGCACAGAGATCACTGACAATGGAGAGTGAAATGTTCTCTATAGTCTTATCTCAGAGGCAGTTGGCTTTTAGCTCATGTGTTAGAAGCACATGGCTTTAGCTCCTAAGGTTGCAGGTTTAATCCCTCCTGTCAATGACCTGGATCCCTAGGCTCTACATGTCAATGCTATTGCAGGTAAAGAAATCACTAGGGAGCCTGTTCTGGGTGTGAAAGCAGAGCAGAAGTCATTTCAGGGGTCACATGGATGTGTTATAGCAACATGTAAGTGCCAAAAAAGGGGTTAAACCATGACTGTTTTGGCTGAGGGTGGCTGAATTCAAAATAATGTTTAAATTCAAACTTCTCTTGAACTTTAGTAACAGGCTGGTTCAGTTTCAGTTGAGTTTGTTCTTTTATCAAATCTGTTTTGCCCATCTCTAGAGTCCATCTATTTGATCTTACCATCCATCCAACAATATGACTGAATGGGGAATAGAAAAAAAGTCCTCGTAGCAGAGACAAAAGGAGATAGACTTCTGATAAATGAAGTTACTGTATTATTCTGTCAGAACAGCTACAGGAGCAGCAAATAAATGTTTAAGAAACAGTAGCAATAGCAGCACCTACCGAAAACTTTTATGAGAGCATGCCCTATATTCTTAGCATGAAAAAGTTTCCATCCTCCAATTTTTGGGAGGTTATTTGTAAACAAAACTGTTTCTTTCAGATGTAACTTTCTAAGTCATAAAGCTGAAAATTACAATTAGACACACTATGTTGTTCCCAAAGAGTTATTCAATGCCAATCATAGTGTTTTCAAAATCAAAAGTAAGTTTCTAAATTAAAAAACCCAAGTAGGTCACCCTATGCAAATAAAATAAAGTGGTTGCTTGCACATTACACTGTTGTGAAGTGATAGATATAGTCGCTAAAAGCAATTTCTGTTTTATTGTTTCTTTTCAGAAAAATGAAGGCTAGCTAAGGTAAGCAAAGCACATAAATGAACTGGGGTTATAGCAGCACAACTAGCCACAATTATTAATTCCATTCCCATTGCCCAGAGCAAGTTGTAGCTGCTAGATGCACTGGGGGAGAATGACAGATGCATCCTCATTCCCATCTCGGCTCGATACATTTGTAATGCTATCTATATCATCACTAAATGCAACTGCCAGAGTAGCTCAACTAGCACTGCTGCACTTCTGTGGATGTTTTTCCTAAGTCCACATAGTGTCTGGTTCACCACAACAACTGAATCCAAGAAGGGGGAAACCATACGACTGAAGCTGGGCAGAGTGATTATGATTTCGTTTGGTTGTGGTTGCTTTTCCTGTGACAATAGCCACTCTTGCAGCTTGGAACATCAAGCTATGATGGGCAGCAGTGCTCTTCAAACAGGACTACATTACTGAAAATGAGGTACCTTTTAGTTTGCATCCACAGTATCCACTGGGGCTTAGTGGGGATAGTACTCCAAGGGCAACAGAACAGGAAGAAAGCAGGTGAGGGGCAGTGGGATCTTGCATCTCCTCAATGGAAATATTATAGTGGTTGCTGTGTGTTTCAAACACTCCCCATAGTATTTTTCTTAACTTCTTAATTTCTTATGCACTTTAGTTGGGACCCAGGTCTGAAATATTTTGCTAGGTTTCAGTAGCTTTCTGTAAATCAGAAAGCCTATTTAATTGGGACACAAGGGATTCCAATCAAGCATATGCTGCAGCAGCGCACGGTGCATGCATGACAATATAAACCTAGAACCTGTTGATTTGACCTTCAGTCTGAGTCTGTTTTACTTTATTAGTGAAACTGATTGAAGCCAGGATTTTTAAAGTTCTGTATATTTCTGTTTCAAGGTTTGTTTGCTTTACAGTTTCCTGTTATCCTAATCACACACATTTTCTTGGATTCTGCTTTTTTTCATTGTATTTTATGAGAGTGAATTATATAGTTAATTCTTTAAATCCAATCAGTTTGAAGGATCTTTGGTTTGTTTTTGCAGAGCACAGTTTATCATTTTGTACATTCTATTTTCCTTCAGCATATCTTAGGAACTCCAAAGTTCTGTGGTCCATATAAGCATTCCTCCTTCCAAATATAACCATATTGTCTTCTATCCATGTTTAATTTCTCTTCTTTTCTCCTCCTCCTTTATATTTCACATGGATTAGATCTTGTTACATATTAAAAATAAATGTTTCATGATAGCAACAACATATACAATTCAAATGACCCATCACTTGTCCAGATTAGATCTGAACTTGAGAATTAGTTTGCAGCACAAAGAGCTCAATGATCATTATGACATAGAAGTTCTTGTAATGGGTTGGTTCATAACTGCTCTTGATAAAACCCATATTTATAAAGACATATCTGACTTTTAGATATTATGGATTAATTACATATTAAAATTCTGCAAGGACCCTCTAAAGCGCAATTCTCCTGTGCAGTCATTTACACCAAGGCTCAATGTATATAAGATGCCACCAAACAAGAAAGGAAACATTAATTCTCTCTTTGTGCAGGTGTAAAAGACTACATAAGTTGTAAAGCAATACCGGGAGAATCTATTCCCTGATGTGGAAGGTGAGCACCGTACCTGTACAGGTCAGGAAGAGGGGAGGGGAGAAATGTTGCAGAGAAAGGAGGAGAAGGGGGAGTGTACCTTGCACCATGTGAAAGGATGTACAGGTATGTCACTACTCAGGTATGCATTCCTCCTACCTGTATATTGTGTAGGTATAATGTCTCCAACCATTGTATCAGTCTCATTCTACCACCATTACCAACCAAAACTCCTCTAACACTGCACAAGCCTCAACAGACACATTGAAAATTATGTATATATCATTACACAAATACAGTATGAGCATGTTACATTAGTTTCTGTTTTATCATTCAATAGACCATCATATTCAGGACACAAATAGCAGAGGGACAGCCATGCTAGTCTGTATCTGCAAATATAATGAGGAGTCCTGTGGCTCCTGTTAAAAATTAGCAGATGTATTTGGGCATAAGCTTTCATGGGCAAAATCCACTTCATCGGATGCATCTAACGAAGGGGATTTTGCCCATGAAAGCTTATGCTCAAATAAGTCTGTTGATCTTTAAGGTGCCACAGGACTTCTCGTTATTCAGGACACAGCAATTCCAAAATGTATATTACTGTTGGTCAACCATTCTTTAAGGGGGGCAATGAAAAGGAGACAGTAGCACCAGATCAAAATACACTCTTTCACATAGGCTCCACTCTTCAAAACATTGCCTATAGTGACAAGTACTGTAATTAGATCTCAAACAATAGAAGGGAGAAAGCCAATGAGGATGCATAAATACATCTACAAAGGGACATAATTAGCGAGTTAGTTTCAACAAAAAAGCTCTCAACAGCTACATCAAAGAACTACACATTCATTAAAACAACCATCCATTGTTCATTTAACATCTATTATCAAAAATTAAACTGTGCAGTTCTGTTTTATCTCAATTACTTCAGTGCTTCAGTCTCTATGCTGTTAACACTGGGAGCTAAGCAATGTTCATTTATTGGCAGGATTATTCAGTGGAGATCTGATGCAAAGCAATACAGCCATACATCAGAGAGAAGCTTAGAAAAGAGCTCTAAGCAAATGGTTTATTGTATATCGCTCAGTGAAGATAATTCTCATCTGTTCATTTTAACTAGTAAGACAATCACTGGGGTAGGGCAAGGTAGGGGCAGAAGATCATATCAGATGGCAATGAGAATGGCAGTAAAGGAGAGCAATTTAATGATGCCATTTCTCATTAAATTAAGAACTTCTGCCAAAATGCATTTTAATAAGTGTCTGTCAAGTCAGCGATGTTTATTCAGTTTTGAAAAGTAATAATTTTGAGACGTGAATATATTTGCCATTAAATATGAAGTGGGTTAGAATGCTTTTGAAAATTAGGTGTAATATTTGCACAAATACAGGAGAAGGAATACGCCTGCTAGGTGAGCAAAGTATTATAAAACAAACTAAAGTCAATGGAGCCTGTTCTAATCTCACTCCAACATAACTACACTATATTAGAATTTCTTCTGATTTACACCATTCCCAATCCCCTTCTCTTCTGAACACCATCATCTCATCCCATAGATTGAATCTTCCTTCATAACTTTTCCAATCATCAGACTCTTACCCAGAGGCTACATCTAGACTGCAGGCTTCTTTCGGAAGAAGCTTTTCTGGAGAGCAATGTGTTTTTTCGAAAGATAGCATCCACATTCATTGGATGCTATCTCACATTTAAGTTCTGATTTCTGTGGACAGAGTGCCCAGCAGGGCACTTGTGCTTTTTTCTGGAAGCCTCTTCTTTCGAAAAAAACCTTCCTTCCCATCCACACACACCTTTTTCTAAAAGAGCTCTTTTGGAAAAAGGCTTCTTCCCTGTAGGAAGAGGTTTACCACTGTCAGAAAAAACCCTCTGTGCTTTCGATTTTCTGTCGAAAGAACGCAATTGCAGTGTGGATGTAAGTGTAGTTTTTAAGGGAAAATGGCCATTTTTTCCAGAAAAACTCTGCAGTGTAGACATAGCCTAAACATAAATTAGGACTCCCCCACCATTTTTTGCTGCAGAATGGCTGCAAAACAATTTTATAGCCCTAAAAACTATTTGTATTTAGCCTGAAATAGGGTTTTTTTATTTTTGTCCATTCACTGCAAAAGAATCTAATCCAAGTCTAGATTAACAAATAGGTGTAAAATAAAAGTGATATTAATTGGCCATCCCCCCTTCCTTCCACCTTCGTGCTTCAAAGGACTATAAAGATACAAAAACACCAACATGCATCTTTTCCAGAACTAATTTGCATTCCACTGCAATAAATTCAGCTGACACAACAATGCGCGAATAACAGGATGTCACCAGACTACAGCGCTCAGTGATGCATGTGTCATTCGAAACAGTCTCTATTTAGGATGTGAGTGACAACAAGCTTGTGAAGGAGGGGCTAGTTCACTAAAGTCTACAGCTCTGACAAATGATTTACTGCAGCCTTTCTGTAGGGTTAGTATCATATTAATGCTAGTTCATGAGTAGGCAAAGATTTTGCATTAGCATCGCAAGCAATATAGATTTTATCAAACAGAGGAAAAAGGGACTAGAAATGAAATGGAGAGTGTCAGAGTCAAAGGCCAGTGACCAAATCAAACAAATGTCACAGCAACAGAAATGCTAGAAAGTTCAGTGAGATAGAAGGAGCTGGTCAGAAATGTTGTGAGGAAGTTTTTGCCATCACAAAATGTTGATTAATCAAAATCAAATGTTATGTGGAAACATACTGATTTTGACACAATTAGGTTTCTGACTCCTCAGCATCTGACCTAGCAGAGAGTTGGAGCTTACAGATTAGCTGGTTAGCCTAAGCTCCCAATGTTCCTGCCTTCCAGGGATCCCCAGCTCTTTGTGCCATCCTCTTATTGTTAGCCAAGAGGTATCCCTCACAACCATACCTATAATTATTAGCAATGGGATTCTTCCCACAACAGAAGCAGCACAAGTAGATAGGGAATCCTAGAATACTACATGATAGAACCAATATTTTCTCAGATTGGAATACTCCATTTTGAAGTAAATGTGAAGATTCAAGGCCTCACTCCAACTGGGAACAAAACAAAGGCTTGAACACCATGCAAAGGATATTTTCTGTACACTGCTAGATAGACATGCCTACATGAAGATTTGGAAGGAGTGACCTGAAGCAGATAAAATAATAGACAAATTAAAAGGAGTGTCACGCTTCCTTTTACATCAAACTGGACCCTCCTAGAAGGTCTAAATAATTTAGTTATTTAATTGCATAAATCTCCATTATCCAAAATTAACAAAATGCTGTTTGAAAAGCTATTCT
The DNA here is from genome assembly GCA_019425775.1 of Rafetus swinhoei. Taxonomy (NCBI): domain Eukaryota; kingdom Metazoa; phylum Chordata; order Testudines; family Trionychidae; genus Rafetus; species Rafetus swinhoei. The sequence continues at coordinate 181,903,814 of CM033437.1, read as the reverse complement.
TGTACTTCTTGTGTCCTGGGAAGAACCAGAAGAAATCTCTCAAGAAAACCTGTTTAAGACCCTTCTAGACCAGTTATAACCCAGTTATCCAGGTAAACAGTCAGACATTTGGGTACTTATTTGAATCAAAGCTTATGAGGTTTACAGGTATCTATCCGTAATGATAATCTGAATTGAGTCTCTTCTGAAACTCCTATTCACCCCTCAATCTACACATGCATTACATTAATCTCAAAAGCATGTTGCATGTGAAGAACATCCCACATCCTTCAGCCCTTCCCTAGTTAAATTCCTTTCAAAACTACTTCAGCTTGTTGCCACCTTGATCAACCCTCTTCCCCATATTAAACCAGCCTTGCTAAAACCCAGGGTTTTCACCAATAAATTGGGGAAAAAAGAATATTCTGTTGCTGATAAAGCACTCTCACCTCAAGAATGTCCCTAATGAGAGTTATATGCAGCTAGGCTGTAAAGTAGAAACAAGCAGACACTGAAAATTTAGGGAAGATACAGAAAGAGACCCGACAAATGATATAAGCTCTTACCAGCATTTTGATGCTGATCATCTATATAAACAGAGAGGGTCACAACTAAGAGTGCGTCTACACAGCAGGGCTTAACTAGAACTAAGCTACAGCAACTGAGCTACATCAATTGCGTATCTTATTTAGAAATAGCTTATTTCGAAATAGGGAGCATCTACACAGCACTAATTTCGAAATAGAGCACTCTTCCTCCGACTTCCCTTTTTCCTTGTATGATGAGGGTTACGGGAGTCAGAGTAAGAAGTCCTCCAGCTTGACAGTATTTTGACACTATTTCAAAATAACTGCCTGCTGTGTAGATGTGGACTAAGTTATTTCAGAATACCGCTAGTTATTTCAAAATAACGTTGCTGTGTAGATGTACCCTAAGTTACGATTTAGGCATGAAATGCAATATGTGAAAACTGCGGGAAGAAAGAGGACATGTTGGCACCAGTGCGTAATTGGTTAAAATTGCTGTAATTTAGGGGTGTGGGATAATATGATAGGCTTAGTAAATTTGAAGGCTGTAGCTAGTTTTACCTGTATAATTTAAATGAAAAACAATGTTCTTTAGGAACCATTTCCAGACTGCAGTTCAACATCAAGTTATAGGCATTCTGATCCCTTTGCTTAGCCATGATGTACAGAGGCATCTCTCAGAACCCCCATATAAGAGGATCCTGAGTGGCCATTGGTAAAATTTGTCTATATATCGGGAGTGGTGAGCGTAAGAGATTTGTATGGTATATGTATTCTGTGTGTTGCTAATAAATAGAGCACATCTGTTTAAAGCCCTTTGCTGGGGAAAAGTTTCTTCATTCCCATAGTGCCCTGAGTCCTGAGGGAAAGGGTGGATATTTAAATTGACCAGGTTTTATCCTGAATGGGTAAAGACAGCTTCCTTATACCTTGCACCCTGAGAAGGGAAAGAGCGGGGATGCCTAAACTAATTGGGTCATGCCTTGAGCCCTCAGTAGGTACATATAGGGTGCCATAAATTAACCAAGTCACACATTGATCCCTCAGTGGGTAGTGGCAGGGTGACATTAGACTTTAGACTTTAGACTTTCCATTAGAAATTAGACTTTCCAACCTTTTGGCCAGTCTTCTGACCTCCTTTTAGCCTGCTCTTCCAGTTGGGACACGCTCTGTAGATCTGAAGGGGCAGGGCAAGGCCCTTTCTGGGCCCAGTATCAAAATTTTAATTCTTTTGGGCTCAGAATGGAGTTTGTATGCCTCAACATAGCATATAAGTAACATAGGAGACTGAATTCCAAAGTGACTTGAGGGAAGATTTTTGAAGTATTTAGGTTAATGAAATTTAGTGGGATTTACAAAAGCACCTAAAGGACCTATCTGCATCTTTAGGTACCTGAATACCAAATCTGGCCTTCAGACATTTTGGAAAATAGAACTTGCAGGATGTCAGAATTGAGGCCACCATGAGCAGAGCTGACTTTAGAGCTGAAGATTTCAAAAATGGAAGTTTAAGAAATACACAATACACAACAATGAGCAAATATGTTTACCATGTACAGTTATAGATTTCAGAGATTATTCTTCTCTAACTTAAATTTAAGCTGTAGTCATTTTAGACATTATACTTACAACATCTTACAGGTTGAACCTCTCTAGTCAGGTACTCTCAAGACATGGGTGGTGACGAACCAGAGAATTTGCTGGACCACAGGAGGTCACTATTGTCTAGCAGCATTACCAACACTTCCACTGCTTACTGGGCTCTTAGAGACATGTAATGGCAAATTAGAACTAAATAACTGCACAGAACGCTGAGAGCCAGGACCAGTGGCTGTTGACAAACTTCATGCGTTTGTGGGCAACTTGACCACACCCATGATAAGGGGACATCTGTCTAACTACAGGTTGGCCCTCCCTGGTCTGGCACCCTTGAGACCCCACCAGTCCTGGATGAGGGATTTTGCCAGACCAGGGAGGTCATATCTGGCTACCTGGCTACCAGCTCCCCACAGCCCTGGTCCAGCCTCTGGCCTCCTAGCTGATTCCCCCTTGCCACCAGCCTCACTGCCCTGCCAGTCCCCCCACCTTCTTCCCTGCTATGCCAGGCCGCCCAGATGCAGCCTAACTCCCGGCGCACTGGGCTCCTATTATAGCACGTCAAGCTCCTGGCCCTGCCAGGCAGCCCCACTATGCCCCTTGACCCGCTGGGCAGCACTTCTGGGTTGTGCCTGAATGTCCAAATGTGGCGTGCCAGGCAGTCCAGCAGCAGGGAGTTGGGCAGCCCAGCTGTGGGAGTCCAGCCCCCAGTCTTCCACCAGGACTTTCTGATCCTGAAACATCCATGGTTCTGCCAGACAAGGGAATCCCAGATTACAGAGTTTCAACCTGTAAAATCTTGCTGGACCACGGATGCTGCCAGACCAGAGAATGCCGTACTAGAGAGGTTCAACCTGTATCATGTTTTGCAGAAAAATTAGAAAAAAGTGAAGTTTGAAGAAAAATAAGAAAAAATAGATATTATCCACTGGAGATAATATGAACTTTTAGAACAGAAAAATAGATATATACTGAGCCAAACTCACATGTAATTTTTCTGAGCATCTAAAAAAGAGGAGTCGTGGTTTTCTTAAAGTATCTAAGACTTCAATTTGCCTTGATAACAATGCCTTCTTTTTATAAGGACTAAAACGTTCTTTAAACAATTATATGCTATTAAGTAAAAGATGAATTAAGGAGAAAATTACACCATTAGTAAAATTTAAGTTCTTAACTTTGTATAATAAAAGATGGTAACCTTTCTATAATGGCATTACAATTTACCATTTATTATAGAAGTCCCATTTAAGAGTGAAAATGGTTTCTGGTTCCACACTTTTATTGCTATGGAAGCTTTAATTCTAACTGCAATTCCAGCAAAAGTAATGAAAAATATTTTATAGTAATTTAAAATCTCTGTCCCAGTATTGAACTATGTTACAAATGATCCTCTTGAATAAAATGATAAGGTATTACATTATGCATAAAGCATATACTGCAGATTTAATGGTTAAACAAATCTGCTATTATTGTCTATATAGGCCTTCCAAAATATTAAACTGTTTCAGTGAAGTATTATAGTGGAAGCTGGCAAAACAGCTATCAGCAGGGGCCCATCGTTTCTTTTATAAAACCCATTTTTCAGGCCTTTTCAGTTTCAGCCAGATTTGGTACATAAGGTAGAGAAGTTAAATTTGGATTTACTTTTAGAGAGAAAAAACTGATCTCCATCTGTTTTGGTTATGTTACAGACTTACAAATGTATTTTCCTCTCATTTGTCATCTGTTTATTTACATGTTTAATATAATTGGGCTTAGGGGGTGCACAACCTTTCAGCTGACATACTATTTGCATAAACAGTGAGAAAATATTTGTACAGAAAACATCAAAAAAGCATAGGATTTTAAAATTCCAGTCACAATGAAGATCTATTCTGTAAAGTCAATAGGCCATTGACTTCAACAAGAGAAGGATCGGGTCCTGTGTACGCTGATTAGCACAAATTACATTTTATGCTAACCAGCTAGAGGTGGGGGAGTATGAAATTAAGGAGACCCTAATATGCTCTTTTATGGAATGTTTTGCATGGCATCAGTTTGTAGTTTGCTAAAGCCATGTTCCTATAGTCCTGAAATAATTCTTTAAAAATACTTAAGAGAAAAGCCCTGCTGCTCTGATATACATGGCAATAATAGTGACTTGCATTTTGGCCCCCTAAAAACCACATCGCCTATAAAACAGTGATTTTTGTGTTCTTGGGTATACCAACAGTATATTGACGCAGAAGTGGACATGTTCATTTTTTTAAACCTCTCTTTTCACCTCTCTCAACTCTTGGGCTGTTAAGGACTAGTTTGGTCCATACACATAAATTAGAAGAGCTTCAGGACTGTTCTAGTTTGTGTAATAATAGATCTCACAGGGCCATTCTACTGATCATTGGAGAACAGTATGTCTCAATTGTACCTCCTCTACCCCAAACATATATCCTGTATTATAGGCAATGACATAGAACTGGCATACAAGGAGAATTCCTAGATGACCATCACAAAAGGTAACTTTTGTGCTCCTCTGACAGTGCAAAGGGACAAGAATATATGGTAAAATCTTACTCGGTGTGCCTATTTTTCAGCAAATTACCCATTGTGCTTTGTGGGATAAGAACGTGTATTTCAGGAAACCACCATACAGTGGCGCTTGATTCCAACTTGTTCATAATCCTAGGGATTTGTCCCATGAATTGGTTCAAACTTCTTTATTGTTCCCATCACTATCAATCTGAATGGTGCATTTGCTGTGAAGTTGCTCATACATTCTTTACAACTATAATATTCCTTGTTCTGTGAGTTGTGTTAGTTTGCTTACAGTTTTTTAGTTGCATTTCACATAGGATGGGACACAATCTGAGGTAAGTAAATAATTATTTAAAAATATTTTAAAATTATTATTAAAAAATCCAAAATTTGGTTCATTTTGAACTAAGAACTGAATTTTTTTGCTTTCCTCTCCAAAGTGTCTCTTCAAAATAAACTGTTTAATTTAAAATGTATGCATTGAGTCTCAAAAATGACATTTCCAATTACACTTTTGACTTTTTTTAAAGAAATATTTATTTTTATTTATTTGAAACTGTTGAATTTTATTCAAATTTGAAATTAGTTTTAGTTACCCCCCAAACTCTTTTTTAGCACATTTACTACTTGGACAAAACATTTTATACCCAGTTTTTGACACAATAGCCTGGGATCCATCAACAGGGAATGATATGCAAAATCTTTCAATGTCAGCCTTTGACCAAAAGCAGAAACCATGAAAGAACAGTTGTAACCAACATATATCAGTGTGTTAGAGTCCAAAGTTACAACCCGTTAAGACTATTTTTCAAATATATTTGCGTGATGTACACATGCACAAATGACAACAACTGTCATTATTGACTTTTTAATGTTCATCTTACACCACAGTGAAGTTCCTACAGAACAAGGCGCAGTAATTATAATGCAGCTTATGGAATGATCCCATTGTAAAGGAAGTTGTATCCTTTCTTTACTTCACTTTAAGCTCCAGTCCCAACCCTATTGTTTCGCTCTGGTGTTCCCCACACCTTGTGTTACCTTTAAAAAGAAGTGAAGTAATGTTTTCTTAATAAGAACATCACAAAAGTTGATTAGAGTTGGGCTAGGACCCCCATTCATACGCTGCCTTTTATATACCTGGAGCCCCAACATGTAGGCGCTCATAACACTAAATTCATAGCATAGTATATACTGCGCTTAACATACTTAACATACTACATTCAAAGTTTATATATAACATATCGGATCAGAATCTTTGGTGGTTTAAATTGGCATAGCTCTATTGAAGACAATGTAGTAACAAACATTTACTAGCTGAGACTGTAGCTATGTAAAAAAACTAATGCACAGCAAGTCTTGCTAAATGTAAGCCATTCCTATATGCAAATGAAGAATTATCAGCGTGCTGGCCATTTTCTACTGAACACCTTGTTTCTCAAGGTGAGAGGAGAGTGACAGAAGCAACTGATGTTGCTGACTTCCTTCTAAGTTCCTCTCACTATTCTAGTCTATCTAGATTCTTATATGAAGCTCGTCACCATATTATCGGAGCAAATTATTCTACTCTGGCCTAACAGTGGTGATGGCACTACAAGTCCCTCTTTTTATCACTGGTGCCAGAACTTGCTGGCTTCCAAGATACAAAGCTAGCTTCTAGGAAAAGATAGAATGCTATGAATATAAATTTTAAAGAGACGTGCATGATTAATACCTGAGAAAATTTTAAAATATGAGCTTAGATGTGGCCAGGGGAATATCAGAGGACTTTCTGGAATCCCTGTGGGCTCTGTGCTCTTGAACAGAAATGGGAAGCATTGAAAGAACACTGCATAAACTGATTAGAAACTTTATTTTAAAATTTTTGTGAAGTCCTTCTCAAATTTCCATGGTAATGAAACAGAAGTTTTCTCTCATGATCTGTGGTTACTTAGGCTATGTCTAGACTACACAGAAGATTCAAAAAAGGATATTCAAATTCAGCGGGAATTTGCATATCTTCTTCCAATCTCACTTTCTTCTTCCTTTTTGAGGAAAAGCGGCTTTTCGAAAAAGGGGGGTTGCGAAAAAAACATGTCTAGACTACTTTCAATTTCGAAAGCTCCGCTTTTGAAAGTGAGATCAGAAGAAGATATGCAAATTCCCGTGGAATTTGCATATCTTCTTTCGAATCTTCCACATAGTCTAGACAAGCCCTTAGAATACATCTACACAGCGGCATTATTTCGGAATAACTGACGTTATTTCAAAATAACAAAGTGCATGTCTGCACAGCAGTCCCTTATTTCAAAATAATTTCGAGATGTAGGAGATCTTACTCCAACTCTTGTTAACACTTCTACTTCCTGCTGTGTAGACCACTCCAAAAGCCAAATTAAGCTATTTCAACTTCAGCTAAGCAATTGAGGTAGCTGAAGTTGCATGTCTTAATTTGACTTCTGACCTGCAGTGTAGATGTGCCCCCAGTGTTTAAGGCGCTTGCAAGAGCTCTGCTTTACTCTGCGTCCAGTTCCACTTGGCTGTGCATAATCACAAGAGTTTCACAGCAACCCACCCGGACACTCTATCTGGGAAGCTCAGTCCTTAAAGGTACAGCTCCTAATTTCATATCTTTCTTCCGAATCAAAACTTAATAATAACAGTGCTCAAAAACTCTAACAGTGTTATGACACAACTACAGATACTTTTATCTAGCCTAATTACTAAACTTAAGTGCCCTGCAATGTCACAGGGACCTCTGGGTCTGAATGAGACATCAGTATGCTGTCAAGATGTGGCAAGTCTACTGATTATTATATATCCTAGGGCTCTGTTGTGCCAGTCTCCTGTGGCTATTGCCTCTCTGAGGCTATGTCTACAATGGGAGGGTTTGGCAATAAAAGTGCTGTGGACATGCAAAAGTCCCCAAAAGTGAAAACCGGTCAAACCAGTTTTTCTGCCTCCCATGGTCAAAATTTCATGGCTACATTGCTAGCTCTCCTGTTGACAGTTAGAGCAAAGCAATGTGGGTAAGCCCCTCATGGTGCAGTGTTGTGAGAAGGCAGAGCTGATTCCTGCACTGCTTGGAATTCTTTCCTCGCTTTGTGAGCTCTCTATGCTAAGAACTGTCAGAGCAGCACAGCAGTCTTTCCAGCCCTTCCCTTGCAGGAGCAGAACAGGAGCATTCCAATTATTTGTTTTTGTTTGTTCCCCAAAGGGAGCAGCTCACTCAGCTGTCAGATGCTGCCTCGAGTATCCCACATGCCTGCAGGGTAGCAGAGATCCCAAAACACTGAACACAGCCATCATGGCAGGCATTGTGGGATAGTGGCAGAAGCCAGTTCTTTCGACAAAGGGTACATCTACACAGCAACATTATTTTGAAATAACTAGTGTTATTTCGAAATGACTTAGTCCATGTCTACACAGCAGGCAGTTATTTCAAAATAATATCAAAATACTGTCAAGCTGGAAGTCTCCTTACTCTGACTCCTGTAACCCTCATTGCATGAGGAGTAAGGGAAGTCAGAGGAAGAGTGCTCCATTTCAAAATAAGTGCTGTGTAGATGCTCCCAATTTCAAAATAAGCTATTTCAAAATAAGCTGTGCAATTGACGTAGCTCAAATTGTGTAGCTTATCTCTAGTTAAGCCCTGCTATGTAGACATACCCCATAACAGCAGAATCCACACTAGTTCTTTGTCGACACTAAAGAGAGGGGAAAAGCCAAGTCTCTTGCAAAGGTGGAAGTTTTTTGTCACCAAAACTGTCTGTTTTTCCCCACTAAAGTGCATTGTAGTGTAAACACGCTCGCTGTTTTGTCACCAAAAGGCAGGGATAAAACATGCCAGTATAGAGAAGGCCTGAGACTCTCTCAGGCAAGATAGACAACTAAATGCTTCTCAACTCTCTCCCTTTGGGGGTTTGGGCAGTATGCATCTTATCTGGGGTGAGAACTTCATGCAACTCTGGGGCTACTATTTGTAACACCATTACTGTTTGTGACTATTGTTTCCCAACATATACAAACGCACTGTGTCATTTTCCTGAAGTGGTGGCATCTCCCGGGACCCAACATCATACTGAGTTTTCTGTTTTGCCTTATTTGTTTCTTTATAAGTCTAAGTCCCTAGTGACTCTGATATGAATTTTTTTAACAGTGTAGGCATGTTTATGGCTGCATCTACCTTATCGCACATGTTGCTGTGTTACATTCTCTCCCTGGGTACGTCTACACAGCACGCTTATTTCAAAATAAGCTATTTCTGAATTTTTTTCCAAAATAGCTCATTTTGAAATAGCACATCTACTCTCCAGGGAAGCCTCAAAATTAGTCTAAGGCAGGCTTCCTTAGCACGGATGCACTACCTCGATTTAGAGCCCTGGGGGACACTGGGGAGTAATTACTTGAATGGCCCTGAGGAGGAACTATTTAAAAGACAGTTTTCAGAGTCATAGAATCCTAGGGTTGGAAGAGACCTCAGGAGGTCATCGAGTCCAACCCCCTGCTAAAAGCAGAACCAATCCCAACTAAATCAAGGGTCAGTCCTAGGACCAATCCTGTTCAACTTATTCATAAATGATCTGGAGAAAGGGGTAAGCAGTGAGGTGGTAAAGTTTGCAGATGATACCAAACTGTTTAGGATAGTCAAGACAGAAGCAGACTGTAAGGGACTCCAAGAAGATCTCACCAAACTGAGTGATTGGGCAACAAAATGGCAAATGAAATTTAATGTGGATAAGTGTAAAGTAATGCACATTGGGAAAAATAACCCCAACTATACATACAGTATGATGGGGGCTAATTTGGCTACGACAAATCAGGAAAGAGATCTTGGAGTTATCGTGGACAGTTCTCTGAAAACTTCCACACAGTGTGCAGCGGTCAAAAAGGCAAATAGGATGCTAGGTATTATTAAGAAAGGGATAGAAAATAAGACCCAGAATATCTTCCTGCTCCTGTATAAAACTATGGTACGCCCACATCTTGAATACTGTGTACAGATGTGGTCTCCTCACCTCAAAAAGATATTTTGGCCTTGGAAAGGAGTTCAGAAAAGGGCAACTAAAATGATTAGGGGTTTGGAACGGGTCCTATATGAGGAGAGGTTAAAGCGACTGGGACTTTTCAGTTTAGAAAAGAGGAGACTGAGGGAGATATGATAGAGGTGTATAAAATCATGAGTGGTGTGGAGAGGGCCGATAAAGAAAAGTTATTTATTAGTTCCTAAATAGAAGAACTAGAGGACACCAAATGAAATTAATGGGTAGCAGGTTTAAAACTAATAAAAGAAAGTTCTTCTTCACACAGCGTGTAGTCAGCATGTGGAACTGCTTGCCAGAGGAGGCTGTGAAGGCTAGGAATATAACAGAGTTTAAAGAGAAGCTAGATAATTTCATGGATGTTAGGTCCATAAAAAACTATTAGCCAGGGGATAAAATGGTGTCCTTGGCCTCTGTTTGTCAGAGGCTGGAGAGGGATGGCAGGAGACAAATCTCTTGATCATTGTCTTCGGTCCACCCCCTCTGGGGCACCTGGTGCTGGCCACTGTCGGCAGACAGGATACTGGGCTAGATGGACCTTTGGTCTGACCCGGTACTTATGTTCTTATGTTCTTATGTTCTTATTTCATAATGGCAGCATTGGAGCATCCATACTACTGCTATTCTGCAATAGCTATTTTGGAAAAAGTGTTATTCCTCGTGGAATGAGGTTTTCAGATTTTGAAATAAGCCGTCTGTTATTTCAAAATTATTTCAAAATAACAGAGTTGCTGTGTAGATGCTTGCATTGTCATTCCAAAATACCGTCAGTTATTTTGAAATAACTGTGCTGTGTAGATGCACCCCCAGATATCTTATTTCCTTTACACAGAATTTCCATTTTTCTTTAGTTAGCTTTCGCTCATTACTTGTGTTTTTTTCCAAAAATTCTCTGATCATCTAGTCATGCTCATGCTTTTCCCAGATCAAAGGGTTATCTGGGAACCTTAGCACCATCTGCACTATCCAAAAATTGTTATGTTTTCCAGTGGAACACCACACATGCTGAACACAACACAGTGAAATATGTGGAAACACTATCTCCTAAAAGGGATATCAATTGTGCACAAATGTTCACTTTTTTTCTAAAGGCACCATCAGAAACCTACTTATTCATCAAGCATAGAAAAAATATTTAGCATCTGCCATCTCCACAAATATTTATCCCCAATTACTGTACATAGAAAAAAAATGTTCGCTCTTTAAATGTTTAAACTCTTCCTTAATTAATGTGGTGCCTTGATTCTTCTAAGTATTGACATTATTGATAAGATGATGAGCTTGACATGTTTTTAACCCAATAATTTGTATTCTTCTCCTTGGGAGCTATCTTTTATCTTTTCAGATTTGTTATTTACCTGTATATTTAAGTTCACAAACTCTCTTCATGGAAATAAGCTCTCTATTGTGAGCCCTGAGTTTTACTCATTTAGCTCTTTCTGCCTGTGGCTTTTCTTTCAAAGTTAATATCACTGTTTCTGGCACTACATTTGCTTGTGCACCTGTGTCCAACTTAAAATCAATAAATGTCCCATTTGATTTCAGGGGGATAATCCATTCCTCTTGACTTGCAACACCATCCATTGCTTCCATGAAAAATTCCTGAGCTCTTTGTTCAGGCTGTGTGAGTCATCAGCTCACTCCAAATAATACGACACACTCCAAGATGTATAAATAAATACCTTGTGGAATATAATTATTAACATAATGATAATTCTAAAATGCTGCTACTACAAAACACAGCATTAGCTCTCTCCCTAGAAAGGGCTGCTACTATGATTTCTTTCCTCAAAACCTGTCTGCCCCCAAATACCAGCTAACACACTAGCTAGTTCTCTGCCTAAGGGCTAATCCTATCATCCTTATACTGGGGAATAAACCATCTGTACCAGCAAGTTAGAAAAAAACCTACTTATCAGTTTCCCTGCAGGATCAACCCCTGCTAGCAGGCTAGTGTATCTCAGACAAACATTGCCAGCCTCTGATGGGCTGTTTGTTTTGTAAATATTATATCTGAAACATTAGGGATAAATACTAGATTGTTAAAAAGTGCATATTTTAAATGGGAAGAAGGGTATCCAGTAATAAAACTATTACAGTCATTTTACTATCTGAACATATCTAATATTAATATAGTTGGTAACTTAAGCTGAAATAAATATCTGTTTACTTTAGCTCATTGGTTGTATCTGAACAAAGAGGTCAAAATATTCACAAACCATCTAACAGATGTGTGTCCTCACAAATGAAAGTAAAGACATATTGTACAGATACTCTGGCATATGTGAAGTTAATATGGCTTCCTGTGATGTAAAAAATACCCATTATGTAGAGAAATTATGGATGGACATTTTTTAGCCATAAAATACAATTTTAATATATTTTGATACCAGGATACATTACAAAATGAGAGGTTTCAGAAACATGCCAGCTACTTCACTCATTACTAATACCATTCTGGATTAGGAGAACAAAATATAATACAGTCACGCTTCAGTGACCAGATGCTCTGTTAGTACCAGATATCCCAGACCACCTGTTTTCACATCCTCATACATGCTTTAGGCTGCCATTCAAAGTAGCCTTGTGTTGAAATTTGGCATCGTGTTTGTCTACTGTTTTGGCACTGCTCCAGAATTCAGCACAATATACTTGTCTTTCACTAAAATCTACCACTCAAACGCTTTATCTGCATCACCATTCTAACAAGCATTTTTGGAGAAAACAAAAGATGTGAAACAGTTTAACCTGAACCTCACATAATCCAAACCCATTAGCACTTGCGATATGCCGTCTCCCAAATATTGTGTCTATTCTGTCTCCTAAAGCACTGTAAAAATTCCAGAATTAGCAATTGATTATTTTGAACAATATGTTTGTAAATTTCCCATTTCTGCCATATAGCTAAACGCTGTCTAAGCTTTCCCATACACACTAAGGCACTAGGCTGATGATCATTGCTTGTCCCAGCTGTATGGGCACAATATGTCTAGACGCGGCTCTTAAAATCAGGAATCAGGGATCTTCCGGAAAAGGCTTTATTTTCCGCAAGAGCCGCATCTAGACTGGCGCTTTTTTCCGTCAAAGCCCCGAGCTGGAAAAAAGAGGCAGTCATGTTCATGCAAATGCCGCAGGGAAAATTTAAATCCCCGCTGCATTTGCAATTCCGACTTGTCTCATTAGCATCCCTTTTCCGGAAAAGGGTGCCAATGTAGACACAGCCGAACCTGTTTGTCTGAAAAAGCTACGCAAAATGTGTTTGGCATTTTGCGTAGCTTTTTCCGATTCTTTTGTCAGAAGAGGCTTATCTGACATTTGGCCCATAAAGACTGGGCAAAATGTCGGAAAAAAAGCCCCTTTTTCGAAAGCCCCCTTCTTCCTCGTAGAACGAGGAATACAGGGGCTTCTGAAAGAGCACATTTGCTCTTTCTCAAAAAAAAGTGGAAGAGCAAACGCGTTCTCTGGACGCAGCAGATTTTTGGGGGGATGCCTCCAATATCCAAAAAAAAATCCCGCAGTCTAGCCACACCCTGAATGTCAAAGCACTGCTGACTTCATTCAGTCTGAATCTCCATAAGAATAAAACATCTTAATGTGTCCTAACTTTCTCACATCAGAATATACATATACACACACACCATGGACTTGTGGTGCCCCCCTGTGTTCTGTCCAGTGGAGCCAACAGACTTTCTGGGCTCCTGAGTAAAATAGGTGAGGCCTGGCTATTTGCTCTCAGAAGGGGCAGGGAGTCAGGCTGAAGGGACAGGGCTAAGGCATCCAGCCCTCATGCTGCGCAGAGTGTGCTGTGCTACACCCTCCCTCCCCACCTCAGGCAGCCATCAGAGCCATCTGGATCATGTGGCATGGTATCCCAGCAATGATTTAAAGAGCCAGATGCTCCATTCACTGCCACTGCTCACCAGGCCCCAAGTCAACTGTCCCTTCTGCTCCCCCTCAACCCACTGTTGGCGAGCTTGGTTCTGTCCTCTTTGTCTTCCCCATCTAATCCTAGTTTCTTTGTGGCCCATCATTTGATCAATTACAGAGGGCCTGGAAAGAGAAGAATACAGAGCTTAGTGTGGCTCTGCTCCTGCTGGAGAGCTCATTGTGTGGAACTGAAATTCAGACCCAAATTCAGCCCACTGTCCCTTGAGACCATCATCTCGAGGAAGAGCCCCTAGTACCACCATCTCCCATCTCAACTAGGACAATCTGGAAGTCACAAGGGGTCAAAACAAATGATAGAGCCTTTAGTATCTTTAACTGAGGGGGTCCTGGCAGAATATACAAGTAAAATGAAAATCAACCTGGGTGCTGTCCCTTTCTTGTTGCCTCAAGTTTCTTGAGGGGGTGCTCCTACTCTATAGCTGAGCAAATCAGTAACACGAGGTCTTGAGTAATCATGGCATCCAAGGAGTTCTAGGGCTTAAGAAAGCCAGGGAGCCAGCATGTCTTGGCTGCTGAAGCATTCCCCCTAGTTCATGCAGGGTTTTCTGTCTATTAAAAAATATAGCCAGTGACAGTCTTTTTCATGAAACATGGCTAATTTTAAGGAATATTTGCTTTACAGTAGTCAACATTAAAGAATTGTTTAAAGAAGCAGTTTTTAATAAAGTAAATTTATTTCAGTATGTTGAAGGTTCTGGATCAAAAGCACTGGAGAATGAAATGATCCATTACTTTATAGGATCGAAAAAACATGTGTAATAGACACTATGACACTAGGACAGTTTTGTGCTTCTCCATGCTCTAGGAGAGACAAGCAGTTCAATCTTCTTGCCCTTTTAGTCCACAGTATTCTCACTGAATCTGCCAATTACTACAATTAGTGGCAGATAGAAGCTCTGTGTCTGGCACTAACTTCACGTCTGTTGACAGTCTCTCTAGTTAGTGTGTGTATGGACTGAATAAGCAATGAGTTTCAGGTCTTGCCCACCTGGGAAAGTTACACTGGTTTAATTAAGATGTTATTTTAAACTGATTTAAATGGGTAAAAAATTCTTATTTTGGTTTAAAGCAGATTTGTTTCAGTTTAGCTCAAGTCAGTTAAAAATCAACTTGAACTAACTCAAAATAAGCCGTTCAAACTTAAAATAGGAATCTACACCAAAGGTTTGCATTGGTTTAACTAATTGTGATTAAAAAACAATGTAAGTTAAACCACTGCACCTTTCTGGTGTGGACAAGACAAGGGCTTAAACCCATCTTCTGACCCTAGCAGATGGGTCTCTCATGTTAACGTTACTAGGAGTGGGCTGGATACACTTGAAGCCCCCACAGTCTTAGCTGAACTTGGCTTCTGAGTAACTAAAGGACTTCATTTTCCCTGAAAGCTAGCCAAATACATTTAATATACAACTGACAAAATGTAATAAAGTTACAAAAATATCCCAATGAAACACACTAAAATATCTTCCTCTATGGATATCCCATTGTCACAGTTCAAATTACAAAGGTCAATACTGCAAACGCATCTCAAAAGGAAAAAAACCCACACCTATCCCTACCACATATACCTACATACTACTACTCTGATACTAAATACTAAAGCTATTACATAATGAGCTGTTACACACTGTTAGGGAGCTGTGTGCCACTATCTCCGCTGTAGTTGTCTTTGGAGGAAGTAAAGGGTTAAGATTCACTGACTGTCAATCAAAAACAATTCTAAGGATAAAGAGAAAACTGGGGCCCAGAGCTGCAAAAGGAGTTGGCTACCAAATGCCCAGATGTAGTTGCCATTGTAACCCACAAAATCCCTGATTAACTGTCACTTTCCCTGTAGGTGCCTAAACTCATTAAGAGCCTACATTTTTCTGTGTAAAAGTTCCTGGGCATCAAGTTTTTGCCACTGGCATTCACACTGCTGCTTCAGCCAAGAATCTGGATACCTATACTTTGCCTAAGCCCCTTAAGGTCCTCTTTTAGACAAGTAGGAGGGAACTTTGAATTTCTTATTTTCTACTACAGCAACCCTTGCTTGAAGAAGGGCATTCCCCTGCCTATCTCACCTGCAGGGCCTGATTCTGTAGGTGTATTCTGAGCATGTCTAAATCCCACAAACCAGAAGGGAGGCTCTCCTTTATAACCTTTATCCCAGTAGTCAGGGGACACAACCAGGATGTGCAAGACCAGATTCCATTCATTTCTCTGCCTGGTTACAAGGGATTTCAGCATGGGTTTTCCAGCTCTCAGGTGCAGTATTGCATTATGGAATATTCTGATGGGTGGTGAGGCATCTCTTCAATCGCTCCCCTTTCCATCCTGAATATATAATTAGATTTACTTTGGAGGCCTGAAAGAGTGAGAGTAACTCTATAGTCCAGTGGTCAGGACTCTCGCTGGAAAGGCAGATTGCTGTTCAAATCTCTACTGATCAGGTGGAGGAAAGGAATTGAACTGCATTCCAACATCCTCGGTGACTTCCTTCACCAGGAGGCTAATGGTTACAACAAGGGTGACCCCCTTCCCTAGGCTACTTTGTGTATTGTAGGGTGTATGTTGCTGCTCTTGCACACAACAACTTAGGCAGAGGAGAGCTGTGAATCCCAAGCTGAGAGAGGTGTCCTAACTCCAGGTTGGAGGTAGCTGCCTAATTCACTGAGAAGGAGAGGGCTTGGGACATTCCTCTATGAGCTTGTTGAGGCTGCTTTCTGTGTGGCATGCTGGTGGTGTGGTGGTTTTGTGTTTTTTTTGTGTGAATCCCATTCTTAAGCTCCTGTCTTTCTCTATGCATTATATGTGGAGACTAGGTGCCTATCTCAGGGTTTCCGGATTCAATTGCGTGGCTAAGTATCTGATGCTAAACTGCTTATGGATTCAATTGGGTGGTTAAGTATCTGATGCTAAATTGCTTATGCTAAACTTGGCTTCAGGTCCCAATCTTGCAGCTGGAGACCAATCCTTTTGCCTGAACAGGACCTCATTTCTTTTACTGAGATGCCAGGGGTCTGAAGAATTGACCTCACATGGGTCAAACTGCAGGATAGAGGCTCAAGACTTGTGCATGTTTGACAGGCAAAGTTTTAAGCAGTCAGACATTCAGAAATATCACATTTAAGGGATCACCAGCCTGTTCATTAGTTAATCTTAAGTGAGATGGATCAATGCTCAGTATATTAAAAAAACACTAAAAACATATAAGAAAACATTAGAATCAAAGTAAAAAATGTTATGAAAAATATAATACAAAGCATAACCACAATTTATGTAAAAAAGCAGGATAGGTTGAAATATTAGATTTCAAGAGGAAATTATCCCATGACCCACTGTAACTTAATTACTACTTAAAATAATCTAAAATACTTATCTCCACAATCAGGGTACGTCTACACTAGCCCCCTAGTTCGAACTAGGGAGGCTAATGAGGGTGACCGAAGTTGCTAATGAAGCGCGGGATTTAAATATCCCAGGCTTGATTAACATAATCCCGGCCGGTTGCCATTTTGGAAACTGACTAGCTTGAAGTAACTGCCTACGTCTATACATGGCAGAGAAGCGGGATTCGAGATAAACCCCTTAGTTCGAATTAACTGTTAAACCTCATTCCATGAGGTTTAATTCGAACTAAGGGGTTTATCTTGGAATCCCGCTTCTCTGCCGCATATAGACGTGGGCAGTTACTTCGGGTGTAGAGAAATGTAGCAGAATTACACTGTATTTATAAATGCAATGTAGGTATCAATCTTGTTGCAATGTAACAACTGCACTTGAATGTAACTGTAACCAACTTGTAATGGAGATTGTAATGTAACTTGTGCATCCTTGAAAAAAGAACTGTGTAAAAGATCAAGAAATGTCTGTATACTCATTATATTAATATATATCCCTAGATGTCCCCTAGATGATCGAACTATAAAAGGCGCAATCAAGGACGATAAAGCCATTGCGCGGAGAAACTAAATGATTTCTTTGCTTCAGTCTTCATGGCTGAGGACGTTGGGGAGATTCCCAAATCTGCACCGTCCTTTGTGGGTAATGAATCTGAGGAACTGTCCCGGATTGAAGTGTCATTAGAGGAGGTTTTGGAACAAATAGAAAAACTTAATGTTAACAAATCTCCGGGACCGGATGGCATTCATCCAAGGGTTCTAAAAGAACTCAAATGGGAAATTCCTGAACTATTATCTGTGGTTTGTAACCTATCCCTTAAATCGGCTTCCGTATCTAATGACTGGAAGGTAGCCAACGTGACACCAATATTTAAAAAGGGCTCTAGAGGCGATCCGGGCAATTACAGACCGGTAAGTCTAACTTCGGTACCTGGCAAATTAGTCGAAACAATAGTAAAGAATAAAATTGTGAAGCATGTAGAAGAACATAATTTGTTGGACAAAAGTCAACATGGTTTCTGTAAAGGAAATCCTGTCTTACTAATCTATTAGAGTTCTTTGAAGGGTTAACAAACATGCGGACAAGGGGATCCAGTAGATATAGTATACTTAGATTTTCAGAAAGCCTTTGACAAGGTCCCTCACCAAAGGCTCTTGTGTAAATTACATGGCCATGGGATAAGAGGAAGGTCCTTTCTTGGATTGAGAACTGGTTAAAAGACAGGAAACAAAGGGTAGGAATAAATGGTACATTTTGAGAATGGAGAGGGTAACTAGTGGTGTCCCCAAGGGTCAGTCCTAGGACCAATCCTGTTCAACTTATTCATAAATGATCTGGAGAAAGGGTAAGCAGCGAGGTGGTAAAGTTTGCGGATGATACCAAACTGTTTAGGATAGTCAAGACAGAAGCAGACTGTAAGGGACTCCAAGAAGATCTCACCAAACTGAGTGATTGGGCAACAAAATGGCAAATGAAATTTAATGTGGATAAGTGTAAAGTAATGCACATTGGGAAAAATAACCCCAACTATCGTACAGTATGATGGGGGCTAATTTGGCTACGACAAATCAGGAAAGAGATCTTGGAGTTATCGTGGACAGTTCTCTGAAAACTTCCACACAGTGTGCAGCGGCGGTCAAAAGGCAAATAGGATGCTAGGTATTATTAAGAAAGGGATAGAAAATAAGACCCAGAATATCTTACTGCCCCTGTATAAAACTATGGTACGCCCACATCTTGAATACTGTGTACAGATGTGGTCTCCTCACCTCAAAAAGATATTTTGGCCTTGGAAAGGGTTCAGAAAGGGCAACTAAAATGATTAGGGGTTTGGAATGGGTCCCATATGAGGAGAGGTTAAAGCGACTGGGACTTTTCAGTTTAGAAAAGAGGAGACTGAGGGGATATGATAAAGGTGTATAAAATCATGAGTGGTGTGGAGAGGGCCGATAAAGAAAAGTTATTTATTAGTTCCTAAATAGAAGAACTAGAGGACACCAAATGAAATTAATGGGTAGCAGGTTTAAAACTAATAAAAGAAAGTTCTTCTTCACACAGCGTGTAGTCAGCATGTGGAACTGCTTGCCAGAGGAGGCTGTGAAGGCTAGGAATATAACAGAGTTTAAAGAGAAGCTAGATAATTTCATGGAGGTTAGGTCCATAAAAGGCTATTAGCCAGGGGATAAAATGGTGTCCTTGGCCTCTGTTTGACAGAGGCTGGAGAGGGATGGCAGGAGACAAATGGCTTGATCATTGTCTTCGGTCCACCCTCTCTGGGGCACCTGGTGCTGGCCACTGTCGGCAGACAGGATACTGGGCTAGATGGACCTTTGGTCTGACCCGGTACGGCCGTTCTTATTAATAATATATGTCAATCAACTATTTTATGTCTATTAGAATGATCTCTCAAAATGGCTGCCAAAACTCCATTTTGAGTGGGTTCTATTATCTGGCTTCCATCACTGTTTTGGTCTATGTCACGTCCCACACGTCCCACAGGTATACCAGTTACCTGTTAAGATTTGAATGTAATGGGATGTGTGATAGGATGTGTCACCCAATCAATTTAAAGATATGCTGGAAGAGCATCATCTTTTAGCCAATCAGTTTAAACCTTAGAACCCATGAATATTCATGAGGCAAGAGTATATAAGTACCTGCCGCGCAGCAATTTCTGTTGCGTCAGGTCGTCGGGTTCCAGGTTTAGGTTAGGTGTGAATGAGAGACATCCTATTCTTAGTCCCGGGTTTGTGATGCGAGAGAAAGAGGTCTAGTACAGCCTTTTAGAGAGAAGCTGAACGGAAGGTTCATGCTTCCCTTCTACTTAGGTTAGGATAGGTTATTTAGTTAGTTTAGTTATTAGCATAGTTTAGTTTAACGTCGTCGTGTCTGTTCGGCAGGCTCCGTCAGTGGATGCATATCGGCCGTCATCGAGTGTGTCCGTCGGGCGTGTCGCGTTTAGATTAAGGTTTTATTTTAGATAGTTTAGCATAGAATAGGAACAGAGTCTACCATCGCCTGATCCTGCCGCTCCAAAGTGCGGAGAAGAGGAGTCGAAGGCCAGAGGTTTCGTGGAAGATGAACCAACCGCCGTCCCACACAATCTACACTTCGAGGGATCTCCTTGGCAGCTCCTCGCCCGAGGCTCTAAATCAGCCAAAGGCTAGAAGGTCACCAAGCGTCAGGATCATCCGTCGAGGGACGCCTAGTAGTTCCTCCCTGAGGGCTTTCAATTAGCCTAAAGGTTGTAGGTCGCCAGCACCACCACAATCGTCCCCGCGCCGTCTGACTCTGTAAGTAGGTATAGGATCATTGGGGGACTGCCCCTCAATGATCATTCGAGATATGTTTTGTTAAATTTTGTTAAGTAAAAATATAGTCCTGTTGTTGAATTTTACCTATTTGTCAAGTTTTATTTACGCGTCCAATCTTCTCTGAGATTACCACCCAGGTGATTAGATACTGGTAAGGTGTCCCGCACCTGTAATACTATCCCTTAGCGGATGTGCACAACTTTAACATAGTTGTTCTGGAGAGCTATCACAGATAGCTGCTCTGAATCTGTTAAATAACAGTAACACGAACTAGTCAGTTTCCAAAATGGCGACCGGCCGGGATTATGCTAATCAAGCCTGGGATATTTAAATACCGCACTTCATTAGCAACTTCGGTTGCCCTCATTAGCTTTGGAAGAAAATAGGCATAATTTGATCTGAGGAAGTGGGTCTGGCCCACGAAAGCTCATCACCTAATAAACCATCTTGTTAGTCTTTAAAGTGCTACATAGTCCTGTTTTTTGTGACACCAGTTTAAAAGCCAGAGAGAACTCTGAAAAGGGAACTTTTATATTCATCTTTATGTAACTTGCTGGATACATTGCTCTATATGACAACCAGCCATCACCATAACAAGATTGATACCTGTCCATTGTCCACATTAGGCCATTTGGTGTTCATAATTATTTATTAATAATTCCCATATGTAAATGTATTCTAACTGCCTAATTACTGCATAGAAACTAAATTCCTAAAGCCCCTTTTTTAGCAGTCTTGTGACATATTGTCCCCTTCATGGTCACTTATCTTCCCAGAATGGGAGTGCAGAATTTATGACCCAGGGTTATAGGCCCAGCAGAGGGCCATAGCTAGAGCATTCACACTACAGCCCCTCTCAGATTCTCAGAATCTGTGACTATCTGCTGAACACCTAACGCTAAAATGGTACAAAAAAATATATCAATGCCCAGAGGTCAACACGAATATCGGTGTAACAAATTCACTGTACCTGAAGGTCGGCACTGTTGTTGGGTCATTTAGAAGGCCTTCAACAAGTGTCAAGGGCTCTTAGGTGCCAAATAAAACTTAGCTAAAAAGTGTGCTGGCTACAACTGTGAGGAGCTATTCCTCCAGAAGACACACAGAGGGTATGTCTAGACTACATGCCTCTGCTGACAGAGGCATGTAAATTAGACTACCCGACATAGTCAATGAAGCGGGGATTTAAATATCCCCCGCTTCATTAAAATAAAAATGGCCGCCACGCTGTGCCGGCTCAGCTGATTGTCGGCACAGCGTGGCAGTCAAGACGCAGATCGGTTGACAGGGAACACCTTTATCAACCGCTCCCTTATTCCTCATGAAATGAGGTTTACAGCAGCTGTTGACAAAGGTGTTCCCTGTTGACCGATCTGCATATTGACTGCCGCGCTGTGCTGACGATCAGCTGAGCCGGCACAGTGTGGCGGCCATTTTTATTTTAATGAAGCGGGGGATATTTAAATCCCCGCTTCATTGACTATGACTATGTCGGGTAGTCTAATTTACATGCCTCTGTCGGCAGAGGCATGTAGTCTAGACATACCCTGAGAGATCAACAGCAACCACTCCGAGATACGCAGGAAGAACTTAGCCATTGGAAAAACACTTGAGCATAAGGCAATGCCATTTTCTTCAAACCTTGTCTAGTCATGCAACATCTATGACCAATAATAACAACACTGAAATCCTGACTAGCCTTTGGTGGCATTTCCATACTGTTTGTCTACCTTCTGCTGGTCAAGCAATTCAAGTTCACTAGCCCACATACTCTCAAACAGGAAAAAACAGGAGTGATTATTGGTGACTTTAATAGTATCAAGTGGTCCTATAGGGCAGGGATGGCCAATCCATTCTGGACAAAGAGCCGAGATCCAGCTGGATCCAGCGTGAAGAGCCGGGGCAAAAAAATGGTAGAGGAAAAAAAAAAAGGAGTCCCCAAAAATTGGTAGAGAAAAAAAACCTGGCCCTTTAAGAAGGCTTTTTGGCCTCAGCAGGCTCCTGTCAGCCACTTTGGATCCTACAGCTTTTTGGCCTCTGCAGGCTTCCATCCGTGGCCGCCATTTTGGATCCGGATGGCTCACCTGCCCCGGTGAGCCTTTGTGAGCCTCGGCTTCACAAGCCGCATTGACGGGGAGGAAGAGCCATATGCGGCTCACGAGCCACAGGTTGGTCATGCCTGCTATAGCGTAACTGATGACAATGGTGAACTTGCAGAACCGTGCACAGACATGTACCACTAAAACTTAAATCATGTCCCTTAGCTCTCCAGTTTTTTTCAACAGCTTGAGATGGAAATGGTGTGAGAAACTTGAGCTGGCATTTAGGAGAAAGAGCATCACTGGCTCATGAAATTAACTTAATTTGGGTCTGATTCCAGATTTGCAGCATCTCCTAATATGATCAATGCAGTCATAATCTCAAACTCAGCACCATTCTAGCACAGCTTTTAATTTTAAGAAGGCAGAATGAAAAGGCTTCACCAGCAAACTCAATGCTGTTGTAAGAAGGATCAATCCAATATCAAAAAATCACTATCAGTTTGTCAATGCCATGCATGCTGTCTCAGAGAAGCATATTCCTTGAGGCTGTAGACCAAAATATGTGCCAGCACTAACTTGGTCTAATTGCCAGCAAAGCTCTCACCCGCTGGCAGCATAATGGCTTACAGTTCCAGGTATCATGAAAAGAATGTCACAGTTGCTGTGCTGTTGTAGGATATGCACAGAGCTTGCCAGTTGACTGAACTTCATACTTTGAGCACTGGGAAACTAATTTGTGATTCTGAGTGAAAAGGCTGGGGAGAGTCAGAAAATGTTAGTTTGCTGTCTTCTGTTTATTTATTTTGTTTGAGTAAACAGAACAAAAGAATGTATAAAATGAGCAATAGTGAAGCAACCAACAAATTAGAACCAGCCAGATAAAATGATGATCAAAAAGGTAAAGAAAACAGTGCATGAGCATCAAAAGCTGGAAAAAAAGAGAGAACAACAAAAATGGGAGGCCATCAAGAGAACCAAATAGGTGGCAGCCAAAAGCAGTGGAGAAGAATACCTCCAAACTTTGGAACTGAAAGAGAAGGAAGCCCAACAAAAAGAGGAGAAAAGGCAACATAACTGTAGCATATGGAAAAAACAGAGATTGATCTCACAGTTCCTGAGTATTCCCTCTCCACAAGGATCACTCAGATGGCTAAGCTGTGTCCTGCATACAAAGAACAGGGGGACCATTTGGGGAGGGCAGAGAGTGGTAGACCTCCTCCCCAAATTTTTTTATCAGGGGTCTACTCACCCTACCCCTAGACAGAGCTCTTAACTGCAACACATCCTGAGTTTGATATGAATTTGGAAGCTGGGAGTTTGAAGCAGGGAGTTTGTTTATAAAAAGAGGCAGGATGATAAGTTAACAAAAGGCTTGTCATTAAAGTAAACAAAGGAATCATCCTGAAAGCATTGTCAAATGCTCCAGATAAAAGACAGGAAAAAAGGAGTGAGATTAACTGGTGAGAAAGGAGAGAAGTAAATAATGCTGTCCCTCAGGGGTCAGTACTGGGACCAGTACTCTTCAACTTAACTCATACATGATCTGGAAAAATGGGTAAACAGTGAGTTGGCAAAATTTATTCAAGATAGTGAAGTACAAAGCACACTGCAAAGAGTTACAAAGGGATTTCACAAAACTGGGTGACTGTGTGGACATGTTCTGCATGTCCCTCAGCTTTGTCAGAAGGTGGGAATGGGTGAGAGGATGAATCATTCAATGATTGACTGTTGTGTTTATTCGCTCTGAAACACCTTACATTGGCCACTGTCAGAAAATGGGACAAAGGGCTAGATGGACCTTTGACCTGACCATGTATGTCCATTCTGATGTTCTTATATAGAACCCAAATGTATCTGCCCCTACTGTAACCCACTAGACCCTAATCCCCTCCCAGAGCTGATACAGAACCCAAGAGTTCTGATGGGTTCTCTCTCTCTCTCCACAGCATTAGTAAAAAAGTAAGAATATATATTACAATTCTAAACCTAACAGTGTCACTTAAGTGACTTGCCACAAGATGTCAGACCATGTTATCAGAGCTGAGTGGGACTAATATTTATTTGTCTTTCTTTAATATAGGAATTAGATACACAGCTCCTGTCAGATAATTGCTAAAATATCTGCCAAAAAACTAGAGTTTGTAAGTGCCTAAGTAGCCCTTGGAATCATAGCTAAAGATGCCCCTCCCCAACCAAAATATGAAATGGCACCCCTGACAATGAATATCTCTCTGTTTTTGAAAACTCTGTGAATTGCATAGAATTCCCGAAGCCCAGGACATTGCCACACTGATTGCAAAGGTCTATTTAGTGAAATAGAAATTGATCAGGCTTTACAATACGATGAATTTTAAAAGCCTGTATTGCAAAGGTTTCAAATTACCCCTGAGGTACACAGCGTGAGATATAGAAATTGCAAAAAGGTGATAAGATGAGTCATAAAGAATGCATAAAATGTGTGATTCGATGAGGAAGTGGGCAGAGGGGATAGGAGCTGAGAATTATAACCAGTTATATTCACTTTTTGTGCAGACGTGTCTCCTGAGCATATCATTAGAGATTAGAAAAATATGGGTTAAGCTTTAGGTTCTACACTGGCTGCCTCCTATGTGTAAACCAGAGCTTTTGGTGAGTGCAAGGGACAAAAAGAAGGGAAGAAGCCCTGTGTATAGGGGGTGCTCTGTTGCATTCTCATGAAAAGGGAAGGCATTTGGCAGCCCAGGCATTCGCATCCCTAAAATCAATTTCCTCCTACTAATCATGTTTGTAAAATTTCTTAAGAAATGCCAAGAGTGGAGACAGGAGCACAGATAGAAAGGATGTGGTCAGGACCATGGAGCACGGGGAAAGCACAGAGCTCTTGGAACTGGGAAAATTTAACAGCACTTTGCTCTTTGGCTGAAGTGCACCTGGAGTAGAAAGGTCCAGACAAAATTTTAAAAGTAGGTGCATTGGTTTACTTTCTAGCAGAAATTCCAATTGCTATTGATATATTAACTATGTCTTAAGCTGTTCATATACTGAACACTGGCAAATGCAGAACTGGAAGGCAGTCTGGCTCACCTGTGTGCTAGCATTGTTAAAATAGATATTGATGTTATAAGAATGTGTGAAGATGTTATGGAATGTTTGTAGGAATTTGCATGTATTAATCCTACTTACAATATATGCATCCCATATTATACAGTAATGTTTGAATATCTGCTAAGACTGTACATTCCCCACAGTCAGGGGAGAAGCATTACCATATGTGAAATGCTACTTTACCACAAGAAATGTTATCTCCTTCCTAACAAGAGAAGACCTGCAGACATCAAACATCATAGTGGACAAAAAAAATGTGTTGAGTGCATCCCCTCACATCCCTAAAAAGGGCACATGGGCCAGCCTTCTTCCCATCACAGGTTGAGTGCTGGAAGAAGGGAATAAAAAGGAGAAATCATGATTCTTATTCTGCTTGGACTTGAGGAGCGGGGATTTCAGAGTATAAGTAAAGTAAAGAGTCCTCAGCTCTTTATCTTGGGTTAGCCCCAAGGGACTTACAAACGTATTCATATTATGGCAGCTCCTCTTATCTTCTGTATCCTAAGACTCTATCTCATTTGTGACTATAGCATTACCAACTTTTAACCTTCTACATAACTCTCATGTTTCTTTTTGTTGGCTAGTAAACCATTGTTTATTTATTGCAAGATCAATTATAAGCATGGTTTGAGATCTGAAGTA
Source organism: Rafetus swinhoei (assembly GCA_019425775.1). NCBI lineage: Eukaryota > Metazoa > Chordata > Testudines > Trionychidae > Rafetus > Rafetus swinhoei. The sequence goes on along the minus strand of CM033437.1, from coordinate 181,877,763 downwards.
AGCCGACCTAAGGTAAGTGACTGGTCCGTTAGGACTGAAAGCAACCTGAATAGTGATGTGATTTTTCATGTAAGAAACCATCTAGGACAAAATTCAGTTTGCCTGCGTGGCAAGAAAGACTGGAATGCCCAATGGGATTGTCTGTGACTCCATGATAAGATTGTAATAGTGCTTTAGGAGTTCACAATTGTTCCTGGGTTGATGGAATCTAATCATAATATATAGTAGAAGGCTGGGGATTTTGCCCAGCTTCTTGACAGTCTTCCCAGAGGCTACGTCTAGACTGCATCCCTCTGTCGGCAGAGGGATGTAGATTAGGCACTTCAAAAGTGCAAATGAGCCCGGGATTTAAATATCCCGGGCTTCATTTGCATACTCATGTTCAGGCGCTGTGCCGATCACGCGCCCTTTCAAAAATGAAAGTGAAGTCTAGCTGCAGCTCTGTCGACAGCGGGGAGCTTTTTTGGCAGATCCTGTACTCCTCATTTTGGCTACGTCTAGACCACAAGCCTCTTTCGAAAGAGTCTTTTTCGAAATAATCTTTCAAAAAAGCCTCTTTTGAAAGAGAGTGTCTAGACTACAAGCAGATTTTTTGAAAAAGCGAGCCGCTTTTTTGAAAGAGAGTCTAGATGCTCTCCTTCGAAAAAGCAAAGGTTGCATTCAATAGCGCCTTTTTTTGAAAGAGTACTTTTGAAAAAAGGCGTTATTCCTCGTAAAATGAGGTGTACCGTGATCGAAAAAACTGCTGTGTTCTTTCGATTTACTTTCGAAAGAACACAGCAGCAGTCTAGATACAGGTGAAGTTTTTTTCGGAAAAAGGCTACTTTTTTCGAAAAAACCCTGTAGTCTAGACACACCCTTTTTGAGGAGTACAGGATCTGCCAACAATGCTCCCTGCTGTCGGCAGAGCCATGGCTAGACTTTACTTTCACTTGCGAAAGGGTGCATGATCGGCATAGCGCCCAAATGTGAATATGCAAATGAAGCCTGAGATATTTAAATCCCGGGCTCATTTGCACTTTTGAAGTGCTTGATTTGCATCCCTCTGCCAACAGAGGGATGCAGTCTAGACGTAAACTGAGTCGTAACCCACTCCAGACCGTCTGACACCTAGAAGGTGGGTCAAGCATTACAGATCAGGTACACAGGCCCTCTTAAGCTCTGTTTGTGCTACTCCAGAAGTGCAAAAGAGATATAAGGCTGCTTTAAAGCAACAATGAAATATTCTCCTGGCACAGAGGAATAATTAGCTCATGTAGATCCAGACCCTTCTAGATACCCTGCTCTTAGTATGGTCAGCATTTTAAGGTAGGCAGGGAGAGAGAAGGGAGGGCTGACACATACTATGTTCTGGTGATGGTGGTCAGTGGAACAGCCATCTAAGCCTGCTATCCACGCATTCAAGTTACAACGTTTGATCCTCATCAAGCACCAAGATTAGGATTGGGGTAGGGGTTAAAAAGTTGGCAGAAACCTTCGGGTCCTACTATTTTTTATATAAAAACCTTGAAAATCAATAAACCCTAAACAAAAATCCTTTCAGAAGTGAATTTAATACCATGCATTGTCAAATGTTGAAATGTGTTGTAACACTGCTATGGGCAAGAAACATAAAGGCTGTTTATTTTACAAAGCATTAAAATGGTCATGACAAGCTGAGTAGTGAAGGCTTAAGTATAGGGCTAATAAAATGATTCTGATGAAACTTTTTTAAAGTGAAAATTGGTTTTGTGATTAATTTGGAGGGGCATGGAGGAAAAATTGTATTTTTCATTGAAAAACCGAACAGCTTTTCAGCTTTCATCTAAACATTTCTGGCTTTTCAAAGAAAGTCAACATTTTCAATGGTGGAAAAACAAGCAAACAAAAGAACCTCTTTTCCAAACAGTTCTACTTATAGGGCTTGATTTATCAAACAGTTTCTAATTAAATCATTAGGAAAATATAGGGAACTTAAAACTGATGCTGTCCTTCTATTTCACAGAGACAATAATGGTATTGAATAGATCAAGTTCCAAACAGCCACATTCATGCTGGCCATGAGATACCGGTATTTAAACAATTATAGTCACAGGTAGAAAACATTCAATTTAATCTAAATGCATCTCTGTCTCTGTAATTCCCATGAAAGTGTCACAGATCATGAAACTAACCAGAGGGAAGACAATCTTGTGGTTGCTCTAACAATACTATACTGGTTATCAAATTCATTATGAGTCATTAGAAAGCTCTCTCTCAGGGCTCATGTACAGCATGTTTGACTATAATCTGTGCGGTTATGAAGTATAGAAAAACTGCTGAAGAAAAAGGAGTGGAACTTCATGAAATAGAGATGTGGGACATTTTACAGAATACTTCAAATTAAATATAGATTAGTCACAACTCATTGGAAAAGCTTCAGAGGAAATCACAATCAATACCATGTGGGTGGAAACTCCAAGTCAATATACAGCTTCCTAGTGTGATACATTATCAACATTCCAAAACATTCCATCCCAGACATCTATTTATATGTGTGTGGTTGGCACTGTACATGTTTCATGTGAGATACAGCATATAAATACTAGTTCATGTGACAGCAGACATTATATCACTCTATTTCATTTTAATCTCTTTTTGTGCACTTGGTCCTTCTAATATGCTTAATTACCAATTACAATATTTTGAAGAAAACTATTTACAACATTCATCACCATATTATAGTAAATCCTTTGGACCCTAGTCCAAAGTCACTGAAATCAACTGATTCATTCTAATGACTCCAATGGGCTTAAAATCAGATTTTTTCCTAATATTCATGTCCTTCCTAAAAACCATTGACTTTAAATTAGGCCCCATGATCCAAGGACATTTTCTCCCTTAATCAACTACCTCACCTGGAGTTGAGGTGACATCTGTGCCAAATGTGCTTTACCTATCAAAATAGCAGGATAAAACACATTCAGATCTTTCTGAACATGGATATACCCTGTCTACCCCTTCATTCAAGATAGACGTCTGCCATGCCCTAAACCCTTTCAATGTCTATGCACGTGATATTTTACAATTTTAGTACTTGAGGGAACTAAGGAAACAGGAGTTATAGCAGTGGTGGGTAACTTGCAGACCGCAGGCCACATGTAGCTTTTGGGGTTCTTTGTGTGTCCCAGAAGATATTTTATTCACTGTTGCCCATGCCCAGAGATGCCAAATTCTGCTGGTTTTTCTCCATATTGTTTTTTTCCCCTACTGGTATTACAAAGATGACACACATGTAAAGCAAGGGCACATGAAGTGAAGCTGCGTGCTGATTGCACACAACAGTGCAGGAGCTGTGTGTTCCCTCTGCATCCATTCAAAGTGCTGATATGGTTAAATGGGCACACCCCGCAAATTCTAGGCATGCAAGTGCAGTTAGCTCAATTCTTACGACAGTCTTGCAACCCACTGAGATGAAGGAGGGCCACTGATGTGGCCCACTCACTAGCTTAGGTTGCCCCTTACTGAGTTACATAGAATCAGAAAGGCTTGCATCTCTGCCTCATACACTCAGCATTTGATTCTGTCTTTCTCTGAACTTTGACAATCGTTCACACCAATCCAAAGTGAATGCAACATAAATTGCTACTAGTCAGAATAGCAGTGATTTATGCCAGCTTTATACTACTGTAATTTACTGTAGAAGGTGCAAGTCACCAGAGAACTGAGAAACCCAAACTTTGACGTCTCCAGTGCCTTGATTCAGCAAAGCAGTTAATTGCATACTTTACTTGAAGCATGCAACTAATATCATAAAGCCAATAGAATTATTCACCTGTTTAAAGATAGCATTTACTCAACTGTTTTGCTTAATCACAACCATTGTTCCTTAGCATTCATTGCCTGGATGCCAACAAATGGTATTGTCAGGAAACCTTCTCAGCAGATGCTTCGATTTTAAATTCAATTCACATTCTACAGAAAGAACAAACGTATTATAAATGTAGTACTCTAGAATGACAGTTTTATACAAAAAGGTGGTTTCTCCATCAATCACATTTGCTTATATAACATATCATCATTCCGATTTTTTTCAGATGTAAATTTTTTTCTTTGAATGAATCACATTAAATTCGTGTGCTGCACCATCTTCAATAAAAGTAATAAAATATGTTGGAAGAAAAGGAAACCCTTATCTGATTATCTGGGAGACTATTTCAGGCATGTGAAAAAAAGAAATACAATATAACATCAAATTTAGCAAGATTATTGGTATCAATTTGCAGTTAAAATCTAATCTCTGACTGGGGAGAGTTAATTTTTATGATGATGTATTTGTTAAACAACATAATAGGTCAAAGCTATTACAACAGAAAACAGTGTCATGCTGAAATATTGTTTATGAGTGAATGCAAATAATATAACATGCAATAAATGACAGCCAGGTTAGGTAAATGCTGAGACAAACCTACCAGGGCTCAATAGATATGAAAACAGTTTATTGTAATTATAACACTGCTTCCAACTAGAGCTGGTGGAATGTTTTGGAAGGCTAGTTTATATATAAAACATTGAAGTTTTGGTAAAACAGAAGAAAAGAGTGAATTTGACATGCATGTGTCAAACAGTTTTGGCCAATGATTTTGGGGGACTATGTACTGCTATTATGATCTTTGTAGCCTTTAGCCCAGAGGCAGGGCATTTAATGAAGAGGTGGAAAAGCTAGATTCAATTCTCAGTCCTGGGGGAATTCTGCAATTTTACTATGGCTCCAAATGCAGAATTCCCCAGAACAAAGTTCTCCACTCTACCTACAGCTGAGAATGGATTTGTCAGTCTTACTTGTTGAAGGAGAGTCCTCCTAATTACTGAGATGGTGCTTTCTCGGTCTCTACTCTTTGTATACCTTTCTTCCACTGTGTAAACCTAATTAAATATCTATAGTGGACTATAGTGAGAACTAGAATGATTGGAGCAGTCAGCTAGGATGTAGGGGAGTCAGGATCAAATCCCTTGTCAACATGAACCTCTCAATCACTGAACTAAAGATTCTACCACCAGATCCTCCTTCACTACCCATTTTGTGAATATAGCCTGAGCTGAACAAAACATTTTCTTCAACTCAAATGCAATTGGTATCACAGTTTAAAAATGTTGTAGGGTTGACATCTTTCTACAAGATTTACGTGATATGGCTAAGGGGAAAAATAAGCAAAAAAAGGATTAATGGTGAATAGTGAATAAAAAGTACAACTGTTGAAAAGAGGAATTCAATAAAAAAACTTTAGCTGCATTTTTTTATTTTAATATTCAAAATTTGCACATGCTAAGCTTACATCTATAAGACATTTACACATATAAGCTAGATAAAAAGTAGATGAAATTTCATAATTAACTGTACTTGATCCATAGATTTACTCTAAAGTTTATGAAGAAGGAAATTGTGTTCTTCCTATTAGCAAATAGCAACAATATATGAAAAGGGTTGATGATAATTCTCCCATCTCTTCTTTTCTTTCAATGCCTTTTTTTGGTCATTTTGTTGTTGTTGTTGTTCTTTTTTTAAGTCTGGTTTTCTGTGCATTAAGAGCAAAAACTTCCACTCCGTTGCAAACAAAATATTCAACATATCAAGGTCAAAAACGTGTGAAAAATTCACTATGAATTTGCCTTTCCAAGATGGCCAGTTGATGACTTGGAAACATAATCAGCAAACCTATCTGATGTTAGATTTTTTTCCAAGGAGTATATTTGTCTTTTACATGACAACCACTCTGTCAACATTTGGTCAAATACACATCCTGATTTGGGACTTCCAACAAATCAGTTTGCCCATCAGCAAAATGGGGATTATAGTACACAATTACCTAACAGTGATTTGTGGGGATGTATTAGTTAATATCTATTCAGTGATTTGGATATTGGAAGTGCTGTATAAATGCTAGGTAATATTGTTTTGCATTACCTTCAGAATCTTGCATTTTCTTTACAGGAGAATTTCTAATTTGCTCTTTGCACTTCCTGTGATTCATACCAAAATCTTTTGCATATAAAGAACCCATGCAGCCTGTGCTGGTCTTATAATTTATCCTGTTAGTAAGGAACTCAGACAACCTATGCAGGGCTTGTGGTTGAATCAGTATAGCTTAGCAACTATTGGTTGTTGCCCACCAGATGCCATCCATGATGGCTATATAAGGACTCAGTGAGTGCCAGTCACTCAATGCAATGGCTGCCTGTTCTACTAACTTCTAGATGTTGTGTTCTTGCAATAAAGCCTGATACTGCTTCAGCTGAGCATGAGTTGATTAGGCATGGTATCTTGTTCCATGATTCGAGGATATTAAATAATTTTGCATAAGAACCTCATTGTAACAGGAATAAATTCCCAAATATCCATCATCATCATCCACATTCACTACTCAGAGAATGAAATATGTATGTAGCAGAGCGCCAAAGTGGAAAACACTTTTTATGAAAGGCATCCCCCTACCGAGTAATAGCTAAATGCATTGAGCCAAATCTTTTCCTGATGTAAGTTTAATGATGGCAATTGAGTTACAACACGGATGAATTTGGTCCATGAATTTCCTTGCATAGTTGAATTCTTTCAGTGAAGGCTCTTCTTTGTAACTGTAGCCACAGACTCACAGCAGTGAATTGAATGCATGATGAACTTGCTCCAGGATGTCATTGACATGAAGAATTCTATTCCTGCACACTAGACTCTTATTATGGAGGTACTTGTAAGCTAGAATCATCATGCTGAGGTTGAAAAAAAATCTCATTTTTGGAAGTGGGAAGGCAATCAATGAGTTAGTGCTGCTTCATTTTTATTTTTGTTAAGGGGAGTCTGATCCTACTTCCCATGTCTCTGAAGAGATCCTTAAGAAAGAAAATATCTACAATCCACTCTAGAGACATTTTATCACACAATGCTGCCAGTACAGAGAAGCATATCTAGTAAATAAAGGAGAGTGACATTGACCATGAATACATTCCATTCTAAAAACATGGTTTCATCTTACTTATCAATCTTTTCTGCTGGGAAAATGAGAATGATTAATAGTGTATTCTGAATAACACTATACTTCCATTTGCCCATTGAAATACAGTCTCATGAAGAACTCTTAGCTATAGTGATATTTTCCCTCCATTCCTCTTTCTCCCACACTCAGGTGCTTTGTTTGTGTTTTTGTTTTGTTTTACAAGTTATCTCCTTATCTTTATCCTGGCCCATCTTTATTTGCCTTCTCATGAGTGTTGGATTTTTTTTCTTCTGTAACAGCTGCCTAGTCTTAAGCATCTGTTACAATGTTCAAATTCCCTGTCTTTGCAATGGAAAGTCCATTTTAATGGCTACTGATGGGGAACAATAAATACATCTTTAAGTGCTCCTACAGGCCACAGATTGCTGAGTGGTACTAGGAAGAAAATAAAATCCCAAGAATAATGAATACTCGAGTTGCAAAAGGAAGTCAGCTATTTATAAAGTGAAGAAAATGAACTCAGTAATCAAACTATTGCCTCTCCTATATGTAATAAATATATTATTATATTATATGCAAAACCTGAATACAAAAAGAAGTGTTAACTAACAAGTCCCCAATGAATGAAATAGGACCAGTGCTCCTTTAGGGAAACAGAAAACAAAAAGACAGCCTAAGACTTTTTTGTTCTGTATTTATACAGCACCTAGCAGACTGAGGTCAGAGTCCATGACTGGGCTTGTCTAGCACTCCAAGAATTAAAATAATAAATAATATTCATAAATCCTATAAACAAATAAACTAATTTGAGCAGGTTTTCACATACCATTGTGATCAGCAAGCTAAAAAAGCCAGGCAGAGCCCTTAGCTCCCAAACACCACTCTCCCCACGATCAGTTATGCAAAATCACAAACAGAAAATTCTCAGGCCTTGAAAATTAATTCAGATTAGAGATAAGGTGTAAATTTATAGCACAAGAGCTGTTCCTGAATAACTCCATGTGTGGATGTTCTCCCGCTAAAATAGAGTGCTTTGTTCCTGGTTAGCTCAAATCACTTTCAAAGACTGCACAACTGAGACCTCACAAAGTAGTTGTCAATAGGAAATCATCATTGAGTGTAGGTATTTCAGGTGAGGTTTTTCATGGACTGGCCATAGCCTGAGGCTGTTCAATGTTTTCATCAGTGAAATGGAAGAACATATAAAATCACTGCCAATAGAATTTCCAAATGGCACAAAGATTGGCACAGTAATAAATGATGAGGACATGACAATCACACAGTATGATGTAGATTGTTCAGGAAGTTAAGCCCATTCAAATAAAATGTTTTCCTAGATGTATAACTGTGCCAAGTGCACAGTTATGCATCTAGGAACAAGAAATGCATGCCATATCTGCAGAATGAGGGAGGGCAATCTGGAAAACAGTGACTCTGAAAAGTACTTTAGGGGTTAAACTGAACAAACAACTGAAACAAAAAACAGGACTATGTAGCACTTTAAAGACTAACAAGATGGTTTATTAGGTGATGAGCTTTCGTGGGCCAGACCTGAGGAAGTGGGTCTGGCCCACGAAAGCTCATCACCTAATAAACCATCTTGTTAGTCTTTAAAGTGCTACATAGTCCTGTTTTTTGTTTCAGCTACACCAGACTAACACGGCTGCATCTCTATCACTATTGAACAAACAACTGTGTGTGAATTCCCGGTGTGATACGGTGGCTAAAAGAATGAATGCAATCCTTGGTGGTCTAAAGAGGGAAATAGTGACTAGGAAGAGGGAGAAGATTTGACCTCTGTATGAGGCATCAATGAGACCAATACCGGAATATTGCAGCCAATCTGGTAACCACATTTTAAAAGGGATGTTGCAAAATTGGAGACAGTGCACAAAAATTATTCAAGGGCTGTAGAAAATCCTTTCAGCGAGAGACTATCAAGAGCACAATTTATCAAAAAGAAGATTGAGAGGTGAGTCTATTACAGTGTGTAAGTACCTTCCTGGGGAGAACATGCTGAGCACTAAAAAGCTTTTTAATCTAGCAGAGAAAGACATAACAAGAACCAATGGCTGGAAACGGAAGACAGCTAAATTTAAATTAGAAATTAGGCACACATTTTAGCAGGAAGGATGATTAACCTTTGGAACATGCTATCAAGGGAAGTGGTGGATTCTCCATCTCTCAGATCAAGACTGCATGCCTTTCTAGAAGATACGCATGAGCCAAGCACAAGTTATGCAGCTCAATATAGGGGTACCTGCGTGAAAGTTAATGGCCTGTGATATATGGGAAGCCAGACTAGATGATCTAATTGGTCCCTTCTGGCCTTAAATTCTATGAAAGTGTGAATGAATTATATACTCTTCCAGGCAGGGATCATATTTCTAGTCTCAATGCAAAATGCCACACACAACTACAGTGCCATACACATATGTTCAGTTATAAATTACACAAAAATAATAGTATAGCTTTGTATAGTAGACAAGATAAAAGTTAACTTGCTTTGATGCAATGTGTGTGGCTGAATGGTTACCGCTCACAGTACAGAATCCTCAACACAACACTGCTGAGTTTCAGAGTAAAGCAGCCATGCTCTGAACCAGAACTCTGTCCTTGGAACCAATAAAAAGATCCATGAAAACTTCCATATGTCTTGTGAATAAATAATTCCACAAAGAACAGTGGAATTATAATTCCACAAAGAACATGCTCTAACAGTTCGATGGGTGATGCTGACTCACAGTGTTGTAACATGACATAGATTGTCAGGAAGACATGACAGAAAGATGGCTAGACAATATTAGGGTATTATGCTATGAATTATTTGCAGCTTTCTGTGACATTGTTCAAAGGCATAGAGGCTCTCCATCTGGGAAAGGACTGAGTTCATCGCTGTATAGTTACTTCTTGGTGTTCAAATGCAAATTCAGAAATATACCAAAACTGCAGCCAATTACAGTAGTTGAGTTATTATCATCTGAATTAAAATGTCAACTATATCTCTGACCATTCTGTATCATCCACTTCTTTCCACAGGAAAGTCAAAATGGGGAAAAGTGAAGTCAGCATTGTGGAGATAGAAATTCATTGCTTATAATATGGAAAGAAATATAGTGTTTAGGATTTTCTATGTCTTAAACAAAAGATTTCTTTACCAACTGGTGACAGTAAACAATGTTTCCTTCTTCAAATGCTTTCTGCAGAGATGGTGGCAGTGAGATCTATTTTAGTAACCATTAACTACAAACATACATTTTTAAATGCATAATATTCATTTTAAATTATAAACTCAATCTGTTATTTATAATATTATTATTGCTGAGTGGTTTTGCACCTAGAAGCGAAACACCTTTATCATGGAAAATCTTAATGGGGAGAAATATTTGAGAACATTTCAGAACACATATTTGTTGTAGTATTTCAATTTTCTTTTTCAAACACCCAGAAAATACACAAATGCATTTCTGGAAGAAAAGCCGAACAGACTTGAAACTTTTAAGGCCAAATCTGTAGCTAGTGTAAACTGGAATAGCTTTATTATTTCAGTGATTTATACAAACTGAGTACCTGGGGGCCTAAAATTTTATTTAAGGATCATTAAAGCTTCTCTTCTCAGTCATTAGCCCCAAATGGTTGATCTCTCTCTCTATATATATATTTTTAAAATTCCTGTGGAACAACAGAGTGATGTAATCTCCTCCTGGACCCTTCTGGGGGGGCACTCTGGGCTCCCTGTTGGCCCCCAGCTCCCCTGCAGGAGGGCCAGGGGGCAGTGGTGGCAGCATCCTCTGGCCCTGCTTCTACTTCAAGGTGCTGGGCCCTGATGCTCAGTGACCCAGCGGGGAACCGATGCCTGCCCCAGGCCACCACCTGCCCTGTACTCGCCACTCCCCGCAAGACTACAGCACTAGTGCCAGCTCCCTGCAGGGGAGGGGAAGGAGAAAGCCCCAAGGCTCCACACCAGATCCAGCACACAGTGCGAGTGCACTTCCCCACACTCTGGATCTGGCATGGAGCCTCAGGGCTCTCTCCTCCCCATCCCCACAGGAAGCCGGCATGGATGCTATAATCTTACGAGGGGAAGCCACGAGGCTGGAGCACCAGACAGGTGGTGGCCCAAGGCAGGTGGTGCTTCCCCACTGGGTCACGGAATGTCGGGGCCCTGCACCTGGAAGCAGAAGCAGGGCCAGAGGTGGCTTCCTCATTGGAGCATCGGGGGAAAGCCTTGGCATGAAAAAAATAAGTGCCCCCCTTCCCTTCGTGCCCAGACCCTACACCAGCATCATCTCTCACACCCCCAGCCCACTCCTGCCCCCTCCCTCTGGCCAGACACCCTGCCCCCAGCCTGCTTCTGCCCCCTCCCCTGCTCCTGCCCCGGCCCCTGACCAGACACCCTGCCCAGCTGGGACCCAGCCTCCATCTAGCCACAGCATCCTGTCCCTGGCCCCATGGTCCAGACCCATCTGGCTTCAGGAAGGGCTGGTGGCAGACTCCCTCCTGCTTTGACATAGGTAGGGAGAGGAGTCCACAATCCAGCTGTGGTGAACAGGTGTTGGGGTTGGTGAGCTTAGCAAGTGGGGGAAGGAGGGTGCAGCCCCCTAGTAGAATGATAACAAACAGGCCCTATCAGAGAGGGTGGGGCTGAAGGCCATTTGGCCCGAGCCTCAGGAGACAAAGGGGCCTCAAATTTTGACATTTTTCTACCAAGTCATTTCCATTTACTATACAGCTTGAAATTATAATAGAGGCAACAAAAGCAACTATATATACCTACAAAAATTGATTTAAATCATTACAATCATGGGTCTTTGACAATTTTTTGGTCAGATCCAAGTTTTCATCTGCATGACAGGAGACTGGAGGAGCTTCTGTGACTAGTGATTGATTGTATGTTATGAAATGCTGTTTACAGTCTTTGCATAGTTTAGAGGTTTTGAAAGTTATAATTAATTATTTTACTGTAAATTAATTTTGCTTGGTCTGTGGGTGAGTTTAACCTTTAAATTAGATGTTTATCTCTACATAGGAGATTTTCATATTCCTGTTTTTTCTTATGTGTCTTCCTATACAATAACCACATCAGGCTCAGCTATAAGCTACCTTTTCATCCAGTTTTAGATTCACCTTTAAAGTCTTTTTTTTTTGTGATAATAAACTTCTACTTGTTTAATAAACTTTATATCTAATCTGGCAATTGCCTTGTGTTCATATTCATAAGAACGCACCAGTTATTAGAGGAATTTGATAACGGGAACATGTTAGCAGATGAAATTTTAAGTAAGGCTATAAGAGCTGTACTAAATATAACTGTTACTATATAATATTCATTGCAAAGTATATACAATTAAAATTTTGTATAACCAAAAGCCTTCTGAGAATTAATTTATTGTGTGCTACTGCGTTTTAAAAGAACTCCTTTATAAAAATGAAGTGAAGATTTGAAAGTGGTGCAAGTAAAAGATGGCAAAAGCAACAGAGTGAAGCAGCAGTTAAGAGTTTAAAGCCAATAACATCATTTCTTGTAGAAAAGATGCCTCAGCCATTAAACAGTGACCATACTGACAGTGACACTTCTAGTTCTGATGATGAAAATTTTGTACCCACAAATGACATTTCAATACCACTGCCTCAAAGTGAGGAGGTAATGAATCAAGACACAGAAAATGCCAACAATAGTGATAGATGCAGAATATACACTAGATTTAGAGACTGTGCAGGCAGAAAATGAGGACCTCGGAGATGTTGCACAGCAAAAGCAAGAACTTATGAGTAGCACAGGATACAGTGTAACAGCAGTGGCATCGGAACCTGATATTAGACTTCTCAATAAGAACAATGTTGCTCAAATGCAGTCATTTTCTCAAAGCTGGTTGTTTTCAGATTCCAAGTAATATACCAAAAGATGCTGAAAATCATGCTTTTCTCACTCATCTGCTGACAAAAACTCTTCCAAATTGAGAGATTTACACAAGATACTAGCTCTGCAGGAGCATGGAAAAGCAGGCTATGTACTGTGTGCCTTGTCTCATTTTTAATAGTAATACTTCAAATGCATCAGTATTGTCTGCTCCATCCAGTTGGAGTGTCAGTAGAGGTTGGAGGAAGTTGAAAGTCTGAATACCTGCACATGAAACTTCAGTATCACATAAAGATAACAATGTTATATGGAAATCAGCTAGTGGAGCAGCAGTAGCTGACAGTTCAACTGAAACTTACTCCTGAGTGAAATAAACATAGAAACTGATAACTGGAAAAAAAAAAAAAAAAACCCTCCTTGAGTGCATATTGAATGCCACTCTTTTTTCTTTCTGAATGGGAATTGGCTTTGTTTGGTTCTAGTCAATGTATCAGTGACCCTACAAATGGAAACTTTCTTGGTAAACTTGAGCTTCTTAGCAAGTATGATCCACTTTTATCAGGCCATGTTAAGCATGTTCGTGAATCACAAGAGAGCGGAAAACACATACAAGTCCTTTATCTGTCTACCAGAATACAAAATGAGTTTATTGAGCTGAGTGGGACATTTGTGCAAACAACAATTCTTGAAGAGATATGACGTGTGAAGTACTTTTCAATTATTATTGATGCAACTCCAGACTGTTTTCACAAAGAACAAACAACTTTGGTTGTTCAATATATTAAAATTGCAGGAAGTTCAAAGTTTTCAGTTGAAGAACGATTCGTTTTGTTCAATAAAGTCACACAAAAAACCTGGAAAAGAAATCACTGCTCACGAATTAGAAATTCGGGAAGGCTTCAAATTAAATTTTCAAGTCTGCATCAGCCAAACCTATGACAATGGATCCAATACAGCTGGGAAGTACAATGGAGTTCAAGAAATCCGTCTTGAGCAAAATCCAAACTGTATTTTCTCCAATTGTGACAACCACACACTAAATCTTGTTGGCATTCATTGCACTGAATCATGCAAGGAAGCAATCACATACTTTGGAACAATCTAGCAATTGTACAACCTCTTCAGTAGCAGTCCTCCAAAGTGGGAAATTCTAAAGCAGGATCTGCCTCTTTCCCTTCACGGCATGTTCACAATGAGATGGTCAGCATAAGTTGATGGCATTAACCCATTTGCATAGCATTTGGACTGTATCAGAAAGGCTTTAAGTGAGTTTGAATCTCATTCTCTCACAGCACAGGCTCACACTGAGCGTAAGTCAATTCAGAAGTATACATCCAAATTTGAATGCATTTTAATGTCATCCATGTGGATGAAGCTGCTAAAAATGATCCACAAAACTAATCTTGTTTGAAACATGCAATGCTAGATTAGATGTTGAGAGGGATAACATTGAATGACTTCTTAAAGATAATCAAAAGATTTGTGATCAATGGGACACAATCCTTTCTGAGTTCAAATCAGTAGCACAGGTATTAACATTTCATCTGAGTTTTCCACCAGTCGCAGCCTAACATCTCAATTTGCTCCAGAAGGACACTATCAAGTCAATGGATTTTTTGTTATTATTGACTCCATCAAATCTGGTCTTACATGTTGATTTGGGTCACTGTGATAAATTTGTACCCTTTTTGGATTCCTTTGGGAGTTCAGAGAACTAAAGTGATGAAGATCTATATTCAGTGGCCGAACAGTTTCAACAAAGGTACAACAATGAAATTTCAAGAGAGCTCTGTGACAAGATCATCTTCCTGAAACATATACATTCCACCAACTTTAAATCGGATTGCAAGCCAAAAGAACTGCTTCAAGAAATATTTGATTTCAGCCTGTCGACTATATTTCCTAATATCACAGTTGCATTACATATTTTTGTCAGTCTCCCTGCATCAGTGGCTTCAGATGAATCCACATTCAATGTGTTAAAACAATGTGTTAAAACAAGTAAAGAACTATCATTTTTCTACAAGAGTGTTTGAATGGGCTCGCAATGCCTATCATTAACAGTGATGTTGCATGTAAATTAGATTTTTCGACAATTATAAATGAGATTACACAAAACAAAGACAGAAAAGCATTCCTAAAATGAAGAGTTTTGCTTGCAGTGGAAACTCAACAATTAGTTACAGTTTTAATATACATGTTATTGGCATAATGACTTAATTGTTAATAAATAAATGTCTCAAGTGTTCGTTTTCATATATTCTTTTGATTTTAATGTGACCCTGCAGATAAGTAGTTAGATACGTTGGGGGCCTAGGGCTGAGACTGGGCTGGGGTCTCTAAACTAAAAGTGGCTCAGGCCTCTTTCATTCTCTGAGGGTACGTCTACACAGCAGCATTATTTCAGAATAATGCCAGTTATTCTGAAATAACAAAGAGCGTGTCTACACAGCAAGCCACTATTTTGAAATAATGGCAAGCTGGAGGACTTCTTACTCTGACTCCTGTAACTTCATTCTACAAGGAGTAAGGGAAGCCAAAGGAAGAATGTTCACATATTATAAAGTGTGATAAATACTGATCAAAAGCTATTGGTTGCTTTTTATAACACATCACCTTTGCAATCAGGAAAGTTAACTATGGAGAACTTTATTTTACATATTTAATACAAAGTTCTCCATAGTTAACTTTCCTAATCATCTCCCCTGGGTTCAAGGCACTTGTGACACAATTTAAACAGATAATTACATTAACAAAATCTAAGTCAAGAGCTTTGTCTTGCCCCCACAACCAGAAAATAACCACACCGACATAAAACAACTCCAAATGAAAGCTCAGCCCCAAGTATCAGACCTTCCCAAGAGACTGCATAGATAGATAGGTCTTGGAACACACCAAGAACCCCTGGCAGAAAACAGCCAGCAAGTCACTCACTCAGGCTGACATGCCTCCAGCTCAAGTATCACTTCTAACCACTACACTAGCAATATCACATGGGGAGAGAGACGATACTGAAATAGTAATAGAGAGGTAGCCGTGTTAGTCTGATCTTGCAAAAACAAAAGGAAAAACTATGTAGCGCTTTAAAGACTAACAAGATGGTTTAATAGGTGATGGCCCATGAAAGCTCATCAACTACTAAACCATCTTGTTAGTCTTTAAAGTGCTACATAGTTTTTCCTTTTATTCATACTGAAATAGGTTGGTCTAGAGCCATTTAAATGTTAGAGGTTAAAATTAACACCTTCAGCTATACCTGGAACAAAATTAGGTAGCCAATGCAACAAGCAGAGCACTGCTGTCATGTACTCATGGCAAAAGGTACTGCTAGAAATGCACACTCTTCCATTTTGCACAGGCTTGAGAAAGGGGTTCAGGGTTTCAGGGACTGATGAAACGGGAAGTGGGTTTGATTTGATTTTCCAAAACTACATTAGTCACAATTTGATCTTGCAAAACTAAAACTAGAAGTGGTTTGTGTCTGGCTCATAGCTAAGCCAATAAATGGTTCTGGCTTTGGTCCGTTTTTAATGAAAATGAAGGGCTCAGTCATGTAAAGTGATAGTCAAGGGAGTTACACAAGATCACCTCAGCTCAGGATCTGGCCCAAAGTCTTTAAAGAGCTGGAAAGTAAGGAATGTTAGGGATAAATTGCTGTGTAACCTTTCAGGACACCAATTACAAAAACCCTAAAGCCTGTTGTATAAAACAATTTTAGATTTCCTCTCTACTTTCTTTCCGTCACTATAGCAACTTAAAATCAGATGCCTGACTGTATTCTAATCTTATTGAGTATGTTATTCTTCCCCCCCTAGATAGCTCTAAACCATCTTGGAGGTTGAGATACTTTGTTTAGAAATTGGTGCAGCAGGCTCTTAGCCCCCTTCCAATTATATCATGTGAAACAGACTCTCTGGAGGTTCTCAATGAAATGTTCTTTCATTATTGTTCAAATTACATCTTCAAGTTTATTGACAATAATCTTGTAGCTGGTGAGTTTCTGATGTAAACCAGGCTAAGGTATACAAGGGAACTGTACAGCAAAATATATATAATATATACACACAATTCCATCTCTGCAGAGCATTATCATGCAAATGGCCATTTTATGGCATAGATCACTGTTATGATTTGGGAAGAAATACGCTTATTTCTCATGCAGCACCATTTGTGAGATGAAGTGATGTCTTTTGTTGATTTAATGATGGGTTATTAGCTAAACATTGATTTACAAATTCATTTCCAGAATAAATGAAAGAAGTTAGGTTGTATGTTGACTTTAGCTGCCATTTCAACTGTTTAGTATGATGTATGAGGTATGCATGGGTTTGTATAGCTTGATGGCTCATTTATGAAATTCAGTATAGAGGGCTTGGGGAAGAAGCACCCTGAGCTGACGCAGGTCCGACACAGGGGTGAAGGGACAATTGTCCCAGGGTCTGGTGATTTAAATGGGCCCAGGGCTTCCAGGTACCACTACTATGGCAGTGGCAGAGTTTTGGGCACTTTAAATCATCACCAGAGTGCTGGGTAGTGTGCTCTAGGCAACACTGAGTGGCTGGCAGGGGAAGGTCATGGTGCGGTCTGGGCAGCACTGAAGGCTGGCTGCCCCAGCCCCACTCCTTCCCACCTGAGTGGGAAGCCACCATCCCCTTCATATTGCCAATGGGTTTTAAATGGTCTGAGTACTTGCAATTATACATAAGCAGGTGAAATGTGGGATCTCCTCTAGGGCAGGGGTTATTAAGTGAAGCTGTTTAAAAGGCAACTGATAACTTGCAGTAGAAAAGTAGAAGTATAAAGTCTGAAGCTGCATCTTAGTGTTTGTTTCTGTGTAACCTGTGTGTGCACTTATTGTTTTATCTTTGAATCTGTGTTTTTTCTATTAAATAAACCTTTTGAGTATTTTTACCCCAAGCAGGTCACTGTTGTGTAAACCATGTGGAGTGAGTGTGCACCAAAGTGAACTGATACCTATTGGGGAAGGAGAGGTCTGATTTCATGCCTTAAGAGGTAATAAACCATATTGTTTATCTGAGGCCAGGTCTATACTAGGGGATAAGGTCAAATCAAAATATGCAACTCCAGCTATGTTAATTGCGTAGTTGGAGTCCACATACCCTGATTCGAACTTTGACACCATCCTCACAGCTCCCATTGACTTCCTTTACTCCTCACAAGGAGTAGAAGTACTAGCCTAGATGGGGATGCCCCTAGCATTTCATTTAGAAGGTCCTTACTAGACTCACTAAATCAAATGCCAGATCGATCTCTGGAGTGTTGATCTGTGGGTAAGTATAGATGTGGTCTGAGTGTCCGAGTGTCTGGTAGTTAAGAACTTGGGATAGATGGATCTGACACTTGGGACTAGAAGGGCTAGTGGTGTCATCCTGAAAGGAGTAATTAGGCCAGTAGAAGCCAGGGTGAAACCTTTATACTTATGGTTTGGGTACAAATGTCAAGGCTCTGGGCCATAGCGGCTCAACACTAAGGCAACCAAGTTTACAGAGCAGGCAGTGATAGAACTCTTTACTGGTCTGGGTGGTCTCCAAAAGTCATAGTGGGGTGGGGCAAAACTCTATCCCAGCATAGCAGGAATGAGCTTCAAAGATGTAGGCATGTGTGATTCATGCCTTATGCCCCAAAAAAGGAGGTTTACCGATCTTGCAGGAAAAGGGGTTTTTGCGCAAAAAGAAAACATCCACACTACTTGTTTTTGCACAAAATCCTTCGAGAGAAAAAACGGATCGGCAGAAAATATGCAAATGAGATCACGACTCATGCAAATGAGTCCCTCATTAGCATATTTTTTGCCGAAAAAACTCCTAGTGTAGCTGTAGCCTCAGTGAAATCAGTGGAATTTTTGAGCGGACAAAGAACAAAACATCGGTCCTTAGTGTGAGACACCACAGCTTGAAAACTACCAGCAAATTATAGCTTTCTAGTAGTAAACTTTGTATGTCTCATTCTTTATTTTAACTGCACTTACAGATAGGCTATTCAAAACCTGAATCCAGGTACATGTTTTAGGGGCCAAAATTGCAGGGATCATAGACTTTGTTTGGTACCTTTAGCAACGGCTTCTTGCAAACATCAGCAATCAGACAATGCAAATACAGAGTAAAAAGACTCATAATTGTAACATCTGTATTACAATATTTAGTATTTTTATAGTTCATGTGCACTCTGCTGGTGAGTGTGAAAAGTTCCCTAGTGCATACTAACATAGTATTGTTTGAAATTGGACTACGTTAACATGCACTTTCAGTTCATGCCAGCAGGTGTATATGGACCAGTTTGTTTGAACATGCTATGGCACACTCAAATTTATACCCTACTGGCAGTAAATCCTAAATGGAAATTTAGAATTTCAGTTAACAAATGTATTTCTAATCCATGATGTTTAAACCAATCTTATGACATTTTAGGTGCCGACTCAACTTTTGAATAGTAATGAATAGCCTGACTAAATTAATGAAATTTCATAAAACCATGAAAAATGCACCATGGACCATGAAATCTTGTTTCCCCACCATTAAAAATAACCTTTTCCATGCTTTCACCTTAAACCATACAGATTTCCTGGGGAGACAAGCATTTCTCAAACTGGGGGTCCTGACCCAAAAGGGAGTTATGGGGTGCAAGCAGGTCACACAGTTATTTTATGGGAGTCATGATATTGCCATTTGTACTTCTGTGCTTCCTTTGGAGCTGGCAGCAGGAGAGTGGCTGCTGTTGACCAGAAACTCAACCCTAAAAGCAGATTCCCGTCACTCCCAGCAGCAGCACAGAAGTAAAAAATACCATACCATGCTATCCTTATATCTGCACTGCTGTTGGTAGCTGCTCTGCCTTCAGAGCTAAGATCCTAGCCAGCAGCCAGTGCTCTCAGCTGCCCGGCTCTAAAGGCAGCTCTACCACCAGCAACAGTACAGAAATAAGGGTAGCAGTACTGCAACCCCTCCTTCCCACAATAACCTTGTGTCCCCACAACTCTTTTTTTGTATCAAGACTCATAATTATAACACCATGAAACTCGAGGTTTAAATATGTACAATAATGAAATACATTATTATTAAAATCCTGTGACTATGAAATTAACCAAAATGGACTATGAACTTGGTAGGGCCTTATGGGTTTTTCCATCACACCCTTTTTTTTTTGTTTGGTCAAGACTTCGGAAAAAATACCATCCCAAATCAACCTGAAAATTCAAAAATCTCACAATTTTCACCCCCTACCCTAGAAAGTAAGTTTGGGTAAATTAAAATATTTTGTTTTGATAATTTTGAAATGTTTAAATTCAGTTTTGACCACTTTGAAAATGTAAAATCAATATTTACAATAACTATAATCATTTATAATTATTGAAATTTCCAAACTGGTATTTTTGTTAGAATTAAAAAAAAACCCACACACAACACATTTTTAATGTTGAAAAGTTCATCCTTGCCAACAAAAGGTTTCCATTTCATAATAGAAATAGAATCCAGTTTCCTCTCCCACAGTTCTGATTGTTCTATTTTGTTAATAAAAATAAGTTGTTACAGTACTGCCTTTTTTACTTTTTTGTCACTAACATCAACATCTAGAAATCTGAATAAAAATAAGGTGTAGCTTTGTTTGAGGAAGAAGGTACCAATATTAGGTAGGCACATTTTAGAATAGAACTGAACTTTAAATGAAGCAACTTAAAGCACTGATGCCTACAACTAACAGCCCATTTCTCCAGTGACAATAGGCACTTCCTTGAGCTCGAAATATAACCTAAAGAAGGAGATAGGTAGAAGAAAACTTTGATGAGCCATGTGAATTTATCTTTCCTCAGAATCTAGAAGGAGTTTCACTTTAGCTATTTTTCTGCTCTTTTACAAAATTAGTGTTTGATTTGCATATTTTTGTGTTGAAATAATGTGCGCTTCACTGGAAATGCATACCATTTGAAAATATATAATCCAGATTTTCAGTGATGGAAACCAGATTTACAGCAGGGTTTATGTGGCTAGTCTAGGAGACCCGTTATAAAAGGGAATTCTCAAGTGGTATAGATATAATGTAACCTGCCGCATGTCTCCCAGCCATTTGCACAAGCTACTCAAAGAAGCATAGCCAGAGTGCACTTATGCTGCAGCTAAAAGTATGGTCTGTCAGGGTATGTCTACATTATAGCATTATTTTGAAATGTCTAACTTCGAAATAGTTATTATAAGATATTATAAGATATTTCGAAATAATGCATCGACACACAAAATGCATTTCGAAATAGCGTTTTGCTATTTTAAAATAGCGCGTCCACACTGATCACACGCTGAATCATATTTAAGGCTGGCCGGAACTGGTTCCGGCAGGGCATCAGATCAGGAGTTACCTTATGTGAGAGGAGGGAGCTGGAAGGAGGAGACAAGGAGAGGAAGGGGGAGAAGAAGCTCAGGGTTGGGGGTCTTGCTGGCCCACCTGTCTCCCAGCACTGCGGGTGCGGGGGCCTCGGCATCCCCGGGCAGGGGGGAGGCTATGGGGAAGGAAGGGGGGAGGAAGAAGCTGGAGGGGGGAGCAGGAATGGGAGGAGGAGTGGTAGCTGGGGTGGCAGCAGGGGCTGGACCAGCAGGAGGCACCAATCTCTGCACCAGGGTCTGCAGATGGTCGCAGATGGCACGGCCCTGGGCAAGCAGCTCCAGCCAGCTCTCCCATCACAGCTGCAGGTCTTCCTACACCCAGTGCTCCAGGATGCGGACCTGCCTTTGCAGGAGCCCCAGGTGCTGCCACTGGTTCCGGGTCACCCTGCTGTTCCAGATGCGGGAGGATGTCCTGGGCGGGGTGGTGTGCCCTGCACTCTCAGCTGCTGTGGCAGTGGAGAAACAAGAGAAGTGGTCAGTTATCCCTGGGGACACAGTGGGTGAAGCTCAGCCACCCCGGAAGGTGAAGACGGCTGGTCTCCTCACCATTAGAGCCGATGTGCTTGCATACAGGCCATGTTCAGCATGTCCTGCTATCCCTGGGAGTGGGAGCTGGCCCAGGACTGCACCCAGGCCCCTGTGCTGTATATAGTGTGTGAGGGGGAGGTGAGATGTGCCCTGCCTCTGTGTAGAGGGGGCTTCTGGAGGGAGGGCATCATGCAGTGTCCCACCCCAGGGTCAGGAGCATGTCATGTGCCTTCATACATACACGCATGTGGGTAACAGGCCAAGGCCCCTCTGTGGCAGCCAGCTGGGGCCACGTGCCCAGGGGTGGCACGGCACATGGACAGGTTGCTGCGTGATCCTGTGGTCAGCAAGGGCCATGTGCATGGTCCCTGGTCTCCCTTTCCCCCCGCATCTCCCCCTGCATAAGAGGACAGTGATGGCACTCACATGTCGTTGCCTCCCTGGCCTTGGACAACACCAGCGACAGGCCCGCTGGGATGGCTCGGGGGTCCTGGGTACGCGGCATGCTCCCTCCAGGCTCCTGGTGCTCCTGGTGCTCCTCCTCCTCTGTTTCCTGGTCAGGGCCCTCTGCCCCAGGGTCGATGACCACCTGGGGGGCACGGACCATCCCGCCCCCTAGGATGCAGTTCAGGGCATCAGAATAGGGACAGGGGTCTGGGTCTGCCCCTGGTTGGGAGCTGCCCCCTGTGGCCCTGGCATACGCCCCTGCCGCAGCTCCTTTATTTTCATGCGAACCTGCTCCTGGGTTCGCATGTGGCCTTTGGTGGCCAGGCTGGCAGCCATCTGCCTGAAGACAGTTGCGTTCCTCCATTTAGTGCAGAGATCATGGATGTTGGAGGCATCCCCCCAAACCTGAATTAGGTCCCTGATCTGCATTGGACCAGGCAGGCACCCAGGGCTGGCAGATTGGTCCTGGGGAGCGGTGGAGGGCTGGCTGGCACTGGCTACCTGGCTCATGCTGGGGCCACTAGGTCAGGTGCAGCGACTGCTGGCTCTGGGCTGGCTGGCTCAGAGCTGGCACAGGCACTGTGGCCAGAGTCTACCCCTTTAAGGGCTCTGGGGAAGGAGAGGAGTTTTCTTGGTTGTGCCCAGAGTGGCCACCAGGGCACCCTGGGAAGGGCTGGAGGCCCCCTATTTTGAAATAAGCATCTACACAGAGCTTATTTCTAAATAGCAATTTCAAAATTGGCGCTATTCCTCGTGGAATGAGGTTTACCAATTTTGAAATAAGCCCTCCGCTATTTCGATTTAATTTCGAAATAGCGGTTTGGCTGTGTAGATGCTGGTAAAGTTATTTCAAAATAATGGCTGTTATTTCGAAATAACTTTTCTGTGTAGACATACTCTCAGGGACCACTGCAGCTTATAGCAGCTCTGAAGCTGCTCTAACTTGCTTCTTGAGAATGGCTTGGTACCACAGAATCTGAGATCTACAAAATGTCTTATAACCTTCTTTATGGAGAATACTTCTCAGCTATTTATTATATATGATCCAGTCTTTAATATTTGCCATTTCTCCATTTCTCCCTAAAATATTATTTTAAACAGAATCAGTGTACAGTTGCTAAAAAATAGGCTCTATGAGAGTAAAGCATGGCTTAATAACATATATTCCAATAGAAAGCTATACTGAGAACAAGTGGATTAGGCAGGACAATAATGGCACAGTGAGGCAATCAATTAGAGAGATCTCTTTTCATTTATTCAACTGGATAAAATGTAATTAAATTCATTTAAGCGAGGGATAGCTGAGTTGTACAAACATAATCTTACTTCTTAATCTGAGCTGCACATCCACTCACTGATCTCTCCTCCTGATGCATTTCTGACCTACTGGACATGTGATAATAATAAAAAAAGAAATAAAGGGAGAACTACTACAATCCAATTTGATTAATAAGATGTCATTACACACAGAAACTGGGAAAGGAAGGATGTGTAATTGATAACAGATTTTCAGCACGTTGCCAGTGCCCACCAGAGATTTGAACTCAGGCAAACAAGACACTCCGAGCTCATGAAGGTACTATGGTTTACTGGTTAGCATCACGATAAAGAACAAGTAGAAAATCATATTACTAAGCTGGCATGTCATCAGCAAAATAAAAATCAGACAGCTTCAAGCATAGGAACCAAAAGGAGTGAGCCAAAGAACAAGATTGCTGCATTATGACTTTTGCCTGAATGGGCACATCTACACTACAGAGAAGATTGAAGCTGCCACTGTCGATCTTCCAAGGTTTGAATTAGCGGTCTAGTTAAGACAGCTAATTCAAAGTGAGGGGGTGCTCCAGTCAATGCCAGTGGTCCTGCTTCCATGAGGAGTAAGGGAAGTTGAAGGAAGAGTGTTCTCCCTTCGACTTCCTGCAGTGCAGGCAGCGCCAAAAACCAAGTTAAGCTACTTCGACTTCAGCTACGCAATTAATGTAGCTGAAGTTATGTATCTTAACTTTACTTTGTCCTGTAGTGTAGACATATCTAATGTGATTAGATGAGACTTGAGGAATGTCAAAGGCAGCTAGGAGTGAAACCATTAATGGAACACTAATGCTCCATGTGAAGCTACTCAGATTGCAACATGACTGCATGTTTAAATTTACCGATGAGTGCTTACTAAAGATGTAAACTATTTCATTTTAATTCAAGAAGTTTAAAAAGGTCATTTAAAGGTCAACTCACACATGGACACAGAACATGATTTTAAAAACGTTTACGGGCACAGTGCTGGACCGAGCCATACTTGCATCCCAGGCAGCGGGCGCGCGGCGCATGAGCGTCCCTGCCCCCCGGGCACATGGTGCCTGATTGACATGGTAAGGGGTGCTGCACCCCCGGGCGAGCGGCACATGCGCGGCCATGCCCCCGGGCGCATGGCACCCCTTACCACTTCAATCAGGTGCCCCCCATAGGTTGGCGCCCCGGGCAGCTGCCCGGCTAGCTCCCCCCTTAATCCGGCCCTGTACAGACAATGTCTCTTTATACCACTGAAAATCTGGCTAGTCAGAAACTGGCACAGAGACTGACATTTGTTTACCATGACCTCAATTAACATCATGCCTAACTTTATTCATATTTATTTTCATACCTAACTTTAAGCACAAATTTATGTGCTGTGGTCCACCAGTAACTATGTTATCATTATTATTGTTCAGTTGATTTATATAGTATATTTGTTATGTGTTTTAATATAGCAGCAAAGAGACACGCTTATTCAAATTTACTTGTGGATAAAATAGTCTGTTTGGCTGGATAGGGCCAAATATTGCGTATAAGTTTGCTAACCCAATCAGAAGGAAACTGATCAATAATGACATATTGATCAACTTTCATCATGCTGCAGCAACCTCAGACAGGAGGACTACACCTACATCAGCCATTTAGTATAACAGAAACAAAGTAAGAGTAAAAGGGCATCATTACAGAATCAATTTCTCCTCCCTTTAAGAATAGCTTTCTTAGAAAATATTATAGTTTCCGAAATCAAACTTCATGATAACTATTCCTACACTGTTTCATACATTACAAGCTCAACATTTTATAAGCAACAAAAATATTGTTAAACATGTAATACAAATTGGAATGATAGAATTCAAGAAAATGAAAAGGCTAATTATATCATCAGCTGCATCCCATTGTTGGAGCAGAAGTTAGGACCACTTCTTTCCAAATAGAGGTTGTACAATAGTGACAGACAAAAAAACCTGTCATTTTGAAAGATTCTATCAATTCAAGATACAAGAAGGTGGAACCCCACTGAAATTAGTGGTCTGCCTCAAACTGGGAGAAACATTTTTGGTATTAGACATTAAACTGAGGCTATTTTTTTACCTAACCATAGTATTGAGTCCATGCCTGAAGGTATATAATTCCTTCGGTTGCTATTTAAGTAGACAAGTCTGACCTGCTAAGATTGTTCTATGCTTTACTTAATAGTTCAAAATTAGCCTGTGCCTTATTTTTGGCTGTATTAGTAGTCTGATAAACTTCAATGAAAATTCTCTCCCTAAGTTAGCTCTTCCTAAGGCTCTTCCTTCAGAACCTCTTTCGAAAAAGCTTCTTTCAAAACAGAGCGTCTAGACAGGCACAGCCATTTTTGAAAAAGTGATCTGCTTGTTTGAAAAAGAGCACTCAGGCAAATTCACCACAAGCATCTTGGCAGTATCTGAGAAGGTCAGAATTGAATGGGCATGGAGACTAATCTATTCTTTCTCTCACCTTTACAGAGGCATTTATTCCAGGTCCTTTTGCAACAGCAGGTCAGCTAAATGTGTGTTAGAAATATTGAGAGTCTTCCTGTGGAGCATTAGCTGATGTTTTAAGTACTAGAAAACATAAACCTGCTCTCACCAACCAGTCTATGATTGCAACTTTGCTAACAGTAATGGAACAGAACTGATGCTAGTAATAGTAAGATATATTCACAACACTGCCCTATGGTATGAAAGAGCAGAACCTGCACATGTATGTACTCATGAGAGAGTGAGTGAGTTTGCATAGTATGTTACTTCTTGCTAGGGATTGTCCATTACTGTACGTTTATACAGTGCTTGGTACAATGAGTTCTGGACTTGGCTAAGGCCTGTATGAGGTATCTCTGTGTACAAAATCATAATGCTCATTCTGTGTCAAACTTCTTGTGTTGACTCAGAGTTGTGCACACAGCAGTGACTAGACCGAAAGACTCTTGACCCGGGTGGGCAATAAAATGGCGGTTCACCAGGGTTAGCCTCTAGTGGGTCGCTGCCACTATATTTACTTGCACTTCTCTCATATATTGACATACGTTTATGTAGCCCCCACTACCAGGATGTTTCATGTTGTAGAACTGATCCAGCCTAGGTCAGCAACACTTTTGTGGACTTACAGTTTTGTAAATTTGTAAACATTCTAATAATAAACAGAGTTTTTCATAACAGAGATGGTCAAAAGAATGTCAACAATACTTTTTCTATTCAAATACGCAGTTTCATCAAAACATATGCATTTCAATGAGACTATTTCTCAGGCCAGGGGAGTCTATAGCCTAGCGGTCAGGGCATTTGATGGGGTTGTAGAAGACCCAAGTTAAGTTCCTGCTCAGGATCACATAGAGCTATCGGGTACTCTTCTCCCTTCTTGGCATTAATTTCTGGATAGCCCTATTTTATATACTGTTCTTCACTTAGGCTATGTCTACACTACAAAGAAAAATAGGAAAAAATGCAAATTGTGAATCACAATTTGGCGATCTTTTCCCGCTTTTCTTCTGAAAAAGGCTTTTCCGACATTTGGCCTGTCTACACAGGGCCAAATGTTGGGAAAAAACCCTCTTTAAGAACATACCTTCTTCCTCGTAAAATGAGGTTTACAGGGATGCTGAAAAAACGCGTCTGATTTTCCGATTTTTTTTTCAGAAAAGCAGATGTGTTCATTGGACGTGGCAGAGCTTTTCCGGGATACCACCGTTAGACACCGGTGTAGACATAGCCTTAGGTGCACTGGTTGGTTTCAATCAGGCTCTGCATGGGCTCCGCAGTCTGCTGCACACAACAAATTACAGGATTAGGGCCCAGGAGGAAAAAAAACGATAATAAAAGAATCTGTCAAACTCAACCTTTAGGCTCCAAAACAACTCATTTTAATCCATGTAGGCTAAAATTGATTTAGCAATACTTAATATGAATACTTTTTTTCTTTTTCTATGTGTCAATGTTCTTCAGAATCTATCTGAGCCATTTTTAAGAGTATTATATTTTGACATATTTGACAGAGCATACAGCACATAATGAACTACTGAGCTAGAAATACAGATTGCAATTGCAAATCACATAAATTTCCATTACCCCTTTTACTCTATTTTTTGAACATGGCATTAACCTCTTCTTTCCAGTAAACTTTTTTAGATGTCTCTTTTATTGATGCTTTTTTCTACAATACACACAAAAATTCCCTTTAATTTTGTTTGTTTGTTTGCCTCAGTCCAGAATTCTCTTCTGCTTCCAGAAAGCAGGATTGACTTTCCAAGGAGTTACGGGAGTAAAACGAACTATAGTTTTTTCCTCAAATGTCTCTTCTACTTCCAAGTCCATTCACAGCTTTACTGTCAGCATTAAAAACTCTCTGTGGGTTACAATGGAATTATCAGTCAGCTGCATATTTTAATTTTTTTCTTTACTGATCCTCCAGGTCCCAAGTAGAAAGTAATGATGTTGGTTCACACTGTTTGTTTTTTAGCATTTTTTTCTGGAGATGAGCAGATGTCTTACTTCTGAGGCTGGGCCAGCCAGACTCTGCTCTCAGAGGGTAACCAAGAAGACACAAATCGCCTAATGCAAATAAATGCAAGGTTTATTAGATATTACAGGTGATATAAAAAGAAAAGGCAAGAGAAGGCTTACAAAATCCCTTTGGCTTGCTGGGGACTCCGACTCAGCAAAGGATGAACTCCTGGGCCAGGTCCAAAAGGCACCTCTGTACAGTTCCAGGTCCTTCGGGGAAGTCCAAAGGGCATTGGCAACATTAAACAATATATAACCTGTACACAAAATTCCAGAAGCAGCAACTAACTATGTGCAGAGGAAACCCCCCCAAAAACAAACACCTGACTCTGTGAGAAGATTCCCACGGACAGGCTCGTTTACCCCGAAGGTTATCTAAACTATTCGGTGAGCTCCCCCCACACTGGGCACAGCCTATCTCTATAACGAGCTAGCTAGCTGGGAATTTTCCTTGCTAACAGCAGGCCAAAGCCTGTTTTCTAGTTTGCAGACATGAGAACTGGGATGATTCACTAACCCTCAAAATACAATGGTCTTCCGGTTTTCCACCCACAACAGCAGAGAAAACCTCACTTTACTCAGGTCCACTTCTGCAGGGTGTGTGATCAGCATGTCCCTGCCAATGTGATTAATACACACCTTCAGCATGAAGCACAGTGAGAGTTGGAGGTAAGTGAAGTTGGGATGACAGACGCAATCTGGATTTCAAATGCACATTCTGCAGGGGAAGCAACTTATTAAATAACTTTTTTAAAAAATATTGAGGACACCAATATTGAAACAGCCAAGTATTTTAAAATAATACCAATCTGCTTCATCTATTTTGTTGTCAAAAACATAGGGAAGAGTTGTCCATCTTTCAGCATTAATTTATGGCCCTAAGAATACACAAGTTAAGAATAATACAGTAGAAGAAACACTTCACACCTAGCCTGTGTTTCCATAACACTACATTTTATAACTGAGAGGTTTACAGTTGTTCTGGAATGTCATATTGAATTAAAGGCCAGCTTGAGATTGATAATATCTGGATTCAATTTGCAGCTCTGCTACTAGCTTCCTGTGTGACATTGAGCAAGTCACTTAGTCTCTCTGTGCCTCATTTTTAAAATGGGAATAATGGCATTTGTCAACTACATACAGGTGTAATAAGACTTCCTAGTTATTTGCACATTATTGGATTCACTCCTTCTCCCCCCCGCCCATCTTCCATTGATAGTACCCTGTGTGTAAGGCTGCCAGTGGCAGGAAGTGTCCACTCCA
The DNA here is from genome assembly GCA_019425775.1 of Rafetus swinhoei. NCBI lineage: Eukaryota > Metazoa > Chordata > Testudines > Trionychidae > Rafetus > Rafetus swinhoei. The sequence goes on along the minus strand of CM033437.1, from coordinate 181,848,515 downwards.
TCAAGGGACTTGCATCCAGCAAATACAGGCAGAGTTAGGGTATGGCCTGACTCATTCAGCCTGAGGATGGAACTCCTTCAAAATACTTTCCATGGGATCACAACACTGCTGTCTCTTTCCATCCAAGAACAGCACAAACATGGTCTGTTGTCAGTAATGATCTTGGGGTTCATTAAGGAACAAACCAGTGAAAGAGAAGAGAATAAAACTTTAATAAAACAAGCTGAAAAGCACCTCTTGTGAACTGCAGCACACAGTGCTGCACATTCCCAACTCTTGCCTCCAGGGCACATCTCAAATTCCTATGATCATAATACTGTCCCTTATGAGGGAGCATCTCTAAATTATAACCTTGTACACACATATCTCTACCTTGTCCCCTGAGAATGAATTCCTTCCAGTTCACAGTTTTCCCCTGCAGGAACAGAGGTAAATAATTTGCAATCTGTTGTGCCAGTTATGGTCAAACAATCCCTACTATAATTACCTTATGATGTTTTGTTATGTGCTTCATAGTGTGAAAACACAATAATTTGCAAAATACTAAACTGAATAGGTCAGATCCTTAGCTGTTACTAGTCTAATTGCCATTGATTGTTCTACTCCAAATGATGTAAAACAAGTGCCCAACATATTTAGCTATAAGTTTTTCTAATTTCTTTAATAACCACTGGATCACAGTGCACTGCTACTGTACCATTTAATTTCTATCAACTCTTACTGAAGTTCGTAAGATTTCAAGTCTCTTCTTGTTACATTACATAGCTACATTTATTAGGGTAAAATATCATGTAAAGTCCAGCTCTCCTTGCTGAAGGAGTGCACTTAGTGAGACTGCTAAAAATAAATAAATGCATCCATAAGAATTGCTAGACGCCACATATGAAAACATTGCCCCAGAAATTATTTAAAAACTGAGTATCGCCTATACAAAGGTGTTTTCTATACCACAAAGCAGCAACAGCTCATGCTCATATTTGCTAGTAAGTCAATCTTTCTTCTAGACATCAAGAGATGACCTCTTAAGACCTAAAGATTTATCAAGTCAGCAGTTTATTCCCTTAGGCAACCATCTTCAGCCTCTTCCTCTTCCAGTCACGTCTATTGAAGAACTTTGCAAACCCCCAAGAGGAAATGGACTAATCTACTTCTTTCTAAAGAATAGGAATGACTTCTGTACTGATTGTGCTTTGTCCATGGAGTAAGAAAGCTAATAAAGGAAGGAAGGCTATATCTATTTGTGAGGGATTCTGTCTAATGTTTGTGTTATAAGGGACACAGAGTTAGTGTGCTAGTGCTCTCAGCAGGTAAACTGTGTTGTTGACTAGGGTCAGAGAGGAATGAATCATTATTAATGAATGATATATACATATTCCAACAAAATTATTTTTTCTTTGTAATTTCTAACCATAAAAATAATTCCTGAGTTGAAAATAAAGTCAAAGGTCTGTTTGTTCAAGCAATGTAGACACACACTTTTATTAATTTATTATTTACAAAATTTTTCAGTCAGTATCAATATATGTACAAGTGTGTGTGTGATAGATAGGTAAGTGAAAGTATATATAACACATACATCTCTCTCAGTAAAACATTTTCAAAAGCTACTTAATTTCACAGCCCACCATATCTAATTTAAACCACTGCACAGACTGATTTTATATACATTGGTGGATTTTACTAAACTCCCTTTGTACCAATGAAACCATTGTTTCCATAGTTACTGATAATATCATATCTTAAAGGAAAAACAGGAAATAGACTAAAACAAAAGCTAAAAATATACTTTGATTAATACAATACATAATGTGAGGTTCTATAAAATCTTCATTGCTGCCTCTGTTGGAAACCCCACTTCACTTTGTTATTTGTAAGTAGTGCCAGTATTGCAAATTGAAGACTATATTATATATTCCGTGTGGTACATCCTTAAATGATTGACTGAGAGACAGTTCCATGAAAGGAAGAAGCAGTTTTGCCCTCTTAGTCAGTCAAGTTACTGATATATTCCATGGCTACCAAATAATTGAAGAAAGCCATGACTCTGTTTAGCCAGCCAGATAGGTTGGCTCATTCATTTATCTCCCAAACAGCCTGTACACCTTTCTGTTTTTCTAGCTGACTGCCAAATACTTTCCCTCTGCTTCCTTTTCATCAGAAACAACAAAAGCAAACCTTGTAATGCTCCCCTCACTCATTTGCTTCTGCCTTCAGATTTTTGTTTGTGTCGCAACAGGCAGCCTCTAACTTTCAGATTCAGAAGCACCTCATTGTCCTCCCTGCCGGCTGCTAAAGTAATGAGAAAATGTACCATAAGGAAGATGAAGGGTGTCTAACAGGGCTTCTGTTGAATTTCTGGAACTTCTGCTGACCTTGTCACCCTCGGATGATGACACATTAGAACACATGAACAAACCACCCAATAAAAGCTCTAAATTTTTTCCAAACAGTCACAATTACCAAATACAACCTCCTACCCTTGTTAGCCCAGATGCTCTCTGCCTAATCCTCTTCAAAGCCAAGGAAGGACTAGGCTTGGAGAATGTCTTTAAGGTGAGCAGTACTTGGCTCTATTATGCCAAGTGGGGATTTCCAGAAGCTGTATTGCAGGAGTGGGAAACCTAAGGCCCAAGGGCTGGATGCAACCCCCAGCTTGCCTGGATCTAGCCCCTGGGACTCAGGGCTTCCCCCGCCCCCAGCATTGGGGAGTCTGTGCTGGTGCTCCAGACTTCCTGCCATTCCCCCACGGGGCTGAAGCACACAAAATCTACCAGCCTGGGCCCCCCAAGGCTCTGGTGTGTGAGGGGAATGTGAGGAATGTCTTTCTCCTTCTCAGTCAGGGGCTGCCTCAGTGAGGGCTTTTTATTTTATTTTATTTTATTTTATTTTGCTTCTCACTTCTGTGCAGCCCCCGACTGATTTTTCTGTGGGTGAGCAGCCCCCAATCTAAAAAAGGTTCCCCACCCCAGCTGTATTGTAAAGGGCCCTTCCCCAACAATTCCCTGACACATTCCTCTGAGTGGCACTTCTAGGTTGAGTACCTCAGTTGAAATCAACAGCTGTAGATCATAGGAAGAGAGAAGTAACATAGTGAATAGTCCTTGTTTCTCCTAAGCCCTTGTATTAAAACAATAAACTCTAGTAATGCTGTAGTAATAGCTATGCAATGTGTCTAGTATGTAGCAAGAAAACTACATTTTAATGATTTTATTTCTCTGTAGCCAGTAGATTGCATTTCAGGAATATAGGATACTTTACGTTATAAACACAGTGCATCACTGCCTGAATGCTAGCATTCGCTGTGGCTAACTAGCAGTTCTTATCTTTCAAAGCTAAGCATCACTAGTATAGACATCTGGAAACACCTGGGTTGGCAGCAACTGTTTTTACAATCATCTATCAAGCCAAAGAAGAAAATAACAGAACAGTGACCTATCAAATGGCTTGTTTTGTCCCATTTGAATTCAGCAGCCACTTCTTGGGCTGCTTATTAGCTTCTTATGCTCTCATAGCAATGTCCAAGGTGCAGGAATACAACTTTGACAAGCAGCTAGCCCGCAGTAGCAACAATGGCTCCTTTGAAACCAACACAATTCATCTGTTCTATACAGTAATTTAGCCATGAAGTACACAGATTCCTGCCACCCTGGAACTTCTTATCACCCTGAAAAATATATTCATAACAGGACATGGCCTTCTAGATCAGCTCTTTATTTGTTAAAGACAAGTGTTATGTTAGAGTGAGCAATCAAGTGTCCTACAGTCTATATCAGACTGATAATGTCAGGTCTTAATAAAATAATATTTATAATACTAAAAACAATAATAAAATCACTCCATGATTATGAATAGCAACAGAAATTAAAGAGAGGAGTGTATTTGCATTATCCCCGTGCAATTTGTTCATAATAAGATATTTCTTATGACTACGCACCATCATGCATATCATCACTCCACAGTTTAGCTACAAGAGTTTGTTTTTTAATTAACTTGTTTGATTATCTTGAGAAGTAAAGTCTGAAAATCGGGCAGAAGCACTTGGTATTTCTCCAACTACAATTAAAGATCAATTCACAGAATAATAAGATAATGTTAGGGAAATGAAATTTACGCATGAAAGTTCCATATATCCAGAGGAGCTTTCAAAAGAGAATTACAGTACCAAAAGCTTGTTATGTCATAAATCCTGTTTTAATTTGCTCCCTAAGATCTCAGTTACTAAAACATATATTTTGGTTCAACCATCTGACCAGAACATCTGTTACCTGTTGTTCATTTGTGGACCTTGAATCCTCCCTCCTTGCAAAAAAATCCCTACTACGTGTTTTACAATGTGCAAGAGGCATAAAAGTACACAGCAGATGTTACTTAATATTGCACTGCATGACTTTCTATTGTCCAAGGCTGCAAATCTCCTTTTAATTCATCACAGAACATAAGGATGCTTTAATAATCCAGTCTTTAGCTCACTAAACTATGTAAAGAGACATCCATAGCTTACAAATGCCCTGCAAAAATCTTCTTTTCTGCTTTTGTTCACTGATATCAGCAGTCAATGAAAGAGACAGTTGCTGTGATCCTCCTCCTAAGTAACTCTCATGAGCCTATTCTGTATATCCCAAATCCTCCCATTTTAAAGGTGGATTAATTCTCTGAATATGTTTTGGCCACTACTCCTATGTAATAGCTATACTGTACAGTGTTATACTGGTGATTTACAGGTTCAGAAGTTGGTGAGGCATGGTTTGTTTCTAATAAAGATCCTATCATCACGTTTTGGCTTGGCAAAGACAAAACTAAAGCATAACCTTGTTTTGGATTTCTGGTTTACAGGATAGACCACTTCACACTTCAGTTTCTCATTCTCTGTTGTGATAAAGTCAAAATAAAATGAGTACGTTTTTCACCTCTTCTCATGTTTCTTGAAATAAATTCTTGTCCTGCTTCTAGAATTGCAAAGGCAACCATGTAAAAATTTCAAACTTCTGAGGCATCATTGCCTGTAGTCAAAGAGCTTGTCTGAAAACATCCACAACATAATAAATTACATGTCAGAGCACACTGGAAAGCAGCCTCAATTGCGTGTAGATCTGAGATCACTAGTCAGTGTCTCTGTTCTCTCTCTCTTCACCCTTGAGGAGCTTGAGCAACATCTCTGTCTTCACTTTTCTCCCCATTGGTTTAATGAAGAAGACAGCATGAAACATGAGGTAACATCCTGTCATTGAAGTCTATGAGATTTTTGCCATTGACTTCACTGAGGGCAGGATTTAGAACATAAGAACATAAGAACATAAGAATGGCCGTACTGGGTCAGACCAAAGGTCCATCTAGCCCAGTAGCCTGTCTGCCGACAGTGGCCAGCGCCAGGTGCCCCGGAGGGGGTGGACCGAAGACAATGATCAAGCGATTTGTCTCGTGCCATCCATCCCCAGCCTCTGACAAACAGAGGCCAGGGACACCATTTCTATCCCCTGGCTAATAGCCTTTTATGGACCTAACCTCCATGAAATTATCTAGCTTCTCTTTAAACTCTGTTATAGTCCTAGCCTTCACAGCCTCCTCTGGCAAGGAGTTCCACAGCTTGACTACGCACTGTGTGAAGAAGAACTTTCTTTTATTAGTTTTAAACCACAATATGTTATGTGAAAGTATGAAATGGTAATTACATTCATTTGCTCTGTACTGCACTTTTCTAAGCAAACTCATTGGGAGCTAAGTAAGGATGTTAACTCACATGTAATTGTGCAAACATGTAACCGCTGGAATTTCCCACCCTCCATGCACCAGCTCCCACCTTCCTCCTTGCACTGCTGCTTCTGTAGGAGGCAGTGGGGGAGGGAGCGGGACATAAAGGCTGGCTGCCCACGGGCATTGTCTCCTGCCTCACCCCCACTTGCTGCCTCTGCACAGAGGCAGCAAGAGGAGATATATATAGTCATTAAAATTAACTGATAAGCCCAAACTTATCAGTTAATCGTGTAAACAGCTACATGCTGACATCCCTAGTATCAAGTACAGCAGCCATTTTATTCTCAGAACTTAGCGCAGATTGTCAGAAGAGACACACATTGTGCTGTCTTTCACTAAGGCTCTGCTTTTTTTTGCTCTGTTTACTTTTTAGAGCTTTGGGTATGTCTACACTACTGCGTTATTTCAAAATATCTTATTTCAAAATAGTTAATTTGAAATAAGATATTTCAAAATAACTCGTCTACACACAAAATGCATTTCAAAATAGCGTTTTTCTATTTCGAAATAGCGCGTCCACACTGATTGGACGCTGAATTGCATTTAAGGCCAGCTGAAACCGGTTCCAGCAGGGCATCAGGTCAGTAGTTACATTGTGTGGCTGCTGCCTGAGGCTATCTGAGGCTTGTGCTTAAAGGGACCCCCCTAGACAGCCAGTTCTCAGCTTTCCCTGCTTGCTTGCCTACATCGCTTAGGGACAGCAAAGCATTTTTTTCTCTGCCTGCTTTGGTTGCCCTGACTCGGGACACCACAGCACTCGGCACCATGGAGCCAGGGCTGCCCCTGGGCACTCTGGTGCTCATTTTGGATGTCTTACTGCAAGCCTGGCAGCAAGTGCTGGAGTCTGCCTCGCAGCATGTGCTGCAGCCCAACCCCCAGGCCCTCTTCTGGACCCTCCTGGGGGACGAGGAGGAGCAGCAGCAGTGCCTGGACACCAGCGTGCCCCGCCACATCTGGCATCTGGACACCAGCAGCGACAGGTGGGACTACATCGTCCTGGAGCACTGGGGAGACCAACAATGGACCCAGAACTTCAGGATGAAGAAGGACACCTTCCTCAAGCTCTGTCAGTGGCTCGACCCTGCTCTGCAGCAACGGGACATGCACATGAGGCCCGCCATTCCCCTCCAGAAGCGTGTGGTCATCACCCTCTGGAAGCTCTCCACACTGGATAGCTACCAATCCATGGGGAACCAGTTCGGCATGGGGAGATCCACCGTTGAAGCAGTGCTCATGCAGGTATGGCAGTCTCCAGCCACTGTGTGTGTGTGTGTGTGTGTGTGTGTGTGTGTGTGTGTGTGTGTGTGTGCCTGGGGGGTGGGTGGAAGAGGGGATGGGCTGCCCCAGGGAAAAGCGGGGGAGATGGTGCAAGTCCCCTCTCCGGGAGGGTTTGTTCTGTCCCAGCCATACTACAGACTGCCCGCGGTGGCCAGAATTGCAGGGGTGGTTGCTCCTGGGGAGGGGGTGTGGCGCAGTGGCGGGGAAGGAGCACTGTCAGCCACCCCAGTGACTCTCAGGTTTGTGTGTCCCTCTGCAGGTGGTCAAGGCCATCAATAGAGTGCTGCTCCGCAGAGTCATCCGCCTCACTGATGTGGACGCGGTCATCAAGGGCTTTGGCACCCTGGGCTTCCCCAACTGCGGGGAGGCAATCGATGGGACGCACATCCCCATCCGTGCCACAGACCACCAGGCCTCCCTGTACATAAACCGGAAGGGATACTTCTCGGTCATCCTGCAGGCTGTGTCTGACCACCGGGGCCGCTTCCTGGACATTAACGTGGGCTGGTCCAGTAAAGCACAGGACGTGCGGGTGTACTGCAACTCCTCTGTGTGCCAGAGGCTGCATGCCGGGACTTTCTTCCCCAACTGCCACATCAGGGTCGGGGACGTGGACATGCCTGTCTGCCTGGTGGGGGATGCGGCCTACCCACTACAACCCTGGCTCATGAAGCCCTACACGGGGCATACTGGAGCGGTCGACAAAGGCTTCCCTTGTCGACCGGGGCACGTCTAGACTGCCCTGCTGTGCCGATCAGCTGATCATCAGCACAGCGCGGTGGCCATTTATGTCGAGACTACATGGCCATCGACGGAGCCATGTAGTCTAGACATACCCTTAGATGCCTCCTCACCCTCCCGGACCTCTCTGAGAGGAATATTCTGCATGTGGTGGCTGCGTGCTGTGTGCTGCACAATTTGTGCGAAAGGAAGGGGGAGGCTTTCCTGCCAGGCTGGATGACAGAGGCCGACCACTTGGCTGGCCTGTACGTGTAGCCCCACACGGCTGCCAGACAGGAGGCCCATTGGGGGGCTGTTGGTATCGGGGAGGCCCTGCGGGAGAGCTCCAGATGGAGGAGGAGTGAAGTCTCCCTGGCATGCCCCACTGGGGCCTTGTGCCTTATTCCACTCTCATGTCCTTCCACTTTCCCCTCCCTAACCCCCCTTCCTGATGTAAAATAAAAACATGTGTGTTGTCAAAAACAAACTCTCTTTTTATTGAACATAACTGGGGTGGTGGGGAATGAGGGCGGGAGAGGGGACGCGAGAGGGTGGGAGAGGGGAGGAGTAAACCTGGGAGGAGGGAGCTGGAAAGGGGAGGCAATGGGAGGAAGGGGGAGGAGAAGCTCAGGGTTGGGGGTCTTGCTGGTCCACCTGTCTCCCAGCACTGCGGGTGCGGGGGCCTTGGCGTGCCTGGGGGAGTGGGTATGAAGGGTGGGACGGGTAGGGAGGGGGGAGGAAGAGGTGGGAGGGGGAGCAGGAGTGGGAGGAGGAGCGATAGCTGGGGCGGCAGCAGGGGCTGGAGTGGCAGGAGGCACCAATTTCTGTACCAGGGTCTGCAGATGTTCGCAGAAGGCACGGTCCTGGGCAAGCAGCTCCCACCAGCTCTCCCACCACAGCTGCAGGTCTTCCTACACCCAGTGCTCCAGGATGCGGACCTGCCTTTGCAGGAGCCCCAGATGCTGCCGCTGGTTCCGGGTCACCCTGCTGGCCCGGGTGCGGGAGGATGTCCTGGGCAGGGTGGTGCGCCCTGCACTTGCAGCTGCTGTGGCTGTGGAGAAACAAGAGAAGTGGTCAGTTATCCCTGGGGACACAGTGGGTGAAGCCCAGCCCCCCTCTGCAAGGCGAGGATGGCAGGTCTCCGCACCATCAGAGCCAATGTGCTATCCCCGGGAGTGGGAGCTGGCCCAGGACTGCACCATGCCCCTGTGCTGTATATAGTGTGGGTGTGGGGCGGGGGAGAGGAGATGTGCCCTGCCTCTGCGTAGAGGGGGCTTGTGGAGGGAGGGCATCGTGCAGTGTCCCTCCCCGGGATCAGGAGCATATCATGTGCCTTCATACATACATGCGTGTGGGTAACAGGTCAGGGCCCCTGTGTGGCAGCCAGCCGGGGCCACATGTCCAGGGTGTCACGGCACATGCACAAGTTGCTGCGTGCTCTGTGGTCAGCAAGGCCCACATGCGCGGTCCCTGGTCTCCCTCTCCCCCTTCCCCAACCCGCATAAGGGGACAGTGATAGCACTCACATGTCGAGGCCTCCCCGGCCTTGGATGACACCGGTGACATGGCTGCTGTGACGCCTCTGGGGTCCTGGGTGAGGGCTACGCTCCCTCCAGGCTCCTGCGACTCCTGGCCATCGTCCTCCTCCTCCATGCCCTGGTCAGGGCCCTCTGCCCCAGGGTCGATGACCACCTGGGGGGCATGGACCATTTGACACCCCCCCCAGGATGCGGTCCAGAGCATCATAATATGGGTAGCGGTCTGGGTCAGCCCCTGTTTGGGAGCTGCCCCCTGTGGCCCTGGCATAGACCTGCCGCAGCTCCTTTATTTTCATGCACACCTGCTCCTGGGTGCGTATGTGGCCTTTGGTGGCCAGGCTGTCAGCCTCTGCCTGTAGACGGCCCCGTTCCTCCATCTAATGTGGAGATCATGGACATTGGAGGCCTCCCCCCAAACCTGAATGAAGTCCATGATCTCCGCACTGGACCAGGCAGGCGCCCGCCTTTTCTAGCCCCTGGCAGGCTCCTGGGAGCTGGCAGACTTGTCCTGGGGAGCGGTGGAGGTCTGGGTGCCAGGGGGTTGCTGGCTCATGTTGGGCTGGAGGCAGCGACTGCTGGCTCTGGTCTGGCAGGCTTGCAGCTGGCACAGGCACTGTGGCCAGAGTCTACCCCTTTAAGGGCTCCAGGGCTGGGGGGCGAGGAGAGGAGTTTTCCTGGTTTGGCCCAGAGTGGCCAGCAGGGCATCCTGGGAAGGGCTGGAGGCCCCCTATTTCGAAATAAGCATCTACACAGCGCTTATTTCGAATTAGCTATTTCGAATTTGGCGTTATTCCTTGTGGAATGAGGTTTCCCAAATTCGAAATAAGTGCTCCGCTATTTTGAATTAATTTCGAAATAGCAGTTTAGCTGTGTAGAAGTTAGTAAAGTTATTTCCAAATAACGGCTGTTATTTTGAAATAACTTTGCTGTGTAGACATACCCTTTATGAATATTTATTAGCAAATAATATTTTCATGGACTTTCATTCTCTGCTGTTTCTTACTATCATAGCATTCTACACTATGTTCAAAATAATTCATGGATTGTTTTTCAGGGAATGTGTATTTGTCCTCAGATTTTTTATGACAAATTAGTATTCTAGTTGTTATTTCTGTTCTTTGACTGGATGACTTCACCACTGACAATGTGAATTTTGATTTCCATGCTAAAGTGTAAAAACGAATAATTGAAAATTCAAGCTATTGGTGGTTAGTTATACACATGTTGCAAAATTCAAGCTAAAAATGCACGTTTCATGCATATTTATGACATACATGGTTTGACAGAGTAACAATCATCCCTTGTAGAGACTTCTGTGGGTTTTTTGTTTAGCATAAAACAATAATATTCTGGGGAATGGAAAAACAGCGGTAGATCTGTGGAGATCTAAACAGATATCCACAAATGTTTTTAGGAAAAGTTTCTGTAATTTCCTCTCTCTTAGTCCTGGTCTATACTAGGACTTTAATTTGAAATAACCCTCCCCGCCGAGTTGAATTTATAAGCAGAGCATCCACTCTGCCAAGCCCATTATTTTGAAATAACGGGCCACAGAAATCAAAATCTGTATTCCTGCTTTTCACCAGAAGTACTGCTAAGTCCAAAATAGTTATTTTGAAATAACAGTAGCATGGACCTGCCAGTCCCGCTATTTCGAAATAACTATTCCCCAGATTAATGCAGACTAATTATGTCCTAGTACTTCCTATGGCTCTAAGTCCAAGGTAACATGTCCACATTAGTGGAGCCTGCCTTGGACTATTTTTGAAGCTTCCCTGTAGTGTGGATACTCTAGTTCAATTTTGTAAAATCACAAATTATTATACTGAAATTACTAATTTTGAAATAGTTTCCTAGTGTAGACATAGCCTTAAATAATAATAATTGCAAAGATAAACTAACCAATTAATGCAGAAAAAAGGGATCAGTGAAGTTTTTATTGTTGTTGCTTTTTTGATGTTTTGTCAAACAAATTTCAAACACACACCAACATAGCATCAGATATGCACTCCACTCTGTCCCCAGTTGAAATTATCCAAAATTGTTATAATGATTGGGAAAGTGCACTTTTGCTTTTAAATTGAACTTCCATAATCTGGTGATAAACTTCACACACTAACGTGAGCTAATCGCTTCCATTAATTATGAATATAAACAATGCTGGAATCTCCTTATGATATAATTAAAATGGCCAAAATCAATGGGGTTTACCAGAAATGGACATAATAATTACTTCCTACTAGAGAAGGGATGCAGCAACGTGATTTAGTTTAGATACCCTAAACTCCTAACATAATTCACCAATATAAATATACCCCTAATACCAGATTGATCCTATAAAAAATTGCTTTCATATTGCAACAATACTGGAAGTCAAAACCCCTTGCCTGTTAATCTGGCACCTTTCATCAAATCTAAATTGACATAATTTTTAATAGATGTCATGTGTATTTGTACTGTCCAAATAATTATTAAGCAATAAGTAATAGACATTAAATAGAAAGTATCTCTGGATACATTAATGCAATGCACATATCAGTGCAGCCAAGATGACTAAATTCTAGTAAGATCAGATTCATGAAACATCACTTGTCTTAAAAGGTCTAAGGGCTTCTGTTTCTGTTTTTGTAGCTCCCAATCAGATTCTGCTTCTTGATGTGGTTGCTTCTTGTAGTAAGATCTAAAGTTAAGTTGAAGCTGAGTTGAATCCATTCTGAATTCAGTGTATCTCACAGCTTGGCTGCAAAAACCTCTTCCCCATGCCTCCAAAAGAATGATTTTTTTCATGTCACTATGAATCAGCTGCAGTATTCCTGCTAAAGGATTTTAGTCCTCAAACTCTCATCACATCATGATATCATTTTTTTAATTAAATTTCAAACAGGACTGTTAAAATGTGTCCAATGGTATATTTTTACTCTGGTGGTCAATAGAAATATTTTCTCTAAAAAATCAATTCTTTGTTAGCATCTGGTATGCAACAAATCTTGCAACTTGATGAAAAACAACTTATCTGGAGCTCAAAGTCCTTAGGCATTTCTTAACATTTGCATTAGTTAACTGATAAAGCACTAAGCTTTTCTTCGTGGTTCCAAAATGTCAATAAAGATGTCCTATACCCAAAAGAACACTTCTGAAACAGAATACAACTGGCATTTTGGTCAGAGAGACAATTTTCCTCAGGGGCTCTTTCATTGCTTTAACACTAATCTGTGACAAAAAGGTCTTGTCAGATTCTTATTGCATTTAAGAAGCTTTTGGTGAGATTTGTATTGATTTGGAATAAGGCAACTGACAACAATGCAATAAATTTTTACTACTTAGTACTGATCAATATGGATTTTTTTCAACCTTTCTGAGGAAAATTGCTTTCTATTGCTTCAGATATGGCCAAGCTGCTAAATTAATTATATCTCATGCAACAGGTCACTGAGTTTATCTAGTTCTAATTTCTAATGAGAAATAATTCTTAACATAGACATTAGACTTATATTTGAATCCAGGATAAAATATGTATAGACTTATTTTTCTGGCATGAATATTTTAGGATTTATCTTTCTCATTAGCTGGGCACCAAAATTACCAGGACAAATTTTCTTATGACAGAAACTAACAGCCACAGGGCATGATTCATGGGACTGCAAATATGAGTAAGTACCCTGCAATACGAGTAAGGGTTGCAAAATCAAACTGTTATTTCTTACTTTTCAATTTATAAATTTGCATGAATAATCTCTATAGTTTTGTATTTTATATGCCCAGTGCCTGCTTGCATTTTATTGTGCTTCTGACACCAAACTCCATGTGACATGGCCAAACATGTTACATTTACCCACTGATGAGTTCAGCTTGATGCTCTTTGGGACTGATTTCTAGTGGTGCCTTTATGTTGAGAATATTAATTATATTAATTATACATATGACTGAGTTCACAAATGAGCTGAAGGTACTCCTTAATGTGAATCTTTGTGTGAATGTGTTTGCAAGTGTGTGTGTGTGTGTAGAAAGAGGAAAATTAGTAGGCTAAGAATGGTTTGTAACGAACAAGGATTCCCAGTTGGCAGAGCCATGCTCCAGTCAGAACAGACTACAGTGTGATACAATAAAGCTGAAAATCTTCAAAGATACACTTAAGTGGGTGTTACAGACCACCCTGTCAAAGATGAATGGCTAAAATGATAAATCTGACTTTTTAAAAGCTCAGTTAGAAGCTATATATGTGCTGGAATTGGAAAGTGTATCATTTTCTAGCAGCCACATTAGGTACAATGGTAAACTCTACAGAAAATTCAAGGTAAACAAAGATTTCATCTTTTTTCAACCTGACTGAAGCTAATCAAACAATTAAGAATTGGGAGACATTCACAGGATGCCCTATATGATGACAAAGATACTTCAGAAACTTCAGGGGGTAGCCAAATTAATCTGTACAGGATAAACTGAAAAAAACCAAAACTGTCCTGGTAGCTCTTTATAGACTAACAAAACATGAAGATGGCATCATGAGCACAGCCCACTTCTTCAGATGAAAAACTATAAAGTGCTACCAGGGCAGTTTTTGTTTTTTCTTTTTAACAGATATTTCACATTATCTTCAGTGAAACAAAGCGTTGCACAATGTTGACATGTCTACACTACAGAGGAAAATTGAAGCTGCTGCTGTTGATCTTCCAGGTTTGAATTAGTGGTCTAGTTAAGACAGCTAATTTGAAATGAAAGGGGCACTCTGGTTGATGCTGGTAACCCTGCTTTCACGACGTGTGAGGGAAGTCAAAGGTGTAGACCAGTGGTCTCCAACCTTTTTAAGCACAAGATCACTTTTTGAATTTAAGTGCAATCCAGGATCTACCTCAATCCAAATACCCTTGCCCCACCTCCTTCCTGCCCTTTCTCTGAGGCCCTGCCCCTGCTCACTCCATCCTCCCTCCCTTTCACCAGGCAGGGGCAGAGGATTGGAGCACAGGCTCTGGTCTTGGGCTAAGGGATTTGGAATGTGAGAGGGATTCTGAGGTGAGCCTGGGGCAGGGAGTTGCGGTGCAGGAGGGGGCTCAGAGTACAGGCTCTGTAAGGGAGTTTGGGTCCAGGGGGCTCAGAGCTAGGGCAGGAGCTTGGAGAGTAAGAGGGGGCTCCTGGGTATTGGTACAGTGGGGCTACAGAAGGCTTACTCCTGTCCTGGCCCTGCACCACTCTCCAAAGCAGTCAGCAAACTCCTTCCATCCCAAGCCTTGTGCCCGCCCCCCATTCGTTCTGTGGAGACAGAATACAGGGTGAGAGAGGGGGCACCTTGAAATCAGTGGCCCCTCCTCTCCCTTCCCTACTCTGCGCAGCAAGCAGGAGACTCCGGGGAGTGGGGGCAATCTCTAAGGCAAAGGGCAGGAGATGCACAGCAGTGGGGGGAGGGGCAGCTGAAGTGCCCGTATTTGATAGTCTCTTGGCCAAACCAGTCAAGATCACTTGTCAGGGGCTCTAAGATCTACCGGTATATCCCGATCTACTCGTTGGTTACTACTGGTGTAGACGGTGCCAAAAGCCGAGTTAAGTTTCTTCGACTTTGGCTACACAATGTAGTCAAATGTAATGTAGCTGAAGTTGCGTATCTTAATTTGACTTTGTCCTGTAGTGTAGACATACCCTATGAAGATATATATTTAGGAATACAGAATATGCTACTTGCCTTCACAGAAAATGGGTGAGCTGTTTAAAAAAGCATCATAGAAGTCTTTGATTTAATAGTAAATAAAAATATTGGTGTATTTATGGTATTTACACAGTCGATCTTGGCAAATACTAAATGTGTCTTTCCATTATTTAAGTTCTCAGATGAATGTCATTCCAAATTACAGTGACTGCAGGTAATTCTTTTCTTTACCTTTCAAAAATATTTTAATTAATGTGTAAAAAATGTGTGGCCAAATTCTCTTCAACTATAAAACTGTGCAATTCTAATGAAGTAAAGAGAGTTTTTAATTTAAATTACTTTAATATTAACAGTAAGTATGACTGAGTTCATGAATAAGACGAAGGTATTCTTTAATGTGAATCTTTGTGTGTGTGTGCTTGCATATATGTGAAGTGAGGTGTCTGTGTGTAGTTTGTGTGTATGTGCAGTGTGTCTGTGTATGTATGTGTCTCAGAGGTAAATTAATGGCTAAAATGGCCAATTTACAACAGTAGACAATTTGGCCCCTGTGTTGCGTTTACATTGCATACTCCAGGCTTTGGATAGTATAGAACAGCTTGAAGAAAAAGCAAGGAGCTGCTATATTTATTACATTTTCTTCTTGTGGCTATTTTTCACCCAACAGCATGGAAAGACAAAGACAAAAATTAATCACAGATCAAAATGACTGTGTTGCATCAGATTAATTTGCTAAAGTGTTATGTTTGCTTATTTTTCTATCTTCTACCATTAGACTAAATAGTGGATGGAATTTATATAATTTAGTTTTCTTTTTTAGAAAATGCTTGCTGCTAATGTGCTTGCTTGAATAACTTTTTTTAGACATCTACCTTCAGATTTTTTTTTCAGATAATCATGGTTTCAAATAAACAAAAAATGTTGTGAAAAATGTCTGCTTTCATGAGAAAATGTTGATATTTTCTTTGAGTCATTGAATGGGTAAAAAAAGAGGCTCCATTCTCTGTGAAAAAAATATTTATGGACAAAAATTGAAATATTCTGATTCAGAAATGCTGCAATACTGCTGGTGGGAGGTGTAGTTCCACTTTCTTATATCCCCATTTTTCTTTATTCACCTGTCTTCCCAGTTGTACTTCATCTCACATTATGCCCTGTGGCCATGATGGGACTCCATATTTTAGGGACAAATGGATAACTATGTTGCAGCATAGGACATGTAATCTAACCAGGGAGCTTGCCACAGAGGAAAAATGGGACCATGATGCTATTTCAGATAACTAAGTTAGCTTTTAGTCTAAATATTTCAGTTTTAGAGTTTTGGTTTTGGTTTGTTTTTTGCTTAAAAGTTGCCATTTATTATGGATGGGAGGAGAAAATGATGACATTTTCTATCTAGAAACCTAAAAAAGACTCATTTCAAAACAGTCCACAATTAATCCTCCTCTTTGAATTACCTAAGTCAAATGTTGTGAAGATTTTGTTTTTTGGGAAGAAACTGTTTCAATATATGTGTAGCTGAACAGAAAACTGGCAGCAGAAACATCTGGAAAGGTCCATCCATCACAAGAAAGTAATTCTCATATCTTTTCCTTTTCCATTAAGGAATAGGATTCATTTGCTTGCAAAAGCCAGTGCATTTCACACTTTATAGGAACTTGCATGGTGTCAAGTATCAGAGGGGTAGCCGTGTTAGTCTGGATCTGCAAAAGCAACATGCATCTGACGAAGTGGGTCTTTGCCCATGAAAGCTTATGCTCCAAAACATCTGTTAGTCTATAAGGGTATGTCTACACTGCAAAGTTAATTGGAAATAACAGCCGTTATTTCGAATTAACGTTAATAGCGTCTATACATGCAAACCGCTATTTCAAATTTAATTCGAAATAGCGGAGCCCTTAATTCGAATTTGATAAACCTCATTCTACAAGGAGTAATGCCAAATTCGAAATAGCTATTTTGAATTAAGTGCTGTGTAGACACTTAATTTGAAATAGGGGGCCTCCAGCCCTTCCCAGGGAGCCCTGGTGACCACTCTGTGCACAACAAGAAAAACTTACTCTCCTCTCTCCCAGCCCTGGAGCCATTAAAGGGGTAGACCCTAGCCACAGTGCCTGTGCCAGCTCCAAGCCTGCCAGCCCAGAGCCAGCAGTGGCCACGTGGGCGCCTGATCAAGTGGCCCCAAAACATGAGCCAGCAAGTCACTGGCAGACAGCCCTCCACCGCTCCCCAGGAGCAGTCTGCAAGCTCCCAGGAGCCTGACAGGGGCTGGGGAAGGCGGGGTGCCTTCCTGGTCCAGGGTGGAGATCATGGACCTTATTCAGGTTTAGGGGGGATGCCCCCAACATCCATGATCTCTGCACTAGATGGAGGAACGCGGCCGTCTATGGCAGGATAGCTGCCAGCCTGGCCACCAAAGGCCACATGTGAACCCAGAAGCAGGTTTGCATAAAAATCAAGTTGGTCCGGAGAGACCCCCAACCCTGGGCCCTGAGCTTCTCCTCCCCCTTCTTCCTCTTGCTTCCCCCTTCCAGCTCCCTCCTCCCAGGTTTCCCCCTCCCCTCTCCCACTCTCTCTCTTCCCCTCTCCCACCTCCTTTTCCCAGTCTCCCCAGATGTTCATCCCCCTCCCCCCCAGTTTTGTTCAATAAACCCAGTTTCTAGTTTTGAACATACGTGTCTTTTATTTGACATCAGGAAGGGGGGCTAGGGAGGGGTAAGTGGAAGGACGTGAGGGAGGAATGGGGCACGAGCCCCTGGTGGGGAGGACCGGTGAGGTTCTGAGGGCTCCTCGGGGTGGACGCTCTCCCTCAGGGCCTCCTGGATCCTAACAGCCTCCTGATGGACCCCCCCCAGATGGCAGCCTGCAGCAAGTGCAGCCGGGCTGATGGCAACAACCCCACGAGACGCACCGGTGTGCCCAGGGGCAGCTCTGGCTCCATGTGGCTGAGTGCTGTGGTGTCCTGAGTTCGGGCACTCAGGGCACTCCAAGACAGGACTGCTTTGCTCTCCCTCATCGAGGTAGACAAGCAAGCGGGGAACCCTGAGAATTGTATGTCCGGGGTGGAGGTAGGGTCCCTTTAAGCACGGAGCTCAGTTAGCCTCAGGCAGCAGCCCCACACACTAAGTCCTAACCTGATGCCCTGCCGGCACTGGTTCCAGCCAGCCTTAACTTCGGTTCAGGGTCCACTCAGTGTGGATGTGCTATTTTGAAATAGAAAAACGCTATTTTGAAATAGTTTTTGTGTATAGATGCGTTATTTCAAATTAGCTTAATTCGAATTAACTATTTCAAATTAAGTTAATTCGAAATAGCGTTGTGTAGTGTAGACATACCCTAAGCTGCTACAGGACTCCTTGTCATTTTTATAGGAACTGTGCACCTTCAAGCTGCCTCACAAGATTTTACCAGAGTAAGCAGACAGCAAGGAGGGTCCCAGATCCTAGGCTCCAGCAAGAACCCAGATATTTATATTGCAATTTTATAGACCTGCATCCTGAGTCCTGCTAGTGCAAGTCAGCTGTCCCAGGACAGCTGTGGGTCTTTTAGTGCAATGTGGACACACCTTCTATCTATTTCTCTCTGACACACCCTGTTCAAAATGCCTTCCCTCCCCCACAAAGAGAGTCTGAGGTTATGACTACACAAGAACCTTATTTCAGAATAACTGGCTTTATTCCAAAACAACAAAGAGCACGTCTATATAGCAAGCCATTATTTCGAAATAATGGCGAGCCAAAGGATTTCGTACTCCATGGCCTATAAGCCTCATTTCACAAGGAGTAAGGGAAATCAAAGGAAGAGTGTTCTTCCTTCAGCTTCCTGCTGTATAGACAGCACCAAAAGCCAAATTACGCTATTTTGAATTCAGCTACGCAATTGACGTAGCTGAAGTTGCATAGCTTAATTCTACTTTTGCCCTGCTGTGTAGATGTGCCCTGAGTGTCATGAGGGTTACTTTCTTTGGCATTATCTCTTATTTACTTTTTAATTGTAAGCTCTTAGGCAGCTATCAAAAAGGGCCTCCTCTAAGTTTTCCTAACTCGGGGTCTTGAAAGTATCCCATCTCATTTTAGAAGTCTGTCATGTAAATCACATCTAGGTGTTGATAGCCATTCCCACTCTAGTCCCCTTGCTAGGAGATTACTTCATCTAAATATACTACAATGATTTGTCTCCACTAGAATTTTTCATCAAGATAATCATCTCAAGTTACCAGATATAAAACCTTTTTCTTTTTAAGTGGAAGGCACAGCCTAATACCATAAGAGTATCATTTTATATTATGAAAATAAAAAAATAACATGTTCTCAATTTCTATTAAATTCTATAAGACTTGATATTCTCATTTGGGGATGCTAGATGCATCTGTAAGATATAAGCAGGCTAAGCAATGTTTGAACGTGGTCCTGAGAAATTTAGTTTATGGTTCTATATAATTTTATAAATGTATACACACCAAATACTCCAGTTATCCATAAATACATACATGTAAACAAATATTTCTATAACAATTTGCTAAATAACCATTTAAAGCTCCAATCATAATGAAAAGAAATAATTACCATTCTGCCATTTTACCACAGGCAAATTATAATGATAACCTCTGCAATTAAACCAAAACTTCATTAAAGTGCTTCTCATTATCATATGAAACATTGTATTATAATTATCTGACTTTTATATAAGGAATTGAATTAATGTTTTAATAAACCATTTAAGTTTAGCTGAGATAGTTCTGAATGACAAACAATGTAATAGCTAAATTTAAATGCATATTTTAATTGCCCATCACATTAATTCTTTTGCAGTGAAATCATGAAGGCAACTTATGCCCATTATTTGTTCTTTGTTCATAGCAATTAAACACCTAAGATTCTTTGAGAGTAATGTTAACACAGTCTTACTTACAATTACTAGTTCTGCATTCGTTATGTGTAAAATAACTGATAGAGTATTTGGGAGTGATATGCAATGTCTTTGTTCCAACTATACTGCTAGGTGAACAAAAAACTGAAGCATATAGCTACTGCCCCATTGGGTGGTGCACTGGTCCATTAGGTGCATCATGAGTCATGCTGCAGCATCTCCTCAGGAAAAAGCAGTATTCTACAGAACAGCTGTGAAATTGAGGTTCAAAAGTAGGTCAATGAAACAAAGAAACTCCCTACAACTCACATTCATAGATAGCCATATTTGGCACTGTCCATTTAGTCAATCTATACCTGAATTATTATGGCCCCAATCCTGCAAAAATCACTGTGAGGCAATATATCTACCTATACAGACCTAGGATTTGTCATGCATGTGCTCATGCTGCAAAGCTATCTTGGGATATTACTCAAGCCAATTTTGCTCCAGTTGAATGCAGCAGTTTGCTCACATGTATCACAATTCAGTTTAAGGGTCTAAAATTAAAATAACTAGACCAAGAAAAGATCAATACTTGAATTATCTACATCTCACCAAGCCAACAAATAATGTGTAGTGATCACATCATTCAGAAATCACATTTTTACATAGTCAGCCTTAAAAAAATGTTCAGATACAGAACAGTTACAAGAGAACCTACATGAAAAAAATTGTTCTCTTTCTGATGTGAACTTTGTTCCTCTCAACATACTCTGTATCAAATAACAAGAGTACTGGCATAGCTAAAGATGAAATTAGATATAGGGTGTCTGGAATTCGATTCATTAGGTAGTGGGGAATAAGCTAGCACAAACAATATCTAGATAGTTTTTCTGAAGATTGTATATAATTGATTTTTAAAAACTATTTACCATAGCTGAGGATCTTCTGAATCTTTACTCCAGGAATCCCAACTCACTGTCCAATACAGCTGAATGATAATTGGTGTCCATATTTATTTTCAGTTATATTTATTGCATTCTTCTTCTGCTTCTTCTGCCTCATTTAAAAAAGGAAACTTATAACCTAAGAAGTTTTGGTGAATCTGAGACATTGTTAGGTATTTCACATATCACATTAGTAATCAGTTTGAGTAAGTACTAGATACACTGTAAATGAAACACAAAAAAGACAGGTAACTCAGATAACATTAATTCTGATAACAGCTGTCTGGTTCACTTCACAATACTCCGTAAGTTTACCCCTTGTTGAACTATTATTTTTATTGAAGAGCTATTTTGCTAATATAAAAGTTGTGTAGATTAAGTTTTCCTTGACCTTCCCTCTTCAATCTGAGTTCATGACAAATGGCCTCTCTTTGACAGCATTTTAAATATTGCCAGTGCAGCAGGTGTCACTGATTGTCTTGCTATTTTCTTAGCTCTTTTACACTGAAAAATATTTGCCAAGGAATTTGTTGTTAAGTCTTATTTATGACATGGACTTGACTTGACTTGCCTGCAGAAGAAAATAAAACGTAGAGGGGCAGAAGACATGGCTGGCAGCACTTCATTTATACGAATATTACTCAAGTGATAGGACTGTATTTGCTATAAGTACAATAATTACTTTATCTCTGAAGTATGACTCATACAATGTCACCAGGATTTATTCATCCCAATCTAAGATTTTCTGACTCTCTCTTTTTAATGTATTTTAAAACTTGTTATATTATTATCCTATCTACATTTTAAATCAAACTTCATAGTATGTGTGTCAAATCATCTAAAGAGATACAAAACACATATTTGGCCTAGAATAGAACAAGTAATGCATGAAGACAATTCACAGTGTGATAATACTTAGTCTAATCATAGTGAGGCTCCAGGCATATAATCAGGCCTCAGCAGAATTTTCTCCAAACATACGGGAAAAAAAAATGCATCGATTAATTCAAGCCAATGGTTGTCCAACATTTCTTTGGAGGACCACTCCATAAAGAAATGAATCCCCTTTTCTCAACTCCATTGCTTGGTTCTGAAATTGCTTCATCATCCAGACTACCTAAGCAGACGATTAGGGGTCCTTGGACTACAGTTTCCATGCCATTAATGCATAAAACGCCTATCTGTTATACTTTAAATTGGGTCTGTGGACAGACAAACCTAAAACTGCATTGCATAAAGGTACTTTAACATATAAAATTGTTGTCAGTCTATATATACAGTTTTATGAAAGATACTTTCCCCCAACTACTGAAAAAAACCCCTCTAAAATAGCATAGGGGTGGCAAAGGTGAAAACTCCATATCCCACCCAAGAACTCAAGTTAGGTTACAAATTGGATTTACATAACTATGGAAACAAAATAAAATAACTATATTAACAATAGCTTCAGAGGGGTAGCTGAGTTAGTCTGTACAGATTAACTTAAAAAACAACAAATAGTCTAGTAGCACTTTAAAGACTAACAAAACATGTAGATGGTATCATGAGCTTTCGTGGTCACAGCCCACTTCTTCAGATGACTGGAGTGTTGGACCAAAAGTGCTACCATACTATTTGTTGTTTTATATTAACAATGTCTGACATACCTATCTCCTGTTGTCTTCTGGGGGAGGCCAAGCACTCTGCAATTCTTTATCTCTCAGTTTATCTCTCAATTTATCTCAGTTGATTTAACAATCAATTTGCTACTTCTACACTCTAGTTGGCTATAGTAATCCTTGTCTATTGAGAAAAAAACAGGACAACCTACCTCATGTGGGCTCCACAAGCTAGAGAAGCAGTATATTACCACAATGATGTTCACTGCTTATAGAACTGGAGTGAAATTTTTCAAAAGGGGGTCTAAGAGAAAAAGGTTCCAATAACCCATTGGATTGCAATAGCCTGTTTTACACCTAAAGATTACATAGACTAATTTCATCACTCACAGCTGTGAAAAATTTCACAGGCAGAGTGACATAATTAGGTTGACCTAACACTGTAGATGCAGTTAGTTTGATGCAAAAGATGAAAAGATTTTTCTGTTGACCTAACTACTGCCTCCTGGAAAAGTGGCTTCACTGCATCAATGGAAAATCCCTGTATGTCATTATAGGAAGCATCTGTGATCCGGTGCACCAGGGGCACAGCTGCAGAATCCTAGCCGTGATGCTGTAATGTAGCCATATCCATAGTCTTGACATGATTCATGAAAGGAGTCATGCGTAGAGCTGATTCCACCATGACTGTGCCAAAGAGGATCAGTGTACAGAATACTAGGGATGAGATGGGAAAAGAATGTCATGATGTAGTTCTTTTTTTAATCAAAGGACACGGAGCTGCAACAATATAGTCTAATTCACTGACTTTTCTTATAAGGTTGTCACAGAACTGATCCAGCTTCCCCAATGGAAATTCACCAATCTCAAGGGAGGAGATCCAAAAGTTGAATTGCGTTCACCCTTAGCTGCAAACTTTAGATGATCACAGACCCGTATGAGGTGACTTCATTTCCAGGTATCCTCTCTACTGATAAGTTATATTCGAGCGCTTTTACATAATTTACCTTAAAGCATAACCTATTGTCATTATTCTTTCTTTATATCTAACATTGTATTTAACTAATAGTTCAGGGTGATACCTAATTTGTGGAACCCACTCTGCTATCAGATAGCAATAAAGAAGGCTAGGACCATAATTTTTCCTGTCTTATAACTCTCAGTATGTTTATATGCATTACTTTCAGTCTCCACGATCCATTCACACTTTAAAGAAAAGAAGTTTGGAGGTGTTGAACATTGCTTTTATGTTATTCAGACTGTAAGCTTTTACTTGTTAGAGTCTTTCTAAAATTCCACAGATACCCCTTTGACAAATTTATAGAGACCCCAACTTTTGAAATAAGGGTGTATTCATTTTATAGACATTATGCTGATTATGCTAATTTATTCCAGTTGAGGATTTTACCCATTATTTTTAAATGCTTATGAATCTAATCTCTTGGAATGATTGACGGGTCTGATTGCTCACATGTTCAGTATGTATGTGTATACATAATAATTATTAAAGATAGTGTAGATCTTCCCAGATTTCATGCAAATTATAAAAAAAAATATTTAGGAATAGGTCTAATTATGTAGCCCAGAGCAAGTTTCTAGGGAATAAATGGCCATTTTTATTTGTATAGGCTAATGAATACTTTTCTAATATAAGAATGTATGTGATCACACACATACATTGTTTGTTTGTTTTTTCATACTACATGTACAATAAGATCTGCTTTCTTTACAGCCAATGAATCATCTCTAACCAGTTGTGACATCTAATTCAAAAGCCTAATGAAGAGATGTAACTGGGTCAATATTTGGTCATTGGAGTTGGGAGGAGGGGTAACTCAGTGGAAGCAAAAAAAATGAAGTCCTAGCTATTTTTTACTACAGGTGTGAAGTCTTCTCTACAGAAGTCAGTGGCAAAATTCCAATTGACTTTAACAGAAACAGGATTTTACCCCAGATATTTACGATATATATTGGGCACAAGGTGTAATGGTCTTCACTTGCATGCACTGTAGATGAAAGCTATAGATATCTAACAGTAGTTTGTTCCTCTGTTCACACCACCAGTATTTTTTTCCTGATATATTTGTACCATGCTTTTCCAAATAATAATTTCCAACAAATTAACCTGATTTTTTTTCCTCTTGAGATCTCTTAGACAGTGGAATCTCCAAAGGGAAAAGATAGAAATTCAACGTTCAAAGTCAGCTGATCAAAGTACAAGTGTTCCATGGGGAACAACACCATAGCATCTGGGAGATGGAATAAATGTCCTCATGGACCTTTTTATTTCCAGATTTCTATGATTCCAGATTTCAAACCAGGCTTTCAATTCATGTGTTTGTCAGAGAAACTATAAATTAGCCTTATTCAGTGGCCTCCTAAGCAATTTACTAGGTTTATCCAGTCACAGACCTATGTTCACATCCAGCCCTAGACTTAGATTGATTACACCCATGAGCCATATCATGCTGAAACTGCTTGGTCTAATTAACAATTCCATTTATTCCTAAATCTCCTTCCCAGTGGAGATTTTATCTTTGGATTTGTTATCAAATGAGAAAAGTCCTAGCTGATCTAACTAAATAGCTAGTACTCCAATTTCTATAAGCAAATTCAGTACATAAGGACCACAAACCAAAAGTCATTTTTTCCTCAATTTTTCCAACATTATGGCAAATGTTTGTGATTCCCCAGCTCATGTGTATGCAAATATGTGATTGTAAAACATGTGCATTAAGTATTGCAGGCACATACAGAAGGTGTACTAAGGTATAGTATGATGGTTCCATACTGTGGTTCCCATGCATGATGGGGTGTCTACCCCACACAGGGATGGAAAGAGTTAAGGGACCTAGCAAGCTAATTAACTCCATGGGGAACACCTGCAGAAGCCAGGGAGTAGGGAACTAAGTCATTGTGAGCAGGCCTATCTGAGCAGGAACTTATAAAGCGAGGTGGCTGGAGATAGATGGTCATTGAAAAACAAGGCTGTAGGAAGGCAGACAGTAGTCATTCCCTGGAAAGAGGGAGAAGGGTTCATGGAGCTGGTACACACACAGATAGAAGGAGAACTAAAGTGGCAGGAAGCAGTTCAAGGAAGGAACAGTGAAGGCAGAGGACAGCTCAGAACTGTGAAGCAGAGGGTCCCTAAACTGGAACACAGAGAATATGGTAGGCCTGGATAAAACTAAGCTATTGAATGGGAAGACTGCCTCAGATTGATGACAGACTGTATCATGGAAGGCAGAACATGAAGGGCACATCTTTACTTGTCATGGAAGAGATCGACATTCTGGCATTTGATTTAGCGGGTCTAGCAAAGACCTTCTAAATCAAATGCTGAGGATAGCTCTGGCTGCCATTTGTACTTCTTGCAGTTGTGAGGAGTAAGGTAAGCCGACAGGAGTGTTTGCTCCCACTGGCCCCCCACAGTGGCAATGGTGCCAAGCTCAGCTTAAGATAAACTAATGCCAGCTACATATTCTATGCAGCTGGAATTTGTGTACCTTAAGCCAACTTTCCATGTCTAGTGTAGACTTGGCCTGAGCGTCCTAGCTGGAGTTCTGAGTCACGAAGGAGACACTGTGAGTACTAGGGTGAGAGGACCTACAGACCAGAGGGAGTGACAGTTGGAGTGACAGTATGCAAATCAGAACCAATACCAGAAGTGAGTGATGCACCCTGTGTCCACAAGATGGTTTATTAGGTGATGAGCTTTCGTAATAAACCATCTTGTTAGTCTTTAAAGTGCTACATAGTCCTGTTTTTTGTTTCAGCTAGACCAGACTAACACGGCTACATATCTATTCCTGTGTCCACAGGCTTTAGAAAACTTGGAACTTTACAACTTGGTAAGATCATACGCATTACTGAAATATTGGTATGGAAGGGCACAGCTTGCTCAGAAAAGACAGACAGCGTAGTTTTGCCTTATATATTAAAAATGTGTATACTTGGACTCCAGTTGTGATGGAAATAAGAAAGAGACTTGTTGAGAGTCTCTGGGTGAGAATAAAAGGGGTAAATCCAAGCGTGATGTCATGGTACGGGTCTACTACAGACTACTTAACCAGGAGGAAGAGATGGATGAGGCTTTTTTTAAAAACAACTAACAAGGGACTTGGTGATGATGGGAGACTTCAACTACTCAGACATCTGTTAGGAAAATAACACAGCAGGACACAAATTATCCACCAAGTTCTAGGAATGTATTACAAATATTTAAAAAAAAATTCAGAAGGTGAATTTTTTAATTTTCAGAAAGCTATTGGGGGGAGGCTGTTTATATCTGATTTTCACAAATAGAGAGGAACTGTTAAGACTTTAAAGTGGAAGACAGCTTGGGTGAAAGTGATCTTGAAATGATGGAGTTCATGATTCTAAGGAATAGTGGGAGGAAAACAGCGACATAAAGGTAATGGATTTCAAGAAGGCAAAATCAGGGAGTTGATGTGTAAGATTCCATGGGAAACATGTCTAAGGAGAAAAACCGTTCAAGAGAATTGGCAGTTTTTCAAAGAGACATAATGAAGGGCACTAGAGCATATTATTCCACTCTGTAGGAAAGACAGAAAGTAAAGGAAGAGACCATCCTGGCTTCACCAGGAGAGCTTGAATGATCTTAAAATAAAAAAGGAGTCCTACAAAAAGTGGAAACTAGATCAAATTATTCAGGTGAATACAAACACAAATATGTAGGGACAAAATTAAAAAGGCCAAGGCACAAAAGAAGATAAAACAAGCCAAAGATATAAAGGGTAACAAGAAAATATTCTACAAATACATTACAAACAAGAGGAAGGCCAAGGATAGGTAGGCACATTACTCAATGGGGAAGGGGAAATAACAAAAAATGCTATGAAAATGGCAGAGTGCTCAATTACTTTTTAAATTTGTTTTTCACTAAGAATGTTGGTGGTGACTAGACTCTAACATAGTGAATGCCAGTGTGTAACAGAGTGCACTCGCCTCTTGCAAGCACCCCATGGATGAATGTGTGTGCCTGCACTCTCCGTTTGTGATGGCTCTTCAGAGACTCAGCCTGCCAGTGAACTCACACACAGTTTGTATATGAAATAAAATAAATAAACCCCTTCCTAGTCCAACAGGGGCCTCTCTCAGTGCTCTCCGTAATGTTTCTCTCTGTTTGTCCCTGCTCTGGAATATAGCTGTGTTCCAGACTCTTTTGCTAGAGGCAACTTCTTCCCTCTCTCAGGGCCTTTCTGGCCTCAGCTCTTCAGCTGAGTCACTATAGTTCAGTTCCCTCTAGAGTGCCTTCCTGCCCGGGCCACTTCTCCCAGTGATTATAGGGTTTGGGGACAGATCTGGTCCCACTTCTACTCCAGGTTCCAGCCCAGAGACCCCTATGGAAAGCAGCTGTCTGCAATACCCTTTAAATAACTGCATTGCTGTGATAATTCCCAGGGCTGCAGACCATTCTTCACCTTTACCTCAGGGCCTTAACATAGTAAACAAACTGAAAAACAAAGAAAATTAATTTTAAATAATTAATTAATCCTTCAATTTCTATCAGCAGTTATAATCTTACTTGTTACATGTTAGAATGGGAGGTAAATAAAATAAGAAAGTGGAGCAATATTTAAACTGCCAGTGTCCCTTTAAAGCATTACCAGGCACACATGAAATCCTTGCCATTTTAAATGCAGAACTGCACATTCTTATTTCTGGAGGAACCTGTGACCCTGTACAGTGGTCTGCTTCAATTTAAAAGTGAGGATGATGATGCTGTAGTATCTCTCCTCCTATCTTTAAGTCCAGTGATGTCAAAATATAATCCATTTCACTCTCTTAAATGGCTATAGAAATGTTCTCTCCTTCTATTGGCCAGAGGTTCACTATGATAAAGGCTTTTTCCATTAGGGTAGCAGGAGCACTCAAAAGAATGAAAATATCAGTGTAAAATAAATTCACCTTTATCTCTATTCTATGCATTATTCACAGCTATTAATTTAATGGACTAGTTCTTCCAGACAGATGGCCCATATGCAGGACATTTTCAGTGGATGCCACGTCTTTCCAAAAATCTTCCTTGACATCTGATTTTAATATTCTGCACACAACAGGAAAAATTCCATTTGCAGTGGGAAAAGTAAATATCACCCATCTTTGTTAGCTTTATACTTTTAGGATTCCTTAGATGTACTACATTTTCACAAAGCAAATACAGTGTTATCTATAACAGTAATCTTCCATTACCAGTTCAAAAGATCCAATTTACTGCACTTGTTATTTCTGACAGCTAAGCTTTTGAGTAGCACTCCTAACTACTGAAAATGACTAAGTATGTGACACACAAAAGTACTGTCATGAAGAGTCTCTTTAAACCCCCTCCCCCCAACATATTTCTCTAGTAATAACTAAGTGAAATACAGTAATTAACTTGTTATCTGGAACCATCTGAAATCATCATCACCATCATCTCCAGATAGTAAAATCATCATCTGAACATTTTAGGATAAGAGCCATAATAGTATCAAGACTAATGTATTCTGAGAACGCACTTAAGGATAAAGGTACTTCATGTCTGCATGCTTTAAGGCATTTTCCCATCACCCTAAAGTGCAATCCCCTGGAGTGATTATGTTTGAATAATACAGAAAATAGTCCCATGCCTGAGGTTTATAGGCATCATATAATCCAGTATTTGTTCAACAGTATGTTCGTGGTGCTCCAGATAGAAAATGACATCTCACTGAAGGTGTAGTAGTAGATACTGTGTTTACATTTGGGGCAAATTTTCAAAAGGGAATTTGGTCCTTGCTTGACTGTAATGATGATGGTAAATGGGCTTTTCAGACTAGCAAATTCTTTTCCTGGAATCTGTTGAGAAACAATGAAACATATGAAAAGCAGCTAACATTTTGAAAGCACATTTTTCAGAAGGGATTTAAATATATGGCTGCCTGAACCATTTACTTTTAATGAGGAATAGGCCATAAATACTGTTGGGACTTAGGAACCTAAATCATATATGTGTTTCTGAACATTTTACTCAGTATGTGTTTAGATCAGTACTGGCTAGATTCTGATACTCTTACCTGTCATTGAAACCAGTGTCCATCTACTATAGCAAGCAATGTTTCTTCCCATATATAATATACTATTTCTTGTGTGAATTTATTAATAAGCATTCCAGTTGAAAAGTTTTTCCCACAAGTAGGTGAGCAAGTATAACTTGACTGCTCATATGTCTGTGAAAACTGATTATAAAAGAAACACAAGGCCAGTTAAACAGGGAACATATGCATATGTGGCTGTACCATTGAAACTTTGTTCTGATTTCTTTTCAATCCTAGTTACTGTCAACACTTGTTCTTTTCTATAAAGACTTTTTGTTTGTTTTTGTCTTTGTTTGTTACAACCAGTGAAGCTTTCTCCTAAGAATAAAGCCTTTGGGGAAAAGCTTCCTGATGGAGGGCTTTATTTTTGGTTGGACTAAGCCAGTTCCTTCTGACACCTTCCCTCACTTATTAGCTGGACTGGAACGATAAATATTGCCAAACAATTTAAAGAAAACATACCTACTATAATTATGCCACCATAAAGTTAAGTCACACAACATGGGAAGTTCTCTACTGATACAAACCTTTTTAGTGCTAGTTTATCAGAAGAGGAATATGAAAGTTACCTCTGCAAGGATCAAGAAACTACTACTTGATGAATAGGCTTGGGGCATGAGTCTCCTCTTGCACTGTTATACCTGCAGAGAAAGTGTACTAAACTCAGTAAATCAGATGTGTGATTAGAATTAAATAGAGGAATTCTAACTGATAAAGTAAATTCAAAGCAGTCATAGGAGGAAGCTTCACTATTATTTTTTGACTGAAGGTAGTGCTTTTAGTATCATTTGCATTTGGTTACTAATGTTATTAGTGTTCATATGCATTAGATTGCCGGTCACTGCAAAATTCTGTCTGCAGGTTGCAACTCCTAAATTTCAAAGTACAGATGGAGAAGTTCTGATCCGCAGTTTTGGTTTGACCTTTTATACAGATAAAGGCCTGGCATAAAATCTGGATACAAGTTTGAATTCCACTATCTAAAAATTTGGAGGCATGCTGGAGTTTTGCTTCTGTCCCATCTCATAAGTTGTTATATCCCTGTTTGGCTTGGCTTACTCTCCTTCATCAAAATCTAAATCACAGTTGCATACAATAGTTGAGTTTCTCCATTTATTTGTGGTTTGTGCTGTTTTTTTCCAGTCCTGTGGGAAGGAGGATGGGAGTTGCAGGTTGTTAAGCTGTCAGTTTGCTGTGATTATTTTGGAATTGGTTTTAACAGTAAAGCTATTGCATCATGACAGCACAATTGAATTAATTTGTTCAATATCCCCACATGTTCATTGCACTTATCTTTTTTTTTTTTTCATAACTTCAACATTTTTAAAAACTACTGTAATTGTGGAAATCCACAAGGTGCTATTAAGATGTAAATAAATGTCACATACCAATGCACTAACTCTGTTGTCTTACTTCCAATATACAGAATACTTATGTACCACAGCAAGATACTTACACTATATATATAGGTAAGGTTTACAGTAGAGCCTTAGAGTTCTGAACATCTTGGAATGGAGGTTGTTCTTATCTCTTAAATGTTTATAACTCTGAACAAACCACTATGGTTGTTCTTTCAAAAATTTACAATGAATCTATCATTGACTTCCTACAGCTTTGAAACTTTAATATACAGAAGAAAAATGCCACTTTCCTTTTTTTTGTTAGTAGCTTAAGTTTGATACTTTAATACCGTACCATACTGTATTTGCTCTGTGTGTGTGTGTGCATGTGTGCATGTGTGCACACACACATGTATACGTCTGCCTGCTGCGACATGATTGCGTCCTCCCAATTCCAAATGAGGTCTGTAGTTGACTGGTAAGTTCATAACTCCAATGTTCGTAACCCTGATGTTCTACTGTATTTCTGAATATAATTCATCAGGGGCCAGGTTCTGTCACCCTTCCTCACACTGAGTTGTTCCTTACCCCATGTGCAGTTCCGTTGGTTTCAGCAAAATTAAAGGTGGCAAAAACTGGTCCTATATAAACTATAGCAATGGTCTATATTATCTTCAATGACTTTTTAGGTTATCTGCTATCTAAATGGAATCTAAATGGAACAAGAGCACTATTTGATTCAACCGACTTCATGTTAGCATGACTATATTGACCTGTGCTATAGTCTGCAATAGGGCAGATTCCCTACTGCTCTGTTAGCTTTCTCTGAATAAGAAAAGGTTTACTGCTCCTGATAATAGAGAGATAATTTATCAAGCTACTGTAACTTTTGTTACATTTTCTCAGTCTTCACAAAGTGAAAAAAATGGTAGCATTAAAAAGGTAAAAAAGAGCAAAAAAATCAATATTACATTTAGGAGCATACACGACAATATTTCAAGTAATTATTTCAACTATAATGCTGCTGTCAGCTGAAAAAATGTACATTTTATTTACTTATGTTTCTACCTTTTATCATTTTAACTTTTCACACAGTTATTGAATCTATGTAAAAGCCATTAGAGAATAAAAAAATGTACAGAAAGCAAAGATGTTTTCTTTTTCAAGAGCAATCCATAAAAACAAATTGTTTTCTTTAGAAATTGCAACTTTGTGGGTTTTTAAACTCTCAGATCCAATGAGAATTATTTTTTCAAAAGTTTTGTTAAATTTATTTCAAAATGTATTTTTAATATCAACATAAAATATCTGTAGCAATGTGGACTCATGTAAACAAATAAATTATGAGATATTCCTTTCTCTCCTAGGTCAATTCTTCGTGTCGGTTCCTTCTTGTGAGATAGTATAGCCTACTAGAGCTTGCAGAGGGGCTTTTCACCCTCTGGGTCAGCGGGGTGGCCACTCCACCTAGGCCCATGCAAGTCCCCAAAGTCCTGGGTCTCAGGCCTATACTCAGAACAGAACCGAGGATTGATAAAGCAGTTGCTCTCTTCAGGCCTGGCAGTCTCTAATCCTGGTTTCAGGCCTATGTGCAGGCTGAGCCAACAGCACAACTCTATAAGGCTCCAGCTTGGGGTCAGAATGGTTGGCAAACAAGCAGTCAATTATCAAGGCCCAGGCCCTGGTTCAGGGCAGGGCAGCAAATACACAGTCACAAAAGCCCAGGCCCTGGTGCAAGACGGGGCAGCAACTAAACAGGCACAGAAGCCCAGGCACTGATGCAGGGTGGGGCAGCAAACCAATCACTCAGTAGCCCGGTTCCTGGTTCAGGGTGGGGGGCACAAAAACACTCAGCAAAGCCCAGGCCCTGGTGCAGGGCAAGGCAGTAAACCAACCATAGTTAGTCGATACAGTTAGGAGTTCATAATAGCCCAACAGCAGGGTCTCTTTGTTTGGGGCGGAGACCCAGCAAACACAGGTGGTTTGCCTGAAATGGCAGAGGTGGGAGGCTGCTGCCCAGGGTTTGGGTGGCAGGGGGAATGCAGGCCCACCCTCTCTACTGTGTCCCAGCCCTGACTGCAGCAAAGCAGTCTATTGCTGGATCAGTGGGGATCCTGGCTCTTGTTCAGCCAAACTACGATCAGCTATCCCTGGGCTACTTCCATTCTTCCCCTCCACACATACCTGGTCTTCCAGAAGTTCCACTGGGGTATTGGGGTTCAACAGCTCCAGCAGGGTCCAGTGGTCCAGGCCAGTCCTCAGGTTGCTGCAGGTCCAGCAGTCCTGGCCAATCATCAGGCTCCCACAGGTATGGTGGTCTCAGTCAGTCCTCAGGCTCCTGCAAGAACAGTGGTCCAGGCCAGTCCTCAGCCTTCCCGCTCAGGAGCACAGGGCAGGCACCTGGTTCTCCTAGTGTCTGGGGCCTGACTGAGCTCCTGGGCTGCCTTTTTATAATCCTAGCCATACCTCCTGACTTCCGGTCAGGTGACCAGGTGGGGCCAGATTCAGCCCAAGAGGGCTCCAGAGGGGCTCTTCCCTCTCCGGGTCAGTGGGCAGCCACTCCATCACACTACAGATGCTTTAAGCCATGGTTACTCTTTTGAAAAAAGATAATTTTCCGAATGTCATCTTCTTATTTGTCTCCATTCTAGTTAAGGATATTCAATCAATAGGTACAGTTCTGTGGGTAGCAATGGCATCTGGAATTATACATTGTATCTGATATTTATAAGATCGGGAGGGACACAAAATGCCTTTTTCTACATTGGACTCTAGGGAGAAAGTATTCCATGCTGAAAAAGTCTCTCCTATAATATTACTAACTTCATGTCATAGAATTGTAGAGTTGGAAGAGACCTCAGGAGATCATCAAGTCCAGTCCCCTGCTAAAAGCAGGACTAATCCCAACTGAACCATCCCAGTCAAGGCTTTGTCAAGCCAGGACTTAAAAAACCTCTAGGGATGGTGACTCCATCACCTCCAAAGGTAACCCATTCCAGTGCTTCACCACCCTCCTCGTGAAATTGTTTTTTCTAATATTCAACTTTGATGTCTCCCACTGCACTGATCCTTATTCTTCCATCTGTCATCACTGGGAACAGCTTCTCTCCATCTTCTTTGGCACCCCTCTAGAGGTAGCTGAAGGCTGATATTAACCCCTCCCCTGCCCCCACATACACTCTTCTCTTCTGTAGACTAAATAAGCCCAAATCCCTCAGCCTCTCATAATCATGTGCTCCAGACCCCTAATAATTTTGTTGCCCTCTGCTGGACTTTCTCCAACACATTCACATTCTTTCTATAATAGGGACCCCAGTATTAGATGCACTACTCCAAATGTGACTTCACCAGTGTCGATTAAAGGGGAATAATCACTTCTCTAGATCTGTTGGCAGTGCTCCTACTAATGGACCCCAATATACAAGTAGACTTCTTGGCTACAAGGGAACGCTGTTGACTCCTATCCAACTTCTTATCCACTGTAATCCTAAGGTCTTTTTTTCTGATGAACTGCTGCTTAGCCAGTCGGTCTCCAGCCTATAACAGTGCTTGGGATTACATTTCTATGCTGAGTAGCCCCAGAAGATAAGGTCTTGAGATATGGCTGAACTTCATAAGGAAGAGCTTGTAGGAGGGCTTAAAGCTCATCTGTGAACTCTGTGATCCTGGAGGCCACTGTGCACAGAGCTGTTCTAAAAGGCCAACACACATCAACCCAAGGAACCAAAAACACCACCAGAATCAGAGCAATTTAGGGGCATCCCATGTTAACGTTGGCAGCAGCAAAGCATTTTGCAGAGGAGGCTAAAGGCTGGCTCTACATCACCTGAGCTCTATGTATCTTCCTAGGCCTGGATATGCCAACTCCAGGGCCTAATTCTGCCAGCACTGGGATACAAAATGGTCACACCACATTGGAGTATGTTCCCAATTGACTTCATTTGAATAAGCAGAACAATTGTTCCACTAGTAACAAAATACATGAGAGCTTACTCAAAAGCCAAAATATATTCCATGGACTTCAGTGAGTTTTAAATTAATCCCTCGCTCCTGTCATTAGCAAACATTAAAGTTGCATTTGTGCAAAACTCAATTTATAGAAGCTTCATATTCTTCTTCTTCTGGATATCCATTAGTAAAGATATGCAAACTTGGTAGCTCATTTGTATTCTGCTAAGTATTTATTTGAAAAAGGAAAAAAACACAAATCTAATGCCTACTAAGATTCCAGCCCCCATGGGCTTCAAATTGGATAGTTCACCATAACCACAAAACCTACTACAATTTTTTTCTTTAAATGGAAAAAAGTATATATTTTTACCTTTCAATAGTTCAAAAATGCCTTGGACAACCCGTTTAAACCTTTCAGAAAGGTTAATCTCTGGGAGAGATAATGGAAAATTTCTCAGAAAGTTGGGAACATGTGAAAATAAGGTTCACGGGGAAAGTCCTGGGATAACAATAATGATAGCTTTCATTTTCACAAAAGCAATACTGAAAGTTATTTTTATACAATATGAGACCCTAAAACTTGTTTGCAGATACATATTCTTGTTGATTTCCCCTCTGCTAAATAGTATTAAATCAGTTGTCTCTAATCATGATCACCTGGCAATATTTCAATTGTAGTGCTTCACAAAGGAAGTTAGTTAGCAGACAGCCAAATACTCTTTGTAATTCGTAACTCTAAAATAATTTTGTTCGGTTTTAAATCCTGTTTCTCAGATGCAATCCCATTGTAGACCTTTTGAATCATGCAATACAAAAAACACTCATCTTCTCTGTTTTACAAAGAGAGTAGGGGATTGTGTGATACTAGCTTCTGAAGCATTTTAAGAGGCACAATATGTTAAATTTATCTTCAAAAAGGCAATATTTATGAGCCCACGGATGACTCCAGGAAGGAAACACCTTTGACCATTGTCACACTATCTAATGTTTAGAGATATTGAACTTTATTTGGTCATTTGGAAACGTTTTGATCTTGTCTGTTTTCTGTGCTGTCTTATTTGCACGTTACATTCTTGGACAAGACTTAAATGCTTAGAAGTCTCACTGCATCAGTCATTGACATAAATCTTAGGATCCACTTTCTTCTATTTTTATTTTCTCATATATGAAAAATGAAATCAATTAATGATAATATGTGATGAGTTAATTCAGTATAATAGTATAAAGTGTTATTCCAGTAAAAACTATTAATGAAGCATAAAGCATCTTTTTGTATCTGCTTATGGAATTACATGTAAAACACACTGGGGTCTGTTTCTCAATAAGTATAGAGGTCTGTTTTGGGAAAAATTACTTTAAGATAAGTTTCTAAAAGATTTCTCGGTAATACTTCAAATCTGTTTAACTAAAGTAATTATTTAATGACATATTTAAATGTTTAAGTAAGGGCATAACCTAAATCAATTTCAATAGATGTGTAGTAATTATCATTATGTCCACATCAGCAGTGCTAAAATGAACACTTATTATTCTGTGCGGCTACACAACTTCTCTCTTTGTCCAACACATTTTATTAAATCCTTGATTCAACCTTCTGATCTTTAGTGCTATAAATCTTTGAGCAAGCACAGGAAGAAACTCAGCTAGAAACTTAATTAATTCAGACATTTAAAGCATTGAATACACTAGTGAAGTTTGGAATTTGTAATAGACTTGAACTTCAAAGGCAGTGTTCAGCAAAATATTGGTCCTTTGTTTTCAGTTGCTTTTGACAAAAAGCTAGCCAGGTTTTTATTCACTTAGAGCACGGCACAATTGCAGTGTTAACATAACCTCACCATGAAATTAAATAAAATGTGCCATTGTATCAAAGCAGAATGAAACACAGATTAAGCAGGAAAAGATCCAGGCCAATTTATAATTAATGTTAAAAAAAGAAATGTTATTGTAATACTACAAAAGAAAAAAAAAGGCAACAAATGAGTTCAATGAGCTATTGTTTACAAGGCCTCTTCAGAGAATCTTGTACATTTCCATTCATGCTATTAGTACTGATTGTTTCTCAACATTCATAAGTTTTATGAAAAACTGAGACCAAATCTCAGCCACCTAAAACACAGGTGTCTCACTCTTACACACGAAGGCTCCATGTCAGTCAAACTGATCATAAGGAAGGATCAGGATGGTGGTCACAGAAGCTAGTGATCTGGCTCCTGAGCCAATCAGCAGTCCATAACTGTGGTACCTCACAAGGTAGTAGGGGACTAATATAAAGAATCACCCGTCCCTTTATACTGGCTCTCCATGAACCCTTGTCCATTGTATATGAACAGCAGAGGCTACAACACCACCGGGGCTACAATGCTCGTGAAGGGGGATAGAGATCAGGGCACCTAACAAAACAGGATTTGCAGGTAAGGGATTTGGAGGGTAGTGAAAGCGCTGCTCTATCTACTTCAAGTGCCATGGCTTGAGAAGCTCCTGACCCATATTGCACTGTCTGTGGTTGAAAGCTTCATCTTGGAGCCAATTTAATATGAAATATTATCTTCTTGGGTAGGCAAGGGGTCATCATCTTCACACTGCTATGCCATGAAGAGACCAGTTCTTGTTTTATATTGGCCCTCTGAATGGCTCTGAATGAAAAATAAAAACTAAAAGATCTCTTAAAAATTTAAATACAAGCCTAAATGAAAAAAAATCCACTTTGTGTACAAATAGTCAGCTGCATTCAGATCTTAGATAGGAGTTATCTCTATTTCTGGATGTCATTCTTTCCTTGCTGCACTACCTGTAAGTCCAATGTGCCAGAAAAATACATCTGGTGTGAAAGGCAATGTCCATGTTTGAAATAACAGTTTCTTAGCAACCAGATATGCTCTTAAAATGAGTCTTCCCCTTCCCCATTTCCTATTGAGATATGTAATAACCATCACAGCAATTATAACACATTCTCTGATGATTCACAGTTTTTATAACATTATTTACAGGGCTTCTCAATAAAAGGAAAGGGCTAATTAACCATAGAGGCCAACAGATGCATTTGATTTACAGGCAACCACTGGAAGTCATCAAAATAAAAGATAGTATCAGCGTCACAAATTTCTATTTCAACAAACACATATAGTTATTTATTATTGGTATCACTGTGCTGCCCAGTAGCCCCAACAAGATCTGCATCTGCAATACATACAAGAGACTGTGTGTGACCTATCAAGCTTAATATTTAAACAGACAAGACTGGAGAAGGTTTGGGAAAAGGAAGTATAGCCACCTCCGCTTTAGAGATTGGGAACCCTCTGCACCCTATGAGGATTTCCTCAGCAAATTAATGCTGCAGAATGAACAAATTCTGTATAGACAAAGACTAAGAACATCTACATCTCTCCTTAAGTTCTAAGGGTACGTCTACACTACAGCATTAATTCGAGTTAACTTAATTCAAAATAGTTAATTCGAATTAAGCTAATTCGAAATAACGCATCTACACACAAAACCTATTTCGAAATAGCATTTTGCTATTTCGAAATAGCGCGTCCACACTGAGTGGACCCTGAACCGAAGTTAAGGCTGGCCGGAACCAATGCCGGCAGGGAATCAGTTAGGACTTAGTGTGTGGGGCTGCTGCCTGAGGCTAACTGAGCTCCGTGCTTAAAGGGACCCTACCTCCGCCCCGGACATACAGTTCTCAGGGTTCCCCGCTTGCTTGTCTACCACGATGAGGACAGCAAAGCAGTCCTGTCTTGGAGTGCCCTGAGTGCCCGCACTTGGGACACCACAGCACTCGGCCACATGGAGCCAGAGCGGCCCCTGAGCACGCCGGTGCGTCTTGTGGGGTCGTTGCCATCAGCTCAGCTGCACTTGCTGCAGGCTGCCATCCGGGGGGTCCATCGGGGGGCTGTCAGGATCCAGGAGGCCCTGTGGGAGAGCGTCCACCCCGAGGAGCCCTCAGAGCCTCACCGGTCCTCCCCACCGGGGGCTCGTGCCCCATTCCTTCCTCACATCCTTCCACTTACCCCTCCCTAGCCCCTTCCTGATGTCAAATAAAAGACACGTATGTTCAAAACTAGAAACTGGGTTTATTGAACAAAACTGGGGGGAGATGAACCTCTGGGGAGACTGGGAAAAGGAGGTGGGAGAGGGGAAGAGAGAGAGTGGGAGAGGGGAGGGGGAAACCCGAGAGGAGGGAGCTGGAAGGGGGAAGCAAGAGGAAGAAGGGGGAAGGGAAGCTCAGGGCCCAGGGTTGGGGGTCTCGCCGGACCAACTTGATTTTCATACAAACCTGCTCCTGAGTTCGCATGTGGCCTTTGGTGGCCAGGCTGGCAGCTATCCTGCCATAGACGGCCGCGTTCCTCCATCTAGTGCGGACATCATGGATGTTGGGGGCATCCCCCCCAAACCTGAATAAGGTCCATGATCTCCACCCTGGACCATACGAACATAAGAACATACCATAAGAACATAAGAATGGCCATACCGGGTCAGACCAAAGGTCCATCTAGCCCAGTATCCTGTCTGCCGACAGTGGCCAGCACCAGGTGCCCCAGAGGGGGTGGACCGAAGACAATGATCAAGCGCTTTGTCTCCTGCCATCCCTCTCCAGCCTCTGTCAAACAGAGGCCAAGGACACCATTTTATCCCCTGGCTAATAGCCTTTTATGGACCTAACCTCCATGAAATTATCTAGCTTCTCTTTAAACTCTATTATATTCCTAGCCTTCACAGCCTCCTCTGGCAAGGAGTTCCACATGCTGACTACACGCTGTGTGAAGAAGAACTTTCTTTATTAGTTTTAAACCTGCTACCCATTAATTTCATTTGGTGTCCTCTAGTTCTTCTATTTAGGAACTAATAAATAACTTTTCTTTATCGGCCCTCTCCACACCACTCATGATTTTATACACCTCTATCATATCCCCTCAGTCTCCTCTTTTCTAAACTGAAAAGTCCCAGTCGCTTAACCTCTCCTCATATAGGACCCGTTCCAAACCCCTAATCATTTTAGTTGCCCTTTCTGAACCCTTTCCAAGGCCAAAATATCTTTTTGAGGTGAGGAGACCACATCTGTACACAGTATTCAAGATGTGGGCGTACCATAGTTTTATACAGGGGCAGGAAGATATTCTGGGTCTTATTTCCTATCCCTTTCTTAATAATACCTAGCATCCTATTTGCCTTTTTGACCGCTGCACACTGTGTGAAGTTTTCAGAGAACTGTCACGATAACTCCAAGATCTCTTTCCAGATCATTTATGAATAAGTTGAACAGGATTGGTCCTAGGACTGACCCTTGGGGACACCACTAGTTACCCCTCTCCATTCTGAAAAGTTTGGTATCATCCCATAAACTTTACCACCTCGCTGCTTACCCCTTTCTCCAGATCATTTATGAATAAGTTGAACAGGATTGGTCCTAGGACTGACCCTTGGGGACACCACTAGTTACCCCTCTCCATTCTGAAAATTTACCATTTATTCCTACCCTTTGTTTCCTGTCTTTTAACCAGTTCTCAATCCAAGAAAGGACCTTCCCTCTTATCCCATGGCCATGTAATTTACACAAGAGCCTTTGGTGAGGGACCTTGTCAAAGGCTTTCTGGAAATCAGGAAGGCACCCACCTTCTCCAGCCCCTGTCAGGCTCCTGGGAGCTTGCAGACTGCTCCTAGGGAGCGGTGGAAGGCTGGCTGCCAGTGGCTTGATGGCTCATGTTTTGGGGCCACAGGGTCAGGCGCCCCGGTGGCCACTGCTGGCTCTGGGCTGGCAGGCTTGGAGCTGGCACAGGCACTGTGGCCAGGGTCTCCCCCTTTAATGGTTCCAGGGCTGGGGGAGAGGAGAGTAAGTTTTCCTGGTTGTGCCCAGAGTGGCCACCAGGGCTCCCTGGGAAGGGCTGGAGGCCCCCTATTCGAATTACATGTCTACACAGCACTTAATTCGAAATAGCTATTTCAAATTTGGCGTTACTCCTCATAGAATGAGGTTTACCAAATTCGAATTAAGCGCTCCGCTATTTCAAATTCATTTCGAAATAGCGGTTTACATGTATAGACGCTATTAAAGTTAATTCGAAATAACGGTTGTTATTTTGAATTAACTTTGCAGTGAAGACATACCCTAATGGAGTTTGGGATGCTCTGCAATTTCAGAAAGTAGCCTCCCCATCTACTGCCAATGCTGCTAGCACTGGAGGAGATGCATTGATATCAGTAGTAGTGAAAACCATCTAGAGATTCTCCGTAGTATTGATAGAGATATTCTGGATCATGTATTCTTGCCTCTAGTGCTCAGTGTTTTTCACTGCAATTCCAACTATGAGATAAATCCTCAATTTGAAGGGTTAGGTCTGAAATTCTTTATGCTTCCTGACTGGAGACAGGCTGACACAGTTTGAATGTTCTCAGTTATTTCAATACAGTTGTCTGGGTCACAACTAAAAATTAAACCTCAACACTAACAGAGCCTCCCTTGATGTCGTGGCCACCCTGAAGTCAGTACACCCACAGACTTCAATGGGAGCTGTATTTCATTCTTTGCATTTAAAGTTGTACAATAGGCTGGGCTGGTGGCTTATTTTGCACCACGTAACGAGGCATGCACAAATAATGGGTTGCTCTAATTCTAACTCATATTTCATGTACACATCCCTTTTACAGGAGTGGGAGAGTCTATATTTTCATTCCCTTTTTTTCAAATAGAAACCCAGAAGGATTTACAGTATCCACTTCTTCATTCCTACTAATTCTCACTGTTGCTTTTTAACTGCTAGGACTGCTGTAAGACCTATAAGACAAATAAAGCATGCTTTCCAATAGTCCCAAAGCATTATGAGTTAGAGGAAGGGGAAGAATTATATTGTTAATTTCATATAGGAAGTTGTCACAGTTTCAGGGTAAATACACATTTATATTCCCCCTCCTTGGACTATTTCAGGACTTCCCAGTGAGGTCTCAGGTCTTCAGCTCTCACTTGTCTATGGGCAAATCATTGTCCCCCTCACTTCTGGCCAGGGGTTCTAAGCCTGCACAGATTCCTGTTTTACAGTATGGTATCTCCAGAAAGCCCTTCTGCCTAATAGCCAGCACCTATTCATTGCTGTCTTTCCAAGAGCTATGACTAGCGCATTACCATCAATTGCACGTTATCATATGGCTCAACTCTTACTAAGAAAGAAAATATATTCTTAAGGCAAAAGCATTATAGAGAAAAACTATATTAGAAAAATGAATAATAATTTTCTATGCATGTTATACATTTACCAGAGTCAGCAATCCATCTTATAGGAACCTGGCAGGTCAAAGTCTTTCCAAATCTTCCACAAGGATTGGGATCCCAGGGATGAAGGCCCTGTCTGCTTGAGGAATCAGCCAAACAAAACCTGAGAATGTGTAAATACTGTCTTTATAAGGCACACACTTCTCCTTTGTTTTTGTTGTCTTTGGAAATCCATTTTGAAGCAGTATATGAGAAACTCCCCTGGAATTGGTATCTTTCTCGGGAGTTGTTTACAATGTGAGTGATTCACCCTAATCCCCATCACCACCTCCACTATTGTAGTTCTTGAAGGAGCTGTGTGGTAAGCCTTTCCCTTGGTGTGGAACACAGTCAGGCACAAAATCCCTGGCCTATACTGATCCATAAACTTAATGCTGTATGAGCCCTCGAAGATACTGTATATGGTTGCAGCATCTATCACAGAGGTTACATTAAATTTCAGGAGGGTCTTGAAGAGTAATACCGTGGTGGTCACTGACACAGAAAAATAAAATCCTTTGCTAGTAATAACTATAAACAGTTTTTCCCATTACCATCACAGGGCTGTGAAGAGTCCAGTAAAATCCAGAAGATTCATCAGTACAGAGCTCAGCTGCTGATAGGTGTCTTGTTATCACGCCACTAAGTCGGACATTGTTACTGCGATAAGGAACTATTCTGACTACAGTGTTTGTGTTTAGTCATAGTGAATCTCCAGGATGACACTGACATAAGGACTTCTCACTCTCTGCCTGCAGGTTATTTGCTTTTATTGGAACATAAAACAATCTCCACTCTCTGTGAAAGGCAAAAACTTTGAACTGTGTCCCTACATAAACTTTATTTACCTAAGAAAAAAAATCTTAGTTGACGCTTCAATTTCCAACCATTTTGTTTTTTTGCCATCTCCTACCTTCCAAACACTTCTATGATTGGATCCTGAAGCAGTGTACTATTGCATTATAGTTGCTTTCTACTCTTTTGCCTGCCAAAATAGCCCTGGGCCTTGATCTCCCAGGTAGCTGTAATATCCTTTGTAAAACCATCCTTGAATGATTATGGTAAATTTTGCTTGCAGCAGTTTTTGTTCCCTCTAGCATTTTTTCCACCAACCTGTCTGTGCTTTCTTTGTTTTTCTGATTTTCAATCCCCTATTTTATTCTGTACCCTACAGCCTAACAGGCTGTAGTAATATACTTTGTTCCCCTGCTGTCTATTCCTCTATGTATTGTCAGAGGTAGAGTATAATTTTCAAACCTGCCAGCACAAGTAATTTTGTGCTAAAATGTCAGTGCTAAGCAGCCACAAAAATCAAAACAAATAAATATATGTAATCATTTCAGAGGCAGCTTGGATGATGATATTCACAGGACATATTTTTAATGTAAGTAATAATCCTCCTCTTACACAATTCACATAGCAAGGCAAGCCTCTCAGATCCTGAAGTAAAATCAAATTACAAGTTAATATGAAAACGCAAGTTTAAAATAACATAATAAATAAGCACCTAAAGAATCTACCAAGGCAGTTTTTTATTTTAATTTTAAATCTACAGATTCTCAGCTGGTGTAAGTTAGCATTGTTATATTGAATCCAGTGGAGCTATGCTGATTTATACCTGTGGAGGATCTGACCAACAATGTTTGCTTTCTTAAGAACAAATGTAGAAATTCAAAACAAAAATTGTTTCTTTAGGTAATTATACAGCTCAGGTAATTTCTAAAAGTAAAGTATCCCCAGGGTGTGTGTTGTTAATAGCAATGTAGACTCTGGAGCCCACAGTTCACTTATGGACAGTGTGAAAGAATCATCTTTCTTCTTCTGCTGGTAATAACTATAAACAGTTTATCCCTGATAAGGCCACGATGGGCACAAGACCTGGCCCAAAATTCCACCTCTTCTTCCTGCTGTCAGAAGTCTCCAATCTATAGGAAGGGGTCACAGGTGACTCATGGTAGCACTCGGGAGGTGCGCTTTTCCCTATGTCCCTGCCAAAATCTTAATTGCTAAATGGGGTACTCCCATATACCCCCTCCCTGCCTCTCTAAGTGGCTGCCTGCACCCCCTTCCCTTGGAGGAACCAATCACCCCTGGAAGGGATACCATTTGAGAAGGAACTGCAGGGGTTGCACTTGTTGCTGTTATTACAGGAACACAGCAGGGCAAGAGTTTGAGCTCAGGGAGCAGCCTGCCTGCATGATCATTCTAAGCATGCACTGCAGGCCAGAATCATCCAGAATCCAAAAGGAAAGAGGCACCTGACTGGTACTGACCGATGGATGCCAAGGGGGCATTTGGATTGCTTGCTACTGATAAGGAGATGGGTTATATCTTGGTAAATCTTTGCTTCCACAAAGGCTACAGGAGGGTTCTCAGCCTGAAGGCTGGGGATGGAAGTTTGGAAATAATTACCAGAGATGGGAGCTCCCAATCCACTACTATATGACAGCAACAATAGTCTTTGGTAGTCTTTGTGGAGCACATTAGTGGCCTGACCAGAGATATGAGCACACCACAAAACCACTATCACAAGTCAGAAACAAATATTATTTGTATGTGAGTAGTATCTAAAAAGTCCTAGGTTAGGTCTACATTACCACTTATGTCAGTATAACTTATGTTGATCAGTGGTGTCAATAAGCCATCCCCCGAGTAACTTAAGTTACACCAACCTATGCGCCAGTGTGGATACCACAATGTCCCTGGGAGAGCTTCTTTCACCAACATACAGGGTGGATTGAGAGTGGATTAATTAAGTCAATGGGAGAGCTCTCCCCCATGGGTTTAGAGCAGTGACATTAGAGAATTTACAATGGCACAGTTGTAAGCTTTCAAGCATCGTCCTAGACCTTGTCAGAACAGAAGCCTCGTTGTGCTGATCACTGTACAGATATTGATGTCTCCCAAATTGTTTACAATCTAATTTGAAGCAAGCCACAAGTGT
This sequence comes from Rafetus swinhoei, assembly GCA_019425775.1. Taxonomy (NCBI): domain Eukaryota; kingdom Metazoa; phylum Chordata; order Testudines; family Trionychidae; genus Rafetus; species Rafetus swinhoei. Next base: position 181,803,631 of record CM033437.1, on the reverse strand, counting down.
GACAAAAAAGTAGGGAAAGGAGGAAGCTTTGGGAAAAGGAAAGAAATGTCATGCAATCACCTAGTTAGTCATTGCACAACTCAAGGGATTGGAAGGGTTGTTTTGTTCTTTCAGTACACAGATCAAGAAAATCCATTTTCCCCAATGGCTGCACAGCCTAGCTGTCCTTACCTGGTTGTTTTCTTGTAGGCATCAAAACAAAAGTGGATCTTGAAGACAGATTTGAAGGAGGTGCAGGTAGTGGCCATTTGGATTGGACAGCATTCCACATACAGCAGAGAGACAAAACAGATATTTGTGGAAAGGCTTACAAATGGGCATTCAACACTCATACCACTGACAAAGCAAATAAAATTGAGGGCAATTCATACTTAGAAAATTGAAGAGTTGTGAACAACCACTTCAACCTTCCTATTTGCCATCTGATCAGCAAATCAATTAATTGAATGAACAAGAAGAAGCCCTATATTTTGAGTCCTGGAAAATCACTGGTGGAACCATTTCAGGAAGTTTCAACAGCAATTACTCATTTTCTGTGGATACATAGAGGACTTTGGTTCAATGTTATCACTTCAGTCATTAACTGAATATTGATTTATATAGTGTCATCCCGCAAGCCTCAAAGTACTTTACATAATTACGAACTACAGGAGTCACTTCACTTCAGTTACAAGTGAAAGGCAACCATCCCTGCAATGGAATGTGCCAGCTATTTAACAGCAAGGCTCCAGAAGTGTTTTAGAAAATTATCTTAGCAAGTGAAAAATGCAAGGGGCACTTAAATAGGGAGTAAGTGGAAGTTAGCCATGACACCATGATTTAACCCCACATATTATGAAAAGTGTAATTGCAAATGGACAACCTAGCACTAGAGACACAGTCTGTAGCACTAGAAAAGGCTTAGACCTAGCACAGACTCAAGCACTAGAAAAGACATTTAAAAGGCTTTAGGTACTAACTTCAGATTTCAAATCTCCACAACAATAGCCATCACGTCTGTTTGGGTGCCTATAAACCAGACATCAGGATATCTGTGTTTACCCTTGCAAAATAAAGACAATGATATTTCAATCTGGAATCATCAATAGATGGCTACTCATTTTATATTTCAGGCTTTTCTCTCCACAAAACCTCATTATAGCTAGAGCAGTTTCATAGGTCAAGATTTGTCAGTCCTGATTTTGAACTTCTTTTTCAGATATAACTCCCACTTATGTCACAAGGACCAGTAAAGCTGAGCAGATGGAGATATCCACTAGACCAGTGGTTCTCAACCATGGGCCATATGGCTCCCCAGGGGCCACGCTCTACCTCTAGGGGACCACATGGAAAAAACAGAACATTAGGTAAATTATGTACCTTTTTTTCCAACTAACAGAGGCTATGAGGAGGGCCACAGAGGTAAACGAGGCTCAGAAGGGGGCCATGAGCAAAAAAAGGTTGAGAAACGCTGCACTAGACAACCAAATCATTTGGTGTAATTATACATAATTTAGGAATAGTATATGTTCACCCCATCAAGATCACTGAAAAGATTAATAATGGTTTATTATCAAATCACATTGTGGCTAGCTGTAGTATTCAAAGACTAAACACTGTCCTCAGATAACCAGGCATAACATCTTTTGAAATCAATGGGTGATACACATTGTTATCTGATGGCGGAATTTGACTTTAAGGGTACGTCTACACAGCAACACTCTTTTGAAATAACTAGCACTATTCCAAAATAACTTAGTCTGCATCTACACAGCAGACAGTTATTTTGAAATAGTGTCAATATACTGTCAAGCTGAAGGACTTCTTACTCTGACTCCTGTAACCCTCATTGTACGAGGAATAAGGGAAGTCAGAGGAAGAGTGCTCTATTTCAAAATAAGTGTTGTGTAGATGTTCTCTATTTTGAAATAAGCTATTTCAAAATAAGATACCCAATTGATGTAGCTCAATTTGCATAGCTTATTTCAAGTTAAGCCCTGCAATGTAGATGCACCCTAAATGTTTAGGATGAAATCCAAGCCTTGTGAAGGAAACTCTACAACAGTTGAAGAGAATGAAGTCCACACTCACCTAAAACACAGGACACAAACTAGTGTACCTTAACTCTTTAGTATAAGTTATGCATACGTGGGAAACCACCTAGTGCTAACCATTATATCCTGTTGGAAGCCATCATGGAGACTCCTTCCACAGTAGGCAGAATGATTCAATGGCTTTCTTGAGCACCAACTTTGCTCATACAACATGCATACACACATCACCATGGAGCGATAGAGCAGATTTATTGTCCTGCTGTTAAATCTTGTGGGCAGAATCCTCTGCACATGCATGGCTTCCCAATGAAAGTAGAACAATGCAGCTCTGTGCATGTACAGGGTCTGTCCTGCTCATGGCCTAAATTAAGTACCCAAACCCAGTAAATAAACATTTGATGGGAGATCAGTTTTAAAAATAGAAGATAGCACTGACATACCAGTTTAAGGATAATTTGTTCTTTTTCAACTGACTTCAGTAAAGCACAGATTTTATTCCCCCCAGGGACAGTCCACAATTGTCTTCAATGTGGTTTATATTATCTCTTATATTTGGACATCAATAATAAGGACTGACTTTGGTTATATTACTCTTTTCTTAGAGAGGGGAAGACTATTTTTACCATCTGTGATTACATATATCATTAGACTAAGGCACAGCAAGTGGCTGTGTGCCAACAGAGCATTAGAAGTCTTATTTTTATTTTTAATTTCCATTTTCTGGGAAATTGCATACTTTATAAAAGACACACAGAAATTGAAGCTGAATGAGATGTTAGAAATTAGACAGAATTACTAATAAGGTAGTTTTAATAAAATAGCAATTTTAAATTGCTAAAATGTAGTTGTTTAGTTGCAGTGTTGGGTTCAAAATTTCCATTTGTAAAGTCAGAAGGGAACCTCTCAATTTCTGGGACGAAGACTATGCTACACTACAGAGTTTTCAAATTAAGTTGTCAGTGATCATAAACTGTTTGAATTGCATCGATTGCACACATCCACACAATGCTCATTGTGTTAGCAGAGTATGTCCACAGTAGGCACTCTTGCATCAACAGAAAGCATGTTGCCTCATGGGTACCTAACCCACTGGGCAACTCACTATCCTCTGGTACCAGGAGCTCTGGGAATGGATCACAGTGCATCAAAAGGCCTGATCGCTGTCCTGTGAAGCAGTTCTTTCCATCCAGTCATTCCGTGGGCTTCCAAATTACTTTCACACCATTTTTCAAAGCCCCTCGTAAACTGTGCTCCCTGCATCTCTGCCTGAAAGCTTAGATCCTGAATGGCTGACCAATAGTGCACATTATGAACACAATGCAGCTGGTACTGCAGTATTTCATGAGATGAAAACAGAAAGTGAATCACTGGTGCCTACCCTGCTATGTGCCATGGAAAGAAATAATTCAAGATTGCTGCTGGGATTCATGGAGCAGCAGCACATGGCAGACCTGCAGTATTGGACACAAGAAATAAGCACTGACTAGTGGGCTCACATTGTGATGAATGTATGTGATGATGAGGCATGTCAGCAGAACTTTTGGATCCACAAATCCACCATCCTGGAACAGTGTGTGGAGCTTGCTTCAGCATTGAGGTGCAAAGATATAAGAATGAGAGCTGCCCTCACTGTGGAAAAGTGAGTGGTGATAACTGTGTTGAAGCTGGCAACTCAAGATAAGTCATCTTCTCCACCTTCATGCAGCTGTGACTTTCCTCTTTAGCATTCTACCAGATACTCTACGCTTTCTACAGAACACTTTTGCAGTTGCCAATAGAAGATGCAATAGTTTCCAAAGAGTCTTGATAATTTGTAGCTTTTTTTCAACAAATCGCAGTAACACATGTTTCAAAAATGGTCTCCAATACTTGTGAAATTATTTCCAGCATACCAGATCAGTATTTATAATGAAGTTCCTTGTTCTAGTTGGCTGTTCTGACAAAGGGGATTTATTATGAATAAAATTTAACATTTTTATATGTTAAATTATGTCTGGCTGACATAGGGGATTTATTATGAATAAAGTTTAACATTTATGTACATTAAATTACTGTTGCATCTTATCCACATTGCTGTTCTTGCCAGGAAATCTATCTTACTCATATTTTTTAGCCAACCAGTTACAGATTTTTAAGTATTGGATCCAATTTCAGCCTTAGTGAAGAATTGACCACTCCCTTAGCTGGCAGATCACCCTAATTAGTTGGCTGAGAATCCTTTCTCTCATCCCTACATCATTTCCCCTTCATCAATGTCCTCAGAGCATTCCCCCTCTCTCTCTTGGCCATGTTATTATTCTCTCACTCCCCACCTCCAAGAAACCATCTCTCAAAAGCCCCTTCTCTAGGTCTGCAGGCCGTCAGTTACCAATTTAGGCATGGATCACTGGTTTAGACTGCACTTTCTGGCCCTTCCCTACTATACTCCTACAATACACCACTCAACTCAGTAATAATTCCATCCTCCATGCACACACAGCATTCACCTCCCTTTACCTTCATGCCTCCACTCTGGCTATGCTAGTTCTCCATGAAACGAATCACTAATGGCTGACTATATTTCACTCACTGATATGTGAATGCATCAACCAGTGATTCACAGATAGATTACTAGCTGGAGCCAAAGCAGCAAGAGTGAAGCTGGTGGATTCACTCCTCACAGCCCCTCAGTTCCCAATTCCCCCTACATATCCCCAGACTGATCCCTGCATGTCTCCTGTTAAGTTCTGTACAAAACAGGACAGGATGTTGGTTCAGTTGATGTTCTCTAAAATATTTTACCTTTATATTTCAGCAAATAATAAGCAGTAACACTTCAAAAGCACTTACATTGAATTTGCAGTATTAATGGACAATGAGGTACTATAATCTGACAAGATCATCTTTTTCTATATACAAACTGTGAGGCTTTATGAGTGGTCTATAGGTGGTTGATACTTATAGTGGAAGAGGAGACCTACTATAAGTATCAAAAAAGGGAGGGGAATCATCAAATTTAAAACAAAATGGTTTTTGGTGTTTATTGAATTTTAAAATGTTAACACAAATTTCAGTCATTATGATATTTTTTTAAATGTCCACTTGTAATTCTATAATATAGTATTTCAATTGTGGTTTGATTTCATGCAATTTAATTTTTATTTAAAAGGACCACAGAATGAGATGGACATTTATTATATTTATATATTTATTGTATTTATACTAAAAAAAGAACAAGTAACATGCTTTAATATTTTTCTTAAATTTTACAGCATATTCAAAATGAAATAGGACACTCTTGCCTCTACAATGTATATATTTTTAGTCCTATGAAAAATATTGCAACTGATTAAACAATCTGCTTCTGAGAATTCTGATTACATTTTGTAGTTGCTTGGTTTGTGATTTTCTATGGGCTAATATAGTTTGTTGTTGTTCAGACTATGCATCAATGTCAGTCTGGTCTAATGTTTTTAGCCATTTTTACCACTGTGAAGAGTTATACTTTTTATTGTGTAGTCAGTAATTATGTTTATAAATCCAATTATGCAATTAGGAGAAGCTATTTTTGTGCCTTTGTAAGTTTAGTTATAAGTACAACTGAGTATAATTATCTCTATAATCCTCCCAGAATACTGATCAATAAATACTGCATATTCTGCAACTATGCCAACAAATGACTAACAACTGTAACCTTTGAATTCTTGTCAGAACTGGAGACATTAATTGACTCATAGCACACCCTGGAAGCAATTTAGAATTGATACTCATTGGCTTTCTAATTCACAACAGTTTCACAATATTATTGATGAAAAAATGTATGTGATAACTGTGCATTGAAAAATTTGCATTAAACAAAGATTAAAAGGCATATGCTGCAGCCTACAATGAAATATTATTTCATTCTTACAACATGGCCTTATTCAGTGGAACTGATTTTTTTTCAAACATTGGTTGCAACCATCCTGACTCTCTCACATCAGTTCACCATCAATGTAGCTATAGTGACTTCAAATTGAGTTGTTTCACTTGGAGAGGTCAGTGGTGAACCTATGGTTAGATTTTCATTTTCATTTGGGATCTTTATAATACTTACTCTTTACAAAAACAATGAAATGTAGAAATCACTGCAGTTTGGACAATGGTTGTGTTATGCACATTGTGAGAGTCAGATTTTACAGAGTTCAAATTTATATAAAAAGGAGATCCTGGAGAATGAAGCTCATGCGACTTTTATTTTTACTTCATTCCCTGGAGCTTGCTACATCCTATTGTGCTAGAGATGAAAGAGAGTAGGAGACAGGCAGTCTGGGTAGAGGTGACTGGACTGGAAGATCTACTCATTACCCACTTCCTTGAAGTGACTGTGTGTGGGTTACTACTACCACTACCTTGGAACAAGACATTCAGTTATATGTAGAAATGGCTGGAAAATGGGATTAGAAAGTCAAGAATGTTTCGTTTCATTAAAAATGCAATTTGTAAAATATTTAGGCACTTTTAATCTTATGTTAAACAAGTGGGTAGATTTTTAATTAAACCAGTGCTATTGTACCTTTAATAATTGTAGCTATTCCACCCCTTATGGTAGGCCTCTGTAGCGTGCCATAACCTGAAAGAGGAGAATTCTTCCTTTGTCCTTTTCATATATCCTCAGTGCCTGTTCCATTATCTCAGACAGGGTGCTGTGCCAAACTTTTGTTCCTTAGTACATTTTCGAGATTGGATTTCAAGCCACCATAAAAATTATGAAAACATAAGAGCTAGATTGCTCTGACATCAATGTCTCACAGCATTATATTTATTCATTTTTTGTTCATTTCTAGAATCAGTGCCATTATTCCTTTTTACTTTTTGAAGCTGCTCATGAACCCAAGGGCACAGTGTGGTGTATAGTAGGTTGCAATTTAATTATTGTGAAGTTGCTACAGTTATTCAGCTAGAGCATGTTGCCCTTTCTTTTATATATATATATATATATATATATATTCCAAATGTGGTGCTGTGTATCGGACTTCTGAGTAGAACTAAAACCTTAACAAGATTTGACAAATCTTTGTAAGGATTTTTTTGCTCAGAAACTTTAATCACATTGGGAAAACAGGGACAACTTAAATAAATTAGATAATGATAGTTCTTTACCCCCTTGTTATTACTATAACCAAAGATTCAACTATAGTGATTAAATTAAATCCACCAAAAATAGAACACTTTGGCAGAATTAAAATAGATGGCAGCTGCTCAACACATTTCTAGAGTCGGATGTATGAAATTTAGATTCAGCCTGCCCTGGAGATGAAAACTCCCCCACACTCAGTGATTTTGAGGTTCAAGAATATCAAATGTTCCAGGGTCATATTTTTCTGGTAATTGCTTGTAGGGAAATGGAACATTTTGAAGTTGACCTTTATCAGCACTGTGAAGGACAACATTCCTCCTTAATAAATCCCAAAGGTGAGCATCAGCATTTTATGAAGTCCATCTAGGGTGAGATAAAGGCCTGAGGTTATAACAAAGGCACCTTAATAGTTGTAGACGTGAATCACGCAGCCCACTTGATGTGGTCATAAAGGCATAGTTGAAAGACATATTGCTATCATAATCTTCTTTCAAATGATCATAAAATGATCATATAGTTAGTTTTCTTATTCAGATAGAAAAGATAAACATTTTAGCTGAAATACTATTTTACCTTGCTCAGTAATGAACTGTACTATGATTCACTATCATTCATAGTTATTGATAATTGAGAATCTGAATATTATGTTGCATGTTAAATTATGTATAATAGCAACAAATCCACTAATAAAAAGTTTAGGAATCAAAGGGTAAGGTACTGATTGCATTAGCATGTCAGAGGTAAGTTTAATATTTGTGTTTATTATTTGTAAAGAAGCCATTTAATAGCCTGTTGAAATCTTACATATCTTCATATTGTTTATTTCTTAAACTGCAGTTGCATTATTGTGTGTGATTTAGATGGGTAATTATATGAAGGATTACTGCGACCTAAGAAAGATGGCAAGCACTTCTTCCTCCTAATGATATGACAACTATCCTAACCTTTTGTGCCATGTGGTATTTCACAATATATCTGTTGACACTCAAAAAATTAGTCAGTCATGCATGATTAACTCTGCTTTTATTGATGAGCTTTTTAATATACTGTTGTCCACAGTGTGGGGATATTAACATCACATAAAGGAGACAATTTGCTGCTCTAAAATGGTGTAATGCTTCCCGAGAACATTCCACAGCATACACTTTTGCCATCTGAGCACCCTTTTCATTTTCTGAAAGAAAAGATTTTGTAAACCTCTTCATGGTTTTTCCCCCCCTTTAATGTAATTATTGTGTTTATCACTTGTTTTTGTTGGAGCATGCCAGGTATACTGTGTTAGTGAATATGCTGAAAGAATGTAGCACAAATGATAAACCTAGCCTTTTGTGTCACAGAATATCAGCTCATCATGGTTGAGGGGGAAAATTCTATGGGTTGGGAAGGGAGTCTCTTAAATAAGGAAGAATTGTCAAGGTAAGAGAATCAAGAGTGAAACAGCCAGCCTTGCTTACATGCTATATCCCATATGAAAATGCTGAGTCAGGTGCCCAGCTGGTGTAAATTGCTGTAGCTCTACTGACAAAAGGGGAGCTATGCCAAATTACATCAGCTGAAGATCTCATATATTTTATAACTAAAAATCAGAAACTAGCTCACAAATCTCTTTTCCCATATGCGCAATAGTGATTTTCATACTTAGAAGGCTGGCACCTATCAGACTGTGTGCTTCTCCCATACAGATCCATAGGAGATTGCCCTCAGGACAAGTTGCAGGTGGTATCACAAGCCTTTTAGCCATTTGAATGAGCCCCAAAGCAAATACACATTTGTGATGGACCAACTCTGAGATCAGTGTTTGTTGACAGTGCTGTGGGGGCTGGAAATTTGATCACCTTATAGAATGCAGCCACATGTTTCTGAATGCTTTTTTTTCTAAACTGAGACCTGAAGACTTGGAATGTCCATTCTAGCTTTATTTTATTTATGACAGCTACAATATCTTAAAATAGATTTCACTCTTAACTGTAGTTCAAATATTTTCCCCCAATAATACTTACATATCAAATTAGGTCAACACATTTATCGGGTGTATCATGACTCCACTTGAAGTAAAAGGTGATTTTCATAAGCTGAAGGTCTGGTCCCATGAGTAGCATCTTAATCCAAGAGTAGTCCTACTAACTTAAAGGTGCTGCTCAAGGAATATAAAGTTATACAAAGTAATAGTGTCAGAATCAGGCCTTATGTAAGGAAATGATTTGTTTACATTGTTCAATCTTATAGGCTAGGAACATCATTTTGTATTAGCAATTCTTTTCACAAAGAGCCTGTCGGCAAGTTAAAATTTAGACTTGAAGATATGTAGGATTTAATTTGTTTTCTTTTTCCTGGAGTTACATAACCATTGAAAGCAGGCTGAGTTCTAAATTAAGATCTTTACATTTCCTTCTAATTACATAGCTGGCTTTTTTAACCTATGTTGTAGTGTTGTAAGAAGAGAGAATATTAATTAAAACAACAAAAAGAGCTATAACTGGCAGTCTGAGCTTATCCACTAAATAATGAATGACAATTTTAATTTATAGTTAATGAACTCTCCCCATCTACCTATTAACATTTAATGCACATTTTAAAATAATTTAGGAATACACTGAGCAGTACATAAAATTATATAGTTAATTAGTTATATCAAAACTAAGTATTTTGTGTATTCACAAATCAGGATGACAATGTATTTGCTCTTTTGGGACTAATTTAATTTCAAATAAAAAAGGCTTGTCTCCAACATCCCCCAAACAATGGAGAAATCAACTTCTTCAGCCTTCCAAAGAGGCAATTTAGGAGAAGGAGGCAGCATAGAGTTAAAACATAGTTTGGAGACTCACAAGAATGAGCTAACTTTTCCTTCCCTCTCTTTGCCAGACATGCTACATGAGGAGGACTAACTAACATCCACACTTTCATAAATGTGTACATGTAAAATTGATGCATACTTTAGTTGGGTCTCTGTGCATGTCTGGAGGTAATGGGATTGTCAGAATAATGTAGATCTGTACATAAAAGGTGTTGCAAGGCACATTTAATGGACTAGGGTACTCCTCACATATTTCAAAGTGCTCAGAGCCCCCTTCCTTCCCCTCTCAGCTAAATGTTAATCATCTTGAGGTAGGACTTATCAAGGAGGCACAAGTTAAGCTACTCAAACACTAATTATTCATGAGCCTCTCCGCACATCACACACCACAGAGCACCAAACAGAGGAATAGCACCTGTCCCCTTCTGAAGGTAGTGATGGGCCCTCTGCGGATCCTCAAAATGAATGCAACCCCTTGCTCTCAGGGTAGTGTGGCCTAGTAGCCATGGTCCATTCTACGCCCCTCTCCCTCAGGCTAGTGTGGCCTAACAGAGTCCAATTAGATGCCCTGCTCACTTGGGGGTGCGTGGCCTGACAGTCAGAGTCCATTTCCCTGTCCCTTTCTCTAGGAGTAGCATGGCCTGACAGCCAGTGTCTATAGTAATGCCTCTCCTCTCTCAGGGCAATGAAGCCTATTGATCACAAAGCTAATTCAATTCCGCCTGTGGTGAGGGTAGTACAGCCTAGCGGCCACAAAGTTAGTATATTTCCCTCTATGTTCAGGGTAGTACAACCTAGTAGCCACAGAGTCAATACATCTTCCCCTGTGGTCAGGGTAGTTCAGCCTAGTAGCCAGCAGCAGAACAATAGGCGTAGCTCTCTGTGTGGGGTAGGTGAGGAGTGGATAGTGTCCACCCTCTGAGTTTGGATCAACTTTGCCTTTTCTATCCTCCTTTCTATCTCCTCCTTCTCCTGTTTGCCCTTAAGATATATCTCCTTGGCACAGTGAGCTGTTGGACTACAGAGAGTGATAGCAAAGGAGTGGCCCACTTCTAGCTAGATGGGGAATCCCACCGCAACACACCAAGCTCCCAGGGAACAATTCCTTGCCCTGAGCTACTTCCTACACATCTCTTGTGGGTAGTTCTCTTCCCCTGCAGTCCCTCTCAACCTGACTGCCGTGGCTTGATCCATTGGTGCTTACTCCCCTAGAGCTTCTGCAGTACCTTCTTCCTTTGTGGCAGTCATCCCTGACTCAGCAGCTCCACAGACCTTTATAGCCAGCCTCCAGCTGGGGCCTCCTCAGCCAGGTGAGCCAGGTGAGCCAGGTTAACACCGTTGGGCCCAGTCCAGGGCTGATACACCTTGTCACACATCCAAAACACAGAGATTCCTGAGAGTAAGATCTACATACATATTCCTGAAGGGCAAGAGACTAGGATACATGCAGTACACAGGATGGGGTGGAGGGTGAAGGGAATGTGAAGGAAGGTGAGGTTTTCCATTTCTGAATTGGAATTGAACCACTAAACAAAAGGTTCTATCACTCGCTGTAGTCCAACAGCTCACTGTGCCAAGGAGATATATCTTAAGGGCAAACAGGAGAAGGAGGAGATAGAAAGGAGGATAGAAAAGGCAAAGTTGATCCAAACTCAGAGGGTGGACACAACCTGTCCTGCCAAATGAGATATTCTGAACCAACAGAAACCTTCCAACTGACTTCATAGGGACACAAGAAGTCCACAGGGGCATCACTAGTCCAAGAACCTGATGTGGGTTCCTTTTCTGTAGCATTTGTCCTGCTGCTTGGGTTTAGGCATAACATGAGAGATGTGATGATGACCAAGCAGTCTTTGCCTTTCTGACACCTGGCCCTGGTATATTACACAAGACTGTATGGGTTATTCCGATGACCTATTCTTCATCAAACAAACCTTATACTACTTGTGTCTGGGCCACAGAGCACCAAGTGGGTAGAGCAGTAACTGCATGCCATTGTTTACTGCAACAGAACTCTAGGTTGCCGAAGCATGCAATTAGACTCAAAATATTCAGGTGGTGCAAGTATCCAAAGCAGGAGCTGAATTTTCAGAACGCCTGCACTGCCTACCTTCCACTTTGAATATTAACCTAAAATTTGGAACACCTAATCCCTTCCCCTCCCCCCCCACCCACACCCCATTCCTGCATAGTGATTTTTCCCCTAATCACACAATCCTAACTCAAAGGAGGCATGGGGAGAACAGCTTTGTCTATCCATCTGTCTCTTTAATAAGTCCTACAGTTATTGGGTTGGATTTTAATTTTTGCTTGTTCTGCTGAAATAAGTCTTTCTAAATTGCTTGCTATTTTCCCTGTAAACATGGACAACCTTTTCCCCACCCAAGTCAACTTCAGAGATGAACAATCTTTTTACAGTCAGGTTAAGTTTGTGTCTGATTTTCTCTAATCACCATTGATGTTGGTTTGTGTCCTGTGTATTTTTTCAACCTGTGCTTTTTCCTATTATTTTTATACTGTTATATAGGTGGCAAACTAGTCTGAAATTAAGGAATACCTATTCATTTGAATTGATCTAAACAACATTGAGATATTAATATTGTCCACTTTGCCAAACCAACTGCACAAAGCAGAGACAAAGGAGTTAAATCCCAATGATACTAGTTCTCTGGCTCCATTGACAGTTTTATCCAAGCAGAATTTAGTCCTGTTATTTAAATACCTTTTTTGGGAAAATGTCAATACAATTAAATTAAGCAGAAGACAGTTGTTTTCTCCTCCCAACAATGTATTAAAACAGAAAGATCAGAGCTGAAAATCAGAGACACAGGGAACAATTGGACAGATCTACCTCTTTTTAAATAAGATCTTTACTTTTTTGAGAGCATGTGTATGCGCTACATGGTTGTTAAACAACACAAACCAGGGTAGAAAATCCTTCTGTTCCTTGCTTCTGGCTGTCATTGTGATCTTCCTGTCTTTGTACACATCTATAAAGCTGCATCTCCTTGTGGAATCACTATTCAAATGGAATCTCCAATGGGATTACACAGAAGCACAAGTCAGACACTGCAGGATCTGTAATAGTTGCAGGTATTTTGAAATACAGCTTTGAGATGTCACTGTTTAAACTGGATGCTCATATTCAGTGATCTCCTCCACAGCTATCCAAAAGGCCCATTCTGTCCACACTACAAGGTCTCTAGTCTGTCCACTTATTGCCATGACTAGGCCCAGCCTTCTTTTGGGATGCCATACAAGTATGCCAAGGGCTATTCCTGTGCACTGTGCAAAAATGTAGTTTTAGTTTCTCTTCATCTCTGGGGGGTACATCTCTGGGGGTACATTCCATGAGGCATAACGGGGCGGTCGACAAAGGCTTCCGTTGTTGACCGTGGAGTGTCCAGACTACCGCGCTGTGCCGCCAAACAGCTGATCGGCACAGCGCGGCAGCCATTTTGATGTAAATGAAGCGGCGATTATTTAAATCGCTGCTTCATTTCCCTTTTTCGAGTACACTAATCTACATGGCTCCGTCGATGGAGCCATGTAGTCTAGACATACCCTGGGGTTCAGAAATCATTCCCACCATATTGCTCCTGGACCATAAAAAAAAAACCTTCAAATTGTTTGCAGGGCTCTGATCCCTTACAAACTAGCCATAGGAGCTGACCAAGGAGGAGGATGCCCTGTTTCCTCAAGGCCAGTAGCACACTCTGGGGAGTTCTGGAGATTTCTGCCTACTTGAGGCAATATTGTTCCTGGGACAACTCAGCTCAGCATTACCCACCCTCTTTCCACTATGGGGAACTTTTCCTTAAAGACACAAATTAATCCAGCGAGACAAGTGTTTGCAGCATTGAGCCCAAGGGAATAGTATAATTCACTGCAATTTTCTTCTAATGTAACCAAACTCCTTCATGTGTTTCCATATATCATTTCATTACAGTACACAGAAACATGACCTCAGATGTACTCAATCTAAAACATCAGTCTGGTGCTTCTATCATGGACAGTAAGAAAAATACTACTCTCCTCCATACATTAGTGAAAGATAGCGATATTTTTAAAAACCTAATCAAAGCAGGGGGAAAATGCCAGGTTGGTTTGTCTTCTGTAAATCTGGCAGAAATTTCTATGACCTAAACTAGAAGCAGAATGCAAGGAGTTTATGCACCCCTTTGTGGGTTAAAGGTTCCATCTGTACTGCAGGGTTTGCAGAATTGATTTGCTACCCCTAGGCTACATCTAAACTACACCCCTCTGTCAGCAGAGGGATGTAAATTAGACGTATCAAAAGTGCAAATGAAGCAGGGATTTAAATATCCTGTGCTTCATTTGCATAACAACCGCGCTTTTTTTGAAATGTGGCACCGGGAAAAAACAGCAGTTTAGACGGGGCATTTTAGACAGAAATGCCCCATTTTGAAAGATCTTGTTGGATCCTGTAGGATCTTTCGAAACGGGGCATTTCTGTAAAAAATGCCCGTCTAAACTGCCGTTCTTTTTCTGAAAAGCCCCGTTTTGAAAAAAAGCGACGGCCGCCATTATGCAAATGAAGCATGGGATATTTAAATCCCGGCTTCATTTGAACTTTTGATACATCTAATTTACATCCCTCTGCTGACAGTGGGGTGTAGTTTAGACATAGCCCTAGACTCCTCAAAAGCAACTGTTCCTGTGCAGCCCTTTGCACCGCTCCTAGGGAAGGTAGAGCATAATTCCACAGTTTATTCCCAGCTAGTTCTGAGTTGATTTCGGGGAGACAGAACAGAGTCTCTGCCTTGCTTGAAAATCCGTAAGGGGGCCTGTCAGAATCCTGCCTTATGCAACTATGTAACTTGTCTTGACATTAACAGGATTTATGTGAAACCATGTGAAGAGAACTGTTTTAGTTCCCTCCATAGGACAGAGACCATTTTCTAATATGCTGGCCATGGCTTCCTCAAACTAATACTTCCCTTTCATGCATTTCATACAACTGGGTGTGTACATTCCTCTTGATTACTATATATCTTGCTTTGGCTTGCCAATACTTATACCTCTAACCATGCTTTCTTTGTCTTCAACACTGACTGCTTGTTAAACATTTTTATGGTGCTTCTGACTTTGGCTCATAAAGTTGTAACTTTAAACTCACTGGACTTCCTTCTAGGACATTTGAATGGCCCATGCTTTTAAATTTTGATGGTGGTGACTGCTCTATTCTGTGCTCCAGAGGGTTGATTTTGGTATTTTGCCATAGGACTTAGGAAAGTAGTGAGCATAGGAAGACGCCTGTGTGTGACTTCTTTTAACATGTGGGTTCTGTTGCACTGTAGCCACCACACGACCCTTGAGGGATAGAAGGCCCGGGTCCAATGCCATGGAATCCATGACAATTAGGAGTCTCCTGTCTGCTGCAGCCTTCATCTGTCTTCACAGCCATTGCAGCATTACCCTTGCTATCCTCTGTCTGGTCTGCCATTAAGGACTTTTAGGATCATTCTTCATCTTGTCCCTCTCCCTTGACCTTGCCGCCATAGGTGACCCTCCTGGGAGTACTAGACTCCCTATGACTTCGCTCTCGGGTTCATTGGAATGTGCAAGCCCACTCACCACAACAAGGTGACGATCTGGAGAGCGAGAAAACGAACATCACCCCATCTATGAAGACCTCCCATGATACTTCATTTGTTGGGAAAGTCAACATGGTTTTTATAGAGGGAAATCATGCCTCACTAATCTACTAAAATTCTTGCAGGGGGAGGAGGCACAAGCATCTGGACAAGGGGGATCCAGTGGATATAATGTACTTAAATTTAAAGAAAGCCTTTGACAAGATCCTTAACAAAAGCTCTTGGGATAACAGGGAAGGTCCTGTCTTGGATCAGTAACTGGTTAAAAGATAGGAAACAAAGGGTAGGAATAAATTATCAGTTTTCAGAATGGAGAGAGGTATACAGTGGTGTCCACGCAGTGGCCTGTACTGGGACCAGTCCTATTCAACATTTTCATAAATGATTTGTGAAAAGGGATAAACAGTGAGGTGGAAAAATTTGCAGATGACATAAAAGTACTCAAGAATTTAAGACCAAAGCAGACTGTGAAGAATTATAAAGGTATCTCACTGAGATTAGAAAGGGATCTCAATGGTGCGACTGGGCAACATATTGACAGATTAAATTCCATGTTGATACATGCAAAGTAATGCTCATTGGAAAGCAATCACAACTATACTATACATGTAAAATGATTAGATCTAAATTAGTTGTTACCACACGAGAAAGAGATCATGGTGGTTAGTTTTCTGAAAACATTCACTCAAAGTACAGCAGCAGACAAAAAAGCAAACAGAATGTTGGGAATCACTAAAAAAGGGATATATAACAAGACAGAAAATATCATGCTGATTCTATGTAAATCCATGGTATGCCCACATCTTGAATACTGTGTGCAGATCTGGTCACCACATCTCCAACGTTAGAAAAGGATAACAAAAATGATAGGAGTATGGAATAGCTTCCATATTAGGAGAGATTAATAAGACTGAGACTTTTAACCTTGAAAAAAGAAATGAGTAAGTGAGATGTTGCAGGGCTGGTTTGCTCTGTGATGACATAGTTGCCCTGTGGCTACATCATTCTGGCCAGTCCAGCAACCCCATCACATGGCCTAGAGGCCAGAGTCAGTAGGGCTTCCTTTAGTTGCCGGGAAACATGGCTTAGGCCGGGGCTGGAGTCAACAGAGATCTCCTAGGCTGCGGAGGACCATAGTCCAAGGGCTAGAGTCAATACATAGCATCCAGATGGTAGAATCTAGCCCTTAAACAACAGTCCCCATTGAGTCTAAAGGCTAAGCCTTAAACCCACATTTTAAAACATTATTAATTTCTGTAATGGCTGTGCGCTGTGTGATATTTGTCTTGATGACATCTTAACTGCATTTGCATGTATGCTCAGAATGAGAGCTTTAGTACATTGGTTCAGGTTATGTGAAAATCTCAGTGTGTTGTTGCATAAATAAAGTAGGACAAAAAAACCAACTTGTTCTGTAGAATTGCACAAAACTGTCTATATAAATGGAAGCCGGTAACAAATACATTTTTATGTTATGTACAAACTTTTAATTGTTATTTGTTCACAAAGAAACTAAAACAATGATTGATGGATGCAGGAAAACAATATTCCCTTTACCATTGTTGCCCTTCAGCAATCCTGCTGTAGTTTCAGCCTATTTCAAATAGTTACAAACTCTACCGAGTCACTAATTAAAAAGTTTATGACTGTCATGAACTAAATGACATAGATCACATTTCACCCAATGCAAATTTGCATCATAATGAAGGCAGCCTCAGTAATTTATAGACAGTGCAGCTTTCTAGAGAGTCATTGTTATTCCTCACCCAGAGTTATATGATGATTGCCTCTGATCATTCTTGTCTCAGTTCTGAGCAGTGAAAACACAATCAATCTGAAAAGGCCTCATTAAGAAGGCTTTTTACTGTTCCAGAAAAAAACCTGAGTTCCATGTGAGTTCTGACCCTTTGCAAAGTGTGACTTTTGTGCATTTTGTATATGTTTATGTATAATGGCCTGATTCTGAACACAACATTTCAGGGAAAGTCCAAAGGCAGATGACTTTTATCTGGCTGCAACTTTGCCCACAGCCAGCACGTTGTGGTTGGGATCCTCAATGACAGACCACTTCACAACTGTTAGGGTACATCTAGACTACACGCTTCTTTCGAAAGAAGCTTTTTCAAAATAATCTTTAGAGAAAGCTTCTTTCAAAAGAGATCATCTAGACAGCCACCACTTTTTTCCAAAAAACGATCCTCTTTTTTGAAAGAGAGCACCCAAGCAATTTGGATGCTCTCTTTCGAAAAAACCCTGTTTGCATTCAAGAACGCCTTTTTTTGAAAGAACTCTTTCAAAAGAAGGAGTTCTTCCTCATAAAATGACGTTTACCACTGTCAAAAAAACCTCCACATTATTTCAATTTAATTTTGAAAGAACATGGCGGCTAGTGATGTTAAATTCTCAGGAATAAACTTTCAGAGAATAGTCTCGAGAATGTTCTTGAGAATATTCTCCAATGTGAGAATTTTTGAGAATTTTCTCTTAAATACTTCTTAAATAGTTTTTAAGGAATTTTACTATTTATAATAATGTCTTTCTTTAATAAAACTTCAAGAATCATGAAAGTTTCCAATTTTTAAAATGAAAATTTGGGAAAGTAAAGAAAAAAAGACAGAGGTTTAAATTACTAGAACTTTTATTACAAATCTTCTGTTGCAGGATACAAATATTTTTAACTTTCTGGATTAAATACAAGTCTAATCAGAATCTGCACTTTCCGAATCTGACCCATATATTTCTATCTCTTCTTCTTCCTCATACATATCCTTTTCTTCGACTTCTTCTTCTTTCTCTTCAGCATCATCAATTTCTTCTTCCTCATTTCTCTGGTCCTGTTTCCTTTTTCTCTTGGGTTGTGTCTAGACTACATGGCTCCGTCGATGGAGCCATGTAAATTAGATTATTCGGTATAGTCAAAGAAGCGGGGATTTAAATAATCCCTGTTTCATTAAAATAAACATGGCCGCCACGCTGTGCCGACGATCAGCTGATCCGACATAGCAGTCTAGACACGGCAGTCTAGACATGGATCTGTCGGCTGGGGAAGCCCTTTGCTGACCGATCCTGTAAACCTTGTTTCACGAGGCATAAGGGATCGGTTGGCAAAGACTTCCCCAGCCAACAGATCCACATCTAGACTGCTGCGCTGTGTCAGATCAGCTGATCATCGGCACAGCGTGGCAGGCAGCCATGTTTATTTTCTCCATGCAGGTTTCCAAAGGCTTTCTGCCTACGCCTGTTGTGTTTCAGTCAGCTGCTTTTAAGTGACAACTCAGTATCAATTTTATGTGGTACCCTATGGGCAGCTACCCTGCTATAATCAAGCATACCTCTCACCCTGGGAGAGGAGCCTAATTTACTGATTGAAGACAGGTTAGCCAAGTACATAGATTTGGTATGTTCATTCTTAAAGGCAGCATAACTCAACCTTGGATCTGTTGACTTATAGACTTGGGTTCTATTCCTGGTTCTACTGTGTGAGAGATCTTGTCCAAATCTCAGTTAATTTTTTTGTGAAATGGGAGAATGATACTTGCCTCTCTCCTTGGTAGGCTAAGGGAGTGTCTGAGGATATGCTCAGTAATAATGACTGAAGTGCACAGAAACATGAACAGCAGGCAGTGCAAGAGGTGACCTTAGAACTCATGGTCTCCTAGATCCCAGTACAGTGCCATCATGTGCCAACAGTGTCCGTCTGCTATGTATATTGGACAAACTTCTCAGACACTTCGCCAAAGAATCAATGCACACAAAACAGACATCAGATAGTTTCACACACACAAAAAAAACAGTTTCTTGCCATTTCAACCAGACTGGGCATTGTCTCAATGACCTGACTACATGCATCCTGCTTCAAAGGGACTTTAACACAAGACTACAAAGGGGAAGCCTCAGAATTGGCATTCATGCTTAAATTTGATACTTTACAAATGGGCCTGAACAAAGTTGCTAATTATCTTACCCATTACAAAGATAGCTTCCCCAATTATCACCCCTAATACCATTATCTCATAGACACTAACCTCCCCCCCCCATCTCCCCCCTCTGTTCTAAAATGTGATTTGTTCACTTTGTTTTGATTGTATCCCTTTGGTATATATGGTCATGCCAATTTTCTTCCACAATTTGATCTGAGGAAGTGGGTCTGGCCCACAAAAGCTCATCACCTAATAAACCATCTTGTTAGTCTATAAAGTGCGGCATAGTCATACATTCATATAACACTTTGTCTTTAACTGTTTTATGAAGGAAATAATCCCACACATCACTTTTAGGCTTAGTTCTTCTTTTCATACTGATTAAAACACAATTACACCTTTCACAAAAGAGAATAAATGTGTTATTGCCTCTTTATATACTTTTTGTGATGCTTCCAGAAAGTTCCATAACAGTCAGAACTCCTGACTCATGAATGTTCTAGAAAGTTCCATAACATTCTGGAATGTTCTATAATGTTCTCAAACTATCTTGAATGATCAAGAAAGCTCTTAAACATTCAGGGTGTTCTAAAAGTTGAATACAATATATTATTTCAAGAGGAAATGAAAAATTAGAAAATTCTCAATAATTCTCGGGAAATAATCTTTTGGGGAATATTCTCAGAATATTTTCGTTCTCAGAGAATATTCTCCAGAAAATATTCTCACCTCACATCACTAGTGGCGGCAGTCTAGACACAAGTGAAGTTTTTTCGAAAAAAAGCCACTTTTTTTGAAAAAAACCTGTAGTCTAGACTTAGCCTTAGGGTGCATGTACATTAGACCCGTAGGTCGAAATAAGATACGCAATTTGAGCTACACATATTGCATATCTTATTTTGATCTAATTTCAGAAGAGCTTATTTTGAAATTTGGCGCTGTCTGCGCAGCACCAAATTTTGAAATAAAGCACCATTCTGACAAGTCCCCTAGCCCTTGTGGAACGAGGGCTATAGGGATGCTTGAATAGCATGTCTGTTATTTTGAAGTCTATTTAGAAATAACAGGCACATTTAAAGATGCAGAATAGTTATTTCAGGATACGGCTAGTATCCCGAAATAGTACCAATGGACATAGCCTTAGAGTCCAGGGTCAGGGGCCGATGGAGTAAGGTGTGCCCAGACCTAAGACTCCTTACCAGTTTTAGTGGCCTGTGCCTGTTGGTTGTAAGTTTTGTAATCTATTTTTTAAATTCTATTGTAGGATCTACTGTAATAGTGAAAATATCACCTACACTTTGAGATAAATTAGCTTTGTAACTAGAAGCCGCATCTCCTGAATTCACCTGAGAAATTAATATGCATGTTTTTCTGGACAAGTTGCATCCATAAAGGGCAAATATAACTATTCCTTCATTCTACAACTGTTTTGTGTTGAATTCTTTGGATAAAGAAATAGAATGATCTTTTAAGGTTTTATTAATTTCTATGCCAGAAGCAGTTAATGCCTCCTATGTATCACAAGCCTGTCTGGATTATGGGATCTTCACTCTGACAAGGATCATAGAATCACAGAACACTAGAACTGGAAGGGACCTTGAGAGGTCATCAAGTCCAGTCTCCTGCCCTCACAGCAGGATCAAGCACTGTCTAGATCATCCCTGACAGGTGTCTGTCTAACCTGCTCTTAAATATCTCCAGTGATGGGGATTCCACAACCCCCCTAGGCAATTTATGCCAGTGTTTAACCACCCTGACAGGCAGGAAGCTTTTCCTGATGTCCAACCTAAACCTCCGTTGCTGCAATTTAAGCCCATTGCTTCTTGTCCTATCCTCAGAGGCCAAGTAGAACAATTTTTTCTCCCTTGTCCTTATAACACCCTTTTAGATACTTAAAAACTGCTCTCAGGTCCCCTCTCAGAAGGCAAACTAGATTGGGGGAAAAAAATGACGCTCTATTTTTAACATTTTGCCATTACCTTACATTTTTATTTAGAATTGAATAAAGTGAAGGATGCAGCAACCAGTCTGTGTCTGTTTATAAATGTTAGAAAAGTATTGGAAGGAGAAAAATTGCAGGATTCTACTCCACTGCCATCTGTGGAACTTTAAACTGCTCGTTTTAACTCGCTTATTAGGAAGTGTATTGTTTGTAGAGAAAGGGGACACTTAAAAAATGTGTATAAAGAACTAAACAAAAATAGCCTGAAGGGTAAAAATGCACAAACAGATGGAGAGAGGCCAAACAGATCTGCAAAACTGAGTGCTTTGCATTTCACCTTGCTTGAGTTAATGGTTTCCCAGTAAATTGATCCAAAGTTGTCTTCCCTAATAGAATTAGGAAGAAAAATCTAAAACACAAAGTAAATAAAATCTGGTATATGCCTATAAATTAAATAACTGAGTACTTTATCCTCATATCCTCATAATATTATTTGTTGAAATACCAACTGCCTCAGGTGGATTGTATGTGAATCTAGCTCTATTAGATTCTGTTACTCACCATAATACCCTATTTCTTTTAAGCTGCGTAATGCAGACTCTCAAGGACAATGCTGTGGAGAATTGAAAGGGCCTACATTCTTTTCACTCACTCTTTTGCCATACAATTTATTTGGGGTGAAGAGAGGTGGAGAAAATATTTCTCCTTGCAATATGGCAAGATTCACCTACTGAGGAGGCAAGTTTATAATATTGAATTATGGACTGATTATATGACCTTGAAGTGCTTTAAGTTTAAAATCAGTTCATATTAACTAGTTGATAAAAGTATCATATTTATTTCCTCACAGTAGTGAAAAGGCAAGTTGTAAATGTTCCATTGCATCACTCAATGAAGACAGTAGTTCTAACTAGATTTTATTCTCCCAGGGAACAAAATAACAAAATGACTTCAGTGGGCCTAGTCATAGTATTAGTCATTTCTTCAACTCATGGACAGGGTTGGGAACACAATGCATGAAACACACATGTGAAACAGGTAAATTTTGCTACCCAATGGTTAAAATGAGATTATGTCCATTGACTTCAATGAGCATACGCAGTGTTTAATACCATGAGTAGTCTCAGTCAGTTTGAAGCCCGTTCATGGCAATAAATACTGTGCTCAGCAGGATTTTCAGCAGCAAACCAAATAGTTTTTAAGAGTGAAAAGAATACAATAAATGTGAATTGTTTTATTACAAATGAAGGGCCTAATTTACCAGTGCATTACCAAGTTGATATTGGTATAACTCCATGGAGTTACCCTAGTTGAAAAACTAGATACATTTCAAGTAGTTATACTAGCATGAACTTGGACTGAGGAAGTGGTGAATCAAACCCAGTGTATTCCATGAATAGTGTTTGTTACAACATAACATTTGCAGATGTGATGTTCATTTTTTCTTCTTTTTCACTCTTTTTTATGAACAGCATTGCATGGAGTTAATTTGATCATCAAACATCTAAATGAAATATTTTTGAGCCAGTCTTTGGGTTAAGTTACCTACTGGAGTGAGTCATTTTCCGTAATGAAAGTGAGTGGAAACAGATGGAGAATGTTTTTATATCCCCACATCATTAGCTCAGATAAGACTGACATTCACTGAAATTTTAGACTTCACGTCTCAAATATTTTAACAAGAAAATATCAGTGGAAGGTAGTTAATAGATTTACAGTAAGAACTAAAGAATGGATTCCAAATCAGTCATTAATATGTTTTCTGGTCAGTGCAGGAACAAAACCTGTGTAGGCAGAATTCCTTATTATAGTATACATTTTTGCTCTTCAGCTATTGGGTGGAGATTAATATTATACATACATCAACTAATCAGTATAACTAATAAATTATTAGGATTTCTCATCATAGTAAATACTACACTTTGTAATTAATGTTGGCAAGACCATAATCCTCAATTCCCATATGGACTAGGTAAGTAGTAGTATCTATATATTATAGAAAGGCAGGACACAAAAGTCAGAAGTTAAATCAGTGGAGTTTCTGGTTGCTAACTACCTCTACAGCATGTCCTTTGAAAGTATCTATGGCATTACTCTACATCCAGAATAAACTTAAAAAACCAACAAATGGTCTGGTAGCACTTTATAGACTAACAAAACTTGTAGATGGTATCATGAGCTTTCGTGGGCACAGCCCACTTCTTCAGATGACTGGAGTTTTGAGTTTAGGATGTGCAACCCATCTTGGAAAATGATCCCCTCACTCTCAGAGGCCTTTGGGGAAAAGCCTATTCCCTCTTACAGACAACCCCACAACCTGAAACAAATTATTTCCGGTAACCATGCCACACAACCACATCTTAAGCACCCAGGAACCCAGCCCTGCAATCAGCTATGGTGCCAATTCTGCCTACATATCTATACAAGTGAATTCATCACCGAAGCCAACAACATAAGCTACCAAATCAAAGACTCATTTAATTGCACATCCAGTAATTTGATCTATGCCATCAAATGCCATCAGTGCCCCAATGCTATATATATTGAACAAACTGGACAGTCCCTACGGGAAAGAATCAATGGACACAAATCAGATATATATAAAGGGAATATACAGAAACCTGTTGGAGAACACTTCAATCTACCTAATCACTCTTTGAAAGGTCTCCAGGTGGCTGTCTTGTCACAAACCAATTCTACAAGCCAAATACACAGAGAGACATTGGAATTACAATTCATCCACAAATTCAATTCTCACACTGATGGCCTCAATTGAGATAAAGGATGGCTGGGACATTATCAACCTAACATTCAATGAAGGTGCCAACAGCTCTTTGTCTGTGTAGATTCTTGACTTAGTGCCCTTCCTATCTAATTGCTATCCTATGATCTTTATCTGCTTCTTTTACCTATCCAATCTTTAGGTGTTTATAGACTACCAGCTCTGCCTACTTGTTTTTCCCTTTGATAGTTTCATACCCTCTGCCCTTGTTTCCCACCCCTTTCTTTTTTTTTTCCTTCCCCCGTTACCCTTCTCCCCCTATTTATTTTGGGTCTGCACATCCTAAACTCAAAACTCCGGTCATCTGAAGAAGTGGGCTGTGCCCACGAAAGCTCATGATACCATCTACATGTTTTGTTAGTCTATAAAGTGCTACCAGACCATTTGTTGGTTTTTAAGTTTATCCTGTATGGACTAACTCAGCTACACCCTGAAGCTTCTATATCCAGAGTTAATGGTATTGTGTAAGGTTTGGCAATAATGGAATAACTAGAAATTGTGTCCAGAAAAAAGTCCAAGTACAGATACAGTAACAAAAAAGGAACTAAACCTAATCAGAAATGCATGGCAGAAGAATAGTAACAGTTTATCTGTTTAAACCCTATTCCTGCAAGATGCTGAACATTTCTCAACTTCTGAGTCCTCTAAGCTTCTGGGACTACTTCTGTGAAGGTGCTCTGCATCTCGCAGTTTCAATGACAGAGCAGAATGCATCCAGATAATTTAAATAAAGATATAGAAAGCAGACTGAAACATGACAAAGGAAGTTGGATAGATGCAAAGGCTCAAAACTGACTAGAAAAGTAAATATCCTTTTATTTTGTGGAGCTGGGTATGTCTTTAAAAGTAAGGAATTCATTAAAGCACAAAAGATTCAGGAGCATGACATCACGTCTGATTCATGAGTATCAGAAACAAAAGTGGTTATGTTTTATATTGATATAGAAATGCCAGAGGCCAGCTTGCCTTTGTATGGGAAGAAAATTATTATAGCCTATTGCAGATTTTTCTTTGTTTTAATTAAAGATTTTTCATATTTTATTACAGGAAAAATCCATAAGCTATTGATTCTGAATACTCTAGATGATCATAATGGTAAAAAGTAATAGTTTTCAGAAATACAGTAGGTGCCAGAATAAGGATCAGTCAAACATGGTAAAGACTTCAATGGAGCTGTATCAACTGAGGATCTGGCCCTAGTCCACCTATAGAAATACATAGCTCATGCAAATTAATATTTTCAAAGAAGTGCATAAAAAGCTGCATACATTTCATTAATAAATAATAGTGTTTAGAAACTTATTTTCTATGCAAAACTTTGAAAAAATACTTTTCTGGGACTAATGGATGACATAGATAATTTAATTCAGATAAATGAAGAATAATGGTGACTTTGATGAGACTTTATTACAAGACTTCACACCCCAAGCCGCATGAGACATGAAAAGAAAAAAGAAGAAACCTGACACTAGTGAGTTTGCATGGGGCCAGAGTGGGGAGGGGATGAGTCCACAGATATCATCTGTGTATGATTATTAAAAGAACAACAAAAGGCAAATATCTTTACTTAGCACGACAATTTTGACAGGCCATTCATAGACTAGTCTAGGTCTGAAAAAATATATTGTGACTAAAAAGGAATAAAAACAATAGTAAAGACATCATAAATTGAGAAGATTAGTGCTTCCAGAATGAAATGTAGGAATCAAAGTCTGCCAGATGAAGTATAAGGAATGTAAACAGTGTAAATATACTGATAGAAAGAAAATTCTTTCAATTATACTAGAAGAAACCAACCAAGAGAAAACTATTTGACTAGCCGCATCAATTCTATTAGCAGTCTGTAAAAAAAAATTGGCTAAAGCTGATGGCCCAGTTTCAACATAACTTCATTGATTTTGATGGGGAAACTACTAATTTGCATGAGCTGAAGATCTAACCTGACAGCTTTAAACTAGTATTTAAACTTCTCCCTTTTAGAGGAAGAGGCCTAAAATAACACAAGGCTCAATATTTGTTTATTATACTTTGGAATAAGAAAGTTCACTCATGATATAAAAAACCTTAGCACTTATAAACAGACTCTACAAAGCATCATGAAGTTCTGAGTATCCCTGTCACCCTGTCAGTATCTCCCAAGAGGCAGTGAGCACTTTTCATTCTTGCTCAGGTTCACAATGCCTCTCATCCTCAGGGTCCTTTAGGCCTTGTCTTCACTCTGCAAAAGATGCATGCTACCATGAGCGATCTTCCGGAGTTTGATTTAGTGAGTCTAGTGCTCTTGCGAAGAGTAAAGGAAGCCACTGGGAACATTTGCTATGTATTCTATGTAGCCAGAGTTCCGTACCTTAAGCTGAGCTTCCGGGTCTTAGAAAATATGAATAGAGCAACAGGGGTTCAGTCCAACTTGCAGTGAATGGGAATCTTTATATTTGTTTTTAGTAAGAGTTGGATCTATCCATGAATGCCTACTCTCTTTCTTCAACTAAAAGGATCCAATATAATCCTAATTTAACTGAATAGTGACAGTGGAGTTGTCTCTATGTGTGGTTTAATCTCACAGCATGGAACAGTACACTACACCCACTAGGGGTTACATAATTCTCCTAACTGAGGAAGCATGTCCTGAACTTCAGAGACATCCCAGTTGAAATCCTGGACAAGCCCCCACTTTTAATGTCAAAAGGTAGAACTGAACCTGGGACCTCTAGAGTTTAGTGCATGAGCCTCTATCACTTGAGCTAAAAGCAACTGGTTTAATTTGTTTCAAGTACTTAACCAGAGACCGCACTCAAACAGGAGACAACACCCTTTGCACCTAAATTGTTCACTCCACCACATTGAGGGTATGTCTAGACTACATTTAAAAAAAAAAACTGCCCTTTTTTCGAAAAAACTTCACCTGCGTCCACACTGCAATCACGTTCTTTCGAAATTAAATCGAAAGAACGCAAGGGTTTTTTTTGACATTGGTAAACCTCAAATTACAAGGAAGAACACTTTTTACAAAAAAGCTTTCAAAAAAAGGCATGTGTGGACACAGAACAAGGACATTTTTCTAAAGAAGAGGAAATCGAAAAAAGCACAGGTGCCCTGGTGGCCATTCTGTGAATAGCAATCAGGCTTTCTTTTGAGAGAGCATCCATGCAGTCTGGACGCTCTCTCTTGAAAAAGCAGATCGCTTTTTCGATCCAGTTTTGAGGTGTGGATACTCTCTTTCGAAAGAAAAAGCTTCTTTCGTAAGAAACTTGCAGTCTAGATGTACCCATAGAAAACTGTAAAGGAGGAGCATTTTATTAATCCCTACTCCATTATTTTACAATAATAACTTTGTGATATGAAATTCCAAACATATGGCTTATATCTGCCTTTGGGCTTCAAGGAACTACCCATGGATTAAACTTGTTTGAAACACAACCCCAGCATTAACTACAAGGAGGAGGAATAAACATAGAAGGATCAACACCTCACCTTGTGTAAATGAGATTTCAGTGAAGCTGTTCCACTTGGTACCAAATGAGCATTTGGTGCAAGATGTGCAACTTCAAAGGGTGTCTAGTACAAAACTGGTTGTAAAGGAAACAATGTTTTTTTGGCGACTTCATTGGTGTAAAATGAAATAATGCAGTGGCGAACTGTGCCATTCATTAATGCATCAATTTGAATATTGTGGGACAACAATTAAAATAATAATTTTATATATTTTAGAAGTGGCAATAATGTGACAACTTTTTTCTTCATGAATTTTAACTTGAGATGGATTTTATACATGGCACAATACCTCAATAGGCCAAAAACTGAAAACAGCTTTTAAGTACTTTTACTATATAGTGAACTGTATTTCATTTCACTATTTCATTTTTCTCCACACACTTTCACAGTCAATTCTTAATATAGGATGGCACCTTTAGATATTCACCATTTTTAAATACATTGCTAGATGTACAGTTTACATTTATTCACACAGTCTGAACAGTTTGCTTTTTTTAAAACAACATACAGGTGGAATTTGTAATGTCAGTGTAAAGCCTACCTAAATCAAATGAGAATTGGGGTATGGCTAAGAAATATACTCATCTCATTAAATCAGCTGTCTATATCTTATATCCCACTGAAGTCAATAGGAATATCTCCATTGACTCCAATAGGCTTTAGCAGCAGGCTAGGGCCTCGGCCGGAAGAGATGATGCCTCAACCAGTCAGGTCTTAGCACCACCCAGACCGCCGCGGCATGCATCTCCATTCCCATCCCTCAGAGCCATGTGGAACAGTACTCTAGCAGCACTTTGAAGGGTCTGGGCCACTTTAAATCTCTGGGCCCTTCCTCTTTTTCCCATGAGCAGTCCTGAGCTTTAGATCAGACTTGTTGCTCAAACCAACTATACAACCTAGTTATGAATTGTGAATCTGCTCTGTACACTAATATAGACAGAACCAGCCATCTTGGAATCCTTCTTATGTGCATTGCAATCGTTGGTCTGGTCTTCGTGTTGCCTCATTGTGTTCACTGGGATGACTCATGTTAAGTTACTCATGTTTGTGTTTGAAGGAATGGGGCAAAGTTACAGAACTGCTGAGATTCTGCTGTGGTGCAGGAACTGAATGCTCTGGTTTCTCATTATTTCTCCATATTGTATATCTTTATTGCTATGCGATACCCACATCTAGCTATACAATTGCACCTATTTATACTAATTGCATACCATGATTTGAACGTGTGTTTTTAATGTGAGGATTTTAATTATGTAATATGAATAATATAACATAGAACACAATTGTTCTTCACACATTTACAAGTTTTGCACCCTCAATAACTATTTTATTTCATAACTTTGCTCATACCTAGGTTCACCTTTATCACAGTCAGTGGAGAAATCCAAATCAGCCACAGATATAAACTGGTATTGAATCTGGTCATTGTTGTAGGACTTAGAGCCAAAATGAGCAGAGCTGAATTTTAGCTGTATATGAAAGAACTTATTTATTAAGTGATCTAATTCATCTATGGTAGTAATGTCTCCTGATCCTTTAATAGTGCTCACACATCCTCTCACATAAGGGAGGATGAACTAAGAATTGATGACATGAGGAAGGCTGACATTTAATATATTTTTGC
This sequence comes from Rafetus swinhoei, assembly GCA_019425775.1. Taxonomy (NCBI): domain Eukaryota; kingdom Metazoa; phylum Chordata; order Testudines; family Trionychidae; genus Rafetus; species Rafetus swinhoei. Next base: position 181,774,325 of record CM033437.1, on the reverse strand, counting down.
TTCAGTCTTTAATAAAAGTGCTAATCGTGACCAGATACTCAACATGATTAATATGATCAACAAGAGGGAGAGAACCAGGCTAAAGAATAATTTAAATGTATTCAAGTTGGCAGGCCTGATGAAATTTATTACAAGATACTTAAAAAACTATTTGAAGCAATCTTGGAACTGTTATCTTTGAGAAACTATGGCCTCTGAGGGTGAGGTTCCAGAGAATTGGAGAGTGACAAACATAATAGCTATAAGAACATAAGAACAGTCATACTGGGTCTGACCAAAGGTCCATCTAGTCCAGTATCTTAGTCTACGTCTGCACAGCAGGAGTTTATTTCAAAATAATGTTGAAATTCTGTCATGTTGGAGAACTTCTTACTCCGATTCCTGTAATCCTCATTGTATGAGGAGTAAGGGAAGTCAGAGGAAGAGTGCTCTAATTCGAAACAAGTGCTGTGTAGATGCTCCCAACCTCAAAATAAGCTATTTCAAAATAAGCTACTCAATTGACGTAGCTTAATTTGCGTAGCTTATTTCAAGTTAAGCCCTGCTGTGTAGATGTACCCTGAAGCATAACAAGTTCATAAGGAATAGCCTGCATGGATTTATCAAGCACAAATCATGCCAAACCAACCTTATTTTCTCCTTTAACAGGGTTATTAGCCAAGTGAATAGTGGGAAAGCAGTAGACATGATATATCTTTAGTTTAATATGGCTTTTGACAAATTCTTTGTGGACAGAGGGTTCTCCAGAGGGGACTGAGAGCCGGCGGCAGCCCTAGTGTGACCTAACATTAACCACTTAACTGATTAATGGGAATTTACATCCCTAAGGAGATGTACTGCAACTGCATTTTTTGGAAGTTACTGCAAAACTATCAAGTGTCCTCAGTTTCCACAAGCCAGAATGACAATTCTGAACTAACCATGACAATTACAGCATTGTGAAGACCATGTCACTAATCTTCACCACCACTGCTTGAAAGGTACATTTCCCATGGAGGTCAATGGGGTTGGGCTATTTTATATGTAAAGCTACTGTCAATACCATGGTGGCAATGCCTATATTATGTAAATAATACCTAATAATAATTGACAAATGAGACCACTTCCCAACCTGCTTACAAAGGGCCTGATCCAGTTTAAACTTTAAGCTTGGACTGGACCCATAGCAATCTGCTGACATTACCCGAGAAGATCCAGTTAACATTTAGTCACCCTTCAAAAATATAAGGGACCAGTCAGTAAAAGCCCCACTGCATGGTAAAGGCCATCTTTTAAGAAAATTGGAGAGACTCTCACTGGATGTGGGGTCTTTAGCACAGGTTTGACTTTGTGTGTCAGAATAACTCAGAAATGTGTTGTCACAGCTAAATCCATTCAGGTCTAAGCAATGTGCAGCCCAAAGACAGAAGAACAAATACCTTGAAACTGGAAGTCAAAACATCTAACCTCTTCACAGAGCTCACAAAGAATTTGTTTACCCAGACACACAAGTCATGACAATCCTCTTTGGAAAGAGACAATACATCCTGCCTCTCTGTGTATGCACCAAGTGTTTTCATGTGATATCTTCATATGCTGTTTAAATCATCAACTGCTTGGATGAGGAAGACTCACGAAGAGTCTGCCCATTATCCACACAGGAGTGACACGGTGATTTCACTGGCATAGTAACAGACCCAATCTCTCTGGGAGCTCTTGTGGAGCAGCAGGGAGCCCAGGTAGGTTTCTTAGAGGGAGAGGCCTGGAGTGCCTCTATTTCACTGGATCGCAAATGTTTTGGCCTGTGGACCACCTTTCCGTGGACCACCAGTTGCAAATGGAAACTCACCATTAATTACATAATTATGCCTGAGCCATTTTGCTAGTGCTACAGCTGGGGAGAGTGGTTTAATATAAATTATTAAACAGATGAAGCATTTTAACTTTCTCATGTTAGTTTATCACATTTCATTTTAAATAAAGTAAAATATTAATTTATGTCCAACACAAAAGGTTTCTATTTTTTTAAATTTATGGCAGGGGTGGACAACCTTTTTTGGGTCAGAGGCCACTCACCCACTGAAAAGTCAGTTGGGGACCACACAAGTGAGAAGCAAAAATCTCCTCCCAAAACTCACTGTGGTGGCCCCCAACTGATACACCTCACTCCTCTGGTGCTCCAGCCCCAAGAAGCGAGGGGAATCAACATGGAGGACTGAAGTTCAGGTCTTCCCATAGGTCCGATTTACTTTTCTGGTGGATTTTATGCCCCCCCCTTAGGTTCTGGGGTGGGGACAAAAATGAGGGGTTCAGTGTGTGGGACAGGGCTGCCAGTGAGTGTGATAGTAATGGGGTGCAGGATCTAGGAGGGCAGCAGAAGGAGGAGAAGTTGTGAGGTCTGGGTCGGAGTTAGGGTGCAGAAGCAGGCTGAGAGTAAGGTGTCTGGTCACAGGAAGGGAGCAGGAAAAAGGGAGGGTGCAGTGTGTGGCCAGAAGGGAGGATGCAGAAGCAGACTGTAGGTAGGTTGAACTTCCCTGGTCCATCACCCTCAGGACCTGACTGGTACTGGATGAGGGGTTTTTCCAGACCAGGGGAGGTCATTTCAGGCCCCCTGTTGCTGCCCTCCTCCCACTGGGCTTCCCAGAGCCCTAACCCCTCCCTGCAGCCCAGTTGAGCCAAGTGCCGGTTCCTGGTGTCTCCCCGTACCCAGCCCAGCTGATCCAACATCCCCTCGTAAATTACTTGCTTTCACACACTCCCAACAAGCACAGCTCCTGCTGCTCCTTTTGGCAGATTCCCAAGCAGCAGGGAAAGCCTGAAGTAAGTGTCCCTGACTCATTTTCTCCCAGCTGAGGGAGGAGGAGGGCAAACAGCAGCACACAGCTGCTTCTAGCTGCCTTTGGGGCTTTTGGGGACATTTCAGTGCTTCACGGGACACCTGGATAGAAGATTAAAAATTGGGACTGTCCTGGAAAATCCAGGATGGATGGTCAGCATAAGTATAGACTAGGCCCTGCAGTCTCTATTTCTCAGTTACTAGTTCTGGAAAAATGAACCTGCGCAAAACACAGACACACATGACATACATTTGGTGGAGATAAAAAGGGGGGAAAGGCCAATATAAAAACAAATTAGAAATCAAAATACCATAATCCAACTAAAGGCGATCAAAATCTCTCCATTGGCTTCAGTGGGAATTAGACTGGCCAGAGATAGGAGATTTACTGAATTATTGTGAATTTTCATTCCCTGAACTACAATATTTTACACGAACCTTACTGTGAAATACAAACAGCAGGGAAGCTCAATTGTCTTTAATAACTCAAGTCAGGATTGTTTTGAAGTGCTACTTTGAAATAAGATCAATATTAATATGAACCTCAATGAAATTAAAGGTCAGCCTAATAAATAGATACACTTTTTAAAAATTAAACTCTGCAAACCTCAATGTTTATAGACTCAAAATAGTATTTTGAATTAAAATAAATATAATATATCCTTTTTAATATATGCCAGAAGCAGTCCACTTGTTCTGTCAATCAGATCTGAACAGAAAATTTTAAAAGAATAAACTGCTTGCATGGGTCATTATGCCCCAGGCTCCAAGTTAACTGAACTCAGTTTTCATTTTGCTAAAGTTGCCTTGTGTCAATGCAGGCTAGCACTTGCTTTTGATAAGTCTTAAGTACTGAGGTGTGATTTTGAATATTCACAGGATTTAAAGATCTTGCCTGGTTTTTTGGGGGCCGGGGGGTGGGGGGGAGGATGGAAGGGAAGGAATATTTTAACATAGCGAAAAAGGAGATTTTTCTTTATTCTGTAATATTGGGGAAAGGCACTGAAAGACATGAGAAAAATCTGATTATCTTTTTTTCAACAAAATATCCCAGCCCTATTAAATATTTTAAAAGTACTTTATTAGTACAACACTTTGTAAATATGAGCAATGTAAGTTCTTAATATTTAATACCCTGGGGCTAATTTTTTCCCCATAGACAATGGCATTGATCTCATTTACTATGTAACTCTAATGCTTTGAGTGACAATATGTAACATGGTATCTGTAGGATACCTTAGAACTAAAATTAGGACTTGTTCCCAAGTCCTTCGAAGTAAAGTGTCAGTCTTCTCTTTGATTTCAATTTTCATTGGATCGAGCTCTAAAGCCAACATTCTGCAACTGAATGTACACAAGCACAAAGCACAGAATCTGACTCTCTGAAAACAGCAAAGAATTTGAAAAAAAATAGAACCACTCTGAAAGTCTAGAGATAAGGTTTGTGCAGTTTAACAGAATAAGAACACAGTTACTGTATTATAAATCAGTGGGTTCTGCATTTAGTTTTTATTTCTATTTGTATAACAGGTGTGGTTCCTCAAACTCATTTGTTAACTGTTATATCAAGAAGTTGAAACACAATATGTGATATTATTTTATTACAGCTTTTTAAAGTTAGTAATCAGTTACCAATCATATCTTCTAAGTTTTCAGTCTGCCATAAGAACGAGACAAGCAACCAATCAATTCAAAAATTGATCAGATGTTCAGAAAAAAACGAGATCCAGTTCCATTATCTGACGACACCCAAGTTCTTTCCAAATTCTCATGAATAAAATCCATAGGTTTTCATTCTTCCTGTGTTAATCGGACCTTCTCTTGGATTCAAATTATAGTATCCACTAGTTTTCCAGCTGTGATGTTGTATTTCACTATCTCTCTATTCCTTTGGGGCTCTTTCTTTTCTAATTATTACACTAAGCAAAACTGGCTTTCTTTCTCGCAGCTTGATCACTTTTTTCATGCATGATACCATCTGCCTAATAGGCTTTTCTTATCTGAGACTGCTATTGTAGATTCTGCTGTACATCCCCAGAGATTTTAATGCATGTTTTTTCTCATTAAAGAAATCCCTTCTTATTTATAGCTGATTTCAGCAACAAGTTTTTCAGCCTCACCTAATAAAATGTACTAAGCTTTGTTGCATTAACATATAGCAATATACATTGAAGGGTATATTCTTTGTGGTTCGCATATATAGTTCTCAATAGCAATAATGGAAGTCAGCATATATCCCATGCTCTGTATCCTGGAACATGGACTTGAAAAGAATGGGCCAGATATTCCTCTGATGTATTTCAGCATAGCTCCATTTGCTTCAATAAAACTATGCAGATTTACATTAGCTAAGGACTGACCTAATACCTTCACTGTGATTATTTCTATTAGCCATACATATAATTAGTATTAGGATTGTAAAAAAACAATTAACTGTTCAGCTTCCAGTGGGTGGTATAGATGCTCTCCTTATACATGAGGTGCATTGACTGAACATAGATAAACTTGTGTTATTTTGTACTGCACCTAGATCCCTCCTACATCCCTTGTACCCCATATAAAACTTGTGACAAGAGTATCACACACACACACGCAACATGTATTTAGGAAGAAATATGTTGATTAATCATTTATTTTTATTACTGAAAATAAATAAATGAAATGTTTATCTTGAGAAAACAGCAAATGCTCAAACAGATCGGCTATCTGGGCATTTGGACCAGCATGAGAAAGTCATATTTGGAAAACTAGCCAGATGACATTTGTAGGACAGATCTCATTAGGAAATTAGATTGTTCTGACAATTATTTTCCTTCCATAGTGGATTTCTGTATTTCATGTCTTTATATACTCCCTAAAAGGGAGTTTTTAATTGACCCCAGTGATAATATAAGAGATTATGGATACAGTAACATAGGATGTCACCATGAGGGCTTTGGCTTCCTTGACCACAGGATGTTGTTCCGGGAAGAATTGAGAAGTAGAGATGGGGTCTACCTATGAAGGAAGGAGAAGAGAATATTTGGATACAGACTAACCTGGTGAGGAGGGCTTTAAATTTGATATGGGCAGGAGACAAATGCCCAAGGTAATTACAAAACACAGAGACCTCAGAGAAAGGTTGGAGTTTGGGAGGAGCATGGGCTGTTAGAGCAGAAATAAAGGAGAAACAAGAGAGAACATAGAGGAGAAATCAAATCAGGATCTTAGATATGTGTATACTGACATGAAAATGAGGTAGGATCAGAGACTAAAATAGGAAAAGATCAAGGTAAAAATTACTTAGACTTCTAGAAATCTTCAATTCACCAGAACCTGATGAAATATATCCTAAAGTACTCTAAGAACTGATTCAGGGCCTATCTGTCCCATTAGTGATTATGTTAAAAAAATAAAGGACTATGGAAGAGATTCTAGAGGACTGGAAAAGGGCAAACATAATGCCAATCTATAAAAAAGGGAAATAAGGATAACCTTGGAAATTACAGACCACTCATCTTAACTTCAATACCCAGAAAAGTAATGGAGAAAGTAATTAAGCAATTGATTTGCAAATCCGTAGAAGATAACAAGGTGATAAGTAACAACATGGATTTGTCAAGAGCCAGTCATGTTAAACCAACCTAACAGCTTTCTTTGACTGGGTAACAAGCCTTGTGGATAGGTGGAAAATCAATAGATTTGGTATAGCTTGACTTTAGTAAGGCTTTTCATATTGTCTTGCATGATCTTCTCATAACCAAACTAAGGAAATACAACCTAGATCCGTGGTCACCAACTGGTTGATCGCAATCAACTGGTCTATCACGAGGCCTCGACCAGTCAATCGCAAGGTGTTCGCCCTCCCCCCCATTTTCCCCCCAACCCCGAGAAGCCCCACTACCTACCTCCAGCGACAATGGAGGTAGTGCCGTCTTCCCGCGGGGTGGACAGAAGTCCTGCAGCTTCGCGCCACTTCCGGGGGTTCCGGAAGTGTGCTGGCTGCTCCCCTCCCACAGGTCTGTGGCATGCCAGGCGCTGCGGGAGGGGGGGTCGGCGGTTTCCCTACTCCGCGGGGGGGGGGGGGTCAGCCCAGGGGCAGGCGCGCGCAGGGGTTTCCCCGCGCCATGGGAGGGGGGAGTCGGGCCCGGAGGAGGTGTGCGCTGGCTTCCCTCAGGGGGAGGACTCCTGGGAGGAGGTGGGTGCAGGAGACTCCCTGCCCCCACTGCACCCCCACCCCCTCAGCCCCCTGCCCCCTGTTCCCTGCCCTCCCTGCCCCCTGCCCTCCATGCGCCCCCTGTGCCCCCTGTTCCCTGCCCCCTCTTCCCACTCCCCAGCCACAGAACTCTGTCCCCACTGGCACCCTGTCCCCTGCCAAAGCACCCACAAGCACCCTTCCCCAGTACTATGTCCCCTGCTCCCACCAACACAGTTGGGGCCACATTAGTGAAGCTTGGGGGGGGCGGGTTGGAGGAGGGTTTTTCTGCATCTCACTTGTGTGGCCCCAACTGACTTTTCTGTGGGTCAGTGATCCCTGACTCAAAACAGGTTCCCTGCCCTTCTCAGAAATAAAGACAATGCAGAAACTTTTTGTTTTTGACATAGTATTTTATTTAAAAATGAAGCCTGGCCAACAAACCCCCAATTGGGACCAAGCCCCCATCTGGCCACAGCATCATAACACTCCTGCACTCCCCTTTCACCAAGACCCTACATCTGAGCCTATCATACACTGGAACCCCCTGTCCTGAGCTCCTCACATACCCCAACCCAAATTCCTGAACCCTCACATCCAGAAGTCTGTGGCTTGCTTAGTACCCTAACCCTACATCTGACCCCAACACTGCCCGACCTGGAGACCCCTTCCCAAGCCAGCATCCCTTTATCCACCTCCTCCTGCATCCAGATTTCCTCCCAGAGCTTGCACCTCTCACCCCTTCCCACACCCAAATCCCTCATTCCCACCCCAGAGCCTACACAACCTGTCTCAACCCAATGAGGGTACGGCTAGACTGCAGGATTTTTTCAGGATTCCAGAGATATCCCAGAAAAACTCTTCTGCATCCAGGGATGTGTTTGTTCTTACGCTTCTTTTAGTGGAAGAGCAAACATGATCTTTCAATCACCCCTATATACCTCTTTCCATGAGGAATAAGGGGGCTTCCAAAAGAAGGGGGTTTTCTGACATTTGGTCCGGTCTAGACAGGCCAAATGTAGGAAAAACATCTTCCTACAGAAGAATTGGGGGAAAAAGCAGCAGTATAAGGGTTGGGGATAGCAAGTGACGGAGAGGAGGAGAATAGAGAGGAAGGGGTGGGGCTTCAAGGAAGGGGCAGGGCAGTAGATCTTGTCTTGATCTGTCATTTAAAAAGTGATCTTGGGTATAAAAAGGTTGGAGACCACTGACCTAGATAAACCTACTATAAGGTGAATGCATAATTGTTGGAAAAGCACTCCCAGAAAGTAGTTTTAAATGTGTCGCAGTCAAGATGGAAGGGAATATCAAGTCTCTGAAAGGATAATTCAATTCAATATCTTCATCAATGATTTAGATAATAGCATAGGAATTGCTCTCAAAAAGTTTATGGATGATACCAACCTGGAAAGGGTTTCAAGTGCTTTGGAGAACAGGATAGAAATTCAAAATGATCTGGACAAATGGGAGAAATGGTCTCAAGTAAATAGGATGGAATTGAAGAAAGGAAAAAATGCAAAGTATTCCATTCAGGAAAGAATAATCAGTTGCACACATACACAATGGGAAATGACTAACTGTAGGGAATAATTCTGGACACTGAATGCAGGTGAAAACAAGCTGAGGATTTACTGTACACCAGCACTGGTGGAGTACCAACCAGGGGTTAACCTGGAGAGCACTAGTTAATCAAAACATTACATTGAATTATATAGGCAGCAGTTAGGCCGAGTGGAAGCAATTTCATAGGTTCTGGCGGCAAGACATAATGAACACATAAGCCAATAAACTACGAAGGTTACACAGCATCTCCGCCCACCGCCAATTAAACATCTTATCAATAATACAGGTAGTTATTCCTAACAAGCTAAATAAGCCAACATAAACAAAAGACATGTTGATGGCAACTTTATCTGCTGAAATTATGATGTGTCTACTGTGGGGGTGAGACTGTCTTGCATTGGTGAGGTCCTTGGATCCAGGTTTATTATCTAGGGTTAAAGAAGACAGTTAGAACAGCTTTCGTGAACATTGTTTTGGTACCAGCCAGGGTCTTATCGGAGTGAGGCCCTCTCGGAATGTGGTTGCCAGGGTGACCAGGGTCATGGTGGCTGCTTGCTCCGTGTGTTCCCAGGCCTCAAATTTAGGATTTGAAAGAGTTCTTAGCAAGATACCATGGACTGCCTCAGTTTTGCAGAAGTACTGCAGAAAAGGATCTGGAGTAGATCACAAGCTAAAATTGAGTAACACTGTTGCAAAAAATGCTAAACAGCATTGTGGGATGTATTAGCAGGAGTGTCATAAACAACACAGGAGAAGTCATTGTTCCACTCTACTCCACATTGATTAGGCCTCCACTGGAATATTGAATCCAGTTATGGATGTCACGTTACAGGAAAGATGTGAACAAACTGGAGAAAGTACAGAAAAGACCAACAAAAATATTAAAGGTCTAGAAAACAACATTTGAAACAGGATTGAAAAAAGTGTTTAGTCTGGAGATGAGAAGACTGAGCGGGGACATAACTAACTGTTTGCAAGCACATAACATGTTGTTAAAGCAGGCATGAGAAAAATTGTTTTCTTAACCTCTGAGGATAGGACAAGAAGCAATGGTCTTAAACTGCATCAAGGAAAGTTTAGGTTGGACATTAGGAAAAACTTTCTGTCAGGGTGCTGGACTAGAAGACATGTCAAAGTCCCTTCCAAACCTATGTTTCTTTGATTCTACACTATTCAACATACAGGCATTAGAATCCAGCCCTATACAGCCAGGGCCTGGTAGATTTTGCCATTCAAAGTATTATAAAACTGAAAAATAATTTGTTAGAAAACATACTAAATTACTTTAGAAAGACAAGTTTCAACACATTCTGAAAACATAGGTCTGAAATTAAGATGAAACATTCATAGACATTTTAAAATAGTTGTGCTCTTAGCTTTTGCCATATGCCAGTGTGTTGTTACACTTTCCCAGGTACAGCCCAGAAGGGAAAATTGTGACACTATATTGTGTCACTAATTGTGTCACTTCCTTGGGAAGCTAAGGGGATTGAGATCATTCTGGGAATGAACAGAACAAGTAACCATCAAGTGAGCCATTCCCTGTTGTTAATTCCCAGACTTCTGGCAAGGGACACCACCTTGCCCATTCTGACTAACACCCATTGATGGACATGTCCTCCGTGAATTTATCTAATTATTTCTGAACCCTGTTATAGTCATGGTCTTCACAATATCTTCTGGCAAGGAATTCCATAGGTTGACCATTTGTTGTGTAAAGAAATACTTCCTTATATATGTTTTAAACCTGGTGCCTATTAATTTCATTTGGTGACCTTAGTTCTTTACTAATGAGTAAATAGCACTTCCTTATCTACTTTTACTACACCAGTCATGAATTTATAGATCTCAATCCCCTTAGCTATCTCTTTTTCAAGCTGAAAAGTCCCAGACTTTTTAATCTTGCCTCATACAAAAGCCATTCCATCTCCTAATCATTTTTATTCCCCCTTTTTTTTATTCTTCCAATTCCAATGTTCCCTTTTTGAGATAGGGCAACCACATCTGCATGCAGCATTCAAGATCTGGGCAGACCATGGATTTATATAAAGGTAATAAGATATGTTCTGTCTTATTATCTATCCCTTTCTTAATTATTCCCTCCAGAGAGATAACCGAATTAGTCTGTAACAGGAAACACTTAAAAAACAACAAATAATCTGGTAGCACTTTAAAGTCTAACAAAACATGTAGATGGTATTGTGAGCTTTTGTGGGCACAGCCCACTTCTTCAGATGACTGGAGTGCCTACATGTTTTATTAGTCTTTAAAGTGCTACCAGACTATTAGTTGTTTTTTAAGTTTTTAATTATTCCCAACATTCTGTTCACTTTTTTTTCGCCTGCTGCATATTGAATGGATGTTTTCAGAGAACATCCACAATTACTCCAACATCTTTCTGTATTGATAGCAACTAATTTAGATCCCGTCATTTTATATATTTAGTTGGGATTATGTTTTCCAATGTGCATTACTTGCCAATAAGAATTCAGATTGTGGCAACCTTCACTAACTCCCATTCTCAAGTTAAGACTGACACAATGCAACATTACAAAAACGAATCCAGAATTTCAAACACTGAGATGACTAAGATCCCCATGCATTAAAGAGCAATGTTCTATAGATACAAAATAATTAATCAATCCTGGCTCTAATTATACAGTAAATAATATGAATTACAATGATGTAATTTCTTAAAGAGAATCTGTAAGTAGAGTTTTGCCACTCAATGTTCTGTATATTTTAAAAGGGAACAAAACTACTCCAGTGGTCATAGACATATTTTTTTACTACTCCTAGAAGGACTTGCCTATTGTATTGTCCTGTCATTTCTAAGGATCTTTAAGAACTAACATATTAAAATCTCAGCGTCAAAAAGATTGGACTAAAATCATCCCTTCTCAGGCTCTATTGACTTCAGCAGTTTACACCAGTGATGGATTTGGCCCAACTCATATACACACGTATCACAATACTGCTTTCAGAAATACCAATTTATCACATCAATGAACAAGCAGCAAGGGGAGATTTATTAAAACCTCCCCAGCAAGCCTGATGTATGAGATAAGGGACCTACAATTGTACAAACTTCAGTTGCATGACACATGTCTAATAGGAACTTGCTTCGCTTACACTCATAGTTCCAGTTAGGGTTGGTTATGACTAACTCCTTCCCTTTGTCCAGTGGATTGGCAAATCATCTTGTCTTGCTTAGGTTATCACTTCCACATTCAAGCATACACACTGGTTACCAGTCATAGCTACAAAAAAGGGCCCAAGGGACTGTAGTCATGAGCCTTTGTCATAGTAGGTAAAAGTTCCAAAATATCTTTATTTTCAGTGCACCCTAAAACTGTTCAGTGGTTTAATAATCTTTATCATCCCAACAAATCCCTATTCTTTATCGTATAGTGCAATTTTCCATCTCATTTTTAATTCTGAAGGATAACCAAAGATATTATATTGTTCTGGGGCCTCGCTACCTCCTCATGATCCTGCATCCATGGAGACAGTACACCTTAGCTGTTCAGAGGGGATTAGGATTTGTTAGGCCCACACAGGGTGAGCACAACTTCTCTAACTTTGAAGTGAACACTTTTTGTGGGGTATCTTTGCATGTCAGGAATCAGGGACTACTTGAAGTTGGCTGAGGAGAAATCAGGAGAGCCACTGCTAGGCAGATCCATGGACTAGTTGTAGAGACATTCTGTACACTGGAAGTAAAGGCTTTCTCCCATCCCCCTACTTCCATATAGAAATCCTGAAACTCAGGGTGGGCAGTGGAATGATCATCTGGATTTTTATTCATAGGTTTCACATACTCTAACTTGAAATACAGCCAGCTTTGGGGTGAAATATGGCAGCCATTCTACACTAGCAGCCGTTTCCAATAGGAGAGGAAGAGATACATTTTAGAAAAAATAACACTATTAGAGTTAGAATTTGGCTAGATTAATATCGCCTTCTCCTGTGAGCTCATTAATGACAAGGAGTGGTCAAGGTCTGGTTTTGTGATAGATGACACTGCCAATGCTTCCTGCCCCAAACACCACACAGAGGGATTGCTTTTTTAGCAGCTCAGAAAGAAGAGTGACAGCTATTGATTTACCAGCACCATTTCCTACAGCAGCTCTTTTCTCGCTGGAAGTCTCCCATCAAAGTAGCAACCAGACCCAAACATCTTATGAGAGCTAATGAAATAACAATTGAAATCGGCTTAACAGTAGAAAGATCTATATGCTGGTAAAAGCATACCAGTCCATTTCACCTTATCTTCTGAGTGAAGAAAAAGGTTGAGCTCTCAGGATGTTAGTATTAGGAGAAAAAAAGGAGGTGTGAAAGTCTTAGGAAACTGGTAACGTAAAACAGAGCTTTTTCACTTCTCAAATCTGCCCCAAGCAAATAACGGTCAAATCTATTACTGACAGACAGATATTTAGTAAGTCCAGATTCCAATATCCATATCATTGAAAAGACTTTATAACCCTTCTTAGCAGCCTCAAATGGTAAGGAGTTGGAGCTACACTCTTACCCCAAATGGTTTTGCATCTAGGTCAGGGTTGAGGTTGGAAAAAAAATTGAGTTAGGATTATAATTATGGAAAAAAGCCACAAAAATTTTCAGGACCCCATTGTGCTTCTGGTTGTACAGGAACATACTTACAATCAAAACTGTATTATTGTCAGCATAGCTTATTCCAGTTCTTCCAAGCAAAATGACCTATGTTAGCAAAAGCATGGCTTTGCCACTATAATTGCATCTACATTAAGAACTTTTCCTGGCACAGTTATGTCAGTCATAAATCTCACGTCATCAAACCTCCCCGAGCAATAAGTTTGTTGGCAAAAGTCCTGGATGTAGCCTGTTCTGCACTTTCTCTAAGAAACTTAGTTTTCTCAGTGTCCTGCTTCCTTTCAATGTGGTCCCTTTCCAATCCTTCTGCCAAGTGTCTGGACCCAATTACAATATTGCCCAGTAGCCTTTTCATACACTGACCCTGAAACAATCTTCCTTCTCCCCTTCCCCCTGACTGTCTCTTTTCCCAGTCAGCTAGCCATACCACCTAGTATAGTGTGACTGAGATGATTGCTCCATTACTTGACACTTAAACCAATTCAGCCTCAATGGCTTGGAATCACAGGTCTTGTGAATAGACCAGTGGAAAAAAAGTGTTTAAACTGACTTCCATGATACTCAGAAATCCTGCATAAAGGCCACATTTTGGGAAACAGACCAATAGTCATTACTGAGCAAACTCCACCCCCAAGTAATCACACCTGCACTAGGTATGAGAAAAGCTAGGAACAGAAAACACATCTTCTTGATCCCAGCCTTATTCATGATACAGATTACACTGGTCTACAATTTTTTAGAAGTCGTCTGCTTCAGAGATAAAATGTGCTATTTATTATGTATTATGTATTATGTATTATGAATATGATAATATTTCACCTGTCCTGTTTATATAACACTTTAAAAATCAGCAAAAGGGTTATATAAATAAAATTTACTATGAAACAAAAGGCAAAAAAACTATTATGTACATAGTTTAGTCCTATTCAGTGTCTACTCGGTGCTTCTTGGCTTGTCTCTTGTATTCATTAAATGGAGCGTCTCTTGTCACTGTCCAGCAATAGTTTGCAAGCATTGATGGGCTCCATTTGCCCTGATAGCGTTTCTCCATTGTTGCAATGTCCTGGTAAAATCGCTCGCCATGCTCGTCGCTCACTGCTCCGCAGTTTGGTGGAAAAAAATCTAGATGAGAGTGCAAAAAAATGTATCTTTAGTGACATGTTGCAACCAAGGCTTTTGTATGCCTTGAGGAGGTTTTCCACCAACAACCTGTAGTTGTCTGCCTTGTTGTTTCCGAGAAAATGTATTGCCACTAACTGGAAGGCTTTCCATGCCGTCTTTTCCTTGCCACGCAGTGCATGGTCAAATGCATCATCTCGAAGAAGTTCACGAATCTGAGGACCAACAAAGACACCTTCCTTTATCTTAGCTTCACTTAACCTTGGAAATTTTCCACGGAGGTACTTGAAAGCTGCTTGTGTTTTGTCCATGGCCTTGACAAAGTTCTTCATCAGACCCAGCTTGATGTGTAAGGGTGGTAACAAAATCTTCCTTGATTCAACAAGTGGTGGATGCTGAACACTTTTCCTCCCAGGCTCCAATGACTGTCGGAGTGGCCAATCTATCTTGATGTGGGAATCTCTTGCACGACTATCCCATTCGCAGAGAAAACAGCAGTACTTTGTGTATCCAGTCTGCAGACCAAGCAAGAGAGCAACAACCTTCAAATTGCCACAAAGCTGCCACTGATGTTGGTCATAGTTTATGCACCTCAAAAGTTGTTTCATATTGTCATAGGTTTCCTTCATATGGACTGCATGACCAACTGGAATTGATGGCAAAACATTGTCATTATGCAGCAAAACAGCTTTAAGACTCGTCTTCGATGAATCAATGAACAGTCTCCACTCATCTGGATCATGAACGATGTTGAGGGCTGCCATCACACCATCGATGTTGTTGCAGGCTACAAGATCACCTTCCATGAAGAAGAATGGGACGAGATCCTTTTGACAGTCACGGAACATGGAAACCCTAACATCACCTGCCAGGAGATTCCACTGCTGTAGTCTGGAGCCCAACAGCTCTGCCTTACTCTTGGGTAGTTCCAAATCCCTGACAAGGTCATTCAGTTCACCTTGTGTTATGAGGTGTGGTTCAGAGGAGGAGGATGAGAGAAAATGTGGGTCCTGTGACATTGATGGTTCAGGACCAGAAGTTTCATCCTCTTCCTCTTCCTCGTCTGACTCAAGTGAGAATGATTCTGGTGCATCAGGAACCGGCAGTCCTTCTCCGTGGGGTACTGGGCGATAGCTGATGGAATGTTTGGATAATGCACAGTCCACTTTTTCTTCTTTGACACACCTTTCCCAACTGGAGGCACCAGAAAGTAACAATTGCTGGTATGATCTGTTGGCTCTCTCCAAATCATTGGCACTGCAAAAGGCATAGATTTCCTTTTCCTGTTCAACCACTGGCGAAGATTTGTTGCACAAGTGTTGCAGCATATGTGTGGGGCCCACCTCTTGTCCTGATCTCCAATTTTGCAGCCAAAATAAAGGTGATAGGCTTTCTTAACCATAGTGGTTATACTGCGCTTTGTGATGCAAAAGTCACTTCACCACAAACATAGCAGAAGTTATCTGCACTGTTCACACAAGTACGAGGCATCTCTGCTCACTTTGGCTAAACAGAAATGTGTCCTTGCAAAATCAAACACTGACAAATAAGAGAGCACGACACTGTATGATTTCTAGAGCTGATATAGGGCAATTTGTTCAGCAGAGTGATGTAAGCTTTATGATTGCATCATCCATGACTTCTAGGAATAACATGATGCAATTCATATCATGTATGATGCAATACCAGCTTCAGATTGCATCATTCATTGTTTTGCCAAAAAAGCAAGTACTGTCCAAA
Organism: Rafetus swinhoei; assembly: GCA_019425775.1. Taxonomy (NCBI): domain Eukaryota; kingdom Metazoa; phylum Chordata; order Testudines; family Trionychidae; genus Rafetus; species Rafetus swinhoei. The sequence continues at coordinate 181,758,282 of CM033437.1, read as the reverse complement.
CCCAGTCATAGATTTATTCATAGATCCAGTCAAAGATGTATTTTAGTCATGTCTGGTTTAAATTGAGATCCCTTCCCTTTATAACTCACTTATCCTCCGCAATTCCCAAGTCAAGGGTCGTATATACTGACCCAATAGCATATCTTGAAAACTAGAGCCAATCAATAATTTTAAGCATCATTTTCATTCTCAGTGACCCAGAATTAGTAAAGTTTGACTACATTTATTTCAGAAGCATTTTGGCTGTAGAGCAGTGTTACACCTCTGAAATCTAGGATTCTCTAGTCTGGCAACATCCATGGTCCGGCATGACCACAGATATTCCAAGATCAGAGAGTCCGGGTCCACTGTAGGGGGGTGGGATCCAGAAGCTGCGCATGGCTCAATTGGGCTGTGATGGGGGAGCCAGGACCCGGCACGTAGCTCATCTGGGCTGCAAGGGGGGCGGGGGGGGGGGGGAAGGGAGCCAGTCTGTGGCTCAGCTGAGTTGCAAGGAGGGGTGTCAGGGAGCCAGAGTATGCCTCAGCTGGGCTGGGAAGGGGCTGGGAGCTGGCATGGAACTCAGATGGGCTGCAGGGGGATCCAGGAAGCCCGGTGGGGTGGGAGTGTGGGTGGAGGTTGGCCACAGCAGGGGGCCAGAAATGACCTCCTCTGGCTCTGAAAAATCCCTCATCTGGGACCCGTCAGGTCCCGAGGTTGCTGGACCAGGGAGGTCCAACCTGTACCATCTTTTCCCATAAAGATGGACAGCTTGCTGTGTCATAATTATTGTAATAATGCAATAACTTTCATCTTAAGTAAAGACTTTATTGGTGCACACAACTGAGGACTTCAATTTCTAATGCTATCATTTGGGTATTTTTCAGTAATAAATTTAGTGTTCATGAAAGTATAAACCTTTATAATTTTTCAATCTGTAGGATTTGCCTTATTAATGAGTATGGAACCACAAGAGTCAATCCTCTTCCTCCAAGAGTTGAACTTGACTGGGGATGTGTACACTTATAAGTGGTTATTTAGTTTCTCGAAAATATTATGTTTACTTTGATCCAATGAGAGGGCTTACTCGTCAAAAGGATGTGTTGTGCTTCATCAAGCTAAAATAGTACATATGCAGTATTACCATAGAAATGGAAAAGCAACATAGAGAGAGTCATATAATCATGTGTGTAGCTAAATTGGAGCCACATGTCACTATGCATGAAAAACTCGCATGCTGGGATTGATTTTAAAATTGCCATGAGTGATGACTGGCAGTGTTTACAGTGACAGGCTCTAAGGCAGAATACAAGAGGAAACAACAACAAAAATGAAAATAAAAATAAAAAAACTTCACAGAGAGTCAAGATAAAATGTAAGAGGACCAGAGAGACAAAAAAGAGTAAGCAAATAAGAAAAACAACAAGAGTGAAGGAACAAGAGATGACAAATTAGGAGAATGAGGAATTGAAAAGATTTAAGATAGAACAATCAAAGCAAGATCTGAAAGGGGACTGGGAAAAGAGGAACTAAAAGACAAAAAGAGGAGAAAACAGAATAGACTGGGAAGCAGAGGAAATTTGAAATAATACACAAAACTGAAAAAAGGGAAGGAACAAAGAGTGGAGAAGAACAAAAAAAAGGACACAAATAATAGAAAATAAGGACACAAATAATAGAAAATAAGGCTTTGAGAGAAGAGGAAACACTGAGGACAAAGTGGTGAGAGTTAAAAAGAACTATATAAGAGATCGAGCTATTATAGAAGCTCTTTACTTCATTCTTCAAACAGATAAATAATAAATATATTTAATTTTTAATATGTATGAAGAATGACAATATTATATTTACACTACAGTATAATTTTGTAGACAATCTTTCTATTAAACGGCCACCGTTCTTGTCTGTCTGTCTGCCATGGGATTTTCAGCTTTCACTCACACATATGCATATATGTATATAAACATATGGGTGTGCATTGTATTTGTATAGCAAGGGTTGGAAGGGCTTCTGGAAAGTTCGATTTGACTGGGATGGGTTCCAGAGGCTTCTGGAAAGTTTGATCTGACTGGGATCACGCCCACACATTTGCTTACCTTGAAAGGTGGATCAAAAATGAATATTCGGACAAGACCAACCATCATACACACCCCTCAACTTTTCATACACAAGAGATAAAGAAGGCTACTTCTATAGCTTGCTGTTTCTTCACAAACATTTTTTAAAGGAATCTGAGCTTTTGGAAGAACACAGAACTGCCGAACAAGCCTTTATTGCCAATCAAGACTTTTTGCAATCAAGGAACAGTAACATCGAATAATTCCGGCAATTTGAACAAAAAATCGAAGCTGCCATCGATCAAATGCAGATAGAAAACGGCGAAGCTCAACAGAATGGAAATCCAGATGAAATCCAGTTGATTGAGGTGGAAGAATCGAACTTTAATATTCCTGATGAAGATTTCGAAAGTGGAAGATCTCGAATGAAATTCAAACAGAGACAACTGATCAACTACATTATATCCCACATTCATTGCAAGCTATTATCCACAGATCAAAATCCAGCACCACCATCTCTCTGGTTGTTCGACACTGGAGGCACCTGCACTGGCAAGACATTTCTACTCAAACTGCTGATTGAGCTGATTTGTCATCTTTACTGACCAATACACCCTGCTGGGACCTTTGTCAAAGTGGCATCCCCCACTGGAGTAGCTGCACTATCGGTATATGGCCAAACGCTGTACTCAATGCTCAAGTTACCCATTCAAAAAAACCGCCACATGCCCTCTTTGCCATCCTTGTCTGCAGATTACCTTCAACGTAAGCGATGCCAATGACGTAATGTGAGATTCGTTATCATTGACAAAGTTTCTATGATACCATATGAGTGGTTAGTCTACATTGATCGTCAGTTAAGAGAACTTAAAAATATTGATGAACTTTTTGCAGGCTTGAACATCTTGCTCTTTGGTGATCTCCTTCAACTTCCACCAGTATTGGCCAGTCCCATTTACAAGCAACCTGTTTCAATGAGACCCGCTGTGCATCTCTGGCACCTCTTTAGCTTTTGTGAATTGACTGAAAACATGTAACAGCCAGGGGATACAACATTTTTTGAAATTTTAAATAATCTTTGAGAGGAAAAACTCACATGAGAACAACTACATATTTTACTTCATAAATGTGAGGAAAGAAAACAACAAGTGGACATTTCACCCAGAAAAGCTTTGAAAATTATGCTGACTTGTAAAATGGTAGACGACCACAATAATCAAGTTTTGTCCAGTTTAGACAATGTGAACCTCCAAATGTTCACAATCACATCAAGATACTCACATTGAGCAGAAAAGACAAGTACCTAACCTTTATCGAGCTATCCCAACAAAGTTCGATCGAATGTCAGGCATTCCAAAGAGAATTGTGATAAATCTGGATGCTACAGTTATGCTTCCATACAATGTTGACCAAGCAAAAGGCTTGGTCAATGGCAAAATTGGTACCATCACCGATATAATATGGCCCTACTTCCGCCTCAACCAAATTCATGAAACCGATATCCCTAATGTTGAAATTGAATTCGAAGGTGATGTTGGAAAGCACATCATAGAGCCAATCACATATCAATTTCAAATTAATTTTGGATATGGCTTAATGGTGCGGCAAATGCTTCCAATCATCCACACTTATTTAGTCACCGTCCACAAACTACAAGGGACCACAGTGGATAGAGCAGTTGTGAACCTTGCCTCTCAATACTTTGCACCAGCTCAACCATTTGTGGTACTCAGTCGAGTACGTTCTTTAGAAAACGTACAGATCGATGAAATCGAGCCAAACAAATTAATGGGTGACAATGTTTGTCATAAAGACGCCTTAGAAGAATTACAGCATCTTCAAAGCCTTCCTCCTTTTAACCAACAAAGCCATTGATCGATCACCTCAATTACTTGATCCTTGCCTTAAACACAACTGTTTTTAATTACAAATATAAATACCTAGTGCAAATTTTTTTTAAAAAAGTCTAGCTCAGAATATATAAGCATATCAAAATGAACCTTAGTGTTTTTATTACTTGAAACAGACTAGATTTAAGACCAAAAAGACAAAAATAAATATATATATAAAAAACTTTTTTAAAAGACAATCTTTCTAAAAGCACACAAAAAGACTAAAAATAATAAAAAAAAGTGCACCAAAAAGTCAAAAATAAAGTTTTAAGCCAGCAATTTAGGAGAAAGATTGGATGGCTAACAGTTAGCAACTAGGTTGAATTGTACTTAGCCATCCAATCTTTCTCCTAAATTGCTAGCTTAAAACTTTATTTTTGACTTTTTGGTGCACTTTTTTTATTATTTTTAGTCTTTTGGTGTGCTATTAGAAAGATTGTCTTTTAAAAAGTTTTTTATATATATTTTATTTTACAAATGTGAATCTTCACTGAAAGCCATGGACTTACTTTAGTTTTGTACTGACATAACACAACAATCAGGCCCTGTATATAAGATGCTGAGAAATTTGAGACAAAAACAATACATTTGAAAGCCTGACAAATGATAAATGAAAAAGGGAACCAATTTGCTAACTTCTCCTGCGTTACACCTACAGACAAACGTTTGAAGAAATTTCCACTGCGGTTAAAGTTTCATTAAGACACAGCATCCTTCAGAGTGTTCTTCCAGTGCCATTTTGATGGATGTGCACTCAATACTATGTTCCAGACTCTGAAGGGGGTTATAGTCCCTACGATGCCATGGTCAAGTATTTGTGACTTGAGAAGTTAAACAATAGATGCCATGGAAATGTAAAATAAAAACACTATAAAAAGTCTATACTATTAAAGCTGCTGCAGGAAGAAATTACTGTGATTTTCTGATGCTGGTATTTTAAGATTAAAAAAACAGAGGTTCAAGTTTGACTTTTTCAAACCTTAGTACAATTTTCAGGAAATTGAATTCATTTGCAATGCAGTCTTAATACTCAAAAGCATGAATTTATTTTGACCTGTTTATTTATTTATTTTTTTCTAATCTTGTTAAGAAAATAAAAGGGTAATTGAAATGAAGCTAAAGACATCCATGCTAACTTATCTTCAAGATGGTGTGTGTTATGAAAACAAAACCCTTTTAAAAAAGGAAGCATATAATATAGAGATATCTGTTGCTAATATTAATTACTTTAGCTTTAACAACTACCACAAGCCCTCCTCAAATTTCCCAGGAGAATGTAATGATAATGAAGGTCATCTTTAAAGGTTTAACCTTCTTTTTGCATAACTAGATGAGCAAAAACAATGTTTTTTTTCTTTCATCCCTATTATTTTTGAATGTTTGTAATCAAAAACATATGTTTGCCTAGACAACATTTTAGAGGCTGTGGTTACATTAATCAGTGTTGAATAAGGATTTATCGAAAAAACTCTGCAGTAGTAATGTGGAGATCACTGCAGTTCCCTGTGAATAAAATTCATTACAATGCACAAGGTAATTGGTAACCATCATAATCAACAACATTCCTATGAAATCACAAATGAACTTGGTGAAATTAACAACTTCAGAACATCATGTAATTACGTTCACAGTCTTGTTAAAAATGTTAAAAATAAATTATGCTAATATTTACTGTATGCATCAAATTAAACAAAATACTAGTGATCTTAAATTTAGCCATGAGGAGATGATCAGAAAAAAATATGTTAGTGTTTTTATTTATAACTTGGCTCCTGTGACAAGGAATACTGCATATATTCTGCTGTATATACTGTCTCATTTAGTGGAGCTCAATTTAATACCAGGTGAGGATCTAGCCCTTTCTTCATATATTCTTTCCATGAACACAGTGAATAGCCATATATTCATTAGACATGGTAAAGGGGATTAAATAAGATTGATTCTAATCCCCTGAAGTCAAGAGTTAGACTGATTTAAATTTGATGTGAGACTAATATGACTTCATAAGGATAATTTAAGGAGAAATGTAACACCTTATTTTTTAAATGATATACCCATTACAGAAGTTCCTTGCTTATAAGGTCATGTGATTAGTTTCCTTACAAGTTGCACAATACAGAGTTCAGTTGTTTAGTTTATATTTTCAACAGACATATAAATCCTCCAAAAAATAAATAGGATATTAAAGCCCCAATTCAATAAAGTGCTTAAACATATGCTGAAGTTTTTTCTTGGGGTGCACCTACACAGCAGGGCTTAACTCGAAATAAGCTACACAAATTGAGCTACGTCAATTGCGTAGCTTATTTCAAAATAGCTTATTTAGAAACTGGGAGCATCTATACAGCACTTATTTTGAAATAGAGCACTCTTCCTCCGACTTTCCTTACTCCTTGTACAATGAGGGTTACCGAAGTCAGAGTAAGAAGTCCTCCAGCTTCACAGTATTTCAACATTATTTCAAAATAATGTTGCTGTGTAGATAAACATTTGAATAAGGATGTTTTTCTGAACCAGGATCTAAGAGACCCCGATTGAAAGAAAAGAGGATGAATGAAGGGTATCCCCCACGTGCTCTTCTGCATTGCTGTCATGAATGCAGAAAAGTAAGCAAAAAAAGTGTTTTGCCTGATTATGAGGTATTTAGCATGACTTTATGAAAACAAGATATGGTGAAGCCAAATCTTTCTAGTATATGTTTCTCTCTAGGAAATATATGAAGACAGAAGCCCCATGTAGCTGAGGGCAGCAATAAAGTGTTCATGAGTGTACAATAATTAAAGGGGATGTTAACCATATAGATAACTATGTGTATGTCAGGTTAACCAATTCCCAAACAATCTGTCTGAACTTCTTGTATTCAGATGTGATGGACTACTCCCACAAATAACTGCTCAACAAAGCATTTAAACACGTACTTTAAGACTATCCCTATTCAGTAAAGCATTTACATAAAAGAGACTTACGCACATGCTTAAGGTTAAGCATGCACTTAAGTTTATTTGCTGATTAGGGATGATTTACTGCATTGAGACTATAATGGGAATATGCCTTTTATGGATAGATTAATTTTCCTTTTTCAACTTGATCATTTTGACTTGAATATAAATATTATATATTTAGAGTCACTGATAACCATTTCAACAAACTTAACAAATGACATAAATTAAGAATGATAATAGTACTAGTTACTGTAGTGTAAGTAAGACTGATATTAATGCTTATAGTAAAGGTTGCCTAATTACTGGAGAATTGAATTTTGCTGCCAGTATGAAAATCCACCCAAATGTGGCTCAGTATGGAATTTCTGAAAACCATGTTTAGTAGAACCTCATTAGAGGCTGGTAGTAAAATTCTCTGAACACTCCATCTCCACAAGCTCCTGATCCATTTCCTCACAGCTCATTGAGCATGTTCCAACTTGCCTCTGAGAAGTGCTTTTCCTGCATTTTCTTCTTCTGGCTACTAGGACCCACTCTGGTACTGGGCACCAGAACTGATAGCAGGGAGAAATCATCTCTCATGAGTTCTCAGTGCTACCAAGTGACATGGAGAAGGAGAAAACAGCCTAACTTGAAAGCAAAGGGATGAAGATCAGGGAGAATAGTTCAGGCTGCAGAGAAGCAAAACAGAAAGATCAGTATCTATTACAGACCACTTCCCTCCAGAGCCAGAAATAGAGGATTTTTGAGCATCAATATTCCTCTGTTTTCTAGCAAAATAGTTATGAACCCCCTTGGAAAATGTGTACCTCATTCCCCTATAGTATCTGTCCCAGAAAGAGGATAACAGCTTCTAATTCTACCAGTTTTTTCCAATAGGAAAAGTAGTAGAGATCTGTGCTGTGGGGCTACAGGTCCCAAGCTTCATGATGACTCATGGTAGTATCAGAATTCAAATTTGGAAATGCCTGTGCAACCTTCATGCAGCCCTATTGTACGTATGCATTATGATACAGTCTAATTGCATAATCACATACCATTTTTCAACAGGTCCCCACCTCATTCAGTGCATCAAAGGGATGGCATTCTGGAGATGAATCAGGCCATGTAAGACCCCTGCCACATTTGTTGAAAAATTTGGAAGATTTGTAGTGAATGAGGCAGGGAACTGCAAGAAGAAGGAAGATAGTTACATGGTTAAAGCAGTTAAATATCATCCTGAGTAAGTTGAATCTATTCCTGCTTTTACCACAGAGTTTCTATGTAATGTGGGCTAGTCACTCTAACCATATTGCTTATACGCGGTCCCTGCATCACTCTTATTTTCTAGTAGCACTTTATAGACTAACAAAACATGTAGATGGTATCATGAGCTTTCATGGGCATAGGCCACTTCTTCAGATGACCGGAGTTATGAGTTTGGGATGTGTACATCCAAAATAAATAGGAGAAGGGAAGAGGAGGGGGGAGGGAAGGAAAAAAGGAGGGAGGTGGCAGACAGAGCATCAGTAAGTATCTGAAGATTGGATAGTTAAACCGAAGCAGATACAAATCGAAGTCAATAGATAGACTCCCATGTGAGGAAGGATACAACACAGAGAGCTGTTTGCACCTTCTAACTCAGCTACCCCCTGAAGCTTCTTATTTTCTAAGTACTCAGCTAGAGACACCTCAGGCCTGATTTGAGGATGTGACATTCATTACTGCAACTGAAAAAATGGAAGCTTTGGATATATAGAGTGTTAAATGTGACACGAGTGCCAGCTAGTGCCAGGTGCAAGGCCTTACTGAACACTGACAAATGCACAGTTGGAAACCAGTCTGGCTCATCTGGGGTTAGTATAGTTAAAACAGACATTAGTGCTAGATGAATGTGTTTAGACTTTATGCATGTACTAATCCTACCTATAATATCAGTAGGATGATATTATAGTATAAGGAGTTATATTATATTGTATAAAGTTATATTGGGTGTTTGCATTATAAACCTCTAACTGTGTAACTCACTAAACACGAAATGTTGCATTAATCATGCTAAAGAGTTCATCTTGCACACAAGATGGCACACCAATAGCAAATGAAGCATTTTATAGCATCAGAGGGCAGAGAACTTGCTAATTGCATTCCTCACTCCCTCTAGGGAGGGGAGACCTATGCATGTACTCATCCCATCAGCTTGGATTCTGAGATGAAGGGTTAAAAAAAACCAACCCTGACATGGAGGATCTGAATCTTTATGCAGTCTGGGCTTAGAGGGGCAAAGATTCCTGAATATAAGTAAGAGATCCCTTGCTGCTTGGTATAAGTCAACCGTTGGGACAAATGGAGCTGATTTTTAAATCTATGACTGTAACTTTTTTCCATGTATGTTTCCTCTTTTAACTAAAAAAGAGTGGAGTTATTTACCAGGTTAACAAATCTTTAGTTTGTTTATTACAAGCCTGGATACGAATACTGTCTCTGCTTTGAGATCAGAGTACAAATGACCTGGGAAAAATGACTGGTCCTTTGGGATTAGTAGTCACTTGAATTTTGGTGTGACCAAAGTAACCATTTATCACATAGCCCAGCTTGCCTATACACTGGAATGCCTGAGAGGACTCTCTGTGATTCCATAGTAAAACTTTTACAGTGCCTTAGGAGTTTTCACTGGATACTGGGCTAGTAAAATCTAATAATAGAACATGCAACCAGTTTGGGGGTGGAGGGCTGCCCGGCTTCTTAACGCTCTGCCCTTACCATGGCATTCATAGTTGTGAGCCACTCCAGACTGCATGGCACTAAGTACTCTTGAAAATCAGGCCCTCTGAGTTTCAAATTGTTCACCATAGTGGATAATACTTAACAATTTTTCCTTACTCTCTGTGCCACAGCTCCCCATCTGTAAAAGGTACATGATATAAAGACAGATTAATTAATGTTTGTGAAGCATCCAGCTGCTGTAGTGATGAGAGTCATAAAGAAGCCCATGAGGAAACAGATAATTCTTTACTGAGGACAAGATGTGGGAGGTGTACAAAAAAATAAAGGACTAGGCTCACACCTTCATTAATAAGGATAAGAAGAAATATTGAATAATTACCCATTCCCTGGGCATCATCCACTCTGCACTAAAAGAGTCAGATGTCCTGTGGAAAAAACCAGTATGTTATTGTATAATTTGACTGTATTATAACGCATTTACATGGTAGAGAGGAGGGATTTAAGGGTGTATAGTCACTTGAACTTTTGAATGCTTGACTTTGCATTAACATTCTATGCAATGTAATTAGAATATTTAATTAATTATAAATAATATCCCTGAGTTTCTTTATAAACATTAATGCAAGCAATATGACATATTTAAGCAGTACTAGTCCCAGTTCATAGATGGAGAAAAGAAGGACTAACAGAGGTTAAGTGACTTGCTGTGGTTACAGTCAATGTCCATATGACCTGGAGACAGAATCCAAATCTGCTGAGTCCTGATCCAGCCCAATGACTTCAGTAGCATTTAGACCAGACTCCTGAATCCTATTCCTTAACTATATGCCCATTCTTCTTCTCTGAATTTCTATTAATTTCTTGGTACCATCTGACCTCAATTTTTAAGATCATATTCTTGGTGAGATACAAGACTTCCTTCCTTCTATCTAATAGGCTTCTGCTCCTATATTGCCCTTATGAATGCACAGGCAGGTATCATGTGCTTCCTGCCTCTGAATAGCAAAAAACGGGTTTGATAGTTAATTCCCAGGGTTACATATGATTGCTGGACTTCAAGAGATGTAAATGCAGATTTTTTTTTCCCTAAAGGTTAGCCAAACATTGGGTTGTTTTTTCTTTATTTGGATAGTCTGTGCACTCAGTTGCCACACCAAGTGTTCTTATTCATGTCACAAAACATGCTATCTTTGATGGGACACTTGGGTGTATTTTATGCTTTCATATTTTTGGAACATTTATTCATACTCTAAGCTTTATATTTTTTATGCGAAAAAGATAATATTGCCCTTTTTTTCTGAAAACAATATGTATCTTTTTCAAATTTCTTCACTGACGTGGACATTGTGACTTGAGACTTCCAAATCGTGTTGCATTAATGTCACAGTAGATAACATGAAACATTGTGACTGATACTGTCTGTCCTGATGTATCAATATGTAACTAGGAAAAGTAAAAATAAAAGTCAGAATTTTTTGAAACTTCTGGGTCTACAAAATTCACATTTCCCCATGCTATATTTTAAAAAAGTTAGTGTATTTTTTAAAACATTAGTTTGTTTTTGGATTATTTTAGCTGTTTAAAAAAATTCTTAGAGACTGGAAGTTCAGAACTTAAATTGTTTGTTAGTTGTTTCTCACTGCTACAAGAAAAAATGGGATGTTTTAAATATCATAATATGGAAACCTTAGAATAATGGCCTATTGATATCATACTAAATTACAATAAAATCATATAGAAGTTCCAATGGGATCTACATTTGTATTGGAGGAGCTTAGTGGAATTCATTTAATCACACTGACTACCAATGGAATTATTAATAGAGCATCAATTTAAAAGATAAATGGTCACTCAAATCCAAATCCATCCTATAAAAAACTTAAAATCTGTTATACTGCATCAGCATTTTCTTTAGAAACTTATTCACTGGTAGACATTTACAGTGAGGACATATTGTCTTACTTGTTCCCATTTTCCTGATAACCCAACCTTTAACACTTGTTTCCCACTGAGAAAACTTGACTTTTAATGACTGGTAAGAAAAAAAATTCCATGTATTTTATTAGCCACCGAAGTAACATGTATGAAAATAGCAGTTGACAGAATGACAGTGAGTGAAAAAGTCCCCACGGATGCAAAAGGCTCAGCATAAGGCTCATTGCTCCAAACAAGCACAAAATTGACTTCCACTTCGGAGGAGGGAAGGTGACCAAGCAGCATTGAGGAATGCTGATGCATTGCCTGTGTCCCAAAGGGACAGGCTCTGAATAGGCTATTGTGGTGAGGGAAGGGGGAACAGGGAAAGAAAGGAAGGCGTGACTGGTGGTTCAAATGTAAGAGAGTGGAATGGCTTTTCTAGCGCAATGCATTGCATCCACAACAGGCCAGTTACTGAAGCTGTGTGTGTCTGGGACATATTCCACCCTTACTGGATATTCACATACAAAAATGATCATTACTACCTCATGAAAAATAAGAAGAAAGAAAAAAATATATGTTCTTCTTCCATGCGAATTTACAAAATTGATTTTTTTCATAGGAGATGTTTTGGCCCTGCTGTAGCTGCTCCATTACTGCAATATTAACTCCACATCTATAGCCAGAGATTTTTATCCGTATGATTGGAAATCTGTTTTGCCATCTCCCTAATCCCTCCCTTCATAGAAATAGAAATGTATCCATAACACCAAAATTCCCTAGGCAAGGAGATTTGACTACCTTATCATTTGTCTGTAAAGAAACTAATGCTCTATGTTTCATATTATTGTGAAGGCATACAGTTCACTTGTTATTTTCCCAGACAGAGGATTTTTAATGGCACTGCAATTAAAATTATGCATATCTATTTTATTTCAATGATTAGTTATCACTAGAAATGGTTGTGAACTGAATGGGAATTGTCTCCCTCCTCCCCATGCCAACAAAAATGTAAGCATAACAGTTTCCATTTGTAATAGGGAGCTGTGACATTTGCTTATGCTTGTCCTACTGTTTATGTCCTAGCTCTTTTCCTGCTAATGTAAAATAATAGAATTAAGTAAAGTAAAAGCCTGTGTGGAAGACCACAACTGCAGTACTCTGAATAAATAACCCGAGTGACACAAAATATTTTACAGCTCAGCAAGAGATAAAGAGTAATAAATCTGATTAGATAGCTATGAACTGTTGAAATAATGTTCATCTTTCTAATACTATGATAATCTAACTTGGTGTTATTCAATGAACTGATATTCTTGAGTTTTAAAAGAGTGGCTTTGTTTTTAATATGGACAGTAAGGTTCATCTAATTTATGACGGCAGTTTTTTCTGCCTTCTTAATCACGGACTAAAATTTTAATTTAAGCCTCCACTCATGTATGCTGAACATAGCATACTTCAGGGAATTACAAATCCTAAATCATACTATAAATAGGATCAGTTTCACTGATTCTAAAGAAAAGTTGCCTTCTGAAACAATACAAAGAACCCTCTGGGAATTATGGGATATTTTTTTCTGATCTTAGAAGCCATCATTGAAGGCTTGGATAAGGCCTGGAAGCTGAATCTAAAGGACAGTCCTTGGCAGTTTCCAGTTTTATTAACACTTTTGTTCTATACTGTGCAGAGATTTGATTATAAATCTTCTCAACAATGCAGGAGATTATTTTTAAAAAATAAGAAAAGATGCATAATAAAATCATAAATTGCTCACCAAAATATCTAGAAAATTAAGGCAAATTCAATTATTTTAAAGGTTCTGAAATTAATAGGAAAAGAAAGGAATGAAAAAAGTGGAGTAATTCTTTAGCGTTTTCAGTGTTTCAGCTTGAGATGAGCTATTGAAACCATGTGTCAGATCCAGAGCTTAGCAGCATTAACTGTAATGGAGATAGCCTGCCTTTACACTTGCTGAGAATCTGGCCCACATTTCATTGTGTTTTCTCTGTCTTGTTTCATGGGGTTTTTTTTACACCTTTAAAATATATATCCCTATATTTTTTATCACAGTATTTTATGATGGCTTGGGTATCTATCTCCTTTCATATAATGGGTTATTGCAGCTTTAGAATATATGTTTTTAAGGTACTAGGCAGCAACATAGGATTTGCAGAGAATGATATGGTGTCACACAAGAGTGCATGCAGGTGGAAGAGTGTTTATTTGCCTCTGAAATGTTTGTGAGAGAGGATAGAGGTTAGAAAATTCACATTCCAAGCTGCATAGTTCTAAATGAAACTTTGTTTCAGCTATTGAGCAGAACTAGAATTTGCTTTAGAGACAAGACTCCCTCAAAAATGGCAATCCATACTTTCAATAATTGTAGCTTTAACATGAACTCTGTTGGGACCAAAGGTTGGGATTTTCTGCACTTAGATATCAGTGTAAAATTCCCATTTATATTTAATGGAAGGACAAATGTATTAATGGAGTTCCTCTGGATTTACCATGGTGTAAGTGATCACAGAATGTGGCTGAGAATTAAGATGCCTCAGCCCCCCGCATGATGAGGCAAGCAATAAGTAGAATACAAATCAGCAGTAATATGCATGACATCTTTAGAAATCTAACACATTTTTCATGTCATCTTTAGCACTATTTAATGGGACGTTCCAATTGCTTCTTTCAGTGATATCATGGTTAACAGATAAACAAAAAGTTCACATTACAGGGTATTGTGCTAATAATGTACTAGGTCCCACTAAAAGCAATGAGACTTTATGCATTCTCATTAGAATAATTTCCTAATGGGCCTGGATTTACTCGCATTGAAGTAAATTGCAAAATGGCTGGTTCTGGAACCAAGAGAATATCCAGGGGCAACTAGGAGTCAATTCAGCTCCTGGCACAGGCTGGCATAGTTATAAATTGGCAACATAATACTTGAAAAGGGGGGAAGGGCAGAAAAAGAAGCTGTCTGGATTTACCAAAGCTTTATTGGCGGATCAGATGTTGCTGCTAAGAGCGTGGAGAGGTCAGTGTGGCATGCTGACTCATCCCCTGGTGTGGAAGTGTTAAAAAGGACAGGTTCAGGCATTAAACGTCCTTTTGTCATGAAGCAGGCAAGGCAGCACCCACTTTCTCACGGTGGCAAATATCAGATTAGTCAGGACTGCTGTGGGCATTGCAATAGGTACTCCTTGTTAAAAGGGTGTGGGAGGAATTTTTTGGCTTACGTGGATTGGGTTCTTTTCACCTTCCCCACAATGAGTTGCAGAGTGGCCTTATTATGGCAAGGAGGAAATGGTGGGAGTAGACTATATATCACAACTCATTTTGTAAATATGGGGCAGATGTACAGTACAGGTTCTCTATAGGGAAGGTATCCAGTGTCCTGCTAAATAAAGGAGATGTTGATTAAAGGAACAGAACAGGAGCATGGTGGGGTTTGGGACTCCTATCACTGGTATGGCAGGGAGACAACTCCACTTTCTATGGCTCACTTCAACCTTCCTATAAGAGGGGGTGGTAACGTCCTAACCAGCAGTTAGCTGGGGGACACAGATGGAAAATGAAGGGAGGTTGGTGGAAACCTCAGGTTTTATTTGAATGAACATGAAGTTGCTTGTACTATACACATATACCTTCTAGGTAGTCCGAGACATCTAATAATAAAGTTGCCAATTAAATCTATTTGAAGTGTTTCCTGTTCTTCAGTATAACCTAATAATATGTCTGTTGCATCAGCCCCCAACTTCTCTATTCCTGTATTTTTCCTTTATTGTTAACTTCAATTACAATCAACAAATCTCAGGATCAACTTCCTCCGGGAGCTCAGATTTTCCTAGGGTTTCTCCCTCTAGGACCTCTTTGTCCATCTCTAGGTCTCCTTTCTCAGAGGCACAAACTTACACAACTCTAGGTCTGAGCTATACACCTGGTCTGGCTGAAAGGAAAATTCAGCAGAATGGCTGGGTGCTAGTATCTGACCTCCTATTAGTGACCAACCTTACCACATGGATAATGATGAGTAAAATAATTGAAGCCAACAATGCACAATCATTCACTGGGCTGACAATTTTGATCAGTTAATGGGTAATTCACTAACAGAAGGCATACACTAGTAAACAATAATTATAAGAAAAGGAATGCTATTCATACATAGAACCCTGCAAATCTGCAGATATCAGCTTTATATCCACAGGTATCCGCATCTGCAGATGTGGATGTGGATATCCATGGATCATTTTTGCAGATGTGAATACAAATTTTGTATCTGCGCAGGGTTCTATTCATAAGCCCTTAAAACCTGACAGGGCAATAATTGTAGCAAGATAAAAGTCTTATGTATGTTTAAATAAAAATCCAGACCTGAGTGTAACTATAAAGAATAGTGCTGATTTAGTAAAATGAGCATAACCTCAGAAATTTCATTCATATACTTACTTGTCTGATGAAAAATGGCTGATTTCTGAAACTAATGAAGAACGTGGTTTAAAACTGAAAGACAGAATGTTCTACAGACAGGTAATATGAACATGAAAGGGACAGTAGTCCACAAACCACAGAAGTCCACAAACCACAGGAAGCTACAGTAGGTGGCTGAAACAGCTGATGATTTTTTGAGATAACAAAAGGGATGTGAGGAACCTTTAATAAGTCTTTTTTGAGAGCTTGACCACAGTCACATAATGCTTGGTCTGCAAATACCAGGTTTAAAATTCAATCCTCTGCTTCACAGGAAGCCAATGTACTTTTGTCAAAATTAGAGCAACAGGAGCATGAATTTTGGAGCCAGTTAACCATCTGCCTACTTGTCCTTTTTTTTTTTTTTTTTTTTTTTGCCCCTCCATTCCTTCTTTCACATAACTGCTGGAGATTGTAGTTATAAGCATTTTCAGCACCCCAAAGGTTAACACATGTTCAACAGTATATCTGAACTACATGAATGATAGAAGATTCATGAATTACAATAGTCCATGCAAGGCAGAACACAAATGTATACCATTTGAGAACTGAAATTGAAGATTAGAGAAAGCAAGAAGTGATCAAAATATTGGTGATAAAATATTACAATATAGAAAACAGATATGGGGAAGGTACCATTTTATCTGACACAGATGAGGGGACAAATACTAACGTTTATGAATAAGTTTTAAATAGATTCTTAAAATTGACAGTATTTAGTATGTGCTATTCAGTGCAAATATCACAAAGCACAATTGTCCTGTTAAATCTTTTCCTGCAATATGTCTGCAGTGATCTATTCTCTGTTAAGCATGTTTAATCAAAAAGAGATGGCATGAGACATTATTCCAAATATTCAAAAAGTTTTCAAATATTTCATTTTTTTCAGTCCACAAACTCACTGTATTCTTGAAGATGTCAGTATTAAGCATTTATCAGGAAGAGATACACAACAGGAAGTAAATAATAAGAAACAATTTGACCATAACTTTAATTTGTTTTCCCTGATACCAGTTAAAATCACCTTTGATTTAATTCTATTAATAGTGTTTGTTCTCAGGAATAGGAAGATATTGACATTGAGCCCTAACACGGGACTCACCCATAATATCAAGATCAAGCTTTTCTTTGAATGTATCCCAATGCAAAGGCACTATAACATTGCCTAACAAATTAAATGACCTTATTCAAATGAAAAGTCCTAGCCATTTCAATGGGATTACTCATGTAGGAAGGATACCAGAGTAGGCCCTGTCTTTTCCATGTTGGTCTTGGATACTTGTATTCAGCTCCCATTCTCTCCAGTGGAGTTACTAGTTTATATTTTAGAGCAGGATTTGGCCCTAGTTATTTAGCAAATCATTCTGATGTCAATGACATACCATGGAAAAAAAAAAGATGTATTATTTAACAGAGATGAATTTAAGATTGAAGCACGTAGCAGGATACTTCTTTTGCCTCTCTTCACAAAACTTGAAACTCTATAGGCAGCTGTGGTTAATTACTGCTGACTCTTTGGAACTGAGTCTATTGTGAATATTCTGTCACAGGGAGGAAAGAGGAAAACCCCGTTGTCTAAAAGTACCATAAATTTTAATACACAATCTGTCTTTCTTTGAGTTGGCATCACACACCAAGAGAACAATTCCCATTCTCCCCCCCTACATCTCCCCAAACCACAAATAACATAGCTAATGGATATGGGGAGGTGAAGCTTACAACTGTATATGAATCCGTCATGGATGAATATGAGAGCATGGCTACAATGGAGCTGTAGGTTTAACTTCCAGCTTGGGTAAACATACCCTCACAAACTCTGATCAAGCTAGCATGCCAAAAATAGAAGTGTAGCACTGTAAGAGACAGAAGAGGCTAGCCATTTCAAGAAAACGATTAAGGTCTTGAATGGAACTGTGCTTGCAGCAGCCCGCCTATTTTATCACGCTATCTCAGCTGCACTATTTTTTAGTATAGTAGCTCCATCAGAGCTAACAGGATATGTATATAGGGGTTTGAAATACCCTAGGGACATACACTAGGGAAGCTGTCATAACTCCCTTAAACTGGAGTCTGGGACAGATAAGTGTTGAGACACCTTAAAAGCAGCCTGAAGATCAGGCAAACAGTGAACAGAGCTTTAGGAACAACCAGGGCTGGTGATTCCCTTTCCCCCTTTTAATAGTACTAGGGGGCTGTGGTGAGTGAGGGGGTTGGGAGTGTGGGGTCTCAGCTTTGGGAGGTATGAGTGAGCAGGCTGGGAGTTCTGGGTTATGGCAGAGGGTGTGTGTGAGGGGACTGGGGTGATGGGTCTCGGCGGGTCAGGCCGAGGTTGCTGCAGCTCTGGCTCTCCTCCCATGGCTACCGGGCCAAGGCCATAGCATGGTAGCCCCCACTGTCCCCTGCCCCAGCCACCGGGGAAGGATGGGCAGAGATTGTGGCACGGCAGCCCCAGCGTGCAGATCTGAGGCTGCAACACAGCAACCCCAGCTCTCCTCCCAGATGCCAGGCCGAGGCCACGGTGTGGCAGCCCCAGCTCTGCCTCTTTTGCTGGGGAATGCCCAGGCTGTGGCATGGCAACATTGGCCGCCATGGAGGGCCAGGATGGGATTGTGTGGGGCTTGGCTTTAGGGACGGGGTTGTCGATTGTCTTCCTGAGCTATGCCTGTGGATAGCTATGCCTGTGGATACCTTCCCCAGCCTGTGGATGAAGATGACATGATGGCGTCATTCTGTCATCCCACAGGAAAATTTATATATATATATATATATATATATATATACAGAGAGAGAGAGAGAGAGAGAGAGAGAGAGAGAGACTGCTATATCCCAGACGTTTTTACTTTGTGTGTGCGCGTGCATATGCATGCGTCTCATTGGTAGAGTGGATAAGGACCGTGACAATTTACATGCACCTTTTCATTTCCTTGGAGGGGGAAAGCCTAAATGGTGTACTGGAAGTAAAAAAGTTCCACATGTATGATGATATCTCCCCTAAATGTAGATAAAAAAGATGTTATAGTATGTGCATGCTGACCACAGGCAGTTTTCATTTGCAAGCCAGTTATGGACTTCTCATGCACTCAGATTAATCTCTTATTTATGTTCATAATAAATAGTAAAATAAAAGGTATAGTTTATTGAGAAACACAAATAAAGGAAGGCTTATATTAGTTAAAATAATGATGCCTGAGGTGTGTTGTTTAGGTCATGTCATTCTATTATTTTTAGGTGAATATTATTTTATTTAAAAGATATTTTTCATGCTACTTTGTACATGAGCCCTAGGAGTCTACAAAGAGATACATCTTTTTAATTAAAAGTAAAACATAAAAAAAAATCACCCATGTTGTACAAAAAGGAAAGGAGCTTCAATATCTAGAAAAGGCAATAAACATGGCAGCAAGAAATGTGATTATGATAGATCTTGTCATAGAATATTAATGTTAAAGTGATATAAATACATTATTAAGGCTAAGAGATATGGATCTATCAAAACAAGCTTATTTAATTGTTTCATTTGAGAGTTATAAAATATTGAATGTGTATCTAGACCTACATTTTACAGCTATGTATCATTTTAATTATATTGATACAGTTGTTATCTGCATTTTTTTTACTGTCTTTCTATGCAATGCTTATCAAGTCATGACATCTGACTCTTAAGAATTTTTAAGTAATTCAGTACTTTAACCTCATGGATTTGTCTTTTAATCTACTTCAGCCATTTAGGAGAGACACAGGAGATTACTAATGAGCTATGAGGCCTTACACACACATCCAGGTTGACCATCAAAGCAAGCCCAGATCAACAGTGACCCAATGTTCTTACACATCTCAAACTCAGTCCTCCAGCCTCACTCAAGAAATCTTCCACTGAAGTCAACGGAAGTATTGGCTGCGTGAGTACTATCAGATTAACATGTTTATTGCCCTACTAAGTGGGGAGCTAACTATACTTTATGTTTTGGTTGTTGATGAAAAAAATCATTCATTAACTGATGTTCAGAAGAGATTAAAGCTAGAATGGGAATGCAAGTCAGAGTACATTGCCACACTTACAATGGATCCAAAACAGAGTGAGAGAACTCAAGGGAAGCAAGAAGAGGAAGTTTTCATTACTGTGGGTGGCAAAATGGCCATTGCCACATTCAGATTCCTCCTCAAAACATGCTTCAGTGACAAACACATTTGCAGGATTGCACATCATCTGTCACACTTCACTTTTGCTGATGCAAGTCGAACCTCCCTTGTCCGGCACCCTCGGGACCTGAGTGGTCCCGAACTGCCGAATTTGCTGGACAAGGAAAGGTCAAGACTCCCTACCCAGATGTAGGGTTCTGCTCTCGTACTGCCAGCCCTGCTGCCTTCAGCCCTCTCCCCCCCGACACACACACTGCACCAGCTATGGATAGGGGCCACACTGCTGCCTCCAGCCTTGGATAGGGCTGTGCTCCCCACAGTACCAGCCTGAGCTGTGAGTCCAGGAGCTGGCTCCATTAACTCCAGCCCTGGCCAGGGCTGTGCTTCTAGCTGCTAGCTTTGCTGCTTCCAGCCGCAACCAGGGCTGCACACTCCATACTTCGCCAGCCCTAATCAGTGCTGCAGTTCCCACGTCACCCAACCCCCAGCCAGGGCTGTGCTCCTGGCCACTGGGCCCACTGCCTCTAGCCCTGGCTGGGGCTGCACTCCTGGCCATCAGCCCTGGTCAGAGCTGTGCTCCCCACCATGCTGTCCCACTGGGGTTCTGTTCTCAATCATTAGGCCAGACTGGGCTGTGCTTCTGAACCTAGCCAGCCAGGGCTCTCTGGTCCAGCAATATCCATGGTCTTTATGGACCAAGGATATTGCCGGACCAGAGAGTCCCACATTTTAGAGTTTCAACACCTTAATGGTGTTGATAAAAATCCCTGTCTTGGAAGCGTACTGTCCTCCAGCATACTTGCTGATGACAATGTATCTGCTCAACTAACCAAAGCCAGTGCTGCCTTTGGGAGATTGATCAAACACTTATGAAATGACCATGGTGATAAACTTCATACGGCAGTAACAGTTTATCAGGCAGTTGTCCTGAATATCCTGCTGTATGGCTCCGAGTCATGGATCATATTTCGCCCCCGGGTTGTGTATTTTAGTCTCTTTTTCCTGTTCTTTCCTTCAAAAAAGGTGACTATGCAGTTACATCACTTTCAAATGTGTATGGTTTACTTTTTATGGGATGTCATACTGTTTCTTTACACCTGTGCTTCATAATAAAGTTCTGGTATAAATTTACTGTTAAACACACTCCAATGCTTAAAAAAACCAGATCCACAAAAATAAATATGAGCAGATACAATAGTAGCACATTGTCTACAGAAAATTAAATATTCATACACATCACTTAATTAATCCACAAAGCCTTGTGGTTTTCTTATTACAAAATTTGATCATTGAGCTTTCATAGAACTGTAACCTACTGAGATCACTAAAAATAGCTACAGGGCTTCTGATAAGAACACTTTAAATGGATTATCCATTAAACACTTGCTCAAATAAGTAACCTAGCATACATTATAATTAAAGTACTCCTTCAGGGTGAGTCACTGGCAAATTTATGTAAACTGATGATGATGATGATGATTAGTAGTAGCAGTTGTACTAGTATTTATTATTATTATTATTATTATTATTATCCTCAGTTTTCCTCAGCCATTCCTAGAATTCTGATATCTGTCTCAACCCAACAAATAATTCACCATTAACACTAGTTCCGTAGCAGAATGGTAAATGTACTGTTCCAAAATTGCTTGAGGGCTTTTAAAAATAACATTTTAATGATCGTACAGGAACATATTCATAAAATACTTGTAAATTTAAGAAAAAATGGGAAATACAGTTGGCCTGATTACATATACAAGGTTCTACAATCAATTTTTTCTTGGCTAGCTTAGTTTTGCATTGCATGCATAGTTTAAATATGAAAAATAGGGTTCAATTTAGTTCATAAAACAAATGCTTATTATCCATGGTTACAACATGCATATATGCAATGACAATGTTGCTGGTATTTATAATACAATTAAGGGAGGTTGAAATGCACTGCATTATAGCTTCCTTTAAAATACAAAGGAAAAGTGGTTTCATTCATAACAACTCTCCCTTTGCAGAACAAAACATTGTAAGTTATAATGAGGAAACCATGACCTTAGATTACACTTATGTATTTAAATGTCAAGTTTAGAAGAGTCATTGATACTTTTGTTCAAATTGTTATTTCTGCTCTGAGACAAACAATGCAGCAGATAATGCATTTGAAATGCAAGAGGAAGTATTTAATTAACTCCTTATAGATTAATGATGTGGCAAGCCACTGTTTGTTTCTTTTTCACAAGAGAGCTCATGAAGCCATCAGAGGTCCAGCTCCAGCTATTAGTCACTACTCAGTGCCATCAGCACTCCAGAGGAACTGAATGAGACACATTGCCATATCATCCATATTAATCACTATGGTTTCACATATGAAATGTAACAAAAAAGTTGTAATGAAAAAAGTCACAGCAGGGGTGTTGTACATTAGCATGAACAAACCACTTTTAAAGGCTAAAGCAAAACATGGCAACCCTAGTCCCTCATGTTGGTAATTTTAAAACTTGTCACAGCTAAATAATAGCATGGCCACAGCAGGATACTCTGATATCAAAGATAAAAGCTTTCTTAGGAGGCAAAAAGAAACAGTCATTATGCCAAAACACTCACTGGAAGAAAAGAAATAATTTATCAAATTTTAAAAAGTGACTAAAACCTGAAGGACCCTTTTTCATTACAAAAGTTAATGTGGTATTATTAACCTTTGTATATGTATTTTGAAAGCATGAAACTCTGCTATACTTACTGTAGAGATTTAACACTGAGTAGACGTGGTAAATCTTACATTGATCTAGTCGTACTCCTATTGAAATAAATTGGAGTTCTGTCAGTCATCCAACTCAAGGTCTGTTTTGAATGCTAGGAAACAGGAGTGAACAATGGTAACCTCAATTGGAAACCAACCACATAGGAAGACATAGCAGAAAAGGGGTGGCTATCAGGGCATTCAAATATGACAGGGGTGGGACTATGCAGATTGGAGAGACAGAATAGATAGAGGACATCAACAGGTCAAGGTATTCACCTCTGTGTCTTCTTTATTCCATAGTTGATACTATTCCTTTTTGTTAGTCTCTATGGGCAGGGCTCGCCAAGCCGCGGTGAGCCCCGCTTGCCGGCCGCGCAGTTCAGCACACTACGCATGCCATCACGAGGCATACCGGAGCAGTCGACAAAGGCTTCCCTTGTCAACCGCGGCGCGTCCAGACTGCCCCGCTGCACTGCCAAACAGCTGATCGGCACAGTGCGGCGGCTATTTTGGTGTAAATGAAGTGGCGATTATTTAAATCGCCGCTTCATTTTCCTATGTCTAGTAAACTCATCTACATGGCTCCGTCGACGGAGCCATGTAGTCTAGACATACCCTATGATGCCACTGGAACAGTCATTGTTTTTAAAGTTACAGACTAACATAACTACCCCTCTGAGACTTTGAAATGGGCTAAAACCAAACTTAAGCAGAACATGTAGTTAACTGGACAGTTGCCATTGAAGTCATTCACTATGACACTGGATAAGATTAGTTTAAGTCAGGATATGTCTACACTCCTTTGACTCAGTGGAACAAAATGCAATTTTAAATGCTCTCCTTTCGCAGGGTGTTACCCCTGTGTATGTTAGAATTATACAAGATTCCATGATGGATGTAACTATGGAAATCACGCTTTTTAACGATCCCTTGATTATCAAAGTTAAGTAAGGCATAAAGCATGGGGACTTTTGTTCATCAAAGTTGTTTGCCAACGTCCTGGAAGACATCCTGCAGAAGATCGAAGTGAAAGATGAATTTCTGCTTGATGGTGAGGTTCTTCAGATGCTCCTTTTTGCAGGTAACATTTTCCTAATTGCTTTGAAACCCACAACATTGCAAACTCTTTTCAATGACATCAGTAAGAACGCAAAGGAGATTGCCCTGACCATCCACACTGGAAAAATGAAGTGGATGAAAAACACAAATGTTCAGAGTACATCATGCAGTAGGATGGACAGACTGTCAAGCTGGTAGATCATACTATCATCAGGTTACTATCGATGATCTGCATGCAAGAAGCGGTGTCAACAGTATCATACAAGTTATACAATTGGAAAAGGAGATGGGCTGGCCATGTAGCAAGACTGAGAGATAACAGATGGACATGTATACTTCATTGGTATCCACGAGATGTGAAAAGAACAAGAGGAAGGCCTCCAGCACGTTGGGTGGATCTTTTATGGAAGATTCATGGAAGGACATGGACGAGAACTACAAAAAACAAGATAGTGTGGAACTGTTGTGATCTGCATCAGTGGCAAGACTATTCACATCAGTGAAATCATAGATCATCCAAGTATTCCAAGTATGTCTACACTAGAGCTGGAAGGTGTAAATTACAGCTCAAGGAAGCATACCTGTGATAGTTCTGATCAAACTAGGATGCAAAAAATTGAAGTGGAAGAGAGTAGCCACCCACCAAAGCATTAGTCTGTCCAAAGTCATAGACAGGTATGTATGCTTGGCAGCTAGCCCCTCCTACTACTCATCCTGCTGCAACTACACTACTATTTTTAGTATGCTGCCACAATCACAACTAGCATGACTATGACCTCTCAAACTGGAATTTACATCTTCCCCATCAGTGTAGACATACCTAAACACAGTTTCCTTTAACAGTCATGTGATCAGGCATGTATTGTGGGTGGCAAAATTACTATTGCTACATTCAGACCCCTCCTCAAAACATGCTTCAGTAACAAACATCTTTCAGGATCACATATCATCTGCCACAGTTCACTTTTGCTGATTAATAATACAAAGGAATCAAAATCTAAAAGCTGATTGCATTAATATTTGTATACTAGACCCTCACCTAATATGTATCTGATTGCTCATATCATCATCTGATGTCATTCACCAGCTCAGGATCTGACCCTTATATACGTGAAAGAATATATTGTGAGTCTACTTTTCTAAAAGCTATACTGAAGACAATCTTATGTCTTCAGTATAATTTCAGCATGCATTCAAAATCTGGACCTCAGTTTCCATCTTATAGCATGATCCTAAGCACCACTGACTATTCATAGTTCCAGAGGTGTTGCAGATGCTCATTACCACTCATGAAGATCCCTGTGTATTATAAGACTCAAGGTGTAGGTACCACATTTCCTGTGCTCTGAATAATGTCACAACATTATTAACATGTCCCACTCAGCACATATTAAATAAGAATTCTCCATGTAAATGCGTGGTCTACTCCCTTATATGGAAAAAAGCAGACTTGGGTAAAACTTTGCATCTCTGCTACAATATAGAACTTTTCCAATCAAAAGTCAGAAAAAACTGGAGAGTTTACCTCAGTTTCATTTTGAATTTCAAGTGTTCATTTAGGATATGATCCAGAGTTTTTTAATTCAATGGTTATCTTTCCATTGACCTCAGTAGTTATTAGATCAGGTTCTTAGGGTCCGATTCTGCCACAATCGTGGAATGAAGAGTATCTTACTCCATGAGAAGGCTCCAATTTCAATCAAACTAGCATGTTCTTTTCAAACCAAAGTATTTTAAAAAGTAGTGGCCAGTTGTGTTACCATTCTAAGTTTTATTTCAAGCGATTAAAGTATCAATATCTGCTTTCAGGCAAGAATCATTATCCCCCTTTTACAGATGGGGAGATGGAGGCACAGAGACAGGAAATGACCTGTCCCAAAGTCATCCAGTGATAGAGCTGTGAGTAGCACCCAAGTCTCCTGACTCAGTCCAGTACCCTACCTACTACGAGTGTCCATATCACACCCTTCAGGCTTACTGCAAAGTCCATTGCATTCAATAGAAATCTTTCAATTGACTTCAACTGGCTTTTGATCAGCCTTGAAACCTATAACTGTCCAAAATTCAGTAGGTGCTAGGGGAAGTTTTCATACCCTTTTCACTGTGAACCAAAATAGTAAGTTTCACTACCTAATTTTTAGCTTCCCCTTACTGAACTAGCATGGTGTTGCTTCTCCAACACATCATTCTTAAGAGAATTCAAAAAGTAGAAACAAGCAAAACCAGTCTAACACAACACTATTTTCCGTACAGTGTGACCTCCACATTGGATTCAAGAATGCAACAGAAAATGGATGAAAGTAAAATCTAGACACACTGGCCTGGACCAATATTATCTAGAAAACATTCCCAAGTCTCCCAGAAAGTAGAAGAAGACAGTGAAATGTCTGTTTCTCTGCCATCAGTTTTCAATATCCCTGTACTGCAATGGCTGATTATGAAGTCTTGCTGCATCTTATCCTTGATTGATTTTTGTGCCCAACACAAGAATGCAAAGACAGCTTTCAAAAGAAGGGAGGGACATAACAGCCAGGGATCTGCAAACAAAAAATCTTTATGATGCTTTTTCTCTCAAAATTGAAACTCTTCTTCTCACGGTGCAACAAGGGCCCCTGCCATTTGACCTCCATTCCAACTGTCAATACTTAAACATTTATATATGAAGCCTCAGCATAGAATTTTGTAGGCTTCTGCTCTACCACTCCATTTGACATGGCAGGGGTGCTCACTATCATTTTCCCGCAGTATTCAATAATTTTCCCCCTTCATTTTTTTAAATTCTTTGTTTCTGTGTTTCCTCTCTGAGGTGTCAGTTCTCTCTCATGCTCTAGTTGGAAGCGTAAGAAAAGCAATGCTTCATAGTGAAACAATACCATACAGATTCCCACTTAGTAGTGCATATTAAAATCAATATATCGCTATTTCCAGGCCATTATTTTTCAAATATGAGGCAGAATAAAGCGCAGGGGAGAGGAGGAGTGAAAGGGACCCAGTTGATGTCTTGTGTGGGCTAGTCACATTGCACATCACATTTGGTATGGGAGGGCACAATAACCTTTGCTATCTAAGGCTATGCCTACACTGCGTGCTTATTTCAAAATAAGTTCAAAAAAATCCTCCAAAATAGCTTATTTTGAAATAGCGCATCCACGCTGATTGGAGCCTCAATTGAATTTAAAGCCCCTGGAAGTACTTCGGGCAGGGCATCAGGACAGCAGTCACTTCCTGTAGCTGCTTCCTGAGGCTCGTGCTTAAAGGGACGCCCCTTGGACAATCATGATTCAGGTATTAGCTAACACCAAGTAAGCACATTCTTGATTGGAGAGGATGGTACAAAACCACATAGATTTCTCAAGTAAATGCATTCCTATGAAAACAACCAACCCCACATAAAGAGAAGGAGGGGATGGGAAGATATACACGAATATTTTTGTTGAACCCAGCAAGTGCAAAGATAAGGGCATATATATGTAACTTGTTTGTAGCAATGTACAAAAGAGAAGTCATAGGAGTGGCATCTTTGTGCTGGTGTAGAGAACAGCATTCTGGTGTGCTAACTGAACTGGTACCTTGTTGCAGGCATGCATGTCAGTGTACCGGTGGCTCCTATGGGACATTAAGACCATGCTTTGCTGTCAATTAACCTAGCTGAGCTTTTTGACCACTGAACTGAGGAGGTGTCCTTCTTTATGACTAAAATCAAGATCTAGGGAATTAACACGCTGCACTAACAGCTGACATCAGTGCTCCAAGAAGAGTGATACTAGCAGTATTAACAAAGCTGCAGCATCAGCAATACTCCTCAGCACTAACAACAAGGGGAAACTGATTTTCCGCTTTCATGTAATGTCTGTCCATGGTAGTCCCTAGCATGCAACTCATCAAAGGTAAGCAATCACATTCTGGAATTTTACCTAGTCATTGTATTACATCTGATGAGTGGTAAAAATCAGCAAGTCAGACTATCAGGCATTGCTAACCTTTACAAAGCACATGTCTGAGGTGTGGGTATTGGTGGGTGCACACGTGCACAAAGTGATTTATATTTGTGCTGCCTATTTCCTGTGACTGTTTCCCTGCACTAAATAAGAGTAGCCTGAAGCTGAAAGATTAAGTAATATTTAGGAGGGATTATTTTTACTTTGCAAATATTATGGATTTTCATTAATTTATATAATGTATAAAATTACCACATTACATGGCAAAGCAAAATGAACCTTTTATCATTGTACATAACTAATTCTGGGCCACATTCTTCTCTTTAATTAGCTTCTATGTAGTCACACCAGTGATGAATTCAGACTATTATATTCTATATATTAAATATACATAGTTCTATGTCTGAGAGCACTCTTAGCATTCATCTAGAGAATTGTCAGTGTAATTGTCAGCCTTTGCAGCTGAAAAATTACATATACAATTTAGTGGACTTCTTTCTGGATGGATGCTTTTACACCTGAAGTTCAGTGGACAGAAGCTACCAAATAGTAAATATGATGCTGTAATAATGGCATTTAAACAATAGATGTGTGATTAAATTCCATATATAACCACTAGTCTGATTTTTTTAAAACTGGAATTTTAATACTAAATGGAGGCACAACCTCACAGAAAATATGGGCCTTGTAACTCTTTCCATCAGAAACCTAGAAAATCCCGCAGATAATACTTTAAAATGGCTCACAATTACACAACCTATAGTAGAGGACCATGCTACAATGAAGCATTAGCGAGATAAGGGTTGTGTTACAGTGAGATAACAAATATCTCTGGGGTATAGCCCCACAAATCCTAATGCTTTGAATAACTCAAGGAATGTATACTCACACCTATCCCCAAAAGTATCATAATACTAGTAAACATTAGGTCCTTGTAAGAAAAAAAATAATGTAAAATAGTTTAAAAAGAATGCACTCACAGCCAGGGATGTTAAGTAGCATTAAAATAGCTAATTGAGTAGTTGATGCAATTTCCATTGACTACTTGATTGGTTGTTAAGGGGGGGTCGCTCTTCAGCGTCGCTCTTCAGTCAACGCTGCACCTCTGCCTTCCCTGCCCCCCTCAGACAGTCACTTACATCCCTACTCACAGCAATTTCTTTATCTCTACAAAACAAAAATAAATTTCACATTATACTTGTAATCACAAAATGCATGATGAAATGAGCAAGAAAAGAGCTTTATTCATTTTACATTTTATGGCAGAACTGCCTCACATTATTGCACTATTATCGCTGGCAGTAGAAATCTATATTTGTTTCTGTTTGCTGTATATCATGGTAGTTCAGAATTGCTATATTGCTTGCCATTGTGGTACATCATAGGCCATTCTTCTGAAGTAAATTAATTCAGTGAGAGAAAGATCTGACCCCTGATCTTTCAGATGGTTGGCTGACATTATTCTGAAATAATGCTGCTCTTTTGGAATAACATCAGTTATTCCGAAATAACAGTGTGTGTCTGCACAGCAAGCCCGTTATTTTGAAATAAATGTGAAATAACGGGCTTCTTACTCTGACTCCCATAACCCTCATTGCATGAGGAGTAAGGGAAGTTGAGGGAAGAGTGTTCTATCTTGATATAACTACTGTGTAGACAGTGCCAAAAGTTAAAATAAGTTATTTCGACTTAAGCTACACAATTAGTGTAGGTCAAGTTGCGTAGCTTATTTCGATTTTAGTCTTGCTGTATAGATGTGCCCTCTGTGTCTCTGGAGACTGATATGACCATGCTTGGTGCTTTCTCATTGTGCATGTTGCTACCTTGCCTATGACCACAGTAGTGAAAGTAACAAAAAGAAATAAGTACTCTCTTGCTGCTTCATTGGATGCACTACCTGCAAATGTGGGGGGATCTTAAGGGAATTGTCTCTCCATACAGAAGGTAAAAATCACAGATTAGAAATAAATATGGCCATTTCAGCCAATGACTATTGGGAAAACAGTGTGTTGTGATGAATGATAAAGAGATTTTCATAACAGCTTTATAAATGATTGTATATTTTACATCTTGCAAGAGGTCATCATTATGAGCTATAAAAACTGTCGTCATTTATGTAGACAGGAGATTCATATGACGGGACGGGTAAAATTTTGCTCCCCATAAACTACTCACCTACTTTCTTATAAATAACTATGATGATAGGAGCATATAAATGGCAATCAGAAATGTAATTGCTACAGTTATATGAAAATTAGGTGAAGTGGGAGTCAATAAAGAACTCCTATGTACTGAATAGAAAGACATTTAGAACCTGATCCAAAGCCCATTAAAGTCCATTAAAGTAAAGCTCCTGCTGACTTTAGTAAACATTTGTTCAGCTCACTAGCAATGACCACTAATAAGAACATAGTGGTTTGCTGTACAAGGTCAGAGTGATCCATATCCTGTCATCAGTTCCCAGCTTCTAGTAGTCAGAGATTTAGGGACACCCAGAGCATTGGGTTTCATCCCTGATCATCTTGGCTAATACATTTTGAAGAACATATCCCCCCGAATATCTCTAATTCATTTTTGAACCCAGTTATACCATTGGCCTTCTACAATATTCCTTGGTAATGAGTTCCACAGGTTAACTGCATTGTGTGAAGTTCTACTGTGTGTTTGTTTTAAATTTCCTTCCTATTAATGTCATTAATTTCATCTGCTTCCTATAAATTTCCCTGGTTCTCCCATTTTGTGAAGCAGTGAACAAATACTTCTCTATTCACATTCTCTATATCATTTATGATTTCATAGATCTCTATCATATCTTCTGTTAGTCATCTCTTTTCTAAACTGATCAGTCCCTGTTTTAATCTCTCTCCATGTAGAAGTTATTTGTTACAGCTAATCATTTGTGCTGCCATTCTCTGTACTTTTCCCAATTATAATATATCTTTTTAGAAGGGTGATCAGAACTGCACACAGTTGATCTAAGGATATATAATTGGTATATTTTGACCATTAATGTTAACAATTTGTGTTTTAGTATTTATTAAGCTTTACATTTTTTTTTAAACTCAACAGCTCTCTTTAAATAATTATTGTCTGACCTTCCCCCTCCCCCTCATCATTTCCCATAGTTGTGAAAATTTAAACTGATACAAAAGAAAAAATGCTTAATGCCTCTAACTTTGCACAACTTTGCAAATTTAAATTGATGAAAATAAAAATGCCTAAAAACAAACTGTTTATCTGTTCAAATGATAAAAAAAAAAAGAATTCTGCCAAGCCTGATTGTTCCTGCATAAGTAGGATTATTTCACTAAATTCATAAAGGCCCCAATCACAGGCAGTCCTTATTCAGAAAAAGGTTATTTTTTTATTAAGTGGAAGATTTTTCTCATTAAGAGCTACAGAATTGTCCAAAAATGGCTGTTTCTATTATAAATACATTGTATTGACCAAGCATTAGTAATGAACAGAATGGTACAAAATTGTTAGATTCCATGTGCAACATTGAGATCAATATTTGCAAATCTGATCAACTGGACATTCTGCCATTTGTGTCACTCAGCATAAATTTCTTGATAAAAAGAGGGAAAATTCCAATAGAAACAATCAATGTTTTCCTTTTCACAATGCAGTCTTGCCAGTTTTGCAGTAAAAAGGTTTTCACCCATCTAACTGACCTTTCTTTCATATTATTAACAACAAAAGTGACATGGACACATTTTTTTTCTAGTTTCATAAATGATACATTTTAAAAAAGCACACATGCCTCTAGTAGTGAAGCTACATTAAACCCAATTATGAACCACCCAAAATAATAATAAAACTGGTGACAAAGGAGAGAGTGCTCTGTGGTGGCTGTTGATTTGTACCCCACAATATTGTTTATAGAGTTCTAAGATGGTGTGTGTACTAGGGATGTTAAGTATCGGTTAATTGAATAGTCGATTAACCTCTTGAATTCTTATCAGTTACTTGACTATTCTATAGTTCCCGGGAGTGGGGCCAGCAGCCAGTGCACTTTGGTCCCACTCCCAAGGAGCCCCCTGCCACTCCGCGCTGCTGCCTCTGTATCAGAGGCAGTAGCATGGAGTGCCAGGCGAGAACTGGTCCACGAAGGGAGCCAGTTTAAAAAC
Source organism: Rafetus swinhoei (assembly GCA_019425775.1). Classification (NCBI taxonomy): domain Eukaryota; kingdom Metazoa; phylum Chordata; order Testudines; family Trionychidae; genus Rafetus; species Rafetus swinhoei. The sequence continues at coordinate 181,726,324 of CM033437.1, read as the reverse complement.
CATCTCCCCATGTGGACCAGCTGCCTGTCACCCCTCACTGCTGCCTCTGATACAGAAGCAGCAGCATAGGGTGGCAGCAGCCCCTGTCTGGGTGGGTGGGAGGCTGAGCTCCTGGACCCAGTGTGAGTCAGAACTGAGCCAGGCTGCCTGCCTGCCTGCCTCCTAGTACACTTTAAAGGCAGAGCTGCAGTAGGGGTCTGTCCCAGACCCAGCGTGAGCCAGGACTGAGCTGGGCTGCTGGCCAACCTGCTAAAAAAAATTACTGGAAAAGCGAGCGGGGATAATGTGTGTAGTCTATAACATTAACCTATAAGCTTTTGCTTATCGGTTAATAGGTTTATCAACTACACTATTACATCCCTAGTGTGTACTGGGGTCAGATAATTTCAGAACACACCTCCCACTACCCATTGGTGGGAGCAACAACCAGTGACTGCAAGCCACGGAGACTGAAAAGGTCTGTCAAACAAGGGAGCGATAATCTAAGCATTCGATTAGATGGCCTGGCTAGCTGGCCAGGGTAAAACAGTGTAGCAGAAGGGAGACTTCACACCTTGGTCCCAACACAAAGGCCACGTGTGCAGGGATGGAGATACTTATTATAGAGAACATTGTTTATAATCTTACTAGAAAAAGTACCTGACATTTGCTCAGGTCACTAACTCAATTTTTTTTCTGAAAAATAAAATGAAAATGTACATGCTCTGGGGGTGGGTTCAGTATCTAGGTTTCCCCAAACAAAAGACAGGACTATGCAGCACTTTAAAGACTAACAAGATGGTTTATTAGGTGATGAGCTTTTGTGGGCCAGACCCACTTCCTCAGATCAAATTGTGGAAGAAAATTGGCATGACCACATATACCAAAGGGATACAATCAAAAAAAGTGAACACATATAAAATTGACAAATCAGATTTTAGAACAGAAGGGGCGTGGGGGCGGGGAGGTTAGTGTCTATGAGATAATGATATTGGGGTGAGAATTGGGGAAGCTATCACCAATTATCACCCCAATATCATTATCTCATAGACACTAACCTCCCCTCCCTCATCCCCCCTCTGTTCTAAAATCTGATTTGTCAATTTTATATGTGTTCACTTTTTTTGATTGTATCCCTTTGGTATATGTGGTCATGCCAATTTTCTTCCATAATATAATCTGAGGAAGTGGGTCTGGCCCACAAAAGCTCATCACCTAATAAACCATCTTGTTAGCCTTTAAAGTGCTGCATAGTCCTGTCTTTTGTTTCAGCAAGACCAGAGTAATGTGGCTTCATCTCTATTACTATTCTAGGTTTCCCCAGGGAGAAGCCCTCTTTCACCGCAACAGTTTGGAGCCAGGTGAGAAGCACCTTTCCACGGCCTCTGCAGCTCCAGCATGCACAGCTAAGGGAGGTGCAGGTCTAGGTTCATCTGCCCTTCTGTATTCCCCAGCCAGAGTGCTATGCAGCAAACTATGCATTTACCCTTGATCAGGAAATGGGGGAAACAGCCAGCAATTCACTGTATGAATTGGAGGGGGTGCTTCAGCCCTGCCCCCCACCCTCACTAAAGGGTGCCTGTGGATGGGAGGCTCAGGGCTAGGGCAATTCCTGAGAGGGAAAAAGGATGTGTCTTCAGTCAGCCCCTTTCACCTGCCTGGTGATTCTGTCTTTTTTTAATGTTTTTATGAGAAGCAATCCCATTCCAGGCACATCCCATTTCCCTGGCATAACCAGAACCTTATCTTGCTTTAAGTTATGATAAGAGGAAGCTGCATACCAAATTCAGTGGTCCTAGCACTTACTGTTTAGGAGGAATTCTTCAACAAACAAACAAAACAGACACACTCTCTTAAATATATAGTAGATTAAAATTATGATGAGTTCCAGTAGTATCTCACACTGTAGCAATAGTAAAACAGCAATGCTGGAGGAATTGCAATATGTAGATTTTACATTTCAGTAGATTACAATGTGCAAATTAAGTCATGCAATCTTTAAGTGAAGCCCACATATGATCTTGCATTCCTTGCACACTCGAAATTCCCACTGACTTGAAAGGGACATCTGGGAATGCTTGAAAAGCAAGGTCAGGCTTTGTAATGTCTTAGCTGAGGTTCTAGCCAATAGAGTTTATGTACTGATTGGAAGCACTAAACTCTAATTTGTATAATAAGATTCACTGATTACCAAATGTCCTAACACATAACAAATTGTAGCTCTGCATTTGCAGGGATATATATCTTGGTCATAAAATAGTGGCAGGCTAAGATTTGTCAAACAAGGTCTTGGCAAGGAAGCATTTTTTATCATCTAAATTTTTACCATGTATAGAGCATATTTTTCAATAAGCAGATCAGAATTACCACATGGAGCAATTCTTGAGTCAAACAATAACCTTTTTAAATATAAATTTCGAATGTAGTACTATAGTCTTTGCTCAAGGGTAAATGATGTAGTGAATAATGAACATTTTAACTCCCTTGAAGTTTGTGTCTGTTTAAGAAAGGGATACAAAGCAAGAGCCAAGGAAATTAAATCCTAAAGTATGTTTAAACAAAACTAACATTGTGACACAAACTGACAAAAGCCAGGGACTTGAAAGCTAAATCTGACACCCTATTTATAGAACTTACAGTTTAACCTTTTTCTCCTTGACATCAGTTTAAGACAGAATTATTGTCTTAATTTTCAATTAAGGGTTTTGTCCACTTGTGTCAGAACCTCCATTTGGTTAAACATGTTTTTGTATATTTAATTGTGTATCACCATTTTTATGTTGATTCACATTTCACTAATTCAGGCTCCTTTTAGATAGTTATGAGATAGAGCTATATGTGATTTATATCACCAGAGTACTGTGCCTGGCCTCTACTTAAAGGTTTTCACTCAAGAACAATAAAAAATTAGTTGAAAGTTCAAATGTGCTTGTAATTGAATAATAAAAATCATCATTTTTCTATGGTTAAAGAAAGACACTTCATTTTTAAGGCTCATCAGAACCTGATTAATGGAACAAATTTGTAGAGAAGATTAGCAAAAAAGCAGCATTAATTTTCTGTGATTGCAATTATTATTTACTGCCTATGTACCTGCAGTGCCCATCTCTCATTATTAAATTTTATTTTGTGCAGTAAGTCACTAAGACCATACTAACTGTATTCATGGAGCACATTATAAATGAACTGGATCACTTTTATAACTGAGATGTTAATTTCCAAGAAAATAATAGTACTACTGTTGTACTGTTTCAAAAGCAAAATATAATGTACAAGACAGAGTATTAATTGTGCTTGTAAACAATATCAGCACTTTAAAGTGCTATAAATAACACAAGAACATTTACAGCATATTCCACCCCCTTCACAAAGGGAAAAGCAAGGCAAAATTCAATTTCTGGCCAACAAATGAGTATTTTACTAGCTTAAGTTATGTATTATACTATTCCAGAAGCTACTTGTCTTGAATCTCCTTGTAGATAGTAGGTTAGGACACAGAGACGATGATAATTTAAAACAAAGGATATAGCTTTATTGTACAGATTGCATTTCAAATAGCATGGAATGGGCATAAAGTCTAATAACAGGTAATAAAGACCATGAAGCAGCAACTAGTTTAGTTAACAGAGAGGGCAGAATATTCATTTAGTGGTAAAGGGCTTCTCAATGTTAAAAGTAATGTAAGGTATTAACATCACATGTATTATGGAGATACACCATTATACAGTAATGAGATTCTTTATTTCTAATTATTCTCAGGAAACAATATCTTAGCCAGAAAGCCACTTCTGCAAACCAATAGCACTGCAAATAAGAAGCTATCATTAGTCGTTTGTGAATGTGTGTTTAAGGGCCAAATTATATTCTTGTTGCATTTACACTAACATCAGCTGAAGTTATATCCAGTATTAATTTGAAAAAATAGGCCAGATCAACTGCTGGCTTAAATCTCCTTCTCTTCAGTTGAGTTTCAGCCCTAAGGTCAAAGAATATCTCCTGAGAAGAATAACTAAAGATGGAAAGCTTAATAGCTACTAAAAAAATAAAAATAAAAAACAGACATGGCTTGATAACACTTTATATTTTCCTAACATGCTTATTTCTGTTTTCTCCTCTTTCCTTTCTCCAATGTTCGAAACTTTGAAACATTATAGTATTTACAAAATACCAAATGGATGGTAGGAAAACATACTTCCTGAGAAAAGAGACGTTCCAGCCCAAAGCAAACTCATTCCCATCAAGTCCCTACTACATCCAATCAAAGGGAAAAGTACTCAAAAGTCAATTGTGAAAGCAGGTGCATTGCACATTGTGAACTGAAGATCCAAGCTCTGGTGAACAGAGGGTAGAAGTATATTCTGGAGCCAAAGATTACTCTCTCTGAACATCCTGTCCTATTATTAAAATTCACATACTGTTGTAGGGGTTAATTGCGGAAGAACTTTGTACGTGCAAGTTTAGGGGTGGTGAGGCCTGCATTCTTCCCCCCCCACACACTTTCCCTTTCCCCTATCTGATGAGCCAAAAGCAAGTCTTCGGGAACATACGCCATTTAAGATAAGCATTGTTGCCAGTACAGCAAGAACAAGTATAAGATAAGGGTAAAGGGCAAGAACGCATAAACAATTATGTTTACCCTAACATACTGATCACGTAAACAAGGACAAAGAACAAGTAGAACTAGATCAGAAGCAGTTCGATAACTAGCAGCTGAGCCCTGCATCAGCACATAATGAGTAACCCTTGGAAATTTCCAAACTGCAAAACAAGGCAAGAGAACTGTATTTAAGGCTGCACCAAAGCACAGCAATTTGAACCTCACCAATGGGCTTTGGGTACTGGTGCCTCGGAAGCTGAGACAACCTCCCACTTCATCCGCAGCCTACCCAGGGTTCCAGGCTAGCAGGAAGGGATGTAAGATATGCTGCTTCTTCATTATATTGTTCTTCCAGTTATGGGGCACAGCTGTTAGCTGTCAGGAAATAAACTACTTGTATTTGACAGATACCTGTGTAGCGTCCTTTGTACTTTGAGAACCCAGTGTCGGACTTGAGACTTACTCTTGTCAGCAACAACTGTATTGTTTAAAGTGAACCAGATACTTAGCTGGTGTAAATTGGAGTATCTCTAGTGAAGTCAGTAGAGCCGTACCAGGTCATACCAGCTGAATATCTGGTCCAGAATTCTATAAAATATAGCACATATTTCTAGATCAGTTATCTCAAGGCCCATTTGTATTGCATTTTGTAACTGAATTCAGAGTAAACACTGGATTATGCAACAACAGCAGGATTAGGTGGCTAAATGTCTATTCTGTCTACATCTGCTTCCATTTATTAGATGAGAGAGTAGGAAATTAAGTACAAATTGAAGCAAGTTGAACCTCTGTAATTTCGGTTTCCATTGTCCAGCAACATCCATGGTCTGTCACTGGCAGCAACTCCATGGGTGCTCTGGGACTGGAGCATTCACAGGAAAAAAAACAGCATCAAGCTCCCTCCTTTTCCCCCTTCCCCTCTGTGGAGGTGACCCCTTGCTTAGGGATTCTTCCCCCACCATACCACAGCTTCCAGAATGCTGCATATCAGCTAATTTGCAGAGTTCAAGCTCAGGGAAGGAGGGGGATGAGTGGGAATAGGATGCACTTGGGGGAGGAGGCAGGGAAGATGAAGGGTGGGGGGGTAGCAGGGGTGGAGGCTGGATCTCTAGCTGCAAAAGAACCAATGTCTGGGACCTACCGTTGGGAAGTTAGGACCCCAGTTGACAACAGAGAGGCTGGCAGGTAGGAGCTAGAGACAGAGGCTGGGACCCTGAGTAGGGAGCTGGCAGCAAGTAGGCTTAGTAACAGCAGGACCCCTGGGCGTAGAACCTAGGGTTGTTGCAGCACTCCCACTTCCTATACCTATGAAGATACACTGGCATTCTGCATGGAGCTCCCCTGTTCCAGAAAGTTCCTTGGCATGAGTCAGGTCTTGAATGTGCCAGACTGGAGAGGTTCTGGTTTAAACTTAAAAAATTCCTATAACTGTGACCACCAAAATAGGAAACCATGGCCATTTACCCACAGGAATATATACTTTTCTGGAAATGTTTAGGATTTTTTAGCAAATATATAGCTTGTTTCTTGGGAGAAGGTGGTGAAGGCTTTGTATGGGCTTGAAAGGACTTGTATGGGTTTGAACATGGGAACTTCAAAAAACTTGACCAACACTAATACGTTGTGAGACAAAGACCTGTATTCTAATTTTTGGAAACCAAAGGAAAGTCGAAATAAAATAGCGTCCCATCCACCAAAAAGAAGATCCTGGAGGAGGCTATGTATATTTCCTTTAAACACCTAATCTAAAATGTATTTTTGTCACATCTCTGCTATAGCACATTGACTGAGTATTTCATGTTCAGCCTGCTTAAAGTAAAGACTCAGATCTCCCTGACCTCACAATAACTTAAAAAAAGATTGTTTATGTTAATGAAAATGAATTCCTTTCTTATAAGAAGCTGTGTCTCTGTGGTTAGTTTCTCTAATTTTCCTTTCCTAGTATAGTAAAACCTGCACTATCCGTCACTTAACTATCTGGAAAACTTTAGAAACCGGCAAATTTTCTAGGGGTTGGCACAGCTGCGCAGCACAGCGCTTTGATCTGGCCAGCTGGGGGCTGGGCGCAGCCGGGCAGTACGCCGCTTTGATCCAGCTGGTGCGAGGCTGGGCGCAGCCTCGTGGCACACTGCTATGATCCAGCCAGCCGGGAACTGGGCCAGGCAGCTGGAAGCCCCTGCGCCGTGGGGGTCGAAGGTCCAAAAAGGGACCCTCAAATAACCAGAATTTTTAGATAACTGGAACACCCTAATCACTGAGCGTGCCAGATAACACAGGTTTTACTGTACTCCAAATTCTGGTTTCTTACATGACGGAGAGGATGCATCTGAATTGTGACATTCTCACATCTTCTTCCAGACCATTTAAAAACCTATCCCCATTATAGTATTAAATATTGAAACAGGTTGAGCAAACAGTCCAATTGAAATAGGATCTGTAGTGCTTATTCATGTGAGACATCATTTCTTATATCTGTAATAGAATTATCTTGGTTATGATTAAAATTTACACTCATGACACTACAGTTAACAAGAGATTTATATAACTCTGCTTCTTCTCCTGACCTTGATAGGCCATTTTTGAAAAAAAAATCTGATATTTCCATTTTTGCAAAATCTTGCATATGTATCTAAGATGTTTTGGCAATACTTTATAGACTTCCTTCTCCACCTCCTCCTTCCCTCCTCCACAGCATTTTATGAACTCCATTTGGCCCAAGTAAAGGATTCTGAGTTGAACAGTATATCTAATCCCCATGTGACATATTCCTGAACCCATTGTTTGTCATAACTTTTTAATGAAATATGATTTCAACAAGAAAATAGAGGTCTCAGCAAAATATGGCTAATTAACATAGCAGATGTTTTGTCAGTCTTGACTTGAATAGCATTTTTTGTTTGAAAAAGCCAACAAAAATGGCACACATTTTAAGAAACAATTTAACCATGGTAATAACCTAGTCCTGGGTTTGGATAAAAATATTCAGATAACTTTGTAATATAACATGACTTTAATTTATTTTCAATGCATTTGGACTCAAAATGTATCCACGTTTTAAATGATTTATTGTGACCCTTCGTCAAAGAGGCAAAAGACGTAAACCACATGTAGTGAACAAATTTTAGAGGTTTTTACTGCTTCCTACTAGGAACTCTTGACTAGGCTACTGCTGCTATCTGGTACACATGTTTAGCATTTGATTGCAATAATGCATTGCCAAAACGATGCCAAAATTGGATTGCCTATTTCCTTAGATTATTGCTCTCAAAGTATTTTGACCTGCAACTAATAAAACAATTAAAGCATTATTTTAATTTTGTACAGTATCTATGTACTTCTACAAACGTATAATAACGATGATTGTAGTTATCTGCCAAAATAAAAATAGATTCCAGAAATAATACATGTTGTTACTTTTGTATGGAAAAACCTCTATGTTGTAATATTGTCCGGATTTATAGGGAATTCATAGGGAATTCTTAATCTACAGCATCACTATTAAGTTAATTTAAAAAGGTTTGGATTTAAAGAGTCTAAGATTTTATATAAATTGGGTGGCTTTTGTAACTGGTTTATAAGCACCTGGTAAATTCATCATCTGTTTTTCTACAATAAAAGCTTCATGATACAATAGATTCAGTGTCCTCTGGCAATTTTTTCTATTTATTTATTTATTTTTAGTGTGTGCAATTCTATAAAAATGAACTTCTCAGGCAATCCCTGGGTACAGTTACAAAAAGGTAATAATGCCAATAATCTACTGACAGTTTACCCAAACTGACTCCCACTTCAACATAAAACTCAGTATTCCCCATGGCTCAAATACATTGATGAGCCTTATACAATAAACTAAATGTAGAAAGAAAAAAGAAAAAAGGAAAAAAGAAGGAAACCCCTGAGAATTTGTTAAGCCAACGACGAAGTAACTCCTAGAACTGAAAATTCTCCACTGAAAATACTCAGTGGGTATTCATCTACCGAGAATGTTAGCAGAAGCAAGGACTCAGTTATTCTCAACAGATGCCACGGCACATGAAAGAAAAGATGTCTGGTAGCCAAGACTTTCATGACATAAGATCCATATATTAATAAACACCTTGAACTGCATCTGGTCAATGTTTCCTTGTTATCTTCAGAACGCCAATGAATAAAAACAGCAGAAGCACAGCGAGAGTGGACACTGTGCATTCCTGATACAGATCCATGTCCAAACACAACTGATCTGCAGAGGAAAAAATTCCTCACAGTAAGAACTGTTTGATTCTAATAATCAAACCCAAGCTTCAGTGCAGACTCACGTTGAAGCCCAGCTAGCACAGCTAGGCCTTAAAAACCTCCAAGGATGAAGATTCCACCACCTCCCTAGGTAACCCACTCCAGTTCTTCACCACCCTCCCAGGGAAATAGATTTTTTTTAAACCATTGCTCCTTGTTCTGTCATGTACCAGCCTCTCTCCATCCTCTTTAGAACCCTATTCAGGTAGTTGAAGGCTGCTGTCAAATTCTCCCTCGCTCTTTTCTTCTGCAGACTAAATAAGACCAGTTCCCTCAGCCTCTCCTCATAAATCATGTGCCCCTGCCCCCTAATCATTTTTGTTGGCCTCTGCTGGACTCTCTCCAGTTTGTTCACATCCTCTAGAGGGGGGCCCAAAACTGGATGCAGTACTGCAGATATGGTTTCATAGAAGGGAATAAAACTTCCCTCCGTCTGCTGGCAGTGCTCCTACTAATGCAACCCAATATGTCATTAACCTTCTCGGAAACAAAGTAACACTGTTGACTCATATTCAGCTTCTCATCCATTGAATCACCAGGTCCAGTTCTGTAGAACTGCCACTGGTTGGTCCCCAGCCTGTAGCAGTACATGGGATTCTTCCATCATAAGTGCAGGACTCAGCACTTGTCCTTGTTGGACTTCATCAGACTTTTTTTGTCCCAATCCTCCAATTTTTATAAGGCATTCTAGACCTTATCCCCATCTTCTACATGTGACACCTGGACCAAAGCAAGGAATGTTTCAATGGCAGGCTCAGCAGGGCCCACATGGCAGTGGAGGGTGCCTTTGGCCGTCTGAAAGGGAGGTTCCACTGCCTCCTCACCTGCCTGGACCTTGGCGAGTGGAACCTCCCCAAAGTGGTGGTAGTCTGCTGTGTCCTCCACAATATATGTGAGAACAAGAGGGAGATGTTTCTGCCAGGCTGGGGAGCAGAGTCCGAGCAGTTGGCCAGGGCCTTTGAACAGCTGTGCATGTCTGCCATCTGGCAAGTGCATCAGGGGACTGAATGCATCCAACAGGCCCTGAAGGAGAGTTTGACACAAGGACCTCGGTGACACTCTCCCCCGGAGCTCCCCACAAGGAGCCTCTGCATTGCCCTTCTGTGCCTTTCCTCCCAAACCCCTCCCTTGCCCTATCCTCCATTTCCCCCTCACTTTCTCCCTCCCCCTCCTCTTCTCCTGTTGATACAATAAAGCAGACCTTTTGTTTTGAAACAAGAATCTCTACTTTGTGTTTAATTGGGGTAATTGTAACTAGGGAAAGAACATGGAGGGGAGAGGAAAGGAATCATAGAATCATAGAGTCATAGAATACTAGGACTGGAAGAGACCTCGAGAGATCATTAAGTCCAGTCCCCTGCCCTCATGGCAGGACCCAGTACTGCCTAGAACATCCCTGATAGACATTTATCTAACCTACTCTTAAATATCTCCAGAGATGAAGATTCCACAACCTCCCTAGGTAATTTATTCCAGTGTTTAAGCACCCTGACAGTTAGGAAGAGGAGGGGGAAGAAGAGGTTCAGGGATGGGGCTGGGAGTGGCACCTGCTTCAGGTGGTCCCACTGCCTCATGCACGGGGCCTTCAGTGGCCATGGGGAGGACTAGGGGGAGAAGCTGGAGGAGCAGGGGCAGGAACAGCCACCAGGCAGTCCATGGCAGTGGCGTAATCTGCACACATGATCCGGGACTGCTGCAAGAGCTCACGCCAGATGATGCAGTGCAGCTCCATGTCTGCCTCCAGAGACTGCTGCAGGACATGCAGTCAGGTGATGTGCTCCTGCTGCAGGTCTTCTTGGAGTCACCTTCGCCTGCGGGTCATGCAGGGTCTGGAAGCTAGCGCAGGAGGTGCGGGTCATGCCTTACTCACAGCTGGTCCAGCTGTGAAGAAAAGTGAGAAGGGCAGTCACCCCAGGAGACAGGGTGCCTGAAGCCCAGCCCTCATCTCTGAGCCAACACTGAAAGGTCTCAGGTCAGACAATGGCGATGTGCTTCGAGCAAAGCCATCTGTGGCCTAGACAGTGGGCCCTTTCCTGCAGGGGCCCGGACATCCCAGGGGGGAGCTTCGCTATCCCCATGTCCTGGGGACAAGCAGGCATGGGAAGGTGCGGACCAAGCCGGGAGCCTGAGGGCAGGAGAGGGACAATGGGGTTGCTTAGCTTCCCGCCATGCTGTGCACACACCTGGTCAGGCAGTGGCAGCATCCCACAGGGAAAGGACTTGTACCCCTGCCCACTGGAGGAGAGTGGGGGAGGGTGTTTGGGGAAGAGGTGTGTGAGCAGCAGACGCCACTTGCCAGGGAGGGTGCTGCTGGGGTCTCCTCCACTTCCTCCCTCTTGCTCTCCCAGCAGGCCCCCCTGGCAGGGAACTGGTGTCACTCTGCCTCACCATACTGCCCTGGGAGTGCAGGCATGCCCATGTGCTGTGTGCAGCACTGCTGTGTGTGCGTCTGTGACCCCATTCTCCCTAGTGGTGGCTTGTGGTAGGAAGGTGTCCAGAACCCCTGTGAACAGGAGCGCAAGATTCCTGAGCAGCTGCCTCCATGCAGCTGTCTGCTCTAGACTGCTGCTCCATGTACACCCACGTGTACAGGCTGCTGTTCGATCCCCAGGCTGTGAAGGCTGAGAAAGGAGTATGCAGCCCCACGCCATTCCCAGCTCCCCCCTCTCCCCCCCCAACATGTGTCCAGGGAAAGTAATGCAACTCACCTAATGGTCCTTCCCCGGCCTTATCCAAGCTCTCAGTGACATCCTGGGAGGAGGATTCCGGCTTCGGGGACAGAGTGAAATCCTGGCTAATGGGCATGGTGTCTGTAATGGCCACCTCCTCCTCCTTATCATCCTCATCATCCTCCTCCACAGCCACGCCCTCCGAAAAGGCTAACAACAGGCATCTCCAGGTAAGAGTCAAAGATGAGGGGAAGGAGGTGAGGCAACCTGCCTCTCTCCCAGGATGCCATCCAGCTGGGTGAAGAAGAGGCAGGTCTGGGGTGCTGTGCCTGACCAGGAACTCCTTTCCCTGGCCTTGGCATAGGCCTGCTGGAGCTCCTTCACCTTCATTCTAACATGGTTGTGTCCCCTCTGGACCAGGCTGTTGGCCATGTGGACGTACACATCAGCATTTTGCCATCTGACTCAGAGATCCAGGATGTTGGATTGCTCCCCCCAGTCTCAATGAGATCCAGGATCTCCGCATGAATCCAGGAAGGCGCCCTCCTCTTTCGGCCCCAGGCAGGGGCTTGGGAGCTGGCTGCAGCTGGGCTGGCCGCCGTGAAGGCCTCAGATGGCGTGCTGGGGTCCGTCATGGCAGAGTTAGTGCAGAGCAGGATGCTGCTATGTGACACAGGAATAGCAGGGCCTGCTGTGCCCCACAAGCCTTCTCCATTGCGGCTGCAGCTTTAAGGCCTGCAGGGGAAGGGGAACTAATAAGTTCTGATGAATGTGGACAGAGTGGCCACCAGGGCACCTGTGGGAAGCACTGGAGGCCATTTATTTTAAAATAACTGTCTATACACACTCTATTTTGAAATAACTATTTCAAAATAGGCATTATGCCTTGTAAAATGAGGATTACAGAAGCTGGAGTAAGAAGCCCATTATTTCAATATTATTTTGAAATAATGCACTTGCTGTGTAGATGCTCACTTTGTTATTTCGAAATAATGCTAGTTATTCCAAAATAATGCCGCTGTATAGACATGCCCTAAGATATGCCATTGCAGTTCTGGGAAGTGGGGACTTGGTCTTCTGGAATTTCATTTCCCCCCCAAAAATTTCAGAAATAATGGCATTTCACTCTGCCCTTCTCCTTCAAACTTTACAGAAATGAAAATCTTAGAAATGCCTTTGTAATTCTAAAACAAAAAATGCAAGTAACCCTGTGATACATCAAACATGAATTCCTCATATCAATTAACGTATGACAGCAATGTTCACAGCTCAGGAGTATTAATAAGTAATTGAGACAACGGTCTCCATTTTTTCTTTATTAAGATAAATATTTGTAAAATTCACTCCATATTACCCTAAATTGATTTTGTAATTGTAAGTGAAATGACATAATTATTCACACTCACCCTGTCTTTGCATTCTATTTAAGAACTTGCTCAGCCACATGAGTGTAACTCTTCAGCAGTTCTAGTAATCATCAGGTTAGCACGCTATACGTTACCACAACCAATGGTCTGCTTTCTTTGAAAAAACCAGCCCAGTTACTTCTTGGAGCAGGCATTTGTCAGTTGCTTCGGACAAATCTGAAGCACTGAATTCAAGAGGAGGTTGCGCTTCAGATTTGTCTGAAGCAACTAAAAAATGCATTAAGGGTTTGAAATGGGCAATTAAAGGTAGCAGGCAGTATGGTGTTACAAATTGCCATCATGAGCCATAAACCCAGTGTCGCTGTTGAGTGCATGGCTTTTAGTGTCCAGCAGAGTTATGAATTTGAGTTCTCAGACTCATCTTTTGAAGGTGTTGTGGAGATTTCCCTTGAGGACGAGTATTGAAAAATCGGACATGGAGTGATCATTTTGTGAAAAGTGTTCATCTCCCGGTGAGATGGTGTTTTTGTCTTTTATAATTTTGGTGTGAATTCATTCAAGAGTGTAGCTATTGTCTAGTTTCACCCACATATTGGAGGGGCACTTGATGCATTGTGCCATTAAAACTCATAATGGAACTTGATCATTACAGCAACAGAGATATGTCTGCAAGCTGTTCATCTGTTACTCTCACAGAGTCTGGTGCTTCTTTTGAGGTGGCAAATCCTGGTCTGAAGAAAATCTAGCTCCTGATGATGAAAAGTTTGACAAAGTTGGGAGAGGAGTGTTTGAAGGTCAGAAAGCATTTTTTTTAAAAGATTTCTGTCAGACTGTGGTCCTTATTAAATATGAGTTGTAACTGTCTGATGATATATGATATGGCTTGCAGGTTGTGGTGACAAATAGGGGTGTGTGGTCACTGGGTTTCTTTCTCCTGTATAGCAACAGGTTCTCTTGGGGGTATTTGAGTTGCCCTTTCCATGCTGTGATCTATTTCTCTGGTGGATGTGACTATCATGGAGATTCCCCAAAAGCTCAGCATTAAAGGTAGAAAGGTTATTGTGAATCCCATTTCCTAAAGATGGAAATAGCATTACTGACACACACTCATTAAGTTGACAGGTTCTCGCAGATATGCCAGCGATTTTTAAAGATGCTGACACAAGTGATGATTAAAACCAAACAGAAATCAGTACACAGTTTCAATATGCAACACAAAAAAACAGTATGATTGCTGTGATACTGGAGCTCAAGTTACACTACCAGCTCAATTAAAAATGTCACAAAAGAGAACTATGGTTAGAAATTCAGGAGGATGGGGGGAATGTATACTGTCTACAAAAATCTGGAGACAAAAAAAACAATGTTATTCATAGAAAGTTAAGTATTTTATAGCGTAGGCTAGAATTCTTTTTCAACAGACTAGGGCTATGTCTACACTGCCCTTTTTTTTCAGAAAAAGATACACAAATGGTGAACCCATTTTTGGAACATCCCTTCTTCCTTGTAAAACGAGGAATGCCGACAAAACACATCTGCTTTTCCAAAAATTTTTAAGAATTTCTGAAAAAATGAGAGGTGATGTCAGAATTATTTCAAGACAGATTATTCAAAAAAGGTAAAACTTTAAACCATGAAGCTACAAATTGCCAACATCACATGTCAAAATATACAAAGTAAATATTGTTAAATCAAACTTTAATATGTTCTCAAGCAGTATTTTCTTACTCTGCCTATCGGTACATTTTGATTATCACCAATAGAAAGATTTTTCCATTAGTTTGTGTGTACACTGTGAAAAACTGATGCTTACAGATATTTACCATAAAAAATCTAATCCTTCCAAGCCTTCTTATGACCATCCTCCAACAGCTGATATTAGAGATAAGAAATAAATATTAAGTAAGAAGTTTGGAAGGCATAATCCAAAATGGTTGAGGTGAGCTGCAATTATTGAAAATATTCATGATTTTCTTTGCTCTGATAAGCAATCATTAGGTTGATATTAAACAGAATAGTAGCTCACATAGGTGAAAGATAGCAACTGTTTAATATCACACAGCAACACAACATAAAAGTATAGGGGTCAGTTTGTCCTTTACCCTGAGACTTGGACTATCATTTACCCTAGTGCTAACTGGGGATAGATGACCACCATTCTGATTTAGTACAAACTTGGTACTGGGGTTAATAATGACACAAGAAACAATGCAATCAAGAATCTGGCCCTAGGAAAAGATATGAAGATATTACATCCTTTTAGATCATAGAAGCTATTAAGCTGACACAGAAAGCAATGATTTAACCTGGTATTTGGCTAGGACTGGATTGAGCATTTCATCTCTTATAGAAGTGTCAGAAAATCCTTAAATGACACAAATGGTGCAAGACTTATTGTCTACATCTTGTCTGAAAGCCATAGTTTAGACAGCTCAGAAGTTTTCACAGAGATTCAGTCTGAAGGTGAGAAGCTGCCCTGTAGTATTTACAAAATGTAAGAAAGCCTTTTTGTTATGTTCAGGCAGGATTCCACAATTTTTTGTTGTTGTTTTTGGAGGGGAGGGTTTGGCATTTTGGATCTATTCCTTCCTGCCCAAAAGAGACTTAATTTTGTGACTTAATTACAATTTAGTTAAGATAACCGATTGATGCAGGCACTCTAAGGTACTATAGCCAATGGGCATGTTTTAGATATGTAAATATCAAATTATATATACAGTTTTAATTTCCCCTGTTAACCATAAATTTCTGATGCATGTCAGAATAGCTGGTGTAGCTAAAATGATTCAAAAATTAGTATTTGCTTCTTATTATTAACCTGTATAAACTTGTATAGAGGACTGTTAAGAAAAAAATTCATACAATACATTACACTCTAATGTGATCTTCACTCCTGTCATTAACTCAGTGAAGAGAGCATCATATTCTTATATGCTAATGTCGTTTCTTTGGCAAAAGCAGTTTCCATTATAAATTTTCATGAAGACTCCATAGCTATCTCCTCAATGACTCATTTTATCTTTCTGCAACAAAAACTCTTCTCTTTTCAGTAAGTAATGGCTATTTTCCCTCTCTATTAGCAAGACTAGCTTGTGATCTCACACAGCATATTACTTATATTCATGTGACATTTATTAGCAATTCAAGGGGGTTTTTAGTCCTTTATTGTGCTACATACCACTTCACCATTTCTATATTACTCTTTATCCTGGTTTCCTAAAATAATCTGAAATAATTCCCATACCTTTGCCTATAAAAAAAGTTTTATCACTTGTTCATAGACATGAGACAATTTTTTCTTATTCTGCATTTCTGTCCTTAATACAAAAGGTCCATCAACTCTACAGCTGAGAGCTTGCATCTTTGTGCAGGTATAGATATGTGTGATTTGTGCTTGAGCTGGCATGCTAAAAATATTAGTGTAGCCAGAGGTAATATGGGTCACATAGCAGCAAATGCTATACTCAGATGGTTAGTCCAATTTACTGCCCATGCCAACCTCTGCTACACTGCTATTTTTAGCATGGTAGCTCGAGCAGAGCTAGTGTGTGTATGTCTGCACAGTCTGTCTGGGAAGCCTGCTCCCATTTGCAATGTGGAGATCTTTGTTGTCCTCAGATAGCCTCATGTTGACTTACAGTACTAAGGCTCCTCAGTTGTGTTCCTTCGCACACACATGCTCTCTATCTCTAACATTCTAATTCCACATCAGGCTTCCTTAGAAACTTGCTTCTCACTAATATTTCTTGCCTCATTGACAACAAACCTCTTGTAATTAACTATATTTCCTGAATATCCTGCTAGTTTACATCATCAAAAGATACTTGCACAGAAGACATTTTTGTTGGGCAGCAGAAACACCATCTTCGAGTCCCAGCTTGTGTGTCCAATATTGTTTATTAGGGTTGCCTAAAACGCCTCTCACTAACCTGGGGATGGACTGAAGGACAGTTTCTTTAATAAACCAAATCCTAAAGCAGTGCTCCATTGCCAAATTTACAGGCATTAGTAGAACTGGTCAGGAAAAAAAATCAATAACACTTATTTTTCATCTGGATTTGCTTATTTGTCAGTGTTTCATTTAGACCCTTCAGTCTCTGGAAAATTCTTCCAGAAACCAGAGAGTGTTTTAGAAGAGTACTGCTGGGTTACTGAATACCTGCCAGCTTTCCAGTTCTCTGGGTGAGCACAGGAAGTCAGGAGCCTGGAAGATCTGGGTGTTGTATTTCCCAAGTTCATTGCTTCACAGTAGCCCAGGTTCCCATGTAAGGCCCTGAAGGCAGGAATCCCAGTACAGCTGGGCAGAGAATAGTAATTCCCTTTTGTGGACAACTTTGAATTTTGTGACAAGGAGTCCTGTGGCACCTTAGGGTACGTCTAAACTACATGGCTCCGTCGACGGAGCCATGTAGATTAGTGTACTCAAAAAAGGGAAATGAAGCGGCGATTTAAATAATCGCTGCTTCATTTACATCAAAATGGCTGCCGCGCTGTGCCGCCAAACAGCTGATCGGCACAGCGCGGCAGCCATTTTGATGTAAATGAAGCGGCAATTATTTAAATCGCCGCTTCACTTCCCTATGTCTAGAAACCTAATCTACATGGCTCCGTCGATGGAGCCATGTAGTCCAGACATACCCTTATAGACTAACAGATGCATCTGACGAAGTGGGCCTTTGCCCACGAAAGCTTATGCTCCAATACATCTGTTAGTATATAAGGTGCCACAGGACTTCTTGTCGCTTTTGCAGATCCAGACTAACACAGCTACCCCTCTGATATTTGAATTTTGTGGGTTATGTTTCAGAATACAATGAAAGCAAGTTTCACAAAGTCTTAAAATCCTCTGCAAAAGAGAAATACCATTTTCATCCCAGCTCTAACTACTCATTTGATGCCTCCCTCTTTGTATGTATGAACTAACAGAGAAACAGCCATGGTAAAACAAAAAAAAGTCATGTAGCACTTGAAAGACTAACAAGATGGTTTATTAGGAGATGAGCTTTTGCGGGGCAGACCCACTTCTTCAGATCATATTCTGAAAGTGAATGGCATGACCATCATGTAACAGAAAGATACAATGAAAAAATAAACAAAATATACAGTAACAAATCAGATATATAGCATAGAAGGTGGGGGCGGGTATCTGATTCATTACTGTATATTTTGTTTACTTTTTCATTGTATCCCTCTGTTACATAATGTCCATGCCATTCACTTTCAGAATATGATCTGAAGAAGTGGGTCTGCCCTGCCTAAAGCTCATCAACTAATAAACCATCTTGTTAGTCTTTCAAGTGCTACATGACTTTTTTCTGTGTATGTGTGGGTATGTCTAGACTACATGGCTCCGTCGATGGAGACATGTAGATGAGTTTACTAGACATAGGAAAATGAAGTGGTGATTTAAATAATCGCCGCTTCATTTACATCAAAATGGCCGCCACGCTGTGCCAACCAGCTGTTTGGCGGCACAGCGGGGCAGTCTGGACGCGCCACGGTCGACAAGGGAAGTCTTTGTTGACCGCTCCGGTATGCCTCGTGAAATGAGGCTTGCGGAGCGGTCAACAAAGGCTTCCCTTGTCGACGCGCAGATCCTACCGCTGTGCCGCCAAACAGCTGATCGGCACAGCGCAGCGGCCATTTTGATGTAAATGAAGCGGCAATTATTTAAATTATTTAAATCGCTGCTTCATTTTCCTATGTCTAGTAAACTCATCTACATGGCTCCGTTGACAGAGCCATGTAGTCTAGACATACCCTATGTGTGTATCAACTTATTACTAAGGCATCAAACTCCAATTGAATTTTGGAATCCCAAATGGCCCCACTTTCACCTCGATTCCCCAGGAAACCTCTAGCTTCCAGCTCCTATTCCTATTTCTAGTGTGGCTTTCATACAATTTGCATAGAAGAACCCTTTAGAGGGTCATACTTAAGACAGCCCACAAAACAGGGTCAGAACTCCTTTCACTACATGTGACTATCTATCCATGCAGCCCACAAACCCCGTCTCCTCACTCAACCATATTCTCACAAATTGCTGAAACTCTGCATTGTCATCTTCATTGTGCTGATCCAACACCCATTAAAATGAACAGGAGTCATCATGCAACTATCACTGATAAATCAAAATGAGCAATTATGGCTTATGTAAAAATTATTACTAAAAAGATTAAAAAGAAAATATATTTCTTTAGGAACAAAACACCATGCTCAAGGGTTTTTTTTTTTCCTTTTACATGAAACATTATTATACTGATCTTGCCTCCATCAAAATATGAATAGCAACCTTCTGCAATACTTTCAACATATATGGCTCCTGGGTGTATCTTCATACTATTTATATAGTATGCACATTGCATATTCATACATAGATGCTATATAAACACATACAGAAAGGCATATGTATTTATCCTATACCTGCATTGAAAAATTCACCTTGCCCATTTGCTAGGAATAAATTTTTTTAGGGATTTTCCCCATTATTATCAATCCTCATTGTAAAGAAGAAGCAAGTAGATATTTTTGCCAGGGTTGATAAATTTCCATGACAATTTTGAAGGGCTGTATTATATGGTAATATTGAAACAATTTGCAGTAAATCAATTTTCTGCTATTCTCATTAGATTACAGCAGGTGGAACTAAATATTTTCCTGATATTCATTTTCTGAAATGTCAAACCTTTAGATTCTTTTTTTACATGCTACAGACTTTGCTATTGTTCTACATTAAGTGTTGTGAGACTGAAAGGGTATTTGCCCTGAATAAAATCCATAAGTTAGAACTTAAGGTAGCAGAAGCAAATAATGACAAACCCTGCACAGGCAAAAATGGAAAACAATACTGTGTTCGTTGGTCAGAGCACTGAAATTGGTTAAATCCTTGGACAATTCTGTTCTTGTAAATATTAGCAAGGTTTTTATGCTAGTGTTGTTCTCTGAGTTCATCAAGTATTCATGATGTCCTCTGATGCAGTGTACTGACATTGTGTTCAGGGACTGGGTAAAAGTCTTTGTGTGCAGCTAACAACACAGGCAGATGACTTTTGCTCCATGTTTAATTTCTGTTCCTACAAGCTTTTCCAAACACAATTGACATTTCTGCTGTAGAGAGACTTCCTCTAGAAATGCTATTTTAATTAGTTTCACTATTTGATAAATGATACAATGGTTTGTAGTCACATATATGAAAGCTTATAGTCAGAACCAATACTGGAAAAAATGCAGATTTATACAAGGATGTAGAGTATCAAACCATATATCATGAAAATGTATCCTTTGAATGACATTTGGAGTCTGGGAGTGAAGCCAGGAAGTAAAAGCATTTAGGTTATGTAGTTTCAAGATCAAAAGATCAAATGTTTTTCAAAATCTATCGTGCGAAAGTCATTTGATTTATAGCAAGTTTTCTTTACAACTTTCAGCCTTTCTGAGAAAGAATGTGAGGTAGGAAGACAATGAAAGTATTTTGAAAAATATACAAGATGATCATTGGTGATGTCAGGATGCTTTGTACTCTTCTGTTTTGTTTTATTTTATATAGCCTAAATCACTTTGGTTTATTGGTTGGATGTATCAGACATGTTTGTTGTATCTGCACAAGGATTATATTAATTATAGTAATATCAGGATTAGCATGACTGGAAGTATCACTCTGATTAAGGGTGAACAGGATAATACATTTTACGTTACAATACACATCATGTTTTCAGCTAAGTGATGAATTTTGTGGGGAAGCTTGGGTAAAGTGAGGTGTGCTATTTGTGACTTAGGTAAACATAACTCAGAATTCAATTTTGCACTCAGAAATCTGTTCATGTGTTTGCAGTCAGTGCCAACAGCACCTGACCGCAAAGGCCATGATTCTTTCCTATGCTGCCAAGATCAACTAAGTATTAGACACTGAGATAAGGAAAGGGGGAACGTTGAGGGGGTTTATTATGGCTCCCTAATTCTCTAGGCCAATGTACACCTGACATGGCTTTGCTGGGCTTTGGCTAGAACCCTTTCATTTGCTATTGCCCTTGCCCTTGTCTTATTTGGACCACAGGTAAACACAACCCTACAATAGCCACTTTATGGGTCCTTGTGTTTCTAACTCTGTGACTATGCCACATGTCTTTCAATATTTAGTTTATTCTTTAAGCCCCAGCTCCAAGAGTCATAAGAATCCATTAATATATCAATTTTCATTTAAATTAAAAAAATTGTTTCTAGCCCTTATGGTTAGATTTTTAAAAAGTTTAAAAACAGGACCAAGTATACCCTGAAGATGTGAAAACCAGAAGGTTGGTAAAAATAAATTAAAAACTTTATTTTAAAAAATACCTCATGATTTCTAAATCAACTGCATGATTGGAATGAGGCTGACTGGTGATATCTGAACCCTGGGGTTGACAGAACTACAGTCTACTTGTTCCCACATGAGCTCTAAGACCTATCAAAACCAAGTTTTAATGAGACATATTATGGCTATCAGCTGGACCTGCTGCTGCCAATATTCTCAGCGTCCCTGGAACAAAAAGATTCTTCATGAAAATAATATAGTATTGGTTACTGTAACAGAGCTAGACCCTAAGGTCAAAAGGGCCATGGAGAAGTCCTCCAGATGGCTAGAGTGGCGTGGAGGAAACCAGCCAATCAGGGGGTAGGAAGGACTATATAAGAAGCTACGGGACTAGCTGAAGCTCAGTGGTAGCCCAGACCTTGAAGGGAGAAGGTCAGGGTGGTTGGCTGGCAGATCCAAGGACAGCTCAGCATGGGGAGCTGTTTAGAACATTGTCTCCAGGAAGAAAAGCCCTGCAGGCACCACCCTCATAGAGAGTGGGGAAACTGACTAAGAGAATGGACTAAACTGAGATGGGCCCCAGTAAAGGATGGACCCTGGAAGGAGTTTGAGATTCACAGAGTGTGACTCAGCTGGAGGGCGAAGTAGCCAAAAAGGCTTTTAAAGAGACAGTGCAGGCACAGGTACTTGAAAAGATGTGAACATTCATGGGAGCTAAGTGCCACCCTGATACAGTTACTTATAGCTTTAGGGAATCTGAAAGAAAAAGGAAATGGAAAAACAGGATGGCTGAAAGGGATAGAGCAAGAATTCAAACTGCTTTGATTTCCCTCCTTACGTCCAATCTTCCTTTCCTCTCTGTACAAACACACAGTTGATCTCACAACAAATTAGTTGGTTATCTAGGGAAGTGGTAGAATCTCCATCCTTAGAGGTTTTTAGGAAGAGGCTTGACAAAGCCCTGGCTGGAACTATTTACCTATGGTTGGTCCTGGTTTGAGCAGGACCATGTGATCTCCTGAGGTCTCTTCCAACCCTAATCTACTATACTTCTGTGATGGATAAGGCTATGATTATTTCACAGCAAGTTACTAATAATGGCACTGCAGTGATGCCAGAAAATAAGAATGTGTCATAGAAAATGGGTGTATGGGGGGGGCCCTTATGTGGTAGTGGGGTTGAAGAATAAGCCCACTCCACCCTCACCCGACAGTGGTGGCTCCTGTCCCAGGGTCTAGGCCAGACTCCCTACTTATATGACACCACTCCGGTTTGGCACCTAAAAGGAGTGGATGTGCCAAACCTCAATGTTTCAAGATGCAACACCAGGAGGAAAGGAGCTATCACTTTTAGTGTCACTGACTTTATTCAGATTCATTATTACTGTAAACACTGTGACCTCTGCACCAAATCAAAGATTTATTTATACAATTTACTTACAATCTGCTATTGACTAGGTCCGAATCCCTATCTAATGAAATCAAGTCAGGTGTCTGAAATTCCAACTCTCTCTCTCTCTAATTACATAAGAAAAGCTACTATTCAAGTGTTTGATGTTACATGCCCATCAAATCTAATCAGAGGTTTTTAGCATTAAAGTGAATTTGATATGACTAGGCAATTGGGAAAGATAATTAATCCCATAGGGCTACAGCCATACTAGCTACAGTCATACCAAACAGCAGTCCAGGTCAGTAGGGGCAGGTAGACAAAAACTGAGTAAGTGGCAATATGATCTGGTGTTTTTCCCATCCACTTCTACCAGAGGAGAAAGTAAGTGGGTGTGCCCTGGTGGGCAGCTCTGTTAAGAGCTGGCTGAGTTGCAACAAAAGCCAGCAGAGACTGAGGTTGCAAAGGACAGTACCTGTAAGGAATTTTAAGTTACTTTCACTGCTGTTTCTACCATAACCACAGAATCATCAGAAGGCTAATCACATTGACCCAGAAAGTCCAATGCATCTGCATAACTGAGAACCTATGGTCTTGGGGATAAGATACTGTACTTTGCTGCCCCAGGCAAAATTTTCTGAGCAGCTTTGGAACAGGGCTGATTCTGCTGCTTTTGAAGGTCCCACTCTGGCCCCTTTTATTTCTGGCTTGAATTTTTGGAGTGGCATAAAGAAGATACAAAAGGCCTGGATCCAACTAGGGGAGACTATCTCCATGGTAGGAATGGAGTGTCTTCAATGATTGCCTTACAAATACCCCATATAAATGGAGCTCTTGAGGGCATGTAAAGGCAGGGCCACACTACAGAGATTCTGGGCAGCACTGATGTCTACGGTTACAGCACTTTAGCCTCCAAAATGGCCCAGAATTGTGGCTTAAAGCTGCCTTAGCCCCCCAACATCTCTGGTCTGTGAGTTGTGTGTTTCTTTGACTACACCTCCACAGCCTGTGACTGTGAGCAAGGCCATCCGGGCCACGGGGGGTAGGGGGGCAATCCCCCACCTTGCCCCAGACACAGGGACTGGGGCAATTTCCCTCTGCATCAGGCTCTGCCCTACCTCTGCTCCTCCCCACCCCTACTCTAACCCTTCCCCCCAAATCCCTCCCCTGCTTTGCCCGAGCTCCACCCCTGCTTTGCCCCCTTGTCCCCTCTCCCAAATGAGGCAAGCCAGAGGATTTCAGGACTGGTGCAGGGCAACAATAGGGGGTCGCCCTTCCCTTCCCCACACTCACTGTAGCAGCAGAAGCTGGAGCAGCCCTGCAGCCTGCTCTTCTTCACCCCACCACCCTCTCCCAATTCACTGTGCCCTGCTTCTCTGCATTGACAGGAAGCAGAGTATTTCAGGGCCGGGACACTCTGCTTTCTCCTGCTGCTGTGAAGCAGAGTACAGCAGGCAAGGAGAAGGCAGCCTGCTTCTCTCTGCCATGCTATCGGGCCTCTCCAACTCCTGCTGCAGTGGTGAGTGCAGGAGGGGGGGCAACCACTTCTGCCTCTCCGCTCCAGGCCCCTGTAATTCCCCAGGTCACTCCCATCCATAGGATGACTGAGGCACCTGATGCAAATCCTCCAAAATCACAGGGCCTGGGGAGGCCACCCCAATGCATTCTATGCACAGGACGGCTCTGACTGTGTGTCTCTAAAGCGCTGGTTGACCGACTTGGGCTTGGAGACTAATACTACCATGCCAAAATTTTCTGTGTACATATTGCAACTCAGGCTAGAATTTGGGAACTAAAGTCTGACTCTAGGACCATGGTGTCCAACATACTAGCCACTAACCACATGTGACTATTTGGCCAGTTGAGCGTGGATAGTTCGCTATGGCAGAAGCCACTAAAGTGGCTACTACTTCAGAACTGGTTGGACACCATGGGTCTAGGGTGAAGGGGATGAGCTTCAGAGCATGAGTTCCAGCCCATGGCACAGCTCAAAAACACTGTCCATACAGTTGTTTGTAGACATGATAGCATGAGAGCACAAGCCTGTTGACCTGCACTTGAAGGCTCTTTGCCCTGGGCTGCCTCAGGCTGTATAGAGGCTCAGCACCTGAGAGGCTCAGCACAGAATCTCACTGTAGGGCTATGTCTACACTACAAGGTTTTTGTGCAAAATCAGCTGTTTTTGCGCAACACCCATGGAGAGTCCACACCTCAAGCGTGTTTTTGCGCAAGAAAATCTACAGTCAATCGACAGAACAGAGGGCTTTTTGCGGTGCAGGTATACCTCCTTCTATGAGGCATAACTCATTTTTGCGCAAGAGTTCTTGTGCAAAAAGGCGTGTGTGGATGCTCAACATGTTTCTTGCGCAAAAAGAGCCTATCAGAAAAAGCACAGGTGCTCTGATGGCCATCTGTGAATGGCAATCAGAACTTTCTTGCGCAGGAATGTCCATACAGTGTGGATGCTCTCTTGCACAAAAGCACGTAGTTTTTGTGATGTGCTTTTGCAGTGTTGACGTACTTTTGAGCAAGAAGTTTTTGCAGAAGATCTCTTCCGCAAAAAGCTTCTTGCGAAAAACCCTGCAGTGTAGACAGAGCCCAGAAGTATAAGACATTTGTTTATAACAGTGTGTGGTTCAGGCACGTAGGCTGCAGTTTTCAGAACTAGGTGGCTACATGAAGGCCTCTAAATTTTGATTTAGGCACCTAATTAAGTGGTCCAAATTTCAAAATTTTGAGCACCCGCTCATTCCCCATTTAAGTCAATCTCATATCCCCATTGACTTCAATGGGTGCTCAATTTGGGGTTAGTTCTGACATCAAGGTATGTATAAATTGCATATCCAAGATTCCGACTTTTTTTTTACCATGATTCTTAGGGTCTACCCTCTGTCCCTGAAACATTCACCAAAGATACAAGACAGTATGCAAGCAGAGATTCTAAAATATAGGGAACTCAAATGCAATCACAGGTGCTGCTTCTTTCCTGCTCACACAAAGATCAAGTCATAATCAGCAACTGAAATTTTTCAGATATTTGTAGCATGAAAAGTATATTAGAAATATTCCCTCACCTGCTTTATGCACTGACACAAGAACCAATGGTGCAAAGAAGAAAATAACAGATGAAATTAGGAAGGAAAGACATTTCTTTTTTACAGTTTTATTTTAAAAGAAAAAAAACTATTTCAAAATGAAGAAAAAAAGCAAATTGTTTAGAATGCACTAAACATTGACCTTCCATGGCTCTTAATTAAAAGCCTAAACACATGCACAAGGTCAGAATTGGTATTGAGAGCTTTATTTTTCCTGTAGAAAGAATTGGATGCTTAAGTTCAAGGCCCAAATATTTTTTAATCTGCAGAACCTTTGGTGAGGAACAGGAACAACCTGTTCTTTCATACATTTTCTATGATGATGAATATACTAGTACATTTCAATAAATTGCTGCTTGCAAGCAAGCAATAAAAACTCAAAACAATGCTAATAACTTTCCAAATATCATGTTCTGCATTAAATCTCCTGTTATTATACCTTACTGTGGAAACACAACAGTTTAAGTGCTGCGTATTAAACATTTTGCAGTGAGCTATAAATTTCAGATGTATGTATGTAACATAGTACTGTGCAAATCATAGTTTGTAAGTCAGTTTCATTTGTACAGTGTATGCTGTAATAGACCAAAAGCAATTCAGGCATGCTTGATTTTCTTTTATTTATTTTTTTTAAGGGCTTAAGGTTTCCTCAAGTTGAAGGAGTAGAAGCTTTTAAAGGAATTTGAAATATACCATTACAAGCAAGAATTAAATAGCAAAATAATCCAAAACCTCCTGCTTTCTAAGCAACATGGATTATTTCATCTTAATTTCTTTAGTTTTCTGTTTATTGAAGGCCTAGAATAGCATGTGCACTGTGCATAAACCTACCTAAAGAGTTCTTTATTAAGAGATTAGTTTTCAGTCACATCACAACCTTAATTCTATTCACTATTACATTAGCAGCAAAATAGCCTGTTCCCTTTAGCCCCATAGCTTCGCTTCCTGCATTGTATAGGAAGCAAAAACCCAGCAGCTACCAGGCAAAAGTAGTGAAAAGGATGGTGGGGAAATCAGCTTTATTGCTTACTCTGTAATTCTCTGGAAGTCCCTCTGCAGGCTGGACGTTAGGAAATGCAGGCTGGACATTAGGAAAAACTACACATCAGGGTGGTTAAACACTGAAATAAATTGGGAAGACAGGTTATGGAATCAAGGGCACCATTTCGAGTGTGTAGGTGGGGCAGCAGCCGTACGCTCTGGGACGAGGCTAGCTTTTCATCCTGTTCCCCGGACGCTAAGGGAGTGAGGGGAAAGTGCTTGCATTCTGTGCATTCCTCTCACTCCTGGCTAGAGAGCTCCCTTCACCAGCCAGGTGTGAGAGGCATGTACGGAATGCAAGCACTTTCCCCTCACTCCCTTAGTGTCCGGGGAACAGGATAAAAAGCTAGCCACATCTGGAAGCTCATGGCTGCTGCTCCCCCCACGTGCTCTAAATGGCACCCTCGTGTGGAATCCTCATAATAGGAAAAGCAAGGTAGACAGTAACTTGTCAGAGAAAGTCTGGATAATACTAAGTCCTGACCTGAGTGCAGGGGACTAGCCTAGATGATCTCCCTTCCAATCCTGATTCTTTTTGGGAAAAAATGGTTTCTAGAGGACCTTTTGCTATTTTCTGTCTCCCTTTTCCTCTTTTAGATTTTTCAGTGACAGATGACAATCTGCCCTTAATAATTAGTTTCCTCCTATTTCTATTGTTGAAGAAAGTATTACCATATAAGAAAACATATCAAGAAATGTTTTGTCCAGGGATGCGAGATGTAAATTATACCAGTGAGCTCAAGAAAAAGTACCTTTGAATATATTACCGTTAATAACTTCAACCTTTCTTCCGGCATGTTGCTGACTCCTTACCATTAATTTACATGTTGAGTAACTCATAGTAGAACAATTTGTGTCAAAATATTCTTCAGTTCTTTATCTAAAGGAAAATATTCACTGTTTTTACACAGTACATGTTTTATTATTAAAAGGGACTATTCAAAACAATTGTATTGTAACAGAAGCATAAACATCTTTATGCAGGAGTGCCTATCGCATATCTTTATGTTAGGCAAAGCTCCATAGTGTCACCTGATGTAGGAGTTAAATAATCAGACCCAATGTTTCAAAAGTGTATGCCTAAATATGGATTTAGGAGGCAAGCATCAGAAACTCCTTTTTCAAAATTTTAGCCTTTCTTCACAGGACAGAGGAAAACAATCATCACTAAGCGTTGGGAGCTTCAAAATGGATAAACAATGTTTTAATGATTTGTTTTGAATCGAATAGTAAATATATAAGATGGACCTAGAGGTACTCTGTAATAACTTATTAATACTGCATGTTTGATAGAGCTGTCAATTGACCTACATTAATGCCTGCGATTAACACAGGACAGGATTAACACGTTATTTTTTTTAACACATTAATCTCAGGCAAGTGCCACTCCGGCGCTTCAAAGGGGCAGCATAAGCAGAGCCGGGGATCAGCTGGAGACCCCTGTGATCCCTGGCTTCCCTGTTGGGAGGCGTACGCAATTAATCGTGTGATTAATCACGATTAAATTTTTTAATCACACAATTATTCACGATTAAATTTTTTAATCGCTTGACAGCCCTATTTTATAGGTGTTAGCATTGAGTGCAAACCTTGTGGTCTGTACCTAAAATGGCTGTGTCTAGACTACACCTCTCTGTCGACAGAGAGATGTAGATTAGGCTCGTTGAAATTGCTAATGAAGCAGGGATTTAAATATCCCATGCTTCATTAGCATAAACATAGCCGCCGCTTTTTTTCAAAACAGGCTTTTTTGGAAAAAATGGCAGTCTAGACACGGATCTGTCGAAAATAAACCCTTTTTTGACAGATCCTGTAAGCCTCATTTTTTGAGGAATACAGGATCTGTCGAAAAAGGGTTTATTTTTGACAGATCTGCGTCTAGACTGCCATTTTTTTTCCAAAAATCTCTGTTTCGAAAAAAAGCAGCGGCTATGTTTATACTAATGAAGTACAGGATATTTAAATCCCTGCTTCATTAGCGATTTCGACATGCTTAATTTGAATCCCTCTGTCAATGGAGGGATGCAGTCTAGACATAGCTATTCTGTTTCTTTCTCAAAAAAATAAGGAAAACCAAATTAAGAGAAAGAACAAAGCAACAAACTGGAGTAAAAACAGGATCTCTTAGGGCATGTGTTACATTTTCATCCTAATCTTTCTGATAAAATTGTATCCACACTATGGGTTGCACTATTTATCTATAAAAAGGAACCAATATGATAAAAAGGGTCTGAAAATTGTCTGTTGACAAGCCCTTACGCAAGGCAAGATTCTAGCTACAAATGTACAGGGGGAGGGGAAGAGTAAGGAGTCTCCTCCCCTTCATATGCTCTGCAAATGGCTATTCAAAACTACAGTCCTTGTACTCAGAGTGCAGCAATTGACGCTTAATTACTCCCACTGGAGAGCAGGACACAGAACAACCAAAGTGGGCAAAGAAGGTTTTAGCTCAGAATGGTCCTGGTTTGCCCTCACTTCTGCAACCAGGGGAGCAGAACAGTTAGGTTGTCACATTCAAAGAGGCACAGTAGATCTTCCGAAAAAACTTCTTCTGAAAGAGAGCGTCCACACACAAAAGCGCATTGAAAAAGCGATGCGCTTTTTCGAAAGAGAGAGTCCAGACTGATTGGATGCTCTCTCGCATAAAAGGCCACCAGGAAACAGTTCAGGCAGGGCTTTAGGTCACCAGTTTCTTCCAAGTGCTGGTGCTGGAGCCTTGCAGAGACACGTGCTTAAAGGGACCCTCCTGGACAGCCATTTCTCTGCTTCTGCTGCGTGCTTGCTACCTCTTGGAGGGACAGCAAAGCTCTCACAGTGCTTGCTATGGTTGCCCTGCTTTTTTGGATGCTTCAGCTTTTCTCTTGGTGCCATGGAGCTGGAGCTGCCCCTGGGCCTGCGATGGCCCCACACAGCCATGCTGCAGTTTTTGCAGCACTTTGTGCCAGCTGCCTTCCTGATTCTGTCTGAGCTCGACCCCGAGCTCATTCTGGGGACTCTCTCCCTGGGTGCGGGAGCTACACTCTGGCAACTGTAACCCACTGTGGAGAGGCATTTCTGGAGGCTCAACACCAGTTCGGACTGGTGGGACTGGTTGGTCATGGAGTGATGGGACAACCAGCAGTGGCTCCAAAATTTCCACATGTGGAAGGCCACCTTTTTGGAGCTATATGCCTGGCTTGCATATAGCTGCAGAGATGCGAGACCCACCTGCAGCCTGCCATCCCCCTGGAGAAGCGGGTTGCCATCACCCTCTGGAAGCTCACCACTCCCGACAGCTGCTGGTTGGTGGGCAACCAGTTTGGCATGGGGAAGTCCATCATCGGGGCCCTGCTCATGGAGGTAAGGCACTCTCAGGCTTCAGTCCCTGCAGCAGGGGAGGAGGGAGAGAGGGAGTCCTGGAAGGAGGGACCCTAGGAAATGGGAGTTTGGGGGCTGAGGGGTGGAGTGGGGGTGGGGGGAAGCCCTGTCCCCAGAGGATTGTGCCTTCCTGCCCTCACACAACCCTGCTGCTGGGGGGGGGGGCTGCTTCTTAAGGAGTGGTTCCTGGGGTGTTTGGGGGAGAGGAGGGGAGAGAAGCAGAGGGGAGCAGGCACCTCCCAAGGGTTCAGGCTCTCCCTTTCTCATTCTCTGTTTTGTGTGTTTGTTTGTCGTCTTCTGCAGGTGGTGAGGACCATCAACTCAATCCTGCTGTGGAGGGTCATCTGCCTGGGAAACCTGGACCAAATTGTAGCCAGATTTGCCGCCCTGGGGTTCCCAAACTGCGCTGGAGCCAAAGATGGCTCTATCTGAGCACCAGAACATAGAGCAGCTCAGTATATTAATAGGAAGGGCTACTTCTCCATGGTGCTGCAGGCCCTAGTCAACCACTGTGGACAAGTCATGGACATTTTTGTTGGGTGGTCGGGCAGAGCACACGATACCCACGTGTTTAGAAACTCTAGCCTGTATGGAAAGCTGGAGGCGGGCACATTCTTCCCCCACTGTGACTTTGCAGTTGGGGACGTGCAGATGCCATTGTGCATCATGGGGGACACAGCCGACCCCCTGATGCCATGGCTAATGAAGCCATATACCAGACACCTAGACCCCAGCAGGGACGAATTTAATGTCTACTGAACTGGGCCCAGATCCAGGTGGAGTGCAACTTCAGCCACCTCAATGCGTGGTTCAGGTGTCTGCTGACCTGCCTCGATGTGCGGGAGCACAACATCCCTGAGGTGATCACAGCATGTTGTTTCCTCCACAACATTGTGGAGAGAAAGGGAGAGGCCTTCCTCCCAGGGTGTGGGGCACATGCCGACCACAATGGGTGAGCCTTCAAGCAGCCAAGGACAGCTGTCATCTGACCAGCCCATCAGGCTGGTGTGCACATCCGGGAAGCCTGGAGGGAGAGAAGCCTCTCAAACACCCCAGTAACCTCTCCAGGCTCTGCCCACTGGGGGGCCTCTGCCTTTCAGCCCTATCCCTTCCCCCCACAACCCCTTCCTTCACCCCTTCCCTGACCTCAGGATAAAGACACCTGTTTGCTTGTGAACAAAACAAAGTCTGTATTTATCTTACAACAAAAAAAGGTGGGCAGGGGGAGGGGGACTCAGAACTTGGAGGTGGAAGGGGCAGCTAGATGTGCCACCTCGGGTGCGGGGACCTCATCAGAGTTGGAGTAGGGTGGGTCCAGGGACCACAGAGGGATGGACAGGAAGGAAGGGTGGGAATGGGGTCAGGGATGGCAGGGGGGCAGGAGGAGGGGGCATAGGCATCACCTGGAGAGGGGGCAGGTGGAGAGGGAATGGGCATAGCAGGGGGGACAAGAGGGTGGAAGCCAGTAACAGCAACAGCAGGCGGTTGTGCCATCATGTGTCACATGATGGCACACATGTTATCACACTACTGCATAAGCTGGTCCCATGTGCAGTTCCACCACCTGGGAGTCCTCCCAGACCTTCTGCACCAGGGTCTCCTGCATATCACGCAGGACGGTAACATGCTGGTGCATTAGGTTTTCCTGGACCCTGGCACGCCTTTGGGTCCTTCGGGCTCTGGTGGCTGGCTCTGGTGTTGTGGCTCAGCCCTCAGTCCCAGCTGGGGAGAACACAAAGAGGAAGAGGCAGTCACTCATCCATTCAGACACTGTCCCTGAGGCCATGCCCTCCTCTGTGAGCAGTGACCAACAGTCCTTGGGGCAGAGGAAGAGGATGTCCTGGCAGCAAGGCCATGTATGGCTCACAGGGGCCCCGAGATGCCCAGGGGACCGTGCTGTCCACTTCCCAACCCCACCACCCTAGGCCTATGGACAAGCAGACAAGGGAAGTGTCCGGCCTCAGTGGGATCCCCTCATGGGTGACAGAGGAGCCGGGAGCAGCCTGGCCCTCCCTGGTTTCCGCACACACACCGGCGGCTTGCAGTGCTGCCCGCGGGAGTGGGTGGTGCCTTACATGTGCAGGCATGCCCGTGTGCTGTGTGCGGCACTCCTCGGTGTGCCTGGGGTTGTGCCTGCACCTTTGTAACTAGCCTGCTTCCAGCTGTGGCAGGTGCTGGGAGGCTTCCCCCTCCCCCCACCTATGGCAGGACATGTGTGGCCTCCCCTGAGCCTGGCAGCTGGATCCCACCCGTGCTCAGGGGCTGCCTGCTGAGTCCGTGTGCCGCACACTAATGCTGCATGTGGTTCCACGTGCACAGACTGCAGCATGATGTCCAGCCCGAGCAATGCTCGCACCCTGCCCCCTGTGCGCCAGCCTGCCCCACCCTGTGTTTTTGACAAACTAAGACCACTCACCTGAAGATCCCTCCCCGGCGTCTGACAAGGCCTGGGAGATATCCTGGCTGACAGGCACCAGCTCCAGGGACAGGGTCACCTTCTCCATCTCCTCCTCCTCCTCCAGCTGGCCCTGGTCCTCCTGCTTCTCCTCTGCCGTGACCTCCGGGGGTGTGTGGAGGCAGGAGTCCACCATGATGGGTAGGGAAGATGTTTCCCCACCTCTCAGGATCTGGTGAAGCTCGTTGAAGTAGGGACAGGTGTGGGGTCCCCTGAGCGTGAGCTGTGCTCTCTGGCCCGGACATATCCCTGGCAGAACTCCTTAACCTTATTCCAGACCTGTTCCAAGTTCCAATAAATATTCAGTCACAGACTGTAGTAATTTGAATCTAAGCACATTACAGGTGTTGGCAGGAAACATGTCTCTGGCTGGTATTTGAGTAGTCCCATTTTTAATAACACTGTAATGCACGCTGAGGTATCTTCCATCATCACTAACAAGGGGAATAATTAGATAGACATGGAATCACCATATGTGTTTTGTAACCTAAGGGTTCCTTTTGTAGTCAAGGAAAAAACTCCAAGTGACTTCAAGGAGGCTATCAGCAGACCACGCTCCTTCAAGAACTCGGCCATGAACTTAAATATCTCGGCATTGCGCCACTTGGAGCAGAGATCCTGAAGGTGTCCTGCTCGCCCCACAACTTGAGGAGGGACAGGATCTCTGCTTCAGACCAGGAGGCTGGACCATTAGTGGCAAGGCCTGTGGCAGGGAAAGCCACACAGTGAGGTGCTGCTCCCAGGCCTGCTTCCTGCCACAAGGCTTGTCCAGGGTGCCTACAGCTTTAAGAGGAGCCAGCAAACAGGAACTATAGAGTCCTGATTAATTTGCATGGAGTGTCCACCAAGGCTCCTGTGTTATTTCCTGGAGGTCTCTTCTTTTGAAAAGAAAAAAAAAAAACCCCTCTTCCCCGTCCACACACGCCTTTCTTCCTTGTAGAAAAAGGATTACCAATGCCGGAAAAACCCCTCTGTTCTTTCGATTTACTTTCAGAAGAATGCAATTGCAGTGCGGATGTAATTTTTTCCATTTTTTTCCCCGTTTTTCCTACAAAACCCTGTAGTTTTGCTACTGCGAACTGTAGCACAGTTTAGAGGTACATGAGCATGGCCCTGCCTCCAATTTCTGCCTTTTGAGCAAGCTAGCAACTCAGGGTCTGCTGATAGCCTCCTTGAAGTCACTTGGAGTTTTTTCCATTGACTACAAAAGGAACCCTTAGGTTACAAAACACATATGGTGATTCCATGTCTATCTAATTATTCCCCTTGTTAGTGATGATGGAAGATACCTCAGCGTGGATTACAGTGTTATTAAAAATGGGAGTACTCAAATACCAGCCAGAGACATGTTTCCTGCCAACACCTGTAATGTGCTTAGATTCAAACTACTACAGTCTGTGACTGAATATTTATTTAATATTTCCATCTGCAGCTTTGACAGAA
This sequence comes from Rafetus swinhoei, assembly GCA_019425775.1. NCBI lineage: Eukaryota > Metazoa > Chordata > Testudines > Trionychidae > Rafetus > Rafetus swinhoei. The sequence continues at coordinate 181,692,367 of CM033437.1, read as the reverse complement.
AATGTTCCCCCAGCCATAGTCCAAGAATATTGAAGTTCCATCAAAGGTTCAGGGGATTTCCTGTGCTACAGACTGAATTTGCAGATAACATTTGAATTCAGACACAATCTCTTAAATGTCTCTAGGTCATCCATATTAAAAATAAAGCTGAGATGCATGACAGATCTCTTGTAGTGAATCTCCATGGTTTTTATAGTGTTAGGGTTAACTGACTATACAGAGATCCCAAAAGCTGACAGAGGCTAGGTAGTAATGGTTCAAGCAAGGATTGTTTCCTTTTGAACCTCTTTCACTGTTGTACTAAGTGTTTGCACTCAAGTACTGCAGTGGCACACTTTAGCTTTTGAAGTGTAGACATAGCCTTAGAGTATAAAGTGCAGTGGCTGATTTCCTTTACAGACAGTTCTTAGTATATGAATAGGTAAAGAACTGTGAAAATTCTTCACTTCATAAGCATTTTGAAAGTGATTCCTGACATATACACTTTTGGCAGCAATTTTCAAGGGGGTCATCTAAAATGACTGATAGAGCAGTTAGTGTGATGCAAGCGTAACACATTTAACAGTCACCAAGCTCTGAATATGACACAGTATGATCCTAATTACAGCATGGCAAGCTGGGAGAAGAGGAGACTCATAGTGCTTGACACATAATTTATCACTATGACAAAAGAAAAGAGACTTCAGCTGGTGAAATTAGGACATAGTGCGATACCTTTCTGTGTGGGCCTACTGCCAACTCTGACATTACCAAAACGAGGGACAAAATCCCAACTCATGTATTACCCACGGGTACTAATGGTTACATATCTTATGATCAAATAACACAGTATTTGCTCTATGGTGTAGTTCATGTCTTCTGCATGGTGTACCCAGTAGAGACAGACATAAACTGCAAAAGCTAAAACCTAGATCCTGACCTTCAATCCTGCTCCTCCCAAATTCAGCAGCATTCAGATCCAAGTCTATTACATGTTGTTCCATTAAAGAGATATGACAGTTTTACACATGCTCAGAATCCAGGGGGTTTGTTCAAGTCCACTTTGCTTTCATATTTGAACTAAGAAAGTTTTGTGAAAAAGGTTGGATATTTGCGTAAATAGTTTTGCATTGACAGAAAGGCTTGTTTTATAGCAGCACGAAATTCGTCGTGAAAATAGCTCTTCTAAAAATGAACTCATGTCACATCCGATCCAGGAAAGGCAAGTATGAATTCAAAATACCTTTAAGAGTGCAAGTTTTGGTAGCTACCAACAAATGCCCTTGGAATAAGATAGGGTACATCTACACTTGCTCCCTAGTTTAAGCTAGGGATGCAAATGTAGCCGCCTGAAATTGCTAATGAAGCGGGGATTTAAATATCCCGTGCTTCATTAGCACAATCTCGCCCACGCGTTATTCCGCTCAACAGCTGATTCAAACCAGGAAGTGCGCTCCGGGACACGTTAGGAGTAACGTTAGTTCGAACCAAGGGGTTTGATTCGAACTAATGTGTCCACTTCCTGGTTCAAATCAACTGTTGAATGAAATAATGTGCGGGCGAGATTATGCTAATGAAGTGTGGGATATTTAAATATCAGTCAGCTACATTTGCATCTCTAGCTCAAACTAGGGAGCAAGTGTAGACATACCCTTAGTAGATATTACAATTCTGACCCTTTTTTCTTTATTTAAAATGATTATCCTGTGAGATTTCTTTATTTCTGCAAACATAGGGTACACATTCTGACTTGCAATTGGGGTTAAAAAAAGAGTCACAATTAGTTGGAACAGGATTCTTTTTTAATCAGACTACTTTTGAGTTGAAACCTTCTATACTCATTTTATCTTTTCTTTAACTTTCAGGAAAGAACAGTTGTTAAATTTCCTAGACACATGCATCATTCTGAGACCCACTGGAGGTTGAGAACTGGGTGGCGGCAGACCCAATGCTAGCAGCACCTGTTCCCAAACAGCACATAAGCCTATCCTTCTCTTTTATCTTGATTTTGTGATAACTTTCTTTCAGGACTAAAGTAAATCTTTCTTGTTTTCTATTTTTTCGCTGATACTTTTCACCTGCCCTTGCTTTGTGGACCAAGCTTTATGTCACACATCAGTTTTGAAAGGTCAGTGTTATTGCACACCAGGATATCAGACTGTTTCACTTTGACTTAAAACTGAGGGGCTAATTCCTGTTCATATGTCAAGGGAGGGTGGAAGTTCCACCTCTGCGGCACTATTCCCCATTCTCTCACATGGAAACACTTTTACTTGATTTCTATGGGGTACTCAAGGTAGAAACAAATGATTACTGTCATACATGATACACATGATCTCCTCCTTATATGCACATTTATGCAAGAGCCATCATCTGATCTGACAGCAGAAGAACATGTACCATGCTGAGAACATTGTCTATACTCAAGTGACAAGAAAATATAACAGAAGAAGCATGGACATTGATGTGGTCTGAATTTGCTAATACAGAATGTGTCAACCTGCTAGAGTCTGGTCAGGATGGATCCAGACAGCAACAAAGCAGGGTTCCTCAGCTGGCAAAGGTCAATACAGTCAAACCAATCAGTTGGGGGCATGTGTCAGGATTGAAACGAATATCTCTTTTTAAAATGTTCAAGAATCATTATCTGAAAGGGTCAAATTTACCAAGTTAATTAAAAGTCCAAAGATTGACAAAGGCTTCTGGTGAGATTTACATTTAGCACTTGAGGGTATATCTATACAGCAGTGTTATTTTGGAATAACTGACATTTCGAAATAGCAAAAAACGCATATACATAGCAAGCCATTATTTCAAAATAATGTCAAGTGGGAAGACTTCTTTCCCCTACTCCTGCAACCCTCATTTGATGAGGAGTAAGGGAAGTAAGAGAGTGTTCTTACTTTGACTTCCTGCTACGAAGACAGCACCAAAAGCCAATTTAAGCTATTTTAACTTCTGCTATGCAATTGATGTAGCTAAGTTTCATAGCTTAATTTGACTTTAGCCCTGCTGTGTAGACATGCCCTTATAAGTGAGTTAGAGGCCTACTTCCCATTGATTTCTGCTTCCTTAATCACCTACATTCATTTGTGCTTTGCAGATTGAGATCCCTAAGCATTTAAAAAAGTTATATTAATTTTAAACCTGAAAAAAAAAGCTAATTTTCATGTGCCCCAATCGCGTGCATATGCATTATACCATAGTAGCACTATGTCTTACAACAAAATATCCTAGAGTCAGATAGAGTTGACATGTTTCTCCATATCTTCCAATCAGGAATAATACTAGAGATCAGTGTTCCCTATAAAAATGAACACTTGGACAGCCTCCCAGGAGAGATTCAAAAGCCACCCAGCTGATTAGCAGAGTGCCCACAGCTTCCCATAGCTGACAGCACATGTTTCTATTGGTGGTGCACATCTGCAAATATTTTTGTGGATATAAAATTTATTCTGTTCATGAACTGAAAAAATTAGAGGGAACATTGCTAGAGAAAATCACTACCTCTGCTTAACCAACCAATCCACCTGAGGCCAAGGCTCAAAAGTTCCTGGCTGTGTCTAGATTGGCGTGATCTTGCGTAAAAGTGGCCGCTTTTGCACAAAAACTTGCTGCTTGTCTACACTGGCCACGAGTTCTTGCGCAAGAACACTGACATTCTAATGTGTGAAATCAGGGCTTCTTGAGCAAGAACTCTGACGCTCCCGCTCAGGAAGAAGCCCTCTTGTGCAACTGTTCTTGCGCAAGAGGCCAGTGTAGACATGCAGCCAAGAGATTTTGCACAAGAGCCGTCCAAACGGAAAAAAGCCCTAGTGGCCGCTTGGATGCTCTGTACACGCAGGCAGCTCCGGACTTCCTGGTAACCCTTAAAGGTAGATGCAGCCTGCAGAGGCCACGAGGCAGAAGCACCTTTGCCAGCTCTGCCGCGCGGCTCTGCTCCCTCGAACAGCCACCAGACCACCCAGCATGGCCGCTCCAGGGGGGGAACAACCCACACCCCCAGCGCAGGAGGCCCCAAGGGGCACAAAGTGGCGCGCCCCTTCCTGGTCCCCAGGGGAGATCAAGGCCCTCCTGGACCTCTGGGCTGATGAAGAGGCCCTGCACAATGTCCGTGCCCATCGGCAGAACGCGGACATATTCCACCGCATGGCCCAGGCGCTCTCTGACCAGGGTCATCCAGCCCGGACCCTCGAGCAGGTCCGGGCTAAGGTCAAGGAGCTGCGCCTGGGCTATGTCTGGGCCAGCGAGGGCCAGGGGGTAGGAGCTGACAGCTGCCCCCATTACCAGTGGCTCCACGCCATTCTTGGAGAGGCAGCACACCAGGGACCATCGGTGCCGGTGGACAGCAGCAGGCGCCCCCCTGTCACCAGGCCCAGCGAGGCGGGGGATGAGGAAGAGCTGGCCAGTGGGTCGGAGGAGGAGGAGCAGTGTGACCCTCCAGCTGGAGGTCCTCTCAGGCAGCCCGGACGTCTCCCGGGCATCATCAGAGGCCGGGGAAGGATCCATTGGTGAGTGTTGCACTTTGCACTCACAAGTGTGGGGGGGAGCCAGGTACCTGAGGGGGAGGGAGAGGGAGCGTCACTCGGGCAGCGTGAGCTGCACGCTGTGTAGCATTACCAGTATGCAGCACGTGCAACCATGTGCAGCCTGGTGATCGAGCAGCACGTGGCCGCAGCAGGCAGCTCCAGGGCACGCCTGGGACTGTGCTGCTCGCACACATCAAGACCAGGGGGGAAGGGGTGGATGCGGGCTGGAACCAGCCAGGGCCCCAGGGGCTCAGGCCAGAGCCCACACCTCCCGAAGGGTGCAGCACACAGAACAGCACACTGTTCTATGCCTGGGCTCTGCGGCACAGCCAGCTGCTCCTGGGAAAACTGCAGCGACACAGCCCTGTGAGCGTGGCCCCCACTGAGCCCCTCGCCTGCTCCTGGTGCCTTGACTGGCCCCCCGAGGGAAGTCCCCACTGCGGCCACACATGTCCCTGGGCTACGTGTGTGAGGGCTAGTGTGAGGGGGAAGGGGGAAGTGCTCGGGCCAGCCCTAGGGCCACCTGAGTTTCGCTGCAAGGATGGTACACTCCCCAGTCACTCCTGGTTCTGTCCAGGAGACATCCACGTGATGGGGATCTGAGAGCCCAGACCACGTCTGCCATATGTGCTCCCAGGCACTGTGTGGGGATTCATCTTGCTCCCTGTTAAACACCATTGATTAGCCCAAAGGCTCACAGCCTCCACCGGCAGGGAATTCCACAGGTTAACACAACACACGTCCTACCCCCCCCTCCAAGGGGCCAGGAGACAGACCGGTGATTACAATACATGGAGGAAGACCCTACGCTGGGGGCGGTCCTGTATGCAAACATACAACACAGGGGGTGGAACAAGTGGGCCCAAGCCACAGTTTTGTGGTGTCACCTGGGCTCAGGGGTGGAGGGCATGGGGTGCGAGGACAGTGGCCAGGCTGCCTGACTGACCCATCCTTTCCTCTGTTCCCTGCAGTGGGACCAAGCAGGAGCGGGGGACCCTCCAGCCCTGCGGCAACAGCAGCACCCCCAACCACCCAGGCATCAAGCTAGCGGGTCTGGCAGCGGGACCAACTCCTTTGGCGGCACGTCCAGGCCGTTGAACGGATTGAGGCAACCATCACACACCGGGTGGAGGCAGACCTGGAGTGGCGCCAGCAGGCCTGGGGCCACTTCCAGGCCCAGTGTGAGCACATTGGTGATGCTATCACCACCCTCACCGCACACATTGGGTATGCGGTGCACTACGGCATGGCATTGCCCCATGCACCTGCCATTGCTCCCATGGCAATGCCCGTGCCCCCTCCTCCTGCTGCCCCTCCTGCTCCCGCAATTCCCCCTCCTGATGCACCCCATCCTGCCCACCTCCCCGTGCTGCCTGCCCCGATGCGGCCTGACCCCCATGTCCTGGTCTGCCCCCACAGAGGCCATCCCTCCCAGCAGTAGCTCCCCCCTCCCAGTTCAGAGCCTCCTCCCCTCCCAGTTAAGAGCTTCCTCCCCCCTCCCACCCTATGTCCCCCCATTATAAATAAAAAGTTCCAAACTTTGTTTTCCAAAAAAAACTGTGTTGGTTGTTTATTGGGAGGTAAGGGGAGGGGAGGAGGGAAGGGTTGGGGATGGGAGAGAGATGTCAAGGGAGACAGAGGTGACCCTACTGTGGGACCTGGAAGAACATCTCCATCAGGGCCTCCCGGATGTGCACCCCATCATGGTGCACCTGGCGGATGGCAGCTGTGCGGGGCTGTTTGAAGGCCTGGCCCTCGCCTGCCATCCATGCCGGGAGGAAGGCCTCCCCCTTCCACTCCACGATGTTGTGGAGCATGCAGCACACGGTCACCACCTCAGGGACATTCCGATCACCCATCTCCAGACGGGTGAGCAAACAGCGAAACCGGGCTTTCAGGTGGCCGAAGGCACACTCCACCTGGTTGCGGGCCTGGCTGAGGCGGTCGTTGAACCGTGCCCGGTTGTGGTCTGTCCGCCCCATGTAGGGCCGCATTTACCAGGGCAGCAGGGGGCATGGGCATGGGCACATCCCCAACAGTAAATTCCCGCTGGGGGAAGAAAGTGCCCACCTCCAGCCTGCCAAACAGGCCGGAGTTTTGTAGAATGCGGGCGTCGTGTGCCCTGCCGGACCAGCCCGCATAAATGTCCAGAAAGCGGCCACAGTGGTCCACGAGGGCCTGGAGTACAATGGAGAAGTACCCCTTTTGGTTTATAAAATGGGCCGCTCAATGTTCCGGGGCATGGACGGGGATGTGGGTTGCATCCAGGGCTCCCCCGCAGTTGGGGAACCCCAGGGCAGTGAAGCCAGCCACCGTAGCCTCCACGTCCCGCAGGCGGATGACTCGCTGGAGCAGGACATCGTTGATGGTACGGACGACCTGCAGAAGGGTGCACAGAAACACAGGGGAATGCATCACATAAGGCAGGGTGAGTGCGTACTCCCGTGGGGGGTTCCTACCCCCACTGTGATGCCCTCCGTCCTCACACACACCAGGGCCCCCTGACCCCATGGGCCACCCCACCAGCAAGCCTGTGCAAGGGAGGGACGGCCCAATCCCCTGGGTGATGGGGCATTCCCCATCGTCCCAGCCTGGAGTCTTCCCTGCCTCTGGGTATGGAGTGCAGCACCCTTCCCACCCCCAGGACTTACCTGCATGATGATGGCACCGACGGTGGATCTGCCCACCCCGAACTGGTGTGCCACCGATTGGTAGCTGTCCGGGGTCGCCAGCTTCCAGAGTGCGATGGCGACCCTTTTATCCATGGGGATGGGTGTCTGCAGCCAGGTGGTGCTTCTCTGGAGCGCAGGGGCGAGCCAGGCACATAGCTCCAGGAATGTCTGCTTTCGCATCCGAAAGTTCCGGAGCCATTGCTGGTCATCCCATGTGTCCAGTCTCCACAAGGGCCTCTCCATGGTGGGGTGGGGATGCCACAGGGACGCCATGGCCTCCCTGGTGAGGGAGTCCAGAGCGACCTGCACCTCGAGGTCCTGGACGATGAGTGCAGCAGCATGGAGCAGCAGCTGCAGGCACTCCAAAATGGCGAAAAGGGGCCAGAGCAGGCACAAGGCCACCCCTGGCTCCATGGCACAAGAAGAGAGCTGAGGTCAAAAAATCAGCTAATGGCACTAAGGCACAAGGCAGTGGTGTCCAACAAGGCAGAGGGCAACCACAAGTAGAACTGCTATGGCTGTCAGTCCCTGAAAGAGGTCCTAAAGCTCCCAGCAGGAGAGAAACGTCTGTCCGGGGGAGATCCCTTTAAGCATGTGTCTCAAAGGAGCTCCAGCCCCCGCCCCCGGAAAGGGCTGGTGCCCTTTTGCCCTCTCCAAAATGGTTCCGGGCTCCTGCTTTTGCGCAAGAGTGTCCCGCCAATGTAGACGCTCTCTTGCGCAAAAGCGCATCATTCTTACGATGAGTCCCGGCCCATATAGACACTCTCTTGCGCAACTACTTTAACGCAAGAACTCTTGCGTTAAAGAGCATTTGCGTAAGATTGCGCCAATGTAGACGTAGCCCCTATGTTTTTGGCAGTGCTCTGTGAGCCTTATTCACAAAAGATCAGAAGGGTAGAGGTAGCGTTAAGAAAGGATGCTATATTGTTCTTGTGTGGCCCACGTATAGATGGGATAGATGTGCAGCCGTTGCTGTCAGGAAAGCTGACAAATTGTTCTGTAACAATTCTCCAGGGAGCTTTGGAAAACAGGCTTAACAATAGCTCTCCTGTCCTGATATGCAGGTCAACAGAACAGACACAAAGGAAGTAAGTTGCACCTCTTCATAAGATAGCTTTGATTATGTATCTGTGATCTCTGGGAAGCACTGTGCCTTGCAATCCTATCTCTGAATCAGGGTGGCTCCATACAGCCCCCCACTATATGGCTGTGCCTGAACCATACAGTTTTACCTCCAATGAATTATGATACTTTTCATCTGAAAAATTATGTAAGAAATGTAATTGTGCAGTGCTGATTAGTGTTTAAGTGTAATCTTTTTCTATAAAATTAGATCAACGACTAGCACTATGTGTGGCTTCACAGCTCCTAGCCTAGGGGGACCCTGATCATGACTAGAATATTTGAAAAAATATAAATAACAATGAGGTTGTATTATTAAAAATTACTGTGTATTCATTATTCTTTATTTGTATTGTGGTAATGCCTGGAAGTCCTAGTTATGGATCAGGATCCCTTTATGCCACAAGCTGCAAAACATCAAACTAAAGGGTAGTCAGTAGTCACAAAATCATAGAAATGTAGTGCTAGAAGAGACCTCAAGAAGTCACCAGGTCCTGCTTCAAAAAGGACCTAGCAGACCTTGACAGGTGGTTGTCCAGACTGTTCTCAAAAAACCTCCAGTGATGGGATTCCATACCTCAACTGCTCTTATAGCTAGAAAGTTCCCCCCCCAATATCTAACCTAAATCTCCCTTGCTACATACTGACATGGTTATCTTTTCTCTCACCATTAGTGGAAATGGAGAACAATTGGTTATCATCCTCTTTAGAACAGCCTTTAACATATTGGAAGATTGTTATCAGGTCCCCTCTCAGTCTTGTGTTCTGAAAACTAGAGATGCACAGGTTTTCTTTTTTTAACCTTTCTTCATAGATCAAGTTTTCTAAACCTTTTATAATTTGTATAGCACTCCTCAGGACCAGTGTGCCCTCTAAGTTGAGCTGCAGCACAGCTTCACAGGTGATTAATCAGCCCCACCCAGTCAAGGGCTCAGGGCTCAGTGCATACAGCTGACTGACTGGGCTGGGCTGATTAATCACTTGTGAAGCTGTGCTACTGTGCAACTTAGAAGGAATACTACTCAGGACTCCCTCCAGTTTGCTCACATCCTTCTTAAAATGTGGTGCCCAAAACTGAACACAGCAGTACAGGTGAGACCTCCTCAATGCCCACAAAATTGGGATAATTACCTCCTGTTTTTTAAATGCAACTCTGCTATTAGTACATCTCAAAATGACAATAGTCTTTTTCTGAATCACATTTTATTGCTAACTCATATTCAGTGTGTGATCCACTATAACCTCCAGATCTTTTTTTGCAGTACTACTGATTAGCCAGTTATTCTCCATTTTGTAGTTGTGCATTTCATTTTTCCTTCCTAAGTGTGGTACTTTGCACTTTTCTGATTCTCTGCTTGTCACAGGGTCATTTTCAATTTTAAACCTGTCTTCCAAAGTGTGAGCAATCCACCTCAGGTCGCTAGCATCCACAAATGTTCCATTTCATCATCCAAGACATTAATGAAAACACTGAATAATACTTCACCTAGGACTGAGCCAGGTGGAACACCTCAATTCACACTACCAGCTTGACAATGAAGCATTGATAAATACTCCTTGGGCAGTGTGTTCCCTGTAATCTGAGCACTTGGGTGACCACCCAAGAGATTCAAATGCTTCCCAGCTGATTAGCAAAGCGCCCACAGCACCTGCAGGCAGTAGCATGTGTTTCTACTGGTGGCGTACATCTACAGATGCCTCAGTGCACATAAAATTTATTTCACATATGGATGGAAAAAATAGAGAGAACATTATTCTTGAGTATGGTCTTTTCAACTACCTTACAGTAATTTTATCTATATACATTTCCCTAGTAGCATGGGGAAGCTCATATGGAAGTCTCCAGTCTTATTAAAATCAAGATACAGTATATCACATCTTCTTTTTATCCCTGTCTACTAGGCCAATAGCCCTGGCAAAGAAGGAAAATAATTTGGTTTGGTGTGATATGTTCTTGACTAATCCATGAAGTCTGTTTCTTATAACCCTATCATCTTCTGGGTTCTTATAAATTGTTTGCTTAATATGTTGCTCCAGTATTTTTCCAGATATCAAAGTTAGGCCAACTGATCATGATTCCCTGCAACGTTTTGCTTCCTCTTTTTAATGGTGGGTATTATGTGTGCCCTTCTCCAGTCCTCTGGAACCTCACTCATCCTACCTGAGTTATTAAAGATCATTGCCAATGGTTCCAAAATTGCTTTGACTCTTCTCTTAAATTCACTGGGATGAATTTGTTCTGGCCCTGCCCACTTGAATATATCTGACTTATCAAAATATTGTTGCACCTGTAATTTTCCTATTTTGCCTTGCATTCCTTCTACCTGTGTTAATATTAATAGTGTTGAGTATCTAGTTACCATTAACTATTTTACTGAAGACTGAACCAAAATATGAATAAATACCTTAGCCTTCTTGATGTCACCAGTTAGTTCTTCTTCCCCACTAAGTAGAGCACATACACTTTCCTTCATCTTTCTCTTCCTCTTAATGTATTTGAAGAAACTCTTCTTGTTGCCCTTCCAGGCATAATTCCTTTTGTGTCTTAGGCTATGTCGACACTGCAGAGATTACACGGGTACAGCTGTACCCATGCAGCTGCACTACTCTAAAAATCTCTCATGTAGCCGCTCTATGCTGACAGGAGATAGATTTGCTGTCAATATAATTAACCCCTTCACAATGGTCAGTGGTACCTATGTCAGCAGAAGAAACTCTCCCACTGACTTAGCACTGTGCACACCACTTCTTACACCAGCAAAACTTACGTTGCTCAGGGGAGTAGAATATTCAGACTCCTGAGTGACATAAATGTTGCCAATATAAGTAGTAGTGTAGACAGATTGTTATTGCTCTTTACCCCAAAGAGTTTATAATGTAAGTAGCACATGTAATAGAAGACCGTTTGAATTCATATATACCTGGGAGTACAAACATAAATCTGAATACCCCAGCTTTATTAATTAATTGATGTAACTTGATGTTTCTTTTTGTTTGTTTACATATAATTCAATAACTATTTGCTAATGACATGGACATTGCTAGAGAATGTAATTGTGTCACTTTTTTACAAAAAGATGATTTATTAAGTGGATCCTGTGTTTTAGTTCCATGATATACCCCATCTAACATTCTGGAGACATGTGTATTTGAAAGGCTCATAAGAAAGATATATTATTTTAGGCCTGATTTACTATAAGGAGACTAGCTCACCACACTGAGGTGTAGTCTACACGAAACCAGGAAGTTTGGCTTAAGGTATGCAACTCTAGCTACGTAAAATATGTAGCTGTAGCCAGCCTATCTTAAGCCAAGCCATGGCAGCATCCACATAGTGGGAAGCTGACGACTTCCCTTACTTCTCACAAAAGGAGGAGTACTGGATACCAGTAGGAGCTGTCCTCAGAATTTGATTTGTGTGTCTATGCTAGACCGCTAAATCGAACACCAGAATATTGACCTCCGAAATGTCAATCTTCCAGTAAGTATAGACATGCCTTGAAGGATTTCCCTCATTTTCAGCTCACCTAATTTCTCCTTCTATTAAAAGTGGGAACTTGGTATTCTAAAGTCAGAGCAAAATGCCTGTGCTTGCATTGTCCTGGACTGACAAATGTGTGAAAATAAAGGTGCATTAAATTAAGAGGAATAATGAACATGTAAAGTGGTAATTAGGAAATCCAGAGGTCAGGTTAAAGGTCTATTTTTAATCCTTCATATCAAGGTGTTGCCACTTATCTGAATTAACACACTATTTAGAGATCCTTGCCATGTCTAGTTAGATGAGAACCATATAAGAGCTCAGTTTCAATCATAAATCTGAATTGTTTAACTTTTTCAAGTTTTAGTCATAGCTGTACTGTGGTGTTATGTGTGTGCAATAATACAAACATCTTCAGCTTCATGAGGTCAGTCAGTTCTGGAGAATGAAGAGCATCAGTTATGATTATTGCACATATCTAAAAATCCTCCATGAGTAGTAACTACAAAGGCTGATCCTATCAGCATTCCTATGGACATGAATCTGTGATCTCTAAATAACTCTCACTAGAACATGCAGAGGGCTTACAGGATTATGTTAACAGAGAGCTCTGCATAAAGTCCTACAAAAAAAAAAAAGAGAACCATAGCTATGCAAATGCAAACAAAACTACAATTACAGTACCACAAATCAACAAAACCAAAGTCTATGGGAACAACTATATTCCTCTTTCTGCCTCCCTATCCCTCAGACATACCCACACACACACAGAAAGCCTCAGGCACACTGTTTATAATTGTATAATGATATTCAATACAAAGACATACACATTTTCCATTCTGATTTACCATTAGGTTTGTGTACATTGGGACCGTGTTCTGTAAAGTAATCTGTTTGCTGGTGTGCTTTGTCTTAATCTCGTGCCTTCTGAGTCCAGGAAAGTGGTATAATTAGAAACTTAATGATAGTCTCTGGTGGGATATGGAATTAATAACATAGTTACATATTAAACCATATCTCATATTCTTCAGAAGAATTTTTCCAGTTTATTTCCCAACACACAGAATAAAGAAATGTGTAGATCAGGGTTTTTTTCCCCAGATTTTGGGGAAAAAAAATAGAGTTTTGTTGAAAGAGTCATAGAATAACAAATTGGAAGTTTCGGGGGGTAGCCGAGTTAGTCTGTACAGGATAAACTTAAAAAACAACAAATGGTCTGGTAGCACTTTATCTACATGTTTTGTTAGAATTACAAATGTACATGAGATATATTTCTTTAAAAAAGAAACATTTCTAATGCAGATTTCACTGATCCAACCATACCCTTAATTTCAGATATTTGATAGCTACCCAGATATTTATACAAAAACATTTTCAATATTTCAGATTAACAGGGATTTGAGCAGTGATCCCTATTTTAAAAGACTAATAAATAATCAATCGATCTAGCCAATATATATAATTCTAATTACATATATTATTTCGCATACATTAGCCAATAACATTTACTGGCAATAACAATTATACTAACTTTTTAATACCAAACTCTTCTCTTCCCTTTGAATATGTTACCTAAGAAAGAGCTTTCAAAAAGGCCACAAGTACTTGGGATGTTCTTGCTTTTCACATTCATGTCAATAATTCCTCACTTGCCAAATGTTTGCAAATAAATGAGTGACAAAGAGCAGCAAACTGAATGGAAAATATTCACAAGAACATTCATATACAATCATTTGTTGTATTTTTCCAGCTCCAATCTCAACGAAATGCATAAAACCTGTGATTCTCACCCTATTTAACATTGTGGGCCACATACACAGAGCTCTATGTGTAATGTGGGCTGCATCCACGTGATATACATGTTACCTGTATGGTCTGAGAGTGTCATTTGTGCAGCAGTTATGTGATGATTGGGCTCCAAGAGGCCCACAAGCCACAGGTTGAGAACCACAGATCCAGAATATTCATATATAATAGTGGCAAACAGTGGCAAATTTTTAAAGTGCTTCTACACAAATGCTAGGAGTCTGACTAATAAGATGGGTGAACTAGAGTACCTCGTATTAAAGGAGGGGATTGACATAATAGGCATCACTGAAACCTGGTGGAATGAGGAAAATCTGTGGGACACAATCATACCGGGATATAAAATATATCAGAAGGATAGAGCAGGCCGTGTGGGTGGCGGAATGGCACTGTATGTGAAAGATAATGTAGAATCAAATGAAATAAAAATATTAAATGAATCAACATGTTCAATAGAATCACTATGGATAGTAATTCCATGCTCCAATAATAAGAATTTAGCAGTAGGGATATATTATCAACCACCTGACCAGGATAGCAATACTGACATTGAAATGCTGAGGGAGATTAGAGAGGCTACCAAAATTAAGAACTCTATAATAATGGGGGATTTTAATTATCCCCATATTGACTGGATACATGTCACCTCAGGAAGAGAAGCAGAGATAACATTTCTCAATGGCTTAAATGACTGCTTCTTGGAGCAGCTGGTACAGGAACCCACAAGGGGAGAGGCAATTCTTGATTTAGTCCTGAGTGGAGCACAGGATCAGGTCCAGGAGATAACCATTACAGGACCGCTTGGGAATAGTGACCATAATATAATAACATTTAACATTACAGTGGTGGGAAGAACACCTCAGCAGTCCAGTACTCTGGCATTTAATTTCAAAAAGGGGAATTACACAAAAATGAGGAGGATAGTTAAACAGAAATTAAAAGGCACAGTGAATAGAGTCAAATCCCTGCAAGGTGCATGGAAACTTTTTAAAGACACCATAATAGAGGCCCAACTTAAATGTATACCCCAAATTAAAAAAACATAGTAAGAGACATAAAAAAGAGTCACCGTGGCTTAACCACCAAGTAAAAGAAGCAGTGAGGGACAAAAAGGCATCTTTCGAGAAGTGGAAGTCCAATCCTAGTGAGATAAATAGAAAGGAACATAAACACTGTCAAATCAAGTGTAAAAATGTAATAAGAAAAGCAAAAAAAGATTTTGAGGAACAGCTAGCCAAAAACTCAAAAAGAAATAACAAAATGTTTTTTAAGTACATTAGAAGCAGGAAGCCTGCTAAAAAAACCAGTGGGTCCCCTAGATGATCGAGATACAAAAGGAGCAATCAAGGACGATAAAGCCATTGTGGAGAAACTAAATGATTTCTTTACTTCAGTCTTCACGGCTGAGGATGTCAGGGAGATTCCCAAATCTGCACCGTCCTTTGTGGGTAATGAATCTGAGGAACTGTCCCGGATTGAAGTGTCATTAGAGGAGGTTTTGGAACAAATAGAAAAACTTAATGTTAACAAATCTCCGGGACCGGATGGCATTCATCCAAGGGTTCTAAAAGAACTCAAATGGGAAATTGCTGAACTATTATCTGTGGTTTGTAACCTATCCTTTAAATCAGCTTCTGTACCTAATGACTGGAAGATAGCTAACATGGCACCAATATTTAAAAAGAGCTCTAGAGGCGATCGTGGCAATTACAGACCAGTAAGTCTAACTTCAGTACCAGGCAAATTAGTCGAAACAATAGTAAAGAATAAAATTGTCAGGCATGTAGAAGAACATAATTTGTTGGACAAAAGTCAACATGGTTTCTGTAAAGGGAAATCATGTCTTACTAATTTATTAGAGTTCTTTGAAGGGGTTAACAAATATGCAGACAAGGGGGATCCAGTAGATATAGTATACTTAGATTTTCAGAAAGCCTTTGACAAGGTCCCTCACCAAAGGCTCTTGTGTAAATTACATTGTCATGGCATAAGAGGGAAGGTCCTTTCATGGATTGAGAAGTGGTTAAAAGACAGGAAACAAAGGGTAGGAATAAATGGTAAATTTTCAGAATGGAGAGGGGTAATTAGTGGTGTCCCCCAAGGGTCAGTCCTGGGACCAATCCTGTTCAACTTATTCATAAATGATCTGGAGAAAGGGGTGAGCAGCGAGGTGGTAAAGTTTGCGGATGATACTAAATTGTTTAAGATAGTCAAGACAGAAGCAGACTGCGAAGAACTTCAAAAAGATCTCACCAAACTGAGTGATTGGGCAACAAAATGGCAAATGAAATTTAATGTGGATAAGTGTAAAGTAATGCACATCGGGAAAAATAACCCCAACTATACGTACAGTATGATGGGGGCTAATTTGGCTATGACTAATCAGGAAAGAGATCTTGGAGTTATCATGGATAGTTCTCTGAAAACTTCCACACAGTGTGCAGCGGCGGTCAAAAAGGCAAATAGGATGTTAGGAATTATTAAGAAAGGGATCGAAAATAAGACACAGAATATCTTATTGCCCCTCTATAAAACTATGGTACGCCCACATCTTGAATACTGTGTACAGATGTGGTCTCCTCACCTCAAAAAAGATATTTTGGCCTTAGAAAGGGTTCAAAAAAGGGCAACTAAAATGATTAGGGGGTTGGAATGGGTCCCATATGAAGAGAGGTTAAAGCGACTGGGGCTTTTCAGTTTAGAAAAGAGGAGACTTAGGGGGGATATGATAGAGGTATATAAAATCATGAGTGGTGTGGAGAGGGTGAATAAAGAAAAGTTATTTATTAGTTCCCATAATAGAAGAACTAGAGGACACCAAATGAAGTTAATGGGTAGCAGGTTTAAAACTAATAAAAGAAAGTTCTTCTTCACGGAGCGCATAGTCAACCTGTGGAACTCCTTGCCAGAGGAAGCTGTGAAGGCTAGGACTATAACAGAGTTTAAAGAGAAGCTAGATAATTTCATGGAGGTTAGGTCCATAAAAAAGCTATTAGCCAGGGGATAGAAATGGTGTCCCTGGCCTCTGTTTGTCAGAGGCTGGAGAAGGATGGCAGGAGACAAATCGCTTGATCATTGTCTTTGGTCCACCCCCCCTCCGGGGCACCTGGTGCTGGCCACTGTTGGCAGACAGGCTACTGGGTTAGATGGACCTTTGGTCTGACCAAGTATAGCCATTCTTATGTTTTTATGTTCTTATGTTAATAATCAGTGTAACTAAAACTGGTATAAAAATCAAATGTCTAAGATTTTTAATGAGAAAGAGGAATATATTTTTCTTTAAAATGTTCCTGAAATATTACTCCTATTTTTTTACCAGTTCTAATTTGTAATGTAATCAGTCTTTAGAGATAGACTCAACCAATGTAAGTAATCCAAATGTGATACCAGATAGGGCCAAGATTTTCAAATCTGGTTGGCAAAATTTAGGCTATGTCTACACAGCAGCATTATTTAGGAATAATTGGTGCTATTCCGAAATAACATAGTCTGCATCTACACAGCAAGCAGTTATTTTGACATAATGTTGAAATATTGTTGAGCTGGAGGACTTCTTACTCTGACTCCTGTCACCCTCATTTTACAAGGAGTAAAGGAAGCTGGAGGAAGAGTGCTCTAACCTGGACTTTCTGCTGTGTAGACAGTGCCAAAAGCTGAAGTAAGCTATTTCAATTTAAGCTACACAATTAATGTAGCTCAAGTTGTGTAGTTTATTTTGGCTTTAACCCTGCTGTGTAGACATGCCCATAGGGTCCTATGTTTTAATTTAGGTTCCTTTATATGAAATATTGTAATATTTATAATATTAAGCATTTATAATATTAAGTGTTCTATCTTGTACCTGCCAGTAATGGACATCAATAGCACTGTCGTGCCCCCATGCCTTATTCAAATTGGCTTAGGAATATGAATATGCATAACTTGAAGATGCTTTATGCAAAACAGGTCAAGTAACATATTAATTTTACAGTTACAATCTGCTGGATCTATATATTCTGTTTTTGCTCATGTACATTCTTGTATGTGAAATTAAAAATATGAAGTGTGAATCTGTTTATTTAGTCTTAAATGTGCTAATGAGAGCTATTATTGGTGCCCCAGAAACCTAATGGCTTGGTGATCAACTCAATGACCTGTAAATAGCCTTGTTTCTCCCTCTAAGCCCAAAAGGTGGTTCGTCTAGAAAAACATGTGACCATGCTACCTGGCACTGGAATCCATTTTAAAACTGGTGTTTTTCCATGGGAAGGGGGTGCCAAACAAAGGATCCCCATCCTCAGGTAAAGTCTATTTAAACAATGGGAAGTGATCAGTCTTTTGTCTTCAGCTGTGTAATTGTAGCCAGACAGGAACCCCCCTGTAACATCCATTTTGCTTGCCTGGAGCACACAAGGCACACACAGAGCAGTAAAATCAGCATAGTCTTTGAAGCCTTGACAGGAGGCCCGGATATGCTAGCTCACAGTGACCCTGGACAACTGTAAGCATAGATATGAGGGTGATCGAGCTAATCGCTGACCAAGAGGCTGCAGAGGAGTGCCCTTGACTGAAACCCATATTGATATGATCACACAGTTGTCCGGGGGGGGAGGAATCTCCCGCCCAGTAAAGAATGCCCAGTACTCACAATTTAGTTATCTCTCTTGCAAGTGTAAATTAAGTTGAAACTCCCTTGTAAGAACTGGCGTCACAAAGACGGACCAACACAATTTGGCATCTTAGATAAGAAAGAGGATATGGGCCCCTATGGGTATAAAGATGGGTCCAGCAGCACACTTACTCTGAGCGTCAATCTACCATCTATCTGCTGGTCGGGTTAGGTGATTGGCCTCCCGAGGTTCCATGGGGATGCCCACCTCGTATTTGTCTTTCCTAGGAATTGAGGGATCGGCCCTGGCTTGACCCGCTGGAGTCGAGAGGCACAGAAGGGGGTAAAAATTGTACCTGGATGTGTCCTTTGTTTAAGTATATACATAGAATTAGAGCTCTTTAAAGATTAAGCTGTCACTTGGTACCATTATTATTCTTATTTTCTATCTTCTCTTTCCTTTGTAACCATTTTTAAGATCTATATTTGCTAGCAGTTAAGAAGTAGAGCAATAGCCATTGTAACCACATGCTTTATAAGTCTCCTTAATAAACCTGCAACTGTTTAAGCTTTAACCTGACTCCTTCAGTTGCTGTAACAGAACCAAGCACAATTTAAAAGAACTCCAGCCGGTCATAAGGGACAGATACAGGCAGAGCTGGGCGTTTGGATCGTGTCGCCCAGGACAGATCCGTAGGGGCACCTCTCAGCCTTCCCTAGGCTGCCCGCTGCGAAGGGATCATGTGTCCTAGCAGTCGAAGTCTGAGGTGTAATAAGCTCTCCCTGTAAACTCTGGGGTGTCTGTCAGCCTGTTGGCTGCCTGCCGCGAAGGGACCCCGGTCCTAGTGGTCAAAGACATGGACGTAAAACTTCTCAGGGTGCCCGTTGGCCTCCCCTAAGGCCGCCCGCTGCGACAGGACCTTGTGTCCCAGCAGTTGAAGACTCAGGTGTATAACACACACACACGCACTGCCCTGACCATCGGCTGACAGTAATGGGGACGCTCCAGCGCCCCGCTACGGAGCCGCGCCGTCCCCGGCTCTCTGGGGAGAGGCGGCCCTCCTGCCACATCCCCGGCTCTGCCACGCCTGTGCCCAAGCCGTGCCGGGCAGAGTGCCGGAGGCTCCACTTCCCTCTGCACGGGACGCGGTGTCAGCTGGCTGCGCCATGGGGGGACGGACCGGCCACGTCCGCCTATCCGGGGGATGGACCGGCCATGTCCGCCTATCTGGGACACACCCACCCTGCAGGGGCTGAGGATTAGGTGCGCAGCCACCCCGCCACTCCGGTGTCAGATGCAGAGCTGGCGGGATGGCTCAAAGGCCAGTGATGGCTGGAGGAAGGAGGGAAAGAGAGGAGGAGGCTCCTGACGACGCAAGACCGCCTGACGCTTGGGAGAGCAGACAGCTAACCGAGGGAGGTAGGAAGTGACCCAGGGCGTGGAAGCGGATGCCCCTGGGTTGGTGAGTTACGGGAAGCTAACCCCACCAACCGAACCATAGGAGAGTAATTCCTTCGGTTCCTAGGGCCCTGGGTGGGGGTGGGCCCGAGCCCCCCTACCTCCCTCGGCCGAGGCGCCAGCAAGGCGACCAGTGAAAGATTTGAACTGCACAGGACTATACTTAAAAGCTGACTACGTGCCCAGAAGGGCGTTGCACAAAAGGGTGGTGGGCACTGTCGTGCCCGGGGGGACGAGCCCCATGCCTGGTCGGGAGGGGGATGGTAGCGACGCGGGCGGTGCTGGAAGGCCCCGCTGGGTCACAAGCTTGCATTTGAAACTTGAAATAATAATTGTTTGGTGAAAGAATTTGTATGTATCAAGTTTCTTAGTGGATTAGAATTAGTTATGCATTTTCTATTCATTTTAATTTAGCAACTTACTTTGACCTGACTGTTTTCACTTGCAACCACTTAAAATCCTACTTTTTATACCTAATAAAAGCTCTTGTTTATTATCAGGTCCAATGTAAATAATTGTTACCTGGGGGAAGCAACCACTGTGCATATCTCTCTTTCATTCATAAAGAGAGCATACCATATGAGCTTTCTCTATGTAAACAGTTTATACAGAGGAAGACTGATTTATCTGGGGTTTTGATCCCTTGGGAGGGTTTGTTTCCCTGGCGCTGAGACTTAGAACTAAGTCTTCCCAGAGCTGAAGTCATTCAGTGTCTGCATTGCTCTGCAGGGGGAAAGATAACCCCAGCTCTGTGCCTTGTCTGGGGAGAGACCAGAGGATTTGGCCCAGCAAGACAGGGTGGTAGGGAGCCCCAAAGAGTAAGAAGATGAGGATCAGTGGCATGATCATCACACTGGGGAACAATCCCAAGGAGACTTCTATGATTGCATCCCATCACAAACACAACATCTATTTTCTTGATAATTCTGTTATTTAGAATTAACATGGAACAATTGGGGGAAACAGGATAGTTTTAGGCACCTCATAAAAATACTAACAATAAGAAATGTGTCCTATTATGCCCTTTCTTCAGGCCAGTCAGCCAGCTATATGTCAGATTCATTTCCTCACACAATTGGTAAAACATCAGGCCCAGGATAGGTAGGTCTAGTTTGCTGTATTACTGACCAGCTTGCCAGAAAGAAAATGTGATAGCACATCAAATGATCAATAGTAATTCCTTCATAGAAATCCATGTTTCTAATACAGCAAATTTATCCCAGGAGACTTCATCAACCAGATGTTACATTTCCTCAGAAGAAGCAACAGATGGCAAAAAAAACCCATCTTATTGTACAAAATATTCTTGTACAAAAGCTCTTCTTGTACAAAATATTTTAACACCTTAAAAATACTATTGAACCTTTCATGATAATTATATTAAAGAAATAAGTCTTTAAAACAACTGCTAGTGTACATGCTTTGCTCCAATTTTAATCATGTTCCTTCTCATACTTTTATAGGCAGGTAGATCTACCAGTGGCATGCAGTAATTACACAGAACTTGATTCTGTCATTAATCTAGGCTTAAAACTCCCATTGAGATGCAGCATCAGGCACATAATTGCCATATGGGACTTTTCAAGACTAATGTTGCAGTACTGTACAATAATGTCACTTCCTCTATGGTGAAAAGGGGAGTAATTGTGAGAATTCACAGCAAATGTAGCTGTAGATAAATATAAAATATCAAACTTTTGGCTAGATCATAGCTGGTGTAACAACAGCAAAATTGACTTCAGTATTGTAGAATGAGGGGTAGGAATGTAAAATGCAATTTAATTGGTTAACAGGTTAAATGTGAACCTTGATGGGCTGGAGTCCCCCCCTCCACCTCCCACCATGGCTGGGCTGGAGCAGCACCGCAGGCAGGGGCCTTTGAATTCCCTGAGGTCAGCTGAGGGCTCACGTGTCCATTGGCTGAGGGAAATGGAGGAATAACATCAAGGAGAATAACGATTTTTCAGCGGTTGGATGATTCAGCTGTTTCTACTCACGTCTTCCTGGTTGTTGTCTTCTTCAGCAGACTTCTCAGCAGTTCTCATGCCTGTCCTCCTATTGGGTCATTGTGGTGCTAGCCTGTTCTGATGTAAAATACATTTCTTTCCTCTGACAATTTAGCTGCTTCCTATACACCACATCTTGACAGATTATCTAGGGTGGCGCTGGGACATTCCCAGGCATTAGGTGACTTTTGTTTCATTCATCAAAAGGGAAGCTGAATGCAGTTTAAGCTGAACAAGTAAAGCTTTTATTAAACTCTTTGGATTGCTATTCCATGTGGCTAATTTGGTTGTGGCCTAACCCTTCACATTCCCTGTTTCTGTAGTGTCCCATCAATAGCAGTTCCTTCTGGGATCATTAGTCCCCTGACTCCGGTTCCAAATCTCATGGTTCAGTTCTGTGCACCTTCTTATTCTTCCTAGGTGGTCTCTTAGCAGAAGATCTGTTGGGGGGTTTTATCTCCCTCCCAAACATCATGGTGTCAGAGGAACTCCCAGTGGTCTGGTGCACAGCAGTCCACTACAATGTCAGTAACAAAAGCAGATGTATATCTCAGTCTCATTGTTCTTGCTCTACAAAGAAAGGGTACATCTAGATTACGTGGATCTATTGGAAAAAAGATACACTTCGCATTTTGCATATCTTTTTCTGACACTTTTGTCGTAAGAGGCTTTTCTGAAATTTGGCCCTTCTAGACTGGGCCAAATTTCAGGAAAAAAACCCTCTTTCGAAAGCCCCCCTTCTTCCTCATGGAATGAGGAATACAGGGGCTTCCAAAAGAGTGTGTTTGCTCTTCTGCAAACAAAAAAAAAAAGCAGAAGAGCAAATGCGTTCCCTGCATGCGGTGGAGTTTTTTCCAGATACCTCTGGTATCCTAAAATTACCCCACAGACTAGCTGTATCCAAAGAGTGCTGAACCTCCAGTGTGCAGAATTGTCTCTCTAGTATGCCATTACTTTGGAGGTACAATGCAGTTGTACATGCCTTCTGGATTCACAGTACGTGGTAAGAACAGTGTAGCCTCAAAGTTTACCCTAGGTCACAGTGAGTTCTACAGAAGAAGCCATCCACCATTGCTTCAGAAACTGTAGTCACTTCTGGACCTTTGGAATATCAATCCACTGAAATTAGGAAAAAGTGATTTATCCTCTGAGTCAATGGCTACTTATTCCGTTGGTATCCCTATATTCTATTGGTACAGCAGTACCCTGGACCTATCCCAGGGACTTTTCTGTGGCACCTGCTTCACACCTCCAGTGCCAACATTTCACATTTCTCCAAAACCCTACCCAATAGACTCTCTGCTGAGTCCAGTATAGGGTATTTGCAGGATGATTTTGTATAAAAGTCTCACAAACATTAATGTAGCCAGACCACTCACACATCAGCAGCTGCTTCCCCTAGGGCACTAGCTTAGCTGTCAATAAATGTGGGTATATGGAATGTACCCACTTCCCACTTGGGGAATATGGAGTTTAAGTTAGTTTACATTAGTTTAACCCACTTCTTTTTTTTACCACTGCTGAGTAAAGGATGACAGGCTGCCTGGCCCACCAACAGAACACTTTGCTTCAATTTCTGTTCCCCCAGCTTACTCTTAAACCATATACAACTGCAAGTATAACAGCTAGTGGATGAAGGGAAACACATTATAATATAATTGACTTTAAGAACTAGACTGATTTATACAGGTGAGTGTATTTGGCCCATAATTTACAGTGCATAACATAACTTCACTAATGAAATACACAGAAATGGCTAATAATAAACAGCACACATATTTTAATACACGATGCAGAGGAAACATTTAAATTCCTAGTACTTGCATTTTGTGTACCAAAGAGGCTGGGAAATAACAGATTTTGGCCTATTCTTCAGATTTAAGTCTTTTCTTCATTAATTCTTAAGACTGTGATCACATGATCATCTTAAATGTGACAAATAGATGCAAGCATATTTGCATCTATAGAATGCAAATTTTCCTATCGAACTGTGAACCTATATTAAAGAAAAACTAGGATCAAGTTTTCTCAGAGATTGAATTATCTTCTATCTTTACAAATTAGTGTTTCTCCAAAGTGCAAGATTAAGATCTTAGATAGGGCAGAACACAAAGAATTCAATTGTTCCTGCCACTCTCTGAGTTATTTTGGTGATATAGATAACATTTTAATTGCTATAAAGTAGTACATTTGACTTAATCATAATCCATAGTAAAAGCACAAAACAAAACAAAACAAACAAAAACAAAGAGTTTTCTGCTAACATTTGTTTTTACAAGTTAATGTGGATATTTTCAAGTTCATGCTCATAGTTAAATTAAACATTGAAATAAGTAAATAAGATATTACACTTTCCATTTATGTCTTGAAAAGCCATTAGCAAAACGTTAACTTCTAAGGAACATCCTGTGCCTAATCTTGTAGACAATATGAATGTATGGATATGAGTGAGGTCATAATTTGTCCCTCTGCTAATAAAGACTTTGCTATTCTTTACCTTCTGAACACCACTGGAGTTCATCATGTGTTAGAGGCATTTAAGTAATTTAATTCTCTTTGAAAGCAGAATTTCTCAAATTATATTTCAGCCTTGGGAAATGAACTAGGCAACACAAACTAGTATTCTAGAGGTAGGATTGGATATTTTGTCGTCAATCTCTCATTATAATGAGCCCATTAGTACCTGTACTGCATAGAGCCCTGGAACCAGCATATATCTGTCCACATAAGGATCACCCCATTGGTGTAACGACTCCTATGCTACTCTTCTTGGTGCAGCAGAGTATAGGAGGCAAGGCCCGGGGAGGATAGAAGGCATGTTTATATGTTTCCTACCATACGCCTCACATGCTCTGGCTGCAATAACAGTCCTTTGGGATCATTAGAGCAGGTGTAACCCACATCAGGGTTCTGGCTACTCTAATTTAAACTGAAGGACCGAGACAAGCACATAGCCCAATCAAGAATGGGTTAATACAAAGGTGAGCTGCCTCCTGAGTTGGGCTGTATGTTCCATGGCTATCTGGTGGGACTAGGGCTTTTTAATCTGATCTCCGATCTTTATCAGTGTTTTATTTACTTTATGCCAACAATCTTTGTTTTTCTATCTTTCCTTTTTCATTCTTTGTTTCTTGGTTTACATTTGGCTTTGTTCTCCTCTCTTATTTAAAATCACAGCATGTTTTTCTCACTGAGCTTCTGAATGTCTGCAAGGCACATGCATGTCTAATGTCAAGCACTGGTGAAGTTCAGAGCAGACATCTGAGGACTCAAATCAATGAACAGTGCTAGAATACAGCCTTTGCTCACATGGGCCTCAAGGCCACTATTCACTCATTGCTGAACTTAGAAAATTCCGCTTACTGCAGTAGTACAAGCTTCTTTTTTCTGTTCTGTTCTGTTCTGTTCCAAAACAGGGTATTGACGGTAGCTCTAACTAAATCCAAGTTGCTACACAACAGGTACCAAAACAATTAAAAAGGTCTCTCTTGTTGGGATCTCTGATGTAGATAGATTTTTTCAGAAAGTATATATTGAGAGTAATATGGACAGTTTATCTTTCCATTTCAAGGTATTTCCATAGCATTACCTTAAGAGGACAGCAACAGAACAAATTATGTCCATGAAAAGGGAGTGAAAGAGAATTTTCATTTAGAGAGAAAAAATTCTTAATAAAAAATTCTGAAAAAAAATCTGTTGAGCCATAGAATGAGACAAATCTTTAACCCAGTGTGCAAGCAGTGGTTTGAAATATATAAGCAGAGTACAATCTTGGCCCTGGGACCAGTGGCAAAATTCCCAATGACTTCAGAAGGGTCAGGTTTCAGTCTACATATACAAAACATTTCTTGAATTACATATACAAGAGTCAATGTTTAGTTATACCTAGAATTGTAAATACTTTGTTGTTTGAATTTTTTATTCTTTTTGTGTTTGTAAATGTTTTTATTCTATCTCACAGGGATAACTAAATGACTCACAGTGCTGGAAATAGGATTGTGACAGAGTGAAAGAGACAGGAAAGGGATAAGGTCTGTCTGCCTGTCAAATGACTCAGTAGAATATTAAAGGTGGGGTATTTCCTCTTTTTAGGGATTAGAGAGGCCATGAGAGAAGCCTCAGTTTCATTTACTGCCTGCTGATAGCATATGATAGCACTCCCTGTTTATAAAACTGAACTGGCTCTTTATTAAGGCAACTAATTGCACTTACCTTTCCAGACATGTGCACCTGGACTAAGTCCCTTGTATCTTCTTCAAATTCTTCTCTCCTGAAATTTGCATCCCTCCTTCCAAGCTCCATGAAGATTGCTAATGCTTCTTCTTTCTGCAGCCTGCTTTGGCCAGAGGGATCACTTTGTTTTGTGCTACTTCATAAATTTGTGTGATTAAATAATAAATTGTGCCCTGAGGCATGAGTCTGAAACCAACTTGGGCCAGACATTGTGTATTTCATGGGCTGCTTAAATAGCTCACCAGCTCACAAGAAATGGAATTTTTTACCCCTAGGAACCGTTCACTGTCAATCTGAGATCAGAACACAGTAACAAAATCATTATTATCTCATGACCGCAACTTATATGAAATGAATTAGTAGTCTTAGAAGAGTTCTTACTGGTCAGGTATCCACAATACCAGTCCATTAAGAACTTTACTAAAACTACTAACTCATCTTATGTAAATTGCAATCATGAAATGTTAACAGTTTTCAGTCACTATAATCTGATCTCAAGAGACTCAGGTCATCTGAAGAAGTGAGCTGTGCCCACGAAAGCTCATGAGACCATATACATGTTTTGTTAGTCTATAAAGTGCTACCAGACCATTTGTTGGTTTTTTCAAAAATACCATGACAGACCACATTTTTTCAGCCTCTGAAGATACTACTTACAGCATAGGTTTGAAAAACAGTGTTGGCATAGTGCTAGCATATGGTTTATGTTTTCTGTGTTGATAGAACTTCAATCTTCAGGGCTGTAAACTGGTACAATTCATAAGTATTAAATTCATATTTAAATATTTGTGTCCCTATAAATAAGAGCTAATTGGAAAAATAGATGAAATTTATGAAAACAGATTTTGTTTTTAAATAGCAAAAAATTTATTCCATTTTCCAACCAGATCTAATGTCAATAGAGTCTTCACGGGCATCAACGACATGTAACAGTCTTGCCCACTAGTGGCTAAGGCAAAGATTCCTTTTTAGTTCACTAAGTACAGTTGCTTGTTCGATGAGTTTGCCCTAATTTGTCCCTAGTGGAGTCATCTAATAGAGCTGCTGGAACAAATTCAGAGTTCAATCTTCTGTAAAAAGGGACAAATGTAACAGTCCACCTAGAGGGTGGAGGCCAAAGTAAACATTCATATACTGTAACCTGAGTAGAAGAATTACAATACTACTACCTGATATAAGATTCCTTTAGTTCAGGTGGCATACATTTTCAGCATTTGGATCTTAAGGTTCAAATTGAAATAAAAATTATTGCAATCAATTATAGGTTACAGTCCATAATCACAGCAAAATAATTATTTTTGTCAGTCACCCAGAAACTTAGTTACCAATAGATAATAGTAGTAAAGCTTAAATTATTATTGTATTATCTCAATGTTTAATTTGCAATCAATGTTAAATTTGACAAAAAAGTAGAACCATATACAGGGAGATGTGGTATAACCCCACTGGGGACCTTCTTAGCCTATCTATAATGTAAGAAGGACATACCCTGATGTCTCCTTGTCTTCTCTGCAGTATAATGATCATTCTTAAAGTCTGTTTTGCCTTTGA
This sequence comes from Rafetus swinhoei, assembly GCA_019425775.1. NCBI lineage: Eukaryota > Metazoa > Chordata > Testudines > Trionychidae > Rafetus > Rafetus swinhoei. The sequence goes on along the minus strand of CM033437.1, from coordinate 181,664,941 downwards.
ATCCCTCTGCAAGCAGCAGCTCCCAAGATTATAACGGTGCAAGCCACTGCAATGTTGTTCACCCTTGTGTTCTATTACATTACTTGATATTGTGAAAAATCATAAAATAAAGAGTTGAGAGAAAAAATGATAAAGAAAATAAGCTCAGAAGTATTTCCTTTCATCAACCTTGTTTGAGCTCATGGATGTTTACTCATGTGTACCTGAAGCATCATTAATCATATGAGAAATGATTTATCTTGATGATTTGTGAACTCTCCCTCATTCTGGTGTAATTCTGAAAAAAACAAATTGAAGAGAAATGTTCTTCCTATAGTACCCCTGTTACCATTAAAGACTCACATGCTTGAGAAGGTCATAAGATAAAATGAAATATTATTTGATAACATCTCTATTGATACCATTATATTAAAATATATTCAGTAGCAAGCTTTGTGTATAAATATAGATATTTCATTTATTGTATATTTTGCCTTCATGTTTATGTATTGTATGAAAGACAGAAAAAGGATTCCATTTTCTCCTTCCTCTGGAGCACATGAACAGATTGAGAAATGCATCTTCTGCATATGTTCCTGAAGCAGCTTCCCCTTTGTTGTCAAACTAGGCTCGGATTCGTTCCAAAAAATCCAAATCCAAACCTAATTTCTGGCAGGGCCTGTAGGATCAAGTATGTCTCCTTGGCATTGATTTGCTATGTGAAAGCCTCAAAGGGCAATGAATGACAGCCAAACTGATTATCAGTTTCAGTGAGTGAAGGTCATTGAGTATAACATCTGTCTTGCTATCCACACACAACTTTCTGCTCATCAAGAGGTCACTAAAACTTTGAGTTTCCACTGGCACGCTCTGCTTCTATAGTTATTAAGATAAATTGTTTTCCTATTTGGTCAGTAACCATTTTTGTAAACTTGACTAACCGATTGAAGTAGTTACACAGGTTACAAACCCCCTTGAGGATATTTTTAATTTGATTATGCACAAATCAGACAAGAGCACCGAAAATGGCCTGCATAGAAGGCAAATATTTCTTCTGTTTTTTATGGCATTAGCGGATTCACCAACGGAAGAAAAAGTTTGCCTAGTACCTTTCCATTTAAACAGTTTGAAACATTTTATGCTATTATAGAATAAAAATGCCAGATCCTCAGCTAGTGGAAATCCATGTGGTCTATATTAGCCTTATCTCCCCAAATAAGTTTATAAAAAACAAATCTTAAAAAATTAGTTATAAGCAATACAGTTAAGTAACTGCTGCTACAGGTTGAGCCTCTCTAATCTGGCACTCTCTGGTCTGGCAACATCCGTGGTCCAGCATGGTTTTAGTTAGCCAGATGTCCACTTGCGGTCCCATATAGTTTGTTTACAGACACCAGTCCTGGCTCTCAGTGTTATAATGCTGTTATTTAGCTCTAATTTACCCCTACATGTGTTCTAAGAGCCCAGTAGGCAGTGGAAGTGTTGGTAATGCTGCTAGACCAGTGGCTTTCAAAGTGAGTTTCGTAGACCACTAGTGGTCCACAACCATCTTGCAAGTAGACCGCAGGCTCAGGACTCACTCCCTCTTTCAGTGGGGAGCCTGCACTGGCGCGCCAGCCCTCCGTCCCTTCCCCCAGGTTGGAATGCCAGCATCGGCTTCCCGCTGCTGGGTGGGGAGGATGAGCCTTGCAAGCTGAATCTGGCTTCCAAGGGGAGGAAATGGCTCTGCACGCTGCTGCTCCCCCCAGCCAGGGGAATGGCAACAGAGAAACAGCTTTCTTGGAGGCTTCCCCTGCTACTTCCATTGGCCAATGGGAGTAGCAGGGCGGTGGAGGTGGTGCCTGGGAGTGGCAGGAAGCATTGAGCCAGGTAAGCACCCTCCATTGCCCTCATGCCCATACCCTGAATCCCATCCTCCTCATGTACCTGTCTCTCCCAGACCCCCACCCACACTCAGCCCACTCATGCACTCAACCGCCCTTCCAGATTCCACCCCCACCTCCCCTTTGGCCTGCTCCTGCATTGTACCTCCTGGCCAGCCCTCTACCCTCAGTGTGCTCCTGTAGTCTCACCTGCTCCTGCAGCCTCACCCCCTCCTACACCCATTTTGTCATCCTGGGTGTTTGGCTTGTGGTCCACAGAAAGACCTATACTGACAGGAGTAGGCCACAAGCCAAAAAGTTTGAGAGCCATTGCACTAGACAATATTGAAGACCCATGGTCTGGCAAATTCACTAATTCAGCACTGGTCAGGTCCTGAGGGTGCCAGATTAGAGAGGTTCAACCTACACAAGTTTCAAATATGGTTGAAGACATATTGTTTGTTTTGCCATTAAATGCATCATGATCTCTGATTATCATGCACATTTTAAAAAAATATTTTAGTGTGCAATGAAAGGAACATGACTGATGATCTACAAGTATTACATTATACACTGTTTGAAAGTGGTCTATATATTCCAAATACAGTACGTGAAAAGATCCTTTTTTAGTTCATACAGGCCTCTCACACAAACCATATACAGTGGCTGCAGAATTTGCTTTAGAGAGATGAAAGCCTTTCTCCTTAGGAATTTGGCATAATTTGACTGCAATAGCCATGAAGTCATGCAAAAAAAAAAAAAAGTCAAACCATGCATAGACATACAGCAGGATTTTTCTACATCATACACTATCGGTACATTTACACAGCAGTGTTATTTCAGAATAACATCAGTTATTCCAAAATAACAGTACAAGCCTTTATTTCAAAATAATGTCGAACTGGAGGACTTCTTACTCTGACTCATGGTAACCCTCACTTTACGAAGAGAAAGGGAAGTCGAAGAAAGAGTGTTCTTCCTTTGACTTCCTAATGTGTAGACAGCGCCTAAAGCCAAGTTAAGCTATTTCGACTTAAGCTACTCAAGTGACATAGCTGAAATTGAGTAGCTTAATTCGACTTTAGCCCTGCTGGGTAGATGTACCCTATGGTAGATTATTTTTTTCAGATTTAGCTTACTGTAGTTTCAGGTACAGCATTTTTGTAGTTTTGGACTTTGTCACTTTAATATTACCCTGTTTACAATATTGTATACAAATTGTTCCATGTATCTGCATCTAAGCAACATGTTTAAGTTAGATACTGTGGATCAATTGACTACCATCCAAGATGGCTATAACCATGACTGAGAAGGCTTAATGATACCTTATTACATAAGCATTTCTTTTACATGTGCTTTTTTTAATTACCTCTATGACTATTTACATTTTACTTTTGCTTCCTCTTTATATCTTTTCCACTAGAATCAACAAAATTCTATTAATTAGTTCAGAAAACAGTGCAAAATATTTTAGGCTCTCAGTCCTGCTCTCAGGACTGTGCCCATAATTTCTGAATAAATCATAACTGTAACCAAAACTGGGTCTGCAATAGTTAGATACTTTTCATACATAAATCTGAGTTTTTATTTTGAGGCAGAAAAAATGTCACAGAAAGGTGCAGAAATTTTAGTGTACGCTATTTCAGAATATTCCCTTTAACTTTCAGCTGGAACAGTTTAAAAAACCAACTACAATATTGCTTGCAAGGAAAGTGTTTTTTGTGTGTGTGTGTGTGTGTGTGTGTGTGTGTGTGTGTGTGTGTAAAATTCACACTTTTGGCTTAGATGAGTGTGACTTCACTTAGGAAGCTTTCTTTAAAAGATAAACTGAAAATTTTTCACTAAAAATGAAAAGTTTTAAGTAAAATAAACTTTTTCTGAAAAAGAACCTTTTTTTTTTTTCAAAATCAGATTTTTAACCAAAACATTTTTTCCAGAATAACAAATGTGGAAAATCAACATTTGAATCAATGAAGTGACACAAAAATTCAATGAAAATGAAAAAAAATGAATTTCATAATGTCCCATGAAAAATAATTACTATTTTTAAACAGTATTAGGCTACACAGATGTTCATGCATCTATCATCACTAAAGTTACTTGAGAGATGGAAGCAACAAATATCAACTAATATATTTAGCATTCCGCAAGCCATAATTCATTTGTAACAATGTTTATTTTTAAACACGAAAAAGGTTTCCTCTCCAGTAGAGAGAGGAATGTCAGAAAACTATTGCACCATAAACCAACTCAATATTAGAATATTTTTTCTAGAAAATATAGTTTAGACTATGGGTACGTCTAGACTATAAGACTCTTTCGAAAGAGGCTTTTTTGAAATAATCTTTCGAAAGAGAGCATCTAGACAACAGCCTCTTTTTTTGGAAAAGAGAGCCGCTTTTTTGAAAGAGCACCCAGGCAGTCTGGATGCTCTCTTTCGAAAAAGCACTGTTAGAGTTTAATAACGCCTTTTTTCGAAAGAGCACTCTCAAAAAATGCGTTATTTCTCGTAAAATGAGGTTTTCTGTGGTCAAAAAACTGCCATGTTCTTTTGATTTAATTTCAAAAGAACGTGATTTTTTTAAAAAAGGCCACTTTTTTCGAAAAAACCCTGTAGTCTAGACACACCCCTCTGATATACAAGAAAACGTCTTAAAGACAGAAAGGATACCTTCACCAGTTATCTTAAAATTAATAAACATAATTTTCAAACATGGGCACTTTAATAAAATATACAAATTTTATATTTTTGAAATTTTTGAGCATGTACAATTTTGCATTAGTAGTAAACAAACTATCATGACATATTTTAGAGCCACATTTTTGTTCCAATACAGCAAAACACTTGAACACATTTTTAATTTTGAGCATGGCAAGAGTGCTCTAAATGGCACTCTGTATATACTTAAAGTACACGAGTCTTATAAGGAAACTAGGAAAATGTGGTCTGGATTAAATTACTATAAAGACAGGAAAAAACTGGTTGAAAGATCTTAGTCAAAGAGTAGATAGCAATAGTTTTCTGACAAACTGGAGGGACACATAGTGTAGTCCTATATGGATCTGTTATAGGTGAATTATTAGTCAATATTTTCATTTTAATGACTAGAGGAGAGTATGCTTATAAAATCTGTGAATGACACCAAGCAGAGAGGGATTGCTAGAATTTTGGAGGACTGGATTAGAATTCAAAGTAATCTTGAGAAGATGTAGAATTCTGAAATCAACAAGATGAAATCCAATAAAGACTAGTGCAAAGTATTACACATTGGAAGGCAAAAATCAAATGTACAACTATAAAAAATAGGAATGACTGGTTGGTCAGTAGTACTGCAGAAAAGGATCAGGGAGGTTATAGCAGATCACAAATTGAACATGAACAGTGAGTAGTCCTGCGGCACTTTAGGATACATCTACACAGCATTGTTGTTTTGGAATAACATAGTCCACATCTACACTACAAGCAGTAATTTCAACATAATGTCAAGCTGGAGGACTTTTTACTCTGACTTCTGTAACCCTCATTTTATGAGAAGTAAGGGAAGTTGAAGGAAGAATGTTCTTTCTTCGACTTCCTGCTGTGTAGACAGCACCAAAGCCGAATTAATGTAGCTCAAGTTGCGTAGCTTATTTCAGCTTTAGCCCTGCTGTGTAAATGTGCCCTCTGAGACTAACAAACATATATATAGTATCATGAGCTTTCATGAGCAAAAATGGATTTTGTCTGAAGAAGTGGGTTTAGTCTCTGAGGGTATGTCTACACTTGCACCCTAGTTCGAACTAGGGATGCAAATATAGGCAACGAATTGCTAATGAAGCAGGGATTTAAATAACCTGCGCTTCATTAGCATAATCTTGCCCGCGAGCTATTCCAATCGCCAACTGATTCAAACCAGGAAGTGTGTTAGTTCTTCCTCATTTTTTGAGGAGTAATGTTAGTTCGAACCAAGGGGTTTGATTCGAACTAACGCAGCCCAGAGCGCACTTCCTGGTTTGAATCAGCTGGCGATCAGAATAGCGCGTAGGCGAGATTTTGCTAATGAAGCATGGAATATTTAAATCCCCGCTTCATTAGCAATTTCGGTTGCCTACATTTGCATTCCTAGTTCGAACTAGGGGTGCAAGTGTAGACGTACCCTGAGTTCCCACATGACTACTTGTTGTTTTTAAAAGTTACAGACTTTTAAAGTTAAGACTAACATGCCTACCTTCTGAGAAACTGAGTCTGAGTTAACAATGTGGTGCAATTGCAAAAAGGGCATAATATTTCTGGAGTATTATTAGGATGTGGGAAGTAATTGTCCTCCTCTACTCAGCATTGGTGAGGCCTCAGGTGAAGTACTCTGTCCACTATATTTTAAGAAAGTTTTGGATAAACAAAAATTAAAGTTTCAGAAAACCTGACCATGTTTAATTTTGAAGAAGTCTGAGATGCGGGACCTGATAACTGTCTTTTCAAATGTGTGAAAAGGATAATGATCAATCGTTCTCTATATCTACTGAAAGTAGGACAAGTAGTAAGAGGCTTAATCTTCAGCAAGGGAAATTCAGGTTAGCTAATTAATGTTTTAACTATAAGGATAATTAAGCATTAGAACTTGTTCCAAGGAAGGTTGAAGAATTCCTGTCATTGGAGTTTTTAAAGAACAGGTTAAACTAACATGTCAGGAATAGTAGGTATACTTGGTACTGCCTCACCACAAGGAGCTGGACTAGATGACCTCTCTAGATTCCTTTCAGCCTTACAGTCCTATGATCCTATGCACTAAAGTGCTTTGCTGGATCACTTGAGTAAATATGAGTAAAACAGCCAGCACCTTTTGTAGGTGCTACCCTCATAGCTCCCACTGGCCAGAAACAGAGAACTGAAGCCACTCAGAGTTTTTGGGGGTGGTGCTTGCAAATGATCAATGTCAGCAGCCTACCGTCAGATTACCTGATTACCTTAATGGGCCACAAGTTGCCCACCACTGCACTAAAACACACCTATGAAATGCCCACAGTTTGATTTTCAGTTCTTTTAATTTCACCAAGTATTTCCAGAACCATAATCTAATTTTGGTTGTTAACTTTGCCCATGCAACATATTCTCATACTTTCCATTAAATAGCAGATACGAAAAGAATTCTCTGCATAAACATCCCCATTAAATCTTATTTTTTCACTTGAGTTACTTATATTCAGTACTTGAGGTCAAATAATTTTTTCATGGTTAATTACAACTTTTGAAGGAAACTAAAAGGCCTTTATATTGTACTGCCTGCTAATAATTACTAGTAATGTAATTAAATTCCTGTTTAATGCTTATCTAAATTAGCTCATTAGCAAGTATGGATGTTTCAAAACCTCCAAAGACTGAAAAATATTCAACTTTCATTATATTTCTGATACTGATCTAACAGACTGTGGCTACTCTATTCATTATACTCTGTGTACATAGTACTGAAATGTATATCACTTGTTTCAAACCAATTATTATGCAAATCCCACTAACTTCCTTCTTGACACTCCCCAGTCATAGTCAAATCTCATTTGGCTTAAATAATCATTTGGGAGCCATTACATGAATAATACAAATTTTGCATAGTAAAGAACTATGGTATCTTAAATCATAGTGTTACTAGGAAAAGAAAATATCAAATTACCAGAAAAGTGGTAACCTACAGAAACTCATTAGACTATTATATAAGATTTAGTTTCTGTTCTTCTCAGTATACTATTACAGCACACAGGGAACAACTGCAGAATTTCAGTGTTTTACTCCAATGTGGTTAAAAACAAACTTCATAACATCAGAATCTCCAGAGAAATGGAAACTCTAATTTGCAATCAGCTGTTATTTACTGACTTTTAACAATATTTGCTGCAATATTAATTTTTAGACAAAATAGTGTAGATCTTTGTGAAATAACAATCTTTTTTAGTAACTGCACTATCAATAGAAAGTATGCTACTTTAGCATACTCACTTCATTTATAAAATTTTGTATCACAATAATCAAAATAGCATTTTCTGAAATATGTTTGATGGTTAACTCCTGTAGTTAGTTTTCAATTCTGTCAACGCTCACAGAAATGTATCATTTGTACAGAACTGCCAAATAACACATCAAAGACTACTTCCTGCTGTTACCAGTGAGAATATCTGTTTTACCACACTATTAGAGTTTGGAGTTTACCAAGTAAAAGAAATATTTTGTTTTCAATTTTAAAATCTAATCACCTTCCCTACTATAGACTGGTACTACAAAACAAGAATTCACATAATCTTTTGCAAATTGGTATCCAGTAATTTACAGAAAATATTTAGTTACTTTGTGGAAATGTTTTAAATTGTAACTATAATGAGTGAATAGTACGGTGATGTTTGGGTTGTGTGTAAAATGCACTCAAAACAAACAGCATTTTTTTATTCAGAATTAGATTTTTCTTCCTCTGATCAGATAATGACATGTTAAATACAAATTAATATATTTATCTAAATAAATCATTAATTTCTTCTCAAAGTTTATACATCTAAATCTGTAACCCCTGGTAAACATATTGGATTGAAAATGGAAGAAAATGTGAAACTCAACCAGAACAATATACAAAGATTAAATTAATTTAATTTCTAAAAACAATATCTGCTTATTCATACAATTACGTTTTAAATATAGCTCATGAACTCATTAATAAAATAATGCTTAGTGGCTTAACCATTTCTGCTTCTGTAAATATCACCCTAATAGAAAACAAGATAATTTGTGTAGAGCTAGTGGCTATTTGGCTCTGATCTGTCAGGCATTAACAGATACAAAAGATGTGCTGCTATTCATTTGAAATGATAATATCACTCTTTATGGAATGCTATTTATTATAATAAACTATCCATCCACTCATGCATATGTGCTTTGATAGTTGGGGATAGGGAAGGTTGATTAATGAATGCTTGTGTGAAAAAAAATCCAATACTGTTAAATAATTAATGATTTACAAAATTCCAAGGGCTGGTTTTAGCACATGCATGTGTGCATGTCCTACCTCCAGCTGAGGTGATAGAAACTTGTATTTTCATTTAATCATAGTAACATAATATGGCATTACATTTGGTAATGTCTTTTCTTAGCATAGTGTGTTCCAGTTGATACGCTGAGGGAACGATGTTATACAAAACTGGCATAGAGATACATTGTGTAACTCATGTGCCAAACATAAAAAATACATTATTGAGACTTTCTTCCTATTTATAGATTAATTAAACTGATTCAAAGGACTATACTCTCACTATTTTGCTAATATATGCATGTGTTTTCTCTTTGATTTTCAGGGTAAGCCTTGTGAATTTCAGCTGGAAAAGAGCTAGATGGTGCTTGTACCCTTCAGAATGTTCTAAATATATAAGTGAGTCAAAGATATAGATGTATTTGAAATTTAGACACAAATAATTTATTTTCAATCTGTAGCAAAGAAAATTCCACAACACTTATTGTTCAGTTTTTATGGTATCCTGAGACAAAGAGACAACCTGCTGGGATTAATTGGAAATGCACAGGAAAGCTGCCTCAGTCAACTAACAGTGCAGATGCTGTCATTCTAATGCTCTCAGATCTGGTACTGCTACAGCTGATACTTTTATACACTCTTGTCAGACTGAAAAAATTGATACATTTTAGATAGTCTCATGTCAGTCTGTAGAAAAGAATTATTAATAGAATGAGCAGTATATTCTACTAGTTGCTCTGTGAAGAGTGGAGTTTTAAAGGTTACTTCTCAAAACAATATTTTAGCACATAAATGGATTGTGGCAAATAGGATACAAGAAGAAGAGAAATTTAAATGCAGGTTGAGGGTTTCCTTACAGTGTTTTGGAAGAATAGAGGTTAGAATAGTGGATATAATCTCTGTGTGTAATATCCACAGCATGTAAAGCAATGTGACTTTTTTATGTACATTTAGTAAAATCAGTTCAGTGGTTTTGGAGAAGATTAAGAGGGAATATGTTGATTTTTTCATGTTAAATAAATCTGTGTAACTATTGTTTTAGACACACTAGAGCCTGTATGATTTGGAGCAAGGACTTGAAATTTGGCAGATGCCATTGTCCTGTTGTAAGAGATGTGTCTTTTGCTGTAAACAGGAAAAATACCTAAAATTGTAAGTCTGTTCAATGGCTTTATATGTTCTAATGCTGCTCTTGGTCTACGTGGCTAGCAATATGATTCCTCATGATCACATTTCTATTTTCTTCAGTTTCCTTCATTACAAATGCTATGAAATTATACACACACAGAAGCATACACACACAGAAGCATACACACAACTTTAAAAGAGCATTAAGGTTGCAATGTCAAGCACTCTTAAGTTAGTAAATCTGAGAATGAATGCCTAAGGAACCTTAATTCAGTCCCCTTGAACATGTGAATTATGATACAGTCTTTACATTATCACACACCATTCATTCCACAATATTCCACAATATTCATTCCACTGTTATAATAGTCTTGTAACAATTTATTGTGAATCACTTTATTAAGGGTGGCTTTTGATCAGTTACTGTGGCCTCTAATGCCTTCAATTCCTGGCCCTAATTATCTGGTTGTAGCAAAAGGAAAGGAGACCGTGTATATCATTTCATTAGGCTGTAACTTTATTCCTAAATGTCTGGGAGTACCCAGCAGACAAAAGTGAACTGTGCAGGCAATTCCATAAATATTTAAATACCAGCCCTCTCCCTTTATCCAGCTGGGTCCCCTACCAACCTGCTGGTGCATTCCTGTCATCCCCTCAATAGTTGGAGAGAAGGGCTTTAGGGAAGAGGAGTTGCCCTGCCACACCAATCACCGGACCCATGAACCGTGCCCTGTTTCTGCACCTTCAAAGAATCCTGCCATTAAATCTTTTCCTAATCCATTAATCTGATTGTTATATCTCTTCTCTGTGGAGTTCTTGCACTGGACATTCACTCCATACATACAGAATGAACTGCAACATCATTGCCTAACCCTCATTTTATGTTTCCCCCATCTAAGCCCTAATCCATCTTGAGAAAGGCCACCTTGGTCAGTCTCAGAGTGATAGAAAACATCCTTTCCAGCCCCACAAAAAGAGAAATGAGTGCAGTGCCCACAGTGGATCATGACAAAACCCCAATATTTAAGGACTCCCACATGTGAGAGATTGGGTGCTGCTCTCCTGGTACTGGTCAGATACCTAAATACTGCCTGTCTCTTCTGGCCACCTGGTATGAGTGAAATGGGTCAGCATCCCCACTCTGAGCCAGTCTGAAGTTGCCACAGCAAGTCACTCTGACTCTCTAGCCCTTAAATGGTTCACATTATTATTTTTTCTACAAGCCCACTCTGTTTAATCTGCATTGAAGTCATTACAGTGGGCGCATTGCATTGAGGAAAAAATAAGTGCTGGAGGCTGAAGTGAGTGCATTATTGAGTAGAAAATGCCCAACATATTCATAGTGCTACCAGGACACCAATAAATAACTAACACTAACAATATTTTAATTGTGTAAGAAACATGACACGTAAAATGTGTTTGTTACTCATTTCTCCTTGGTAATACATTCCATTTTTAGAAAAAGAATGAGTAAAATATCATGGATAAATGGAATACTGCTCAGATTTACCACAAATATTTATATTTTGTTCATGTTTACATCTCTCCAAATGGACTTAATTTACCAAGTTTTGCACTAGCAGTTTACCCTATGCAAAATCCACATTGAACTGAATGGAAATGGAGAAAGTTTAAGACCTTGATCTTCTAATGAACTGTGCCCAGGTATTGGGTTTAGCATAAATGAAGCACAGTGCAGTATTGGGACCTAATGCAATATTGAATTTGCATAGATAGCAACACATTATACTACAAACGTCAAAGCAACACTATAAATATTCTAATGACCTATTTTTACTTAGGGGTATCAAATTCAACGTAAAGCTTTGCATAATTTCAACACACATTTAAGCGTTTCTAATTAATATGGTACTGTTTAGTTAAGGCTTGAATAAGTACTGAAAAAAATCAATTACATCTGGATGATGTGAGAATATGGGAAGCCAGACATGCATAATAACTCTGATGAGAAACTGACATTTACAATCCTTGGGGAAGTTCAAACTTTTCATTCTGTATGGTACTGAAAAAAGCAAGATATGAAAATAACAAGGACCAATTCTGCTTCTTTTAGTTTTGGTCATAGCAGAATTGAACCCACATAAAGTGAACTCACAAAGAAATTGCTGTGATTTATACACTGAGAAGTCAAGATAAGTTATAGATAAAAATTAACTGGGAAATTCTAATCCCACTTTAGTTAATGAGTTTCAATGAAATCAATGTGGCATTAGTGGATCTGTCCATGTGAGTCTGGTTGCAGGGCTCTGGGGCTGATTTTCCTTCTTCTCACAAAAAGTAACCTGTGGTCAGATGACCAACAAAATTACCATAGACAATAACGGGGAAGGGATGTAGATCAGGGTAAGGACACACAAGAGATCTTTTGACCAATTCAAATGACTTCAGATAAGAAGGCTGGATGCTGTTCACCCTAGGCTACTGAAGGAATTAACTGAAAAAAAATCTTGGCACCACTGGCAATAATATTTACAAACTCATGGATGACAGGAGAGGTACTGGAAAGCTGGAGAAGGGCTTACATAGTGCCCATTTTGGAAAAGGGGGGAGAGGGGAAATTATAGACCGTAATCCTCAGCCAGACTTCAATATATAGGAAGCTGCTAGAACACAGCATAAAAATTCAATTTGTGAATACCCAAAGGATGAAGGGGTAATTGTAACAGATTGGACCCCTTAGGGATGTCTTAGGAACTGATTAGCTGAGATACCACTGAGTCAGCCTATTCTGACAGCATGGATTCCCTTTTGCTGGTCTTGCTGAGCCAGCCTCATAAACCTCTTCCAGCCAAGCACACAAGCAGGACTACAGCCAGCTTCAGAATGAAACAGATGCTGAGATCATCTCTTTGAAGACTCTGCCTAACAGACTTGCCAGAGCCCCAGGTGCCCACCTCCCTTGGAGTACAAACCCAAAATTATATGAAATTCACCTCCTCTCTCAATGTGGAAGAAAGTATGAACAACTTCCTGCCATCTAATTTGAAATTACACAAAATAGGTTTTATTATAAACCAGAGATAAATAAATAGATTAACTGCCAAAAGATATATTTTAAGTGGATAAAGAGGTATCAAATGGAACAACAAACATTACTAAGAAAACAGTAGAAAGCATACAAACTAAGCTAGATACACAAAATAAATTAATTACAATAATAATTCCTCACCAGAGATACTGTTGTAGGTAGAGTCCCTCATAGGCCAGAGGTCTTCCTAGCCTGGGTCCAGCAGTTCTTAACTCCATAGGTGACTGTGACGGACCGGGTTGGGTCTAAGGGTGTCAGCTCAGGGTGAATTGCTCAAAACCAGGGCTACTTACAGCCCTTGACTGGAGACCTTTCCCAAATAGGCCACAAACCAGTCACACAGAGCATTTCAGCTGCCAATCTGGCCAGCAGGAAGCCTCACAAACAAAACCCCTCAGATACCCCCAGCTTTCCCTGTGCCACAATCAGCCCCTAATCTTACACACAAGTGAGAGGTTATAAAACCCGATCTTACCAACTCCAAACAGATCCTCCTGGTCCCAAAGAACCAGCCAGAGTCCCAGGTCAATTCACACTTTAGATCTTACTCACAAGAGCATGCTGGGCCAATCCTTTAGAATCTAAAATCTAAAGTTTTATTAATAAAAGAAAGAAAAGGTTGAGAGTAAGATTGTTAAGGAGAATATATTACATACATCAATCACCAAGTTCTTGATGCAGGCTCTTAGCAGAGATGTTACAAACTGCTTGCTTAAAAGTCTCTGGTGCATCTCCTGTATCAGGATGGGTCAACAATACTTCTTGGCTCTCTGTCCCTAGCAAGGATGCATCTAGAATCAGGAGCAAGATGGAGATGGCCTCGTGGGCTCCCAAACTGGAGCTGGTCACATGATCATATCTCTTTCAGATGCAAGTAGCCATTGTGCACTGGCTAGTCTGCAGGCTTCGAGACGCATTCCTCAGGTGTATATTGGACACTCTGAGAGCCATTGTCCATGCAGCAGTGCTAATTAGCACAGCCATTCACTGAATAATCCTTCCTCGCAATAGGCATTCCAGGCCCATTGCTCCCTCCCAGACAGAGAACATTTAAAATACAAGAACAGAGTCCATATTCATAACTTCATATACAAAAATAATACATGAGTAGCATACATAGAATCAGTAGAGCATGTGCTTCCATTTGACACCTCACATAGCCCACTTTGTACAGAATTTGGGGCAAACACCACCCTTGGGTGCGATAGTGATCTGTCTGCTCACTTTATGATCCAATAATGTGACAATGACACAAAGCTGGCAGGAGGGTTACCAACTGTTTGGAAGCTAAAATTCAGAGGGATTTTGATAAATTAGAAAACTGGTCTATAGACAACAAAATGAAATTCAACAAAGAAACAACTCTTAGGGAAGTGCTACTCTTAGGCTATGGCTACATTGTAGCCTTCTTCCGCAAAAGCTTATGCAAATGAAGCGCAGAGTGGAATATCGCCACACTTCATTTGCATAATTAATTAGCAGCTGCTTTTGTGCAAGAGGCTTTTGCACAAAAAGGAGCTGTGTAGATGGCTCCTTTTTCCGCAAAAACTGCCTCTTGCACAAGAGCCGTTCTTCCTCATTTTTTCAGGAAGAATGGCTTTTGCGCAAGATGAGGTTTTTGCACAAAAAGGAGCCATCTACACAGCTCCTTTTTGTGCAAAAGCCTCTTGGGCAAAAGCGTCTGCTAATTAATTATGCAAATAGAGTGTGGGGATATTCCAGTCCATGCTTCATTTGCATAAGCTTTTGAGGAAGAAGGCTACAGTGTAGATGTAGCCTTAGGGAGGAAAAGCCAAATGCACAAATACAGAATGAGGAGTCACTGGCTTGGCAACAGCACTGCAAAGAAAGATCTGGGAGTTGTGATAAATGACAACCTCAGCATAAGCCAGCAATGTGATGCTCTTGCAAAAAAAAAAAAAAAAAAAGAGTGCAATTTTAGGTTGCATTAACAAAGGCACAGCATCCAAAATACTGCTCTACAAAGTGCTGATTAGGTCTCCAGCAGAGTAATATGTCTAGCTTTGGTCACCAATGCATAGAAAGATTAGAGACAAAAAACTGTAAAGGATACAGAGGAAAGTGACAAGGATGGAATGCAAGCCATATAAGCAAAGTTTGAAGGAATTGTGTATGTTTATTTTGGAAAAGATGAAATTAAGGGGAAGGGAGTTATAATAGTAGTCTTCAGATACTTGAAAGGTTTCCATAAAAAGATAGAGAAAAGTTATTCTTCTTTGCCACAGAGGGCAGGATGGGAAGCAACGGATTCAAACTACACACCACTAAAGATTTAGATTAAGTCTCAGAAAAGCTTTTCTAATTGTAAGAATAGTAGAACAATAAAAAGGAGGCTGGATAGCCTTCTATCTTGGATGGTTTAGACACAGCAAAGCCGGCATCTTGGCAGGTAGTTAGACTAGATGACCTTTGTGGCCCTTTCCATCTCTATGGCTATGTCTAGACTACATCCCTCTGTCGGCAGAGGAATGTAAATAAAGCACTTCGGGGAGTGGGGATTTAAATAGCCCACGCTTCATTTGCATAATCATGTAATGGCGCTCTTTTGAAAAAGCGCCATTTTGAAAGTAAAACTGTGGTCTAGACACCATTCTTTCGAAAATGGGGCGCTTTTTCGAAAGATCCTGTAAATCTCATTTTTCGAAAGAATTGCGTCTAGACCACTGTTTTACTTTCGAAATGGCGCTTTTGATTATACAAATGAAGTGCAGAATACTTAAATCCCCACTTCATTTGCACTTTCAAAGTGCTTCATTTACATCCCTCTGCCGACAGAGGGATGTAGTCTAGACGTAGCCTATAATTCTATGATCTTCTTTGAGATGCATTTCCATGTATGTCACTTATATGCACTGAAGATTTAAAGGGCAATTATTTAATCCTGAATAGCCATTTTCATCAGTTTTGATAAAATGAAGATTTACAATAGAAATGGCTGAAATTTTTGAACCAAGACATTTTTCTCCCAATAAAATGGGATTTTGTTGAAAACCAAATTTCTTCATGGGAAAAATGTAATTTATTCATTATATATTTTCCATGAAAAATTCCATGAAACAACTAGATATTTTCATTTCAGATCAATTTTTGAAAAGCTAAACAAATTCTAAACCTCCTCAACTTTAGAAAAAATAGAGTGCCAAAAGGAAAACTGACAATGTGATAAATTGTTTCAATCTCAATGCTGTGAAATGGAAACAAATTAGAAATTTTTATTTTTAAGTTAATTTCCATTTTTACCAACTCCAGTTTCTTAGCTTTTAGCAAGTATCTTAATTGTTAACAAACAAACCAAATAAACCAACCTTCTCAAGTTATTTATATTTGTATTCTTTTGGGTGAATCTTAAATAGGAGGGTGGGTTTTTTCATTATTAGTAGAAGCTAAATTAAAACAAAGTAAAACTGGGGTCCAATTTAGGGATGTAAGCAACCAGTCAAATAGTTGACTATCTGATTAGCTTATGCTTATTGGCTGGTCAACGTGACTTGTCCCTTCCCTCTTCCCCTCTCCCCTCCCCCCACTACTGCCTTTCTTGAAGAGAGGCAGCAAGGTGGGAGCAGGAGCCAATGTTGGGGTTAGTTAGCTTAAAAGCCAGTTCCCCCCAGCAACATCTCCATGGCGGGTGGGCAGGAGCGCAACGGGTAACTGGCAATGCTTCCATCTTTGAAATGTAGCAAGAGCAGGGCAGGACGAGGCACTCAAAAGCAAAGTGAGCCCGGGGAGCAAGCAGACTATGAGGGGCCAGCAGGGGACTCAAGCCCCCCAGGGGCTCTTTTACATTTCAAAAGCGGGGAGCACGGGGCTAGTGGGGGATTGCTTGAGTCCCCTGCTGACCCCGTGCTCCTACAGTGCTTTCACCTTTGAAATGTAGCAAAAGCCAGCAGGGCTCTTGATACATTTCAAAGGTAGAGGTGCCCTTATTGACTAATCAAATAGTTGATGCAAACTGCATCGACGATTCAATTGGTTGATTAATCTAAATTTAACATCCTTAGTCCAATTATACTCACACTCATAACAATCACTTGAGCTAGTTAGAACTTCCCAAACTGTGACTTTTTGTTGTTCCGAATGGGAACACAGAGCTGAAATTTCATAACTTCCCATGGAATAAAAATTCATAAATTTAATTCAGAATCATCAAAAGATTTAACTTAAAAAATATAAAATAGTTTTCTTTCTTTAATGATAAGAGGTTTTGATAAGGTAAACTATTTGGTTTCAATAATGTTGATTCATTTCATTTAGAGCTGTAATATATATTAAGATATCAAACATGTTTATTCTATCAAATAATTTATTCTGACTTTTTCCAATAAAAATCAACATTTCCTGTGAAATGTTTTGATTTGAATGAAATCGTTCAATAAACAATTTTTTACTAGCTCTAACAAACACAATATACCCATGCAATTCTGGATATGTAAATAAATAAATGCTTTACTTTTTAGGCTATTCATTCAACATCATTCACTAGCACTAAATACATTAAAAAATTAGATACTTTAAAAAAGGGAAAAAAGTAGTAGTCTTGTTCCATCCCTATAATTTTATATTAATTATTACTATTATTGTTACAGTTATTGTTATTATCTCACAGATTGTCATTTGTCCTACTATGAATACTGCAGACAGCTTCTGTTTCTTTTTTTCTTCATTATTTCATTGACAAACACATCTACAAGAGACTATCCTCTTTTTCTTTATTTGCCTCGAGCTTCTTCACCTTGCCATTACCTCTTGTTTTACAAAGAGATCTGCCAAGACATACTCCTGTTTTCCTGTCATGATTTTCAAACAAACTCTAGCCCTCTTGATAGGAAATGAAGGGCAGAAGCACACATACACACAAATATCCTCACTGTAAGACTTAAACAGCAAAAAGTTTTTCCATCATCCCCTGGACACTGGCTTCAGAATTGCAGAGCAGTTATCTTTAGTTTGCTGTACCTTCTATGTTTATCCAGTCTTTCTTCTCTCTTGTTGATTCCCTGGGTGGCCTGGCTGCTTGGACTATACAAGGAATATATTGTAGGTCAGTAATCTAAAATCTAGTTTATTTCACAAGAATTCTAGACAATTTTAATGCTGGCCCACACAGGATCTTGTTAGTTTTTTAATGCTGTTTATACATAAGACATGCAAGCTTAGTTGGGATTGGTCCTGCCTAGAGCAGGGGGCTGGACTTGATGACCTTCTGAGGTCTCTTCCAGTTCTATGATTCTATGATTCTTTGAAGACAATCATGTAACAAAGTCAAATATAAAGTCACCTTATTCCACAAGAAGACCAACTGAAATCAATGAAATCACTCATGGAGTAAGGTACTCTTTAGTATGAGTTAAGGTAATAGAATCTGGCCCCAATTCAGTAAGGTGCTGAAACAGATGCGCTACTGTGAAAGTATAAGAGAGCATTCCACTGAAGTCAGAGGCCAGCAGCTGTCTGGTAGGCTAATTAGCCCTGCCTGCTGCACCTCAGAAAAGACCTCCCCTCCCAGTTTAACAGGCTGACCTTCATAAAAGGATAAGTAGGAAATGGAGAGAGAGAGCTGCAATACCTACCAGAGGCTGGAGCTATTGCTGGGAAGAAATACTCCCAGGAAGAAAACAGACAGATGGGAGACTGTGGGAAGTTCCATTATCACAAAGGTTCTAAGGAATAAGACAGGAACTTTTGATCTTGCTTTGATGAGCAGACTTGAAATAAAAGAAAAAGAAACCATGATACTGACATTACTGGAAGATAGGGAACTGCATTCAATGACCTCTCGAGGTCCCTTCCAGTCCTAGTATTTTATGATTCTGTACCATCCCCAGACTCGGTAGTACCATTCCAGACAGAATTTCCCCCAGGAGGGTGGTGGCTCAGGAAGAACAAACTGGGTACAGCTAGAAAAAGGGGCAGTAAAACAAGCACCAATCCCCAGCTGGTGATTAGTCTCCTCTTGCCTTCAGTAGGTGTGCTGAAATGCAGGCATATACTTAGGGTACGTCTAGACTACAGACTTTTGTTGACAGAGGCTTTGTTGACAGGTACTATCAACAAAGCCTCTATCAACAAAGAGCGTCTAGACTACAGCCAGTTCTGTCGACAAAGCAAGCCGCTTTATCGACAGAGAGTCTAGATGCTCTCTTTTGAAAAAGCACAATGTGGATGCAATAGCGCCTTTTGTCGACAGAACTCTGTCGACAAAAGGCGTTATTCCTCATAGAATGAGGTTTACTTCCATCGACAAAACTGCCATGTTCTGTTGACTTTCTGTCGACAGAACTAGGCGGTAGTGTAGACGCAGGTATATTTTTGTCAACAAAAGTCCACTTTTGTCGACAAAACCCTGTAGTCTAGACACACCCTAGGCATAAGTGTATGCCTGCATTTTACTGATGAGCATCTTACTGATGAGGGCCAAAATTAAATCAGGCTATGGCAGTATGATGGCAATATGTTGTGAGCTGGTCTACCTGTTGTGATCATTTGGGTAATTTCTACCAAAAAAAATCTCT
This sequence comes from Rafetus swinhoei, assembly GCA_019425775.1. Classification (NCBI taxonomy): domain Eukaryota; kingdom Metazoa; phylum Chordata; order Testudines; family Trionychidae; genus Rafetus; species Rafetus swinhoei. The sequence continues at coordinate 181,645,410 of CM033437.1, read as the reverse complement.
CATGACATGAGGCAGTGGTAATGACTTGAGCTATTGTTTTCTTATTCCAACCTAATAGCTTGAGATCCCATGTGAATTTGGTAGCACTTTTCCTAGTAGAGGCTTTAGTTATTAAGTATATTAGCAGAGCTGTGGCAGGGGTTTTTTAAGGTTATATTTTAAAACTTAAGTTACTGCAGAAATTACAAGGCATTCATATGGCAGGTTAAGAGTATGCTGAGATAAATATTAAAATATATTGTAGATTAAGACCAATAGAAATACACATGAAAGACAGACTCCTCTGAAAAATACCCTTCAATGGAGAATATTTTTAGCATGGCAAAATAGCGGATGGAATGGAAACAGGGTGTCTGCAGTTCAGATCATCCACATTTTTTTTTCTTGGAGAGGGGAAAAACATCTCTTCTTACAAATATCTCATTCAGCTGAGACCTAGCTTTAATTTTTTCTACTTCTACAAGTGATGCAATCTTTGATGCTCCCACTGAGGGTTGAACAGAACATTTCCTTTCCATTTTCAGTAATCTGATGATAGACTAGTGTTGCTGGTTTATTTTTATTTTTTTAATTGCAGAAACAAGTTCCTAATCTTCAATCCAAAAAGTCTTAATGTTATACTTTGCATTTAGCTAATCAGATGTACTTTGTGTTGTACTGTTATATATTTGCTTCTGTCTTGTTTTTACTTTGTGTCATGTGCTAACAATTGCTACTTTACTGGAAGGACAGTTACTCAGTATTCCATTAACTTTTTGCCCCCTTCTTTATGCCTCTTAAGTTCTTAATACTTGCTATTATTTTAATTCTGTAAAACATTTTAAGAAGCAGTTTCTAGATACACATTATACAATACACACCTCATGCTGAGTTCTCTACTTGCCTGAGATGTGTGTGTGGATAAACCAATGACAGGAGCTGGCTGAGGTTCCCTGAATGTGCAGGTCTTGGGTTCAAACAGAGATACAGATGCTGTACTGTAGTTGTAAGTTATAGCGCCTGCATGAAGGTCTGTCAATAACCTAACATTAGTTAAGGAGTGGGAGTATTACCACACCTTGCCCTACCCCCTGCTTCTCCTTGACACTTTTCCTTTGCTGCCTTATATGAGGTAAGGGACAGTTGATACAGCAACAGCAACAGTTCCACCAGCTCCCCCATCTTTCTACCAGTGGAAAACTCAATTTCACAGGAAAATTTCTGCTGGACACTTTAAATCTATTTTGTGCTTCTTGAGTTTTAGAAAGTGGGTTTAGTGGATAAGAGACTCTGTGTATATTAAATATATAGCTAGGAATAGCTAAATCTATCATAGAACACCAAACGGACTTACTATGAGATGTGCAGGATTGAAGAGATATTATCTTTAAAAAGCAACAAAAATAATACTTTTTTATTGTCGTAGCAAAAAGCCTATTATTCTGAAATATAGTCGAAATAACAGCCTTGCTATTCTGATGTCCCAGTAAACGTTGAGGATTAAGGGATTGTCGGAATAGCGGGTTTTTTTAAATTTGGTGCTGTGTAGACAGCTGTGTAGACAACACCAAATTTCAAAATAGATTCTCTCTAAATAAGCTATGCTCAAATTTGCATAGCTCAAATTGTGTAGCTTATTTCGAGCTACATGGTGCTGTATTGACATACCCTTAGACATAAAAAAGTTTTGAAAAAAGAAATCTTTCTGTCTATATAAAAAACTTGTCCTGTGGAACGAGAGAGACATCATCACATTACTTTGCCATCCCACCTGCCTCCTCCTTCCCTCCCCTCACCCCAGTGCTCGGCTGCCGTGCCAAGAGCACAGGGCCTGGCAAGGTCTCAGAGCAGCCCCATTATATACATTGGCCAAACTGGACAGTCCCTACGCAAAAGAATAAATGGACACAAATCAGATATTAGGAATGGCAACATACAAAAACCTGTAGGGGAACACTTCAATCTCCCTGGACACACAATTGCAGATCTAAAGGTAGCCATCCTGCAGCAAAAAAACTTCAGGATCAGACTTCAGAGAGAAACTGCTGAGCTGCAGTTCATCTGCAAATTTGACACTATCAGCTCAGGATTAAGCAAAGACTGTGAATGGCTAGCCAATTACAAAATCAGTTTCTCCTCTCACCTCCACATCAGCTGCTAGAAGTGGGCCTCATCCTCCCTGATTGAATTTACCTTTTATCTCTAGCCTGATTCTTGCCTGCATATTTATACCTGCCTCTGGAAATTTCTACTACATGCATCTGATGAAGTAGGTCTTTGCCCACGAAAGCTTATGCTCCAATACATCTGTTAGTCTATAAGGTGCTACAGGACCCTTGTCGCTTTTGCAGATCCAGACTAACATGGCTACCCCTCTGATACTATACAAAAAGTGACCACATAGTATTGAGATGGCTATGTTGTCTTTCTTCATCTAACTCTTACAGTGGTAGCAGAGACATCGGTCTTGTTCAATGTAATCTCTGTGATGTGGATTCATATTAGTGAAAAATGGGTGGTCCTAGCATTATCTCTCCTTTTGTCCTGTCTTTATTATCATACTTATTGTGTCATTTCCTTTATCTCTCCCCATTTTTTACTGCCCCTTCCTGACCTTTTTAATTTCCTCCTCCAGTGCCTCTTTTTTTTTTGCCTATCCTGCCTCCTTCTTTATTAAGAAACCACAGAGACAGACTTCTAAGATGGCTAACATACTGATTCTCTCCAAAAAATTTGTTTAATTATTAAGCAAATGTTGGATTCAGATTCAAAGTTCATTTTTCATGGATACATTTTCGCTTCCACTAATGTTTGTGGAAACCAATTTAGAGCCAACATAATAAATAGAAATCCAATTTCTCATTCATTAATACATTCATGAATGACATTTTCCTGATACTCAAATATTTCTACCTTTGAGGGGATTTGCAAAGTGGACATCTAGACATTCAGTCTCTTCAAATAGGTAATCTCAGGGATGAACAAGAGAGCCTCCATGGGACAGATCCAGCCCACCAAGTGGGTTGATCCAGCCTATGGCAGACCTGCCACTCCCCCACCCTCAGGCCAATTGAGACCTGAGGATGGGGGAGTGTGCAAAGTCTCCTCCTCTGCCAGGGGAGTGAACCCCAGCTGTTTTGAACAGGGTGGAACAGGGGATGAGAGACCTCATGTGCTCCCATGTCCCCAGGTCCTGATTGGACTGGGGGTGGGGAGAGCATGTGAAGTCTCCTCCAGCTCTGAAAGAGGTGCACAGTGCTTAGAGTGAACCACCAACTGTTCAGAACAGCTGGCAGTTCACTCTGAACACCGCCCACCCCTTGCAAAGCAGGGTCAGGGAGCAAAAGACTTTGTGCACTGTCCCGTAACCAGGACTTGATTGGCCTGAGAGCAGGGGGAGAATGCAAAATCTCCTCCCACTGCCAGGGGTGCACAGCACCTAGAGGGAACCACCAGCTGTTTAGAACAGCTGGCAATTCTCTCTAGGTCCCAGGGGGCAGAGGGCAAAGACTTCACGCACTCCCTCTGCCCCGAGGCCAATAGGGTCTATGGATAGGGGAACACAGAAGTGTCCTGGCCCCACCTTTTCTGCTTGAGGACCCACCCCTTCTGGGGAGGCCCAGGACCACTTCAAAAATTTGTAAAGTGTCCTCCCCTTCTAAAGTCATTGCCCACCACTTGGTTATCTTCACAAGAAGATGCCTTTAGCTATCTGGTCTTACAGTCTTCTCTTCTTCCTTGAGCTGTCTTCTCATTTCAGTCTGTTCTCCCCTTACCATCATTTTTCTGGAACACTGGACCTTGCTACTTACCTCCACCTTTGCCTTTTTGAAACAGAAGAATACATCATTTGAATTTATCACAAATATGTCCTCTCACAGCAGAGGAATCACCTAGTCTGGACTCTTTCCAACCCATGTACTTAATTTGTATAAATGTACAATTTCCTAGGGTATATAATTGTAGAGGTATCTCAGTTGGGTCTGTGGTTAAGTTCCAGTGCTAAGATAGGGGGAACTGTAGAATCATAGGACTGGAAGGGGCCTCAAGAGGTCATCCTGTCCAGTACCCTGCATTCATGGCAGGACTAAGTATTATCTAGACCATCCCTGGCAGGTGTTTGTCTAACCTGTTCTTAAAATTCTCCAGTGATGGAGATTCCACACCCTCTCTTGGCAATTTATTCCAGTGCTTAATCACCCTGTCAGGAAGTTTTTATTAATGTCCAATCTAAACCTTGCTTGAATGTAAGCCCATTGTTTCTTGTCCTGTCCTCAGAGGTTAAGAATTTTTCTCCCTTCTCTTTGTAATAGCATTTTTATCATGGTCCTTTTAAGTCTACTCTGCTCCCAACTAAACAAACCCATTTTTTTTAGTCCACTCTCTTAGGTCATGTTTTACAGGCTTTTTATTATTTTTGTTGCAGTTCTCTGGATATTTCCAATTTTCCACATCTTTTCGGAAATAAGGTGTCCAGAACGAGACACAATACTACAGCTGAGGTCTCATCAGTACAGAGCAGAGTGTCAGATCTCTCTTGTTTTGTTTATCCTAGACACATTTGGATTTCAATTTTTTTTTAATTTAATCTGCTTGTGCCTTTGTGGACATGGTTAACCCATCACTCAGTCTGCAAGCAAGAGGATTCCTTGTGTGTGAGGAAAAATATAAACAAAAAGCATATGCTTCAAAGGGTCATTTTCCAAGGGAGTGATGTTTTTTTGCTTTTAGATTTGATATTTGTATAATTTCAGTAATCTTCATGTGAGCTAATTTATTAACCCTGCATGAGATATATGAGGATGACAAGAGAGAGAATAAAAAAAATCAGGTCCAAGGAAACATCTTGCCCACAAAACCTACAACTTCAAATTAACAACTTAGAACTCCAAAAAATGGAGAAACTCTAGAATGTTTGAATTGTGACAGACGACTTCTGATTTTTATGAGTGGGGCAGTATTTGTCATAATCACATAAAGACAAGTTTCTTTTTTCTTTGCAAATTCTAGGTTTCTTGAAGACATCAAACATGATGTGAATTGCTAAGAATAACCTCTCATTAGGAATATCTCCCTAGCTATATATACAAGTCAACAGGGGTAACTTTTGATCTAGATAAAGGATTAGGACTTGTGAGAGGAAATCTGGCTGTGCCATAAGTGTTAGAGGGGAATGTTGTTTAAAATGATGTCTGAAAGCCAATAATTAGTGAGCCGGCAAGGTGCTATAATACTATGGAGAATTTTTTTTGAGTCTTGATTTTCTGATTATTTCAAAGAATTGGATGTAGAAAAAGGAAAGAAGGAAGCAATCTTTTGTATGGTCTTGAGAGATAAAGTTATGTAAGACTGCTGTGGTCTTCATTCCACTGGAAAAAACAAACAAAAAAAATTACGTGTCTGCCTGTAATATTTCTCTATTTATTGTATGACTTTTAAAAGAAGATATTTTAAGATTAGTTCACTGAAAGTTAATGGAAAATTCCAGGTAATATTCTACCACTGATTACTATAATTGGCATATAATTAATTAGTCTGCTTTAAAAAATGAAATGGAAAACATTTTTAAATATATGTGAACTTTTTTACGTTACAGGTATATAATGATGGCTCCTAATTTTTTTTTATCCTGATAGTATCTGGAAAAAGGGGTGGGGAATTAAATGCATCCCCCTTTTTTTAAGAATCCTCTCGAAGATAGGAGGAAGATGGTGACACAATTATCTGCTGAAGCCTGGCTGTAAAATGAAGTAAAAGTATACTACTTCAAGTGACTACATTATCAGAGTATGTGGAACTAAAATACCATTCTGCACTCCATCTTGGAAGTGAAAGTTCTTGCAGATATTTATGGAGATGAATCTATTATGGTGTGCTGGAAGGATTTAGAGTTGACAAGTTAAACTTCTAGCTAGGGTGTACCAATTACAGAAAAGGACTCTATTTGAGCAAACTGATAGTTCCAATTCTCCAGACTTACCCTGTCACCTATAAATATTTAGCAAATGACAATGTGTTTTAAAAAACGTTATGACAAACAGGCTGGAGTTATAAAAAAGAAATCATGCTAAATTAAATTGACAATAATGTCCAAAGGTAAATTAACATCTGTCAAGTATAATAGTTTTTCTTTAACTTTTTTTGCCTCCGCATGTCACAACAAAATCAAATATGAATAACATATTTTTTTAAATGGCTGCATTTCTAATTCTTAACATTTGTGAAATACAGATGCATCAATCTGCATTGCATACTACAAAAGAAAATATCACTGTATATTAAATACATTTTTAAATCCAAAACAGCATTTCATTATTGCAACTGATAAGTTGAATTTTAACTCACACAAAAGTCATGAAATTCAAAATTATTTATAGTTTCCACATGAATCACAGCTCAGCCCCCTCACATATATAATGAGCAAAATTCTGTTCTCTGAAACCCATGTTACCACAAATATTTCATGTTCATTTTTCTGGTTAAAGGGAATTGAGGATGTTTAGCACCTTGTTGGATCAATTCTTATGTATTATTTTTGTACATAACATGTTCCTGGGCACATTATATTTCTATTAATATAAAAACCATATTGTCATATACAGTAAAAAGCAGGCCCTCACTTCAATGAGAGTTATGCATATAACGCACTACCAGAAATGGGATCATAGAACATGCACCAGAGGGAACAAAGTTTGCTCTTCTTAGATCCCTATAGCCATACTGAAGAATATGTATTTGGCTTTGTCTGTACAGGAGGTACAGGAGCCTTGGAAATGTGCCTACCAAAAGACACAGGGAATTGTCCTTGTAGTTTTTACAGGCTGCTTTTCAAAGGGTCAGTCAGTGAAGTTAAATGGATTTGAAGGATTGAATCGGGTGAAGATGCAGAAGAACTTTTTTGGACTATTAATTCTTATAATTTTAGGGACCAGTGCTAGCCCAAATTCTTTAAGACACTAGAGATAAAACAAAATAGAAAATAAATCAATAATAAGTATGTAAGACAGAGAGACTGAAATATTAAAAACAAAAGCATATGAAAATATGAAGAGCGTAAGTGGAATATTATGAACACAGAACCCCATTTAGTATTTAAAGGGTAGGGTGGCAAAGATCTGAAATCGTGTTATAGACAGTCCCAACTGGACTTATCCTATATGGGGAAAATACACTCTAACAAGTGTTATGAATAGTTTTATGTGGAGAGAGACCTTCTCTCATACACGTCTCTGCTATCTTTTACAACAGATTTCCATCTTAGGAAGAAGTATAAATATGAATATGCATAAATCTGTTAATTTTAGGGAAACACCACTAATTCCACAAAATGATGAAAATCTCACAAATTACAAGAGGAAGTTTTCAAGTAGGAGAAGAGCCGGTACTTTGAAACTGAATAGGCTGAGCTGGTTCATTGATTCTTATCCTATCTTCTACAAAAAGAATAGACAGTAGATGATCAAGTGAAATACTATAGGTACTTGCTCACAGAAAATCACTGGTGACACTCTAATTTAACGTATTGACAGTTTCAGAAGTTAGAAGAATATGAAGCATCTTACCACTCGTTGTGACAAGACTACACAGCAAATTGTGTCTATGCATTAGGGAGGAGCAGCCTCACATATTGTATGAACTTGGAAAATCACACTTACTTTTTGCAGCATGGTTCCTATTTGGGGCTGTGTGTAAGAAAAGCTGAAGTCATTTTGGGGTTTTCAGTTTCAAATACAATACGTTGCTCAGGGAAATGAGGGAACTGAAAGGATGATGAGTGTTACAAGAGTCCTAAAGAAAAGAGATATGTCAATATATATATTAGTAGGTATTAGCTAATAGGTAAGGTGCTAATAGAGGACACTCATGGATATGCAGCATTGTTCCTGGGTTTTGTGGACCCAATGAAAAACTTATTGTGCACTGCAAATTGCTTTTTGTGTCTTGTTCTTCGCACACAGAGCTTAACAAAGAGGCTCCATCAAACATTTAGGGGAAGATTTTCTTCGTAGTTAAAACTGACTAAGATTTTTCTGAAGTCAGTAGGAAATGTGGTCCTAAATCCTTAGATCCTTTGAAAAAATTCCCCTCATTGCTGAACTCTGGCATTACCAAAAGGCCAATCATTGTCCAAAGTGAATCTCCAACTAGATACGAAGATGAGAATGGCTGAAGTTGGTGCATATTGCTAAAGAAGTGAGGATAAATTGGATAACTGCTGATGGGTCATACCTCAATTAGTATGGAGACCACAAATTAGTTGTGTCGCAAGAACAACTGAACCAAAATGCAATTTATTTATCTCTTATTAATGCAACACAGGTGATTGCCTTTGGCTTCATTTCCAAATATTCCCATTTAGGCATCAAATTAAGTGGTTATTTGAATGCTGAGCACTTTAAAAAAATGACATCAATTGTCTCCATGGGGCTTCTTGGTGCTGAGCAGTTATGGAAATCTGGTCCTAATTATGGGTACTCAACACATGAAAATATGCATCTAAACACAAGCTCTGGCTCTCAGTGACTTCCTAGATAGATTAGCAGTGTCCATCCTGTGGCCCTTGAGGCTTTAACATGGCTACTGTTTACTGCAACAATATTTATTTGGTTCTGAACTGAAAATGTGTTTCTTGAGCCATGTTCTATAGTTTTTAAAGTGAAACATTTGTTACTATCTTCTCAGATAACTCCCACAGGAAAGTTGAGGACAGAGGACAAAGCAGAAGTTAGGAATCACAGCATTTGGAGCCTTTGCTCCAACCCTTAGGCAGGGTGGACCTTGGGGGAGGCTCTAACTTGTGCTATTTTGCAGTAGTCCCCTAAAGACCACAGCTGAAAACAGACTGCCTGTTCTGCACCCCACACTCAGCACAGCCCTGCTTCACTGGCTATGGAGATGAAGGTATAAATACTGGCCATCCCAATTTCCCACCCAATAAGAAGTGCCCCTCCCCCCGACATTTACCCAGCAGCTGGAGGAAATAAAATGGGTAGTTGGGTTGGGCCCTTTTCACTGTTCTTCTCTTGCCACAAAGACCTCTCTTGGAATGGTGTTAGTAAGGGCCCCCTAAGTTGTGATCTGAGGTGATTTAAGCTTTTATTCCACAATCTCAAAGACCAGAAATGTTTTAAAAAATGAAAATAGAAAGTATGATTTTAGGAAATGACTCCAGGAACTGAGCCTTAACCTGGGGTCTGTGCCTTAAACTGGTTGTCGCCTCTGCCACTATTCAACATATTGTAGTATCCAGGCAGTGTGTGTGGTCTTGTATCCACAAATACACCTTGCACCATACAAGGTAGCACTTTATCTCCACTTCTCAGTTGGTCCATGCCACTATTAAGAGCATTCACAAGTCTCCTGTCCTAAACAAAAATTACCACACTACACCTGTAAATGGGGCGGTGGGGTGGGAGCTCCAAGGGGATTTGTATGGCTGGCTAAATGAAGGGAACAGTGTTTTGTGGTGGAGGCAAGGCTGCAAAAGGGGACAGCATGGCAACACTGACTCACTTCCTGGGAACTGGATGGTCAGAAGGGTTCAAGAGGAGCAGCTATATGAATGAAACCCCTTTTACACAGAGCAGGATGATGCAGCATCCATTCTCCTTCCCTCTTAGGGAGTGAAATACCAGGTACTATAGACATTGCACTAGCTGTCCTTTTTCAGGGAGCCTAGGAAGGAACTTTTCTCTTAGCACAAGATTGACCAAGATCAAGCTGGGTTTTTTTCTCCTTCTACACAGTGGGTTCAGGGAAGGATTTCTTGACATGTGGTATGTCTAGGCTGTGTGTTACAGTTCATTATGTAAGTCGGGGGCAGATGCCCAGTGCAGGGTGTATACACTGAGAGATAAATGGCTTGGAAAAGGACTTTTAAATGAGGTGCTCATTAAAGAATGGAATGGGTGGAGGGGCTGCTATGATTGGTATGGCAGGGAACCAACCCTCTTTTTTACAGACTAACTCCATCTTGCCTGTGAGGGAAGATGGAGGGTAAGGTCCCAGCAATGCATTAGCTGGGGAGCCTGGATGGAAAAAATATGGGGCTGATGGAAGTCCCACGGTAGTTATTAAACAAACATGGAGTTACCTGCACTATGCACTTTTATCTGCCAGGTAGTCCGAGACATCTAACAATAAAGTTGCCTAATTAAAACCATGTAAAATATCTTCTATGTTTCTTCAGTATAAGCAGACAAGGTCTTTTTCTTGGACACTCTGGGTTTTTTTTTTTGTTTTTTGTTTTTTGTTTTTGCTTTTGCTTCTTTCTTGGCTTGGGTCCCAAGCTCATGCATCGTCTCTGCATCACTTTAATTAATTACTTACATTTGACGGCTACTTCTGTCAGCTGCATGACTTATTGTCACTTGTGGAACTACTGTGATATAAGGTGTCTGTCCCATACCCCAAGATCATTGCTAGCTCTGCTTTCATTTGGTTGTATTCCCTATCTAGCAATATTAATAGCAGTATAGTATAAAGCATTTTCAGCTCACACTGACCCAGATAAACAAGCAATGTATATTCACCTTACTTCTGCTGAGTAAGCCTTTAGATCTTAGCAGCGCTATGCTGAGAATGTTAACTGTAAGTCATCCCAATGAGCTGTGGAGCCACATAAAAATCAGTTGCTGTAATTTCTTTACCCTAAAAGATTACATTGTTTTTTCCTGAAATCATTGTTGCTTACTGTTAACTTTATATTTCCATTGGCTCCTGGAAGTGAAGTTAAAAAACCAATGTGTTCAAATCAAGAATGGATTTACAACATAATCCCCTTCCCTTGATCTGAAAGGGTATTGCTCACTATTACATCCTGGGGTTCGTCTTCTTATGTTTGAAGAGTATGAAAGTAATAGTGCTACTTTGTCCTTTAGTCATTTTAAAAGCTGATTGTTCCATTTTGGAGACTTGAGCACTATGGGGAGTTTATCTGCTTTTATTCCCTTCCTGCACTCCCTCTGTACTCAGTCCAAGCTACTTATCTGCTTAATCCTGGCATGTCCTTCTCCTGTGTATATCTGCATTCTTTATTACATGCAGTCTCCTCTTCCTGAGACACACATCCTGAATTCATATGCCAAATGTCCACTCTGTCCCTTCTTTAACCTGTTGTCTTCAGGTAGAATTATAAAATGGTAGGCTTCACTCCTCAGACCTCATTAAACTATTCCTGATTTGCACTGATATAAGTGACAGAAGAATTAAGACCGCAGTTTTCACCAGCCACACTGCCCCCAGCCCAGTCTGGGGCTGTGCCCGCACGGCATCATTCAGGTTGCATGCCCAGCTACCGACCCCGCTGCCTCCAGCCCTAGCTGGGGCAGCGCTCCCCTCTGCCAGCCCTGGCCAGGAAACGAGCGCTAAGATGCTAATAAAAAAAACTATCTACCCATTGCCTGGATTTAAAAAGCACCATTAAACAGAAGTGAGCTCTCAGTTTGCAAATAGTTCATGAACAGATGGATTTTATGAATAAATGCTTTCTGTTAATAAATCTTCTATTTAGCTCATTTATGACAGTTACATTCAATACTCAACCTTCAAAAAGTTTGGACTGGACATATCACAACTTTCTTGATAGTGAGCTATGATCATACTGAATCCAGTTTCTCATGTGCATATTGTGTGGTAAAGCTCCAGTCAAAGGGTTTGGGGTGAAAACCCACCTTAGTCTCAGTCTTCTTTCTGAGGGAATGTCTCTGTGGTGGTGTGAGGAGGGTTAGGGGGAACCAGCACCCACCCTCTATTCTGGAATCCAGCCCAGGGATCCTAATGGCAGAAGTAACAGGTAGTTTTCCCTCCACTACCAGAGCTATAGCCCTGCCCTGGGCCACTTCCCCACACAGCCCCTCCCAGCACATTTCTCCTGGTACCTGATCACTATCATCCTCCCAGCTCTTCCACGCTCTTCTTAATTGCCTCTAACATGTTCCTAATAGGCTCCAGGTGTCTTATTGTGTCTGCCTGACTTAATTGGTTCTAGTATGTTCCTGATTGCCCTGGAGTACTAAGGGAACAGAAAACAATTCATCAAGAGACCTGTATACTTACTGTCTACCATACTACTGCAGCCCACTGGTCTGGGTGTGTCACAACTGTCAATTAATGTGAAGTTTGCTTTCTGCAACAATTTTGCATTACTCGGGCCTACTAACACGGGGACAAAACTGTGACAGCAGTGGTGACCAGACCTTGGGCCCTTTAAATCATGGCCAGAGCACTGCCCCACATGCTCTATGCAGCTCTGAAGGTGTGGGAGCACCAGCTTCCTGATGGCATGGAGGGCTAACTGCCACTGGTCCCGCCCCTTCTGCATGATGTCCTGGCCCTTCTGGGAGCGTGGTGCCAGTCCTCCTTCTCCCCGCCCCACACACCTTGCCCAATGGCCTGTGGAAGCTGTCAACGCCCCTGGCAGTATTTGCTGTTTCAGTGAATTTTCTTGCTACAGATGTCATTTGCAGAAAATGAATGCAAAGTGAATTAATTTAATAAAGAAACATACACTTAAAATCCATTGCAGTATTTTCCTAGACCTTGCAGTAATACTACTGCTACTACTAGTAGTACTATTACTAATAGCAATAATAATAAAAAAACTAAACTTCCCAATTTAAATAAACTAGACCTAGGAAAATATTATTCCACTTTTAGTTCAGGAAAAAAGAAGACAAGCAGGTAAAACAATTTGCCCCAGAGTACAAAAAGAAATCATATCATATTCAGATTAAAACTCAGAATTCATTGAATTATACTCTCATACTCAGACCACAACTTTGTTTCTAAAAATGTTCTAGATGATTAGAGAAAAAAGATACAAAGTAACTTTAAATCCAGAGTATCCAGTTTATGTTCTTGACAAGCAATATTGGAAGTTAGTTATCCTGTATCACCATAGCACATGACTAAGAGAAAATGGAACTGAAGGTTATGAAAAACAATGTCAACATAACTGAAAAATAGTGGGGCATCTTTAGAAAGTCCCAAGAGAGATACAATATTAAAAATTATTTTAAAATATAAGCAGGCCATCCTTTGCCTTCCTCTAACTTCAATCATTGGTTAATATAGTTCTCCATTTAATTTAATTAAAATCTCAGCATAACAATTTTTGTATTAAAATAATGCTGACTTTTTATTTAATCACTTTAGGCAGATATTATTTGATAATTTAATCTTTTTTCCTAGAAAGTTTCTATTTAATTAAGAACAAAAAATAATCTACTGAATGAGACAGAAATAAGAAAAGAAAGGAAGATAGAACAAGATTTTTCCATAAAACCATGGTCCTTTACTTTGTTCTGTGGTTTTAGAAGGTTGTTTTCCCTACCCACACCTGTCTCCTGTACAGGAGGGGAAAACTCCCACTCCTGGAAAGAGTGACAAACATGTCTCATAGATGGAGACATTTCTGTGGGAAAGAAGAATGTGGACCACTGTTAGTCGCACTATAAAGACATTGTCATGTGCTAGGCAATTTGTGACAGACATCCTGCTAGCAATCCAAATTAAAACATCAGCCATTTCAGTTAAAGGGTAAGTTAATTGATTAAATGGCTAGTGAATAGACTTGATGAAAAGAAGATTAGTGCTCCATAATTATAGTTTCATTAAAAGCTCCTTAATTAAGATCTAATTCAAGACTTTTGGTTACTTTTTATAAAATATACATAATTGTTGACAATAGTAGTCACTTTATTACATAAGTATTAAAAGAGGAGCTGACGAAGACAAAAAGTTAACCGCTGCTCCATTTTCCCTTCTGAAGTAAGAGGCCAGACTGAGGACAATGTACTCTAGAAATCCAAGATACATATTGGCTAGTCTGAAGGACACACCGCAGTAGTAAAGTTGGAGGAATAAACAAATACAGACAATGGTTGCTGGGAAGGGCCAGTGGACAAGAGAGAAAGATTCATAGCTACCACACGGATGGTCCAGAGAAAGGATCTAAAGGGAAAGGGGTGGGAAAACAAAATAAAGAGAGCTCAGAGTCTGCACTACAGCACTAGATCAGCACAGCTACAGCGGTGCAAGCTGTGCTACTGCAGAATATCTAATGACGTTGTGCTGTGCCAATAGGAGAGCACTTTCCCATCATCATAATTACTTCTCCTTGGCAGGAAGCAGTAGCTATGTCAACAGGAGAGCATTTCCTACCAACATAGCACAGTTATGGATAGCACAAAACTTGAGTCTTGGGGCGGGGGAGAGGAGGGTCTTTTTCACATCCCTGAGCAACATAAGTTAGATCAACTTAAGCAACAGTGTAGAGCTGTCCTTAGTGCCGTTAGGATAAACAGGAAAAATAAAATACACAAATGAAAAGAGATCATTGATGGAATGGAAGGGGGAAATAAATGATACGGAGTTAAGAGGGAATTAAAGTAGAAGGTAAAATAAATGAATAGGGGTATATATGGAAAAGCATTGAAACACACACCACTTCAAAGTACATGCATTCATGTTTCTACATTTAATTTTATTTCTTTAGTCAAAAAGGAAACGAGAAATGAAAACTGCATACATAAATCAATATGCAAATTGGCTACTGTAACCTGGCTGCTGGAAAGTTGCCAATATTGTCTTCATTGCCACAAAGGTTGGGTAGCTCTGTTTGGTAGTGGTAAAAAAAAATTTAATACAAATTGCATAAATTAGGTCTCTGCATACAACCATAGTTCGTGGATATGTTTCCTGAGAACCTATTGTATCATAAACAACAAGAAGTCCTGTGGCACCTTATAGACTAACAGATTTATTGGAGCATAAGCTTTTGTGATATGCACCTGTTACCAGCAAGGCACACTGATAATATCCTTAGAGAAAACTGCGTTAACTGACTTGTACACTGCCTTGTCCCAGAAGATAGATCCGGCCTGGAAATACTGTATCTATCACCGGTTGATTTCTCAAGATGTTAAATAAACACAGACTCCCGGTTAAAATTTGAATAATCAATTGAACTGTATTGGATATAACAGATAACACAACATAGAACACAACACTAATAACAGACCAACCCTCACCCTCTGAAAATAGGAGAAAGAACAGAAATAATAAACAAATGTTGTAAATACTCAGTCTGTCTGAGGGCTGCAGAAGCTCAGGACCTACAACTCCTTCAGCCGTGTTGGCTGTCAGAGGAGGAACGCTGAGGTGTCCTTGATGCAATGAAGGCGCGCGATGGAATAGGCCTCTATCTGCACAGCTGAGTTCGCACACAAAGCAGTTTGACAGCACGCCAGAGGGCTTTCGCCACAACAGTGGTAGATGGCTTTGTGGAATCCTGATGATGTTAACAGGAGCGCAGGTAGCTAAGGCTCACTGACTGGGCATACGCCACAGCGTGGGTCAGAGCACCCTGAGGATGGCAGGCAGGAATGGAACCGGACCAGAAGGGTTGAACAGGGCCTTCACCACAGTCACCTCTGTCTTAGGATCCTCCTTCTCCGAATGGTGGGGAGAGACTGCTGACCAGAGCTTCTTGATCTTGGGAGTTTTAAAGAAGCTGAGGCGGGAAAGTTCTTGATGGTTGAGTGCAAACAAAGCGTGCCGAGTGCAGACAGGTGGTGCTGGGTGCAGCGGCTGGGCAGTGTGCATGGATGGGGTGCCGTGTGCAAAACACTGTTTTGGCGGCAAAAATCCTTACAGACCTGATGGATTCCATTTTGTATGTCCCATCATGCATCTGCACTCCATTTTGAAATGTCCTTCTCCATTAACATTAAACTGTATAGAGTACATTTCTGTAGATATTTAAAACCTTCTCAACACACCTGACGAAGTGAGTCTTTGCCCACGAAAGCTTATGCGCCAATAAATCTGTTAGTCTATAAGGTGCCATAGGACTTCTCGTTTATGCAGATTCAGACTAACACGGCTACCCCTCTGATATTGTATCATATTTGCCAACGTTTACATTTGAGACTAATTCCCATATTACTTCATGCTGCACATTTCAAACTGATGTGTTTGTAGTGATGGCAATGCCAGTTCCAGTCTTGAAAGGGAAGTGCATGGTGGTTTTGTATTTTTTGATTAACTGAAGACACAGTTACACTTCCCTGTCTTAGGCCATTACTCCCATTAAGATCTCATTAGTCAGTCAATTGCTCCATCCTAGATAAGATTAAAGAAATGAGTGGGTCATAAAACCATCATAAAAATTCATTTGCACAATATGCCAATGTATCCTTGCAAAAGTATAACAGCTTCAGCCTCTCTGATTGATACGATGTCACATTTTAACTCACATATTTGATACTTTCAACTAAAACAAGGTCATTTTAGGTTTTTTTTTACATCTCCATGAAATTTTAATTATTTACATCAAAATAATTTTATACAACAGTTTGGACACATTTTTAGATAGCCTCATCCAAGCAATCCATGTTAGGAAACCTGACCATTTATTTAAATGAAAGGTAGTCATGACGTATTTGCACATCACATCTGAAGTAGCACAACACTGTGAAACATGTAAAAGAGAGTGCAAAAAGGGAAAAGTAGTTAAAAGTAAAGCAGGTAAATAAAAATGAGTTTGACAAATTACATAAAAACAAGAGAGTAAAATATGAAAATAAAAAGGGTGAAGGAACCAGCACAAACCAAAGTGCAGATAAAACAAGTGTCCTCAGACCTCACCACTGTGGGAACTAAATGGAAAACTCATTTCTTTTCCTCTAATTTCCTCAAACACAAAACACACCCACTCTCTCACACATATTTTTAAAAAATTAGTAATAAAGCCATTTCTCCTAGAAGCTGGGAATGAAGAAAGATTGTTATTGATATTGATATTTTAAATTTCTTGGGAGATAATCAGATACAACTATAATTAGGGTTATGTGAATAACTGAACAGATTAAAAAAGAGGGGAAAATTAACCAGCACACTGAAAACATTCTAGCATTCAAAAGCACAAGATATTTGTAAGTTTTATTTAATTGAAGAGGGTTCCAAATAAAAATAGACTAAATCTATGTTGTCACTTCACATAACGGGAGGACACAAAAAAAAATTAAAAGGATAAAATCTATTGTGAAATAGCATGCCCAGGGTGCATCTACACTGCAGGGCTTAACTCAAAATAAGCTATGCAAATTGAGCTAAGTCAATTGAATAACTTATTTTGAAATAGCTTATTTCGAAATAGGGAGAATCCACACAGCACTTATTTAGAAACAGAGCATTCTTCCTCCAGTTGCCCTTATTCCTTGTACAATGAGGGCTACAGGAGTCAGAGTAAGAAGTCCTCCAGCTTGACAGTATTTTGACATTATTTCAAAATAACTGCCTGCTGTGTAGACACGGACTAAGTTATTTCAAAATAGTGTTGCAGTGTAGACATACCCCTAGTCACCATCACCACAGTGGAAAGCCTCCAGAACAACAATGCTTGCTACGGGATAGGTAGAATGCTCCTTTGAATTCTCCAATCACTTACCAGAATTATGACACTCAAAACAAATTCAAACGTATCTATTTTTTATAATAGTGCAGAGACTTGTCGGTTGGGCCAATAAGCTGCCAACAAGGTCACAAATATTCCAGACTTCCTAAAGATATATTTCTTAACAAATGCTTCATTCTCTTGTGGCCCAGTCTTTTTTTCTCCCTAAGTATAATTTCTAGTTAAGCAATACCTCAACATGTACTTTTGCAACACAAGTGATTGAGAAAATTTTACAGTTTCCAGCAGATGCAAAGCAGATTTTTCTAATAAGCATGTATCTAAAGTTGAGAGCACATTCTAATCAAATGTGTTTTAGTTTTATAGTAATTGAACTTTCCACAGAGAAATAACAATTTAAATGTCACCCTTTCAAGTAAAAGCACTATGTTTTTTATGTCTGTTTATTTCACAAGCCAAATGATTTTTCAAAATGATTCTGGAAAGCAATCCTGCTTGTTTCTTTGGAATTAAATGTGTGTGTGTGTGTCTGTGTGTGTGTGTCTGTGTGTGTGTGAACAGCCTGACTTTAAACTGTGAATGTGCTAAGATATAGCAAGTCTCACTTAGTTATAGTTTGATGTTGATCTGTTTAGACATGGGTTATAATTTAATTCCACTACAAAATTAGCTCTTAATGAGAGATGCCACAAGCATATGGTTAGGGCTTACTGAGTTAAACATTCTTATCTGAGAACTGCTTTCAGTGGTGGTGGATCTATTAAACTGAAAAACAGAAGGATGCATTTGTAATATAAATATATACTGAACACATGACTGTAGGTCATTACCTTTACTAAAGACCCTTCATAATAAGTATGTGAAAAGGGAAAGAGTTAATGTTACGACAGGCATTGCCTCTCTAAATTTTCTGACATTTGTGGGTTTAAACCTTCCAATAATTTTGCATTCATTTAGTTTGTTGCACTGAGATTATATTCCTGTTACTGGAAAAAGGAAAATTGGTGGGAAAACTATTTTAAAAACTGCCTTCATAGTTACAATTTTTGGTTCAAAATGCATAAGTTCTATATTTAACAGTTGGAAATAGTATATAAAGAGTCAGAAACCTATTTTGTATGGGATCCCTTTAAAATCTTCCTCATCTTCCTTTAAAACCAAGAATATATTTTCCCATTTTTTATGTAGACATGGAATACAGCGAGGCAGTATTGCTTATGGATAGAGCATAGGGATAGGATGCCTCTGTTCCTCCCTCCATAAAATGGGGATAGTGATACCTCCTTTGTAAAACAGTTTGAGTTCTACAGATGAAAATTATTGCTTTATTATATAGGAAATTATATTTACTTGATCTTAAGTGAATCTGGAGAAATGGAATATCTTATTTTCATAGCCTACCTAGACTTTTCTTCTTTTTTTCTTTTACTAGAATAATCAGCCATTTTGTTTGTTTGTTTGTTTGCTAGTTTGTTTATGAATACCCAAAAGAGTGCTGTGCCATAGACTCTGCACCATCAATGCCTGATAATTTTGAGACAGTCCTGAGAAATTCTTCAAAAGCCTGGAAGCAGGAAAACTGGTCATTTTTTGGTGCAGGAAAAGTTAGGGTTAATCTCTCTGTCAACCCCTAAACAGAGGGGCTACATCTAGACTGGCATGATTTTCCGCAAATGCTTTTAACGGAAAAGTTTTTCCGTTAAAAGCATTTGCGGAAAAGAGCGTCTAGATTGGCACGGATACTTTTGCGCAAAAGCACTTTTTGCGGAAAAGCGTCTGTTCCAATCTAGACGCGGTTTTGCGCAAGAAAGCCCCGATCACCATTTTAGCCATTGGGGCTTTTTTGCGCAAAACGGTTCTGGGTTGTCTACACTGGCCTCTTGCACAAAAGCATTTGCGCAAGAGGGCTTTTGAGCGGAGCGTTGTATTTGCTCAAGAAGCACTGATTTTGTACATTACAAAGTCAGTGCTCTTGCGCAACTTCAAGCGGCCAGTGTAGACAGCTGGCAAGTTTTTGCGCAAAAGCAGCTGCTTTTGCACAAAAACTTGCCAGTCTAGACGCAGCCAGGCTGTATAACTCAGCACAATTCCTTTCATTTATTTTCTCTATCACTTGTTCTCAGTTGGCTTGTGGGTGGGTGTTTGTGTGTATGTTCTTTCACAGGCAGCTAGTTCAGCAGTCCACAATAGCACTATGCTGTGGCCAGGTCTCTCGAGGCTGAGGTAGCCTAGTGGCTTGTTGCTGAGTAGCCAGGTGGAAAAGATGGGAAAGCTGGCCCCAATTTTTCCCCTGTGTTCCTGGCCCAGGAACTCTGAGATGCTCCCTGTCCAAACCTTTAATTTTTGGGCTTGGCCCCAAGAATCCAGATTCCCTTTAGTTGGGGAATCTCAATAGGTTCTCAATAGGTTCCCCCACTTCTTGCCCAAAGGATTAGTGGTGAGGATTTACTTGCTCCTATGGTTGCTGGGTGGACAGGCTCTGTTTTGGGCCCTCAGACCACCAGACCAAGCTCCTGCCTCCTTGTTAGTCACCCCCAAACTGAGCCAGGTCCCTTCCTTCCTTTTCTTCCCCTCCATACTTGGCATTGGTTGTAGATAAAGCGGGGTGGGGCTACCTGGGTCCACAGCTTTCTTTACCCCCTGGGGTGTCAGGTACTCTTTTCTCTAGTCCTTCACACAAGCACAATCTCATGATTCCTTTTAGGTTCAGCTGCCCTTCAAATGCATTCTCCCCATCCTGGGAGAAGAAATCCATATTTGTATGTGCCTCCCTAGACCAGTGTTGGACTTGGAAAGAAGGACTGAAGGACTCATAATTCTAGGGTTTGTGTCCTTCATCACATGCAGCCAGCAGAGCGGGTCACAGTCCATGACTAGTGTAAAGTGTCTGCCCAGGAGGTAATAGTGGAGTGAGTTCACTGTCCATTTCACCACCAATGCTTCCTTTTTGATCACAGGGTAGGCCTTCCCTTCAGGAACAACTTCTTCCTGGTGTACAGGATGGGATGTTTGTACTCCCACTATCTGGGAATACAGAGCTCCTAGCCCCATGTCAGGGGCATCAGTTTGTAACAAGAACTCCTTTGTAATGTTGGGGCTATGCCAGGCAGGTTTCTGACAGAGTTGGCCTTTAGGGTTTGGAAAGCCTCCTCACAAGACCCTGGGATGAAACAGTGATGGTAAACTAGCATCCAAACCTTTTGCTAGCATCCAAAACTGGTGAACTTGTTTGGTTGGTTTTTGTTGGGTTTTTTAAGTTGGAGGGACACACGGCTTTCCATTCAGGGGTTGGATGGTACCTTTTCTCAATGTGTACCTGAGGAAGCTGGTCTCATTTCTCCCGAGAGGTCATTTAGCAGGCATTTGCTATCAGGCCAGCCTTTTGGAGCAACTGCAGCAGAGAGGCCACGTGTTGTAGGTGGGTCTGCCAGCTGCAGCTATAAATCACCACATCATCCATATTATCAGCCATGTACCAGCTATGGGGGTAAAGAAGATTGTCCATTTGCCACTGGAATGTGGCAGAAGCCCTACGGAAACCAAAGGGCATGGTTTGGGAGTGGAAGAGTTTGAGAGAGTGGGGCTCTGTCTTCTTCTTGGATTCAGGGGTGCGAGAGATCTGCCCTTTGGTTGTAAAATCTATAGCCAAGTTAATCAAGTAGCTCATCAATTCAGGGCATTGGGTATGGGACAAGGGCCACTGGGCTTTTCCAGTCACTGAAGTACTCCTTGATAACTCCCAAAGCCGGCATCAACTGCAGTTCCCATCTCATGGTCTCCCTTAGCTTCTGGAGAAGGGGCCGGAGGTTCTTCCAGACCCTAACTCCTGGTTCCAGCTAGATGTAGGGGGCTGTTAGGTGAGTTTGGCCTGGTTGGTTGAAAAGATGGATCAGAAGATAGCAGTCATTGTGTCTGCCATCTCTGTGCAGGAATGAGATTGAATACAATATGGACTTCCTTGGGGTTTGACACATCAGCCACCTCTGGTGCCAATTCCAGCTCTGGTGGATAGGGATAGTAAGCCTTCCTTGGCCCTCCAGGGTTTCAAGAGATTCGCATAACAGATCTGTTGTCCTTTGCGTTTGTCAGGTGGGTTTATCACATTGTTTATGGGTCCCACATGCTGGATCACCTCATAAGGCCCCTGTCAGCAGGGAAGGAGTTTTGAGTCTGAGCTGGGCAACAGCAGCAGCATCTGATCCCCAAACTAGAACTTGCAGAACCTTTCTGTTGGCAACCAAAAATGTAGACACCATGTAGATTCAAGAAGGAGGATTTATTGCACACTGCGCTAATGGAGTGCCACCTTGCCACTTGGACTCAGTGAGCACTGCTAAGTAAATGATTATGAGACACTATAAAGGGAGCTGATGGTCGGAGAGAAACAAGGGGAGGGGTATACCCAAGCCCCTGGATAGGTTCTAGCAGCAAGGCATTATAAGCCAATAAGCCAAAAATCTAAAAGATTACATAGTAACTCCGCCCACAGCTCAGGTTAACACAATTGCTAAACACAAGTATATGTCCCCACCCCTCCTCCCAAAATGTGCGAGGTATAGCTACATTCCACTTGGGATGAGTAGGAGTGATAACGGTGTTTCCCCGATAGGTGATAGGTATGGTCCATAGGTGCTTGTCTAGGGGTATAGAGCAAAAAACAAAAAAAAATGAGATACGCAGCAAGCAGTTATTTAAAGCAGTGTTTCCCAAATGGTGCTCAGTGGAACCCTGGGATTCCGCGAAGTGGAACTTGGGGTTCTGCGAAAAAATTCTGCTCCCCCGGCCCCTGAAGAACCCATAGACAGCTCCCATTGGGGCTTTGCTGGCAAGGATGGGCTTCTGGGGGCCCGCGGCTCTGGCCGCTCCACCACCCACAGCAGCTGCCCCACCCCCACACACAGCGCGGCTCCTCCTCACCCTGCAGGACTGGCCTATCCCGGTGCCTGGCAGCCGCCTCCTCCTCGTGTGCAGGCAGCAGCGTTTACTGCTGCTGCTGCTGGGAGGGGGAAGGGGAGGAGTGGCCAGAGCCGAGGAGCCACTCTCAGACCTCTGCATGTTTTTTACCTGCTGCCTGCGTGGAACCTGGCTTGGGCTCTGCTGCCCCCTTCCCACCTGGGGTGCGCTCGGGCTCTGCTGCACCCTCCCTCCCAACCTGGGGTGTACTCGGGCACTGCTGCCCTCCCCTCAGGGCACACTCGGGCTTTGCTGCCCCCCCTCAGGGCACGCTCAGGCTCGCTGCCCCCCATGTGCTGCTGCTTTCTCTCCGCTGCGCCCCTCTGGGAAGTGGCAGAGTTTGATCTGGCGGGGAAGGTCAGGGTTTCTACGCCCTCCTCTCCCCCCCGCCAAGAGCCCGCATTCCCAGCTTGCTCTGACATCCTGCTCCAAGTCCCCTCTTGTACCCTCCCTCTTGGCCAGGCACCCTGCCCCAAGACCCCTCTTGTACCCTCCCTTCTGGCCAGGCACCCTGCCCCAAGACCCCTCTTGTACCCTCCCTCCTCGCCAGGCACCCTGCCCCAAGTCCTCTCTTGTACCCTCCCTTCTGGCCAGGCACCCTTCCCCAAAACCTTTCTTGTACCCTCCCTTCTGGCCAGGCACCCTGCCCCAAAACTTTTCTTGTACCCTCCCTTCTGGCCAGGCACCCTGCCCCAAAACCTCTCTTGTACCCTCCCTTCTGGCCAGGCACCCTGCCCCAAGACCCCTCTTGTACCCTCCCTTCTAGCCTGACACCCTGCCCCAAGACCCCCTCCTGTACCCTCCCTCCTGGCCAGACAACTCTGCCCCAAGTTTTCTCCTATACTCTTCTTCCTGGCCAGGACATTGCAGATCATCTTTGTGATTTATACACAAACATCATGAAGTATTTTCCAACCATAAATGACAACAATAACTGGATTTGAAATCCATTAAGTATAACAGGAAAGCCAGTTAGTTTTTCTATGTAAGATTATGAAAACCTAATCTAAATCACTTCAGATGGCCAATTAATACAAAAATTTAAAGACGTTTCTCTGATTACATTTTGGGGCGGCTTATGTCAAGAATATTCAGCTTTATCAAGATGTGCAATTCGTCAATTGTTAACCTTCACGAGCACATACTTGTGTGAAACTAGGTTCTCGAATTATGCAGCAACAAAAACAAAATACAGAAATCGACTGAATGCAGCACCAGATATGCAAATCCAACTTTTTAGTATTAAATAAAATATAAAAAGAATTTGCCAAGAAAAGAAGAAAAACCACTCTTCACATTGACAATTGACACTATAATTCATATTACTTTTTGAGCTTTATTTTTTTGTACACATTAAATGTGATTTTTGTTTTTAAATACGTGCAATTAAACTAAATGTTGATCTCATGACCTTATTTAGCATTTGTTCATTATTATTATCCTTATTTATTTGGGGGGGAAGGGGGTGTTGTGGCGCTCAGGTCTGGCTTTCTTTTTTTTTTTATGCTCCACAAATTTTCCCTAGGGGTTCCTCGAAATTCTTCTGAGTTAAAAGGGTTCAGTGGCCAAATAAAATTGAAAAACACTATTTTAAAGTATATCTTTGATAGATTTGAAGGTTGGGTTCGTGAAGGGGGGGCACTATCTCTAATTCCTTAGTAACGATTCGTGGTTGGTCTTGGGAGGCAGCCGTTGTTTCTCTGGATGGCAGACTATGGGCAGACTGGGAGGCCCCTCTCAGGGTTTTGGACTAGCATGTGTGTGTGTGAAACTCATGATATGAGGGTTCAGTTATGGCTCCCTGCCTAATGTTATGCTTCTTTGGCTCCTTACTTTAGGATAAACAGGCAGGGTTATTTCTGTGTTCATCCTGTTTCCCAGAGCTTCCTGTTATCTGTATTGGCTCAACGAGGCCTTGTGTCTTTTGCTTTGACTACACAGCAAGGCTTCTGCAAAGGCTTACCCAGAGACCATAGCTTGGGGTTTTACCTATATATCAAAGGGCTACTGGCTATTTCTACAGTGGGTTAAAAACCCCTATTTCTTCACTTTCCCATTTGTTATATAGGTTGTTTCTTGGGTCCCTTAGGCATGTAGGAAGTTCTCTCCAGTGAAGGACCCTAATTAGTGTATTATGTTGTTGGCTCGGGAAGGCTATTTCTCCCACATCTTTTGAACTAGGTCCAAAACCTGTCAGGGTTGACTCCCATACAAAAGTTCAAATGGTGAGAAGCCTGTGGAGGCCTGCAGGACATCCTGGACTGCAAACATGAGATATAGGATGAACAAGTCCCAATAATGAACACAGGTCAGGACACGCTTATGGAACATAGCTTTTAGGGTCCTATTGAAGTGCTCCTCTATGCCATCTGCTAGGAGGTGGTATTCGAATATTTATAGGGTTTTGATTTTCAGTAACCAGCAGAGTTGCTGGACCATCTGGGACATAGGATTTCTTCCCTGGTCTGTTACCATTTCCACTCTATTGGCACTTAGGGAGCACAACGTCACAGCTATGGGTGGCATAGTCTAGTACAACGAGGATGAACTGGTATCTAGCAGTGCTCTTCTATAGGGGACTAACTATTTGACTCTAATTCACTCAAAGGGTACATTCACAAATGGAGGTGACTCAGTGAGTCTTTCTCTATTGGTTGGGGTGCAATGAGCTGACATTCCAGATAGGAGGCACAGAAGTTCACCATCTCCCTGTAAATCTCCAGCCAGCAGAAGTGGTCCAAGATCTGTACCAGTGCCTTTTCCTTCCCCAGGTGCCCAGCAGAGGCTATGAGGTGGGCCTTACCTCCCTCTGGTAAGGCCGAGGCATCAAGAGATGGTGGTGAACCTCTTCAATTTGCAGGTACTTCTCTACATGGTATAGAGAGTGGCCCCAGATCTCAAAATGAGGGAATCATTGTGCTTGATGGGGGTCAGTGGCTTCCCCATTCACTGCCATGACCTGGGTGTATGCTCGGATCAGGGTGTCATCGGCCCGTTGCTCTCCCACAATATCTGAGAGGCAAGTCAGGACTGTGTATTCGGGTAACGGGAGCTGGCTTCTCTTCCAGCCTGTAGAGGGTCTGGCTCATCTGGGCTGGTGTTGGGCATTTGGGAGATTCCCCTTCTCAGGATTTGCAACCTCCCCCACACAGGGCAGAGCTGCTGATTCTGATTCACCTGCATCTAGGGATAATGGTTGGCATTTTTCAGAAGGGCGCCCCACCAATTCGATCAGCACTTCTCCAAAATAGCCCCAGTCCCTACCTAGGATCACAGTATAGGCCAGGGTCAGTATCAGGCTGACCACCTGGATCCCCACCCTTAAGATCACTTCAGTGTGGGGGTAAGCTTTCACTTCTGCATGCACACATTGCAGCATAACAGTGCCCTGAGAATGGCCAGGGTTAGGCACTAGGGTATATCAATACTGGGGTCTGATCACTGGGGTCTGAATCAATGAGCCCAACTACTTCTTTCTTCTACTATTCAGTGGTAAACAGGTAAGACATGTTACTCACTGTTTCTATTACCATAAGAAATTGTGTCTGATTGAACACGGTCATTACTTTTCTGTGCTTATAAAGTCCAGATATTGAAAAACATGATAAGCAATCAAACAATGATGAAACCACCAGCAATGAATAATTACAGTCAGCAATTGACTGATTTGCATGCTCTCAGGAGAAAAAAAAACAAGTACACATATACTAAGCATCGGCTACCACAGCTTTTCATGTATTATTGTATTTTGAGAAAGCTAATGTTTCCTGTGTAATTTTAATCAACTTTTCAGAGCACTGATAGATATTAGATAGACATTGTGAAGATGCAATGGCTTGTACATTGCATAGCTAAGGTTAGACCCCAATATAAAGTTAATTTTAAACCCCCTTGTTGCTCATAATCAAAAAGCCCTTATTAACACCATTTGGAAAGTGTTTTTTCCGCAGAAAACAACAGTGAAAAAGAAAAATCATAAAATCATTTCATCAAAATTTTTCATTTAAAATATAAACTGCTAACCAAAAAAACCAAAAAACAAAACAAAAAAAAACCCCTGCAAAAATTTTAACCAAAACCCAAAAGCTTTTTACTTTTTGGATGTTTTGTTATTTGATAAAAAGTTAACAATTTCTACACAAAACAAACACTTTCTACATTTGACAATGCTGACAATGACACCACTGCAGTGGGAGTTACTTTTTGCGGCTATGCAGGACTGAAGCTCTACTCCTGAGTTAGTCAATACAATTTAGCTTCTGGAGCAGCATAATTGGGGAAGTCTGAGTTTAGAGGCAATTTCACTCTCTGACCCAGCAGTGCTCCTGGGCTTCTATTCCTATTTTACTATTATTAAAGGGTAATGTGTTCCAACATGGGTGTGGGTGCTGGACCATTTCTGGGGGATAACAAGAGAAGAAGAGACAATCTGTATGGACGAAGAGAGCTTCAGGACCTCACTTCCATGCCTATATACACATTTGGACTTGACATTGCATTTTTGTAGAGCTAGTAAAAACTATGCCAGCAAACTGAAAGAACAGAAGTATGCATTTGAACCTAATTCAAATGCATACTATGCCATGTAGAATGAAAGCATGCATAAACAAACATTTGTTTAGAGATCATATTTATTCTTTTATTGTATTGTATTTAAATATAGATAAATGATAACTAAATAAACATCTTAGCACATTTGGTTTGTGTACTGATTTTCATTTCCCTGTTTGTTCATACTTACTACTTAAAAGAAATTATGCTGAAGAATATGCTGAAACATATCTTATGGTAGAGAGATAGAAAGTTTGAATATCAGTGGAGAAAGAATACCTTCCTATGGGTAGATTTCAATTTCCCAGCAGCACAATGCTTTCCTCTCAAGATAGTCCTGATAACAGTAATTAAACACACCACATAATGCCTCGCCATGGATTTTTATAAAATAGCAATTCCAACAATCTTCATTTTAGCTACAATTTCCCTATGTAGCCAAAAGGATGATTGTTGGAATTGCTAATTTATAAAAATCCATGATGCGACATTATGTGGTGTGTTTAATTAGTGTTAGAAGGCCTATCTTGAGAGGAAAGCATTGTGCTGCTGGGAAATATATATCATATACAACACCTATGTAATACACTGGAAAATCACCAATTATTGATACTATGAAAAGAGTCTGGTTCCAATTTAACAGCATTATGAGGAAATTTATCCACAGCTACATGAAGATTTATACGCTCTGAGGTAATTCAGTATTACTAAACAGTCAAACTGAAGATACTGAAGGAGTGGATTATTACTTAGCTTGTGTAATTCTCAATGGAATGTTAAAGACATTTGAAGAATAATGGCAAAAGTAGTTCCTCCACTAAATAAATAAACAAAACAAACAAACAAATAAATATCAGTTTGGCAGCACCTACAGGCTATTGACACCAGAATCTTCAAATTTGTTAAAATCTCTGAGAAAAATAATGGCAACATACCAAAATTGCTGCATGAGTATATGTTTATTTAGCATACCCAAGAAAAGATTGTACAAAGGTATTCTAAAGCAAATGGAACCAAGATGGAGAGAGTGCCTTGACAACAATTTAACAAAAAATGCTTTCCAGGGGTTTCCATCTCCAGCTAATTTACCAGAAGACTTTTTAACACATGCATTGGACTTAATCTGTACATCCAAAGTAAATATTAAATATACAGATATATGTCTGTGATGGAAAATGCCCCTACTTCCTACTATATAAGTTATGGGGTGCTCCAAAACTTTATAGAGATTTTGGGAAATTATACATTTAAGAATTGACTTAATATCAAAGATTTCTCTTTTATTACAGATTCAGCTGTTCACTAAGCCTGAGACTGTGTTTATCGATTCATGGGAATCATACTCCTATGAGCTTACTGGTACCAAAGTATCTGCCATTACAATACTGGGCATTACCTTGCAAGATGGAGAACTGGTACATTGCATTAAGTAATATGGGGCATCTTTTGAAAGAGTAACTTATGAAAGAATACAAGTCTATAGATTTGATCACATTTAGTCTTTTAACAGATAATTATGGAATAGAGCAGTACATATGAACTGTGTTAATGGCCTGATAAAAAGGTATTTGAGAGTCAGGGCACTGTGCGATGACAATTTTCTGCATTGTATTTCTTTGGTCTGACAAAACACTTTCTAATTGCAATTTTTTCTCCTTTCCAATGGCTCATTCACTTTTCCCTTTGTTTAGGTTTTATTTTTTCTTTCTGATTTTTCTTAACAATATTAGGTAGTAAATAAATGTAAAATATTATTCTAGGACACAGTGAATATAGCTTTATAATTAACTTCCTTTGTATTTTTTTCTTATCTCATTGTGATTGTTCAGGTTCTTTTTATTTTCCTTACATAAAATACTAGAAGACTTACAAGGCATTGTCTGGGTCCTTCAAGGCAGGGGACTGATGGTGTGGAGGGTGCAGGAGTCAGGGCAGGGCCTTGGGGATGTGTGGGGGCAGGGCAGAAGACTGGGGGCATGGGAGGTATGAGAGTGAAGGTTGGGGGTGAGGAGAGGCTCAGGGCAGGGGATCCCATCCGGTGGGACTTTCTTTTCCGCCCTGGACGGTGAGGCCTTTTCTCCTCTCCAACCTCCTGACCACCAGGGGCCTTCTGTCTCCCCTCCCTCAGGTTCTTTGACCACCGGGGTCCTCTGTCTCCCCCCCAGTCCCAGCTACTGCCAGGGGCCCTCTGTCTCTCTGCAGCCCCCCCAGCCAACAGGTCTCCCCTTTCTGTCTCCCCTCCTGCGGTGCTGCAGCCAAGGGCTGGTGGGAAAAGAATTTTTGGGATAGGGTGGCTACATACCTGGTCTGGTGGCAGGCAAACTGGCAGAGCCCCAGCCCTCCTGGCCACTGTCTTGGTGGTGTGGCTTCCCCCAGTACCCACTCTCAGTATTGCGTCCCTCCTCTCTGGGCCCCTCCCTTTCACATCCCTCCTCTCTCTGCCCCCTCTCTTTCCATATTATGGAAAACAGTCCCATTCCCAACACTTCCCATTTTCTTGGCACAACAAAACCCTGTCCTTGTTTTAAGTTGGGATAAGAGGAAGCTGCCTACCAAATGTGGTGGTCCTAGTTCTTACCATTTAAGAAGAGTTTTTGAACAGACTCACAGATGATCATTTCTAAACCATATAGATAATTTTAAACAAATTAAATAAAATCTATTTTAAAGTATTATTCTTAATGGTTTTTTTTCTTCCTTTTAAATAAACAGCCTTTTATTCATTCTTTTAACTGAGCTTATGTTGGCAATAAAATCAAGAAGTAGAAACATAAATGATAGTGTATTGCCAAAGGGAATATCTTGTTCAGTTGTGAAATAATAAAATGTCTTTCTTTTATAAGACTAAGTTTAAAGGTTTGTATGCTTTTGTAAAACAGCCATGAGTAATTCATGCAATAAAATTTTCACTGCTTTAAGATACACTTCTAAAGCACATCTCTTAATTCCTAAGATAATTCACTGAATCAGTGTAGCAAGGGTAGTAGATCACATTGATATTAGTTAAACAGATAATCAATACCTCTGGGCAATAAAATTAAATGTTTTGAGCTTTATTAAACTTTAGAGACTGCTGGTGAATAACCAGAAAGTAAAACAACATTCAAAGTAAATTAGCATAACTTTAGCAGCAAAAATTTTGCTTTACGGTCTCTGATTTTACTATAGTGCTGCATTATGAAGCAAAAGAAAAGTGTAGAATTGTGTGAATTATTATATATTAATTTTATAGGAAAAGGAATAAGACGGGGAGTGAAGCAACACATAGCAAATAACACTATAGGAATGGTTGGAACAATGAATTAAAAAACACAATTTGCAGCACTGCTTCTCATTCTCCCTTTACATTTTAAAAACTAATAGAGAGGTAGATTTTGCAAGGTACTAAGCACTTTCATTATTTCAATATGTGCTTAACCTAAAGCATGTGAGTAGTTCCTTTGACTTCTATTACATTATTCAATGAGCTTAAAGTTAAGCACATAATTAAGACATACTTAAGCTCTTTGCTGGATTCGTACTGGTGTTCAGCATTTGCAGCCAGGAGCCCTTAGAATAGTTACATTTCAGATAAATTTCCTAAGTAGTACTGTTAATTGGAAAATGTCAGAATAATATGAGTTTGTGTTAGCATAATGAATGTGCATTTGTTAAGAGATTTAGGTTGAAATCCTGACAGTACTGAAGTCAATGACAAAAAAAAATCTGTCTTGACTGAAACTGAATCTGAACTGAGTTAGCTGTCTTAAGCTACATCTACACTGCAGGCTTCTTGCATAAGAACTTTTTGTGGAAGAGATCTTCCACAAAAAGTTCTTGTGAAAGAGCGCGTCCACACTGCCATGTACTTTTGTGCAAGAGATGTGCTTTTGCCCAAGAGAGCATCCACACTGCCATGGATGCTCTTGTACAAGAAAGCTCTGATGGCCATTCACAGAATGGACATCAGAGCACCTGCGCTTTTTCCGATAGGGGTTTCTTGCACAAGAAACCCCTGTTGTACATCCACACATACCTCTTTGCGCAAGAGCTCTTGAGCAAAAAGGCGTATTCCTCGTAGAAAGAGGAATACCTATTGTGCAGAAAGCCCTGTCTTCTGTTGATCTACTGTACTTTTTCTTCCACAAAAATGCACTTGTAGTGTGGACGCGCTGTGAGTTTTTGTGCAAAGACTCTGCAGTGTAAACGTAGCCCTAGATTCACAAAGATTAAAATAATTGCTACAAAAAGTTTTGTTATTTATTATTCTGACCTTTACCTTCATTGTCTATTGTGTAGTGAAGCTTCCACAGTACCAGGAAAATGTCAGAAGACATTTTTAGCAAGTTTACTTCTGCTGTTCATACACTGAACAATTGAGATTTTAGAATAACAAATATTAACCTGAGCCCAGAAGGACACAGTCCAAAGCCACTGTATTGACTATTCCTTTGTGTCGTGTTCACACACTGCTAGCTTTTCAAAATGCACCTCTATACAAGATATACATTTATCTATATCCAGCCTCTGTGTGGCTTGGGAGTGGAGGGCTGGGAAAGATGAAAACTGCTGCAAATGGTACAGTGGGTCGCTGACTCATCCCATGGGAATGGATGGTTCGCAACAGAGCATCATAGCTGGGAGCCTTCCTCTTTATACAGACCAAGGCTGAGCCAGAACCCATCCTCCTTTCCTATTAGGTGGTAAAATACTGCTGTACCCATTATGCTATGACACCCTTTTTTCTTTTTTTGGGGGGGGGAGTATTTTCCCCTTAGCGCCATATTGGTTTGAGTGCAGTTGTGGGATTTTTTTTCTCCTTCTCCACAGTGAGTCTCAGGAAGGGCATGGCATGAAGGGCAATAGGCCATATGCTGCAACTCATCATTATTTAAGTGTAGGGCAGATGTCCAGTGTAAGGTACTCCACAGGAAAGCTATTCAGTGACCAGATAAATGGTTTGGAAAAGGACTCTAAAAAAGGTGTTAATTAAAGGAACAAATAGGGGGTGGCTGGGGACTGGTATAGCAGAGAGCCAACCCTCCATTCTTGTAGCCCACCTTAACCCCTCCTATGAGGCAGGGGTGGATAATAATGTCCCAGCAATGCAGTCGCTGGAGGGATTGTGACAAAAGAAAGAGGGGGAAGGGGTAGAAGCCTCTCACCCCAGGTATGGTAAGGTCCCAGCAAAGGATTTGCTGAAGGGACAGGGGTTAGGGAAGCTGGTAAAGGTCCCCTGGGTAATTATGGAATAAGCATAGGGATCAACTGCCCTGTTATCTTCTGGGTAGTCCCAGACATCGAATAATAAGGTTTTGTCCTGATTAAACCTATGTCAATGTCTTCTGTCCCTCTTTCAGCATAACCAGATGATACTTGTTCTCAAAGAAAATATGTGTGCAGGTCTCAGGGTATGGGGAGTATACTGAGGATTATACATTCCTGACTATATTTCTATAGGTTATGGAGTGTCTATTTTAGCTAAATCTTTTACCTTCCTCTTAAAAAAAGTATTCTCCCATATAATAAAGGAACAATATTAACTCACGCCTCAATTATTATAAAAGCTGAAGTAATTTTCGTGTTTTACTTTCTTAGATTAGTTAAGTACCTCTTTTTTATGTCACAGGACAAAAGTACCGGTTAGTTTTAAAAGAACAATTGAAATACATTCAACTGTCAGATTATATTTAGCATGAGAAAATTTTCCTTCTAAAATGTTTGATTACTGCTGTCAAGATAATCATACAGGTTTCAATCCTATTTCCACTGAAGGCAATTGAAGTGTCCAGCACTGATTGTGATGGTAGGCTTTAAATCATTTTACATTTGGACATCTCTTTTTAAAATGCACTTTAACTCAGCACAGATGACAATCCATGACAATATAGCAACCGTTTTCATGTAAATGGATATTTTAGTTAGAAATGTTCAAGCTTAGCTAAGTTTTATTTTTGTCCTCAGTTTTGTTTAAAATTTTGTCCAAGGGTTTAGCAGTTGTTTCATTCATCAGTCATTTCATAAACTTTAGTGCTACAGGTTGATTACATTGCATCAACCTTAAGCTTGTGATATATAAGTCAATCTAATTTCTGTGAAAACATTCATTTACCTCAGTATATGAATGTTGCTGCAATTTTAAACTGACACAAAAATACTACGAAGAAAATAACTGCAAATTAAAAGATAGCAGAATCCACTCTGCTCATACAGAGAGCCAAATTAATGCAGGTGCTTTAGGGGCTACAGCCCAAGGCACAGAAATAAAGGTGTAGATCTTTTTGTGGGATCCCATTACCTAGGGGTCCTGAGCAGTAGCCATTAAAGCTCCTGCACTGCATTCAAGCCCTGCCTGATGGGAAGGAGGGGATGAGATACATCTCTGACCGCTGCCATTCCCCTCCCCCTACCCAGGCTAGAGCTACAAGCACTAGGAAACTCCATATGTGCCCATCCCTCACCTGCAGGGTCCACCCTGCAGCTCCTATTGCCAGAACTTGTAGCCACTGGATTCTGCAGGAGACAGTGCCTGCAGGTAAATGCAGAACAGCGTGTAGAGCCATCTGCCTCCTCCACTTCCCAGGGCCTGCTCCTCCAAAGAGGAGCCATCCTATGTAAACACCTTGCACGCCAACCCTGTGCCCCAGTCCTGATCCCTCTCCTGAACCCTAACTTTCACCTAGACCCCGCATCCTCACCCAGCCTCTTGCTCTGAGCCTTCTCCTGCCCTCCAAATACCTCATCCCCAGCCCCACCCCCCAGCATGCACTCTCCCGCAGAGCCCTCACCCCCTCTGACGCACAACCTTCTCCCTCAAACCACAGCCCCCTGCTGCACTCCGAACCCCTCATTTTAGCTCCACCCTAGAGCTTAGGGGGCCCCACAAAATCTAATAGCCCCAAGCACTCAGAAGAGGTACTCCGGCCCTGGCTATAGAGTAAAGAATGTGTCAGTCCTTCAACCCAAAATGTATATTTTTTCAGAGTATTACATAATTCATGTCCCAGTTCAATAGATATTTAAGTATATACATAATTTTAAGAACATGAGTAGCCCCTTAGCAGCAGTGCTAATTGTAAAGATTTGCACTGATAGTTATTACTTTTTTTCACATATTTACTCCATACTGTGAACCTATTTAATTTTAGTTTGTGATTGAAGCAGGGGGAAAAGAAACCAGGAGATTTGCATAGGTTCTTTTTCTATTGTGCTTAAAAACAAATAAATAATATTTCCCACAGTTGGGTATACTACTTAAAATATGAGAAAGTTCACCAAAAAGAATGGTTTTCCAACTTTAAATTGATGTGTATGTGAGCTTTTCCCTACTGATTTTCTCTAAGGGTGGGGGAGGTCTGTCTGACTAATTCTAACTCCTCTTTGTGATGTGATTCAGCTCAGCAATTTGCTCCTAACTTCTCAAGGGCTGAAGTGCTGTGCTCATATTCTGGCTTTCCTGTCCCTTAGCAAACTTCAAGTACCATGACTTGAGATTCAGGATTCTACCAAATTCTCTCATCCAACACACTGCACAAGCCAGAATCCCAGGATTTTTCATTCAGAAGGAACTTATATTTGCATTTCACACATTAGGTGTAGTTAACCTCTCCTCCCTCACTCCACATTGTGACATTTTCCCTCAATTTTTCTACTTTGGCTTAGTAGCACAAAACCTCTATTGTTTCAATAAGTATCTGGGCTTCAGCTCTACCCCTGTTTCTCAGTTCTAGGTTTCCCTCCAATTTTCTCCAAAAGCTCAGGAAGCTCTTTGGCTTTGTTAGCTACACATGAACTCATGTTCAGTTTCTCAATTACAAAATATTCTCCATCTCCTGGCTCACCAATGTCAGGTTTCCTTCCAGTTTTCTTTGAACTTTTCTCTGCTGTACTTGCCCTCTTAAAGCAGGCAGTTCAATGGTTTGCATGCCATAATTCCCCTTCATTAACTTTGATGTCCTTTTTATTCCAACATAGAGATGGTAGGTGTTCTCTGTTTTAGACACCCTCAATTTGTGCCCTACAGTATCACTTTGAGTTAGTTTTAGTTAGGTTCAAGAAAAGTTTGAAACTCTCCCATCTCAGAATTTGGATTGTCAGCTATTTTGGTCACTCTGAGGCCAATGGGCCTTACTTTCCATCCTCAAAGCACAAGTTACCACACACATTACCCTTCAATGTGCCTTCTGTTCTCTATAGTTTGAGGACGTGCACAAAAAGTTTTCCGGTACCTGTTGACTATGAGAAATTCTGTGAATCAGCCTGATTTTGGGGTGGTCAACCTATGGCCCATGGCTACACGCAGCCCTTTAAGGTAATCTGATTGTGGGCCATGAGACATTTTGTTGACATTGACTGTACCTCCTGGAGCTCCCAGTGGCCGCAGTTCTCTGTTTCTGTCCAACAGGAGCTATAGGGCTAGTGCTTGCAGGCAAAGGAGCTTCAGGGACCTGCTGACTGCTGCTTCCCACAGCTCCCTTTAGCTGGGAATCATGGCCACTGGGAGCTGCAGAGGGTGGTGCCCAAAATGTCTTGCGGACCACAATCAGATTATCTTGATGGGCCACAGGTTTCCCACCACTGCTTCAGTGGATCAAAAAATTCCAGTTAAAAATTTGATTTGCAAGGTGACAGTTTCCTTAGAATTTACCACAGATGTTCAAGCCCTGCTGTCATACACCGCTATCTGAGTCACTTTGTGACTGGACCATTTAGGACAAAAATGTCCACCTTCAGACACTGACAGGCCTGACTTCCAGAGACACTTCCTGTGCAGAACCCTTGGAAATTAAGTCTTATGTGTCTTAACCTGGTGACTTAGAAAAGGAGGCCCCCAAAATTAATGGGCAGTTTTTGAAAACTTAGACCAACATGGAGGAGAACTGGGGCAATGTCTCTGCCTCCTCCCTGCTCTTTTATACTATCTTTGGGGCATACACAAGACCAGTTTATTTGCTCCCTAGATCTCAGACTGCAGTTACTACAGGCCTTCACACATGCTAGCAAAGTGAATGCTTTTTGCATGCTTGTTCCCTATCCCTGTCCATTCATCCTGTAATAGTAGAATGTATTACTGTTCTCAGTTTACAGATGGGAAAATTCGGACACAAGTGAAGGTAATTGGATTCTGCCACCCTAAATTCTCCTTTTTTTTAAAATGCAGATATATTTGTTCTACTCCTACCTGAGTTTCTTGAGAAGTGGAACATCTAATACTTCTGATATATTATCCCAGTGTGCGGCTACACTTCTGAGGTAGCTGAAGTGATTCTTATGTTTAACGCAAATGTAAATATGTGTATTTTTGTGTGAGGATGAGAATGAGAGCCCTTTGGGATCTTTTTGGATAGGAAAGGTTCTTTTAATATATGACTGTACGAATTGAATACATTAACCTATATTGTGATTTCTCTTTAACACAATGGTGCACGAAGAGCTGGTGTAATTTTCTGTTGCTATTTAACTCACCTGACAGTTTTCTTCTTTGTTTTCATATTTGAAGAATATTTTTTATGGGGAATAGAGCTGGTCAAAAAATGCTGATTTATCAAAATCAAAACTGTTCATGGAGGGGTTAGTTTTCATGAACTTGCCATTAAAAAAATGACTTTAAAATTATCAAAACACAATTTCAACATTTAAAAAACAAAACATTAAGTTTTTGTAATCAAAATGACATTTTTGTTTCAACATGTCATTTATATTAAAAGGTTCTAAAATTTTAAGTTGAAATTGAATCAGAAAGTACCAAAACTATTGAAATGAAGGCTTCAGTTGATGTGATCTTCCCCTATCCCCTAAGAGTTCTAAGATTTCAGGTTTTTGTCCCATTCAGGACTGGAACTTTTTTTTTTAATTTTATTTTGAAGTCTCAAAACTGTCATGGAATGGGAAGAATGTTTCCCATCCAGCTCTAATGAGCAGCACTGGCACATTTAAAAAGTTAATGTTTCTAAAAGTATTATCAGTGATTATATTCATTTTAAATAAAGCTATACCTATGAATCCTGCAATATCTTATCACTGGAAATAATTTTTTTTAATATACCAACTCTGTACTTGACATGTCACAAAAATCTCTAGAAGTAATTGAGACTATGATTTACTTGTGTGGTTGACAAATATAGTTTTGTGCAGGGTGTAAGAGGGCCATTAACACAGGCAGATGCTACACTTTAAACAGAAAAATGCTGCCATGGCAGCACTTTAAACTGAAAATATGGTCATGGCACCAGCAGTGGGAGAGAGCTTTCCTAGTGTTCTATATAAAACATCTAAATGAGGGGAGTAGCTAACAGCTCTGGGAATCTGTTTATGCTGTAAATTGCTCTGTTCAGGGGGGTGCTTTTTCACACACCTGAGTGAAAATGTTTCAGGGGGTAAACTGGCAGTGTAGACACAAGGCCAGTCTTTATATTTCTATATTTGCAATAGCCTTCTTAATTTTGAGTCTTCCCTGTCTGGATTCACAAGTTCCGGATCAGAGCAGACACTTTGCAGTTATAAAGCAAAACTTATATATTATTTTATAGCATGTGATAAGACATTACACTTAGATTAAGGAATGCAATTTACAAGCATTTTATATAGTCTAAACACTAACCACATCTAGTCAAATAGCTATCTTGTACAATAGTAACATGTATGTGAGCTGGTTTGTTTTCCAGCTATGAAGTTGTCATACTCATGTGATGCCTGCAGACTTGGCAAGAGCTGGCACCTGGTCTACCAGACTCACATCTGTCACTGTGGTTACCTTATTAGCCATATAACAGCTCTTTGACCCTGCAGGCTAAGCGCAGATAGAGGGAATTTAGGTACAAGGTGATGCCACCATTCCAATTCATGACACAGTTTATACACATCTTTCCTAACTACTAATATCTAAGGGACCATTACTCTTCAAATTATGTAAGGAAAACTTATCAGTTCATGGTTTTACTGTCTATTTTGTTTACTATAAACATACCCACAATAGTTAGTTTAGTTCATTTCAACTGATTGTTTCAAAAATTACTAGTTTGAGCTTGTTGAGCAGTTACTTGTTCAGGCTTATATTGTCTTAACTTGGGCCTGCTCAAGTCAGCTAAGTTAGCCCTGAATGTGGCATTAACAAATTAAGTAAAAAATTGCCAAAACTCTTTATCATAATGTCATTTATCTCATAGGAAGTAAGAGACTCATAAATCTCTCTACTTGATTTAGCCAATAGTGGGTAACCAACAGACACTTATTAGCCTGGGTTACACATTCCTCCCAATTAGTGGAACCATATCCCAAGTTTCAGGGGTTTTCAGTAGTCCAAATTCCCATCACAGCTTCTGAAATCCTTAAGTGTTCTAGTAAGCAGTATGTCTGACACATTGTGTTGCTCTAAAACCTCCATTCAGTCTAAAAAAACCTACAGAATCACAATTTCAGTGTTATGCTCTATAAGCTGGAAGAGATCACTGCTCTCCACCTCTAGTCCCCAGCTCCAGGTCTTCCAGTTTGTGAAAAATGTTGGTACAATAATGCCATCAGAAATGGGTCAAATTTGGTACCATTCTTCCATGAGCACCATGGATTTTTTTTAAATACACTTCAATATAGACCAGTCAAACATGCATCCCTCACAAAGTTAAATTCTGGCTCTCAACTGACAGTACTGTGTTATCAGTTAGGGTATGTCTAGACTACATGCCTCTGCCGATAGAGGAATGTAAATTAGACTACCCGACATAGTCAATGAAGCGGGGATTTAAATATCCCCCGCTTCATTAAAATAAAAATGGCCACCACATTGTGCCGGCTCAGCTGATCATCAGCACAGCGCGGCAGTCAAGACACGGATCGGTCAACAGGGAACGCCTTTGTCAACCGCTCCTGTAAATCTCGTTTCACGAGGCATAAGGGAGCGGTCGGCAAAGGCGTTCCTTATCGACTGATCCACGTCTTGACTGTTGTGCTGTGCCGACGATCAGCTGATCCGGCACAACGCAGCAGCCATTTTTATTTTAATGAAGCGGGGGATATTTAAATCCCTGCTTCATTGACTGTCGGGTAGTCTGATTTACATGCCTGTCGGAAGAGGCATGTAGTCTAGACATACCCTTAGTGCTCAATGGTACTGGTTGTCAACTTTGTTTACTGTGTCAAAAGAGTTATAAAGATGTCAAGACATCAGCATTCAGACAAATATTACTGGAATCCATCCACAAATAGTATCTGCATAGTTAGGTAAGTAAGGACTGAATGAGCCCTGACATCTAGTGATGAGGACCCAACCTTGTTTGCATGTCACATCCTCCCTGCCTAGGTGCTCAGCATGATGGGACTGTTTTAGCTGGTATTGGACAACAAGTCACTTTATTATTGGGGTAAGGATACCAAAGGGTTGTTATCCTTATTCTGTGAACCAAGGGGGGCAGAACTCTGCTCGGTATACCATGATTGAGGAACTCACCCTCAACTAAACTTCACTTGCTAGGCAGGGAACATGGGTGCCAAAGCCCAGTTAAGAAAGGTTGGTGACAAATGCTTGTACCTGGTGGTGGGGGTCCTTGCTAAGCGTTCTAGACATCATTTGACCCTTCCTGTCTCCACTGTGTAACAACAGAGCTCATTAAGACTCAATTGACAGTTTTGTTATAGACACAACCAGGTCTGAGTATTAAACCTGCTTTGGGAGCATGTCTCTGATACAAGAGGCTGCACAGTGGGCATTATCAGTGAGAGTCCCCCCACTAACAGTTGAAATCACTAAGTGCTGACATCATAGAGCTGAAATCACTGAGAATTCTGCTAAGAGGTAGGACTTCAAGACATCTTGGAGCAGGGTGGTTGGTGGAGTGGAAAATGAGTGCTCAGAGAGTGGAACAAGCAAGGTACCGTCTTCCCCTAACTAGTCATTGTGGAAGGTGAACTTTGTAAATGTATCTCTGAACTCTGGGTCTGCACTAACAAAGGAAAACCACTGTGAGTGCAGTAAGAAGAAGAGAGGAACATATTAAAGACATTTTTGGTTGCTGGACTTAAGAACCTGCAACAAAAGGATACTTTCCAACATACTCTGGAGTGGGTCGTTTGCTCATGATTTTACTTATGAATCCTTCTTGTGAGTGTATTCCCAAATTAATGCCAAGCTACTATCCTCCTTTTATTAAAAGTTTCTTTTCTACACTCAGACTCTGTGCTTGTGACAAGGGAAATATTTCCTCAGAAGTGCCCAACATAAGATTTTTGCCTCTCAGAAGTGCCCAGCATAAGTAACCATAAGGTTACTGGGCAGGGGCTTAAGTCAGTTTTCTGTTTTAACGTTGAAAAGGAAACCTTAGATTTTGCACCTGGCCTATGTAGATGTCAATTCCAGTTGGCAGAAGGTTCAGAGTTTTAAAATATACATTATATAACGTAATTAATTAATCGCATTGTGGTTTCAGATCAGTTCTGTCAGTAAATTCCTACACTGTCACCATAGTTTTTACCATCAGTAGCATTGTGTCAATGTATCCATTAATCAACACTCAAAAATATTAACTATTTAAACCTTAATTAAGTATAGAAGGTGTGTTGATATTTTTAATGACTATATTAATCTCAATTTGTGAAAGCAAAGAATTGCACACATCAACTTCAACTGAAACTGCACATGTAAACTTTAGAAAGAGGTCTGAAGAAAACAGTGTCTTCTGCAAAATTTTTGATCGCTTGCTTTTTTTAAATACTTCTAATCTCACACTAAGTAGCTTCCCCTTCAAAAGATATTAACATTTAAAGTGTTTGTAAACTACAATATATATTTCAAATCAACCATACAGTTCAGAAATTAGAGATTCACAATATTTTATCCCTATTAAAAATAAAAATTTATGTGCAACCTTAACTATGGTGGCATTACTATGTCACCATAATACAGACAGATTTTCCTTTTAATATGGATTCCAATAATAACCAATAACTGTAGTTTGAAAATATGTTTATTACTGGATAATTGCCAATATTGCTCCATAACTACTGATATCAAATTTCCTTTTCATACTGGTACTGCCAGGATGCTTCATGACTTTTCAGAAATAATTGTCAGTTGTTAAAGTTAAGTTAATTAACTAATTCCCTTATGATCCCAAGATGAATATCCTCTAGAATTCATGACTAATATAGATTCAATTTATTGTGTATTTTGTATGAGCTTTTCAACAGCCTCTCTGTTGATAAGGTCCTACATTCAACTGATGTCTCTACCCATAGGTACCAATTAAGGTGGGATGGGAGTTGGTAGTCCCCCCCTAAAGTTTGAAGTGTGATGGATGAGAAGGGTAGTACCCTTTTCTAAATATCCCAGCATTTAGTAACTAAATTGCCTGTAAAAGGCTAATCGTAGAACAGAAGATATGCAGGAAATGTTGGCAGGGAGGCAGGAGAGCCAATGGGAAGAAAGTGTGAGATATGAACTGAAAGCAGTGGTGTGCCTCTGGCAGTTCTTTGGGAGTGTGTTTTTTTTTTAAGCAAAAGCTGGGTGAGAGATAAAGTAAACCTTGGGAGCCAGACCTGGAATGTTCAGCAATATTCATGTCTATGAAGGACAGAACTTTGGAACAACAAATGTGAGTAGACAGGGAATATATAGTTAGATGAAATCAGTTTTTTTTAAATTATTTCTGGTTTGTGAACTCTGTGCCCCTTTTCCCCCATACACTTTAACTGAAGCTGAATCACAGGGAAGCAATTCTCTGTGTTTTAATCTGTTTTCCTTTGTTGCTCTATAACACCTGGCAAACAAGTATGTCTTTATTGTTTTGTTAATAAAATCACCCTTTTTTAAGACTACTATCTGATTCCTATGTTCTACAAAGCAGGAGGGTCTGTGTGCCCATGTCTGAGACTGAGACATGAAAGGTCAACTATTAGAAATTACAGTTTGTTTTCATGCTATTTCCTGAGGGAGGGTAAAAGAGCTTGGGGTATCCCACAGGAAGAAATTCCCAAGTGAGTTTTCCTAGGTTCAGAAAAGGGGTTTTGCACTTTGGTGGTGGCAGCATACCAACCAAGGTCAGGGAATCTATGACCTGGGGGAGATTTTAAGCAGAAGCCTATAGAGGCCAGGTATTTTTAAAGTCTTTTGTGGGACCCACCTTCTTCACTCAAAGCGCCAAAGTGGGGAACAATCTCGACACCCCTATATTTCATATTTGAAATCTGCTGCTTAAAGTACATGCCCAAACCCGAGGAATGGCTTTTAACTGCAACAGAGCTTTCGCTGCTCCCAGCTTCGTCTTTGTGCCAGTGAGTTTATTTATAAAAAGAGGGAGGCAGGGTAATTAAGAAAACAAACAGAAGTAATTGAAGTAACTGAAGGATCATTAGATGATCATGAAAATATTGCAAGGTACTCCACTTAAATGATAGGGGGAAAGTAATCTGTATTGGGATCAGTGCTGTTCAACTTACTCATGGGCTATGTCTTCACAGCAGCATTATTTTGTAATAACTGGCATTATTCCAAAATAACAAAGGATGTTTCTCCACTGCAAGCCATTATTTTGAAATAGTGTCAAGCTAGAGGACTTCTTACTCCAATTTCCATAACCCTCATTTCACAAGGAGTAAGGGAAGTCGAAGGAAGAGTGTTCTTCCTTCAACGTCCTGCTGTGTAGACAGCACCAAAAGCCGAATTAAGCTATTTTGACTTCAGCTACACAATTGACGTAGCTCAAGTTGCA
The DNA here is from genome assembly GCA_019425775.1 of Rafetus swinhoei. Classification (NCBI taxonomy): domain Eukaryota; kingdom Metazoa; phylum Chordata; order Testudines; family Trionychidae; genus Rafetus; species Rafetus swinhoei. The sequence goes on along the minus strand of CM033437.1, from coordinate 181,602,831 downwards.
TAACTTAAATAGAGTTCTGCCCTGCTGTGTAGATGTACCCATAAATGATTTTGAAAAAGACATAAATTGTGAGGTGGCAAAATTTGCAGATGATACAAAATTACTCAACATAGTTAAGTCCAAAGCAGACTGTGCAGCAGCAATCTAAAACACCAACAGAATACTGCAATCATTAAGAAAGGAATTGATAAGACAGCGAATATCATATTGCCTCTGTATAAAGTTATGGCATGCCCATATCTTGAATACTGCATATCTCATCACCCCATCTAAAAAAGATATATTCTATAAAGGTATAGAAAAGGGCAACATAAATGATTAGGAACAGCTTCCATATGAGAAGAAATTAAGAAGACTAGGACTTTTCGGCTTGAAAAAGAACTGACTAATTGTTGGGGGATATGTTGGAGGTCTAGAAAATCATGAATGATGTGGGAAAATTGAATAATGAAATGTTATTTACTCCTTCACTAACATAAGCCAGAAAGTCCCAATGAAATGTATAGCAGATTTAAAACAAACCAAAAAATATTTTTTTCACTGTCAACCTGTGGAACTCTTTGCCAGGGGATGGTGGAAAAGCCCAAACTATAACAAGATTTTAATAAGAATAAAATAAGTTCAGGGAAGATCCATCAATGGCTACTAGCTAGGATAGGTAGGGATAGTGTTCCTAGCTTCTGTTTGCCAGAAGCTGGGAATGGCAACAGGGAGTGGATCTTTTGATGATTGCCTCCTCTGTTCATTCCTTCTGAAGCACCTGACACTGGCCACTCTTGGAAAACAGTATACTAGGCTAGATGGACCATTGGTCTGACTCAGTATGGCCATTCTGATGTTAATATATAGAATCCAAGATGTATCCGCTCCCTGCTGTAATCCACTAGACCAAAAATCCCTCCCATAGCTGAAATAGTCAGCATTAGGGTGCATCTAGACTGCAGGGTTTTTCACTTTGATCCACACTGCTATCGCATTCTTTCAAAAGAAAAGTGAAAGAACATAGGGGTTTTTTCGACATTGGTAAACCTCATTCTATGAGGAAAGATCTCTTTCAGAAAAAGGCGTGTGTGGACATGGAAGAGGGAGTTTTTTCGAAAGAAGAGGAAAGAGGAAAAAGCACAGGCGCCTTAGTGGCCACTCCGTCCATAGTAATCACAGTTTAAATGCGAGATAGCATCCATTCAGTGTGGACGCTATCTTTCCAAAAAGCAGATTGCTTTTTTGATGTGCTTTGGCAGTGTGGATGCTCTCTTTTGGAAGAAGTTTTTTCAGAAGACCTCTTCCAGAAAAGCTTCTTCCAAAAGAAGCCTGCAGTAGACGTACCCTTAGAGTATTAGTATTAGAGTTGAGTGGATCTAATATGTATTTAATTTTCTTTCTTTTATATAAGAATTAGATACAGTACTCCTGCCACCTCATTGCTAAGTTATCTGCCAAAAAACCTAGAGTTTTCAAGTGCTTTTGGAGCCCCTGAAAAGAGATGATGGCTGTTGGGAGGGTTGACAGGGTCAATTTCTTCCCGCCCCCATTTGCTGCTTAGCTTGTACTGAGCATGTTCAGTATCACTACTAAAGCTCCTAGACTGAGCTTGGTTCTCAGGACTTCTAGGTTCTTTGCCAGAGATCCCCAAAACTGGAAGCTTTGGGAGCCATGGCTGAGCAGAGAGATTCAGAGCTTTATTTGCTAGTGGAATTTAGTTTTGAAATTTTCTAGGTAAAATGTTTCAATTATTCTGAATTTTTTTGTAAATGTCTCTTCTGCGGAAAATTTCAAAACATCTAATTTTTTGTTCCCAAACATAAAAAGGTCCCACACACCCACAATTTTGATCTGCTCTACTAATAGTCTCATATACACGTTGGATAACAGTGGTCAAAGAATTTAAAAAACAACAAATAGTCTAGCAGCACCTTAAAGACTAACAAAACATGTAGATGGTATCATGAGCTTTTGTGGGTACAACCCACTTCTGCAGATGACTGGTGTGAAAGAGTACATCTCTATGGCACTGTATTCTGAAGTTATTCATACCAACTGATAGTGGTTGTAAATCAGAATGGTACTGAAATTACTTCCACTTTACACTAGTATAAATCATAGAATCATAGAATACTCGGACTGGAAGGGACCTTGAGAGGTCATCAAGGCCAGTCCCTTGCCCTCATGGCAGGACCAAATACAGTCTAGACCATCCCTGATAGACATTTATCTAACCTACTCTTAAATATCTCCAGAGATGGAGACTCCACAACCTCCCTGGGCAATTTATTCCAGTGTTTGACTACCCTGACAGTTAGGAACTTTTTCCTAATGTCCAACCTAAACCTCCCTTGCTGCAGTTTAAGCCCATTGCTTCTTGTTCTATCCTCAGAGGCCAAGATGAACAAGTTTTCTCCTCCTCCTTATGACACCCTTTTAGATACCTGAAAACGGCTATCATGTCCCCCCTCAATCTTCTCTTTTCTAAACTAAGCAAACCCAATTCTTTCAGCCTTCCTTCATAGGTCATGTTCTCTAGACCTTTAATCATTCTTGTTGCTCTTCTCTGGACCCTCTCCATTTTCTCCACGTCGGTCTTGAAATCCAGTGCCCAGAATTGGACACAATACTCCAACTGAGGCCTAACTAGCGCAGAGTAGAGTGGAAGAATGACTTCTCGTGTCTTGCTCACAACACACCTGTTAATGCATCCCAGAATCATGTTTGCTTTTTTTGCAACAGCATCACACTGCTGACTCATATTCAGCTTGTGGTCCACTATAACCCCTAGATCCCTTTCTGCTGTACTCCTTCCTAGACAATCGCTTCCCACAAGGTGCAAATCAGTGCAGAATGAATGCCTATAATAGGTATTACATTTTAATTGTCCTCATTTTTCATATTTTGACTGTCACAGAAATGGTTAATTCAGCTCCTTCCACTTTAGGAGATACATAAACTCATTAAATGATTTTACCTGTAACGTGTATGTACACTGTAAGAGCGTAATTTTGTTTCTGTTTTTTATGTTCTGTAACCCATGACTCTAGGGCACCTAGTTGTGTTTGATGTGGTGTTGTCAGGTTGTAGATTTTATCTATACGTTGCATTGCTTTACAGTTTCTTTTTAAATTTTCTTTACCTTTCTCTTCCTTTGCAGTTTATTTCATATAATCACTATTTGAACAGCCTTGTGGTAAAATCTAGAAGTACAAACCAAGGTACTGGTCCAACAAATCATATTGGCAAAGCACAAGTATTCGGTTTCATACTTTGTAGCAGTTCTCTGGTTGTTTTAACCAGCAAAATACAATTGTAAAAATGTTCTTTTGTCACTTTCATTAAAGAATTCAATAGTCTAATATATCTCTCTGTCAGTAGGTTTTAATGATATTCAGTTTAAACAAACCTCTTGATGGGGCCCTCACTTCCAGGAACAAAGGAGAGTCTTCACTTGTGGAATCCCTGGCTCGGTTTGTGTGGAAGTAGGAAGTTCTGGAAGGGCCAACAATATTCTGTTAAATACTACTTTCAAATAACCTAAAGGAACAGAGCCAATGAAGCATGAAAATTGATGTCAGTATGTATTCAAGGGACCTCAGCGTGGATGCTGCTTGCCTCTGCTAGAGCTCAGGGCTTCTTTGAAGTATGTAGGCTCAACTTTTTGTATCACTTTGTACCAGGTGAACAAATTCTCCACTTCTCCCATAAAAGAATGAGGAGGAAATGCAGACCACAGTACAGCAAAGCACATACATAAAATGAAATGTATGAATACAGTCAAAAACGGAGACATGGAAGGTCAAGTCTAGTGGTCAGTGAGATGTAAACCAAGCCAGGAACTGCAGCCATAGGTTGGAGCCAGTCAGGAATCAGTTCAGAGCAGAACAAGAGACAGGCTGGGACTTGGGAATAAGTTTAGAACAGACTAAGGACTTTGGATTCTGTCTCCCTTACCAGGCTGTTATAGTTCCCAGGCATGAAGTGATGATGGGAAGACTGAGCACCTATGAGGCTTATATGCCTGCCCTGAAAGTCACCCGACTAGTTTCTGGTTTGTGGGCTGGCTTAAGCGTAGTGCAAGAATGGCTTATAAGCCACATGTGGCTTAATGAAGCTCTAGTTCAAGCATAATTCATCAGTTGACAAGCAGTACCTGTGAAATTACAAAATTAAATTCCATTAGGAGATAAAGTTCTGAGTCTCTCAGCTCAGCCATGTCTCAATATGATTTGTTGGACCTGTTCCTTGATTTGTGTTTCTAGATACACCACAAGACTAGTGATGATTAGACATAAATTGCAAGGGAAAAGAAAGGGGGAAAGGAAAGAAAAATTAAGAAGTAACTATAAAGGGAAATGATACAAAGTAATGCTACTTATAGAAGTACATAAGTGCTCTGGGACTCAGGAAGTATGGGCTGTAACATGGTCAGATCCATCAAGTTTCCTCTTATCACAGAAAGCATTCTGATACTCAGAAAAAACAACCAATCAACCAACCAACCAAACAAACACACAAACACTTGTCTATAGCACTGATGAGCAACCTAAGCAAGGGTATGTCTACACTAGCCCCCTAGTTCAAACTAGGGAGGCTAATGTAGGCATTCGAAGTTGCAAATGAAGCCTGGGATTTAAATATCCCGGGCTTTATTTGCATGTTCCCGTCTGGTCGCCATTTTTAATTCCACTAGTCCGAAGTAACTGCCCGCAGCTACACGCGGCAGTAAAACAGTAATTCGAACTAAGTCCTTAGTTCGAATTAACTGTTACTCCTCATTCCATCTGGCACTTGGGCTGCAGGTTATACACCACTAGACTACAGCATCACTATGGCCATCAAAAGGTTTTTCTTTCACTTGCACTTTATCTCAGAAAGATCCTAAAGATCACCCGAGCTCACCCCATCTCTTCTCAGGTCCTTAATATCAATCTTTATTCTATTAAATCTATGTTCAGTCATGTTTTTGGCAAGAACAATATTTAACATAATTTGCTGATAATAAGTAATCACACTAATTATTAAAATATTGCATCTTAAACATATTCTTCTTTGAAAATAAAATAATATAATTTCCATTTGGATCATGCATAAAAGTTCATACTTTGGACATTTCCATATACATGTAATATTAGTCTCTGACCTGATCTCAATAAAGTCAATGGGAAATGTTCTACCAACTGTGGAGCAGGTGCTCTCAAGGTGTACATATATTAGGATAGCATTGCACTGTATTATCACAGACTACATTTCATTTCACACAAATGTGTATGTAACTGTTTACCTAGCTTTACTGATTACGACAAGACAGAAAAATGAAATGCTGATAGATGACAGTCATAGTTTGCTTTACAACTTCTGCAGATGTTACATGTCACCATGAACTACAATAAGGAGTTGTCATCATGTTTCAAGGACAAGATGGAAATAGGCATTTGTCATAACATATACAGATCTTGAAAACTACTCTAAAATGAAAAATCCAAAGATAATTTCCATGTGGAAAAATAATGAAACAAGGAGATTCTTACACATCTAGAAAACAGAAACTATTATCATAGAGAATTAAATGTAAAATGCATATTTTGGCCTTGAAAATTATCATGATGATATATTATTTATACTCTTCCTGGTGATGGGTATAACGTAAGTAATTGTACAACTTAATTTATTATAAACATTATGTCTACATATCCATATATGTATGTATATATGTAATGAAGACATTATTATATTTAGGAGTGTTTCATTAGTTCAGTGCTTCACTTTTATTTAATAATTTATCTAGTTATTCTGCCTGAATCCCGGATTTATCCACATAGTGATAATTGATAAAGTAGTTTCATTTTAACAGTGGTAATGAGTGGCTTTGTGATTTACTTCTCTCTGTTTTGTTTCACTACGGAACAATAATCATACCTCAGATGTTTATCCATCCACCCAATTTATCTGTTAAACTTCTGTCAGAGATATAATTAATTCTTACAGAATGTAAAGTGGTTATGACAACGTCTTGCCTTCACACAGACATTTCTTAACTATTGTTAGATACACCAAACTGAATTTCTATGTATATATGTATGTTGTCAAGGCTGTTCCCTACTCTGGGACTCTGAGTGCAGAAGGTGGGGGCTCACAAGAGACCTTAAAAATACCTTGCCTCTATAGGCTTTTGCTTTAAAATTCCCAAGGTCACAGATTCCCTGGCCTTGGGAAATAGGCTGCCACCACCAAGTGAAAACCCCCTTTTGTCTTGAACCCAGGAAGAAAGGACTTGGACTTCTTTCAGAGTGGTATCCTCAAGCTCTTTTACCACAAGAGAGCTTGGAAGAATAGAGAAAACAAACTGTAATCTCTAATAGCTGACCTCTCAGTCGTAGCCATGCATATATAGACCTCCTATTACCTTCCAGGACACAAGACTCAATTCATCGCCTTAAAAAAGTTTATTTTATTAAATAACACAAAAAGATATACTTGATGAAGGATACTTGGTTGCTAGTTATTCTAAAGAAACTGAGAAAAGAAAAATTTAAAAACACAGAAAATTCCATCCTTTGCGTACAGCTTAAAGTACAGTGTATGGGGGGAGGAAAGCACGTGGACTTAGCACAGAAACGTTTAACCAAACAACAAGAAAGAAAATAACCTGATCGCATCTAAATAGACATTTCCCTATCTACTTACAATCTGTGTTTCAAGATACAGTACATTTCCATGCCTAGTATTCTTTGGAGGCATGGTAGTTCTGCTTGGTTCATTTCTTCTCCCTCCCCTCCCCCAACTCCTGGCTTAAAACTCACACAAAGAACAGCAAGCAGACAGGTATATCTTCCAATTAAAATCTCAACACCTTATCCCGTTGATTCTCCTGGCTTCCTGCCAACACCCCCCAGCTTCCTGAGTTTAACCCTTTAGTCACCAAATGCTGGGACGTAACTTCACTGTAGTTATTGGAATTGCACTAATGGAAAACCAAGGTAAGTAAGAGCAGAATAGTACCCAGACTATTCCATTTCTGTCTTCTTGTGCAACTCCAGTGTTTCAGTATGACTGAATGTAGAGGTGGGCAGAATTTGGCCCATAGTAGCCACTTGTGTACAGTATTTTTTAGAAATATAATTGAGTCAACGTAAATTAAAAACAGACATCTTTTTTCTCTTCTCCATAGATTGCTTTCTTATGATATATAACAGATTATATGACTTCTTATACCAATAGAATAATGCATCTATAAAGTAAATCTTTTGGCTGATATGAAATGTGTTATTATAAAGAAGTCAATGATTAGAGAATGATCAAAAATAGAATTGACACAACCTACAACTGACTGTATTTTATTGCCGGCAGTTTAGAACTGGGAGGCTCATCTGAAGAAGGGGGTTTTGCCCACAAAAGCTCATGATACTATATATATTTTGTTAGTCTCTAAGGGTATGTCTACACTACAGAGGAGATTGAAGCTGCTGAATCTTCCAGCATTCAAATTAGCAGGTCTAGTGAAGATACAATAATTCGAACTGAGAGGGACACTATGCTCGATGCTGGTAGTCCTGCTTCCACGAGGAGTAAGGAAAATCAAAGGGAGAGTGTTCTTCCTTTGACTTCCTGCAGTGTGAACAGCACCAAAAGTCGATTTAAAGTACTTTGACTCCAGCTACGTAATTAACATAGCTGAAGTTGCATATCTTAATTCAACCTTATCCTGTGGAGTAGACATACCCTAAGATGCCACAGGACCACTCATTTTTAAACTTACAGACTAACACAGCTACCCATCTAAGACTTTACAACAACAATGAAAATACAGCTACAATGGGTGCGATACCTATATATACTGAGATGAGAAATGTATTAACCTCTTTCACTCTTAATCAATAACCAGAGAAAAAATAAAATGAGCTGTATTACACATTGACCATTGAAAATAAATAAGAAAATAAATTCCCAAACACACAACTCAGAATATAAACAGTTAAATTCTGGTTCCAAACAAACTTGGGTTTGAGATTCAACAATGAGACTGGGCTTGGAAGTAACACTTCTGTTGTCAAGGATTACTGATGAAAAAAGTACTGAACCCTGTCTCCCAAATTAGATTTCAAAAATAATTCAAATAATATGTTTCAAGTACCATTGATGCTTAAAGTACAAGCTGTATAAAGATCAATTTCTCATTATTTCCTTTGTTTTGTTTTCCTTTATTTTGATTTCCTTTGTTTTGTTTACACATCTCTTGAAATTATGGGCTGATTGCTGTTGACCTTCTATGCATCACTTTCCAGCAGCATTCAACTGTAAACTGCAGACATAATTTGTAATTAAACTCACATTTACAATGATTGTTCACAACTGAAGTACAAGAAACATATGTTGTTTCACGCTTTGTCATATCAATAAGTATCCTAAATAAGACCTTTTGAAGAGTGTACTCTTGGCCATCACTTGTTCAATAGTGGGCCAATTTATAAAGAATTTAGGCCCTTAAATCTTTAATCTTTCTTTTAATCTTAAAGAAAGCATCATTTTATTAAAATTTTTCTAGAGAACTTTTATTTAAAAATTAAAACATCCATTATTGGGAAAAGTTGGTCACTGCACACACAAACACACATATAATTTTAAATCTCCTTGATTTGTAATTTGCATGACTAATATGCCAATCTATACTGAAGGTGCGAGGACCTTAACATAGTAATTAATGACAAAAATTTAATTTATCAGGATAACTTTAAAATCCTTTATCTGTTAAAATTATGCTTTCATTTACAGGTTATGTTGGCCTATTACAATTGTATTAAAACTTAAACTCTTTTTATCTTTTACAAATCAAATACAATAAGTTCTATCTAAGTATGTTGATGGGTTTGATTTTTAGCCAGGATTTATTACTTCAGTGTGTTCATTACTTAGATTAAATAAAAGAAATAATGTGTTTTAATGAAAATGAATCAATAATGTATTTGCATTATAAAATAAGAGCAATTTAAAATTATTCCTTGATTCTTGATAGTCTTTAGCTATACTAAATCTATTTATAATTAGAATTTTCAAAGTTATAATAAATTATTTTCCTTTGGAGAATTGTTTTCTTCTTACACAGTGAAACAGATGTGCCTTTTAAATAAAGCATAGCAAAAGGAAGGCATATGTAAGTATAATTCAACAGATAATTAGTTCCAGTAAATAATTTTAACTATTAGGAAACATGAATGATGGATCATTTAAACAGGGAAAAGAAAGATTTTTCAACATAAAGCCTTCTTATGTGAATATCTCTCTGCAAATTTTCTTTTGAAATCCAGCAGACATCCCAGACCCAGCCTGCACATTGTCATTGAAAAAGGAAATATGAAAAGGGAGATTGGATGACATTCATTTAATGTGTTTTTTTGTCTTGATTAACCATTGCAACACATATTACAATACCAGAGGTAACAAATCAATTAAATAAGATTTCCCCTGCCTCCTCCTTTCCATTCCCTTCCAAATCATTCCTTCTCCAAAGCTGCTTGCATATTGTTGCTTTGTAGTTTCTCAGAGCCAGAGCAGTAGGACCCAGGGGCCTTCCACAGCCACCAATAGAAGCTCATACTTGGGTCTATTTGTATGCAATGCCTTCTGCTCTGCGCATTAATAGTAATACAGATAACGGGTCTGAAAGAATTCTCTTCTGAAGAAGGATTTGATTTTCCAGGGTCCTGATATTGGGAAGAAATCCGGTTTCATCCCCTTTTATATTTAAAAGTCTCTTGAGCAGCTTGTCTTCTTAAACTCAAAAAAAAAAAAAAAAAAAAGGTCTCTCTATGCGAGGAAAGTTGCAAGGACTGAATCATGGAACTCCTAGTTTTCTGAAAACCTTATCTCACAGGGTAAGTCCCCCAAATAACAAAGCAACGGATGATATTAAAGACACTCCTAGAAGTACAAGAGGGATGCAATTGTTTTGTAGTTATGCTGAATTCAGGAGTGGGTTTAAAATAACTCAACAGTTTCTAAAAGAAATGGGGAATGATCAAAGAGAGAAACCCTAATGCAAAATGCAGAATTAGTGCAAGGAACAATCCAAGAAGTTTCTTTGCAGGTACTGAAGATTTGTTTATTGTCTCTAAAGTTGTCAGCTTGCTGTGCGATGGGATTCTGCGTTATTGTCACTGGGATTTTTTTTATTATTAACAAAGAAGTTGTAAAGCTGTGCATTCTTCCTCCCTTAGTGTGTCTGAGCGCGAGCGCATGGGTTAAAGCATCTTTTAAGAGCGATTTCACGGTGTGTTTCAGCTTTGCCTCTCGCCTTCCTCTCGCTATTGCTGCAAAAGGGGGAGCCGATTCTTTGCTTGCTGATTGAGTTACAGGCTCTGGGGTTGGCGGGGTAACTTTGCAGAGGTCTGCGCCTGTTTAATGGTTTGTAGGCGAGCTGTGTACACAGACGGGATTAGCAAAGCGAGGCTGGCACTAGTGCAATAGAGCTCTCCAACTTTTGAGCATCCTTCAGGGGCTTTGCCGTGTACTTCCCCTATTCGGACAGTTTGGCTTGTGTGTGTGTGTAAGCTTGTATCTAGTGTGCTTCCAATTATTTCTTTCCTCTTTTGGATCGAAACATGCAGTGGTTATAAACTCTGCCGTTCTTCTCCCTTGCAATCCTTGTGCGGGCCGCCGCTTTGTGACGGGCAAGAGCAAAATAATGCAACCCCAGGGGTATAAAAGGAGCGACTCTCCCTCCCCATTCCCCTTGTGTTGGCTGGGAGTAAAGCGCTTGGTAACGTTTAGCTGGGAAGCATATTGCAAGGAGGGGAGCCTGGCAGCGCGCCTGAATTATTGATGAAGGGCTCTGCGCCGCTGCCGGGGCAAGCGTCCCCCTCTCTCTTAGGCGGCTGCGGGTCGCCGAGTGCTCGGCTTGGGTCTGCAGTGCGCGCCGCGGCCGCCGCCTAACACAATGGAGAGAGACCCCTGTGGGCTGGCGCTCGGAGGGAGGAAGGGGGGGGCTCCCCGGCTCTGCTGCTGCAGCTGCTCCCGCTTCTGCAGTGCTGCAAAGCCTCCGCGTCCCCTCTGCCATTCATTCGAGCTCTGCCTTCTCCTCCCACCCCCGCCAGGCCGAGTCCCCCCATCCCCGGAGCGGGCGGGCGGGTGCTGCGGGGGGAAAGCGGCGCAGCACAGCAGAGGCGCAGCGCTGACCCTGGGGCGAGGGGGAGCGGGAGGAGACGGCGGGAGGCTGCCTCAGGAGGGCTGGGAGCGGGGCGAGGGCTGGGAGGGGTTGTGCTCCCCGCTCCCCCATGCCCCTCCCCACCTGCTGCTGCTGCTGCTGCTTGGCCAGATGAAAGTTACAATCTCCTCGGCGGGCGGAGAGCGCGACACCCCCGGGGCGGGAGTCAATGCCTGGGCTGACGCGCTTGCTCAGCGTGGCGGGCAGGGAGCGAGCGGGTCGCTGGGCACCGCAGGGAGCCTGTGCTAGATGGGCTGGAAGTTTGGCTGGGAGCGTCCCTGCCGCGTCTCCCTCCGGGGAAGCAACAGCGGGCAGGGAGCGCCCCGAGAGAGTCGGGGGACTGCTCGTCTCTAGCGAGCCCACCGTTGCCTAAGGAAGGCCCGGGAGCGCCACTGGCTTGTGTGCCCAGGCAAAGAATATCAGCCCCCCCAGGCGCCTTTATGTTGGGCCGAGTTTAGTGAAGGAAGAGGCAGGGCAGGGGAGACGCTGGCGGGCTTCCTGCTGCGCGAACAGGTGCAATGCACCACTTGGCATGGGCGACGGTCCCCCACCCTAAGGTGCGCGGGAGCGGGGCGGGTAAGCAGACTGGCGCTGAGCTCCTTCCCTGCACTGCAGGCTGGGGGTCGTCCTTCCTGGAGCCCTTCATCAACACGGGGGTCGTCACCTGGAGGGGATGTCAATCGCTGAGGCAGTTTCTCTGTAATACTCGGAAGCCAATTAGAGTAATTGTTATGCCCTCCTAATTGAATTTCCCCGATTTTAGTTTAAGGGGCTTGCCAGGCACACCTGGTGCTGTCTGATGCCCATGGCTAGTCAATACATGGCATCTCTCCCTAAACCGTCTGGAGCCTTTATCACAGCAACATAGTGGAGCTTTCTGATAGCAGTTCCACATTTTGGATAAGACATACAATAGGTCATAATTATTTGTTGTCCTTAAAGGCCCTGTTGTTTGGGGTTGTATTTTGTGGGGTGGGTGGAATAATATTCATATATTGCTCCAACTCAAATTTGAATAATTAGAGTTTATTTTCAAGCTTCCCTTTGCAGGCTGGTTGGATAGATTGTTCAAGTCTCCTGATTTCCATTTTGCATGTTATTAAACAGTTATACATTTCACAGCAAAGAGATCTGAAGGCATCCCAGTTTAACCCCCATACTATTGAAGAAAATGGAAACTGTCATATTGATTGAACCCAGTATGGTTTAGTCAGAGGAATACTTAATTCAAACGTGGCTCCATATTTAGATATTGCAAAAACAAGCTTTTACAAAACCTAGGATATGAGAAATGTTTACATGATTTTATTCATGTGAAAGAGTTGATTTAAGTATTTTTCTGCAGGCTTCATATACTAACAGTACAACTCTTTGAACCCAAATGTGAAACTGGCAATTTTTAAAAAGTAAACCAATTCCTAAGTTGAACAAATACAAAATGTAAACATACAATAATGAAGATTTTAAAATTTGATTTTATAAACTTATCAGTAACATAAGGTAATTATTTTTTTCAGTATATTTTTAAGTTGACTTTCTTTAAGCATATTGGGGTCTTTAAAGGTTAACTAGTGGATTCAAAATCATTTTCTAATTTTATTTTTATCAGTTACCTTTCATTTTCAAACATAACCTTAATTTAATGTGTAAATACTTTAAACAAAAAAAGGAAATGAACACAACCATTTATTATTCTAAGCATTGAAGAAAGGGTTTTTTTGTTTGTTTATTTTTTAAAAGATACAACTTTACATTGTGTAGCAAGTGCAGACAATCTCCTGACATTTTGTAGATAGAAGGAGCTGATTTTCTGCTCAACAACCAGCTGGTATAGACTAAAGCCAGGTCTTTGCAGGCAAAATGCACTGCATTATAAAAGCTTCCTTACAGTCAAAGCTCATCTTCTGCATCCTGGAACCAAGTTTTTGCTGGAACCAGTTTGTAAGTGAAAGGAAATAAAGATTTTCCTGCTGTAAATGGAGGAATGAAGGCTGCTTACTAACATGCAGCTTGATTCTTTCCTGTGTTATATACATTTTATACTGATATAACTCTCTTGAAGTCAGTAGAGTTAGGCACAAAACTTGTAGAGAATTAGGCCCAGTGTTTGGAAAGGGGGTTGCAGGAGGAAGAGAATAAATCTGATAAACCACTGCAAACTCAAGTTTTTTGAGTGACTGAGGCTTCAGACAAAAGTCTCTCAAAACAAAACTAGGCTGCAATTCACAAGCTGGTTTTTTTTGTGCCCCCAGATACTATTGTAAGTATTTCTAGGGTAATGTGTCATTAGCATTTGAACAGAAATCTTCATTGATTTCAGTGGGACTGCTAACTAAAAATCAATGGCACAAGACCCAGATTCTTGATCATGCAACCAGTCTAAAAGACAGCATAGCTGCTGCTGTTGGTTGACTTTTTAGTTGCAAACCAACTTCTTTCTAAGCACATTTTTTTATTCTTCTTTCTAATGGGGAATAATCACTAGTTGTAAGTTGGTTAAAACCTCTCCCATCTCCAGACATCCCACAGTGCAATCACTGCAATGAGTGCAGGCACCTGTGGTCTCTCTCATGCTGCTGTAGAAAGAGACAAGAGATTTAACCCTATCTCTGTCAAATAATGGATGAAGTCTGTATTCCTTACATACTGTGAAGAAGGGACTGACTTGATGCTTTAGCAAATGGGATGCTTCTCTATATGGCACACTTGGCCCTAACCTGTTCAATATTATTATTTATTAATTATTATGCTTTGTGCTCAGCCTTTTGTCTTTATTTGAGATACACTAATGTGGAAATCTCTCTATATACATTCTTCATAGACTCTTCCCTGGATGATGTAAGGTGTAAGCACTGTCTCTGGTGAACAGGGTTGCAGAAAGTTAAACCCTGACATGTATACATTAGTTGTAAGGGACAGATGTTATTAAAAAGACTTACATATATGTTATTTTCTAGAGTTGGATAAATCCTTTCCAGAGATTCTGCTTTAGATTTGGCTCAGTCAAAAAAAAAAAAAAAAAAAAAAAAAAAGATGTTTTCAGTCAATATCTGTTCCACCATATTCATTAAAATTGGAAGAACATACATATGGTTTTGCACACTTTAGCAGCCTGGTCTTCCATGTTCAGGAAAGGCTTAGAGGGATGTGGAACCTTTTTTTGGATTGGGGGGCTGCTGACCCACAGAGAAATCAGTCAGGGGCCACACCAACCAGTCAGGGGCTCAGACAAGTGAGAAGGAAAAAACGAAAAAACCCAAAACAAAAAACCCTCACTGATGTGGCCCCCAACTGAGGAGAAAGACACTCCCCACATTCCCCTCCCACACCAGAGTCTAAAGGGGACCCCAGCCTACTAGATTTTGTGTGCTCCAGCCCTGTTGAGGTAGCAGGGGGGCCCCAGTGCGGGCTTCCCAATGCTGAGTGGGGCCCTGAGCCTCAGGGGCTGGATCCAGGCAAGCTGGGGGTATCAATTGGCTCCCTGGCATGAGGTTTCCCACCCCTGGCTTAGAATATTATAGTAGTTGCAATTCAAGATTAGCACAGTGATTTTGGCATAGGTGGTCTTTGATAAAGCTCTTTGTTCTGGATCAGACTGCTGCCATGTGTTGCTTTTTTATGAGAGTTAAAATGTAATGATCAGGCCAATTCATCTCTCTTCTGAGGAAAATAATTCAGAAAATGTTTGATTCATTTTGAAAATAAATTGGTAAAAATGAGTGTCACTTTATTAGACTGCATTTATATCTGACTTTCTTTTATGAGATTATGTATTTGAACGCCAACAAAATGTACCACATATTCAAAAAGAAAACTATAGGCAAGTTACCTAAATTCAGTAAAATAGTAGAAATAAAAATATTTTATAAGGCTATATTCAAAATATAGCCATTGATATCCTCCATTGCAGAGTATTGACTGTGCCTCACCATCAGCAGCATCTGAACAAAGAGTCAGTGTATCCAGATTGGGAATGCCCCACTCCCCTTGCACAATGTAAGGGTGATGTACCTGATGGTGATATAAACTCACCAAAGAAGCTCCTATGCCAGCTCTCAGTTTCTTGCTGCCTGTAAAATAGAAAAAAGAGATATGGCCAGAGGAAAGCTAGGACAACTGTACATTATAACAATTTCCAGATGTGGTTTTGTTATCCTGGGCCTGTCAGCAGCAGTCCTGAATTAGAGCAACTCCTTGGCAGATTTAATTTATATATGCAGACCACTTCTACATTCAGTTGTACTAGATTTGTGAAACCACAAAGGTGAATTTTTTTACTTTGCACAGGGCACCTCAATCCTAACTTTGAACTACAAGCTTCCCGAGTAATGGATGGTTTTCCCGAATGGGTAGATAGTAAATATTTCTTTATTATCCTTAGTGAATGTGTGGCCTCATACTTTATTTACTCCAGGCCATTCAAACCTTGCATGGATTATGGAATTATGAATTTCATCATGGGCTTTACTATGGAATTCATCTCCACAGTATCTGACTGTTTCACAAGTGTTAATGGATTTATCTTTTCAGCATTGTAATAGGATGAGGTATTATTATCTCCATCTCACAAGTGGGAAACTGTGGCATTAGGGCTGAGATCAATAGAAGGACTAGTATGCTGAAACTCTTAATCCCAATATTAGGTGTCATTGTGATCCACAAACTCCTGCTCAGTTCCTGCCCAACCCTGTAGGCACCTATCCCTGTAAACTCAGTTGGAGACCAACCCTATCCCCTGCATTCCTACATGCCTAAATTTCATCTCCTGGTCATGCACACTACCACCTCAGAGGAGTTCCAGGCTTTTTCCCCTCACTAGTGTGATCTGCAAAGCAGGGGAGGATACACATTGCCCTGCCTGCTTAGCCTATGGGGTCTGATTCAGTAGATGTGCTCTGATTATGTCTATCAGATGAGGCTACATTTAAAATCTGGAGGAAGAAAAAACTTTTAGTTCAGGGTTGGAGCACTCACTTAGAATGTAGCAGATTCAGGTTCAATTCCCATCTCTGCATGATGCAGAGAAATACTTTGAATGAGTGTCCCCCTCTTAAGAGAGTTTCCTAACCAGTAAGCTATGGCATATTTTCATATGAATTTTTCTTAGTCCTCTGGGAGATGTTTAATTTTGGATAAATAACTAGTCATTCAAGCAGGGGAATTGGGCCATGCATTACCCATGTCCTAGATAGATGCATTAACTATAGACTATAGATTCATTCTCACTTTCTTCCTCTGCCTCAGTTACTGTTTAAATTCTTATCCAAAGTAGAATTCATTTCCTAACTTCTGATTGCTTGACTTTGAAGTTTTAATGTTCATTTTCATAATATTTAGTTATATTTTCATATAACTTATTTTGGCTTTTAGAAATTCAAATTGAATTCCATCATGTGATACTATATTGACCATCATAGGTTTGGGATGTGTAGATCTACAATACGGACTCATGCTATTGAAGCTAATGGAATAAGTGGTAGTAGCAGCAGTTGTTATGTGATGCATCTAAAGGAAGATGGGACACACACATGGTCAGTGGGGTTCACAGCTTTTTGACAGATAGCAGAAGCATGTTGAGTTTCAGGAATATTGGCTTTAATATTAGTTTCTGGAGGTGAATGTGTGTTAGCAGTTATAAGGCCTTCTCTCCCAGTCTTCTCTCTCAGCCAAATTTTGCACCTATCTGACCCTGGTTCAACCTACGTGCCAAACATCAAATCACTTCTCCAAAGCACGGAAGTCTGACAGCTATTCAATGAAAATTTAAGAAGAATCTTTGAATATTGGTAAAATAATTTTTCCATACCTCATTCTCAGATTTGATAAAACATTTTTGCTGAAACTTTCCAAAAAGTTCAGCCCAAGAAAGACATTTCACATAGAAAATTTCTGCCCAGGTGATTAAATTTTGGCAGTTACTGAACATAGTCTTGTAATGGCAATGTTCAACATTTTAACTCTACTTGCTTTTTTATTTGCAGTTCTAGAATAACGCAAATCATGTAATAAAAATGTGAAGTTTCAAAACACTGATGCCATTGTGATCAAATACACACAGAACTAGTAAAACACTTTTCTCCATTCTCCCCTCAAACAATCCATATCCTGTTCCATCTGATCCCTTAATTCATATTGACTATGCCCAGTCCTCTTCATCCATCAATTTCTTGTTCTCCATCCATCTGCAGACCCACAGTCCCATCAATTCTCAGTGCCCAATCCATTTATTGCCCCCAAACACTATCTGCCACAATTAATTCTTTCCACTAGAATCCTCTCCAATCATTTATCTGTCCCAACCCCACTCTGACCTACCTACTGCTCCCAGTGCTGCATTTGACCTTTCAGCCTCATCAGTCCAACATGCTTCCATAAGTCCATACTCTACTTCCAGTCCAGTATTCTCTCTGCCTACACTTCAGGCTCACCACTCAAATTATTCTCCCACGTCCCCCTGCTAGCTCCCAATCAGATTTACTCCCCAGGCTTTATCTGTCTCCCCAAAGCATATCCAATCCATCCTCTACAATGACATCCTCTACTATATTCTCCCTCTCATAAGCAATTTATTATCTGCCCCAGCAAACTAATCCACCCATGAAACAATTCTCTTTCTGTAGCAGCCTCTTTAACAAATTGACTTTTTCTTTAATTCCCCTCTCCAATGGATAGATTTCATCCTCTCATCCCAAGCAACTTTGGGCATCCTCCGCTATCTCTCTGTCCTCTCTCCCACTCCAAGCAAATTGATTCTTTTCAGACACTCGGTCTCCCATATCCCAAGGCTTTTTGTCATTGGACAGAGGTGGTGGGGTATTTCCCATCTTTGTACTTGGTGGCTATGTGGAGATTGTGAGACATTTTTTGTGGGACCCTCCCTCCTTGGCAAGCCAGGTCATGTACGACCAGTTCTGCACCTCTTCACCCTCCTTGCAGTAATTATTGCTGATCAGGGAACACCTCAGGTTATCACTGAGTTCCTGGTAGTAAACATTTGCAGCTGGAGAGGTACAGAGTAAGGATGTTAAGGACTAATCGACTATTTGACTATCCGATAAGCAAAGGCTTATCAAATAGTCGAGATGTCTAGTCGCTTCCCCTTCCCCTTGCTGCCTCTGTCAGGTAGAGGCAGCAAAGGGGGGGGGGGAAGAGGAGGTACTTCAAAGCAGCAGTGCCGCACAGAGCTCGGTACCAGCTCCGTGCAACACTGCCACTTTGAAATGTCATGGTGGGAGTCCCCAGCTGATCCCAGATTCTGCAGAAATGCTGCACAGGCTCCCCAGCTGACCCCAGCTCTGTGCAGTATTTCAAAGTGGCAGCGCCGCATGGAGCTTGGCGTTAGTGGGGGACTCTGAGTCCTCCACTGACTCCATGTCAGTCCCCGCTGGGGACTCTTGTACATTTCAAAGTGCATGGAGACCAGAGTCAGCAAGACTTCCTGCTGGCTGGGCTGCATGTGGAGTTCCAACTTTGAAATGCACAAGAGCCCTTCCTACGGCTCTTGTACATTTCAAAGGAGGAATGCGAAAGTGTGTATCGACTTGTTGAGTAGTCAATGGAAATTCCATCCACTACCTGACTAGTAAATTAATCTATATTTAACATCTTTAGTACAGAGTACTGCTCACACAGAGGGATATTCAGGGACAGGAAGCAAGTGGAAGAGGAGCAGTGAGGATGGGGATGGAAAGCTGGAATTCCTCTCCTTTCTGTAGCAACACATCTATTTTAACGTTTAAGTTATCATTGGAAAGAGTCTGAAAGATCTTGTTACCTAAGTTTCTCCTCCCTACAACAGTTCCCTAATGTCTCTTTTTTTAGTTCATCATACTCTGGGGTGCAAAACCTGAAAGTAGGAGAAATTTGATTCTATTGTTTTATCTATTTATCATACCTTCTAATAAATAGTCTGGTACATTTATATGACTGGGTTTTTGTGCATCCAGAGACCATACTTAAATGTTCAGAGACCTTTTTTCTTCCTCTTTAATTTTAAAAGAAACCATTCAAATGTTGGTAAAAAAGTATCATTAATGCAATATACTGGCTGAGACCCTACATACATTAAGGGTGTGTCTAGACTACAGGGTTTTGTCGACAAAAGTAGACTTTTGTCAACAAAACTATACCTGCATCTACACTACCGCCGAGTTCTGTCGACATAACGTCGACAGAACTCAGCAGTTTTGTCGACGGCGGTAAACCTCATTCTACGAGGTATAATGCCTTTTGTCGACAGAGTTCTGTTGACAGAAGGCGTTATTGCATCTACACTGTCCTTTGCGTCTACACTGTCATGTTGACAAAGCGGCTTGCTTTGTCGACAGAACTGGATGTAGTCTAGACACTCTTTGTCGACAGAAGCTTTGTCGACAGTATCTGTCGACAAAGCCTCTCTCGACAAAAGCCTGTAGTCTAGACATACCCTAAGCTATTAATATTGTGTATTATTGATATTTCTGTAGTGCAATGGTCTCCAAATTTTATGAGCACGCGATCACTTTTTGAATTTAAATGCAATCCAAGATCTACCTCAAACCCAAATATCCTTGCCCCACCTCCTTTGTGCTCCTTGACCTCTCTCTCTGAGGCCCTGCCCCTGATTACTCCATCCTCCCTCCCTCCCCCATCTTCACTCACTTTCACCAGGCTGGGGCAGAAGGTTGGGGTGCAGGTTCTGATCTTGGGCTAAGGGATTTGAAGTGAGAGGGGCTCTGACCTGAGCTTGGGGCAGGCAGTTGGGGTTCATGACTTTGGTAGGGGTTCAAGATGTGGACTCCAATTGGGCACTGCTTACCTCAGGTGACTTCTGGGTGGCGGTGCAGTGGAACTAAGGCAGGCTCACCCCTGCCCTGGCCCTGCACCACTCCCAAAAGCAGCCAGCAAACTTGCTCTACCCTTAGTCCTGTTGTACCCCCTCTCTGCTCTGTGGAGATAGGATACAGGGTGGGAGAAGGGGGCACCTTGACATCAGCACCATCCTCTCCCTCCCCTGTCCTGCACAGCAAGTAGGAGGCTCCTGGGGGAACAGTTCCAAGGCAAAGGGACAGAGATGCGCAGCAGTGGGAGTAGGAGCAGCTGAAGTGCCGGTAATTGATAGCCACATGGCCAAACCAGTTAGAATCAGCTGTCAGAGGCTCCAAGATCTACCAGTAGATCCTGATCTACTGGTTGGTGACCACTGATGTAGTGCCTAGAGGCTCAGTGTGCCAGACATTGTACGAACATAGTAAGAAATAATGCCTATTCTGAAGAGGTTGCAATCTAAACAGACAAGAAAACTAGGTATGGGTGGAGAAAGAGAGTTACTGAAAGGTGAATAGACTTGTGCAAGGACACACAGCAGGCCAATAACTGGATTAGAATCCAACTCTCCTGTTTGCCATTACAGAATAATATCCACTGTATTGACTTTTCAAAATAAGAAAATTCAGATTACAACAGCTAAATTGTTTATAATTCATTGATGTTCCATGTATATTAAGACATTAAAGTGTGGTTCTATTTTGAAAGTTGATTTAATAAAAATGGCATTGTAGGCTCGCTCCAATTCCATATAGAATGTCCCTAGTTTACTAAATAAAAAGGTTTTTGCCAGTCCTGCTCACTCACCCTAGCTTCTGAAAGTCAAGCTGTGTTCTTTTCTTTTCATCTATCACCACCAGTTAAATTAACCCAGATGAGATCTACTGTAAGTGCACATCTCAAATGCCTCCTGGTTGGGTGAGGAGTATCGAATAATGATGAACAAGAATGAAAGAACACAACTGACTATGAACCCATGTTGAGTGGCACAACAGGCTGTTGGAGAGAGGTTGGCTGGGGTACATTGAACAAATTTGCTATGGAATCAAAAAGTAGTCAATAGTTGTCCACATGATACTAAATTTGCAAACCACTTTTTATGATTGGACTATATCTTACAGTTAGTACCATGAAGAGTGCTGCAAAAAACCTTAACCATATGTGCAAATGGCCTGTGTTATAATTGACATGGAAACCCTAATTTAAATTGTTGCCTTCGAGAATAAAAATTTCAACTATAATATTTAATAGCAATTAGCCAAATTATGTATGGTCTCACAAATACATAAAGTCCTATTGTGATTAAGACAAGTTGTAACCATGTCCTTGTGGGTATCTCCTTGCCAATATTTTGTGTGATTTTAAAATATCACCTTTTGAATATAACAGCCAAATCAAACCAAACTATATTGTTTGCTATATGCACATACAAAGTCAAAAGAAAACTGAAATGTACCACTGCTTGCAGCTCATGCAGTGAAGGAATCATAGTCAGTGAACTCCTGCAGGGAATAAAGCAAAAATTTGCATTATAATTGTTTCCTACAGTTTCTTGTTCAGATTAGTGTGTACAGTATCTGGAAGAAAATAATGCACTTTTCAGCTGTAGTCATCTATGCACAGATTATGAACAGATAGTAACGTTTTCTCTGAAACTGATAAAAAAAAGAAGAGAAGTAGAGAATGGGAGGAGAAAACCTCAAGATATATCTTGCACAGTGGTTTTAGACTGCAAGACATTCTTGTCTTTGTTTGCTATATTCTTTAGAGTGATTCTGCATTTAAAGTATCTATTATACATTAGTGTACCTTAAAATAGAAGGTATTGTAGCAATAATAGCAGCCATTAGTAATGATTTTGCCAAAATCTTCCCCAAAACTATGCCAAACTGGAGGAACAGAAGAACTAGGAAACATCCCAATTTTGGTTTTTCATTTGATAAACAATACCACATTATTTTTCTCAACCACTCAGTCATCAGCACCTTCATGACAACATACAGAAAAGGACAGAGATGCCTGATGCCAAATGTTTGAACCCCTGTAACCCCTTCTGCCAGGTAATGCCAGCAGCAGCCAGTGCTGGGTTCATTATGTAGGAGTTCCTTTCCATCCTTCCAACACAGAACTGGCTTGAGCCCCCACCCAGTAATCTGGGAAATTCACACAACACCCCTGGGTGCCTCTGGGAGGCAATGCTTCCCCACTCCCAAGCACAGGGTCTGAGCATAGAAAAGAAACCTTTAATAGAAGGGGAGGAAAGTAACGTGGCATTGATTTGGAAAAACACCACAGAATTCATAACCAAAATGATGCGTAACAGTCCCCCCCCCCCAAGTAGGTTGGGGAGTGTCCTTTACCTCTCAGGTTCTTAAGGCCAGCAATGTAAATGTCCCCTTCACATGCCCACCCCACTCACAGTTGCTGCCTTTGGTCAGGGCAGACCCAAAGTTCAGAGGTGCATCCACAGAGTTTGTCTCCCATCCTGAGTGTGTGGGGGATATAAGGAGACATCTTACTCACTCTCCTGGTCACTCACCATCCACATGCTCACTGCCACCAGCTTGCTGGCCATTTGATTCACCTCGCTGCTGCCGCACTGCTGGCTGCTCAATGCATCTCTCCACCACCTCTCTCCTGGCTGCTCATTGTGCATCTTCTGCTGGCTTCTGGTGGATTTGGGCCAAACCTTGTGATTTCAGCCCTCAGTGATTTTAGCACAGTCCAGCCACAAGAAATTCCAGTGTCCACTGGAATAAGTTTAAAGTAATAAAAGAGACTCCTTAGAGTCTGTTCTAGTTCTATCAGGTTGAACCTGTCTTATAGCTCATGCCTGGAGGGGATACAGACTGCTGATTCAGAGTCCTCCCTCCCCAGTTAACTTCGCAGAGCTTTGGCAGTCGAGCCCTTGTCCGTCCAAGGTTCATTACACTGACAGTGTCTCTCCTTTTCAGTTGAGTGAAATACAATCTGACTTTTCTGCATTCCCACAATAACTGCAAGCACTGGTGACCGTATCTCACAATTCCTGCATTTAGCACTAACACAATTTGTGACCCTGCAACAACCAAATGGATTACCAGGGGCAAAACACCATTGTAACAATTGAATATCTAGCAGGCCTAAGCAAAGCAAGGGCAAACTGTATTTACATAAACACACCAAGGATTTCTTTCCCATTCCAGCTGGCTGTAATGGAAGCATTGATTCAGGGGACCCTGCTTACTCCCCTTTTATGCACTAAACCAATGTGTATTTTCTCTTCTGATACTGGAACATGGAGAAGAAACATCCAGCCTTAGCCCTTTAGTAGCAGCTCTGTTGGCTATGTCCACCTAAAAGGCTTCACTAGAATGATGGAAGCACCTACCCTAATAGATTTACTTTAAAAGAAATTTAAAAATAGTATTGGATTGAAATGTGCATTTAATACATCCAAACAACCTTATCTCCATCATTTTGTGAAACTGAGGAGACAGACATTTTTTCAGATGAATGCTCATATCAAACACTAAAAAGCATTAAAATGACATCACTACAGGGCAGAGGTAGGCTGTTTGGGTACATTAATTGTGCATTTCCACCCTTTATCATGTTTGAACTTTTTTTAACCTTAATTCTCCTGGGTTTCTATTCTATTCTATGCCTGTTCTTGGGGTAAGTACAATATTTTAAATTACTGGCATGTAGTCTCAACTCCAACCTAACAGAAATTTTGTTTATATAGAGAGGGCCTGATCCAACATCCATTCAGCTCAATGGCAATATTCCTAAAGTCTTCAAAAGGAGCAGGCTGAGCTTTAGTTATTCCATCAGTAATTCTGTATTTTTAAATTATTTTTATTAATTTAAGATAGACATTCTTTGTTTGTAAAAGGACTCTCAAATCTGTTACTGTAATATCACTAAACTCTATACTAAGCCCTATTTAACAGTTACAGTGCTTTATAAACATATTTTCATGGAAAAACCTAGGTTAGTTGCAAATGCTTAGTGTCTCCTAACTATCTAAGATTAAAAAAAATATTCTCTACAACATAGCTTTACTTGGGCTATTTTAGTGACTGACAAATTTATAATCAGTATAAATTTGTTTCCTTTCATACATTGCTTGTGATAGTACTCACAGCTTTCTTCTGTACATACTTGTTTATTCTACTGCAATAACATTATGTCATGGGTCCACTAACAATGAGCAGCACTTTACATGATTATACTAAAGATAAAACATCTTGGTTTTACCAGTTCTAAACAAGAGCTGAATGGACAATGTTACATAGTTGTGAAAGAGTGGTGGTGTATGCATACTCCATCCTGAGAGGCAGGGGTCCCTGGAGTGGACACCGCTGTTACCACTGATGATCTGCCAAGACCAAGTCAGGCGGTCATCACAGGGAAGCACAGCCTAATGGCCAGAGTTTATATGATTGTCATAAGACAGAGGTGTTGAGACAGCAGCCCCAGTAGGGGGCTCTGAGCCCACCTGACTCCACCAGGCCCCAATCCAGGGATCTGTCAGTGGTGGAGTGGTCCATCACTATCTCAGTGAAGAATCCAAACAAAACACTCCAAGCTCACTTGGGTAGAAGACAGCACTTGCACACCCTCCCAGGCTCACTTCCTACTGTCTCTGGTGGCAGGATTATCTGTGAGGCTTTGGGGTCCTCTGACTTCACAGCACAAGTCACTTCTCAGGGCTCCACCAGCTCTTGAGGCTCATTCCAGTCTCCTGGGTTTCTGGCTCCCGCTGACTGGATCTGTGGCTGGTCTGCTTCTGGAGCTCCTGCTGCAGGGCCTTCCTCCCCAGCATCCAGCCCAAACCAAGGTGAGTTGTTTCCTCTTATGTCCAGTATGGGCCTGGTGGGGGTGGGGAGGAGAGGGGGCAAGGCAGGACTTCCTCCGCCCACAGTGTATTAACCCTTCTGGCCCAGTATAGACACAAGGAGACATGCATTACATTGATTTCAGTGTCATACTTTATATAGGGCTGAATTGTGAGTTTGTAGTCTACCCTGAGTACATTGTTGCACTTCACCAGAGCATCCTGAGAAGGTTTCTTTGCTTCCTTGGAGAGGGAATAAGATGTACTGGGTCTAAAACTAGTAAAGCTACTTTGTCAAGTTCACTGAAGGGGATGGAACAGGAGAGGCGATAAGGCTCTCTCCATTTCCTGTAGAACCAGCCTATTCCTCCTCCCATATTGTTTTTCTTTGATACAGCTACAGTCTAAACCTCTCTAGTCTGATACAGGGGCAGCAGCACAGGAAGAGGCAGGTGGCTCCCTGGGTGCCACCCTTCCTGTGTGTGTAAAGGTGTAAAATGTCAGCGGTTACACATTTGCCAAAATAAACGCATTTTAGTACACCTACTATATAACAGTAGTGTGGAAAGTAGATTTTGCAATTTTGGAGGCACAGCCTGCACCACAATAACAATGAAATATATTATAACTTTAAAGCCTATTAATAATTACTGGGTTTGCAAATTGGTAACTAAAGTACAAACACAATAAGAAAGTAAGAATACTGCATGTATTTTAAAACAGTATTTTAAGAACTGTTTTTCTATTTTTTTTTATAATGGTATGTGATTATGAGATATTCTTGGAAAGTGTGCTTTGTTTTTTATCTTCCTCTAGTGGGTGGCTCATATACAGGGTAACAGTGTATTCCCTTACCTCAAGTATTAAGGGTTTGCTGGTAACTAGGGTAAAAAAATCCCCCTGATGTCCTGTACCTGGGGTTGTTTAAAAAAAAATCTTCATAGTATACAATTAAATGTATTATATTTAAATTTTGTAAAGATAGTGGAGCATATGAAATGTGAGATTTGCATACAGTGTTGTCTGTGCTATTAAATTTTTGTTGAGAGGTATCAAGGATAGGCCAGCTTTTGTGCAGATACTGTGTTTGGATTAATGAGGTTCCACTTAAAAAAAAAAAAAAAAAAGCCCTGATTTGGAATTGGCTCTGTGTTGGCAAACCCCTGCCTCCTTCTGGAGAGATGTTGATTTAAATGGAACTCTGAATGGATATGGGTGTGATCACTCAAATGGTCCTAAGTAGAGACAAAAGCCTTTCAATTGTAAGCTCCTTAATGCCTAAGGACTGTTTCTTTTTATGTCTATACAGCATAAAACATTTTGAAAACTGTTTATTTATGATAGATAATTAATATTTCAATATGTAATGTAACTTGATTGAAAAGTATCAGGAAGTAGTCTGATTTGTCACTGTACTGTGTTTATTATATGTATCTCAAAAGGAGATGATTGCAATGCTAACACTTATACCTTATTTTTGTGAGTGTAAATGCACCTACAGACCTTTTATTATAGTCTAACTGGAGGGCTGGTGAATAATCTCAGCATGGTTGAACAGCAAATGTTGGAGGATAATTGGATCTTCAGGCTAAGGTAGTATGAACATTGAAGGTCTCATGGGGAAGATTGATAGGTAGCTATTTTACATTGTGTTTAAAATTTGCTTTTTGTTTTGTTTTTGTTGGTTTTTTAGTAAGCATTTAGTTTTGAACTTTTAAAGTAATACTTAATTTTTGGCTAAAACTAAATATTGTCATTTAATGCTTCCTAAATTAAGTCTTTATGAGCACATAAAGGGTCAGTAAGCAGAACGTGTTGAGAAATTCATTTGGGAAATATGACAAACATCTTAAATAATATCCAATTTTAAAAGAAGTTCTTTGAACATAAAATTAAGTCTTATTTAATTAAGTCAGAGTATGTTCATTACAAATATAAATTAAGCAAAGCAATAAATTAGCTTAGTTTTTTATCACTGTTTTCTGGTTAATTGCTATTTTTATAAACTTACTGTGTTTTAAAGCCTTTCAAAAGCCAAGATAATCTCAAAACAAAAAACAGAAAATAATGATGGATCCAATCCTGCATTCTTTTATTAAGCAATATTGCCATTGACATCAGTGAGAGCTTTGCTTAATCAATAACTATTCTGTCTCCATTCACTCACTGTTGTCCATCCCTCCATCTCTTGTCTGATCTTGATAAGAAGTCTTTGTTATTATTTGTCAGACTTTATTCCTTTGTAATTTATCATAAGCACTTCAGACAGGGACCTATTTTCTTGCTTCCTTGGAAGTGCCCAGTAAAGATCCAGTAAGGCACTGCATGTCAACACTATAGAAATAAGCTGACCTAATTTAGGTCTTCACCATGAATTCTTCTGCCAACTAAAGAGGGTCAGTGTGGAAGGCTCAGAGCCACAGTTCTCAGCTCTGTAGAACTTCTCACCAGAAACCCAGCTGCCCCTGGGCTCTTGGCTACCCTGATCCAGACAGAAGTATGGTGCATCCACTTGGCTGTCTCAACTTCTGGGTTTCTGTTATAAATTTTGGGTTTGTGTTATCCCTCCCCAGTTCATCTGATGAAATGGGTTTTGCCCATGAAAATTCATGATACTATGTATATTTTTGTAAGTCTCTAAGGTGCCACAGGACTACTCATTTTTACTATGGATGGCTGTGGGGACCATCTGTACTCTGCACGCCATGGGCTGGGGTAGAGTGGGGCTCTCTGTTCTGCCTCTGCCCCCAGCACAATTTCACAGCTCCCATTGTCCAGAAATCAGCCAATGAGCACTGCCTGGACTGTGCTTGCAGTTCAGGCAGCATGTGGAGGCCCTTCTCTGGGGCACACAGTGCTCAGAGAACTCTGAAAAGCATGTGGGGGCACTGAAGGCAGGGAGCCTGGCTGGGAGCCACCTACGTAAGGTGCATGGGACACTGGCTGGGAGCCACCTACATAAGTGCCTCCCAGACAGAGCCTGCCTCTGGCACCTCAGCCCCTCCCTCTCCCAACCCTCTGCTCCCCTTCATGCACCCCACCCAAATCCTCTGCACTCCTGCTTCTCCACTCATATCCCCTACCAGACCTGCATCCCAATTCCCTGCCCCAGGTCACAGCCCCACTCATACACTCCCACAACCCACTCCTACATCCATAACTTTCCTGCACTCCTCCACCAGGTCAGAATCCTTTCCTGTACCAATACCCATATCCTCTCCTAGACCATGCACCCCCTCCTGCACTCCAATCTCCTGCCCAAGATCACAACCTCCTCCTTGTCCACAACTCCTCACACCCTCTGCATCCCAACCCCTTAACCCGAGCTCCCTTCTGCACCCATACTGCATCCCAGACCCCACACCTCCTCTATTAATAGAAGAGTGCGGCCCTTGACTACTTACTTCTTGGCATGGCCTCCCATCAAAAATTATTGCTCACTTCATCCTATAGCCTTTCCTTTACCACAGTGAAAGGCACTGAAAGTGGGAAGGTGCTGAAGCCTTTTCTTGCTGCCTTTCCCCTAATGGAGGGTTTCAGTGTAGCATGAGTCACATACTCTGCAGGCTGCCCTTCACCCTGGTGAATCACTGGTGGTTTGTCCTCCCCTGTAAGTGTGAACGTGGCTTATGTGACACTAAACAACTCATTGAGCTTGTCTATTGCTCAGTTTGTCCATCAATGTGAAGGAAACAATAATGTTGAGAAGTGCTTTTGAAAAAAAACACCAAGCGGCCTATACAGCTTCACAACTCTGTCCCAAGGGGCTAATTTTCAGAGGTGCTGACCCCTTGACTTCAGCTGATGATGAGGGTACCCCATAAGGCTATGTCTATACTATAAAGTGTTTGTTAGCACAGATATACCAGCATAGTCTTTTAGGGTACGTCTATTCAGCAGCATTATTTCAGAATAACATCAGTTATTTCGAAATAACAAACAGCGTAGCTACACTAAAAGCCTTTATTTCGAAATAATGTTGAGCTGGAGGACTTCTTACTCCGACTCATGGTAACCCTCATTTCACAAGGAGTAAGGAAGTCAAAGGAAGAATATTCTTCCTTCAACTTCCTGCTGTGTAAACAGCGTCAAAAGCTGAATTAAGCTATTTCGACTTCAGATACGCAATTGATATAGCTGAAGTTGTTTAATTTAATTCAACTTTAGGCCTGCTGTGTAGATGGAGCACCGAAGGAGTTATGCTGATGTGGAAACATCATCTTACTGAACCACATTAGCTATGCCAACAGAAGCACTCTTTTATCAGCATAGCTGCATCTATTCTGAGAGGTAGGTTGTAGGCATAGCTATATTACCTAGTGTTTCACCACTCAGACACACACAACCTGATCTATACACAGGTCGGACTTATCTAGCACCTTTGTGTCCTGAGTCGTTCCAAACAATGGGGTTTGCCAGACGAGGGGAGGTCAAGGCTCCCTACCTGGCTGTAGGCCCTGCTTCCGGGTGGAGCTGTGGTCCGTGCTGCCTGATGCTGCCTCCAGCCTTCCACCATGCCATGCCTCACTGGGGCTGCGTTCCCCCAGTGTGCCAGCCCCAGACAGGGGCCAGCCCTGCTGCCTCCAGCCCTAGCAAGGGCTGTGCCGCCACCCCTACGTTGCCAGCCTGGCTATGCACAGCTGACTCCAGCCCTGACCGGGGCTGCCCTCCGCCACCAGCCCTGGCCAGGACTGCATTCCTGGTCGCTGTCCCTGCTACCTCCAGCCCTGGCTGGGGCTGTGCTCTCCACCACGCTGGCCCTGCTGGGGCTGGTCTCCCTACCACCAGCCCAGCCTGGGCTGTGCTTCTGAACCTGGCCTGTTGGACCACGGATGTTGCCAGACCAGAGAGTCCTGGGATTTTAGAGGCTGAACCTGTAGCTATGCCAGTATAAGTATTAATTGTAGACCAGGCATAACTTATGAAAAGCATCAGACTTCAAAAGTGTAAAGTATCATTATTTATATGATGAACCATTTTCCTTGATAGTTACCCCGATACACTTATGTAACCTTATTAGTTTCTTTGGTAATATTTTATTTAAATCAAGGACCCGTAATGAACACTTTAGCAGATGTTCTATTATAAGCTATTGGGAAAACAAAACAAAACTTTTTCTGGATGACTTTTGCTTGGGTTCTTTATATGCTGTTCTGCTATTAACTACTCATGCTTATGAGGAAGCTTATTTTCCTGAACATGAGTGTTCACTGTTTAGTAAATCTCAATTGTATTCAGGTTGGGCTCTTCTCCCTTAGTCAGAGATGTCAGTTAACATTATCAACTTTCCCACATGCTGCTTTGTGCAATGCAGGACATAATTAAGGCCATGCAATTTGGCTTTTGTGCAGCCCTCTTGACCCTGCTACAGTACCTTCTATGGACTTCCATCGATGTGTTCATTGCTCTCTCATATTGATGTCATAATCAGCATCACTCAAGTATTTGAAATTACAACACAAGCATTTATAGATTATATAATCTGATAATGGAGAAGTAAAGTTGGTATGTGATGAATCAAAATACAACTTAGAATAAGAATGGAGATATTTGAGATTATATGCTTTTTGGTTCTGTGACTTTGATTCTTACTTTTGTTTGAGAGCCTCAGCATAGCTTTTTGTTTAATGACATTTTTCTAGCATAATGAGAAGTATAGATGTGTGTGGAGAATCTTTGATGATCCATTTCAGTTGCTGTGTCAGTGATGCCAGTAAGACCACTTGTAAAGCTGAGTGTGTGCATAAAGGTTGGCAGGATTTATACCTCTGTGCCCAAGTATTCTTTTGGGTGCGTCTAGACAGCACCCTTCTCTCGGAATAAGCTACGCAATTTGCGCTACGCAAATTGCATAGTTTATTTTGAGTCTAGGTTGAAAGAGCTTATTTTGAAATGTGGTGCTGTGTAGACAGGACCACATTTCAAAATAAGGCACTATTCTGACAAATTCCTTAATCCTTTTGGAACAACGGTTACAGGGATACCAGAATAGCGCACCCACTATTTCGGGAAATAGCGGGAGTGTTTAATGATGCAGAGTTACTATTTTGGGATACTTCTGGTATCCTGAAATAGCACCATAATCTAGACATACCCCAATTGGAGTATCAAAAGATATTGTGGGTTTAAAGGACAAGTGGAAAAAGTTTTCCAGATATTTAAATTAAAGGACATCTATATCAACTGTAACATAGTACACTAGTTTACATAGAATTTGTTGAAAATTGATCATCATTATTATAATTAGGATTAGAAGAATAGTAGATTAATAATTGATTACTTTATGTGTATTGATGCAAATGAAACATCTTAGACTAAATTATTCCACTTTTCCAAGTTTAAAACATGAATAATTGTGAGAGTCAATTACTTCTGCTGCATTTCCTATGCTATACCACAGGCTTTATTGATTGGTTTCAATTAATGTATGCCAGCAAGTAAATTAACATAGCACCTGAGGCATAATTCTCTTGTGGATCATGTACACTGACTTCTACTGTGCTTGCTGTTTAAACTCCTACTGAGCATATTGCTGGGAGGTACAATATTTTTCAGTCTGGACACGGACATTGCCCATGACTCTAATGACAGGTCATTTACAGCAAACCCATGTTTCACTCCAGAGATGTCTCTTTAAGTGACATCTTATCAATGGCAATTCAATTAGTCAGTCCTAAGACTCTGAGATGTATCTTGCATTGTGTCACCCAACACTATCTGGTTTGCATTTCAAATGGTAGTTTGTATTACTGTTATTCTTTTAGTTTTAATATACATAAATACATTTTTCATCTCTCATGTCCTCAGTAAAACTTGGTGAAAAGCACTGTTCTCCTTACAGTTCACCACCTTTGTGTATTATTTGTCATTCCCTGTTGTCAGCTGAAAAAGATTGATGGATTTGTACCGGGTACAGGAAGTTTCAGTGAGGACTCCATGGCATATCTCTTTGATTTTTTGTAGAACTGCACAATGATTAGCATGAGAAGAATCTCATTGTAGCATCTGAATTTTTCAGCGGTTTGCATTGAAATTGTATATTTGATATTTTATATAGGAATGCATAAATAGAAGAACAAGTTTGTTTCTATTGGCACCATTGTAAGTTAGAAACTAGATTTATGTTCAGCTTTGTGTGGCTACCCAAACAGTGAAGACAGACCAGGAAATCATCACTTCATATCATATAAGCCAGCTGAATTCCTAGGGAGCAACCCATATTGCACTCCATAAAAAGTGGTTCATATTCTATTCCTGAGGACTCCTACAGAAGTCTTTAGGCCAGAATGAGGCACAGCCGTATCTGGAGTGTGTGCTGTGACACTGTGCCATTACACTGTTCTCCAGGCAGGGCTGCATCTTAAAAAATCTCAGCCTGAGGTGATTACCCTGTTCAGAAAAAAAAGACTTAAAATTTAAAATTCTGTGAATGGCCATCAGAGCTTTCTTGCGCAAGAGCGTCCATGCAGAGTAGATGCTCTCTTGTGCAAAAGCACATCACTTTTGCTATGAGCTTTGAGGTGTGGACATGCTCTTGCGCAATAAGTTTTTGTGCAAAAACTCTAGCGCAAAAGGCTTCTTGCGCAAGAAGCATGTAGTGTAGACGTAGCCAACATGTATAAGTTTGGAGTAGTTTTCTGAACCAAATCTTACCCACCACTTTTTAATAGAATTTTTCCTGAAGTTCCTAGAATAGGGAACAGTAAGATACGGTGAGGCTATTGTATGCTGGATTGATGCAGATATGTAGGTGCAATCACTGGTGGAGCTGTTTTAGGCTTTTTCTGTGAAACTGTCTTTCATTAAAAGTGCCAATTACTGTTTCCATAAAAAGTTTAATGGAAGACTAAGTTCAACAGAAAACACGTTGGAAAGGTTTCTTGGTTTCTTGGATGGAATTTCTGGTTAACATGAGAGATATGTAGAGAGAGCACCACCACCTCAGAATAGCAAGTACTTAGAGCCTTCATATGGAAGCTGGGAGATTCAGATTCAAGTCCGTGGTATGCCTGATTGAGTAGGGGCTTCAACATGGGTCTCTTATATTCTAGGTGAGTGCCTTCACCACCGAGGCAACTGGCTAATTTGGGACAGCATGTGTGTTTGCTGTGTCTCTCTTGCTCTTTCTGATTTTTCATGAAAAATATTGAAAGGACATGCTTTTATGTCATTTTGAAATTGAAATATTTTTGGGACAAAAACATGTTTACCACCCAGCTCTGATCATAGATTCATTTACAAGAAGGTTTATGTATCACCATATCTATTCTTTCTATCTTGTTTGTTCTTCAAGTTTTTCATAATTGAGAACTGCCAGTCAAGAATGAAATCCTCCGGAATCACCTGGAGTTTTGCCATTGACTTCAATGAGATCAGGGTTTCATGACAGTACTTTTATTACTCATAGGAACCTTTCATTGAACAGTGTTTCAGTGTAGCTGTTAGGTAAGAAGAAAATTTATCACACAATTTAGAGGGTGGAGTATTTGCATCAACATTTTGAATACTCCAAAGTTATGGGCTTGTAACTGAAATCTAGAGTTTTGTGTTTGATATATTGTAAAATGTGAAGCTATTTGTGGAAATAGGAGTTCAAACACCTTCAGTATTAAGAGGTGTTTGGGCAGAGAAATTTGATTTGAGCCCATCTCAAAATAAAATATAAAGGCCATATATTCAAACTTACAGGTTGTGGAAGTTACGTTCTGAAATCCATATTTAGGTACTTAAATCAAAGAGATCTGATTTTTGAGAGGTTGAAGCCTCAGCTAGTGCAAATTGGTAAAATTTCACAGAATTCAGTGAAGATAGACAGATATACATCAGCTCATGATTTGGCTCAACAGGGATGGTACCAAGATATATTATTGAATTTAACAGTAGTGGTAGGCAGGGCTGGCTCCAGCCATTCCTGCGCCCTAGGCAGTGGGAGCGACGCATGTGCGGCTCCGCCCCCGGGCACACGGCACATGTGCGGCCCCACCCCCCGCCGTGCTGTGCATCTTACAGCTGCAATCGGGCGCGTGGCACCTGATTGCAGCTCTAAGGGGTGCCGCACGGCCCCCGGCCCCAGGCGCGTGGCACCTGAGAGCCGCTCTAAGGGGCGCTGCGCAGCTGGGTGCGCAGCACCCCTTACAGCTGCCATCAGGCACCCCCCATAGGTTGGCGCCCCGGGCAGCTGCCCGGCTAGCCCCCCCCCTTTAATCCGGCCCTGGTTGTAGGTGTTCTGAACCTTTTGAGAATCAAGACTTTGATTCCAATGTCTAAATATGGATTATGGAGCCTAATCTAGGTAATGAATATTAGAGCTAATGTTATACCTAAATTACATAGAGGTGCATATCTATTTCGATTTTAGACTATGGGCTAAATCCACAAAGAGGACAGACCAGTATTACAATTAGGGATGTTAAATATCGGTTAATTGAATAGTCAATTAACCTCCTTAATTCTTATCAGTTAGTCAACTACTCTATAGTGCCTGGGAGTGGGGCTGGCAGCCAGTGCTGTATCAGAGACAGCAGCATGGGGTGCTAGGCAGGAGCTGGTCTTCAAAGGGAGCCAGTTTAAAAACCAGCTTCCTTTGTGGACCGGCTGCCTGTAACCCCATGCTGCTGTGGGGGTCTGAGCTCCCAGACCCAGTTCAAGCTAGACCAGAGCTGGACTGCCTGTCCACCCAGCTCCTAATACATTTTAAATGCAGAGCCGCAGCAGGAGTAGGTTCTGGACCTGGCACAAGCCAGGACTGAGCCGGGCTGCTGGCTAGCCTTCTAAAAAATGTACTGACAGGTTGGGGGAGGGGAGGAATGCGTGTAGTCTATAGCAGTAACCCATAAGCTTTTGCTTATCGGTTAATCAGTTAGTTGAGTATGCTATTACATCCCTAATTACAATATCAACTTTCAGGTGTCCTGCAGCCTTGACGTGGGCCTCTAGGCTTCTTATACAATGCATGAGGAAAGGTCAGCACTTAAGAATGACACTTTCAAAAACCAGCACATTGAGGAAATGAGGAGATTGGCTGAAATTACACACCTGCAAGGTAGTTAGATAGCTAATGCAAAAGTCCTCCATCTCCTTGAGTCAAAATTATTGACTCTCTCCTGGAGTTAGGCTCATGAGCAAGGTTGGCCCTTTCTCACAAAAAATAACAACAGTGGTTTCTCCACTGACAGTAGGTCAGTGGCTAGTGCATTCACCAAGCATAACCTCATAAACCCCACTTGGCCTGATGTGGAGAATGAACTTGAAAACAGGTCTCCCACTTCTTAGGTGACTATTTGCCTAAAGAGACATTTTCACGCTGTCTCTGACCCAATGACTATTTCATACAAAGTGGAACAGCTTCAACAGAAGAACCAGAGAGAGCCCTTTTCCCCCTACACTCTAAAAAATACCCTGGTGGCTCAGGCACTCATATGGGAGACCTGAGTTCTATTTCCTCTGCTACATCAGGTGGAGTGAAGGATTCAAATTTGCATCTCCAATATCTTGGACTCTTATGTACAAGGGGGACACAGAGACCATCTCCTCTGTTGACTGAGGCCTGATCTGGAAGAGACGTTCTGAAAGCACCTATCAGATGGACCCCCCCAGGTGTAAAGACAGGGGAATGCCTATAATATGAGGATCCTGTAGCAGCTTAAACATGAGGTAGGTGCTGGGCATCAGGCTTTAGGTGACATTGTCCATGTCCATCAGTACATATTTCGGGGACTTTATCAGTTGAAGTTTATGCAACCTCATGATTAGGCAGTAGCTGGGGATCTAACACTGGGATTTAGGCACCTAAAGTGTCAGGTACCTAAATCTTTATTTATTAATCTAGTCTTATGCATCGGATTCCCCATTGCGAAACTTCAGTTTCATGATGAATTAACATCATTTACATCTGTGAAATCACATCCATGTTAAGTGGTCTAGAGGAGTGGAGGATCAGGTCTTCTGATTGACTTGCTATCCATTTTTCTTTGATTTTATGTTTTATGCTAAAATGTTTCTGAATCTTAGTGAGATTTTTTTTCTAAATCAATACCGGCACTCTCTTCTCTGCTTATTGTGGTATGAGGCAATCATGACTTTGATCTAGAGATTAGTGATAAAAAAGCAGTGGGCCAAATCACAGTGTAATGTCATTGACCTTTTGACTAAATGAGTCCTAGCAGCCAGCACTAATGATACAGGTTGAACCTCCTGAATCTGGGATTCTCTGGTCCAGCAACATCCATGGTCCAGCATAACCACAGATGTTGCTGGACCAAAGAGCCCTGGAGCCAGCTGAGACAACGCAGGGACTGTGGAACCGCAGTTGGGCCAGGTGACATCAGGGAAGCCCCGCCCTGGCCAGGGAACCTCCAGAATCTGCAGGGCCAAGCAGTGAGTCCTGGCCACAGCTGGGGAACCCATGGCTGCAGCAGGGCTGTCAGCGACTGGGTGGCCCTGACCAGGAACCCCGGGAAACCACTGGTGGCAGTGGAGTCAGGGTGACCAGATAGCCTCTGCCAGTGAATCCCTGGCTGAAGTGGGGCTGGTGGAGGTGAGCGTCTCTGGCTGGGGAACCCACGGAATCCCCAGCAGCAGTGGGGCAGCCCTAACAGCAGGGTGGGGTGGCTGGGTGTCCCTAGCGCCAGTGTCCAGGAAACACTCTGTGGCAGTGGGACCAGCAGCAGCCAACTGCTGGAACCCCAGGAAACCCTGGGGCAGCAGGCAGGCAGTCAGGTAGGGTGCTCTACCGGGCCAGTGTTAGGGCAGGGAGCCCCTAGCACAGGAACCCAGGGGCAGCCAGCAGGGAAGCACTGACCTCCCATGGTCCGGCAAATTCCCCAGTCCGGCACAGCTCAGGTCCCGAGGGTGCTGGACCAGGGAGGTCCAACCTGTACAAATCTTGATAAGTAACATCAGGAAGGGCGTTATTTTTATTTTAAAAATTATTTTTTGTTTGAAAATAGGTAGGAAAAGTGCTCCTTTACTGTCTTTATTATAGCCTAAAAATCTTGTTTTTATTTCAAAATGACCATTTTACCCAATCTCTTCTGGTCTGAATTCATAGAGATCAGAGACAAAATAACTCAGCAATATAAAAAAGAGCAGCTATATTAACATATGCTGATATCATAGAATCATAGAGCTGGAAAAGACCTCAGAAGGTCATCAAGTCCAGTCCCCTGCTCTAGGCAGGACCAATCCCAACTAAATCAACCCAGCCAGGGCTTTGTCAAGCCGAGACTTAAACACCTCTAGGGATGGAGACTCCACTACTTCCCTAGGTAACCCATTCCAGTGTTTCACCACTCTCCTAGTGAAATAGTTTTTCCTAATATCCAACCTGGACCTCTCCCACTGCAACTTGAGACCATTGCTCCTTGTTCTGCCATCTGTCACTACTGAGAACAGCCTTTCTCCATCCTCTTTGGAAGCTCCCTTCAGGAAGTTGAAGGTTGCTATCAAATCCCCCTCACTCTTCGCTTCTGCAGACTAAACAGACCCAACTCCCTCAGCCGCTCCTCATAGGTCATATGCTCCAGCCCCCTAATCATTTTGGTTGTCCTCCGCTGGACCCTCTCCAATGCGTCCACACCCTTTTTGTAGTGTGGGGCCCAGAACTGGGGCCCAGATATGTTTGGGTAAGCCTGATAAACAGGTGCAAACTTCCAAAGTGGGTTATATAATATATTTACTTACTGGTACTGATTCATTCGGTAAATATATTATATAAGAATATAATGCTATATTACTGCCAGTACTGAATCATGGCAAATCAGATCTATAACTACACAACAACATGGGTCTAGACCTAAGATTTGATCCATCTGTATTCCTGCCACCACATTTTATCCTAATGGTCCATCTTGCAAACATATATATACAATTATTATTCCTATGTACAATCCCACTGATATTAGTAGAACACCATTTGGGAGTACATATGAACCATCAGCTTTAAAATTCCACGTCTACTGCAGCCAATTTCCTGCTCTCAAACATTAATTCTCTGAATAGATTTCCAGCATAAAGGACACAAGGTATCTAAGGTTACCACACTGTGTAGGAGCATGAGTTTATCAAGGGAGCAGATCAGGTGCAAAGAATTCTTTTTATATTTTTGTTTCTTTGTTGAGGTTATGGGAATCTTGTTTTTGCTTTTTACAAGTTTAAAGTATAACTCTGGTTGCATTTAAACATCTACAAAATATTGGAATTTTTAGTGTGCTATTGGAAAATTCTATTTTTAGTGAAATATATTTGATTAAGGCTGGATCCCAGAGGAATATTAACCCACATGACAAAATCATTACTTAGTTTGGCAGAAGTATAGCACAGTTGACAGAATCTGCTTAGGGAGAGCCTGAGGACAAAGCTAACATGGGGAATAAATTCACCTTTGACCTTAAGCAAAAGTGATTCCTTTAGGAGTTAGGAATGAGAGCATCGTCATAAAACATTCCATCTGTTCAAACACTGAACATCCTAATATTGGCCAAGAGCTTGCTAAAATCTGGAGCTTTATTAAAGTATCTGATACATTATGGTACTATTTATATTTTTAAGGAGAAATTATTTACCTATTCCCCAATCCTGCAAAGATTTAAACACATGTTTAATTTTTCACTGTGAATAGTTCCACTGACTTCACTGGAATTACTTGCAGTGTAAAAAGTTAAGTATAACTGATATGTGTGTGTTAAAAATGCCCTAATACCCAGTCACAGATGATGAGTCTGTTACAGCCCCAGCTGAAGAGCCTTGCATTCTAGTTTAGCAGCCTGGACTATCCTGGAGATCCCTGCCTCAATCCCTTATATGGTGGTTATTGCATAAGTGCAAATACAAAATGTTCTGATATCACAGCTTTAAAGATTATTATTTACAGTATATATGTATATTTATTCATTATATTATACAATTAAAGGTTAAACAAGGGGAAAGGATGTTACCCAGTTTTGTAGTCCAGAAAGTGCAGGTTCAGGGGTTTGCGCAGCCTTCTAGTTTGTGATGTGTCTTTACACAGTTCTCAGTATTATAACTTCCACATCTGTGGCTTTCAACATAGCTTTTTGATTAACAGCCTTCTAGACCAATACTTAGTCCTTTTGTGTGTGTGTGTGTGTGTGTGTGTGTGTGTGTGATAAATATTTTATTGATTTTCATAAGCAATACAAATTACAAAAAAGAAAATGACTTGCAGCTTGCTTATTTAAAATTCTCTCATTGTTGTAAATAAACAGGAACAAAGCACAGAGAGAAGTTTAAACAAAGCAGGGATAATGAAGTATTTAATTCTTAAAGGAAATGTGGGATATGAACTACAATTGGATAGCAAGTAGCATCAGTGGCCTGAGGCAGCAGCATGGTGACAGTGATTAGAAAAGCAGTGTAGAAACATTTTTTTTTTTTTTTGCTTTCCTTTCCTTTTCTGTTTTGACTCAGAGGATTCATCAGATCCTCAAATGACCACCGCTAAAGAAATATTTTAATAGCTTCCCATTAGACATTGTCTGTTTACAAACTTCTTTTCCTGTTTTAAAGTGCTTGGATGGCTCAGGATAATGCAGAAGATCATAGATGACCTCAGGAGGCCATCTAGTCCAGCTCTCTGCTCCAAGCAGGACCAACCCCAACTAAATCATTCCAGCCAGGGCTCTGTCAAGCCTGGCCTTAAAAACCTCTAAGGATGGAGATTTTATCAACTCCTTAGGTAACCCATTCCAGTACTTCACCACCCTCCTAGGAAAATAGATTTTTTTTCCCCCAGTATCAAATCTAGACCTCTCCCACTGCAATTTGAGCCATTACTCTTCATTCTTTTGTCTGCCACATCTGAGAATAGCCTAACTCCACCCCTCTTTGGAGCACTCCTTCACACAGTTGAAAGCTACTGTCAAATGCTCCCCCATTCTTCTCTTCTGCAGACTAAATTAGCCCAGTTCCTTCCACCTCTCCTCATAAGTCATGTGCCCCTGCCCTCTAATCATTTTCATTGTCTTCCTCTGGACTCTCTCCAATTTGTCCACATTGTTGTGGTAGTGGGGGGGCCAAAAGTAGACACAGTACTTCAGATGTGGCCTTACCAGGGCCAAATAGAGGGAAATCATCACTTTCCTCTATCTGCTGATTGTGCTTCTACTAATGCAGCCCAATATTCCATTACCATTCTTAGCAACAAGGGCACATTGTTGACTCATATCCAGATTCTCATCTACTGAAATCCCCAGATTCTTTACTGCAGAACTGAAACTTAACCAGTCGGTCCCCAGCCTATAGCAATACATGGTATTCTTCCGTCCTAAGTGCAGGACTCTGCATTTGCTGAACCCCATACATTTTTTTTGCCTCAATCCTCCAATTAATTTAGGCCACTCTAGACACTGTCATTACCCTCCAGCATATCTACCTCTCCCCCCAGTTTAGTGTCATCTGTGAACTTGTGGAGGGTACAAACCACCGTAATTGATATCATTATTGGAGATGTTGAACAAAACTGCCCCAAGACCAACCTCTGGGACATTCAGCAGCCAAGTAGACATCAAACCATTGATCATTACCTGTTGAGCCTGACAATCTAGCCAGCTGTTTATATTTCTCCCATATTTTTTAAAAAGTCCCTTCTTAAAGGAAAAATTTAACTGGGGTAATCAGCAAGGATTTCAAGTTCCCTTGATAAATTCATATGCCTGCTGAAAATTTGGGCATCTATTAATTCTATTATAATCATCAAGTAATTTCTTTTTTTTTCAGACCTAGATAGATACAGCTGTGTGGGAGATTAAATTATTTCATAAACCCTCAGAAATTTCTCTAGTATCTCTTTTCATTTGTATCTCATATTTTAAACAGGATTTGAAATAGCAAGTTCTTCCCAAGTGTATATAGAGCTAATGGTTCACATATTTCATATTCTGCCATGTACTTTACAATCTAGTATTAGGTATTTGAAGCTGGTAGGAGACGAGACTATTAATTTGGAGAAGGTTGATCCTCATGTGCCACCTTTCTAGGAAATTTGATAGTCACTTGCTTGTTGTCATGTGAAATATCTATTTGTATATAAAAATTGAGATTATTCAGACAGTGGCAAGGGGCCTGGGACAACAATCAGACTGTAATAAATTTGTGACCTACCAAGGTCAATATCACAGATGCTATATTGCTCTTTTTAAATGTCTGCCTCTAGCCAATGGGGATATCCCAACCAACTTATTATTTATACACCTTCCATTTATAGAACAGATTATTCTGTGTTTATTTTTGGTTTGCACCTGACACTGAAACTGAAAGCTGTCGTTTTTCTTGCCTTTTTATCACCACATTCTCTTGATAGACACTGTTGGATTTAGAATACCCAAGTCTTCCTTGGCCTTGTCCAAAAATTCCAATCTTCATTTCATTTTTGTTTTTTTCATTCTTGAATATAAATTTCTCTATAATGGTCACAAAGGCTGTATATACTTCCGATCAATCCAAACAAATCACTGCTAGCAATTTTGTGAAGCTCCGCTATCTTCAGTACACTGAACTGTAATGGTGTTCCCCCTCCAGAACTAAAGCAGCCAAGAAATGCTGCCCATATTAATATGGAATAAAACTACAGGCTGAACCTCTGTAGTCCAGAACTCTCTGATCTGGCAACATCCATGGTCTGGCATGATTTTAGTTAGCTGGATTTCCACTTATCATGGGTGTGGCCAAATTTTCTGTGGTCCCATAAAGTTTGTTTAAAGCCACCAATCCTGGATCTCAGTGTTTTAGCCTGTTATTTAGCTCTAATTTACCCCTATATGTCAGTAAGCAGTGGAAGTGTTGGCAGTGCTTCTAGACAATATTAACCTTCCATGATTTAGCAAATTCTCTGGTTCAGCACTGGTCAGGTCTTAAGGGTGCTGGACTAGAGAGGTTCAACCTGTATGACTTCATTCCCTTCCATCATTTTTATATCTGGTTAAAGAAAAGAGAAAACAGCTAAAAATGTCTTATATTGGAAACAGTCATATACAACTAAAAAGAGTAAGGACACCAGTTTCTGAGGTTAACCGTCCAAAAATGTGAATGTACTGTTATTGAGATTTTCAAAACTGTACAGAAAATGTAGTTATTGTTGTTCATGGAATTGTCTTGTATTGAAATAGGTCACTTTAGTGGAAGTATGATCCCCTCAATAAGTCTCAAAAATTGGAAAGTTTTTGTTAAAAGAATATTCTTTAGGAAAATAACTTGAGGCCAGATTTTTACCCCCTGCCTGCCATGGTCAGGTTGGAGCAGCCCCTTTCTGCAGCAAGCCCGCTGGACAGAGGCTGCTTCAGACATCTGGAGCACCCCTGCCTGTGGTGTGCTGGGGACTGCCATGAACAGAGGATGCTCTGGGCAGCTGGAAAACCCCTGCCTGCAGTGTGCCTGTGCCCAGGGTGGACAGGGCTGTTCCAGCCCCACCGGTTAACTGGAACCAGTAAGCATCATCCATTAAAGCTGATGCTTACTGGTTAACCAGTTAACTGATTAAACTCTCTAACTCCTATGCATGGGTGCATCCAGAGGGCTCTGTGTGCTGCTCATATCCCAAGCACTGCCCCCATCACTCTCATTGGAAAGTTCAGCCAATGGGAGCTGCAGGGATGGCCTCTTTCAACTGGGGTGCGGGGGTTGGGAGAGCAGACCACAGAACTGCCTGCCTGACCACACCTGTATGTAGGAGCCAGATGAAATGCTGCTGCTTCTAGGAGCTGCTTGGGAGCCCAGAGCCTGCAGCCCTGAGACCCCGTGCCCCAGCCCTCATCCTCCTACTAACCTCAGTCCTATGCCAAAACACCTTCCTGCACCCCAAGCCCCTCAACCCTAGTCCTGCTCCACAACCAGCACCCCTGGTTTTTGCTTCTCTTGTTTAATATAATTTTATCAGGGATTCTCTGGCACAAGAGCTCTGTATCGGCAAAATTTGTCTTTTCTCAGTTTAGATGACTTTTTTGTCCACTGCAGCATTGTCTACAGCTGTATTTGAAGAAGTTAATGTTATAAACACCAAAGAGGTATATTTAAAACTTATCCTGCAGCTTTTTTAGGGGTTAGCCTCATAATATCATTATTCAGTTTCTGCCTGTCACATCTCTTTGCAGTTTGAATTCTCTTACAGGGTGCCTAGGATCTGGCTAAGTCTTTCATTTGGTATTTAATGTGTTCTTTCCTTTTTCCCCTAATGATATGGATCCAAATACCTCTATAAAAAGAACAGACCTGATCTCATAATTCTCACTTGCACAAGGCATCTTATCAAAGGTAAAGGCACTTGTTTTGTGAGTATTAGTTCAGTAATACTCACAGGATGTATTGTAGTCGTCATTGCAGAGTATCTAAAGTCCTGATTCAGCACAACATGATAAGTTATTTGCTCAGTTGGAGTTGAAACACCTCATGGAATCATCTAACTCATATACTCATATGAGTTTATACTCATATGATATATATCAGTATTTTTCTCTCCACCATCATTGATGAGAATTTACTTAATATGGGAAAGTTAAGTGGAGGTGTATTTTTCTGCTGATTGTAAAAAAACTATAAAATAGGTTTCTGGGGAGAATTGTGAGATTTTTTTCTTTTGATGACAGTATATTTACAGTGCAAATTGAACCCACTGGTGAACTGGTTAAGCAGGAAAATTCTCCCTAGGGTCATAGACATTGAACCAGCAGACATTTTGGAGCCAACAACTTGAACTCCCTACAATAATCATTTTTCTTCACATGCCGTATTGTGATTATATCCAGAGGATATTAAATACAGAGATAGAAAGCCAGTTTTAATGGCAACCTACCAACTATAATCACCTGTTCAAACTGCCAAATTTGTGTCCCTGTGAGAGTTCCTTTGTATTGAACATGCTGAATGCAATTTAATCAAACTAAAGAGTTTCAAAAAGATGCCATAAATAATACTCTACAACTACTCTCATGCACTTCTCTGACAGCCCCAATAGTTTATTCTCTTGCTTTACATTAGCCACAGAATCTCAGTGTCACCAGCCTGTAATATGTTAGTGCAAAACAACTGAATCTCAGCAGAAAACAAAACAAAACTTGATTGATAAACCTACTGTAAAAAGGGGAAGCTTGAGATCAATCTGTATGCTACATTGCTAAATTACTCTTGCTTTTTTGAGGCATTTGGCATGTAAACGTAAAGTTGATGCCATTTTTTACATCCATTTGCAAATAGCATCATATAAACTTCTCTATTATGACAGTCCCTGGTTTGACACCATTGTAGTTTGAACCCACGCAAAATAAACCCCCGTGCTATCCCTATTTGTACTTCACTACCTAGTTTCCCACCCCTCTGCTTCAGAACCTCTCTGATTTGCAGAAAGAGGAGGAACTGGAGAAGTGTTAATTCACAACATCCCTGTTATCTATTGGCATGGAGCATGATGAGAGCAAAAGTGCAGGGAATGCATGTGTACCCAAAATGGAATACAGGTAGGGATGGCAAATCTTGAAATTCTCCACTTATAAAGGGTAAGTAATTTCCTGTTTGGTAAGTAAGATCCCTGTGATTTACTAGAAATATTCAGTAGGGCCTAAAAAGTGATATTTTTACTCCAGTCTCTTTAC
Organism: Rafetus swinhoei; assembly: GCA_019425775.1. Taxonomy (NCBI): domain Eukaryota; kingdom Metazoa; phylum Chordata; order Testudines; family Trionychidae; genus Rafetus; species Rafetus swinhoei. The sequence goes on along the minus strand of CM033437.1, from coordinate 181,558,421 downwards.
AAAAATTGTGGCTCTTCCAAGAATAAGAAATTACAAGTTGGATGTCCCTAGTCCAGCATGATCAGGACCTGAGCAGTCCGAAAAAAGGGGATTTGCTGGACAAGGGGAGGTCTCCTGCCATCGGCCCCCTTACCTGCCGCTGGCTAAGCTTCCATCCCCAGACGGTCAACCTGCCACCAGCCCTGGTCCAGCTGCCTGCTGGGCTGCCGTGGCTTCCCTGCTGGGTTGCCACAACCCCAGTTTCCCCCTTGTTTCAGTGCAAATATTATTAATCCTCATGTCTTTTGATTATGGAAAATACATTGTTCTTGAAAATTGTAGATGAACAAATCAGGGTTTCTGAACAGAGTTTGAATGTCTTACCAGCAACTGAAGTATTACAGCTGAATGAAGTTCTTTGTGAAGCTGGGTGGAAAGCTGAGATTTTAAATCTAAAGTGTACTTTTGATTGTCTAATATTTGATGAGATTACAACTTTTACTCTCCTTTTTAAGGGGGCATTTATGTTAAGTTCTGCTTACGTTTTCCTGTAATCTATTTTACAAAACATGCACGCACACAAACACATCCCAGAAAAAAACAAACCTTTAATATCTTAAAGAATAAAAGAAAACCTCAGACATTTTTAGGTAATATTAGTTATGAAGACAAATGTAGATATTCTTGAAATGAGGACTGGTATGGAATATGACATCTCTATACAGTTTCCTTATGTAGTCCCACATTAGGCAGTGATGAACAACTAAACACAAGGAAAAAATAGTGCTTGCCACAGTAACTGATGTATAATTGTATAGCTATAATGGGATAAATAGAAAGAAAAATGAAAGGGTGGAGAGGCATCCCATCATGGCTAGTTACAACAGTACCCTGTACACTAATGTTATATTTTATGGTTATTTATCCCCTGGCACTATTTAACACCACCAATTTTGAAGATAAATGTAGTGAAAGCATTTTTATCCCACTGCTATGAAAATGTGCTTTTAATAGATTTAGTTTTTCTCTGGTCATACAGAGGAAATAGAAGGATTTTGCAGATTTCTAAAGGACCATATTATTTACAGAGTTTAAAATGTCATAAAGCAGCATGAAACACTATAGGGAGTCTGTGCAGTAATTGGAAAAATGTTTCATGCTAATGTTTGGATTGCATTAGTGTGAGCCATTGGCACACATTTGGTGATAATAAACAAGTCTTTTCTTAATTGTAATTATAGCACAGGCTTTGGAAAAAGGTACTTTGGTCAGTATGGGTAATGACGTTTTAATGCATTTAAGACAAAGATGGTTTCCCTAATAACTAAACCTAGCTTGCATAGATTGTTAACAGACCAGCAAGATTTTTTTTAAAATTACTGTAATTATAACAAGGTTGATTTTTCTTACTGAAGCAATACTGTGATGGGTGAAATTATGTACTTCTTTACTCAGGCTAAACTCCCACTTGTACACTAAGGGGTCAGAGTCTGATACCTTTACAGAAATGTACCATGCTCTTTGACTTGTTTAATTGATTACAATGGGGCTGTTCATATAATAAGGTGTTAATCAAAATAATAAGGGTAACAGAATCTGAGCGATGGGAATTTTGAATAAGTAAGAAATACAAGTTTTTAGATCCAATTATTGTAATTTTATTCCTCCTGACTATACAAAAAATCACAGTGAATTGGATTGTCCTAAGCCATAGAGTTCAGATTTGTATTAATCTATAGATTGAAACTTCCCTAAAGTCTCTGGCTATCTTGATTCAGCAGCATTCCATCTCAGGGTATGTCTACACTTGCAGCCTATTTCGGAATAGGGCTGCAAATGTAGGCATTCGGAATTAAATCAAGCCGGGATTTAAATATCGCGCATTTGCATCTTCCCAACGAGCGCCATTTTTGAAATTTACAAGCCGGAATAATTGCTCGCGTCTACACACGGCAGTGAAAGCGGGTGTTGAAATAAAGCCCTATTTTGAACTACCTGTTATTCCTCCTGCAATGAGGTTTAACAGGTAGTTCGAAATAGAGCTTTACTTCGAACGCCCGTTTCACTGCCTCATGTAGACGCGGGCAGTTATTCCGGGCTTGTAAATTTCAAAAAATGGCACCCGGCCAGGAAGATGCAAATCAAGCATGGGATATTTAAATCCCGGGCTTGATTTGCTATTCCAAATGCCTACATTTGCAGCCCTATTCCGAAATAGGCTGCAAGTGTAGACATACCCTCAGTGTATTATAGAATCAGCCTGAATCACAAAGTTCAGATTCTGAGCTGGAAGCAGATGTGAATTCCCCCAGTATGGCTTGGGTGCTTATTGTGAAAGCAGAGAAATAACCTACTGTCTCTTGTTGCTTGCTTACTAAATGATAAAAATATAGTTTGAAAAATAACAGAATCCTTTGATCAGAATCCTGTGGACCATGATTGGACATGACAGTAAATGTATCTGAAGCATGTTTTTTGGGGGTGGAATCTGTAAACACAGGAGACCAGAAAATATGAAAATAAGGCATCTAAAGGCATGTTTTCCGCTGATATCAAATTAGGTTATGGATGAAATGCAAGAAACTAATCATAGTCTGTAGAGGTATGCCAATATACCTTAGTACTCTATCAGGACAAGCCTCAAAGGTGGCCTAATCATATACTCTAGGTTCAGTTGGATTTTATACTTGCTAGCTGCCTCTCTTCACTTTCAGCTTTGCCTCTGCTGTTACTGGAACATAACTTGTATGTGAGTTTCCATCAGACCAATGTATTAGAGTGATGTCATCATACCATAAACCATCTACAAAATAGTGAAAATGATTGTACACATAAGTTTGGATGTACAAACTTACTTAGATGTTGCAATGACTGTCTTTTAGGTGCCTAGAAAATCACTGGGACAACAATGTCATCCTTGCCATTATGCTAGGTCATAGAGCCCTCTAACTAGCCAATGTGAGATGCTGAGAAGAGAGGCATGTCCTTGCCTCTCTTGTAGAGTCAGGAGGCTAAATTTGCGTTGTAAAGTTAATTTACCAGATAAATCAGTATTGGTGCCATTCCCTAAATTATCAACTTTATAAGATATTTTTGGTTAGGATGGCCTTTTTTGTGTTCCATTATCTCCTTTTAACACAGTTTATGCTTACTTTGTGAGCTAGAGGTGAACTTGCTGGGTGATCTAGAACCTGAGAGTTGCATGTCTGAGACTCATTGAATTTGAGTTTAGAAGAGACCAGTGTGATCCTCTAGGCCAGTGTTTCTCAAACTGTGCTCCGTGGAGCCCCAGGGCTCCGTGAGACATCTCCAGGGGCTCGCGAGGTTGACAAACTGGAAACATCGATAGGTGCAACAGCTACAATCAGTGGACCGCTGGGGCTCCGCATACATTTTTACACATGTAAAGGGCTCCGGAGCCCAAAAAATTTGAGAACCGCTGCTCTAGGCTATGTCTGTACTGCAGCATATGTCTGCATAAATTATGTCACTTAGGGCTATGAATAAACCACCTGCCTAGAACATCTCCATCAGATGCATTGCACTTTCCAAATAGATAAGCCCCTAACCCAGACATCTGTATGGCACAGACCGTAGAATTTCCTCAAAACAAACTCTAGAGTATTTCTTCTGTACCTTAGTTTACAATCTACAACCAGGAGTCGGGCAGGCAGTTTAGGAACCTAAATTGTTTCTTATGAGAATGTGTTAGGCACCTGCCTTGCTCTACAAGGAAGAGGTGGAGAGTGGGAAAGAGGACTTGGTGGTGAAGGTGCCCATTTGATAACTTCTAGTCCTGCAGTCAGGACTCTCATTCAGAATGGGGGAGATCCAAAGTTCAACTTCTCCTCCGGCTAATGGGGAGAAAGAATTTGAAAAGTCCCTACTCAGGAGAGTGCAGTAACTACAGATCTATCAGATATTCTGATGTCAGGTCTCTTTCAATATCTCCTGTTCAAACTGTTCCACTTTGTACAAATACTTAGTCACTGAGCCAGAGAGAGTGGGTGACATGGAGTCCATAATACAGTGCCTAGGGCAATTGTGGGAGGAGAGAGACTCAAGGTCTGATCCAGGACAGATTGAGACACAACTCCTACTTCATCATAATGTCTTTTTCTCCGTGACCTGAGCACTCCCCTGAATTGTGTGGAAGATCCTTGTTGAAACTTTTTCTCACCATCAAGCATCCTTGGTGAATTCTAACGGCTAGAATTCAGCAAGGTGAATGGCATTGGCACCATCACCAACTCCTCCTCAATTCAGGACAGGAACCAGTGTGGTAGGTGTGCTCCATACATGTCTATTGGATCAGGTCCTGCAGGCAAGCAAGAAACTTCTCTGTGCATCTTCACACAGTTAGCGGATTGTATTGGGTCTTAGGTGGGAGAAAAGCATCTGAATGATGAGATGAGGCACCAGTGTGCATGCCCAGAGTCAGAATCTTAGCTGTCTAGGAAACAAAGTTTGATAATGTCTGAGTGAGTTTTGTGGATGGCAGTGGAGCTTAAAACTAGAACTTTGACCCAGATCCAAAGGTGTGTACATGCATTAGCCTAAGATTTAGGTGTCTCAGTTCTATCAAAGGTACAGAATAAAGACTAGAAGTGAAAAATGTTCTTTATGTCCATTTTTATATTTTATGTGGCGACTGTTTACCATAGTACCTGAGTGCAGTCTTAGTCTTTGGGCATTATGCTTTTGTAATCCACACACCTAGTGTGATTCACTGTCCAATATAGTGGCGCTTAGACCACTTACAGCGAGAGATAAGAACAAGGGAGCTCTACAGCCTAAGCTGAGATCCAGCTGGCTTTATATCTCAAGCTGGCTTTATATCTAAGCTACACTAAGCTCCAGAGGTTCCAGCTTCAAATCTGCCCGGTGAGGGTTAGATGTCCCTGGTCCGGCATCTTTGGGACCTGAGCTGTTCCAGACCAGGGAGTTTGCTGGACTACGGGAAGTCAGAGCTCCCCTGCTGGTTGACCCACCCCTGGGCTCCCTTCCCTGCTGCTGGCCCTGCTAAAGTAGACTGGCACGGCTCCCCACCTTGCTGCCTGTCCACTGCCCCTGGATCTCTTGGGGTTCCCAGCGAGGACCACTTGGCCACTGCTAGTCCTGCTGCTGCAGGGTGTTCTGCAGGGTTCCCGGCTGGAGCCTCCTGGTGCCACTGCCCTGCTGCTGCCAGGGGTTCCCCAGCTGGGGCCACCTGGCTGCCGTGCTGCCACTGGGGATTCCAGGTGCTTGCCTCTACCAGCCCTTCTTCAGCCACAGGGTTCTTTGGCAGAGGCTGCCTGGTCAACCCAGCCCCGCTGCCACAGAGGGTTTCTTGGGATTCCTGGCTGTAGGAAGTCCAGCTGCAGCCATTGGTTCCCTGGCCTGGGTGGTTGTTCCCTGGCAGTGCTGATGCCAGGGATTCCCTAGGCAGGGCTGGGGTTCCCTAGCCACCACCTGGACCTGTTGCTGCTGGGAATTCTGGGCCAGGAGAGGGGTTCCTCACATGCTGCCTGGCCCTGCTGGGAATCCCCAGCCCCTGCATTGCTTGGGGCTCTTTGGTTCAGCAACAACCCTGGCCCTTGCCAGACCAGAGAGTTCCAGATTTGGGAGATTCAACCTGTAGTAGGTTCAAAGTTTTCATATCGAAATGTGATTTTTTTCCCCATTTTGGTTGTGTCTCTTTATGACACAAATCAAACTCCACTGCAACAAATGAGCTCACAAGCTGTTTAACCTGTGCCATTTCCTTACAACCATCAAATAAATTCTGCATGTCAGAATGTTTTCTTAGTACTATAACCATAGCTAAGTCTGAAATGTTTATCAAATATCCACAAAATGGGAATGATTACCTTAAGTAGCTTCCAATCCAGCCTGCTAGCTTTTGTACAATCCATTGTTAGGTATCTCTTTCTCCTTTTGTATTGACTTGATATTAGGGATGTTAGTTATTGATTAATCTAATAATCATGTAACTGCATCAAATCTTAGTGATTACAGAGCTCCCTGTGGTAAGAAACTGCACCAGCATCCCATGGAGCAGCTTCCCCTTCCCGCTCCCTCTTGTGCTGCTGCCTCTGATTGAGAGGCAACAGCACGGTGGGGAGAGTAGGCAGCTCCTTGGGAGCTGATATGTGACATGCAGGAGCATGCAGGGGGACAAGTAACTCCACAGTATCTGATGCTCGGGGGGAGCTGGTTTAAACTGGCTCCCCATAGACACCAACAATACCCAGGGAGAGAGATACGGTATGGGTGGAGAACCTGAGATTACATTGACAAGAACAAGCCCATGTCTAATAGCTCCCCCTCTCCTTGCTGCCTCTGTCTCAAGGGGGAGGAAAGATGTGTGTAGTCGATAGGATTAACCAGTAAGCCCAGGCTTATCGGTTAATCATGTAGTCGACTACATGTTGATATCCCTACATTGTACAGGGAAATTAGGTGCCTAAACCAGGGTTTATGTATTCCTTTGGGTGACAAGGTGACTAAAAGTTAGGTGCTACAACAGTTAAGTGTCTTTGTGGATTTGGGCCAGAGATATTAACCAACTTGCTCAAGCTCACAGAGGAAAGCTGAAGCAGAGCCAGAAATAAAACCCAGATCTCCTATGTTTCAATACAGAATCCCAATTACAAGATCACACTGCTTCCTGACTTTGTCTGGTGTTATCTCTTTTTCTATCCCACTTTATCATATCTATCCTAGATTGCTAGGAAAGAGAAACATGTCTTTGTTCTCAGGTTAAGGGATATGTACCCTTATGATACTATACAGGAAAGTTCAATGAGAACTGAGTGTGATGTTTCTGTTCTTGGTGACACCAATTCAGTTGATGGACCCAGCTTCTGTATGTAACAACTAATAGTTCCTTTCCTTAGTTCCATGTATACGCAGCCAGTTTATTCAGACTTCGCTCTCTGTTTGAGAATTTCACTCCTAATGATTATGTTCTGCCTGAATGACAGTTTCTAGGAAGGTAATCCATCAAGATGAATTGATCCGAAGGGAGAAAAAAATATATTTGGATCCACATGTGAATTATTAAGTTGTACTCTAAAGTATATACTGGTGACTTTCAGAGGCATAATAAAGTGCATCCTGGCGTTCATATAACAAAAGATTTTAAAATCAGTATAGAAGATAAAATAGTACCTTTTGCTTCATCACTGGCAGTCATGATGTGCTTAATCAGTTGCTTAATCAGTTTTGGGCACAAGGAAGTAACACAACTTCTTGGCTTCTGTAACACCCAGATGATTAAATGTGTTTTAAAACATTTTGCTATCCTTCTCTTTCTTATATTAAAGGCTTGTGGAAGAGGATGTCTTACTGCATAATGCTAAGTTATATTAAAAGGGCACCTAAAATAAAACCAACTTAAACTTCGGGTTTGTTTTTTGCTATTTACAGGACAGAGGTAAGCAGCCATACATGCCTCTCTCATGAAGAAGCATTATTAAATCCTCATTTTTGTGTCTGGTCCTGATCCCAAATCCCAATGATAGTCAGTGGGAGACTGTCTATAGTTTTCAGTAAGCTTTGCATCAGGCCAAAACATTGTTGGACAGATAAGTTATCTCCATAGTATCCAAAACAAACATTGTGTATTTGTGTTTCCATCCCAGTGATCCCCTATTGGGACCACCCACCTAAACCTGCCATGTTTAAGCCAATGCAAGTGTGTCTACATTCATCTAGCTAAATAATTTCATTTCAATCAGTGTAATGAGTTGGTACAACTATTGTACGTAGACAAGGCCTGAGGCCTTTGAGATTTCAAGATTATGTCTATATTGCAATTAAAAACATGCATCTGGCCCATATCAGCTGACTCAGGTTCCCAGGTCTAGGGCTGTTTAACTGTGATGTAGGCTTTTGGGCTTGGGCTGGAACTTTGCCTCACCAGGGTTTCGGGGCAGAGGCACTAACCCAAGCATCAATGTCTACATCATAACTAACAGACCCTTAACCCAAATCCAAGTCATCTGACAAGGGCCAGCCATGATGTCTAATTGCAACATAGTTTGCCCTAAATCATGGTACAGTGCTGAAGACTCAACTGTATAGCTTTATATTTAATTGATGCTTGCAGAGGATAGATGGGCAGATTTTGTGCTGTATCTCTTGAGAGATGAACAACACAAAAAGCAAGGTATACCCCAGGGGAAAGGCACAAAGACAGTTTTTGACATTCTATGCTATTTCAAGGGCTGAATCAGCCCTTGAACTCAGTTACAGAAGCTCGAGGAGCTGCTTTGTTTTATGGCAGCCTGGAATATGTCTACAGTGGGTTGCATGACAGCCCAGAATCTCTAGTCTTCTGAGTGCTACAGCTAGTGCCTTTCCCGCATCCCCATGGCTATTGCTCCCATGCTAAAAGGATGTTTACCTAGCCACTTGTAGTGCATTTACTGGCCTTATGATGTTTTGGAGAAGACATCAGAATCAGCCTGACAGTGTTCTGAACAGCTGGAGTCACTGGTAGCTGCTGACATGCTTGAAATTCTGGGACATTCTAAGAAACAGTGGCTGTTCTTGATGATTTGCATTCCGCTCACATGAGAGGGGAAAGAGGCTAATTGACCAGTCTGATAGCTGCTGAGCAAAATAAACTCTAACTAAAAGGAGTCATAGCTGATGTTAGGGGAAAGTAACACTCCCCTTGCCCCCCAACAGAGAATATCAGAGTGACAGGATGAACAGAAGCAACCCCACATCAAATGGTCAATAGCATTGAATATTGCATGATGTGTAAGAGAGGGAAATTCAGAGGCCTGTAAACCTGCATGAGAGTAGTGGAAATGGGAAATAATGAGTATCATTCAAGAATTAGGAATTCATGCAGCATAAAGCCAAATCACTCAGGAGAGAAACAGGATGTCACTATGTGAAAGGAACTGTCAAGGGGACAGAGTGAAAAAGGGAGGTGTAATTAAAGCTATCCAGGAGAATACTAATTACAGCATTTTAGTCCCATGATGGAATAAGGAATGATACCAGGTGGATGCAGCAGGTGTAGACTGCCTAGATACTCCAGCTTAAATAAGGCATTTATTCAGTTTTTAATATTTTAAGAAGGGCCTGAAATTATTTGCTTATATGTAGCCAAGAGACCGTCCATGCACTAAGTATTTTTCTCACTTACACCTGTGCACCATTTGGCATTGTTTCTGCTGTGCACTTATTGGGCAGAAATAAATGCCAACAGATTGATGCCTTGGTGCAAGCTACTTGGATGTGTCTGTATCTAAATGTGGATGCAGAGCTGGAGACATCTCTCAGCTGCTGGAGCAGCTAACAAAGAAAATGTGAAGTTGCATATGGTGATGCACTATTTCCTAAACTCTTTGGAAATTCTTAGGTAAAACCACAAAAGGAGTCACAGGATGAAAAAGTCAGGGTTCCAGCAGCAAAATTAATTTAGCCATATCACCTCAACTTTATGGTATAGGCTGAGGTGTTGCAAACAATTACACGTAGCTTTAATTTTAAGCATGTGAATGGTCCTGTTGCCCTCATTAGAACTACTCATGTAAAGTTAAATATGAGTGCAATTTTTCTTCATTTTTTAAATAATATCTTCCTATTTCATATTAAATGTTCTTTGGCTCAACTGCTGTTTATAAAGCACTTTAAGATCCTGTGGGGGAAAAGCCTATTGAAGGGCAAATTATTTGATTCCTATTACAAACCGTTCTCAAAGAGTTCTGCTATTGTTGCGAATATGGCTGTGAATTACTCCTCAGAGTATTTTTTTTCTTCTTAACCGAATATCCACCAGTTTGGGATCATTATGCTAAGTGCACTTTGACGTATTATACATTACATGGTTTATAATACAGTTAGGAATGTAAGAGACCGTGTAACAAGGCTAGGGCAGAAGCCAAAAAGACTACTTCTTCCTCCCTGTGCAGGGCGAAGCTTACGGACCCTATATGAATACAAAATTGGTATCTGTGTCTGCAAAAATGAGCCATGGATATCTGCATCCACAGTCATGGATGCAGGTACCTATGGATTTAAAGCAGATATCCACAGATTTGCAGGGCTCTACTGACAGAGGATAAGAGATTTCTCTTGTACTATGGTGCTGTATGGTTTTAGTATTAGATCTCTTTTGTGGGATAGCTGGGTTTTCTTTTAACACTGAGTCTATTAATTATGACTCTGACTGTGAGGAATGCCTAGAATATAATAGGTCCCTATTGTGGAGTTATAAATCCAAATAAATTTTAGAAATAATATTGTCTCAGCTGCAACATGAAAACTGGAATTTATACTGTGCATTGGAGAAGAACTTAGCATTTAAGTCCTTGTCTTGTAGATGAGGCTTTTTTTCTTGGTTATGCTCCTCTTTATCTTTATTAAGGCAAACCTTATGCTGAAGTCAGTGGCAGGTTTTATTCCCTGTATATTGGGACTTCAGGATCAGATTCAAATTTTGTTGAAGTGGTGGCTTTATTATTATTTTATTGTTGTAAAAGTGGGGATGGGGCCACTAGCCACCAGAATTTGATGGGTCATTCTACTTCTCTTATTGGCTTATTGGGGACAAAAGGAGTATGGATAAGAACAAAATGTACTCTAAACACTTTCTCTTTTTTCAATTTATTTGATGTTGACTCTTGCAATGCTCAATCCAAAAACTTGTATAAAATATACATTGGCTACTTTCTTTTCAAATTCTGTTCTGCTGTGCTTTAACATCATAACAACCTTATTTGCCAGTTTTATAATGATTTAAAGCCAATCATTATGATGCCTTAAGAAAAAGAGTAATCTGATATTTTTGTTTTCGGAAACATTTGGGATGTCTTCTTTTTGTTTCTGTGAGGAATAGGATGTGAAATCAAGAGAGATGTTTAACTATCCAAAACCAGCTGCAACTTCAGATTTTGGCTTTTAATAGTACTGCCTCTCAGAAACAAACTAACCCACAACACAAACATGCCTACATTGTTTGAAACAGTGTAAAGTCATACAAAAACAAAATAGACACAGTATACATTTAGCTGACCAGAGAAACCACTGCTGTTTTCAGTTAAGAACATATTTTATGCCATGATTTAGTTTTTCACCCATCTACTTACACAATAAAATAAAATAACCACCCCTGTTTAGATATCTGGCACTTTTACTAAGTGTATATGGCACAGTGTTTGGGGGAGGCGGGGGGGAGAGAGAATGAAACCTGTTTATTCAGATGATGTATAGATTCTACATAAAGAAGTCTATTTAGGATTTGCTGAATAAAAATGTGGAACTTAACCTGTACATTTGACTTTACAACCCTTCTACACAGAGGTGTGATGGTTATGGGTCTACTTTACTCAATAAGTGCTCACCAGTGCAAACAAGCATCATGCAATCAGACCCTTGACAATACAAAGTAAAATCAAAATGCCTCAGTCAGGTTAATACTAAAGGCATATTATTAATACTAAATAGTGACTATAGTTATGATTTAAGCAGTGCTTTCATGATAACAATAAAATATGAGGCAAATACATGTCCTGTGAATTAATTCTTTTGAGTGCAATTTCTCTTACCCATTCTTAGCACATTGGTGAGGGTTTGTTCTTCCCTCTTCCATCCTCACCCTTGCCTACCCAAATAGAATTTGCTCAGCTTCTTTAAATTATCAGGGCATGAGGAATAATGTTTATGCTTTAGAAAAAATGTTCAGATATTTATTGTGCTTATTATATAATGCAAACAGTTTACAACTTTACACTTTCCAGATGATAGGCAAAACATAGTCCTCACTAAGGAATGCTATTTAGCCAGACTCTGAAAGGAAATATTGTATACAAAATGAAAAAGTGATAAGCATAGGAAAATCAGGGAAATGCATGCAAACTTAGAAGTAACATTTGGGACATGATTCTGACAGCAACATAGAAATTTCTGCACTTGTTCAGAGATCCAGCTAATATTGGTTTACATTCACAATTTGCACTCTCTGGCATAAAACTGATTTAAAACCTGATTGAGTTTTGACCGAGTGCAACAGCAGATCCTTCAGTGGACACACATACATTGGTTTTAAACTGGTTATAGCTTGTGACTGTCAATTTGACAACACAAGCTACATCGATATAAACCAGAATGAATCTGAATTAACAGTGTTAATGCAGGGCTTTGCACTGGTTTAACTAAATCAATTTAAAACCATACTTTTAGTTAAACTGGTGCAACTTTATGGCGCAACATCTGTTTTGCAGTTGGACCTTTCTACTGTAAGACTGCTTTCTGACTGCTTCCAAATGTTTTATGTTTGGATATAATACTGAGGAAGGCTGTGGGTTTGTGTGTCATTTACTAAGGGATCAGTAGTCATTACATGAGATGTAGTGACCAGTTACAATAAAAATGGTAAATACTCAAATAAAAAAAATCATTATGACTAGTTATTTTGGGTCCCCAATTTGAGACACTTTAAATTGGCCTAATTTTCAAAGGCCAGGCATTGACTTTTCTGAAAATCAGGGTCTTTAAGTAGCGACAATTCATATACTCAGAAATTTTCTAAGAGCAGTAGCCACGATTGAAAATCACATTGAACAGTTTATCAGCAACACAGAAGAAGAAATATTTGTATAAATCCTGCATTGGATAATTTTATATGGGAAAAAAGGGCTAACCTCACCTGACCAATTGATAACCAAATAGCTTGCCCAGCTATAGTCTGGAATTACTTTAGAGCTCCTACAATGTACTAGGTTGCTTGTAAATTAAGACATTGATCCTGCAGCTGGAGTAGTATGGTGGACCCCTGTGCCTGGATATTCTCTGCATGCATACAAGCATGCCCTGAATGTCTGTGCATTGAGCAGCTCTGGTTCAGGCTCCCTCAGCCTGTGTCTTACACCACAGCCACATTCTGATCCCCACAAGCCTTGTTTACTACTTTTCAAGGGAATCGCTACATCACCGAAAGATCAAAGCTGCTACTGTCGATCTTCCGGAGTTTGAATTAGTGGGTCTAGTGAAGACGCACTAATTTGAACAGCGAGGGGCACTCCGGTTGATGCCAGTACTCCTGCTTCCACAGGGAGTAAGGGAAGTCTACTTCCTGCTGTATAGACAGCGCCAAAAGTCAAGTTAAGGTATTTCAACTTCAGCCACTTAATTAATGTAGCTGAAGTTGCATATCTTAATCCAACCTTATCCCCTAGTGTAGACATACCCAAAATGAATCCAACACATACCACAGTGCTGAATTCCCACAGAACTGGCTTCCCTGAAGTGTCCAACACTCTCCTGAAACATTCAGAAGAGTAATAAGGTCCACTGCTCTTTTCAAGAAAAAGCAGTTTGTTGCCTTAACTGGACTTAATAATCATATCAAGTCTAACACTGTATTAAGTTGGCTTATATTAAAAGTAAAATAAGTTTATTAACAAAAGAGAGATATGTGAAGTTAGTTCCAGTACAAGGGATAAAGACACAATTGTTACAAACAAATAAAAATAAAACATACTTTCTAGTGACTAAGACCTAACTTGATAAGCTACAACCTTGCTTCGAGGTAGATTTATTTCCAGCTATGCCTGGTATTCTCTCAGTCAAGACTTTCCATGTAAGCACAAGATACTGGTTTCCCTCGTTTTCTTAGGTGAAAGTTCTTTGCCTAAGCAGGTTTCTCCACCTATATTAAGTTTTCCAACTTTCTCAGCTTGTTAGAGTGCTGGTCCTTGAGTCTGTCCAGATATGTATGCCAAGATGTCTTCTTTCTCTTTATGTCTTTCAAAACATACTGGTTTTGTTCTTAGAGGAGGTATGTATGTGCATAATTTAATTGGAAATGGATAGAAATCTGGCTTCTCTCCTGTCTGGAAGAAAACCTTTTTATCATTTCCTGATGACCTGCTTTGGTTAAAATGCCTTTTAGTCACAGTCCTTAAAGCATAGCATCACTGAGTATCCATAATTCTTCATACAGGCTTAATACATACATTTTACGGTTTTATTAATCACCACCATGTCATTAGCATACACTTTTATAATACAGTAATATTGTATACAGTGAGTTGATTTAATTATATTTTTATTCAGAGCCCCAGTATTAATCGTTAAGAGGCTGTTGCCTCCTTTGCTAGATTAATGGCTTTGTTTACCTTTTATGTAAGTATGCCTTCAATGTCTTTGACTGATGACCGGGCTGTTGAAACAAACAGATATCTATTTCTTTGTCTAGGGCATTGCTTGCCACACGCATTTTAAGAACATAATTTCAGCACATATCCATTATGCTTAGTACTCACCCTTTACATACCTCACACAAGAATCTTGCTAATCAATGAAGCATTAGTTTTCCAGTGATATATTACATGATATCTTTTGATTATATACCATAACAATACTGTGTTGGTGGTTGGTGAGTATCTCAAGCCTAATAAGAGTTTTTAATGCTGCTTGGTGAACCACCAGTGGGCCTCTATGTCACAGGTAGCACAGTATTACTGATTAAACATGAAAGGAATCCCCCTCCCCCATTACAGTATGAAATGAGCATACCCTATTGTGGTGGCAGGAAGTACCATTACTACAACAAAGAGAATATTAAATAATGCTTTGTTGCATTTGTTAAAGCCATTTTCTATCCTTTTATCAGTGACTTCAAAGTATTTTACAAAAAGGCAGTACTATTCTCATTTTACAGATGGGAAAACTGAGGTGTAGGATGGTAGAATGACTTGCTTGAGCTCATTCATATATTTCAGTGAGTTAGGGGCCTAACTTGCTTGGGTGCTTTTGAAAATCTTTGTAGGTATTTACCTCTGTCTTTAGATACTAAATATCTTTGACGGAATGTCCTTAAGCAACTTGCCCAAGATAACAGAGGAGATCTGCTCCTCCACAGACTTCCTAAGTCCCAGGCTAGTAACCTATTCACCGGTCCATCTTCTTCTCTAAGAAATAAAATGTTCCTTTTATCTTCTGTCCTTTCAAAACTGGCTTACGAAGACAACAGGAATGCTAGCTCTGAAATAATGGAGAAAAACAAGTTTCATTTTTAAAATTTGAGATTGATTTAATTTCTTGAACTGGAGTCTTTTTTTCATTAACAAATAGATTTGTGGTTTGATTGCAACTGCCTGTTCCAGTCAGTCTGAGCACCATGGCCACATCTGTCTTGAGTGGTATTATAGTTAAGCAAGACTGTAAGCAGTTGTGAGGGGGAAAAAAATCCATTAATAAAGTTAATTCAGAAAGCCCCATAAGACCTCTCAACAGAGTCATATGACCAGTTTCTCGTGTAGTGTAAATTGGCAAGGCTTCATTGATTTTAATAGAGCTACACTGACTACACTAGCTAAAAATTGGAACCTTAAACTTTGTCATATGTTCGCTTTCTCTTTTCCCACCCCATGTGTGCATATGTGTATGAGAAAGGAAGTTCAGTAGAAAAGAGAGGAGGAGAGCAATTGAGTATATTACATTATTTAAAGGTGACCTGCAAATCAATTTGACAACATTTCATCAGCTTCAGCAATACATGCTTAATGCTCCCAGTAATAACCAGATTTGAGTGTGTTATTATTCAGCCTCACTTGGATCACTGACTTCCACTCAGACACCAGTCTGTTGACGTCACATCAATCCTGCTGAACCATGAAACAAGCTAATAGTTGGTCAGATAAGTGTCTCATTACATTGCATAGTTTTGCAAAGCATCTATTATATTTAGTTAAGAGCATTGAAAAACTGCCCAACATGGAATAAGAGAGGCACTTACTTCTCTCAGTCTTGCTTGCAAAAGCTAAGCATGCAGCCTTTCACACTTACAAACTGTTTAACTAGTGGAAAAATAGCATAACACAGGATAAGTGTTTCAGGAAGTCAAGCAGGAGGGCGCAGGTGAGAATTCTGTGTAGAAGACCTGAAGTGCAGTAGAGGGAAAGACACAGTAGGTTTTGTTTTCTGTTTCCTTATAATCTCTCCTTGCTCTTAAAATGTTTTTTTCTTTAATGATAAAAGAAAGTGACTCTCTCTCATTCTCTACCATCGTCACACGGGAAGAAAATACCAGCATGACCCTGAAAATGGCCTGGGGAGTATAACTTAAGATTAACTTCATTGGGGCCAGGATTTCATCTCAGAGGCTGTGAATAAGTTGATTATTTAGCATGTGCAAGGTCATCTAGACAAGTGATGACATCTCCAGAGGCGTGATGCAGTTCTTCTAGATCACCACTGAATATAGTCAGTGGGCATTCATCCACATATGGGAACAAAGACAAACCAACTTTTAAGAAGACTGTAGTAAGCCAGTTCCAGCCTTGGCCTATTCCACTATCTTCACTGAGAGTTGTTCCCATACACACCACAAGCCAATTTTTCATTTCTTTTTTTTTAGACTATTGGTACTCGCTCCATTTATTGTTTTGTATTAAACCTTCCTTTTTAATTGCTACACCTGTTATCATCTGTTATCAATTTAGGAGGTATTAAGATTTCTTCCTGCAAGTAGCCTTTTATAAATAAAATTGGTAGAAGTCTTCTAGTTATCAGTTTGCTATTTGCCACAATTCCTAAACTAAGAAACATTTTGGTATTCATTATAAAGTATTAGACCAGGTTTAATCTCTATAATTCAGACTTCCCTCATCTGGCAGAATCCACAGTCCAGCATCTGTAGGTGTTCTGTGGCTGGAGCACTCATGGAGAAAAACTCGAGTTCCCATATTCACCAGCTCCTCTTCTGCCTTCCCAGAGCTTTTGGAGTACACAAATAGCTGATTTGCAGCCTTTCAAGCTCAGGGAGGGAGGGTCAAGAGCAGGTATAAAGGGCATTGAGGGAAGAGGTGGAGTGGCTATGGAGCCCCATGGCCGGCAGTGGGGACCATGAACACAGTTCAGCAGCCTTTGGTGCTCTGCAACCAGTGTCAGGGCTTTGCTCCTGCCCCCTCCGTGGGCTCCATAGCAGCCCCACCTCTTTCCCTTATGCCTGCTCCATCAATGCTGGTCTCTCTGCTGCTGCTGAAGTGGATACCCACAGCCAGCAGCAGCAGAGGGACCTCCCCTGCTCTGGCAAATTCTCTGGTTTGGAACTAGTCAGGTCCTAATGGTGCAGGACAGTGAGATTCAGTTTTATGCTGGCAGAACACGAGATCTCTGAGTCTGTAACTAATTTGTTCTTTGGAAAATTTATAGAGAACTAGATAGATTCATTGCAAGATGGAAGTGCTGTTTTTTGCTAAGAACTTTTGAATCAGAAGTATGTCCTGGAGCTGACTCTGTTAATCTCCACTCAACATGAGCTATAGCTTTTTCCTTGACCTGAAAGAGGCAGACTTGGATTAAATTTATGCCACAGTCTCTTGGAGATAGAAATGAGATACAGTATTGAAGCATCACAGAATGCAGCCTTGAGCCTGCTCCTATATTTGGGTCAAAACCAAACTCTTTACACCAGGAAATACGACTGAATTCTTGGTAGAATTCCACGCACCATAACTTAACTTTACTGGCTTTCCAAATCTTTTCCCACTCTACTACTAATTTTTATTGCACTTATTTTAATTTTTTAGCTTCCAGCTCAGATTTTAGATCCTTTAAAAAGTTAAAATCTAACACTGTTTGACATATCAAATTTTATATTATGTGGTTTATTTATCACTACATAAAATGTCCATTAAAAATAAAAAATGTTGTTAGTTTATTCAAGCACCAATGGGAGTTTTTCTTTTCACTTCGATCTGCCCCTATTACTGCAGATCAAATATCTGACCTACCAATCACCTCTGCCTGGGAAACCATCTGGACTTTGCAGTGTGCTTAGGTTAACACATCTGGGTTCCCATAGAAAAGTGAAAATTGAAGTGTAGGGCCTCCCTCACAGAGAATGTCTGGTTAAAATCCATCTCATCACTCCATCTTTTATTCCAAGGGGAATGCACTCAGTACACTTGGGACTGCAAGAGAAGTGCAGAAAGAGAGAAGTGCAATAGAGTTCACGGATCCACATAAGTTCAAACGCTCAACTTTCTCACCAACAGAAGTTGATCCAATAAAAGATATTACCTTAGCCACTTTCTGTCTCTAATATCCTAGGACCAGTGCAGATATACCAACTCTGTTAGGAACAGAAAAGTTATTCTTATTCTTACTTTAATCTGTTTTTGAGGCAACCTAAGAACAGCAACCCAAATGCCTGCCTGCTATACCTGCTTATGTGTTGATGTGGAAAGAAAACTCTACTGGCATATCCTCTCAGAATGGATAATCAGACACATCTGATTTATTAAATAGGATGCACTATAGTAATGGAACTCTATCCTTTCATTTGTATAGTCAGTATTTCATTCATATATGTAGACCCCTGCATGGGTAGAAATATCTATCTGTGGATGAAGATATCCATGGATAGACATCAGGATCTGCAGATCCACATGGCTGTACTCCCAAGAGCCAGTGTGGCCAAGCAAGAAGAGCATTACTCCATTGTGTCTGGCAACTCATCCTGCAGTACGACTGCACTGCTCCCACCCCCATGATCCTGGGCAGGAGATTCCGTAGTTGTGGGTGGAGCTGGGGAAAGTGCAGCTCCACTGTCACAAGGAGCTGCCAGCGCAGGACACTGGGTCCTGGGAGCAACGGGGAAATGCTCCATTCCATTGATTGTAGTGCCTCTTGGGAGTAGGGTCCTGCAGATCATGTCATGTATCTGCAGCTATCTGCATCCATGGATAGACATTCTATCTGTGCAGGGCTCTACATATACGCAAATATCTTCAACAGGTAGATCTGGTATTTCTTCTCCTCACCCCCCACAGACTTTATATTGATGGAAAAAATAGAATAAGAAACAAATAGTCACACTCTTAAAAACTGTATTAGATTGAAGCCAAGTAGACTTTGATGGGACTTTTCTTAGGTATTTATATAGGTAAGGACTGCTGGGTCAGGCTCTTGGTCATATTTGATCTGTTACTCAACTAAGGCACGGACCATCTGAAGCCCAGTTTCTAAACAAAGCTCTTCTTTTAAAAACCTGCATTGAGATTTTCAAATAAATACGTGAATGTATGAATGCTCATCATATGCTTCTAAATACTGATTTGTAGCATTTGGGTATACTCTACTGATGCCTAGGTGTGAATATAAGTTTCATTTGTATAGTGATACGTTACATATATAAGTTCTGTATATATATATAGCCTGGTGGAGGGGGACAGAATCCCTGTGAGCTGAAGCCTTGTATGCAAAGTTTCAGGTTATAGCAATATTTTATGGCCAAGTTTTTAAATTCCTTGACACATCTGGGTTTTGTAATGGAAATGTTAATATAACCATTGCTGTTATAGGGTAAATAGTGTTGCAGTAATAAATAATGGACAAAATAGTTTAATAGTTTGAAGCAAAAGATTTCATGGGCCTGGTGAAATTTTATGGCTAAATTATATGGGCAGGAACCGATCAACAGACATGCTGCATAAATAGATGGACCTGGAATATGTGCTCATGTTGCTGAGGTTCAGGTTTCTGTGATTCAGAGCTAGAGTTGTATGGATCTGTGAGGTGTGGGATAGAAGTCTTAAGCAAATTAAAAGGCAGAACAAATGATCAATGTGTCAGTTTTGAATCAATGGCTATTATCTCTCATGCTAGTGCTCTGTAGAATGTCTCACTAAATCTCCTCAGTCTGCGAATATGAATGTTTTGGTTAATGATCCTTTATGTGGCACACCATCGAAGCTTTGTTCCTTTTAATTGGAAAACACAATCATTTTCTCTGTTGTTCATGCAGTGCTAGGACAATGTAGAACGTACATGTGAATATTTTTAACTCTTTTATACCTAATGGGAATGTGATGGTGTACATCTTTAAATGGTTAACCGATAATCTTGACTGCATTGGTTAACCTTCAAGGTTACATGCAAGTCCCCTTGCCCAACTCTGTTGCCTCTGTATTAGAGGCAGCAGCACTGGGACGGGGAAGGGGACAGCCAGGCAGGAGACAGTGTTTGCGAGGGGAGTCGCTTTCCTCCTCCCCGTGTGTAAATATGTAACTGCTGAAAATTTCAGTGGTTACACGTTTATCAAAAATCCCACATCTTAACATCCCTAATACCCACATAGGAATTGTCATACTGAATAAGACGCATCTAATCCAGCATCCTCTCTCACAATGACATGTAGAAGATGCTTCAGTGAAAGGTTCAAGATATCCAGCAGGAGGAGATGTGGGATAACCTACTCTTCATTTTTAGGGCTTATCCTAATTTCTAATACTTAAAACAAAATTTTGGAGAGACAATTTGCCTCAAAATTGGAGGGGGTCTCTGTTGTTTTTATGAAGATTAGCCTGATTCTCAGTTATTTCATTCCTGTGCTTAGGCAGTGTGTGATGAGAGAAAAGATAGCTATAAGCCATGTTTGTGCCCCTACTTTTGGAAGCCGAGAAGGTGTCTACAAAGCCTTGGTAAAGCCCCTATGCCAGCCAGAGAAACACATGTCTGAGGGAGTTTTATCAGAGGGATCCTTTTGAGTTTCATGTCCCTTTATGGTGATGGTACAGCATGAAAGCATCTTGATATAGCTGAGAATCAGGGCTTAGTATTCAAATACTAATATTTGGATGGTATCAGCTTTCCCATTTGGATAATTGGGAGTATCCTGCTATTTGCAGATTTCCAAGAGCTTGCACATATTCAGGGTCCTGTGAGCATTCAGGGCATTTTGAAACAAGAAGGGTAGGTTGGCAAAACCGGTCCTTAGCATTCCAAAAGGAAAGGGTTAAGGACATGAAGACATAGTTGCATTTTTATATGCCTCAGAAGATCTCTTAGTACAGTATACCCAAACAGATGTTGCATTTCTAGTCATGACTAACTCAATGATCTCTGCGTAAAATACTCGCCTGACAACCTCCCCGAAATTCTCACACAAGCAACACATCTGCTGACCTCATTGCTGATTACAGCCACACCAGGCATGCTGCAGAATCAGAAATACAGAAGGGAACCAGCATAAATGTGAATTGTAGTGTAAGGGAAAGAAGAAGAATGGGTGGAACCAGAGTCTCAGCAGGCAGTGTTGATATCTGTGGGAAAAACCCAGCATCTAATAGTTCTGCTCCCAGAGACACAAGTGGTGATGGATTATTTTATAACATATGTTCCTGTAGTATTTTCTATCAGTCCATGTATACATTTCCCATCTGAAGCGTTTTCTATCATGTTTCTCCATTTAACTTCGAGAATGCTGAGTCACATGCCTGTTCCTGTGTTTGTAGCACTTTCAGCTCAGACTAGCTTTTTCTGAAGAATAGTAGTCAAGTTGTGCTCATGTCTGGGGAGGGGAAAAGAATACATTGCTAGGACAACTAATGCTGGATATGTATGTTAAAATCCTCTTTCTTCATCCAGATGCCTTCCAAAAGTTCACTTTGAGATGTCTTTTCACTTTCATAGGAGCCAAAACAAAATACTCCCCCCCCCCCTCGCTTCTAACAGGATCTTATCTCCATTAAATATGTCCCTCTGAGCTCTTTTAAATATAACTCATAATGAAGCATTAGTTTTATATATATAGATATATATAGATATATATAGCATACCACCAGCTATAAGACACATTCTGGAGGATTACTAGTAAAAACACACAGTTAATAGAAAAGGAAACTTTATTAGCCCTACAAAAAAAAGTTACAAGTATTGAAGATACCAAATATTACAGCCACTTAGGGAAAAGTTATTCACAGGTTTTTCATCTAAACTCAAAATTCCTGAGGTAAAAAGGTAGGAGGATACAGGGAGAAATTTGCTTCTCAGAAATATTTAGTTCTTATCTCCTGTGATTGCCTTTGAGGAATTAGTGGAGATTGGACGTTGATTAGGTTGGAAGGGAGATTACTAGTTCCAGTGCTTTTCATCTTTCCTCCTATGGAAGCTGTTCCATACCATTATTAATATTTGTCCCCATTCTTTTCCCTCTTCCATTTCTGTTATACTTTTTTGAGATGGTGTGACTAGAACTGCATGGAATATTCAAGATGTGGGCATGCCATGGATTTATATGGTGACATTGTGGCATTTGTCTCATTATCTGTTCCTTCCCTAACAGTTCCCTATATCTATTAGCTTTTTTGACTGCTGCCGCACACTGAGCGGATGTTTTCAGAGAACTACCAACGTTCACAATGATTCAAAGATCTTTCTTAAATGTTAACAGCTAATTTGGACCCCTTTATTTTAGAATATAGTTGGGATTGTTTTCCAATTTGCATTACATTCCACTGATCACATTGAATTGCCTCTCATTTTGTTGCTCAGTTTAGTGAGAGTCCTTTGCAATGCTTTGCTGTTTGCTTCAACACTTTACTACCTTGTATAATTTTGCACTGTCTGCAGATTTTGCCAACTCGCTTGTTTATCCTCTTTCCAGATCACTTATGAGGATGTTGAACAGCATAGGCCCCAGTTCAGAGATCTGGGGGATACTACTGTTTACCGTTCTCCAATGTGAAAACTGGTAACTTATTCCTGTCTTGTGTTCTATCTCTTGAATCAATTAATGAGGACCTGCCCTTTTATCCCAGCAGTGCTCACCCTGCCTGAGAGACCCTATAATAAGGTCCCTCACCAAAAGTTATCAAAGTACAAATACATTATATTCACTGAATCACCCTTGTGCATGTTTGACCCTCCAAAAATTTCTAATGGATCGATGAGGCATGCTTTCCCTTGACAAAAGCTGGGTTGACTCCCTATGAATTGTGCTGTTCATCTACGTGTCTGACAAATCTGAGTTTTACCATAATTTCAACCAATTTGCCTGGTACTGAATTTTGCTTACAGACCTATGATTGCCTCTGGAGTCTTTTCTCAAAATTGGCATCCCGTCAGTTATTGAAACTTCATTTGGTACATGAAGTGATCCATGGTAGGCTACAAACTATACTTAGTAGCTGTGTAATTTCATATTTGAGTTGCTTCAGAATTTGTTACTGTTTCGTGTCAGTGTATTCCTAAACCTTCTGCATTAAACCCTCATCTGAGACCGTTCCTCATATTTGTCACCTAAAAAAAGGCTCCAGTATGAGAATTACCATCAAATCTTCTCCAATGGAGACTGGTGCTAAGAATTCACTTAGCTTCTCTGAAATGGTCTTGTCTTCCTTGAGTGGCTCTTCAGCATCTTGATCATTTAGTGGTCCCCACTGATTGTTTGAGAGGCTTCCTGCTTCTGAGGAATATTAAAAATAATTAGTTTGTCTCTCTTGCTTTTTACACTTCAAATTCTTTTTGGCCTGCCCATGAATCTCTGGCAAAAGTGTAAAAGTATATACTCCTTCCTATTTTTGACTGTAGGTTTTGACTTTGTTTTTAAAGGATGCCTTTTTGCCTTGTGATTGAGGTTTGTCGGATACTTTCCCATGCTGGAGGAAATGGTGTCTCGGGTGTCTCTTCCTTTGGGCTAGAACAAGTTCAGTTTGTTCTCCATCCACTGTTTGATTTTTTTAATTTTTAGGTTAGTATCTTAAGTTCTTGTGTAGAAACTAGCATTAAAATTGTGTCCTGAAGCTGTCACCCCTCTCTTCTTTTTTCCTCTTCAAACAAGTAATTTTAGTACATGAGATCTGTATAATATTAAAAATCATGGCACTGAGCAGTTAGAATGCTTCTTAGTGGAATGTGGGCTGATTTCTTTTGAGAGAGGCATAAAGAATGGAAACCAAATGCAGCGTTATCAAACTATCTTATTATTTTTCAAAATCTGCAATTCATATTCCTAGACTTTGAAGAGAGTTTTTAATAGGAAAAGCCCCAGAATTCAAGCTTGTTTGTCAATGTATGAGCCTTGTCAAAATTTCTCCTAACGTGCTCTGATACCATCCTGTTTTTCTGGCAAGCCCAGATGCTTGCTCTCCCCTCTAAAGTTCAGCTCATGGTATAAATGTGGTGGGTACCTCCAGTTCAAATATATGCAAATTCATTTTCTGTATATTGGTCAAGTACTCCATGGAGGAGCTTTGCAAGCTCTTCAAATTCTTTTTTTAAAAGAAAAATACGATCTAATGTTTTTTTTACAAAAACAACTACATTCTCTTGAAACACGAAGGATACCTGAATAGGACACTTAGAAACGCATACATTTGTAACATATTTTCAGGGAAAGAGCTAAAAACATTGCCATATGCTAGGTATTGCATATACTTTTATCGGTATTGATATGTCAACATAAATCTGGTTTAAAACTGCTTGAATAACATTCTGTCAATACTGTAACAAACCCCTAAAAAGGAAAGCAATACAAGTTATGAGTGTCCCTTTATTGTGCCCTAAGGCAAGCACTGTCCACCTCCACTAGATACAACCCACTAATCTTTCACAGAATGACTTGAGTTTAGTTGTACATTCTGCAACAATAGTAAAAAGGTTTAACACGCACAAGTGGGCAGCTTGTGCCATGCTTGTGGAGGGGAGACATGAAGTGGTAATTAATGAAACATGGAATGGGTGGCATACATGCTAGCTTCCCCTGGGCCCAGAGGTTGCTCAACCTCCTGCTCTGCTTTGCCTTTGAGTACCCATTTCCACCTCCTCCTACTCTCTACTATTGCTTCCTGTACACTGTGAAACAGCTGATAACAAGGTGGTTGGTGTTGGGAGGGAAGGGGAAGAATTGGTGTGTGGGAATCACTGGGAGGGAAAAGGGAGAGCTGGGTGCTAAACATCCACTAATTTTTTTACTGTGGGTGCTCCATCCCTGGAGTACCTATGGAGTCAGCACATACGGTAAGTGAACTAATTGTCTGTATGCTAGGTGAATCTTTACTCTTACTAATTGCAGTCACCATGGTAATGGCTTTACTGAGGCAGAGAAGGCCTGTCAAGGCTGTATCTGTTCCCTTGTGTGGTCTGTGGTTCCTCAGAGCAGAGGAACCTCTGGCAAAACTGCAGATTCAACTGAGGCTGGAGGGCTCCCAGTACAAGAGTTTATAATTCTCTCATGGGAATCTAGGTGTTGCTCACCAATTGAATGAGGGTTCACAAAATTCACAATGCTTAACCACAGAGCATAGGAGCAGTCCTGTGGGTACAACTTGTGGGTTCAGCCCCAGGTGAAAATAAAAACCACTTCCATAATGCATGTGAAGCTCAAAAGTGTTGCATTTTAGGTCAATCAGACCCCCAGTTTGAATGAGGAAGTGGGGAGACAAGATTTCCATCCAAACACAGTAGGCAGGGGTGGACAGTAAGCAGAGTATAGGCTGGTTGCGATTCACCAAGGTTAGCCCTGGCAGGCCATCAAGCATTTTATTTACTTGAGCATCTACAGGTATAGCTGCTTGTAGCTCCTGTTGGCTGCGGTTTGCCATTCCTGGCCAACCAGCACTGAGGGAACAGGAGTGGCTGTGACGGGCCGGGTCTGGGCACCACTGAGGGCATCTGCTCAGGGCGAACTGCTCAAAACCAGGGCTGCTTACAGCCCCAGACTGGAGATCTTTTCCAAACAGGTCACAAACTAGTCACGCAGAGCGCTTCAGCTGCCAATCTGGCCAGCAGGAAGCCTCACGAGCAAAACCCCTCAGACATCCCAACTTTCCCTGTGCCACAATCAGCCTTGGGCCTTACACACAGGTGAGGGGTTATAGAACCCAATCTCACCTGCCCCGAACGGGTTCTCCTGGTCCCAAAGAACCAGCCACAGATCCTTGGTCAATTTACACTTTAGATCAGTGTTTCTTAAACTGTTCTGCAGTTCGAGGTGTGCTGTGGAGTTCAGAGTTCAAAATGGCTGCCCTTAAAGGGGCAGGTGACCTTTTTTCTCAATAACTTCCCCTGACCCTTCCCCCCTGACTTTTTGTTGGGGGGGGGAAGTCCTTGGTGTTCTCCATTTAAAAAAAATTGTTTGGTGTTCCTCGGTTTTAAAAAGTTTAAGAAACACTGCTTTAGATCTTACCCACAAGATAACGCTGGGCCAATCCTCCTTTAGAATCTAAAGGTTTATTAACAAAAGAGAAGGTTGAGAGTAAGGTTAAGAAAAATACATTACATGCACCAATCACCAAGTTCTTGATGCAGGCTCTCAGCAGAGATGTTATAAACTGCTATCTTAAAAATCCCTGGTGTACATCCTTTCCCGATTAGTCAACAATCCTTCCTGGCTCTGTCCCTCATAAGGCTGCATCTGGGATCAGTCGCAGAATTGAAGACAAGATGGAGTCCACCTCATGGCACTCCATTCCTGGTACCTTCCAAGCTGGAGCGGGTCACATGGCCAAGTGACCAATCCCTGTGTCCCATGCCAGCAGCCATTAGATACTGACTGGTTTGCAGGTTTCTAGATGCATTCCTCAGGTGTGTATTGGACACCTTGAGAGCCATTGTCCTTGGGGCCATCCTAATTAGCATAGTCATTGACTGAACAATCCTTTACAACAGGCAGTCCAAGCCCATTGCAGGCAGAGAACACTTACAGTACAAGCCCAGAGCTCGTATTCATAACCCCACATACAGACATCATACAAGTACATGAGTAGCATAAATAGAATCAGTAGAACATAAGGTTTCATTTAACACCTCACATGGCCCCCTTTGTATAGACTTTGGGGCAACCTCCCCCCCCCCGGGTGCAGCAGTGATCTGACTTCTCCCCCTGAACTCCAATAACATGACAGTGGCCCAGCCCTTGGTGTAATGTGAGAGAACAAAGACTCTTGGGGCTACATCTACACTGCAGGCTTCTTGTGCAAGAACTGTTTTGCGCTAGAGTTCTTGTGCAAAAGTTCTTGCACAAGAACGTGTCCACACTGCCATGTGCTTTTGCGAAAGAGATGTACTTTTGTGCAAGAGTGTCCATGGCAGTGTGAACGCTCTCTTCACCTGTTGCCTATCCACCCTGCTTTCTTGTGCAAGAGGGCTTATTCCTTGTGGGGAGAGGAATGTCTCTTGTCCAAGAAGCCCTCTGTTCTGACGCTTTACTGTAAATATACTCGCACAAGAGTGTGCGTGCAGTGTAGATGCTCTGCAAGTTTTTGTGCAAGAACAGCTTTTCTTGCACGAGAAGCCTGCAGTGTAGACATAACCTTGCTGATTGATACTCGGCTGACTGCACGTGCTCCTGAACCACTCTGAGAGTCTGTTTTATCCCTACTTCAATGAGTTTTCTGGTTACAAGGTCCAGTTGGGACTACTCTTGCCTTACACAGCATGTGAAAATGCTCCAAACCCACAAATATATTGCATCTCTTTTCTTTGCATAATAAACCAAAAACTCCTCACCAAGCCACATACAGAATCCTTACTAGTAACAATGAAGTAGTTTTGTAACTGTGAATTTGTAGATACAACCCCTGCACCTTCTTAAAAAAACAGTCATTCCAGAGGAACACTGTCATCTACCTGAGAGCATTAATGTTTTCTAAATGTCATTTTGGTAACTGTAGCAGATTACAACTCAAGCCCATATGCAGGAATTTCTGTGCGAGGGTGAGAGCTGTGGGAGGGGCTGGTGGCTGCCCTGCCTTGCAGCCCAGCCCTACCCCCAGACTCGTTCCTTGCGGGGGGGTGGAAGGGCGGGAAATCAGCCTCATCCTTCCTCTGCCTGTCTGGAGCATGGGGGAAGAAGGCTGGGGGCAACATGCCACCCCAGTCTCATGCTTGCTTGGAGGACCATGGGGTGAAATGTGTTCGCACACTTTGCACCCCGCCATGTATGGGCCTGCAATTGATTCACTAAAGGGATGACATAGGAGTTAGAAGGTGATATGTTACGGCTTTACTTGTTAAAACATAATTTTAATGTGTTTGAGTTGAGTGGTGTTTGCCCTTTCTGACATACCTGTTTTAATTTCATTTAGTGTGACCCCATCTTCTGGCAAGGAGTTCTACAGGTTGACACTGCACTGCATGAAGAAAAACTTCCTTTTGTTCTAAACCTGCTGCCTATTAATTTAATTTGGTGACCCCTAGTTCTTTTTATGGGAACAAATAAATAAATAACTTTTCCTTACTCATTTTTTTCCCCACGCCAGTCATGATTTTATAGACCTCTACCATCTCCTGCCTTAGTCTCCCCTTCTCTAAAATGAGAAGTCCCAGTCTTTTTAATCTCTTTTCACATGGGACCCATTCCAAACCCCTAATCACTTTGTTGCCCTTCTCTGAATCTTTTCCAATTCTAATATATTTCTTCTGAGAAGGCAACTACATCTGTAGGCAGTATTCAAGATGTGGGCGTACCATGGTTTTATATAGAGGCAATAAGATATTCTCTGTCTTATTCTCTATCCCTTTTTTAATGATTCCTAATATTCTATTTGCTTTTTTGACTGCTGCTGCACTCCGAGTGGATGTTCTCGGAGAACTATCCGCAATGACTCCAAGATCTCTCCCTTAAGTAGTTTATACCTAAATTAGTCCCTATCATATGGTATGTATAGTTGGGATTATTTTTTCCAATGGGCATTACTTTACATTTATCAACATTAAATTTAATTTGGCATTTTGTTGCCCAATCACTTAGTTTGGTGAGATCTTTTTTAAACTCTTCAGTCTGCTTTAGTCTTAACTATCTTGTGCAGTTTTGTATTATCTGCAAATTTTTCCACCTCACTGTTTATTTATAAATGATCTTGAGAAAGGGGTAGGTTGAATAAAATGTGTCCCAATACAGACCCTTGGGGGACACCACTACTTACCTCTCTCCATTCTGAAAACTTACCATTTATTCCTACCCTTTGTTTCCTGTCTTTTAACCAGTTATCAATCCATGAGGGGATGTTCCCTCTTATCCTATGACAATTTACTTTACTTAAGAGCCCTGGGTGAGGGATCTTGTCCAAGGCTAATCCCCACTCTGGCACTCCATGTGCAGCAGGTGTGGGCCCACAAAGAGCATAAAAACATTGCTTCTTCGGGCTGTGCTTACATTCTCTCTCTCTCCCCTTCCCCAAGTCACAGATGTAGTGGCTCTGAGCAATAAACAAAGCTGTCACCACCAAGTAAAACAAACCCCTTTCTTCTTGAACACAGGAAGAAAGCACTTGGACTTTCTTCCCCAGGGGTACCCTAAGTGCCTCTGCCACTAGAGAGCTTAGAAAAAATAGACACAAACAAGCTGTAGTCTCTGGTAGTTTGCATGCCTCAGACTAAGAGGCTGACACAGAGAGATTTCCTGTACCTTCCAGGACACAAAAATCCATCACCTTTAACGTGATTATTACAAAACAAAATATATACTTGATAAAGCATAGTTGGTTGCTAGATGTTCTAGATCAACTAAGGAAAACAAATTAATACAGAGAAAATCTCTGGGAACAATGCTTAGATGGTAAATGGGGAGGGAAGGCATAGATTCTCACAGAGCAGTTCAAACCAAACCACAAAATAAAGAAAATACCCTGATTGTGACTAGATTCACTTTTTCCCTTTACTTACTCCCAATCTTTCCTTGGTTCAGTCCACTTCCATGCCTTGAATTCCTTGGAGGCATGGTAGTCCTGCCTGGGTTTAAATCATTCTGTGTCTATCAATTCCTGGTTTAACTCTCCCACACAAAGAAAGCAGGCAAGGGATCTATATCCAATTCAAATTTCAACACTCTGTCTCAATTGGTTCTCCTGGCCCCCCGCCAACACCCTTGCTAGCTATATGAGTTTAACCCCTTAGTCAGTGGGTGTTGGTCAGCACTCCTCCTAGACATTATAAAGGCTTTCTGGAAATCTAAGTACACACTGGATCCCCCTTGCCCTCATGCTTGTTGCCCCCCTCAAACAACTCTACTAGATTAGTAAAGCAGGATTTCCCTTTACAGAAACCATGTTGACTTTTCCACAACAAATTATGTTCATCTGTGTCTTACATTTTATTCTTTACTATAGCTTCAACTAATTCGCCTGGTACTGACGTTAGACATTGCTGGTCTATAATTTCCAGGATCATCTCTAGAGCCCTTTTTAAAATATTGGCATCACATTAGCTATCTTTCCATCATTAGATATAGAAGCCGGATCAAATCACAGTTAATAGTTCTGCAATTTCACATGAGTTCTTGCACATCTCTTGGGGGAATGCCATCTGGTCCCAGTGACTTACCACCAATTTGTTCCAAAATATCCTCTAACAACCCCTCAATCTGGGACAATTCTTCAGGGCTATGTCTACACTGGCCAGTCTTGTGCAAGAAGGTATGCAAATGAGGTGTGGTGATGAATATTGCCACATCTCATTTGCATACTTAATGAACCGCCATTTTTGCACAAGGGGCTTTTGCGCAAGAAGGAACAGTCTATACTACTCCTTCTTGTGCAAAAACCCCCTCTTGTGCAAAAGCCGTTTTGCCTGAAAATAAGCGGCAGACTGCTCCTTCTTGTGCAAAAGCCCCTTGTGCAAAAATGGCAGCTCATTAAGTATGCAAATGAGGTGTGGTGATATTCATCGCTGCGCCTCCTTTGCATATCTTCTTGCGCAAGACTGGCCAGTGTAGACAGCCCAGATTTGTCACCTAATAAAAAGAATGCCTCAGGTTTGGGAATCTCCCTAACATCCTCAGCCATGAAGACTGAAGCAAAGAATTCATATAGTTTCACTGCAATTACTTTATCGTCCTTGAGTGCTCTTTTAGCATCTCGATTGTCTCGGGACCCCACTGGTTGTTTAGCAGGCTTCCTGCTTCTGATGTACTTAACAAAATGTTTTTTATTACTTTTTGAGTCTTTGGCTAGCTGTTCTTCAAGCTCCCTTTTGGCTTATTATATTTGTACTTAATTTGACAAAGTTTATGCTCCTTTCTTTTTTCCTCACGGGGCTTAACTTCCACTTTTTTAAAATGCTGCCTTTTTATCTTGCTGCTTCTTTTACTTAGTTGGTAAGCCATGGTGGCACTTTCTTGGTTCTCTTCCTGTGTCTTTAATTTGGGGGTATTCATTTAAGTTGGGCCTCTATTATGGTGTCTTTGGAAACTTTCCATGCATCTTTCAGGGATTTTACTTTTGTCACTGGACCTTTTAAATACTGTTTAACTAACCTCCTCATTTTTGTGTCCTTTCCCCTTTCTGAAATTAAATGCCACAGTGTTGGGCTGCTGAGGGATTTTTTCCCATGACAAGAATGTTAAATGTTGTTACATTATGGTCATTATTTCCAAGTGGTCCACTTATATTTATCTTTTGAACCAGATTCTGCACACCAGTTAGGACTAAACCAAGAATTATTTCTCCCCTTGTGGGTTCCAGAACCAGCTGCTCCAAGCAGCAGTCATTTAATGTGTCAAGAAATTTTATCTCTGCGTCCCATCCTGAGGTGATGTATACCCAGTCAATATGGGGGTAGTTGAAATCCCCCACTATTATTGAGGGTTTTTATTTTAATAGCCTCGTTAATCTCCCTTAGCATTTCATAGTCACTATCACTATCCTGGTCAGGTGGCCAATAATATATTTTATTATTAGAGCATGGAATTGCTATCCATAGAGATTCATTTTGGTTCATATAACATTTTTACTTCATTTGAATCTATATTTTTTTCATATATAGTGCCACTCCTCCACCAGCATGACCTGTTCTGTCCTTCCAATATATTTTGTACCCTGGTACAACTGACTGTCCAATTGCCTGTCCTCACTCCCCCAAATTTCTGTTATGCTTATTATATCAATATCCTCCATTAATATGAGGCACTCTAGTTCACCCATATTATTTAGATGTCTAGTGTTTGTGTATAAGTCCTTTAAAAAATTGTCACTATTTATGGGTTTGCCATTTCCTGATGGAAACACTTCACCCTTACATAATTTGCGTGAGTGTAGGTAACAGCATACGACTATCACCTTGAGGATATGATTCTCCAAAAGGTTCAGCCTACTGTAGAGACTTCTCCATCTAGCTTTCAATTTGCCAAAGGCACATTCAAGAACCATGCAGCATCAGTTTATCCTGTTATTGAATCACTCCTTACTGTGGTCCACGTGCCCCATGTAAGGCTTCATGAGCCAGGGCTGTTAGGGGTAAGCCGCGTCATCTAGGATCATTGTGAACATTTTCACATCTCCCACCATAATTTTCTGATCTAGAAATAAAGTGCCAATATGCAGCTTTCTGAACAGGACCGTGTTCCTGAAGATGCATGAATCATCCACCTTTTCTGACCACCCCACACTTATGTCTGTAAAATGCCCACAGTCATCCACAAGTGCCTGAAACGCCATGGAGAAGTACCCCTTACAACTGATGTACTCCCAGGCAAGGTGGATTGGAGCTGCAATGGGAATATGAGTTCTGTCAGTTGCCCTACTGCAGTTTGGAAAGCCAATGTTAGCAAAGCTAACCATGATATCATTCACATTTCCTAGAGCCACAGTCCTATGCAGCAAAATGTGATTTATTGTCCTGCACACTTGCATAAGTGCTGCTATGATGGTAGATTTCCCCACTCAAAATTGAGTCGCAACTGAACAGTAGCAATCTGGAGTGGCCAGCTTCTACAAAGCAATGGCAACACGCTTCTCTACCAAGAGAGCAGCTCTTATTTGGGTGTCCTTGTGCTGCAGTTCAGTACACAGCTTCAAGAAGGTTACTTTCTGCAGGCAAAAGTTCTGTAGCCATTGGTCTTCATCCCACACTTGCATGATAGTGGAGTCCCACTACTCAGTGCTAGTTTTTCTAACCCAAAAGCAATGGTCTCTAGTGTGCAGCTGATCTGTTACACCTCAATGCAATGCCAGTTTGTCGGTGTCCTTACCATTGCTGTCTACATCCAAGTTGTCCTCAAATATCAGTTGCGTAAGTAGCTCTGTTGCAACACACGATATCCTAAGTACATTGAACACAACATGGGAGAGAACTGTGGGATCCACAGTTTCTCACAGCAGTTGCTGGAGTTTGCAGCAAGGGCTGTCATTCAAGTGGTGCGAAAGTAAGCTGGAAGCCCAGGGAGGGCATGGAAACAAAGAAGTGTCTGACAGGACTCTTTTTCCACATTTGCAAAATGCATAGCGGAGTGTTTGCACGCTCCCACAGTGCTTAGTAACTGGAGGTGACACCAGGCACTGTGGGATGCTTATCAACTGTTGCTGTGCTCTATCTGTCAACTTGGTGCTAGCAATCTGGCCATGAAATGTCAACAGTGAGAAGCAGAAAAACTGGTTTGACTGGTTTCCAGTCTTCTCCTCCTGTTGACAGGATGCTAAAGATGTGGTTGCAAAATGTCAACACTGGGAGACCGAAAAACCGCTTTGACTGGTTCTCATTTTTGGCAACTCTTGAATGTCATAGTCCTCAAACCGTTTGTACCAAAGAGATTTTACTTCCTGCTTTCTGCAGGTTAACACTATAAACTTATATTGGCACCTGTGTCCTGTTGAAACTGGCATCCTACCTCATGAATGGGCAAATGCCACTGTAACAGATGGGCATGAGAGCTGGCATGCTGGAAAGCCAATATTTGTATCATATTTTAGTGTGAGACTGGATTTTCCTCTAGGAATGTTGAACTGGCAAACCTTGAAGAACCTTTTATGTTTAAAGTGAAGCTGTTGCATCCCAGCTCAAAAGTAGGTGAAAGTAAAAAGAGTGACAATATGAAAAAAAAGTATTTAGTTCTGGTGAAACAGGTTTACTGATGTGCAGCAGGAGGGGAGATGGAATGGAATAGTCTGCACCCCTGAGAAGCTCTCCATGTAGCACACCTTAAAGTCCCATTTAAGAAGCTGACTTTTTTATTAAGCTTCTTGGAACAATAGCTCCATTGAAATTACAAGTTGATATCTCTGCTTTGATTTTTTTTTCTATTTCTGTTCAGTTTTGAAGAAGGGGACTACAATTGCAATAGCTATTAAAATGTAGGTAAATAAATTTTAAACCATTTAAAAATTAAACCAGTAAACAGACACATGTTCTCTAATTCTGCAGCATCTAATATACGTTTCAATACTTTCAGTTTAGTATTGCCCTTCCTTTGTTCAGGCAATTAGCTGTTAAGATATAAACATCATAAAAACTGAAGTATACAAGAGAGGGTTTTTTTTATCCTTTTGCGAATGCAAGTGCAGACTTTAAATCTAAACCTGAATAGTCTTTACAGATTGACAAGGGGTACATTATTCCCAGTCACTCTGCATTATGTGTGAAGAGTGTCCCAGCTGTGTCATTCGTGAGGTTAAAAGGTGTTAGAGCTTGCATCTTTTAAATGAGCATACTAAATGAAAGTGAACAATTAAGAAAGAAATTTGGCTTACTATCTGTGCATGCTGTGCTTTATTGTGGTGTTGCCAGCTTCTCTGAATGAAAATACAAGAGCAAATTAAACAGCTTTATGAACTCGCAGGAGGAGCAGTTGTTCTAGTGGCTTTCATACAAATGTCTAATTAATTCTTGAAGTAATCCAAATTGTCCTTTTGTGATCTGTGAATGGGAATTTGTGAGGGAACCTGTGCAGACGAAACTAAGTGAAAGGAGAACTGGGATTTAATGATTAGCTGGCAGTGTGCATTTGCTGGGGCCAGCAAATTTTAGTTATTTTTCTCATTAATATTACATTTGTAAGTTAATGAAACATTTGGGTGAATATATTATAAGTAATAAAGGCATTAATGTTATTTTTGAACACTCAATTATGCTAATTGGCATCTGTTGGGTTTTTTTAACCAGTGTATATATGAGAAAATAAAAAAAATATATAGAAAAATTCTATTAAAAAAAAAAGTCAGTGTTTCATAAGCAGTGTTGGACTAAAACTATTTGTGTGATGTCATCTTTTTTGTTTGGTGGCTTCTAAAAATTTTTTTTACAGCCCTGTTGCACTTCCTTATGGTTTCTAGACCTCTTATTTATTTTTAAATGGTGCAATTTCAATGCATACACTACCACTCTCTGGAGAGGAGGTGATGTGCATGTCTGGGCTGGCCAAGGCTGGGGGAGAGGGGAGAGTGGCAGCTGGAAGCAGAAACTAGAGTGTTGTAGGGATTTATTTAAGTCTCTACTCTTTGGGGATTTTTGTGTGTCCGTATTGTTGCATATATACTTGCTGACACACATCTTGAAATAAAATTACCAAACTATTGAAACTGACCTGATTATTTAGTGGGTTTTTTGACAGATTTCAGCAGAATTTTAAAATGTCGTGCACAGAATCTTTAAATTTTTGGTGCTGAATTCTCCCAGGGCCACTGCACATCAAACTATAAACCACATCTCTTCTCTAGAATGTTCACTCCTGTTCACTATAAATCAGTGTTTCTCAAAGTGGACCATGGGCCCTCAACGCTTTGCTTACCTAAAGGATCCATAGCCATAGAGCCTGGCTGCTCCCCCCTTGGCTCTGGTTTGATGTTTCCAAGGGGAGCCATTGGATACAGCGGTCTGGGATACACTACTTCCCACAACTCCATCCCAGGCCGCTGTTTTCAATGGCTCCCCTTGGCTGGAAACAGCAAACAGGAGCCAATGGGAGCTGCAAGGCTCTGTGGCTTAAGGTAAACAAAGTGGTGCAGGCCCACTAATGGCTCTCCTAAAGTGGACCTATGGCCCACTTTGAGGAATGTTGCTATAAATGTAACGTATGGTAAATAAACTATATATTCATTTGAATCCAGAGCACTTCACAAATTCCATTTCAAAGAGTCTGGACGTATGCAGTAATCAGACAGTGTACAGCATGCAGGATAGTTATGGGTGGAAGGGACAACTTGAGAGAGAACAATAGGGTAAAGTTCTGGTCTTATGAAAAGTACTACAATACTTTTTTAATACCTGGGTGATGAAATCACAGTCTGTGCTTTTAAAGTGATACAAAATAACAGACAGTTCCTCCACTTAGAATACTGCATGGGACTGTGTATCTGTCTAGCTATTATGAAGGGTTTCCTTATTTCAGTCATGAGGATCTATAAGAATACATTTTTATTTCCCTTGGCCCATACCTCCACTTCATGATCCTGCACATTTTGAAGCAATAGTTCTGCCATGGATTTCCGTGAGAGCAGGATTGAGCCGTTGGACTCAGAGAGTGGACAAATTCTCACACCTATTGACTGGTTCACTCAACATTAACTTTGTTATGAATACATTCTTTACCTTAAAGGAAAGTGGATTGAGGATGGCTACAGGGATGTTAAATTTTGATTTATCAGCTAATCGAGTAGTCAGTGGAATTTCTACCAATTAGTCAATAAAGGAGGTGCTTGCTATCCCCCCACGGCTCTTACACCTCTTCCTTTGAAATGTACAGCAGGGAATCCGTGTGAGCGGGAACTGAAGCAGTCCCCGCTCGCACCATTGTCCCTGTGGAGATGGTGCTGGGGGGAACCGACTTCTTAAGCCCGCTTCCCCCAGCACCGGCTCCTGCTCCCCCCTCCTTGGTGCCTCTGATAAACAAGCAGCAAAGGGGGGGGGGGGGGGGGGGAGAGAGGAGAGTTGAGTAGTGACTCGACTACCTGATAAGCCTGGGCTAGTTGCTAACATCCCTAGTTAGCTAACATCATCTTGACTTTATTCTTTGCATAGGTGCAGGTTAACTGATCATACCTTCATTCAGGTGATTGACTTGTAGCCCAGTCTACCTTTCATTAGGACTACATGATCTATTTTCACCAGTTTCTGTTTATAGTGAGTCTGTCCACTTAAACAGCCATTTTTAGAGTAGTCCACATTGCTCCCTTTCCGGTTAGAGGCTTTGTAGAGAAATCAAAGCAAATAAAGGATTGATTTACATGAGTGGAGTTTCTAGGGGACCATGTGGGGGGGGGGAGGGGGGAAATGAACAGGCAGACTACTTGCAGTATGTGTTTATGCATCACAATATGTAATTTAAAAAAAAAAAGTTCATTGACTAATCTTCAAATATCCCCATGAAGACTCATAAGAAATTGTATTACTTCCACTGAATCAGAGAGGGGGGGACTTTAATCTTCAGTAGAACAATGCTGATTTATTTTGAAGTCAGTGAAGATAGGCTGATTTATACAAGCTAAGGCTCTTCTCTGCGAATCTGAAGCCTGTGGACAAGGCAACAGAAGTAGTGCATATTAGGCCTGGGATTATAATTCAGGAATTCCTCACTCCCAAGTCCAGAGCACACGTTGACTGCACTAATAAGATCACAATGTGAATCATGCCAGTATATTTCAATAGAACATTTTATTAGTAGAAATTGTATGAATGCATCAGGAGCCAATTATAATAACTATCCTGCCAGTGTAAAACACATAGAAAGAGATACACCAGAATTGTGGGTTACAGTCTTAACCAAAATAAACATAGACTTTGTTCAGTGTTTGCTGTAAAAACCACGACACAACCACAAAAACTTCCTTCGTCTAATGTGTCTCTGCTACAGTCTTGCTCCCATCTGGCATTCCAGTTTAAAATTATGAAAAACAAATGCAGAATAATGGAATTTGTTGCCTGATTCATGTAAACCTGCTACTAAAAAGGTTCATGAATTGGTATGTATCTGTAATGACTGTTTCAAGATATAGAAAATGTTGGGGACACTTGGCAGATTAGGATGTCGTCTAAATCCCTGCATTGCTCAGTGATGAAATCCTGACTGTCACTTCTTCCTAGGTTGGGGAGGAGAGAGGGGGGGACATGTTGTGGAAAGATAACAATTTTATAAATGATTGTTTCTATCACATATGCTCATGTTGGCGGAAATCCAATGTCAGATACGCATTCATAACTCCAGTGAAGTCAATGGGATTTGTGCAAATTCTGAGAAGAATTTGGCCCAAATCCTATATAAACAAGTCAAAGCAAAAGTTACACCAGCTATAATAGCACTCTTAAAATGGAGGTAATTGTTCCCTGTCACCCTATCATAGAAGCAGTACCTTGAAGTTTTGGAGACATGAGGACAGATGTGGTAGTTTGATATAGTGGAAGATTTTAGGTTTTTGTTCAGTCATTCTCTGACAAGTACCACCTTATGTGGTATAACTAATTCTGTATAACTCCTTCAGTTTGCTGTCAAATTCTTGCTAATGTACTATATTATTTTCTTGGACCCGTGATTTGCTTCTCATCTCCCACAGGGCTGTAAGTGACAGCTCTGTAAAGACACTAATGCTTCCTACAGCTGCAAGTCAGCTATAATGCACTGTTTTGCACTTTTATACAGTAACTGTGGTGTCATCGCATAGCAACATCACCTTACAAGACATGCAAAAAGTCTGTAGCAACGCCTACTGGGAGCTGTTAGAATCAGTTGTAAATCTTTCAGTAAAGGTGCAGTACACGTAAGAACAGTGTTTATAGAGCCTCTGTCATGGCATAGCTATTTGGTATTGTAATCCCTACTAAACCCTAATAAATATGCTCAAGTATTACCAGCAGTACGTCTTTTGACAAAATAGCTTTTCATGCTGATTGCAAGCTGGTATAAATGGTAACTTATAATGTAATCAGAAGAATATCCCGAAGTAGCTTCCCTGCCTGGCAATCCAATCAAATCTGATTTGAATGAAAGGTTTCATTTTGTAAAAAAAATACGGTGCATGTTAAAGACAAAGTTTATTGGGCCAAATCCAGACCTAGCATAAGCCAGTGCAGTTCTTTGTAATTTAAATGAAAGAGTACTGGTGGAAGCAGCTCCATGGAAGACAAAAGTTCAGTTTGGTTATACCGGGTCTAAACCATTTTGCAAGAAACTTAAACAAGTGCCCCTGCTTAACACTGGCCATGACGACACTTTGGGGAAATGAGTCATGAGAGTCATTTGTGTTGCTCATTGTGACTGTTCTCAAAACTAAAGTTGAAGTTCTAACTCAGAGTTCAGAGAAGTTCCAAAAACCTCAAATCATAGCAGTAAGTGTATAATGGTATGCAAGGTGACTTACTTAATGAGTGACTTGATTCAGGCATTATCACAAATAATTTTTTTTTTTCATTTAAAAGCAGAGGCATGGCTGATATCATATGCATATATAATCTTTATTCATTTGAATATCCCATTGACTTTACTAGGACTTCTGGCATGAGTAAAATTACTCATGAGTAATAGTTGCAGGATTTGGGGTGTATATCCTTCACTTTGATACATAGAACAGCAAGTGCCTTTCTGGAGCCAATTCTGCCAGCTTCATCCTTGTGAGTAGTCTTTACTTGATTCCACAAATGTTTTTATAATAGCATGTGGTTTTTTGAGTTACTCAGTATGAAATGTGTCAGTTGTCAGAAACTTTGTGGTGATTTGTTTCCCCCCCCCCCCCCCCCCAAGTTTGTGGTTAACATGGTCAGACTACAACTATCTGAAACTTCAGTCTGTGAAATGATTGTCAATGAATAAAACAGTGTGGTACACTGAGATCTAATGTAGTATTGCTGTTCCAGCTTTTAGGTAAATGCTTTGTAAAGACCCATTTAATGGAGCCATCGATGGTCTTTGAAATCATACAGTAATGCAGAATGGTGCACCTTCTATGTACCATATACCATTATCTCTTCCTGTCTTTTTTCCTTGTTCAGACATGGACTTCTTTCCTATGTCCTCCAGAGATAAGGCCACTTTCACTTAGGTCAGTTCTTGAGGTGATTTGAAAAATAGAACTGCACATTTCTTATTTTCAGTGACACTTTGTATCCTAACTAGGGTGAAAACTCAAAATATTGAAATCTTCCATTGAAGGAAATGTTCTGAAATACTTTTGTTTTTGAAAGTCTAAAAGTTCATTGTACCTACGTTCATAATTTGTCATGTTCATGAGACTCCCTTTGTGCACTGTTGGTGGCTCAGCCAAGTTGGGGACTATCTGGTATATTGTAGGAATTGTAGACCAGGAACAGAGCTCAGCCCATATGTTTAAGATACTCAAACTTCAAAGTAAAGGGGTATCATGGCAGCACAGGGGGATGTAGATTCATGTCAAACTGCCCCACAATGAAATGTTTCAATTTGGAGTGAACCTAACTTAAGCAACGTACTCTGTTTACATTTTGGAATGTAAACTAAAAATTGGAAGAAATCCTGCAAAAATCAGCACTTTTCTAAAATAAAAATATAAACTACATATCTGGTGGGAAAAATATTTTGATGGGGAAAAAAAAATTCTAAAGCCATTTGTCCTGGAACCTGCTCCAGGGAAGAGTGAAGGAATAGTTCTGAAAGAGGACTGATTTAAAAAAAAATCTTCAGTAATGTGAAAGAGCAAATATCTTTGCTGGCAACAATTGTTTCTACGTAGTTTGAGTCAACTGCAGCACTCTGAAGTGCTTAATCTCATCCTTTTATATAAAAGGCAGCATGGAGGCTGCCTAGTAAAAATAAACCATGCCACTGATTTGGTCCACCAGCTGCAGGGGGTATGACTTAAACTAATTGTAGAAGATACAAACACTGCCTTAAGAAATGCCTTGTGAGCACCTCATAATTCTCATCCCTTTATATAGGGATTTTAATTCCTGGGACCCACTTGGAATACAAAAGTAACAAGTAACTCATACCTTTTTTTTTTTTTTTTGAGTAAACTGGTTCAGTATTGATACACCTGTAGTCAGCAAATTGAGAGTCATTATATACACAGCTTTGTACCAAACTAACTAAACATTTTTAATTCGTACCTCCCATAACTTCAGTGCAAGCTTATTCTGAAATGTGTCCACTCACATTTGTGCTGAAGTAACAAGGTGTGATTAAGTGATTTAGAACCATTGGGTAAGAGAGACCGAGCATGAGTGACTCTTCGGGTAGTTACAGCATTCATCTGAGGGAGGTCGGAGACCCAGTGTTCATGTTCCAATCACCCGGCACACACCATACAGGATCACAACATTACTCAAATTTGGCCCAACTGCCTCTCCATCATGATGAAGTCTCAGGGACAAATGTGCTGACCTGGACAGCTGCCAGGTTTGCCTATAACTAAAGTAGCAGGATCAGGCCTGGAGTGCAGATATGGCCCAAAGTGTTAAGTGACCTGCTATACCTAACTACAGAAACTGTGTTCCAAGGATTGAAATGAACTTTATTCATCTTGGCACATGCAGATTAAGCTGCTCTTCGCTCTGTCAGCCACAAGCAGTGTTGTGCAAAGAATATTAGCTCAGCAATTTTAAGGTCATTAGAGGTCCTAGTATCAGTGTAAATCTTGTCATAATCTTATTAAGGTGATTCAGAATGCTACAGTAAGCAAGGCAATCCATTGGGGGGTGGGTGGGGGGGAGGTCTTCAGCTGTTGGATGGGTTTCTTCATCCACTGGGAAGAGAGGCAAAAGCAGTGTTGCCACTATCCCCCTATTTTGTATCCTCAGTCTATGTGCTTAGACACTTGCCCAGACAAGTCCTGGTGGGCTTTGCTTAGTCAGTAGCAGTGCTGTGAGAACATTTTAAGGGTGGGGATGCTGACATCCCTCCCTTACCTTACTCTGCTGCCTCTTGCCACCTTTCCTTCCTGCCACATTAATAACAATTGGTTCTGGGGCGGGGGGCTTATTCCGTAGCTTTACAAATAGTGTGTATTTAACCAGCACATTAACTAACTATGATTACTCTCTAGATTAATTATCTAGCTGAAATCTGTTCTATCAAAATATGTATATTGTTAGTATGCATCAAGTTGAGACTTTTGCAGGATGGTTGTTACTAAAGTGTGCTGTAAATTTGCTAGCAGCATATAAAGAAGGTGATTGCTGCCTACGAGGGTACTCCATGACTTAATCATCTATGGAAGTTGTAATGAAAGGGTTTACAATTCCATGATAGTTAGGCAAGCATCATGCAATGGGGACTGCTTAACTCTATGCCTCAGTTGCACCAAAGGACACCATATAGAACTGCCCAATCCAGTGATCATAGCAGTACCCCCAGATTCCTGGCCTACCACCTGGGGATCCAGCTGCCGCCCCACGATCCAGAGGCTTTGCTGCTGGCCCCTAGCAAGTGCCCAGGGTCCTGGCTGCTGCCCTGAGTGTTCAGGGCTCTGCTGTTAGCCCTGCATAATGGAGGGTTCTGCTGTCAGCCACATCCCCGGGTCCTGGCTGCTGGCCCTGCATGCCAGAGTTTTCCTCCTGGCCTCAACTGGTAGAAGAAAAGCTTTTAGCTAGATCATTAATCTAAGTGGTAATCATAGTTAACATACTGATTAAATGCACAATATTTCTAAAACTACAGAATATTTTCTCCCCACAGAAACTTTTGTTGTTAATGTGGCAGGAGGGAAAGATGGTGAAAGGCAAAAGAAAAATCTAAACTTGAATATTTATGGAAATAAAAAGCTCAATTTTCAACTAGTTGTGCCAAAATCGTTTAGTAAGGCTAAACCAAAATGGCCAAAAAATAATGTCCTGCAGAAATATCTGTTTAGACAAAATAGGCGTTTTCAGTTCCAAACTTCTCAGTCGAAAATTTTCAACCAGCTTCAAACATTTCAGTGGATAACAAACATCCATAAAAAGTAAAGTCATTCTTTTTTACTTCTTTCAAAAACTTGTGCTCTTTTCTCTGTCCATAAATGAAGTACAATTTAATGCCTATAAAATTTGCTTTCAAATCTATCCTTGTTTTTGACTTGTGCTACAAGATTTAATATTTCATTTTAAAGAGGCCACACAAGAGTGACCAAAATTACCCCTAAATCAATAAAAGGTCATCTTAATAAAAAGTAGCCTGATTTAGAAAAATGCTAAACTCCCACACCTCCCATTTACTTATTCTGCCTGTTGATGTCCTCGGTATATTTGAAAAGTAGGCCACTATTCTATACCATTTCCCACCTATTCCCAGATGCCAATGGTTCCAACTGTTCCTGCACATCTGCCAAAATTCATGCTTTCTTCTAACACATACATGGATGTAGCTATTCATTTCCAGTATAGCATTTTGCAACACAAAACACCAAAAATTAGAGGCAGTGTAAAATTAATTACATGTAATAATTTCCAGAAGAAATAGTGTACTGATTATAATATTCAGCTTCATATTAATATAGCAAAATCCTGTTTTGCAGACTTGTTTTTTTTTCTGAAACTGTTGCATAATTTTGAAACTGCTGTGCTGGATTGCTGCAGAGTCCAGGTCCTTGCCAAAGCTTTTAAATCAAGTTTCTTGTACAGTAAATGGGCTCTGCTTACCATAGCTGTTTTTCACATATTATGTCATTGTTTTCCATCAACCTTCCCTCCCTTTTAGTTTTTTGGGTTTTTTTTTTCCTTTTTCCTTTGTGCCTATTTGTCTTCTACCTCTCCTAACGCTAGCCTGACACTATAGTTTCCCTTCAGTAAAAGGCATTGTGGAGTTGCATTGCCCTGGAGGCATGAAAGGACTGAACACAAGAAGAAATAAATTGCATCTGCTGCCTTCTTGTATCAACTTCCTTCCCTGCTCTGCACCAGTTCACTAGCACAGACAAGCATGTTACAGGATGGAGCCTCATTCACCTGTGCAAGGGTAGGAGTAGCAGCTCTTTCCTTCATGTGAG
Source organism: Rafetus swinhoei (assembly GCA_019425775.1). Lineage (NCBI taxonomy): Eukaryota > Metazoa > Chordata > Testudines > Trionychidae > Rafetus > Rafetus swinhoei. Next base: position 181,515,075 of record CM033437.1, on the reverse strand, counting down.
GTGGATACTCCATGCAGGATATTTAAAAGGGCACCTTATGCCACCAAAATCCCCTGCTCAGAAATGCGGGATAGTTCACAATTGTGTCCACAGATGTCAGATTCCTGAGGAAGACTTGATATAAATTGTTTCCCTTTCAGACCATTGGTGTTACATCCTTTTACAACATCTTTGAATTTGTCTCTGACCTACATTTGCTGCAGTCTCTCTATTCTTACTACTTTCCCCCACTTTCTCTCCTCTTTACCCCTCAGTTTGTTTTGGTTTTAGATTGTCTTGTACCCTAGAAGTACCAGGAAGTGAAGTGAGGACAGGGAGGAGGAGGAAATTTCTGATTTTCAATCTTAGGTCCTAGGGGGAAAAAAACATTTGATCCATATGAATTATTTCTGTCCTACAACAAAACAAAAATTGTCAAATGGAAGTTCAAACAGAGGAATGTAAATTAAGGCATTTTATCTATGCAGTCATGGTTCCCACTATTATTTTTGATTAATCAATTATCACCTTAAAATCAATGGGCCTGATCCTCTCCTAGTGACCTAAGCAGCGCTGATTTATACTAGCTTACGATCAGGCTTAATACGTTCCTGAAAAATTGCTCTTTGTATCATATAGCCTATAACATTCCAATCAGTTTTTCACCTCATTCCAAATTCTTCCTCGAGTGACACGCAGCTCAAAAATCTATTAAAAATCAGCTATGGAGCAGTGTAGAAGCAGAGCTGTAATATGTTGTCATGCAATGAATTCTTTCCATTTCAGTTTATAAGTGGAATGACATAACTGCTTCAAGTCTGTTTTCAGCAGTATCTTTGGAGCTGCCATAAAATGGGGCAAGGATACTTATTCCAAGTTCTAAACTTCTTATTGGAATATTAGCACCAGATGCATTCTGTGGAAATCAACAGGTTAATACTATAGGGATCAAGATTTATTTCCACTAGGATATTATGAGGATATGGATATTCTTAGCATTTCTATATTCAATATACAATGTATTTATTAATATGCATATAAAAGAGCTAATTAGCCTGAGTCAAGACAAATACTAATTATCTAGGGCTCAATCTGTTTCACATGATCTTATATAGAATTTGATTTAAAAAGTCTATTTAAGACCAGATTCTGACACACTTATTCTAGTATGGCCTTATTCTGAGTAGCCCTCTGGACTTCATTCAGACTTATGGTGTAAGGTAATATTCAGCATGAGTAAGGGCAACAGATTCGGGCTGTCAAGCAAAGGCCAAGGAATTCTAATATTCAGTATAATGCTTCTTAAAACTGATACCTTTAAGACACATTTAAACCATCATTGCTTGGGTACAATATATCCCACTAGGAATCTTCTAAAACCCAGTGTTTCACAGCAATCCTAAATACTTCATTTTAAGCAGAGTGTTTGTCTTTTTCTTTGTTACAGTCACTGGCTAAAAATTGAATTAATATTCTTAACTGATGTTTATTTTTGCAAAGTAGTGACTTTTGTGGATCAGATATAAGGAAGCAGAACTTGGACACCCATATCTGATTTTAAGATACATTTTTTTACTGTTAAGTTTTATTTTTCCTGGAGCTAAAATCATTCTTGCATTGCTATTAAAAAGAACAGTTAACAATACATTAAAAACCCCCACAAAAACTAGACATTTGACAAGGGGTTTAATGCTGATGTAATGGTCATCCTAATGGTGCCTTCAGAAAGCTATCCTGAAGAAAATTATCTGGTCTTTTGACTGTCTTAAGATGACATTATCTGCATTTCCATTAAGGCATCTACTCTAATAGCACAGATCAGTCTGAGCCTTTCAAAAGCCAACAGTAGATCTTTCTTTATGTAAACTGTCTGCTGCAGGACAGCTAAAAGGCATATCCTAAGGTAAGAGGTTGTTCTGTAATGTCAAACGAATCCCTGGAGTCCTGCACCCTGTCATATTATTTTCTGCAAATGTTGACACAAATGAAGTGAAGCATTCATTTGTATTCATATACATATGATTATGATAATAGGATACTTGTTGGTAAAATTGTATGGTAACTCACACATACACAATAGCTTTTTTAATTTTATAAAGATTCCTTCAAACTTGTGTAGCTTAGGCTTTTTTTTACCAAGATGATATAAAGGGCTAAGAAATATACTCTGCTTCTTCATGAATATTGGGGCTGGCAGTGTCAGATTAGACTTTGGAGATATAGCCCAGGATCTGTATTCTAACTGTGCATGTCTGAGAGAGAAATCGGTGCACATGCAGTAACATTGGACAAGCAGTCTGACTACCCAATACATACATTAGTGCTGCAAATGTGATGAGGCATGAGCAGAAGACAAGCTACCTTCCTCCACCAGCAAAACGTTGGTATCTATTCTGAACTGCATTTCTTAAAGTGCTCTTGATACTGATTCCATTAAGTTTGAGAGAAATCCGATGCCTGTTTCATGTAGGAAACCTAAACCTCACAACTCCCTTTTCAGTTAAACATGAAAATACCTCATCTCTCTAGGAACACATCCCTGTTTACAGCATCTTGTTCCATATAGGCATAAAAATGAATGAGAATGATTTGAAGAGCATACCAATCAGTCGTGACTTCCACTTTAGTTAAAAGGAGCTGTGGGGTACCCAGCACCTTTGCAAATCAGGCCTCCAGAATTTTAATTTTTAAATAATATCTTTCTACTTTTAATCCATTCTAAAAGTTTTTTGATTATTAAAATACTACAGATTGAACCTCTTTAGTCCGGCACTCTCGGGACCTGACTGGTGCTGAACCAGATAATTTACTGAATTAACCACAGGAGGTTAATATTGTCTAGGAGCATTACCAACACTTCCACTCCTTATAGGGCTCTCAGAAGATAGTAAGGGGTAAAGTAGAGCTAAATAACAGTACAGAACACTGAGAGCCAGGACTGTTGGTTGTAAACAAACTTTATGGGACCATGTGAAACTTGACCACATGTATGATAAGTGGACATCCAGCTTTCTAAAATAATGCCAGATCACGGATATTACTGGACCAGATAGTGCTGGACTAGAGAGGTTCAACCTGTATAGAATACAGGACAATTGTTCACTATGGAATCCCCAAGGGCAAGTTATGCCTGACCAACCTAATTACCTTCTCTCTGGATATGAGGAAAGAAGGTCGTAGTTGTGTTGATCTGGTCTCCCACAGTATTCTTGCCAGCAAGTATGGATTGGATGAATGGACTGCAAGGTGGATAGAAAGTTGACCAGATTGTCAGGATCAATGGGTAGTGATGAATGGCTTGATGTTTAATTTGCAGCCTATATCAAGCAGAGGGTGCCACGGATTGGTCCTGAGCAAAGTTCCCTCTAAGTTACATGGCTCCTGTCATAACCAGGAGGGCTGACCAGCACCTGGGGACTAAACTGGGGGTTAACTATGTCTCCTGTGCCTAGCTAGGTATCTGGTCAGCCAATAACAATGAAGGTAGGGATTTCAAACTGGGACAAAGGAATTTTTATCTTTTCCCTCCTTTGTCTGAGTCAGAGTGGATTCTTCCAAGTAACAGGGAGATGGGAGGCCTCTGTCTCTCCAAGGACGGTCTCAAGGTGTAAGTAGGGAAAAAGTCTAGCTAGTCCATCAGGTTTTATTGTTTTCTGGTTTGGAAATTTGGAATTGATGTCTGAGTGTTAAAAGTGTTTTTTTCCCCCTCTTTTGTAATGAAGCTTTCTAACCCAGGGAATTTTCTGAGTATATCAATTGGTGGATCATCTAGCCAACTCAACTATGCTGGCATCTGTAGTTTTGTTTTAATAATAAGTTTGTTTTCTTTTTTTAATTAATCGGTATTGGTTCATTTTTGTGTCCTGGAAGGTTTGTCTATCTCTCTGGTGAGGGGTCAGCTATCACAGACTGCAGCTTGTTTTTCTTTCTCCTCTTTTCAAGCTCTTTTGGGGGGGGAGGGGAAGTTTGAGGTACCCCTGAGGTTTTAGGGAGGAGGTTTCCCAAGTGATCTTGTTATGCTTAAACAAAGCACACGAGATCTTTTATAGGGGAAAAGGCAGTACGCCGCATTTATTAAGAATACAACAGTTGCATATGCTTTTCAGTCACTCTCACTCACAAACACCATATACATAGTCCCGCCAGACGAGGTTCTAGTTCCCAGTCCAGAGTCTGTATCAATCTAGTGGCCAGTTAGATGGATCACAGAGGGAGAGCAGGGCCTTTATTGGTCGCGATCCGATGATCCTCTGGAGTTGGTGGCAAGACAAACCCAAAGTTCCATGGCAAAGCACCTGCTTTTATAATCCTTTCCTCTATGGATTTTGCTGTGTCAGTCTGTGACTGGTTACTGTTATCTTTTGATGTTGGTCATTTCCAAAACATCTCTGAAAAGCTCATCCTGTAATCAATTGTATTTTGGGGGTGCTTGCTCCATTTTAGAGTCGTCAATCTGCCAATCAGATTAATCCTTGACTATGGGCACTCACTGGTGGTTACTGATGGTTCCTCTGGCGCCGATCAGTCTGTCGTCTTCTTCTTCACCCACGCTTTGCCTCTGCTTCCTTCACCATCTGGATAACCTTCACACCTTTATCTCAACACATACATACCACTTTCACACACAATCAATCTTTTACAAGGACTTTCAAAGAAAAGCATAACATCAGTATCCCATACTGGGCAAAGCAAAAAGGCCTTGTAAATCAAAAAATTAAGATTTCAGCCTTCAACATTCCTCCAATCTTATTAACATAGACACAGTACCAAAACTCTGTTTCTTTACTTACTAAACTCACTAAACTTTAAAACAAAGGAATATATATCTTACTAAAGGGCTTAATTTAATAAAATATTAAATATGATAATATATTACCTTATATTACTACGTTATTAATCCTAAAATACAAATATAAAAAGAATAAAACTTTCAATTCCAACAATCTCTTTCCTGGTTTTCTTGGAATACTTGGGGGGGTGGCAGCAGATATTCTCCAAAGTCCGGGTAGTAGGATTTTTTTTGGGGGGGGGGGAAGAGCTTTTGTACCAAAGCCTGTAGAGATAAGGTTTTGGGGTGCTCTTGTCATGCCAGAGTGGGGAACAGCCTTGACAGCTCCCCACTACAGAAAGGATGTGAGCAAATTGGAGAGAGTCCAGCAGAGGACAAGGAAAATGATTAGGGGGCTGAGACCCATGCATTAGGGGCAGAGGCTGAGGGAATTGAGCTTATTTAGTATGCAAAAGAAGAGTTATGGGGGGGGGGATTTGATGACTTCACTTACCTGAAGAGGAGGAGGGGGTTCCAAACAGATGGAGCCAGGCTGTTCTCAGTGGTGGCAGATGACAAAATGAGGAGCTATGGAGTCAAGTTGCAGCGAGAGAGATCTAGCTGGATATTAGGAAAACTACTTCACTAGGAGAGTGGTGAAGCCCTGGAATGGATTACCTTGGGAGGTAGTGGAATCTCTATCTATAAAAATTTTACAAGCTTGACAAAGCCCTGGCTGGAATGATTTAGTTGTGGTTGGTCCTGCTTCGAGGACGAGGTTGAACTAGATGACTTCATGAGGTCTCTTCCCACCTTAATCTTGTATGATTCTGTGCACTGGTAGATGCTTTTGGGAGGAAAGGCTTTCAGGTGTTAGCTAGTGGCTTAGCATGGTTTGTAACTATTTGTGCTTCTGGCTGCCAGCTACTATTTTGTCTGTCACTTCCAAGGGATCAGACATGCTGGATCTGTTAAATAGGTTAAATTATTCAAATTTAATTTTTTTCCTCCCCATGCTGCTTTCATAGGTATTATAATTTGAGAGAGGGTGCATTGACTGACTAATTCTGATCAGTGTGCCATTGAATGTTTAATATCCAAAGGCAGAATATCCCCCATTCATTCTGTTACATTGTGTCTGATACCCAGTTTGTTTTACAGGTCTTTAGATCTTTCTCTTTCCCCACCCTGGCATCACATGTCTTTCAGCCATTTTTTTACCTGTATGAGAAATGTACAGAAGGTGTAAGGTTACAGCTGGTCACCATTTTGTTGTTTTTCTCTGAAGGCATAGTTTCTGGCACATCTGTGTGTGGTATAACTAAATCAGGAGTATATTTGTTCATCCTCTATTCTTTGTCATACCATTGTGAAACATTGTGGAGCTATTGCATTCATAATTTCAATAAAGTTTTGGTATACTGCCATATGAGTTTCTTTGAGCTTTTTGATGGAACAGTTCCTTAAGGATATTACGGGAGTATAGAGTACTAATGGCCTGTGACTGATTCTCCACTATGGTGTTCCTGCTTTACTTTGTAGCTCCACTGAGCTTAATGTATATTCCACCAGCATGAAATTAAAGTAATGCAATGGTGAATCAGGCTTTATGCTTTCTGTTGGTTAGTTGGCCTCTGTGAAAGCAAACTATAAAATGTTTGTAACATTCTACCATACATTGCTACCCCACAAGTCCATCTTTACATGATTTGTAGCTTCCTATGTGACTTAGTGACAAAGCACAATGTAATTGACTCTACCTTCTTCAGTAGTAGTTGCTATGATGCAATTAAGCATCTCTGCACTGCTAACAATAGATCCTTCATTGTTTGTGCATATGTACAATGAGTCACCAGTTAAAAAAAAAAAAAACCTAGCATACTGCATAATTGACAGATGTGGGGGGTTTTTGTTTTTTGGGTTTTTTTTTTTTGTACTTACACAATGAAATAAAGTAGAGAAGACCAGCAGGGAACCAAGATCTCGTGTGTGTGTGTATGTGTGTGTGTTGGTGGGAAGGGAATGTTAATGAGAAATTTCACTTATAGGTCACCAGTTCATATCCGCCCTAGGTTGGCAGTTACAGAAAGTTATTACCATCTGACAGCTGTTCTATAATCCATGAAAAATGGATTCAGAGTCACAATATAGTTTCCAAGGCCCAGGTGTGTGTACCCTGTACACATTATAAAGTGTGCTAATATTTGTGTACTTTTTTTATCTCCATTTGAATCTGTATTTGAATACAGATATGAATGTCTAGCCTTTTTGTCAGAAGCTGGAAGTAGATGACAGGAGAGGGATCACTTGATGACTACCTGTTCACTCCCTTTGGGGTATCTGGTATTGGCCACAGTCAGAAGATGGGATATACTAGATGGACCTTTGGTCTGACCTAGTAGAGCCGTTCTTATTCCCAGTCCTAGATCTAATCCATAAAAGTCAAAACTGAGGCATATTTGGAAGGCAGTGTAGAATACTGAAGCAATACTTCCCAGTGCAGTTAGGAGTTGGACTGAAGGTTCTCAGCACTTTCCTGTTTATGAAGGATTTAATCCTGATTTTAGCACCCAGGGCTGTTAAGTCAGTGTCTTTCATAAATTCCAAATAACTTCTACGTTTTCTACTTGAAAGTAATTTATTCATACTTCTAAAGTTCTGAAAAGCCACAATATGAAAACTGATAGTAGGGTATGAGGACAGTTTTGACCTCATTTCTTTGTTTAAAGAAAGATAAATGAAGTGGTCCTACTCACCTCAATACATGTTGGGATTGGGCTCCACCAGATGAGGGAACTCTAGTGGTGAGGGGTTTCATCTTAGCCTGTTAACCATATCCTTCCCATGGATAAGGGGGAATCTAATGCAAAAGGAACTGCTCTGAATTCCTAAGCAAAACCTTGAATGAAGATTGTCATTTTGAGTAATTTGTTCGCAGTTCAGCAAAGTTTGTCTTCATTCCAATGCAGACTTCATTGAAGCATGCTTAAATTCAGTCAAGGCCAGGGATTATTTTACTACAGGAAAGTTCCAAGCAATGAACAAGCTTGTAAATCAGATCATGAACAACTCAAACACCAATCAGAACTTGTTTGCTCTCTCCAGGGAGAAAAGGTTTCATGTACTTTGTTACGGGTTTCACCAAATTCTGCCACCACTGCCTGAAAACCAATAGTCCCAAAATACCACAGTAAGAGGTGACACCAAAGTAACAAGCTGTCTAAGCAGCAGTTTGGCACAAAAGGACCTGGGGATTACAGTGGAAGAGAAGCTGAATATGAGTTAACAGTGTGCCCTTGTAGCCAAGAAGGCTAATGGCATATTAGGGTGCATTAGGAGGAGCATGCCAGCAGATGTACAGAAATGATTATTCCACTGTATTTTGCACTAGTGAGGCCACATCTGGAGTATTGTATCCAATGCAGGGGTTCCCCTCAATTACAGAAAGGATGCGGATGCATTGGAGAAAGTCCAGTGGAGGGCAGCAAAAATGATTAGGGGGCTGAAGCACATGATGTATGAGGGGAGGCTGAGGGATATGGGCTTCTTTAGTCTACAGAAGAGAAGAGTGGGGGCGGTATTTGATAGCAGCCTTAAACTACCTGAAGGGAGGTTCCAAAGAGGATGGAGAGAGGCTGTTCTCAGTAGTGACAGATGGAGGAATGTGGAACAATGATCTCAAGTTGCAGTGGGGGAGGTCTAGGTTAGATATTAGGGAAAACTATTTTACTAGGAGGATGGTGAAGCACTGGAATGGGCTACCTAGGGAGAGGGTAGAATCATCAAACCTAGAGGTTTGTAAATGCTGGCTTGACAGTGCCCTGTCTGGGATGATTCAGTTGAGGTTGGTCCTGCTTTGGAAAAGGTGTTGGACTTGATGACTTCCTGGCGTTTCTTCCAACCCAATGATTCTACAATGCTGTGCCTCCTCCATGGCCATGAACTATGACTTCTCTTCCTTACCATTCTTGCTATGGGTCTTATGGAAATTTCATCAGGACAGATCATACATAAGCCCTATGCTTCCCATGTCTCTTTCACATCTTCCAAGTAGCCAATGAAATTCCATCCTTTTTTAAATCTCCTGTTCCTGGGGAAGTGCAGAATCAAGACTCCTAAGCACTCTTTCTTTGGATGGGTATCCACTCTGCAACATTCACTTTCTGGAGTCATGTAAAGTATCCTTACTGACAGTAGGAAAGATACCACTAGAAAATGGCACTTTCGGCAAGTGGAAGCATTTGTCTATCAGGGTACAACAAAATCTTAAAAGTCCTAGCAGCTGTAAGTAGTCCAGAATAAGATGAATATCTCTTCTTCCTCAAAACCGCAGCACTCTTTATCTCTTTTATGGGTCCACTTGCCAGCAGTCAGTATAGGTAGGTAGGTAAGGTCCCATGGGAAACAAGACTAAAAGGGAAAACAACTGAAAATAGCTGGCAGTTTTTCAAAGGGAAACTATGGGCCGAAAAGCAAACTATTCCACTCCACAGGAAAGAGAGAAAGTATGGCAAGAGACCACCGTGGCTGGATATCTTACATGATCTAAAAATCAAAAAGAAGTTGTATAAAAAGTGGAAACAAGGTTAAAATACAAAGGATGAATATAAGCAAACAATGCAAGTATGCAGGAGCAAAATTAGAAAGGCAAAGGCACAAAATGAGATCAATCTAGCTAGACACATAAAGGGTAACAAGAAGACATTCTACAAATATATTCGAAGCAAGAGAAAGACCAAGGACAGGGTAGGCACATTGTTCAGTGAAGAGGGAGAAACAATAATAGGAAACTTGGAAATGGCAGAGGTGCTTAATGATGTCTTTGTTGCAGTTTTCACAAAGAACTTTGATGGTTATGGGATGCCTAACATAGCGAGTGGTAGTGGAAATGGGGTTGGTTTAGAAATTAAAATTAAAAAAAATAAAAACTACTTAGAAAAGATGTAAAAAGATGTCTTCAAGTCACCAGGACCTGCTGAAATGCATCCTAGAATACTCAAGGGGCTGATAGAGGAGGTATCTGAGCCTTTAGCTGAAATCTTTGAACAATCATGGAAGTTGGGAGAGATTCCAGAAGACTGGAAAAGGAAAAATATAGTGCCCATCTATAAAAAGGGAAATAAGAACAACCCAGGAAATAAGAACTACCCAGGAAACTACAGACCAGTCTGTGCCTGGGAAGATAATGGCTCAAGTAATTAAGGAATCCATCTGCAAACATCTGGAAGATCTAATGTGATAGGTAACAGCCAGCATGGATTTGTAAAGAATAAATCATGTCAAACTAATGTGATAGCTTTCTTTGATAGGACATCTAGCCTTGTGAATAAGGGAGACGCTTTGGATGTGGTATACTTAGACTTTAGTTGAGCATTTGATACAGTCTCACATGACCTTTTTATCAGTAAATTAGGGAAATACAACCTAGATGGGGCTACTATAAGGTGGGTCCATAACTGGCTGGATAACCAGTAGTTATTAATGGTTCACAGTCATTATGGAAGGGCATAACAAGTGGGGTTCTACAGGGGTCTGTTTTGGGACCAGTTCTGTTAAATATCTTCTTCAACGATTTAGATGGCATAGAGAGTACGCTCACTAAGTTTGAAGATGATACCAAGCTGGGAGGTGTTGCAAGTGCTTTAGATCAAAATGATCTAGATAAACTGGAGAAATGGTCTGAGGTAAATAGGATGAAGTTTAATAAGGACAAATGCAAAGTACTTCACTCAGGAAGGAACAATCAATTTTACACATACAGAAAAGAAAGTCTATTAAGGAGTACTGCAGAAAGGAATCTAGGGGTCATAGCACTTGGGGAGGGGGAAGTTATGTAAAAACTTTTGTATTAAATGGAGGGTATTTGAGATTTATTATCCCTATGTGTATTCCACTGCATCCCCTCCTTCCCTTCCACTGCAAATCCAAGAATGAGCTGAAGCAAAGATGGAACTGGAGAGGTGATTGGCCAGCCAGCTTTGCCCTTATCTCTTTGGTCAGAGGTGTAAGTAGACAGAGAGCTGACAGATACTGCTTCCAAGAAGTCTCCAGCTCTAGACAGGGAGTGCATGCCTACTTGCAGTGGAATACAGGTAGGCCCCCCACATTTTGAAGACCCTCCATGAGTTAAGTAACTCTTTCTCTGAGAGCACTCATAGAGAAGTTAGCCAAAGGCCAACAGCAAGCCCATCTTACTGAATCTAACATTCTAGGGGTGGCACAGACTGGATTCAGGTGAGGACATGGAACTACAACTGCCCATGGCATTGATGGATGATCTATCAATGCCTAGAAGGAAGACTTCCATTCCCATCCTCTTTAACCTCCCTGCAGCAGTTAATACGGTTGAACAGGAGATTCTGCCCTCTCACCTGGGAGAGATGGCAGAAGTCCAAGATAATGTACTAAAATGGTATGAGTACTTCCTGGAATGAAACACCCAATGAAAGTTCAACTCTACCACTACACACTCCTCCCCCCTCCCCCTCCCCCCCCAAATTGTGGATTTCCACAAGGATCAATTCCGTCTCTGGTCCTTTTCAACATTTATCTGCAATCATAAGATAAACTGGTCAGATAATATGGACTCGAGTGCCAGCAATATTCCAATGTTATATAACTTTACCTATCCTTCACCACCGATAACCAGACATTACTGCTAAGATGGCTCAGTGTTTGGGTGAGATCTGCTTATAGGTAAATAGTAGCTGGCTGAAGCTGAACCCAAGATACAAGCATGGTTACCTCATATATATTTTTAAAATATAATGGATGGCAAAACTATTTTTACTATCACTTTTCTTGATTATCTGAAGTTAAGATGGCCAATTTTTTTAATTGCAGAAACCAATCCACTCTTACCCCTCTCCCCCGCCCAACCAAGGCCTACCCCCACTCATTCCATCCCCCCTGCACCTCCATTGTTCACTCTCTCTACCCTTGCACTCACTCATTTTGTTTTTTGTTTTGTGGTATGCTAGTTTACAAGAGCTGAGGATCTAGCCCAGCCAAATTATACTAAGGAAATAGCATTATGAGAGGAGAATCCAAATATTTTGTATAGTCAGCAGCGACATTTAAAAATCTGCCCTTTTTTAAAGCTTTCAACTACTATGAGATTTCATGTATTTGCCAGTCCATCTTAACCCAAGTATACCTGGAGATTGTTTTGGGATTATTTTAGGATTATAAAAGAATCAAGCCTTCATTAAGATTATGTTTAATGATGAAGCTAAACATTTTTTTAAAATCCCACTAGATGTCTCTCTCTATCTTGAGGTATCAAATCCAACCCTTACTTCTTTCAGTATCAAAGTGGGGAAAGCAGGCAAGGAATTGTGATGCAGACTCAATTCATGCTTCAGTTTGTTCTTGCACCAGAGCAGCTCCACCACATCATCCTTTACTTTGGGCAGACAGTAACATTACAACATAGCCCCAAGTAACTGACAACAGAGACTCTTGGAAGAAACTCTCTCAAAGGGTTTCACAGCTGAACTTCAGTTGGATAAAAACAGCTAGTGAACACTACTGTCCTGGCCTATATCTTCTAGCCACTGTAGCTCCCTCCCAGAACATAACTGAATTGCTTGGAAACAGTCACCAGCTGTAATCAGCTCACAAGATGAGCTATAAGATAACTAGGTGTATAATAAGGCTGTTACTCATAGGTCCTTAGCATTTCCTCTGCTTTGCTGCCTGGTTATCCAGTATCCATTCACCTGCTGCCTCTCCTCTCCCAGACAAGGGTTCATCTTTAGCTCCTGAGTTTGGAGTTAGATGTTATCATATTGTAAGGGCATAGTTTTCCTTTCCCAAGAGTCCTCATTTACATTTTTAAAGAGTAAGTATAGAAATCCTAGTTGTGTCACAATATGTACTTAATCAGGGTTGTTATTAAAGATTGTGTATACTTTCTTAATCCTACATGATTATTTATTAGTCCCCTTCAGTAATAGAAATAACTTTTTGAACATTGATTTTACTTTTGCTGTTTCACATTTATAAGTAGAAACACAAATCCTGAATGGCTGTTAGGATCCTTCTGTTCTTTCAGGTAAACTTCTTCTCTGCTATGTAGATATCTCTTCATCTGCATCACTCATCACAGTAGTATCTAACCATGCAAATGTTAAATTAGTGTACTTTTCTAATCGTGTGAGTGTGTGTGTATGTGTGTGTGTTCTGGACACTAAAGAGAAAATTTAGTAAAGACTATCAGATACTGTGGTGGGTCGAGCAAATAGAACCCTTAATAGTTGAGGGCAGAACATTTTGGAAATAGTGAATTTACCTTAATTGCTAGAATGGAAAGCATCTTCATTAATTGCTTGAAGAGGGTAGCAGTAGGCAGTCACACTGGAATAATTTTTAGGGTGGGAGCACTGAAGTACACTCCCTTCCCCCCCCCCCCCACACCACAGTTGGGGGCAGCTGAAGAGTCCTGGGATGGGGCCAGGAATGAAGGTCCTAGGGTCCCTGAGCACGGGTTTGGGGCAAGGAATGGAGCCTCTGAGCTTGGAATCAGCAGCCAGGACTATTTCCAATATCAGAGCAATTGTGGGTCACTTATGTAACTTTGCTCTGACCCTGTCAGTGGGAGCTGTGCCTGCTCGCAGGGATAGGGCAGTGCATGGAGCCCTGCTCCACCTAGTAGCTGGACATGCCAGGTGCTTCCTGGAAGCTATGTTAAGCTGACGAGGGGCCTGGATACCCAACAAGACTTTTAACAGCTTGGTCAGTGGTGCTGACTGGAGCAGCCAGGCACCCTGTTTTTGACTGTGTGTTGTGGTCAAAAACTGGATACCTGGCAATCCTATTCAAAATTACAGGCCTCTATCAGGGGCCTGGCAGTTGTGCCTCCAACTGACTTCAGCTGGAGTTGAGTGCTCTGCACCACTAAGAAAGCCCTACTCTAAAGAGTTCAGTTTTAATTCATGCAAGCCTATGTTGTCCTTTGGAACATTTCCTAAAATACTTGTCAGGTTAATTCATTCCTAGCCCAGCTGCTAAATGTAGTAAGGATTCCTTTGAAGAGCTCCATGGTATTTATAAAACAAATGATGCATCTTAGGGTATGTCTACACAGCAAAGTTTACTAGTGTCTACACAGCCAAACCGCTATTTCAAAATTAATTCAAAATAGAGGAGCACTTATTTTGAATTTGGTAAACCTCATTCTACGAGGAATAACGCCAAATTCGAAATAGCTATTTCAAAATAAGTGCTGTGTAGACACTTATATTGAAATAGGGGCCCTTCAGCCTTCCCAGGGTGCCCTGGTGGCCACTCCAGCCTCAACCAAGAACACTCCTCTCCCTCCCCCCTTCCCGGAGCCCTTAAAGGGGTTGACTCCAGCAACAGTGCCTGTGCCAGCTCCAAGCCTGCCAGCCCAGAGCCAGCAGTCACTGCCCCTGACCCAGTGGCCCCAAAACATGAGCCAGCAAGCCACTGGCAGCCAGCCCTCCACCGCTCCCCAGGAGCAGTCTGCCAGCTCCCAGGAGCCTGCTAGGGCCCAGAGAAGGTGGGCGCCTTCCTGGTCCAGGGTGGAGATCATGGACCTTATTCAGGTTTGGGGGGGATGCCCCCAACATCCATGATCTCCACATTAGACGGAGGTACGCAGCCGTCTATGGCAGGATAGCTGCCAGCCTGGCCACCAAAGGCCACATGCAAACCCAGGAGCAGGTTTGCATGAAAATCAAGTTGGTCCGGCGAGACCCGCCCTGAGCTTCCCCCCCTCCTTCTTCCCCTTGTTTCCCCCTTCCAGGTCCCTCCTCCCAGGTTTCCCCCTCCCTTCTCCTACCCTCTCCCACCTCCTTTCCCCAGTCTTGCCAGAGTTTCACCCCCCCCCTCCAGTTTTGTTAAATAAAGACAGTTTGTGTTCATGAAAATACATGTATTTTATTTGACATCAGGAAGGGGAGTTAGGGAGGAGTAAGTGGAAGGATGTGCGGGAGGAATGAGGCACAAGCCCCCAGTGGGGCAGACCAGGGAGGCTCTTAGTGCTCCTCAGGGTGGAAGCTCTCCCGTAGGGCCTCCTGGATATTGACAGCCCCCTGATGGACCTCCCAGATGGCAGCCTGCAGAAAGTGCAGCCAGGCTTGCAACAATGCGTCCACGAGAAGCACCAGAGTGCCCAGGGGCAGCTCCGGCTCCATGTTGCAGAGTGCTGTGGTGTCCCGAGTGAGGGCAACGAGAGCACGCAGAAACAAAATGCTTTGCTGTCCCTCATCTAGGTAGGCAAGCAAGCAGGGAAACCTGAGAACTGGCTGTCCGGCGGGGGGGAGTCCCTATAAGCACAGGCCTCAGATAGCCTCAGGCAGCAGCCACACAAAGTAACTCCTGGCCTGATGCCCTCCAGACCTGGTTCCGGCCGGCCTTAAATGCGATTCAGCATCCACTCAGTGTGGACGCACTATTTCAAAATAGCAAAATGCTATTTTTAAATGCATTTTGTGTGTAGACACGTTATTCCAAAATAAGCTATTTTGAAATAACGCTGTAGTGTAGACATACCCTAAAAGAGCTACTTATACGGTGGAAAAGTGTGTTCTGTCTAAAATGGTAAAGCACATTGTAGCAGCTGCTGTTTGTATGTAATTAGAAGCTAGCTGTGGTGGAATGCTGGTCATTTAACACTAATTAACAATTGATTTTGTTTCCCTCAGCTGAAAATAAAAACTTATTTCATTAGAGTTAAAATAATAGCCAGTAAGTTAGTAAACGTGCATATGGGGAGGGTGAGCACTAACCAATTTTGGTTTTTTAGCTA
This sequence comes from Rafetus swinhoei, assembly GCA_019425775.1. Classification (NCBI taxonomy): domain Eukaryota; kingdom Metazoa; phylum Chordata; order Testudines; family Trionychidae; genus Rafetus; species Rafetus swinhoei. The sequence continues at coordinate 181,499,554 of CM033437.1, read as the reverse complement.
GAGTATATTTTAATTAACTGCATTTCAAAAAGAACCATGTTAAAGTATAAATACTTACCCTTCGGCTCTTTAACACATTTGCTGAAAGTCTTGGGATAATATAATAAAAATAGTATGCTTTTCTAAATGTGTTTTTGTGGGTATTCAAATTACCTCCAATTTGTGAGCTGTATCTTGTTTTGGAAATAAAACTGGCAAAGCACGCTCAGCTTACTCTCAGTACATTTATTAAAGGTCTTTCTCCTTCTGCATCTATGCTATAATAAGTGCCCATTGACTTCCACTGATGACAGGTTTCAGAGAGGTAACCATGTTAGTCTGTTTCAGCAAAAACAGCAAGGAGTCCATTGACACCTTAAGACTAACAATTTTATTAGGTATAAGCTTTCGTGAGGCTTATGCCTTAATAAAATTTAGTCATTAAGGTGCCACTGGACTCCTTGCATTTTTTATTGACTTTCACCAAAATACACTGCAAGTTTACATGACATAATTTCATCAGCATAATTGGTTTCTTGTATTTTGATAGTATCAAAGAGACCAAAGTGCTAGGCACTGCACAGAGAGACTAAAATATTGTCTATCTCAAATAGATTTGTCCTAAAAACAAGACTAATATACAGACTGCAAAAAAATGCAGTATGTAAAAGAGGGTGTCCGTAAATTTTGGAACGAGTGGATGGGTAAGTTCTAATTTTTTCATCTTTTGTGTAACAGGGGAGGGAAAGAGGGCTGCTGTTGAATTCACCAAACAATGTAATGTCATTTCTGGACAGACCAAATGAATAGACCTTGCTATTCCTTCCCTCCCCCCCCGCATCCTGCTCTCTACTATTCATTTTCAACAAACAAACCCACTTCCTTTGATTGGCAGTGCAAGCCCCAATTCCTGGGCTAATATTACATTCAGTCCAAAGTTCCCTTCTGTGTTCAAGGTTCTGATCCCAAACCCATGCATCCACTAGAAGGATTCCCATTGGTTTTGGAACAGCCATAGGAAAGATTTAAAGCACAGCCTGCTGATAGAGAAAACAAGCAATGCCTATGGGAAAAACAATATTGTCTACAGGCCCTGCCACAGTCCCCTTCTTTTTCTGATGAAGGGGCAACAGATCTTGACTGGCTCCTGAGGGCGCAGACAGGGACCCTACATAGTCTCTTTTGTCTTATGATCTGATAGAAGCCCTTGGCCATTTCTCTATTCACCTATTTGCGCCCCCCCATCCCCTTTGTTGGTGATATTTAGAAAGCTTAATTTTTTATGCTTCCCAACTCCAAGAACAGTAAATTTCACTTTTAAACTAGCACGCAAAAATGAGGGTTAAGGGTAAAGATGGATGAAGTTTATTTATCTGATGAGTTAATGTCGATTTTTGCTGCTGCTTCTGGCTGGATCATCAGAAGTGAATCATGTCTCGGATTGAACTCAGAAGATGACAGTCATAATACACAAATTTGCCACAAGCCCTTTACATAGCTGCAGCAATCCAGGGCAGCTGCCAAGCAGCGCAGTAGCGGTGGGGGCCATGAGCTGCGAACCCTTCACTGTGTTTTCAGTTCAAAGCCTACAGCCCCAGACAACTCTTGGGGGAGGCTAGTCCCCAGGCCTGCTCCTTCTGCCCAGTCCTCGCTGCTTCGGTGGGTGGAGCAGGCCTGTGACCATGTATCAAAATTCATTGTCCTCCTCCTCACCCCGCGGTGAAAATTACCTCCCACCCCTGACCTAGGGGATTAGGGAGCTAAACTTAGGCACCCAAGTTTGAAAATGTTGGTCTTTTAAAAATGTATATAAATATGTTCTACGAACAATAAAAATGATTCTGTATTGGTTAACTACAATACTCAGCCCAATAAAGAGTAATAACTACATACTTCACCAGTCTGGCAAAGACCCACATATACAAATGTGCTTTATACCATGTAATGAGTCTCAACAGAATCAGGCTTGTATATGGATCCAAGGGGGGGGAAAGTGAACTGCACATTTGAGAACCTTCACCAAAACGGTATAGAAAATAACTTGCCATCAGATGCCATTGAAACTGGGGGTAGCATGGGACCTTGTCAACTGTTCTCCATCTTCACATCAATTTATGGCAAAAGAGTTTACTTTTCAGATAGTTAGGAACCTGGCTTTGCTTTTAAAGATCAATATGCCCCTTTTAAATGAACCCTGGAAATAAATATGGGTAAATGCAACCTTTATTTGTTGCACTACTATAATATGTTTCCTATGGCCAAACTCACAAAGGGCTAGGCATTGCAAGCATCTTCTAATATTTAACACCTTACACAAGCAGTCCCCCTGAAGCATACATAAGTGCTCACCAATTCACAATCTAGCTCGACAGCAAGCAAGCTTCTGCATTCTGTACTAATAGAAGCTGCTTAGTGGCTTGCAACAGTAACCCTTTGTGCAGCGGTAATGTAACTAACAAATCACAAATGTTGGGTTGAGAGTAGCAAGGTCAATATAACAAAATAGTCATCCTGCTAAAAGGAAATGAAATCTGGCACCTCCAGTCACTGTGCTACCTGGGACCCATGTGATGGGACCTATAGAAGGGCCCCTGAGTTCCAGGGCTCATTGGCAAAGAAGTGTGTACAGTGAAAGTTTTTGAAAAAAATGCAGTAATTTAAGGATCAAACATTAAACAGGGATTTGAATTTGGAATGGCTGAGCCTAGAGGTGGATGGGCAGGTGTGTGTATGTGAAAGAATAGATTATGGATTTTTTTAAAAGCAAAAATATTGTGACTGCATTTTTAAGGATGAAAAACATGTTGGGATGAATATCAGTGCAAAGCTATTATATCAAACTAAACATCTAGATATTATTTTAGGAACATTTTTATAAATACTAAAACAGGAACACAACATTCCTTTTAGAAAGGTTCTATTTTTCTAATAGAGTTTATAGCTCTAAGTAAATGTGTCAGCTTGTGGAAAAGTTTTATTTGCTCCTTAAAATCATATCTGAAACTGAAATATTGAAACATTACTTCAGATGTTCATGCTAAGATGATGGAAAGAAGCAGTGAATTCATTGTAAATTACTTGACGTGGGGAAATAATTTATCAAACTGTATGTACAACAGTATTGCCCTTATACCAGGATGTTGAATGTACTATAAGTGACAGATATATGCAAATAATAGTATAGATAGAAAACAGCAGGCATACAGATTGAGGAAGACACAGGATAATGTTTGAGGTAATTATATATCAAGCATCGTACATAAGTTTAAATATTCTATATACTGTATATATATTATTAACAGTGGTGGCCCGTCAATACAGGCGAACTAGGCGGTCACCTAGGGCGCCAAGATAAATAACCATTGAGGGCTTTGGAAGTGGGGGCGCCAATCGTGCGCTGAGCGCGCATTTTGCCTAGGGCGCCAGTTGCCGGCAGCTCGTCTAGGGCCGCTCCTGATTATTAAAATGATAGAAATAAGAGTAGCAAGTAAGATAATGTTTAAGCCACATTTGAAGACATGAAACATGAGCGTAAGATGGAGCTATTTCAGATGGAGACAAGAGCCTTCCCAAATGTGTGTGACCTATTGACCGCACAGCTAAAGAGTAGCACTATAAAGACGATGTCCCTGATGTTACCTTAAAAATGATTAATCTTTCCTAGACGGCATTTATTTCTGAGAAAAATGACAAGTGAGGAAGCTTGCAGTGTTTCTGCAGTTAATCTGGCAATGGTTTTCTCATGCCTAAGTTCCTTTTGTGGCTGCTGTGCCTGTCTGCTTCATACATTCAGTTTTCAATTCATTAGTATTCTCATTCTTTCATGAGCAAACATGAAACAATCTTCTCTCACCCAGCTGGTTTCCCATGAGTTAGTGACATTAACACAGTATACATCTGGGACTGAAATGTAAACCTTACCCCAGAATAAGATAATGCAAACAGCTAGAGCAAATCCAAATATGGTAGCCTTAGAGAAGAGAACTGCCCCATATATGCTAAACAAATTTCTTAAGCACAGCAATGTTTGTATATATGTTTTATATATTAAAAATTGTAAACATTAAATTTCTTATCCCAGCTAGGATTCCCCCAGCAAAATATGAAGGTAGAGCAAACTTGTCTCACCTGAGTATTGAACTCAGGGGCAGACCTTCAGCTGGTGTAAATCAGTATAGTGGTGTAAAACAGCCTAACTGGTGCCAGTGAGACTGCACCTGTTTATAGAAGTTAAGGATCTGTCCCATGGTATTGAAGGCATGAATAGTAGAGGGAATTCTTCTGCTTTCCTCCTGGGAAGCAAGTGATCCCCTTATTTTAAATATTGTGTCATACACTGACATGGCCTATTGGGGGAAGGGATTTTTGCTTTTCTTTCTGTTTTTGACGTCAGATCTTGGAAGGCTAAAGTCAGCATTTGTTGACTTTTAGACAGGTGGAAAGTTGAGGATGAGAATTAATAAATTGAAACCTTTTGGGAGGAAAAGAGATTGCTTTCCCTTATCTTTGTATACATAATAGCATGTTAAAGGAAACCTATCCAAAATGGGCTATTTGGCAACTCTCTAGTGTGGATTTTTTTTATTAGAAGCTGTTCAGTGTGTCTCTCTTTCTTATGCAAGTATATGCCACTGAATAATTTCCCTTCTCTCCACTGAAAGGTCAATCATAGCCCTGCACTCGGTCTGTGTTCCTCGAAACTTTAGTCTCAATCTAAGGACATGATTGTGTTTTCATCTGGCCTGAGCCTGGATGCTGCATAGCTATGTGTTCCCTATAATAGTTCAAGGAAAGAATTATGTTTCACCCACAACTCCTTTACTAGTTTCCCCTCGACTCCTGCTCTTACCCAGACAAATAATCAGCTACAGATACTGGTCACAACCAGTAGCAATTTCACCACCTCTTGGGCCCATTTAACTGTGCTTGCTGGCAGCTTAGTGGAGGCAGAGCTAGGTTCTGCCCTCCTCCAGGTACCTCCATGGTACAGAATTCTGGAGAGCAGTGGCCTCGCAAAGCTTTCTTTGCTCTCTGTATATAGACCAGCAGAGCTGGGTGGCTACATGAAGAGTAAGCATGTGCCTTTCAGTCTTGCCTGGTTTCCCACAACTTGATGCAACAAGAAGGTTTTTAGTCATTTCTAGTAACTTAGTGGGATTTTTATGGTTTCAAGTCACATAGGGAGAGAGACTTAAACATCAAACACACAAAGCTGTTTTCTTACATATCTTATCACAGTTTGGTTTGATCTGCCTAATGTGTTGCTTCACTGCTTGCCAGTCATTAAATCTTCCAAAGCTGTGACAGTAAAATCTCTATTTTAATTCATGTTTCTTTCTAAAGCTATTTATCCAAGTGAGTTGCATGTCTTCCTTTCTTTTTCTTCACTCACTCATCTCCTCCTCTGGTTCATAGCCATACAGCGATCCCTGATTTCCGGGGGTGATTAGTTCATTCTGCTTGATCTGTAGATTAAGGGAGAAATTCCTATGGACTTGGGAGAACCCCCCCCCCCCCCAAAATACAGAAGTTTTCACTGACAGCAAAGAGAAGAGGTTATTTTCTAAAATTGTCAGTCTGCTCCATGCCAACCATAGAAATAGAATATTTTTGGCTGATACTAACAGAGTAACTATAATTCTTCCATGTGTAAATGTTTCTCTAGAACCTTTCTAAAATTACTTGATTAATATATCTTTTTTTACTCACACACCATTTGAAAAATGTGCACACAGCATAGAGAGACAACTGTGAAATCGGACACTTGAATTTCCGTCATTGAAGGAAAGGGCCCCATGCCTGTACTTTCTGCTGCTGAGAGTTCAAGTACAATGCCAGTCTCCACCAGAGCAGTAGTAATCTGAGTCACTGATCTCACCTGACAATGAATCTTCCTCTTCAGGGGGTGCAAGTAACTTCAAATTTCTTACAGGTACTGTCCTATTGCAACCCAGGTTCCTGCTGGCTTTTGCTGCAGCTCAGCCAGTTCTTGCCGGAGCTGTGCACCAGGGTGTAGCCGTTTACTTTCACCTCTGTTCCTCTCGCAATAAAATACTGAGAAAATATGTGGCTGAGTTTTTGCCCAAATCAAGTGGTGTACAATACAAGTATCCTCCCCAAATAACCATTACATATAACTTTGTCCTTTTACCCTTTATGCTCGGTGTCCAGTGTGAACACGCAGGTATTATGAAACACCCCAAAGCTGAACACAGCTCAAAATTCCTTTTTGGATTCAGACTAGAAAAAAGGCCCTGGATGCCACTTATGGACCATCTCATCCCTTGAATGAGGCACAGCAAGCACGAGTACCTGAAAAACTTTGAGAAATCTGAAACTAAATATCAGTCACATGTATTCCATTAAAATAGCCTTGAACACTGAGCAATATGAAGACTGGCTTGCATGCATGCAACAAGAAATAAAGATAACAAATGGTTTGCCACACCACAGAATATCCAGGGAGATTATAGTCCTATATTGAAGATCTTGGCATCACATACTAAATTAAATATTACAGAAACACAATATTACCCAGCAGCTTTGCTGTAGGAGGTTCTTCACAAAAGTATGGTGTCTTTGAGAACATGTTTCTGAACTATGCTTTCCCACTTCTCTGACATGGTCAACTTTTTCCAAAACCCTGATCCCCAGGCATTCATATCATCTTAACGGCAGAGACTCTTTTTATCTCTGTAGGTGGTGGAAGAAAGGCGATTTCCTCTCCCCCCAACCCCCGCTTCCAGACTGTTAAAGTATGCAAACATATAATTGGCCATTATGCTTTAGGTCAGAACCTCATCTGTTTCTAACATTATCATACATTTGTTTCCACAGCATCTCTTTGAAGATAGGAGTATAAATGCACTTAATTATGTTGCCTTGACTGGTCTGGAGATGGCAAACATTTCTCCCCCAGGTTTTTTTCCTTTCTTCTTATTCAGAAACTTAACCACTTATGTCCCCTATGTGACTCTTGTTTGGCTTTCTGCTTCAATATTGTAGCATATGCAGTAATATTTGAAACAGAAATGCATGTGAAAAATATTGTGAATTAACATAGTAATGTGTAAGTATTCACATCTATGTATTAGTGTTTGAGTTTTCCTCTGAATGTTGCAACCATTGAAGGATTATGGGCCTGCTTCACGGACACGAATAAGAACAAGGGGAGAAGTAGCTAAAAGGGGGAAGAGTGGCAGCAGTCAAGGATGAGTTGGAGCAGCAGAGGGAGTGGGAGGCAGAAGGCACATGTCACAGGGAGGAGGACAGATACAGAGGGAAGAGTGCTCAAGCTGGGTACGAGGGCAAGAATGGGGATGGGGAAGTGTAGGGATAGGAACAGGTGAGAGGGGTAGAAGTTGGGAAGGAAGAGCAGGAGTTAGCACAAATAGGAATTGGAAGGGACAGGAAAAGGTTGTAGGTGATGGGAAAGAGGCTATGTAACCATTAGAGCCTGGAACTTAACTCATCCTTCCAGGGTCTTAACATTCCTTTGCCACTTTGGTTTCACATCTATTTGCTAGCCCCAAAGGGTATGTCTCCATCCTGCTGTAGTGGCAGCTCTATATAGATAACAGCCTTCTACTATTCCAGAGAAGAAACTGGGGAGTCAAGGCTTTATCCCAGAATCAGGGAGACTTTGGTAGCTTGGAAGTGGCTGGAAACTGGCGTGCAGGATGTTTTAAAGAGAACCTTGAGCAAGGTGGAATAATCTTGGGTTTGTGTGAACTTTTGTTTGACTTCTGTTATCCCAGAAGGGATCTGGACTAGATGTGACTTAACAAGAGAGCTGTCATGTGCAGAAATAGGCTATCACAGTGTCAAAAAAGAGGAACAGGACTGCTAGAGGCAGAGATCCCTATAATAAGGAAAGCTTCAGTGCTGAGTGGAACCATATATAGCCACTAATAATCCATCAAGTAGTGGAAAATCTATTGGCTCTGACTTGAGTTGGATTGGGTGACAAATTCTGAGTATGGATGGAAGTACTAGATTGTGATGCCCTCACCTGAAAGAGCATAAGAATGTATGTGGACATAGTTTACTTACAATGAAGCTTGTGAGGGTTTCCATGAGCACCACCTTCTGTTTTGTGAACATAAAACCTGTACTGCAGACTTTTGACAAAGTGAAAAAAGAAGCATATTTCAAGGCTCTAAAGTCAGTGTCCTCAAAATTTAAGAGATTTGGGGAATCGACAAGTCTTGTGAAAATCATTTGTTTCTCAGATATGAGTGCCATATAGACACCAAACTGGCTTATTGTTTTAAAACTACAGGATAGATTGTTCAGTGTGACTGACTGCACTTAATATGTTTTAACAAAAGACTAGGAAAACTGAAACAAGGGTGGATATTCTTTATCACTCTTAAAATTGATGCATTTAAAGTGGTTTTTCATGCAACCTTCATGTAAAATTTATTTATTAAACTTTTCTTGGTAAATAAAATAATGTGTTCTTTTATGTTAATGTCATCTATCTTCATTTAGGTATAACCTGCAGAAACATGTTTAACATTGTGATTTTACACATCACACGGCATGTCAGAACTCTTAATTCCTAAAACATATTGCATTGTTTCTTTAAAAACATGAATTCTGATGGCCTTGATATTTATTTATTGGCTTGCCAAGAGCTGGAGCAGCAGGAGAAAATGTTATAGGTAGCCATATATTTATCTGCTTCTCTGTATTACACACATCTCTGGCTACAGCACAAGCATTACCACAAATAGAACCAGAACTGTCACTGTGCAAAAATGTCATTTGAGTGATAGGATATATTCTGCAAGGAAATTTGGAAGTGGAAGGACAAAGAAAAGATGAAGGTCATGGGAAATTTGCAGGGAATGAGGGGGGAAAATGGAGATGACTAGAGAAGGGGAAACTGATGGGAGAATGAATTCCAAGAGACAGCAGAAAAGAAAATGAGGGAGTCTGGGTCACAGGGGAATGAATGTGGGGATGAAAGGAGAAAAGTGAGAGGGGGAAAAACAACCCATTTTTTAGATGGGAGGTGAGAATGAAAATAAAATGAAAGTGGGAGAAAAAGAGGAAACAAAGAAAATGCGAGACAAAATGTATTGATATCACTACTGGTTTTTCCTGATATAATATTCCAGGAGTGCTGGGAAGCAAGCCAGAGACAGAAAAATATGGGACTGTCCACCAGAGGGAAAAATGCAATGAGAAGAATTTGGAATATGTCTGATTTGCTCCTGAAAACATTTTGAAAAGCTCATATCTTGCCTTTGTACTGTAAACTGTATAGCTTTGTGAATTTGCATTCATGAAATTGCGGACTGGTCCCTCATAATAATGAAAATGTACTACTTTTTCGAGTGCTTGCTCATGTCCATTCCACAATAGGTGTGTGTGCTTGCCCCGTGTACAGGTGCTGGAGGTTTCCCTTCAGCAGTACTCATGGGGGAGCAGCTCTAGCAACCCCTGGAGTAGTGCCTCGATGGCAAAGTTGCTGTATGCTCCCCCCCTCCCCATCATCAGTTCTGATCCACCATGCCTGGCATCAAGAAGGAACTTCTTGATGCCAGGCATGGTGGATCAGAACTGCTGTGCCTTGGACAGCTTCATTTCTTGCACCGATTCCTCTCTACCTACCTCCTATCCCTTCCCCTCCCCTCTTCAGGGGCCCTTCTCACAAGAGCCTTCTTACACAGGAGTTTCAGGAGTTGTTGTGGTTGGGTGGTGGATAAAGTTCTGGCCCAGTATCAGAACTGAGCATTCTATTCCAGATATTTCCTAATCCCAAACATCAAGGGAGGCCTGTGGCCCATTGTGGACCTAAGAGTCCTCAACACGTATCTGCAGAAACTCAAGTTTTGCATGGTTTTCCTAGCCTTGATTATCCCCGCCCTGGATCTAGGAGACTGGTATGTCGCCCTTGACCAGAAAGAGGCTTACTTCCCTGTGGCAATTAGCCATGGTGCTAAGGGTGTTTACCAGTTGTATTCTGATAGTGGCAGCCTACCTCAGACATTGAAGAGTACACATTAACCCATACCTTGAGAACTGGTTGGATAAAGGCAGCTCCAGGTCCCAGGTCTGAAACATCATAGTGGTTCTTGGGACTCCTAGTAAATGACAAAAAGTCCATGTTAATCAGACAGTGCTCAACTTGACTTGTGCAAGGGGGGTATCTGCCCCAGACAGATTCCAGGTTTTGACAAATCTAATGGAGGGGCATCCAAGTTCCCCTTGACCATGGAGTCTCTGAACCTAAAGAATGGGGACCACAGAGGAGGCAAGGCTCCACATAAATCTGAAGGAACTCAGAGAGGTTCATCGGGCCTGAGAGGTCTTCCTGCCTCATTTGTAGGACAAAGTGGTGAGTGTCCTCATGGACAATAGTTCCACTCTTTGATGTTCTACATCAATAGGCAGGGTGAGGCATGCTCGTTAGCTCTGTGCAAGGAAGCACTTCTCTTCTGGGACTCATGCATCAGTCACAACATCCATCTGGAGGCCTGCCATTTCCCAGTAGTTGACAGCAGTATAGCGAATCACCTCAGTGGGCATTTTCTTCTCACCAAAAGTGGTCAGTCACTCCACCCAGAAGATGCTGGTGCAATCTTCCGAAGGTTGGGGTCTTCCTCTTGTAGCTCTATTAGCCACCGAGCAAAACAAAAAATGCCAGTGCTTTTGCTCCTGGGAGGGAAAAGAGGCTGGGATAGGGTTCCCTCTCAGATGCATTTCCACCGATCCTTCTCATCAGTCTGGTCTTGTATCGTATCAAAAGTGATAAGGCTTGAATGATCCTGATCACTCTGGTGTGGCCTCGCCAGCACTGGTTCGAACGCTCATGAACATAATTCTCTACCCGCCTTGGCCCCTCCCAAATCTCCTGGACCTACTGTTGCAGGATTACGGTCAAATTCTGCATCCCAGTCTTGCATGCTTGCACATTTTGTTATGATCCGTGGTTAAATGAAGAAGAGCACACCTGCTCAATGAGGTGTTGTAGGCCCTCCTTGGCAAAAGGAAGCCATCTACATGCCTAACATATTAGTCAAAGTGGATGAGGGTCTGTCCCAGTCCCTGGGGGTGGGGGGGAGGGTCACCTCACTCCATGCTCACTCAGACACCCCGCGTTATCATCATCGTGAGCGGGCAGATGATTCTCCCGAACCCCTCCCACCATGGGTCCGCCATCCGTGTCCTTATCTACCTGATAAAGAGTCACTCGCAAGCCCTGCTAGTCCTCGTGTCCTGACTCCGGTTAATCACTCCAAATGCTTACCTCCACCGAGCGAGGAGGGTAGGGAGACCTGGGCCCTCCCTCACTCCAGGTCTCGACCTAGGACCCTAAGAGCAGAGACATCGACCCTCTGCTCAGTTGGTGGGGACGTACCCCGCAACTCACCAACCCACAGGTTCCAAAGTCACGCTGTCCTGGGCCGCTTCCTGCCCTCCGATCACCTCTGTGGCCCGGGTTCATCTCAAGGGTCGGTCCCTCCATAGCCAGATCCTGTCAGGCATAGCCGGCTCTTTCCCGGGCTGCCACCCTTTCTCGGCCAGGAGATCTCAATCTTGACAGGTCCACTCCCCCCCCACCTTGCTGCAGGAGCCGCCATTTAAACTCAGTGCTCCGCTTCTGTTTTGCTTAAAAGAAGCACCTGGGATCTTTTTCAGGGGGATAAGGCAACATGCCACATTTATTGAACATACATAGATCAATCAACACTTTATCATATGCATATGATACATTACACTCATGCACTCACACACACACACACACACACACACACACACACAAGCACACTCCTTCTTGTTGTTACCAATAGTTGCTCCCCCTAACTACACTGGCCAGGAGAGTTAGATGGGGGAGGGGTAGAGCGGGGCTTCTGCTGATCCGGATCGATGCTCTCATATTGACAAGATGAAAAACCTGGGGTCCCTCTGCAAGATGCCTCATATTTATCCCTCTCATGCAGCCAATTAGTCATCACCTCGCTTAATGCTGCTTCAAAGAGTTCTTCCAAGGGCAGGCACTTGCTGCTGGACTCCCAAGGCCTTCTGTATGTCCAGTCTTCTTAATGAGCTCACTTCACAGGTATTGTCTTGGATCTGGCTCCCAGTCCCTCTCCACCCTTGCAACTGCTGCTGGATGTGCTCACCTTTCATTCTCCATTCACACCTCATTCATTTCAACAGGGCAATCAAGGAAAGGGGAGAGATCTATTCTACTCCTAGCAAAAGACAATTTTCTCTACCTCAACTATTCCTAAAACCTATAGCATAAAGAGCTTGATACAAAGTTTCTATGGAAAATACTGTATACAAGGTTTCTCTTAATTCAATGATTCTATAAGAAAGCTTAACATAAAGATATATCTAAAAGAACAAGATATTTATATATAAAATCTCTTAATACAAAATTATATGAAAATGATACATGGTTATATAGAAATGTTACCGAGATTCATCCACACTTCCCGGATTCCTGTGCAGGTGCAGTTCTCCTGAGCAGCCTGCTGGCGCCGGGCGCTTCTGCGCGTGCACCGGCAGCAGCCCATGAACAGCCCCCGCACTGCTGCCAGGGAGCTGCTGCACGGGCGCAGGGTGCCTCTGTTGCCTCTGCATCAGTGAGGGGTTTGGGGAACTCTGTAGCTCGGGGTCCCAACACCCCATCACAGGGTCTCTCTTTGGTCTTGAGAGCATGGTGTTTTGCCAAGACATGCCCTTGACTATCTGTTGCAGCTTAGAATAGGGATGTCAACTATTCAATTAACTGATAAGCCTAGGATTATCAGTTAATCTTCTCAACTACATGCATCTTCCCACTCCCCCTTTGCTGCCTGTATTAGAGGCAGCAAAGGAGGGAGCAGGAGCCGGTGCTGGGGGGAGCTGGCTTAAAAGCCGGTTTCTCCCCAGCACTGGCTCCATGGTTCCGCCTGCAACCTCCCCCATGCTGTTGCCTCTATCAGAGGCAGCAGGGGAGGCTTCCACAAAGCAGAATCTGTCTGCGATGGGCTCAAGCTTCCCCCAGATTGAGGTTGCTCCATATCCCAAAGTAGGCAGCTGGTCTGCATGGGGAGCTGGTTTTTAACCTGGCTCCCCTTGATGACCAGCTCCTTCTGCCATCCTGCGCTGCTCCCTCTGATACAGAGGCAGCAGCGTGGGGTGGTATCAGTCCCTGTCTGGGGGAGGTCAGAGCTCCCCACAGACAGAAGCTGCTCTTTGGGATGTGGAGCAACCTCAATCTGTGGGAAGCTTGAGCCCATCGCAGACAGATTCTGCTTTGTGGAAGCCTCCCCTGCTGCCTCTGATAGCAGGCCCCACCTTCAGGGACTATTGAATAGTCATGTAACTGCAAAGATGTCATGCAATTACATGACTATTCAATTGCCTGATATCTAACAACCCTAGCTTAGAAATCAAAGGCTGGCACACTCCTCTTTTCAAGTGCACCTTGCCACTGTCTCTGTTTTTCATGAGCCGATCTAAGGGAAAATGGTCTTCTCCCATGACATGATGGTGAGATTCCTGCTGGGCCCTGAGAGACTCTAACCTCAGTTCAGGGCCCCACCCTATGGTGGGACCTTAACCTGGTGCTCTCCCAGCTCACTGGAACATCCTTTGAGCCTCTTGATTCTTGCTCCCTATCCCATCTGTCCTGGAACATGACATTCTTGGTAGCAGCGTCTTTAGTGAGATGGGTTTTAGAGATCAGAGCCCTGACCTCAGAACCTCTGTACACAGTTGTCTACAAGGACAAGGTCCAGTTGTGGCCACACTTGACCTTTTCACCAAAGGCTGTCTCCTCTTTTCATGTTAATCAGGACATATTCCTACCAGTCTTCTGCCCCAAGCCTCATAGGTCAGCAGAAGAGTGATGTCTCCATACTCTGGATGTCAGTAGGGTCTCAGCATTCTATTTGGAGTGCACCAAGCCTTTCGATAGATCGATGCAGCTCTTTGCAGTCACCACCGATAGTATGACGGGGCTTCTAGTGTCTGTTCAGTGGCTTTCCAACTCGATAACCTTCTGTGTCCAGACCTGTTATGAGCTTGCAACAGTTCCCCCACTGCCCATTATCCGAGCTCACTCGACTAGGACTAAAGCCTCATCAGCAGCCTTTTTTGGTGTATGTGCCAAATCCACAAAATCCACAGGGCCACAATGTGGTCTTCAGTCCACATGTTTGTCTCAGTATGGCATTACCCAGCAGGCCAGAGATTACTGTGGATTCAGCAGAGCTGTGCCATAGTCAACATGGCCTTGAATTCTTATCCTCCACCAAGAGTATTGCTTGGAGTCACCCATTGTGGAATGGACATGAACAAGCACATGAAGAAAAGATCATTACCTGTTCATAACTGCTACTCTTTGAGATGTGTTGTTCATGTCCATTCCACATCCTGCCCTTCTTCCTGACAGTCGGAGTGTAAGTCAAGAATGAACTAAGGATGGGGGGAGTATGCAGTGCCCCTTATAGTGCACCATGGAGATGCCACTCCAGAATTTGCTAGGGCTGCTCCCCTACAGGTATTGTTGAGGGAAAAATTTCCAGCACCGGTGCATGTGGCGAGCACACGCCTATTATAAAATGGTAATGAGCAAGACATGTCAAAGAATGCCAGTTATGAACAGGTAACTCTTTCCTTTGGAGATTTCACCTCCACATTGCCTCATCATACTTTTACTGTATAAAATACTGTAATTTCAAAACAGAACTTCAGAATTCCTTTCTGAATCATGCTCTTGATAGCATGATTCCAGTAATTGACGTTCATTTTTCCCTGTGAGAACCACAGATTATGAATGACACAATAAAAACAATCTTAGCAACCATCAAATTGTCATAAAAATGCATACAATCCAGGTGGGAAGAGTGGCAGAAACTGAGCACATAGGAATAGCGGGCAAAGGCAGAAGTGATCACATAAGGAGGGAAAAATCCTCTGAAACCTCTAGTCATCTGTGGTGTGGGGACAAACAACCTAATTTAGTTTTGAGAACGAGATGAACAAATTTGAGTAGGACTGTATGACTGGTTTACTTCTGATGGTTGGAGGAGGACTTGGCAGCCCCATATGCCCCTTTTAATTTCTTATGCTCCTAAATATCTTGCTTTAGGACTGGGTCACTTGTAGGAAGGGCTTCCTTTCCCACACCCATGTATAATCTGGGTGTTTTCATTTTCTTCCTCTGAAGCTCCAGATGGGCCCCTGGATGGGCCAAACCAGTAATATGATGTGGCACCAAACATTCTGTCTCTCAGATGCTTGACTGGCTGATCCTTGCTCAAAGGTCCAGGATCAAAGTATGAGATCAAGAAGGAATTTTCTCCAAGTCAAATTGGTGGTGATATTGGGATTTTTTTTTTTTTTTTTTTTTTTTTTTGGCCTTCCTCTTCAGTGTGTGGCTGCAGGTCAGTTTCCAAGATTATCTCTATAGCTCCTTGAATCAATTTCCTGCCCTTACAGGGGCATCAGCGTTGATGCACCTTGGTCCTTTTTAGCTCTGCCTGTGACATATATTTAATTTCCTATGAGATGTAATATTTTGGTGGTTGAATTTAGTTTGCACATGGAGAGGAGGCACAAATGGGGTAGTGGTGGTGGCAGCTCGTGATATAGAAGAAGAAAAAACTAGATGATCTGGTATCCATTCTGGTCTTAGACTATGAAGCTTTGTAAAGGGTTAGAGTAAAGGAATATTGTTGTGTTGCTGGTTAATGGTGACTAAACATAGCATTCCCAGTATAAAATGGCTTCCCATGAAAATGCAAGAATTTTTCTTTCTACTTAAAAGTATGTCCTGATGAGAGAATGATGGGTACCTTTTTCTGTGATGGGATATAAAGATTTTACTGCTCACAAATTGACATCCAGAAGTCCTAGGTTAGAGGGAGACAACATCTAGGAAGAGTATCTTCAAGGTTCCACTGCTAACGCTTGTCCAGTGATGTCTTGATACTACTTATTAGCAGAAATGAAGCTTCACAGATAGTAGACCCAATCTTTGTGCAGGCCCAGGGAGGCAAAAGTGTCTATACATCATAGTACGGATTTCCTTGGTTCCCAGGTCTTTTTGGTTGTTGGTTAGGTCCTCTGGTAACAGTAACCAGAGATCCATAAGCCAGCTGGGTATTGCTGGCGTGCAGAAAAACTCAAGTCATGCCTCCCATTTCCTGTGCTAATGTTTGTAGTGAGTAGCAATGTGTATGACTAGCTGCCACCAAGAGATCTCTTCCTGCTTGGAGAATCCTCAGTTGCTGGAGCAGGGGCGGTTATCCCCTGTGTGTCATCACAACAGCTCATAAATCACTTCAGTAATTCCTTCACTGTGGTGTTAGTTATGTGTCAGTTTCATCTCTGTGATGGAACCATAGGCCTGTTATGGACACAGTTTTGATCAGATTTAGAATGAGGTTTTGGGGGGAAATGTACCATTTTTTTAACCATGCA
The DNA here is from genome assembly GCA_019425775.1 of Rafetus swinhoei. Lineage (NCBI taxonomy): Eukaryota > Metazoa > Chordata > Testudines > Trionychidae > Rafetus > Rafetus swinhoei. The sequence goes on along the minus strand of CM033437.1, from coordinate 181,483,141 downwards.
TTCATTTTCAGAACCCATGCCCAGTTCAACTGTAATTGTCAGCTTCAGCACAATTGTTTCCCAAATCCTTTTTTTTTATCACACAAGAAAAGCATAGACACACAATTCAGCACATGTTCAATGAGGAAATAATTTATGCCAACTAATTTCTTATATGCAGTGTTATTCTAGCTGTGTTGGTCCAATGACACTAGAGACACAAAGTGGGTAAGGAATTGGTATTTTTAACCTTTCCGTTTACATTATGTGATCAGTTCTTGTCCTCATTGCTGCATTTTCTTATATAGTATTGTCACGGGTCGCCCCGGTTAGTCCGCCGCCGGACGGGTTACCGGCTGTGGTTGCCCTCTTGTTTCCGCTGCGCTTACAGCAGGAGGGAGTGGAAGGGGGTCCGGGCCCACCCTCGCTCCGGACCCCAACCCAGGGCCCTAAGGTGAGGTCAACATCCTCACGCAGCGGGGGGGGTATCTGACCCCAAACCCCCCGCTCTCGGGTTCCGCGGCCCCGCCCTGGGCCACTTCTTCCTCTCCCGCGGCGAGGGTCTCTGCTCCCCCCAGGTTCCTCCGGGTCTCCTTACCCGGTCAGGCCGCCCCTGGCCGCCTCCGTTCCTCCGCTTCTCCCTGCCTCCTCCCGCCTCCTTTGAATCCCCGCCGCCGCTTGCCCCGCCTCCGCGCCACGTCCCCAGCGTCCGGAGGCCCCGCCCTCGACGCGGAGACGTCAATGACGTCATCCGCCGGCGCCACGGCCTGTCCTCCCCGACCTTCCCCGCCCGCGCCGCCATGCCGGCGCTGCCGCCGCCGGCCGTGCCTCCGGCTCCCGAGCCCGGGACTGGTAGGAGTGCGGGGCGCGGCCGTGCCGGGCGCTGCCCCGTCACAAGTATACTTAAATGCACATACTAAATATGATAATTACATATTAAAAATAAAGCTCTGAATTCTGAGGTTTGTTTTCCTTTAATCATATGCAGCACGTAATGCATGATTTAATAAAATTGCTTCAGCATTCCCTTCAAGCAAGGATCATAGTAGAATAATACAAATGATTGATGTTCACTTCCTTTATGGTAAGCCAAAAAACGGATCATGATATCATAAAAATGAAAGAGCATTTTATAGCAGCAATCAAAGTTGAATGAAAGCTAATGAATTGAGGGGGAAAGTTTTTAGTGCACACTTTAAGGAAAATTCCAAGATTTTTATGGTGTACATTTAGATTCTTTTCAGCGTAGGGTCCCTTTTAAGTGATAAGATGTTACAACAGTTCTTGCTGTCATTTTAATATTTAAGAAAAACATAGAAACAATGTTCTTCAAAGCAAGATTTGTTCAAAATAATCTTGGTGCTTGATTTTTTTGGGCAAGGTAACCAATATATATAAATTGCAGAATATATGTGTGACAGGTCATAGTTTCTGTTTCAGGTAGAGTCCTTAACAGGCCAGGTAACTCTTAGCCTGGGTACAGCAGTCCTTCTCCCCTTCTCCTACTTAAAATACTTTTGTTTCCAGGTGTGTTAAAGTATCTCTTTCAAGTAGGAAGGCAGAAGTAAAATAAGCTGAAAACAATCATTGTTTTCCTCCCCTGCCTTGTATAGAATTTCCATAAAGTGGGAACCCTTTATTTGATTCCCCACCCCTTCATGGAACTGTACATCAGACAAAGGTGCTGGTAAATATCAGGTGAACGGATCACCTGACTCCATTCTCTTCCTGAGTCAATAGGGTTATGGAAAGGCTAACCTTACGCACAGTCCATTGTATTAGCTGATGGGCCATCAGCCCTGTCTGGCTTTTCCATTGTAATCCCTGGAGCGTTAGCAATGGTAGTGATTCAAATCAGCAAAAATGAGATACAAACACATTGGTCAATATTCCTAAATATATATATTAAAAAAAGATATAAGCATACAAATAGGATTCAGGTAGAAACAAAGGAATAATGTATTTAAATAGTTCACTTTGAAAGTTTGGTGCTATATAGTAGCTTCTTCACAGAGATAGTACATTGGCTTACTGTTTCAAAACTTATATTGCAGAAGCACTCAATAGCCCCAATCAGGATCCAATGATTTAGATAATATACTTACATAATTCTTAACTCACATTTCTAAAAATCTAAAGAATTGAGCTACAATTGTCTATCTGCAATTCTTATGTCCAAATATACATTTGTTGTTGTTATTATTTTATTATAAATACAATATCAACTACCCTGTATTTAAAATCTCCTTTTCAAGAGGTTTTAGGTACTTAGGAACCCAAATATCATTAAAAGTACAAGTGGCTTCTTCTAAGTGCCCCCAATCACTTTTGAAAAGAGCTTGGGCTTCTGAATGAGGCACTACAATGTTGAGTGCAACAACGCTTTTAAAAATCTGTACTTTAGAATTTGTCCTTTTGAAAATGGGATTTAGGGTCAGATTTTAAGATATTCAGGAGCCTAAAGATGCAGCTAGGTGCCTAGTGGGATTTTCAGAAATACCTAGATGCCTAATTCCTAATTGAAATCAATAGCAGTTAAATATATAGATACTGCTGAAAATCCCACTAGAGCAGGGGGTGGACAATAAAAAAAAAAAAAAAAAAAAGGCAGCCCGCAGGGTTGGTCCCTGCAGGTATCAGAGGATCGCAGCTCTAGTTGGACATGAATCACCATTCGTGACCAATGCAAGCAGCGGGGGGTGCAGGTAAACATGGAGGTGGGGACCTGCCAGGGTTTAGCACTGCAGACTAGATCCAGCCCATGGGCTGGAATTTGCCCACCCCTGAACTAGGGGACTAGCTGACCCTTTGTCATTTAAGAGCCTGAATTTTAGGTGTTTTTAGCTGTGGAGACTATGTGGTCAGAATAAAGGAAGATGAAACAAAGCTGCATTTTGAATGAGTTGAAAGAAGATAATGTGATGTGATTGAGGCTTCAGTGAACAAAATGACAGTGATCAAAAGGAAAGATGAGCCTAAATGGAGGTTTGATTGTGCAGGAAGAAAGGAGAGGAGATATGTAAGAAGTATGGGGAAAGGAAGCACAAGATTTGGATATGCAGATCTAGAAAGAGAAAAGACGAAGGTTACCAGGGACTTGAGTGACAGAGAGGCTGCTGGTAGGAGAGGGGTTTGGTGAAAAGACAAGGAGTTCAGTTTTGGCCACATCAAGCTGATGGCTTGCCAGCTAGGAGATATGAAACAGGCTGAGATGTGATAATATATTTTTTTAAAATGTGGGTGGGGGGAGTCAGAAGTGACGAGACATCTGTGATTAATCACTAACTTACTAAGCAATGTATAAGAAGTCTTATTACACACTTTAGACTTATTAAATCAGCAAACATACATGGAAATACAAAGATTAGTATAAAGAACTAGCTATTTCAGAGCAGGCTATATTATGTTCCACTTTCATTGCCTTAAGATATATCTACTGCACTAAGTCATTCTTTTCATGTGCAGTAACTTAAGTGTCTTCTCTTATTGTATCAGCATGCTTGGTTTATGTTTGAGGGGAGATAGGGATTCATTAAAACAAATTTCAGTACAGATTGCCTGGCAGATCAGATTGACTGTCTGTCTTTGATGCATAAAATTTAGTGCTTTTTAGACTGTTCTATTGCTACATTGTGTTGAATGGAACAGCAGTTAAATTGTTTTGTCACTTCTGCATGTTTGTTACATCTCCCCTTTTAATATTTTATTTTGATTTTTATGCAACACTTGCAATACAATGTAGTTTTCTATTGCAGATGTTCATATGGGACGTATATTTTTGTGTAATGTATTTGTCTTTTAAGGAAAACTAAAACCTCATGTGATGCGAGATAGCTGGCTTACATTATATGAAAATATAAGTGATGCTCTTTTTGATTTAGTGCAGCTAATTGGTAAAACGAGAGACTTGTAATATCAGCATTTTAAAAATGGATTCTTACTATTTAAAAGGGGATACCCACCCATCTGGGAAAGTGGAAATATTAATGTTAAAATTATGCATCAGTAGCTTTGACTTTTCTTATCATAAACTAAATTCAGACTTATTTTATTCTAGTTTAACATTTTCTTATCTCAAATGATATCTGCCACTTGTCAATGAACAACAGCTTTGTGGGTGTATTTAACTATACTGAGAAAAAATCAGTCTGAGTTCAGTGATCATACCCGAAGGCAGAAATTTGACCTACTGTGTAGAAAAAAGACTAGACCTCACCTGAAACATGCAGCAATCTGCTCCCTCATCTTTCCTGGTCTGCATCTTCTCCTGATCAGAAAAATCATGGTATGACATACTATTGTCTCAAAACACTGATCTTTTCTGCTATCCACTTCATCTGACTTAGGTGCAGTTGCTTCAATGGAAAAAACTTTTTTTCTGATGGTTCATAGGGGAAAAAAAGTGACTTATGAAGCAGTCTACAAATCCAATATGTGTAAAAAGCTCCCAAAACCTAGTTGAACTATTCTTCAGCTAACTACAGAGAGAACTAGTTAAATGAAATAGGAAAAAAGCTTAAATGCTCTAACTGGATTTTTGGAATATGGAATATTCCTGTTTTGTGATATTGAAGAGGAAGGTATGGAAAACAGACTTTTCCAAACCTGTTTACAGATGACAGATTCTGCAATAGTTTTTCTCTGTATACTTTGAATGTGCCCAAGATGTAAGTATATCTATAAATTAATTAATGGAAACACAACCTTAACTGAAACATTAATCTATGTATGACATACCTAACACAAAACCACAGAAATGAAATGTTACAATACATATTCTCTTCCTCCACTCAGAGACACATACCTCACACACAGAGCAATCACCACATCCACAAAATACACACCACCTGAAATCTGATCTACTAGGTTTGTCAGCCTTCTAGAATCCACCACTATAGCCACATACTGAGGCAGCCATTCTTGGTATCAGCTATACTCGTTCTAGAAAATCTCTTTTGTGGAATGGGATGCTGGAAGAATGGACATTAAAAAATTAGGCATGTGCTTAGACCCATTTGTATGTGTTAAATATTGATAAAGTGGGTAGGGAACTAGCTTAGGACTTGAGAGAATGGATTCAACAGTGCTTCACCAGGCTTCCTGGGTAGATAGAGGCAAGTTGCCTATCTTCTCTGCCACAGTTTCCTATTTGTAACACTAGTATGATAGTACTTCTTTACTTCATAGGGTCTTGGTAAGATACATTTTATTGTAAGGTACTCAGATACTCTGTTCATTTAGACCATTTAAGAAAAATAGATCAGGTGAAAAGGGTACAAAATGTAATGTACCCTTTGTTTGGGGTTTTGTTTTTTTTGTTTGGTTGTTCATTTCCTAACTATTCTGGATTAAGAAAGGGTCTCCCACAGAGTACGGGTGCTTCCATAGAAAACAAATCTTTGTGAAATACATGGCTGATGAGGAACTTTCACTTACGATCTTTCTTAGTGTTGAAGGTCTTTGCAATTCAACATAACAGCTATTGCATCAGGAAAACCTGTTTTTCTCCAGCACATTATGCCTGACACCCAAAACTAAGGTCTATTTACCAGTCTGTGTGTGCCGATAGGCAGCATGGTATTACTTCTCTAAAGTGTTCTGAAATAAACAATTTGACACTTTTCACATATAAAACTTTGCCATGTTCTCCATCAGCCAGCTGTTGTACATAAGGATTCAATTAAGGCAAGCAAGGCTAATAGAATACTTTTTCAGAGAACTTCTCTGATCATGTGTACACTATGCAAAAGATTGACGCTGCCGCAGTCTAACTTCTGGGATTTGATTTAGCGGGTCTAGTGCAGACCTGCTAAATCAAACTCAGAGGGTGTCCCTGGCAGTAACTACTAGTACTCCTGCTCCTCACGCAAAGTAAGGGAAGACAACGGAAGCATTTGCTACTGTCGACCTCCCACTGTGTGGATGGCAATTTAAAATCTGTAGCTGGAGTCTACATAATGTAGCTGGAGTTACATATCTCAAGTCAACCTTCCTCTCTAGTGTGGACCAGACTTCTTAGTAGTCCGTCTGAGGTGGAGCAGGGTCTGTTTCTGAGGTTGGTGGCATTTTCATGTGATCCCTGACATTTATCATATTATCTGTTTTTAACATTCAGTTCTTCATGGTGCTGATGTGCTCACTAGAGCTTTATTCCTGAACAGGGTAAACAATATTTCAGGGAGATATTTTACAAAATCCCCACTTTTGATAAATTAGCCCTTCCTTTGTTGTCTCCAGTGCCACACAAATGCCTCTGTTATAGTGAAACTCATTCCTATTTCAGAGGCAGCAAACTGTACTACCGGGCATATGGAAGCAAACTGTGGGAAAAAGTTTGATTCCTATACTGTACTGTGGTGGGGGCAGTTTAGGAAGTATACCTAGTATGTTGGACAATCCTATTCTCTTGGATTGTTGGAGTGCATAATATATCATCATCAGCAAGACCACCAAGAAATCAAACTGAAATGTATCAGTTCATTTCAGTTAATATTTTGGGAAGACATATGCACATACAGTTGTTAGTGTATCTCCCAGTTACAAAATGGCATGTGTAGGAGATTTGAATCACAATATAGTATTAATAAATCTCTTGAAGAAAACTGGATCACTTAACAGGACAGTGAAATAGCAATACCCTAGCCAAACTGTTGATGAGAAAGCTGCTGTTTTCAGAATTTATGTTGGAAAGAATGTCAGGATAGTTCAGAATATCCTAATGAGTTTGGGCAGTATGCAGGCTTGACTGAAGTGACCTTCTGTCCTTTTTAACTTCTCAAAACAGCTTTGTAAGATTAATTGGAAGGTATTCTCTGATTTGAGACATGTATCCATAATTGATAAGGAAAATTACTACCAATAGACTAAAAGTTGGCCGCAGTGGCACAGCAGTCCATCTATAGTACTTCAGTGAAGAAGCTACCTATGCTGATAGAAGATGTTCTCCCATTGGCATAGGTAATCTACCTCCCTGAGCAGGGTAGTTAGGTTGACAGAAAAGTTCTCCCATCGACATTGCACTGTGTATACCGGTGGGGGGGAAGGAGGGATTAAGCTGGTTTAACTGCATTGCTCAAGGGTGTGAATTTTTATAATACTGAGTGATCGTTACACCAACCTGATTTCCTAGTGAAGACCAGACATGACATTTTTACAGCAATGACTAAAGTTTTCACTTTGCTTTTTTATGATGGTTTATTACCAGTAGAAAATTCCAGCTCTGTCAAACTCAGGAATGTTGAATAGCTAAGCCTTAGTTGTTGAGGGGGTAGGATGTATGCTATGTCTAGACTACAGAGTTTTGTCAGAAAAACGGCCATTTTTTTGACAAAGTTTGAGTTACATCCATACTGCAGGCGCGTTCTTTTGACAGTAAATCAAAAGAACAGAGGGCTTTTTGCGCAGTTGGTAATCCTCATTCTACGAAGAAGAAGCCTTTTTCCAAAAGAGCTCTTTGCAAAAAGGCGTGTGTGGATGGGGAAGAGGGAGTTTTTTCTGAAGAAGGAGGAAGAGGAAAAAACACAGGTATCCTAGTGGCCATTCTGTCCATAGCAATCACTGCTTACATGCGAGATAGCGTCCAGGCAGTCTGGACGCTATCTTTCAAATAAGTGCATTGCTTTTTTGATGTGCTTTTGCAGTGTGGACACTCTCTTACGCAAGAAGGTTTTTCAGATCTCTTCCAAAAAAAGCTTCTTGCGCAAGAAGCTGTAGTCTAGATGTATAGCCTATGAGCTTAGCTAGTTGACCTGTTTGTTTAGAGTCCTGCTTCTGTGACTTGAATTCCAGTGCTTTAGTATGCTGCCTGGGGGGTAGTGTGACTGATTATACAGCAGTTTCTTCATTAAGAAATGCCATGCAGTTATGACAGAAACATATATTATTTTCATAAATGTCTATTATACTTCTAGGGAGTGGTGGACTTGTGTGAGCATGTGAGTGTCTCTCTGACATGTTTAAATAGCGGGTGAAAATGAGCATTGGAGTTAGAGATGGCCAAAGGCTGCCCAGTGAATCTAGATTTTGATGTAAAATTTTACAGGAAAAAAATCTGATTTTCTTTTATGGAAGCTTCCTAAAGGTCACAGGAAAACGTGAATTCACTGTCGTGTTTGTTTGGCTCTTAGAAGAGATGGAACATGGTGAGCTGCTAGTGTGACAAATGGGTTTTTCTTCCTATACTGAAAATATTAGTTTCAGGTTTTCATAAGTATTCAGCTCACATTACATATCCTGTAAAAAAAAATTTGTGGGACATTGTCTATGCATGCTAACTGTCCCTATTTGGCTTCCTTCCCTTTAGTTTGTTGAAAATGCCCATAAAAGGCTTTAATGCCTGTACTTTAACTGAACAACCAACTTCAGGTGTGAGTTCATGCTTCAGATCAAAGATGCTGCTGTCAGGGATTTCTCTCCTAAAGGGAGAAATAAAGAGAGAAAGAAAGAGTGTATTTTTAAAAATGTAGCTATGTATTATTTTACCTCTTGAGGATGTAGGAATCTGACACCTACTCTTAGTAATTAAAAAAAAAAGAATTTATCCGAGACTAAGGAATAGTATCTAACCGTATAAAAAAAGAGGTTTCAGAATCTTGAATTCTTACCAGGATTGTATTCCAAATTTTTCTCTTACAGGGGGAATATATTTGCATATTTGCTTTAATGCAATGCAAATGACCACAATGAAGGATGCAACTTACCAGAGATGTCTAATTCACTTGTAGTATTTTAACCATGCAAGTTAAGTAAACAGCCTTCTTCTTCTTCTGTAATTTAGTGAGAAAATAGAATTTACTCAGAGGTGATAGGGTAACATTTTCTTCTGAAAAAACTTAAAAAACAACCGATAGTCTTGCAGCACCTTGGAAACTAACAAAACATGTAGATAGTATCGTCTATATGGTTTTGTTAGACTCTAAGGTGCTGCAAAACTATCAGTTGTTTTTTAAGTTAGACTAACTCAGCTACCCCTCTGAACATTTTCTTCTGTTCAATTACTTGAGACTTGCTCCCTCATGAGAGATCCTGTCTCGAAGAGGCTGCAAATAGAATATTTGTTCAAAAATATTTGCTCTTGGAAAGTGTCAGAGACAACTGAATTTCCTCTTCTTGGGGAGCACAAGTGCTGCTCCCTCTAAGGTGTGGAGAAGGCAGGGTTTCCATAAAGCACAATCCTTCCCCATATACCTTGTGCAATGGCACAACTCCCCAGAGCTCCCTACTCAGGACCATGTATAAATGCAAGAGTCTAGGTAAAGAAAGCAGATGAAACGGTTGCCATTAACAACCATCCTGACTTTATCAGATCAATCTGAATTTCAAAGGGATTATGCCACTCTTCAAGTCTCATTTTGAAAGCTGGAATTCTCTTCAACCCTCTCCCCTTCTTTTTCCCCAAGGAGTTAACATTTCAGAGGACTCTATTGAGGGAAGTGTGGGGAGGGGGGGGAGGGGAGAAGCAGATAATGAGTGAAATACTTACTGTTAGTTGACACTTTACAGTCAACACTGGCAGGAGGAGCACAGTACCCTTGTTTGGAGAATTGCTTTCTCAGTGTTATGGTCAGACAATGACCACGCTGAAAAAAACAGGAAGTATTGACATGGGTTTAATCAGGGTTCAATTATTATTTGATGTTTGGGACTACCCAGCAGATAAGTCTACAGTGCATGTAACCCCCTGTTTATTCCATAATTATTCAAAGGGCTTTTACCAACTCCATCTCTCTCTTCCATCCAAGTCCCTCTACCAAATCCATTGTCGGGACTTTACCATCCACCCCTGCCACATAAGCGGGTTAAGGTGGGCTATGAGAATGGGAGGGTTGGATCCCTCTCTCTACCAATCATAGGATTCCCTAACTCCCCTACGTGCATTACTTTAATGAACACCTCTTTATCTGATCACTATATACTTTTCCTGTGGAGTACATGCACTGGGCATTGGCCATAAGGAGGCACCAGCAATTAGCTTGGCTGCCTCCTCCCCGTGTCCAGTCTGGTTCCCAGACATCTTCTAATGCCATCTTTTATGTTAGTTAAAAACATGACAGCACCTAAGTTGGATAGGTGAACCCCATCTGCCAGAAAAACCTCAGCTGCCACATATACTATGCACAGAAGTGCAATTACTGCCCCTCCTGTGCTCCCAAGGCATTTGCCCACTTTCTTGTTCACATACCTCCTTGATTTGTCCACCCTGGGTGGAGAGGCAGCTCCCACCCAGCTGAAGCATGTCAGACAAAAGAATATGAACTCTTGGAAAAAATTCAGGGTGCAGCCTAAATCCCTTTTTGCCATGAGCATAAATTCCACCCAGTTAAGCATTCCTAAATTGTTTTCCTCATGATACACCACAATTATATAGAGAGACACTGATGGGCCTGCATAGCATACTGCATTGGTGTTAGTCAGTCCCATAACATGCCTCTTCTTGCGTGCCAACTGAGTACTGCTTCATCACTGAAACCTAGCTGTGAACTCTTGGGCAACCTGGACATATGCCTATGTGCCCAAAAGATAATACTGTGCCTGCAGATCCACACCACCATCTGCAAGGCTGGTTGTCTTACAGCTATAATGAAGTTACAACAAATTAATGTTGGCTCGCCGTCTGAGGTCTTACATACGTTTGGTACATATCCGAATGCCAGTGCCCGATTGTCTGGATTGCCTCTGCTCCCATACCCAGCTCTGCCACTTGACCCCAGTTCTGAATGAGTGTCAACCAAATTCCAGGGGCTGGCAACCCCAACCTCATCAGCCCCTCCCCGCCCCAATCGCAACATGGTAGCAAATTGGTATGCTGGAGGGGACTCCTGTCATCATACCTAAAAAATGGGACCTTTTCCCTTCAGCTGTATTGCCCTGTAGGCCATTAAAGCCTGAACTGAGCAGACCCCAGGTTTCTCACCCAGCTGGCCCCCTTCCCTTTATGAAGACCCTGTGCTATGCCTGCCTTACCCCACCCAAGCCTGGGAAAAGTGAGAATTAAACTTCCCTTTTCTCTTTCCTGCTTTTCCTGCTCCATGTCTACTAGGAACCATGCTGACTGGGACTTATTGGCTGGAGGGCTTCTCCATCTCCCCCACACCTATCTTTCCACCCCTGTTTCCACATGGAGCGGAGCTGAGTAATATGGGAGCCTGGAGCCCTCTTGTTGAGACTTGCACGCTCCTGCCTTTATTCTGATACTGGTTCTACTTCAGCTTGGTCTGTGTAAAATGGAGGCTCCCAGCCCTGTGGTCCTTTTCAAACCCTGCATTTCCAGGGGATGAGTCAGCTACTCTCAGTCCCTTTTTTGCAGCAGTTTTCATCTGTGCCTCCCACCATAAAGCTTTATTACTTTCATTTGGCCAGGTCAGGCTACTCCCTACTCTTTCTCCCATGTAAGGGGCAGAGTGGTAATTGGTGGTGAGGCCATATTTGCAAATATACAGAAATAGGTCTTTGTATCACCCTGTTTGTTGAGGGCAGAAAACAAATATTTCTTTTCCTCCTTAGGCCTAAGTCCTTTCCCCAGGAAAGGCCTGCCAGACATTCTTTCTACTCTAGCAATTTATTCTTCAATGAACTTCTTGGTTTCCTCTTTACTGTTTCTATCTGCGCAAGTGTCTCACTACAGGATAGCTCCACTTGCGGAGTTACACACACCTGTCCTGAGGATGCTGCTGCTGCAGCCGCCACTGCTTCCATGGAGTGCCATGCCTTCAGCTTGAATGTGTGGTCGATGCTAAGCAGGAACAGTATACTTCCATGACCCCACTGGCAAAGCTGCTACCAGGCTTCAATGGAGATTACACTCAAGGGTAGGTGGTGCTTTATAGAAGATATGTTCAGTTGCCCTTCCAATCCTTAGTGCCAGTAAATTGAAGTTCTTTTCTGAGTGATAGTCCAAAGCTATGACAGGCTCAGTAGAACTTACATGCTTTGCCAAAGTAATTCTGTCCTGAAGAGAGGACCTTTTCACAGGTCAAACATTGAATGTCCATTTTTAAGAAATCTCCCCTCTTCTCCCCGGCTCCCTCTTGTGTGGCAGTCTCAAGAAGATACCTATATTGCCAATTATAGTGTAAGAAGAATTAGTGATGAATTGCTCAAATTTCCCAGACTAGTCAACAGCACCAAGAATTGAGTTTTCCTGTGGGACAGGGCCTACTTGGCATGAACCCAGTGTTATATCCTAAGCTTGCTCATCTCTAAGGCTATGTCTACACTATGGGCTTCTTGTGCAAGAAGCTTTTTGCAGAAGAAATCTTCCTCAAAAACTTCTTGCGCAAGAAAGCATTCACACTGCAAAAGCACATCGAAGAAGTGATGTGCTTTTGCGAAAGAGAGCATCCAGACTGCATGGACGCTCTCTCAAAAGGAAACTAACTGCTATTTACAGAATGGCCACCAGGGTACCTGTGCTTTTTTTTGATTGCCTCTTTTTGTGCAAAAAAACCCCTGTCCCCTGTCCACACACACCTTTTTGCACAAGAGTTCTTGTTCAAAAAGGAGTTATTCCTCATAGAAACAGGAATACCTATTGTGCAAAAACACCTCTGCTCTTTCGATTTTTTTTGTACAAAAATGTTCTTGAGGTGTGGATGCTCCGAGATTTTTCCAGAAAAACAACTGTTTTTCCGCAAAAACTCTGTAGTGTAGACAGAACCTAACTGTTTCTGTTCAGCTTCCAACCTAATGGACAAGGATGGCTGATTTTTTCCATGTTATCACAATGTTATTTTATCCAAAGAAGAAATTCACAATAGGACTTATTCTAGGATTTCCTCATATTTTAGAGGAAGTTCACTTATTATCACAAATCTCAATAACAGCAAAATTTCCATAAGGGATAGATTTTCTTCATGGCTTGCTCTTAGTTTAATAACCTTAGCTTTATTTTTAGTGCCATCAGAACAAAAAGATCAATTTTATCCCAAATCCTAATGAAACAATTATACCCTCTCTGTCCCCCATTCAGCATGTACATTATGGGCTCACTTTTGTCAGTATTCCATGCACAAAACAACCATTAAAATTAATGGGAATTTCATGTTCAGCAAGATTACAGGATTGACCACAGTTTGCATTTGGATGGATTTTTTTCAACCCAAAAAATGGTCTATAAAAATTATATTTCGCATAAACAACTGCAAATAGGCTTTTGGATAACCTGAGTTTTTATTTGTGGAAAGAGACTGCTTTACAAACACAGTTTCCCAGTGAGATTTACCCGCTAATCTCTTGAATCATAGACTGAGAGGGCATTTTGAAATGTTGGGTTTTTTTAAGAGATATCACTGCAGTAGTATTCCCCAACCAATACCAACAATATTTATTTTACTTAAAATGGGAAATTTCCCTTGAAATGGTAATAACACTAAAACTAGAATTAAGTTTTAAGTGTGAAATGAGGCTGTGATGTTGCTGATTATAAATCTCTTTCTGAGGGGGTAGTTATTGGAAATGGATATTATTCAGGGAGAGCAGAAGTAAGCTAGCAACTGAAATAGAAAGAAAGCCAGTGTAAACTTGGTCTAGTTTTGAAAACTACAATTTACTTTCTAAGTACTTCATTCTGTGGTCTTGGGGAGGTAATTGTACTGATCAGTCTTGTTTGCAAATAAACATTGATGCTGTGCTCTTAAGATTTCAACCTTTTAATCATATTTTTCTCCAGATGTTCCATGCACTCTGTCAGCTGAATAAATGAAGTAATTCATAATTCCACTGGCTTTTACTATTGATGGCTTTAGGGGACCTTGTCATTCTCTGTAGCCTTCTCTCAGGCCCAGCTGTGTGGCTCTGAAATCACTTGGCTGGTAATTAGGTATTTATCAGATTGTTTCTGTAAAGGCCTGAGACAGTTATCTGACACAATTATCTTTGAAAATTGAATCCCCCTTTTCTGATCCTGCTGAGGACATTCAAAGGTGCTGTGAATGTTTAAAGCTAAATGCCTTTGAAAAACCCTTGCCTCTTTATATCCTATATAACAAGAGTCAAAATGCAGCCACAGGGTTTGGGGTTTTTTTTAACCTTTCAGCAACTGGACTTTCTTCTCTTTAGTTCTGCAGAGATAAGATAAGTTGTTTTGTTATCCACATGGCTCTGTATTTGGAAGTACTTTTAACCATGAGCACTTTACTTTGTCTAATGTCCATAAGCTAATAGCTTTCTAACAGTGACAGGAATTCCTAAGAATAATTCCTGGGATGTACATTTAATACTTTGCTCTGTACTGGGGATTACTCCTGAATTAGTAATAAACAGATTATAATTTTGGGGATTTTGTCCCAGTTTTAATTTTCTATGTAAAGAAATGTTTCCTTTTCAAGTAACATTAGCTAAGATTTTCAGAAGTAACTGGTGATTTGGGGTGTCCACTTTTGAATCCCAAGCAACAAGTTTTCATCCCTAGCTGAAAGGTTTTCCCCAGATTTATCAATATCTAGCCTAGTACATAAGAGCTGTTCAACAAAAATTAAAGGTATGATCTGACTGGCATTGCAGTTAATGGAAACTGATAATTAACTTAAATTGAAGCAGGATCACACTCCAGGTTTTCAGAGGCTTGTGCTGAAATTAAACTACATATTTGTAGTCAAAGGCACATTCTCCAAACATGTAGCTGAATCCTACAGATAGCTATGTGAACTATGTAAATTAAAGATAAGGTATTTTGAAAATGAAGTACCTTATCAGCTTACAGAAAAATTTCTTAGCACTTAAACAAAACTCATTGCAGATAAAATGAGAGGGAAGAATCCTTTGGTGTGCCAGGATGAAAATACTGTTTATTATCTCCTTCTAAAAGCATTATGCAATAACTCCATTCTGAAAGGAGTCTTACTTTTCTTCAGTTTGTGCTATTTTTTCCCCTTGTTTTGAAAATAATGGAGGTGTGGTGTGAAAATTTGTTGCTTTCCTTCAAGCACTGAAAAGACAAGTGAAGTACTTGATTCTTAACAGTATTGCAAATTTGGTTCAGCATCAGAGAATTTCAAAGTTACTTTAATGTAGACTAGATACCAGGTATTAATATTTGGCAAAGTTATAAGGAACTTAAAGCCAGGATCTTGTAACAAAAAATGTCAGGAAACCTTAATCATAGGCAATGGTACCAGCTGCACTTATAATAAATATAGGCACTTTTATAATTTCTCTATAGAATCAGTGCCATTCCAGATTTAGTTACAAAACTGGTGCCTTTTCATGTCAAAACACTAGTTCCTCAACTACTCCTCTGCTTGTACAACTGAAGGGGGTATTTTTTTCTTGAAGAACTCTTCTGGGGAGTGTGAAATGAAAGCAATGTTGCCTGAAGGCAACCACATGGCTTCTATCTGTAAATGCCTCTCAGCAATCAGATTATTACAGCACTCTCACTTCTTGATTCAAATACTAGCTTTAATCTAGCTACCTCAGGTAACAACGGAGTGAAGCCTTGGCAACAGAGTGTCGTCAGTGAGGGATAGTTACCCAAATAATTATCCAAGTTTCTGGAGAGGCTAATGACTGTATTGCACTGTGCCAGTAACTAAAATAGATTAAAGGATCATAGACATACCCTAAGTGAGTCATTAGCACAAGTTTCTGGGCCACTGCTAAAGGAACAAATATTCCAAATAGACAAAGACTTGATCTTAGTGAAGCCATACATGCTATACTTAATTTACACAGTGTAGTCATCGCATCAGAACAATGGAAAGAGATAGCTAAAAATAAAAATGGAATTCCATAAGAATCCTCCCCTCTTATTTTCATTGCTATCTTATTGGTTTCCAAAGTGAAACATCAATCTATATAATCTTAGATTCCAACTGGAGTGCTGCTATAAGAATTTCTTATTCTAGTTGTAAAAAATGAAAATATTTTCAATGTAATTTGAGGGGGGAAATGAAGTGAATTTTAATAGGTGTTCCATGTTTACTTCCAAGCACTGCATGCTGAAAATGTCCCTTGAGGAGTCCTGGTCCAGACCTCAGCTGAAGTAAAATCAGTGCAGCTGCCTTTATATAAATGAAACTATACCAGATTACATCAGCTGAGGAACTTGTTTAAATTTTCTTTTCCAAAATTACATTGACCATGTATCATACCTGCCCCTAAAGAGAGAAAACTGAGTCAATGAACAAAGGTGCTTTCTTCTCTGCTTGCCAGAACTCTAAATCAAGCCTATTCAAGATAAGAGTT
The DNA here is from genome assembly GCA_019425775.1 of Rafetus swinhoei. NCBI lineage: Eukaryota > Metazoa > Chordata > Testudines > Trionychidae > Rafetus > Rafetus swinhoei. The sequence goes on along the minus strand of CM033437.1, from coordinate 181,466,980 downwards.
ATGCTTACAGTAGTTTTTCAGGGATGTACTATACAGGAAGAAAAAGTCCAGAAATAGTGCCAGTGTATAAACTGAGATTACTGGGAATCATGATTCCCAGTACTTTTCAACAGAATATGGAAATGAAATGTTTGATAGTCTAGTAAATTTCACTGAATATTAACTAGCATAATATATTGTTCCTTTCCTCTCTCCCCCCACATTGGGAAATAAACATGCATTGCTACTCCAAGGGCCAGTTACTCTGCTGATGTAAATTGGTGTCGCTTCATTGGCTTCAATGGAAGCATGCTGATTTATACTTTCTGGCATTTGGAGTAAAATAAGCAAAATGTCAAAATTGGCTCTTATCTCTGTAGATAAGGTTGATGGTATTATGCAGCAGCTTATTTGCCAAAGTTCACGGCTCTTATACGAAGAGGTTACATCACTCTTATGAATCTGAGTCCCTTAATTTCCTTATCTTTAGAAGCCCTCTCTCTATTCAACATGCTGTAAAAGTATATATTGTATTTTCTTGAAAAGCTGCTTGCTAGCTCTGAGGCAGAGTACAATAACAATTTTTTTTAAAATAAAGGAAAAAAGTAACTATGGTGAAATTAGCATTGATTTTTATTTTTGTCTTGATATCTTTACCTCTGCTGCTGTTTGTAATAGTCATATGGATAAATAGCACTACATTTAAGGAAGGATTAAATCATTTTTTTCCTTCTGCATTTACAACAATCCTTCTTCCCCCTCTAGGATTGTATAGTTTAATTTGTCATTGATTCCTTAATGATTATAATGCAGTAGACAAAGTACTAGTTATCTTCATCATGCCCTCTGGACAATATATGTATGGGGTCTAATTTCTTCTCATTCATACTGGTGTACATTTAGAATGATTTCATGGAAGACAATGGAGTTGAATTGGTCTAAAAAAGATGTATGTTAGGATCATTGGACTTATTTTTTAATGTTTGTTACTATTCAATCATTCTGCCAGAGGATGACAATCTCTCTTCTTCATCATTCAGATCATAATTTGGTCATGTTAAGGGTAAATTCATTTCAGAGGTGTCCTAAATGCAGTACTTAGCACAGAAGGGAGGCAACCACGATTATTAGAGAGCTGCAGGTGGAACCCCTGTGGATTGTGGGTTGCTGTGACACACTGAGGTGAAGGAGGGCCACTCATGTGTCCCACCCAGTATTCAGAGTAGCCCACCCCTACTTTAAAAGTTAATATTTCAAAAGAAACCACTACTCCCTACACACCAGATTAGTTCCCCATGTGGAATAATATAAAAAATACTTTCTGTTGCACAACTTTTATTGTTAAAATCTTAGTTAGGTGAATCTTGATTTGGTTTAGTTAAAATGATGAGGAATCCTATGGCACCTTAAAGACTAACAGATTTATCTGGGTATATGTTTTTCTTGGACAAAACCACTTCTTCAGATGCCCTTTGACATCTGACAAAGTGGTTTTGACCCACAAAATCTTATGTCCAATTAAATCTGTTAGCCTTCAAGGTGCCACAGGACTCTTTGTTGTTTTTATAGATGCAGACTAACATGGCTACTCCTCTGAGACTTGGTTTTGTTAAGCCAAATTCATCAAAGGTTTCCATAAGAACTAGACTGATACATAAGGATAACTTACAGTTTCAGCATGAATCTTTGCAGTACTGCTGTGTTCTGAGATCTGTTGAAATCTGAAACCCAAAACTAAGATTGAGGGAGAAATTTCTTATCATGGTACAGACTTCTGAGTTTCCCATTGCTCTGTCTTCAGCATCATGTAGCTACAGGAGAAAATAAATTCTGATGGACAACACATTGGAAGGGAAGAATGAGGTTTCTGGGAAGGGGATTGAGGAGAGTGAGTCGCCAGAAGAGAAAGAAGTTGAGAAGCAGGAACAGACTGTTGTAAGAGAAGTAGAAGGAAGAGGTAGCAAGCATGTCAGGAGAATGTGAGTGAAAGATGGTGGTGTGGAAGCTATCATGAAAGGATGGTTTAGAAAACAGAGATACTTAAACTCATGCTTAGGGTCCATTCACATATTGTGTACTTGCACTAAAATAAAACTTAATTACTATCTTTATGGTCAATGGGCCAAATTCTCAATGTATGCCCACCAACTCTCATTGACTTCAGCAGAGTTATGTGCCTGTCTGTAGACAGACAATTCAGGGATTTTTTTAGTTCTAGGAATCATTGTATTGCAAGCCACTTTGTGTAGAGAGCCATATTACCAAAAAGGATCAATATTTGCTTTTGGATCTTCCAGGCAAGTTGATCTTGATTGTGGATCCTACAGTCCACATCATCACGTAATGTTGCATTAAACACTTCACTATTGAATTATGCCACACAAAATTTGAGACTCTTTGTCTATTGGAACACATTGCCTCATTTAAAGTTGGATCCTCCAAAATTTGTGATCCTATGTAGAGTGTGATGCATGATTTTGGAAACTGTAATTACTGGAAACCAACTTTGTAAATGGTTCTACTTAGTAATGCAGTAGTACTATATAATGGTTAGAACAATGCACTGGAATCTCTGAGGCCTGGATGTTAGAAATTCCTTTTTTCTGCCTTATATTCATATGACTGGCATTTAGCAAACCGTATAAGAACACGATGCAAACCAGCAAAACAGGGATAAACGTACTTTCTTTGGAAAAATCCCAGTACACTTCACAAAGGCACATACAGAAACTTTCCTAGCTTGGAGTTTATCACAATTGTGTGAGATTTGGTCTGGGGCACTACTTTGAAAGTAGTCTACCCCTTTCATCCCCCCAAGCAGTCTCATCACCCTTTCCCTGATAATTTCTGCAAGACAAAAAAGGGGTTGTTTGAGCTGAAATTAACTCTTCTTTACTGAGAAGCCGGTAGCTTGTCCCTCTCACTAAGAAGAGGAGGCTGGCTGCACATTTGTACTTGTGATGCATTAGCTCTATTGGCCTCTGCTGGTGGTAATACAGCAAGGTGAGAGAGAGAGTGAGGACTAAGCATGCTGCCATGACTAGTTGTCATGGCAGTGATGGAGAAAGTGGGGAGGGAAGAGGAGGAATGTTTTTGTGTTCAGCTCAGAGGGAGAGAGAGGAGTATGAATATTGCCTGTAGTCATGAGAGCAGGATCATAGTGAGCACTTCTGCCATGGGTAGGAAAGGTCTGTAGAGGGAGGAAGGAGCATGATTGCTGTCACTGCTGGTTGTCATGGTAGCAGGAGCACAGGTACAGCAAATGTAAGAAACAGAAACATTCATTTTTTGAAAAAGAACCACTTATTTCCAATTTTTTTATAATATCCATACCACAAATATTCCCAGTGTTAGATTAGCTGCTTTTTTTTGACTATTCCTTAAATAGATATACCTGAGATTGAGGTTTGAAAAGGAAAAATGATGGCTTTGCAGATTTGAAAAAGCAACTGACACAACTTTTTTCCTCTGTAGTGATTGTTGGCTTGTGTTAGTGTTGTGTTTGAGTGAAAAATCTGAGTTGTTTAAAAATGCATGTAATTAACGGATTTGGCAGTAGTGTTCATTTCTTACTTTTCTAACAAACATAATTAAGGATCTCAAGCCCTACTTACTGTTTGTGCATGCTATTCCTACATACTTCAGCTCCACTGTTACATTTTTACATTTTGGAACCATTCTACTACTATAAAAGTCAATGATATATTACAAGCAAGCAAACGTGGTTATCTTATAACTTTCAGATGCCTAAAACTTGGCATTCCTAGTCACAAAGGACAGAACCAGTACCTTAGAAATAACAAAATATGGAATAAATTATTCAAACAGAAATAATTGATTTTGGTCAACATGGGGCACTATGACAAAATCTTCATTTGTAAGAAGAGATTTGATGCTCAATAATTGAAAGTTCTCCCTAAAAATAGGATTTGATGTGAAAAGGGGCATAAAAAGGTGAGTGGGAGATGCAGAAAAAGGTATGCTATGGACAGAGAACAGAAGTTTAAGACTAGGGGTACGTCTACACTGCAAGCTTATTTCAGAAAAAGCTATTCCAGAAAATCTCTTCTGGAATAGCTTATTTCAAAATAGAGCATCCACACTACAGGGAAGCCTCATAATTAGTGGGAGGCAGGCTCCCCTAATGTGGATGTGCTATCTCGATTTAGAGCCCCAAGAGGTACTGGGGAGGAATAACTTAGAATGGCTCTGGTGAGGCACTATTTCAACATAGCAGCAGTGGAGCATCCACAAACACCCTCTTCTGAAATAGCTTTTTCAGAAGAATCATTATTCCTCATGGAATGAGGTTTACCAATGTTGGAAAAAGCCCTCAGTTATTTCAAAAGAAAATCTAAATAATGCAATTACTGTGTGGACGCTAGTATTGTTTTCTGGAATAATGGTGCAGTGTAGATACACCCTAGGACTGGAGACAGAGAAGATAATTTTAAGAAGTGAATGGAGTTGTGAACAGCCTTAATTTGTAGTTAAGGTAAAAGAAAGTGACTCTAAAATGGCACATTTTACTCAGTAGATCTGCTCTCTACAAACAGACTTCACAGAATTAGACTTTTTCTGTTTGTGATGGGTTGCTACCGGTAAAATTTGGGAGCCATGGGAACAACTGTGCCCCTTTAAGCTCTATGCTGGGCTGGCCTTTCCTACACTGCTCTGTGGTGACTCAGATTTTTCAGGCCCTGAACATGACAGCAGGTAATAGTACTACACTGCCTAAACTGAGGTACCTGAGTGCCTCACTCAGACAGGCAGGAGACAGCATCCAATTTCCCAGCTCCTCTCCCGCGGATGGAGTATTAGAAACCCAAAATTGTTCTGTCTTGAACAGCACAACGTAAGCTCATAAAGTTCACCTTGCCCTCAAGGTGGGCAGGATATGAACAATATGCTTGTGTTACTCAAGCTGAGATTTTGTCCCCAGATACTTCACTGAAAGGTACAATGGTTTAGATCGAGCAAAAACAAATTTATGAACTACAAAAATAGGCTTTAATTGATTGATAACAGACCAAAGTAGAACTAGTAAATAAACAAAATGCAATCTAAGCCTAAAATACAAGGGAAATTTGGATCTGAATTAACAATTTTTTTTTTCACCCTTAGTGATGATACAAGCTGGCTTGTAGATTCTTAAGGCAAAAGCTGCACTTATTTTGGAGCTTGGGCACCCCGCCCCCCCCCCCCCATTCCAAGTCCTCTTCTTTCAGAACTCCTCTCAGGTATTGAGATATGGGGGGAGTAAAGAAAAATATATGATGTCACTCTGTCTTATAGCTTTTCCATATAGCAGGAACCCTTTGTTTCAAACTTGGTTCCCAGGCCAGTTTGTAGAAAAATAGAGGTACCCAAAATGGAGTTCAGGGACATGAATTGGGTAACATGTCTTTGCAGAGTCATAGCAGCCATTGCTCACAGACTGGCCAAGGAAGGCTAACCTATTCCGCAGCCCATTGTCTTTGTTGATAAGCCATGAGCACTGTCTGACTTCTTCCTTGTTGTACCTGAAAGGCTGTCTATAGGTGATTTCCACAGTAAGCCCATTAGAAACACAGATTTATCACTACAGAGACACAAATGTCACGTGCATACAAATGGGACAATCATAATCACCCTGCATGCTCAGTCAGATTTAGCAGCATTTTTCATTGATTTTGCTCAAGTGTTAATTATTATACAAATTGCAAGGCAGTGGAGAATCAGCCAAGGTGCAATTAGTCCAAACTAAACTTATTCCTACAATTTTGGGCTCTGATGGTAAACTACATAAAACTCAGCCTATGATTTCTCCATAAATTGCGTCATTTTGGGAAGACCTTTGTTCTAATCCCTCTGACCTCTGTACATGGTCAACTCCTAGCTCCATTTTATTGAGGCTGGAGTCTCACTGAGCACAGCAAGAAAGCAGAGTGCTGATCAAAATATCATGGCACACCCATGCCAGTAAGTATTTTGAACCAGTGCTGCCTAAAGTGCTGAAATAAACACATAACTTAGTTACTTAGCATAGAATGCTTATCAACCAAACAGGAAAGACACTTGCATTTGAGAATTTTCTCCCTATTGTAGGCCTAAATGTTGGGGTATGGAGGCATGTGGCTTTTTTTAATATAGGGATATTTTTCTATGCAAATAATGGGATTCCTCTACAGTTTCTTTAATTTGTATTAGCTTTTTTTTGTTAGCTAGTGCTTTGGTACAATATTCACGCTCAGTCAACTCTGTTATTACAAAGACTGATTTTTTAAAAATATCTTTTTGTTTCCTTTGTAAATTTGCTATTGTAAAACTGAAAAGGTCCCAAGGACAGCATAAAAGATTAGTGGCAGGGAACCAATTTGAGAGAAGATTTAAAAGATTAGGGCTTTTGTGATATCTTATGCCAAAGAGGACAACTTGTTGAAATCATATATATAGTAGCCCAAGGTCTGTGACTCTGTAACGCTGAAATGCTGGCTGTTCCCTCTGGGCGGCGCTGTTGCCTGAGTCATGTCTTTTGCCTCCCGCCATGGCACTAGGCTGACTTCTGCGCTGCTCAGCCGGGCCACCGCGTGGGAGCAAGTGGTGCAAGCGACCATTTGGGCTCTGTGCTCCCCATGCAGCACGGGGAGCGCAGAGCCCAAACAGCTGTTTGGGCTCCGCAGTCCCCCAAGTGAGAGGCAGGAGGGGGAAGAGAAGAGAAAGAGATAGACAGAGAGAGAAGCAGAAGGCAGAGGAGAGCTTAGAGAGAGAGAGGAGGAGGGAGGGACGGACCGACCGACCGACCGACCAACGGCTCAGGAGAGAAGACAGACGTGGAGGAGAGACCTGAAAATCCTGTCTTATCATGGGCTAATTGGCTAGTATATAAAATAATGGCCAATACAGAGATGGTCATTTGTGCACCTACAAAATGCTAGAGATGCTATAATATATCATCTGTTAACTGTATTACCATATTGCCTAGTGTGGGTGTCTGGGTTGGGGCGGGATCTCCAGTGCCCTCCAAACACCCCTCCCAGTACACACGCGTACACCCACCTCTCCAGCACCCCTAACTGTAGCCCCTTCCAGATTCCATTCCCTCTCTACCTTCCTCTACTAGTGTCCTCTGTCTGGGAACTTATCATATAGTAGTCCAAGGTGAAAAACAAGAATCCAATACAAGACCAGAGGGACCAAGTTCCCCACCGCCACTCCTTCCCCAGATATGCCCAGCTAGCACACATGACCCACCCAGACTGAACTACTTACCAAAAGCATAACAAAGAAATATAAACTGGGTTGTCTTAGGTTTTTATTTAACTTTCTGGCTGTCTACACTGGCGCGTTCTTGCGCAAAAACTGCCGCTCTTGCGAAAAAACATGCCGCCTGTCTACACTGGCCATGCATTCTTGGGCAAGTAAACTGTAGACCGGCAACATGAATTTCTTGCGCAGGAAGCCCCTGTGGTTAAAATGGCCATCAGAGCTTTCTTGCGCAAGAGAGTGTCTACACTGGCATGGATGCTCTTTCGCAAAAACACATGCCAGTGTAGACACTCTATTGTGGAAGACATTTTGTGCAAGAACTCTTCTGCAAAAGAGTTCTTGCGCAAGAAGCTACCAGTGTAGATGTAGCCCCAATGTCTGGAGGAATCTTTTTCTCTTTTGTTGCAGACATGCTTGCTGACTGGTATTTTGGAAATAACAAACTACCAAAATAATTTGAAACTGTTGTGATTATATCCTGTTGCATGGATAAAATAGGCAGAATTTTAAAATGTAGGAAGCCCTCACCATTTGTGAAAGATGCATTTCTGCATCCACTGCAAATTGCGAAATTCATAAATAATGGGAACAGTGGCTCTTGAACTCACAATGGGGAACTCACTGCAGGAGTTAGTAGCCTTGGTGAGTTCCCTGTGGCGCCCTCCTTCCCCCAGTCTGGGACAAGAGATCTGCGAATGCACAGAACTGTGAATAGCAATAACACTAATCGTGAGAGTCTCCTATACTATGCAGAAAATTCTTTTTTTTTTGGGACGGCGTGGCGGCACAGAGTTCCACCACGAGTGGATCCTATACCACAGAAGCAAATGACAAATATCCAGGCAAAAATTAAGTGACTTGCTGGATCAAGTCAGAGTGCTCAGTACCTTGGCAAGATTGATCCCGTCAACAAACCATACCTAAGGAAAGCAGTCATGCAACTTTTGGATTTAAGTACGTGTTTAAGTTAAGTGTGTGTTCTCAGTGTTTTCCCGAGCAGAGACTGATTTTAAGCCCCAATTCAGCAAGATTTTTAACTGTGTACTTAAGTTCTTATATGCAGTTTACATGTTAGCTCGGCCAGCCAACAGCATTAAATAATCAGTCATATATATCATATATAAAAAAATTTCTATTGGGGGATTTCTCATGCCTTCCTTCAAATTACCTGCCTCTGTTGGTGCCTGAGGGATTTATGTTAGTTCGTATTTTACAACCAACTACTCATTCCAAGATTCAAAAGTGCTTTAATAAAGAACTACAGTGAAATCAGTTAATTTGACTGGAATGTACTTGGCTAAGGCTATTTTAAAACTCTTCCAAATTGCCTGTGACTGTAAACTGTCATCTTAGTCTACCTTCTTTCCACTTTTGTTGCAGATAACTCTTAAATGCTACTGAGCTGGTGTAATGCAAGGAAGGAAACATCATGAAATGGGAACATTATCCTTTTTTTCTCACTGTAGCTGTACTCAGCCTGTCCAGGTCCCATCAGTTACTGGGTCAGCTAATTCCAGGTAGGTACTTTCTTATTTTAATGTATTAATTTATTCTGAATAGCTATATGCATTATTGTTTTCCGGAATTTATTTTATGTTGATGTGAATGCTTATCTCCGTGCATGTGTGTGTTTCTAAAGTTCAAGCTTTAGTGAGAATTCTATGGTCTACAGCATAGACTTGCTCTTTTTGAATATGAAAGAAAATATACAAGCAGTGGCCTTAAGATATAGTTACTTGAAGGTTAAGGAGGGTTCCTTTGATTAACATTGCTGGGGCTGTTGGGAAAATAAAAGTGTAAGGGTGAACTTGAAGAGCCAAGAGAATACTAAATCTGTGGAAAACATCACTGAAGAAAGAAAATAGCAAAGCACTGTAAATATGAAAAAGCTGAAATACAAATATATATTATGAGCTAATTGCCAAAATGCCCTGTGCTCGCATTCCATCTAGTTACTGTTGTTTTCAGTGAAGTTAGAAACACTTTCTTCTAATACTTGCAAAAGTCTCCTAAAGGCTACATCTATACTGTGGAGCTACTTCAAGACACCGGAAGTATCCTGAAATAGCTATTCCGCATCTTTAAAGCAGCCCGTTATTTCAAAATATATTTTAAAACTTTTCCAAATATTTCAAAATATATTTTGAAATAACAGGCACAGTATTCCAGCATGCTTGTAACCTCATTCCACAAGAGTTAAGGGACATTTCGGAATAGCGCTATATTTCAAAATTTGGTGCTGTGTAGACAGCACCAAATTTTGAAATAAGGTATTTTGAAATAAACTACGCAATTTGCGCAGCGCAAATTGAGTAGTTTATTTCGAGGTAAGGGTGCAGTGTAGATGCACCCAAAGAGAATATATGAGTTGACCGTCTTTGAGAATGGAGTTTATTTCTTTGTAGCCCTGAAATGTTCATAACTTTAAACAAAACATTATGATTATCTTTCAAAAGTTTATAGCTGAACATTGACTTAATACAGCTTTGAAACTTTACTATGCAGAAGAAAATATGTGGTTTTAATCATAATTTAAATGACACAAGCACAGACATTTTCATTCTCTTGTCAAATAGTTTTTTAAACTTTCCTTTTATTTTTAGTAGTTTATATTTAAACAGCATACAGTACTCTGTGTGCTTTTGTTTATGTATATATGTATGTATGTCTCTGCTGCTGCTTGATTGTGTACTTCTGGTTCCAAATGTGGTGAATGGCTGACTGGTCAGTTCATAACTCTGATGTTCACACCTCTGAGATTCTACTATATTCTATAGCACGCTTACGAAAATACAGTTTATGCTGTAAATAATCTATGCAGTAATACTTCTTTAATGCTCCACATAAGACTTGAATTTTGGATGGGACAATGTATAGGAAGCAAAATCTAGCAAATGAGATGCAGACCATCTACATTCTTAAAGTACAACAGTAAGAATAGCTTCTAAATCATTTTGTCCTCAATATGCAGCATTAAAAATGGAATTAAATAAATATATGGCACTGAACTTTACTATAGTAAGTGACACCAACAGCAGTTCAGAAAAGAAAGCAATACTGTTACATTTTTTTAAATGTTATTTTACTGGTAAGTGTACAAATTACACTGATTTTGATAATGCTGTCCTAGAAAAATAGGCAATAATACTATATTGGGTGTGCAATGGTATGTTGCCTGCACAATGTACTTAAGATGAGATTAAAAGCTCTTTGACGTCAATGACACTGAAAATTGGGAACATCTCAAGAAATTCCTAACCTAATGAAAAACCCTTTATAATTGTGCAAAAAAAAAAAAAAAAAAAAAAATTCTTTTTTACATTTTCATGCCAAACATGGTTATAGAAGCAATAAACTCATTGTTAGATCATCTGTTTCTATATATTAATGACAAATAAATGAGTTTGAGAAACTACTTTAGTTCCTCATAAGGTAATCAGAATTGTTTTGATGTATCATGACTATTTCTTACATTTTCAACTTAAGAGGGCAATGATTCAATACTGGGTTATTGCTGAGATTGTTGCAAGCAGATAATTATTTCTATAGCAACTGACTGAAATACAGGCCCCCTCAGTGGGAAAAGAAGTCTGTTAAAAAAGAAAACACTCTTTATAGGTTTCTTGACCTGTGGTATATGGAGAGGAAATGGGGGAAAAAAGTAATTACTTTTGTTTAGTACATATTGCATAGTTTAGCAAGAGAATAAAGACTCCAGAAAAAGTATATTAGTTTAAAATTCTTGTCTTAAAATTTTTTACCTCAGATTTCAAACATCATTTCAGAGCAATTTACCTGTCAGACAGACGCAAACTGCCAGTTTAAAAGGAACACCCGCTGAGCCCAACTTATTTTCAGGATAACTATCTCCATCTATTAGCATTGGTTTCAATCTAGTCAGACTTTAGACTCTGTTAAAAAGGCTGTTTGCATTGTATTGCTCTTTCCATCAAATTAGTTTTAGAATAAAATCACAGGTGGCATCTTGATTTTGTCTCTGCTTTGTAATTTTCATCACAGGCCTCAGACCTGAACCAGGAGATTACTTTACTTGGCCAGACATCATAGCGTGCTCAGCCTAGCTGGCAGCCGGCCAGAATTGCAATTATCTCAGAGGATCAAAAAAAAAAAAAGCAAGATTTTTCTTCCAGCAGCACATTCCATTCATTTTGCTTTGTTTCAGGTCTTTTACTTAGATTTTTTTTAATGATTCAATGAAAAAGATCAGAGCAAAAGCACAAACCTCCTCCTCGTTTTGGAAGGGTCAGATAAAAGCAATAATTCATCTCTGGAACTCTGCTTTCTATTTCAACAATGTTAATAGAGCCATAGATAACTGCTCTTTTTTGAGGACTGTTAAAAAGCACATAATAAAGGATAGCAATTAAAACTGTCATTACCCTGTAGATTGTAAAATCAAGTTGGTTATTCATTATATCAAAATAAAAATCCAACCACAATTTCAGAATCACAGGAACAATTATCTTTAGATCACTGCTAACCATACTGTTTTAATTTTCTTATAATATATAGCACATTTTTAAAGAAAAGACCTTTTACAACCGAGTCCTTCAATTCTTTATCCTTTACTATTTTATATCAGAAGATAGAAAATTGTTCCAGATGTTTGTTTGTTGTAAAGGCATGTGGAAAAACTCTCCAAAATATTAGCCTCCAAATTAGAATTCTCGACTTTAATAAAATGCAGATGAATTTCAATAGAAATCTCACAACTTTGAAACATTTATTCCTGCTTTTTGTTGAATCTTTTCACATATTCCAGTTGTCTCACTCCTTTGCATATAGAGTCCACAGGGAAGTACTGTCTCCTGCCTTTATTAAAATCACTGCTGAGCCTTTCATCCTGTGTCATTACATCTTACCTCTAATTCACATATAAAATACACTCTCGATTCCACTTTGTCTCCTGAGACATACAGTATCTCTGCCATGCCACTTCTTCACTGAATATGGGTTTGAAAAAGGTGTGTGTGCGGTGTGTGGGTGTGGGTGTTTTCTTAGCTGCTATATTTGTTTAAAAATTGGGTAACTTTACTTGTTCATTTATTAGTGCATTGATCTAGGAAAACTAAATATTGACTAAAGTAAATGCAAAGGAGAACACAAACATATATAAATCACATTATGAAATTCAAATCACTGAAATGTTTTAAAGTTACCAGATATTACCTTAACAAGATACCTACAATAAAACACTGAAATTATGTAAAAAAAAAAAATTTCCTATTGTAGATGGATATTAATAATTTAAGCCTAAATTCTCCCATCAGCTTTTGTCTAGAGGAGATCAAAAAGCTTTAGATTAGGGCCTGATCTAAACCCCATTAAGTCAATGGAAACACTCCAGTTGACTTTACTGGGATTTGTATCCAGCCTTACCACAGGGTGTGTGGAAAGAGAGAATGCCTCTTCCTTGTCATTCTCCCTCATTGCTTCTGATCCTGTAGGATACTTTCTGCTGTCTGGGGTTTAGGCTCTGTGGGGTTGCACAGACCACAGCTGTTTCCCATGACATTCTCTGACCTGCCACCATCCAGCACACAGAGACTGTACTTTGTGGATTGGCACTCACTTCTAAATGGCTCCTATGATTGGTGGATTTTTGTAGTTGAATTCCCTGTAGCTTTATAGGGGGCAGGACAGAGATGAAATCCCCTGGCCTCCACTCCTTCCCCAGAAGAAATGGGAGGAAATAACCTGCCCTTGGCTGAGTAGTTTTGGTAGAAGTCTAAGAATAACTAAGAAAATGGAAACATTTTTAAAAAATTGTAATTCTGATTTTCCTCACCCTTAAGAAAGGTAGCAGTTGCTTTGGAAATTTGCTTTATAATAGGTAAACAGACAAACCAACTCATTATTTAGGCTGGGCGTTCGCTTTTGTTCTAGAGAAGCCAGGCAAAGCAACAAAATATGACCTTGTGTCCCACTGGGATGAGTCTGAGCCACTTATGTTCAAGAAACATTCCCATGTTCTTGACTGCAGTCACTGACAGTATCTGACTCTTAAATCAGATCTTTCATCAAACAGATGCCCCATTAAACTAAGTAATGTCAATAACTACACAGTTTTGTCCCTTCTAGCAAATTATTTGGTGTTCACTTTTATTGCATCTCTTATGAGACTGATAGTTCATTATCAATGCATAACTTTTTCATTTTACTTCCTTTCCTATGTAATTTTTTTTTCTTAGAACCACTGGATAAAACTCCTTTTCTATCACCACATCTCCTATATTGGCTTCCAAGATGTTTCCCCTCATACATTGTTAATCTTATTAGTTTAAAGTTTCTTTTTAAAAAAATCCTTTTTAAATTCACATATTTGCCAATTTCTAGTCTACAATTTCAGGGTCCACTAATTTGCTTTGTGGCTTCCTTTTCAAATGTGTGGTTTTGCTATCTGGCCCTGGTGTGATGTTTAAAGTATGCATATTGCCTTTTGAGAACTAATTCTGTAATCTCTGTATTACTTACTTAAGTGTTCAAGGTTGTCTTGAAAAATGGATCCTTGAGATAAGAAGATAGCTATTAACCTTCTTCATAGAGATTGACATGGTCACTTTTATAAAACAATTTTCACCTGTTTCACATTTGCTTGGCTCTAAAATGACTGACTAGATTTTGATCAAATTTTCCAAACCACCTCATTGCTGAGATTGAATCTTGAAATAATTAAAGTTAAGAGTGTATTTTTGGGAGACAGGTTGAAAATGAAATGGTGGTCACTCCTTGGCCTGAAGCCATAGCTTTATCTCTGTTGTATCTATGTACATTCCTTGTCCTGGGGACTTTCTTCACGGTGCAGTTATGAGCTGAAGCATCTAAGTAAAGCTACTTTACCTGAGGCCTGTTTACATGCTTTTTTTTTTTTAATGAATTCCTTGAGATGGAGCTTTTCATCATGTGAGGTTTACACATTGAGCAAGCTAGGTAATGGATGGGAGAATCATTAGTATAAGCAAATGCACCGCAGTGACAATTTGGATGGTAAACCTTAAGAGCAGAAAACTACCGGCGTCCATAATGGATGAGGATTTTTATTTTATTAATGTAATATCTTATTTTGCCAAAATATAACTACATGGGACATCAAGGTCCAGCTCAGAAAATCCTCACTGTCTGTGAGCTCCTTGGCTTTCAGAAAGTTGATGGTTCATTCTCCTTTCATGAGCAGGGACTAATTAGGCTTTCATAGGAGCCTTTCACTTGATGCTTTCCTGCTCGCTGTTCCTTTTAAATATGGAGAAAGAAGCAGCACCTGCAGAAGGGTCATCTTAAGATGCTCATACTGATAGCAAATTCTGAATTTCCACCTGGAAAGTATTCAATTTTGTTGTTTTTGTTTTTAATGAATTTTACTCTTTTGAGCGAGGCACATCTTCATGATCCAAAACTAAAGCATTTTAGCAAACATCTTCACAAAGTGTTTCAGAAGGTCATAGGAGTTCAATGCACCATATTGCCTGAATCTTTAAAAACACTGATCTGATTTTCTTCAAGCTTAGCTAGCTTTTTAAGGTTCTATGATACCTACAAGGTAAGTTTGAAGTTTCTACCAGTCAGCATTTAATTGACAGAGAACTCCTGCCCCTACTGAAATAAATGTGCGTTTTGCCTTCAATTTTGGTGTGGCCAGGATTTCATACCATATTAGAACAGAAGGGGGAATATATGTGGCTTCACCACCACCACCCGACATTTAAATAGTTCAGAGTTAACTCATGAATTTTTATTTCAAATTTCTAAATATCGTTATTCTGGCTTTGTCCCAGGGAGGCAAATTTTATCTGAAAAAAAAAAAAAAATTGAGTAATTGAGGGCAGCAAGGTAGATGGGATTGATAAAGGAAACTGGAATTATTTTAATTGTAGAACTTTCTGTATGCATACAGGTGAATGATGACTTTCATGAAAGGCCACACCTTTCTGTATTACAGGGCTTTCCCCCCTTATTTGCAAAATAATCGAGTTATAACTGTCAGCATTTAAAATATTTAAAGATTTTGCATTTAGTTGAGCTACATTATTTATGCACCATGTTTAAATGATGAGTTAATGTTTTATTCTTTCATAATGCAATGCAATCTGTGCCATCAAGTTAACAACATATGTCCCTCTGTGTCATTCCTATGATGCTGACTTTGTGGTGAAGAGCAGAAGAGACGATGATTTCATACTACCAGAAAATAAAAGCTATGTAGCTAATATCTTGCATATTATGATTAGTTAACATTCACCAATTCTAAGCATTTGTATTGTAGATTTTTGTTGGATGAACTGTTTTGTTTTGATCCTTTTTTTTTTTTTTTTTTTTTTTTTGGTTCCTTGATCATTACTCAATATTGCTCTCCTTTCCTAGTCAGCCCTTTTGACAGAAGTTGAAATACATAGCTTTAACTGCACCTTTGGAATAATATATTGAAAATGGAACTTTATCTGACACATGCCAGATCATTCTTTCAGGAGTAGTTTTGCTGCTCATCATACTTTTTTCTTTTTTGATTGACACCAACAATTTTTCAAAGTTCGTTGATTGTTTCATGTTTCTTGGCTTTAAAAGGTGACCTTTGTTTATACTTTGCCTTTTTTGTGGGGATGACAAAGGTTGGGAAATCCTATCAGTGAAAATGTCACGCCTTGAAAGAGGACAAATATTAAAGAAAAAAAAATCCCAGCACGTGCCTTGCCTTCTAGAGATTGTCACAGTGTACACTAAGGACTTAATAAATAAAAAGATTGCCAGCTGTACTTCAATTTGCAGTTCTTTTATTAGCTTTGGTTTTCCAGCATGAGGCTTTATTTAATTGTCTGAATAGATGGTGACAAACCAGGAGGCACAGTCCGATTCAAGACACTTAATGAAGAAATCCGTATTTTTAATCTAGCTATAGAGCACACAACTATTCTGCTTTGATGATCTGGCCTTTGTGATGAACTTGACTAGGAAACCACATGTGCTACACTACCTACCTAATTAAGTCATCAGAATGCATTGAAGCAAGCTGAAAGACTCACATATTCTAGTGTAAGTAATTTTAGTTCCTCTATTGCTTGGTTAATAGAAAGTGGCACTGTTCTAGATTATGACTGATAGAGGTTAGGTGGTACAGCTCCTATAATTGTGACTCCAGGTATAGCTCTTGAAAACACACTTTCCTTTTGTCTACAAGAAATGTGGCACTGCTTTTGCTTTGTCACTTTTCATTTCTTTACTTTCTGTAAGATCTTTTCCTAATATATCTTTCTTCAGATGCATCTCTGCCAGATCTTGTATGCCACTATCTTACATTCTTTGTTTTAAATGTACCGTGCAGAGGCTTAAGATTTAATGATTCCTCAAAAGTGGCTTTGTACTTATCTGTGTGTGTGGTTTCATTGGTATACATAAAAAACAAAGCCAACTCTTTCCCCACCCTCCAAACAAGCAGAACCAATGACAATGAATGTTCAAAATCAACCTGATTGCTATCCTATTAACACCCTTCTAAAATGATTAATCTTTGTTTTGTCCACTGTGGGCCAATTCCTGACATCTTTGCTCCTATGGTGTAGTCACTCATCTCCTCCGTAGGCCCAGTCGGATCAGTGGAACTACTTGAAAGTATTTAATGGGAGTAGCAGAATCTGGCTCTAAATATTTAACAATATCCTGGTATAATCTTTAGATGTGTAAACTAAATTCTACTTCAGTTAGCTAGCTTGTTGGCATTGCAGACTTGATATGGAGGTAATTTTAGACTGATTTTTTTCACCTAAAAATGAGTAATGAGATTTAAAATATCATTGCTTTTCTTTATACATAGAGGTCATGCTTACTTTGCTAAATGCCATGTGTGTGCACAATAAAACTTTTACAAATAATGGGGCACAATTTTGACATTTGATATTGTTCGTCTATTAAAACTAGTAAGAATAAGTATTTCTCTGCTTTTCCATATTTAAGTATTGTCTTGAGGTCTCTCTTTAGAGTTACAGATCAAAAAGGCACAGATTTTTCTATAGAAACTAACATTTATTTGGAAGGATGAATATGTGGTGGTTGGAGACTCTTGTGAGGAGGGCAGAGGCATCAATCTGTTGCCCTGACATGATTTCTCGGGAGGTATGCTGCCTGCCAGGGGTCCGTATCTGAGACATTATGGAGACATTGTTGAGGATTATCCAGCCCTCTGACTGCTACACCATGCTACTCATCCATGTGGGCACAAATGATGCTGCAAGGTGTGACCTTATATATTAAAAGGACTTCAACTATCCAGACATATGTTGGGAAACTAACACAGCAGGGCGCAATTTATCCAGTAAATTCTTGGACTGTATTGGAGATGATTTTTTTATTTCAAAAGGTTGAGAGAGCTACGGGGGGAAGCCATTCTAGATTTGATTTTAACAAATAGGGAGGAATTGGTTGAAAATTTCAAAGTAGAATTCAGTGTGGGTGAAAATGATCATGAAATCCTAGAATTCGTGATTTTATGAAATGGTAGGAGGGAGAACAATAAAATGGAGACAATGGATTTCAGGAAGGCAGATTTTAGTAAACTCAGAGAGCTGGTAGGTAAGGTCCTATGGGAACCAAGACTAAGAGGAAGAAAGTTGTCAGCTTTTCAAGGGGACTTTATTAAGGGCCCAGAACCAAACTATTCCACTGTATAGGAAAGATTAAAAAGTATGGCAAGAGACCACCATGGTTTACCCAGAAGAGCTTACATGATCTAAAAATAAAAAAGGAGTCCTATAAAAAGTGGCAACAAGTTCAAATTACAAAGGATGAATATAAGCAAACAATACAGGTATGGAGGGGCAAGATTAGAAAGGTGAAGGCACAAAATGAGCTCAAACTGGATACAGACAAAACGGAAACAAGAAGACTTTCTATAAATATATTAGAAGCAAGAAGAAGACTAAAGACAGGGTAGGCCTACTGCTCAGTGAGGAGAGAGAATCAGTAACACAGAACTTGGAAATGGCAGAGGTGCTTCATGACTTCTTTGTTTTGGTATTCACCAAGAAGTCTGATGAAGGAATGCCTAACATAGTGAATACTAGTGGGACTGGATAGGTTTAGAAGATAAAATTTAAAAAGAACAAGTTAAAAATCACTTAGAAAAGTTAGATGTCTGCAAGTCACCAGGGCCTGAAGAAATGCATTCTAGAATACTCAAGGGGCTGATAGAGGAGGTATCTGAGCCTTTGAAAAATCATGGAAGTTGAGACACATTCCAGAAGACTGGAAAAGGGTAAATATAGTGCCCATCTATAAAAACGGAAATAAGAACAACCCAGGAAACTACAGACCAGTCACTTTCACTTATATACCAGGGAAGATAATAGATCAAGTAATTAAGGAATTTGTCTGTAAAAATCTGGACAATAATAAGGTGATAAGTAACAGCCAGCATGGATTTGTAAAGAGCAAATCTATGTCAAACCAATCTGATAACTTTCTTTGATAAGATAACAAATGTTGTGGATAAAGGAGAAGCGGTGAACATGGTATGCCTAGACTTCAGTAAAGCATTTGACATGGTCTCGCATTACATTCTTATCAATAACTAGGGAAAATCCAACCTAGATGGGTCTACAGTAAGGTGGGTGCATAACTGGCTGGATAGCCATTCTCAGAAAGTAGTTATTAATGGCTAAGTCATGCTGGAAGGGCATAACAAGTGGGATTCTGCAGGGGTCTGTTTTGCGACTGGTTCTGTTCAATATCTTCATCAATAATTAGGCATAGAGAGTACGCTTATTAAGTTTGCAGATGATACCATGCTGGAGAGGGGTTGCAAGTGCTTTGGAGGATAGGGTCATAACTCAAAATGATCTACACAAACTGGAAAAATGGTCTGAGGTAAATAGGATGACATTTAATAAGAACAAATGCAAAGTACTCCATTTAGGAAGGAACAATCCATTTCTCACATACAGAATGGGAAGTGACTGTCTAGGAAGGAGTACTGCAGAAAGGGATCTAGGGGTCATACTGGACCACAAGCTAAAGATGAGTCAACAGTGTGACACTTGCAAAAGAAGCAAACATAATTTTGCAATGCATTAACAGGAGTGTGGTGAGCAAGACACGAGAAGTCATTCTTCTGCATTACTCTGTGCTGATTAGGCCTCATTTGGAGTATTGTGTCCAGTTCTGGGCACCACATTTCAAGAAAGGTGTGGAGAAATTGGAGAAGGTCCAGAGAAGAACAACAAAAACGATTAAAGGTCTAGAAAACTTGATCTATGGGGGAAGACAGAAAGAATTGGGCTTGTTTCTTTTAGAAAAGAGAAGACAGAGGAGACATAATAGATGTTTTCAAGTATCTAAAAGGGTGTTACAAGGAGGAGGGAGAAAAATTGTTCTCCTTAGCCTCTGAGGATAGGACAAGAAGCAATGGGCTTAAATTGCATCAAGGGAGATGTAAGTTAGACATTAGGAAAAACTTCGTAAGTGTAAGGGTGGATAAACACTGGAATAAATTGCCTACGGAGGTTGTGGAATCTTCATCACTGGAGATATTCAAGAGCAGGTAACAGACATCTGTCTGGGATGATCTAGAGGTGCTTGGTCCTGCCGTGAGGGCAGTGGACTAGATGTGATGATCTCTCAAGGTCCCTTCCAGTTCTAGTATTCTATGATTCTATATTAAGGCTAGAACATGATTTTTTGTGTGCTCAAGGTTTAAAGAAATTCATTTCAGGAACACTAATGAACAAACTTAAAAAAAACCCCACGAAGGTGTGCCTTACATTTTCAGCTTGTCAAGAGGTTAGGATGGAGATATTTATATGCAAATGCACATGCCAGTTCATTATTGATGTTGTTAATTTGGGTATCTGAGCTTTTGTTTCTAGAATATTTAACAGGTTTCAAACATTTTTGTTTTGGTGTTTCACATATATATTTTATGTGGACTTTAAGAAAAAATCTGCAATATAATTTTGCATTTGAGTTTATTGTATTTATAGGTTCTCACTCTATTTATATCCCAAGTAAATTGCACAAAAGTAAGAAAGTTTTTAATTTAGTTAGATTTATCTATACGCTCTGTGTGTAGTTTGTTTTTAGCTGCTGCACTACTTTTTCTCAAGCTTCATGGGGACCTTTGGTTTGAGTGAGTCCAAGTGTCTAAGACTTAAGTCTCAAAGGAAAACCTTTGGAAATGTTTGGAGCCACCAATAGATTTAGATTTAAAGAACCTTCTCAACTTTACTACTCAGTTGACACTAGTGATATATGCTCTTAAACTGTGCCCAACACTGGAGCACATATGTGTCATATCAGTAACATTGTTACAGGTGACCATGAAAATGAAAGACCTGCCAAAAGCACAGGAAAATGCTTTTAATTAGCCATTCACTACTATGTCTTCATATGTACAAGATTTATTAATTACATTTGGAATGCAGTTCTGTCTTTCTTTTTCCACTCTTTGCAAAGTAATCATTTATTCTTATTAGGATTTTCTTCATCCATGTATTCCCTATAGAGACATTCTGAGTAATGTTAAACAATTCTTGATGTATTGCACTTTCATTGTGAACTGTATAATTTGTGTTTGTTTATATATATATATATATATATATATATATATATATATATATATAATGTCATAACTGGTGATTTTGTTTATGTATAAGATGGAAGTATTATGGCTACTTAGATTCCTAAAATTTAGACTCCTAATTCCCTCCTCAAAAGGTACTTAAGCACATGCCTGACTAAGTAGGTGAATGGTTCTACTGAAATCACTGGGCCTGCTTACATGCTTAAAGTTAAGCATGCACATAAGTGCCTTGCTCAATTGTGAGCTAGTCACCTACATAAGTATCTGATTTTTTTCAAAACTGCTAAGAGCCCATCAGCTCTTATTGACCTCTCAGGTATTTTGTTGTCAGCTCTTTTAGTTGCATCTTCTCAGACGAGTTCAGGGTGTTTTGAGCTAAGAATGCTCACTGATGTATCTGGGTTTTGACCAATTAATAAACACAAAGTATTTGTGATATGCTTTGCTATAGTGGTTGGTTTTTCCTGGTGCAGCTTTCTGCACCAAGAATTGTCTATTTTTAAACTTCATAAGTACATCATTAGATATAATCTAATGCAACATTTAGTTTTCTCTGTTTGCTTTAATCAGGTTTCTGGTTGCTAAAGAGGGAGAGGTTTTATGTACACTGTCTTTTGCATCAGCATTTGGTTTGGGATTCAACTCATAAGCTAATCTATATATAGTCTGAGTCACATTTACCTCTGGCTGTGCATTTTAGATTCCAAGATGCTGATCATCTCACACAATTCTTCCTCCCTTCGGCAACTTTTATGGATTTTCACTGTTATATTGTAAATGACATGCTTTTCCATTTGAGTTATAGAATTGCATTTCAGCTTACTAGAACTGTTCCACATTTTGATATTTTTTAAAGGACAAGGAGAGAGAAATAACAAAATGCTTGGAGTATCATGTCGCACCCAGCTACAGGATTATGTAAACTCTGATTTATTGCTTACAAATCTCCACTGAGTGATTGTATCCAAAACTCTGTTTTGCAAGGAAAGCTGGAATTCATTTCCCATGTAAAAGACTCACTGATTCCTATAGGGTTCTTATATGACAAATAAGAAATTCTGTCTCAAAGTTAAGGAAAATTCAAAAATACGGGTTTTGGTCATGAAAATGTATAATGCAATCAATAATGCAAACTCTACATAATATCTATATGACCGCTAAGGAGAAAAGTGGTCTTCCCATTTCTGAAGATGTCTGTCCAGGACTTTGACTAACCATCTCCTCCTCCAATTCATTACTCAATTGGGACCATAGTCACCTAAATTAGTCACCATCTCCTCCTTCATACAATTAGCATTTTTTTTCTGACTAGAATTTAATTTAGGAAGATAGTAGTCAAAAGAAGACTGACAGTGAAGCTACCTTTTTAACTCTTGATTTCCCACAGAGCAACTTGACACAGGGTAAAAATGGGCCCCCAGAATGGAAAATGGTACTTTCTTGTGTGGAAGGGTGTATCTACAGTAAAGAATTTGAGGACACTGAACTAATATCTTAAAATAGCTTCCAGAAAGCTCTTACTGTAATCCCTCAATTCGCTAAATTTTTGGTTTCTATGGAAAGTACTTTTAACTTGATATTTTGTTACTTCAACATTCCTTTTTACATATATAGCCTAAACATTAATCTTCATCTATTTTCTTTCAAGCTTTGAACCGATTTTCACAGCATCCTTGCTGTCTTGAATTAGTGAAATTGCTTCTCTTTGGAAGATTTGACTTCTCATTCTGTTGTAGTGACTTATCAAGTAATGTGATTAAAAATAGCTTCCATCTCCTGTACAGCAAATACTTCAGTACTCATTAGTTTTTCCTTTGTTTTGTAAACTATTGTATAAAGGCTTTCTAAAGAAAACTGAAACTATTTAATAAATGAAACTGAATCGACAAAAACAAAAATACACACAATTTCTTCTTTGTATCTTAGCAGGAAACTGTGGGTCTTCTAGAATTTCAACACAATTAACTTCAGTGAAGAAAAAAGTGATTGATCTCAGACCATCCACAACTTGAAGTATTCAGTGTCAGGTCTAGGACTGAACTCTGATTTGAAATATTTAAACTTTCTATTATTGCAGAAACACTAATCAATCTGTTACAGTTAGAAATAAATGAAATCTGCTGGTCAACATTTACAGAGTAGTTTTCTTGACAGCGGAAGCAAACAACCTTAACGTCAATCCTGCAGAAGCAATAGCTTGTATTTTTTTAGATGTGCATAAATACATGCACACATGTGTTGAATGTATCCGTTCATTGGCGTTGAGATATCTCTTCCCCACACACACTTTTTTTTTTTTTTTTTGTCCTGTAATAACTGCTTCATTCAAGGTCCACTATATCAAAAGCTTTTTCGGAGTGATGATAATATGAGCTCAAGTGTTTAATATATTGACAACCCATACTCAATGTTTTAGTGGTTTAGTGCCACGGTGGCAAATATTTTATTTAATCAGGAGTTTGCAGTACACTCATAGGCTCCATTAGAATGTATTAATGAATTGACTCCTGTCAGTTTAAAGAGTTGAGTGATCCAACTTTTCGTCTATGGTAATTCCTCACAAACTTATTTCTCTTTTTGGCTTTTTGCACTTCATGCAGTATTATCCAATTTAACATCATTAGTTGCTTGATGTACTTGATCCGTTATTTCTCACTCACATAACACAAAATTGTTAGTCTTCTCTCTGCAGATTCCCCTCCACTGCTGTATTGTGGTTAGTTAATGTTTAATTAGCTCTTCCTTCATCTCCAGCCAGCCTCACATGTGCATGTAAAAGTCATCTCTTTAGCAGCAGTCTGTGTGCCATTCTAATTATTTGAGTTCTTCGCATCTTCCTTGTCCTTTTCAGCTTATTAAACACTTTCAATAGTATAATGAATTTCTTTGATCACTCTGAATTTTCACTTCAACCTTTAAGCAATGAGTATGCAGGTAGCAATGGTGATAATTAAGCTTTGCCAACATTTCCCATTAAGACCCTATTTTTCAGTTGCTCATATCATTTGCCAGACTTTAACTGTCTGGGTTGAAATTATCTATGCAGGGTGTTTCCTCAAGCTGAATTTTTGGGAAAACTTGAAACAAAACGGTTCAACTGTTTCACAGAATAAAGTTTAGGGAGGATGTATATGGCTTTGCCCATGATAAAGTACTTAAACCATTTTTAATGAGCTCTGATGTGTCCATGTAAATAGTGTCTTGAACTATGGTGTTATCCCTGTAGCTATCCCTGAGAGTTTGGTCACATTTTGGCCAAATTATGAACTCTGGAATCTCACTTTTGTATATGTTGATTGTAATTGGTCAAGGGTTAGCACTAACTTCTCCAAAGAGTCTGTCTGAATTTGTGTCTGTTCCAACCCAACATTTCAAGAAGAGAGCAGGAATTTCTTGCATCTGCTTCTTTTGGGTGACCGAGGCAGGCATGGGTACTGAAACTAGGAGACTGTCTTTTTTTGTGTCCTCCTTGCTCCCTCTGCTGGTGTCTGGCACTGAAGAGAAGGTGGTGGTGAGTGTTGCCTGATTCAAATGCAGGATGCTGAGACACTGGGCCTAAAGGAGCAGGAATCCTGGGTCAAAGAGACAGGAGGGCCGAGGCAAAGATCTGAAGGGGGTGGGGAGATGAGGAGCTGCATAGCACTCGAGCAGTGATTTAAAGGGTCCGGGACCTTTTGAATTGCTAGATCCTGGGGCAACTGTCCTCTTTGTGCCCCTGGTGGCAGGCCTGAGCAACAGCAGTTTGAGTCCCCAAGCTTATCTGCTCACTTTGTAGCAAGTTCAGAAATTGCTAGTCTGTATTTAAAACTGTATAGGCATTAGGACTTAGCCTTCACCATAGATACATCTCATAGGTCATCTTGTGTGGATCAGCCACTGAGTCCACAGGCTGCCTCCAGCTCCCCCACCTTTCCTACTTGATTTCCAGTTAGCTCAGCTCTTGGATTGTGAATGTGTGGTGTCTGTAATGTTTCCTTAATGGAAACCTTTGTACCACCTGAGAAACAGCTACTTAACACATCCGATAACTTTCCCTCCTATCTTCAAGATAAGTCTCTGCCCTTCCCTCTGTCTTTCTCAGCCAAAGTTTCCCCATACTACAGCTCCTTGTCATATGTCTCCTGCCCTCTTGCTACTGTTCATCCTCCCCACCCTCTGCTTCCTAGCCCCCTCTCACTCTTCTTCAGCCAGTCCCAGTCTCCCCCTTCCCCTAGCTCTCTCTCCCTTGAGTAACTTTCATGTCAGAGGATGGGAGAATGGAATGCTGCAGAGCTAATAAATAACTGTGGACTTAAACTGCTTTTTGTTCTACAAAAGCATAATTATTTTGGGTTTTCTTTAAAACCAGCATAAAGTCACGTATCTTTTCCTTTAGAATGACACTTTGCAACTTTTTCAGTGAATGCAACAGAATTAATCTAAATGTTTTGAAGAAATGTATATTCCATGTATTTATGTAAAAAAAATTATAAATTAGGTGTCAGTGCAATTATTGTGGTCATATCAAGACTGGTGCTCCAGGGAAGAACTATTTGAGAGCTAAAACAGAAATGAAAACATTTAGAGTAATTACATCTCATTTAAAATACTGTGTAATTGATTCAATTTAAATTGCAATTGAGACAGAACATGTGGCGATATTTCACCATATGATGCCTCACTTTCTCATGGCAGAAGTGACATCCTTCTAATTTTAGAAACATGAAAGTGTACCAACATATTTATACATTTATAAAATCAAATGATGTCCATATTTCAGGCAAGTCAGAGGAATCCCTTGTATGATTTTATATGTTGACCGTGCATTCACATAGACGGTTCTTCCATCTCTTAATCATGTTCTTTCTCTTTTTTTTCCACCACAAACAATCTCTAAAACATTGACATGTTATCAGAATTCCCCGTCTTCTCAGATGGATTATCAAAGGCCTACAATCCTTTACAAAACCCACATTTTGCAGGGATATTGCCCTAGAGTGGGTCATTACAGTGAACTGCAGCTCATAAATCTAATACCTTTCAATAGCTGATTCTGATAAACATTTCATTTCATCCGGAGACCTACTGTGGCTTATCCCTCAAATTGTGTACCCAAGGAAGGTCACAATCCTTTACAAGTTAATGCTACTCGTAAATTGATCTTATCTTCTGAGTAATAGTTCAGCATGTTGATCAATATTTTATTTGTTACATTTTTAAAATCACACTGAATTATAGGCAATAATTATTTATCACACAACATTGCACATATTACAATAGTATACATGTGGTGGTATTGCTCTGTGCTAATGTTTATGAAACAAGCCTCTGCATGAATTATTTTATTTCTGTTATTAAAAGCCTTTTTAATGTATAGGTGAAACAAGCATTGCTGTGGTATGGTTCAAATATAATATATTCAAGGATCCGGTTGTAGCTCACTGTAGTTGTTCACTGTAACAATGACCTTCCATATCTAAGGATAGCAAATCTGAATTTGTTAATGATTCTGGATGTCAGCCTGCACAATTGATGTGTCAAATTTCAAAATCTCATATGAACAGGAGAAGGAAGATAGACAGTAATCAGAAATGCTTTGCTGGGCTGCAAGAAAGAACATGGCATAGTTTCTATGTGGATAATCTGCTAATTTCAAAACCATCCAATTCTTTTCCTATCTTTCTGGTATTAGTATAATGGGCATATATAAAACTGGTTCTGCTGCTTTATTATTAAATGTACTGCATATGTATGAAATATACTATGTAGGTCTCATGGTGGGCTTCATGGGTGAATGAAAGCAGAGCAACTGTAGGCTCCTGCTTCACTCATCTTGTGAATCTTTCCAAACACCCAGTGATGGAGAAAACCACTAATACACATGGTAAGGGGTAGAGATGTAAAATTCCATTTAATTGGCTAACCAATTAAACATATTGCTTAACCAGTCAACCGATTTAAAGGAGGATGAGCCTCTCAGAAGATGAAAACACAGTTGTAGGCCTTTAAGTCTAACTAGCAGGCAAATTGGTTGAAATTATAATAAAGGACAGATTTATTAGACAAATTAGATTAACATGATACACTGGGGAATGGCTTTTATAAAGAGAAATCCTTCCTCACCAATCTGTTAGGATTCTTGAGGATGTCAACAAGTGTGTACAAGGGTGATCCACCGGATCTAGTGTACTTGAATTTTGAGGGAGAGCATTTGACAAGATCCCAAACTAAAGAACGCAATTGTGGGATAAAAAGTAAGGTCCTCTCATAGGTGAGTAACTGGTTAAAAGGCACAAAACATAGGGTAAGAATAAATAGGGTAAATTTTCATAGTGGAGAGAGATAAAGGGTGGGGTCTCCAAGGATCTTATATATGATCATTGCTGTGTAACTACATAATGTCACGCCTCAAATTCTGCATGCACTTCTGGTTTGCCTAGATCAAAAAGAGATATTAATCTATTGGAGAAAGTCCATTGAAGGGCAACAAATATTATTTGGGGTCTGCAACAACTTCCATTTGAGGAAAAATTAAAAAGATTGGGATTGTTCAATTTAGAAAAGAGAGAGTCAAGGGTGATATTAAAAATCTATACAGTCATGAAGGATAGGTAAATAGTCAACAGGGAAGTGTTGTTTCACATAACACAAGGCCAATTCACATAACTAATAGGCAGCAAGTTTGAAAAAAAATACTTAACAAAATGAAAAACCTCTGGAACTCATTTGTCAGAGGATGCAGTGAAGACCAAAACTATAGCTGAATTTAAAATAGAATTAGATAATTTCATGAAAGATTAGTTCATCAATGGCAATTACCTTAGAAGTTTAGGGATGCAACTCTATGCTCTGAGTGTTCCTAAACCTCTGACAGCATAAACTGGGACTGGATGACAGAGGATGGATCACTTGATAATTGCCTTGTTCTGTTCATTCCATTTGAAGCATCTGACACCAGTCATTGTTGGAAGACTGGGTACTGGGTCAGACCAATGGACCTTCTAGTCCAGTATGACACTTTTTATGTTCTTGTGTACCCAGAGGATTAATATGAAGTTTAGTCAATATTAGCATGGTAAAGAAGCAATAGCAGGTAGCACACTGGTGTTAATGAAGAGACTGTGTGTAGCAGAGATGGAAGCTGTGAGTTTGCTGATAGGAGAAAATGGTGCCTGAAACAAGATGTCAAGCATGAAATTTAGGCCAGAGGCCTGCTGGAGTGGTTCTGTAGCTATGTGAGAATTCTAGCACAAGGAAGACAGAAAAGAGAGATGGAGACAAGCCATCACAAATTTGTTATGCAAAAAGTACGCAAAAGAGCATTACTAAAGGATGTACCTCTGAATTGTGATATACGTGGGAGACATGATTTCGCCTTCTGCTTGCCTGTGAAACAGATTTCAACATTACACAGAACAATGCAACATGTCACTCAGCTCAGTGGGATGACTAGCTCACATATCATTATTTCTTTTCATAAGTATATCAATAAGGGAATGTGCATTAACTCAAGCAACTTTGGTACACCCAGGCAAGTGAGAGCACAGAACATAAATCTGAGGTGTTTGTGTGGATACTTCAATAAACAATCTGTCTGTTTAGGAGAAAAGCATGTAATTTAGACTAAAAAATGTGTGCTATGCTCCCGTACTGTAGAAATTAGAGAGAGAGAGAATTTCCAAACCTGATAAAAGGCTGGTATTAAAACCAATGTGTTTCATATTTACAATGGTATCATGCAGTGCTAGATGCCAATTCAATATGAGAGAAGGTGATACATGACATCACTATAATTCTACTGGGTTACAAGTTGAAATAGAAAAACAAACTGATGATTCTTTGCCTTAGGGGCTGATAACTAAAGCTATGAATGTTTATAGAAAAATTATCCTTGTGCTAAAGGAGTATTCTTTAAAACAAGCAAGCAAACTGATAATCTTAGGGAGACATTAATATGTAAATTATTATGTAGCCCAAGGGTCAGTGTGCTTCAGCACCAGTGGTAGTAAAAACAAATTGTGGACTACTTGTTAATGCAAAAAAAGTTACTCTACCACCGTCCAGTGGGAAGTTTTTAGCAATGAAGATAGGAGTATGAGGCAACCTGAGATGCTGCTGCTGAACTGTGACCCTGTTCTGGTTATTTAGTGAAGAACTTTGTGCCTGATGCTTTGTCTAAGTGGGGCTGGGCTGGGCTGAATACACAGTGGCACACAATTCAGAGCAAAGGGAGGAATTTCAGGTCCCATCTCCTAAAGTTGTAAGAAAATCCAAAAGGGAGGCCTGCCCTCTGTTGAATAATGTCATGCTGGAATAGTGAACGAGAGGAGCTTACAACTAAGTATCCAAGAAAGTTTAATTTTCCTTCAAAGAGATAGCTACAGTTTTGGATTCAGACTGTAAGAGCATCTACACATCAGTTTTCATGCCAAGATGAGCCGTGGTAAGGGTCTGATGTAAAGGCCGTTGAAGTAGATGGCATTTTCCCCGTTGCCTTTAATGAATATTGGATCAGGCCCATGAATCTATAAACTCTAGGTTGTTTGCCATATCTCAAAATTTTGATAAACAGTACAACTGCTTGAAAAAAAAATCCTAAGAGACATTTACAGGAATTTCCTAACTCATTGAAATCTTGAGATGATTTGGCTCAGTCAGAAATCAGGATGGGGCTCCAGTGGAAACCTGTCTGGTATCCTGTCATCTTAACCAGTCTTCCAGGGTCTATGCCTCTGGGGCACACCCCTAGGTAGAGTGCCCTGGAGTAGAAGCTCCATTCTTTTTTGTAGAGAATTTTGAAATTTAGGAGGTTTGTTCCCAACAGGCCTGAATGCAAATTATGAAATATCAAAATCCTTTCTGAAATGGAATGCTCTTTTCTCTGTAGAGCTTTAATAAATAGTGTGTTGAAGCTTGGTGCTCATCCATAGTAGATTAGGTACAATGGTGAAGTGTATATCATTGATCCTTATACAACAATAATACCATAAATACTTCTGGAATATGTTTGTATATTACATTCTATTTGTGTTGGTAATGAAAGAGTATCTCTATGTTCAGCTTTGCATTCATATGACTAGTGGTGATGGTAGGACATTTTCCAAGATTATTTGAAATGCATTATCCATAATAGTTTAAAATAATTGCTTTTTGTATTACCTGCATCTGCAAAGGGCATTTCTTTGCTACTTTAATTTATGGCTATTCCTTCAAGTGCAATGATGCTACTTACTTATTCCATTTTTGTGGTTAGGTGTTTTATATTCTTTGATCAGCTCTTTGTGTAGATTTTGTAGTATCTGAAAAAAAATGGGTAAACCACAACATTCACCATAGATGCACTATAAAATTCCCTTTTGTTTAACTACACAAAAATAGCTCCTGACAGAAAGAACAGGGGAAAGGAAATAGTGATTTTTTTTTTTTTAATACTGGGTCTGTAAAACATCATAAAGTGCAAAATAATTTGATGAATCACACTCACTTGAAAGCAAGGCTTTTGAAACATTTACACAAAATTACGCACATCAACAACTCTATAAAAGAAAATATTTTATAATTTATCAAATACAAATTACACCATTTGTTTATTTTAGATACAAACTTATTTTGGCTTTTAGATTTTACTCATTCTGTATTTATATTTGTACCTTTGATCTAATTGTAGGGCGAGACTGTAGAAGAATGCTCACATTGTGGGATACACATGAGTAAAGGTATCAGAATTTGGCCCATAGGTTCTAGTCTGCCTCTTTTGGCAATGTTGAGATACATTATATTAGAGAACCTGATCTTCTAGATTCTTTCCCATCTTTAGAATACATTATATTAATTATGATGGCATTAACCAAAATAATTCATATAAGATGAAGCTACACATGAAAAGAACATATAATGGGAATCCAATGATGGTAAACCAAGGAAAGGATGTCAAGGAGAGAAGGTTACAAGTACAGAGCACCTAAAAACATTTTATCTACCAAAACCAAAACAATTTTTAACTAGCTGTGACTGGAGGTGCCTTGGGTAGTTCACACTGAAAATGCCAAGGTGTGGGCAGACGGCAAAAAGAGGAGCAAATTTTCCCCAATGTGATGGTTAATGCTATAGCTAGATTCACAAACAAGCAAAAAATGTTCTCCTTACACCCCATCCTAATTATCAAGAAGCTGGGGAAAAAAAATCCTTTATTACATTCCAGTCTCTGGGTCCCAATCAGCAAATGGGTCCAATAAAATGTAAAGTTATTTAAAACACTATTCCATTATACAGAATGTTTTTCTGATGCCCAAAGGGCCAGGCATATTATCGGATCAATACTAGTTTGGATCTTTCCCAAAATACCATGCTGCCAGTCAATTTTTAGATACTAAAGAGGGAAAAAAAAAGAAGAGAGTTGTTAAATAGTCAGAGCAATCAGATACATACATATTATTTCAGAGTCCAAATATCAGATTCTTAGCAGCATTGGTGAGTTTAATTCAAAGCTTCAGTTTGTAGAGATGTTATTTCAGAGGTGAGGAGCAGAAATGAAGACAAAATGGAGTAGATGCTGCTGCCTTTTTATAACCTTTGATACATGGATTTGTCCCAAATAGAAGCTCACAGCATGCCCCATTGCCAGCTCTGTCTTCCTATCTACTCACGTGATACCATCATAGGTCTTAAACACATCAGCCACAACATCAGCAGCTCATTCACATGCACATCTATTAATGATATATATATATACCCTCAGGTACCAGCAATGCCCCTCTGCCATGTAAAATAGACAAACTGGAGTGTCCATCCAAAAGAAAAAATGGGCACAAATCAGATATCAAGAATAGAAACATTAAAAACCAGTAGGAGAGCACTTCAACCTCTCTGGATACTCAGTAACAGATTTGAAAGTTGCCGAACTTGAGCCTCTCTCCTTCTCTTCCCCCCCCCCCCCAAAAAAAAAAGCTCTTAAAAAACAGACTTCATCTTGAAACTGTAGAGCTGTAATTCATATGCAAATATGATGCTAATCAACTTGGTTTGAATAGAGAGTGGGAGTGGCTAGTTCATTACAAAAATTACTTTCCTTTTGGTATTCACACCTTCTCATCAACTGTAGATGTGATTTATAGCTATAATCTGGATCAGAGTGTAAAGTGGAGAATTACATCCTATTATTACTAGTCTGGTGCATCCAGGAAGATACATTTTTCATATGATAGTGTCAAAATGAATCAGTTGAACATTTATATGGATAATACATTATTATTTTTACATCACAAAATATGTATCAGAATATGGCCATTAGTCACATGGTATTTTCAGAACAAGAATATAATTCACTGAAATGTTAATGATATATCAGCAGCTTATCCAGATTTTTTTATTTAAAAAATAGATCAAGTGTAATATCTGTGGATAATAGCTACTTTCTGATATATGGGATTAACTCATTTTATAGTATGTGTACATCAGAATGAATTGGGGTATAGTGGCTTACTACTCAGTTTCCAGGAATCTTTCTTTTGTTCATGCTGTGAAATTAATTGCTACAACACTGCATCCTTCAGTCTACCTAGTGTGGCCGCTCTCACATACCCTCTGTGTGTGAGAGTTCTTTTCATTCTTTTCTTTTCATGCTTTCAAGAATATCTTGAATGAGAGATGCATGTGTTGGTCACTCGCAAGCCTGAATCCATGGCTGTTGACAGTAAAGGAAGTTTCTTCTGCTGCTTTTTAAACCTCAAAATATTTTGCTATAGATCTGAATGTGATTATTTTTTATATCATATTCATTCAAAATGCATCTATGTTATCACTAATTAGAATTCCATATTTTGTGTTGCTTTTTTTTTTTGTTATGACTATTCATGCAAATAGATTTTGTTTTAATACAAATTTCAGGGAAGGTTTTTCTTCATTGAATATCTCTGTTCATACATCTATCCACTATTTGTACTAGAAGTGTTCTTCTCCTGTTTATGATGTGTTAGTTCAATTAATGGGCATAAACAATATTATATAATTTTTGTGATACGGCAGGAATAATGAATGGCTATCAGTTGACTAGCATAGTAGAAAAGAATGGTGAGCAAACAACATGTAAGCTATTTATTTACTTGTTTTAGGGAAGTTATTTAGGTGCCTTCAATTTCAGACTGGGATTTTGGAAAAAAAGCTAAGCCCAAATGCTTTAAATTGATTGGAAATAGGCACTTAACCTGCTTGAGAATTTTAAAACTTGGTGCCTATCTACAGTTAAAGACATCAAAATATCTGTGAAAATCTGGCCCTTACTGCGTTAAGGTCCCAGTCAGGGTAGGGACCACTGTAGTCATGGAACAATCTGGAGGGACTATGAAAATGAACTGTATCTATCTATACTGTACATGGTTTTAAATTCTGCATGAGTCTTATAGTACACCAATCAAAATATAATTGACAGGTCTAAATAATTAGTGTCTATTCCTTGGTCTGAATAACTTTTTACCACTGATGTGACACAAAATCAGCGTGACTGTTTGCTGTTGCTCTAGGAAAATCTACCGTCAGGTACCGACCAATTAATTAGTGAAAAAAATGTGTTCAGATGTTACCTGGAGTTTGGTGTGCAGTAATGTTTTAGGATGGCTATATAGGAAACATTGCAATGTAGTGTTTAGATCAACAATGTGCCTTGGAGAACAAAGAATATATACATAATAACATGAATAGTGAATATTTATGGTTTTGAGGGGTTTTTGAATGGATGTGAGGTAGAGAACTGCAATTGAAATAATTACATTCACAATTCAATCCTAGCCTCATCTGGGAGGTGGAGAAATGTCAAATGCTAATCAAGGTTTGAACTACCCAAATCTGAGTTATAGCTACATTGTTTACAGTAATACTAAAACTACAACATATCCTATGTTGTGGTACATTAACAGACAACATAAGTCAGTATTAGCTTATTCTGTTAGGTAAGGAAGAAACCTTCCTGTCCTGTTACAGGTAATATTTTTCAATATTGTCGATGATTCATACTTCCATTGCTTTCCGTACTAATCAAATAGACACATTCCTTTTTCTCTTATTTTAATTATATTTTTGTAAAATGAACAAGAATTATGACTTGATTTAATGCCACCTGACTTTAGCTGGCTCAACAAAAGAGGGTGTCCAAAAGTAGAATTCCAAAGTAGAATGTGACTTTAGGGTTGGTAGAAATAGGAATAAGTAACATCTTGAAAAATTCTTCATGGAAGTGGATGATTTTTTGTTTTGTTGTTTGTTTTTGTTTTTTGTCCCTGAACAGTGTCATCAAGAGATTGTCAAGGGACATTGTGTACATAAAAAAAGTAGAGATGTTAAGAAACAAGTAATTTATTAATCATGTAGTCGACAAAAATTTTGTAGACTACATGATTAGTCGATAAAGGGTAGCACTGATACCACTCAATCCCAGCTTCTGCCAGGTCCAGCAACTACCCCTGCTGCGGCTTTGCACTACAAGCACAGAGCTGTAGTGGGGGTTGATGCTGCGTCCTGGCATGAGCCAGGACTGAGCCAGCCTGCCCCCGCTACAGGTGTTAGGGGGACCTGCATCAACCCCTGCTGTGACTCTGCGGTATAAGCACTAAGAGCTGGTGGGGTGGTTGATACCAGGTCTTGGCGTGAGCCTGGACTGCCTGCACACCGGCTCAAAAATTACTTGCGAGGGAGAGGAGAGTGTTGCGTGTTGTCAATAACATTAACCGATAAGCACCTGCTTATCAGTTAATCATTTAGTTGAGTACATCATTACATCCCTAAAAAAAGTTTTAATAAGCTTGAAAGTCCAAGTCATTTCTCACCTTTCTCTCAACATGAAGGTCACCTTTATTAAAGTTATAAAATTACTGATTTAAAATATGTCTATAACAATTATAACTTATAATTTAAAATAGATCTTATCTGCATACAGAGTTCTCTTCTATATCTGATCATTTATATAATATATATCTTTAATTTTTGCTTTATTATAAAGATGATTTCTAATTATATTTTGATAATGTGTGCTTCATTACTGATTTTGTTCTTTTTGTGTTTTTGTTTCTATTTAAATTGAAAGCAGTTTTACTGAAATTTCATTATTGACTGGTAAAATTATTAAATTAAAAAAGGAAGATGGTTGGGGAAATGACACAAGTTATGGTTAAAATAGCAAACTATTGATTAGCTCCTGAGAACAGCTAAACACAAACCACATAAAAGTGTAAACTAGTGGATTTGTCTGTTTTTTATCTTTATACAGCCCAGTTTGGAAAAATTCATGTCCATAATTTTACTACAATGAATTGATTCCTTGAGGTCAAAGGGACAACCTGTGTTACTGAAGATAAATACATGCATTACTCTTTGCAGGATTTCATCTGAAAGTTCTTGGACGGTTTCATAAGGGTGCCTACCACAATGAGGGACTGATTTTAGTTGGGTCCTTTTTCTATAATAAAAGGGCCTAATGAGGAGGCCACAATGACAGAAAAAGAAAGAAAATAGTAGTGGGTATTGATTAGAATATGAGAGGAGGCGCAGAAGTGGGACTATTTAACTGAATGATTCAAAAAGTTGAAGTTCGGTTCCTATGTTCCAGGAATCTGTTCACATGTATGTAACTGAGACATGGATTGCAAGCATCTCTAGAATGGGATTTTTTTATATGCTTTTTTGACATTCAGAAGAAGAGTAACTAAGAATTCCAACATTAACAGGAACAAAAAAAATGCTGCCCAAATCTTTTTATTTGTTGTTGTGAAATGTCATATTGTTTAGCATACTATGCTCTTTCAATGTAATCTTTGGTTAAAAAAAGTGTAAAATATGTACTCACAATGAAGCAAATGACAATGCAGAATTTGTGTGTCTGTGTGTGTGTGTGTCTGTCTGTTCAAGAACTCCTCCAACATGGTAAGAGATAGGACTACCAAATTTAGTATAGAGCTTACTCGTATCAAACTTAAGGCCAGATGAGGTTTGGTTTTTTCAGGAAAATGGGATGTGCCTGCAATTGGATTGTGTCTCATAAAACCATACAGAAAAGAGACAGTATCACCAAGGAGGGGCTCTGAGGCCTCTCCTCCCAAATGGGAACATTGCTGTTGCCCTTTGTCAGGAAGCAAGGGGAAAGTGCACAGTTTGCTGCATTCTTCACTCCGGCTAGGGAGTGTGGGGAACAAATGAATCTGGACTTGCCCCACCTTGGGGACATGCACCCTTTCCCCAGCTGTGCCCACTGCAGCTGCATTAACCATGGAGATTCACTTCTCTCATGGCCCCAAGCTGCTGAGGTAAGAGAGGGCTGACGTAGTCCTCTCTCTCCTCCGAAGCCTGCATACTGAACACCAGCCACACCCCAGAGCAATGATTAAAATGAAGCATGTACATTTTCAGTTTCTTTTCCAAAAAACAAAAATTAATTGAGTTAAGGACCGGAGTAAACCTGGGTAAATCTTTTAGTAATAACTGTTATTCAATTATCCAATAATTTCATGTACAGACAAAAACAAGCATTCAAGCAAAGGTTTAACAGGGGTCAAAGGACAATAGATTTTTCAGGTTTTGAGACATATATTAGATTGTGTAAAACTAATAAATGGTGCCCAAAGGCAATATGATACCAGTTTGTTTTTTTATAAACTTCAGGCAGTGTCTTCATTTAAAGGAAGTGTCTTCATTTAAAGGAAGTCCCATGCTTTACTAAATCAGATGATGATCATACATAGATTGAACCCAATTCCCATTTAAATCAGCGAAAATCATTCCATTGACTTCAGTGGGCTTCATGTCAGTACCAGAAAAAAATGGAGATTGTGAGAGAGATTATAAAGTTACAATCTCGCCAACATAAGAAGCATATAGCTGCACTGCCCAAGAGCTCTGCCCTTACTCTGTGAGAGTGAGGAGGAAATAAATTACTTAATATTTTCTCATGGAGCAGTTGAAATCCTGCCATGGCAATACTGGCCATTGAATGAGGGCAGGAGAGGGTGAACCAATGATGAATCCTCTTTGCTCCTCACTCATTTGTTTTTACATGGGAGACACTGGTTGTTCAGCTCCTAAATACCATTCTCTGAGATGGGGAATAAACTGGAGGAAGGGGTCTAATAATCACTTTCCTTCCCCATTCAGCCAGGTGAGTACCATGACAATCTAGCCTGTTGTGATTGGGCAGAAGTAGAAAGCCTCACAACTATCAAGATAAAACCAACAGGAAGGGCAATCATTTTTTTTCCTAATGGAAATATTACAATGGACGTTTTATGAAGGTGTCAGTTGTGTGTATATTTATTTGCATAACATTGCATTCCATGGAGAAATTATTCAAATAGCTGTCATAGGTTGTCATAAATATGTATATATTGCAGCTGCAGTTAGCTCACTTTAAAAAGATATACAGATGGAGTAATAGAAGGTGTGATTGACGCTGAGTATAACTCCTTTTAAGGATCTGGCAAGACATTTGGTGGAAAAGAAATATGATCTGTGTTGACACAACACTTAGTTTCCCATTGAATAAATAACCCAAATCCTTGACATAACCACAGATTATACCTGGTGTCAATCATTCTTTGGCTCATTAATTCTGACAATGCTATTTCATTTTATGTATTCAGCTGATGGACCTACAATGTGGTGTTTGTTCTGTAAAAGTTTATAGAGCCAAACTTCCACTGGAAAACGTGCCTTTGCTTTCTCTGGGTTAGGTTTATTTACATGCTTATGTCACCAATATAAACAAGATTCAGAGCTTTACTCACATAATATTAGTGTAATGCTAATTGTAGATACTTTTGCTTTTCATTGTGTAGTGTTAATGTATCTTCTCACTTCCCTAGAATTTCATATGTAGATGTTAAGAACTTCCTCTTCTTGAAAAGAAAGAAAAATAGACAAGCAAGGCAAACGAAAATTATAGGTAGTATAGATTTAAACTTCGACCATAAAGGGGGAGGAGAAAATTCTGCTATTTTTCTAAGTTTTTAAGAGAAATATCTGTTCTTAAAATGAAAGCATTTTGGTTTTACGCTTATGTAAACAATTTTTTCTGATGTTAAATGATGTACAATAATTGAATATCTGCCAAGATGTTCTTAGTCACAGCAGAAAGTTTATAACAATGGTTCTCAAACTGCTGGTCCATTAAGCACTTGGTGTTAATCTTCAGAAAGCTGGCAGATCACTGGTTATGTGTCCTCTTCTTTTTTTCCAGATGTTAAATTGAATTATCAGAAGCTCAAAATACATTATCACTTACTGTTGAAAATCTTTGCTTTAATGTTAGGCTCTTATATTGTTAATAGGGCACCAAACTAAACAATCTGTTTTTTATATATATTTATTTTTAAAGTACAACTCCAATTGGGTGCTCAATATTTTTTGAAAATTAGGAAATTGTAAGATTTACGTTAGACTCATAAATCATTATTAGAACTATTTATTTTATTTATTGTAACTTTATAAAAGTGGTATTGAAATGGTGGTGTTGGTAACTCCCAGGAATTTAAAAGTTCTTTAGTGAGAAGTGGTAATGTTAATACAGGCTGTTCAGAATAGAATTTGAAAGATGAGGCAGCCAAACTAATTGCTGGTACCTTGTGGCAGATGTCCAGTGCAAGGTACTCCATAGGAAAGCTATACCGTGGCCTGATAAAAGGCTCAGAAAGGACTTAAAATAGGTGTTCATTAAAGGAACAAATGGGAGGTGGTGGGGTATTCATATGATTGGTACGGCAGGGAGTCAATCTTCCCCCTATTCATATAGCCCATCTTAACCCTCC
Organism: Rafetus swinhoei; assembly: GCA_019425775.1. Classification (NCBI taxonomy): domain Eukaryota; kingdom Metazoa; phylum Chordata; order Testudines; family Trionychidae; genus Rafetus; species Rafetus swinhoei. Next base: position 181,428,409 of record CM033437.1, on the reverse strand, counting down.
TATGAGGTGGGTGGGTGGTAAAGTCCTGGCAATGGATTTGTTGGAGGGACTATGACAGAAATAGAGATGAAGCAGATGGAAGTCCACCTCCCAAGTTATGCTCAAGTCCTAGCAATAAATTTGCTGGAAGGGCCTGGTAGGGAAAAAAAAGGTCCCAGCAATGGATTTTCTAGAAGGACTTTGATGGGAAAAGAGGGGGAGCTGGTAAAATGCCTCTTGGGTAGTTACAGAATAACATGGGGTTACCTGCACTTTACACTTATCTGCTGGACAGGCATAGACATCTAATGATAAAGTTGTGGCCTGATTAAACCCATGTCAAATTTCTTTCTCTTTCCTTCTTTTGCTATACCCAGACAATATTCTGTAAGTCTGTAATTATCTCTCCCAATTCTAGCATATAACAATCTTAAAAATTGGAAATTTCTCTACTCTTATGCAATTCTTCTTAATTTCCAAGCTAGAAAATTTCCAAGTTATTTTTTTAAAAATAGGAAATTCGTGCATACCCATAACTCTTACCCACAAAGGGTTATACACTTTGCAGCATTTTATTCACTGTATGTTTGTGTGTATGCATATATGCATGTTTATATAAGGAGAGAGAAAAACTATTGTGTAAATAAAATTATTGGATATTTTTACAGTGACTTATGTATGGAGTCTGAACTCTTCGTCACAAGAAGCTCTAGCAGTTTCACATTTTTATATAGGAAGGAAGCAGGCTAAATTTTTTTTAATTGTTCATACACTAAATCTGTTAAAACAAGCTGGAAAATACAAAAACAATAAAGATTAATTGATGTCTTTATCTGTATGAGACACATGTGTAGCACTTCTGATGCCAGAAAGATAAAAAGTAAGGGTACTTTGCACCTAGAAGACATTAATCCTAATCATATAGGCATACGTTTTTTGCTCAGCTGCAAAACATAGCCTATCAACTCTAGGAATTGCCTCTCTCTCCCTCCTCCCATGCCTCATGCTTGTTTGTTGTACCTGAAAAGCAGTTTGTTTGTTTGTTTTTTAAATGTAGTGGTTACTATGGTATTATATAATATTTAATTGCTTTGCACTGGATCTGAATTTACAATTGCCAATGTAGTCATTTTTCAACATTTTCCACTACATTTCATGTATATGTGCATTCAAGCTATTTATAAGCCAAATATTTATCCCATTAGTATTGACTTTGGAATCAAATTCGGGTCTTACTCAAGTCACCAAAGTCACAGCGCTAATCTGATCATCAGCTGGCAGAAGCAAATGGAACAAATGTCAAGTTTTGCCCAAAAAGTGAGGTGCCTAGGTGGACGTGGGGGAATGTTGAGGTAAGGGGGTAAGTGGCATTACAAGGTGCAGAGTGGTAGGGTTCAGGTGATCAACACTGTTAGGTGGCCAGCCCTGATGTTACCATGTGGCTTAGATGAGCAGCAACACAAGAAGCTCAGGCCAGTCCCATACAGGGTCTTGTTTTTTACTTTAGGAAACAGGGTGATCATATCTCTATTTGAATAGTCTAATGTGTACTTAAATTTGTAAAACCAACATGTCGGAATTTGTAAATGTTGAATGTGTGAGCTTTTTTTTTTTTTTTTTTTTTTCCTTTTTACATATAGACATCCATTCTAAAGTGTTCATATTCAAAAACCGGGTTTTGAATGGGATTCTTCAAGTTATGTTGTTTTGGGTCACAGAAATTATGAACTTGCAATTTGGGATAAGTTTTGTATAAATGCAGAATTTTAGAGGAGCCTCTCTTGCTTCAAAAAACTACAACAAAAACTCCCATCAAAACAAAACTCCCACTGTATGCTCTACCCCTCTGGGAAGGGAATGAGAGAACAAACAACAAATGATTGATAGTAGTTGTGTTGCTTAATAGACTACTGGCAGGAGCTCAAATCATTGCAGTGAAGAGTCAAGTAGAAGAACCTGAATTAGAAGAGTTGAATCTTTCTTGTATTTTGAAAAAAAAAAAAAAAAAAAAAGACTGGTATTAAACAAGTATAAGTCTGAAAAAGTCATTTCAGAAATTAAACTGTTTTATATATTGAAAGACAGAGTGGTGGATATGTTTTTTCTTAATTTTCCATTTTTCTGCACTTCTAAAGAATATAGTTATTCATTTTTGAAGAATGAAATCACTATTACTTAAGATTTTTAAATATGTAAGCACTCAGTGAATCTATGAAAACATGCTTTAACAACATTTTTGTTTCACTTTCTGAACTGACTCTTGTTAAGTAAAACAGTTGTAATTTAATCTAACCTCCTTCTTAAATAACCACAGAAAATTAAATAATGGTATTTAGTCTTTTAAGTAAATTAAGCTTCTCATGTAATTCCTCCAAAATAGAATCCAAACCTTGCTAAATATTTTTACCATTTCTTCGTAAATAATGATCAGGAGATTAAAGTCTATATAAGTTCATTGACACTTTTGTCAAACAAATTTTAGCCTCCAGGATATAAACCATGAATACGGCTTCATATTTGAAATTGACAAGTAAAAGGCAGGTAATATCGTAATGTTGCATCTTACATGCTTCAGACTGAAATCAGTGGAATTTTTTTCCATTAATTTCAGTAGATTTTGGATCAGACACTTATTTCTCATGTTTTCAGTGGACTTAATTAATAGCACATGGACATCAAGCACGGACATGTAGATTTCCATTGAATTCTATTTTTCCTGTCAGCAAAGATATGCAGTGATTTTTTTTTTAAATACTTAAGTAATGGTTTAATGGTTTTTAACTGGCTTTAATTCTGCCAGTTTGTTTAAGGAGTTAACTTTTGTTCACAAAAAAAAATCTAATTAGAACGCTTTATTAATATACATGTTATCTGCCTGGTAGTCCCAGACATTTAATAATAAAGATATGGCCTGATTAATCAAATGTCTCCTTTCCTCCTTCCTGCTTACCTAGACAATCAGAATTAACTAGTGATTAAGTTATTTTAGTGGGTGGATGCTCATAGCTTTCCAAAAAGCACTGTAAATGTATCTCAAGTTGTATCCCAATCACCATTCACTTTTGAAAATCTTGAGCTTCACCTATTTAAATGACATATTATTAAATGTAATGTTATTGAAGTATATTACAGATGGAGGAGACTCAAATGTTTGGATTAAACTATAAGTGGTTTTATGATTGCTAAATTTTTGAAAGGGGTTTAATTTTAAGCACATCTGATCTTTATCAAGAAATTAATCTACATAATTTAGAGATACATAATCATACAAGAAATAAAAATGTATAATTTATAAATACAACAATTATGTTAATACCAGAACACTTTTTTAAAGAGCAAAAAGTTTTTTGAATAATAGTTATAAAATAGTCCATCATGTAAGATATTTTTATATCAAGCTGATGGTGGAAAACATTACCTCTGGGTTCATATAAATAAGTCCCATAAATTTCTGACAGCATTCCCTATTCAGATTCATTATTTCACAATAGGTGAATGACAGCGACTCTACCGTAGATTGGACACTTGAATGAAGCACTCACAAATCCATTAAACTTTATAGATGCAAAATGCTAAACCCCTAGATTGCTTATCAAAGATGAAATTTAGCAGACCCTTATGTCTGTATCATTTATCATGCTGTCATCATTTGTATAACCCTGGAAAAAATAATGTTTCATAGGAAAAACAATACTGTCCTTTCAAGTTAAATGGTTCCATAATGGAGAAAATAACACTGAAAAATACATTTTCATTTTTTTCATACTAGAGTTTGTCAAAATGACAAAATTTCCTGTCAAAGTCTGTTTAATTGAAATTTAAATATTTTGCAGGAACATACTTTTTGATTAAATTTGATGGGAAGTTTTGAAACAATTGATTTAGTTTTTTTCATTTAAAATATTTTTTTTTTACTTTTTTGCTTTTATATTTTTCAATAATCTTGAAATAGAACCTTTTCAATGTTAACAAATCAAAATATTTCAGAAATCTGTGAAATATTTTGACATTCACTTTTTGTTCTGATTCAGAATGAAAATAATTGTGTGAAGCGACAGCATTTCCTTTTGGACAGACATTCTGTTTTCTATGCAGGCCTACATAATGATAATAAAACCAGTGAATGGTGTTGTTAATTCATCATTGTATCAATAGAAAATTACATGAAAGCAAGGTCAGGATATAGTAAGTCTAATACAAAAACTGCTAAATTATGGTGCCTATTAATAAATAATAACAGTGTAGCAGTACCTAGACACTTCTAACAGAGCCCCAATGTGCTAGGCACTCAACATGTATAATACAAACATAATTAAATAACTGTCAATAACCTCAAGGAGTCTGGTGGCACTTTAAAGGCTAACAAATTTATTAGGGTATTAGAGCATATGCTTACAAGAACTACAACTCACTTCCTCAGATGCTGAAGAGAAAAAGAAAGAAGACAAAAAGATGAGGGGGAAAAAGATACAGAGATGGGAGAGTGACAACAGTGCTAATTAAATCAACATGGATGTGGCTGATCTCCAATGGTGGTGAGAAAGACCTGAATGGGAAATTACCTGTTGTAAGGGAGAACCACTCCATGGCTATGTCTACACCCGCGGCTTCTTGCGCCAGAAATATGCAAATGAGGTTAAGCGTGGAATATCGCCAAGCCTCATTTGCATACCTAATGAGCCACCATTTTTGCAGAAGAGACTCTTGCACCAGAAGGAGCTGTCTACACTGCCCCTTCTTGAGCAAGAAAAACCCTCTTGCGCAATGCCGTTACGCCAATTATTTTCAGGAATAACAGCATTGCACAAGAGGGGTTTTCTTGTACCAGAAGGGGCAATGTAGACAGCTCCTTCTGGTGCAAGAGCCTCTTCTGCAAAAATGGTGGCTCATTAGGTATGCAAATGAGGCTTGGTGATATTCCACGCTTAGCATCATTTGCATATTTCTGGCGCAAGAAGCCTCGAGTGTAGACATAGCCCAAGTGTTTGTTTAGACCTTGGTTCAGGGTATCAAATTTGCAGTTTCTCTTTGCAGTCTGTTTTTGATGTCTTTCTTCTGAGAATGGCAACTTACAAGTCCAAAACCGTTTGCCCAAACAAATTAAAATGCTCCCCCACTGGCTTTTGGATATTGCCAATTTTAATGTCTGATTTGTGTCCATTTATTTTTTTTTTAAGTAGAAACAGTTCAGTTTGTCTGATGTACATGGTAGAAAGGCATTGCTGGCCCATAAAGGAATATATTACATTAGTAGATGTGCATGTGAATGAGCTTTTGGCATGGTTGATGTGGTTAGGTCGTGTGATGATGTTACTAGAGTAGATGTGTGGACAGTTGGCAAGGGAGTTTGTTGCAGGGATAGGTTCCTGGATTAGTATTTCTGTTGGTAGTGAGGGAGGCTGTCTATAAGCAAAGACTGGCCTGCCTCCCAAGGTCTGTGAGAGCGAGGGATCATCATCTGTGATAGGTTGCAGACCTTTGATAATGTGCAGAAGAGATTTTAACTAGGGGCAGTAAGTAATGGCTAGTGGCGTTCTGTTGCTTTCTTTTGTTGGGTCTGTTCTGTTGTAGGTGACTTCTGGGTATCGGCCTGGCTTTACCAATCTGTTTCTTCACTTCTTCAGCTGGGTACACCAGCTATACCATCAAAGCCTCATTATGATGGGATATATTTTTTGTCAGCTTAGTAAACTAGTACCAACATCTGTGTGGGTGGTCTTATTTTGATTCAAACCAAGCGTATTTCAGTTTAGCTTAAGTCAATTATGTTTTTAAAAAGTCAGGTTATACTGGTGAAATATCAGTGATGAGAGGAGGCCAGGGTTATGTCTGTCTGCATGCATGTGCGCAGGCAGCAGAGGCATAAGAGTAATGGTGCAAGGAGCCTTCCTGTCTCTACTTCACTTGCGCATGCAGCCCATGGAACAGAGCAATCTCATGCCCTGTGTTCTCATTGCAAATTGCCCCCAAGTAATGAGGTGGGGCATAAAAAAGACAATATCATATTCCTTCCTTCCATGCCACCCACAGCACTGTCTCATGGTGCTGCCTGACCACACATTGTGGATATGTTTCTGTCCCTTCAAGGGGTTATGTAGTGTGAATGCTTCCCCTGCACTCCCTGAAATGCAAGGTAAGAGTTGTACCAAGGAATAATCCCTTCCAAAGCTGCCCTAAGTTTGTGTGGCTGCTGCCCACCTGTCAAGGCTGTTCCCCACTCTGCCACGATGAATGCAAAAGTTGGAGGCCCGCAAGAGCACTCCAAAATGTTGCCTCTACAGGCTCTAATACAAAAACTTCCCCCCCAACATCCTAATACCCAGATTTTGGGGGACCCGCTGCCACCATCAAGTGCTTTTGAACCCACAAACGGGGTGGACAATTGAAACCAACCCCAGCGTACCCCAAGCTCTTTTTCCCCAAAAGAGCTTGAAAAGGGAAAGAGAAAAACAAGCTGCAGTCTGTGGTAGCTGACCCCTCAGTCAGAGGCATGCAAATACACAGACAGACTCTCCAGGACACAAAAATCAACCAATACTGGTTACTTTAAAAAAAAAAAAAACCCACAATCTTTTATCATCAAAACAAAACTACCATTTCAAGCATAGTAAATTGGCTAGATGGAAAGAGCCACCATTGATATAAATACTCAGGGAAAGTCCCTGGGCTGAAGGCTTAGTTACAAAAGAAAAAAAAACACTTAGCAAGCTCAGACATTGTTTCCAAATCCCCAAACAAGGAAAACAATAAACCCTGATGGACTATCTAAACTTTTCCCTACTTACACCTTGTAAGAAGTCCATTCTTGGAGAGAGAAGCATCTCCCTCAATAGCTGGGAGAAACTGCTCTGCATGTCAGACAAAGAAGAGAAGAGAAAAAGCCCTCTTTTCCAGTTTGAAATTCCTACCTGCATTGTTATTGGCTGACCACCCAGTACTTTGGCTAGGAGGCATTAGTTAACGCCTTAGTCACTGGGTGCTGGTCAGCACTCCTGATTATGACACCACCTCTCATGGGGGTGCCTGAAAGTTAGAATCTAGCCCTAGATTAGGTAGCACCTTAACACTTTTACAGATCTGTCTGTTAAACATGAGATGTTTTCAAAAGCACCTAAATATCCATGTTTCTTTATTCCTTTTAAAATATGGCCCATAGTTCTCACAGAGTAAGTGTTGCAGTTACATTTTTCATGGATTTCCATGACTTTTGGCCTTGGTTGTGCTTGGATTAGTCATTAATGGCTTATAACTGAAAGGCTTTATATCTTGAGCATTTTAGTCCTCACTACAGAAGATATATTTTTTTAATTCTTATATTCACATTATATTGCACTGTGGACCCCCAAATCTGAAACCAACATGAAATAGTCTGTCACCTTCTGTATATTACCCAGGTAGAGTGGTAGTACTGATTCATATGCTCACCATGCAAATGCCATCATGGATCCATGAAAGGCAGGTGGAAAAAGGATAAGTAGGTTGCTTTTCTGCACCTATTTCTTGTTTTGTCTTCATTTTTATGCAAAAGGATGTTAAGTGAAAATTTATTTATGATGTTAAAAAATATGGTAAGGAGTAACCACATTGAAAATAAAAACTAGTAATAGGAAAAGACAAATTCTCCTCTTGATATATGGACCAAAATTCACATAAAAAAGAATAGCGATCGTGGTTAGGGCAGTAGTCAGAGGAGACTTCTGCTCATTTCCTGGTGTGACATTTGGCAAAGTCATTTAATATCTCTGTGCTGCAATTTCCCTTTTGTAAAGTAGGCCACTAATTCAGTCTGCCTCCCTTTGCACCTAAAAACATGCAAGTTGACTTCGCAGTTAGGGCAAATTTGTAAGCAGGGTTGGCAACACCTTTTGCAGGGCCATGGGAAACGTATGGAGGAAAGGGGTCAACTTTGGGCACCTGAAGGGGTGTGGCCTAGGGGAAAAGGGACAGGGCTGGGGCAGCCAGCCATCAGTGCCACACCATCTGCACCCAGCCCTCAGCACCAGCTGGAGTACACCACAACGGGCTCTGGCAGTGATTTAAAGGGCCTGGATCTCTAGACCTTTTAAGTCACTGGGTCCCAAAGGCAACTGCCTCCTTTAGCCCCCTTTTGGAGGCCCTGTTTTTACCATTTTCCCTAACCCTGCTGGCCTTGAATTTAATAGAAAAATCCATTGACTCCAGTGATGCTGGATCAGAATCATGAGAAAAGGTATATGTACTTTTCTGGACCGCAAAATGACAGACAAAATTAAGTGCTGATGAATGCAAAGTAGTGCACATTGGAAAACATAATCATTAAGATACCATGTAAAATGATGGGGTCTAAATTAGCTGTGACCACTCAAGACAGACATCTTGGAATCATTGTGTCAAGTTCTCTGAATCATCTAATCAATTTGCAGTGGCAGTTAAAAAAACTAATAAGGTGGGTGTCATTAGGAAAGGGATAGATAATTAAACATAAAATATATTGTCTCTCTATAAATCCTTGGTTCGCCCACATCTTGAATACTGTGTACAGGTCTGGCCACCACACCTCAAAATGATATATTGGAATTCGGAAAGGTATAGAAAGGCAACAAAAATGATTAAGGATATGAACAACTTCCATATGAGTAGAGATTAATAAGACTAGGGCTATGCCTACGCTGTCCCCATTTTGCGCAAAAAATATGCTAATGAGGCAAAGTGTGGAATATCGCCATGCCTCATTTGCATAATTAATGAGGCTCTGTTTTTGCGCATGAGCCGTTCTTCCTGAAAAAAATGTGAAAGAACGGCTCTTGCGCAAGAGGGTTTTTTTTGCGCAAAAAGGAGCCATGTAGATGGCTTCTTTTTGTGCAAAAGCCTCTTGTGCAAAAACGGAGCCTCAATTATGCAAATTCACCTAATTTGCATATTTTTATGCAAAACAGGGGCAGTATAGACATAGCATAGGAGTTTTCAGCTTGGAAAAGAGATGACTAAGGGGGAGATATGATAAAGGTCTAGAAAATCAGACTGGTGTGAAGAAAGTAAAAAAAAAAAAAAGTGTTACTGATTCTGATAATGCAAAAACTATGATTTACTAACTGAAATTAAGACAGCATCTTTTAAAACAATAAACGTACAGTCAATCTGTGGGCTCTTTGCCAGAGGCTGTTTGTAAAGGCCAAGACTATAACAACTTGATATGTTCATAGAGGACAGGTCCATCAATGGCTATTAGCCAGGATGGGCAGAGATGTAAAACCAGCGTCTGAAGTGCATGTTCCCTAGCCTCGTTGCCAGAAACTGGGAATGAGCAAGAAAGGATTGATCACTTGAAAACTCATTCTGTTCTGTTCATTCCCTCTGAAGCACCTGGCATTGGGCAGTATCAGAAGAAAGGATACTGGGCTAGTTGGACCATTGGTCTGACCCTGTATGGCTGTTCTTATGCCATTTAAAGGGCTGGATCAATGTTTGTAAGAGAATTGTCTAGTGGCGCAAGCAAGAGCATCGCAGCCCTAACACCTGAGTTTTGTCTCCCACTTTTTCACTCATTCACTATCTGACCTTTGACAAGAATGGTCATTTCTCTGTATATATGTTTCCCCATCTATATAATGGCCATAACACTGTACATAACATCTTTAAGCTCCTCGGTTAAGTTTTCTTTTTGATACCTGTTTGACCAAATACAGAGTTGAATTTACTGTTTCCTCCCCCCCCTCCCCCCATGATCTAAGAATAGATTAAAACATTGCCTCTCCTATTGTTATTCACCATAATTGTGATCCATAAAATGGAATTCAAGGATGGGATTTTGAAAAGGGCTCTCTGAGTATAAAAACATTTTTCTTCCTTATTCTTTAAGAATATCATTTAACCACCATTCAGAATGGCACCTTCTACAGGTTAAACCTCTTTAGTCCGGCACTCTAAGGTCCAGCAACATCTGTGGTCCAACACAGTTTTAGTTAGCTGGATGCCCACTTATCATGGCTGTGCTCAAGTTTCTCACAGTCCATGAAGTTTGTTTACAGGCACCAGTCCTGGCTCTGTGTTCTGTGATGTTATTTAGCTCTGATTTACTTCCTAAATGTCTTCTAAGAGCCCAGTATGCAGTGGAAGTGTTGGTAATACTGCTAGACAATATTGACCTCATGTGATTTGGCAAAATTCTCTGGTTCGGTGCCAGTCAGGTCCTGAGGATGCCGGACTAGAGAGGTTCGACCTGTAATAGTCTTGTTGTATATTCTGCCTTTTCTAGCCAGATGTAGAGACTGAAGTATTTATTTTAGTGCTAAATACTTATGTACCACGTTCTCATTGTCCTGTTTTTTATTATATTGAACCTACATCATTCAATAAGATGCTTATGAACTCAGTAATGATAAGAAAACAGCTATTTTAATCTGATGAGAGGAAATAATCTGAATTGATGAAGCTGTACATAAGCAGTTTGTTTAGTATAAATTCAGTATCTGTGTCAGAATTACTAAGCTTGAAATCTGATCAAAGGTGAGAATTGAGAAATGATGGTGGGTTAGTAGTGGAATTTCTTTTTGACAAGTCAAGACTGCAATAACCTTGACTTGGACAAGGAATCAGCATGATTACAGTCAGTGGAAATTTCAAACCCACTCCCTGACAATAAATAAATGGAGGTGTCGAGTCTCATTTTGATCACCTTCAGTAATGACCTTGAATGAATGCAAATGTGAAATTTACTCAATGGGGACTCTGTGGCAACTCTACGATTCAACTGTGAAATTACAGTAGCTTGTACTTAAACTGGAATTTCACACCTGCTGAACCAGCAGAGTTTATATCTGAGTAGCTAAGCATTTTATAAGGCTCTATCTGTATGTGTTATAAAATATCCATTTCATTGGGAAGTACTTTATGTACTAACTAGATGAATTAATGATCGTGCTCTAGCAACCAAACTCAGTTAAAGATAATACTGCAAGTACAAGGACTGTTGGATTTTATCTGAAAAGTTTATTCATTGTATTAATGAAATTTCTGTAGAAATAAGTACTGAAACTGACAGTAGATTCTGTATGAATAGAACGGTAGGAAAACCAGCTAACATTATAAACACAGCCCATGTGCTGCTCTTTAAAAACAAAGAAAATCCTACTGTACCATGACTAGTATGTTCATGACTAAAGGTATTATAAAAATTAAAAATACTGTTTCTGAGGTTGAGAATGGCAACAGCATGTCCCATTTCGTATTCTGGATCTATGTATTTGTTTCCATAAGCTGATTGCTTTGTGGTGGTATAGATGGAACACACTGTACCATACTGTGTAATAGAAGACTGCTGTAGGGTCATTCATCCCTTGAATATCCCAGGGAGCTTTGCAGAGTGACCAATTAAATATTGGCTGTATAGATAGATATGGGAAGCAGTGATTTTCACAGCTGTTGATCACAAACGGGACTTAAGAAATTGTCTTATTCAGCGGTAAAAAATAATGCTTTCTGGTTACATAAACCATTCTGGAATTATGTCATAGGAATTATAACTTACATCTTGATCACCACTGGAAACTGAGGAAAATGTCTCATTCGACGCTCCCCATCCAGTTCTTCCCATATATATAGATACATTACAAAAAATAAAGCTACACTGGGCTTTAACTAAAACAACAACAATAAAAAACCTTATGGATAGTCACACTAGAAAGATAACCCTAGGAAAAATAAACTCTTCTTTCACAATAATTTAGTCCAAAAATTAAATCTGGATCTTAACTTCACCAAAGTTTTGATTCACTCCCCACTTGTACTAGCCTCTCTGAAGTTAAATCTTTCAGGGTTGTAGTGGAGGAACATTGATTGTACAGTGTATGGAAGCTTGAACTGCACCTGCCTATGCTGTGTATGGCTTACAAATAAACAGAGGAATTCTATCCTATCAATCATCTTTAAATAATGCACACAAAACAGTTGATTAAGAAAAAAATATTTAAGAAATGGATCACATTTCTTAAGGGCCATATTCCTTTTAAAAACATCACTGGTTGATGAAGTTTCCTTCACAAATAACTGGATCTAAATAGTACATACAGCTTTTCCTTCTGATGGAGACTTTTGTTGGAAAAAAAAAGTGGATTACTCCCCTGTGGAGTTTTTATATTGACATTGGGATATATCTATAAAGCTGTTCATTGCTGAAGTGTCTTTACCTGGAAAGTGCTAAAATAGTAATCTTCCTTATGAAACATCAAGATCATTTTTCACATTATGGCCGTGATAAAGGCTGGGCTGGCAGACTGTCAGGAATGGCCCAGAACAGTTCTCTTTGTATTTTGGGGTGGGAATGGGGAAACAAATAATTAGGAAGCAGTTTGAAGCCTCTTATAGCCAGGAAAGAATGGGTTTTGCTTCAAGCCCCAAAGAAGCCCCATCTGCTTCCTGTAGGCCTGTAGTAAGGTGAAAGCACAGTGAAGAAGGCATTGTGTGGAGGTGAATGTGCTGAATAATTTCTGGTTGCCAGAGACTCAGCCAGAACCTGAACATATTAGAGTACTGAATACATAGTTTACCTTTTCCACAAATGATTAGAGAATTAGTTGCATCCTCACTGGTTGTCCGCCTGAGTGTAATGTGCATGGTGGCATAGAGTTTGTTCCTTTTTTAGTGTGTGCAGGTGAATCAGTCTTGCTTAATATTACTCTGTGTTGGAGCTTTGTATGTATGGAATTATCTGAAACATAAGAATACTTGTTTCTATATGCTAGAGACATGCTACATTAAAAGCAAAATTTGTGAGCTATTTCGGAGGTCCATTGTGCTCTAAAAAGTTAGAGCAGAAGATGAGTGCTGGCATAATAGTTGCACTTAAACTTAATTCCAAGTGTAGAGCTATTAAAGGTTTCAAGTTCCCTTTGTTTAAAATGATAGTTATTCCTATATACAGCAGTATCTCTAGAAACTGAAATCCACCATTAGGTATTTCCACTGTAATATTCAAAAGATCTGATCCATAAGCAGATTTTGAACAGTTTCCTTTGTGACAGGGATCCCATGGTGAATGAGTATGTAGGAAGGTGTCTGTCTGTGAGTGAGCATTCTCTTTCACATTTTTCTTATCTGTTGCTCAGTCTTCACACTCATATCCACATATACAAGAATGATAACTGAGCAATTCCCAATCAGAAAGTGAAAAAGGACACTTGAAAAAATAGTTTTAAAATTGTGTAGTTAATTTAATCTGAATTTGTGACACTATTTAAAAATGTGTGTAGCCCGATTCATTCTAAACTAGGACATTGCAAAATTTAAGTCTGCTGTTCTTGTAGACTGCATGTAATGATCATGGCTGTGATGCATATTTACATGAATTTCTCATTAAGAATAAATATGGAAATGTGATTATTTAAAGTTATTTTTTTCCTACTGTGCAAGAATGGCTGTTGAGTGTAATCTACATAGTTAGGCTGATTTAATAAAGAGAGTAATAGCTTGCAAATTGAATTATTTTCCATTAGAGAACTGTTAGGGATAATTTAGCTGTAAAGGTACATTGTTGGTAAATACACTAAAGACAGTAACTAGAGGGAGAATGTGGCCAACTACTTCAGAGAGTTTTTAAAATATAAGCAAAATGGAACTCTTTTGGACATTATGAACTAAATAGCTATATTGTACCCCACAAATCCTCCACCAGTACATAACACATGGGAATAGATTCATAGTCTAGCACAGTGTGATAGAACTGCTTAAAATAATCCATTTTGTAGTTGCTTCTGAAGCTATTCATTATATTACACAGCTCCAACATCTGCTATTTTTGCTGTATACTCCCAAACAGTTTACATTGCTTCTTCTCCACACCTCCTAGATTAATAAGACAGGTGCACTGGACACTAATAGTTTTATATCTGCAGTTATTTTAGACCATCTGAAAAAACAAAGATGAAAATTATAGTAATGTAGGAGAATCAATGATAGAAATCTCTAAAACCTAAGTATTTAATATTTCACTTATAGTTTTTAGAGAACCCTTTTTTTTTGCCATGCAATGATCCTGTAATTATTAGCCACGTATATAATTCATCTCAAGAAAAACCTATTTAGTTCGTATGATTCAGTGCCCCAGTCTAACAAAAGTACTTAAGCATATGCTTAACAGTGGGCAGATGAGTAATCCTAGTGACTTCAGTGAGACTACACATATGCTTAAACGATTTGCTAGATTGAGGCCACAGACTCTCATTGGGTTTGATTTTATCTTCAATCATTCTTTCATTCATTTAAATTTTTAAAGCATTTTGTTCTGTTATGCATAATTATCTTTGTTTAGTGCCATTAGTGTCCTAACATAATTATCTTTCATACTTCATTAATAACATTTTAAATGCATTCAGATATTCCTGCATAATTTCTGCATGTTAATTTAACTTCTCTTGGTTATTTGAATTCATTTGCTATGCTTAAATGTGTTCATGTATGTCTGTTAATTATAGAATCAAATCAGAAGATTATTTTATAAATATGCATATGTTTGTATAGTACCTAGTTACAGGGAGTAACATAGTTCACTCATTTCAGTAACACCATTGGATACAGTGTTGTAAGGGTACAGCAATGCTTATGAATGAGACTGGTCTGTTGAAAAGAGTTTGACATATTTTCTAAACTACAGTAAATTAAATCCATTTGACATTTACTGAAGACTTTAGTTTGCATCAAGATCCACTTCTGTTGTGATGTGAAGGAAAAATCAGTCACTGGTGATGGCTAGGCTAAACAGCAATTAGAGTTACCTTGGAGAGTCCAAATAACATCAAAGAAAACATTATTTCATCTCTCCAAAGTGTGCAATAACTAATCTTTGTTACCCTGTGGTCATGTATTCATTTTCATCTCTTTCCTCTTATTTGTTATCATTTTGTGTCTTGTTTCCATTTAGTTTGTAAATTCTATGTCTATGTGTACTGAACCTACAAACAGTGTTCTGATCCTGATTCTCACAAGCAAATTCTCACATCAGAAAATGAAAAAAGTTCAGTGTCATTAACAATTTCTTCTTAAGACCGTGAATATCATGAATACTATAATTCAGGATTTAGGTATCTAAGATTTGATTTAACACTACTAAAGTCAATGGGAACTTTGCGATTGACTGCAATTAATATAGAAATAAGCCCATAGTCTGGCTGGAAAGAAAAACCTATTTTATTTGAAGAACTGAAATTTTGAAATGGTTTCCATTTTAAAGTATTTGAGAGAGGCAAATGCACAGGGCTTGTGTAAAATAATGACTGTAGGCTGTCTACTGTATACACACAAAAATGCTTTCCTAGTGGTTTTTATTTGCGCTTATTTTGGTGCTGAACTCAAAACCAGATAGAATTTGACATAAACTGGGTTGTTCTGTCAATCATATATAAAATGCCCATGAAGAGGCAACATTTTTGTTGTTTCTTTTACTTTACTTGAATTATAAATATGCCTGTGTGAATGGCTCATCTTACCAAAGCTGAACCCAACTAATAAAAATGAAGCTGTTTCTGTTCAGAGAATGCTAATGTCTCTGCATGGATTAAGTTCAGGCTTATTCTGATGAACTGCCTCTCACTTTAATCATTAATCAATTGGTGACAGTCCAAACATATCAGCAACTTTTATACAGTCTTGGTATCATCTCTGTAATAGCAGAGGTAAAATATTTTACTGTGCTGCTTCTGAAAATGCTTTATTTGTATCTTTTATCTTTCCTGCATCTGAGGCATTTAAAGGTATATGGTCAGCCAGCAGTAATACAGAGGTTCAATGTTAATCCTCATAAATCTACTTTAAGGCATTATATGTCTGGTTTACTCCCAGAAGATTGTGCAGACGGGAGATGGTAGTAGTTGTTGGGTGTAAGATTGATAAGCACCAACAAGCCACACTTGGCCAAAATGCCAATTGTTTTGAGTGTCAGGGTCTTGCGATTATCTCTGTTAATATTATAAACAAAGTGCCAAATCTTCAGGTACAATTCAGTATTCTTCCAAGAACTTCAGTGGAGGTAAATCATCAATTTATATGAGCTCAGACTTGGCCCTTCCTGGTAAAAACATGTCTTCATAAATCCAAATAATATAAGATGCTCTTTCAAGCCAAGTCACTTTTTTTCTGCTTCCTTATAGTAATTGCCTAGGTATGTTCCTTTTTATATTTTCATTTTGAAAATGTTCTCTTACCAGAAACAAAAAGGCAGAAAGAGCAAAGCTTGACCAGAGAAGACATGGTGGGGGAGAGGGGAAGTGACAGAATATTTTTTAGCTTCAGGGGGTAGCCAAGTTAGTCTGTTACAGAAAAAAAACAACAAATGGCCTGGTAGCACTTTATAGACTAACAAAACATGTAGATGGTATCATGAGCTTTTGTGGGCACAGCCCACTTTTAGCCGGATGCCCACTTCTCATGGGTTTCCCACGCTCCCATAAAGTTTGTTTATAGCCACCAGTCCTGGTTCTGAGCTGTTATTTAGCTCTAATTTACCCCAAATGCCTTCCAAGAGCCCAGTAAGCAGTGCAAGTGTTGGTAATGCTGCTAGACAACATTGACCTCCTGTGATCTGGCAAACTCTCTGGTTCGGCACCAGTCAGGTCCCCAGGGTGCTGAACCAGGGAGGTTCTACCTGTATTAGAGCTCTTATTAAAGAGCAATGGAGGTAGTTGCCTAAGGCTATGACTAGACTACATTCCTCTGTCGAAAGAGGAATGTAAATGAAGCAAATTGAAAGTGCAAAATGAAGCGCGGATTTAAATATCCCGTGCTTCATTTGCATATTCGCGTCCGAGTGCTTTTTCGAAAAAGGGTTTTTCGAAAGTGAAAACGAAAACACAGTCTAGACGGGGTTCTTTTAAAAAAAAAAAAAAAAAACCCTTTTCCAAAAAACCCGTACTTCTGAAAAAATGAGGCGTACGTGTTCTTTTGAAAAAGGGTGTTTTTTTCAAAAGAACCCCATCTAGACTGTGCTTTCACTTTCGAAAAACCCTTTTTCGAAAAAGCGCTCGGGCATGAATATGTAAATGAAGTGTGGGATACTTAAATCTGTGCTTCATTTGCACTTTCAAGTTGCTTCATTTACATTCCTCTTTTCGACAGAGGAATGTAGTTTAGACGTGCCCCTAAGACTGTATGAGAGAGAAGCAGTAGTAACACCACTGGTTGTGAAGAGTGATGACGTAGTGAACTTCTATACTTGTCACTGGTGCAAGATTAAATATTGTTCTGCTGGGTCTTGGAAGAGTGTAATTTTTAAAGGAGCAGTAGGAAGTAGATTTTTTGGGTGGAAATGATAGAAACCCTTTTAAAAAATAGTGATTGTAGAAGCTCAGAGGTTTAGAATTTTATAATTCCTAGTTTCCTTCAGGAACATGGGACTCACTTCAGCCCTGGAATATCTTTTACTTAATTTATTGTAATAATACTTCATGGAATAATTTATATAGATTTTTCTTCTAAGGTGTATGCAATTATATTCATGTTGATTACCAAGTCACAGGTAAATGCTTCTCAAATATTTTTATTGTTCTATAGCCATTCTATATGGAATGATGGATTGTCAAAAAGGTTTACTAGCACTTCTATGAAATCTTCTGCACAATTCATTGTATTAGTGACAGTCATAAATTCATGGTCATAAACTTGCATGTCAAACCTTGCCATCATATGTTCCATTTGCCACTACCCCCGTGTACGCAAAATGCGTACGTACTTATGGAAATGATATGAATGTGATCCAATATAGAACCCTGGTAAAAAAGAAGAATGATGTGTCACAGAGCAAGCCCCATTTTTGGCTGCCTGCTGGACTGATGATAGGGAAATCCAGGCTTTTGAGTCCCTGGATTCCTAGATGCTTTAAGTGTTGGAGGCCTGCATGGAGTCCAGCCAGCCACTGATCCAGTTTTGGAGACTTTAGGCACACTTTCTGGATGAAGGCCTTCTGTCTAGCACTCCCCTATGAGAGTTGCAACCCACTGTCCAGCTGCCTAATCCCTGTGCACAATGATGGTCCTTCGTGCTCCCCAATACTTAACAAACTTCCTCCCAGAATTCCACCCCAGAAGTTGGAAACATGGCTTACAATTTAACTCTCTCTGTAGCACACGCTACTTGTGAAGCATTTAACAAACACACAGACTTTTTTGCGTTGAAGTCAAACATATTTGCTCCTTTGTTAATTCATATAAAGCACAAGACAGTACAGACTATAGACAATAATAATCCATACATACATTTCCCTGCCTCAATTTCCTCATCACGCCTGTACGTTCTTTTGGATAAGGTCAGAGATGTGCTTCAGTGCATGGCTTATGAGCTAGAATATGGATACATTTTCCATCCAGAACAACTTTTTTCCTTTGCCCTTTACCAATCTGATCCCTTCCTTTTTTCCTGGCCCATCCACCTTCTGTTCCTGTGCGGCTCTTCGTTTAAACCCCACTGCCAAAACCTTTGCTCTTTGTTTTGGGTATCTTTCCACTGCGCTTTTTCCTTTGGAGGATTATGATAAAACTGGTTTTCTAAGGATGCAATCTCACAGTGGCACTTGTGATACAGCAGTTTTGTTAAACATTGTGATAACCACATAATATGAAACAGAATTTATAGTTTGTATGGACAGATTTCCAAATCTTTGCACAGTGATAAATTACACATACACACAAAAACTTCATACAAATATAACATGCAGCTATTCAGTATTTTTCTTTCCCCTAGTTTTTCAGTGGTGGCCCTATGCCTTATGTACCACACACTATTCAAACCCTGCTTTGCTGACAATTACCAATTTCTTCATGTGCTTTTTTTATTGTGCACATCTCTGTAGTAATATGAAGGAATTTATTTTCACCATAGCCCCTCCACTCTAGTGCCTCCTGGCCACTGGTGAGCCCCGCCAGCCAGAGCTTCCCCCTCCCTCCCTCCCTGCACCTTCCGCCTGCCACAATCAGCTGTTTCACAGCATGAAAGAGGCTGGGAGAAAGGGGGAGGAGCAAAGTCATAGTGCCCTCAGGAGAGGAGGAGAAACCAGGCAGGAAGTGACAGGATGCAGAAGGGAAAGGGTGTAGCCTTGAGGGAAGTTGTGGAGTGGGGGTGGGGTCTGGGGCAGAGACAGGGGTCGAGCACCCCTCACCCCCACTAATACAATGAAAAGTTGCCACCTGTGTTTCAACTTAGGCAGCTCTAAAGTGAAGAACACAGTTAGTGAGCCCCTTTGAAAAGTTTTGGTTTAAGTGACTTGGCTAGCATCATGTGGCAAGCCTGTGATAGAGGCAGTGATAGAAACCAATTCTCCAGGAGTGTATTCAATTGCCTTAAAATCATGAGAATTTCTTCTCTTCCTGAAGTTCCTTGACTCATTCGCTGCATGCTTTCCAATTTCTGCAAAAGATGAAGCAAGGTTCCTAGCGACCACACTGTTTTGCACTACACAACCCTGACTCCTCCCTTGAGCAATTCCACCCTGCCAATGAATGAGGCAGGGGTCAAATGGAAATAAAAAACAGCATGTGATCCTATAATTAAAAACTGCCTCCTAATGCATACACACACGGGGCAAATTAAGATTGCACAGTTTTCCAGGGGGGTTGACAGGGATTTGCTGACAGCAGAAGAATGATGAGGCTCAGTAATCCTGCATCCCATTCCAGGCTCTGGAGAGGAGTGTACTGTTGCAGTGGTACTCTACCAGGGGTGCATGTATCGCTGGGAGCATGCAGAGGTCTTCCAGGGGGTACATCAGCTCATCTAGATATTTGCTTAGTTTTACAATAGGCTACATGAAAAGCACTAGCAACGTCAGTACACGCTAAAACTTCATACAGACAAATGCAAGTCAGCAATTTTTTCTGTTAATCGTGTGCTGTGACACTCTCGCTTGTATTTTTATGTCCGATTTTTGTAAGCGAGTAGTTTTTAAGCAACTTAAAACTTGAGGAATGTAAAACCAATCAGACTCCAGAAAGGGGTACTGTAGTCTGGAAAAGTAGAAAACCACTGCACTAGTGGCCACAGACTCTTCTGTCCATTCCAATGCCCCCCGGAGCATTACTCCTCTTGTCATCTTCCTTCCAATCTAGATCTATCACAATTTTCTCTTCCCTAACCCAGGCTCCCGGTCCCACTTCCATTCTCCTCACCTAGCCAGTCTCAGTCCCATTCTCTGTTCCCAGTCCCCCCCCTACTCTGCGGAAGGTCCTTGTCCCGAGTATCCTTGCCTAGTCAATTTCATTTCCACCCATCTCATGTCTCTCCCCTCCCCCCCCCCTCTGGCCTCCAAGACTGTCATCCACATTTCCTATTCTACTGGCCTCTACTCCCAATCTCCCTCTTCAGATTCCTCAGCCAATCCCAGTGTTCCTCCTCTGCTCCTAGTCCAAGTCTCCTATCCAGCCATATTCCAACCCTCCCTGCCAGCTTCCGGTCTCAGTTTTTCCCTTCCCCCCAATCCAGACCCTATCCCACAAATACAGCTCTTGTTGCCTCTGCATTTGAATCATGAAACTTCCTTCTCCACAACATTTGTGCTGGGAGGGGAGGGTGGTTCATTGAGAACACAGGGAGGTACAGGCACCCCGCTCTCCATTCTGGTACGTGGATTGGGCCCAGCAGTTCAGTTACAGGGAAAGTCTTTCAAAACATTCCCAGTGCTTTGAAATTTGCTATGAATTTAGCTGCTATAATCCAAGAATTGTCTCCTGAGCATGTGCAAACTGAGATTTTTTTTTTTTTCAAAAATTTTAACCAATTTTGGGAAGATTTTCCTAGGAACAGCACATGGGACATTCCCCGGCCAATTTTCATATCCTTGCTCCCAAATATAGGTCATTAGAATTTTCAAAGATAATACTGACAGAGGTCTTTCCCTCACTTTGTTCATGAAAATGGCTGAACCACTTGGCCAACAGTTTCCAGAAATATTCAGCCCAAGGCAGACATCCAGCATGAAAACTGTGAACCCAAACAGCTAAAGTTTGGCACGTTTATAATTCAGCGAAAACAGAGTTTTTATATTGGGAAGTGTCAGGCAACCTTAATAATAGGTGAAGTTACCAGACAGACTTGTACTGTCTTTGAGTGCCTCACCTGCACTCTGCTTACTAATCCATCTTCCCAAGGACCTATTTTACCTTTTCAAACTCCCTGAGGAGATTCAACTAATCACCATTATATCTGTAAATCTGCCTGTCAATGAAGTATGTCTTTATACTTCTCCCTTTCCACATCTCAAACTGCAGAGCTGGAATTCATATTCGACACACAGATTGGGCCTGAATAGAGACTGGGAGTGACTCCTTCTCTACAAAAAGTAATTTTCCTCTTTTGGTATTCACACTTTCTCATCAACCTGCTGAGAATGGACAGCATTCACCTCATTGAATTGACCTGGTTGTTACCATTGGTCCTCCGCATAGTAATGTAACACACACCTGACTTCATATGTGTATATATATCTACCAATATGAAGTTTCCACTTCATTCATCTAATGAAATGTGTGTCAACCCACAAAAGCTTATGCCCAAATAAATGTTAGACTTTAAGGTGCCACAGGACTATTTGTTGTTTTTGTAACTGATGGTATTAAACTTAAAACTGAATGAGAGAGTTTGTGTAGCAGATTGTCTATTTGCATAGTATGTTATTTGTACTGTCCTTTGGAAAAGTGTGTAATATTTCTTTTTTTTTTCTGGTGGGGTTTTGCCAGCTTCTGCTAGACTTGAGAAAACAGGTGTAGGGCATCCAGAATTTCTCAGTACAGTAGATCCTCTGGAATATTTCCATCGTCCACACAGTGCAGATGACCAACCTAATGAAGATGTCTGGTTTTTAGACTAATGACTAGACTTGGTCATTTCAATTTTTCAAGTACTTTTGAGTCAGGAATTTTTGTTTCCCACTTGATATTTAGATAATGGTGAAAACAATGTGTGTGAAAGGTGCTGAGCTTTCTCCTGTGCCTGGTGGAGGTGATGTACATTTTGCCTCAAAATGCATATCTTGTAAACTCACATCTTGATCAGTGTCAATTTTCTGTTATCTGACACGTGCTTGATCAGTTGGCTGAATGTGGTGGCTGCCTCTCTGAGGCAAGAGTTAAACTCATTATCTAGAGATAGCACAATCGCTAGTGTGGTGCTCTCTCTTCTGCACAGTCAACACATCTTGTGCTATAATCATTGTTTTATTTAGATTGATGGTTAGTCCAAATCAGTCACAAACTAGTGTAAAGCTATTGCATAGTTGCTGGAGATCGTTTTTCACTGTGTGCTACAAACTGTGACGTAGTGGGGGTATCTGGCTAGTTCCTATGCTGGCTCTGTGGTAATCCCCAATGGCTGCCATCGGTACCACAGCCCAGAAGGATGACTCATTATGCAAAGAGGGTCTCTCAACCTGTCTGACCAGCTACCAGGAGAGAGACAAAGGAAGGGGAATGCCACCCTGGCTGGGGCAGGGCTGGAAGAGTTAGGTTAGTTTCTGTCTGGGATCATGGAGGAACCAGCCTAAGCCAGGGGCTGGGATTTAGGGGCCCAGTCTCCCCATCTCAAGGGGGCTGAGGCATCCTAGACCTGCCCTGTAACCAGATTACATCGGTGCTGTGCTGTGCTGTGCTGTATCCTGGAGAAGGAATAAACTCCTCCATTCTACGGGCTGGTGGAGTCTGTTCGTGCCATTACGGGGTGCAGGAGTCAGGGGACCCCAACGCGTCACACTGGTGTCAGAAGTGGATGCACTGCACCCCGTGGATGGAGCATCCAGCGGCGAGCGACTAGGCGCAGTAGAAGCAAGAGCCATGGAACCAGGCGTGCTGGAAACAGAGCGAAGCGGTTCCTGAGAATCGTGGGCGCAGCAGCACTAGACTGGTGAGTCTGCACCGAGGGGACCAGCGGGAGATGGCCTATACCCAACTGCTGAAGGCAGAGCTGGTGAAGCTGTGCAGAGAGAGGGGCTTGCCTGTGCGGAGCGCAACCAAGGCCCAGCTGATTGCCCGGCTGGAAGAGAATGACCAGCCACAGGGCTGGGATCCTGACCCCGTGGGAACAGCCAGACCCCCACTGGGAGCGTGTCAGGCTCGGAGAGGGGGGCAGAGCGCTGGAGGCCGCCAAGAGACCGGACTGCCTCCCAGGGGAGCACTGCAAGCCGTAGTCCGCCCAGGGGTCCAACTCGCGGAGCTGCGGCGGCTAGAAATCCAGCTGCAGATGAAGGAATTGGAAGTCCAGGACCGTAGAGAGCAGCGACAGCATGAGCTGGCCATGGCCGAGCGGAGAAGCGGCAGGGCCCCAGCTGCGCCGAGTGCAGATGAGCCCCAAAGGCCCGGGGCGGCCAGATGCTTGGAGAAGCTCGTGGTGGCCCAATTGAAGGACATGGGCGACATAGACGGGTTCCTCAGCTCCTTTGAGAGGGCCTGTGGACTGCAACGGGTCCCCCCAGCTGACTGGCTGCAGGAGCTCATCCCCGCACTGAACCAGGAGGCCACCGGGGTGCTCAATCAGCTGGAAGACCTACAGCCAGGGGATTACTACCGAGTCAAGGACGCCCTGCTGCACAAGTTCGGGCTGACCCGAGATGTACAGGAAGAAGTTCCGGGAGGTGCAGAAGGGGCCACGGAGACCTATGTGGATCTGGCCTCCGCCTGGCGCAATACTGCCGCAAGTGGGTGTCTGGAGTCGGAGCCCAGACTGCAGAGGGGCTGCTCAAGCTGTTCATGATGGAGCAGTTCTATGAAGCATGCCCACCCAGATTGAGGCTGTGGCTCAAGGACCGAAGACCAGAGACCCCAGGAGGCCGGGAGACTGGCAGATGAGTTCACGGAGAGCCGGTCCGGGTGTGAACGGGAGTCCCGGAGAGAAAGGGAATCGCACAGAGACCGGATGTCGGCTGAGCGACGGAGGGAGTCAACCACGAGGCGAGCCCAAGGAACAGGACGTCTGTGCCCCAGAGAACCAGCCAGGGCCTGGACAGAGACAGCCCAAAGCCTAACTTGCCATCGCTGTGGGCAAAAGGCCACAAGAGGGCTCAGTGCACCAGGTCCCATGACCTGGGACTTTCCAGGGTTAACTGGCTGGGGCTGGAGGAAGGGCAGGCTGCCCCAGAGGCAGGGGCTGGCAGGCAAACCTCAGCTCAGAGTGGGGAAGGATGCTCAGTGCACCCCTGGGAGGTCTGACCCTCGGGAGGCGGATTTCTCCGTACCGGGTGGGGCAGGACGGCCCCTGCGGAGCGAGTGCCTCATACCCCTGGAGGTGGATGGTAGGAAGGTGACGGGTTTCTGGGACACGGGGGCGGAGGTGACGCTGGCCCGATCTGACATAGTGGCCCCAGACCGGATACTACCACACGCAGCTGACCCTGAAGGGCATAGACGGGTCCCCGTTTAAGGTGCCCGTAGCCAGGGTGCATCTGAAATGGGGGGCCAAGGGAGGTCTCAAGGAAGTGGGGGTGCACCCGCACTTGCCCACGGAGGTGCTAATGGGGAATGACCTAGAGGAGTGGCCCCAGGAATCCCAGCGGGCTCTAGTCACCGCCCAGAGCCAGAGCCAGCGAGGGGCTGGCAACCTGGATCCAGGGAAGGACTCCTGGCAGGGTCCTCAGGGTCCCATCACCGAGGACACGGGGTCCAGCCAAACTGGGACCCCGGACCTAGGCAAAGGTGGGGAACAGGTCCCGATCCCTGCCCCAGCGGCTGAATTCCAGGCTGAGGTGCAGGCAGACCCTCCTTGCAGAGGCTGAGGGACCAGGCTGGCCTCCGCACAGCTCAGCCCCTGGGGAGAGGAGGCCAGGAGAGATTCCTGTGGGAGCAGGGATTCCTGTTCCGGGAATGGCTTCCCAGGAAGGTGAGGGCATGGGGGTCCAGCGGCAGCTGGTCGCCCCCAAAAGTATCACCTCAAGCTGCTGTATTTGGCCCATAACGCCCCTGGGCCACCGGGGATCCGGAGCACCCGGCTGAGGCTGCTCCAACACTTCTACTGGCCGGAATATTCGCAGCCGCAGCAGCGGCACGGCCAGTCCTGCGACTCCTGCCAGAGGGGCGGGAAGGCCCAAGACGGGAGGAAAGCTGCTCAGGGCCCCTACCCTGTATAGAGGAGCCTCTGGGCTTGCTGAGAGGGTTATGGGAGGAAGACCTCCCGGGATGGAGCGTCGGGGTGGAGGCCGCCCTGGCTGTCCAGAGAAGGCTCGCTGGGCTCATGGCCCCGGCCCGAGAGACCCTGGCCAGAGATCAAGGCCAGCGGAAGGATGGGTGCGACCACAGAGGACAGGCCTGTGCCAGTCGCCCTGGAGCGATGCGGCGAGTGGACAGAGGGAAGCCAGTTCATGTGGGGCCTCGCCGTGGCCGGCCCGAGTCAAGGGGAGCACCCATGTCCCCAGGGCGGGTTCCCACGCAGAGGACCCGAACTTCCCTAGGTCACGAGCGGAGTGACCCTGCTCAGTTCGCTCTCGGAGGGGGGAGAACTGTGACGTAGTGGGGGTATCTGGCTAGTTCCTATGCTGGCTCTGTGGTAATCCCCAATGGCTGCCATCGGTACCACAGCCCAGAAGGATGACTCATTATGCAAAGAGGGTCTCTCAACCTGTCTGACCAGCTACCCCCCAGGGAGAGAGACAAAGGAAGGGGGAATGCTGCCTGGCTGGGGCAGGGCTGGAAGAGTTAGGTTAGTTTCTGTCTGGGATCATGGAGGAACCAGCCTAAGCCAGGGGCTGGGATTTAGGGGCCCAGTCTCCCCATCTCAAGGGGGCTGAGGCATCCTAGACCTGCCCTGTAACCAGATTACATCGGTGCTGTGCTGTGCTGTGCTGTATCCTGGAGAAGGAATAAACTCCCTCCATTCTACGGGCTGGTGGAGTCTGTTCGTGCCATTACGGGGGTGCAGGAGTCAGGGGACCCCAACGCGTCGTCACACAAACGTTGAGTTATCAGTGATCTTTGACTTAACTTTTGCTTTCAAGTGCACAGTCCTGTAGAGTTTTCCATCTGATTTTCTACTGACATGTACATTCTCAATATTATCTAACAAAGCCTGATGAAGCAGTAGAGAGAAGAATATTCAGAAGAGAATTGTGCCAAAACACATACTTGTTTGACACTACTGGGATTTCAAAACTATTAGATTGATCACTGTCATGGGGACTGCATTATTCATGTTAACATGGAAATATTGAATTAAACTGTGGAGGACTGGGGACAATAAATTGTCTCCAATGCTGCAAAGACCATTTCTGCTGACCAAGTCAAAAGCCTTTGTAAGATCTATGACGGTCATGCAAAGAGGATGGATGCAAGCCTTATGCTGCAAGTAATAGTATAAGTCCCTCTCAAAGTCTGATGATTGAAGGTGTGGAGGATTTTCGATTAACTCAGAGTATAGTTCTGCCAAAGAATTCACCTTCTTTGGATACTGAATAGATTGGAACAGAGGAATCAGAGAAAAAAACCAAACCCATGAAGCTAGTGTATGGGAGTCTGTAGGAAAGTCAGCCCCAAGCATTAAAATACAAGACAAGCTCAACAAAATCCTGAGAGTTTTTAAGAAGATTTGGATTATTTTTATTTGCCTTCTCAATTTGAGTTTTTGGAGTTCACGTTTTCAGGCTTTTCTTTGCAATCAAGGAGGCTTTAAAAAAAATACCAAAAGGGTATTTTTAAAGCTGATATGCTCACATAATTACATTGCTTCAAAAGCTGAGGCTTTGAAGAAAAGATTATTTTGTGATTAGTTATCAAATCACAAGAGTTAAATACTAAGGCTGAATCTCCTCTTATTCATACTAATGCAACATTTATTTCTGTGGCTTTTCTCAAAATTTACAGTGAGAGAAAAATCAGATGTGGAAGTGTTGTGGAAAGTCTGGTGAGAATGGATTAATAGAATCAGATTTGGACATGAGGATTGTGAGGTAGCCCATAGAAGTCCTATATTTAAATACTAGAAAATTTATCCAGTGTTGCTCAGATCCTTACCTCAATTTTTGTTTTTCTTCATTTAAATCATTGCTGTGGGGTGGGGCTGGGGTTAAGGGATTCAGTATGCTGGCTGCCCCAGGGAGAGAGGACTACCCCAAACCTCTCTCACCACAGCACCTTGGGGCCAACGTCACTGCTGCTGCACCAGGCACAGGTGGGGTGGGGGGGGGGGAGGGAGGAGAATGTCCCCCTAGCTAGGGGATAGACCCACAGACAGTCAAACTCTCTGAAATATATAGTAGATACCTGTCCCTTTCTCTACCCCTGTCCCCTGCTGCCCCAAAGGGTTCATAGCTGTCCCTGTCCCCTTCTCTGGCTCCCTGCTGCTCCTCTGTGGTCATGATCTAATATAATTGTCCCTGTTTTCAATCCCATATCCCCTGCTGCCCTCGTGTGGTCATTATATAGAAGACCCCTCCCTTTCTGTTTATGAGAAACAATCCATTTTAGGTATATCCCATTTTCATGGCACAAGCATGAAAAGTTATGATAAGAGGAAGCTGAATACTGAATTTAATGGTCCTAGCTCTCATGGTTTAGGAGGGGTCCTTGAACACACGGACAGAGACACACTGACAGAAGACAAACTCTCTCTGAAATATATAATAAATGTCTGAGATCAGGTCTCCGGAAGGAGTTAGAACAGGAACATGAAAAGGAATTCCTATACATTTTGAACCCAGTTTTATCAAATTGGGTGCTTCTCCCACACAGATCTCATTCAAATTCTCCACAAGTATGTCAAATTTATGCCTGAAAGGAATTTATACCCACTGAGGTTATGAGCAACTGAAAACAAGAGTTGGTGTTTTGAAAGTTCCATCTCAGCCTTAATTTAATTCATTGTTTTTATTGTGATAACACCATCATGGTAATTACTGATTTAAAGTAATTCCTGGATCCTGAAAAGAAATGTAGAAGGTATTTGCATCTACCACAGTCCGTTTAACTTATGACTGTGTGTTTGCATTCCAATGGCACAAAGTGCCTGCTGGAATGTAACTTTCATTTTCTGTGTAGATTGCTTTGGGAAAGAGACCAATTTCTTCAACCAAATTCTTCTAGAGAAGAAAGAAAATAGAAGGATAAAATTCCAATATAGTCAAGCAGCTATCTCATCACAACAGAATAACAATTGCAGTTGGTTTGGGATTCATTTTACCATACCGAAGACTATTCAATCATAATTTCCTAGTGTCTACAAAACTCGTCTTCAAATCCTTCTGTAAAAAAGGAGACTACAACTCACACGAAAGCAACTTAAAAAGATAAAATAGGGAATAAACAAATCAAAGGGGTTATTTTTTTCCTTGGAGACACATGAAACACAATACATAGAAGTTAATCCATGAATTCTCTGTAATCAGAATCACATTATGGGCCAAATCCAACAGGAGAGCATGTCTGCAAATGCTGTGAGGGCCACATTGCACAATAAACATTCCTCTAGATGTGTATGTCAGTTCTAGTATTTTGTTTTTCAGTATGTTTCTCAGTTCTTGCGGAGCTGCTCTTTTAAGGGCTAAAGCAATGCTAGATATATGGTGGATCCTCTTTTTGGTTTATATGCCACTGTCACCTTTTCTGCTGTCTGCACCCTGCTTACTTGTATAGGCCTAAGTAGGATTTGACTTAAAGCAACAGTAATCTTTTTTTTTCAAAAACAGATTGTTATATTTTCTTTGGGGGGACTTTTCAGCTGTCTTGCAGATGATCCCCAAATCAACAGAATTACTTTGCTTTTGTTTTGGTTGGTTTGTTTTGTTTGTACAATTTACCTACCAGCTCCTGCAATATTCCTTCTGCAATTTATCAAAAGGTGTTTGACCCAGAAAAACAAGAATTTTGATCATCTCAATGAGCCAGACTTACAGCAAATAATGAAAATCACAGTACAATATTTGAATCTGGGTTCTACTCCATCTCAGTGCCAAACCAAAATCTTGTTGTTGTTAGCTGATACCTGTTAACCAGCAGTTCATATATTAAAAATCGAATTGGGGGATTGCCTTCAATTTTTGCGCTGAAGAATTATAAGAAATATGGTTGCATCACACACAGTTGGTGTGGTGCATTGAGGATCTTTTTATCCATCCCTCTGAAGCATCAGGCCCTAGCCACTACAGAATGTCAGACTAGTTTGGCCTGAGATGCAGCATGAGAGACCTTGAGGGCTATATCTTACTTCCAGGCAGGTTTATCAAGATAGGAACAGCAATGGTCTGAGAGTCCCAAGTGTTAGGAACATGGTTTGCCCCCTTATAGGATGTTCAGGTCCTGAAAGCAGAGACATTGCAAAGCCCTGGGCCATTCAAGTAGAGATGGTTTCTTAGCTCCATGTTGGTCCTATGGCTATATGAGTGATATGAAACTGTACTCACATGAGTTGTTCTGCATGTCTCCCATGGGACGGAATAAGGTCCTATAGGGATAGAGTAAGCAGGTGTAGGTTACACTAAAAGAATCCGAATTTACAAGCACTCCAAATCCCCTCAGGCTTGAGGCAATGGGACAATGTCTCTGGGAATGGACAACTCCCTGGCTTATCCTAGCTTAGCTCACTGGCTTGAGGCCCTGTCTGCAGCATGCACCATGGTGTTGATGAGAGTATGCTAGAGATTTGGCACTTCTTCCTAGTTTTCTCACCCCATTTCAGCTGATTTGCTTTACCTCCTGCTTTCAAAACCAGATGGCAGCATTTGACTCTTTGTTCTTAAGTAGGACTAATGGAATGTAGACTCCCACACCATAATTCTTCAAATCACAATAGATTAAAGTGAGTAAAGAGATGGTCCTACTTCCCCAGGCATGAAATGAATCCGATTAAGAAGATCTCTTTATTTTATTTTTTCATTTACATCTAGAGTCTGGAAATTGCATTTTCTTAAAATAAAGTCACTTACCTTTGGATATTGTTCTGCATTACATTGGTGTAGCAATTACTACAAAAAAGAAATATATTTTGTCTTTCCAAATATTCATCACCAAGCAATCTCTTGAGAGAGAACAAAATTTGTCCGTGCCTCAAAATATGATAATTATATCTACATATCCTAAACATACACAAATATCAACAATATTTAGAAATAGTCATCTCACTAACAAATTTTTTAAAAAGCACAGGTGGCAATGGAGCCTATTTCCACACTGGCGTAATTGATCATTTGTGATTTTTGTGTGTGTGTGAAACTTGCAAGACAGGCAATCCCTTGGTGTATTGCAATAGAATGTAGTACAGATGTAAGGGAAATCTAAGTGTCATTCAGTAAGGAATCTGTAGGTATGATTGACACACAAAGCAAGATTTTTTGCCATTCTGATATGTGCTTTCTTGTCGACAGATATCTCAGACATATCATTGGAGTAATCCCTCCCTATTGTCATCTGTTAAGGAGATTTTTATTCTAATGAAAGCAATCTGTCTTGTGTGCAAATACTAGCCTTTGCCATTTGATATGCACAGAAATTCAATCAGATGCTTAATTACATCTTAACATGGATTCCAAACAGCTGGGTAATTCCCTTGTTTCTGATTAGAGAGATTACAAAAATAAAATCTAACATTGCATTTACATACAGCTCTAAAAGGAAACATTTGCACATAAGTTTTAGTCATTTACGAAATTCATGTCTGTTCAGCACTAGGGATCAAAGCTTTTAGCATGATGAATCACAGAGTGACAAGAGATTGAAAAAAAGGAAATAGCAAATGGAATGTGTCAAATGTTCTGCTTGCTGTCTGTGGAAGGCTTTAGCTACAAATTGTAGGTCCATAGATGTCTTTTGGTTCTGGAAATATTGTTTCGTGGTTTTTGTAATACGGAATTAGATTTAGTTTCTAAATCTCCATGTGTTCAATGAAGAGGATTTTTCAAACAGGTTCCACTTGGAATAGAAACTATTTAAAAAAAAAAAGATGATTTGTTAATAGTCACAAAAGAAGGATTTAACTCCTCCCTCTCCCCCCAAAAAATTTCAGTTGGGTTAAAAATTACATTTTTTATTTAAGATGAAAATAAATCATAAATAATTTCAGTGCTCAAAGGTTCTGTACTAGATCCAACATTGTTGACTACATGTATTTGCAGTCTAAACAAGGGAGGAGAACAATGGGGGTGACAACCTATTTTGTGTCATCTGCAAATTTTAAGTCCAGAGAAGACTGTGAGGAACTTCAGAGATATCTGACTAATGAATGGGCAAAACAGTGGCAAATAAGCCACAATTGACAAAAAGCAAATCACACCAAGGAGAGAAATTTAAACAATTACACATTTCACAGAATTCTAAATGAACTATATCAATTAAAGGAAAAGGGCTTGGACTTGACTGTAAACAGCTCAGTGAAGACCTCTGGTAAACACTCAACTGTGGTTGAAACAGTAAACAAGGTATTGGGATGCATAAGAAATGTACTAGTAGAGAATAATATTGACAATAGTAGAACTCCATTATGTCACCAAAAGATTAATCCTTACCTGGAACACGATCTTCTGTACTACTCACCTCATCTCAGAAAGGATATTGCAGTAGTGCAGTGTATTCAGAGAAGAGCAATGGGACTGTTTAGGAGCATTGACAAACTCTCAGATAAAGGACGATTGAAAAGATTAAGAGTTTGACTGTGCAAAGGAGGCAAATTGGCAGTGTCATGATAGAAGAGTATGAGGTAATGAATCATATAGTAAAGGTCGATTGTGAGTTTCTCTTCTTCCTGCCTTGTAACTAGAGATGGTCAAAACTTGAACTGTGCATTCCCTGAGGATATCTGACATCAACATTTCCTTTCATCCTGAATATGAATAAAAAGTCAGTTTCAAAAATTGCCATAAAAAGAACTTCTGAAACATTTTGTTAAAATATCAAAATGGTTTTGCTGATGTACACAATTTTGAATTCTATTTTAATTATGAGTATAATGTAAAAGTCAAAAACTGAAGCAAAGTGCTTTGACTTTGTGGAAATGAAGTGCTTTGATATTTTTGTTTAAAAAATAACAAAATGATAGATTCATATGACCCATTTTGGTACAGTCCAGTAGGTATTTTATCCCCAAAACTGTTTCATCTGAAAAATTCCAGTGAGCTCTATTCAGAACAAAAGAAGGCAAGAGAAATGCAGCTGACCTGACAACAAAGAAATTCAAAATTTATGGAAAGTAAAAGCTTTTCCAACAGCATGTATTTGAACTGTGGGATTCTTAGCTGAGGGTTTTGTTGAAGCCAAGAATTTAGCAAGATTCAAATACAGATTGGACATCTTATAACATGAATGTCAAGAGGTATAATAGTTTATGCTTTTAAAAAGTGTTAGAAGGTGTGTAAACTCTTACACTTCCCTGTTAAAACTATTTCTGGCTATTTGGAGATTAGGATAAGACTTTCATGTGGGACTGTTTACCATATATCTGTCTACTGTGGTATTTCTATGAATTTCTACTCCTTGTACTGGACACTTTCAGAGTCAAAATGTTGAACTTTATGGACCTTGAGCATAGGCACTGACTGAGTACTTCAGGGCTTGTGAATCCATAGGAAAAAAAATACTGGGTGCTCAGTACACAGGGGAGGGTCATCCAATCCGCTTCTGCATGCATACAGCCTCATCAGCGGTTTCCAGGTGCTGCAGACAGTCAGCTCTCCCCATCTGGCCAATCAGCTCTGTATTGCAACACCTCAGATCATCTGTTTGGCCGGAAGCCAGTTCAGATGTTTTCCCAGTATGTGAGGGCTGCACTTCTCAGCCCAGGAACACAGGAGTTGGAGCCTTTTGAGGCAAGAGAGAGCCAGGTTGGGGCTTAGCAGGGATATAGGCAACTTCTCAGCTGGTGGTAGAGGGGTGGGGACAGACAATGTAGGCAAGCCAGCAGCTTCTTGGCTGGCTGCAGAGGGCTGGGAAAGATGGATATGCAGACCAAAGGGATTCAGTATCTGGCACCCATTTTTGGCATGAAGACTGCAAATTCCCATATTTCCTTTACCCTGAGATCTATTCAGAACCTCCCAAGTCGACTCAGTAGCTTATGTGCTTTCTCACAGTCTGTGGGGCCAAGATTGGACACCCACTAGGACTAAAAGTCATCACCTATGACACTGAGTCTGAAGCAGTATGACTGTTTCTAATGTGAAAATACAGTGTTTAGCCAGGTAAAACACTCAGTGAAGTCCCACTGATGTTTAAAGCAGTGAGAGTTTTGACTGTGTTAGGAGTACACAATTGGGCACATTACATTTGTCTTTATCTGATGGGGAGAGGGAGGCAGAATCTTTTCCTAGTGTGAATTCAGAAATCTTCAGTGTGGTTCTTGTGATGCTATATTTCCCTCAACCCAAACCCAGACTGAACTGCATTTGAGCATCAGAAAGGATTTTTTTTAAATGCTAAGCATACATGCTCTGCAGTTCAATGCACCCTGTGACTATCCACTCTAACACACCAGGGCAGGATGTCTTACAAAGACAATTGGTCATGCCCTTCTCACCAGAACAGCAGAGGTAATTTTGAGGAAGTGAACATAAGAACATTAGAACGGCCGTACTGGGTCAGATCAAAGGTCCATCTAGCCCAGTATCCTGTCTGCCGACAGTGGCCAGCACCAGATGCCCCAGAGAGGGTGGACCGAAGACAACAATCAAGCGATTTGTCTCCTGCTATCCCTCTCCAGCCTCTGACAAACAGAGGCCAAGGACACCATTTTATCCCCTGGCTAATAGCCTTTTATGGACCTGACCTAACCTCCATGAAATTATCTAGCTTCTCTTTAAACTCTATTATAGTCCTAGCCTTCACAGCCTCCTCTGGCAAGGAGTTCCACAGGTTGACTACACGCTGTGTGAAGAAGAACTTTCTTTTATTAGTTTTAAACCTGCTACCCATTAATTTCATTTGGTGTCCTCTAGTTCTTCTATTTAGGAACTAATAAATAACTTTTCTTTATCGGCCCTCTCCACACCACTCATGATTTTATATACCTCTATCATATCTCCCTCAGTCTCCTCTTTTCTAAACTGAAAAGTCCCAGTCGCTTAACCTCTCCTCGTAAACAACCTCCTCTCTCTCCTATATAGGACCGTTTTCCAAACCTCTCTAATCATCTCTTAGTTACTCTCTCTTCTGAACCCTTTCCAAGGCCAAAATATCTTTTTTGAGGTGAGGAGACCACATCTGTACACAGTATTCAAGATGTGGGCGTACCATAGTTTTATACAGGGACAGTAAGATATTCTGGGTCTTATTTTCTATCCCTTTCTTAATAATTCCTAGCATCCTATTTGCCTTTTTGACCGCCGCTGCACACTGTGTGGAAGTTTTCAGAGAACTGTCCACGATAACTCCAAGATCTCTTTCCTGATTTGTCGTAGTTAAATTAGCCCCATCATACTGTACGATAGTTGGGGTTATTTTTCCCGATGTGCATTACTTTACACTTATCCACATTAAATTTCATTTGCCATTTTGTTGCCCAATCACTCAGTTTGGTGAGATCTTCTTGGAGTCCTCTCAGTCTGCTTCTGTCTTGACTATCCTAAACAGTTTGGTATAATCTGCAAACTTTACCACCTCACTGCTTACCCCTTTCTCCAGATCATTTATGAATAAGTTGAACAGGATTGGTCCTAGGACTGACCCTTGGGGGACACCATTAGTTACCCTCTCCATTCTGAAAATTTACCATTTATTCCTACCCTTTGTTTCCTGTCTTTTAACCAGTTCTCAATCCAAGAAAGGACCTTCCTCTTATCCCATGGCCATGTAATTTACACAAGAGCCTTTGGTGAGGGACCTTGTCAAAGGCTTTCTGAAAATCTAAGTATACTATATCTACTGGATCCCCTTGTCCGCATGTTTGTTAACCCCTTCAAAGAACTCTAATAGATTAGTAAGACAGGATTTCCCTTTACAGAAACCATGTTGACTTTTGTCCAACAAATTATGTTCTTCTACATGCTTCACAATTTTATTCTTTACTATTGTTTCGACTAATTTGCCCGGTACTGAAGTTAGACTTACCGGTCTGTAATTGCCCGGATCGCGTCTAGAGCCCTTTTTAAATATTGGTGTCACGTTGGCTACCTTCCAGTCATTAGGTACGGAAGCCGATTTAAGGGATAGGTTACAAACCACAGATAATAGTTCAGCAATTTCCCATTTGAGTTCTTTTAGAACTCTTGGATGAATGCCATCCGGTCCCGGAGATTTGTTAACATTAAGTTTTTCTATTTGTTCCAAAAGCTCCTCTAATGACACTTCAATCTGGGACAGTTCCTCAGATTCATCACCCACAAAGGACGGTGCAGATTTGGGAATCTCCCCAACGTCCTCAGCCGTGAAGACTGAAGGAAAGAAATCATTTAGTTTCTCCGCAATGGCTTTATCGCCCTTGATTGCTCCTTTTATAGTTTGATCGTCCTAGGGACCCACAGGTTTTTAGCAGGCTTTCTGCTTCTAATGTACTTAAAAAACATTTTCTTATTTCTTTTTGAGTTTTTGGCTAGCTGTTCCTCAAAATCTTTTTTTGCTTTTCTTATTACATTTTTACACTTGATTTGACAGTGTTTATGTTCCTTTCTATTTATCTCACTAGGATTGGACTTCCACTTCTTAAGATACCTTTTTGTCCCTCACTGCTTCTTAAAAGATACCT
Source organism: Rafetus swinhoei (assembly GCA_019425775.1). Taxonomy (NCBI): domain Eukaryota; kingdom Metazoa; phylum Chordata; order Testudines; family Trionychidae; genus Rafetus; species Rafetus swinhoei. The sequence continues at coordinate 181,392,844 of CM033437.1, read as the reverse complement.
TTTTGTTCCTCTCTGCTTCAAAAGTTTGTTTTGCTTTTGATAAGAGCAAATGGCCAAAAGGGGGGAGCTTGATAGCTTTTTACTCTCCTCTTGAGAGTGAAAGGAAGTGGAGGGTAGGAATTTAATTTTGGCTTCTTGTGCTGTTATCTGTCCACTTGCCTAGTAGCACAGCCAATGTGTTGGTTTTGTCCTTCAAATTTTTGTTGATAAAGTCCTTGAACTCATAAAAATGTTAATCCCAAACACTTTTACTTTAAAAATCATAATATGTTGTCAGATAAATTATATCTTTGCAAAAAGTGGAAACTATCCCTTATATTTTGTCAGTTTCCTCATTGAAGTCATTTTTTTTAAAAAAAAGCTAATGTGATATGTGAAAGAAGGTAACAGACAAGCCTGGGAATGCTGTGCCATATTTTTTGCAGCAACCAGAGATTACAGATAAATTTTCTCTAAAATGGTATAATCATAATGAAAAAAGCAACTCCAAATATGCTCAAATCTGCACATGTTGCTTTATAGCTAATAGATTAGTTCCCTGTGCTGCTATCATGGAAAAAATGCAGTCATTGTTGACTCATATTATGGACATCAATTGTGTTCCACTGAATTGGACACATTGCCTTCAGATGATGTGTAATTGCATATGCAAACTGGCATAGTTACTGCTATTGTGATTAGTGTTCAGCAGCTAATAGGTGTATGTCATTGAAAAAATGTTTTGGGAAAAGATGTGAGTATTTATGGTGAGTCCTGAATAATTACAGCCCTCACTGAGATCCACAAGAAGCTGCTGGTTTTGTACCTATTTCCCTTGAAATCACAGCTCAATGAATAGTCCCAAGCATTAGATAATGATCATTGTAATTGTTTGTATAATGGAGGCCATGTCAAAATAAATTACAGTATCACTAGTGCAACAGTATAGTTCTGGTTGAGAAAGCATTTCCATTATGAGCCCCTCATTTTGCAGAATAAATGACATGAAAGATGGAAAAAATATGGAGCCAGTGCAGAATTGTGCCCCGCATAATATTTTCTAGTTATGTTTTCAAGTACAAATAAAACTTTCAGAGAAAATGGTAAGTACCCCAAGGAAAAAATGATATGCTCAAATTTGATTACATAGTAGAGGGTAGGCTTTTTTTGTTATTGTTGCTACAATATTGACTAGCTGAAACATACCTGTTCCAATAGAATAACTTGTTCAGAAACTTATTTCACACTTTACAGACTTCACATCCGCATGAAGCTGACGGTGATAACTAATTCCTCTGGTTCTCAATATCGAGAGTTGAAAAGAAGGTCTTCTGTAGTCCTGCTGTGTAATTAATAGTTTGCAAATGATCATCACCTATTTGTAGGAGCAACAGTACTAGGTTTGGAGTAAATAGTTTGTATCTTTTTTTCCAAAAATAAAATAAAATTGCTCCCAAACTACATTTGTTTAATATAAAACATAAATAGTTGCACTCTAGACTTTTTTCATCTAAGGCAGAGGTGGGCAATAATTTTTGAGCAGGGGCTAGTTCAAAAATTTCTGAAGTGATCACGGGCCACCCCAGAAGGAGCGGGGCCTTGAACAGAAGGGGCGAGGCCTCAAACAGAAGGGGTTGAAAGGGCTCACACCTCCCCTGCAGCTCCCAAGCAACACGTTAGCTGGAGATGGGAGCTGCAAGCCCTTTCAATTCCTGCTATTTAAGGGGTTTACTGCTCCTAGCCTCACTGCTAGGATGTTGCCTGGGAGCCGGGGACACGTGAACCCTTTCAACTGCTTCTATTTAAAGGGCTCACGCATTCCCTGTGACTGTTGCCTGCCAGCTATGGGAAAGGCACAAGCCCTTTTAATAGAAGCAGTTGAAAGAGCTTACGCAGCCCCGGTTCCCAGGCAGCGCGCTAGGGGTCAGGGCCAGGAACAGCCTCATGGGCCAGATCAAAGACGTAGGTGGGCCGAATTCGGCCCACTGAGTGGCTTTTGCCAACCCCTGATCTAGAGGATTTGGTAAGGAGTGATCTAGTTCCTCTACAACTAATGCTTTAGCTACATTACTGCTAACCTGAGAAAGTTACTGTGTGATTCTCAAACAATTAGTTGTATACTAATAAGCTGCTTGCAATGTACTTCAATTACAGTTTGCCAGATAGTCATTGGATATGGCTTGGTTTTTAAGGTTCAGTGAGATCTACAAAAAAAAGTCAAGTATGAAGATAATGAACTAGGAAAAATATGGTCAGAAGCAAGTGTCAAAATCCTGCTCCAGCTGAAATCAGTGAGAGGTTTGCCATTGACTTAATTGGAGCTTATATATGGTCAGAGGGAGAAGCTGGAGAAGGTCCACAGAGGACTTCAAAAGCAAAGGAGGAAGTTTTGAACTCTGGAAATGAATTGGTGAAGGGCGTAGGAACAGTCAAATTGTTTAGGGCTGTGGAGCATATGGCAGAAATTCTTTGGATAACATTTCAATTTCAAGAGTTTTGAATTAGAAAATGACTAGTTTGTGAAATAGACCCACACAATGTGCACTCTAAATATCTGCTAATTTATATCTAAGAATAATTTGATTGCATTTTCAGTTTTCTCACTCTGAGTATAGAAAAATATACTACAAACTTTGTATGACAATAATAAATTCCATCACTTTAGAGGAATCCATTATAGTTTGTAATATTACACAAGACAAAATTCAAAAATAGTAAAGATAACGAATCTTCAAAATTGCCTAGTAAACTCTCTTAAACTCTCTCTCTCTCCCTCTCCAATTCTGAAATTTCCTAAGCATTTTGGAGCTGCTCCAACTCCCATTGTAATCAATAGAATAATTTTATTTTATGTTTATGGAACTTTGATAGACAATTGTAATTTCCCTAACTGCACTAGAACTATTATGATTGGCTAAAAATGTACTTTAAAAATCACATGCTAGATGGTCAACTAGGTAATTATATACTTTCTGAAAATTAGTATGAAATTTTAAAAAAAACTGTTCCAAAACCCACTGAAGTCAGGGAGTCCTTCTGTTGACTTTGATGGGCTTTGGATCAGGCCCTAAATACCTTTCACCGCTAAATATTTTCTTTCAAATCCCCTGATAAAGGACTAAAAGGTTTATGTTGAAGTAGTTTATATATCATCATGTCTCAGTATTAACAAGCAGTCAAGGAAGCCAAAATACTAGAAACATAAAATAGACTACTTGAATCAAGCAGTTAAAAGCACATCCAAACATATTGTATTCTATAGCTGTATAATTTCAACCATATGCTATGGTACAAGAGGCAAAGTGCTACTATCTAGCGTTGATTGTTTTAATTTTTTAAAAAAAGGTTTTTTTGAGAAAAGATTGCAATAGGACAATAGAACTACTGGGGGTAGCACAACCACCATTTGTATTTCGTTATGATTATTATGAAAAGTTTTTGCTTCATTCATTATAACTCCATTCATAGCATAAATCCCACCAAAATGTTTTCAAAAACTCTGTTCATGAGGTCAGGAACTTGCGTCTGGTAATATGTTATGCTTCCCTTACTAAGCTAATGTGAGTTTTGCCACTTATTTCATACCAGCCAGGATTTCACCCTCAAGTTAGTCTTATTTTATGTTTGTCTTCAATATTGTTTGTCCTATTTTATTACCTAGCATTCCCTTCCACCTTGACTTACTTACAGAGTCCTTCACACGTACACCATATCAGTAGTTCAGTATATGTGGGCTCAAAAATATTTTTCTAGCAGTATCATTTTAATAATGGAAAATGTTAAGAACTATGCATTATTTACCCAACCCATCCTAATCTAGTTTTCCGGGCTGACCCTTCTTGTCAGATAGGTCATGTAGCATCTCTTAGGCAATGCATATACTGACCTCTTTATGTGTTATGGGAGTTCTGGTGACATTTTAAGCTAAGACTACAATAAATAAATATCAACAAGGTGTCTTGCCAAGGGCTCAGTCAGCAGTCTTCAGAAATACAGAATGTAATTAGGAAGTATGTATAAAATTTCTTAGTGTACATGGAAGATGAAAAAAGATTCAGAGTTAGGAAATGTTCATATTATCTGGTATGCTTCAGATCTATTCAAGAATATAGATCACAGCCTATAATGACACTGATGTACAAAATATGTCCTTAAAACATCATCCAGTAAAATACATGTAATATCCTATTTTTCTGAAAGAAGCCAATAGACTCAGATGTTAGAATAAAAGTCCTTAATGTGATTTTAAGCAGTATAATGCAGTTTTGTCAAAGATATAAAATGGATCAAATATTATCTAGGCTTCTTTGCATTTAACCAATACTTTTACTTAAAAATATTTTTAACTTTAATACTTAAAGCTTGGGAATCTGATTGCATGGACAGTCAAATAGTTATTCATAAAATGATTCTAATACTGCAAGACAGTTGTAAAAAGCAGAAAACAATAAAAGTAACAAATTAAAGTATTCTATTAGTACTATGTATTTCCTCAAACAGGAATCACATTCAGAGAGGGAAAGGTATCAACTGAGGTAATGATCCTCACCCAGTGGTATGTGTACTCTTGGAGGTACATAAAGGTCTTCCAAGGGGTACAGCAACTCATCTAGATATATTCCTAGTTTTACAACAAACCACATAAAACGCACTAGCAAAGTTCTAAAATTTCCTTTAGACAATGACTTCTGTATACAATTCTATATAGCATACATTAAAATGTAAGTGCAATATTTATATTCCAGTTTTATAATTGAATGGTAAAAAAATGAAAAAAATTCAGTCATAGAGTACTGGGACACTTTTGTATTTTTATTACTTATTTTTTTTAAGCAAGTCATTTTTAAGTGAGGTGAAACTTGAGGATATGCAAGACAAATCAGATTCCCAAAAGGGGTACAGTGATCTGGAAAGGTCGAGAGCCACACACCTAAGGGTCTCAGATGAAGATAGAAGCTAAAGACAGTCATATATCCAGTTTTGACATTTTCTCTGTCTTTTGGCAAGTCATTTCACATGTGTGCCTCAGTCTCCCCATCTATAAAAAATTATAAAAATACCTGTCTACCTCATAGTTTTGTAAATTAATTAGTGCTTGTGAAGTGCTTTGCCAGTGATGAATGTTGCATAAGTGTTAAATAGTAGTATAATAATTAATGATCATACTCCTATGAGTTTGTTAGCAATAAGGATATGCTAAAGAATGCTTTTTGGCTTTTGTCCTTAGCCAAATCTCAGAAGATGATGACTTGCTCCACCACTGAAGAAGAATAAGGTCCTGTTGATAGGATTTAAGAATTAGAGCATATATTTATTTAGCCTATGTGGCTAATACAGATAGGAAATATCTAACTTTCATTCTTTCTTTCTATTTCTTTCTATATAAATAATGGCATGCACTTTGGGAGAAATAATTAGTTTCCCCATAGGTATGTAGACCCATTCAGAGAATTTTCTGTGTATGGATTATTTTAATCCCACAATCTGTTTCCTTTCCAAACATTTGTATATTCTTAGAGTGTGTTTGATAACATAATAATAAAACAAAAACATACGGAAGAAATCTGAGGTAAAAATCTCTTCAGAAGTGTCCAACTGACTTGAGGGTTTAAGTCCCATTGATATTCCATGACACTTAGGATCTTAAAGGCCTCAGGACTACATCCTCCAAGGCAGTTAGGTGCCTAACTTGTCTACATAGTGAAATAATAAAAGTATGACATCTGATGTTCACTAACCATTCATTAGTTGGTCCATGTCCATTATTTGGTCTCTGTAGACCATGCCGGTTTGCACTAAAAGGTCCCTAGTATACTTGGATGTAGTATTGTTTCTACATTAAATGTCACTAGGAAACAAAGCCAATATCTCTTGCCTTTAACATCTGCATTTCCACATTAAAAGCTATGTATGGGACACACCCAATGCATTTAATTTCATCATCATGGGTCCTCCAATTGACAGGTACTTCTGCTGTTTATATAAAATCTTGGTTTCTTTTATTTCTGCTTCAGTTCATCTGATGAAGTGAGTTTCACCCACAAAAACTCATTATATTATATATATTGGTTGGTCTCTAAGGTACCACAGGACTACTCGTTTTTGAAGTTAATCTAACACAGCTCTGAGATTTTTAAAAAAATCTGGGTATACATCTAAGTAGGCACTTAGATACTTCTGAAAACGTCACACTTGGTGCAGTAGTCAGAAGCACGCACATGATTACAAAGACAATTCCTTTTATTGAAAGCAGCTGTTAAGCAGTTAACATAATTAAAATAGTCAAGCAGTTAACACAATTAACTATTATCACAGATTAAAGAGAAACAGAACTTCACATGGAATTGTGGTGTCTGCTCTTGTGAGGAAAACTCAAGATCTTATGCAGCTTCTTTCCAAGACTATATCTTTCTTTTGTCTCAGTACTGCCACCTATAGTCTTCCATATATTTTTGTCATTGTGAAGTACAGTAATTACTCATTTAACATGTGCCTGCTTAACACGTTTTTGCAATAGCATGATTTTTTGGGGGGAACGTTTTCTGAATAACACAACTGTCCCTGAAATAACACGAAAATAATCAAGTGGCGGACTACTTCGTGCAGCGGTAAAAGTTTGTGAAAACAGTGGTAATATGCATGAGCGGATGAATACACATGGTCACAGCGCTTCTCTGCTCACTCATGTGTTTATCTTTGTGTTTTAACAAACCACGGCGACTTGTGTTGCTAGAGATCTTGTGTTGCTAGATATCTAATGTTGACGTTGATGACCGAGCACCAACAAAAAATTGACTTTGCCACCACCACCTGAAATGCAACCCCCACCTTTTCCATTATTTTTAATGGGAAAATTGACCCCGCATGGCACGTTTTCGCTTAGCACAAACAGTTTCAGAAACACATCTATAGTGTTAAATGAGGAATTACTATATTTGCTTTTACCGAGCAAATAAAGTCTTTGAGGACACTGTCAATAGTTGCAGAAGTATGTCATTTTACTGATAGAATGTTGAAAGAGGAGAATAATAGCTCAAAGATTTGCAGGTGGATTGATTCAGTTGTCATTTTGAAGTCACAAAGAAGGTACAATCTCCTATTTCCAGTCATATAGTTCTGCGAATCTATATATACCTCATGAGACCAGAACCTTAGCTGTTGCTAACCCTAGACTGTCCCATTGAATTAAATGTAGCTACTGAGGATAGGGTTGTCAACTTTCTATTCGCACAAAACTGAACACCCTTGCCCACTCCTGCCCCACCTCTCCTCTGGAGCGCTGCCTCCCTCTCACTACTTCATTCCCCCTCTCTTTGCTCACCCCATCCTCACTCACTTTGACTGGGCTGTGGCAGGGGGTTGGAGTGTGGGAGGGTGAGGGCTCTGGCTTGAGGTGCAGGCTATGGAGTAGGAATGGGGATCAGGAGTTTGAAGTGCAGGAGGAGGTTCTGGGCTAGGACTGAGTTTCAGAGGGTGAGTGGGTGATCATGGCTGGGTTAGAGAGGGGGTGCAAAAGGAAGTCGGGGTGAAGGCTTGGATGGTGCTTATCTGGAAGCAGTGGCAAGTCCCCCCTTTTGCTCCTACATGGAGCCACAGTCAGGCAGCCCTGAGTGCTACCCTCTCCATAGGCCCCCGTCCCTGCAGTTCCCATTGGCTGCCGTTCTTGGGCGGTACAGCATGCAGAGGCCCCCAACTCCCTCTACATGTAAGAGCTAGGGCAGGGACATGCCACTACTTCCTGGAGCTGCACAGAGCCAAGTCAGGTAGGAAGCCTGCCTTAGCTCTGCTGTGCCACTGACTGGTGCCACTTACTGGAGCCACCAGGGTCACTATTTGACTGGGCCTTCTGGTCAAAAACTTTACACTTGGAAACCCTACTGAGGATTAAGGTCAGTACTGAAGCCATTGTACTGTAGATCAGCGTATATATATGTTAAGAGATCCAGAAAACTGCTTATGTTTTAAAGGAGTTTTGTTATATGAATTAATTAAACTAAATACATATAGACATACATAAAGAGTTGAATTTTATCTCACTTTTAAGATGAAGCATGAGCAACGCTGGATTCATGAAGATACTGCATAGTTAATAGGTTTATCTCTCTGTCATGAGAAAACAGCAACAGGCACAAAAGAGACATCAAATAATAATAGAAAATTGAATGACAAGGGTGCACCATCATCACACGCATACCCACCATAGGCGTGCGCAGGTGTGCCAGGTGTGCCCAGGCACACCCTAATGTCTCAAAAAAAAAGTGGCTTTGCATTTTAATTTAATCGCATGATATGCTCTTTTAGTTTTAAAGTATGGATTGTTGTATTATGCAATAAGCGCTGAATGTAGAAATGTATAGAAAGCCCGCGTTCGCTCACAGCATGTCCTTTATGATTGAGTATTCAATAAATGTTCACCTTTAAAAAAAAAAAAAAATTCCCTGGGTGCACACCCTAATGAAATGTGCTGCGCACGCCTATGACACCCACACACAGGTTCTAGGCATGAATAATACAGAAATCCAATGTATTATAACAAAATAAAATCCTTTTAAAATAAAAAGCCAGAAGAACAAATCTGGAAGTCCTGTTAAATAAAATATCTAAAAATAGGGGGAGGGAAAACAAGAAGAAATGTTAAAAATGGTGGGAAGAAAGTTGTTTTGTTTTCACAGCCAGAAGACGAGAGAAGAGTTATATGATGAATGAAGTACCAGTAGACTACTGAATCATTCTAATGTTGTATGGACACAAGTGCTTTGCTGATTCTGGGTCTCTGAGTACACTTGAAGCCAATGTGATTTAACCATGTACTTAAGTGCTTTGTTGAATCCAAGCCCAAGCTGTACTATTGTATTTTGACTTTTTTTTTCAACCTTAGCTAGTATTCTGTTTTACAGACTGGGGGGGAAAAAACTAGTATATTGGTTAGGTGACTTGTCCAAGGTCACACTGGGGCAGAAGTGGGAAACTAGGGCCGGCAGGCTACATCTGGCCCATCAGCTGTTTTAATCCGGTCCTCGAGTTCCCACTGGTGAGTGGGACCTGGGCTCGCCCTATTCTGCACGGCTCCCGGAACGCACAGCATGTCCCCTTTCCAGCCAGTTCTGGTGCAGCAAGAGGGCTCTGAGCATGACTCCCACCCCAAGGACTATCCCCACAGTTCCTATTGTCTGGGAACTACAACCAATAGGGGCTGCAGGGGCGGTGCCAGTAGATGGGGAGGCAGTGTACAAACACATGTTGCTACTTCTGGGAGCTGCCTAGGTAAGCACAACCTGGAGCCTGCACCCCCTGAGCCCCCCTGTCCAAGCCTTAATCCCCTCCCCTCTCCTATCCTCCAAACCCCTCAGTCCCAGCCCACAGCACCCTCTTGCACCCTATACCTCTCACCCCCTCCCTGGAGCCCTTGCACCCTCACACTTCAACCCTCTATTCTAGCTCAAAAAACCCCACACATCTTTCAAACCCCTCCCCCCAGAGCCCACACCATCACTCCAATGTGGAGGGAGATGGTATGAGACTAGCCACAATGGCATGTAGCCAGTCTGTGCCTGCCAACCGCAAATATCTCCAATGGTTAGTAATGGCACATGAGATGTAAAGGGCTCTGAGCTACCACGGATAATTCTTTCCCAGGTGTCCGGATGGTGGGTCTTGATCATGTGCTCAGGGTTACCTGTTTGGAGTCAGGAAGGAATATTCCTCTGTGTCAGACTGACAGAGATCCTGATATGTTTTCACCTTCTTCAATAGCATGGGGCAGGTGTCACATTTAAATTAGTGTAAGTGGCAGATTATCTGTAACTTTAAGTCCTTAAATCATAATTTGAGGACTTTAGGAACTCAACCAGAAATTGGGATCTATTTCAGGCAGGGGTGCATAAGTGTCTACGATCTGAAATGTGCAGGAGATCAGATTAGATGATCACAATGGTCCATTCTGACCTTAGTCTGAGTAGGTAAGCTTAGAATCCCTGGGTTTGATTCTCCAGTGCCTTGAACCACATATCAATTACAATTAAAGCACATATTAAACACTAACCACTCTGCACTAATTTGGCACTGATATAAACAATGAAGCATGGTTTAAGCCAGTTCAGAAATGTCTATTGTTTTTGTTCAATTGTGTCTTTACAGTGACACAAGGATGAATGAAAGCTTACAGTAGTATATTTCCCTGGGAAAGGGAAAACCATTTCAGCTATAAAGCCTTTCTCTTAGATCATTTGGAAAGTGTATCTGGCCTCTCTAGATTTACAGTTCTGCAGGGGCATTCACAGTCACCGATTATTTATACAGTCATCAGATACAAATTGCATTTCTTTTGCCTTGAAGTCCACTTCTTGAATATTCCTGAAGTCTGACTTGAACATTTATTGTATTTTAATTATTAAAAACATGGTTCTACTGCTTCCTAGTGGTTAGTGATGGAATCAAAATGTCATTTTTTGCTGTAAAACATACCTTTTAAAATGTGATCATACAGTATTTTTATATCTTATTCTTCAAGCTGGGGTTGTAAAACTCTTTTATGATCATAGTTCCTTGCGTGGTAAATAATCCAGTTCTCTACATGAGATGACAGACACTGAGAGAATTACTGCAACTGTGCTGTACAAATCATCAGTAAGAATGACCAGTGACTGGAATATGTACAGCTGCAGGGCCCTGCAACTGATTTTTAAAGTGAATATTAATATTTGAGAAAGGGGTCATTTTAGCCCTGGAGGCTGAACCCCTCTCTCCACACTACAGCACAGGCAATAGCAATGAAAACTGTGACACTTTACTGTACAGATGTGCTATATTTTGTGTATAGTTTGGAGGCGGTCACCTCCCCACAAGTAGCGAATAGCTGAGCTCGCTGTTCGTTCTGAGAGTTAGCTCTGATGACAGCCATTAGTGTATCTGCACCAGTACAAACCTCTAAGTATAAAAAAGGAAAGCTGCAGAGCATTTGCTTGGAACCAAGGTTAAGCTACTCCATCATGGGAAATATGGCTCTGTTTCTATACTATGTTCAAGACTATGGCTGAATGAAATCCAGGATCAGAGAAGGAGCCTCCCCCCCCCAATTCATTCTGGTCCCCGGATGGTCCAGTGGCTGTGCAGTGCTGCAGGGGGTCCAGGTGCCATGTATTGAGACCTCACCCCAACTTCACCTGCAGTGTTGGCCAGACACTTCTGATTCCTATTTCTGCATGGAGAGGCACGTAGAGGTGAGGTTGCCAGAGGGGGAAACCACACGGCATCAAACACCAGAGCCCCTTCCGTGCACCAGGCAGCAGCGCAAAAACAACAGGAGCTCCTTCTCCACTTGAGCACTTGCCACCGTTCCCTCTGATAGGCAGCCAGGTGGCAGAGAGGAAACAGCAGGGGTTCCTTCCTAGCCTGGGGCAGCTGCAGCAGGGGGCCACACCGGGCAGCCTCTTCCTGCAGCATCCAGCCCCTGCCAAATGCTGCCAAGTAACTCTTCCTCCTGCAGATAAGGAGGCATGAGGGACCAGGAGTGAAGAGAGGGTAGCCACTTACAGGATTGTGGGGGAAGGGAAGCCCCAGAAACCCTTTGCTGCATGGGGCACCCAGAAAAGGAAGGCTTGGCAAGGAAAAGCAAATGTAGCCATCACACTATAAAATACAAAAGAACATCACCTCACCTGGGTGTGTGTGTGTGTGTGTGTGTGTGTAAGTAACCCACACACCTAGTGTGGTTACTGAGCGATGCAAGTGGTACCTAGACCACAGCAACAGTTAAGACCAAGAGACTTCTACAGCACAGGCTAGGAGCCAGCTGGCTTTTAGTTCAGAGGCTAGAGGCTCCTGTTCTCAGCTCCAGAGATCCCAGGTTCAAATCCACGTGGTGGTGATTACACATGCACGAATGCATGTCCACGCACCTCAGTTCAGGCCTTTTTTTTCTTCTTTTTTTCTTGTGTGGCCCCCAACTGAATTTTCTGTGGGTTAGTGGCTCCCTACCCAAAAAAGGTTCCCCACCCCTGGTTTAGTCAAAGCCTTAGCCATGCTGATATTTCCTGCAAGCATGCTAATACTAGTTGTTGAGATGTGAGAGAGTAATTTGCTCACAGAGACTCTGAAAAAAGCATTAGGGTCATAAACTGGATTACAACACATGGTTTTAATGTTCCTTTATACAAATAAATGTTGTAGTGTGCTGTAGTGGCCAAATGTTTACTGTGGATAACAAGTATGATATGGTCATCTGAAATGACTAGAATGTGATTCTCCTCTCATTTCTATTACTTTTAAACCTGTGTAACTTCTTTGACTGTAGTGGATTCTAGGGATGTCAGTGGTTAACCAGTTAACCCTTTTCAAATGATGCTTACCAGTTACTGGTTAACCAGTGACCCGTCTGGGCTGGATCAGCCTCTCCCCTACCCAACATGGGTATGGAGCTGCTCCCTGCGGTGGGCCTAGCCTGGCCAGAGCAGCCTGCCATACCATGGGCAGGGGGAAAGTGGGCGATCCTGCCCCATTTAATGGTTAACTGATTAGATGGAATTTTACATCCCTAGTGGATTCTCCTGATTTACACCAGCATAATTAAAAGATTCAAGCCTTTTCTGCAGAATTCTGAATTTGTTAGGATGTATTATAAAACAACTGTCACATTAAGATGGGCTTGCAAAAAGCAGAAAAGAGTGATTGCAGGGTCCTTTTATTTTGGGGGGATGGTTGATCTCTGTGATATTCTGGAAAGAAACCCTGTGAACTCTGGAGGTGATCCTGTAAAGACAAACTTTTAGTTAAGGCACTGGGCTGGAATTTATTAAATCTGGTTGCAACTATCAGCTCTGCCTTCAAATCATAAGTTTCCCTTCTGAGAACGGAGGAGAAATTATTAGCTCCTGCAAGCCTCAGTTCCCCATCTTTAAAACTGAGTTGGTTTTTTTCTCCCACCTTTTGTTGGTCTTGTGGGCTTAGGGATAGATTCTGGTACTCTTAACTTATGTCCCATATTCCATAAGAGCCTCCCCTTAGCTTGATTGATTCTGCTAAAGTAGCGTGGTGCTGTTCAGTATGAGTGTGGAGACCAGAATCCAGAGCTTGATTTGCAAGCTCTTCTCTTCAGAACTTCTGCTTCTTATCTGTATAATCAGTATCTGTCACAATGGGGCTCATATTGCTTTTAGAGTCTATAAATCAGGACTCTCAAACTCCTGGTCTGCGATCCAGCCACTGCTGCCGCAGGGAGTGAGGGAAAGCACAACCGCTGTTACCACATAGCACCCCCTCCATTGATTTCCAAAACTGTGTGCTCAGGGGACAGGGTGCCAGGGGGAGGAGAGGGAAAGGCTGGGATTTGGGGTTCAGTAATAAACAGCCTCTGCCCCCACCTGCCAGCAGATTCAGGTCCGAATGTGCAATCGCTCCAGCTAGGACTGGCCTGCAGGCCAGGCGTTTGAGACCCCTGCTTTAGATAGACTCTGCTGTATAAAATACCTCATCATCAATTCTGCACTATTCTACAAAATGAACAATTTGGATTTTGTCAGGCTGTGTGAAACAACCACTTACAATTTTGAATTTACCCCATATCAAAGTTAGGTACAAGTTTTAGAATTGTCCACAAGCATCAGCCCATGTTCATGTACTTCCTTATCCCATACCTGGCTAACATAGTTACGTCTTCATAGGCAGCTGGCAGTGCACAGGCTGGGAAACCGCAGAACTGCTTGCTTCAGGTGGGTAACTTCCTTTTCAGGTGTGTGTAGCAAGCAGACCTTAGTTTATGACCACAGGGTTGCTCTGGAGTAATACATTGAGCTTTTAGACATACTTCCTTGTTTTCTCATCATAGTCAGCTATTAAAATACAGTAACTATGCCAGACAAAATGGGTTTTAGGATATTTTCTATCCAGGGTTTTACTTTTTCAATTCCTGTGACCATTAATGGAAGTTGTATGTTTAACTCCCCTGTGCATTGATTTGAAATAGATCCCTCTGTGTATAAATAGATATATCTAGAAGCAGTGTTACACAGAGCCTAGAATTTCATTATGGGAAATTAATTCAGCCTACAGCATGTCATATTTAAGACAGGTTGTTGTGAGTTCACAATAACCCATGACATTTCTATGATCTTTTATGTATTTTCAGCAGCCCACAAAAACCTTGATGTAATTTTTTGTTTTGGGTCACGTGTTAGTAGGCAGTGGCTCGTTCATTTTCCTCTCCTGAGTAATTTAATTTCCTCCACCTGAGCATAGTGGATTTTTCTGAAGTTATAAGGATACACATTTTTATTTATTTTTGCTGCAGGGCCATATATAGCGAATATTCATCCACACAAAAGATTTTACTATAGTTTTCCTCCCAAATAGGTGGGAAGGAGGTGACAGATTAATAGACCCCAATGAAAATCTGACTGTCTAGAAGCTCTGGGGAGCAAGCAGAACAGGAGCATTGGGATTCCTTGAAAGGATATTGAAAAAACTTTAAAAATAACCAATAGTCTTGCAGCACCTGAGAGACTAACAAAAAATGTCGATGGTATCATCTGAAGAGGTGGTTTGTGCCCATGAAAGCTCATGATATCACTGACAATTTTCTTAGTCTCTAAGGTGCTGCAAGGCTAATTGTTGTTCTTTACATTTTTTTTTCAGTTACAGACTAACACGGCTACTCCGCTGAATCTTTTGACAGGATATTGTGAGCACATAATTCTGTCCTGCCTCAAAGGGTGTGGTCCGACACAGTTGCTGACATTTTTATCCCTTCTGATCCTTGTGTGCCAGGTATATAAGGAATAACATTATGGTAGATTTTGTGTAGAGTTCTAAAGAGGATTGGATATAGAGCTTGTGGCAAGATCACACCCACACCCCGCAATAGTCTAGTCATTTGTATGTAAAGGAAAGTTTCTTGATTAAGACAGAAGATAATTATCCTGGGCCAGATCCTCTCAGCTTCATTTACTCTTAATAGTGCTTTATTCTGTGAGTTGTCCCATTGAAACCAATGGTGCTACTTACAGAGTGATCTATTGCTCATCATAAGTAAGACTAGGTGTTTCCCTGTCTAAGAATAAGAGAAACATTTTTTTCCAAGGGATTTGGGTTCCTATTACTTTTATTTATAGACACTATTTTTGAAGTTTGTTTGGGCCTGAAATTTTCCAACACAGCTGAATTCCAGAGACAGTTTCTATAACTATAGGTGACAAGCGATTTCCTTTCAGTACAGAATAATAAAACTTCTGTAAGTAAATAAAAGAAAAAATAGTTTTTCTATTTCTGAGGAACTGCAAAGAGTATCACTGTAGAGCTACTGAGTGAATTTCAGTTTTACGAGTTATTTGTGCTAAGTTATGCAAGGACCAATTCTGCCAATTTGTATAATACCTTAATCGCTTAGTAGTGTCATGAATTTTAAGGATACTAGTTACGGTGTATGGTACTATTCAATATGAGTTAGTGTTGGAACCTGACCCAAATTATGATTTAAAAAAAAAGGGATATTGGGGTCTATTTAAGTACTCAATAGACTGTATACCCTAGATAAGAATGGCCATACTAGGTCAGACCAATGGTCTATCTATAGCTCAATATCCTTTATATTACAGCAGCTATTGTTTGTTTGTTTGTTTTAAACCAGTTGTCTGTTAATTTCATTGAGTGACTCTCTTGGTTCTTCTGTTCTGAGAAGTGGTAAATAATACTTCCTTATTAACTTTTTTTATTCATTATTTTATAGATCTCCATCATATCCCTTCTGTGGTTATCTTTTTTCCAAGCTGAATTGTCCCTTTTTAATCTTTCCTCATATGAAAGCTATTCCATACCCCTAATCATTTTTGTTGCCCTTCTCTTTAGTCTCAGCTATACCTTTGGGTAAAAACTTGTTCTTCTCTTGTCTATAGTCCTGTTAGCTTCATGGGGATCAGGTGAGTAGAAACTGTCCTTGCAGCTTTAACATCTCCCAGCTTACCTTCCTAAAAGTTTATCATTATTTATTATATCTGCAGCTCCATAAAATGGAATAGCCCCTGACAGAGAAATAAAAGAAGAGGATAGAAACTCAGGAGCTGCAAGTTGTCATAATCCATTGAAATCAATGGGGAAGATTAGGACAGTTTGAACCATCTGAGGATCTCCCCAAGGTCCCAGTCTTGAAGAGTTTGTGGTTCCTTCAAATATTTAATACTAGTTGTAGTAAGAGTGCTTCCAGTAGTGAGTACATGCTCAGTGGTTACCGTTTTCAGGCACAGATGATAAATGCTGTAAAAATGCACAAAGGATATGACAATTAATTGATGATAACTGGTAACTAGTTAAGAAGTAGAGTCTGGAGTATCATCCCAGTATTTCTAGACTTTTCTATTTTGGTGCTGTGTCCTCTTCTTCCCTGTTATTCCTCTGTTACAATGTCATTTCCAGGGATCTTAATCTGGCCGATTGTGAGAGATTGAAAATCAGTAAGAAAATATATTTGCAGTTTTACACCTTACCAAATATCATTTAGCATTTTATACAACAAAACAGTGATAGTCATAGTGAGTCCAAAATTTTACAGCAGAATCCACTTCACCAGACAAGGCTGATTTGCCAAAATTGAAACATTGGGTGGGATCTGTCAATTTTAATATTTTGTTTGTAACACATTCAAACAAATCATTGCAATAAGGTCAAAACAAACCATTTTGACTTTATTGGAATGAGGCATTTTGTGTTTGGGTTTTTCTTTGTCTCAAAACATCTTTTTGTTTTGAAATTTATTTTATTTTACATCAACATGGTACATAGAAGGCCAAGCACTGTTGTGGTAAGCACTGCACAAATTAAACCCCCCCCCCCAAAAAAAAGAAAAAAAAGGCCCCTCTTCTGTCTAAGTATGATGAGAGAAATAAGTGGCTGCAGAACATGGACAAGAAAAGCACAAGGTACCTGAGGCAGCTGTAATCAACAGGACAACTGCTGGTCACAGCACAGCATCTGTCTAGTATGATCTTTGAACAACACTTCAGAAAGTAAAAGAGGGATTTGAAATAGGACAATGAAGTGGCTTTACAGGTGTTTATAGGTATTTTTTACTACAGTGGGGGGAAGCAAAAGAAGCAAATAGGGCCATGGGAGAAGGGGCAGAATGGGTTGGGCTGTGGTCCCAGAAGAGATTAAGAGCTCGACCCCGGCTCCATGGAGGGCCATGGGGAGGGGTCTGAGAGCAGTGAGCAGGGCTAAGGCTATTCTCCCTAAGGAGAAGCTTCATCCATCATCCCTGCTGATGGAGGAACTATGTCACATTGCATTTAATTGTGTGAGAATCAATGGTTCTATTACAAACTGGGTATTTTGTTAAAGTCAGGTGAACACCAGGAATTTGTTCTTCCACCTATCTTATTACCTTACCAGGAGAGACTATGGACCAGCTACAACTAATAGTAGAATATCTGTGTAAAATCACAGAATCTGTTCAACTTCAGATCCATAGTAATGAACCCAAATTGTGGCTGTTTCCTATTATACAGAAATAAACAACCTGCTGACACTGAATACAGATAGCAATGGCATTGAATGGGTGAAAAGTGTTACCTATCTGGGTAACTGGTTAACAGCAGTGAGTTCTATATCCAAAGACATTATATAACTGGGCTTGCATCAGTGGAATTTCAGCACCTTCAGAGGCCTCTGTTCGGTGGTGGAATGTCTGTGACAACTCAGATGTGTGTGTTGAATGCAGTAGTGATGACAACTCTCCAATGTGATTATTAAAAGTAGCTGAGGAGAGGAAACTAATCAGTTTTTAGTGTCTAAAGTTCTAGTGTATTCTTAATGTCCATTGCTTTGATTGTGTCACTAGCAAGGATATACATAGATGATCTTGGCTAGCTGCAGTCTTGCACCAGTTGAGAACTAGATGAGTGCAATGGTGGTCATGTCCAAAGGACAGAGGAAAATTTATTCAGAGTAGAGGTGGAAGAAAGTAGAGCATGAGGCCAACCACAAATAAGGGATTTAAGAAATCTAAATCCTCCTGTGTTGATTCTTGCCTAGGAAAGAAGACTTGCAAGGGGCCATTCAGGATGCAAGTCCATTCTAAACAAAACTATTGCTACACCATAGCTATGTAAATCAGCTGTGGCTTTCCAGCATAAGATGAGACATCGGGGAAAGGAAGGCACTTGATAGAAAATGTAATGAAATATTGTAAAAACAATTCCTCCTTCATTTACCTGATAAGCTCTGATTCTGAGGTTCTGGGACATAGTTTCCTTTCTTTGCACCACTTTTATGCCGGTATGCCTCCAGTCATTTCAAAGGAGATATCCTCAGTTAACACTATGTTAAAAGAGAGGAGAATCCATTCATCTGTGTTTGCAGCAAGTGCTATTTTACATATTTGTGATTAGGGAGGAGTAAATACCATTGTGTTAGTGATTTTGCAACCTCTTGCCCTGTTTTTATATGCACAAACTACTAAGAGTAGGTCTGCACTGTAGCGTTAGCCTGGGAGATTAGTAACTGGGTCTGACATCTGGTTTGGCCTGGTCCAGGTCTGAACAGCTACATTTGAACAACCTAACCCTAACCCTAAATTCATGTGTCATCTGTAATCACCCATGTGCCGTGTTAGGACTTCTATTGGTATATCCCCTGGTTCTTAGTAGGGATGTTAAATTTCAATTAATCAGTGAATTGACCACTCAATTATTTGATAAGGGGGCTACTCGCTATCCCCACTGCACCTCTGCCTTTGAGCTCTTGCTACATTTCAATGGCAGAGGCATATCGAGGAACCTAGTGCAAGCAGAAATTGAAGCAGTCCCTGCTCATTCCAGGTTCCCTGCTGCACCGCTGCCTCCCCTGTTCATCCCCCCAGCCTCTCCACACCACAGAGACAGTGCTGGGGGAAACTGGCTTTTAAGCCGGCTACCCCCAGCACCAGTTCCTGCCCACCCTCCTTTCTACCTCTGATAGAGGCAGCTCCTGCTCATCCCGCTCTTGCTTCGTCTGATATAGAGGCAGCAAGTGGGAGGAGGGAGGGAATGGGAATGCGACTACTCTTTTACATCCCTAGTTCTTAGTCCTGTAGTAAACTAAACTAATCAGATTCTTTCCAAGTGAATTATGGTAGAACTTGTCTGTTCTCCCAGGAACAAGGGCAGAAAATTGTGGGTAGGCCACTGAGTGGTTTAACTTGAATCCTTCCTAATTCAGTAGGTTACCAGCTAGAATGAAAGTGGAATCCAAGTTCTAACCCTCACTCTAGTTGAGCTAACTACCCTGGGTTGAGAGTAGCACTGAGCTTAGATGAGAGGTTATTCTGTATGGCGGGGAGAGGGCCTAGGCCAACACCATAGTTAAAAGCCTGAACTAAGTCTCCCACAGAGAGACACCCTGCACTCCAACGTAGAAGTGTAGTTCTCAGCTCGGATACAAATATATGCTCTAGCTTTGATTGTACTAACATGCTAAAAACAGAAGTGTAGCTTCAGCAGCACAAGTGACAGGAGAGCGTAGCTGGCCTAAGTGTGATCCCACCCAGGATCATAGGTACTTACTTCGCTGGCTACCCTGTCTTCCCATCGACACCTCCATGGCTACGCCTTTTTTTTTTTAGTAACCTCTTTTGGTCAAAGTTAGGATGTTTACATCTATCTCAAGAGTTAGCACATTGCTGCTGTGGTTTAAATGCTTGCTTTTATCCTGAAGAATTTAAACAAAACCGTAAAACTAGCTAAAGCAGCTAAACCACCTAGGTACTTTGAAACTTGAATCCGAGTTCCTCAAGACAGACCATGGTAAGAAGAAAATATGTATTCAGTTATGAACTAAAGATGTATTTTGAGAACCAAACCCTGTGATTTTGAAATGACTCAGTTACTTCATAGAAGCCTTAGGGTAAAAATTCTGCACCCCTGCTTTCCTACAGCCCCAGGAGCAGGTCTGGTATGAGCTGAGATTGTTCTCAGGGTATACCTACTGTGCAATAAAGCACCCTCTGTTGGCCTATGTCAACTGACTCGGGCTATGGGGATATAGAATTGCAATGTAGATGTCTGGGCTTGTTCTCAGAGCCCAGGCTCCCACCCAAACTTGGATGTCTGCTTCTCTGTGAGATCTGCATGAGTCAGGTGGGACAGACATATACAGAGAACTCTGTCAAAACCAGAAAAACTGAAGTTACTTAAATATAAATCTGAACAGAATTTATGTCACATCCCATCTCAGTCGCAAACTTCTGCAGAAGTTCCTCCACCTGTGTGACTGTATTATTCCTCTCAACTGCACTGGATACCATTTTACTAGTGATACTAATTTTGGATGCTTTGTTTCTTAGTCAGCTACCCAACATCAATGCGCAACATGGGTCAAGCTCAGGCATATTTATATTCACTATTTGCTAATGAATACTGTTTTCCAAGCTTCCAGGGTATGTCTACACTACAGCACTAATTCGAACTAACTTAGTTCGAATTAGTTAATTCGAACTAAGCTAATTCGAATTAGCTCATTTAGACTTAAAAACTAATTCGAATTAGCGTTTTGCTAATTCAAACTAGCTCGTCCACACTGATTGGATGCTGGGTCACATTTAAGGGCAGCTGAAACCGGTTCCGGCAGGACATCAGGTCAGTAGTTGCTTTGTGTGGCTGCTGTCTGAGGCTATCTGAGGCTCGTGCTTAAAGGGACCCCCCTGGACAGCCAGTTCTCAGCTTTTCCGCTTGCTTGCCTACCTCACCGAGGGACAGCAAAGCGTTTCCATCTGCGCCTGCCTGTGTCGGTGGTTCCTATTGGGGACACCGCTGCAGTTGGCAACATGGAGCCAGAGCTCGCCCTGGGCATTCTGGTGCAGTTCTTGGACTTGCTGCTGCAAGCCTGCCAGCAATGGCTGGAGGCTGCCTGGCACCACCTGGTGCACGTCAGCCCCCTGCCTCTCCACCTGGCCTCCCCTGGGGGCCGTGGAGGAGCCGCAGCACCGCCCGGATTCCAGCGTGCCCCACCGCATCTGGTGTCTGGACACCAGCAGCGACTGGTGGGACCGCATCGTCCTGGAGCGCTGGGGAGACAGACAGTGGACCCAGAACTTCAGGATGAAGAGGGGACACCTTCCTGGAGCTCTGCAACTGGCTCGCCCCTGCTCTGCAGCAACGGGACACTCGCATGAGGTCCGCCATCCCTCTCCAGAAGCGTATGGCCATCGCCCTCTGGAAGCCCTCCATGCTGGACAGCTACCGATCAGTCAGGAACCAGTTCGGCATGGGGAGATCCACCGTCAGAGCAGTGCTCATGCAGGTATGGCACTCACCGGCCACTGGGCCGGGGGGAGTAGGGGGCTGCAAGGAGGGGATGGGCCACCCCAGGGAAAATAGGGGCGGGGGAGGAGGCGACAGTGCCCCGCATGG
The DNA here is from genome assembly GCA_019425775.1 of Rafetus swinhoei. Classification (NCBI taxonomy): domain Eukaryota; kingdom Metazoa; phylum Chordata; order Testudines; family Trionychidae; genus Rafetus; species Rafetus swinhoei. Next base: position 181,371,497 of record CM033437.1, on the reverse strand, counting down.
GAGGGTTCAGTCTGTCCCAGCCGTACTACACGCCGCCCGCGGCAGCCAGGATCACAGCAGGGGTTGCTTCTGGGAGTGGGGCACGGGGCAGTGCCAGGGAACGAACACTCCCAGCCACCCGGGCGCCCCAGTGATTCGCGGTTTGCTGTGTCTCTCTGCAGGTGGTCAAGGCCATCAACCGGGTGCTGCTCCGCAGGGTGGTCCGCCTTGCCGACTCGGACACCATCATCTGGGGGTTCGGCGCCCTCGGCTTCCCCAACTGCGGGGGGGCCATCGACGGGACGCACATCCCCATCCGTGCCCTGGAACACCAGGCCTCCCAGTATATCAACAGGAAGGGGTACTTCTCCGTGCTCCTGCAGGCCGTGTGTGACCACCGGGGCCAGTTCATGGACATCAATGTGGGCTGGTCCGGCAAGGCACATGACGCCAGGGTGTTCCGCAACTCCTCCGTGTGCCAGAGGCTGCACGCCGGGACCTTCTTTCCCGACCGCCACATCAGGTCGGGGACGTGGACATGCCCGTCTGCCTGGTGGGGGATGCGGTCTACCCCCTACAGCCCTGGCTGATGAATCCGTACACGGGGAACCTCAACCCCTTCCTGCAGGCCTTCAATGCCAGGCTCACCAGGGCCCGCATTGTGGTGGAGGGGCCTTCGGACGATTGAAAGCACAATTTAGGTGCCTCCTCACCCGCCTCGACCTCGCTGAGCACAATATCCCTCCCGTGGTGGCAGCATGTTGCGTGCTGCACAATTTGTGCGAGCGGAAGGGGGAGGCTTGCCTGCCAGCCTGGATGGCTGAGGCTGAGTGCATGGCTGGCCAGTACGTGCAGCCCCGCACCGCCGCCATCCGGAAGGCCCAGCGGGGGGCCATCCAGATCCGGGAAGCCCTGCGGAAGAGCTTCCAGGTGGAGGAGGAGGACTGAACTCTCCCTGCATGCCCCAGTGGGGCCTTCTTCCACCCTCCCCTCCTTTCCCTTTCCCCTTCCTAACCCCCCTTCCTAATGTAAAATAAAAACACCTGTTTTGACAACACAAATCTCTTTTATTTTACATAGCTGGAGTGGGGGGAGGGAGGAATGAGGGTGGGAGAGGGGAGGGGGAAACCTGGGAGGAGGGAGCTAGAAGGGGGAGGCAGGGGAGGAAAGGAAGGGAAAGCTCAGGGTTGGGGGTCCTGCTGGCTCTCCCATCTCGCAGCACTGCGGGTGCGGGGGCGTTGGGGGGGAGTGGGTGTGGAGGGTGGGGCAGGAGGAACGGGGTGTGTGGAAGAAGTGGGAGGGGGAGCAGGGGTGGGAGGAGGAGCGAGAGCTGGGATGGCCGGAGGGGCCGGAGCAGGAGGAGGCAGGAACCTGTTGACCAAGGTCTGGAGGTGGCCTCTGAGGGCACGGCCCTGCTCCTCCAGCACCTCCAAACTCCGCTGCCGCAGCCGCAGGTCCTCCCGGACCCAGTGGTCCTGGGTGCAGAGCTGGTGCTCCAGTAGCCGCAGGTGCCGCTGGTGGTAGTCCTCCAGGTTCCTGGTGCGCCTGCTGGCCTGGGTGCGGGTGGCTGTTGCAGGCGGGGTGGTGCGCCCTGCATTCCCAGGTGCTGCAGCTGTGGTGAAACAAGAGCAGTGGTCAGTTCTCCCCTGGGGACACGGTGGGTGAAACCCAGCCCCCCTCTGCAAGGCGAGGTCGGCGTGTGGGGAAGGGGCCAGGGCCCCTGCATGACACCCAGCTGCTGCTCCATGGTGGGCAAGGCCCAGGCGCACGGTCCCTGGGCTCCCACTCCCCCCACCCCCCCGTACACATAAGGGGAGCATGATGACACTCACATGTGGAGCCCTCCTCGGCCTGGGACGACACAGCCGATGTGCTCTGTGGGGTGCCTCAGGGGTCCTGGGTCCTGGGCAGGCTCCCTGCAGGCTCCTGGCTCTTGGCGTCCTCCTCCTCCTCCTCGGTGTCAGGGACGGGTCCCTCTGCCCCGGGGTCGATCACCACCCAGGGGGCATGGACGGCATGAGCCCCCAGGATGCGGTCCAGGACCTCAAAGTGGGGGCAGGCCTCCGGGTCGGCCCCTGGCTGGGAGGCCCTGGAGTAGGACTGCCGCAGGTCCTTGACCTTGCAGTGGACCTGCTCCCGGGTCTGCATGTGGCCTCTAGTGGCCAGGCTGGCAGCCATGCGGCTGTAGACGGCCGCGTTCCTGTGGCTAGTGCGGAGATCGTGGACATTGGAGGCTTCCCCCCCCCCCCCCCCCCAAACCTCGATGAGGTCCTCAATCTCCGCACTAGACCAGGCGGGCGCCCGCCTCTTACAGCCCCGGGCAGGCTCCTGTGAGCCGCCAGCCTGGTCCTGGGAAGAGGGAGAGGGCTGAGTGGCAGTGGGTGGCTGGCTCATCCCGTGCCAGGTGCAGGGTCTGCTGGTTGGGTGCTGGCAGGCTTGCAACTGGCACAAGCAGTGTAGCCAGACCGTGCCCCTTTAAGGGCTCCGGGGCCGGGAGGGGGGCAGAAGAGTTTTCCTGGTTTGGCCCAGAGTGGCCACCAGGGCAAGCTGGGAAGGGCTAGCCTCCAACTAGTTCGAATTAAGTGGCTACACGGCCCTTAATTCGAACTACTTAATTCAAACTAGGCGTTAGTCCTCGTAGAATGAGGTTTACCTAGTTCGAATTAAGCGCTCCGCTAGTTCGAATTAAGTTTGAACTAGCGGTTTGTATGTACAGATGCTATGAAAGTTAATTCGAACTAATGGTTGTTAGTTCGAATTAACTTTGTAGTGTAGACATACCCCCATTCACAATACCAAACATTGTGCAAGGCACCTACTCCTACATAATGAGCTATACATGCTGATTACATGAACCTGAAAATAGCTATTACAATTACCTTGATCCTAGAGCAGGTACTGCTCTCAATATTTGTTAAGGTGTGTTTTGTAAGCTGAATTTTGTCGTCCTATGCTGGGCTGTCAAATAGGTGTTCATTTAATATATTAACTTTATTTGAAATCTGTATTTTTTCCATGTCCTCTTATTTTTGAATATGTAGTGGGTCAGTACAGTTTTCTTGTATTTTGCAATCAGCTACTTTAGTACAATTAAGAAACAAAATCCTCCTCTATGTGCACTGCAGGACAAATCCTGAAGTCCTTATTCAATTTTTACTCACTCTTGACTCAGTTGTAACTTCCTTTGAGGTTAATATTTGACCTGAAGATTTGGCCCTGTAGTTCATTAGTTCACATTGTGCAATCATTCTTGTTGACAGAGCTGGGATTTCTACTCAGGGTTTGAATATGGAACAAAAATTACCACTGTGAGTAAGAGTTGCACAGAGTGAATAAGCCAGAAGAGTTTTTCCAGTTTTAAAAATGTATGTGTGAGAGAAACAATTGTGATAGCATATGCAGATAATTTTTATATTAGTATTCCACATAAGATAAATGTTTCTGTAAAAAAATACATTATTACCACTAACGTTAACTGTACATAAATATACAATCATTTTGTTTTGGATTTGTAGAGACCTTTATGAAAGCTTAGTTCCTGCCTTATTCTGCCATCTAGTGTTTCAAGTATCAAATTTCAACACCACCAACAGCTGACCATTCAAGTGCATTTACTTGAGAGAAAGCTTAAAAAAATCTTATATTTAAAAATGAATAATTTGGTAATAAAACAACATATTCTACAAAGAAACAAATACCATATGTGATACAGATATGAAGCATTTACATTATTATGCAAATGTAGCTCTTCACATTTACAAAAAGCTATAAATGTAACTAATTATTCTCTCTTCCTCTGTGAGATTGGTAAGAAGTATTAGCAGAGCTAGTAAAGGTAGTGATTACAAGCAGTTTTGTTATGATCCTAGACCTCCTTTGATTAGCTAATTGTTCAAGATCCAGCTCTTTAAATGCATTTGTTTCCCCCTAAGTATTCGCTGTAGTTCCTCTGTGTTTATTTTGACTATTAGATCATACAACGCCACATGGCATTATTTGAACACTATGACTGTATGGCTAAAACTTTTAAAATAAGATTGCCAATAATGCTATGTAAATGTATAGTTTGGCATTGTCTGAATGTAGTTCAAGGTGGAGAGGGGATAGTTCACATACTGCTCAGTCTTTGGTATGATGGGTACTATTCAGATGTCTGGGAGAGGCATAACTAACAGGTATTTGTTTAGCATTTTATGGATTCTTGTATCCTGAAATTCCAGTATGTCCCTGTGGCTTGAATGAAGAGATCACTTGTCTTTTTTGCAAGCCCTTTATCTTCCTTCTTTTTGCCTGTGGTGCCCCCTAACGGTGCTGATTCATCATAGGTCTTATGTAGAAGGCCACTGACTCAGGAGCAATAGCTTCAGCATATTTTCTGCCATGGTACTCAGGTCATTTGACTTTACAGTGTATATGTCTAAGAGCAGGGGGCAATGTGTGGGAGGCACAAGGGGGTACATGCCCCCCCAAACACCATGAGCAGGAGGGAAAGGGGGTTGGCCAGCAGCTGGAGGAGACACAGTCCCTGGGTGGCATAGGGAGCTGGTACCAACAGCAGGAATGCAGCACAACCATGCTCGCCACCAGTAATGGAGGAGACAATAAAGTGACCCCACCTCGCTCCGCTCCTCCAGCCACATTGCTTGTGGGTGGTGTGTAACTGCCTCCACACTCACGGGCAGAAAGCAGAGCGATGTGACTGGGAGAGGAAAGCAAGGAGCTGAGGCTGTGTTGCTCCCCTTCTCCTGTTGCAGCTGGTGAATTCAGGGTGCCAGACTCCCACTGCCAGAGCCAGGGCATTGCCAGGGCGTTGGGGTTCTTCTAACAAGCAGCATAATTTCAGAATAACTGATGTTATAACAAACCTTTATTTCGAAATAATGTCAAGCTGGGGGACTTCTTATTTTGACTCATGGCAACCCTCATTTAATGAGGAGTAAGGGAAGTCCAGGGAAGAGTGCTCTTCCTTCAACTTCCTGCTGTGTAGACAGTGCCAAAAGCCGAATTAAGCTAGTTCAACTTAAGCGTCGCAATTGACATAGCTGAAGTTGCGTAGCTTAATTCGACTTTATCCCTGCTGTGTAGACGTGCCCTTGTTGTCTTATTTGGAAAATATTCATTCAAAAGGACACTTAAAAAGTAAGAGCGGTAAGCAAACAGCTTTCTTTGCCTATTGTACTAAAATGCCTTGGGTTACTGAAAGGGAATAAATGTTTAAGATTAAGTTCATTGGCCTCTATTATACTTTTTGTTATATTTTTCTGAGCATGGACAATCAAAATCAATTAATTCAGTTTTATAATGTTTTCAGGGCCTAAAACTGGGCATGTTGTTATCTGAGTGCCACTCAACAGATTTGTTGATCTGCACCACCAGAAGATCTGGCCCTCAGTTTCTTGGAACTGCAGTTTTTGGGTTTCAAATACAGTTTGTTTAAAAACATGTTTTCATTTGTATTTTTTGTTAATTGTAAAAACATTTGTATTGCTCTTAGACTTTGCAAAAGCTTTCTTTCATACATTTAATGGGACAATGCTCCTTTTGAATCAGATCACCTTGAAAACAAAATGTAATTTTAGTCCAAATAAAATCAAATCTCTTGTCATAAATTGTTTTCTTATAGGAGCTCATTCTTTCTCTAAAAAATGAATGAAGACAGGATGTACTAGCTTTTACAAGAGCAGTGCTTCCAAATTTTTAATAACAGTCTCTGAAATATTAGATGTGCAGATCCATTGAACAGTCAGAAAAGATAAAAATTGTATCTTATGCATCATTAAATTCCATGTTTGGTTTGTTTGCTGATATTTCTTTTCACATTATTTGTTATCTTCCATGAAGCTCTTCTGCTGTCAACCAGAATTTCACAGATCAGTAATCTGAAATGAGATTTTGGTGTTCAACTCTAACTCTGCTGCTAGACATTAAATATCCTATGTGAAGGTCAGGTTAGAGTTGATTCATTGTACCGGATACAAATAATCTTCTATTTCTTTTCTTCAGAGGATTACTTTTTATAACTGGTTGTTTATAATATGGAGATCTGCTTTTCTCCTTACTTCATTGAGACATATTTTTTCTAAGGAATTTCAGAAACATTTAGATTGTGTCTGCATATGGGAAAAGATACTTTCTCCTCCTTTCCTTTCCTCCATTCCCAGTTGAGGTAGCTGAAATAAGTTAGCTTAACCCTGAAAACCCACATAGGCCCAGTTTAATGGCTACTCCATTCCATCCGTTGGCTATATTGTAGCCTAGATCCCATCTGGGCTACCACATGACCAGCTAATATGATGATAAAGGCATTAACCTATGTCTACAGCTATGCTGAAAGGGGTTCATGTTAACTTAACTCAATGGAAGAATTTAAGAAAGTTCTCTTCCCTTTTTTCCCCACCCCCTCAGTTTTGATAGTTTTAGATTAAAATCTAATACTATAGGCCTGATCTTACAAGGTGCTGAGTAATTGGAATTGAAAATGTTCAGTACCTTGCAGGAAGTGCTCAGTTCAGCATCTTCCTGGATCTGATCCTAAACTTGTTCTTATTGTTAGGAAGTGTGTGAAGTGCATCACCAAGGTCACACACAGATTTCTATACAAAAGTGTCATTTTTCAGTTGCTTATACTTCTTTCCATTTAGTGTCTTTCTGACAACTTTGTTCTCAAAGATCTGGGAACAATTTGAGAAAGTTTAAGTCAAATGGCTCAGCCATTCTCAAGAATAGGAGTGAAAACAAATACTTCCCATGTGCTAAAAAATAAATTTGCTACTTTTAGCTGTTCTGCCACACCAAGGTACATGATAGGAACTTGAAATCTCAGAGGGAGATAGACAGATTTTCTTCTTCTTGGTTTGGAATGTTTCAAAATCACAATTGTTTTAAAAATACTTTGTGCATGTGCATTGTTTTGCATTGTGTTATATAATTGTCTTATCAGTGTACCATTGGTTCTTAATATTGCAGCTTGAAAAAGTCTGAATGCAGTGATGTGGTTTTTTTCTCTGATTAGTAAAGGTTGGGGAAAAGAGCTCTGAGCAGCTCAAACTCTGATATTTGGCACTATCCCAAATTTCACACTAGCTGACACTATCCCAAATTTCACCATTACTAGGGGTGAGTAGGATATTGGTATAGAAATGAGGTACTCTAGCTGTATGCTAGCTGAGAATTCCTTCATGATGGGGGAATTCTTAGCTGGTCACATCTAGCTGCTTTCTATTCTTTTATGCCTCCCATTAAAAGCAATAAAGAAAGGTATTCCAAAAGCATATTAATATTGACATAATGTTGTCTGTGCTTCCCTACTCCCCATGGTCAGAGGCACAACCGTACAAACAGAGATCACAGAAAAGAAATATAATTGGAAGCCTTATTGAAAGGCAAGGCAAGTGTGCAACAAACAAAAGCCAGACATATCTTTGAGTGTAAATTGAATAATGTCTGTTATGCTGAAGGAGTTTATAAAATATTGAGGAGGAGTTAGAAAGTATAAGAATTTTTTATAAAAATATTCTCTGAGCAATTATTTTTTTATTTTTTACCCTTTTTGGTTTGACCCATAAAAGATTTGGGTAAAATCCTGGACCCACTGGGAAATCAATGGGAGTTTTGCTATTTAATTTTTCTGAGCCAAGATTTCACCCTTTATGTTCCCGGAGGGTTGATTTCTATTTTTTAACAAAAACCTTGTCAGAATTCCTCCCCATAGAGAGCACTCACTTTTGCAATGCTCCATTAGCAGGCCCAAGCTGCTGCTCTATTGCAAGCAACTAAAATGTGCTGGAACCCTGTTGTGCGGATGATGGTAATTTGCAGGCTTCTGGAGTGGGGGTTATTGCTTTGCCTTTTAGAAAAATGTCCCATGCACTTTTTTTTCAATCTGTACACTTTCGAAGTGCTGCTTATCTAAAGGAATTGTGTAACTCACCCTGTGTATGAAATGAGGCTTTGCTCCCTGTGATGGTGTATACCTGTCCTGCACTGGGCCAGAAGAAGATAACCTCATACTTTGACTGAAAAGCCCATGCTGCGTCTCCCCTGTTCAGCATTCTCCAACTGAAGCCATAGTGTAAAAGGGAGCAGCTCAGCTCAGTCTGCCCTAAAGGGGAGGAGACAGAACATGTACTGCAGGCTGTTGAACCCCAGACCACAGAGGCCAGACACACCAAGATGCAGTCAAATACCCTGCTGTTCGCAGAAACTCACTAGGGAAAGAAGTGTAGGGAATTTTGCCTGCCTACTACTCCAGAGGACCCGTGGAGTATGGAGCAGGAAGACAGGGTAGTAAGTAGCCCAGGGGAACAAGACATTGATCTGGTTGTCATACCAGGGGCAGAGTCAGTGTGTTTCAGAAAGATTCCTGTTGACCCCAGTAGTGGATAGGTTTATAACTGATGAAGCCCTACCCCAGCTGCCAATCACTCCTGGGTGGAGGCCCCCCCCATATCTGGCCACTAGGCTATAGCGCCCTGTGCAAAAGGGCAGCTCTGGCTGTTATGCCACACCGCCCTACACTGAAGAGTGACTCCATTGACTATGGCCACTAAGTCATAAAGCTCTGAACCTCAGGACAACCCCACTGACTGAAGATTGTATCGTACTGCCCTGAGATACAAGGCCACCTCATAGACATAGGCCCCTAGTCCAAGCTAGCCTGAATCTGAGGACAGTCCCTCTGACTCAGACCATGAGGTCATAGTGGTCTGAGAAGAGTGGTTATTTGGACTTGTCTGAGGGGCCATAATGCCCCTAAGGAGTGATGGGATATATCTGCCCTGTGACCTTCCAAGACATTCTACAGATATCTCTTGTAAATGATGTACAAGAACATTCATGTTGCTATATCACTTTACACTAATTTAGGATTTGGGCCATGTTTTCAAAGTGACTGATCTAAAATTAAAAGGCAAGGAATTTTGTTATATAAATGTACATATATAAAATATTCTTCCAAAACATATTTTCTAGAAATCCAAAATATAATTATGATATTAGTAATATTGTATAGTTTGTGTGTGTGTGTGTGTGTGTGTGTGTAAAAACATCCAAGACACTTGTAGCATAGAAAGTAACATCACAATCAATACAGAAACACCGAAGCAACAAGTTGAAACTGCTCAAGGGATGCCCCAGGGAATCTTGAAATCAAAGGTATAAGCTGTGCCTTCTGTTTTTCAACAAGAGTTGAAGATGCTGTGGGGGTAGGAAAGAAATGGTATCTCTACAAGGAATGGTTCCAGGGCCATTAAACAAATTTTTTTTTATATAATATGGACAGTTCAAATAAATTGTTAGAATTACATTCCAATGACTATCTAAATAACTAGCTAAGCCTACAGTTTATACTGTAACCAGAACACCTTGATTTTATGACTCCATTGCTCATCTGCTGCAGGGCTGTCACATGTGGGATATCATAGCACAGGTTTTGTCTTGTCAGCACTTCAGCTCTATGTGAATATGATATGTGGTCACAATGAAACAATGGAGGCTGAGATGATTTTGATATGCAGAATCATCTTAGCGCTGTGTCTCCTACTTATCAGTTGGTGCAGTTTGGAGGCTTACTCAATGTTTGGTGACCTTAGAGTTTGGTTGTGGTTCAAGATGAAGACAATCATGGTCAGTTTGGGAGCAATAAACACAATAAATCTTTTGTTATCCATGTTTGTAAGACAGGGGTCCTATTATTTCTCATTTGTCTCTGGAGAATAATCCAAACACTGAAGGCAAAGACTTTGAATCAGGCCCTGAGATAGCTGTAGTATCCAGGAGCATTTTGCTATCTTTTCTTGGAGGTCAAGAGGCTGAGACTTGTCTACATTCAAAAAACAAGATTAACAGGTACTGTGGATTTTAGTAGTATGACTGGGTGTATATTGTGTCAAGGGCTAGCACTATAAGGCTTAACTGGATCTAGCAATTTGTATCTCAGTGTTGGTCCAGACACAACTGATTATAAGGCCCAGCTCTGGGGGGAGTTGGGCGATGAGCATAAAGGGAGGAAGCCCAGTTAAGAAGAAGGACTGTGGGAAGAGCAGGGAAGAACTCTGCAGCCCTCTCAGATTGCTGGAGAATGAAGGATGGGCCTAGATAGAGGGAGGCAGGAGTGCAGTAAGCACAGGGAGGGGCCATGGGAAAGATCTTTGTGGGAAGGCCAAGGTAGGAAGAAAGCCAGGAAGGCAACGGAGAGTCTGATGGAGATGTCCTTAGCTGCTTGCCACAGGGTCCCTGGACTGGAATCCAGAGTAGAGAGAGTGCCTGGGTTATCCCTAACAGCTGCTGGAAATGGTGGTGTGGAAACACCCTGATGTGGGGGAGAAGTACTACTAACTTGGAAATTGGGCCTCTAAGGATAAAGCCCTGTGTGAGCGCAGAGCAATCCTGTAAAGCCCAGGAAGGTTGAATAGTATGTAGTGGAGAATGGGGAATTGTGTTTTGGTTTAATTTTTAGGACTTTGTCATGGGAGGAATGGGCCTAGCATGACCTAACCAGTGAGTTCAGTTGTGAGAAGTGACAATGCTGAGAACAGAGCAGCAGGAGGACTTGCTACACCACACCTAGCCAGAAAAACGTGTGCTAGCAGTGAGTCCCCACTTCCACAAATATGTTGCAATAATATGATTCTACGGGTATGTCTACACAGCAAAGTTATTTCGAAATAACAGCCATTATTTCGAAATAACTTCACTAGCGACTACACAAGCAAACCGCTATTTCGAAATTAATTCAAAATAGAGGAGGGCTTATTTCAAAACTGGTAAACCTCATTCCATGAGGAATAACACCAGTTTCGAAATTGCTATTTCGAAATAAGTGCTCTATAGACACTTATTTCGAAATAGGGAGCCTCCAGCCCTTCCCAGGGTGCCCTGATGGCCACTCTGGCCACAACCAGGAAAATTCCTCTCCTCCCCACCCTCCCCGGGTCACTTAAAGGGGTAGAGTCTGTTTGGCCACAGTACCTGTGCCAGCTCCAGGCCTGCCAGCCCAGAGCCAGCAGTCGCTGATCCTGACCCAGTAGCCTCAACATGAGCGAGGCAGCCAGTGCCAGCCAGCCCTTCACCGCTCCCCAGGAGCAATCTGCAAGCTCCCAGGAGCCTACCAGGGGCCGGAAAAGGCAGGCGCCTTCCTAGTCCAGTGCTCAGATCATGGTCCTGATTGAGGTTTGGGGGGAATCCTCCAACGTCCATGATCTCCGCACTAAATGGAGGAACACAGCTGTATACAGGCGGATGGCTGCCAGCCTGGCCACCACATGCGAAGCCAGGAGCAGGTGCGCATGAAAATAAAGGAGCTGTAGCAGGCCTATGCCAGGGCCACAGGGGGCAGCTCCCAATCAGGGGCAGACCCAGACCCCTGCCCCTATTTTGATGCCATGGACCGCATCCTGGGGGGTCGGACGGTCCGTGCCCCCCAGGTGGTCATCGACCCTGGGGCAGAGGGCCCTGGCCATGAGACTGAAGAGAAGGAGGAGGAGGGCCAGGAGCCGCAGGAGCCTGGAGTGAGCATGCCGTGCACCCAGGATGCCCAAGCCATCCCAGCAAGCCTGTCGCCGGTATCATCTGAGGCCAGGGAGGCAATGACATGTGAGTGCCATCACTGTCCCCTTATGCAGCGAGCGGGGAGGGAGAGGTGGGAGGAGGGGAGGAGAGGGAGACCACAGATCACGCAGCAACCTGTGCATGTGCCATACCACCCCTGGGCACGTGGCCCCAGCTGGCTGCCACACAGGGGCCTTGGCCTGTTACCCACACGCGTGTATGTATGAAGGTACATGACATGCTCCTGACCCCGGGGTGGGACACTGCACAATGCCCTCCCTACACAAGCCCCTTCTACACAGAGGCAGGGGACATCTCCCCCCCCTACACACACACTATATACAGCACAGGGGCATGGGTGCAGTCCCAGGCCAGCTCCCACTCCTGGGGATAGCAGGACATGCCGAACATGGCCTGTGTGCAAGCATATTGGCATTGATGGTGCGGAGACCTGCTGTCCTCACCTTGCAGAGGGGGGCTGGGCTTCACCCACTGTGTCCCCAGGGATAACTGACCACTTCTCTTGTTTCTCCACAGCCACAGCAGCTGCGAGTGCAGGACGCACCATCCCGCCCAGGACATCCTCCCGCACCCGGGCAAGCAGGCTGACCCGTAACCAGGAGTACCACCAGCGGCAGCACCTGGGGATCCTGTGAGGCCAGCACCACACCCTGGACTACTGGGTGCATGAAGACATACAGCTGTGGTAGGAGAGCTGGCGGGAGCTGCTTGACCAGGGTCATGCCATCTCTGACCACCTGCAGACCCTAGTGCAGAGATTGCTGCCTCCTGCTGCTCCAGCCCCTGCTGCCACCCCAGCTACCGCTCCTCCTCCCACTCCCCCCCCACCTGCCCCACCCTCCATACCCCCTCCTCCCTGGGGACGCTGAGGCCCCAGCACCCGCAGTGCTGGGAGACAAGTGGGCCAGCAAGACCCCCAAACCTGAGCTTCTCCTCCCCTTCCTCCCCTTGCCTCCCCCTTCCAGCTCCCTCTTCCCAGGTTTCCTCCTCCCCTCTCGCTCCCCTCTCTGGCCCTCATTCCCCCTCCCACCCCAGTTTTGTTCAATAAAGAGAGTTTGTTTTTGTCAACACATGTGTCTTTATTTACATGAAGAAGGGGGGTTATGGAGGGGTCAGTGAAAGGATGTGAGCGTGAAATGAGGCACAAGCCCCCAGTGGGGCACACCAGGGAGACTTTAGTCCTCCTCTGGGTGGAAGCTCTCCCGCAGGGCCTCCCGGATACGGACAGCCCCCCGATGGGCCTACCGGTTGGCAGCCATGTGGGACTGCGTGTACAGGCCAGCCATGTGGTCGGCCTCTGCCATCCAGACTGGCAGGAAAGCCTCCCCCTTGCTCTTGCACAAAATTTGCAGCACACAACATGCTGCCACCACGTGCGGAACATTCCGCTCAGAGAGGTCCAGGCAGGTGAGGAGGCATCTAAAACGAGCCTTCAATTGGCTGAATGCCCCCTCCACCACGATGCAGGCCCTGCTGAGCTTGGCATTAAAGGCCTGTCAGGAGGGGTTTAGGTGTCCCATGTAGGGCTTCATCAGCCAAGGTTATAGGGGATAGGCCGCATCCCCCACCAGGCACACAGGCATGTCCATGTCCCCGACCCTGATGTGGCGGTCAGGGAAGAAAGTCCCGGCGTGCAGCCTTTGGCACATGGAGGAGTTGCGGTAAACCCGCACATCGTGTGCTTTGCCGGACAAGCCCACTTTAATGTCCACGAAGTGGCCCTGGTGGTCAGACACAGCCTGCAGGATGATAGAGAAGTATCCCTTCCGGTTTATGTACAGGGAGGCCTGGTGTTCCGGGGCACAGATGGGGATGTGTGTCCCATTGATTGCCCCCCCGCAGTTGGGGAAGCCCAGGGCGCCAAACCCCTCGATCACCGCGTCCACATCAGTGAGGCGGATGACGCTGCGGAGCAGCACTCTGTTGATGGCCTTGACCACCTGCAGAGGGACACACAAAACCAAGAGTCACTGGGGTGCCAGGGTGGCTGAGAGTGCTCCTTCCCCACCACTGCCCCGGACCCCCACTCTCCAAGAGCAACCCCCTCTGCAATCCTGGCCACTGCGGGCAGTCTGTAGTGTGGGTGGGACCGAACAAACCCTCCCGGGGAAGGGGACTTGCACCACCTCCTCCCCTTTTCCCTGGGGCAGCCCATCCCCTTCTTGCACCCCCCTCTCCTGGCACAGTGGCCGGAGATTGCCATACCTGCATGAGCACCACTCCGATGGTGGATCTCCCCATGCTTATCTGGTTCCCCATGGATCAGTAGCTATCCAGCATGGAGACCTTCCAGAGGGCGATGGCCACACACTTCTGGAGGGAAATGGCGGGCCTCATGTGCATGTTCTGTCGCTGCAGAGCAGGGGTGAGCCACTCACAGAGCTCCATGAAGGTGTCCTTCTTCATCCTAAAGTTCTGAGTCCATTGTTGTTCTCTCCAGGACGATGTGGTCCCACCAGTCACTGCTGGTGTCCAGATGCCAGATGCAGCAGGGCACGCTGGTGTCCAGGAGCTGCAGCTGCTCCTCCACATACCCCAGGATGGTTTGGATGTCGGCGTGGGGGTTGGGCTGCAGCAGATGCTGTGAGGCAGCCTGCAGAAAGCACAGCCAGGCTTGCAGCAACACATCCAAAAGAAGCACCAGAGTGCCCAGGGGCAGCTCCGGCTCCATAGTGCAGAGTGCTGTGTTGTCCCGAGTGAGGGCAACCAGAGCACGCAGAGGAAAAAATACTTTGCTATCCCTCAGCGAGGTAGGCAAGCAAGCAGGGAAACCTGAGAACCAGCTGTCCAGGGGGGTCCCTTTAAGCATAGGCCTCAGATTGTATGGATGCTGCCTGAGGCTAAGTAACTCCTGACCTGATGCCCTGCTGGAACCGGTTTCAGCTGGCCTTAAATGCGATTCAGCATCCAATCAGTGTGGACACGCTATTTTGAAATAGCAAAACGCAATTGCGAAATGCATTTTGTGTGTAGACATGTTATTTCGAAATATCTTATTTCAAAATAACTATTTTGAAATAACGCTGTATTGTAAACGTACCCTATGTGAAAAGCTCTAAGGCATCCATTCTCTCTCCCCCACTTCCCAAAAAAGTTGAAATGTACACAAACTTTCTTTCAACTTACATATCTCACATTCGATAAAGTAACTGCAAGATGTTGGTGCAAAGAGGAAGTCTTGCTTTAAAAATTAAATAAACAAAAACAACCAACCCATCCATGGGCTGATGCAGAGAATCACTACATGCAGCGGACCTGGTCAAGGTATATTGACAACTGAAGTCTCATTTAGTGTGGAGTGGCACAATGGGATTATATTGTGGCCCATAGTTTGCTTCCCTTCCAGGAAGTATAGTATGTATGTATTGTGTCATTTCTAGATGCTATAAATAACATAGGACCCATGAAGGAAAGCAGTATATTTTAAACAGCAAAATGATGATGAAGTGTAATATTGCACATTTTCATGATGTGCCTTTCTGAATAGATTACAAAAGCTATTCCTCTGATTTTAGTTTTTGGCACCTCCAGGCTCTAGGTTTTTTATTTGTTTTTCTTTGGTAATAAATAAGGCTTCATAATTCATTAAAACACATTGATCACTGTAGAAAGCCATTGTAAAGGCTCTTATAAATATTGAGACTTTGAAAGCTCTGAACTAGGAGCCATCTCTGCATCTTATAAAGGAATATAAGATGTATGTTAATCTAAATGTATGAGGACATGAAACATTGATGGTGAACAATAAGAGATTCAGTTCAACTGTAACTAGTCGGTGTACAATGAATGACTTTTATTTTGAAGGCACTGCTGGAGAGTCTTACACATTCATCATTATTTCTGTACAAAGGACTTAATGTCAATTTACATTTGTGCTTTTGTGTTAATACATGGCCTAAAAACATCAGGCATTTCCGATATGCTTGAAAAACTATTTTTTGAAGATATAAAGTTCTGTTCCAGGGGTGCTTAGGGAGCAAATCATGAAGTTCATGTTATTTACATTCATTCCTTACTCAGGCAAAATTCCCATTAATATGAATGAAAATCAGAACTGTACAGACTATTGCAAAGCACACCAAAATGTGTGTGCTAAGTGGCCTGTGTGGACACTGCTGGAACAAACTAAGATATCTAATTCATATTAGCATCATTCTCTTTTGCTCACACTAGCATCATTCTCTTCATGCATAACTCATATAATCTTCACTGAGGCACAGTGTAGACGTGGCCTAAGAATAGACAAAAACTGATCTGTCTGTAACTTTAAAAATCCACTTTGTCAGATGAACTGAAGAAGTGCTGAAGAGTGAGTTTTGCCCATAAAAGTTCATGATACTACATATATTTTTGTTAGTCTCTAAAGTGCCACAGAACTACTTGTTTTTAAAGTTACAGACTAACAGAGCTACTCCTTTGGACTATGCATATACATAACTTTACTCAAGGAGTATTCCCATTAAAGCCATTGAGATATACTCACATGAGTGAAGCTGAGGATATTTCATAAGGGTTTTCAGGCTCAGAACCTATGATATCACCACTACTCCTGTTGGAAAAGTTTAGCTTATGGCCCACCAACTGTCAAACCCAAATATGGACCATAAGCAATGAAGCAATATTTAACATGACAGAATCATAGAAATGTGGGTGTAAAAGGGGCCTCGAGGTCATCAGTTCTACCCCATGCACTGAGGCAGGACCATGTTAACCTTTACTGTTGTGTAGACTCAGTTTTACCATGACCACAGGACAGATATCAGGAAAATGTATAATGTTCAGTAAATCTGACTCCAATCTTTACAGCAAATACATTTCCAATACAGAAAGATATATGTTACATATTCCTCCAAGTTTCAAACCACCTATTTTCTCTTCCGAAAATCTCCCAAGAGGAATTTTAAGTCAGACATAACATTTTTCTACAATTATTGGCCTAGTTAATCCAACGTGTCTTCACTTGGTGGCTGATAAAGCCTCCCCTGCTGTGAGGAAATCTTGTTATTTTGTGGAGAAATTCAAAGAGGTTTGGATTCAACTGTCTGTCTGCATCTGTGAATGCAGAGTAATTTATGCCTTTGTGGTAGAGATTAGGCCTATGATAGTAGCTGAAGTACTTGAGGAGTTATGTCCAAACTTGATCATGGAGCAAGGTCCAAAGAAACTGAGTCTCTTTTTTTTGTGTGTGAAGATTTTCAACCTACACAGCACTAAACTCAAAATAAGATATGCAATTTGCACTACGCAAATTGTATATCTTATTTCGAAATAGCTCATTTTGAAATTTGGCGTGTTTACACAGCACCAAATTTCAAAATAATGCACTATTTTGAGACATCCCTTAACCCTCGTGAAACAAGAGTTTCAGGGATACCCCGAAGTAGCACTCCCATTATTTTGAAAATTATTTTGAAATAATGGATGGCTTGTTAAGACGTGGGGTAACTATTTTGGGATACCGCTGTGCTGTGTAGACACGCCAAATTACAAAATAAGCTATTTCGAAATAAGATATGCAATTTGCGTAGTGTACCATGCAATTTGCGTAGTGTACCCTTAAGGAGCATTGGGTAGCTGCTTCTCTAAAGGAAATTGTTGTTCAGCAATGGTCCAAAGAAAGTCAATTGCTGCTGACAAACTGGCTACTTACTTCACACTATCTAATCTTCAATTTTGAGTTAGACTCTTGAGAAAGTTGTAGTGAGATATCAGAATATCTAGATGTCTTTGTAATATCTTGCACAGGCTCCCAGAACTGTGAGCTCCCTTTTACCACTCTAACTCAACAAAGGCAAGCTTTGCTTCTGGTAAGCTATGTGTCAGCACCCAAGCACAGCAGCTTGTCTGCCTTGCCAGCAAACCCATTGGGACTCACTAACAGTGCAAATCTTGCCTTGAAAATAACAACCCCAATCCTGAGTTTTCAGAATCATCTTTCTGCAGTGTTCTGTCCTTCACTGGATACTCTCTGAAGTCATTGTGTTCTTTGCTTCCGAAGAGGCAATGCAAAGAGACTCAAGCCAGTTGTTTTTGTTCAGGACTTCATCCTTCAGTTTAATACAGAGTACTCATATGATACTGTAATAACATAAAAGTCTATTAACTAAGAAAAGGTATTTTCAAGTGATGAGAGACTAGAAGACACAGATGTGGTTACAAGTAAAACAAACCAAAACACACCTTTTTGTGACAAACTTAACTTCAGCAAGTTACGGTTTTTGTCAAAGGAAGTTTCTTGCCTATAGTCAGTTCCCAGAGAATTCAACTCCGTGGTTGAAGGATCTATCATTAAATTACAAGAGCTCTGGCTTCTTGTTTCCTCCATGTGAGGATGCCAAAATGGCTTTCTAATTCTGCTTGTATTTCCCAAAGTCTATTTCAAGAGTCAGGAAGATTTCCTCAGGTGCAGGTGTCATCCTCTGTCCTGAGGCTAAGTCTAGACTACACTCTTTTATCGGAAAAAGCTACGCAAATTGCGCTCCACAATTTGCGTAGCTTTTTCCGATTGCTTTTCCGGAAGAGGATTTTCCTCCATTTGGCCCCATCTATATCTCTTTCTATGAGGAATAAGGGCTCTGACGAAAGAGGAGGCTTTTCCGCCATTTGGCCCTGTCTAGACAGGGCCAAATGGCGGAAAAGCCTTCTCTTTTGGCAGAGCCCTTATTCCTTGTAGAACAAAGTATACAGGGCTCACCAAAAGAGCGTGTTTGCTCTTCTGCAAAACAAAGCAGAAGAGCAAACTCGTTCCCTAGATGCGGCGGAGTTTTTCCAGGGTACCTCTGGTATCCCAGAAAAACCCGCCAGTCTAGACGTACCCTGAATGTTAAGCAGTCTTCACACCCCTTACTTGTTTAGCTGCATGACTTTAACTCACATGTCGATGTACTTTTTATTATTCTCCAATTTATATTGGAGACACCCAAAAAGTAGGAGAAACAACATTCCTTTGTCTAGGACAGGTTAGGCTTAGGCATTGCCTATGAAACACTTAAAGAATATTTTTCCAGTATACTTCTATCATTCTTTTTGCACCACCTATATATATGCAATACAATTATGTTAATGACCAGTGTGTTGCCTGTTTGCCTATGATAGCTACATGCTACCTTTTAGATACAGATTATGGGAAGAGTTGGGGCAATGAGTACGTCAAGCCTGACCTGAGTTATGGTATGGTGTGCCCTCTGCTAGTTGGCATTGGGACTTCCCAGACCCCAGGCTCATAACTCCTTGACCTTTATCAAACCTGGATGTGGAAAAGAAATGGCTGTTTGCTTCCGAAGATTCTTTTTGGCTGTGGTTCAATATCAGATATCTGTTCTGACCATGTTAATCATAGAATCATAGGGTTAGAAGGTACTGCAAGGGCATCTAATCTAATTCCTTGCTGAGAGGTAGGTTTTGTTGTGTTTAAACCATCCAGGATAGATGGTTGTCCAGCTTCCTTTTGAAAACCTCTAGTGAAGGAGTTTCCAAAACCTCACTAGGCAGCCTGTTCCATTGTCTTACTGTTATTACAGTTAGGAGGGTTTTATTTTTCTGAGATTTAATCAAAATTTGCTATGTTGTAGTTTGAACCTCTTGCCCTGCCGCCTGCCCTCTGTGGCAATGCTATTAGTCAGGAGGTTTTTTGAGTCACCTATACAAATATGGCCCCATCACTGTACTATCTGAGAGCCTCATGATAGCTAATGTTTTTATCTCCACAGCACACCTGTGAAGAACTATTCTCCCCATTTTACAGATGGGAAATTCAAGTACAGAGAATGACTTGCCCAACTGTGATACCAAGTATTTACATTCAGGTGAAGCACTGGACAGGGAGTCCCCTCAATTTGAAAGATAGGGACCTGCTGGACCAAAATTTGTTCACTTCTTTGATATGAAATAGCCTGAATTTCTTGCCATTTAAGACATGCTGCAAAACCCAGCTCTTTTTCCAGACTTTTGGGGGCAGAGGGGTGAGCTTGAGAGTTGGTTTATGTGCGCTGAAGTTGGGCTGGAGTGTGTTTTTTCCAGTTTTTGTGGAGGCTACTATAGTTGTTTTGTTTAAATATTTACTGTAATAACATTCCATTTATCCAAGGACAGGTTATTTATACATCCAAGTAAACGTAATAGATATAGAGATATGGTTATAGATAGACATAGACCATAAAAAGTGCCATTTTGGGGAAGCCTGATTTAGCAGAATTAGTCACGTGAATTGTGGAACAGTTGATTTTTTTAAAAGACCTCTTAAGACCAAATATGGAGATTATTAACATGCATAACTGCTAATAGAAAGGTCCTAATGCATATAGAAGCATACTATATGATTTTGGGACATTTTCTAGATCAGGGATAACTCACCTTGACCAGTATAAAGCCAAATACTCTCTAATATTCTCAAATAACATAACCAGACTCAAGAAATGTCTTGTCAGAGTGAAGTGCAGAAAAGTTTCTATAAAAGAGGTAGGTAAGACAGGAAAGAAAGAAACCTATAGACCTGGGTTTATGCTGACAGACAGAAGCAACTCAAAGAGTTGATGAAGGCTGTAATTGCTCTATTTTATGTTTTTGATGGTGGGGGAATGAAGCGAAGGTGGTGGTGTAGGTCCACAAATGAGACAATTCTGAGTGAGAAGCAGCCTTAGAATTAAGTCCTATCTTCCTGCCTGCAGCAATCACATACAGAAACTGGAAAAGTAAGCTTGGACCATTTTCTTCTGAGGAAAAGGAGAATAAACTGACAATATGCTGTTGTAACTTGTAAAAGGTTCCTAGGTGTAGATTAGTAGGTAACCTCAGAAACTCTCTCTGACTTCTGCCACTATAGATCACCTCATGCAGCTAAACTGAGATAAAAGGTGTTAGATTGTATCTATATTAGGGGAAAACTCATGGTTAAAACAGGGTTAGCTAAAATGTGCTAGTTAATCCCAACCTCACCTCACTCTTTCCCCCCAAATCTAAACAGAACCTCAGAGAGGGAAGAACACAGCAACCAGACTATTTTGTCGGTTCCCTCAAGCACATCAGTAAAACCTCATTGTGAATCATAGCAAAGGCCCTGATAACATTAACATGGGGCAATCAGACCTTTGTCCATATTTAGAAGAAGATCTTTGACTATAATAGTGAAGATTCTGCCATATCAAATTGGGAGGAAACTAAAAAAAGTCAGAGGAATGCAGAGGTGACCTGTGGAAATAATGTTAAATGTGATTCTAAAGCTGCTTTTTTTTTTTTTTTTTTTTTTTTTTAAAGAATTACTACGGGAAAAAAATTCTTGGACCAATTCCTTTTTTATTACTCTTCAAAATAATCTGTAGTAATATGTTCTTAAAAGGTCTTTGAAGTATTTGATTTTACATGTTGCCCACATTTAATTCTTATTTCTAATCCCCCAATAGCTGCTCCACAAGGCCTCCACACTTTAGTTTAAATTGTTATTAAACCTCCTATTTTGGGATTCCAGTTTTTAATTCCTGATTGCAAAAGGAAAATATCTTTCTTAAATATTACTCAAATAAGCCTGATTGAATGCTCAGTCTCCTGAAATATGTTTATAATAATTTAAATTACTCTGGCATTATATAAAGGATTTGAGACATTTGATGGAAGAATAGCAGACAATGGGAAAGATTTGTATAAAAGTTTCCATTTTAAGACCCTGTTTTCAGTTCTTAATAACTCAAATGTTGCAGTCAACATGGGGAAAATGATTGAAATTTGTCCTTACAAATAAAGAAAAACTGATCACAGGACCATAATGCCATATTAGCAGAGAGATAATGAAGCTTAGATTTCCTGGGGATGTTTGGATTTGCCCCTGAAGAGTGGAGACAAGGCTCTTGCAGAGACATGTGACCATGTCACCTGATACTGGAATCCATATGAAACCATGTAATTTTCCATGAGTAGGTGGGAGGCAGTCAAATGGAAACAATGGACTCCCGCGTTATGCAAATCTTTTATAAGGGTGAAGAGTGGGATAATCAAGTTTTCCCTGGCTTCTCACCCAACATTACTGCTGGAAACATCTTAGACTGAACTGGGGGATGGACTGGCACAGATTGAAAAGCTTTCCAGTCTATGAAAGAGCTATCAGAACAACTTTGTGGGTGAGATATTTGATGTAACTAGTCTTTAAAGTATATTAAGCTTAGCTTGAGAATTCCATTTTATTTTGTTTTAGAACATACTTTGTTCTGTCTGCTATCTCTTATGACTACTTACATTCTATCTTTTATACTTAATAAAATCACTTTTGTTTATTGATAAACTCAGTATAAATAATTGTTACGTGGAGGGGCAAGCAACTATGCATATCTCTTTACCCTGAGAAAGAGGGCGAACAATGTGAGCTTACAGTGTATAAAACTTTATACAGAGTAAGATGGATTTAACTGGGATTCAAGTTCCATTGAGGCTGTGCATTTGGGAAGTTAGGTAAGTCCTTTTAATTGAGCTTTCCCAGAGTTAAGCTGATCTCAGCATCTGTATTGTACTGTAGAGGGCTGTGATTCTATCTCTGTGTCACTGCTGGAGGAGCCCTGAACACCTGGGTTAGCCAGACAGAGTTTAGGGGAATGCAGGAGGGTAAGAAGCTGGGTTCAGTAGTATTTTAGCATACGTGATAGTACCAAGGGAGTCCCAGTGATGGAAGCCATCACACTTGGCATTTTAACATAGGGGGTTTTCCCCCAAGTAATTTGGTATGCACCTACCATTCAAGATGTTTTGAAAATAGCATAGTTTTAAAACCAAGAGAAGTAAGAGAGAATACAAATGAGGGACAAGGTAGAAGTCAGGCTGAAAATCAAACCTAACTAAACTACAGATTCACTTCTGTTTGCTGAAATGAAATTAGATGTGAGCAAAGTATTAAAATAAGCACACTTTCTTTTTGTCCAAATTAATGTCTAAATTAGTTACCACTCAGCAGATGTTTTTTTAGTACACTAAAATAATCTAATATGAAAAACTATGAACCATCTTGCATTTGTATATTTCTACAAATGTTGCTTTTTAATTTCTCATTTTAACCTTCCAATTTATATTATTCCAAGTTGCTAAAAATTAGAATACACTTATGTCATTTTAGGTGTATAGAAACAAGCATTTTAAGATAATCTTTTTTTGTGGAGTCAGCCTGACTATTACTTTTAGCTCTGGCAAGGATCCAAAAAAAGGAGGAAAAGGAAAATAATTAATATAATCACTCTTACTCTGTTTTCTTAAGTGAATAATAACTTTCATATTAAACAGAAATCCAGTTTAATATTTTGAAGGTTTACGTATTTTTCATAATGCACCCACTTTCTTTAAAAATATTCTTTGCAGCAACTCTAAATTTAATAGTGAGGATTGTTTTTCAGCTCTTGTCTATTATAGAAAGCATTGCATTGTTTCTCTGAGAAACTGTTTACACAGTAAATTTAATAAATCATTGCATACCATGCATTAAAATGTTACTGAAAATTTTAAAACAGATAAAAAGTCGTACTTTTTAAACTATTCCACTAGAGGGCAACATGTACCAGGCATTTGAGCACAACTGTCTGATTAAAAACCTTTCTCTGTGCCTCAGACTTGGATGAATTTCATTGATTTTATATTTAGCGTTCTTCTGTATTAATTTGTACTGTTATCTATACTTTGCACATTGAAAGGTGTTAACAGAAACCAATCCAGTTTTATATGGTAGTGAACATGGGCATTACTCTGTATACTTTTAATTACAATTAATGCTTAATGTGTGTTTTGTTGATCACTTGAACTTTGGTAGCAAAGGCATTCTTTTATAGAAAATAATTTAATGGTTAAAGGAATGCTCAAAGTGTCTATTAGAAGGTCATACTTATGCAGAGAATATGCAAACAGTGGCAGGAAAATCTGCTAATAGCAATATTAGCAAGCTTCTTGGAAAAAGAAAACTGTCACAAATTTGACAAATAAAAATCTGTTCTTTGTATTGTATCTGAGAAAATTGTAAACTGTGACACAGAAAATGTACATTTAAGCTGATCGCAGTGCTTTTCAGAGTAATAGGGCAAGATTATGCATTTTTTATGTATCCCAAGTAACTTATTTTGCCAGTAGTCATATTGAAATCAGACCACAAAGGGACTAAGTGTGACCCAATCTGGCCTGAGTAATTAGATCATTACTAATAGAGAATGACATGTGATCAATGTTATCAGCTTGGAGTTTGCAGCCTCATCAGTTTCTTGAGGGTCACCAAAATCAAATCTGAAGCTTGGCTGAGTATTTTCAGTGGTATCATTTCAAAGAATAAAGAAGATAATGTCAAATTCCCTATTTAAATTTCCATGTATGTTACACATAAGGCAACCTTACTGTGGAAGATAGTAGGGATGGCAAATGATTAAAAAGTAATCATGATTAATTGCCATCTTAATTGCACTGTTAAACAATAATAGTGCTCACTTTTATTATTATTATTACTATAATTATTATATTACAGATACTTGCACTGTAAAAAGTTAAACAATGTAGTGGGCAGTATTATCTCCTGCAAATGTAAACAAACTTGTTTTTCTCAGTGAATGGCTAAACAAGAAATAGGACTGAGTGGACTTGCAGGATCTAAAAGATTTATAGTAGGGGTGACCCACCCCTTACAGGCAAGGAGCCAAAATATTTGTGCACGCAGCACAAAGAGTCAGGGGGAAGAAGTTGTCAAGCAAAAAAAAAAAAAAAGGACTGTCCCTTTAAGAAATGCGATTGCAGGCTTTTTGGCCACATCAGGTTCCCGCTGGCTGCTGCTATCTTGAAAACACCATTTTGAATGGCAGTGCTGGACAGCTCCCCTGCCCCCTTGAGCACAGGGAGCCGGGAGGTGGGGGCCATTTTCCAGGGTGCAGGGGGTGGCTTTGTGAGATGCACTTTTGGGGCGGAGGAAGAGCTACATGAGGCTTACAAGCCGTGAGTTGGCCATGGCTGATTTACAGTGTTTTGTTTCTGAGTGCAGTTGTAAGTTGTGCTTTCATGATAAAAAGATTCACTACAGTACTTGTATGTGGTGAATTGAAAAATAATATTTTATCTTTTTTACAGTGCAAATATTTGTAATTAAAATAATATAAAAAGAGCATTGTATTATACTCTATTGTAATTGAAATAAATATATTTGAAAATGTAAATAAATCCAAAATATTTATAATTGAAATTGGTATTTTGTTATTGTTTAACAATGTGGTTAAAACTTCAATTAATTGCCGTTATGTGGGTTGTTTTAGTTAATTTGTTTTGAATTAAATGCAATTAAATTACTGACTTAAAAGAGAGGCGTACAATTAATATTTAAAAATGTATCCAGAATTTTCCATGGAAACTTATTCTAGGATACAATTGAGGCAAAAAAGAAAAAAAGAAAGTTTGCTAGTTTGTTTACAGACTGATATGTGAACACTTTTTGCAGTTCTCTGTGAAATAATGCATTGCTCTATGATTTTTTTGGTTGCTGAAATGCTAGGTCATTACATCTAATGTAATATTGATTCATTGCTATTAAAGAAATTGATAAGCTAATGTTGCAGTGAAACAGGATAGTGTGATCATATGAATGCCAATCCTCCCGGATTGGTTGTTAGACTTCCAAAATTGAAATTGATCTCCCAGTGGCTATTGAAACGAATCTGGCTCCCTATCTGCCCTGGCTCCACACAGCTCCTGGAAGCAACTAGCACATCCTGTGGCTCCTAGTCAGAGTGGTGGCCAGCAGGTCTCTGTGCACTGCCCCCACCACAAGCACAGATGTCCAAAGATACTTGGCCACTTTTTAGCCTAAGAGCTGGACGTGCTAGTCACTTCTGGGCGCCATCAGATTTAAGGGATACTTGGCCAAAGCCTGTACCCCATCCCAGGCTCAGCCTAGAACCCTCTCCCACATGCTGAATCCCTGGGCTCCACTCTACCCTGTACCACCTTCTACCCCCCAATTCCCTGTCCTAAACCAGTGAAAATGAGAGAGGGTAGAGTTTGTGTGTTTTTACCTCAAATATGCAGACAGGCTTCAGGTTTTTGTTGTCACTTGTTACAGGGTAGGCTCCCCTCAGGCTTACACCTGCCTCATCATCGGGGTCCTATCAGCGCTCTACCCTCAACACCCCAGTGCTCCCCGATTCCCTATTGAGTCTTTAGCTCGGTCGACCTCAGTCTAGCAATCCGCTACAGTGGTCAATTGGCTTAAACGGGCCTCTTTGCCAGTCTGGCAGGCTGGCAGAGTGGAAGGGGGACCTGGTCCCACCCCCTCTCCAGGTCCCGACCCAGGACCCTAAAGGCAGGGGAAAGACACCTCTGCCTGGTTGGTGGGGATGTTCTCCAAAACTCACCAACTCTCGGGGATGTCGGTGCTTTCCTTACCCCATCCTGGGTCGCTTCCTTCCCTCCACCTAACTCCTTCAAGGGACTTCGTCCAGAGCTCGTCTTCAGTTCCCTTCGTGGCTCCCTGAGTTCCTGGGCATCCTGCCTGTTCCTCACTGCAGCCCTCCTGCCATCCTCTTGCTCTCCTCTCTCCCCTCTTGTCTGCGGCCCGTGACTGCCATTTGAATTGGCACATTGATGCCGTCACACTGGGCGTGCCGTGGCCCCGCCCCCCGATGCACAACGTGCCGCGGCAGCCCCCCGCGCTTCCTCCCTCGCGTGCAGCAGAGCAGGCCTGAAAGAGCCGCCACGTTGCGGCGCAGTCAGCAACCAATGCTTCCGTCGGCCCCGGGGAGTGCGAGGCATCGCGGGCTCAGCAACTGCTGAGTCCCCTTCCCCGTCACATCACTATAAATGCTGTCCAGTTCTGCATGCATTTGTGTGTACTATGGAAGCATCAATGCAATTCCATACTTACATTTGTGTTGAGTTTTTTTACTTTTTTTTACTTTACAGCAAGAGTTTATGTCTGAATGAAAAATTTCTACATCCTTCCCAAAATTACAGAATTTTTGAACACATAATTGATTTGCAAAGCATTTACAAGCAAGTGGATTAATTAGGGTTAACATTAATTAGAAAGAGGCACCGTCAATTGTTTAGCATTCAGACTATTTTCTCCTTAACAACAAAAATGAAGCAGACATTGCAAATATCTTTAATTCAATTCTTATGCACTGGCTATATTTGATGGCATTTTAATATGATTAAAGGTGAATTTCCCTTATTGTTCTTCATAACTGAAAGCATCTTCTTCAGCAGGTGCTGTTGCTCTGCTGTGGTGGAGTCCATGTGAAACTGCTTTATTTCAAAATGGCTGCCATCTCCCATTGTTTTAGTAACACTGAGATAATTAATATATTGTCTAGAGTTAAATGACTATTTTGAAATGAGTGTTTAAGTCCTATTGTTCTCAATAGGACTGAAGCCTCATGCTGATCTTAACAAAGATGGCTACTGTCTTCATTCTTGCTTGAAATAATGAAAGACAGTGGATGGTATGGCCTCAATCCATTGAGAACAACTGAAGATGGCAGCCATTTTGAAAAGAGGAAACATCTTAGGACATGTCTACATTGCAGAGCAAAAGTTGAATTAAGATTCATAACTTCAGCTACATCAATTGCGTAGCTGAAGTCGAAATAGCTTAATCCGGCTGTTGGCGCTGTCTACACAGCAGAAAGTAGAAGGAAGAACACTTTTCTTTCGACTTCCCTTACTCCTCATGAAATGAGGGTTACAGGAGTCACAGTGAGAAGTCCTCTATCTCAAAATTAATTTGAAATAACAGCTTGTTATTCTGAAGTAACGCTGAAGTAACTCTGCTGTGTAGACATACCCCTAGGGACATTTTCAGTTATAAAAATTATCATTAATTATAAATATTGCTTTCCAAAAGTTGCCTATTATTCTGCTACTTGTACTCCTTTATGACTAGAGGGAGTAACTAGCATGAATGGGTTGGAGGGGCATGCACAGAAGGAAGAGGGGGAACTCGTGTGTGTGCATGTCTGTACCCAGGAGGGAGGATGGATTTTAGAGATGTATGCTGGGAAACTAAGGGAGATGAAAGAGAAAGTAAGGATTAAAGTTTAGATTGGAAAATGGCACAGAGGTTGAAGAGTTATAAGGCAATTTGGAAGATCTGGGTTGAGTTTCCTAATCTACCATAGATTTTCTGTGTGTTCTTGGGCAAATGACTCAGTCTTTCATGTTACAGTGTTATACAAGTTTCCTGTCTCACAGGACTGTTGTGAGGACAAATTCATGAAGATTGTGAGATGCTTAGATAATATGGATATAAAACTACCTAAAATAGAATTGTGGAGTGCAGGGGATAAGGGGAATCTAAAGTATGTACTTCAGTTCTTTGTGTTTTTCAAGTGATGCAAAGCATCTGTAAACCCAGATAAATGGGCTAGAATAATTTGTCTCCCTAGAGCAGCCAGAAACAACCAGAGCATACTGGTGACTATGAATTATTCAAACCATGCACAGTTAGGGTACCCAAACAACCTTTACTCTGCCCTTTAGGTGACAGAATGCCAGGATTTAAAATGTCAACATAGAAAACATATCTGGATGGAAGAAATTGATTTAAGCAATGCCAAAAATATGCTGACCTACAAAAAGGTATCTTGATAGCACACACGGTGTTCAGCATTCAAAGCCATTTGTTCAGATACATGTATTGAAATGAGTTTCAAAATAAGAACAAATTGATGCATGCTAAGTGTTAATGCCTTTTGAGTTTTCCTCTAAATCTCTGGTCAGAGAAACAATTACCTCAGCATACTGAACAAAGGATTATCCCATTGTATACTGTAAATTGCATTAAGGTAGCTGAAAGAGTTCATCCAAGCAGCAAAGGTTGCTGCATCCTTGACTATAATCAGCAGGCAGGAAGCACCAGCTAAGAATACAAATTTAGCTAGTTTACAGTGGGAAAAATCCTGTTAGTCATATTGATTTAGAATATTCAAGGGCAATCTCTGTTGAGTTGATTGGAGGGGGTAATACGGATTTGGATGTTAAACTGCTGAGGGTAGCTTAATCTGAAGAAAGTAAATACATTGTACAACCCTAAGGTTTACCTGGAAGAATATACTTTATAACTGACATACGGTATAATAATGACTCTGAATAGTATAACGCTTCAGAAACGTTAAATTTTTACATATTTTCAAATTAAATAATCTACAACCTTCTGTTCCTGCTGAATGGAGTGCTGCATTGGGAGTTAAGTATCTGGGTTCCATTCCTGGCTCTGCCACTGACTGACCTACTGTGTGTCTTTGAGGAAATCACTTACTCAGTCTGTCCTGTTGTTTTTGCTTCCAATCTTTGTGGCAGGCACTATATCTTCTATATGTTTTTACAGTGCCTAGTTAAATGACCTTGGGAATTCTAGATATTACTCTAGCAGATATACTAAATACATGCATACAACTTCCTATCTTTACAGAACTGAAATCTTAATAAAAAAAGAAAGACTCAGATCATAAGATGATGTAAATTAGCTTTGCTCCATCAAAATTTGTAGTAAATTATTGGGACACTCCGGTCTGGCAGTGCCAGACTATGGATGTTCCTGGACCACAGAGCCTAGGAACACAGAGTTCTGATGGTGGGGCAGGAGTGCAGTAGGGGGTGCCATTTCAGGGAGCAGGTGGTGCAGGGGGGAGCTCTGGCCCCAGCTGCAGAACTCTGTCTCCGTTCTGGCCCCAGCAGCTGGAGAGTTCCACCCCCAGCAGCAACCAGGACACTCAGGGCCCTGGCCCCAGAGCCAGGAAGCTGTGGAGCTCCCTGGTGGCTGCCAGGGCTGGAGCTCCACAGCCACCTGGTTCTGTGGTAGAGGCTGGAGCTCCACAGCTGGTGACAGGGTTGGAGCTCCACAGCCAGGGCCAGAATTCCCTGGCTGCTGCTAGAGCTGGAGCTCCCCAGCCATGGGGGCCAGAACGGGGACAGAGCTCAGTGGCTGGGGAGCTCCAGCCCTGGCTGTGGAGCTAGGCAGCTGCGGAGTTCCAGCCCCTTCCATGGAGCCAGGGAGCTCTGATCCTGGCAACAGCTGACCCAGAAGCAACTAGAGAGTCCCAAGGGATTTGGGCAGTAGCTGGGCTGGAGCCCCAGTCTGGGGGCAGCAGGGCATCATGGACTACTAGGGGAGGGACCTTCCCTAATCTTGCAAATACCTTCCATTTGGGACTGGTCAGGTCCCAAGGGTGCCAGACCAGAGAGGTCTTACCTGTAGTTGTCACTGTTGGTTTATTTGTTTCAGTGTATAATACAGATTACCGATGGTTTAAAGAAATCTCTCCTCCTGTATTGTTGGATCCAAAAAAGCTCATATTTTGGTTCCTAGCCATGCAATTAGGGTCCATCTGTAATTTTAAATCACACTGCAATTTTATTTACTTTAAAAGAAGTTCAGAAGGCTGATAACTTGGGTGGGGTAGGTCACAAAGTTCTGAACATAACTATATGAAGAGGAAGCAGACTGGTTTCAAAAGGGCCAAGGACTAATTCAGTATCTACTGCTGGAAATTTTGCTTGTGTTTAACAAGAGTGATAGAGTATTGGTAGAAACCATAGCATCAACTGGTGATAGAGCAGGAACTGCTCAGTGTAAGATTATGTCCTTTGTTAATTTTACAATTAAAGAATGTAAAAGGATCTAAATGAAATTTTATCTAATCAAACAAACAGTAGCAGACAAATAAAACTAAATTTACTAAGAGTTTTCAGGATGAAATGCATTAATGTTCATTCAGCCAATATTCATTCATACCTATACTGGCATTTTCCTACTAGATTATAAAATAAACACAAATAAACAGTGTCTCTGTAGTTCATTTGCCATGTGAGATCCAGGTTGCCACTGTAATCTAGAAAAAGAGAGTGAATAGACACATGCTATAGACCCGTCTTTTAATAAAATGGGTAACTATGATGCTTCTTGGGGGAGGGGCACTTTGCTTGAACTTACACTTCTTGTGAGCGGGAAGTCTGTTTGTGCTGTGAATCAGCCTGTGACTCCACATATTTCTGACAATACAAGGATTGCCCTCCAGGCCTCAGCAGTCCTTGTTCTCCTGGAGAGATTAGCAATAGGCATACAACAGGCCCCGAGTTCTCCAAGTTTCCCTCTAACATTCCCAGCCCGTGTTGCAGTGAAGTGTCAGATTTGCTACTCACAAAGTAGTACACACTAGTTTACTAAATATAACTCAGGATCACTGCTTTCCTAAACACATAGGACATATCCTTTATTCACTATATTTATTATCAAAGTATAGAGATTCAAATGACACCAAGTAAGAATATTGGAAACTCATGGTTGTATATATTTAGGGTCCTGCCAAATTCTCAGCTATGGGAAGTCTTCCCCTGTAAAATCTGATCTTTTGTGTACTATAGAGATTTCATGGAGAAGACCAGCAGTTCTTACATTCGAAGTTCTGACCCAAAAGGGTTAGAGTTGGGGAGGCAGGTGATAAAGTTGATAAGGTTGTTTTAGGGGGGTCGCGGTATTGCCATCTTTACTTCTGCGCTGCTACATTTAGCGCTGGGTGGTGGGTGCTGATTGAGGGCCCAGCTCTATAGGCAGCAGTGCACAAGTAAGGGTGGCAATACAGCTATAGTACTACTTATACAGTAGCCTTGTGACCCCCCTCCCACCACCACAATTCCTTTTTGAGTCAGGATCCCTACAATTACAACACTGTGAAATTTCAGACTTAAGTAGCTGAAATCATGAAATGTACTACAGTAGACTTCCGATAATCAGGCACCTTTGGGACCTAGGTGGTGCTGGATTATCGGATGTGCCCGAGTATCGGGAGGTACTCCGGTGGGGGGGGCTGTGACGGGTCTGCTGGACCTGCACTGCGTCCGGGGGCTGAGCGGGAACGGCGCGGTGAGGGGTGAACCCTCTGCCATTTTGCAGGAAGGCGGGGGAAGCCCTGCACCACCACCGAGACTTTCCGGGAGGGGAGGGGAGCGGGCTCCCCACCCCCCAGACTGCAGTAGTTATCCTCGAGCAGGGGGTGAGGGGCGGCGCTGCAGGACCAACCTGGCTGCACCCCAGCTGCTCTACTCTGCAGCTTCCCTCTGTTCTTTTGATTTTCTTTTGAAAGAATGCAATTGCAATGAGGACATAACTCAAGTTTTTTCGGAAAAACTACCCTTTTTGGCCAGCAAGCTTATATAAAATTGGGATAAAGGCAGAAAAAGGAACAAACTCTGGCATAAGAACAAAGCATGGTCTAAACTAGATTGCAATTACACCTCTGCATTCATGGTAGTTTTGTCAGGATGCATTCATGGTAGTTTTGTCAGGATGTTTCTGCCTCAGTAGTTTTCAAAGGTAAAGAACAAAATGGAAAACAAAACTCCTAACATTAAACAGCAGTGGTACGATTCTTAAAACCGAAAGCCATTTGAGATGATCACAGGCACTGGTTTTTGTAATAGTGCGGAACTTTGTATCCTAAGGATGATAGTGCTCAACATTGCTGGATGGGTAACTATTTAAAAGAGGGCTACTCAATTTTGGAAGGCCTGGGAGCCACAATGATACTCACAGCTCATGCCAAGGGCCGCAACTTAAGTGTGGGTGCATATACATGCAAATATATATGCAAATAGCTTCTTTCACACTGATAGGCATGAATACAAAGATTAAGCCTTAAGCCATGGCGCTGGACCCAAATGTAGCCAGTGTGAGCCGGTTAGCATCTCTCAGGCTCTGCCCACAAGGCTAAGCAGCCAGTGCTTCCCACAATACCCCAGCACTCCCGGCACTTCCTCCCTTGGGGCTAGAAACACCGACACCCTATACCAGTCTGTTCCAGACAGCCAATCCTCTTGCATCTTTCCATGCTCACCCCTCCTGGGAGACGCCTCATGGTTGTGGAGTATGTTCCCAGTGGAGGCCATGTTCAAAGGATCCCGGCCACGTGTTGAGCCTCACGTAAAGCCAAAGCACACTGAGGGCCACAAACAAATGGGCCATAGACCTCATGCGGCCTGCGGGCCGCATATTGAGTAGCCCTGATTTGATTCTTCTAGAACTCGCTTCCATAAAATAAATACAAGGCTTGTATTGAAATACTTACTTCCTCAGAAACAGGAGGAAGCACGTTGATGCACATGTGTAAAGGAAGTGAGCCCTAAAGGTACATCAGACCAAACTGAAAAAGAGAGCACCTGGAAAATTGTGCGAAGAGTTGAGTCACAAGATAAATGTGACAAACCGCACACTGGCAAAGAAAGGTTAATGAGTTGTTGGGGGCTCAGTCCATTCTGTCCCTGGCATACCAGTCTGGTATGAAAGAGATGTCAGGCTTGGATGGATGGATTACAAGGGGAGCACTGCTCACTTAGGGGCTGACAGGAAAGGAACACAGACTTCCGGCTCTCATTGTGTGAGAGAAGCCTGGCTGGGGCAGGTTGAGAGACTTCTGCCTTCCCAGAGCTCCCTTGAGAAAGGATATGGCTGTCACAGGAACTGCAGTGAACATCCAACTTGTGATATCTTTGAGAGATCGCTGACTACCAGAGCCTCTTTGAAGAATTGCTAGGTCTGATGTGAGACTGCAGTTTGCTTCTGTTAACTTGCTTATTGATGTGGGATAAAATGTGGCAGGCGATGCCTTGCTTGAACAGAGTAACAACAAGATAAACCCCTTTGTGGTTTTGCTACCCTCACCAGAGTATCAGATTTGCCTTAAGCTCAAGAGCAAGCCTGGTCACAGTAAACATTGTGAAAGTTCAGTGAGCCAGACTAGCACATTGCGGGCACTCCCATAGCAAATATCACAATGAAAAGAAGTTTCAGAAAAAGAACACATTCAGTTATTCATTCATTTCACTCACTCCTCCAATCCCCCACCTGATTACCCAGATTCCAAGTCTCTTTTCAACTTCCCTTAATCCCCATTTTAAAAAAAATCCCTTTTTTGTGTCCTTATTCTCTCTTCTCTGCTCCCTCTCCCCATTATGTGGTTACATTTTAGTACATTTTATGGTCTTTTGGATGGATATTGATTTTATTTTGACTATAACACCTAGAAGCTACCTACATGAAAAATATTCCCTCTCCTCACCGCCTCCACCACATCATATTGCCACAACCGCAAACTCCTTGGTATATAAGAGGAAGAGAAGGATTCTGACATGGTGTTTTCCAAAGGGGCCTCTCCATGTGTGATAAACTCTCCTGAAATAATACCCCATGCCTGTTGATCTTCTTAATTTTTTTAATAGAGATGGGTGAAAGGCAGAGGATGCTGAGGGATGTGTGTTCTTCAGAATTCAAGGATTGGGGAGATCTACTAGGTAATATTTTCATGCTAAAAGGTGGTGTTTGGGGGGAGAGGCTGTGCAGCTATTCTGTAACACTATTCCATATTAGGGCATGACAATGGGGCCCACAAGCCTGGAGTTGATGTTCTTTTATTTTATCTTTTATATATTACTTTACATGCAATATGACGCAGTCCCACTTGTCCTCGGCCAGTATTGCTCAAGCTTGATAGTACAGTTGGGAGCTGTTAAGCACAGAAAGGAAAAGTTAATTGACTCTTAAGCATGAATTGTGTAGTCAATCTAGGAAAAGAGCTTAGCATTTTGAAAAAAGGTACATCTTGATGGTATGAAAGAACGTTAATGTCATGGGAAAGTGGTACTTAGAGACAATAGCTGTGCACATTTATGGACGGAGAGAAAACATGTTATGCCAAATTAATATTTAAGTAGGAAATTCTCATGTAGGCATTAGATTTACAAGATCAGTGGTATGATGTAACACAGTTAACATCATTTTAATCCTTCACTTTGAGGCTTTCGAACCAGAACACACATCATAAAAGCATTCTACAAGATAGACCTCACTGTTCCATCACCCTCGGGACATGAGTGGTCCCAAACAAAGGGATTTGCCAGACTAGGGAAAGTCCCTTCCTTTGTGACTCACGCTGCCACTGGGCTAGGGCTCCAGCCTGCCCCCACTGCTGCCTCAGCCCACCGGGGCTGGAGCCAGAGCACCATGGCCAAAACTGCATAGCTGGGGCAGAGCTTTGCAGCAACCTGGTTCCACAGCTGGGGCCAGAGCTCTGTGGCCAGGGTGGAGGGATGGGGCCAGAACTCTGTGGCCCAGGCCAGAGCTCCCTGGCTGAGGCTGGAGTTCCCTGGCTCTTGGAGCCAGAACACGGCTGGAGCTTGGCAGCCAGGGACAGGGACAGAGCTCCCTGGTCGGCATTGGGGCCAGAGCTCCCTGGCCAGGGCTAAAGGTCCATGGCCATGGCCAGGATAGAGTTCCCCAGGCACTGGGGACAGAGAGCTCTGCTGAGGCCAGAACTGCCCACCGGGCTCTCCATCCTCCCCCCCACTCATCCACAGATGCACACGCTCTGGGCTCCCGGCTGAATCACCGGTGCTCCTTATGACCCTCCTGCCTGGCCCCCCAGATCTCCCTTTTCTTGGGCTCTGTGGTTCAGGAACATCCGTGGTCCATGCTGGGCCACGTTTGATAGGATAACGAGTCTTGTGGATAAGGGAGAAGTGGTGGATGTGGTATACCTAGACTTTAGTAAGGCGTTTGATATGGTCTCACATGATATTTTTATCAATAAACTAGGCAAATACAACTTAGATGGGGCTACTATAAGGTGGGTGCATAACTGGCTGGATAACCATACTCAGAGAGTAGTTATTAATGGGTCACAATCGTGCTGGAAAGGTATAACTAGTGGGGTTCCGCAGGGGTCTGTTTTGGAACTGGCTCTGTTCAATATCTTCAACCACAATTTAGATATTGGCATAGAAAGTACGCTTATTAAGTTTGCAGATGATACCAAGCTGGGAGGGGTTGCGACTGCTCTGGAGGATAGGGTCATAATTCAAAATGATCTGGACAAATTGGAGAAATGGTCTGAGGTAAACAGGATGAAGTTTAATAAAGACAAATGTAAAGTGCTCCACTTAGGAAGGAACAATCAGCTTCACACATACAGAATGGGAAGCGACTGTCTAGGAAGGAGTACGGCAGAAAGGGATCTAAGGGTTATAGTGGACCACAAGCTGAATATGAGTCAGCAGTGTGATGCTATTGCAAAAAAAGCAAACATGATTCTGGGATGCATTAACAGGTGTGTTGTGAGCAAGACACGAGAAGTCATTCTTCTGCTCTACTTTGCGCTAGTTAGGCCTCAGTTGGAGTATTGTGTCCAGTTCTGGGCACCGCATTTCAAGAAAGATGTGGAGAAATTGGAGAGGGTCCAGAGAAGAGCAACAAGAATGATTAAAGGTCTAGAGAACATGTCCTATGAAGGAAGGCTGAAAGAATTGGGTTTGTTTAGTTTAGAAAAGAGAAGACTGAGGGGGGGACATGATAGCCATTTTCAGGTATCTAAAAGGGTGTCATAAGGAGGAGGGAGAAAACTTGTTCATCTTGGCCTCTGAGGATAGAACAAGAAGCAATGGGCTTAAACTGCAGCAAGCGAGGTTTAGGTTGGACATTAGGAAAAAAGTTCCTAACTGTCAGGGTAGTCAAACACTGGAATAAATTGCCCAGGGAGGTTGTGGAATCCCCATCTCTGGAGATATTTAAGAGTAGGTTAGATAAATGTCTATCAGAGATGGTCTAGACAGTATTTGGTCCTGACATGAGGGCAGGGGACTGGACTCGATGACCTCTTGAGGTCCCTTCCAGTCCTAGTATTCTATGATTCTATATTACCAGACCAGAGCATCCTAGTTAAGGGAGGTACATTCAGTAGTTAAAAACAGGCTACCCTGTGACACAGTTTTCTGGGACAGCAAACAAAGATATTATTTGAGGTGTGAGTTGGGGAAAAAACATTTCTTTGTCAGGATATGGACAATACTAGCATATGCTGTAATTTAAATTTGTATTCAGCATAGAGTCATTTTTAGCAATTTCAGTTTAAGGCACACTTATGCTCAATTTTTATTAGGATTTTTTTTCTATTTCTGTAACAAAAGGCAGATTTTTTTTTAATAAGACAATCTGTCTTGGGTCTGTGGATAAAATGAGGGAAATATGTAACATGTTTGGTATAATGTCGGTATAATTTCACTCCTAAAAATGTGCCAGAAAGAGTTTATAGGATTCAATCCTATAAACCCTTCATTACAGGTGTGGTTCTTTTACACATTAATAACATTGAAGTCAGTGGGTTGAGGTGTATAACTAGATGGATACTCAGTGAATAAGATTCTGTATGCTCTGGCCACTGTTTTGTGATCATACTGTTTATATACCAAACCACTTTGTCATAAGAAATAATTGGCATTGATTAAAAACAAGCTATTTTAATTTACAGTAGCTGTGGGTTAACCCTATGTATATTAAAACATATATAATCACATTCTGCACTCTCTCCTGAGCATGCATAAGTACTGAAAGCAAACTCCTAGCAGTCTCTAAACTCCAGCATAAAAAAGGCTAAATTGCATTTGTCAATATGTGTTTTCCTTTAAATTTTAAATCCCTCCCCCACTGGCAATTCTAATACTTAAAAGGGAAGGCTGATTTTTATGTATAGAATAGAGTAATGTGTACCCAGTGAGCCTCCTTAAAAATGAGATTCTCTCCCTAAGCCAAAAATAATAAGACCTAGTAGTGAACCTTTTTTTCATACCAACATTCCGTCCCATCCTCTGAAACTTAAAGCAGAGTGTGGCACATGTATCTGACTTTGCTACTAATACAGTAGCTATGAAAATACATTTTCTTGAAATGTACACTGGTCTGCAAAAGATATTGTCATATTTCTCAATAATACAGTCGGATTTAAATAAGTCATTTTCTCCAATGCCCTTTCTTAGTGAAACCATGCTTTATCTTGTTAGGTAGTATTTGTTTCCAAGATGCTTTGGATTGCTTAATATAGCAGTATTATTTCACAGATCTTAATGTATTTTTATCTATAAAGCTCCACAGTTTGTGTTGTGTAGTGCAGTTTTTCAATATTTAAACTGTAAATCCTGTTTGATATATTAGAGGGTAAATATACTTTAATGAAATCTAATGGGAATGTCTCTTTCAATTACAAAGATAAAAGAATCAATGGAGCTTATTTCACAAGTTAAATGAGGTGGTGTTATTTAACACTATAATGAGGGACAATAAATAATGATAAATTACAAGGGCTGTCCTATTGGATTATGCATTACCCTACTCATAGAGGTGTTGAGGAGTAATTGGTTAGGCCCCAATCCTTCAGGATGCTGAGTGTTTCCTATAAGGTTTGAGCATTCTTAACTCTGCTTACAGCATCACCTTAGTGCCTTTATATGATTGGGCACTAACCATTTTACAAAACAGTTGGAAGACAAAAAGTGTAGTAAACACTAAAAACAGAAGTTGATCCAGTAACAGATATTACCTCACCTATCTTCTCTCCAGTATCTGGGGACCAACAGAGCTACAACAACACTGGAAAAAACAATGAAAGAATTTTAACTATGAAGTATGTTTCATTATTACTCTCATAAGAAAAATAAATGTGTTGCATGTAGCTGGACTATCATTTTTTTTAGTTTAGTCAGTGCTTCAGCAATATACCAACATTACTGTAAAATCAGGTGTTTTGTTCTTAGAAGAAAGAAGGGGGCTACAGCACAGAGTAGGAATTCCTTTGTTTTATCTTTATGTACTGATGCGTCACTCGACAAGCAAAAGCCCTCTTTCCATTTGCAAATATTGCTCAAGCTTGTTAATGAAGTTCAAAGCTGTTAATCATAGAACTGTAAAGTTAAAATTTACAGGGGGTTCCAAAATAAAAGTTCTACCACTTGGTTGAGAAGAGGCATAGTGAATAAAAGTATTTATTGTAGTGTTTATTGGAGCTTTGACATGAATGAAGACTGGCTGGATCCCCTGGGTTCCATGAGGCTGAGGCCTGTCCCTATTGAAGTCAATGGGAGTTTTTCCATTGACTTCAATAGACCCAAGATTTCAGCCCTCGAGTCAGAGGATGAGGTTCTGTGCTGCCCCTCAGAGGGTATGTCTATATAGCAATTAGGTACTTGCAGCTGGTCCATGCCATTTGGCATGGTTTAAAGGGGTGGGGATAAGAGGACTGTTTAACTGTAGGATAGACATTCAGGCTCTGAAACCCTCTAGTCCTAGAACCCGAACTCCAGCCCAAGTCCAAATATCTACCCATGAGTCCAAGTCAGCTGGTACAGGTTTTAAATATCAGTGTAGAGTTGCCCTAAGAGGCCCAGTAAAGAACTTGCAGCCCAGAGAGATAGTGGAAAGTCAGACTTTTTTTTTGTACCATCATATCATGGTTGGCTCTGGGAGCTGCAAAGCCATCTGGCTTAATTTAGGCAGTCCTTTCTAAAGTGCAGCAGGCTCAAAGATAAGATGCAGCACTTCTTCTTGAACATCTTGTGTCCTGGGGCTTGCCTCAGAGTAGAAGTTAGCCTTATACCTGTTTCTACCGTGCCTGCAGCAGGGGAGCCCTTCCATAAGTGTAATTAGGGCTTCTAGGATGATTTATGCCATTCTGACCTGTGTATGTGATATGAAAGGGCAGAGGGCGAGTATTTCATGCAGAAAACTCACTTCACAAACAGTTTATTGATCCATTAGGGACAGTTAGACACCAAGCAAACATTGATGCCAATATAGGCCAATGGAAGCCTGACCGGCTTTGTGGGCGAGCTCCTCGTTACCTGTATGTTCCATTCAATATATTCCTTACCCACATAAGTTGTCCCATCAATGGGGCTCCTTGTGACCATAAAGACTACTCACATGAGTAAAAGTTTGCTGGGTACAACTTCACGGCTTTCAATATTATATTTATAAATGTGCCCAACTTCAAGTACGTGTCTAATGAATGGGGTTGCTCGCATGCTTAAAGTTAATCATTTATTTATGTACTTTCCTGAACTGGGCTCTGAGACCCAAGCCAAATGTACATGCATATACCTTTCCTCACATAAGTGGCCCTGTTGCCTTCAATGAGACTGTTCAGATGAGTAAAGGCATGCATCTCTCTAAAAATGTGCAGGATTGGGGCTTTAGTCTTCACCTGGAAGTGCTACATGGTTAAGGCATATGTGAGAGATTCCAAATAACATTTCAAATCAAATCCAATACAAATGTGAACCTTCAAAATCAATGCAATTTAACTGGTGTCCAAGCTCAATCACAATTGACTCAGATCTACTTACTCCCTGAGACTGAAACATTCCTTTTTAAACTTTTCAGAAAAAAGTGTGTCTTTTGTTATACATTTACTTTTTTTTTTTTTTTTTTTTTTTGCTATAAAGTATCATTTCCATATTTTGGGTGCAATCCAATTGAACCCCGCAACCTTGGGTGCCTTAGAGCTTCCAATCAGGGCCAATCACAAACAGCCTAATGTCATGAAAGTCACATCCAGAGTAGGTATGGCTGCAGCCGTAGTCCTGTGACTTGGATCCCAGCAGCCTCAGTGATGCTCTAGCCACACTCAGGCTTCCAGCAGCCTTGTTTAACACTTGCAGAGTGACCCCAATACACTTCCAGTTGCAAATTTAACCATAACATGAATTCTCCACTGTCCAGTCCTGTAGTGGGCAGCTCAGCTATCATAGGTGATTTGACCCGGTAAAAGATCAATGTACAACAGTTTCATACTTCCATAATTCAGTTTAAACACAGCACTAGATCAGTTTAGAAAAAACATTTCCATCTTGGTTTATTCTGATTATACCAACACCAATAAGTGTGTGATGTTCATTGTCTAGTTTTGTCTCCCCTGTTTACCACCACAAGAACCAAGAGACCAAACCCCAACTCTCACTATTACACTGAATCCCAGCATGAAATAGAACTATTCCGCCGCCATTCTCGGGTGGACATCAGAAGGATGGAGATGCTGCAGCTGCATGCATACATGGGAACCTCCCAGAGAGTCTGTAAAATGCATCCTTGCCAGCAGTTTCCCCATCATTTCCTAAACATTTTGCCTAATCCTTTCCTGTGACATGGCTTCAGCTGCTCCTCTGTTTATTATTTCTCTCACCTCACTCAACTTCCATAATTAACTCATCCATCCCATGCCTCATTCAACAAATCTTCTGGTTGTCTAGCTCCCATAGTATCCATCTCTTAAAAGGTCCTAAACAATGACTCATAATACATGACTGGTTTACATTGGCCCTATTACTATTTCCAGTTATGTTAGCATATCTCCACATGATATAGGGAAACAGTGTCCCTGTCCTAAGGAATTTACTACTCAGAATAGACAGAAACACAGTTACCTTTCCATCCCTAATCATAGTTAAGAGGGTTGTTGGATTACCAAACTAGTCACCTGAAAAAGCAATAATTATAGCTTTTTTATTTAGTGTTCACTTAAAATGGCACTTAGGTAGCTGTGCATCTGTCATGATTTTGTTTTCTTTTTACTGGGTTTTTATATTTCTTGGCTTCTGCAAATGACTTGTTCATTCATAAGAGCAACTGCAGAAAGTGAAAGGCTCAAGAATCCTTGTGTAAACAAGTTCCTTTGTAGTTTTGTGCCAGGAGTGTTTGCACAGACATCTTGAAATGTTTTTTAATTTCCCCTCTCCAGTCTGCAACAATTTCAGCCACTCCATCAGAGAATGGAAGCTGTGTGTGACTAGGACTGCCAGCCAAACACCAAGAATCATATATATAGTAGCCCAATGTCTGTGACGCTGTAATGCTGTAGCATTACAGTCTTGCCTCTGGGGGGCGCTGTTGCCTCCCACCGTGGCGCTCGGCCGACTTCTGCGCTGCTCAGCCGGGCCTCTGTGGGGGAGCAAGCGGAGCAGGCAGCCATTTAGGCTCTGCGGTCCCCATGCTGCATTGGGAGCGTGGAGCCCAAACAGCCGCTTGCGCTGCTTGCCCCCCGCATGGGGAGCGCAGAGCCCAAACAGCCGTTTGGGCTCCGCGGTCCCCCGAATGAGAGGCAGGAGGGGAAGGAGAAGAGAAAGAGAGAGTGAGAGGCAGGAGGGGGAGAAGATAAAGAGAGACAGAGAGAGAGGCAGGAGGCAGAGGAGAGCTGAGAAAGAGAGAAGGGAGGCAGGAGGAGGAGGAGAGAGAGAGAGAGAGAGACGGACATGGAGGAGATACCCGATAAATCCCGTTTTATGATGGGCTATTGGCAAGTAGTAAAAGATTTGGTCAAAATGAAGGAGTTCAATAATGATCAAACACTCACAAAATGTTTTCTGGCCTTGGATAACAAAACAGGTCAAAATTTGTTGAATAAATTATTCACTATAAACAATCTACCCAAATATCAATCAATCAGTGACTGAGCAAAATCACAAGATATTCTGTGAGCAGAAGAAAACAAATTTACACAAAGTTGGAGATGTATTTGAACTAAATTATATTAAAATTAAACAGCTGCAAAATCAAGTTAAAATATTTATGAAGAGCTCTCTTTCCTGGGCATTACTGCATAGGAATTATAGATTGACATTTCAACACACCTTTATATTTTTTCTTCACCTAACCGTGACACATCTTTTCATCCACTCTGAAACATATTCCAGTGTGCTTGAAGTAGCCTGACAGTTGACAGGCAGGTTGAATAAATTGCAGCTGTTGCCTAGAATCTACATTTCCATATTGTTTTGTTTTTGCTTTTCATGGGTTTATAGCTGTAAATCAAGGCCTGTGTCAATTGTTGTAGATCTCAGAATTTATTGTGTAGTATATAATGTGAATGATGGTTATCCAGACAGTATCTTCCTCATGGTTCTGCTGTGCACTTGACATGGCAACTTGCACCCAAGAATTATAATAATAATTATTATATATTAGTTTCATCTTTAAAATTCTGTGCAAATATTTAGGGTTGGATTCTGACGTTTATTTTCACTTCATATATTTCCATCCCTTGCATAGTCCTTTTCATGTCAATGGAACTATATAAGAAGTAGGGTATTTCTCAACTTCAGCAAGGCTGGAAGAATGGGGCTGCTTTATGAATATTTCAGCTCAACAATTCTCCTTAGTCCTCTGCACCTGCCTTCTACACAGACTTTCAAGAAACATGGACCAGCTGGACTGGGTTTGCAAGGAATTTCCCTGAATGGGTGTCAAGGGCTCCTTGTCCCCTTCCAGTCAATGGCTTGGCTTTGTGCTGGCCTGTGTCATTGGTCATGACTCTGTCTCTGAGAGAACCCTTTATTTGCTAGCAGAGAAGGCACTGAGCTTAGGAAAAGCAAAGTACCATTCAGAGTCCTAAGGAAGAGCATCGTACCATTGAGTCCTTTCCTGCTTCAATAATTCCACTCATCCATGCACTGTGAGGTGGATTTTAATGGCCAGTCCTTTTCTTGGTAGAGTAGATTGGTATGCAGTTGCTGAAGGTAGGTTGATGTAATTCTGATGAGTTACCATGGCATTTTCTGTTCTTCTGTTCAAGTCAATAGCATCATGTTCAGGTTTCCACAAGTCTTAGCCTGTTTGAAACTTTGGGGGTAAATAGAGCATTTGCAAAGATTTAATTCATTCAGCTGTTAAATTTATTCACTGAGTTAGAGCAGTAAGTGGAGAGGGATATGTATCTTCCAAAATTGTATGACACATTGAGCAGCCCAGACAGGGAGACTCACTGGCAGAAACTGTCTGAATTACTCCTCATTGGCAGCTTTAACCCCTTGTAAGAATAGGTCATAGCTGGGTAGCCATTTTGATATTTGGTTCTATCATTCAAGACATACAGTGACCAGCCATCACTGTAGCAAAATATTGCAAAGGCTATTTTTATTACATTTTTCATTTATTTAAATTCCTGTTATTTGGGTATTAAGCTCGTGACATTTGAATGAGAAATGTCACAAATGCTTCTGATATTTCTCCATCTCCCATCAAATGCTGGAAAAGAAGGTATATGTTAGTTCTTTATAATTCAACATGTTAGAGGCTTCCTCTCCAGGGATGCAGAGGGTCCCTTCTTTCAAACCCATTTACACATGTTTTAATTGTCTTTCCCTAATACAGTAGAAATATGTGAATTATATTCTTTATTATTTCAAGTCTTTATTATGGCATTTTATCCCATCATATTTCTGTTTCATATGATTCTCTGGGGAAAAAAAGACAACCGTTGTCTAATAATTATTTTAACCCC
Organism: Rafetus swinhoei; assembly: GCA_019425775.1. Lineage (NCBI taxonomy): Eukaryota > Metazoa > Chordata > Testudines > Trionychidae > Rafetus > Rafetus swinhoei. Next base: position 181,327,872 of record CM033437.1, on the reverse strand, counting down.
TCTTGCATTAGAGATTTTCAAAGGCACTTGAGGGAGTCAAATCCAATTAACTTTTAATGACATTAGTGCTTCTAAATCACATAGGTATTTTTATTACTATTGCTATTATTCCTGTGAGCTCTAGTCATGGACTAGGAATCCATTGTAGTGCTCTACAGGCACAGAACAAGAAGATGATCCCTGCCCCAAAGACCATGGACTGAATACAAGATATGAAAAGAGATCTAGATAAACGGGGGAGCATAGGGAAATAAGGAGACAATATTGTTTATTATAATAGGCTATTGTCTCAACATACAAGCATCCTGGATGTTTTCCATTTATTTAAGGCCTCCTGGCAAAGGAGAGTTGGAAGGAAGATAACAAGGAAGTTTTGTGGAACTTTATGGGGATCTCTTCCAAGCATGAGAGACAGTATGAGGAAAGCATGAAGGTGCTTGTTGGAAAATTTTACAAGGGGCCAATGTAGGTTGGTATTATAGGATGAATGGAAGTTGAAATTAATGTCTTCAGAGTAAATGAGAAATGACAGTTAGAATGAGGTTAGGCAGTGGAGACATGCAGGTTTTGTTTCATATTCTAGAAAAGAAGGAGTCTATAAAGGGATTCAAAGCAACAGGCTAGAAAAATGAACTTTGCAGCAGCATTCTGAGTGGACATGACTGGGGCAAGATGGAGTTGGCAAGGCCAGAAGGAAGGATGTTACAGTAATTCAGATTAAAAAGGAAGAGAACTTGGACAAAGTCTTGTGGGCATATGGTGTTTGCAAAAAACCAAAACCCAATGAATAGTTTGCTTTGTATTTCTTTAGGATCAGATCTTGTGAGCTGCTGAATGCTTTCTGTGAGATGCTGCTGAGTATTCAGGAGCTCAGCTGTCAACAGGAGGCACTATGTACTGCTGTATTTGTGTCAATGAACATTTTTATCATGAAACATTGTTTAGCAGCAATTGTATATTGAGATCTCCTCATAACCAAGTCATGGTTCTAAATGAGCTGTCTAGTGCGATGACTTTTGAAAATACACTCTTAAAGTACTCTTTTATTTAAACCCTTCATTAAATAAGCATAGTTCAGGATTGGGCCTTAGGAATTATGAATGCTATTTTATGGGTTCAGTTACCATCTCTCAAGATATTTAGATGTCTGTATGAAGAACACGGTCTTTAGCTTCATGTTGGGTATCTTACTGATTGGGTTGGTTTCATATATGCTTTTCTATTTCAATTTTAATTCTTGTTGAATTTTGCCTCTTTTCTTAAAGACAAAGTACTAGGTTTCTTTTAGTTGATTGGTTTTTGCTCAGTTTCCATGACAATAAATGGTATTCCCATGAAGAGATGTGCCATTGGTTTTATCCAAAATTGGACTCTCTCTCTCAAACTCTTTTTCCTTGCCTTTTGTTTTTTTTCTTTCTGTTTCTGACAGTATGTATTTATTACTTATACATTTGCTTTTCATTTATTTTCCTTAATTTTTTTATGACTTTGTACAAATGGATGATGCCAGCACATTTGCTCCTTCCTTGTTGTTATGGAAAAATTGTGTAAAATAGTAAATCATTGAAATAAATTTATATAATGCATTCTGTAGAATATAGGACTCTAGGGCATGGTTCAAGGAACCAATACAAGGTTTGCCATTCTTGATGAAAATTCTGTTGGTTTTAGATTAATTTCTGGAGAACCCTATTAGATCATCCCTTTGAAACTGAATAAGTAAGTAGGTAATATAATTTTGAAGTCTTGTGGTATAAAAATCTAATAAAACGCCTTGATAAGTCATGCTTAATTTGCACTGACTAGATTTCAGGATGTAATAGTTTAGGATGCATCATTTCTTCTATGCATCTAATCTGTTTTAAGTTTATCTACTGCACCAATCACCATGATATCTGATCTGTGCTAAAAATTACACTGAACACAAGCACTGTATCACTTACGTTCTGTACTTTTAGAATGGTGTGCTGTTTCTGGGATTATTTCAGATTTCACTAGGTATAAAGTCATCCTCTGAATGTTTTGAAGCACTGATTTTTGCCTGTCATTCTGAAGTCTACCTCTAGAACTATTATATTCCAATGAGGGAAATATGTAGAGTCAAATATGCTTGTATAAATTCTCCACTTAGTTGCTAAGGAATTTAATAACAGCATGTGTTGATATATGACCTATTCCAAAGCCATTGTTTTGGGAGATTTTTTTTTCATGTGGTCCTGCTTGTGGCAATTTACCAGCATGCTCATTTCTCATTTCTGTAAAAGTATAATTTCATAGGGGTAAATGTAATTTCTAATGAAATCACTAATAAACAAAACTCCAGCTCCAAAATATGCTACTGAACAGCAATCAGTATACAGGCATGGTCACTTTATTATGACATAGGACTCTTTTGCTGTCATAATATTTGCATTGTACTCTTCAATAATTAAAATTCACTTTTGTTGTAGATAAAATAAATACAATGCATGCACCTGTTTCTGTATTACATTTTTGTTTGATCTTGTTCATGTTAACAGGATGCCTTGAAGCTTTTTCTAAAGAAACACAACAGTTACTTCTTTTTCCTTAAATATGCACAATAATAATTATAGTCAAATATTCCATTTAAAGCAAAAGAAAATATTTCCAGCATATTGCATAATCTACTGGCATTTGTATATATATGTTTTAATTATTCTAGAAAGAACGTAATTAATTTTCAACAAATACCAAATTATTAAACATTACATTATAAAATTACATCAGAGGATGTGTTTGGTATGCTAACAATGTAAGATGTCTTCAAAGTAATTCAATATTACTAATGCACACTAATGTAAGGTAAAAGAGTTGGCATTTTATTTTTCAGACAATGTTTAAAATTAAAAGTTTAGTCAGTATTTCTTATGGATTTTCAGAGACAAAACGTTGGACCAGAATTGGATGCGCACGGAGAGTTTTGTTTTGGTTTCTTTGTTTTTCATTCATGGTTTAGGGTTCTTCTGAACTGATTACACATACTCTTCAAAAGTTTTCTCTAATTCCTACTAAAGTAAGGGTACGTCTACGCTGCAGGGTTTTTCGGGGAGGTATCTTGGAAAAACTCCGCCGTGTCCAAGGAACGCGTTCGCTCTTCCACTTTTTTTGCAGAAGAGCAAATGCGCTCTTTTGGGGAGCCCTGTATACCCCGTTCTACAAGGGATAAGGGCTGCGCCAAAAGAGGAGGCTTTTCCGCCATTGGGCCACATCTAGACTGGGCCAAATGGTGGAAAAGCCTCTTCCGGAAAAGCGATCGGAAAAAGCTATTAAAAAAAAACAACCCTGAAGTGTAGACCTAGCCTAAATGATAAAACTTCCATTGACTTTGGTGGGATTGACTCCCTCAGGCAGTAGTATTTTTATAATGTTGAACAAGATACACAGCCTGGCTTTATGGTGCCCTATGCAGTCCTATTAATTGGGCGTCCCTATGCCCAATGGCATTTTGGTGAGAATGAGATGATTTTTTAGAGATGTGATTAAAAAAAATCTTTAGCAACACACTAATGAAATATTTTTAAAACAAATTTTAAACTAAGATCCTCTAGACTGACACAGTAAATTCAGAAATTGACAGCATAGACCTGAGGTTGGTAAATACCTGTTGAATTGCTTCATTATCACTTGGATGGCTCTTTCACAAATTCTGCTAATAGGTGTGTCAGGCTTTTTTTACTTTTAAATTAACTAGCTCCTCTCTGGGCAAAGCAGAGCCGCAGAACGGGGATAGGAAGAGGAGGATGGGTAGACATTAAGACTCAATGGTACCCCAAATTTTCAAGTGTACTATGCAGCTGTATATTCTGTATATGGAGAAGGATGGTACTGACAAGATACTTCACTGATTTGGAGGAAGCTACATTGATTTACACCAGCCGCATACCCAGTTACTTAAAAAATACTGGCATACCACTTTTAAAATAAGAAAATTAGGAATTGCTTTAATTAAAATTAGGGTTCTCCAAAAGATATGTCTGATTTTCTCTCTCTTTGAAGTTCAAAATTTCAGAAGTTTCATTGTGATTTTATAACTGCAAATATTTAAATTAAAAGTATGGAACAGTGTTAGTTCATAGCACAGCCAACTTGCTTTTAATATGCGGGGTGGGCCACGTGGAGAAAACAACCTGCAAAAAGTTACTTGCATATGTGTCGTTGAGAAATTATCTCATTGAAAAATTTCATTAGTTTTATTATGTGCCTGAGAGTCTTATGATGCCAGCAGTTCTGCACTGCAGGTCCTTGACATCTGGCTTCATTTATGTGTTTAAGGCATTGGCAGCAGCTCCCAAAGCTAACTGACGATCTATTGGTATGCTCCCATTTTCCAGAAAAGGGTGGGTCTTCAGAGCTCCAGGTCTTCTATTAATGTGATGGAAGAACTTAAAAAATTGTTGGCATGGTATGAACATAACTAAATAGAATTATCCCAAAACTATATTAAGCAACATAAATAATATGAAAATAAATGTATGTGTGCAGAGAACCTTTGGAACACAAGTTAGACCTGGAATAATGTGTTCTCTTTAGCATCTCCCACTGGGTACTAGTGAGTTGTCTTCATGTACTTATGAAAAATAAAGAAAAGCATTTTAGGTCCATGTTCTGCCATCTTCATTCATGTTGAATAATAACCCCATTGAAGTCAGTGGGTCTATTTGTGGACTCAGTATGAGTCAGGATGGCAAAATCTGGACTGAAAGCAAGTTTGTAGCAAAATACATGCAATTTCAAAATAAGCAGTATTGAACACTAAAATTTAGCAAACAGGAGAGACATGTTTACTGTGAAAGGTATACTACATAACTGTGAAACATTGATATAGTATCTAGGTCTGTCAAATGATTTAAAATAATTAAGCGTAATACTCACAAGATTAGAAAAATCTGTTTAATCACAGTATTAATTACAGTTAAACAATACTACAATACCATTTATTTAACTGTTCTTGGGTGTTTTTATGTATTCATTTATATTGATTTCAATTGCAGCACAGAATACAAACGGTACAGTGTTCAGTTTATATTATTTTTACATATATTTGCACATACAAATACTCTAGTGTAATCTCTTTAGGATGCAATTTACAACTGTTGATTTTTTTACATAACTACATTAAAAAATAAAATATAAAACTTTGGAGCCTACAAATCCACTCAGTCTTACTTCTTTATCAGCCAACTGCCAAAAAACACAAGTTTGTTTATATTTACGGAAGATAATGTTGCCTGCTTTCTTATTTACAAGTACAAATTCTTATTTATAAATTGTATTACGGTCATACCCTCTAAACCTGGACTCTCTGGTCTGGCAACATCCGTGGTCCAGCAGGATCATGGATGTTCCTGGACCACAGAGCCCAGGAACAGGGAGGTCTGGTGGCAAATTAGGAGCACAGCAGAGGCTGGCAGTGCTTAAATGAGGAGCCCAGTCCAGCGCCACAGTAGCAGGGCTGGCAGTGGTCATGGAGCTCTGATCCCAGATGCAGCCAGGGAGCTCCAGCCCCAGCCCCAGCTGTGGAGCTCCAGCCATAGAACTCCAGCCATGGCCAGGGACCTCTCTCCATGACTGCTTTGGCCCCAGCTATGCAACAGGGGGGCTGGCATCAGCTAAAGAGCTCTGCCTGGGGAGCCCTGGCCAGGCAGGCAGAAGGCGGGCTGGATCTGAAGCCCAGCAGCAGTGGGGCTGGGTTGGAGCCCTAGCCCAGGGGTAGCGGGGTAGCATTGGCCATAAGACGAGGGACCTCCCCATACCCAGCAAATCTCATTTGGGACCTGTCAGGTCCCAAGGGTGTCAGAAAAGGGAGTTCCAACGTGTGCAGTACTTGTATGAGATGAACAGAAAAATACCATATATTTTGTTTTTACCATGCAAATGTTTGTACAGGTTGAATCTCTGTAGTCCAGCACTCTCTGGTCTGGGAAAACCCATGATCCGGCATGTGTTTAGTTAGCCAGATGTCCATTTATAGCCAAGTTTCCCATGGTCCCATTAAGTTTCTTTACAGCCACCTGTCCTGGCTCTCAGTGTTCTGTGCTTTATTTAGCTCTATTTTACCCCTAAATCATTTAGGTTGTATTTAGCTAATTTGCTAATGAGAAGGTCATACAAGATTGCATCATAAGCCTAACTAAAATCTAGATATACCACATCTATCACTCCTCCCTTATCCACAAGGTTTGTTACCTTGTCAAGGAAAGCTATCAAGGTTGGTTTGACATGATTTGTTCATGACAAATACATGCTATTACTTATCACCATATTATTTTCTAGATACTTTCAAAAGGATTACTTAATTATTTGCTTCATTATCTTTCCCGGCACAGAAATTAAGCTAACTGGTTTTTAATTCCCTAGGTTGCCCTTATTTCCTTTTTTATAGATGGGGACTGAATTTGCTCTTTTGCAGTTTTCTGGAACCCCTGCCCTCTTCCATGACTTTTCAAAGGTAATAACTACAGGTATCTCCTCAGTCAGTTCCTTGAGTATTCTTGGATGCAATTTATCAGACGCTGGTGACTTGAAGACCTCTAACTTGTCTAAATAAATATGTTCTTTACATATTTTAGCTTCTGAGCCTACCCCCATTGTCACTGCTGTCTGCTATGTTAGATGGCCAAAACCACCAATCTTCTTGGTGAAAACTGAAGCAAGGTGGCCTCTTGCCATACTTCCACTCTTTCCTATGCAGTGGAATAGTTTGCTCTTGTCCCCTTAATAATGTCTCTTTGAAAAATTGCCAGTTGTCTTCAGTTGTTTTTCCTCTTAGACTTGGTTCCCATGGGATCTTACTTACCAACTCCCTGAGTTTGCTAAAGTCTTTATTTTTGAAATCCATTACCTTTATTTTGCTGTCCCCTTCCCCACACAGATAGAGTTCCTTAGTGTTATGAACTCTATCATTTCATAATCACTTTCACTCAAGCTGCCTTCCACTTCCAGATTTTTAACCAGTTCTTCCCTATTGTCAAAATCAAATCTAGAACAGTTTGTCTCCTAGCAGTTTTCTCCAACTTCTGGAGAAAATGGATTCCTTAATTATTTGCTTCATTTATGGAATAAAAAAATCATTTCAATTAAAACAGCACTATATTGACAGCCCTAATAATATCAATTTGTGCCATGAAATTGAGAAATATTTTGATATTCTGTAGTAAATCTTGTGCAATCGTATTCCTATCTATTGAGTAAGTTGTATACATAAGCATATAGGTTAATCTGTCAAACATAAATCACTCCAAACATAAATCACTCCTATCTCTTGCAGTCTGAGTAAAAATTGTTCTTTTTAAACATTACCCTGATTCACACAGCTAAAATCGTTAGATGCATTATTGTGATAACGACAGTGTTCAATTCTGTCATTCTACAGATGGCATTCACAATATTTCAGAAGGATGTTGGGCTGTATTATCCCACAATTATGTGAGTTTTTTTTTAAAATAAAGCCTCTTTAAAAAGCAACAGTGAGCCATAAACATTACATTAAAGATGTCACATAAGTTAAATGCCCAAACAGAGAGAGTCCCTGTGCAGGCTAATCTCCAGGCTTGGCAGTCCTTCAACAAGTAGGAAAAAAACCCACTGAACACCATAGCTTTTTATCTTCCTGTAATTTACACTCTGATAGAAAAGGAGAGAGGCCCAAATCACTGGTGGTCTGAGAACCAGACACAATTCTATTGACTTCATTGGAATTGAGGCCAATTATGGGAGTGGAGAATTGGCATGGAATGTCAAACTAGCATTTTACACTCACCTTTTGAATGTTTTTGGTCGTGTCTATTCCCAGCCTAATGTACCCCGACCGTTTTAGTTGAAATGCTTCCTTGGAATGGCTTCCCAGATTCACAGGCTCCCAACAAGGCAAACTGAAACCATGGTGTGACATAGCTGCCACAGCCTTTCTTTTTTTTCTTTCCATTTTCTTCTACTTTTCTGTTATTTTTTGTTGTTGTCTTATGTTTGGTGTCAAAAGACTTTTTTTCTCCCTCTCTCTCTTTCTCTCCCTTTTCTGCTCTGGTAGCTATAATATTCCACCATGTTCCCTCTGTTTTTGTTCCACTTATAAAATGTGTTAATAGATTATCGATAAACGTGTTAACTAACACAGTTGTAAATGCTAATGCTAGACACTTTATAGAGGTTTATTCCAGGACATAATAAAGTGAATTCTAGAGTGAACCATAAGAAAGAACAAATGTTTGTGTCCTGGAACTAACTTTCTCCCAAACATCTGTGTTAATAATTTCGTAAATACTAACTAAAATGTTCATTGCAAATCATTATCTTTTGTTACAACACAACCAAATACTTATCTTGACAAGGCTTTTGTGTGTCTAATAAATCCTCACATTTTAAAATGTGAGTAGAAGATCCATTTAAATGGCAACACAACAAAGTGGGGGGGGGGTCACAATGTTTCATCACGTTAGGAAGGAACAGGCAGGAACATCTGTTTTACAGTCTGTAGGTTGTATAATCAATCTTAATATGTTCTTACTCTATTTAGGATTAATTGCAGTTAAGCGCACACTTGTGGTCAGAATGTAGTTTACTTTTTTTGGATGGGGGAAGGGTTTAATCCACCAGATATACTATGAAATTGTTTACAATTCATTCCAAAATTTTGGTATTTTAAATGACTAGTTGCCTTTTTCCCATTATCATTTAGCATTTGTAATGTTTTCTTTGCTATGATACCAGCAGCAAACAGCAGCCACCTGTAGTCAACCAAGATAAATAAATGCGTTCTTCAATACAGTCATTTATCAATATTGGACTGGTTGAAATCAAACAAAATATTTTTCCTTCCAGAACAAATGTCCTCCACATTTTCTTGGAAGTCAACTTTTTAAGCCCAGAGTGATCAGCATGAGTTAAGATTTGACCTCCTCTGGTAGCATCAATGTTTATAGACTATTGCATTACTCTGTTGAACACTGAGTCACTTATGTTGTACTTACAACTTCAGTCAGTTTTGAGGTAATCTCTTTAGTAAACAGTCATGCTTTTAGAGCTTCCTTTGTACCTCTGCTTCAACATCTTTTAGGCTTTTTGCTTTTATTATTTTGCACCACAGTTCTACAGCATTCTTCAGTGATTCCCAGTTTCTACCTTCTGGCATACTGTACAACACAAAAGGCATTCAAGTGCCATATGACAATATATATGAAATTATCACCATATTAAATGCATGTGTAACTTGCAATTTACATTACAATATTAAAAGCAAAACAAACAATACATATCATTAACATAGTCATTTTTTTAGATGTTATACTGCACTGTCTTGCTATGTAAATGTGCAAACCATAACTCATTCAACTCAGCAGTACCAGTTGGTTCCACAGAGTGAAATTTCGACCCAAGACTGTAAATGTATGGTTATGCCTTTTGACATTAAGGGTAAAGGGCTAAACTGAAAAAAAAAGTCAATAAACCCACATGTGGCTTTATAAAACCAATTCATAAACCTAGCAAGTACTTAGAGGAGAGAATGTCATCATGAAGGGATGTTATTTTGCTTTTTTCTCTATTTTTGTTAATATATTTCTTATGATATTGACACATATATGAGATTAAAGAGAAAATTTAGCTTATTAATGTTACACATGAGTCGCATGAACTCCAGTGTGATGGGAACAGGATCATTAGTTACTAAGGGATTAAATTTGTTGTGAAGATCCCCAGAAAATTAGAAAAAAATGAATATATTCCTTAGCTACCAGAAGGAAAGGAAAAGCCTTTAATTCAATTAAATGACAACCTTCAGTACACAGAGACCCCTTAGAGAACTGAGCCTGGTATGCTCATTTATAACCTGTCAACCTCATGCTATAAAATGGGGTATTTTAAATAAACTGAACTGAGAATCCAGAGGTATCAGATGACTTGTCAGAACTTTCCAGAATGGGGAGGAAAAATGGGCTTATGGGTGTATAAATAGTGCTCAGCAAAAAGAAAAGGCCATACTCTTTCTTTCACTGGGATTCCAGCTTCCTTCTAGCCTCTAGATGTCACAATGATTTAGATTAGATCCCTGAACAAAAAATAGGCCAGTGTTTTAACTGCAACTTTACTATTTCCTTTGATTCTGAGTGTTTGGCACACTCCATTCCATTGTAATCTATTGACAGGCTTCCAATAATGTAGTCTATATGTCTTTGTGCTTTAATTATGAATCAATACCATGGGTCAAATTCACATCTAGAGATGACGGGTATTGCCATTGACTGCAATGGATCTCACTTACAACAGAGCTAAATTTGGTCCCATGTGTAAAATCTTCTTTAACTGCTTTATAATTATCATATACCTTCCCAGTGAATATATTTTTCTCCTATATGTATATTAAAAACTAATAACAATTTCAATATATAAATTTCTGCCTTCTTTGACTTTAGATAAAATTTCTGCCTTCTTTGATTTTAGCTAAAATGTTTGTCATATCCACAAGACACCTAACTCCCTACATGTCCAAAACAATATATCCATAAGGCACTCTGTATTTTATGTTTATATTATAAATGTTCCTCAAAGGGTGGGGGGAGATTTCTCAGTTAATTTTCAATCTACTCAGTACTTTTTTAGCTGAAGCTTCCCACATTCCTTTCACACTTAAATATGGACTGTCTGAGGTATTTCTCGGGTTTCTGCTCTGAGTTATTTTAAGGTGCAGTTTGAGATGTTAAAAGGTGCATATTATTATCAGAATATCTGAGGCAACATGCTTGATGACAATGTACCTGAGTTGTGTTCCCAGATACAAAGATAATTTCAAGCAAAGACAGTATAGGGGGGAAAATACCACTGTTATTTCTATTTTAATCACATTTTTCAAATTATAGTGCCCACAATAATTTTGGTAGCTTTACACACCATACGATACTGGTCTTTTAAAAATTATAATGACTATTTATATGATAGACACTTGAGTTATCCTAAATTATGCTAGTCCAGACAATTTCCAGGCCAAACTTTGGGGCTGGGACTATGACTCAAACAGTGCTCATTATATATGTAGAAGGAAATATAACAATTTTTCCATTCATGAATTTCAAGGAAGATACAATAAGCTTTTGTGGCTGGTTTGATCTTAGACATTTGACTAGTAATGTAAAGTCCCAAATTAAAGCTCCTAAGTCTTAATAGCCAACCAAATGGCCTCTCACTCTTTTTCTCTCATTCTTCTTAGTGAAGATCATTATCCCTGAGTATAAATGGTAAAGGAGATTTGACTGGTGACCACTCATTCTCAACTTTGCATTGCACCAAATTCTGTGATCAGCCTGTCCAGTCTACAGACTGAAACCTTAGTTGAGACCCAGTGTTGCAAATACAATTCTTGAGACTTTCAGGAAACTGAAGCTGATTCAGAATGAGGTTAACTATCCACTAAGAGTGGTTTTATGGTGGGAGAGCCTAACATCAATGTTGCTTATCATACAGAAACTGTTTGAAGGTTTTGAGGCAGCATTTAAGATGTTGGGTTCTTTTTTGGGGGGGTTGTTCATTTGTTAAAAAAACCCAAAGCCTTAAATAGAACTAGCTACCTGAGATTCCATCTATAATATCACTCCAATTACAGTCAAAATCAGTAGAGTCACTTGACTGAGAATACCATTGCAGTAAGTGGGATGGGCCCATGTCCACTGGCAGACTGTGTTACATGAACAGACCTCCTTATTCATTGCCGTGTTCAGTGCAGCTGCATCATTGACTTACCAAATCACTCTTTCAGCACTGTTCTAATAAGAATGTATTTTACTAATTATTTTTTTTTATTTCTATAAAAATCTTTTTACTAGTTATATTTTTTGTAAAACAAATTAAATATAGGTAGTTGCCCTAAGTTGCCACCAATAATTATGTCTTTAAAATATTATTTGTGGAGTCTGGCTAATTACTTATGTGCTTTTATTTCATAAAACAAATTCTTCTCTGCTGTTTTTAATGTTATGAAATGACAAGAGCCCAGGACTCATGATCACCCTTGAAGTTGATCCATGCACCTGTGACAGGAATATTTTTTGTTATCAGTGTTGGTTTGTCTGTGTCTGTGCCTGTGCCTTCTCTTCCTCATGAACCACAGTAAGGTGATTTGGATCAATCTCCATTCCAGTTCCTTTCTGAATGAGGCAGAACCCTTCCGTGTCCACTAAATTAATCTTGAGCACTTTTCCTGCTCAAGATCCTGGGCTTTAAGAACTGGACTTAATGTCCCCTTGCTTTAAGTCATGAGAAGTGTGTCTATTGCCTTGGAGAAGTTGACATAGCTTTGGTGAGTCAGGCGTCAGAGGGTATACAGTTACAGCCACACTGCAATCACGTTCTTTCAGAAAAAAAATCAAAAGAACAGAGGAGTTTTTCCAACATTGGTAAACCTCTTTCTATGAGGAAGAAGTCTTTTTCAGAAAGAGCTCTTTCAGAAACAGGCATGTGTGGACAGGAAAGAGGGAGTTCTTTCGAAAGAAGAGGAAAAAGGAAAAAGCACAGGTGCCCCAGTGGTCACTCTGTCCATAATAATCACAACTTAAATATGAGATAGCATCCATTGAGTCTGGACATTATCTTTTGAAAAAATGCAGATCGCTTTTTCGATGCACTTTTGCTGTAGATATGCTCTTTTTCAGAAGAAGTTTTTCCAGAAGATCTCTTCCAGAAATGCTTCTTCTGAAAGAAGCCTGCAGTCTAGACATAGCCCGAATCTTTAAATCATTCATGTATCTGGATTTGCATTCATGGACTTATACACTTTCCTTTACTCTTGATGTGGTTAGTGTGCGAGCACTGCAGAGATAGCATTATCAGCCCATAGGAAGCACAACTTTGCAGGAGATTCAATATCCAGATTGGAATTCAACTTATGTGGCTTGGAATTCAACTTATGTGGCTTGGGCCCATCAGTAACCTAAAATTAAAGTATTTCTATTAAATATCTATTTTTCTACAAAAATCTGTTACTATCAAGCTGTAAGTCCGAAGTTATCTATATAATCAACTTCCAGTCTTCCAGAGCGTGACATGGCATTCATGTATGTGTGTGTATAAACCCATTGAATGATGGGCTTTGGGGTATCCTCCAGATGAGTGCTTTCAGGGAGTTTCTGTGGCCTTAACTCACAGTGACTTTAGCAGGTGTTTGCAGCCCTCTGAAACACTGTCATAGCTCTTTCCTGAATTGAGATCTTAGAACCCTAATTTGGTATAGTGAGAACAAGAACCAAATGTATTATCAATTTCATTGTTCCTTTCATTTGTAATTAACACAGTTCAAACACATCATATGAGTAAATCAAATAGCAATGTGACAAAAATCCCTGCATTTTGCCAGATCCAGATTACATTGAGAGTATGAGGAAAGATGCAGGAGGCACATGGCCTGGAAAAGTTCTGCGATTGTTTCATAAAACAAGTATTACTTTTAAAGATAACCTTTAAAGAACATCTTGTCAATCTTAATTGCACTGAATAAGGGACATTAAAGCAAGATTGGTGGAGGTTTGTTGAGAGCAGTTACTTCAAAGCTTCCTGGAAAAGCAAGCAGTATTTATTTTGGAAAACTAATTGTTGTGACATAGGGAACATTCTCTTTCTGTGTGTGCATATATACCTTTTGTATGTGTGTATAACTATGCTACTGTCAATAAATTTATTTTTTCTAATATTGATGGGCTTTGAGTTAGAAAGGGTATGTCTACACTGCCACCCTAGTTCAAACTAGGGTGGCTAATGTAGGCATTCGAACTTGCAAATGAAGCCCGGGATTTAAGTATCCCGGGCTTTATTTGCATGTTCCCGGGCGCCGCCATTTTTAAATGCCCCGTAGTTCGAACTACCTGCCTGCGGCTACACGCGGCACGGACTAGGTAGTTCGAATGAAAGCTCCTAATTCGAACAACCGTTAAACCTCCTTGCAAGTAAATGATCAATGCAGTGGATTGAATTATTAGAACTATAACTTTTGTAATTTTCTCTAATTTCATGCCTTTGAATTCTCTGTCTTCATGAATTAACATAGATTGTTGCACTAGCTATTAAAAATACATTAAGAAAATGACAAGTTTGAATAAAAGCTGTTAGAGAGGGGAGCTCTCTGCACTGTGTGAAGCTATTTAAGTCTGTGGTTTTTGTTTTTTTGTTGTGTACATTTATATTAAAAAAGGATAACACAGTTGAATAAGATCATCTTTGACAAGTGTTCCCTAAGCTGTGTGGCAGCTGCTTAATAAGCTCCGCCCAACCAAGGGCTCAGGACTCATACACTGAACTGCCTGGAGCGGGGAGAGACATGCTGTTCTCTCCTCAGCAGGGAGCTCCTGCTTTTGCTGAGGGAGAAGTGCCCTCCTCTCCCCCGCCAGGCTGCTCCATGTGTGAGTCTTGAACCTGTGGCTGGGCAGGGCTCATTGAGCAGGTGCGGGGCTACGTTGCCACACAGCTTAGAGGGAACACTGTCTATGACTTCTAGCATTTTCTCCAGGCTTCAGTGGGCAAAATAGTAGCATTTGGTCCCGGCAAATAGGGCAAAATATGTGAAACTCAAGCTGGAAAAATGTCATTGTTACATAAAGTTTAAGACCAGAAGGAGCCATTGAATCATGCTGTCTGACCTTCTATATCATAAGACATGAAATTTCACCCAGCTGCCTCTGAATTAAGCACACAGTGTTTTACTTAGATGAAAATAAGTGACTCCTTGGGGAAAATAAATTGTGCTACAGGCACAGAATGAGGGAAAGCAAGGGGCCATCAATAGCTGAGAACCCTGCAGGAGAAAATGATTATGTAAAACATGTTCAGGTGATCCCAGCAGGTAAACCATGCCCCATACTTAAGAAGAAGACAAAAAGATAAAAATAAAAATAAAAACACGTCCTTGCTAATCTGACCTGGTGAAAACTTCCTTCCCAACCCAAAATCTGCCTATTAATGTGACTTTGAGCAAGATGCCATGTCCTGGAATCTAGAAAGGATTTTTATGACTGCTCAAAGCACTGGTCCGCGCCATTCATGTCATCTCCAGCTTAGGCTAAATCTCTGAAGGTGAGGGGAAAGAATCCAAAAAACATGTAACCAATTATGAATTAGAACAAAAATATTCCTTTGTGGCCCCAGTGTGGTAACCAACTGAAGTCCTGAAGCATGAGATTTGATTATAGTCATCTTAAAGCACAGCTACAAGTGTTATGAGCATGTTAAAGGCTATGCAGGCAATTCCATTTTCCCTATGGTTCATGAAGGAAAGGGAGAAATAGTGAGAAAGATTCACATACTCCAGTGCCAGAAGGGACCCCTACAGTCACCCACCAGAGACTGTAGAATTTCTCTTTGAAACTGGATTAATGGGTATCTGTTTCTTTAAAAAAAAAGAATCTAATTTCATTTTAAAGACTCAAAGTGACCGTGAGTCCCTATTCCATCTCCCCTGTGAGCTGTTTCAATGTACGTTTTTTCTCATTTGCTAGGAAGTCATATTATTTCAAGGTTGAATTTGTTTAGTTTCAACTTGCAGCCATTTTGCAAGTTCTTGTTATGCCTCTGTCAGCAAGTTTGTAAAGATAGCCCCCACTATCATCTTTTGCACATATAAGAACATATATTCCATGATCAAGTCAAGTCTCCATCTCCTTTACAATAAAATGAATAGATTGAGCTCTTTAAGTCTCACATCATAAAGCTTGTTTTCCAGCCCCTGAATCTTTCTTGTGGCTCTCCTTTGAACTCTCTATAGTATTTCTACAGGCTTCTTGAAGTACTAGCAATATTCTAGTAGTAGTCTTACCAATGCCCTATACAGAGACATGATCACTTCCCTATTTCTACTTGATATTCTACTTTGTATACATCCAAGGATCACAGTCCTTTTTGTAACAGCATCTCACTGAAAGCTCAGGCTGAGGCTGTTATCTTGTGATGTTCCCTGAATCCTTCCCCAAATCACTGAAAATATGCTGAAAATAATCAGCATAACGGCTTTGTGCAAGAGGGTTTTTCTTGCGCAAGAAGGGGCAGTGTAGACAGCTCTGTCTTGTGCAAGAGCCTCTTCTGCAAAAATGGCGGCTCATTAGTTATGCAAATGAGGCTCGGTGATATTCCACGCTGAGCCTCATTTGCATAGCTCTGGCGCAAGATCGCGCCAGTATAGACACAGCCTTTGAGGTTTGTCAATGAGCCAATTTCTAATATAGCTAGTGTGTGCCCTGTTAATTCCAAACAATGCAAATTATGTACTATTAAGTCAAATACCTTGCACAATCCAAGTATCAACCAGTTGCTTTTTTTCAGTCAGACCCTTTAATTGTGCATGTGTGCATACACAATTTTTTCTCAGGCCCTAAGCTTCCATGAAAACATAGTGACTGGCATGAATTATATTTCTAGCACTAGTTTTTTTTGTAGATAGTGTCCAAAATTAATTACTTTTGTTTGTTTTTTGTTTGTTGCTTACCCAAGAGTGATGTCAGGCTAACCAGTGTTTAGTTCCTCAGGTGATCCCTTTTACCCTTTTAAAATATTGGAACTACATTGACAGTCCTCCGATCCTTTGGAATTTACCCAAACTCCCAAGATTTGTTAAAAAAAATCAACATCAGTGGTTCAGGGACTCAAACTCTTGGTGTAAATTTTTTGGGCCTGTTGTTTGATGTTTAGTTTTAAGTCCTTTGTTACAGATAGTAAACTTTATATTGTATTTGCAATATATGAAAATATGTGGGAAGAATATATTCTCATGCTTCATTCCAAATACAGAACTGAAATATCTACTGCTTATTTCTGCTTTTTTTTACATCTGCATCTAGACGTGGACCTAAACATGGCCTAGGTTTTTTTCCTGTTTCTAATGTAAGTTTAAAAATACCTTTTTATTATCTTTATCCCTATTAGCCATTGATATTTCATTAATTCCTTTGTCTTGTTCTATCAATAGCCTAATTTTTTTAACTTGTAGTTTACGTTAATTACCATTTACTTACCTTTTTCAATATATATAATTTTTTATTTTTATCCCTATTATCAGTCTTTTTTTAATGAGGACAGCTTCTTGCTCACTGTATCTTTTTCATATCTCTGGAAATCATAGCTTTTTGGGAGGCTTCAGTAAGACATCTTTGAACCATTCTGTGTTTTCATTAATACTTCACATCATCACTTTTTTCATGGCAAACATTGTTCTGTCTCCAATGGATCTGATTTGAACTTTCCCAAATTGTTATCCTCCGGGGTGCCACACCACACAGTAAAATTCAAACAGATCATCAAGACAATGTGATGGGCAGTGGTATAGTGACTTTTAAGCTGTCATGCCATGGGACTCTGGGCAGCTCCCTCAAATAAACTCCCCAGCAGACCAATATTACATCCTTTCTCCTTACTGAATGTGGGAAAGTAGGAACATCCCTAATGATGAAGTCTAAGACTATCCTTGTATCACAGTCAACATATGTACTTCATATACCACTGTAACAGAGCCCTTTAAGAGCCCATTTCTGTAGGCCTGTCACAGGGCCTGAGCTGCTTTAAAGTCAAGGATTCTGGCAGTTGTAGCCTAAATTAATGTTAAATGAGTGGCACAACTGTAAGCTTGGTCCTGCTGGAAAAAGGGGAGGGATACACTGTAAAAGAGCAAGCTTTCTCTGGGTAGCTGGCAGGGCAGAGCTCTCTATCAGAGAACTGAGGGAGCTGGAGTATGGGATTACTGGTGTGAGCTCTCCAGGGAGAAAGGTTCTAGATGAGACCAGTGGTGAGTTCCTGCATGAAGACAACTAAAAACAGAACCCAGGAGGACTTCAACTGAGGATTGCTGGGAAGAAGCCACAGAGAAGGCCATATATAAACAGGTCAGAAGCTTCAGGGGGTAGCCGAGTTAGTCTGTTACAGAAAAAACAACAACAAATGGTCTGGTAGCACTTGTTAATCTATAAAGTGCTACCAGACCATTTGTTGTTGTTTTTTCCATAAACAGGTCAGTTTATTTTCGGTTGTTGACTACAAAAACTTTCAAGGAACATCCAGGTGCTACAAAAATTATTTCTGGTGATTCATTTGTGGCACTTCTTCCTTCTGACTGAGTAATAAATGAACAGCCCAATACAGAGCTGCAAAGCATTGTACACATTAAGCTGTAGTATTTGCACATGATGGAAAACTGAAGCCCCCGCTACTTGTACTTAAGTACTCTTCATAATAGCAGTGTGTTTAACCTCAGGGTACAGGCCATATTCCAACATGGAAAATAATATTATGCCCATGTAAGGTCCCATTAGTTTCATCTTGATACAGTAGGTGTCACCACAACTTCTGAAATGTTGTGACATGCTTTCAAATAGTACATTTCCCCACAGAAGTGACTGCATGGGTGAAGATATCTCTCCACGGAAGACCTAGGTGCTTGCACATTCCCTGGGGTTCACCAGGATTGAGGATAGCTTTTTTGTGGGTGTCAACTGCCTCTTTCTCCTATGGAAAATGGGAACAACCTTTGCAAGGGATTCCTCACAGAAATTTTCTCTCAGAGTGCGCCTTTCCATATGTTTTAATGAAGGAGAGGATGACCCAAAAAGGTCTGTGAAAATACTATGATGAAGTGGTGAGTACTTTTGTGTTTTGCAGCCCATGGAAAAATACAGCAGCCTTGAAACTGCTCTAACTTCTGTTGGATGTGAGCAGGTCTCAATGTGGCTGTGTCTACACTGGGCCACTTATTCCGGAAAATCAGCCGCTTTTCCGGAATAAGGTGCGAGCTGTCTACACTGGCCGCTTGCTTTTCCGGAAAAGCAATGACGATCTACTGTATGAAATCAGCCGCTTTTCCGAAAGCTATGCCGCCTCCGCTGGGCAAAAGTCCTTTTTCCGGAAAAGCTTTTCCGAAAAGGGCTAGTGTAGACAGCTTTTCCGGAAAAGCAGAAGAAACGGAAAAAGCGGTTTGGTCGCCACGAGACCCGTGAGGAGCCCTGGACTTCCTGGTAGGGAGGCTGCTGGGCGACGTGGCAGGAGCGCCGCAGACCCTGCAGCCTGAGCTCTGCCACGTGCTGCTGTGCTGCCCAGCCACCCATTGGACCGCGCCATGGCAGCTCCGGCTGGTGAGCCCCCTGCACCCCAGCACAGGAGGCCCCCAGGGCCGCAAACGCCGGGCCCCATCCTGGACCCCCAGGAGCTGGAGACCCTCCTGGACTTGTGGCAGGAGGAGGAGGGTCTCCACGACCTGCACTCCAGGCGCCGCAATGTCGAGCTGTACACACGGCTGGCCGACAACCTGGCACAACAGGGACACCCCACCCGAATGCCGAGCAGGTCCGCTCCAAAGTGAAGGAGCTGCGGCTGGGGTACGTCCGGGCCAGCGAGGGCAGGGGGGCAGGACCAGACGCCTGCCCCTACTATGACCGGCTGAACGCCTTCCTGGGCCAGCCAGCCCCGCAAGCCCCGGACGTCCCTGTGGACACCTGCCAGCGCCCCCCCATCAGACGACCCACCGAGCAGGGGGAGGGAGAGGACAGCAGCAGCGCGTCCGGCGCGGGAGGAGGCCACCACCCAGCAGGCCCTCCAGCAGCTCCTCCGAGGCCGAGGCCGAGGCCGGGAGGAACCCACTGGTGAGTCTTTGCAGTTTGCACTCCCAAAGGGCGGGGGCGGAGGGCGGGGTGGGGAGCCAGGTGCCCAGGGAGGAGGGGGGAGAGCATTTCACTCAGGCCACGTGAGCTGCACGCTGCGCCGCATGAGGCAGCAAGCAGCACGTGCAACCTCGTGCAGCCTGGCGACCGAGCGGCACATGGCCGCGGCAGGCAGCTGCAGGGCACGCCTGGGACCGTGCTGCTCACAGCGGCGGGACCAGGGGAAGGGTGGATGCCGGCTGGAACCGGCCAGGGCCCCAGGGACTCAGCCCAGAGCCCTCACCTCCGCCAAGGGTGCAGCACGGAGAACAGCACACTGTCCCATGCCTGGCTGTGAGGCACAGCCAGCTGCTCCTGGGAAAACCGCAGCGCCACAGTCCTCGCCTGCTCCCGGTGCCTTGGCTGGTTCCCCGAGGGAAGTCCCCACTGTGGCCGCACATGTCCCTGGGCTACCGGCCTTGCGGGAGGGATAGTGGGAGGGACAAGGGCCCCTGAGTTTTGCTGCAAGGATGGGACACCACCCACTCACGCTTCTGGTTACGTCCAGGAGATATCCCACGCGAGGGGATCTGAGAGCCCAGACCGCCTCTGCCAGATGTGCTCCCAGGCACTGCGTGGGGATGCATCTCGCTCCCTGTCAAACACCAGCGATTAGCCCAAAGCTTTTCACAGTCTCCACCGGCAGGAGTTCCACAGGTGAACGCAGCACAAGCACCCTCCCGCCTCCACGGGGCCAGGACACAGACCGGTGCTTACAATACTGGAGAGGGGACCCTACTCCAGCAGGGGCGGTCCTCCTTGCCAACATACAACACGGGGGCAGGAGGGAAACCGAGTGGGCCCAAGCCACACAACTGTGGGGTCACCTGGGCTCAGGGGTGGAGGGCATGAGATGTGGGGACAGTGGACGGCCTGCCTGACTGACCCATCCTTTCTTCTCTTCCCTGCAGCGGGACCCAGCACCAGACCCGACACTGCGGCAGCAGCGGCACCCCAGCTGGCCAACCCGAGGCACAGGCGGCGGCAGAGAGACCAGCTTCTGCGCCGCCACGCGCGCGCCGTGGAGGCAATCCAGGCCTCCATCGCCGAGCGGGTGCAGGGGACCTGCAGTGGCGGCAGGAGGGCTGGGCTGCCTTCCTACATGAGTGCCGAGGATGCGCACAAACATGGACGTGCTCACAGCACATTTGGTCCATGCCATCCATTATGGCATGGCCGGACCCCATGCCCCCGCCATTCCTCCCGGAGCACAGCCCATGCCCCTCCTATCCCAGCTCCTATCCCAGCTCCTGCTCCTGCTCCTGCTCCTGCTCCTGCCCCTGCCCCTGCCCCTGCTCCTGCCCCTGCTCCTGCCCCTGCCCCTGCCCCTGCTCCTGCCCCTGCTCCTGCCCCTGCCCCTGCCCCTGCTCCTGCCCCTGCTCCTGCCCCTGCCCCTGCCCCTGCCCCTGCTCCTGCTCCTGCCCCTGCCCCTGCTCCTGCTCCCTGCTCCTGGTCGTGGTCGTGCCCGTGGTCGTGCCCACCTCCCCGTGCAGCCTGCCCCTCACGCGGTCTGCCCAGCGTGTGCAGGCCCCCGGAGGAGCAGTCGCAGGGGCCATCCATCCCAGTAACTGCCCCCGTCCCAGTTGAAGGTCCCCGTCCCAGTCCCAGTTGAAGGTCCCCCGTCCCAGTTGAAGGTCCCCGTCCCCAGTCCCAGCTGAAGGTCCCCGTCCCAGCTGAAGGTCCCCGTCCCAGTCCCAGTTGAAGGTCCCCCGTCCCAGTTGAAGGTCCCCGTCCCAGTCCCAGTTGAAGGTCCCCGTCCCAGTTGAAGGTCCTCCCCTTGTAAATAAACAGTTTTCTATTTTTCTGTTCATTCCTGTGTTGGTTATCGTGTTACTCTAGTAACTGTAGGAAATGATGTGAGATGCCAATTAGCCACTTAAATTTAACAGGGTTACAAACTGCAGACAACAAAATCTGTACTCTATCACTGGGGGCCCTTTTAAGTGCTCATTGGTTTGTGGCGCATAAATAAATACTGAGACTTTTCAGTAAAATGTAAACCACAAACTATATTTACATAGCTCACAAACAAGCAAGAACAGTTAAAAGATGCACACTACAGATAATTAAACATAGTCTAGGCGCAGGGAGGACAATTGGGTAGTGTTGCTGGCCACCTCAATCCTTTGGTCCTTCCGGGCCTCAGGAGAGGAACAGCCAGGAGATCCCTCGACGGAAGATGATGGCGAAGCTGGCCACCTCAATCCTTTGGTCCTTCCGGGCCTCAGGAGAGGAACAGCCAGGAGATCCCTCGACGGAAGACGACTGGAATCAGGTACGCTGACTTGAGCCTTCCGCACGACCCCGAATCCTCGTGGCTGTTCTTCGGGACAGACGATGGTGGCCTAAACCCTAGCCTAAACTAAAAAGAAAAACCCTGACTAAGCCCGACGCACCCGACGAACAGTCACGATGACGGCCGATGTGCTTTGACCCGACGCTTTACAATTGGGGGGGGAGGTAAGGGGAGGGGGTGGGGAGGGGTAGGGGACGGGCGGGAGTAGTCTGGGGAGACCCAGGCGACCCTGCTACGGGGCTTGGGCAAACATGTCCACCAGGGCCTCTCTGATGCGCACCGCATCCTGGCGCGCCTGGCGGACGGCAGCTGTGTCGGGCTGTTCCAAGGTCTGTGCCTCGGCTGCCATCCATGCAGGGAGGAAGGCCTCCCCGCTGCGCTCCACAATGTTGTGGAGCACGCCAGCACGCGGCCAGTACCTCCGTTGCATTCTGCTCACCCATGTCGAGACGGGTGAGCAAACAACGGAATCGGGCTTTAAACGCCCAAAGGCCAGCTCCACTGGGTTTCGGGCCCGGTTGAGGCGGTCGTTGAACCGGGCCCGGTTCTGGTCCGCTGCCCGTGTAGGGCCGCATTAGCCAGGGCATCAGGGGTAGGCCGCGCCCGCGACGACGCAGATGGGCATAGGCACATCCCCGACAGTCAAGTCTCGCCGGGGAAGTAGGTGCCCGCCTTCAACCTGCGAAACAGTCCAGAGTTGCGGAGGATGCGGGCGCGTGCCCGGCCGGACCAGCCCCGTGAATGTCCAGGAAGCGGCCCGGTGGTCCACGAGGGCCTGCAGAACAATGGAGCAGTACTTGCGGTTCATAAAATGGGCCGCTCGATGCTCCGGGGCCCGGATGGGGATGTGGGTGGCGCCCAGGGCTCCCCGCAGTTGGGGAACCCGAGGGCAGCGGCCGCCATGGTATCATCCACGCCGCAGGCGGATGATTCGGAGCAGGATGTTGTTGATGGCGTGGACGACCTGCAGAAGGGTGCAGAGAAACACAAGGGAACACATCACGCACGGCAGGGGTGAGTGTGCGCTCCTTGGGGCCCCCTTGATTCCCTCTGTCCTCACACACACCCACACACACACACACACCAGGGCCCCTCGCCCCACGGCCCCCACCAGCGGGCCTGTGCAAGGGAGGGACGGCCCAAACCCCTGGCCGACCCAGCCTGGAATCTTGGCTATCCCTGGGCCTGGAGTGCAGCACCCTCCCCATCCCACTCCCCTGGGACTTACCTCCACGACGATCACTCCGACGGTTGATCGTCCCACCTCGAACTGCTGTGCCACCGAGCGGTAGCTGTCCGTGTGGCCAGCTTCCAGAGCGCGATGGCGACCCTCTTCTTGATGGGGATGGGTGCCCGCAGCCGGGTGGTGGCTCTCTGCAGCGCGGGGGTGAGCCAGGTGCACAGCTGCAGGAAGGTCCGCTTTCTCATGCGGAAATTCCTGATCCATTGGTGGTCGTCCCAGACCCCGAGGACCAGCCGCTCCCACCAGTCGGTGCTGCTCTCCAAACTCCAGACGGGCCTCTCTACGGTGGGGTGCTGATGCCACACGGTTGCCAGGGCCTCCTGGTGAGGAGTCCAATGCGATCTCTGCCTCCTGGTTCATGTACACCATGGCACCGCCTGCAGCACGAGCAGCAGGCACTCGACAGCTCCAACAGGGGCCCGAGCAGGCAAATGGCCACCCACGGCTCCATGGCAGACAGAGCAGGGCAGAAAAACTAAACTCAGGGAAAAGCAGTTGGGGCCAAAGGGTGGTGTCCCCAAACCCAGAGGGCAACCACTGAACCTGCTAAGGGTGCCAGTCCCTGGCAGAGGTCCCAAGGCAGGGAGCAGGAGACCAACGGCTGTCCGGCGAGACCCCTTTAAGCACGTGTCTGAATGGCGCTCCGGCCCCGCCCCGAAAGGTCTGGTGGCCTTTGCCCTCTTCAAAATGGCTCCGGCTTCTGCTTTTCCGAAAAGCGCGCCAATGTAGACGCGCTTTTCCGAAAAGCGCATCGTTATAACGGTAACTCCGGGACCAATGTAGACGCTTTTTCCGAAATACTTATAACGGAAAACTGTTCCGTTTTAAGCATTTCCGGAAAATCATGCCAGTGTAGACGTAGCCTGTAACTTTAGAGTATGGAAGTCTCTCTCTCCTCACAATTACTTCTATGCTAATCATAGCTCAGCCAAAACTGGGCACTTGTGGCCTCTGTTTTTTTCTGGTGCTCCTTCTGCTTGTCTCAAAACATCTCAATTGTTTTTTTTTTGGAGGAACTCTAGATGGAAACACATGCTGAAGTGATGTCTGCCATGATTTAAATAGGCAGAGTGTGTGTTTTTCCTGTGTTTAGCCAATGACATGGAAGCATTATGAATTTAAGGCCCTCTCTTCCTTCTACAGCCTCTAGATAGCTAGCATAATTGGGCATGTATACCTGGTGATCAGAGATGGATTAACAACATACGTATGTACCCAAGGTTCTGGGTAAGCTTGTCTTTTCTGCACTGATGTCTGTCCTACAGTGTCATCACTGCTATTTTTAGCCAGGCTAGCTAGATTAAAGCTCATGTGGGTGTGCCAGTACCTCTCAGACTGCCGTGTAGCCATACCCACTGACAGTAATGGCTCTAAACTTCTTAAGAGGATCAGAATGTTTCTGCTTACTATCCAGTATTTTGATAATATCCATTGCTCCCAAACCAATTATGTAAGAGGGTTTGGACAGCAACCCAGTTATGAACACTCATTAAGTACATGTAATACTAATATTTATTATTGGCGACCTCGCACAAGAATAGGGTATGTATCTGTGTAAATCAACATAAATATGTATATTGATTTGGTCTTTTGGTGTTGTTTTAAATATTACCCAGGAAATATATCAAGAGCTTTATTTAAACATCTGTTTAAATTGTGTGGGTTAACTGTAGTATGTAACCCAAAAGCATAATGCATAAACATCCAATGCAGAGGTCAGTCTCTTGAATACTAGTGCTTGACTCTTCTACTAGCAAACAAAATATTTTGGAATTATATTAATATTACAATTGTAAACCTATTTGAAGCTGATCTTTATAATCCTAAAGGATTAGAATTCTCTGACCGGCTTTATTCTGTAACACAGGTGTGATTTTGGACTTGAAGCTGCTAGGTCCGGAGTCTTCTCAGTTCTCATTGTCACATTGGAATAGGAGGAAATCCAGTACCAGTTACAACTGCTTAGCAACTTGCAGAATTAAATCTTAGAAGAATATAGGTCAGGGCTGATGTCAGTAATGTAGTGTATTGCTGCAGTTCTGTTCTAAAAATATTTAGCATTAGGGACTTTAAGGTAGTCAGGGCACTCTTAAATTAATACAAGAGCAAGTAAAGAGTTAATTGTGAAACCACTGAAATCCTGGTGGAATGCTGATGTACTTAGATGTTTTGCTTGCAAGATAAAAAGACATTACACAATGTGCATTATGTACTGAGGAGAGTGGTATGAATGTGCAAAGCTTTTTTTTCCCCATATACATTGCAATATAAATTATCTGTTACATTCTTTCAAGATCTGTGGAATCAGATTTGGATGGCAGGCGGTATATTATTTCTCTCCAGTTATAGAAACAGCAGACATGTATATTAAGTAGAAGAAAAGTACACTTATTTACCATCAAGTTCTTACAAAGGTATTTGCCTCCTTTATCTTAACAACACCCCTTCTTCAGCTCCCTCCCCCACGATGCCGTCCCTGTTTCAATTTAGGGGATTAAATTGCTCTTATCAAAAAATGCAGTGAGTTCTGAGTACCAAAATTAAATGTTCCATTTCAGCAGCTCTTGGAATCTGCAGTGAAATATGCAAGTCAAAGAGCAGGGGGGGAAAGCCATACTCTGAGCCAGGTCTGTCCTTGTTTTGGTGCTGTGTGGGATTTTGATAAAACATTTGGAAGAACTGAGAGGTGGCAGAAGCAGGTTAGGAACTCATGGCTGCTTAAAGACCAACGAAGGCTGTCAGTTCATCTCTTCTGGCATCTGAATTCCTGATTCTTCTATTTAGAGGAAGCCTTTACATCTGGTTTTCTGCTCCTGGATACAGCAAATAAAAACACATCGGAAATAAAATTTTAACCAATATTTATAGTAAAATATATTTTGCATCTCCCTCTGCTGAATAGAAAGGATTAGCTCCAATTATTCATTCCTAGTGAAAGTAATTTGTCTCTAATGGTGCTTCAAGTACAGGGGTTTTGTTTTCATTTTTGGTTTTTGGTTTTTGGATTTTTTTTTTACCTGTTATGGCTGTGCTGACACTGATGCTGCTGCTCTGGCTAGTAGAAATAACTAGTGCTGTGGATATTGCAGCCAGAATAAAAGCAGGGTCAAGGTGGAGAGGAGAAAAGAATCGTGAGTAATTTGGGCTTTTTCTCTTCTCTTCTGCACTTTATTTCAGGAAATAAGTTATGCCTCATTTAGCTCTGATTCAGCATTTCAAGGAAGTCATTCACTAATATCATCTTTAAACTCATTTAATTTTCGATATTTAAAAATGCATGCAGAAAACATGGACCATACCTTCTGTACGCTCAACTCCACTGCAGCAGATTCCTGTATTACACTGCAAGGTTTTAGAAAAGCCCGTGATGATTAACTCCTGTGCTTCCAGAGAGTTATAAGATTATTTGCAGGCTTTCCACTTTATACATCTAGCTTTTGTTATTTGTGCAATATTTCAAATGTTAATATTGATCATAGTGGCTTAACTTTTGAGCATATTTATCATATTATGTAACCATATATGATTATATAAAAGTCAATGAGTCCCAGTTACTCTTGGAGTATGAATTCTGCAGGACTTCAGATGCCTTGTAAATAGGTTATACAGTAGATTTTTCATCATAAAGGGCAAGCATCTAATTCTCAGTTTTTGGC
Organism: Rafetus swinhoei; assembly: GCA_019425775.1. NCBI lineage: Eukaryota > Metazoa > Chordata > Testudines > Trionychidae > Rafetus > Rafetus swinhoei. Next base: position 181,301,010 of record CM033437.1, on the reverse strand, counting down.
AGGCAATTCAAATGCACTTTTGCTCAGTATAAATTATATACTCGTATTCTGCTTATAGTAAGTATTATGTTTTGACATACTCCTTCAGAAATGTTTCAGTGCGGAAATATAATGAGAATTGGAAATGGGATGGCGAGGTTTCAAGTTTGAATTGAGCTGAAGGTGGTGTTAGTGCTGACCAGAAGATATATAGGGGTAGAGGTTACAAAATATTAATAATTTGGTTTTTGGTCAAATCCTGTGGATGGCTGTCTCTGCTTGATAGTGTCCAAAAGTTGATCTGCATGGAGGTCCTTGTGAAATAAGGTCTAGTTCCTAAAAGACAACAAAATACATCATAAGAACAACCATCTCAGTTGGCACCACTGTTGACTGAGAAGCCAAAGACTGAATGGACTTGAAGACTTCAGCCATAAGCTGTTCAGTGTTGACGCATATGTTGTCCTTGCTGCTTTACCATATTACAACCACTTGCAGAAACACTGCACATACAGAAACTCAGAATTGTGAACACCTCAATTATGGAGGTTTTGTAGCTCTGAAATGTTCGTAATGCTGAACAAAACATTATGGTGGTTCTTCTAAAAGTTTACATCTGAACACCAGCTTAATATAACTTTCATATGCTTCACTAGCTGGAAGAAAATGCTACTCTTAACCACCTTAACTTAAATCTAACCAGCACAGTACCAGTTTCCTTACATTGTCCAATCCTATTCTAAACTTTCCCTTTATTTTTAGTATTTTACATTTAACATAGTACTGTTCTATAGCTGCTTTTTTTGTTGGTTTTTGTTTTTTGTTTTGATTTCTGCTGCTTCCTGATTATGAACTTGCACATGCAAATGGCTGACTGGTTAGTTCCTATCTCTAGTATTCATAACTCTGAGTTTCTGCTGTATGTAACATTCATCTTTCACATATTTTACACTATTAAGTGATTTCTAATTAAATCAATTAATTCATTGCCATATGTATGGTTGGTGTTATTATCCTGATCTACATATGAGGAGACTGAAGCCTGGAGCAGTTAAGGGCTGAATTGTGTCCAAAAGACAAAGCAGAGCTGTTTGAAAAATTTGTTTTAAAAATATTTCAATAAACAAAAGTTTTATATCAACTTCAACATCACCCTCAACCTCAACAAATATCAAATACCAGCAAGACTGTCCACTAAACATGTTTGGTTTTTTGGTTTCCTATTTTTATTTTTTGAAAACTGAAATTTTTTTGACTGTTTTTAAAATTGAACTTGGGGGGTGGAGGGCAGTTGTTTATCAATGAAAAACTGATTTTTTTTCACATTATTTTTAAACATTTTTTTTTAATTTCTGTCTTTATTTGCATTTTGTAACCAACTCTGAGGCAAACCATAGATTTAAATGCAATATCACAAGCCAGAGTTTAAGGATCATCTCAATATGTAGCCCTTCAATCTTCATACTAGAATTAAAACTAGTAGTACTGCAATTTAGAATTACCATTAATAATCTCTATTTTTCTGGTTATAACATCCCACTTCTTCTGTTCTCAGGCTAAACTATTTCAGATTCTAGGGCTCATTAGATTTCAAAAGTACTATAATTCTCATTTTTAAAAAAAGCAAATATGTTTTTACATATTATGTAGACAGAGGACTGAATAAAATATTTCCAATGCTAATATTCTGAATCCAACATTAATCACTTTGGGTGAATCTACACAGCACCCTAAACTCAAAATAAGATATTCATTTGCATTACACAAATTGAGTATCGTATTTCAAATTTATTTCGAAATAGTTTATTTTGAAATTTGGCGCATCTACACAGCACCAAATTTTAAAATAACATGCTATTTTGAGCCATCCCATATCCCTCATGCACTCTTGATAAAAATCAGGAAAAATTTGAGTTTGGAGATGGTGGTGTCATGAAGCAACCCTGTGCAGTTCATACTTGTATGGGGGACTCATCCTAGGACTGACATGTATAGTTCCCTATGATGAAAGGGAGGGAAAATACCTTTTACTGGACATTCCAGCCATTGACTTGACCACTATGGAGAGACTCTAGCTAAATGCCTAGCTCCCAGGTTCCTCACCATTCCTTCCAGGGACTACTCTGGCTACACAAAGGAACAGAAAGGTCAGTGCATACAATTCAAAAGCCCATGCTCTGTTTCCTTGCTAAATCACTTCCTGCTTGCTTAGCATTCTTGGATACTCTCTAGGACCCACTGTCTATGGCTTTAACCCTTTCAGGCAAGACAATTAGTGTTAGGTTTCAAGATTTAACCATTGTGAAAAGACTTTAGTTAAGTGAATGGCTAGAATGTCCAGAAAAAGGTAGTATCTCCTCCCATTATCACAGTCCCCCTTGGCTGGTCATAGCTAGAAGCCCATTGTAGTGCTGGATTATCTGTACAATGACTCCAACGTTTACTTCATTAAGTGCAGAGGAGAGTCATATGAAAATGCACTTAACATGGCAAGACAGTATCATGGCTTGCAGCAAAAATTTATAGAGAAAGATAAGTGTGCTTTTTATAGTCCATGTTTCTAGACATTCACTTGCTCTTGTTGGCCATTGTTGAGTAGACGCAATTAACTTTTTTGCTGTTGTTCAACAGTTATATACATTTTTTCTGTCTCATACCATCACTAGGCAGTGCTCAAATAATTTTTCCACCATACCAAAACATATTTCTGATACTAGATGGGAAGCACATGCAAAGACTATTTCGGCTATTGCAAATAGTTACGGTTCAGTTATTCAAGTACTTAATCGTGTTCATGCTGATGACAATGAAAAAAGTAATACAAGGAGAGACGATGGTATTCTGCATGACAAAAAGGAGAAATGAGAATTTGTGTTCCTACTAGAACTTTGGAATTGTCTGTTGTATCAACTCCACAAAACCAGCAGCACACTATCAGCTGCACAGAAAGCCTTTAATACATGTTCAAAATTTGACACATTACTCCACCATTTCTTGTAAGAAACCCTTAATAATTTTCACAACAATGAATATAAAGCAAAAGAAAAAAACTGCCTGATGTAGTCTACATATGTGTTGATAAACACAAAAGAAGTAGAACAAAAAGTCAATGATGGTGACACACCTAAGGTTGATTAAATGTTTTCTTCAAGAGACACATTTCAGGTAAAATCTTTTATCAGTATAAATGGATGCACTTGAAACCAATTTGAAGAAAAGAGAAATCATATACAAAAGTGTTGCCAACAATTTTACCCTTTTGGTTGACTTAGGTGACTCAAAGAAACAGCTACATTAAAGAATAATACTGCTGGTGAAAAAGTATTCTGAAGATATTGACGTTAACCTCGCTGGGGAAATAAAGAATTTCCATGCCTATATGAAGGAAAAAAATGCACATGAAGGACATTTAAACCACTAGGACTTTTATCAAGTCATCATTCAAGACAAGATTCAGTTGGCATTCCTTAATTCAGAAATTATTTTGAATTTTTTTTGTCTAATACAGGAAGCCCTAGCTATTCATGGAGGATACATTCTAGAGATCACTGCAAATAATGAAATCTGCAAATATTGGGCGACAGTGTTTTTGTGACACAAAACGCTGTCTGAATTGTAATGCTAACTAGTGTTTTATTATCTGCTATTTCATTTTCAACAAACAACTTCAATTTCAAAACAGTAGATTTCCAGCTAAACTCGAACACAAAGATAATACAGGACACTAAAACCCTTAATTGAATGCTAATCACCCAAAACTGTTCTTTGAACTCACTCTCTGTGAATCTTACTGTTCCTCCATTATGGGGGAGTTAACAGGGGTGGATCTCCAAAGGAGCACTGTAATGGGAAGCAGTTTAGACTTTCTTTAACTCCTTAATATTTATCAATTTCCCTTTTATCTTTCAGGCTCTGTTCCATCAAGGGATCATACTCAAACATTTTGTCAGTGAGTTGTTTGCTGCATCTGAAGAGCTGAGCCAGTGTTTCTAAATTTAAATGGGGGTGTTTCGGTCTTCTCTTCTCTTTCCTCTTCACTATTTGTCACCTTCCCCTCCAACTTCATGGACCATTCTCACAATCTTTTTGATCTCTTTGGTAGCTGGGAGATCAGTGATATCATTGACAGCTTCTTTCTACAATTTCCTCCAACAGGCATTGATGGCTAATGATTTTATTTCATTGATTGACTCCTGTATGTTAGTAATTCAGTTAACAATGTGTAGTCCTTTCAGCACTTCCTGACATCAAGCCTTTCATCAGCTTCCAGTGCATTAGGAATCTGAGCGAAGGTGCACCTGGAGTAATAGGCTTTAAAAGTAGCAATCACACCTTGGTCAAGAGGCTGGATGAGGGAAGTTTTGTTAGGTGGCGGGAAATCCACTTCCACATCAGGATGAGCAAATTGCAGAATGATTTGTGGGTGGCCTGGTGCACTGTTTAAGATGTGTAGCACTTTGAAGGCAGCCCGTTGGACCATAGGTATTTTTCAACCTCATGGAAGAAACAGTTATGGAATCAGTCCAAAAATAAATCAGCTGTGACCCAAGCCCTTCTGTTTGACCTTTAATACCCTGGGGTTCAATTGTTGGTACCGCAAAACAGGTTTCACTAAGGCAGTCTCCTCCGGCATTAGCACAGAGCAGAAGGGTTAGCCTGTCTTTTCCTACCTTGAAGCCCAAAAGTGTCCTTTCCTCCTTGGTCAGGTATGATCTTGCGGGCATCCTTTTCCAAAACAAGGTGGTTCTGTTTACATTGAAAACTTGTTGGGGCAATAAACCCTTTTCCTCAATAATTTTAAGAAGCTGTGGGGGATAATCCAGCACAGCTTTATGGTCTGCTGACGCTGAATCCCTGGTTAACTTCACATTATGTAAATTGTGCCTCTTTAAATTTCTCAACTCAGTGAATGAAACTGCACTGTCATATCTTCTCTCCTCACCACCTGATGCTTGCGCAAAATACTTCCACAAGCTCAAAGCCTTTTCTCAAATTATAGCACCATTCACAGGTGCTCGTTTCTGTGCCACGACTTCTATCCAAATGCCTTTTCCATTTTCTCTATTATGGGATCACAACTCACACATGACACCTTCACACAAGTTGGCACATTTGTAGCAACACTGTCCCTTATGTTTTTGCTACTTTTTTTTAATATAGCACATAGTAGACTTGCTAATACCATACATTCTAACTACTGAGGCCACACTACCACCATTCGCAAGCATATCCAATAATTCAACTTTCTGGTTTGAATTCATCACCTTTTCCTCCTTTTTAGCCTCTTGACTACTGTCTGCATCACTTACTTTTCTTTTCAGTGCCATAATTAAGAGTGAGTGTTAATTTAGCAATAGATTTGGTGGTTTTTTTACTAGAATGCACTGAACAATCGTCAGTGTAGTTCACACACCTACTGGCTGTAGTTCAATGTCCCAGATAGTGGCACTTAGACCATTTATGGAAGGAAAGAAAGAATGAGATTGTTCTACAGCCTTAGCAGTCAAGGTGTAGACAGCTCATGCACTAAACTCCACAGGTCTTAGGTTTGATTCTGTCTGTCAGCGTTACATCAGCACACTCCATCATGTGCTTGGGTTGATGTAGTGCAGCACACTGCAAAAATGTGAACTTCAAAACCACAGATGGCAAGGGCTTCCTGTAGTAGCTAACTGCTCAGGAGAACGGTCACTTTTTGCAACCAAAACATGTCAAGAATGAACTGCGAACGACAATGCTGCAAGAAAAGCCATCTAACCTAAACATTCTGTGCATTGAAAGGGGCACATTCTGTAGCTTATCAGTTGAGGACATCATCTATAACTTTGCTCTCCAAAAAGCACAAAAGAAAATGTTTTAAATGGCAGTGTTGAAAATTAATGTGATGTGCAAACAGACATACTGCAGGTTGTACTGATTCCATTAAGTAAGCTGGTCTGTGTAACTGTAACAGTTTTTGTGTTATTGGATGTATACATACATTTTTCATAGATGAAAATATGGTAATGTGAAGCTATTTTATAATGCAAACAGGCATATTGCAAGACATGTTTTAGTTTTATTTATTTTTTTATTTTCATCTAAGTCAACCAAAAGTTTAAAAAAATTGCAATACTTTCATATATGATTGCTCTTTTCTTCAAATTGGTTTCAAGTGCATCCATTATAGGATTTTTATCTGAAATTTTGTTTCTTGAAAAAAATGTTTCATCACCATTAGATGAATGTAGTATTACTCAATTTTTATCACTTTGCCTTTGCGCACATGGAGATGGAAAGCTTTCCTCTTTATATATTCAATGTCCTTTCTGTGAAAATAATACATGTTTATGGTATGGGGCCTCTCAAACTTGACATAGTACAGGGTCTCAGAATGTCATAATCTGGCCCTGCCCTCTCAGACCTATACCCCACCCCCATTCAGCCTCTTTGCACCCAACTTGTTCCTAGAGTTCATCCCATCCCCAAGCTTCTCCTTCTCCCAAGTGCCTCCTCCACACTGTGAAACAGTTTATTGTGTTGGACAGACAGAAGGCACTGATAGGGAGGAGAATGGCTGACTCCCAGTGGGTGATAAACACCTAATAACTTTATTCCTATTGGTTCCCCAGCCCTGAAGAACTCAAGGAGATGATGAAGAAGTGGGTTTTGCCCCCCAAAAGCTCATGGCACTGTATATATTTTTGTTATTCTCTAAAGTGCCACAGGACTACTTGTTTTTATAAAGCTGAATAAGGTTTAGAGTAGTAATAAATGTACTTAGTTCTCCAGCAAGGCCAATTTCACAAAACTGAAAGCAATTATGAGCCAAATCAGCTGGGAGGAAGAATTTAATCAGAAAAGTATGAAAAAAAAATTGGGGAATCATTTAAGAAAACGTTACTCAATTTCCCAAATCAAAGTCTCGCCATCAGGGGAAATGTGTGCTGGTTACAAGGGGAACTGAAAGTAACTATAGAGAATAATAAAGATAAATAAATAAATAATATAAAAACTGGAAGAAAAATTAAGTTGATAATAATGAATTTAAATCAGAAATTTAGAATTGTAGAAAACTTATAAGGGAAGCCAAGGGACACAAGGAGAAATCTATGGATAGCAAAGTGAAGATCATGAGAAGGAGTTTTTAATACATATTAGGAGCTAAAATAATCCTACCAAGGCCATTTTTCCATTACTAGGTGGAAATTGTAGCCTTATCAATAATAAGAAAAATGCAGAAGTATGCAATAAATATTTTTTTCTGTATTTTGAGAAAAACAAATTATATAGTCTCAGCATAGGGGAATAATATTCTTTCCATTCCACTAATAGCCTGGAGGATGTTAAACAAAAGCTTCTAAACTTTAACATTTTTAAATCAACTGGTCCAAATGACTTCCATCCAGCAGTTTTTTTAAAAAGCTTGCTAAGGAGCTTTGTGGAGCATTAATGTTGATTTTCAATAAGTCTTGGAGCTCTGTGGATATTCCAGAAGACTGGATGACCCAGCTAATTACAGGCCTTTCAGCCTAACGTTGATTGTCAGTAAGATAATGAAGTAGCTGATATGGGACCTAGGTAATGAGGAACTAAAGGAGGGTAATGTAAATCGAAATGGGTTCATGCAAAATAAATCTCATCAAACTAATCTGATATCTTTTTGGGGAGAGATGAGATTATAGGTTTGGTTGATAAAGTTAATAGAGTTGACATAATATACTTCAGCTTCTGTAAATCATTTAGCTTGACGCTGCATGACATTTTGATTATACAGTTACAATTACCATGGCACATATTAAATGGATTGAAAACTGGCTGATAGGCCTCAAAATGTAACTATAAAAATGGGTCATCATCAATTGGGTCTGTGTCCAGTGGGGTGCTCAGGGATAGGTTCTTGAGTCTACATTATTTAAACATTTTTATTAATGACTTAGAAGAAAACATAAAAGTATCACTGATAACATTTGCATAAGACCCAAAAATTGGAAGAGTGATATATACTGAAAAGGACAAGTCACACTAGATAACTTTATAAACCATGCATAAGCACAGGATATCCATTGTAATTTGGCTAAATGTATCCTCCTGAGAACAAAGATTGTAGTCCATTCTTATAGGATAGGGGGCTCTATTCTGGGAAGCAGCGAATGGAAAATATTTGTGGGCTGTGGTGGATGAACATGAGTGATGATATGGCCAAAAGAGCTAATGCAGTCCTGGGATGCGCAAAAAGGGAATCTCAAGAAGAAGATCATCATTGTACTTCTCTATTTGACATAAGCATGGGCACTGCTGAAATACTGTGTCCAGTTCTGGTGCCAACAATTCAAGAAGGATATTAATACATTAGAAAGTGTTAAGAGAGGAGCCATGTTACTGATTAAATGATTAGAAAGCTCAGCTTAACAAAGAAGAGAGTAAAGGGGATTTGGTTACAGTCTGTGAGTATCCACATAAGGAACAAATATATAATAAGGTGCTCTTAAGTCTAACAGAGAAAGATGTAATATTATCCAATGGCTGGAAGTTGAAGCTAGACAAGTTCAGACTGGACATTATGCATATATTTTTAACAGTGAGAGTAATTATACTTTGGAAAATTGACCATTTTTAAATCAAGACTGGGTGTTTTTTCTAAAAGATCTGCCATAGGAATTTTTTGGGAGACATTTCTATGGCCTGTGTTATAATGGAAATCATTCTAGATTATCATAATGGTCCCTTGAAGCCTTAGAATCTATGGATTTAGGAAGTCCTCCACCTACACATCAGAAGATTCAGGAGCAGAAAATGGCTATCTACAGCTTCTTTACCCTCTAAAGGGTGGTGAAAATATTATTTTCTTAATGTAATAATCTCATACCAAGAGAAGCAGCTACGGTAGGCCAGTTACTCCATTGGGTTACACGAGAGGCATCATTTCTTGATTATTACATTCCTGATAGCTCAGGAGAAGCTGTATTTTTCCATAGTCTTATTTCTGTACTTGATTGCCAAACTGGTGAAATCACAAATTGGTGGTTTGGGGAACAAATGCATAATTTAATCACAAGTAGGGTTGCCAGGTGTCCGGTTTTAAACCAGACAGTCCAGTATTTGAGTTTTCGGTTCGGGAAACAAATTGAGAAAATATAAATGAGAAAATGCAAATGTCCGGTATTTTCTAAATAAGATGTAATGTAGGTTCTGATGTAATGTCAAGTGTGTCCGGTATTTTTGTTGAAACCATCTGGCAACCCTAGGGAGGGAATAGAAGATGAAGGGAGGTGCACTTGCCCATATTTCATCGTTGCTAGGAAGAAAAGTATTCCATCCTTTAAAATAAACCTAGGAGAAAACATATCCAAATGTTAATTTGTTGGTGTGTATTCTCAGATCTATGCATGCTCTGTTCCAATTATTTTTTCTGGCATTCATTTCCCATCAAAGCTAATGTCAAATATATCTTGAATTCTTCTTTTGTACAACTTATAAAGTTTATGCTCGTAACAATAAAAAAAGGATTCCTAATGCTGACTGAACTCCTTTGCAATGAAATTGAAAAAGCATTGTGTTGAGATAATGTAAGGAGCACTGAGACAAACTTTTATACTAATATTATGAGATTGTTATAGGTGGAGTGTGTAGGGACAATATTTGAGACTGTGTAGAGACTTTATCAGGGAATCGTTAGTTACTTATATCTTTGTCAGTCTTTTACTGTGGTGGCTGAAACTTTGCAAGTTTGTTCTTAATTTAGGAGTGAATTTTGTATAAAGTTGAAACTTGTAACCTTTTTTAATTTAAATAGTTCTGTGACGGTAGTGGAAAATGTCAGAAAGTTTACATTTCAAAAGGATATTGTTGCCTGGTGGCAGATGTGCCTTTCAATCATCAGGTGAAAAGTGATCATGTTTTGTCAAAATGATAAGGATTTAAAAGTGTACTTTGCACATGTGCACTGACTGTTACAATGGAATGTTAAGTCTCCTAGCATTTTACTGGTATTGAACATACAAGGATAGCTTAGGAAAATTCAGTGGCAGTGCTGTGTCTTCATGCCTGAATAATGATGATATGTGAGAACATAAGCAGATTCTGAAAGAGTCCTGTTTTACACTGTATGATATAGAAAGGTTATACATGCAATATGGCAAGGGATTGAGCTTCAAGGATCACACATTGTGACATTATCCAGGGTACATCTGGACTGTTGAATGACTATCTTGAAAAAGGGGTAAGCATGGCTACAGAATGTTTTATACATAATTATTCAGTACAGAGGGTTACACTGCTGCCTGGCCAAGAGTTGAATTTGGTGATGTTCATTTGGTCATAACATTAAAAATACATTAAAAGAAAATTAGCGATCCACAGTGAAGCAGTCAAAAGTCAGGAGATGACAAAGTTAAGGTTGCCAACCTTGTGAAATGCATATGTACAATATAGTATTTCATTACATGAGATCATAATATTTTTCCACATTACTTCTTGTTCATTGTTTATATATTGAGAGTATAAAGCTATATCTGTGTCATTCATTATGAATTATGCTACTGTCCATTCCAGTTTTCATTCACTGTGTATATGAATTTTGAAAAAAAGGAGATGAAGGCATAGAGCAGGAAAGGAAAAACAAGAATCATAAAAACAATAACGCAACCCAAAACGTTTGGTTCAATGTAGAAAGGGAGTGAAAGATTACGAAGCTCACAAGAGAGTTTATAATATACAGTAACTTTCTGGTTTTGGTATTATTGAGTAAAGCATATTGTCACTTAGCTTCGCTAACCTTGACTGGATTATTGATACATTTCCATGAAATAAACACTAACAGTGCAGATTTCAGATGCAACAAAACAGGCGGTTAAGGAATCATAGCTGGAAACTGAATTGTCTGACTATCCCTTTCCTTTGTCTCTTTTGCTGACTATACGTCATTCATGAAGATTCAGAAGAACTGGCTTTAGAAAACATGCAGAATATTAAACATTGTCTGGTGTACCTAATCAGATAGGAAGTAGGAATTCTTTCCTATGGCCCAATTCCTGCAGACACTTTGTGCCTGTGTAGAGTCAAGCCCCACATACTTCAGTAGGATTTAACAGTGTCATAGAGATCACAGTCAAGGAATCTCACATGGGCATAGGAATCCACATGCAGTAATCAGTTATGGGAATAGGCCCTAACCTGTAATAATTTGACAACTTTTAATGTAGTTCTCAGTAGAAGTTTATACAATTTTTAGAAATGGAAAAGACCTAGATCATTAAGACATAACAACAAGGACAGGATAACAGCCCCAAACAGAGGAAAATATTAAACAGATAATATTCATGGCAACTATTTCATTACAATACATCATTTGTTAGCTTTGTTTTTGTTTTTTGTTTTGTTTTGTACTTCATATTTCAAGGTTTGGCTAGAGGAATAAATCTTAAGGCATTCTGAAAGATAGCAAAAATATATTATGATACCCATCTGGATCATAGGAGTGCAATCTGCAATAACATATGCAATCCACAAATACATTTTTCAAAGAGGACAAAAATAGAAGATAGACATTTGAGAAGTTCTATCTTTGCGAAAAACATATAAAAGAAAACAAAAAGGAAGGACAGCAGTGATATAGCTAACATCTATGGAATAGATGGGACTAGGAAAGGAAAGAAAGGAATTATTGCAATTCATTCTCCCATTTGCTGGAGCACGTGCTCTCTCTCTTTCTTTGTCTCAGTATAACAGCTGGGAAAGACCTATTAGATAACATAAAATAATATAGTTCATCCTTATTCCAGTAAAAATATTGCTCCCTACAGTAGATTTTTCTAATACAGGTTGAACCTCCCTGGTCTGGCACCCTCAGGACCTGAGCTGTCCTTGTCCAGAGAGTTTGCCAGACCAGGAGAGATCAGTGCTCCCCTGCTGGCTGCTCCGCTTGTAGGCTCCTCTTCCTGCAGCTCCCTGCCCTGCCACTGGCCCCGCTAAAGCTGCCCACCATGCCTCCCCACCCTGCTGCCCGTCTGCTCCTCCAGGGTCTCCCAGGGTTCCTGGTGGGGACCACTTGGCCGCTGTCAGACCACTGACACTGGGTGTTCTCTGGGGTTCCCACCACCGGCTCTACTGATTCTGGGGGTTCCCCAGTGGAGGCTGCCTGGTCATCCCAGCCGCGCTGCCTCTGGGGATTTCTCAAGGTTGCTGGCCAGAGCTGCAGGTAGCCCAGGTGCAGTCGGGGATTCCCCAGATGCTGCCTGGCCCAGCCGGGGCTCCTCAGCCCTTGCATTGCTCCAGGGCTCTTTGGATGTTGCCAGACCAGAGAATCCCGGATTTAGACAATTTAACCTGTACTCCTTTGAAACCTCTATTCTTTCTGTGGTAGGGACAAAGAAAATAAGAGAAAAATAAAAGGAGAGGACAGTTGTTTAATTTCTAACTTATGTTTGTGAAAATTAGGCATGAATTAATTTCTTAGACCCATTCAATTATATGTGATTTAATGTAGCAGGCACTTTTAGGCAACCAAAAAAAAAAAAAACCCACTCAAATTTCCATTGAGGCCTGGAAAAGCCTAGCGGAGGAAAAAAATACCTTTTCAGAGGCAGTGATGTGGAAGGGAGGAATGATTAATTATATTAAAGCTTTCTGATATGGATAAAAGGAATTCAAAGGTCTTTAATGTATAGTACAAGCTATAATCAAGATTGTGGAAATCACCACTTGCCTTAATACTGCCAGCATGCAATATTCCTGGACTTAAGACTACTGCTGTAGGAATAATGCTGGCAGTCCTGTATAGTCAGATTTTTGGTTACCAAAGAGTATTCTTCCTCCTTGAAGAGTATGCACTGCCATATGAAACCTACAATATATAGCTAAGACTCAGACAATCAAGCATTGTTGATAGCATGCGGCACCACACTACCCTGTTCAAAGCTTTCTGGCTATCCAAAGATTATATTGCCAATGATGCATCAACAACCTTCTATATATTTAGGCAGTTAGTCAGAAGCCTATAAATGGTCATAATAGGTTATTGCATGTAATTACCCCAGTTTTTCAAGGCACATTACTGCCACCAATATTGCCCTGAGGTTTTATGGCATGGGTTTATCTAATGGTCTATTGCTGTTAGTTAATAACATAGATCAGTAGGTGCTTCCCCATTCTAGAATGTTAGCAATAGATAGATTGTACGTATTACCTAAATTTAATTAGAGATGGGGATCCCCAGCTATTAAAAGGAGTTTTACTCTTTTTAATGTATAATTTATTTGTGAGTATATTTAAGGGATTTGATTTTCAGATCACATGCACAACTTCCATTAATAGACAATCCCCTGATTCTGCTAACACACCATCCAATTATCATTTGTATTGAGTTATCTCAATGTTGTAGCAGTTTAAAGCAAATTCAACAGCATAACATTGCAAGTTACTGTATGGTTCGCTATTTGATTATCCAAGAGAATGGAAAAAATGCATCTTCGAAAAGGCCTGTTGAAGGAGGAGTAGAAACACATGGTTTCTTAAGATGAGGGGAACTGTATTTCCCTGTGGAGCCAACTCCCACTCAGCTGGAGGGTTTGATTGCTTAAACTGATGTGTTCTTGTCTAAATGTAAGCAGCCTAGACTATAATAAAAACCAAGGGTAATATTAAAATCAGTGAATCAAATAATATTGTGCATCTAAAATGCATTTTTGAAAAATCACTCTTTATAGCTATTGATAATACATTAAAGTCAGCTAATAAGCCTATCGAAGTCAGATGGTATTTTGATGCTGACTTCAGTGGGAACACAATAGGTAACTTAATATATTTAAAATTGTATTAAAAATACATTCTGTTTATAATATTTGGTGTTTATATGTCACTTGGTATTTACAATCGAAATGAGTCAGTCAGTTTCACATAAGCTTATAATCAGCTTATGATCCATTTTACTTTCCTAAATTCCATTATTTTAATACAATGTTCCTTTTGTTCTCAATCTGGTTGGGACCAATCCTATTCAATAAAATCTCTGTCCATTTCAAATAAACAAAATATGATGAAAATGTTTCTTTGCTATGAAGCTTTGCAATGATTCTCCACCAAATGCAGCTTTGCCAACTTTCAACATAAATCTCATAATATGTAGCTCCTGGAGACTAGTGACTCTGTGAAAATCAGAGCTTTATAAGTAAGTTTCTAAAACTCATGATTCTGGAGAAGTGCTTGGATATGGGGCCCTGTGTACACCCTCCAGACTGAGAAATGAGAGGACAATTTTTTTTTTAAAGAATCTCATGATTTTTGACTATTTGGAAGAGCAGGCACTGACAGGCAGGCACTGGCCTGGTACCAGCTTTTAATTCTGCTCTTTCTTCAAATACACCTGCCTGATGGAGCATTAACCAACATTGAATATGCAGGAAGAGATGGAATCCTATGGGAGCTAAACTCTCCAAACCCTAGAGTCAAATGTAACTACACTTAAGGAAAAATTTACCAAATCCTTGCTTTAGCAGATGGTACAGGAAGCAGCTCAGGATATTTGCATGCATTTGACTGTCCACATGAAGAATTGTTCTCCTATTGTTTCCCTACTCATCAGCCAGAGGAAAGGAGGCAGAGCCTAGTAACTCCACATTTTCAGGGAATCTAGGGGGAATAGACTGGGTTTGCCAATTCCCTTTCTCCTTCTACCTCTGTATAGCAAAGGTTTGCCTGACTACGGACTTAACTGGGGATATGGACCCCTTTCAATCGTGCTCATTTCCTTTTCTCTACTGTCTTCTCCCTTCATCATCCATCCCCAAAAATGAAGCAACATCTCTCACTGTATGATTTCAATGCCCATGCTGGCATAGAATCACCAAAATGTGTGAGCTTCCTACCCTTTTTTGATTATGTAAACTGCATGGTTCAAAAGTTTGGTTCAAGGCCACCCCTGTCATTTATTATATTCCTTTAAACAAAAGACATCTATTTTCTTAAAAGGTCCTGATTTCTGTGCCAGAGAACTGCTGTGTTTATGGAGGAACCAAATATGGAGGCATTTCTCTATATACTGAGTCTGGCTATGTATCGGTTGTGGACCTCCCTGCTCCAGCACCTTTGGGACCTGTCTGGTCCCAGAAGAGGGATTTTTCTGGATCAGGGGAGGTCATTTCAACCCCCTCTTTCACCTCTGCCTGCCACTGGGCTTCCTGGCTCCCCCCGCAGCCCAGCTGAGCCACACACCAGCTCGCAGCCACGCACCAGCTCCCTGCCCTGCCCCCCCAGCCACAGCTCAGCTGAGCCATGCACTCACTTCCAGGCCCCCACCTCATGCAGCGCGCTGGGACTCTCTGATCCTGGAACATCCATGGTCATGCTGGAATCCCCGGTGCAGTGGGGTTAGGGTGGCTCCACCTAGAGAACCCCAGCGGCAACAGGTGAGCCTTGGCTGGGAAGCCCTGGGGAATCCCCAGCAGCAGTGGGGTGGCACCAGAGTAGGGTTGGTAGTATCTGGGTGGCTCTGACAAGGGAACCTGAGGAACCCCCAGCAGCAGGAGCCCCAGCCGTGGGAACCTGGGATTGGGGCAACCAGCAAGGGAGCATTGAACTCCCCTGGTTCGGGACCTCTCAGGTGCCAATGGTGCTGGACCAGGGAGGTCCTACCTGTATTGTGATTTCTGTTCTACCCATACTGGAGGCTGAATGGTGGTGTGGATTACTCGACCTTTATGCTCCACATTCCTAAGTCCAGTTGAGAACTAAGTTCCTGGTGCAGACTAGAAAATTCAGAGGCCTACTCCAAGTTGAACTGTATGTCTCTCTACCTCTTCTAGATTCATTGAGCACTGAGGGGTTTGGGTTTTAGATCCTCACCTTTGTCTATGTCATGACAAACCTCCGATGGACAAATTCAGGGGGAAATGCGTGAGGAGCAACTTGACAGGCTGCTTCACTTCTGGGCCAAGTCAATGAGCTTTATAGTAGGAGGGCATAATATAGCTCCTAAGAATGTCCACACTGGACTGGATCACTGGTCAATCTAGACAAGTATTCTGTTTCTGATAATGGGTAGTATCACATGCTTCAGAGGAAGATGTAAAGTCTCCACAGTGAACAGTTATGCTGTACCATGTCCTTGAGAGATATTTGTCTTAACCTCATGAGTTAGTGTTTGGTTTCTACCCTAGAATATGGGGATTTGTTCTAGCTAAATGCTTTTGTCTTAGCCATTATAACTGCAGATAGAATTATCATTCATATACATAGCTAGTCCTTTTTTTTAAACCTATTGAGACTTTCAACTCAGAAAAGGTATATTTATACAGTAGCTGAAGGTGTAATTTCCAGCTCAGGTAGATATATATGATTGAGCAAGAGTACTAAAAATAGTGTTGTGACCCTGAAATTGTATGCAGGTGACAAGCCTTTGCCACTGCAGCTATAATGCTATATTTAGCATGAATCTAACTTTATGTGCATCTCTCCAAATGGGAAATGACACTTCCTGCTGCAGTGTAGGTGTGTATCCCATAATATCTTATGGCAGTGAGTTCCACACTTTTTTTTGCATAAACAGTGCTTTCTTTTATAGATTTTACATTTGTTGCTTGTTAATTTTAGTTGATACTCTCTTGTTCTCGCATTATACAAGAATGTAAGTAGGAGATCCTAAATGTTTTTTTCCAAATCAAGAAAAGTTTGTTCATATGGTTGTTCCTTAACAGGAGGGAAACATCTCACTCAAAGCTACATTGTGACTGAGATAGATGGCAAAATTAGATGCTAGAACAAGTTGAACCTCTGTAGTCCAGCACTCTCTGGTCTGGCATGATTTTAGTTAGCCAGATGTCCACTTATCATGGGTGTGACCAAGTTTCCTGTAGTCCCATAAAGTTTGTTTACAGCCACCAGTCCTGGATCTCAGTGTTTTAGCCTGTTATTTAGCTCTAATTTACCCCTAAATATCTTCTAAGAGTCCAGTAAGCAGTGGAAGTGTTGGTAATGCTGCTAGACAATATTGACCTCCTGTGGTCAGGCAAATTCTCTGGTTACGCACTGGTCAGGTCCTAAGGATGCCGGACTAGAAAGGTTCAATCTGTAGAAACAACTAATGTCCAATTTAAGATGGCATGCATACATAAAGAGTACTGTGTCAGGTTATTAGTTTTTTAATTTGTTGAGGCAGCAGATTTCTATTTTCACATTATTTTAATCCCCTTTTAGAACCAGATACATGTTTTAATTTAACTTAATTTTGATCCTGTTCTTGAAACTATGTACATTACATTGAGGGCTGTGTGGTAGGCTTTCTGAAGTTATTCACAGTATTGTAAACACCAAGCTTTTAAAAAGTCAAGAATCCGGTCACAAAATTAGATTTTGAGATAAAGTAAATGTTGGGGCTTTTCCCGGTTTTTGTTTTTGAGACAATAGGGGTCATGCTTTCAAGCTGTACTCTATCATGAGGACTAGAATTTTACCTCTTCTTAAATCAAATCTGAATTTCTATAATTATCTGACTCCAAGAGCCTGGCTTTTCAAAGCACACCAAATATAGCCAGCTTTTGTATTAAAATTGCACAAGTTGGCAACACTGGAATCAACAAGATTCTTTTTTTTTTTTTTTTTTTTTTTTTTTGCCTGTGATGGATTTTCAAAATTAGAGGAAGGTTTAGATCACAATAGCTGCTAGTTTAAAGCTGCCAAATAATGTTTGTGACCATTATTTTTTCTAAATGACTGTTAGATCTGGTAATGCCAATGCATTTTTTACTTGTTTTTTGAAAAACAAATTCAAAGAGTTGTTTTGGTCAGATAACTGTTGAGTAAAATAGCTGTTTTATGAATGAATACCCATAAACACAAATGTTCCCCCTTTCAAAAAGTTTGTCATCCAATTAAGCAGTAGAAACAATAATGTGACTTGTGTAACAAATCGTAGATCCAAAAATAAGTAGTGAATACTTTAGCTGAACATTGTGGAGAATTACATATAATATATGCATTTGCAGAAATCAAAATTATTTTCTAAACAGACAAAAAGGACCGGCGTATGATAACTTAATGAATAACTTGATAGAGTATTATTTTTGTGGTCTGAAAGAATTCATGCAAAATTCCGCAAAACAAAATCTGAACCCTGCTGATACAGATATAATGTATCATGTTTTTTATTTTAAAAAATGAACACCACAGCTACTAACCTCTAGAGAGCCTGTAACTTTGTAATCTGCCCTGAGCCCACAGTGCTACATCACTACCTTGTCTTAGGACCTAGGAGAAGACCAGGGACCAATGCTTGGAACAGAAGCACAGTTCTTCCCCAGCTTCTTTCTTCCTCCAGAGAGGGAATACATTATTCTCAGTCTTGTCGCAGAATTTACACTGTGCACAGTCCGGGTTCTGTGGGGACTGGGCGTATCCTCCTTCCCGTCCTTGCCTCTCTCTGCTCACTTGATTAGAAGGGGGAGTAGTGGGGAAAGAGATGCCTAAACTCATGTTGTGGTCAGTCAAAATCTGAACAGGACGGTGAAGTAAGCAGGAGGCCTTAATCCCTCCTGCTTTCCTACATGACTGAATAAGGGCTATAACAATCTGGAAAACTTTTACCAAATATAATACTTCATTTAAGAGCCCCATACCTTACAGTTTAATGCCTATGACACACCAGGGATTTCTAGGGATTAGAATAATTAATGCTCTGGAAAATAGAAAGTGGATTTACAGTGTAGTAAACCTCAGTGTGTAGACTTACTCACTAATAAATTTAACAGAGATGTGGCCAATCTTCAGGAGCCTTTATTTTGTATAGCTGCAGGGTACGGTGATCTGAATTAACCATGCTCCCCCTGTTTCAAATCTTTGCATCAGCTTCATAGGGCCTTCTGCAGATTCAGCATATTCCATGCACTGGATTTCCAGGCTCTGGAGTGGAGTATTTCCTCTGTTATCATGTGCATTTGGATTTGGGTTTTGCTGAGAACCAATCTCCCCCTTTTTTTTCTTACCTGGCCTCAGCAAGAAAAATAATCAAACCACCCACCCTCCCTCAAAAATAGTATTTTTGGAGGACTTTCTCTTCTTGGTCATTTTGTCATCTTGATCTGCTTCCAGTGTGTCTGCCAAGTCTTGGTCTGGCAATCAGTAAAGAGATGACTAAACCTCATGGTCATGGAGTCCCTTTAATATTATTCCCAAAGCACTTTGAGGAGCAATGTGAACTCTGAATACAAAGGTGTCAGAAAGGAAAAACTGTATTCTAGCTACTGATGTTTCTTATTAACAGTGCTGGATCAAAGTCAAGGTGTCCCAGAAAATTTACATAAATGTGTAGTTATGCAACTGATTTTTAATGCAGAGACTTTTCTGACTGGAACATAATGTACTACAAAAAATGGTATTTAATGAGAAACAGATGTGGTCTGTGCATTGCTAATGAACAAAGACTACTGTTTATGTAAGGAGAAGCCAGTATGTAAAAATAGGAATAAATCTGCATAGATTACAGGACATTTTGCTTAGTTTTACAGTTGATATTTTAAATATTGCCTTAAATAATGTCACCCAGATCTGCTCAGTATATGATGGAGACTGAGTGTGATAGCAGCTGTGATTGTAATGGCTAAGCTATTCCAAAATGAATGTTTTAAGTATTTCAGTATCCTTTTACATAAGTAAACTTTTTCTCCCAAAATATTAGCTATCCATAACAATGTTCAAAGATAGTGTTTTTGTCTCAGTCAAGTCTTGATCACTTTAACATGTACTATTTTATAAAGTGCATTTAGGCACCAAGTTAAAGTGTTTTTTGTATGTTCTCATAACTTTAGTTCTAGTAACTACTAGTGGCTGTATGCTCTTACTAAAAAAGTCTCACTAAGCCTCTCTCTCTTTCAAAGATCACTGGGAATATTATGGTTTTACATGTCAGCTACTAATGATTTTACAACCAATATTTGATATAAAAGTCACATGGTGACTAGCACTGTTCTGGCAATTTAGTAAAGCCTGCTTAGTTTCATATAACACTATGACATTAATGTATTCTTGTAGTGACTGTAAACATTTTAGTTTGCATTTTATATGCATCACCTTTAAGCATTAATTGGACATTTGATAATCTGTGTACATAAGAGCCCAGTAGATAATATGGAAATAATGGAACAAGAAGCAATGACACCATTGTGCTGGTGGATGCAGGGACTGCAGCCAGTTTTGTCAGTCTCCCAGAAGTGTCTGCAGTATTTCAGAAACTCTTTTGATGTGAATTCTTAGAGAAATATGAAAATGATTATTCAGATGCCAAAGCAAAACTTTGGAAAGGTTTGCATACCACCCAGATTGTAAGGCTTTAAAAAAGTGCTAAAATGTTAGGCCTAGAGTTTAACCTTATTATCCAAGCTCAAGCTTTTGATAAGCATGTTCTACAGATTGATGTAGATATGCTATATCAAAGCTGCTTCCAGATAAACAAAATCCCCTTTGGTTGCATTCATCCGGAGAAGTCCCCATCTCTGTCTCCTCTCTCAGTAACACAGAGACATGTCTGTGCTCTCAGTCAAGCACAAGCACAAGCCCGCCAATGAAGGGGGGAGAAGGTGGCATCTTTAAATCGCCAGAGCACAATGCAGTGAGATTTTCGCAGCTCTAAGGGCAGGGGGAAGGGGCCACACCATAGCCCAGGAGATGTTAAGGATACACTGCCCCAGCCCCACACTTTCTGCCCAAGGTCCCAGCCCTATGGGGAGAATGGAACCACCACACACACAGCCTGCTACCTTGCCCAGAGGTCCAGGGAGGCTGTTGGTTCCCCTGCTTGCATGGCATATACATACACACTGCCTCCAAGCTTTACATGCTCCATCTTTTTGTATGGTCAGAACAGAACAGTTTTCCCTTTCTAACTTTTCTTTATCACTCCCTTATTAGCTAGAAGAACGAGCACTGCGCACATTGTAATGTGGTGATGCAAGAAGATGTGTAGGGTTTGTTCCTGGGACCAAAATTTCAGAGGTGACATTGCACATGGACATTATTTCCTTTGTTTTCCTAATGCTCACCAGCCCAGCAACTATAAATCATATAATTTAACATTGACGTAGTACATTACATATTCATTGTTCAAAATTTTAAGAAACAACAATTAGCTAACTATCACTACACCACTATGCACCTTGTTTTACAACTGAGAGTAGACAAAGAGTATGGAAGACATGGCCCAGGGAGGCAGTGGGAGAACTGAGAATAGAACTCAAGGGCTCCTGGCTAGTGACTCTCTGATCAGCCCTTTATATCATGTTGCCTTCAGAGAAATCTCAGATGATTATATCTTAGTAGGTATTTTTAAAATGTGCATTGGTCTGTCTGTGTATCCATTGGTGAGTCTGTTTGTTCAAGAACTCCTCCTAAATGGTAAGAGAGAGGACCACCAAATTTGGTATACAGCTTCCTCTTATCATAACATAAAGCAAGATAAGGGTTTGGTTTTGGCAGGTCAATGAGATGTGCCTGGAATTCAGTTGTTTCTCATAAAATGGAAAGGGGGGTGTCTGGTAGGAGGGACAGTTATACTATAGAATGGCCACAGAGGGAAAGCAAGGGGCCAGAGATGGGGGCTTAGCAATAACCAACTTCATTGGGCCAGAAGAAGGCAGAGGTGGAAAAAAGGATAGATATTTACTATGTATTTCAGAGAGATTGTCTATTTGTGTGTCTGTTGGACATGCACCTTTCTCCTGGCTGTGCTTGCTGCAGCAAACATGGACAGGCATTTCTCACCTGGCCCCAAGTTGTGGTGGTGAGAGAGAAGTGGGGTTGTCCTCTTTCCCCAGGGCAGCCTGCACATAGAACCCTTCATCCCCATCTCCATCCCAGAACAATTATTTAAATGAAGAAAAATAAAACTTATTTGAGTTAAGTACGCTAGCAATGCTGGGTAAATCTTCTAGTATATTACATAGGGGATGTACATTTACTGTTGTGTACAGGTTCTATACTTTACATGATTTTTATTTTGTTATTAGTAACAAAACCAAGCAGGCCCACCAATGGGGGAAAAGCAGAGGGGACACTTGCCCCAGGGCCCAGCAAATCAAAAGGGCTCCGGGCTTCTGGCTGCTGCCGCTGCTACTGAAGCAGCGATGGTGCCTAGAACCCCGGACCTCTTGGAATTGCTGCCAGATCACTGCGCCAGGTGCTCCGCGCAGCTCTGAGTGCAGGGGAAGGAGAAGCCACAGCCCAAGCAGTGCTGAGGGCTGGCTACCTCGGCTCTGCCACTTTTGCCCCAAGCCACCTCTTACAGGGGTGGAGAGGCAGCCACCCTACACACTTGCCCTGGGCCCCATGGAAGCCATTGGTCCCACTGAAATCAGGAGACAGATCACCATGGAAGCCATTGGTCCCACTGAAATCAGGAGACAGATCAATAGATGCTTTCTAAATCCCACAACTGGGTTAGATTTGGACAGATTAGTCTTGGAACTCAGTGAGGGTTATCATGCACACACAAAATAAAAGCAGCATTGTACAGTGTTTTGAAATGAACCATATTGTATTTTGCCTGTATTTTTTTCTGAGAGGCACATTCTGTCATGCTTTCTCATCAGTGTGCCCTGGGCTAAGAGAATATCTGGCAAAGTCTCACAAATTGGTTACATGTTGTTGCAGCAGCTGACTTTGCCTGCATATTAAAAACAGCAGTTAACTGCTCCATTTTCACTGGTATAACAATGGGGTAGGAAGTTGTTTTGTTAGGAATCAGCTAGGTCAAATCTTACCAATGACAGTCAGCTTCTAAAGTTTTATGCAATGTGTTTTATATCACTCTTAGGATTAGTTTGCCTTAGTGGATGGATAAACCAGGGAGGCGAGGAATAGCTCATACAGCTGCTACAAGTGATACCATATTGTTACAATATGGCCCTGTTCATCAAAAATTCCTTTTACCCCAGCTTCAGCTGTGTAGTCTATGTGACCTTGTGTTTCCCTGACTTGACTCCTGCAGAGCCTATAATCCTGATTTTGTTCACAATGTTAGACTGCTGTGGACATTCACCTCAGAGGTTTATTACCCCCTTGGAGTAGTATTGAACCCCAAGGTCCAACTCTCTCCTATGAATGAAGACAGGGCCATATGAGTGACTGCACATGTTTTCCAAATTAGATTCTGAGAACTTGAAAATTGTGTAGTATTAAAATATAGTTTTTCTTCTATACTATAATAAAAATGAAGATTTTAAGTATGGTGTTCTTATCTGCAATATGACTCTTCGATGCATTGCACTTAACAATTATCAAAACACAACAAAAAAGTAGCTGTGTTAATTATTGCTCCATGGTTAAGTCAATTAAATTTGTTACTAAGGTTGCATGACTGAGTAATGTAAGGCAGGAAATGCTAAAGTTCAGAGTGCAAACTAGAGGCTTCTACTGTTCTTCTGTGTGAAAGGTTTATCAAGCAGTCTTTAATAGTGACATACATTGTATACTTGTTCTGCATTATGTATACATGCCTACTAATTTTTTTCATGTGTTTCTAATTTTGCCATAAAGATTCAGTACAGCATATATTTTTATTTGGGCCCAATCCACTCAAAAGTTAAGAGAGTTAAGAGATCAGATTAAAAAGAGTAATGTGAGGCTTACTTAATGAATATTTGTGAAGCACTTTGGGATTCCTGGATGAATGACATGATAAAAGCACAAGGCAAGTTCATATTACTCAGGACACTTTTAAATACTCAAAGAAAGTTTTTCTTCAGTCCCAGAACTTGGATTTTAATGTCAAACAAGTTTATGAATATAAAAGCTTAGAATGAGAAAATGTTTCAACTTAGATCCAGGGCATTCAAGCATCTGCATGCATGTCGCTAGCAATTGTTATCCCAGGGCTTTGAAATTGACTCTTCATGCTTCACAGATGACAAGACATTCTGCCTAATTTGCAAAACGTGCTTGCACAGAATGTGAGTCTGAATTTGAGGGTTGTTCAAATTAATGTAGATAAGATTTAATGCACTCAATTAATTAATTATTTTTAATGCAGTTTAAAAGTAATATAAAGTTGCAGTATACATTTCATTTTATACTGGACTTCTATTTAAACAGCTAAGTTTTTTAGATGTTTAAAATAAAAGGTCTTCTAGAATCCTATTGTTGATTCTAGAATTCTGCTGTTGTTTAGATTTATAGGAATGGAAACTGGGTTAGAAGGAAAAGAATGTTATTGTGTGTACTAATCTGGAACAATCTGTAGCCTTTTAAGATTCATGCTATTGTGTGCTATAGAATTTAGGTAGAATTCACATGGTCAACCAGTCCTGAATTAGTTTTTTCTTTATTTTTTTAATAGTTATTAGTAATCAGCTATGAAAGTTCTTAGGCTTAAATCATTAGAATGATCACAGTGTTTATGTACCAATATGAAAGGCTCATGTTTGCTGCCTGACAGTGTTTTGATTTGGATATATGTAGTGTACAGGGTTCATCTGTTGTGAGAAATTTGTGTAAAATAGTCTTCAATGGGAATATTAATACAGTTTTAATGCACAAAAAGAGGCATCTGGTCTAAATAGCCATTTAAAATATTTTGACAGATCTTTGCATATTTCCCTGTTGAACTGCTTTTGTAATCAAAGAAAGTCAAGTCAAGTGCTGAGTAGAGTGATGGGGACAGTTATCTAACGATAACCTTTTCTAGTGCAGAGTTTATTTTGCTTTTCTTGGCAAGTGAACAAATGCGCAAAACATATTGTAACTAACACTGCTAAAATAAATGGGAATGGACTACACTAGCATTGGAATAATTTGAATAGTGAGCATGCTGAAAGCCATTAAACAGAACTGTAAACTCTGGATAAAATGGAATCTACGTCAAGCTGAGGGTAGAGCTGCACTCCCATCAGCAGCACTGCAACGGACCAGATACTCAGGTGGTGAAAATCAGCTTAACTACTAAACTGATTTGCACTGTCAGAGCAATAGTGTCATAAGAGCATGATTGTATTGCATGCCTAAGAATGAAAAGTATAGGTAACAAACCAAAGTATTGGCCTCTCAGCCTACCTTTCAGGCAGAAGGAATGCTAAAGTGTTAAGTGTCATAAGGGAGAATGAAGAAGCTAGTAAGAGGGAAGCAGTAGCACCACACTAAAATGTGTGAGTTTTCTTGTGTCAGTTTATTTGATTCAAGGGAAGATGAAAGATAATCGTGTATCAGCAGCCGAATCCCAGTGAATTCTAGAATGTAGAATGTGAGTATATAGCACATGATACCTATGATTGGGTAGCTGTGTAGAAGGCGGGGGATATCTGTACTGATTTTGTGAAAATTGTGCATCTCTCGGGGGGGCGATTTTGTTTGTTTTTAATGTGCTGTGCTGAGTTTGGCTCTGAGGAACTGTGATATGGTGTACAAACCTCGCCCCCGCCCCCGGAAAGAAAGGAGTTAAAGATCTACTCTGGAGCCACCTGCAACTATCACCACACCTACAATGCCTTCACAGGCTGGAAATGACACTTCAAAAAAAGGGAGCGAAGTAGTCAGTGGTTGGCACACAGTGTAGGTGCCCTTGACTTACTCTCCGAACTCCTGAGAGGGGGGCACCACAGGAGCTCTTGTTGCCTGTTGTTTGGTGGTGATCTGATTAAGCCAACAAATAGTTATTGAAAATGTTTTCAGGAGAAAAATTGTTGTATGCTTTGATGTGTTGAAGTTGAATCCGATATTTTAACTCACTGGCAAACAAATCCAACTAAACTGTAATTCATGCATCTAGACCAGGTCTTTGCTACGTTTTATGTAAGGTTTGTGCTCTTTTAAACTTCAGAGATTAGATAATTCAAAACCTGCATTTTATTGAGCCAGTGGAAGATGAGAGATGAAAACCATTAGGATGGGGCCATTGTGGAGACTAAGGCTACGGCTACACTGTAGCCTTTTTCTGGAAAAGTTTATGCAAATGAAACGTGGTGTGGAATATCACCGTGCTTCATTTGTATAATTAATTAGCAGCTGCTTTTGTGCCGGAGGCTTTTGCACAAAAAGGAGCTGTGTAGACGTCTCCTTTTTGTGCAAAACCCCTCTTGCGCAAGAGCCGTTCTTCCTCAAAAAAGGAGGAAGAATGAAAAAGGAATTCTTCCTTTTTTGAGGAAGAATGGCTCTTGAGCAAGAGGGGTTTATTGCTCAAAAAGGAGCCATCTACACAGCTCCTTTTTGCCCAATAGCCTCTTTCAGAAAAGCAGCTGCTAATTGATTATGCAAATGAAGCACACCAATATTCCACGCCATGCTTCATTTGCATAAGCTTTTCCGGAAGAAGGCTACAGTGTAGCCGTATAAGAATCATAGAGAGAATTTGAGTATAGAATGAGAAGCATGCAGAAGACCTGGATTGAATAAGAGAGAGATTTGGGGGCAATAGTAATGGGGAGAAATTAAATACCTGATTTTAGGAGCTCTGATTTCATTTTGGATTTTTTAAATTCTCTTCTGTTGTCAGGCATTACATGCATTGCAGTCACTCTGAATAGCAATATGTTAGCTGAAGTTAAGACATTAGTTATTTTTAAAAATGATTTTTTTTAATATTCCTTTTAATTCCCTGTTTGTTTCTCTTATCATTCAGTTTCACTATAGAATAATGTGGGGATTTCAGGTTAACAGCGAAGCAGGTGAGAGAATATGCCCAGCAATTATGAAATACCATGTATGAGCTTCCGTAGCTGCATCTTCACATTGCCAAGAGTCCTGGTTGTCCAGAATTAACATACAGCTTCCAGTCTCTATAAAGAACACTTAGATGTTGTATAAGTATCCTCTCTTGATCGTATACACTAGATGATAGATTCTCTAGTCAGTTCAGTTCCCATTGCTCTGCTCAGTTGATGTAAAGGGAGTGGATGCGATTAGCAAATCCCATGTTAGGGATTCCTGTGGTAAGGGATAGTCCTGCTGTCCTTAGTTGACTCCTACATCTCCCTAACCATAGTCCCTGGTAAAAGGAGATGGGGAAGGCAAGAGACCAAGAAGGGGTTGTGTTTTGCCTCTCCATGGCTAGCTATGTTCATTGGTACAAAATAGACCAGCCTTCAGGGTCGATGCAGAGAGAGTCAGTTTGTTGAAAGTCTCTCCACTTGCGCAGCAGAGAACTTGACCCTAAGCATTCAGTCTTGTAAATATTGCTCATGCACTATTTCCTTTTAGTGCAAATAGTCCCTTTGATTTCAGTAGGGTTATTCATAGTATAATCACTACATCAAGTAGTGTTTGTAGGACTTGACCATAATCCTATGAATGGGAAAGTGATTGTTTTCCCCATGACTGTATTTACGACAGTTAAGATGCACAAGTTTAAACACATCTCATAAAATAGCCCTAAACTAACTGGGGACTAGTGGGAGAGCAAGATGCAGAGCAAGGGATTGGTTGGATGATTCAGGGCAAATCTGGAGTTTAAGTATGTTAATGCAGAAATTTAGAATGAGTTCCTTCATGTTCAGGCA
This sequence comes from Rafetus swinhoei, assembly GCA_019425775.1. Classification (NCBI taxonomy): domain Eukaryota; kingdom Metazoa; phylum Chordata; order Testudines; family Trionychidae; genus Rafetus; species Rafetus swinhoei. The sequence continues at coordinate 181,273,585 of CM033437.1, read as the reverse complement.
GGCAGCTTGTTTTCACTTTTTGCTGATTAGTTATGATTTTTTTTTATAAATGAATTGGTTGATGATGGGCAGAGAGCCTTGGAGTCTGAAGTCCTTCCTTTCAGCACCTTTGCAGAAATGGAACTGTGCACCATGGGATAGCCACACTCTAAGTTTCTCTTCTTTCACTTTGTTGTTCCCTGATTTTGAAGTGCTTAAGCAGGCATCCTCAAGATTCTCTTAACACAGATTTTACTAAAGATTTATATTGTACTTGCCTGACAAATACCTTAAGTCTCCATAAGTTTGATGGAAAATAGGGGAAGGATGGATATTTTAGCACATTCAGTATGCTAATTGTATTAATGTTATTGGCAATCCCAAATTCTATAGATAAATACTGAAGGCAATTACAGAGAAAAAGAATCTAAAGTATAACAGAATGTGCACACAGTCCCCAGGGACTGATGGTCTAGTAGCCTCTGAAACGCTAGGTTGCTTGCAACATTATCCCTTGATAATTGTGTTTAGATGTTAGCAGAAGCAGCACAGCTGTACTTTTCCAGCACAGGAGGCTGGTGGTGGCCTCATAAGTCCTAGCATCACTTTTAAAATGATGAACTGAGTTTGGAAGAGCCCAAAGTATCAGTTGACTGGCCCTATCAAAAATCCTAATGAGGTGATTATGTTGGAGAACAGTTTGCGATATTTAAGGAATGAGGGACAAAATTTATTCATAGTTTCACCTTCAAATAATAAGGGGTAGTATTGGTTTTTGTGATGTGTCCACTTGTCCATTAGGAGCTGGACTTAGGCTACTGACAGCTATTGAATGTTAGCAATTCTGGTCATTAGTGTTGCTGGACAGATACGGGAAAGATTGTACTGACAATCTTTAATAATCTGAAAGTTCTATAGTTAAAATGCTAAAAGTATTGTCTGGATACTGAGGAATTGTTAATATTCATGTAAAAATGTCAAGACCATAGCACTTGACACATCATTGCATCTGTAATTGAACATACAGCTGCAGAACAGCACCTGTCAGCAGTATGGCATCTATTGAACTTCATCATAAAAATATTTTTGCACATTTGCTGCTCATTTATAAAATAACAAAAAAAATATTTTGGCTGTGCACCTCATTATCCATTGCAGAGGCGAACCTGTTGGAATGACAGACTACATTATGTGACTATTCGTTGTTTTTTAACTTTTTCCAGTTACAGACTAAGTCGGCTACCCCTCTGAAACTTTTGTACATTATGCTAGACAGCTATGCCGAAAGAAGGACAGGAGACATTTGACATGGATTTAATCAAGAGTTCAAAGCACAGCTCTGCCCCTCTTCAATCCCTGCATTTCCAGGGGATGAGTCAGCAGTTTTCGTCACTCCCCACCCTTCCGCTTAACTGTTCCCTTTACTCAGCCAGGCCAGCCAAACACAGGGGGAGTGGCACTGTATGTAAAAAAGAGAATAACGTTTAATGAATTCTGACATGAATTAAACAGTACCATGCAATCTGAATAGATAGAAATGGATAGAAACTGCTGGCATTATAAGAGTACAGAAGAAGGTATATACTACTGACCATCTGTCCAGGATGGTGACAGTGTTTGTGAAATGCTCAGGGATATTAGAGAGACTACAGAGAAAAATTGGGGATTTCAATGATCCTCATATTAATTGGGTACATCAGGAAGGAATGCAGAAAGACATTTTTTAACACCATAAATAATTGCTTCTTGGAACAGCTTGTCATGCGTCTCACAAGGCAATTCTTAATTAAATTCTAAGTGACAAACAAGATGTGGTCCAAGAGGTGAATATAGCTGATAATAGCAACAATGTCATTCAATTTAACATCATTGGAGGGAGGGGGGAAATGCCAAAGAAGCCCATAAAAACATTTAACTTCAAAAAAGAGAACTACACAAAAATGAGAAAGCTACTTATGTAATTAAAAGGAACAGTCATGAGAGTGAAATACCTCCAAAATGCATTAAGGTTATCTTAAAACACTGTAATAGAGGTTCAAACTAAATGTTTACTACATATAAGAAAACACAGTAGCAGGACCAGAAAAAATTCTGTCATTGCTAAACAATAGATTAAAAGAAGTAATTATAGACAAAAGGGTATCCTTTAAAAATTGAAAGTCAAATGTTAGACTATGTCAACACTACTGGGTTTTTTCGGAAAAAGGTATGCAAATTGCAAACTGCAGATGGGCTTCCAAAAGAGTGTGTCTGCTCTTCCAAAAAAATTTTTTGGAAGAGCAGAAGCATTCTCTGGACATGGTGGAAAAACTCTGTGGAGTAGACATAGCCTTAGTGAGGAAATTAGAAAGAACCATAACCTCTGGCAACTCAAATGTAAAAGTACAATAAGCCAGAACATGAAAGAATTTGAAGGGCACCTAGCTAAGCACATGAAAACTAACAGCAAAATAAAATTTAAAAAAAAGTTCACCAGAAGCCTGCCAAACAGCCAGTGGGGCTAGTTGATGATTAAAATACCAAAGGAGCACTCAAGGAAGAGAAGGCCATTGTGGGGAAGCTAGATGAATTCTTTGCATTGGTCTTCACTGTGGAAGATGTGGGGGAGATTCCCACATCTAAGCATTCTTTTTAGGTGACACATCTGAGAAACTGTCCTAGATTGAAGTGTCAAAATGATCCTATTCTTCTATTAATTGTTTCCGAAGCATGAAGCTGGCCACTGTCAGAAACAGGATACTAGGATAGATGAGCCATTGGTGTAGCCCAGGATGGCCATTCTTGTGTTCTTAAGGGAACGAATGCTTCAGAAAAATTGTTTATTTTTTAAATTTCTTGCAGATTGCTCAGGGTATAAAAACAATAATGTTTCATTATTACCTCACTAAAGTAAAACATCTGGAATAAATAATGCTGATGATTGTTTGTGATGGCTCACAGTGGGTTTGTTACAGTAAATGCAATTTGACTTTGATAAAACAATATCATGAATAAAACCCATAGTTTTGCATTTCTCAGAAATGTGGAATCATGCTGGCTAAGAACTTTGAGCAGTTTATTTTTGCAGCTTGAACTGTCAAGCCTCTGAATATGCTAGGAGTTGTCACTTCTGTGGACAGAAAAAAATTAGATGAGCTCTTTCACATTGTCTGGAGTGGCTCACAACCGTGAGTGCCAATGTCAGGGCAGACTGTCAAAAAACTGGGCAAAAACCTCAAACTTGTACTTTCTATAATTAGATTTCATCAACCCAGGAAGAAGAGTGAACTAAATCACAGTAACAGTCTTACCAACAAGTCAGTCCCCTTGGACATTCCAGTATATCTTGCCAATAGGGAAAACTAGACTACGTGGTAGAATCATTTTACACCAAAAATCAAAATAAAATGCAAATAACTCCACGTCACTTACTCCATATCACTTACCCCACATCAATTTTACTCAAATCTCATACCAAAGACAATACCTGTAATCATTCTTGTAACAGTCTGAAGGTTTATTAACTGAGAAGAAATTCATTATTTACAAGGATAAAACAGGAAACATACACATACTTGAGTTGTAGGCTTAGATTTTAAAAGTTAATATAAGCAGCTCTATATGTCCTTTAGGCTTGACCCTTGCCAAATGGCATGAGGTTCTCTTGCTTATGTTTATCTTTGCCCCTCAGTGTCTGGACAGCATAAAACAGGGGTAGGGAACCTTTTTTGTGTTGGGGGCTGCTGACACACACACAAATCGGTTGGGGGCCACATGCTTCCCATGTTCCCCTCACACACCAGAACCTAAGGGGGCCCAGCTTAGTAGATTTTGTATGCTCCAGTCCCATGATGGGACAGCAGCAGGGCTGGAGCACCAGCATGGGCTCCCCAGTGCTAGGTGGGGCCCTGAGCCTCAGGGGCTGGATCCAGGCAAGCAGGGTCTGCATGCGACCCCCGGGCCTGAGGTTTCTCACTCCAGGAATAAAGACACGCCACTTCTTTCTGGTCAGAGATTCTTACCACCAAGCTAATGGGTTTCTGCACGTCACCTCTTTGTGTCAGTGTTGGGGAAGCAACTGACCAAAGTCTTTGCGCCACAATGACCCATTCAGCTTCACTAGTCCTTCCTGAGGGGCAGGAGAAACAATACCGTCTGTAAGAATCCAGCATTTTGCACTGGGCAAAGTTTTCTTGTTTCATTTTTGGTGAATTACAATTTCAGAACAAATATTTTACAGTTCCAAGTCAAACACTTAAGTATTACCTTTATAGGATGAGGCACAGGTATTATACGTAGTATTACTACATTCAGCATCTACAGGCATTCCATAAAGTCTAATCTCTAAACCTATTGTTATCACACTCATTGGTATATAAACTCTGAGGCCTCTGGGAAGTATAGCAAATCCATACAATACGTTTTGGTCATAGAGTTTGTGGTTGAATGTCTGATTTGGCTGAAATGTATTGTTATAAGCTGGGTGGAACCTTATATCATGGATTGAGTTAAGCTCCCCACCTGAGACAAAGGTCATCTGTGAACCCACCTGAAAGCTTTTGGCTGAGTATTGTTTTGAGTAGGTGTGTGTGGTGGGGGAAGCAAAACAGAACATTTGAGGGAGAGACAGAGAAAGAAAGAGACCCTACAGGAGTCTGAAAGTGTAGTGAATGTCCTTGGAAGAGGATTTTGGATTTTGGAGCAGGTTAAAAAGGATTCTCTTGGTGCTGTGAACAGAAGATGTTGTTTCCTTCTGTGCGATTCCTTCTGTGTTCTGAAACACAGGACTTAGAGCTTCCTTTGTTGATAAACAAAACTGCATAAAAACCCCATCTGACTCCACTGATTTCTATTTCCTACAAGAGATCTACAGAACCCTGGAACTGCTCACTAGTCACTCAAGTAAAAAATGGGTGACAGTATATTTTTTAAAATAAAAAAGTACCCTGGTCAGAGCCATTAGCTAACCATAATCCTTTGCTTTCAGAAATACAGACTATGTGGCTCTGACAAGAGCTATGATTTTTGTAAAATAGCATTATCTCAGTGAGTCAGCAATTTAACATAGACTCTTCTGGCAATGCTTACCACATACTGGTAAACTCTTCCACATTTTTGAAATTTAGAGAATCTGTCTTGGCTACTTTACAGGGATTTTTTTCAACAGGAATTGGGGATGATAAAGTAATTTGGTGAAGTAACATTTGTTATAAAGCTTTAGTTTCATACTGAGCAGTCTGAATGATATCTAATGTATATGTGGTGTGCATTCTAATTCAACAGGGAGCAAAACTAATTACAGCTAAGGTTACCTGAGGGCACTCATAACAGGAAAATTCTGCTCTGCCTCCCAAAACTGTAAGAGCGGGTCTCTGTACTTGGTTCCCTTGAAAACCATTTCCTGTGATGTATTTTCAAGATACAGACAGAAGCATTATAGAGCAGTTTCTTTTTATTTTTTTGCATTCAACCTCATACTGGGGCTGTCTGCAAAGTGAATATTTAGACTGAGAAAAGCAGCCCTGGAGAGAATGGACTACAGCAGATTAAAGTTATCTTTGCACCTTCCTGACCCCAGGATGTTCCTGGAGGGAGAGGCCTCTAGTGTAAGTTAGATAGTTTTGGGGTTTGGCTATACTACATACTTATAGCAGTACAACTAAGTCGCTCAAGATTCCATCTCTATGACCAGCACAGTTATACTGACCTGACTAATGAGAAGGGATTTTTCTCAGTGACCAACAGAGGGCGGACTAATATAACAAATGAGAAATGTGCTTCCAGTGTGTTAATTAAATATCAAAAGCGGAATATGCTCTTTATTTACGAAGGCTATGCCAAGGCACTTCCTTGCTTCATCAGCCTCTATGTTTCTACCTCATGCTGTAGGGGAGCCTCAAATAAATCAGTCTTACTCCAATAGTTTTTAGTTCTTCATTTTGGTTTATTTTTTTCAGTATTTACAGAGGATACCTCAGGATTAGGTCTTAGTAGTATTTAAAAAAGGAAACCAAAAACAAAACCCAATCTCACAACATAAAAATAATACATTTTATTATCCACTCTCTGAAGTATTGCCTTGTTATCACTGGCTTCTGTTTGCCAGCCCTTTTCCAACTAAACTTGATAGTTTCTCTTTTAGAGGTAACAGCAGCCTTCTACCTAGGACAGGGGTCTCAAACTCATGGCCATTTGTAGCCCAAGCAGTTCCACAATCCAGCCCATGCATTACGGCTGATTGTGAGTGTCCATACCCATCCCCAAAGTCCAGCTCCTGTTCCACTCTGGACCTGCCTCTTGCCACTGCCGCTATGCCCTCTTCCCCCATCACATCCCTTCCCTCAAGCCCCTTCCCATGAGGAATGTGGTTTTAGGGATTACTGGGGGGAGAGGCTAGTATGGGGTGGCAGCAGGGGTTGGGCCCCCAAACACACTTACTACGATAGCAGGAGCTGCGGGGAAGCAGAGTGACACAAGAGCCTCTGCTCTGCTCCATTGCCATCTCCCAGGCCATCCTGGTTGCTACACTTCACCATAGTGGTATTAAGCAGAGCGCTCCAGCCCCAGCATGGGTTCGCTTGGGGTTTGGCGAAGGAGCAGAATAGATGCCCTGATATTTAACCCTTTGTCCTGTATCCCAACAAATGTATTTTTATATGTGGAACAATTAATACAATTAGTATTCATGTCTTTCAGTTTTACGGTTGGACATTATATGATAGTATCCATTATAGGGATTATATGGTTGGACATTTTTTATGTTCCATTTCTTTGACTGAAAGTGTCATTGTGCTCTTACATGTGTCCAAATATCCCACACTGTTGAATCCCATGCCAAAATAGTATCAATTTAATCTATGATTAACAGTCAAATAAATATTTGTCAATTACCTGTGTATGATAGGACTCTGCGTACAAAAAAAAAGCATATGAATAATTATACAGCTGGAGGAAACTAGGTTTAACTATCTGGAGTTTCAAAAAGCTAACTGTTGAAGAGATTGCATCCTATCTACACTCTGATTTATATCAAATGATATATTCATACCATAGAAGACATAATATTATAGATGTATCTGCCTTTGTCATAGAAATTTCATTTATAATATGTATATTAAAACACCACAGTATAATATAATAATTCATAAAAAGTGAATTTAGAGAAAATATAATATATAGCATGAATACCTTGGTAGCTATATTATCTGTCATTCGCTGCTGTAAGTAGGAAAACAAGACTAACAGGTCAGGATTCAGATTCCCTGCCATATGCATTTGGCATAAAGACGAGGCCAGTTTGTGTTGTCTTGCATGTTTTATAATATCCTTGAATGTCCAGTTTCAGATACTGTCAAGTGCTATTTCTAGTAGCTACAGTATTTCTACACCACTTCTAAAGCTACAATTACACAGCGTAATGAAATTGAGGAATGTAAAAACTCTATTAGTTAATCAAGTCTACCCTATTCACATGTCGGTATTGTTCTCTACTATATATTTATTACTATAATATCCTTTTAAAAGTGCCCAGTGATGACGTTTTTACCACTTTCCTTGGGAGACAATTCCACAGCTTCAAATGCCTCACTGTCAGGAGATATTTTACTTCCTTTTGTAATTTAGTCTCATTACTTTGAATTACACCCTGCTTACTGAGATATGTAATTCGTCCCCTTCTCTATAGTGTTTGCACTCATGAAGTAAGTTGAGTGGGAAGCTCCTGTGAAGCTCCTGTGGGACCTTGACAGCAGTAACACTGCTGAAATTTCTCTGTGTCTGCAAATCTGATTTTACTATTCAGGTCTTGCATTGGTAAAAATTTCCCAAGCTGCTCTACTGAGCTTGGCAGCCAACTGCCACCAAATAGATAGCCCCATATCTGTCAGTTGAAGCAAGACACTAAGACTGTCTTCCTAAATCAAGTTCCAAGTATGTGGCCATGTTGTACCACTGATTGTAACTCTCCGTTGATTTAAATACAGTCCACAGAAGAGACTGTTTGTTTATTCTCTAATGTGAATGTGCACAAAATGCCATCCTAATTGGGACAGACATTATATAAAGGATGCTTATGTTTGTACTGGAAGGATACAGCAATCACTACAGCTAATTCCAAAGATTTTTTTCCCCACAAAATAGAATATCTCTGACCAGAGTTTCCCTAAGTGTAGTCCATGGATTCCTGGTGTTCCAGATCACGTAATGCTAAGTTGCTATGTTTCATTAAAGGACAGCTAAAATGACTTAATCCTTTTCTTAATGTTACTTTTCCACGTCAGCAATTGTTGATGTTGTCAGATTGTGAATGGAAGAAGAGACAGACTGATTATAAGGGTGATCCTTGAATGAATTTTGGATTAGAACCTTAGTGAATCATTACTAAATTATGTCAAGGAAAAAATTATTCTCGGGTTTCATTTTGGTCACATATCCTATTTAATAGAGTGAAATTGGTAGGACAATGAAAATGGACTATCCATGTAAGGTAAAAAGAACAGCATTTAATGCATGTTTATAAATGGATTTTATGCAAAGAATTGTTGCTAAATTTGATGTGATAATCTAACTTTAACCTGATTGTATCAGATTTGCCGTCAGATGTGAAGAATTCTCCAAGTCTTATCCCAAAGCATGGTTGAAGATTTCATACCTATTAAAATATTAAGTCTCCTGTAGAGAGAGAATTTATAATTACTTAGGCTCTAATATGCTGGAATGCAGAGTTTAATCAAACTAATGAACCATTTGAAAATATATGGTAGACACATAGCCTGTAGTTTCAAGGAAATCCATTGGATTACTCTATAAGGCTTTTTCATCTTCAAACGATTATTCTGATTTTAGTTCTGGATACAATTAATATTTTATCTAATAATTCTATGCCAATCAGATGTATTTTTTTAAATACCCAGTTAATTACTTTGCTATACATTTTAGTACAAAATATGTGCTAATTCTGTGCCAGGGAAGATAATGGAGCAAGTAATTAAGGAAATCATCTGTAAACACTTGGAAGGTGGCAAGGTGAGAGGGAACAGCCAGCATAGATTTGTAAAGAACAAACCATGTCAAACCAATCTGATAGCTTTCTTTGATAGGATAACAAGTCTTGTGGATAAAGGAGAAGCGGTGGATGTGGTATACCTAGACTTCAGTAAGGCGTTTGATACGGTCTTGCATGATATTCTTATCAATAAACTAGGCAAATACAACTTAGATGGGGTTACTATAAGGTGGGTGCATAACTGGCTGGATAACCGTACTCAGAGAGTAGTTATTAATGGTTCACAATCCTGCTGGAAAGGTATAACAAGTGGGGTTCTGCAGGGGTCTGTTTTGGGACCAGCTCTGTTCAATATCTTCATCAACGATTTAGATATTGGCATAGAAAGTACGCTTATTAAGTTTGCAGATGATACTAAGCTGAGACGCGGGTTGCGACTGCTCTGGAGGACAGGGTCATAATTCAAAATGATCTGGACAAATTGGAGAAATGGTCTAAGGTAAACAGGATGAAGTTTAAAAAAGACAAATGCAAAGTGCTCCACTTGGGAAGGAACAATCAGCTTCACACATAAAGAATGGGAAGCGACTGTCTAGGAAGGAGTACGGCAGAAAGGGATCTAGGGGTTATAGTGGACCACAAGCTGAATATGAGTCAGCAGTGTGATGCTGTTGCAAAAAAACAAACATGATTCTGGGATGCATTAACAGGTGTGTTGTGAGCAAGACACGAGAAGTCATTCTTCCGCTCTACTCTGCGCTGGTTAGGCCTCAGTTAGATGTGTGTCCAGTTCTGGGCACCGCATTTCAAGAAAGATGTGGAGAAATTGGAGAGGGTCAGAAGGCAACAAGAATGATTAAAGGTCTAGAGAACATGACCTATGAAGGAAGGCTGAAAGAATTGGGTTTGTTTAGTTTAGAAAAGAGAAGACTGGGGGGGGGGGACATGATAGCCGTTTTCAGGTATCTAAAAGGGTGTCATAAGGAGGAGGGGGAAAACTAGTCCATCTTGGCCTCTGAGGATAGAACAAGAAGCAGTGGGCTTAAACTGCACCAAGGGAGGTTTAGGTTGAACATTAAGAAAAAGTTCCTAACTGTCAGGGTAGTCAAACACTGGAATAAATTGCCCAGGGAGGTTGTGGAATCCCCATCTCTGGAGATATTTAAGAGTAGGTTAGAGAAATGTCTATCAGTGATGATCTAGACAGGATTTGGTCCTGCCGTGAGGGCAGGGGACTGGACTCGATGACCTCTCGAGGTCCCTTCCGATCCTAGTATTCTATGATTCTATGATTTTATGTGCTAGGAGTGAAACATTGTCATTATTTAATATGAATGTTAAGAAGAGTGTACAAAATCCTTACCTTCAATGGACATGAATCAAAGTCAATTTCAGTTCATGAAAAGAATTTCATTGACTTCAGTGGGCTTTGAATCCAGAGGTAAGGGAGAAGTACTTTTAGAGGGTGAGTCTACACAGCAGTGTTATTTTGGAATAACGTCCGTTATTCCAAAGTAACAATGCAAGCATCTATGCAGCAATTCCGTTATTTCAAAATAAATTTGAAATAAGGGACAGTTTATTCTGACTTCAGTAAACCTCATTCCATGAGAATTAATGCCTATTTCGAAATAGTTATTTTGGAATAACAGTAGTGTAGACACTCCACTGCTGCTATTTCAAAATAGCTCCTCCCCAGGGCCATTCAAAATAATTTCTCCCCAGTGCCTTCTGGGGCTCTAAATCGAGGTAGCATGTCCACGTTAGGGAAGCCTGTCTTGGACTAATTTTGAGGCTTCCCTATAGTGTAGACAGGGGCGGATGACAGTTTTGCGGGGCCCAGGGCAGCACAATTTCGCGGGGCCCCCCTTTGGAGAAAAAATAGAAAAAAGTGTCAAATGTGCAAATTGAAGGCTATTTTCACATTAAATGTGAATTGGGTAAATTTGACAGAAACTGAATTTAGTTGGATAATTTTTATTTTAATTATATTGTAAGTCATTCTTAAACAAAATTCTGCATTAATAATTAATAATTTTCATTTGTATTTAAGTCTCCTCCCCCTCCTGCCTCACTCTCTCTTTTTCTCCTCCCCCCTCACTCTCTCTTTCTCTTCTCCTCCTCCTCCTGCCTCACTCTCTCTCTTTCTCTTCTCCTCCTCCTCCTGCCTCCCTCTCTCTTCTCCTCCTGCCTCACTCTCTCTTTCTCTTCTCCTCCTGCCTCATTCTCTCTTTCTTCTCCTCCTCCTCCTCCTGCCTCACTCTCTCTCTTTCTCTTCTCCTTAGTCCTCCCCCTCCTGCCTCTCACTCGCGGAGCCCAAATGGTCGTTTGGGCCCCGCGCGGCGTCCCGGCTGAGCAGCGCAGAACTCAGCTGAGCGCCACGGCGGGAGGCAAAGTGGGGCGGGGTGGTGATGTACACGGCCAGAGGGCACCACTCAGCCAGGCCACCGTGCAGAAGCAAGCGGCTCAAGCGGCCGTTTGGGCCCCACACAGCACCTCGGCGCGGGGCCTATTGCAGTGCGGGGCCCGGGGCAGCCGCCCTGTGCTATATCCGCCGCTAAGTGTAGATGTGCTATTTCGAAATAAGCTATTTCGGGGTATTTCTTCCGGCGTAGCTTATTTTGAAATAAGCGTGCAATGTAGATGTACCTAGATATATTTAGCATTGTCTATCTTGGAAAGAGAAATAATTAACTCAAAAACTGCATGCAGACTCTTGTTGGTGCTGTCAGTCATTTGCTTGAGTACCAGATTTTCAGAGAATTAAAATCAGAAATGGAAGGATAAGAAGGAAAAAAAGCAACTGGCCCTGCAGTCCTCACTTAATAACCATTTATTGAAACAGGAAGCCATTTGCAACTGATAACCATATAATAAGAAGGGGCAGAGCCTGAAACTAAGACAATCATGTTCACGTGCAGCCACCTGAAGCTCTTCCTTCAAATATGTGGAATGGGGTAAACTTAAAGATAAACTTGATATGTTCAACATTATCCTGTGCTGTATCTTCCTCTGAGGTTTGAGAAGGACAAAGCTACAGAGGACAGCCATCCTAGCTATGTCCCTTTTTTGACACACAGAACCCTGACCAGATGACACACAGAACCCTGACCTGGCTTGTGGAAGGGCTTTCACAGACTTCTAAGGGCAGTGTATGTGGGAGAGCATAGTTGGAAACTACCATTCCCCTATACCACAACTTTGGGGCTAGGGAGATGTAGCCTTTTTGCCTTTGCCCCAGCTCTTGCTTTTTCACCTGATAGTGGAAGGAAACACACCCTATTCCTACAGCATCTCATATTTTCAAGCACTAAAATAATTCTGTATCTATCATTCCCTAGAGGAAACCATTGCTCCGGGATACATATATTGCTAACACCTAAGTAACCTGATCTACATTTATAAATATACATAAAGTGTGAAAAGGAAGCAGAAATATATTATTTTTATTATACTGCCAAATGGTTGTGACCTTCCATCTATTATAACTTCTGGAGAGCAATGGAAATAGCTTTGCAAGCCAGACAGACCTAAAAATAATTTTGAGGGTTTTAGTTTTATTTCATTTTTTTTTTCATTAAAACTTCATAGGAAACTGTGCTTTCTGAACTAAAGTCTCATGATGTCTAAGCTACAGTAAAATCAGAAACTTTAGTAGCAGGCATATGTCCAAAGTTCTGTCGTGCAGTAATTAGTGCATTAAATTCTTGAAGAAGTATTATAAATAAATAAATAATGGCGAGTATTCCAGTAATAAGAAGTGAGAAATATACTTTTTATAGTTTTGCTTTCATTGGTAAAAATACTTAAAATATTAATTTGCTTCAGGTTAAATTATTTCTGACATGGACATATTTGTGGGGTGGAGGGGGGTTCATGAAACAGATGTTATTACATATTTCAGAGAAAAAAGTTTATCCCATTCCTAAAATTAAAAGGATTTAAACCTTCAATCATTGCTCTGAAACAGGTACTTAAATCTATAATCTTGAGGATTAGATATCATGCAAAAGTCACAAAAAGGCCGGACCCAATAATACCATCTATTTAATATTGATATTGATTAGTTTATCAGTGGCACTTCACTTCACTGGATAGAAAAACAGCTACTTGTATTCATTAGTACAAATGATCAGTGATTAGTGTACTATCAATTATTTTTAACTACAAGAAAATAAGATCTGTTGTTGTTGTTGTTTTGATCCCATATTTTTCATGATTCATGTAGTTTATTAGGAGAAACTTGTAAGTTACATTTGTTAGTAAAAGTGGCTGTTGATAGGCAGAATGTTGATTAGGGCACAGGAGTGGAACTCAAATTCTAGATTCTTTCCTTGGGCACCTCTATTTCTTTCAGTGAAATTCTCCAACCCATGGCTGTTTGAACCAATTAGGGACTAATGAACAAGTGTTGGTTCGACCTAAAAGAAGAGAATGGGGATTTGTCTCTTAATGTAGCAAACTGCATTTGAATCTGCATTTGAACCTGAAGGGAAGAACATGGTTGCAAAAGGGATGAGCTTGAGCACCAATAAGTCAGCAGTATTACTAGCCCCAAACACTCAAAAGTCATGGTTTAAAAATGAAACTTAAAAAAAAAATACATTTGAGGGTTGGTTGGGTTTTTTTTTATTATTATTTTATTTTGCTTCAGTAAGGTGCATGTGGGTAACATTTTCAAACTTTTTTTCATGGTCATGAAGGATGGAAACAAACTAATCACAGGATTTCAGAAGCTGGAGATTTAACAAAAACCTTCAAATGTCATGAGATTCATGATCAGATCACAAGAACTGGCAACACTGATGTCTTCATATTGATCATTTGGAAAGTTAAGCTACAGTTGGTACAGTCCCGAAAGACCCTTTTTTTTTTTAAATAAAAAGGGAGACTTCTCACATTGTTATCCTGGATGCAGTATTTGAAACAAATAATCTGGGTTTTAAGTAGTGCAGGAGATCTTTGCATTGGGGTTGTAACTGAATTTGACAATCTTTTAACGATAGGTCCAACACTGTCTCTTTCTAGCATCTGCTCAGAACAGTGGAAATCTGGGCTGAGTTGTTCTCTGGGCACATCACGTGGACTACAGACTTGATAGAAAAGCCTGCTGGGTCAGTAGGATGGGATATAAGTACCTATCCTCACATTTCTTCATATGGAAGAGACAAAAGCAGTGGACTTGTGAAGAAGCAGGTTGTGGGTATTTCTGCTGAGTATGTGTGTGGGGGGAGGGGAGAGGGGAGAGACTGTTAAAATGGGCATTAACTCTGGTTGCTTGTATTAAAGCTTTGATGAGTTTGGAAGATAGCTAATGGGGGGGGGGCACAGGAGGAGGCAAAATGCATGTGAAAGGACCAGGTTGAAGGCCAGATGGTAGTGTAGAGAACCCTGGGGTGAAAAGAGTTTATACAATATATGGCAGACCCCTAACATTCAAATATCATGGAATGACTATCCCTTATTTCCCCTCTTTTGTCACCCCTGTTCTGCCTAACCTCCTAAACACTTACCCATTGTTAAACTCCTCTCTGCTCACCATATTCTCCCACAAAACCCTTTGTCTCCCTTCCTATGTTCCACACACCCTTGTAACTTTCCTGTAATCCCCATTCCTGTGCCTCTTGGTTTCCTTTTTCCTTCCACCTCAGAGTTTCCTGTCCAGACCCTTAACTCTAGGCTGGAAGGCATATTTTTCTTTAAGACAATTTGGCTTTAATCTCAACAAAGGAAATGGAAGTCAGTGGTCATCTTTATTAGCGGGAACTGCAGTTCCATGTTCAAAGAGTAGGGATATTATGGTCAGTTTAGTACATGGCTATTAGCCTTCAGTTTTATTGAAAGTAATGTGGGATGGCATTTAAAAACAGGAACATTTTCAGTTTGATACCATCAATCATAAGATGATAGAAAGCTTTAAAAAAAAACCAGCAACAAGCATGAGATCACAATAAAATTGCTGGAGTGATCAATTTTATTAATGTTGATTGTGGTAAACAGAAACCCTGAAGCTTAATGGAGTTAAACTAGTATAAGAGAATCAGGATTATTCTCACAAAAGGTCCTTCATCCCTTCAAAGAAATAAGTGATTCGCTAATAGTTTATCCTTTATAAACGTGTTTATATAAGACCAAATGAGCTTTGAATAGGCTTGTAACTGTATTTTTACAATTAGTATGATGGCTCTCAGGAGCAAAAAGATGTTGTAAGATTTTTTTCCTTTTTTTTCTTTGAGAAAACCAATTACATTTTGCCCACATGCTGTTTGGCAATCATATTTGCATTTTGAAGTTATTTATAGCTTTTACTCATTTAATAACATCTGGGTTTCCCACAGATATATATTTATCAATTAAACATATCTAATAGCCTTTGGGAGGACCTTTTCATGTTTAAACATTGTTAATTTCAGAAAGAGCTAATGGTACACAGAGGTGCTAATTATTCTGAATAAGGAGGACTGGAATATATGATAGCAGGGGATAGTGATCAATATAGAAACAGACCTTCTGAGTCATTGTAATACTCATAAGTACAGCTATATGCCCTGAAATAACTATATGCTGATCTTCTTAATTTTGTCTGGGGAAGAGTCTGGTCCTGCAAACTCTGTCACAGACATGTTCTCATTACAGTATCAGCCCCTCAGGTGGTTGGAGGATTCATCACCAATGGTAAATTAGACACCACTCTCTATAGAAAACCCACTGACTCATACAGTTACCTTCATGTCTCCAGCTCCCATCCAGAACACACCATACGATCCATCGTCTATAGCCAAGCCCTTCGATACAACCGCATCTGCTCTAATCCCACTGACAGAGACCAGAAACTTCAGGATCTCTACCAAGCATTTATAAACCTCAATTACCCACCTGGAGAAATAAAAAAACAAATTGAAAGGGCCAGACGAATACCCAGAAACCATCTACTTCAAGACAGACCCAAGAAAACCAACAATAGAACACCACTTGTCATCACCTATAGCCCCCAACTTAAACCCGTCCAATGCATTATCAATAAACTACAACCTATACTAGAACAGGATACTACACTCCGAGAGGCTCTGGGAGACAGACCCATAGTCTCCTACAGACAACCACCTAACCTCGGGATGATTCTTACCAACAACAACAGGACATACCACACTAATACCAACCTTGGTACTTTTCCTTGCAACAAACCCCGTTGCCAGCTTTGTCCACATATTTACTCTGCTGACACCATTATTGGACCTAACCAATTCAGTTATAAGATCAAGAACACATATTCCTGCTCATCCAGAAATATAATTTATGTCATCATGTGCCGACAGTGTCCATCTGCTATGTACATTGGACAAACATCTCAGACGCTTCGCCAAAGAATCAATGCACACAAAACGGATATCAGACAGTATCACAAAGAAAAAACAGTTTCTTGCCATTTCAACCAGAAAGGGCATTGTCTCAATGACTTGATTATCTGCATACTGCTTCAAAGGCATTTTAACACCAGACTTGAAGAAACCTCTGAACTGTCATTCATGCTTAAATTTGACACTTTACGCCGGGGTCTTAACAAAGACGCTAATTATCTTACCCATTACAAAGATAGCTTCCCCAATTATCACCTCTAATATCATTAGTTCACAGACATTTACCTCCCCCGCCCCCCCAATCCTCCCTCTGTTCTGAAATTTAATTTGTCCTTTTTATATGTGTTCACTTTTTTTGATTGTATCCCTTTGGTATATATAGTCATGCCTATTTTCTTCCACAATTTGATCTAAGGAAGTGGGTCTGGCCCACGAAAGCTCATCACCTAATAAACCATCTTGTTAGTCTTTAAAGTGCTACATAGTCCTGTTTTTTGTTTCACTTCTATAAACCGTAACTCTCTGGTCCAGCTACATACATAGTCGGAAGGACCATGGATGTTCCAGGATCAGAGGGACCTGGCAAGCCTCAGGGCAGAAGTGGGAGTGATGTGTGCACTTCAGTTTTGCTCTTATATAACATGGAGATAATAGTGCTTACTTGCTTTTATAAATGTTCTGTAGTCTATAGCTGGAAAAAAAACACTATGTAAACACCCAAGAGCAACATTTCAAACCACACATATGACTTAGGAGCCAACAACCCATTTTCAAGGTGGCTAAGCTATATAGAAACCTAAATCCCATTGACTTTCAGTGAGATTTAGGTTCCTATATGCATAGGTCATGTTTGAAAATAGAACTTAAGCTCCTAAATCACACAGGTATGTTTAAAAATTTTACCCCCAGTTTGTAAATTCCACCAATTGCATTAAAATAACTGCATAGTCAGAACTGTAAAAATAATAAACCTTAGTTGTCAACTATGGAACTATTGTCATTCTGTTTCTTCTACTTTCCTTCTCTCTTTTACCCCAAACCATGCATTTGCAGTTATTCCATGATCATTTTGCTACATCCTAGAGAATTGATACATGATATTTTATGTATTTAAATTACATAAAATGTCAGTGTCTTAAAATGTATTCAGTGACAGCCACCAGACTGATCACATTAGTTACTGTATTTCTCTTCTTCTTTCAGGCGAGGAACCAAGGAATGGTCACAATACCTCATAAAAGTTCAAAACTTTGTTTCTGTTCACTGCAGATGGATTTTCTATTGTTAAAAATCCTAGCAGTGTGTTTCTCCAAAGAGTAAACATAGGGGGACAATTAGTGATCCAACAGATAAAAATGCATTTATGAGCTGCAGAAAGTCAGACCGAGACATTCCTTGTTATATGGAGACAAGTCCTGGAACTCATAAAATTTCCCCAATAGTCACACTGAAGTTTAGGAGCACAATCTTTGGGCCGTTTGACAGCTCAGATGATATCACTTCCTAAGAAGAATTAAGCAGCTGACAGAGACAGCAGCAGTAGGCATTCTTAACTTTTACCCTTCTAGAATTCTGTGACATGGAGGTGAATGAATTGTAGAAATTTTTATGTACGGTAACAGCTATTAATTCTTAAAGCACGTACAAAGCTCTAGACATCTGGGTCATAGATCTGCTCCTAAAGGTGCCTGGCTCTCTCCCCAAGATTGTGATCAGCCTGCCCTAAAGGCACAGTATTTTAAATTAATGTCCCTTTTTTCCCCAGACACAGTAGGCTCAAATTACTGCTTCCTTCTTATTGATGAAGTGCTATAAAACTTGTGTTCAATTTTGAACTGAATTGTTTGAGTTTCAATGACCTCTGAAATCTAAGCAAACTGTAGGAAGAAAAAAAAAACACTGCAGGATTGACACAACTGAAGTTTGACACCAATTTCAGACATAGGATAGACCCTCCAATGAATATAAGGGTAGCTGGGCTAGTTTGTATTTGTACATCTGTTATTCCTACTAGCCACTACCTTATTACTTGCCCCGCACGTCCAGGATGGAGGATTTTTCAAAAAGCCTTTTGCTCACTTTGGAAATATGTTCTGTATTAAAACTGAAGTCAGCAGTAAGTGGAAGCACAGATCTTCTTTTGGTCATGTGGAGCCAACATAGCAGTGCCTACATTAGTCTCCAACCTGAATGCAAATGTAGAGAGCATGACCAGAGCTAAGCAACGGTGTCTTTTGTAAAATCCTACCTTCATGATTACTGTTTGGGTGAAATGGGTTCATTTGCAGCAGACATAACATAGAGCAGCTTCTCAGGCTGCTCTAGATATGCCGTGGGTCTATATTGGCACACAGTGGTCTTAAGAACATGGAAATGCAAAAATTAGCATATCAACTTTGCACACAACCCTCAGTTCCCATGATCTGTGGTATTTGCTGTAGGAGAGGCTCTAGCATTCTGTGTTTACAAATGGATTTAAAATTTAGTGTGTAACAATACAGATGCTTATGTAACACACAAATGACTAGATGAAGGAAAACTTAACTTTTTTGTATTTTCTTAAATTGGTTTGTGGATGTTATTCTCCCAAAGTGTTAATTCAGGAATCTAATAAAAAAGGACTATATAAAGAGAAGTTTAATCCATGTAAACTAAATATTCATCCCAATAGTCAGAGCTTCTGAAAATGTGTAACAACATCCAGATGTTGCCTCCATCATCCATCATCCAGATGTTGCCTCCATCATCCAGATGTTGCTCGTGAGTTAATTGAACTCATCTACAAATACTTTCATTAGGAATTTAATACAGCAATAAATCCTTATAGTAATTCAGAGTTAAGGTCTAGCTCTTATTTAAGTCCTGTGAGAGGATCAGATTTCCAACTGTCAGTCCAGAAATCTTCCACTTGCTGAAATGGACAGTTCTGGTCAGAATATGTTTATCCTATGGAAACACAACTCCTGTGATAGTCATTCAATTGTATGTTCTTAACTGATGAAGGGTTTAGCACATTTTAACTATGCCACTTAGATTATTACATATCAGACCTCTTGTAGTCATACATAGTGCTATGTCATTTGGACATTTGTGTATTAAAGTAGTATAATGCAGAAGCATCCTGTTGGAAGTGCCTAAGTCGGGGGGGCAATAATTTTTAATGGTGGGCCGCTCCAACATTTTGGCAAGTGGTCAAGGGCCACACTTCGATGGAGGGGGGTTTGGGGTCTGGGACAGAGGTTGGATGCAGAAGGGAGCTTGGAGTAGGAGACGGGGGTACAGGAGGGAATGTGAAGTCTGAGAGGGAGTTTGGGTGAAGGAGGGGGCTATTACCTGGGGCAGGGGAATGGAGTGCATGGTCAGGGAGTGGTATGGGTGCAGGAGAGAATTCTGGTCTAGGAAGGGGTACATGAGGGAGTGCAGGGTCTGGGAGGGAGTTGTGACCTGGGAGAAGGGGGAAAAGGAGTACAGAGGGTTTGGACAGTGGCCTGAGGCAGGTAGTCAGAGGGGAGAGAGGGGTTGGGGTATCAGAGGCAGGCTTGTGCTAGGAGGTGCTTACCTAGCCAGCTCCCAGCCAGCAGCCCTGCAGAAACCTCAGGTGGATTGTCTGCTGCAGTCCAAGGCTGCTGGCTGCTCCACTCCTGGCATGGGTGGGAAGGAGGGAATCTTCCCATTTTGCCCATCCCCCCAGCAAAATTTCTCAGCTCCTATTGGCTGAAAACTGGTCAATGGGAGCTGGGGGAGCAGAGGCAGTATGCAAAGACTTCCTACTCTCTCCCCAGCTGTCCAGAGCAGAGAAGAGCTGGATATTTAAAGTATGAGCTGTTCTCTGTTTAAGGGTTTTGGCAAGATGGCTGCAGGCCGGATCCAGTGGCTTGTCAGGCCTCATCTGGCCCACTGGCAGCCTCTTGCTTACCCCTGGCCTAAGTGTGGATGTAATATGGCATGAAAATTTCTCCGACTACTTCAAATTAAGGCACTGACTATATATTTTAATTGGAAGAATCACCATTTTTGAATCTGAGAAGTAGAGCTACAGATTTTTTTCCCCAAACTGGAAAATCTGAAACATGGTTAGCAGCAATGATTAATGATAATGCCATGGGTTTTTCGGTGTCAGATTGTATATCAGAATGACAGTAATTAAAAAATGGACACCGATTCAGTTCCATAATTGTCAGAGTAAAAAAAAAAAATCCTCCCTTTGCATATTGTGATTTCATTTTTCTATTGCTATTTTGATCCCACTTTGAGGTAAGTAGTTAAATCATTTCCTTTGTAAAGTACTACACCATGTGAAAATGCTTTGCCATCATTACAGATCTGTGAAATGGATCATTAGCAATGTAGATTCATACTTACACAGAGGTGAATTTTTGCTTGGCCAACCAGGTTAAGCTGTAATGGGTAGAGTCATGAGCCATTAGTTCATATATTTATTACTAGTAGGGGGCTTTGCCCCCTGCTTGTTGTCCTCACCAATCCCCCTATCTCAGGGGGCAGGGTATCTGGCCAGGGGCAAGGGAGCAGAAGCAGGCTAGAGGTGTGGGGTCTCAGCAGAAAGGGTGAGGAGTATACAGGGTTGGGCTCAGATGGCAAAGGGACCTAGTGTGGCCCAAAGTGGTTGGACGTGGAGGAGACCTGGCGCAGCCCAGGGTGGGGAATCAGACTCGGATCATGGAGGGGACCCAGTGCGGCCCGGGCAGTTGGAGGGGTCAGGCTTAAATGGTGGAGGGAACCTGGCACAGCCTGGGGTGATGGGTCAGGCTCGGATGGCAGAGGGACCCAGCCCTAGCAGCTCCTCCCCAGCGGCACAGTTGCCTGGGGCATGAAACTGGAGCCAGAGCTGAAACTGGAGCTGGAGCAGCCAATGATCAGAGGGGACAGCACCAAGGCTGGCCACAGCAAGCAGCTGAGGATGGAGGCAGAGGTGGGAGGCAGCATGAGGATGCAGATAATGTGATGACATCACTCTGTCGTCCTGCAGGAAATTTTTTTTATATCTAGAGAGAGAGATTATTGATTAGACCAGTGGTCACCAACCAGTAAATCGGGATCTACCGGTAGATCTTGGAGCCTCTGACAGGTGATCTTGACTGGTTTGGCCAGGAAGCTATCAAGTCCTGGCACTTCAGTTGCCCCCCCACTCACTGTCATGCTGCTCCTGCCCTCTGCCTTAGAGCTGCCTCCTTGAGAGCCTCCTGCTTGCTGTGCAGGGTGTGCGAGGGAGAAGGGCCAGGGGGGTTCTGATATCAGGGTATCCTTCCTCTCCCCACTTCTGTACCCTGTCTACACACAGAGAAAAGAGGATGGAGGGAGCTTGGCAATGCAAATCTCTGTCACTCTCACCCACTGTGTGTGCGTCTGTCATTCTCACAAACACAAACTGTCCTTCACTCTCATCTCCCAACCCAACACATATGGGGGGGTTGTTGTTGTTACTCCTTTTACTGCTTGCAAATTGTGTTAGTTTTGGCTTTGGACTGGTCTGTGCATTTCATTATTTTCATTTCTCTCTTATGCTTAAATTTAATTTTTGAGTAGCGAGTTCTAAAATGCCTAACCTGTTGTGGCTGGGGTAATTATCTCTCTGGTAATTGCTGCTCCTGGAAGTGGCTGACATGTCCCTGCAGCCCCCAGGAAAAGGTAGAGCAGGGGGTGTCCACATACTGTTCTTGCCTGCAGATACCAATCCTGCAGCTCCCTTTGATCAATAACGGGGAATCATAGCCAGTAGAAGCTATGGTCTCAGTGCCTGTAGATGAGGAGCAGCACATGGAGCCATGGCTGTACATGAAAGCTGCTTTCAGGAGTGGTGCAGGGCCAGGGCAGGAGTAAGCCTGCCTTAGCCCCACTGCTCCACCACCTGGAAGCCATCTCAGATAAATGGTGCCCAGCCAGAGCCTGTTTCTTGAACCCCTGTCCCAACCCTGAACCTCCTCCTACACCCAGCCTCCTGCCCCAGACGTGAGTCCCCCTGCACCCAAACTCCTTCCCAGAGCTTGCACCCTGAAACCCCTCCTGGACCCCAATCCTCCACCTTTGGCTAAACCCAGAGCCCTTTCCACACGCCAATCTCCTTGGTCCAAGACCAGAGCCTGCACCCCAAACGACTACCCTAAGCTGGTGAAAGCGAGTGAGGATGGGAAAGGAAGAGGGATGGAGTGAGCAGGGTGAGGACTTGGAGAAGAGGTGGAGCCTCAGGAAGTGGGCAAGGGTATTTGGGTTTGAGGCAGATCTTACATTGCACTTAAATTTAAAAAGTGATCTTGTGGTTAAAAAGGTTGGAGACCACTGGATTACACAGACAAACAAATGGTGAGAGAAAGGAAGTGATCTATATCTCTCTTTTTACAGAGAGGAGTCTGAGAAATAGAGAGATTAAGTGACTTGTGCAAGATCACCCAGAAATCCTGTAGCAAAATCAAACACTGAACCCCAATCTCCTGAACAGCAGCCTACTGACAGGGAGCCGACAACCATGCTGGTCCCCTGAGCAAGATGAGGAGGGCAGCTTTGCGCTCCCAGCAGGGACGGGGCCTCAGGTGGAAGGGGCGGAGCAGGGTGAATCACTGCCCAGAGCACACCACACTTCCCCTCTCAGCCCTTTGAGCCACCTGGAGCAAAGGGGGCAATTGCCAGGGCCCCAGAAATTTAAAAAGGCCTTGGGGCCCTAGCTGTTATCGCAGTAGCTCTGCTGAGTAGTGTCTCTTGATTCAAAGGCACTTTTGAAATTTCTCATGCAGGTTCTGGGGCTGGATTACAGGGCCTGGAACCTGCCTGGGGCCTATCATAAGAGTCTTTGAATCAAGGGATGCTGTTGCAGCTTTCCCCAGATGAGGGAGGCTGGGTCCGGGGAAAGGAGGGAAGCTCACAGCTGCCCAAGGGCTCAACCCAGCAGGTGGGGGACATGGCTATTCTAGTACTGGGGTGGTGCTTGGAGCTTCTCCAGGTGGGGATGGGGCTTGTAGCCCCAGCCAAGGGAAGGGAGCAGGGGACCCATTGACTTCTGCTCTGGGGCTCAGAATTGCTGTGGATGGGCTTGCTAGTGGTTTAATCAAAAGACCACTCTTCCTTTGACCTCCCTCCATATGAATGACATTTTATCACATGCAGTACAAGTGCTTTCTTTCCCACTTGTGAGTGGAAAAATGATGACATTTCCTGTTTGCCTTTTAGGTGCTTTGGGGTTTGCTGGTGTACTGTGGCTGGCTCCCTTTTAGACTGGTCTTTAGGAAACTATCTCAGTAGTTCCCATCATTTGGTTGCTACATAGTATCATTTTATATGCTATGAACTCTGCTGTAGAGGTGTGATGGACCCCCCCATGCTTTAGAAACTGGACGTGTGGACACAGGGATGACTAACTCAGAGGTGCTTTGAGCAAATTATCTCACGTAACCTATCAATCTTCATGTCATAATCCGCTGTCTCTGTATATCTTATTTTAGTGTATGTATTGTTCTTGTGTGTAAAGTTAAATATATGGGGTATGGAATGTTTTATGGTTTTAAAAATGCAAAGGCAAGCCATCAAGGGTGTTTCCCTCAAGGTCTGATCAACTGTAAACAACTCTTTTGCCCTTTAAGTCTTAGCAGCAGTTGGTCCTAGGAAGTCATGTGACCTACCTCACTTGTAGGGATTTGTCAGGTAGCTTCCCATGCAAAAGTGAGAATCTTTAAAACAATGGGAAATTTAGGATCTTCTTTGCCTTTGGCTGGCACACCCAGGGAATGAACCAAAGGCCCCAGGGAAAAGAAGACTTCCCTGGTTTTGGAAAGCTTAGCTGTAGTTTTAGGGTGAGTTTGTAATGAATTTGTACTGAGGTTTCAGTGTAGAATTAGGTAAGCATTTTCTGTTATTTTGAATTTGTAATTTAATTTGCTGTGTCTATTTTCACATATTGCCACTTAAAATCCTACTGCTTGTACTTAATAAAATCACTTTTATTTTCTATCAAGCCGACTGTAAATAATTATTACCTGGGAGAGCAATCAATGTGTACATTCCCCCTTTCATTGTTAAAGGGGACTTACTTAAATAATTCATTTGGCATTCTGATCCCATTTGGGGAGTGGTATCCTGGGAAGCTGGGCCCAAAACTCTATTTTCCTTTGACCTGAAGAGCTTCAGTGTCTGCACTGCTTCTCGGGGGGCAGGGGGGAGGAGGGGGACATGATTCTCAGCTCTGTGCCTTGGCTGGGGGGGACCAGGGAGCTGGCCCAGGAGGTACAGGTGGTGAGAAGCCCCAGAGAGCAGGAAGGCGAGTGGCAGTGGCCTTGTCAGCACACTGGGAAGCCCCCCTCCCCCTGGGTATTCTGTGACCGCACTCCATCCCAAGAGGAAATAGCTTAACTGTATTCTGTTGACCTTTTCACTGTACTGAATCAGAAGGGCATTATTTAGATTATTTTAATGAAGTATTTTTGTCAGTTTCATACTGTATTCTGAACACAAGCTGTAATGATGTAAAATTTCAAGACCAGGCCAAGTAGTCTCAAAACCTTTTTTGCTTAGAAATTTAATAGTACTCCCCCCCCTTTTTTTTGAATACTGCTAAAGCCTTTACTGATCGTATGTATGCAATGTTTTGTGATTATGTAATGAGCTATGGAAATTCTTTTGAGTAAAGGATTAGAAATAATCCAGAGTGGAGGAGCAGAGAATACACATCAGCCCCTTTCAGCCCAGTGAAGATTCTGTGGAAATGAAAATACAGACTTGTGCTGTATTTCCATGGAGTTTCCTCCCGGCCTCATCCAGGCATCTGAAGGAAGACCTGTCCAGAAGGATCCCTTGGTAACATGTCTCCAGTGGAATGATGCTACCAGGTACTGAGGGGACTGACAAGGACAGGCTCTGGGAGCAGATTCTGACTCCCTGTTTGTCATGCCATTTTGTTATGGGAGATTGGGGGAGGGGTGGACAGCATAACTAGAAACACACATTCAAGGGATCAGAACTTGTAGATACTATGAGTAACACGCAACACACAAAACTAGTAAATGTATGGCAAAGTCTTTGCAATAGAAATTAGAAGAGCTAAATAAAAGAATCTGATGCGTTTTTATTGAAGCTGATCAAACAGATCATATAAAGAAAATGTTCTCATGTTGAATTTATGTGAAATTTAAGACTAGTTATTGTTAAAACTAAGGTATAAATAATTAAACCTTTTGCATAAGATATAAAAATGAAACAGATTTGTTTCTAAATATTTTACAGGATTGTTTGTCACAATCCTAAATAATCAGCAAGCTCATATACACGCTTCTGCTCCAAAACACTGCAGAAGAATGAAATAAATGATATTGTATGCAAGATCAAATTGTTGGTCTAATGTTAATTTCCCAGTGTATTTAATCTCCCATTAAATTTGGATTTACATTTTTATTGGTTTGGAGGTCATTATTTGTGTATGCTGTGGCATCAGTTTTCTAAATTGCATCTTTGTGCTTTCAAGCATAGCAGTTTGCATCTGAAAGGGGGAAAAACTGATAATACACTGCAGAGTGCCAAATGTTCTACAATACTTTCAGGACATCTTTTCCAGAATAGTTAGTCATTTCATCTGATCTGATAAGAGCAAAATAGGCAATATTTTTGTCCCACCATAGAGCTTGGAATGTTTTGCATGGACAATTTGTATTGTCTGATGATTTATACTGCTGTGGTATGGCTGTCACTAAGATTGCTTAAGATTTACACCAGTGCTTGTACCCCAACAACCTGCACCAGATGTAAGTCCAGGGTCTTTAGAGGTGAAAGGCCAGTGTAATAATTTTGCCATTTACATTCAGACTCCAAATAAATGAACGAGTTTGGATTCATTGGTTTCTATTTGTACCCTTTGCACCAGATGTTAAGACTCCATAAAATCCCTTAGTGACCATTACATCATAGACGGCTGGGATTTGTGGTTTATGTTTAATTTATTATTTCACTATTAATTCACCTGATTGTCAGAGAACTGTCTCCTCGTAGTTTCCATAAGTTCTTATATTTATGGACAGTTCAATTTCCCTCAAGATAGGATCATTTTATCTTAGCTGTAGATTTATGTAAAAGATGCTTGGCATCAATATTAGCATATTACCACCAGTAACGAGTGTTTACATTCACATATCTTACTGTAATCACAGGGCTGTGGCTTTTACTGTGGGTTTAATATTTAAATGAACAATAGAGGAATATGAAGAAATAAGTGTTGAAGATGTTATTATGGTAAAAGACGCTATTTTGTCATCACCAGTCCATAAGATTCTTTTTAATGACTTCTTCATTTAAATGTTGTTGTCTTCTGTTACTTTTCTATCCATTTATTTATAAAAATATTGAACAGAGACATTGTCATCAAGATGAGACATGGGGTGAGGTGTGTGTACATTTGAGAAACATTTATCATCCTTCCTTTCACACGGAAAACACCTGTAACATTTAAATAATATTTTGCTTTATTGCCTAAGAACCTGATCCTGAAAACAAGTAGTCCCAGTGAAGTCCATGGGACTGCTTCTGCCTCCCTCTCTACACCTAAGTCTAGATTCACAAAGGAACTTGTATGGTGACGTTCAGCATCAGCACACGTAATTTTTAGGTTCCTAGAAAATTACTGGGATTCGAGAAGCTGGAGTCAGGTGTGTGCTAAGCCTTGCCCCTTTCTTGGGCTATGTCTACACTACGAGTTTTCTTGGCAAAAAATATGCTAATGAGGGACTCATTTGCATGCGTCATGATCTCATTTGCATATTTTCTGTTGATCTGTTTTTGCATTTGGGGTTTTTGCACAAAAACAAGCAGTGTGGACATTTTCCTTTTACACAAAAACCTCTTTATCCGCAAGATCCTTATGCCCCAAAAAAGGAGGTATACTGATCTTGTGGAAAAAGGGGGGGTTTGTGCAAAAAGAAAACGTCCACACTGCTTGTTTTTGCACAAGAACCCTAGCGCAAACACGGATAGGCAGAAAATATGCAAATGAGATCATGACTCATGCAAATGAGTCCCTCATTAGCATATTTTTTGCCGAGAAAACTCGTAGTGTAGACGTAGCCTTGGCGATGTGCTTCCCCTCTGTTTAGAATTCTCAGTGGCAAACCCTTTCTTGCCCCTGGGCCATTTGAAGCAAGAGGTGCCCACCATATAACTGTTAGCCCAGTGGTTAGGGGAACTCACCTGAAATGTGGGAAATCCCTTCTCGCCCAGTTCAAGTCCATGGTCCACCTGATGGGGAGAAGGGACTGAAACTGGCATTTCAGGTGAGTACCCTAACCACTGGGGATATAGAGTAGCATGATGTGGGGCTCCCTCCCTCTCTTTTGTTGCAGCTGTTTCATGGTGAATACATAATCAAAGACTGCTTGAGCCAGAAAGAGAGCAAGCATGAGACTGACTCTGTAACCTGGTGGTTGGAGCAATCTCCTGACAGGTGACAGATCACTCAGGTGGAGGATGAACTTGAACTGGGGGGTCTCCAGGTGAGTGTCTAACACCTTAGCTAAAACTTATAAGGGTAGGGTGTAGGGATGTTAAAATGTGTTTAATTAAGGAACCGTGTAATTGCTGAAAATGTCAGCTGTTACACGTGGGGTGGGGAGACAGGCAGCTCCCTGGGAGCTGGGGCACTAAGCCAGCTCCCCACGCATACAGGGAGCCTGAGTGAAACTCTGAAGGTTAACCAATGAGCCTAGGCATGTTTATGCATGTACATGGTTACACTTTCACATCCCTAGTAGGGTGACTGTATGTCCCCTTTTTTTAAAGAGACAGTCCCATATTTAAGTCCTCCTCAAGGTATCCTGATTTTTTTTTTTAAATGGGCAAATTGTTCTGTATTTTCTGTCTTCTACCCATGATTACTAGCAGGCTCTGGTGCTGACTGGATCCCTGTTGACCAGCCATCCTCCCAACAAGGGTGAGCAGGAAAGAGTGGTGGCCAACAACAGGGGTGGGTGTGCAAGGCTGGTGGTGGGATGAAGGTGGGATGAAGATACAGCATGCAGAGCTAGCCACTCCCCCTGCTGGTCAGTCCATGCAGCACTGGCTGTGAGGCAGGGGCCTTGTCCCATATCCCTTTTCCAGCTGGTACTCACTGCGAGCTGTGGTAGCTGGCCTCAGGCCCCTCTGCTGCCCACCTATTGGCCCTTTATGTGCTCACCTCTCACTGTCTTCTCCCTGCTTTGCCTCTTTGCCTCACACAGCCCTGCTACTCCTCTCTACCTTGCCCCCCATGAGGCATATCCCATTCCCAGTGCTGTGTAGAGAACCAGCCCCTGGTCAGAGTGCTCAGTTCACCAACAGCTTGGCCAGCAGGCTCCTTTCTTGCCCAACTGCCTCTGGCTAGGCCAACACCCTAGAAAGCACAAGACCCTCTCACCTTGGGTGCTGTGCAACAGGAACCAAGCCCTGCATTTGCCAAAGCCCCACATAGCGCTGGTACAGGGGAGGCTCTCTGTCTCCAGCTAAGCTCTGGAATGGTGGGGTGAGAAGAGGAAGCAATTTCCAGCCTATGCACAACCCAAACTTGCAGGTTCCATGGCTGCCCCCCAGGCACGGGGGCTTCGCACCCTCTTCACTGCTCCACTAGGCTCTGGGTCCTGGCCCTGTTCTCTAGGTACCCTCCCCTGCTGAGCCACTTCTCTGGCCAGGTTCACTGGAGCTCCTGCAGTCAGGTTCCCTGGGCCCTGCTGCACAAGGCATCCTGAGGGCTTCATCCCTTGCTGCCTTCACTGTAGCCAGAGGACATGAGGTGGCTGGGTTATGTCAGTGGCCAGCAGCAGCTGGGAGGTGTTAGCTGCATTTTGACACTGTGCAGGGACAAGCTGCTTCCAGCCACATTGTTGCGGGGGAAAGGAAAGATGAGCTGTGCAAAGACATGGGCCAGGTCATGCCTTTCCTTTCCCCTCCTCCTCCTCTTCCTGCCCCACACCCACCCCTGCAGCTGGAAGCAGTTCCCATTCCTTTCCTCCAGCACAGTGCTGAAGGCAGCTGTTAGTCACATTCGGATGTGAGTCTTGTCAGACAAGGAGTTGCAGCTGTGTCAGCCACAGTAGCAATTATCTTCTGTTTATGCATTATATTGAGACTTAGGCATCTAGATGCCTAGCCTGGGCATTCAGTGTGCTTGGTCAGATGCACAAAACAAAGGGGCCTATGGAATTTTTCCAACAAAAATTTAGGTGCCAGACAAGTTTAGGCACCTACAGGGCCTGGTGGCAACAGAGTGGGGGATTTGTGTATCTCATTTAACCTGATTATGTGATTTAGGTGCCTAAATTGACAAGCATTTAAATCTTTTCAGGAATCTAGCCTCTAGCCATACCCTTGCAGGATTTAATATTGAGGGACATGCCACATTGGTATTAGAAGAACTGCCTGTTGAAGAAGAGAGTGATCTGCTTAAAACTGATAACACAATATGACATAGTGTTCATTATTTAATTCCTTCAGATATGGGATTATGCCACTTACAGCAATTTTCTCCCACCTATATGATGTTTATCCATGTCACCTTCCCAAAACACCTCCAGAGCTCCAAATACACATGGTTAATGAGAAGTCATATTCATGTGCTTAAAGAACAGCTGAGATCCTACCACACAGAATCCCATTCCCCTTCCTCTGACCACTTATGAATCATGTTAGAAGCATTGCTAATAATTTTGACCTCTCTGTTCCTAAAAGAGGAAGTACTAACTAGCTCCCCAGATACTAGGTAAATACTGCAGGTATATGAACCCTTCAACTTTCTATATTTTAGCAAATCTACTGTATATTTAAGAGAGTTTGTCTGTCTGTGAGTCCGTCTGTCTGTTTGTTCAAGAATTCCTAAACACTAGGAGCTAGGAACACCAAATTCGGTATACCGCTTCCTCTTTTTCTAAAGCAATATAAGGTTTTGATTGTCCCAGGAAAACTGAATGTGCCTGGAATGGGATTGCTTTGCATAAAAGTATACAGAAGAGATGATCACCCCAGGCAGGTAAAAGAGGATGGCTGGGGATGCACCCCTGCTGCACTCATGTCTGGGACAGCCCAAACCCCAAGCCTCCCAAGTGCCCTATAGGGAGGATGGGAGGGAGAGCTGAAACTCTCCCGTCCCCCGTCCCCCCCCGCTCAATTCGTATGGGGACATTGCTTGCAGTTCCCCTTCATTAGGGATCCAGGGGGGAAAGTGCACAGTTTGCTGCAGTCCTCACTCTGGCTAGGGAGTGCAGAGGGCAGATGAACCTGGGACTACCCCAGCTGCCTCTTCCCTGACTGTGCCTGCTGTAGCTGCCATGGAAAGTCACTTCTCACCTGACCCCAAGCTGCGGTGGTAAGAGAGAGCTGGGGTAATCCTGGGATGAATTTTCTGTTCTCTCTCTTCTCCCCCTTAATCTCTGGGACAGAGTACAAGGCAGATAAAATAATGCTAGGATACTGACTTAAATCAATTCTCATCTAATAACTGCTATAACCATTTAGTAAAGTATTTGATGCCAGTCATATTTTTTTCATAAATGCAGAAATATTGTATTAACACTGCCAAAGTGCACATTCTGGCACTCATTTTGTGAGCAGAAATTATGTTGGCTCAAGCCCCAGAAGAGGTGCAGGGAAATAATCATAGACTCTACCTCTTTTGTAAAGGGGATGGATTATATTCTCCATATACAAATCTTCCCATCTTTCATTTGGGCAAGCACTATGGTACCTCCATGACATTATTGATCACTAATCCCTGCTCAGAACTGGATACAGAATGGGTTGCACCAGGATCAGGATAGGTGGTGGGAAGACACATACCTCTCTGGCAGCCAGTAGAACTGAGGCTATGAAAAGATTAAATAGGCCC
Source organism: Rafetus swinhoei (assembly GCA_019425775.1). Classification (NCBI taxonomy): domain Eukaryota; kingdom Metazoa; phylum Chordata; order Testudines; family Trionychidae; genus Rafetus; species Rafetus swinhoei. The sequence goes on along the minus strand of CM033437.1, from coordinate 181,242,429 downwards.
AGCCTGTATTACTTTCTCAGTGACCTCCAGAGAGTGAAATATTGCTTCAGGTGGGAGAAGCTCTGACAGTCTGGCTCAATCTGAATTTCTGTGCTAAGCAGCTCTGGAGTTAGCAAAACTAGTCCTGCTCTCTGACAGATCCCTTCAGATCCAGGGATTTGGGGAGCTGGACTAGCTCCTGCTCTCATAGGGTGGTCTACACAGCAGGGCTTAACTCAAAATAAGCTATGCACATTGAGCTATGTCAATTGTGTAGCTTATTTCAAATTGGGATAGTCTACACAGCACTCATTTCAAAATAGAACACTCTTCCTCCGACTTCCCTTACTCCTCATGCAATGAGGATTACAGGAGTTGGAGTAAGAAGTCCTCCAGCTTGACAGTGTTTTGACATTATTTCAAAATAACTGCCTGTTGTGTAGATGCAGACTAAGTTATTTTGAAATAAAGCTAGTTATTTTGAAATAATGTTGCTCTGTAGGCGTAGCCATATGCAGGGAAGTAAACCTCATCAGATAAAACAATTTGGGCTTTGGTAGGTTTTACCAAAGGACAGGACAAAATGGTTCCAAATAGTGACTTGCGCAAATATTGGCAGAATTGACCAAAGCAGGGCCTAGATGATCACTTTGGTATAGAGAGACATCCTGTACTGTTCAGTTAAGAAAACTGTGTGATTTGGGATTTATTTTCTCCTTGAAATTCAAGCATAACTATCACTGATACCAAATGGGAATTACACATGTGCAGCAAAAGAAGAATCAGCCCCCTTGAAAGTAAACCAACATTTTAGTATGTAAATGGTTTAGATGTGATTTATGAGTGATCGAGTATGAAAGGACTTTATTTTCATTCTCTCCCCAAAGGTTTTCTGCTATGCTCTAATTATTGCCATCTACAAAGATAATCAAGTAACATTAGTAATCAGTTCCATGTAATTGTGAAACAAGTGATATTCAGAATATACCATATTATTGCAGAGAAAAAAGGAAGTTTAGGAGTTAAAATTTCAATTATCCGATGTGCGTCTGAATTGATTACTTTTATAAGCCAATGCATGCACGGAAGAGTGTGCCAACAATTAATCTCTGTGTTGAAATGTATTTTTAGTAAATGAAAGATGTGACTAATTTTTCATATTAATTGGAAATTAGTGATGATATACTACCTTTCACAAATTATGAGTTGTTATACCTTAAAATCACCACAACTTTAAGCAGTTAAGTACTGTCTCAATAGTATTAACCGATATGGGAAATAAGGAATGAATCTAAAACATTACACTGCTGAATTTAAACAGGACCCAAAGGAATGTAAATAAATCAGCTAGAAAACTCCAATACAATATCATATTCATGCAATAAAACTAAATAAAAAATCACTACCAGTGATTTATAATACAGAGACTCATTATTTTTATTTACACTTTTTATTACACACAGAACATTAATCATTGAATAAAAATTGCATGAAAGGGTTAGTGTTATGGTAATACAGTATCACATAAAATATTGAAAAGTTCTCGTTTTATTGTGCTAAACCCACATAGACTGAGCTCCTGCTTTACTTTGGTAAGTTAGTTATCTTTTGACATTTACTACTACATTTTGAAATATCTGTGATCCCTTTGTTAAAAATGGAGTTGTGACAAAAAATTTTGAGAATTTATGGTAACTCTTGAAGGTGTTTATAGTATCTGTAGAAGCTGGGCACTTAGTTACTATGTGTCACTATTTTAATTGAGAGCAGACATGAAAACTTCCACTGCCATGCACACACAATGATTTGTATTAAAATCTTTGCAGTTTTACTTTTACAGATAGATGAGATTACTAAGATGATTACTTTATTTAATACTTAATAAGTATAATAAAATTAATTTATTTGCAAAGAAAATTGTGAAGATTTTAGTGTAGCTCACTGTAATGCAAATAGGATTAAATTCTGCCTTAAACTATGCATGTACATAGCTCACTTAAATCAGCAGCCAAATTGTAATTACTATTTCATATCTACAGCACCTGAGATTTCCATAGTTCTTTGCTGATTTACAAGAAGACAAGGTCTCTGTCCTACATACTGTTTCTTTTTCTTCTCCTCATTCTTGCTCTGGTGAAACTCCATTGAAGTCATTAGGGTTGTGTATAAGTGAGAGCAGAATTTGGGACATAGGGCGATAGCTTAGTTTTGCACACATTATTAGTGTATATTCTATGTTTGCCACCAAAAAGTTTTATCCATTGCCAGTTCTTACAATGCGAGAATGAAATTACTGCAGTTCATAATAAAAACAGGAAGATGCATGTCAAGTGAGACACTTACCAAAAGAAACAAATCTGTATTGGAGACAGGTCTAACCTTTCTAGTCTGAATTTTCTTTAAGAAAGAGAATGGACCTCTGATTCCTTTTAGCCATTTCATGTAAACACTTAAAAAACCCTACACAGATGAAAGTCCTGATTTGGATCCCTAAATATTTCAAAAGCAGTAGTCCTTACAGATAAACATGATAGCGTGACACTATCACATCTTGATGAGGAAAAAAGGTCTTATGTAAATCTCAAATAAAGCTATGCTTTGAATGTATGATTCCATATGCAATTAACTACAGAGGGTGGTGAGATATTAATCACACAGGAGTCAAGACATTCGGAGATAATGTTCCCAGAGCAACCATAACTCTGCCCTTTTGTCTGTACACAATTCAATGAGGACTTGACAGGTGCTTGAAAGTGAAATGCTAGGTTTAAAAAATAGGAAAAAATAACAGAGAGAAGATAATTATGAATATTACGTTTATTTTCCACCAGTAAAGAGAAAAATAATAAAGAGGAAATTAATTTTTATGCAGATTTTAGAAATGAGCCATACCTGGACCATGTATATAATCTCAGGGCTCCCGTAACACTTTTGGAGTTTAGGTTAAAATAGGATCTGTATCAGAGCCACACTTCTTTCTGCAAAACTCAAATCTGACCACAATGGTTTGTAAAATCAACCCATCTTTGTTTTTGGCTATCTCTAGTTCACAGTGTCTCATCAAGGGGAGAATTAGATTGTCCATCTTAGTCCTTTATCCAAACTTCAGAGACATATGTCCTAGCAGCCATTTTTTCTGATTGGATTATGACTTTCTGATTTTAAAAATATAACATGGGAAGGTTATAAAACATCATTTAAATATTTTTGAAAGGATGGAAGTTTCTAAGGTAGCATGTTGGGTGTAGCCAGAATACTATAGACATATGCATGCTGATTGATTCAGGGATCACTGTATCATATCTATCATAGCATTGCTGATACCATAATATACATGATATATTGTAATTAAGACTGGACTATTGAACTGTACTAGAATACATCAACTGGTCTGTTTCTACAGATCTCTATTATTTTAATCTGGAATAGCATTGCTGTATTCTGAAGTCTAGGTTGGTCAACTGAAACTAGGAATCAAATGTTATATTTTCCATTGGGATTGAGATATGTTTACTGAAGTCACAATCTTTCAGTGTTTACACACATTTTTAGATTAAATTTTTATTCAAATTTTGCTTTTCAGTGCCAACAATACAGTGCAAATGTATAAATAAACTTAGATTCACAACTCCAGCTATGTGAATTGCATAGGTGGAGTTGATGTATCTTGCAACGATTTTCTGGGGGCATCCCCACAGCAAGAAGTCAATGAGAAACTCTCCCACTAACTTCCCTTACTCCTGTTGTGAGGAGTATGGTAGTCGGCAGGAGCCCCCCAAGCTTTTGACTCTGCAGCTCTTTGCTAGACCTGCTACATTGAACCCCAGAAGATCGATTGCCAGAGAGTCCTCCAGCAAGTGGAGATGTGGCTTTAGTGATATGAGATCTCACGGTAGCACTGTGTAATTAAATCTTTGCAGAGAAATTGAGAGAATATGTGCAAATTTGGGGGGTACTGAGGATTAACAAAATGCAAAATGATGAGATTAGCTATGAATGAATTTTTTGAAACAATGGATCTAGCATTGTAATCAATTCTTTTATGATGATTTTAATATGCATCGGTGAGAAAAAACTGATATGTTGTGAGATTTGAAGTACTAGATGTATGCAAGCGCATGCACACACACTATTTGCTGATACTTTAACCTGCATTCTATTCTGCTGCTGCAATTTTCTGCAAAAGGGAATCAAAGCCATTGGAAAGGCTTTTGTGATATTAAATCCCTTAATTTTTAATGATATTAATCACATTCAAACACTCATACTTATCATAGGAAGCTTAGGCTATACAATGTATGTTGATTAAATTTTGTATCTGCTGGAACTACAAAGCTAACGTTTTTGAATGCATGATCTGAGATATGTGAGTGTGGTACTTGGGTAGAAAACCATCCTTGGCACTGCCTTTTTTGATTGTTTGTTTTTGGTACTTTTAGTAGCTAAAATAAAGGAGCTAAAAACCAACATATAATCAAATAAAACTGGATGGATGGCTGTATTTGTTCCCCAATGAGGAAACCTGTGTTTTTCCTTCACTGTGGGCCTAAACATGCACTCCTTACATTGGCAAACCTCTTGTTAACTTCAGCAGAATTTTTCCCTGATTAAGTACTACAGGCCTTCATCTGCACTATTGTAGTTACTTTGAGTATCTGCAAAATGGCTGACTTGTCTTTTGAGCAACTACCCTTCCCCATGTCATTTTGGTTTTGTCTCCATGTCTGTCAGTGGAGACAATAAGCAATACATTTCATTTTAATGTAATTTAGCCAGTAACTATGGATTAGGCTATCAAGATTAGTGTTACCACTGCTGCTAAGTTGTTGTTAATTATTTGCAAGATCCTCTATTCTTTCCACTACTTCCATATTTTCTAAAAAGATGCAATCAGTAGTTATTATAGAGTTTTCTATATGAAATAATTAATAGTATTAATACCCACTGCCTATATATCATTCATTTTGCTCTGTAAATATCAAAAGGCTTTATGAAGGTGGGCAGTGATTGCAGTCCTCCCTGTCCTTTGTAGATGGAGGTAGAGTGGATAAAGCCAATATTTTCAAGTGCCAATAGACATTTGATTACTTACCTATGAACTCAGGTGGTAATGGGGATTCCCAAAGGATTCTTCATAACTATTATTTAATCATATCCTAATTGTCCTGGAGGAAGGTTACTAAGAACTATGAAAGCATGAATGATTTTTTTTAAAGCTTAAAACAATACTGGTAAATGCCCAGGATTAGGAAATCCCCCTTTCAGCAGACTTTCATAATATCCTCTTTAATAAACAGTGGATTAGTAAAATAGTACTTTCCCAGAGGAAGGAATTGAGGGGAAAAAGAAATCTCAGTCTTTATTCTAAGCACATAATATAAAAACATAAAGAACGTAACTGTTTCAAATACAGTGGGCTATAACTTTGAACTTCTCCACTCTGACACTTCACCTTCAAAATGAGGATTTTACTCTTCACCAGAATCACTCTTGTTAGAGAATCTCTTCTCACACCTGACACTTCATACTATGAATTGTCTCTTTTTTTTTATGGCATCCTCATCCAGCAGTGCTCCTTGGCAGAGAGCAGTAACTGAAGTTCTAACATGGCCATTTTGAATGTGGTTGTTGCTTGCTGTATCTCACTTCTTTCCAGACTGTAATTATTCTTAACTGCTACTGCACTGGGTTTTCCCCTTTCTTCTTTTCTTTAGGAGATGGTGTATTCTCACAAGTGGAATCAATGGGAGCATCAGGCATCTCTGTGAGGACAGAATCTGGAACTTAACTTTTTTAAAATGCATTCGTACTCAATAAGAACTTGAGAATGGCCATTGGGGGCCAGCCCAACAGTCCATCTCACCCAATAACCTGTCTTCTGACAGAGGCCCATGCCAACTGCTTCAGGGAGAATGAACAGAACAGGCAATCAAGTGCTCCAACATTAATATACTTTTTCCTCACAATTTAAAATAGTAGTGAAACTTTAAAAAAATAGATTATTTCCTTTTTCACAATCAAAATATTGCAGGAATTATGTGGGCATGGGACTAAATAAAGCTCACTAACCTTTTTATTTTATTTTACCTGTTGAATAAAATCCAATTTTCATATTCTTTTTAAGATGGTATTAGTAAAAACAAGATGTAGACGTTTTGGTGTTTGACTAAGTAGTATTTAATGTGATTTTGTCCCATTATGTTAACTCAAAAAAGTTAAGTTTGGACTTTTTCTCTCAACCTATTGTAATCATTGCCTTGTTTAGCAATTGTATATGAAAAAAATACACATTTTCAAGGATTTAGGCATTGATTTGTTTTATGAGGTACATTAGATATGTTCAATTTAAAAAAAAATCATAATCTGTGTCTTGTCACATGTGAGTCCCAGGAATCTGGCTATCTTGCATAAGATGAACCATACAGAACGTTATTTCAAATACACTTTGTGTACTATCTATGGACATATGGCAGATAACTAATCTTACATATATTATCAAGGATAAATGACTCTAGTGCTTAGGGCGCTGACAACCAGGAACACACTTTAAAGTCAGTGGGAGTTGAAAGCCATCAGATTGGTTTCATAGTTTGGGATCCACATGTGACCTATATTGGCATTGCTAGAATCTGATGTCAGGTATCTCCTCTAATCAGTCTGTCTCTCAGTCTCTCTCACTGGCTACGTCTAGACTGCATCCCTCTGTCAACAGAGGGATGCAAATCAAGCACGTCGAAATTGCTAATGAAGCAGGGGTTTAAATATCCCTGGATGAACGATCATCCCCCTGCCCCTTCCTGCGGCTGCGCAGGAACCGGCTGGTGAGCACTCCCCCGGCCGGAAGCTGGTGGGTCATGCTTCATTAGCATAAACATGGCCACCGCGTTTTTTTCGCAATGGAGCTTTTTCCAAAAAAAGGCAGTCTAGACGTGGATCTGTCAAAAATAACCCCTTTTTCGACAGATCCTGTAAACCTCATTTTTTGAGGAATACAGGATCTGTCAAAAAAGGGTTTATTTTCAACAGATTCACGTCTAGACTGCTGTTTTTTTCCAAAAAGCTCCGTTTTGAAAAAATGCCACGGCTATGTTTATGCTAATGAAGTGTGGGATATTTACCGTAATTTAGCGAATATAACCTGTAGGTTATATTCGTTTTTATAAACCCCGCACCCTCCCCCCACGGGGTATACTCGGGTGCAGGGTATACAGAATTTTTTTTACTCACCAGGTGGTGAGCTCTCCTTTGCCTCTTCCTGTGGCTGTGCAGCCGCCAGCCTCCAGCCGCCGGGCGCGGAAGCGCTCATCCCCCAGTTCCTGGCCGCCAGCCTCCAGGCGGGGGAGCGCTCACCGCCCGGTTCCTGCGCAGCCGCAGGGGGCGGAGCGATCATTCCCTGCCCCTTCCTGCGGCTGCGCAGGAACCAGGTGGTGAGCGCTCCCCCGCCCGGATGCTGGTGGGTCCTGCTCCCCACCCCTTCCTGCGGCTGTGGAGGAACCTGTGGGATGAGTGCTCCCCCGCCCGGAGGCTAGAGGCTGGCGGCTGCGCTGGAACCTGGGCAGTGAGTGGCTAATCGCCCCACTCCCCGCACCATAAATATACCCCCAGCAAATATACCCCCGGCACAGAAAAGTCTTGTATACCCCGCGGGTTATATTCGTGCGCGGGGTATACAAGATTTTTTTTACTCAAATAGAAAAAAACGCGGGGTATATTCGGGTGCGGGGTATATTCTGGTGCAGGTCATATTCACTAAATTACGGTAAATCCCTGCTTCATTAGCAATTTCGACATGCTTGATTTGCATCCCTCTGTCGACAGAGGGATGCAGTCTAGACGTAGCTACAGAATCACACACATCACACATGCATGCAATTACAGTTCATAACTCTATCACAAATAAAACAAATGGTGTGGTAGCACTTTATAGACTAACAAAACATGTAGATGGTATCATGAGCTTTCGTGGGCTATGCCCACTTCTTCAGATGACCGGAAAACTCCGGTCATCTGAAGAAGTGGGCTGTGCCCATGAAAGCTCATGATACCATCTACATGTTTTGCTAGTCTATAAAGCACAACCACACCATTTGTTGTTTTTTCCTGTACAGACTAACTCAGCTACTCCCTGAAGCTTCTATCACAAATTTCTTTTTAGGATGAAGTTGTCTGTCAACTGTGGATGTAGCTAGTGTATGACACAGTTTTTGAGGTGACATCTGTGCTGTGACTTTAACTAGGAAATTTCAGATCCAAACTATGCAGGGTTGTTAACTGATCTAAAGGAGTATTTCCATCAATACACATTCTTGTCCTGATGATTGTTTTCAGTCATTGAGTTATTTCACAGTGAGCCTGTTCAGGGAGTAATCATGTGAGAAAGGGTAGTAGGATAGGGCCATAACTAAAAGAGCCTATTCCCATGGTCCTCTCGATAGAATCAATGATGCTGATGTGGCAGAAGCAAGCAGAAAATGAAAGTCATTTTGTCTTACGCCTCATAAGACTGAGAGAGAAAAGAAAAAAATCAATCTTTGCCAAATAGATGACAGGAAAACCAGTAAATGAAGATGTTTTTATTTGCAAGCATCAAGGGTGTATTAAAAACATTGGAGATACTCATGTTTATGGACACGCGGACACACAACAAAATGTTAAAAATAAGAGGACTTGACAACATAATTAAGAAAACATTTATTAAAATATGTTCAAACGGAGTGAAAAGCATTTGCAGCTGTAACTTAAACTACCAGAATTAGCTTTGAAAATGAATGTAAATTTGAACAGTTTGCTATAGAGTGATAATACCAACATATGTGACCTTCTGATATATCACATAAGCCTATTGCCTACATATTTTACTGGAGTTTTGTATTTTTTCAAGGCATAACTTACTGCCACAAATTAAATGTTATATAACTATAATTCACTAGACTGACACAATGTGATATGCTTCCATATTGTCCCTAAAACAGTTAAGATTCACCTTTTCCCCTATACTGTCAGTCATTACTGCACCAGATTGCATTGTTCTGAGGGCCAAGTGCGGATAGGTTATAAGTCCCACTGTCCCTAGAGAGGTAGGCGTTGCAAGGCACAGCATTGTAGTGTGATGAATAAGGCTCTGCAATGTCAGCAGCTGCCAAACAGATGAGCAGTTTTTAACTGAGCTAGGGTTCAAAATGAGATTTGGGCCAGAACTAATCAGATCTAATGAAGACAGACATGTTATGATCCAGTAGTGTTGACAGGGTCAGTATTCCTGTAGCTTTAAATGAGGCATGTTAAAATGAGCATCTAATTGAAAATCTGGAAGTGCTACAGAATCTTTGCCGTGCAGGGCCTAAAAGAAAAGTTGCTCTTCTGGTCCTTTTGTGTACTTTGTTAGATTGTTAATGCTCAATTAGACAGTTCTATAAAAATTTAAATAAGTATGACAAGAGTTAAACATGGTTCAAAGAATTTCCTACATCTGTTTGTATTTGACTCAAGGAGATTTATTAAATCTACAGAAATAGGAGTTACTGTATATTTCATGGTTGCTGTTCTGTTGAGAGTTTATTTTGATACACAGCAAGGAAATGTGGTCATGGATTATTTTACCATGATTGAAAAGTACAATACAGTTTTTCAAAGTGTCTTCCGTATGATGTATGAGGTCCAGAGGCCACATTTTCCAGCCCTAATCTGTCACCATCAGGCTATGAAAGGACCATGGATTGGCTGTCTCATTCTGTAGAATGTGGTTCCTTCAGCTTCACTGTGAGTGTGACAGACATGTGGTCTTATCAAATTGTCTTTACTCTATCCCAGGATATTTGTCACATGAATGGTTCCAATTTGCGCTTTCTCTGTGGTCCCTCAATTTTTTAAGACTCTGTCCTAAAATAAATATTTATTAAAGAGTACATCTTCTTGTCCTCTCTCTGCATTTCACTGCATTGCAGCTTGTAGAGTCTGTTATCCACATGTAAAGAATATTAAGTGGATAATTCTGACTTGCTATAGTTTTTTTTATACACGCTGCACAGGTATAAAGGATTACATAAACTGCAAAGCTAACTATATCTTTGTCAGGATGCCAAGATAAATCAGTATTAAAGTGGGTTGTTATTAGTACTTCAGGCCAGAGAGCATAGCAGCCCCCCTTCCCCTCACCTTCAGTTCCAGCATCTATAACTAAGACTGTCTTTGTCATAGAGGTCATGGGTCACAGAATCCATGACTTCCAGAGACATCCCTGACATTCCCTGCTTTAGTTCCAGGAGCTGCAGGACTAGAGCTAGAGCCAGTGGGAGTCCCCGGCAGGCTGCAGCAACAGGCAACAGCCTTGCATGGTTGGGGGAAGGAGAAGGGAAGCTTGGATGCCTGACTGGGAGTGCCCTGTTTTCTCTTTGGGAATATGGGCACCCTGTGTCTCCTAGCTGCCATGAGTAAAGGGGCCCTCTCTCTGCAGCTTTCAGCTGCCCCAAGTGGAGTGGGATCTCCATAGTGCCCAGCCACCACACTGGTGCATGAAACCATTTAGCTGCTGGAGCAAGTCACAGACAGGTCATGGCTTCCATGACATTTTGTTTATTGTCTGTGATCTGTCTGTGATTTTTACTGAAAATAACCACGGCAAAAACTTAGCCTTACCTATGACTATATTTTTGTGCTAATAACTATGATTTAACAAAGTTACAGACAGAGTGGTTTTCTGGGCCAGAGGGGATCATTTTTCTGAGACCTTTTGAGTGTCCCTTTTCCTCCATTGTGGTCTGGGTCCAACAAGTAGCAGGTTAGGAAATGGTGTTTTGGGGAGCCTCGGGGTGTTAATCCTCATGCTGTTCTCTCCTTCTGTCTTTTCACACCCACACAGAGCAAGCCACTGTCTGACTGTTCAGCTTTGCCTTCTTCTCTGTGAAGATGGCCTATAGAAGAAGAAAAAAGATTCAGAAGAAAAAAGATTCTGTTCACAGATTTCTCCTGAAAGCCACAGCTCAGCAAAGCCTCTAAGCATGTCTATAAATCCATTCATATTCAGCAAAATATGTGAGGATATGCTTAAGTTGTTTGGAAGCAAGGTATTTGCTTAAGTACCTTGCTAAATTTGCTAAACTTCCCCCTCAGTGACCTTTTTTCTGTGGAGAGATTAGACCCCGCAAGGGCAGGGGCTGTGGCCACCCTGCACTGCTGCCTCTGATACAGAGGCAGCAGCCTGGGGCAGCTGGGAGCTGGTTTGTAAACTTCCTCCCTGCGCTGCTACCTCTGATACAGAGGCAGCAGTGCAGGGTAGCCACAGCCCCTGTCCGTGGGGGGTCCAAGCTTCACAGGTGATTAATCAGCCCTGCCCAGTCAGAGGTTCAGGGCTCAGTGCACTGAGCTGACTAATTGGGCAGGGCTGATTAATCACCTGTGAACACTGGTGGCAGGGGGGCCCTGGGAGTAGGGCCCAGAGCATATTTGCTTGTGGCCCTGCCCCCGGGGACTATCAAATAGCCATGTAATGGCTAAGATTCCATGCAGTTACACAACTATTCAATTACCTGATATTTAACATGCCTAGTCTAGCATCCCCATGGGTGCACCCGGGCTGGAGTACACAAGGGGAAAGCATCCCCAGCAAGCTTTGGAGTGTTGCAAATATCTTTGTTGCGGAACTCAAGCTCAGGGAAGGAGCGGGAGGAGCAGGGATGGCGGGGACACTTGGATGTGTGCAGAAGCCCACAGGACTGCATTCCAGGCCCTCTTCCATAGCCAACCTTCCTCTTCCCCCAGTTCCCACTTGGTCAGATTTGGCCCCTCTGCTAACACCAGAGCAGCGCCCCACAGCCAGTTTCTGTGGGTACAATGCCTGTTCACTTGCAGCCTTCAGATAGAAGAACTCTCCTCCCAGGTGTGTAGAAAGTCCTAATCAATGGTTAATGCTTTAGCCAGTTTTCTACTTCATAGCAATTGATAGGAGATGCTTTGTGAAGCTCTGTATCTTATAGAAATACACCACTGAGATGGATGAAAATGAAGGGATCCTTCTTCAGTGGAAGTCATCCCATATAATGTTTTGCCAATCTGTCAGTTTTCTATGCACAAGAAATCATCCTTTCCTCTACTTCAAAAAAAAATCTGTATTCTTGGCCAGCTATCGGAAAGGAAGAAGATATAAGGCTGCCATTTTGTAATGGCCGTTTTTAGTACATGTTCTGGACAGGTCATGGGCAATGAACAAAAAGTCACTTAAGCTGTGATGTGTGCATGACTTTTACTAAAAATTCCCATTAGGAAATGGGAAGAGAGGAAGGTCCTGCCTGCGCCCTGACTTACTCCATGTAATGGCTTGGCCTGGAGGATCCCCAGTCACCCTGCAGGCCTAGGGAGCTCTGGGGCACCGCCCACTAGCAGAGGTGGCTGGGGAGTTTCAGGTTATATCCTCACCACCCATGGGCCTGGGGAGTTCTCGGTTATCCCCCCACAACCTGTGGGGGCTAGAGAACTCTGGGGTATCCTCCACTGGCCAAGGTGGCTAGAGAGTTCCAGGTTATATCCTTACAACCCATGGGAGCTGCAGAGCTCTGGGGTATCCCCCCACCATTCATGAGGGCTGTGAAGTGCGAGCATATCCCCCTGCTTCTGTGGCAGCTGGGGAGCTGCAGGGCTAAGAGCTGAGAGGCAATCTGACTGGGAGCTGGCAGTGGTGGGTCCCCTTCTGCCATGGCAGCTGAACTGATTTGGGAGAGTCTCCCAGTGCTGATGGTGGCTGTGCTGCTGCAGGGCCCCAGTATCACGGAGGTAGCAGAAAGTCATAAAATCTGTGACTTGGGCAAACTCCATGACATACTTGCAGCTTTGGATATAAGACTGTGTGTGCTGGCAACCTCTCTCTCCTGCTGCCGCATCAGTTTGATAAGTCTTGCAGAGTGGGCCAAAAAGAGAAAATGGTCATATAGAGCCACTAGGGGCACTAGTAATAACAGTAGCACTTTAGTGTTTTAAAAACAAAATAATACCCTGGGTTGAAGAGGCCCAATTTTTGGCCTAAATGATTTATTTATTTTTGGAATCTTAAAATACTGTGCTGTTCATGATGTTGTTGGCTACAGGGCCAAAGAATGAGGTCCACATAATTTATCGTTTTGCCAGTCTGTCAATAGTGTAAGTGTCCCAAGCTGCTTGTTACGTGTGCATTAGGCTTAGAACTGACTGAAAGGCAGAGGGGGTTTGACTCGAGTTGTGTCAGAAACTTTGCAGCTGTTTGAGTTCAGTAAATAACTCATCTGCTCTCACTTGCTTTATTTGCCTGATTTGTGCACAAAGTAGACATTTGTCAGCTGCCCAATATATATAGTAGGGCAAGGAACATATCATGGGCTGTGCATAAGTTATTCAGTGGCAGCCTCCTTGTATATGTCTTCTCACAAAGCTGTTTCTGAGCACCGTCCCTTTCTGCTCTGACAATCACACGTGATGCGTACTTGTTTTCTCCTCTCTACAACCTATATGGAACCTCTCCCTGCATTTTGACTGCCATTTTCTTCTTTCCATTTCTGGCCAGAATAGTAACCAGATTGCTTACCAGCTCTCCTTTATGAAAGCCAAACTGCACCAGAGACTAAAGGCTAAAAGCAAGGCTAATTTACTATCCGGGTGACTCATCCTTTGAAGTATATTTTGAGCTACCTGTCCAACCAAGGTTACTATAAGTAAAAAAGCACTAACTCATGTCTCTGTGGGCTGCCATGATTTAAAATGACCAAGCTTGTAATACATCATTCAGTTTTCCTTATCAGAGGCTTGCAGAAAATGTGTTTTTCTACTTGATTTTTTAACTGTTGCTTTAGACATTTTTACCATATATAAAGCAACATTTACCACATGATGATCTGAGATCTTAATTATTAATCATACTTACGATGTTTAAAAACAAACTATGATATTTCTGACACCACTGTGTGGCAGTTGACAGTTTTTAATGGTGAGCAGGTTGCCTTAGCTGAGAAAATATCAGTCTTAGCTAAAACTGTTACCAGATGCAAACATTCCTCCATTGCTGTCTCGTCTGCAAATAAAACAATGTCATATAGCATGCAACTATTATCTCACAAGAGGATAACTACGAGATAATACCTTGGTTTATTATTTTATTTGAACCCTTAAGCAATGTTTACCATAATATCATAAAATGTGAGGGCATGTCCCAGCCCTTGTGGAGCTCCCCAGCTCCCATGGGTGGTAAGGATATAACCTCGGCCACTGGAAGATACCCCAGAGTTCTCTAGCCCCCACAGGTTGTGGGGGGGATAACATATTCAGCCATTTTTCTTCATTCTCTCTCACACACACACATACACACACTCTTACTTTTCTGAAATGTTGTGAAAGTTATGTGGTGTTTTAAATTCCATTTTAAAAGAATGAAAGATACTTTCTTTTCACCCTATCATTGTAAAAGAGCTCCTATTTCCTACCAAATTTAGCATTTTAGAGCCTATCAATTTGCTATATTTTTCTGACATCAATTTGGTAATCTCACCATCTCGCCTCTCAAAATACGCATGTTTAGCAGATGAGGTCCAAATCAACTGTGTCTCCATGTAAACACTTTTCTAGTAACAAAAACATTTCATTCTCTTTTTACCACTGAAAGCCTGACTTGTGCTCACTCCTATGTTTTCCCCACCCTCATTTGCATCCTACATAGGTCTCAGGTTTCATTGTTCACCTGGGGGAAAAAAACCCTAGAGTTCTGTAGCTTTATATGGAACACACATTTGTAACCTATTTCTTTATGTGCAGGTCTTCCTGGATTAAGATTGCTGTGAAACTGACCCCTGCTGTTGACATAAAATTCTAGTCCATCAACTACAGTAATTCCTAATTATTCAGCCTGTGCATGTGTCAAGTGCTGATAAAATTCAACATTAATTTTTTTTCCACATGAGTTATCATCAATATTTTGCATGGGCTGATAGGACATAACGTTTGCTTTCCTCATTACATTTCACTATGGTTTGCCTCACCTCCATAATTAGAACAAAATCTTAAACCACAGGTTGGAGATCTTGATTGACAAGACAAACATCTGAACATTGCCTACATAATGTATTTTCTGATGAATGAATGAAAGTAACATGGTATTCAAGTATGGGCCCCAACCTGAATGGTGCTGAGTGGGGATGCTGAGAGCCATTGAACCAAACTCTAAACCATGTATCACTTCAAGCCAGGGGGTGCTACAGCACCCACATCACCCTAGTTCCAGCACCTATGCTGAACACTTCCTGTATGGTGGGGAGCATCAGTAGGGCTTCAGCAGGAATTGATGTTACACAGTGCTTTGCCACAGTGTACATCCTGCAACTAATAGTATAGTATCTATGTGAATAAGAAGTGATACTGCTGCGTAGAAACTAGCCTGGTCTAACAACAATTTTCTGTCAGACTGCTGAGCGAGGAGTGTGGCAAAGGTAGCACGCTAAATCCTTCAGGACAGATCAAGATAGCATTACATCACATAACTTTCTGACAGCCCCCATTGGCCAACACTTGGAACATAGTTAACAGTCACTGTAAGAAATCACCAGTGCTTTTCATTGCAAAAACATAGGGCCGTTAAGGGGAATGGCTTGATGAATAAATGAAAGAATGGAAGAAACTTAACGTATTTTACCTCCTAGTTTCCTCTGCATTATTTGATTTCTATGAAATGTGCTCTATTTCTATGTCAGCAAAAACATCTGGGATGAATGGCTTCCGTTAGATGTGACTGGCCTGTTCCCTGGGGAGCTGTGAAAGCAGAAGTAAAATTACAATAGTAACTAGTGCTGAGTAACAGCTGAATCATAAATATTATTGTAATAGACAACCTGGGATGGCATGACTAGTAAAATGTTGAAAAATTAAGCTACACTCACAATTTAGTATATTCCCTCTACATAAGAACTGTAAGATTTGGACGATACAGAGACATGTATGTGGCAATCCATTCCTGCTGAAATTCATATATAATCTGCCATTTTAACACTGTAACTTTAAAAAAATGACAAGCCTAGGGCTGAATAGTGGTATTGAAGGTGACACCCTAGGGAAAATTGAGGAGGGATTCTGTCTCAGGGAGGCAAGTCTCTCTCCAAAAAACCAGCTGTGCAAGGGGATTTGGGTGGTCTGGATTTTCCTTTTATGAGTATGGTAGATATTCTTCATGCTGCTTTGTCCCCATACTCTAGCACATTCATGTAGCAGCCATTCAAACAGGCTTTTATGTTTCAGAGGTATGGCATTTTCTTTTATTATTAAGGTGAATTAATGTGTAACAAAGCTTTCCAGGTTAATCAAGAGAGGTGGTGTCTTCTCCTCTTCTTATTCGAATAAAATGTAGCTAGGTTTGCAATGTTGTTAAACCCAGGCCTTAAATAATTAAAATAAGCAGTTACTTCATTTTCAACAAATCCTGATAGCAGAAGAATGCAAACTCTCCAAATCATGTGAGTAACATTCAACTTCCATGTCACAGACAAGAGCCAAATTATAGCAAAAGTTTAAAAGGAGACCACATCACTTTTAACTATTACTACTGTACTTCTGCTTAAGCTATCTAGGCGCCATCAGTACAAATGGAAAGGAGAGAGAAGATGTCTCTTGAAAGCATTTCAACTCCTTAGATTAATCACTATAGCTTGTACAAGGATTGATTCCTGTTCTAAAATTCATTTCCTGGAATTCTGTCTAGCCCTTTCATTTCATTCATGATAAAAATAACCCCCATGTAATCTACATTTGCTTCCCTCCGTGCTTGCTGTTCACTGTCATCTCTTTTCAGTCTTTTGAGTGGTATCCTGCAGAGTACAAGTGAAGAGCAAGAATATGCACATTGTTACATTGTTCTATGCGTGTGAGAGAGGTAAAGAAAGAGATTCAATTCCTGCAGTATGACTCTGTAAGATTTAAAGGTTTTACTCTTTGAACTTGAAGCTAAATGTGTTTCCACTGAGCCTAATGTACTGCAGATTTTGGGCCTATAGTAAATCTGGCATCTTCCCTTGAACAAAAATGTGTTTCACTGGGTTTTGACATTAGACTAGGAAGAAAAAATATGAATCCATTTCAGAACTTGGATTTGTTATCATGGCATTATCTGCAAGCACAAGGCTTACTTTTCCTTACTTGTTTTGCTCTGATAATACCCTTTTGTATTTAGCCATTCTGTTGTCAAGAAAAGATGAACACCAACATGCTGTTGTATGTTAGCTTCCCCTCCAGTTCCACTGCAGCCAGCAAAAGGATTTGTCTGTATAATACACTTTCAGGAGTACTTGAAGTAAGTGTACTGGCTATGCACTCAGAATCTAGTTTTACTTGGCCCCTGAGGAGATAGTTAATGTACATATCATCCCTAGGGTAGTAACAGAAATGTATATAAATAGAAATGCATATTAAAATATGGTCCTGATTTAGACCTCATTATCTTTTTTTTTTTTTTTTTTAAGAACAACCATTCCTTTCATCCTTCACATCTGCCAATGTGTGACACAGGCCATCAAAATGAGTGACAAATGACAATAAAATGGAACACATCTGTTTTGTTGTGCATTGTGTGTGCCATAATTGACAAATTGCAATTTAAAAAAAAAATCTATGAAACCCATTTTAATGATTTGTCTCAGTGTTTGAATTGATAGACTTTTTTTTTCTAAATAAGAGAGTGGAAAAATAATTCCATAATGTGCAACCATAAGGATATTGTTAAAATGTGTTAACAGGATTAGAATCTTGGATGGTCAAATCTTCAGCACAGACCTATAGCAGAGTAATTATTATCCTCTTTGTGGAGAAGCTGCTAAGATGGACTTGACCCACTCACTTTTCCAGTGGGTTACTCACCCCATTAGCTAAACAGCTCTTCTGGTCTGTGGAATATCATTCCCTTGATAGGGAATAAGAAAAGGCAGCCGGATTGAGCTAAAATGAAAATGTCCCAGAAAAGGTGGTATAGTTGAGGGCTCTGAGAATATCCCATTATGGAAATACAAAACACTACTGGTGCATCTACACTGCACCACTATTTTGAGATAACTAGCATTATTTCATAATATCAATGCGAGCATCTACACAGTCATTCTGTTATTTTGAAATAATTTTGAAATAATGGACGGCTTCTTCCTAAATCTGTAAACCTCATTCTACGAGGAATAACGCCTATTCCAAAATAGCTATTTCAAAATAAGGCATGTGTAGACACCCCATTGCTGCTATTTTGAAATAGCCCCTCACCAAGGCCATTTAAGTTATTCCTCCCCAGTGCCTCCTGGGGCTCTAACTCGAGATAGCACGTCTACATTAGGGAAGTCTGCCTCAGAAGAATTTTGAGGCTTCCCTGCAGTGTAGATGTGCTATGTCGAAATAAGCTATTCCAGAATAACTATTCTGGAATAGCTTATTTTGAAATAAGTATGCAGTGTAGACGTACCCTATGAGATGAAACTCGGTTTCCTTGGAGGAGTTCTGAGAAAAGCAAGAGAAGCACTCCTCTTGAGAAAAGCTAGAGCAGTATGATCTGCATGATTTGAGGATTCCTTAGAATCCTGGAGCAATGAAGACCCTCTGGTTCTATGCCATTTGCCCCAGCCTTGTGCAGTTCTAATGGACAGCCATAATACTAGTGGTGTCCATGCCCACTGCAAATCTTGAAAATACTTTCCCACCTCCCTTTCCCCAAGTTTCTCAGTGCAAGGGGGGAGGAAACAAATGGAAATGAACAGAATATGGTTGTTTTCACATGCATGGGATGTGGGGGGTCAAAATAGTCCATTGCCCCTTCATGCAGTTAGAGTTCCATGCAATCCACACAGTCAAGCTTCTTTAGCCTCAGTGGGAAGAGAACTGTGCCACAGAAGTGAAACTCTTCCTCCTTATTCTGCTGACTCAGGCTCCGTTCCTGTGTGCAAGAGGAGGGAAATGTCTGGCTGTTTATTTGTAACCCTAATTATCATAACATCCTTTCTGGTATTTAAATTTAATAATAATGTAGTGTCCCAACATAGCATTTTCCATCCAAGGATCCGTATTCACTTACAGACATTAATGAATGAAACCTCCCAATTCCCATGTGTGATTGTTATCCCCTGTTACTGATGTGGAAACTAATACATGGATATTGAATGGCTTGCCCAGCATCACATAGGATGGCTGGGACAGAGCTGGAAATTGAAATCAGATCAGTCTTTACATGGTGCTTATATGTTCCCTATTGAGAAGGTATCTGAGCAACTCACTATCTTTTAATGTATTTTTCTTTGCAATTTTCATCCCCATTTGGCAAGTTTTACCCCATTTGTCAGATGGGAATTGACTCTCAGAGAGATTTAGCAGTTTCTCTGAGGTCACTGAGGAAGTATGTGGTAGAGCATAGATATGATCCTTGATCTACCAAGTGCCAGGTTAGTGGCCTAACCTGTGAGCTGTCCGTGCTCTCAGTTTCATTACTTCCATTTTCATCTCCTGAGTCCCCATCCTGTTCTGCAGCCACAAGATCACTCTCCTTCTCAGCAGGTCCAATGTTTCATGTTTGTATTATTTAGCTGTGCTGAGAGCCATTTCCTGTTCCTTTCTTATTCATTCTTGCATTCTGCAAGAAAAGGAAACTAGAACATGCCTCAAGTTCAATTCCCAGACCCAGAGAGCCACAATCTGCATAATTTACTTTAATTCCCAAGACTGGACTAAAGTCTTTAATCTCCTTTAGCACATTGGGGAAAGAGACAATTGGATTGACAATCATTAATAACACATCTGCATAAAGTGGTGTTGCTTGCTCCCCTGCCTTCATTACAATCCCTCTGATATCTGTATTTCTTTCTTAATTCTCTTTGCAAATGGCTCCAAAGAAGAGATCAGGAAGAGTTCTCTTTCTCCACTACCACCGTACAGGAGTTGAAAGCATCATTGCAAATCATACCAATCAAATCTATCAGAAGTTGGGCTTTGTTCAGTTTATATGTGAAACATTCTCTGAGCAACACACAGGGTTTCAAATAGAGTGCATAAAAAGGTGCAGAATACTGCAGTATTCATACACATAATCTACTGATCTACAGGGTCTAGTATCAGAGGAGTAGCTGTCTTAGTCTGTATCTGCAAAAACAATGAGGAGTCCTATGGCACCTTAAAGACTAACAAATTTATTTGGGCATAAACTTTCATGGGCATCTGATGACCTGGGTCTTTGCCCATGTAAGGTTATGCCCAAATAAATATGTTCGTCTTGAAGATGCCACTGAACTCCTTGTTGTTTATACAGTTTAACATATCTATATCTTGCCTAAATAATGAATAATCACATTGCCAAGACCACACACTGTAATATAAAGACTCCTCAGAGTCATTACAATGTGCGGTGTTGGTATATTACTGGAGTGGCCCTCTGAGTCACATATGTACAGTCTTTGAAAGTTTGAGAGCTGCGGCACACCTGTCTGGGTTTAGGGCATTAGCCGCTCTCCTGCTGCAACCTGAGCCTATAGGGGGTGAAGCTCGCAGACCCCCTTCCTGCTGGACAGAAGCCCCTATCCCACCTTCCTGCTGCAAGGCAGAGGTCCCAAGCTCCCCCACACCAGTTTGGTAGATAATGAATGGGGGGATTTCTGGGGAGTCTCCAGGAGCCACACTTTAAGGCTGCGTCTAGACTGGCATGATTTTGCGGAAATACTTTTAACGGAAAAGTTTTTCCGTTAAAAGTATTTCCGCAAAAGAGCTTCTAGATTGGCATGGATGCTTTTGCGCAAAAAGTGCCTTTGCGCAAAAGCATCCGTGCCCAATATAGACGCGCTTTTGTGCAAGAAAGCGCCGATGGCCATTTTAGCCATCGGACTTTCTTGCGAAAAAAATTAAGCTGCCTGTCTACACTGGCCCTCTTGTGCAAGTATTCTTGTGCAAGAGGGCTTATCCCTGAGCAGGAGCATCAAAGTATTTGCGCAAGAAACACTGAATTCTTACATTAGAACGTCAGTGCTCTTGCGCAAATTCAAGTGGCCAGTGTAGACCGCTGGCAAGTTTTTGCACAAAAGCGGCCGCTTTTGTGCAAAATCTTGCCAGTCTAGATGCACCCTTAACTGTAAAAGAGTCACATGTGGCTCACAAGCCACAGTTTAGCCTCCCTGGTGTCCTGTTTTATATACTAGATGCAGTGTTACCATTAACAGAACATTTCTACTAAGCATTGCTTATTTTCTGATATGAAACCAATCACTGCAGATATCAAGAAATGTGACATTTGCATAAGATAATAAAGACACTGGCTTAGTTACATATAGTATTAGGCGAGAGAAAGAAATAATGGGAGGGAATTCTTCCTATTTTTTGTGTCTTTTTGAAAAGTAAGTAATTTGCTACTACATGACAGACATAGCTTAAATGAAAAGGCTTCTCTCATCTCCATATGCTTTATAACTTTCAACAACCATACTGGCTGAAATTATAATCTTGTTAATAATTGTTTTCTGAAAACCTGGGCTGAACAACAATGGGCACAATGATAACATTATAGGGACATGGTCAATGATATACAGTAGTGTCCATGGCTTCTGAATTATCCCCTCTGTGGAGGGCTCTGTCCAATGTTTCTTTATGCCCTACTCTCTCCCCTGTTCTTGTATTACCCCTCACCCCCATATACAAATTCTGAAGAAAAAGAGAGACTTCATGGAGCATTTCTCCGTGGCACTCAATATGTGTATAGTTACCCTTCATGTGCTCTGTGTGACTTGCCCTAAATCATGCAGTAGAATTTCTTCAGTTACCTTGTGTGTAGTGGTCTCCGTGCCTACGGCACTTGTGTGTTATGAGTCTGCCCACTGACAATTTTACCATATGTGCTTTCATAAAAATATACAGCAGAAGATCAGCAATTATTCAGTCACTCTAATAACTACTACTAACATACTGTCTGCAATTATTCCAGTCATGCCAATAGATTACTCAGTCAGATGTCATTCATAGAAATGGTAAAGAGTACAGCTCTGTACTCTTTTCTTGTTATCTCAGTCTGGGGCCCTTGTGGCTGAAATAAGCATTGGGGAGGAATTTTTTTTTCCAAGCCACAGAGCAGCTGTGAAATCTCTCTGCGGAAGCTACTCCAGCCCATTTGCTGACATAGCCTTTTGGGTATGTTTGCACTGCCTGTAGGGTGTCAACAGAGCATCTCTAGAGGGTCTACATGAGGGCAGGTCTCAAAAACCTCACATTTACCCACTCATCCATGTCTGCCCTACATAAACACACTTACACATACACTCCCACATGCACCATGTAGAATTGCAACATTTCTGCTGCAAATAATCCATATGTGGTCACAGATGATAGAGCTAAATTTGCCACTAACAGGATATATATTGTTTTAGTGATTTCCGTTTTCTCCAGTATCAATATAGTATGTGTATTTTACCATAAAAAGGTAGTAAAAAGTCAGTATATTTTGAAATAGTTTTTTAATAGTGCTGAGAGATATGGTGTCATTGTTGACAAGTGGTCTTCATTTTTCATGGCATTGTTCCCACGGGAATTAACATAAATCAGAAGAGCTCAAACATTCTTAATTTCAGTGTGGGATCAGCAGCTGTTTCCCAGAAGTTCAGTTGCTAGACATGAGGGACTTTGTGAATCACCAGTCAGACAAGCAAAGTCAGAAGTATTCGGTTTCATACCATGATATACAAACTGTACATATGCCCATTAGAGATTATGGTAACAAAAGAATCGTGTTGGGTTTTGGAGAAGTTGTGAATTTAAGTAAACACTTATGTAATTGTCCCTCTAGCACTCTGTAAATCATGATGACATAAAAACTCAATCCATTAGTAACAAGTGCTTTGGGGATATTCAGTAGTGAAGAGGCATGTACATGAGCTACACAGCAGTAACACTCAGCTAGACTTCATTTAGGAAAATTGTTTTCTAAAGTGTTTTAATCAGCTAATTTAAAAAAATGTATAACTCAACAAGATTTGTATATTTTTTTAATCTACATAACATTAAAACTTTAAACATCCCAAAGACCCTTGGAAACCATTCACTTTTTTTTTGTCATCTCTGCCAACGTGGGACTAGACTGTCTCTGTCACAGTTCACAGTGAAGGTGAGGCACTGCTGCAGAGATGTCCTAGAGAAGGAATCGTGGCTCAGAGAATCATGATTCCCTCCTTTGGGATTTACTGAGATATTAAATAGTGACAAGCATTTTAAAAGCTAAACCATAACATAGATAAGACATTTAAGAAATGCTTGACACCATTTAATATCTTGGTAAATCTGAATTGTACTCTGTGTGTATGTGTGTGTCTGTGTCTGTGTCTGTGTCTGTGTGTGTGTGTTAAAATCTTTGTTTACAACCAATGTTGTGAGGGTTTTTTTTTCCCCCTTTAAGGACATATTTTACCTCTATTTGTAAGGAAAAAAAAGCTCCCAGTTTCCTACTTTTATCCTAATTGGACTTTACTAAAGATTTATTGCATTAGATCAGCAGGTTCCATTTGGCTACTTCATTAATAAGAGAGATTTTCCATTACAGCATGAAACCATCATTTTACCTTAATGCACTGAATATTTTTTCTGGACAGTCAGGTTGCAATAGCTTTCTGTTTTTTAGAAGTGTATGTTTGTACAATCTTCTTTTTTTTATTTTGTTTTTCAACTGCAATTTGCTACAAGATGCCACTGATTAATGTAGGAATAAGGAGGTTAGTCAGACTGCACATTTATTGACTTTTGCCTTCTGCCTAATAGAGATATATAGGGATATTTAGCAGTGGCAGCTTGGGTCTAAAGATTAATTTTCTTGTATTGTTACTTAAATCTCTCTTCCTTTTCCCCTGTCACTGTGTACCAATATAAACCACTCAGCATGGGGATTTGAGTTATGGTAGAACTGTGTGAGGCGATTTAACCAGTTGATATTATATGGGCAAATTTATCTTGAAAAATCATATTAGCACAAAGTCTGACTTCAACAAGTATACTAAAAGGTTAGTCATGCTCTTAAAGACAACAAATATCTGCAATTTGTAATTCAGTTTGATTCCTATTTTTCAGCTAATTAGAATGAGCAAAGTCAGAGACATAGATATGTTAGGGCAGCCGGTTTATCTAGAAGTTTTTTTTTTAATAATGATGTTTGAAAGGATGAAAATGGTTATTAATGATCTTATGTAATATTCATTTTAAGTAATTTTAAAGAGACATGTGTTGCTTTATAAAAGCAGTAAAAGGTGAAGGGTCAGATCTTCAAATGGTGTAATTTGCAAGGAGTTAGACTGATTTGCTCTCTCTGAGGATATGATCTAGAATCTCTGCATGGAACCATGAATAGGTTCATGATGAGTTCAAGTAAATCCGAGGGTCTTCGCAAACTATATCATTTCGGCCTACTGATTGCAAGACCCAGGATTCAGTGCCTCACCTGCCCCAAGGTCCTATTCTGTGTCATCCTTGGAGGATAAGTCAGGAGAGTATTAGCAAATGTGTCCAGGATTGTGTACTATTCATTTCCATTTTGAAGAAACCTATCCTTAATTCCAGGCATACTGGCATAAATTAAAATAAGCAATAGCAAAACCATTAATCTCCAGTTAGAATTGAATTAAGCCCTTCCTCTGAGATATGAGGTTTCTATTTTATTTTGCCTCTTCACACCCTGTTTTTGGCTGTCCCTGAAAATAGGTAAGCTGAACTAATCTGAGAAAAATTGTTGTCCTTACATTTAGTCAGGCCAGCAACATATAAAGTAGCAGATATCTCACAGGAAATTGTTCTTTTATAAGAAATTCAATTCAATTTTGCCAGACCAAGAAGTCTGAATATAGTATTGTGGAGAAGATTGGGAAAAATATTCAAAAATCTTGATGCCAATTTCCAAACATATTTTTAAACTGTTTGAGATTTGCTTTTGATTACTACTAGACCACAGAGACACCTACACCTTTTTACATGCCTTCCATAAGGCCTGATCTACCTTCACTTACAGTCTATTGGAGTTTTTCAGTAGATTTCAAGTAGGTTATGATCAGGTCCTTAAAATGGAAAATTTAAGTACCATCATGGTACCCTTTGTATACAATACAAAGGTGTTTTAGGGTGATTTAATTAAAGAAACTAAACCTGAATTGAAAACTGCACTGATTAGGTAGACATCCATTAAAAAAAAAATCCTAGTGCCATTGAAGTTAATGTCAGAATTCCCAATGACTTCAATAGGACCAAGTTTTTACCTCATTATGTTTGCTGGGGTATGAATGACCATGATTTTTGATACCCTCCCAAATCCTGCAAACCTAAAGTCAGACCAGACTAACATGGCTGCATCTCTATCACAGATATAGATATAGATATAGATATAGATGGTAGTTCATGTATATTTCTCTCTAATATAGTATATTGTATGCCTTGCTGCTCTAATAATTTTTCATAAATTACTGTTATTTTTCTTGTCTTTCAACAATATATACTTTATAAAAAGGCAACATTTTAATGCTATAAAAATTTCAAAATACGTATTATCCTCTTGCCTCAATCTTATAAAAATGTACAAAAATAAGTTATTAAAAAAACTGACAAACTGTAACTTTAAAAAGACAATAATAACAGGTGATAAGCAATGAAAGATGCAGTGTTAATAATAGTATTAATGCTAAGTAAAGCAGGAGGTTAAAGACAGGCTCACCTTAGTTTTAAATGAAGTTCTAAACAAAGCTTGTTCAATAAGAGATATTGAATGAAACGAAAGATTGATTGCCAGACGGTAGGTTCTGCATCTGGCCTTTCTGATTTCATATGGATCTATGTTTAGTAGCACATGAATTGTATTAACAATAAACTATTCTATTTTGAGCTATTCTGTTTCATTATATCCTACGTGAATAAAGGTTTGTAAAACACACACACCATCTGTTAATTCCTTGGAATTTTTTCACCCATCTGAACAAAAATTGTTCACAACGTTATTTGTGCTGGCTTCCTACTGCTATGTTAGCAATACCACATGTTTGAAGGCAATAACTTACATTGGAGGGGGGAGAGTTTGAAGTCTCCTGCGTGCGGAATCATCCATCTACGTCAGCAACTTCTGCTGGAGAAATAAGCCTGCCCCTTCCAGTGGCAAGAAGAGCTGGCAATACACACCAAACTCTTCTGCTCTCATAGGAGTTACTTTTATGCATTGAAGCTGTTTTGCACATGGGTGCTAGATGTAAAGACTTCTGCATTGAAATCTTTATGATGGGAAGTCCTATGTTTTTGCACCTACACTTAGGTACAAAAAAGATTGAAAAGCATAACAAATAATTTCCTTCTCCAGATGTGTGTGTGTATATGTTAAAATCTGTACCTGCCTAATGATCTGTGTTAAAATATAAAAATTACTATTACTAGGAAATCTTGAGAATAGAGTGTATTGCCTACCCAAAAGCTGAGGACAATGGTCACACTAGACTGTGTGCAATATAGTGTAACCTCAGGAAGTATTTTTACTTTTGGACAATATTTTACTGCTATTGTTGTAAATGTCAATCAAAATGTCTGTACACTTTTATTTGTCAGTCTTAGTTTACAGCATAAAAACTACCAAACCACTTCAGTCTCTCCTTTCTGGGATGATGCAATGTATTCAGACATGCAAATGCCAAAATGTGAGAGACAACAGTTTCTTTCAATTACAGTTTTAGCAAAATATGTTAGATCAGAGTTGCTAAGCTGTAACTCAATTTGATGACAGCAATAGCTAGTACTGAAAGACAAAACATTCAGACTTAGTATTTTAAAAATATGCTTTCAACTACATGGTTTGGTTTGCCCCCCCCCCCCTTTTTTTTTTTTAAAGGTTTTCAGTCAATCAGTGCTTCCCCTTGAAGATTTCCAGATAATGTTCTCTAAAGATATTTGAGCACTCCCAGAGGAATGTTTTAAAGGTATTTTGCCCCTAGGGTAAAGCAGGCTTGGGAGAACAAAGTATACAAGACTTCTGAAATATCAGATGTGATACTTCTTAAAAGAGTGAGACTAAAACAGAATATTTAACGGTCACTTGACCATTTTAAAACATGGAAATACAAGTTAAAAAAATCAGCTTGAAATGGATTCACACGGTCAGCCATACCCCAAACTTTGGGGAAGTTTGGATGCCAATCAGAACTTCATGTGTAGGGCAGGCTCAATCATTGCAAAGAGTGGCTGTGGTTTAGACTTTATTAGAAATCCTTATTTTCTATAGATCTCATGCATTTATAGAAAGCTTTCTCTGTAACCCTCAGTCCCTCAGGTTACATCTACACTGCAGGCTTCTTGCACAAGAAGCTTTTATCAGATAAGATCTTCCACAAAAACTTCTTGCTCAAGAGCGCGTCCACACTGCAAAAGCTCATCGGAAAAGCGATGTGCTTTTGCACAAGAGAACATCCACGCTGCATGGTCGCTCTCTCGCAAGAAAGCTCTGATTGCCATTAACAGAATGGCCACCAGGGCACCTGTGCTTCTTACAACAGGCTGTTTTTGTGCAAAAACCCCGGTTCCCATCCACACACATCTTTTTGCATAAGAGCTCTTGCACAAAAAGGAGTTATTCCTCGTAGAAAGAAGAATACCTGTACCACAAAAACCCCTCTGTTCTGTCGATTCACTGTAAATTTACTTGTGCAAAAACACGCTTGAGGTGTGGATGCTCCATGGGTTTTTGCGCAAAAACCCTGTAGTGTAGACGTAGCCTCAGTATCATGCAAAGGCAGAGCAGTTTGACAGTCCAAAGCAATCCTTTATTTGAAGGGTGATGGACTAAGTGGCTTAATAGTTATTTTTCAATCTAACCTTGATAAATACAATATATGCAGAATAGTGGTTACAGCCAGGTATAAAAATAATTAGTAGCTCCTCCCTTCATTTATTGAGTAGTGACACTGTAGTGCAGTGGTCCCCAACATAGTGTAGTGTCTTTCATGGAGTCAGGACAAAAAAAATACTTGGCACACTGAACCCAAGAGCTCTGAGTTGAAGGAAAATGAGACATAGGATGTGGGAAAGGGATCTTACTAAGCATATATGCTGTTGGTATGTTTTTTATTTTTAAAATTAAACATTTTTTTAAATGCCAGCTCTGGCCAGCTCGAGTTTGTCTGCATGTGTGATCTGGGAAAGTGTTGGGAAAAGGTCTTTATTGTTGTATGTTTAATCTGTTTCTATAGCTGTATGATGGTTACTTAGCAAATAACCTTGGCTTGGAGATTATTTGTGCTATGAGATGTGAATAGTGCTTTGGATGCATAAATGAAGTAAAAAGTTGGCAATCTGGGTATTTTTAATTTGAAAGACAATATTAGGTCAGTGAAACATCTGTCTCATTTTCACTCTTTGATCTACTGATGGAATCATGGCTACAGAATTTATGAAGGATGTAGGAATCCTAGCTCAGAAGTATGAAAAGGCGATGTAACCATTTCTTTGTCTAAGCTCCACAATAATGGTATGCTTATCTGACTGGTGGAGCAGCAAGTTGCAAGTCCCAAAATAAGACCACATTCCTTTGTATAAACAGTTCACGTAAATGATATTTATTACCATTGAGTAAATTGGCATCAAGTTCATAATTTTTAAATTTAAAATATTTCCAAGAGGGGGTTCCACATTATGTTGAGGCATAGGGTATTGTGACAGGGTCAGGCCAGGGAGCGGCTGCAGAGAGGGGAAAAGGCAGACCAAAAGGGAAAAACCCCTGTGAGAAGCAGAGAACTGCAGCCCAATTAGATGCAGCTGGGAGGGAGCTGGCTCAGGCTAATTGGGGCCAGCTGACTTCTCTGCTGTCTGTCTGAGGGCCTTCAAAAGCCTCAGCAGTTGGAGGCTGGAGAGGAGAGGGAGAGGACAAAAGGAAGGTGGTGGAGAGGCAGAGAGGAAGAAACCAGAGAGAACAATTTTGACCAGCATTAGGTAAAGGCAGCTAAGGAGGGAGCCTGTGGGCACGTGGCCCGGGCTCCCTACCATTGAGACCCGCTGCAAAACCCCAGTAGTGGCTTGGGGAAGAGGGGCCCTTGCCACACGTGGTGCCAGGAGTGGGATCGTGGCTGTGAGGCCTCACAGCAACCCAAATCTAGCCAAGTTGACCCCTCGCAAAGCAAAAGTACCCATGGAGGACCTGGTAAAAGCACTGGTGCAGGCCACGGCTGCCCAACAAGAGGCTACTCGGGTGCAAGCAGCTGCCCAGCGGGAGTCGGTGCGGATCCAACAAGAAACCAACCAGTTGTTGATGAGCCAGGTAGCCCAGGACAGGGCCACCCTGCAGGAGGTGGTGAACCAGCTGAAAGCCCTGACAGTCCAGATGCGTGATCAAGATGCGGCCCGACCATACGGGCCAATTTCTACTTACAGAAAATGACAAAAGACGATGAGGTTGAGGCCTATCTCTTGGCCTTGAAAGGACAGCTTTGCGGGAGGCCTGGCCTCAAGCTCAGTGGGCCAGCATTTTGGCCCCTTTTCTGAGCGGAAGCCCAGAAGGCATACCTTGACATGGCAGAGGAAGCTGCATCTGACTACCCCAGCTGAAAGCTGAGATCCTGGCACGGGCTGGGGTCACGGTCACAGTGAGCCCAGAGATTTCACGACTGGCGATATCGAGATGACCAGGGCCCCAGAACTCAGTTGTTTGATCTGGTCCATCTGGCCCGGAAGTGGCTGCGGCCCAACATCCACAGCCCGAAAAGATTATCGAGGTGATCGTTCTTGGACCGGTACATGAGGGTTTACCCCAGACCTTCGGGAATGGGTGGGCCAGAATGACCCCGACGTTTGATGAGCTTGTGGCTCGTTGAGAGGCGATTGACAGCTAAGGGACTTTCCCGCAGCCCCAGAGTCGGCGCAGCAGAGCAGAAGGTCTGCCTTCACCCCAAGGACCCGTGCCCCTGAAGTTTCTGACCGAGTCCAGACAGGAAGAAAGGAGGCGGAAGAGCGACCGGGGACGGGCAAAAGACCTTGGGGTCTGGACAGGAGAGGGCCAGGGATCAAGACCCAACAGCCCAAAAGAAAGGGGCTGTCCGCCCAGGTTATAGGTGTTATGCCTGCGGGGAGATAGGGCATATTGCGGTTCAGTGCCCTAACATAGACGAGCCTATGCAATGTGACCTGGGGAACCTACAAAGTGTCCTAGTCAACCTCGTTGGGGTAGCAGTGGGCCCCCATCAGTATACCCAGCCCGTGAAAATGAATGGGGTAGAAACCACTGCCTTAGTAGATTCCGGGAGTGCAGTTACGTTGGTCTCAGGGAAGCTAGTGGGGCAAGATCAGCTGACTCAAGCCAAGTACACTGGGGTATCTTGTGTACACGGGATACTAATTATTACCCCACCATCCCTGTGGAGATAGAAGTACAAGGGCGGGTTACAGAGGTAACTGTGGGGGTGGTCCCAAGGCTCCCTACCCGGTGGTCATTGGGCGAGACTTCCCGGGTTTAGTGACCTGCTACCACGGGACTGGGGAGGAGGATAGCTCCTCCCGGCCTTCCATGAGTTTTCCCAGGACCTGTTCTCGATGCCTGGGAACCCGGAAAACCCGACGGGAGAGGAGGGCCGCAAAAAAATTGGGGACCAGGATCTTGACCCAAGGTCGGAAGCAGGCACTGGTAGAGGGGAGGCCTACCCAACTACTAGAGCAGAAGCCCGGGACAGGATGAGCCTGAAGCAGGACCCAGCTCATCAGGGGAGGAAAGGGGCTAGGTTCCCTGGAGCCTGAGCAGGTGAGATCCCCAAGTGAGACCTTTGGGCAGGATCAAGCCAATGATCCAATATATCAGAATATCCGTAAGGAGGTGGTTGAAGTTAATGGGGTCCCAGTGGAGGGGAGGAACAAGGGCACGGGGCCCTACTATATAATCAAGGGGAGCTTCTATATAGGGTAGCTCATATACAGGGCCAAGAGGTGGAACAACTCTTGGTACCCCAAAAGCACCGGAGGGCAGTACTGGAATTGGCACACAGTCATCTATTTGGAGGACATCTAGGGGTGGATAAGACCCTGGACCGCATTCTTCGGAGGTTCTTTTGGCCTGGGATCTATGTAGAAGTCCAGAGGTATTGTGCTTCCTGCCCGGTGCCAACTACATGGGCCCCGACCACACCTGAGGGCCCCATTAGTACCCCTACCAATCATTGAAATCCCCTTTGAGCAGATTGCTATGGACATAGTTGGCCCACTAGAGAAGTCTGCCCGGGGCCACCAGAGCATACTAGTTGTAGTGAACTATGCTACTCGATACCCAGAGGCAGTGCCCCTCAACACCCTATCCAAGACCATCGCTAAGGAACTAATTCAAATCTTTTCTAGGGTAGGGATTCCTAAAGAAATCCTAACGGACCAAGGGACCCCCTTTGTGTCCAAGCTTATGAAAGACTTGTGTACCTTGCTCGCATACGGGCCCTGCGGACCTCGGTATACCATCCTCAAACCGACGGTCTAGTTGAGCAGTTTAACAAGACCCTAAAAGTATGCTTAAGAAAGTAGTAAGCCGGGATGGCAAAGATTGGGATATGCTACTGCCCTACCTCATGTTCGCGGTAAGGGAAGTTCCCCAAGCTTCGACTGGCTTCTCCCCATTTGAACTTTTGTATGGGCGTAACCCACGGGGCATACTAGACCTTGCTAAAGAGGCCCCAGCTCAACAAAGTGGATGCAATACAGAATTGGCCCCGACCAACCCGGAAAAAGCAGGTCAGGGCATTCTTAGGGTTGGTTGGATATTACCGCAGATTCATCCCCAACTTTGCCTCCAGGGCCTGCCCTCTGACCAACCTGACTAGAGCACGTGGTCCCGACATTGTAAAGTGGACCATGGAGACGGAAGAAGCTTTTAAAGATCTCAAGAATGCCATCTGTGGTGATCCAGTTCTCATAGCCCCTGATTTTAAGAAGGAGTTTATCTTGCAGACCGATGCCTCCGAGGTAGGACTGGGAGCGGTATTGTCTCAAATGGTTGGAGAAGAGGAGCACCCAATCCTGTACCTCAGCAGGAAGCTTCTGCCGAGGGAACAAAACTACGCCGTGGTAGAAAGGGAATGTCTCGCGGTAAAGTGGGCCATGGAAAGCCTTCGCTACTACCTTCTTGGGCGGAAGTTTACCCTGGTCACTGATCATGCACCTCTGCAGTGGATGCACCAAACAAGGACAGAAATTCGAGGGTTACCCGGTGGTTCCTGTCCCTGCAGCCCTTCCACTTCCATGTGCAACACAGATCAGGAACCCAGCATGGGAATGCAGACGGGTTGTCAAGGGTGCATTGTTGTCCGACCCAAGTAACCCAACCCCATGGGGTTGAGCAGAGGGGGAGGATGTGTGACAGGGTCAGGCCAGGGAGCGGCTGCAGAGAGGGGAAAAGGCAGACCAAAAGGGAAAAACCCCTGTGAGAAGCAGAGAACTGCAGCCCAATTAGATGCAGCTGGGAGGGAGCTGGCTCAGGCTAATTGGGGCCAGCTGACTTCTCTGCTGTCTGTCTGAGGGCCTTCAAAAGCCTCAGCAGTTGGAGGCTGGAGAGGAGAGGGAGAGGACAAAAGGAAGGTGGTGGAGAGGCAGAGAGGAAGAAACCAGAGAGAACAATTTTGACCAGCATTAGGTAAAGGCAGCTAAGGAGGGAGCCTGTGGGCACGTGGCCCGGGCTCCCTACCATTGAGACCCGCTGCAAAACCCCAGTAGTGGCTTGGGGAAGAGGGGCCCTTGCCACAGTATTCTTTAACTTTTTTTTTTAAGGAGAAAGTTCTAATTGTTTGTTTTAACTATTCAAATGAAAGGAACTCCCTATATATCTAATCTACAAAAATAAAATACAGTTTATGTAAAGACAGGGTCCAGCAATTCAAAAGAGTGGCTGCCACTGCTCCGGAGGAGTGGCAGTGGCCTGGGGTCTTTAAATTGCTACTAGAGCCCCATGTGGCATGTTCTGGACAGCTCTGAATGATGGGAGGGGCCAGTGTGGCACACTCTGGATGGCACTGAGGGCTGGCTGTCCCCAGCCTGCCCCTTCCCCCGATGTTCTGCCCCTTCCAGGAGTGAGAAGTTGGCTCTCTCTCCCCAATTTGCTCAGGGGCCCAGCAAGTGTGTTGGCTCCTCTGGGTACAGGCTCTTCCTAGAAGCTCAGTTCAGTTTTGCAGAGGTCCTATTAACCTCTGGAGTAGAGAGAAGATTTTATTCTCTTGGCCTTCTCCTGGCTTCTTTGACACAACAATGGCACCAGCTGCCACCAATTGTTGTGTTAGTTTTTATGATGTGGATGTACTTTACTAGAAACAGAAATATAACACAATAGTACACAGGATACCAAACAGCTCTCATATACAATATATTATCATTTACATTAATATTTTAAAGAAGAGCTATTTTGTTCTTTTTTTTTTTTTTAATTTATTTTGATTTCAGTGTGTCACTTTTGTGATATCATCCAATATTTGAAATCTGGTAATCAGGTATTTCCCATATAATATGGGGACAATTTGACTAATGATTGTTTTGGCCAATTCCAAAATAGTTTTCTAGCAACAAAAATGCATTTTACCCTTTTAAAAACTAAATAATCTTTTAACAAGAGAGACATTATTTTTAATAGTAGAAAAATAACCTCACTTGATTCCCGCATGCACAAAAGCAGTTGCATATTTTCCAGAATATACTTTATTGCATGCCTATGTATGTCTGATTGAAACTTAGTCACCATATGAGCCATCAGTAGTAAAGATAATGTGGTTGAATTTTTTTTAATTTCATAGTATTGGGGTGGGGGAGATGCAAGTGAGTATGTGTATATGAATCTGTTTATGTATCCTGTGTAATTGTTCCTGAAAATTACTGTTGCTTTGATAATTGCCTATTCAATGGTTGCAGTAGATTATTATAAAGTTTTATAAATATTCTGGCCATAAATTGAATTCAGCCACACTCACTAAAAATATTTCTTTGTGTTGTGCATCCCCAAATAAAGTATTGCTCACAAAACTGTTGCTATATGTTGGGGAGAGGGGAGAGTTGTTGTTATTCTTACTATAATTCTAGATTTTCAGGGAAATGTATGGTACTGGGATTGGGTGTCAAGTCAGTATTGGAAGATGATGCATTTCTGAAATGATTAAAATGTCAAATGATCATCCAGGGTACAGTTTAACGTGCTCATAGTAAGACGTGTTTTCCAAGCTAAAAACAAAAAACAATTATACAGACAATATTACTAAGACACACTGACTCTTCTGGAATACCAGAGCATTTCCATATCCCTCAATCTTCAGTTATATTTGGGAATTCATAGCAGAGGTAAGAAATCAAGTGGTTTTCAGGTTCTCAATTACACTACACTTCCTTCTCCATCACTCTATCAAGAGTTCTCTCTTCCCTTCAGGTGCATGTCAAAGGTGTATAATGTAATTAGGTGATTAATGTAATTCATATTGGTATCTAAGTTCCAGCTTCAGTAGCTCATGGACCTTTGGGGAACACTGCAAGACACTTTTATTTGAGTGGACTGTCATAGAGGATGGGGTTTTATTTAAGGGCTATTTTATATTCTGCTGTTGTCCTCTTTTTGAAAACCTGGATTGTTTGAGAGAAGCCCTTTTTTAATTTTTAATATAAAGCAAAATCAACATAAATAGATTTAACACAAATTCTTGCACTCTGGGCTTATGCTGACATATCCATAATAAATTCCATAGTTTTAATTACTTCAGTACTACACTTAGAAATCATAATATGTAAGTAAATATAAAAGGTAGTACAGGGTGGACCAAGGTTTTTGCCAGACCAGGAGAGGTCAAGCTCCTCTCCTGGCTATCAGCCCCACTTCTGGGCGCTAGCCCCCGCTACTGGGCTCTGCTCCAGGCTCCAGATTGAGCTGCTCTCCCAGCCTCTGGACTGGGCTGCACTCCTGGCCCCTGCCAGGACTGCAGTCCCCGCCGCTGGCCCCTTGGTGCCTGCCCCAACTGGGGCCGCACTCCCTGCTGCTGGCCTGGGCTATGCTCTCAGCCACTGGCCCCACTGCCCCCAGCCGGGGCGGTGCTCCTGACCCTGGCTGCCCCCACTCCCAGCTGGGATCTCTGGTCCAGTAATATCTATAATCCTGATGGACCATGGATGTTGCCAGACTAGAGAGTATCAGATTTTAGAGTTTCAACCTGTACATTCTTTGTGTTCTCATGGCATCACAATGGCCCAGATCCAAATCCCAGTGATGTCAACAATTTTTTTTCCACTGACTTCATTTGGCTTTGGAGCAAAATGGATTAAGCTACATGTTTCCACAGTCTGTATTATATTCTGTATATGAGTTAACTTGGTCTGTAGATTGAATGGTTCCATAAAAATAAATCTCAATATGAATTCAAATGCAATACTGTACATCAAGTGGTAATACAAAAATTACCAGAGGGGTCCCGGAAAAATGCTGCAGTCTAGACGTAGCCAGAGAGAGAGTATCATGAGCTTTCATGAGCAAAATCTACTTCTTCTGCTCATCTGAGGATGTGGGTTTTGCTCACGAAAGCTCATGATACTATATGTGTATATTTATGTTAGTCTCTAAGGCTACATCTACACTACGAGTTTTCTCAGCAAAAAATATGCTAATGAGGGTCTCATTTGCACGAGTCATGATCTCATTGGCATATTTTCTGCCAATCTGTTTTTGTGCTGGGGTTTTTGCGCCAAAACAAGCAGTGAGGACATTTTCTTTTTGTGCAAATACTCCTTTTTTCTGCAAGATCCTTATGACCCAAAAAAGGAGGTTTACCAATCTTGAGGGAAAAGGGGGTTTTGTACAAAAGGAAAACATCCACACTGCTTGTTTTTGCGCAAAAACCCCAGCGCAATAACGGATTGGCAGAAAATACGCAAATGAGATCACGACTCATGCAAATGAGTCCCTCATTGGCATATTTTTTGCCGAGAAAACTCGTAGTGTAGACATAGCCTAAGATGCTACAGGATTACTCATCATTTTTAAAGTTTCAGATTAACACGGCTACCCTTCTGAGATATTCCCCCAAAGATAATAGAAACATGCTGACTATTAAAGAGATAAGGTCAGGATGGCATCATGATGGATAAAGATGTCTTGATTGAACCCACCTGTACAAAGTAATGGGGTGTTGGTTAGCTGTGGCAGATAGGGAAGTAACTAACCACATGAGACGGTGACACCTAGCAATATCAGAGGGGCAGGATACAACCTACTTGTATCAGGGTATTAAGATGTATTTCAGAGATGGTATCTTTGTTTGGCCAAGGGGGAACAGAAAGTCTCACAGTTCTTTGTGCTGGTTCATTGTAATGGGCATGCATGTGTTAGTGGTCCTGTAGAATCTTCAGGATACCAGAACCCGCCTCATTGACAATAAGTCTGGCTGGGTGCCTTCACTAATACCCAAGTCTGTGGATGTATTGAGTAGTTCTATTCTGCTATCTCCACTATCTGCATGGAGTTGGGATAGCATGCTAAAGAACACAAACACGTGGCCAAATATCTGTCAGCAATTACTAAATATCAGTGTACAACAGTGTTTTTTAATAGCTTACTGTATATTAGTTGAATTAGAACACAACTGTGGTGGAAAAATACCTTTTATGCTTTTATGAGCATTGGTGTATTGGCTTCTCGACCAGTGAGGCTTGTTTAAAATAGATTATGGTCTATTCATAATGCTAAAATAATGTGTACATTTGTGTGGAGATGACGGTGGTAAGTTGTATAGACTCATTCATCAGCTGGGTTTATACTTACTTAGCTTTGGGGTTTCAGTTAGATTTCAATGCATGGTGCATTAGAGAGAAGGATCATGTGATTGCTGTCTATTGATGCCATCTTGTCTATTTCAGATGGTGAGACAGGCAGTAGATGAACCCTGAATCACAGAGGTTACATTGAGAGGCCTGGAAATGCCTTTGAATGAGCTATACAGGGCTCAATTAGGGTTTTTTCCTTTTTGTTCTACAATACTTTAATTTTAGTTTGTCAATTCTAATTCAATTTTACACTGATTATCCTTTCATAAGCTTAATTACTATTATTTTCCTAAAGTATCCCCAGAGAGCAGTTATTTTACTGCAGTTATAGAAATCAAAAGCAGAGTAAAATCTAACTCTACCAAAGACTTGTCTTCAATTTTATAAATTATTTTTCCATCTGCTGTATGGAAGACAGTTGCAATGATGCTGACATTTAAGTTGTACGATCTTAGAAAACAAGAGATCAAATGCTTGCCTGGTGTCAGTCTGTCGACATAAGAGTTATACTAGGGATAGATTTGGCCCGATTGGTTTCTAGTTAATATGGCATATGTATGATACCTTTTCAAAAATCAAGCATTAAGAATGCATATTTGATACTTCATTGTATTGCCTGAGATTTTTCTTAGAAATAATGTAAAATGAAATCATAAATTGAAATGCGTAACAGTGCACACATGGGAAAAATATTTAAAATGTCTTTATTTAGGGATAACACTGTTTATGAGAGGTTAGCCAATGAAAATGGTCATATGTTGCACATGCATAATTTTTTATTTTAACCATTTCTTATGCACATATTGCTGTGATATCTCAACACCAAATCATAGAATACTAGAACTGGAAGGGACCTCGAGAGATCATCAACTCCTGGCCCATTCCCTCACAGTAGTACCAATACCATCTATATCACCCCTAAAAGATGTCTGTCTAACCTGCTCTTAAATATCTCCAGTGATGGAGATTCCACAACCTCCCTAGGCAATTTAGTCCAGTGTGTAAGCACCCAGACAGTTAGGGATTTTTTCCTAATGTCCAACCTAAACCTCCCTTGCTGC
This sequence comes from Rafetus swinhoei, assembly GCA_019425775.1. Lineage (NCBI taxonomy): Eukaryota > Metazoa > Chordata > Testudines > Trionychidae > Rafetus > Rafetus swinhoei. The sequence goes on along the minus strand of CM033437.1, from coordinate 181,204,645 downwards.
AATTTAAGCCCATTGCTTCTTGTCCTATCATCAGAGGCCAAGGAGAAAAATGTTTCTCCCTCCTCTTTGTAACACCATTTTAGATACTTGAAAACAGCTATCATGTCCCCTCTTAGTCTTCTCTTTTCTAAACTAAACGAACCCAATTCTTTCAGTCTTCCCTCATAGGTCATGTTTTCTAGACCATTAATCATTTTGTTGCTCTTCTCTGGACCTTCTCCAATTTCTCCACATCTTTCTTGAAATGTGGTACCCAGAACTGGACACAATACTCCAACTGAGGCCTAATCAGTGCAGAGCAAAGCAGAAGAATGACTTCTCATGTCTTGCTCACAACACCCTATTAATGCATTCCAAAACCAATCCCAAAAGAGACACCTGCGGAACCCCACTTATTATGCCCTTCCAGCATGACCGTGAACCATTAATAACTGCTGTCTAAGAACAGTTATCCATTCAGTTATGCACCCACATTAGAGTAACCCCATCTAGGTTACATTTTCCTCGTTTATTGATAAGAAGGTCATGCGAGACCATATCAAATGCTTTACTAAAGTCTGGGTATACCATGTCCATGGCTTCTCCCTTATCCACAAAACTTGTTATCCTATCAAAGAAAGCTATCAGATTGGTTTGACATTATTTGTTCTTTACAAAATCCATGCTGGCTGTTACATATCACTTTACTATATTGCCCCTGCATATTTGTGTTATTTGTTTATATTCATCCTTTATAATTCGATCTCATTTCCACTTTGTATACTCCTCCTTTTAGATTTTTAGATCATGTAAGATCTCCTGGTTAAGCCAAGATGGTCTCTTGCCATATTTTCTATCTTTCTTTCACAGTGAAATAGTTTGCTTTTGGGCCCTTAATAATGTCCTTTTTAAAAATGGCCAACTCTCTTCAGTTGTTTTTCCTCTTAGTCTTATTTCTGATGGGACCTTACCTATAATCTCTCTGAGTTTACTAAAATCTGCCTTTCTGAAATCCATTGTCTCTATCATGTGATTCCCTTCCCATCTTGCTAAGAGAAAGATATTTTTCTACTTGCACTTGCCTCAGAATCACTAATGCACAATATGTATGAATGAATATCTATGAGAAACTGAGATGATCCCCAAAATACCCTTTAAGAACTTGTTGCACTTAAAACTGATAAGGGAAGCACAGTCATTTCTGCTTAAAGGTCTAGGATGGGAAAGAGAGCGGTATTTGGTGACAAAGGTAAAAATTATTGGTGTTCCTCATGCACTGAAGACAACAAAAGGTGTTGGAGGAATCTCCATACAAGAAAGGAAGAAGATGAACATTTTTCATGTAGATTCTGGTTCATGAGCAATGTGAAACAATCATATTTGCAAGGATTGTTTGATGTTGGCCTTTACTACACAAATTGCATGCCACAATCTGTGAATCACACATGTACCAAATGTAACACAGTTTAAAGAGTTCCAATATTAGTTCCCTGCTAGGAGTGTAAAATCTTTTCTTCCTTTTAACTACCCTTGTGGCCAACACTAGTGAATCTTGCTTTATCTGGAATGAGGATTCTTACTGTGTGATTGAGAGATTTAAAAAAAAATAGGCACAGGGTATGGAGTCTCAAAATATATGTGGAAGGCTCACTGAAAAATCTCAGATGTGATCAATTTCATCCCTAGATGATACAATGCGCAAGAGGAATATGCATATTAATGATAAACAGCTGGCTTATGCATCACATCTGTAAGAGTCAAGTGACCCTGGAAAGGAGAACTATCTAGGGCATTGTCGATCTTATCACCACATCATTGTCGATCTTATCATCAAGAAGATCACAAGTGTTTTCTTCTGTTTCCAGCTAGCCTGGACATTTCCCCATGTCTCTTGAAGGAGGACTTAGCCAAAGCAATCTTCAAATTTAGATTTCTGAAATATATTTGGCTGAAGGATACATGAACTCTCCAGCTATTTCAGCATGCCATAGCACAACCACAAAAACATATCACACTGGTGCTCTGTATATTCCACTGGTACTTGTTTGTTTCTTGGTCCACTTCAAGATTTTGGGTTATAGAATTGTTCACTATGTCTGCAACCTACCACAACATCTATGCATCATGGAGATATTACTGCTTATTGAGCCCAACGTAAAATATTCAGGAATCAGAAGCAGATTATTTTTGTTGGAAGGTCTTCAGTTTTGGAACATCTTATCTTGGAGCAGGAGTATGAACATGATCATTCTAGGGCACAGTGCAAGAATCATTTTTCTGTGCAAGTCTTTTCTGCATAAAATTGGTAAAAATAACTGTCTGACCACTTCCCTTACAAATACTAATGAAAATTAATAACAACTGAAACAATGATAAAGAGTAGGGGGTGGGGTGGGGGGGGAAGGAGGGTTGCAGAAAAAGTTCACTATGATGTTTAATCTTTCATTTAAGGTGGATGTATAATTGGCTGGATAACCATTCTCAGTGAGTAGTTATTAATGGTTCAGAATCATGCTGGAAGGGCATAACAAGTGGGGTTCCCCAGGGGTCTCTTTTTTGGACCATTTCTGTTCAATATCTTCATCAACAATTTAGATATTGGCATAGAGAATATGCTTATTAAGTTTGCAAATGATACCAAGTTGGGAAGGGTTGCAAGTGCTTTGGAGGATAGGGTCACAATTAAAAATGATTTGGACAAACTAGAAAAATAGTCTGAAGTAAACAAGATGAAGTTTAATAAGGACAAATGCAAAGTACTCCACTTAGGAATGACGAACCAGTTTGACATATACAGAATTGAAGCGACTGTTTAGGAAGGAATACTGTAGAAAGGAGTCTAGGGGTCATAGTGGACCACAAGCTAAATATGAGTCAACAGTGTGACACTGTTCCAAAAAACCAAACATGATGGGATGCATTAACAGGAGTGTTGTAAGCAAGACATGAGAAGTCATTCTTCTGCTCTACTCTGCATTGATTATGCCTCAGTTGGAGTATTGTGTCCAGTTCTGGACATCACATTTCAAGAAAGATGTAGAGAAAGTCCAGAGAAAAGCAATACAAATGATTAAAGGTCTAGAAAACATGAGCTATGAAGGAAGACTGAAAGAATTGGGCTTGTTTAGTTTAGAAAAGAGAAGACTGACAGGGGACATGATAGTAGTTTTAAAGTATCTAAAATGGTGTTATAGGGAGGAGAGAGAAAAATTGTTCTCCTTGGCTTCTGATGATAGGACAAGAAGTAATGGGCTTACATTGTAGCAAGGGAGGTTTAGGTTGGATATTAGGATAAACTTCCTAATTATCAGGATGGTTAAACACTGGAATGAATTGCCCAGGGAGGTTGAGGAAGCTCCATCACACGAGATATTTAAGAGCAGGTTGGCTAGACATTTATCAGGGGTGATCTAGATGGTGCTTGGTCCTGCTGGGAGGGCAGAGGACTGGACTCGGTGGCCTCTCAAGGTCCCTTCCTGTTCTAGTATTCTATGATTCTATGAAAAGTGCTTATTAAATGAGAGGACTCTTTGTTGTGGTCTGTGCATCCTGCTGGTATAAATAGAACTGACAAACAATCCAAGTCTGAGTCTCCAAAGAAAGGTAAATCTGAAAAAATCCAGCAGTCTCTCATCAAGACTTTGTATATATGAAGTATTTTCCAACTACCCAATTTGATCTTTTATCTCAAGGTATATGTGAGCTCTCTAGAAATGTGAGGGAAGTCAAAACTCATTTGACCTATTTAGATAACGAAGTATGAAAAACTGACATAGAACCAGTCTTGAAATGAATTAAGACCTTGGAAAAAGATCATGCTGCAATAGTTGGTGATTAGTGGGGTTCCCTGGAAATTTTTAAAAAATATACACGATTATCATTCTTCAGAATACACATTCTGAGTTACTAGGCGTGGATCCCAGGTTGCCTTCCCTGAAGAACGAAAGAACTCAGTGAGTGGCAAGAGAGAAAGCAATAATAATCACAAACCCATCATCTTTAAATTACTCTGATTTAATGACAAAGACAAGTTGATGTCTGGTACTAGGCAAAAAGAAACTCTTAAGTATAAGGCTTTTAAAAGTTCTTTAGATCCAGTCTTCTTTGTAAATTTAAGCAAGAGAGGGGCACTTAATGTCATCAAATGAGCTCTTGGGATAGGATATTAAATATAGTCTCAGATATCCTGCAATCATCATAATGAAGCTGACAAACTCTGAAATACTTCAGTGCCTTGTTGGCTGCATGGCAGGCATTACAGGAATTGAGAGCAGATCTCACTAAGGATAACAGCATGATCCTCTGATAAAGGAAATGGAAATGGAGAGTTTGAGAACTGAAAAAAAGAATCTGAGAAAACCAGGCAACTTGTGAACATGTAGTTTGCATATTTCAAATAATGTAGAATGTTATAACGATCACTGTTTAAATTATGAATATAGATATTTAGACTGGCTAGTAAATCAATACTTTCAATATATTAACACGCCAACATTGATATATCTATTTACTAATAATAACTACATTACTCTTAGTAAAGAAACAAGGTAGGTGAGGTAATATCTTTCTCACCAGCAGAAGTTGGTCCAATAAAAGATATTACCACACCTACCTTGTCTCTCTACTATATTGAGATCAACATGGCTGCAACGATACTGCATACAACAGTGGAATATATTATTCTTATAACATGTCTACTTACATTTTATCTATATTTGTAAATCTCTTTATAAGGTTATAATAGATACACGATGCCAATATATTCATAGCTATTTGTGTGTTATTTGTGACTACAGAACCTTATATGGGCATTTGTATGTTTATTTTTATGTTTTTACCCATCACCCTTCTCTTTGGGAGGAACAGCTGGGGCCAGGCAGCACAGTCCTTGGCCCTCCTCCCCCCTCTGGGAGCAGTCATCTGTGCCAAGCAACACAGCCTCTTGCCCTGCCCTCCACCCCTGGGGAGAGCCACGTGGGCTGGGCAGTGAAGCCCCTGCCCTCACCTCCCTAGGAGATGCAAGATAGGCAGTGCAATCCCCAGCCATCCACCTCCAGGATGAATGCAACCCCTGACTTCCTCCCCTCTCCCCATGACAGCACACTCCTGGCCCCCCTGGGAGGAGCATACCTGGTGAGCCGCCCCAGGCCTCCTAGTCCTGATTCCTGCACCCCCAACCCTCTGCCCTGAGCCCCCACAATAACCCAAGCAATGACAGTTAAATCCTCTAGTAGTAGATATATAGATAGATACAAAATAAAAAACCATGTATGGTGGTTATATAATATAATAAATATTCATATTTATTTGCACACATGTTATCATTTGTGCCACTTTCTTAGTTTATTGATATAAATATTTGCATATTTTTGCATAATGGAATTTATATACTACACTTAAACCACTTTTCATCTGGCAATCCTGGGAAACAGGGTATGTTGGATTAAAGATTTTACCAGGTCAGTGAGGGCACTGCGAGGTCTAGGCATGAGGGGTTGAGACTGAGGTATTTGCCTGGTGTCCTGCTCCCAGGGGCACATGTGGCTCTGCATCCCCCCTCTCCCCCTTCCCCTTCCCCCCCCCCCCCCCCCCCCATCACCACTGTTCCTTGAATTAGGGCATACAGCTGGACTTCCTCATTATAGTAAATGCTAGAGAAGTGATAGTTTCAGTGGGCAAACTTGTCTCATATAGTATATGAATGTCATAAAGTATATCCACATTTTGGAAGAAAGTATGTACCAATCAGAATAGAGGCAACCCCTACGATAAGCCTTGGTGTTGTAGGCTTTCTATAGGATATACCCTATTGGAATAATAAATGCCAAGAAATGGATTTGTGTGGTGTGGCACTGACAGTAGCTAAGAGTAATTTGATGAAAACAGAAATTTGCTACTCCCCTGACGTCCTTTCATTTGTCTAACTGGTTAAATAATGGAAAAGATGGCAATCTATAGAGGCACAATATCAAACTATGAAGACACTTTCATGAGAGCATTACAAATTGATTCCAGGTAGCCCTCATTCTCTTGTTGAAGGGGTATTGATAAGGAATTATTTATAAACATTCAGGAGTAGTTATCTCTGAATTTTTCATATGGTGATGATGTTATTAAATCCATTCTCCTGTTGTGTTTTCTTATGTCTGAATGGTTGTATTAAAACACCTGAAAAATAAAGTTAAAAAGTATATCCACTTAATGCCACCTTTGCTTTGTGATAGCAACACTCATGTCAGGAAAGTAAAGTAATAGTCATTTACTCTCTAGTTCATTAATCATTTTCCTGTATTTATGTGTTTTCAAAAAGGAAAGAAATCTGGCCCAAGCCCTTTAGGCAATCGGGCTGGTGGTTGGGGATGGGGGGGTGGAAAAGGAGTCAGGGCAGAGCTTTGGGACTGTGTGGGGGCAGGGCAGGAGGCTGGGGGCATGAGAAAATGATGGTTTGGGGGTCAGGATGGTCCCATCTGATTGGGCTTTTCCTCCCCTCAGCCTCTCAGCACTAGGCAGCAGGGGCCTTCTGTCTCCCCCTAGCTGCCAGAGGCCTTTTCTCTTCCCCCAGCCCATCTGGTAGCCAGGGGTTTTCTGTCTCCCCCCCCAGCACCCCTGGCCAGCATGGGCCTTCACTTCCCCCTACCTGCCCCCTGGCACTGCAGCCAAGGGCGAGGTGAGCAGGGGTTTGGGACACGGGGGTTACTTACCCAGTATGGTGGCAGACAAGATGGTGGAGCCCCAGCCTCACTGGCCACTGTCTCCAGTGGTCTCTCTGCAGTATTGCTCTCCCCTGTGTGCTCGCTGCTCCCAGTGCCATTCTCACTATCGCATCTCTACTCTCTGTGCTTTTCCCTTTCCATTTTATGGGAAACAGTCCCATTCCCTACACGTCCCATTTTTTTGGAAAAATCAAACCATGACCTTGCTTTAAGTTAAGATAATAGAAAGCTGCATTTGGTGGTTCTAACTCTTACTGTTTAGGAGGAGTTCTTGAACAAATGGACTCACTGACAGACAGATTACAAATACCTAATGTTTTATATATATAGTATGAATAATAAACATGTGCTTATGCTCTCCTCCTTAATAAAAAATGCTCTCCTGAATCTGGGCCACATAGGATAAAAATGTCATAATTCCTTAGAAAACTGTATTGAGTAAAAGGCATTCACAATAGAAATAGATAGATCTCTTAACTGCATGAAAAATATACAGGGCACTATGTTTAAAAGTTTATCAATTTTTTTCAGGGAACTTTGATTGAAACAAGGTTTCTATCTGAAAAGATAAAGTCAACACACCATCGAGTGCCAAATAACATAATGCTAAAGGATATGGTCTGCATTTTCTCTAAATTACTGTATCAATATTGGTTTAAATCATTGTCATCATGTTTATCTCCTATCACACAACAATTATAACCTAAAATGTGTTGTTTCATTCACTCATTTGGGCTAAATAGTGTGACTGGAAAAGTGACTGCAAATATTTTCCTACCAGTTTTTGCATACACTCTTCTGAGGATCTTGATCTTAAACATGTGGCCTTGAATTCTGTAGTGTTTCTAAGTAAAGTAAACACAGACATATCTTTTTCATTGTTAGAGTCTCTTCCATTAAGCATTGACATTTTGTTGTGCTGGTGCCAAATTTTAAATTTGTAAATTTTCCAACTAAAAGTATTAAAAACTACTGTAGTAAAAGCCTGGAATGAAAAGCCTCTTTTTATATGAAAAATATATCATTGCTCCTCACTTTTAGCCTTGGACTGATGCATATGCCATCTGTATTTTTAAGGAGAAAAGTACTGTAACAAAGAGCAAAAAATAGAGCTTTGAAACATAATGGCTTGGTCACTCTGTGTGCATGGTAAATGGGATATCATTCTTGGGAAAGAACTCCCCGGGCCTGTATCTAACAATCCCGGGGGAGAATAAATCACAATGGGGCTTTGGACTCATTTATTCCTATGCAATAGAAATAAATAACAATAATTGTCCTAAATTTTGTTAAAAACACTGCTAGTTATTTTATAAACAAAATACTTCTTGGGTACATTCACCAGTTTTTAACTTTCAGAAAAGTTCTCAAATTACATTTTTTCCCCCAACATGACTGCACCAACCCAATAAGCAGGAGGGATGGCTGAAAGAATGTAATAATGCCTCAGGGCTGGGAATTAGAAGAGGTCAAGTTGCTGGAAAAGGGAACAAAAGGACAGTGTGGTAACACTGATTCTTCCCCACAGAACTTGATGAGTGTAAGGCTTTAAAAGGAGCAGCCATGTGTGTGAAGTCCCTTTTACATGGAGCAGGCTGAGGCAACACCCACATTCCCTCCATTTTTGGTGGTGAAATACCAGGTGCCGTGAGCATTGTACTAGTCACCCCTTTATTCAGGGGGGCTGGAAGTAATTTTCCCTTTACACTTTATTAACCTATGTGGACTTAATATTTTTTTGCCTTCCCCACATTGGGTTTGGGGAGGACTTGTTGATGTCTGACATAAGTGGGATGGGTTATATGTCACAATTCATTATACAAGTGTGGGCTGAATGACCAGTGCAGGTATTCCATAGAGAAGGGAAACTGTGACTGGTAAAGGACTTAAAAGGAGCAGTTTGTTTGTATGAATGGTATGTCAGGGAGACAATCCCTCTTTCTTATATTCCACCTTGACCCACCTATGAGGGAGTAGGTGGATGGTGAGGTTAAAAGAGTAATTAAAATCATATCCAATGTCTCCTGTCCGCCTTTCAGTGTAGCTGGACAATTTGCAACACAATTTAAATTAACAACTTCAATTTTAAAGATATAAGATAAAGTTTTCAAAACTGCTACATAACTTAGAAGCCAAAGTTCCATTTTCAAACGGGTCTTAAGACAATTGATTTATCATGAGACCTAGGCTCATAAGTGCATAAGTCACTTTTGAAAATGGGACTTGGGACTCATAAGTTAATTAGGCATTCTGAAAATGTTCACTCCATGTCTTTACCTGAACATAGCATAACAAATTATTCATGACAGAATGCTTTGTTGTAACTTGTAGCCTATATGCTAGGGGTGGCTGCCAGATGCTTTGTTTACCTACACGCTCTCAGATACAGCCACAGTCAGCTCCCAGTGGCCATGGTTCACCATTCCCAGCCAATGGGAGCTGTTGGAAATGGTGACCTGGCCCACGCCACTTCCTGCAGCTCCCATTGGCCAACAACAGTGAACTGTAGCCACTGGGAGCTTCAAGCAGCCGTACCTGCAGATGTTCAGGTAAACAAAGTGTCTAAGTCTGTCAAACTGCATCCGGCCTGCTGCAGGTCACATTATTCTAGCCAACTAGCCACACTCAGCTGGCCAAATACTGTGTTGGACACCATGGCTGTAGAGAGCATATTTTGGATTTCACAGTCAAATATATATTCTATGTGGTTAAATCTTTATATGTGTCTTAGATATGCTTGACACAGCTGTGTGGGTGAAAGGGGAATTTTAAGATACTTTTGCACTCCCTAGATCAGTGGTGCTCAACTCATTTCAGTCCACGGACCACCAGGCCAATCAAAAAATTTTCGTGGACCACCTCCTTTTTGAGACTGCATGTGCTGACAGATTTGGGTAACTCCCAGTCACGCTGGCCTAAAATTTCTCTATGGTAGTCACGTCATGTGACTTTGGACAATGTTCCTGTGGACCACCAAAAAGGTCACCATGGACCACTAGTGGTCCATGAATCACCAAATTGAGAACCACAGCCCTAGATCCTGGAGCAGGCAAGGATCAGTGTTGACCACAATGTAACTGAGAGCAAACTATGAGTTGCTCTAAGTTCTGCCTAGCTGCCCATGGCTCCAAGGAGCCATTCTGACAGCCAAGAATCGCAAGGGCATAATCATGCTCAGGCATGTATCCTTCTCTTCTGGAAGACTTATGAATCAGAATCGGGGTAGCTAAACCAGCTGTATTCTGTCAAGACATTCACTTTACAAATGGAAAAATTCCTGGGAGCCAGGAATTTTGGATTTGGAGCTGCTTTATGCTGCTGGAGAAGTCCTTGAATTAGCTAAGTGTGTGATGAAGAAATAAAGTCCGGTGAACACAGAAAGGTAGAGGAAAGTTGAACCAAATTAGCAAGAACCTAACAAATCTGCTTTTGCATTTAGACAAGTGTATAAAAAGCATATTTATAAAATATTGATTAAAATAACAGAAATTTGATTTGTAATAACTTATGGCCATTTTAAAATCAATTCTCATTTATGTTTCAGCCAACCAATGCAACACAATGAGAATAATAATAAACTCACTCAGTACTTGCTGAGAGTTCAATGTATTAAATTGTACCTTCAGGCACAAGTGGTAAATTCATACAAAATAAGTACATTAAAATGACAAATAAAAAGAGAAATATAATTTCATAGTTCAATAGGAATAAAAATAATATATAACAAGGGAAGAGATACACAATATGAAAGGTACAAAATCAGCACAAAGATAATTCATGAATGAAAAATCTTAGTAAGCTTTAGTTTGCAGAATCATCATTTCTCTGGCAGAAAAGTAATGTAAACAATGGAAATGTGCTGCTTTATACAGTGTTACAGAAGTATAGCTAGTTGTAAAGCACCATGGAAAGTTATAGCTCTGATTAAAATGACTATTAAAATTAGATGGCAGGCAGACACAAATTCATTCTTATAATATCAATCAACTACATCTTTGTATTCCAGATATGATTTTGGTGCATGCTAGTGGTGAATAAGTCAATTGCTGTCTATTATTTGATCATGGCTAGGATTCCTGACTTGACGTGTCAATGAGATCTGCCTGGATGACATTGCAGAGTAGTAATTATCTAAATTTAACAGAGAATAGTCAGTTAATTATGAGCATAGAGAGGGACTGAAGGATGGTGTAGTTGCATTGGTTGAATGTGACTTCAAGTGTGCATTCAAGATTTCCCCCTCCAACAAAGAATTGGTCACATTGTAGAAGAGTCATACCCTGATTGTCTGATAGAGTTGATTATATCCCTGCTGGTGCTGGGCTTACCACCGCGGTTTTCCTAGGCAACTTCAATAGCATGGGGAAAACTGTAAAATAATCGTCAGACTCAGAGCAGACTAGTCATGGGGTGGATTGGAATTGGAGATTAAATTCTGTAAAGGTCAAATCATTACTTACCTCATTACCTTTTCAGTTACAGCACACCTAGGCTCGCTTGGGGTGGAGAGCCTATTTCATTAATCACAGTCAGTTTAAAGACTTGATTGGGTTGCTGAGTGCTCTGAGGGGAAACTACTACACATCTGCTAAGAAACTTTCTTGATAACTTTATAATGTATGATGCCATAACTGTGTGTTCATACATAGGCTCCTAAATGCTTCCTGAGTAATTAACAAAAGATTGTCTTGGTTGGTTGTTTTTATTTAATTTTTTTTGTTGGAGAGAATTTTCTTCATTAAAAAAAATGTTCAATAAATTGCTCAGTGGCAGAAGACCCAGCTGCATCAGAAAACTTCAAAGGCGCAGTGAAAGAACCTTGCGAGATGGGCAGTGATGAACTGTTTCCTACCACTATATGTTTCCCTCCACCACTCTCCACACTTATCTCCAGTTTTGCTTTCTATCTGCTGTTTCCAGTTCCCCCAGACAGGACTGATCTATCCGGTCCCCATGTAGTTTCCATAATTAGAGCCCAAATCCCCACAATGGCCATGCATATTTCAAAGTGCATGTCAGGCCAAGGAACACTTTGTAAAGCAAGAATCAGCCAGACTAGTCAAAGGTGTGATTCTTCATCTACCACCCAAAAATAATAAAGTAAATTTTGTGCTTCTAGACCAAGTGATTTTGAAGATAAGAGTGCCAAAATAAACTTATGCCACCATCAAAAACAACAAATAGAGAATCTTCCAAAAGTGAAACCAATCTCATTTTTTGTCTATTCAAAAGTAGGAATACTGGAAGTAGCACCATTGCTTGCTGGTCAGTCACCATATAAACTATTACGAATTTGTGAAAACTTGCCCTCTCTTCCATAAGATGAAAAGGAAGAACAGCCCTTTGTACATATTTACAATATATTCTCTTCCAACTTTGCTATAAAAAAGTCTAGTGACGATTTGCTGATTCATATTTCAACAGGTTCCTTAATAAATAAGAAACACCTGGTCAAGAGCAAAGCTCAGCATCTAGCAATACAGAATAAACATAAAAGCATTCTATCTAATACAGAACCAAAAGTCCTTTTTGAAAATGCCTGCTTTCAATGTCTTCCAAATCAGCATAAATAATGCATAAAAAAAGTTCAGTTACTTTACTGGATATATTGCTGGTTAAATAGACTGCCATTCACAAAAATAAAATTGAAAATTAAAAAAAAGCCTATAAGAAACTAATGAAGATTCAAAACCAATTATTTCTGTAATTTAGAAAAATGATGCATTTAATTATCTACTGCTATATTTGTACGATCTGTTTGCATTTATTATTATGCTGCTTTTCTTTTTCTGGTGACTTGAGGTTATCATTTTCTATTGCATGTGACTAGACCTAAAATATACATTTTAAATTAGATCTGTGTAATGGTAGTTGTTACATTCAATGAAATCTTCAATTCAAAAATATAGTTTAAACTTCAGATATATTTATACAAATATAATAGGGATAACAAGTATGTACAATCATCAGCACAGCAATGTATGGAGACCAATTATTTTGGGGGCTTAATCTTAAATTGATTCCAACATATACTGTATGCTGTCTTGTTCCAGTCTACCTATTTGGGGACAAATACTTCAATTTTGCCTGAAAAGGAATGTTGGGAAGGCCATATCTACAAGCTATCACTTTGGACCATATCTCCATCTAGAAGGTGGGGCTTATAATGGAGCAGCCTTAAAAAGTGTATGAGTCCGTGGATCACTGGCCTTGCATGTGCTAGACACTTCCTTTGCATCTATCCAGGACCTCTGAGATTTGATTCTTCCTGTAATTGTTCTTTCTTATGCACACACATCCACTCTGTGGCTCAAAGGTAGGATCATAGAATCATACAATACCAGAATTGGAAGGGACCTTGAGAGACCATCAAGTCCAGTCCCCTGCCCTCACGGAAGGAACAAACACCACATCATCCCTGATAGATGTCTATCCAACCTGCCCTTAAATATTTCCAACGATGAAGATTCCACAACCTCCCTAGGCAATTTATTCCAGTCAGTTAGAAGTTTTTCCTAATGTCCAACCTAAACCTCCCTTGCTGCAATTTAAGCCCATTGATTCTTGTCCTATCCTCAGAGGCTAAGGAGAACAATTTTTCTCCCTCCTCTTTTTAACACCCTTTTAGATACTTGAAAACTGCTATCATGTCCCCTCTGTCTTCTCTTTTCTGAACTAAACAAGGCCAATTCTTTCAGTCTTCCCACATCAAGTTTTCTAGACCTTTAATTATTTTTGTTGCTCTTCTCTGGACCTTCTCCAATTTCTCCACATTTTTCTTGAAATGTGCTGCCCAGAACTGGACACAATACTCCAACTGAGGCCTAATCAGTGCAGAGTAGAGCTGAAGAATGACTTCTCATGTCTTGCTCACAACACTCCTCTTAATGCATCCCAGAATCATGTTTGCAGAATCACATGTTAACTCATATTTAGCTTGTGGTCCACTATGACCCCTAGATCCCTTTCCGCTGTATTCATTCCTATTCATTCACTTCCCATTCTGTATGTGTGAAACTGATTGTTCCTTCCTAAGTGGAGTACTTTGCATTTATCCTTATTAAACGTCATTCTGTTTACCTCAGACCGTTTCTCCAGTTTGTCCAGATTAATTTGAATTGTGACCCTGTAATTTAACCCTAAAATGGTTGGGGAGAGAATCACTGATGATCTTAGAATGGTTTAAGCACCACATTGATTCCCAAGTGACCTCAATGATAACGTATTACAAAGAACAATAAGTACAATTATTCCTTCTGGTTGTACTCCCCATAGTTGTGTGTGGTGAATCTCTATTATATGTGGTGGTGAAGGTTGTGTGCCCCGTTGCTGACTTTCTGTTCTGTGTTATCCCCATTGACTCTCTTCCATGAGATATGGGTCTTGTAATTGCTGCAATCTTGCTCTATGTTCCTGTAACTACTCTAAGTTGCTGGTCGATCTGGTTAAAAGCTGGAGTCAGGAACTGATGTCCAACGAGAGACCACTGTTTTAGTGAAACGGTGACCTTATGAATAATTGTACTTAATCTTACATAATTATAGATGAGACTTTTTATATTAGCTATCTCTGTATATACAAAGATTACTGTTTTAAATTTCACTGACATCATATTCTTCCCATTATATTTTTGGTGAAATTCTGGCCAACAGTTGGACAAAGGCATAACAAATCAGAAAACTCCTTTGTGTATAGACAGTGTGATGGCTTGGGAAAACTCTCTGTACAATTTATGAATTTTATATAAGATTATGAATTTTCTGTACATATTAGTAGCACGCTGCGAATTCCATTTTGAATGTGCAGCCTTTTGTTATCTCTGTTGTTGTTACAATTCCACGTTGAAATGAAATTGCAACAGAAATAGTGACAAAGGCCTAAAAATAGAGGGTCATTTAACTTAAATTCTAAACTATTAGAAAGTAATTGCTCTAAATTCCAAATTAATGAAGAACAGAAGAAACTTTAGGACTAATGTGAGTGATGTCCCTCACAATGAAGGACACCTGAATGGTAAGTTTAGGTCTGCATGTGTTCCAAAAGCCAGATAGGAATAGTCACTATATAACGAAAGATTTAGCAATTGTACTGAAGTGATTGAAAGAAATGTTTTATGTAACATTTATTTTGTTTTGATTCTGTTGTATTTGCTTAACTTGTCTATCTCACTTTCTCTTCCTATTTATATAAGAAAATAACTTATACTGTTGTGAAGGATTAGTAACAAAATCTATTATGGGAAAAGTTTATGCACATTGTGCAGAATTCCTGGTTAGTTTTGCTTTTTTGCAATAACTATTTTTAATTAAAACACATGCAAAATGGGTAGCATTTTATTTATATTACACTATGCTAAGATTCCAAGTGGTGATTATATTTTTAATAATATGTCAGAATGTTTTTAATAAGCTAAGACTTTGTGTCAGTTTTCATTCTGATACTGGTTTACAGCCACATTATAATTTCCTAATCAGGAGGGGTTTCAGTGGCAACTCAATATATCTTTGACTACTGCTATGAGTAGGCACCATAATAATATTATCTTTTACTAGATTATTCAACTATAAAGCAGGATTGATATTGTACTAATTGAAAAATGATGTACAATCAGTATTCCATATTCAAACATCAGACAATAACAGTATATTCTATTGGGGACTTCTGAACATCATTATGAAATGCTGAGAACAGCATTTTCAACATACATTTTATATCTGTGATGATAAAGAATGTATACTTGGCTTCTAACAAAATTCCTTGAGGTCCTTGCTTGTATAATTAGGATAGATATAAATCAGATTTTAGTAAAATCATATGGCTGTTTCAATAAAGCAGCTAAGAAAGCAGCTACATCAAAAGGCAAGTACTGTAGAATATAGACTAGAAGGTTATTCAAATTTTGTATTTGTTTTTCTATGTTTTAAAATTAGTTTACAAAGTGAACAAATAGAAAAAGGCAGCGATAGGCTGGACAAGCCTTTGACCTGCATTTGGCTAAACCAGGTACAGGTTGAAACTTCCTGGTCCAGCACCATTGGGACCTGACCAGTCCTGAACAAGAGAATTTGCCAGATCAGGGGAAGTCTCCTACCACCAGCCCCAAGGCCCATCACCTGCTCCTGGCAGGCAGCCCCAACAGGCACCCTGCCTTGCTTTTCCTCACCCCCAATCTGGCTGGGCTGCTTGCCCAGCTGCTGCCAGTTCCCTGGGCAGCACAAGCTCTAGCTCCTGCCATGGTGCTCTGGCCCCATGCATCCAGGAGCAGTCACAGGGCTCTGGCCCTGGCCCCACATTCAAGAGGGCAGCCACGGGCTTGGGTCCAGGATTTGTGCTCCAGGTGTCTGCTGTGAGGGTCCAGCCCAGGGCCCATGCTCCTGGGAGTTGCCAGGAGACTGTGGCCCTGCGATGTCGCAGGGCTCCAGCATCAGCCCCTAGTTCCCAGGGGCTGCCACAAAGCTCCAGCCCCATGCCTACCCATGCTGCTGGGGATTCCAGCCTGGACCTGTGTTGCCACAGGCTGCTAGAGGCTACCACAGGACTCTGGTCCCAGTCTCACAATGGCCCTAGCTGGGCTGCCAGCCCTGTTGCCCCAGTCTTTCCTGGCCCTCCTGCTCTTAAGCTCCAAAGCTCTCTAGTCCAGGAGCATCCATGGTCCTGCTGGACGGCATATGTTGCCAGACTAGAGAGTGCCGGTTTTTGGAGGTACAACCTGTATTTGCTAACAGTGTAATAGAAATTACACATTGATTGATGAAGATATTTGAATATTGCACTCTGATTGGATTGCTCCTCTCTGTCAACATCTTCAGATGCTTAATCATCAAAGCTAAAATTCACTAATGTATTTGAAATCAATCTTAAAACTTTAGTTTGACCGGTTCAATTTATGGTAAAATAGGTGTTTTGGGTTCCAAATTTTAAAACATGGGAAAGAACAGAGTTACCACAGATGAGGATTTGCAAAACTAGTTTTGTACTATAAAATAGGAGTGTTTGGAAGCCAATATTTAGTTTTAGTATTATAACATCCTATCCAATATATACATTCTTAAGGTGTACTGCTATCTCCATATGGAATTATAATTTTTCTACGAATATTACCTGCCCCCTGAAGATTCTGTTGCATGTGCTTCCATTGACAGGCCCACAACACTGATTGACTAACAGTGGAATATTGAGCTGATAGGCACCTTGCTTTAAGTTATGATATAAGAGGATGAGGCATACCTAATTTGGTGGTCTGAGCTCTTACTCTTTAAGAGGAGCTCTTGAACAGACTCACAAACACACAAACTCTTTGAAATATATAGTAGATAAGAAATACTTCAGATAGTAATCTAAGGGGCTTGCAGGTGATACACTATCAGTCCGCCAAGTAAATATACCCTCTCCCTCCAGCATGGCATTGGTTAACACAATATCCTCCAACAGTCCCATGTGCCTCATTGTTCTGTATAGGCTCTGCTGCTAGCAATACACAGACACCTCACAAATGAAAATTCATCTTTGCATAGAGACCAACTTCACTCTTTGGCCACCCAGATTCAAAGTGACAGGGAAAGTTGTAGAATTCTGCTAATGAGTCAATCAGGTGCTCTCCACTAAAGCCCTGCAGTGGGGCTGAAATCTCTTGGGTCCCACAGGACCCACTGCCATAATAGCAGGATCAAGTAAAATGTACTTTGTTGCAAGTGGGACTGACTGGGCACAAAAATCCAGATTGTGGTAGTATACAGGAAATTATAAATCTCTCATCAGCTTGTCACAATCAGAATTTAAGCAATGTAAAGAAAACTTTTATTTTATAAACAAATAAAGATCTTAATACTCAAGTGAGGGATAGAAAGAAATTTGATGTATATTATAACAGCAGTTAAGATAGTTCTACATGGTTTAAGCAAGATTTGTTTTATGCTTCTAACAGTAAAACTTGTGTCAAAATTCCTTTTATACAAAATTATCTGACAAACATTTTTTTATTTGTTTTTGGTGGGTTTTTCTTGTTTTGTTTTTGGAGGTGGGGGGGCTTAGTAGCATGGGGGGAATCTGTCTTTCTTGAGGCATCAAGGAGCTGTAAGGTTTTTGCACATCGGAGCAGGATTAAAAGTGCAAGAAACAATGAGAATTTTGCCATTGACTTCAGAGGGTTCAGGAATTCATAGGTGGTCGGTAAGGGTACATCTACACAGCAGGGCTAAAGTCGAATTAAGCTACCCAACTTGAGCTACGTCAATTGCATAGCTTAAGTCAAAATAGCTTAATTCAATGTTTGGCGCTGTCTACACAGCAGGACGTCAAAAGAAGAACACTCTTCCTTTGACTTCCCTTACTCCTCGTGAAATGAGGGTTACAGGAGTCGGAGTAAGAGGTCCTCCATTTTGCCATTATTTCAAAATAATGGCTTGTAGTGTAGACACACTCTTTGTTATTTCAGAATAACGCAAGTTATTCCGAAATAACACTGCTGTGTAGGCATAGACTAAGTGAGAGTAGTGGGATGAAATTTAATGAAAGGAATATTTTGTTTGCAAAAACCAAGAATGGTGTCCATCTGTGAGATGTTAGTCTCCCAGTGGGAACTTGTGGAAGCTCTCATTGCTTGGAACATGTAAATACAGTCTGACCAAAACACTAGAGAACATGCTATATGGAGCAACTCTCCAATAAATGGGAAATATGTTAAAGAACTCCATGGCTTTTCTGCTATCATGGCTAATTTGGATAGAAAATTTTCCAGCTCAAATTTTCTATCCAAATTAGCCATGATGGCATGAAGAGTTTTAAGAAGTTGCAGGCCTACTTTCTGTTGATAAGAGCCTCAAAAAGATATTGTTTTGCAGATATTAATTGTGGGTGATAATTACTTTGTTAAAAATACAAGATTAAATATTTATTTTTCACTATCAACATTTATTGACTCTCCTGTCTTTGGGGTAGTGTAAAGTTGCCCTGGCATTAGAAACTAATATTGATCAGAACTAAGTTGGTAGTCAATGAATATTAAATTAAGGAATTTTTATCCTCAGAAGGTTAAACTAAGATTTCACCCTGTATAAATTGTTGCATCATCACTATTCTTCTTTGGCTTTGTGCCAGATCTGTTTCATGTTTGCAGACACAGTACTTTTCAATTACAAGAGCAGATGCAGATTTCTGCCTGACTTGGGGTGTGCTTAAGTGATTTATGTTTCTTTCAAGCTATTCAAATGAAAATGAAGACTATAGTTACACAGACATTGCCTTTCATCAGCCTATAGCCTGATCTTCACTTAAAAATTTTCCTGGAATAGCTATATTGGTGTCAGGATGTTGATTTGTTTTTCTCACCCCTGACCAACAATAGCTAGTCTGGCAAAAGCCCTAATGTAGACTAGAGATGAAAGAGATTAATATGTAATATGCTTTACTGCCATGCTTACTGGCTAACCAGTTAACCAGAGGATCCCCCTGCAGCAGCTTAGCCAGCAGGACCCTGGCCCTGATGAGTGGTGGGTGCAGAGAAGTTCCTGCCTCCCAGGGCTGGGTCCAGAGCAGCCCCCGCCATCAGCAGCCAGGGCAAAGCTAAGAAAGGGATAGAAAATAAGACCCAGAATATCTTACTGCCCCTGTATAAAACTATGGTACGCCCACATCTTGAATACTGTGTACAGATGTGGTCTCTCACCTCAAAAAGATATTTTGGCCTTGGAAAGGGTTCAGAAAAGGGCAACTAAAATGATTAGGGGTTTGGAACGGGGTCCCATATGAGGAGAGGTTAAGCGACTGGGACTTTTCAGTTTAGAAAAGAGGAGACTGAGGGGATATGATAGAGGTGTATAAAATCATGAGTGGTGTGGAGAGGGCCGATAAAGAAAAGTTATTTATTAGTTCCTAAATAGAAGAACTAGAGGACACCAAATGAAATTAATGGGTAGCAGGTTTAAAACTAATAAAGAAAGTTCTTCTTCACACAGCGTGTAGTCAGTATGTGGAACTCCTTGCCAGAGGAGGCTGTGAAGGCTAGGAATATAACAGAGTTTAAAGAGAAGCTAGATAATTTCATGGAGGTTAGGTCCATAAAGGCTATTAGCCAGGGGATAAAATGGTGTCCTTGGCCTCTGTTTGACAGAGGCTGGAGAGGGATGGCAGGAGACAAAGCGCTTGATCATTGTCTTCGGTCCACCCCCTCTGGGGCACCTGGTGCTGGCCACTGTCAGCAGACAGGATACTGGGCTAGATGGACCTTTGGTCTGACCCGGTACGGCCGTTCTTATGTTCTTATGTTCTAACAGCCCCTGTAACTGCCACCAGGAAAATTTGAACTTGGGACCTCTGGAGCTTAATATAGGAGCCTTTGTCTGGAGCCTCTACCTTTTGAGCTAAAAGCCTCTCATCCAATGCTGTAGAGGTCTAAGTGCCACTGCATGGGACGGTGAACTACACTAGGTGGATGGGTTACATACTTCCCCTAGGAGAGGAAGCGCATCCCGAGCTTCAGAGACCCAGTTGAGATCCCGGATGAGCCCCCACTTGTAACCCACCACCGAATGGATTTGAACCTGGGTTCTCTGAAGCTTAGTATAGGCGCTATTTGAGCTAAAAGTGAACTGGCTCTCAGCCATGCTGTAGAAATCTCTTGTTCTTATCTGTTGCTGTGGTCTAGGTACCACTGCATGGGACAGTGAACCACACTAGGGCTATGTCTAGACTGCAGGCTTCTTTCAGAAGAAGCTTTTCCAGATGAGATCATATGAAAAAACTTCTTCCGGAAGAGAGCATCCACACTGAATGGACGCTATCTCGCATGTAAACTGTGATTACTATGGACGGAGTGGCCACTAGGGCACCTGTGCTTTTTCCTCTTCCCTCTTCTTTGGAAAGAACTCCCTCTTCCCCGTCCACACACACCCTTTTCCAAAAGAGCTCTTTCAGAAAAAGGCTTCTTCCTCGTAGAAAGAGGTTTACCAATGTCGGGAAAAAAAAACCCTCTGTTCTTTTGATTTTTTTTGAAAGAACACAATTGAGTATGGACATAAGTGAAGTTTTTTTGGAAAAATGGCCGTTTTTCCAAAAAAAACCTCTGCGGTGTAGACATGTGGATGGATTACACCCCTACCACCTGCAATGAGCTGGAGCTGGACCAGTGCAGCCCCCGTGGTGACGGCGAGCTGGAGCCAGAGCCACCCACAGCTGGTGGTTAACTGGTTAAACAAATCATTTAACTAGTTAACTATTCTGTGCAGTTTTTATATCCCTAATATAGGCGGAGTTAAACCAGGAAAAAATAAACCCTGGGAAACTAGTGTGAACTGTACCAGCTACAGAAGTCATTTCTGCTAAGGGACTTGCCAGCATATCAATACCAGTATAACTATACCAATAAACCCTTTCAAGTGTAGACAAGTCATACCTCTCACCATTCTTACATATCATGCTTTCAACTTTCAACTGCAATATCAGTATTAGATTGCTGGAACAGAAATGGAAAAACTAAATGATTTCTAGCAAGTTTCTTGTTTTTGTTGAGTGAACTAAACCACCAGCAGCAACTGTAGCACTATATAATCTTTTAAATAGGCACCTTGGAGATGGACTTCACTGTATTATTATGAGCTATTAAACAGATGTTGGATGTAAGCTGAATTATAGCCTGTTGCTTCTTGATGTGATATTTTTGGGAGGGGGAGTAGTGAAAGGAAGGGGCTGCCAATAACATGGATGAGCCATGCTGCATTCTCTCCTGTATTTATAGTGTCTTGTTGGGACAAGAGGGAGAAAATATAATGCAGCATGTTAAATCATCACAGTGCATCCTCACTGCAGGCCAGGATAGGGAAAGCACCCCCTACATTTCCTTCTCTGAGTTCTTTCTCTGAAATACATGCAATTTCTGGGAGCTGTAGCTGAAGGAAGGAAATGTGGGCCATAGTTGAATCATGCAAGTATGTTGATAGGCTCAGTTGAGAGCATGCTAATGCCTTGATTTAGCACAGATTTAAGACAGAAATGGCATTCTACTTTTAGCAAAATAATTCCCCAAACACTTTTCTTCCAAATTTATTTTTGTTGCAGAAGGTTGTTAAGGGTGTTTTGTAGTTCTTTATGCTGTAACAGGCAAAAGCAAATGGAAAATGCAGCTCTGAATTGCAAATACTCCCTTAATTTACCAGTGCAAACTCTTTTTTTTAATTCTCTTCATTACAAAAAAATCTGGGTACCAGGTAGCAAGATATGACAGTTGCTGTAAATAACTGTTAATGTCTCATTAGATAATCAGCATGCTAAGGTCATCATATGAGTATTTCCTAAAGAAAACAAAGTGTTTTATCCTGCTCAGAAGTAAACCCTACTTTGAGGAGAAATGAGACCTGATTCTCTGCTCTTTTACACTGCTGTAAATCAGGAATAAGTCAATTGATGTAAGTGACATCACAATATAGTATAAAATCAGAATGTGTCCCTTTTCCTTACAGACGTTGTCCACCTAATATATTATTCAAGTCAGTGATCACTTCTTGGCATATAAAGCTTGTGAAAGTTATTAATTCCACTGTGAGAAGTTGCAATACTGCAGACTCAGTAGTCTGTGCTTCAGGCTGAATTGTGCAGTATCCTCTCCTCTTAGTCAAGGTGGCATCAGAAGCATAATGCTATAAACTCGGCTGTACATTGATATTGAAAGCATGGAATTGGAGATACCTGTATGCTCTAGGAATTAGTTTGAGAAAATTCTATGGCCTGTCTTATGCAGCAGATCTGACTAGATCATGGGTGGGGAACCTGCAGCTCTGCCTGCAACTTGCTTTGATCTGGCCTGCAAGGCTCAGTACTCAGGCCCCCTCGCAGGGGCTCCAGCCAGTGCTGGCCCTCCAGCCACATGGTGGGGTAGGAGTGCCATGGCTAGAACACGAGCACCAGCTCCCTGCTGTGGAGCAAGGAGGGAGCCCCGAGCTTCACGGCTCTGATCCAGGCCAGCCGAGACCAAATATGGTCTGTTGGGTCTGTCTGCATGCTTAAGGGAAGTGCTCTGTGCAGGCACCATCCTCCCATCACTCCCACTGGCCAAATCACAGTTGTACATGTGCTCCCCTCCCACCCTCAAGTTGCAACATATTGGTGCCTGTGGCCCCCTCCTGCCCAAGACTCTGCACTCCTGCCCATTCCTGCACACGCCCTTCCAGACCCCACACCTCCACCCCTCGCTTGCTCCTACATACCCCTTCCAGGCCCCATGTCCCCACTCCCACGCTGCCTTTACACCCTCCCTCCTTTCCAAACCCCCAGTGCCAGCCCACTTCCGCACTCCATGTACATCCAGATCCTGCACCCTCACTCTCTACCCATCCTGTATGCTACTTCTCACCTTGCACCCCCAGCCCCAGCATACTCCTTCACTCACCCCCATCCTTGCACCCCCAGCCCCAGCATACTCCTTCACTCACCCCCATCCTGCATCCTCTTTCCTGCCCAGACCCCACCACCCCACTCCCATCCTGATCCTGCACCCTACCTCCCATCCACACCCTGCTCCTGCTCACAACCCATCCTGCACCTTACCTCTGACCAGACCCTGCACCCCAAGCTCACTCCTGTATCCTATCTCCTGTTAAGGCCTCACATACCCACCCCAGCCTACTCCCTGGCAGCTCCCTTCCATGCACTGAACATCTCATTTTTGGCCCCGCCCCAGAGCCTGATGGAGGCCCACAAAATCTACGAGCCCCAGTCTCCCTGGGCTCTGAGATGGAGTGCCTTTTTTTTCTGCTTCTCAATTGAGAGCCATGTTTTTTCCCAGGCCCCCAACTGATTTTTCTATGGGTCAGAAGCCCCCAACCCAAAAATGTTTCCCCGCCCCTGGACTAGATGATGACAGTGGTGGTCTCTTCTAGCAATGGAATCTGTATCTTGCCAGATACCAGGTATGTCTGTGTCTGGTTTCCAGAGCAATGCAATTTTTTTCTGAAAACAAAATGTAGGGAGGTGTTTTTTATCCCTTTGTTAATATGAGATCCATTATGCCTGACTTTAGTAAAAGTACTGAAGATGTGGATGATTGTTTCCACCAACACCACTGAGTCAAGGTCTGAGTGTTTTTATAATATTAGATTGTGCAGTGAGTTAAGTACTATTATACTTATAAGTTCACTGAATCACTATAGTCACATTAACTTAATACAGGTTGGACCCCCCAAAACCGGGACTCTCTGGTCCAGCAACATCCATGGTCTGGCAGCACCACGGATGTTCCTGAACCAGTGAGTCCTGGTTTAGGGAGGCAAGACGGCTGGCGGCTGGGATCGGGGATGTAGCAGGTGCAGCAGCCCCCGTAGTGGGGCAGGGACCCGGCAGCCTCAGCAGCCCCTGTAGTGAGGCCAGGGATGCAGCAGCCTGGCGGGGGTGCAGCTAGGGCTGGCAGCTGGGTGGGGCAGAGGGCTGGGTTGCCAGTAGCAGGGGACCTCCCTTGGTCCAGCAAATCCCTCGTTCAGGACCAGTCAGGTCATGATGATTTATATCCCTTTCAAAACTCATGTTCCTTTGTTGAGTGCTATTATAATATTAGTATTATACTATCACAATTATAATTCAGTAAAAGAATGTTAAGGTTCCAAATTGAAGCACTTAAAATTGAAGAAATGTCAGACATAAAGTTGCCCATGCAACCTGCATTTGCACCTTTTTGGTGTTTGCATTATGTTACAAGCCTTAATTACATGTTCACAATGCACAGGATAGACCATAATCACTGAATGCACATTATTCAATATTTATTATCACAAGTATGACCCCATGCCTTATTTAGGGGACAGTATACATACTCTGCCCTGAAGACAGATGTATTAATTCCCCTTGTATTTTTCAGCACTGTAGTATCTGAAAACTTCACAAACACTAATTAAATTATTTTCACAGTATCCCTGTGAGGTAAGGCTGGCCACATTTGCAGATGTGGAACTGAGAGACAGAGAGATTAAGGTCAAAGGTATTTACTAATTTTAGGTGCCCAATATGAAGCACATTGAGCTTTTTCAGAGTATTTAGCATTATAGAACACTTTATAGTCCCAAAGCACAGCTCCCATTGTCATCCGTTGCAGCTGTAAGGGCTCAACACTTCAAACCCCAGGGGCTCAGTTTGGACACCCAGAAAATGAGGAACATGCCTTTACTGAACACCTGTGAAAAGTATAGTTTAAGTGATGTCACGAGGAACTCTCTGGCAGAGACACAGCTACAGTCCAATTCTCTAGGGCAGCATTCAACTGCATTAACCAGTAACTGTCCTTTCTGTTAGTGCAACTCCCTGCATTAATCAGTACCCACTAAAGCTGAGATCAGAAATTTTCCAATTGAAAGCTTTTCTGTGGGAACATTCCAGTTAATCTAAAAGCATTTCATGAAGTTTCAAATAGACCATGTCTGGCTTCTTGCTAGTCTTCTTGCCCTGCTCCTCAGTAGCCTGCTTGGCAAGCTGGGAAATCTTTCAAGCTCCCAGTTGTTTTGAAGCCCATGTGGCAAGCAGATGGAAAGAGAGGAACCTGGGAGCCCTGGCTACCAGAATTACAGTTCCTTGGCAGTCTTGGTCCCCAGTTCCTCAGCTTTGGGGCAGACAGCCAGGCAGGCAAAATGCCTCAGAGTCAGGGTTTCCAGGCTCCAAGCTCCTTGGTAACTTGGAAGCCAGTGGTCCCTCTAATTTTTTTATGTCCCTGTGTGGAATGATTTTTGTTACATCCATATTGGTACACATTACAAAACTCGTTCTGAACATGGATGGTGAGTGGCAGGGTGGGCCAAGGGGTTAAGAGTGTGGGAGGTGGCTGTGCTCAGGGCTGGGATAGAAGTGTGGAGGTGAGGACTCTGGCTGAAGGTGCAGGCTTTGGAATGGGGTCAGGGATGCAGGAAAGGAATCAGGGCTGAGTTGCAGGGGGAGAAGTGAGTGCTCCAAATTGGGGTGCAAGCTCTGGGGGGGGGGGAAGGGCGCTGGGGATGATTGGCTTAGAGACAGTGCAAGCTACCCACAGTTCTCTCTCACCACAGAAGCTCAAGGCCAAGTGAGAATTGCCTCTTCACAGTTCCAACAGCTCCGGCAGGGCCTGGCCGGGGAGGGGCACTACTCCCTGGCCCTGGCATGACTGGACTAGGCCAGATGGGGGCCAAGGAAGGGGCACCTCTGCCCCAGCCACAGCAAGTCCAAGGCAGCCCTGAGCTGGGGTTGGTGGAGAGAGGTACCTCTCCTCAGCCATGGCAGTTCCATGCTGGGGCCAGTGGAAAAGGGCACTCTTCCCTCAGCTGTAGCAGCTCTGTGCTGTGGCTGGCAGGCAGAGGTGCCTCTCCCCTGGCTGTGGAAGCTCTGCACTACGATCAGAGGGCAGAAGTGCCTCTCCCAAAGCCACAGCAGCTCTGAGATGGGGCTGGCAGGGAGAGGTACCTCTCCCAACTGCAGCAGGTCTGGGACTTGGCAGGGGGGGAGGTTGAAGGTGGATGGGGGAAACATACACAGCATTTCTGTCTGGCTCTAGTAGTGATTTAAGATCAAAATAATATAATGAATGTTTACTGTTGAAAGAAAATCTAATTTCATTTTCGTAGGTCCCTGAGGAATAAAAGAATTTGATAATTTAGACATTTCCAGCAGGGAAACACACTCCTGAAGCCAACATCCATTTGTTGAGTCTACATATACATTGCTAAGAGAAGCTTATTTACCCAGTGAATGGCTTTCCAGTTAAAAATACAGTCTTTCTGCTTCATTACTGTGTCCACTTGTGTTTGGTGTACAAATTGTTTTTTCATTGATTCTATGCTTTCACCTATTACTTGAAGAACATGTCACAGGGCTTATAGAAGATTCAGGATGGCTTGTGTGCATTGTAGCACAACGTGCTGACTGATTATTTTTCTTTAGGAATCAGTGTTGAAATTTAAAACAATCTTTCCAGGCCTCTGTGAACAGTTGTTGAAAAGCTTCTGTTGTGAGCAGAGCTTGAGAAAGAAAACACATCCGTGGTTACTTGTGTTCTTCCATAAATCTTTCCTCTGCAACCTGCTTTTAACTGGGTTTTTGTTTTATGCTGGTTAAACAGACTTGGGTTTTTAATGCACTTCCTTAGATATTGTTTCTTTTGCAAACTTTGCAACTGCCAAAAATAACATTCTCTCTCCAAACTTTCTGCAAGAACTAACCTGCATTTTTGCTAAGCTCCTGCCACATAATCTGTAAGGAATAAATATCAAGTGCCATTAGACTGATCATTCTGGCATGCAAGAAAATTATCTGACCAAATGGAGCCATGCTTGTACAATTAGAAGAAAAAATAATTGTTTACCAAAAGAAATGACTTCATGACAGATGTAGTGTTTCCATTCCACCTCCCTTCTGTTTTCACTACAGTCTATCTCAAGGTTGGGCAATAATTTTTGGAGGGGGGACCACTTCACAAATGTCAGAAGTGATTGCAGGCTGCCCTGAAAGGGGCGAGGCCTCAGGCAGAAGGGGCGGAGCATTGGGTGGAAAGGGCTGAGTCTTGAACCTCAAAGCAAGGTAGGAATAGAAAGGCCCAGCAACCTGAACTGAGCAAAACACTGATCAAAAGTCTATTTCAGGGGTTTGCAAACTGGAGGTTGTGACCCCCTCAGGCTGTCCCACCCCAAGTCCCAACATTTATAATAGTGTTAATTTTAAAATACTTGTTTTAATTTACAAAGGGGGTCACACACAGAATTGCTGTGTGAAAGGGGTCATCAATACAAAAGTTGGGGAGCCACATGTCTATGGCTTCTGCGGCAAAGATCAGCAATAAGTTCTCTGAGGATTTTGAGGGCTATGAAGGACTCTTCCTGTTCTTGAAGAGCTTCCAACCACATTGTTGAATTATCCCAGGTTCCCTGCCTTTATTTGCTCTTCTGGTCTGGGCAGTGTTGTCTGTAATTATGGCTGTTTAATGTTTTCCCTTATAAGACTCAGGGTTTTTTTAGTTGCAATAATATATATTATAAATATATAAAATACACACACACACACACACTTCAGCAATGGTTTGGGATTATTGGGCAAGTCATTTTAGAATCATTTTTGGGTCTAACCTCAGCTGATATAAAGTGGTGTGGCTCATTGATCTAGTCCTTTTTTCCCTTTTTGAGGACTTCACAGTAGAAAGGAATGTAGCAGGTTTCTTTAAGAGGGTTATGAACTGAAAGAGAACAAGCTAGACAGTGAGAAAAATAAATGAAAGGAGGACTGGAAATACTACCTTCATATCACAAATTCATTTCTTTCAGGAAATGATTATTTTCTCTTCTCCAAGTTATACCGTCTTGTATGTTCTATTTGATCTCTGCCAGCTCCACTGATAATTGGGCCCAGATTGCTCCTTTCTGCAGGAGAAAATTTGAGGAGGGAGTCCTGAAAGGAGTAAAACTTCAAAGTTAACCTGTGCAGTTTCCTCGAATTCCTGTACTAAAGGGCAATGAAAGAAGTTTGCCTCCTTGCCTTCCCCCTGCCTCTCTCACATCATGGAAGAAAGATGGAGTTTGGCCCCCAATTCCCCCTTCTTCCTTTGTGATCTACAGGCAAATGTGCTTGGAAGCCTTATGCACTGTTTTCTGCCCATGATAACCATGATTCCAGTGGGTTATCTCTCTGACCTCCTACATACCTCACATGCATATACGCTGTGAGATCTTTAACAAAGGATTCCCTCCCTGCATGGATATTGTTAAATGATAGGTATAGATATTGTATAAGTATTGTTATAACCACGTCAGTCCCTGGATATTAGAGAGACAAGGTGGATGAGGTAATATCTTTTATCAGACCAACTTCTGTAAGTGAGAGAGACAAGCTTTCAAGCTACCACAGAGCTACAATAACAATTTGGCATGGCAGTCTATTTTATCAGTTTCAGAGGGGTAGCCAAGTTAGTCTGTAACAAGAAAAACTTTAAAAAAACAAATGGTCTGGTAGCACTTTATAGACTAACAAAACATGTAGATGGTATCATGAGCTTCCGTGGGCACAACCCACTTCTTCAGATGACTGAAGAGTTAGAAGTTGAGATCCAAGAATAAATAAGGGAAGGAGGGAGAGGGGGAGAAAGGAAAAAACATAGAAAAAAACTTGTAACTATTTAGTCCTTAAGGCTTCTGCAGGTGTTCCCCATGGAGTTAATTAGCTTGCTAGGTCCCTTAACTCTTTCCATTCCTGTGTGGGATAGACACCCCATCATGCATGGGAACCACAGTATGGAACCATCATACTATACCTTAGTACACCTTCTGTATGTGCCTGCAATACTTAATGCACATGTTTTACAATCACATATTTGCATACACATGAGCTGGGACTATTTGTTGTTTTTTAAGTTTTTCCTGTTGCAGACTAGCACGGCTACCGCTCTGAAGCTTATGTATTCACTGTTTCAATTTTTTTCTTCCTCCCCTACTTTTTCCTCTCATTTTTTCTTTTTTCCTCCCCCCTCCCTCCCCTTCCTTCCCTTATTTATTCTTGGAGCTGGACTTCTAACAATCCTGTCATCTGAAGAAATGGGTTGTGCCCATAAAAGCTCATAATACCATCTACATGTTTTGTTAGTCTTTAAGATGCTACTAGACTATTTGTTGTTTTTTAAGTTTTTCCTATTTTAGCTGTGTAAACTTTAAAATTCATCTCAGAAACAGCAATTGTTTTATAATTGAGTGTCCTCCTTTTGAGCCTTTGAGCCAATTTACTACTAAATGAATCATGATACAAATAAGGTCAAGTATTTTGCTTAAGGTCACCATAAGGTACAATTCATATTAGAACATAAGATGATTTTGACTCCCTGTCTTCCTTTGCTTTGTGTTTTGCATATTGGGTGCTGCTGTTTCATTAATTAGTGTTGGAGCTTGTTAGGGAAAAAAGGAAGGGGGAATTTCTTCGGAAGTTTTCTATGAAAATGGGGGGAAAGCGCATAATAATTTTCTAAATTTTCTGTCAAGAAACCAAACGTGAACATTTTTGCCCCAAATCTTTTTATTTCAGCTGGAAAGGGTTTGAATCTTTTGGGTTTTATATAAACTGTGAATAGCTATCACCAACTATATTACTTACCTGAAAACCTAGTTTTCTGTCAAAAATTATTTTGATGACAAATTTTTGACTCATTATCTTTAAGCAGCAACATGCAATACAACATTTCCTACCCATTGACAAGGATTGATAGTTCATCGATATTTCTGAAATTCAGGTCAATTATATTTAGGTACCTAAATGTGGTTTGAGTTTTTGACCAGTTTCGTTTAGCCTTCTCTCATCCCTCAAACATTTAGTCATTCAAAATAACGTTGTCTATTATTTTAAATTCATGATTCACAGTTTATAAAATGATTCCAAATGTTTGTTTATCATCTTTTTCAGGTGAATCAAAATAACTAATTACTATTTATTAGTATCTTGCTATAGACATTAGTGCATCTTTATAAAATGTTTAGAACCATGGATTATGAATGCAATTCTAGCATTATCATTGGAGCCTCTCCTCTTATTGTCACATTTTACTGGAACAGTAGAAGCACTTTCATGGAGCCATAAAATATTTCAGAGAGTTAATGGTTAATGCAGAGAGTCTCTGTAATGAACTGTATTTACTTAATTTCTAGTATTTCACTGAAGGTGTCAGTATTTTCAAGGAGACTCAATGACTTTGAAAATGTGACAGCTTTATGTGACAATTTTATGCAGTAAATTCAAGGGCTAAAATTCACTTACAATAAATGAAATTAACTTATGTGTAAGATGATCCTTAAATTAAATTAAAGTTCAGCTCACTTGCCTGCATTTTCTATAGGGAGCATATAACTTAGTAATGAAACAGTTGTTTCATGTTGCTGTTAAATTTGGTTGAAGCTTAGACATTTGGGGCTTGATCCAGCAGACCCTTACGTGCATGGGAGAGTTCCCATTGCTTCAACAGAGCTGATTACAAGCTTGGGTCCTTAGCTTTTATTCTGTTATTCTGGTCATCATTAATAAGAAAGCATTTTGCCGAATATACAGCTCCATCTGGGTACATCTACACAGTCAAATTAAGCTATGCAACTTCAGCTACGTCAATTGCGTAGCTCAAGTCAAAATAGCTTAATTCGGCCTTTGGCGCTAACTACACAGCAGGAAGTCAAGGGAAGAACACTCTTCCTTCGACTTCCCTTACTCCTTGTGAAATGAGGATTAGCATGAGTCAGAGTAAGAAGTCCTCCAGCTCAACATTATTTTGAAATAAAGGCTTGTAGTGTAGACACGCACTATGTTATTTCAGAATAACATCGGTTATTCTGAAATAACGCTGCTGTGTCGACTTACCGTCTATTCCTCTCAGAATGTATATTTTATTTTTCATTTTGCATTCAAATGTTTTCATTTGTGACCCCATTCTTGGTTAAAAAAAAATTGTCTGCATATTCCTATATTTTAAGCTACAAGAGCCACAATTTGTCAGTAGGTATGCTTATTAAATTCAAATGTCATTGCTAAATAAGTTATTCTCCATACAGATGCATAATTCAGGAAGAGGCACAATAAGTCTCCAACATAAAATATTTTTACTTTTCATTTTGTATAATGTATAATATATCACCAACTTTTATTCAGTATGAATGATCCTTTACAGATCTTATGTCACGTGGGATTTCTGTATATATGGCTACACCCATATTTTCCATTATTTAAATATTTTCCTTTGAAATTCTGCACTGAAGATTAAGTACAATATCTGGATTAAATTATTGTGGTTGAAATCTGAAGTCTGCCCCATGCGCAAATTTGAAAAGAAATATGTTCACCAAAGAAAAACACAATATGGATTTCCTTTAGAAAGCAGATATTTAAACTTTTAAGATTAATATTGCATTGGGTTGAAACTATGTAACTTTAATGGTAACTTTAAAACCAAACTTCAAAGCAAAGTTCAGAAACCAACTTAAAAAAAAAAACCTTTTAAGGCAGTTGCATTCATACTCTAACAATGAGAATATAAAGTTGAACCAAGTTGTTGTGTCTTTGAGTCTCTCTTAAAAGTTGTAGTTCCTAATTTAGCAAAGCATTTAAGCAACTGCTGACATCCCATTGAAGCGGATTTAAGCACATACCTAAGTGCTTTGCTGAATTGTGGCCATCAGCAACAAGCAGACCTCTGATGTTAAGAAGGAAAATACAGCATTGAAGACTTGTTGTTCAGAATGATTGCACTACTGTTAGTAATGTTGACAAATCTAATATTAGAAGACAGGTGAATTAGTGCACTGATCTGAGCTAAATTAGATCAACATATAATTCTCATTTTAAGGGTTTTCACAACAAAATGTCAAATTTAGGTTTTATCACCACTCTGTTCCAGAGTGTGTGTGTGTGAGAGAGAGAGAGAGAAAGAGAGAGAGCTGTGAGAAATTCTTTCCTAGCTTATTGAACTGGCAAACCCATTTTAAAGAGGGACCAAATCTCAGAGTGTTTGTATTTCTCAAGCTTGACAACACTGTTGAAGAGGGCAGCCAGGAACAGGAAGTCCGTGGCCATTTAACCAAAATTAACTCACTGTTGCCTATCTTGCAGAAAGAGTTATGGGTGGGAAAGGATGCTTGCTCCCACTGACAAAGCTCTGTTGGGCTGGCTCACTTACACTCAATATGCTCCACAGAAATCATACTCCAGATAATACATTTGCTTCGTGTAATTCTAACAGGGAGTTGCAAGGCCCTCCTTGGTCCTGCCTCTGCTCTGCTCCTAAACCACCCTGAGACCTCCTCGCTCAGCACTCACCAGCTACCACATTCCCTGCTGGGCCCATATATAGCCCCAGGCAAATCAGGCAGTGGTTTCAATTTTACCAATCAGCCACAGGTTGCTTCAGCCAAATCCAATTCACCTCCTTCAATTGGATCTGGAATGACAGGGGGCTAGCTCAAGAACAATCCTTCTAGTCATCCTATTACAGTCATCCATACATCCAGTTGTGCTCTTGCCCCACACATATCACCAGCAGGACACAGAAAGTAGGCTAATCCCAATGTTGTAGTATCTCTCACAAGCCATGACTTTGTTGGGCACTAGTTGTCCAAAGTATCTGGAGCACTGTCACAGAAAAGATCGTTTTTACAAGTTCTCCCCCGGCATCTTGCTTCTATAGAACATTTTGTTTGGCCTTTGTTTGATGACCGTCAGCCTGCCCTGGATAGATTAGCCTGTTGTGGCATCATCCACATCCTTTTGTGGTTTATGTGTTTTAGAAGACAAAGAATATATTCTGCTGCACTGAATAATTTATTGTGGCTTTCTATGATGGCTGAGTAAACAGTGGTGAAAAACCTCCCCCACACTAATTAGTGATTTTGAAAACTTTTAAGAATGGGGATATCTGGATATAGAGGTTCCTGGTTTTACCGATTTCAGTCTTCTGTCAGGCATAATTCTTTGATCAGCAAGAGTGTTTCTTGATGTTTTATCCAAATGTTGCTAGTTATTCACCCTTCATTTATCAAGGCCATTGATATGTAGAGATAATTTTCTGATATTGTATTAAGAAAGACATCTGAGTAATGCATGTAACCCATGCAGTGATTCAGAGATCCTAAAGCCTCTATTGTTAGAGTGAGCTGGGCTGAGTTGAGCTGGTAGAGTGCAAAACAGGGCTGTAAGCCACCTTGGTAATCCTCTCATTCCTGGGGTTGCTGGGAGCTGGTCTCACAGTAAAGTATAGCATCCTTTCTCATTTGTTTTGGCTAGTAATAGTTCCCAAAGAGCAGCCAAGATCTCCAGAGCACAGCAGCAGTCAGGCCATAACATGCTCCCTATGGAGAAGGTGGCATAAGAGCAGTTACGCAAATTCTGTCACAAGGGGATTCCCTTATTTGAGGGGGAATTCTCAGCTGCCCAGTTGGGGTACTCTTTAATCCTTTGATGCCCCCAGAGCAGCACAAAATGACTGCATGGTGAGCCATGATCAGGTTGTAAGAGTTCCTGAAGAAAGCCTTGGAGAAGGGATGGAGCTAGTAGTAGGGAGCAAGATAACTGATTTGATATACAGTGAAGTGCTGGCATGCTGACTTTTCCTTTATCATAAAACCACTTGCTTTTATATATTTTGGGGTTTCAACTCTCTAACTACATGTAGATGTCATACACAATACTAGTTTTTGAAGTTATTTCCCATAAAAGATAGAAAAATTTGAAAAAAAAAATCTTATGACGTATCTGAGAATCTGGTGAAAATGTATACTTGTGGTAGCGGTTAATCTCAATATCAAACCCTATAGAATGCTTTTTTATGCTATCTGGTAGCTATTTCTATCTTTGTTATGCCTCATGGTAGTTAGTATAAGATTCTATAGCTCAATTGAAAAGATTTTTTTTTATTTTCATATAATAAAAATATGCAAAAGACACACTTTATTCTGTCCATTCACAATCTCAACAAAATAAAGTATCATATTTTATATAATAGAGAAAACTAGGGATCTTTTCTTCCAGAGGGATTTATATATAAAACATCCAACACATTAAGATGAGAATATCACCCCGAGTTATAAAACTGCTTGTGCAGAGAATTGAAGTGTGAAACGTAGAAAAAAAAAGTTAGCAAACTGAAAATTCATGCAATTGTACATAGAATATGAATAGTCTTTTTAAATCAATTATGTGACTGATTCTGCAAAAGGGGTTGATTTACCAGCAATGGTAAACTTTAGAAATTTGTAAAATGTTTTTATTTATTTTATTTATACAAGCAAAAGGAAATGTATTTTCTTCAGTCAAATATGTTACATTGTTTTTTGGCCCTTTTAATGCTGACAGTTAGTTGGCTGATACTTCCTATGAGTCTAATGTCTGAGAATTATGACAGCTATTATGGTAGTAGACTGCTCAACCTGCCTTGTGAGTAACACTGACTTAAAACCACAGAAGAGTAAGTTTAAAATCTGCCTTGCATCAAAGGACTGTTAAAGAAAACTTCAGCATCTCCTTGTGTTTTTCCTATGTTTTGGTATAAAGTGAGCTTTTCCGAACTATTTTTATAGGAAGAATGCCTGGTAGTTCTACACATACTAAGCATAGATCAGGACCCTGAAAAATTACTTGAAAAAATCCAAGTGATTATGGCATTGGTCTTTGTTAATGCTAGTCAATATGATTGATTGTTTTCTTTCATGGCAGTCAGCTTAGCTTATTGAGGATTTTTAGTCAGTGAGTTATAGCTAGCTCAGTTTAAAAAAAAAGTGGTTTAAAATGACTGCCAGAAACATACTGAAACAGAAATAATGTATACTGAATTTAGCAATTGTATTCAAAAGCTCCATGAAACAATAAATCATGGCACATTTTTAAGGTGGGGCATGCTAAAAAAGTTAAACATCCTGACTGAGCTATAGAATCTTATACTATCATGAGGCACAACATATTTAAAAAAATTAAACATCCTAACTGGAAAAGATTGATTTCTACGTGTGTAATTTATAGGGGAGCGAGGGTTCAAAAATGTGAATGTGGCTTTTGAGTCCAGATCTTTTATAGGCTCTGCAGGGTTTCAACAAATAAAATAAATTAAAATAAAATAAAATATTTACACATTATACAGCACATTTGCCAGGAGAATCTAAAATATTGCCTGGTAACATTTTCAAAAGCACCTAAGTAAATGTTACTGGGATTTAGGCACTGAAGAGTATTTGTGACTTCAGAAAATCTACCCTTTAGAAACCTAAGTTTTGCTGACTTGAAAATCAATGCACATGTGTACACTGCCTCCACTGTTCAGACAATGGGTCATGAACAGTAATGTGCACTAAAGCACCATGCTGTAAGCCCCCTCTGTGGATGCTACAGGGATGAACTAAAAGGTAACAAGTTCACATTAATGCAGTGCTTAATTCGTGCCAGGGCTGATCTCTGGCACCTCTGGGCTTGGCAATTCATAGCCCCAGCTCCTCTAGGCTTGCTGCCTCAGTTATGGATGTAAAAAAATTGCTTGAGCCTGGCACGTCTTTCGTCAGAGATTAAGCACTGTATTAATGTTGTCCCCTTCAAACAGGACTACATTAACCTGAAATAGGAACATTTTATCTCATGCCTGCAGCATCCACACAGGTGTTACAGAGCACACTGCTATTCACAGCCCCAGAGTCTATGTTCTGGGATACTGTAGACATTCCCTTAGTTTCCTAAGTTTTTGAAAATTATAATAATATTTTCTCCTAAAAACAAATCTATAATTGTGTCTATATTTTGAGGCTTGTACATTGAAATTAAAGCATTATTCAGTCCATAAGTGAGAGACAAGTTGGATGAAATAATTATCTTTTATTAGACCAATTTCCTTTGGTGAGAGAGCCACCTTTTCTCTAATATCCCGGGACTGACACAGTAACAACTACTCTGTATCAGCCCTTAAGTTTTTGTGTCCTTGTAGTTGTTCTGTTTTTTGTATCTCAAATAACTTTAGATTGGTATTTCCAAGGGATCTTAGCATACTTAGTGGTCCAAGTCATATAACTTTGAACTCCCTTGGGCTCTTTAGAAAATTCAAGTTTAGACATTCAAGGCCAAATTCACTGCTGGTGTCCTCTGTTGATTGGTATGGAGCAACAGAGAAATTGCTTCCTCCAACTCTGTAGTGAGTGAGAATGATTCCATGAAAACGTAGGGCTTAGCTGACATGCATAAGAATGGTATTAACTATAGTGAAGGTTGTAAAGTAATTCCTTTTAATTATCTTTAATCAAATTTAAGTAATTAATGCATAAAATGCTTTGAGATCCCATGTGCAATAAAATTACAAGGCAGTATATTTTAATGTTGTTATAAATATGCCAACAGTAGCTCCTGTTTCCCTCAAAATTAAAAATAAAAAGATTGAATGTCACTTGAATACTAATGATGCTAAGAGGTAGAGAGAGGACAATCTAGGTAGCATAGCACCTTATCAGTTCAACTTCAGTGCGCATTAGGTGTGGTCTTGTGGATAAGGCACTGGACTGTGACTGGACACCTTTGTTGAATTTCTGTTCTGCAGTACTAAGGTGTTAGGATCAATAGGGAAGTCACTTAATCTGTCTTTGCATCAGTTTCCAGTCTGAAAATTGGGGATGACAGGATAGTTCTTACTTCACCAGACATTAATGTTTTGGTGATAGGGATCATATAAATATCTAGACAGATATGCTGATCATGGGACCATCATCTGCAGGAAATGAAAGTCTTTCTAGTGAGCTGTAAGATAATTCACATATAGCATGAACTAGTACATTCAGTATGCTTACCTTTCCTCAGCATTTTTTAAAAATGAAAGAATGTTCCTTTAACTCTCTTATAAAAATATCCAGTTAAATGTAACCTACAAATCAAGATTAAGTTAAATGGGAATCCTTCCCTTTCCACCTCCATATTCTCTTTTAACTTCTTCCAAAGTGCCAAAAATTAAACAGGCTAATGCACCAATCATTTCCCTTATAAATTATGGGGGAGTGGTGTGCTTATTCATGTGACAGTCTGGGCTATTGTAGCAGCAGTTAAAATATTTTCCCATATTCTTTCCTGTTTAACGTCAAACCAACCAAATGAATTTTCCATTTGGCTAAATATGCATTACCATATGCCAAAACTTGTGTTCTCCCTGGACTCAGGTTTTCATGTCAAAGAGGAGGACCTCCGGGGACTTCATTGTCAAGTTGCGCTGTGTACACCTTAGTCCCCATCTTAGACAGATAAGAAACTACCAAAATAGTGGTATATGATTTCCAGTACATTTGAAAATTGCCAATGAGTAAATGCCACATATAATCTTAAATTCTTATACAAAATAAATCTATACTGTCAGTAGGTTACTTATAAAATATGTAGGCAACCAATTAACTCTCCTTTTTTGCATATTATTGCAACTATCCCAAGGTTAGAAGAGGGAGATGCATGGGTTACATTAGAAAAGATCTACACTTTCAGCAGAAATACATGGAACGCTTGTCAATTTTATCCTCTCCTTTCATTGTGTGATGCTGGATTGCCAAAATGTTGTTCAGTGACCTGTACAAATCAATAGAAATCTGTCTAGTAGCTAACACATCAGTGTGGAGGGGTTATGTGCCATCAGTCAATTGACTCTACTGCTAATGCATATTTCTGATTGCTAGTACATACCATTGGAAGAAAGGGACTTACATTTTGGTGCATCCCCAAATTCTTCCTTTCTAGTTCAAATTGCTATCTTTCTGGAAATGTCAGAGCCTTTAGATTCAAAGAGAAGCAGGCCTGGAAACTTGATGATTTTCTCCTGCCTCTTCTGATGATGAGGCTTGTGATTAGGCAGCTATTATGGGGGGGGGGGGGGGGGGGGGGGGGGAATCTAAAACTGCTTTGGGAGGCAAGGCATGCTTTCAGCTGAAGGTATTGCTGTTTCTATTTCCTTCAGATGTCTTGAATCCTGACTGTCCCTTATGTGCAATCTTACATGTTCCTGCCACAAAACTGTGGGACCATGATGACTCCAGATTTTGATGATTACTTTAATTGTAGGTTACAGAGGTTTAGTCTTCCAGGTAATAAAGCCAACATTTAGTTAAGTGGCCTCTGATTTTAAGTACACACCTGAACACAGTCCTGTCAACCTCTTTCATCTATGAAGGTATATAAACATTTTCAGCAACTGAATTCCCCTAACAAGTTTCTAAAGTACTGTATCATTGTGTAAAATGATTTCTATTAATTGCTGCAGGGTATCACATTCCTGGGCTGGTCCTTAAAGACATTCTGTGATTCTTATACTGTGTTTCCTAAAATGTATTTTGGGCATATAAGGTATTTTATGATAAAAAAAATCATTTGTACAACTATTCTTTCATATTGCTTAAGGCAGCAATGTTAGATGTCCAAGTCTCGGTTGGAGATCCAATTGACTGTTTCAGGTGACACATAACTACCGCCTGGATGTGATCATCTGGAACATTGATTGATGAGTTGTTCTATAATTTGAAGTCCGTTCTGCAATCACGGATAGGATTACGTTTCTATCCCCATTTATGGAGAAAATAGGCACAACTATATTATGATGTGTGGATGCAGTTCAAGACCATATTTACCAAGAGAGTGAAAAGTCGCAGAGTGGCTCTGTGGGTCCTTGATAAGGTATTTTTATTAAGGACATTATTGTCCTTCCACCATGCTCACCATTAAACTTAGGAGGGAAATCCTGAGTCTTTGAGTATTTGCTCTGCAAGCCAAAAAGATTTTCTAGATTCTAGAGTCAAGGTGAAATCTCAATATATTATTTAAGCTGTCACATATTGGAAGCTCCTTATTCCCTCAAATGTACATAAGAACATAACAATGGCCATACTGACTCAAACCAAAGGTCCATCTAGCCCAGTCCTGTCTGCCAACAGTGGCCAATACCAGATGCCCCAGAGGGAGGGAACACAACAGGTAATCCTCACGTGATCCCTCTCCTGTCACCCATTTACAGACAAACAGAGGATAGGGACACCATTCCTACCAATCCTGGCTAATAGCCATTGATGGACCTAACCTCCATGAATCTATCTAGCTCTTTTTTGAACCCTGTTAAAGTCCTAGCCTTCACCACATCCTCTGGCAAGGAGTTCCACAGGTTGACTGTGCTCTGAGTGAAGAAAAACTTCCTTTTGTTTGTGATGGAACTCCTGATGGAACTTGATGTAGTGACAAAATTGGGGTAGGTGGATGTGTACCAGTATTGCTGCATTTGTGATATTAACTTTATTGTTCTTTTAATGATCTGCATGATGGTGTAAAATTGAGAATTGACCAAGTACCAGTGGGGACTGTGTGTTCAGACAGGTGAGGCAGAGTACACAAGGGCAAGCAAAGAGGTCCATAGAATTTTGCATCCATTTTCAAGGTAGCTCCTGTCTGATTCTGTATGAGATATTCATGAATCTTTATTTTGTCATGGATTTTTTTCAGGTTCTGGTGGTATGTGAGGATTCGGTCTAATGCCACACCAAGATATTTTGGGTAGGATCATGTCTTATGTGCTGGCCACGGAAAACAATGTTGAAATGCTGATGTGATAGTTAGTGGAGCAAATTCCTTGGTTGTGTGGTTAGAACAATGTCATCAGCATATACAGTTTATGTGATGAGGTTCATGGAAAGTCACTGATGTGGATATTTAATAGAACTCATGCTAGGACTGATACCTGCTGTAGGCCATCATTGAGACTGTGTGGTCTGCTGAACTTTCCTAAAAAGCCAAGTTAGCAAAATCACTAACTATGGTGTAACAAATGATTGCTTATTTATATGTCATAAAAGTGCATCTATTTTATGAAGTATGTCAAAGACTGGTTCCCTGCTTACATCTTGACCACATAAAGATGTGATAATTTAGAAAACAGCCATGCTAGAAAATAGGTTACCTATTAAATAAAGCCAATAAAACAAGACCCAGATGGGACTCACCTCCTCTTTTGGGGGAAAATTTAGGAGCAGAAGACCATTCCAGCCAAATTGTTGGATTCTTTAACTTGATAGCGTTAAGAACAAGTTCTCTAATACTTGAGTTGCTTCACATATGAAAATATTTTTGGTTCAGCAGTCTTGCATTACTTTTGCTTTATTCAAGTGGTAAAAGATAATTATTTTATATTTGCATTGATGGAACAAATGACAAGCAACATAGACCAACAAAATCCTGTGAACTTTGGAACAAAAGAAATCCAGCCACAGACAGTTCATTTAATCGAATGAAAGGAAAGAATTTATTTTGACACAAAATATGTAATATTTACCACAATTTCAGTCAGTTAATGTGTGTAGTACAGTATGTACAGAACCTTGAAAATAGCCTCTGGTAGCAAAAAACCCTAAGGCAATATTTCATTTAATGGAGACTTAATCCTTTTGATGTTGCAAAATTATATCCACGCATTTTTCAATCCATTCATTAGGTTGGCAAACAGAAAAACAACACCATTTCAAGAATTAATGCTGCATAAGTCACCTCAAAATGTTCGGATATATTTGTAAAAAGTAAAAAGTCTGGATGTTAAATATAAAGTATTGAAAGTACAGTGTAGTAAATATGCTGAGATGACACAGTAATGTTTTTTAAAAGAACTTTGGGTCCTCCTTTTGCAAATATATTGTACTCTGGGCCTCATACACACCCGAACTTCAGGCATTTCATAGAAAAGTGATTGACACATATGAGCCTGGGAAAAATCAGTTAATTTTTATCTGGCATATCCTTTTTTTTTTTAAAGGTATACTATGTTTGCAGTTGATATAGCAAGTATGTTTTCCTTTGTATACAACACACAAATGAATAGGTTTTCAAACCTTGCTTAGGAATCATGAATACTTTCATATTTATAGTAGATGTATACATTTATTTAGGTTGAAAGGAGAATATTCAGACACACATGCATAATATGTATATGCAATATAAATATAGGAGCAGAGGAAGAGCACTGTAGACAATTACATGTATTCTGCTAAAAGGTTAATAAATCATCAATGCGCTAATTATTTCTGCTTGCTATTAAGTTCTAGTAAGATGTCTTCCCCAAATACTCCTCTTGCTTCATGGCTGTATGTAAACAATGAACAAATGAATATATTTTTAATGAATCTGTTCCTGTTTTTGACTTGTACTCCCTAACCTATACGGTTGATTGGGATCCTTGAGTGGTTAGATAATATTTTGTAATGTTGAATAATATATTTCTTATCTTGTTGTATACATAATTTAAAAATCAATATTTAATTTTCCATGCAGATGGCCAAGTGATTTAAACGTACTAGAACTCACCTCTGCAGGAAAAGTAGGAACTATTGCCACTGTCCTTGTTGCTTTGTTGTTACAGAAATATTTTTTAAGTTATCAAGATTGATGTTGGAGTTTGATGGCATCATGAAAAGTAGTCATTCTGATTAATTATCAGGGTGTTTAAAGTGTAATCTTTTAGATTATTTCCATAAGAACCAGCAGCACTGTATCGTCATGCAGTTATGAGAAAATGAGCACTGTTCAAAAGCACTGGGCAATTAATTAAATGATAGGTTTGTTCATTGTGCAGGTCAAGCACTTAATTGTGCCAAGAATTGCTTTGAAATCATGTATGCCTCAACTTAGATCTCTTGGCTCCCAGGAGAGATTTGCAGGTCATACAGTATATCACACGCCTTCTGGATGGCAGACTAATGCTAGCTAATCCTGTTAACAAGTAGTGGATTCAAGGATATCTAGAAATTCACATTTACGTGTAGTAATTCTACACAACTGAAGGATGAGTTACAATCTTTCTGACTTTATCTGACTGAAATAGGATTCATGTTTGATGTTAGTGCCATATGTGCTAAGACTTCATGGGATGGGGAAGAGGTGAACATTCACATTACTGAGTTATGATTTTGCCCACTTTATGTATTCAATGAAATTTTGTTGGACTGATCACCATGCTTGTCAGCATTCAATCTTATATGAATCAAACACTGCTTTCTCAATGCCCCGGCGGGATTTTCCTGTTGATTCTGATGTTTTCCGATACCAATCAGAGTGGTATTCTTTTATAAGGATCAGATTTGAAAGTAATTGCTTCAATTTTGGACATTGTTTTGTAAAGAATGAAACTATTTCACAAGTTTTCTTAATGCCATTGATTTTCAAGTAAAGAAAGTTACAGATGGCCTGGCTTAGCCCAAAATGGCTTGAAAGATTCCTTTCTTCCTTGCAAATAGCTTATGCTGATCTCCTAGCTCAAGCAGAACTATTGCCTTTATGTCTATGTGAGCTGGGAATCACAGCTCCCAGCTCAAATGTAGACCTAGTGAGTAAATGACAGTCTGTGTTGAGAAATCCTGACAATCTATATTAACAAATCATACAGAAAGAAGGAGAGATGAAGCATGATTGTCATTAGAAGTGCCTGAAATATGTCAGTTATTTTGCACAGGAAAGGTTTAAAATATGTTTTGTTTTTAAACCTCCTCATAAAAATGAAAATGTGATGTTTAAAAAGTGTTTTCTATTCAAAAGGTCCTTTTCAAAAGTTCCTTTTAAAAAATGTTAAGTTTCTGAAAAGCAAATATATATATATATATTCTATTTTAATTTCACATTAAAAACAAATTTTGAACAAAATAAAAAAATTCTGCAGAAATTGGTAAAAAAAACCCTATTTTTTATTTTATTTTTTTTAAAGTTGTGCTGAAAATATTTCAATCAGATCTAGTTATCCCATTTTATTTTGAGGAACTGAAGTACACAGAGAGACTGTGTGTTTTGCCCACAGTCACAGAAAAATGTCAGAGCCCAGGATTTCATGTGTCTTGAATCACATTACGTGACCTTAATCACAAGACTGTCCGTACCTCAAGAACTATTATCCTACAAGTACCCTCCTCATGTTTGTGATAGAA
Source organism: Rafetus swinhoei (assembly GCA_019425775.1). Lineage (NCBI taxonomy): Eukaryota > Metazoa > Chordata > Testudines > Trionychidae > Rafetus > Rafetus swinhoei. The sequence goes on along the minus strand of CM033437.1, from coordinate 181,161,561 downwards.
GGAGATAAATTCTGGATAAAGGCTGCTAACCCATTCCACAAGTTTCTGGACATTTGCAGTTGTGTTGCTGACTTCTTCATTCCCTGCTGTATGCAACAGAGAGGAACATTTGTCTAGAAATTAGTATGTGGCATGTGACAACTGTTGGCAAAATCATTTCGATTTTTTAATATATAGGATGCACATTTAGCCCTCAAAACATAAGCAAGAAGGATAGTGTTTTGATCATATAATTTTTTTACCCTTTATTCGATATTTTCAGTGCAGTTAATTGTTACAACAGAATGCATCTTACGCATGAAGCGTCACATCGATGGAAGCTTTACACTTGAGTCTATGGGTGCAAAGTTCAAACCCAAAGAGCATCTCCTCAGGCTTCATCAGCTTTGAAACAGTGTGCTTTTCTTTGTCATTTGGCTAACCGCATATGTAACACTGCCTTTTTTAACTTGTGCAACATGAACTTTGATTTCAAACATTAGCTTTAATACAATTTTCAATCTGTTCTTAGCAGATTTGATAGTTTTCATTGGTTATGTCCTCTATCTCTTGCCATTTTCAGCTGGTGATGGGCTTGATATTATAGGTATTTTCCATCTTTCTATCTACTGTAATTTTTCTTGTGTGTAACCAAATATTTCCTATTTCTGCAGAGGAGGAGGGACTCAAGTCACAATTCAGGAAAGCATTTAAACACATACTTATCTCTTTCTGACTTTCATGGAACTTAAGTGCAACCCTAAAGTTAAGCGTGCATTTAAACGCTTTGCTAAACGCTTTCCTCAAATGGGGCCTCATTGAATTATAGGCACATTCAGTCTATATTTTGTAAGACTTGTTCACTTCTTTTCTGAATATTTATGCTGTCTTAGTTTTGTTATGAATAGAGCTCTTTGTTTCCTGTGCCTGGAGTCTAGTCTAAATAATGACCTCCAATGCAGTGCTTCTGTAGGGTCACCAAGTGCTTTTCAGACCGAAGCTAAAATAAACGTCCTAAATAATGGTATTTTACTTTTTATAGACCTTATATATCATTGAAAAAATATTGTAAGTTCCCCAGCAAGGGGATGGCAACAGGTTTCAACACCTCAGGCTCACTGGCTTTCACACTGGCTTTGTGAAAGGCTTGTTTAAAAGCAAAGGAGAAAGCTGAATTCTGAGCATTCATTCTCAACACATGTGGCTGGCTTAAAGCCAATGAGTTATGGGTCAAAGACATTAAAATGTGATGATTCTGTATTGGTAAAAAATTCTTAGCATAAAAATCTATAGAGCCTTTTAACTCTGAGGAGCTTGCTTCCAATCCCACCCCCCAAAAGCTGGCACTAGGCATAAACAAACTAAGCAATGGCTTAGGGCCCTGAGCAGCTCGGGGAGGCCCCCTATTCACTTTGTATTATGTGTTGCGGGGGGGAATATTCTTGGTGAGCTAGCACCCGCACTAAGCTCTCTAGCAGGTCTACCTGAAGCCTTGTTCCAGAGGACCAAATGGAAGAGTTTACGTTTCCTTTTAGGAGGAAAGCTAGGCTGGAATTTTGAACTGAATGTTATATGATACTGTCACTGGGAAGGCCTGCAGCTGTTCATATTTTCTCTCCATAGCACGTGTCAGTGTGGCAAATGGAAAATATTTTCATCCTCTAGGATTACAGAGTTGCTGAAAAGCAATAAACAAAAATATAACTAGACTTGTGTATATACTTGACAGTTGACAGGCTCCCTCTGAAGAAAGCAGGGGTAGCAAGGGAGTACTAATTTATATATTAACTTATTCTTCCATTTCAGAAATAAATGTTAACTATGAGATTATTTAATGTATATATTTATTTCCATATTTGTTTTGCTTGTTTTTAGCATAAAAAAATTGAGACACTTTGCAAATATCTGTGTGTGTGTGTGTGCGTGTTTAAAACGCAAAAGAAAAAATATTTTCTGCTTCAATCTTTCCCTCTATAGAGTACGTATAATACTATTCACATTTAACTACCACATTGGTCTGCCTGTTTTTATACAGCCCCTATTACCCTAGTGTCTGAGTAGCTCACAATTTTTAAAGTGTTGATCCTTACAATACCCCTGTGAAGCTAGGAAGTCCTTTTATCCTTATTTTGCAGATGTGGCACAGAGCATGTAAGGGTATGCATACTCTGCAATAAATAAACAAAATAAACCAACCAACCCATGGTAGCCAGTCTTCAAGTCTGGGTCAGCTGTTTTGAGCTTGCAAGCTGAACACTCTGGGGCTTAAAATAGTAGTGTAAATATTTCTGGTCAGGATAGAGACCAGGCTCCAAGATCTGGCAAAGAATAAGGGTCTTAGAGCCAGGACTCCAGCTGGGGTGGGAATGTCTTCACTGTTCTTTTTAGCCCCTTAGCACAAGCAGGAGTCAGGTGATCTGGGCTGTGAGATCCACGGCCATGTTTTTTATGTTGGTTTTTTTTTTTTTTTGGAGGGGGTGGATCAGTATACACAAACTGTAAGGGATTTGCTCAAAGTCATGTAGGAAATCAAAGAGCAGGGACTTGCATGTAGGACTCTCAGTTTTAGGGTAGTGCCCCCAAGACTTTATCCATCGTTCCTTTCCTGTTGTGAGGGTAAACTAATGTCTAGAAAGTGCTTTGCAACCTTAAAAATGCGGTAGCACTGGTAATCTACAAGACTTCCAGTCAGCAGTGATTTCTCCATTGGGGCTGCTAATGCAACTGTTACAAGAGACATCTTGGGCTTGAGAAATGGAGCAAACGGCCTTTCTGAAAATAGTTAAACTTTCTGCTTCCAGTCCTGATATATCTACAAATTGCAGAGCTGCTCTGTGAAAAGTTAACCAAAATCTTGGGAATCTCATGGCATATTCATATAGTGGCTAAAGCAGATTGAAACGTGAGTGGGAGCTCACACCACAGCAGCCAAGCAAGGAGGGGAGGGTATAGATATAGCGGTAGTGCAGCTTACTCAACAGAGAGAGAAGAGGTAGAGTTTACCCTCTTCTTTTATCAGAGGAAGTTGCTGCTTCCCCTTACTTTAAACCTTTTAGGGAAAATATGCTGTGTATTATTTTATCCAAACTAATCTGGCATCTCAGAATGACGGGGTTTTTTGACCTGTGCCCCTTTAAATAATATTTTAAGATGAAGATCTAGTACCTTACAGTGCCCATTCAGAACAGTCTATCTTTCTGCATTCCCACTGTGTCAGTCATGTTCAATGGGGCTGCTTATGGAATTCAGTAGCACAGGAGTTGAGGTAAGGCTGAGCTAGCCTTTCTTTTCCTTCTATCCATAGGCCAAGGCCAGATATTAGCTGGATATGAGCTGTACTTAGTGAAGTTTTGGGAGGGCAGAAGAGAATCAAATGTGGCAATTAGCAATCTTTATCCTCCCTATTTTCCCCAATACTACCACCACCAGCACTTATCCTGCTGCTGAGTCAGTTCCCAGTGCAACAGATAGAAGCTTCCAGTAGCCCCACAAAGGTTTCCAGGTTTCTGCTATCAGCATTCCAAAGATGGAAGAACACCTTGACTGTGTCTAGGTCCCCCAGTCATGACCTAATGCTGGGGAAATGTATGGAAAGCTAGATTTGCCAAATGTATGGCTGCTTTATGTTGGGAAGTTGGCGTAAAGCAGACTTGATGGAGCCGTGAGTTGTGTGCTTTTATGTGTTTTGACAATAGTGATCTCAGTTACATCTATGAATAGCTTGAACATAATTGGACCTTTACAGAAACCCTTATTTATTTTGGCAACCTACTGTTTGCTAATGTCTTTCTCTTGCCTTTTTTGTTCAATTATTAGTGCTAATCTTTTGAAAATACACCCAAACATATATCTAGGCATAGAAACAACAGTATCATTGGAAGGGGTAAACAGTTACAACTTTTGGCTTTGACATGTGAACTGTTTACTCTTTAATCAACCAAATGTAGTATATCATAATGTTGTTACTTCTATAAAAATAATCTGATAAATAAGATCTAGAAGCCAGCTGGAACTGAATCTTCATTCCCTTTTAGAGAGTTCCATAAAAGTAGCAAAACTGGAAAGAGGATTTATTTTGCTTTTTGCCTGATTTAGTGATTGTAAAGCTATAATCAGCAGGATTAAAAGTGACAATTGCCATCATTGACAAGCTATATTTTTAGCATCAAGAGCTCTCTCCTTCCTAAGGCAATGTTTATGAACAACAGTATTTGCAAATGCAATTTTTCTCTGTCAGAAAATATATTTCTCTGAATAAAAACCAAAAGGATTTTTTTTGTGAATTGATTTCTTAGAACAATACAGTATTAGCAATTATTTGAAATATGTGAAATATTTGATATTCATCACACACTGGTATTTTTAACATCTTTACTATTTCTTTTATTCAGAGATAAATGGAGTGAAAATACTGCTCACTGAGCTGCTAAGATGAAAAAAAAAACCAGTGTTACTTCCCATTAGTGATGTGGGGAGGTTTTAAATCCTACTGGCTGTTCAAGAGTCACAGAGAAAGTGGAGTCTTAAATCTCAAAGGCATATGCATGGGGGAGGAGAAAGTTGGGACATGTGAGAAAGAACAGTTGTGGGTTCAAAGTTGGGTCATGGAAGTAATTCTCTGTTCCTCTGGCTATCCCTTAGTTTTCACATAAGGTATGTGCCCATGCTCCACTTATTTACATGTGAATTGTGTCAAATAAAGATGCACCCCGCTCTTCTTGCTTAATATACTGGATCCATCTCTCTCATGTGCCAGAGGTCCAGTTAGCATAGGAGAGAGTAAATGCACCAAGGAACCAATTTCAGGGACTGGTTTCATGATTCTCAATACCATCACCTCTAAGCGCTGCTCTAAATTCCACCCGCAGGATAGTTTTCATTATGGCTCCGTCCCTGCATGAGTGAATGGTTGTCATAGAGGAGATATGCCACAACCCCTGGTGCCATTGACACTCCCATGATGCTGACCCCAGTGGGGCTGCAGCACAGTACTTAACTGTGGCATGATGCTCAAGCAAGGAGTTCCCATCAAACAAAGCAGCTGCAAATGTCCCCCGGCTGATGTCACAAAGGAGTCAAAACCTAACCTGAGAGCCTGATCCATAGAATCCAATGAAGGGGTCAAAGCTTTCTGGGCCTATCAAGAGCAATGCAAGATGTCTGTCAGCTAATGGCACACTTCCCTTCCCTCCTGTGGGTATGTACAAGGATCACACACCTTTTCTGGGAATTGGTCAGTTTGAATATGGTATTTTGTGAGAATCACTAGGGGCAAGTTGTGAAGTAGTACCATGTTCAATAAACAGCTGCCTGGTTGGACTGATTCCTAATGGCTTTCCAGAAGACATCCCGGAAGTTAGGACTGAGACAAATGGCTGTTTATATGTAGAACTGATTGTTATTAGGAAAAGCTCAGTCAAGTACAGGCAGGAGATTTTTCCCTTGAAGGTGATATCAGCCAACTACTACTAAGGGTAGGGCAGTTTGAGGTCATGAAACTCTGGATATTTTCACGGATATTGGATATTCCCTTTTAGGGATTAAAAGGCTGTGTGAAGACCACACAAGCTTAGTACTGGCTACTTGCATCATGCATTTTTTTATTCAATAAAGTTGTGGCCACTTAAAGCCAGTCTTTACCTAGATTCTTGTGTACGTTTTTAATCTGACATTGTTTGTATCATAAAAGAGGGTTCATTTCTACCTTCTCTTTAAGTCATTTAAGTGTCACAGACACAATTATGAACCATTACATTTGTTCCCATTCAGCTGTCTAAGAAAGCAGGTAAAACTGTATTGAATCCTGTGTCATGAGAGAAGAATGGGATAGCCAAAGCAAACAAATTTTGAGAAACTCATGTGTCTAATGTATATGAAATTGAAATGGAATGATACAAGCCAAATTATTGTCTACTTTTGATTTGAACTACTTGTCATGCCAGACATCTTTCTGTTTGTCTAAAAGAAGGTAATTCTGAAATACATTTTCCAAACTGTATCCATCTCCCTCTCTTTTTAATATGCAAAATTCAAAACCAAAATAAATCCTCAAGAAACTCCCCAAATTATAGTTCACAGTGGTGGCTAGCAGTTTGGCACTGAAACTAGAGAAAACCCTATCATTTATGTATTCTTTTTGAAATATAGGACCAAGCACTGAAAAAGGTTAAGTAGACATCTGAAAATACTTACCTACGTGAGTGAATTTCACGTTCAAAAGTTTACATGAAGCTAACATCCATTAAACTTACAGAACAAATAGACCACGGAAGCAGGTGGTGGTTCACAGGAATTACAGCAGCAGGTCTCCATTTATATGGAAAGAGTATCTTGTGCACCATTTTAGTTATGCCTATACAGTTTCATTACAGATGGCAGTAGCAGTCCCCCAGCAAGGCTCTTTAAAGATTTCAATGATTTGCCATAAAACAATTGGTTTATGTCTTCCACAAGGCACAAGAATCAGAACCATGCCTGAGGAATTCTAGAATTTCTTTATAGTCTCAGAAACATTGGAGGGGTTCTGTAATGTATCTAAAATATTGCTTTCCTGTAACTCAAGACTAATTGGAAGTTATTGTCGTATGGTTCAGTACATTGTATTTTGGTGCCAAATGCACTAAAATGTGAGCCTTAAACATATTTCACTTTTCTGTTAGTCTATATGATTTACTACAGCATTTCCTTGGTAGCAAATGCTATAGTTAAGTTTGGAAAATAGTTTCTGCTATAACTCCATCTCTTCACTCAATTTAAAACCAAAAAACAACAACAAAACCTTCCCTATGCAAAACCTATGCTCCGTTGGGCACAGGTCAAGATCAAGATTTTTAAAAAATGAATGCTTAAGGCAAGGCCCCTTTCATATTCAGAAATGTTAAAAAGTGGCCTGATTTTCAGAAGTGCTTAATACTCAGATTTTTCCCACTGAAGTCAGCAGAGATGTTGTTGAGTGCCTAACAGTTTCCAAAGTCACTCTGTTTAATTAGATGTCTGACTTTGAACTTAGCTCAACTTTAGAGATCCATTTTCAAAAATCTTGGTGAAACTCTTTGTAAAGTTTGAGTAGGTGAATCACCAGTTTTTGATGTATGGCCAGGGAGTCGGAAGAGGGAAGAGAGAGAATAGAATAATAAAGTAGTTTAAGCAAAAACAACAAGGAATCCAGTGGCACTTTAAAGACAAACAAATTTATTAGAGTATTAGAGCGTAAGCTTTTGTGAGCTACAACTCACTTCCTCAGATGCTAAAGAGAAAAAGAAAGACAAAGAGAAAAAAAGGATACAGAGATGTGAGTGTGACATCAGTAACACACATTAGTGATGTCACCCTCCCATCTTTCTTTCTTTCTTTCTTAGAATCATAGAACACTAGAACTGGAAGAGACCTCGAGAGGTCATCGAGTCCAGTCCCCTGCCCTCATGGCAGGACCCAGTATTGTCTAGACTATCCCTGATAGATGTCTATCTAACCTGCTCTTAAATATCTCCAGAGATGGAGATTCCACAACCTCCCTAGGCAACTTATTCCGTTGTTTCACCACCCTGAAAAAACTTCCTTTCTTTCTTTCTCTCAGGAAGTGAGCTGTAGCTCACGAAAGCTTATGTTCTAATTCCCTAACATATCACATAGTTTTAAAGGAATGCATGTGTTTCTTTTATAGTCATTTGTAACTAGCAATGTTTTGGTTTTGTTTATATGGTGACAATGATGTTTAAGTATTTCTCTGAGTTCTGTAGGGGTTCCAAATGCTGATTTGCTTTCACTGACTTGGGTCCTGAGTCGTTGCTGGGTGTCCTGTGAAATTCTGTAAATTAGATTAGTGAACCAAAGTATTCAAAACGGAGTGTTTTGCTTGAAACTCAATTTTATCTTATTCACATGATATGGGAAGAAAAAAGAGTTCCTGTTTCGGTGAGATCATCTTAATTTCATTTGAATTGTTTGAAAAGCACATTCCATCATCCACAAGAGCTCTGACTTTGGGAGACAAATCCCTCAGATGACAGCCCCTCTGATGATTTCCAGGACTCAAAATTGCAGCCAGTGTGAAGGGAATTCTGTTGTAATTTTTTAGTAAATTTGACACCAGTGATAAAATGTAGCTGTGCAGCATCCATAGTTAGATGCTAAATTCCAGGAGCGTATGGAATGAAATACTATAGTTCTATGTCCATGGAGTTACTCATGGAATGTACTTGTCCATATGAAAATAATTGGTTTCCTGTATCTACTGGACCTGCAGTAAATGTCTTGACAATCTTTGCTAGATGTGAAGAGAAATGGTGGGGGGGGGGGAGGATAAGATAAACTATTGGGTGTAGCACTCAACAACTTAATGCATTTCTATTCTTAATGCATTTCTTAAATCCTGAAAAAAATACAGAGTGTACCCCGTGGGGCAAGCACATTAAAACAGCATTGACATTTAAACTTAAGCTGTGCTGTGCTCTTGGTCTGAGCATTCTGAAATTGCGCACTTAGGCTGAAAGTCTCACGGGGTAGCCATTTTAGTCTGTGTCTTTAAAGGCAACATGCAGTCCTGTGGCACCTTAGAGACTAACAAATATATAGGATCATGAGCTTGTATGAGTAAAGCCCACTTCATCAGATGAGCTGGAGTGGAAAATACAGAATCCAAGGTATATCGAACAGCAAAAGCAGTTACCTGTCAATTGTAGGACGAGTGATAATGATGCTAATTGAATCACGCTGGATGTGGCTCATTCATAGCTATTGATGTGAAAATGTGAATATCAAAAGTTGGGGAAATTGTCTTAGGCTAAATGAATCATTTTCCCACCACCTCCATCCCCTTGCAACACAAAATTTAAAAAGGTAACAACGGGGTTCAATTAATGCAATCCAGAGCCTCAGGCACATTGCACATAGGACACCATAGTCTCACCCTTGCTTGGGATGCAGCAGTTTCCACAGTTAAGACGAATGGGCAGTTATCCCTCTTGGAACTATTCTTCGGCTATATCTAGACTGCAGGCTTCTTTCAGAAGAACCTTTTTTCGGAAGAGATCTTCCAAAAAAACTTCTTCCAAAAGAGAGCGTCCACACACAAAAGTGAATCGAAAAAGCGATCTGTTTTTTCTAAAGACAGTGTCCACACTGAATGGATGCTATCTTGCATTTAAGCTGTGATTACTATGGACGGAGTGGCCACCAAGGCACCTGTGCTTTTTCCTCTTTCTCTTTCAAAAGAACTCCCTCTTCCCCGTCCACACACTTCTTCATAGAAAGAGGATTACCAATGCTGGAAAAAACCCTCTGTTCTTTCAATTTACTTTTGGAAGAACACGATTGCAGTGTGGACATAACTCAGGTTTTGTCAGAAAAACAGCCATTTTTCAGACAAAACTCTGTAGAGTAGACATACCCTTCCGGACTGTCTGGAGACTCTGGCAGGGATGTTATGCTTTTGTTGTGTTTTCAAGCTTTTGTTTGCAATCATAAGGGCCAGAAACATTTATTTTTAAATTAAAGCTGAGAGTCCAGATTCATCAAGCAACTCCAGATCTGAAATCTTAGGCACAGATCTATAACATCTCTTTGCAAACCACATAGACACTATTTTGGAGATATGTGTCAGCACCTCTTAAAATCAGACCAAAGGGTGAAATTATGGGCCCATCAATTTTAATGTGGGTCAGGATGACACCCTAAGCAAAATCTCCAGTGGCCAGAGATAAGACATTATATAGGGAAGGTTCTGAGCTGCCGAAAATCCTTTCCCAGGTGTCTGCCCCACAAGCTCAGGGTCTAACTGATCACCTCATGTAGAGTTGGGAAGGAATTCCCCCCCGAGGTCAGACTGGCAGATAATTGAGACAACAGAAATAGTGTATGTGGAAATGAAAACAAGCATGTATTTGTATTTAAGGCTTCAGAAGAAAGTGTAGGATTCTTTGAGAAATAAAATGTGAACTTGTAAATAAAGATTGCATCTCTGTGCATATATGCATAGGATAGAGTTAAGGCTGTGCTTGAAAGTATAACTGTGGCAATTTTTGCCTGGAATGCAAAGAAATATTAATTTAAGAGGTATTAATGTTCTTGTTGTAGTTTGATGCATGTATATGTGTTTATAAATACATGTGTTTCTGTGTGTATACAGACTTGCTCAGACACACCCTGTATATGCTGCAGAACCTTTTTTTTTCTGTAATTTTTTTTTTTTCGGTCTGTCCTGTAACTCTAACCCTTGAATGTACTTGTACACTGGAAAAAGTGCTTTCCCTGACAGCCATTACAATCTAGTGGAGTTTCCTCTAAAACTAGTCTTTCATTGAAATGTGGTCCTTGTGCAAATATCATAGCTTCAGCTAGGGTAGTTGAGAATAACACTAGATGGTTTGGCTTTCTTCTTGAGTATATGCATAGCATTTGTGTGTATGTGTGTGTGTGTGTGTATACACACTTATACATAATCTATAGCTGAATGTTAGGTGGCAATTTTGAGGAAGATTTAATAATCCTTTGCCCAGTAAGCCACATCCAATTGCAGCCTACTACCAGCTGCATACTCAAGATGAACCATTTCATATTGCTCATTGGTTAGGTGTGGTGTTACTCTTTCTGAGAATTGGGAGTTGTTGAGTGCAGGAAAGAGAGAGCTCATTTGCACAAGCTCCATAACTCATAGCTTGGGGCCTGGGGATTTTGTTTTGTGTCAGGACATCTCAAGCAGGCTTACCGTTCATCTGTGAATTGGTTGGCAGGCTGCAAAGCTAAGGTCAGGAGGCCCCTGGAGACTGTTCAGCTCATGAGGCTGTGAATGTTTTTGTTGTTTTTGGTCCCTTTAGTGCTGCAATATGGCAATTTACACCTCAGAGTTGTTTTTGTTTGGGTTGGGTTTGGTTTTTTTTCCATGAATGCATCATGTTGACCTTGAACCAGTAGGGAGTAATTCAGACCTGAGAGCAGAGCAGTTCCACCTGCTCATATCAGGACTGAATTTAGCATTCAACTGTTTCTTCTTAAGCTGGTTCCATGTGATTTGAGCTCTCTGGGTCAAATGCAGAAGTGACATAAATTGGTAGGTTGGTGTATCTATTTGCTAAAGGCTATAAGGTAGTGCCATAGCAGGAGGCAGCCAGCAGTCAGATACAGTGTGTGTGGAAGGGGCACATTTTTACATTACACCTTCACATTAGCTGCTTATTCTCTATAGCCACTACTGGCTGTCCCTTCAATTTGTAACCTGTACCACCTCTGATTATGGCCTATGGCATGTATGTTATTTTTTCTAAATTAGTGCTTTTTTTTGAAACTTTATAGTCTATTGCCTTAAAAGTCCGGATTTATACAAGAATCAGAGATTCATAACATAGATTAACCAGCTCAATCATAGCTCAAATATTTGTTGACTCATCCATTTATTCTGAATCCGGTTCTCTGAACTTGATGCATTAAATAAGAATACTTTTTCTATCAGATAATTCTAAGAGTTTAGAGATAAATTAAAGTGTTAAGGGTTCTGTTTCTTGTACGACATGAACTGTTTTTCATGATGGGATCCCTTGCATTCTTAATATGAAAATGCTATTGTTTACAAAGCAAACATTTTTTCTGGATTCCAGATTGTTTGTTGTCCAGGAGGCGACTGTATGAAAGGGTGTTACATACATTTTGAGTGAATGAAAGCAAAATAAGTTAGTATCTTTTAAAAAAAAGTAGTTCAGACTCTCTGATTGGAACTCACTTGGGAGCCGTAACACATTTCCAGGGCCTCTCCTACTGAGACTTCTCAGATATCAGAGCAGCAGTGACTCATTGACTGTAGGAGAAGCAATTGAATTAAACCTAAAATATTTATGTGTCTGAGTCACTCAAATTGCAAAACAAATATGGCCTGATTTGTAGGCGAGATATCTGCATTTCTAAGAGATAGTTGGACTTGATATGTCCAAAGCTTTGACAATCCATCGGTATTTGCCTTTAGATTTTGAAAACAGGTCCTTCTTGTTTTTTAGACTAAATTTTGTTGTGGAGGAGAATTCCCAGATACAGAAATATAGAAGTAGGAATAGTTCAGTGTTCTCTTTTGGGCAGAGCTAGTGGTAACTGACTGCACTGCCACAGAGGGGACCTAATTAAGATAATTAAGCATGCCCCTCTGCCCACCTAGCCATTGGTATCAGATTGCTGTGGAGGCCTGAGGAAAAAGCCATTGTGAACAATGACACACCAGAATGTTAATATTTTGTATTGCCTTGGCATAAATGCAAATAACAAACAGTGAAAGATCAGGCCAGAAATGGTGAAGAAAGAGCTGTTGTCACTACTGCTCAGAAGAAGCCAACTTCTGTCAGTCCCTGGGACCAATAGTAAAAGCCAGCATGTCAATAGAATTGTTTCCCTCTCTCCTCATTAGCAGGTCTCATTCTCTGTGACAGGCTGAACCTGATCCTCTGAGCTTCTTTCTATATTTAGTGGCCTGGCCAAGCTATCCTAATAGACATGCTTCCTACCCATTCCAACACCTTTCAATCAGACCTCCTTTATCCTTCCAAAAACTCTACATTTAGAAGACATGGTTCTGCAGTAAACTAAGCTTAATTCTGGGAAAGCAATAGTAGCTCATGCATGCTGCTAGAACACTAAGGGTACGTCTAGACTACAGGCTTTTGTCAACAGCAGTTTTGTCAACAGATACTGTCGACAAAGCTTCTGTCAACAAAGACCGTCTAGACTACATCCAGTTCTGTCGACAAAGCAAGCCTCTTTGTTGACATGACAGTGTAAACGCAAAGGACAGTGTAGATGCAATAACGCCTTCTGTCAACAGAACTCTGTCGACAAAAGGCTTTATTCCTTGTAGAATGAGGTTTACAGCCGTCGACAAAACTGCCAAGTTCTGTTGACGTTATGTCGACAGAACTCAGCGGCAGTGTAGACGCCGGTATAGTTTTGTCGACAAAAGTCCACTTTTGTCGACAAAACCCTGTAGTCTAGACACACCCTAAGGCTATGTCTACACAGCAGTGTTATTTCAGAATAACTGATTTCATTCCCAAATATCAAAGAGTGTGTCTACACTGCAGGCCATTATTTCAAAATAATGGCAAGCTGGAGGACTTCTTACTCTGACTCCTGTAACCCTCATTTCATGAGAAGTAAGGGAAGTTGAAGGAAGAGTGTTCTTCCTTCAACTTCCTGCTGGGTAGACAGCGCCAAAAGATGAATAAAGCTATTTTGATTTAAGTTACTCAATTAACTAGATCAAGTTGCATAGCTTAATTTGACTTTTGCCCTGCTGCGTAGATGTGCCCTAACTGTTGTGGAGCTCATTATCCTCGTCTAAACATCCTGACTTCCAACGCACCCTCACACAAGAAGGGCAGGACCTTTTTGTAAATCAACAAGGAGTGATGTACTTCATGAGACAGCAAGAGGCTGAAATTTAAAATTTGTTAGTTTTTTTTAGCCTTCTGATTTAAACCAGATTGGCACTAGCTATAGTCACTCCCATTTGGGTCTTAGAAATATTTATAAAGCTGGCCAAAAGTATGACATTGAAGTGTTCCAATTTAAATTCCACATTACTTTCTCTTGTATATACAGTTTGTCCAGATGAAAATCATAATGTAGTTTTAGCATGCTCCGTTTCTAATCCTAAACTGCTAGCTTGTACATTAAATGTTGCTCATACTTCTTTTCTGGTTGTGCTACAGATGATCCAGCAATTAATTATAAAATAAAAGTAAATTAAATTGGATTTGTGGTATTATACTCTTTGAGGGGCTTCAGTTTTGCAAATGCTTTCAATTAAACGTGTATGAGAAGTAGACCTCTTGGGTGGGAGTGGCCAGTGCGGCATAATGTTGATCCACTGTATAGGATGAATTGAAATTCATAATTCATTTTAGCCTGCCAGTTTTTAAATGTTTTAAGGTAGATTTTAGGACTAGATGTTTTCAGAAGACTCTCAACCATCTTGTCAATATGGAAACGTTTAGTATATAATTTCAGAAGAATCATTCCTTGCACAAAAATCTCTAACTACTGACTTTTTAAAACTGTTCTTAAAATGTATTAATGTACTGATTCCACCATGTTATTTATTTTGCTAAATTCTGTCATACTTACTGCAATGGCGTGTCGGTACTTAACTATATCACAGTAAAACACAAACAGGGAACACTTCCTTCAGTGGCAGACTGGAGCGGGGAAGGATCTTTAATGCATATTTCATTGTTTTATTACAGAGCTGACAAACAAAATAATAATGTTAACAATGATTTCCAAGTGAGAAGTTTGCTTCAGAAAGACTTTTGAAGCTGGTCCAAAATTTTTGCCCACATTGATTTTTATGGCTTTTTTTAATGACATAAAGCCATTGGTCTTTTTTATGATTGCTGGAAATATAAGCTAGGCAAATTAAAATAATATATTAACAAATAATCTGAATAGATCTCTGAGATAAATAATAACGCATATTCAACACTCATACATCACATTTCAAAACCAACCCACAGATACAAGACAACACTGAAAATAAATATTTATAGGGTATATTTTGTAGAATGATTTGCAAATGTAATCGATTATTATATCTTTGGTCAACTCAGCACTATTAAAAAGTAAACGTCAATTCTTCTGCTCATGTTGGAAGACATATTTTAGCTAATCTATTTTTAGTGCCCTATTGACAGTTTTGTTTTTGACAGTTCTAAAATTGATGTTCCTAGATTCCTCCACCTAGAAATATTACATAGTAATCTATATTTAGGTTTCTAAATGTTATGGAATTCTCAGCTTCCACAGTATATACATGGAGCTATATGTATGTGAAATGTAATGCAAAAAAAAAATTGTGTGGTTCCTGTTAGTGAATATACATTACTATATGTATGCTCCATCACTGTACTTTAACTATCCTCTTGACAAAGTTGACCTATGAAACCACTTTGAATAAGTAAGATAATTTAAAAATTTGTGTTTTATCTCAATGTAGACATTTTTAAACCTGACATAAAAACCTGATTAAAATCCAAAAAAATTGGGCAAGAAGGATTCATGAAGTAGTTTTTTGAAACCGGAAACTTGGTTGAAGAATAAAGAAAACAACGGAATAGGAGAACCTGATATATCCAATGTGGTTTCCACAAACTGAAGCCGAATTTGCATTTGTCTATGCTTTGGGCACAACCCTGTTGGAGCATCTTCCCTTGAACACTTCATAACTTTATGTATTCTGATGTATTTGTGGATTTCAAAATACATGGCAGGGGGAAGGAGGGTAGAGGCAGGGAAAGTCAGCTGTATGTGCTGTAAAAATGGATTCTGAGAAAGGTGTGGTTCAACAGAAGAAGGGCCAACAGACCTGCCAGGCCCCTGGGCAAGGGTGGGGGCTGCCTGGCTCCGTGCTCCCAAAAGGGGTAGGGCCTCAGGTGAAAGGGGCAGGGCAGGGACTAGCCTCCCCCTGCCAGCCCTTCAGTGCCATCTGGAGCACTCTGTGGCTACATCTACACTATAAGGTTTTTGCGCAAAAACCCACGGAGTATCCACACCTCAAGTGCGTTTTTGCACAAGAAAATCTACAGTCAATCGACAGAACAGAGGGCTTTTTGCAGTGTAGGTATAACACCTTCTACGAGGCATAACTCCTTTTTGTGCTACAGCTCTTGCGCAAAAAGGCAGGTGTGGAGGCTCCGCAGGAGTTTCTTGAGCAAAAAGAGCCTATTGGAAAAAGCACAGGTGCTCTGATGGCCATTTGCAGAATGGCCATCAGAGCTTTCTTGCGCAAGAGCATCCATGCAGTGTGGACACTCTCTTGCGCCAAAGCGCATCACAAAAGCGATGCACTCTGAGGTGTGGACGTGCTTTTGTACAAGAAGTTTTTGTGCAAAACTCTTCTGCAAAAGGCTTCTTGCGCAAAAACCCTGCAGTGTAGACGTAGCCTGAGTGGGGCTATAGCAGCAATTTAAAGGGCCTGGGGTTATGACTGCTCCATTCTAGTATCATCTGGGAACCCCAGGCTCTTGTGAATTGCTGGGCCCTGGCACAGTTGCCCTCTTTGCTGGCCTCCCCATCAGTGGGCCTCTTCAACAGCATCATGCTGTCAAAATAATTTGGGAGTTGCAATGAATTTGAGGAGTTTGGTCAGTGATCTCAGAATTCCCCAATTCATATTACTGTCATATGCAGCATGAAAAAGCTTCTTTGCCTGGCTTGCGACTGTTATTATTCCATGGGTTGCCAAGAAGGATACCTGGTTAATTCAAAGATAGAAATGGAAGGGACTCATGAAGAGATTTGTAACCAAGGAAAGCCATGGTAGTCTCCCTTCCTCAACCTAAAAAATGCATATTTCTGGATGGCCCTAGCAAATAATGCAGGTCTCTGTGTTTAAACCAAATCTCACTCAATAGATCATATGATTGAGAATGAGGCTCAGGTGGTGGCAAATGATTGAACAAATCCTGGATGGAAAAGGCCACATTTTTATTAATCAAGATTCAGCCCACAAGCTGCAATAGAGAATGTTCCCAGAGCAGATTTTGCAGAGACTTGTTAAATTAGGGATACACCATCTCAGCCCACAATCAGCTATTCTGACCAAGAGTGGGCCTGATAATGACTCTGAGACATATGAATGAAGTAGTGGGAGAAGGTGTTCTGGTCCATCCTCTTTAAGGCTGCCTGTTTTAGAAGAGGGAAACTAGCTTCATATTGAGCTGACACAGCTTACCATCTAGTCTGGCAGAGGTTTTTCCCAGTGGAAAATCACTGGCAGCCTCTTTTATTAGAGGTATAGACACACAACTTTCCTCAATCAGTCGATTCAGCCAAAATGTCAAACAGTAGAAGGCTCTGTTGGACTTAATTGTCCTCAAGCTGTTTTTAGGAAATCTGCATGTGAGAGGTATTTACTGTGTGGCTAGTAAACCCACAGCACCTGCATTGTAGACTTGCCTCTTGCAGGGAAATGAAGAAGTAATGAAGACCAGCTACACCCATTTAACTGGCAGAGAGCCACAATGAGAAGAGAGCATTCTAGAAATGCCCATTCCACACACACACACACACACACACCAGATAGCAAGGCAAATTGCTGTGCAAGATTTGATATTGGGTGTAAATATTCCAACAGTTGGTGAAAACATGGAGAACCACTACAACAATAGCCAGGAAGAAACAGAGCATAACCAGTGTTTGACCTCTGCCTTTGAACAAGTTGCTGCACCTGAATTAACAATGTGCCATCCAGAGCCCCTCGACACTCTGGGAGGTGAGAGCTGGCCATCTGAGAAACCTCTGGTGTGTAAATATTTTTAGCACAGATAATGCATCCTGTGCATTAGTGCTCTCTATAGAAACATGACCCTGAGTTAGTGTGATCATAATCTCCGTGTATCTTTCACTTATAAACAGACTATTGTATTTGATGTCTGAGTGAAAATCTGCCTGCAACTCTGGCGTACTCTCCCCTTGGTTAAATGTTACTAAATCATCTCAGCAGGGAAAGTAACTTTAACTCATACAGAATAGAATGTGGAGTCCACAGAGCTTCATTATTCCTGGGGCCACTTAATCAGTCAGGTACTTATGTCCCAATGTAATATTAGCCAACATGTTACTCTATTTTTTTCTAGCAGCAACCAAATATAACCTTTTACAGGGGAATGACAACCAAAATATACCACTATTAAATTAAATATGACACATACCCTGTACCAAAATGAATGTAAAAATGTGGGGCCACAATCAGGACACTGAAAGTGATATAAACACCCTCTGCACAAAGGCAGTTACACTGTAAAAGCAACATTAATATGCAGTTGGATTCTGTCCAGGGCAGCCTGACACACAATCCCCAGTTAATTATTCCTACAACTTGAAAGGATAATCCAAGTGGGGGCTTTATACAGAGCCATTGAAAAGTCAGGTTGGTTCATGAGCTACACTCCCTGATGTATGGTCGCAATACAGTAAGGCTACTTTGAGGGTGGCAGACATCCAGTAGAACAGCCTTTCTCTGAGTCAGAGGTGCTACAACAGGCAGTCAGCTCCTGCCCTGGATTCATCATGCTGG
This sequence comes from Rafetus swinhoei, assembly GCA_019425775.1. Classification (NCBI taxonomy): domain Eukaryota; kingdom Metazoa; phylum Chordata; order Testudines; family Trionychidae; genus Rafetus; species Rafetus swinhoei. The sequence continues at coordinate 181,143,533 of CM033437.1, read as the reverse complement.
GTGCAGGATTTCTGTTATGCACAGTGCCTGCTAGAATCTGACCCTAAAATAAGAGCTGATGGCAGCTTTTTATTAAAGTTTCTCTTCCTTTGGGTTAAAACAAATAAAGAGTGCTCAATCTGTTCTGTGATTTTCTTAAATTGAACTGTTTTTCTGTGATTTTCTTAAATTGAACTTTCCCCTTTTGGGAACTCGTGTTTTTCAGCAGCACAATCCCACCTGTAAAGAGATGTTAGAGCTGGCTGATCTGCTAAAGTATTTCTTAGAAAAATTAATAAATAAAAGCATATGTGATACCATGGAATTAGTTCACTAAGAAAATGGCATAAATGTTTTATCGTGGGTATTAATATTTTATAGGCTGGATCCTTTCTGTCAAGCTTCACATAATTAATGACATGCCAACCTTTTCTCATAACTGAAACGATACACTAAACATTACAAGCAATGTTAAAAGATGCTTGTAAAGGACTTTAAATTGTCCCACAAGCTGCTGTAATGTTTCCCCCGATGAACTGCTCCTATGTATAATACCTAACTGTGGTATCAAAGCACTCTTAACACAGGAAGAGTAACCCAAACATAATTAATCAGTTTATTTACATATGTGCCGTTCTAGTTCCTGTGGCAGTATATGCTGAACACAGATGGGTACTCTTACTTCCCCATATTTAGGTTGGGTATAACTGAAGATGGTGATGGGAATAACAAAATAGATGGGGCTGTGGCGTAATCTGGAGGAAACTAAAGAGAGCAGATTTAGCTCTGCTCCATTTGACATTCTTTGGAAGTTCTTTCTTTTCCAGTAAATAACTGAAAATTTTTAGATTCCCATTCCCAGTGGATTTGTACTGGTCTGCTCCTGCCCCCTTTCCTCCACATCATAAACTTTGCATCTGCTGGTGTTTTTTCACACCAAGTTCATTAATTGTGGGCACTGTTATCGTCACTAATTCTAGGGGTAGGTAGTAACAGATGTTATAGGGGCCTTAAATTTTAAGTGGAGGGCAAGAGGCTATATTGGCCTGTCAGCTACCTTCATAATAGTAAACTAATCTCATGCTTCAGGGTATGAAGCGATCTCTACAATTTACAGAAACTAATTATAATTTCCTCCATGTCCTGCACTGTACAATAAGTTAAATGCTTTATGGAGATTTTCCCTATCCTCTGAACACCTAGTGTGGGCAGAAATCTGGAACTGATGGACCTGGTGGCCAGATACATTATGGCCAAAACTTGTGTTCCAGCATCAATTCTCGGCATGGCTGCATGTCAGAGAATAATGTTGTGCTTCATGCCTTATCACTGGCTCCCAGATGAACAGGTGTTTTGCACCCTCTTTTCCCATCCCTTCTCCTCTGTCCCTGTGCCAGAGATGCATTTAGATTAATTTAATTTGCAATTAGATTGTTCAGTTATGGTAGCTGTGTGTCAGGAGTAACCTTGTCTATTAGTAGTCTGCATAAGCAGCCCATTAATTGCAGCAGTTAACATCTACTGTCATTAGAGCGGTGTCTAGCACTCCTTCAGACCCATGCAGCATTCAAGTGGTGTGAGAAGAAGCGTTGCCAAGAGTGTGCAACCATTCAGTGCAATTACAGGTGCTATTGCCATTTAGTTTGTCCTCCAACTTTTGTATTTTTGATAGCACCTTACATATCTTTTAGTGCATTACAAATATGTATAAATGGAGACTCACAGCATGTGGCAAACTCTTATTCTTACATAAGAGGTGGGGAAATAGATTGTACAAAGAATGAATATAAAAGGAGATAAAGGAAAATCACGGACTTACCCATCAATAGAACACTGGAGTTGTGTGCTTTAACTTGTAGACCTCTGAGACCTCAGTAATTCAGAAAGAAGACTATAGTAGCATGGACCTGCAAGCTAGTGCCATATTACGCCAAGTGAGAGCAACAATGAAGTTTCTGAGCTGAATGAGGACAGGACAGTGAAAATCCAGATTCAGGAATTCTATAGGCAATGGCTGAGAGGTCCAAAACAAGACACAGAACACAAACGATTGCATTATATGATAATAGTGGAAAGTTATGTTGTTACTTCTGGGAAGCTAAGGTCCATAAATATATGGTTAAAAGACCACTGATGGGTTAATCCAACTTCAGGAATCAGGAAAGAAGAAAGGAGCTCCTGGAAGGGCTGGATTAATGCATTTTAAGTGTATGCAGCACTCTCCTGCTAGCTCGGCTGGCCATGCACTGAATCTACTGGGACTGCTTGCTCTTCCTGCTCAGAGTGCTGCTCACTCATGATGGAGGGGCAGTCAGGCCAAATCTGAGTGAGTGGATTAGCAGATGGTCCCAGTGTATCCACAGCTTGGCAGCATGACTGCAGTGAGTGTACTGGATGACTATTTTTTGGGCCACATTTTGGTTTCTAGCCATTCTGGTTTCTAGCCATTCTCCCAGTTTGCATATGCTGCAATCCAAATCCAGCAGGCTGCTCCCTTTCTGTTTCCTGATTCATAAAGCTGGGTTTCTCTTGTCACCCCTCCTCCCTGAATTGCCCCTGGACTGTATGCAAGACCAACAGCCACTGCATATAGCAGTGGTGACATTTCTTTGAGTAGCAAAAGTAACCACAGAAGAATTTGAGTGGATTCTCATATGTGTGAATTTATGGGGCATATGGACAATGATTTTAGTAAGTGTTAATGCCATATTAGCACTCAAAAGACTGAAGGTGCTTGTATGTCCACAAGAGAGCTACAGTATGGACAATGGCATAAGTTCCTTACATACTATCCTCCCAATACTGCTGTGCAAGAATCTTCTACATCAGTAAGAGAGTAATTCAGTCTCATTCTTTTTCTGGCCTATCTGATAAGAGCTCTTTTGTTTCCCATTAGGATGTGTTCTATTTTAGGGATTGTACCAAGACCTACTCAGGTTACCAAACAGCCATTGGCTTGTATTGACTTTCTGTCACTACAAATCTGATTGAATTTGAACCAGTAAACTGCAGGCGAAAGGTAACATATTCTGTCTCCAATTCTGAGAGCTATTGTATCTAGTCGCTAGGTAGTGCATATTTATAGGCTAAGGATGACTAAAGAGTCTGTATGTGAAGTTGCACACTTTGATATCAAACTACAGACAAGTGTTTTCACACAACCACTGTGGAGATCTGGAGGTATTTTCCAAATTCCTCTCCCACACTCTAACATTGCCAATGTTTCTTAGATCTCACCTGTACTTTATTCAGACTCAAAGCTCAAGGTGACTAGGCAATGTTCTTTGTTCCATGGCTGGAGGTGTTCAGTCTGCCTTTAAAGAGACAGGATTTATACTTTATCAGTATGAATACTGACAGATTCAAATTCTTTGATAGATTGAAATTCTTTACTATGCCTGGGAATGGTCTGCCTAGAAGCTATGTAGTTCTGTATGCTGTAGCCTTGCTCCCACCTGCCCCTCCCATGCCCAGTTCCATCCTTGACATACCCACCCTGCCAGATCTGATGAACATATGTGGAAACTGGAGTCCATTGAAACCCATTTTCCCTTTAACTTATTTGTCAAGAGCTGTGTTTTTCCCAGCAATAGCTGAGGACCGTATAGCCACTTAACCCATCTTGCCTGCACTGTTTTAGGTTACTATGCAACAATAATGTCACAATCACATCTCAAAGTATGCAAAATAGTCACCATGAAGGGTAAATCTATTCTAAATTTGAATTTTGTTCCCAGTTATTTTTAATTTAGACACAACATCCAAAAGTGTGCCAAAGATTACAAATCCATCACATTTGATCACCCTGGGTCTGCATGGGGAAAGCTCCCTAACAGTTATTACCTGCCTCCCCCCAAAAATCTGTCCCATACTTTTCCTGTCTTCCTCTCCCCACTCCTTTTCCACCTGAAGCCTGCAGCATCTTCACAGCACAATGACCTCATCCTGGCTTCCTCTAGCCGAGCCAGAACTTGAAGCCTGTGGAGGTGATGTCTAGTGAGTAATGTGTAGTTCTTCCTCCTCCCCGCATCCTCAGGCAGAGCTGGCTGAGTGCTGTGTGCCCAAGCCCCCCACTGAGCTGGTCTGAGCCCACACCCCCCACCAGATCAAGAGCCCCCCAGTCCTGTGCAACACTGGACCAAAGCCCTGTAGTGCAACACTCGAGCAAGGGTCCCCCCCATGTGGGACTAGAGTGCACCCCTTTCTCTTTCCCATCCCTACCCCAGCATGCTAATCGGAGCCCCTCTCCCTTCCCCTTCCCCCGTGTGACTCTGAGCTCTCCCAGGCCCATCTCCCTCCATGAAGAGCTGGCCCTCCCCAGTGCGGGGCTGGCCTGAGCCCCACCACTCACACTGTCCCCCACCCCCAGTCTACCACCCAGATCCTTTTTAGCAAAACTGGATATTTGTTTTTGCCAGTGGGTGGTCCACTTTTGTCAAAAGAATCAGGAAATCTGGGGCCAAAATGGGATGTTTGATCCTCAAAGGCCACCAGTCCCCAAACTTTCAGTCACATCCCCCATATGCTCTCCCACCCCCGGGAGCCAGGACCAGAAGCAGGGCCAGAGCCTGTACTTGGGGGCTATGAGTAGGTCTGGGCCCTGCTGCATCTCTCCCAAATGTTCTTCTGTGCCTCTCTAATGGCCCTTAGCCCTTAAGCCTGACCACCAAGCCAGGAGGAGGGTCCAAATCTCTCCACAGAGGCTCAGGCTCCATGGGCAGCTTTTACCATGACCTAGCTTCTAGCCAGACCAGCAATCAGAGTCTTGGGCAGAAGAGGAGGGGTAAGGTGCAAGGATGCATGACAGGGGAAAATATGGGGGACCCAAAAGTTCTTTATGTTTCGGGGCCCCAATATTTCTTAATCCACCTCTGATTTTTAGGCCTAATTTTTTTTAGGAATTCACCCAGCCTAATAAGGGGTTGTGTCACTGCTTGTCCTGTATTGTAACTCATGATGCTTCTATTCTGTGTAGCATTGACCCAAAGCTCTGACACCAGCTGCATCTTCACAGCACAATGACCTCACCCTGGCTTCCACCAGCCAGGTTACTCCTTGCAGAGTGATTCCAATAGCCCTCCCCGTCCCAAATCTTTCCAAAATAATTTCTACTCTTCTGGACCCTCACAGAAATTAACAAGTTTTCTGCCACCAAAAAGACAGAATACACATCAGCCTGTTAGCTTGGCTGAAGATCACACTTCAATTTAATACACAGCACTAAGAAGTTTTTATAATAAAACCAAAAAAAGTTGACAAAGCCCATCATTTCAAGTGATGACAAGTAAGAATGAAAGACATAGGAAAGATTACACATAAAACAAAACACACTTTCTAGTGATTAAAACTTAATTTTACATGTTGAATCTCTCTAGTCCGGCACCTTTGGGACCTGAGTGGAGCCGAACTAAAGAATTTGCTGGATCACAGGAGGTCAATATTGTCTAGAAGCATTACCAACACTTCCACTGCTTACTGGGATCTTAGAAAATGGGGTAAATTAAAGCTAAAGAACAGCACAGAACACTGAGACCTAGGACTGGTGGATGTAAATAAACTTTATGGGATAGCAGGAATCTTGGCCACACCCTTGATAAGTGGACATCCGGCTAATTAAAATCAGGCAGAACCGCGGATGTTGCCAGACCAGAGAGAGCTGGATTAGAGAGGTTCAGCCAGTAGCAAGTTACAATCTTTTGTAACGTTATCAGCATCCCTAGTCCTCCAGCCAGGTATCCAATATTCATAAGTTTAAAGAGTGTTGTACCCTCTTATCACTTCAGTGATGGATACTAAGTTAGCTTTTGCCTCTCCTTCTATCTTCCCAAAGTTCACTGATCCTGTTTCAAGAAGCAAAAAGGCTTTGGGGAAGGAGGGATATGCAGTGCCCATACCCCGTTTGATTATCTTTCCTCACTTGTTTGCCTGAGGCTTTGTTTACCTTACACGTAAATGTACCATTCATTTTCTTTGGTCACCACTTGGCTCATATTCATTAGAGACACAGTCAAAACTGCAAAACACCATTCCTTTGACAGGCTGGGTTTAGATACTGTCTGCCAAATATAATCTACGAGCATATTTCCAGCACTCATCTATAATTCTTTATGCACCACCGGCATGTACATCACGCAATAAAATGAATGACCAGCATGCTACCAGTTTGCATATGGCACCTTACATGACATCTTTTACATACAGATTAAGACAACAGAGAGTTGGGGAAATAAGAGTGTCAGGCCTGATGAGAGTTATGGTGTGGTGTGCCTTCTCCCATTTAGCATGAAGGCCTCCCTGGATTTGCACAGTCAAAACTAGTTATTGAGCTGAACTAAAAACAGAATGAAAATCTGTAAAAATGTATTAAAGAAATTTGGCACTTTGACTACATTATATAGTAAGTGGAGATTCACAACTGTAGTTACACTGTATATTAATATCTATTCCTAAATTACTTACACACTTTTGAAAATCCCATTTCATGTCTGAAAAATAATCTTCCATCCATTACTAAAAACCTTTGATACCTATATAGTTCAAAAGTAAGTTTGGAACATGTTTGCATTCCCTTTAGACTAAAGTTTATTCTGTTATCCAGCCACATCGTTAGCAAATTTACTGAAGTAAATTCATACCATTTATACGATTCAGCTGTAAATATTTTTAGTCCTTGTTTAAAACACCTTATGAAAAAGATTTTCCTCTGTAAAGTCACTTGAAATTTTCTGATGTGAACACAGTTGTGTTAAGCTGTATAATATGTATACCAAGTTGATTCTAAAACCAATACTCAAGGAATGAGCCATCAAACAAAGGATCAGGTGAAGCATGTATATCTTAAGCGGTGGCATTTTTCACTGAAGGTGTTGAACTGTGAATGGCTATTATGAGCTCAGTCAATCAGTGTCTTACTGGTGGAGTATTGAAAGAACACTTTCTTGCCTTTAGCTGCCACTTGCTCTTTAATCTGCTCTGAATGCAACTGACATGACAGATGTTAGTTTAAAAAAAAAAGGCGAGCTTCAAGTTTTCTGTGGTTCTCTTGGCACAGAATTAGCTGTGCAATGTCTGTTTGGCCACAGAATTCTCAGCTGACTGTAGCTGGGGAGAAAAGAGAGAAAATGGGGTTTATTAATGCTGTCAGCTTCATTCAAAAGAAATCTTAGATTATCTGGCATTTTAACGTTAGGACACAAGATGATTTATTCTTGCCTCCCTTTCAGCAGTTCAGCAGTAATAAAGCAAGTAACTGCAAAATGAAACAATGAATATGGGTTTTAATAGTTGGATAAGGATTTACCTAGTGATTTCTTGACTTTTGAATCCTTGGGTTGGTGGAATATATATTTCAGTGACTGAAATATTTAGCAAAGTTTTTGCTGAAGATAATTCCTGAGGTTTATTAAGTTTGTGTCAATGTTGATATGTTATCTGTACGGATATCTATCATTCTTGGATCATCTCCTCCTCCCTTTGCATCTTCTGCATACCACCAATGTCAGACCTCTGGTCTTTCATCCTGCTGAAATGATGCCTCATGTCCCCCGGCAGAGTCCCATTTCCCCATATATTGGCTGGATTGCCCCAAGACCTTCACAATGTTATAGAAGAGTTCAGTAACTTGTAAAATGAACATTTTCCACTGATACCTCTCCACTTCTTCCTTCCCCTAACAGTTATCTTGGCTAGCAATTATGCTGCATTTCAATACTGGTCAAAATTCAGTTCAATTTTGTAAAAAATGTGGTGAAATAAAGCATTTTTTTACTAAAAAGTGCTGTAAACATATTTATTGCGTATCTGAATATACTGCTTACAGTCATCTTGTTTACACAGTGTCCGAATGAAACTTGAAGATGTATTGAGACAGGCATTTTATGTATGAGGATTAGGTAAATGTGTAATTGCAAGCCAAAATGAAATAACTGGTGAGAGAAAAGGGAAAGAATCATATTACTGATGGAAGAATTAATGGAAGAATTGAGTTGTGTAGTATCTGTCTAAAAAGCTGCAAATACTTGGAAAAACTAACATGCCCATTTTAACTGTTTTGCAAGCATAATGCTTTCTATGAGCTTGTGTGTCACTGGTTTGTGGCCCTTCACATTGTGTTAGTTTGTGTCATAAATGAGGACAGAAAAGAAAGTCTAACAACTAGCTGGATATCTGAATTAATTCCTGTAATAAAATATTTTGCTCTTCTGGTTATGCTGCAAGTAAGAGGTTGATCTAAATCCCAGTGAGGTCTGTGGGAGTCTTTCCATGGACTTCAGTAGGCTTTGAATCAAGCTTTATGTCAAAGAGTTAATATTTAATCTGTATTCCAAAAACTTGTAGCTGTTATCTCATCTTTCACATAACTGCTCATTGTTGATGTGAGAGGGCAAATATCAGACACTTTTAGCAGCAGGAAAGTTGCAGCTGATCAAGTCCTAATCAGTGCTCCCTGAGTAGGATTAAGCAAAGTGAAAAGGAATTTCGGTGTGGATTCAGGTGATAAGATAAAATGGCTGTACAGAAATATTTGGATTTGTTCCTCATTCATAATATATTTGAAGGCAGGGCGGAGGTTGGGGAGGAATCCTTATATTTTAGCCTGATAGCTAGTGGAAGTAACCAGCTATCATTCCAAGATTAGGCACTGAATGATTTTCTTTTTCATGATTTTCAAACAATACTATTCCTATATTGTCATTCTTTGATTATTTTTTCACCAGTGCTTTTGAATCACCACTTTGGGAGGAAAAAAAAAATCTGACATTCTTTGCCTTCTTTGTTGAAGTTCCACTGAGTCATTCTGAGATAAATGGAATTTTCTTCTTCAATCCAAGGCTTAATTATGGTAATTAGTCTGTGCAATTTGTAAAGTTTGGCAGTCAATTCAGCTCCTAATATGCATAAGCCTCTTTCTGTTACAAATTGAGTAGGTTTAATCAGTTTTAAAAAGACAGTGTCCTACTATGCCTGCATGCCATATCCTTAGATTTTCAGATTGGATGTTATTCCAAACTCTGCTACATCATTAGCAGTTTTGAAATTTTTAATATTCATGAAGCTTTCATTTTAGCATTAATCCTCAGCATCTGTGATTATGATGGGCACTTTTGGGATCTGTCTATTGTGTATCTGCTGAGAATGAAAGGCCTAGCAGTTCCTGGCAGTAAATTAACCCTCACAATGCCAGTTGATGCCAAACGCCTTTTGAAATGTTGCCTTCTGCTGTGTTCCTTTCTGTTCAGATTTCACACTTGTGTCTGATTCCCTCAGCACACACAAGCTTCATTTCATTCTGACAGCCATCTGCGACACTAAGAATTCTTTCCCCTTTTCATTCAAAGAATGAATCTTTCACCATGTGCTTTTTTCTAGAATGAGTATGTTAATCAAATGAGGAAAAAAATAGTCCAAGATACAACATTGTGATTTGGGAAAGAATATGCAATGAATACATCTTATTTTTTTCAGAAGCAAGGAGGAGAGAAAGAATTTCCTATTTCTGCTATTATTGAAAGACTTATTTTTAATTGGAACAATCCCAGTCCAGTTCTAAAAGGTATCTCATTAGTGATAGCTAGAGGGTAGTGACAGTGTTGTTTAGTGGGTAAAGCCCAACCCTGGGAATTAGGAATGTTGGGTTCTAATCCTGTCTCTGTTGATTATCCACTATGCAACCAATGGCAAATCATTTTGCCCTTTGCTGCTCTATTTCCCCTCCCATCATGTGTGTGCCTTGTCTGTTTAGACTATAAGCTCTCTGGGACAGGAATTCTCTCTCACTATGTCAGTGGTCCCCAAAATTTTTAGCATGTGCCCCCCACTCATGGAGCTCGGAGCGGGGCCATCCCTCCTGGGAAGTGGGGGTGGGGAGAAACACTGACAGCAGTAATGGGGCCAATGTTGGGGCTACTGTTAGGGCCAGACACAGAAGCAGACGCTTGGCCAAGGGCTGAGGCCTGCAGCCATGGAGAGGCACAAAGCCATGGGCAGGGATCAGGCAGCTTTGATCCCACAAGGCGGGCTGCCAGGACCCCAGGAACAAATCCTGTTTAAGGAAGGTAATTGGAACCCTGGGTGTGGGGCTGGCAGCCAGGACCAGGAGCAAATCCCTGGGCATGAGAATGACAGCAGGGACTGGGGTCAGAAGCACACAAGGGAGGTACTCCCTCCCTGCACCCTGTGCGGACTGATCTAGATACCAGCCACACACAACAGTTATTCCATGCTTCCTTGGGGGAAGGGGGTGCACTCACAGTTTAAGGAGCTCTGCACTATGTATATACAATGCTTAACACAGTGGGGCACCAATACCGTAGCATATCACATACCATAACATTTAAAGCAATGCTCAATGAACTGTCATTTTTTTTTCCTTTCATTGCTTTTTTGTGAGTCATTTTTAATCGCTGTGGTTCAGATTCACTCCCCCAGGTGCACAGAAGTGCACTTGCAAATTGCAGCCTTTGCCCTAGATGTATCATTTTCTGCCTGTCTGGAAGATACAACCCAGAGAAAACAGCTTGTATGATTCAATATATCTCTTCACTTGCTTGGTTCAGCCTTTGTGGGCTGCATCAGCTAGCTGAAGGTCATTTGATAGAGCAGCGGTTTGTGCTGTTACATCCCTTCCTCCAGCCAGGAATTGGCCCAATGTACTGTGAGTTCTTTCCCTTCCCCCAACATGTCATGAATAAAAGCCATTTCCAATTATTGCATTCCTGTATACTTATACCAAATGGCTTTAATTATATAGTTTTCAAGAAATACAATTGTGGCTAAGTCATTACACTCAAAGATAATGTGTCCATCATTAAGAGCCATGTACTGTCCTAATTCTACTCCAACTCCCATAGACTCTAATTGGAGTTGTGAGCATATATCTTCAACACTGCATAATTCTAGGCAGACGGCACTCCCACCAACTGAAAGGAAGACAGAACGTTAGGCAGACATTGCTGAAATAAGTAAAAATTTGCATAGACACGGGAATGAGACTGTGATGTCCTGCCTGTACTGAGTTTTTTTCTTAATATTTCCTATCATTGATATAGCTCTGGTGCAGCTTCATCAGTGATGGTAATGATGAGAATGCTAGCAGAGACTTGCCACCCTCGTTCTTATTGCTGTTAAAAGCAACCAGCAAAATTAGACTTCATGGTGATAAAAATGAGAACAGCCTCTCTATACTAGCTCTCCCATTATTGTTAGTGATTTTTGGCTGCATTACTATGTCACTTTTTTGTTGTTTAAATATTTGAGGGGGGAAAACATTCATAAACAGCGCTGACATAGATTGTAAACTGCTTTCAGTAAGGAGCATACTCACTTGTGCTTATTAGGGTTATGAAAGTGTAATCGTGTACACGGTTAACCAATAAGCCTGGGCTCATCAGTTAATGTTCATGGTGTGTAACGTTAATGGTGTGTACACTGGCTTTTCATGATGTTGACTATGATGATAAGAAATGAAAACAGTTTTTTTGAAATGACACATGTCTTCCAGCACCTTCCAATGCACAAGGTCCTCAGAGGCTAATTTGCGCTCTGGGCTTTCCATTTAGAAGTGTTTGCTGTGAGCTTTTCAAAGATAAATATACCCCACTTTCCCTCACTTCTCTTCAAGTCATCTTTATTTCTTTAACAGGATACCCATTGTGAACTGCTTTTACCCAGTCTTGGCTCAAGACGTGTTGATACTTGATCATACGCACAGAAATCTTAAATGTATTAGGTACTTAGAATGGAATTTAGCAGAGGTTCAGTTTTATGACAAAAGGAATGAGAGCCTTGCAATCTTATAAATGAAAGAAAGGTGACAGGACTGGAATTTGATTTAAGAAAGCAAGCCTCTAAAACATAAATTCTTTGTCTGTAATTTAATAGCTGTGGTGGAAGTGCTGGAACCTACAGCATGAGGTCTGTTAATCTAATTAATCTAAGCTAAAGTTTAAGTCATACAAGTGACAAGTATCAGTATGTCAAGTTTTGGTCAAGTTTTACTGGGCCTGTAAATTCTAGAATATAGGAAGATGCCCAGACTTACTTATGTTTGCATTGGAAAAATCTCAACTTTACATAGTGCTATACAGACACACACACAGAGAAGTACTTCATATAGTATGTTTTCTTTTCTGTTTGCAAACATAACATACTATGGGTCCAGTGCCAGTTTTCATGACCCTGAATGTCAGTGATAAAATAAATAAAGTGTAAGAAATAAGAATAGGCAACATGCAGTTTTCTACCATTAAAGGCAGACTAACATGAAAAACTGGACTCTGTAGCCTTTTAGGGCACAGACCTCTTTCTCAGTTGTCCCTCATTTTAGGTCTTTGTCCCACATAGTAGTGCCCTACACTATTGAGAAATATGGTGAGAGAGGTCAGATTTGAATCCTCTTTCTGTGTCTGGGAAGATCCAGAAACTCTGCTGTGATGCTTCTTTTCTGTTCTGAATTGCTGTTTGGTTATACTCAAACTTTTGCAAAAATGGATGTTCTTGCAATACTTTGGCTCACCATGAGAATAGTCTTGCAAGATCACCTGATCTCACAAGACTTCTAAAAAGCAAAGCTGAATAGCTCTCCTACCATCCAAATATAAACCCTAGTTCAACCATTACCCTGAATCCAACATGATATCCTACAATTTATGCAAATCACACCACCACCAATTCTAACTATATTTAGTGAAAATAAGAACCAATCTGTGCCTGCATAAATTTACCCCCCAAAAAATCTTTATCCATCTAAGCCCAGCTAGGCCACCCTTGCTGCCTCCACGGCCTTCAGCAAGTCTTCTGCATCTCTAACAAACATCTAGGAAAGGAACAACAGACATTCTTGATCACTGACCACAGGCTCTCCTCTGCTTGAAGATGCTGACAAATCCCAGGAAAAGGTTTGCTTCTGCAATCAGTCTGACAAGGGAATTTCCAGAATGAACCTAAATATAGATCAAAAAAATTGTGAGGGGAGAGAAAGGGCAGACTTAGCAGGAACCACAAACTTCAGATTGCTTTCCCTTTCATGAGAGTGCAGACCTGTGCTTTTGTTTAAGATGGGCTGTGCAACCTAAGGCAATTCATTTATTGCTCTATGCTTTAGTTTCCCAACTGTAAAATGAAGATAGTGATCATGAGCTACTTTGTGTAGTGAGCTCTACTGATGAAAAAGAAATATATACAAACTGGATACTTTTATGAATTATTGTAGTCAATATTAAACCATCGTTCAGAATTGGAGTCAGATTCCTCTCTTTTCACAGCTCTTAATCTAAGGAGCATATTTGATGGGCAAATGGTTTTGAAGCCCAGGGTCTGAAAAAGGTCTGGCTGGAAGAAGGGCACCAGAGGGAGCAGGGTCAAAGAATGGACACACAATAAACACAGGCTCAAAAATTTCAGATAAGCATTCACATTTTGGGGAAGAAGCTTATTCAGACTGAAGTTCTAAAACGTTTTCTGGTTTACCTCCTCACTGATAATGTGGTAGACTGTTTTCTATTTGAAACTGAGAGTGGAATCTTGGTAAGATAATTTTTTATTAGAGGTAGTTTAATGCAAGCAGATTTGCAACATGTAAGGTGAAAACCTAATTGAGAAATTCAGCAATATTCACAAAATGATGGGCAGAGATCTACCGCTAATGCACAGATCTTGAAAGTTTTCCTGTAATAAAAACATGTTGTAAAACGTAGAACTAGACCCCTCACTGTGGCAGAAGAGCTCGCATAGGAAATTAGGTGTGGGGAAAGTATGCAAAGGTAGCTAGTCTTCTGCACTGCTCTGGGAATCAGTGGGGTTAGGTACTTTAATTGCTGTACTATCTGGGACCCTCTCATTCTCTAAGGCTTCATGACAGAGAGAGAAAACCCGTACAAGTTATTATAGACTCAAAGGCAGCTGGCATAAATTGTCAGAGCTTCATTCATTTTAACAGAGCTGTGACAATTTACACTATCTGAAGATCTGTGCCATGTGTCACTTTTTCCTGGTGGAGTTTTTGGACGGGAGAGGAGAGATCCAAACAGGAAGTAACTTCTAGACCACCTTACCAACCTTGCAACTTTGACAGATAATGTAACAAAGCTAAGCAGTAAGGGTCTGATTGAAAGTCCATTCCAAAAATCAATAGGAAGCTTTCCTTCAGTGGGATTTGGATCAGGACCAAAATTCAGAGGAAAGAATTAAATTATAATATACTATTGGCTGAAGATTTTGAAAAGCATATTTTTGAGTGTTCATGTGCACACAAATTTTTTTAATGTGTGTGCAGCATTAGTACAAGTAATATATTAAGATAAACATATTATATGTTCTATTGAATAACATACCAGTGTTACAAATTCAAGACTAATAAGTATTTTGGGCTCTTGTTGTGTTATTAAACCTTTGGCATAAAATGAATTAAATGTTTAGAAAACTTTTTTTATGGTTTTATTGGTGCATTCAGCCATGCCATTTACAGAAATTTATCTTGCTTTAGCAAATCAACAGATTTCTTTCTTCTGCTAAATGTTTTTGGCAATACACATGGAGTACACAGCAGTCAGAATCCCACACAAAGGCATCAGATAGCTGAATGGGTTGCTTCCTCCATTTAAACCAGCTTGTTGACTTGGCAAAGAGCCTTGGTCAAGTAATACAATCAGTGTTTCTGCCATTTGCTAATTCTGCATAATTAAACACCAATTATACATGGTATTGTTTTGTAGCAGTCTCCTCAGCTGGCTTTTCTTTATTGTGGTTCTATGCCCGTTTACTTCCCTATTACCCAAAATGACTTCTTATTTGTTATTGTAATGAGGAGGATTAAAAGAAATCATATTTTCTAAAGAGAATAGCAAATGATTATAGAAGCTGGAGCTGCATTTTGTAGGAAACACATTACATGTAATAGGTGTTTTCATTCGTTTGCCAAAGTGTGCAATGTGAGAACTCTATAATATTAGAGGTCTCTCTTTTAGAACACACATACTCATGAATTTGAGCACATACAAATTGCACAGAGTTAATGATCAGACTTAAGCCTAATATTTTAATAGGCCATGACTGAATAGGTCATTCTTATTCAGCAAAGCATTTAAACACGTCTTTAAATTTAAGCACAAGCCTTATTGATGTCTGTCAGAGACAGCACAGCAAATGTATCCACTCTGGGATCCAGGCTCCCTAGGCACACCATCTACATGTTTTGTTAGTCTATAAAGGGCTACCAGACCATTTGTTGTTTTTTTCCTCTTGACCATGTTATTTCCAGTTTCACAGTTTCTTAACTGCCCACCATTGTGTTACCACACAACTCTTTGTAAGAAAGCACATCTATTCTTAATGAAAAAATATTGCAGAGAAAACATATTAAAAAAACCAAAAGAACCTGCATAACTGACTTACCAGAGATCACCTCTAGTCAAACTTCCAACAAGGTCTCTAGCCAGTGAACGGTCCTTTAAATGCCTTCTAGGGATTTTTTATGTGGTAATAAGTTCATAACAGTTACGCTCAGAAGAGGCACTGTCATGTAAAGCAATTACTTCTATATGAAGTTTATCTTTGAATTGTCCTCATGTAATGGGCTCAGCAGACAAAAGGTCTGGTGAAGATTCCAAATATGAGTCCATGGGAGGAAGTTTGCAATTCCCTCCTCCCAAGTATTAACTAGGAATTCCACTCCACATGTATTGTTCCAAAATATCATTCCTCTTTGCTACTTGTTCAATGTAGTCTTTTTAAACTAACAATATTTCCCAAAGATTGCATTACTTCAATCTTCCTTTTAAAGAAGTTCCATGTACTTCTACAATAATAGATAAACATGTACATTTTAATACAGTCAAGTTGAAGTCCTAAAATACATAACCTTAATTCAAAAAGGTTTAATTTAATTCAGTAAAGTTTCTCGAGGATATTGCAGACCCTTGTCCTAACCATCACAGCATCAATACTTAATTTAAGTACTTGATAAGTACTTTGCAGTATAGGAACAGATTTAAACATGTGTTTAAATGTTTTGCTGAATTGGAGTTTTAATGCATTTCATATGGCATGTCAAATTACAAAGTACTCTGAGACCTCCTAAGACAAGAATGTAAAGCTATGCATGCATTAGACTTTTTTCCACTTAAATGTCCCACTGTTGTTATTACTGATGTTGCTTCACTGGCAGTAGTAATGATGGAGAATTGTAGGGGGAAAAGCCCTTGCCTCTCACAGTAAGATACAGTGAAGTAAGTTGAGCCAGGCTGGAACTCTAACTTGGGGTTTGTAGTTTTTAAATAGTCCTTTGGTTTTAATGAAATCATGTTGGTATAAGCTTCTATTAAAAAAAAAATAAAGATCCTAAAAGTCACATAGAAAGAGTTCAGACATCTTGTACAAAATTCCCCCCTATATTGCTAATAAGGCGATGATATAATCAAAGGATGCCTTACATCTTGCAGTCAAAATATGTATTCAATGTATCTAGAGATTTAAGATATGTATTAAATAACCCATAAACTTTATTGGGGGCATAAAATAAAGATGACATTTCTGACTTGATAATCATTAGAACTTAGAGGCTCAGGGGAGAACTTTATTGTGTCTACAGGTTTTTAATCTGTAGATTATTTAGCTGTGAAATCCATATGCTGAATATTCTTATTTTTACTGAAAAAATGCTATTTGTGAGCATTATGAGCACATTTTCTCAACAACAAAAAATGCTTTATTTTGCTCTTTCCTTTCACTCTTGTTACTCTTTCTCTCTCTCTCTCCAAACCTCCCACCGCACCCAAAATTAATGCTTCCTATTTTGGATTCATACCTTGCAAATTCTAATATTACAAATTAAACAGTCTTTTAGATGTTCTGTTTTAAACTTGGTGTTTCTTGAATTGCTAGAGCACAATGACTTCTGAAACCAATGACTTCTATTTCAGTAATACTTGACAATATAAGAGGTTGAGAGATTTATTCACATTGCTTAACTTTAAATATCAGAAGGTCCCACAGACTATTTTGCAGGATCAGGTCCATAGTCAATTATAGCGGCAGGAATTGAACGATTTCAAATTAAGACTCTCAGTAAATCTCAAGACAACTACAGATTGTCTTGTAAAGGAAAAGCAGGGGGTAAATTATTTTCTGCTTATTAATATGCACTTATGCTTTGCAATCCATTTTGGTCCATAAACTCAATTAGGTAAAGAGCACTGTTATGGCTCATCTGAAATTTTTCATTCTGGCATCTTCTCTGGTCCTTCCATTCCTATTTTCCTGGTGTCTCTTTCTATCTCTGTACCATACATTTTTGTTTTGTTCCTTTTAAATGTAGAATCTATTGATTTGTAATGGTAATTCACAGACATTGCATTGATGCTGCATATACCAAGAGCTTGTAGCATTCTGCGTAGCCACAACAAAAATAATATTATTTAAACAACAGCACAGAATTCATTTTTCATCACAGAATACCTCCATTTGGTACCCAAAATGAAGCAACTCTTTAGAGTGAGAACTATAGGGAACTGTTTCATTAAGCAACTGGGAACAGGAGATGAAACTAATGGAAATGAACTCTTACTGAGAGAGAGGAAATAAATATTTCTGAGGGGTTGCTCTTTCCTTCCTTTCTGGGAGCTATTTAAACCTGCTCATAAGTCTAGAATGGTATTTTATTATTGTTCTGACAATTGTGCCTCAAAAATATAGGAAGCCATGGCCTCTCCTTGGCATGTTAACAATAGGTCCAGAGAAGTTGGATTAGTAGTCTCACTGACTTCAGTGGGATTAGTGATATGCTTTAAATTAGGCATGTGTTTAAGTATTATGCAGGTTCAGGACATTAAGCAATTGCTTGAAGTTAAGCACCTAAATCAAGATTGTAATAAGTGAGGTATATATGAGGAGGTCGCAGATGACTGATAAATGCAACTTGTCACAGGGAGATCTCCACCACATGTGTTTGTGTTTTATATATACATTCTAGGTGCTTAGTGATATCTCATCGATCAATTTCAGGACACTATGATAAATTGCATTTATAATGCACCTGGGACTGCCTTCCCTGCAGCCTGCCCATTAAGGCAACTCCCCTGGTGCACTGCTAATAGTCTGTCCAGCAGCAGTGAGAGGTTGAAGGTCAGCTATCTAACAAACCATGAAAGTTAGAAATGGAAGCTTTAAACTATTAGAGAGGATATATTCCCAGCTTTGCATCGGGAGAGTGTTTGCTTCCAGTCATGAAAGGGTGCAGGATGCTGGACCTTAATATTGTTGTAATTTTCTGTATGGGAAAGCCATTTCAGATCATCACTACAGACTTTATCATGATTTTTCTCCTCCCTGTATATTATTAAACTAAGGCCCTGGCTTTACAGGAAAAGGACATGGGAACAATACACATTTTGCAAACCATCTCTAAAAAAATCTATGAAACGGTTTTGCTGTATACAAGGGACAGAATGTAGATATGTGTGATATAAAGGTTTTATTGGCACTCACTTGAGGTGACCTTCATAACTTAATGATTTCAAGTAATGCAGCTTGCCCAAATTCATGCCAGTAATACTTTCAGGCCACATAGCTCTCTATATTAGAAATCTCATCTTACATCTGTATTGTCCTTGGTTAAACACCAAACCACTTTAAAATATTCTGTGACATTTTTCTCAACCAGACGCTATCAGCCTGTCAGGGCCTCTTTCAACCTGTGCTGGTCCTGGCAGGCGAGTGTGCTCACATGGCATAGTATAAGACTAAAAGTCAGTCTCTCTGCAGTAGATTCTTGGCTTAGCCCCAGTTTGGTGGTAGAGATGCTGGCAGAGCATTCAGCCAACAATCCAAAGTAGACGCTGCTGCTTCTCATTAAAATTTTGTCAAAGTTGTATGGATTTTGGTTAACTTAAACTAGTGAGTTTCATTCTCAGGGTGGGGGGGATCACTTGGTTTATTGGAACTTTAAGGTCTGAAGGAATCCATTGAAAAGTGTTGCAAAATGGATTCTCTGAATAGGAAATCCCATTGTGTTACTATTTTGGGGGTATCAAATACTATACCCCACTTGCAGAAATAGTAATAAGAAAGCCAGGCAGTTAATAATTTTTTAAAAAACAATGTAAGAAGTTTATTGATTAGAAAATTCAGTTGATTTATCATTAATTTATACTTTAGGAATCTCTCTTCTTTTTTTTAAGTTTTCTTTCTAATTAACAGTAACTTGTCTGATGAAGACAACTACAGATGTTTTCAACAGCTACACATATTGATGTTAATATTTCTCTTCATATGTGGTAAAAAAGACCCCACTGTGCATTTGTTTTGCAATGTGTGCAATGTAACTCGAGGCAAATCATTTGCTAGTCAAATATGCTGCTTGTGTAAGCACATACAGCTCCACTGAAGTGCTGACTTGCATAAGTCATGGTGAATTTGATCTAGGAGCAATGTAAGTACAATGTACAGCAGTTTATGTCTCTAGAGGTGAATTTTATGGTGCAAATACAGTGTTCTCCTCAAAGTGGAATACTCATCTAGTAACATTAGTATGGGTATGTCTACACTACAGCGTTAATTCAAGTTATCTTAATTCGAAATAGTTAATTCGAAATAAGCTAATTCGAATTAACGCGTCTACACACAAAATGCAGTTCGAATTAGCATTTTGCTAATTTGAAATACTGCATCCACACTCACTAGACACAGAATCAGATTTAAGGCCAGCCAGAACCAGGTCAGGCAGGGCATCAGGTCAGGAGTGTCTGTGTGTGGCTGCTGCCTGAGGCTATCTGAAGCCTGTGCTTAAAGGGACACCCCTCCTGCCCCCCGGGCAGCCAGTTCTCAGGTGTCCCTGCTTGCTTGCCTACCTTGATGAGGGACAGCAAAGCATTTGTGTCTCTGCGTGCTCTGATTGCCCTTACTCGGGCACTGTGCAACACGGAGCCGGAGCTGCCCCTGGGCACTCTGGTGCTTCTCGTGGACGTATTGCTGCGAGCCTGGCTGCACTTTCTGCAGGCTGCCATCCCAGAGGTCCATCGGGGGGCTGTCAGTATCCAGGAGAGCTTCCACCCTGCAGGAGAGCTTCCACCCTGAGGAGCACTAAGAGCCTCCCTAGTGTGCCCCACTGGGGGCTTGTGCCTCATTCCTCCGTCCTTCCACTTACCCCTCCCTAACCCCCCCTTCCTGATGTCAAATAAAAACACATTTCTTGCCAAAAACAAACTCTCTTTATTGACCAAAACTGGGGTGGAAATGAGGGTGGAAGAGGGGAAGGGGAAACCTGGGAGGAGGGAGTTGGAAGAGGGAGGCAAGGGGAGGAAGGGGGAAGAGAAGCTCAGGGTTGGGGGTCTTGCCAGACCAACTTGATTTTCATGCAAACCTGTTCCTGGGTTCACCTGTGGCCTTTGGTGGCCAGGCTGGCAGCTTTCCTGCCATAGACGGCTGCATTCCTCTGTCTAGTGCGGAGATCATGGATGTTGGGGGCATCCCCCCCCAAACCTAAGTACGGTCCACCCTGATCTCCGCCCTGGACCAGGGAGGCGCCCGCCTTCTCCTGGCCCTGGCAGGCTCCTGGGAGCTGGCAGACTGCTCCTGGGGCGCAGTGGAGGGCTGGCTGCCAGTGGTTTGCTGGCTCATGTTTTGGGGCCACTGAGTCGGGGCCGTGACTGCTGGCTCTGGGCCAGCAGGCTTAGAGCTGGCACAGGCACTGTGACCAGAGTCTGCCCCTTTAAGGGCTCCGGGGCTGGGGGGAGGGAGAAGAGTTTTCCTGGTTTGGCCCAGAATGGCCACCAGGAGAAACTGGGAAGGCTGGAGGCCAGCTAATTTAGACTAAGCGTCTACACAGCGCGTATTCCAAATTAGCTAATTTGAGTTTGGCATTACTCGTCGTAGAATGAGGTTTACCAAACTTGAATTAAGCACTCCGCTATTTCAAATTTAATTCGAAATAACGGTTTGCTTGTGTAGATGCTATGGAAGTTAATTCAGAATAACGGCTGCTATTCCAAATTAACTTTGCAGTGTAGACATACCCTATCAACCCAGTTATTAGATCTCCAAAATTTGACTAGACATTGTGTTACTATGCAATGAGGGCCATAAGACTTGCTGGAGAGCCCCACAAACTTGAATAGATTTATTCCCACAACACACCAGTGAAGTAGGAAAGTGCTATTATCCCATTTTACAGATGAGGAACAGAGAGACTCAGAGACATCACAGTGCCACAAGGTCACACAGGACATCTATGGCAGAATAAAGAACTGAATCTGGAACTCCCAATTCTGAGGGCCACAACTCTTTAAAACTGGCTTTTCTCTCAGCTAACATTAAAAAATATATATTTTAAAGTCTGTCACTAATCAATGAGGAAAACAAATTTTCTTCCAAATAGCAGGTAGATGTGTTGAAATTCTGCAGTGGACACTTGTGTGGGATAAGAAACTTACTTAGACAGAAGATTTGCCTATTAACTATAGGCCAGGTCTACACTAAACCTGGAAGGTCAGCTTAAGGTATGTAGCTCCAGCTATGTAGAATATGTAGCTTGAGTTGATTTACATTAAGCAGAACTTGGCAGTGTCCCTCACTGCAGGGAGCGACTGCAGATGCTGGCTTCAGCATTCGATTTATGGGTCTATACTAGTTCTGCTAAATTGAACACCAGAACTTCGATCTCCGGCCTGGTGAGTGAAGACGTGCCCTTAATCTCTAGGAATTGTATTATAATTTTGTTCTCTATTTAACCCTTCTGTTTCCCTCATCCTTTCTCACTATCTCATAAATCTTGGGTTTTGAGGAACTTATGATAGTTTTCATCATAAATATATCTCACTGAGGTGGTGAAGTACAAGGAGCTGATCCTGAGCTGAATCAAACAAGCTGCTCTTGGGAACAGCAGGCCTAGTATCTCTGTGAATGTTAGTGGATAACACATTCTGCTGCAGGAGAACACATTGAAAGGTCTCAGAGACTGGGGTATTAGTAACTTACTAATAACCTGCTAAGCAAAGGCTGGAGGCCAGGGATAAAAGAAGGTGATTCGCAGTCCTGCATCCCCCAAGAACCACACATACTGCCAGAGAGTCCTATGTGATACTGGGCAAGTCTCAAACAAAATTTTTCATAAGTGGCCATTAATAGTTTGCATACAAGTTCTAGTAATGAGGACTGTGACCAATTTCTGAAAAACACGAATGTGTTGTTCATTAACTGATCTGTGAAGACCCTGCTGGTGCACACTAAAGGTTCCTTTGTGTATTTTAACATACTAGCTACTTAAGTCAAATTCCTAGCTGCATTTTAGTTCCATTTTATTTGACTCTCCACCGACTGATGCAGCTTATTCGACTTTCACCACAGATTGATGCAATAAAGGCTGATTATGCAAAATGTAGTGTTTTTTCTTCCCATGGAAGTGAGGAAGTTACTTATATTTGTTGGAGTTTGAATGGAAAGACCAAAGATTAGGCACAGGGTTTTCACAGGAGCCTTAGAGAGTTAGACACACAACATACATGGAAATTCAATGAGTCAGGGACCTAACTTCCTTAGGTTCATGTGACTATGTCAGGTGAAATGTGCATGGAAGTTGAAGTACCTTCTTTTTTCCTAAAGGTGGCCACTGGATCAGGTATTCTGATAGGTCAGAATGACTCTGGTCCAAGCTGTTCCTATTTTGGGGGATAATCAGTCATTTTAAGTGGCTGCCTATTATAGCTTCACAAATTCTGGGCCATATTCTCAGCTGGTGTAAACTAGTGTAACTTCATTGAAGTCAATTTGTAATTGATATAAATGCAATAAAATTAGTGCTTTCATATTTAGGCTATCATTAATAAGTCAACAATTACCAGTATGTACTTCAAGGAACATTGATAGAGTCATGGTTTCCAATGCCAGAAAGTTATGTCAACCATAGGTACTTCCCATTGCAACAATGCTAAATACCCTGTATCTGTAATATCTCTGATACCATTGAATGTTAATCATTGGTGATTGTTAACTTTTTAATTGCAGCCTTTGCGTATTTATCTATGAAGTATTTTTGTCTTTAATATAATATAATATAATAATAAACATATAAAAATTGTCCAAGCACATCTATAACAAATGTAAAGCAGATTGTGCCCACTTTCACCTTGGTTGAATGATGCGTGCAAAAGTGAACACAAACGAGAATCAATAGAACCATTAACTGAATCACCAGCTGGATATGATAAATGATGGATCACCTTAAATTCAACCACATTTCCTTTTATATCAACATATATACAGAAAGGAAAAAAACCTTCTACTCAAACAGTTCTTAATCAAACGGACTTTCTGGTCTCCTTAACAATTTCTGTTTTTCTAACTGCGCTTGGAGAACCTTTCCCAGACATGAAAAAAGAGCTCTGTGTGGCTCAAAAGATTCTGTCTCTCTCACCAACAGAATTTGGTCCAATAAAAGATATTACTTCACCATTACCATGTGAGCATTTTTAATTGTTGAGCTCCAACTCCAGCCTATCTAGAACTATAGATTCCTCATGTATTTTGATTTGTGAAAGACAATGTTTATTTCTGTCATTTCACTGACATTTTAGTATAGTTTGTGAAATTCAGCTGCTTTTTTTACTCTTGATTTTTTTAAAATTTTACCTTCAATCACTGCAAATAACATCATTTCTACCAGTACATGGAAATGAATTTTTTGCTAAATCAAAAAGCATTTCATAAAATATTGCCATTCGGCATACTGAAAAAATACATTTAACAAATTAGAAGGAAACTGCAAGGTGGTATTTGACTTTAGAAAATAATAATTGTGTTGTTTTTTGCTAGTGATGAGTTTTTGCCACACACCCCCAGCTCAGTCTTTGTAGTTACAGAAAGGATGTCAAAACTATCAAAAAAAGACCTGAGCAGAATGACTATGAATCCTTCTAGCAGCATTCCAGCAATTTTTGTTGAAGTGGGTGGGTTTTTTGTGTGCGTGTGCGCCACACTTTAAACATTCTTGCTGCCTGATGAAGCCTTTACTTTCTGAGTTTGCTTGTTGTACCAGTTATTGTGGGTGTCTAGATGTCTCCTGCATACTGAAGACTTATATCATCATACTATTACTTCAGTCTTATAGCACAGTATTTCTGTTGACCTTAATTGAGTTACACCAGTATAGAGATGGAGAAATGTCATAGTAAGCCAGATCCATTTCTATGATTTTAAAACTCAAATCTCCTTATCACCCTTTTGGGGCAATGGTTCTTTTATCTGCGATGTGAAGTCCAGGTGATAAAATAATACCAACTACGGGATGATTTCATTTCTAACCATTACGAATGACTGTTGTCCTATGCCTTAGCTGATTGTCTGATCACATTCTATGTGAACTTGTTACTTGCATTGTTCTCCAATATTCCAAGTGTTTGTCCATTCTACTGTACATAAAGGTATCTTAGGATAGCATAGAGCTTCTCCAGAGAGTTTCTGAAGCCACACTTACTAAAATGGGGCAGAATAAAGGTCAGTTATGTTTAATTGCCTAGATGCTGCTATCCCTCTGTGGATGCTTTTGTTTTGTCTTATGCCTCCTTTTTCCAGTATGCTTCTTCCTTATACTCCCTAAAAATTAATGAAGGTGAATATCTGCTACCTAGAAAAGTTTGGAGTCACTTTGAATTCTCTATCCACTTACTGGATAGAGATGATCTTGTGAAAGCCTGAATGAGTTAATGTTCTAAGTCAGTGGTTCTTAAACTTTTTAAGACTGAGGAACACCAAAAGATAATTTTTTTTTATGAGGAACACCAAAAGATAAATTTTTTTTATGAGGAACACCAAGGAGTTTTTGTTGAGCAAAAAAAAAAAAAGGTCAGGGGGAAAGTTATTGAGGAAAAAAAAGGTTGCTTGTCCCTTTAAGGGTGACCATTTTGAATTCTGTTGTTCTCCCTGGCACACCTCCGACTGCCTCATAGTTTAAGAAACACTGTTCTAAGTAATACTATCCTCAAGCAACAGGCCTGTGAGCTCTAGATTTAATTTTTGGTATTTTAATACTAGGGATAGTGATAATACATTACCAGAATTGTGAGTATATTTTAATTCGATTATTATATTTTTTATAACTTTGACAGAGATAACATCTATGTTTATTTTAAAGGATTTGTTTCTACATTTGTCATATAACTTTTCACAGTTATGCAAAACTATGGGTTTAAATCATTTGTTTAGATTTTTATCACTTCACAATTGATGGAAATTATTATGGGGTGTTAGACAATAATTATGACAATAGATGTTGAAATTTAAAAATCACTGTTAAATACAGCTTAATAACTATTAAACATAAATTTTCGATATTATCTGTCAAATTCAAAATATACAAAGTAAATTGTTTTAAATCAAATTTGAATAAGTTCTCAAGTAGCATTTCTCCTACATTCCCTGTCTCTACGTTTGGATTATTATCAATGGAAATAGTTTTTCTTCCATTTCTATGTGAACCTCTACTTATTGGAATTTACCAATAAAAATCTAATCTAATCATTCCAAGCCTAGCTATTTGTAATAGTGACAATTAACGGCATCAGTGAATTGATCTGGTATTGCTCCTCTTTTATCAATTATTTCATTTTCTGTGGTTTCTTTTTCACATATATTTATTTAGTTTTTAAGCCAAGTGGAGAATCACAGTGAACCACATTTTCAGTTTGAGCACTATTCATTGGAACCTGTGTGTCTGGATTCACAAGATGGGAGGGAGGTAGGGATGAGATCAGTGCTTCTTCTTGTGACGGTACTGCCCAGTACTCAGTACCGGCACCTCCAGGCGCAGTACTGGAACTTCCAGTCACAGCTTACCTGGAAAGAACGGAGTGTACCGGCACCTCTGTACGCAAATGTCTGACAGTTGGCTGGGCCGCATGTCTTAAAGGGTGCAGCAACCAGCACCACAAAAATAAATATGCTTTTATTACAAAAGTGAGGGGTACACGTTATTCTGACATCACAGTTGAGAGGCTGCAGGGTGCTCATGACCATTCTGTGGGTGCACATTGTCCTCTGCAAGTTTGCATGCCAGGCTTTGATTTGGTTATTACTCTTCACCATGTCTAAGGGTATGTCTATACTACACAGCTTTTAGTGACAAGACTATAATAATTCTAGCCTTCTACAAGTGGCTTTCGCTTTGTCAAGCAGCCTTCACACTTGTATGTGCAGCAGTAAAACTTTTGTCATTCAGGGGCAGGAGGAGGTTAAGCACCTGTGAATGACAAAAGTTTTGTCAATTAATTGTAATTGTAGACATAGCCTAACATGTTTGATACTGTTAGCTATCAATTTTTGGTGGGAGATTTTCTGCACACCTCTATTGCTCCCTCAGTATCTTTGTCTGATTTAAACCATATCATTTTTCAGATGTTCACATTTTATTATTTTCGTCCTTGCCTTTGAATGGTGTTCTATTTCTGTGGTTCCCATAGATCTACTGAGGAATCCATTTAGTTTTGAAATTACTGCCTCTGGCTAATAATTCTCATGCTCAGTTTACACAATATTACAAAATTGACAATACCCAGAGATATCTGCAGTTCCCTGTAAATCCTGAACGCATCTTGCTGCATTGCATGATTGCCTATCTGATATTAATTTTGTAGAGCTTGAATTCTGACAAGATAGAACAGTTATTGATTGTTGTTCTCCTTGGCTTTTTCATTTCTTTCTGGCTTTATTGTTCCTGCTCTTTAAGTTCATAAACTTGGAGTAATTTTTGACCTTGTGCTTTCTTTTGAGGTTCACATTAATCTCACTGAGAAATGAGATCTTCACATGAAAGTTGCTATGGAACTCCTATGAAGTATTGCATTAACTTATTACCACTGTATGAATCATTACGAGTTAAAGCCTGTGGTTTTTAAGATGGTTGAGATTTATGTATAGGTTTCATCATGGCCTAGATGACTACTACTAATTCTTTGTCTCTCTTCCTCCCATTTCCTGGAAGAAATTGCAGCTTTATTAATAGCATTCTGAACACACACAATGTGAGCATTTTGATGTTCTATAGAACGAGGACTTCAGCCTTATAAAGAATTTTACAGACAAATGCTTGTATGTTCAGTCATTTATTGTTTTAGGGATCTGACTTTTACCAACCCACCAGCTGTTCAGATAAATGAAGTATAGATGCCTGTTGTAAAGTTGTTCCTTTCTCAAACAAATGCCCTTAAAAATCTCATGTATAGCACATTTCTTACAATATAATGTAAAAACCTTTGCTATAAAGCACAGCCTTGTAGCAAGAAACACTATGATCAGGTATAATTACATCACTCAGTGTTTGAATATCCATGTAGTTATGTTGACCTATCTCCCCTATGCAGAACATAAGAATGGCCATAGTGGGTCAGATCAAAGGTCCATCTAGCCTAGTATCCTGTCTTTTGGCAGTGGGCAATGCCAGGTGTCCCAGAGGGAACGAACAGAATAGGTAATCATCACATGATCCCTCCCCTGTCATCCATTCCCAGACTCTGACAAACAGAGGCTAAGGACACCATTCCTAACCATTCTGGCTAATAAGCATTGATGGACCTGTCCTCCATGAATTTATCTAGTTCTTTTTCAAATCATGTTAAAGTCCTGATCTTCACAATATCCTCTGGCAAGGAGTTTCACGGGTTCACTGTGCATTGCATAAAGAAATACTTCCTTTTGTTTGTTTTAAACCTACTACTTATTAATTCCATTTGGTGACCCTTAGTTCTTATGTTATGGAAACAAGTAAATAACTTTTCCTTATTCACTTTCTTCACACCAGTCATGATTTCATAGACCTCTATTATATCCCCCCCTTATGCTCCTCTTTTCTAAGCTGAAAAGTCCCAGTCTTTTTCATCTCTCTTCATATGGCAGCCATTCCAAACCTAGCAGTAATTCCCCTCCATGTCTTCAGCCCCTCTTGGAGATAGCAATAAGGTAGTAACATTGAGACTAGAACCAATGACAACATGGGTCCAAATAGAACTGTATTACCAGAGGGAGAGGGTGGTTAGAAGTGTATGCTGAAGAAATACCTTGAGTTTCTAATAGTTTTGCACAGACTTACCCACAGGTATACAAGATTGGAGGACAAATTTAGGTTGGTGGGCAAAAGACAAAAATCTAGGATTTCTATGGTAGCATAGAATCATAGAGCTGGACGAGACCTCAGGAGGTCATCAAGTCCAGCCCCCTGCCCATGGCAGGACCAATCCCAACTAAATCAACCCAGCCAGGGCTTTGTCAAGCTGAGACTTAAAAACCTCTAGGGATGGAGATTCCACTACCTCCCCTAGGTAACTCATTCCAGTGCTTCACCACCCTCCTAGTGAAATAGTTTTTCCTAATATCCAACCTAGACCTCTCCCACTGTAAATTGAGTCCATTGCTCCTTGTTCTGCCATCCGTCACTACTGTGAACAGCCTTTCTCCATCCTCTTTGGAACCTCCCTTCAGGAAGTTGAAGGCTGCTATCAAATTCCCCCTCACTCTTCTCTTCTGCAGACTAAACAAACCCAAATCCCTCAGTCTCTCCTCATAGGTCATGCGCTCCAGCCCCCTAATCATTTTGGTCACCCTCCGCTGCACCCTCTCCAATGCGTCCACATCCTTTCTATAGTGGGGGGCCCAGAACTGGACACAATACTCCAGATGTGGCCTCACCAGAGCTGAATAAAGAGGAATAGTGACTTATCTGGATCTGCTGGCAATGCTCCTCCTAATGCACTCTAATATGCCATTATCCTTCTTGGCTACAAGGGCACACTGTTGACTCATATCCAGCTTCTCATCCACTGTAATCCCAAGGTCCTTTTCTTCAGAACTGCTACTTAGCCAGTCGGTCCCCCAGCCTGTAACAATGCTTGGGATTCTTCTGTCCCAAGTGTAGGACTCTACATTGTCCTTATTGAACCTCATCAGATTTCTTTTGGCCCAATCCTCTAATCTGTCTAGGTCACTCTGGACTCTATCCCTGCCCTCCAGTGTATCTACCTCTCCCCCTAGCTTAGTGTCATCTGCAAACTTGCTGAGGGTGCAATCCATCCCCTCATTCAGGTCATTAATAAAGATGTTGAACAAAACCTGTCCTAGAACAGATCCTTGGGGCCCTCCACTAGAAACCAACTGCCAACCTGACTTCCTATTCTACACACAGAGCCAGTAAAAATAAGAAGGAACTATAAGGTCTAAAGGCATGGATGAGACAACAGTGTTGGCAGGAGGGAGTTATAATTAGGAACCAGACACTAATGGAAGGAGCAGTCAACAGAGGAGAGATGGGTTCTACCTTAACCAAAATGGAACCTGCATGCTGGCACATAAAATTTAAAAGGATTTATTTAAACAAAAGCCTGGGAGGAAACTGACAGGTGCAGAGGCACACACATTTTGAGTGAAGACATTCCTTAAGGATGAATTTATTGAGGTGAAAGAGGGGATTAAGGGTCATGGAGGGGTTATGGTACAGGAGAGTATTCTGGCCTGGGAGGAGTGTAGAAGAAGATGGAAGGTCTGGGAGGGAGTTGTGACCTGGGGCCAAGGGAAAAGGGGAGGCAGAGGGTTTGGGTGGTGGGACAGGGAGTTGGGGTGCATGAGAGGGTGGTGTGCAGATGTAGACTCTGGCCGGAAGGGAGAAGGGGCTTAATTAAATGGCTTCCAGCCAGCAGCCAAGAGGGACCCTGCCTGCTGCAGCTCCAAGATACTCAACGTGGCTGGCTGCAAAAGCCATGTACCTGTCTCCACTGTGTGAGCTGTGAGAATTGTGCTAGGGGTGGGGACAGAGTGTGAAATCTCCTGTCTCGGACATGTAGCACAGGAACATGAACCCAGCAGCCAGTCGCTTTGAGCAGTCTGGGGCTGCGGCAGGCAGAGAGCCTGCCTGAGGGTTCTGACAGGCTGAGGGCAGGATCTGAAGGCTTGGCAGGCTGAATGTGGCTTGCAGGCCATGTTTTGCCTGCTCCTGCTGTAGTTGATATTATTTAAATATCATTACTAGTAGTTTTAATTACTGAGAGAATTATCATTTGAAATATATTTAATATATAGTAATTTTAGTTAATGTTAAACAAAAATCCTGAGATAAGAGGGAGAGCTTGTTTTGTTATATTAACAGCCCAAAAGAAAGTAAAGTTAAAAATACACTATTTCCTATGCATCCAACATAATCTGCACATAGTCTTGATGATTATGGTGCACATTACCAACTAGACTATTTATTTTGTATCTTCTGATGAAATCTTGTTTGCTGTCTTTGAGAAGGAAATGCTGTTATAAATATGTTTGTCCATCACCAACACATGGTTCTTTGTCCTAATTAATCACGGTGCCTTATGCAGGAGAGTGAAGGGGGTCTATATAGCCTTGCAACTAAAGCAGCTGGGGCCACCACCTGTTAACTAACTTCAAGCACCACTTAATTAGCTGGAATAGTTGTAACCTCTAGTTTTGTCTGGAAGAGAAAGCAATGGTAGCAGATGTGGAGCTCATAAGATTTAAGACTGGTGAATGCCAAAGTAAAGAGGTGGGGAGAACAGCTAAGAAAAGTCAAGGGGTGGGAAAGATGAAGGGTGACAATTAAATAGGTTAGGAGATATTAAGAAGTGTTCCTGCAATTCATGTTTAAAGCCCAACAGAACCCTAAGTGCTGCAATTTAAATCCTTCTATCTGAAATATTTGCTGAATAATTACATGTTTATAGTGTTCCTCTCCATGCCAATTGTTTGCAAATACAGCTTGAACTTTTAGAATTTGAGAATACACAAGAATTTGTTTCCAGAAGAAAAACAACTGCTGCACAAATAAGTGCCTGATGAGAATACGATGAAGCTGTTATTGCCTACAATTAGCTATTGTATGAGTATTTTAAAAAATTGGATGCAAAGGGATAGCTTGCTGAAAACATGCATTAATATAACAGGACATTTCCCTTTGTTTGTAATTAATTTAAACTTTTTGGCTTGTATTATAATGCAAAATAAAAATAAAGAGGGAAAGAAGTTTAAAATTGTCTCCACTCCTCTGCATCTAACAGGATTTTCTTCATGTATGGTTCTTATCTTTTTAAAAAGCTAACTACTAAATCTATCAGAAAGCTTTATTGTGACATGAATAGTTTTAATGGGCCAGATCCTCATCTGGTATAAATCAGATTAGCTCTATTGCCTTCAGTCAAACTATGCTCAAAATCTTGTCCTAACCCTTTTACTGGAATAAACCAATCAATCCTCATCTGAAAACTGGCTGTTGTGCCCATTGGATAATTTTTCTGTGACTTTTTTTACAGGCATTTTTTACCCATTCATATAATTTTGAGAAATGTACTACTAACCTGATAGACAATGGTCACTCTAACAATTTGTAAAGTTGATTTATTGATTTATGTGTATCTCAATAGGGCCCCAAGCCCCTGTCCCAAAACCAACATTTTACACACATCTTAGAAAAGCAGAAATCAACCAGTGTAAACATGCAGGGAGGAAGCTTCCAGATAGAGGCAGATTGTCCAGCTGGCAAAAACTGTCTTTTCCATTGAAATTCATGGAGGTATGACAAATTACACCAGCTCAGGATTGGCCTGAAAATGGTTACATTCAAACAAAGTGACACTTTTTTATGATGGTCTGACAAACTATCATAGTACTTTTGGAACAACTGAAACTCTTTTGTATAATTAGTGATTAATACTATGTCAATACCCTTATTTAATATGGAAAGTGAATCATGAACTCAACCAATGTTTTAGGTGAAGCTTAGTTATAAACAGAATTTGTGTGCTAACTTCTTTATCTTGTACCTTACTATTACAAAATGAAATATATGACACTTTGGTAATTCCTCATATAGGTCTGGTGTACTCAATGCACTTTTTCTCATGCCTCTTCCCTGCATTCCTCTAGATTAGTAGGAAGGAATCGATGTAAATTGATCCAATTTGTAGAACACAATTCTAATATTGATAGTAATTTATATTCATTTGCTTTTGCCTAATCTTTTATTAATGGCCATCTTCAAAATGTCAATTAACATTGTTGCCTAGAAATTTTGTAGCACAAACTTGATAATGAGAACAAAAATGTACACTAAATTAATACATTTCAAATGCTTAAAAGAACTACCCTCACATCGCAACCCTATATATAGGAGTAAAATAAAGAAGTGTGCTTATTGAAATTCTAATATACCCTTTTCATTACAGGGGCATTACAGTTACTGTTGATATTTTAAATCTTTCCATTCCCCTGCAAAATTTTTTTTTTTTACTTTTATCTACTGTTGAAGCTAAACCATACAGCTGGAAAATATAAACAGAAACTGATTTGTTTTGGTAAATATAGTCATGCATTTTGAAATAATGTGTGTTGTGACATACAAAAACATTCCTCTTCCAGTGCTAGGAAACAATGACTAAAATAGCATTGCTTTCTGCCATGTTCTAATCTATTTTGAAACCAACATCTTATTATAAGGTGAATAACAGGTGATAATTTAAATTAGATATCAACTTGTTTTACATAAAAATATTTATATTTGGGATGCACCCAATACTTAATCTTGGTATATGCCTAAACACATGTGAATAACATTCAGCTCAAACTGAATTAGAAACCAACACGTATTTAGAGCAATCAATAAAATATAAAAGGTATTACAGCTGCTGCTGAAAAATGATGACTACTCTGAATAGGGCTTCCTTATAAGCCTTCTCACCTCAGCCTGGTCTTGGGAACATTCTCTAAAATGGCTCTGCTGAGTACACCACAACATATGACACCTCAGAAGGCAGGACATGTTTGCTCTTGGGATGACAGAGAGGTGGAGGATGGGTGGCAGCATAAGGGCTTTGTGCTTTCAGGGAGAAGGAAAAAGGAGAAAAGGGTCTGTCAGGAATTGGCACTGAGAAAGAATGGAAAATCAGCAAGTAGTTGGGAGAAAATTAATGTGCCTCTTCCTTACTACTTGGCCCCTTATTTGAACAGCTTACTCCCCGTAACATCAGAATGTTGGCTCAATACTTGACCACAGCCTAACTGTTGTGTAACTATATCTTTAGCAGATCATTGCAATACAGTACACTGAATTTTACTGGTCACCATACAGTAATCTCCAATATTTGAATCAAAAAGCTCATGATTCACAAAGAATGGGGTGATGAATAATGTTCATTCTTGGATTTTTAAAAGGCCTTATGATTTAAAAAATCTGCTAAATATAAGATTGTTTTTTCTGGCATTACTAGGAAAGAAGGTCTCTCCCCTTTGCTTCATTCAATGGTCACTACCTCTGAAAATCAGGTTGCTTTTACTTGGGCACCTACCTGAACTTACATTAGTTCAAAAATGTTACCTTAAGGATTAGTATGTGCTTCTATAATGGGGAAAATTAATTTAATTATATTGCTTTCCCACATAAAGTTATATGCCCTTAAATAGTTTATCTTGAATTTCATACTTTAAATTCCTTTTTAAAGATTCTTTTTTATCACCACCAAAAAAAAATTAAGAAATAATATCAAACAACAAAGTAAACATATTGAGGTAACAAAGAAAGTATTTTAATAACATTTTTCTAGTTTAGCTATGATAAGTATTTTCTCATAACATAAGCAAAATTTTCAGATAGAAGTGTAATGTTAACTGTACCAATCTTATTACATGACAGTCATTAATACCTGCTGAATATAATAATCCAGGAAGTATGTTTAAAGG
The DNA here is from genome assembly GCA_019425775.1 of Rafetus swinhoei. Classification (NCBI taxonomy): domain Eukaryota; kingdom Metazoa; phylum Chordata; order Testudines; family Trionychidae; genus Rafetus; species Rafetus swinhoei. The sequence continues at coordinate 181,109,849 of CM033437.1, read as the reverse complement.
TAAGAAATGTCATTCTTGTTCAAGGTCTTTAAAATATTTAGGTAATTATGAAACACCTGTCAACAAGTACTATAGTAGAAAATGGAACAGTAAGTCAATAGTCAGACATACTTTCTATCGTACTAGTTATATTCCAAGTATAATATTAACTGATTGTACTCCATACCTGGTCCCATTTATAAAGAGCAATGTATTCAATATGTCATTACTTTTAGCCAATGCTAATATTTTTCAATTTGCTATTTGTATAGAGACAATAGAAATAAACCTGCATGCAGTTTAAAATTATGTTTCATGAAGTTTTGCATAAAGACATAAGGTATTGATAAAGCAGAGAATCTCTTTGTGTATTGCCAAACTACTATGCTGTGCGATTTTATTTTCAGGCCTTGTGTCATGCTTTTTATGGGTTTTTTTACTCATTATTTTACTATGAGAAATTTCAGAATAGTGATTTATCTTACAAAGTATTTAAACATGATTTCTTTAAGCTAGGATTTTTTTTTAGCATGTCATTTAAATTATATGTTTCTTTCAAGTGATTCTCAGTCTAGAAAATATATGTCTTTCTTATTATGATAAGCTGTTGCCTTTTCATAGTTGAGATCTGGCCCCTGCCCCCTCCTCCAAAGAAGGTATGGAACTTATATCAACCTCTCCCCCACCCCCTTTATGACAAGACACTGTCCTCCTCCTCCCCCCACAAAGAGGTAAAGTCCCCTGAGTCTGTAATTTCCAGGAGATGAAGCGATGATGGGGAGTGATCACAGTCAATAGCTTTGATTAACAATAAGGTAGAAAATTAGCAATGCTAGCATTCAACTACCCTGCCTTCTCTTCCCCATATGCTCACCACAGCCTGTGCTGGCTGTTTCTTTGAGTGTAGACTAAGCACTTCACAAGCTGAGAAGTAAGAGCAAAAGGTGCAGTAAAAAGATTAAACTAGGGGAATAAGGAAATAGAATAGAAAGGGAATTTGGTAACTAAAAGCAGTGTTACTGAAGATGTTACAGTGGTTATCACAACACAGGCTGTGGAAGGATAATGTATGCTGTGTGTTGTCACTGTGTGTCTTTCTGTCATGTGTGGATTTACTTGTATCTGGACATGTTTTGATGGAAATGGCAACTACTGTTACTACTGTGACCCCATCAGCAGCTCTGGTGTTGTTTCCGACAGACTCTGATGACCTAGAGAGGGGGAACGACAGCGGGACGCCACTTCCCACCTCTGATAATGATGACAATTCGCTGGGCTATACAGGTAGAGTTTATCTTTCAAAAAAATATTAACAGTTCCATATTGCTCACACTTTTGCACCTGCATCTTCCATTGCCATCTCTATGCAATTCTTTTGTCATCTCTGCTACCAGGCTATCCTCATCATAGAAAGTCAGCATTCATACCGATTTGTAGATAATGTTTGGATTCAGCGGTGCTGTTTGAATACACAAGACAACTGTCTTCACTCCTGTTTTTTCTTTCAGTAGGTTCAGATTGTTTATACATTTGTGATCCTTTGCATTACTGGGGGTAAGAGGAATATAGCAAAAATCTCTTATAGACTGTGTAAGCTATTGCATGACAAAAAAGAGTTCATCCCCAGATAATTTGCTCTGCAGACTGACACTCTTTTTCCATGTGTTTACTTGTTAAAAAGAGAAACAAAATATACTCAAATTGAAAATAAAAAAAACCATGATGATTAGAGAAGTTTCTCTGACTTTTGTTTCGCATAACTTCTTATTCTTCAAAGAAACATGTTTGCCTGTCAGGTCAGGAAGGCAGAAGATAAAGCAGCACCACTGAGTGCAGTGGAGCAGAAATCACTGAAGGGTCCAATTCTGCTATCCTTATTCACACTGAATGGTGCCTTACTTCAGAGTAATCCTGTGGAGCCAGATGTAGGTCAGTTACAGTGGTGTAAACACATAGTAACTCTAAATGTAGCCCATTTGTATTTCTCTTAGATAACTCAGCATTAGTCAGGATGGCATACTATAACTCTAAATTATTATCTGAGAAATATGAAAATCAGATGTGTGTTTTTTATTTGAACTTCTGCTAAGTCGCTTTTGGGTTGGGGAGTGGGAAGAGATGATGGGGAAATGAGTGAGTTACACATTTAACTGTGTTTAGGTATGGACTAATAGTGAAATGCCTTATCTTGTGTACTTGGCTTGTAGTTAGGTAACTTAAAAATAGCGACTCGAATATTTTAAAATAACATTTAATCTATGAAAGACACATAGAGAGCAAGGTGGGGTAAGAAAGAGAATAATAAACTATCATTAATAAAACTTCAAATATATTTATTCAACAACACTTCCAATTATTACTCCTTGTATTACTTGTTCCAAGCAATCACTTATGCACAGCAATATTAGGTGTGTAAAGCTATCTTTGCATACTTTTCTGAAATACTTTCTTTTGAAAAAGGGAAAAAGCAAGATAATATAATTAGTCACCAATCCCCTCAAGGTGCAGAAACTAAACTAAATAAAAACACGTAGAATGTCTTTAACATCCTTGCAGGGTTTCCATTCTATATACCATTATACCCTGCAGGACACTATTATTATTCCACTCCTGACTGGTGGATGTGTGTAGTTGAAGGCATGTTTACACTCTGCAAACGTACCAGAGTAGACACACTTCTGGTAAATTACACTGTGCTAGTCTATTGTAGCATAATGAATTAAGATATGCTAAATAATATTTTACACTAATTAGAAGTGCACATTTAGAGTCTAGATCACAGCACTAAGAATTGCAATTCCTGGGTTCTGCTTCTGGGTCTGCCACTGCCTTTCTCTGGGTCCATAGATTAGTCACTTATGGACAGATTTTAAAAAGTACTTAGGTGCCCAATTCTTCTTACTACCAATGAGAATTAGGTGCCTATGTGCCTTTAAAATTGTAGTCCTTAACTTCTCTATTCCTCAGTTTCCTCATCTGCAAAACAGGTGAAATAATACTACAGAATATTTACACTTGTGTGTAAAACACTGAGCTCCTATGATGAAGACTATCAAACAATAGCAAACTGTGGCTAATTATTACTGCTTTGTATTACATATGACATTATATTCATAAATAACTTCAAGCTACAGGCCTGCAAATCACATTAGCAGATAGAACATTTCATTGCAAAGAATTATTATTGGGCCAATTATTAAGTACACATTCAGCTCCCATTACCATGGTATCCAAGCACCTCACAAACACAGTTGTATGCTTGAATAGAGCTGTGTGAGTAACTGATTTTTTAAGTTCTCTGGCAATTCTGACAAGTCAAAAATAATACTTTCAAATTAAACCAAAACCAACTTTTTCAGGGTTTTTTGTTTTTTGTTTTTTTTTTTTTTTTGGTGAATTGAATTTTGGGGAAAATTGTTCTAGGTTGAAAAAAGTTTCATTTTGATTGGGGGCATTTGTAACTATTTAAAAAAAATAAAAGCAAAGGAAATGTGGTAATGAAGGCGATTCACAAAGGCACTAAAGGTTTCTTTACATGGGGGTGAAAGGTCCCAGAACTGAGGCACCTGTATGTGCCAAATGTCTACACAGCAGTTTTTAGCCCCGCAAGCCCAAGGCAGCATATGGCTATGCTATGGGCCTTTAATCCCTATGTAAACACATCTTCAGGAGTAATTCACAAAACCAAAAAGGGGATAGTTGTCCCCCCCCCCATATTCAATATCCTAGTGGTTAGAGCGCTCACCTGAAGGTAGTAGACTCAGTTTTGAATCCATCCTATCTTAGAAGCAGGGGCTTCAAACAGGTCTCCCTACTCCTAGATGTGTACCCTAACCACTGGGCCATTGCCTGTTCTGGGGTGGGTCTCAAACTCTCCTGTTGCAGTTGTTCTATTTTGTATAAATCATTGAATATTTAGAGGGAGACAAAGAGAAAGGAAGCCTAGTGGGCAGGAGACCATCCCTGCAACAGTAAATATGTATTTATCCAAAATGGAATAGGGTCAGCAAGACAGATTGAGAGCAACCCACCCTAGAATACCCCTTAACTCAGTGGCTAGAACACTCACCTGAAAAGTATGAGACTTGGATTCAGAAAGAGACTGCAACAGACCGATAATGAGGGCCTGGATGATCATTTTCACTGTCTAACTAAAAAAGAGACGAGGTAGGCATCAGACGTGTCATGTAGGAAACAGTAGCAAGGCTTGGAGAAGCTGACTATATGGGTCTAGAAAGACAGTGGAATCAAAGATGATGCCCAGCTTATGGACTGGAGTAACTGGGAAAATGTCGTTGATGATCAGGAAAAGAGTTAAACGCTCAAGTTGGTAATGTTGAGCTGAAGGTGATAGCTGCACACCTAGGTGAAGAGATGTCAGAGAGACAGGATAAGGTTTTGGTTTGAACTGGCAATGCTTAGAGTGGAGAGGTAAATCCTTAAGTCATCAGCATAAAGCCATGTTTCAGAATAACATCACACAAAGCCATAGGGGGTCAAAAAGGAGACAAGGATGGAGCCCTCTGGATTTTCAGCTGAAAAACAGAGGAAGTATGAGGAAAATCCATGAAACAAGATACTGAAGAAACACCAGTGAGATAAAAGGAAATTCATGAACCATGAGTGAGCATAAGATTTCAAGAAAGAAATCATATGATCAGGGAATGGTGTCAAAAGCAGCAGAGATGGAAGTCAATAATAACAGCCTCTAACTCAATAATAATTAGTAATTATTACCTATTCGTTTATAGGGAAGAGGGACCATACTAAAATAGTATAAGTCAAGGCTATTTTCTCCATCTAATAAATGTCTGAAAGCAATTTCTAGTATTTCAGTGCAGTGTGTTATTAAAGTATGATCATGCCTTATATCCTGGGAAATAGCATATTCCTGTTTAATCAGCTGTGACATAAATATTGGGGATCATTTAACAGCTCATAGAATATACCTTGTGCTGGAGGGACTGGTATGATGACTTGTTAAATTAACATTATATGAAACCATTTCTTTTCAGATAAGGTTCACTAATCCTCATTAGCGATATTTATTTTTTATTTTTAAAGAAACTTTCTATGCATTCTTATTTTGCATGAAGTTATTTAGCCCTGATTTCACAGCTTCCTTGAACTGCTCTTACAGCCCAAATTCAGCCACATGTTTTTCCTCCTTTTCTCTCCACCCCCCTTGTTCTTTGGTGTTTCAAAGGATTGCTGGGTGTCCCTTCCATTTTCTTATTTTGCCTTGTCTCCTTGTTACTGGAAGTGTATGGGTTTACATTCTCTCCCTTCTCCTGGCTGATGTCCACCTGTTTTGAAAAGTGCCATTTTTTAAATGCATTGAGTCAGTCAAGATATTTTTGCTTGAGATTTTTCACTTTCAGGATAGGAATCTATTATAATCATTGCCCTTGGAAGATAGGGGAATATTTTTCATTCTCTCCTTTCCTTTTTTCTTGTGCTAGGTCAGCATACAGGTTGTTAATATACAGAGGTCCCTTACTCCCCTCTAAACAGTGAAAAGAAAGGATTCACATTCTGAAGCATCTCTAAGAAACTGGAAGAGAATAGATAAAATATTAAGATTAGTGAAAAGGAAAAACCAAAGGAGTATGCTAGATAAAATTTGGTGCAGATTAATTCTGTTCATGTTCCTTTTAAAGAAGTGAACAAGTTCTCAGGCAAAGAAAGAGAGAGAGGAAAGGACAAGAGGTCTGGAGTATGGCACTAGCTTCAGTGAGGAAGAAGGAAATAATAACTCTTGCAGAGTAAATTGAAGAGTTTTAAAAAGAGAGAATGGCTTTATTGTGTAGGAAGCCAGCGTGGTCCCTTAAGGAATGCAGGAGCTTGAGCAATGGATATGAGGCAGTACTGAGAATTGTTTGGGTGGACTTTGTGGTAGGAGTCAGGGGCAAACTCAGTGAATGAAGTGAATGTATGGAGTTTAGATATTCAGTCCTTGATTTGGGAGAGGTGGAGAGAAGGGCCTGAGAACTTTGGGAATTTGATGGAAAGAATAAGAAGGGTGAAGATATGGAGGGCGTGTGCATGTAGTACTGATAGGGATCCAAGGAGAAATCAGAGACAGGTTAGTGAGGAAGCAAAGCTTAGTGAAGACAAGGTCCAATAAGTGATCATTTTGTGCATAAAATATGCTTCTTTTTGGTTCATTTGCTTATTCCACACCTGTGGGGATGTTTTTCTGATGTCACAGATTGAGAAATTCTGGAGAAAGTAGGTAAAAAAACAAAGATCTTCTATATGAATAGAGTAATCTGTCATTGTGTTTGGAAATTGCAACCTGTATGACATAACAGTGTAAAGAAAAGTTAATATCTGCTACACCTGTTAATGCAGTGAAGCCAATATAGGTCTGAAGAAGTTAACTGGATTTGTTTCTAATTTGAAAGCCAGAATTTTTTACTAAGTTAAATTACATAATTGTTATTAGAAGTAGTGATGAATGAGCTAGAAAGAACCTCTCTTGATTTCTAGATTCAGGTAAATTTGTAGGGTTGACAGAACATTATTTTTTCTTTTTCCCTTTTTTTAAACTTGTTAGCTGAGCAAATATGATGGGGAGTCATTGACATAATGGACACTACATTTCATGATACCAGTGTATCAAAGTTATTCTCAGAGTGCAAGTGCACTTTAAATTCAGGAATGGATAGAGTCTATGATGCTCACTTAAAAAATCTACTGTGTTCAACAATCTATCTATGTCCTCTATGTGATCCAAAATGACAAAACATCCTTACAGTTTTGGTATCTTCTGTGCTCTTCCTTACGGGTATGTCTGCACGACAGCGTTATTTCGAAATATCTTATTTTGAAATAGTTATTTCGAAATAGCTTATTTTGAAATAACGCATCTACACACAAAATGCATTTCGAAATAGCATTTTGCTATTTCGAAATAGCGCGTCCACACTGAGTGGATGCTGAATCGCATTTAAGGCCGGCTGGAACCAGGTCAGGCAGGGCATCAGGTCAGGAGTTACTTTATGTGGCTGCTGCCTGAGGCTATCTGAGGCCTGTGCTTAAAGGGACCGCCCCTTGACAGCCGGTTCTCAGCTTTCCCTGCTTGCTTGCCTGCCTCGATGAGGGACAGCAAAGCATTTTGTCTCTGCGTGCTTTGGTTGCCCTCACTCGGGACACCACAGCACTCTGCAACATGGAGCCAGAGCTGCCACTGGGCACTCTGGTGTTTCTCGTGGACGCGTTGCTGTGAGTCTGGCTGCACTTTCTGCAGGCTGCCATCCGGGAGCTCCAGCGGGTGACTGTCAGTATCCAGGAGGCCCTGCAGGAGAGCTTCCACCCTGAGGAGCACTAAGAGCCTCACTGGTCTGCCCCACTGGAGCTTGTGCCTCATTCCTCCCTCACATCCTTCCACTTACCCCTCCCTAACTCCCCTTCCTGATGTAAAATAAAATACATGTATTTTCATGAACACAAACTCTATTTAACAAAACTGGGGGGGGGGGGAATGAAACTCTGATAAGACTGGAGAAAGAAGGTGGGAGGGAGAGAAGAGAGGGTGGGAGAGGGGAAAAGAGAGGGTGGGAGAGGGGAGGGGAAACCTGGGAGGAGGGAGCTGGAAGGGGAAGCAAGGGAAGAAGGGGAGGGGAAGCTCAGGGCTCAGGGTTGGGGGTCTCACCGGACCAACTTGATTTTCATGCAAACCTGCTCCTGGGTTCACATGTGTTCTTTGGTGGCCAGGCTGGCAGCTATCCTGCCATAGACGGCTGCGTTCCTCCGTCTATTGTGGAGATCATGGACGTTGGGGGCATCCCACCCCCCAACCTGAATAAGATCCATGATCTCCACCCTGGACCAGGAAGGTGCCCGCCTTCTCCGGGCCCTGGCAGGCACCTGGGAGCTGGCGGACTGCTCCTGGGGAGCGGTGGAGGGCTGGCTGCCAGTGGCTTGCTGGCTCATGTTTTGGGGCCACTGGGTCAGGGCAGTGACTGCTGGCTCTGGGCTGGCAGGCTTGGAGCTGGCACAGGCACTGTGGCCAGAGTCTACCCCTTTAAGGGCTCTGGGGAGGGGGGAGGGAGAGGAGTGTTCTTGGTTGAGGCTGGAGTGGCCACCAGGGCACCCTGGGAAGGCTGGAGGCCCCCTATTTCAATATAAGTGTCTATACAGCACTTATTTCAAAATAGCTACTTTGAATTTGGTGTTATTCCTCGTCGAATGAGGTTTACCAAATTCGAAATAAGTGCTCCGCTATTTTGAATTAATTTTGAAATAGTGGTTTGGCTGTGTAGACACTAGTAAAGTTATTACAGAAAGCTGTTATTTCTAAATAACTTTGCTATGTAGCCATACCCTACAAGTATTCTTACCCTTACAATACAGTAAGGATCTTCTTTATAACTATATTCAGGAATCACCCAAGTTTCTTGATTGATCTTGATATTTATTCTTTTTTTAACATGGATTCATAAAGTATATATGTAAAAGGGAGTAACAGAATAATCTATTACAATAGTAATATATATTGAATAATAAGAAAAATAATCGCCTCCTAGACTCCCAGTCCATTTTTCTTTTAAATTAAATGAAAATGAAAACAAGATTAGATCATGACTGTGTCTGGTTTTAACAATCACTTTTAATTAAATCATTAGTCAGATCCCATATCACTGTCACTCTTTATCGAAACAGATTATGTACAATTTCCTTTTCCTGTTGTTCCTTTTTTGCTACAGGACAGATTATTGTTTGAGAAGTAACACCAAAGCCTCATAATTTTCAGTCATTCACTTTTCTGGTGGTCATCAGAACAATTAAAGAAACCATGAAAGAGAATTTTTTGAAAGAGTTTCTTGGCCTTCAGCTGTCATTTTCTTCACTATTTTTTGTTGCACTCTAATTGCCACATTATATTTTACTGAAGCCTGATCCAAAGTCCACTGAAGTCAACGAGGGCCTTTCCATTTAATTCAATGAGCCTTCCACCATGTCCACCGAAAGCAGTTCAAATTTGTCATCAAAAGTTGCTTAGAGTTTAGTGAATTTAATATACAGAACAATTTACAATTGTGTGTAGGAGGGTAGAATATTGTTCAAGTGCTAGTACAAGCCAATGAGCCAACAGATTATGGGATGCCACTTGAGATGGTAAAATGGCATTAGCACTAGAATCTCACCGTGGCTTGTCACATTATGCTTTAATTAGCCATTTGCTTTACTCCAAGACAGTTAGGTGTACTCTAAGATTTATACATAAGTACAACTTAAGAAAGAAATCAGGAAATACCTTGTATATGAAGAGTCATTGAATAATAATGACTGAACTGGTCACCTTATTTAGGTGTTAGAAAAAGATGAGATGGAAAGAGAGATTAAAAGTAATTTACTAAAATTCAGATAAATAGTAGAACTAATTTTATTATTCATGCATATCTGAACTGCATATAAAATACAAATGGGAAATTTTGAATAGAAGTATAGTCTTCCCATGAGAGTTTTCATATGCTCATCAATGGAGAATTACTTTTACAATGGATATTTTTTGTATTGTCAACAGCATTCTCATTACTCCCAGGAGTTGCTGTAGTACTCATTCAAATAAGATTTGGCATCTACTTTGACTATTTGACAGAATGTGCGCAGTGTGGCTATAGACGTGCCAGAATATTAGATGGGTGAGGTAACAACAGAAGGTCCAATAAAATATATTACCTCACCCACCTTGAACTCTCCATTTAATAACAGTCTAAAACACATTTCTGTAACTGAACAATTAAGTTATTGAAAAATGTTTTAAGCCACATATGGGTGCCTTTTTAAGTTCTTGGTGCATTCTGAAAAGGGGCGTTTTTTAAGCCAGGACTTAAAAACCTCTAGGTATGGCGATTCTACCACTTCCCTTGGTAATCCATTCCAGTGCTTTACCACCCTCCTAGTGAAATATTTTTTCCTAATATCAAACCTAGACTTCCCCCACTGTAACCTAAGACCATTGCTCCTTGTTCTGCCACATCCTTTCTGTAGTGGGGGGCCCAGAACTGGATGCAATACTTCAGATGTGGCCTCGCCAGTGCCGAATAAAAGGGAAAAATCACTTCTCTAGATCTGCTGGCAATGCTCCTCTAAATGCACCCTAATATGTCATTAGGCTTCTTAGCTACAAGGGCACACTGTTGACTCCTATCCAGCTTCTCATCCACTGTAATCCCAAGATCATTTTCTGCAGAACTTCTACTTAGCCAGTCGGTCCCCAACCCTGTATCAGTGTTTGGGATTCTTCTGTCCCAAGTGCTGGACTCTGCACTTGTCCTTGTTGAACCTCCTCAGATTTCTTTTGGCCCAATCCTCTAATCTGTCTAGGTCACTCTGGATCCTATCCCCGCCCTACAACATATCTACCTCTCCCCCTAGCTTAGTGTCATCCGCAAACTTGCTGAGGGTGCAATCCATCCCCTCATTCAGGTCATTAATAAAGATGTTGAACAAAACCAACCCTACAACCGATCCTTGGGGCATTCCTCTTGAAACTGACTGCCAATCAGACATCAAGCTGTTGATCAATAGCCATTGGGCCCGACATTCTAGCCAGTTTTCTATCCACCTTACAGTCCATTTATCCAATCCATACTTCCTTAGCTTGCTGGCAAGAATACTGTGGGAGACCGTATCAAAAGCTTTGCTAAAGTCAAGGTATATCACATCCACCAACTTCCCCATGTCAACAGAGCCAGTTACCTCATCATAGAAGCTAATCAGGTTGGTCAGGCATGACCAACTGCCCTTGCTGAATCCATGTTGACTATTCATGATCACTTTCCCCTCTTCCAAGTGCCTCAAAATGGATTCTTTGAGGAGCCCCTCCATGATTTATCCGGGGACTAAGGACAGATTGGCTAGTCTATAGTTTCCTAGATTGTCCCACTTATCCTTTTTTAAAGATGGGCGCTACATTTGCCTTTTTCCAATCATTCGGGACCTCTCCCGATCTCCACAAATTTTCAAAGATAATGGCCAAAGGCTCTTTTTCAACCACAAGATAATCTGTTATAAGCAGAGTTTCTTAATATTCCCTCATCGCGAGTAAGAATGCTTAACAAAATGAAGTCTCTACTTCCCTTTCCAAGATATAAAACAAGTCCTAAATAAACATCTCTTTACAACTTCCATTTTGAGTATAAATAGGATCCCTACCATAGTTTGTCCCATTTTAGAGCATAAGCAAAGCAACACATTAGTTTCTAAGGGTGGTTTGGCATATGGTCCGTGTTTTAGGTCACTCCTTCCCTCTTCCTTTTATGCCATCATCTGATCCCTGTAATGTTGCTTAGTCATTCCTGCAGACTCAATAGGAAAAGTAGGGTTGAAAATTTCGGCTAAACTGGTGCAATCTGCCAACATGCCTTCTGAGATCCTTCCTTTAACTTTTCTTGCACTCTTCCTCCCTAATCTTTCTCAGAAATGTCTTCCTGCTTTTCTTCTTTTTGGATTATTGGACAGATAAATGAAAGACCTTTTCTCTTTCTTTGGGAGTTGTTTTCCTTTCTTTGTGATCCACAATTACAATTATCTTTCTTAGTAGGTTAATTTTTAATACATTAAAATCACTTAAATGACTCTTTACAACTCAGACACACATACTCATCTATTTATTTTCTGTTACAAATGCAGGTTTTAATTCTTTTTTAAAAAATAAAAATTGCATCTTGTCTTGGGAGACTCCAAGGACTTGGTACATGGCCAAAGTGAAAGCAGATGGAAGTCATTTGGGAATCAGAATCTTTGAATGGAGATATGAGAGATGAAGAAAATAGAAAGCAGGTGAGGGAGATGTGCAGGAAAGAATAGAAGCAAGTGTTTATTAATTGAATATTACTCCAATTATATTTGAATAATTGAATAGGTCCAATAGTCATGGCATTCAATTTGATTAATATTTGACTTCCTCCCATAAGTAAGAGTGTTCCTAGGTAGGAAACTTCTATGCCTGTGAACAAGTAAATGTTTCTCATAGTGTAACATTTCCCCTTCCTTTCAACTAGTTAAGATTTTCTGCACATCATGCACAAACGTATTGCCCTAAATGAAAATTAAAACACCTTGAGCGACCAATGAAAATGATATTATGCGTCCTGTGCTTTACAAACACTAGACGCATAGTGGAGAAAAACCATAGAAATAAAATAGCATTTGTTTGATGTTGGCTGAAACTAATTATAATACCAATAAATATCTGCATTTTTAAACCTATAAAACAATCTTTCATGTTCAATAGCTTCCTTCTTCATAACACAGAGCATTATAGGATTGGCATGTGCACCCTTTAGTTCATTTAGGGCCTGAACCAAAGCCCACTGAAGTCATCGAGCATCTCTATTCACTTCAATAGACTTTGGTGAAGGCTCTCTAGTGCCACAAGTGATGCATACTCCCTGTCTCTGAGGTATCCTGGGGTGCCCTTCTGCAACTGCAAGAATGAAAATTCAGATGCCTTTTATCTATTGGGATGCCCCTTTTCAGAATGCACCAAGAACTTAAAAAGGCACCCATATGTGGCTTAAAACATTTTTCAATAACTTAATTGTTCAGTTACAGAAATGTGTTTTAGACTGTTATTAAATGGAGAGTTCAAGGTGGGTGAGGTAATATATTTTATTGGACCTTCTGTTGTTACCTCACCCATCTAATATTCTGGCACGTCTATAGCCACACTGCGCACATTCTGTCAAATAGTCAAAGTAGATGCCAAATCTTATTTGAATGAGTACTACAGCAACTCCTGGGAGTAATGAGAATGCTGTTGACAATACAAAAAATATCCATTGTAAAAGTAATTCTCCATTGATGAGCATATGAAAACCCTCATGGGAAGACTATACTTTTATTCAAAATTTCCCATTTGTATTTTATATGCAGTTCAGATATGCATGAATAATAAAATTGGTTCTACTATTTATTTATTTTTCTGGCTTTAGTAAGAATTACTATTAGGTGAGTTTATATCCATAATATCATCATCTACCAAGGCCAGATGGTACACACAGAAGAAGCAAAACACAAATTCCCAAATATAGAAGAGTATATTTTAAAGGAGTAATTAATGGAGCTGCCACAAGTATCTCTACAATCATTTTTGCAATTTTTTTTCTTTATAATTAGGGGAAGAAAGAAGAAATGAGCAGAAAATGAGGTGCAGAAAATTAATTATCTGTTGTTCACATTCACAATGCTTCACCTCAAACAGCCACCTGATGAAAATTTTTCAACCTCAAGTATGTGTCCTCGGAGTGCACAAGCCAAAAAAAGGATTCAATCAGCTCTCAAGAAAGTTTTGCCATTTTAATGGAGAGAGCATTGGCTCATAAAGAAGCAGGTGCCAATGTACATGTGTGCATTCCTCTTCTTTAAAAGCAAGATTAACCTCCATATATTGTTAACAGGTGCACCATCCTGATTGCTTTACATCAATACTTTATCTTAGCTGTCTAGTTTTCAGAAAATATCAAGCATAAAGTTCAGTGTACCTTGGGTCTTACAAGTTGGGACAGATCAAGAAAAAAATAAGATCCAGGTCCAAAGCTTTGCTCATACCTGAACCAATTTTAAACCAAATCTTCTGTGGCTCAAAATTGTTCTATCCCAGAAACACACATGAGGTCCAACCAGTCCCTGGCTTCCTACACTTACTTTTTTCTATTCCATCATCATGAGGGAAAAGAAGGTGCTTAATGACCTGCTACTCCATTGTGGGTCTTTGGAGCATGTCTAGAAGTTCCTTCTTCTTTTTGTGACAAATCTGCCCCTAATGCTTTACAGGTGTAAGTACATAAGGACAAGCAAATCTTGTTCCCATTGTTTCTGAGTGAGATGGTGAGCAGGTCATTCCAAAAATATTAAAGAGGTGTAAGGAAGAGTAAGCCTACTGGCTCCCCTTGTTTTCTGATGTTCAGTGAGGCAATCCTTCATGCCTCTCTCCCAGGAACACAACCCAAGATAGAAGAGTGACTATTAAGCTGTTTCCATCAGGCCCTATTTATGAACAAAATAAACGCCCCACATTCAAGTGTACTAGAACATACTTATATATTTTTAGCTGGTTATACTGATACATACCAATGAGATGAGTTTGCTTGTTTCTGTACATATGGCTTATCCAGGGGTTGAAACACTGTCTCCATCCCCATATTCCATGAGGATAAGGAATCAAATGGAAGGATAAGGGATCAAAGGAAGCTCCTGTTCTCCCCTCCCTGAGCCTGTTCCCTCATTCTGTCTCTACCTGGGTCCTTGCTAACAGTTAGCTCCTCCTCTAGCTGCAATTCCAGTATGCTTGAGCTCCAGCAAGGAATCAGTAAAAGCAAAGAAGAGAGAGTCTCTCTATTGTCAGTGGTTGTGGTACCAATGTTGTCAATGTCAGTGGTAGCTAGGAGGGGGTCACTGCAAGGAAATGTAGCTCAGAACTAGGGATGTAAGTGACTAATCGACTGCTTGACACACTAGTTGACTAATCGCTTCTCCCCCTTGCTGCCTCTATCAGAAAGAGGCAGCATCCCCCTTTCTGCCTCTATCAGAAAGAGGCAGCAAGAGTGGGGAAAGAGGAGGTGGTGCTGGGGGGAGCCAGCTTAAAAGCTGGTTCTGTCCAACGCTAGCTCCATGGGAGGAGGGCAGGGGTGCAGTGGCAGCGTTTCACCTTTGAAATGTACAAGAGTCCCCACTGGGGATCTTGTACATTTCAAAGCAGATGCGCCACATGGAGCTTAGGGTGAGTGTGGAACTCTAAAACCCCAGCTGGACCAACCCTCCTGGGGCTCTTGTACATTTCAAAGGCGGAAAGCCACACAGCTCTTCCGCCTTTAAAATGTAGCAACAGCTGGGCAGGCTCTTGCTACATTTCAGAGCAGAAGCATCCTTCTCAACTAATCAAATAGTCGATGGAAATTCCATCGACTATTTGATTAGTTGATTAATCTAATTTTAACATCCCTACTCACAACCCTACTGAGTGACAGATTCTACTCAGATCTAAAACAAGAACACAGGGAATCTGGTAGAAAATCCCAGGCAGCCAGTTGAATTGTTTTATGTTCAGTATTCTAAATAACGTAAGAGGGATCTGCAGGCCCTAAAACATATGTGAACCTGAGGCAGAGAGTTGCAGGGAATGTTATGAACTCCTATGCACGTAAGAGGATAGATTGTGGTCTGTGTTCCCACATGAGGGAATAAAACTATGTAATTCATCCCCATATTTCCCTGTGCCAGTTACCTATACAGTGTGTGAGGGGGTACACTCCTGTTGAGTCAGAGTGGGTGAGAGGAAGTGACGAATGGTTCGCCCTGGTTCCACCTCCTGTCCCAATAAGCAACATCTAGCACAAGGACACCAGCATGTGAGGGAATTTATGCTGCACTAGGTGTAAGTCTGGCACAGAGTATTTCTCACTTGGAGCTACATAGAGGCAGAGTCACAATTTGCTTACTGGGCTCTTAGGATAAAGCAAAAACACCCTGCCCCATCTATGGACATTCATGGTAAGGCCACAATTGAAATCAATAAGACTAGTCAAGACTTGTGATTTAGTAGTGCAAACACATGGATTGGAACCTTATTTATAGAAAATTTTCTTTCTGTATTTAGTCAAACAGAACCCACATCTTTACAAACCATTAAAAAAAAAGCAATTCTCAATGTAAATAGTATGTGAGCATGTGCTAGTTCTCCCTGAACTGATTAGGTATGTAGCCGGCCAGAATAAGTCTCAGGTCCAACACTCGGCTCTCAAGGTACAAAATATGCCACACAGGTATCTGTCAAATACAAGTGGTTTATTTCCTGACAACTAACAGCTGTGCCCCATAACTGGAAGAACAACATAACAAAGAAGCGGCATATCTTACGTCCCTTCCTGCAAGCCTGGGACCCCGGGTAGGCTGCGGACGAAGTGGGAGGTTGTCTCAGCTTCCGAGGCGCCGGTACCCAAAGCCCATCAGTGAGGTCCGATTTGTTAGGCTCTGAGGCAGCCTTAAATACAGTTTCCTGCCTTGTTTGGCATTTTGGAAATTTCCAGGGCTTACTCATTACATGCTGATGTAGGGCTTAGCTGTTAGTTATCGATCTGGTTCTGATCTAGTTCTACTTGTTCTCTGGCCCTGTTTACATGATCAGTACATTAGGGTAAACAGAATTGTTTATGCATTTTCGTTCTTATCTACAATTCGTTCTTGCTACAATGGTGTATGTTCCCAAAGACTTGCTTCCCGGCTCATCAGATATAGGGAAAAGAGAAAGGGGGGAAAGAATGCAGGCCTCACCACCCCTAAACTAGCACGTACAAAGTTCTTCCACAATTGACCACTACAAGGTAACATTCCAAATGTGAAAAAGAAGCACTAAAAAAAACATGTTGTGTCCTATTGTCTGATATCAATAACAAATATACAACTTTATTCTAAATTGTCACTGATAAAACACTTCTCTAATGAAGGATCCTATGATTGCTTGAATGAGCTATTTGTCAGTAATCTCATCAGGAATTTTGAGGATCCCCAAATCAAAACAGGCAGTGGCAATTATTTCCTCCAATAGTGTATGTTATGAAGAGACCTGCCATTTTAATTCCCTTCTGTGCTATTAAGCACTGAACAGACCAAAGCATATTAAAACTATTTATTAGATCACCTTAACTAGAGAATGCCTCAGACCATTTTTTATATGGTCAGCACAGAAGAAATAGGTCACTAGCCCACTAGGATTTGATCAAAAGTGTGGCAAAGCTCACATACATTCAGTATTAATGATGCTAACAAAACCTCATTTAAATACTACTTCAGAGAAGAGATTTTTTTTTTTTGCTAATGTTTTCTGGGCTTTATCTGGGCTACATTATGTATTAATGTAGGTTCTATGCTGTTCTATTTTTTTATATTTTCTTTTGCAGTCTGGCAAGGAAGCTGGATTAATAGATTTGTTTAAAACAGTCTGCTTCTTAAACAGAGTTGTTTTGTTTGTGGCTATTTTTAGCATATGACATAGAATGCAATTATATATGGACACATGGAAATATATTTAAATCTATAAAAAGAAGGTTTATTCAGATTAGTGTTAATGATTGCCATCAAATAATATAGCATTCAGAAATTAATACTCAAGTGACCGTGACTTATACCTGAAGCTTGCATTTGAATGAATTAAACATTTTCTTTGTATAATATGCACTTTGCTTTTTTTTCTAAGAGAATGAATTCTTTGAAATCACTGAAATTATAATTTAAGTACTTGTTCAAATGTAGAAGCCAAGACTGTGAAACTACATTTCATTGTTTGTAATTTTTTTTTATAGCTAGGTTACCCTTATTTTTCAAGTCAACATAATGTTACATATTATAATGTGTATATTTCCTTGATATTTCTTCAAAAAGGCTAATTAAAATTTTAAAAAATGCATCTCCTTTATTTAAATAAATCTCACAAACATAAGAAAATTTTAAAAAAACAATGTAAAGTATGTCATCTCATTACATTGAGAATCTGAGAAAGATTCTGAACCATTTTCTAATGTATGCCTCTGAAAGAGAAATCATATGGTCCACTTGAGAATTGTTTTAAATGTTCTTCTCTTCGTAGGTTTCTCTCTACACTTAATCTTCCTTTTACACAGCTTTATATGACTTAAGAAAAAGATAACATCAAACAAAAACAGAGGCAAGTTAAGCTTTTGTGGGGCCTTGGGCCAGAGCAAGAGGGGGGACTCCCCACCACTTCTGCCTGAAGCCCCCACCCCCACCAAGCACTCCAGGCCACATCTGGAGTATTGTGTCCAGTTCTGGGCCCCTCCACTGTAGAAAGGATGTGGATGCATTGGAGAGGGTCCAGTGGAGGGTGACCAAAATGATTAGGGGGTGAAGTGCATGGCTTATGAGGAGAGGCCAAGGGATTTGGATTTGTTTAGTCTGCAAAAGAGAAGAGTGAGGGGGGATTTGATAGCAGCCTTCAACTTCCTGAAGGGAGGTTCCAAAGAGGATGGAGAGAGGCTGTTCTCAGTAGTGACGGATGGCAGAACAAGGAGCAATGATCTCACGTTACACTGGGGGAGGTCTAGGTTGGATATTAGGAAAAACTATTTTGCTAGGAGGGTGGTAAAGCACTGGAGGGTTACCTAGGGAAGTGGTGGAATCTCCATCCCCAGAGGTTTTTAAGTCTTGGCTTGACAAAGCCCTGGCTTGGATTATTTAGTTGGGATTGGTCCTACTTTGGGCAGGGCGCTGCACTCGATGACTTCCTGAGGTCTCTTCCAGCCCTAGGATTCTATTATTCTATGTGTAAGCTTTATTCGGCTTAATTACTCTGTTCTCCTGTTCTCTCTGATTCTCAGCTATGTTCATCCAGAATCTCAGCCCTTCTCTTTGCATTTAGTGTATAGCAAGATCTCAGAGGAAAGCAGTGGCATGTAGAGAGATCTATCCCTGAAAATGAGCAGCTAACTAAACTGTATTCATAAGAAGACCATTAAAATGTTGCTGAAGATCCTGATTCTGATTTGGAATGAGACATGGTAACTTACTAGACACCCCTTGTATCAATCTGCAGAGATACAATCTCATTGTATTTTCAACTAGGCCTTTCTACATATGGATAGAAGTGAAAAGAGATTTGAAATAATTATCTTTCCTTAAAAGGACTCTAATGTCATGGAACCCTGGGGATATAACATTAAAATAGTAAAAATGAGCTGTACCAATATACTCTAGCATAATTTCACAGCTTTATAGTTTCCAGAGGGTTCTGATACATCTTTTATGCAACCTGCAACTGAATTACAGATATAAATGGCTCTTAACTAATAAATTACACAGAATATTTTGTTGTTCTGCACTGTATGGTTCTCAGGGTAATATGATGGAAATTCTAATTCATAGAAGAGACTTTTCTAAAACTCCTGATATATTTCCAAAAGCTCTTTAAAAAGTCATTCAAGATTATCTAAAATGTATATGGTAGTTCTTTATCATTCATTTTCTTAAATGATCCCTGTGCATGTTTTCATTGCATTTTAATGAGCACAATTAAAAGGCACTTTATTAGTAACTTAGTGTCACTGTTAAACATAAGGACACAATGTTTCCTCTTTTTAGTAATAAGAAAATGATTAGAAAATGCCTGGACATAGAGTACAGCCAGATAATGAAAGAAAAAAAATAGTCCATTAGTCCAACTAAAAGCTAATCAGGCATGATGTGAAGCACACTAAATTCAGTAGAAAGACACCCTTCCCCCCTTTGGTATCATATGGACTTTAGATCAGACCTTTTGACAAGATGTTTTATAAAGGTATATATTGGGGCCAAATCCTTCCCTAATGTATTCCATAATAAAACATTGAGGCCCAGATCCATAAAGAAACATAAAGATAGGTAGGCGCCCAAATCTGGGGTTAAGGTGCCTAAGTCCCAGTTTTAGGCTCCACTGTGATTCCTGAAACTCCTGTCAAACCCCATAGGTGCTTAAGCTTACTCAGCACTTAGGCTTTTAAGGTAAAAGTTGCCTGGGTGCCTAGGTTTCTGCCCATGGGCATGTGCACTATTGTCTCATTTGAAGAAGTGGGTTGTGCCCCTGAAAGCTCATGATACTATCTATATATTTGTTGGTTAGTCTCTTAGCCCTGGTCTACACTAAAGAGTTATTTTGAAATAATTCCCCTTATTTTGAAATAACAAGTGGAGCGCCCACACTACTAAGCCCATTATTTCTAAATAACAGGCTGGTTATTTTGAAATAATAACTCCTGCTTTCCACGAGGAATAACACTTATTTGAAATAGTTATTTTGAAATAGCAGTAGTGTGGATGCACCTCTGCTGCTATTTTGAAATAACTACGCCTCAGAGTCATTCAAAGTAATTACTCCCCATTGTTTCCTGGGGCTCTAAGTCGAGGTAGCACGTCCACATTAAGGGAGCCTGACTTGGACTAATTTTGAGGCTTCACTATTTCAAAATATTTATTTTGGAAGTTATTATTTTGAAATAAATTATTTAGAAATAGTTTCCTAGTGTAGACATGCCCTAAAGTGCTACACAGGGTCATTGTTGTTTTTTAAGTTTGTTTGTTTGTTTGTTTTAGTTACAGACTAACATTGCTACCCCTATGAGACATCTAAATAGTGATTCGAGCAGGGTCTCCCCTCTTCTAAGTGAGTGCCTGAATTACCAGGTCACGCACTCTTGCTTTTGCTTTCTCTCGCTCTCTCCTTGGTCCATCAATTCTTTAAGCATTTATCCAAGTGGAACAGTTTCAACAAGAGAGACTCAGGGAGCCCCACATCTGAGTATCCCAAGGCTCAATGGCTAGAGCACCCTCTCCTGAAAGGTGAGAGACCTGCATTCAAATCCTTTCACTCCCTCTCAATCAGAGAGAGTGGTGAATTTACTCTGGGTCTCCCATATGCCGGGTGGCATTCTAACTATTGGGCTATAGGGTATAAGAGGGAAGCACACATACACACAGAATTTGTGTGGAGTGAGGCTGGCACCTACCTCATTCACACAAGAAATAATGTAGGTGCCTAACTTCTTGAGAGGGGAGCAGTTTACGACATGCCCCTCTGATTTGTATCTTCCATTGGATAGCTTCTGTGGCTTGCACTTGTATGTATCTCTTCCCTTTCATTGTTCAGCCAAGTTAGATACCTAACTTAGGCTTTGTGGATCTCAGTGGTGTTGCTATGATTTTTCTAGGTGCCTACAAATGCATTATTATTGTTGTTAAAATTGTATTGATGCTTTTAACTTGGAATTTTAAATAACAATTTAATGGCCTGGCAGCCCAAGAAGATATAGTTCTTCAATCCACAAAGGCCAACAAATCAGAAAGGTGATACAACTCATTAACTAGATCCTTTTACAGTTATGCTGGTGCCATCTGCCTATGTCTTTAATTCCCATTCTGAGTTTGGATATCAAAAAATTAGCATTAGGTTAATTTATGTTGATACCACCCTGTAAGCTGCCGATATAGTTGTGTTAAAATTAGACTAAACAAATTTCCCCCTCTCTAAGGCTATGTCTAGACTGCAAGCCTCTTTCAAAAGCCTCCTTCGAAAAAGCCTCTTTCAAAAAAGAGCATCTAGACTACAACCAGTACTTTCGAAAAAGCAAGTCGCTTTTTCGAAAGAGAGCGCCCAGGCAGTCTGGATGCTTTCTTTCGAAAAAGCACAATTTGCATTACATAGCACCTTTTTTCAAAAGAGCACTTTCGAAAAAAGGCGTTATTCCTCATAAAATGAGGTTTTCCGCAGTCAAAAAAACTGCCATGTTCTTTTGATTTATTTTCGAAAGACCGCGGCAGCAGTCTAGAAGCAGGGGAAGTTTTTTTGACGTTTTTCGGGAGGGGAAACGTCTGAAATTCTCAAAAAATATGTGGTGGTATGAATGCCTGACTTTTGTTAGCTGTATACTTAGCTATAGACTCAGATAGTAAAGAAGTTTTGTATTAATTGTAAAAAATGAAGTTTGTCCTCTTAAACAAATGATAAAGGAAATACATATACCCATATTAATAAATGTATCCTGTAAGACAAGAGCTTTAGCTCATTTTGAACCAGCCAATATTCTTACATACTCTTTATTATGACAGTGAGTACTAACATTATTAGTTCACCTCATTCAGTAAATGGAAGAGCGAACTGAAACATGGAGAATTTTCCAAATGACTGAGTTGCAGAAATAATTTTCCACTGATCGACTGTAAACATAAATAAAACAAAAATCGATGTTGAAGCATACATAGAGTTTCTTTAATATATGGGTCTGAGTGGATAGATAGTTGGTCTTGGTATAGAAAGATTTATCTATCTATATTCAAAGTAAGTGGGACATTTTTCATAGTCAGTGAATGATCTTATGAGAGGAATACCCTCAGTGGCCCAAATAACCTTTCCTTTGTCCTTGTCTGGGACTTAAAGATCAACAGATTTGTTGCTATTACCACCACAAGAGTGAATCAGATGATCAAAACTAAGAATAAATCTTTCAAGTGAAACAAACACCAAGGATTACCTCCTGTTTCATTGACTTTGATGGTACCCAGATTAGATTCCATATCCTCTCATGGCATTTGAGAACAAACTATGTTTTTTGCTGCATTTGTGTACAAAATTAGATAGTTGGGTGATTTCAAGTATGTAAATACCAATTTGTATTCACAGGTACAGTGATTGCATGGTGAAAATGAGATGACATTTCATGACTGTCATAGTATGTATGGTTTTGTATGTAAGGGTATGTCTACACTACAGCGTTATTTCAAAATATCTTATTTCGAAATAGTTAATTCAAAATAAGTTATTTTGAAATAATGCATTTACACATAAAATGCATTTGGAAATAGCATTTTGCTATTTCGAAATAGCGTGTCCACACTGATTGGATGCTGAATTGCATTTAAGGCCATCTGAAACCAGTTCCAGCAGGGCATCAGATCAGTAATTGCTTTGTGTGGCTGCTGTCTGAAGCTATCTGAGGCTTGTGCTTAAAGGGGCCCCCCCAGACAGCTGGTTCTCAGGTTTTCCTGCTTGCTTGCCTACCTCGCTGAGGGACAGCAAAGCATTTTTTTTTCTCCGATTGCTTTGGTTGCCCTGACTCAGGACACCACAGCACTCGGCACCATGGAACCAGAGCTGCCTCTGGGCACTCTGGTGCTCATTTTGGATGTCTTGCTGCAAGCCTGGCAGCAAGTGTGGGAGACTGCCTGGCAGCTTCTGTGGCAGCCCAACCCCCAGGTCCTCCGGACCCCCCAGGGGCCATGGAGGAGGAGCGCCTGGACGACAGCGTGCCCCGACACATCTGGCGTCTGGACACCAGCAGTGACTGGTGGGACCACATCGTCATGGAGCACTGGGGAGACCAACAATGGACCCAGAACTTCAGGATGAAGGACACCTTCCTCGAGCTCTGTGAGTGGCTTGCCCCTGCTCTGCGGTGATGGGACACGCACATGAGGCCCGCCATTCCCCTCCACAAGCGTGAGGCCATCGCCCTCTGGAAGCTCCCCATGCCAGATAGCTACCGATCCATGGGGAACCAGTTCGGAGTCGGGAGATCCACCATCGGAGCAGTGCTCATGCAGGTATGGCAGTCTCTGGCCACTGTGGCGGGAGGGGGGGGTGTGTGCGAGGAGGGGATAGGCTGCCCTAGGGAAAAGAGGGGGAAGGGGTGCAAGTCCCCTCCACAGGAGGGTTTGTTCTGTCCCAGCTGCACTACAGACTGCCCGCGGTGGCGAGGATTGCAGGGGGGTTGCTCCTGGGGAGGGGGCACGGGGCAGTGGCGGGGAAGGAGCACTTTCAGCCACCCTGGCACCCCATTGACTATCGGTGGTTTTGTGTGTCCCTCTGCAGGTGGTCAAGGCCATCAATAGAGTGCTGCTCTGCAGAGTCATCCGCCTCACCGATGTGGACGCGGTCATCGAGTGGTTTGGCGCCCTGGGCTTCCCCAACTGTGGGGGGGCAATCGACCGGACACACATCCCCATCCGTGCCCCGGAACACCAGGCCTCCCTGTATATCAACCAGAAGGGATACTTCTCGGTCATCCTGCAGGCCGTGTCTGACCACCGGGGCCAGTTCATGGACATTAACGAGGGCTGGTCCGGCAAAGCACACGACGCGTGGGTTTACCACAACTCCTCTGTGTGCCAGAGGCTGCACGCTGGGACCTTCTTCCCCGACCGCCACATCAGGGTCAGGGACATGGACATGCCTGTCTGCCTGGTGGAGGATGCGGCCTACCCACTACAACCCTGGCTCATGAAGTGCTACATGGGACACCTCAACCCCTCCCAGCAGGGCTTTAATGCCAGGCTCAGCAGGGCCGGCATTGTGGTGGAGGGGGTGTTTGGCCGGCTGAAGGCCCGATTTAGATGCCTCCTCACCCACCTCGACCTCTCTGAGAGGAATATTCCACACGTGGTGGCAGCATGCGATGTGCTGCACAATTTGTGTGATTGGAAGGGGGAGGCTTTCCTGCCAGGCTGGATGGCAGAGGCCGACCACTTGGCTGGCCTGTATGCGCAGTCCCGCACGACTGCCAGCTGGGAGGCCCATCGGGGGGCTACTGGTATCTGGGAGGCCCTGCGGGAGACCTTCCAGACGGAGGAGGAGTGAAGTCTCCCTGGCATGCCCCACTGGGGCCTTGTGCCTTATTCCACCCTCACGTCCTTCCACTTTCCCCTCCCTAACCCCCTTTCCTGATGTCAAATAAAAACACATGTGTTGCCAAAAACAAACTCTCTTTATAGACCATAACTGGGGTGGGGGAGGATGAGGGTGGGAGAGGGGAGGGGGAAACCTGGGAGCAGGCAGCTGGAAGGGGGAGGCAAGGGGAGGAAGCGGGAGGAGAAGCTCAGGGTTGGGGGTCTTGCTGGTCCACCTGTCTCCCAGCACTGTGGATGTGGGGGCCTCAGCTTCCTGGGGGGGAGCGGGTATGGAGGGGAGGGCAGCGGGGGAGGAAGAAGCAGGAGGGGGAGCAGGAGTGGGAGGAGGAGAATAGCTGGGGCAGCCACAGGGGCTGGAGCAGCAGCAGGCAGCAATCTCTGCACCATGGTCTGCAGGTGGTCACGGATGGCATGGCCCTAGTCACGCAGCTCCCGCAAGCTCTCCCGCTGCAGCTGGAGGCCTTCCTGCGCCCAGTGCTCCTGGCTGTGGACCTGCCTTTGCAGTGCCCCCAGGTGCTGCCGCTGGTATCCCTCCTGGTTCCTGGTGAGCCTGCTGGCCTAGGTGAAGGAGGATGTCCTGGGTGGGGTGGTGCGCCCTGCACTTGCATCTGGTTCAGCTGTGGAGAAACCAGAGAGGTGGTCAGTTATCCCTGGGGACACAGTGGGTGAAGCCCAGCCCCCCTCTGCAAGGTGAGGACAGCAGGTCTCCACACCATCATGTCCTGCTATCCCCAGGAGTGTGAGCTGGCCCGGGACTGTACCCATGCCCCTGTGCTGAATATAGTGTGGGTGTGGGGTGGAGGAGGATGTGCCCTGCCTCTGTGTAGAGGGGGCTTGTGGAGGGAGGGCATTGTGCAGTATCCCTCCCCGGGGTACGGATCATGTCATGTGCCTTCATACATACATGTGTGTGGGTAACGGGCCAGGGCCCCTGTGTGGCAGCCAGCCAGGGCCACATGCCCCAGCTGGCACGGCACATGCACAGGTTGCTGCGTGATCCGTACTCAGCAAGGCCCACACGCGCGGTCCCTGGGCTCCCTACCACCACCACCCCGCATAAGGGGACAGTGATGGCACTCACGTGTCGAGGCCTCCCTGGCCTCGGAAGACAGCAGTGATAGTGCTGCTGGTATGCCTCGGGGGTCCAGGGTGAGTGCCACGCTCCCTCCAGGCTCCTGCGACTCCTGGCCATCGTCCTCCTCCGTGCCCTGGTCAGGGCCCTCTGCCCCAGAGTCGATGACCACCTGGGGGGCACAGACCGTCCGGCCCCCCAAGATGCGGGCCAGGGCCTCAAAGTAGGGAAAAGGGTCTGGGTCTGCCCCTGGTTGGGAGCTGCCCCTGTGGCCCTGGCATAGGCCTGCCTCAGCTCCTTAATTTTCAGGTGCACCTGCTCCTGGTTGCGCATGTGGCCTTTGGTGGCCAGGCTGTCAGCAATCCGCTTGTAGACAGCCGCATTCCTGTGTCTAGTGCAGAGATCATGGACATTGGAGGCCTCCCCACAAACCTTGATCAGGTCCATGATCTCCGCACTGGACCAGGAAGGCACTGACCTTTTGCAGCCCCTGGCAGGCTCCTGGGAGCTGCCAGACTGCTCCTGGGGAGTGGTGGAGGGCTGGCTGCCACTGGCTGGCTGGCTCATGCTGGCAACTGGGTCAGGGGCAGCGCCTGCGGGCTCTGAGCTGGCAGGCCTAGAGCTGGCACAGGCCCTGTGGCCAAACTGAGTCTACCCCTTTAAGGGCTCCAGGACTGGTGGGGGAGCAGAGGAGTTTTCCTGGTTCAGCCCAGAGTGGCCACCAGGGCACCCTGGGAAGGGCTGGAGGCCCCCTATTTCGAAATAAGCATCTACATAGCGCTTATTTCAATTTAGCTATTTCAGATTTGGCGTTATTCCTTGTAGAATGAGGTTTACCAAATTCGAATTTATTTCAAAATAGCAGTTTGCCTGTGTAGACGCTATTAAAGTTAATTCGAAATAACAGCTGTTATTTCGAATTAACTTTGATGCGTACACATACCCTAACTGATGTACTTCAGGTAACTTGTTTATTTAAATGTGAAACAAAATACTCATGTTTAGTGAATTGATGAGGGCAATAGTAATTATTTTAGGGAAGGCAGAGAATATATTTGAGAGCCTGAATATATAGTATTTGGATTAGTCTGATCAAAAACAAAAGCATTTTAAAGATTTGCAATGACATGTTTGTTGATTATATAGGTATGTTACTTTCCAGATCAGTTGTCACCACATGGCAAAAACTGGGACATTTATCTGTAGAAAAACCGTGTTGGAATTCAGTACATTAAATAGTCAGTTACTAGTCTACCTAATTTTCAAAAAGCCATCATTATTCAGGTTAGATTCAGTACTAGCGAGGCATCCAGTAAAAAAGCTCTTCATTCAGCTTCAAGACTGGACCACAGTATTTTGAATTCTCCTTAGATAGGACTCTGCTCTCTGAGCAGTGAAATGCATTGATTTATGAAAAAGAGTTGTTATTATTTAAGCCAATTATAGAAAGTTCTAATTTTTTAAATCAATAAGATGGATATATTAACTTAAATAAAACAGAGCCTCTCTAATTCACAGTAAGAAGAAAATACCTATTATGACTTATTAAATATTGTGTATTGATAAATAAATGAAATCAAAATTGAAAGATAATACACCAAATGTAAATCATATATTTTGATAACAATAGCTAGTTTTAATTTCTTACAGTGCTTCATGAAATGCTAGTAACGTTCAGTAGCATGCTCTTTGGAAATAATGAAGTTTTAGTAACATGGCGAAAGGCTTTAGACTCTGCTGTTAAAACTTTGCTGAGAAGTGAGTGAAGAGAGCCAGAGATGTATATATTATGTTTCTGTTTGTTGCAGATGGTTGGGGAGGAGTTGTTAAGATTATTGTGTGTAAGTAAAATATTAACCCAAACATGTCAACCATCTTAAGCAGATGAGTTCAAATAAAAAACAAACCTTCATTCAGTCTCTATATAAAGGCATATAATCAGGTCATAAGATATATAAATGCAGTGGAAACAAAATTAAAAGTTCCTAGAGGCAAAGGATATCTTTATTTTTGTTTACCGTACAGCTTCATACAAATTACTGAAAAAACAAGGTGATACATTTCAGTTATGGTCCATCATTTACAAGACATCTAAAATTTTCATCAATTTAAGGAAAAATAAGTTACCCTATGCTCACTCCTAGAGCCTTACAATTTCTTCTATGCTACAAGAAGACCGCGTTTGCTAACAGAAACTCAGTGTTACTTAATGAATTCACCCTGCTGTGCAGAGAATTCTCTGAAAAAGAAGGGAATTGTCAAGGCTCCAGGACTACTTGCTTTTTTATCTAAGCTCAGGTGTATATATTTCTCGTTTTAAAATAAGTAAACACATCTTAAATAGCAATTTGTAAATGATAAATTATTAATCACAATACAACAGTGGTGAAGTAGAAAGCTAGCTAACCTGACAGCATTCAAGATTTAATTGCCTACATATGGGCTTGCTCACTGAAGCACAGCGGATATTTCAGCAGGTTTCTTCACCTTGTTCATGTACTTACAAAACTTGGCTTGCCTACTGAAGGTAGGTGGGGGCTAGATGCTTTTTTACCCATTTGTTGTTATTTCTCTCTCCTTGTCCACCTTCCCTCCGGCATCGTTCTACAAGATACCTACCAGTGGAGGAGTACAGGTGATGATCCTATTGTCATCACTCTCACCAGTCACAGTCAGTCATACACCAGATTTATGGAGTAGAGAAAATATTAATGTGGATGAAGAAGATACAGTAATTTGTAGGTTTTAAAATTAATGGAGCTCCAAAATTGATTAGTAATGCCAAAGGCATAGAAAATCAAGGTAGGCAGAGTTTCCCTAAATGGGAATTGTTAACAAGCATATTGATGGCCCATAGCTAGAGCCATCTGTCAGGTGGCTTGGTGCCTGCTCACAACTTGATAAGACCCTTGTCCCTGCTGTATGGGTGCCAACCACTACAGGCTCACTCAACCAACAAATGAAACTCTGATTTCCATCCTGGGTGCCAGGGTTGCCCAATGGCCCTCTGTCCCTCTCCCTTGGCTAGAGCCACAGGACCCCTTCCCACCCAGAGAAGCCCCAAGCATCCCCCACACCCTGACAGAAGAACCCCAAGCAGCCACACAAATCCTCCCTTGCCTTCCCCGGAAAGCTGCAGTACCATCTCTTGATTCAAGGATGCTTTTGATGTGCCTTGTGCAGGTTCCGGGGCCCAGTAATCCAGCCCCAGAACCTGCATGGGAAATATCAAAAGCATCTTGAACCAAGAGATGCTTTTGGCAGAGTTACCACAGCAGTGGCTGGGGCCCTGGGCCCTTTTGAATTGCCAGCCACTGGGCAATTGCCCTGTCAGCAGGCCTGCATGGGAATACATTGGGCACAGCTGCCATTCATTCCTTGTCTCCAGTCCACTCTCTGATTTGCTCCGAGCACCCACTTTGTATACTGACGGTCTTCAGAGACAATGGAATATCACAAACAGGTGAGCCAGGTCAGTGTGGGTACAGGCACATTGCATCTTGACTTCTGGAAAGGGAAGTACCTCTTAAAGCACCCAATAGCCTTTTCCTACCTTGCCTCCATATTGGCATAGATCCAGGATTCATGGTCTTCACAATTTGCTATGCCTGTGATATCTCTTCTCTCGTGCTTTTGTTATGGACTGATATTCTTCTATGCAATATACCTCACATTTATGCCTGGTCAAGGTACCTGTCATGATCGGTTGATACCAACATCTGTTTTCTACCTGCTATGTCTCTTCCTTCTTACTATCCTCACAAGGTGTTTTCTCTATCTGTTGTTCATGTAGGGAAATTTTTTCCATTAGTGTCTGCCTTTAAAACTGATGGCATGGGCAATTTCCAAAGTGGATAAACAAACCATTCGATCCACTAAGCTTCCTCAATGAGAGCTATATTGCTTGGGATGCAATTACTGTTTATTTATTAAGATTGAAAAATTCCATACTAAAGAATGCCCATCCACCAGAACTCGGAGCACTCTTGTCATAACTCTCATAACAATTGTTTTGAGTTCGTACAGGGACTAGCGCTATAGGGTTCTGACCATGACTGGGTCCCAAGAAACTACCATAATACAAATAATTAAACAATTAGAAGAGGTAGATATTCAATCAACCTTGTCCTAAAAGAAAACACTAGTAGAAAAATAAAACACTCCCCAAATTGAGGCAATCCTATTTTCTTATCAGACAAAAAAGTGAAAAATTGAGGCTATCCTTAGATGAGTTATTTTCCGCCACTCTCGCTTTTCTACCCTCCCCCACCTTTGAGCAATGTGCAAAGGAGCTTGAATGAGAAGCAGCAGATGCTAGAGAGCCAGCGAGCAAGCATGAAGATCTTGAACTAGTGCTTCCATA
Organism: Rafetus swinhoei; assembly: GCA_019425775.1. Classification (NCBI taxonomy): domain Eukaryota; kingdom Metazoa; phylum Chordata; order Testudines; family Trionychidae; genus Rafetus; species Rafetus swinhoei. The sequence continues at coordinate 181,080,258 of CM033437.1, read as the reverse complement.
TGCTGCCATCTGGCAGCTCTACTACCAGCTGAGCTATCCAGCATGCTTCCAGGCTGGGACAATTTTAAAGTTAATAACCAACACACATAATTAGAAGGCAAAGAGTATCAGGATGTCATACCATGAGCATTTTGTGGCAGTCTGGAGCCTCATCAGATGATGAAATTAGCTCCTCAAGCCTTAGCTCCCCCTGGTATACGCAAACAGAATCTGATTCCCACACAGAATGACACAATACACAGATTAAAGAACCTTACTCACAATGGGGTGCAACCTTTCCTATCAGAAAGGTGTATACCAGAATCATATTTTGTTTTTTTTCATTACGATGAATGTTGCAATAAAATAGGCTCTGACAAATAAACCTATCATCCTCCCGCTCCTTCCCCCTCCCTCATTTTGAATATTTTATTAAGTCTGATTAGGAGCTTGGAAATCTCCTAAAGTCTCCATGAACAGCCTTTCATTCTTGCTCTTAACATCAGCTAAGTATTAATCAATTCCTTTTACTATGATATACAGACAGTAAGGAAGAATAGTCTGAATTCTAGAATGTTTGAAGACCTTATACTTCTGTGTGTTCAGTATCTCGATATCAGATTCCAGTAAAATCTCTAGTCCTGTTCATATGATATACAAAATCTAAGGGCTTGAAGTGGCATAATAAATAACTTTCTTTAAGCCTATTTAAATAGGAGGAACGAAATCAGACCCTCATGTAACAGTGCACTTTCCCAGGAGCTCTGAGCAGTATTTCTTTACTCATTCATAAAAGCAATGAAAACATTAATTGACCCCTTGATTAATATTTAAATAATAAATAGCTTAGCAGATTAATGCACTGGCCTTTTACCTCAAAGACATAGTTTAAAGCTGACTTGACCACGAAAATCAATATAATTACATGATACTTAAATTTACAAGTGCCACTAGATGAAGGTTTCTGTACACAGTGGGCTGTACTTCGCATAATTATGCCAAATTAGTATTTATTCAGTGCCTTCTATTTTTTTTTAATGCATGCATGAATGGTGTTTGTTAAAAGAAAGAAAGCTGCCACCTGCCACTGAAATGCCCCCCACAGCAGCACCTGTCCTTGAGAACTAAAATATTTGGTTTAAATTTAAGCAATCTGAAAACCAACACAGTTCCAGTATCATTTTCAGTTAGTTAAGGAGATATCATTAAGTGTAAACTAGAGATAGCTGAGGAGGTGGAATCTGGATGTAGATCATTTACACTGATGTCTGGCTTGGAAGGTTAGTCAAGGTTAGAGTTTTGTTATGACTGTGACAACAGAAAAATATCATGAGCTGTTCTCAGGAAATTTCTTCTCCATAATCTCTTGAGATTAGTTGTTCTTTTGAGTTTTCTCTGTCATGGTCTGAAATGCTAGGAAAATAGCTGGCTGAACCAGATTAGGAAAATATGCCACATCCCATTTTGTGTATTACCCAAAAGCAAAATCATAAGATCCTTCTCAGCTCTGATGTTTATACCTGGATCATCACTGTGATATTAAGAGAGCAGAATCTCTTACTGAGATCCAAATGAATTTTTGGTTACAACTTATCTTAAGTATAGAGAGTAGCTTCCCAAATCTCCCCCTTGTCTCTATGTGTGTATATACACTCAAGAGAGAGAGAAACTCCTTTGACCTGAGCAGTTAGTCAAAATGTATGGTCATGTAGGGTCTACCAATTAGAAGAAACTGGTGAAAGTCAAGTATTTCACACATGAAATTTTGTTTATTTCCAAATAACTTACAAAGTCTCATTTCCCTGAATGTAGGAAGAATAAAAAAAAACAGGAGACAAGAATCTTTGCTCATAGCCCCAAGCCACTTTCAGCCAGCACCAACTCCAAAACCTCCCTCTATTTTTTGTTTCCTATAGCCATTCACAATGCTTCCAGTCTGTGTCTGGAGCTTCTGTTTTAGATAAAACCAGACCCAACAGAAGTCAATGGGAGTTTTTCCTTTGAATTCAACTGAGACAGGATTTCCCTTTCTGAATTTTGCATATTGAATACTCACAACAATAAGCCAGAGACTACAAACTACAAACCAAATACTATTCACAAATATATTCAGTAAATCTTGAATAAAGAATAAAGATGGCAGTTTTGCAAACTGACTGTGGATAATTCACAAAAAGTGCCAAAATTAATCTAATAATTTTTTAATTGTGATTAAAGTTGCTTACATAAGTGACAGAGAGTAAATATATCTTAAAGAAGAATTGTGAACTGAATCACAAGAACTTGGACTGAAAGAATTTAAAAAATGTTAATTATAGCATTAAATTCAGCCCATATAGAATTCCTACCACATTTCTACGAGGTTGAATGGAGGTGTCAGATTTTCTCTGAGATAAGTGTGTTCTATAATTACTTTTTTTTACACTGTCTTAAACCAGTAAACTAACCTTATTTTAGAAAATGGCCCTAAAGCAACTTACCTGTTGGAATTCAGAAATAATGTCAGGATGTGTGAAAATACTTCTCAGCAAAAATATATTCAAAAGAAGGAGACAAAAGTCACACTCTCCTTATGCTTATTCCATCTTCCAATGACCTGGGCTCATCCCTGCCCCATTTGATACCAGGGGCAATACTCCCATTGATATCCTTGTGTGCATAATATTGATATAATCCAGAAGGAAGGTGAGCTAGTTTCCAGTGAAAAGAACTATGAAAGACTTGGTAGATTTTGTTTACAAGAGTCTGTGAGGGCCTTTCCCAATGTGTGGTTTTGCTTCTCCATGAATTTTGCTCTGAATCCTGTGTTGAGATAAAAAGTAACAAACATGGTATTTCACCTTGCTTTGCACTGAAACCAGACCTCCCCCCCACAATCACATTTCAGATAACTGTGATAAAACAAACTATAAATCAAGAATCACTCATAACTGGCCCATCTCTACCCAAAGTGTTCATGAATCATAGTCACACTGTCATTTGTATGTGTTCAGCACCTCTCAGATTTGGGCCTTTATTGAGAATATTAATTTTCTGGTGATATTTATGCTAACATTTCAGTGTGGTGAATTTTTATAAATAAAAATAAATGACAAAGTAGGCTGCTCAAAATACTTTAAGGGAAAGTGAGTGGATGGGAATTTCTTTTTTGTACTGCTTGTTGAACCTTTCTTTTTTCTACTTCTGTTGCTGTTTGTATTCATATCTAAAATTAGCTTATTAATTCTTTATTGCAGGGACCATAACTTGGTTGACATATATTTCCCTCTGGACAATCTCACAAACCTTAGCCTGGCTTCTACGACATCTACTTGTATAGAATGCTTAAAGAAGTCCATGTATACAGTAGGCTCCACAATCAGGTTGCACATTAGATTTTAATTACTGGAACTCATAAACCATTCTGTTGTTCTAGTAGCATTTATGTCACTATAACAACAGTTGAAATTGTTAATTTCTTAACAGAGACTAAGAATACTATAATTCACCTATGGAAAAGCAATTCTGTTTGGAAATGGTAATCAACATGACATTCTTGAAAAAAAACTGTGCAAGTGTTTTGGCAGAAGATAAGTGGATAGAAATCCAAAGCAATATCATCCTTTTTAATCTTATGCCAACTGACTCAGTGTTGTGGTTTAAAAGTCCTACAGGTGTAAGCGCTCCCTGTTGTGGAACAAAGGCATCACCTTAATTTTCTGGCTGATTAGAGTGTTCTCATCTTCACTTGATATGCTCTGTGTATTTAGAAAGATTAAAATATTATTACATTTTTAGTAAGAAAAAATATCAATGTATTAAGGGCCAAGTGGCTTATTGGATAAAAGCGCTGTCATACTTCAGGAGCTGCAGTTCAGATTCAAATGCCAACTTAATTATGAACAGAGTTTATGTCTTGGTTTATTCATTTTAGAAATCAGTCCATATTATCAAATAACTTTATATGGGATAATCTGTCAGGAATGACAGTCTCTATTAAAGAGAGGCCAAGAAGCAGGATGATATGCTGAATTAATTTTGTTATACATCAAAGTTGAGGTCATTCACAGGACAAAGTATATAAGAAGTTTTCAGTACTGCTGTGTACACTGTACCTCTTAGGTAAAAATAAGAGACATCTCCATGCTATGTTGCTAATCTCTTTCATTTTGAGTTGTATATTAAGTACTAGCAGATTTTTCCAGCGGTCCTTAATGCAATTGTTTTTTTTTAATTAAGAGGAAATTGTACATGCTTTATTTATTGTATTTTTCAAAAATATAGTGTTATTTTTATGAAGTTAAGATTTATTTTGAATTTCTTAAAAAGGGGAATTGTTAAATTCCTCATTTGATTTTTTAAATAATTTTTTAAATGGGAATTCCATCAAGTGTATTTTTTCCTCATCATTCTAAATGCTCACGATTTGCTATTTCTTACCAAAAAAGGATATAGTCAATTTGTTTTCCAATAACATTGTCTTGTAGTTTTCAAACCTTAAGCATTGATTTAACTGTGCCAAAACAGAGCACTACTCCAAATTTCTCTATTTTATCTCTTTTCCATAAAGTTTATTGAGAAGCAATTCTGTACCAAGTCCATCCTATTTTTCTGGCTCATTTTGGTTCAGTCTCTTTCAACATTTACTCAGTTATGTCTGTTTTGAGGACTGTACTTGATTTGGTGATTCTGTCTCTTTTCTGTTTGGTTTTATGAGAAGCTATCCCATTCCAGGCACATCCCATTTTCCTGGTACAACCAAATCTCTATGTTGCTTTAAGTTATGATAAAAGGAAACTGTATACCAAATTTTGTGGTTCTAGCTCTTACCATCTAGGAAGAATTCTTGATCAAACAGAAAGACAAATTCTTCAAAATATATAGTAGATTTGCAAACCAGATTATAACATTTCGTGAATGTACTATTGAATGTGAAATGGTTTGCCTATTATTTTTTGACAAAATCAGGGAAAAAATAATATTTTATATTTACCTAAGAAAGAAGGGGCATCAAAAAACATTTGAAAAATGTCCTACTTTTACTGCTTAGCCTTAGGAAAATTAGAAAAATTATGCAAAATCCTGGTCCTATTGAAGTCAATGGATGTTTTGCCAATGAGGCCACAATTCACCCCTTCATTTTAAAATCATACTGGCCTCTGAGAGACATGTCTTTGAGAGAACCCTTTGGGTATGTCTACACTGCAAAAAAAAAATAACCAAAACCCACCAAGGCAACAGTACTAGAACAATTTGTACATTGACCCAAACTGTAAAGCCTGAATATGATAGAAACAATTTCAAGCAGGGTGCATTAACACCCCCAGAACCTCAATTTCCAGTACCTATGCCCCAAGGCAGCAGAAAGTTTCAGAACCTAAATCTACACTCTCAAGCACATGAGCTTTACCTGATGGCACTAAACATAGTATGTAGATGTTTCCACTTGAGTTAGAGGTCAGGCTCTGAAATTCAGCAAGAGGGTTGGATTTCAGATACTGACCTTCATCCAAAATGCTTACACTGCTATTTTCAGTGCCATAATGCAAGGTTTTCTTAATACACAGTTTCCTCAATCTTCCTCTGAAGCATCTGCTACTGGCCATTGTCTGAGAAAGGGTTCTACATGCAACTGACCTCAGGTCTGAGCTGCTATAGCAGCTCTTATATATCCTGGCCATATTATAAAATCTTAGATGCCTGTAAAGTGATTTGAAAATGTTCCTGTTACAGAAAGGCTTCTTCTTTAACCAAAATATGTAAACTCCCCCTAAAATTACACCTGATATGGACACGAGATGAGTAAGATTCTGCCCTGGATCAGTGACAGATTTTCTACGAGTACGTCTGCACAGCAGTGTTATTTCGGAATAACTGACAGTGTTATTTGGAAATAACACAGTCCGCGTCTACACTACAAGCAGTTATTTCGACATATGTCACAATAATGTCGAGCTGGATGACTTCTTACTCTGACTCCTGTAACTCTCATTTTACGAGGAGGAAGGGAAGTCCAAGGAAGAGTGCTCTTTCTTGGACTTTCTGCTGTGTAGACAGCGCCAAAAGCCGAAATAACCTATTTCAACTTAAGCTACGTAATTGACGTAGCTCAAGTTGTGTAGCTTATTTCAGCTTTAGCCCTGCTGTGTAGACATGCCCTATGTGAAGAATCTGGATTTATAAACTGAGCAATATGAACTCAGGCAGTTATAAAATAGTTATTTTTTCTATAACATGTGACATAGACAGAAATTTGCTGGTAGTATCAGCTCTTGTTTGAGATGACCAGGATAGTGTATTTGTAAATAATGTGAATATCCCAATACCTTTTGTACCACACTCTCCTGTCATTTATAAATATTATTAGTTGTCTTTGGCCCTGGTGTAGTCACTTACCAACTTGTATGTGTATGGGATGATGCCAATGATCAGTTATTAATTATTATTATTATTATTAGACAATATTTTACTCTTGCTTTTCACAGGTGTAAATAGTTTACTCAAGGGGCAAAGCTATGTAGAACGAAGCTCAATGTATATATGTGTGTATGGTACTTCAAAACAAAAGGGACAAAGTTACAGATCCTGATCTTCTTTCTCAAGGGAGAAGTCACACTGACTTAACTGAGAGTAGAGGTGACTCATGAGAATTTGGATTTGGATCCACAGTAAAGTATAGTGATAAATTATTCTCTTAATGGGGGTCATGTAGGCACATCAATGGACCAATATACCCCTCAGGAAATAACTAAAATGCATTAATTAGTGGAAATAGTGAGCGCTGGGACATGGTATGCTCTCTGTGTTTTTCCACTGTCTTCCTTTTTAATTAAATATACAAACTGAAAAGAGTAACACTTTTAATTTTGGCAGAAAACAACAAGGAGTCCAATGCCACCTTAAAGACTAACTATTTTATTAGGGCATAAGCAACTCACTTCATCAGATGCATAAAGTGAAAGAAAAAGAAACAGATACTAGGGATACAAAGATGGGAGTGTTACATCAGAGCTAACTCAATCAGGGTGGATCTGTATAAGAAGGTGAGAGTACCTTACGTGGAAAATTACTTATAATTTTGCATTCTTACAAGTAATTTTATGTTCTAAAGCCTAATATGATTACAGTGGTATGATTAGTTGCCCCCTCTCTCTAGTGTTGATAATCCGGAGAGGCTGAAACCAATAAATGCAGAACACTTCGCATTTTTTAAGCATTTCCTTATGATGCCTGATTTAAAATAGATACAGTGTCACTATAAATAGTAAGACAAGGACAAAATACCTACATGTGATATTTATATTTTTTACATATTTAATTAACATAAATTGAACTTTTATTATTTTTTTTCCAGAAAGATGGTATAAAAAGAGTTACAAAACCAACCATAAAAAAGAAGTTCCAAAATGAGCTTCAAATATGCAAAAAAAAAACCCTTTAGTGTACAAACAATAATCCGCAGGAGTTTATTTAGCATAAAATATGTTGTTGTGAGCTATTTGGAAAACTGGTATAGGCTGCTTTCTGCTTGATTATGATTCCTTAAACACAAAGTCATCCAAAGAAGCCTACTTAAGCAGAAATTTGGATCATTCTTCACTCTTGTTTTTTAGACATTGAGAGGATGTTTATTCTGCTTTCTAGTGATCTCCCTCTAGTGGAGACCTAGAAAACAGCATATGATGTAGCACAATCACTTATTTTTCATAATCTTCTATGTAGACATAGTCATAATACCCAGTGCACATGGTGTACAAGCATCTTTTTTTGTTAATCCACACAAATGCTACCAGAATGCTACCAGTTCTTTTTCCATCAGGGAAATTCAGGAATATATGGCATGTAACAACTACTACATTTAAAGAATCATAAAGGCTTCAGAGTCTGTGGGCTGTCAGTGAACGACCACACACGTGATTTTGTTTATTTGCTAAATCCATCTTTCACTGGTTGCAATTGCAAACAATGTCCTGGAATTTTCACTCTTTTAAGGCAAATGGACCTACAAGTATGGGTTGGATACTCTCTGGTGCTGACATCAGTGCACGTGAAAGCAGGAAGCAAAGGTGTGAACAAATGTGTACAGAGAATGCCCTCTCCCTACTCCCTGAGCACTGCACAGTGCTCTAAAATGGTCAGGGAGGATGAGGAACCATGATCTCACCTCTCTACTCTCCACACTACCCCACAACATCAATATGCAAGGGAAATAAGCTGCCTGCAATTAAGGAGTATTACAGCAGGTATTCCTTTCCTCTTGTTTGCCAGGCTCACAGAAGTGTCCTGCCACCCTACAGCTAAATAGCTTCCAGTGGGAACCTTAGGATGATGTGACAATGTCACACCAGCCTTTACCGTGTGCTGTGCCTAAGTGGCATTAGTGCCTAAAAAGTGTGTATTGATACTGCATATGCACAAATACATTTCAAGTGTACACATTATACAGTGCATTCTTATGTCTCCAATGCCCAATATACATGAACCCAATGAGCAAATGTGATGCATAAACACCCACATGCTCACAAATTACACTTCCCAACCATATTAAAGAAGACAAAGAAAATGCAAGAGAACAGAAGACAGGCCAGATATTAAGAAGATAAATCACTTATTTCCTTGGGAGTATGTTATTAAAACATAAAATAATTAATGGTGGCATTATTAGACTAAAGTAAATACAACTAATTCAGCTTTGGACTTTAGCCAAAAAAGCATCTTAAGATAGTTACATTTAAGGGATCTGATTTTCATCTGATCAACATCAGTGTAAATCAAGAATAAACTCCAGTGAAATCAGTGGGGTTGCACTGATATGAAACTGCTAAGTGAAGAGAATCAGGCTCAAGCGTTTACATTAAAAACACACGTACACATGCACCTTTGGCCTCTCTGACTTGCCCAAGCTCATAAAGGAAGAGCTGCAGTACAGCTTAGAATCTTTGCTACACCTTAATTATTGTTACTGGTATTAATAATATAGGTTGTAACTGAGATCAGAGGCCCATTGTGTTAGCACCATATAAATGTGTTGTAAGAGACTTCTCCTGGGCCAAAGATCTTGCAAATTAATTAGACAAAGAGTGGGAGGGGAAACAGAGGTCCCAAGAGGTGAAATGACTTCCCTAAAGTCACATGGCAGAACTGGGTCTACAACTCAGTCGTCTGACTTCCATGACAGGGCCCTTGCCATAAAGCCTGTGTGGCTAGCTTACACCTTTACCGTTAGGAGGGAGGTGACCTCTCTTTCATAAAGATGGGACAAAGGAAAAGGATGAACAACATGTAAGTGAGATGAAGCAACCATGCCACAGTGTGAAAGGCTGAGGTAAAGAGTGGGCACAGCTACATCCCAATGTGTGTGGGGGACTTCAACCATTGCCTTTGCCACAAATTCACCCTTCCTCCTCCATAGTGATTTAACCTTGCTTTGTGACTTTCAGCCATTTTAACTTCCTAGACTTGTTTGTACTTTCAGTGCTCCATTTCAGCATTCATAACCAGAAGGTAGAAAAGGCTTATATGTGGCATTGCATGAGTTGGCTGGAAGTGTTTGGCCTGACTATCCAAGAGACTGATGGTATGCCTCCGAGTACACCAGGTCAGAACTACTAAAGGCCAGTCCACACTTCAAACACTACAGTACTGCTGCTGTAGCACTTCACTGGTTACTGGCTATATCAACAGGAGGGATTCTCCCATCAGCATAAAGACTCCACCTTCCCTAGAGGCAGTAAATAGGTTGACAGGAGAATTCTCCTGTCAACCAAACACTGCCTTCATGAGGGATAGGTCAGTTTAACTGCATAACTCAGCATTTAGGATTTTTCACACACTTCAGTGACATAGTTATATTAAGTTCCTAGTGTAGACTGGGCCTCAGAAGAAGCATTTTGGTTGCACCATTTTACTAGATAGTTTGTACTTCTCTTAATACCAAATAGAAGTGTATGCCTTTTTTTTTTGTTCAGTATTTCGAGTTGTGGCAGTGCCAAAAAGTGCCCCTTACATGCCAATTAATTTCCATACTCGCTAAAATCTTGCAAATGCTGAATAGATTTTTAAGTTTAGGGAGGGTAAAATCATCACTGTTTTAATTCTGCCAAAAGACAAATGCTTCAGAAAGCTAGAAGCAAATAAGAACATAAGAACATAAAAGAGAAATTAAAACAGGGATGTGAAGAGTTATTGCAAACCTTTAGCTATTGTGTTCACTTGTTTCTGCAAAAGCTGTAATAAAGAGCAAATTGACCACACTGAGGGCTGTATACTTAATCTGCATATAAATAATAGTGTATGTAATATATTTAGTATATCAAAATATTTATTATTCATGCAGAATAGTTTTCCTAATTTTTTAAAATAGCAAAATATGCTTATTTTCTGCATATTACTTTCTTCCAAATGTACTGTTATAGTCTCAGGAAACACGCTAGCAGGTGAATATTCTCCATGAGTGCAGAAAAATGTGTCTCTTTGGCTATCAGCAGAGTTATGGCCTTGTTGCATTGCATCTCACATTTGAATTTGCCACCACTACCCTTTTTGCATCTTTCCCCTGGCTTTTCAGCATACACTGCATCCAGAGTGGTCTTTGCATAACTTTGGCCCTCCCTACTTATCTCCCCCTATTTGTTTTCATGCTGCCCCCTCATGCCACCTGCTCTGCCAAAGATCCTATCCTTTGCATGTTGCTCATTCACCTTTCTCACAAATATCTCTTTCGATACATTGAGTTCTCTTCCTGAACTGGACTGTAATGGTCTGCATGACTAATCTGACTATTTTCAATTTACCTGGTTGTATCTCTCTAAAGAGATCACATTACAAGTTGCTATGTGGCGCTTTCTTGAATACAACTCAAGGTAATGTGAAGATAATGACACCAGTGTAAGTTTCTGGTTCCCATCATTCAGGTTTCCATTGATTTGGCTCTATTCTTTCTCCCATCATTGTTCAAAAATACTGGATTGTGACACCACTGAAGGGAATCAGTTGGGAGGAGCAGGCTAATTCTAAAGATGAAAGCTTTTGATTTGGCAAAAAATGCCTTTATAAGGAGGGAAATGCAGACAAAATACAGGATATGTCAGTGAAATTTATAAAAAAATCATATTTACAGAGTGGGCAAGAAATCTTTAAAGCTAAAAAGTGCCATATAATGTGCATTAACACCCTGGAGAAATGGGGAAAGAGAGAAGATAAACATAATCCATGTAATTAATTTATACCTTTTCTTTTGCATTTGAAAACTGTGAATTCTCAGTGCTTATAGATGTAAAAGATGTTGGTTTGACAGCATCAGAGACTGAATTCTTGTATTTAACTACAAAGCAGCTATAGCACAGGCAACCATAACATTAGCTTCCTCACAGCCTGTTCTACTCAATCCACTTGTCCTGCAATTGAAAGGTAAATTATTTTGCTATTATATATATCCCGGATTCTGTAATTTCCACTTCAACTCATCTGATGAAGTGGGTTTTACCCACAAAATTGCATGACCTAATAAATTTGTTAGTTTCTAAGGTGCCACAGGACTGCTCGTTGTTTCCACTGTTTATTGGTGCACAAAGAACAGCCGTAGCATGGAGTTGACAGACTGCTCATGAACTACTCGAGGCATCAATTCCACCACCAGGGGACGCTCCACACCTATGAATGAGGGGACAGGATTTTCTCATCATTAAACAATATAAAATCAATGTTTCTCCATACAAAGGTTATTTTCATTTAAATTGAGATGTGTAGTTTTGTTTCAGTTCACTCCAATAATTCATAGGGTTATAGGGCATACATAGTATTGTAGTATGACTTATAAAGCTGCTGTAGGACATGCTCATAGAGGGATACTTCTCCCATGAAAGAAGGTGGCATGGAGGGATTTGGGTGGTTATTACTGTTTTATGGGCCTATTAGAGTATGTTGAATGGTTCCACAGCTGCTTCACAGCTTCTGAGGGGAGGTGAGAACAAGGCTGGAGGTGAAAGAAGGTGGTTTCCTTCCCTGGATCCATGCACAAAGATACTGAATGGGAGGATTTGCAACGAGCTCCCTGTTTCACAAAAATGAATAATTCACAGTGGGGTTCTCACTCATTCTGAATTAGTGAGGTTCTACCGGAGTTGTAAAGTTTTCAGAAATTATGTATTTCTGTATTACTGCATTATTGAGCAGTTCTTGCTTTGCACACAAAGCTCATGTTGCCATGGGATTGGACCCGTGTGAAGGCAGGATTAACAATGTCAGTAAAACTAAGTTTGCTTGTGACTAGCCATAAGAATATTATTTATTTATTGATGAAAATTATAATACTTTTTGGCAACCCCTGTGCCTTTAATAGAGCACAGGTGTGTGAATGTAATGGTGTTTACATTAGTACAATGATCTCTGTAATTTATTACTATTAAGGGGCTCTCTCCATCCATAGAAGTCAGAGTAGGTTGCAGACTTTGGCTTCACATGCAGCCATGCCACTGAAGCCTTTCTGTTCTGATGCACAGACTTGGGCTTGAGTGAGCCAAATGAGGATGAAGATTTCATATAATGACTCTTTCTATCTCTACCTTCCCCATTTTTTTCCTAATTCATGAGGATCCCATCTGAGGTCAAGTGACTCTTTTTATGTCATAAATTATACTGTAAATGTAGATGAATTTCCCTCAGCAAAACTAGAGAAGAGATTTCCTATCCTCACTTGGAATTTTCTCTCCTGCTTTAACTACCCCAAATATATGATGGTCTATATCTGACCATCTTTCTGCAAAAGTCTAGGCAGGAGCGATAAAGGTGGTTGTATGCTACCTTATACCCTGTGATCCTGGGGCTATTTAAACCCTCTATATTGTAGAGTAGTCTCAGGCCTATTCTAATTTATTCCCAGCTGCCATGGCCTCCAACAAGTCATTCTGGCAGCCAGGAGCGCAAAGAGCCCTCCAGCCGCATGTGTTTTGACTCTACCAAGCACATAACACACATGCTATAGTGAGAGTTGCAAGTTCAGATGGCATGAGATTGGCTATACCATATCTTTGCCACTCAAGAATTTTCTTACCCAAATGAATCTTCAGCTGGTCATTTGATCCATTTTGCCTGCTTTAGACCCCCAGAGCATCACAAACCAGACTTGATTGGGGAACAAGATCTAATCCCTAGACCAAATTTAGAGCTCTGCTGCTTCCTATCCAGGTAGAAAAAGTCACTGATGGGTAATACTGGATAATCTCCTAACCCCCCTGCCCCTTATTCTAGTGGCTGACCATTCAACTTTCATAGCACTCTTAACTCAGGCTTACTTGAGAGTATTAGGACTTGGCCACTGAGGGTATGTCTACACTTGCACCCTAGTTCGAACTAGGGATGCAAATGTAGGCATTCGAAATGTCAATGAAGCAGGGATTTAAATATCCCGCGCTTCATTAGCATGATCTCTCTGGCGCGTTACTCCGATCAACAGTTGTTTCGAAAGTGAAAGAGCACGCCGGGATGCGCTAGTTCGAACCCCTTGGTTCAAGCTAACGTTACTCCTCAAAAAATGAGTTGAATGTGCTCTGTTGGGCTGGATCTCAGCATCTCCTGGGTTTATTTCTGGCTAAACAAAACCCACTTGTCTCCAGAGCCTGAATATTGAATATACTCTTTCCTTTTTCTACTCATCCTAACCTTTGTCACAAGTCCTTTAATTCCATAGGGTTAATATGAGGTGTGTAGTCGGTAGGTTAAATGAGTCTTTAAAAATGAGAAACTTCAGACCTATTGGTATAGATGTTCATAATCCTCCCAGACCAATTTAGTAGCCACAGATCATATACCCAGAAAGTCCCAGAAGCAGGAACTTCAGCCATAAAAATAAATTATCCTTCCTGAAACACTCTGCACCCAAAGCATGTTGACAAAAACTATTATCAGCATTTTACTAAATTGGGTCATGAATCTAGCTCATGACCCATGGGTGTAAATCCAGCATTTCAGCATAAATTTTCACCTGCATGGCTGTTCTCAGGAGGCACAAGATGATATGAAAGCAGATTTGTTTTACAGCAGAACATGCTTCAGAATAAGTTCATGCATATCATTTTAGATAGCGAGAGCTCCGAAGTATTAAAAGCAGGTTTAATTAATGTTAACATATATTTTTCATGGCTGTAATCTGACCATCTTGGTTTTTTGTTTTGGTTAAGTGAGTAAACGTGTGTGATTTCTCAGGAGACTGACATAGAGTGTATTCACAAATTGAAAATAGAAAACTAGTGTGCTTTGGAAACTGTGGCTGTGCTAGTGAGAATAGAGTGGTTAATAGTCCACTGTTTATGGTTAATTTCTTATTTGATAAAGATGAACAGATAATATGAAGAGACAAACATGCTGCTTCTCCTAATCTACTGCAGGAAAAAGCACACAAACTGCAGCTCTTGAGCCTGTCTTATTGCCCTGGCTCTCTTGTTAGCACTTCAGCCTCAGTTGCAGTATATAACCTTTGGATGTATAATACAAAAACTGAGGGAAAACATGCAGGAAGAGCTGGGGGAAGGGTGACAAGGAGAAAAGAAAGTCTGGAAACATATATCCACATGAACACAAAGATTGGGTGTTTTGACTCTATTCCCATCACTATAAAAAAGAATAACATGTGACCTAGCAGTAAATATGATTTATGCTCGTTATGGCCATATTGTGCAACAGAGTGCATGATCAGTAAGTCTAAGTATACTTTGTTAAATAATGGAAAGTCTTGTTCTTTCACATGCTAGGATTTATCTTGTTTAGCAAATCCCTAGCTTCTCTGGAAAGTCTCTTAAATAGTTTTGTTGTCCTATTTAAGTGTTCCCATTAAAACAGTAACCTAACAAACTATTGGGCCTATACTCTGTATTTGAATTGTGGCATTTTAAAAAATATCTTTAGCCACACATTTAAATTTTTGTACTTTTAACTGACGACTTTGCACAGCACATAACAGAAAAGATGCCAGGTTATAGAAAATTTTCATTCTTTTGTAGAAATACAGAAAGCAGCAGTCCTCACTTATTCTCTTACTAAGCACTAACAGTTTCCTCTCTTCTCACTTCTACCAGTTTGAGTGAGATAACTTTTCAACATCTGAATCTACCCCTAAATATTAAAATATATAGACCATTTCAACATACTTTCACCAGCAGTAGTCCTTAATTAAATAACCTTTAGTGTAATGTATTTTTAAGGTCACCAAGAACATACCGATTTCCATCTGCATTGTATATTAAGAACAGAAAACCCAGAAATCCCACAGTTAATTAAAGATGCATCAGGCTTTATTATTATTCAAAAAATGGGTGAAGAGGCTATCCTCCACCCTGTGACAGAAGCTAGATTCTTATAAAACAAGCCAAAGAATTAGTTACTTCACCAAAGAATGGCATGAAACCCTAGCCATGGTAGCTGTAAAAACAGTTAAAGATCTTCTTTGTACTCATTAGCACCACTGTGCTAGCATTCTGTGTTGGCAGCTTTTGGTTTTACCGATGTAGTCTTAAAGAAAGTTGTTACCAGCCTATATTCTGCAGTTCACAGGCTCTCAAAAAAGGACACATTAAAACAGTTAGAATCCCCCGGGCAAATGAGGAGATTAAGTAGCCTTCTCCTTCAACAGTAGCCCCAAGCAGACAAAGGTTGGTATTGTGTATTCAGTACACTATCTCTTTCTAGGACTGAAATTTACTATTGTCCTTCCAGTTTCTAGTTTACAAAGTGTTTGGGGGGCTTTGAGTAACGGTTCACTGGCACCACCACTGACAGCCATCTGACTGTGGGAACTTTTTTAAAAAGGACATGATGCCCCAAAATGATTGGCCTATTATATCAGTCCTTAAGCAGATGCCGCTGGCAATATTTTAGTGTAGAGTGTTATGTCTGAGTTTTCCTACAGTCTTTTTTTTTTTCACAAGAATACAAATTCAGGCAGGGAAAGCAAATGTGTATTACTTGTTTTCTATCAGATCAGTTCATTTTAGTTTTTTTAACCATTGCACTGTACTGCAAAAGATGACATCATACAAAGAACACCATTCGCTTTTGAGTTTTTGAGGCTTTAAAAGGTTTTTAAATCTCTTTTTGTGCTAGCCTGTTTTGAAGGATGTATGTTGTTCACAGATTTCACATGTACTCACCTTCATTTATGAGATAGATATGACACTGAGTGTTGCAGACCTCCAGTTAAGAATTTGTTGTATTGTTATGTGAATGAACATCAATTCTCCCCCTCTTAAAAAAAAGAGATTTTAGTCTGATGAAAAAAAGCAGTGAACCAACAAAGACATATGTAAGCTTTAGTGTAACTCCAAGTCCGAGGGTAAAATATTAGGAGTACTTCTGTTAGGTATAGCACTAACAGAAGGTTGTGCTATTCCTATAGATTGCAAAACATGTCCATTATCTGGCCTATTTATTTCACATTCATTTCTTTCTGAAAGGTTCCCATTCGGTGCTAAAATATTTCCCTGCCCAAATTTGAATTTTTGTTGTTGGAAGTCTTTGCATACTTTTGCCTTTAGGAAGGCATCAGCATAATCACACATGCAAAATCTAGCCTCATCTTTTGAAGAAGGAAACATACAAAAATGGCAGATGGTGGAATTTGTATGGAAATAACATTAATAAAAAGTAGGTACTTTTTATATGATAGTAGTTTTGATTCATCAGTGTTGGAAGCATTTGAAAACTCTATACATTTCTCCCATTAAATCTGCAAATAAGGGACTGAATAAAAATGGATTGTGCATGCAAACGCACTCGGTTAACCACATATTTTGGTAACCAAGTGATAAGGTAGTGGTCAATTTTACTTAATCTGCTGACCTGCCAGTCACCTTATTGAAAAGGATATTGTAACAGGTTGTCGGTATTAGCCTGTTAGTAAGTGATGATCCTACCAGAAAATGCTGTGGATTTTGTAGACTTATTATGTCACTTGCATTTGAGAGCTGTGGGAATAGATGCAGTGCCTGATCTTGTGCTGTAGTCAAAAAGACCTAATATATTTGGATTTCAGTAAAGCATTGGGCATAATATGACATGGAAAATTATTAGTTAAATTAGCTAATAGGATGATTATTACATAAATAGTAAGGAAGTTAAGGGGCAAACTAAAGGGGAGACTCTCGAACTGGAAGAAGATTACTAGTAGAGTTCCTAAGGGTTTGGTCTTGGGACTAAATTTATTCAATATTTTTATTAATGACCTTAGCACAAAGAGTAGAAGTGTGGTAATAAAATCTGCTGATGATATAAAATTGGGAGGCATCATTAATACAGAGACAGATCAGAATATTAGAAGATTAGGCTGACCTTAAGGAAAAGAATAACTCTGCAAAAGAAGGACAAGCAGGGAGGGACCATTACTGTGAGACCTGTGTTGAGCCACTCTTCCTCCCTGACACAGAGATGGCATTGTTGACTCTGCCTAGGATGATTAGTCCAGTGGAGACCCTCTGCCAACCCCCAGAAAATGCTGTGGTGCCAGTGGTCTGACAATAACCTTGATTCCAGAGGTTTCCAAGTGGCACAGGCCCTCTTTTTTGTCTCCTGGTCCTGATTCCAAGAGGGTACCCACCAGCCAAGTTAACTGGAAGGGAACAGGGAATGTCAGGCTCCTTCCCAGCCCTGGCACCCCAGCTCCCTCTAGGTGTAAACCTACCATGATCCCAGCATTGTGATAATTGACTTGTCCCCAACCCCTGGAACACCAGCACCACCTGGAAGAAGAAGGGGGTATAGTTCCATCATGGTCCATAAGAGTCCCCTCTTCAGAGTCTGAAGGAGAATCTTTTTCTCTGCCAAGGGCACATCACTGGTACCCAGCCTATGCACCACCAAACTTCAGTATCAACTGTACCCCTATCCAGACTTCATATCACAGTTGGTGCCACAATTCCACAACAACCATATCATCTTTCTACCTGTCTTCTTCCTGAAGCCTCAAAAAATTTCTGAGGAACATTGGATTCATACATCAGCCTTTGCCTTTTGTACTGAGAGAACAAAGCCCTTCCATAAGTCCACAAAGCTCTTCGTAGCAATAGCAGAAAGGATGAGAGGTCTCCCATGTCAACTTGCCACGAGATGGCAAATTTTCTACTTCCAGTCATTATGACCACTCATTCCACAAGAGCCCAGATTTTGTCAGCATCATCCCTCACACAGGTACCAATCCAGGCAGGACAACTACAGAGCCACAAGCTCGTCATCAATTCATACCTTCACGTCCCTTTATGCCATCATTCAACTGACCCATGATTACAGTTTTGGGAGAGCACTGTTGCAGTCAGCACATACTAGTGAGTTGCCTAGTGTGAAATGAACATGAGCAAACACACAAAAAAGGAAAAAGTACTAACTTCTTGTAACTGTTGTTCTTTGACATGTGGTATTCAAGTCCATTCCATGTCACTCTCTCATACCTCTCTGTCAGAGTTACTGGCAAGAAGGAACTGAGAATGTGCAGAGCCAATACTTCTCAGACTGGTACACATTTGTACAACTCTCAGTGGGTGCTAAAATAGCCCAAGGAATGATTTTGGATATTACATTCTAGACATGAATTGCTTTGGGAGATACTGAAGCTAATAGTTCCTGCGGAAGTATTTGTCTAGTGCTTAGACCTAGATGTCTCATAGCTCTGAGTTCCAGAAGTGCCCCAGACTTCCTAATTATCTTACCCATTACAAAGATAGCGTCCCCAATTATCACCTCTAATATCATTAGCTCACAGACATTAACCTCCCCCCCTCATCCCGCCTCTGTTCTAAAATCTGATTTGTCTATTTTATATGTGTTCACCTCTTTTGATTGTATCCCTTTGGTCATGCCAATTTTCTTCCACAATTTGATCTGAGGAAGTGGGTCTGGCCCACGAAAGCTCATCACCTAATAACCCATCTTGTTAGTATTTAAAGTGCTGCATAGTCCTGTCTTTTGTTTCAGCAAGACCAGACTCACACGGCTACATCTCTATTACTATTCCCAGACTTCCTATGTGATCCTCAGCAGTTACTTCACCTCTCCCAGGTGGTAGATGGGGTACTGTAGCCTGCAATATGCAGGAGCTCAGACTAGATTATCATGTTGATCCCACCTGACCTTAAAGTTGATGAGTCCCAAACTGTTAATCCATAAAATAATTCTTAGCTACCCAGCAGTGCTGTTGTGAAGCTTAAAATAATTTTTGTAAAGGTGCTCAATACAGCCTGAAATGATGTTATCCTGGGAAACAATGGTAAAGTGAGCATTACTCTCTTCTGGCCTCCCTCATGCTAGGCTTGTAAAGGAGCCACGCTGCCAATGGAGTGTATGGAGAGGGTGTTAATACTGCTGATGGTTTTGCTGACAGTATTCCTACCAAGAACATGCAGTGTAAAGTCATGAATCCTTGATTCCATCCAGTTTTCTATAGATTCTCAAATGTGCAGATGCTGTGGTATTTGGAGGAAAAATAGTACATTACTACTAAAAATATATAATACATTGGAGAGTGCTAACAGGCAGTATGATTTGTGGAAAGATTAACTCAAAGTAGTCATTTAAGGCAGGTAGTGGTATTGTGGGCATAAGGAAAACCACCAAATG
Source organism: Rafetus swinhoei (assembly GCA_019425775.1). Lineage (NCBI taxonomy): Eukaryota > Metazoa > Chordata > Testudines > Trionychidae > Rafetus > Rafetus swinhoei. Next base: position 181,060,704 of record CM033437.1, on the reverse strand, counting down.
AATTCTTAGTCTAGTATGTTTTGAATTAATTAACCTAAGACTTCCCAGGCATCTATCCAGTATGTTCCCAGCCTTGACAGATTTTTTGACTGCAAAACCTGCATATACTTTTGCCTATCGCTCAGGTGTAAGAAAACTGTGATTTCTTAAATAAAAGTGTTTCCTCTTCAGGGGGTTATTTATCTCTAAATGTTGGGAAAAAATATCTTGGTCCTGTCTGTTGACATCCCTTTTCTTTTGTACATGTTCCTTTGAGGGAATATTTATTTATAGGCTCATGCATAAAAGCTTAAACTAGTGTTAGAGAAAAATGTCACCTCTGATCTTGACACTAATTGCTTTGTATGGCCCTGCTTAATTTGCATGAATTTCCTTAGCATGATGTCATCTTTCATTTTAAAGAAAATTTAAAAAATATTTTCAATAATGAAAAGTTTTAAAATCAGATTTCAACCAGTTGTAGGAGACAGATACAATGGATATTAGATATTTTCTCCAAAGCACAGTGAAGGCTGGTATTCAGAAAGAAAAATTGTATCTGGTATTACAGATTGGTTAATTGAGTATAGTCCCTGTTTTATCCCATTCATCTTGGCAAAAGTGCATTCTGGAGGGCCTTACCTCACCTTCCCTAAGCAATAACTAGAGAAAATAATTGGAATGGGCAGTCTGCATTATAGACTGCTCCTCTTACCCTGTATTATCTCATCCATATAAGCCCCTCCCTTTACTGCTACATTCACTACACTCACCTTGCAGCTGATAAAGTAATCTCCACTAAGACTGCAACAAAATAAGACATTTATATTAGATTTACTTTGCCTTGTATGTATAGCATTGTCCTCTATTCAATGTAAGATGCCCGAACTTGTCATTTGCAAATGGACCAGTCTGTGACCTTTCAGTAATACTTAGCAATTCCATAGCACTTTTCACCTTAAAATTACTATATGGTACTAACTTGCTAATACTCGACTGCATATATGTGGTATAGGGAACAAAATTTACAACTTTCAACTTCAAAAATTCCCTACTTGAGTTGAAAAGCGATTGGTATTTGCTGCCAGTAGTAATAAGGTATGTATGTCCATGCTTTCTAGAATAATCTACTATATGATACTATATTCAAACCCTCTTAAGTGCTGATTGTGTCTCACAGAGAGTGGTAATAATCAATTACACATACCAGTTTCCTTTATTGTCTAGTGAAGATGTTCTTTTAGCTAGCTAAGAAGAGGCGTTTGTTTTTGACAATGAGCTCTGTTCCCAATGTTACATACTTGTAATTAGACAAGGAGGACCATGGTGTCAATATGATGGAAATATTATACTTGTTTTCCCAGGGGCTCAAAAGCAGCTGAGTATTACCCTGAATTATCCTAGATTTCACTGGTCCAAATGGTAAATACTGTCTCCCTTACACCTGGTTCCTTGCATTTTAAGCATTAAGCTCTGTCATTGCATAGCTATAAATGAGAACATAATTTGTTAGTAGGCAGAAGCAAGATATTGAAGAGTGTTTTTTAAGACACTTGTGGAAAATAGTTGTTTGCATATAGAAATGTTGGTGGGTATGAAAATCACAGTGCATTGTTGTGTATATAATGGTACTGTGAGAGAGATCTGATTAGGACATATGACTGAAAAGTTGGAACTCTTTAGCTGTAATCTCAGTTCTGAAACTGACTCTTTCTTTGGCTTAGTAAACCATTTACTATCTGCTACAATATCCCTTTTTGTAAAAATATATCTGTGACATTGAAGGTGGATTAGTTAATAGTTGAAAAGCATTATGTAAGTTCAATTTTGAAATACAAGCATAATGCTTTAAAAATTAGCCTACCAAAATGAGATAGAAATTTCACTGGTATAAATCTGGGTTGATGTTGCTGTCCAGATATCATATCTTCTTTCAGATGGGTAACAGATATTGGAATTTATCTTGGATGCAATAAAGAACTAAAGACCATCCAGATGTTTCCACGCCCTGGATAGTAAGTTTTGCTGGCTCTGTAAAACAGGTAAAAAAAGGGACAATATGTCACAAATCTGGGATTTCATTATACAGTAGCTGGAATGAAAGCTTCTTCAAGTAAAAAGGTGAAAGTCACAGGCAGCCACATCTGCATATCCAAACATATATTCTGTGAATGTTCTGATTGTCACTCTGAACATTATATGGATTTAGACTATTCTTGCAAGTTATCACTCCTATTCACAGTTGTTTCACCAATCTGACCTATACACTGAAATTTCAGAAAAGACAAGCAACTCTTGGCATGAAGAAACTCAATCTTGTGCGTGTGTATATGTATTCATTTCGCATCATTGTTTCAAATTGCAGACTGAAGGGTACAGTTTGTTTGTTTTTTTACTGTTCTAAAGAGCAAACAACAGAAATGGTAGTTAGTTATCCATACAACAAGGGTATGTCTACACTGCGCAGAGGTATCCCAAAATAGCTACCCTGCATCTTAACAAGCCAGCTGTTATTTTAAAATATTTTTTTTAATAACGGGTACACTATTTTGGCATCCCGGTAACCCTCGTTCCATGAGGATTAAGGGATCTCTCGAAATAGTGCATTATTTCAAAATTTGGCACTGTTTAGAAACTTCAAATTCTCAAATAGCCTATTTTGAAATTCAATTGAAATAAGATACACAATTTGCATAGTGCAAATTGCCTATTTTATTTTGAGTGTAGACGTACCCTAAGTGAGAAAGAGCTTCCTTAATAATTTTAGCTTTTTACACTGCATGCAAGTTGGTGAGGTGACAGTCATGCAGCCATACCTTGGTGGGTTTATTTTATTTATTTGCTTTTTGTTACTTTTGTTTTTCTATTGCATGATACCTACTATATGCCATACATTTGACTAAAATTAGTATCATGTAACCTAACTAACGTTTTGAAGCTGAAAAGCACCTGTGTGAGATATCTGCGACTATCCTGGGACATGAGCGTGATGGTGATACACATACTAAAAGTCATTTGTTAAGCCAGTCCTTACCCACAAGGAATTTATAGTTTAAATGACAAAGATGCACCTGGAGACCAATATTGCTGGTAATTTACAACATATGATTTTTCTTTGCATCCATTCTTCTCCCCCACTCTTTCACTTTCCCATTTATAATGAGGTAGAGGATTAGCTGATGTGGAATTTGTGAGTCTTTAAAAACAATTTCATTGAGGAAAAGTATGATGGATTGACACTGGGATTTTTTTTTACGAGATGGGTAGCAGAGAAGAAAGTACGACAGTAATGAGAGAAGAAAATGCTGCTACTTCTCTTGTTAAAGGCCCACTCTTTGTGAGGTGGTGAACACCCTTAACTCCCATTAAAATAAATGAGGGCAGACTTGTTCATAAGTTGCTCAGCACCTCCCATAATAGGTCCCTAACTATTAAGTTCAGGAGGAATATTGTTGGCTGCTAAGAGCTGTAATGCATTTTTCAGTCACATTCCCACTGGTGCAGATTTCTGATGAGCAGCAGCTAACATTTTTGTCATAAAACTGGAATGAAAAATCAGAAGCTGTTATTAAAGATTCTCTGCCTACTCTTCCCAGTTCTTAGAAAAGCTCATGAGCTTCTACTGAGAGTACCAATTATTTAGCTTGATGGCATCCAATCTTTATGTGAAGTCTTGTTTAAGCTCCCTGATGTTATTAGATTTCTCAGTGTTAGTCCAATACTACTAAGATTTTCTCACTTGTTATAGCTATTCTAATGCTATTCGCCTCTCATTAGTGCAGCCTTGTCACATTTCACCAGCCTCTACATATGTCTGTCCCTCCTGTGCATTCCATCCTAGCTGTCTGCTGCCGTGTCTCTGCCTGAGTGATTTCTTTTCCTGGGAGGAATTGTACTTAGAAATCCTTAGATACCCTTTTCTGTTTTATCTTTCTTCCAAATGGAACACCTTCAAACATCAACCAAGGCACAATTTGTTTCCTGCAAGATCTTGCCAATAGTATTTCTTAGGTGTGTAGCACTGTCTGAATGGGAGATGTTCTTTCCTGGAAATTCTTTTAAAATTACCTATGTAGTGTTTGTAATTGTATGTTCTGAGCTATATACTCACACTTATAATATACTTCCTTACAAATTAAGTACTATACAGTTTGTTAGAATACTCTCAGTTAGGATGTCAGTCATCCAGAGTATCTCGAGGCAGACATTAAAATTTGCAAAGACAGAGGAGTCAGTATTCAGGCTTAGCAGAATTGTACTTGATCATACTGGTTTTTTATTTCTCCAGAATTTCCCTAGGTTTAATGAAGGGAACATTGGGTATATGAAGGAGAAACAAAATGTTTACAGCTACATTTTAGTATTTCCAAATTGCCATTTGACTCAGTAACTTTGGATCCTTTGGAGTAACTTTGGAGCATTGCCAGCAGATCTAGAGAAGTGATTATTCCCCTTTATTCGGCTCTGGTGAGGCCACATCTGGAGTATTGTGTCCAGTTCTGGGCCCCATCCATAGAAAGGATGTGGACGCTAGGTGCATTTTAGCTCGTAGAATATTGTTTTAGTTATAGTTAGCAAAGTCCTTCAGAAACTTATTAACATACCATCACACAACTGTAAATAATTTATCTGAACAGCACATCAATTAACATTCCATTTATAATTATCAAAAACACAAAATATTTCTTAACATAAAAGCAACAGAAGTCTTAACTAGTTTTAAATATACCATCTGTTTTCTTATGAGATTAAATCTATAACTTTTATGTGATATCAGCCTCTTATCTCCATCTAGTATGTCTAATTATAGAAAGTAATGAAATACTTAGAATTTGTTTTCAAAGAAGAAACAGATAGTAAAACATATAACAAATGAGAATGTACACTACAGATAACTGAAATCCCATACTTGTCAAAGAGGGCATGCAATATGGGCAGAATTTCTGCATAACTATAAATGCAAAGATATAAAGCCTGGTAACACATTAGCCTATGCATCACATCCCCAAGGTTAGGGTGTGGATTAGGGGCAGTGGTTAAATTAGATGAAGACAAAAGGAGGAATTTGCACTGTTTTTAATCATGTTTATTATGGTATGATTTATTATATCCCAAGATCAGTACTCCATTGTGCCAGACATTAAACGTATCAGACAGTCCCAGCCAAAGAAAAGAGGAAACTCTCCCTCTGATTTTAGCGGAGGAGAAGCTTGTATTTCCTGCTCCTCATCATTTTAACTCCTGCTTGGAAAAATGTATAAATTACTAGTTGGTTAACCTGTACGTACACAACTGACAGAGAATCCAATGCTTCATTTTGAAGACGCATATTTAAAATAATCAACCATGTTTGTTTGCTTTTTTTAAAGTGTTAAAATAGATATGTTTCCAAACAAGAATACCAGGGCTATTAATATCAATCCTATTCACTGGACTTATGTCATCATTTCATAACTCCCTCTAGAAGATCAAAAGCTACACTGGAAATTTTTACTGAAAGAATGACTAACACTGTAATGTTCCATGTATTCTTGTTCATGGGAACAAAAGGTTGCCCAATTGAGACTGTAAGGAATTAGATCAAGGAATGAGATGTAGAATCAAGGAATGAGATAGAAACAACTATCCAGAATGCAAGAACTGATTTAAGGGAAAATAATGATTAAATTTTATTCCAAATGTCTAATTAGTGAGGATGTCCAGAAGCTGCCCACATTTGTAACATCTAGAAGATGCTCCAGGAACTTGCATTCACTTTGGGTTGATAAATTAATACTTTGGCTGAATGGTGTGGGCAGTATTTTATCAATGTCAAGGAAATTCACCGTGAGCAAAGGTGGGATGGTTCTCCAACAAAAATGAAGTTTTCTCAAAATAAATTATTATGGGAATATATCTATTGCAATTAAGAGTTTTCTGTGGTAAAAATGATGACATTTTAATTTCAATAGCATCATTTGACATCCAGACCATTCAAATTTGACCCAGCCCTCTCTTGTCATGACCTGGGGTAGCTGAGCCAAACCTGAGTGGCACTGTGAGCTAGCACAGGGAGTCACAACCCCACTTATTGAAATTTGGTCTGACATCACCACTTGCTGATGGAGGAGCAGCCTGGCCATATTTGAGCGAATGGCATTGTGTGCCGTGTCACAGCATCATGCAGGTTTGACTTGGCTTAATTTCTGTGTGTGCACTTGCACTCATGGACCACAGCTGCCTGTTTTTTTTATCTTACTCCTCTTACACTTGCATGGCCCTTAATGGAAGATGCTGAGCTTGTCCCTCCTCCTTTGTTTCTTCAATACCTATGTCTGCTTGCATACTGGTTCTAGTAATATGGGCCATATTCTGCAGTCCCTGATTTCGGTGAGAACTGTGCCTGAGTAAAGACTGCAGGATTTGGGCTAGAAAGAGGCTGGGTGGCTACAGTAATCACTGTAAAGCGAAGCAGACGTGTGTCACATGACCAACAAGAGCCTTGTGACCTACTAGTGGCCTATAGATCATGCTTTGCATATGTCTGGTTTAGAAAACTATAGCTTCTCAAGAAAAAGCAGTCATCTTGGTACACTTCCCACTGGGGCATACACTAATATTCTGTGTAAGAAAAGCTAATTACAACAGACTAAGTTCCCATCTTGGCTCTGTGTCCCCACTTGCAGCAACATGTTTACATTGTATAGTGTAGCAAAGGTGACGCAAAATATGTTGACTGAATGTTGTAACCCCTCAAAACTAGAACTGTGATTAAGACCTGATGCTCATTTAACATTGAGATTTTACCCGTGTGAGCTGTTTGTAATCTCAGAATATTGCACCCAAGCCTTTTATAGATTTTATTTGCTTTAAATGTTGTGGAGTAGTAGTTGTGCTATTAGCAAAGCAATCCTGCTTGATTGTGCAAAAAATAAAAGCAGCTTGGCGAGAGTAGGGTTTGGGGTTTTTAAAATACTTCTTTACTTCCCACACTTTCTAGTGTGTGATGTAGTATACCAACTTTTCTCTTAAATTTCTGATTTTGGGAAAGAAACAATAACACTGATGTGTAGGGAGTGACTCTTCTCTAATTGAAATGAATGGGACTTTTCCCAGTGATTTCAATAGGAGCAGTGTAGTAACCTTAATCCATAATGCTAGTATTTTCAACTGATATTATAGATTGGACTTCCTTGCTCTGGCATCCTTAGGACCTGATTGGTTCTGGACAAGGGATTTTGCCGGACCAGAGGAGGTCATTTCTGGTTCCCCCTGCTAGCAGCTCCTGATCCCTGGCCCGGCCACTGACCAGAGCCAGCTACCGTCCCTGCTGCCCTGCCAGCCCTACTGGGCAGCCCAGCTGTGGTGCACTGGACTCCCTAGCAAACCGCTATCCTGCCGGCCCATAGGGCTCCCAGCTGCCACCCCCCATTGAGAGTTTCTGGTCCTGAAAGGACCACAGATGTTGTCAGACCAGACAGTACCGGTTTAGAGAGATTCAACCTGTAGTTTTCTATATAAAGTTTAGTTTCATTTTTTGAGAAGCATTCATTGTTCCTAAGCATTGTTTAGTGAGGCAATACTATATCAACATATCCACTATTTTTATTCATTCGTTTTCTAAGTCATATATCAAAATATTTCCCTCTCACCTGCTGAAAATTAGCAATTTGAGAGAAACCATTTCTGTTGCTCTTAAATAGGGGGAAGATGAAAAATGAGTTCTACTGTATGAATATAACCTTGATTTAACTTATAAATTCCTAAGCTACTGACAGAGGAGTTCTTTGTTTGATACTTTGTCAGTAGGTCAGTTAGTATATGTATTTCAATGCATAAAGTTTATCAACACAGTTTGAGAATGTAAATCAGACATCAAGATGTAGAAATATAAACTGTTAATGTGCTACATTCCAAGAAAAGGCTTATTTTTAGAATCAAACACTACCTGATGTCACTTCATCCTTCAAAGGCTATGTCTAGACTGCAGGTTTCTTTCGGAAGAAGCTTTTCCGGAAAAGATCATTCAAAAATCTTCTTCCGAAAGGGAGCATCCACACTGCCAAAGCACATCGAAAAAGCCATCTGCTTTTTCGAAAGATAGCGTCCACACTGAATCGACACTATCTCGCATTTAAGCTGTGATTACTGTGGATGGAGTGGCCACTAGGGCACCTGTGCTTTTTTTTGTGTCTTTCCTCTTCTTTCGAAAGAACTCCCTCTTCCCCATCCACACATGACTTTTTCCGAAAGAGCTCTTTTGGAAAAAGGCTTCTTCCTCATAAAAAGAGGTTTACCAATGTTGAAAACCCCCCTCTGTTCTTTTGATTTTCTTTTGAAAGAACGCGATTGCAGTATGGATGTAAGTGAAGTTTTTTTGGAAAAATGGCTGTTTTTCCCAATAAACTCTGGAGTGTAGACATAGCCAAACAGTGTAATTCAACATCCTGTTTGGGTTATCTGTATTTATCATGGAGATTTTATCCTGAAATGATCTCTTTGGCTTTGCAGTGAATTGTTTTAACAAACAGGTGCATAGTTTGATCCAAAGGAAAAAAAAGGAGAGAGGAAATATTCATGAACATCTGCAAATCATTTCTATAAAATGACACTAGTAAATTGTAAGTGCCTGAGGCTTCCAATCTATCAAGAATTCTACATGAAATTGGGTTGCTAGTGTCTTACCATTATTTTATATGATTCTTTGTATCCCACTAAGTTACATACCAGAAAACCTTTAATTGTGTTTTTCATGGAAGCATTTGATGTGTTGCATATGTTTCACTTCATTGGCAGCCTTGCTGAGCAATGTATGACTGTATTTATTATTGTGGAAGATATTCATCACAGGTTTTGGTTTCCAGTCTTGTAACCAAATATAGACATTACTCTATTGAAAGATATGAAAATGCACATCACTTTTAAAAGAAGTCTATTTTTGCAGTCGTTTAAATAGAGTAAATTAAAGATGTGCTTAAGTATAAATTACTTCCCATCTCAAGGGTATGGATTCTTCTATTTAAAATGTGAGTGTTTTTGTATCTGACCTCACATTTATTTATAGAACAAATATATTACTTTTATAATATAAATTGATTTTACAGATACAGTTTCAAAGAAAATCTTTTCAGTTGGCTTTTTAATATATAACATATTTGGAACTATTGATTATAAATTAATTACCTGGGCAATAGCTTGCATATTGAGTCATGAATGCAATGAGACAGATATGATATACCACCCCCAGAAAATAAAATAATAATATTTTTCTATAAAGTATAAAAAGTTGGTATCTGATTTCAAATCCGGGATCCAATTAAAACACTGCAATCGACTCCTCTATAGGGGTTGTGTATGTGTATATCTATCGTTATGTTGACAGCTAGTTATATTTGCTTGGTTGTCCCATAGGCAGATATACCTAGTGTAAAAAATACTATATAGTACTTCTAAGATGTGACAGCCTGATCATTATTGTTATGAAAGTCTCTCTCCAGGACTTCATTGAGTTAAACTGATGCTCTTTTGTCTTCTTGTAATGAGAGGGGACTGCGGCCCCTGCTTGCTACACTCGCCAACCCCCTCTCTCTGGCAGCTTTCTTGGGAACTGTGCCCCCTGCTTGCTACACTCACCAACCTCCTCTCTTTGGTGGTTTTCATGGCCAGACAGCATGAGAGCTACACTTGCCAACCCTCCTCTCTCTGGCAGCTTTCTTGGGGACCATGCACCTTGCTCGCTATGCTCACCAACCCCCTCTGGCAACTTTGGTGGCCACAGAGTGGGATGACATCATTCTGTTGCCCAGCAGGAAAAAAATTTTTATATAGAGAGAGAAATTTATACCACCGATGTTTTGAGATTGTGAAGGTTTGAAAAAGGATTGAACATAACTTAATGGGCTTTCTTTCCATTTTTTATTTTAGCATTATCAATACAAGCCAGGAAGTGGAATTATTTTGTAATTATTGTTGCTTACCTATCTCTTAATATAGCATTAATCAGTTGTGTCCTTTTAAGCAGTTAACCTTTTAACCTGCTACTCATTTATGACATCTTAAACTGTGCGAGTCAGAGAAGATTGCTGTAATATTTCTTAAGAAGAACAAAAATATCAGTCTTGTCTTCATAATGAAAAATTACTTCCATCTTATCTCTTGACCAGTTTAAGGTCAGTGTGGACCAATTAAGTTAGTTAAGAACTGCAGTATCACCCTCTGCTGTAGAGGGACATAGCAAGAATGGAAGTGTATGACAAAGAGTGTACAAAGGGTATGTCTGCCCCTCAAGCTAAATCCTACTGTCAGAGATCCAGAGTTGTCTGCACATTCACATTGGAAATCAATCTAAATTCTCTCCTGTCTGTAATGTGTCTCTTGGTGCAGGAGAACTTGATGGAACTGTTTCCAGTTTTCTGTTTTGGCAAACAAGTGGTCAGTGTCAAATAATAGCTACCCACATATTCAAGGGGAGACTGAAGAGTGTGATGTTAGTTGAAGTTGCCTTCTTCCAAACACATAATAGCCTCCTTAGTAATTCTGTTACCAGTTTGCATCTGTCATATGTAATGGAATTATCATTATTTACTGAATATTTTATGTATGGGAGGAGAAGACTAGGGAATAAGAGACAGTTCAAAGATTGTTCAGCAGTAGATTAGACAACATCTTCCAGAAATGTTATGCAGTAGTTCAACAGGCCTGTCTGCTACTGAGGCAGTGGCAACAGCCAGAGCCCGGGCCCCTTTAAATCATCACTGGAGCACAACACTGCAAACTCCGGGTAACTCTGCAGGCTAGGAGGGTGCACTACCTATGGGTGGCACTGAGAGCTTGCTACCCCTTTCTGGCAAAGGCCCTAGTCCTTCCAGGAGCAGAGAGCCACATCCCAGCCTTGCCCAGTGGTCCACCGGGGCTATTGACTTCCCTGTAGTTCACACAAACATAAAAGGTGACGTAAATATATCAAGTTCTCCTTAAGCTAAACAATACATGGGGTTTTTTTAAGAGTAAAATTCCCTATTAAAGGGAAGCAAAATTAAAAAAGTAAATTAACTCATACATTTTACAATTCTCCCTCTCTTTCACATCTAGTCTAAATGGCACTGATAATCGGCTGTAAAAGATCACTAGAGAATTTGAAATAAAACCATGTGGACTTGAATATATTGGCAAGTTCCATACGAGTCTGAAAAGTGACAGGCATCTTCTTATACACCTGTTCTCTGCCTGTGCATTGTCACCTCAAATAACTGCTAGTTGAACACATGGCAGATCCTAGGAATTAATATCCTCCAGGCATTACCTGGTTTTAAATGCTAATGTTTGCCTTGTAATATGTATGGTTCCAGGCATAGATAGATAGATAGATACACACACATTATTATTTGGATCTGAATCCATTTTGTGACATAAGGGGTAGAATAGATTTGCCAACTGAAATGCTCTTAATTTCACATTGTGTCAGAACAGTAAAAATATGTAGCAGGTATATAACATCAGTTTGCATCTTCACATTTTATCCCATTGAAATACATATGTCTGATCCATTGAGATAAACTGATCCCTTTTTTGGCCAAATAAAACATCTCTTTTCTCCAGCATGGAACTAGTAAGAAGCCACCAGGACATTATTTAGGTGGGGCAAACAACCCAATTTTCCAAAGTAGTACATGTCCATATTGTAGTCGAGAAAGCCTTTCACACTATTGTTAATCTGGAAATCTACCCTCATATTTCATGGGAATATTTATCCACGAGTGAAAGTCTCTTTCAAGGTGGGATTTTCACAAAAATCCTAATGGAGCTAAGTTTCTTTGGGTATGTCTACACTGCATTCCTCTTTCGAGAGAGGAATGCAAATGCAGACGAACGAAATTGCAAATGAAGCGCGGATTTGAATTTCCCGCGCTTCATTTGCATAATCATGTCCAGCCGCTTTTTCGAAATACCCTATTCCGAAAAAAGAAATGCTGTCTAGACGTGGTTATTTCGAAAGAAAACCCTTCGAAATAACCCTTAAACCTTATTTTGGGTGTGTCTAGACTACAGGGATTTTTTGGAAAAAGTGGCCTTTTATCGAAAAATCTTTACCTGCGTCTAGACTGCAGCCGCATTCTTTTGAAAGTAAATCAAAAGAACGTGGCAGTTTTTTCAACCACATTTTACAAGGAATAATGCTTTTTTTCAAAAGTGCTCTTTCAAAAAAAGGTGCTATGTAATGCAAACTGTGTTTTTTTGAAAGAGAGTGTTACCCGGGAGGCTGAGGTAAACAACTGCTGTGGGCAATTAATTAAAGCCTAATGCACCTCCCCCACAGAAGCCAGATTCTCCCTGGTACCCCTATCTATCACCGGTGAATAGCTAGTCCCAAATCAGGTCAGAGACAGAATTTAGGGCCAAATCATATATTTTAAAAGATTGTGAACACGTATCAATCAATAAGAAAACAGTAAATGTCCCTCCCTACCCCGGAAGAAAAAGGAGATAGGAAAGATCCTGTATACAAAAGGGGTTATACTTAAAACACTGAAGGCGGCGATGGATGCCTGCGACCTTCTACCTCGCAGCTAATTGGAAGCCTTGAGGGAGGACTGCAGGGAGATCCCTCGAGGTCCCGATCAGTTCCGGATCCTGAGTGAGTCCTCAGAGTAGATCCTCGCCTCTCCACGTGGTGGACGCCTCCGGATTCCTTATCACCAATCCTTCGGTTAGGTGAGGTCCGTAGGTGTAGAAATGATGGTACAGTCCCAGAGTCCAGGATCACCAGTCCCCAAAGTCCTTACAGAGAGGAGACTTCTCTCACCCTCAGGAGGGCGCAACTAGTGCTGGACCTGAGCAGCCTTGGCCAGGCCACGTGTGGATGGCACGCCTCAGGGTTGACAGACAAAGACGAACAACAACACAGCTACAAGCGGATCGACGAAGACCAATGGACGGGTTGAAGAGAACCAACCCGAACCATTCTTAGGGGAGGGTTTATAAAGACAGTAAGGCGGGAAACTGGGTTAGTGAGTGGGGTGCAACAGAATAGGGTGGTGTGCATAGGGAAAAGGGTGCCGAGTGCATAATCTGGCTGCGCACGCATTGGATTGGTGAGGGGTGCACAAGTTTGGAGCCGTGTGCAGAGGCCAGAGAGTGGAGTGCAAAGCCTTCTTCAGGGTAGTTTTGGAGGGAAGAGACACTGCTGAGGTGTAAAGGGATCAGCAGACTCCATTTTGAATCATAAACTCCATTTTAAAAACACCAGCTTGGGTAACAAGAGCATCCAGACTGCCTGGGTGCTCTCTTTCGAAAAAGCGGCTTGCTTTTTCAAAAGTACTGGTTGTAGTCTAGATGCTCTTTTTCGAAAGAGGCTTTTTCAAAAGTATCTTTCGAAAAAGCATCTTTCAAAAGAGGCTTGCAGTCCAGTCACGGCCTTTATAAGAAGTAAGGGTTATTTCGAAAGAAGGGTTTTCTTTCAAAAAACTGCATCTAGACAGCATTTCTTTTTTCGAAATATGGTATTTTGAAAAAGCAGACGAATGCGATTATGCAAATGAAGCACAGGAAATTCAAATCTGTGCTTCATTTGCAATTTCATTCATCTGCATTTGCATTCCTCTCTCGAAAGAGGAATGCAGTGTAGACATACCCTTTGACTCTCAATGGGAGTTGAACATCCAGTTCTGTTAAGCAATTTTGAAAACCCCATCCTAACTCTCCAAGAAATATATCTGAAGACACCAAAAATCTATTCCTTAATGCAAATGATTTACATTCAATACTAGCTGCACAACAAAAAATGTTCATTTGAGGGAAAAATATTCATTTGTCTCTTGTCAAAAAGACAGAAGGATATTTTCTTTGACACAGTGAAGACAGAACAACTTTAACTAAAACATACCGTAAATTACATAGCTACTTTAGAGAAATGCTACTGAACCAAACTTACTTTAGTATGTTTGTATGCATCTATTCGCTTTGATCTTTTAGTTTGATAATAAGTTTTCTGGTGTAGGGACTGAGTGACTTTTTTCTGTGTTTTATAGCACCTATTGCAGTGGAGTCATGGTCTAGAATTGGGGCTCCTAAATTCTATAGTAATGCAGATAATATATTATTATCTATAATGTATAATTATTTTTGTTTATTATTTGTATTACATAGCATCAAGAAGTCATAAAGAAAGACAACTGTGTTGGAAGTGAATTAAAACTTTCAGTGAATTAAATATCCATTAGGATTGTCATTGATTTAAAAATAAAACTGAGGCAATTTTTTTTTTTACCCACAATGAAAACTTAGATAGTATTATATAATGAAAAATATGATTTTGGTTTAAAAAATACCATATTTTAAAGTATTCACATCATAAAATGATTTAATCTGGATTCTTCAATATGTGCTTGTTATAGCTACATAGTTTATCCCTCTTATTGTAGTTAAAGTTTCTTACCAGTCACCAGAAGTATCTTGTGCAATTAGTAATGGTGCATATATACAATAGTTTTACTATAACAATGGCTTCAGGTAAACATAGTTGTGTTTATTTGTAAGTTAATTCTGTACATAAGTAGAATGGGAAAATGCAAACAAATTATCGAACCCCTTGGTTTCAATGAGCATTACAATCTCTGAAATACTGACGTCTAATATAACTATCTAATAAAGTTTTCATAAAGTTTTGATTTGTTGTTACAGAGAGTGTTTCCTGGAAGTAAAATGAATGCTATCTGTTAATGGCATGAATGTCCCTAGTATTTTAGCTATTTTGCCTGAAAATACGTTTGAAATACTTTGGTTAATGAATTTTAAAGGTGTTACCGAGTTCATGGAGAATCAATGGATACCATTTATGGTACATCTTTTTTAGAAACAAAAAAACATTGTTTTGTTCCCGATTTCTATCATAATGTCATTGTTTAGTATATTTCTGAAAGTTCATGATGCTTTATTCCTGCGACTCAAAATTTAATTCATTTTCCAACCCTCTAAAAATAGCTACAGGAGGGCTAAGAAGATTTTACCAGTTTAGTACCAGCAGAGGGCATTACAGCATAGTTCACTAGACAGCAATGCTATTTTGTGAATATGAGACCATTTAAAAATAGATAAAGCCATCATAGGTTTGATGATTATTTTGAAACACAAATTTTCAATAAAGTAATGTAGGATCTTAATGTAACTGGATTTTTTTCTATTATAATTAATTTTCATGACCAATGTTTTTTAAAAAGTCCTCTGCATCTTTAAGGCCTAAAATAAATTTTACAATATTGAAAACTAATTAAAACTCTATAGATTTAAGCCTACTTTCTATTATGCAGATGCATTCCCCCCTTTGTAGTCAAATTAGATATTGCACACATAGGCGATTTTTTTATTCGCAATAACATGAGATGCCAAGATTTATGCATATTTTTTTTAAAGTTTAGAAGAAAATTTTACAATTTAAAAAAGTAGTAAAGATTTTATAATTTATAAATTTAATTGAAAAATAGTTGGAGTCCAATCCTCCCTAAAGCCATACTCATTTGAGCAGTTTTATTTACTGAGCTGGAAGAGGTCCTTGAATAGTAACATACTTTCATAGCCAATTCTTCTGGTGTTATTGTGACTCCAAATCCCTTAGTTCCTGGAGTCATGTTATTATGTGAGAAACTCAATTGGGTGGAATTGTACCTTATTAAAATCAGTGTAGATTTTCCCATTTACTTCATCAGGGCAACAATTTCTCCCCATATTCCCAGCTAAGATGCTTTTATGCTGCTCCTCCATTCAGCATTAAAATCGAGAGAGCTGATCTCTTGTTTCAGTACAAGAAAGCAGCCGGAGTCTCCACCTGAGGTTTAGGGCTAACAGTGAGGCATTTGCCTACTGCAAGTTTTGCTCCCTTTTGCTAAGCTGGCTATATAAGATAGCTAGGGAAGATACTCCTCTTGGGTCCTCACTGTTGAGGCTGGGAAGCAGGAGAGTTGTGTGATCCTCTCTTAAGGGCCCTGTTGTCTCACATTAGAAACCCAAGAGAAAGCCTCCCCCATCTTGTTGGAATAGAAGTGGTGTTGTGGGCCACTAGAGGCAGGCAATATTTCATAACTCTTTCAGACCCAAGGCATTCTTCAGTGCTGCCAGCATCATCAAAGGGAGGCAGCTGCTAGCTTTTAAATTAAGTAAAGGAGTCTCTGGAGGCAAAGCTGAAAGATCTGTCCCTTCAGCAGTTGTACACAGACAAGGCTCTCATTTAGAACACACCAAAGATTTGTTTTGTTTTTAAAGCTGTACTTGGCTGGAGCCTCCCAGGAGATTTGCCTCTATGCTGCAGAGTAGTCTGATCTTGGGTGGAGGAGCAGATACAGGAAGGAGACCGACTGATGCTCTCTGCTGCTTCCTCTGATGAACTACAAGCATCAGTTTTAAATATAAAAAGACCTTAAGTGAACAGTCATAAGTTCCTTGCTAAACAGGTGCCCAGGACAGGACTGCAGACTGAATATCTCTAGTCCAGCACTCTCAGGACCTGACTGGTGCCAAACCAGAGAATTTGCCAGATCACAGGACGTCAGCATTGTCTAGCAGCATTGCCAACACTTCCGTTGCTGACTGGGCTCTTAGAAGACATTTAGGGGTAAATTAGAGCCAAACAACAGCACAGAACACTGAGAGCCAGGACTGGTGTCTGTACACAAACTTTACAGTGGGGCTGTGAGAAACTTGGCCACACCCATGATAAGTGGTCATCGGGCTAACTAAAATCATGCTGGACCACATATGTTGCCAGACTAGAGAGTGCCGGACTAGAGACATTTAACCTGTACTACCTGTGTCCTCTAGCAGCAGCACTGATTTATCACACTGATTCCATATGTTAACAATGTTTTATATTGACTCTTATAATATATATTAGACAGGTGTCTTATAAGTGGTTATATCTGTGAGATAAACTGAGTTGTCATACATATTTGAAGATATCTCCTTATTGTCTGATAATCTATCGCCCCCATGTAATTAAATGAAGAACATGGAATTACTGATATATTTAACAATGCTTTTAAGATTACATAGAAAACTTAAGAATTCATACGCAAATTCATGAAATTATATTTTTGACAACCAATAGAGGCTGAAGTATTTAAGTCTATTTAATTCATTTAATGATTTTGATCTTCCTCTTCATCTCTAGTTTTTTTTTTTCATAGCCTAATTAAGTCCTTGTAGCAAATTTTGTGCTTTTTTTTCTATTCCTTATGATAAGGATAACTACTACTTTTTAATTACTGAGATTTATGCACATTTTCAAAGTCTTGGAGTCTTTTGTACGAGGTCACTTTTAAGGGCTTTTGGTATAGATAATAATTTCTGGCATCTTATCTTTACATCTTGTTTTGTAGCTGTAATCACAATTACATAGGGTATAATTTTCACAAGGATACATGAGTGGGCATAAATATATGTGGCTAACACAGTATAGTGTGCTCGGTGGTTCTTATGCATTTAAGGAACTATGCTTATTCTTTAAGGCCATGTCTACACTAGGGGATGTAAGGATAAGCTTATTAGCTAGTCAAATCGACTGAGGCAGCAAGGGGCCAGCTTCCCCCGGCATCATCTCTGCAGTGCTGCCTGAATCCCCCGCTGCTGTCTCTATCAGAGGCAGCATCATGGGGGGGAGAGGCAGGAACCACGGGCTGTTGCCATAAAACAGCCCTTCTACATGGAAAGTCCCAGCTCCCTTGCTGGCAGCCTGTTAATTCGAACGCCAGAAGATCAACTGCGGCTGCTTCGATCTTATCTGTAGTGTAGATTAGGCATGTGAAGAAGCAGGTATTTAACTAATCGAGTATTCAGTAGAATTTTTATAGACTACTTGCTTAGTCGATAGGCAGCCGGCTCAGTCCTGGCTTGCGCCGGATCCATGACCAAACCCTGCTGTGGCTCTGCAATTTAAAATACAGTAGGAGCTGTGCAGCCTGCTCCCTCCAGCTCCTACTGTGTTTTAAACTGCAGAGCTGCAGCAGGGTTTGGTCCTGGATCCGGCGCAAGTCAGGACTGAGCCGGCTGCCTATCGACTAAGCAAGTAGTCTATAAAAATTCTATTGAATACTCGATTAGTTAAATACCTGTTTCTTAACATGCCTAGTCTACACTACAGATAAGATCGAAGCAGCTGCAGTTGATCTTCTGGGGTTCGAATTAACAGGTTTAGTGAAGACATGTTAATTCGAACTTAGAGAGCATTCCTGTCAATGATGGTAGTCCTGCTTCTATGAGGAGTAAAGGAAGTCGAAGGGAGAGTGTGCTCCCTTTGACTTCCTGTAGTGTGCATGGCACCAAAATTCAAGTTAAGATACTTAGACTGAAGCTACGCAATTAACGTAGCGAAAGTTGCATATCTTAACTTGACCATATTCCCTAGTGTTAGGTGGCCATCCATCAGGTTTTTACCGGGATATTCCCATATTTAAGGGACTGTCCCAGAGTCCCAAATTATTTTTTTAAAAGGGCACATTCTCCCGTATTTCCCCTGCAGCAGGGGGCAGGGAGGAGCTGCCAGCACTCAGCAGGGTTCCAGAAGTCGGCAACTCCTGGCATGCATGCCATAAGTGGCATGCAAGCTGAGGCACCCGGGTGGGAGCTCAGCTCTACCCCACCCCCCTGAGCAGCCAGGAGCCCATGCTCTGGCTTCAGCCTCAGCTGTGCAACTGCAGGCAGGAGCAACAGCTCTGGCTTCCTGCTGGGGCGGAGGCGGGAGAGGTGCACCTGTGTCCCAGGGTTGTCTCTGCCTGGCCTGGTCATGCAGCCCCCAGGAGTTAAGCCTGTAGCCACTCTACCTGCCCCAGCTACAGGCTTCTTGCTTCGGGAGGGGGTGGGGCTGGGCCTGCTGCACAGAGCCAGGGCTGGGCAGCCGGCACACATGGCTTGCGAGGCTCAGACTGCTCCCTGCAGGCTGTGTGAGGAGTAAGGGAGCCCCTTCCCCAATGCCCCCTGTGCCCAGCCATGTTGGAGCCAACCATGGACAGCCCTGGGCTGTGCCTGCCTCAGCCCCTGAACTGCAGCCTGCAGGCAAAGGGCTGGGCTAGGCAGGGAAGAGACTCTGCCCCCTTGCCTCTCCTCGCCCCAGCACTGCTGTCCTGCTGGTGAATGCTCTGAGGTCACAGGGATGTGGGAGCATGGAGGCAGGGGGTAAAGGAGGATGCGGGGACAGGATGGGAGGGTATAGGGGCTGTGCTGTGGGGGGCAGGATGGGAGGAGGCAGGAATTGCACTGAGGTGGGATGGGGGGAATGCAGGGAGATCAGGCTGCGGGGAAGGTGGGTGTCAAATCATGGGGCTGAGAGGAACAAGGCTGGAACAGAGGGAAGATGTGAGGGGAGGCTGGAGCACCAGAAGAGTGAGTGTCTCAGTTGGGGGCCACATCAGTGAAGGCTGCAGTTTTTGGAGGAGGGACTGGGTGTGAAAGAGGGTTTAGGGTGCAGGCTCCAGCAGCAATGCTGATCTCAGTCTCCCAGAAGAGGCTGGCACATCCAGCTACTAAGGCTATGTCTACACTCGCAGCTTCTTGCGCGAGTAATATGCGCGAATGAGGCTAAGTGTGGAATATCGCCAAGCCTCATTTGCATACCTAATGAGCCACCATTTTTTTCAGAAGAGGCTCTTGCGCAAGAAGCGTCTACACTGCCCCTTCTTGCGCAAGAAAAACCCTCTTGAGCAATGCCGTTCTTCCTGAAAAGTAATAGGCAAGAGCCTCTTCTGAAAAAAATGGTGGCTCATTAGGTATGCAAATGAGGCTCGGTAATATTCCACGCTTAGCCTCATTTGCATATTACTCGCGCAAGAAGTCGTGAGTGTAGACATAGCCTAAGTGTTGGGTCCAAGCGGCTCTATGCCCACAGGCATTGTCCCAACAACTCCCATTGGTTTTGATTCCTGGCCAATGGGAACTGTGGAATCAGAGACCTGGCCAACCTGTTCCTAGGAGCTAGAGGAACTTGCCAGACTCTTCTGGAAGCCATACAGAGCCAGGGCAGGTAGCGAGTAGGGATGTGAATGTGTACTCATTCACATGATTAACTGATGAGCCTGGGTCACATGCATCATCATGTATCAGAGGCAGTGAGTGCAGGGGGCCAGACAGGAGCCAGTGCTCATGGGGAGTAGGCTTAAGTCAGCCCGTGTGTACCAGCTCCCATGGAGTCACCTGACCTCCCCTTATGCCTCTGATATAGATGCAGTGGGGGAGGGAATATGGGAGTCGTTATTCATGGGGAGCCTGCAGAGCCACTCCTCCCACCCCCGCACACTGCTGCCTCCCACATAAGCAGCACCACAGGGAGAGGCAGCCGGGAGTCAGCTTAAAAGTCAGCTCCCCCCAAGTTATGGCTCCCGTGGAACAACCTGCTCCCCCATATGCCACAGAGGCGCAAGGCAGGGCAGGAGGGAGCTGGTGTGCTTGGGGAGCCACCTGCCTCCCCCAATACTGCCTCCCACAGAAGCAGCAATGGACAGGAGGCAGGCAAGCACTGGCTCCTGTGAGCCTCCCTGCCATACTGCTGCCTCTGATACAGAGGCAGCAGCATGGCAGGGACAGACAGGTGGTATCTGGTGCTCGTGAGGAGCTGGCTTAAAAGCTGGCTCCCCACGAGCACCAGCTCCTGCCTGGCTCCCATGTGTAAATGCATTTTAACATCCCTACTAGGGAGCTTGCCCCACAATCTGGGAGAGTTGGCAACCATAACAGATATGCATGCCAATTTGGGGCCAAAGGATGCTTTTGCTTTTCTTTTGCTTTTCTTACTAACAATGCTTGTGTAGCTAATGGAGCCTATTCCAGGCCATTTCAGGCATTTAACAATTTGCCCTTCCTGCAGGACAGAGTACCCCCAGGGCTACTGCATAGGGATGTGAACGACTAGTCGACAAGCAAATGCTTATTGGATAGTTGACACACTAGTCGACTACTTGCTTCCCCGACCCCTTGCAGCCTCCATCAGAAAGAGGCAGCCAGTGGGGGAATGGAAGTGGTGCTTCAAAGCGGCAGCGCTGCATGGAGCCTAGGGCCAGACCCTGGGCTCCACACAGCGCTGCCACTTTAAAATGGCGCATGCAGCTGGCTCCAGGCTGTACATGGCATTTCAAAGCAGCAGCGCAGCGTGGAGCCCAGGGTCAGTTTAGGACTCCCCTTCTGGCCCCATGCTCCCCACAGCACTTATGCCTTTGAAGTGTAGCAACAGTTCTACTAACTAAATGTTAATCTACATTTAACATCCCTAATACTGTATCCTATGCAATTCCATCCTTTTCTCTCCTCTTGGTGTTTTCTAAAGTTTACAGTGCAACAAAAGAACTCTGGTTAGCCTGTATCAGCTGACTCAGGCTCATGGGACTGAGACAATAAGCAATGAAATTGCAGTATAGATGTCTGAGCTCAGGATTGGGCCCAGGCGCTGGCATCTTATGACAGGGGAGAATCCCAAAGCCCTGGCTCAAGCCCCACAAGCCCAAAGTCACTGACCTGGGCCAGTTATGGGTATTTAATGGGTATTTAACACAGCCAAGGTCAGAATATAGCCCTAAGACTATGCTAAGCATTTTTTAAGTCTGTTAAATATATGTAAGCAGATAGGCTTTCAACACAAAATTGTAAATTGTACTAAGGAAGTAGGCTGGTTATTTTAACTCATAACATGCAATTGTAAATTGTACTGGGTGAGCAGGCTGGTTATTTTCAGTTGCTTGGCTTTCTGCTTTGCATTTGACAGAGTTAATTCACTGCAGGCATTCAGCTAGTAAATGGAGTCTGCTATAAGCATGTACAAAAAATAAGATGGATAGCTAATGTAATTCCTTTTTCCAGATTGCTAAAGTTAAGATTAACTATCTAAGGATTATAAACACATAAAATAATCCCTCCCACCACCAAATTTATAAATCTATTACTTACAGAACTCTTGTTTTCCAGGCCTGTTGACAACCATAGAACATTCCCTTAGAAGCTAACTGTACAGTATATCATGTTGTTTGATTTATTTTTAACAAGACAGAGGCTTTTCTTAAATAAAAATTGTGTGCAATTAATTTAAAAATTGATGTCCTTGGGAATATCACATTCATGCTGGCTGAGCTGTGAATATACTTTATTTTCTCCAAAAATTTTAGGACCATCATTTTGACAGCCTTTCGTCAGTGCCATTATGTGACATGAATGGAGTCTCAAAACCAGATATTATGGAAAAATAATGGACTGCTGTAGCCTTCACCATGCCTAAAGTATAAAAGCAAAATCAAAAGTAGTCGTTTTCATTTGTTTTTTCTTTGTTTTTTATTGTATTGACTATTTTATTGCCATTCATATTTTTGTTCCTGTTAGCTTTGTTTTTTTCTGACAGTCTGAGCAATCCACTAGGTGACAGTCTAATACTCCTTCCTGTACAATATATGAAAACAAGGAGATGATAGATTTTGAATGGCTCTTTTGGTACACAAATAAACCAGATACTGAGATTCTTGAGACAGGCCACTCCTTTGTTTAAATAATGTGAGATAATATTGATTTTGCAATAATTATTATATTGTTTTGTATATAAGTTACATTAAACAGATCGTTTTGTCATTATAAAAGCCAAAGTGGAACAGAAGTTGTAAACAATATTTGTAGGGTTGGCAAGCAATTAAAAAAATGATCACAATTAATCACTCTGCAAAACAATAATAGAATATCATTTGTTTAAATATTTTGGATGTTGTCTACATTTTCAAATATATTGATTTCTGTTACAACACAGAACACAAAATGCATTGTGTTCATTTTGTATTATTTATTACAAATATTTGCACTTTAAAACCGCCTAAAGAAATAGTATTTTTCAAATCACCTAAAACAAGTAGTGTGTACTACCCTTTATCATGAAAATTGAATTTAAAAATATAGAATTATGTACAAAATATCCATTAAAAATAAAACAATGTAAAACTTTAGGACCTACAAGTCCACTCAGTCTTACTTCTTGTTCAGTCAATCACTCAGACAACGAGTTTGTTTACAATTTGCAGGAGATGAGGCTGCCTGCCTCTTGTTTACAACATCACCTGAAAATGAGAACAGGCATTCAGATGGCACCCTTGTAGCTGGCATTTCAAGAGATTTACATGCCAGATGTACTAAAGATTCATATATCTGGATTGGAGTGTCGTTCTTTTTAATCTTCTCATCCCTCTCAAATTTTGGATGGCACTTCAGAACTTTGAATTGAGTTCTGCAGCTATTTTTAGAAATCACACATTGGTACGATGAACATGTGCTGGGTAATCATCTGAGACTGCTATAACAAGAAATGTAGGTAAAACAGAACTGGGGACATACAATTCCTCCCACAAGGAATTCAGTCCCAAATTTAATCAACACATTATTTTCTTAATGAGCAATGTAAGCATGTCCTCCAGAATGTGGCCAAAGCATAAAGGGGCATACAAATGTCTAGCATATCTGGCACATAAATACCTTGCAATACCAGCTACAAAAATGCTATATGAACACCTGTTATCATTTTCAGGAAACATTGTAAATAAGAAACAGGCAGCAGTATTTCCCATAAATATAAAGAAATTTGTTTATCTTAGCAATTGGCTGAACAAGTATGACTAAGTGGACTTGTAGGCTCTAAAGTTTTGCATTGTTTTATTTTTGAGTGCAGATATACAAGAAAAAAATCTACATTTGTAGGTTACACTTTCCCAAAAAGAATGTAGCACTACCGTACTTGTATGAGGTGAACTGAAAAATATTTAAAAGCTTCAGAGGGATAGCCGAGTTAGTCTGTAACTTGAAAAGCAACAAGTAGGTGTTAAGGTTCTGTAAGACTATTGTTTGAAAAATATTTATCATTTTGAATCATGCAAATATTTGTAAACAAAATATTATAAAGTAAGCACTGAACACTTTTTATTCTGTGTTGGAACAGAAATCAGTATATTTGAAAATACAAACAAAAAATCCAAAATATTTAATAAATATCAATTGGTATTCTATTGTTTAACAGTCTGATTAAACCTGATTACATTTTAAGCACAATTAATTGAGTTAATTATGTAAGTTATCAGCAATTAATGGACAGCCTTAAATATTTCCTATAATTATTTTCAAAGGACATTTTGAGACACAGTTTGCATACTAAATAGACAATATGCTTTTAGAATTTTGTATGGGAAAAACAAAAATAATATATTTTCAGTGAGCTTTTACCAACCTGGATGCTACAGCATATTTGAATTATACCTAGAACTATAACAATGAAAAGACAAATTCACCACTAGTGTAAACAATTAAGAATGATATCTCAAAATAAAACTACTTGTGGGAGCAGAATCAGCTCAAAAGACCTTTGATTCAAAAACAGGAACAAAACAATAGAAAAAAAAAGGGTCCACGTCACAAGAGTTCTACACATATTAGGCCTTGTCCAATACTCATACAAATCAAAGGAAAGACTCCCATTGGTTTAAACGGATATTGACTCAGACCCATAGCAAACTGATAATCCTAGGGTAGAGTTAGAGTCTGGAAAGGTTATCCTATCTTTGTGAGATTATCCTAGTTCATACGTCCACGTTCAAATCTTTAATATCTATTCAGTTTTCCAATCCAGTTTCATCAGCCAGCTACCGGAAACCCTATCTAAACCTTATCCCAAACCATTCCCTCTGGTTCTAATATTAAGATGGACAATTTTTTAATTTAGATAATCAGATTAACCTTATTTCATATAAAAAGGCCATTAACTTGAATTGGGGTCTGCATTCAGATCAGGTGGTGTTGGGAGCATAATACAGCCGCTCCCCGAGTTGTGAACGGTCGAGTTATGACCGTTCGCACTTACAACCAAAGCTCCCATGGAGCGGTCGTAAAGACGGTCCCCGAGTTACGAACGCGACCCGAGCTTACGAACAGAGCGGTCGCGTGTAACTCAATGGGGTCCGAGTTACGAACAGTTTGAGTTACGGACCAAGTGTTGGTCTGTAACTTGTTCGTAACTCGGAGAGCAGCTGTACACGGGAAAAGGATGGGGCTATCTTAAACTGGTACAACTCACGACCTGAACTTATTCATTCATTTTAACTTTAGTTTTATTTTATCCTTGCATTTTGCCATTGCATTTGATAATTAATAAAAGCTATTAATGTTTAATACCACCTTTTGCTCCTAAAGGTATAACATTTTCTCAATATTTTATTGTTTTCAAAATAATCTGATTGTGTTGTTTTATGCAAAAACAAGTCTGGAAACATACTATGCATTTGATAGAAGAACAGAAGTTGGGAAGAAATTTGACTACCCACCCAATGCTGTCCTAAACAAAATGAATAAATTTCCATTAATATTGCATATTAATATTGTAATTGACCAGTGTAATTTTAAATCACAATCATTTACATATTTCTTATAAACTGAGTGCTTTGTTGTAACAATTTAGATAAGGAATCATGATACATATTGCTAGAGGTCTTGTAAAATTAGCTACATTAGGTATGTGCCAAATTGCAGTAGCTAATTATATGAGAGATGTGAACCTATATTTTTGATTATGTGAAAGCAAGCTCAAATCTAAATAGCCCATCTTGACCAAAAAGTTTATTTTGTTTTAACTATGAAAACAATTGCAAAGAGTGTACTTATTTTGTTTAAACTAATTATACTGATATTTGCCATATTCTTAATATTAATAAAATCTAAGCCTGATCCAACTCCCACTGATATCAATTGGAGGTAAATTGGGCCTTGAAGTGATTTTGTAGTGATTTGTACTTGTTGCAAGCCTAAGATTTTTAGACTATAAGCCTTATATATAAGAGGTAATTTAATTTCACTCAGACCTAAACTGTACTACTTTGAAGGTGTGAGAGTTAATCTTCGGTTATAGTTATTGCAAAATCAGATTAATTAAATAACAGTTTTGGGATCAGGAAGGAAAGAATACCATATTCATTTAAAATAGAAAGGAGCTGAGGTAGGGAGAAGGTAATTGCTTGTATATTGGAATATCTATGACACTGAAAATATACCCCTATTCTTTTAAAAAGTAGTCAGGATTATGGTATTTTGTTTAATGTGAAATAAAACACCTCTAAAAGTTTCCTCTAACACCATGCTTGAAACATTGGTTTAGTTTAGGAGTCTAAGGAAAGAGTGCCATCTATTGAATAACCAATACCATTTCTGCAGCACCTTATCTTTTCCTTGGAGGTTTTCAGTCAATAGTCCCTACTTCTGCACACACCTAATCACATGTGGGACTTCATACATTGAACAGGGCAGTTCCTAGGGATGTGTGGGGCTAAACACAACCCCCTGCAATCTGCCTCAGGTACTGCTGCTGCCTCTTCCCATATCTGCTCTGACTCGCCACCTCTTCCTGCCCGTTTCACCCCTAACCTGCGCCTACTCTACCCCTTCCTTCAACCGTTCCCCAAGCAATGCAGCCTCGAGGCTAGTGCCGGCAGCAGGGGTCACCCCCACCCCTTGCAATCACTGGCAGCAGCAGAGCAACTCGGCCCCTGCTCGCTCCACTCTTCCAATTCCTGACTGTGTTGCTCCACTTCCCATTGCCAGGGAGTGCAGGGGAAGGCCCAACCCCTACTGCCGGTGCTAGGTCCCCTGCTAATCCCCTATGCTGCCCTCAGCCCTGTAGATCTCCCGCAAAGCACAGGCCTGGAGTGGGTGCCCCAAACTGTCCAATGGACAGGCTGGCTCCGTGTGCGAGCAGTCCCAGTCACTTCAAAGTGATGCATATGCATAAGTCTTTGCAAGATTAGGGCACAAGCAATGACATGCTCAGATGGTGAGATGGTCTAAAATTGCTATGACTACAAGCCAAAAAATGGCAACAACAAAGGTGTACATCAAGGGGGAAAAAAGTATCATAAATAATTTAATGTAATATAAAAGCAATTTTAAAATTGAGTATTTGCTACTGAACCTTTAATGTAAAGTGATGCCCAATTCTATTCTACATATATTTTCATGTGCATCCAGAGCCTGTGATGTACATTTATTGATTCTCTAAAACATTCCATGACCACTTTTTAAACATTGTGTATTACTAACTCTGTAAGAGGGGTCAAATCTAAAACTCAGTCATGAGTACTATGAAACTAAGCAAGAAAGTCTTATGAAAAAAGAGGAACACGAAGAAGAGAGTTTGAACTGTTTTTCAGTTTGAGTGGGAAATAATACTTTGCTTTCATATGTAAGGCACTAGAACTTACCCAGGAGTTTAAAATTTACCTTAAGTGTGACTTTATGTATCAGTGGAGATAAGTATGATAATTTGAGCCAGACACAGTATCCTCTTTATCCATAGCTGATAATTGGAGCTGACTATAACTTTGTGACATTTCTGCCACATTTTCACATATCACTAGATACATGTACATTACCTTACATTATTATTGCTTACTTATTCATGCATGTTATGTTACAGAATGAACAGAGAAGGTAGCTCTAAATTCTAATGTATGCTGAAAACTCTCTTCCCAGAAACATTACTCATAATAAGTTTCTTTCTTATATATCAACAAGACTAGAGACCCCAAATGTTAAACATTTTTGTAAGAACATCTACAAAATTAAAGATGATGCAAATTACTCAGGAGATATTCAGATGAATCTCTGTAGGCTTGCAACTTGAAGAAATTCATTCAGCTGTGATGTATTTTACTATTTTAATAAATTAAAAACATAATTTGAGTGGTACATATCGAACCCAAGCTAGGGATGTAAAATTCTGGTTAAAAGGTTAACTGGTTAGATATTATGTTTAACCAGTTAACTGGCTGTGGCCAGGGGGCTGCTCCAGTGGATGGGGGCTGAACCAGCAGGCACCAGTTAATCGGTTACCCCAGTTAGCATATGAGTAAGGGGCCATTGGCTCTGCTCCTGGGGAGGCCTGGGACTGAGGCAGAGTTAAAATAACATTAACCAATAAGCATCAGCTGATCAGTTAACCAGCTAATCAGTTAAACTCTAACATCCCTATTCTGATCATACATACTATCTACATGTTACAAACTCAATTCAAACATGTATTCTGAGAGAGCCTATAAGCACCATCTCACAGCAGCCACTTAAAGTGATGTTTTTACAAAAAAGGACACAATATAACCAACTTTATTTAAAACAAAGTTATGTTGAAATAACATTTTACAGATGCATATAAAACACCTTGTTTTCAGGTGAAATACACATTTTTATGTACTGAAGATTTATCTTTTCATGGACTCAGGATTTTACCATTCCTAATTCATGTAATCATCAAAAATACACATTTTAACACAGGAAGTGTTACTCTCACATTGCACACTCAAACAATCTGATTTAATAAACTTGAAATGAAACAAAAATCTATCTTCATAATTATGTTTGTATTTGTTCTGCAGGCTTTGACTACTTATCTCAAGTTTTCTTCATCTAATTTATTTAAGTATCAGACCGCTTACTGAGATAAGAATGTTCTATAATCTTTTCACAGTTTTGACCACTCCACTGTGTGTTTAATTCTAGAGAAGAATGATAATATGGCTGTGCTTTCATTAAAATGAAAGATAGCATGAGGTCACTGATTGCACAGGCAAAATAACTGTTGTTGAGTAAGTGCTGTCCCCAGAATACTGACTGTAAACACAGGAACTCTGGAGGTGTTGAGATAGTTAAGATTACTTTCTAAAACTGGTTTAAACTTGAGTATAATTTGTTTATTTCTTCTTAAAGTCAGCAGAGTTGATATGAAATTTAACACAAGAATATTTGTGTTAACCTTGAAATTTTCCACATAATTTTTGTTTGCTTGCTTGCTTCTTTTTTTTTTTTTTTTTTCTGGAAGCGTGCAAACCCGATTGGTTGATGGGCAAGGACACACATTCTTTGTCAAGAACTAAACATTTTGTTTTCAAATATTATATTTCAACAGAGGAGGTCTCATAAAACTTTAATTCAGCTCAACTTCCACTTACCCATCATCAATCCCCCCCTTTAACTTAATATTAAAAACTTAGAAATGGAATACACACAAAGCTTTTATGTAAAACAGTTAGAAACACTACACACATAACTTACCTGACACAAAACTACAAAAGCAACAACTTGGAAAGTTAAGCCATTTAACAGTAGATATTCTTTTCAGTTACCCACAAGCACACTTAATTACTATAACTGTCACACGATGCGCCACATCCTTATATTTGCCCTCTAGGAATGCCAGCCTATCACCTCTCCCTTTAACTGCCCTTCTGTACGCTACCCTTTAGCAAACTATCTTCTCCAATTACTATTCCAAACTTCCACAGCAGCTAGCAGTGGTGAGAATAATAATTTAGTAAAGGATGGTGTGGAGAATGGTGACAGAGGGGTAAAAGTGAAATTGCTATGCATGGTTTGGGCATATACAGTAGTTGCAGTAATGAAAAGATGTGTCTATATGTGGAACAAAGGCTATGTAGTGCATGCTCAAAAAACCATTGGTGGTTTGTAATAAAATAAGCTTATTTGCATTTTTTAAACCTTAGGATGTGTATTCAAGATTTTCTCTACAGCTCCAAAGATCAGAAATATTTTTAAACTTTTTAATAAATGTTTCCATTAATTCACATGACTCCAGGAACCAGTGCTTTAGAGAAATCCCCAAATATTTGTGTGAGTTATGTTGAACTCAAGAGAGCTATCAAGAATATGGCTTACCATTTCATTCTCTTACTTTAATGAGTGTTTGCCAGCCATGATTGTGTGTGTAGCAACCCCACTTACTTCACAGGAAGTTTTGTGTACTCATGGGCTGCATCTAGACTGGCAAGTTTTTCCGCAAAAGCAGTCGCTTTTGCGGAAAAACTTGCCAGCTGTCTACACTGGCCGCTTGAATTTGCACAAGAACACTGACGATCTAATGTATGATTGTCAGTGTTCTTGCACAAATACTATGCTGCTCCTGTTCGGGGAAAAAGCCCTCTTGTGCAAATGTATTTGTGCAAGAGGGCCAGTGTAGACAGCTAAAAAGTGTTTTGCGCAAAAAAGCCCCGATGGTGAAAACGGCGATCAGGGCTTTCTTGCGCAAAACCGCCTCTAGACTGGCACGGACGCTTTTCCGCAAAAAGTGCTTTTGTGCAAAAGTGTCCTTGCCAATCTAGACGCTCTTTTCCGCAAATGCTTTTAACGGAAAAACTTTTCCATTGAAAGCATTTGCGGAAAATCATGCCAGTCTAGACGTAGCCACGATGTATACTTATGTTCACATTTATATAGTGGTAACACCATTGTACATGTTTTGGAGATGGTAAGTATTAGTAAACAGCAAAAAAAACAAAACAAAAAAAAAACCGGTTTTCAATCACTGTTTAGCTTACAAACTTAGTTTTGCACAACCACAGGCTACTTATGCTTGAGTCAGGAAATACTTCACATGTGTAACAAGTTAAATCACTCAATCCTACTTTCCTCCTTCAGCTGTTTGCTTGTTTTTAAGTCGCTAGTTGATTGCTACAGGGTTGCAATAACTATCTTTTCCCCGGTGTGTTCCTTTGAGTTGACTGTGGATGGCTTGCTTGCTACATGGATAGCTGCAAGCTCCCTAGACACAGAATCGAACTTAGTCCAATGCCCACCCGGCCCTACACAGGGGACCTTCGGCTCCTGCGTGTCCCAGACAATGCAAACCACGAACCCCTCCTCCCCCAGTAATAACGCTCCCCCCGGGAGACCGACAGCTGGAGCCAGCTCTGGCGCTTTGCTTTGCAGCCTTGGGGCCTTTGCACTGGACCTAGAGGATTTTTTGAAGCCCGGGACCGGGACGTTCCATTTTCACGGGCGAGGTAGAGAGGGGGAGACGCCGCGTGTTCCATTCTCCGCGCGCACACCCCGCCCGGGCCCCCGCTGCTGGTTACCGTCCCTGTGGCGCGTTCCGCGCGCTGGGGCTTCGCCTCGTGCAGCTGCGGGGAGACAGGGGCGGCCTGGTCCCGTGCCACGCGGCGCGTGCCGAGCCCTAGGGGCTGCAGCAGGGACAAGGGGGAGGGGAGGCCCGCGGCGGGCGCGAGCCACCCCGCAACTTCACTGTGCCCAGCCCCCGCCCGCCGGCTTGTGCTACTGCACCCCTGCCCGCGCAGGAAAGGAGGCGAGGGAGCGGCGGCTGCTGCTGCTGCTGCTGCTCCTCCCCCCTGGCGCCTGCACCGGAGGGGGGAGGGTGGGTTGGGGGCGGCGGCCCGTGGAAGTTTTGCGCTCTCCGCTCTCTTTTGTGTCCGGCTCAGGGAAGGGGGAGGTTTAGATGCCCGCTCACAGGGCACAGGGGGAGGATGCGGGGCAGGGCGAGGAGTTGCTGCTGGGGTGACCCTGCTGCTGCTGCGCGTGACTCCCGCAAGGCTCGGCTGCTCCCTCCGCTCTTTGCTCTTTCCCCCAAGTGATGGGAGCGCGGGCTGCTCCTGCTGCTCCACCTCACTCTCCCCTCCAGCCTGTCCAAGGCACCGAGCCGGGCCCCTCAACCAGAGCAGCCTGAGTCATCCGCCCCTGCGCCTGCCTCGGATGCCCAGTGACTTTGTGCGACTCAGGTCGCAGCAAGCACTTTCCCCCCTCCTATCCGCCTGCCAGGGTGCAGCGGTGTATGGTCTCGGAGGAGCAGCGCTCTGTTTGGAGTGGCCTGGGTGCTGAAGGCGAAGTCCCAGGCTGAAGAAGCAACTTGCGAGCAGGACAGCGAGAATCCAAGCTGCGGGAAATTGCGGATCTTTTGTTTTCTTCTTCGCTTTTGATAGTCCCGGGAAGTGTCAAAGCCCCTTCTAGGGAAATCCGGGGCTAGGGAGAGAAGATACAAGACTGCGGGGTGTGCTCGCTAGTAACTCCGGGAGGATTAGGAAACCTTGCTTATATTAAGCTTCTGTGGATTTACAATCGGGGGGCTTTTAATTTGTATTCCTCCCCCCTCCCATTTGGCATGAGACTGTTTGCAGGCGCCACCTGAGGACAATGATCGCGGAGTTTGCTCACTTTTACCTCTTTGGATTAATATGTCTCTCTTCAGGTAACCAAAAAAAAACCACCCCTAGAAAAACACCCCTTTCGAATACCGAAGCGTAGTAAGCAGCTCTCTCTCTTTCTGAGCAATTTGCACAGCGCTATGCTGTTTGCACTCACTGAAGATGCTTTTTCTTCCAGTCTGTATTTGGAGCGCCAGCCTCTCTCTTTTCTCTTTTTCAAATTAAGTTGGAGTACGATCATCTCATGTGTGTGAAAATGAGGGAGGGACGGAGGGAGATAAGTCATTTCTAAATGAATTGCTTTGTAGACTGCCTGTGATTGAACCTGGAGTCTTAAGGACGGGGGAAAAGAGAAAGGGGAGGAGAGGGCTTGCATATGAACAAACGGCTTTAGATCGCCCGGGATCTTTTAGCATCGACTTTCCTTCCCCCTCACCCACCTTCGGCAGCAGCAACGGTCTATTAGTTGTTTGATGTAACCTAGGGTTGTAATTAAAACTGATTATGAAGAAACTGCAGGAAATAGCTCACATCCTACAGTAGGAAGGAACTATTTGTTCCACTTGGTTGGATTTAGATATAGATTATAGGTATTATAAAAGGGGAAATTAGTGTGTTGGGGGCTTACACAGAACATTTTTTTCTTGCATCATTAATGAGCTAGGTCAGAGTTCTCTCTTTTGAAAGGGCGATTAATAGTTAATAGATAGTTTATCTCTTGGGAACTGCTGTAGGAAGCTAATTTCAGGCAGCCACTCTTCATTGAAACACACAGGTATTTTGCCAAACAAAGCTGTTGACTTTCTGCTTTCAGATCAGTGTGCAGTTCCCTCATTTTACCCATCTAGAGGTTTCCGGGTGCTCAGCTTCTTTGAAAAAGTTAGATGGTGCCCGCGTGGAAACTTTTAGACAATCTACAAAGTGCTTCTCGGAGGATGCGAGATCAGTAGGTCCACGAGTGGCCAGTGCGTAGTAACTTAGAATTAGTGTGTGCTGGGGCAGTGTGTTAAGTTTCTTCACATTGCATGGTCACTGTTTCTCTTCCTTTGCTAGTCGACAGGCTGGAATCCCGGCACACACGTTAAAATCATTTAGTCTGGTTACTTAAAAAAAAAAATCTTACACTATTGATGCAACTGCGTGAAATCTGCCCCCGGATCAGAGGTGACACACGAGGCGACCTGGAGAGGAAAATTAACCACCTCATTGTGCTGCAGGGACATCTTCAGCAGCCTCGTGTGATGTAGATGTTCGGGTTCGGGCTGGGTTGGGGCTGGCGCTCTGGGACCCTGCAAGAGGAGTGGCTCCTTTAAAGTAAGACAGCTGGATGCTGAGCAGGTGAATGGGTTAAACCTTACATTCCGTATCTGTTTCTCTCTCTGTCGCCGGGATAATGTAGCCATCCAAACAGTTTGCATGTCTAGTTGATTGAGTGCTCTTCGCCACCAAGCTAGATGCAAATTGAAGCTACGAAGAACAAATCGCCCCGCTTGCTGCCTCCTCCTCCTTCCCCCCTTCTCAGTTTTAATTTATAGCCTTAGATTGCTTTGAGATTATTTTTGATTCACCTTCTCTGTTAAAGTTTATTCACGTGTGTAGAGGGAAGTGTCAGTATGATAAATGGAGGAAGGAGAGATCACTGACGAGATAGGTGGATTAATGGTCATTAGTCACTGTTTGAGCTGGGTTTATGTGTGTTGGGGCATTTTATCATGCCTGCAGATTAAAGATAGGCTCATACTAATAGGGTATTGCTGATAGAGAATTTGCAAGTGAACAAAACCTGCTATCTTTAAGTACCCCGTCAAGCTGTGTTGGAAAATACATTATATAGACTTAGTTCATGATTGCTGTAGTTTATTATAGTCCATCACACTGGATTTTAAGTTTTAAAAATAATACTTTTTTCTTTTGCAATGAATTTACCTATTGTTCTTATCAGCTAACTAGTGGGCCACATTTATCTGTATGCACATTGAATTTTCAGCTCTTTTCTTCCTATATCAAAGTAAGATGACAAAATTGCAAAATCTAATGTAGCAAATTCAGCAAAATCTTGTCCCCTAGTTCCAATGAATTAGATAAGCACTAACATAACTAAGTGGGAGTTTTTTCTTAATTGATTTTTATGCAGTTGAAGATCCAGATGAGTGGAGTTAAGTCATTGTAATGAAAGGCACCTGGTCAGTGAATTAATGTTTTTGAAAAGAGTTAAATTAAATACAGTGCCTGTAGAATTAAACCTTAATTATTTCACTGAATGCAATAACTTATCTTCTAAATGCTTTGTATAGATCATATAATTAATTTAACTATTATAATTTTGCTGCTAGATACTAGATTTCTTGTACTTTACAAATAGTAGAAAGCTCTGTCTTTTTCTTTAAAGGGAGTCATTCTCTGTATCCCACTGCTGTTGTCTTGCATAATTGTTGTTGGTGCTCTTTTGAGTTGGGATTTATATGCCATCTTCCGTGTTAGCTTCTTCGTGGGATAGAAAAGACAACTGGAAGGAAAAACGTTTATTTGTTCTTAAAACCTTTTCTGTTCAGGTCTTTTGTGAATGAATTTTTTTTTTCCCATCAGGATAACCTGGTGAGCTGGGACAGTACCTGGATGTGGTGTTTATTCCAAGATTACTCACAGATTTTCCTTTCTAGTGTCTCATTTTTTTTTTTCTTCCACACAAAATACCCTGCATCTGGAGCAGCAGAATTAAATTGACTGGCGACAGATTTTTTTTTTTGCTTGGTTTTAATGCTGGAGAAGTGTAAAACTCAAAATACTACATCTATTCTCTACTTTGGGGAACTGAAGATTTAGGGAGACTTTTTTCATTTGTCATTGCTGAGCAAGAAATAATGTTTTCTTTAAGCTTTGTGATGTTTTAGATTCAGTTAGTGAAAGACCAAGATTTTTAAAAAGCAGCTGAAGGTGTAATATTATTCCTGCAATTTCAGTCACTTAGGCCTGGTCTACATTAAGGGTGAAAGTTGACTTAAGCAACTTCAGCTATGTTAATTACATAGCTGGAGTCAATGTATCTTACATTGTGTTTTCACACTGTCCATACAGTGGGAGGTCAACAGGAGCACAGGATCCTGTTGCCTTCCCTTACTCTTCATGAGAAGCAGGACTACCTGGGTTCATCTACACTGCACCCATAGGTTGAAATTAGATACGCTGCATATCTTATTTCAATCTAATTTTGAAATAAACCGCTATTCTGAAATGTCCCTTAACCCTTCTCGAACATTGGAATAGTGAGCCCATTATTTTGAAATCTATTTAGAAAAAAATGGGCAGGTTCAAAAGATGCAGTCTAGACATACCCCCAGTGTCGGCGGAGAGCCCCCTCAGTTCGAATTAATGGATCTTCTCTAGACCCCTTAAGTCAAACCCCGGGAGATTGACTGCAGCAGTGTTAATCTTTTCTGTAGTGTAGACAAGCTCCTAGACATCTAGCTGATTATGATATAAAATGTGTTTGTAAAGCCAACTTTGAAAATGTGGTGCTCAAGGTTCTATTTAGTCTTTGACATAGCCAGTGAGTTCTAGGGATGTAATTAGTATAGTCAATTAACCAAAAGCTTATGGGTTAATGCTAAAGATACACAGATCTGGCCCCCCCTTGCCAGTAAACTTTTTAGCAGGCTGGCCAGCAGTCAGTCCTGGTTTGAAATGGGTCCGGGATGTACCCCTGCTGCAGCTCTGTATTTAAAGTGTATTAGGAGCCGAGCGGGCAGGCAGGCAGCCTGGCTTAGTTCTGGCTTGCACTGGTTTTAACTAGCTCCCCACTTGGCACCCTGCACTGCTGCCTCTGATACAAAGGCAGCAGCCTGGAGCGGCAGCAGCCCCTGTCTAGGGTGGGTCTCAGCTCCCGGACCTGGTACGAGCCAGAACTGAGCTGCCTGCCTGCCTGGCTCCTAATACACTTTAAATGCAGAGCTGCAGCAGGGGTAGATCCCGGAGTGGAGTGGCAGGAGGCTCCTCAGGAATGAGACTGGAGTGCACTGGCTGCCGGCCCTGCCCCCAGGGACTATAGAATAGTCAACTAACCAATAAGAATTGTTGAGGTTACTCGACTATTCAATTACCCAATATTTAACATCCCTTGTGAGTTCTACCTGTGAATCTTCTCTCCTCCATCCAGGCCCCTACTTTCTCACTCTCTCTTTCAAAGTGGAATCCAGAAAAGGTTAAAAAATGGTGGGATTTTTTTTTTACTTAGCCAATGGCTGATATAAAAATGGGGATAGATAAGTTGAGGAGAGAAGTTCCTGCTAGCAAGATGAAAATTCAGTTTATTGGGAAGAAGCACAGGTGTTGGATTGGAGCTAAGATTTTAATTTTCTCTGAAGCTCCTTCTTGCATATTAGCCTGATGCTGATAGATATTGGATACACCTGAAATTTGAATTACTGCTGATGCTGGAATAGAGGAGGGAGTTCTTCTCCCTCACACTCCTTCTCTGTTTCAGTTTCTCTGCAAAAGGATGGGGGGAAATAGGGAGTGTAAGAGATATTGCCATTATCTTGAATAATCTTTGCCCACCCATCTCCTTATTTTTGAGTAGTCATTCCCAGTAGCTTATAGAATTCTCACAAATGTCCCCAGCAGGAGCAGGAATATCAGACTTATATGGCTGAAAATGAAAGGTTTCAGATGTGGAGGCTGACTCACTAGTCACTACACACTCTCTCACCATTAATCAGTTAACTCTCCTCTCTGTTTGTTTTTAAATTCATGCGTAAGACTTTAATGATCTCCTCGACACAGAGAGCAAGAGAAAGAGTGTATGTTTGTTACAGTCTGGATTCATGAGTCCACAATGGAAATCCTTGCATTCCTACATCCTCTGTTGCATGTTTCAAGTACATCCCAATTTGTTCAGTCTCTTTCCTTCTCATTACCTGGTTATTGCAGGGTATACAAGTTAGTGCTCTTCAATTAGGAAATTGGTAAATTTGATGTACACAGATTTTTTTGTCTTTTGAAATAGCTTCTGTGGTCAAGAGTTGCCTATCCAGGAATGTTTTTCATTGATAGCTCTAATTAGTATAGGGCAAAACTGGTTCCTGTATTCCACTATAGGAAAGGGTTTTTTTTTAAGGATTGATAGAACAGGTGGAAGAAATCTTAGAACACAAAGTCTTTGCCAGTTGGTGGCCTGCCCACCGGATGAAGTAAACAGATTCTTGGTTTACATTTTTTCTTATCCTTCATTAAGGAAGATGCTGCAAATCTTCCCAAAATGGTACTTCACGGAGAGAAAATTATTTGTCATAACCACTGAACCCCACTGTTCTCTATCAATATCATACAAAGAGGTAACTTAAAAAAAGTTTGTTGTAATTCATAGTATTGCAGTACTAGCTTTCACATGTAGATTTTCTAAAGTATTCAAGTCATTATACAAAATATAAGAACTTGACCATTTGAAAACTAACATACATGAAGATAATTATCTCAGATCTCTAACACTACTAGATGAAGGTTGGTAAAAGGTTGTCTACTTTAGTACATAGAATTATAGTAATTCTTTTGGAGGATGACTTGAGAGGGTAGATACAGCTTTAATGCAGTTGAAGTCGCCTGCACTAGCATTGTGGTCGGAGACATTGCATCTTCAGCGTAAGACTAGTTGCACATTACTAAATTTCTTCTTCATCACAAAACACAGCTTTCAATACTCAGTTGGCCATCTGATAGGAAACCACTTACTCATAGTCAATAATGCTGCTATCGGGGGAGTTTTCAAACAAACAAACTTTTCTTTTCTTCTCTTCTCCCGTTTGGATTAATGTGGTTATTATAATTATTCTGTTATTGAGAGAGATACAAGTTTTTGGATGTGGATTAAAAGATTTTAGGATCAGTATAAGTTTCAAGATACCTTTTAATAGAAAGGAGTATTTCAAACATCAGAAGCTTTGCTGCATTCCTTATTTCTGCTCACAGATTTTTGCTTCATTTCAGTTACTGCTGACTGCTGTATGGTTTCATTCTTTTGTTCACAATTGTGATCTCTCTCAACCAGTGGCTAAATGCCAGTGTTGTTCCCCTAACCAGTAAAACCATGCAACTAACTTGGTTTTCCCAAGAATGCTTCTGTAGCGTGTGGAGTTTTTTGGCTCACAGTTGGTAGGAACTAAGTATTTCCATGAAATTTCACTGAAAACTGTAAAATCCAGGGGCAGAACAGGTACTGTGCTCCTCAAGCTACTGCCAAATTGTCTATTTATGATGGTTTAATCTGACACTTCAAATGGCGCATTGAAAACAATAGCAATGACTAGAAACTAGTTACAGCTAAGTAGTAGCCTAGTTTAGTGTCTAGTTTAAATGTGTAACATTCAGTGATTGTTTAGGATAACCTAGTTAAGGGGCGCTTGGTTTTTAGTGCCTAATGGATTTCTTTGGCTATCTTTTTTTATTTGTATTTGTTCAATGGTGCTGGTATAATTGAAAAGAGGTTTCTGTACAATCCCTTATTTTTAATTATTCTAATCCTTTTGTGGCTGAAGTTTGTCAGTGTCAGTTTGAAAATGAATCTTCTTGGCCAAATCTGATGGAACCTGATTCTCTCATTTCTCAGTATATAAGAATGTAGAAAAAATAAAACTAACAGTAGTTTGATACTTCATTTGCTCAAGTAACTGAAATGGTTTCTATTTCACAACCCTAAACTAGTTGTAGCAGTTGGCCTATTATGTGATTATTACTTTGCTCAGTTAGTTTATATAATGCTGGCGCTAGCACTTGTCGAGTCATTTGTTGAGCTTGTGCAAACTAAGTTTTGTACTGTCTGTAGTGATATAAAAAACGGTTTTTTGACAAACACAGATCTCCAAGTGGCAGCCTAATTTGCCATCTCAGAATTTGTTTTGGAGTGATATTCAAAATATTTCACATTTATAGTAAAAAAATCACATGAGTGTTGCTCAATTTTAATTCAGTGGAATAGCTAGAAATAGTCTTGCTATCTGAAATGTTAATATTTCTAGCTTTTCGTAATCTAGGGGTGGGTAGACACCTTTCTTTTTCTAAGCAACGCAAAAGGACATATATAAATTTAAAAAATGAGTAGTCCCATGGAAACTTAAGAGTCTCAATAGATAGATAGATAGATAGTATCATAAGCTTTTCCTGGGCAAAACCCACTACTTCAGATGAGCTTGAGTGGAAAAAAAAAGTGGGGGAGAACTATCAGAATTTTACACGTTGTACTTCCCTTAACCAGGACTCCCTGGTCCGGCAATATCCGTGGTTTGGCATGGATCATGGATGTTCCTGGACCACAGAGCTCAGGAAGAGGGAGGTCTAGCGGCAGGGCAGGAGCACCATAAGAGTCAGTGGCAACTCAGCTGAGAGCCCAGAGTGTGTGTATGGTGTGGGGAGGATGGACGGTATGGTGGGGAGTTTTGTCCCCAGCAGCGCTCCCTGGCCCCAGCGGCTAGGGACCTTTAGCCTGGCTGTGGCCATGGACCTTTGGCTTTGGCTAGGCAGCTCCGACCCCAGCGGCAGTCAGGGAGCTCTGGCCTCATCCCTGGCTGCAGAGCTCCAGCCACGTTCTGGCTCCAGCAGCCGGGAAACTCCAGCCCCAGCTCTCACCTGGGCCACGGAGCTGCGTCCTCGTCTCTCTGCCCTGGCTGCAGTGCTCTGGCCCTGGCAGTAGCAGGGCCAGGGAGAGCCTCAGAGGACTGAGGCAGCAGCGGGTGCAGGCTGGAGCCCAAGCCCAGTGGCAGCATGGCCACAAGGGG
This sequence comes from Rafetus swinhoei, assembly GCA_019425775.1. Lineage (NCBI taxonomy): Eukaryota > Metazoa > Chordata > Testudines > Trionychidae > Rafetus > Rafetus swinhoei. The sequence continues at coordinate 181,021,007 of CM033437.1, read as the reverse complement.
AGGGACCTCCCCTGTTCCAGCAAATCCCCTTGTTTGGGACCATTCAGGTCCTGAGGGTGCCGGATCAGTGAGGTCCAGCCTGTAACAGAAAAAGAAGGGAGAGGAAAGAAAAAATATACCTGTCAATAGCAGTGCAGGTGTTGATGACGCTAAGTGAGTGGGCTGGAAGTGTCCCATATTTAGCTTTTGATGCCAGTGGTGTGCTGAATGTAAGGAAGACTGGTTTTATAATGGGCCATCCAGTTAGTGACTTTAAGGCCAAGGGAAGAAGTGTCAAATTTGGATATGAAGGTCAATTTTGCGTGCTCTGTAATTGGCTTGTGAAATTCCTTTGTAGAAGAATGGCTTCTTTTAAATCCATTAACGAGTGCCCAGGCGGGTTAAAATGTTCCCCTACAGGTTTATATGTGTTACTGTTCCTGATATCTGACTTGTGTCCATTTATCCTTTGTCATTGAGACTGTCCAGTTTGGCCAATGTATATGGCAGAGGGGCGTTGCTGATACTTGATGGCATATTTTGCATTAGAGAATGTGCAGTTATATGAGCCTCTGATGTTGTGGCTAGGTCCTGTGATGGTGCCACTTGTATAGATGTGTGGACAGCGTTTGCAGGCGGGTTTATTACAGGGTTAGGTGAGTATGTCTGAGGTTTGATGTGTAGTTGCTGGTAGGGATGTAAGTGACTAGTCAAGTAGTAGTCGACTACTTGATAAGACTATGCTTATTGCGTAGACAAGTCACTACTTGCTCCCCCCTCCTTTGCTGCCTCTGTATCAGTCAGCAAGGGAGGGGGGAACAGGAGCCGGTGGTGGGGGGAGCTGACTCAAAAGACAGTTCCCCCAGTGCCATATATGTGGGGCGGGGAGGGAAGGCAGAGGTGCAGCAGGGGATTCAGCGTGAGCCGGGACTGAGTAGTCCCAGCTCACACCAAGTCCCAGACCGGCTGTGCTTTTTTAAATGTTGGCTCTGCCGTTTAAATGTAGTAAGAGCTTGCTGGCTTTTACTACATTTGAAAAGCAGAGCCTCAATGGTCACAGAAACTGCGCGAGCTGGGACAATTCAGGGAGCTAACCCCCTTATTGACTAATTGAGTCATCAATGAAAATCCCATTGACTATTTGATTAGCTTACTCACCACTATTTAACATCCCTATTTGCTGGAAAGAATTTGCTTCAGATTAGGGGGTTGTCTGTAGGTGAGGATTGGCCTGTCCCCCAAGGCCTGTGTGAGTGATGGATTGTTTTCCAGGATAGGTTGTAGATTGTCCATGATGAGCTGGAGGGGTTTAAGCTGGGGACTGTAGGTAATGATTAGTGGCATTCTGTTATTTTCCTTGTTGGGCCTGTCTTGAAGAAGCAGATTGCTGGGTACTTATCTGGCTTTATCAATCTGTTTCTTCACTTCTCCAGGAGGGTATTTAAGTTTTAAGATAAAGATCTTGTAGTTGGTTGTCTCTGTCTGTGGGATTGGAGCAAATCTTGTTGTATCTTGGGGCCTGACTGTAAACAAATCAATCATGTGATGTGTCTTGGATGGAAGCTATTGGCACGTAGGTATGAATAGCGGTCAGTAGGTTTCTGGTATAGGGTGGTGTTAATGTGGCCATCATGTAATAGTACTGTAGTGTCAAGGAAGTGGATTTCCTGCGTGGACTGCTCAAGGCTAAAGTTCATGTTGGGGTGGAAATTGTTGAAATCTCTTTGGAATTCTTGAAAGACCTCCTTCCTTTGAGTCCATATGATAAAGATGTTGTCAATGTAGCGTAAGTAAAGTAGGTTGCTACGGATGAGAGCTGAAGAAACATTGTTTGAGTTCAGCCATAGAAATGTTGGCATATTGTGGGGCCATTTAGGTTCCCATGGCAGTGTCACTGACTTGAAGGTGTAAACTGTCCCCACTGTGGAAATAGTTGTGGGTGACGCCAAAGTCACATAGCTCAGCCACCAGGTGTGCTTTGGCATCATTGGGGATAATGTTCCTGACAGCTTGTAGTCCATCCTCGTGTGGAATGTTGGTGTAAAGAGCTTCTACATCCATGGTGGCCAGGATGGTGTTTTCAGGCAGATTACTGATTCTCTGTAGTTTCTTCAGGAAGCCAGTGGTGTCTCGAAGGTAGCTAGGAGTGTTGGTAGCACAGGATCTGAGGAGAGAGTCAACAGAACTGGATAATCCTATTGTAAGTGTGCCAATGCCTGAGATGATGGAACGTCCTAGATTTTAGGTTCAGGGATCTTGGGTAGCAGATAAAATATCCCCAGTCAGGGATTTGGGGGTGGGGTGAGGGTGTTTGTATAGATTTGGTCTCAAGTTGTAGCAGGGTGTTTCATGAGCAGATGGTGTAGTTTCTTTTGTTTTTTCCTCAGTAGGATCAGAGAATAGAGGCCTGTAGAATGTGTTATTGGTGAGTTGTTTGGCATAACCTGTTCATAATCTGTCCTGTTCATGTTGACTACAATACCCCCTTTGTCAGCTTCTTTGATGATGATGTTAGAGTTGTTTTTGAGGTTGCAGATAGTGTTGCGTTCTGCATGGCTCGAGTTATATGTCACATGATGTTGTTTGTTAACAGTTATCAGCCTGTGCACATTTGCGGAAGCAGTCAATGTAGAAGTCCAGAGACTTGTTACAACCCTCAGGAGGGGGTCCACGTTTAGGGCTTCCTCTTGTACGGTTGGTTGGGGGGATCCTGAGGGTCAGTGCAATGTTCAGTGGTGTTGGAAGTATTCCTTCAGACAGAGATGTCGAAAATACATTTTGTATACTAAAAAACTTGAAAAATTTTGTTTGATCTGCTGTATAGCCTTGCCCAGTTTCTGGTGCTTTCCTGTAGTCTAGATTTACCTGTCACAGGGACTTGGCGCACACTGCTCTTACTGGCATGTTCCATTGGCTAGCTTAGGTGGCTTCCCATCTACTGTGCTGTCTGTTGTGGACTGCATTTTAGGGTGTCTGTCTCTCATCATTTGTTGTAAAGGGAGTATAGGTACCCAACTTGGTTTTAGAAATACAGAGTTGTTCCTGTGTTTGTAGGTGCCTAAAAGTGGAACTCTGATGTTCAGCACTGCAATGCCTGAATTCCTTTTTGGATCTCAGTTTTGAATGAGAGGCTACTGTGTTGTTCTAAATGTGAAGTTCCACTTAAGATCAAGAAGCAGAACTATGGCTTTATAATCTAAGTGTTTCTTGTTCATCTCCTGAATAAAGTAGGCATCAAATAAAATGAGAAATGTCAAGCACAGATTAAGTGTCTCATTTCCTTTATTAACTTGTGAAAAGATGAGCCTCAGAAGTGGTTTCTGTTATGGAAAAGTGTGTTGTGCATGAGCATAATATAGCACATAACATAAAAGATCCTTTTTGCCACCTATTTCTTTCTGCGTCCCTTAACCAAAGCAAACATGTGGGTTGAGGGTGAACAACGTGTTCAACTCTTTCATCTCATTCCATTTCTTATTCAAACTTAATATCCTTAATTTAGTTTTTGTCGGGGAAGTGGAAGAGTGAATGAATGAAAAGCTAATGCTGTATTAAGGTAGATGATTCTAAACCTATGGAAGCTAATTAAGGGATTCTTAAATCACTGTCTCTATTGCTGCTCAGAGCTTCCAGAAGCTTATAGCACAAGGAAAATTGGCCAGTTGTTTGTGTGTGTAATCTTTAAAGATTTATTTCATAATGAGGACAGAAATAAGTATTTATTTTCTGAAATACACAACCACTTAATCTCCCAAGCCAGAGGTTAGCATGGATAGCCGAGCCAGTTCCTGGGAAGTTGCATACAAGGGGAGGAATACTCCGTAGGATGCAAAGATGTTCTTAACTTCTCCTCTGTTAAGTTAGATAGAACATATGGGCTAAAGCAGGGGTGGGCAAAAGGGCCACTGCGGGCCGCCAAGTGGGTGGATCCAGCCCCCGGAGGCCCTGCTGCTCCCCCGCCCCCCAGGCCAATTACGGCCTGGGGGCAGGAGAGCGTGCGAAGCCTCCTTCCACCCTGCCAGGAGCATGTGGTGCTTTAAAGCACTGCTCGCAGGGCAGGGGCGAGAGCGGAGGAGGCTTTGCACGCTCCCCCGCCCCCAAGCCAATCAAGGCTTGGGGGTTGGGGAGCTGTGTGAAGCTTCCTTCTCCCTGCCCCTACCCAGCAAGCAGCCCATGGCACTTCAAAGTGCCATGTGCTCCTTGCAGGGCGGGAGGAGGCTTTGCGCACTACCCTGCCCCCAGGCCCTGATTGGCCTTGGGGGTGGGGGAGTCTCCCAAGCCTTTTCCAGGGCATGGGTGCCTAGTGGGAAGGGAGGGCAAAGGGGCTCCCAGACCACTCTCTTTAGCTGGAGAGAGGTTTTTAGAAGGGGACACCTCCCATCTGAGTGGGTGGTAATGACTCTCCTGGTGGGAAAGCAAAGGAAGTTAGTTGAGATGGGCTTGAGGAGTTGTTGTTAGTCTAATTTTTGTCTTATCCCAGGTGGTGTTTGGGATTCACCTGGAACTGGTAGAGGTGACAATGTCATCTGAGCCAATTTCATCAGGATTTCTCCCAGGATCAGGATAATGAAAGCCCAGGATTCCTGGCAATGATGGGGATAGGCAACTATGATGGTGAAGCTTAGTCCTGTAGTCAGCTTTTCTTCAAGGACTATCAGTGAGAAAGGTGAATGAAATAGACAGCACAATGAAGGAATAGTTTCCCACGCACCAATTCTGGTTCTTTGAGTTTCAGGTCCACACTTTTCTTTCTTATCAGGCATCATCTTAACCTAGGCCTTGAGTTACAGCCAGGCCTTTCTGCTAAAACTAGGTCCATCTTTTTGTTCCTTTCATATCTTTTCCCATCAGCTGTTGTTAATGGGACATCTCATGCACTTTCACATATTTTTTTACAGTTGAGCCCACAATTAGAGTAAATTTGTAGACCCAGTTATTACAACATTCCTCAGTGGCAAGGGTAGCCTGTTTGGCCTAGGCTGTGTTCTGCATGGAGAGGTCATGATGATCCACTTAACAGTGGATTCATCAACCCTTCCACTTCAAAGGAGTTGATCTCTCTGCTGCACAGGGGGTTGGGCACACTGTATCTCTTCCTTTGCTGTGTGGAATAGCATTAGCTCTACTTCTAAAGATTTTTCTGCATTTGGAAAGATGTAGCCTGGATTTGCTTTTAACCAATAGAGCAAGGCTACTCAACATGAGGCCCGTGGGTGAGGGCCAGAACAAAAAAAAAAGTCAATATGATGCTCTTCTGTTGATATGTGTTTTAGTAGTTAAATTCCTGGACAGTCATTGCTCATTAAAAGTGCTGTCATCTGGGTGAAAATCAGGTAAATATTGCATTTTATTAATATAAGCAGAAATGACTTAAATGGGATCAGTGTTGTGTAGTCTTGTCTTTATCTTTGTATTCATGCCATCCGTGTGAAAGAAGCTATTTGCATATTAGGGCTGTCAATCGATTAAAAAATTTAATTGCGCGATTAATCGCGTGTGCCTCCCTGTTGAAATGCCGCCGCCGCATGGAACCCAGGATTAGCTAGAGTCCCCAGCTGACCCTGGGCTCCATGCAGTGCTGCCCCTTTGAAGCGCTGCGGTGGCGCATCAAAGAGGCAGAGCAACACGGAGCCCAGGATCAGTTGGAGTGCCAAGCTGATCCTGGGCTCCGCATTGTGCTGTCCCTTGGAAACGCCGACCTTGCACCTCAAAGGGGCAGCACAACACAGAGCCCAGGATCAGCTGGAGTCCCCAGCTGAGCCCAGGCTCCACTGCCCCTTTGAAACACATGGATGCAGCTCGGCTGTGAGGCGGCTGCTCCTTTGAAACGCCACCTCTGCGCGTTCCAAAGGGGCAGTGGAGCTGGGGTCAGCTGTGGAGTCCCCAGCTGATCCTGGGCTCCGTGTTGTGCTTCCCCTTTGAAGCGCCGCAGAGGAGCATTAACCCCTGCAATTAACGTGTTAACCGCTTGAAATTTAGCTGTTGCACATTTACATGCAGAGGCAGGCAGGAGCCAGTGCTCGTGAAGAGCCCGGCTGCCACCCTATCAGAGGCAGCAGTATGGGGGGGCAGGCGGCGCCGTGGGAGCCGATATGCACAGGAAGCCAGCTTGAAAGCCGCTTCCTGTGTGTACTGGCTCCCACCTGCCCCAAGCCACACACTGTTGCCTCTGTGAGAGGCAGCGGGGGGTGGGGGGGAGAGGTGGTTCAGATGTCTTCTCCCCCCCTCCTTGCTCTGTTGCTGCCTCTGATACAAAGGATTAACTGATGAGCCCAGGCTGATCGATTAATCGTGTAGTCGACTACACATTGAAATCCTAATACACAGATAGACCAAAATTAAAAACAGGTACATTTCAAAACACAGTTGTTTTATAACAGTTTTTCTTTCTTATTTGCCAAAACTGGAGTTCCGGCTTTCCCAATACCATGTATTTCCATTTACAGTTGATGACATTAACACCCAAGGCTCTTTCACTATTCTAGTTCTTGGTGATGCGTGTGGTATCAGTTGTTTGTTGTAGGAGGACCACCATGCATGAAGGCATGAATTCCAGGTTTTGGCAGGTAAAATTTGTTTTAGTTCATCTTCTAAGAAACATTAGAAAAAACTATATATCTTCAGAATATATATTCTAATGATATAGTTTTAGTTTGTTGTTCTTTTTCTTGTTCCCCCAAAACAGTAAGTTTCAAACATAACTTTGTATGAATGTAGAAAACATATTTTGTGCATGAAACACCAGCTTTTTATGAATAGATTTGCTATATTTATGCATTCAATTAAGTTATATAGTATGTTTAAACATTTATTTTATTACTTTTTAAGTTAGATACTTATTTCACATACAGTGTTTCTTATTATGAAATGCTTCTATATTATAGCCGTGTTGTGCGCACACATTATTTTTAAAACACTGAACCGAGATTTAATGTTGATGAAGACTCTCTGATCCTGTTCAAACAAAATATACAACAATCTCCCTTGAGTCAGACACCTAGGAGAAGAGATAGGTCTTAAACGTTCAGTAGAAAATGTACATAACCAATGAGAGAAGTCAATGCTAGAGGGTAATGCTTTCCACTCCGAATACTCTGCTTACCAGCATTTGGACCTTCAAATCTATTGACAACAAGAGGACCCCAGCTGATGAACACTTATGCCAGTAAATTAGGAGTCAAATCCTCTTGAGGAGCATAGGTCCAAATCACATAGGTCTTTTTAGATCATTGTCAGCACCTTGAATGGAACTGTGAAACAAATGGTTGCCAGTTCAGTGCAATATTTGGAGAACTGGAGTTGTTACTCCTCTGTCCAGCACTATGGTACACAGGCTGTAAATACAAGCTGCAGAATAGATTCTGGGTTAGCCCTCTATAGCTATCACAGTAACCCAGTCTGGAGGTAATTAAGCCATATATAGACACAGCCAGGGTCCTGGGAAAAATGGCATTGATTTCCTTACTAGATTTGGGTACTTTTTCTCCATGATGTCATCTGGCAGTTTAGGAGCAACTGGAGATTCACCTGTGATCCCTTTGGATAAAAAATGTTTGAAAATATCCTACTTTGAGAAGGTGTATATGCATTAATCATAGAGGTTTGGCATGCTTCCCTCAACCAACCTGCATCACTTAAAACTTTTCTGGTTTGAACCTCAGCCAACTCTCATATGTTCAGTACCCTGGCTTGACTACACATTGGTCAAGAGGCAGGGGCAGGAAAGAGAAGGAGGGAGAGAAGGCAATGGCATGGCTTCAAAAAATATGGAGATAAATATTCATTGTGTATTGATGGCATTGCAGCCCCAAAATTTTCAATCCCTCTCCTCAACAGCCTCACATATTTTATTGTACAGGAAGAATGACAGCGTAAGTTTCCAATGACAGTTGTTGGCTGGACAAGTAATTACCACGATCATAGTGACTATCACACTGCACTAAGTGGAAATAATGAAAACATTTTTGGGCTAGTTTACACCCCTCTGCCCCAGTTTAGCCAGTAAAACTTTGTGACTACGTCTACACTGCAGGCTTTTTGCGCAAGAATGGCTGTTTTTGTGCAAAACTTGCGGAGCGTCTACACTGCACACGCGTTCTTGCGCAAGTAAATTTACAGTAAAGTGTCGGAAAAGAGGACTTCTTGCGCAAGAGTTATTCCTCTCCTCATGAGGAATAAGCCCTCTTGCTCAAGAGCTCTTGCGCAAGAAGGCAGTGTGGACGGGCAACAGGCTTTTCTTGTGCAAGAAACCCTATGGCTAAAATGGCCATCAGAGCTTTCTTGCGCAAGAGAGCATCCACAATTTCATGGATGCTCTTGTGCAAAAGCACATGGCAGTGTGGACGCGCTCTTGCACAAGAATTTTTGTGCAGAAACTTGCGCAAAACAGTTCTTGCGCAAGAAGCCTGCAGTGTAGATGTGGCCTGTGTGTATTGAAGTCTGCTTACAGATTTTTATAAGACCAACAGTGTGGAAAAACCCCCCATCAACCAAGAAACATATTCTATGCCATATTAAAAGTAATGTTGAATATTATCTCAATACAAATTAATAAATAGCTACAAATGCATCATAAACCAAAATAACTCATTGCATAGTATTAGTAAAATGCATAATTTGTGACACAATTTGAACATAAAACATGGTTGTTAGCCCTTATTCAATGTCTTCATGTAGCTAATCATATATCAAAAACCCCAAGTTGTCCCGTTTCTATTCATAAACGCCATGAATTTTTGTTATCAGATAGTATGATACATTACTTGGAGTAGTATGCTAGTATTCTGAAATAGCATGAAAACTCAGCAGCATAATATTATAACTGATTTTTTTTAAATTCAGAATTTAAAATCTCAAACTTATTTTTCAACTTACTTGATAAATAAGTAGCCATCAAATAAACTCAATTCTGGAGTAATTTTTTTATTCTCAAATGGATGTGGGGTATTTTTTTAAGAGGATACTAATGTTCCCTCTAATTTTTTTCCATCCATGTGCAGAACACATTTTGTTATGTGCATTGAAGCCTGTGCAGATGTGTGCTACTAATAGAAACACATGTTGCTTGTTGTGGGTGCTCTGCTAATCAGCTGGGTAGCACCTGAATCTCTCCTGGGCATCTGCCCAAGTACTCAGTTTACAGAAAACACTGGAGGACACAACTTTGCTTTGTGGATAAAATGTTGCCTGCCAATGAAATTTGCAAAACCCTCTTTAATAGCTATCAGGACTTGTATGATCAATATTCTCTTGTAACATGATGATGTTTTAATCTTGTAGCCTTTGGCTTTGACTCAGCCAACCCTGTTGGTCATAAATTTGAATTGGGATTCCTTGAGATTGTTAAATTTTTTCATCAGTGAGCTTGATAGTGTTGTAGTAAAACTTGCTTAGCTAGTATTTTTGTGCATTCTAAAATCTGAATGTCCGCAGGCAAAATATTTATCTTGCTTTCTGCATAGTTGTATTGCTTTTATCCAATTACTCTACTGCTTTTATATTCAAGATTATTTACCTATGAGTAGTCCAGTGTGTTAAATTCATGTGTGTAATATTCTTCATTTTACTGTTAACCTTTACAGTGATGTAATAAGGTCACATGCTCAGCTTCATAGATGCTAGGATATAATGTCCATAGGCATAAAGACTTACCCAAAATGAAAGGGTTTGTGTTCTTAGAAGCAAATATGCACTCTGGTCAAGATTTTAAAAAATGACAGCTTAGTTTTTCAGTTCTCAACTTTATACACCTTAAAACAGTCTGACTTTCAAAACATCAGATTTTCAAACACTGAAACTTAGACCCCATTTTTGGTGGTGTGATTTGGATACACAAAACCTGAGCCAGCCAAAATGACTAAACATTTTTGAAAATTTTGGCCTCAGTATTCAAAGTAAGGTGGTATTTTTCAAAAGGGATTTACATTCTCAATTCCAGTTTTCATCAGTGGGTGTTGTGGGGGCTGAGCACATCTAAAAATCAAGGCATTTTGTTACGTTTAAATGAAGTGAGAAACCATGCCAGTTTACTTTATTAGTGTGTATACACAGGCTATAAGATTTTTGTCATCTGGTATAATATATATCAGTTGTATTCCTAATATGTACACAATTGTGTTCTTCTAGGGCCTGATTTCATGACCTAGAAACAGCATAGTGCATCATGCCATATTAGGTCATTGGTGACATTACTCACATTAGACATCCCTTGTTGGTGATACTTCTAGTTTTAGACATTTAATGTGCAGCTCCTGATAGGGATGTAATAGTATAGTCAATTAACTGATAAGCAAAAGCTTATAGGTTAATGCTATAGACTATGCGCATCCCCTCCCCTCCCCCCCCATGCCCTCTTGCCAGTAAATTTTTTAGCAGGCTGGCCAGCAGCCAGGCTCAGTCCTGGCTTGCTGGGTCCAAGACCTACCCCGTTGCGACTCTGCATTTAAAGTGTATTAGGAATCAGGCGGGCAGGCAGCCCAGCTCTGATCCAACTTGCGCTGGGTCTGGGAACTCAGATCCCCACCTGGACAGGGACTGCTGCCACCCCGTGCTGCTGCTTCTGTACTAGAGGCAGTAGTGTGGGATGATGGGCAGCCAGTCTGCGAGGGGGGCTGTTTTTTAAACTGGCTCACCTCGCGGACCAGCTCTCGCCTGGTACCCCACGCTGCTGCCCTTGATACAGAGGCAGCATAGAGTGGCAGGGGGCTCCTTGGGAGTGGGGCGGAGCACACTGGCTGCCAAACCCACCCCCACGGACTATAGAGTAGTCGAGTAACCTATAAGAATTCATGAAGTTAATCAACTATTCAATTAATCAATATTTAACATCCCTAGCTCCTTACTGCTCTGTGGCCACTTAATCACTTCATTCTGAGAACAAAGAGATCCTAAATATGATGTAGCAGGCAAAACAAAGTGTACAAAGTGTGTCTGGTACAAGGGAGTACAGTTGAGTTATCCTGGTTTCAGTAATCCCCAATGGCTTCATTAGACCTCAGGGCCTTTTGGCAACTGGAAGAAACTGTAACAATCCTCAGGTTGCTCTGCAGTTATACTGGGGAATTTACTTGCCTGGCACCTGACTCATCCAGTATTTAAATCCTCAAATCCTTCCCCTTTCTTAGCTGAGGATCTGGGCATAACCCTGTTATCCACTCTGATTATTTCGCGATCAGTTACACTGTTGAAGTGGTTTCCTGTATTGTAATTGGCTAATGCTGCCAGAGACGTGTTTGTTTTTGTCATGAAGGGAAAGTAAAATATTTAAGCATAAACTGAGGCAAGTGAATAGACTTGTGGGCTACTTCTAGCAGATTTTGTCTACGTATGTTTTGCTTCTGATAATTGCTCAGAAAAGGCTGTGCTGAATACTTATGCAACTAGCACCTAAGAAATAATATTTTTCCAACTGTTCATTAGGGCTGTAATTCCCTGGTTGGGTTATGGAGATGACACAAGCACTTTGTGTTTCTCCCACACTTTTAGAGATGGGAGCAGGGAAGCTAGTGAAGAGTGTAATATTTTAGAAAAATAAAAACAAAATTGCTTATGACATTAAGTGCAGAGGAAAGCTTTTAGCACATCATATTTTCTGCCCCCTTCGGATTTCTCAGAGTTGCCACCCTCAGGAGTTTTAAGGTAAATCCTACACTTTTGAGATTATTCTTACTGCCAAAACTTAAGCAGAACAACAGCTTTAATATATGTATATTTTAGGGAGAGAAGTTATTTAATAGGCTAGCTGAAAAATCTCTCCTCTTACACTTTTTTGTTGCACACTTCCTTCTGTTTTTTTATTTACCTTTCTGATCCACCAATCTATAAATGTGTATGGTCTCCATCATTTTATTATGGAATACCTCACCAGTGTTAATATGTTATCTTACAACACCCTGTTAAGATGGGGAAATATTATCTCTAGTTTATATATGAGGGAACAAGAGGCACATAAATCAAGCTCACCGGAAAAATGGCAAAGTTGAGGAACAGACAATGCGAGTCTCAGTCCACAAGACTATCACCAGTGAACAACATTGATATAGACACCTTTTGTTTTTCCCCTTTTCCATCACAGTCTTGTTATATACTAAGTCTAATTGGGATGTAGACATGCGGACACGTTAATTTTGAGAGGTGGTGATGTGTTTCAGAAAACTCACTGTCAGCATATATGAGGTGGGAGACAATAACATTATTCATAAAAGTCTGTCTTGATGTTACACCCTGAAGCCTCATGTCAGCAGGCTCAATATTCTTGCCTCAACAAGGCAAGACTTGTTTGCCTTTTATTTACCCATCCTATAGGCATACCCATATTACAAAGAAATGTTGCTTTTTTTTTTTTTTAAACACTGTAACTACTTTGGCAAGGAGATTTTTTGGGAGGAGGTGGAGAAATCCTGGTCCCTCTGGAGTCTTGTGGTTATATTCTGATTTCATTGGGGCCAAATCACATTCTCTGTTTTTAAATCAGATTGTGATATTGAGATACCTTATTATTCTCCTCTGAAGAAAATATCAAGATTTCCATCAAAATGTTCATGTGTTTGAATACCTTTCAGCCTTGCTTTTTAAAATTATAATTGAAATACATGAAATCATTTTGTCTCATTTATTTTGATGTCCTTTTCCACAGTCTTTCCTCTTTTCTTCCCACTCTTTCTGGTATTTGATGTCTTGTTATTTGTTTGACAGATATACTTTTTAGAGGATATGTATTTTAATGTATTGAACAAATTCTCTTATTGTTTGTGGGTTGGGGAAGTATTAAGGGAGAGATCAATAAAATAATAGATATATTTTGCTTTGTATGTCCTGTGTCAGGCACCCTAAATAGAGCAAATATTTTAACTATATTTGTCCGTCTGTAACACAGATTAGAAAATGGAAGCTGTGGACTGCTACCATGTTACAGAGCAACCAAAGATTTAAAGGGGGACCTAGGATGTTGCATGCCAAAAGCTTAGTGTGGATACCATTACTTAAATCAAGAAACTATTCCAAGTGGCTGCTTATAGACTGATACAAACTCAACAAATGATACAAACTTATTTATTTTTTATTCAAATTCTTAAAATACAGCGATGGCTAAGCAGGTTTTTTCTGTGTGTGGTTGCTGTAAAACTACAGTGCCTCTGATCAGTAGTATGTGCTGTGGAATAAGTAATTGCTCAGGAGATTTTCAATTCATATATTGTCTGGCCTGCACTACCCTTATCGTGTGTTTTCTTATTGTTTTCCCTTTTTGAAACAAGTAATATTGAATAATCTTGCTATTTCACTGTGTGTTTGAGATGCAGATATATATGTATTTTTCTTTAGGCTTTTAAAAGCTCTAGCTTAAGTGGTAGATCATTATTCTCTGCATCAAGAGTTGAAGGGTGATTAACTCCGTCTGGGTGCACCCAGTGTAATTTTAGAGGCTACAGATGTTGTTACAAGTCAGGTTAAGATTTAAAGGTGAAAGTATAGTGAAGTTTGGCTGAATGACTTTTACGGCTTTGAGTTAATGTACGCAAACAAAGAAACTCTTGTTTTCTTTCCATGATGTGTGTACTGAGCTCATGGCCAGCCGGTACACAGAGGAAAATGTGAAAATTGGTCAGTTGCGCAATAAAGTTCAAACTGTATACACTCTTTTATTTCAAATTGAAAGTCTTATTAAATAAACTCAGTTTTTAATATAACTTAGATGTAGGCGCTTTATTTTCTAAATGGAATACCTATTGAAGGGATAATGGCTTTAAAGCATGTAGTATTTTTCTTATAGCTTAACATTTAGACATGAAGGAATCTTACATTTCCATATGTACTATTAAGTAAATTGGAAGAACCTATTGAAATACAAACAAGTTTTTACAATCCAGTAAACCTACACTAGTGTGTTTAAACTTTCCTTCTAGATAGTTCTTCTAAAGTTACATAGATAATTTTATTTTGCCCTCAAGACTTTGATCAGATGTTGAATTTAAACATATGGGATAAAACTCTGAGGGACTGAGTAGGTTTTAAGTGTTTCTGAGTTTTGTGAGTGACTGAAATAGGATAGAAAGGCTACAGTTTCCTTTAGAGAGATAGAGATGATCTTGATTCACAGTGTTTAAAGCTTGAGGGAGAAATGAGATAGTGAGAAAACTTCTTCACAGCCATTAATTTAACTATTTCTCTTTTAAACATATGTAGCAAGATAAGGTGATGCTGGACGTTTGTTTGCTTGACAATGATGTGTCTTATTTTTAACAAGAATAATATACAGGAAACTGTTCTTTTGTAGACTCTTCTCTTATAATAGCCTATGATTTCTGATTACTAACCCTAAGGAATTATTAAATTGATTACAACAATATAGCATAGGGATGGTTATCAGTAACAAAGACAGTTTTCAGTTTTGGTAAATTATATTCCTAAAACCTAGCCATTCCGTCTGGCATCATTAAAATGATACAGGCTGGGATAGGGTGAGTAGGCTCTATTTTCCGAGGTCATGATGGAATTGAGGAGGTCAGGGCTTTGCACTTAGGTTTATGTAAACAATGTCATGCCCTAGTAGGTCTAAGAATTGGACTAACAAGGAGGACCTAACTTTTATGTGAATGCAGGTGTCTATTTTGTGTCAAAACTAAACCCAAGCCACAGTGTACACATTTAACCAATTCATGGGGAGGAACTACTTATGGGACAGTAGTAGGTAAAAGGGACAAAGAAAAAACACTCTCCCTGCCCTCAAATTAAACTACGAAAAACATGGTGTCTTCAGAGCAGTCTAGACCATTTTATCTCTTCCTATCTGATACCACAGACTGGCCTGTTGCCTTCCTCAAGTATGTCAGGGAGATCTCAGGGACCAGCGCTAGTCCATAGACCAATCAGTGAGAAAAACTGGTCTATAGCATAGTTCTTCTGTGTACATTCACTAGGAAGAGACAGAAAATGTTAATCAAGGCTGTTGTCAGTTTTTTGTCTCCAAGTGTAATAACAGCTATTTCCTAAAACAGACTTTAACCCCCCCCCCCGACTTTAACCCCCCCCCCCAAAAAAAAACACCCTACTCAAGACTCCTATTGCAGCAAAATGAATTTATTCATTTTTCAGCCAAACACAGAGTGATGATTCCACAAAGAAGACTAGCCCAGACTTATTCCTTGCTCTCTGTCCCAATGGTTAGCTGAATTATGAATTCAGGCCTACTCTTCTGCTTGGTAGTAAAGAAATGCAAATACAACCAGGTGTGCTAACAATCTTCCCTTCTGCACAAATTTTCTCCCTTTTTTCTTTGCTGTATTTCCAACTCCTCTAGTAACAGGAATCCTATCATTATGGTACGATGCCAATCAGGGAGAACCAATCCAGACAGAACATGCCTCGTATATTAAAAGGGAGAGTCAGAAAAATCTATAACAATTCAGATGAGATGAGAGTTCTGTAACTTAAATTCTGGCAATCACAAAACTTCATTCTTTTCACGGAGGTTTCTTTGAAACAGATTAAGCAATTGTTCAAGCTTTCACATGGTTTTCACACTCCTCCAAGGGCTTGAAAAAAGATGTCTCTGATCCACTGAATCCCATGCTAAGGCTTTTGTAACTTTTTAAGCAACTAATTTTTTATCAGCTGCAGCCTAAAATGGTCTCCTTTTTAGGGAAGAGGGAAATGTGTATTCAGGACAGTTACAAAACAAGTTTTATTGCTAAAGTAGAGTTCATGGCTCTTTGCAGAAACACTTTTGGCAAAATTATTTTAATGAAACACTAGATTTTTAACAGATGAGGAATTAGCCCATCTAAGTCAATGGAGTTACATCAATGTATATCAGCTAAGAATCTGACCTAATAATTGAGCAACTGGCAGACTCAAAAACAAACACTCCACAAGTAGTAGTTCAAAACAAAGTGCTCTTATGTCTCCCTCTGCTTTTTTTTTTTTCCTTTTGAGGGAGGTTAACATTCTTAAACAGTTGACATAGTTATTGTCAGAGAAGTCTTATTCCTCCATGAAAAGTTTGTAAATGGTTACTGTTTTGAAAATAAAAGAATAATAGGTACTCCATCTTTTCATTCCAGATCCACTAGTACCAATAAAATGAGTTGGTGATTTCAACTCTCCAAAACAATAATTGAGATCACAAAACCACCACTCATTCTTCAGCATGACTGGCATAATTAGATTTTATTCAAAAGAGAATAAGCATTGCTTATAACGAAGGCTGCATCTCCCTCACAGCATTCCATTCACAGAACTGAGTCATCACACACATCTCTGAAGTCAGGGCTTTTGATATTTCTAAGGAAGAGGAGATAAATGCCTATTACAGCTGGACTTCAGGTGGAAAATATTTTTCACTACTTTCGCCTCCAACATTTATTTTGAGCTGTCCCATATATAAAGAATAAACTAAGTTGTTTCTATCCTAGACAATATTAAGATGGAGATATCCCCAGTTCATTCAAAGCAAGCAACGCTACTGCATCAAAGACTGAATTTGATTAGCCTGGACCTTGTGAATACAAATCAGGATTTGGGTCTACATTACAAAGAGATGCAAGAGACAGGATTTAATATTAGCTGTGGTTCACAGGCCTCATGTATAGTACAGATCCATCAAAAATTCAGTGTTAGGGCAGTTTTAGTCAGTGATATGACAGCGATGAAGGCCTAAAAGCCAGGTGGAAGCATTCCAATATTTGCTTCCAGTAATGATAGCAATACAATAAAGATACAATAAAGTTGTATCTTGTGCAGTCATGTTGAAAGTTTAGTGCTTAATTTATGTTTTCTGTTTGTTTGGCCAAACTGCTCTGAGACAAGAGCAGTACAGAATATCTTACTGTGTTTTTATTAATTCATAAATACATTCTAAGGATGTGTGTAGAAAAGCTTCAGTAAGCAAAATAGTTGCTATATGCAGAATACAAAGGCCTAGTCTACATTGCAACCCCCATCAATCTAAGCTACGCAAATACCGTAGCTGAAGTCGACCTATTTACTGTGGTGACTTCTGTGTTAAGGTTGGTGGAGCTGCTCTCCCTTCAACTCTGGCTTCTCTTCTAGTCCTGGTGGAATGCCAGTCAATGGGAAAGTATTGTGTCTAAGACAACATGGTAGATCATCCTCTAAGAAGATGCAATGAATCGACAACCATCAGTGGACAGTGTTCCTTAAGCTGTGCAGTAGCACAGCTTCACAGGTGATTAATCAGCTCTGTCCAGTCAGTCAGCTCCATGCACAGAGCCTTGAGCCTCTGACTGGGAGGAGCTGATGAATCACCTATGAAGCTGTGGCATCTAGCATTCATCCACTATCTAATGGAGACAAGCCTTCAGCCAAACTCACTTAAACCAGGATTATTTGTTGCTCTATCAAATATTTCAAATTAAATGTTTCAACTAGGAGATTTTTCCAAATGAAGTATGAGCACATTGTGGCTTTTTGCAGGTGACTTTGGATTCTGAACTGAAAACACATGTATATCTTGGCTGTAGTTTACAAGATTAGTTCACAAATAGAGCTTTGAAGCCTCAACTATTCCACCTCACAGTTGGACCAATCTAGGGGACATAAAGGAAAGCCATGCAAACTAAGATTCTTTCAGTTTAATTTCACCAAGGTGTTGTTAGTTCTCATTTAGGAGAAACCTAAGACTTCAAAAGTGTGGAGCATTACATGTGAGTTTCCATTCTTATGTTCTGCAAATGCTACCATTCACAGAGTACTCTTGTATGCAGTACTTTTACTAGTAGTCCTTCCTCCTTCTCAAGCACCTGGAGTGCCACAGAAGAGCACTATAGAACATTTTCTTATCTGCTGCTGTTGTGTGTCTACCATCAGTGTCATTTCCATTTTTCAACAGTCTACCCAGACTTTGTGCCTTGTCTTGCCTGGTTTAGAGATTTATTTTTTTTCTTTTAATTGCAGTTTTAGTTATTCTGTCATTGAATATTTAAGGTCCATTTTTACCATATTTAAAAATAATTAAAGTTAGAGATTTATATAGAATATTTTTTATATTTTGGAACATATCTAGTTCCCTGGCAATTCTTAAACAAAATTACATGCTTTGACATATATTAAAACATAGGAAATTATTATTTTACTCTTAAATTACATAGCCAAGATACTTTTTTGGTAAATATGAAGTAATGCTCAGGGGGAGAAGGTAGGATGAAAAGTCATCTCTATTTAAGTTAGTTTAAATACAGAAAATTGTTAATAAAATGATTTATTTTTAGTCAGTGAAGTGACCTGGTGGTCTGAAGGAGTTATTGGACAGGGCTGGTTTTGTGTTTTTTTTTTTTTTTTTTTTTTTTTTTTTAACATTCTCCCTCTCCTCCACCAGTTTAAGCTTTATGTTTATTGTACCAGTGCACCAAAGTCTTTACAGACCATGTCAAAATAGTAAAGGCCCACTAACCTCCAGGGGCCGAAAGCAGCTAAAGGAAACGTGTTGTTTCAACAATTCAATAGTGAAGTGTCTGAAAGCTCATGCACGTGTTCCCTCTTCTCCGTGCCCACCCCTATTGTATATAAAGTTTCTTCATTTTAATGGACGTGGTTCAAATCCTAAAGTCACTAAATTTGACTTCACAAATATACACACTTAAAAAAACAAATAAGCAAAAGATGAATGCAGGATATGAGAAGGAAACTGCACTCTAATGGTACTTTTCTTTTTTTTTTTTTTTTTTTTTTTTTTTTTTAAATTGGAACCTCCTGATTAGGCAACCAAACTCTTTACAGTTTCTTTTACAAACTGTACATTTCAACAGTTACTCAGCTCTTTGCTTTCATCATCTTTTGTTAGCTTATTAGTGTACGGAAGAACATTAGGGCTTTAATGCAAGTAAGGGCCCTGTGCATTTTTTATTGGCTTAAACTGCAGAGACAGATTACAGTTAAGATTGTTGCCTTTTATTTCACATTGACTTATTAAAGATGTTTGTGTGTGCTGATCTGGCATGACCCAGTCTAAGTGATCACCCATTTATGAAACTGGAACTGTAAAATCTTCAGGTTTCTTTTTCCTGAAAGGAATTAAGAAAACGCTAATTAGCAAGCCACAAAGCATGGAGAAGAACACAGCACCCATCCATGAGAAACAAATGCAGTCCAGGGAACCATTTACCAGTTGGGAAAATTAATACATGCATACATTAGGCACTTGGTGACATGTTGTCCGACTTTAATTACTTGGCCTTCAGTAAAAACCTGATACTGTTCAAGCTGTACTTGCTGATTTAAATAAATACTCATAGCATGAAGAGGCATGTTGGAGAACTTGAAGGGTACTACTACATTTCTAAATAGACTGAGAGTAGATTTGAAATGTCTTAAACTTCACCTCTTAGGTGAGTGCTGGTAGGGAATGGCTGCACTCAACAAGATTTAAGTGTAAGCATTATAGTTTACCTAATGGTTTGTTTTATCATGAATGAATAAAAAGGGATGTAGGTCCTAGAACTGAAATAATATTATCCTAGTCCTCAACAGGTTGAAGCTCCTTTAAAAAATAAGAACTAATTTAAAATGAATTTGTCTCCTCTGAGAAGAATTCTAGTAACTTTAATTTATATTTATTTTAAAATTCTGACATTCTAATAATTTTTTCTCCCTCTGGTGTTGGCTGCTTGTATTGGATTACTGGAGTAGAGTAATGACTGGTGTCTGATATTTTCTCCTTCTCCTTCTCCTCCTCTCTGTATTTTACAAAACTCCAGTGGCATTTGATTGCTGCAGTGCTTTGTTCCCTAACCCTATTCTATTCTGAGGTTCAGCTACCCCAAAAAATAGCTTGTTTTTGTCATAAGTACCACATTTGCTGTTGGAATTTCAACATGCACTGCTATTACCAGTAATTTCAATCAGTGTTAAGTTTCTCATGATTCTGGTCATGCTACCACTTTGTGTGTGTACATTAAGGAAAATAAAATAAACTGTAGCTTGTGTTTGGTTAATAGTAGTTTTAAATTAGTGATAACTTCGATCACAATTTTCTCAACTACTTTGGACTGTTTAGCATTTTCAAAGCGTGGGAAGAAAATAATATATTCATGTAAGCTTTCAGGAATTGAGAGAGAAAAGAGCCTATTTATTTACTTTAATAAAATGATTCTTGTTCTTGCTAGATAAAAAGTTTGTGACCACTTTGATTAAAACATAACATATAATCATATAACATATCACAATATTTAGGTATCAGCTTTGTGTATACTTTGCTGTTAAAGAATGAAAACTGGAAACAGCAAGCACTGCATAAGATTCTGATTATAGTGTTTTTCCTTCTACACTTTCTATAAAATTGTATAAATGAAAACAGTTTGCCTCGAAAAGGAGTTTAAAAATTAAGTTAGTGGTGTAAATGTATAAATTAAATGGAATAATGCTTTTTTAGAATAGTTGAATGAGAGGGTCTATATAGCAGTGCCCAAAGCTATGGAAATACTTTTTGCATCCTCATCTCCCAACATAACATCAAAATCAAGAGACCGTGGTATTTGTGGGACAGATAAAACAAGCATTTCAATACAGTAAGTGTTTCAAAAACGAAGAATTATTAAACCATCTACCTGGTCAAAGATTTTTTTTCCTTAACATTCACAAATAGTGTAACAAAATCTTGCATCCTTCATGTCTGTCAGCTCTCTCTTAACCTCGTTGCTTTACAGCAATGACTTTTCAGTCTTCAATAAGTGTGAGGAATCTCAGCTGTCTGACTTGGGCTGCTCCTGAGGATCAAGTTCATGTTACTTCAATCCAAAACTGCTAGCATCAAAGCAGTGACCCCTTCTGGATAGTCTCCCTCATCCTTAGCTTAAAATTTTTAATTGGCACAGTTCAGAAGAAAACACAGACTAAATACTTACAAAATTGATTAAAATATGAACATGTAGTGCACAGAGTTAACTCAGACTACAGCTAAATTAGGCAGAATTGAGTAATATATTTAGAGGTCATATGTTGAAGGCACTTGATAATCCTACCACGTACCCATGGCTGTATCTATCATCTGTTCTCTCCTCCCTCCCAACATCTGTGAGTCTTAATCCAAATTCCTTCACTGATATATGGGAAAAGATTAATTTGTTCTTCTAGAGCACATTTTGCTCTTTCTTCTGTTTAAGGATTTCTGATTATCCAGTTTGAAATAGGCTCATCCTTGCATAACATATAAAGATTGTATAGTCATATTCATCCAAAATCTTATGCATAGTCAGCAGTTTTAACAATTTTCAACAACACATTGGAGACAGGCCTTTAATCCCTTACAACTGCCAGGCCCAGCATTAGCCATACAAATGTAGACATTCAAGGGAGTTGGAGGGAAGAGAGAACTGTTTTCTCAAGAGCCATCCTCAAACAGAAAGTAGGAATGTGAATGGTTAATTGGTTAGAGGTGAGGTTAATAGGTGAGGTTTACCAGTTCTGATTATCTGATGGGAGCTGCCCACCACAGGCAGGGCTTTTCTCCAGCCCCAGGATGCACCACCATGAGTGGGTGGCACTCTAGTGTGGTTAGAGCAGCCCCTGTTGGTGGCAGGCGGGGCCTCGGCAGTCTGTCATGGTGGGTGAGAGGGCCGGTTAACCAATTAAAGGGGATTTTACATACCTAATAGAAAATAAATGTTTTAGAAGCTCATTAAAATATAAATAATCAAATACAGCATGCAATCATAACTTGAAATGAAATTTGGGGGAAGAGAATTTTGTCTCTTAAGTAGTTTGTATGTGTTTTGAGAATTAAAAAAAAAAAAAAAAAAAAGTCCAGAACTTGAAGTTATTTTCCTGTCATAAAAACCAGCGAAGGATCCCTTTGTCCCTGTCAGTACCTCCTCTACCCTTTCTCAACTGCTGCTGTCAAAAGAAAGGGCCTCCGCCACTCTTCCCATTGTTTTAGGAAAAGACAGCACTTTTTCCTTACTCTTTTTTTCCTCCTTTTCCTAGGAACTCTTGTTTCTTCTGGTCCATATTCCTTTTACCTTTGGGCTGCCACTACCATGTGACCAGAGAACAGCAAAGGCTCCTTCTCTTCTTTTGTCTTCCCCCACAGCAAATGCAGGCTCACAGAGCAATAATGTGAATGAATTTGTAGCCAACTTTACTTGCATAGAGGAGACGAGTTTTATAGGAAGACTCCTATACATCCTTTCCTACAGGGCAGACTGAATGTCAGCAACTACTTTCTCTGTCTCTTGTGGATTGTGGCATGTCAGTGGAAAGTGTGTGCTGCTTCAAATAAAAGAGAGTGTCGTGTTTGTTCCAAGCATTGATTCACAAGTTGAATAAAATTGTACAGCTAATTAGTTATTGAATTAGTTTTATTTATGGATGAATTGTTCTATAGTATCAGTCCTAAATAAAATAAAGAATGTCAGGAGAAGTTCATTCTCTAAATAGTTATCAGTTACTAAGAAGACTTTGAAGGTTACAAGTCTTCTATTACTTTTAAAGTTAGTATCCTTGTTGTTTGACTAGCCTTAAATATGGTGCAAGTCCTATTGATTTCCTTGATGTAAACAGATGGGATTTTGGAACTGTCACTCTCCAAGTGAATGCTGTAGAGGCTTTCAGAAACATTTTCACTTATTAAACTGTCAAGGCAATAAACAAAATGTAAAAAAGTCTCATAAGATGCTCCACTTACAGTAAAGTCTTTCCACAGAAACAAGCCAAAGTAGGCATAATTGTAACCAGTGAGCCTTTCAAAATTAAAAAACAACTTTTATGGCTCAGACCGAGTGCTACAGATGCAGAATGCTTTGTTGTGGGTAATTTACATTGCAACATCCCTACTCTTAGATCTGCGAGAGGAAATTGACCAGCCCATCTTCCAATGATGTTTTCAGCCTGTTAAAGCTGTAGATGCCTTGATTGAAAGGAGGGTAGCTAGTGACTCTGTATATACTTTTTTCTGAGGTAAGTTAGGGGCTTTTGTAGATTTTTTTTTCTTGCAAAGAGTGGTACAGGTTGAACCTCTAAAATCCATGACTTGCTGGTCCAGCAACATCTGTGATCCGGTAGGACCACGAATATTGTTGGACCAGAGAGCCCTGGCTGTCCAGGTTCAAAAGCATAGCACGGTGCAGCATAGGGGCCAGTGTGGTGGACAGCACAGCCCTGGCCACGGCTGGCAGCAAGGAGTTAGCAGCGCTGGGGGCCAGGAATGCTGCCTTGGATGGGGCTGGCGTGGCGCAGTCCCGGCCAGAGCTGGGGGTGGGGAGCTCAGCTGGGAGCACAGCCCGGGCCAGTGCTGTGGGCGAGGATGGGGGGTAGGCGCACTCCCTGCCAGGCCTGGAGGCAGCGGGGCTGTCCTATCCAGGGCTGGTGCAGTGGGGAACACAGCGGCAGGCAGGCCTGACACGGTGTGGGGCTGGAGGCAGTGGCAGATGACAGGGAGTGCAGCCCCAGAGCCTTGACCTCCCCTCGTCTGACACACTCCATTGTTCAGGACCACTCAGGTACCAATGGTGCTGGAAAAGGGAGGTCCAACCTGTAGTTATTTGTGGCTCTGGGGTTGTAAAATGCTCTCCTTTTTTCTGAACTTCAAATGACCACAGAATTAGCCCCAAAACTAATTTGTAGTTTTTGAACATGCACACTTTTATTTTAGAAGCAGTTTGACATATAAGTTGATGTCTCTGGTTTTAAAATGCTTAAGTTTCAATCAATTTTTATTATTCTGCAATCTGTTACTGCATTTGGTAGGTGGGTAAGTTCTATGGGTTTTGAAGATGCTTTTGCTTGTAACCTATGAAGTTAATCTATCAATGTGTTTAACCATCTGAGTTGATCTGAATAATACTTTGTATAAGTTGTAGTTTGAGAATTGAGCAGTCTGGTTTATCCTGTAAGACTCTCTCAACTTTAGTTAATCCAAGATGGTTTCAGAAATGGGAAGTGCTCTGAAGTTCATATTTTTTCATTTAATAAGGCTTCAGTTATGATTGTGCTAGCATCAACATGTATTTGAAAGTAAGTTCAGCCTATGAAACAAGTTAAATAGAAGGTTTTTAAAAATTAAGTCTTGATTATTTAAATTTAAAATTGTATCATTAGAAAGCAAAGGGCTTGTTTTTATTGGATCAAACATGCCTTTACCTTACTAGAGTTCTAAAGCTTTAAACAGTATGTCAACAAAAAAATGGGACTAAATGGTGTCAGTACTGACAAGAAAAGCAAAAACAAACAAGAAGCAAGGCTTTGTTAGCAAAACCATTAGATCTGATCTGTTAAGCTCAGCTGTCCCTTGTGGGATTCAGCTTTTGTTTTAAGAACTCCATTTCTACTAGAGTATGTAGAGGAAACTATAAACTGTCTTTGACATCAACAATAGCTAGTTTTATAAGCAATGTGGTGAAGAGTGTTATGTATTGGGGGTCAGAAACAAGTTCTTAATGCATTTCTCTCATGTTATATTGAGTTTTGGTGGCATTTTACAAACCCTGTCATGAAAAGTCCACTGCCAAACTGACTAATAGACTGGTCTATTGACACCATCTGTCTGAGGAATCCACAGCCGCTCCTTCAACCATTGGTTTAGTTTTCAATAGAAATGCATTCTTTATAGAGAGGGCATGATTACACCACCTCCCCACTATGCAACCACCCAGAGTCCTAAATGGTGATTCATGTTGGAATTTCCCATAACTTTTTTCTCTTTTGCACATCCAGTAAATGTCTCTGTGGAGAGCTAAGATAATTAAATGCACAGTGTTGATTTTCTAGTATAATCTGATATGTTGGAACATGTTGTGTAGGCAATATGGAAGCCCCAGGGAAATCTGGTCAGAAATAACACTTTGGTAGCTCATTTTACAGATAATTCTCTTAACTATTCCATTCTCTTGGAAAACCATTTGATGTGGTGGGGTGTGAATTTTTTAAATAAGTGAGTAGCACATTTGACCAGATTTAAAGTAAGTCTGTTGAGTGTCTCAGCTCAAACATACTTGTTTAAACAAAGTAGAGTTAAAAGTGAAATATTTTATCTGAATATATGAAATATACTTTATTATATTACTAAAATTCTGAATGTATACTTCTATCAATTATTGTAGACAACAATAATGTAAAGTGCAGAATATTTTGGAAGGGAAAAATATGTAGGTGCAAATGTGGTGTCACAGTAGGGACTATGAATATGCATTCTCTCTCACTGTAGAATGGTTGTGGAAATAAAGTTTTATGTTGAGAAGGCTGGTAGCTTGGAGAGGATAAGGAGTTTGTGCTTACCTAAAAATATTGTGTCTTTTCCTTTGAGTTGGCAGCTCATAAACCAAAAATTACTTGTAGGAGAAGGGATCAAGTCAGCATAGTCAAAAGGAGGTTTAGAGAAGAAAAGGTTACATAATTTACCTACGTTCCAGGTTGGACCAGTCCAGAGAAATGTTGTCTGAGTCTAATTGAGATGCTGTAATTTCAAGTTACGTACGTGTGTTGGAGGAAGAACCTAATCAGTTTTCAGATATGTTAAATAAATAGTGGTAATAATGTATTTTCTGTGTCTATGGACAAGACGAAATTGGCTTAATCTGAAACCAGGCAGATTTAGATTTAATATTAGGGAAAATCTTTCTAACTACAAGATGAGTGAATTTCCAGAATAGACTTTCACAAGAGATAGTATATTCCCAATTGTTGGACATTTTTTAAGAACAAGTTGGACAAAGACCTATGAGGGATGGTCTATGTTTACTTGATCTGTCTCAGCACAAGAGGGTGGAAATTGACCTCTCAAGTCCCTTCTAACCTTCATTTCTGTGGTACATTGGGGTAGATATTCTGTGTCTATTATACTGTCAAAGGCACTATAAATTATTGCATGTGAAGTGTCTAACTGTAGGGAATGTTGAGGAAATCTGATACTCCAAGTTATAAAAAGAATATTCCTATTTTAAAGTGTCTTTCAGTTGAACCAGGACACCAGACGGATGGGAATTCATTTATTTACCTCACTTGATGCATAAAAATGATTTAGTTGCATTACAGAAAAATAACAAGCTTTACATCAGTTTAGATTTAAAACTTCAACACAGGTGTGGGGAACTTTTTTTCAGTAAGGGGCTACTGTCCTACTGAAAAATCAGTTGAGGGCCCCACAGACAAGATAAAAAAATTAAAAAACCTCGCTACTTACCTGCTCCTCCCAGGAAAAAAATACTCCTCTCTCACACTTGGTGCACCCAAGGGATGTTAGCTATTGTGTAACTGAATAGTCGTGTAACTGCATGAAATCTTAGTGGTTACACAGCTAGTCAGTAGTCCCCGGGGTGGGGCCGGCAGCAACGGGGCTCTCAACCCCACTCCTGGGGAGCCCCTGCCATCCCATGCAGCTGCCTCTGTATCCGTTTGAAAACTAGCTCCCCTTGTGGACCAGCTGCCTGGCAGACCATGTGCTGCCTCTGATACAGAGGCAGCAGCATGGGATAGCAGCAGCCCCTGTCCATGGACGGTCTGAGCTCCCCATGGACGGAGGCTTTTCCGTGGGTTGCAGAGCAGCCTCTGTCCATGGACAGCTTGGACTCCCTGCGGTCAGAGGCTGCTTTGTGGGATTCAGAGCAGCCTCTGTCCACAGGGAGCTCAGGCCCACCACAGACAGAGGCTGCTTTGTGGAAGCCTCCCCTACCCCTTCCCCTTTTGTAGGAGGCAACAAAGCGCGGGGGGGCCGGGGAGGCAGGCAGGTCCACAGAGTTGATGGGCATGGGGAACTGGCTTGAAAACCGGCTCCCCACGTGTATCAGCTCCAGCCTACCCCCTCACCCTGTGCACTGCTGCCTCTCTATCAGAGGCAGCAGCGTAGAGGCTGGAGAGAGAGGTACATCTGGTGCTCATGGGGTGCCTGCTTAAAGCCAGTTCCTCATGGGCACCAGCTCCTGCTCTCCTCCTCGCTTGTTTATTTTTAACACTATATATAGAATATATAGCACAGATATATATATCTGTGGCAAGATATGTTTAAAGACATCTATATAATATTCCAGGATTGTCACTTAGAAGCCTCAAATATCTGAATCAGTGTGAAGCAGCGGAATCAGTCACAAGCATGTTTGACAGCTCTTTCTGTTTAGAATAACATCGGATTTAAACAACCATGGTATTTGGTAGGGATGTAAGTGACTAGTCGGCTAGTGACTCGACTAGTCACTCCTGCCCCCCCCCCCGCTGCCTCTATCAGAGAGAGGCAGCAAGAGGCGGAGCAGGAGCCGTTGCTGGGGGGAGCCAGCTTAAAAGCTGTTCCCAGCAACATCTCTGGGAGGGGCCGGGGCAGGGGAGGTAGAGGCATAGCGGGGGATTGGGCACGAGCCGGGACAGCTGATTTACGGCTTGCGCCCAGTCCCCCTGCAGCACTTCAGCCTTTTAAATGTATTAAGAGCCTGACAGCTCTAAATACATTTAAAAGGCAGAGCCACAGCAGGGTTAGCACAGCAGGGTTAGCCCCCCATCAACTAATCAAATTTAACTTAGCCAGCATATAAAATATTAATAGATCATAAACTATTCAATAATAAATATAAATTTCAACTCAAACATTTGTTTTCAAACTAATAAAAAAAACCTGAACCCCATTGGTGTAAGCTAAAGACTTTTTTTTTTTTAAAGTCACCTACTTAACCCTTCCAGATTGCTTTTTTTTATACTTTACTTTATTTAACCTGATGTCAGACTGGCGAAGAAAAGGGTGGTGGTGATCTTTCAAGCTCTGTCCACAGAATAAATAAAAATGTGCTTACGTCCACCCGAGACAAACTATGTAGACATTCAAAATATGGTCACACGTTCATTGGGGTCCCTTGGCTTAGCTGCCCTTCAGTAAGCTCTCACTGTACCTATTTTGGGAGATAAGGTCGAATTTATTAAGGTCAATTGTAAAGTTGAAGGTGCATGTCCCTGCTGTGTGCAAGAATTTGATGTAGTTCAAAGTAGCACATCCCCCCATAGGATGGTTACGAGAGTTGACTTTTTGAGAGTGCACCATGGGTAGCTATCCCACAGTGTTAGGGCCCATTTGTATTCTGGGTTATGTTACCAGTGCACTCTGTGACCCAAAAGTAAAATGTGCAGCGAGTAGTTCTGTGTATATGTCATCAGCATCCCTTTGTGTCTTCCTTTCTCCCTTGCTTAAGAGCATTGTCAAACAGTTTTTTCATGCCCTTTTTTCCTCTGGTTGTCTGTGCAGATGCCATACCAGCATAAGCATGGAAACCATCGTGAATCCCATTGAGCATCAAAATGTTATGGTAATGAATTATATTAAATGTGGGGTACATTTGAACTGGAGTATGTCTAGAGAGTATCCAGAGTAAGCCAAAACAAGGCTGACTCTTGGGATGATATGAACACACTCTTCTGAAATGCAGTTTAGTGACTAGCAAATGCTGCTGGTACTTGATCCTCTGAACACAGTGGAATTCCAGTTCTGTTGTCATCAAACAAGCACAGACTGGTGGAACTGCATTGTGATGCAGGTATGGTACGATCAGCAGTGGCTTCAAAACTTACGTATGCATAAGCCCACTTTCTTGGAAGTTTGCCAATTGCTTTCTCCAACCCTCAAGTGCAAGGACACCAGAATGAAACTCACTCTGACAGTGGAAAAGCGAGTGGCAATTTCACTGTGGAAGCATGTGACACCAGACAGCTACCAGTCAGTTGGGAATCAATTCAGAGTGGGGAAATGTACATGGAAGGGGGAGGGAGAGGGCTGTTGTGATCCATAGAGGCAAGGCAATCAGTTCCTTTCTGCTATAGAGGATAGTGAGCCTGGGAAATGTGGAGGACATAGTGGAGGCCTTTGCCACGTGTGGGTTCCCTAACTGTGGTGGGGCAATAGACAGAATGCATATCCCCAAACCACTTTGCCTAGGAGAACATAAACCTCAAGGGGTGCTTCTTGAAGGTGCTGATGGATTCAAAGGGCCATTTCAATTACATCAATGAGGGATGGTGGAGAAACGTGCATGACATGTATCTTTAGGCACTCTTGCCTCTTCAGAAAGCTGCAAGCGGGAACTTGTTTCCCAGACTGGAAAATTAGAATTGAAGAGGTAGAAAGGCCAACAGTGATCTTTGGCGACCCAGCCTATCCTTTGCTTCCATGACTCAAGAAGCCTTTCATGGGCAACCTGAACCACAGTAAGGGGCAGTTCAGCTACCCATTGAGAGTAGTTATTAACAGTTCACAATCATAATGGAAGGACTTAACAAGTGGAGTTTCTCAGAGTTCTGTTTCAGAGCTGGTTCTGTTCAGTATCTTCATCAATAAGTTAGATGATGGCATAGAGAGTACGATTATTAAGTTTGGAGATGATACCAAGCTGGGAGGGGTTGCAAGTGTTTTGGAGGATAGGGTCAACATTCAAAAAGATCTGGACAAATTAGAGAAATGGTCTGAGGTAAACAGGATGAAGTTTAATAAGGGCAAATGCAAAGTACTCCACTTAGGCAGGAACAATCAGTTTCACACATACAGAATGGGAAGTGATTGTCTAAGGAGTGCTGCTGAAAGAGGTTTAGGGGTCATAGTGGATGACAAGTTAAAAATAAGTCAACAGTGTGACACTGTTGCAAAAGAAGCAAACATGATTCTAGGATGCATTAACACGAGTGTTGTGAGCAAGAGATAAGAAGTCATTCTTCCTCTCTATTCCGCGCTGATTAGGCCTCAGTTGGAGTATTGTGTCAAATTCTGGGCACCACATTTCAAGAAAGATGTGGAGAAATTGGAGACGGTCCAGAGAAGAGCAACAAAAATGATTAAAGCTCTAGAGAATAGGACCTATGAAGGAAGATTGAAAGAACTGGGCTTGTTTAGTTTAGAAAAGAGAAGACTGAGAGGGAACATGATAGCAGTTTTCAAGTATCTAAAAGGGTGTTATAAGGAGGAGGAAGAAAAATTGTTCTCCTTGGCCTCTGAGGATAGGACAAGAAGCAATGGGCTTAAATTGCAGCAAGGGATGTTTAGGTTGGACATTAGGAAAAAGTCCTAACTGACAGGGTGGTTAAACACTGGAATAAATTGCCTAGGAAGGTTGTGGAATCTCCATCACTGGAGATATTTAAGAGCAGGTTAGACAGACATCTGTCAGGGATGATCTAGACCGTGCTTGGTCTTGCCATGAGGGCAGGGGACTGGACTCGATGATCTCTCGAGGTCCCTTCCAGTTCTAGTGTTCTATGATTCTATGAATGTAGAATGGGTGGTGCAATGTGATTTTGGGTGTTCAAAGAAAAGGGTTAGGAGTATACTGACTAGGTTAGACCTTAGCGAATGCAACATTCGCTTTGTGGTGGCAACCTGTTTTGTGCTCCATAATACTGTGAGAGTAAGGGAGAAAATGATATGTCAGGTGGGAGGGATTGAAGTGCATCACTTAGCCTGTGATTATTGAGTAGCCAGAAACCAAGGCAATAAGAAGAGTACAGCAAGGGCCACAGCAAATCAGAGAAGCTTTGAAATATAGCTTTATGAATGGCCATGTCTGAGAGTCTTGCACATTGCTCTAAATGAGGTGCATTTGCACTCAGTGTGCTTTCCTGTAAACCCCCCCTCCCACTTCAACATAAGCAATAAAGAGATTGTTGTTCAGAAATCATGTGTTTTTTATTTAGGGAACACAGCAGGGATAGAAAAGGAATCCAGGGTGGAACCTTTGAGGGCTGGGGGGACAGTATCTCAATTGAAAGGACAGCCTTTTGCTTTGTGATGCATTCCTGGGGCTTGAGTATGAGGCTGCCTTTGAGAGAGGAGGCTATCGAACTCGGTGAGGAAGGAACATTGGTCTGCAAGGGCTGGAGGTGATGCCTGTGCATGTAGGTGTCCTGGAAAGCTGCCATCTGATCTATCACATCCACCATGTACAACAACACTCTCACCTGGTTTGTCACCTCCAGTTCACTTGCATGCTCTACTGTCTGCACCTTCCATGCACATCTCCTCCATCAGCATATTCCTCCACTTGCTTAAGGGCTGCCTGTCCAAGTGGGAAAATTGCATTTGCTCCTCAAACATCCCTAGTCAGGTTTTGCCTGTGGATTTGGCCTGCCAATCAGCTGATGGAGTTGGGAGAGTGCACAACAGGTGCATAGCTATTCCCATTGTAAAAAAAGTGAAGGGCAAACTTTTCAGGAGATACATTGTGTACTGTAAAACCTAATCTGTTAGTATAAAAGGAAGATCTATCTGAACACATTAGGGATGTGTTTTATACAAGGCCACAGTTTCGCTTTTAAGCAGCCACTATGTGGCAGGTGTGCAACAGAGTTCTTAGGGGAGCAGCTAGACTTAGTTTAGTGGCAGGCATGGTAAGGGACTGGCCCGGTCATGAGTGGGGGAAGGAGGTCTGGCCATGGTGGCAGGGAAGGAGTTTATATGAAGCTCGTGTGTTTATCACTCCCCATTTGTCAGGAGAGTGCAACCTTTGTAATCTTGGCATAGATATCAGTGTTTCGTTTGATGGTTTGTGGTTCTGCAAGAAGAGATTCCACTCCCCACACACAAGTAAGGTCCAGGATCTCCTGTATGCTCCATGCTGGTGCACATCTGGGAACTCATGGTCAGGTGTGCTGCCTGCTCTGAGGTCTGCTTGCCATGCTAACCAACCAGGAAATGAAATTCAAATTTTTCTGGAGCTTTTCCTGTTTACCTGGAGAGCAGTAGAATTTAAAGTCCTGGCCAGAGCAGTCACAGCAGGACTGTGGGACACCTCACAAGAGGTGAGAACATTGACTTTCACGGAGCTGCATCTGCACAACTGTAAAATCGACCATGCAATGTCAAATTTATCATTACTACAAGTGAAAGCAGGAATACTGAAATTGACTATCTAATGGCAGTTAAAGTCAAAGGAATGGGCTTGATTGGGTGGACTTATTGTTTAGAAAATTGACCTAATGCAGCTAAGTTCAACCTAAACTCCCAGTTTGGATCAGGCCTAAGTTCATTGTGTTTGGCTTCCCATTGATGAGGCTTGTAAGTTCTGCTGTCTTCTTGAGCTTGACTTACCATGAGGTAGGGGTTTAGATGCACCGGTGGATTCTGCTAGGCTCCTTTGGGATTACTTTCTCCTTATTTTTTTTTCTTTTTTGGGAGTGGGCAGAAAAGGAGCCAGGGTGATGTAGATGGTATGTATCTTCACAATTTTATGGTCCCTCTCTTCTACAAGCGTTTTATGAGCGGTGAAAGCACTGACACAAAGTACTGAGTTAGCATTCATCATGAAGAAGGGGGCAGGTCACACCTATCAGTCATTCATTGTTTCCAGTTCTGCAGATGCTGACAAAGATCAGTATAGTTTTGAGGCTATCTCAGAATCTATATCAGCCATAACTTTGCTTTCTACCCCACACTTTATTTTAAATTAAAAATTAAATTCTGGAGAATAAGGAGGCAGCGTGAAAGAGATGCTAGTGCACAGAACGACTATGTAACTCAATCTAAGCCCTGATTTAACTTATATTAAAAGCAATAGAAAAACATCTGATATTGGTATTTTGTAGTATTGATAGTATACTAAGGGTAAATTTATAGAAATCAAATGAAGGACCTCTCTGGACTAAATTTTGCCCCTGTCAAGTTGTATATAATTAACTTCAGGTTTTAAAAAATGCTATATTTTTCCTTCCCAAGTCTATAGGTTTTATGAAAGCAGCACATTTTATCATGAGCACTAAGGAAGGGAATGCATTGATTTACTCAAATAGATTTCCTGATTCCTGTTTCTGAAGTTTTCCTTTCCGCTTGTCATGTATTTATAATTAATTTACTTATTAAACTTCATAACTTTTTGAGCAGAAATATAATTTCATAGAAGCCCTAGTTAAGCATAACATTTAAATGTGCACATATGCTGTGCTGAATCAGGTCAAAGTGGTCTGTTCCTAACAATTAATGGGAGTTATGTACTTGGAAGGTTTCCAATATTTGAGAAACCCTGTCCAAAGTGTATGAACTTATAATCACTCAATAACACTGAAACTAAAAAAAAGTTTTGAAAAAATAAAACTAATTTGTAGAAATTAACAATAATTACTCATGTGAGGAGCATGTTTGAAGTCCTGATTGTTTTACTCATTTGTTGCATCATGTATTTAATGGAATGTAAGGGGCATGGGCAAAGAAAATCACTTGTTCTGGCCTACGTGACTCATACTGCATTGGAATTCCAGGAGCAGACTCTTTTTAGTTTTAAGAAATTGTTAATTAGTTTTAAGGATTTGTTAATTATCTTCCAAAATGAAGCTTCCCAAACCAAATTTAAATGTTGGATAAAAGAGAATTTGGAATTTTAAAAGCGTATGGCATCATAATGTAAGGAAATCTCTGTGTTTCCAAAACAATTAAAACCTTTAAGGTTTAAGGTTTACAATACTAAACCTTATAATCCAGTTTGAAAAAAAAATCTAACTTCAGCATACAAAATTTCTAATTGTCATTTGAAATTATATATAAATTAAAGAACTGTTCATGCTTATGCTAAATGGGTATGTGTTTTTTAGCCATTGTTTTCTCTGAGACCTGATTATGAGCTACCATTGCCAGTAGCTGAATCAAGAATTCCCCAACTTTTAAAGAAAATTTAAACAATTAAGAAAATCACTTTATCTAAAAGCATTCCTATGACAGTTTAATAAAGCAAAATACAATTGCTCATAGGTAATATAGTATTCAACCTCAAGCTCTGCTATGGTGTGTAGTGTGACTGGCCAATTTGCAAACTCAACTTACATAATTTAACGTTATTTTTAAATAATGTTGTATGAAAATACTTAACAGGGATATTCTATCAATATTCAGGTGTTATGAAGGTGCATAATCCATGAGTGGATTCATTTCTCAGATATTTCATTTCCAAGGCATTTGAGTAATTGTCCCTACCTGCATACTCTGTAATTAGTAATAACAGAGATGGAATATTCAAACCAGATCTTTTTGTACTAAAATAACTATTCTTTATCAGACCAACATTAAGTTAGAATAGTGTTCTTTTGCAGAGGAGATACAGTGCACAAGAGAGTTACAGGTGTGGCTAAGGGTGAAAGTTTTTATAGAAAGATAGTATAATAATAGTCGAGAATACTCAGAAAAAGGGAGCTACGCTACACAAATGACAGTAAGTATGCAAGGTTTTAGGCACTTGCATTCACAGCAGTATTTTGTGGAGATGGCCTCTGTAGCATAGTTTCCCTTTTCCCTCTCCCTTTTTAATTTATTCTTGGCATTATGAGAGCTTTTAACGTGAAAGTGGGGATTTTCTGATAATTTATTCTTGGCATGATGACAGCTTTTACATGAAAATGGATTTTTCTTGTGAAAATATACCAGAAAAAGCTTTTCTCCACTGATGTTGCTGATCTGTATTAGGGCTTGTTCATGCAATTTCCTATTCAAGAGTATTTCTGTCTCTCACAACAGTAGTCACATTGCTACTAATCAAAGGGATGACTTATAGAAGAAATGGTTAGCCAAATAAATCCTTTGCTTAGTTTAAACTGAAACATAATACAAACTTATGAATCCAGGTTTTATTTGAAAAAAAAAAGAAGTTTGTTTAGCAAACCTCTGTGAGTTGTATTTGAATGAAAGGGATGTTAATATTGTTATGGAATATAATTAATATTGTTACAAAAGAAGTGAGATCGAAGAACTACAATACTGTCCTTGTTTGCTATTAAATACATGGAGTTTGAAAGAATTCCACGGATGTTCTGACATTGTATAGGGAAAGGATGTCTCTTCCACTTCAACAAATGACAAAGAGCCACCAATTTCATTTTGCTTTTGGCCAGTGTCATAGAAGGATCTGATGAATCTAGACTATGTCTACACTACTGGTTTTTTTCGTACCTTTTTCCGATTATTTTTTTGGAAGAGGCTTTTCCAACATTTAGCCCCATCTACACGGGGCCAAATGTCAGAAAAACCTCCTCTTTCCGAAGATCTCTTATTCCTCATAAAGTGAGGAATACAGGGCTTCCAAAAGAGTATGCCTGCTCTTCCGAAAAACATTTCGGAAGAGTAGACACGTTTCCTGGATGCGGTGGAGTTTTTCCGGGATACCTCCATAGTGTAGACATAGCCTAGGTGAATAAACAAAATAATGCCAGATGAAATTAATTGCTGACAAGTGGAAACTAATAGTCATTAGAATAGACAGTTTGAATTACTCATATGATTTGTGTCCATTTATTCTTTTGCATAGACAGACCTCAAGAATGGTAACATACAAAAACCAGTAGGAGAACAGTTCATCTCTCAGCACACACAATAAGGGTGTGTCTACCCAGCACCATTATACCTGGCCTTCGATAGGGACTGGGAATGGCTGTCTCACTACAAAAAAGTCCATTTTCCCTCTCTTGTTCACATGTCTTCATCAGATGTTAGGAGTGGTCCATATTCACCCTGACTGAATTGACCTAGTTTGTGCTGGTACTCCATTTGATAAGGTAACTCCTTTCTTTTCATGTGCTAATATATTTATGCCTGCCTCTGTAATTTACACTCGAGTGCAACTGACAAAATGGATCTTTGTCCATGAAAGTTTATATACACAAATAAATCTATTAGTCTTTAAGTCACAGGACTTCTTGTTGTTTTTGCAGATACAGCCCTCTGATACATGGGTGCCAATTAGACATCTAACAAATAATGTTGTAATTTGTGCATGACAGAATCATAGCTAAAAAATACCACTGAGAATGGCTGGAAGATTTCCTTTACGGTTTTTGTGCAGTGATTAAGGATGTCAACGAGTAGTTGACTAGATGATTAACCAATAAGACTAGGCTCATCGGTTAATCTAGTTGACTATTCAAATCCCCCCCCTTGCTGCCAGCAAGGGCAAGGGGAAGCAGGAGCCTGTGTTGGCAGTAGCTGGCTTAAAAGATGATTCTCCCAGCTCCGGCTCCACAGTGCCACGTGCCCCCTCCCCATGCTGCTGCCCACAATGGCCCTGGCTTGCTGCGGGAAGAGGCTGCTTTGCAGCAGTAGCAGCCCCTGTCTGCGGGGGAGGGGGGGGGAGGTCTGAGTGCTTCGCAGACAGAGCTGTTCCATGGGATATGGGGCAGCCTCTATCTGCAGTGAGCTTGGGCTCACTGCAGACAGCGGCTGGTCCCCAGCAGCAGCCCCTGTCTGCGGGGGGTCCAACTTTCCGTGGACAGAGGCTGGAGCAGCCTCTATCTGTGGGGAACTGGGACCCCCCCCCCCCCGCAGACAGGGACTGCTGCCAGAGGTGGGAGGTGGAGCAGCCTCTGTCCATGGGGAGCTCAGACTCCTGTGTACAGGAGCTGCTTACAGCCCATGCTGCTGTCTCTATCTCAGAGGCAGCCGTGTGGGGCAGCAGGTAGCTGGTCTGCAAGGGGAGCTGCTTTTTTAAACTTGCTCCTCTTGTGGACTGGCTCCCGCCTGGCATCCCACACTGCTTACTCTGATACAGAGGCAGCAGTGTGGGGTGCAGGGGGCTCCCTGGGCGTGGTGCCAGATTGCACTGGATGCTAGGCCTGCCCCTGGGGACTATAGAATACAGCCGTTCCCCGAGTTACGACCATCCGCACTTACGACCAAAGTGGTCGTAAATGCAGATCCGAGTTACGAACGGCGATCCGCGCATACGAACAGCGTAGTCACTATGTAACTCTATGGGATCCGAGTTACGAACACTTCGAGTTACGGGCCAAGTGTTGGTCCGTAACTTGTTCGTAACTCGGGGAGCGGCTGTAGTCGACTAATCACTAAGAATTCTCATGGGTAGTCGACTATTCTATTACCCACTAACATCCCTAGCAATGATTGTTTATTACTTCTAGCACCAATAGTCTGCTAGGAACTTTCCCAGAGCCCACTAGTAGAACCCTTATTAATGCTAAAAACACTTTTTCCTTCAAATAGTCTCATCTGACTTGATCACATAAGTAGTAGGAATGCAAAATCCTGTTTAATTAGCTAACTGGTTAAATGTTAAGTTTAACCAGTTAACCTATTAAAGGAGAGGCAAGTGGGTGTTGGTGGGGGAAGGGGCACTCCACCCTGGCTGGGCTGGAGCAACCTCCCCACCTGCTGCGGCTGGGCTGGCGTGGGGCTGCTCCGGCTGGGCTGAAGCGCCCTGTGCCTGCAGCAAGCCCCCATACTTGCAGTGGGATGGGGGCTACTCCATTCACATCCCTTAGGTATTCTCTAATTTGTTTAGAGGGTTCCATAACTGGACTGCATATTAGAAGAAGATGTGATCTGTATATAGAGGAGCAGGTGATAGTGATCAGGAAATAATTGTTCTTTGATAGCCATTAAGGTTATTGATTTTTCAAAGGATCCTAAAGGAACCAGGCACCCAACTCCCATTGAAATTAATGGGACTTGGCAGCTAACTTCCTTTAGATGCCTTTAACAACTTCTAGGCAAATGCTATGAGGTATCAGCACAACTAATTTTCAGCTCCATAGAAAGTTGTACCATGAATGCGACTGCAAAAGTCCAGACAGTGAAGTCTCTAATTAAGAAGAGATATGAGGAGAGTCTGCGACACTTAAAACGTTAAGTACATTTTAGAAAATGGTAGTGTATAGGAGACACTTTCCAAGGGGTTCATAAAGCATGTATTGTGTTGTCTTTTTTTCTATTAGTGTAGCTTCCAGTATTAAAGAATAATCTCTAGTAAATAATATATTTTCTCAAAGAATTTCATAATTGTATGGTCTAGAATAATTAAAAAGGGCATAACTAGGTTTACTTTAAAATTACTAATCCCAAAGGATTCCCACTCCTGTTATTGTGTGTGGGTAATATTTTCATAAGTCAATTAGAAGCTCAAATCCTATGGGCTTTCAATGGGACATGGTTCCCAAATCACTTAAACACTTTGAAACTGTTATCCTGTGTCTTCATCTCATGTTCAATGTGCAAATGCCTCCAACTCAGATATTCTGAGCTGAGTTATGGGGGAATCAATTTATTTGGCTGTTTGCCAACCATCAGAATGTAGTTCTTATAGCAGCTGCAAATACTAATTTGCTTTTTTCTGTACAGTGATTAAACCATTTTAGTATATTCTGTTAGTGCTGCATTTTTGATTCAAGGAAGATCTACAAATAAAAAGTCCCTGTTCATTCTCCATCCTTTGAAGATCTTTCCTCCATGACAATATTGAAATCTAGCTATTTTATTCTTCACAACAGCAGTTGTAAAGGATAGTGAAGCTTGGCTTTTTATAATCTGCTTTCATTAAATCCTGTAACTGTGAAGTTTTGGTGTGTGTTTTTTAATGCAAATATGTCAGCTGTCACAACCTAAAAATAATATGCCAAGAAGAGGCAAACACTAGAATAAATTTAAGGCAGAATCACCAGTAGCGCAGATACATTGTAGTTTCTGAACAAAAGGGCATCAACCTATTTAAAAACAAAATCAAATAAATCTGTATTCTGCAGTCACCAAATTAACTTAAACTTTTAAAAATCAGGTACAAGATGAATTGTCATCAAATAAACATGCCTTCAAACTGAGATGTGTTCACAAAACCTACTGATAGCCATGTAAAGGCACTATAGACTAGTAAAAAGAATTAGATGTGTACTCTATCTGTAAAGAATAGTAACTGATATTTGTTAATCAAACCCTAACTATGCTTTTGATTCCTAGTATTTGTGCAGGGCACCAGGGAGTGGCTGTGAGCTTAAGGCCTAGACACTCCATCTAATTAATCCCCTGAAAGCATTCAGCCTTTCCTGGAAGGCTTACTTCAGGTTTTAGACTTGTTTATTTCTTGTAGTTACTTAGATGTTTTCCATGTAAACATGCCATAATACATTTACGACTTTACAAAATATTTACTACTTATGTTCTTGATATGGAATGGCAGTATCTATTTGCATTTAAAGCTCAATAGCAGAAACTTGATTAAATATAT
Source organism: Rafetus swinhoei (assembly GCA_019425775.1). Taxonomy (NCBI): domain Eukaryota; kingdom Metazoa; phylum Chordata; order Testudines; family Trionychidae; genus Rafetus; species Rafetus swinhoei. The sequence goes on along the minus strand of CM033437.1, from coordinate 180,982,140 downwards.
CTTGGACAGTGCTCAGTAAGGGTCAAAGTAAATCCTGTAGTAGTTTGTGTCCATCTCTCAAGTCATGGTTGATAGCTTACCACTGCTGTAATAGAGATAGATGTTGCTACTTTAAAGGCATGAGTTTCTAGTGAGATTAATGTGTGTTGGCAATAAAGATTCCAGCTCTACTTTTATCTTACTAGAAGGATTGGACAAATTCTTGTGCTGTAGTCTAGGAGGGGAAAGAGGGTAATTAAAATGTGTCTGCTATGTAATGTACTTGAGGGGAATGTGCAAATTTAGTACATGGATAAGTTAATTCCAGAATAAGAAGCAATACTTCTGAATTGTAGATGATGAGCTAGACGTGCTTTAGATTATTTTTTTAATTTGTACATCCTTATTCCTAGGGTAATTTAGTTATGAAAATTCATTAGTTTTTTGTTTTGTTTTTGTTTTTAAATGTAACAAATATTTAGTAGAGCCTTATAAGCAAAAAGGAAAACATTTTAGTTTTGCAGCAGCTTTTTAAAACCTAGATGTAAATTATCTATACATCCGTTTATTATTATTTTACTTCTTGCCTCTACTTATCCGTACTTAGATTGTAAATTTTTCAGAGTAGAAACTGTTTTATTCAGCTCTATGAAAAGCACCTACTATGCAGTAGGTGCTACTGTAAATAAAATGTTTCCCTTCTATAAATATAACTATATAAATTAAAACCTAAACGATAACTCTCTGCCAGCCCATCCTAACAGCCCTCCCCATTGAAGATGACCACCATCTTCTGTTTGTTCTTTCTTTATGCTGTCTCTAAAACCAGTGTCACTTGCCTCTCCATTTCTACTGCTAAAAATCTTGTGGACTTTGGCCCAGATCTTCAACCAGATTTAGGCACCTAACTCCCATTTATTTCAGTGGGAGTTAGGCATGAAAATTCTTTTGAAGATTGGGGCCAAACTCCCACTGAAATAAATGTGTTAGGTGCCTAAATTCATTTGAAGATATGGCCCTTAGTTCCATTCTTGCCATAACTATTGTAGCTTTTGCCTCTATGGCCTCTTTTCTTATCTCACTGTCTTCTGGTTGATCTCTAACATTGTTACACTTCATTTTCCTCTCCCCTGTTCAAATCCTTTCATTGGTTTTCACTCATCATTTTCTTTTAATTTCAAACCCTAAACCGCTCTTTCAAAGAGGTAAACAGCTCTGGTATGGCCTTCATCCCTGCCCCCCCCCCCCTTTTTGTTAACTTCCACTTATGTTCCTTTCATTGCACAAGCTTCAAGAGTTCGTGCTCCCTTTGTGACTTTTTCTCCCACTTCTGTTCATTTGTATTCCTTTCTTCTTAGTCTATTTTAAACTCCATTTGACCATCATTTCTGTATACCAATACCACCTTCAAACATCCTTCTGCTTTGAATCTTTCCAACAATAATCTTCAGATGTTGAGTACATAAAATTGAAAGTGTTTTATGTAAGAAGTATGCAAAAGAAAATGTACCTGGGTAGAATGCTCTTTATTAACTATTTTTTGAGAACTTAGTTATTTTTCTTTCCTATTAATAGATCTCTTCATTGCACATTCCAACTTTTCTTCAACAGTCATCATCTTTGTATTTTTCATTTTGATTACAAGTTATAATAAGCAGATTCCATGGTATTTTATTTACTTGTAAAATTCTTACACTTAAGGTGCTAGAGTAGTTATAAACATTGTCTTCAGTGATGCTTGGTGTAAGTTAGAATTGACTCTAAGGTTTAGAAGACTGAAGTTGGCTGCATTCCTTCAGGGATTTGTTACTAATCCTTTAAAAGGCTATTTCAAATATTTTTGTTTTCTGAAAGTATAAATGATTCTAGACAATTATCCTTAAAATTGTCATTCAGTACTTTGTCCTGCGGTAGTTAATAACTCACCCAAATCAGTGCTGTTTAAATATCTTGCTTGAGTGCAAATATTTTATAGTACACTTTAAAAATGTCATATTGGATGTTTAAATAGACTTCGGACTGCTGAACACTTAAGCAATTAGCTGCATGTCTTCTGAGAAAACTGCCATGAGTACTCAGGAAAGCAATTGATAAATTGGACTTTGTTTAATATCTCTCTGGGGAAAGTATACAGATAGTTTTGATTCACCAGAGTGTACTATGGGCACTTTTTTGTTTTGTTTCTTGCCTGTAAGTTTTGCAGCATTAAAAGAAATTTCACTAGTATGCTTGAAGTTCAAAGCATCTTTACTGAATGAGCTTGAGAGTTAGGTTCAGTTTCAAACTCAGGTAGTTTTCTTTTGTAACTTCAACACAATCTCTGAATAAAAATATTTTATTGAAACAAAATCACAAACTACCTGTATCTGGCTATGACATGCACCTGGTTATGAGTGCCTTCTATAAGTGAGACAAAGATTAAAATTTAGAATCCAGTTTAGCAAATTTGCAGGGGATTTGGGTAATTCCTGATGTGTGATCTGGGTCAAAAACTCTGAAGAACTTAATGTACAAGATCTGTCTGTCAAGATTTTGTGTTCATCTGTGTGGTGAATGAGTGCTTTCCAGAGGTTATATAAAATAAACATTCACTTTCTTCCATCTTCTATTAACACACATGGGACCTGTAGGCAATTGGAGGATAGATGTCCTGAACAGGAGGAGATATGGTCTTAGTTTTTCTTGGTTCTTTACATTGTAATCATTTCCACCTTCTCCAGATTTAGTGTCAACCAGCTTCTCATCTATCTTTCATCTTGCTTCGGTATTTGGATAGCTGCGAGATGGTGCAGTCTGCACTGATTTGAAAAAAATAGGGATGGAGCTGGATGGCTTCTCCATATGGCTGGAATTTAAGCCTCTGTTTCCTGATCTTTTCCAGTGGGTTTTATGAAAATATTAAATTGATAGGCTGGGGGAGTAGGAAAAAGGTGGCAGAACCCAATGGCAGAGAGCTCATAATGACCCACTAAGACTTGTATGATAAAAGTATCTGAAACAGATCAGTGTTATTCCTTTCTTTCCAGCATTTATTTCTGGGCTGAATATACTGAATGCTGCTGAAAAGCCCCATGTAGATATTTTCATGCTGCCCATCCCAAAGAGATGTTCCACCAGCATGATCCGTTCCTATCTCCATGCCATGACTGGGTTTAAAACCTAATTGTAAAAGGTCCAGAGCGTGTTAGAGGCATGACAAAAATATTCTTGGGGGTAGTTTTTCAGTTGCCATGGTCAGGATGGGGAGACTAGAAGCTTTGATATCAACAGTATCAGCCGCGGGCTTTGAGTTGGTGAGGTCAGCTTCATTGATTGATAGCTTTCTAAGACCTTATTGACTATAGTATGTGTAAGGGTGTGTGGGGAAAATTCTTTCTTCAAATGATAGACAGCCTTCTTCTGCAAGTAAATGAATTGTTAGCATTTTAATCTGTGTGTCCCCACAGAGATGTAAATAGAAATGGTTTTAAAAGAGCTGGATGTGGAGAAGACTCCCAATATTTGTTGTAAATTTAAAAAAACTGAGGAAGCTCTTTAAAGATGCACCAGAATCTGTTTTTCTGCACTGTTGGGGGATAACAGATGTATTCAGATAGCTGGCAGCCTGTGGTCAAGGAGTCAGAAAAAGAAGGGAAGCACTGGCAACTCACTAGAAGGAGGTTTGATTGGTGGAGGATTGGGGAACAATTAATCCTAATCACTTCCCTCTCGCCTTCAAAAAGCAACCATCTGCATTCAGTATAAAATGCATATCCATGCTAATTGCTGTGCTGAACAATTTGACTTGTTAATATCCAAGCAATCTGAAATACATCCTCAAGGGGTGTGATCAGCCAATGTTTTTATGACTAGTATAAGATTTCTGAAAATGCTATATTAGTTTCAGCTTACTCCAACAAACAAAACCCTCTCTCGTTGAGAGTGCACTGACCAATGGACTATCCTCTTGCTTTGTTACTTAGCCAACAATCCTTATGAATCCAACAGATGTTTCATTTCTAGGCTTGTGGGATCAGAGTCCAATTTTTCTCTTCCTTTCAAATACCAAAGAACTCATGATGGGAAATTTATTGCTGTGCACTAAAAGCATTTTATCTTCCATACTACACATTTTAGTCAGTTCTAGATTTGAATTGAGATAATGTTGGAAATGTACTGATAGATTTTAAAATGGTTATGCAATGTTGCTGAAAATGTAGGTTTGTATATGTCTCTTTTTAAAAAACCCATTAATAAGAAGGTGTCTGTGCAATTTGAAACTACTTGATGAAAACAGCATTTTATTTTGGATTTAAATATTCCACTATTGTGTATGCAGATGAAACAGGGTTTAATGCAATAAAGAGCAGAAACTGGAACTGTCTAATTCAGTGATGGAATACCTAGGCTAATGAGTGAGCTACATAGGTGTCCCTCTTTCATCTTGTGGGCCACAAAATTGTTTTAAATAAGATGGTCTCCTGGGATAAGGTAGTTTTGCTAACTGTTATTAATTAACAGGGGGGAGAACTTCTGTATGGTTTTTAATCTGACATTGTACTTTTCCTAATTACAGTATTAAGGCAGTTGAACTTCTAAATCCTAACTTCCCCCTGCATTGATGCTCCCATCCTGTTAATATGTAACTTTAGGATCATGATAATATTTCTGACATTTAGTTTACCTTTCTAAGGAAACAAACTGAAGTTTGTCTTAAAATTAGAGAATAATCGCTTAGGACTCTTTTAGACTTCTCAGACCTTTCTTGTTTTTTTATATTAAAAACAAATTATACTGTTAAATGAACCACCAAGAACTCCATATGCCTAATCTGAGTAACTGCACTGATACACTGCCATAATGCTCTTCACAACCTCAGAGGTGATGGAAGAAATGTCTGGACCAGAGGGGAAGTGGAGGGGAAGAATTCTTGGACCCTTTAAGACAGAGGTGAGGAATCTAAGGCTTGTCTGGATCCGGCCTCTGAGGCTCAGGACTCTCTCAGAGCATTGGGGAGCCCACGCTGGCATTTCAGCCCTCCTGCTGTTCCTCCTATGGGGCTGGAGCACACAAAATCTATTAGCCTGAACCCAACTGATTTTTCTGTGGGTCAGTGGCCCTCTCACCCAAAAAAGGTCTCCCATCCTTGTTTTAGGAATTGTATCCCTTTCTTTATGGGCTTTAGAAGAGAAGGAGTGAGATCCTGTCATTCATTGGCTGTACAGAAGAATGGAACAAGTCTATTGACTGCTTGGCACTCAGTGGGATGGCTTGTAAGCTTTTCCTCCTGCCCATAGACATCATCCTGCACTGTGAGGAAAAAAGCCCTCTCATATTCCCTTTTGAATAGGACTGAATTTTAGGGTTTTGTAGTGAGTTCATGCTAGTTTCCTTTTGGGGCTAATAACTTCCCCTCATTTCCTGGTTGACCAGGTCTCCAGTAGGTGAGTTAAAATGTAAAATTAATTTTGTTGCAGTTCAGTAGATTCCCAGTTCAAGGACTCATTTAATGAGGGCTTGGAGTCCCTAAAAAATTGCAATTGTAATTTGAAGTAGATTAGGAAAAGGGATCCTAAAGAAGGTAGGAATGCCTGCTGCAGTGAGGCAACAATCCCCTTACCCTTTGTACAGTAGACTTCCGATAATCCGGAACCTATGGGATTTAGGTGGTGCTGGATTATGAGATATGCCGGACTATCAGGAGGTACTATAAGCAGGTTATATATATACTGTATACATTATATACTGTATATAAAGTGTTCTTAACCCCTTTTATTGTACATACTGTATACAGTATACTGTAATGTTTTAGTTTTTTTAAGCCTTTTTTACCCTTTTTGCTCAGTTCAGCTGCTGCCGCTGTTACCTTGTGACTCATTTTTTGCCGAAGCTCACTCACTAGGCTCTTGCCATTTTGATGCCGGACTATCAGGAGTGCCGGACTATTGGATGCCGGACTATTGGAGTTTTACTGTATAAGGGAAAGGTGATAAGGTCCCGAAAATAGTTCTGAGGCCAGATTAATAGGAAGGAGAGCTGACAGGATCCATCCACCAGGTTGAATGGATTACAGTATGAAGGATAATCTGTGCTGGGCAAATTATTGCTGAATAGTTCCCAGCTATCTGTTTTAAGAAAGTTGCAGGCGAATTAAATCAAATTCCTGATCTTTTTCTTCATGAAATGTCTAAGGCAATCTTCATTCCTTCCCCTCACTCAATGTGTCCCACTTAGCACTTCAGCCTCAGTCCTTCAGTCACTTACACACACACATGCTTGAGAGTCTTCCCATTGACTTCAAGCCTGAATGTTTGCAGGATAGGGGCTTGCTACTGGTAAACTCTCCCAGGAAAAGGATCCTGTTTCATTAAGCATTTGGTGGAAGGCCAAGCACATTTTTGGGTGCTATAAAGTAATGTTATGACATGTAAAATTTGTTTTGACCTTGGTTTAAAACTTGCTTTTTCTGTTAAGTTAGGCACAAATCAACATACCTACCCACACAACTAGAATATACAATAACCCCTAATATATATTGCTCCTCATCACGACTGCTCTCATTCCCTACCCACACAAATCCAAAGATCATGCCAATGCATAACAAATCAGCATAACTGGCACACGTAATAACCTTCAAAACACATAGCCAATCACAGTAGGGCACATCCCTCATTTTTCGTCTGCACAGATCTCTCAACGTCCCCTGTGCATGTCCACAAAACACAACCAATGTACATGAGATTGAGAGAAGTATATTTGACATTTACTGTACATCTGTGCATACACAGGGCTAGGGTATCCAAAGGAAAATTTTGTAGCTCAGAAAGTGTCTTCATATTTTGTGCTTTCTCCAAAATTATGTACTTAAAAATGTTATAAACTATGGGGTACAATGGCCTAATACGTCACAAGCTGCCCATGAGTGAGTGAAAATCCCAGCCCACTTCAAATAAAACTATCCTTTCAGACTCAATATAAAGTCAGCTGTTCAGGAATCTGATTTTTGTTTTTAAAAACACAAATGTACTCCTAAAAAAACCAACTCCTTCCCCCCCAGGCCTAAGCCTCCTCAGGCTTGGCTACTCCTTTTGATTCCCTTACTTCAGTTTATGGATTCTCCCCTGCTTTGCAGCATTTTGGCTTCCTTCCTTCAAGACTTGTCTGTTTTTTTGCCAAGCTGGAATCATTGCTACTTCAGGACTGCTCCCATGAATTAGCTGTGCCACTGAGTCAAAAAATGCATTTTTACTAGGATCTAACAGGTTATAGTTTTCAGTAAAAGGCAGCCTATTACAAAGCTCAGTATTGATGATGTTGTTATTTGACATTTATATTCTGGGAATGCTTAGCGGCCAACCAGATCAAAGTTCTGTTTTGCTAAGTGCTGTACACACCTAAGGTATGATTGCAAAGCTGCACAGTAAAGGTAACTCTCTCAACACTCAGTGGATTGTTCAAAGGCAGTGTTACAGGTTAGCTTGGTATGGTGAACATTTAATTTGGGATTTGCTCTGGGGTTGGTACAGTTCTTGTCATCAAGGTATTGACAGTGAATCTGCCTACCTGCAACTCTCCTGTCAATTGCCTTTGTTGCTGAAATGGCCATAACTGGTTCTCACCACCTCCCTTTTGAGGTAAAAATGGCCAGTGAAAGGACTATTCAGGCATGCTGGGAGCATATGTAAAGTAGGGGGCCTAGAATGTTTAAACTTAATCAAAAACAGCTAAAGTTAGAAGAAGTTGGAAAGATTGAGCATTAAAATCTGTGCTTTATTGGAAGTGCACGGGCCAGGAAACAGTGACAAGAAAATTGATACTGAAAAACACAGAATTGATGTTTGTATTCTCATTCATTTTCAGCTGCTTTATAGCCACACTTTATTTTTGGGAAGTTCTGTGGCCTATATTATACGGGAGGTCAGACTAGATCATCACAATGGCCCTTTCTGGCCTTGGTATCTATAAATGCATGTATATCAAATGGCAAGACCAGATCAGAAATGAAGATACTCAAAACTGAACCCAACCAATGCCTCAATTATCACTGATTTGTTTTGGGTGGCTTTCTTGGCATGGGAGTATAATGAGATTGAAAGAATTCTGAAGTGATTATACCAGGAATGCTGCTACCTGGCTTGCAACTGTGCATGCAAGAAGCTTCAGTGGCAAAATAATATTGCCAATAATGTCCACAAATTGAATATGCATCTAGATTACTTTAATCATTTTGCCCAAGATCAGTTCAGGTGGCCTTCAACCTGCAAAAAAAGCAAAATCCCTTTGGGATTTGACCTGATAATGATGACTCACATAGAAGATGTGTGTGTTCATCTTCTGTTTGCCATTTTAATTTTTTTCATGAAATGTGATCATCTCAAAGAGTTAAAATGTTTTTACTGCTTCTAGGAAATGTTTACTGCTTCATTATTTTATTAAAGCAAATACACAGAGGATTAGTGTCTCTCCAGCCTGATTTCTGTAAGTTTTTCACTGATGTCACATGAGGTACATTGCTCTAAATATTTAAAGTCCCCAAATTAAACCTTTCTGTATTTTAGAAAGTTTGCTTAGGGATGCATAGAGTGTTGAGAGCCAAAACGTGCCCAATTTCACTAGCTAATGAGACTATGTGCCCTCAAAGTTAATATGACATAGACAATAAAAAGGGAGCAACAAAACTATACAAAACAATGCACTTATTCATATAATTTTACTTTCCCCTGTTTTCCACATTACAAACACTTTTATGAAATTAGCCTTTTTAGCATATTATGCCATTTGAATTTCCCCAATGTTGAATAGTTGGGTTGCTGGTCTCAGTGCAAATCTCAGAGCTAGCTGGATTTTGAAGTTGGAGGGCTTTTGTCAGTTCCCACTTGATCTTTTGCTTCAGGGAAAAAGACATGTTCAACAGAGGCAACTTCAGACTCCCTGTGGTTACTTCTTAGTTTTTTCAGCCAAAAGTATACAGTAAGTGAATTGCTTTTGACATCTGCTCATAGTGTGGTAGCTTGAACAGAAATGCGATTAGCTTCATGGTGTCTTAGCAGTATACCATACATTTTTTGTTAGTCTCTAAGATGCTGCAAGACTATTCATTGTTTTTAAAATTTTTCCAGTTACAGACTAACACGGCTACTCCTCTGAAACTTTTTAACATACCTGGGTTATCTTTTAAATTAGAAAAAAACAGTGTATGGTCTGGTAGCACTTTATAGACTAACAAAAGATGTAGATGGCATCGTGAACTTTCGTGGGCACAGCCCACTTCTTCAGATGACGGGAGTTATGAGTTTAGGATGTGCAGACCCAAAATAAATAGGAGAGGGGAAGGGGAGAGAGGAGGGAAAAAAAGGAGGGGGGGCTCTCCTATTTATTTTGGGTCTGCACATCCTAAACTCATAACTCGGGTCATCTGAAGAAGTGGCCTGTGCCTACGAAAGCTCATGATACCATCTACATCTTTTATTAGTCTATAAAGTGCTACCAGACCATTTGTTGTTTTTTTCTGTACAGACTAACTCGGCTACCCCTTGAAGCTTTTAAATTAGAAAAGTGTAATTGGATATTTCATATCTTCCCTGTTTCGTGCTGGAGACATTACTGCCTCTCTCCTTTCCCCTCCCTGCCAAGAAAAGCTACTAAGGCTCAGGTACCAACAAGTCTCCATCCTCCAGCAGCTAGAAGTACTTCAAGGAGGCAGTAGCCTATTAAGAACTATCAGGCAAAACAAGGAGGCATGCCTGCTTCTACTAGAGCAGTGGTTCCCAAACTTTTTTGGCATCACACCCCCCTTCTTGATTTTTTGAAAAAACCCTCATGCCCCCTGTGCCAAAAAAAAGCAGCAAAACTTGTTGAGGGAAAAAAAAAAGGAACTGAGCGGGGCAGCAAAACTTGATGGGGGGGAGAGGCTGGGTTGCCTCATGCCCCCCCCCAGAATTTCTTCACGCCCCCCCCAGGGGGGCACGCCCCCAGTTTGGGAACCCATGTACTAAAGTGTAGTTACAAGTTAAACTGGGACAAGAGAAGTGGAGCTCTAGAGCAGCTGTTCCCAACCGCCAGTCTGCGAACCCCTGTCTGCTGGGCTGTGGCACATTGCCAGGCCATGCCCCCAGCTTTTTAGCTCCACCTGCTAGGGTTCCCAGGGAATTCCCTTCCCGCCCAATTCCCTACACAGCAGCAGGGTAAGTGGGTGGCTGGTAGGCAGGTGTGCTGTGGCTGGAGCCGGGACCATGGTGAGGCTGTCCCTACTGGGGCAGCCTCACTGTGGCCCCAGTTCCAGTTCCAGCAGCTACTACATGGCCCAGCTGGCAGGGCCGCATGGCAAAGCGGCTGTCCCGGCCAGCGGGGCCAAACACCACGTGGGCCACTGGCTGACAGGGCCAAGCACAGGGCGGAGAGTGGCTGTCCCGGCTGATGGGATTAAGTGTGGGGTGGACAGTGGCTTTCCCGGCCGACAGGGCCCAGCACCGAGCAGAGAGCATCTGTCCTGGGCAGCAGGGGAAGCACGGGGTGGAGAGCAGCTGTCCCAGACAGCGGGGCCAAGTGCCGCATAGCCGCCAGGATCAAGCACTGCGTGATGGACTGCTGCCCCTGAAACCCTGTTCTGCCTTCCTGTTCAATGGGAGCCTCCCCTTGGCCTCCAGCTGCCCCCAGCCAGAATGCACACACATTATTATTAAGTGCATAGGAAAATATTAAGGTGCAGAATGTGTCAGCTCTGTTAACTACAGCCTCCTTAACTCTGGTGCAATTGAGGCAAAAGGTTTGGACTGGAGAATACTCTTTAACAAGTATTAGCAATTATTCTGTTGGTTTTTTAAAATGTGTGCAGCAGTTTTTCAAATTCTTTATTAACCATCATGTTCCCCCTCCTTTGATTTGCTTCATTTATAATGGGCTGTGGTAACAATGACGTGCATTGTGTGTGCAGATCCAAAGTAAACACGCAAAATTACCATAATGAATATGCAAATATGTCAGTGCTAGTCCACCAACAGTTTTTGAATGAGTTTGCTGGTCTGCAGTTTAAAAAAGGTTGGGAACCCAGAACTCTATGCCTCAGGTCAGGGCCTTCCTATCCATCTGTATCTTCAGTTAAGCAGTGAGAAACTGGTTATGTTTGCTTTGAAGTTTTAAAGGCAGAGGCAGCCAAATTTGGAATTTAACAGTAAATTAAAGTTAAAGGACTAGCAAGAAGCTCATTACATAAGATGCTTTGCTGTGGCCAAATTTTAATATGAAGACCTTTGAGTTATCCCTTCCACCAACTTTAGAAGCCATGACTGGTGGAGGATCTTTTTACATTCTATGAATTTTGTAAATTGAGAACTTTCCTTCTGAACTTACTGTGAGGGGATGAGGTCACAGAAGACCCCTCTTGGGAGTGCCTCCAGGAGTGCTGACATGGCCACTGCCACTCAACTTTCTGCTCTCTGGGGCTTCTCACCGCCTGGTCCTGCTGTGCCAGCTCTGCTGGTCTCCCCCAACCAAGGCACCAAGCTGAGATTACTGCTCCCTGGAGAAGCAATACAGAAACTGAATCTCTTCAGGTACAAGGAGAGTGTAGTTTTGGGCTCAGCTTCCTGGGATACCACTCCCCAAATGGAATCAAAACCCACAATGAATTATTTGGGTAAGCCCCCTTTAACAATGAAAGGGGGAATGTACACATTCATTGCTCCCTCAGGTAATAAGTATGTACACTGGGCTTGACCATAAGTAAAAGTGATTTTATTATGTACAAGCAGTAGGATTTAAGTGGTTATAAGTGAGACAGAGCAAAGTAGAATACAAATTAAAAGTAACAGAAAATGCTTAGCTAATTCTTACACTAAATCCTCAGTACGAATTTATTACAAACTCCCCCTAAAACTGTTTCTGTTCCAGGTGCACCTTCAAACCAGGGAAATCTCCACTTCCCCTGGGGTCTCTGGTTCACTCTCCAGCCAAAGACCAAAAACTGGTGTTGCCAGCCAAAGACCAAAAACTCCTACTTTGCTATTGTTTTTCAATATTCCCTTTTCGTATGGGAAATGACCTGACCAGTTGGGATGCACGTGTCACTTCCCCAGACCAACCACTGCTAAGGACAAAAAGGACAAAAAGAGGTTGTTTAACAGGCTTCAAGACATTGAGAGTAACACCTGTGATAGCTTTAATTCACACATTTAAAAACCATAAAGCACACCACACTCCATATTTCTAATTTTACACACATTAATGATGCATACACCAAAATGAGATAAACAGACCCAGTGGATCATGACATGAAGATTGATAGGTTACATGAAGCAATTTGTCCTAAGCATCTTAGATTTATGTATATTTGTGCCCATAAGTCCATTCATAAAGCATGGGGTAGGGGATCTGTCACACTTAGGTCCTATACCAGAAGTCATATCTTAATAACAGACATTATAGGCAGAACAGCTTTTCTGATGATCTCACTTTTCAGAGATCTCTCACACCAATCTAAAAAAAGTCTTTGATATAAAAATTGAATTATCCTTAAAGAAGATGAATACTCAGAAACACGAAAACATTTGTTGCCGTATATAATTTATTAGATATTACAGTAGTATAAATCCCAATTCTGTCTCATACTTTAAAAGGTCTAGTTGCTATAGCTAAAGAAGAAAATTCTAGGAGATTGAGAAGGACTGACCAGTCAGCCTGACCTCAGTCCCTGGAAAAATCATGGAGGGGGATCTTCAAGGAATCCATTTTGAAGCACCTAGAAGAGGGGAAAGTGATCAGGCATAGTCAACATGGATTCACCAAAGGCAAGTCATGCCTGACCAATCTGATTAGCTTCTATGATGAGGTAACTGGCTCCGTGGATATGGGCAAGGTGATATACCTTGACTTTAGCAAAGCTTTTGATATGGTCTCCCACAATATTCTCGCCAGCATGTTAAGGAAGTATGGATTGGATAAATGGACTGTAAAATAGATAGAAAGCTAGTTAGACTGTCGGGCCCAATGGATAGTGATCAATGGCTCGATGTCAGGTTGGCGGTCAGTTTCTAGCGGAGTGCCCCAAGGATCGGTTGTAGGGCTGGTTTTGTTCAACATCTTTATTAATGACCTGGATGAGGGGATGGATTTCACCCTCAGCAAGTTTGTGGATGACACTAAGCTAGGTGGACAGGTAGATACGCTGAAGGGCAGGGACAGGATCCAGAGTGACCTAGACAGATTAGAAGATTGGGCCAAAAGAAATCTGATGAAGTTCAACAAGGACAAGTTTAGAGTCCTACACTTGGGACGGAAGAACCCCAAGCATTGTTACAGGCTGGGGACTGACTGGCTAAGTAGCAGTTCTGCAGAAAAGGACCTGGGGATTACAGTGAATGAGAAGCTGGATATGAGTCAACAGTGTGCCCTTCTGGCCAAGAAGGCTAATAGCATATTAGGTTGCATTAGGAGGAGCCTTGCCAGCAGATCTAGAGAAGTGATTATTCGGCTCTGGTGAGGTCACATCTGGAGTATTGTGTCCAGTTCTGGGCCCCCCACTATAGAAAGGATGTGGAAGCATTGGAGAGGGTCCAATGGAGGGCAACCAAAATGATTAGGGGGCTGAAGCACATGATCTATTAGGAGAGGCGGAGGGATTTGGGTTTGTTTAGTCTGCAGAAGAGAAGAATGAGGGGGGATTTGATAGCAGCCTTCAACTTCCTGAAGGGAGGTTCCAAAGAGGATGGAGAATGGCTGATGAATGGCAGAACAAGGAGCAATGGTGTCAAGTTACAGTGGAGGAGGTCTAGGTTGGATATTAGGAAAAACTATTTCCCTAGGAGGGTAGTGAAGTACTGGGATGGGTTATCTAGGGAGGTGGTGGAATCTCCATCCCTAGTGGTTTTTAAGTCTTGGCTTGACAAAGCCCTGGCTGCGTTGATTTAGTTGGGATTGGTCCTGCTTTGGGCAGGGGGCTGGACTTGATGACCTCCTGAGGTCTCTTCCAGCTCTATGATTCTATGACTAGAACTCTTCTCAATTTAATGGTTAACCCAGCATATCCATTAAACACATCTTAAAAATGGAGCCCACTAATTTGTCAGCCAGGTTTGTCATTGATAGACTTTTGAATTCAACATTATTACAATCCAGTTTCCTGTTCTCTTTAGGTTTCTAACATATATGTTGGGTGGCAAGAATCTAGTAATCTCTATGAGGTGGATGTTGCGCTGCTTTTCATGTGAGATGTATCCCTTTAAAATATTTAAGGAGACAATCCTAGAAGAAGCAGAAGGACTGTAAGAAAAAGATATATAGCAGTTATCATCTATCAAAACAAGGTAATAAGTGCTGTAATAAATGAAATTCTTCAGGAGCTAAACAAGATAGGATTGGTGGTCAGTTATGTGGGAAAATATTTTCTTATGTCTCACATAGTACAAGGAAAACTCTTGCAGGAGAGTTTTTCAGAAATGCAGTTTCTTCTTCAAGTGATTGTTCATGTCCATTCCATATAGGTGTGTGCATTGTTGGAAATTTTTCCCTTAGCAGTACATCAGGGGAGCCCCCTGGAGTGGCGCTGCTATGGCGGCCATTATATGCCTCTGCTGGCCCTCCACCCCTTTGCTGCGTGCACACACCTACATGGAATGTACATGAGCAACACATCTCGAAGAACTACAGTTACGAGGCAAGTAACCATTCTTTCCACCTGCTTCCTTCTTGTATTCATGTCAGGAAGCAGTTCCAAGAGTATAACTGTTCTTCATACCGATCTGACTCTTTTGGAAATATCTAAAGGCATAAGTGTAGTTATTTTTCCTTCATTCTTTCATGTCTGCTGTGGTGGATGGCAGATTACATTTTGAAAGGAAATTTTGTAATAGTTGCTGTAGGAGTCCACATATATTTTGGCCTTGAAATGGATCACGTGTGAGGAATGAGCAGCCTCATTGCTACATAAATATATTAGATATAAAAATGTTCAGAGGTAGAAATAGTTGTTTAACTGTGGAACATACAAATAAACAAGGGGAAGTGGATCAGGATCTCTGTGGATAATGACCCTCAATTATTTTTAGCCTAGTATAATCTGTCTATAAACACAAGTTACTTCTTAGAAAATAGATTAGTGGTTGACTGAGCAGAGAAAACACTCTGCCAGAAAAATTGGCATCTATCCTGAAGTTTAGTTTTATTTTCTGTTTTTCACTATGCATGCACCCCAGGTCCTAAATATATATTTGTCTGAAGTGGCAGATGTCAGCTTCCAGTATTTTGAAGTAGATAATTGATCCCAGAACAAAGGGGATGCATTTTCTCTGCTTTGGGACAAATGCCCATTTTTAGCTTTATCGTTCAATTCTCCTCCTGAGACAGATATGACATTTGCAATATATCTCTTAAGTTTGTATTGAGTGATTCATGTGTTAAATTTGCTTGTTTCTGAAGAAAACCTAGCACTTGAAGGACACAGACCGACTTGCAAGTGGTGGACTCATATTCTAACAGTAGGTATCAGGAATAGAGCTGACATTTTAGAGATGAACCATAATCTGAAGGAATCACTCAAATTACACAACAGAATGTAGGGAGTTAGATAAGAGTTATACTTGGACCTGAACCAACTGTCACTTTAGTTTTCCAAGTCCAACTCTGCTGACAAGTGACAACAGTGTGCTGAAAGTGGGTGTGGAAGGAGTTGATTTTATTGAAAACCAGAGAAAATAATTTGACAGATGAGCTTTTAAAACTTTGTATTGCAGTCCTAGGTCTGATTGCAGCTTGTGTTGCTCCATCTAATAATAGCAGTTAAGAGATGACAGCACAGACACCAGTGTAGGCTAGGAATATGAGTATGTGCCTGGGGTTCCAGGTGGGCTTATGCAACTTGCACTGGAGTCTGCTTATGTTGGGTATTCCCATATGAGTTGCAAGCACACCTCTGGTTGTACGTAGAGGCTAAAAACAGGCATTCAAAGTACATAGCAGTACCCGTTGGGAAATCTCCCTTGAACTTAAATATGTCCAATTACAGTATGCATTTGAAACAATCCCATGAGATGTTATCGGGGAGATATGCAATTTACCTTTGTTAGGTCCTTTGTGGGCAGGGGATGGGGAGTTATAGAGAAAAGTAAAGGTCACATTCTTCCACACCAGCTGTGTCTGTCTTCATGTAAGGAGAGGAGATTCAGATGGGATTAGTGTAGGATTCAAATTGCACAGTGCATTACATAGTATAGTTCCATTGATTTTTATTGAGAGTAGTTACATAGTGGTATAATGCTCGATGTAAAGACGGCAGATTTTTGCCCTGAATGACTGAATGTCACAGCTTTCTAAATACAATTATAGCCATCTGGCTAAGTAAACAAACACAGGCAAAATCTTATGTCTCGTTTTCATCTATTCATGTTTCTATTCATTTAATTTTTTTTGTTTTGCTTTGTAAAATAACTGCATTTTAAGTGACTACGTTTTATTACTGCAGAACTTATGTAGTTTTGCCACGCATTTTCCGTGGTCGTAGACTGGGTGAATCTCAGAGAGTCTCAGTTTGAGAGTATTTTAATAAGCATACTAGATCTGGGTGAAGTTTTTTGGGTCAAACTATTTTTTGTTACCAAATATGCAGATTGTGTCAATTTGAAACACTTTTTGAATTTGTGCCAAATGATTTTCATAAAATCTGAGAAGTCATAATGTTTCATTTTGATGTTTTCAAAACAAAGTATTTTTCATATGAAATTAATTTTCATTTTGAAATGTACTTAAATTTTGTTTTAAAAACTCAAATGAAACAAACTTCTAAGCTTCCTCTGAGATTATTTTACTTTTTTAAGGAAAAAATTAATTTGAACATTTTCAGCACATCTAACAAACAAAAATAAATTAGCTACTTATTTAGCTCAAATTTTTATCACATGGCAGAGTGAAAATGAAGAGTATATTACAGAGATACAACACTGAGTATCTTCGAGAACTTCAGCTTGGTCAGTTGGGTGAGGGCTGATGGGCACAACATTGAAAGAGCTGGACCTCTGAAAAAAGACCAAGATTTTTAGTTACCCTAATTTATTTGAGCTAGCTGACAATGATGATCACTTTTGAACAGTCCGCAGTTTATTCGGTGTAATAATCTTCTGTACTCTATTCTCAACTGTACAAATATCTCTGTGCACTTTTTGCTGGACCTGCCCTGTGAAACATTTAAAGCTGTGATGTTGCATCCTATATTCTTTATGGAAATATGGTTACGAATATGAATGACCTAACTTGAATATGCTTTATGCAAAATACTTCACATAGCATGTCATTAGAAAAGATATCTGTTAAATATGTATATTCTGTTTGTGGACATATAATGAACAAAAGACACAAGAGCAACAGTTCAGATCTGATCATTTCAATGAAAAATAATATTCAGGGTAAATTTTGAATGCTGAGCTTTAAATACTCTTAAATAGGAAGAGTTACTCAGACCAGCAGGAAATGTTTTTATAGGCACCTTCTTAAAGACCTACAATTGTTCACATCAGAAGCTTCTTATAAGATTTTTGGTATCTTCTGTCTTAGATCTTGAGCTGAAGGAAATAAGGTTTTCTTTAAGCATCTTAACTTAAGTTTTAGAATTTTTCTGGGAAGATTTAGATATGGTTATATAGCTTTTTCATGCTTCACGGTGCCATTTTTGAGATATTAAGAGTGTGGTATATGATGTGGTTTTTGTTTTGTTTTTGTTTTGTTTTGTGCATGAGATATTCTGAGGGCTGGGCTTGGAACAAAATAACTTTACTTTTTGCCTTGAAATCAAGAGCTTTCAGATTGGCTTACATTTATTTTTTTCCTTCCTATCTATTTTGTATTATTACATATTTGTATACTTCACCAGTAGATTTCATGGTTTCTTAAGAAGAGAATAAATACAATGTTGTCCTAAGGAGCTTAGCTGTATTTATCTAACCTTGTGATCCTTCTGATTCTTCACATCTGTTTCTTCCAAGATCTGAATTCTTATAAAAATAGCTATGGTATTATCTAATAAAGTGGAAACATGATTTTTCATAATACTGTTCATTTAACTAGAAGAATGAAAGTAATCAGTATGGCAGACTTTAATAGGTGGCATCCTGTTGACTTCTGATCTAGGAGTAGAATTATAGCAGAATCAGGAACACAAGTTGGTTAGTTCCTTTCACACAGTACTGTCTGATTTGGGGGAAAAATGTAGCTCAGCTATGTATTTAGTGCCAAATATAGTGTGTAACTAATAGGTGCTGTGCTTCTATTTTTACCAAATATCCCTGGTGGGGTAGATTTTTGACAAGAAAATTACAGGATTGGTGCCCACTGTAAGATTTATGTTGATAATTGAAGCTGCTTCTACTCAATAAAACATAAATGGAGCTTAAATAACAAGGGTAAAAAGAAAGAAAGAAAGATTAAAAAAATAGCATGTAGGTACACAGAAAGATTATCACTTGGTTGCCAAGGCCATTATATCCCCTCAGGCAGTTGTCACAAAATTTGCTGTGAACGTTCACTATGTGCATTCAACTACTCATACAACTTTTGCCCCTTCTGTGTCAAGGAATTTTCCAGAAAAGGGTTACTTTCTAAAGTGTCAGCAGAAAAATCTGTTAATGGTGGGTTCTGTCATTTTAACATATGTACTGTTACCCATCAAATACATGAAAAAAAGATTCTCTTCTCACCTCGCCGATCTCCCACAGGAAATCAGAATGTCTCAATTTTCAAGAAAGTTCTGAGCCAGGTATTTGCACTGTTGTTGTTTTATGGTACTTGAAGAACAGTGCATGAAAAGAACACTGCATGTATTCAGAGAGACTTGCTTGTTTTCTTGTATCTTGGACTGTATTGGTAGCAGTAATAAAGAAGGTTGAGCACTGTATTATGTCTCAAAGTCTCAGAGGAGTAGCTGTGTTAGTCTGTAACTTTAAAAAAAGAGTAGTCCTACTGTATTATGTGTATTTTTAAATCGTCTGCCCAGTGTAACCTTTTAAATGTAGCATAGGTAATGTACCCAAAATCATGTCAAGCTTTTAAAATAATATTTGAAAATATAATACATTCAGATTAGTTAAATTTAGCGTTTTTAGATCTTCTAAAAACTGTATAAGCATTGTCTTATTTTTATCCTTCATATCTATGGTTTTTTTCCTTGAGGGATACAGGAGATATTGAGTTCCTTTGCAAGCAGACTAAAGATTGGAGGTGAGATTCCCTCTCCCCTCCTGCCACCAGTTTTGGCTCCTTCACCGTAGGTAAGGGCTTGGATGATGTAAAAAAAAATCTCCAGTTTTGACTGGGGGGAGGATTCCTGCAGCACAGGCATTATGGAAATAGCTGGAAGGCTGTGTTTCAAGGATTTCCTGTAATAGCTGTGTGGGAAATATGGCAGGGCCAGGGCCAGGAGATGTGTATCAAGGGTGTACTGCAGAGATTCTGGGCAGCACTATAACACATAAAGCAGCTCTAGGAACATGTAGTAATTTAGGCAGACCCACACAGCTGTATAAATTGCTCCTGTGTTTTTTTGAATCCAGAATTTGGAGGGTCCAAAAATGGCTTAAGGACATCTTAACCCCAGCTCTTCCCGGTCCGAGTTCTGTGCTCGGTCTCTGTGAGTATATCTACACTGCCATTAGACACCTGTGGCTGGCTTGTGCTAGCTGATTTGAGCTCACAGGTCTTGAGCAGCAGGCTGCTTACCTGTAATATAGATACTTGGAGTGGAACCCTGGCTCTGCGACACTCCCACCTTTCAGATTCCTACACTGGCAGAGTCTACATGCCAGACCATATCTCAATGTCCACATCACAGTTAAACAGCCCTGCAGTCCACACCCCATGAGCCTGAATCAGAGCTGCATTTCCAACAGTGTACACACCCAAAGTGTCTTGTCCAAAGCCAAACAGTGATAAAAGAGGAAAAACATCAGGGTTTTTCTGACTCCCTTTGACTTTTCTCATTCCTTAACAATAGATGAGCCATTGTGCATAGTTTTAGTTTGTAAAAATTATGTGCAGAATAAATGTTGTGCTTATTTTTATTGTCAGGGTTTCATAGGTTTGAAAGATTCTTTGGTTCTGGAACAGAAATGAGTGGTTGCAGAAATGAGCAAATAAACTAAATATTCTTTCATCTCACTGGGATTTTCAGCTTTAGTTAGGTTCAATGTATTTTTATACTTAATATTAATTAATTAATTAGTAATGCTAATGCAAATATGTTCTGTATGAACATACTATAGTGCCATTCATCAAAAGACCACACAGTACATTTGATTGGTGGTTGAGTAGATGTGAATTTACTTATCACGGGAGTTCATATAATACTCTCTTCTTTCACTGCACAAAGCATGCAAATCTATTTTTAACACAGTCGGCCAAAGTCCATGTCTTGGGACTGGCCAAGGGATGTTAAAACATTTAATTGGTTAAAAAAGAGTGCTTAACTGGTTAGGGGTTTTGACTCAGCTCTTGCCATCTCGCCCTGCTGTGGTCACAGCCATGGGGTCCCTCCATAAGTGTTAGATCCCGCTGCCTGGCCCTCCATGGCCCAGCATGGCTGGCCATTGGCAGAGTTCGCTGCCAAGGGTCAGTTGACCAGTTAACAAGTAACCATACAAGTAAGTTGTATGGTTACCAGTTAACGATTTAATATCCCTAAATTGGTCACTAATTGCTGGCTTATTAGTGTGAAATTTAATTTATACTAATGAATCATAGAATCATAGAGCTGGAAGAGACCTCAGGAGGTCATCAAGTCCAGCCCCCTGCCCAAAGCAGGACCAATCCCAACTAAATCAACGCAGCCAGGACTTTGTCAAGCAGAGACTTAAAAACCTCTAGGGATGGAGATTCCCCACTTTCTTGACCTTGTAACAGGTGATGAATAAAACACCCATTTTTGTATATTGTGCTTCTGCTTCATAGCCATTCAAAATACATACTACTCCAATAGAGAATTGTGACATTTTAAATTTAAATGATCAAGAATTATTAAATGCAGTGGCTAATTTTCACTGTGATAAAGTCATA
Organism: Rafetus swinhoei; assembly: GCA_019425775.1. Lineage (NCBI taxonomy): Eukaryota > Metazoa > Chordata > Testudines > Trionychidae > Rafetus > Rafetus swinhoei. The sequence continues at coordinate 180,961,155 of CM033437.1, read as the reverse complement.
TATTTATATATATATATATATATATAGAGAGAGAGAGAGAGAGAGAGAGAGAAAATATTGAGGAGGGCAGGGCTGTCATGAATTTAAAGATCTGGAAATCTTTGTAGTCTTTCATCTATACCATAGAATAGTTCATAAAGGAATGTTATACTTGGCCATCTAACTTCCATTGTCCTGTTCTCCTGTGGTATATAATGGTTTAATAGGTGGCTATGATTGCTCCTGGTCATATGGGAGTATGCAGTGAGCTTCTTCATGATGTCATCTATACGAAGCGCTTATTAGTTCACAAGCATCCGTTGTTTTGGCCCCGATGGTGGAATGAATGATATAGAACAAGGGAATAAACATTCCAATATTGTAATGAGTGTACAGTAAACTTCCGATAATCCGGCACCTTTAGGACCCAGGGGGTGCCGGATTATCAGATATGCCTGAGTACCAGAAGGGGGGCTATGAGGGGTCTTGGGGTCGGCGGGGAACTGCGCAGCATGGGAGAGAGCGGCGCTGCGGGACCAACCCGGCAGCACCCCAGCTGCTCTGCCCCCGGCTCCCCCAAGTCAGCCGCTGCTGAAACTGACCAGTGGCTGACTTGGGGAAGCCGGGGTAGAGCAGCTGGAGTGCTGCCGGGTTGGTCCCACAGCGCTGCCCCTCACCTGAGTGGCGCTGCAGGACCAACCTGGCAGCACTCCAGCTGCTCTGCCCCCGGCTTTCCCAAGTCAGCCGCTGGTCAGTTTCAGCAGCAGCGGACTTGGGGAAGCCGGGGGCAGAGCAGCTGGGGTGCTCTGCCCCCGGCTTCCCCAAGTCCGCCACCGGTCAGTTTCAACAGCGGCGGACTTGGGGAAGCCCAGGGCAGAGCAGCTGGGGTGCTCTGCCCCAGGGCTTCCCGAAGTCCACCGCTGCTGAAACTTACCGGCGGCGGGCTTGGGGAAGCTGGGCAGAGCAGTCCAATTGTCCGGCTTGCCGAAGCACTTCCGGGTTCCAGTTGGTGCCGGACTATCAGGAGTGCCGGACCACTGGATGCCGGACAATTGGAGTTTTACTGTAGTATTCTCCTTACTGATATTGCCTCATCTGTAGTTTTCCCAGGTATAGAAAGTTTGTGAACGGTATTTTCATTCCATGACCATCCACTTTCTCATGCTCCTAAGGCACTGCCTAATGAGTGTACAAAGCAGTTTACGGTACAAGTAGAAGAAAGGAACTTTGAGGTTAGTAGATGTTACACTCTAATGCCCTTGCATATATCCGGAGTCTCCAGCTTGCCAGTCCCGCCAACTTCAGATCTATTTCACATGCCCAGAAGAAGCACTGCTGTTACTGAGGCTCCCCTGCTATCTGTAAAGGTTTTTCATCCTTGTACTGTAACACAGTAGATCTTCATGAATAACTTAGCTGTTTTGTTAAATGAATAAGATATCAGAAGACGGTTATTTGACAAATGTCGCCTTATTTTGCTCAACTATAGGAAAGCACTTGCATGCTGAAATGCATTAAATTTGATCAAAATTTGAGTTGTATCATAACTACCTTTTATTACAGTACCAGATTATTGCGAATTAACAGTCAAATTGTCATATTACAAAATTCTGAATTCCATTCAGTGACAGTGTATAACAGGGATGGGCAATAATTTTTGAATGGGGGCCACTTCATGAATTTTGGAAATGGTCGCGGGCTGCTCCTAAGGGGCGGGGGGTCTCAGGCAGAAGGGGCTGGGCCTTGGACAGAAGGGGGCTATTCCCTCTAGGTGTGGTCCACCATGGTGGGAGGGCGGAGACTTCATGTGCTCCCCCACCTAAAGACCCTGATTGGCCTGAGGGTGGAGGAGCATATTAAGTCTTTGCCCCCCCCACCCCCCCCGCCAGGGTCATGCAGAACCTAGAGAGAACTGCCAGATGTGTGGAACAGCTGGTGGCTCCCTCTGGTGTTGTGCGCCCCTAGCAGGGGAAGGAGACTTTGCACACTCCCCCACCCCTGATCTTGATTGGGCTGCGGGGGGCAGCCACGGGCCGGATCCAGTGGTTTGGCAGGCTGGATTCAGCCCATGGACCCTATCTTGCACACCCCTGGTGTATGGTCATGATTAGGACAAGAAGCATTAAGCTTAAATTGCAGCAAGGGAGGTTTAGTGTGGATGTTAAGAAAAACTTCCTGTCAGAGTGGTTAAGCAGTGGAATAAATGCCTAGGGAGGTTGTGGAATCTTCATCATTGGAGATATTTAAGAGCAGGTTAACTAAACATCTCTCAGGGATGATCTAGATGATGCTTGGTCCTGCCATGAAGGCAAGGGACTAGACTTGATGGCCTCTCAAGATCCCTTCCAGTTCTAGTATTCTATGATCTAATAAGAAAACTTTGGTTTCTTTATTTTATAGGCTCCCGTCTCCGTCAAGAAGATTTCCCACCTCGAATTGTTGAGCATCCTTCTGATCTAATTGTTTCAAAAGGAGAACCAGCAACTTTGAACTGTAAAGCTGAAGGCAGGCCAACCCCAACTATTGAATGGTATAAAGGGGGCGAAAGAGTTGAAACTGATAAAGATGATCCTCGCTCCCATCGGATGTTGCTGCCCAGCGGATCTTTATTTTTCTTACGCATAGTACACGGACGCAAAAGTCGACCAGATGAAGGAGTCTATGTCTGTGTTGCAAGAAATTACCTTGGTGAAGCTGTGAGTCACAATGCATCTCTGGAGGTAGCAAGTAAGTAAAGGTTTTTCATTTTTTACGAATAGTCACTTGTCTTCATGTTAGTTATTTCTGGAAATTTAAAAGAAAAAATCATCATGTTTCTCTGAAATTAACAGCTAACTTAAAATAAAGGTAAGAACTATAATGTTGAAATTACTGAACACTTACTGGCAGAAAAACATATGGTAAGGAAACAGAGACATTTTTGAGATTTGGATATATTGGCCAGATACATTTTCATAGAAAAATGTTGCATGCCTGACTAAAAAATTATTAATCCTTTTTTCTACCACGTCATATCAAATGTAGTTTACTATTACTAGTGAGAGAGTAAAGGTTTGATGTAGCAGAGCAGAAAGTAAAGTGGTGCGTGTGTATAAACAAAAGGCAAAAAATGACCAGGTGCACAAGAGAAACCAAATGTACTCCAATGATTGCTAGTGCATTGCCAACAAACTAACTCTGGGTTTATAGTAGGCATAGACAGGAGCATATAGGTATGTTGTTCGTTTACATTTCATCAGATGTGTCCCTTCAAACATGCCTCTTTTCCATTCAGAAGAACAAAGTTAAAAGTGATCATGCATGAAAGGATCTTGAGACTTAGCATAGTCTTTTCACTAAGTCAGAATTTCAAGCTTGGATATTTTGAGGCTGAAAGTCAAATTTAGAAACCTAAACAAGAGTCTTAAACGCCCCCTCCCCCCCCCCCCCGATGAATATCCACAATCCCTATAGATGTCTGAAGAAATTGTTGTTGCCAAGGTTATTTGTGATGTGTGAGGCATTCAAATAAAATGCAGTTTTTTATGTGGTTCATAATATACTTCTTGAAATGCACATGGTGTTGAGGCCACTATTTGTTGTGTATGGAAAAGTATATATTCATCCCACAATTTCTCATTTAAAGTTAAGGAATTGGGGTTAAACCTCATTTGGTGGGGCAGTATCACTTCTGCCTATTCACTTGGCAGTTTTTAAATGTATTTGTGACCCTGTCTCAAGTCATCTTGATTAGATTACAGTGAGAATCTTTGTGACAGGGTCTGGATATATATGCAAAACATTAGTGACACCATGAGGTTTTTAAATGTCTTAATTAATTTTTGAGACAAGGATAAAAGACAAGAATCTTCTAACAGAGCTTCACATATTTGCCATAGAACGATGGTGTAGTATTAACTTCTAATCCAATACCAAATCACAGTCATCTTGACAGTGAATCTGAGTTCTGAAATGTGAGTTGAGATTTGCTGAGAGTTGATTATTGTTGAAGTCAACATCAACACTTAAAAGGAAAAGTCACTAAAATGTGTGATTAGATTAGCAAATTAGATTTTTAGCTTTGGGGTAACACAGTATTTGAAAAGATATTAACAGAACAAACAACCATGTGAAAATGCAAAATCAGTGAAGCATTTTAAATAGCACTGAAAAGTACCAGATATTTTAGGAAAAAGGGAAATAATTGAAGGCTACTGGAATACATTTACATTAAATTTAACATCTGTGAAACATAGATGTAACACTATCATTATAAACTACATTTAGACTCAGTGGTCAAAGAGAAAATACTGTTTTGATTCACTTGTCACTTGCATCCCCTTTCATACAAACAGCATTATCACATGCAATTGCTACTTTAAAAATCCTTAAATTTTAGTTTTGTCTTTTCATGTTTACACAACCTTTATTTGGTTTGCATTTAGGGGAAACAAAATAATATTTTAGTGTATTCAGTTGGTTATGCTTTAATGCTACACAAGTAATTTAACTGAAAGATGTTTGTAAAAAAAGAAGGAAACAAAAGCTTTTTATGCACTGTAACTGCTAGATATACTATAATGGAGGACAACTCTTTTCTAAGGCAGTAATTCACATTTATAAAGCACTTCCTTTTTCATCATTCTGATTGTCACAACTTATTTAGATTTCAGTCCTTTCGTAGACTGTGAATTTGTAGCCTACACTTCAAACAATAAATAGTCTTGTTTATTTTTCTAATAAACACAAAAACAATTTTAGACCAGTTACTCTGTCTCATGGCATGTTTTGCAAACAAATTCACTGCTGATCTTTGAGACAGGGACAGTCCATCAAGAAAATTTTGTTTTTACAGTAACATGTTTTTGTTTTGTTTTTTTGGTTTTTGCTGTATGATGCACGTAAGTTTTAGAGTGTCTCTAGTTACAAACGAAGAAGTTAGGGTGATATGTCAAAACTCACAATCTTATATGATGTTAAATATTAACATTAAAGGCTTTTTAAATTAAACTAATATATTTTAAGTAAATATAAAATTTTGTTCTTTCGTATCTGATGAACACCCTTGGAAAGTAAAACCTTCATTGTATCCACAGAGCAGATAGAATATGAGGAAACATGAGGCTTTCTTGTATGTGTAAGCTTACTCATCTTCTTCTCACTCCCCTGCAGGCTCCGTGAGGGGCTTAGCTACGTACTTTTATGCACAATACGCTGTATGTGTATCTTCTCTATCCCCTACTGAGGTCTAGCTTTTAGCTAGCCATGGCCATTTGTCCCTTGGTGAATAACATTGATGTAGCAATAATAACCATTTGGTATCTTCAGTAAACTGAATCAAGGAAAGTATTTCCTTCACTACAGTCTCTGCTTCCTGTGTTACTTTAAAATTGAGGTTTATGCATTACATTGTTGGCTTGATTATTGGTGTCCTTGGCATTGTTTAAAAGTGCATTATTCTCTAATTTTCATACGCTTTTCCTGTATTTATTTCCTGTTACTGGCCTTTTTAAACAAACAAAATAACTTGATCCCTCCCGTAGTACTGTGCATTAAATAAATTTATCTTCCCATATGGGATCTCGTTACTAAACACAACATAGCATTGCTTATGTCATCTTGAATCTCTTCTGTTTGATCAGGTTACAGGGTTGTGTGTTACTAAGTCAAATCACAAGCCACATAATATCTCTGGGCACCAAAAGCTTACAATCTGTCAACCATTTTGGAGAACAGTAGTGGAAAACTATAGAGTCACGTGGCACTGTCTCAGCTAGAGAAGTAACTTTGTAACTTTAACATAAGGTGATATAATTTGTGGGTCTTTACACACTAAAGCTTATGGTCCAATAAATCTGTTAGTCTATAACAGGGGTTCTTAACCTTTTTTACCTTCACACCTCCCCTGAAAGTGAACTTCATGTTCACACCCCCCGGGAGCCATTTTGTGCACAGCCTAGTCCCGCCCCCTCACCTGACAGGAAGCTAAGGAGCGTGGCTAGGACTATAAGAACTCTGCCAGGGGAGCTCAGTCAGGGCCCAGCCTCTAAGGGAGACAGAGGCCTGCCCAGAGCTCCTGACTGACGAGGCTGAGACCTGGCCTGGGCCTCCCACAGCCGCCTTCCCTCAGGCCAGCAAAGGCTTCCCTGCCTGGGCCGCCGAAGCCTGGCCAAGCTGGCCAGCAGGGCTACCCTCTGACCTAGAGGAACCCAAGGCTCTACTGGTGCCTGGCGATTCGGAGGCCTGGCTCAGACCCCGAGGCCTGCCTGAACCCTGGGACCTGGCGAACCAGCTGGACGCTGGACGCAGCCGTCCGAGCTAATTCCCAAGTCTGACGGCTGGTGGTGCTGTGGGGTGAGTGAACCCCGTTACAATGCCTAAATGAATAATATGAGCTTTTTACTTTGAACCTTTTCCTAACAAATTTATGTAATATTTGAAGATGAAAGTTGGGGGGAGGGATAGCTCAGTGGTTTGAGCATTGGCCTGCTAAACCCAGGGTTGTGAGTTCAATCCTTGCAGAGGCCATTTGGGGCAAAAATTTGTCAGGGATGGTACTTGGTCCTGCTGTGAAGGCAGGGGACTGGACTCAATGACCTTTCAAGGTCCCTTCCAGTTCTAGGAGATAGGCAATCTCCATTAATTTAATGCTCGCGTACTGTTATTGTAGTGTGTCATCACTTAGGCCTGATTGATTCGCACTGCTATTGTAGTGTGCCGATCTCTAGAAGTTAATAAGAAATTAATGTTTATAATTTTAATTCATAATATTAATTATGAAGAAATCTAAACTTTAGAATTTTATCCAGTGAGAAGGCAATTGCGATAAATTTTCTGGGAGTCACCTCACACCTCCCCTGTATCCCCTTCACACCTCCCCTGGGGAGGCGCACCTCACTGGTTAAGAACCCCTGGTCTATAAGGTACCACAGGACTTCTCGTTGTTTAATTTTATCTGGTTTGTACACAAGAGGTGTGTATCTATATCTATATCTATAGATATATAGCTATATATAAATAGGAGCCATAGCAGAATGTTTGGTTATAAAAGACTTTAACAGGACATAGTTCTCACTTTTTTAAATGGAATCTGCTTACATATCATCTGACTTTACTCACAACTGAATAAGGCTTCTAAGTACTAGACGAATCAGGGAAGGCAATGGGATAATCAGGCACCGGTAACTAGTCATCTTTCAGAGATTTAATACTGCTACAAGTCTGTCTGTCTCCCTCTTCTTGACTTCCTTAACTCTGCCTTTTGATCACTGGAGACCTACTTAAATTAGCTCCATGTTTTGTATTTGAAGAATGTAACCAGTTTCAGATTACCATGTACCAGTGACACATTCCCTGGTGGTGAAAGGTGCTAAAGAATGTGATAAAGGGCATGTCCTTGTCAAAACTAAATGGGGTAATTCTTACTATCAGTGGCAGTTTTTACAGATGGGAGCACAGAGTTGATCAGTGTTTTTCTTCCTCCAAATAAGTGGTCCAGACAAGAATCTGTTCATTACATAAAGAACTTAGAAGCAAAGGCTGTTTCTCACCCTAACAGAAGCAAAGGCAGCTTTGGAGGTATGAGAGAGGTTATCTATCAGACTGAGAGTGTTCCTCAGTTGTTTCATGCTGTTTAGAAGCTTCTCTGATGAACAGCTGTACCTAATCAAGATCAAATTTATTTAGTTGGCATTTCATTGCACAAGCACACTGACTCAACAGTTAGTGCAGCCTTTACCTTTTCATGCAATTACTCATTTTTAGAGGACCTGTAACGTCCATGAAAATAAAGATGGTTCTCAAACTGTGTGGTGTTTATTCATAACCAAGCATGGTAATAGCAGTGTCAGGCAAATGGACATGGTCAATACCTTTTTGCCTTCCTCCTTTCTGCCTACCCTTCTGAATTGTCTGGGATCTTAAGGATAACCAAACTGCTAGGCTACATCTACACTGCAGGCTTCTTGCGCAAGAACTGTTTTGAGCAAGAATTCTTGTACAAAAGTACTTGCGCAAGAGCGTGTCCACACTGCCATGTGCTTTTTGTGCACGAGCATCCATGACAGTGTGGACACTCTCTTGTTCAAGAAAGCTCTGATGGCCATTTTAGCCATAGGGGTTTCTTGTGCAAGAAACCCCTGTTGCCCCGTCCACACTGCCTTCTTGTGCAAGAGCTCTTGCACAAGACGGCTTATTCCTTGTGGGGAGAGGAATAACTCTTGCGCAAGAAGCCCTCTTTTCTGACGCTTTACTGTAAATTTACTTGCGCCAAGAACATGTGTGCAGTCTAGACACTCCACAAGTTTTTGCACAAGAGCAGCCGTTCTTGCACAAAAAGCCTGCAGTGTAGACATAGCCCTAGTATTTGGTAGACACCGGTCTCATACATCTTAATTTCTATATTGCTTCTTGCTTAGATGACAGCTATAGTTGCACTACTAGTGTTCAAGGAAACCTTTATTTCAAAGCCTCCTAAATGAAATTGCTAATAGAAAAACAGGTTATTGTAATCTGACTTTTGAATAAAGATTTGTAAAAAGACTGTTTTCTAATAACATTATTTTTCTACAAGCTAAACTAAACATTACCTCTAATTTTTCTAACAGAATGCTTCTCCCTACTAAACTAGCCTGTTTGTTTGTAGTTTAGAGATGGATGGTAATTCAAATACTCTTTATATTTAATACTCAGCAGTACCTACAAAGTATTCTGACTTGACAGGATGTGACATCTTTTATTGAGGGTATCTTCTTACATGGCTTGAGAGATGACCTGATATCTCCATCTAACTATAGTAGACTTCCGATAATCCGGAACCTATGGGATTTAGGTGGTGCCGGATTATCAAATATGCCGGACTATCAGGAGGTACTATAAAATGGTTATATATATATATACTGTATACATTATATACTGTATATAAAGTGTTCTTAACCCTTTTTATTGTACATACTGTATACAGTATACTGTAATGTTTTAGTTTTTAAGCCTTTTTACCCTTTTTGCTCAGTTCAGCTGCTGCCGCTGTTACCTTGTGACTCATTTTTTGGCGAAGCTCACTCACTAGGCTCTTGCCATTTTGATGCCGGACTATCAGGAGTGCCGGACTATTGGATGCCGGACTATTGGAGTTTTACTGTAGTCTCTTTAAGGGACTGATATCCTCACAGCAGTTGGTATAGGGATGGTACTTAAAAAATGACATGAAAAAAGCATGACTCACTTTTGATTTGTAGGTTGAAACATAGTTATTGTACCTGTTCTGACTGTAGGTTCAGCTCTGGAAATAACTGAATTTCTGGAAGGTTAATTGAATAATAATGGACTAATAGCCTTTGCATTGTTGCACTATTCTAAAGCAATAGTTGAAATTAACCAGTAAAATAGTTCCAATTTTGACTAGACTTTGTGGCCCATTAACAAACTGGTGAGTGACATATCCGTACTTGTTAAGCATATTAATTTAATTTAATTTAATTTAATGTGCTGGTTACATTCACTTTGGGAAAAGTCTTGTTAAGCGCTTTGCTCTGTAAATTACTGTAATATGGTCCCAAAACTGCATTGCAGTTTTATGGCACGACTATTTACTGAGTTAACTTTGAAAAGATTTTAGATTTTCTTTGCATTCTAAATTGGGAAAGCAATAATAATAATAATAATAATAATAATAACCTATGGTCATGGTAACTTTTCTCAGAATATTACTTAAATTCTTTAATGTTAATCATATGGATGGAAGACATTTGAATAGAACTGCTTTCTTTCTTTCCTCCCAAAGTTTCAGACACAGGAAAAAGCAGATATCATCAGAAATTTTAGTGAAGCTATACCCACAAGTAATGTCATTAACAAAAGTTGCTTAAGGCAATACAGGCTCCATAGCACAGTTGTTGGTAATGCTTTTAAAAACATTTATCTATGCTGTATTTGCCTTGAAACTAAGTGTAACTGTACAGCTGTAACAACAACTGAAATCCTGGGTTACTAGAAGCTGTCAACTTCTAAAGCATTTTTAAAATGGGATGTAATATCATTTAAAAATCTTTCTTTCTGTGCAACAATAACACAAATTGTTTGTGCCTTCTATTTACAATTTAATATGTGTTGACTGTACTTCAGAAAAGCAAAAGCGAGTACATTAGCTTGTTACCTTCATACAGCTTTGGATATTTTAAAAGTATTGTCCTTGATCATTCTAGTCAATAGCAGAATATACAGGTTGTACGTCCCTTAACTGGGACTCCCTGGTCTGGCAACATTCATGGTCTGGCATGGGCCATGGATGTTCCTAGACCACAGAGACCAGGAAGAGGAAGGTCCGGTGACGGGGGCAGGCATGCCGTAGGGGGCACCGGTGACTCAGCCAGGAGCCCAGAGTGTATGGAGGGTGGGAGGGGGCAGGAGGGTGGACAGAAAGCACGGCAGGGAGTTCTGGCCCCAGCCAGGCTCTCTAGTTCCAGCAGCCAGTGAGCTCTGGCCCCATCCCCATCTCTGGAGCTCTGGCTGTGGTCTAGCACCAGAAGCTGGGGAACCCCAGCCTCAGCAGCAGCCAGGGAGCTCTGGCCCAGGCCATGGAGTAGTGGCCCTGTTCCTCCACCCTGGCTGCAGCGCTCTAGCCTAGACCATGGAGCCATGTGACTGAGGAGCTGTGCCCCAGCTGCGGACCTCTGGCTGTGGCACTCCGGTCTAGGCATCAGTGGGGCCAAGGAGAGCCCCAGGCAGCAGCGGGGGCAGGCTGGAGCCCTAGTCCGGTGGCAGCACGGCCACGAGGGGAGGAACCTTCCCTGGTCTGGCAAATACCCTTGTTCGGGACCAGTTAGGTCCCAAGGGTGCGGGATTAGCGAGGTCCTTCCTGTATTATCATTGAGAGTTTGAGTCTTCAGTTCTATGCTTTACCTCCTTCACTCCTGTTCTCCTCAAGAACTTATTTTGCTTTGCAATGAATTCTAAACTCCTTCTCTATCTCCTGCTCTCCCCCAACATTCTATGTAATTTGGCAGTAGAATTACATTGGCAGTAATTAAAGCTGAAGTAATTCTGGAAGCTTAGTACTATAAGGAAATCCCATCTAACTGTCCTTGGCATAAAACATAGTTATCCTAATGAGAATGGGAAAATTAATCAAAAACAGGGGAGCAACTAGCCTTGGCTGGGGAAAAACTAATTTCCTTGAAACTTACTGTTACATTTCTAAATACTGATACATTGTATATATAATTGAGCTATTATATTTACAGCAAATCCCTGAAAGTTTGAGAGGTGATTATTGTACTCTAGAGGAGTAAAACTATCATCCTTTCAGAGCTAAACAGCTGTTATATGCACAGAACTGCATAATTTAGTTCTGTTTTTTTTAAATATAAGGAGAGTAAAACTCTTAATAAAATTCAAACTGTTTAATTAAATGCCCCTCTCAAATATTGTTGTGGACTGATTATGGGTTAGGCCTACCAAAAATGAACAAATGTTTTATAAATTAGGAACTAATGTCAATTGAGAGCCTGAGGACTCTGTCTGGGGGAAAAAAGGGGAGGTTTGACTTACCCTCTTCCATTCTGGAATTGACTTGCCTTCTCTTTTTTTCCATGACAAATTTGAGGATGTGTGCTATCCCTTTAAATCTACAATGGGAACACCAGCAAAAGGGAGGTCTAAGGTAGGTTCTAGAGAGTGAAGCTCTGCATTGAAAAAAAAAAAGACTATGTAGCCTTATTCTGATGTCTGTTTTCCTTCTCCCTGTAATATTCCCAGTTCAGTGTTGAGAATAGTTGATTTTGCGATTCTTCCCTATTGTCACTTGCTATGGTATGTAAATCTCTACCCTCCAGAAAAAATTCATTTTGAGACTACAGAATGGTAGAATGGCAGAATTAGTACCTCAGCAGATTCAGAACTAAAATAAAATGTAGCACAGACTGTGTGAAAATACTGATCAGCTCATTCATTTATGGACTAAGGAATAAAGCAGAGGGCATATTCAAAAATAAGTAAAATGCTGTAATTGAAATTTAACCATTAAAATGTATCCAAAATCATGCAATATTCTGGTATGGTAAAATTTCAGAAATAAATCATGTTTAATCTGTCCTCAAAAGGACAAACTGTATGTGACTTGCCTAACGTGATCTAAGATAATCCACAATTATCTTAATTAAAACAATTGACTGTGTACCTAGTATTGGCATTTAATGATCTCGATAATGGGAAGCTATGCCAGTTAATGGTTATATCTGGAAGCTCCTATCTTTCCAGATGACTTTCCGGTGTTGCGACCAGATATTCCTAAAGCAGAGAGAGAATCTTTGGTGAACATGTCAGTTTCAACTTATTGCTGCTTGGAATTGCAATGAGCAGTAATAATAGAGATGGACACTGTAATTCTTTGTGGAGAAGGAAGACCAAAAATGGTGGCTTAGGAGGACTACAGAAGCAGAGACCTCTTTTTCCTCTTTTATATCTTTGTTGCACTCAGAGGAGCTTGAGGAGTAGGGAGAGGAGACAAGGAAGAAAGGTGCCCGATGAGAATTGGTTGGGACATTTTTGTCAGAAAATGTCAGTTCAGCAAAACCAAAAAATGTCATGGAAATGCATCATTTTCAAATAAATTTTTATTGGGAAGATTTCTCAGGACCAGGAGAGAATTTCTGGTCAAAATTAGGGCATTTTGCTCCCAGAATAACCAATAGCTTGGTGGTTAGAGCACTTATCTAGTGCATGTGAAAGCGAGCATCTTGAGCCTGGGTCTCCAACATCCCAGGTGAATGCCCCAAGTATTGGATGATTCCATTGTTCAGAAATGGGGATATGTTCTCTTTTTTTGAGGGGGGAGGGGCTAAAAATGTCTAACGGTCTCTGTTTCATCACAGTGTGTCATTTTAGGCAGATCATTGGAGCTAGATCTGTTTACTGGCCCTCAGAATCACAAATCTCTGAATTTTTTCAGAAACAATGCTTTACTGAACCAAGTTTGGCTGGGAGGGCAGAGGGGAGGAGATGCATGTTACCTTTTTGATCATGTCCCAATTTCAGTTCCACTGTTACCCTTCTCTGTTATATGAGAAGTTACTGGCAAATATTATGAAGGGCTATACGAGCAAAATGCTGCCTTTCTGGTCCTTACCATTAGTTATCTAGACCCTTGTTCCTCTCAATCCTACATTTTCTGATATATTTTCCCATAGTATTGAGGAATCTTGATGTTAACCAAAATTTAGAAAGATTAATTATGTTAAGATAACATGACTGGAAAACACAGTTCTTTGGTCTGTCAAAATGAGGCCATAGGTTCTGATCAATATTTACGAGAATATTTTGTGTAAGTCATAAACCTCAAATAATGAAAGCAAGATGTTTTTTAAAAAGAAAATAGTCTGTTTATTGTCTCTGGACGAGTAATTCCCAATCTGTGGTCCACGGACCTCTTGTAGTCCGCAACGGTACTGTAGAGGGTCTGCAGAAAGTTTAAAATAGAAATTAAAATAAATGTACAGTGTATAAAAACACTTATGTATTTTAATTAATACATATTCGTATGCAGCTATATTGTTTTAGGGGTCTATAAAATTTTCATAGATTGAAAAGGGGTCTGTATGCTCAAAAAGGTTGAGAGCCACTGCTGTGGGCCTTAAAATTTCCTGAAACAGAATTGCACTGGTTATAAAGCTTTACATCTTTGTGTCTGTGTAATGCTCAGATGACAATCATCTGACCAAACTTGGATCCAGTATGTAAATTGATTTCAGCTGATTGAATTGAAGTTGAAAGAAATGTAATATGGAAATTGCCCCTGCTTCTCTCCCCATGGTGGTAGATACTTTTCTACGTCATCTGTTAAGCAGTGCATAGTCAGCATATGGCTGTTTTTCTCCTATTTAAACTGTTTTCTCCTGGGAAAGGGAAATTCCCCTCAGACCAGACAGACATCTGCTGACTCTCTCTCCTACCAGCAAAGCCACAGAAAAGATATCTTTCCTGTGATTAAAAGAAATACGTCTGGAGGCTTTTAGTTTTCATTCAATTAATCAAAGATTAAACCCATGTGGACTCTCTGAACTGAGCTTCTTTGTGCTTTCTCTACTGCCGTTGATTGGAACCCTTCTGCATATGTTTTGACTGAAATTTAAGATTTTTACCCACATAAATGTTTTAATGCAAAACTAATGTGTCTTCATCAGAAAGAAGAAAATGATTTAGTAATTAGAAAATAAGAGTATAAAATGCTGCTACTGAGTTTTCTTTCATATTATCTCATAACTTGTTGCATATTTTAATTAAAAATTAAAATGTAAAGGCATACAATGTGATGAACTTCAGATTTTGTTAAGTCCATGTTTTTTAACAAAATCAAGCCTTATAGATATATTAGAGTCATACAGTTTAAGGCCTCAAGAGACCAGCAGCTCATTTAGTCTTCCTTTCTGTATATCTAGTCTGATTTCTTCCAAATTTTTGTTGGCATATAGTTTTAAAAATAGTGCTACTATTATTTTCACTAAGAATGTCTGTAGCTTCTATCTTAATTCCTCATCCCAATGTCATACTGCAGAAGAAATATTGTTTTAAATCTTTCAGGTTTTTTCCCTTACCTCAAAAAGTGAATTATTTTTCTTCCTGATGTTTATAAAAAATGTTGACTGAAAAAGTCATTAAGAGCAGGGTTTACTTGAACAGATTCTCTGAAAACTAGTGAGTCTGTTTATACAGACTATTTATCTGAAGATAATTTGGTTGGCTCCAGTTTTATTAGTGGAATTAGTTCTGTGCTATAGTCTGTAGCATGGTTTTGAAACTGCAGAGACCCTACTGATAACTTTACTTTCTGAAGGCATTTGTACACAGCTGTGCTTTCTCTTGCACTGTTCTGATTAATAATTTTATGTTTGGCTGATGTATTGATCTTTCTTTGAAATGTACTTAACTTATAGCAACCCATCTAATTTTCTGAATAGCTATGAATCCCATAATTAAAATATACCTACAGCATAAAGAACTACCTTTTGATAAATATCTACTCGAAAACCTTTTTTTTTCCCAGCAGCATATTTTATAGTCTACTAAAGATTTTTGAAGATAGTTCCTTAAATTTCATGTAGTACGTTATTTCTATCAAAATTCTAATTCATGTGCATTGTTTTTATGCTATGCTTCTACTGCTGACTTTGACATAATTCCTCATATTTTTCTGTATCCAATGTTTCCATTGACATCACTGATAATTGTAAAAATGCACAGGATATCTTGGGGAGGGAAGAAGTATAAGACCATAGATAATGAACCAGACATTTAAAACTCTCTGCTCACTCAGTCTTTGCATGCTCTTCTGAGATTGAAAAAAAAAAAAAAAAAAAAAAAAAGTTACTTTCAGGTTGATGTTGTAGTCTTCCTTGTATGTAACACCTTCTATTTAAGATTCTTAAAGTACTTTCGAAATGCTTTCCTGAGGTGGGAAGGTCTTATTACCCCCTTCAATGGAGAGAGAAATGTAGGTACTGAGTGTTTCAGTTATGTGCTCAATGGTCACTTGCAGTGTTCCCTCTAAGCTGTGCAGCAGCACACCTTCACAGGTGATTAACCAGCCCCAGTCAGAGCTGATATCACCTGTGAAGCTGTGCTGCCAGGGAACACTGATCCCTGGGGAAGTTTGGTAGAACTGGAAATAGAACACACAATTCTTTGCTTCCACTCTTGCTTTACCACAAGACTACTCTTTCTCTTTATGCTTAAGGAAAATGTAAAAGGCTTTTAATGGTTACTTCTAGCACTAATTGAAGGTTATGTGCAATGTTGTTTGATATATTCACAAAAGCAGGTTGACCTCATTCCCTTGGGGTGGTATTAGGAGGCAAAATTAGTTTTCTTACTTATAATTTCCATTTTTCTTGGTATTAACTTATTTAAGTCTTTTTTAACACATAGGTATTTCTGTCTGATTCTGTGGAATAGGGGCATGTTTCAAAGTTAAAGAGGTATGAAACTATGGTTGATATTACAATTTAAAATAGAGAAACAAATACAACTATAGTATGGTCATATTTGCAGTATTTATACCTAAGAAGAATATTCTTCCTTGTCCTGATCTTTTTTTAAAACAGAAAAGAAAGGCATGCTAAACTAAGCTTGTATGTAGAATAATAGCTAAGCAACAGGAGAGTCTGTCCAGAACAATCAACATTTAAAGATAAAAACTAATTTCCCTTTCTTTTTGTGATCTGTCTCAGCTCTGTCTGTACTTTATGGAAGGTAGTGAGCTGTGATCATTGTCATAGGTGGTAATTACATAGTAAACGGGTTAAAATATTCACAAAAGTAAAATGCTGGCTCAGGTTGGGGATATGATGGTTGTTCTTCACTACTGAGAACATTTACAGACAAATTAGTTGGCGTGGTAAAGTAGTATAGGGACAGGTCAGGTATACATATTGACCTGCATCACTTGGTAAGATGCCATTGTGGGGTTCGACTCATCACTGTGATGCCTCCTGTTGGTTGCCTTGAGGATGGCCTCTTCAAGCCAGTGTGCCCTCTTCTGATGTCATTTGGCACTTCTGCTCCAGGGACCCATCTCACTCCCTGTGCCACAGCATCCTCTTTATGACACAGCCATCACACTCTGTGTCCCCCCCTTCTAGGGAACACTATCACAGTGCTTCAGCCTAGCCACTTCCTTAGTGGCGAGTGGGGATGAGGAGGGATCCAGGCCTAGACAGTACTCTGGGTCCTCTGGCCCAGGACCTGTAGATGCCCACCACCTGCTGTGGCCCCTCTGACTCCTTTGTAGATCTCCCTCAGTCACTTCCCTGTGGGCCCAGCACTTGCCTCAGGGCCTACAGATCCCTTCAGCCTCACTGAAGTGATGTCTTGGGCCATGCTGCTTCCTGCAGTTCCCCTTGGCTAGAAATGGCAAATCTGAGCCAATGGGAGTTGCGAGGCTCCGTGGTTGTAGACCCTTTAGGCAAAAAAAGTGGCGTGGGCCCTCTAGCAGCTTTCCTAAAGCAGGTCCGAAGTCTACTTTGGGAAACACTGATCTAGCAGAAAAAGGCATGAGATCCAGTGGCTGGAAACTGAAGCTAGAAAACCTGGGACTAGAAATCAGGTGGAGATTTTTAACAGGGCAATTAACAATTGGAACAATTTACTTGTGAATATAGAATATTCTCTATACCTTGAAGTCTTTAAGTCAAAACAGGGTATCTTTCTAAAATACATATCACAGTTCATAGCAAAGTTATAACCCAGATGCAGAAAGTACTGGGTGGGGTTCTGTGGGATTGAATCATCTGTTACTAGATAACCATAATGATCACTTCCAGACTTAAACTCTGTTACCCTTGAAAAGGATGCAAGACAGAGCCAAGTCCCAAAACTACTTTGCTAAAACCGTCAGTGTTCACCTAACCCCCTCTTACACATATCCCTGTCACTCCATTGGGCAGCAAAGTGAGATGCAGAAAAAGCTGCAGGAATAATTTTTGTGGTGCATTGACATAGGAATGGTAATTTCTGTGGGAAAGTTCTGGTATCTATTCACTATTCCAAAAACAAAATTTCTTGTGTGATTCTAGACGCACAAGAGCTCTTTGTTTCTGTCTGTGGTAGCACTGATAAAATCTTGGCATTCCACTGCTAGACTAGAAAATTCTCTGCCCTCCCAAAAATTCTTCTGTGAAGATGCTCCATCTTCCAAGTGGAGACAAACCTGGAAGAGAATTACCAGGGATAAAGTAAGATAATTTTGTTCATGGGGATTGTAGCCAGACATGAACCCCCCCCCCCATTTAACATCCATCTTTGTCTGCTTGAAAACATACAGGGCACACAGAGCAGGAAAACAGCATGATCTTTGAAAACCTTGGAGCAGGAGGTTTAGATATGCTGGCTCAGTGACCATGGACAACTGTAAGCAGAGATAAGAGCGTGGTCAAACTAATTGCTGACCAAGAGTCTGCAGAAGAGTGCCCTTGACTTAACCCATATTGATACGAACACACAGCCGTCCACGGGGGGAGGAATCTCCCGCCCAGCAAAGAACATCCGGCACTCCTAATTTAGATATTTTCCTTTCTTACAAGTGTAAATTATTTTGAAATTCCCTTGTAAGAACTGGCGCCACAAAACGGACCAGTACAATTTGGCATTTTAAGATAAGAAAGAGAATACGGGCCCCCAGGGGTATAAAGACGGGCCCAGCAGCACACTTACTCTGAGTGTCAATCTACCATCTATCTGCTGGTCGGATTAGGTGTTTGACCTCCCGAGGTTCCAGAGGGGCGCCCGCCTCGTATCCGTCTTTCCGAGGAATTGAGGACCGACCTGGCCTGACCGCTGGAGTCGAGAGGCACAGAAGGGGTAAAATTGTACCTGGATGTGGTCCTTTGTCTTAAGTGTACACATAGATTTAGAGCTCTTTAAAGATTAAGCTGTCACTTGGTACCATTATTTCTATCTTCTATCTTTACCTTTTTTTTATATTCCTGTAACCATTTTAAGATCTATATATATATATTTGCTAGCATTTAAGAAATAGAGCAATAGCCATTGTAACCATATGATTTATAAGCTTGTTTAATAAACCTGTAACTGTTTAAGCTTTAACCTGACTCCTTCAGTTGCTGTAATAGAACCAAGCACAATTTAAAAGAACTTCAGCTGGTCATAAGGGACAGGTATAGGAAGAGCTGAGCGTTTGGATCTGTGTCACTCCCAGGTGACAGGTCCGTTGGGGCACCTCTCAGTCTGTCCTAGGCTGCCCGCTGCGAAGGGATTTTTGTATCCTAGCAGTTAAAATCTGAGGTGTAATAAGCTCTTCCTATAAATAGGCGTCTGTTGATCTGCTGGTCACCCTCTGCGACGGGACTTCGGTCCTAGCAGTAAAGACACGGACGTTAAACCTTTTCTCGGAAACACACACACACACACTGCCCTGACCGTCGGCTGACAGGGATCAAAAGAATTCCTTGAAAAAAAAGCTGTTTCATAGTTGATAGAAGAGGAAACTTCTATTACTCTCCTTCATGAAGGCAGAGAGGCTGGAAGGGTGTTGTCAATTCAGTAAATATGTCAGAGGGAGCATTCCGTTCCATTTAAGAATTAAAGAAACTCCATCTCCTTCCTGTTGGATTGAACAGCAATAACTTTCATCCAGAGCAATGGATCCATCATAAGGGATTTTTGCAAGCTTTTTAAAAATCACATCATGAACAGATACACACTTATTACATATTTAAAAACATGGTTTAGTGAACTAATTATGCTATGTAACAACAGATATATTTTAATCTGATTTTAATAGGGGGATTGCCATGTGTCAAAATCAGTGAGTAGACTCTTTCAACAGTGTGGTGCTGTCTATTGTAGTTTGGATCAGAGAGATACTTTGGATCAGAGAGATAAAGTAGTGAGTTTGCTAGGTTCTTTCTCCATATTAACTTGCACTGTGTGAATAGAATTTAAGTAAAGCAGTGTTAGGGTTTATTTTATTACTGTCATTTACTTTTAAATTATGAAATCAGTTAAATATACCACAGGAGGAGGAAGTAAGTTGCCTTTCAGAATTGTTTTTGCTTCCTAAGTAAAAGTCCTGTGTTCATAAGTATATGTATGCATACATCTCACTAATCAGTAAATCCAAAAAAGTAAGGTGAGAGAATTGGTACTGAAGTGTCAAGTAACTTGGCTTGTTGGAAACTAGCGATAGTTTCCAATGCATTTTTCTTACTTTGATAAATATTAACTCCTCAGATCATAATTTAATAGTATATAAAATTAGGATGTAAAAGGTTAACCAGTTAACAAGTAAGCCTAACCCTTAATGGATGAGGCTTACTGGTTCCTTCCAGTTAACCAGTAGGGGCTGGAGCAGCTCCAGTCTGTGCCAGGCCTGGCAGGTGCCACCCACTGCTGCAGGTTACATGCTGGCTCTCTAGGATCAGGGCCGGCCCAGGGGGATGGTTGCAGAGGAGGGCTTCTCAGGAGCAAGGCCAGCAGCAGCTTTGTTCTGCAGAGAGCACAGCACTTGTAACTGCTATGATTTTTAGCATATACGCAGTTACCTTTTTTACTTGATTTTTACATCCCTACTATAAAATGGGAAGATATTTAAAAATAGGGTGATTTCTCACTCTGCATAAACCATTCCTAAATAGGAATGGGGATGTGTGTGTGTGATTTTTGTAACATAACTCAGCTTCATATTTCTGAATAAAGTGACAACTAGAAGGGATGACTAGCTATCTTACATACATCTGAAAACTCCTTTTTTTTAGCCACAGTTCAGTTACTGTCTCTTATATTTTTAATTCAGCCTGATGGCATTTTGTCAACCTGTAGACCACCAAAAAGACAGGAAACATGGAAAGTGACTGGTCACGCATTACAATCATGCATAGCAGGTTTGTTTTAAAAGCTCTGTGCCTTGGTGCATGCATATTACACAAAAAAGAAACCTTTTATTCTTCAGTCACCTCTGCCTGTGGGTGCTCAACTGCATCAGATGTGCCAGCTGGACTTTTCAGAGGATTAAAGTCCTTTTGCCCAGCAGCAGGAGCAGAGAGGCACTGAAAACTTTTTTTTTGGTCTCTATTTCATGTAGTGCTGTTTTCTAATCAGTTTTGCTTCTTTTCCCCTTTCAAATGTTACTTATTTCCTTTATTGGTGGGAGACCCCTTTCAGTATCTGCAGTCCTTCCTTCCTTAATCGAAGATCTTCTGTCTTGAAGTTCTATTTCAGCACCTCAGCAATTCAGGAATCTTCACAATCTACAAACCAGACTTTGGCAGCTGAACTGCTACAGTCCTTAAACATACATCAGCTCTCTTCACATAGCAGCTTGTCAGAGGAAGGCTAGGCAGGGGAATTCCTATCTCAAGATTTTCTTGGAATCCCTAATGGCAGCTGTAGCCTTGGCCTAGGAATAGGATCATTACCAACAACAAACCAGGAAAGCTATTATTTATGGATCTGTGTCAGTGAGATAAGGCCTTGTCCCATCCGTTATTTCCCAAGATATTTTTTAGCTATGTTTGATTGCCTTATAGAAAGCAGTAACTGCTTTGAAAGTAAATGGAGGATTTTTCCTGCTAACTTATCTTGTTGATCATAAACTCAACATAGTATGGTGGAAAAATCGTGAAGCACAGGAATGAAGAGTAACGTGCAAGCAACTCTTAATTCCCTTAATCGTTTGAGTTTTCTTGGCCTCCTTTTAAATGATTCAGGGAAATAGAAATTACTTCCTTTTAAGAATCTTGCACTAGTAAAGATGATTTGTTGTGGCATATGGTTCAGTGTGTCACGAATTCATGATGCCTTATTTTTATCTGATTGAATCTACTGCAGTTATACCTAATAGACTGATGCCTGACTAGAAAACATCTCTGAATGATGCACTGCATAGTGAGAAGAATGAATTGAGTAACCACACTGGATTATTGTGAACCTTTAATAACCCGGTTTCTTTCTTTAGTTTTGACAGTAGGTAATGCCTTTTTGTCAGTAATTGTGACTCTTCAGGTCACTCAGTTTTGCAAAATAGGTGGGATTCAGCACTATGGAATTACAGTATGCACCTCAATTTTTTAAATTGCAATTGTAAACAAATTCTGCTGCTTATCAGAGATTATGAATGGGACAGGAGTGCGTATATGTATATATAATTTATATAAAATAGCTTATTCTAACATAAGCACAGCCTCTGAATGCAGCACCATTACCAGGAGTGCTGCAAAAGTAACAATAGCAATACCATGCCTGCTTTAAAGCTCTACCCCATTGGTTTTTTTCCTCATTTGTAATGTTCCCTTCCCTGGCTCTTAGTCCTAGATGGCTGCCTTGTTCACTCCATCCTGATTATGATCCTGCCCCAAACTTTCCAAGATCTTTTTAATGTACTCTCGGGGGGGGGGGGGGAAGTGTGTGTTGCCAACCTTAAAAAAAAATATGCAAAAACTTGAACTCTGCAAAGTAAGCTAATTTAAAACCAAATTGCAGTGGAGGCTTAATATTGCCGAATTCACAATTTCCACACTATTATGAATGAAATAGGATTTTATTAATAATGAAAGAAGACTGAGTCTCTGCTTGGAATTATATATAGGGGATCACTTCAGCTTGAACACTGTTCCTGTCAAAGAGCTATGAAGGTGAGGGAGTAGATGTGCTCAAAAACTGGGGCATTTTTGATTCCTCCAAGGAGAACTAGTCTATCTCATTCAGTTTACTTGACAAACAGCATATGTGGCATTTGGGACACATGCACCCCTGAATTCACTCTTCATTTTTCTTTGCTTGCAGCCTTTTCTCCCTTAACTTGGGGCTTGCGTATTTGCAGAATTGCACCAGCTTTAACTTAAACTGAGATATTTAAACTAATTTGGTGAAATGGGTGCAAAAGGCTGCACGGAAATTCTTATTTCAGTTCAGATCAAGCGTTTTTTTCAGATAAGCTTAAATTGGGTTAGGAAAAGCTTTAAGATGAACGGAAATAAAAGTATCCACATGTACGTGGTGCAAGTTTAGTTAATCTGTTGTTCAGGTGGCTCTGGGGTCAGCCACGCCAGCAAGCTATGAGGGCGTCCCAACAAAGGGGTGCTGGAGCAGTTTTTGCAGTGGGGGTGCTGAGAGCCATTGAACCAAACTGTAAATCCTGCATATAATGAAAACCACTTCAAGCACTCCCCCCTTCCCTTTACTTCCAGCATCTGTGGCCCCACAGTCAGCCACGCCAGCGCAGCTGAAATGGCTAACTCTGGGGACCATCTGAGCAGTGGTCCTGTGGTGACAGAAGGAGATGCAGCTTGGAAGCTCCCTGGGGCTTTTTCCCCAGCAGTTGTTGCTGTGGGTCTCCTGAGGCTCTGCTCCTCCCTCCCCCCTGGCAATTCCCCTTAAGATTCAATCAGGGGCATACATCATGGACAGGCCACTGGCCATGATTTTTTGTTTCTTGTTTATGACCTGACTTTTACTAAAAATAGCTGTGGTTAAATCATAACCTTAATCATGGGCATGAGACAATATTGGAGATGCATTGCTAGGATTTTGTATCAAATGTGCACTGTTATGCTGTTTCGATAATCAGGTTATTTTGTTATGAACATAGTTAATAAACATGCCATCTTTGATTTTAGACCTGTGGCTTTCAACCAGTGGTCCATGAACCCCAAAGGGTCTGCAGATTATGTCTAAGGGGTCATTACCATAGAACAGTGCGTTTTTAACATGTGATCCACAGACCCCTGGGAGCCCGTAGCCTAAGATCTCTAAAGGGCTCCACACCTCCACTGGAAACTTTTATGGGTCTGCAAATAAAAAAAAGGTTGAAAACCACTGTTTTAGATTGTTACTAGACTGCCTTGGCTAACAGTTACTATTTAATCTGTACTCTTAGGAATGTGTGATCAGGGATGGTGTGTACCCTGATTCATTCAGGGTGGTAACAAATGTGCACAAATTGTATATAAATTCACAATCCTGATTTTTAATTTTGTAATAACTGCTAAACTTCTCTGTAAAACTTCTCCTTTCATTTATAATGCACCAGGACTTTTATATATGTGTGTCTGTGAATACATACAGATTTGACAAATAAAATCCAGATACATGGCATGCCTTTAAAATAGAATGCAAATTCTACAATTAAAATAAAAAATACTTAAACTATTATATGTTCAGAACAAAATCATATGTTGATCATGGCATGTGATGTCTAAACAAAAGAATAAATGGATGATGAATGAGAGACTAAGGAATCCTGTGGACTCTTATCAGCTGGGGAGTTTCAATGAAATGACGTAAGTTTTGGAAGGACCCAAATCTATTATTCAGGATTACAAGATATTGAGATTTAAAAAGTAATATAAGAGTATGTGTTGGAAGGTGCATTATTTCAAACAGGACATTTTTTGTTTCCACAGTGTTTTCAGTTAATACAGTCTTTTTTAACGCTTCAGTAGTGTGTGTATTTGGAGGTGTGCTCACACATACACATAGAATAACTAGGAAAACAGAGTTCAAAATAGTGAATAAAGAAATGTGCTTAGAAAACTAATAAAAGAACATAGAGTCTTTTATTGTAATCCAAGTTGCTGTGTTTGCATTCTTTCTGTCCCAGTAAATTACTATAACTTTCCTGTTCCAGTATCTCTGTTGGTAAAATAAGAATGAGAATACTACTCTAAGGAATTCTATTCCATTTAAAATAAAGTTGCTAAAATACTTTGAGGGTAAAAGTACTTTGTGAATACTTAATATTATTATTTTAGCCAATTCAATGACACTATCAAAGCAATTTTGTTACGAATATTTACATACTATATAGCAAAGTTATTACTATTTTTTCAGCATTTAACTGATGTGTCTTAAGCCACTCTTCGGATACATCCCAAATGACCACATTAAAAATATTGAATATTGATATTTATTTAACAAGTTTTAAAGTGTTACCTGCCTCCTAGTAATACAGTGACAATTTAAAGAAGTATGGACCCTTTGGTATCATACACTGCAAATGTTTAAATAATTCAAATCTGTTTTGAAGTGTGCTGAAATCATGGCATTTAGGATCCAGGAAGAAAGAAGTCTTACCATGTTTCATATATTTGAAGTCCTTCCGTTCAATGAAAGAAGTATACTGATTCTCCAAGTTTTGCCACTTGAGGTGGGTACCAATTATATAAGATGAGAGAGAATTCTGATTTTTAGATTAAAGTGATTCTAGTCTTAGATGAGGCATAGGAGCAAGAGTAATCAGAAACAGTGCAATGAAGACTTACATATTCTTATTACAGGTTCAGTTATTATTATTATTGCCTTTTTATGCTTTACTCTTTCACGTATCACTTACTATGGGTCTATTTTTAGAACAGAAGTTGCTTTGGAGTTCCAATAACTGAAGTAGTAAAACTGAAATGGGTCTAAAGCAGGAATTTGATTTAATCTGCAAATTTTTGGATGAGGAACTTGAAAAAGCAACGTGAACAATTAGTTCTTTGTTCACCGAAGTACAGCTATGTTTTTGGTTAGCCTACAAAACCACAGCAATTAGTTCAAAATGAAGTAATGCATTATTTTCTCATGAATAATTTCTTCAGCCTTCCTTCTGATACTTTTTCATTAAAAAGGTTATTGAAATTTTACTTGATTGTAGACTTACTCTAGTGATTTAAATAAAACAAAAAGAAACAGAACAGATACATACACATTAACAAGTTTGAGGTATTGATTTGTATATACTTAGAGTTAAGTATATACATACATGTGTTTAGGATTAGGACATACATTTTGAAGTAAAATTAAAGCTAATAAATTAGTGTTTGAGTTATCTTTTTATTTTCCACAATACCTGTTACTAAGGGAAATAAAAAGGTAAGACACTTTGAACTGCAAAAATAAAATTGCCTTGCTTTCATTTATTTTCTTAGCATTAAAACTAATAAATCATATCAAAAGAGAAAAGGTTCACGATAGATGAGCATGTGCCTCAGATTTTATCTTTATAAAAATAAGAAGCTTTTATGAAGATCCACATTAATTAATGTATTGAATACACAGTTTTGGGGGGATTTGTGAGTTAGTGGAAGACTAAGGGTGCATCTACACTGCAACCTTAGCTCGAAATAAGCTATGCAATTTGAGCTATGCAAATTGTGTAGCTTATTTCGAGTGTATTTCAAAATAGCTTATTTCATAATTTGGCGGTGTCTACAAAGCGCCAAATTTCAAAATAAACCTCTATTCAGAAATGTCCTTTAATCCTCATGGAATGAAGTTTACATGGATGTCAGAATAGCACACCCATTATTTCGAAAGATATTTCAAAATAACGGGCGTGCTGTCAAGATGTGGAATAGCTATTTTGGGATACTGGAAGTATCCCAAAATAGCACCGCAGTGTAGATGTACCCTTAGTAATATAAAACATGTTGGAGAATTTAAATTAACACTCCTTTCCCTACCCCAAATGAGAAATTCTCTTGAATTTAATTGATTGGATGGACTTTGGGGGATGAAATACAGGTAAACAGTTTTTGACTTTTCAGTGTGCTTTTAAGCTTGCCGTGATTTAAAAATGAGTCTCACAGAGCAATGTGGCCCTCTTAGCTCATGCCAGACCTGATGGGAAGTTACAGACAGCCCATGGTGGGTGGTAGTGTTTCAACAATCAGTCCTACGCTTATGCTGTACTAAGCAAGCAAAAATTATACTTTATTTTTTTAAATAGCACTCCAAATGTTTGGTGTAAGGGAAAGCACACAGCGAACCTTTCATTGACAACTATGTGATTTGTCAGAGAAGATGATTCATTATAATCTGACCTTGTGAGAAGGGGCCTGACATGCTGACAGTCTTTGTGAATGTTGTTGAATAGTGTCTACTACAATCCTTGTATGTGTCTCTTTTTTCTGCTAGATAATTCATTTTATAAGAGCAGTTGTACTATTATACAAAATATTTAATATAAAATACCATTAAAACCAGAAATATGTTGTGAAGTGTGTTTAAAGGTATATACTTAATTCTTTTTTATTTTCAATGCATCATATTTATATTGTACAGAAAGTATAGATAATTCAAACTTATTAATGTAGTCATGGTAGGCACCAGTAGAGCACCCCTTTTAACTTTTTCTTAGTTTATTTAATAACTTTATTTTTGTATAGGAGAATGAAGAAGATTCTTCTGAAGGGTGCACTGAGAAAAGTCCATATCTTTTGAGGTCATTTTTTAAAACTCTACCCCACCAGGCTTTTGTTAGTGGATCCTTTTTATGAATCTAGGAGTGGTGAAGAAATAGGAAGAGCTATTGTAAGCGAACAAAGAGTATATTCTGTCTTTTCTGTTAGTGATATATAGTTTTGACACATCATTCCTTTATTGTCTCAACTAAGGAACACACACACACACACACTCTCTCTCTCTCTCTCCCTCTCTCAAACACACACACACACAAATGAATTAACCTTGTTTTGTGTTGTTTTCCCTAAATTTTTCCAGGCAGTGAGATCTAAACCTCAGCTAAAGATAAATGAGCATTTTAAAGGCCTATTCTCTGATGTTTGAGAAACAGAAAATGTATTTTTAGCTGACCCATCCAAAAATCATCTCCCATACTTCCCTGTTTACAGAATCTCTTGAGTTATCTGACATAAGGATCTAATCAAATTGTACATAGTCTTCTCACTGCATAGTAGCTTTTATCCACCATGGAGCGAATACTTAAGCTATAGAGAGTGTGTTTATTTATAGGGAGATGTGCCATAGGGAGAAAGTTTGTTTGAACTGACTCTGCTAAGAAAACGTAAGTATTTAGTGCAGAAGCTAACCAAATAGATGTATCTTTACCTTTGTGTATAGCGTAGTGCAATGCAATATCGCCACCACTTCCAGAACATAGCTAAAATATTAGCTTGCTTTATAGGAAAATTGAAATTTGCCAAAAAAACCCCAAAGAAATCCTTATTATATATATATAGTATGTGAAACTTGTCAAATAACATTTTAGAAGGTCAAAAAAATTTTTTTTGCATTGCAAAATAGCTTTAGAAAGGCAAAAAAAGCATGCAGCGCTTCTTAATGTACGTTAAATTGAGGTTACAATTTCCTATTTGTTTCTGTAGTTCACTTTTTTATTCTTTTACAATAGCACAATAAGTAATTTCTTAGTAGATGATATATACATTTTGGCTATGTCTACACTGCAGGCTTTTTGCGTAAGAACCGCCATTCTTGCACAAAAACTTGCAGAGCGTCTACACTGCACGCGTGTTCTTGCGCAAGTAAATTTACAGTAAAGCGGCAGAAAACAGGGCTTCTTCCAGAAGAGTTATTCCTCTCCTCACGAGGAATAAGCCCTCTTGTGCAAGAGCTCTTCCACAAGAAGGCAGTGTAGACAGGCAACATGAATTTCTTGCGAAAGAAACCGCTATGGCTAAAATGGCCATCAGAGCTTTCTTGCGCAAGAGAGCGTCCACACTACCATGGACGCTCTTGCGCAAAAGCACATCTCTTCTGCAAAAGCACATGGCAGTGTGGACGCGCTGTTGTGGAAGACCTTTTGCACAAGAATGCTTCCACAAAACAGTTCTTGCGCAAGAAGTCTGCAGTGTAGACGTAGCCTTTCTGTGTACGTCAATGCAGGGTAAGTAACAGTTTCTATGCTGGATTAACTTTGCTGTAACTACAAAAGCTAACATTTGGAATTTGAAAAGATCCTGTAACTTTGATTCCTATGCACTGCTAATTCTGAAACATTAGTATTGCTTTCTGTTTGCTTTGTTGCATTCTAAAGGACACTGTCTGCAAGATGTGGTGAGAGTTGCTGATACACCACTCCCACTCAGCTCCATTCTTTCATACAGAGGGTTTTCTACCATTCTCCCCAATCCTGGACTAACTGTAGATTTACTTTTAATCATGCGGTTGCAATGCAAACCCAGTTTTGAATTATACACTATTAAACTCACATTCAAAACAATGCAGCTTTTAGTGTGAGGCTTGTGTTATACCATTTCTCAAATTCAAGCTTTAAAACTCTCCCAGAGTATTCACTGAAATCTTTCCAAGTAGCTAAAATAAGATTTTGGGAATCAGGATCCTTGTTTATAATGTTGATTATGACACTGAAGCTATTTATCTTCTATGCCTGAGTTTCCCTGCTTATAAACATTAACATTATAATTAAGTGCTTCAGTATCTATGCCTGAAATACATTTAAGTGCAGAGCATCCTATTTTAACTGACAATTCTGTTTTATTAATTCTTTTTGTCTCTTGTTTGTTCGTTTAGAAAATGTGAAGCAATACCAGCTCAGAAAACAGTATTTATAGTTCCATCTCTACTAAATATCTTATTTCCACCAGCTTGGAGAATATAAGCAACCTTATGCTACTCTTCAAGCTTTGGATCATAGTAATCCTATGAGTGATAGGGAATGTCTTACCTGATGATTACCCATTCTGTTAATTTCCTGATGTGATGGGTTCAGTCACAGAGATCCCCTCGTGACTATCACTTGATGTGCTAAAATACCACTGAGCCAACCTTTCTGCTTTCCTGGGTGTCTCTTTTTTACTATGTCTTGGTGAGAGAGGCCTTCTGGCTTCCTGCAGCACTGGCATAGAGGTAGGCTCAGTCCCATGTAGAGTAATACAGACATTGAAATCAATTCAACTTTAGGAAGACTAGATTACAGGGACTTGCCTCAGCATCCAGGTGCCCAGACCCAATGGGACCTGAATCACAGATAAATCTATCCCACAATGCACAGTATACACTTTTATACAGAGTAATCTCATACTAACCCTCTTTCTTACATAAAGAGAGAGATGCACAGTTGCTTCTCCCCATCCCCAGCAACAGTTCATACTGGGTTTATTAATAAAAAATGTGATTTTATTGAGTATAAAAAGTAGGATTTATGTGGGTGTAAGTAACAGCACACAGAACAAAACAAGTTACTAACCAAATGTAAAAAAGCACACCAGCTAAGCTCAATACATGACGAAACTGGTTACATGGAATATCTCACATTCATTTATTCTGACAAGTTTCTTTCACAGACTGTGCAACCTGCCAGTCTGGACTTGATCCTTCGTCCTTTTCAGTATATGATATTTCCAACATTCATGTTGGGTGGTAAGGTGGGGTGTCCTGACCTCAGGCAGCAGCCTCTATTGTTTGGCTTCCCATCTTTTATATAGATTTTGTCAAACAAATCCAAATCCTTTTGTTCATTTTAAACTTTTTCTCACTTTCAGTGAAAAAGTAGAGCATACAAGATGGGTCTCATCATCAGGTGATGTAAACACATGTCCTTGTGGGGACTCTGAGCCCCTCATACGGACTGGTCCATAGGAAAATCAAACCCATTTACAGATCATTGACCTTATCAATGAGCCATTAAGTTTCTGAAATACTCTTAATAGGCTTCAGTTAACATGTCTATATTAGTAAAACTGGTTAATAGTTCATATTTCTGACTTCAAGTACAGGAATGATACATGCACACAAATGGGAAAATCATATTCAGTAGTTACAACCCTTCAAATGATACTTTATGCAAAATATTTTTCATAAAGCATTTTCCAGTTATGCTTATGCCCAGGGCTTGACTAACGGCAGCGAAAACCGCTCACCAGCCCCATACTGCGCATACGCAAGAGCCGCATTGCGCATGCGCGCGCCGCGGATGAACAGGGCGCGCGGCTGAAATCTACTCACCACAGGCGAGTAGATTGTATTGTTTGTCGAACCCTGCTTATTGCCTATTCATGAGCCTACTTCCATAAAGCAAATTGATAGCTCTGTGACAACTAGCATTGGCCAGTGTTGGAATATATGATACTGGGTTATCTCGACCTTTGATCTGACCTGGAATGGTCATTTTTATGTTAATAAAGAATATAAACCTAGTACAGTTTAAGTAGACCCCATTACCTCAACTTAATCTCATGGAAGACTGTTATAGTTAGAGCCCTGCAAATCTGTGAATATCTGATTTATATCTGTGGGTATCCACATCTGCACATATGGATGTGGATATTTGTAGCTCATTTTTGGGTATATGGATGCAGAAGTGGATACAAATTTTGTGTCTAGAACAAGGTTCCTTCTAAGCTGTGTGGCAGCTGCTTAATCAGCCCCACCCAGTCAGGCTGCTCTATGTGTGGAGTCCTAAGCCCCTGACTAGGTGGGGCTGATTGAGCAGCTGTGGGGCTGTGCTGCCCTACAGCTTAGAGAGAACCTTGATCTAGAACCCTGCAGTTTGCAGATATTCTCTTTATATCCACAGGTACCAACAAATGCAGATGTGGATGCAGATATCTATAACTCATTTTTGCAGATGTGGATACAGATGCAGGTATCAATTTTGTGTCTGTACAAGGCTCTAATTATAATGTGGTGGTTAAAATACTAAGAACAAAACCCAAATCTGAGAAGGAGATATATTTAAGATTTTTTTAAATTTAAAATATGGAGGAATGTAATAGTCTGATTTTTTTTTAGCCTACTCCTTAATTCACCTAAATGAGTATTTACTACATGTAAACAACACAGATGGGGGAGGGGGGGAGAGCAATTTTTTTTGAATGGCCACCTGATAGAATCCCTGTTGAAGTAAGTGGAATGATCTTTTTAATAAAATAAGAAAAGTAAAATATATAAAGTAGATTACAGTGTATTAATTGCCATGACAATAAAATGGGGTTTTGTCTTGACAGACGTCCAAGACTACTGTTAGCCTGCCCTGTTCTTGTATTCCTAACTTATTGCATTGGTTAATGTTGAGAGCATATTCAAATATATTAGGTGCCATGACAGTAACGGAGGTTGCTCTTGACAAAAATCCAAGACCTAATTATTGATTTGAGCCTACAAATGTGTACTCAAATAACTTGACTTGTGATTAATCAGTGTAGAGTGAATTGTTGTATTTAGGCTTACGTTTTGTTTTAATTAGTTTTGTCACATCCTGTTTGTATGTATATTAGGGATGTTAAAACATGTTTATTTATGCAAACAGGTAATGGCTGAATTTTTCAGCGGTAACAAGTTTATATGTGGGGAGGGGATCTCCCGCAGACCTTCCTGCTTCTTCCCCCTCTGTGCTGCTGTCTCTGTATCAGAGGCAGAAGCATAGGGAGGGGGAAAGCTGGCTCCGTTTCTCCCCTTCCTGTGCTGCTGTGTCTGATACAGAGACAGCAGCACAGAGGGCGGGGGGAGAAGGCAGATGTGTGGGAGATGCCTCCCCCACATGTAAACTTGTAACCGCTGAAAAATAGAGGCATGCGTGGGAGGGAGGCTGCGTATGGCCAAGAAGGTTAACCAGGCTCATCATTTAACAGTGTACACAGGTACATGATCACATTCCTGATGTATAGTAAATACTAACTTTACTTATGTTGGTTCATCCATCTAGTTGCTCCTTTACAAAACTTAAGCCTTTTAGCAAAGTAAAGTTTTTATGATTTGTCACAAAGATACCTGCAAATCAATATAGCACCAGAATGTGGTGGTGGTCTGTTGTAAAACAAGGAAATGGAGCTTTGATCAGGTGTAGAAGTTGGTGTGGGTGGAGCCAGTGGTAGGATTGAAGCCATATTGACTTCAGCAAAGAAGATCACTGAACTGGACTATATATATACTCAGCCCTAAAATGAAGAATAGTAGTAATGTGATCTCTTTATGAAGATCAAGTTCAGGAGAGAAAACTAGGGGGCAAATTATAGGTAATTGGTGCCTGTGGAGGAGGAGGTGCCGGGAGGACTACCCAGCGGAACAGGGATAGGCATGGGAGGGACAGTTAGCAATTTAAGTTTTGGTGGGGAACAAAGGGGTGCTGAACCCCAAAATTCTACCATGAGTCAACTGTGGAGCAAATGTGAATGTTTAATAATGTAAAAGAGAAAATTGAAATTCCTGTTTTAATTAGATATCTTCAAAAAGACGAGAAATAAAATTGCCCTAATTTTGTATATAGAAAGAGTGAGGTGAAAAATTTTACTTCCATACATCTAACTATTTTGTATCCAAGCCAAAACTTAAGAATGGCTCTTTGTACATTAAACATCTAATTTGAAAAAACTATACCTCTGCTATATTATGGGAAATAATCTTTGAAAAGACATTTCAATTATATTTTATTGTCAAAATGTTCTTTTCCAGAGCAGATGGACCTTTATCAAACAAACAAACAAAAAACCTAGGCAAACCGAACACAGGTGCACAGTAAATGCATTCAGTCATTACAGTGGCTTTAGCTTACAGTAAAAGAAGATTTTAGTAGCTTCCTATGAAACAGAGGATAAATATATAATGTTGAGCTGGTTTGTCAATAAATTGTGTATCTGTTGCATGTTGGACTACTTTCTCTGAAGTATTTTAAAAATTCAGCATATTTATTCATTTATACTTTTAAGAAAGGGGAGTCAATTCATAATAGTATTTTCCAGCTGTACTAATATCATTTATAGGTTTTCAGAATTCTTAAAGAAATCAGGATTCATTGTTGAAAATCAACTTGTGTGTGAGGAGTGTTTTGTTTTTCTTTCGTTCGTCCTACTTTGGGAATTCAATGCCAATGAGTATATGGGCTATGAAGGTATTCAAATATTAAAATTACATCAAGGAGAAATATGCAGTGTTATTTTAAACTTGTTTGCAATATTGCTAATAAAAATAACAGTTTGAAAACTATACTTATTTAGCCAACTCTGACAAACTATTTTGGGAGAGGTTTTTTTCCCCAAACATGACAAAATGTCATTTTCTTAAAATATCTCATTAAAATCTCTAGGATTGCTTTTAATAGTCACTGGGAGTTTGATGCTGATTCTGGGAGACTCCAGGCCACTCCTAGCAGGTTAGCAATTCTATATGTATTTTATAACTCACTATTTCCAAATCATATTAGTGGCTACTGCTTTATATTGTTTGTTTGAAATTGTCAGTTTCTCCATTTCAGCCATCTGTTCTGGCTTGAGTTAATAAAATGAGTTCCAGGATATCTAAATGGATGATCAGAGTTCTGGTGAAAGTGCACAAACACTTCAGGTCTTTGGAATCTAGGAAAGAAAACCTTCTGGCTTTTTAATATACTTTGCAAACAAATTAAGACATTTGGATGCTAGATTATGAGTCAAAACCACAGTACAATGTCCCAAACATTGGACTAGCAAACAGTTTTCACCTTAATTGAATTGTTTGAGGTAAGATAATTACTTCAGCATTTTTTCAAGTATCTAAATAATTGTTTGAATAAAACAATCATATGAATTGATTTAGAATAAACTGCACCCAAATCAGGGACTCTCAAAACTTTGAGAAATCAGTGGACAGATGCTTTATTCCAATCCTCCTTCATGTATTACAGCCTTCCATTTAAAGGTTCTTAATCTTCCTTGCAAAGGAGATAGCCCTTCACTAACATCTGGCTGACAGAACTCTTCTGTGTGCGGTGCTATTGTTTCCCTAATGCGCATGCGCATGTGTGTGTGCAGTGTGTCAGTGACACAAACCGGCAGAAAAAATCATCTTATAAACCAATGGGCTGTCTGCTTTGCAGATGCTTGGATCTGAGATGACTTTTTTGGGGGCAGACTTTGAGAATAGAGGTAGGAGAGCTCAACTACTGGCAGCTGTCTGCCTCACTTCCTGGTAAATCCCAGATTGTGTTATAAAAAGAGGTTAGTTGATCACACATTCCTCATTAACATAAGTGGATACAACTTAGTTGACTTCAAACAATTGGGCCTGTTTACCCCAGTATTTAGCACTTTATAACGAGTCATTTTTAACTCTACCCAATATATCCTTGTATTGTAAATGAGATATTATACTGCAATTATGAATTTTTTAAAATATATTTTTCTCACTGTGTGTAGTAAATGGTCATATTTTAGTATTTTTAATCTAGTTGCATGAACTATACAGTGACATAAATGGGGTTTAGTGTATAGCTGAAATGGCACTGAAGTACTCTTACTACATAAAGCTAAGCATGTTCATAAATCTTTGAAAGCTTGGGAGCTAAACTGGTTTTTCCCTAAAATCCAAAATGCTTTTTTTGGGTCTTTATGTGTGTCTGCTTCCCATCCTTTGTCTAAAGTACTGATACTAACATAATATACTGTGGATTAAGGTTGCAGGGGGCCAAAGTAAGCTTGAAGCTTAGCCTCTAGCTAAACACCACCACTGTGCTAATCTACAATTTATAATGATCCATCACGAATATTTACAAGTAGGCAGAGTGCAGCTCAAAATTAAACAGCATATGGGTACAGTTATCCCTGTTAAAATGGCCAACGTGCCTTGTATTGTGTACGAAAGATAACTGGACAGGTGGTAATCTGTCTTCTCTGAGCAGAGACAGCTGGTATTTTCCTTGGGCTTCAGCAGTACTTTTCAGTGTAGTCTCACGAACCAGCTGATATCCTGCTAGTTAGTATAATCTAAAATATATATTAACCCTTCCATCTATTCTTCTTTAATGGCTGAAGCAATGCCTCATACTGTCCGTAAGCACTTTGATTCAGTGTTGTTTTGTTAAGAAATACTGACTTCATGTATCTTATCATATTGTCCTTGTCATATCATTTATTGTGATTATATTCAGCAGCTTTCAGCACCAGATATCAGACATGTTATAGGTTATAAATTAGATTTGAGAGGGAGAGAATGTTTCATAATAACTATTTAACCCTCTCCCTGACCACGTTGTTTACACACTGAAACCTGAAAAGACAATACACAACTAAAATAAGTCTGTTTTGTTTGTGTGTTTAGTGGGGTGACTGTCAACCAAATTTCCTGAAACCCATATTTATAATTTTTTTTTCTGATTTGAGCAGATCTGTGTTTTCATCAGCTTGATTCAGGAGAACTGTATATCCCTTCCTTCAACATATAAATAGTAGCAGCCATTATCATTTACTATTTTTTCTTAAAACTCCATTACCTGCTCTTCCTAGCAGCCACATGGTAATAGGTCTTAAGGAGTGTGACATAGGTGACTAGTGCCTGTGGGGAGAAGGGGATGCAGGAAGGGCCACCTAGAGGGACAGGGAGGGGGCATGTGGCACACTCCATTTAGCAATTAAAATTTTGGCGGGGATAGGGGGCAGTATAACTTAGGGATGTAAAGGAGTAGTCGATTTGTCGACTACTCATGTTCTCCCCTTCCCTTGCTGCCTCTATATCAGAGGTTGGCCGCGAATAGAGGCTGCTCCATAGCAGTCTTGATCCCCTGCAGACAGGGGCTACTGGACCCCAGTGCAAGCTGGGACTGAGCAAATCTGGCTCAGTCCTAGCTTGCTCCAGGTCCAGGAGCTAACTTCCGCAGCAGCTCTGCAGTTTTAATGTAGTAGGAACTGGACTGCTTGCGTGCCTGTCTCTTACTATGTTTTAAACTGCAGAGCCAGAGCTGGGGTAGCTCCTTCTGAGCACCTTCCCTTATCAACCAATCATGTAGTTGATACAAATTGTATTGACTACACGATTACCCAGTTACCCACCTCTTAACATTCTTAGTACACCTCCCAAATGCTACCAAGAGTCACCTGTGGTGATATATCTGTGCTATATCAGAAGGATGCACTCTCTTTCTTTTTACTTGATGGATGGCGTGCACACTGACTACCTATGCTTATTTTTAGCATGGCTGATTATGATCACCAAAATAAGACACTTAAGTCAACTCCCAGTAGTTCAAAGATGTAGCGGAAGGGCCATCAATTAAATGAATTCAAGTTAGTGGAGCAGACTATGCCTGAATGGCACAAATTACACAGTAGTCATCTCTCACCCAATTTGCATGAATTTTCTATTTAGAAACACTGGCATTGCCATTCAGGATCAGTTCAGTGGTTCATCTAAACTGGTAACCTGTCTTTTAGTTAGAGATAGGGAGTGGAAGCGGGGGAAGCCCCATGCTAGGGTATGTTTATGCTACCAAGTTTTCTTGAGGAAACCAATGTCGACATGCAGGAATAGACAACGACAAAGTCTCCAACGTGTGTTCACATTTGCCCCCTCTTTCAACAAATCATGTTCACATTGAGAACTCTTTCATCAACTGTAGGAGCAATGTACTGTGGGTACGTATCCCACAATGCCAGGCGACACAATCTGTCACTAGATGTTGTGGGATCACAGAACGTATCACAGGGCATCTTGGGACTATGCAGAACTTCCTGTCTGGCACCGCTTTGTTCAGGAGCTTCCAGTGTCCTTTTGCAACTACCATTCCTTGTTGTGCACTCTAGCATTTGCAGCTAGAAATAATGGATCCCATACTTCTCTTGGATGCTCTGTTAACTGTTGAGAGGACATCACACATGGCAGCAGAGATAATGTTGAAGTTACCAACAGATGAAGAAGACTTGAAGGAGCCTGACAGTATGTGTGATATGGACAATGGCAACCTGTCATTGCATTTGGCAGTCACAGAGCAGCTGTACAGGGTAAAGCAGTGCTTTTGGAGTAAGGAAACCAGCCCTGATTAGTGGGTCATACTGTCATGCAGGTGTAGGATGAAGAGCAGTGGGTTCAGAACTTTAAGATGCATAAAGCAACATTCCTGGAGCTGTGTGGTGAGCTGCACTCCTCCCTTCCCCCTCCCCCCCCCACACACACCTGGGGTGCAAGGACACTACATTGAGAGTTGCCCTCTTGGTTGAGAAGTGTGTGGCAATTGCTGTGTAGAAGCTGGTGACTCCTGATTGCAACTTGTCAGTCACAAAT
Source organism: Rafetus swinhoei (assembly GCA_019425775.1). NCBI lineage: Eukaryota > Metazoa > Chordata > Testudines > Trionychidae > Rafetus > Rafetus swinhoei. The sequence continues at coordinate 180,923,964 of CM033437.1, read as the reverse complement.
CAGTGTAGAGAAGTCTACAGAGCTGTACTGCTGCAATAAATCGCATTCCGCTACAGAGGACCATGGCTCTGGGAAATGTGCATGACATTGTGGCTGGCTTTGCAGACATGCAATTTCTCAACTATGGGGGGCAATAGATGGTGAACATATTCCAATTTTAGCACCAGCCTACCTTGCCGCAGAGTACATTAATGAGAGGGGTACTTCTCGATTGTGTTTGTGGATCACCGTGGGCATTTCACAGACATCAACACAGAGTGGTCAGGAATGGTGAATGATGCATGCATCTTCAGGAGCACTGGCCTGTACAGAAAGCTGCAGGAGAGGACTTTCTTTCCAGATCACAAGATTATAGTGGGGATGTGGAAATGCTCATTGTGATCCTGGGAGACCTGGCTTATCCTTTGCAGCCCTGGCTCATGAAACTGTACACAGGGCACCTGGACAGCAGTAAGTAGCTTTTTAATAGGCTGAGCAGGTATTACTTAGTGGTTGAATGCACCTTTGGGAGTTTGAAGGCCAGATGGAGTACCTCTATGGCAGGCTAGACCTCACTGAGGACAGTCGTCCCATGGTTATTGCCATGCATTGCACTTTGCATAATTTGGACTGCAGCCCCTAAAGCTACTTTCTTAATCCAGCCCTGCTGCTGGGGCTGGAGGAGTGTGCAGCAGCCCTAAGCCCCTCTGTGGGGCTTTTGAGGCAGCTGAGCTGCCTTGCAGTTTAGAGAGAACCTTGCTCCCATTATATCCTCCATCCTGCACGCCACAGCCACATGTCCTGCATCTCATCCCTTGGTCCCTGGGAAGTGATTGCTCAAACTGGCTATGTCCCTCATGAGTGGAGAGTGGTTCCTGGCTGCCAGAACCACCAGAAACTAGTGATGTCAAGTGATTAAAATTTTTAATTGCGATTAAACGCCACGGTGGCGTTTCAACGGGACAGAGCTGCATGGAGCCCAGGATTAGCTGCAGTTCCCAGCTGACCCCAGACTCCATGCAGCACTGCCTCTTGGAAACGCCAGAGCGGCACTTCAAAGGGGCAGCGCAAGCAGAGCCAGGGATCAGCTGGACATTCCAGCTGATCCCCGGCTCCATTTGTGCTGCCCCTTTGAAGTGCCAGAGCGGCACTTCAAAGAGGCAGTGCAGCATTAATGCCTGTGAACTGCTTCCGTGCCCTCCGAAATATCCACAGGGCTCTTGGCAGTGCAGGTGGGGTCACTGCTGAGGGGGTTACTCCAGCGCTTCATAGAAATGGTAGGTCTTCAGTAAACCACCAGAGCAACAGGGTTTTTTTTTTTTTTAATGGGCCTCATGATATGCTTGTCTAAATTCTTTAATCTTCATTCCTCACTGCAGCATGTCCCGCTCATGCACCTTTTCAGAAAAGGATCTAGAAATCAAGGTTCCTATGGGTTACTGTCAGGTGGGACTGAACAGATTCCTCTCCCTATATACAGATCAGATTCAACAGCTCCCTGGTGGACCAAGTGGGGGAGTGTTTGGTTCTGTGGCTAGGCATGGGAACTTAGAAAAATTAGACCACTGCATGCTGAGTCAGTCTGCAGGAGGAGGGGTGGGGGGAGAGGGAAGAGTGCAGAATGCAGGTCCTCGTGCTGCATGGGGCACCATAATTTGTAACGTTAGCTCCCTGGGGTACTTCATCCTTTGCATCAGATGCCTCAAAAAATATGTGGATGAAGCCAGACAATCCATATTTTCTTGAATAACTCACATAGAAAAGCCAGCCAGCAGGATTTAAATTTCACAGGACTTGCAAGAGGGAGGGTCAGGTAGCTGATCATCTGGCTTCAGGGCAGTGGAGTTCAAACTGCAGATTAGAATGCCTAATTGGGAATTGTGGGCAGGGGCGGATATAGGGCAGGGCAAGCGGGGCGGCCGCCCCGGGCCCTGCGCGCTCAAAGCGCCACGATAAGGCTACTGGCGCCACTACGCACAGCGCTCGTCAGTGCAGGGGGCCCGCAAAATTGTGTTGCCCTGGGCCCCGCAAAACGGTCATCTGCCCCTGATTGTGGGTCACTACCTTGGAGGCCAGAATCAGTGAGCAAAGGCCTTGAGGTGTCTACACTGCATGTTTGTTGACAATAAAGGGTGGCGGAAAGAAAAAAGTCCCTTCTGGAGCTGGAAGTTTTTTGTTGGAGAAAATGGGGGTTTCCCTCCAAAAATTTGTATTGTAATGTGAACGTTCACACACTTTTTTTCTCCAAAGGGCACTTTTCCTTGATATAACTTGCCATTGTAGACAAAGCATTAGTAGCAAAATGAATATAGTCATGTTGAAGAGGAATAACCAGACAAAATGTGTCTGTGTGTGTTTAAAATCAAACCCAGAGGGATGAACTTTATGAAATTCTAGCCCTAATCACTCTTAGGCAAGGGGGGTTATCAAGATTCAAATCTCCAATAAACATGAACATTATAGGGTAAAAGTGAACTGTTCAGTGATTCTGTCAAATTAGCTTTGGAAATAGGAGCATTAATATTAATCAGGAAAGTGGTGTCACGTTTGGGAGTCCTTGTTAACAATCAAATGAAGCATATTATAAAAGGATTGAAATATATGTTATATCTCAGTACTGGATGAAATGATTATCATGGGACTCAATAATGGAGGGTATAAAATGAGATTGCTTAGAAGAATTTAAAAAAATGCCAACATTTTGCCTGGTTAATTGCTAAATAAGTAAGGGCTGTGCTTACAAAATAGTAGAGGGGGAAGAATATTGAGGCCAAAGAACTGTTTAAGATAACTTTCACCGTAAAATTTTTAAATCAAAGAAATTCCAAGATTTTTTGAAAAATATTTGCTGCTTGTAGCAAACTTGTGTTATCTGTTTGGCTAAATATTATCTCAGTTGAATACTAATCAGAATATATATTAAAAGCATACAACACTTTCTGAAATAAATACTTGACCCTATCATTATATCCTTTTGTATTGGGGCCATAGTATTATACAGTCTGCATAGTTCTAATGAGCTCCTCAAGTTAATTGGCTCCAGGACATTAATTACCTGTCATTTTAGGGACATTTTAAGGATCATATATTTTTCTTCCTGATCACTAGGCTAAGAAACTTTAATCTGGTCCTAAGAGCATTTGTAGTAGTCTGTTAATGTGTTTTCACCTGTGCTGTATCTAAGGAGACATTGAGCTTAAAATTCATAGTAGGGATGTTGGCGTATAGTCGTTTAAATGATTAATTGATAATCCTAAATTTACCGGTTAATCCAAATGACTACATAAACTCCCTCCCTCTCTTTGCTGCCTCTGTATCAGAGACAGCAAGGTGGGGAATGTGGTATCCTGTGTTTGTGGGAAGATGGCTTTTAAGCTGACTCCCCGTGAGCACCGGATGTTGCAGAGCCGCCTGCCCCCCTCATCCCTGCGCTGCTGCCTCTGTATCAGAGGCCACAGCGTGTGTGTGTGGCGGGGGGGGGGGGGGGGAGAGAGGGGAAGGCCGGAGCAGCCTCCGTCTGTGGGGAGCTCAGCCTCACTGTGAATAGGGGCTGCTCTGTGGGATGGCAGAGCAGCCTCTGTCAGTGGGGAGTTCAGGCCCCCGTGGACAGAGGCTGCTGTCACCCAATGCTGCTGCCTCTAATAGAGAGGCAGCAGCAGGGGTGCAGGGGACTCCCCAGGAGTGGGGCCGGGAGCACAGTGGCTGCCAGCCGTGCCCCCGGGGACCATCGAATAATTGAGTAACCGCTAAAATTTGATGTGGGTACATGATTATTTAATTAAAAGGCATCTAACATCCCTAATTCATAGCTTTATTTAAAAAAAAATTCCCTTCTCTAGATGCAGGTTTAATACTGATATAACGTTAATGTCCAGTCTTTCATAAACCGCTGAATTAAGAGGTGATGTCCTTTACTATTTGATATTCTAGAGAGAGAATAAAACAAAGACAGTGGTGTATAGGGATAGTAGTTTTCAATGGAGCGGCTGCAATAATTCTATTGAAAATAAACTGATGGATCATAACAAACTAATAATCAGATTAACAGAATTTTAAGTCCCGTGACATGCCAGATCTAGGAAAAGTGCAATGTGCAATTCAAAAGCTGGGATTCAAAAGTTTCAATGGTGTACATTAATTTTTAGCTCTGATTAATCAAGACTTGTCCTAATTTAAATGTCACTTGTCCCTTCTTTTGTCAGTACCATGTTGACACTTGTCCAGAAGCAAATCCTAAAATTTGGAGCAGTGTGATATTTATTTCCATTAAATGACCTGCTAAACCATCTGAAACCAAAGAGGAGAAAAAGGCAGAACAGGTTATAAACAGAAGAAAATATGAATCTACGTTCTGCATAATAGTTAAATGCCTTTTCTCTACATTGTTGTGTATGTATTTGTATGGAAAGCATTGTTAGGGTTGCAAACTAAATTGGAGAGTTTTTTTTAATTAACAAAAAAGAACATTTGAATTCTGCAGCATGTTTGCTAGATTAAAAAAGGGCATTAAAATAACCACTGAAGACGACATAAAATGCTGCAGATTTCTTATATCAGGCAAACCTTGCACAGTTGCTGGTGTGCAGATTTGGGTTCACAAGGCTCAAATGGCTTGAATACACAGGCAAATATCATCTTAGTAGCAGTGCCAAGAATACCTACAGTAGTTGTTTTCATTTTTATTCAGATGTCAATATAAATGCCTTTATTTGGTTTCACAAACCAAAAATATAAACTTTATCCTAATAGTTACAGTTGGTTACTGTAGGGAAAAATAGTTTGGGTAACCATACTTCCTGTTTTGGCCAGTGTAACCAAAATGCTTCCTTAGTGGAGCGTGGAGGAAAGTTGGGGATGGGAAAAAGAGAGTAGCAATGCTAGCCCGCTTGGGGAATGGGGAGGCAGAGCAGTGATACAAGGTGATTCAGGCCAGTCCTACTTAAAAGGGATGGGTGGCCTTAGGCTCAGCTGTGCACAGAAGCTGAAGGAGAACTCGGGCAAGATTTGGGAGAGCAGCTCAGACAGTGTCATCTTCCCTTTGAGAAATAAGGTCCCTCTAAAGATAGTCTTGTGGCAACCACAGGCGTAGGAGAAGTTCTTCTACCTGCATCTTCTACAGACTTCCTGTGTGACACTGGACACATCATTTCAAGTTTCTACTTCAGCTTTCATAGGTTTACAATTGGGATAATGTTAACTCGTCACAGAGTGTCATGAGCCTTTTGTCCTCCCAGTTGAGTGCTTTGAGAGATCTGATGCCAAGTGCTATAGAAAGACTTGCAAAGAAGTTGTTTGTGTTTACCCCATAGTGATAGATGTATCAGGCCTCAAAAAGCAGGGTAGCCACAGTTTTTAAGTAGCAAGCTCTCGGCTAGACCAGTGACCTATACAGCAGTTTTCTTCAGTAGGTTCATCAGTGACCATGGGGTGCATAACATGATTGCCTTTCTCACAAACTGCTTTATTCTAGTTAGATGATGAGAGGTTGCATTTGACAAAATTCCCGTTCTTTAGAAAAAGCATGGTCGTTTTAAATGCTGTGCGTATTAAACCTCCCTGTAAATACTGGAATAATGGCAGGAGTGAAGAGGATAAGTGGTAGTCGTGACAGGGTAGTAGCTGAGGGAGAGTCAAATACATTGAATCCTCCTCAGGGACTGTATTTGTCAGTTGCCAATCTGAGAAAGTTAAGTGGATTACTGTATAGGTAGCCAAGACTCAGAATTAAACCTTTACACTTCTCTCTGTTTTGAGAGTGGGTGCAGAGACACCCTACTGATAACAAAGGTAAACAAAAAAGTGTCTACTGGCTTTGGATAGGAGAAGCAGCAGTGTTCATACTACCCAATGCGGCCCTGCCAATTCTCTTGTGTTGGTGCCACTTCTGAAAGTTTGAGATGGTAGTGTTGATGCGTATTTAATTTTTCTAATTTCTAAAGCTGCTAAAATTATGTGAGTTAATTTTGATATTATCTCTTTCAGATAATATTTGAGTATCTTGACATGAATATAACTTTCAGCTCCCAACCAGCATGAAGACTGAATCACCACAGTGTAACTTCAGCCACATATTAGTGTAAATCCATTTAAATCAACAGAGGTGCACTATTACAAAATGGAGCAATGCAGTGGTCAGTTAGGCTTCATGTTTGTAAAAACAAGAAGTTTATAACCAATGATTTTGAATGAACAGAATATATCTGTAAAAGCCATTCTTCAGAACCTCTTCTCCATGTAGACAGCCTCTACTCAAAAGTTTTCTGCTCCAAAGTAAATGAGAATTATTATTTGCTAGAGTAAAATGAGACCATAGTGTATTCTAGGTAAGTATTATAAATGGACCTGCTGTCTATGGTATTTGACAAATCATTGATGCTTGCATGAAGAGTGTGTGTGAGCAAAATGAAATCTCAGTAACAAACTATGTTGATGCTATCCATAATGAGCATCTAGTGCATCCTATTATAATTGTTATCTGAGTCATAATCTCACACTGCAGCTACTGACAGGAATCATCAGTTATGTGCATTTTATTTTGCAAAACTGCAAATTCATAATACATCTCTCTCGTCATTGGCAGCAATGTTTAGCAGCTCATTAGCTTTTTGGGTTATGCCTTCTGGTCAGTAGATATGGGGAGAAACAGCTGGCCTAATTGATTGCAGGCTTACACTGGGGAAAATAAGCAATGCAATGTAACTAAAGGGAAACATACTGGAAGAAAGAAGCTTTCAGAATAGTTTCATCAACTGTGAAGTTAAAATTATAAATTTTTAAAAAGCAGTAAAAATAAGCTTAGGCTTATGGCAAACACAGTTACCTACACCATTACTTTTGATATCTCTACTACTATTTTAAGTAACTTACAGCAGCAATTCAACTGACTTTTGATGAAAATAAGGATGTCTGTAGATTATTCTGCATGTTTGCCTCTGAACAGTAGATTTCTTAGAATACAATGTAGTACAAGAATGTACAAGGAGAGATGCCACACTATGTTGCACATTAAGACGCTTCTTAACATTATTTTGAAAGAGACTTGTAAGAGTTCATAAATAGAGATGGGCAAAGTCCTGTTGGAGTTCTTAGTTTATTTTGGCAGAAGAAGGGATTTACTTGGAGAAGGTTTGGTAACTGGGTCAGGAGGCAGGTGAGAGAATTTCTTTCTTAGGATTGATGGGAGAGTTTGACAGTTGGAAGTGTGATCAGGTTGCAGTGTTTGTCACTGAAGGGTTATGAATAGTATGCACCTGAGGGAGAGAGATGTGACTAGGTTTTTCCTCAATTAAAGGGTGCAAATTAAAGAGTTGACAATTGGAAGAAGATGGTGTTGGAGGACTTGTCCTAGAGGTTGCCTAGAATGGTTCTATCAGATCTGGAATGACCTGAAAATCAAAAAGGAGTCCTACTAAATAAGTGGAAAGAGGACAAATTGCTGAAGGGGAGTACAAAGGAATAGCACAAGCATATATGGACAAAAGCAGCAAAATGAAATCTCAGTAACAAACAGAATTAAACAATCAGAAAAGCTAAGACACAAAGTGAGTGATACGTAGCAACAAATACAATGGACAATATCACTGCGTGGCTGCCACTATTTCCCCATCTCCAAGCATGTGCTGCCATAATCAGTCCCCGACAGAGAGGTTTATTTTTATATATATAAAATAAAGGTTCAAACAAACAGAACACAGTCTTAGGTCAATACCTATCTCCCAGGCTTCAGGGCTGGCTACCCCTCTCAGGAGTCTTTGGCACTTTAGCTCCTGGAGCTTCCTAGCCTCAGCCAGCTTTGCTTCCCTAGCCTTGGAGCAGCAGCTGTAGGGTTGCTTCCCTAAAGCCCCTGGCCTCCTGACTCCAGGGACCCACCACAGGAGTTAACTTCTCTCCTCTGTGACCTCTGCTGATTAGGATTCAGATTGTCTCAGTAGTTCCTTCCCCACCTGCCTACTAGAAGCCCTTTATAGGCCCAGGTGTAGCCCAGCCCTTTTTAATTATCTGGATTAGGCTCATCTGCTGCAGTTCAGGGGCGCTGGGCTCAATCTGTCCACTAACACTAGCTACACTGTGACAAGCAATAAGAAGAGGGTTCTTTAAACACATTAGGAGAAAGAGATAGATGGAGTGTAGACCCTCTTTTCAGTGGAAAAGAGCTAGTTACTGGTGACCAAATACTTAACACAATTAATACTAATGTTTAGATAAATTAGATATATTCAAGTCAGTAGGATCCAATGAAGTTCATAATAAAGAACTAACTGATCTTGGAACTGTTAGCAGTTATATTTGAGAACTTATGGAGGATGGGAAATTCCAGAGGACTAGAGAAAGATACGGTATTTGCCAGTCTATAACAAAGGGAGAACAAGAACCCAGGGAATGATAGACCTGTCAGACTAGCTGGTCTGTGCCTGGAAAGATACTTGAACAAATTATTAATCAATCAGTTTCTAAACACCTAAAGAATAATAGGGTTATAAGTAATAGTCACATGGATTAATTAGTTGATTAATTGAATTTAACATCTCTAGCCCAGAACTGTACACAGTACTCCAGTTGAGACCAAATCAGCATGGATTAGAGCAGAAGAATTACTCTCATATTTTGCTTACAACATTTCTGCTAAAACATCCCAGAATGTTGTTTGCTTTTTTTTTTTCCCATCAGACTGTTGACGCATATGTAGCTTATGATCCACTATGATCCTCGGGTCCCTTTCTGCAGTTATTTCCCTTTTTGTACATGTACGACTGACTGTTCCCCCGTTGGTGGGATACGTTGCATATGTCCGCATTGAATTTCATCCCGTTTACCTCAACCATTTCTTCAATTTGTCCATATAATTTTGAATTTCAATCCTATCCTCCAAAATACTTGCAACTCCTCCCACATTGATATCCTCCTCAAACTTACATGTATACTCTCTCGATGGCATATCATCATATACTCAAGTGGCATATCATATACCACTTGATATGCTCTTCCAGCTTGACTGAGAATCATTGATTACTCTCTGGGAATTGATTATCAACCAGTTATGCACCCAGCTTATAGTAACTCCATCTAAGTTCTAATTCCCAATTTGTTTATGAGTAGGTCATGGGCAACATATTTTAAATTTAGCAAGGCTTTTGCCACTATCTCATCTATTGCTTCCCTCCATCCACAAGGTTACCCCTTGTGACGACGCGTTGGGGTCCCCTGACTCCTGCACCCCCGTAATGGCACGAACAGACTCCACCAGCCCGTAGAATGGAGGGAGTTTATTCCTTCTCCAGGATACAGCACAGCACAGATGTAATGGGTTACAGGGCAGGTCTAGGATGCCTCAGCCCCGCTTGAGATGGGGGAGACTGGGCCCCTAAATCCCAGCCCCTGGCTTAGGCTGGTTCCTCCATGATCCCAGACAGAAACTAACCCACTCTCTTCCAGCCCTGCCCCCAGCCAGGGCAGCATTCCCCTTCCTTTGTCTCTCTCCCTTGGGGGTAGCTGGTCAGACAGGTTGAGAGACCCTCTTGCATAATGACTCATCCTTCTGGGCTGTGGTACCGATGGCAGCCATTGGGGATTACCACAGAGCCAGCATAGGAACTCCAGCCAGATACCCCCACTACGTCACAGTTCTCCCCCTCCGAGAGCTTAACTGAGCAGGGTCACTCCGCTCGTGACCTAGGGAAGTTCGGGTCCTCTGCGTGGGAACCCGCCCTGGGGACATGGGTGCTCCTTGACTCGGGCCGGCTGCGGCGAGGCCCCACATGAACTGGCTTCCTCTGTCCACTCGCTGCATCGCTCCAGGGCGACTGACACAGGCCTGTCCTCTGTGGTCGCACTCCACCCTTCCGCTGGCCTTGATCTCTGGCCAGGGTCTCTCGGCCGGGGCCATGAGCCCAGCGAGCCTTCTCTGGACAGCCAGGGCGGCCTCCACCCCGACGCCCATCCCGGGAGGTCTTCCTCCCATAACTCTCTCAGCAAGCCCAGAGGCTCCTCTATACAGGGTAGGGGCCCTGAGCAGCTTTCCTCCGTCTTGGGCCTTCCCGCCTCTGGCAGGAGTCGCAGGACCGGCCGCACGCTGCACGGCTGTGAATATTCCCGGCCAGTAGAAGTGTTGGAGCAGCCTCAGCCGGGTGCTCCGGATCCCCCGGTGGCCCGCAAAGGGGACGTTATGGGCCAAAAACAGCAGCTTGAGGTGATACTTTTGGGGGACGACCAGCTGCCGCTGGACCCCCCATGCCCTCACCTTCCTGGGGGGAAGCCATTCCCGGAACAGGAATCCCCGCTCCCACAGGAATCTCTCCTGGCCTCCTCTCCCCAGGGGCTGAACTGTACGGAGGCCAGCCTGGTCCCTCAGCCTCTGCAAGGAGGGGTCTGCCTGCACCTCAGCCTGGAATGCAGCCGCTGGGGCAGGATCGACCTGTTCCCCACCTTTGCCTAGGTCCGGGTCCCCGCTTGGCTGGACCCCGTGTCCACGGTGATGGGACCCTGGGGACCCTGCCAGAGTCCTTCCCTGGATCCAGGTTGCCAGCCCCTCGCTGGCTCTGGCCCGGCGGTGACTAGAGCCCGCTGGGATTCATGGGGCCACTCCTCCAGGTCATTCCCCATCAGCACCTCGGTGGGCAAGTGCGGGTGCACCCCACTTTCTTGAGACCTTCCTTGGCCCCCATTTCAGATGCACCCTGGCTACGGGCACCTTAAACGGGACCCGTCTATGCCCTTCAGGGTCAGCTGCGTGTGGGGGTAGTATCCGGTCTGGGGCCACTATGTCAGATCGGGCCAGCGTCACCTCCGCCCCGTGTCCCAGAAACCCGTCACCTTCCTACCATCCACCTCCAGGGTATGAGGCACTCGCTCCGCAGGGGCCGCCCTGCCCCACCCGGCACACGGAGAAATCCGCCTCCGAGGGTCAGACCTCCCAGGGGGTGCACTGAGCATCCTTCCCCACTCTGAGCTGAGGTTTGCCTGCCAGCCCCTGCCTCTGGGGCAGCCTGCCCTTCCTCCAGCCCCAGCCAGTTAACCCTGGAAAGTCCCAGGTCATGGGACCTGGTGCACTGAGCCCTCTTGTGGCCTTTTGCCCACAGCGATGGCAAGTTAGGCTTTGGGCTGTCTCTGTCCAGGCCCTGGCTGGTTCTCTGGGGCACAGACGACCTGTTCCTTGGGCTCGCCAGTAGTTGACTCCTCCGTCGCCAGCCGACATCCGGTCTCTGTGCGATTCCCTTTCTCTCGGGACTCCTGCTCACACCCGACCGGCTCTCCGTGAACTCATCTGCCAGTCTCCCGGCCTCCTGGGGGGTCTCTGGTCTTCGGTCCTTGAGCCACAGCCTCAATCTGGGTGGGCATGCTTCATAGAACTGCTCCATCATGAACAGCTTGAGCAGCCCCTCTGCGGTCTGGGCTCCAACTCCAGACACCCACTTGCGGCAGTATTGCGCCAGGCGGGAGGCCAGGTCCACATAGGTCTCCCGTGGCTCCTTCTGCACCTCCCGGAACTTCTTCCTGTACATCTCGGGTCAGCCCAAACTTGTGCAGCAGGGCCTCCTTGACTCGGTTGTAATCCCTGGCTGTAGGTCTTCCAGCTGATTGAGCACCCGGTGGCCTCCTGGTTCAGTGCGGGGATGAGCTCCTGCAGCCAGTCAGCTGGGGGGACCCGTTGCAGTCCACAGGCCCTCTCAAAGGAGCTGAGAAACCCGTCTATGTCGCCCATGTCCTTCAATTGGGCCACCACGAGCTTCTCCAAGCGTCTGGCCACCCTGGGCCCTTGGGGCCCGCCCGCACTTGGCGCAGCCGGGGCCCCGCCACTTCTCCGCTCTGCCATGGCCAGCTCATGCTGTCGCTGCTCTCGGTCCTGGACTTCCAATTCCTTCATCTGCAGCTGGATTTCTAGCCGCCGCAGCTCCGAGGTTGGACCCCCTGGGCGGACTACGGCTTGCAGTGCTCCCTGGGAGGCAGTCCGGTCTCTTCGGCGGCCTCCTGCGCTCCGCCCCTCTCCGAGCCTGACACGCTCCCAGTGGGGGTCTGGCTGTTCCCCACGGGACAGGATCCCAGCCCTGTGGCTGGTCATTCTCTTCCAGCCGGGCAATCAGCTGGGCCTTGGTTGCGCTCCGCACAGGCAAGCCCCTCTCTCTGCACAGCTTCACCAGCTCTGCCTTCAGGAGTTGGGTATAGGCCATCTCCCGCTGGTCCCTCGGTGCAGACTCACCAGTCTAGTGCTGCTGCGCCCACGATTCTCAGGAACCGCTTCGCTCTGTTTCCAGCATGCCTGGTTCCACGGCTCTTGCTTCTACTGCGCCTTGTCGCTTGCTGCTGGATGCTCCATCCACGGGGTGCAGTGCATCCCACTTCTGACACCAGTGTGACGACGCGTTGGGGTCCCCTGACTCCTGCACCCCCGTAATGGCACGAACAGACTCCACCAGCCCGTAGAATGGAGGGAGTTTATTCCTTCTCCAGGATACAGCACAGCACAGATGTAATGGGTTACAGGGCAGGTCTAGGATGCCTCAGCCCCGCTTGAGATGGGGGAGACTGGGCCCCTAAATCCCAGCCCCTGGCTTAGGCTGGTTCCTCCATGATCCCAGACAGAAACTAACCCACTCTCTTCCAGCCCTGCCCCCAGCCAGGGCAGCATTCCCCCTTCCTTTGTCTCTCTCCCTGTGGGGTAGCTGGTCAGACAGGTTGAGAGACCCTCTTTGCATAATGACTCATCCTTCTGGGCTGTGGTACCGATGGCAGCCATTGGGGATTACCACAGAGCCAGCATAGGAACTAGCCAGATACCCCCACTACGTCACACCCCTATCAAAAGAAAGCTATTAGGTTGGTTTGATTCAGTTTGTTCTTGTTCATGTTGTTACTTATGACCTTATCTTCTTGGTCTTTGCAGATTGATATCTTGATTATTTGCTCCCTTATATTTCCAGGTATTGGTGGTAAGCTGATTGGTCTGTAACCTTGGGTTATCCTTATTCCTCTTTTTTAGATGTCAGGAATTTCTCCCATATTCCATGACTTTTTGAAGATAATTGCTAATTGCTCAGATATCTCCTCACTTCCTTGAGTATTCTAGGATGTATTTCAGTTGACCCTGGTGTCTTGAAGATGTCTAACTTGTCTTAGTAATTTTCAACTTGTTCTTTCCCCTAACAGTCTCTGATCCTGTCTAATTTTTACTGACATTTACTATGTTAGATATCCAATCGCTACTAAATTTTTTGGTGAAAACAAATAAATTCATTTAATGCTTATACATTTGCTGCTACTGCCCCTACAGTTTACTAAGTGATGAACCTACCTTATCATTGGTTTTCCTCTTGCTTCTAATGTATTTGTAGAATGTTTTTTGTTACCTTTTGTATCCCTAGCTGTGTCTTTGCACCTTGGCCTTTCTTATACATACTTGCCTTATTTATCTGTATTTGACCTAGTTTCCACTTCTTTTAGGATTCTTTTTTTAGTTTCAGACCACTGAAGAGCTCCTGATTAAACCAAGGTGGTGTTTTGCCATACTTTGTCTTTCTTATACAATGGGATTGTTTACTCTTATGCCCTTAATAATATCTCTGAAAACTGCCAACTCTCTTAAACTGTTTTCCCCCTTAGACTTACCTATCAAGCAAGTAGAGCAAGAAAAAAATAAGAGCAAGTAGAATAAGAAAATAGATTTTGTGGGGGAAAAAAAGGGCCGTCTTTCTTTGCATAATATCTGAATTTTATGAGGGTAACAGAAAATACTTGAAATGCAAATCTACTCATGTTTAAATATGGTTTCAATCCAGCAGAAAATTAATTATAATTATGTATATCTCTTAAGAAAACAGCAATGTAAAGCCTTAGTAAAAAAATGTTACTTCAGACTGGATAGAGGTTTAAGGTTATCCAATGTGTACTGAAGCCCACAGAGGATAAGGAAAAGGAAACCAATTATTTGTACTGGTTTTATAAATCTCTCTTTATTGCCTAACCTTTTCAAACAAGAAATAGATTTATCCTCTGTGGAGACAGTAGTATAAATAATGCCATTCTTTGGCCTGAAATGGCTCTAAAGTTTTTCTTTGATCTGAAATAGAATTGCCTACTTCTAAACACATCCTGTTCTCACATACGTATTCTAGATAGATGTTAAAATCTAGTCAAAACAGTTTTTTCTTTATTTCAGTTTAATATTTATAACTTGATACAATGGATATTTCATTGTTATTTTTTATGCTACTTCAGTACTGAATTCTAACTTCGCTTTTGCCTTTGTAAGCTTATAAAATATACAGACATTTAGAAGGCCTTTGAAAGCAGCCATATAAGGTTATTAAGTTGATTAGCCTTAATTAATGGGCAAGCTGCTTAGTTTGTAAAGAATGGAATTTGTTGGCAATGGGCACGCAAATTATCCTGTGAGATGCATGTAACCTTAGATAAATAAATTAATCAACATAACAATATATAGTTTGCTTATTTTTCCCCAGGCCTGTCTATTAACTGTTAATGACCTTTTATTTTTATTAAACCAGTCTTCTGAACCTCCCCCCTATAAAATGGCAGAAAACAAGAACAAGGGTGGTCATTGTAGTGGAAAAAATGGGGCAGTCACAAAAGTTATTAGTGTAGACAGTTGATGGGGTCTGTTCTATCCAACATAGAAGTGCATTCTGTCAAGAAATGATAGCTAATGCATCTTGTGAACATCAGAAGACAGAAGTCAATTTACAACTGTCAGTCCCCATTTTTCAGATATTTAGATCATGTTTATTAAAGATATTTTACTTCTATCTTAGCAAGGATTTCCCCTCATCACCAAGTTCCATAACATAACCCAACCCCACAAATAACAACAAAAACTTTTAAAGCATTCTACCAATTGAAAATAACATGTTTACAGTAAATTGTAGTGTTTTTACATCCCTACTGAATGTTGCAAATTATTTCTTGTTTAGATGTTAAGGTTGTATTTATTTATTCCTTTTATACAAAAAGCATTTTTATTATTCTGGTGGCTATTTTTAATTCAGTTTGTCTAATTGCACAAGTTGTAAGGAACTGTGACCAATATGAACTGGTCTTGCTTCATAATCAGATTATAATTTATGCCACTAGAATGAGGAGCTCTAATGAAACCTCACTGATTGATTAACTTTCTAAATCTCAGAAGTTACACCAGAACTTTTCATGGTTGGCAAGACATAATGGCACTGTGTGTGTGAGAGACATCATGGGAGTGACCATTTCCAGTTTCCACTGGTTTTACTACAGAAGCAATAGCCTTTGGTTCCCTCAAGCCTACCTGACATTGTGTGCAAAATTGCATCCTATATTATTCCAAATGGGCAGACCTGTGCCATGTGTGCATTACCAATGTAGATGCAAATAACAGCTTATTAAATAATTATATCTGAAATAAATAAAACATTTCACTTTCATAGCATAATGTAAACTAGAGGGAGAACATAAGGAAGGAGGGAAAAATGTCAGACAAGAAAGTGCTGGACACATTGGAAGGCATCAGTTTTTGTTGTTTTATTCTCTTTTTGAATAATAGTTAATGTAAATTCTGCAAATGATTTTTCTTCCATAATGTTCATGCAATTTGTAGTTTATATATACACATTTAAAATGTATGAATATTTATTCAGTCTTGTTCAATTTTTTTATAATCCTTTGGAAACTTGAAACCTAAATATGAATAAATAGCGTGTACTGTTTTCCCCCAATTACATGAAAACACTGTTCTTCTTGATTATTAATGCAGTGCTGCTACGTTTTTTGTCACCATTAAAACAGACATCTGCCAACCCAAGAGCCATCTGTAACAAGTCAATTTGTATTATTAATAGAATAAATTTAACATTAAGTGTGTGGCCACCAGATATATTCTATATGGTTTACAGATAAACTCAAGGTTAAAGGTTGTCTCCTTGATCCGTTTAAGATATAGTATGCATTCAGGGCAACCAATTTAAAATCCTTTCCCCCATGCTTTTTAAACAGCTGAAAGGAAGAAGGGTCAAATTTCTCATCACAAACATGACATAAGCAAATCTATAAATAAATGTAAGGAAAACTATTGTAAATATCTGTAGGTAAAACAGGATTATCAACAAGACGATTATATTAGGTATTCCGTAGACCACGGGTGGGGAACCTAAGGCCCAGAGGCCATCTGTGGCCTCCAGCTTGCCTGGATTTGGCCCCCAAGACTCAGGGATCCCCCTCAGCATTTGGGAGCCCTCACTGGCAGGAGCACGAGCGCCGGCTCCCTGCTGTGGGGGGCGGAGTCCCGTGCCTCGCAGGCTGGAGTCAGGCAAGCCTCACCCTGCTCCTGCACTCTCCTCCTTGCCAGACCCCCACCTCCACTTTGGTCTTGCACCCTGCCTCCCACCCAGATCTCCTACCCCCAAACTCCAGCCCGCTCTTGCACCCTTCTTTCTGCCCAGACCCTACACTCCAACCTGCTTCCCGGCAGCCCATCTCCCAAATACTGAACCCCTCATTTTAGCCCCATCCCAGAGTCGGGGGAGGGGAAAAAAAACCAAAACAAAAACACAAAATCTAATAGCTTCAGCCCCCTAGGCACTGGTGTGTGAGGGAAATGTGGGGAATGTCTCTGCTTCTCAGTTGGGGAGTAGGTCACATAAGTGAAGGGGTGAAGGTTTTTTTTCTTAGTTTTATGCGGCCGCCAACTGATTTTTTTTTGTGGGTCAGCGGCCCCTGACCCGAAAAAGGTTCCCCATTCCTTCAATAGAACAGAAGGAGGAAGCTCCTTTATGTACAGGAGGCAAATACTAAAATAACAGTAACCAGAAAATAGAATTTCCGTTCCTTATCTCTTTTTAGAATGAGATCTTGCCAAAAACCTGTTCACAAAAACTCATTTCACTTCAGTGTCTGTAATGATTCAGGACTCTGAAGATACATTAGAAATTCTGGCCTAGAAAATGGCAACTCAGTGTCTCATTTTTCCCATAAATCTTTTTCCTCCTCCAATCAGCACTCCAAACTCACATCTAGATAGCCACATTTAAGCGCTCTGTGCAACTTGATTCCAAAATGCTCAATCCAGGATAAAGTGCACTCTTTCAGCATACCTTCACATCTCCTACTGAAACTCCCATTCAGTTCACAGGCAAAAGACTTTTGAGTGTTTATAGCTTACATATCTACCCACAAATGTACTAGTTTTACTTAAGTCCGATCTTAGTAGCCCTAGATCTCTGTATTAAGTCTGGTTGTGTAGTTATGCACTGGAATACAAGAGCATAGTTGTTCTTAACTGTAGTGCTCAGTTGGTTAAACAAAACTTCAGTTGTCATTAATTTCATAGTCATATGATTTTTTTTTAATCAGGGTGTGTATTTATAGTTATTTCTGTGCATGCTGGAGACGTCACGGAGCTTAATGTGTCTTAACAGCCTTGTTGGGAAAGGCTATGAAATATTAATTGAACTGTTACTTGTAAGTTTGTGTGGCGATACTGATTTAATTTCCAAGAGCCACAATTATGCATAACTAAACTTTCTGAGTTCTTGTGGTGAGGTTTCAATTTCCATGTCTTCTGGTTTTCTGTTTTCCAGAGGCTCTGATCACATTTCAGTCTGCTGAAGTCCAGAAATAATAGCATTATACATTTCCAGAAACTCCCAAGGGCCTCTCTCCTTGTTGGCTACATAGACAGTGACTGCATTTCTTATAGGACGGAACTCTTAAAAAGACATGATTTGGGAAAGACCAGTAGTTCTTTGTGCTTTTAAATGATTTTAAGTGTAATTTATTTCTGTATTTCTTAAGCATAGAAATGTCTTGTGTGTCTCAATTGATAAGCAACTGTGATCAGTTCTACAAGCATTAGTCACAGAAATAGTCCCATTAAAATCATTGCGACGCTATCTCTGTGTGTGAGGTTCATTCATATGCATAAAATTTATAATATTGGAGCCTCCATTTGCATTGAAAATAATAAAAGTTAAATTGAAATCCCTATACATTCAAGAGACATTGATTCTAAAAAACAAATAATTGATATTACTAGAAGATTCAAGGTACCTGGCAGTTTTTTTCTAAAAGTGATCTTGGTGAGTCAAAGAAATAGAAACCAGTCTGAGAAACAATTTGAACTTTTGAATTTGTCAGAGAGAATGCATGTGGGTTAATTTTACATTATATAGAGAGGTGATATCCACGTGATTAATTATAAAGGCATATGTGAACAATGAATTTCTTTCATCTTTGTCTTCCTCAGCTCCTCTCTGCTCACTAATCCACCAAGTCCTTGAGACTTATTTTACTAGAGGAATGTTTCCCCTTGCAAATATAGAATCCTCTTACCCCACCACCACAAAATAACCCCATGCTGAGATCCAAGATGGGCAAGATCAGTCCGTTATCAGTTATAGGCTTAGTCAATATAACGCTGTTGATCTTTCAAAGTCTGATCTCATGTTTTTATATCACTAGAAGAAACATTTCCAGAATGTTCCCTAGACTTGAAAAGGTTTAAGACAAAAAACCATGGTAACTTTACATACAAGGTTCTTATTTAGAATTTTTTTGGGGGGGGTGTGCTTTTTTGGTTCACTGTACAGTTGAATTTATGATGACTAAGCTATCGGGCCAGCTATATTTAAGGGAAGTTTTCAGTTGACATCAGCTGGATCAGGCCCTGAGGCAGCAAGCGAAGGGACATCATAAATACTCTTTTTAACTAAAAGAAAATATTTGTGTAAACCATATTTTATAAAATGGTTTTATGTCACATATTCCAGGAAGTGAACATCACATGACACAGGTTGGACCTCCCTAGGGTTGCCAGGTGTCTGGTTTTCAACCGGACAGTCCAGTATTTGAGGGTTCTGTCCGGGAAACAAATTGAGAAAGTACCGGACATATTGAGATCAAGTGTGTCTGGTATTTTTTTAAGCTACCTGGTAACCCTAGACCTCCCTGGTCTGGCGCACTTGGGAACTAACTGAGATTGCGTGTAGTTTTATAGTGTGAGTTCATAGGAGTGCATTTATTGCTCCTGTTAAACAATTAACCACATTTGTCCTCATTTACTTGTATTTATACTATTCAAGCAACTGGGACTTTGAGTCGTTTTGCATTTAGACTTTTGTAGTTTAAATGGAATTTGGCCTGACATTGGAGACATAATTGATTTACTTAGAGTGCAGTATCACAAATAAATAAAATTCCTTCAATTTGAACATGTTGTCATGACATTAGTTGACCTATCTAACATCTTGTCAAGTACAGTCTAAATGTGTGGTAGTTTAAATTTACATTTTGAAGCAGATCTTATTTTAAGACTTTCAGGCCTGAGAAAATGTCTTGTGTATCATTCAGTAACAATAGGTCACATATCTTCAAAGGTTCTTCTAAGACCTCAGCCATGATAACAAGATCTCTATATGAACAAATGGGATTTATAGCATCAGCAGATAGGATTAAATGAAAGAAGTTTACATTGAAAAGTAAACTTAATCCCATTTATGAATAACTACTTTATATTGAGTTTTTCATTTGAAACTGGTTTCTGAACTAAATAAATTCTGCCGAGTTAATGTTAAGGTGAAAAGTTCACATTCAGGTTTTTAATTTTAGTTTCTCTTTAGAAGATTATTATATCTGCAGAATTAAAACTATTATTTCAGAAGATTGATGTAATTAAAATTTTGAAGGATTATACCCTGAATATGAAAAAATAAAGAATGGGTGAGTAAAGTCACAGTGTATGTTGAACTTTTGTTTTTCTTCATGAGTTATTTCTTTGATGGTGAATGTTGGCTCATAGTGATGGCAGCAACATATAATCTGTACCATTCATGTCTTAAAACATTGTACTATATGACATAATAAGATTTATCTGCTCTTATATATTCATTGCTAAAATAATACTTTGAATGCTCTCGCTCATCTTGCTGTTCCTTGATATTGCCCATCCAATTTGGAGTATAGCCCATGATGTAAGTAGTCAGACTTTAGTAGTATAGGGTAAACAAGTTTAATACATTTAATTCAGAAACAATATTTTCCACTTTATCTAGTATATTCTGGTTCATGGCTTCTTGGACAGTGAAGGGAATTTACAAGTCTAGAAATTTGACTTTAGCAAAGCTTTTGATACAGTCTCCCACAATATTTTTGCCAGCAAGTTAAGGAAATATGGATTGGATAAATGGACTGTAAGGTGGATAGAAAGCTGGCTAGATTGATGGGCCCAACGGGTAATGATCGACAGCTTGATGTCAGGTTGGTTTCAAGCAGAGTGCCCCAAGGATCAGTTCTAGGGCCAGTTTTGTTGAACATCTTTATTAATGATCTGGATGGGGGGATGGATTGCACTCTTAGCAAATTTGTAAATGACACTAAGCTAGGGGGAGAGGTAGATAAGTTGGAGGGCTGGGATAGGGTCCAGTGTGACCTAAACAGATTAGAAGATTGGGCCAAAAGAAATCTGATGAGGTTAACAAGGACAAGTGCAGAGTCCTGCACTTGGGATGTGTCAAAGGGCGACCCCCACATTGGGGTGTGTCGCCTGGGACCGGGGCATACTTCAGGCCTCCCCGGCCTGGCCCCAGAATTCGATGCCCCAGTCTTAGGGGAAATATGGCCTTCTGGCCTAGTCCCAATGTGCAGTGTCCCTGACTTAGGGGAAATACAGCCCTCTGGCTTAGTCCCAATGTGCAGTGCCCCTGACTTAGGGGAAATATGGCCCGTGGGCCTAGTCCTTTAAATGGTCCAGTCTCTTTCCAGGCTTTCGGGGTAGGGGGGCCTTTCGGGGTAGGAGGGCCTGGGCCCACCCTCTCCACGGGGCCCCAACCCAGGGCCCTATCAGTGGTGGGAGGTTTCCCGAAACTTGCCGAGCCCACCAGGCCTTTTCCTGCTCCCCGCCCTGGGTCGCTTCCTACCCCCTTCCCCGGCCTGCAGCGGTCCCACCTGTAGGTGCAAGTCTGATGGTAGTAGCGGCGTTCCCAGCCCTGGTGTCTCGTGCAGCTGCAGCAGGTGCGGCGCCCATGTCTAGGGGGGTTGGACAGTGTAGTCTGCGTTGTGGTCGGGCTCGGCCCGAGGTGGGTAGCAGCTTGGTTAGTTGGTCCAGCGCCTCTTGCTCTGGTTGCAGCAGTTGCCGCTCTGGAGGTCGGGCAGCAGCTCCTTCTCCTTCAGATGTCAGCACCAACTGAGCCACTCTGCAGCCTTTTGTACCTGGGCTGCTCTGGGAGCATGCCCAGCAGGGCTGCGGGGATGGGGCCCACTCAGCCTTCTGGGCCAGGTGGACTCCTTGAGCTTGAGTGCGGGGTGGGGCTGCCCCATCACAGGATGGAAGAATCCCAAGCATTGTTACAGGCTGGGGATCGACTGGCTAAGTAGCAGTTCTGCAGAAAAGGACCCGGGGAGTACAGTGGATGAGAAGCTGGATATGAGTCAACGGTGTGCCCTTGTAGCCAAGAAAATTAATGGCATATTAGGGTGCATTAGAAGGAGCATTGCCAGCAGATCTAGAGAAGTGATTATTCCCCTTTATTCAGCTCTGGTGAGGTCACATCTGGAGTATTGTGTTCAGTTCTGGGGCCCCCACTATATAAGGGATGTGGAAGCATTGGAGAGGGTCCAGCGGAGGGCAACCAAAATGATTAGGGGGCTGGAATACATGACCTACAAGGAGAGGCTGAGGGATTTGGGTTTATTAATCTGCAGAAAAGAAGAATGAGGGGGAATTTGATAGCCGCCTTCAACTTCCTGAAGGGAGGTTCCAAAGAGGATGCAAAGAGGCTGTTCTTAGTAGTGATGGATGGCAGAACAAAGAGCAATGGTCTTAAGTTACAGTGGGAGAGGTGTAGGTTGGATATTAGGAAAAACTATTTCACCAGGAGGGTGGTGAAGTACTGGAATGGGTTACCTAGGGAGGTGATGGAATCTCCATCCCTAAGTCTCAGCTTGACAAAGCCTGGCTGGGTTGATTTAGTTGGGATTGGTCCTGCTTTGGGCAGGGTACTGTACTCGATGTCCTCCTAAGCTCTCTTTCAGCCCTAGGATTCTATGAAATGTATTCCTCATTCTGCAAGTGTCCTGTAATCTTGAAGAAAGTGCTTAAAGTTTCCGATCCTCTCTTTACGCATCACATAGAAGTATTCTTCTTACCTTCTGCCAGGGATGCTGCAAGGCTTAATTATTGCTAATGAAGTGATTTGAATTCCTCTAATGAAAAGTCGGTTATTTATTATTAAAGATTAATCATCACCATAACCTTATTACTATTTATGATAAATCTTGAAGCAGGCTGTTTCTTTTCAAATTCTTTTTAGCTCACTAAGCATTCTGTTGTTGGCCCTTTACAATCTGTTTTTGATCTAGTCATTCCTCTAAGGTAGCCTTCACTAACATAGTTAATGACATGCGGCTAAATTCAAAGTTGTCACTTGTTGACTTGTTGACATTTTTCTTGACATTGTTTGCTGTAGATCTCTCTCTTCATCATCATCACTGGACTGCAATTTTTTTTGACTCTGTATCCCTATGGCTTAAGTCCTGCTTATCTGATCAATCTTTCAGTCTAAGTTTATCATCTTTCTTCTTATCCTTTCCCAGTGGGTATCTCTGAAGATTCTTTTCCTAGTCTCACATTTATTTTTCTGTATACAGGTTTTTGGTGATGTTTTACTTTGTAGATTTGATCATTGACCTTCAGAGCCTTGTGTGTTCTTTGAGGAGTGTCCCTATAGGTGCTCCAGGTCAGATATTTTGGTGCCTTGTGCTTATTGTCTGAGATTTTCAGCAGCAGTATCCCAGGTGGCGGCACATAAGCAGTTTGCAACTCCTGCCCGAAAGAGCAGCTAACCACCATGCACCATAAACCATCCTTCAGTTCATTCTCTACTGAATTAGGCTTAGGTTGGAACATCAGGAGCCCTGTGATTTCATTCCCTAACAATGCTTAGATAGCTCCCTTTACGTTTTATCCTATCCTGGTTTTTCCCCCTTCATTTTGTGCCTCAGTTTCTACAAATATCAGCTTTCCAGAATTACTAACTTGATCCAAAACCATGTAATGTATTCAATTTTAGATGTGTCTTTCTTTTCTTTTGTATCTGCTCTATTCTGCCCTAGACTGGATTTCTCATCATCTGCTAATCTAACTATGTGAGGCCCATTTGCTTCTTGTACTTACAATGTCAAAACTTTGCTTTTATCCAAGAACACAAATTCTATTTATTTCTTAATCTGAATATATTTCTATTATATTTTAAGCTGCTGTACACTCACTTTATGATTTTCCTGACCTTTATATCAAGATGCTACATTAATATATTTAAAAAATAATAATTAGTGTAAATATTAACTAAACCCTAGGAATCCTTGTATTCACATTGGGTGAGATTTTCTTTAGAAATGTATAATAATGTAAAATATTATTTTGTCAGTATAATTTTAGGCCATGTCATAACTATGTTTGATTTCTTTCCTTTGGGAGTATTTTATATTTTCAGGTCAATTTAAGGAAGGTATTTTACTCAGATATCTACTGCAGCCAATATTGCAAATTGCTGTTTAGTTTTAATATACTTTTATTGTCATGAAGGAAAAAAATACCCTATGTATTGTGTGTTTATGTAATATTCCTCTATGCGAAACTTAAAGTAAAAATCACACCACATGACAACAATGTAGCTTTTTATGGGTAGGAATATATGGTTAAATTGTTCTTTGCTTTGCACTGTAGTGCCTTTGTTTAACAGATTTTCAGATGTTATAAGACAGGTTTGCTTAAGCTTTATATTGTAAAGTGTTTCTGTAAATGTTTATTAACATACAGTATTGTGAGTATCTAATGTTGAAGCTCCTGCAGCTTCCCTTGGATGGAAAGGGTCCTATTTTGCTACCTAGTTTAAATGGTCTAGGGTTTTTTAGGATATTTAACAGACAGAGAGGCATGTCGAATTAGTGTAATATTAAAAGGCTTAATGTTGTTGAGCCAAATGCTGCATCTGGTTTTGCCATCTACTTTCAAAAGCCAAACAAAATATTTCTTTTATTCCTTAATGAAGGTATTTAATTGTATTTAAAATTGGTCTATTCATACTGTTTTCTTTTAAAAAAATCAATTTTCTCGATCTTGGGGCACTTTAGTAATTGAATATAGAATACATACTAAAATTGCAACTGGCACACATCCTCTAATTGTCCATAAAATTGTAATTTTATTTCCTTTCACTTTTCAGCTAGATAATGAAAAATATTTACATTTGCATGCATTGCACAGATGGTGCATTGCAACATGCCTGTGTTAGTCTGCCATCAAAGCCTTGTTTGATGCACTTTTACACTTATGACCCCTAGTTATTACCATGGACTTGTTTTTCCTACCGAATAATTTCTTTATATTTTCAAAAGCATTTATTGATAATCCTTCCTAATTGGTCTTACATGGAATTTGTAAAAGTATTCTCTGACTATATTCATATTAGTTTAAACAGTATGCCGAAGGGCTAAATGCTACAGTACTTTATAGTGGTAATTTTTATTTTAAACCAAACCCATATGTTTCGAGATAAAATGAAATATTTAGGACATTAACGTAAACTGCTATATACCAAAATTGAATCATAGCTTTTATTTTGATTTGTTTCACATAAAGGAAAAGAATATGTGCATCTTTTAGGGAGGCTTCTGCCCTCTCATAGTCTTGATTAAAATTTAGATGAATTTAACTGTTTTAAATGGACATGGTGTTGGTCCATGTTGGGATTTTTTGTTTTTGTTTTTAGATGTTAATACACTGAGAGGAGCAAAGTTAGAAGCTTTTTGGTCAACTCTTCAAATAAAACTTTACTTTTCATTCTGAAATAAAGAGACTCTTTATGAAATTTTCCCCACTACTAATCAGTTTATCAGAGGAAGAGTTTTTCCCCTATAGCAGATCTAGCAGAACATGCTGTTTTTCTTATTTTATTTTTTATATATGCACATATATGTATATGCAAATTTTTTGAGTGACTGCACCTGAATTTTCTGAAGTCTCAGCAATTCCATAATTCTGCTAATCAGAATGAGGCACTTGGTTTCTTGGGGCCTCAGCTGGATATTTGTAAAGGTGATTGTCAGTGCTGGGTTTCCCCCCTTCTCTGTCATTTGAATAGAGCTGATTTGTGTCTGCTTTAATGCATCCTCCACCCTATTCCTGTCCTTCTGTCTGTTGGTGGCAGCTTCCAGAGTACAAACTTGTTTCATGTCAAATGGATGTTGGGCCCTGTAATAAATCACTCATGAATAGCCAAGTCTTTATTCCTAGAGTGCAGCCCCTGAACGTTGATTAATGTCACTCTTCAGTAATGGAACAATGGCCAATATGCATTTGCGCATGAAAAGCTCTTCCATTGCAATAGATAGCTTTGTCCTACATGCTGCATCCCTTTTTCAATGCTTCAAATGCTTCCCTTCCTGGTCTTAGCGTGGACCTCAGCTAATTGATTAACCGAACTTTAAGACACCCATATTTGGCCTGAAACTGGGGTGTAATGAGAGGCTTTGAAAGGCCTGTGTCTCATCTTTGGAGATTCCAGCAGGCACATATGTCAACTACAATGCTCAGAACAGCAAGGCCTCTTAGAGTTAGCAACTGTCAGTAGTATTTCTAGCAATGTTTAACTTCGACATCACTTTTTGCCCAAGTGGATGTTGCTGAGCTTTGCTTGGCATAGGTCTTGTATGACTAAATTTAGAGCCAGCTATTTTTTAAACTGCTTTTATTTTGGGTTTGGGGGAAATGGCAGAGGGAAAAGGAAAGGATTGGGGAGGGTTGTTTATATAAATTAGATGTTTTTTTTCTTCTTCCTTGTGATAATGTTAACTACTGGCTGTTTGCAAACTTACTTAAAAAAATCAAAGAAGCCCTTTGAGAGTATTGCCCTCTTTGCTCTCAGAAGGCACCTCAGTTCATTACCCTCAATTAATGTTCTGAACAAACTTGTACAGTTCAACAAGCTAGTGGAGCAAAGCCAGAAGAACACAAAAGAGTATTGTTAATATTTAAAACTCTAGTGTGGTTTCTGCTGCCTCAGTTTTGCATTAATAAGTAAAAGTTAGTAGAAAAATACGAACATAATATTAAATGTAAAATTGTTGATGAAAAATAATTCCTGTGCAGTAAAAATATCTTCTGTAGTGGGAAGTAGTTGGGTTGCAGATGATCATGTGGTTCAGGCTACAGGAAATACAATATAAAGTATTTTTCACCTCTAGGTTACCAGGTCAGCAATTTAAATCTCTCCCAATGGCTGAGAGAGTTCTCTATGGATTGTGAAATAAATCTGTGGTCAGAGAGCAATTGTTAGAAGAATAGTGTTCACACCAAAAAAAAATAAAATTAATTGACTCACATGAGGTACTAATTAGCAGCATTGTTGGAGAAAACTTTCCTATAACCTCTAAGGATCCGGCGCTGTTGGGAAGTTTGCACTGTTTCACTTGCTGCTTGCTCCAGTCTTCTGGATAAGAAAGGGGCCTAACATACTGGTCCTACAAAGTCACTTTATCTACTGTAAATTAATCTTTTCCATATGAATATGAATTCTGATGAATATTGACAGTACCACTCTTTTCTCAAAATCTCTTTAAATATTTCAGCCTCTTTAAGTGACACAATCTCTATTTGCTGGCTGGTACATATATTTTTAGACTCTTTTATTCTGTGTTAGGCTTTTTATTTATCTGTTGCTATTATGAAGGACATACGCCAAATGTGTTCTCTTTCCTCCTCTGTGAGAGATAATTGTGACAGTGTCTTTTTACTGTGCCCTCATGTTTTCACCACTTCATGGCTATCATGTTTCTACCTTAAATCCCTCTTCTCCTTTCCACATTACCTTATCATGGCTGAGCTTGCACATAACATAATCCAACAGCTGCTATGAAACACTCCTTTCAGCCTCTAAAGTCCAAGAGTCTCAAATTTTCTACAGTTTGGATATTCATGGCAGGATAAATAACCACCCTGATAACCTTTCATGTCTCATGACAGTCGCATACAACTAAGACTGTGCAAAATTTTCCCTTGGGGAAATAATTTACCCTGGCAGCACTCCCCAATCCTATCCAATTTAGTGCAAAAAACTATGGGATTTGGTGCCATCTGAAATCACAGATAATAATTATTCTTGCCTTTCCTTGGATACTTTTCCTTCAATTTCTTTATGGGCCCTGCTCTGTCCTCTTAAAGCTCATGTTGATTGTATGGCCTCTTGCATTCTTCCTGGAGATCTGTTGTCCCTGGTACACACACTGTATCTTTGCTAATTTTTTTTCAAACCACCAAACAAACTTAATAGAACTGTGCAATTAAACATCTAATACATATGTCCATTGAAATGTTCATGTAAAATACACCTATAATAAAATGAGAATGAACTTGGTTGTTCTTTTTTTTTTTTTAAATGTGAAATTTATGATGATATAGTATGCTGTTTGGTACTGTTTGCTTCTGTCTGAACATGGGTGTCGCGTGAAAGGCCAGCCAGGGGAAGGCAAGTCCCAGCCCTGCCTCTTCCACTGAGGCCCTACCTCTACTACCGAGACCCCGCCCACTTCCACCGAAGGTCCTACCCCAGTGTTTCTTAAACTTTTTAAGACTGAAGAACACCAAACAATAATTTTTTTTAATGAGGAACACCAAGGATTTTTTTTGGGGGGGGGAGGAAGGTAGGGGGGAAAGTTATTGAGCAAAAAAAAAGTTGCTTGTCCCTTTAAGGGCAGCCATTTTGAACTCTGTTCTCCGCGGGCATACCTCCGGCTGCCTTGCAGCACACCGGTGTGCTGTGAAACACAGTTTAAGAAACACTGTACTATCTACTCCCAGCCCAATCCTTCCGGGCCATGTGGAGATGCCCAACTGCCATGCTGTGGCCCCAGCCTGGCTCTCCTGGGTGGCCAGGGAAGCCAGGCTGCCAAGCTGTGACCCCATATATTCCTGGTGGCCAGGGGAAGCCGGGCTACCACACAGCAGCCCGATGCCTCCCCGGTGGCTGGGGAAATCTGGGCTGCCACACAGCATGTTCATCAGTCCCCAGCAGCCGGGCAGAGCTGGGCTGCTGCACTACAGCACATTACTCCCAGGCAGCCAGGCTGCTGAGCTGGGCTGCCTTCCCCGGCGGCTGGATGGAGCCAGGCTGCTGTGCCACAGCCCCAGCCTTCTCTGGAGGCAGCCCCAGCCTTAGGTGGTTGGTCCTGTAGGCAGTTTTGGGAAGGCTCTGCCCTCCCTTGCCTATATTACTGGCCACCCACGTGGCTGAGCCATGACCTAGAGAGGTCCATTTCTGGAGGTGAGGATGTCATTAATGCTCCATGCACATTTGGTTACTCTGTACCTGTAGAGCAGGGGTGGGCAAAATATGGACTATGAACCAGATCCAGTCTGCGGCCAAGTGGGAGCCTCAGTTAGTCTCCTTGCCTGCCCTGCACACCACTTAAAGCAGCTGGCTGAAGGGGTCATGTACTTCTCTAAGCACCACAAACCCAGGGGGAAGGCTTTGCATGCTGCCCTGCGTCCAGCACAATCTCACAGCTTCTACTTGCCAGTTTCTGGAAGCTGCCTGAGGAGTGTTTTCAGGATAAGCAGTGTGTGAGGTACCCTCTCCCCATCCCTGACTTGTGGCACTCAGAGAAGCGCATGGCTTCCGCTGCCGGACACTTTTAGTGTGGCATGCAGGGGTGTGGAAGGCAGGGAGCCTGCCTGAGGGACCTGTTGGGCTGCTGGCCAAGAGCCACCTAGGTAAGCACTTCTCCATCTGAGCCTGCCTCTGACATCCCAGTCTCTCCCTACCCCCCCCCCCCACCCTCTGCTTCCCATCCTGCACCCCTGCCCCATATAACCCAAAAACCTTCTGCACTCCTGCTTCTACACCTATATCCCCTACAATACCCTGCACCCCAATCCCTGCCCCAGGTCACAACCCAAATCCTTGCATCACTGTTCCCTCCCAGACCATACATCTCCTTCTACACTTGTCCTTGAGGTCGGAATCCCCTCCTGCACCCATGCCTATATGCCTTTCTGAACCCTGCACCCCAAACCCCCTCCTTCACCCAAACTCCACCCAGACCCCCCACACCCCTTCCTGCGTCCAAATCCGCCATCCGAAGCTCCATCCAAGAACCTTCTCCATCAATAACATAGAAAAGTACAGCCCTTGACCACCTACCAAATTTGGGAGTGGCACCCACATCAAAAATATTGCCCACCCCTGCTGTATATGGGATTCATCAGGAATCAATAAAAAAGTATAAAGCAGTTTTTGCACCACAAATTTGATGGTCTCTTCATATCGGACACATTTTAAAAAAATCTGCATTCTGCCTTACAGAGGAAAGGTTTAAGTGGCAGTTTTGCTGTTCAAGAGAATTGTTTGAGGCAAAATGAGCTGAAAACTCCTCTGACATAAAGAGAAAGTTGGAAAGTAGACCGAAAAGACAGGGAATGATCCAGCTGGGGGATAGTGATTATAGTATGTATGTCTATCATATGACAGTTACATGTCAGATTCTGAAGAAATACATTGAGAAGAGGCTTACAGAAGTGTCTGTAAATAAAGTCAAAAGAGGTGGCCACCAAATGTCCAACAAATAAACAAACAACCTGTTCAGGCATTCTGTGTATAGCAGTTAATAATAGATATGATGTGAAGGGGAAAAAACAGTTTTCCACTTGCCATCATCTGGACCAGAAATATTATACCACACTTCTCCTGTACTGTAACCCTTTTCATTGCCTGTTCGATTGCAAAAATCTTCTGTTGGATCACAATTGACTCAAATTGGGGTAATCTCTTTCTCATTTACAGCTCTCTTTAGGAGGCACTGACACACAGCATGAGTGAGGCAAGAGAAGCTTGCTCTTGAATAGGGCAGCCAACTTTCCAAACAATGTTTCCTGCCCCTACCCCAAGGCCTCTTCCCTTCTGAGGTTCCACCCCTGCCCTGCCCCTTCTCAGAGACCCTGACCTGTACTCACTCCATCCTCCTCCCACCGACACTTGCTTGCCCTCACCATCATTCAGTTTCATTGGGCTGTGCAGGAGGTTGAGGTGCAGGAAAGGGTGAGGGCTCCACCTGGGGGGTGTAGGCTTTGGGGTAGGGTGAGAAATAAGAGGTGCAGGGGGCTCTGGGCTGGAGAGAAGGGATTTGGAGTGTGGGAGCAGGCTTATGGTTCAGGGCATGAGTTTGGGGTATGGGCTCTGGGATGGGGACAGGGATGAGGGATCTGGGGTATAGAAGGTTGAACAAGGTTTTGAAGTGTGGGAGGGGTATGGCATACTGGCTCTAGGAGGGGCTTGGGTGTGGACTTACAGCTGGGGCAGGGAGTTAAGGTACAGGAGCAGATTCATGCCTGAGGCAGAGGGTTGGAGTGCAAGCACTGGGAGGGAATTTGGGTGCAGAAGGGGGTTCTGACTTGGGGCAGGCTGTTGGTGTGTGGGAGGAGCATTGGGATGTGGGCTCCAGCTGTGCTTACCTCAGGCAGCTCCTAGTAAGCGGCATAGTGAGACTAAGACAGACTCCCTGCCTACCCTGGCTCTGTGTGGCTCCTGGAAGCGTCTGGCATGTCTGGCTCCTAGGTGGAGGTGGTGATCAGGGAAGTGCCGCACACCACAAGCCATAGTTCCTGGTTAATGTGAGCTGTAGAGCCAATGCTGGGGGCAGTGGGTGGGTCTTCCCTGATTGCCCGTCTGCCTAGAGGCTTCCGAGATACACAGGTTGCTTTTGGGAGCTACACAGAGACAGGGCAAGTAGGGTGCCTGCTTAATCACACTGTGCTGCCAACTGGACTTTTAACGGCTTGTCAGCTATGCTGACCAGAGCTGCCAGGATCCCTTTTTGACTGGGTGTTCCCGTGAAAAACCAAACATCTGGTAACCCTACACTTGGGTTGCCAGCAGTAGTAAGAGGGTTTTTTTGGTTGGTTGGTTGGTTTTAACTGAGAATGACCCAGGCAAGGAAACTTCTCTTTCAGGAGGCAGAGCGAACACAGAGAGAAATAAAACTTCAAGTCTCTGACTCCTGTGACCCTAATTTCTGTTATAAATGTTTCTCTTTTCCTCATAACTTTCTTGCCTTACATCCTACAAAGAAGAATAGATTCCTAATAGCAATGCAAATAAGACAACTGTGCCACAACGTGAGGGTATCACCAGTCCAATAAGGGTGCATCTACACTGCTCTGTAATATGAAATAAGATACGCAATTTGATTAGCTCAAATTGTGTATCTTATTTTGATGCTATTTAGAAATTGCCAGTTAACGAAATAAGCTTTATTTACACAGCGCCAAATTTCAAAATAAAGTGCTATTCCAAAACATTCCTTTTACTCCTTGTGGATTGAGGTTTACAGGGACATTGGAATAGCGAGCCTGAAATGAGCCCGAGACTCCGGTATCCCAAAAGAGTATTGCACTGTAGACGTACCCTAAGAAAACAAGGCCTTCAAAGAGATCCTGTTATGCATAGTACTGCTACTTTCTCCCCAAGTACTATAATTATCCATAATCTTCGGTGAATATGCAGAGGATGTCACAGAACCCTCCAGAAAGGAATCTTCTATGAAGAATTCTCTCTTATGGGATATGAGTGAAAACTATTAACATGAAGGAGCACAGGACTCTTTGACTTTCTGTTAATAAGATGGCTATCTTTCCAGAGGCTAGCAAAGGAATTGGTGGTAACTTTAAAGGATCCTGAAGCTGTGTCTAAAACTAGATCTTCTGTATAACATATTATGCTATCTTCTTTAGCTGTAAGAACATGTAATTTTGTTCTTTTTTCTGTATATGTGTATCAGCTGGCAATCCTTGAGGAATTTAGATTATTGGATCAGATAAGTTAAAACTTAAATAGATACTTAACCGAAAGCATTAAAAAATCATATAGACTCAGTGGCAGTTATTGGCTAAAGGCAAAAAATGAAAAACTTTGCTCCATTGCTAATTTCTGTGCCCAGACATAAGCTACATGCCTCCCCTAATTAACTCCATGCTGTTGAACAGATTGTGAATGGCTCTAGTCAGTGCTAAAAATGCCTTGGAAACATGCTGTTTTACAACCTTATGCAAAGATGCTGAAAAATATTTTTTAAACCACTGCCAAAAAGCCACAAGACCTAGATACATACCCTTCATGCTAATTAGAAAATAATAAGGTAATTGATATTCAGCCGTTTAAAACAACAAACTGAGCACATGCTAAAAATCTGTCTGGCTGACTTTAATACCATTGGCCACTGTAGATGTAGGCTGAATGGAACCAGAAAGGAAATGATAATAACTTGGTTTTGCATGAGAAAGGACCTTTCTGTAATGTTGATAAGGAATTCAAGTAACTGCTCACGTGTGCAAGAAAACAGCTGAAGAACTGTAATCCTTTTCTCCTCAGTTACAGTGATTTTGAAAGACCAACTTTACATAGGAAGAGATATTAAATGCTTTCTCTTATTTCACATGAATAGACAGCAGTGTCACATTTCTGAAACCATAGTAAGGAAGACTTGTTGGAGACAGTTGGAAAATGGTAGTTCAAGTTCACTATTCTTCTTTTGATTTGCAAAATTGATTTTTCCTGCTTAAAGCATAACAGTAACTGTTCTATGGGTAGTCTCTTTGTTAGAATACTTTTACCCAGATAATTCTGCTTTTTGTAATAATTTGAACTTGTTTAGTTTGCGTGAATGCAATGATTATTACTGCAGGGTATAAATTGAGGATTGGGCATACAGTATAGAAACTTCACAATGTTTGCTTTTTTATATATTCTTTTCTGTAGTATGTTCTTTTAAATCTCCTAATATCATGTACATTTTACAAATTTGATAACTAAATCTCTGCTTATAATACCAACTTTTTTATTTATTAATCTGAACCATGGAAGGTGCCATATGTCTTTGACTGAGTTGTCAAAGGAGGGCTGGGGGGCTAATTTGGGAACTATATTTTTTTTTCTTCTTTTAAACTTTTTTTCCCCCCTTACAACTTTTTCCACTACAGCTAAAGCTTGATATGAGATGAATGGAGATTGCCTATCTCCTAGAGCTGGAAGGGACCTTGAAAGGTCATTGAGTCTAGTCCTCTGCCTTCACAGCAGGACCAAGTACCATCCCTGACAGATTTTTGCCCCAAATCTCTAAATGGCCTCCTCAAGGATTGAACTCACAACCCTGGGTTTAGCAGGCCAATGCTCAAACCACTGAGCTATCCCTCCCCCCTTGAATATGATCACAGTAAACCAGAAATTGCACTTCTATAATAATAAGGAAGCACACACAAATTGTAACAGTTCACAGCCGTACATTAGGACATTAGAAAGATAGACTAATGTGGCTACCATATTTCTATACATTCTAGCAGCAACATCATTCAAGTACTCATTTTTCTTGAAACAAATTAAAATTCCAATAAATGGATGAGATATGTGTGTCTGAATCCCGTCATCTCTGTTGAATCACTACTGGCTTAGGGAAAGCAGTTTAGAACTGTGTTTAGGTTGTGCAGAATTGAAGCTTTGAAATGAGTTTTGTATTTTGAAAGGGAATATGTATGCTGCATTCACTTATTTCTGCAGATGTTCCTCATCTGTATAACAAAGAGAATATTGTGGTTTAGGCTTCCTTAGATATTTTCTGTATTTTATATGTAAAAGTAAGTATTAGCATATTTCAGTGAAAAACTACAGTGGCTTCATTTGAATGCAGAAGCTTTGGAGACATAGGCACCATACAGTACATTTTCCAGGAAAGGAAATAATTAGCACTGGAGAGTCTATTATCTCTTTCCATTTTAATAATCCATCCAATATTTGTCCTTTTCCAGTCTAAATTCTAATTTTCTGATTGGATTTATTCATTACAGGTAGCACTATTATTTGTATTTGTGTTCATTTAGTATTTAAATTTGAGAATTAATAACCACTTATCCGTCAAATGTACTAAAAACTTCAGACAGTTGTCAGGTGTTGGTAACTACAGATTGGATCTTCCTGTTACACACCCTTGGGACTGGTCATGGAGTTTGCCAGACATGGGAAAGCCAGTGTGACCCCTCTGTTTCCTGCCATGGGGCTCTGCTCCCAGTTCTGGAGTCCCTGCCCCTCAAATCTCTGCCTCCAGAATACAGCTGGGACTGCTGAGCTCAGGCCCTGACTGCAAGTCCCCAGAGCTGCCTCCTGGCTCTCTGGTCTGGCAATGTCTCTGATCCTGCTGCACTGGTTTTTCCTCATGAATGCCCAGGTGTGTTCCCAACAATGAGGTACTAGAGAGGCCCAATCTGTAGTTTTTAAAGTGGGGATATTAACTCTTGGGAGAAAGTTGTTTTAAGTCTTCTTGCAGCAATGATTTTACTTTAGTATAAAGTACCATTGTTTACTTTTGAAGGTGTCCAGTTAAATTGTTAAATACAGGAAATATCAAGGCAAGGGCTTTATTCAAACCTTGGCATCATCATCATGATGAAATAGGCAGTTTATTAAAGGATTACTTAAGTTTTTACATTAAATCTGTGTAGCAGCCAGCATCTTGACAAATCCTGGAGCTTATTCTAGGAGACATGTCTATTAGCGACCTGAAATAAATAAAGGCATCACATTGCTGGATCATATTTAATTTGTGCTGCACTGTATAACCCTCATCCTTTTCTTCAGTACTAACACCAGTTTTCCCCCATTTTGTTTGTTCATATGATATATTTTTTCTTTCCAAAGTGTTTTACTTTGCACTTGTCTCTACTGAATTTCACCCTGTTGATTTCAAATGAATTCAAGGTTGTTTTGAATTCTGTCTTCCAAAATGCTTACAGCCCCTCACAACTTGCAATTTCTGCAAAACATGCAGATTTCTGAAATGGGAATATTTGTTTCATATTTATTTACATATTTACTTTTAAATTTCTAATTTACTCCATCAATCTCTACTTCTCTCCCATATTCTGGCATCAACTCACACCTTGATGTTGGAAATTTTACAAGACACCTAACAATCAACTAGTAAAAATGAATAATTTACTCCTCAAAAAGATGGGGATAAAACCCAAACTTCATTAGTTTCCATCTAATAGATATCTGATCAGTTTGAATCCCTCACTGCTTCTTCCAACCAAGTACCTTCTGTATGATAGAAGGGAGAATGAACATTTTCTCTGTTTCCTCCATCAAATTCCAGAAGCTGTATGCTTCTCCACTCTTTTGTTAACTTCTTTGCACTGGTAAGGAGTATGTCTCTACTATTTACTTATCAGTCCTAATGAAGTGCTGGTATTTTCTTCTGCTCACAGCTTTTTCATCTACAGTACCAGTATCAGAGAGAAAATGACCTCACTTCTGTAAATTTTGTTGCTCATAACAGAGGGTTTTGAGGAGTGAAAACAGATGAGACTGGGCAGTTTTAATTGCGCTGAAGATTGACAACCAACTTCTCACCCTGTGGAAGCCTAAATGTTGGATGCATTGTGTGACAATCACCTGAACTGAGGGAAACACGTAAACCTATTCATGTGGGAAACATAAAATGCTTCATTTCTATACTCTTAGGGGAAGAGTATAAATAGCTCTTCCCCTAAGCTCAGTTTCATATTTCTTTATTTCTGTCATAAATAACTGTCAGTAATAAAAGTGAAGGAACACAATGAGTTAAATTTTCAATTAATGTGTGTGACATCTCTCAAATCAGAGCAGTTGAAAAATATGTTTGGCAAAGCTATGAAAAGTTACAGATTTATGCCCCCGTTCACATTCGGACTATTTTTTTCCACATCTTTAAGGGCTAGAAAAAATAAAAATGTATCAAAGTTTTATAGATGTTTGTCAATAATTTTTATACTCCTTATGGGTGAATGGGTATTATATCCCCATATTTCACATAAAAATGTGATAAAACTGGTAATATATTACACAATCATTTGCCTTTACATTATATTGCAACTAGAATTGAACTTTTTACAATTTTGGGGGGAGGGTTCACGTCTGAGTTACCAGTTTTGGTTGACATTGATTCAAATTCACTCAGTTTTGTTTGATATTTGATTTTTTTTCTCGATCAATTTGGCAAAGCCAAAAACTCAAAACGAAAGTGGAAATTTTGGATCAGCATTGCCACCTGTTTGTAAGATGTTTGGGACTCAAATGTATCTGCTAAATTTACAATTAAAATTAAGTTTTTTGGTACAGCATACCTGTCTTGAGAGAGGAAAAATTCAATTTAAGTATGAAACTGCAAATTTTCTGTCTTTGTACCCCCAAGTGTAGCATTAATTGTAGTGATTAATTTTGCTATGCATGTGGTGAGAAGCAGAGACAATTCTTACTTGATTAAAATTCTTTTTCATATATATCATGCAGGACCCCAAAGCATAATTTGTAAATATCTGAAATAAATAAATTCTTGTTGACTGCTGCATATTGGATACAAAGCCATTGTAATGACTTATGTAGACATTCCTATATTTTCTGTCACTGAATTTTAAGACTTTGCTGAATAGTTGAAATAATTTTAAATGTAGTAGCATCACAAGAAATAAGTTAGCATTTATATATTGGTCTTTTTTTGTATAACCTGTCACAGTTTCTTTGTGTTATTAGGTAAGTTAGTAACTATGATTAAACTAATATAAAACATCAGACAAAACATGGAAGGACAAGACAGTTAGCTGTTGTTAGCTATAAAGCAGTTTCTAGCTCAGCATGACAGAAGACAGGTTTTACTTTTAAATGCCATAATAGCTCTGCAGCCCTGACCTGTATTCCAACATAACCAGCCAAGCAGTGCAAGTGCTAGTATAGTCAGGTGTTTCACTTAAGATGTGGAATGAGAAATGGAAGCAAAACAGTTGGCCTGTCTTTCCTTTCTTTTTTGTTTTTAAATCAGCAAAATTGGAGTCAGCCAACAGCCCATGCAGAATTACAGCCCTAAAATTACAAGTCCAACTGACTTTAGCTCAGGGGTGGGAAACCTGTGGCCCTTCAGGCTCGGGGCTCTCCCCTTCCCCCAGCATTGGGGAGCCTGCGCTGGCACTTGAGCCCCTCGCCCCTGCTATCCCACTATGGGGCTGGCATACACAAAATCTAATTGCCTGGGGGTCAGCAGCCCCTGACCCAAAAAGGGTTCCCCATCCCTGCTTCAGCTGAAAAAAATATTTTAACTGTCTGCTTGTGTGTGGAGTGGGGGAGGAAGTAAGTAGTGCCCCACACTCTATCTCATGGCTTAGCTTTTGGGTCCTTGAATTGAAATGAAGGTATACAATAATGCTAATGTTTTCCTTTGTGCAAACATTTGAAGAACAAAGAGCAGTATGCTTAACGCTCAAAAGGGAATGTTTGAGGTGAATACCCTGAAGGTAATATAGACTTAAAAGACCATCAGTAACATTCCCTCCAAGCTCTGACTTGTCAAGGCTCTGTCCTGTTCAGAATCACCCCATCCATAAACATTTCTTCGCTCGCAGTGCTGGAGATCGACGTTCTGGCATTTGATTTAGTGAGTCTAGTATAGACCAGTAAATCAAATGCTGAGGGCAGCTCCAGCTGGCATCTGTACTCCTTGCTGAGGAGTAAGGGAAACCAACAGGAGTGTTTGCTCCCATCGACCTCTTGCAGTGGGCATGGCGCCAAGCTTGGCTTAAGGTAAGTCAATTCTAGCTATGTATTCTTCATATTCTATGTAGCTGGAGTTGTGTACCTTAAGCTGACCTTTCAGGTCTAGTGTAGAGCTGGCCCATATTTCTTCTTATTGCTGGAGAAACAAACAAAACTTGGCTTTCCTGGGATTAATTCACTGCAGCCTGAAGCGCCAAACTTCTACTGGCAACCACCCATAAACTGAATAAGTGCGGATAGTAGCATATGTTGACAATATGAATTTGTTGCTGAAATGAATATCTAAGAGGACTTTACAGTATCCATACTAGCAAGCGAACGCTGACCATTAAGCATCATATAACACAAATTCTGATAACACTGAGCCAATTTCTCACACACTGAAGTAAAAACAGAGTTGCCTTCCCATAATTATGTAACCCAGACAGATTATGGGAATCCAGAGATTACTGTTTGACCTGTTAGTGAACATTGATTCAAAGAAAGTACAAAATGTTAAATGTCACTAGAGCTGTTCACACTTGTTAAAATATTTCTGTGTGCAGAGGGATTAGTACACTAGTTTTACCTCTGAGAGCTAGCTTTTAATATGATTTAGCTCGTACGTAAAATAATTTTGGTAGACTAAATTCACTCCCAGATGGATATTGTATCTTAGAAAATCACATCAGAACTGTATAATATTTAGCATAATTGGTACTGTTGTCTCAGAATAGCCCTTGACTAGAATAACAAGCATTGTACAAATCAGCATTGTGGCTCATCAGTTAAATAGAGTGATAAATGTTCCATGTAGCCTATCCATACAGTCATTCGTTTGTCACCAGCATTAGATTTTTTTATAACCACAACAAATGATATTTACTGACAAACAGTTACT
This sequence comes from Rafetus swinhoei, assembly GCA_019425775.1. Lineage (NCBI taxonomy): Eukaryota > Metazoa > Chordata > Testudines > Trionychidae > Rafetus > Rafetus swinhoei. The sequence goes on along the minus strand of CM033437.1, from coordinate 180,885,513 downwards.
TTAAAATGTGCTTGTATTTTCCGTCTTTCTTTTATTGGTTATGTTTTTTTATCAGTGTTTTCTTTATAAGTCCATTTTAGAACAGAGGCAGTTTTTATCCACGCAAGAGAAAAAAATGAGAAGAAAATCTAAAAATTTACTTACAACTCCGAATACTGCAAAATATTTCCATGAGTGGGGTTTTTTTCAAATTGTAAAGTAGATTTACCTGAGTACTTCTCAAGCCCCTGTTTGTATTTCCTTTTAACAAATACTCAGCAAGGGAGGCTGTTGTTTACCACACTTTTTCACAGTATTTAGCTCATTGCAGTTCTTCCTTAGGGTTGCAATGGTTGATCCAGTGGGTTTTTTGGCAACCTGAGACTCAGGAGACCTGTGTTCAATTCCAAGCTGTGTCTACAGGTGTTCTGTGTGACCGAAGGCAATTCACTTAGGGTATGTCTACACTTGCGCCCTCTTTTGAGAGAGGGATGCGAATTAAGACATTCGAAATTGCAAATGAAGCCGGGATTTAAGTATCCCGTGCTTCATTTGCATATTCGCATTATGGCGCTATTTCGAAATAACAGACGCTGTTAAGACGCGGTTATTTCGAGAGAAAACCCTTCTCTCGAAATAACTGGTAAACCTCATTGTATGAGGAATAAGGGTTATTTCAAGAGAAGGGTTTTCTCTCGAAATAACTGCGTCTTAACAGCATCTGTTATTTCGGAAATAGTGCCATAATGCAAATATGCAAATGAAGCACGGGATATTTAAATCCCAACTTCATTTGCAATTTCAAATGTCTTCATTTGCATCCCTCTCTTGAAAGAGGGTGCAAGTGTAGACATACCCCTAGTCTCTCTGTAGAATGGGGATAATATTCTGCCTTTCATAGATGTTACATTTATGATTGTTAAGCACTCAGATACTTTAGAAATGAAAGCCTCAGATTAATAGCTAGAATATGGTTACGCTTCTAGGTGTTAATGTAGAATACAGAGGGATACCTGTTTCTGAAAAAAAAAAAAAAAAAGAATCCTGTGGCACCTTAAGCTGAAATCTGATTTGTTAGTTTCTAAGATGCTACAGGACTCCTTTTTTTTTTTGTTTTTTGTTTTGATTAAATAAGTAACAAATAAGTAAGTCTTGTTTTACTCATAAAGCTTTACAGACACTGAGTTTCAAATGTATATGTGACATGCACCACTATTTGCAGAAAATAAACTTTAAAATCACAAACACTGCAGAGGTGTTCAGTTAGCCAGTCATGGAACACAGAAAGTACTATGTGGTTTATGTGATCAGCCATAACGAGGGGCGTGAAAGGTTGGGGAGGGGGCTTAATTGGTTAACTGGTTAAACATGAAGTAAACTTCCGGTTTAACTGGTTAACCAGTTACCTGGGTTTTTACATCCCTAATCACAATTAACCTCACAGTTCAAATATCACTTCCTTAAACTGTTTGCAATCTATATATAGACAGTTTTTAAAAAAACGACTAAAGTTGAACATATAATGATCTGCCTGATTAAATAAATCATTCATCTTGGAATCTTTGCTTTAGCTCTACAATGTATGGTCATATTGAGGAAGAGAACTCTAACCATAAACTGTTGAAACTTGTCAGTATTAGTATTCCAGATGTTAAGGTTTCTCATTTTCTTTTAAAGGTTTTGGTTAAAGTCATTACATGTTTTTACTAACATATACAAAAGTTATACTTTAATTAAGAAAAATGTTGTGGTATTACAAAATGAGTTTTGGATTGATGGTGAAATATGCTTACTGATGACTTTGTTTTAATACATTTATCATTTTATATATTTATCATTTCACTTTCTAGAATTAGTTGATTAAAATGTATCTGGAATTTTATGAGTATTACAGGACATTTTTTATATTTGAGGACTAGTCTCTACTGATGTTTATACTTCATTTATTTTGTTTAAGAACTACTTATGAACTTCTATCATTTGATTTTTTTTTCTTGTTATTTATGCCAAATCCTGAAAAATTAGTCCCTGTAGTATGCTGCGGCTTTTAAATACTAGTCTGCTGCAGAATTCCATTTGAACTTGTTAAAATCTGATTCATGTGGTGCCAACTTTGCTCGCATGGCTTGTGCTGGACCAGGCATATACATTAAAAAAAAAGAAGGAAAGAAAGAAAAAGCAATGTCCCCATGGGCAGAGTCAGATAACTAAGCTAACAGAATTTAGCTAACTCCAGTTTATACTAACTCTGAAGAGGTGCTGCTCTCTTTTCTTTTTCATTTTTATTTTCTTTTAAGTAGTCAAGGGTGCATGTGCTTGAACATGTGAGCTAAGAGAGCTTCTGTGGTCCTAATCCCCTAATTAGACTATTTTGCACAGATGGTAGTTAGACTTTTGGGGGAAGGGGATAAAGAAAGCATGTGGTAACGATATTCATGAATTTTTATAAGATCAAACATGCTACTTAGGTTTTGCTTGCATTTTTCCTAACGTTGTATTTGGGCCAGACCATTGGTTGAAAACAAATGTGAAATTCAATCTAAAAACCGTCATTCTTACTAAATCACTCTGTAGCATGCAAAAAAAAAAAAAAATGCACAGCACTGTCAGAGAACTTTGAGACAGACACATTTTTCCCTATCATTTGTACTTTATGCCAACAGCAAAATTACAAAGGGTTTGTGTGATTAAAACTAGGGACGTTTGAGCGTAAACTACTAACTGTTTAACCGATAAGCGGATACTTATCCTTTAATGGTGTCGGTTACACTCAGTGAAGCCTCTTTACTGGGAGCCGGACGGGCAAGGGCTCTGCTCCCGGGGAGGAGGTTTTGCTGGTGGCTCCACTCCCAGCGAAGCTTCGCTAGGGTTGCCAGATGGTTTCAACAAAAATACCGGACACACTTGACATTACATCACAATCTACATTACATCTGATTTAGAAAATACCGGACATTTATATTTTCTCAATTTGTTTCCCGAACAGAAAACTCTCATACTGGACTGTCCAGTTCAAAACCGGACACCTGGCAATCCTGTGCTTCGCTGCAGGCTTTGCAGTATAAAACTAATCTGCCCACAGAGCCTGCAGAGTGGGTAACTGTGTAACCACTGAGATGTTCAGCAATTACAGGTTACCCCAATACTTTTTAACATCCCCAACTGAAACAAAGCCTGTACAATAAAACTACAGTACTTTACGGAAGATCTTTAAAAATGGGACCAGAAGTAAATAGCCAGCACATCTTCAAAATGACACACATGCAAAAAAAGCAAACAAAAATACTGATTGTAAAATATTGTATATTGGAACTAATTTTCCACAGAGTAATTTAGCACTTTAATTAATCAAGGGATAAGTGAGGGCTTCTTTGAAATAAAATGACTTATTAGGACGAAGTGAATGGCATTCCATTTTATCTGTTATATGAGGGACTATTTTATTTTGTTGGAAAATGTATCAATTTTAAAAGATGTATATGATGGCATTTTCAAGTGTCTTTATTGACCCAACAAGTAACACATAAATGAACGACCAAGAAAACTGAGACTTGCCTTGTTCAAGTCTCATATTGATTTACTAATTAAAGCTTTTACTGTTGTTGTGGAAACTAAATATACACATGTTTACTTTGGACTAAAATCTGTAGTATCAAATAAAAAAGATGTGGTCAGTGCCCCCAAAGAACTTACAAAACAACTGTGACCTAAAAACATAGGACATGAAGGTAGACAAAAGAGGAAGAAAAGGAAAAGGTGGGAATAATACTAAAATAAAACTTAAATGTGAATTCAATTCTAATGCACATAGACGCCAACTTCCCCTCTAGTCAGGGGATGCTTCTTCCCCACTCGGCCCCAGGCCTTCCCCAAGCTCCTGCTTCTTCCCCACTTTCTCCCCCAAGTGCACCTGATCCCTGTTCCTCCTTCAACCTCCTGGAGCATCCGGAACACCGCAAAACAGCTGTTCGCAATAAGGATGTTAAAGACTAGTCGACTTGTCCAGTGTTTCTCAACCAGTGGTACGAGTACCCTTAGGGATACTCGAGAGAAGTCTGGGGGGTACGTCAACACAACTGAAATTTGGAGAGAACTGAATTTTTTGTTTAAGTTTTACAACGCTTTATTATTTTTGGACTTTTTACACCCAAAAATTTCATCGCCCGCCTGGCTACGATTAAGTTGTTTAAACAAATGTGTTGAAATGGTAGAAAAAATTTGTGCGTGTCTGAAAACTGTAGGTACTGGGGGTACTTTTTTTTTTAAAGGGAAAACTTATAATTTTTTTTTTGAAAAAGGGGTACTTTATAAAAAAAAGGTTGAGAAACACCAGACTAATCAACTATCCGATAAGCATTTGCTTATCGGATAGTAATGTTGACTAGTCGACTAGTAAATTCCTCCCTTCCCCTTGCTGCTTCTATGAACTAGAGGCAGCAAAGGAGGAGGGAGGGGTACTTTAAAGTGCTTTGAAACCCCAAGGCGGCAGCTGCACAGCTGATCCCGGGATCAAAGAGGCAGCCCTGATCAGCTGTGCGGCCGCTGCCCCTTTGAAACTGTTGCCTCCATGTGATTCAAAGGGGCAGGAGAGCCCATCGCATGGAGCTTGGCATCAGTGGGGGACTGACCCCGGCCTCCATGGCTTTGAAATGCACAGCCATGCATTTCAAGAGCCCGCTGGGGACTCTTGTGCATTTCAAAGCAGGCACCAGCGTGCAGCCCGGAGTCAGCAGGACTTCCCGCTGGCCCCAGGCTGTATGTGGAGTTCTGTTTTCCACCTTTGAAATGTACAAGAGTCCCTGCTGGGGCTCTTGTACATTTCAAAGGAGGAATGCAGAAGAGCCTATCGACTAGTCAATGGAAATTCCATCGACTAGTCGACTAATCAGTTAACCACATTAACATCCTTAGTTCACAATGAGTGGGAAGAATGGGAGAGAGGGTGAGAAGTTTGTCAGTGGGGCTGCTGGCAAATTTTTTTTGAAAGAACAGGCTTCTTGTCTGGATAGCGCATAATGTTATTGTGGAATAACAGATGTTCCAAAATAACTCTGCTGTGTAGACGTATCCAGAGAGTGTCAGTTCAGGGAAGAACAAGGGAAGTCATGTCAGCCAGCAAAATAGTAAGTTTAGAAAGCCAAGTGTAGGAGATCAGGGAGAGAGTGATCAGATCAGTGATGTAGGCAAATAGAGAGGTTAAATAGAATTATGAAGAATTTGAGCTTCATGTAAAAAAAAGCTACAAAGGCCAATGAATGGAGTTGATAAGTATGAAAAATAGTGAGAAAGGAAGACTACATTTTAACTGTACAATGTTAATTGCATTAGGAATGTTGGAATAGGAAATGATTATGGTAAACTGGTGAGAGACAGTCAGTAGGAATATATTACAGGATAAACCTCCCTAATCTGGCACTCTCTGGTCCAGCAACATCCGTGGTCTGGCATGATTTTAGTTAGCCACATGTCCACTTACCATATGTGTGGTCAAATTTGCCATGGTCCCATAAAGTTTGTTTATAGCTACCAGTCCTGACTCTGTGTTCTGTAATGTTATTTAGCTCTAATTTACCCTAAATGTCTTCTAAAAGCCCAATAAGTAGTGGAAGTGTTGGCAATTCTGTTAGACAATATTGACTTCCCGTGGCAAATTCTCTAGTTCAGCACCAGGCAGGCCCCGAGGGTGCCAGACTAGAGAGGTTCAATCTATAATAAAATGTGCAAACACTACAAAGTAGGGAGGTATTGCCAAATTGGAACATAGGAATATTATATCAGAAAATGTGGATGATCTTGAAAAATGAAGAGTAGAAATGGGGGTGAAATGTAATAGCGAAGAGTGCTGGATTACACACTTAAGGACTAACAACAAGAATTTCTGCTATACGTTGAGGATATATCAGTTGGAAGCAGCAGAGGAGGAGAAAGAGGTGGGTATATTGATGGTTCACAGGATAACTATATGCCGCCATTGGGATGCAACCATGAAAAAGGCTAATGCATTCCTATGATTCTTCAGCCAAGACACCACCAGTGGAGACAGGGTACTCATATTACTATTAATCAAAGCAATGGTGAGAAACCATCTGGAATACTGTGCGTTTTTGGACTTCTGTATTTGAGGAAGATGAATTCAAACTGGAACAGGTACAGAGAAGGACTGCTAGTATGATCAGAGGACTGGAGAACCTACATTATGAGAGACTTAAGTAGCTTGGCTTGTGTAATGTAACAGAATGAAGGATGAGAAGAGATAAGATACTTCAGAGGGATAAACACCAGCGAGGGAGAATCGGCAGAAGAACGAATTGATATAAACTGGCAATCAACAAGTTTAGGCTTGAAATTGAAAGGTTCTAACCATCAGAGGTGTGGAGTTCTAGAACAGTCTTCCCAGTGAAGGGTTGGGGCAAAACCCATAGTATTTTAAGACGGAGCTCGGTAAGTTTATGGAGGAGGATGGTATGATAAGATTGGCTATAGAGGCTTGTGGCCCATCTGTGACAGCTAGTTGCAAATACTAGTTGGGGCGGGCTCTGGATTACTGTAAAGAGTTCTTTCCCAGGTGTCTGGCTGAAAGGTCTCACCCACATGGTCAGGGTGTACAGATTGCTCTATTAGTGGTCAGAGAGGAATTTTGCCCCCAGGTGAGATTGACAGAGACCTTCAGTGTTTTTCCCCCTCCTCTGCAGCAGGAGGCCAGAGTTACATCTTGATCTTCACTAGGTTTAATGGTAGATTCGCTATTACTTACAGTCTTGAAATCAAGAGTTGAGGACTTCAGTAACTGAACTAGAGGCCAAGTCCTATTACAGAGGGTGTTTTGAGGGTCTGTGCTCTGCGATGTGCAAAAGGTCAGACTAGATCATCATGATGGTCTCTTCTGGCCTTAAAGTCTGAGTTTAGGTCCTATTGTGAGGTAAACCCCACAATAAAAATAGCATTGTATTTTCATAAAACTAATGTATTAAAGGAATCTGTAATTAAGGTCATTTGAAAAGTGTGGTCTTCACATGTAACAGAATAACTTTGCACTTCTATAAGAAGAACCCTACTAGACAATATAAGACAAACTGTTGTTCAGTCTGAAGCTCTTGCCTGCCTTATTTGTGATGTCCATTGGTCTAATTTTAGAGTTTCTTCTCCTCTGTCTGCTTCAAGACTGCAGGTGTAGGTCTGTACTACAGCAGTTAGAAATGGTAGAACAGGAGAGAGGGGCTTCATTTTAGCAGCCAAGAAGGGAAATAGAAGAGGGATCTGAAGAAGTGGGTTGTGCCCATGGAAGCTCATGATACCATCTGCGGGCTCATCTAGACTACACGGAACGGTCGAAAGAAAATATGCAAATTCTGTGGGAATTTGCATATCTTCTTCTGATCGCACTTTCTAAAGCAGAGCTTTTGAAAGTGAAAGTAGTTTAGACATGGCTTTTTCGGTGTCGCCCCACCCCCTTTGTTGAAAAGCCGCATAAACCTGAAAAAATGTTTTCTCTCTCACACTCCCTCACCCCTTTGGTTTCTCTCTCACACACACACACACACTCTCTCTCTCTCTCTCTCTCTCTCTCTCTCACACGTTGGGACTGAGTAGAGAGCAGCTCAGCTACCACTGAAGCATGGCCTGGAGTATCAACTGCTGGATCTGGAGCCCAGAGTATACTTTGTTCAGAGTTCCTGACAACCATGGTCCCATGGTATCTAATTCTGAGGTTTTACTGTACAACTTAGATGCATGTTTCATAGCATAACTCACTATGCCTTAGGTGTATTGGCAACTGAAATAAGTCTCTCTCTACCTAAATCACTTATTTTACCTATGATCATTTAATATTTATATTGCAAATGCATCTAGAGATTCTACTTCATGTTGAGGCACCATTTTTAAATTTGATGATTTGATCCCTGCTGTCAAGATCTTATAAGCCTACAAAATCTTCTGTATGCACTTATCCATCATGAACAGACCTGTCAATTTCATTATTTCTTTGCCTTAACTGTCTTTATTATTGGTGTGTCTTGCACAATTGGTGCTTCAAAAGTTTATGTCTAAAGGGAAAATTGAAGATACTTTCAATTGTAAAGTTCTTTGCTTTGTAGGATTAGGGCCCACAACTTGTTTATATCAAGTTTTCAATCTGAAAAAAATGTAAAGGAGAGTCATCTTTTCTCTCTCTCTCAACATTACGTCGTGATTAATGTGCTGATTCATTACTCGTGTCACAGGCACCAGCTTCCTCCTTTCCCTCGGAGTCCTCAACCCCCCACTCAGTCCTAAGCACCCTGCCCCCCTTCACCTATTCCCCTAAGGCCCCACCCCAACCCACCTCTTCCCATTCTGCTCCACCCCACCTCTGCCACTTCCTCCAATCCCACCCTGACCCCATCCTTTCCCTTCCCTCAGCATCTCGGGAACAGCTGATCACAGCAGGTGGGAGGGAGGGGAAGGAGTTATCACCTAGGTTGCCAGTGGATGAGAGGTGCTGAAATGGCAATGGGGGAAAGATTTACTGATTCTCTTTTTTCCTTGAGGTTGAGGTTTCATTCTGAAAACTGTCAGTGTGACTCTCCAAGGAGTTTTAATTAAAGGGGACATATACATGTATTTTGCATAAACAGACAGCCTCTGTACTGTAGCCTGGAAGATGAGCATTTGCTGTAGGAGGGCAGTGACTGAGGGAGAGGGAGAATTACTTGTCAAGGTAACAGTCAAGCTACATATGGTAGATAGCAATTTGGAAACCACATAGGACCTGCTGAGCAGGTGTGGTGTGCTCTCTAATTATCACCACTAACATATAAGGAGAGTCTGTTAGTGAAATCACATCTACAGCTATTTTTTGCCTTTCGTTTGGTTTAATGTATTAGTTGCATTAGAAATGGCTAATTATATCACTACTAGCCAATTAGCCTGTCATAAGACGGGATTTTCAGTTCTCTCCTCCACGTCGGTCTTCTCTCCTAAGCCTCCGGTCTCTCGCTCCTCCTCCTCCTCCTCCTACTGTCTCCCTTTCTCTCTCTCTCTCTCTCTCAGCTCTCCTCTGCCTCCTGCCTCTCTCTCTGTCTCTCTCTTTCTCTTCTCCTCCCCTTCCTGCCTCTCACTCGGGGGACCGTGGAGCCCAAACGGCCGTTTGGGCTCCGCACTCCCCGTGCTGCATGGGGAGCGCAGAGCTCAAACGGTCGCTTGCGCCACTTGCTCCCACACAGTGGCCTGGCTGAGAGGCACAGAAGTCAGCCGAGCACCATAGCGGGAGGCAAAGGGGGGCGGGACAGTGACGTTCACGGCCAAGGGGCGGGGCCTGGAGCCGCTGTCATGCCGCACGTCACCGCCCCGCCCCCCTTCGCCTCCCGCCGTGGCGCTCGGCTGACTTCTGTGCCGCTCAGCTGGGACGCCGAGGGGGAGCAAGCGGCGCAAGCGGCCGTTTGGGCCCCGCACTCCCCATGCAGCACGGGCCGCCCAGAGGGAACAGCCAGCATTTCAGGCAACAGCGCCATCCAGAGGGAATAGCCAGCATTTCAGCGTTACAGACTCTCAGACATTGGGCTACTATATATATGATTAGACAGACCGGCAGATAAGTTACTGGTAACCATTAATTGCAGAGGAGTGGAGAAATAGAAAAAGGATTTAAGAGAAAGGGACTAAACCCCAAACCTTTTCCATTTTATTGATTTCCCCCCTCCCACACAAAGGAGAGGTTTCATCAAGCAATGTGAACTAAAATCCCTTCTGGCCTACTTCCAAGGGACATTGGATGGTAAAGGCAAAGAAGCCATATGTGCTACATCTGAGCAGCTATAATGGTGCTGAATGTAAGGTTAACTGCAAATAATGGAATGCTGTATAGACGGTGAGTCCATCCAGATGTTAGAAGGGAATGCAGTTGTGTTACAGGGTCTCATCTTCACCACAGAATGTCCAAGAGATAAATCCCGTACCCAGGATTTGCATCCATCCCCATTCACTATTTGTACTTCAGCTGCACTGACCTTATGTTTTCCTGTCAATACTCCGACACTTTCCCTTCAGATCCTTAGTAAGATCTTATTTGCTGATGCATAAGCAAGGGCGGAGTTAGGAGGGTCTCATTAAAAGTCAGCCAGTTTCTGTGACAACACTTTTTTTTCTGAAGAGGTATAACTCCTATTGCTAATTAATTATTTGAGCAATAATATACTCCAGCTTCCCCAGGACTGGAGTTGGCATCAGCTTGAAGGTAGAGAAGTGGGGTGGGTCCCAGTGACCTAAAGAATAAGGCATCAGCCTCCGGAACCCAGGATTGTGTGCCCCTCCCCACATTTCCTCCCCCCTCCTGCTCCAGAAGCAGCTGGGCAGCCACCACCAGCTTCCCCAGGGCTGGAGCTGCAGACAGAGCAGGAGCTGCTGGACAGCCACCACATGGCCCACCATGTGTGGGAGCTTTTTTTACCTCTATCTTCAAAGACAAGGTCAGCTCCTAGACTACTGCACTAGGCAACACAGTATGGGAAGGAGGTAGGCAGCCCACAGAGGAGAAAGAACAGGTTCAGAACTATTTAGAAAAGTTGGACATACGCAATTCCATGAGGCCGGATGTAATGCATGTGAGGGTGTTGAGAGATTTGGCTGATATGTTTGCAGAGCCATTGGCCATTATCTTTCAAAACTCATGGTGATCAGGGAAGATCCCCCAGATGATTGGAAAAAGGCAAATGCAGTGTCCATTTTTTTAAAAAGGGAAGAAGGACAATCCAGGGAACTACAGTCAGCCTTATTTCAATCCCCAGAAAAATCATGGAGAGGATCCTCAATGGAACCATTTTGAAGGACTTGGAAGAAGGGAAAGTGATCAGGAATAGTCAACATGGATTCACTAAGGGCAAGTCATGCCCGTTCAACCTGATTGTCTTATATGACAAGGTAACTGGCTCTGTGGACATGGGGAAGCTGGTGGATGTGATCGGGGCGGATATAGGGCAGGGCGAGCGGGGCGGCCGCCCTGGGCCCCACGCTTCAAGAAGCCCCACGCATGCGCCGTGCCAAAGGGGGGGCCCCGCGAAATTGTGCTGCCCTGGGCCCCGCAAAATCCTCATCTGCCCGGATGTGATATTCCTAGAAGTTCCAGAAAGGATGGAGAAAGGCTGTTCTCAGCAGTGACAGATGGCAGAATGAGGAGCAATGATCTCAAGTTACAGTGGGAGAGGTGTAGGTCGGATATTAGGAAAAGCTATTTTACTAAGGGGGTGGTGAAGCATTGGAATGGGTTACCTAAGGAGGTGGTAGAACCTCTATACCTAGAGATTTTTAAGTCCCGACTTGACAAAGCCCTGGCTGGGATGATTTAGTTGGGGTTGGTCCTGCTTTGGGCAGGGGGTTGGACTTGACTTCCTGAGGTCTCTTCCAGCCCTAGGATTCTATGAATAGCAGTCAATGCTGTATAAAGGATGCACATGGGGAGAGTGAGGAGAAAGAAAATCCCCTTCCTGGAGAGACTGCAAGTAAAGAAGATGACAAATCTCCTTAAGAGGAAAAGAGTTAACTCAGCTTGACTTTTCTTAAGTGATCTTCTGTACTGATTTTTTTTACATTAATGGGATGGAGAGCATATTCAAGAATTAGCTTGTGTGTGTGTCATGGAAGAAATGCATTTAAAAGGGATTTGAATGAGAAAACAGTGGTGAGCCCTAATGCACTGGGATTTGTCAGCAGGTTGTATGAAGGGGAAGAAGTGTGATGAACATACAGAGGTGAGAAAGGAGCAAATCAGAAGATTGAAGTTGGCACTGTTATGAAAGCAGAATGAGGAACATGATAAAACATGAAATCTGAAGTTTTGTCTGGCATGGAGATGCAGTAACATTGTAATGTTTTAAATTAAACTGAAGAAGCTGAAAGATTTTGTTAATGGTCTGGGTGAGTGGGGAAAGCAGAGTCAAAATTGACCCCCCACATTGTAAGCCTAAAATATGATGGTGGCATTATCAAATTCAGGAAAAACTAGTGCAAGTGGATAGAGTTGAAAATTTGATTAAAAAATGAAGTGGTGAATTTTGATTGTTAACTGGAGCTGTTGGCAGGTCTTCTGGAAATGGACAGTCTGGTATGTGGGATTAAAGAGAGAGAAACTATCATTAGGAAAACTCCCTGTCCTGTTGAAACTGTACATAATCCTCAAAAAATGCATATGCATTTTTTATCTGGGTCACTATTTGTTACAAGTGAAATAAAATAGGGTCTTTTTTAATAGTCTATCCACGCAGATTGAACTCTCATTAAATTATTGGAAAAACTTAGATTCTGTACACAACAGCAAGAATAAGTCAGATGCTTTCCTTCCTTGTCTGCTGGAAAGTTTTTACTAGACTTTTAGCATTTTAACAGCAACTTATAGAAATAGGTATCTAATGAGGTAGCTAGAAGAGTAATCTGATTTAGTTAGCAGCCTGATTTACTGTTTAAGAACTTCCTGACCAGTTTTCCCTTCAAGGAGCAGAGGTTTGTTTTGGTGAAGATGTCTATACGAGTCAGACAACTGGAGGAAACTTAGTATGATCCAGCAAGGCAAGAATAAAACAGAAATTCAACGTTTTGTCACTTGCAATGGAAAGGAAAAAAACTGTTTTAACATCGATTGTGAATGGTTTAGTTTGGAAGAAACTGTGTGTGTAGGTACATATGTGGATAGAGTTCCAGACATCTGTCACTAAAATTAACTTAGTTTCTTCTTCATAACTAACCCATTCATAACAAAAGGTTTTCATATTGATTGTGAATGGTTTAGTTTGGAAGAAATATTGTGCATGTACATATGTATTCCAGACACCTCTCACATATTTTCTTCTTTATAACTAAACAATTCACAAAAAAGGGGGAAAACAAACACACACTTTTCATCTTTTCCCCGTAACAAAATAATAATGTCATTAATTCATGACTAGCTAGTGTTCGCTTCTCAATGTTTTCCAGATACTTGATAAAAAATGGCAAATTTCAAGATATTCACCACAGGTATAATTTTTAATATTGGTAAGATTTCCACAGATGACAAGATACCATAATTTGTTAACCTATCAATTAGTAAATATATCTTTCTATTGAACAGCTATCACTACATATCAGTCAATTAAAAAAGGAAGGGGGCAGAAGAGTTTGTGTCAACCAGTGCCTTATCTTATGAAGTAATTGCTAAACCTAAGTATCAATATCAGTGAAATAATAATAATCAGCATCACCGAGCTGATATAAATTGGGGATTTGATTAGTGATTTGGGATTTAGAAAACAAACACGCAAACCCAAATCCCATTTTTAAAAGGTGTTTCGACATTGATGAGTCTGTCTCCCATTGATTTTTCTAGACTGGTTGACACTAGAAAGCTTTTCCACTTTAATTATATTTAATTATATCTCCTACACCAATGGGAATGCAGTGGTTATTAGGCTACCCTTCTAAAACGTATTATATTAGCAGAGCTTATTTTGGATTGAGAAAGGAAATAAACTGTACTTGTATAACGTACCTTTATACTGGTATAACTGTGTCCATACTAATGCCTATCCTGATATAACTGTATTAGTAAAAATCATATCCTAACTGACGGAGTTATACCAGTGTAATTTTTCTAGAGTACATCATGCCTTAGACTCCAAAGTCACTTCTGAAACATGCCCTTAGGCGCTTATGTGACTTTAGGAGTCTTTGCAAATGTTGCCTTTGAACTTTAAAGTTTTCAGCGGAAAAAGGAATATGTCTTTTTAGAATAGCTTTGGTAGGTTAAGAATTGGATAAAGTTTTGGGATTGTCACTACTTTTGTTGGTGGTGACCAATGACTTATGTATTGTTTTAATAATTTATATTCAGAGACAATGAGACTGACACACTATGAATTTAACGACAAATGAATTATCAAAAAGGTAGTTGAAGAACCATTGCTATATCTATTTAAAAAAAATTAAAGAAGATGTTTGTGTGGACCACATACTGGGATTGCAACATGTGGTTTTACCAACAACTTCTAGCAGAGACTTAGGTTACTATGACGATATCCTCTGTTCATTTGGGGGAAACTTCTAATGCTCATCCCTTTATTTTCCCAGATAGTCTCAGGAAGAAGGGAGTCAGAAGAAACAGCCTTTTTCATTAAGCAATTGAGGAATTCTCAGGTTACCTTTATCACTCCTATCTCCCCAGAGAATGAGAGCCACCAAAAATTTTAAAAGTTGTTTTTCAGTATTAAACAGGAACTTGGAAGGAGTTCATTCCTGGATAAATGACCATGGTTATTCCCTCAAGCATTGGTATGCAGCTGTTGTGTTGGCCTTAGACCCTCATCTAGTGTAAACTGGCATAGCTCCTTTGACTTTAATGAAGCTTTATCAATATATATCACTGAAGTATCTAGCCAGGTGACTCTGAACTGCCTGGGTGGTGCTTATCTTTAGCACAATAAATATAATTTATTATACTTTTCCACTGCTTTGATTTTAAAATCTTCCCTGGCAGAGTATTATGAAAATTTTTGATCCAGCAGCGTGGTATTTGTTACAGTGGCATGTGTGGTCCATCTCCTTTTACTGAACAGTGGTGTCAAGTTATAATTTGTATTTGTACAGAGTTGTTTAGATTGCTAGAACAAATGTTTTCTTCTGCCCTTCTCCATATCTCACATGTTTTTCGTAACTAGCTAAATGGACCATTTTTTTCTAAAACCACAAATAAATGTTGCCAAAAATTGAAGTCCAATTTTTTTGTATAAAATAATTCAGGGAAGACACAGCTGAAATCTGTTGTTTTGCCAGTAAATTCTGCATGTTTGTGTCTGAGAGCGTGAGAGAGAATTTTCAAGTAGCAATTTCAGATAAAGTTTCATTTTGCAGGAACAATTTGCTATATAGTGCTACCAAATTGGATTGTGTGCAATATTTGGTTGTGCAGCTAGATATGTTGGAACTTGATATGATGGGCTGTCAACCTAGTAGTTTGCCTGGTACGCTAACATATTTAGGCTTGGAGAAGAAAGCATTGCTTTAATAAAGAAACAATATGTGTGTATATGTATATACTCTTGAGAGTGAGTGGTTTTTGCCTGGGCTAAATTCAGCCTCAAGTTGCCTTGTCATTTTTACACTTGACTCAACTTGTTTTCTTTGTATTTGTTAAAGCATGTCTCTCTTGGTTGAGTTTTTGAGTTCTCACCTTTTGGAGAATGAAAAGACTTGATATAGCTTACATTTCTATTTAAGGCTGATCTTAAATGTATTGTTTACCACTGGTATATTACAATTCAATTTTCTTGGTTGTCTTTTTATTATTTCTTGGTTGTCGTTGCCATTGGGGAAAAAAAGGAAACTATTGACTTGTTCTGACCACACTTGAAGGATTTAGTCTTTGTGGAATGTCAAAGAAAGCCAGGTCTTATTTGTTTTATTTTCAAAGAGAAAAATCTACTCAGTGTTGAATTAGTTTGAAAATTACATGTAACTTGCAAATAACTTACATGGGCTACTTCTCTAGAACCTTCTAAATTAGTATTACCCAAACTAGTACATGCTTATGTCTCCCCGCACTTAATAACAGTGTCAGTCATGAGTAACTCAGCTGACTTATAACAGAGGTGTAGCTGTGTTAGTCTGTATCTGCCAAAACAGTGAGGAGTTCTGTGGCACCTGGGAGATTAACAGATGTATTAGGATAGTGGTTCCCAACTGCTAGCACTGGTCTGCAAGCCACTGGTTGCTGGGCCGTGGCAGCTGCCAGAGCTCAAGCCGGCTGTTTGCAGTGGCTCTACCCCAGCAGCTATGGTTGCTGATTTTGCTGAGTGCTGGGGCTGAGGTGGCGGCAGGAGGAGGCACAGCAGGAAATGTGTCCTTCCTCCTCCCACCCAGGTAAGGTAGTGGCCCGGCTGGGGCTCCATGCTCCCCTGGCCTCTACCCATGGGGACACAAGAGGCGCTTGGGGAGGAAGGGGGCGCGAAGACGGAGGGAGTGTGCATGCTGCCAATGGCTGCTTCCTGTGCCCGTGTGGCAGTAACAGCCATGCTCACTAGAGGGGGCAGCCTGACTCTTGGGAGTGAGGGGGTGTGGTGGGGTCAAAGGGCATAGGGTGTAGGGGTGGAGTCAAAGGGTGTTAAGCACTGGGGAGCAAGGGGCTGGGTTGGGGCTAGGTGTACAGGCAACACTTTATTTGCATATTTGTATATTCATTGTTTGCATAATAAATATGCAAATATTCAAATAAAATGTTAGCGGTCCACCAAACCTTTGTAAATGGGTTTGCTGGTCTGTGGTATAAAAAAGTTTGGGAACCACTATATTAGGGCATAAGCTTTCATAGGTAAAACACACTTCATCAGATGAATCTTCTTGATATGTCGAGGCAGAATCTATACAAAAATAGAATCTTCCTCTGATGAGGGGGGTTTTACCCACAAAAGCTTATGGCCTGATAAAATCTGTTAGGGTTTAATCTCCCTGGGCATGCATTAACAGATCTTCAAGTGGCTTTTTTGTTATAAACCAATAACAGGAGCCAAATACACAGGGAAGGACTGTTGCTTCAGCTCATTTGCAAGTTCAATTCTCACACCTTTGGATTAAACAAAGATACTGGATGGTTAAGTCATTACCTACCTATCAGACAATGAGGGTGACAATGGTTCTTTGTCTTTGAAGACTCTCATGATACCATCTAGATGTTTCATCAGTCTTTGAGTGTTTCCTGACTCTTTGTTGTTTGCTAATTAATGATTCTTAACTGCCCCCTTTGATTATCTAGTCTTTAGGTGCTTATAGACTCTGCTTTCCTTTGATATATTTTTTACCCACTGCCTTTTCTTGTTCCACCTCTCCCTCCTGTCTTCCCTATTTGTTTTGGTCCTAGACATCCAACACTCCGGTCATCTGAAGAAGTGGGCTATGCCCACGAAAGCTCATGATACCATCTACATGTCTTGTTAGTCTATAAAGTGCTACCAGACTATTTGTTGTTTTTTCAGTCAAATCTGTTAGGATACATCTACATAGGAATATTATTTTGAAATAACTAATGTTATTTCAAAATAATGGTGAAATACTGTCAAGCTGGAGGACTTCTTACTCTGACTCCTGTAAACCTGATTGTATGAGGAGTAAGGGAAGTCGGGGGAAGAGTGCTCTGTTTTGGAATAAGTGCTGTGTAGATGCTCCCAATTTTGCAATAAGCTACACAATTGATGTAGCTCAATTTACGTAGCTTATTTTGAGTTAAGCCCTGCTGTATAGATGCACCCTTAGTCTCTAAGGTGCCACAGTCGGACTCCTCATTGTTCAATTGACTTAGTGTAAATTTGGTGTAAAATAATCAATCTATATATGTATATAATAATATTTAGGAATGTTTAAATTCCATGGAAAAGATTCTAAAACTATATAAACTAAGGGGTTTGGTTTTGTTTGTGTAATTTTATCTGACAAAGTTAAATAACATAGCAGGTTTTTTCCACAGTAACACTATACCACAGCAAAACATGCTGTTCTCTGAAAAGATGTTACTCTGTTACTTTAGAAAATGGGAAATGATAATCAATAATCATTTAAACCTTTTTCAAATGTTACTTTGACTCTGAAACCAAACATAATCAATGTTTTCCTTCCTGTGTTTTTTTCATTTATTTCAGAGAATAGAAGTTTATGCAAATATTGTTACCAAGGATCATATAAGTGCCTAGTTTGTGGTGTGTATGTTCCCGTATGCCCATGAGTGTGCTGGAAAACAACAAACAAATTAAAATACATTTGATTATTATGCTGTTATTAACAAAAAATACTGTAATTTGAATAATGATGGTGTCTTACATGTAGTATTTATACCTTGTGTTGGCTACATTTTACCTCCATACTTCCCCGGCATGTACAGAAAAAATGTTTTGATGTTCTTTGATTAGTAGGTCACTGGAATGTAGCAATGTTTGAGTGGAAACGACTAACCATTTAACCAATAAGTAGATGCTTATCAGTTAACTGTGTCAGTTACACTCAGTGAAGCCGCTTCCCCGGGAGCCGGATGAGCAAGGGCTGCCTGCTCTGCTTCTAGGGAGGCTTCACTTCAAGGTCTGCAATATAAACTAAGCTCAGCAGTTACATGGTTATCCTATTACACGATTTTTAACTTCCTTAGTTGAAAGCCAATTATTTATTTTTGTTATGTGGGAAGGGGAACCGGGTGCCTTATATGATATTTAGCATGTGGATTTTTTTCCATATTTGTCCTTTTCTCTATGTCACCTGAGGTAAAAGTCTGAAATGTTACTTATGAACTCCAGCTAAGCTGTCCTTTGATGTCACAGGTTCAGCCATCCTCTTGAGTTGCTATCCTCACCAGTCTGTCTTTTCCACATGTTAAGAGCCTCTAAGAAAATGTCTGTGCCCTAGACTGCCATAAGCAAGGCAATATTCAAGTCTTATAATTTCATTATTATCCACTAAGCCAAACTTTTCTTATTAAGCCTGCAAGATGAGTCAGTTCTTCTAGTTTTCAAAAAATGCACGCTCAAAGATTAAACAAAAATATTTGTAGCATATGAGCCCTGTCTTTCCCATCCTCATTGAAAAATACCACTTTTTTTTTTACTGTGCACAGGATGCCTTGATGCAAGATATGATCACTTTTGATATGTCAAGGCAGAATCTGCACACAAATAGAATTTAATCTTTAGATTTAGCTTGGCATTTCTCCCTCAATCCTTTCCCCATTAATGTCATCTTGGTTCCTCATTCTTTTGCTGACACTCTTAATTCCTCCTCTTTTCTTACCCTGTACATAGGTTCTTGAAATATATATCTCTTTAGCTTGTATTCAATACAAATAATTTTTCCATAGTCTGCAGGCTTGCCAGATGCTTTCACCAAAAATCCTGAACATGGCAGGAAAAAAAATTGGTTGAGGAAAAAGAAAAGGGGGGAAGGGGGCCAACCGAACTTGGTTGAGCCAAAAAAATAAAAAAAGGAGAAAAGACCCCACCAAAAAAGTTGCTGCACCTTTAAGAATGTCCCTGCCGTCCTTCCATCCAACAAAAACAGAAAAATACATTTTACATGTCCGGTATTTTCTGGGTTTTTTTTTACTGCACAGGGTCCAGAAATAACAGACTGTCCAGGCAAAAAATGGACACCTGGCAACCCTAATAGTCTGAGCCAAAACCATGAATCGGTACTACCAATAACTAGATGAAATTTTATTTTCAAATCTTATTCTCATTCTGTGGATTTATTTGAGCATTGTTCAGTAAATTATTTTTTGATATCCTACTTTTGTATGTGTTGGATTTTTTTTATTATTTCCCCCCTTTGTCACAAAAAGCAAAGCACTACTGGGAATGCTACTAACTTGAGGCTCTAAAACTAGTGAGAGTGTAAACTCTCATACTGCAGCTCCCATACCAATCCCTGCCCTGAAGGGAGTAAGGAGCCAGGCAAGCAGGTTTTTCTGAAGGAGGTCATGTTCTGTTCTTCCAATTAGACAATATTGTTGTAGGGTGACAATGAAAGTGCTCAGAGTTAGGTATACATATACTTCAGCAAAACACACACCCCAACAATATTTCTTTAACTTTCAAATTGTAGTCCTTGAGTTCATAAAACAAATTGTTAGTAGTAAAATAATTAAATATCAACAGTGTACATTGTGATACATGTGCTGATTTTTTTACTTACTTTTCTTTAGTATTACTTTTGATTATAGATTTGCCTGGACTGATGAGAAATATTTTAAGTTGAAGGCTGCAGAAACAAAAAAAATGTGTGTGGGAGAATGGCACTTTGGAAAACTAGGTGGATGTTCATTAAATAAACAATAGTTCATACAATATACACTGTACTTCACATGAGATTTTCAAAATCACAATTGAGTGTTAGGTGTTACAACTCCTCCTTCCCCTCCCCCCATGCTGTGAAGACAGTCATGATTATTTAGGATATTCAGTGGCACTTTTCACAATCATTGTTTCTTACTGGGTACTAATGTTGTCACTAGAATGCAGAGAATGAAGATTCAGCATTTTTAACCATTATTAGGACTCTGGTATGACGACTCAGTTAATTTTGGGAAATGTTCCCCTGGGTCTTTCAAATACTTTCTCTCTGCATGGAAATTGAAAAATACAGCAGATGCAGCTCGCAAAGAAATTTTATTTTATTGTTTCAACTAAAGTTTGAAGGACCACATTCATCTGAGAACAGTTTAAAGTCTGAGCGTGAGAAAGCGGAAACAGAGATTTGTTTGCCCGTAAGGTAATACATACGGTAAGAAAACATCTAAGGTCTCAGTGGCAAAACTTTTGAACTTGCTGCTGACTACGATAAGAACTGAAACATACATGGTACGTTTATTGAAGATTAAGTCATATTTAAAAGTTTTACTCTGAGTGGAAGTATGGCATTTTGTGATAGTGATCAAATTATATTTCACTTTATTTGTACATGTTGGCTACGTCTACACTGGCATGATTTTCCGGAAATGCTTAAAACGGAACAGTTTTCCGTTATAAGTATTTCCGGAAAAGGAGCGTCTACATTGGTCCCGGAGTTACCGTTATAACGATGCGCTTTTCCGAAAAGCGGCGTCTACATTGGCGGCGCGCTTTTCCGGAAAAGCAGAAGCCCGGAGCCATTTTGAAGAGGGCAAAGGCCACCAGACCTTTCCGGGCGGGCCGAGCGCCATTCAGACACGTGCTTAAAGGGGTCTCGCCGACAGCCGCTGGTCTCCTGCTCCTGCCTTGGGACCTCTGCCAGGACTGGCACCCTTAGCAGGTTCAGTGGTTGCCCTCTGGGTTTTGGGGACACCACCCTTTGGCCCCAACTGCTTTTCCCTGAGTTTAGTTTTTCTGCCCTGCTCTGTCTGCCATGGAGCCGTGGGTGGCCATTTGCCTGCTCGGGCCCCTGTTGGAGCTGCACGAGTGCCTGCTGCTCGTGCTGCAGGCCGGTGCCATGGTGTACATGAACCAGGAGGCAGAGATCGCATTGGACTCCTCACCAGGAGGCCCTGGCAACCGTGTGGCATCAGCACCCCACCGTAGAGAGGCCCGCCTGGAGTTTCGAGAGCAGCACCGACTGGTGGGAGCGGCTGGTCCTCGGGTCTGGGACGACCACCAATGGATCAGGAATTTCCGCATGAGAAAGCGGACCTTCCTGCAGCTGTGCACCTGGCTCACCTCGCGCTGCAGAGAGCCACCACCCGGCCGCGGGCACCCATCCCCATCAAGAAGAGGGTCGCCATCGCGCTCTGGAAGCTGGCCACACCGGACAGCTACCGCCGGTGGCACAGCAGCCTGGGTGGGACGATCAACCGCCGGAGTGATCGTCGTGGAGGTAAGTCCCAGGGGAGTGGGATGGGGAGGGTGCTGCACTCCAGGCCCAGGGATAGCCAAGATTCCAGGCTGGGTCGGCCAGGGGTTTGGGCCGCCCCTCCCTTGCACAGGCCCGCTGGTGGGGCGAGGGGGGGCCCTGGTGTGTGTGTGTGTGTGTGTGTGTGTGTGAGGACAGAGGGAATCAAGGGGGCCCCAAGGAGCGCACACTCACCCCTGCCGCACGTGATGTGTTCCCTTGTGTTTCTCTGCACCCTTCTGCAGGTCGCCCACGCCATCAACAACATCCTGCTCCCGCGAATCATCCGCCTGCGCGACGTGGATGATACCATGGCCGGCTTCGCTGCCCTCGGGTTCCCCAACCGCGGGGAGCCCTGACGCCACCCACATCCCCATCCGGGCCTCGAGCATCGAGCGGCCCATTTTATGAACCGCAAGGGGTACTGCTCCATTGTTCTGCAGGCCTCGTGGACCACCGGGCCGCTTCCTGACATTTACGGGGCTGGTCCGGCCGGGCACACGACGCCCGCATCCTCCGCAACTCTGGACTGTTTCGCAGGTTGAAGGCGGCACCTACTTCCCGGCGAGACTTGACTGTCGGGATGTGCCTATGCCCATCTGCGTCGTCGCGGACGCCGCCTACCCCTGATGCCCTGGCTAATGCGGCCCTACACGGGCAGCCGGACCAGAACCGGGCCCGGTTCAACGACCGCCTCAACCGGGCCCGAAACCCAGTGGAGCTGGCCTTTGGACGTTTAAAAGCCCGATTCCGTTGTTTGCTCACCCGTCTCGACATGGGTGAGCAGAATGCAACGGAGGTACTGGTCACAGTGCTGCGTGCTCCACAACATTGTGGAGCGCAGCGGGAGGCCTTCCTCCTGCATGGATGGCAGCCGAGGCACAGACCTTGGAACAGCCCGACACAGCTGCCGTCCGCCAGGCGCGCCAGGATGCGGTGCGCATCAGAGAGGCCCTGGTGGACATGTTTGCCCAAGCCCCGTAGCAGGGTCGCCTGGGTCTCCCCAGACTACTCCCGCCCGTCCCCTACCCCTCCCCACCCTCCCCTTACCTCCCCAATTGTAAAGCGTCGGGTCAAAGCACATCGGCCGTCATCGTGACTGTTCGCCGGGTGCGCGGGCTTAGTCAGGTTTTTCTTTTTAGTTTAGGCTAGGTTTAGGCCACCATCGCCTGTCCCGAAGAACAGCCACGAGGATTCGGGGTCGTGCGGAAGGCTCAAGTCAGCGTACCTGATTCCAGTCGTCTTCCGTCCGAGGATCTCCTGGCTGTTCCTCTCCTGAGGCCCGGAAGGACCAAAGGATTGAGGTGGCCAGCTTCGCCATCATCTTCCGTCGAGGATCTCCTGGCTGTTCCTCTCCTGAGGCCCGAAGGACCAAAGGATTGAGGTGGCCAGCTTCGCCATCATCTTCCGTCGAGGATCTCCTGGCTGTTCCTCTCCTGAGGCCCGGAAGGACCAAAGGATTGAGGTGGCCAGCAACACTACCCAATTGTCCTCCTGCGCCTAGACTATGTTTAATTATCTGTAGTGTGCATCTTTTAACTGTTCTTGCTTGTTTGTGAGCTATGTAAATATAGTTTGTGGTTTACATTTTACTGAAAAGTCTCAGTATTTATTTATGCGCCACAAACCAATGAGCACTTAAAAAGGGCCCCCAGTGATAGAGTACAGATTTTGTTGTCTGCAGTTTGTAACCCTGTTAAATTTAAGTGGCTAATTGGCATCTCACATCATTTCCTACAGTTACTAGAGTAACACGATAACCAACACAGGAATGAAAAATAGAAAACTGTTTATTTACAAGGGGAGGACCTTCAACTGGGGACGGGGACCTTCAGCTGGGACTGGGACGGGGACCTTCAGCTGGGACAGGGGACCTTCAGCTGGGACTGGGACGGGGACCTTCAACTGGGACTGGGGGGGACCTTCAACTGGGACGGGGGGGCAGTTACTGGGATGGATGGCCCCTGCGACTGCTCCTCCGGGGGGGGGCCTGCACACGCTGGGCAGACCGCGTGGGGGCAGGCTGCACGGGGAGGTGGGCACGACCACGGGCACGACCACGACCAGGAGCAGGGGCAGGAGCAGGGGCAGGGGCAGGGGCAGGAGCAGGAGCAGGGGCAGGGGCAGGGGCAGGGGCAGGAGCAGGGCAGGAGCAGGGGCAGGGGCAGGGGCAGGAGCAGGGGCAGGAGCAGGGGCAGGAGCAGGGGCAGGGGCAGGGGCAGGAGCAGGAGCAGGAGCAGGAGCAGGAGCTGGGATAGGAGCTGGGATAGGAGGGGCATGGGCTGTGCTCCGGGAGGAATGGCGGGGCATGGGGTCCGGCCATGCCATAATGAATGGCATGGACCAAATGTGCCGTGAGCATGTCCATGGTTGTGCGCATCCTCTGCACTCATGTAGGAGGCAGCCCAGCCCTCCTGCCGCCACTGCAGGTCCCCTGCACCCGCTCAGCGATGGAGGCCTGGATTGCCTCCACGGCACGCACATGGCGGCGCAGAAGCTGGTCTCTCTGCCGCCGCCTGTGCCTCGGGTTGGCCAGCTGGGGGTGCCGCTGCTGCAGTGTCGGGTCTGGTGCTGGGTCCCGCTGCAGGGAAGAGAAGAAAGGATGGGTCAGTCAGGCAGGCCGTCCACTGTCCCCACATCTCATGCCCTCCACCCCTGAGCCCAGGTGACCCCACAGTTGTGTGGCTTGGGCCCACTCGGTTTCCCTCCTGCCCCGTGTTGTATGTTGGCAGGAGGACCGCCCCTGCTGGAGTAGGGTCCCCTCTCCAGTATTGTAAGCACCAGTCTGTGTCCTGGCCCGTGGAGGCGGGAGGGTGCTTGTGCTGCGTTCACCTGTGGAACTCCCTGCCGGTGGAGACTGTGAAAAGCTTTGGGCTAATCGCTGGTGTTTGACAGGGAGCGAGATGCATCCCCACGCAGTGCCTGGGAGCACATCTGGCAGAGGCGGTCTGGGCTCTCAGATCCTCGCGTGGGATATCTCCTGGGCGTAACCAGAAGCGTGAGTGGGTGGGGGGGTGTCCCATCCTTGCAGCAAAACTCAGGGGCCCTTGTCCCTCCCACTATCCCTCCCGCAAGGCCGGTAGCCCAGGGACATGTGCGGCCACAGTGGGGACTTCCCTCGGGGAACCAGCCAAGGCACCGGGAGCAGGCGAGGACTGTGGCGCTGCGGTTTTCCCAGGAGCAGCTGGCTGTGCCTCACTGCCAGGCATGGGACAGTGTGCTGTTCTCCGTGCTGCACCCTTGGCGGAGGTGAGGGCTCTGGGCTGAGTCCCTGGGGCCCTGGCGGTTCCAGCCGGCATCCACCCTTCCCCTGGTCCCGCCGCATGTGTGAGCAGCACGGTCCCAGGCGTGCCCTGCAGCTGCCTGCGGCCATGTGCCGCTCGGTCGCCAGGCTGCACGAGGTTGCACGTGCTGCTTGCTGCCTCATGCGACGCAGCGTGCAGCTCACGTGGCCTGAGTGAAATGCTCTCCCCTCCTCCCTCTGGGCACCTGGCTCCCCACCCCCGCCCTCCGCCCCCCCACCCTTTGGGAGTGCAAACTGCAAAGACTCACCAGTGGGTTCCTCCCGGCCTCGGCCTCGGCCTCGGAGGAGCTGCTGGAGGGGGCCTGCTGGGTGGTGGCCTCCTCCGCGCCGGACGCGCTGCTGCTGTCCTCTCCCTCCCCCTGCTCGGTGGGTCGTCTGATGGGGGGGCGCTGGCAGGTGTCCACAGGGACGTCCGGGGCTTGCGGGGCTGGCTGGCCCAGGAAGGCGTTCAGCCGGTCATAGTAGGGGCAGGCGTCTGGTCCTGCCCCCTGCCCTCGCTGGCCGGACGTACCCCAGCCGCAGCTCCTTCACTTTCGAGCGGACCTGCTCGGCATTCCGGGTGGGGTGTCCCTGTTGTGCCAGGTTGTCGGCCAGCCGTGTGTACAGCTCCACATTGCGGCGCCTGGAGTGCAGGTCGTGGAGACCCTCCTCCTCCTGCCACAAGTCCAGGAGGGTCTCCAGCTCCTGGGGTCCAGGATGGGGCCCGGCGTTTGCGGCCCCTGGGGGCCTCCTGTGCTGGGGGTGCAGGGGGCTCACCAGCCGGAGCTGCCATGGCGCGGTCCAATGTGTGGCTGGGCAGCACAGCAGCACGTGGCAGAGCTCAGGCTGCAGGGTCTGCGAAGTGCTCCTGCCACGTCGCCCAGCAGCCTCCCTACCAGGAAGTCCAGGGCTCACGGGGTCTCGTGGCGACCAAACCGCTTTTCCGTTTCTTCTGCTTTTCGGAAAAGCTGTCTACACTGGCCCTTTTCGGAAAAGCTTTTCCGGAAAAAGGACTTTTGCCCAGCGGGAGCGGCATAGCTTTCGGAAAAGCGGCTGATTTCATACAGTAGATCGTCATTGCTTTTCCGGAAAAGCAAGCGGCCAGTGTAGACAGCTCGCACCTTATTCCGGAAAAGCGGCTGATTTTCCGGAATAAGTGGCCCAGTGTAGACACAGCCGTTGTGTTTATGGGGGGTTTTTTTGTCTTTGTTAAAAGTATTCAACATCCCCGCTTAGTTAACTAAATAGTGAACTTAAAATATTAACCTGTTAAGTGCTATTTTTTCTTAATAGCCCTTAGATAACTCTATATAGTAAATGGTTGGGGAATGAAGAGCATCAACATTGGCAGAGCTTCCTATTTTTCCCTACCTTCATTCTTGTTAATGGCTGAACAGTTTTCTCCAAAATGTTCCATGAAAATTCAGTCCGAAACAAGTACCTGGATTGGAAATTGTCATCCTGAAAAGTTAGTCTGGCAATAAATTATAAGCAACTTACATCAGGGGCTCTTAATGGAAAGTGTTGTGCAACCTTAATAAAGGCTTTGTTTCCAGCACATCTTGGAGTTTCAGAATGACATCCTCAGTAGTGACAGATTCTATTTTTAAACCTGCTCCTCTTATTCACATGAACTGTTTGACTATAATCAATGGGACTACTCATATAAGGGAATCAGGATATGTTTTTATTTGTATTTGTGAGGAAAAAATGGGATTTTTCTTCTGTCTATGGACTACTAAAAGTGTTTAATTAGCAATGAAAACATTACTGTATCTGCCAAGCAAATATTTTAAGTAAGCCAATCTCATATTTTCACTTCAAATTAACAAAAACTACCATGTAATTTTTTATTGCCTTCTGGGTGTGGGTGTTGGTGTGTAAGTGCACAGGCAGAGAACCATTTTAATTACCGTGAAACAAAACCTCAGGAAGTAAGAGAAGGCCAAAATGAATGAAGATGAGCAGTCATTTCCATTTTATCAAAATGAGACCTTCAGGGTTTTTCTTATGTATATAAATAGTATTAATTTACAAAAATGAAAACTGTGGGTATGAATAACTCTTCATAATTATACCACTTAAGATAATTCAAAGAAGAGTGCAAGGTGGTTTTATTTGGTTTATGTTTAAAGTATGGGCACATTAAAATTTAAATTGTATTTTTATAGTGTGTTTAGAACACAGAAGACAGTTAATGAAAATCCATTTTATAGAAAAAAATAATTTTCCCCTCTAAAAATGAGTAGGAGTATTGGCTGTTAATGTTTAGCCTATTTTAATGACATTGTATAGTTATGTAGTTCAGATATGTACTTGCTTGTTCTTCAGTTGTTTAACTTTTGAGGTACTTTGAATGAATGTTTTTCTTTTGGCAAACTGTTAAGGTGCAAGTAATTTTTGGCTTCAAGAGCTAACAAAATGATCACCTAATACAAATTGAGTTCACAGGAAGGTAAACTACTTACTGGCATACACTGCAAAATACATTTGCCTTTTCAATTGTATTTTGAATAATGTGGATTTATTAACAATGCCAGCTTGGAAAGGTTTCATTTAGCATACTGTTTCTTGCTGAGAGAAGTCTAAGTGAAGCGTATTAATAATATTCAAATAATAGGTGAGATGGGAAATCAGTCAGCTGAACATTAACAATTCTTTTGTGTCAAGTAGAAGCAAGTGAAGATTCAACTAATGTTTTACTCCCCATGAAAATAAACATGAACTGAAATAGGTATAATTTGCTAGCCTGTGCTCGGAATAGAGTATTCCAATAAATGGCAGGTTTTTAATACTTCTTAAAAAATGCAGACTTTCTTAGCAGCGATATGTGCTTTCTGGTTGGCTGTCTCCATCTTCAACCCCACAAAGCAATCCATAAGGAATAAGATGAAGTGCACCCATAGTATCTGATGGTAAATGAAATTAAAAGGTGCATTTAAGGAAAGTTGAACAGATTAACATCTGAGCATAAATGATTTCTGTTGGCACGTCTTAGCAAACTAAGGAAAGGTTGATTTTTTTGCTTCATTGATAAGGAATAATGAAGTATTCAAATAGTAGTATTCCTTTTTTTCCATCAGTTTTCTGTCTCACGTCTTCACTATTCATTTAATCACAGATGGTGATGTTAAGCTACCCCATCTAGATTTCTTCCTTTCTAGTTCAATATTCTGTCTATATTTAAAATATACTACAAACATATACCATTCCTGGGGACTTCCTCCAAATAGCTTTGTCCTCCTGTCAACAAGGTAATGTTGAACATATGGACAAAGTGAAACAATTCAAAATATTTAGCCTTTTAGTCCCTATAAGTAGTGGACTGTAAACCTAATATATCAAAAGCAGTCATCAGATATAGGAAAATATTGAAGTTCACATACTGTAAAATTATAAATAAGAATTTTCATATATTATATAGTTGACTGTTTATATAGTTGCTAATACTGTGCTTGGTAATATTTCTCTCCACAAATTGCTTTTAAAAATGAGAATAAGAAACAGTTCTAATAAAAATCTGCAAGAAGTTAGTTTTACATAATTTTCATACCCACATTGTATCTTTTTATTGTCTATATAATAGCAGTTGATATTATGAAACAAGCATTGTCTGAGAACATCACAGTCAGACTCAAATTAAATGAACTCTTTTCACTGCAGAGACATTAAAGGCTGTTGATCATTTGATATGTTGGCACTTAATAGGGCCAAAACATTTAGGGTCACTGCACTTTCAGTATATGGAGATGTCAGAGTAACTGGAGGGGTTGCACAAATTGTTTCTACAGTAGTCCTTTTGAAGAATTAATGGCCTAGCTTTACAGTGTGTGTTGTACAAGATTTAGAGCAATCAGATAACTTTTGAACTTACCATGATTTTTTTCCTCCTTAAATGTTTTAAGAGTGAGCTAATAATTTGTGGGGAACTAATAGGATGTTTCATATCTTTTGCCTGTTTTAGCACCACTTTAATCTGCATCTGAATATTAGAGAAAATAGTTAAATTTTGTTTTGTGATCAAATTAAAGTAATCAGTTTAGGCTATTTCCAAATATTGTAGAAGTGAACACAATTAGAATGAATGTAGTTGGTATTTTAAAATTATCTCATGTTGTTGGGGAATAAAAGGAAAGAAGATTGTAATGGGAGAAGAGAGAAGGAATTCCACAGGAGGAAAGAGTGGGGAGAGGAAGCAACAACGGAAACTTGCTGGAATTCCGAGTCAGACTAGGATACTGGGATTTTCAGACAGCATACATTCTCTTTTGAAAGCCAGAGTAAAAATGGGTCCTGCTAAATTTACTGGCCATGTGGAGTAGGCATAGCAAATCTGGGTATTAAAACATATGTCATGTGACTCATCTTTTATGCTTTATCCCTATGAACACAGCACAAAATATATTAAAAGAGAGAGGGGAAAAAACTGAACAGTTTAATTTGGAATGTATTAATGAGACTTTAGTTTAGAATTGTCAATGTTTTTTCCCCTTTATAGCTAATTTTCTTTTGCCAAATTCTCCTATGTTTTGCAAATTAACAAATTCTGAAACTGGTAAGTTTGGTTTGAAAAATACAGCATATATAATTTTTACATTAGTCTGTATTTTAAATTGCACTTTGGTAAGGTCACAAATCTTGCCTCCAATTGCCTGATTTATTAACAAAAAAGATAATTCACAAATAATGCTACATACAAAATCCCCTTGCGCCTACCCTAGGCCATCTAAATGGGCTTAGTTGTTGTGATGTTCCTTCTCTCAAGATTTTTTTATCCCAGACTCCAGCTCCTTCACTCAGATGGGCATTGCTCATGTCTTTTATTTACCAAGTCAGGTCTTAGGATCTACATCTGCCCTTATGAGTCAGCAGTAATTAATGTACATCTCCATGTAGGATTCCAGCATCCGCTCACAGACAGGACAATAGGAAAATCTTGCCACCAAGTCGTATGTTAACTTTTCTATGAACAATGTCTTAGAAAGTAAATGATTATTTAAACTTATCCTCTGCTTAATATTATGATTGGAGCAATTGTGAAAAAAGCTGAAAAAGTAGTAATAAAAAAAAAATCATCCTGAGTCTCACTTGAGCTTTTGCAAACAACATATGCTGATTTTGTAATCTATAATGTTTTCTGATGTAAAATAACTACTAAGTATCAAACAGATTTTGTTCTCCTAATCGCACACAATCAATCCGTTACCAGGGTGTAGTTCTTCCACAATAACTACATACAGTGCCTGTTTAGTGTTTTAAAATTGCTCATCTTCCTTTTTTTATTCTTCTTTTTGGTTTTTCTGTCTTTCTTTTCCAAAGGCAAATATATTATTTCCAGAATTGAATAAATGTGTTGACAATATTTGTATCAAATGCCAGTTAAAAAAAGAACCAAACTGTTAGCAGACTAGATTTGTTTACTAATGTTTATGGACTCTTAGATGCCATTGGTTACACAACACCAGTCACAACTGAGATATATGCACAATGTGTAGCATGATACTATGCCTGTTCAGCTTCTGAACTTGCATAGTGCATGTCTGGCAGAAATAGTGATGTGCTGCCAAAATGCTAACAAGGAGCATGCTGTCTCTCTTTCAATATTTTCTGCCTCAGTCAGTCATCCACGTGGCAGTCCCAGATTTAAAACAGTTTGCTTTGCCAAAATCCATTAATTCTTTATTTGGACCCCAAATACATCACTTCCCTCTCCTCCTCCCCAAAATAAATAACAGCATAAAAATATTTACATTCCTGCACTTCATGAAAGTTCCTCTAGGCAACAGTGAAAGAAGGCAGCATGTACCTTCAGCAGATGTACCTTCAGCAGGGTGGGTAAAAATCGATTACTTAAAACAATCGAATTTTTAAAAATTTAAATTGGATTTTTTTATTTAAAAATAAATAAATAAAATACTAAGTTTCTCATTTAAAAATAACAATTCCAATTACATCGCATCACAGACATGCTACACTTACACTTACAGTCTCATAAAAATGAATTAATGGCTCTAGTCTGTTCAGCCTAACAACCAGCTCTTGCTTCTTGAAAGTTCCAGGCTTTCAATTTCTATTTCTCCGCAGACTAAAAAGTAACATGTGCAAAGACAGACACAAGTGGGATAGGATTGTTTTTGTTCTGTCCTTATGTGTCATGGACCTTGGCCAAACATGGCAGGGGCTATGTCTACACTTCAGGGAAAAGTCAGAAAAAAGATATGCAATTTGTGTATCTTTTTCTGCTTTTCTTCCGAAAGTGGCTTTTCAGACATTTGGCCCATCTACACTGGGCCAGATGTCAGGAAAAAACCCACTTTCAGAACATCCCTTCTTCCTCAAAGAATGTGGTTTACAGGGATGCCGAAAAAATGCATCTGCTTTTCTGAATTTTTTTCGGAAAAGCAGACACGTTCCTTGGATGCGGCAGAGCTTTTCCGGGATACCAGAAGTATCCCGGAAAAGCTATGCAGTGTAGACATTGCCAGGGTTAGTTAAGATATTGTCTTAAGGACAGAGAGACAGTATATAGGAAAGGACTGAGGCATAAGAGAAAGGAACAGTGGAATGGACAAAAAAAAGAAAAAGGGAAGACAATATTCAGCACACATATACAGCTTCCTATATTCCTACACTTTTGCCATAGAAAAACTATCATGGCTTCTGGGCTCGTCTTGACAACTCTGTCTTTTCAGTTTGCTCAGGTTTTTTTTTTTTATGGAAACCTAGATAATACATGATTATTAATCATTGGGAAAAATCCTGGCCTCACTGAAGACATTGACAAATCTCTTACTGACTTGACTGAGGCCAGGATTTTCAGGAGTTTTACACTGTGGGATCATTGCATAAGTGAACTTGCTATTGATTAAAAAAAATCATAGGACCCCATTCTTGTGATGATGGTTTTCACTTTTGTAGTTGTCTCTGATGTTTGTTTTTATTGTATATCAGCTAGCAGATCTATTTATATGAAGCTGAAAATAATAGCTCCTTTAACACTGACATAATCAAAAACTTACATTGCAGACCAAGATTTAAAAAATGTTACCTAAAATTATTCACCTAAATTCTTTTTAGCAACCTCTATCAATGAATGGTCTGATTTTTCTAAAGGGATGAGCAACCAGCAGCTCTCAATAAAATCAGAGGAGTTCTGCATTATTGAAAAACCATGTAATTTATTTAGGTACATAAATATAGGTTAGAGATTAATTTCAGGCACCCCCTTTTTTATAACTTGACCTAAACACCTTCCAGGTACAAGCTCATCTAATTGCAAAATGGATTAAGTGCATTAAGCATGTGGGAATCTCTGAACCTCATTTTTACTTTTTTTAGCTTTAAATTAATTAAAGGTCGACAAAAACATTTAAACTAAATTTCATTTGATCATTCACTTCTCTCCCAATCTGTGATGTTAGGTGGCATGTCAAAGCAAAGAAGAAACTTTTATAGCCAAGTTATATTCTCTATAGTATATATTAAAATAGAAAAAGCAATGAACATAAAAATCCTGCAAGGTTTACAGTGGAAACAAAATTATTAGCACAGTGTGCTGCTACTCTTGTCAGAATACCTGCTTATTCAATAAACCTTTTCTTTCCTCATCTTTCTGTTTAACTCCAGGGCATTGTTATAGTACAATCTGCAGAGTTCTCCAGCTTCACCTAATACATAAGGGAAACATGCAAATGAATGCTCTTCTATAGTGGAACATGCCAGCTGTCACTAAAACATTAGAACTTGTGCATGATATCTTTTAGAGAAAATGTTTACCAGTTCATTCTTGAGGAATCCTCTAGTTTTTAATAAGGCTTTACATTTCCTTTTTTTTATGTGAAGTATTTCCTCCTTAGTTCATTTTTGCAAGAGTTTATCCTCATTTTATATTGCTGTTGGTGTGACAGTAATTTAACTGTGAAATGATCAAATATAGCACCATTCTTTTACTCTTGCTAATGTTCCTAATTACTGAAAAATATATATTTTTCTAAAATTACTGAACATTTTGTTGCTTCATATTTTTTAGGTGTTCTAAATTAACTTATACAGACAATTACATATTTGAGTATCTGCATTTCAAGTGCAAACAGAATTTACAGCATTTTCATTTAGGGAAGAACACACAAGTCAATTTGGACACTAGTCATAAGATACATTATAATTTAGAAGAAAACACATTTCCACATCTTTCATTTAGCAAAATACTCTTTGAAGTCAGTATGAGTTCTCTCTCTTTTGCTTAGAGCTATTTGGATCCATGTCACAGTTGTCCCATAGATATCAAATACTTTTTCAATAGCCCCAACCCCAAAAATTCAAAAATCATCTGACCCAAACATATGATAAGATTGGCGTAATAACAGTGTGATTTATAATTTAATCACATTTTACTTGGACTACTTTTAGGAAGAAGCTATCCACCTCCAATGTGTGTATGTGCATCTCATGGTCCAAAATCAACCAAACATGTGGTCTCCCTTGGAAGTGGAGACTCCCCTTACTTACTCCCAATCCTCTCTATCCCCCACCTATGTTTTCTTCCATGTTCCTGCACAGTTTCCTGTTCTCACCTACCTTCAGCAGCATCCTATATTTCCCCATCTTTTCCCTAACCATCTTCTCTGCAACAGTACAGTCCTCTGTACCTCTTCAGTCTCTTCCTGCTCTTCCCATTTCACTGTACTCGCCTCCATATGCCCTCTCCCACCCCTTTCTCCTCAGTGCTCCCTTGTAGCACCTGAATCTCTCACTTGGTTTTCCTTCATTCCCCTGATTCCTCATTGTTACAAAAGAGGACAGAAAGCTGACTCTTTTAAAATAAGGCAACAATACTGCAAGATACACACAGACACACACATGTACATGCATATGCATATGTATATGTCACTGCTCAATTCAAACAACAAGAAGTGGCCAGATTCAGCTTCCTACACTGGAAAAAGAGATGTTGGCTCATTAACCTGAGCAGACCCAGGAGAACTCTAGTTTCATGAAGAGGTATTTATATTAATACAGCATTGAGCAGCTAAATACAATTCATGAAATAAATCTCCAACATGTTAAACAGCTTTTCCTTTCAATAGTCTTACTTTTCTCTATTTGTTGCTTTTTTCTGTCCTCTCATCTGCCAATACTAATGTAAATATATACTCCCAAAACCTTTGAAGCTAGTTTTTGCAAGTGATATTTTACCCATTCTTAGTTTTATTTTTGTAATAAACACTGATACTTTCTCAAGAAATTTTAAACAAAATAAGGATCTTCATTTTCAGTTTTTTGTCTGTAACACGTCTCATTCTGTGCATTGCCCAGCCATTACATGGTGAAAAAGAGGCCGCCATCTTCTATGAGGGCGGCAAAATTGAATGGAATCTCTCAGTCTTTATCATTTTGACTGACAGCAGCCTCACTTTCAACTAGAAAATGAATAGGACATCATGACCATCATGCTGAAGACAATCATCTCACTCAAGGAAAAGCTGAGGAATTGATTTGATTCCCACGAGCATTAATGGGAGATGGACAATCTTGGAAATATATCCCTTTTCATGTACAAAAACTATTTATTAGTCCTATTTTGTAAAAAAATAAAAATAAAAAAAAAATCCTATTTTTTTACCTGTATGTAGACAATTTCTTGCGGATGTTCATTGCTCGTGTGTATACATATAGCATCTACTAGACATAATTATATCTGTACTATAATTTGCATTATATTTCAATACAGAATAACTTAAAAGTATTTTTAGGTACATGCAAGAAACATTTTTGGTCATATGTAAAATAACACTGGTGTTATAATATAGTAGAGTTTAAAATGAACAACCTAACTTTCTTTATGCTTGCTTTACAATGCACTGTGAGTAGTCTCCATTTCCCTATCTTGGCAGTATGCTTACCCAGACTGTTTCAAGTTGTATAAATAATTGAAAGTGTATAGATAACTGTGGTTGACTAAAATATTAACTTAGTATTGGTCCTATCTTCAGGCATTTACCTTAAATAGTTATTTGCAGAGAATGAAATTCACCCTTAGTGTGGCCCCTCTGCATACCAGAGAATTTCACCTTGGGAGAGAGAATAGTCTAGAGCAGAAGTGCCCAACCTTGCTACACCTCAGGGCAAACGGATGTAAGCACAACCTTGTCTGGGCCAGATTCTATATATTTACATAAGACTTAAAGTTACCCGTACTGATTTATATTTTAAGTTTAGCTTGTTTGGTGTGCATTTAGGTAGGTTATTTCTGTGTACAGTATTGTCTGTTTACACAGTTGTATAAACTATTCAATGTACACATGATGAAAAATACTAATAAATTGGCCATATGAAATGCTCTGGTGATCTATGTATGGCCCCCAGATCATAGGTTGGGTACCCCAGTCCAGAGGAATAAAAATAGGCTTGAGGAGCGCTTTAGTTACAGTTGGACTTTGCTAGTCCATGGTGCTGATTCCGGAGCTCTGGGGGGAGGGGAATGGACTGCCAATTCCACTCCAGCACCCACCCCCACTCCATCTCTTTCCACCTTACCCCCCATCCTGTTTCTGTGTTGGGTTGTGGGGAGCTGTTCCATGGAGCCACTAGTGAGCAGGAGGTCCTGGCAGGGAGGACCAGCTGATCTGTAGGGCTGCTTAGCACCCACTATTTCTTTCCTTTGGTCCTTAAACCAAGAGCACCCACGGAGTTGGTGTCTCTGCTGCTAGTGACTTGTTGTGTGGACTGGTATACTTTAAACTCTTTGTGTTTGCATTTGGGAGTATTGTGAAGTGTGGAAAATGGAAATGGGTAAATGGGAACATTTGCGAGTAATGTGTAGGTTTAATATTTACTCTGTTTTTAGATATGTTTATGACTGAGCATTCATATTATTTTAAATCCAACTATGTAGGCAGGAAATATAAAATAAAATTGCCATTTTTAGGACTCTGATAATATTACAGCCGTGCTCTTTCTGCTGTGCACCATCAGTAAACACAAATAGTGGTGTTGTACCAAATTGTCCCAAGAACCACAGACATGAGATAAGTTTGAGTCAGCATCTGGTGGAAGAGAGAAGCAAACTTGGCTTTTCATCACCATTGTATGACACTAACCTGCACCTAATTTGGAGTTAGCTGTGGGCCAGTTCATCCACTAGTGTAAGATGGAGCAGCCGTAGAGCTGCTCTAAACTATGACTGGCTGCCAGCAGTGCTGATTTATCTTCATATGGTCATTCATTGTCTTCATGATGAAAAGATGTTTCCTTAATTGTATTCGAAATTTGGCCTTGCAAGATGCATGGCTGCCTTACACATTTCAAGATGGGTTTCACATTTCAGGCTATTTTGGAACATTACAATTTGTCTCCTTGTCCACATTTTTACTGACTAAATTTCAGTATTTCAGTACTTTCTACAAGATTAGAAAAGGCTCATTTTGCAAAATTAAATATAAACATTTTAAAATTTAGGATTCTTTTGCTGAAGTAAACAAACCCTTTTGAGAATGTAACAATTGGATGTATATATAGCATAATGTTTAGTCTTTTCAGGATCAGGACACAGTAATGCTACAAAAATATTGTACTAATGTCAGGAATTTTCTAACTTGCAAGTCATTTATTAAGTATACATTGCCAAATGGATTAAGATTCATTGTTGAAGGAAATGCATGATAGTTGTGTTGTTTGTGCCAACAGTGTGCAGTTATGTTTATCTGGGGGATGGTTAAAAAGCTTTTGGTCATGTACGGCCAGCAGTGGCCTCCTAAGAAAAAAAGAGAAATCTTATTTGTCAGGCTTGAAGGTTGTTGTAGCTGTCATTATACTTAGCAGAAGAATATTGAAAGAAATAAAAATAAAATGTAAGTTTTAGATTTTCTGAACTTACAAGCAAATTATGGGCTTCATTAAAAAATTCTTTTGATGAACATTTATTATTAGAATAGGATATTAATGTCAAAAGTCTACAAGGGGTTCATTTTATCTGAAAAAATATCATGCTTAAATTTGTGTAAGGAGTAAGACTTATTGTTTTTTACAGTATTGCCAAAAAAAAAAAATATTGTACAACAAAGCTAAAGAAAACATCTAAACAGAAATTTGGAAATTCAGAGCATTAATGTATCTTTCTGAATTGGAATTTACTGAATTAATTAAATACATCTCGGGCTGGTGTGTACTGGATTGATTCGGAGCCATGACACGTCCTCGGGTAGTGTGAGGCCAATCTGCCTCACTATAAGCAAGCAGAACAGATTAGTAGTCAGCCAGGCCCTGCTTCAGGGTGGGGCAAGAACCCTTGGGCCTGTCTTCAGGCCATGGAAGCTGTCAGTGTGCCTTGGGCCTTGCTCAGGGTGGAGTGGCAACAATTCAGGTACCGGGACCTATGCTCGGGATGAGTGAAAGTCATGGTGCCCAGGCCCTAATTCAGGATTTGCAATGGACAGTTTGAGGTGTTCGTGGAAGGCATCTGGCTCCTTCAGTGTCCAGCACCTGACTGAGCTCTCAGCTCCAGCCTTTATACTTCTGGCTCTGCTTCCTGGAGGGAGAACAGGATCGCTCTGGCCTTGCCCACTAAGGTACCTTGGTATAATCTTCTCCTTCCATGTCAGAGGGAGACCAACCTGCTTCATTACATGATGAAATATTGTTTTCATAAGCCATTTTTTCAACCATACCTAGAACATATTAAACACTTCTCTTAAACATGAATGCTCCAGAATCCTAAATGAGAGGCTTAAATGGCTTCAGGGCAGGTTACAGATTGATAGGAAAAAAAAAATTAAAAAGCTGACTGCCTACCAGAGGTGGTATTTCATTTGCCAGCTCCTTACACCAAATTAAAATACTTCCGTGAAATACAGCAGAACCTTTCAAATCTCTACACTACAAGACTAGGCTTTAGTCCTTTTGTATTAACATTTAGTGTATTGAATTAATTATAACATTTATAAGAAATACATAGCTATAAAAGAAACATGTTCATTTAAAATGTTTGTTTCTTTTGGCTAGACCTTACTTTTTTAAAGAGAGAAAAAGTTATGAATTCCAAATGTTAACTATTAAGATGCTTCGTCTTTAGTTCTTTACATATAGTTCTTTCAGAGATCAGATTTAAAACAAACCAAACTATACTAACAAACAAAACCTGTGGTCTTTCAGCTGGTTTCTGTAGAACTCACTAACTTCTAAGGCAACATTTCTGATTTGGGGGCCCCCAAGAGTTCTCAGATATTATTTTAGGGATTTTGGGCAAGTTTACAGCAGGTCTAGGAGCTCAGCACATCTTGGAATCCAGCCTGTCACACTATTTTAGGTAGGGGGGATTGAAAGGGAAAAATGTGGCTGACGTACAATTATCATAAAACTGCTTTTCTTCTGACATTATCTGATTTGAAGCTTTTTACCCTTGCTCTAAGTGCACATTTTTGAAGTGCAATAATAATGTCTTCAGTAAATTGGCTTTGTCCCCTTCACTTACTTTTGTAATCTATTAGACTTAATAGATTTTGAATGAACACATACAGCAGTATAATGAATTTAGATTCTATAACACTTGTAGTCTTGACATCCGTTCAGTTACCCTCACAGTTATTTCATTGCATTCACCTTCATATGCAACCTGTTTATTACACAAATTTGTATTCATGGATTCTTTTAGAAAGGGAGCCTTTGGGATCATTCCACCTGTAGAACAGTGCTGCCTTGTTTGCAAAACAAATGGTACTTTTGTATCATAGGCTTGAAAAAAATGTACTATCCACCTACTACTGGATGTAGACATTTCAGAGAAGATGAAGAAATTCCAGAGACTCAGTCTAAGGCAATACAATTCTGTGAAGCCCAGCACTTCAAGGGTATGTCTACTTCAGTGGCTCTAATCCTTTCTAGACTACTGTACCCTTTGGGGTCTGATTTGTCTTGTGTACCCGCAAGTTTCACCTCACTTAAAAACTACTTGCTTACAAACCCAGGCATAAAAATACAAAAGTGTGACAATATCCTGTTACTGTAAAATTGCTTAATTTCTCATTTTGCTCACTCATTATAAAATAAACCAATTGGAATATAAGTATTGTCCTTAAATTTCAGGATTTAATATATAGATCAATGTAAACAAGTCATTATCTGTATGAAATTTTAGTTTGTACTAGGTATGTAAAATCTCGATTAGTTAGTTAACCAGTTAAACATTAGGTTAACCTCTCTCTCTGGATCTCTCAAATCGAGTAAAATTTCCCCTTGGATGCCGAAAACTGATGAGTGCGAAGATAAGTAGTTAGGCCAATTCTGGCAAGGAATGCTCTCTGGCAGTGGCTGCACGTGAGGTCTCTATCTCCATCAGCACTGACACGTGCCTAGGCATGCTCCTTATGTTGGGGGCTGTCTGATCTTCTTCATGAAGATGACGTTTGATCTCAAAGTGTCAGGTACTGTTCTTCATGGTGGTCCTCCAGGTTACCCAATCCTCCACCTGTCTCTCCCAGGTGTCATCGTCAATGTTGCACTTTACCAAGGTATTCTTAAGGATGTCTCTGTAGTGCTTCCTCTGCCAACCACAAGACCTCGTCCCGGTCCTCAGCTGAGCATAGAAAATCTGTTTAGGCAAATGTGTGTCAGGCATCCTGACCACATGACTAGACCATGATAGCTGCCCGTGGGAGATTATTGCCTCAATGCTGCAGGAATCTGCCTCGGCGAGGATACTAATGTTGGTCCGTCTGTCCTGCCACGTGATGCCCAATATTCTCATGTACTGTAGGTGGAATTTCTCCAGATCTTTAATATGATGTGTATAGAGAGTCCAGGCTTCAGCTCCATATAGCAACATTGGGATGACTACGGTATTATAGATGTCAATCTTAGTCTGTGTCTTAATGTCACAGTCATCAAAGACTTGCTTCCGTAAATGTCCATAACCCACACTGGCACTGGAAATTCAGTGTTGGATTTTATCGTCAATGTCATCATTGCTGGATAGATAGCTTCCAAAACAGGGGAAGCTGTTGACATTCTCCAGCACTTGGTCATCCGCTGTGATGGTTGGTTCAGGTAATGGTGGTGGGTGTTGGCTGAAAGAGAACCTTGGTCTTCGTGCATTGAGAGTCAGTCCCAACCTGCAATAGGCGACAACGAAAATGTTGATGATTGCTTGGAGACCATCTTCTGAGGTGGCACTGACCTTGGCATCATTAGCATACCGGAGTTCTACCACTGACGTTGTTGTGGTCTTGGTCTTGGTTCTGAAGCAGCACAGATTAAAGAGGCTACCATCCATCCTTTAGGTTATTTTGACTTCACCTGGGAGGTTATCTACAATAACCTGGAGCATGGCTGCCAAAAAGATATTAAATTGCATAGGTGCTATCACACACTATTGTTTCACTCCAGTCCTTATGTCATCTGTGTCGCCATTGTTGAGTATCACAGCCTACATGTTGTTGCATAAGACAAGTATAATATTGAAGAATTTTGGTTGAACAGCCAAAATGTTTCAGGATCTTCCAGAGAGTTAACCTAATGTTTAACTGGTTAACCAAGTAAGTGGGCTCCCAGCCATGGGGCTGTGGCTGTTATTGCTGGCAGCAGGAGGCTCCTGACCCGAGCACTGGGGCTGCCTTCAGCTCCCCTTCCCGCTGGGACAGCCTTTTGTCTATGGCAGGCTACAGGTGGGGGGCTGCTTCCGGGCACAGGGTAACCAGTGCCCGAAAGGGTGATGATTACTGGATAACCCGTTAACCAGTTACCCATTCACATCCCTAGTTTGTACTGATCTTGCTAGTGTATTTTATATCGCCTGTTTTAAAACATGGCAGGTATCTAGATGATGTGATGGAAGATCTCTGTATACTCTCAGAGGTACACATACCTCTGGTTAAGAATCATTAGCCTACACTACAAAGTAAGTCCAGGATTGGTAAGACTCAAGTTAGCTGAGCTTTCAATTGCTGCGACTTCAATAACTTTCAGAGCCTCTTGCCTAATGTGGTAGAAAGAGAGGGTTTTTTTCCTTACCTTTTTCTTTCTTCAGTTTCCAGTTTCATTTACCCAAACACCACTCCCGTTCCTGTCTTTTTTTTTCTGCTAATATTTTCCCTCACCAGCTGACTAGTCAATAGCATGGCATGGCTATAATTATTGATTATTTTTTTGATAGCCACAAGATTATGAAAAAAGCTGATGTGCAATTACCGGAATCTTAAATCCATATAAAGCAGCAACCGCCTATATAGTAGAGATGACTGCCTGCAGACTCAGGAAAACATAGCTACTTCATCTTAAAACAAAAAATGGCTTAATCCTAAATGAGACAGGGAAACCATGTAATGCTTTTTTTTTAGAAGACACTTAATAATAATAGTTAAATTTGTGTCCTTTTACGAGCTATTTTCTACTTTTGTTCCTGATGCTGTATCCCTTACACAAATAGTTTCAGCACGCATATACAGTCTAGGGATGTTAAATATTGGTTAATTGAATAGTTGAGTAATCTCATGATTTCTTATTGGTTAGTCGACGATTCTATTGTCCCTGGGGACGGGGCCAGCAGCCAGTGCACCTCACTTCCAAGGAGCCCGGATCCACTCCGTGCTGCTATCTCTGTAGCAGCAGGAGCTGGTCTGTGAGGAGAGCCAGCTTAAAAACCAGCTCCCTTCACAGAC
The DNA here is from genome assembly GCA_019425775.1 of Rafetus swinhoei. Taxonomy (NCBI): domain Eukaryota; kingdom Metazoa; phylum Chordata; order Testudines; family Trionychidae; genus Rafetus; species Rafetus swinhoei. The sequence goes on along the minus strand of CM033437.1, from coordinate 180,844,269 downwards.
TGGCTGCCTGTTGCCCTGTGCTGTTGCCTCTGATAAAGAAGCAGCAGCGCGGGGTGGCAGCAGCCCTTGTCTAGGGTGGGTCTGAGCTCCTGGATCTGGCGTGAGCCAGAACTGAGCTGGGCTGTCTGCCTGCCCAGCTCCTAATACACTTCAAATGCAGAGCCACAGCAGGGGTAGGTGCTGGACCTGTCGCAAGCCAATACTGAGCCAAGCTGCTGGCCAGCCTGCTAAAAAATTTACTGGCGGAGAAGGGGGGGGAGAAATGCATGTAGTCTATAACATTAACCTATAAGCTTTTTCTTATCGGTTAATCGACTACACTAATGCAGTCCCATTGAATCCTTGTGAGTAGGGTAGCAGAACTCGTTTTTTTGAACTTTCAGAAATATCGTTAGAGTTCTAACTTATGACTTACTAGAGCCAATGGCCAGCCTTGTAGATTAGTGTTGTTTGATCAGGATGTGTTGTTTTGGATCTTGAGCAATGAATTCCTTACTCCAATTGGTTGCTGATCTTTCTGGAGATTCTACTTGTCCTAGTTCAAACAAGACTTTTTGGGACCAAATGTCACATTAACCTGGACACCATGCCAAGGCTGTTGACATCAGAAGTTATAATTTTAGACCAATTTCTTTGGGGACCTCATTGTTTGACTAAATGAAAAGGTATGGTCCAAGTACACTTTGGTAAGTTTAACTTTGAAAGTTAAAAATAAGAGGGCTATGTAAATACAAAGAGAAGGGGTATTTCTCAATATCCCTCATCACTTTTTTTGAATTCCTTCACTGAAAATATGTTGTTGTTTTTTTAAATTTCAACTGGTCATTCTAAATTGTAATTGTGTATCATAGCTGAAAGGTCATATCCTAAAAAGTAGTGAAATATAGTTGCTTAAAAATTCAAAATGAAGAGCATATTACTTTTGGTTAATGATCGTAGATTAAGTATTCTATTACATGATGTAACTTCAGACTCTGTAAGAAGGAATATAAAACTTAAGTACCAACAGTTTCTGTTAACATAAAATAATCTCAGTAGTAATTTTTTAAAGTTGTATCACTGCTGTGGGACATCTAACATCAGTTGTTCTAGGGAATCTATGGGATATTTTGTTCTGGGAATTAAAACATTTAGCTTTGATATTTATTCTCCATTCAAGGATTATAGCTATGACTGGATTTACAGAGTCACATAACAAATTGAAAAAAAAACCCCACTATAGCTTTTTTAGAGAGAATGTGCATGCGCAGTGACTTAGGTTTTCATGTCTATTATTAGAGAAATTAAAACCATAATTTAGAATGGATGGACTAATGCTTTATTTGGTGACTTATCGTGTTATGGGGGCTGCATGTGGCTTCAGTGGAGGTTTTCACATCTACAGTACACTGGCATATCAAATATATGGGTATATCAAATATATTGGTACATGTTTACATGCTGAATAACCTGAAAAATGTGTATCCACAAATGCAGTGACAATACAGTGACAGATTTCTTAAAATTGACAATAATTTGAGTCCAGAATGGGAGTGGTGATTATTAGACTGGTAAAACATCTCTGAAATCCTGGCCTCACTGAAGTCAACAGGAGTTTTACCATTAATGTCAGTGAAGTCCAAATTTCACCTTTAATTTTAAAGCAGACCACCATTTCTCTCTTATTCTTGTGAGTAGAGTTTGCTGCATTCTTTTAAATAATGGTCCTTTTTTTCTCCAGCTTCCATTTTTCAGCATAAATTACAGTTTTGTTTTTGCCCCATAAATATATGGGAACATACGGACCGATGAGCCTTCTTCAAATATCAGCTAATAAAAAATACATACTTCCCACAACCCAAAACCAAAAGATTTAAATATTTGCACTTGATACTTGAAAGCATATCACAACAATGCAGAGTTGGTTTTCTTGTGCATTTAGTTTAAAACATATGCATCCCTTCTTCGGACACAAAACTCTTCCAAAGCTTTCCAGTAAACTTTCCTAAGAGCTTCCACCATTTTATTTCTTATTACTAACCTGTCGGTAAAGAAGAATAACTAGTTTGACTTCCTAGAAATTATTTTTAAAACCCACTTCATGAAGAAAAATGAGGTTAGATATAATTCAGCCATAACAGATACCATCTTCAGACTGTGAAGGCTATTAAAATATAGCTGAAATTTTTTATTCAGAGCTGAGCACAGTCCTTCATTAAAACCATATGAAGCTGTGTAGTTTTTGTATAGCAATAGGTGTAGGTGTTGTGCAGTTATCTACTGTTTGGAAGGATTAAATGTCTGTTTTTAAACATTTTGTAGATTGGCTAATGTCATTTAGTTCTTGAAATAAGTTATAATAAAATATAATGATTAGGGATGTAGTAGGTAATAAGCCCGGCCTTATTGATTAGTGTGAGTGGTTACACACAGGCCAACACCCCAATCCTGGGGAGCCGACTGCCACCTTGTACTGATGGCTCAGTATCAGAGGAGCAGGGTAGGAGGTGGCGCAAGAATGATTGGTTTTCTACAATCAGAAAGTTGGCAAACCTAGACATGACGGAGGGTTGATGCATGGGATGGCACTGCCCAAATAAATGTGGGGTAACCAGACATGTAACATCCCATTTTTGGTTTTGTCTCTAAATGACACCATCATTTTTTACATCAGGGCCCTTGCCAAACTACTGGATCCGGCCTGTGGCCCCCATACTGCTCAGAACTATGGTTGCCAGATACCTTTACAAAAAATACCAAACATGGCCAAAGTTGTTGGGCAAAAAAAAAAAAAAAAAAGGCACCAAAAAAAGGAAAAAAAAAGAGTCACTGCTCCTTTAGATCCCCATGCCAGATGCAGAGGAATGTCCCAAGCAGCCTTTCGTCCAGAACAAACAGAAAATACCGGACATTTTACATCTGGGCCAATACCCTGCTCAGAATGGCTGGCTATGAGGGGACTGTATATCTCTGAGCACCACATAAGCGAGGGCGGAAGAGAGGCTTTGTATTCTGCCCCACTCCCAGCACAATCTTGCAGCTCTCATTGTCTAGAAACCAGCCAATGGGAGGTATCTATTTTCAGATCAGGCAGCGCTCAAAGCCTTGCCCCCCCCTCCACCCCACATCCTGGCTCACAGTGCTCAGAGCAGCACATGGTCCCCACAGCCCCATTAAGTGGTGTGTAGGGTACAGCAGACAGAAAGCCTCCCTGAGGCTCCTGCTGGGCCGCAGGCCAGAACCAGTGACTTAGTAAGCACCTCCTAAGTAAGTGCCTCCTGGTCAGAAACCTGCCTCTAGTACTCTCGACTCTCTCTCCCCCAAATCTTTGCACCCTTCCTAAACCCCAAACCTGCATAACCAAAATCTTCAGCACCCCTGCTCCTGCACCAATACCCCTTCCCAAATCCCCTGCCCCAGGTCACAACCCAAATCCTTGCACTCCCTTCTCCACCCATGCCCCAGGTCACAACCCCTTCACAGACACTGCCCCTCCTCCCTGCACCTGTTCTCCAGGTCAGAATCCTCTCCTGCACCCATACATCCTCCTAGACCCTGCACCACAATCCCCTGCCCTAGATCACAACCATAACTACTCCAGCATCCTTGCACCAGATCACAATCCCCTCTCAGATCTTGCACCCCTTCCTGTAGGTTAAAATCTCTCCTGTACTCATACCCCTCTCCCAGACCCCAAACTTCCCCCTTACGCTACCGAACTTTCATCCCAGACCCTGCATCCTCTCTCTTAATTAGGTATATTAAAATTAGTTGAATTTTTGTAAACATGTAACCACTGTACATTTCAGCAGTTACACATTTACACACAGGGGAGCCAGTTCCTCACATGCACCGGCTTCCTCCTGCCTTCCCCCCCACTCGTGCTGCTTCAGTGCTGGGGGGAACTGTCTTTTAAGCCAGTTCCCTGTGAGCAACAGCTCCTGCCTGCCCTCACTGCTCCCCCCCGCCCCCCGGCCGCTGTTTGTAAGCCGGCTCCCTGCTGAGCCACCTCCCAATCTCCCTCTCCCCCCACGCTGCTGCCTTCCACATAGACAGCAGCATGGGCGAGGAGGGGAAGAAGCTCTGTGGGAGCTGATACATGCAGGACCCTTAGGATTAACTGATGAGCCCAGGCTCATTGATTAATTGTGCAAATGGCTACATGTGTACACATCACTAACATTAATACTATGCAAAACTGCAGTTTTTGTCCACTTACCAAATTCTTCTGGTGGCCCCCCATCAAAAATTATTGCCCATCCCTGTTATACATGAATTACTCAAGTCTTGTCTATAGGAACAAAGCCGTGTGGCTCCAACATCTTAATGTATGTCAGCAGGGTTACATGCACAATCATTATGCAACAGCCTTGGGAAAGGCAGATTCACACCTCATCCTACTGCAAATAGGGTTGCTAGGTGTCCGGTATTGACTCGGACTCCTAAAATGTCCGGTATTTTCTGATTTTTTCCCCTGGCCAGGAGGCGAAAATACCAGACACCTGGCAACCCTACAACACACTTGGCAACTGGGCCCAGCCCCTGGACCCTCTGCTTACCTGGTTCCGCAGGGAAGCTGCGTTCTGGCTTGATCAAGAAAATAAAATGGCCTCCGGCAAAAAGCCTAAAGACCAAGGGGAAGCAGTGCCTTCTCTGGGTCTTAGTGTTCAACTACTCCCCTGTTCCTATCCCTATTCTGACTCTGCATGCACTCTGAAAGGGGCCATGCTGTTTGAATGCTGTTTATTATTTCTTTATTTAATTTTTTTGTTGTTGTTTTGCTTAATAACTCTCGGAGTCCTTTATTTTTGCTCAAAAACTTTAGTCCCCCCCCCCCTTTTTCCCCCTCAACAGAATTTTTCCCCTGGTGTTTTTTTTTTGGGGGGGGGAAGGGGGTTTGGTATTTTTGGTTAAACCATCTGGCAACCCTACCTGCAAACTAAATGCAGTCATGGTTTGTAAGAGTAGAATAATATTTTTTGTCAGGCATGAACTTTTTTGCTGTAATTTTGATTAAAATCTAGAATTAAATAGTTTATATTTGATTCTTCTTCCTAGAAATAATTTTATTAACTAAAAAAAAAAATCCAAGTACATTTGAAAATAAAGAGAATTAATACATGCCATAATTGAAGTTCATTTTCTGATATAAATATGTGTTGCATAATTCACAGAATAAAAATTCTACTCCCTGTGGACTGCAATTTTATTTAGATAAAGGATGCTCTTGCCTGATTTCTTAGCAAGAATGCTACACCCTCAAGGGTCAGATGTGCAAAAGAATGCAGCTCTCATTTAGGTACTGAAGTAACCTAAACTGAAGTAACTAGATTTTTTTAAAGTGCTCAGCAGCTCTCATTGTTCTCAGCAGCTGGGATCTGAGCTTGTTGAAAAGCTGGCTCTAGCAGTCTAAGTTTTAGTTTCATGATTTGCCCTTTGCTCCCTGGCTGGCAAAAGTTTACATTAAGATTCAGGATACGAATAATTCCATCCAAAATAATATGAACCTTTTCATGCTGAGTCAAGAAGTCCAAAGAGTTGAGTTGACACTGACTATAACCCTTCTGCTAATACTTCATTTTAAATCCAGTTCTTGTTTAAAGTCAAATACCTTCAAGTAGCAATGTGACTGCAGCCTTAAGAACAGCATAGGACGTTTGTTTATACTTTTGCCAAAGTACATTAAGTATATACCAAATGGACTGCTTTAGAGGTCCTAAAGGGGGGATGTGTAATGCTGCAACCCTGCAGTATGATCAGAGTTCGAGTGCAATAAAAAAATCTTAAAAGATAAGCTGTAATTTCCACTCAATGTTTCTGTATCCATTTTATTTTAATTTTTTTCTACATACACTGTGAAAGTCCAGGTCAACATATTGTTATATGATTTTTTTTTAAAATCTAGGATCTTAGAAGAAAAGTAGTCCTATGACATTTCATTTATATATGTTGCTTTTCCATTTCTGCTTCTTTGCTGTCTTGATAAAATCCATAAACATTTGTGAGATGACAGCAAACAACCTCATGTTCAGTAAACTTACATTAAAAATCAGTTCTGAACAATATTACTGGCCATTTTGAGTAGATACCCTAATTCAGAATGCAGCAGAACCATTTTCTGTAAATAGAGTACACTTCAGTTTCTGCAGCCAAAAATCTAATATTTGATTAATTGACTTTTCATTCTATTTAGGGACTGTTTTTATTAATGCATTTTTCAAACTGAGACACAGCACATTATCGCCTTCTCGATCATTGTAGTAAGTGTTGAGATCTGAGAAGGCCAGCTGTAGCAGCTGTGTTTCCCCTTGAATCTCAAAGCTAAAAAACTTTCATCTCTGCTGCTGTCTCAGCTGCTGGTCTCAGGCTGTGGCCTTCTCATAACTCAAACCAATTTCAAAGCAAAGTAAGTAACCTCTTTGGAATGCTTTTGGAAAACCACAGGAAGGTTTAAAAAAAAAGAAAGAAAAGAAAATACAGTGCCTGGCCATTTTAAATGAATGTTTCCATTTTAAGGTAATGCATGACACCAGTTGTGAATACTACAGGAAGGATTTTTTTTAAACAAATGTGAAATGTGCATTGCTCTTTACCAGCCACATTACAGATAAAGAAAAGGGCTGTGGGCTGAACTGGCCTATTTTTTTTTTTTTCAAATGGTTGCATGAAAAGCATGGCCTTCAAATAAAACTACACATTAAATTACATAACATATGCTGAAATAGTTGTGAGATGACCTGCTTCTCTATGAATATGTCTGTCATGCTTGAACAAGTTTTAAAACATAAAGATTAAACTTAAGAGGAGAAATGGTATTTCTTCAAAGCATTTATATGTTAATTTACCAAAGCAGTGGAGAAGTGCCCTTTTTGATCATCTGTTCTGATCTTACTAGAGTGCCATTAGTTTCAACAGTGACTTGTTATTGACTTAGCAGCTTGGGCTCCTACTTTCCTATCACATCCAGTTCCCTCAACTGTTAATGTAAGAGGCCCTAGATGAGTTTGCCATTGCTCTACAGGACAGGCTTGCTCCTGTACTTCACACAGTCAGTCAATCACATGTTGGGACCTTATTACAAAGTATCCTCCCACCCTCCTTCCCAACCTTCTTTCCTATAATTTCTTGCACCAGTTTGTTGCATCTTTCTACTTACTGTCTCTCTTTCTTCTTTCTCCCCTCCTTTTTTTTTTTCTTCTCCCTGCTCTCCTTCCTGCCCTTATTTATTTTTGGATCTGGGCTTCTAACAATCCAGTCATCTGAAGAAGTGGGTTGTGCCCACGAAAGCTCATGATACCAGCTACGTGTTTGGTTATTCTTTAAGGTGCTGCAGAACTATTTGTTGTTTTTAAAGTTTTTTCAAATAATGTTCATCAACACAATCAGGACTGCCGACAGAATTGCCATGCTGTGGGCAAAGGGTGGGGCTCCAGGTCCCTGGAAGGGGCAGGGCTGGGGGGCTAATCTCCCCCAGGTAGCTCTTCAGCACCTCCTGGCTTGCACTATCTTGGGCTCCGGAAACAACTTAAATAGGCAGGGATAGCTGGAAGTTCCGGGTTCTTTTAACTCATCAGCCTTATGAGCAGCTGCCCCTCCTCCTGCCCCCACCTCCTGTTGGCAGCCCTGAGCACATGAATCCTGTTTTCCTGTGCGTTTACACTGTGCTTACTATGATTGTGGCTTTGGGATAAAACAAAACAATGGCAGTAACAGTAATTTCTTCCTGAATGATGAGTTTGACAAAATCAGCAGTGTGACAGCAGATACAGAGCTGTCCAATGAAACCACCAGTCTCATGATACTCAGAAAGTTACATAATTAAATAGTTTGATTCTAGAATTTATTTTAAGGGTTTTTTTCTAATTATTATAGCTTGCTACACCTTAGCTAAAGATGAGCAGGGTGGCTACCCACATCTCTGTTTTCAGAAGGGTTACTGTGATATCCTCTATCACTTTTCCCTGTTCAGGTTGTACCTCCCTAAACCGGGACTCCCTGGTCCGGCAACATCAGTAGTCCTGCATGGATCACAGATGTTCCTGGACTGCAGAGCCCAGGAACAGGGAGGTCTGGCAGCTGGGCAGGAGCACCGTAAGGAACACCAGTGACTCAGCCGGGAGCCCAGAATGTGTATTGGGGGTGAAGATGGACAGCATGGTGGGGAGTTCTGGCCCAGCAGAGCTCCCTGGCCCCAGCAGCTTGGGAGCTCTAGCCTGACTGAAGCCATAGACCTCTGGCTCCAGCCAGGGAGCTCAAACCCCAGCGGCAGAGCTCTGGCTGCATTCTGGCTCCAGAGGCTGGGGAACTCCAGCCACAGCCACAGCGGCCCGGGCTGCGGAGCTCCGCCTCATCCCTCTGCCCCGGCTGCAGAGCTCCAGCCTCAGCTGCGGAGCCAGGCAGCTACGGACCTCTGCCCAGCTGCAGAGCTCTGGCAATGGCGCTCCGGCTCTTGCAGCAGCGGGGCCAGTGAGAGCCCCAGGCAGCAGCAGGAGCAGCATGGCCATGAGGGGAGGCACATTCCTGGTTTGGGACCAGTTAGGTCCTGAGGGTGCTGGACCAGCGAGGTCCAATCTGTAGATAATGAGTGTTTCCCTGACTTGCCAAAAGTGGCCAACGCTGCTTCAGCTTCACCAGGATAAATTTTTGTTTTTGAAACAAAGTCTTCCTCCCAGTGCTAGATTTTGTTTGTTACTTTGCCTGGCTCAGAACACATCTAGTGTTGTAGTCACGAAACAATTTAAGAAACATTGGTTGGATGCATAAAGACTCCATACGCTGCCACCTGGGTGATCTTTTTATTACTAGGGATGTCAAAGTGTAGATGACTACATGATTAACTGATAAACCTGGGCTTATCTGTTAATCCTGTTGATTACACACCCCCTTGCTGCCTTTTAAGCCAGCTCCCCATGAACACTGGATCTGCCTGCCCTCCCCACCTCCGCACTTCTACCTCTGATAGAGGCAGCAGCACTGAGGATGAGGGGGGCAGGTGGGAACCAATAAGTGTGGGGAGCCAACTTTTAAGCTGGCTCTCCGCATGCTGCCTTCTCCCCCTTGCTGCCTCCTACAGAGGTGGGGCGGGAAAGGGGTAGGCAGAAGCCAGTGCCCTGCAGAAGGAGGCTGCTCTGCATCCCTCGGAACAGCCTCTGTTTGCGGCTAGCCTGCACCCGCCACAGACAGAGGCTGGCCTACGGCAGCAGCCCCTGTCCATGGGCAGTTCGAACTCTGTCCACGGGGAGCTTGGGCCTCCCACAGATGGGCTGCTGCCACAGAGCAGCTTCTATCTGCCAAGATCTCCTACCCCCCCATGGACAGGGGCTGCTGTGCCCTGCACTGCTGCCTCCGTATCAGAGGCAGCAGCACAGGACAGCAGACAGCTGATCTGCATGGGGAGCTGGTTTTTAAACCAGAGGATTGAGAAGCATCAATGCAGGTTGGTAGGGGCTCCCTGAGAGTGGGGCCAGGAGTGCACTGACTGCTGGCCTCATCTCCGGGGGCTATCAAATAGTCATGAAACTGCTAAAATTTGGTGTGGTTACACGAATATTCAGTTACACCCTATCTAACATCCCTATTTGCCATTGGTTACCATCCGTGCCTTCTGACTGTGTAATTACAGCTGCTTCATAGTTGTTAATGGTTCCCTTCAGAAATATATTTCTTCTTTAAGCAGGATAGATAAAATATGCGTGAGTGGTGGACTCTGTCTATCTACTTTTGCTTTCAACTGTTGACGCATTTAGTAATCTCACCATGAGTTCCAAATTAAGTGACCTTCGCAATTAGTCTATCAGGCCAGCAGGGACTGGCATTATTCTTTTAATTTCAAGGAGCTTCTAAAGTTTATAGGTGACAAATTTTCCTTCACTAGAAGTAATTGAATGACTTATTGTTTATCATTGCATCTTTCTATTCATAGAAACAGTTGTGCAAGGCAGGTGCACTTTGCAAGTGGATATGATAAAGGGGTCTAAATAGAAGGTTTTCTTACCGTTCCCTGAACCTTCTAAATGATTTGACCTTTGCCCATAAAGCTATCACTATGGTCAACACAAAGCCTACCATTGATTTACAGCGCAACAGTCTGTCATTTCTGAGCTCAGGTCCTTTGACCTTTTATTTGTTGTGGCAAAAATAATGGTACATGTCTGAGTCCTAGTATTTAACAGGCCTTTCATATGTGAAAGGCCAAATGACTCATTTTGAATATACTGGACAATCTAATAATTCTGACAGAAGTGAAAACAAATTGTCAATAATTAAAGGTCAGTAAGAAACCCTGACAATACTAAAATAGGTAAATAAATAAAATATCATTGAGAGTTGGCTAGTTGAGTTTCTCTTGCAGAATATATGGATAATTATCTTATGAAGGATAATTTCCTCTCACCTCCCTCACCCATTTTTTGCTTCTTTTTTTTTACCTATATTGTGTCTCTTCTACTTTGCCCATATTGACCATGGAGAAATTAGACAGTGTCCTGATCTGCTTATTTCACTATCACTAAGCTACCACCTCCATGCTACTGTACACCTTAGTCAGGTTTTCTGTCTGGAAGGAATGTTTGGGATTCCCATTGGGTCTTACCACTACTCTTCATATTTCAGTGCAAATCAAGTGTAATGCAAGGATCACCTTCTACTCTAGGACTAAGACAGTGTACCAACTCCATACCAGTCCCAACCAGTGCCAGATGAAAGATAATTTTTCAATGCTAGGATGTCAGATCACTGTGTCAGTGTTTGCACTTCATGATAGCGTGGGTGTACTTTTGCTTATGTAAAGCACACACGCTGATTGACCATTTCATTGTACAGATGGTTTCCTTTCTAGCATATTTTGTTTATATAACATGGTTTGCAAAAAAGCTGTTAATGGACACCAATGGGTCTGATCTGAATTATAGTAATTTAAAAAAAAGAAAAAAAGAAGCAGCTTTTGTACTGTGAATAGCAGCTGTTTGTTCCTGCAAACTAGGTTACAGTGTGATTAATTTTGGTCTATGTATATATACAGGACCATGTGTGTAATACGGATTTTAGTGTCAGAGCTGCATTATCTTCTATTTTATGAAAATGTTCTGCTATTCCCTTGTGTTTTGTCTCTATTTATGTGAAATGAAGGGGTAGTAATTGCCATGGCATTCTTCTAGTAAGGCTGTGGTGCTCAAAGGAAATTTTCAGTAAGTCCTCAAATGGCTATTATTAGAATGGGAGAGTTGAACTACAATATTTCATATTTATAGACATACCATATACAAATGTGTGCAGGGGTGCTGGAATATACTGGGGGTGCTGATTATGGACCCCCTTTCAGTTACAGACTTTCTCAGCTACCCCTCTGAAGACTAAATAGAGTTATTTGAGGTGGTCAACAAACATGTGGACAAGGGGGATTCAGTGGATATAGTATACTTAAATTTCCAGAAAGCCTTTGACAAGGTCCCTCACCAAAAGCTCTTAAGAAAAGTAAGTTGTCATGGGATAAGAGGAAAGGTCCTTTCCTGGATTGATAACTGGTTAAAAGACAGGAAACAAAGGGTAGGAATAAATGGTAAGTTTTCAGAATGGAGAAAGGTAACTATCAGTGTCCCGCAGGGGTCTGTATTGGGAACAATCCAATTCAATTTATTTATAAATGATCTAGAGAGAGGGGTAAACAGTGAGGTGGCAAAATTTGCAGATTATACTAAACTGCTCAAGATAGTTAAGACCAAAACAGACTGTGTGAAGAGCTTCAAAAGGATTTCACCAAACTAAGTGATTGGGCAACAACATGGCAAATGAAATTTCATGTTGATAAATGTAAAATAATGCACATTGAAAAAAATAATCCCAACTATACATACAATATGATGGGGACTAATTCAGCTACAGTTACTCAAGAGAGAGATCTTGGAGTCAGAGTGGATAGTTCTCTGAAAACGTCTACTCAATGTGCAGCAACAGTCAAAAAAGCAAACAGAATGTTAAGAATCATTAAAAAGGGGATAGAGAATAAGACAGAGAATATCTTACTGCTTCTATATATAACCATGGTACGCCCACATCTTGAATACTGCATACAGATGTGGTCACCTCATCTCAAAAAAGATATATTGGCATTGGAAAAGGTTCAGAAAAGGGCAACAAAAATGATTAGGGGTGTGGAGCGGGTCCCATATGAAGAGAGATTAAAGAGACTGGGACTTTTCATTTTAGAAAAGAAGAGACTAAGGGGGAGATGATAGAGGTCTATGAATTCATGACAGGTGTGGAAAAAGTGAATAAGGGAAAGTTATTTACTTGTTCCCATAGTATAAGAGCTAGAGGTCACCAAATGAAATTAATAGGAATCAGGTTTAAAACAAACAAAACAAAGTTTTTTTAATGCAGTGCACAGTCAACCTGTGCAACTTTTGCCAGAGGATGTTCTGAAGACTAGGACTTTAACAGGGCTAAAAAAGAACTACTTGTAGATAAATTCATGGAGGTTAGGTCCATCAATGGCTATTAGCCAGGGTGGGTAAGAATGGTGTCCCTAGCCTCTGTTTGTCTGGAAATGGATGACAAGAGAGGGATCACATGATGCTTACCTATTCTGCTCCCTCCCTCTGGGTAGGGTTGCCAGGTGTCTGGTTTTCGCCCGAACAGTTTGATATTTTGGCCTTCCATCTGGTTTAAAAAAAAATATATAAGTATTTTCTGTTCTCCTGGGACGGATGGCCGGCGGCGTCTGCGAGGGAGGGAGGAGCGAGGTAATTTAAAGGCTCAGCGGCCTTTTTTTTTTTTTTCTTCAAAAAGATCCATCTGAGAATGGATTCAGAACAACATCTTGGGTTATTGAAGGTTATTTTCTTTTCAGAACAGGAGAAAATATACATTAACAGTTAGGTTTACTTCAGTAAAGCAAGAGACTTAAGCATATGTGAGGAAAAAATAAGGAAAATCCCTTTTGTTATTTGTGTTGTTCTCCTCAGGTAGCGTAAAAAGGTGGCCCTGTTCCTCTCACTCAGAACTGCTAGTTTTTATTGGCAATCTGTTGGGGTCAGCAACGTACTGTAGATGTGCCACAAGTGACATGCAAGATGATTTTGAGTGGCATGCAGGGAGGACCTTGCACACACAAGTTGCAGGTGGGGATTTGGGGCCCTTTGGGGCTTTGCACATACGGGGCCTTGGTCTGGAGACACAGAGATATGTAAATAGAAGTGAGTAAGTTAAATCTTGGCATGCCACTTCTGAAAGGTTGCTGACTCCTGATGTAATATCACATGAGACTTTCTAATATCTCAGACTCCTACCAGCTGATTTCAGTGTGTTCTCCATGATGAATCCCCAATAGTTTATTTATAATAGAGGAAGGCTATGTCATCAGGCCTGCAGGCTGTGTATAATTATATAGAGTTGTAATATCCCTTATTGATTGCTGCTGATGTCCCTCTAACGGAGTAAGCCTCATATTGTGCGTTTGTACTTCTCATACAGAATCTGTGTAGCCCCATACAATAGTAGGTGCTTGCAGATGCACACAGCCATGTCAAATAGTTACTATCAACCCTGCTCAAAAGATACTTCATTGTGGACTCTCGACTACAAGAAATCTGGTCCTTAAACTGTAGTTGTCCCAGATATCAAAATGAAGTGTATTACTTCAATATCACAGTGATGGGTTTACTAGAAATATGTAGGTAAATATAAACTAATATCTTTTTAGATTTTCCTTTTACAGATACCATCGCTTTATAGAACACTATGACAAGCTAACATACAGCTAGCAGATGTGATTATGTAGAAGCCAGATCTCATGATGCTAGAATATCATTTGAGGAAATGAGATTAAGTATAATATTAATATACCAAAAGGGAATCCTAGCTAGACCTCACTGTTTGGCTAGCAAGTATAGGTCACATTACAGGTTGTACCTCCCTTAACTGGAACTCCCTGGTCCAGCAACGTCCGTGGTCCAACACTAACAACAGATGTTCCTGGGCCACAGAACCCAGGATCAAGGAGTTCTGATGGTGGGGCAGGAGCGCCATAGGGGGCACTGGTGACTCAGCTTGGAGCCCCAGTGTGTGTGTTTGGGAAAAAAATGGCACAGTGGGGAGTTCTCGCCCCATCAGCGGCTGTGGAGCTCCAGCCCTAGCAGTGGCCAGGGAACTCTGGCCCTAGACACAGAGCTCCAGCCCTGGCTATGCAGCTCCGACCTCAGCCACAGATCCAGGTGGCTGTGGAGCTCTCCCTCGACCACAGAGCTCTGGCCCCATCCAAGGAGCCAGGCAGCTGCAGAGCTCTGCCCCAACTGCGGAGCTCCGGCTGCAGTGCTCCAGTCCCAGGAGCACCAGAGCTAGAGGCATCTAGAGAGCCCCCAGGAACTGGGGCAACAGTGGAGGCAGGCTGGAACCCTAACCCAGTGGCAGCCTGGGTCAGGAGAGGAGGGACCTCCCCTGGTTCGGCAAATCCCCTCGTTTAGGACCAGTCAGTTCTTGAGAGTGCCGGACCAGTGAGGTCCAACCTGTAGTATTCCAGACGCCGTAGTTCTCTTTGCCCTGGAGTATCTAGATGCCCCTGCTAAACCAGCAGTTGTAATAACAACCATAGATTTACCATCTGCCACCTTTCTAGGCAAATAATCAAAGATTTAATGCCTGAGATGGATTTTCAATTTCTATCCTCGGTTCTGCCACAAGTGTCTGTATATTATTATTGTCTTTACATTTTTCCACTTAGAAAGCAAGAGTGCAACAGACTTCTGAAATTCTGCATTTTGCAGTAACTCCCATCAGTTCCCTGTAATCTGTGCGCTTGTGCAGCTAGTCAGACAGAGTCATATGCTGTCCTGCTGGTTAGCAGAGTGCCCACAGATAAGTATTTTTTTTCTCCTGGTGGGTACATTTGCAAATGCCTGAGTGAACATAAAAATGATTCTGCACATGGATGGAAAGAATCTGCAAATGGATGAAAAAGATTAGGGAGAACAATTCCTGGGCAGCAAATATAGTACCATTACACTATCCTTCCTGACTGTGTTGTCCCTTTGCATTTGGATCATTCTGCCTACTTTCCCAAGGAGTACAGGACCTAAAGGATTCAATGAAACTGTGATATGGACTGCTAGGGGAGCTCTGATCAGAAAGTATTTTGCCAATGCCACTTGGAATAGACAGGACAAATGATTGCAGAAAACAGAACCAGTTCTGCATCCCTTTGTGCTCTAGTTTTACATGGTATCTGTGTGTGGGCAACTGTAGAGATTTGTGACTGGCTGTTATGTGAACTAGTTTCTGAGCTACCTATAGGCAGTATATTTTGAGGACTGTCTTTTGGCCAACAGAAGGTTCTTGTACGCCTTTGCCCCCATGCCATGGATTGTCTGTCACAATATCTATTGCTGAAATAGATAAATAAGATTCCAACATCAAAGACAAACAAAAAAGATCAGCAACCTAAGTGCCTCTGCTAAAATATTGTGTCATACAAAAGGCCCATCTTTTTTCTCCCAAAAGAAAAATCATTAAGCAAAAAAATCAGACATTCTGCCTCCAAATCTCATTTTCTCTCGTTTGTGTTCCTTATCAAGTATCAAATTAAGGCCACGTCTTTGTAACCTGCCCCCAAAGATTAGAAATGTTATCTGTTTCAGACTATGTAAAGAATGTGTTCAGTGGGTAAAGGGCACCTCAGGTCTAGCATATGGCTTCAGGTTTGTCAAATTGTTAATTCATTCTGGCCTGGTTTCCCCCTAGTTTGGTAAGTAAGAGACTCTAGTGAAGTGGGTGGAACTAAAATGTTATTTTCAGTTTTAAAGATATTCCCGGTCTCAGTGGTATTCCCAAACGTTATTGCTATAATTAGTACTGTTTATTTTTGTTTATTTATGATGGTATGATTGGGATACACACACAAAAAAAGATGGTTCTTGTCACAAAAGACTTACAATATAAGTATATGATCTGGCATAACAGGGAGCCACAGTAATCCACCAGAAGAAGCAGTGGTAACAGAGACACAATTGTATTAATTTGCCAAGTCCACAGCACTCCCACAGCATGGCTATTGTTGAGATGTGTGTATTCATTGCTTCAGAGATAGGGTTTTTAGGAGGGATTTGTAGAAGGAGAATGTAATCATTTTGAAGATTTTTAGGAAAAGCCTTCCTAAGCTTTCAGAGTGGGAAAACTCGGGTAAGGGGCAGTACTGGAATAGGCAGGGAATTGACATCAATGTAGTGTTTAACAGATGACACCTAGGGAGATGTTAAGCCACGAAAGACCTTGAAAATAAAGTTTAGAATAGAGAAAACTACTGGAACAGAACTCTTGAAGCAGAATGAACTCTTTACCAAAATCCACTGTTTGGTTGTCTGAGTGAACCAATGATTTGTATTTTCTGTTCTGTGTAATTTTTTCTAAAAGTTATGTTTTAGGCTAATGTTCCTCATTTCAGCCCAGAAGCAGTTCATTTTTGGGTGCCAAAAATGTGATAATGCAAACCAGAATGGAATTCTATCGAGACTTGAGGAATATGGGAGCTGGGGAGGAGGAATATTACAATTTTTTTTAAAGATACTGTTTTGTGATTTTATAATGTCAACAGCTCGGTTGTAGGATGTTAAAATGTGTTTAATCAAGTAAACGTGTAACCGCTGAAAATATTAGAGGTTACATGGCTACGCATTCCGGATCCCACCTCCCCCCCCCTCCCGCAGCAGCATAAGGCAGAGGTGGGTTGGGGGAGAGGAGGTGGCTCCCCGCGGGGAGCCAGTGTGTGCTAGGAGCTGGCTTTTAAGCTGATTGCCTGTGCATACTGGGAGCCTGAGTGTAACTATGAAGGTGGACTGATAAGGCCAGGCTCATTGGTTAACCATGTACATCCCTGCTATGTTGCATATGTAGTTGTGAAAGAAGAATACAGAAAAACCTGTGTTATCCGGCATGGTCGGGGATTAGGGCATTCCGGTTATCTAAAAATTCCGGTTATCTGAGAGTCCCATCAGCCTAGGAAAAACCAATGAACAATCATAGTAAAACTCAAGTTTTTAATATTGGTAGTTTTGTAGTGTGAGGCAGTTGGTAGTTTTGTAGTTCTATTTTGAGTTAAAGATGATTAGTACTTCTTAAATAAAAAATTGTTAAGCCAATCATGGTAAACCAAGCCAGGCCTGTGTGCCTGAAGATGTGACAGTATTGTGGCTAGGGGCAATCCGGTTAACAAAGTTTTCTGGATAACAGAGTGCCGGATAACAAAGTCACTGTATATGCTTTTGCTTTGTTTTGGCTTGAACACATTTTATTTGAAAAGAAGCTGCAGAGCTTTGAATATGGTGATATGTTCATGCAAGATTTCTTTAACATTAAGAAAACATACAGGTTGGACCTCCCTGGTCCGGTACCCTTGGTCCGGTACCCTCGGGACCTGACCAGTCCTGGAGGAGAGAATTTGCTGGACTATAGGAGGCCCTCCTACTGGCCTCCAAGTTGTCACCTGCTGCTGGCTCGCTATCGCCCCAGTAGGCACCCTGACTCCCGTGCCGCCACTAGCCTAGTCAGGATACTTGCCCAGCAGCTACTGGCTCCTCAGCTGGCCAGGCTGCCATGGAGCCCTCACCCCAATTTCTGGGGGCTACTGGGAGATACCACAGGGTTTCAGCCCTGGCCCTGCACTGCCCGGGACTGCTGCGGGGCTCCAACTCCTCTTGCTAGGAGGCTGCTGCATGGCTCTGATCCTGCTTGCCGGGGGCTGCCACAGAACTTCAGCCCTGGTCCTAGTCCTGGCTTTGTGCTTCTGGGGCTGCCGCAGACCTCCAGACCTGACTGCTAGGGGGCTGCCACAGACTCTGGCCCTGGCCCTGTGCTGTCCTGGCCAGGCACAGGCCCTTCTTCCTTTGGCCTCAGATGATCTTACTGGTGTTAGGCTCCTGGACTCTGATCCAGAAGCATCCATAGTTGCTGGACCAGAGAGTGCCAGCTTTTGGAGGTGCAACCTCTAGTGTCTTCGACCACTCCTCATCCTCTTCCTCTTTCTTTAATCATAAACTGTCTTTTTCTCCAAAGCAATGTATGAGGTTTTAAAAATTGCTGACATAATGAATTCAAACAATATTTCAAGCAGTACAATTGCATCCTAGGATGAATTCATAGAGAATTATAGCAAGTTTGACCATGTGCTCTTACTGTAGTTCTTGGATGTTAGAGAAGAATTACTGTTGTGCATAGAGCTGATCCTTCTTGCTTTTAAATGCTAACTCTATTTAGAAATGTGTAGTTCATGGATGGGTAGCTAGCTGTGAAAATGTGGCTATGTTGCTATAGTGTGAACCTCTGTAAACTGGACTTTTCTCATCTGGCAACATCTGTAGTCCGGCATTCCTGTGAGTGCTCCAGGGCTGGAGCACTCACGGGAAAAAAACAGGGCCCCTGTGCTCAGTTACTCCTCCTCTGCCTTCCCAAAATTTCTGGAGCACAGCAAATAGCTCATTTTGGCATTCAAGCTCAGAGAAGAAGGGGGAGTAGTAGGGACCAAGGGAGGTGCTCAGGAAAAGAGACAGGATGGCTGAGATGCTAGGAGCCTGGAGTGCAGTACTGTGGTTGGTGGTAGAGCCACACAGCCACGGAGCCAGAGCTCAAGCCAGAAGCTGTGGGGTAGGGGCCAGGAGCACAAGCCAGAAGCTCTGCTCCTCACCCCCAATTGCAGGGCTCTTCAGCCACTCTCCTGCTTCCTTCTAAGCCCCCTTCCCTCCGCCCGTCCATCATTCCCCCTCAGTCAGTGCTGGCCCTGCTGCTGTTCCTGAACTTATTGGGGACCAGTCAAGTCCTGAGGGTGCAGGACTAGGAAGGTTCACCCTGTACATCCTTCCTTATGATCACAATGGCTTCTGCTTTTAATGATTTGATACGTACAGCGCTCTTGGGCTGAAACATTTGATAGAAAAAGTTGAATTCCCTCAAGATTAATAATGTCATTTTGTGTGGTAATTTATTTTCTCTTTTTTTAATTACTATCCTTTTTGAATGTATGGGCTTAAGAATTAAACCTGGGATTTTCAAAAGCACACAGCAGTGGCCTAATTCTTTTCCAACTGAAGTCAATGGTAAAACTCTCAGGGCTGGATTTAATGGAACTAAGCCGATTTACACCATGTGCGAATCTGGTGCTCATTAACTTCAATAGTAGCACAGTTAGCCAACATTGAGTGCTTTTGAAAATCCCACCTTAATTTGGGACTAAGTGCTCTGGAAAGAGAAGATATGAAAGGCAAGTAACAGTAAATACAAAACAAATAAAACATCTGGCTTATATTGACAGAAGAGCAATGCAAATGTCCCAAATCTCCGAGTGCACCTGAATATTACTGCTTCTTCAGTGTTTATTGTTTTCTGTGTTGATACATTTCTGAACCTTGGATGCATTTTATGTGACATACAGTATCTATGGAGCCAGATGTTGAGTTGTTCACTTGTGTCTTCAGTTGGTACATTTGGTTTTCATTGAATCAGCATGGTTGGGTGATGGTGCTGTTTTGAGGGTTGAAGGTACAGAAAAGCTTCTCTGTATTAGAGGCAAGATTGGACATCCAAATAGACTTCTGACCAATCTGCAAAGCAACTAGGCAATCTCATTGACAGATGTGGTTTCAAGAATTGCCTTTTACTGCAGCTGTTAAAGAATATCTGCTGTGAATAGGAAATTATGTGAAGTGCAGCTTTGATGTTTGGAAGCATCTTCATTTCTTGGTTCAAAGACTATTTTTTTTAAATGATGACTAGCCAGTTACTTTTTTATCTTAAGGAATTATTCACTATAGCACTCACTCTTTGTAATCACTTTTTTTTTGCAGAAAGTAAAGTATTTAAATGGCCATTTACTTAAAAAAATAAATTCTGCAATTTAAGTTGCATTCCCCCACATTTTGAACATGGCATCATGAAAACTCAAGTTCAGATTTAAGACAATGTAAAGGAGCACTAACAGTTTTGCTCCCTGTTACTCTGGTATAAATTTAGGGCACTTTCACTTAGTTAAAGTGCAGATGGGAGCAACATTTATTTCAGTTCAATAGCTTAGTGTGAACTAGTAAACAAGTTTTATATAAAATACTTTAAAATGGCATGGCTATATAGTTCTCTGTGTATAGTTAACATGCTTTAATAAGGAAAAACATATTTTTATCTCTGCTTAGGCTACCCTTAAAAGATGCATATGCCAGAAAAAAGTCCTCTTTCAAATTTTAAAGATGGAATTAAGATTTGAGCAACAAAACTCGCTTTGACTTTAATAAGAGTCATGTGACTAAAATGCTGTAGTTCTTTGAAAATAGACTCATTATTGTACTGGAATGAGCTCTGTGTTTGCTCAGAGAGAAAACATGGATTTTTTGCAGCTTGAACTAAATTTTCTATTCTTGAAAAGTTTTTGTTATCTCAGTTTTTATCATAAGCTTTCCAACATGAGATGAAAGTTGGCTTTGCATAACAAGATATTTAAAATGAAGTTTCTGCTGTATAATAATTTTCAAAGCAGTGGGAGCTCTCTGTTTGTGCTTGTGGGTACAGGCAGCTTGTGTAGTCACTCACCCCTCATGGTGCATGCCATGCAGAGACACACATGCTGGCCCCAGCAGCTGGCCCCTTTGAGCAGTGTGTGAGGGCACTGCAGACAGGAAGCCTGCCCAAATATCCCACTGAGCTGCTGTCTGGGAGCTGCCTGGGTCAGGCACTTCTTGGCCAGATCCTGCACCTGACACCCCTCTCATACCCTAACCCGCTGCCCCAGTTCACAATCCAAACCGTCTGCATCCTGTCCTGCACGCCCCCTGCCACCACTCACAAACCCTTCCTGCCCCAAGTCACAACCCAAACACCTACACCTCCTCCTGCACCTCTGCCCCAGGTCACAACTCCCTCCTACATTCTGCATCCCCTCCTACATCTCTCCCCCAGGTCAGAATTAACTCCTGCACCTAAACCCCCTCCCATATCCCACACTCTTTCCTACACCCTAATATCGTGCCCCAGATCACAATCCCCACAAACTCCCTTCCAGACCCCACACCCTTTCCTGCCCCTCAGTCCCCTACCCCAAGCTTCTTTCTGCACTCTACTTTTGTCCCAGACCGTCTACCATTTCCATTTATATCATAGAAAAGTGCAGTTCTTGACCAAATTCTTCAAGTGCCCTCCATAAAGGATTATTGTCCACTCCTGGTCTAACTGCTCACTGTATTGGGTGGGGGAAGGCATTTTCCTCTAGGTCAGATTGCCATAGTCCTTGGGGTGTTTGCCTTCCTCTGCAGCCTGGGTCATAGGGTGACTTGCTGGTTTAAAGTAGTGTAAATGGTGGATTCTCTGTAACTTGAGGTCTCTAAGTTTTGGGGGCTTCTGAACTCAGCCAGAGGTTAGGTGTCTATTACAGAAGTAGGTGGGTAAGATTCTGTGGCCTGCAATGTTCAGGATATCAGACTAGATCATCAAGATGGTTCCTTCTGACCTTAAAGTTTATGAATCTGTGGGAAGAGACTTACTACAATACTTCACGTTGATAGTATCTAAGTGATGTAAAGAGTGCTTGTCATGACGGAATCTGCAGTCTCTTTTAGATAATTATAATATGCAAATTAAATAAAAAAGTATAACAAAGCAACAATACCATTAGCTACAGCTAGTTAACAAATTTTCATGCTGCCAGGAAAATATGACCTGTAAAATAGTGTTTGAATTCAGCTATCATAGTTTTCTCTCATATATAATCTTAAAGGAATGTGAGGTTAGTTCCTGTTAAATCACACCGAAAATGACACTGCTCATTTTGTTTGCTTAATTACATTTCAAATGAAATTTAGTATAAACATACATGGGTGATAAGTGCTAAAAAGACAAGGCTGAAATTCCAATATGATCCAATCCTCTTATGTAGCACTTGTTACAATGTATGTGGTCACTCACTGTTCTGAGATCTCTACAATACCTGCCAAATATAAGTGAGGTTTCAGCCTTAAGACATTTGTCACTAGGGTTTGGAGTGGGTACAAAATTAAATGGTATAGTAAAAGATCCTCTTTTTTCAAGGCTCCGGTTGCTAATTGATGTTGAAGATGTCAAACTAATAAGTCAAAACATTTTTCTTTAGAGTTAAAACAATATAGCATGACAAGGAACTATCATGATTTACTGTTTTTAATTATGAAGAATGCAAAACTCTGCCAACCTCACATTTACTGCGATCGCACTCATGTAATTGCATTGCAAAAGGCCGCTAACCTCTCTCATTGCCCCATCCTCGTATCATCTTCATTTCGTTTGCTCTGTGATTCTCCAAATAATTTAAAGTGCATAGATAGCATAAAATGGTTATATCATTAAATTCAGACGATGTTGCAGCTTTATAGATTTCACGTGGGTGTTTTTCAGAAGGTCAGGAATGTCTTACGTTTATACAACAGTTACCTTCAAACAGCAATAGTCTCCATGACTCATATTCACTCAGCCTAGTATAGCAGCTGTAGGAATGGGGAGGAACATGTTGTCTTAGTTTCCACTGACAAAAACACAGAAGCATTATGAAATGATAACACTGGCATTCTAGAATAGCTCTTTCTATGTTGGTATCAATAGTTCCAGCTATTAAAGTTCAGACCCTGCAGACAGTCACGAGGAAAGAGATTTAAAAAAAAAAAAGTCTTTAGCATTAAAAAAGCAAGCATTGCCCAGACAGGTCTGGATCCTTAAAATGCCATCTAATCCACAGAAAGGGAGTGCCTCTTATACAGGACTTCAGTGTTACTAAAATTCATCCTGCAGATCAGGAATATCCTCTGTAGCACAAATAAAATATTGAGCATTCAAGACTATTCTTTGTATATTTTTATAGAACCCTCATTGCTATAATTTTAGTATCTTTTAGGAAGCATTAAAGCAGGGGTCGGCAATGTACGGGACGCGTGCGATAGGAGGCACACAAGATGATTTTCAGTGGCACGCGCAATGAACGGGCGCCTTGTTGCTCCCCCCACCTGCTACAGGGAGCCCATGTTGGTGATCCATCATTGCGCCTCCCACAAGACTGGAGCCAGCACCAGTTTCCTGGGGCGGGGCGGAGCCCTGAGGCTCCGTGCCAGACCCGACTTGCAGAGAAACATGCATGCTGTGCTCCTCCCCTCCCAGCAGGAAAAGTTGTAGTGTAGCCCAGGGCAGGAGACCAAGCTGGGTGCACTGTGGAGAGAGCCCCTCCTCTCCTCCCAAGACAGCAGCGCAGCCCAGGGCAGGAGGGTTAAATCTTGGCACGCCACTTTGGTAAGGTTGCCAACCCCTGCATTAACATGGCATAGCCAGTATGTGTGTGTGTAGGAGGGATTCCTTCTCTCTTCCTCTGTCTGGGGGGATAATTTGATGTATTTAATGTAGCGTTTTGTTCTGAAGTGCTGGTGGTGATTTTTCGAAACATCTATGTTGTTATTATGTGCTTCTGTTACAAAACACATCTAGTTAGTGCACACTGAAGTTGGACCAGAAAGTGGTGAGGTTTTCAGTGCTCATTGGTTCATATAGGACTGTAGGCATAACATTTTACTTGCAGGGATGATTTGATTTCCCAAGATCTAGATTCTTAAAGGCAGTGTGGTCTATAGATAATGCTCAGGACCTGAGTTTTAATTCTGCCTCTGCCACTGACATGATATATGGTTCTGGCACATTACTTAACTTTCCTGTGTCTCAAGGTCCTCCATTATAAGCACATTTTTAAAAAATATTTGTGATCTCTGAATAAAAGGCACTATGTGAATACAAAACATTAAGATCATTTTTAGTTATTACCTCTAAAACTAGTTTGTATAACTCTGAGGTTCTACTGTATATCAAAGATGCATTGAACAAGCACAAACTTTCCAGTTGTCAATCATCTATTATTTGATGGGGAAAAATAGTGTTAAACCATCCACTAAAGACATTCACGCTACACAGAATAAAGTTAATATACTATTTACCTAATGATTATTTTCAAAAGTGATCCATTGTATTTAAAATAAATTCTAAAATCCACATTTAATGGGTTCCTTAGCTAAAGTTAATAATGTTTATATAATAATATGTTGAATGTGTTTTTATTTTAATTTTAGTGGGGGAAAAACTGAACATTTTGACAAAATACTGTATTAGTTAAAAATATGGGTTTTTCAATTAACTATAGAGCTCTGACAAAGTTTTAACAATTTTTTGATAAGCTATTTTTGTTTGAAAAATGCCTAGCATGTTCCAAATTCCTACTTCAATCCAAATAAATAAACAAACAAATGAATAGGAATCTTCAACATTGATTTTTTTGAGCAGCTATCTGGAAATTCGTGCATACATTTATTAAGGAGGGTTGGCCAAGTGGGCATGAATTCATGTGTTCTGTGATATTTTTAAATAAAGTTGTATGCCTTCTCTTTTTGAATATCTAGGTTGTATTTAGGTATGAAAATCTGAAGTTATTTTCTTAAATCCGATGTTTAGGTTACTAACTAAAAATACTATCCCTTTCATAGGTGCTGATTACCTCTAGTTTGTACTGAAATCCCTGGGTTTCATAGGCTGTTGGCACCCACAAATATCAAGCTACTTATATTTGCATGCATAAATATATATTTAGGAACCAACCTTCAGATGTCCAAATTTGGAAGTTATCGTCCAAAACTTTTTACATCTTATTTTCTGAGGTTGTTTTTTTCTTCCACTTTTTTTTTGTAACTAGTTAAAGATTAATTATCTACATAGAAATGAAAATTTCCAGACCGTTTACACTCAGACTAGCTTCCCCTACTCCTTTAACTTGGTCATTGGTAAGAGATGGCATCTGAAGACCAAACCATCTGCAGAAATACACTAAAATGATTTCCAGCCCCACCCAAATTGGCATAGGAAGTAGCAATAAAGAAATTGACAAGGTAAGACCACATTTCTCATTCAACACTTAATTTATCTTTTGGAACAGCTGAAGTTCTTTATTGCTAATTGCCCTAATGGGAGTTTAGCTCAGTCAGTAGAATGCTTCATTTAAACAAAAGGCAAACATAGGTGAATTCTGCTCATCGCTTTGTAGTACATTTTAAAAATATGGAATTCTAAGAGATCTAAACCATAACTTAATACCTATGCCCTTTGTCTTCAAATTAATAATCCTTTTGCATTTCATTTGCATTCTTAATGGATATGTATTTGTGTCTCTGTGTTTCTACTAAGGGATAGCTTTAACATATAGCTAACCATATATAATTAGGTTCTTCCAGAATGTTTAGTTTGATTGTCTACTAAGTTGAAATGCAGAAGATTAATGTAGTATTTAGAAACATGCCTTTCCCAATCAGTTACATACAGACAACTTGGAACTCTTAAGTTGGTGTAATTAATCTGTTAGACATATTGCCTCTGTAACACTAAGGGTGTATCATTTCCTGGTAGGAAAATTATTGCTTTGTAATGTAATACTAAGTGGTCCCTGCAGAAAAATTGAAAGTTAGTATTGCAGTGAGAATAGTAGAGATGATTATTTCATATGTTTTATTTTACATTATTTCAATTTTAATAAGTGTTAGCAAAGTTGATTATGAAGTATGTGACATTAAGTCACTATCTTAGAGGTTAGCCACTGGATTGGGTTTTTTAACAATTTATGGTTTATTTCAGTGTATTTTTGTGCCCTCACTAGAAACCTATCCACTTGCACTGTGCTTGAGTAGTTTCTATTCATGTTGGATATGTCTAACAGCAGCAAGTTATTTCAAAATAACGTAGTCCACATCTACACAGCGGGCAGTTATTTCAAAATAATGTCAAAATACTGTCAGGCTGGAGGGCTCTTACTCCGACTCCTGTAATCCTCATTGTATGAGGAGTAAGGGAAGTCAGAGAAAGAGTGCCCTATCTCAAAATCAGTGCTGTGTAGACACTCCCAATTTCGAAATGAGCTATTTTGAAATAACCTACACAATTGACATTGCTCAATTTGCATAGCTTATTTTGAATTAAGCCCTGCTGTATAGACGCATTCTTTGATAGTGAACAAAGTTTTCCCTTAATCTCTTTGGGAAACTGAACACTAGTGTATTTTTAAGGTGATCAAACACAAATTGTGTAGATTTCAGTGATATTCAAATGAAAAAAATTGTTCCAGTCTCAACTCATGTAATACATATTGAAAGAGCAAAAAAAAAAAAAAGACTTTAGGCAGTTTACTCTGGCTATTTTGTGCCTTGTTAAAGCATCAAAACTCATATGTAATACATATTTGTATGCATTTCCACATCAAGGCTGATTCAGTCTTTTGCTATACTCTATAGAGTTCCCATTAATCTGTTCATGCAGACAGTTTGGTGAATAATTAACCGAGGTAGCACTTTATATGGAATCGCAGCCAGATAAAGAGCCTATTTTTAATTTTGCCATATTTTAAATTTTTGTGTTCTGACCTTAATTTGATTTTAATATACAGCATTTGAAGAATGAATACTTGGCTTTATAAATTTATCATAAATAAAGAAAAATGTGTATACTCTGTAGAAGTCTCCAACATCTTATTGGAAATGAAATACTGTATTTTTGAAAGGTAGTTGTGGTGTTTTTTTAACTTAAGGTTACAATAGAATGACTTCAAAGAGTTTTACTATTTCAGCTGATAACAGAGCAACTCCCTTAGGCCATCTCAGGCAGCTTAGGGATGGTCATTCAGTAGCAGATAAGGAAGCCTCTGAAGTTAATGAGTAATTCTGACTTTCGGGGGAAAAAATGCTTTTAATTTTTATTCTAGGACAACTTCAGCTTTGATAGCTTAGTTACTTGTAAACACTCTGGAGGAAGTGACAATAATTTTGCAATTATTTTAAGACATGACGATGTCATTTCATTACCACTATTGTGTCATTGTTATAAGCCCCAAAAAAAAAAAAAAAGATGATAAGGGCTTATTAGGTCACCTAGCCATCCCATTGCCAATACAGGACATCTCCTTAGATTGTTAAAATGAAGTGCAGTTTCATATTACGCTAACAGCAGCCTTCACCATTTCTCTTGGCAGAGTATTCCACAGGCTAATTGAACAATCTTTGGTTATTTCCCCTCCAATGTATACTCACTTTTTCTGTGGTTAAGCCAGTCATTCTTAGGCTATTTCTTTCAGATAGAGGCAGCCGGGGGGGGGGGGGAAGAAGATGGAGGTACTTAAAAGTAGCAGCGTCGCACAGAGCCCACGGTTAGCTGCTCCATGCGGCAGCGCCGCTTTGAATGCTGCAGGGAGTCCAACGTTAAGCTCCTTGTGGCATTTCAAAGTGGCAGCACCACATGGAGCCTGGGATCAGCTGGGGAGTCCCCAGCTGAGCCAGGGCTCCATGCGGAGCTACTGCTTTGAATCGCCGCCATGGTGTTTCAAAGTGGCAGTGCCGCACGGAGCCCGGGTTCAACGGGGGAGTCCCCAGCTGACCCCAGGCTCGGCACTTTCACCGTTAAAGTGTAGCAACAGCCTTAAGGCTTAAGGCTGTTGCTACACTTCAAAGGCAGAGGTGCCCTATCAACTAATCAAATAGATGCAAAAATGCATTGACTATTTGATTAGTCAGTTACCCAACACTTAACATCCATAGAGTGCAGGCTATGGGGTGGGGACGGAGATGTTCAGGAGGGGGCTCCAGACTGGGGCAGCGGGTTTGGATGCAGTAGGGCGTGTGGGCAGCAGGAAGATGTTTGGAGGGGGTAAGGGTTGCTTATTTCAGATGGCTTCAGGAAGTGGCATCATGCTCCTCCAGCCCCTAAATAAAAGGGGGTGAGTGATCAAATTGCGCTGGCCGCTGCCCACAACTGCCACCCTTGCAGTTCCCATTGTCTGTGGTTTGTGATGTGCTACAACTGGACTTTTAATGGCCTGGTCAGCAGTGATGACCCACGCTGCCAGGGTCCATTTTCAATTGAGCGTTCCACTAAAAAATTGGCACCTGGCATCCCGAGCAGCTGACTGATGTTTTGAAAGCACCACTACACTTGAGTTAAGGGCTTTTGAGTGTGGATGGAACTCAAGATAGGCAGCCCTTGAATTACAACTCTTCAGTGAGAAAAACCCTTAGCAATACTCTCTGAATACCCTTGCTTTGTTGATACCATTTTTGATAAAAGACATGTAGTGGTCTGTGTCATCCCCCAGCATCATAGAGAGAATTAAAAAGTAGCTGATCAATGACATGTGATCTTTATATGTATATTCAGTTTCATTTTATTTAAAATTAATAGAAACAAATTCAGCTGGTAGGTGTTTAATATAGAACAAAATCATTTATCATGAATTACAGTGTTGCATTTATTTAAACTATTGTGCAGATCTGAAGGAGCTGTAAATTAAAATGATGTCTGAGTGACACAAAGGCAAATAAGTTAAATCAATACCCTATTTTTTCCACAAAAGAAAATACCTTTAAAACAAATTTGGGTGTTTGAAAAGCCATATTTCTAGAGACATAAATATTTTTATTAGAGTTATTACAGTCCTCCCACATGAGGGAGAGAGGTAAATTAAACTCTTCCATTTGGAAGATAGAGAACATAAGCTGTCTGTGTTTTCCCATCCCTCCTCTTTCACCCCAAGAATATATATTGACTTCAGCAATCACAAAAATCAAATTATACGTCACTTATTTTTAGAGTGGTTTTCATCACAATACAAATCTTTACATTTTAAGTCCAGAAAGGATCTTTCTTATCATCTGGTTGTACTTGGTGCATATGATAGGCCATAGAATTTCACCTAATAATTTTTCCATCAAACCCATAACTTGTAGCTGAGCTAGAGCATATGCTCTATAAAAGCATCCAATTAATGAAAAGAATTCAAGTAATGGAAAATCCAATTTTTGACTGTTAAAAATATACAGCCTATGTCTGATTTGAAATTTGTCTTGTTTTAATTTTCAGTGATTGGACGTTTCTATTATATTACAGAACTCTTTTCTCTCAGAAATTTTTTTCTCATGTAGGTACATATTTATCTACGGCAGTGGTGCTGTAAGTTTTTGATGTACCGTACTTATGGCAGGTCAGTGTTTTAAAAAAAAATCTAATAAAGTTCACAATTTAACTGTAGAGTTATTATAATTTTTCAATAGTTTACAGGGCAAAATCAGTTCTTCTCTCTTTTCTCCGTATAGAATCACAGAACACTAGAACTGGAAGGGACCTTGAGTGGTCATCGAGTCCAGTCCCTTGCCCCCACGGCAGGACCCAGTACCGTCTAGATCATCCCTGATAGATGTCTATCTGACCTGCTCTTAAATATCTTGAGAGATGGAGATTCCACAATTCCCCTAGGCAATTTATTCCAGTGTTTAACCACCTTGACAGTTAGGAAGTTTTTCCTAATGTCGAACCTAAATCTCCCTTGCTGCAGTTTAAGCCCATATATACATATATAAAAGTACAATGAAAACTCTGTGCATGTGGTTATTAAGATTAGTGAAGAAGTATGGTTTGCATGTTTTCAATATGTGGATGACCTCTTGCTCTAAATTTCCATTTTTCTGAGTCCCCAGAAGGTTCCATTCTTTCTTTTTAAATGAAAAGCTTGTCATCTTTATTCATTTCTTTGTCTGACTCAGATCGACTTATTGCACTTTGCTCTACAGAGGATACCTCTGAACCATTCAGCTAGTGCAGAAAGAGGGGCAGCTCACTTAGTAAATATTTCTTCCTAATAATACAGGGGATCCTTGCTATAAATCCAAGATATGTTCCAAAAAACTTGGACTTAATAGCAAAACAACTTAAAGTGGGGAATTTTTCCCCTGCGGCTGACTTCCATTTAAGCAAACTGGGGGGAGTGTTTTGCACAACTTATAGTGGGGAATGGGAGGACTTATAATGCATCAGTTCTTACAAATGTCTTTAGTGTGGAATGGATATATACTGGGGCGACTTATAGCGGGGACCCCCTGTATATTGAACCTGTGCTCTGCCCACACTGTCTGCTAGTTAATTTCTAATTAGATTTCTTCAGGTCAAGGTGTATCTCTTTGTATAGATTTTAACAGCACATAACACAATAGACCATATCCCCACAAAGGTTTCTAATATTTAAGTATTTGACATATGAAGTTGTAAATGAGTTCTGATTGCTTGAGATCACCCACCATCCTCCTCGGATACAGAGAATCTGTGAGGTTCTAACTAATGTATCACTGGTGGTTTAATGTGGAGGGGATTGGAGCAAAGGTCCTTTCCATGTATTTTCCACAGATGGTCCTGTTTTCTTGTCCTAAGTAATCTGGGTTGCATTCACATTGAACTAGAGCAGTGGTCCCCAACGCGGTGCCCGCGGGCGCCATGGCGCCCACCGGGGCATTTATGTGCGCCCGCCTAGTGACCAGGGCCGGCCCGAGCCATTTTTGAGCCCCGGGCACGTGGTGCATGTGCAGTGCCGCCCCCGGGCACCCGGCAGCCCCAAAAGGTTGGGGACCACTGACCTAGAGGAGGAAGGCCCACCTTATCATTATAACTTTTTTGTGGAACTGATCATTTAACTATCCAATAATTCTTATTTTTGTGCCAATTTTCCATATTTTTCATCCTGTCAAGCTTTCTTTTTTCTGTTAAGGTAGATACATAAGAGAACATCATAGGCATAATTTATGACTTGGAAAGAAGTAGCTCTCTAACTTAAGGAGCTGAATCTTTAGTATTGAAGACATGTCCAAAATAGCTTGATTAAAGACAGCAGTATTGAGTTTTTGCCATTAGAATAGAAAGACTGAATTGTTACTGAAAAGTCGTGAAGTAGGGGATTCTGGCATTTGTGGTGAAAGGAAATTGAAAAGAAACAGAACATTTGGATTCATGTTTCATGAAATAATGTGTGTGACAGGATAGGAAGGCAGTCTGAAGGAAAATTGACATAATTTTTTCCAAGGACTGGGAAAGGCCAGATAAATATGTCATTATTAACAAATGCACTTTTGTACACTTAGAGAAAAAGATGCAGAACAATTTGTAAGTATTAATTTGCAGTGGCTTTAAAAGAGAGTCTGTTTTGTGACATAAACATGAAGCTCTCATTTAAACTTTTATGAGCACATATTAATTATAAAACTTTATTTGAATGCTCTGCAGATACGTAACAGCAGTTATCCATTCAGTTTCATGCATTTTAATTGTAAATCTTTAAAATATTTTCAACCTACTTTTATTACAGCTGCAATAAAATGCTAAAGTCAGAATCTTACAAATATAAAGTGAATTGAGGATGGAAGGCGGGGCTGGGGAGAGTGGACAGCAGCAGATGAAAAAGAAGGTCACATTGGTGATAGCCAAACTGTGCAAAAAACAGTGAAATACAATTGAAAAATACAACAGATGTGGATTTATAAAATCATCAGTTAAGGTGTTCATAGAGAAAATTTGCCCAGTGAGCTAGCAAGATAAGTATGAATAAAACCATGCTTTAGTGTTTGTGATACGCCCCCACTTGCTAACCCAAATAAAATCAACATTTAATGCAATGATAAATCAAACAACATTCAGTCTTTGATTTGATAGATGTAACTGGATGAACCTGTGTTTAAATCACAGAGACACAATATCTACATATAGTGTAGCAGAATCCACTAATAAAACTATGCATGATTTAGTTCTTGTAATGTGTAAGAACAGGTATGGTCAATTACAGAACTGGGGAGTTAAACACCAAAGTTTAGCAAATGAGAAGCCATTTTTATAAAAGTTCATCCAGCTACTCATTCATCCAGCTACTTCACTAATTTTTCAACAGTGATTGCCTAAAACAGTGTTTCATCTGGTGGCTTTTTTTTTTACTCTCTTACAGTTTGTGTATTGGTTTGCCCCACTTAGCTAAAAGTGAAAGCAGTTATTTGTCTACTATCCAATCACACAACATCAGATCTCAAACTGAGTCAATTCTTCTTGTTACTATGAATTAATTGGTTTAATAAACACTGTGACCTTGATTCAGGTAGATTCTTCGGGCTGTTTATAATTTTATGGTTATTAATAATTCCACTGACTTCAGTGTTTAAATACCTTGGTGATTAACAGTCTGTATCAGGAGAGGAAAAATTGGAAGGAGAAGACTCTTGATTTTAAAATAAGGTGGAACCTCTCTCATCCATCAACATCCATGGTCCTGCATGATTTTAGTTAGCCAGATGTCCACTTATCACGTGTGGGGCCATGTTTCCAGTGGTCTCATAAAGTTTATTTACAGCCACCAGTCCTGACTCTCAGTGTTCTGTGCTGTTATTTAGCTCTAATTTACCCCTAATTGTCTTCTAAGAGCCCAGTAAGCAGTGGATGTGTTGGTAATGCTTCTAGACAATACTGACTTCCTGTGGTTCGGCAAAATTCTCTGGTTCGGTGCCAGTCAGGTGCTGGACTAGAGAAGTTCAACCTGTAGTTGACCATTTGATGGTAGACATAAGCAAACTAAATACAGTGTAAGAAAAATAAAATGGCTGAAATGAGGATTCCATTTATCAATATATTCTTGTTTCCATATTTAACAGGAATTTTATATAAAATAATTTAGTTAAGTGTCATTCTGTGGCTTGTTTCCTATTTGAATAGTATTTAATCCTTTCACCCATATGTCCTTTAGGCATGTGGTGTAAAGTAAAGACTAGAGCAGGGGTTGTCAATGTACTGATTTTCAGTGGCACATGCAATGAATGGACTCCCCGTCTCTCCCCCCCCCAACAGGAGCAAGTGCTGGCTTCCTACAAAGGAAGCGGCGGGGTGGGGAGGGGAGAAGAGCCCTGAGACTCTGTGCCAGATCTGGCTTGTGGAAAGGTGTGCACACACTGCTCCTCCCCTCCTCACAGAAAAGCCGGAGAGGAGTCCAGGGCAGGAGACCAAGCAGGGTATGCAGTGGAGGGAGACCCTTCTCTCCTACTGGGAGAGTGGTACGGCCCAGGGCAGGAGGGTTAAATCTTGGCACGCCACTTCAGAAAAATTGCCAACCCCTAGTCTAAGCAGAGCATAGGCTGTGCTCTTTTCAGCCATAAATTCAGGAAAGGTGTGTGTGCATAAGTAAGTTTCTAAAAGTTGGTGTTCATTTGCTAATATAGATGGCCTGTAGTCACCAATAAGTCTAGCTTTCTTTCTCTAAGATACAGCCAGAAGTAGCTTTTTTTTTTTTTTTTTTTTAACTCCAGATCTTCACCTATTTCCTGGAGGCTAACTTTAAACCCCCAGAAATGTTCTAGATAAGGAAATGTCAAATGTATGATCCAAGGGCCAGATTCAGACTATGGTATGAATTTATATGGCCAGGCCTGCATGTTGTATTCAGATTGTATGGCTTCTAAGTCTTTTTCTTTTTGGAAGTAAATCTCTAGCTCTCAGAGATGGTCTTTGAAAATGTGAACTGTTAACCAATGCCATTTCTGTTTGAGTCTGCAGGCTCAACGTGTTCCTCTTGCACCACCCACTGTACTATTATCCTGTAGATGTCATTTGTAAAACCTAGTGTTGATATCATGCAATATGAACATTCCATTGCTGATATATTTAGCATATAGAGTGAGAGAGGATGGTAGTAAAGCCCTTAAGAGGTAGGAATTCAGACTTTAAAACAGGGAATGAAATGGAGAAGTTAAAAAAACATAGAAGAAAATAAAAAGAAACTGAAGACACAACTAAGCAGTGGACTAATGGGAGACAGATTTTGTCAAACAGCATGACAGTATGTTACTTAACATATACATAAATGTTTAATTACTGTTCAAAGGCTATTTTCTCCCTGGACATTGGAGCACAAATCCACTGATGTTAATGAAAGATCAGTTATGATTGAGGCCTGGTACTGAGTATTGGTAGGAATTTATATTTTGGCCCAACATGGGCCATAATTACCTATGGAATCTGGCCCTCTTCTCCAAATAGTTTTGACCCCTTGCTCTTGAAAGGAAAATAGATTAAGCTTTGGGTTGTGGCAGTGCTGTTCAGTCTCAGCCTGTGGTCCCTCTACAACTTCTGTAGAATGAATATCAGATTAATTGGAGATGTGGCTAAAAGCATGCTTAACCAAAGAGAAAGGCTTCTTGGCCCCTTTTATTTTAAAAATCTGTTAAGCTCTAATGTTGTTCCTCAGCCCAGTCTCCCCATGTACACACCCTACAAAAGGGGAAGGGAACCTCTGGAGAATTATGGCCACTGAGAGTTGAATGGCCATGACTCCAAATGCTCAGGTAAACAAACCATCTGGCAGCCTGTCTGCAGCTAAACATAACGGATCGCTTGCAGGCCATGAGCCAGAGGTTCTCCACCTCTGCCCTATGTAAATATTCTGAGGAGTGTAGTTAAGAGAAGCCTAGAGGTGTGGTATTTCTTATAAAGGGTCTCCTGTCATCACCTATCTAATTATTTCCTGGTTTCTATATGGAGCCTAAATCTGGTTCTTCATCATCTCTGGTCATTTTCCAGTTTTCCTGCAGATTCAGTCCTGGAGATTTACTTTACCAATAGACTTCTCCTTTACTAAGTGTGTAGAAGAATTAGTAGCTATCTTCTATTCTTTCCCTTTGATTGCCTTTCACAAGGAAATAAAATTCAGTGGCTCTTTGCATTGAATTAGTTTCATCTCTGGAAGTAATCAAACTAGCCAGAAAGGAAGAGTTCTATGCTCTACTGTGGGATCAATTCAAAAGTCTGATTTCTTTTTGGCTGTAAGTGCTTCCCTTATATGGGAAAAAGGAAGATTCACTAGTTTCTATTGGTATCTTGGGTAAAAGAAAATATAATCATTTAAGAGATTCTCTTCTCTGAAGAGTTTTTAATCAGTTATTTGTATATTCTTTCATGTAATGGAAATAGTAAAAAGTAAGTAATATTACAAAAAGCATTATGAAGGTAGTAGCATATTTAAATATTCATGATCCTAACTGGTATATATTTTAAATTGTGTAATTTATCATTCAAATTATGTTATTTTTTATTTGTTCCATTTGTGTTTTTCAATATGCTAGTTAATGGGTGAGAGGTAACAAATACACATGGAATGCATTCCTGCTCTTATTAAGAGAATGGATGTCTGCTGTGAGTAAAAAATGCCCACTCTACTATCCACCTACCCAGAGATGCACATTTCAGCAATGGAAAGATTATCTTTTGGAATTTTGGGGTGAATTTTGTCATATTTCAGTTATTTTACTACAGGTTGAACCTCCCAAATCTGGGACTCTTTGGTCCGGCAACATCCGTGGTCCAGAAAGAAGGACCATGGATGTTGCTTGACAAGAGCGCTGTGGAGGTGAGGAGCATGAGTCCTGTGGGTGGTGGGGAGCCCCAGCTGGGCTGGCAAGGGCTGGTCCTGCAGTGGGAGGGGAGTCCAGCTCTGGGGAGCCCCAGGCTGGGGAGCCCTTGCAGAAGCTGAAAGGAATCCCCAGTCCCATCTGGGAACCCTGGCGGCAGCTGGGCTGGGAGCGGGTGTGGG
Organism: Rafetus swinhoei; assembly: GCA_019425775.1. Taxonomy (NCBI): domain Eukaryota; kingdom Metazoa; phylum Chordata; order Testudines; family Trionychidae; genus Rafetus; species Rafetus swinhoei. Next base: position 180,808,853 of record CM033437.1, on the reverse strand, counting down.
GAATCCCCAGCTGGGAACCCTGATGGAAGCAGGGCTGGCGGTGGCCAGAGGGAATCCCTGGCCCTGGCCTGGAATCCCAGTGGCAACAGGGCCAGTGGGAAGCCCCTGGCCATCTGGGAACTCTGTCAGAGAGAGGCCAGGAGGAGCTAGGGAGAATCCCAGCCCAAGGAGGCTGACCCTGGGAGCCAGCAGCAGGGAGGGAAGTCCAGGCTCCGGGGACGCCCACAGCCCAGAGAGGAGCCTTGACCTCCCCTTGTTCATGGTCCCGAGGGTTCTGGACCAGGGAGGTCCAACCTGTATAACCATAATGTAATTTTTCAAATATATTCAGCATTTGGTAATGCATTGACAGCTGTCTCATTGGTGCTTTGTTTTTACACCTACACCGAATTTTTGTTCTTTATTACAGTAAGCATTAGTTGTCGGCAAATAAACCATAATCTCCCAGCTAAATTAATATTCAGGAAGACAGACACACACAATCAGTGACAGCCAGGAGCATGCTTTTAACAATGTTAGTCATTAGTAATACTACTTTGAAAAAGATTATGTGAGCAACAGTTTATGGTATGCTGAAACACATTAGATTAGTTTTACTTATACGTTTAAATTACCGTAAAATCCCGACTATAATGCGCACCTATGCATAATGCGCACCTACCTTTTAAACACGAGAATTCCGGCATAAACTGAGCTCCTATCTATAATGTGCACCCCGACTTTGCCGTATTTTGTCTTGCCATATTTTGTTTTGTCTTGTCTTGTCTTGTCTTGCCTTTTTGTATTGCCGGGTAATCCCGCGTGAGCGCACGAGTATACAGTGCGCAGCGTTTCCATGCTCTCTTTGGGATGCCATGAGTTGTCGGCGATCTTACACGACTGCCGAAAAACTTAAAGTTGTTAGCTATGCTGAGGCTCATGGCAACAGAGCTGCCAGCTGTGAATTTGATGGCATAGCAGAGTCTAACATTCGGCTTTGGAGTGGCAGAAAGAGCGCCTGTAAGCTCTGCCTCGGATGAAGATGGCTGAGCGAGGTAAAAGCGCTGCATATCCTGAGTTGGAGGCCAAGCTGGTTGAATGGATTGCTGAGCGTAGACAGCAAGGCGGTGGTGTTAGCATTGTGGAGGTTAGAATGAAGGCTTTGACCATTGCCAAAACGTGCGCTAACACAGCCGGGTTTAAAGCTTCACATGGCTGGGACAATCGGTTCATGAATCGCCATAGCCTATCGGTCTGACGCCAAACAACAATCGCACAGGAGCTACCCATGGACTCAGACACCAAGCTACTACAGTTCCAAAAGTTTATCATAAAACTACACAAGCAGCACTGCTACGACCTTTCATTAATTGGTAATGCAGATCAGACACCATTAAATTTTGATAATCCCTACAACAGAACGCTTGACGTGAAAGGTGCCAACACCGTCTCCATTGCTACCACAGGCCATGAAAAGTCTAGGTTTACCGTAATGCTTGCTTGCATGGCCGACGGAACCAAGCTGCCTCCTTATATTGTGTTCAAGTGCAAGACAGTGCCAAAGAATGTTATATTCCCGAACACCGTTCACGTGCGTGTTCACCCTAAAGGCTGGATTGACGAAGCTTTAATGCTTGATTGGCTACAGACGGTTTGGGCGAAGCGGCCGGGTGGACTTATGAGAAAGCGGTCTCTAATAGTTTTGGATGCATTTCGGTGTCATCATATGCCATCCGTCAGGAAAAGGCTTCAGCAGGACAAAACAGACTTGGCAATTATTCCTGGTGGAAGAATGACCAAAATGTTGCAGCCGCTTGACGTGACACTTAACAAGCCAATGAAAGATGCACTACACAGGAAATGGAACACCTGGTTGTTGGAAGGTGAAGATACATTTACTGCAGGTGGACGTATGTGAACACCGACGCTGCAAGATGTTACCCAGTGGATAGCGGATGTCTGGGTTGAACTTGATCCCGCTATCATAAGGAAGGGGTTTCTGAAATGCAGCATCTCTAATGCTATGGATGGCAGCGAGGATGATGCCCTGTGGATGGATCCGAGTGACGATGAATCGTCTGAGCGCAAATTACCGGTATGCGAAGATGACAATGATTTGTATTACCTGGATGAAGATGTCGAGGGCTATACCCCGGAAGATATTGCTAGTCTGTTCGAGGAAGAGTCTAACAAATGCGAATTCGAGGGCTTCGAAGATGAGTAGAAGATCAATTAACATACGGTATTTGCTTGTTTGCGCTGCAGTGTTGATTTCATTTTTTTAACTTTCCTTTTTGAAACTGTGTATATAGTTGCTTGTCGATGCTAATAAAAATCATCTAAACCTCTGGTGTCCAGCGATTGATTAAGTGCCGCGGAACCGCCAAATGAAAACTTTGAAAAAAAACTCTTATGCATAATGCGCACCCCAGCTTTGACGTTAAAAAAATGGGAAAAAGTGCGCACTATACTCGCAACTTTACGGTAACTGAAAATATGTAGCTGACATCATAAATATTAGGTTTACCGAATCTTTTTCAAGATGATCTTTGAAGATACTATAATAGTGAAAACCTATGTTAAATTACTATATGGGTACATTTGGTCTTAAGTGAATAAGGGACAAGATCTTTCAGAATTTCTTTTGTTAAGCCAAGGATTGGGAAACAGAGTTCATTCTGACAGAGGCAGAGAGGAGGAGGCAGGCAGCACTACAGACACGGTGCTAGGGGAGGTGCTTTTAAGCCAGCTCCCCCAGCACTGGCTCCTGTTGTCCCCTCCCCTTGCTGCCTCTCATAGTCGATACTCCAGTCAACTACTCGCTAACATCCCTACAGTAAACCAGCGAATCTTCATTGTGAAACTGGAATCCTTTCATGTACATTTTGGAAATTTTCTGATTTCAATTTCCTTGTTATGTATAAAATTTCATGCAAGGAAAGAAATTCTCTTTCTCAGAAGGAATCTTTATCTTCATCTGTGAGAGAAATTCATTTTTGGCTACAGTTGAGAATATTAATTTTGTTTCAGCAGTTGTCATTTCTTATATACTTGCCCAGAATTCTTGTATTCTTATTCCATTTTATAGTATGTGTACTAAGCCAGCATTTTCTAAATAATTTTTCCAACATTTGTCCATTTTTTTTATCATTCTCTCACTTAGCTTCTTGGAGTTTAATAAAGTTCATAATTTTTAAATGACATTAATTGCTAAATTTTGTATTGATGCACTAAAATGCACACTCTTCAGTGCTCCACTTTTTGGCGATTCCAGTATTTTATCAAAGCCATCAGTAATTGCACTGTACATACGAGTAACAAATTAGCCCGTAGCAGGGCTCACCGAGAGAGTGTTCTCTGACAGCCTGCTTGCAGTCAGTTGTAGGACTGGGGTTTTAGTTGCATTCTATGCATTTATTCTCAATATTATTTCTCATTAGTCTCTATGAATTGTAATGACACAATACCAGATTTTTAAATATTGATGAAATTAATGGTATAAGTAAAAGAAAAATAGGTTGTCTTGTTGAATGGATTTTAAATAACTGGATGAAATGCAGGATGGACTAATTTAAAACAAAATGAATGAAACACTGACTTTAATTGTGATGTAAATCAGCAGATAGGAAACCTTGATTTAAATAAGCTATTTTAATTGTGTTTTGTATTTGTACTTTTCATTTTTTTGCTTATGGAAAGGTTCATTCTCATCGGTTGGTAACCATTAAAACAAAACATGTTGACTTTCAACTAAACATAGCTTTTACATTAAATGTGTTGCTTCTTTGGCTAACTAGGAGGATATAATATAGCTACACAAATTTAACACTTACATAACTTATCTTATATTCATTCAGATTCTTAATTTTTAGACTTTCATTATGTTAGAACATGGTCAATGATGATTTTCTTTCACTGTGTTATGATTATTTTTACTTGTGATATATATCAACCTGTATTTGGATGCAAATTAAAATTAATTCAGTTATGCAAAAACAGCATTTTAAATGTTATCAGTAGTAATAGTTAAATGAAATTACCTTAAATGTGCTGAATATAGAAGAGAAAAGGTTTATCAAATATGTTTTGCATTTAAAACTAATTTATAGAATAAAGGAAGAAGTAGTGAACTGTTAAGTTAATTGAAAAATTAGAGAATTGGACTAATTGATTCTGGTTGCCATTTCCTCCAGCATTTTAGTACTAGTAGATCTTGTCCTCTCAAAGCTATGACTTTTCTTGGCAGAAAGAGGTTGAAGCCTCAGTGAAGAACCTGTGGAGGTTAGGCACACAACAGTATCTGTTTATCTATATTAAGTTGTCACAGGCTTGTGCTTGTAGCACAGGAGGGGAGACTTTTTTTTTGGATCGGGGCAGGAGTGGAAGGATGCAGGAGTGGGATGAGAGTGCAGGGTTTGAGTGGGAAGGAGGATGCAGGAGTGGGATGGGGTGGTGGTGCAGATCTGAGAGGAAGAAGGCAGGGGATTGGGGTGCTTACCCTGCGCAGCACTAGGGGGAGGGGCAAAGGTGGCTTCATGCTGCCCAGCGCTTGTAGGCACCACCCCTTGTTGCTCCCATTGGATGTGATTCCCTGCGAATCAGAGTGTGAGGGACAAGCTTGCAGATGAATGCTTCCCTCACTGCTGTTCCTCCAGCCAATGTGAGAGGGGCAACGGCAGAGCACAGAGGGCTAAAGCCCCATTCAAGGGCTTTAGTGCCAGCTCCCTGCTGCTTTCCTCTGACTCAGGGGTTGCCCCAAGCCTCATGCCTTGTGGGCAGTGTTCCCTGTAAGCCGTGTGCTTATGTGGCTGCTCAGGAGAAATTTAAATGCTGCCCAGTTGATAAGCAGAGTGCCCACAGCTCGATTTTGTATTTCTATTTGTGGTGCACATTCACACATGCTTCTGTGCACATAGAAAAAAATATTCTGCAGATGGATGGAAAAGATTAGAGGGAACATTGCTTGCAGGCAGGATCAAGGAAATCCAGGGGCCCATCTGCGGGCCATAGATTCCCACAGTGCTTACTTAGCCTTAGAGGAGTAATGTTAAAATGACCAACCTGGGATCAATAGGCCATGCTGATCCTTCATTTCCCCTCTTTCCTATTTTATTTCTATGCTATTGTGTTCTTCTGTTCAGTTTTCCTCTGCCCCATCTTTAAAAATGCTATATATAAAAGTCACAATGAGCACTGGTGGAAAGGAGTTGGCATTCAGAAAAAAAAAAAAAAAAAGCATTCCTCACATGCCTATTTGTTCTGAGTGGCTTAATTACAGTATTGCAGGACACATGCGCACACGTGCTCACAGAGGAATGATCCTGTCAGAGAACTTAAGTGGTGACATCTAGAGGTAATTGGGATATAGGAGGAGGTAACAGCAGATACTTGAGTGGATTTGCTGGTGGAAGGAATAGTCCTCGCATTGAGACTATTAAAATTGTACCATATGATTGAATGTGACTTCTTTAAATAGAAGATTACTGTGCCTCACAGACTACACTACTGTAGCCAAAGTCACAGGAATCAAATTATAAAAAAATCTTGTTTTCATTACATGGAAGCTTAATGGTTGTTTTGATTAGTGTAAAAATAGCCAACTATGCTGTCTCGGCAATGGGTTTGGTATCCTGAACCTTTTGCCTTATGCAGAAATTACATTTGAAACCAAATCTATCCTTCCAGAAGGAGGAGGCTGAGGGAAAAAGTATTTTAGTCATTAATTAAAAACTTAAGTAGCTGGCATTGCCCAATGCACTGGAGCTTCTTGTGGGAATATGTTTTGTGAGGAAAGCCTCACTAGTACCCCAAAATGAAAACAGTGCTTGTTTGAGAGAAGTAGATGGTAGTAGGCTGGAAATGGGCAAATTGGGAAAAACTTGTCCTGAGCAAGATAATAGCTACAACCACATCTGCTGCTGCTGCTTTTATTATTATTGAAAGTTTTTCACATGAAAATCCAGTTTGCAAGCTGGCGTTTGGAATAATTTTCTTTACACTGGATTGTGACTTCACAGGAAAAGGCAATTAAGACCATATGTATTACACTTTTGGATCCAAATTTCCATTTGTTCCACATAGTCCCAGAAGCATTATGTGTAACATAAATGCTGAATTAAGAAACTGGTTGTAGAAAAAGCTTACTTGCACAGTGCATTTCTTCATCATATATGCAGATGCCTACATGGTGTTTTGTCCGTGGTTTTTAAATAGAGTGAAAATCCTTGTAGCACCCTCACCTTCAGCTTTTCTAAGAGTTGTTGTTAACCTTGTTGGGGTTTAATTATTTTAAAATCTCAGTCCCAAAACACACATTCTATTATTTAACACCTAATCCCTCAGTAGGAAAATGAGCACTGATTTGTGTGTCTATGAAAACCACATGACTGGAAGGCAATCAAATTGTTCACCTTAGCCAATTATACTTGTATAACACATGGCTATCCCATTTTATTAACTAATATACAGTAAGGAAAGCTGACACTTAGAAGTTGTTACATGATGAAAGCCTCTTTATTTGCTGGTGTGATATCATTGTGGTGAATGACGAGTCTTGTAATGTATTTAACAATCTTTTTAGGAATAGAGACTAGTAAAGAAATATTGGCACACTTCTGAGTGTTTGGTAGAGAAATTGCCTTTCTTGCCAAATACAATGTTGTAAATGAGCATTCACTTGGATCCAGCAATATATATTTAGAGGAAAACTATTGACAAGGACTGCAAATATTTTCAGGAGTTACAGCATAATTGGATTTTTTTCTGACTGAAAGCCTCATCAACTAATTGGATTCCCCTTTATTAATTTACTTATTAGCATTTGTGGGTTGAACCTATCTTAGCACATATGAAAGTGAAGGACTTAACAGTATTTACTGGCTCAAGTCACACACAATGCTATTCAAACTTAACTATACTTGTATTTCATTCCTGTATTTACTGGCTCAAGTCACACACAATGCTATTCAAACTTAACTATACTTGTATTCCATTGCATCTCATCAGTTCTGACTTGAAGAAACTTCCCTATTGTAGTATTGGCCTTTTCTAAGGACTTGCCAGCGCTGTTAAATCAATATCCAGACGCAGACTAGCAAAATAATTAAACTTGAGACTTAACTGAATTTAAACCACAGACTCCGGGGCTTGGAGTGTTAATTCCTTGACTTGCTACCAAACACATTTCTTATCCCCTCCTTTATGATTCTTCTTCATTTTAGAAATTATTTTTAAATCTTTAATCATTTGCTAGGGCTGAGATTGCTGTTTTTGCCCTCTACTCCCCTGTGTTCTTTATAAGAGGAAAGAGACCCCTCATCCAAAATGTCAGGCCTGTTTGCAGGGAGAGAAATGTTTTCTCCTAAAGTTTTGAAGCATATATATTTGTTCTGATACATTCCAATTCCATCCTTCCATACAGTGCCATGACTGCCTTTGCTTCCTATGACTTGATCAGAATAGGGTTGTCAAATCTCCAGGATTGTCCTGGGGTCTCCAGGAATTAAAGATTAAATTGTAATTAAAGATTATGTCGTGTGATGAAATCTCCAGGAACATGTCCAACCAAAATTGGCAACCCTAAGTCCAGCAAAGCTATTGTTACAATTTATACAAAAATGGCCATGAAAGCAAACATTATACCATTTAATTGGTTAACCATTGGTAGGTCATGCCCCATGGCCCAGTGGAGCTGAGGCTTCGGCCATGCCTGCTGCACTCCAGCGTGGTCAGGGTCTGCCTGGCCACCCAGGTGGCTCCAATGCAGCTGGGACCAAGGTCCTACTGAACTGCCCCACCATGGCCAGGATCCTGCTTAACCCCTTTGGCACTGCCGGGGTCCCAGCTCGTCTCCAGGGCCGCTCCGGTGTGGCTGGGGCCAAGGTCTCAATGGGGGCCCCTCCTGGCCACCTGGCATGGTTGGGGCCATGGTCCTGCCAGCCTACTGTAGTGCAGCCAGAGGTCCTGCCTGGCCACCCAGGCTATGTCGGCATGGCCAGAGCTGGGAACTCACTGGCCCACCCCAGCACGTCCGAGGTCCCTCCAGGTTACCTGGCAAACCCCAGCGCAGCCGGGGCCGTGGTCCTGCCAGCCCATTCAGGACACTCCAGCATGGCTAGGGCAGGGTCCTGCGTGACCACCTGGGTCACTCTGGCACAGCCAGAGCTGGGGCCCAACACAGGCACAGACCTGCCTGCCATCCCCACCTGGTTGACCAGATGCAGCCAGGGCTGCTCCAGCCTGGCGTAATTGGCATAATCAGTTTAAGGTTTTGTTTCTTACACTGCTATCTTTCTGCTTTATTTTCTTAAAAGGGGTTAAGTCTCCATTGTCCAAGGCTTCACTTTGGCTGGCCAATATGAAGTCCTAGTTCATCAAATCTTATTGTTCACATTTTGGTAGAATGCGGTCTTCATTATTTTAGCAACTGTGGCAGGGTGGGTCATTCCTATGAGCTGTCAGATGTTTGCAGATGTTTCCCAGCAAAGTGGCCTACACAGAGACAGATATATTGTGATCTTGGACATGAAAAATAATCTTCATTCTCCAAAATTCCAGTCTATGTTCACTTTTCTACTCCTGAACTAATAAACATTTTTGCAGGACACCGTAGATTTGAAAATTAAAGAAATATAGCATTAATTAAAGGTGAGTTTACTCTGAAACCCTCTAGATATTTTTTTAATAAGATGCGGCTGTGGCAAACAATGTAATCTGAAAAGGCAGGATATGAACTGTGGTGCTGTACTACACAAGATCAAACTAAAAGGGTGCATCAACACAGCAGGGCTTAACTCAAAATAAGATACACAAATTGAGCTATGTCAATTGTATAGCTTATTTCAAAAATGGGAGCATCTACACAGCACTTATTCACAACAGAGCACTCTTCCTCTGACTTCCCCTACACCCTGTACAATAAGGGTTATAGGAGTTGTAATAAGAAGTCTTCCATCTTGACAGTATTATGACATTATTTCAAAGTAACTGCCATCTGTGTAGATGCAGATTAAGTTATTTTGAAATAACGTTGCTGTGTAGACATACCCAAAAAGAGTTTCAAAGCTGAGTAGGAGACTATAATGGAATTCTGTCTAAATTCTCTAGATGGCTTTGACAATCTCAATAAGAATTTAAATGGATCAAATTGTAAATTAATTAACAAATGAAGCTTAGGCCACTGTTCAGGAAGATACTTAAGCACATGTCTAACATTAAGATCAGTAAGAATATTCACACATTTTAAGTGCGAATAGTCCTTTTGAATTTATTAGGATTGTCAATTCTGTCCCTGCCTTGCCTTGTCACCCTTTGTGCCCCAGTTTGTTCTTCTTCCTCCCTCAGTTGCTTGCAGTTTTTTTCTCTTCTGTCAGGAGGGGATGTCATGCAGAGCTGGGGTTAGCAGCTGCAGCTGCCCAGTGCACATATGAGGGAGTTCTAGCAGAGCAGGGGCTGGTGTGGTGTGGGTGAGCAGGCACACCTCTCTGCCTCCTCCAAAGGAACTGTTCTTTGGGTGTTCAGTCAGTAGATCAGACAGACTTTCCAGTTGAAAGCTGGACAGTAGACAAGCTTCCATAGTGTTAGGGGTTTGATTCAGTTCCCTGCTTAACCAGGTCTTGAAGTGGTTACAGAGAGACAAGTTATGTAAGTAAACATTGTTTAGCTGCTCTTATTGAGTTTATGGCTAAATATGGGATATACCTCCCAATGAAAATGGAGCTACCAGAAATTTGCTGGTCCAGATCCAGTGGAATTTGTTGCTGTATATAGGACGAACGTCAGTATTTAAAGTGTCGTTAAACTGTGAGAAGTGAGTCTGGGATTTATTTAAATTAGTGATTTTAGATGAATTGTGATTCTAGATCAAATATGGTAAGCTTACAATACACAAATAGACCTAAAAGTGTCACTTTACTTCATGCATCTTCATAAATAATTAATTTTCAATAGGGCAAATGCTCCCCTCAGTTTCACCTCTTCATGGTGGTTACAAAGATGGAACTGAAGGCAGAGTAAGGCTCTGAAATTGGGATTCAGTGGGCAAGTCGGTAGGTGACATTTGGGACTGAATAGAATCCAGTTCACTGATTCATACCTGGCTCCTGCACTGATAACAGGAGTGTACATGATCAGTAGATAAGATGCGGAGTGTACACCAAGGCCATGTTTTTTAAGTGTGGAGGTGCCATTCCTAGGCACATATCAGAGGCATAGGCACTGACTTCTCATTTTGCTGGTGGATGCTCTCCCCTCTCTCTTGCTCCAGGGCCCGCTCCCACTCTGCTCTTCCCTCAAGCTCCTGCCTCACTTCTTCCTGCCCTTCCTCCTTTGCTAGGAGCACCCCATCTCTGCTCCTCTCTTTCCCTCCTGAGACTTGAACACTGTAAATCAGCTGTTTGTGGAGCTCTGGAAGCTGAGAGGGCAGAGATTTGGCAAGCATGAGCCGTGCAAGAAGCGCTGGGAGAGTGGATGGAGGGAGCTTGGTGTTTTTCCCCATGAGTGCTGTCTCCTGTGAGCAGAGTAGAACCATTCTTTAAGACTGAAGGATTGTCTGCATTACATTTCCAAGGTTTAGAAGCCTTGCAGGAAAAGTGAACAGAATCTATCCATATTATTAATCCTACTACTGACTGATGGGCTGACGTCTGGGGGATCTGTCCTCCATAAAAGGGGGACAAAGGTGATGCTTACCCTGGTGATACTTAGTCTTTTAAAGCTGGAGCCTACAAGCAATCTTGGATGGAGTACTGCCATCAATCAGGGTTAGATGGAAGAGAGCTGCAGTGCTGAGATTTGCATGCCAGATTGAATGTTGGAAAGGAATGATCACTAACTAAATTGGTGCCAGAGGGAACACACAACCAGAATAGCATAGAAAAGGGAAGAGTTGTGAGAGAATTCATGACTGTAAGATTTTTATACAAGAATAAAAAGTGAAAAAATCTAGAGATCTAAAGAAGGCAAGCCATCCCAGAGACATCTGAGATGTCCACAAATCAGAGGACCTGGAGCCACAAGTAACTGGAAGGTCTCCAAGGGAAAACTTTCTTTCTAGAAGCCACCACCTTCTTGCTAGAACCCAGAAACTAATCAGGAGACAAGGGCTGGGGAACTGATTCAGGATATGCCTGCTCCAAGGGTAATCCAGAATGTCAGACTGAAAAGGTTTTTAAAAATAAATATTTAGGATAAATTAGAACTTTATTTTAATTGGATTCATTTTAAAGAGGATATAAATGGATTCATCAATTCTTATTACACAGGAAAACATATGGAGGAAAACATTTCAATGCAAATACAAAAAAACCTGGCTTTGCTGCACAGAAATATTCTGTGAGATAAAATTCCCAGTTCTGTTGCCTTTGTTTCAGAATGCAAGAATAGAACAATTGGGAAATCACAATATTTTCCTCTGTGTAAAAGAAAAATGCCACATTTGGAAAGCAAAAGACATCAGTAAGAGAGTTTATCTAACAATGAAGCTTGTATCTGTATTGTTACAAAGATGTTGTGGGTAAGAAAAATCTTGCTAATGGGATAGGGATACTCAGTTGTCTCATGAACAATTCAAATGGAGCAGAGATACTGTGTTCTATACTAAGTATAGATGTTATGCTTGTTTTGACAGTGGCAAAAGAGAAATCCACAGAGCCAATGAGGTGAGAAGAAATCATATTGTAAAATACTTCAGATGACTGAGGCTATGTTTACACTACAGAGGTTTTTTTGGAAAAATGGCCGGTTTTCCGAATAAAACGTCACTTACGTCCAAACTGCAGTCACATTCTTTCAAAAATAATCGAAAGAACAGAGGGGTTTTTCCAACATTGGTAAACCTCTTTCTATGAGGAAGAAGCCTTTTTCTGAAAGAGCTCTTTCGGAAAAAGGCATGTGTGGACCGGGAGGAGGGAGTTCTTTCGAAAGAAGAGGAAAGAGGAAAAAGCACAGGTGCCCTGATGGCCATTCCACCCATAGTAATTAAAGCTTACATGAAAGATAGCATCCATTCAGTGTGGATGCTTTCTTTCAGAAGAAGTTTTTTCAGAAGATCTCTCCCGGAAAAGCTTCTACTGAAAGAAGCCTGCAGTCTAGATATAGCCTGAGTCATGTATATTGGTGCTGGCACTCACCACATTCGTATTGTACAGGTTGGACCTCCATGGTCCAGCACTCTCAGGACTCGAGTGGCCCTGAGCTAGCGAATTTGCCAGACCAGAGGAGGTCAGGCCTCATGCTTTCCCAGTGCTTCCCTCCTAGCCTCAGCCATGACCCCAGCCACTGTGCTACCTCCAGCATGCCTACTGGGCTTAGGGTTGCCAGATGGTTTCAACAAAAATACCTAACACCCTGCCCCTCTCCCCCCAAAAAAAAAACACTGGGGAAAAAATTCTGTTGAGGGGGGGATAAAAAGGAGGGGAGACCACAGTTGTTGGGCAAAAAAAAAAAAAAAGGACCCCAAGAGTTAAGCAAATAAATAAATAAAAATAGCATTGAAACAGTATGGCCCCTTTAATTGCATGCAGAATCGGACTAGGGATAGGAAGATGAGAGGTTGAGCACTAAGACCCAGGGAAGTCATTGCTTCCCCTTGCTCAGGTCTTGAGGTTTTTTGCGGGCGGCTATCTTTTTCTTTTAGACGAGCCACAAGGGAGCTTCCCTGCGGAACCAGGTAAGCAGGGGGGCCGGGGCCCAGGGGACGGGCCCAGTTGCTGAGTGTGTAGGGTTGCCAGGTGTCTGTCCAGTATTTTCGCCTCCTGGCTGGGAAAAAAACAGAAAATACCGGACATTTCAGCTGGCCTGTCGACTGCCAGCTATGGGCAACCTCTACGGCTGGGGCTCTCTGGTCTGACAATACCTGTGGTCCTAGGATGTTATTGGTGTTATGAGAAACAAGTGCTACTATTAAAAAAATCAATAAAACAAGTGTTTTTGTTGTTTGGTGTGTTTTATATAAGTAATTTAGAATATACATTGTATGTGTTTGTTGTGCATGTGTGCATTAACACTTTTTATATATTAATACATAGCATATAGATTCTGTGTATACCTGTATTTATTATAAACACATTTTATGTATATCATTCATGTGTATATTGTAGACAAAACTTTCTCTAATTGAGATTCTGCTTGTGTACTGTTATGTTGAAACATTACCTTTCAAAGTTAGAAAATGCAATTTTAAAACAGGATATGGTTTAGCAGGAATTTATCAGGTTTAACTGCAACATCATTGCAGAATATGGTTAAAATAGTTCCCTGTATACAGTTTAAGATGTGTGGCAAGAGAGAAGAATATTAACATAAAAACAAGCAGTACAGTCAAGAGTATCTCATTTATCTGAAAATCACCAATTGGTCATATTACTTGATATTTTGACTTGTCTGTGTTTCTGTATATTTGGCTGGTAACTGATCCAAGAAGACATGATGAAATTGCTTTTGAACTCAATTGCTGAACATCTGTAAAAGTTTACTTGGCATGCGGTAACCATTGTAACTTGTGTGCGTGGCAAATATATGTATGTGTCTATGTACACAAGTTAAACTGGTGGACATGTTATATTTGTCTTTTATCTTCTAGTTGTCCAACTTGTTTTCTTTAAAAGGATGCAGTCAAATTAAAACATCTTATATTAAAAATAAAATTTCCTAAAGCATAATTGCACTGTAGAATAGTAATACTGAAATAAGAATCTAATTTAGCTTTGGCATTTTGTTTGGTTGGTTTCTTTTCGCCTTGGTCAATGAAAACAGACTTAGGTTTATTTGTAAGTATAGTCTTTTTCTCATCAATTTCACTTTCTGTTTTCCATGCACTAATGCAAATGATAATGTTTAACAGAAAGCACCGAAGGCAGAATATTTATATCAAAATTAATTATTTTCATTTTTCTTGTTTAAAAAAAATCAGTTCAAATAAACTTTGTAAAATCTTAAGAATAAATACATTAATACTTTTACAAAAGTGTGTCCTGAACTTGTTCCACACAAGTATGCAGATACTTCTGTAATAGCAAAGGTCTGATTTTTCCCCCTCAGTAAAGTAAGGAGAGCTTTGCTACAACTGATAAATACAGGGCTTGAGATTCAATCCTACAAGCCACTCCATGAGAGGACCCTCAGGCCCATGTTGACCCCCATTAAATCAGTGTGATTTTGTACAGATGCATAGGCCCTTCTGTATGAGAAGCTTGCAGGATCAGGGCTTTGGCTGTATCACTACATATTTTTTATTACATTACAGAAAATAAACATACACTTTGCAAAACTCTATTATATAGTGTAAAAAATAAATAACTTTGTTCTAGTTTAGCTCTGTGTTGATCCACATATTGCCAGCCTAAAGAGTATGGGTGAGAGAGTTCCAAGGAGCAGTAGCTAGTGTTACATGTCTTTGGTAACATCATCCAACTAATCAACCAAAGATACCAATACATGTATATTCACAGGATGTTCCCCATGTTTGGGCCATTCTGCACCTATTAGTATTTGGTCATTTGGTTATGGTAGCTTCCAATCTGTGCTAGGCTTTTTTCAGACATGCAGTCCTTGTTCCAAGGAGCTCACAGTCCAAAGACTGGCAAATAGATAGACCTTTCCCTTAATATATATGTCAGTAAGAGTCATTCTAAGCAGCACTGACCAAATGGGTCTTCAAAGGAGACTTAAATATAGTAAGGGAGGACCTTATAGATGAGCTCAGGAAATGCGTACCATGCTTCGGAAGCAACGTGGAACAAGACACAGAGGTGATAACTGACAAAATAGGTCAAAGATGGGCATATGTGACATAGTGGAGATTGTATTCACTGTTTGCTTTGTGATGCTGTATGTGATTCCTACTGCCTTGTAGTAACTGTGTGTGTGGTGCACAGCGGGAGATGGGATCTTTGGGTGAGAACTCCTGAGGGAAGGAATATAGGGACTGGTCTAGGCCAGCCTGTCACCTGACCCTAGGGGAAAGATGCAACCAATGATAGTCAGATAACTCCTTGGGCCAAGGAAGCAGAGCAGAGGAGTGGGCGGGGCTGTCTAAATAGCTGGGACCAGGTGCTGAGTGTGTGAGTTACTTTTCAGCTGGCTTGGAGAGAAAGGAGTCTAGCTGGCTTGGGGGGCCAGGCAGGGGCCCTGGCTCTGACCCCCTCACCTCCAAGATGGATTCTACTGAATGTTCCTGGTTCCTGTAACAACAATTCTGTGCTACTCTGTGTCCCTGTCAAGGAATAAACCTTCTCTTCTACTTGTTTGCTGAGAGTCACATCTGATTGCGGATGGGGGTGCAAGGCCCAGTGACTTCCCCACACTACGTGACAGCATATTGTAGAACAAAGAAAATAAGGATGTAAGCCTGTTTTAAAGATGGACAAAAAGGCTGTGTTTCGCTCTAAGGCCAGGTCCACATTATGGGGGAAGTTCAGCTTAAGATATGCAGTTCCAGCTACAGTGTACATAAAAAAAGGCAGCTGGAGTTGACGTACCTTAAGCCAAGCCTTAGTGCAGCCCTCAGAGCGGGAGGTCAATTGGAGAAATGTGTCGATCTTCCCACAAATGGAGACATGGCCTAAGTCTCCAATAGGTTTAGCTTAGGTTTTGGGTTTGAATTCAATTGAGTCACAATCTTGTGAACTGTTAACTGGACAGTTAATAAAGCAGCAATGATAGGTGTTTTTCTTAATTGAAATTGTGGCCACTGGGTGAAGATAATTTGTTTAGAAATGAGGAATAAGGTTTTGATTCTGATTTTCAGTAATTACTCAGAATGTATTAGTATGTGTCAAGTAAACTATAGCAATTTGTTTCTACATATCATCATCATCTGTTGGAATTGGTTTCCAGCTACTATGTTTTGGTTACTTACAGTGTCCGTGATGCTGATTTTAATAGCTGATCCATAAACAAAATCAGGACTTTAAAATTTTGTGTTGAATTTACTACACTAGGTTAGTATTACATGTTTAAAAAAATTCTTTGTCCTGTGATCATTTATTATGCTATATTATAAAATCTGCCAGGATTTTATAGAAAGCGTTGAGAGTCTTCATTGTATAGTGGAAACTTTAAAAGACATTGTGCTTAATCTGAGTGAAAAATACAATGCTCTTCCTACTTCCTCCCTTTGGGGGAAAATATACTACATGTCCTTGATATAATGGTCTGGGAGAGACCAGTATTTGCATTAGGAAATACTTTATTTCTCCTAGTGGGAATAATTAAATTGGATTCCTGTGGTGTGAATAGATGCTATAAGTTTTACTGTGCTTCATTTTTCCTTGTGTAATTGAACAGCTTTGTAGTAGGAGAACAAAGGTTAAATCTGTGCAGGCTTATCTGTGCTAGTTTCAATTAGAGGATTCATCAGAGTGCCTCTACTTTTTTTTCTAAGCTTGTCTTCAAGGAAGTGTTAATTTACCACTTCTACAGTACAGTACATAGAATATGGGTAACCACTGTCTGTAGTAGGCAAGCATTATTTGTAGCAGCTATAGTTATCTGAGGTACACAGTGATTACAGGCTAAGTGCCATTTTAAAATAAACACAGAATTAATTTTCAGAGAAATTCATCACAGGTAAGATTTTCTTTACTGTGGTCATGCTACCACATATGTAGTATATTTGAAAATCTCCAGAGAAGAAATCTCCGTATGCATTGGGCAAAGATGTGCAGCAGTTGCACTTTTAATATAGCTTATAATTATATTAGACTGCTAATGATTTTGATGCCTTTAAAACAACCTTTGAAGATGTGATTGATCACAGGAAGAGTTCTAACTTTGTGGTATATGGTCAATAACCCTACTTATTCCCCAACAATCAGATGCTCTTAATCATCTGTCACTAATAATAGTGCTTGCCAAATTTTTTTGGGAAGTGGGGCCATTTCCTTGGAGTGTGCAACTATGGCACACAAGGAACTAGGGCTTCTTACTTCTTAAAGTATTTTAGCTAAGTGTTACTTGCCTTCATCCTGGTTCAGCACTTAAAATCTTATAGTATGTTTGATTTGTCTTGCCACCATGACATGTTAAACTTCCTGTGGTGTACATGTCAAAGTTTTTTTGAAACTCTGTCTAAACTCCAGAAGAATAAAAGATTAACATTTCATCACTACAAACTTTCCACCTGAGAGAGGAAAATAAGACAGGTGAAATAAGTGCAAGATGCAAAACAAATCAAGCTATAACTTTTTACAGAAATGCCTCTAAATAGTAAGTGTGTCATTTATTTATCTGAAGTATGAGAAAAATGTATTTGTTTCTAATCTGTTAGACAGAGACAACCTTCATTATCTTCCATATTACTCTGTTACAAAGAGGCATTCAGCATTTCTCTTCCTTTCAACCCTCACCTTCCACATGCAAATATTTTACTACATATTTGCTAGAGTATGCCAAGCAGTGATAGTGGTTGGAAAAGGTATCCATGAAACATTACAGTGCTAGTTTAAGAAAGTGACTTTTTTTCTAACGGGAGAGACATCTGAAAAGATTCAGCTGTATGCTCTTCTGAGTCTAAAGAGAAGAGCACAAATATGCAAGACAGATGTTCCGCTTTGTTCCTGAATGTTGAAATACAGATCTAAGTCGTAAGTGGATTTCCATGAAACTTGTAAAAAAAAAAAAGTAAGTAATCTTCCTGTTTTCCTTTTTTAATTGAAAAAATGCACTAAAATATTTTAAATATCCAAATCTGTATTTTATTAGCTCAAAGTCCTTTGTGATCCTCTTTTAACATAACCATCACTGTTATAAGAGTCTCTGTCATTATGAGTTTCCTTTCTTGGAAAGAGGTGGATACAGCTCCATCTTGAGCCAGTCAATGGGTGTTCCTCTCCATAAAGTGGGAGTGAGGATAGTACTTTTCCAACCATATCTCTCAAAGCATAATCTGTATTTTACAGATGGGAAAACCGAGGCACAGAGTTGAAGTGACTTGCCAAGTTGTCACAATGGGTCAACAGCAGAACTAGGAATAAGACCAGATCTTTTAATAGATCTTTTAATCTATTAACTAAACCACATCACCTCCCCATGGTAGCCACACAGGGGACTGCAGATTAAATCCTTCATCATCTGTGCTGTGCAGCACTCCAAATCCTTCGGGATTTGGATACTAATCCTCTGTGTGGCAATGCACAGATACCAAGCTCAGAGATATTGAGGTGATGAGTGTGATATAAGTGCTTGGATGGATAAAAAGAAAACACATTAATAGCCTGGTTCTAAACAGTTTGGGTTGTGTGAGTGTGTGTGCGTGTATGTATAAAACAAAGGGATAGTAAAGTTCTGGAAGAATTTTAAGATTGTGTATTTGTAAATTTGTGTTCCTTGAAAAATTAAATTAAGCAGCAACTTGCACTTATTCATTCTCTCCCCTTGGGACATGCTGTCTAGTGATGACTTGTTGAACTGAGCTATGTGTGGTCTAATTCACTTGATTTGCCAAGATCAGTCAACACTCATTAAAAATAAACTTCAGCACTTTGTTCAGATTCAGTAAAGAGGTTTCGGTAACAACTGATCTTTCTGGTCTAAGTACTCAGCCTCGCCCTGGTGAGATTAGCAATACAGAGACAAGGCATTCATAAATCCTTTTTCCTTTTAGTGTCACTAAAATGGATTTCAGTTCTTCTATAAATCACAATTCTGCCTTTTGATTCTCCCTGCACTGAAATTCTGTTCTGAGTAACCATCAGAGGCACTCATTTAACCTAGTTGTAAGCATTGTTTTGGCCTACGTAAGTATTTTGAAGCATTTACATAAAAGTTGTCAAAATGACACTAATTATAATGTAAATGCAGAGCATCTGAAGCTTTATCAATCCTACTATATTGGAATTCATGTAATTCATTCATTAGAAGACTTATATATGATCAGTTAACATTTGTAAAGTACCTTTAACACAAAAGGATATACTACAATAACCAGATATTAAGGTTATTGCATACGAGTGCAGTCAGCCATGTAACCATGTTTCATGAACAGGATGTTAAGCTCTTTTTAAAACCATTTCATCCTCCAAAGAAATTCAATAGCCGTGGATGGATTCAAACATTGTCTCAAAAGTGATACCTCCTATGATCTAGTACCCAAGTATATGATCTACAAGAAGCTGGAACTAAGGCTTTCTACCTGTTAGGTACCTATTAGGTAGAAAAAATAGAAGACATGCAAGATCAAGGAAGAGCCATTGTGGGTCTCTCAATATTAGCCAAGAATGATTACTAAGGGAAAGTCTCCTTTCTAGACGACGGAAGCTGGAAGAGCTTAAGGTGGTTACTTATCTTGTGCTGGATACAACAATGCTGAAGAAGCTCTCTGCCTGCTTGTTGGGAGCTTTATTCTACCGTCGTATGCCCATGTTCTTGACCACTGTTTTACCACCAAGGTATTGCCAACTGCTGCAGTTTTATCAGAAATCTTGCAATATTTGGTCTCCCTAAGGTGATTTCCACCTTCGACTTGGTACAGGACATTTTTCTGCCAGTATTCTACCCCAAGCCTCATGTGAATAATGAGGAGAGGTGCCTTCGTGAACTGGATGTGCCTCAGTTGCCAGCTTTTTACCTGGAGAGGACAAATGCCTTTCGCAGATCCACACAGCTTTTCTTGGCCTATGCGGATCTCAGGAGGGGTTCTCTGATTTCCTCAGCGATTGTCCAAATGGATCACTTCCTGCATCCGCATGTGCTATGAGTTGGAAGGGGCCCGGCCACCGGAGCTAATTAGGGCCCACTCGAATAGGACTCAGGCTTCTTCGCACGCTTACCTTGCGCATGTCCTGATCCACGACATTTGTCGGGCGGCAACATGGTCATCGGTACATACATTTACGTCTCATTATGCCATCACAAAGCAGGCCAGGGAGGATGCTGCATATGGCAGGGCTGTACTTCAGTCTAAATTCTCACAGCTGCTGCCCACCTCCGCAGACACTGCTTACAGTCGCCTATGTTGAAGGGACATAAGCAAGCACTCAAACAAGAAAATTTATAGGAGGGCTCCCTATAAATTGTGGCATGTGTATGCCACTCTAGGCGGCACTGGGGACCCCTGCCCCTACGGGTACTATTTAGGGAAAAAAACTTCCAGCAGCAGTGTATGTGGCAGGCACACACGCCTATGTTGAATGGACATAAGCAACACATCTCAAAGAACACCAGTTACAGAAAAGGTAACTGTCTTATCTTCACATCATTTTTTTTTAAATTAAGGTTCTCACCCTCAAGGTGGAACAGAAGAAAGCTTGTGAATACATGGAGTGCAGCCAAAAAGTTCAGAAATCAGGAAGCAACCACCCACCACCATATATTTAAGTCATTTCATGATTTTGGGGGGGAGCAGGTTGATTCATGATTTTTGAGTGCTAGGGATTGGCAACACTATATCTAAGTCAGTTTTGCAGTGGTTGCATGAGGGCAATGGGGTATCTTGACCTTGAGTGAACAGCTCCCATCCTGAATCAATTTAAATCAGAATGTACATGCAGGAGCTAATATGGAGCCCAGTGCTACCACTCTACTCTGTGTGTAAGGGGTCAGGAGGAGGGAGAAGAGTACACCTTCATGAACCTCATCACTTCCTGCAGACTAATATCTACTGTAGTCAGAATCCTTCCTCCATGGGAGGAAATAACACATTATTTGCTTCTTTTTGCAAATGAATAATATTTGATACAAGATCAGATTGTAGTTTCAGTCATGAAAGGGATTATAGAAAACAGTGACTTTAATTAACATTTTAAAGTGTTAGCGTTGTCTTTAATGGAAATAATTAAATTTTATAATGAATAATGGATATCCTGGTTTCTACCAAAGAGCACTATGCTTGTTTATAATCCATCCATAGAATATAATAAATTTGAATGTATTTCTTTTCTTTTTCCTTTACTATACTCTACTTTGCAGTGATCACTGAATCTTAATTATTTGACTTTTATTTCAGTTAAAATGATTAATTGTAATTTTTAAAGTGGCATGATAATTAGAGCATGCTGAATCTAAGTAGAGCTACAATGAGCTCTTTAAATTGTAATTCTAGTTAGTGCACTGTTTTAACTCTATAATCCAGATTTATATATGCTGACAGTCTAATTATGCAATAAAAATTGGTGATGTAAAGTCCTGATATATATTGCCTCCAGAACTGGATAGCTATTTACTCTGCAGGCCTTGATAGTGTTATAGCAACTGAGAGAATAAAATCTAGATAGTGTACTTTTCTTCTTTAAATCTGAATCTTTCATTGGACCCTTGCTTACATTGGGATGGGCCAATAAATAATAACAGCTCCACCTCAAGTATACAGTTCTCTTGATGATTGTTAAAATTAAACAACAGAAGACCTGCAATGCACAGCTTCAATATGATTTTGATCTCTTTAATTACCACAGTGTGTACTTCAGTGTTAGAAATTAAACCAAACATATGTGAATCATAGAACACTAAAACTGGAAGGGACCTCGAGAGGTCATCGAGTCCAGTCCTCTGCTCTCACAGCAGGATCAAACACTGTCTAGATCATCCCTGACAGGTGTCTTTCTAACCTGCTCTTAAATATCTCCAGTGATGGAGATTCCACAACTCCCCTTAGACAATTTATTCCAGTGTTTAACCACCCTGACAGACAGAAAGTTTTTCCTAATGTCCATCCTAAATCTCCCTTGCTGAAATTTAAGGCTTCTCTTTTCTAAACTAAACAAGCCCAGTTCTTTAAATCTTCCCTCATAGCTCAAGTTTTCTAGACCATTAATCACTTTTGTTACTCTTCTCTCGACCTTCTCTAGTTTCTCCACATCTTTCTTGAAATGTGTGGTGCCCAAAACTGGACACAATATTCCAACTGAGGCCTAATCAGCACAGTGTAGAGTGGAAGTGTCTTGTTGTCACTGAACTGTTAAACACAACAGATGCTGAGGTATGTTCAAGATCAAATGACTCAGCCTCTCCATGTTCTTTAGCAGAACAAATGTGACCTCAGACAAAAGCTATTGACAAGATGGAGTTTCTTAATACATTTCTGTAGGACATTTACATGCATCTTGGAGGGGATGGAAGGAGTTTTAAACAATTAAGCATTATATTTAAAAATATGCCCAAACTGCTCTGAATCCATTCAAAATTTGGTAATGTTCTCATATAGCACTTCTTATCGGTCTCTCTTAGGTATTTATAAGACCCGTGTTAACACAGTATCTGAGTACTTCACTTTCTAAAATGGGATGAATAACTAAAAGAAACAGGGCACTGATGTATAAAGGAATCCAGCCGAATCCAGCCTGCCAACCCACCGGATCCAGCCCATGGAGGCAGTGGGAAGCCCCAGGCAGGCTCCCCTGCTTGCCCCGCAGCCCCGCGCACCAGGCAGAAACGTGGCTGCAGGGCTCCGTTTCTTTTTTGAAACTGGAGGGGGGAAGTTTTAGGAGCCAACCCACCCGAAGCACATTCCCATTGGCTGGTTTCTGGCAGAAACCGGCCAATGGGAGCTGCTTGTTAGAATAACAGGCAGTTAAGAAGAATCACTCCCTCTGTCCTGGGCTCAGTTATTCATGAAGCACATGGCCAGGCTGGCTGGCTGGCTGGGAAACATTTTAAGCTCGGCAGGCAGGCAGGCTAGTTTGGCAACTGACAAGTAAGTCTCTTGGCCACAGCCTGCTTCTGGCACCCCAGCCCTTTCTTGCCCCAACTCTCAGCCCCTCCACACTCAATATACCCAAACCCTCTGTACCCTTCTTATACCCACTCCCTCTCCCAGATCTGACACCCCAATCTCCTGCCCCAGATCACAGACCCCTCCTACCCATGTCAAATCCCAAACCCCTGCACTCCAGTCCCCTGCCCAAGGTCACAACCACCTGCTTCATGACAACTCCCTCCCAGACTCCAGTCTCTCTCCTGCACCCCAATCCCTTATCCCAAGCCCCCTTCTGCACCCAACCTCCATTCCAGACCCCGTATCCCATTAATATCATGGAAGAGTGTGGCCCTCGACCACTTCCCAAAATCATGGAGTGGCTCCCCATCAAAAATAATTGCCCACCCCTGAACTAAGGCCTACATTTTGGGCCTTTTGAAGGGGTACATAGGAAGTCTGTATTAGAGCAGGGAATTGAACCAAGCACTTCCAAGTCCCAGGGTAACGTCTTAACTACTGGATAGTCCTTCCTTTTTTAGCTCTGTTTCTAATTTCATTTATTTTGAAAACTTCCTCCAAGCCAAGTTAAACTGCCTCAATAAGATGAACAGCTGCCAAAGGAAACCAAGGGTTTTGTGATAGGTAAGACAGTTCTTATATACTGAATTCTTTTTTTAAAGGACTGTAAATAGAGTATTTAAAAAAAATGGGCATGACTGCCACAAAATGCTGTATTAGAAGGAAGCCTACAAATACGATTTTAGGCTATTCAAATCCAGATGCTGAGAACTTCTGAGTTCCCTCAGCCTCCATGACCTTCCGTAAGAATTTGAAAGCACCTGATATCTTGAAGGAACCACTTAGAATTTTCTTGTTTGAGCCCTATATTGACCGCAACGTTAGCAATCTGAGTCAAATAATAATGATTGTTCATAACATTTCTGCACTCTTTGTAAGTCTTCCCTGGACCACCAGGAGAAAAAAAAATCTTTATAGATTGAGCACCTTCTGGTAGAGAGAAATCCCATTGCATACATGTTTAGCTATTCCCATGTAACACAGCATCAAACATTTATCCCAAGGTCCACAGTCAGAAGTTTCAAGATTAACTAAAAGCATTACTTTCCAAAATACAATGGTAAGATGTTTAATAAATGAAACAATTTTGACAGTATCGGTATAAAATAGGCCTTTTTTTTTAAACCAGAGAAGTACAACAATTTGAACCCTGAAACTGTTATGTGTATACTACCAAGGAGTACAAACATATTCTGCCTGTATTTGGCAGGAGAGAGTTTATGAAAAAGAGTAGTATGATAGAGTGATATGAAATTAGTAACTTCACCATTCTTTTGGATTTATCAAGCCATTGCTACTCTGAGACGTACATATGTTTTCTTCACTTTTTCATATGCTGGTAGGCAATCATGTTTATTCGCCATAATGACCAATGTTAACAGCGACAATATAGGTGGTGAATGTGAGGAAAAAAATTCTTGCTTTTGTCACAGATTTAGCTAAAAGCTGTGTATCATATAGTTCTTTATATAAATATAAATGGAGAGTGTTATTAGTAGAGTGTTATTAGTAGAACCCACCCTGTGTCATGAGGAATGTAATTCTTAAATGGTTCTCTACTCCTTCATTTCAACTTCTCACATGAGTCTTTTGTAGTCATATGCTCAGGGACTTACCTCCAGAGTTCTTTTACTCTCTAGGTCTGTCTTTTCCCTTTCCTCAACAGTCAGCAATCTACTTCTAAGCTTTTTTGCTCCTATTAGCATAATCAGGGAATATAGATGAAGGATATATATAAAAAGACTGGGAGCAGGTCCAGGAAGAGCAGCAGGTTTTGATATTTTCCCTTGCTGAAGCACCTTATACTCACAGTCAGAAGGTGGTGAAGACCAAAAGCCTAGCTAAGGAGTAAGAAAGAGGTGGGCAGTTGCAATTAGAATGACTATTGCCAATTAGAATGAGATTTGAGGTCAGGATTCTCCCTACAATTATATTCCATTGCAGCTGATATGTGTGGGTCTTGGATCCAGATTGTGCTTTGGCCTGCTGACTTCTGTCTCAGTTCCAGCTGTTAAATCTGCCACTAGAGATGAGATCAAGAACTCATAGTCAGTAAATGAGCTAGCGTGTCTTATTCTCTGGAATATAATGATAAGAAATATCAAATTGTAACAGGACATCAGGAATCTTTTAGTGATTTCTGTTTGGAACTTGCTTGACACTTGAGGTAGTCCTGCTGAACTGGAATATATAAGAGGTGAGAGAGTGTAATAGCAACCCAACAGAAAGGAGATCGTGGATAGAAATTATAAGGATAGCCAGGCTCAGGGAAGAATCTTAGACCAAAAAGTATGTTTTGTTGTTGGAGTTACCAGTAAAGCCAAACCCCAAATAGAGGGTGTGCTTAGATTGTAATTTGGAGTGTGTATGCTGCAAAGACTTCTACTTCATTTTAAAATTCTCCTGTAACATGCTGGGTAGAAGAAAAACCATTTGCTTTTCCCATATATATTACTCTGTAATTCTATTTGTTATAGGTGTGTTAGATTTTTTGTTTGTAGTTTTAAATAAGTCATGAATAAAATACATACATATCTGTGATTAGCAGCAGGATGATCATCCCACTAATGGGTACAGATAATACTTTAAACGCACATCTAACCATATGTATAGTTGTACACTCTGTTCTTCATCAATATGCAAACCCCCTAGAGCAAGGAAACCCTATAACATTTGATACAAGACAAACAAGGCAGACACACATTAACTGAATAAGACATCAAATACGTATTTCATATTTGTGTTACAAAACAAACAGACACATCTGAGCTGTACCAGAAGGATCAATCATTTAATACTGGAAATATCCATGACCAAATTCTGTTATTTCCCAATATTGTTACTGATTTACCCCAGTTTTTTTTAAATTTCTGGAACAGAAACACGCCAGTAAATGTGCTCTAGAATTTTTTTTAAGTAATTCATTCTGTAGTGGAAATATACTTAAAAAAAAGCTTTTACGTAACTTCTTTAGAATGTATATGCTTGCATAATTCTGATATCTTGTTAGCATGCACCTCACTTCATGTGCCTTTGCTTTACGTATGTGTCTCTTTAACAATACCTGTAGAAAAAACCTGATATTGATGGAAACCAGCGGAATCTGGCAACCCTTTGCATGAACAAAGGTAAACAAAATGTCTCACGGGCCACACATCCCTGATGCAGCTCTCAGGCCATAGGGTGCCCACCACTGGGCTAAACTGATTGTATTTTCCACTCTTTCTTTACCATCTTATTTCTTGAGAATCATACATGAGTATAGTGCAAACTTGGTACTATAATTCATTCTCTTATGATTTAAGGTATCATGTAATAAGATTTCTCCGAGAGCACTTGATTTTTCTACCCCACATTCACGCTTTCTTGAAAACGTGTACAGTAACTCTAACTTAGTGTAATATAAGATATGTAATTCATTTTTTTTTTTGTTTTTGTTTCTTCGTTTACTAGCATTTAACTTTGGAGGGTTTTTTCCCCCACAATTTGCTTGTATTTTGAACACTTGCTCCCCTATCAGTTCCAACCCTCTCTTAAAATCTGAGAACCCCAAATAGTCTCTGTTTAAAAAAGATGTGTTCAAAGTCCACTATAGGTAAATATAGCAGCAAATTTTAAATGGAACTCAGTATGGAGCAGACTTTTTTTTGTTTTGTTTTCTTTCATTGTGTTTGGTCGACTGAAAAAGAACATCTGTACCATCCTCCTTGCTATAATTTTCCACCCTAGCAATTACCCACATGAGCAAAGATCATGTGCTGTTTTAGATAGCAGGATATAATTGTGCAGGGTTTCTGTTGATCTGGGTAATTTAGTGGAAAAACTCTGATTAGACTAAGCTTGCCAAAGGGAGTAAGGGATGCATTAGATAGTTTACCTATAATTTTGCTTTGGTTTAGGCTAGGTACAAATTGACATTGTGTCTATAAAAAAAGGAGCATTAGAAAAATGTATTATTCATAGATCAAAATTTTAATGGATGCTAAAACTTTTTTGTTTATGCATAATTCATTTTCTCCAAACCAAATGAGTCCAATATTTCACAAATGTCAAATATATTTAAATATTGCAAAACTACTTCCATTTTTGCTTCTTTTAGCAATGTATTTTCAAAATGCATTCAGCTTTGTGGGTTGCTTTTGAAAACACATTATCTAGTTAGCAATTGAATAAAATATTTATCCAGCATGTTGACCTCAAGATGTAAGATCACTGTAATATAATTCTTTTCATAGTGGTTACAGAATGAGGTCAAGTTCAAATTTCCAATTCATTCCTACCCACAAAGCAAGGTTACTGGCAGGTCAGCTCTCCTGAATAAATAAGGAGACATTTAACTTTGAAAACAAGTGAAGTTGCTTTACTGAATTTAAAATGTTATTCTGTGTGCAACTGAAGTAAATTACACCAATAACTAAATTACAGTATCAGCATAATCTTCTTTGCAAGCTAAGTATAGTGAGCTAGATCCAAATACTGTTAAAATCAAAGGAAAGAAAGTATGGCTTTGGCTCAGGCCGTAATATTTTATCTGGCTGCCCTGATAACTTTCATTTTCCAGGCGCTGAGAGACAGTTTTCCAAATGACAATTGTAGAGTTTGCTTCTGGGAAAAGGTTAGAACTTGACTGAAAATATTCTGTTCTGGCATTTAGTGCTTGAGAACTGGGGTAACACATAGGAGACCTGTAAGCGCCCTGCCAACTAGAAAGAGATCTTCAAAAGCATGTTACCACTTCCTTCAACCACCCTGTCTGATTGATTCATTTGCCTTTAAATGCAAAGACTCAAAAGCTCCTTAGTATGCTGGGGGAGTTACCTGGTACAAATCCCTCCAAACCACACAATTACAGCAGTGCCGTTTTCCTGAGGAACAATGCTGATAGCAACAGAACAAAATACAGTGAGCTAAAGAAATAAATAGACAACTTCTCATCTTGGGTTTCAACCTCTGTCAATTTGCTTCTGGAACCCTGGTTTTCCAAAAAGCTCTTCCAAATCCTCCTTCATGACTTAAGCAGTCATCGTATATCTTTTCCCCTAAGGCGCTAGGCAAAGGGCAGGGGAGAAGCTGAACAGGAGTAGACAGATTGTTTATCAAGGACCAGGTGTTCACCCTATGCGCACTCCACTTCATATTTTATCTCTATTGTCAAACTAGCTTATCCATCTGCCAATCAATTTTTAGCCAATTAAACCTGACCTGATTCAGCGGTCTGTAATGCCTGCCATTGGGAAGTAATTGAAAAGAATTTTTATTTTGCTATTTAAATATTGAAACTTCAGTTGACACTTTTTTCTGTCCATGCTTTTAGATCAGATTCTCCAGTATTCTGCAAATTGGATAGTCATTTACACCTGTGATGAAATCAGCATAGTAATGATTTACATTTCCTTTGAACTGATGAAAATGACTGCAGGGCAATGGAGAATGTGTTTCTGGAAATTTCTGCAGATGATATAAATGTGTCTAAAGATAATGATTTATTCAGTAAATGTATCAGTCCTGAAACCCTGACTTTTAACTGTTCACATTTAATTCTGTGCTCATCATCATTATCCATTATTATTAACTGCTAATTACAAGCTTGATTTTCAAAAACACTGGTCAATGAAAACTCCAATTGAAATCAGTGTTGATCACTGCTGAAAGTAGGTCCTCTATCTATGGTTATTTTCAGCACTCAAATTTTGGTCTTCTATAAAGGACCTTGTATTGTCTTCAATATCTAGTTTCTGAGACATGCCTGAAATGAAACTGCTTCTGCTGAAGATGAAAATGCTGTTCCAAATCCAGTATAATTTATATGCTCCAAGGATAATCATAGTGGATGTTATCTTCAGTATGTGATTTGGCTTCTGGAAGTCTTAGGTCAGTTTGTAACTGTAGTCAGGTAACTGCATTTGTTTTTCCCACTCTGAAGAACAGTTCAGATAGTGCTGCCTACCTGCAGCTGGGTGGCGGAACAGATGAAGGGAGCTGAGTTGCAGGAACTGCAACACACATGTGCCAGGCTAACATGCCAGTCTGAAGTTTAGTGCCACATGGTGAGGGTTTATTCCTAACTGAGAACTCTGTGGTGGAACCTGTATGTCTTTTTGACCCTACCTGAGGCAAATCAGAGGTTCACTTAATCATTCCCCATTCAACAGAAGACTTGCAACCACTTCTCGCCCCAACACAAGGTATGTGTCTTCACCAGACTACACTCCAATTCTGAACACACATTAGCACAGGAATTGCCATACCTCATCAGACCAGCATGCATCTAGTTCAGTTTTACGTGTCAGAAAATTAGCATCTCTCATTTTCAGTAGTATTTACTCTCCCTTTTTTAATATATCCAAAGGTCTTGTTTTTGATGGCTACTACGCAGAGATTTTCATTGAGCTTTTGACAGGGACACCTTGGACGACTTCCTGAGTGGCATCAGCTAATGTGGACTGCAGAAATGTGTTTGCGAATCCAGATAGTTATTGCCTGTATGTTATCTTGCACTTGTCTACATCTGACATTGATTCCTGCTGCGTTGTACAGTTTGTGATTGGCCTTTCCCTAACTCAACACGCAGCTGGAATAGAAAAAGGCTGTGTGCGTGGATTCTGGGGTTGTAGTAGTGAGACTAGTAGTGGAGTAGTTTTGCAGAGGATGGCAGCTTTTCTTGAAGCAGTTCTGAGGAGACAAATCCACAGCACATAATTAATGCAATGCAAATTGAATACAGACTCAGGCTGTATTAACATCCTGGGGAATCCCCAGTTCCATTCAGTGGGAGCAATATCTGCAGCATTGAAACCTAGTTCGTTCCCCTGTCTCCCTATGAAGTTTTACTTCTGTGGACAATTCCATATGGTCCGAGCGTGACACAGAGGTTCTTCTCTTGTTCCACATGGGTGGCTGCACATTCAGCAACAGCATTTCTAGGGCAGAATAGTCAATGGTGCCCACAAGCCACGCCTGAGCAGACATCATCTACCTGACATTAGGGTGGTGCTATGCCTGTGCTGGCTGGTGGCCAGTGAGCTGCCAGCTGCACTGCTGGGCGCTTTCTATAAACACAGTCAGGGCTTTTATGCCTGGTAGAATTGCCAACTGTCCGGTTGTTCAGACCCAGAGCCCTTTGCCCCCCCCATCCTTTCCTTGAGCCCACATCTCTGACCTGCCCTTCTCTAAGGATCCGCCCCCCCCATTCACTCTATCCCCACTTGCTCTGTTGCTCGCTCACCCTCACTCACTTTCACCACGCTAGGGTTGGGGTTTGGGAGGGCTCAGAGTGCAGGCTCTGAGCAGGAGTTTGGATGAGGGTAGGGTGACCAGAAGTCCCGATTTTATACAAACAGTCCCAATATTTGGGGCTTTTTTCTTATATTGGTGCCTATTACCCCCCACCCCCATCCTGATTTTTCACACTTGCTATCTGGTCACAGTAGGTGAGGGGTTGGGCTCTGGGAGGGAGCATGGGTGCGGGAATGGCAAACCATGGTCACTGGGAGCTGTGTGGCTCCGTGCTTGTGAACACTCCGGCTACGTCTAGACTTCGGGGGTTTTCTCCACCACATCCAGGGACCGTGTCTGCTCTTCCGCTTTTTTTTGTGAAAGAGCAGACGCGCTCTTTCAGAAGCCCCATCGTCCTCCTCCCACGAGGAAGAAGGGCTCTTCTGAAAGAGGAGTTTTTTCAAAATTTGGCCCAGTGCAGACAGGCCAAATTTCGGAAAAACCTCTTCCGACAAAACTATTGGAAAAAGCAATTTGCGTACCTTTTTCTGATAAAACATAGTAGTCTAGACATAGCCTCTGGTTAACAAACTGGAGGCCTGCCAGTGGCTAACCCTGGCAAATTGTATGTGACTGGCACACTGGAGATTCTCCATCCCTGCCTTATACCATAGGCGCTGACTTCTGCTCACCTCTGCCCCAGGGCCCTGCCCCACTCCATCCTTTCTTCCAACCTCCTGCCCTGTCTCTTCCTGCCCAAACCAAACCATGCTGCATCCTTATTCTTCCCTGTCCCTCCTGGAACATCTAAATGATGCAAAAGAGTTGAGTCACGGCAGCAAGAGGGAGTAGATGAGAGGGGCTGCTGGCAAGTGAAAGATGATGGGAAGAGGGGGAAGCTCTGTGCTGGCTAACTTTTCCCCATGGGTGCTCCAGCCCCAGTGCACCAACAGGGTCAGCACCAATGTTTTATACTTAGATCAAATTTTTCAAACTGTACCAGCTAAATGTAAGATTTCTTTTTGAATCAGTAATCATTTTTTTCTTGTTGTAAGCACTAGTAGCATCATGTTTAATATATTTGTGAAGAGACAAACTGGAGTGAGTCTACTACAGTCTAAAATAGCAAGCTTTTATGCTTTTTGGATAATGTCTTTCGCAGGTACATTTTTATTGCATATTTGTTTAGTTATTGTAACCTATTTTCAGATTCAAGAGGTAAATACAGTACTTAACATTTGCTTTGCATATCAGAATAAGGCAACTTAATATGAAATATTAAGAAATAGCAGTTAGAGCAAACTACTGAAAATTTTGGGGTTGCTTTGTTTAGACATAACAAAAGGCACCTGAAAGACACTTGTTACATACAACTGCTTTAAGCAATGGTTCTTGGGGAGTTTAGGAAATTTTCTACAGAAACAGTTGTAAACAAAGTAGTATTTGTTGGATAAAGGTTAGCCAAACCATACCAATAAATAACTTTTTCATTGCGCTTCAGTCCAAGGTTTGAGAGGAGACTTATAAATGTAAATAAATGCAAATCAATAGGAGCTCTGTTTTTATTATTTCTCTGGGAATTTCTCTACACTTTGAGAGCAACTTGTTGCAAGTTCAGCAGATGATGAAGTTTAACCTTGATCCTGAGCCAGCTAGATTGGCTTACATTCTATTAGCAAGGGATTTAAATTTACTTGGACACATTTTAATTGGCATTTATGCAACATCTACACACAGATGCAGAATTCATTGAGAAATCTCAAGTACCATCTGTTTGACTAGCTTTGCCCTCTATTAAAATACTCAATAAAATAAGGCCATATCCTTTTGGCTCACTCAACTATTTATCTTGCAAACCACAATATTTTCAATTACCCCATTAATGGGGTATTTTGTGCTAGACATTAATTGCCAAGTTTAATTAAATCTTATTTTATTTGCTCTCTTGTGTAGCTTTTTGTTCAAGAACATTTTTATTCAAAATTATAGGGCTTTACTTTTACATCTGGGACAAACTTTTTTCAAACATACTCTTGGTTCAACAACTGCTGAAATAGTTACTATTAATGTTGACTCATGTAAATAGTAATCAAGATAATTAATTATAATTCAGATGTTCTTCTGAGATAATGGGAAGTTTCATTTTTAATTTTAAAAGAATAATGGTTTGATTTAAATTACCAACAGTAAATTATGGCATCTAGATTTATTTTATGGCATGTACTGTATTTAAATAAGTTTTATGCTCACTGCTAAGTATGAAAGACAATATACATATCTTCAAACAATAGGGACATCAAACCTAACTGAAGCACAGTGTTTGTTTTTGTATTTATTTAAATATACATCATATATTTTTCATATATTGTCTGAAAGTGAAAACTCAATTTAAATTGGTTTGGGTCTACAAATATTTTTAACAGCATATGCAGCTATTATTGGTAGAAAAGGACACCCAAAGAAAAGCAAAGGTGTCTCACTGAAAATCCATCCTCATAAATTTGTGAAAATATAAATTATGATAATCTCCAGACTGCAGCACATTTCTGTGGTTGGTGAATTATCTGCCTAAAGTTCAAAAAATTTGAGAAGTTGAAGTAATCCAACAGCAACAAACTGAGTTATACTGTGAGTGCCAAAAAGTAGTGTTAGTAGTTTTTTTAAAATGTGACCTTATATTCTAGATGATCAGACAATCTCAAATATCAATAGTTAATAGGAAAAAGAACTTCTTATCCCTTTTGCATTTTCCCTTTTGCAGTTCACCTACTGGTTTTTCATTTGCTTTTCATATTTTCTCGTCTCTTTTAGATTGTAAAACTGATCTAATGTAACAAAGTAAATGTGAACTTGCTGTACATTGATATGTAAAGTACATAAACAGCAAAAGTGAATTTAAGATGTCTTTGTTTACTGAAGATAAAAGATATACAATTACTTCTAGCCATGAAATCAGATATCTTGTTCATAATCCTATCCATAGATTTTTTTTTCCTCCTAAAATTTCTTCTCAAAGAAAGCTGATATTAGAGTGTAATTTTTGAAGTTACAAAGATAGTGTCCGAAGTCTCATGTTGTTACCTGTGTAAGTTGTCACCTGTGTAAGATGTGCTGATTTGTTTGCAGTGCTATCTATTATGTGTAGCTTGTTACAACAGTGTCTCGGCTTTCATCATTTCTCTGTGATTAGACTGAAATAATAACAATTCCCTTGCATACTATGCAATTAGCCTTGCTAGATGATACTGGATGTAGAGATTCAGTTTCAAAGGAGAGGTTAAGATACCATGTGAATATTTTTTCCCTTTGAAGCAGGCTGCTGAGACTTCATCTGGGAAGAAAAGGTATGGCTTCTGGGGCAATGGGGACTAACAGAACACCACCCACTTCAAATATTAGCAAATCAGAATGTTTCAATCTGTGTGCAAATAATGCTGCATCAAACACTAGAGCTTCAAAGGACTGAGGAGCTAATGAGATAGAAACCGATGGAGCTAGCAGATTAATTTTCCAATCACACTAGTGAAAATTCCCCTAGCTTCTAATGAAAAGAAATCATACAAATATATGCAGGTAATAGGATTTCCTTGACAGTTACTTCCATTCTATTGCTTATTATTAGTATTGCCAAACTAAATGTATTCCCATGCAGAAGGTATAGTTTTTTATTATCCATATTTTCCCCTAGTTTTTATTATTCAGTCTAAATTCGAGGTTGTGTGTGTTTCAAATGGTATGTAGATTAACTTCAGTTCTGAAAGCCTTTAATTATTTATACTGTTTGTGAATAATGTGCATTTCCATTGTTTATACCACTGTTGTTTTTGATTATGTATCACTGGGCTTCTGTTAAGGTAAGTGTCCTCTGTAAATTAAATCTCCAGATATTTGGATAATGGGCTGTGCCCAAAAAGATGTACATATAAAATCCTGTTGCTGCTATGATCACTGATGGAATTTTCTGGTTAAGAATTTTTTTAAGAGCACAAGTAGAACTACCATTTTAAATCTTTCATTACTTTTTAACATGAACAGAATCAGTATAATATTGTCTAATGTAAAATATATTATTTTATGTTACACAATATTGACTGAAACTATATACACATAGAGATATGGTGAAGCCAAGTGTTTGGCATACAAGAATTGGAACTGATGATATTATTGATTTTCATTTGTTGGCAGAAGCAATCACATTTTATTGTTGTTGTTGGGGTTTTTTTGAATTGCACTTTTTTGAACTTCTTAGTGATGCTGGTTTTAGATAAATTGGTTGGGTAGTGCAATAAATGGTCTATATATAACAGTGTGGCTGGGCTGGTGTTCTTTATTCCAGAACAGAAAAATAATATAGAGAAAACAATTAAAATATGCATAAATAGTTGGTGAATTGAGCTTTAACATATTGGCTTTTAAAAATATACATACTACTTATTTCATTTCTAATGTGAATAATCAGAATCTCAGACCTGCATTTCATTCATTGGGAAGGAAAATGTTGAAGTGGAAAAAGAAAAATTAGTAATTTTAGGCTGTTTACAGTTCATCTGTAAACGTTAAGAGCTCTCCAGAGAGAAATATATTATAGGAATTAGCTCTAAGTTCTCAGACTGAAAATTCAGGAAAGATTCTCAGCAATCACTTGTAATTGTGAAGCATTGGAAGTGGACAATCAGTCTCATTCAAAGAAAGAGCTACAGCCAAGCCCTCTTGTTTAGCAGTAAAAATTTTCCCTTGTGTTTTTGAATCCGATATGCAAATGAATGCTTCATTTTCCCCAGGGTTTTTAATACAAAAAGTGAAACTAATGTTCAAGGACCATTGTTGTATGTTTCTATACCCATTGGAGCTCAGGGGGGTTTTTTTGTGTGAATGTTATTTCTGTTGCGCTAATTGCTAGAACTGATGTTGTTATGCATAAAACAGAGAATCCACTAAATACTCAGATTTACAGAATATGCTGTCTGGAAAATAAATACAAATGCTGGCAATATGCATACAGTCCAAGCAGAATAACTGATTAGGTAGTTTGCAAGAGAAGACAGTAGGGAAATGGAGATTTGAATGTTAAAGATGACATGAGGGTGAGGATAGCACCTTTTATCAATACATTTCAAAGTGCTTTACAAAAAGGTATCATTGCAATAATCACACTTTTTTGACTACTAGGAAATATCATGAAAAAGGTTTTTTTACAATATACAAAAAACTTAAATACCAGGATTATGGTTTGTGCAGGTATAGGGCACTCATTTCTCTTATCCCTCTGCACACTCATGTGTAGCCAGGTAGGATCTATTTGTCTTTTATTTATTTTTCTATATTGTTTTTAGTAGTAATATCTTTAGATCCCCATTAATCAGAATAGACTCAATGTGTTTGTTTTTAAAAGCTCTCCTAAAAAAGTGTCATGTTGCTAATACACTTAAAATTATAGTTCAGAGATGGTCAAATACCATGTCATATCTTATACACATCTCAACTGCATAGGCCTTGTCTCCTCAAAAGCACATCAGTCATGTGACATGCCATGAAAGTTAACTAATTTGGGATGCATTGAATTAAAAGTAAGTGAATTCCAGAGTTGAGTGATCCTGATGGGGGAGCATCCGGCCCTCGCTGCAGTCCTGCTTGTACTGGGAAGGAGAATCCAGTTCATATTCTTCTGCTGATTGCAACCAAACTTCTGCTGATTGCAACCAAACTAGTGTTTAACAAGGGGGAGTTAAACTGGTTCCATGCTGTCAGGTGCTTTACCAAAACTGTCTGGGGCTTTAAATCAAATAAAGCACCTTAAATTCTACAAAGAAACCACTTGGGCAACCTCTGAAAACTACAGAGCTTGACATTCATGTGCTCACACTAATTAATGTTCCACTTATCAAGCAAGCAATCAGACAACTTCTTTGTCAGTTTCAGTGTAGGCTTAAGTTGTAGCTATGTAGAGAGCACAGTCATCTAATCTTAAAATGATAAAGGTATTGGTGATAGGAGCAAAATCCACATCTAAAATAAGGCAGTACAATCTTGGCTAAATCAGCTAATTTATCAAGTGAGTAAAAATGTATTTTAAGAAGCCATTGGTCCAGCCAAACCTCCAACTTACAAGAGTGACTTTATGATGTCAAAAGTGGGACAGATATCCCTCCATCCCAATATTCATGGTTTTTATATTGGACTGCCACGTTCCTACGATAAAAAATGAAGTCACTTTTCACTAACATAGACTTAACCGTGGGATAAGAAACATCAAACATAATTACACAAATAAAAAGTATGCCTCCCTGCTTCTTTCTAGCATTAGATGTTTCCTACCTCATGAACTTTAGGTTGTGAAGTTTTGTATAATAGGGTTTTTTTTTTTAAAGATGTAATATTGTGTTCCAGAGCTACACATGGTATTATTTGCAGCTTAAACTGATGCCCGCATGGCACACTGAGCCATGATTCCTTTAGGCTTCCGTGTCCAGTTCCATTATGTCATTTTAGTCTGTCTATAATAAGTTAGAGGTTACTTCTTTTCCAAAGGGACTAAACAAATCTTAATACCATTCACTAAGTATTTAACTTGCTGATGACAGCAGATGTAGAATGCTGTATTCGTAATAAGATGTGTCTCATGGTTGAACAACAATGCAAGCCAGCTTCTCTTTTGTTATTGTTATGAAAGATGGTATCTTTAGCAAACATTGAAGTTATGCATCTTAATTCTCTGTATCTATTAAAATACTAATGAAAATATAGACTTTGAAGACAATGAAGCTAACATAATATAAACAATAAATCAAAATTACTGTAAATAATAAATAGCAAATCAAAATTAAAATCTTCAGTAGTGAAATCTGGGCATCTGCATGTATGTTTGTATTCATGCTGAGCACTTCTTTGTATTTCCATTTATTAATTCTGGATCAGACAGCTCACTGCTGTTTTACTACACAGTATAATCCAAAATTCATTCTGCTCCTCTGCTTAGAATAAGGAGTCTTGTGCTAATAGAAATACTGCCTATTTAGTTGTCTTCAGTAGCATTTGTGGATCATTAAATATTAGCATACTGATCGATTGGTGGTTTGCCTCAGAATATTTCACAGCAATGGAAGCCAGAATAAACATCCAGCTGGAATAGATTTTTTCCTCATGATTTTATTGTCCTGTACCATTAACCAAATGATATAAATTTGAGCAGATTATAATTCTAAATTCAGACATGGTGAGTTTGGTAATGTGAAATGCATCATACCACAGTTTCTTGTTTCTGCATATTACTTGTTTGCAATATGATACACTGATCTTTATAATTAGTAATGCCTCCATTTAATCGCCTTTCAAGATGATTGAGTAAAAGTTGAGGGTTTCTGTCATAAATCATGAAGATAGCCACAGATTTTTCAAATTTTGAACAATACTAAATAAAATTCATCAGATTGAGAATTATTTCTTTATATTCAAATGCCAGTGATTCATACCCAGGAAAATGTTTGAGTGGAACATTCTCCTGGACTATATGGAACTTAACTCTGAATTTATATCAAGAGTATTTTCTCTAGCACAATTATTCTGGCTAATTTCTGAAGCCCATAAAAGACATGTCTGCCATTTTCTCTACAGCCTCTGTCTAGCCCTGTGTCCTTAGCATCATAAATTTTCACAAAATTGTAGATTAAATTAAAAGATTTCTGGGTGTGTACTATAATAATCTCATAGATCGCCTGTCTCTGTAGTGCATGTATATGCATGTTAGATTATCTTTGACTATTTTGTAAACCAGCAAGTAAAAGAAATTTGACAAATTCCTTTTTTCTAAACTTGGTATAAAAGAGTTGAAAAAGCACATGACTTTGAGACAAATTAATTTAATTATTTTCTCTGAAGGATTTTTCTTTGGCCATTCGTTGTTAATGTACATTTTTATTAGCTTAGAAGACAAAAGCATCAAAATAATACTGTGATTGAGCTTTCCTGTTTATAAGCGAGCTAAAATTCTGCTTTAGAACTTAAATATTTTCCTCTAAAATAGTCTGCAGCTGTGGTGAGCAGCCAATGTTAGTGGGATTATTAGTTCTCTGTAATAGACTAAACTTTTAAAATGAGAAAGTAGCAGTTCAGCAACATTTTTGAGTAGTGTGGTCTGACCATAGTACTAGATGCCAAGAACTTCTGAATGCTAGTCTTAGCTCTGTCATGCACATGGTGGATTGTTTCAGACAAGCCATTTCTGTGACTTTCTAAAGCTTCCACTTGTTGATTGACATTTCAAGCTTTGGTCTCTGCCTAAAGGTGACATGGCGAAAGTTTGAGCAAAAGTGTTTTGGGTATCTGAGTATGCTAGTGAAAATATACGTTCTCCATTTTATTAAAATAATGTAGTATATTTGGGCAGCTTTAGCACCAGAATGAAGATAGAGTTAAAATATAGTATGGAAACAGTCTTCTTTTAGGAAAAATGCTATTATATCACGATGGTATAAACTGTTTTGTACTTGTTTGGAATGATAAACAACTGGAATTTGCACACTCAGGCTATGTCTACACTGGCCAGTCTTGTGCAAAAACATATGCAAATGAGGCGCAGAGATGAATATCACCGTGCCTCATTTGCATACTTAATGAGCTGCCATTTTTGCACAATGTGTAAAAACCCCCTCTTGTGCAAGAGCCATTCTGCCTGACAATAAGCGGCAGAACGTTTCATTTTAACAAGAAGGAGCAGTATAGACTGATCCTTCTTGTGCAAAAGTCCCTTGTGCAAAAATGATGGCTCATTAATATGCAAATGAGGGATGGCAATATTCATCACTGCACCTTATTTGCATATGTTCTTGCGCAAGACTGGCCAGTGTAGACGTAGCCTGAATGTAAGTACAAGGCTATAATGGCCTCAGAATGAAAAAAAAATTGTGAAGGTATTCAGTGCTCAGGCATAGGTGGTCTTAGTATGATATCCTAATGCATATGCACAAGGGGGCAGTTAGGGTTGCCCTATGAAATATTAATTTTGTCATCTCCTTGCTTATGAGTGCTTGAATGTACATTTTTATAACATGAGTTTAATGTAAGGTGATTTGTTTTAAATATAATTCTGTGTAGCGCTTTTGGCTCCATCAAGATAAACACAAATATTTGTTAATAAGTAGAACTCTTGCTTGGACTACTAATTTGCAAACAAAATAACTCAAGCTATATGCCAGATAATCCTTATTTTCCCTCTTTCTGAGTGGCATTGATACTATTATTTTCTTTCATTTGTTCTAAGAGATCTTTTCCTTTTCCTTAATAGTACAAAACACAGCACGTATGATAGGGTTTCTGTTGGGGGCCCTCATCCACTCATCTTTCTCATGCAGAAGTAGCTCCTTACTCATAGAACCAGGTTTGGTGGCATTTCTCTTTACTCTTCACCTTTTTGTCCTTGGGTAGCCTCATAGCCATCTAGTGGCGAGGACAAGACTCGAGGTGCCTGCAGTTACATAAACTGCTTCGCAGTGTGGCCTCTTTCTCTCTTCCCACTTTGATAATAGTCTAAGGTACCTAACAGTTAGTAAAGAACTCGATGTCAGAGATCCCTTTGTGGATCATAGATAGGGTCTCGCCATTACAATATGTCTTTTCTAGCACATCAGTTATATTTCTTGCAGGAGCTATATCTGTTCTGTATATCACTTCTCATGCTGGGCCACTTAATTGGCTCCCAGTTCATCATCAAATTAATTTAAACATTTTTATTCCCCTCTATTGGGATAGCACCATTTTATTTTTCCAAGAATTTATTGGGCAAACTCAAAAGCCTCTGTGATAAAGTAATATTTAAGACCAGAGTGAACTATTGGTGACTAGGTATTACTGTGTTTAGTCTCCATCAGTTGGAGCCTTCTCCCAAGAATCTTACAAAAGGTCCTCTCTGGATATTATTTTAAAGTGTGTAGTTCAGAGTATTTTGGGGTTTGGTGTTCTATTATGGCATAGACAAGATATGTTTTAATTTAGCAAGTGTGCTGACTCCTCCTCACTTGTTTCTTTAGGACATTCTTCATGTAATGCTACAGTTAGTTTATTCCAGCCATCCCCCAAATACCTACAAACAATTTTAAATAATCGTTGTGTGCATTTACCATTATGCTATATTAACCATCAACAGTATTCTTAGTACTGTTTTCTACTTCTGTTGAACTGAAGAATTTGACAGCTATCATAGCCCCTGAATAAAAGGCAAGATTTGCCAATATTTAAGCATGTTTTTACTCTGTGATTAAAATAAGAAATAATTTTATTAATTGGAAATAGTGTCCTAGTTATGGTAACAGTGAACAGTACTGATGGTTGTTAAAAACAGTTAATAATATGGTTTGTATTCTTAAGAGTAGTGATTCTGGATGTCTCAGTTTTGGAGTGCCTGCTTTGAGTCACCTGACTTTGAGTCACCCTTAAGAAGTCTGATTTTCGTAAATTTATAAAACCCTCATCGTTTGAAAAGCTGGTCTCTTCATGGTGTTTCAAGTTGGCCACTCCAAAATCTGATTTATAAATGATTTTGTTAGGTTCCGCTAGGTTGTCCAAAAATATATATGTACTCATATCATACATTGCTCATAAAAGACCTTTAAATATTTTGAGTTTTGACATTGTTCTTTGTTAAGTACATTTCACCAAAGCTCTAAGGAGAATTTGCCCAATTTGGATTCCATTTTGTTTGAGTATAGGGTTAACTAATGCTAGAGCAAGTACTTTTTGTATGCTAAACCACAAACTTGTTGCATGAGCTGCACTGTAAAGAAAATTTATTCTTTTGTTGAATAATTGGCAAGTAGGTACATTTCTCGAGTGAGTAGCAATTAAAGCTATTGTACCATTTCCCCCAAAACTATGTATATAAAAAAGCTGAAATAATATAGTACATAGAAGCATAACACTTAGGTCTGCAAAGACTTAAAAGAAACTACTGGCATTTTAAGAAAATAAGTGATCTTACTATATGCACATTATAATGTCCACCAGAATTTTAACGAGGTGTAATTTAAAGTTTAAAAATAAAACATTGTATGTTATATGAAAGGCTGGAGTGGAAAAGAATGTAATTATAGAAGACAACTCCTAAGTTCATTCAGTATCAAATTAAAAAGAAAATAAAGCGTTCTATTTTAAACTCTTTTTTATTCATTAACCCTATAATTCTTTCCACTGAGATACCACTCTTGTTTATGACTCTTTAAACTGAGTTGGTTGTTCATTGTTGTGGCAGAGTTGAAAAATTAATATGGTGTTTTTTTGCTGCTGCTGTTTGTTTCAGCTTTCACTTCGTTAGCCTGAAGACCAGTCTTTAAATAAAACAGTAAGATTATACAAAAGCGGCGAAGAGTCCTGTGGCGCCTTATAGACTAACCGAAGTGTTGGAGCATAAGCTTTCGTGGGCAAAGACCCACTTCGTCAGATGCATGTGGTGGAAATTTCCAGAGGCAGGTATAAATATGCAGGCCAGAATCAGGCTGAAGATGACGAGGTGGATCCAATCAGGGAGGATGAGGCCCACTTCTAGTAGCTGATCTGGAGGTGTGAATTCCAAGAGAGGAGAAGCTGCTTTCGTAGTTAGCGAGCCATTCACAGTCTTTGTTTAATCCTGACTTGATTGTGTCAAACTTGAAGATGAACTGTAGCTCAGCAGTTTCTCTTTGAAGTCTGGTCCTGAAGTTTTTTTGCTGCAGGATGGCTACCTTTAGATCTGCAATTGTGTGTCCAGGGAGACTGAAGTGTTCCCCTACAGGTTTTTGTATATTGCCATTCCTAATATCTGATTTGTGTCCATTTATTCTTTTACGTAGGGACTGTCCAGTTTGGCCGATGTATATAGCAGTGGGGCATTGTTGGCACATGATGGCATATATTACGTTAGTAGATGTGCAGGAGAATGAACCAGTGACAGTATGGCTGATATGGTTAGGTCCTGTGATGGTGTTGCTGGTGTATATATGTAGGCAGAGTTGGCACCGAGGTTTGTTGCATGGATTGGTTCCTGAGTTAGAGTTATTATGGTGCGGTGTATAGTTGCTGGTGAGAATATGCTTCAGGTTGGCGGGTTGTCTGTGGGCAAGGACTGGCCTGCGTCCCAAGGTCTGTGAAAGCGAGGGATCATTGTCCAGGATGGGTTGTAGATCACTAATGATGCGTTGGAGAGGTTTTAGCTGAGGACTGTAGGTGATGGCCAGTGGTGTTCTGTTGCTTTCTTTCTTGGGCTTGTCCCGTAGCAGGAGGCTTCTGGGTACATGTCTGGCTCTGTCAATCTGTCTCCTCACTTCCTCGTGTGGGTATCGTAGTTTACAGAATGCTTGATGAAGATCTTGTAGGTGTAGGTCTCTGTCTGAGGGGTTGGAGCATATGTGGTTGTAGATTATACAGTGATCTGGTGCTGACCCTGCTGCTGGCAGAAATTATATTTCTAATTCACAATAAGAATATGTCCAAATACCAGTCAGATGCTTGTTTTTAAAAACTTGAAGTCTGATGATATGAGCATTAGTTTAAAATCTGATATTCTGTAGCCAAAGAAGGTGCATTCTCTTGCCAAAAGAGAAATGGTTTTGCAAACAAACTGAATGTAAGCTCCTAATGCAGCGATGTGGCAAAAAGGACTACCACAATCTTTAGATGTATATACAGCTGATATTACCTCAGTAGACGGTATTAGTGAGACCAGTGATGGAATTCTGGCATCCAGTTTTGCAACCTCCTTTCTGAAGTGTGGAGAGGTTTTAAAGAAGATGTGTGGTCTGGAAGACATACTTTTACCAGAAATCTGCTAGTTGTGGTTGTCAAAAGTTACCAGTGTGGTGTCCTGACCGGTCTTTTGCTCTGTCCAATGATGACAACCATTCAGATGCATGCTTGGCCCCTCTGTGTGTCGTGTGGGCTTTGCACAAGTAGTCAGCACAGCAGACTCCAAGAGAGACCCCAAACACCAGAAAAA
This sequence comes from Rafetus swinhoei, assembly GCA_019425775.1. Lineage (NCBI taxonomy): Eukaryota > Metazoa > Chordata > Testudines > Trionychidae > Rafetus > Rafetus swinhoei. Next base: position 180,765,993 of record CM033437.1, on the reverse strand, counting down.
AAAAAGATTGAAGGCACCAGGCCAGGTTCATTGTTAAATTAAGTGTAGTACAGGTTGGATCTTCCTGGTCCAACACCCTTGGGACCTGACGATTCCTAAACGAGGGATTTTGCCGGACCAGGGAGATAATTTCTAACCCCTCTGCCCCCAGCCATCCAGCCTGGGTATGCTCCTTGCCCAGCTGCTGGCCTTCCTGCCAGGTCTCCCTCACCTGCCACTGGCCCCACTGCCGCTGTGCTGGGCTCCTGGGCCACCCATGTCAGTCCACTGTCCTGCTGACTGTGCACCCAGTCAGAGCCCACTCCAGCCAGCCTGCCTCCATCCTAGCCAGACTACCACAGCAGGGCTCCCAGCCTCTTGCCCTACTGTAACCAACCCAGCTGGGCTCCCAGCCTCTTGCCCTACTGTAACCAACCCAGCTGGGCTCCCAGCCCCTCAGGGCTCCTGCCCCCAGCCATCAATTGGTATTCTCTGGTCAAGAGTCCTGGTTTAGAGAGGTTCAGCCTGTCCTTAGACTCTACTGAACCACTAGGCATATGTACCCCATGACAGTGGAATCAGCTCAATTAGTGAAAAGGTCTCACTGTCCCGTAGGCTGGAAAAAGACAACTTTCTTGGGGTTCATGTTTGTACGTAGGTACAAACTAGTTACACATCACTCCTGACATATGGGGTTGCCACCTTCTAACGTTACCTAGATACCATTTCGATTCCTTGTACAGGGGGGTCAATCACTGTCATACTGTCCATTTAAACCTTGTTCTGAACCTGGATTGGTATGTCTGTTATTTGTAGGGAGTATGTTGGTTCCAAGATGTTTCTTCACAAGGTGTTCTATTATAACTTCTCTGGCATATGTTTCTAGCCTGTACTTAATAATTCTCAAGTATCAGCGTTTCTGTAATATCAGCCCTGTTCTTGCCAACTTCTGTGGGCAGCATCTTGCTCATAGCTTAACTTTGTTCTATATTAACAAAGTCTTCACCATTGTGGCCTAGACCTCACACCAGACCTGTGATACATGGGCTTATGTTTCAGGCTATCATCTTACTACATTAATAAAGAGCTCTTTAGTCCAGCTTCCAACTGCTTGGAAGTTGAGGTCAGAAAACTGCAAATAAGATGCACATTTGTAACAATGAGGATAATTAGCCATGGGAACAGATTACCAGGTAATATGGTACATTTTTCCTCACTTGGGGTTTTCAAATCAACATTCTGTCTAAAAGATATGATCTAGTTCAGTAATGGGTGGTCTGTGGGCTGCATCAGGGTTCTGGGTGTGGCCCAGAAGGCATTTTGTTTACTGTTGCTTGCTTACACGCAGGGTTGCCAGATTCCACTGGTTTCCTCCTGTGCAGGTATTTTTCCTACTGGTATTATTAAAGTGGCATGTACATGAAGTGAGGTGTATGCTGATTGCACACATTGACTGTGAGGGCTGTGCACTCCCCTCAGCATCCAATCAAAGTGCTGCTACAGTTCAGTCAACACTCCCCCCCCCCCCCCCCCAAATTCTAGCAGTGTAAAAACATAAAAACATAAGAACAGCCATACAGGGTTCGACTAACGGTCCATCTAGCCCAGTATCTTGTCTGCTGACAGTGGCCAATACCAGATGCCCCAGAGGGAGGGAACACAACAGGTTATCCTCACATGATTCCTCTCCTATCATCCATTTCCAGACAAAATTGCCCTGCCTTGGGAAACTGTCTTGTTACAACAATCTTGCAACCCACTGAGATAAAAGGGCAACTCATACAGGGCCACTCATACAGCCCATTATACAAGAAAATATAAACCAAAGCATTGTTTTTAATATTACAAGAATAATCAAATAAAGACTTTAAAAATGGAATTCATACTACAGCAAGCTTTATAAAAAAGTCATGTTAACACAATGCAGTGTAGTGCATACTGTATTTACAATTGTAATGCTTGCCATAGTGCAATTTCTGTTAGGACATTTTTGTTTGAGCTGAGGAAACTTGCTTGTTAGCCGTGATCTATTTCTTTTCAAAAGCATTCGTAAGGCAGTGACCAGTTATTATAGTGAAGAGAAACTTTCCATGTCAAGTTGCCATATGATTAAATAATCTAAAGCAGACTTTTATTTTTGTAGCATAGGATGATGATTTTACAAGGAAAGCAGATATATATTAATCAGGAACATCAATTATAATGTATATGTTCATAATTTAAAATCGAATTATGGATTATGCCAGAATATAAGGAAATGTCTTTTAGTGTCCACCTTGAACCAGATGAAATAATTAAAATCTTTTATTGTAGTTGTTAGGAGATTTTTTTGCTAAGAGGACTTGTGTACCAAGTAGCATTCCTGAAAGATCACGCCTCCCATTTCCTTGTATCTGTTCCAAATACTGCCTGACTCTTTGTTGGTGGGGTGAGGAGGAGAAGTCCACGTTGGTTGGTTCATTCTGGTCCTCTGCCTTACACAGGGCCTTTTGGTTAGAGTAGCTCTAATGAAAGAGCCTATTTATTGGCCAGTGACCTAAGAAGGCTGCATCTTATGTTGGCAGAATAAGCATGAGGTTGGGGAGATTTTCCACCTGCCAACCATAGATGTTGTCCTTTGTTTGTAGTTAAGTGGTTTTCTATGATGCTGCAAGTTACTTTTTGTTCTTTGAAATACTTGACCTTAGTGTCTTTTCATTATTTTCTTCAAGTGGATAACTGTGAATTGTTACAAGGGCAGAAGTATTTGTTTTGGCTTTTTAAATGGTCACTATGCATATATAATCATCAACATATTTCATATTAGTTTGCAAATATAGTAATGGTTAGCTCCAAAAGAATCATATACAAAGGGACTATCACACTGTAAATGAAGGGTGGGCAATAATTTTAGAAGAGGGGCCACTTCACAAATTTTTGAAGTGGCCCCAGGATGCCCCGGAAGGAGTGGGGCCTCAGGGTGAAGGATGTGGCCAGGACACTTCTGTGCTCCCCTGCCCACAGACCCTGATTGGCCTAGGGGTGGAGGAGGGTGTGAAGTCTTGGCCTTTGCCCGCCCCCCCCAACCCAGAAAGAACCATCAGCTGTTCTGAATAGTTGGCAGTTCCCTCAAAGTGCCCACACCCCTGGAGGGAGGAGGAGACTTCGCATGCTTCTCCGTCCCCAGGCCCTCAGTGGATTGGGGTCGGGGGAGCAGCATGGCATCTGCATGCCAGATCAACCCTCTTGGAGGGCCAGATCGAGTCCATAGAGGCTCTCTTGCCCACCACTGCTTTAAATGAAAGGGGGTGCTACTCAGCATTGACCACTGGATGATGAAATATCATTGTGCCATGGGACATTGGTTAAACACACCAGTAAAGGCTGCTAGCTCTAGCTCCATGTTCCTCAAAGTGGGCCATGGTCTTGCTTTGGGAAAGCCGCTTGCAGACCCACACCACTTTGTTTACCTAACGGGTTTGCAGCTCCCCTTGGCTGGAAAGGGTGAACAAGTGTCAATGTGAGCCGCAAGACTCCATGGCTATGGACCGTTTAGGTAACACTGCTTTCAGAAACACTGTTCTAGCTCTGGGAAGACAAAAGTTGTTTTGGAGATTGAGCTATGATTGGGAACCATTAGAATATTGTTTAATTTGCTTTTGGCTGTCTATAGTCCAGAAAGCAACCTCAGTGTCCTTTCATTGTTGTATTTAACAAAAAGTTGAAGTACAATATGAAAAATCACCAATAATATTTCTTAAATTCTGGTATTTGGTTCTTTTTTTCCTAAAGATTCTACATGTTAATGTATTAAAATTATCTCACTGTTTTAATTCAGTATTTTTTTTCCTAATGATTTTTTTCTTGGAAAATGAGATGCACATGGTGAAATTTGACCCTTTGATAACTGAAAGCATATACTGTACGGGGTTACTAACAGTATGCTGCTAATATCTCTTCAAAAGGAAACATATTCTCAATTTACAGTGACCCTTGACTATAAAGGACAGTGAAGAAAAATTGCTTTTTCAGCAGGAGACGAAATCTTTAAATTTATAACTTTATGCAAGATTGCCATGGCCTGAAGCAAAACTGGAGTATGTATCTACTTTACAGCTGCAAAAATAATTACATGACTGCTATCTGTGAAGTAATCTTTAATGGATTACTTTTTGTTAGCTTTTCGTTATGTAATGTTAGAGCCAAAATAATTAATAGCAAATGGAAAAAAAATATTTTGATGTTTCTATGGCCTGGACCTTTGATGTCTTTCTAAGGTATTTTATTATGTGTTGGTTAATTTGTGAAAAGTTCTCATGTTACAGACAAGGTACTGCACTTGTAAAGTAGATCTAAGCCTAACAAGTATAGAAAATTACTCAAGTAATTTGCTTTTATTAGGCATGTATTGGACTTCTTTGTTGCTTCAAAGGTGCTAAAAACCATCCAAGGTATCATCCAAGGTTTTCATCTTAGATTTATGCTCTCCTACAGACTTGAGAAGCACTTAAGGTTTATGAAGATCATTTCACTTGATTTTCTTTTATTTTACAGCACATACTTTTAAATATCTCTTCACTTTATACTAGTGATATAATCTTGGAAATTAAGAAGAGACACTTTACTCAGAAGCTCATTACAGTTCTTATGTAATCTGAAAAATGATCCATTGGAATTGGAAAAGGTTCAGAAAAGGGTAACAAAAATTATTAGTGATATAGCACTTCTGCATGAAGAGAGATTAGTAAGATTAAGACTTTTCAGCTTGTAAAAGAGATGACTAAGTAGAGATATGATAGAGGTCTATAAAGTTGTGACTATTGTGGAGAAAGTTAAAAAAGGAAGTTTCAGAGGAGTAGCCGTGTTAGTCTGTAACTTTGAAAACAACTAGTGGTCCTGTATTTTATTTTTATATATATATATATATATATATTTGTGCTTCAAAGGTGATAAAAAACCATCCAGGGTTCCATCTAATAGGTTTTCATCTTAGATTTATATATATATATGGTTATTAGCCAGGATAAGTGAAATGGTGTCCCTAGCCTCTGTTCACCAGAAGCTAAGAATGGGTGACAGAGGATAGACCACTCAATGAGTGCCTGCTCTATTCTTTCTCTCTGGGACATTGAGCTCTATCAGAAGCAGAGTACTGGGCTAGATGGACCTTTGGTCTAACTAACCCAATATGGCCATTCTTATGTTCTTATTAATTGAACTTTGGGAAATCAACTTAACTCTTCTGAATTTTCATACTTTGTTGTTAATAAGGGTTTTAAGTTAGTGTCATTAAAAATTTGTGTAACTCTTTGCTTCTGTTGCCAGTATGCTCTCTTCTTTGGAGAAGTAGAAAAAGAAATGGGTTCTAAATGATAAGTGGCAGAGGTCCAGATCCACTTCCCATTACAAAAATTCTCATTGACTTTGGCAGAATCAATAGCAAGTCCCAGTCCATTACACTATGCAGCTAGTATGTATGGAAGGTTTGGGATTACGTAAGATTTTAAGACTATATGCTAAATCGTTTTCAAAATATTTGCCACATTCGATCCATCATGCACATTCAGCTTTCACAGCATGCTGACATTTTGGTCCTTCTGTAACCTCATTCTGACTGCTTTGTAATTCAAATAAAAATAATCCGGGCATTATGGGGGCAAAAAGAGAACAGGTGGCAGTACAGGCAAGCAACTGAACTTACTGAAAGTTCACCATCATAAATGTTACTGGGAGTTAGAGGAGAGATAACAAGCTGCTCTAGCATATCAGTTCTTGAATTGACATTTAGGGTAAATAAAAATGACCTGTCATTCCCCTGAAAACAGATAGATGTAACCTGGGTGAATTTCTATGTAAAAGATTGTGACACTCTTTCCAAGTCCACAAAGATAAAATATCTGTGTTAGCTAAACCTGATGGGAAAGGGTTCTCTCAGTTTAGACCAAGTACACGTTCTCGGGTCAGTGCAGTCTGGACAAAAAGCATATTAATATATTTTTAGAATCTAATCTCTAGACTAGGTAAGACCTATACAATGAAACAGATTCAGCCAGTGCATTTTATTATTTTCTCCTTTAAACAAATTGTCAATCAAAACTTGACTTGAAAAGCCAACTTAAAACACTAAGCATTCTTTGCTCTTCCACTCCCAGTCATGCTACAAAGGGAAGAAGCTGCTATCTGATCAGTCTTCCCATTTACCTTCCTCACTCCGGCCAATGTAGGCATCAGGGTCCATTTATTAAAAGATCTGAGCAGCCTGAGAGTGCTGAGGAGGGAAGCAATTTAATCAGAATGCCTTCCTCCTCAGTTTCCCTCACACACACCCTAAAGCCAGAGGATAAAACGTGACTAGTAAATGCTGCAAAAAAGTAGCATTAATTCATCCTGTCCTCTTTATAAAGTCATTCAAGACATCACAGAACTGAAGTCCTAGATAGAAGCCAATGGCAACATATCTGGGATTCATAGGTTTGGTGCTTGGATTTCTACAGATCCCAATTTGGTCTCCTCTATACTGCCCACATTTTGGCTTGCAGGAGTGTGAATAGAAGTGTGTGTGTGAATGTGCTGCATTGTAACTCCCCTCCTAACTTGCATTAATGCAATCCTGTTTGAAGAGGACTACATTAATGCTAACTCGGAAACCGCAGCACCCACACAGGGAAGTTACAATACAGCACTTTGGTGAGCGCTGCTGTTCATACACACACACACACACACACACACACACGTATTCGATGCATTGTCTTGAGAGAGATCCTGACTAGAGATGTAATAGTATAGTCAATTAACCAATTAACTGATAAGCAAAAGCTTATAGGTTAATGCTATAGACTGCACACATTTCCCTCCCCCCACCCTTGCCAGTAATTTTTTTAGCAGGTTGTCCAGAAGCCCAGCTCAGTTCTGGCTCACATCGGGTCCAGAACCTACCCCTGCTGAGGCTTTGCACTTAAAGTGTATTAGGAGCAAGGCAGGCAGGCAGCCCGGCTCAGTTCCGGCTCATGCTGGGTCCGGAAGCTCAGACCCACCTTAGACAGGGTCTGCTGCCACCCCTGGCAGCAGCACTGGGCAACAGGCAGCCAGTCCACAAGGGGAGCTGGTTTTTAAACTGGCTCCCCTCATGGACCAGCTCCCGCCTGACACCCTGCACTGCTGCCTCTGATACAGTGGATGCCGCCTCCATTCCTGGGGACTATAAAATAGTCAGCTAACCAATAAGAATTCATGAGGTTACTTGACTATTCAGTTAACCAATATTTAACATCCCTAATCCTGACCCCTGCTAACACCAGATAATTGTAAATAGAATGGAATAATCCACTGTCAAAGATACAGAGTTATTTGGTTTTAATGTTCTTTTGCATGGCATTGACTTGGGAAAGTACACTGAAACTGTGTTCACTGGAAACAGTTTTAAAAATTACTTTACCAAATATGGATACTCTCTAGTGTAGATAGGATTTAAGGTAATGGAGAGAACTATCTTTTTGGAGATACTTAATTTAGATTAGACCTAACACATACCTAAAAAAAAGTTCAAGAAGAGTTTTATTCTATGTCCACTTTTCTGGTGATGGTCTGCTGAGCATCCGGTAGACTCTCCCAAGCAATACATAGCCATGTAGCTATTGATGCAGGCCAGCAGTAGTCCCACTGAGTGGATAGAACTTGAACAGTTCTTAACATCTCCCAGCTGCAGTCTTGAGCAGGTCATAAGAGAGAGTAAATTCCAGTGATGACAGCCCTCTAGCAAGAACGTCCTGTTGTGCACATCTAGGAAAGAAGTACCAGCCTCAGACAAATAGGGCTCTGGCTAACTATGACTGTTGTGATGGCGAAACATGTATGGTTCACCAGGGAGCTCCCTTGTAGTCCAATCTAAATCATTGTATGGTTTAATTGCTTGCTGCCCTAACAAAAACAATAACTTGGTAAAGTGGCCTTTAGAAGCCAAAGGCCTTTGCTAGCGTGCACAGAATTGACTTTTCTTGTCTTCACTCCTTCAGTATTACGAGATGACTTCAGACAGAACCCTTCAGATGTAATGGTAGCCGTGGGTGAACCTGCTGTGATGGAATGTCAACCCCCAAGAGGCCATCCAGAACCCACTATCTCCTGGAAAAAAGATGGCTCCCCCCTGGATGACAAAGATGAACGAATTACAGTAAGTGTGAAAATGTGACATTTGAGAATACTTTTCAGTTCACATTATTCCTCTGCAAACACCACTAATCTACCCATTATTTGTGTGTTGAGCTACATACGCCCAGCCTCTCTGCATTCCCACACGTCTGTTGCCTTCCCTAAATACTGCAGAAGGTGCATCTCATTCACACATAGCTGGAAATGAATCCTATCTGATGTATACTAACTCTGGGCTGTGCATTTCTGTTTGATAGAATTGTCATGTGCAACACATCCCATCCTCCTCCTTGAGAGGAGAGCTGGAGAAAAAGATCTAGAGAGGAAAGAATTACAATCAATTCCTAAGAAAAATATTGTATTTTTGAAAACGATTCCTATTCTGAACTGGGATTAAATGTCAAAACCACAATCTTTTTTATGAAAAGGGAAAGTGCAAAGTAAAACTGACAGTTAAGTTTCCCAACTTTCTACTTCTCTGAGCACCAGGGAAGGTGGGAAGGCTGAGTCTTTGGATTCTGTACTTCTCTGGCTGTGAGTACTGGGATGGAAGGGCTAAGCAACCTCACTGTGGCAGCCCTTTGGAAACTTTTCTCAGTTTCACTCTTTGCAGGTGGACAGCCATGAAACTGCCATTTTGATTTGCCCAGTGGAAAATTGATTTTTTTTTTGCAATACACCAATTTTCCTATGGAAAATTTCACTTTTCAGAAATAAGCATTTTTGTAAGAAAATCCTTCTAAAGAAAATGTTAGACTAGCTCCATTTGACAGTTATGTTGCAATCTTGTGGCTTGTGAAAATAAAAGTAATGACGTTTTTCAACTCTCACAAATGCTTTCTCTCTATGGTTACTATTGGTATCTGGGCTCTGTAATGTTTGCTTTCAAGCTAAGTAATTTTTCAGTAGTAAGGGTGAACCATTAGTAGTGTAGGTGTGCCATTTTTAAAATTCCTTTGAAATGTCTCTGCTCTACATCCCACAGCAAAGTTATGGAATGGATTACAAAGTATACTAAGGCTTTTGGGACAAAGTCATATTTTGTTAGGGAGATAATGGCTTATTTTACATTCTGGAGGTAAGATCTTTTTTCCATTAGAAGTGTTTTCATATGCTTATGTAGGCTGAGGAGTGCAATACACCCATTATTCTCAAGTATAGAAAAAGCAAACCAGAAAGCTATCATTCTCTTAATTTTTGACATGCAAAACCATAAACAATTGAGCCTAACTGGCTTTTACTAATGTTAATGCAAAAAGAGTTCAAAAAAGAATTATAGGCTGCCAACATGGAGAGCCAGACATTGCTCTAGATGGGTAGAAATGGAAACATCTGAAAATGTATTTCTTGTAAGATCACTTCTGCATTGTGTGATTTACTGTTGTTAAGCTGATACAAAACACTGGAGATGTGTTTATACCTAAAGGGCACGTCTAGACTACGTTCTAATTTCAAAAAGAGGATATGCAAATTCCCCACGAATTTGCATATGTCCTTCCGATTCACTTTCTGAAGTGGCTCTTTCGAAAGTGAAAGTAGTCTGGACACATTTTTTTTTTTCAGAAAAAAAGCATTTTCCGAAAAAAACGTTCATCCTAAAAAAAGGAGGTTTACACAGTTTTTCAAAAAGGGTTTTTTTTTCTGAAAAAAACACGTCCAGACTACTTTCACTTTCGAAAGACCTGCTTTCGAAAAAGCGATTGGAAGAGGATATGCAAATTCCCCAGGAATTTGCATATCCTCTTTCGAAATTAGAACGTAGTCTAGACGTGCCCTTTAGGGGGAATTTGAATATCCTCTTTCGAAATTAGAATGTAGTCTAGATGTGCCCTTACTCACCTGCTGAAATGGATGATTATAACACACACAAACGTATCAACGAAGTTCAAAATGACTGCTCCTTTTTGAGATCTAAATTATTTTTCTTGTTTGTTTGTTTGTTTTCTTTCCTGAGGGCAAAACAAAGCTTCAGTATTTAGTACCATAGATTTATAAAACAAGAAACATCTGTGTATAATGATGGGTGATTATCCAACCACATAACTATAAAATTAAAAATACCTTCTAGAAACCTAGGTTAGATTCACAAAAGAACTAAATTCCTGAATCCATAGAGCCCTGCATGGATACAAAATTTGTATCTGTATTCGCATCCATATCTGCAAAAAATGATCTGTGAATATCCGCGGATACAAAGAGCTCTCCATGGATTTGCAAGGCTCTGAGAATTGGAACTAGTATTCACAATCCTGCCCCCTTCTGCTCAGCTGCAGCAGAATCCTGTAGGTGCCTAAAGATTTTGTACTTACAGGTCCCTATGTTTCTGCCTCTGAGCCTGTACACTGCTATACCAGGCAAGGTTCCTGACATCTAAAACTCAGAGCAATAGCCTAACTGGATGGGGAAAGATAGGCATTCCTGTGCCTGATTCAGCTATGGGACATGATCTTGTAAGTGAGCGCAGGCTTTATCTACTGAAGTGGTCTCTTGTGGATGAACTTCCATAAAATGGTGAGGGATTAAGGATGGAGAAGCACTCGCACCCGATTATCTTAGGTGAGAGGACACTTAGCATTCTAACTTTAGTGAATCCCATTCTATGAAGTCTACACTTGCAACTGAAAAACAACAACTTTTATTGTTCATGGGTGCTTAGGGTTGCCAGGTGTCCAGTATTCAACCGGACAGTCTGGTTTTTTGGACCTCTGTCCAGTAAAAAAAAATTCAGAAAATACAGGACATGTGCAATGTCCGGTATTTTCTGGTTTTCTGGCTGGGTGCCCAACAGAAGCCTGGTGAGGGCAGGGGGAGTGGTTGGGAGGTGGGGCGCGATTGGCGCTGGGAGCCTCTGGTTGTGTCTGATGTAGGAGTGATGCCTTGGGGAGGAGGAGAAGCCCTGTCTGTGCTCCTGAGCGCTGTGGAGCGGAAGCTAGACTCGCTCATGCTTCACCGGGACCATGCACGGGACAGGCAGCGCCCTGGGATCTGCATGTGCCTGGGTCAGTCCCGCTCCCCGCCGGCCGATTCGCTCACCCCCCCAGCCAGTCCCGCTCCCCCCGACCCCTCCCGACCAGCCCCGTTCCCCCTGAGCCCCTCCCGGCCAGCCCTGCTTCCTGCCAGCTGGTTCTCCTCCCCTGATCTCCCCAGCCAGCCCTGCTCCCCGCCCCGATCTTCCCGGCCAGCCCTGCTGCCCCGACCCCCGCCAGCCCTGCTCCCCCTCACGGCCAGCCCCTTCCCCACCCCCATCAAGTGTGTCTGGTATTTTTTCTGAAGTTACCTGGTAACCCTATGGGTGCTTAAACCCCTTTACTCTCTGAACAACAAACATTTTGCTTTAACTGCAAGGGTAAATGCCACTTTGTTGGCAGGAGCCCACCTTTTCATGTGGGCTAGAAGTATTTTGTCAGCAAAAGTGCCAACAAACAGAATTTACCTGCACTGACTTTGTTGCTAAATACTGCACTGTGTAGACATAGCCTAAGGAATCCTTAGACAAAGTCTATACTGGCACTTCACAGTGCTGTACCTTTCTGGCTCAGGGGTATGAAAAAACAACGCCTGCTCCCCCCCGCCCCCCCAGCACAGCATGTGACAGTGCTGTAAAGCGCCAGTGTGAACCAGATCTGATAGCTACTCTCATCATTGAGGTGGTTTACACAGAGCGCTGGGAGAGCTGTCTCGTAGCACTCATGTTGTATCCATGCTTTCAGTTTAAAGTGCTGCTGCAGCTGTGCTCTAAACTGTTAAGTGTCAACAAAGTATTATTGTCAGCACATCTAGGTTTCTTTTGAATCTAAGCCCTTATTTATTAGATGTTTCAAAAGAAATCCCCTTAACTTAAAATATATGTTTAAATTTCCTTGCTCTGTAAAGTAGTTTGAAATTAAGTAAGCAGAAGATTAAAACAACATTACATATCTTTGTGAAATGCATTCTGAAGTGTATTGTTTGTTGCTACCATTCATTCTGTTGTAGGAATTTCCAGTGCTCTTTAATGTGGTACATTTTCTTGTTGCATTTTAAAAGTGCTGTTCACCCACCTGTGAGAACAAAGACATACCCAGAACAAAGAAAACATATATTAATTGGCAAACACCTTCTGTACTTCTGTGCTTGTTCTGAAGGAAGAGCACTTAACTCTCTTTTTGCTTTCTGGTGATTATATACTGTGGCCACCTAACTAGAATTTTTCCATCACTCCACCTAACAAAATCATTTTATATTTTCAGTTTGTGTTCATAAAAACTAACAAGAAACAGGATTTGGTATAGGTGTAGGAATAAACTTGGTTCAGATACTGCATTGTGATTAAATGCTCGTTTTGTATTGAGGGGCATGAATTAATGTTGCTGAGATGGCAAACTCCACTGAATGAATTTACGTCATATTTGCCATACATTGTCTTAAACAGCACTATTAATAGCATGGCATCTTTCTCATACAGCCGAGATTGGAACAACATTATAATTCAAATTCCCATTTCTAAACAGCTGTAAAGGAGTCTTGCCAAGAAGGGTAAATATGCATTCAGTGGTATTTCTTAGCAGCTTTGCAGTAGCAATGGATATTTTCTTGCTTTGGTGATATTTTGGAGACAAAGAAAAATGGGATTGGGAGTAGATAGCATGCTAAAGGAGAAAAGTACAAGATTTGGGGAGCTTAATTTAGTGAGGTACAGATAAATCAGAATTCCTTATGTAGCATTATTTCATCCAATAATAGAGTCAGAGAGGATAAAACCATTTAAGATGACTAAAATAATGGTGAAGGAATAAGTTTTAAAGCAGTATTTGAAAGCACATTAGTTAGGTTTAATTGAGCACTTCTTACCTGCCATCTTATATTTGTGCATGCATCCATGTTGGGTAAAGGCCTGTATCCACAGAAGTCAATGGCCAAACTTCCATTTCGACGATTAAACTTTAGAAGTTTGGGATTTTCTCCCACTTTTAAACACAATGAAAATTGCAGGAACATGGAAGAGAGTTAAATAGGTGGATATGTATGTTTGTATTATGCATGTTTATATATAAAACTTGTGAACTTACAGGACAGTAATCACTCTGTAGTTAAGTTTGTCAAACTTTTGATATTGGCAAGACTTTCAGAACTTACTAGCTTAAATCTATTGTCATTTCTAGACTGAACTCCTGTACAACATTGGGCCACCGAACTTCCCCAAAATAATTCTTAGGGTGTATATTTTAGGAAATAATTAAATCTTGTTTTAAAATACGTAATGCTGGGGAAAAAAAAGCTTTGCATTGTCCTGGATGTTGCACAATGCAAGTGTCTAGCCCATTTTAGATGGCAGCTGCATAGTCACTATTTTTGAAGAAAGATAAAAGTATATCAATCATCCGCTATTGAAAGGAATATCACTACCGTATTGAAAACCTGTCGTCTACAGAGAACATACAACTAAGCAAAAATGAAGAAGTGACACACAAATCCAGCCAGGCGGAATAAGGGATTTACTGGTACAGTGATAAGCAATGAAATGGTTAATAATGTTAGCTGCTGAATTGGCCTTCTCATGTAACATTGAATTATGATATATCGAGGAAGTTCACACTTTTCTTAAGGCTGCAGTTTCACTTTGCCTGAGTACAGACTTTGAAAAACAATGAGACACATTGTTAAGGCATACCTTTGCAACCAGAGTTCCTAAGAGGTCAATTTTGTTTTAAATGAAAAGTTAGACCTTGTCAGATTCAGTAAAAATTTACAGGGAATGCCCTGAAATTCACATAGTTCATGAACTTTTCATGATGATGCGCTTCCATTATCCTGCATCATGAGGTTCCCCTCATTTAGTTCTACATAGAAATATTTTATCTTGGAGATCCATGGTGAAATGTTTCATATTTTTAGATATTCTCTGCAGGTGTCTAATTGCCCACTAACCACATCTTCAATGTGATCTATCAAGGCCACAGTTTTATGCAACAACCCGTTGACTAAACTCTGAGTGAACAATAGAGCATTTACAATAGAGCATTGTCACACGTGACAATTTTTTCTACTGAATATGATTTGGAAATAGTATCTGTGATTGATTGGCATGTTTTTAGCAGACACATAAGTACTGCAAGAAAGTAACCTGTTCCCCCACAAAGCTGTCAAAGAAAGTTGACCATAAGAAACAGTAGACGTTTTTTAAAAAGCACCTACTGGCTTTAATCAGGATTGGAGCCTACTTTATGTTAACAGTGTAAATGCAGAAGAGAAGCCAACTCTGTCCTGAAGAACTTAAGGTCTAATTTGAGACAACATGTACCTACCAAGGGTATCTGACAAACAAATGAACAGAAGGGGCAGAAAGGAAAAAGAAAATGAATATCAGACCACACAAACATTAAGATAGTTAGCGCCCAAACTGATGGCACAAAAATGGGAGATGGTGACCCTGATCGAGAGCTTTAGTTGTGTGGACATAAAGATGATGTAAGATCTTGGAAATATGGAGGCTATAACAACAGGATTTAAAGCATCCACCTCTACCTTCAGTGCTATGTATGTGGTTCCTAGCTATTTTCCAGTTTTTAAAATCCTCTAAGTTGGATGGCAAGTTAAAAAGCATAATCTCAGTAATATTTGCAGCATAAGCAATGTTAAAAATGTGGGGAGAAGAGAAAACGAGGAAAGCAGACAATGGAAGGATCGATCAGGAGAGGAAAGAAGATGAGGAGAGGCGAGAGGGAACAGCCCTCTCAGGAAGTGTATGTGAGGGGGGGAATTAGAAGGAAGGACTACGATGCAAAGAAAGGGCTGAGACAGGGAGGAAAAGAGACTCTGGGAGACCAGGAAATGTCCATGTATCTGCAATTGATTTTAATTTCTAAAAATAAAATGAAATTAAAATGAAATAAATCACTTGCCTGTGATTTCTTCTCTCCCATTGCTTTGTAAGTTAATGTGGTTAGGACTTAAACCCATAATTACTTCTGCATATGAATGTCTTTATTATTTAGTAAGTAACCAGGATCTGACCATTCAAATTCAAGTTCTTCAGACTGGAGGTTGGTCTCTAAATTGCCTATCAAGTTTCTGGGCACTAAAAGAGTAATTCATAGATGTCAAGGCCAGAAGTAACCACTGTCATTTAGTCTGACCTCATGCATAACATAGAACGTCCCTAAAAATAATTTTCTAAAGAAATAAATAAGAAAGATAGTAGGGATGGGGATAAAGGACAGATGGGGAGAAAATGAAGGAAAGAGACATGTGCCCGTAACGCCAATACAATATTGTACCCTGGTAGGCTGTGTCTAGACTGGCCACTTTTTTGCGCAAAATCAGCCGCTTTTGCGCAAAACCGTGCCAGCTGTCTACACTGGCCGCTCGATTTTCCGCAAAAGCACTGACGTTCTCATGTACGAAATCAGTGCTTTTGCGGAAAAGCTTTGACGCTCCGTTCGGGCAAAAGTCCCTTTGCGCAAAAGTGCGCGCAAAAAGGGACCAGTGTAGACAGCTAGCTAAGACTTTTGCGCAAAAGCAGGCTATGCGGAAAAAGCGGTTTGGACGCCGGGAGACCCCGTAGGAGCCCGGACTTCCTGGTAACCCGAGCCCTTAAAGCACACGCAGACCGCCTCAGACCTCAGGGGCCTGAGGTCTGCCACGCTGCCCTGCTGTGCCCAGCAGCCACCACAAAGCCCCAGCATGGCAGCTCCAGCCGAGGAGCCACCTGCACCCCCAGTGCAGGAGGCCCCCAGGGGCCAAAAAAGACGGGCCCCATCCTGGTCCTCAGGGGAGCTGGACAGCCTGCTGGACCTATGGGAGGAGGAAGAGGGCCTCCACGAGACCCACTCACGGCGCCGCAACGCCATCATCTTTGGCCGCATGGCCGAGGCGCTCGCCCAGCAAGGCCATCCCGCCCGGACCCTCGAACAAGTCCGGGCGAAAGTCAAGGAGCTGCGCCTTGGCTACGTGCGGGCCAGCGAGGGCCAGGGGGCAGGACCAGACACCTGCCCCCCACTACGACCGGCTCCATACCATCCTTGGCCAGCCAGCCCCGCAAGCCCCAGACGTGGCTGTGGACAGCAGCATGCGCCCCCCCATCACCAGGACCACCGAGGCGGGGGAAGGAGACGACAGCGCTGACTCGGAGGAGGAGGCCAGCATTGCCACCCAGCAGGCCCCCTCCAGCAGCCCTGACGTCTCCCGCGCACCCTCCGAGGCCGGGGAAGGATCCACCGGTGAGTCTTGCACTTTGCACTCACAAGGGCGGGGGGCGGGGCGGGGCAGGAGGAGCCAGGTGCCCGGAGGGGGGAAGGGGAGAGCATGTCACTCAGGCCACGTGTGCTGCACGCTGTGTAGCAGTAGGCAGCAAGCAGCCCGTCCAACCACGTGCAGCCTGGTGACCGAGCAGCACGCGCAGGCAGCTGCAGGGCACGCCTGGGACCATGCTGCTCATACACATTCGGCGGGACCAGGGGGAAGGGTGGATGCCGGCTGGAACCGGCCAGGGCCCCAGGGACTCAGCCCAGAGCCTGCACCGCCGCAAGAGTGCAGCACGGAGAATGGCACACTGTCCCATGCCTGGCTGAGAGGCACAGCCAGCTGCTCCTGGGTAAACCGCAGCGTCACAGCCCGTGAGCGTGGCTCCCACTGAGCCCCTCATCTGCTTCCCCGAGGGAAGTCCCCGCTGCAGCCACACACGTCCCTGGGCTATGTGTGTGAGGGATAGTGGGAGGGAGAAGGGTGGGAAGCGCTCGGGCCGCCCCTAGGGCCGCCTGAGTTTTGCTGCAAGGATGGGACACTCCCAGTCACTCTCCTGGTTCCGTCCCAGGAGATATCCCACGCGATGGGGATCTGAGAGCCCAGACCACGCCTGCCAGACGTGCTCCCAGGCACTGTGTGGGGATTCATCTCGCTTTCCTGTCAAATACCATTGATTAGCCCAAAGCCTCACAGCCTCTACCGGCAGGGAGTTCCACAGGTTAACGCAACACAAGCACCCTCCCGCCTCCACGGGCCAGGACACAGACCGGGGTTCCAATACATGGAGGAGGACCCTACTCCAGGGGCGGTCCTCTATGCAAACATACAACCCGGGGGGGGCCGGGGAGGAACCGAGGGGGCCCAAGCCACACCACCCCTGTGGTGTCACCTGGGCTCAGGGGTGGAGGGCATGAGGTGTGGGGACAGTGGCCGGGCTGCCTGACTGACCCATCCTTTCTTCTGTTCCCTACAGCGGGACCAACCACGAGCGGGGGACCCTCCGGTCCGGCAGCAGCAGCACCCCCAGCCGCCCAACCACGGAGGCCCCGCACCCGACACCGGGACCAGCTCCTGCGGCGCCACGTGCAGGCCGTGGAGCGGGTGGAGGCGGCCATCCAGAGGCGCACGGAGGCGGACCTGCAGTGGCGCCAGGGGGCCTGGGCCACCTTCCAGGGGCACTGTGCAGTCATGGCAAACTCTATTGCCAGCCTGTCTGCACAGATCGCCCATGCCATTCATTACGGCATGGCCGCGCCCCATGCCCCGCGCCATCCCTCCCTAGTAGTGCCCCCGCCCCTCCTGTTCCTCCCCTCCTGCAATAGCCCCTCCTGCCCCTGCTTCTGCCCCTCCCGCTCCTGCCCCTGCTCCTGCCCTTCCTGCCCACCTCCCGCTCAGCCTGCCCCAACGCAGTCCACCCCCATGTCCAGGTCCGCCGCACGAGCGGTCGCACGGACACCCCTCCCAGGAGTAGCTCTCCCCTCCCAGTTCAAGGTCTCCTCCCCTCCCAGTTCAAGTCTCCTCCTCCTCCCAGTTCAAGGTCTCTCTCCTCTCCCCTTTGTAAATAAAAACCGAGCACGTGTTTATGTTGAAACCAAACTGTGTTGTTGTGTGTTGGTAGGTAAGGGGAGAGGGGGAGGGGGAGGGAGAAGGGGAGGAGAAGGAGTTGTCCAGGGAAACCGAGGCGACCCTACTCCGGGGCCTGTGAGAACATGTCCGTGAGGGCCTCCTGGATGCGCACCTCATCCTGGTGCACCTGCCCCCTCCCCCTCCTGCTCCTGCTGCCCACCTCCCCTTCAGCCTGCCCCCCATGTCCAGGTCCGCCCCCGCACGAGCGGTCGCAGGGGCCACCCCTCCCAGGAGTAGCTCCCCTCCCCCTCCCAGTTCAAGGTCTCCTCCCTGTTACGCGAGGTAACGTGAATAATTAATTTAGAATGCCAATCACCCTAATAAAATCACGAAGATGACAAATGCAGACTCCAAATTCCATATCTATCACAGGTTTTCTAAAAAAAGGAAAAAATTTTGAAGGGTTATGGGTTGGTGATGCATAAATGAATACCAACTCGAAGATAAAATTCAACCACAGGACTATATTTGACATGCATAAAATCCCAATCAAGCAAGGGATAGATGACAAAAGAGTAAACACAACACAAAATACATGAAACACAGTCTAGGCGCGGACGGCGATTGCGGTGGCGCTGGCGCCCTCCATCCTTTGGTCCTTCCGGGCCTCAGGAGAGGAACTGCCAGGAGATCCTCGACGGACGAAGCTGTGGCTGGCGCCCTCCATCCTTTGGTCCTTCCGGGCCTCAGGAGAGGAACTGCCAGGAGATCCTCGACGGACGAAGCTGTGGCTGGCGCCCTCCATCCTTTGGTCCTTCCGGGCCTCAGGAGAGAACTGCCAGGAGATCCTCGAAGATGACTGGAATCGGTGCGCTGACTCGAGCCTTCCGCACGAACCTCGACTCTTCTTCCTGTTCTTCGGGACAGCTCGAACAGACGATGGTGGCCTAGACTATCCCTACACCTAACCCTGAACTCAAAGAACACCTAGCTACGGCCGTGCGCCCGGCGAACAAACTCGGCGGCGGCCGAAATGCTTTGAACCGATGACGATAGCTAATCTAACTAAACCTAAATCTAAACCTAATCCTAATTGGTAGGTACAAGCCTTCCGCTTGACCTGACCAAACCCTTAACAGAACCAAGAGTACTGTGCTCTGAACTAGACTGCTCAAACATATTTCACATAATAACGAACATTCTGCCCAACATCCCCCTCTCCCCCAAACAGTGTGTTGTTGTGTATTGGGAGGTAAGGGGAGGAGAGGGAGTTGTCCAGGGAAACCGAGGCGACCTTACTCCGGGGCCTGTGAGAACATGTCCGTGAGGGCCTCCCGGATGCGCACCCCATCCTGGTGCGCCTGGTGGCTGGCAGCTGTGTGGGGCTGTTCGTAGGCCTAGCCCTCTGCTGCCAGCCATGTGGGAATGAAGGCCTCCCCGCTCCGCTCCACAATATTGTGGAGCACGCAGCAGGCGGCCACTACCTCCGTTGCATTCCGCTCACCCATCTCGAGCCGGGTGAGCAAACAACGGAAGCGGGCTTTAAACGGCGGCGAGCTCCACGATTTCGGGCCCGGTTGAGGCGGTCGTTGAACCGGGCCCGGTTCTGGTCCGGCCGCCCGTGTAGGGCCGCATTAGCCAGGGCTTCAGGGGTAGGCGCGTCCCCCAACGACGCAGATGGGCATAGGCACATCCCGACAGTCAACTCCGCCGGAAGTAGGTGCCCGCCTCCATCCTGCGAAACAGTCCGGAGTTGCGCAGGATGCGGGCGTCGTGTGCCCTGCTGGACCAGCCTGTGTAGACGTCCAGGAAGCGGCCCTGGTGGTCCACGACGGCCTGCAGAACGATGGAGCAGTACCCCTTTCTGTTCATGAAATGGGCTGCTCGATGCTCCGGGGCCCGGACGGGGATGTGGGTTGCATCCAGCGCTCCCCCGCAGTTGGGGAACCCGAGGGTAGCGAAGCTGGCGACGGTAGCGTCCACGTCCCGCAGGCGGATCACTCTGGGGAGCAGGAGGTCGTTGATGGCACGGACGACCTGCAGAAGGGTGCAGAGAAACACAGGGGAACACATCACGTAAGGCAGGGGTGGGTGTGCGCTCCCTTGGCCCCCTCCCGTGATTCCCTCTGTCCTCACGCACACACACACCACAGCCACCTGCCCACCCCCTCCCAGCAGGCCTGTGCAAGGGAGGAGCGGGCGAACCCTGGGTGACCCAGCGTGGAGTCTTGGCTGCCCCTGGGCATGGAGTGCAGCACCCTCCCCACCCCATTCCCACTCCCCTGGGACTTACCTCCATCACGACGGCGCCGGCGGTGGATCTGCCCACCCGAATTGGTGTGCCACCGATCGGTAGCTGTCGGGGTGGCCAGCTTCCAGACTGCGATGGCGACTCTCTTCTTGACGGGGATGGGTGCCCGCAGCCGGGTGGTGGCTCTCTGGAGCTCGGGGGTGAGCCAGGCGCAGAGCTCCATGAACGTCCGCTTTCACATGCGGAAGTTCCGGAGCCATTGCTGGTCGTCCCATTGCCCTAGGACCAGCCGGTCCCACCAGTCGGTGCTGGCGTCCAGTCTCCACACTCGCCTCTGCACCCTGGGGTGGGGGTGCCACAGGGACACCATGGCCTCACTGGTGAGGGGTCCAAACCGAAGGGCCCCTCCTGGTCCTGGAAGAGGAGGGCACCGACCTGGAGCAGCAGCTGCAGGCACTCCAAAATGTCCGACAGGGGCCAGAGCAGGCACATGGCCACCCCTGGTTCCATGGCACAAGACAGAGGCTAGGAAAAAGCCCTGGCAAAAGCAGTAGGTGGCCAAAGGCAGCGGTGTCCCAAGGTCAGAGGGCAACCACCAAACCTGCTTATGGCTGTCAGTCCCTGCAAGGGGCCCTCTAGCACGGAGCGCAGATAAATGGCTGTCGGGAGATCCCTTTAAGCAAGTGTCTGAAATGGCCAGCCCCGCCCGGAAAGGGCTGGTGCCCTTGTGCCCTCCGCAAAATGGTTCCCGGCTTCTGCTTTTTGCGGAAAAGCGCGCCAATGTAGACGCGCTTTTCCGCAAAAAGCGCACCGTTTAACGCGAACTCCGCGCCAGTCTAGGCGCTTTTGGAAAAACTTTTCCGTTAAAACCATTTGCGCAAAATCATGCCAGTCTAGACGTAGCCATAGTGTTTTAGGAACTTAGCCTAAGGAGCACACTCAGTAGCAGAAACCTGCACTTACCAGATTAAACATATTATTTCCCCCCTCCAAAAAACAAAAACAAAAACAAAAAAACAGACAACCATAAACTCCATCAGTTTGATTCCTTACCCTTGATGCACCTTTCCCAACTTCAATTTATCTTCCATAGGAAAGGCTCTTCTGGGTACAGATGGGATTAATTTCTGCCTTTTCTTCTACCCATTCCCTACATTAGGAACTGGTCAATTTTTACTGATATGCATAATGTTTTGTTTTTGCTGTAATGAGAAAGATCACCTGATGATCCAGCAATTTATAGAATTCTGTTCCTGTTAAAGTAATGATATTATGAATAGTCTCAAGAAATTGTAAATAGGTAGGACCCTTTTCCAGTAATCTAATTAATTGACAGGAACACTGTGGAAAACAAACAAACATTTCTGAAAAAAACAACAAATGGTCTGGTAGCACTTTATAGACTAACAAAACATGTAGACGGTATCATGAGTTATCGTGGGCACAGCCCACTTCTTCAGATGACCGGAGTTTTCTGAGTGGATGATAGCTTTGATGGAGTCATTCATTCCACAGCAGCATATGTTTGTATACTGTCAAGATTTCATCAGTCAGTTATGGAAAAATAATATTTTTCAAGATACAAAAATGTTTCATACCTCCAATATGCTACAAAGGCTCAGGTAAAAAC
This sequence comes from Rafetus swinhoei, assembly GCA_019425775.1. Classification (NCBI taxonomy): domain Eukaryota; kingdom Metazoa; phylum Chordata; order Testudines; family Trionychidae; genus Rafetus; species Rafetus swinhoei. Next base: position 180,744,217 of record CM033437.1, on the reverse strand, counting down.
AAAAATAGAGAATTCAAGCTACAGTTTAAGTCATTCAGAAATGTTTATGTTACAAGACAATCCACATAGAACCTATATGCATTATTCATTCTATAATTTTGATCTTAAAAGCTGAGAATCTTGAACATAAAAAGATCAATGTCATTTCAAAGTTTTTCTTTCAAAAAACCCAAATGAGGATGATTCAGGATAAATGATAGATGAGAGTTGATATGAAAGGGAAAAATTTGGATTCACGGTATTTCACCCAAATTCAGATGAAAAAGCTCTGCTTTTGAAATAAATTACAAAGATATTTTAACATGCTACCTACCTTTTCATATATATGTAAAGGAATTCTTCATATTAAATTTTTCATGTTCAGTATTCCTTCTTTATTCTACCATCCACACTCTTTATTTCATGTGAACAATTAAGGGCTGCTTCTCAGGAAGGGAAAGGAGAAGGGATTGTGGGAAATGAACAGAAGGGAAAGGGGAAGGGATTGTGGGAAATGAACAGAAACTGGAAAATCTGTTTTTATAATTCCTTTATAGCTCAGTCTACACATATCTTTTTATGTATATTTGCTCCATTTACTGTACTTCATGACTGGATAAACTTGTCTTTCTGTTTCACTGTAATACCTATTTATACCCCACACAAATTGACAAAAACTAGGCAAAATGTTTGTTACCTAAATAAACATACCAATTTCCTTAATTCTGCTGGAAAAAAAAAAGCATAGTTTCTGTTTATTGTGCTCTACAGGAAGTTGTGCCCTAACCTGGATCTTATTTAACTGCTTTTTTCTTTTTTAAAAAAAAGTTTAAATTAAACAGGGCAAATACAAATTCAATGCGATAATTTTGCCTCAGATTTTGTTTCAAGAGCCAAGCTCCCTATGTGCCTTATTCACCTTTGATTGGCCACAAACCTTGTATCCGTTGCTGGCTGTGAAGACTCACCCTAACAATTCTAGGACTAGCACTGTTGTTAAGAGAAAGAATTCTACCAATTCTGCAGGTAAATTCCTTAAATTATAAGTAGATCATTTTATGGATTAAGACATCTTTGGAGGTGGTCCAGCTAGGGTGTAATGAACAAACCCATAAACCAAAAAAAGTGTGATTTTTGACTGTTTATATCTTATTACTTATCAGCACGAACAATATCTTCAAAAATCCAGATGCTACAACAGTGTTTCTCACATTTAGTTCTTTTAAGATGATCATAATCCTTTTCTGGCCTTGAAATCCATAAAAACACTCCATTGTGTTAAACTAATACTTATTTTGAATTATTTAACAGTGATATGTAGCATTAAAATTAAAAATTGAGCAAAGAAGTATGGGGAGAGAATATGTTCTCTTGCATATACTCTGCTTTTATTAATAAATTTGAATGCTCCTAAACTGAGCCAAAGTTCTCTACAAGTTTCTTTTGTTCCTGGTTATGAACTGATAGCCTAGCTAGAGAAAATATAAATGCCTGCAGCTCGGATTAGATTGTGTAGCAAATAAAATATGTTAGCTATCTGAGCTTTGAGACGTGCATATATCTAGAGAGTAGAGGATATAAGGATTTTCCTGTTAAAGGGGTTTATTGAGATTGTTAAAACTCAAAAACATCTGAAATGATAAAATTGTAGTCTGGAAGAGGATTCTTCCTCTTTAGAAGTTTTAATAAACAGGTGGTTCTCTCAGCCTGCATTACCTGTGATACTCAGAGGATTCAAGATTGTATTTTGTGAATGGCTAGAAGCAAACGTGATTTAATATGTAAAGAACTAAACTGCTTGTTAAAAATTATTCTTTCCTACTGAAAAAGTGAAGATTGTTAGCAGTGGTTGGTGAATTCAAAGAATTGTAAAGAAACTGTCTTTATATTATATTCAGTCAGGCTGAGCTCTAGAGTTAGAAAGCACACCCAGTGTATTTTCTATCTCCAAGGAAACAAATATATGTGTGAACCATCATGTTAGCAAAACTGAGAAAGAAACAGAGTAAGAATACTACCGGTATTTTCCACATCCAAGACCGATATATGATCTGAATCTAGAGCGTGGCTCTGCCTGTGCAGCATGCTTACAAGTACATATGGTCTCTCTCAATATAAAATTTCCTGCAGGATGACAGAATGACATCATCATGTCATCTGCGTCCACAGGGGCCAAGCCCTACCCACTCCCAGCCTAGCCTTCCCCAGGGGCCACCTGGAGAGCTGGGGCTGCACTGCTGCAGCCCCGGCCCCTCCTCTCCCCAGTGGCCGGGGGGAGAGCCAGAGCTTCCGCGGCGTTGGTCCAGCCCTCCTCCGGTGGCTGGAGGGAGAGCTGGGGCTCCCACGGCCTCAGTCTGACCCTCCCCGGCAGTCAGGGGGAGTAGGGTTGCCAGATGGTTTCAACAAAAATACCGGACACACTTGACATTACATCACAATCTACATTACATCTGATTTAGAAAATACCGGGCATTTCTGTTTTCTCATTTATATTTTCTCAATTTGTTTCCTGAACAGAAAGCTCAAATACTGGATTGTCCAGTTCAAAACCGGATGACAGAACTGCACCTTGGCCTTGGCCTGGCCCTCCTCGGCGGCCAGGGGGGAGACCTAGGCCTGGCATGGCCTCGGCCTAGTCCTCCCCGGTGACCAGGGACAGAGCTGGGGCTGCTTCAAGTCTGACCCTTTCCCATAGACTGGGGGAGAGCCAGGGCTGCTGCGCCGTGGCCTCAGCCCAGCCCTTCCTGATGGCTGGGAGCAGAGCCAGGGCTGCCTTGGCCCAGACCTCCCCAGCCGGTAGGGGAACACCCAGGGCTGGTGCATCCTCAGAGTAGTTTGGAGCTATAAATACCACACCTGGGATCTGATTTGTGTTTTGTTTCAATAATACTGCTATTTGATTATTGGGAGTAGTTTGGTCGAGCTACCAATGCATCCAGATGGATTGAATGACTTAGTCCTGCCATTGCTGCTATTCCTGTTAGTGATTTGGGAATCCTAGAAACATAGGCCCTGATTCAGGAGAGTACTTAAGCACATGCTAGACTTAGCTCTCGTTTTTAAGGGAAAAAATAATTCCATTTACATAGCATTAGAGAGAAATAAGAGGTAAGTTATCTAACAGCAGTTATATTTAAGTTATATTTGCTATAAATGGAATCTCCAAAATGCTCACCTCATTGCCTTTCCAAACAGCAAAGCCCATTCCTTCTGGAAGGGATTTGTGTGCAAAAGTAGACACTATATATCTGAATATTCTTGGTGTTTTTGTTATTCCTTGTTCGCCAACAGCAGTTGTCACTTCAAATGGAAATCTCAGATATCTGGTAACTGAAACTTTATTGTATATCCTGCTTTTATGAATTATTTTTGTAAAGTAAAAATTACACACACTTTAAAAATGCTTAAAAACCTCTCAGCAATCCATATGCTGAGTTTGCAAATATTATATCTAATAATTAAAAGAAGAAAAATGTAAAATAAAAATAGGGGAGAAGAGGCGTGATTTGTTGGAGCCTCGAACAGATGTGAGTGATTAGAGCGCCCTTGTTTGGAATGCTTTGATTTTTTTCTTCATTTTTAAAGTTTTAGCTACTTCTTTTTTACTTATTTCAGCTTATTTGGATAGTTTTGCTTTACCAAATCTCCTGTGACGCTTCTGATTATATGAAAAGCCTAATCCAAAGCACAGTACTTCAAATGTAATTTTTCAGTTCTTGGATTTCCTTGACCCAACAGTGTAATTCTGTCTTTCCTGGTCCTAATGCATTTAAATTACCTTTAGTCAGGCTTCTGCCAAGAACTGAAATCTGTAGTGTGCAAAAGCATGGAACTGACATAGAATTGGTCAGATGACATCCAATACTTCTATGTAGGACTAGACAGAAAATGTTGAGAGACTGTCATAAATTATATGGTTTGGAGACTTGGGAAACCAGGCTGAAGGACTCTTCTTTGCAACTTGAAATCTTTATATCAGAAAAGTAATAAAAATAGCAAGACATTGGAAAATAAATTCACCTGGAGTTGGAGCCTAAAGCCTGGATCAGAATTTAACACTAATAGTATTTCTTGAAAACACTGGAAATCCAAAAAACAGTTTGATTTTGAGTTTTGTGTATTTGTTATCTGAGTTTCTGATTTTTGGCATGTCTCCAAATTTATTATCATGTTAGTGATTTTGCCATTTCTAGAATGATTCTTTAATCTTTCTAATAGCTTGAGATCATTTGTTTCTATTTACTAGTGCAACATTTAGCAGTTGCTTGGGAATTCCCAGCTTTCAAGAATCACTGTTTGCCTGATTATATTTTGGCATGTGGCAGGGTGGTGCAAAGAGAGGGGATCAGGAAGACACAGACTTATGAGTCTACTGCTTGACTTAGTGTGAGGTAGCCTTATCTGTACCTGTCAGTGACCAGCGCTCCAGCTTTCCCAGCTGCAGCACACACAAGTGTTCTTCTCTCATCTCAGGCAGGTTTCATTGTCCCTAGTGGAGGTTAGCAATAAGGACGTTGCAGCCCTTCAGTCCTCTGTGCATCCCACGATGGTATACAGACCTTTAACCACCGGTCACTCACCAAACCCAGTGTTCCCAAAGGAACAGTTCGCTACAACTGCTTAGTTACAATTAGAATACAGTTCTACTTAACAAACAGTGCCTAAATATGCTTATAGAGAAAGCAAGTGTAAGTCAGTTTATCAAAGAATAGAGATTGATATGATAGCAAACAGAAATGCTAAGAACAAAGAACTCCATACAAAATTAAGACACATGTTCTAGATCTAAAGTTAGCTAACAAGATGCCCTCTTGTCTAATATGGTATGCTCACCCAAGGTCCTTCTCAAAGCAGTTTTCAACCAGGATGTCTGAGACATTTTTCTCATGAGCTCAAGCACATTGGTGGCCTGTTTCCCCAGATGAAGGATGCCTGGTTGGGTGGCTTTCTACCCCCCTGTATTTATTAGACTCATCTTAGTGGTTTTTTACCTGTAAGCATGATTTTCTTCCATGTTGTTCATCTCTTCCTGTTAATTTCTTCCTCGAAATCCCCACAATCCCTTCATTTGCATTTGGCTGAGTATGCCAATTCCCTTCTATTGGGAGGTGCACACACAGGACACATTAGTCAGCTAATCTTTTGCAAAGATTATGTTCATAGAATCATAGGGCTGGAAGAGACCTCAGGAGGCCCAAAGCAGGACCAACCCCAACTAAATAATCCCAGCCAGGATTTTTCAATCCAGGATTTAAAAACCTGTAGGGATGGAGATTCTACCACGGGGCTACTCAACACCCGGCCCGTTTGTTTGCAGCCTGTGGTGCAGTTTGGGTTTACGCAGGGCTCAACATGCGGCCCACAGGTAAGATCCTTTGAACATAGCCTCCACAACGGTGAGGCATCTCCCAGACAGGGTGAGCATTGAAAGACGCAAGCTGGCTGGCTGGAACAGATGGGTACAGGGTGTCAGCATTTCTAGCCCCCAAGGAAGAGGTTCCAGGAGCGCCAGGGCATTGTGGGAAGTGCTGGTTGTTTAGCCTTGTGGGCAGAGCCTGAGAGGTGCTGAGTGGCTCCCACTGGCCACCTTTGGGCCTGGCACCGCGGCTTAATTTTTGTATTCATGCCCATCTGTGTGAAAGAAACTGTTTGATATATATTTGCATGTATATGCAACCGCACTTAAGTTGTGGCCCTCAGCATGTTCTGTGAGTATCACTGTTGCCCCTGGGGCTTCCAAAATTGAGTAGCCCTGTTCTACCACCTCCCTAGGTAACCCAGTCCAGTGCTTCACCATCCTCCTAATATCCAACCTAGACCTCCCCCACTGCAACGTAAGACCATCGCTCCTTGTTCTGCCATCCGTCACTACTGAGAACAGCCTCTCTCCATCCTCTTTGGAACCTCCCTTCAGGTAGCTGAAGGCTGCTATCAAATCTGCCCTCACTGTTCTCTTCTGTTGAATAAACAAGCCCAAATCCCTCTGTCTCTTCTTGTAAGTCATGTGCTCCAGCCCCCTAATCATGTTTGTTGCCCTCTTCTGGACCCTCTCCAATGCATCCACACATCATTTCTGTAATGGGGGGCCCAGAATTGGATGCAGTATTCCAGATGTGGCCTCACCAGTGCTGAATAAAAGGAGAATAATCACTTCTCTAGATCTGCAGGTGATATTCCTTTTAATGCACCCTAATATGCCGTTACCCTTCTTGGCTACAATGGCATGCTATTAACTCATATCCAGCTTCTCAACCACTGTAATCCCCACTTCCTTTTCTGCCGAACTGCTGCTTATCCAGTTTCTCCCGAACTGCTGATGGCCAGTGTGATTCAAGCTTTCAGCAGAATTCTTACATGAGACTCTTTGGTGAACTAGACTGTGAATACCATACTCAGGGGATCTCTGTAACCTGCATGCCCCCCTGTAACCTCTGTCTATTGGCATCAAAAACCCTTGCATCACAGAGATGTCTCTGGAGCTATGGGTGCAGTGACAGTGGAGATTGGGAGTCTCTGGTGCCTGTGTCAGGCCTCCTGCCTCTGCTCTCCCATCCCTGTTGCTTTCTGCCCCCATCCTTTCCTACTGTCTTGGCTCAGAACCTATCGCCACAAGGTTTGGGGTGGCTAGTGAGGGAGACTCCATGAATCTTGCAGCTTCTCCCGTCTTCTCCCCAGCTTCTAGGAGATGTTGCCCTCCCCCAGGGCTTCTACCTCTGGAGCTTCTGATTGCTCCACTACACTCCCCCAGTGTTGACAGACTGCTAGGGAATGGGTGGTGCCTGCCTGTGAGATAGTGGAACTGAACCTGAGGTAGCCTGGAGCCCAAAGAGTGTTATGAGGCAACAGACATGCATCTGACGAAGTGGGTCTTTGCCCACAAAAGCTTATGCTCCAATAAATCTGTTAGTCTATAAGGTGCCACAAGACTTCTTGTTCTTGCAGATTCAGACTAACACGGCTACCCCTCTGATACATGAGGCAACAGAGTTGTTAGAAGCTGTGCATGGGTCTCAGTGATTCTTTCTACCTTAAAAAAAATAATCTGGAACCCCTGTATTTTCACTCTGAGCCTTCCTTAGATCATGAGGACATTGATTAGGAGTTTTCAGGCTTGTTAATTCCAACACAGAGCCTGGTATTGAATTGTTGGATCGTGGAGTATATATATATAATTAAAAGCATGAGGCAGAAGTTTGACATTGACCAGGCAGATCTGGCTACTTGGCCATAAGTGACAGATTCTGTTAGCTATCTTTCAGTAGAAGATGCTCCCATTTGTAAATTTAGAACACAAGTTTTTGCTTAGTAAACCTAAAGGAAAGTAAGTGTTAAAATTATGGTTCTGTGTCAAAACTCCTAGTAGAGAATTACACAAGAGGATTTGCTTGATGTACGGTTCAACTCTTGCCTCCTTGTTCTGTTTCTTTTGTTTGCATTTTCAGCCAAATTCTTCATCATAGTTTGCAAACTATAAAACTTGAATCAGAATTTCTTTTCCACTTTAGGAGGCAAATGTGCCAAAATGAACATAAAGAACTGTTGAAAAAGGGTTGAACAGTTGATAGTCATGTTAACACTTCTATTCAATATGGGAAGGACGTGTGGTTCAATAATTTGTGACATCACTTTGATTTCATTTGTATACTCAGATGAAAGGTGTTTAACTTTGAGAGATTCAGATAAGAAATTAGATAGTCCTGGTAATATTTTTGTAGTTTACTTGAATTGCTTGCAAAGTAAGACGTGTTGCAGGATCATTTGGAAATTATTCAGTCCGGTATTGCAAAAGTTGCATAATTATCAAAGTAAATTCAATCAGTAGGATTGCGAGGAAAGTATGACAGGCTATTTTTGACAAGGTTAGGAAAGCTAAATACTTCTCTGTTAAGCTTAAGTGTACTTCAGACCTCTCCCAAACAAAATAAATAACAAGTGTTAAGAGGTATGTTGAGGTTTTGAAAAGTGGAAAGACAGTTCTGAGCTTTTTAGACTTCATTACTATCCATACCAAACATGGATGGATTGTATTTTTTGGAAATTATTTGAGGAAACAGAAAAGAGTGTTTAGATATGGTTGACTGCAGCCACAGGACTATGTCAATGAAGCAAACATGGCTTTAGTATACAAAGGTGTGCAAAATCGAATTCCGCAATTCATTCAGTATATATCTTTCATCCATGTCCTGCCCACTCATTGAATCTTGTTGGAAAATCTGTTGCAGTGGTTGTCCATCAAATAGTTGTATTTTTTTCAGTTGCTTAAAGAAAGTATACACTGTTTTCTGTTACTACTAGCAGTTGGGATGTACTGGGAAAAGATATTAGCATTACATTGAAATGCCAAGGCATAGCAAGATGGCCAGCAAAAAGGTAAAAGCAATCCATCCACAACAAAATCATGGTTTGGGTGAGAGGCATTTTTTACACAGTGTTATACCAGAACTTAAGTTAGAAAATAATGAACACTTCAGAGTTATTGTTTTGGCCAATATCCGATAGCCGCCTAGGGAGATCAAATGATCTCAAAGATTATGTAATCAGCTGAGTCTGTGTTATAGGAAAAAACGCTAATCTGGTTATGTGCGAGCAACTTCTGGTTGAAAAAGTGTAAAGCTTTAGGGAATGTACTGAACTCATTTGAGCAGTGGCTTGGTTGATACTGGCCATGCAGAGATATGTTTTTGTTGACCTTTGGAATATTCAGTTTGATTCCTTGAAAAGCATATGTAGCCTGAAGAATGATTTTGATTCAAGGTTACTGATCTTGGTATTTTTGTGTCATGGCTTTCCCAAGGGTGGCTTACACCATATTATAAAGCATGTTTTGAATATTTGAATGAGAAGGATGGATTTTTTGTTTTCTTTTTTATAACTTGTTGTTGACCAGATTTTATTAAAATGTAATCTGATGGCCTGTGGCTCTTTAAACCATTTTGAATTGTTGTGGTCAGTGTAAGATTCTGTCTCAGGGTTAAGACATTTAAAAAACAGGCCTCAAAGTACTGATGAAAGGTGGGGCTCTGTTCAGCTTTGCCGTATGGAAATGTACACTGTATTCAATTTGGAATCGTAACTGTGGAGACTGCATTTGAAAAGTATCTGATTATAGTAATTTTACAATGCATGCTAACCATCCCAGATTCTAGGTATGAATGAATGGATGAATGAATGAATGGTTTTATTTTTCCAAAGCACTGCTACAGTGTAAAGAATTAAAATGTTGATGTCACTCATCACACAAATGCGGATAGATTGAAGATATGTTTCAAAGCATTTTTCTAAAGGAAAAAATAGTTTTAGACAAGAGGAAAGATGGTCTTATGTCTAAAGCACAGTTAAGTCCACAAATCAGGAAGCTAGATTCTTATAGTTCTTGCTATGTTGCAGTTATGATATTTTCAATATGATTCTTAGCTAATGATTTAAGCTCTCTGTGATTCTGATTTTCCATCTTTGAAACTGGTAAGATTAGACTCACCAGACTCACAAGGATAATATAAGGCTGGATTTATTAATGCCTGTAAAATGCTTAAGGAGATCCTTGAAAAGAAAGTGCTGCAGAAGTGTAAATTATTATTATTATATCCTAAATCATTAACAGATTCTATGTGTAGACATGGTGTTAAAATAAAATGAAGTAAAATGAAATAAAGTAAAATAAAATAAAATAGTTAAGTCTACACTTATAAAACATGACCTGAAATGAGGATTCCATATTTCTCCTCTAAAAGCAGATGCCATTATTCTCTGAAACCACATTCCCTGCACTGCTTTTGGCATTTGTCATTGTACCAGTTGTCCACAATATTTTATTATATAACACAAATATTATAAGTTTGCAGATGGAGTTCTCTGTTTCTGTTCAAGTGAATAGTTCCACTAAGTTTGATGTGATTACTCAAATGTATAAATGTTTACAGGACTAAGCCCTTCTTAGACTGTAAATGTTTTGAGACCTACAATAAAAGTTGCTCTGACAGCTGAATGTGGAATATTTAAGCACACAGGTGTTTTTGCACTTGGGAGTTGTGGATCTTGAAATTTGTTCCTTGATCCTCCATATGATTATAACTCCTATTGATACCAGTGGGAGTTTTGCATTCGAAAGTTTTTCAAGATTAGCTTATATTCTGAAAAGTCATTTCATACATGGTGTACTCGTAGGGTGAAATCGCTGTTACTTAGGTCAGTGGACAATTTTCATTCTTAAACATTAGTTGTCTGTGAGACTGCCACCAATTTTCAGTTGACAGTTGATGAATTCAGGTTTATTCTTCCAAAACTGATGGATTTTATAGAATGATAATTCTTCCATTCTGTTAAGAAATTCTTTAGACACCCTAAGAAAATATTACCAGATGGTTTAAATCACTTATTTTTGAAGATTACAAATATAGATGATCACAGCACTTTGAAGGAAAAAAGTCAATATATTTGAAACTTGGACATTTAAACAGCTGTTCATATTCGCAAAATCCTTTAATGCATCTTAATTATATCTGACTAATATGACTGGTCTAAAAATAGTAAGTATTTAACCTTTGAAAATATTTTATTCTTTGGAACTTCAATAGCAGTAGGACAGTGATCGTCCATGTTTTACCGGAAAAGACATCCAAACTATAGCTAAATATGTGTGGTTGTTAGTTTGTCCTTCCTCATGGAGTCTAAATTCTCATACAAACCCTATGTATAAAAAATAGGGTTTGTGTGTGAATTTAGAATTTGTGAAAGAGGCCAGAGACTGAAGTTCTGTCTACTTCTAATGAATTCATCATGGGCAGAGGTGTAAGCTACCTTAGGGTGCCTTACAAATATGTCTCAGTTATTACCCTGAAGGTTTACTTCCAGAGATACCAATTGAACCTTTGACCCTGCTGTCAACAGGGTAAAGAAATCAATACAATTTGTGATGTCGCTTTCTTTGATCTGGCTACCTGTCCATTTTAGATCATTACTGATTTGGGCTGGATTCGACTACTGAGCTGCAGATGAAATTGTCTGTATCCCCTTACCATTTTATTCCCTCAGACACATTTCTATATTTTCTAAGAACAATCAAAATCTTTTTTTGTACATTAATATACAAAAATGTGTGTGAATTTTTTAAATGGGTTTACTCTATCCCTTGTTTGAATTATAAAGTCAGCCTTTAAAATGAAATATTTCTTGTACTTATTAACCCACTCACCAGGTCCCAGTTGTGACAAGCATGACTGTTTGTGGGTCACCATGTCATTTACTTGTTAAAGAGGGTAGAACAGAAATGTTGCACACTCACAAGCTGTCAGGACAGCAGTGCAGGCTTCAAGCAATAGATGCACCAACTTAATCAGACTTGCACTCAAGAACAAAACTTTAACAGTGACCTGGTAAATGTTAAATCACGATAACTTCCCAATACATGGGATGTGTGAGAGTCACGTGTCCTGATCTGTTGATATACAGACATATCAGGTCCCCACGAAGACTTTGCATTGCAGTGCAAGTTTGAAGTTGGGGTTAGGGATGAAAACAACTAGTTGACTACCCGATAAGCAAATGCTTATTGGGTAGTTGAGTAGGGAACTCGACTAGTTGCTCCCCGCCCCCCTTGCTGCCTCTAGAGGTAGCAAGGTAGGGGAGCACGAGCCAGTGCTGGGGAGAGAGGGCTTAAAAGCCAGTTCCCCCCAGCACTGTCTCCACAGGGGGGCAGGGGAGGCAGACGGCTGCAGGGAAATGGTGAGAGCGGGAATTGAAATAGTCCCGCTTGCTCCTGTCTGACTACTGCTCATCTCCCTTTGAAATGTACACGAGCCACAGGCAGCTTGTACATTCCAAAGGAAGAGGCACAGAGGGAAACCTGTGCCAGTGGGGACTGCTTCAGTCCCCACTGGCATGGGCTACCCCTGCCTCTCTCCCAGAACAGCAATGGGAACCCGCTGGGTCTCTTTGAAATGTACAGGAGCCACGGGTGGCTCTTGTACATTTCAAAGGGAGAGGCACAGTGGGATAGCGAGCGCCCCGCTTATCGACTAATACAGTAGTCGATGGAAATTCCATCAACTATTCAATTAGCTGATTAATCGAAATTTAACATCCCTAGTTGGGGTATGTATTCCTTTTTATCTGTTGTATGTGAAAGCCTTATGTTTGGAATGTGAGTATGTTATTGATTATAGTGTTGTAGATAATTCAAAGGTGGAAAGGAATGCACAAGTTGAAAGATCTTAACTTCTGTGATTTCAGAGTTTTGGTTAGATGGAGCATGTTCTATCACAATCTGAACTGTCACTAAACCTAGATTTATTTGCTAATTTTATAGAACCCCATGTTTGTAGAAGAAGTTTGTATAATGTGTACAGAGGTGCTTTATTGTTCTTTTGCAAATAAGAACTGCCATGAAAGATTCCTTTTATGAAGGAAATGCAAGTGTTTTAATATTAAAGCTGTGACAGACATGGCAAAAGAAAAAAAATAGGGCTGATTCTCTTTAATGCAGGTTATAATAGAAACGTGTAGCTTCTTTCAGTGTGAATTTTGTATTTTATTATTTAGGTACTGTTTTTACTTTGCTTATATCACTATTGATCTTATACAATTAGGTTACGATATCCTTATGAAGCATGTCCCCTGCATTTTATCAGTTATTTTATTGATCTTATTAGTGGAAACGAAATGGATAAAATAACTCAAAATGTATTTAAATGAAGAAGGCATATAATGCACTGAGTAACTAAATTTAATTTCCTTTCGAACATGCAACATTTTCGTTTTACAGCTTAATAAGTTGTTTCAGAAGAGGATGTGAAATTTTCAGTTGTTTCTTAAAAATTTAATTTCCATAGAGCCAAATAGATATCCTTTTTATTTTTCAGTTAAAAAAATAGGTGAAGAAATAAGTTACTCCTAATGTTCATATACCATGCCATGCAAAAGGATACATTGTGAATGACCCAAAGACGTCAAAGACCTTAGTTAAGCACTGGAGTTCTAATTCCAGAAATGTTAACACCAGGTCCTACAGACCCTTGTTAATCATTTGAAAGTCTCCCATCTGAATACTAACTAGTCTTAGGCAAGCTAAGATTGAACTCTGTTTACATCTGCTAGACCCAAATACAATTCTTTGGGATTAGTAAAGGTCAAGGAAACTCAATCATGATTGACCATGTATAGCTTGACATAAATTTAACTTTATTATATTAATATTCATGATTTTAATATTTTCAGTTTTATAGATATGATTCTCAATACAGAGGTTTTTTGTGCTCCATGTATATCAGTGAAATATTGAACAAAGTGTTGTTTTGATTAGCTAGCTAGCAATTAGTAGGGTTTTTTAAAGTCTATTTTTAACAAAAAAAAGTCTTTCAACCAAAAAAGTCAACCCATAATAGTACTAACAAAGTAATCAAACAAATAAAATCATATGAAGTTATGAGTTTGAAATGCCTCTGATAATTTTCTTGAAAAATGTGGACCTTCAAAGGTACAAATATATTATGATAATATGGTGTGAACTTCTGACTAATGCCCAAAATTCATCCAGAGAGGTGTGTCTCTTCAGTAGTTATAATGAGCTGATGTGTGTCCACATATTGTAGAATGCTAAATTACATTGCTCCTGTGGATGTCAAGAAGAGAGCTAGGAAGAGTTGGGAAGCTCATTTGTGATGTCTTTAATATGCAGAAAGGTTAACAAGGATCTCTTTTAAATAGTCACCTTCATATTGAAGATGTTTAAATATATTTACACTTGCCTTTCTGTCATTAGTTCTCTTCCTCTTATATTTTTTTCATATTTAAGCTGTCTTGGCAATGAGGTAGAAAGCGCTTATTAAACCAGTATTGGCTATACCATTAGAATGATGTCAGTCAAAGAAACTTTTTTTTGCAGAAATGTTTCAAATATTCTCTCTAGAGGAAAATTCAGTCCTCCTTTTGATTTTATAATGGTAATTTTTTGAGTCTTTTCTAGTCCTTCTCAACCAATACACAAATTGTCGTGGTGGATAAAAAACAAACTCACTCTTGCTTTAAAAACCAGTCAGGTCTTTGTTTCATTTACATTAGAACTATTAATGAAAAAAGTTAGGCAGCTAAGATTTCCTTTTTCCAGCAGATTCTCCCTATTCCCTGCCATTTTTTTTTCTTTTGGTGCCGTTTATAATACCCTTCTTACAACAAAAATTGAGCCAGGAGTTTAAACACACCATGGCATCAGAGAGAAACAGCAAGAAACTGCCTCAGAGGAAGCAATTATCCCAGTAGGTGTTCACAGGCCTTTCAACAGCTTGGTCAACCGCCAACTGAGAGCAGACAAGAGAGCGGCTACAGATAAGACAAGGACAGAGCATTCACTACTACTTGAATATCTTCAATCTCTTCCACTATTCATAATGTAATCACTGACATTTACACATTATGCTTTAAGCAGTTTGCTACTCTGAAGGTAAAGGCTCACATGTGAGGAACAGATTTATTGTATCTTTATTGTGTAAAGTGTGTGTTATTAATAAGACCGTGGGCCCATATTTCTCTAGTGACAGGTTGACAGAAGCTGCCCATAATCACTACTAGAGATGGTATAAGGCAGTAGTTGTCAACCAGGGTCACGTGCGTCCCTGGAGGTACACAGAGGTCTTCCAGGGGCTACATTAACTTACCTTACAGTCTACATAAAAAGCACTGGTGAAGTCACTACAAACTAAAATTTGTACAGAAAATGCAATATATATATTCCAATTTATTTTATAATTTTATAATTATATTGGACAAAATGAGAAAATAAGCAATTTTTTATTAATCACATGCTGATATGTTTTTGTATTTTTATGTTTGATTGTGTAAGCAAGTAGTTTTTAGGTGAGGTGAAACTTGAGGGGTGCACAAGACAAATCAGACCACTTAAAGGGGTTATTATTTTGAAAAGGTTGAAAGCCTCCATACATAAGACAAAGTATGTAATACTGCTGGGGAGTGGAGGAAGTTTGTGTTGGTGACAGATAGAGGCTATGTATACACTTCAGCAGATCAAGAGCACAACAAAGGCACTGCATCTGTGCCCCTGTAATGTAGACATTTCTTTATCTATAGCATCCTGTGTGACATAGCTAGGTTGCCCTAATCCCTACTATAGGTGCAGCTAGGTTACTGAAAGAATACTTCCATTAGCCTAGTTAATGCCTCCTAGAGAGGTGGATTATCTACATAGACAGAAATAACCTTGCTGGCACTTTGGGCATATCAGCCATCCCTGGCTCTGCAGACCCTGGTTCTAGTCCACAAGCCCTTAAATTAAGTCCAGAAGGTCTCTTGGCAGAAGAGACCCAGTGCCTGTGGGGAAGGGAGACACGATAGGGATAGAATGAGTGCACCCAGCTTCAGCAATTAAGATCTAGGAGTGCATGTGACCCATCTAGGGGGACACATGAACCCTCATCCCCCCACCCTATGCATCGCCTATGCCTCCTAGAGATTCTGTTTCCTATCTCTCTGGGGTGCAGGCGCCATGTAAATTCCTGTCTCTTGAGTTCAGACTCAGGATGTCTCCAGCAGATTTAGCTTGCTTGCTTTGTTTATGGCTAATGTGTAAATTGAAGTAAATCCACATTCCTTTGTCTAGCACAGACTGGTTTATCATTTTTGCCTAGTCTAGGCTGTCTGGCTGTTCTAGTAACATCAGACAGTGGAAATTGATAACATAATGTATAACATTAACACATACATTTTATAATTATATTAATATCCTCCACATTATTAGCTTTTATATGACACCACTCAATGCATATTTTGTAGGATTATTGCAGTAGTGCTAGGGAGTGAATAGAGGGGTGTCTAGGGTCAGGTCCATTTAAAACTATTTCTTAGGATCCTCTGCTGAGACACAGCTTGATTTACCCTAACCCCCAACTGCACATTGACAATATCTTTGTGTGATGTACTTGCAAAGTGATAATTTTTGATACTCTAGCAATTCTACAAAATTCAGCTCTATCTGAATTAAATTTCTTTTTTAATAGTATTGATATTAGATGCAAGATTATATATTTTAAAAGGATGGAATTACAGGCATCCAAATCCTGATTTAGCATCTAAATAAGTATTTAGGTGCCCAATTTTCAACATCTTTTTTTGACAGTTGTGACACAGGACTGCAGTCTCTAAAGAATTGATTTAATCCTCTGATGCTGCTTAATTTACTAGTATAATGTACATGGGTCATTACTTATGTACAGGTGCTATTTCCTGCTTTGGGGAAATTAATTTAATGTGACCATGACTGCCAAAACAAAACCACACAGTTTTCATCACTGAGCATTGCAACAGTGACTGAATATATTGTGTAACAAGCACATATTTATTAAAATTAAATGCTTAGATTTTCCAAAAGGGATGTTTGATGGGACCTCCTGATGTTCGGTACCTTAAAAAATCACTTAGGGTATGTCTACACTAGCCCCCTAGTTCGAACTAGGGTGGCTAATGTAGGCATTCGAACTTACAAATGAAGCCGGGATTTAAATATCCGGGCTTCATTTGCATGTTCCTAATTAGGCGCCATTTTTAAATCCCTTAGTTTGAACTGACTGCCCGCGGCTGCGTGGCAGTCAGAAGTTAATCGAACTAAGTCCTTGGTTCGGATTAACTGTTATTCCTCCTGCAATGAGGTGTAACAGTTAATCCGAACTAAGGACTTAGTTCGATTAACTTCTGACTGCCGCGTGTAGCCACGGCAATCAGTTCGAACTAAGGATTTAAAATGGCGCGCCAGAACATGCAAATGAAGCCCGGGATATTTAAATCCCGGGCTTCATTTGCAAGTTCGAATGCCTACATTAGCAACCCTAGTTCGAACTAGGGGGCTAGTGTAGACACACCCTTACAAAGTTTCTGAAGTTGGACACCCATACACTGAGGGTATGTTTGCACTGTTTAGCATGCAAGTCAGCAACACTTAATCACATGCTTTCTATTTCTGGACCAGTTTTTTTAATAAGATCCTGACTTCGTTTCTCACATCAAAACCTGGATTAATAACATGTATGGACACTGAAGTATAAAAGAGCTGCTGTACTTTTTGGAAGTGCCATTCCTCAGGACATAAGAACGGCCATAATGGGTCTGACCAAAGGTCCATCTAGCCCAGTAATCTGTCTGCTAACAGTGGCCAATACAAGATGCCCCAGAGGGAGAGAACACAACAGGTAATCATAACATGATCCCTCTGCTGTCATCCATTTCCAGAAAAACTGAGGCTTGGGACATCATTCCTACCCAACCTGGCTAATAGACATTGATGGACTTAACCTCCATTAATCTATTTAGCTCTTTTTTGAATCTTGTTAAATGTCCTAGTCTTCACAACATCCTCTGGCAAGGAATTCCCACAGGTTGACTGTACGCTAAGTAAAGAAAAACTTCCTTTTGTTTGTTTTAAACCTGCTGCCTATTAATTTCATTTGGTGACCCTTAGTTCTTATATTGTCAGAATAAGCAAATAACTTCCTTATTCACTTTTTCCACACCAGTCATGATTTTATAGACCTCTATGAAATCCCCCCTTAGTCACCTCTTTTCTAAGCTGAAAAGTCCAAGTCTTTTTAATCTGTCCTCATATGGGACCTGTTCCAAACCCCTAATCATTTTTGTTACCCTTTTCTGAACCTTTTCCAATGCCAATATATCTTTTTTGAGATGAGGTGACCACATCTGTATGCAGTATTCAAGATGTGGGCTTACCAAGGTTTTATATAGAGGCAATAAGATATTTTCTGTCTTATTCGCTATCCCTTTTTTAATGATTCCTAACATTCTGTGTGCTTTTTTGACTGCCACTGTACACTGAGTACAGATACGTTTAACTAAAGTGTCTTCTCTCCACACTCAATGCCTTTAAAGGTAGAAATCAGAAGTCCTTTTCCAGTTCTCAAAACCTATGTATTGCCAGCATCCCATTTCTTTATACACACCAGGTCTGATTCTTCATATCATTATACATACCATTTTTACATCCCTGTAACTTCAATAGGAAAATATCGATGTAATGCTGATGTGTGTACTCAGGTCTGCATTGTCTGATGTCCAATAAATTCTGTTTATTTCCCTCTAGTTCACTCTGTCTGAGAGAAACGAAGGGCATGAATGTGCTATTGACAACAGCAGGCTGCTACTTTTAGCTATTCTATCATGTTATTACTCATTACTGTAGCATGTCTTGGGATGCTTTAAGAATGAAATATGTTGTTTAAAATTGAATTGCATTAAATAACAAAAAAGATAATTAGTTACTTGGAGAAAAATAGAAGGTCATTGGGTTAATGTGATTAAAACCAGAAGAGATTCTGTGTGTGGCTGGAAGAGGTAATTAGACCCAGTTGCTTTAGTGCAGGGGTTGGGAACCTAAGGCCCCGAGGCTGGATGCAGCCCCTGGCTTGCCTGGAACTGTCCCTCAAGCTTTCTCCCCCCAGCATTGGGGTGCTGACACTGGCACTCTCCCCACCCCTGGCCACCTCACTATGGGCGCTCCTGAGTGATTTCTCTATGCGTCAGCAGACCCCAACCCAAAATAGGTTTCTCACCTCCGGGTTAGTGTTTTAATCTTAGAGGTGTGGGAACAGCAGTTCAGCTGAGATGCTTTGAAAAAATTCCCATGTAACAGATACTTCAAACCATCTGACTTGCTTAAGGGTAGAGAACTGTAGACATACCAGACACTGAATTCAGTTCAAGTTCACTTTTATTTCTGATTTCAGTCAGTGTTTACTGTGAAAGATACTTATATTTCAGTTCATCAGAATATATTCATATCATGGGCTAAATGTACAGTCCTAGTTTCAGATATTGAAGAAACATTATGTAGATATAGATATGTAGATTTTCTACAGCAGGTCACAAAAAACTTAAGTGCTTCTCTACACTACAAAGTTAAGCAGACATTTGGCAGCTTATGTTGATTTAAGTATGGAGATACACATACTCTTCCTGTTGGTTTTAGGGATATTAAATATCGGTTAATTGAATAGTTGATTAACCTCATGAATTCTTATCAGTTACTCCACTATTCTATAGTTCCCAGGGGTGGGGCCAGGAGCAAGTGCTTTCCATCCCCACTCCTGAGGAGCCCCCTAGCACTCCGTGCTGCTGCCTCTGTAGCAGCTAGGCAGGAGCTGGTCTGCTAGGGGAGCCAGTTTAAAAAACAGCTCCCCTCATGGACTGGCTGCCTGTCACACCACGCTGCTGCATCTGGCTATGTCTACACTGCATTTTTTTTTTTTTTTGAGAAAGATACGCAAATTGCGAACCACAATTTGTGTACCTTTTTCCGCTTCTTTTCTCAGAAGAGGCTTTTCCGACCTTTGGCCCTCCTCTTTCAGAAGATCCCTTATTTCTCATAAAATAAGGAATACAGGGATGCCATAAGAACGTGCCCACTTTTTCAAAAACTGTTCAGAAAAAGTGAATGTGTTCTCTGGATGCGGCAGAGTTTTTCTATGCAGTCCAGAGGCAGCAGTGTGGGGTGGCAGCAGCCCCTGTCTGGGGTGGTGGGAGGGTCTGAGCTCCCAGACTTGGTGTGAGCCAGAATGGAGCTGGGCTGCCTTCCCACCTGGCTCCTAATACACATTAAATGCAGAGCTGCATTAGGGGTAGGTCCCTGACCCAAATGCAAGCTGGGACTGAGCTGGGCTGCTAGCCAGGCTGCTAAAAAATTTACTGGTGGGGAGTGGGGAGTGCATGTAGTCTATAGCATTAACCTCTATAAGCTTTTGCTTGGTTAATTGACTACACTTATTCCTATCTGGTTTAACTCTCCCAATACATCAACATAATAAAATTCCCTTGATGAAAGGCATAGAACTTAGGGCGATGCCGTTAAAGTGACCTGATCACCTGTTTAAATTCCATTGCCTAATAGCCAGGTATACAGGTATGCTCCCCTTTAAAGCCCCCAGAAGATTTGTAATTGTCTTTCCTGTTTGTTTGGTGTCAAGAGCTCACATAGGTACTGCCCAGATGAGTGCACTCATTTCTGCAGTGCACGGTGGATCTCCTTGGGTCTGTAGGGAAAGGAAGCTGTGCAGGCACAACTCCATTCTTGCTGCAGGAACTTGCTCAGGACATGGAGAAGAAGGGTTACAATAGGAAGAACACACAGCAAAGCTGTGGAAAACGTGAAACTGTGGCAGACATAGCAGAAGGCAAGGGGGTCAAATACTCTGGTGTGGAGCTGCAGAAATACCACTTCTGCAAAGTAGGGCTGAGGTCAAGGTGATGCTATATGGGTCAGAGACTGGTGAAGGAGCTGTCAGGATCGGAGCAGTGGGAGATGGAGGCTCAGGGTCATGATATAGAGCTGGCACTCTGGGTGCTTAGCATCAGACTGTGGAGAAGAGGGCCTAGTTTTAAGGAAGGGTGAAAAGAAACAAAATGGAGACTGTCCCTGGACCAGTAAAAACGTACACTACTGGAATTCATTTTTTCATATAGGTGTAAATTAGGCAAGGTTAAATTACTGATGGAGGATGAGAAATAGGTACAATTTTCATATGCATACGACAGACTTTTTTAATTAAAGAAAGGAGATTTTACTTCTCCTGAGGAAGATTTTTGTGTAAAACAAACCCCAGTTTTCAAGAAAGCTTTATTTTACTAAACATGTTATGTTAAAATAAACTACAGCATTACATGGCCCTGTACAGCATTATTAAATGTGAGTCAGTGTCATGGGGGCACATACTGTATTTCCATTATATTTCACATATCAAGAATTTGAATTAACTTTTACTTTCCAGATAATATGTCTTCAGTCTTTGCCTCCTCGCAGATGTGCACAGTGGTATCCTTTGGACCCTTGCCTCTGTCTGAGGAATGAAGGTGGTGTGTCAAAAGTAGTCATGTTCAGAAAAAAAAACCTGCCCCTAATTTAAATGTTTTTCTCTTTCCACTGCACCTGCAGTTATTTTTGCTCTAACATGTTCTTCTGAAGATGTTGCCCCAGTTCTGTATTTGAATGGAAGTACTGAAATGTATTTATAATGAATTCTTAAGAGCTAGAAGCTGCAGAGAAATCATAATCAAAGGGTTTGAATCCTTCCCTTTTTGGATAGGTGCACAAGTTCTGATATAAAAAGAAATTTTTATAGGGAGGCAGGGAGAGAGAATCACAAGGGGAATTCTCTATAGACCTCATACTGGTTATGGAAACTGCATTTATCTTTATTATTCTCCTTCACATGTGGCTACCCTACCATTTGAGACAGTAGTGAGAGGTGTATGGACACTGTTATAGTTGGGCACAGAGAGCAATCATTACAAGGTTTATAGCACTGTGCAAACAAACAATGCCGAGCTCAGCACAGTATAAACATGTATTGTGGGTTAAAATGCTCCTTCAAGACTTCCCTCAGTTACATAACCAATTCCCTCTTGAGCTCTTCTTACAGCCTAAAGTTCATAACACACTGCACAATACTGAAAAGCTGTGCAAGATCCATGTCTTCTGACAGAGCTGGCTGGCTCACAGGTTACCAGGGCAGTTGAAAAGTGTTTGAAAACCTAGTAACATGCCTATGGAAGGATCAAATTGAGAAACCTGCATCATGTGACATTGAATCTGCACCCATGAAGCATTGGAAACCCTTTCCAAAACACTATTGACTAGTTGCACAGTGGGATAGCTTCTCAGAGTGCGCTGCTCTCTGTGTCAATGCAAGAACTGCTACTGTGGATGCGCTCCGCAGATATGAGGAACATAGCATGGAGCTGCAACGGCGGTTTAATAAGAGAAGTGTCTGTATAGCTGTGTAACTAAAGTCGACTTAACTTTGTAGCCTAGACAGCTTGCTTGCTTCAGCATTCATATGTATTCTTTGTTGCTTATTAAACTACATAGAAAAAGGGTAACATCTTTTGAAAGGGATTCCCTGAAACTTCCTAAAGGTGCAAGAAAGGTGCAGTAGGGGTTGACAATTGTTCAGAAGTGGCATGCCAAGACTTAAATTATTCACTTCTGCATGCCGGGGGGAGGACGGGACTGCAGTAGGAGGGTACGGTGACCATATTTTCTGAACCAGCTGTTGCTAGGGAGAATGGTTTACTTTAAATTATTAAACAGATTAAGCATTTTATCTTTCTCGTGTTAGTTTATCAAACTTCATTTTAAATAAAGTAAAATATTAATTTATGTTCAACACAAAAAGTTTCAATGTTTTCTTTATTTATGTCAGGGGTGGGGACCCTTTTTTGAGTAGGGGAAGCTGACCCACAGAAAAATCAGTTGGGGACCACATAAGTGAGAAACAAAGAAATTCCTCCAAAACCCCCCAACCCTCACTGATGTGGCCTCCAAGTGAGACACCTCACTTCTCTGGCGCTCCAGCCTCATGCGGTGAGGGGAACGGACAGGGAGGATTGAAGTTCAGGGTTTCCTATAGGCCAGATTTACTTTTCTGGGGTTCCGGAGTTAGTGGATTTTATGGACCCCCTTAGGCTCTTCGGGAGGGACAAAGATGAGGGGTTCAGTGTGCAAGACACGCTGCCAGCAAATGGGATAGGGATAGGGTGCAGGATCTGAGAGGGTGGTGGGGTTCAGAAGGGGGAAAGGTTGTGAGGTCTGAGTGGGAGGTAGGGTGCAGAAGCAGGCTGAGAGTAAGGTGTCTGGCCAGGTGGAGGGAGCAGGACCAAAGGATGGTGCAGTGTGTGTCTAGGAGGGAGGGTGCAGGAGCAGGGTGGGGGTAGGTGTCTGACCAGGCTGGAGGGAGGGTGTAGGAACAGGATGTGGGAAGAGTGTCTGGCCAAGAGGGAGGTTGCAGGAGCAATCTGCGGGTGTGGGGTCTTGGCAGGGGGAGGGGAGTGAGTGAAGGGGATTGGGCTGTGGTAGTCTAGGCATGAGGGGGTACACTTACGTGGCTTCATATCCCCTTGCAGCAACTGCTGCAGCCACGCAGTTCCGGGCTGGCCCTGGAGGCTGGAGGCACCACTGCTGCAGCCACATGGTCTGGGACCAGCTCCAGAGGCCTGAGGCGGTGCTGAGGAGCTTCAGCCCCAGTGATACCTCCTCTCACCACAGCCTAACTTGCTGCCGGGGAAAAGGGAGGGCTCCAGCGGCAGCACAGGCTTCCTGCTGCATGGGGGAGAGGGACGGGCCTGAGCTCCTTCCACGCTTGCCATTGAGAGAGTCTATTGGCCATTGGTCTAGAGAGAGTGGAATATTATACAGTGGTAAAGTACTAGCATGGTTTTCTTGTGTGAGGATTTTTAGTCATGGATTATTAACAACAGAGAAAATATTGTGTGCTTGTATCGTCCACTGAGATTTAAATAGTCATGTGAAAAATGGTTCAAGTATTCCCATAAAAACACCACTTTTTCTGTTTATAAATGAGTTTTGGTTGGGAGGTGGACTGGTATGGATTTTGCCATCAGTTCAGGCTGACTTTGTGATTAAGAAGAACCAAATGTAAAACAAAGTTTTAGTAATTTTTTGAATCTTTAACATTTTAAGCTTCTACAAGAGAAATACACTTAGCTATAGATTTCCTTTCATCAAGATTATTTATTACACCCTCTGTCTTGGTGGCTTTCATTTTCCCTGTTAATCAGAGGAAATATCAAGCTTTGGAGCAATTCTGATGTTTGGTGCCAACAAGTGCTGACTGTGTACCTTAAAAACACAACTGAAGTTACCAAATAGCTCCAGGGAGAGCTGACAGCACTTAACACTCTGTAGATATTCATCTTCTTGCAGGATTAGGCTTTTAATGAATTTGACTGTAAGAGATGGTGAAGCATTTTGAAGAGCAGAACTGATCCTCAGTGAAGCTCACATTTTTGCGCAGGCTGGGATGGGTGCCAAAAGTGCCATGTAGGAGCTGAATGTTCTTCCAATATCTCCACCTTCAAGACGATTTTAAATAAAACAGTTCTGTTATAGATAAGCAGTGGTGCTCATTATCATATCCACACCCCACCATCATCACAAGGGTTTATGGTTTGTCTATTGGAGAAAGGAGGTTTCCAATTTGAGTCTGAAATTTTGCTCTGGGCAAAAAACTGATATAAAAAAATCTCAGTCCAAGAGTGTTTTCTTTAAGCTTCCTTTCAATTTACATGTAATTTTTTTTTGGGGGGGGCGGGTGTTTATTGTTGAAAACCAAAGACAAACTTTTATTAAATTACCTATTATATAGGTATCAATTCGAGAATGGACAGGGCTACACTCTTATGCTCCGTCTACACTGTCAGGTTTTTGCGGAAGAGGAAATGCCAATGAATGGCTCATTAGCATTTCTCATGCTCTCATTTGCATATTCTCTTCCAATCCTTTTTGTGGAAGAGATTTTTGCAGAAAAAAAGGCAGTGTAGATAGGGCCATTTTGCGCAAAAAAACCCTTTTGCTCAAGAACCCTTATTCCTCTTTTTTTGTAAAACTTTGTTTTTGTGCAAATTGGTTCTGTCTACAATGCATTTTTTCTGCAAAAACCTGACAGTGTAGACGAAGCCTTACTCTCAAAACCTGAAATAAAAATAAAATAAAAAATGCATGCAGCTTTTTCAAATAATACTGCTTGCCAAGATGTGCATATGTCTTCCCTGTCTTTCTCTAGACCTTTCTTAAAAAAATAAAACACCATTAGCCTTTCTTTTGACACTGATTTCCTACAATTTGGGGGATTCTCACTCTCTCCTTTAACCATTAATGTCTTTCTTTCTGAATGTAGATTTAAATTCTTCAAGGCAGGAGCAGTGTCTGACTATGAATATGTAGTATGCCATAGGCATGGTTCTAAGCAAATAATAATAATGAGACAATACAGAAACACAAACATTATTACAATCTGCCATATATACTGCTGGCAATGTTGTGTGAATTAAGGACAGTTTCACCTGTCAGTCTAAATTTCATTTCCTTAGGGATTTAAATTAGCCCTTAGAATTGTTTTAATGCTTTTTTAGATTTTATATATTATATAGAATGAGGATTATGGGATGAAAGTCAATGCATTTAAATATGCTGGTGGTCTGTCTTGTTGGATTTCCCAAACATTTTTTCCTTTTTTGCCCTTTGTTGAGTCATTTATTCTTTGCATCCATACATAAGTACATATATACATACATACATATGTATAGTTTTCTAGTGTGCATTTGTATGACTGTGTGTGTGTAGTGTATGCATGATATTGTGTTTAACTTTGAATAACTTGTGGGTTTGGTTTATTGTGGTAGCATGAATTGATTCAATATTTGTATATCTTTTTGCTGCTGAGTGGTTATAATTTATTATTCTAAGTCTAATTAACTTTTAGAGCACTTACAACTTTTTGACTGGACTTCTTATGTTGTTTAATGAAAGAAATGAAATGAAAATGGGGTAGATGAATTATTTGTGAATGGCAAAGTTACTTGTCAGTTACAACTTCATTTCAAATGTCTGTCAGTAAAGCCTGTATGACATCCCATCATATCTGTGTATTCTTTATACAGCAAAACAGTTTTTACAAGTATTCTAGAACCCACTGCTATAAAGCACTGGGACCACCTTGTGAGCCTCTGTGCATCCACATCTCTTCGTTGACAGTTCCTGGCTGTTCCAGAGCTGTAACCACTTTTAATGGGACTATTTTGTATTCCCCACTTTTAAAGCCAGGTATCTTGTTACCAGGAATTAGGTGTCAGAGGGAGCCATATAATTTTTTTTAAATGACTTGAATAAGATTTTCTGTAAATGTAAAAATATAGTGAACTTTAAAGTCTATTAATTTGGATCTTTCCAAGATTAGAAGCAAAATACTAGGTCTCACTGGGAAGTGGGCAGTACAAAATATTTTGAAAAGAGAGATTACTGCTTCTTGTTTGTAAGGAAAACTACTATTCCTTCAGTTGCAAATGGATTCGCTCCTACACAAAAATGGTCCTGTCCTGTGATTTGGGGTATTATATTATGTTGTCACTTTTTTAACCCACAGAGCAATCTTTTGGTACTCCAAACTTCATATGATGGATACAGCTATATTGATATGTACTAGAGCTGTCAATAGACATGCGTTAATGCCTGCGACTAATGCAGTCCAGTGTTAACACATTAAATTTTTTAACACGTGAATCTCAAGCATTAATACTGCTCTGCCCCTTGGAAGTGCCACTGCGGTGCTTCAAAGGATCAGCGCAACGCAGAGCCCGGGATCAGCTGGGGATTCCCCAGCTGACCCCAGGCTCCACTGCCCCTTTGAAATGCGCAGAGGCAGCATTTCAAAGGGGTAGCTGCCTCACAGCTGACCATGAGGCACCGGGGTGGCTTTTCCAAGGGGAAGTGCAATGCTGAGCCCAGGATCAGGTGGGCACTCCAGCTGATCCTGGGCTCTGTGTTGCACTGCCCCTTTGATGCGCCACTGTGGCATTTCAAAGGGGCAGTGCTGCATGGAGCTTGGGGTCAGCTGAGGACTCTAGTTGATCCCAGGCTCCATGGCAGCGCTGCCCCATTGAAATGCCGCCGTGGCGTTTTAAAGGGGAAGCACACACAATTAATCGCGATTAAATTTTTTAATCGCTTGACAGCCCTAATATGTACACACACACAATATGAGAGAAAGAAAGCTAAAATAATCTTAGCAAGGCCACTGATAATTAGTCTCCCTGCTCTGAATAACTTTAGTTTAAGTAACTTAAAACAGTTATTACCCACAGAAATTCGCAGTCCATCTTATTGTACACTAGCAGTAACAGAAGAAATAGGTTGGAAGATCTCAGTATGTAAATTATGGCCCCATATGCACACAGACCCATCTGTATTTTTTAGACACGTACCTACTCCTATGATTGTATCACTTGCCCACTGAACAAGCAACCCTGGAACTTGCTCTAACATTCCTAACCCGTCTGCAGTTTCTGTCATTGTTAGAAACAAACTACATCCTGCCTAAGGCCCAGGAGGTACAAAAAGGAGCCCTTAGACTGCTACCAGCTTTTCTAATCATAAAAATGTCAGAGTTTTAAATCTGAGGTCCTTCAGGATTAGAAAGGGGATCTTCATACATACATCACTCCTTCCTGTTGTAACCCAGCACTCACATCTGTCCAGGAAGGACCCAAAACATAGACAAGTGACTTTAGGTAATTTTGAGGTGTTTTAACAATTATTTCCAGGTGAACTCTGTATAATTAAATGTATGGTTAGAAAGACCTGTGACTTTGCAGGTGGAAACAAGGGATTGTTCCAATAACATTTTAAAGTTCTCTAAAATGTTTCTGGAATATTTTTATGTACATTATGGTTCATATAGAACAGTGTTTCTTAAACTTTTTAAGACCGAGGAACACCAAACAATTTTTTTTTTATGAGGAACACCAAGGATTTTTTTTGTTGAGCAAAAAAAAAAATGTCGAGGGGGAAGTTATTGAACAACAACAACAACAAAAGGTTGCCTGCCCCTTTAAGGGCGGCCATTTTTAACTCTGTTGTTCTCCGCGGCACACCTCCGACTGCTTCACGCACACCGATGTGCCACAGAACACAGTTTAAGAAACACTGTATTAGAGATATGGTTAGACAAACCAGACTCTCCCCCTCCTCCATCATGAATTTTAGATGTGATCCTACCCTGAAAAACTGAAAGTTGCTGTCAGAAAGCTGAATGGAAATTAAAAATAGTAATTTCACTGGGGAGGCAGAGAAAGAACTTTATGGAAACCTACTGCTTTAGTAGCGTATGCAATATATTAAAACCCCAATGTGTATATAAAGAGGCTTGAATGAAATAACATCTATGGGTAGAAAAAAAATTCTGGGATCAGATGCATTCCATATTTCCCTTTTATCCATCACCCCCCACTCTTCATTTAATGCTTGACTATATTCCTGTCCTATTTTAATACCTCAAACATTTTAAATGTGACACTTAGAAGGGTTTACATATTCACATAGCTTTTGAACACACTGACTGGCTATAACCGTCAAACTTCAGTTTTCACACCAAACGCGAGAGGATGCCTATATTTTTGTCCATGACCCAAATTTGATTCTGTTTGGCTCCATTACTGCATAAGAATAATAATAACCCTCCCTAAATATTTACTGAAAATACCCTGAAATATTGGTTAAAAAACAAAAACAATAAAATGCCACTCAGTAAAACAAAGAATGTTACCATTCTTATTTACAAAAAATGATAGTTTATATTTACATGTGAAACACCACCTAGATTACACAACACAGTGTTACTAGCTAATACTGTCCTCAATTGTGCAAATAGCAGATACTGGGGAAGGGGTCAAATTACATAACTTCATCTTCTCTAGTTTGGTTGCTTGTGTTTCTTTTCCCCTTTATCCTAGTCTCCTTTCAATACTTCAAGATACTGAAGAGTGAGAGAGGAAAGAAATATAAAATTACCACATTTAATTTAATTTGTGTAGCAAAATGCCCAAACATTTGAGTAATATCTTTCAAAGAAATTTGAAATCACTTCACCAGTGTACCAACTACAGTATATATTCAGGCAGTCTGGTGGAGTTTTAAAGTTTTCAACTCCATCCTATCTGGCCACAAGGCTCTCAGAAATAATCCATTTTAGGTGCTCTCTAGCAGCCATTTTACTCCTCATCTTACAACTTTCTAACTACATCGTAGCATAATGCACAGCAGCTCAGTTTCTTTCAGGTCTGGAAATAGACCACAGGAAAAAAATGAGGATACTACATATTTTATGCTTTCCAGGCTACAGTATAACCCACCATGCCTGCTGATAAGTGGCTCAATCCTGCAAAGTGCTACGTTTTTTTTTTAATTTCCACTAGACTCCTTGGGAGTTGACAGTTCGCCAACACTCACAGCATGAAACATACAGAAAAATTAAACCTTTTATAAACGAATATGCTATCTCTCAAAACAAAATACAGTAACAAAACCAACAAAAACAAAAACAAAACAAACACAGCTAGGCAAAGAGCAACAGACCTGTTCCTAGAACAGATTTTTCAATAAACATCTTCTATACTGAATATTTGACAAACTTTATAATATTTGTCAAATATTTGACAAAGTTTTACCCTATAAGCCTGCACAACTTACACCACTACTAAGACTATCCTAACAATGCAAAAAGCTGTACTATACAATCTGTCCATTGCTCACCTGTTTTTGAGATGTGCTTCCAGCTCACATGGTTTCATTACCTCCTGACATACTGAAGAAAAGGGACATAAAACAAACAATTTGTCTAACAGTTTATGTACAAGAATCCTTGATTTTTTGCAGAGTTTAAAATGGAGCCTTTTTCGATCCAATGGACAGAAATCGTTCTCCTGCAAAAAGTTTCTTAGGCACTTGTAGCAGAATGTGTGTCCACAAGGGGTGCCTAATGGTGTTTAATGAAAGGTCATTTTTCTGCAACATACAAGACAAGTAAAGATACTCATTCTGTGTAACAAATGAGCAGTATGAGAACATTGATAAGAACAGTTTAAACCAGTGTTTCTTAAACTTTTTAAGACCGCGCGGAACACCAAACAATAAATTTTTTTTATGCGGCACACCAAGGGTTTTTTTGTTCGGGGGGGAAAAAAAGCGGAGGGAAATGCAGTTGCGGCCCCTTTAATTGCCGCGTGTCCTGACCGAGCTTCCGTCAGCTGCCAGGAAAAGAAAAAACTCGCAAAAAAAAAAAAAAAGAGAGAGGAAGAAGAGGTCGTGGTACAGCTCCGACTGGCTCGCGGAACACCAATGTGCTGCTGAACACAGTTTAAGAAACACAGATATAGAATGTACTGTGATATGTTATAGAGGTTGATATAAAGGTGGGATTTTCATAAATATCAAACCAAGAGCTCAAGGGTCATAGAAAGTCAGTTGGACTTTGAGCTCTTCATCCTACCTTTTTTCTATATAAGTTTGAGATGAGGGAGTAATTCAGCCACCCTCAGTAAGCCAGTAAAGTTTTATTTCACACCATATCGTCTATATTGATATAGATATGCAGAGAGAAACGTGTATCTCTATATTCATATTTATACAATATACACACATAGAATGGATAATATAACCTTGATAATATATATTCTTATAGTTCTCTAAACTGTATGACTTTGGGGTAAATTAAATGAAAATCTAATTAGGTACTTTATGCCCTTTGCTTTCCGTTTGAGGCTATCAGCAAATAAAAATACAATTACCTTACTTAAAAGAAATATTTGCAGGTCACCTTTAATACTCCATTGGACATGCCTCAAATTCCCATTCAATTCCAGCATTTCTAGATCACTCAATGATAAAGGACATCCGTTTTTCCCTCTGAAATGATGTGCGACAAAGGGAAAAGCATGAAATTTGTATTCAACACTATCTTCACTATATGTGCATGTCCATCTATCTCAATAACTGACTGTCATCATTCTGTGTATATGTCTTACAATGATAATAAGAGTCCAGTGCCACTCAAGATGTCAAGTTCTCAGGGATAGATTTCTAGCTGCAGGCAACTTGAGCGAAGTACTTCACATTGTGAACATTCTGTGGTAGTCACTCATTTTGTTAGGCCTTTTAATGTAGCTTTATAGGCAGCTTTTGTTTTTCCTCTACAGGAAATGATTATCACATGTGATCTGAGTTTAAAACTTATGCTGATAATTAGTAACGAATATTTAAGTGCAATTGCTGGGACCATGAGATTTATTCAGATTACTGTATGCATTATATTCTGTTGTGAACATGTTTTGTTGCAGTTTAAAAATGTACTTAACCAAGACATTTAAAAATAAAGAGAAGACTATGATTTTTAAATGGAATCAGTGAGAGGTAGCACTGTTCACTTTGAAACATCCAGGGGAAATTCTTTGCTTATTGCACCTCTATTAACTTGCAAAGAAATGAATTAGGGTAAATAGGAACAGAAAGCTGGCTAACTCCAAATATTGCCAAATACAGGCTCTGTATACCTCTGTCTTTGCTTATTTGTAGAAATGTGGATTTAGGAGCCAAAAGGTAGGCCTCCATTAAAACTAAATCTTGGTATAACATTTTTTTGTTACACAAGTTATGAGGTATGATATTTCTGTCAGAACTGGAGATGATAAAAAGTGGTTAATCAGGTAAAGGTGGAATCACTGAAAATCTTACACAGTTACACTGCAGAGCCCACAGTGCATCTGCCTCCCCAAAAGTGGGGCCGTTAGCCAGTGCACACTGGGAGCCGGCTCCAGTCCCACTTCCTGGGAACCAGCTGCTACAGATGTTAGATATCAGGTAATAGAATAATCAAGTAACTGCATGAATTCTTATCGATTACTTGACTATTCTATAGTCAGCAGGGGCAGCAGCAGCCAATGTGCTCTGGCCCCACTCCCGGGGAGCCCCCTGTCACTAGGGTTGCCAGGTGTCCAGTATTGACCCGGATGATCCGGTATTTTCGCCTCCTGTCCGGTAAAAAAAAAACGGAAAATACTGGACGCCTAAAATTTTCTGATTTTTTTTCCCGGCCAGGAGGCGAAAATACCTCAGGGCAGCTGTCTGGCCTGGAGCAGGCAGACAAGATGGCGGATGCCCACCAGCAGCCTGTTAGGGCCAAAAAACCTCAAAAGCATTTCTTAAAGGGACAATGCTTGGGTTTTTTATTATTATTTTTATTTTTTGTGTCAACAACTTTGGTCTCCCCCCTTTTTTTTCCTCAACAGAATTTTTTCCCTGGTGTTGGTTTTTTTTTGGGGGGGGAAGGGAGGCTGTTCGGTATTTTTGCTTAAACCATCTGGCAACTCTACCTGGCACTCCACACTGCTGCCTCTCTATTAAGCTTATCAGTTAATTGTATAGTTAACTACATGTCAACATCCCTGCAGGCTCTGCAGTATAAGCTTTATACTGCAGAGTCTGCAGTGCAGGGGAGCAGCTGTCTCCCTGTGAGCCAGTGTCTGCCAGGAGCTGATTTTTAAGCCAGCTCCCAGTGCATACCAGCTCTCTCCTGCAGCTCTACTCCGGGGAGCCAGCTGCTGTCCCATGCTGCTGTCTCTTTTAAGCTGGCTCCTAGTGTGTATCAGCTCTCAGCCCTGCTCCCAGAGAGTAGGCTGGCGCCCGTGGCGTGAGCTCTGATACAAAGCCAGCAGTGCAGTGTGGCAGCCGACTCCCCGGGAGCAGGGCCGGGAGTCGACGTGTAATTGTTACGATAACCTATAAGCTCATGTTTATCAGTTAACTAGTTAAGTGGTTAAACTGTTGCATCTCCCACTCCGGATCTATATTAGGGAGAGTTTATTTACTCTACCATTATTAGTACTTCAGGTCACAAGGAATCAGAGCCACACTCCCTAAAATGCATGAGAACAGAAAACAGATCTTTTTAAATTGATTAGCTATTTTTAAATAGCATTTTTCATTGCTTTGAGTGAAGTATTTAACAGTTTCATGATCTGGAATCTAATTAAATGTAAACTTGTGATGCAGGTGCCTTTCATAGTTTATAAACAAGAAGACCACAACTCAGCACTGAATGACAAATTTGTCCCTAATGCAGGAATTAAATATATTTTTTAACAAGCAAAAAGACATTACAATAATTTACATGCAAAAAACATATTAGATGTCTGATTCTGAAATAGTAACAGTAGAAAGGAAATTGTAGAGCCAGTGGCTATCCAGGATTAAACAGCAAGAAAAGTCACTACTGGGCAGTAGACAGGTTGAAGTAGAATAACTTCTAGATCCATTGAAGTGAAGAGGTTTTGGAATACAGAAATAAAATGGTGTAAAATTAATGAGCTGAACAAAATGCTTTTGACATGGAAGTTGTTCATTAGCCTTTTTTCTCCATCTAGCCCTATGATTTCATTATGGGTGTTCATTATACATAACTAAAAGGCTCTGGAGATTTTTTTTTTTCATTTTAGATTAAGTCCAAATAAAATTTGCTCAGTATTCAGTATTTTATACTTTCTCTTGGTGAAATGTCAATGTGTAATAAATGAGGGGCACCAAGCAAGACAGTGTATATTCAGCACTTAGAGTTTAATAATTATACATGGCATCTACATCACGCTGTACATCTGTAAAGCACTTTACAGACATTATCTGATTGATTATTTTAAAAGTAATTTGTATGATCCTTGACTTGTCCTAGATCAGAGGAGGAAAGCTCATGATTACCTACACAAGAAAGAATGATGCTGGCAAGTACGTCTGTGTTGGAACAAATATGGTGGGAGAACGAGAGAGTGAAGTGGCGGAGCTTACAGTTTTAGGTAAGAGAGACTCCATTGTGTAACACCTCAGTAGTGAAAATGAACATGTTTAATACAGCTTCATTTTGGAGAGAAACATTTTTACAGCAAGGAATTTCTTTCTTTCTTTCTTTCTTTCTTTCTTTCTTTCTTTCTTTCTTTCTTTCTTTCTTTCTTTCTTTCTTTCTTTCTTTCTTTCTTTCTTTCTAATTCATCCAATTCTTTTGCAGTGTTAGGATTGGGCATGTTCTTGTGATGGTCTTGGATAATTTCCTGATGGCATATTCCAGAAAATAAATTATAATCAATATTGGTTCTTGAGCACACAGTGGAGTATTGTTGAAATAAGGAGGCTTGTTACTCCACAGTGTTTCTCAACTTTTTTTTTTATAAAGTACCCCTTTAAAAAAAAAATTATAAGTACCCCCTTTAAAAAAAATTTATCCCAGTACCTATAGTTTTCAGACACACAAACATTTGTCTACTGTTGCAACACATTTGTTTAAACAACTTAATCGTAGCCAGGCGGGCGATGACATTTTTGGGTGTAAAAAGTACAAAAATAATAAATCACTATAAAACTTAAAACAAAAATTCAGTTTTCTCCAAATTTCAATTGTGTTGACGTACCCTCCAGACTTCTGTCGAGTACCCCTGAGGGTACTCATACCACTGGTTGAGAAACACTGTCCCAGAACAAGATGAAAATTGAGGAAAAAGAGGAAATGACACAAGTCAGCAAGCTAGGCTGATTTGTGATCATATTTTTTTCACATATGCAGTCAGATCTGATTTGGTTTTCACACTGTAGATAATTCTAGTTTTCACTGACCATAACAGCATTTATAAATAATATCAGAACAAGAGTGCCAGCAATGCCCCTCTGCCATGTATACTGGCCAAACTGGAGAGTCTTTACGAGAAAGGATTAATGGACACAAAGCAGATATTCAAAAATATACAGAATCATATGTCTGTAACACACAGAAACGTGTTGGGGAACATTTTAACTTGCCCGGGCATTAATGGATCTCAAAGTCTCCATATTATTGGAAGCCAATTTACAAAAACAGCTTGAAAGGGAAGCTGAAGAGCTTAATTTCAGTTACAAGTTTGATACCTACAATAGAGGTTTAAACAAAGACCTTAACTGGATTACTCACTATTCTCCACATCCTAATGACATAAAAGGCCAAACACCAGGTTCTTAAGAACACTCTATCAGCTTCATTTAGCATGGAAACTCGAATTGACTCTTCTTTTCCCATTTTTTTTCTCCTCTCCTTTCCCTCCCCATTCCCTCTCTCTGCTATTTATTTGGAACTTGGACCCCATAAACTCCATTTATCTGAAGAAGTGGGTTGTGTGCCCACAAAAGCTCATGATACTGTCTACATTTTTGTTAGTCTCTAAGGTGCTATAAGACTATGTTATATATTTTTAAGGTTTTCCAGTTACAGACTAACATGGCTACCCCCTCTGAAACATCAGAACAAGAATTAGCTTCAAAAACAAACATGTGTCATTTTCCCTTCCTTGAAGAAAATAAATATCATCTCAAAAACTTAAATGAATAATTTATGTAATGAAATCTTAAAATGTTCTTAGATCTTTTACATGTAAACATATACATTGACCTAGTAAAACAAGAGTGGGCTACCACTTTGAGGCTTCCTGAGGGGCATAAATTTGCTACCATACAACTAGCTCAAATGAGCCTAAAGACTTTAAATTGTCTAATCAGTCATTAAAAGGGGCTTTTCAGTCCAATTAAGCTAAATCAAGCTACTGTGATTGAAAAACCATACTTTATTTTTGCGTTGGTAGACATGGCCCTATGATGTCTGCAGTGCAGCTTCAAAATATCTTTAACATTTTGGGATCTTCTGTGTGGTCCTGATTCTGGACTCACAGTGTGAAGTATTGCTTCAAAGCAGTATAAGGCTTGGTAACAGCTTAACCCTGTTTATACCGGGAACAAAAACTTTATAACTGCAGGGTTTACACCAATGACCTTGGAAACTTCACAGCAACATTGAAGTTTAAAAATTGCAGGATTCTGTTAAGTTCCTGGCCCTGTCTTTAACTGTGCTATTTTATTCTGTTTTAGGTACTGGTCCCACAATGTTAAGTTCTTTGTTTTGTTTTCTGTCCAATTCACAATTTAAAATGCTGCATATCTTGAAATCCTGTTCAATGTTCATGAGTAGCAGGGAGTTCCTTAATATGATGACAGTATTTAGCATCTCAAACTATGTTGACATCTACTCATCAAGACAGTGTGGTAATTTTTTTTGGAAGCCCTGCATATTTTACTTTATATTACAGTATTTTCTATTTTAGGTGGCTTTGAAGCACTTGCTTTAGAGGTAAATGTAAGTCATCTGTTAGAACTTTCTAACTTTGAACAATCTGGAAATTTACAGGAATTTTGGTTTGCATGAATATGGTTCCTATGTTCAGTGCCCATACATTTGCACTAGTTAATTACTCATACCGGTTTCTTTCACCATTTTCCCAGGAATGGCAATATTGTTGAGTTACAGTTGCCTTAGTTGAAAGTATGAGTATTAGATTCTCCTTTCTGAAAACGTATAGGAAGGAGGAATCTTCATGGGTTTTGATTTTGTTTTTCATTTTTCTTTAATTCAAAATTTATCTCTGATTTTTGTTCTGGAAAAAAAAAAGGTTCCCTTCAGGAGAAGAATGGTTTAGTGGGTAGGATACTAGCCCAGGGCTTGAGAAAACAGGCTCAGTTCCCTGCTGTGCCACAGATTTACTGTGCAACTTTGTGCAAGTCACTTAACTTCTCTTTGCCTCAGTTCCCATCAGTAAAATGGGGATAATACCATTTTTCCACTTCACAAGGAGGTTGAAGATAAATACATTAACAATTATGAAGCACTTTGAGATCTCTGATGAAAGAGCACTATAAAAAGCAATGTACGTTGCTATTCATTATTATTGTTGTTGTTAATAGTAATAATAATAATACATAATAAACAGAAAAGTGAAGTTTCTGATGATCATACAAGTTTATTTGCAGTAAATTTAATACACATTCTCAGTCTGGAACATTAGTCTCAGGCTAAGTTATGTTCTGACTTTAGGTATAAATGTTCACCAGTGTCAACCTTTTATTTATTTTCTGAATATTTGGAAGATAACATTTCACTCTTAGGTCTATAATTTGGATTCAGGAGGGGATTTATTTCCTTGAAACCATGTCAGAAGAAGATTTCAAGGTGATCCTCCCTACACTTTTATTATTTTTACTTAATGTCTGTATAGTTTAGTGAAACAAGGAGATTTTATTCTTGGTATCAGGTACATAAACTAGTTTTGGAAGCATATATAAATTTGTTTGGGTTTTTTTACTGAGAATCCTGAAGATATTTTTACTGAGAATCTATTATGAAAATGCCCTGATATTTATCTGAAACAGAAAGAAACTCTTGGACTCTTAATTGAGCATTTTCATCCTTAACCTTCTTATAGGAGATGGATCTAAAGAACTGCATGACTACTGTGTTCACTGGTATTGCCTACCATTCTTGTATTTCACTATTATAAGACTTACTAGGTCAGAATAATGTTTGCATAATTTTGCCAAACACCATTTTCTATTCTGTTCTTCATTTAATCTAGACTTGCTCTTTCCAGAATGTCATGTACTAACTTCTGAGAGCCCAACAGTTTTCCCTACCGTATTTTTGCACCTACCTGCTTTGAGGGCTTTGGAGATTTTTTTATTTTGTTTTATTTTTTTACTTTCTACTTTCTAAATAACTATGTAGGTAAAGTTGTTTTGCCTCTGTAGCACCAACTTTTTTTATGCTAGTTAGCTGCATGAAAACTGTCTGTGATATTATCTCTTTTATAACATCTTTTGTCTATTGTTTGGGCTCCTATACAGACAGTCTTGACAACTTTTAGATTTTAGGAGTGGAGTTCTGTTTTAATTTGTACTGTACCTTATATTTACCTGTAAAGGGGTCAATTGTTATGAGTTCACTCTCATCTACCCACCTCAACTCAAAAAGTTGAAACTGCGTGTTTCAACTATATGTAAACTCTTACATCGCCTTACATTTAGACGTGACTAGGGTGTTCTCTTCCACTTCCTGTGTGTTGAGGATATCTGCTCCAAAATTTTTAACTTAAAGAAGTTCCTTCTTGATACATGTTATGAGCATGGACCCATGGTAACAATAACTTCTGTGAGGAAGAATTATAAAGGAGGAATTTTCTTTTTCTTTGTACTGGTAAGAAAAAAAATGATCACTTTCCCCTTTTGCTGCAACATTTGAAATGGTTCAGTCAAACACAAACTGTTACCAATGACAAGATGCAATAATTCTGAAGACTCTGTGGTGGCTTTAACAACCTCCGAAGATCTTCAGTATTTCATTATTACATCAAGGTATTTGCAGAGGCAATACTTAGTGTATGCCTTCTTTGAAACGTACAGTAAAATTGTGATGTCCATTGTCAGCTTTTGTGCCTGGCAGCAGATCTGTTTCTGTTGGTGGAGAAAAACTAAGGCCACTTGGGGTATGTCTACACTATGAGCTTATTTTGAAATAAGCTATTTTGGAATAATGACTCCCAAAATAACTATTTCAAAATAGCATGTCCACACTACAAATGCTCATTGAAATAGCACAGAATTATATCAAAATAGCACATCCACACTGTTTGGAGCCTGAATCACATTTAAAGCCCCCCAGGAGCACTCTGGGCAGGACATCTGGACAGCAGTCACTTCCTGTAGCTGCTGCCTGAAGCTATCTGAGGCTCATGCTTAAAGGGGCTCCTCTCTATGGCCGTGTCTCAGACTCTTCACCTTTGCCTACCTCCTTGAGGGACAGCAAACTTTCCTCAGTGCCTCCTCTGGTTGCCCTTGTGAACACCACGACACTTCTGCCATGGAGTCAGACCTGCTGCGCTGGCTCTTAGGCCTCATGCTGCACCTCTTGACAGTTATTGCAGGCTGCCCAGGTGGCGCTGCAGGACCAGGACCAGCAGCTCGCTCTGGGGCATCTCCTCACCCCACTCCCTGTGCTCCTCATGCAGCACAGTCCCTCCCGACTTCCTCTGCACACCGTGCACCGCCACTTCTGGCACCAGGACACCAGTTCCGACTGGTGGGATCGCATTGTCATAGAGCGGTGGGATGACCAGCAGTAGCTCCAGAACTTCTGCATGTGGAAGGACATCTTCATGGATCTCTGCGAGTGGCTCAGCACTGCCCTCAGGCAATGGGACACCCGCATACGACCCATTACTCCCCTCCAGAAGTGTGTCACTATTGCTATTTGGAAGCTTGCCACACCAGATGGCTACCACTCTGTTGGAAACCAGTTCAGCATGGGGAGATCAACCATTGGGGCCGTGCTCATGCAGGTATAACTCTCATGCCAGTGTCCCAGGAAGGTGGTGAAGCATTGAAATGGGCTTCTCTAGGGAAGGGGTGTGGACTTTCCCTTCCTGGAGGTTTTTCAGTCCCATCCTCACAAAGCCAGGGATAAGGCAGTTGGGATTCCTCCTGCTGTGGGAAGGGGCATAGGCTTGGGGATGGCCTATCCTGAGGGCTCTGGCAATGCTGTAATTCTCGGTTTATATCTTCCCATGGGTGGTAAGAGCCATCAATGCCATCCTGCGCAGGGTCATCCTAGGCGACGTTGTTCCCATAGTTGCCAACTTTGCTGCCATAGGCTTCCCCAACTCTGGGAGGATCACTGATGATACCCACATCCCCATCCAGGCCCTTGACCAATGTGCCTCTG
Organism: Rafetus swinhoei; assembly: GCA_019425775.1. Lineage (NCBI taxonomy): Eukaryota > Metazoa > Chordata > Testudines > Trionychidae > Rafetus > Rafetus swinhoei. Next base: position 180,705,272 of record CM033437.1, on the reverse strand, counting down.
ATTACATCAGCCAGGAGGGGTACTTTTCAATGGTGCTGCAGGCTCTCGTGGACTACTGAGGCCACTTCACCAACATCAACATCGGGGGGTGAGGGAAGTGCACGACATCCATGTCTTTAGGAACTCCAGCCTGTTTCGGGAGATGCATGCCGGCACTTTTTCCCTTTTTCAGAGTTTGGGACATGAATCATGGGTGACACAGGGCTCCCCTAGCTAATGAAACTCTACATGGGCAGCCTGGACCCCACCAAGGGAAGGTTCAATGACAGGCTCAGCAGGGCCCCATCGTGATGGAGGGCACCTTTGGCTGTTCGAAGGGAAAGTTCCGGTGTCTCGTCACCCACCTGGACCTCGGCAAACCAAACATCCCACAGGTGGCAGTGGCCTGATGTGTCCTGCAAAACTTGCGCAGGAACAAGGGGGAGACATGCCAAGGTGGAGGGCAGAGTGGCTTACCGGGGCCTTTGAGCAGCCATGCATGGCTGCCATCCGCCAAGCCCATCAGGGCTCTGCGCATCCGGAAGGCCCTAAGGAAGAGTTTTAGACAAGGCCAGCTGTGACACTCTCCCCTGGGCCTCCCCACAAGGGGCCTTTGCATAAGCCCTCTGTGCCTTTCCTCCCACACTCCTCCCTTCCTCTGCCCTCCCTTCCCCTGTCCACCCTGCCCACCTTTCTTGTCCCTTTCCCTGCAGACCAAATAAATCAGACTTTTTGTTTTGGAATAATCAACTGTCTTTTTTTTTTAATTTGAAATATAACATGGGAGGGACTGGGGATAGAATCTGGAAGGGGGAAGAAAGGAGAGGAGGGGTTCAGGAATGAGGCTGGGACTGGTGCCTGCCTAAGGTGGTCCAACCGCCTCATGTGCAGGGTGGCCATAAGAGGGGGATGCAGGGGGAGAAGCCAGAGGGGCAGGGGTGGGGACAGGAGCAGGAGCGAGTGCGGGAGACTTGGGAAGGAGCAGGTGCGGGTAGGCGGCTGCAGGCCCGCTCAGTTGCAGTTAGCAGGTAGTTGATGGCAGCGCTGTATGCTGAGTACATTCTCCGGGCCTGTTTGGACAGTTCCTGCCAAATGGTGTGGTGCAGCTCCAAGTCAGTGTCGCACCTCTACTCTGGCTGCTTGAGACACCACTGCAGGGCTCGCAGGCAGGTTCCCGCTACAGGTCCTTGTGGGGTCATCTGCGGCGGTGGCTCTCGCACAGCTGGGAGAATGGCACAGGAGGTGGTGGGTATGCCTCACTAGCAGCTGGTTTGTGAAGAAAATTGAGAAGGGCAGTCATCCCAGGAGACAATGTGCATGAAGCCTAGTCCTCATCTCTGAGCTGACACTGAAAGGTCTTGGTTCAGATGATGGTGATGTGCTTCAAGCAAGGCCATCTGTGGCCTAGATAATGTACACTGTCCAGGAGGGGCACAGATGTCCAAGGGGAATCTTGCTATCCCCACGTCCAGCGGACAAGCAGGCATGGGAAGGTGCTGACCAGGCCAGGAGCCTGCGGGCAGGAGGAGGGTGACGGGCAGCTCACCTTACCTTTGTGTCATGCTCACACCGGGTCTGGCAGTGGCGGCATTCCACAGGGAGAGGACTTCTATCCCTGGCTGCTGGAGGAGAGTGGGGGAGGGTGTTAGGGAGATGTGTGTGAGTGGCAGATGCCGCTTTCCAGGGAGGCTGCTACTGAAGTCCCCTCATCTTCCTCTGCCTAGTAGGTTCCCATGCAGGGGCTGGCTCAGTGTCCTCTGCCTCGCTGCCCTTGACGGGGAGTGGATGCTGCCCCAAGAGTGTGGGCATGACTATGTGCCATGTACGGCACTGCTGTGCGGTTCCATGAGCTCAGACCCTTAGGAGTGGCTTGTAGTGGGAAGGTGTCCCACCATAGAGTTGAGAGTAAGGCAGGCCTCTCCAGAAACTTATGAGCAGGAGTGCAAGGTTCCTTTGTGGTAGCCTCATGCAGCTGTGTGCTCTGGACGGGTATTCCATATGCACCCATGTGCACAGGCTGCTGTGCGATCCCCAGGCCGAGAAGGCCAAGCGAGGAGCATTCAGCCCCTCATCACCTGCCGCCTCCTCCCACCTTTATCTAGGGAAAGTAATGGAACTCACCTGATGGACCTTCCCCGTCTTCGTCTGAACCCTGGGCGACTTCCTGGGAGTGGGGTACCGGCTCCAGGGACAGGATGACCTCCTGGCTGGTGGGCAACGTGTCTGGGCTGGTCTACTTGTCTTCCTCCTCCTTTACCATCTCCTCATCCTCATCCTCCTTGTATAGAGCCCCACCCCTTGAGAGGCTTATGATGGGCATCTCCAGGCCGGAGTTCAGGTCGATGGGCCAAGGGGGGAAGGGACTGCCCCTCCCGCCCCCCAGCATGCAGTGTAGCTGCTCATAAAAGTGGCAGGTCTGGGGTGCTGCTCCTGAGTGGGAACTCTATTCTCTGGCTTTTGTATAGGCCTGCCCAAGTTTTTTTTTTATTTTCATGCCCACCTACTCCTGGGTGTGCATGTGGCTCTTCTGGCCCAGGCTTGCGACCATCCGGCCGTAAATGTTTGCATTCCTGATCCTGGTGCAGAGATCCTGGATCTCACTGAGGTCTGGGGAGAGGAGGCAAACCTCCTTAGGGATAGTCTATCACTACTACTCCCGAGCAACATAACTTATGTCAAGTTAAGCAGAAGTATAGACAAACCCAAAGTCAGGACTCATGTAATTTGCATATTTATGTTATGATTTTTGTTCTTATAACAAAATAGACCTGGCTGCACACAATCTCCACATCAGCTACCCCGAGCCACTGCGTATCTTGCAGTGTAGTGTCTTTGGTTGTAATTCAATGTTTCTTTCCTTTCCTTTAGAAAGACCATCCTTTGTGAAGAGACCCAGTAATTTGGCTGTGACTGTGGAAGATAGTGCAGAGTTTAAATGTGAGGCTCGGGGTGACCCTGTACCTACAGTAAAATGGCGAAAAGATGATGGGGAATTACCAAAAACAAGGTGAAGTATGTTTAGTTACCTTTTGCATAAGATCAGGTTGATATCTAACAGGGGATCCTGTACTTGTGTGGCTGGCCTGGGTTATCTACAAGAACTTTGGTATTTCTAAATACTGTGATCCTCTGCTTACAAATAACATTTCCTTCTGTTTAAAACTTAGAAACAGCTTGAACTAAAATCTCTACAACTTAGTACCAAAAAAAAAAGCAAAAATATTTAGTTCAAACAACAGTGTATGGTATGAATAAATTCTGTGCTTGAACTACCGCCTGTGATTATCAAAACTACTGTAAAATGTCTAATCTTGTAAATATTTCCGAAAGTTTGTTTGTTTGTTTGTTTGTTTGTTTGTTTGTCCTGAAAGATCTCCGAAAGTGTAAGAGCTAGAAACACCAAATTTTGAACGGATAGTACTGATTTCCTAACTTAAATAACTGGATTGGTTATATCTTGAAATCAGTTCCCCTGGTTCCCCCAGAGCCCCAATTGGGCCCACTGATAATTAGCTTTTAGTAGCGCCTGATCATAGAAGCACAAAATTTTGCACGGATACTACTGATTTCCTAACTTCAATAACTGGATTGGTTATATCTCGAAATCGGTTACTCCAGAGCCCCAATTGGGCCCCCAGAGCCCAAATTGGGCCACTAATTAGCTTTTAGTAGCGCTTGATCACAGTCATTTGCTGGACTCATCTGTTAAGCGTGTCACATAAACTGCAACTACGAGATTCTTTCCCTATGATAACAGAAAAAGTAGTAGCTATGTTAATTTCTTAAAGTAATATATAAGAGAAAACTATTTCCAATAAAATATGCTATGTTAATGTCATTGACATAGTTCATTCATCACACCTTTTACTATATTTTCCCTGGGCGACGCCGGGTATTTCTGCTAGTAGATAATATAATTAGGCTATGGCACCAACAAGTGGATAATGGAATTGCAATTGATGCAAAATGCAGCCTGCTAATATATAGTGCTGCTCTTAGGAGACTTGCTTTTTTTTGTTACCAAGTCTGCAAATCACATCTCTTCTGTCATTGGTCTGAGAATGGGAAGTAAAATAATCTTTCTGTAAAAAGAAAATACATTATGAAGATTTTTTTTCATTTTGTTTGAATTACTAATAATCAGTTTAAAAGTTAGCAGTGTTCTATTTTTCAGCATTTGAAACATTTGGCTTCCTTCACTTTCTGTATCCAAATCCTGTTCCCTGTTAATCCTGTTTATAATTTGAACTGAAAAGCCACTGTATATAGCGTAAAATAGCTGCTTTCTAGGAAAAGAAACACATTGGCTATATTATACAAATATGAGTAAAAGTGATGGAGGGAGTATTATAAGGCTATTGTTTCTTTATAAATGATTGAATCCGTTTGTGTGTTTAGCTTGACTTTAGATGGTTTTGATTATATTTGCGAGAACAATGCTTTTTTAACCTTTTAAACTGTTATATTTTCTTATAGCTCCTGATTTTTACATCTTTCCACATGCAAATGAAGAAGAATATAAGGATGACATTTTTTGTTTCAGAAATATCATTACTAAATGCACTGTAAATAAAAAAAAGTTTTTAGGCAAAGTATAATGTCACTTATACTCAATTCATCAGTCAAATACATTTACTTTATTAGAGATGGTCTTGTTTTTCCAATTGTGAAATTGGAAGTAGGCTCTCAAATATGTAGTTTTGAAATATGTTTCCATGGTATGAATGCAATATGCATGTTTCATGTGTTGCTTAAATATAAAGGCAAAAACTTCTTGTGCTTGTGCTTCATACATTGAGAAAACTATAAGTTTTATTTATGATGTATATAGTCATGCTTATTTGCTATTATATATATTTAAGATATGAAATCCGTGATGATCACACCTTGAAAATCCGGAAAGTTATGGCAGGAGATATGGGGTCTTACACTTGTGTTGCTGAAAATATGGTTGGAAAAGCTGAAGCATCAGCAACTCTAACAGTTCAAGGTAAGACAGTTTCTTTATATAATAATACTTAATATCAGAAAAAGGAAAAAATGGATTTTCTATACAGTAACTTTATTAGAGCCATAAAAGACATTTAATGTGACAGGCTGTGTTGTCAAAAAATACAAAAAGATCATTTTGGTTTGATTATTTGAGCCCTGTTAAGCAACTGAGGCATTTCAGTTATTTTTTTCAGAAGCGTGAAAAGAATTATGTTCAATGCTGGGAAGAGAAGGGAATGCATTTTGAAATCTAATGTCATTAGAAGCATGTTATTTCTAATCTTTGTATCTAAAACAGAAATGGGCAATAATTTTTGAGCGGGGGCCATGGACAGAAAGGGGCGGAGCCTTTAAATAGCAGGAGTTGAAAGGGCTCACACCTCCCCTGTGGCTCCCAGGCTTCACATTAGCCAGGAACTTGACCGCAAGCCCTTTCAATTCCTGCTATTTAAAGGGCTCACTGTTCACAGCCTCACTGTTAGTGCACGAGCCCTTTCAACTGTTTCAATTTAAAGGGCTCATGTCTTCCCTGGAGCTGTTGCCTGCCATCCACGGGGAAGGCGCATGGCCTTTAAAGAGAAGCAGTTGAAAGGCCTCGTGTGGCTCTGGCTCCTAAGCAATGCGCTGGGGTGGGGCCTGGAACAGCCACGCAGGCCAGATCAAAGCCCCCCCGATCAGCAGTCTTCTGAGTGGCTTTTGCCCACCCCTGATCTGAAAGCTAAGGAGACAGGAGAACTTTTTCCATCTGGCTGTGACTGTTTTCACCTCAGATTGTTTTAACTGGATAAAATATTATGATTTCAAGTATCTGTTGGATTTTTTATTTAAATTAGTAAAAGTGACATTTTTTAAAATTCCCAAATGGTAAGCTATTTCATCATTTTATGTGGCATCTTTATTACTGAAAGTTTTCAACCATGGTAGCCTATTTTGTATGATCCTCTGCTAATCTCTTGTGGATAAATGGTCCTTTTTATCCATCCAGTATGCCTCAACATTGATCCAAGCTGCCTTGTGTTCTTGTGCTATCAATTTACCCTTGCAGTTCCTATAAACATGTAGCACACTGACCCTTTTAAAATATGCCCTGGATATTGAATCTTTCTTTTAATTAGACTCTAACCAGCATTTGCTAAATTCCAATAATTTCCAATCTCATCAGATGTTTGTTCTTCCAGACGTCTCTTTTATTCTTTCCAGTTTGATGTAACTTCAGTATCTGATCTTCTATAATGTTGCTGTCTAAGTATCAATAATTTCTTACTTTTTGTGTGGATGTGTCATTCACTGAACTCCCATATTTTCCTTAGGATGCTTGTCTAGCACCCTAGTTTTTGTCTAACCCACGTCCAACTTTAGACCACATTCTTTGCCATATATATATAAATGCTGTTAACTTCATGAAGTCTTATCCTGAATCAGACATCAGCACTGTCATCTGTATAGAAAATATTATTAACCAATTTTTCCACTCATCATTTTCTGTTTCCTGTATTATTTTAATCAAGCACTCGCTAGAAATGTTGTGTAAAGTTGGTCACCTTATCTCGCTTTTGTCTCTAGATCTCTATGGGTATGTCTACACTAGGCAATTATTTTGAAATAATAACTCCCTTTAAATAGAAACAACTGAAAGGGATTGCACCGTCTCTGGCAACATGCTAGAGGCGCTGGGAGCTGCATGCCCTTTCAGCTGTTTCGATTTAAAGGGCTCTCGTGTTCGCTGTGGCTGCTAGGCAACGCAACGCCTGACAGGCGTAGGGAAGGTGCCAGCCCTTTAAATAGAAGCACTTAAAAGGGCTTGCAGCTCCCCGCGGCTCTAGCATGTTGCATTGCCTGGCAGCCACCCAACAGGTGCAAACCCTTTGAACAGAAGCAAATGAAAAAAGCTCACAGCTCTGGCCCACTGGCCCGTTGCCTGGAAGCTTCCCGGAAGCACAAGCCCTCTCAACTGCTTCTATTCAAAGGGCTTGTGCCTGCCAGGCAGTTGCCAGACAACAGGTTAGCGGTGGAGGCCAGGACCTGCAAGCCCTGTTGTATGAAATCTAAGCCTCCACCCCAGACAACTCTGGGAGGAGGCTAGTCCCCGGCACCCTCCCTTCTGCTCCTGTTCCCTTCCATTGGCCAGAAGTCAGGGGACAGGCACCCCTGGCCAAGCAAAGCTCCAAGTAGTGTAGCTCTCAACCCCCTCCTTCCTCCTGAGGCCCAACTCCTTCCGCCCGAGGCCTCTGCTCACTTCTGAAATTTGTGAAGAGGCCCTCCTTCAAAAATTATTGCCCACCCCTGCTCTATAATCTCTGCTTACAAAAAAACCAAAAACAAAGCAAAACTTCCCCAGAGTCACAGATTCAGTGACTTTGGGAGGTAGCAGCCACCATCATGTGATTTAATCCCTAAAAACACCAAACAGGAAGAAACACTTGGAATTCTTCTGAAGGGGTACCCCAAGCTTTTTCCCCACAAAAGATCTTGAAAAAGAAACAAAAATGAACACTGAAAACAAACTGTGTCCCTGATAGCTGACCTCTCAAACTAGGCAGGCACACACACAGAGCTGTTACCTTGCAGGACACAAGAATCAAATCTTCGCCTTAAAAAAGGTGATTTTATTAACAATAGAAAAAGTATATACTTGAGAAAGCATACTTGGTTGTTAGGTGTTACAAAACAACTGAGAAGAACAAATAAAAACACAGAGAAAAAATGGTATCTTTGGCACAGTTCAGGTACTATATTGTGAATGGGGAAGGGAAGGCATGCATTCACACAGAGAAGTTTAATCAATCAACCAAAACAAAGAAAAATGCCCTGATTGCAACTAAAAATACATTTTTCTTTTGTTTACTCACAATCCCTTCATGGTCCAGTCCCCTCTCATGCCTTTGAGGCATGGTAGTCCTGCCTGGGTGTAAATCATTCTCTTTCTCCCAACTCCTGTCTTAAAACTCACATAAAAAGAAACAGCAGCCAGTATATATTTACACTTTAAATTTCAGCACTGTTTCCCATTGGTTCTTCTGGCTCCCTGCCAACAACACCCTTAGCTACCTGAGTTTAACCCTATAGTCACCGAGTGCTGGCCAGCACTCCTTCTATCCATCACAGTATCTTAGATACATGCAATGCTAGGTAGCTTTTACAATCTACGATTTTTTTCTTTTTAAGGATTTGGATACACAGGTTGTAAAGTCTGACAAATCTCAAACATTTTTTCATTATATCTGACAGGGCTTACAAGCCTTCATTCCCATACGCTTTTTAATAGTTCAACTGCTAGTCAATCACAACCTAGAGCTTTTCCAATAAGTTGTTTTTTATTGCTGCAGTGAATTTTTTCATCCCTTATTGTCAGGCTTAATTGATTGATCTCTATTTGAAGTTTTTGAGTGCATCATCACCATATAAATATATAATTTTGCCATCTATCTTGTCTTTAGAGTCTGTCAGATAGTGTCAATTTTTTCCCCTTCAGGGTCATATTGATCTCTTTTCTTTTCTAGCAAAGGTTATTTTCTTTTAATTCATCTCACTTTGTTTGTTTTCTTTATCCTGTTGTTCATTATCTATCATTTTTCATTCAGCCATTCAGACTTTGCTAATCTGCATTTATTCTGTATCATTTGGTTTTGTCTTTGGTATTCCTCTTTTTCTGTATGTCTAGACTACATGCCTCTGGCGACAGAGACATGTAGATTAGGCTACCAGGCATAGGAAAATGAAGCGGCGATTTAAATAATCGCCGCTTCATTTCATTAAATGGCTGCCGCGCTGGGCCGATCAGCTGTTTGTCGGCTCAGCGGTAGTCTGGGCGCTCATGATCGACATCAAGGCATTTGTCGACCTCCCAGGTATGCCTCCTGGGATGAGGTTTACCTGGGAGGTCGACAAATGCCTTTGATGTCGAACGCATGAGTGTCCAGACTAGCGCTGAGCCGACAAACAGCTGATCGCTCAGCGTGGCAGCCATTTAAATTTAAATGAAGCGGCGATTATTTAAATCGCCGCTTCATTTTCCTATGCCGGGTAGACTAATCTACATGCCTCTGTCGCCAGAGGCATGTAGTCTAGACGTACCCTTACTGAGCTCTGGGGTTTTTTCTTTCCTCCTTTTGTCTAGCTGAACAATGATTTCATTTGTTGCCCATGGATTTTTCTTGGCTACAAACTTCTTCCCTACATGTTCATCTCCAGCTTCTTTGATCGCATGTTTCTAATGTTCTCCAGCTTCTTGGAAGTCACTTTTTCTTAGTAGTGACTATATATTGCATGATTTGTCAGAGATTCAAGGTTGCATCCTAGATAGCTTCTGACTGTCTGTAATTTTTTTTTTCAGTTTGATATCCAGACTTCTCAATAGAATCTATATTTGGCATAATTTTTACTCTCGTAATACTGTTTTGTATGCCTACAGTTGATAGTCATAAAATCAGTTTGTTTATATACATCTCTCCTGATAATTCCCATGCATAGTGAGATTAGTTATATTGAACAATGTTTTACAACTAATACATACATTTAATACACTAAACCCGATTAATATAATTCCTGTGGTTTTTTTCATATTAGTAATCTTTTAAAGCATACTGCATCACTGCTATTCCTTTGAATGGTAAAAATCAAGGGGAAATCAAGGAATTGATATGTGTAAATTTTTTTCATTGCCTTTGTATACACAGTCCAGATGTTCACCATTAAAATAATCCCTCTCTTCCTTTCTCAGCTAGCAGACGGTCACAATTATGTCATGTTGATGCTTTTTTCCCAAGCTAGTAGATATGATGTTCTTTTGTCTTTTTCTATATTCAGCAGGAAGGAGTTCTGGGGAAATATAGGCTTAAAATATTTTATTGAGTTACAACTCTTATTTTGTCACATTTACTGTAGCGGTGAAATTATGCTCATAAAGTGCTTAGATTGTTTCTATGTCTGAGTCTAGAAATCCTCAGTGTTATCATCTTTTCTCAACACTCTCATCTGCGGCTCTTAAGAAGTAAAAGGTATCTGGAAGTGGATACTTCTGCTGTGAAGTTCTCATACAAATTCCCCAGGTTTTTTTAGGTGTTTTTCTTCTTCTGTTCATCTTCATACTTAGACAAAGAAAATGAGATAAAGAAATTGTCACCCTTGATGTTCACAAAATCAGTAGCTCCTATGTTATTTTCTTTAAGGACTCACAAATTAAAAACAATTTGAATTATTTTCAAGACACTTTATTAGGTTATATCCTAAGACCAACTCTTAGTCTTGAAACCAAGATGCTGCTATTAAAACAGCTAGTTTTGTGCGTGATTCTGCTGCTACACTTTTGGAAATAATCTGTGGCCACACTTCTGTAAACACTTACGCAAGTGAATAAATGTAAACATGTTGAGTAGTCCTATTTTTTCAGTGGACTTAATAATATGTAGAAATACTTAATTACATAAATGTTTACAAGATCAAAGGGGGATGGGTGAGGGCCTGTATCTCCAGAATACCATAATGCTTGTTTGGAATAGGCCTATTACCTAGGCCCAGATATTGTAACATACTTAAGCTATGCATAGGCCAATCTCTATTCAGAAAAGCCCTTAAAAAAACATGCATCAGTCATGTTTACTTAACAGGACTTAAGCACATAATTTGTGTGAATCACATGCAATTTTTTAAATCCGTTTGTATGCTGTACGTAGCAGCAATAGGTTTTTAATAGCTATATCCCCCCCCCCCCCATGGGAAAAGATGGTGCAAATTTGGAGGGCTTGGATTTATTATCTTCATTATATTTATGGGTGAATATTTCTTCATCTTCCAATATAGAAAGATCAGATTTTGTATACTTATTAAGGTGTTTTGGGGTTTTTTTTTTTAATTTTCAGAATGGGCACCCAGAGTATAGGACACATGGTTGGAGAGTGCTCTAATGAAAGTTCTATCCATGGAGTATGGATATAGAGCAATTATGTTGCTTCCTATTGCAGTTTCAATATTTAAGCATTTGCCTTCATTCTGAATTTTAATCTTGAGAAAATAACATTATATGTTTAACCCTCCACAGTGAAACTTAGTATTTGAAGTTTCATTTGGAAAGAGTTGATTGGGATCAGTTTATTTATTTGAATAAATTGGGCTTGTCTTTTCTAGTATAGAAGAAAGTACAGCAATCATTAAATGAAACGTTCTTTTTTTTTTTTTTACTTCAGAATCTATTTTGTACCGAAAGCATTGGTCAATGGTGTAGATTAGATCCTTTGGGCATTTTTATATCACAAAATTGAACAAGATATAGACCCACACACCTCAGGAGAACTCTCATTACTGTACTTACATGGCAGTTGTGCTTTTTCATAAGGATTTGTGTTATACATTAGATACTTATGGTGCAGGATCCAGTAACAGTTTGGCTCACAGAAGCAGGAAGCGCAGAGTGGAGGATAATGAGCATGTGTGATAGTACTAGCAGCAGGGTTGAGGGGAAAAAAAGGAGACCAAACTTGTTTTAAAAAAAAAAAAAAAAGGTAACTGCACTTTTAAATTACCTCATTCCACCCACCCTCGCAGACGCCGCCGGCCATCTTTTTGAGGAAAAAAAAGGCCACTGTGCTTTTAAATTACCATGCTCCTTGCTCCCCCTGTTCTCACAGACGTTGCTGGCCTTCTGTCGGAGGAAAACAGAAAATACTGGACATTTTACATGTCCGGTATTCTCTGGGTTTTTTTTTTACAGGACATAAGGCCAAAATACCGAACTGTCTGTGCGAAAATTGGACATCTGGCAACCCTAGCTAGACTAGCAGCTGAAAGTAGGTATTTCTCAGCTGAGTAAGAGGATGGTAATGGCCCTACAAACCCCTCTGCACCAGGATTTCTGCACTCTGGGAACATTGCCTACACGTTTATAGGAGGTATATTAAGTAGTGCCCCCCATAATACTTCCAGGCACTCTGTAAATTCCAAATTTGGGGAATTATTCTTTCCCCCTGTAATTTTACAGATTAAAGTAATTTTATTGCAGCCACAATCCCATTAGTAGATTATTTGGAATTTTGTATTTATCAGGAAATCGTGTCCCATTCATCTAGTCTGCTACTGTGTATAATTGAAACGGGGTTCCATCCTTGAACAGTTTGCCAAGCAATCTCAATTTATCTTTAGAAAGCCAAAGCATTAAGAAAATCGAATCTATTGCTGTTTGTTTCTGGTCTGATAAGAATGAAGAGGTGTCTTACTTCACTGTTTCTCATGGGGTTACGCTTTTCCAGTGCACAAATAGGAGTCAGGCAGAGGTTTCATAGTTCATGTGGAGATGGCTATTTAGTACTGACTGACCACTGCTTGGTCCTAAAAGTGGATGCCTAATTCACTCAGCCCATGATGCAATCTGTTGGAGAGAGTTTGTCTGTCTGTCTGTTCAAGAACTCCTCCTAAACGGTAAGAGTTAGGATCGCCAAATTCAGTGCACAGCTTCCTCTTATCGTAACTGAAAGCGAGGCAAGAGTTTCTTTGTGTCAGTAAAATGGGATGTGCCTGGAATGGGATTGTTTCTCAGAAAACCAAACAGAAAAGAGAAAGAATCACCAGGCAGGTGAAAAGAGCTGGAAGGAGATGCACTCCCCATGGAACTACCCCAGCCATGACCTTCTCACCCCCTGGGCACAGTTTAGGGAGGGTGAGAGGGCTTGGAGTGAGGAGAAAGTGCACAGTTTGCTGCATTTCTCACTCTGACTTTGTAACGTAGGGGAGCAGATGACCCTGGACTTGGCTCACCCAGAAGACATGCACCTCTTCTCTGGCTGTGCCTTCTGGAGCTGCAGTGGGCATGGTGAGACGCCAAGCTGCTGTAGTGAGAAAAGGCTGGGGTAGTCTTTTCTCGCTGTGGCAGCCTACATGCTCAATGCCTCATTCTCTGTCCCACCCCAGAGCAGTGATTTAAATGAAGCTCACTGGGGCTCTTGTACTTTTCAAGAAGTCCCACTGACTCCAGGCTGCACAAGGCGGGCCACCTTTGAAAAGTACAATAGTCCCCGGGGGGGCTCTTGTGCATTTCAAAGTAGAAGTGCCCTCATGGAGCCTGGGGCCAGCGGGGGACTCTGGGCTTCATGCAGCATGGCTGCTTTGAAATGCCATGCAGAGCACAGGGTCAGCTGGGAACTCCTCAGCTGACCCCGGGCTCCGCACAACATTTCCCAGGAACCCGGGGTCAGTGTTTCAAAGGGGCAGCGCCACATAGCTGAGCCAGGGATCAGTTGTGCGGCACTGCCGCTTTGAAGTACCCTCTCTTCTCCCCCTTTGCTGCCTCTATCTGATGGAGACAGCAAGGGTGGGGAATTGACTAGTCGACTGGACTATCCGATAAGCTTTTGCTTATTGAATAGTTGACTACTCGACTAGTCCTTAATATCCTTAATTAGAAATATCCTTTCTGACTGTTTTGAGGGAATTACTACCATGTGCATTATTTATGCATGAATACACACAATCTCATTGAAACCTCTAGTTGTAAGTTCTATAATGCAGCAATCATATATAAAAAGAGACAAAAAGTACTAACTATTCATAACTAATAATCACTATTCTGAAGTGAGATAATTTAGCTATTAATATAGATAGCAGAAAGTCTTAAGCTATTAATCTTACAAAAATCATGTTTAAACATTAGATAAATTTGGAACCCACTGTAGAGATGAGGAGTACCCAAACAAATCCCAGAATCTGAACATCTTTGGATTTTTGAAGATGAGTTGGGTTGCTGATTTGGATCAAACTTCCTGATCTGGGTCCCCTTCTAATTCAAATGTATTGTTACTTTTGAAAGCAGACCTAGAACTCATGGGTCATATCCTGCCTATGATTCCCAATTAAAACATAGGCAAAATTATAAGCCACAAATAAGTGTCCTGTCAAAAGTAGTGATTCTTTATTAACAAATTTATAAAAAGACAAATGAGGGAAAGCACAACTTGTGCTTTTATAGCATAAGGAACAGCCATTTTGTGCTTAATGACTGCCATAACTATGACAGCACTTGAGATTTCTATCAGTGATCTGCTGCATACATTATTTCAAGTGAACTGTTATAAATCTTGAGAGAGACAAGAGGGGTGACGTAATATTTTTATTGAACCAATTTCTGTTGGTGAAAAAGACAAGGTTTTGTGCTTACACAAAGGTCTTCAAAACCATTTAACACAGCTTAATAAATTCATACGTTTTAAAAAATAGGGTGTTGAATTAATTAAGAAACTGTTTAATGTGATATTCTCAAACTTTTTCATTTTAATAGATTATCTCTTGATTTATATTCCCGACCATTCATGATCTTTGGGACTAATTCCCCTGCCAGCAGTTTCTGCACAATATCTCATAAGAGTTACAGTAATTGCTTACAGGGAAAGAAACGATAGAAAAGTTTTTCTTAATGGTAAGTCCCTGAATTCAAGATAGTTACTGGAAACAAGGAGGAGAACCGGCTGACTCTTAGAAAATCATTTCAAGTGCTGTAGACCAACAGTAGAGTTGCCAGATGGTTTCAACAAAAATACCGAACACACTTGACATTACATCACAATCTACATTACATCTTATTTAGAAGATACTGGACATTTATATTTTCTCATTTATATTTTCTCAATTTGTTTTCCGAACAGAGAACTCAAATACTGGACTGTCCAGTTCAAAACTGGACACCTGGCAATCCTAACCAGCAGTAGTCTAAAGACCACACTCTTCAAAAGGGTGACATCAAAAACACCTTAAAGCCAAGGGTTTTTGACAACTTGTAAGTCATATCCTGCCTATAATTCCCAATCAAAACACAGGCAAAATAGTAAGCCACAAGTGAATATCCTGTAAAATGTAGTGATTCTTTATTAACAAATTGTTATGCTGTTTTGCTAAGGAGCACGTTTACTGTACCATTTTTTGTGACTGGTATGTTTGGGCATTAAAATTATTTCATTATGCATTGAATAATAGCTGTAGCAGCTAGAGGAACGAATTAAGAAGTAAACACAGTACTCTTAGAAACCTTCATAATGCAAGCAACAGCATGTAACTAAGCACTATGTCATGATTCTGCACTGCAAGAAAAATCATGTTGCTGCAAGTCTAAATGACATACACTGCGAATGTAAACGCTGATTTCTGCAGGAGCAAAATACTTACTTCTATTGGTATCCTCTTGTATTTGCTGTGCATGGCTGCAGAGGTACTCCCAAGACTGTAGTCCAAACATTTTCCTTCTTATGAAACATACCCCATCAGTCATGCACACACGGTATGATATACAAGAGTCATTTGCCACCACTTGATACTACTGAGGTTTATATCACACATACCGCTGTTTGTCTTTCTCTGACTGGGTACCCCTGCTTCTTAATGCAAATCTGATCCTTTTTGTATTGGCTTTTTTAAAAATCTAACTGCCAGCTCACCCTGATGGCACTATGAAGGTTCTGCAGCAGGTTGGAAGTCCAGTCTTTTGTCACTATGCAAATCAATCAGTTCCACAGAGTTCCCTCCATGAATTCTCCTTTCTGTGAAGTATTTTATGGCCTTGTTTCTTCCCCTCCCTCCAGCCTACCAGTAGTTTTGGTACTCCCTTTGGCAGGTGTTAAGAGAAAATATTGAATATTGTTGCTCAGTATTAACAGGCAGCACTGCCATTCTCTGAAACGCAGCTAAGTATAGCCAGCTCTGAACAGACTAAGCTCTGAACAAACTCAGTTAATATATCCTGGAAACAGGGGAGTAGTAACTAAATCAGAGGATTTTCTCTTCCCAAAGATGTGGTTCCTTCCCTGTGCAGATCTTTTTCTAGCATGACTAACAGGAAAATGGCCAAGTTTGTTACTGACCATGGCATAACCAGGTTGGTTGATTCCAGATTTTTACATCTCTTTTTACTATCTATAATTAGAAGTTCCTGACAGTTTATGGTTTGTTATATGGGTTTAAAAGATTAACCAACAAGAAAAGCAATTGAAGTAGGTCTGTGTCAGCCAACGGTCAGGGCAGTGTGTGTGTGTGTGTGTGTTTCTGAGAAAAGGTTTAACGTCCGTGTCTTTACTGCTAGGACCGGGGTCCCGTCGCAGAGGGTAGCCAGCAGGCCAACAGACGCCCCTGTTTATAGGAAGAGCTTATTACACCTCAGATTTTAGCTGCTAGGATGCAAAAATCCTTCGCAGCGGCAGCCTAGGACAGACTGAGAGGTGCCCCAACGGACCTGTCACCTGGGAGTGACACAGATCCAAACGCCCAAGCTCTTCCTATACCTGTCCCTTATGACCGGCTGAAGTTCTTTTAAATTGTGCTTGGTTCTGTTACAGCAACTGAAGGAGTCAGGTTAAAACTTAAACAGTTACAGGTTTATTAAACAAGCTTATAAATCATATGGTTACAATGGCTATTGCTCTATTTCTTAACTGCTAGCAAATATAGATTTTAAAAATGGTTTCAAAGAAAATAAAGATAGAAAATAGAAATAATGGTACCAAGTGACAGCTTAATCTTTAAAGAGCTCTAAATTTATGTGTACACTTAAGACAAAGGACCACATTCAGGTACAATTTTACCCCCTTCTGTGCCTCTCGACTCCAGCGGGTCAAGCCAGGGCCGGTCCTCAATTCCTAGGAAAGACGAATACGAGGTGGGCGCGTGGAACCTCGGGAGGTCAAACACCTAACCCGACCAGCAGATAGATGGTAGATTGACACTCAGAGTAAATGTGCTGCTGGACCCATCGTTATACCCATAGGGGCCCGTATCCTCTTTCTTATCTAAGATGCCAGATTGTGTTGGTTCGTCTTTGTGACGCCAGCTCTTACAAGCAAGTTTCAACTTAATTTACACTTGCAAGAGAGATAACTAAATTGTGAGTACTAGACATTTTTTTACTGGGCGAGAGATTCCTCCCCCCACGGACGGCTGTGTGTTCGTATCAATATGGGTTTCAGTCAAGGACACTCCTCTGCAGCCTCTTGGTCAGCAATTGGCATATCTCTGTTTACAGCCATTCAGGGTCACAGCAGCCTGCCATATCCAGGCAAGCAAAGATGGATGTTACAGGGGGGTTCCTGTCTGGCTACAGTCTGCTATATGGGAACTCCATCTTTTTTTTTAACTTGCTAGCAATGCTTTTTTAATTTTTTTATTCGGGTCTCTTTAAAACTATATCTCCTTCACTTGTCAGTATTCCTTAGCAGGTATCACAAATAACATTTTTAAGATTCAAAAGTGACTTCATTGTAGTGATTTACTGTCCTTCCTTTTTACTGAGTGTTTGCAGCCATTGATCATGGAGTCTTCTCCACTCTTCACAAAAGGCTTTAATGTATTGTCAGCATAAGGTTTTCATTTGTTAATCTGTAATTGTGCTGTTTAGTTTTAGCGTTAGCAATGCAGCCCTAACAGATTTTGTTTTGAGAGACAGAAAACATTTTCCATGGGTTTTAAATCATCTTTCTTGGGAAGAGAACTGTGGTACCATAACCAGGTGACTAAGGAAAATTCAGACCGCATTATCTATTTTTAAAAAATTAAGAAAAACATGTTAGAAGGTTCATAGGAGTTATTCCAACTGTACCAGGCTGCCATCATGTCTTTTATGCTCTTATTCAAGCAGCTTTTTTACAGTTTGAAGGACATTTTTAAGACATTGATATTTACTTAGGTTGTAATGGTACCAAAATAGCTAGGTCCGTTCTGAACACAGTGCAAAAGACAGTTCCTGCTCTAAGTGCAAAACTTAAAAAATGTTTCATTTATTGCGTTGTTTCAGTTTTGAAATGGATGGACTTACACTGTAGGTCCAGCAGGGCTACGGCTGCAACACAGGGGTTGGGGAGCCCCCAGCATTAGCAGAGCCAGGTGACTGGGGAGTCCCAGCTCTAGCTGGGGAACCCTTGGCTGCAGCGGAGCTGCCTATGACCCTGGCCAGGAATCCCAGGAAACCCCTGGTGGGCAGCAGGGTTGGGCTGAGTGGGCAGCCTCTGTCGGCAAACTCCCAGCCGAAGCGAGACTGGCGGAGGTGGGCAGCCCCAGCCGGGGAACACATGGAATCGCCAGCAGCAGCAGGGTGGCCCCAGTAGCGGGGTGGGAGGCTTCTCTTCCCAGCCAGGAGCCCTGGGAAGCACCATGCAGCAGTGGAGCCAGCAGTGCCCAAGTGGTCCCCGCCAAGAACCCAAAAGATCCTGGGGCAGTGGACGGGCAGCAAGGTGGGGAGCTGTGCCGAGTAGCTTTAGCGAGGCCAGTGGCAGGCAGGAAGCCCTTGGGAGAGGAGCCCAGAAGTGGGGCAGCCAACAGGGGAGCACTGACCTCTTCCTCTGGCCCAGCAAACTCTCTTTTCCAGGACAGCTCAGGTCCTGAGGGTGGCAGACCAGGGAGGTCCAACCTGTAGTATAAACCTGGAGTCATTAATACAAGAGTGATTCACATCCAACCTATGCTCCCTAAATTGTCGCTGGTTTATAAAATGTTTTCTGCTAGAAATCTCTACTATTTCTCTTTTCTTTGGGAGAAAAGCTGGTTGAGGCACTAAATCATCTCAAATATCCATTCAGATGCCCCCATCATAGTTCAGAGCTTCTCCAAGGCGGCTTATATCCCCTCAGGCAATGACTATAGGATTTATAAACATTTCAAACTGAAAGTACAGCATGTTTTAACCAGAGAAGTGCTGACTTTTAGAACCACACAGAAGGTGGTCTCTCTCTCTCTTTCTCTCTCTCTCTCTTTTGATTTTGTAATGAAATCTTTTTTCAGTAGCTACTGCAAAGAGAGATTATCAACTTTATTATTTTATAATTGGTTGCAGTAAAGTCTGAAATGTAGACAAATAATTTCGGCAAGTTTCTTCTTATCCCTTCTCACAAAAAAAGTCACTTCACTGCAGTATTTTGTCACTGATGATCTTAAAATATGGTGCTGTGAAGCTTGCTTTTAAAGTATAAGGCAGATATGAATACAACGCTGAATTTACAAATGAGAGACAGTCACCCAGTTATCACCAGATGTTAGTGCCCAGCATCCTCGATTGGAGACTAGATTTTCCAAAGGGCTTTCTACCCAGTAGACACCCAAATGAAGTGTCTGATTTTTTTAAAAGTGTTCCGCAGCCAGTAAAGATTGAAAACAAAAAAGGGAGATTTAAATGATATAAGGGGCTTGTGCTGTTGTGAGTTCCTTGTGCCAACTAACAAGACTAGTGATTCCTAGAGAGATTTGTTTGTCACACACACTGCAGAGCTCCAGCCACATGTGCATCTGCTCAGTGAGATGGAGAAAATAGTTGTGGCATTGAATCTTTGCAATTTAAGTTTACCTGATGTTGCTTGTGGCTTTAGAAGTGATTCTACTATATGCCATACTGTGTTGTTTTGGTAACATGCTCAAATAACCTACCCACACAGGCATGTTGTACACCGTAATTTTCAAACAAGCTCTCAGCATATTTACATTTTCATCACTGAATTATTTCAGTACAGTACCTGTCTTTCCCAAATAGTAGCATGAAACTTTAGTGTACATTACACACTTTCTATGAGACCATGCTATGAGACACTTTCTTGAGATGTCTCAATTTCTGCACAATCCATACATATCGCTGAAGTAGCATTTTCAGGTGGAGCAGAAAATTCCAAGCAAACCATTTTCAGTAACTGCTAAATCTTCACTGTGGAGACCTATTCCAATTTGCAGCTGAGAAGAGAATTTGACTAGATGAGGTTTATTTAAAACTTGACTGATATATTTTAAGGCTCTTAACAGCTACTTTTCATTGGCATTTCACTTCCTTTTTTTCACTCTTGATGTGCATTGCAGGCATTATTGTTGAGCATTCCACCACTTCTGTAAGGAAACTGTACTACACTCGATCTTACTCTGAGGAAGATTTTTTTTTTTTCTGATAGTCACTTAAAACAATACCTTTCTTAATTTCATCCCATTACTCCTACTTATACCCAGTATTATTATGCTAAACAATTCCTCTTTCTCGCTCCTTGGAGTTACACACACACACTGTTTCTTTTAGGTAGCTATCTATCTTAGTCAGTGCTTAAGATGCCTCCATAGCAAGTAAAATTGAATGTGGATTCTCTGTATAATCACCTCCAACACTTTTAGCTTACAATCTGAAACATGAGAAAGTACTCAAAGGTTCATACGTATAATTAAATCTAATCATTCCTCTGGCAGGAACTGGAAGCACAAATCACCGTACGAAATTAAGATGTTAAAAAGAAATGTCAAAACTACTGCTAAGCCACATAATTGTATTTATACTACCCATATGGGTCTAGACTGTGATACTTACTCAGAATAAGTAGCACCTTACCACAAAAGGTACTCCATTGAAGTCGGTGGGACTACAGGTAGAACTTCTCTAGTCCAGCACCCGGAGGACCTGACCAGTGCTAAACCAGAGAATTTGCTGAACCATGGAAGGTCAACATTGTCTAGCAACATTACCAATATTCCCACATCTTACTGGGCTCTTAGAAACAAACTTTATGAGACTACAGGAAACTTGACCACACCCATGATAAGTGGACATCCAACTAACTAAAATCATGCCATACCACAGATGTTGCCAGACCGGAGAATGTCAGACTAGAGAGGTTCAATCTCTATTTGTAGTGCAAGTTATTGTTCTTTGTGAGTCAGGGTATGCAATCAGGCCCTAAATTATGATAATATCTAATAGAATGTTTGGGGAAATGTCAAAATATGTATTTATCTACATAGCAATTAGTGGCAGCTGAAAATAGAATTTTTAGATGGAGACCAAAGAGCAGGGTGACAATGGGTGCCGTAATTCTTCTGTTATGTATCTGGTATTATTTTCCCATACTCATCCTAGTTATAGCATGCAGACAGATGAATGACAGTATTTAAAATTTTTAGAGCTGGAAATGTTGGCCATCTTTTATTCTTATGTAGACAATGATACTTTACACAAATCACTGCATGTGAAATGGGCATCTTGAGAATAGTGAGAGTTTCAGATTGCCTTAATAAGGTCAGAGAATAAGGATGTTAAGTATCGAGTAATTCACTAGTGGAATAGTCGATGTATTTTTGAATTGACTTTTAGATTAGTCAATAGGGCAGCACTGCTCCTTTGACATGCTGCCATAGTGTTTCAAAGGGGCAGCACCAAACGGAGCCCCGGATCAGCTGTGTGGCTTTGCCCCTTTGAAATTCTGCTGCTTTGAAGTACCCACCTTCTTCCCCATTGCTGCCTCTATCTGATAGAGGCAGCAAGGGGGGGTGGATGCAACTAGTTGACTATCCTGTCAACTATCTGATAAGCATTTGCTTATCAGATAGTCGACTAGTCCTTAACATCCCTAGTACAGAAAGAAACGACTGTAGAAAGGGAATACAGCACATTGACTTAAACTTTTTTTTTTAACCAATAACTGTATTTTAAAAATGCAGGCAAGACAGTTACACAGTATTGGCAATCAATTTGTAAAAATGAAAATCTACTATTTACATACTAAAGATTGCATACTTTAATTATTCTAGTTATAAATAAAAAGTGTGTAATTATATTTCACTGCTTAGTGATGTCACTTTAGAACATGAATCTGAACAATGGAATTTGAAGTCCTTTTATGCATTGTTACTCTAGAATTAGTGGATTTTCCAAAGATTTAGCAGTCCAGGCTGAATCAACTCATGAAGCACTCATCACTCAGAGTTTGTTATGCCCTTTAGTCCAGAAACTCCAGTAGTTTTTTAGGATTACCTAGTCATGGAACAGGCAGATTAGTACATTGGGAAGAACTGGGGCAGAGTTGTCAATCATATGCAACATACCCATTGCACTTCAACACTTTCTTTTCAGAGAACTTGCTTCCTTTGGACATCTCTGAAGCTTCTTCATTATGCCGGCTTCTTGTCTTCTCTCTGGCTAGCCTGCTACCTCTTAAATGCCCTGTGACCTCACCCTGCTTCTTCCCAAAGTAACTCTTAGCTCCGCCCCAACATACATAAACACACTAAACACACAGCTGCCACTTGCAGCCCATCTCCCATCAGTCTGTGTCCCTGAAGGCCTGTCCAGCCTCTGGTGTTTCTCACCTGAAAGAGGATTAATGTGGCATGCAGTTAGTTAGTTATTTGATAGTCAGAAGATGTATAAAATCTGGGAAACTTTATGAAAATGTTTGTCCCCTGTCACCAGAAATGTTGACAGGTAGATTTACAAGTATATACCAGTTCATTTAAAACTTTTTCGATTAAAGCTTTTATGTAGCAGTATATACATGATTACTATTGTTTTTAATTCCAGTGGCATAGAATTATATAGTTTTCAGTCCTTTATACTAATGTGCCATAGAACAGAAGTGCCAAGAATGTAATGATGAAGTAAAGATTTAAGTTTCCATTCTAAAACCTTAGACTATCAAAAACAAAACCCCCAGTTCATCAAAAAAATCCAACTTGCCTCAGTTGAATAGCAAGAGACTTTCTGAGAACCTGACACTAGCTGACAAACAGCAACAATTGTCATGATAATTGAGTAAGTAATATGACAATACATGGTACTTCTATGGTGCCTTACAACATGGGCTCTCAAACTGACCTTTATAAATGTAAATGAATGAAGCTTCTTATCACTTTAGTCGTTTGTTTGTGAGGTAGATAAGTATTATCAAAGTTTTCTAGAATACAAAACTGAGACACATGAAGATTGTGACTTGTCCAAGGCCTGACTGGGAGTAGAGTTCAGCTAGTAAATCAAGATCACCTAATTTCATGCTTTCTTCTGTAATTTTTAAAATCAGATTAAACACAATGAAATATTAGAACTACATCTGAGTACACTTCTGTGGGGAAAATTTGTGCGCCATTTACGAAATTCAAACATTAAAGATGGTATGTTTGAAGTGTTTCTTGATAACATTTATTCATCAGTGAAGTACACTAATTGTTTCGCTGACATCCGCAACTTGACTTGCATCATGCAACACTGGGGCCAGAACTACAAACTCCTGCTCTAGTGTGTAAACTTATTGATATCAGTAGTCCCAAAGGAAAAAGATAGCATTGCTGCCATGAGTAAAGTATTAGAAGAATGTCATTAATCAATATATCACTTAGTTTACCATTTTTTTGTTCATTTCTCTCACTGTACCCCTCACATTTTAAGAAAACAATTTTAAAGGCAAAAATTTTGTTCCCTCTCTGTATTTAACTTTTAAATGCACAACTCTGTTGCAATGTAAAACTAATGTTTAAATGACAGTGTTTACTTGAAAGTGAGTTAGTTTGAAAAATAGAAGAAATAGGTTCAGGTTTTTGTGGCTTCACTGTAGCATTTTTCCTATTTAAAAGCTAGTGTTTCCTCACCCTCACTGTTATATGAAAAACCATCACAAACATAAATAAAGCTGACTCACTAAAAGCTGAATGCAAAGTGCTGGCAAAAAAACTATAATAATAATGATTTTTTTCCCAGTTCTCTTCAGCTGTAATAACCTTAACTATCAAAATGGGACTAAAGCTCAGGAGTCCCATTTTTTTAAGCATATGATGCATCTTTAAAAGACTTACTTACATTTTTATATGAAACTCGCCCTTTGCCCTCACCTCAGATCTATAGCTGACATGATGCCCTGTTTCTAGAGGGATTTATTTTCATACATTAGTATTCCCTGTGTTTTTACATGTGGACAAAAGAGTTAATTTGCTTGATGGAGTTATTTTTGACATATAATAACAAAATCCTCTCATAAAAAAAAAGCTGGAATTCCAGAACTTATAAATGAAGTGAATTTGAGGGAATGTAATTTTCCAACCAAAAAAACTGGACTTCCAGAACTTATAAATTAACTTGATTTATGGGAATGTAATTGTCCAACCAAGACAGATGTGTATCTCTTGGAGTTTTCAGATGAGCATCACTATGGAGGGTTTGACAGCTGAGCAGGTGCTGGCCTGCCAAGGAATGGGACAAGCTGTCCTTACCTTATACCAGGGATAGACAACAAGCAGCCCATGGGCCATACACCATTTGCCAGTTAGACCCTGGCGGGCTGTGAATGCTTTATTTACCTATGCTCTTCTGATGTGAAATGTTAATTGGATTTTTTTTCTCTTTTATTTTTCAACTGGAGATCCTCCAAAAAATCCAGAATGTGCCAGATGGTATTTTCACATGCTTTCAACACCAGAGTTGGACAGAGAGATGTTCTGTTCACAAAGGGTGATGCTGTGTAGCATACCTTAATACAATTAAGAGTAATCTGATCCAGACCATCAACAGGGAGGGGGAAAGTGGGCAAATGCTCCAGGGCCCAGGAATTCAAAAGGGCTCTGGGCTCCTGGCCTCTGCTGCTGCTACTAAATTGTCACTGGAGCCCTGTGCAGCCTGCTCCAGGCAGCTCTGAGGCTGCTTGGGGGAAGCTAGCCTCAGCCTCACCCCTTTCAGGGTTGTGGAGCTGCCCCTCCCCTCCTTGCTCAGCGGCTTGTGGTAGCTGTTGATCCCTCTGAACCTGAAGTTCAGCTTTTGAGATGAAAAGTGGAGCTGCCTCCAGACGGGTCAGTGGCCATCAGTTGGCCACTTCTGTCATAATGACTGCACCACACAGAAAGCTAGTAAATGGGGACAGAGGAGAGCATTGTCTTGCTTGCTGGAGGAAAGACATGGAGTGAGTTTCCAGCAGCCACAGAGCAAGCCCCCTGAGCATATATTGAAATGGTCATGGAATTGTCTGCATTGTGCACTTTTATCTGCTGGGTACTTTCCCCTGTACAGTTAATAATAAAGTTGCAACCTAATTAAACCACATCTACTGTTCTCCTGGTAAAGCCATGCAAGCTTCTTATTTACTGATATAATGTAAACAGGATTATTTATGTTGTTTACCTTTTGAGAAACAGTTGAATCCCAAAATTAACATGAAAACTATCATTCAGGTTACTTTTGCAACATTGAAAATAAGAACATGAAAACCTAGTTCACACTTCTCTCTTCATGTGTCTTTTACATCCCATCCTAAAATGAATGTTCCTGCTTATTTGCAATGTATGCTATATATCATCCAGTTTTGTTATATTTAGCTGCAGCTTCCTGGCTATTCCCTGATCCAAAAGATATACTGTTTGGATATGGTATTATAACTGCACCTTATGTCTACTTATTTTTTTGTAGCACACCTGCAGTCCACAATATGTTCCATTTATTTGAACTGTAAGCCCATGTTTCCCATGCCTAATGAATTTTGACAGGGTGAATATTATTACTCTCTTCAGTGTGTTTCATCAGAGGATGGCATATTGCAGATGTTTACTACCTCTTAGAAAAGTGTACTCATGCTTAACAGTTGTTATTTTTACACTCTACATAAAAGAGTCAAACCAAATGATGGTGTTGAAGGAATTGTGATTTGTAGGATATATTTTAACAAAATGTCTTGACACGTATTGCAGGTGATACAATTATACATTTTATAGCAATTACTTTGTTTGATTTGAGTCTTTGGCTGTTTTGTTGTTTTTGTTCCTGGATAGTGATGTGGGTTTTGGAAATGCCCATTTTTTTCTTTTAAAAAACATCAGTAAATTAATAACTTGGCATTGGAATTTCTCATAACATGCTTACTCTTTAATAAGTAAAACTAACCACCCTGGGACTACACAATTTCCAGGATTATAATAAATTTCCATTATGAACAAAAGATATCCATGTATGTGTTTGACATAATTGGCTGTTGATATCTATATTATTTTACATTAAATCTGTGCTTTTGAATATGTTGATAAAATAAGGAAAAAAGAGTAACAAATGGGCTTTTTTGTATCTGTTTTAATTATAACATTATGTGTCATTTAAATCACTTGCAGAATTTTAGCTGAGCATTATGATTCTGATGCATGCAGTCATTATATTTAAGCTGCAAATTGGGACAAAGCATATAACTGATTTTTAAGCAAAACTCCCTATTAATGTGATGTTAAAAAATAAAAACCTTTCCTAAGTGTAGATCTCAAAATGTTGTAGAAAGAAAGATGAGTATCAGTATTCATGTTTCTGCAAATGGGGAAATTGGGAATTGAACCAGCCTATTTGAGGCCATGTAGAGGTTTAGTGGCAAAGCTCAGAGAAGAGCTCATGTGTCCTGATTCATAACCCTTAGTTCTCCCATCCATTTTGCCATGCAGTCTCCCCTTAAAAAGTTGATGGGGAGTACTGCTTAAAGTCAACGAGACAACATACATCTGAATTTTTGGCATATTTTTCATATATAAAAATATATTTGTGCTTTCCAAGGTCCTTACCAGAGATCCTGTTACTTTTCATTTGCTTTACTTTTGGTTTAACTTTGTTTGTTTAATTTTATTTATTCCATGTTTTCTTTCTGTTTTGTTCTATTTTTAGTTGTGTCTGGTAAGTTGAAAATTTTATTGGCCATCTTCTAATCATCGTATCACTGTGACTGGAACTTCTCTTCCCCTTTCCATCCATACCCTTCCATGTCCTTCAACCAGTCAACTTCCATGTTTCACTTGTTATTGACAAGACAGACTGCACAGAATAGATTCTGCATGAAGTATGGGTAACTTTTTGGCAAAAAGCAAAGGTAATGGGTTGGTAACTTTTGTCTGTTTTTAAGTGATGTACAAGCTGGTTCCTGACTTAATTTTCCCTCTATTGCCACACAAGTCATATTTAATGCTTTCCTCTATAATCAGTCTATTTATTTGAAAAGTCCCAAGGACAGTATAAGTCATTTTTCCCTGGAACTAATGTCTGCAATGTCTTATGGAGATAAAGTATCCATAACATGCCACACATGCACATTTGAACCTAGTTAAGAAAACAAACTTAAATTAATATTTTGTAAAGTGTTTTAATTTTAAAAAAAAATTTTCTAGTGCAGTGAACACTGAAAGTAGGATTTTCAAAAGCACTACGCTGTACTCCAAAAACACTAAGCAGCATCGAAGGCATTAGTTTTACTCTTTAATGGCAGCAGAATTGGAACAACACTCTGAGTGCTTTTGTAAATCACATCCTGACTGACTGACTTTTCTCCTCCCCTCTCTCCATCTGCACAATACTCCTGAGAAACCCTCCTCAGAAGTTGAAATACAAGAGCCACCCTCCCCATTTCTCTCATGGGCAGCATTGAAACCTTTTCTTTATAATTATATAAGTTCTTCAAACTAAGTGACACCAGTGCTATGAATCCTAGTGCAGCAGAATATAGTTTATAAACCCTTGTCTCTGTGTGTCATTGTTCTAGTGAAGCAGTGAGACCCTAAATATACCTTTATAGTAAAGAGGGTCAGTACAGAGGATGGGAATCCCAAGGGCAGGATAGGGAAACTGGAAAACTATAAACAAGCACCCCCTAAGCCTAGGCTCCTAATCTTCCCCCCCACTGCACAGTGGCAAACACCATGCAGTTTTCCAGTCTAGCTGCAATACTAAATTAAATTCCTTCTGTCGTTGTCAAAAAATCTCCAATACTCCTCTTCCGTGACATTAATTGTATCCAGGTTTTCTGTTTTAAGAGGATAGTGATCACTATGGGTCTGTTATTATTTCTGTTACTGTAACATCTACATGGGGCTTTATCTGGTATAGATTCTTAGTTAGGTTACTCAGCCATTATTAGCATTTGAGCCCAAATATAAATCACTCCAAAATTTTGCTTGAAAATTCTTACAAGGAACATTAAGGGTATTTCATTCTGATAAAAATAGGGAACACAGTCATAGGTCAGATAAATGGATAATTCAAAATATTGCCCTATGTTAACAAAGAAAAGTTGTCCAGAAGGGGCATTTGGTATTCATGGGCTTCATCTATAGGTCACAGTTGTTTGATTAATAGAATATTTTAAGCTGCATGCCCTAAGTGACATGGGAAGCATAAGATGTTTTTAGGGAAGGAAAAGACCACACAAATGAAAAGAACACACAATTGTTAAAATTCCTGATTCAAAGCACTCACTTCACCTTGAATAAGAGGGGAGAATAGCGAATGCTTTGCACAGCTGATAAGAAATGAATTTGAAAAATGTAAACAGTAAGTAAAAGGACTTTTCGTCTAATGCAAATTTTTCCAGGTGCGAGAAGTGACAGCCTAACAGACTTTATATGCTATTTTTTTCTGGGCTAGCCCCATCAGTGTATTTAATGCTGTCAAGTACTTTAACTTATTTTTAATGTAGCTGACATAATTGTTGACATTCTGTTTACTGCTAGATGAAGTAGCCATTTAAGTCGGTGTAAATCAAACAGTTTGGACAATGCTGGCATTATTTATAATGTTAGGATGAGCAGATGTTTCAAATTTGCCTTCATTTACATATATATTTTATTTGAAAATGCCCCCTGACTATGTAAATGAGGGAGGAATTCAGACACACTGTTGCTTTAAATTCATTTCTCTTCAGTAATTGGAATTAAGGTTTTCCAATGGTTCATTTGCATAGTAGCATTTCTGGGGGCGGAGGGGGGTTTAGTTAAATTGAAATTTTTTGAGGCCCCAACTTCATCAGATTGCTCTTATAAAAGCAAATAAAGGCTTTTTCCCCCCCTCCCGGGGCTATCCTAAATCAAAGAAGATGGGTTTTGTGTATGTAAACCTGAATGTGCAGTTACTCCATAGCATTTTGTACAGTAGTGGGCAAAGTGTGGCCCATCAGCCAGATGCAGCCCCAAGATTTCTCCATTGTGACATGTGGCCACTCTCCTCTTTTAAGACCTGATTGTGACCCATGTGATCATTCCGGTGAATGATTACTCATGTAACTTAGGTCACTGATGTCAATGAGAGTTAAAACTCACTTGGCTAAAAGGTCACAAACTTAGATACAGAATGCACAATCAGGATGTTAATAGGGAGCACGAGAACAAAGAATCTTGGGTCAAGATGAAGCACTGAATGATGCTTGTGTTGCAGCTCCATAATAAATGGTGTTTATAACACAACTACCTTTGAAACAAATAAAGTATGGTGCTCAGGCACCAGGAAAGTTGCCACTTGGCTTTCAACAGGGTGAATATTGGACTGCCAATTTTAGTGTATTTTTATCTCCTTCAGAGCCTCCCCATTTTGTTGTGAAACCTCGTGACCAGGTAGCTGCATTGGGCCGGACAGTGACTTTCCAGTGCGAAGCAACTGGAAACCCTCAACCAGCCATCTTTTGGCGGAGAGAGGGAAGTCAGGTAAAGCCAACTTTCTTTTCTTGTTTCATGCCAGTTTTTTTTAAATCATAATGCCAGAGAAGGAGTTGGCATTTGATTCAGTTGTTTACCAGAAAGAGATAACTGCTAAGCCTGAAAATGCTGTGCACCCTCTTTATTATTGTTGTGCAGGCTGTACCTCCCTTAACTGGGACTCCATGGTCCAACAACATCCATGGTCCATGCTGGACCACAGATGTTCCTGGACCAACGAGCCCAGAAACAGGTAGGTCTGGTGGCTGGAAAGGATGAATATATTCTTAGTGTGTGGTTATAATCACATTTTTCATTAAATGTTTCACTATTGAGAAAAATGATGAAATATCTACGGAGTGATTATAAGTGGGGCCAAACCAGAACACTGTATCCAAAAATCCCAAGAGCTTAGATCCTGACCTAGCACTGTACTTGGCTGAACCACGAAATCATTTTTAAACACCAACAAATTTTGGAACATTTTTGATCTGGGCTTTGTGGCTTGCGCTCACAGGGAAGAATAATTTGCTATGTTTATGTATGGCTAACTCAAATGAGCACAGTACTGCAGATTGATTCCCTTCCCGATGCTATTTGTAAAGTAGGTGGTAAATATACTGACCTACTTAGTTAAATGATTTTAGATTTACTGAAAAAAGCACAGTATAAAAGCTTAGTTTTTTATGTTGTTTAATGCCCGATGGTTTACTTTGGGGGGGGGGAGAGGTGATTTTTTGAGAAAATACATTGCATGAAGGATTGTTTTTAGTCAAGACAGGATATTTTTTCATTTTTCTGTTACTAAGAATATTGTTTGGTTGCTCTTGATCTTGAGGGATAGTTGTGCTTTTCTAAACAATAGTCAAAATTTGAGCTTGGGATTGATTCTTTTTTTCAATTTGTTAAACGTCTGCCTAAATAAAATAAACGATGTCACTAGACCAAAATTGAACTGGTTACCTCTAGTGTTAGTTCATGATATAAGTGAGCTGCTATATTATGTGCACTTTTATTTATTGGTATTGGTGAAGGGGGCTGTAAGTAAGGTCTTTTTTAATACAAAACCCTTTGGTTTCACTGGGTCCATTTGAAATTTACTGAGTGGCTAACACTATGTAGCCAGAATTGGAGAAGGAAAAATGTCTGCACTTATTTTTAATTGAAGATTCTTTGTCCTCATTGTTTGTACATTTTTACAAAAAGCCAAATATAGTCAGACAAGAGAAAGCCATAAAAATAATGTCAATGAAGTATAGAGAACTTATATTTTTTTTCCTTAGAATGTTGAGCCAGAGATGAAAATCTAAAACCAGTATTTGATGTAACGCATGTATGTCATCTTGGTTTCATCTCTGACTTTCATGACCATTGTTGGTATCATAATATCTAACTTCAAACCAAAACTATGTCAAGGGAAACTCACATAGAACTTTATTATACAATGCATAACTGTTTATAGAATAAAACCTATGATTACTCAGACTAAAACAACATCACTTTGAAAAGAAACCTCTAAAACATTCCATTCACATTCCCTCTCCATTCTTTGGCGGCCTAAAGTTTGAACACAAATAAGGAAACTGGCACTTTCTGTATGCTTTTGAAATAAAATCTTTTTTACCAGAAGAAATGCCGCAACCTTGATTTTGAAAGATGGTTATGTGGACATTTGTATGCACATTACTTTATACAGTATGCAGAAATACCACAACTGTTTGCACATTTACAGAATCTGTGGATATCAGTACTTCTCTGAAACCTATTTAAATTGAAGAAATGTCTGCTATAGATTTCAATGGACATTGGATCAGGCCTGGTAAAATACATCCAAATAAAAGTACATAGATGTCCCTACCTTTTAAAACAGGCCCAATAACTAGTGTACAATAATGAAAGGCTTCACACACACACACACACACACACACACACACACACACACACACACACACACACACACACACACTTTGTGTATAATGCAAACATATAATAAACGTCCATGTGTTTAGGTATATTAAGGTGAACATTACAGATGTATTATTCTATCTAACCTATTTCTTTCTCTCCCTCTCCTAATTGTATATGTATCCTAGAATCTGCTTTTCTCATACCAGCCACCTCAGTCATCCAGTCGTTTTTCAGTTTCCCAGACTGGTGACCTCACAATCACAAGTGTCCAGAGGTCTGACGTTGGATACTACATCTGCCAGACTTTAAATGTTGCAGGAAGTATCACGACAAAAGCATACTTGGAAGTTACTGATGGTAAAGTGAAGATAATTTTATTTTTATAAAATGTATAATTTTATTTTACAATTACCAATTTTATTTAAAACCACTTCGGGAGTGGAAGAACATGACTTCAGTACTGGCAGGAGGCTGATTGCTTGTTGCCTAAATACATTCCCAGGGAGTAGGGACTGTATTTGTATTTTGAGCTACTCCCCGTACTGTTGCAATCACATAGTTATTTTTAGTGTTCTGACTCAAACAGAGCTAGAGCTTATCCATATACCCACCCAAGGAAGCATCGTTCCCTCTTCTGTGTGGGACATATCCTGTGTGGCAGGACAGAGAGACTGAAAGTCTGGCCCAGCTAAAGTCAGTGGAAGTTTTGCCACTGACTTCAGATGGGCTAAGATTTCATGCATAGAGGTTGAATTAATTAATAAACTCAGTGAGTGACTGTGAGAAAAATTATCATTAGAAAATGCTGATTGGGCAATAGCTGAAATTAATAGACACATATTGATGATACAGTAAAACTCCATTAGTCCGGCATCCAATGCTCCGGGACTCCTGATAGTCCGGCACCATCAGGAACCTGGAAGTGCTGGGGCAGCCGGACAGGCTTCCCCCATTCAGCCGCTGCTGAAACTGACCAGTAGCTGAATCGGGGAAGCCGGGAGCAGAGCAGCTGGGGTGCTGCCGGGTTGGTCTCGTAGCGCTGCCCCTCGGGGCTGCGGGACCAACCTGGCAGCACCCCAGCTGCTCTTGGGGACGCCTGGGGCAGAGCAGCTGGAGTGCTGCCGGGTTGATCCCGCAGCGCCGAGGGACGGCACTGCGGGACCAACCCAGCAGGACCCCAGCTGCTCTGCCCCGGGCTTCCTGGAATCAGCGGCTGATCTGTTTCAGCAGCGGCTGACTTGGGGACGCCTGGAGCAGAGCAGCTCGGGTCCTGCCGGGTTGGTCCTGCAGCGCCGAGGGGCGGCACTACGGGACCAACCCGGCAGCACCCCAGCTGCTCTGCCCCAGGCGCCCAGATTCAGCCGCTGCTGAAACTGACCAGCGGCTGATTCCAGGAAGCCCGGGGCAGAGCAGCTCTGCCCCGGGCTTCCTGGAATCAGCGGCAGATCTGTTTCAGCAGCGGCTTGAATCGGGACCCCTGGGCAGAGCAGCTGGGTCCTGCCGGGTTGGTCCCGCAGCCCCGAGGGGCAGCACCACGGGACCAACCGGCAGTACCCCAGCTGCTCTGTCCCAGGCGCCCCAAGAGCAGCTGGGGTGCTGCCGGGTTGGTGCTGTAGCGCGCCCTCGGCGCTGCGGGACCAACCCGGCAGCACCCCAGCTGCTCCATTGCAGGCATCCCCGATTCAGCTGCTGCTGAAACTGACCAGCAGCGGCTGAATCAGGGACGCCTGGGGCAGAGCCAGACTATCGGAAGGGGGGGCTATGAGGGTCTGGGGTGGCATCCTCCCACCCCACTCCAGACCCCTCATAGCCCCCCCTTCCGATAGTCCGGCATCTCTGATAATCCGGCACCCCCTGGGTCCTAAAGGTGCCGGATTATCGTAAGTTTACTGTATCTCTGATAAAGAGGTTTTTAAAGTATTTTTTCTCCATAATATTGTGTCCAGATATTTCTACAACTGGGAATTACTCAAATGCCAGAGTGTAATTTTACTTAAAATTGAATAGCTAGTGAGGTGAGACATAAATATCAAGTCTATAGATATATACATTTCTCCAGAATATTACCTTGAAACAAAAAGTATAATATCCTACATTTATGTAGTATCTGTTCTCCTTAAGATGCTCAAAATACTTTAGAAACCTAACAACCTGAACTTCCAACTACACTGGGAATGATTTCAGCCATCTCACTGCAACACATCACAACAGGTTACGACAGGAAGTAAAGTATAAATCATGCCAATGAAAATGCAAGGTGGCATGTGGGTATGCAAATGCAATTAGCTGACTTGAAATTTTGCCAAAACATCAGTGTTAACACCCTTCAGATGCAAAAGGGTCATGAGATGTTTAATGATCACAAATTATCAAGACTTCAGTTTTATGTTTCATACCAACAAACTAGGTTTGAAGTCACACCAGTTCCCATAAGGTTGTTGAATGGGTGTTGTTTTAAGTTGTGGTTATTTTGTAGTGTTTGCACATCTCAGGATATTATGAGGAGAAGATACTGAAATACAGTACCATAGGTTTTACATCTGGAAAAATTGCTTATTTTCTGGTGAACATAATGCATATTTTCTTTTTTGCAAAGTACTTTGTGCTGTTATGTAAATAGAGTGTTAAAAGGACTCATCACAGATAGTTAATTTATGTTGAATGTAAGACACAATACAATTATTAGAAATACTGTGAAAGATTCATATTACGATTTCAAATTGGTACTGTCAGATAAATTCTCACGTACATAAATGAAGGAAATGCTTGTAAACAATTGGTTTTAATTGAAAAAGCTGTTGTTTTTCCAGAAATCAGCTTTGTATTTATTCAACTTTACCATTAGACAGCTTCACATTAGAAAATAATACATGACTGAGTTGGAAGTAAATAATATTTTATTATTTAAAAAAGCTAAATGTTTTATTTAAAAAAAGCCTGCATATTTGCTGAATCATTCTCTTTCCACCCACCGTCATAGTTTTCTATAAATGAATGCTCAAATTCCAAATCCCTAATTATACCAACCCATTAAATGGTAAAATATATACAAAGTAAGGAGTGTTTCTTTTCAAAGACACTAAGAAATTCTTTGTCATTTCATCATCTCATCTAAAGACAATGGAACTCAGAGGGCCCTTAGAAAATGCCAGTTCACAACCTATGACCCTCCTCACCTTTGAAAATAGTGTATTGTATATCATGTTAATATTCAGTAGCCATGCATGTCTTCAGTTTGTTACAAACCATCAAGCAACTGCTGTTGCTTAGATGATTAGACAATTGCTTTCAGCTGGAAAAATCTATTTCCTATTGTTTCTCCTGGCAGTGATTGCAGACCGGCCTCCCCCAGTCATTCGACAGGGTCCTGTAAATCAGACAGTAGCTGTGGATGGTACATTAGTACTCAGCTGTGTGGCCACAGGCACTGTAATACCCACAATCCTCTGGAGAAAGGATGGAGTCCTCATCTCTACCCAGGACTCACGCATCAAGCAGCTGGAGACAGGAGCTTTACAGATCCGATACGCCAAGGTAGCTTGAAATGACAATGACTCTCTAGACTTTTTGTAAAGGACCCTAAGCTTCAGCACTCTACTATGTGAAAATAATCTATAATTACACACACACATATGCCACCTTAGTTCAGGATCTCACACTTACAAATGGGTGTATATAGGAAAAATACATAATGTTAATGTCCTTTCCCATACACCTTCTTAGCAACAGTGTTAAAAGATGAAAACTCTCTCTAGGCTTCCTGGGTACAATTCAGGGTTTAGTTTCCTGTTCCTATATAGTACCTGGTATTTCCCCTTTATTGATTCAGGATTACATGAACATATGTGGTAAAAAGTATATGGAAGGTAGATCTTGACAACAGAAATCTATTTTACAGTGGTTAATCAGGTCTGTGTAGATGACTTCCTTGGGCAATTGGAGCAGGGTTTTTGTTCATTCCAGACAAGTTGCATGATGTCTTAAAATATTGTACTGCTCTAGCACATCTGTTGTTACCTGCTGGCTGTTTGTGCCTTGATATGTCAAAGTCATAAAATTATGCTACCTGTTGATGCCGTGAACACCTGGTCACAGAAAACCCCACCTTGTCAATGCAGAATTTGTAACTCTGACCTTTTAGTTCTAAATATGATGGGTGGTTTTTTTGTTGTTGATGTTTTTTCCTTGGTGCAGAGATTTGAGTATAGTTTCATTTCTTTGATCATAACTCATAACACAGGTGGACAAATAAATCTGTTGTTCAGATTTGGATGCTAATACTATAAAGGGAGCCTTGTATTTGGATTGCTGCAGACTAAAATATACCTCAGTCCAGAGACACAAACCTGCACATGGCCCTACGGACTATGTAAGCCTGTTGTAAGGTTGAAATTCACTCTCCGGGGCCATGCATAAATCCCTAAATACCAATAAAGTGGGAGTTTAGTGCACAAGCTGGCTTTGAGTTCATTTTTCAGCATGGACTTCCGTGGGAGGTTTGCTGTGTAAGAAATGAGTGAGGACTATAGGATTTGGCTGGCAATGTCATTCATTACAGAATAATACATTAAAGAGTCTTGGTATTTTCCTGTGCCTTCTAAATAGCATAGAATATGTATATAGAGATGTTCACTTAGCACTAGCAGTATGTGAAGGCCTCATCTCAAGCATGAGAAATTTCTGGAAGGGAAATTCTAATGTGTTTATCCATATTCATGGTGTTATACTGATTTGTAGTCACTTTTCCAGCCCACTGAGTTCCTAATTGTTCCAAATATTTATTTTCCACTTTTCCTACCCAGCTGGGTGACACTGGCCGGTACACCTGCATTGCCTCAACTCCAAGTGGGGAAGCAACCTGGAGTGCTTATATTGAAGTCCAAGGTAAATCAATCAGGGTTTCTCTGTTTGAAGAAAAACCATAAAAGAAAATCAGAAATAAACATGCATCTGTGATCTAACGTTGTATTTAATTGATAATACTGCTGTGAACATCATTAAATTCCCCATCCTCTTTCTATCCATCTTAGCTGTTTTCCCCTTTTTGTTAGAATTTGGAGTTCCAGTGCAACCACCAAGACCAACAGACCCAAACTTGATTCCTAGTGCTCCATCAAAACCTGAGGTTACTGATGTCAGCAGAAATACAGTAATACTGTCATGGCAACCTAATCTGAATTCAGGTGCAACTCCAACATCTTATATAATAGAGGCCTTCAGGTATTATAATTCTCATGTGCTCTGGTTGTACTTACACTTTGTATGTGGTTAAATAAGTATACTCTAAACTGCTGTTGCCTGTGTTCTCTCCTTAGCCATGCATCTGGTAGCAGTTGGCAAACTGTAGCAGAAAATGTGAAAACTGAAAGTTTTACAGTTAAAGGGCTAAAACCTAATGCCATTTACCTCTTCCTTGTGAGGGCAGCTAATGCATATGGACTTAGTGATCCTAGCCAGATATCTGACCCAGTGAAAACTCAAGGTAAATCTGTTTATTGAAGTATTTATGTTCCGTGACATCTGGAAGGATATATTAAAGAGCAATGTAAGATGTGGTGATTATATTTATGCTGATTTTAAAATGCTGTCTAAAAGTCACTGTATATACTAGCTGGTAAACCTGCATTGCTCAGAAGCTGCATTTTTCTTTAAAAGCTTCCTGAAAAGATTCTCACATTGGATAAAAATTATTAGGATTCCCTTATGGCAAATATCGTTATTCCTTTTAGAGTCACCTGCCTTAGCAGCATTATGAATTTTTAGTTTTGTGAAGTTTTCACACACACACCCAGATTCTATGGAAATTATATAACCATGCTTAGATATTATCAATTTAAAAGGAAAATCAAGCTGTGATTATGATTCAGTGGGAGAGAGCATGGAGTATTATGAGCTGTATGTTGTATTGGGGAAGCAGAGAAATTAAAAATGTGGAGGATCCAGGATACCGCTTCACAAGTAAAGAGGAATCCTCAGCAAAATGCTTACTATTAAAGGTAAGTCCAGAGGGGGAAGTGAGATGTCAGTAAAGCTACAACCATGGAGTGCCTCTGACTGGGTGGGGTTGATAAATCACCTGTGAAGCTGTGTTGCCGCGCGGTTTAGAGGAAACACTGGCTACAACCCCTACAGGCAAAGTCCTGCAAATCCATGGATATCTGCTTTTTATCTGTGGGCATCCATGGATGCGGACATGGATATCGACAGCTTATTTTTGTGTATATGGATGCGGATACGCATTTTGTATCTTAAACCCTGTGGATGATAGCGCAGTTCGTTTTTCCAGATGCGGACACAAATTTTGTAGCTGCACAGAGCTCTACTTATAGGGAGACAGATGGAATTTTTGTCCCCACACTACTATAACAAGATTGCATACATATGGGGAAAGAAGCCTCCAAAATACAATTACATGTTGGACTTCCCTGGTCTAGCACCTTCTGGACCTGACTGGTCCCGAAGGAGAGAGTTTGCCGGACAAGGGGAGGTCAGTTCCAGTTCTTCTGCTGATAGACTCCAGGCATTCCCGGGGTCTGTCAGCAGCCTCAACCAGGCTCCACTCCCAGCTGGCAGGCTACCCTACCCGCTTACTACCCCCATGAGCTACTGTGCTCTCTTGGGCCTCCGGGTACCCAGCTCCATGGCCAGTCCTATCCATTGGGCTCTGCTCCCTGATGCCAACCTCCTGGGCCTCTTTTGTCCAGTAACATCCATGGTCCTAGCAGACTACAAAAGTTGCTGGACAAGGGAGGTTCAATCTTCATACTATTTCTAGAGCAGATGGAAATCATGGGCTTAGTAGTAGTATTATAATACATTTAGATTAACACAGAAAACAAATGAAGTTGTGTCACAGAATTTAGGCACTGTGCAGTCAGAACTATGCATTCATGTGTTTCCAATTCAATAACTTTGCTGAATTCATGAGAACCAAAGATTGAGAAAATAATATAGATGTGAAAAACTTTTGAGCCAATACAGACAGGAGGAATTATTTATCTGATTGCCCATCTACCTCTTAACTCACAATACTAGTTGTCACATGGGCAAACTACCCCTTGGCCATCAGATGTTATAAAACACTCCTGAGAAAATGCATATTCATAAATCTAACACAGTATGACATTTATGCTAAAAGCAAAATTCTCTCTCCCTCATCACCATATTATGAGTGCCTTTCAAGTATTTCAGAAGAGATGTAATAATGATAAACTCTCAATTTCTTCCTTACCAGCCTGCAGGAGAATTAGTTTGATTAGTTTA
Source organism: Rafetus swinhoei (assembly GCA_019425775.1). NCBI lineage: Eukaryota > Metazoa > Chordata > Testudines > Trionychidae > Rafetus > Rafetus swinhoei. Next base: position 180,666,968 of record CM033437.1, on the reverse strand, counting down.
GTGTGTGTGTGTGCTTGGGCACATGCACTGCTGTTTGTTAGTATATCTGCACTGCAATCAGAGATGTGACTACAGAATGCGAACACATACCTGAGCAAGTTTTGATACAACTAGCTCAAATAGTAGCTGTGAAGCTGCAGCAGCATGGGCTTCGCTGCTGAAGTGCATATGAAGGGTTTCATTAAGTTTTATTCAACCCATGTTACTGACCAAGCTGCCATTATTATGCTTCTACAGTTTATCCCTCCCTGGTCCAGCACCCTTGGGACCTAACCCATCCCAAATGAGGGAATTTATCGGCTCAAGGGAGGTCCCCTGCCACCAGCCTCCCAGCCTGCTGCTTCTCCCTGTCACTGGCTCCAGGCTCAGGCTTGGGCGCTGCATGCTAGCTGGGATTCTCCGGGTATGGAGCTCCATAGCCACTGCGACCCCAATTCTGCCCTGCTCGGCCAGATCTCTCCGGTGACAGGACTCATTGGTCCCCCTGCTGCCCCATTCAGTCAGGGCTCCTGGCTGGGTCACACTCCCCAGCGCTTGGGTTCTCTGGTCCAGCAACATCTGTGGTCCAGAAAGACCACAGATGTGACCATACCAAAGAGTCCCGGATTTAGGAGGTTTAATCTGTACCGTTTTTTGAGCATCTAAATTGACGCTGCTACATGTGCTCTAGTCACATCTCTGATTGCAGTGTAGACAATTCACATTGTGAAGAAGTTCCTGAGGGAAAGCCAAGTCAAAGAAATGAGTTTTGTGTTCAGCTCAGATTGGTTGGGTTTTGATAGTTCTCTTTTGAGAATTAAGTCCAAAGTTGGACTCAGCCCGTTCCATCTCTGCACCCAGACGCTTCCCCTGCTGGTTGACAGTTTCATTGTTCCAGTGGAACTTAGCCATCATGGGAGATCATGGCCACAGAAGAAGAGATGATCTCCCAGGTACCTAGGATTAATCATATGGAAGAGTGTGTAAATAACAAGTGAGACCTTGAAGTGATTTCTGTGTTCTACGGGATGTCAATGTAGGGGCAATTCACTAGAGTTACATTGATACAGCAACCTGCATTGCTATGCAGGCAGGCTGCTGTGTTCTGCACCAATTCAAGTTTTTCAGGATTCATGACTTCAGTTTTAGATGTGAGTTGCATATCAAGCCTGAAACTCCCACATGCATGTATGACTGTGGCCTAGTGTGCTCTTTGTGAGATGAGGCAAAATGATTAGACCTAAGGATGTAAAATCCCATTAATTGGCTAATCATTAAAATATATTGTTTAACTGGTTAGCCTATTAAAGAGGATTGAGCGCCCCCCACATCCGCTTTATATCTGCGGGTACCTGAAGATGTGGATTCAGATATCTGTAGCTCATTTTTGTGGATGTGGATACAAATTTTGTATCCATGCAGGGCTCTAAAAATAATCTGGTCAATTGAAGATGGAAGTGGGTGTTTTTGTTTTTATGACTATTTGAGTCTCCTGTGGAACTGAGGAGATCAAAATGACATTAAGCCTGTGTGCCAAATTAATAATCTGAAGGCATATGTCCTCAATAATGGGAAATGTTATAAAAGTGTCTACTTCTTGGAAGCATTTACCTCTTCCTCCCACTATCACCTCAGTCTCGCATGAATTTTTCTCAAGCAAAATAGGCCAAAATGTTGACTTCTGGTCATAGAGAGTGATTTGTTTTAGAGATCTTGTGCTAAATACATTTCAAAGGGGGCAATCCCCCTCTTCCTCACTTGGCTATTGCTGTTTTAATATTAGTAAAGTCTGAACAGTTTACTTGGATCTGTTCAGATGCAGAATATTGATAGTCTTAGCTCTAGAAAGTTGAAAGTCTGAATGACAAAGCTGTAGAATAGATAAGCTGTACTGAGTAGTTCAGAGGTATGAATGACAAGGTTTGTTAACAGTTTACTAGTGGGCTGCACCCCATGCTTGCTACACTTGCCAATCTGCTGCATTATGACATCATTCTGTCACCCAGCAGGAAAAACGTTTTTATATATAGAAAGAGATTATGTTGTGGGTGACTCATCTGTTGTGCCATCTTCTTTTTAGGCTGCTACTTGTTAAGATTACTCTCCTCTTAAATTCCAAGCAAAAGAATGGTAGAAATTTACACAAATCCAGGTTGGAGATTTTACTGTCTTTAAGAATATCATGAGGAAGAAAAGATGCATGTATATGTGAACCATTTGCTAGTGTTTAGCTGCTCAGTGGTGTGTTTATTTTAATAAGTCTTCATGATTTGTCACCCACTGGTTGCACATAGGCAACACACTGATTATTTAGTTTTGAAGTAATCGCACACTCTTGTGAATATGCTGGAGAAGCTATATGACAAATTGCCAATTGGCATAGCTCTTATAGTCTCAAATGTGTTTCTAGATAAAAAATTTGTTCAGATGCCAATAACTTCATATGTAGATGGATAAATAGAAATTCCTTAATTTGATTGCCAGTGATTTGTGTAAAAAATGCACTGTGTAATGGACTGGAATATAACCATTCCCTCAAAAGTTACACTTTTTCATGCGTCCCCTTCTTATTTTATGTAAGCATTTTCCATAGGGAGGTCATTAATATTCTGCCACTCTAAATCCTCAGATGGACTATCCACCTGCAACAAACTCATGTATCTGGTTTTGTTGCTGTCGTGGGTATGCATATATACCTTTCCTCTGGGCTTTTTCTCTGGCCATTCTTGTGAACAGGAAGATATTGACATTGTCAAAAAACCTGCTGAATGTTTCAGAAAGAAGAATGCTTGTGTATCTCAAATCCTTGCCCAGCCACTAGACAAGATTAGACACAGAGAGTAGCACGATAGAGGGATATGTATGTGACATGCACACATATATCTCTGATGGTAAAAAAAAAAAAAAGATATCAGCACTTTTCATTTCATGCTCTGTTGCCATTATAGTTCTTGTGTATAATGAGGCAAAAAGAAGGAATTATGAAATTAATATCATAATGCAATACTGTGTTGTCCACGGTACACATACACTTCAGATATCTTGACAATGAGCACATTACAAATCTGTCTATATATAAAGAGAGTCATTTCTTTTCAGCCGGTCATGCTTTTTGAGAGCTGTACGTGCAAAACATCCTGACCCCATTGTACCAGCTCAAATGATAGAACACATCACATGGAATTCCTCTTTTCATATGTATGAACAGCCCTTTCAACAATAAGAGACCAGTATTAGATTTACAAGTGTTAAGGGAGACAGATGGCAACTGCGCTTTGCTCCTGCTCAATGAAGTCTCCTGTCATTGGAAGACCTTGCATCAGTGTGGTTCATTTTTCCTCATTTAATTACTATACTACAGTTAATAGGTAATTAAAACGCAACCATAACACTTGCTAGCATGTGACTGAATTTATTTTTAGACATATCACACTTCTGTCCCTCCTTGATTGTTTCCTATTGGGGGTTTTTTTTTTTTTTTTGGTGTTTGAAGTAGGCTGTAGGAGATTCTCCTCTTCCCTGCAGGAAAGAGAGAGTTGCATGGTGAGAGGTGATACTATTGCTGCAATTTATTATTGTTATCCTGACCTTATTCTTTCTTTTTACTCTGCTTCCTACCCACCCACCCGTTTCTCCCATCTCCCCACATTACTTCCACTGAACAAAGCAGTTTGTTTCGAACTGGGAACAAATGGGTTCCTTTGGCCAATTTGCTGTGAAAAAAAAGTTTCACATAGTTCTTTGTCCTGCACATTTGGGCTATTCTAGCGGGTACTGTGAGATAGGCCTATTTGTCAATCAAGTTACATATTTGGAAGACTATGATCATTTTTAAGAAGGGGTCCTTACTCTATTTTAGATGTTCCTCCTACAAGCCAGGGTGTTGATCACAAACAGGTCCAGAGAGAGCTCGGGGATGTAGTTCTGCATCTTCACAACCCTACTATACTTTCTTCTTCCTCAATTGAAGTTCATTGGACAGTAAGTAACATTTATAAAATGGGAACTATATTTTGGGCGGGGAGAAGGGGAACTTTTAAAAAAATCCAATACTACACCATTATATTGATGGAGGAGTTAAGCTATATGAACAAGCTATGATCGTAATTTGCTGTTGTACATGAAAACCATTCTGCATGTATTGGAACTATGTACACTTCCCTGACTCTGCCATTCTTAACCATAACCTAAACTATTTTCTCACTCTGCCGAGAGCACTATGCCGTATGAAAGGTGCTCAGTTCCTTTGTCAGGGGGCAAAGGGGCTGATCCAAAGGCTACTCATGTTCATGAAACCCATTCCATTGCATTCAGTGAGAGGTGCATCAGGCCCCAAATCCTATTTGAGATAACACAATAACTTCTCAGTCTATTAACCAGAATTGGGGGGGAAGGGGAAGCAGAATACCGGATAAAATATACCCCATAATGCAGGCATTGCCATGACTATCCACCCCCTCCATGAGATATTGGGAAATATACATACATACCTTTCCTCCACAGCACAAAAACGACAGGTTAGAAGTGAACGTGTATGATGTGGTGAAGGAAAACACAATGGGAAACAGCCAGGGATTGTTTTATTGAACATCACACTGGTTGGTAGCAGTTAGGTCAGAAGTATGGAGGTAATGGTGGAAGAGGGGGAAAAACAGGGCAAGAAAAGAAAAATAAACTATAAGAGTCCCACCAAGGGTGTAAAGGTAGGAAGAGAGATATAAAGGGAGGGACAAGAAGAGAGAATAAGAATGTTGGGGACTTAGAAAAATTAAAGTATACAGGGAAATAGATTGTGGCACGAAGGGGACAGATGAGGAGAAAGGAAAAATAAAAGAGAAAGAGAGAGGATGAGCGTGATGCAAGGAAGTTTATCCAAGAAAAGATATACAAACTAGGTGGTGAAAGAAAGAAAGAAACTAACTAACTAACTAACTAACTTCCCCAATGGGGAAAACTAATTCCAAGGGAATGGAGCTTTAAAGTGTCATTTGGGCTCCCTTCTGATCAAGTCAAAATATTAACAGGCATGATAAAGAAGTGATCAGAAGATGCTGCAGCTACCATGGTGTAATTTTGTAAGGAAAGCTTTTTACATTGTCAGGAGCTGTAGAGGAACTGTCTGGCTGATGCACAGTAATTACAGTGAAACCTGCACTAAGGACCACCTGCAGCAAGCAATCTCCTGTTTTAACTGACCACTTAAAACATCACCAAGCTTCCAAGCACAATTTTGTGTGACCTTTAGTTACAGAACAACCTTTTCCAAGCAGCCAATTTTTGTTGGTCTCTTGGGTGGTCTCTGGCTTCCCTACAATTTCAAAGACTAAGCATTACCTCAGTTTTAGCTAGCAGACATTCATCACTCAGTTATTTAAAATAAAGCATATTACTTGGGTATGCCATTGCACACAAACAGTTTTGTTGTATCACCAGATAAAATAGTTTAAATGGGACAACTCTGAATGTTTTAAGTAGACGTTTTTATTTTTGAATTTGCCTGTACATCACAAATCATCTGTCAGAACCAGGGACCAAAACATGCTAAACGCTGCACAAGAGACCAATTCTATTAGATAACCTCTTGTCTGAAGTATTCCCAAATATATTGAGCCTGATTCTTATTTACACAATGGCCTCTGTACACTGCCATGTGATATAAAGTGACGTTAGTGCAAATGACAGTCCAGTCAACTGAGTGCAGATTTATTGCTCCTGTATTAGCCACCTTCTTCCATTAAAAAGGTTGATTTTTATTTTCCCTGTAGATGACTGCTTAAAACAGCACCAGTCCTACAGCAAAGTAGCTCCCTGCTGAGTCAGTGAGAATGGAGGAAGTGTTTGGATTATTCTGGCCTTTGAGCCAAGCATAATCATCAGAAATGTAGATAGTGCCAGTTGGCTGCCCTTTAAAATTCACTTTGTCCAGAAGGAATCAGACAGGAAGCAAGGGTTATTTTGTGCTATCTGGGAGAATTCCACTGCTCAGGAAGGTTGACCTGCTGCTTTGTTTAATCTCTATATTCATCAGCTGAACAATTAAAGTATACACCCTGATCCTGTAATCGCATCCACCTGGTCAAACCCCTGCTCTGCTTGGAGCCTGCTTGGACATCTGGATTATTCATGTCACGGAATAGTGGGCCATCCGTCTTATTGTTAAGCCAGTTGGATCCCTTCACTGATGTCAATTCTGTTCTACTAGCCTATAACTATATTAATGCATTTGCAAATCAGGCCTATAATTTGCTGTGACTATGAGGAGTTTTTATCTGGTTCAGTAGCATTGTTTACTTTTACTATAGGAAACGTAAATGGATGGTTCTTAATATTTTGCATAATACCACAGGGAATGTTACAGTTTGTATTTATCAAAGAGTCCAATAGCCATTCACTAATGTGTGTTTTTACTGCTATACTAGGTGGACCAGCAATCCCAGTATATTCAGGGATATAAAATTCTGTACAGACCAACAACTGCATCCCACAGCGAATCTGAATGGTTAATTTTTGAAGTAAGAACACCCACCAAAAATAGCGTTGTCATTCCAGAGCTGAAGAAAGGTGTAAACTATGAAATCAAAGCCCGCCCTTTTTTTAATGAGTTTCAAGGAGCAGACAGTGAAGTAAAATTTGCAAAAACCCTAGAAGAAGGCAAGTAGTAGCAAGACTAGCTTTACCTTTCTTTTTGAAGTAGTATTGTGGCCTGTTTCTCTCGGATAAATTCATTATTTGTTTTTGTTTGAAGTGTATACCGTATGAAAACACAGCAGTCAATAATGGAGGAGACTGTCCATTATGTGGCTTTTTTGGTGGTACAGATGTAAATATTCAAAAGTTTGCGTGTGAGAGAGGCATGTGCAGAAATCCCCTCCAGCACTTAAAAGGGAAATGTGCTTTTTATCTCCAGTGCAATGTGTTCTCCTCCCAGCTGAGTTCATGGTCTGGTCACAAGTGACTTGTGTCAGATTCAAACACGTACTTATCACTATCTAAAGTAAATAGCAGATACCATAGAAATCATCAAAGTATTGTAGCTGAAGGAATGGAAACAACATTTTTAGAGGGCTTGAATAGCTGGATCCATCACTGGTACAGAATGAAAAGATGTTAGAGAAAGAGCAACAAATACAGTGGACTAAAGTATGCATTCCCCCTGTGCATGTGCTAGAAAGAGGAAAGGGTTCACAAAGCCATTTCCCTTACTAGAGCATTTTTACCTCCAGGACAAAAATAATCAGAATGGTGATGGGTAATGCCTCAGAGTAGACATTTCAGGGCATTGATGGGGCCTAGACCTGCACCATGCACATTGGCTGCACTAGTTTTATAGATGACCCTCACTGCATTCCCTCTAAGCTTTTAAAGCAGTATCAAATGAACACCTGAGCCCAGAACATCTTAGGATGTCTTTAATGGGCCAAAAAAAACCCTTATCATTGATGTGACCTAACAAATAATTGGAGTTTATGTAGTACATAGCTTATTTTACTTTATAAAAAAGGAGAAACTGAAGCTCAGGGAAATCAAATAACATTTTTTAAAACATCCACTATTTCTGGTGCCTACATTTTGAGTGTCCAACTTGACACACCAAGGGCCTGATTTTTCAATGATGAGCACTAAAAGCTCTATATGACGTTAATTTGGGCACTGAGAAGTTCCAGAAGTAAGAACCTACATTGTCTAGTTTATGCTAAGGATGTTAAAATGTGGTTATCAGGCTTGATGTATAGTTGATACAATTTGTATCGACCGTATGATTAGTCGATAGGACCGCTGTGCAGAGTCACAGCAGGGGTAGCTTCATGAGCCGGCTCGAGCTGGGTTGTGCTAGCTCCAGGAACCACCTACGCTGCAACTCTGCATTTCAAATGTAGTAAGAGCTGCCAGGCTCTTACTGTATTTAAAATTCAGAGGCGCAGCAATCAGAATGAGCCTGGACTGCTCGCCGCTCTTGTACGTTTCAAAGGCTGAAGCACCACCATGGGAACCGGTGCGAGCAGGGACTGCTTCAGTCCCCACTCATGCCATTTTCCTGCTGCATACCTGCCCGCCCCCCCAGCAGAGACAAGAGCACCAGCTCCTGCTCCCCCCTGCCTTTCTGCCTCTCTCTGATAGAGGCAGCAAGGGAGGAGGGGGAAGCGACTAATCGAGTCATTACTCGACTATTCAGTTAGTTTATGCTTATTGGATAGTCAACTAGTCGGTTACATCCTTCGTTTAGACATCAGAAATTTGTAGAATCTTGTAAACATTTTGATCTAAGTTTTGCCTTAAGGTTACCAAGGCTACAGACGTCTTAAGTTTTGCCTTAAGGTTACCAAGGCTACATTGCATCCCTCTTGCGCAAAAGCCTATGCAAATGAAGCATGGATTAGCATATTGCCGTGCTTCATTTCATAATTAATGAAAAAATGAGGAAGAGAATGGCTCTTGCGCAAGAGAGGATTTTTGCGCAAAAAAGAGCTGTGTAGACAGCTCCTTTTCACGCAAAAGCCTCTTGAGCAAAAACGGCCCCTAATTAATGATGCATATGAAGCATGGCAATATGCTAATCCACGCTTTATTTCTATAGGCTTTTGCGAAAGAGGGATGCAATGTAGACGTAGCCCAATTGAGTTTATGGCAGATCTAGCCGTGGAACCGAAGGTCACATCACTAGGCCACATTCTCTCCTGTCAATTTACCTTGATAGAAACATCCTTAATGGTAAAACAAGAAATTATTATTACATTTGTGCAGTTCAGAATGGGCCATTTTATATATCAGTAATCAGCTACAGCTTTTTAAAAAGCTTTTGGCAACATTTGTCAAACACAACAACAAATTAACCATCTGCTTCTTCCCACAAACAGCTCCTAGTGCTCCACCTCAAAGTGTTTCAGTAATGAAGAATGATGGGAATGGGACTGCAATTGTGGTTACCTGGCAGCCGCCCCCTGAGGATACCCAGAATGGAATGGTCCAGGAATATAAGGTAACATACAGACTTCTTGTTCCCTGCAAAGTATTGGCATGCTGTTGATGGGCAAGTTGTTTGTGGATACTTGGCTCCATCTGCTGGTAAAAATCGAAGCATGTGGAATCAAAAAATATTTCTCTTTATATTTTGTATAGTACCATATATTTAGGTATTCTATCTAATCTGGGGCATCTTTACATGTGCAAAAGCAATTAAAACTATGTACTAATTCGAATGGGAAGATAGTAGAGGAGGAAACTAAAGAAAAAGTTAAAATTCATCGTTAAATAAGCAACTTCTTGTCTTTGTTATGTGAAATATGTACACAAACAAAGAGAAATGTGCCTGTTTAAGAACCATTGTGTGATCAACAGAGCATGTTTAAGGAAATAAATTAGTTTAATAATTTGAATGGCTTGGACATAACTTATTATATAATATTTTGAATAAATTGTACTATTTTATTAGTGTGAGACACTTAAAAAGATAGAAAGCCATTCAATACTAAGTGTTAGTGTAAATTTAAATATATCTATATCAATATTCTTTGTTTTTTTCACAAATCCATCTTTGCATTCTACATTTTGTTATATATATTTTGACATAGAGTTCAGAATATAGTTTTTATCATTTAAGGCCTCTATAGTAACATAGTGTTTGTATCTCAGAGTGATATAAATTGAGACTAAATTACATAAAAGAAGAAATGAAGCTAAAATTGCCTAAGCACAGCTGAGACATTGTAAATGTCTAGCATGAATTTCAAGGCTGTTAGCCAATAGTGGCAGGTAGGTTTGCTCTAGTCTGCAGCAAATTGGCATTGTTGAAAGAGATTTTAAAATCAGAATGCCTTAGCCTTAAAAAAAAAAAAAAAAAAAAAAGATAAAATGCCATAGCGCAGGCATTTATTCTTAAGCATCAAAACTCATTCCACTCATTTCTTTTTCCCTGTAGGAAAGAAAAAAGAGTGGAGATCACTTAGCTTCATGGTCAATTTAAAATAATAAAATGCCTTTCAGAACTTGATTGACTGATACAAAATCATTTTATGGCTTAGTTTCAGATGTAATTGAAAAAATATTCACAAAGGAAGTTTTATTTAAAGGCAGTTAGACCTTGAACTAAAGAGATGGAATTATTCACCCACCAGAACTGCATTAAAAGAAGGTTAGGGTTGTAAGGACAAAACAGTAAAAGAGAGGAAATTCACATTTCAGAATGGAATATGCTGTACAGTATACCTGCTAGCATCTGGGGACAACAGTTTGCAGTGAGCTGTAAATGGGCAACTCTTAGTACCTATGCAGCAGAGGGTGGTGCATTGGTATATTTCACAACAGTGAGTAGTCTTGTGTTTGTTTAGTATTGCCATTTTTTTTAATGTAGATTGATGGATAAATTTTCCTATAGGTAGAAAACAGGCTTAATGATTATTATATTTTCTGTTTAAAAAACAAAAGGCCTTATTCAGTGTTAGGAACAAATAGCCCAGAAAGAATCCTGAAATTCAATTCCTTTCTCTTGTATACAGAAAGGAATTAATAGTTATCTAGCATTTTTCTCAACAAGCTTTTAATTTTTTTCAAAATAATGATAATCTAAGCTGTCTGAGACCTTGCATATTAAGTTTTAGAATGAAGCAAATTTGAATGTATTTATGTATTGCAATAGAAGGAATGACACAGCTACAGCCTACAGACAACGTTGGCACTTAGAAATATTTCTAGGATCCAGGTCCCTCTTTATTCGGAACATTAGTTCCACCCCTTTATGTTTTGCCAAGTAATATTCTTCCAATATATCTAGTGGCCACTGATGGGCCCATACAGCGGAGATATCACTTGATCCCATAACATGAGTACTGCTTGACCACCAAATCCAAGATGAGAGCCCTCAGACAATTTGGATGCATGCTTCTGAGCACTAAAGACAATATTGTGCCTGCAGATCCACACCCTCATGTGCATGGCGGATCCCACTCCGTGAATAAGAGGGGAGGTTCCCAGCACACACTTTTAAACACCCTCATTCCTGGGTGATGAATCAGCCACCATGGTGGCCTCCTTTCTAGCAGTTTTACCTCTCCACCTCCTCCCAAACCATCCTCTATGTCCCGTCATCTGAACAACCTCCATCTTATGCAAGGTGGTGATTCTATCACACCTCTGGCATAAAATTACAGGGCTGCTTATAGGGCTTTTCATTTTCTTCTTCTATGGTGCAGCTATTTAGGAGTGGTTTCCCTTTTTGGTTCCTTAACAGGCATCTTTTATCTGTTCAAACTTCCCTATATATGTGATATAATGGATCATTATAATATGAAGATTGTGAGAAATTAAGCAGAAATCAAATTTATACCATAACTATTCATTGCCTAGAATAGTTTTGGTTCATTAGTGTTACTTCCTTCCTGCTAATTAAGATATAGATGGTGTGTGTGTGTGTGTTAGTGTGTGTGTTGTGGCACAAGGGGTTGCAACTACTCTTGTGAAGGGTGCATAACTGTTCCCTTTCTAAATTCCTATATTCACTTACCAATAGCTTTCTAAAACATGCACCATGACCATTTTCATAAGATCATTCTCTAGCTTTTCTGTACATTTTATGGATCATTGTCTAGAATTTAATCAATGATATCATTTATTTAGTACTCCTTTGTAAAAAATGAGTGCCTGTCTTATGCTCTGGGCACTCCTTGACACATTTCACAATTCTATTTATTAAAATGAATTACTCCATTGACCCCCTACCTTCCCACAGTAATCATATGTAATAATCCAGCAGCTGAATATATCTTTCGGTTCTTTGCTATTCCTCACAAGAATGCTGTGAACCTTACATCTAAGGTGAAGAAATGCCTTGCATCATGCCCACGTGGCCAATGTATGAGAAATGTTGCTGTGTTCCAAATCTGAGGATTGCCCTCCTCTTAGAAAGTGCTGTGCTAGTTAATCCCTTCTCCCTTATGAATGGGATTCCAGTTCAGGCAGCCCTGCTGATCTCAAATGCACAAAAATAACACAGATAGAGTGAAACCATCTTTCAGATAATGAGATTTTAGGCCACTTAAGCTTTAGGAAGACCAGAATCTAAATTGTATTTAATTGGTAGCCAATGTGAATCCAAAAGTACTGATGTCATGTGTTCCTAGAAGGACTTAACCTCATAAGAAACAAGCTGCTGAATTCTGCACTATTTTTGATTTCCAGATTGAAAGGGTAGCTGCATGCCGGGCTCATTACAATAGCTTGCTTTGGAGGTGACAAAGATAGCTGCAAGTTCAGATTGCAAAAATAATGAACGTAATCTCCTTGATTGAAAAACTAGGTATTCTAACGGTAGGCGCTACCTTCCTGTTTGCAATTGGCAGTCCATCCAGCTTCCTCAGTTGCCCACAAATTGTGGACAAGCCTCTTGAGTCAGAGGAGACAAAATTATCTCCCATCTTATCTGGCTGCTTTGCCCTAACCATCCAATATTACCCAAATCTTCTCCAGACTGAATCTGAGCCCCCTGGCTTCCACCCTACCACATTCTCATTAAACTATTGTGATCCAACTCTTAGTTAAAGATGGCTTGTCACTGCACCAACCCCTACACCAGGGCTGAGCAAGATGAGGTCCGGGGACCAGATCCAGCCCACCTGACACTTTGATCCAGCCTGCAGACTGCATCTGGCCTCTTTGTGTTTATATCCTGCTGCCCGTGCCACCAAGTTTCCAGGTGGTGACTCAGGCAGCAGGGTCCTATGTAAATGGCTCATGGCTAACAGTCACAGGGCTGCCCCAGCAGGGACCGGAGCCACAAGCCCTTTAAATAGCTGTAGCAACCCCAGACAGCTGCCAGGCAACGCATTAGTGGGGCAGAGAGCCGCGAGCTCTTTGCTGTGTTTTTTTTTAATTCAAAGCCTCCAGGCCCAGACAACTCTGGGGCTAGTCCCTAGCCCCACCCCTTCCACTCCAGGCCCCTCCCCTTTCAGGGGTGGAACTGGCCTGTGATCAAAATTCATTAAGTGGCTCCCCTGCAAAAATTATTGCCCACCCCTGACCTACATTCAATCCCTGTTTGGTTTACTATAACTTTTGTTGTTTCCAGCACAAATACCTGTCCCCAGTGGAAAGTATGAATTAATGAGAATACAAATTTCCCCAGACGTGTCTTTGAACAAAACCAAAAGGGAGTTACAAATACCATCACATTGAATTTCCTTGTTTTAGTCAGACTGAATGATTGAGGGTGCTTTTTCTTTTTCATTATTTGCAGAGTGCAGCCAAATGCTTATTGTCTTTACTAGTGCTTATGTCCTGGATTGATATGTCAGGGGGCTAGAAGGGGCCTATCAAGTTATCTTACACTGTACACACTTTGGGGCAGGAGCCATCTTTTTCCTGTGTGTTTATACAGCACCTAGTGCAATAGGATCCTAGCCTGCAACTAGAGCTGATAGGGGCTACAGAAATACAAATAACAGCAATAATCTACTTCAGTTCCCTTTATCAAGCAGGAAGGACTGTATCCTGTCATGCAACCACCTTTTAACTTTAACTTTTAACACCCATATGTGCTGTGTACTTTACCTACAGGTTTGGTGCCTTGGCAATGAAAGCAGATACCACATAAACAGGACAGTGGATGGTTCCACCTTTTCTGTAGTTATCCCCTCCTTAGTTCCTGGTGTTCGATACAGTGTGGAAGTAGCAGCAAGTACTGGGGCAGGCCCTGGAGTGAAAAGTGAGCCACAGTTTATTCAATTAGGTAAGCCTTCTGGTAAATCTGACTATAAATTTGGTGCTTTGTTTATTTTGCCTTTTATGGATCCAGAAATATTTACAAGTCAGGCACAACACAGAGTGTTGTTTGAATTTTAAAATAATGAGATTGGTATTTGTGGTTTTGGATATGTACTGGAACTGGATTCTAAAGACGCTGCTGTAACAGCCTTTCTCAAAGATTTGCTGTATAATGGCTGATGCATCAGAGGCAGATGCGTGAGGAAGCAGACAGCTGGTCTGTGCGGGGAGCTGTTTTTTAAACTGGCTCCTCACGTGGACTGGCTCCCGCCTATCATCTCATGCTGCTGCCTCTGATACAGAGGCAGCAGCACGGGGCCGGGGGAGGAGGGTAGAGGGCTCCCTGGGAGTGGCCCCACCCTTGGGGACTATAGACTAGTCAAGTAACTAATAAGAATTCTTGCTGTTACTTGACTATTCTATTACCCAATATCTAACATCCCTAGTAAGCACATTGCCTTTGGGGATGCTGAAGAAGTATTGACCAGAGAATCCCTTGGTATGTATGGCCTTTAAGAGCACATAACAGTTGCACATGTCTTAACAAGTTGTGCTGGCTGGTGTTGAAGGAAGTGTCACAAAATCTTTTTCTCATTTTCCTCCTTTGGGGAAGGTTAGCACTCTTTTGAGTACTGTCCTTAAGCAAACTTTGTGTTCTATACAGCAAAGATTTTTCTAGTACCTGAGGACATACAGCTCCCTGTCTTCTTTTTGTACCCATGCAGGAGCAGGTATAATCTGTGCTGAAATTTGCAGCCCCACTTCTGCAGCTATACACCAAGTCAAAGGACTGGAGCAATGTAAAGGGCTTTAACAGCCTTGTAACTATATTTGGAAGGATGCCCATAGCACAGATGCAGTGTAAGACAGCTTTTGGGCTCCCTTCTGAGAACCCCTTTTTAAACTCTGGGAGCAGAAAGAACATGTGGGGACCACGCTATGTAGATTCTGAGCAGTGCTGTGTTGCATAGGGCATCCTGGAGGGGCTGCCATAACTCAAACAGGCCCCGAGGACTACCTAAGTTACATCAAGGAGATTCCTGAGCCAGAGCATCTCATAGTTGTGTGAGTGGTAAAGTGGCTTAAAATTGCCTTGCCTTGCTCTGTGTTGTGTGCTTGTGCCTCTTAGAGGCTCACCCTTAGAATCTCATCCATGATTCTAGGATGTGCTTCCAGAGAAGGAGTGAAGCAGTGTGGGATAAATGGCACCATTACTTTCCAGTAGCTGTTCTGAGATTATAAAACTTAACTTGCTGATGCCATCAAGCGCCTTTCATCACTAACACATTCATTTAGAGGGAGAGAACATTTGCCCCCCTTTTGGGGGCATGAGGCAGTGGGCGAGGATGCAGTTCATATAATGTTTGGGGGAATTGCCAGTTCTTGTATTTATATGCAAGATGAACTGCATTCCTGCAGTGACCAATTTAACAAATCTGTATTTCCTTCTTAGAGCCAAGCAATTTAAATCCTTTGCTTTGTCGATTTCTGAATTAGTATGCTGCTGCCTTTATTAAACTGATTACACATTCCCTGTGTGTATATCAGATACAATGTATTATTTGTATATTCATTTACATTTTTGGATTGTCTCTCACATTTAAATCAGATTTAGATCTTAACCTATATAATTCTTGATTAAAAATTTAGGAATAGATTGTGACTAGCCCTAAAACTTCCCCCTTGGGATTTAACTAAGCCTACCCATACCACACCATCTCCCCTGCCTGCACAGTTGCATTAGAACTACACAGATCTTGCAGTGTTCTAAATGCTATCTCATGCCAAGAAATTAGTGTGTGGACCTTTGGCAAGGCAAGTGAGTAACAGTAAAGTGCACCCATTCCATGCTACAGAACATGACCCCAGAGAACCATTAATCCCTTTAATACTGAGCTCCACCATAGTTTCTGTGCAATGATGGTGTTCAATGGATGGCAGCTATGAAATTTTGACACTCTATTGGTTTGCTGATTGCAGCACGTTCTGTCCAGTGTGCAATTTGCATGAGGCATCTCAGATGCAGTTAATATTACTCAAAAAACATATTAACCTGAGTGAATACATTTTATGAATTTATTTCTTAAGAGATTTCTATGAAATAATTACAAATGTTAAGTGCTTTATCCAACCAGTGAATGTCTCAGGTGTACAAAATACAAAAAACGCTTATTGCACTTTCATTTCTCTAATCACCCACATTAAGAGATGTGATTTGTGAACTAATTAAGATGCCTTTAATGATATTATTTTGTCAGCCACTACAAGTAACCTTCCTAATATAATATAATATAATATAATATAATATAATATAATATAATATAATATAATATAATATAATATAATATAATCATTTAGGCCTGCAGTAGACTATCCAAGGTGGCCTGTTTTGCCCATTCAAAGCCCCATTGAAGTCAGTCAGGCTGTGCATGGCTGATGCGCTCCTCTCATATGCAGTATAGTTTATATTTGTAGCCTAAAAGTGTCACTTTTCCATTTATGACACTGTATATAACTAGAAAGAACGCAAAAGAAAATATTCATAAATTGATGATTTCTGACCAAAGAATTTTCTGATTTCAAAGGCAAGATGCAAACAATAAAGTGATATTCACACAATATGTGTTTCTGTGTGTGCACATGGGCTGTGTGGAGTTATTGCAAATTCAAGCTTTCATAACATAGGAAATGTCAGATTAATGGTTGTCTGTGCAACCTTAATACTCGCTTCCCTTTGACCAACTATCTTGTACACTGAATGATGCTGAAGTCCAGTACAATAAACAGTACCTGATTGTACTGTGATTCTGGCCTAACTTTTGACATGGACATCTGACTAACTCAAATCATGCTGGACCGCGGATTGCTGAACCAGAGAGTGCCAGATTAGAGATGGTCAACATGTAGTCCATTTTTAAAAGGCGAAAGATAGAAACCAGTTCTGTTTGTTACAGCTGTAACAACCGTGCATCTTATATCATCAGTGTTTAAACCCTAAAACTTCCACATAGCAGCACAGATTGCTGGTACTTGAAGAACAGATCTAATTACGTCAACGGACAGTGGGGAAAGGCATTTTGGGACTAGGAAATATGCCAGTTCCAGAGCGTGGTATAGACAGCCTTCTCCAGCAGCTCCTAGGTATTCTTAGTGCAGTATGCTATTGCAGCTCTGGCAGAAGTGTGAGCCTGGCCTTAGAATGTTCACATTTCCTTATTATGTTCTCATACTGCCAACATTTACCTGGATGAACCAGAGACAAGGGTAATAATATGGTGATTTTCAACAGTTTGTCTCAGCTAAACCTAAATGGAATTTCATGGAGCAAAGAAAAGGCATTTTTCTAGCCCCAGGGCTTTCTCCCTGCCTGATTTCAAAGGCTAGATGCAAACAATAAAGTGATAGAGCTTCTAAATCAAAAGGTTACAAGAATCTTTTATAATGGAAAATGTTAGCAACATATACACAGAGGTCACTATGAGCTTCTCTTTATATATATATATATATATATATATAAAATATGTACATGTGTAGACTGCTATGGCTGCACAAAGCCATATTATATATATATATATAATCTTGATTGGCCTAGGGGTTGGGGAACAGCAGAGCAGCCAAGGGCTCCACTGGCTTGGTGGGTCATATCCGTCCTTGGAGGCCCCTTTGCCCACCGCTGTCTTAGGGCTGTGTAAATGTTATTGATTCTATGTTGTAGTGTTCTCTTTTTGGAGGGGGGTTGTGGGGTATGAGGTGACTTTTTTCCTCATTATAAATATTTCTTTAAAAGTATGAAAGAGAAATATTTAAACATCAAAAAAATTAACATATGAAGAACAATAGATGAACAGTGTTTTCAATTAAAATTCACTTTTTTTTGTCAAAGAAAACATCTTTTTCAAATGATAGCACCATTGTAAAAATAGCAAATTTAGTTGTTTTGAAATTAGAATGATATCACAGTTTTCAGCTGCTTTGAGACAAAAGATGAGAGATATGGAGTGGCAATTTTAATTCATTAGTCACAGTACACTTTTTACAGTTAAACCCATCTGGCACTTGCATGGAACCTCACTTTGCTATCTCCATAAAATTTGAAGTTACCCAATTTAACCTTGCACAAATAACCATGAAATCTATAAACCTAGCAGACACAAAGGGTGTATTAGTAAGAAAAGAATAGGTCTGGTTGGTGAACTTTCAGTGTCTGAGTGCTCTTAGGATCACAGAAGATAAAAGGGCTTGTTACATGAAATAAAACTTCCAGTCAACAAACAGTCAAAGACAGTGTTTTCTTGTGAAAATATGAATTCACCCTGGATGCCATGTAGCATGAAAGCTGAAATTCTGTGGAAAAAAAAGCCAAGGAAAAAAAACTATTAATAATTTAACCATTCCGCATTTATAAACGTATCCCTTTCCCAGAGCAATTGTTTTTCTACAATATGGTTTGTTTTCCCTATAATTGGTAGTGTCATTTTCTCTTTTTCTTATATTTATATTTATTTCGGCGGGAGGGGGGAGAACTTGTTATGATTGAGTTCACCTGACAGTGCTTACAGCATTTATGCTGGGGGGTTTTAAGTAACCTGGCTTTCATTTCCCTCGCTGATGTGAATTAACAGAATTTGATAAGGCCACCTGAACAAACAAAATATTTCTCTTCTAAAAGTACCAATTGCAGGACCAGATTCTACTCTCTTACTCACACTGAATAGTACCTAAATCCTTGACTCTTTGAAATTAACATGACTGCTCAAAGAGTTAGGTTATTACACCATGTGAATGATATAAGGTATCCTTCATCATGAAGGATGGTTTCAGAATCTGGCCCTCAATTTAAGAAGCAATTATACAGATCACTCAGCTCACAAATTTGCAAAGAGCACTCCTTACTGCTAAAAATCAATGTACTTGGATGATAAAAATGTAGCAAAGTGTCTTAATTTTTAGTAACCTCAGTGCAGTTATAGGATAGTGTTGAGTAAGATAGTCTAAAACAGTGTTATAGAAAGTATTTACAGACATAATATGTGGAAAGAAAAATTTTCCACAATATGTGGAAAGAAACCAAAAGTTTTTGGTTAAAATAATAAATATCCTGTATATTAAAAATTACAACTCTTATATATTTAACAATAAATGAAAGCATTTTCAGCTGTTCTTTTTTTCCATTTCTAAATTTGAGTAGCTGATGACGGGTCCTCTGCTTTTTCAAGTAGTAGGAAAGACCTATTTGATTATGTTTATTGCATTGTTCCTTTTTTTGGCGTATTTAATATCCCTTTCCAATAGTCCTTCTTGCCTTTTCATATCTATAATTTTAAGGACTAGCTTGTCCGGCTATGCTAAGTTGGTAGAATCAGTTACTTTATTCACTCACTTCTTTAGCTAGTCTTGAATTTTCAGTCTTCTCGGATTGAGTTCAAAATAAGACTGTGAGGGGAAAAAAAGAGACTGTGTAACGTGAGACTCAAGTCGCCTGTCAGAAACTGCTGAATTTAAAAAACATGTCTTCAGTATTCACCTTATATAAATCTGTTTTGAATTTGTAATGCTTCTATAATTTTCACTCCTGGGGAAGTATGTATGTGCTCATGTAACTTGTTTCTAAGCTTTTGTGGAATCGTGGGAACAGACATTTCCAACACATTCGTGGTTTCTATTGGCTTTTATTTTTAAATGTAATTTGAAATAATATGATGAAGAAAAGATGAAAAAAATATAGACTAAAAACTTGAATTCAGCTTTTTAACTCCGTATTAGTCACCTAGGTAAAAGAGGCCTCATTTTCAGAAGTGTTAAGCATCAGCAATCATGCTAAAGTCAAAGGAAGTTGAGGGCAGGGAGCATGCTGTGTTTGTAAAGCACTTAACACAATGGGCTCCTGATCCATGCCCAAGTCTGGTGGTTGCCTCAACAGTACAAATAATAAGTAATGATACTAGTTGTTTACAGGGCCACTGGAAGGGACGGGGGGAGAGAGGGCCGGGTAAAGGGGGCAGTTGTCCCAATGCCGGGAGATTCCAGTTCCTGGCTGCCACCACTACTACAGCGGCAGCGGAACACTCACCCACTTTGAATTACAAGTAGAACAATGCCCTGCTTGGCTCTGGGGGGGGGGAAGGGGGTGCTGCAGTGTGGGCCACACTAGGGGCTGAGTGCCCTTGACCCCACCCTCTCTGCCATTGGGCACCCCTTCTGGCGCCATGGAGCAGGGCCTCCCAGCTTGCCCCGGTGCCTATGGTGGCTGTGAGCACCTCTGGTTGTTTAGCGCTTCTGAAAATCAGGCCAGTTTTACTTGGGTGCCTGAATATGGATTTAGAAGGACAACTTTGGGTGCTCATGTTTGAAAATTTGGGCCTCAGTATTTTTAAATCACTGTCTAGAATTATTATTATTACTTACTAAGAATAATAGCACATTTGTTTCTTACAACTGCACGTCCAAATTAATCAGAGATTTTTGGTACCTTTTTAGATTCCCATGGAAACCCTGTGTCACCAGAAGACCAAGTCAGCTTAGCCCAGCAGATTTCAGATGTTGTAAAGCAGCCAGCTTTCATTGCTGGCATTGGTGCAGCCTGTTGGATTATTCTAATGGTTTTCAGCATCTGGTTATACCGCCACCGAAAGAAGAGAAATGGACTCACTAGTACTTATGCTGGTATAAGAAAAGGTGCTGTATTACATCTCTTGATTTGTTAATTGCTGAATTAATATATACTCACCTTTATAGCTTTTGAACTGGAAATATCTTACTCATCTCAGGCCCACTGAATAGCTGGGCTCAGTCATTGAATAATCAGGTAGGTTTTGTATCAGCTACCCCAATACAGAGCACATGAAAATTTTGAAAAATGTAGCATGTGACTTTTCATTAAGAACCTTAATCCAATTAACTAGGTTTGCTTTTTATTTTAAATATGAATTTAGTGCTGACGGCTGTGTCTAGGCTGATAGAACAGGGTAACAGCAGGGCAGGTTTCCTCTTGCTGCCCTGCCACTGAGCTACAAGGCTGATCTGAAAAAGGATCAACTGGATGGTAGTTTGAGCCAGTTAATTGCCCACTATGGAGAATGCTAACAAAGGCAGCTCTAGGTGTCAGTTATAGAGTGCTTTTGTGAATGTGTCCTCACACATACTAGTGGGAGAGGTAAGGTGGCAGTTTGAGAAAGCAGAATTGATGAAAATATATTTTCAAGGGCACTTTTATCAGTGTTGTTGCAAGACTGCCCTATTAGCTTGCAGATTCCCTAGGCAGTCTGCCTACAGCCTATATTCAGAGTTATGGTATATCCAAAAATGTTAGGATTGGCTCCAGCTTCTAGCCATATTCGCTTGCATATTGTTATCATTTATGTAGTATCGTTGCGGGGGGCGGAGGGAGCATATTGCTTTACAATTGGTCACTGTAATAGAAGATAAACAGAATCCCTGTCCTGAAGATCTTCTGGCCTAGGAGTGATTTTCATTTACTTCAGTAGACCTGGGATTCATTGGACCCTAAAGTTACAAATGGGTACTATACTGTACAATGTATTAGAACTCAAAGCAGTGCCATATAGGCAATTACAGCCTGAAGATCATAGAGACTGGAATGATTCACAGAATAGGCGAGTTTCTGGTAGCTTTTAAATGGAAGAGGAGGAGGGCTCTGGATGTTAGATAATTAAAAGACCTAAAAGGTAGTATGAATGTGGCACATTTATTATATTTTTAAAGACAGGCACAAAATAGCATCCTCAGTCATTGTAGAGGTGAATGTATGCTGGGGATGAGCAAGGAGGCAGATCACACACACACATATTTTTGACATATAGTAAATAAGCTATTGCTATGAAAAAATAGTGTTTGAGATGATCAGGCAAAGGCTTGAGGGGTGGGAGGAATCATATCTGAATATAGGCACTGCCATCTCTAGGCTAAATACAAACATGGTCTTTAAAAAACAACAATTGTTTCTTAAGGTCCCTGATAAAAGATTGGCCACTGTCATTTTAGAAATGGGTCTAGAGAAGAATTCAGTGTTTTCAGTGCTTCTATGCTATTAAAGCAACACATGGATTGGCAAAATATAGGATTGCTAATTTCAATAGAGATGCAGCCATGTAAACGAGGGTTGAATTTCACCTTGGATTTTGTTTCTTAGAGAATATTCATATGTCAGAGAACTGTATTCCCTGCATTAACCTGCTCTTTTTGTTTTACTAACAGCATGCCGCCACAGATTCTTTCAAACTAATATCACTATGCTGTTGTCTTAATTTAGGTTAAATAAAAAGCATAAAATATACATTTTAAATAGTTATTTAGTAGTAGTAGTAGTAGTAGTAGTATCAACATGTGTTGGTGTATCAACATGTGTTGGTGTTCCATTCTGTTGTGGATTATTAATTTCTGTGGAAATACCATAATTATACTTCTCAATGCTTCAGGAGGGGAGGGGGACCTCTGATAGAAACATTTGCAAAGGTAGAACTGAAGTCTATGTTACCAATTGCACTTGAAGTAAAAACAGCATCTTTGGAGAAATAGAAATCAATGAAATAATCTACCACTCTGCGGTATATTGTCATAAATGTTGAATGTCCACACTGAGTAATAGTGAACTTTTATTAACTTATTTTTTTTTAAGATCTAGCTTGAGGCTTGACATCTGTTAAAATACTTCAGTACCCACACACTTATTTATTGCACAAGCAACATAAGGCACCCAGAAGAGTTTATTAATGGATGCTCTGAGAATTAAGTTGTTCTTTGGTGTGTTAGCTGTAAAGATTTCATTTAGTTTGACCTCTTTTTCATCTCTTCCTCAATTCTTTAAAAACTAAGCCAGTTTTAGTAGTTAGCTCACAGGGAAAAAAAGTAATGACAAGGACTATTCATCTTTTTCTCGTGTCCTTGTGATTGTAAATTAATGTGAAGACACTTCATTCTTCCTTGAATAGCTCTAGTTTTAAATGCACCTTTTTTTTAAACGAAAGCTTGTTACTATGGCTCTGTATTTTTGAATGTAGCTAAATTACACTGACTGTGTGAAAAGCCCTTGCTGAAAGAAAACACAATAGAATTCCTGAGATAAAGACAGCTGTGCTACAAATGAAGCCTGCAATGGGCAAAAATGCTTGGAGGCTTTCCGGTTTTATTCAGCGTTACATGCTTGGAAATAAATTGGCTTAATAAGAAGTGACAAACATACAGTATACTCGAACTAATACTTTTGGGTTCCAAAGAAGCTCTAGGGCCCTAATCCTAAAAGAAATCAGAACTATCTGCACTGTAAAAAATATATTAAGCAGTTTGAGCATCTAAATCGCTTAGCCAACATGCTGTCTTAATACAGCAGGTCTGCTAATAAATTCCAGTCCACAGATGTCTTTTAGTGAATATTCTGTTGCATCTCTCATGTTTTTCTTTGTTTTACTTGGAATCAAGAGGGAAAACTAACCTTTTTCCTTCAAGAGTACAGAAATGATATGCTAGAATTAAACAGAAGGGGGAGTATGTCCTGTTGGGGAGAGTAGATGCTAGTGCACTACATTTGGATTAGAAACCTTATTGATTCAATTAAGATTTATAGTAGCAGCAAGAGTGAAGGTTTTCAAGGAGTGTTGTTGTTCCACTGCTAACCTTTCCAGTTGAAGTCATGGGTTGAAAAGTAGAAAGGAGTTATAATGGGAAAGCTAGCTTATATAAATAAAGTGGGGGGGGGAAGGAGAATGCACTCTGATTTTGTCTATTCCTTCCTTTTCCACAATAGCAAAATAATATTATATTACAGCTTTAATATATTGTAGCGCACTTATTATGATGAAGTATGGGACCTTATTTCATTATTTAGTGAACATACACTAAAGCAGTTATTTTTATGGTTCGCTTTTTGTTTCTTTAAAGGGACATTGTTCTTTTATTGAATACTTAAGTGTTCCTATTAGTTCAGTGTAATGAGCATCTACTTTCTGTAGATAAGATTCAAGTAAGATGCTGATAAGGTTAGTTAAAGAATTTATCATTCTGTGTTTTGAAATGATTAACAGGGTAGAACTTTTGTTTATACTATGATTTGAGGCAAAACATTAGATACTAAACTGAATAGGGTCATTCAGAGGCTAAACTACATTCTGTTCTTCTTGTGAGCATATAGTAAATGTTATACTTTTAGAAAATGGTACCTGTGAAGACAAGCTTCTTTCTGAAATTTGCTTTAATTCTTATGTCAGTATGACTGAACTACTGGGTTAGTTATTTGTTTTAAGTTCAGCTGTCTGCTTGATTTGTACTAATATGTACGTTACCCTTTCTCTCTTCAGCTTAATAACCAATTTGTATTTTGTTTTGATTTTTCAGTCCCGTCTTTTACCTTCACACCAACAGGTATATATTTGCACTTTTCCCCACTCCTTTGTTAGTTTGG
The DNA here is from genome assembly GCA_019425775.1 of Rafetus swinhoei. Classification (NCBI taxonomy): domain Eukaryota; kingdom Metazoa; phylum Chordata; order Testudines; family Trionychidae; genus Rafetus; species Rafetus swinhoei. The sequence continues at coordinate 180,642,823 of CM033437.1, read as the reverse complement.
CATGTATGTGTGGTGTTATTTCTGTTTTTCTAATATAACCAGCCCAGCTGTTCTGAAAACAAAATATGAAAATGCATTATTTCTAGTGACAGATATAATTGCAGTATTCTTTAAGATGAAGTAGCTTCCTTATTTTACTTCCACATATTTTAGAAATTATCACTGCTATGTGCAGTTGAGGTTTTGTTTGTTTGTTGATACCATTTCATCTCCCTCAATTTCAGTGTTTATAAGCCCACCCATATAACTTTTTGGTGTGAGATTGTCAGTTCTCACAGGTCTCATGCTGTACAGGGATCCAGTAGTGTGGACTCCTGCACTTAAAAGGTATCCCATTAATATGAAAGGAGCTACTTGGGGTGGGATGGGGGCAGATTTCGACACCACTAGATCCTGACACCATATCAGGATTGTGGTCACAACATGAAAGGGAAACCTCTGAAGGGCACTCTTGTATATTCTACAGGGAGCAGCAGCAATGTTGGAGAATCAATGGCTATGTCTATACTGCCCTTTCTTGTGCCAAAAAATATGCAAATGAGGCAAAGCGTGGAATATCACCATGCCTCATTTGCATAATTAAGGAGGCTCCGTTTTTGCACAAGAGGCTTTTGCACAAAAAGGAGCCATCTACACAGCTCCTTTTTGTGCAAAACTCCCCTCTTGTGCAAGAGCCATTCTTCCTGAAAAAAAGTGGAAGAACGGCTCTTGCGCAAGAGGGGGGTTTTGCGCAAAAGCCTCATGCGCAAAAACGGAGCCTCGTTAATTATGCAAATGATGTGCGGCGATATTCTGCACTTTGCCTCATTTGCATATTTTTTACGCAAGAGAGGGCAGTGTAGGCGTAGCCAATTGGTGTTACTCTTACCTCTAAAATTGAGTGTTGAAACAGTGTTCTAGCATGGCATTAGAAAGCATTATGTTGTAGGAGTTGTCAACTTTTTGGAAGAGGTGTAACAGCAGTCTTTGACTGTGGTCATTAAAGATTTCAGAACATTTTTTTCATATTTAATTCTGGTTTCCTGGCCCAATTTCAGCCTAAATAATTGTGTTTTGCCTCCCTAAATATTCTCGCCTCCCAGTATCAACTGGATATGCCGCCTTTTCTTCCTGTCCTGAAGTAGAGTGGTGGATGTGCAGTGTTAAAACTGATGCCTTGTTTTAATGCAAAACGGTTGCATTTCATGTGAAGAATAAGAAAGGATTTGAAATAATTGTCTTTTCTTTTGTTCTCACTCTTTTTCTCTCTCTTTTGTAATCTATAAAACATGTCCATCACACAGGCCATGATCCAAAACCCACTAAAGTCAATGGGAATCTTTCCACTGACTACAACGGACTTTAATTCACGGAGGTTAGGTCCATCAATGACTATTAGCCAAGATGGGTAGGAATGGTGTCCCTAGCCTCTGTTTATCAGAGGATGGAAATGGATGACATGGAAGGGATCACTTGATGATTACCTGTTCTGTTCATTCCCTCTGGGGGCATCTGGCATTGGCCACTGTCGGAAGACAGGATACTGGGTTAGATGGACCTTTGGTCTGACCCAGTATAGCCGTTCTTATAGAGTTCAAGCCCATAATCTGAGTGTAAGTGCTATGTTTATAATAGGATGTTAAATTTAGGTTAATTTAGTAATCAAGTAGTAGATAGAATTTTTATCAACTACTCAATTACTCGATAGGGGAAGGCAGCCCCGCTCAGTCCCGGCTTGTGCTGGGACCAAACCCCGCTTCAGCTCTCCAATTTAAAAGGTAGTAGGAACCAGACGGACAGCCCCCTGGCTCCTGCTGCATTTTAAATTGCAGAGCCACAGCAGGGTTTGGTCCCCGACCCGGCGCGACCAGGGACTGAGGCAGGCTGCCTGCCCACTGGGACAGGGACCAAAGCTGCGTCTCTGCAATTTAAAACGCAGTAGGAGCCGGGGGTGGGGAGGCAGGCTGCCAGACTCCTACTACATTTTAAAGTGCAGAGCCACAGTGGGGTTTAGTCCCAGCACAAACTGTGACTGAGCGGGGCTGCCTGCCTAGCTGGTACCAGCCCCTGATTGCAGGGGGTCCCAGTAGAAACTTGATTAGCATAACTTCATTAGCATAAACATGGCCACCGCTTTTTTTCAAAATGGAGCTTTTTAAAAAAAAAAAAAAAAAACGGCAGTCTAGACGTATATCTGTTGAAAATAAACCCTTTTTCGACAGATCCTGTAAAACCTCATTTTTTGAGGAATACAGGATCTGTCGAAAAAGGATTTATTTTCGACAGATCTGCTTCTAGACTGCCGGGGAGTTTTTTGGGTCTTTTTTTTTTCCGAAAAAGCTCAATTTCAAAAAAAAGCGACGGCCATGCTTATGCTAATGAAGCATGGGCTATTTGAATCCCTGCTTCATTAGCAATTTCGAAGTGCTTGATTTGAATCCCTCTGTCGACAGAGGGATGCAGTCTAGACATAGCCTGATAGAGGCAGCAAAGGGGGAGCAAAGACAGTACTGGGGGGAACCTTGCTGCCTCTAATATGGGGGGAGGAGAAGAATGCGAGTAGTCGATTCAACTGCCCGATAAGCTTAAGTAGACTAATCAACTACTCTCTTACATCCCTAGTTTGTAACAAAGCATACAATTTAATAACAGCTATTGAATAGTTTCTCAGGCAGCCATTAAACCGTGTTGAGTCCATTCAGCCATCTTCCTCAGGCAAAGACCTGGGTGTGTAAACAGACCTTTACTATGCCTTACTTGAAGGGTGTGTTCTGAGATGTAATTAGTTAGAGCTACATTCTTAATCATATTTGAGTAGTATCTTACATCACAACTAATTTCTTTGATTTTACTCACTACTCAACATGAGGCAAGGTGCTAGAACCTGTCCCTTAATATTTATGCATTGGAAATCAAGAGTGGAAGCACATGCAAATTATTATTTTTTAATTGTTTTGATGTACAATTTCTAGCATAATCACAATGTGACATGTTACTCTGTGGTGTGTTTTAGATCACACTAAAAAATGTTAGAACATAACAGTATTGCAAGTCATAGCTACAAAATCAATATTAAGAATTGAGAGGAAGAAATCTGAAATACACAATGTAAAAGTTTTTTTAAACAATCTTCCTTTTTCTATACACTAGAATCTTAGTAGTTAGTTTTATTCAGTTGAAATGGCAACAGGATTTTTTCTGTAGCATTACCTTCAGTAAAAGACTTACCTGTAGCATTGCTTCCTAAGGTTTTAATCCTGTTATTGTAATCACTGCAAGCATTTATCTCTCCCTTGCAGACTCCCAGCTTGGAGTTCTTTTAAAGAGCAGAATTTGGCTGCTTTTTTAAACACATTCCTAGCTAGAAAATGCATAGCTGTAGAATCCATCAACATTTGCAGTGGAGCTAATCTCCTTAACCCTTTGCCTAACCTACTGCAAACACAAGAATGGCAAATTCATAGCACTTTAAACTACTGATTTATGCCTCTTAAAAACTAATGTTTAACCATGATGCTTTCTGGAAAATACATGCAATTCATATCCAGAAACATTTTTTTTTTAAAGGAATCTGTATGTGTGCTGACTCTTACACTTTATTCTTAATAAAGTGTTAGCATAAACATCTCCTGATAATTTCAAACCAGTCAGACAAACTAATTTATTTCTTACAGTGAATAAATTAAAAATGTAGATGTAAAAATATTAAAGATATGATTGTAAAATTTTAGACAATAATACCTTTATAAGGACTTTAAATGTGACTATTGCATAATTGGGGGGAGGGATAGCTCAGTGGTTTGAGCATTGCTTTGATAAATCCAAGGTTGTGAGTTCAGTCCTTGAGAGGGCCATTTAGAGATCTGGGGCAAATCTGTCAAGGATGGTACTTGGTCCTGTTGTGAGAGCAGGGGACTAGACTCAGTGACCTACCTCTCAAGGTCCCTTCCAGTTGAGATGGTATGATTAGAATACAACATCTGTCAATAAGAGATTTTGCAGTAGGTTTTGATATAATGAACCATTGTTAACATCATAATGTCTGTGCTCTAAAATCCTGGTACCTGATTAATGTTATCAAGAAGATAATACTGTACAATAAAGCTCTAACATCTTTTAGCATCATCTACTCATTCATGAACTAAACGAAGTGACATAAATTCCTCCTTGAGTAATTTGCTTGAAGTCAGTAGAATTATATTAGGGATGAATTTAGCCTAATGCATTACACCATTTGGGACGGTGGGTGGGTGTTGATGTTACACAACAAATTTTAGTAATATGTAAAGCTTTTGTGGGACTTAAAGTCAGCAGCCAGGTGACCCATGTATGGCGTATAAATTTGCAAATGAAGGAATGACTGATGAGAGAGTAAGATTCGGTATTAAAGCAACCAATCTAAATTGAGAGAGTCAGTTAGATGGAAACAAAAGGAGATTTAAAAAGTCAAATATGACTATTAAATTATTTTCTGTTTTTATCTCTTCATATTTTAGTAACCTATCAGAGAGGAGGAGAAGCTGTAAGCAGTGGAGGCAGGTAATGACATGATTTATTTTGCAGACCGTAAGTTGGATGTAAATAAACTAAATACCTGTACATTGAGTACATTTATAACTGATGGTTTAATAACATTTAGGCAAATAGTTCCCCCTATTTTACTGATTTCAGAAAGAAAATATATGGCTTTTGAAATGTAGCTTTTGGTTCATTTGCAAAATTGAATCTTAACATTTTCAATCGAGTTGCTTTGTTGATCTGTTAAAAAAATGCATCCCGAAAACAAACAGCAGCAGAGGGAGCACTTTGACTTCAGAATACAAAGTTTACTGATTTAGCAGATGATTAAGGGAGTAAAAGTAATTAAATTGTGGCATTTATGAAGATTAAGAAATATAGCTGGTTTGTAGATACTACATAAGAAAAACACATCATGGAGGAAAAACTTGCTGAAGACAGCAGCACACAAGGGATTGTTTTTAATCTTGCAGTGAATGCAAAATAGTTAAATCATCACTTGCAAGAGAGAGAATTACATTGAAGAAATACAGAGATATAGGTTGTTTATTTATAAATGGTTCTTTGCTCTCAGACCTAGTTCAGTTCCAGGTTGAGGACAAAACTGAAATGTTTGCCTGTTTTAATTTATTGATTAATGAATGGCAATGTCACACACAATAAGCTCAAATTCCTGCACAGGGTGCTATTATTTCTTCAGAGGACAGACTAGCAGTAGGCAGAGAGGCATATCCTGCATGTGTCACTTCAATAGCACAGAAATCACGCTCAAGCAAACCTTTTCTCAGCATTAGATTTAAGACACAGTATGGTAGTGAGCTTTTAAATCTCATCAAACATCTGGATAAATATATTCCTACCCCTTCCCTCCCTTCTGCCCTGGGTAATGCCCTGTAGTCCTTACCTTGCAAAAATGTACTGAAATTTGATAAGGATTATATCTGCTGAGAAGGGTTGAAAGTGCTTTGGAGGATAGGATTATAATTCAAAATTATCTGGACAATCTGGAGAAGTGGTTTGAGATAAATAGGATGATATTCAGTAAGGACGAATGCAAAAAACTTAGGAAGGAACAATTAGTTGCACACATACAGAATGGGAAATGACTGCTTGGGAAGGAGTACTGGGAAAAGGGATATAGTGGTCATAGTGGACCACTAGTTAAATATGAGTCAGCATTATGACACTGTTGCAAAAAGAAAACTTAATTCTGAGCTGTTTTAGCGGGGGTGTTTTAAACAAGACATGAGAAGTAATTCTTCTTCTCTACTCTGTGCTAATTAGGTATTGTGTCCAGTTCAGAGTGGCACATTTCAGAAAAGATGGGGACAAACTGGAAAAAAATCCAGAAATGAACAACAAAATGATTAAAGATCCAGAAAACATGATCTAGAAGAGAAGACTGAAAGAACTTTGTTTAGCTTGGAAAAGAGAAGACTAAGAGGGGACATAACAGCTTTCAAATACCTATAAGGTTGTCACAATGAGGAGGGAGAAACTTTGTTCTCCTTAACTGCTAGTGATAAAATAAGAAGCAATGGGCAGCAAGGGAGATTTAAGTTGGACATTAGCAAAAAAGTTCCTGTCAGGCTGGTTAAGCACTAGAGTAAATTGCCTAGGTAGGTTGTGGAATCTCCATTACTGGAGACTTTTAAGAGCACATTAGACAAACAACAGGTGTGGTCTACGTAGTGATTTGTCCTGCCATGCAGAGGCATTCTTGCGCATGCTCAGAATACACAGTTGTATAGGGCACCACTGAGTCTTAATGTCCACCTACCTGCCTCTTCCTGTCCCTGTTCTGTGGCTCTGCTTCCTCTGGAGAGGATCTAGTTAACCTGAAAGTGAAAAAGCCTGCCAGACCTATTAGCAAGCTGGAACCTGTGACAGAGCCATAGTAATGGTAATGAAGCCATTTAACAGGCATTTCACACCCCAGATATATATACAGTCAGTTTCTGAATTTACTGTGTTAGTCTACAGGACCTTAGTTTATATTTTAAAAAAATATTTCAAACCCCCCCCCCCCCCCTCCTATACAGAATATAAAAGCTGCTGTCTTCTAATATTCTGAAGTAAATATAACTCAAAGTGAAGTACAGTGGAGTCCGGATTAACCGACACCTGGTAATCCAACACTCCGCTTTATCCGACCCTGCAGCTCCCCGGGACTTTGTCCCCGGGAGCTACAGGGTCGGATACAGTGCGGGCTGGGAGAACAGCCCCGCTTGCTGCCCCATCGCTCTCTAGGAGCAGCTGATGCCACTCCTGCCGGGGACGAAGCGGCCCCGGCAGGAGCGGCAGCAGCTGCTCCTAGAGAGCAACGGAACAGCTGATGCCGCTCTGCCGGGGACGCTTCGTCCGCGGCAGGAGCAGCATCAGCTGTTCCGTTGCTCTCTACAGTAGAGTCCGTATCATCCGACATATTCGGTAATCCGACCATGTGTCGGTCCTGTCTAGGTCAGATGATAGGGACTCTACTGTATTTCAAAATAGCATCCAATTCTGCTAATGCCTATGGATAATATTCATTCTCCTTGCACAAAGCTCAAGTAATTATTTCTCTGCAAAGGTTGAGGAGTATGGAATCCTCCCAACCTGTGGGAAAGCTGGGAGGCTGAGACAAACTGTTCTTGGTCACTATTCCACCCAGTGGGCAGGCATAGTGGCATCTATTGCCATATAATTTGGCACACAATGTTTCTGAAACCTGGATTGATGTTATGATCTCGCCATTCATTTTCCTCCTACTTGAGTATGAGTGAAGTGCATACTTCCCTTCTGCGACATTCAGAAAGTTCATGGTCAAAAGGAGAGCGCTTTTTTGGCTGTTCCAACCATAGCTCCCATACAGAGATCCTTCTTAGGACCTGAAAGGTGCAGAGTTTGTTATCCCACCCTTGTGTCCTGAGGTTTATTTTCAAATGATAAGCAGAGCGCTAGGTATGCTACGCACGGGAATGACAAATCTGCTGTACTGCCCACAAAACTAAATAACAGCACATTTATTTTATATATACAAAAATAAATAAATCCATGAAAATATGCTTGCCTTAGTACAAGTCTGACAGTAAGTCATGCCTCAGTGGCTCATATGCTTACTTGTCAGATGGCTCATGTAGCATGGTTTTATATATATATATATAGTTTATTCATATATTTGAAGTGCTCTTTGATATTGACAGACCAAATGCCTCATAACTAACTGCTGTAGCAGTTTTCATTCTCAATTTCCAATTTTAAAGGATTTCAGTTGAAAAAGCATTATATTCAATATTTTCACATTAGATATTTATTGTTTTTGGACTCAGTGATAAACTTTTGTTGTGTGGGGTTTTTTTTTTACTGCAGTAGCCCTTAAAATTTGTCCATTATGCCTGAGATAAATGTATATGTTCTTTTTTTTTTCTGTAGTATAACCCTCTAGTTCAGTATACCTATCTACTGTAGGAAATAACTTGAACACAGCAATGACTGAAATTATCTAATTTCAAATACTTACTTAGTTATCAGTAGCAAGTATCAGATTTTTAAGGGTTACTTCTGTATGTGAAGCTTTGCAAAAAGCACAATGATGTCAGTGGAAAAAACCAGTATGTGCTGAATGTTCTGTAGAATATTCATTAAAGTTTATTTAGTGCTTACTAGAAAACCTGCAATAACTTGGAACCATGCAGCTGGAATACAGATCTTTTAGCTGATGACATGATATATCATCCAATATGCAGCCAACATACAGCAGTGAAGACTTGTGATCTGATTATCAAAGATGCTGAGCATTCACAATTCCGGTGGACTTCAATAGGTGCTGCTAGTGTTCCACAGTTTTTATGAAAAATAATTTTTTGAGAAATTTTCCAATTTTCAACCAGCATCCCACCTCTGTTTTTGTCATTGATATTTTCTCTCCTTTTGCTTCCTTTTTTCTTCAGTCCTTTCTCATGCTTCTTTTCGTTTCTCCACTTTCCCCCATTTTTCCATGTTGCCAGTTAAAATTAGGGAAAAACTGAAAAACCCTAGTGTTTGGTTTTCAGATTTTTTATGAAAACCAGAAAATTTCATAAAATTCTAAATTTTCCACTTTTTCAGCTAACTCTACTATTTGTTTACACCCCTATGATGGTCAAATTATTTTGATGGTTTCTCTTTACCATAATTTACCAAAAAAAATCAATACTTTATTAGGATATCTGGGAGTCAGTATCCCAGTTCTTCTTGTTTCTGTGGCAAGGCAGGTGATTAGCAATATGCTAAGAGCCAAGATGAGTGGACATATACCAATTAAAATATATTTTGTAAGAGATGTAATAAATATGCATTGTCAGAACCTTCACTATTCACAATATAAACTTTTTCACACTAGACAGCCATTTCAGAAGAGCATAGGAATTGGTTTAATAACACAGTTGTTTGATTTATGAAATTACCAAACTTTGTCTTTTAAAGACCAGGACTTCTAAACATCAGTGAACCTGCCCCTCAACCATGGCTAGCGGATACATGGCCCAACACTGGGAACAACCACAATGACTGCTCCATCAACTGCTGCACCTCGGGCAATGGAAATAGTGACAGCAACCTCACAACTTATAGTCGACCAGGTTAGATACCTTTACTAATTAACAAAAGGCCTGTTTTACACTGACCTCTTACAAGCAGAGGCGAGAGCTGCTTTCCTAAATACTTAGATTTAATAACAGTCTCATTCATACATTTTTATTTCAGTCTTACAGTTTTAGTGCCTTATCGTGAATGTTGTACAGACTGTCCAGCATTTCATCAAACTGAGGATAAACCATAAAACGTTACGTGTTGGTGCATTCCCAGAGATTGATACTGGGGACCTCTAGAGATAAATGCAAGAGCTGCTTCATCTTGAGCTAAAGAGCCAAGGCTCTGTAGCTAGAGGCACTAACATCTTGTTTTGGTATGGAAGAGGACCTGGTTTTGCCAGTAGATTACAATACCACTTACAATTTTAAACTTTTGTGTTATATGCCACCACAGTTTAGAGATTATAGGGTCACATCCATTTCCCCCAACCAGCTGGTACATCATTTCAGATAATGGGCATGTACCTATAGCTCCTATTTCATTCTGTGCAGCTGCTAAACTTGGGTTTGCTGATTTTCAAGATGGTTTTACAGGTTGAACCTCTAAAATCTGGGACTGTCCGGTCCGACAACATCCATGGCCCAGCAGGATCACCGATATTGCTGGACCAGGGAGCCCCAGCTGGCCAAGTTCAGAAGCGCAGCCCAGTCTGGGCTGGCGGTGGGGAGCGCATCCCTATTGGGGCTGGTGCGGTGAGGAGCATAGCCCTGGCCAGTGCTGATGGCAAAGGGCGCAGCCCCATCTGGAGCTGGAGACAGTGGGGTCAGTGGCCAGAAACGCAGCTCAGGCTGGGGCTGTTACAGTGGGGAAAAGGGTGCGGCCCCAGTCAGGGCTCGTGGTGGGGAGCACAGTCCTGGCTGGGGTTGGTGGCAGAGAGTGCAGCTCCAACCAGGGCTGGAGTTATTGGGGCTGGCAGCTGGGTGCACAACCTGGACCAGCGCCGTAGGGGGCGCAGCCCTGCATGGGGCTAGAGGCAGCAGGGCCGGCCCCTGTCCAGGGCTGGCGCAGTGCCGGGATGTGGCCCCGATCAAGGCTGGCATAGCAGGGAACTGGAGGCATAGGCAAGTAGGAGGGAGCACAGCTCCAGGCGAGAGCAGAGCCTACAGCTGGGTGGGGAGCCTTAACCTCCCCTTGTCTGACAAACTCCATTGTTTGGGACCACTCAGGTCCCAACGGTGCTGAATAAGGGAGGTTCAACTTGTATTAGCCCTCCAATTCCTCTTGCTGCTACTGCAGCATTTTCCTACCAAATTACCTCTCTATTATGATGCTCACAAAATCATTGCACCTTAAACATAAGCTAAATGGTCCCATTAATTGATACAAATTTGGTTTAGTCCATGATAGGCCTAAACGTACTGTAAAACTAGGCATGAATGAACTCATTCTAGTCAAATAAGAAGGAACCTGATTTGGGTCCTAAAATTCAAACTGAACGGAACATTTCTTGAGTTTCTAAAGTCCAAATAAATTTTAATTCTGGTGCAGTTCTACACTTTGTGATACTGGCTTGGACCAGAAGTAGGAATGCCACAATGTTATTGAAGAGGTTTTCTTGAAATGACCAGAAACAAGAAATGCTTTATATAGCAAAGATTTTCCGTCTAGTTTTGCATATTTAGGCCTTTTGCTATTCACTTATTGCTATGCCAATCTTCTTCATTTGGGTGGCTGGCTGTTGGAGGTTTTTTTGTTTGTCTGTAAAGATTATATTACAAAGAATAACTAATTATGTTGAATGTGAAAAGCAAAATATAGATTTTAGAGATAAATTGAGGCTCTTAGTAGCAAGGATAACACAGGGATGGCCAAAAAAGTACCCTCAGTGGCTGAATATTTTAGAGGGAGACATTATGGCGTATAATGCCTGCTGCGCTCAGATGGTGCATGCTAGGTGTAATACATTTTTAAAAATGTGTAGCAAATCCTGCTTTACAATGTAACTGACATTCTCTTTACTCTGACCCAGTTGTACTTGCCAGTGAGTCAGGAGTGGGACTCCTTGGCCACACTCCTACCCAAGTAGACACATCCCTTCTTGGGCATAGAGCACTGCCAATAACAATGGTTGGCCTTCACTGCTTACATCCCCCATCATTTTGCAGTCAGAGTACGACTGCCTGCAATGTGGAAGCATTGGGAGGACATGGTGTTCCCGCTAGGTCTAATGTAATTACTGCAAGGCCAGCCATAAACTGATGATAGTCATTCATTTAGTCCAGTATTGTTTCTGACAGTGGCCAGTACCAGATGCTTCAGAGGAAGGTATGAAATTTCTAATAAGGGACTTGTGGAATAATGTGCACATGGATTATAAGTACCCAGATAGGAAAGGGATTTCTGACAATAACGGTCTATTTAGTCTAGCAGACAAAGTCATAACAAGGTCCATTGGCTGGAGGATGAAGCTAGACAAATTCAGACTAGAAAAAGGCACACATTTTTAATAGTGAGGGTAATAAGCATTGGAACAATTTAGTGAGGAATGAAGTCTGTTCTCCTTTAGTTTATTGTTTAATCACAGTTATCTCTCTAAATCTTTCTAAAAGATATGCTTTATCTCAACTTGAAGTTATGGGCTTCATGCAAGAATCATTTAGTAAAATTCTATGGCCCTTCTTACACAGGAGAATTGACTGTCATAATTGTCCTTTCCAGGCTTAATATCTTTGAATCTTCTTAGCCCCTTCAGTTTGCAGTTGTCTTATGTCCTGAAGCACAAAGGTTTACAGCCTTTATATAAAAAATGTGTAACTATAGACACTCCAATTAGCCATACATATTTCTAATATAATCTTGTAAGTATAGTGCTCATTGGGAACCCTACTTTAAAAGGACAGCTGCTTTGTAAAAGTAGGGAGGAATAAAAAATTCACTTTTGATAAAAATTTCTGTTATATAGCTAAGATGCTATTTGTACAGATAAATACTTTGTAGGAAGACATCCTAATTGGGTATAGCTTAAAGTTGGACCCTACAACAGTATGTACTTCACAAATTATTTTCCTTCGCAAAATCCGGCTGAAGAAGAAAGCAAATAATGTATTTCTAGAATGTTCCTAATAGAAAATCAAAATAAAGGAGGAGACATGAGCAATAAAGGATATACAGGAAGGTAAAAAAAATGAGGCATAAAAAGACAGAACTTTCATGAAGAGGAGGAAAAAGTAGCAGCATTGCTTTAGGTGATCATGAAAAAAATTAAAGGGAAATACAGAAATGAAAAAAACCTTATGTAACAAATGTCAAGAAGCTGAAGAGTATGCAGAGCAATAAATAAATAATGGCTCGCGTATGAAAGAAAAATATATCAAACAGTAAAATCTTTTTTTTAAAAATTGAAGCTGAAGGGCATGAAGTGTACAGTTAATAAGTTGTTTGTAATAGCATATACTGCTCACATCCCTTAACCATTGCAGTGGGGAGGAATTATTTTATTTTTGTATTTTACTGCTTTTACACAGAAAATGTATCCTGAAAGAACTGTGAATGTTAGAGAATGTTTTGGAAGTGTATATGTCTATTTCTTAGAATGTGGAGGTTAAATTCTGTAATGCTTACTTAATTATTACTCATTGATTTTGGCTAGAGTTTGCCTTCACCAAGGACACTGGGATTTGTCCTGAGGTAATCACCCAGCAGTTATATTTTGTTAAAATACAGCAACTGTCTTCTCGTGAACCGATCATCTGAAGAAGTGGACTGTGCCCACGAAAGCTCATGATACCATCTACATGTTTTGTTAGTCCATAAACTGCTACCAGACCATTTGTTGTTTTGCTCTGTGAGGGTATGTCTACATTAGCCCCCTAGTTCAAACTAGGGAGGCTAATGTAGGCATTCGAAGTTGCAAATGAAGCCCGGGATTTAAATATCCCGGGCTTTAAATATCCCGGGCTTTATTTTCATCTTCCCGTCCGGTCGCCATTTTTAAATGCCACTAATCCAGACTAACTGCCCGTGGCTACACGCGGCAGGGACCCGGTAGTTCGAATTAAAGCTCCTAATTCGAACTACCGTTAAACCTCCTTGCAGGAAGAATAACAGGTAGTTCGAATTAGGGCTTTAATTTGAACTACCAGGTCCCTGCTGCATGTAGCCGCGGGCAATTAGTCTGGACTAGTGGCATTTAAAAATGGCGACCGGACGGGAAGATGCAAATAAAGCTCGGGATATTTAAATCCCGGGCTTCATTTGCAACTTCGAATGCCTACATTAGCCTCCCTAGTTCGAACTAGGGGGCTAGTGTAGACATACCCTAGCAGACTAACTCGACTACCCCCTGAAGCTTCTACACATTTAATGGTCATTTTGTGCTGGTTACCTGTTCTGCTCACGTGTCATCTGGCATTGGCCACTGTCAGAAGACAGGATACTGGGCTTCATGGACCTTTGGTCTGACCCAGTATGGTCGTTCTTATGTTCTTTTATTAATAACTCCATATATGTAGATCTGCTTACTGTGTCATTAGCAGTTAGTTGGATATGAAGGGGAAACAGATCCTGTGAAAATCATGTTTATGCTAGTCACAGGGAAGGAAACAAGTTTCCTGGAAGACAGGCATGCTGTTCCAGCATTTAATACTGGGTCTGAGTTCTAGAATTATGGTTTAAATGTCTGCACAATGCTGGTTACTGTGAGACTATCTCTGAATGCTAACTTTGTGGCAAAGTACCTACTAGGAGGGTGAATTCACTCTTATTTATACTGAATAAGGTGCCAGAGGCAATAGTATGCATGACTAATAAGATCCAAAGTAATTATGAGAAGCATATGGTGCAGCCCTTGTTTTTGTGTAGTAACTTAAAGCTAAATAAAGTTCAATGGACTCTTTATTCATTCATTTATTTAAAAGTTATATTACTACAAACCCTTTTCTGCTTTACAGAATTAGGTCGTATCGCTGTGCACAAAAATATTTGTAAAACATATTGCACATGAAGAAATGGTGAGAAACGGAACAGAATGACCTTTTCTTTTTCCTTTCCTATGTGGTTAGCTGATTGCATAGCAAATTACAACAACCAGCTGGACAGCAAGCAAACAAATCTGATGCTGCCTGAGTCAACTGTGTATGGTGATGTGGACTTGAGCAACAAAATCAATGAGATGAAAACCTTCAATAGCCCAAATCTAAAGGATGGAAGATTTGTCAACCAACCTGGGCAGCCCACTCCTTATGCAACCACTCAGCTCATCCAGTCAAGCATCAGCAATAATGTTAACAGCAACAGTGGGGATACAAATGAGAAACACTGGAAACCTTCTGGTCAGCAAAAACAAGAGGTTGCACCCATACAGTACAACATTATGGAGCAAAACAAATTAAACAAAGGTGATGCGCTTTTAGGTTTTTTTACTCTTGTTTATTCATCAGATATCTGGTGCTGGGAGTCCAAAGCTTGTCAGGACTAGTAGACGTAGACCTATGTGGTGATCCTAGGCTTATTCCTTTGTAGATTGAGAAATTCCCAGTTAACAGTGTCAAAGAGTTAATTAGCACTACAATAACCTTTGAAGATTGAATTTATTATAACAAATAACTAGCTGCAACTTTAAAGAACATTAAATAAAATAGATTTTCATATGGCTTTGTTATTAATTTAAATTGAATAGTAGTTGCTTAATTGGTTAGAACAAAAACCAGATCTTTTATTCATCAGGCTGATGCATGGTAGTCACGTTTTACTCCACCTTAAATTTTAAATAGGTCAAACCTATCCTTATCAGTTGTGGATGGAGGCAGGCTAATTAAATCTACATCTTCATGTAAACAAATAGAATTTTTGCACATCAAACTGTACAACATTATATTCTGTTGTACACTGGGGACAGAAATGGACCAATCCAATTAATTTTAGCTATATTCCTAGTAAGCCTCCAACTCACATATTCAGAAAGAATACTGTGGGAAAAAATGGGATACTATATTTCCTTTCTCGTCCTGCCTGCAGTCTGTGGGTTTGGACACTAAAAATAAATTGATTTCAGTGTAAACTGAAACATCAGAATGTACTTTTGTGGCCTGAGGGGCATGTTACTACAATGTGATGGGTAGGACTTAAAAGAAATAGGTATGTGATTTCTTGCTAGTCTGCAGGCTACCATGCAACCTGCTTTAATAACCTGATTTGCAAAGAAGTATTTCTAGGAAGTGGATCCATTCTATCTGTGAAGTTTTTGAACAGATACTTGTAACTTGTGTGATCACGTAGTGATATTGAAAAGGTGTCCAGCAAAAAAGACATTTCATTACAGGTTGATTTCATATATTTCCTGCCTGACCTACTTACCACAGAGTGGTTGAGAGGGCCATATAAAATGTGCACCACCTTTTGACATAGTCAAAGGGAAAATTCATTTTTTCTGGCTCCAAGCTATAGGGTTTGAGGGGGTTATTTTTTGTAATTATGCTTATGCACTCACTTTTCCCTGGTGCCTGTATGTATTACATTTCAGTTTCAGAATTAAAATGTTTGCATTTTATGGCCAAGAAGACATTGTCTCTTTCAGATGGTATATATTACAGCTGCACATTTTCTAGCATATTGTGCTATGAAAAGACCCCATTAAAGCATTGTCCGCTGACAGTCATATATACATATTTCAGAGTGCTGATTTATTGTTTATTCTCTGTGTAAACAGACATGGAATGCTAGGTTTCAGCGTAAAGTGTGGAATGCAGCTAGACTGAGAAACGATTACAGAATACATTCTGGTGTGGGATTTATCATTCTGCCCTTTTTTTCCCCCATGCTTACATTATCAAAAGCATGCCTGCAGCAGATGGGGACTGGATTCTTAGCTACTCTGTATGGGTTTTTTATGAGTCAATAGTCTGATCTTGGATTTCTTATTTCCTAAGTCAAAACCATCTCGCTGACAATTTTACCTATAGCTTTTATAATGAGAAATAACCATTTTGATGAGTTCCATGCTGTGCTTCATTGTCGGTACTTTATGTCCAATGGTTCTGTTTATGTCTTTATTTTATTTGCTCTATGAAAAGCAACTTAGCTCTTGCTAGGCTTCTTTCAATTATACACACTCCTTAAGCAAGAAAACAGTGTATTGTCTGCTGAACATTTTATCCCTGAGAAATTTTTGTAGCTCTGATTGCCAACTCTAGCATTTAAAAATAAAATCCCTGTAATTAAATGTTCAGCTAGAGCTTCAGAATTGGACAGGCCAGTTATTGTAGCTGTTAATAATTAAAAAAAAAAAACTATGCTCCTCTAGAACTGTGGCAGCACTATCTGGCGTTCTTCCTGGATACTATAGAGAAATTGGACCAAGCTTTCTGTGGGTGTAAATTAACTTCAATGAAATTTGGCTCTTGTAGGGTTAAACTCTCTTCCTTTCAGAAATGTGGCATAAGCCTTTGTATGCTTTGGGACTTGAGAAGGGTATAGGCACTGTGCCGAGGGTTGAATTTTGCCTTGAATGTATGATCTACACTGCAGTTGAACATCTGCAGCCAGCCCATGCCAGCTAATTTGAGCTTGCAGGGTCTTAGAGCCTGGGCTTGAATACAGACATCTACACTGAAACTTAACAGTCCCTTAGTGTAAGCCCCACTAGCCCAAGTCAGCTTGCAGAGGACACCCACTGATGTCTAGGCACAGTGCAGACATATCCTTAGTGACCATGGACCTTTTTATTCGTGGCACTACTGAGATGCCCTAAACTCTGGAAACCTATGTGTAACAGTAACTAAAGGAAAAGATAGAAGCAAAACAAACATGAGGAGGGTTAAAAGATGCCCTTCTCCACATACTTCCTCATCAATATATTCAGTGCGCCTTATAGTGTGTTATGAAGCAAGAATACACATGAAAGAGTTTATTAACGGAATATTAACTGTGTTATTAAACCTGCAGATTACAGAGTAAATGACAATAATGCTCCAACTATTCCATACAACCAGTCATATGACCAGAACACAGGAGGATCCTACAATAGTTCAGATAGGGGCAGTAGTACATCTGGTGAGTATATCCATACCATGCTACAATCTGCTAAAATAATATATGGTTCTACTAGAAGATTTACCCAGCATTCATTGGGTCTTTAACTCAAATAAGTTTTGTTTTTCTTCATTTAAATCATTGTTTTGGAGTGGAGCTGAGGATGAGGGGTTCAGTAGGCAGGCTGCCCTTGAGAGGATAACCCCAGCTCTGTCTCGTGGCAGTTTGGGGCCAGGTGAGACACTCCTGTCCGCGGCCACTGCAGCTACAGTGGACACAGCTGGGGGAGAGGGAGAGGTCCATGTCCTCTGGCTGGAGAACAAACAGACAAATAGAATTATATAGTAGATAGCTAAAGATGCTTCTCTGAAATATATAGTAGATAGTTGCCCCTTTCTCCACTCCTTCCCCCTGCCAGCCACATAAGCTTATAGTTGCCCCAGTCCCCATCTCTGTCCCCGTGCTGTCCCCTGTGGTCATTCTACAATATAACTCCCTCCTACCAGACCCTTCCCTTTCCATTTTATGAGAAACAATCAAATTCCAGGCACATCCCATTGTCCTTGCACCACCAGACCCTGACCTTGCTTTAAGTTATAATAAGAAGAACCTGCATTCCAAATTTGTTGGCCCTCATTCTTACCATTTAGAAGGAGTTCTTGAACAAATGGACTAATAGATGGACAGACAGACAGACTTGCGCATTTCTAAAATATATTGTACTCAGAGACTTACCTAGCATTGCCTGGGGTTGGGGTTGGAGTTGCCCCCACGGCTGCTGGCTTCAGCCCTGGGTCAGGTCAGGGTTGGAGCCATGGAGGGCAAAGCAATGGTGCTCAAGGGCTGAATTGGTGTTCCAGGGGCAGCTCCGTGGGCTGTCCAGGATCACATGCCCCAGCGTCTCCTCTGGAAAGGTGGTTCCTGGCTCCCCCTGGAGTCTGTAGGGACTGCTGGGCCACAGTTCCCACCCCCCAGCAGGTCCTGAGGGTGAGGGTGGCCACCAGGCCATGGTTTGCAACCCCTCCTCTCCACGGCGTTCTGGGGGCAGGGCAGCCGGCAGGGTGGCCGCAGTGGGGTGGCTGGCCAATGGGGCTCCCCCCCACTTGTGGCACTGCCGCCCAGGGCCAGGGGGAAAGAGTTTGGGGGAGGAGAACCATTTACCTAGTGCGGAGGGCTGCCATGTGGAGCCCCAATCCCAGCTGGCCACTCTGCCTAGTGTGGCTGCCCCGCAGTGGTCGCTCTGCAGTATAGATGTCCCCCACGCTTGCTGCCTGCAGTGGTCACTCTCAATATAGCATCCCTCCTTTCAGAGCACTCCCTTTCCATGTTAGGGAAAATATTACCATTACAGGCACTTCTGGTTTTCCTGGCACAATCAAACCCTGACCTTGCTTTATGTTAGGACAAGAGGAAGCTGCCTACCAAATTTGGTGATCCTAGCTCTTACTATTTAAGAGGAGTTCTTGGACAGATAGACTCAGTCAGACATTTCTTAAATATATATATAGAAGAAGATTAATAATGTTACCATCTTTGATGGAACTGTATCTATATTCCGTATTAATGACCTGATTTGCAGAACTGCTGAGCGTCCGCATCTCCCATTGGAAGAAATACAACAGAAACTCTGTGGGATCAGAATTAACTTCCATAATTTCTGGTTGCGTCGTCTTTATTACGTATAATTAAGCATCAGCTAGTTGATTAATGCCATCTGGATCTGTAAAATCCATATACTGCAGAATACTTTGGATTTTCTAACTTGGTCCTCCACTGTTTGATATATTGGCTTCCAGACTTTTCTGTACAAAGTCCTTTTTGGAAATTTCAAAGCAAGCAAGATATAGTACAGCAAACTTCTCTTTTTGAAAAGGTACCATAATCCCTTCCCATCTCTGGGCATCAACTAAAATAACCTATGTTATTACAGTATATTGCAGTTACTCTAAATAACAGAACACTTTTTATACCTAACAAAACAAATTTCAGTAAATTTTGTATCTGTAATTTTTCAACTCTGATACCATACAAATTGGTAGAAAGAACCAAAAAAAACCCTCTGTTTTTATTTAGACCAGCTCAGTGACTGTTTATCAAAACTAATCTTACTGGTATCATAGGTTTAGACAATACAGAATTAAAGAATTTCATTTCTCACAGTGCCTTTCATATACAAAGTATCTAAGAGCCTTTTGCAAAAGGTTTTCTTGCAAGTGAATCTTGTTCTCTGTTACCTTTTCCTTTCTCTGGGGTGGCTCAATTGTCTAACCTGGCTGTGTCGATCTTAATCTAACTATCCTAAGTACTGTGGCAGGATAAATGTGTTTTAGTGTAATTGAGGCCCTGTATTTTCTGTCTTCAGGTCAGCTGCCTGGTACTCTTTAACTGTTTGTTTGGGGTGAGAATAGCAAGCCTATTAAGCCTCCTGAATCCCCAGAAAGAACCTAATGGGAGTGGGCAGCTTGCTCAATTCTACAGCAGCAGGATCTGCTGAATCCCACTTCTAAAGCATTGAGACTTGAAATGCATCTCAGGTGATATGAACCCATGTGAATTAAGAATGGGGGTGTAATATTTATTGTGCTGACACTTAATATGGGCATTCATAACAATGACAAATTATAGCCCTAGACCAAGGACTCCAGCAGGAATGAAGCAAGGTGACCAGAGCAATAAATTAATTGTACTAAATCCAGTGTGTGTGTGTGTTTGTGTGTATATATATATATATATGTGTGTGTATATATATATATATATATATATATAAAAGAATAAGGAATAAAATGCAGATTATGGTCTCTTTGGGGCAATTAGGGCCTTGCTTGACACAATACGGCACTGATGTACCAGTAAAACAATAGTGAACAATTAAAACATACTGGCACAAAGCGGTCAATGTGGAGCAGTAATATTCTGAAATATTGTTTCTAGAAACACAATATAGGAGACAGTTACACAATAACTTCAACATCCTTAATTATATGCATAGGGTATTAAGAGAAACATTCTACTTTGCTTATGTAGAGAAGTTAATATGAAGAAGAAATGTCATTAAAAAAAGAAATGAAACTAATAATAGGTTTCAAAAAGTAAATTAATAGAAATCGTAAAGTATACAAATTAACACAGAAAATGTAGAGCTAGTTTTGATTACAGATATTCTTATTATAAAAATTCAGCACCTGAATTTTTGGACAGTAATGTTGGATTGTTAAAGCTACATCAGTCTACTGTAAGCCATAATTTCACAGTAACAGCATCTGAAAACTTTCACGCTGAATTTCATCAGGTTGTTTTTTATAACTTATTTTCATTGTTCTAGCAATTATTTTCAACTGCATTTGCCATTCAGACTAAAATTAGTAATTTCATTGTCCCTAAAACATTTCAGTGGACATATACAAATTGCATATATTCAGTGACTTAATGGAACAGTAGAACTTTAATAGATCATATCTGTATCCTATTGTATTTTAGGTTCTAGCAATTAAATAATAGAAAGGCACTTTGGAAAATACGTCTACAGCTCATGTGTTTTAGTTCATAATCTATAATGTAATTAATAGCTATGGGAAGATCATTCTTATTTATATTGCTTATAAAAATCATTTGTGGTTTAATTGCATTTAGCTATTTATTAAGTCATGAAGATTGTGTGTTTTGTCCTTGCTGCATCAGAGTTTCTGGTTAAAATTAATTGCAGCAAAATTTGGAATAATTGGTTTTACAATGAAACTGCAATTGTGAAATTATGTACACAAAGAAGAAGGACCAGAACTTACTCCCAGTCAAGACAATGGTAAAATCCACATTGAATTCAATAGAAGCTGGAATGATCCCTGATTCCTTTCCATGCCACCCCCAGGGTAGATGGTAAAGTAATTAAGTGGAAGGAGATAATTAAAAGCATTTTTAAAAATATATTATTGTTTATTCTTAGGGAGTCAAGGACATAAGAAGGGTGCCCGCACCCCTAAGGCATCCAAGCAGGCTGGCATGAATTGGGCAGATCTACTTCCACCACCCCCAGCGCACCCTCCTCCCCACAGCAATAGTGAAGATTACAGTCTTTCTGTGGATGAAAGGTAAGAAAAATGAACAAGTAATCCTTTTATCATTTTGCTGACAATATAGCTCAAACTGATTTAATTTCATTTCATTTCATTTCATTTCATTTGTGCTCTGCCAATGTGGTAGCTAAGTATTCCTTCAGTCCATTTTGGATGTTCCTGAGCTACATATAATATTGCTCAGTAAATGCAAAGAAGGCTTTTAATAGCCTTAGGTCAATGCATCTTTACCAGCTGTGATTCCTGTTCTGAAATTGAAGCCCTGTGTTGTTTGGATTTTAGCATGTTACCTGCTATATAACTCAACTCCGGTTTTTCAAATACATTATTTGAGGCATAATAATATTCACTGAATAAGATATTTACCTAATATTATTTTTTTCTGTTTGTTAATTGGCCCTAATAGCCATTTTAGTCACCTAGCAACTAATTTAGGTTCTTATAGGTCTCATGGGTGGAGGGATAGTTCAGTGGTTTGAGCATTGGCCTGCTAAACCCACAATTGTAAGTTCAATCCTTGAGGGGGCCATTTGGGGCAAATCTGTCAGGGATGGTACTTGGTCCTGCTGTGAGGGCAGGAGACTGGACTTGATGACCTCTCAAGGTCCCTTCCAGCTCTATGAGATGGTATATGTCCGTTTATTATTAGGAAATGAAATCTTAGCCATACTGAAGCCAATAGCAAAGCCCCTTTTACTTCACTGGGATCAGGATCTTTCCATGATCCCTTTATGAGGAGAGGACAATAAAAAGTGTGATTTTTGCCTGGCTATATAGTTATATATTGGGGTGGGGAACCTAAGGCCTGTGGGCCTGACAACCCTCCCCCCCACACCCACCCCCCGGTGGGACTGGAGCACACAAAATCTACTATCTTAGGCCTGCCTAGGCTCTGGTGTATGAAGGGAATGTGGGGAATGTCATGTCTTTCTCTTTTTCCTTCTCAGTCGGGGGCCACTTTGTTTCTCACTTGTATGTGACCCCTGACTGAATTTTCTGTGGGTCAGGAACCCCTGACCCAAAAAAGGTTCTCCAGCCCTGTTGTGTATGGTACACTTGTTTGATGCAATACAAATATAATTTAAGCTATAGTCCTCACTTTTTAAAAAACTATTTCTCAGTTATGACCAAGAAATTCCATGTCCAGTGCCACCTGCAAGGATGTATCTACAGCGGGATGAGCTAGAGGAAGAAGAGGATGATGAGCGCGGTCCCACGCCTCCAGTCCGAGGAGCAGCTTCCTCTCCTGCAGCTGTCTCCTACAGCCATCAGTCTACTGCCACTCTAACACCCTCACCCCAAGAAGAACTACAGCCCATGTTACAGGACTGTCAGGAGGAAATAGGCCATATACAACACCAATCCGACCGTAGGTATGTTGCTGCAAATATGGAGAGATGGCAGATGAAATTCCATCCCCACTGAAGTCAATGACAAAAGTCACGTTGACTTCAAGAGTCCAGGATTTTACCCAAACGATTTACTGTGTTTATATTTAATTTTTAATGGGCAAATTCCGGTCTGCAGGGTTAGTCCCTGATGGGCTCCCACCTCCATGTTTACCTGTGCTTCCGCAGGTATCAGAGGATTGCAGCTCTCATTGGCCGCAAATTGCCAGTCCCGGTCTATGACACTTCCCACCGTTTGCATTGGCCACGAATGGCGATTCGTGGGCAACCAGAGCCGTGATCCTCCGGTACCTGCAAAGACGCAAGTAAACGTAGTGGTGGCGGCCTGCCAGAGACTAACTTTGTGGGCTGCCATTTTTTTTATTGCCCTCTCCTGATTTACAATCTGGTAAGATTTGACTATTTATTTTCTCAGAGATAGGTAATTAAATTGCTTTAATAATATAATATGGAAGGAAATACAGTATGTCATTTTTTAGTACATACAGTGCCGACACGAGTTAAATGCACAGTCATCAGGATACTAAAGTGGTATAGTTAACACAGTTTACCATGTAATTACAGTTCCATTGTTTCCAATAGATTTACTGCATTATTAACATAAAATAGCTTGCATTATTTCACAGTGATTGTGCAATTAACTTGTCACCAATGTGTGTGAATATATATAAATATATAATTTATATAACCTATAGGTTTTCCTCTTTTCATAAATCGTACTGCAGTAAATTACTGCTTGTGAAACTTCCTCAATGGTCCCACCTTCCTTCATTTTCTTAAATAAAAGATGGACATTAATAAGATCTATATTTGTTGCAGAGAATTTTTGCTTCCTTTTTTAATCTACTATCTGCCAGTATGCTTGCAGCTTCTGTCTGTTAAAAAATTGAATTCTGACAAAATGTGACTATTGTTTAGCTTGCTGTTTTGTTGCAATAATACAGATTTTGGATCCAGGAATATATTCTTTATAGCTTTATTCCCCCATTGACTTCTATGTATTCAATTTATGATCACCTATTAGGTTTAATAGTCCATTCATTTTATTTAATCTCTCATTATTTTCATCAATTTCTAGGCTTATTGTTCCAAAATCAGGTTAGCACTTGTTAATTAATTATTGCTGAACTTACTTCAAAGCAATATTTTTCTAAGTATCATCATGTTGAATTAATTGCTTGAACATTACTTATTTAATGCAGCGTTTTATAGATTTGTTTTTCCAGAAAAAGAATAACTGTTAACTTTTTTATTTTTATTTTGCCCATTTTTATTGTAAAGTCAATTGTGGTATGTTAGGCCATGCTTTTTGAAAATGGCTTAAAATCTGCCTTTAATTTTATCCTCCATTTTTCCTCAGTGTTCCTGTTTCTTCCTCTCTACCCTGGCTCATATTCTGTGACTTGCCCTCTTTCTTCTTCCTCATGACTGTCATTCCTTCTTTCGCTTCCACATACACCAGTTGAAAAGGAGGGAGTGCCAGCTTAATTCTTGTTTGGGTGTTGCTTCCCAGATACTCAGGTTCTCTGGTTTGAATAGTGTGATGCAGTGCAAGTGTACCAGTATACTATGTGCAAAGAAGAGCAGCCAGCTGGCAACTGGAATGTCTCCCTCAGCATGAGGAGTGGGAGGTGGGCACCACAGATGTATCATCAAATTTAAGAACATATGATTGAGAGGTAGCTATAAGGACACACCACTGAACTGCTGGGGCATGAGTATTTGTAATGTAGGCAATGGAAGAAATATCCCACACATCCGTTTGCTGTTATTAAATGTGGTTAGATAAACATCAGTAGAGGATAAATGCTATTGCCTCCATTCTTTGCAAAGTTGCCAGTGACTCAGCCTAATAAGAAAGACAGTTGGGCTATCCGGGTTATGTGTCTTTTGCTTATCCAGTGTTCTCTCTTAGCTATTTACTATTTCTTTTATTAAAATGAAGCCACTGTATTGTGTAAGTTCTCTTGCTTTGATCAGCAAGGCCGCCTGACTGCATGTTACACTTTCCTGGCATTGCTATGACCTGCTATGTTGAGGAGTTCATTATAGTGTGCTCAGCACTTGAAGTCCATTCTGGAAAGAAATTTGTATTAGGTTCATGGAGAGTGACATTTCTTTCTAATTAAGAACACATTTCAAATAGCATGTGCTTCTGTATTCAGTACAAAGATTTCTCAATTAACTGAAAATATCTATCATTGCAAACAATAAAAATATCTGGCAGAGAAATAAGTTGAGCATATAGCATTGTAGTGAAGTTGGTATCTCAAATACTCATATCTGAAATATTGTATCTATAAGGTTGTTATATCTTGAGTCTCTGAACTCCAATCTGTTTGGAGAATGGAAAGATTACTTAACAGAGGGGGCTTTCTCCTATTCTCCTTGCTGCACTCCTCTCCGGTCATTAACGCTTTCTGTAATGATTCTGCAGCCATGCTGTGTGTTGTGGGCCCCAGGAATCAGGCAGCTGGAACATTGCTCTCTGTGTTGACGATTGTGTGCAGTAACGTCTGTCTGGTCAGTTTGCCAGAGTTACAGCAGATTGAAATAGAGAGCTCTGCTCTGGAAGAATGGACAAGCACATTGAGATAGGAGACATTGTGACTGTTAAAGCCAGAGTCACTGTCATCTAGTAGCTGTAAGCCCATGAACATGCCCAGGTTCTCTGTTATCCTACCTTTATGAGTTAGTGAGCAACCTAGAGAACAGGAAGACTGGTAGACAGATATATTACAAGGACATATCTTTCCAGGACCCCTTATTAAATCAATATAATTTAGCCAACATGGGCTCTATACAAAGATGAATGAAGCTTCTTTTCACTCAGCTATGGCCTCTGTCATTTCTATTAAATGATTATTTGATTAAAATATCTCTAATTATCACTGCTCTTGTTGTCTTCCATAGTTAAGGCAACAAGCAGAAGTGTGTTTAAAATATTTTTAAGGAAATGGTAGATTATTCTGTTCAAGGATTTCTGCACTTGACTAACAAACAATGTGGATGGTATCATGAGCTTTTGTGGGCACAGCCCACTTCTTCAGATGAATGGAGTTAAGAGATCCAGGGTACCAATAAATAGCAGAAAAAGAGAGGGGGATGCAGAGGGGAAAGAGAAGGAAAAAATATTGTCAATTAGAGTGTCCAGTTTGCTAGGTTGTAGATGTGTACTGTCCCTGGCAGTAAGAAGCTTCAAAGGCAATATACATAAGAACAGCCATACTGGGTCAGACCAAAGGTCCATCCAGCCCAGTACCCTGTCTGCCGACAGTGGCCAATGCCAGGAGTCCCAGAGGGAGTGAACTGAAAAGGTAATGATCAAACGATCTCTCTCCTGCCATCCATCTCCACCCTCTGACAAACAGAAGCTAGGGACACCATTCCTTACCCATTGGACTGGCTAATAGCCGTTAATGGACTTAACCTCCATGAATTTATCTAGTTCTCTTTTAAACCCTGTTATAGTCCTAGCCTTCACAACCTCCTCAGGCAAGGAGTTCCACAGATTGACTATATGCTGTGTGAAGAACTTCCTTTTATTTGTTTTAAACTTGCTGCCCATTAGTTTCATTTGGTGGCCCCTAGTTCTTATATTATGGGAACAAGTAAATAACTTTTCCTTATTCACTTTCTCCAGTCACATCTTTTGCTCACATTCCCAGGTGTTCATTTCCTAATGTAATTTTAAGCTCTGTCCTAAACTGTCACTCCCCTTTCCTTAACTACACATGAGCTAAATTATGAAACACAAGGAAATTTATACATAAGTGAGCGCATTTTCATTAGACTGTAAGGCTATGTCTAGACTACATCCCTCTTTCGAAAGAGGGATGTAAATTAGACATATCGAAATGGCAAATGAAGCCGGGATTTTAATTTCCCGTGCTTCATTTGCATATTGGCAGCCACGCGTTCTTTTGAAAATGAGTATTTCGAAAGTGAAATCGCCGATTAGATGCGGTTCTTAAAAAAAACAAACCCTTTTTCGAAAGATCCTGTACTCCTCAAAAATGAGGTTTACTGCATCTAGACGGCGGTTTCACTTTCAAAATACCTGTTTTCGAAAGAATGCATGGCCACCATTATGCAAATGAAGCACAGGAAATTCAAATCCCAGCTTCATTTGCAATTTCGATACGTCTAATTTACATCCCTCTTTTGAAAGAGAGATGTAGTTTAGACATGCCTTGTATGTAACATACCATAAGAGAAGGCCAGTATCTTTTTTGATTGATTTCTGATTGTGTAGCTCTGTCAGTCATCTCTGATTACAACAAAAAAGTAGAACCCTGCTACTTTCAAATCTAAAACCTGGGAATTTAAAATGATAAATTGGTTGGCTTGTAAGAGATTGATTCTACCAGGATACTTTCTTTTGGTCTGGTTATTTTGTGCAACTTAAATAATTTCTAACACTGTGTTTACATGCAGAAGACAGCCTGTGAGCCCTCCACCTCCTCCAAGGCCCATCTCTCCACCACATACCTACGGTTACATTTCAGGACCCCTAGTCTCAGATATGGATACTGATGCACCGGAAGAGGAAGAGGATGAGGCAGACATAGAGGTTGCCAAGATGCAGAACAGAAGGCTACTTTTGCGTGGCCTTGAACAAACACCTGCCTCAAGCGTTGGGGATTTGGAAAGCTCTGTAACGGGGTCCATGATTAATGGCTGGGGCTCAGCATCAGAAGAAGACAACATCTCAAGTGGACGGTCCAGTGTTAGCTCTTCTGATGGATCATTTTTTACTGATGCAGATTTTGCACAGGCTGTTGCTGCAGCAGCAGAATATGCTGGTCTTAAAGTAGCAAGACGTCAAATACAGGATGCTGCAGGAGGTGAGTTCTTATGAAGGCATGGTGTGTTTGGCTGGGAATAAAGAAAAGAAAAACTGCCGTCATGTCATGTGTTATCCAGAGATTATCCCTGAATTTCTTAAATAACGTTTAATCATGCCGTTCGCTGTTCTAATTTGTACAAATTCAGCACGCTCAGAAAATTGACTTGCGTACCCACATAATTATCTCCTACACTACTGCTCTTCCAGCAAGTAATGTATTATTTGCTGACATGAAATGAGAGGCAGTTAACTCTCCTTAAGATCTCCAGGTTGGGAGGTGGGGAAAGCATTTCAGTGAAACAGTCCAATTCGTGATATTTAATTTAATTGCTGATAAACATGGTTTTACATAAAATCAGTTGTCCAAGATGTGGCTGTAAAACTGAAACCCGTGTGCTAAATCATGGGGAAAAAGACTAATTGATTTAATATTCAAACGCAGCTGAAATTATGATAGTTCTCTAAGATTGTGTCTACACAGCTCCACCGTTTGGACTGTGGGTGTGTGGATAACAGTGAGAACCAAAGGGCACAAACTAAAAATGTTCCTAGTTTGCATTAATGTAGTCCTCTTCAAACGGGAGTTTGGAGACATGCCCTTAGAGTGTGGTGAGGGAGTCAAGGGTGAATCAATGATAAGAATAAAGGCTCATCTGGACAGTGGTCTGTCAGAGAGGGAGAAAAAATGGAATCATAGAACACTAGAACTGGAAGGGACCTCAAGAGGTCATCGAGTCCAGACCCTTGTCCTTATGGCAGGACCCAGTACCATCTAGACGATCCCTGATAGATGTCTGTTTAACCTGCTCTTAAATATATCCAGTGATGGACATTCCAAAACCACCAGAGGCAATTTATTCTAGTGTTTAACCACCATGACAGCTAGGGAGTTTTTCCTAATGTCCAACCTAAACCTCCCTTGCTGCAATTTAAGCCCATTGCTTCTTGTCCTATCATCAGCGGCCAAGGAGAACAATTTTTCTCCTGCCTCATTGTAACATCCTTTAGATACTTGAAAACTGCTATAATGTCCCCTCTCAGTCTTCTCTTTTCTAAACCAAACAAGCCCAATTCTTTTAGTCTCCTCTCATAGTTCATGTTCTCTAGAACTTTAATCATTTTTGTTGCTTTTCTCTGAACCTTCTCCTATTTCTCCACATCTTTCTGGAAATATGGTGCCCAGAACTGGACACAATACTCCAACTGAGGCCTAATCAGCATAGAGAAGAGCAGAAGAATAACTTATCGTGTCTTGCTCACAACACTCCATTTAATGCATCCCAGAATCATGTTTGCTTTTTTGCAATAGTGTCACACTGTTGACTCATATTTAGCTTGTGGTCCACTATGACAGTAATCCTTCCTAGACAGTCTCTTCCCATTCTGTATGTATGAAACTGATTGTTCCTTCCTAAGTGAAGTACTTGGATTTGTCCTTATTAAACTTCATCTTATTTACCTCAGACCATGTCTCTAGTTTGTCCAGGTCATTTTGAATTTTGACCCTACCCTCCAAAGCATTTGCAACCCCTCCCACCTTAGTATCATCTGCAAACTTAATAATCATACTCTCTATGCCATCATCTAAATTGTTGATGAAGATATTGAACAGAACCAGTCCCAAAACAGACCTCTGCAGAACCCCACTTGTTATGCCCTTCCAGCATGATTGTGAACCTTTAATAACTATTCTCTGAGAACGGTTGTCCAGCCAGTTATGCACCCACTGTATAGTAGCTCCATCTAGGGTATATTTCCCTACTTTATTAATTAGAAGGTCGGGCGAGAATGTGTCAAATGCCTTACTAAAGTCTAGATACACTACATCCATGGTTCTTCCCTTAACCACAAGACTTGTTATCCTTTCAAAGAAAGCTATTAGATTGGTTTGACATGATTTGTTCTTTACAAAACCATGCTGGCTGTTACCTATCACCTTATTATCTTCCAGATTCTTGCAGATGAATTCCTTAATTGCTAGTTCCATTATCTTCTCTGGCACGGAAGTTAAACTGACTGGTCTGAAGTTTCCTGGGTTGTTCTTATTTCTCTTTTTATAGATGGGCACTGTATTTGCCCTTTTCCAGTGTTCTGGAATCTCCTGACATCCATGATTTTCAAAGATGATAGCTAAAGGCTCAGATACCTCCTCTATCAGCTCCTTGGAACAAAATTCATATCCTGCGATTGTTATAAACTTGGACATATTCATGTGATCTGAACTGAAAATGTATGCAGTTACATGGTTACTCAGATTGGGAGCCCTTAAAATAATTGAAATGTTTTGTCTTTGTTTTTAAACATTACAATATAAGGATGTAAGGGCATAGAGTTTATCTAAACAATGAAATCCAACATAGAAAGTTCAACTTTAAACTTCTCTTGTTTGCAAAATGATCCCTGTGCACATCATATGTAAAGGACCCAGGAATTACCATATTTCATTAGTCCAGTGTCTGTCTCCTCCAGTGGCTGGTAACAAAGGATTCAGAAGGCACAAAAAGTCCAGAAGAAGCAGACAGTTTGGAATAACAGGTTCTGAGGGAAGTTTCATACAGGTCATTTATTCCCTAAAGAAAGGTGGTGTAGAGCCTTTCAAAAACTCTTTGTTTGTTTAGAATTCGCTATTATAACTCTGGATTGTTTTGGTTATCCATATAGACATCCAGTTTCTTTTTTATTCTTGCTACTCTTTTAGACTCAATGATACCTTGTGGTGAGGAGATTTACAATCTAATTGCAGATTATATAACATTATTTTCTCTTACTGATTTTGAAATTTTGTCACCTTTAATTTCACTGAATGCCCCTCTTTATTATCTTATGAGACAGGGAGAATAGAAGTTCTTTGAGTGCTTGCTCATGTCCATTCCATAGTAGGTGTGTGTGCTCACCACAAGCATGGAAGTTTTTCCCCTAGCAGTACCCGTAGGGGAGCACCACTAGTGACCCCTGCAGTGGCACCTCTCTGGCATTGTATAAGGGGCACTGTGCGCTCCCCCACTCTCAGGCTACATCTACACTTTGGGTAAATACTGGCTCATTGCGCAAGAGCCCTTATTCCTCAAAAAATGAGGTTTACAGGCTCTTGAGCAAAAGGGTTTTTTTCCGACAAATGGCCCCATCTACATAGAGCTTTTTATCGCAAAAAACTCTTCTGCAAAAAGGATCGGAAGAAGAAATGCAAATTGGAGCGCAAGATATGCAAATGAGTGCTCCATTTGCATTTTCTCTTCCGCAAAAAAATACAGTGTAGACGTAGCCTCAGTTCCTTCTTGCTGTTAATGACAGTGCACCAGCAAAGCTCTGCTCCAGCCTCTACTGTTGCTTCTCCCCATCATTAGCTTTATCTGCAGTTAGTATAACCCATTGTATAGTTTAGTATAGTTGGTCCCCTTAGGGACTTTGGCCCCACTTAGGGTCTTCGTCAGGGTTTAAACCTTGTAATTCCTGCAAATGGGGTATCCCAGTCAGTGATCTGCATAGAAGCTGCCTGTACTGTCTGGGTGAGGCTCATGTCAGCAACAGTTGTAAAATCTGTAAATCCTTTAAGCCAAGGACTAAGAAGGAGTGGGACATTGAACTTAGAGCACTTTTCATGGAGTTGGTCCTGACACTGGCTCCAGCGCACCACCTGGAGTCAGCACCGGGCACTGAGGTATAGGCGCATAGCACATAGTCATCACCACCAACTAGCTGAAATTGCTCCCCCTTCCTATCACTTGCAAAGAAGCTGAGGAGAAAGAAGAGGGGCACTAGCCCTTGTCCCGTAAAAAAGGGACAAGACGATGGAGGAGCACAGGCTAACGGGCCCCCTGTTTGAACCACTGGCCATTTGTTCCTAGTCGCATTTGTCCTCATAGCTTGCCTTCCTTGTGGCAATAACATCAGCTAGACACATTTCTGAACTTTGAGCCCTGACCTCGGAGCCTCCCTATACGGTATTCCATAAGGACAAGGTCCAGCGCTGTCCACATCCTGCTTTCCTTCTGAAGGTGATGTCAGCCTTCCATTTCAGCCAGGACATTTTCCTGCCAGTTATCTGTCCAAAACCCCACTCCTTTCATGAGGAGAGGCATCCTAACTCATTGGATGCGCATCATGCCCTGGCTTTCTACCTGGACAAGACTAGACCATTCTGGAATTCCCCCTGTTATTCATCGCCATGGCTGAGTGCATGAGTGGTGAGCCGGTATTTACCCAAAGAATTTTAAACTGGATCACTTTGTGTATCCATGCTTGCTATGACCTGGTTGGCGTCCCCCACTGACGGTACAGACTCACTCAACAAGGGCAAGGCTTTGGCAGCAGCATTCCTGCCCCAAATTCCCATCCATTCGTGACCCAAGTTGGGTGGCGACCTGGTCATCTGTGTACGTGTCCATCACTAATTACACCATCATCTCCCAGGCTAGGGACAATGCTAGATTTGGCAGGGCAGTACTGTAGTCTTCTCGTTCTTGACTTCTACCCACCTCTGTGTGGAGACTGTTGGTAGTCACCTATTGTGGCATGGACATGAGCAAGAACTCGAAGAAGAAAAGACAGTTTACCTGTTCCTTAACTGGTGTTCTTTGAGATGTGTTCCTCATATCTATTCCACACCCTGTCCGCCTTCCTAACTGGTGGAGTTTTCTGGCAAGAAGAAACCGAGAATCGGGGGAGTGCACAGTGCCCCCTTACACTGAGCCAGAGAGGCACCACAATAAGGGTCACTAGAGGCATGGTACTGCTAGGGGGAAAACTTCCAGCACCAGTGCACATGGTGATCGAGCACACCTATTGTGGAATGTACATGAGCAACACATCTTGAAGAACACCGGTTACAAACAGGTAACTGTCTTTTTCCAGTTGATCATTTCTCTACAATACATTATTTTACATACTTTTCACATCCTTGGCTACGTCTATACGGCAAGCCTCTTGCTGAAGAGCAAATGCAAATGGAGTGCTCATTTGCATATGCAGCACTCTCATTTGCATTTCCTCTTCCTTTCCCTTTTGTGCAAGAGAGCTATACAGCGCTTCTTTGCACAAAAACCTCTTGCGCAAAAGGGAAAGGAAGAGGAAATGCAAATGAGAACGCTGCATATGCAAATGAGCGCTGCATTTGCATTTACTCTTCCGCAAGAGGCTTGCAGTATAGACATAGCCCTTGTTGTAAAGTACACAATCCCAATCTTTTTGGTCTTTCTTCATATGAGAGTATTAGTTTATTCATGTCTACTAGAATGAGAAAAGAATAGCGTTTCAGCTTTAACACTTTATTTTCTAGGTTTTGTAAGTTTAAGAATAATTTTAATCATATTTAAGATATTGTTGCTAGTTATTTCAATGTAATCTTATTGGGGAATATCTTCAGTCTCTGTTTACATCATAATAGTTCAGCATCATAACTTGTAACCTGTCATTTCAGAAATTGCTCTTAAATTATGAAGAAACTACATTAGGCTTTTCCACTGGTCAACACTAGATATGTAATAATATTTCATATTTGAACACAAACTCTATTAGATATCAGGATTAACTGAATATGAGTAACCAGTGATCTGAGTAGGCTTCATGCTTACTGAATGGGTTAGTGTCATTTTTTTCGCTGATAAATAGGAATGCCACAGTTCAAAGCAATCTGTGACTATCTTACCAGTCCCGAATAGCCACCAGACCCAGAACACTGGGATTCTATTAGTTTTGTCCTCACCAGCTTCATAGAGCTACAAGATTCCTCTCTCATTTCTAAGTTCCACTTAGTTTTTAGCAATCCTTTGTTTCAGCATGGGTCTTCATCATAAGAAAAAAAGAAGTAGTCTAGTAATTTTCAGTGAAATCTTGGCCCCATTGCAGTCAGTGGCAAAACTTGCATTGACTGAAATAGGACCACAATATCATCCTTTTGTGTAAGTATTTGGAATGGATATTTTTACATACTACTGATGTAAAAAATCAAAACTTAGCAATATTTAAAAGAGTGTTATGACTTGGGGTTTGGGGTTTTTGGTTTTGTTTTAGTTTTTTGCCTTTTGCTTGGCATTTACCTGAATACAAACACTAGAGATGTGGCACTGTTCATATATAAAACAGTATTAGGAAATGAAAATTAGCATCTCACATGGTCTGCAAGTCACTGCTAGTGGATCACTCTTGGTTGCACAGGAGATTAGCTGACTTCAGATCTAATACCTCCTTTTCACCTCTTACCATGTGCCCTGCCTACTCTTCCTGGCTTTCAGTGAGGCAAGATTCTCTGTGTCTGTGACTTGGCCATCTGGCCAAATCACACGTCCTCCCCCTTTCTTTCTAATGAACAGGTTCAAGCCATCTTCCCACTCACTGCCCAGCCAATGCCACTTCCCCAGTAGGTGCTCAGGAAACCTGGCCTATCCTCTAGGATGGGTTCCGAACGGTCTATTCCATTCTGGACCTTGCTGCCTTTCCCAGCCTTGTAGTTCCACTACTTTTCTGAGTTCGCCAGTCCCCAAACTTCCCTCTCCCTGAATACCTTGTCTGTATAGTTCTCAAACAAACCTGCCTTATCCCAGGGAGTGACTACAGATTATTTCCCTACAGCTCCTCTCTGTTGCCAGCTTTCTGGCTTTACCCTAACCCCGCCTTTTCCTTTTCAGCTAGGCCCCGTTGTCATTCAGGCAATTTTTTAAGCTACGTAATTCCTCTCAGCTGATTAGTTGAACCCTTCTCAGCCTTATTAAGCCCTTTCAAGATGGTGTAGGTCGAGCACCCCATACCAAAGGGATTTTTCATATTTTGGAGCTAGGAACAATTTGGTGTATTTCATATACGGTACTTATTTCTTAACGATCCAGCACGGTAGTGCTGAATGCATATGCAACCCTGCTCATTGTTCTTTCATAGTGAACCTCTTTATTATCCAAACCAGAAAAAATGAATCACATTTTTTGATAAATATTGCAAGTTATTGAGCTGATAAAGCATTCTGTTCCTGCTTGGTCACAGAGTTCAGATTCCTGGAGGGAGGCCTACTAGAAACAAACCAGTTATAACTTCTGGGAAATTAATTCAGCCTGTTTATTGATCTGAAGATTAACATATCTCTTCAGTTTGTTAAAAATATGCTTTAGACCATATCACCAATAAGGATGCTATAAGATTTACATTAATGTAACATTATAATTAAATAGCTTCAGTTTTAGAATGTCTGTCTGCATGTGATTCTCATTTTAAAAAGAGAGGAAATATAGTCTCTTATTTTGGAAAGTAAAATAACATTCTGTTGTTCTGTAATTATTTTTTTCAGGCCGTAGACATGTTCATGCATCTCACTGCCCTAGACCCACCAGCCCTGTGTCTACTGACAGTAACATGAGTGCTGTTGTAATACAAAAGGTCCGACCTGCCAAAAAGCAAAAACACCAGCCAGGACATCTGCGCAGAGACGTCTACACAGATGGTAAGTCCACTGAAACAGGTGAAAGTGTCAATGAACCTCTCTGTTTTTATGTTTAAAAAATCAGTGATTTGTGTTTGCTGTTGCTAAATATGTTGAGGAAATTAATCATTTTAAATTTCCATACTTGGCAGCCTTTATGAATGCCTCTGCTGCACCTGTTTTCTGTAGTGTCCTAATAGGCTAATTGCAGCCATTATTTAACAGAAAAGGTAGCACATATAGGTACAGTAGTTGAAAATAATGTGTTCCTGGGATTAAAATCTTCATTAAAATAATGGAACAATAACTCCTCCAATCTGTTAATTTTTTTTTCCTCACGGAAACAATTTAGCATTCATATGGTAACCAACAATATAGCTGAATTTTAATCCAAATGTGAGTATTGTTAGTTACTTTGTGCACAAAAAGGCAAAATGTAATCATCTTTTCTCATGCCTTCACACACAATATCGACTCCTGCTGAAAAGGTAATGCTTGTATTCTCTGGGGAGCAAAGGAGGATAATGCAAACATTGTGATGTTGTCTGGAGAAAGCCTTTAATGAAAATGCCTCAGGTGGCCCAGCTTTTATTAAACCACCACCTTCTGATTTTTATAAACAACTGAAGGGCTTTGTGAAAATTCATGTAAGATAAATACTTGAAGACATACCCATCTTGTCAAGTTTGCTAAATTCGCTAAAGGAGGAGGGGAACGAAGGGGTGTCAGAAGCATTATTCCCCACCTCCTGGTTCTCAGCAACAACAATCTGATTAGGACTTTCATTACCAGTCAGAAATTTTTCAAAGAGGGGCATCATTTGCCATTATCATATGAAAGCCTAATATTATAGATCCTTATCCAGGGTTACAAGAATGGGTTTTTGAGCCACTTCTCCCTGTGATTCCTACCACTTGACAGAAAAATTTAATACAAAGCTCACAGCATGATGAGCAGAAGTAATTTTGCAATGAGTGGTTGTCCATGCTATTATCTGACTTTATTCTGAGTATTTTCTCTCACTAGCATCTATCTGATATTAGACTGCATTAAATACTGGCATGACACAGTGCACCTGGGCCTCTTGGCTTCTGCCCAGGTCCCTTTTGTCAGTGAAACTGAGCTGTCAGAATATTATCTGATTTCAAGAGGTTATTTACAGTGGTTTTGTGCATGTTTGCTTCTGTGAAAGGGACAACACAGGGTGTAAATCCCAAAACTATACTAGCAATTTTACATTTATGGGACCTCAGTAATGGCATTTTACAAGATTTTATGGACATTTTATCAGCTTTTATTATCTTGAAGAGAATGCTCTTAACTGAAAAATTGGCTAAACATCAAATCTTGATATAATCACATCTACAGTAGCTAGGACGTCAGAAAGAAAATCTGGACTGGAGTTTTATGTGCACATTTCTTCCCTCTAGCACAGAAATAAATAAGTGTGGGACTTGTATTTAGCGATGGATTTTTGTAAAAGTAATCATACCAAGTTAGACTATTCAGCACTGTGCTTAAAAACTGTAATAGATTTGACAGTTGTGATCAATATTTGTTTTGTATGAGACAGCAGATGCTTATTTCAGCATGTTTTCTAATGAGACATGATTTTCTGCTAACCTATGTGTTATAATTAATGTGCTATACATTGTGGTTGGTCAGGCAGTAGGGAGTCATTCTATTTTCTGTAATACTAATAGAGCCAGTTCAAAGGTTGTGTTTTATTATTATGCTTTGCCTGAATCCATTTGCATAGCCATATTTGGAACCTTACTGAAAATCATAATCGCTTATTTTAATAGGCATACATAAAAGCTGTTCCTTAAGCTATAAAATAATATCTACTAATAGTTTTCTTTAAGTGGGGAACAGTTATATGGAGACATGAATGAAACAATTGAGCACAGTTGACCTTTCAAAGTACTACTTAGTTTCTTCTATTGGTTTGGTGTCATACTGTGATTTATTTCTTTTATAAAGCAGTGCTTACTACTAGAGAAGCTTCCAGTTTTTCCCATAATGAGTGAGCATCCTAGTTTGCAGTGGAAGAAAACTAATGGTCTGAACCTGGACTTTTAGCACTGATTGGAGCTGTTAAATAAAAGGGAGAAGAGATTAATTTTTTCATCCATTTCTCAATCTTTTCAAGAAAGTATGCATTCACAAGTGATTGCTAAACAACAGCTATTTGTTATGTAGCATGGAAACATTTTTCTTTATTCCCAAATTACTTAACCACATTAGCTGAATAAACATTTGCTAGCAGGTTTATGAAATTTCTGTGACATAAAGGATTTACACAGTTGGATGATAAAAAATATGGAAGCAAATTCAAGCATCAGATGATTGGTTGAAATTGCCAAGAATGTTGTCAGCAGCATTATATGCATAAGCTGTAAAAAAAATCTGCTTTTGTTTTCTTTCTTATAGTATGGTTTATGATGCAGTTTATTGTTGTTTCAGAGAGTTTTTATTCATAATGCAGCACTGACAGAGGTGTGTTTGCTTTCCACTGCTTATTTTTAAATACAGGATGTTTTTCTAGTTTAATGTGCATAGTATAAGATTGCACAAATGTAGGCTAATGTAATGACTATGTTATATCCTTAGCTGATACTAGTTGTAGCCGGCCAGAGTAAGTCTAAGGTCCAACACTGGGTTCCCAAAGTACAAAATACGCCACACAGGTATCTGTCAAACACAAGTAGTTTATTTCCTGACAGCTAACAGCTGTGCCCTATAACTGGAAGATCAACATAACAAAGAAGCGGCATATCTTACGTCCCTTCCTGCAAGCCTGGGACCCCGGGTAGGCTGCGGACGAAGTGGGAGGTTGTCTCAGCTTCCGAGGCGCCGGTACCCAAAGCCCATCGGTGAGGTCCGATTTGCTAGGCTCTGAGGCAGCCTTAAATACAGTTTTCCTGCCCTGTTTGGCAGTTTGGAAATTTCCAGGGTTTACTCATTAGTGCTGATGTAGAGCTTAGCTGTTAGTTATCGATCTGATCTGGATCTTCTTGTCCTTTGGCCCTGTTTACGTGATCAGTACGTTAGGGTAAACAGAATTGTTTATGCGTTCTTGCCCTTTACCCTTATCATACTTGTTCTTGCTATACTGGCAACAATGCTTATCTTAAGTGGCGTATGTTCCCAAAGACCTGCTTCTGGCTCATCAGATATAGGGAAAAGGGAAAGGGGGGAAAGAATGCAGGCCTCACCACCCCTAAACTATCACGTACAAAGTTCTTCCGCAATTGACTACTACACTAGTTTAGATCGATTTCTGCTGAATGTAAAACAGGGCTTTCAGCTCTATTGTTTTGTTCATTGACAGTCATTCAGACTGTGAAAGGTTCTCCATATTTGTTGCTAAAAATCTTTTGCTGAGAGGAGGGTAAGGAAAAAAGGTATGGCTTTTTTATTCTTTGTTCAGTCTTTCAAAGAGTTAAATACAATCAGGTGCGTTACTAAAATCTACTAACAAATTCATTCCTTCCCTTCCCAGCTTCCTCTTACGTATTTACATACCTTACTTGAGAAATGAAGTCCAAAAATATTTTCCATGCCTTATTTTTCATAAATAATGCATTTGCAAGCCTCTTTGTGAATTGTTGTTTTGATTTGTTCCATCACTAATTAGTAGCCTTCAGACTTATAAGCATTTAGGTAAACAAAGTAAAAATCTTCTTCAGAACTCAGTTATAGTCTTTGAGATTTTCCAGACAGATTATGGCATTGATAGTAGCAGCATATGATACCTGATTTTAAAATCCAACTTCCATTCTTGCTCCTACATCTGATGTATGCTGAAATGGAAGCTAGCTGACTACCTGAAAATCAAGAAATAGTTCAATGTTATCATTTGCAGCCACAGTAAATGATGAGGTTATTGAAGCTGCATTTGTCACAAGCAACAAAGGTGGCTATGACAAATATTGACATGAAAAACAATTCCAAAATGTTTTTGACTCTCCCCAATGTAGCCCCATATGTATTGTGTGTGCCTTGATGGTACAAAATGTCCAAACTGTGAGCTTCAGAAAGGAAAAAAAAAATTATAACTAAGAACATTTTTGCAACTTCTACAAATTACAAAAATCATTTTTCAATAAAATGATGTTATGATTTAAACATCCTATATCTTGTGACAGTTCAGTATAAAGCCACTTTGCAATAGACCACTGCATGTGCTTCTATTCTGAAAAGAGCTAAGCTGGTGAGGCACTGTATGTACATGAGCAATACCTGGAATTGGGTTGCTCACATACATAGAATTACTCATGTGCTTCAAGCTTCTCAGGAACAATATCTAAGTCTGCAATTTTGCATGCATATTTGTATGTGCAGTTAAGAAAATCTGTCCTGGTATGATGGTGGATTGATTTAAATCAATGTGATGTAAGTAATCAAAAAATAAATTTATTTAAATCAAGTTTCCCACTGATACTCCTTCACATTTCTTCAAACAATGGTGCAAATCAGAGCACTAAAACATTAATTTACAGCTCCGTACAGAATTTTATAACACCTAAAAGGGTATACTTCATGTAATTTTTTTTAGATATCTTGATTTTTATTAATTTAAGCAATAGTACATAATACTCATTACCGGTACCTGTGTCAAGTTTCAGATGTGGCAGCAGTACATTAGGAATGGTGAGAACTAAATCATACACACAGACACAATAGCACTTACATTTTATTAAACTAAATCTTAAATATTACATACATATTTCACATTTGCAATTGCAGCAGTCTCCTGAGTTGCCAGCTGATGGCTGCCCTTAAACGCTTTTTAAAAATTTTCCACTGTTATTAATATTAACAGACAAGTCCTCAGAACAGTAAATGTACAGTGTCCTTAAAACTTCTACAACAAACTCTCATCTTCCTCACTCCCATTTTTCATTTTGATGCAGATCTGACACTAGATTACAAAAAAAGCTAAGACTGATTGCACTTAATTTTGGAGTGAGACCCACTGAAAAAAGTATAGGACGGGATTCCTTAAGGAAAAGCTGAGTTATGCTGAAGTAAATTGGGAACTAGATTTATGGTATCACCATTTTGGTCTGTGACCATGCTATTCCAAAATTATGGGCATGTATTATGTAATATAAAATGAGAAAATGACACACGGTGGCAACTGGCAACTCTAGATTTCTCTTACTGCAGATTTCTGTACTGCATACTTGGGTGATAGATTCTAAAGCTAGCTAATTAATTAAACAAGCCATAAGGATTTGTGAAGCTAAAACAGCATCAAACATAGTAAAGAGTTTAGGAATGTACTTGTTAAATCACAGTTATACAAAAAGTCATAGGGAGAGTCTTGAAAAATGATGCATTGCAAAAAGTAAATCCACTTTATTCTTCAAACATATCCTCATCTTCATCCACATCATTTTCTCCTAATAAGCATCTGAAGAAGTGGGTTGTGCCCATGAAAGCTCATGATATCATCTGCATTTTTTTGTTAGTCTGTAACGGTATGTTTACACTAGCCCCCTAGTTCGAACTAGGGAGGCTAATGTAGGCATTCGAAGTTGCAAATCAAGCCTAGGATTTAAATATCCCGGCAGATTTGCATCTTCGACCAGTCGCCATTTTTGAAATTTACAAGTCGGACTAACTGCCCACGTCTACACACGGCAGGGACCCGGTAGTTTGAAATAAAACCCTAGTTCAAACTACCTGTTATTCCTCCTGGAATGAAGTTTAACAGGTAGTTCGAACTAGGGCTTTATTTAGAACTACCAGGTCCCTGCCGCGTGTAGACACGGGCAGTTAGTCCGGACTTGTACATTTCAAAAATGGCGACCAGACGGGAAGATGCAAATCAAGCGCGGGATATTTAAATCCCGGGCTTGATTTTCAACTTCGAATGCCTACATTAGCCTCCCTAGTTCGAACTAGGGGGCTAGTGTAGACATACCCTAAGGTGCTGCAGGACTATTCAGTTTTTTAAGTTTTCTCAGTTACAGACTAACGTGGCTACCCCTCTGAAACACGTAGCAAGCAGTTTTCCTTACGATGTTTCATTCTTGTATCTAGGCCCTGCATCATCATTATGGACTGCTTACAGGTGACACATTTTTGGTTTTTACCCAGGGAATTAATTTTTTCAAAATATTCCCAGTTTACACCTAGAAGCCATGACAGTTTTTCTATGGCAAAAGTGTACGGAAACATAGGAAGCTGAAAAATGTCTTCGCTTTTTCTTTCTAGTACACTCTAATGTTCCTTTCAAGACTACCTCCTCCTTTTCCTATATTGTCTCTGTCTTCAGACAGTGTCTTAACTATCTTTGCCATGCTTGGCCCAGGTCCACCACCCCAAGCACAGAACAAAAACAATCCTATCCAGCCTGGGTCTATCTTTGCACATGTTACTTAAGTCTGTAGAGAAACAGAAATTGAAAGCCCAGAACTTTCAAGAAGTAAGAGCTGGTTGTTAGGCTGGACAGACTTGAACCATTAATTCATTTTTATGAAACTATTAAGTGTAGGTGTAGCATGTTTTTCAGAACATGTAATTGTAACTGTTATTTTAAATGAGAAATTTAGTCTTTTATTGATTTTTTTTCAATAAAAAAATCTGATTTAAATTTTAAAAATCCTAATTTTTATTTTTTTTAAATCATTGATTTTTATCCACCCTGAATGGTATATTTTAGAGAAAACACATAGTATGTCATGAACTTGAGCTTTCAACCATTTTTTCTGAGATATGATTATAGACATCTTGGCCTTTTAAAATAAGTTTCCTAATAATATTTTAGTCGTTGTTACTGATTAGAATCTTACGATTGATCCTTAAGTTTATTTTCAGTTTCTCCATTTAGTACAAAACTGGCTTAGTGGATTGATAATTTTCCCCTACAGTTGTTTTTCCCATGATATCTTATATGATGTCATTTATAATGTTATTTAAAAAGTATAATCACTCATTTCAAAAGGCACATATGGAAGACTTCCCCTCCGACTGTGTTAAAAAATGGCACTTGTTAATTGTTTGTCTTAAGTGGGCAACAGTACAACAGTGATATGCAGACACAAATGAAACAGTTGAGAGCAGCTGATCTTTATCAGGTGTCTCTGAATTCATTATATTGGCTTGATGCCACTCTGTTAGGCTATGTCTACACTATCAGGTTATTTCGAAATACGTTATTTCGAAATAACTCCTGAAATAACTATTTCGAAATAAGCTTATTCCTCTTCACAAGCAGGAGTTGTTATTTTGAAGTAATAGGTAGTATAGACACTCGCCTTGTTACTTAAAAAAAATGGAAGTTATTTCGAAATAACTCCCCAGTGTAGACATTCCCTTATTTATTTATTTTATTTCTCGCTATGGAGGCCTCCATTTTCTTTTAATAATGAAGCATAACAGTTTGTATTAGAGGAGGCAGATTGAATCTTGATTTTCTCTGATTTGAGCTGTTAAATAAACACCACAGGAGTGTAATAGTGTTGACCTCTGAAAAGTTTCCATTTTCCTTTATAAAGGATTCTTCTCAGCAAGGAATACTGTGTTATGATGAAGATTTTTATAGTTTCCCTGCAGGTTGTGACAAAGCTCTCTCTGAAGAGACTAACATTTTTATCATTATTAATGCAATTTTCCAAAAGTTTTTCGTATGAATGTATTTTTTTCTTCCATTATCATGCCCTAATTCTACGTAAATAATTGTTTTAATCATTGCCCACTCTAAATTGTAACAGGTTAGGTTTTGGATGAAAAAAGTCTGTTTAAAGATATATTGTTATATATTAACCAGGAGTCCCAGCCAACTGGGGGGCACTGCCCAACAGCCCCTGTCCCTGGCAGAAGCCCTGCACTCAACTCGCTCTCCAGCAGATGTTCCAGATGGGACTATCCCCAGCACCAAGCCAGGGGAAGCCCCTGCACACAGCCCTCCCACACACACACTGTGGCTGTGGGACTGGAGAAGGCCCTGGATTGTGGTGGAAGAAGGTTTTGGAGAGGGAAGAAAGGAGTGAAAAGGGAACACGGCCATAATGGGTGGGCAGAATGGAGAGGACCATGAGTGGAATTGAGGGAAGGCCTTTTAGAAGGGTCAGGGAAGGGCTCCCCATTTGCTCTGTCCCAAGGCCTCATGAAACTTTAATCTTCCTCTGGTTTGGGCTACCAAAAAGAATCATCTTTGAGAGGGGATTCTAAATATAGGAAAGTCAGATGCACTGCCATGAGATTACCTTTCTTCTTACTTTTTTGTCTAATAAATGGGCTCTCTCATTAAGTAAAATGACTTTGATGTCTAATAATAGTTCAGAGGTCAGAAGATTCTGTCCAGGAACAGCCGTTATTCTAGCTACTTTCCTAATCTGATGTCCACAAAATGTTATGGCAGGGGAGAAGAAAAAAAGTATGAATTTACAAAGATTCCCAGTTTATCCTTGATGCAAATAAGGGAAGGAGAAGGAAACATTTCCCAAAGTGTAAGGCTTCCTTCTGGAGGATGTTTGGAAGATATATAAATTATCTTTATGCTAGTGCACAGTGAAGTTGAAGGCATTATTTGGTTTCACTTACCTGAAACACTCTGTTTTCCAAAGTCAAGAAATGTAGCTTGAACCACCTTTCTACTCCCTTGAATCTCAATCAGCTGATGACTGTAACGAACCCCACTTAGCTTAAAAAAGGTGATGGACTGCTGTATGTTAACCCTGTTACAGTGATTCCACATGGAGCACTATGCCAGGCTGAAGTAGAGCATCATACATCTTTCCACCTATGGCACATCCCTGCAATGCCCCCTTGAGAGGGAATCTTCAGCAGCACTCATGATACAGCTTTCTGGCTGCTAATGCCAGGGATGCATCCCATCCTTCCCTTTACTTATACTCAGGGCTTAAATTCTCAAAAATTATTTTCTAGAGGCCCTCCCCCATACAGAACTCCTATTTAGAGCTCCGGGCTTCAGCTACATGTCTTCAGCCGGAGGCCCTGCAGGTTTGAAAATATTTTCCAGGGCTCTGCTTCGGACAGCTCCAGATACATTTAAGCTCTGCTTATTATTCCAGTTTTTACTGTTCTTGGACTCATCTCTTTTATTTTTGTTGTACCCATTTAGTCAGTTTTTCACTTCAAAAGTACATCTGCACAAATATACCTTGAATTATTTGAATGTATATAGGTGATAGCTGAAAAGTGCAGCTGCTCTGAGATTTAGTAAGCTCTCTCAAATCATCTCAGAGGAAATAGTGAGAATGAGTGCATTTCATTGCAAATTGCTGAAGCAGGGATTTTAAAATGTTCAGTGGCTTTCATTCTATAACAGATGCACTTGGGATGAATGCATTACTGACTCAGGACTATCATTTACGCCTCTCACATGCATATTCTCTTCACCTGTTTACCTAATGTATTCTTATGGCTTGTTTCATCCAAAGGATCCTTGTATCCTAGATACCATATGTGAGCTTTTTAAAAAAAAATTCCGCCTTTATAATATGGTTATATGCTTTTGTAACTGACTGATAGCTTTCCCCTTCTATTTTAAAAATGTAAGGAACTATATTAATGTGGAACAGAGAAAAATAGCATATATGCACC
This sequence comes from Rafetus swinhoei, assembly GCA_019425775.1. Lineage (NCBI taxonomy): Eukaryota > Metazoa > Chordata > Testudines > Trionychidae > Rafetus > Rafetus swinhoei. The sequence continues at coordinate 180,598,429 of CM033437.1, read as the reverse complement.
TTATAAATAGTTGTTGGTGCCATGTTTGTATACATTTTAATACTGCAGAACAAGCTAAATGGAAGAGAAAACTTATAAAGCTGTTTTCAGTGGGCCAGTCTCATTAGCCTTCATGTTAGGTTTTGGGGCTTCAATTCTATGACTATGCTGAGCATCCTCAATTGCTACTGGCTTCTTTGGCACTTTGTTTTTCAAACATCTATGAAATGTCTTTAAGGAAGCAATATCTGAGTCATATTTACATAGTGCACACCTGTAAGAAGATGAGCTGGTCAAAAATGCAGATGCCATAAAGCTAGGAGGGGATGCCAACACAGTAGAGAATAAAGCTAAAATTCAGAGGGATCTTGGTAAACTGGAGAGCTGAGCTGTAGACAATAACATGAAATTCAACAAAGACAAATGATACATTTAAGGAAGAAAAACAGAATGCACAAAGAAAGAATTGGGAACAACTGGGTTGGTGGCATCACTGGCAAGAAGGATCTGGGAGTAATAGTGCATAACAAACTCAATCTGAATCAGAAATGCAATGCTGTTGCAAAAAAACCCCCCAAATGTAAAGATGATCAAAGGAATGGAATGTAAGTTGTGTCAGGAAAGGCTGAAGGAATTGCTGGGTATGTTTAGTTTGGAAAAGAGGAGACAAAGGGGTGACTTGATAGCAGTCTTCAAATACTTGAAAGGATACCATAAAAAAGATGGAGAAAAGTTGTTCTTTCTTGCCACAGAAGGCAGGATGTGAGGCAATCAAGTCAAATGACAACATAATAGACTTGGATTAAATCTAAGGGAAAACTTCCTAACTGTAAGAACAGTAGGACAGTGGAACAGACTGCCTAACGAAGTCATGGAATCTTCTTCACTGGAAGTTTTCAAAGGGAGGCTGGATAGGCTTGGATGGTTTAGAAGAAGCAAATCCTGCATGTTGGCAGGGGGTTAAACCAGGCCTGGGCAAAATATGGCCCATGGGCTGAATCTGGTCCACCAAGCCACTGGATCCAGCCCACGGAGGCAGCAGGGAGCCCCAGACAAGCTCCCCTTCTTGCCCTGCAGCCCCGTGCACTGAGTAGAAACACGGCTTCCGGGCTGCCTTTCTGTTTCAAAACTGGAGGGGAGAGGGGAAGTTTCAGGAGCCGCCCAACCCCCAGTACAGTCCCATTGGCCAGTTTCTGGCCAGCAACCAGCCAATGGGAGCTGCTTGTTTGATTAACAGGCAGCCAAGAAAAACCATGCCTCCTCTTGTCGGCTCAGTTATTCACTGAAGCACATGGCTAGGCAAGCAGGCAGGCTGGCTGGCTGGGAAACGTTTTAAGGTGTGCATGCCTTAGCTCTGCAGGAGGCAGGCTGGTTTGGCTGCTAGCTGGTAAGTCTTCTCGCCACAGCCTGCCTCTGGCACCCCAGCCCCTCTCTGCCCCAACCTTCTGCCCCCCCCCGCACTCAACATACCCAAAACCTCTGTCCCCCTCTTGCACCAATATCCCTTCCCAGATATGGCACCTCAATTTCCTGCCCCAGATTACAATCCCCTTCTACCCTAGGTCACAAAACCCTGCACCCCAGTTCCCTGCCCTATGTCACAACCGCCTCCTTCATCCAAACTCTCCTTCCAGACTCCAGTCTCCCTCCTCCTGCACCCCAATCCCTTACCCCAAGCTCTCTTCTGCACCCAAACTCCATCCCAGACCCCGCATCTCCTACATTAATATCATGGAAGAGTGCGGCCCTCAACGACTCTCCAAAATGTTGGAGTAGCCCCCCGTTAAAAATTATTGCCCACCCCTGGGTTAGACTCAAAGACCATTGTGTTCCCATCTAAACCTATGGTTCTATGATGCAATCTACTCAAATGGTACAGAAAGAACCATCTTTAATGCAAAACATGTTTTACATAAAATTGTCTTTCAGGCTAGTATCATATTTCTTTGTATGAGTTAATTGTATATATGCTGTGTGTAGCCTATTGGATGATTTTTGTTAAGAAATAAGTAGAAATTAGGTTTTGGGCCTACATTAGTCTGTCAGGGAGTATGGAAAACTGAAGCTGCTAGTGTGGAAAGTCAGACATAAGTTGGCATCAGTAAAATGAGAAAAAGTTAGCAAAAATATGACCCAAGATTATGTTGCTATTATGTTTTGGTTTGTGCATGGTTTTTAATGAGTATTTTTGAAGATTGTGAATGTTTGATTAAAACGCTGTCTATATTGATAGCCTAAGAAGGACATTAGTACAGATGTTTATTTAAATAATGTGTAGTGTAAAGAACATAAAGAATGAATAAGAAGGTAGTGGAAATATAATTATGGTAAGGTACAATTTAATGTTAATTAATATTATAATACATTATAAAAGGAGTGGCCTTGGTAGATTGCATAAGAGTTCTAATTAACATCAGATGGGTGTCGCTAGGTTCCCCAATTGTAAGGCTGTACTTCATTCAATTGTCAGTAGACTGGTCACTCATTAATACACTATTTCATCTTTGAATGTAAGAATAATTGTAGTGTAAGTGATAATTGCATGCCTGTTTGCTAATCATTTTTCTTTAGATTAATCTTTAGTTTTATCATTCAAAATGTTATCTTGCAGTCCTCTACTAAATACATTTTCTGTAACTAACCTAGGGCCTTAAACCTAAAAACTAAGTTGGGTTGCTTGCATGCTTATCTTTAACTCTTGATATTAATTGGGAACATTTCAACATAAGGTTGCAAAAGGTTACATGTGGCATTCCCACAAAGACCAGTACTCAATATAGTTCCTTTATTACACTTTGGGTTAAAGGTTTTTGATATGTTAGCCATATCCTTCTTGAAGTTTGGAGTACAGTTCAGGTCCTGAATAAGTATAGCGAAAGCTTGCTGTTCCTTTGGATGGATCTCAACAAGGAAGAACAATGTCTTCAAGGAGCATATCCAAACTTTTAAAAACTGGGTGCCAACAGGCTCTTCAATCCATGTTTGGGAACTTAAATAAAGGTGACAAGTGCTTATAGTTCCCAGTAATATCTGTTGGGATTAGTCCTGCTTTGGGCAGGGGGCTGGACTCGATGACCTCCTGAGGTCTCTTCCAGCCCTAGGATTCTATGATTTGTGGCAGTTGGGAATATTTTTAGCAGGATGTAGCACATATGGACTTTGGACCCTGTTATTAAACACCCAATTTAGAACATTTTGGTTTGTATTGTTTTCTATTTAGTGGCATTAGTAATATTAATTACTAGAAGAATTACCAGGCATTGCTTGGGTCCTTAACTTAAATAAGTTTGTTTTTTTCTTTATATAAATTATTTTTCTGGGGTGGAGCTGGGGATGAGGGGTTCAGTATGCAGACTGCCCGGGGCGAGAGGACTATCCCAACCCACTCTCACCGCAGCAGATTGTGGCAAAAACTGCTGCAACAGCCAGAGAAGGGGTGCATGCACACAAACAAACTCTCTGAAATAAATAGTAGATAACTGCCCCTTTTTCCACCCTTGTTCCCTGCTGGCCCAGTGGGGTTATCTCTGGACCCTTGCTGCCTCCTCATTCTGAAATATAACTCCTTCCTACCAGACCACTCCCTTTTCAATTTTTATGAAACAATCAAATTCCAGGCACAACCCATTATCCTGCCACAACCAAAATCTCACCTCGCTTTAAATTATGATGAGGAAGCTGCATATCAAATCTTGTGGCCCTAGCTCTTACCATTTAGGACTTCTTGGTGGCATCCCCACAGTGGGAGGCTGATGGAAGCACATACAAGAACAGGAGTACCGGACTCTATCAGGATTGTCTTCTAAGTTTGATTTAGTGGATCTTAACTAGACTCACTAAATTGAACTCCAGATGATCAATCGAGGCGTCAGTCTTCTGAGGAGTGAAGACATAGCCTTAGCTAATGATTCAACATGGAATTCTCTGAGAAGCTATAAGGTCTCTTTTAGAAGTCAATAATTTATCAATTTTTTCTCTTTCTGAGAGAGGTCTTCATCACATTTACAGTTATTGTTTCCATAGAAAATATAATTCAGCTTCTTGGAATGTAAGTATTACTTTATGCTAGCCTACAATAAGGAGCAGTGATTGTAATACTTTGCTATGCATTAAATACATATCAGAACAAAAGTATTGTTAATCTGAAAGTGAGCTTGTTAATAGTGGTTTGAATATATTAAAATGGGGTATTACAATGATAGCCAGTTTAACATTGGAGATGGGGACTCTTCAACTTTCACACGCTCTGTACTACTGCCTCCATTTTACAGATTTTCCCTTATTTAGAATAGCCACCCAGGGCTTTGGGTAGGGCTGAAATTGTCTTTGTGTGGAAGTGAAGCTGCTCCTGGGGCTTATCTACACAAACATTTAGATTGCAGCAAACTGGAGTATGAATCTGTCCTACTGCATGTAACAGTCCACATGGACCCTGCTGATGTGCATTAACAATTTATTAATGCATTTTGGTCCCATTTCAAAAAGGACTAAATCAAAATTCATTAAAAAATTGTTAATACATGTCAGCAGGGTCCATGTGGATTGTTTCTCTATGACAGGCTATTGCAAAGTAGATTCACACCCCAGCATGCCGTGAACTAATAGTTTGTGTAGAAAAGCCCCTAATAAAGGTAGCCACCAACATCCACTGTTTTTCATGAGATTGAAGCCACGTTATCCTCAAGGAAAATGGCTAGAGTTCTATGGTTAGGAAGCCTTATAGAATTGTGTGAGGAAACAGGAGAATATAAGAAGTAGAAGTGAATCTGAAAGGGGTAGAACTGAGGAGGAGATCCAGGGATAGACAGGATGAAACTGAGTGGGAGAGTTGTATGGAGATGTGAGAGTAGGGGAGAGGTAGAAGAATGCTCAGGAATATGGGGCAGGAGAATGAAGAAAGAGACTCAGAGAAGACTGAAGGGAAGAAAGGGATATGGAGTTGCATGGGAAAACTGAGGGGGAAGAGGGAGTGGAAGAGGGAGGCTGACAAGTTCAGGAGCTATGAGAGTAAAGGGAAATGGTGCACAGCGGACATTGATAGAAAACAAAGGAGAGGAATGAGAATGGCAGCTGTCTCACTCCCCAGGTAGGAAAGAATAGGTGAAGCGTCTCTGTGAGCAGCCAGTTGGGTAGCCTGCATTTTTGCTGTATTTAGGGTTGAATTTATTACTGGAAATGATCATAGGGTATCTGCTTCTTCCTACGGGCTCAAAAACCAGAAGGCAACATTTTAACAAACAATAATTGTGTTGTTTTTAATCATGATTTCTAAGTTCATCTTTTGTCTGGAGTGGAGAAAGACTGACTCGGGACTGTTTAATGCCTTGGTTAGCAGAACATGTGAGGAACCTTAATTCTAAGTTTATCATTTTCTTTTGTGGCAAAATTGATGTAAAAATGTGAGTTACCACAGTGGATATAAAATATTATTAGTCCTTAATTTTGTTAGTGCCTCATGCCTTTTTTTTTTAACTTTATAGACCTGCCACCCCCTCCAGTGCCACCTCCTGCTATTAAATCTCCTACCGCACAGTCCAAGTCACAGCTGGAGGTACGGCCTGTCATGTTGCCAAAACTCGCTTCTATAGAACCGAGAACAGACAGGTCTACAGAAAGAAAAGGAGCGAGCTACAAAGGGAGGGAAGGGGCAGATGGCAGACAGCATTCTGATGTGCGGACAAATTCAGGAGAGCGCAGAGAATTGCAGGAACAGCAAAATGATGGGAAACTGCGGGGAAACAAAGCAGCGAAGCGAGAAGGCACACCAGCAAAAACTCATCTTCTCCAAGGTGGTATGAAAGAGTTTAATAAAATATATACCATAGCTGAGCAGGAGGATCTGGTCCACAGACCTCCTGATCAAATTCACCTCAGGCTTGAGAAGTTAGGCCTGGTCTACATGCCAGGGGTGCTGGACCTAAAAGTGCTATCAAACCCCATGACTTGAAGTGGTTTCCATCATATTCAGGGTTTACAGTTTGGTTCAATAGCTCACAGTACTCTCCCCCACACACTATAAAAATTGTTCCAGTGGCCTTGCTATGCAATGGGGTTCAGTTGATGTATACTGCCATGTGTCAAATCAGCTGTCAAAATGTCTTTACTTAAATGTGGCTCCTGCTATTGTAAGTGGCTCTTTACCCCAATGTTGTAACACCACCTCTCCACATGGCGTAGACCTATGTTCCATGACATTAGGTTGATGCAGTGTCAGTGTAAACACTGTATTGCCAACATCAACTATTACTGGCTTCCAGGAGCCATTCTACAATGCCCCATACAGACAGTATAATCGATACAGGTATTCTTGGTGATGAGGTGCACATCCAACCCAAGGAGTTATGTGTGAATGCACAGAAGCGATTTAGTAACTACAATGGCCGAAAACAGAGGCAACAAACTTTTAATTTTGGGAGAGTAAATACTGAGATTAATGTCTGGGGCCAAAAAGCCCCAGTTAGAGGGCCCTGATCTCGCCTTTTAGAGTTAAAAATAAATACATGATTTTTGTAATACTTGGGAAATGTTTTGGTAAAAATCAGTAAAACTGAAACTAAAAGTCCTTAAATTAGCCTGCTTTACAAAGTGAAAACAAATCATATTGTTTTGCATAAAGTAGGCAATACTGTGAACTCGGTCTTTTCAAAATAGTAAATTCCTTTCACGAAGTTATGGTCTTTATGTGCACAGGTGTGTATGTGCAATATCTTACATATTACTGCCACACTTGGAGAGGCATTCTTGGAGTGTCTTATGGCTATATGTTACTTGATATATGTCCTGCCTCTGCCCCAGGTTATTAAGGTTGTTTGTTCAGCAACACTCAGTTAACCCAGATATTTAACAATATTACTGGTGATTTGAAGATTGACCCATTTTTACCTCACATTTATAAATGGAAAAAGCTGCAACCTAGATTTCAAACACCACTTAGTTTTGCTCTGGTCCCCTTTAAAAAGGAGAACAGTATGATGAAGACTAGACTAATAGATGCACAGGTTACAGAGAGTAACCAAAATGATATTATGAAAAACAAGTCATGCTAGACCACCCTAATCTCTTATTTTATGTAGGTCATTAACTATCGATAAGGGGAGTTCATATGACTGTGTCTATCTAGGCCTCAATAAAGCTTCTGACAAAGTATCAAACAAATGCTTGATTCTTTCTTTGGCCAACTAGCCTGGACACAAAACAGGGGAATAGAAATTGGACAGTAAATTGGTTAAATGGGCACATAAGCAAGAGGTCATTGTAAATGGCAATGGGTCACAATAGAGAGAAGTCATTAGAGGGTTACTTCAGGGGTCAGTTCCGGGGCTGTTGCTTTTCAATTTATGTATTAATAGCTTAGAGCAGGTGGCAGAATTTGCTGAGGACAGTAAAATTGGAAACAATGTTAATATTTAAGAGACATATCACCTTCAAAAACAGTTAAAAACATTACGGCAGATGTCTGTGTGTTGGTTTATTAATATGCACTTGGGCTTTAGAAAATCATAATTAAATGTATTGACAATAAAAGGAATAGAAGCATTTAGGTCTGCAGTATACAATATTGATTATAATTATTATTATTTATGCAATAAAAATGCTTAACACTGGTATACTGCCTTTTATCCATATAGCTCAACACAAAATCTAGAATGAGGGATAAGGAATTTTAAGGCTAAATTTTCCAAAGTGTTCACTGATTCTGGGTGTGTCTGTTTTTCTGAGACCAACTTGAAATCAACATAAAAGGCCTGATTTTTCAGAGGTGCTTAGCAGGTCCATGTACTGTTGACTGTAGTGTAAGCCTAGTGCAGTGATTCCCAAAGTTTTTACTAAAGCAACCCACTTGCTGACTTTTTCTCTTGTTGCAAGCCATTATTACATGGATGCACCATACGTCCCAGCAAAAGGGAGGAGAGGACACAGGTTATGTGCTGGAGATGTTGGAAAGAGGCTGCCCATGATCACCCCGTAGCAGTTGCTTTGGTCTCAAGGGGCTGCGATCAACTCCCTGTTCTAGCTGTTGGTGCCCTGTGCTTGTGGTCACAGATTTAGCCTCCCGAGTTGTGCTGAAACCCAGTGCACCAGATCACAACGCTCGGAGTAGGGAGCTAGGTCCAGTCCTGCAGGCTGAGTGCACTGTCCAGTCCTCATCAGGCTAAGAGAAGTGTGTGTTTTGCCTAGGCCAGGTGCCAGTGATGGGTTAATCTGACCCTGCATATGCTGATTCCTATAGCATCTGTAATGTCCCCTCCACTTCCAAGATCATACCTGACAAATACATTGCAAAGTTTTTCTTTGTTTCTCCATTTTCTGCTGAAACATAGAGCAAGGATCATACGTTTCATGTCACAAGTGGATGTGAATCATAGATCAAATCTTTCTGTTGCTTCTTTCTGTTCCATATTTCTAACCTCACTGGTACCCTTTCTTCAATACGAAATTTTAGACTGTTATAGAAACAATTGTGAAGCGGTTTACATTGCTAACAGCTATCGCGCTGACTCTCTGGGTGGCCATTTGAAAACTACACACATTAAATATGTAGAGAAGGTTTGCGGATATGCATTTTATATATTTTTGTATATAAAAATGTGTGTATTTCATTTTACAGAGGACATCTTACCATACTGTAGGCCTACGTTTCCAACATCAAATAATCCAAGAGATCCCAGTTCCTCCAGCTCCATGTCATCAAGAGGATCAGGAGGTAGACAAAGGGCAGATCAAACAAATATAGGCCGAAGGAATGCTGCAGAAATGCAGGTATTGGGAGCATATGAGCAAGGAGAAGAAGAAGAATTAGAGGTAACTATAATAGCCTTATTAGAAATGCATAGGATAGATCCCTGTCACAGACACATGATTTGCTGACCTAGATATACAGCAAGGTGAAAACACATTTCAAAAGTGGAAATATTTGACTTAGGAAAATTATTAGTTATCTTAATTGGTTATTAAACATTAGAACATAAGAATGTCCATAGTGGTCAGACCAATGGTCCGTCTAGCCCAGTATCCTCTCTGCTGACAGTGGCCAATGCCAGGTGCTTCAAAAGGAATGAAGAGAATAGAACAATCATCTAGTGACCCTATTCCCTGTTGTCAAATCACAGCATTTGGCAGTCAGAGCCTTAAGGACACCCCAACCATGGGATTGTGTCACTGACTTTCTTGACTAATAGCCATTGATGGACCTATCCTCCAAGAACTTTTCTAATTCTTTTTTAACATCCGCTGGCAATGAGTACCACAAATTGGTTGTGTGTTGTCTGAAAAAGTACTTCTTTTTGTGTGCTTTAAATGTGCTGCCTATTAATTTGATTCTGTGACCCTGGTTCTTGTGTTACGTGAAGGGGAAAAGAAGACTTCCTTTCTTCACATCAGTCATGATTTTATAAACCGCTATCATATTCTTCCTTAGTTTTCTCTTTTCAAAGCTCAATAGTCCTCAGTCTTTTTAATCTCTCCTCATCTGGAAGCTGTTCCATGCCTTTAATCATGTGTGTTGCCTTTCTCTGTACATTGTTGTTATTCACAGATAAAAGCCATGTGAACATAGAGATAAAGGTTGAGAATACATATAAAGATGATGTGGTTCTCCACTATAAGCACAGGAAATTCAAAATAAAAGTTAAATTTAAAATAATACAAACATGTTCAGATATAGAAATACAGATTTAGAGCACTCAAAAACAAACTTAACTCTGCTTTCTCATGACATACTTAGGGTATGTCTAGACTACATGCCTCTGCCCACAGAGGCATATAAATTAGACATACCGACATAGTCAATGAAGCGGGGATTTAAATATCCCCCGCTTCATTAGAATAAAAATAGCTGCCGCATTATGCCGGCTCAGCTGTTTGTCGGCACAAAGTGTCAGTCAAGACGGGGATCAGTCAGCAAGGAAAGCCTTTGCCAACTGATCCGGTAAACCTCGTTGCACGAGGCATAAGGGATCGGTCGGCAAAGGCTTTCCTTGCTGACCGATCCCCGTCTTGACTGCTGCTTTGTGCTGACAAACAGCTGAGCCGGCACAACACGGTGGCCATTTTTATTCGAATGAAGCGCGAGGAATATTTAAATTTCCGCTTCATTGACTATGTCGGTATGTCTAATTTACATGCCTCTGTCGGCAGAGGCATGTAGTCTAGACATACCCTTAGAGTCTGTGCTCCTAAATTAGACTAAATAGATATGTAAAGACACATTACATAATTTTTGTTTTCCTTTCATGGTGTCAGCCAAATTTCAGCTTTGTCTTAAAACTCATGCACAGTAGCACGCTTATATGTTAGCAATGGATAAAAAAATCTCTAAGGCATATAAGAAAATACTTTAAAAAATAAAAGCCAGATAACGTCTAGCCAATTATTTTGATTTCTTACAGGAAACTGAAAGCTGAAGAGGACGAGAGATGTACTGTAACAGGCTTTGAAATCTAATCAGAAAAATATCACTTAAGATGCCTCGAGTCTGATGATGTTTGACGCCAGAAGTAATGTTCAGTGCAATCAGAGTGTACAAACTTTCATTTTTATTCATGCCATCAGAACGCTAGTCTTTATTTTACTATTTCTTTTTAAACCCGTTTCATTATGAACAGCCCCTGACTATTGCATAATGTTAAGTGTATTGACTTCTTTCTGCCCAGGAAGGTAAGTAATCTGCCCTTCATGGTGCTGCTTCCAACTGGCCCTTCAGGATTTGGACAGAAGAGGGTGCCAAAACCTGGGATTCTTAGTTTTCATCCTGGAGATGGCACCAACCAGTTGACACAGCACTAAGTCATTGCTAATCTTCCATGTAATATAGCATTGATTGAAAATACAAAGTTGCATAAAGTGAAATGTATGCAAAGGGTTCTTCTAATGCAGTGGCTTTACTATAGCCTGCAGTTAGAGCAAATGGTAACTTGCATTTTCAAAATGGGCTGTTTCTTTCATTTCCTGCCAGTTTCTCTATTACCCTTTGCAGCAACAAAAGATTTCCTTTTTACAATGCAACTAGAAGCAATTTGGGGTGGGGTGGTGCCTATTGTGTATATATATACTCATTTTAATGCCCCTGTGGTACTTTAATTTGTCGTCCCCATTTTCATCTTTGAAGTACATTCTTATTGAAAATGTCCTTTTCAATCGGCAGAAGCCAAGCCAGTAGGAACTCTGGTGGTCTACTCATGGCATGAATAAGTCTATTAAAAACTTGTTCTAATTTTCCACTTAAATGACACTTATAAAACAAGCAAGGAAAATCACGGACATTTTTAATAATAATTGGGTAAGGACATCATTATTATGACTGGCCCAAATCTCAGACCTCTACTTGCAATGTCAATTCACCTCAAAGAAGTGCCACTTAAAGATGTTTTGTTTGATCTTGGGGTTTGTTTTGTAATGCACTGCTTTTTTTTTTTTTTTTTTTTTTTTTTTGGTTTTAAAAGCACAATCACTAAACTTTATTTGTAAACCATTGTAACTATTAATCTTTTTTGTCTTTCTGAAAAATGTTAAGCATTTGTTTGGAATTTTTTTCATCTTTTTGGTAATGCTTTATGTTTGTATTTGGAATATTTGAATGATGACAGATGGTAAAGTAACATACCGAAGCAAGGGCCATATACAGAACACTTCTCACTTTTCCTGGACTTGTGGAACATTCTCAAGTTTGCTGTGGCCTATCTCAACATTGGATTTTCATTAAAGTTGAAATAGAGGCATTAGTTCTGTTGAATTTTGCCAAATGATGTCCTCTCTCTGTAGAGTTTATTATCTTTTCTGTAATTATACGATTTCTTTGTCATTGGTGCTAATGGAAAATTGTGTGTTTGTTTATGGACAGCTATCAGGACTAGCCCCAATGGAAAAAAAAGTGTTTTGGTGTTTGAGGACTAAAATTTTTCATTTAGCTAATTTTAAAAAAATGGTTACATAGAAAGGATGTGCAGTACTAAGGGAACAATCCATGTGATTAATGTTTTCATTATGTTCATGTAAGAAACCTCATATTTTAGCCATAATTTTGCATACTGAGGATCCAATAATCAGAAAAGTAATTTTTGTCACATTATTTATTAAAAATGTTCTAAAATACAGCATCTTGTATAGTTTCTTGTTGTACTTAAAACTCATTTTTCGGGTCTGATGGTGATGTGATTTTTATTAATATATGTGAGATCATTCCACTGAAGTCAACAAGATCAGGCCTTTACACTTTGCACAATAACTTATGAGAATCATAAAGACACAATTACTGGGTTCTTCATCAATATTTTACCATCTCTAATAGGGAAAACCATCACATCTCTAAAAGAATGCTAACTTCCATAATGAGCTGAAGACTGAAGTCCAGTCTCTATCCTATACTCCAGAGAAGTGAGAAACAGTTGTTGGGGGAGGAAATGGGTGTAAAAGTTCTCAGATTCAATGAAAGGGGTTTTCTTTGCTAATTTACTTCCAAACCTTGCCAAGGAATTTGTTTGCTGGAATTCTTTCATTTGTAAGGGGCTGCACAGAGTACTGGAGTGTCTGAGTGCATCCTGCTGCCCCCTCTTCTCTGAGGCTAGGTCTAGACTGCCACGTTTCTGCTTTTTTTTTTCAGAAGAGGCTTTTCCACCATTTGGCCCCAGCTGGGGCCAAATGGCAGAAAAGCCTCCTCTTTCAGAGGAGCCCTTATGCCTTGTGAAATGAGGTATACGGGGCTCCCTGGAAGAGCAAACACATTCCTTGGACACGGCGGGGTTTTTGCCTCCAGTATCCCGCAAAACCCCCATAGTCTAGACATAGCCTGAGGGTAGATTTATATTTGAACTGGGAGGTGTGATTTCCGGCTGCTGTAGACATAGAGACATTAGCTCTGTTCAAACTATTACACTAAAAATATTAGCCAGTGGAGCACAGGCAGTGGCTCAAGCTAGCTGCTTGAATCTGTAGCTGTAGAGTCCAGACGGGTGTGACTCAGCTTGCCTAAGCTTCTCCCTGTGCTATCCCAGCCACACTGCTATTGTTAGCATCCTGGCACAGATATGTTGGTACCAACTGGAAATTATGCCTCCCAACTCAAATGTAGACATGCCCTGAGTCATCCTTGAGCACCTGTGATGCGTACAAAATTCTGCCTGTTGATCATAACTGGACAGTAATTGAGCTGTGACTATCCCTCTTCCACTTTTTCCTTTTTCTGCTACTTTACTCTGATCACCCTATTCTTGCCACTTCTCACCTTGCCTCCTCCACCTCATTTTAAAAATATGAACAGTCAAAACCAACAAAACATATAAATAATAAATCTATACTATACCAGTTCTCCACCATATTCATTTTCTTATATGCGATCTTCCTGTCTGCTAAAATTTCCTCCCCAATTTTTTTTCTTAGTGGAATAAAGAGTCATATTCTCTACCCACAATACCAGCAGAACCATGTTAGCTTTAAAAAAAGGAAACTTCTGTTAGAACAGTATTTGAGGTGTCATTTTTACTGCATTGTTCAGCTCTCAGTCTAGTTCACACCAATAACAAAAAAAGTTTTGTAGAACTGGAGAAACTGGGACTTTTGGGAATTGGCAGATGAGCAAAGCTAAGACCTGCAGGACACAAGAAATTCATCTTTGATTGGACATTGATGCCACATGAAATTGAAGCTTACTTCATTCCTCATTGGTACACAGAAATACAAGAAACCAAGGAACAGATACAAATCTGTGCAAACATATTGAAGTCAACCACCAGCTGAAGTTCTGATCACAATTGTGTTCATAAGTTAGGAACATTTTCCCCATTTAATTATTTTGTTTAGCAATAGCTAAACTGGCTTAATCATTGTCCATAAAAAATGTGATTTGATGTTACATACAATTGCATCTAGAAGCAATAGCATGGTAAGACTTTTTGATTAGTACAAAATGTAAATGCAAAGTTTTCTTCCATCTGCACAGTTTTTCCAATATATTATGGGCTTCAATAACATTAAATGCACAAAACAGTTCAGTGAAGAAATATGTATTGTAATCTGAGCTTCAAAAATGGTTACTCCTGCTGATCCATGTTGAAAGATAATTGATCTAATCTTTCAGAATTCATATGTAGTAAAACAAGATCATCCTTGCATTACTAACATAAATTAACAATTGTTCATTGGCTGGCATGTCAGCACAGCAGAAAAAAACACTCTTCAGAGCTTTTGGAATATTTTCTTATGTTCCAAATTCATTCCCAATAAGAAGAAATAGTGCATAAAGGACAGGAAAAAAAACGTAATAGTTGTATGTAGATTAGAGTGAATGTCTTCAGTGCAGAAGTTTGACTAACTCTACGTTATTTTCTATGAAATTCTGTAATGAGGAAAGGTGTCAAATTATCAGAAAAAAGATATATCAATGGAGACATGAACATGATATGAAAAATTGTCTAAAAGACTGAAGCTATCATAAGAATTTTAAATGATGCATTGCTACACTTTTAGCTTTACATTTCTATTCATGACTGCCTATTTCTGAATATCTTTAACTTTTAGAAAAACAAGGTAGATAAAGAGTCTACTAAAGCGATAGCACATACACATGGTTCTTAGAATCCCTTACATGTATTTGAAAAAGGCTTTGTTCTATTCCTGAGTTAATTGTACCAGATGAGTTTACATTTTTACTGAAATCTAAAAATTATGGATTTATTTATCAAATGTAAATGTATTCATACTGTTTCAAACCTTAACTCTTATTTTCCATGAACCATAATTTAATTGATAAAATAGCTAACTCGTTAATTGAAACTTTACCGTCAAAATAATGGCATGTATTTTTAATTGTTCATTTGTTTAAATTAAGCAGAAGATGATGTTTTACATGAAGTGCTGTGTTCACAATTTTCTGCCATTGAATTCAATCCTATAGATTGCCATGAATAAAGTAAAAGGGGTCTCACAAGCAGAACACCAAAATGTCACATTCTTAAATTTAAAAGTACAAGGTTTCTTTTCTGTGGTAGTAAACTACTCAAATCTCAGGCCAGGATCATAATGCTAATAAACAAGTGTAATTACATTAGTGTAGTCAATGTCAGCATTGGATGCTCAGTTGTGAACTCATAAATTGTTTTAGGAGAACTGAGATAATGAGTGTAATACATGGAGGGCAACAGCAGGAGAATAGCAGATAGGATTTGGCTTATGGAAGGTTGGGGATGAAAGTACTTTCAGTTAATGGGATCTGTCAAAGACAACCATATCTAGCATAACCACCTTAGGCTGCCAAGAGTGTTGCATATTATCTGCTTTAAAATCACCTAAGAAAAATAGAAGAAAACCACTGAGTTGAGTATATTACTTTCAATTGTGAACAATTTTTAAAAATTGTAGATTGCATTAGGAAAAAAAATCTTGCTCTTGTTTATGCCAGTGGTTTATAAGTGCAGATATTTTGTTTGTTGCCTTCAAATTCTAATGCATATTTGCACAAAGGTGTTTGTCTTTTCCAGATGCCATCTGAATATATACAAGACAAGTGTCTGTGCACTTAGAATATTGCATGTGCTTGGATGAAGGTAAGAGGCTAAAAATAAGCTCCATGATCTCTGCTGAAAGGTGAAGATTGTTGTTGCTGTTTGAAGTTTAAAATATTAACCCACTCTTCTTCAAGTCGTGTCCCTATCAGTGCTCCACTGTAGATGTGCTTGCACCCCTGTGCTTCTGATCTAAGGAATTTGGTAGTAGCCCACACAGGCACACTCTCTTCTCATGCTCCACCAACAGGGTAGTCAGCATGCATGGATTACCCTCCTCAGTTTGTTCTCAACCACCACTGGCAAGAGATGTCCCCTCAGAGCTCAGTCCCTTTAAGAGGGCTCAGCGAATTACCAAAGCTGCATTAGACATATTCAGAACTGGACCTGCAGGGCAACACCCAGAAATCAACTCTCACTCCATTCTGGCACCTGGAATCCCCAGGAGCTATCCTTCATTCATTACAGGGGAGACTTCTTCTACCTCTACACAGATTCCTGTCTTTGGCCACACTCAGACAGATGGTTCAAAGCAGCCGATGAATATCAGGCAGAGACTGCCTCCAACTCTCGGGACATATGGCACTAGGCACAGTGGTGGTTCCATGTACTAGGAATCACTTGTCATGTGTCTGAATGTGGTTCAGCCCAGACTAGAGACTAAACAGAGATGGATTAGAAAAACCTCTGTTACTACTCACCCAGGATCAAAAACTCCTTAGTGTGGTGGAAGGACCAGACAATGTTTGCAAAGGGATCCCTTTCTCATAACTCCCGCCGCCACTACCCTCCACAACTTTGCTTTCTTCTTCACTCATAGGTTGGAGCACACATCTAAATAGCCTCACAACACAAGGCAAGTAGTCTTCCACAGAGATATCCCTTCATATCAGCTTCATAGAATCATAGAATACTAGGACTGGAAGGGACCTCGAGAGGTCATCAAGTCCAGTCCCCTGCCCTCATGGCAGGACCCAGTACTGTCCAGACCATCCCTGATGGACATTTATCTAACCTACTCTTAAATATCTCCAGAGATGGAGATTCCACAACCACCCTAGGAAATTTATTCCAGTGTTTAACCACCCTGACAGTTAGGAACTTTTTCCTAATGTCCAACCTAAACCTCCCTTGCTACAGTTTAAGCCCATTGCTTCTTGTTCTATCCTCAGAGGCCAGGAAGAACAAGTTTTCTCCCTCCTCCTTGTGACACCCTTTTAGATACCTGAAAAATGCTATCATGTCCCCTCTCAGTCTTCTCTTTTCTAAACTAAACAAACCCAATTCTTTCAGCCTTCCTTCGTAGGTCATGTTCTCTAGACCTTTGAGCATTCTTGTTGCTCTTCTCTGGACCCTCTCCAATTTCTCCACATCTTTCTTGAAATGCGGTGCTCAGAACTGGACACAATATTCCAACTGAGGCCTAACCAGCGCAGAGTAGAGCGGAAGAATGACTTCTCATGTCTTGCTCACAACACACCTGTTAATGCATCCCAGAATCATGTTTGCTTTTTTTGCAACAGCGTCACACTGTTGACTCATATTTAGCTTATGTTCCACTGTAACTCCTAGATCCCTTTCTGCCGTACTCCTTCCTAGACAGTTGCTTCCCATTCTGTATGTGGAGCACTTTGCATTTGTCCTTATTAAACTTCATCCTGTTTACCTCAGACCATTTCTCCAGTTTGTCCAGATCATTTTGAATTATGACCGGGGGCTTGACAATCAGGGCAATCTACTCTCCCGTGGTGAGTAGATTTTAGCCTGGCACGATGACGCAGTGCGATCAGCGCATGCACAGTGCGGTCTGCGCATGCGCGGCGTGCCAAACTGAGCGGCTGGCGAGCAGGGCTCGCTGCCGCTTGTCAAGCCCTGATTATGACCCTATCCTCCAAAGCAGTTGCAACCCCCCTCCAAGCTTGGTATCATCTGCAAACTTAATAAGCGTACTCTCTATGCCGATATCTAAATAGTTGATGAAGATATTGAACAGAACCAGTCCCAAAACAGACCCCTATGGAACCCCACTTGTTACTCCTTTCCAGCAGGATTGTGAACAGTTAATAACTACTCTCTGGGAACGTTTATCCAGCCAGTTATGCACCCACCTTATAGTAGCCCCATCTAAGTTGTATTTGCCTAGTTTATTGATAAGAATATCATGTGAGACCATATCAAGTGCCTTACTAAAGTCTAGGTATACCATGTCCACTGCTTCTCCCTTATCCACAAGACTTGTTAGCCTGTCAAAGAAAGCTATCAGATTGGTTTGACTTGATTTGTTCTTTACAAATCCATGCTGGCTGTTACCTATCACCTTATTACCTTCCAAGTGTTTGCAGATGATTTCCTTAATTACTTGCTCCATTATCTTTCCTGGCACAGAAGTTAAACTGACTAGTCTGTAGTTTCCTGGGTTGTATTTATTTCCCTTTTTATAGATGGGCACTATATTTCCCCTTTTACAGTCTTCTGGAATCTCTCCTGTCTTCCATGATTTTCCAAAGATAATAGCTAAGGGCTCAGATACCTCCTCTATCAGCTCCTTAAGTATTCTAGGATGCATTTCATCAGGCCCTGGTGACTTGCAGGCATCTAACTTTTCTAAGTGATTTTTAACTTGTTCTTTTTTATTTTATCTTCTACACCTACCCCCTTCTCACTAGCATTCGCTATGTCAGGCATTCCTTCATCAGACTTCTCGGTGAAGACTGAAACAAAGAAGTCATTAAGCATCTCTGCCATTTCCAAGTTTCCTGTTACAGTTTTCCCCTCCTCACTGTGCAATGGGCCTACCCTGTCCTTGGTCTTCCTCTTGCTTCTAATATATTTATAGAATGTCTTCGTGTTTCTCTTTATGCCAGTAGCTAGTTTGAGCTCATTTTGTGCCTTTGCCTTTCTAATCTTGCCCCTGCATTCCTGTATTGTTTGCCTCTATTCATCCTTTGTAATTTGTCTCGGATATGGGGCCCCTGGCAGGCAGCATACCTCCTGAGATGACATGTCAGGGCGACAGATGGGCGCCTCCATCCCCCTCAGAAGAGAGTCTCTGACCACCACTACCCTACGTTTCCTATTCGCAGTTGTGGCAGCAGATCTCCCAGCCTTGGGGGTACGAGCTCCTCCTCCTCTGTTATAGGGGGTGATTCCTTATCTCCTGTATCAAGAAGAGCATAACGGTTTCCTAGTACCACCGTGGGAGGGTTCGGAGCAGGGGGGTGGATCACTGCCTGCTGCCAGAAGTAACCAGCTGCTAGTGTCCACCCTTAGCCATCTCCTCCTCCACCAGTGGTGTGTCAGCAGTGCTGTGTACTGGGACAGCTACCTCAGCTGTCACCATATGAACACTGTCCAGGAATTGCTCATGGATTCGGATGCCCCTCAACCTAGCCACCTTCTCCTGTAGCTCTCCCACCTGCTGCCTGAGAGATTCCACCATCAGGCACCTTTCACAATGGATGGTTCCCCCAGCCTGGATATCAGTAAGTGGGAATTGCAAGCCACAGTCCCTGCAGAACCACACCAAGATCTGGGTAGAGGCATCCATGCTCAAGTGCTCTGTCTGGCTACAGGCGCAGGTGGAGGAGACAGAAGCAGTGCTGGCACAGGTGTTGTGGGTCTTCCTGACCATCGTAGGCCTCCCTCTGTCAAACTCCCTCTTAAACTCCCCTGTCTGCAGCCCCCTATCCACTTTGCTCCCCTGGTTTCTCTGCCTCTGGCTTTTAAAGCCTGCTCGCCTAGGTCAGGCCTACACCCTCGTGAGTCACACAGGGGAAGGCTGATCAGAGGCAATCAAGGGAACAAAGGTCAGGCACTCAGTCCCAACTGCCACAGCAACTGAAACTGAAGTCACCTGAAATCAGAATCAAAATTCAAACAGTCGAGCAAACTCACTCACACCAAATGTGAATACTCTTACTCTCACCTGGTAGTCTGTTCAGCAGCGGGATCTCTTGTTCTCCCTCTTAAACTCCCCTGTCTGCAGCCCCCTGTCCTCTATGCTTCCCTGGGGTAAAGGCAATCAGGAATACCTGCCTCCATTTCCTCCCGCTGATCAAATGATCTCTCACAATAGTTCTAACAGACAACTCAATTGGTCATCTTCCCTCTGCATAGCGATTAAGGAACTGGTGCAATTTCCCACGATGTCACACTGTCCGCAGTTTACCTCTTGTGCACACAAAGGACACCACTAAAACTCTTACCTTGTGTAGTAATGATGCTTCTTCAAGCTGTGTGCTCCACAACCCACCCTTCTTCCCTCTACTTCAGAGTTCTGATCAATGACTCTGCAGTACAGAAGGAACTGATGTGCTAATCAATGACTGTACAATACAGAAGGAACCTATTCATGCTGACGAGCTTCACGGTAGGACATAAGGAGAGATAGCACATTTGTGGGCCTAACAGACAATGCTACTGAAGTTCTGTGATCACCAGTACAGAGATGTGTCTGCACAGCACTGTTAACTTGAAATAAGCTACACTATTTGAGCTATGCAAATGGCATCATTTATTTCGAGTTAATTTCAAAATAGCTTATTTTGTAATTTGGCACTGTTTACATAGCCCCAGATTTTGAAATAAATGGCTGTTCTGAAACATCCCTTAATCCTTGTGGAACGAGGATTAAGGGATGTTGGGAATACTGAGCCCATCATATTTTGATATAACCAGTTTGTTTCAAAGACGCAGAATAGCAATTTCAGGACACTAGACGTATCCTGAAATAGTGCCGCAGTGTAGACGTGCCCCTTCAGTGGAGCACTTATAGGGACACGTATCTTGAAGAAAAATCCTTACTGCACAAGGGGAGTAACTTCTTGAGTAATGCTCAATCTCAGCATGGAATTCACCTTTAATAAGAAGAAGGATGTTTCACCTTTTTCAGAATATTTTTTTTAACTAAAAATTAATGAGATTGGATGTTGCCTAACTAAAATAATGAGAATGATTAGTAGGTTCTTAAAATCACTGATAATTATGCCCTCATAACTGCAATCTTTACTCAGGTTAAAAAAATAAAAAATAGCGTCTTTTCTCTCTTTTTTCAAAACACAATCTTTAAAAAAACTCTAGGCCCAAGAGATGTTTATCATCCATGCAAATGTAGCAACACAGGCCTACAAAGATTTATTATACTAGTTCTGAAACAATGTATTGCTAAACAAACTCTCCTGAGATAGTGTGTGTTGGCTACCATAAACCATTTAAAATATTGTTTAAAGATAGAGGAAAATGAGATTTATGATCACACAATGCCTGTAGGGTCACCTTACATTCTATGATGATACAAAACACATTATACAGAGATGATTAAAAAATTACAGACTTAGGTACAGAATGATGAGAGGAAGTGGAAGGAACTATAATACTGTATTATGTAAATTTGGGGAACAGAGTGGGATAAGGATGAAACTGATCAGAGTACTAGAAGGGGAAATTAAGAAAATCAATAAATCTGAGAACAAGTAACCAAGAATGAAATCCTGACCCCTCTGAAGTCAATGGCAAAACTGCCATTGCTTCTAATAGTTAATTTCCTTTCTAATACTGGTAAACAAAATAGACATCACCGTTGGACAAATAAAGTGAACCAAATCCTTGTTGCATGCTTTTATTGCCCTATCTCTTTCTTAAACATAAGTCAACAGATGGGCTGTTTTCAGCTGCCAGAAGTGAAAGTTGGTATTTTAATTCACATTGGCATTCAGTATTTTTGTCACATCAGAAAATAAGATTGTGCATATTCAAGTACTAGTCTTTATATATATGTCATGAAAGTGAAGCCAATTGCTTTTAAGGTTTTTTGAGCATGATTATCGAAGTCATGCTGATAAAATTGTATTTATTGAACTTTTTCAGGTCTAAGATGTTTTTAGCAACAGCAGCGTCATGAAATATAAAATAAATATATTTAGTATTGACTTTTATTGTTTTGCTTCCCACCAGTTTCAAAACAAATATGTATGGTACAAAGTCAGCTGCAAAGAGTTTCACTGTTTAGGAAGCCCCTTGGAGCCTCTGTGGTGAAAAGGAAATAAGAGGACAAAAAACTTTCAGCAAAGAATGTGCAGCAGGGCTTTCTAAAAACATCTGGACAGTATGAAAATAACGGCCAAGGTCGTGTGCATTCTGCAATTTCAGCACCACAGATTTCAGGCTTTTATTCACATTACTTTGCATTTCTAGGTTGGAAAGACAATCTCTGAACACAAAATGAGTCCAAAGCCATACAGAGTTGTCTATGTCTGCCTGAAACAATAGCTCTGAGAGGAGTAGGCAGTCCCATTTGTTTTAACTGTGTTTACTGTGAATTCTAGTAATGGTATTTAAAATGTCATAACAATTTCACTCAAAATATTTTAAATGTACCAAACATTATTACACTTAGTTATCATGGTTAAATGGAGTGACAGATAAATCAACAATTTGTTATTTTTTAGGTTTGTGGGGATGGAGAACTAGGAATTCATTTTCACAGCCTGTAATTTTAACTATGTTGAAAGCTTCAACTGCCAAAAACGTAGCTCACTAACCAACTTTTAAAAAGGAAATGGAAGATGTCAATGAATTCCAACTATATAGGTGACAGCTTCAATCTGGTGCATATAATCAATACAAGAGTTCCGAATGGCTTTAACTCTTCTGCTCCTTAGACTACATTCAGTCTTAGAGAATGCATCCAGGAGACGCATGAAAACATATTGCTTCCGTCAGAGCAGTATTGTCCTCACAATATTTCAGTAGGCCTCTCTGCTGCCATTAGCCTTATGAATTAAAAATAAATTAAGAGAATGTTAAGGTTGCAAGTCAAGCACTCAAAACCTAGGAAATACCAAAATAAATTTGCCTATGCAATATTAATTTGTCCCCCTTGTGAGTATTCATTATCAGGCTTTAATAACTTGATCACATACTATATTTCCATAAAATTCTTGCCTTATTCAGTGCACAGAATAGACAGTGCCTCATCCTGCAGGCCTCTTCAATATTTTGTCTTATCCTCATTTCATAAAGAAACACCAAGGCCATGAAAGAGTTCTTCAGGGTGGCATTCAGCTGTCGTAACCATAAGACCATCCTTTTTTCTCCTTACCTCAGTCGCTATACACCTTTTGGGTTTTGCATCAAGTTAGTGTGTGTGTGAAGAGAGGTTCAAACAGACAATAGCCTTCTTGAAAGGGAGGGGCCTGCGACTGTGGGGCCTATATCCACTCCTGTATCCGTTCATGCATCTGGGCAGAGTTCCACTGGGTGGTGTCTGCTGGCTCTCTTGAGGCAGTGGGTGCTATCCGGAGTTCTTTGCTCTGGCAGAGTAGCAATTTCGGGACTCTTGTTTTAGCCCTTTGATCTTCACACCTGTCTCTGTGTTCTCTTTATTTGTCCCCCATAATCACTCGGCATTCTGGGCTCTGTGGACCCTCCCCATAGACTGTGGGGCGGTCCTTTAGATATGGGCAGGCTTATGCCCATCCACCTCCCAGAATCCAAAAGAATACCCTTCTTGAACCTAATACTTTCCCAAAGCATAGTCTATCCTATGCATTGAATGAGATGGGATCCTGGGAAAAAAATAATAAGCGCAAAAGGGGTAGAATTAAAGATGCATAGGCAACTATGATTCTGACATTTCCTAACACTTCACTTTGCAACATTTAATGTTCTTTAACATATTTGTGTACATAATTTCCTACTTTTATTTTAAACTTGAAAAATCATCATGTGGAACCTGGGTTGTCACTAGGGGCCATTGAGCTAACAGCAATATTGGTTCTTTTCTTCTTTGTGGGCCAGACATTTCTAAAGGGGAAAAAAGACACCCATTTGGCCAGTGGGTTTCTCAGCTGTTCACTGACTGCGGGAATGGTGAAACTCGGGACTACTTGGTTCTACTCCAGATTCTAAGTAGACTGGACTGTAATGCTTATAAACCCTTCAGTCCCTGCATCTTTCCCAAACTTCCTCCCAAGCTCTGGGCCTGTTCTGCCCTTGGCATTGCTACATGCTACATTTTTGCTACATGTGCCGCCTGTAGTTACCATCCAAGTGTTTCTTGCTAGAGTTTCTTTAGAATTCTTGTTCCCTTGTATTGTCTGTTTAGATTTTCTTACATCCAGTATTGTCCTTAATATCAAAACTGTCTCGGATAAGCTCCTTGTATGCAAATATCAATCACTAAGATTCTGACTCTAGCACCCTTAGTAAAGCTTCATTCCTAGACCTTCATTCCACAAGTAGCCCTAATAATTTCAATTATATTATTCACAGAGAAAGGTGCTGTCCACTGTGAATCAGGGCAGCAGACTCTAGTGTTAGGTACATATATAAACATGCTGTCATGGGCATATAATTTGAGTCCAGAAGCTGATATGCATATGCTTAAAATCACGTATTATTTAATAAACCCTCCTCCTTTGTTAATAACTTGCTTCCAGTGATGGGTTGCTTGTTTATCTGACCTATAACAGATAGCCAGACTGTGAAACACCTGACCCGCATTGGTGAGCATTCTGTCATTATTTACATGGCACCCCATTGTAGCTGATTCCCTCATAATCTTTAATTGTATTTATCCTCACTACACCCAAGCAATGCAGGGCTATACTATTATTGCCATTTTTTTCAGAATGAAAACCTGAAATGTACAGAGATTTAGAGTCAAAACTGGTGGCAGAGCAGGGCTGACATCCTAATCATTGGACCATCCCTTCCCCATTTGAGTCTGTGGGTGATTCAGGGTTTCAGAGGCCAGCCTGCCGGCTTCTTATTTTCATTTGTGTTTTATTCAATGCTGTTTTCATTTTTGTTGAAATTTTCATTCTGAAAATTAAGAATTTCATTAAAAAAAAACAAGCCCCAAAAATTATTTTAATGTGTTTTGGCAATTGCAAATTTTTTATGAAAAATTTCCCCCAAAAAACATTCCTGGAGAAATTTCCATTTTGACTAAAAAAATAACTTTCAGATGAAATTTTTTCAGCCACCTGTCATTTACAGGAGTGGGTTCTTAATGAGAGTGGGCCTATATGGTTGTTAATACAGGTGTGTGTTTTGCTTTTTTTGAAAAGTGGCACAACGTTCTTGACAAGAGTAGTTTTTAGCTAAAATGATGAATCTTAATTCTGCTATTCCTATGGCCAAAATGTGCTATAGGCATGGAGCTTAGTCAATAGAAATTCATCACAACTGTTTTGAATCACTGACAATTAGAATTAAGATACAATGGTATTAATTTAATATCTGGCAAGCACTCTGAACATGAGAATCCCCATATAAGCCATAAATGGCAGCAGTATTTCTGGCAATTTAGCTTTGTGAACATAGTCAAGTTAGTTTCTCAGTAACTTCTGGAGAGCATTTAGTTAGTTAGTTAACCAGACCACTGAAGTGAAATAAATCTTTATTACAAAAGCAAAAAAATAGATTTTATGTGGAGGTGCCCCCCCAACCCCCACCCCATTGCTTGCAGGCTTCTTTTCCTGGATGCATGCACACTGTCAGTACATTTTGACATAATGCCTATATTGTGGAAATGCAAGCTTCCATGTTCCAAGAACAAAATGCATTAAAATAAACTCATTTTTTCCTTCTTGTTAAAGGGGGGAAAATAATGCCATATGTTAGTCTACTTGGTAATAAGCACATATTATTAACTACAAGTAATAGGTGATATATTTACTAACTCAACTAGAAAAATAATAATTCAAGCAAACAATTAAGTTTTAAAGAAGTCAGTTCAAATTTTACAGTGGAATTTAGAGAGAGAATCAAAGCAAGATTAGGGAAAAATAAGACAGATGTTCTGCTTAATTATATTCTATGTGTAATATTTTGTGAATCAGAAACAAAGGGGAAAATTGTGGCTCAGACCAATGCCTGTTATTACTGTATATAAATAATTCCATGTCAGAGAGAACTATTAGAGGGGGTAAATGCCTCTCCCAATACTATTGAAGCTAATGTAGAAAATATTTCTTCTAAATTGCCAGGCATCTCAAGTCATAGTTCTTGAGAACATGACTTCAGGGTAAGAGGATAATTTCTTCTAGTTTGATGGTTGAAAATAATGCTTTGAAAAGTAAGATGAACATTGTAAAGAATAAAAAGAGAATTACAAACTTGTGCCTGCTCCCAGAGAACACTCAGAAAAATATATTGAAAGGTTTTCAAGACATCACAGAGCAATTTGCTAATTCTTCATTTTTCAGCAACATCTGCTTTCCTTTGAGCTGCAGAAAAATCCACTTTTACCAGCCAAAACAATCTGCATTGTGTGTTCAGATAGAGAAGTCAAAGACAAAATCTTAAGAGCCAGCAAGTTCTCACACAGTATTGACTATTGGGGCTCCCATCTTGGAATACATGGATTACAGACTAACAGCTTTTGAAAGAAGACAATGCTTCCCTGATACTAGAGAGAGTGGCTATTCTTTGTGCATACCTGTGGTAGTTTTGAACTCCGATTATATTTGGAAGAAAGAAGTCATACCTATATCTTCAAGTCATTTGAGGAAGCCAAGAGAGAAGATGTTTGTTCAAATAATAAAAAGCAGTGGAGGCGACTGATAGACAAAAACTGGAGTGAGCTCTACTTGATTTAAGTAATGTAATTCTAGTCCATTTGCTTGACATTATTTCAATGTGTAGAATAATAAAGGGTGCTAAATAATTTGTATTATATACCAAAGCTATATAGAGAACCTATCTTAAGTACTTACATAGCTATAACATTTCCTATGCTTTTAACATAATAAAAAGTGAAGGAAAGTGGTAACTTAAAATCCTTTAAACTATTAAACATTTACTTTATCCTTGCTCATCCAGAGATGAGAGGTTGCTGGTACTGCTGATGTGCTGCAGTGTCTTTCTGTTGATAAAGGGAGTGGAGAACAATTTAAAACTGAGGAAAGATGGTCATGGAATTAAAATACTGGAGTGGGACACACAAGATCTTAGTTGAATTCCTTGATTTGCTACATATTTCCTACCTAATGCCAAGCAAGATTTTTAATTTCTCTCCATGCCTCATGATGGGCCCAACGGGCCTTAAAGTCTGAGCCTCAGTTTACCATCTGTAAAACAAAAATTTCTTCCTTTCACTTTTTGATTTATCTAGTTAAATGATAAGCTGTTTTGGGCAGAGATTGTCACTTACAATGTGTTTGAAGGCTGCCTAGTACAATGGATCTTGAGCTCAGTTGCAGCTGCTATGGTAATACACATAAAGCAAAATAATTTGTATTAAAATGAAAAAGTCAAATCTGATGAGATGCTGAGCAAAAGACTTTACAGGAACAAATCCTTAGGAAGCTGTGCATCTTCAGCAATTGCTTCTGCTGAAACAGGAGAATGAATGTCTTACGAGAGAGAGAGAGAGAGAGAGAGAGAGAAATCTAGCTATACAGCTGCCCTTTTCTCGAACCCAAGTAGCACTTGCAGTAGGGGAAGTGATTATTTAAAAATAAAGCAATTGTATCTCTCCCATCCCAGCTGAACTGAGGGCAAAGGAAACAAAAGAGACTTGCACATTGAAGCTGCACCCACCAGCTTTTGACTGCTTTTATTTCTGCCAGAAGGAAATAGCTAACTACTAGTGCCTTCCAGAATGACAGCATCAGATTTAAATCCCGGATTTCATCCATTATGTTGTTAATTGAAACCTATTTCATTTAAGAAATTTCCAACTGTTGCTTCAGGAAAAGACTTTGAGTACACAGGCTGTTTCAAGCATCTTCGCAGAAAATGGGTGGGTGGGACAGATTTATTGAACATTTAATTGAACATTTTCTATGTGTTTTATTGCAAACTTAATTGAACATTGATACTTGAAGGTAATCAGAAATTATGATACTCTACCTACAGCTTATCAAAATTACAATATTTCAAAAAACAAAATTAAAAATTTTGAAATTCAATGAATTGGATGAATATTTCAGAACAAAACAAATTGTGACATGGTCTCCCATTTTCAATTTGCTTTCACTCTATCATAAACAAAGCATTTCAGAAAAAGCTAAGTAACTACTGTATATTTAGAATTCCTAATGGCTGACAGTGATGGAGCAGTCTGGGGGAGAGCATGATAATTTTTGATAGACCCCAGAAATGTGCATTGAAGATGATCACTTCCAAATTTTGGACATCATTCAGAGCATAACAGCTCAGTTAAACACTTTCAAAACCCATTTGTTTGATTCAGAGAGAAAGAATCAAGAATCAAGACTGTTCAGAATAAATTAGAAAAAAGGTAACCAAAACCCCTGGTCAGAAGAATAAACATTATTCTAGGAACTACAAACCTAGATTTACTAAATGAAGTAAGTAAAACCTATTTTAAAGGAAAATCAACAATGCACGACACAAAGGCTATGTCTACACTATTAGGTTGTTTCAAAATAAATTATTTCAAAATAATAACTCCTGAAATAACTATTTTGAAACTAGCTTATTTCTCTTCACACACAGGAGTTATTATTTTGAAATAACAAGCCCCTTATTTCAAAATAACAGGCTTGGTAGTGTGGATGCTCACCTTGTTATTTTGAAATAACTCCCCAGTGTAGACATGCCCAAAGAGCATAGCCTCCTTGAAAATTGAGCCATCCAGATTTGGGCTCTTAAGACATTCTGACTGATAGGGTGTTGAGTTTATGAACATTGCGGAACCTTTTGGTGACCGCATGATTGCTGAATGTGTAGGAATGTGTTGGTTTTGCTAACTGGTCTCAGTGGTATCTTAAATCATTTGCAGGTATGATATACAAAAGCTGTGCTATGGAGAAAACATCTGAGGGAATCTAAGGCCTTAAATTTACACATATTGCTGGAGAGAGCTCTTCCTATAGTCATGTACTGTACATTCTCAGATTTGTCTCACATAAAAATCTTGGACAATAACCCATTGAAATTGAACAGCTTTCAGGGTTTGGGGTTGGGTTTTTGTTGTTTTTGTTTTTAGCCTTCCATCTGAGATGCCTGAAGTTCTGACCAAGGTAATCACACAATATATGTGGGATAATATTTGATGCCCCCCTCCCAGCATATCTGGAGACAAGATTTTAAATATACAAATACTTAAAATAAATATAATATTCATGGAATAAATTCATTATAACATAGGCTGAAGAACGGACAAGTGTTTCTGAAACCAGCAAAGTTGCACATTACATTTCTGTACAATTCTGTACACTATAATAGAAAACTCTTATATTACTATGTAGAATGAAATAAAGTCTGTTTTGCTCCGTTGCTGACCCCTTCTTGTCTTCATATCTAGAATATTATTACAAATCCACCTTGTGCTTCCCAAAGATCATTTTGAAGGTAACTTGATGTGCCCCGCTAGTCAAACTGTGAAGAATTATTCATACAACTGGTTTCGCTAATGGGTAATTTCATTTCAGTCATTCACTGAAAGCTAGAAAAATTGAAGTATTTGTACAAACACTGGTTGTCACAAGAAAAGTGTATACAGCAAGTAAAGCAGCATTGCTCCTAGCATGAATCAAATCACTTGCTACCAAAGCCACGTTCAGCTCACAGTTCTTTCTGGACATTAGAACATAACAACAAAGATAAACACTTTGCACTTCTCCAGTGCATTCCATCACGGCCTCTCAAAAGCGTTCACAGACATTTATTACTATTAAGAGATGATGTAAAGAACTGCACAACCAAAAACATTTTTCATGACAAGTTTTATGCATCCTGCAAAATGCATGAACCAAGTAATATATTCTTCAGTACCGCCTACCAGTATCTTATCTATCAAGAATTTATATATATATACAGTGCTCTTGTAACAATTACTGTTATTTACTATCTGTATTAATGAAGCGGATGCATCCCCCAGTATCCCAGAAAAGCTCTGCTGTCTAGACATAGCCTATGCAACAAGAAGCTAAGAAGCTGTTCTGGCCTGGCTGACTAAGTCATGACCAAAGACTAGAACTTGATCCCAGATTTCTCACTTGGAAATCAAATGCATAATTCAAGGCAACTGAGCTTATCCTCCAATTTTGTTATCTTAAGGCCTTGAAGTGTGCTAGAGAATGATACAAATAGCTTTGATTCAATTTGATTATGGTTCTGTGCTTTGAGGTTTTATATTTTCCACATACAGCACTAAATAGAACTTTAAAAGAATAACAGATAATGTTCTCAAAAGCATTTAAGTAATTTAGTCAATTGGCTTTTGGCTCCTAAATCACTTAAATGCTTTCAGTGGGACTTAGGCGCCTGGCACCTTGTGTATGTATACAGGTTGCATCTCTTCTACTATATCAGTGTAGTTAAAGCTGATTATAGATGCTTAGGTGCTTATACCAATATATCTTATTCCTATATGGGAAAGGGAATAAGATATACCAATATAAGGTACTTTGATACCAGTATAACTGCATCCATTCCAGGGGTGTACTTTGTTAAAAATCACACCCCTAATAAAAATACAAAAACTGTGAATAGATCAGATCTGATCATGTAGGCACTTTTGGAAAGAGTTTAGTATCAGAGTGTTCCAATGTATGTTTTCTTTCTTTTCTCGTCTCTTTTTTAAACAGCCTCCTAAGCACTGTAGAACGAAAGATGTAAAGCAATTTAAGATGGCAAGTCCACCGGGCTAATGACCTTTCAGACCCCCACATCTAGACCCCCCTCTCATTCAAGGGGCCGCATCATAGATTTTTGAAACAAGGCTTCTCTTATCAAGCCTTGGAGTAGTTGCCTTGCAGCAACGTGAAAACATTGCCACGTTTGGCAGCACTGGCCTGAAACTATAAATTCCTTTTATTTGACGTATCTGGCCCACTGTCATTAAAAGACTTTCCAGTTTCACTTAATCCAACTGTGAGCTGTAATGCCCCTGGCCCATGTTTTCCTTTTTCTCCCCCCCCCCGTCCCCCCACTCTCCCGCCCACCACGTTTCTTGCTCTCGGTCCATTTCTGAAACTGTTTTGCTGCCTGACATGCCCCATGTAAAAAGTAAGACCTAATTACTCTGCTGTTGTTCATACTTGGCATAAATACAGCACTTGCAAAAGCATGGCTTATAGCAAAATGTGCCATATTTAATGAAATTGCAAAGCTATATCTTATGTTGTCCTTCAGGATAAGAAAAAATAGAACACAAACTTGTCTAAAAGAATTATTCATTCTTGCTGCTCTGTTCAAGGAACCAATTGCTGTGTATCCTGGGCATGTATATTATGCAAGACTTTCTTCCATTGGCATTAATGAATCAATGCTTTATGTGTACGAATCTCGACTTTTAGATAGAACTAAGATATGTTTCTATGTTATGTTGTTATTCTTATACAATAAAATCTCTATATATAGGATGATGGTGTAGGGTTAGTACCAAAATTATTATTAATATTGAGATACTATTTTATGTCTGTGGTTCACATTTTATACTTGAATATCTAAAGTTCTACATTTAAATTTATATCTAGGCTTCTTCATGAAAAATGCCTATCTCACAGAGTTTATGGTCACGTGCTGCTCACATTGTTCTTCATTTATATTAGAGTTAGTCAAAACAGTTGATTGAACAATTTTCTGTTGGAAAAGGCAATTTTGTCAAAACTGAAACAGTTACTGGTAATATGTCAATTGGGATGAAGTTTTAGTCAGAAAAAAGTCAAAACAAATGGCTTTGATTTCACAGTGTGATTAATTTTTTTACTTCAATATTATGATAAATATTTTCATATGATATATTATAGCTGTAATAAGCATTGTATTATAATGTGCATACTATATATAATTTTGCCATTATTAAAACAAAAATGTTTTCAGAATTTCCTTTCCACTAGAAATTTTGAATCAGAACAAAACAGGAATTCTGTTTTCTGTCCAACTCTAGTTTTTATATAGAAACCCAAATTTGAAAATGCTTGCTTTAAATTAATTACTGACCATGATTTCATGAGAATGGAACTCTTCATTTCCACAAGGGTCAGTATGAGCAGAATCTGCTCCCCTGGTGGAAGTTTGTTAGCAGAGTTTTTAGTCAAATAGGCCCAGCACTACTAAACAGCCAGGCTATGTCTACATAGGCTACGTCTACACTGGCAGCTTCTTGCACAAGAACTGTTTTGTGGAAGAGTTCTTGCGCAAAAAGTGTTCCAGAAGAGCACATCTACACTGGCATGTGCTTTTGCGTAAGAGATGTGCTTTTGCTCAAGAGTGTCTATGGCAGTGTGGACGCTTTCTTGCGCAAGAAAGCTCTGATGGCCATTTTAGCCATGGGGGTTTCTTGCGCAAGAAATTCATGTTGCCTGTCTATACTGCCCTCTTGAGCAAGAGCTCTTATTCCTCGTGGGGAGAGGAATAACTCTTCCGGAAGAAGCCCTGTTTTCTGACACTGTACTGTAAATTTACTTGCGCAAGAACGCACGTGCAGTATAGACACCCGGCAAGTTCTTGCGCAAGAAGCCGCCAGTGTAGACGTAGCCTACAAGTTTTTGCCAGAAGAGGCAATGCAAATGAAGCGCTGATTAGCATATTGTCATGCTTCATTTGCATAATCTCCTGATGCCTTTCATACAAGAGGTTTTTGAGCAAAAATAGGCAATGTGGACGTTTCCGTTTTGTGCAAGATCCTTATCCCTCTCCCGGATAGGCTGAGGTGGCATTCAAAGGGGCAACCTTGCACAGCTGATCCCCAGCTCGGCTGTTCAACGCTGCCCCTTTGAAATGCTGCCTTGGTGTTTGAAAGGAACAGCGCCGCACATCTGATCCTGGGATCAGCTTGTGGATCCCGGCTCCAGAGCGACATTTCAGTGGAACCCGGGATCAGTTGGGGACTCCCCAGCTAACATCAGGTTCCGTGCGGTATTTCCCTAGAACCCAGGGTTAGCTGGGGATTCCCCAGATGACTCCGGGCTCCGTGCACAGCAGCGCCACACTGCTGATCCCAGGATCAGCTATGCGGTGCTGCCCCTTTCAAAGTGGCAGCGCTGCACAGCTGATCTAGGGCTCAACTGTGCTGTGCTGCCACTTTGAATTATCCCCTTCTCCCCCTCCTTTGCTGCCTCTATCTGATAGAGGCAGCAAGGTGGCGGGGGGAAGGAGGGGAAAGGGGGAGTCAACTATTCGACTGACTATCCGATAAGAATTCATAAATGATCTGGAGATAGGGGTAAACAGTGAGGTGGCAAAGTTTGTGGACAATACTAAACTGCTCAAGGTAGTTAAGACCAAAGCAGACTGTGAAGAACTTCAAAAAGATTTCACCAAACTAGGTGACTGGGCAACAAAATGGCAAATTAAATTTAATGTGGATAAATGTAAAGTAATGCACATTGGAAAAAATAACCCCAACTATACATATAATATGATGGGGGCTAATTTAGCTACAACTAATCAGGAAAGAAATCTTGGAGTCACCGTGGATAGTTCTCTGAAGACGTCCACGCAGTGTGCAGTGGCAGTCAAAAAAGCAAACAGGATTTTTTTTAGGAATCATTTAAAAAGGGATAGAGAATAAGACGGAGAATATCTTATTGCCCTTATATAAATCCATGGTACACCCACGTTGGGAATACTGCATGCAAATGTGGTCTCCTCATCTCAAAAAAGATATACTGGCATTAGAAAAGGTTCAGAGAAGGGCAACCAAAATGATTAGGGGTTTGGAATGGGTCCCATATGAGGAGAGATTAAAGAGACTGGGACTTTTCAGTTTGGAAAAGAGGAGACTAAGGGGGAATATGATAGAGGTATATAAAATCATGAGTGGTGTGGAGAAAGTGAATAAGGAAAAGTTATTTACTTGTTCCCATAATATAAGAACTAGGGGCCACCACATGAAACTAATGGGCAGCAGGTTTAAAACAAATAAAAGGAAGTTCTTCACATAGTGCGTCTCTGAGCACCACCTTGCACAAGGTGTGGGAGAGAGAGGCTTTGCATGCTACTTTGCCCCCAGCACAATCTCCAGCGCCCATTGGCTAGAAACCGGCCAATGAGAGCTACCTTTTGCACCACACAAAGCTCTGCTCCCTCCTTGCCAACAGCAGCACTAAGAGAGGCCCGTGGCCCCTACAGCCAGCTGCTCTGAGCAGCGTGCAGGGAGCAGGGAAGGCAGGGAGTATGCCTGAGGGACCCACTGGGCTACTGACTGGGAGATGCCTAGGTAAGTGCCTCCTGGCCCAAACCTGCTTCTGGCACCCCAGCTCCTCCCTCCAACCCTCTGCTTCCCTCCTGCAACCCGCCCTACGTTACTCAAACCTTCTGCCCTCCCCCTCCCCTGGACCTATACCCCTCCCATTCCCTGCACCCCAATCACCTGCCCCAGGTCACAACCCCCTCCTGCACCCAAACTCCCTTATAGACCCCACACCCACTCCTACACCCCAATCCCCTATTCCAAGTTCCCTTCTGCAGCCAACCTCCATTTCAGACCCTTCATCTCCTCCAATAATACTGTAGAGAAGTGCAGTCCTTGTCCACTAATTCTTGGTGTGGCCCCCATCAAAAATTACTGCCCTCCCCTGGTCTAGTTGATGCATTAGGGTGTCAGTACTGAGAAGCTGCATCTGCACAGACTTATTTCTGACAAGCATCCCTTGAGGAAGGTTGGGGAAGGGAGTTTTGGGGCTTCTCATGTCTGCTAGGAGCCACTATCATCTATTTGAATCATACAAGGGGAAGGTTGCAAAGTTCCAGCGCTGGGCTGGCTAGCCCTCTCTGTTTTCAACCTGGTGCTGATGGCAACGCCTCCCTTCCTCCACTCCCAAGAAGTGGAAATGATTTAGGACAATAATGTCTTGCACTGCAAGGGATGCTTGTCCTGCTATTTTAGATGAATAAAGTTGTGGCCTCATTAAAACACAGCTATTGCCTCCAGTTTTTCTTCCAGAATGGCCACACAAAGACCGATTAAGATCAGTATGATAATATTTCAAGCTTCTAGGAATTACCCTTCATACTAAACTGAACTTTTTCTGTAACTGTGGATGCATTCATGCAGTATTTTATTCTACTCCATTTTTGGACTGCATGATCATATAATGAAAGAACACAGACCGTAGAGAGGCAGAATTTTTCATTGGCAAAACATTAGAGTAGCTAACTTTCTGATGAAAGGTAACATGACAACTAGCTTTTAACATCTATTTGTTTTTCAGTTTAAATTTTAACGTAAAAAAACCTTGTCTAGGAAATATTTGGATGTGGTTTTGTTAAAAGTTGGTGTAAACTTGGCAATTTTAAGATTCAACTTTTTTGACAAGCCAAAGAGAGACCCAGAGCAGCCTTTCTTTATGCCATTGCTGACTCTTAGGTTATGTTCTAATTAAGGGCTAGATAATCTGCTCCTGTCATTATTAAAGTGGAAATATATTCATAAACATTTTGGGCCAGTTTCTCAACCCAGCTTTCAGCTCCTTTACACTGCTCAGGTAATGCACGGCATCCAGAATTCGCCCAGAAACCGACAGCTGCAGGGGCGCTGGAACAATTTGTATAGTGGGGACACTGTCAGTCATTGAAATCCTGTATATGATGGAAATCACTTCAAGCCTGGAAGTGTCGCAGCACTCCAAGTTCAGCACCTAGGAACATCTGCAGATTTCACTGATGTAAGGAAATCCTTGGGTGGCACTATTATGATTTACATTACTAGCTACCCCACTTCCTGTTGTAGGACAGGTATTGACACAGGATGGAAGTGAAGACAATAAGATAATACTTGCTGGGGCAATGGTTCTAAGGGCTATTGTTATTGATGTAATTTAGTGTAGAAGGACTACTCTAACTTGAGTCCCCAACATCAAATGGGGAAAGGTGTTTTTACTCTTTCCGTTATTCAGCATCACCAAGATGAGTGCTGATCTTTTAGTCTTCCAGACAGATATTTATTAGAAAATGTCTTGATATTTTAATATCATCTAATCTCGCTAAGATTTTTCAAGTATTTGTTTCTGCTTGCTGCTGCCTCTCTACCTATGAACTGTAGATCTGCGTCCCACTAGTTTCCTATTGTAGCTGACAGTTGAAGGATTAGTGGGTGCTTTTAGCTTACAGTCTTAATGCAGCTAATTAAAAGAGGTATTTGACACAGAATACTGAAATGACTATTTCATTGTTCAGCAGAACACTTTCCCATTACTGATGCATCTGTCTGCAGTTGTTAATTTTCACGAGTATATAAAATTTAATGCTTAAATCTAACATCAAAAATAGATAATTTTCCACTAAATTATCAGTAGCAGCCTTTGGAACCCTTGATAAATATTTACAGCACTTTTATTGCAAGTTTGCTTTGAATCTAATGATAAGAGAAATGCAAAGTAGCTGTTAATATCTCACTATTATATGTATATTGAATTTTAATTCTTTTTGGGTATATTGTGTGGGAGTTCTAAAGAATAGCAACTGGGTAATTAAATGGCATAAGAAAGATTTTCAACTTGCCTCCAAAGCCAGTTGCTAGAATGAGAAATGCTGCATTCAAGAAAATTAATAACTTGTAGATAACATTATGTAAAACAAATAAGCTACTCTGCTAAAGACATTTTTACAATAAATAGTCAAAATGTTAAAGGTTGTTCTAAAAAATTCTGGGACTGTCAAAATCATTTTCATCATTCAGATTTCAAAAAGGAATAATTTTTCATTTACTGGAAATATATATAGAAATGTATGGGGTTAACATGTTGGCTGCGTCTAGACTGGCATGATTTTGAGGAAATACTTTTAACGGAAAAGTTTTTCCGTTAAAAGTATTTCTGCAAAAGATCATCTAGATTGGCACGGATGCTTTATGGCGCAAAAAGTGCTTTTGCGCAAAAGCATCCGTGGCCAGTATAGACGTGATTTGCGCGAAGAAAGCCCGATGGCCAGTTTAGCCATCGGGCTTTCTTGTGCAAAAATTAAGGTGTGACTACGAGCCTCTTGCGCAAATATTCTTGCGCAAGAGGGCTTATCCCTGAGCGAGCGTGAAAGTATTTGCAAGAAGCACTGATTTTGTACATTACAAAGTCAGTGCTCTTGCGCAAATTCAAGCAGCCAGTGTAGACAGCTGGCAAGTTTTTGCGCAAAAGCAGCTGCTTTTGCGCAAAATCTTGCCAGTCTTGACGCACCCGTTTTGTTTTACATTCTCTCTCCCCTCCTTTTTCTCTGTTACTCTTCCCTTTCATCTTTTTCTAACTTTCCCCTTTTCTGTCCATATTTTGTCACTGAAATAAGAAGGAAAGTGAAAGAAAACAGGGGACCAAATATTAGATAAAAATAAACCTGGATTTTTCAAGGTTTTATCAAAAGCAATACATTTTTGAGAGTGACTATTACAAGGCTATTTTTAATTCATTTTTTTTTATCAAAAACTTACAACCAGCTATAATGCTGGTCAGCTTGGTCAGCTTGTCTTTTTTATCAATGGAAGAATGTCCATTAAGAGATGTTACCTCATCCAGCTTGTCTCTCTAATAACTTGAGACCCCCATGGCTATAAAACACCACAAATCTACAACAGGGATGTTAAGGCCTAGTTCACTAGTCGACTATCCAATAAGTATATGCTTATTGGATAGTGGACAGGATAGCCAACTAGTCGCTTCCCTCCTCTATCAGATAGAGGCAGCAAGGGAGGGAAGATGGGGGTAATTCAAAGTGGCAGCACTGCGCAGCTGATCCTGGGCTCAGTGCAGCAGCGCCCCTTTGAAACGCAGCTGAGTTTACCTGGGAAATGTCCGAGAGGCGCTCAGAAGGCATTTAAAAACATCTGAGGAATCTCTCAGAAGGAAGGCAGGTATGGATAGTGATAGGTCTGCTGTTGTTACCTGCACAGCATGTGCCACGTTTGTCTTCCTCCCAGAAGATAGAAGGAATTTAATCTGCACTAAGTGCAAGCTGGTCTCCATTTTGGAAGAATAAATTAGAGGACTTGAGGCCCAAGTATCAACCCTACATTCCGTCAGAGAAGATGAAGATTTCCTCAATAGAAGGCAGCATTTAATTCTGCAGGCACAGCAGGCTGAAGAGCCAGCGAGGGCAGTACAGGACAAGGAAGAGAACTGGCAGCATGTAACCTCTAGAAGAAGAAGGCCAACTCAGGTATCCCCCATTCCTGTAGAGGTAAGTAACCGCTTTCAGGCTTTCTCCACAGGCACTGCGGTGGAGAATCCTTTGGCAAAGACCTCTCAGGGAAGAAATCAGAAGGGAACACCATTCACCGGAAAGCATGGGATGCATAGTCCTAGGGATTGGAGTTCCACAACCACCACCCCCAGAGAAGATGATGGGTGGTGGTGGTCGGGGACTCCCTCCTAAGAGGGACTGAGTGATCCATCTGCTATCCAGAACTGGAATCTCGAGAAGTGTGCTGCTTACCAGGAGCTCAAATTCAGGAGGTGACTGAGACTCTTCCAAAACTGATCAAACCTTTGGATCGCTACCCCTTCCTGCTTCGCCATGTAGGAACTAATGATATGGCCAAGAATGACCTTGAGTGGGTCACTGCAGATTATGTAGCACTGGGAAGAAAGATCAAGGAGTTTGAAGGCAAGTGGTGTTCTCATCCATCCTCCCTGTTGAAGAAAAAGGTCCGGGTCGGAATCGTCGAATTGAGGAAGTAAACGTGTGGTTGCGCAGGTGGTGTCAGAGAGAGGGTTTTGGTTTCTTTGACCATGGGATTCTGTTCCAGGCACAAGGCTTGTTAGGAAGTTCCACCTAAGCAAGAGAGGAAAGAGCATCTTTGCGAGCAGGCTTGCAAACCTAGTGAGGAGGGCTTTAAACTAGGTTTGTTGGGGGGCAGTGACCAAAGCCCTGAGGTAAGTGGGAAAGTCGGATACCGGGAAAAAACACAAGGAGGAACGAGCAACAAAGGAGAACCCCTGATTCAAATGAAGAAGGTAGGGCAATCAACTTGTTATCTAAGGTGTTTGTACACAAATGAAAGAAGCCTGGGAAACAAACAGGAAGAATTAGAAGCTCTGGCCAAGTCAAAGAACTATGATTTGATTGGAATAATGGAGACTTGGTGGGATGACTCGCATGACTGGAGCACTGTCATGAAAGGGTATAAACTGTTCAGGAAGACCAGGAGGGGGAGAAAAGGAAGAGGAGTTGCATTGTATGTAAGGGTATGTCTACACTACAGTGCTATTTTGAATTAACTTAATTCGAAATAGTTAATTTGAATTAAGCTAATTTGAAATAACGCATCTATACACAAAAACTATTTCGAAATAGCACGTCCACACTGAGTGGACCCTGAACTGAAGTTAAGGCTAGCCGGAACCAGTGCTGGCTGGGCATCAGGTTAGGACTTAGTGTGTGAGGCTGCTGCCTGAGTCTAACTGAGCTCCGTGCTTAAAGGGACCCTACCCTCACCCCAGACAGACAGTTCTCAGGGTTCCCCGCTTGCTTGTCTACCTCGATGAGGGACAGCAAAGCAGTCCTGTCTTGGAGTGCCCTGAGTGCCCAAACTCGGGACACCACAGCACTCGGCCACATGGAGCCAGAGCTGCCCCTGGGCATGCCGGTGCATCTCGTGGGGTCGTTGCCATCAGCCCGGCTGCACTTGCTGCAGGCTGCCATCTGGGGGGTCCATTAGGGGGCTGTCAATATCCAGGAGGTCCTGAGGGAGAACGTCCACCCCGAGGAGCCCTCAGAGCCTCCCCGGTCCTCCCCACCGGGGGCTCGTACCCCATTCCTCCCTCACGTCCTTCCACTTACCCCTTCCTAGCCCCCCTTCCTGATGTCAAACAAAAGACACGTATGTTCAAAAATAGAAACTGGGTTAATTGAACAAAACGGGGGGGGGGAGAATGAACCTCTGGGGACACTGGGAAAAGGAGGTGGGAGAGGGGAAGAGAGAGGGTAGGAGAGGGGAGGGGGAAACCTGGGAGGAGGGAGCTGGAAGGGGGAAGCAAGGGGAAGAAGGGGGAGGGGAAGCTCACGGTTGGGGGTCTCATCGGACCAACTTAACTTTCATGCAAACCTGCTCCTGGGTTCACATGTGGCCTTTGGTGGCCAGGCTGGCAGCTATCCTGCCATAGACGGCCGCATTCCTCCGTCTAGTGTGAAGATCATGGACGTTGGGGGCATCCCCCCCCAACCTGAATAAGGTCCATGATCTCCACCCTGGACCAGGAAGCCGCCTGCCTTCTCCAGCCCCTGTCAGGCTCCTGGGAGCTGGTGGACTGCTCCTGGGGAGCGGTGGAGGGCTGGCTGCCAGTGGCTTGCTGGCTCATGTTTTGGGGCCACTGGGTCAGGGGCCCCGGTGACCACTGCTGGCTCTGGGCTGGCAGGCTTGGAGCTGGCACAGGCACTGTGGCCAGGGTCTACCTCTTTAATGGCTCCGGGGTTGGGGGAGAGGAGAGTAAGTTTTCCTCGTTGTGCCCAGAGTGGCCACCAGGGCTCCCTGGGAAGGGCTGGAGGCCAGCTAATTCAAATTAAGTGTCTACACAGCACTTATTTCAAATTAGCTATTTTGAATTTGGCGTTACTCCTTGTAGAATGAGGTTTACCAAATTCGAATTAAGTGCTCCGCTATTTCAAATTAAATTCGAAATAGCGGTTTGCATGTATAGACGCTATTGAAATTAATTTGAAATTATGGCTGTTATTTCAAATTAACTTTGCAGTGTAGACATACCCTAAGAGAGCAGTATGATTGCTTAGAGCTCCAGTATATAGAGGGAGAAAAGCCTTTTGAGAGTCTATGGGTTAAGTATAGAGGTGGAAGCAACAGGGGTGATCTTGTGGTTAGTGTCTGCTATAGACCACTGGATCAGGTGGATGAGGTAAACGAGGCTTTCTTTGGACAACTGAGAGAAGCTTCCAGATCACAGGCCCTGGTTCTCATGGGGGACTTTAATCACCCTGACATCTGTTGGGAGACCAATACAGCAGTACACAGACAATCCAGGAGATTTTTGGAGAATGTTGGGGATAACTTCCTGGTACTAGTGCTGAAAGAACCGACCAGGGGCCATGCGCAGCTTGACCTGCTGCTCACAAACAGGGAGGAATTAGTAGGGGAAGTAGAGGTGGGTGACAACCTGGGAAGCAGTGATCATGAGATGGTAGATTTCAGGATCCTGACCAAAGGAAGAAAAGAGAGTAGCAAAATACAAACCCTGGACTTCAGAAAAGCAGACTTTGACTCCCTCAGAGACCTGATGGGCAGGATTCCCTGGGAAGCTGACATGAAAGGGAAAGAAGTCCAGGAGAGCTGGCAGTATTTTAAAGAAACCTTATTGAATGCACAGGAAGAAACCATTCCAATGCGCAGTAAGAAAAGCAAATATTGTAGGCAACCAGATTGGCTTACTGGGGAAATCCTTGGTGAGCTTAAATACGAAAAGGAAGCTTACAAGAAGTGGAAACTTGTACAGATGACTAGGGAGGAGTATAAATATATTGCTTGAGAATGCAGGGGAGTTATCAGGAAGGTGAAAGCGCAATTGGAATTGTAACTAGCAAGAGATGTGAAGGGTAACAAGAAAGGTTTCTACAGGCATGTTAGCAATAAGAGGGTGATCAGAGGGGGTGTGGGACCCTTACTGGATGAGGGAAGTAACCTAGTGACAGATGATGTGGGAAAAGCTGAAGTACTCAATGCTTTCTTTGCCTCTGTCTTCACAGACAAGGTCAACTCCCAGACTAATGCACTAGGCAATGCAGTATGGGAAGGAGGTGGAGAGCCCTTGGTGGGTAAAGAACAGGTTAGGAACTATTTAGAAAAGCTAAACATACACAAATCCATGGGTCTGGATTTAATGTATCCGAGGGTACTGAGGGAGTTGGCAAATGTCATTGCAGAGCCTTTGGCCATTATCTTTGAAAACTCGTGGAGATTGGGAAAGATCCCGGATGACTGGAAAAAGGCAAATGCAGTGCCCATCTTTTAAAAAGGGAAGAAGGACAATCCAGGGAGCTACAGACCAGTCAGCCTTACCTCAGTCCCCAGAAAAATCATGGAGGGGATCCTCAAGGAATCCATTTTGAAGCACTTGGAAGAGGGAAAAGTGATCAGGAATAGTCAACATGGATTCACCAAGGGTAAGTTGTGCCTGGCCAATCTGATTAGCTTCTATGATGCGGTAACTGGCTCTGTGGATATGGGAAATTCAGTGGATGTGATATACCTTGACTTTAGCAAAGCTTTTGATACAATCTCCCACAATATTCTTGCCAGCAAGTTAAGGAAGTATGGATTGGATAAATGGACAGTAAGATGGATAGAAAGCTGGCTAGACTGTCAGGCCCAACGGGTAGTGATCAACGGCATGATGTCAGGTTGGTGGTCAGTTTCTAGCGGAATTCCTCAAGGATTGGTTCTAGGACCGGTTTTGTTCAACATCTTTATTAATGACCTGGATGAGGAGATGGATTGCACCCTCAGCAAGTTTGCAGATTGCACTAAGCTAGGGGGAGAGGTAGATATGCTGGAGGGTCCAGAGTGATCTAGACAGATTAGAGGATTGGGCCAGAAGAAATCTGAGGTTCAGCAAGGACAAATACAGAGTCCTACACTTGTGATGGAAGAATCCCAAGCATTGTTACAGGCTGGGGACTGATTGGCTAAGTAGCAGTTCTGCAGAAAAGGACCTGGGGATTACAGTGGATGAGAAGCTGGATATGAGTCAACAGTGTGCCCTTCTGGCCAAGAAAGCTAATGGCATATTAGGATGCATTAGGAGGAGCATTGCTAGCAGATCTAGAGAAGTGATTATTCCCCTTATTCGGCTGAGGCCACATCTGGTGTATTGTGTCCCGTTCTGGGCCCCCCACTACAGAAAGGATGTGGACGCATTGGAGAGGGTCCAGCAGAGGGCGACCAAAATTATTAGGGGGGCTGGAGTACATGACCTATCTGGAAAGACTGAGGGATTTGGGTTTGTTTAGTCTGCAGAAGAGAAGAGTGAGGGGGGATTTGATAGCAGCCTTCAACTTCCTGAAGGGAGGTTCCAAAGAGTATGGAGAAAGGCTGTTCACAGTAGTGACAGATGGCAGAACAAGGAGCAATGGTCTCAAGTTACAGTGGGGGAGGTCTAGGTTGGATATTAGGAAAAACTATTTCACTAGGAGGGTGGTGAAACACTGGAATGGGTTACCCAGGGAGGTGGTGGAATCTCCATCCCTAGAGGTTTTAAAGTCTTGGCTTGACAAAGCCCTGGCTGGGTTGATTTAGTTGGGATTGGTCCTGCCTTGGGTAGGGGGCTGGACTTGATGACCTCCTGAGGTCTCTTCCAGCTCTATGATTCTATGATTCTATTCTATGATGTCAGTTTTCTGACCTGTTCTTAAAACCTTCCAATGACACAGTTTACACAACCTCCCCTTGGAAATCTATGCCATTGCTTAGCTACTCATATTGTTAGACCTGGTCTAAACTAGGAGTTTACACTGAATTTAGCCACAGGTTTTTTTAAATGATGTGTCCACACTACCAAGCCTGATCCATTGACATTAAGGGCCGCTGAAGTTGATCTTGGGCACTTCTGCTTTTCACAATGAATAGCACAATTCCCTGCCTTCCCTGGTCAAATTTACAGTATTTTAGACTCAGTATTGGTGAAAGTCGAGGTTCTTGGCCTCCGGGAGGCATCCTACAGTATTAAGCCATATCTCCCTTGCTGAAGAGTAAGCCTTTTACTTGTTGACCTAATTTTAGATCCCCTTCAGTCTTCTTTCCTCAAGACTAAACTCACCCAACTTTTTAGTACTTTCCTTAGGTCAGGTTTTCTAAACTAGTTATTATTTTTGTAGCTCTCCTCTGGTCTCTTTCTAATTTGTCCACATCTTTCCTAGAGTGTGGCATCTCAGAATTGGACACGGAATGCCAGCTGAGGCCTCACAAGTGCCTAGTAAAGTGGGACAATCATGTCTGGTGTGTACACAGCACAGTTTTGATAATATAGCCCAGAATAATATCTGCCTGTTTCTCAATTGCAACACATTGTTGATTCATATGCAATTTATGATCCATTAAGCCCCCAGAGCCTTTTCAGTGGTATTACTGCCTACACAGTTATTCCCTAGCTTGTAGTTATGCATAGACTTTTTCTTCCTAAGTGTATTACTTTACACATGTCTTTATTGAATTTCATCTTGTTGATTTCAGAACAATTCTCCAATTTGTCAAGGTCATTTTGAATTTTAATCCTGATCTTCAAAGTTCTAGCAACTCCTCCCATGTAGGTATTATCTGCACATTTTATGAGCATACTCTTCACTCCATTATTCAAATTGCTAATGGAAATATGAATAGTAGCAGACCTAGTATTGATCTCTGTGGGATCCCACTACATATGCATTCCAATAAAATAAAAGGCAGCTCTTGACATGTAATGCCAGGCAATTAATGAACAAACAGATGAAGAATATAAATTGCTAAAAAAATACAAAAAACCCTCATGGTGATCCTAATGCCCCTTGTATGCTGCAAAGTGTAAATTTTATTAAACAATGGATATGTGAATGTATAACTATTCGCTATTGTTCATTACAGCAGATCAAATGCATTTTGTGCATTTTCCTTGTCTCTTTTTGGTGCTGAGGTCTAGTTTTTAAAGAAATCCTTTCTTTCTTTCTTACCATCTGTCCAGAATGTTATTCTTAGACATTTCAAAA
Organism: Rafetus swinhoei; assembly: GCA_019425775.1. NCBI lineage: Eukaryota > Metazoa > Chordata > Testudines > Trionychidae > Rafetus > Rafetus swinhoei. The sequence goes on along the minus strand of CM033437.1, from coordinate 180,554,363 downwards.
ATACATATCCTCACCCTTCATTATTCATTTACAGATACTACGAATAGCGCCCTGCCAAATTCATGGTCTGTTTTGGTCAGTTTCATGGCCTTCTGATTTTAAAAGTAGTAAACATCATGATTTCAGCTATTGGGATTCTGATCCAAAAAAGGAGTTGTGGGAGGGAGGTCACAAGGTTATTGTATGGGGGGAAGGGTTTGTGCTATTACTACCCTTATTCTGTGCTGATCCTGGAGGTGACAAGCTGACTGAAAAGCTGAAAAGTGGCAGGTGCTGACCAGAAGCCCAGGCCTGAAGGTAGAGCCACCTCCTGCAGAAGTGCAGATGTAAAGATGGCATGGCATGGCACGGCTGGTGCCTGGCCAAACGGCTGTCAGTCTCTGGCCGTCCAGTTCTGAAGGCAAAACAAAAGTAAGGGTGGCAATACCACTATCCCCCCTAAAATAATCTTGTGACCCCCCCTTGTAATGACCTTTTGGGTCAGGACTCCCAATTTGAGAAACTCTGTTCTTCTCCGTGAAATTGGTATAATATAGGATAAAAGCACACCGAATACAAAACACACAGATCACAGAGGCAGACCAAATTTCACGGTGTATGATGCATTTTTCATGGCTATGAATTTGGTAGGGCCCAGCTATAAATCAGTTTCGGTTGGCAAAATAATACATAGAACTTCCGGGGCTTATAGCTCCCATCAATAAAAAATTCATTTTCTGGTACTGACAATCTGCATTTCTCCACTAGTAGTGAGTCTTTATCATGGCCGTTGCTTTTTATTGCTAAGGTAAATATATAGAGTTGATGGATCTGCAGTTGTCCTTTTTGCCTCTCACCTTTTGGGATGAAAAAAGGGTTCAATAAAGTGTCTATCATCAGCAGTCTTTTGTTTGAATGTATACAATATATCTTTTCATATCTACAACACACTAATTTTTATTGCATGTTTGATCTGTCTCACTGGTTGCAAGAAAGCTGTGTCATGGGCATTCAAGGTTAAAATGATGTTAAAAGAAAAGTGACCTACCCTAGAATTCACTACTGCAAAACAGGTTTAATCTGGCCTGGGGTTTTGTTTTACTTTTGACCATTAGGGAATACATTTTCAGGCAGGACAAGGTCAAGCATCTTTTTCGTGGGCAGTCACAAATTATGCCTTCATCTCCAGATGAAGACTCTTCAGGGTCAGGCCTGTCTCTTATGTGTTTGTACAATGCCTACCACAATCAACATTTCAACAATGACAATCAACAGTGCAGGGATTCAGTCTAGCTGCTATCTTCATACAAATTTTAAAACATATTTTTAAACCTGCAAATGAACTTCAGCTGCACATTGCAGCAGTTTACAAATAAAACAACACTGATAATCAGGGAGTTAGATGTGTAAAGAATAAGATTTTCACTTGTAAATTGTTCACATTGGAACAATTTCTTTAGCTGGCAGCCAAAACTTGCGGTCAGTCCACTGAAAAGTTTCCTTTCTGTATTTCATAATATTTTCCGTTCCAATAGGTGTACATTACAAAAAGGTGCCTTAGCCACTTCTTGTGCACCCATTTCACTTCACAAAAAAATCTGGTTTGTTTGCTATTTGTTTGGGTGGGGGGTTGTCTCCCCAGTGGTAATGTAGATGTGCATTATTACCCCCCACTTTTAAGTCTGTATGCCCTTCCCATAAGCTTCCACTACAGTTCCTCAAATTACATTTATAACAGGAAGTATATTTATAATCATGGTGTTCCCTGTAAATGGAAAGCACCATGGCCAATTGGACTAATTCTTGAGTGAGTCCAAGTTTAGACCAACTGATGATCTGATCCTGTGTTTTTAATTACACAGATTATATATTAGCCTCTGACTATGTCTACACTGCAGCGCTATTTCGGGATACCAGAGGTATCAGTAGCTATTCAGTGATTTTCGAGCACACCCGTTATTTTGAAATATAACAGGCTCTCTATTCTGACATCCCTGTAAACCTCATTCCACAAGGAGTAAGGGACATTTCGGAATTGTGATTTATTTCTAAATAAGTGCTGTGTAGACAGCGCCAAATTTCAAAATAAGCTATTTCAAAATAACATCAAAATAAGATGAAATTTGCGTTGCTGGAATTGCGTCTCTTATTTCAACCAACAGTGCACTGCAGATGCACCCTCCCTGAGCTATGTAATTACAAGGAGGAAGGAAAGACAGGAAAAACCAAGTGCCAGATGGTGATATACTCTCTCACACTGGGAGGGATCTAAGTTCTGAAATTCCAATGATTTAAAATCATGGCTTGGATCCTTATCAGGGTTCAAACTAGAACTAGTTGATTTTATTAGGATGAATAATTTATTTGCCAAGAAATGCAAGTGTGATTGACCCAAAATGATTTGCAAAGTTGTGTCGAACTTGCTGATAATTTTGAACAAAAAAAAAAAATACAGGCTATTTTCACAAATTTAAGAAGTTGGTTAAGGCACTCATTTGAAATATGTGAGACTCGAGGTATGTCTAGACTACAGAGCTTTTCTGGGATACTAGAGGTATCCTGAAAAAGCTCTGCTGCATCCAAGGAATATGTCTGCTTTTCCAAAAAAAAAAAATTTTCAGAAAAGCAGACGCGTTTTGTCGGCATCCCTGTAAACCTTGTTTTACGAGGAAGAAGGGATGTTCTGAAAGAGGGTTTTTTCCAACATTTGGCCCTGTGTAGACGGGCGAAATGTTGGAAAAGTTCTTTTCGGAAGAAAGTGGAAAGACACATGAGTGCAACCGCAATTTGTGTATCTTTTTCCGACTTTTCTTTGTAGTGTAGACATAGCCTCAGATTCAAATCAATGCTCTAGAGCAGGAACTTAACCCAGATCACGTATGCTGTAACCATCAGCGTATTGTGGGGGCCAGTACTCACTAGTTGATGTTACATTTTTCGTGAAATACTTGAATATGTAGGGAAAGGGTGAAAGGGGGTGTATGTAACAGTGACTCTACAGTCTGGTCATCTGGGGACACCTGGGTTTCATTCTCTGTGCCACTCTTTAATTCAGCGGTTCTCAACTGGGGATTGTGAGGTGGTCACATGGCAATCAGGAGACCAGCCATGCCTGGAGACTGTTATGACTGAGCCCCCATTAAATTAAAGGGGCCACCAATACAAAAAGTTTGAGAACTACTGATTTACTTTCTTTTTCTTTTACAAAGTGGCTCAGCTTCAAGAGGAGATACTGAGAAAGACCCACTCCAGGATACTCCATTGGCTACTGAATAGAACATTCAGCTATGTGGGAGCAGACCTGGGTAAAAGCCCTACTTCACATCAGGCAGAGTTGCTTAGTAGGTGGATGTTACCCTTATTCCCTAGAGATGGGAAGACGCATCTGGTTTGCCAGTGGGTTTCACAGCTATTTGCTGACAGGAGTGAAATGTAGAGATTGAAGACAGGTGGGTTCCATTCCAGGTTCTGTTGGTGAGTATTCTCTTCTAGTGATTATCGGCCCGGTGCCCCTGCCTATCTGTATTTCCCTCTTCCTACAGCTTCCCCAATTCTTGGCTCCGTCTAATCCCTGGCTCATACCTCCTTCTTTCATGGCTCCTAACAATTCTACCCCAACATTGGCTTTGGTCCCCCTGTTCCTATGCAAACCCCACCCCTGCTCCTTTCTCTTCTGCCCTCAGGATCCTTAATCACCAGTTCTTCCCACCTGACTGTCCCTTCTCAGTGAGGACAGAATCTTGAGATGCCAGCTCTATCAAGTCTCTACTGAACATGTGTGAACTGAGATTTTTTGGAAGGCTTGTATCTTGACCAGATGGGGTTAAATTTTCATGGTGAATGGAAAAGGAACATCAGTGACACCAAACTGATTCCTCTGCTAAATGTTCAAGTCCTCGCTCCAAAGGATGGAGGCACGAGAACTTCATAGTTAAATAGAGGTAAGAATTATTTTGACATGACAAAATAATACATATTTCCCCAAACTCACTTTCAGAAATGGAAGAACTATTTTAGCTGAAACTTTTTATAATAATTCAGCAGGCACCAGACATGGAAAATGTCAGCTTTGATGTTTAAAGTTTGGAAAAGTTATAAACAACTGAATTTAGGATCTAATAATGGGAGGTGGAAGATAATCTTAACTAAAGGCAGGCCTACCAGACATACTATTTATATAGGGTGCATATGTTTATAGAATAATAGGGGCTTCTCAAATATTTAAAGTTAAGACCATGAGTAAGTGTTTGCATAATTGGGGATTAGCATTGACACCTGTGACCTTGGGGTTTATTAGCTGTTATTTGTTTGTTTGGCTTCCACTTTCTGGAACATTTTCTAAACCAGTCTAAGTTTCAGAATTACTGGGTGTTTCATACTGTCTTAAGCTTCAATAAATTCTTGAGAAACCATATTCAGATGGAGATACCTTATATTCGAGTAGTACAAATAATTAATGCCATGCTTTGAGAAATACATCTCAGTTAGCATTGAACAATGCCAGGACAAAACAAATGGGAACTCAAGTACACTTAGCCTTACTTCATGCTTTGCCATAGCTTCCAGTCAAGGTAAATTATTTGAACTCTTTCCATATCCATTAACAAAGAATAAATACAAATAAAATGGAAATCTTCCAGCTCAGATGTTTTGTGGTGGTCTTGTACATTAAAGAATACAAGGGAAAACCTTCCTTACATAATATCTATTTAATTTTACTTAAAGGCTGTGAAATACCATATTGTGCTAGCCTTTTTATTATTATAAGTTAAAAACCCTCATGAAATCCAAAGTTTAAGACTCCAGTTTTCAGATACACTAGTGCCCCTCTATATCACTCTTTCACACTTGAGAGCACACCTGGAAATTTGTGTTGCTATAATTCAGTTCACTTTAAAGGAAATATGTCTACAGGAATTATCTGCTTAACTGCTTTCAGAATTCTGTTTCATTCATGGAAGATGGAACAAGTTACTCCTAGTCTACTCTCTTGGTTTGCCTGCTGACCTGGAATGAGGTTAGATAGAATACTGCTAAAGATTGGCAGTGCATACAGTCCAATTGTTTGTAGAATTACAAATACCCATTAGGAACATGTTTGTAGGGTTTTTTTTAAAGCTGCCACAAAAGTAGCTTTCCCTGTCAACTCTAGATGTACCCTCTCTCCTCCATTCCCTGATACAGCCCTCTTCTTAAGTCAGCTCCTGGATCTTGTCCAGCTTCATCCAACTTCAATCTAGTTAATATCTTGAGATCTGTTTCTTTGTTACACAAAATCTGTCTTTAACCGGATTAAGCTGGATCACCCTTCTTAAAGATGGCAAGGTGCTGATGTCAGGGCTTACTCATGTCATTTTACCTCTCTGTTACCAGTGTAACAATGAAAAGAGGTAATTGCTGGAGAAAAAGCTAGAAAATCCTTGTGATAAAACAATTCTGTTTCATTTAGTCCTTTGTGGCCATTGCAGCCTATAGTAGCACAGTACAGGTGTAATGGCCCTACAGACAGCATCAGCATTGACATCAAGATAAGAGGAGTGCAGAGATAGCTAAAATTATCTTTACAGACTTCCACAAAACTTACCCTTTTTGCATTTAGGCCCACCATTAGCCAAGGATCCAGCCCTTAGTTTTTCTCTATGGCTACATCTACACAGCAGCGTTATTTCAGGATAACTGGCGTTATTTCGAAATAACAAAATGTGCATCTACACAGCAAGCTATTCTTTTGAAATAATGGTGAGCTGGAGGACTTCTTATTCCAACTCCTGTAACCCTCATTTCATGAGGAGTAAGGGAAGTCGAAGGAAGAATCTTCTTCCTTCGACTTCCTGCTGAGTAGACAGTGCCAAAAGCCAAATTAAGCTATTTCAACTTCAGCTACACAATTGACATATGCTAATTCGACTTTTGCCCTGCATGTAGATGTGCCCTGTGTATGTGTTGACCCCCCTCAAACCAGCAGGTATGGATCCCAAGAACATTCCTGCCTTACTCAATTGCTGGATGTAAAGTCATTACTATCTAGGTTAGGAAAGATATTTGCTTCTATACATATAATATTACACAATAGGACAAGGTATATTATGGGTCTCTTTCACCTTGCAGTTATCGGTCCCTAGAGAAGGCTGGATAGACAAACTACCTGCTTTTGTACTGCAATGCCTGTGGTCCTATGCATTATGGTACATTAATTACTGTTAAAACAGCTAGCAGGGCAATGCGTTCATGTCACCACCACCCCCTAACCTGTGCTTATAGCAAAGACATATGCAGTACTTATTTAGCACTTGGTAAATTAGATTATTTTATTCTTAATGTGCTTTAGAAATTTCTACATTGTCATTATATGTTCAGTTCATAATTGCTTTAGATATTAGAAAACACCCTTAGACTCTTCTGCATTAAGGTCGGAAGCCTTTCTACTGTGTCTGTGTATTGCTAGCATAGGGTTAAATAGAATAGTAACTAACAAAATTAATAAAGGTTATTAGAAAAAAAGATTATAGCTGCAAAACACCGGATGACTTCTAAACAGTGCAATACTCACAGTTAACATGTCCTCACAGAAGACATTCAAGGTACAATTAAAACTTAAAACAAAGTAACATAGTTTCCATTGTTACTGAGTTTGGGTTAAATTCTTCCTTCTTTTAAGACAGTTGAAAGCAGTGGAGGATAATTGATTCTGCGAATTTTCTAGATATAAAAACATAAATTTAAGTAAAATAAAGACAAAAAATCATTTGGAACATTTTTGGGGGGTGAAATTTCCATTTACTGCTTCGTTAAATAATTATAAAATGGGCAAGAGCAATTGAGTGATCTGATTATCTAATGAGCATTCCAATCCCTGACTAATCAGTGCTATTCACGGCTGTGAACTTGCAAGCAGTGAATAGTGCTGATTACAGTCACAGCTCAGAGCCTCATTACTTAATTAACAATATAAATATATATTTTTTAAAATTAGCATTTTCTAATTACAATAAGGCGCAGCAGTGCAAAAACTGTGTATTATTAATCCAAGCCTCATAGTCTTGGCCTCTGTCCTTCTGCTTAACACACTAGGCATGAATTAATATAACACAGTTCATACCCTGCCATATCCTATTGCTTAATTAGCCTATCAGAAATATGGGGTAGGAGTACAGGGGGACTTAATAGGGTCCCATTAATGTAACTGCGCATCATGTAGATAAACCCCCTTTGCAGCACTTCAAATGTTTACCCCAGAGTTTTTAATTCAGTGTGATGCTATGGTTACATGTACTTCTGTTTGCTTGATCTTCCCATCTGGTAGGGCAATTTTATGTTTTCTGTGCCACAGAGTTATTTTAAATGGTTGTGATGACTGTATTAAAACTAGAGTAAGGGTTCTGTCATCATTTCCATTATAAATGCTGCCTTTCAAGGGTTTATGACTCAGCTGTAAAAATTTGCTGTAGGCTGAAACTTGGTATGCAGTACAAAATCTCAGTCAGGAAGGAATTTTATTTATTTATTTATTCTGAAAAAGACTGGCTTGGCCATTTTTATTAGATAACTGTGCATGTGTATGTGAAGGGAAAAAAGGATTGGTTTTTGGTTGTCTGCTTGTATTTTTTAATTAAGTCTTGGCTTCTAATAATCTGTTGTTGAGGCCCAAATTTTCAAACTGCTTCCTTTAGTTCATATACAGCAGTCTGAATGGGCGCCTGAGAAATGCCTAACTGCTTCTCTATGCCTGCAGCTCTGTGCTCCCAATCATTTGTTTGGCTTAACAAAGTCAGGTTTACTTATGGGCTAAAAGTTAAGTCTGCAAAATATTTGTATTCTATTCAATATCTGGCATATAGTGTGATGGCTTCCTTTTGTGCGTACTGCGTCATTTTTTTTCTCTGAGGCAAGCTAGATTAAGTCATAGAAACTATGGGCTTATCCCTAGATCCCAGGTCCTGGGGTCACACCACAAGCTAAATTTGTTTAAAGTGAGATGCTAGCATTCATGTTGGAAAACCTACCCGGACTGTAACTGAGGAGTGATGTCTGTGTCAGTCTGAAGATAACTAGAAATAATAGTTTCCAGAGGGAGGAACTGCCCTATCCATGTCTTATGTCCGAAATTTCTTGTTTTGAGGGCCCTACCAAATGCCACTCCCTCAGAAGAGGAAGAGAAGAGGACAATGGGCCCAGTCTACCCACCTAAGTCAATGCACTACAAGTGTTGGGTTAAATGATTTCTGTGGAACTGAGGGGCTCTTTTTGCCATTCCTTCCTCTTGTAGGATGGGGAGAAAGGAACTCCTGCTTCCAAAGGAAAAGGGCCGGTTGCCATTCCTGAGGACTGAAGAGGTCTCATACTACTGCTAAGCTTGTCTTGGAGTGTATTTAGCCCTCAGTCCAAGATGGCGCACAATGGGACCCTAGCGTGCCGCACCACATGAAGATCCCACGCCATGAAGTTTCTGGAGCACCAGAGTGTCTTTCACTAAGGCAGGGCTGGACTGATGTAGATGTAGGCTGAGTCACAGCAGGGGTGAATTTATCTTTGATATGTTGAAATATCTATAAAAATATTGACTCTGTGCTCTACCTGTGATTTTCTTGAAGCTTAAGACAGACCAAATCCCAAGCGTTGTATTTTTATTAAATATAATTTTTGTACTATAGCTTGTCAAGATAGAATATAGTGACTTCTTCTGAGACCCCTGAAGCTGGGCTTTCACAAAGGGTTCAGATTTTCCAAGGGCAGCCATGTTTTTGAGACACTTTAAACATCATGCTGTACATCACTATAATTTTAAATCTGGGGCCAACAGCTTTATGTAAAAAATTTCAGGCATATGGGTGTGCACCCTAGAGTTAATTACACAGTAATTAATCCATTTCACTGGCATCATAAGAACATATTTTTGTCACTGCCTCAACTTTAAATTACTTTGCTTTTGTTTGTCAGAACTTTTGTACTAGTTTAATATAATTTTTGGTGGTGTATTAACACTAAGTGCCTTGTAGTTGAATTCTGCAGCTTCCATGCTGAGCAGAATCAGTTCTGCTTCCAGGCAACATTTTCTCAGAGTGATTGACAAGAGTAAATGCTGGTGGAGGTTCCGATTCAGTGCTACAGGAGACATTTAAAAATTGACATGCTGATGATTTATTATTTTTGATGAATAATTATTTGGAGGCTTGTGTTTGATGGGCAGCTTTTGTGGAGCCATCACCACATGGCAATTCTTCAGAAACAGAATCCAGCAGCTAGAGTTGAAAGATGCTGTCTTCCTCTGGGGGATACAGGAGATAAAGGAGTTGGAAATATTTGTTGCTCATTGCAGGATATTCTAAAATGTAACCAATTCTTTAAAGATGGGAAAACATTACTCACAAGATTATGTGCAAGTCTCAGTAGCAGTCTGATTTTTGTTTGTGGGTGCTATTTTAGATAGAGCAAGTAGGAACTTTAAATCCTGAGTCTGATGTAGCTGTAGTCTTATTTGCATTAATTAATGCAATCTAAAATATTGTATGGGTGTGTAACCATCACTACAGTACAAATTGTCCTCATTGTTCCTTAAATGAACGACAGCTAGGTGTAGGCTATCTCTGTATTTGGGGTGGTTTGGATCTCAATTCAGATCATGAGCTCATGCATCAGTGTAAAGCTAACTCCAAAATGAGCTGAATTGAAACTCCACATAAGAACACCCCAATCTGAGAAAGTTTGTATTCATAAGAACATAAGAACATAAGAACGGCCGTAGCGGGTCAGACCAAAGGTCCATCTAGCCCAGTATCCTGTCTGCCGACAGTGGCCAGCACCAGGTGCCCCAGAGGGGGTGGACCGAAGACAATGATCAAGCGATTTGTCTTCTGCCATCCCTCTCCAGCCTCTGACAAACAGAGGCCAAGGACACCTTTATCCCCTGGCTAATAGCCTTTTATGGACCTAACCTCCATGAAATTATCTAGCTTCTCTTTAAACTCTGTTATAGTCCCAGCCTTCACAGCCTCCTCTGGCAAGCAGTTCCACAGGCTGACTACACGCTATGTGAAGAAGAACTTTCTTTTATTAGTTTTAAACCTGCTACCCATTAATTTCATTTGGTGTCCTCTAGTTCTTCTATTTAGGAACTAATAAATAACTTTTCTTTATCCGCCTCTCCACACCACTCATGATTTTATACACCTCTATCATATCCCCTCAGTCTCCTCTTTTCTAAACTGAAAAGTCCCAGTCACTTTAACCTCTCCTCATATGGGACCCGTTCCAAACCCCTAATCATTTTAGTTGCCCTTTTCTGAACCCTTTCCAAGGCCAAAATATCTTTTTGAGGTGAGGAGACTACATCTGTACACAGTATTCAAGATGTGGGCGTACCATAGTTTTATACAGGGGCAGTAAGATATTCTGGGTCTTATTTTCTATCCCTTTCTTAATAATTCCTAGCATCCTATTTGCCTTTTTGACCGCTGCACACTGTGTGGAAGTTTTCAGAGAACTGTCACGATAACTCCAAGATCTCTTTCCTGATTTGTCGTAGCCAAATTAGCCCCCATCATACGTATAGTTGGGGTTATTTTTCCCCAATGTGCATTACTTTACACTTATCCACATTAAATTTCATTTGCCATTTTGTTGCCCAATCACTCAGTTTGGTGAGATCTTCTTGGAGTCCCTCACAGTCTGCTTCTGTCTTGACTATCCTAAACAGTTTGGTATCATCTGCAAACTTTACCACCTCACTGCTTACCCCTTTCTCCAGATCATTTATGAATAAGTTGAACAGGATTGGTCCTAGGACTGACCCTTGGGGGACCCCACTAGTTACCCCTCTCCATTCTGAAAATTTACCATTTATTCCTACCCTTTGTTTCCTGTCTTTTAACCAGTTCTCAATCCAAGAAAGGACCTTCCCTCTTATCGCATGGCCGTGTAATTTACACAAGAGCCTTTGGTGAGGGACCTTGTCAAAGGCTTTCTGGAAATTTAAGTATACTATATCTACTGGATCCCCCTTGTCCGCATGTTTGTTAACCCCTTCAAATAGCTCTAATAGATTAGTAAGACAGGATTTCCCTTTACAGAAACCATGTTGACTTTTGTCCAACAAATTATGTTCTTCTACATGCTTCACAATTTTATTCTTTACTATTGTTTCACTAATTTGCCAGGTACTGAAGTTAGACTTACCGGTCTGTAATTGCCCGGATCGCCTCTAGAGCCCTTTTTAAATATTGGTGTCACGTTGGCTACCTTCCAGTCATTAGGTACGGAAGCTGATTTAAGGGCTAGGTTACAAACCACAGATAGGTTACAAATCACAGATCATGCCCAATTTTAAAAAAAATCTCAGGCTACGTCTACACTGCAGAGGTTTTGGGCAAGAAAATTTACAGTGAATCAACAGAACAGAGGGGTTTTTGTGGTATACGTATTCCTCTTTCTACGAGGAATAACTCCTTTTTGCGCAAGAGTTATTGCGCAAAAAGGTGTGTATGGATGGGCAGCAGGGTTTTTTTGCGCAAAAACAGCCTATCGAAAGAAGCACAGGTGCCCTGGTGGCCATTCTGTTAATGGCCATCAGAGCTTTTTTGCGAGAGAGTGTCCATGCAGTCTGGACGCTCTCTTGCGCAAAAGCGCATCGCTTTTCCGATGCACTTTTGCAGTGTGGACACGCTCTTGCACAAGAAGTTTTTGCAGAAGATCTCTTCCACAAAAAGGAGCATTAGAAATAGCTCCAAACTGGATGCTTATATGAAATGTGCTCTAGGGCAGTGGTTTTCATACTTTTTGGCCTGCAGCCCATCCTGCTCAATACAAACCTTTCTGTGGACCACCAGCCAACTACTCATGATGATAAAATGAGTGCAGGATGTGGTGGTAGTTCAAGGACTGGGTGGGAAGGAGGGTGCAGACAGGCTTGACAACAGGAGAAGGAAAAGGGGGCAATTGCCCCATTCCAAAGGCCCCAAACTCCTTTGAACTGCTGCAGGAGCCCTGGAGTGCCACTCCGCATGGATTAGAAGCCTATGGGGGACCCGGCGCTATGGTTTAGGCAGTGCTAAGGACTGACTGTCCTCATCTCTGCTTCTTCAGGGGTGTGGAGCTGTTCCCCTCACCTTGCCTTGAGGCCTGAGGTGGCTGTCTGCCCCACTGGGTACAGGAGCAGGCTGAAGGGTGGGGGGGTCTAGGTGGGAGGTGGAATGCAGGCACGGGCTGGGGTGTCTGGCCAGGAGGGAAGGTGCAGAGTCTTGGCAGGGTGTGTGTGAGGGGGATGGAAGTGTGGGGTCTGGGCATGAGGGAGTTGGGGGGTGCTTACCTGGCTTTGCAAACTCCTCCTGTCCTCAGGCATCGCATCCCAGGCACTGCCTCCTGCTGCTCCCATTGGCCATGATTCTGACCAATGGAAGCAACAGGTAAAGCTTTCAGGCAGTGCTTCCCTGCATTGCCATTCCCGCAGCCAGAGGAGGGGATACAGCAATGTGCAGAGCTGCTTGCTCTTCCTGCAAACTGGATCCAGCCTGCGAGGTCTGCTCCCCCCCACCATCACTACAGAGGAGGGAGTCTGAACCTTGAGCTGCGGCCCACCTGCAGGGTGGCTTTGGACCACTAGTTGTGATTTAAGACGATAGCTCTGTATTTCTGGTTTCTTTAAGAATTTTGTTTGCCAAATGTTGTTAGTCTCTAAGGGCACATCTACACTACAGAGGAAGATTGAAGCTGGGTTCGATCTTCCAGGGTTCGAATTAGTGGTCTAGTTAAGACAGCTAATTCAAAGTGAGAGAGGTACTCTGGTTGATGCTAGTGACCCTGTTTTCATGAGGAGTAAGGGAAGTTGAAGAGAGAGTATTCTTCCTTCGACTTCCTGCAGTGGGGACAGCACCAAAACCTGAGTTAAGCTACTTCAACTTCAGATACACAATTAATGTAGCTGAATTTGTGTATCTCCATTCAACTTTGTCCTATAGTGTAGACATCCCCTAAGGTGCTGCAGGACCACTCATTTTTTTTCAAGTTTTTTTCAGTTATAGACTAACATGGCTATCTCTCTGAGACTCAGAAGTATCCTGCAATTAGAATGTCTGGGGGGAGGAAAGGGGAGAGAATATGTGTTAGAATTCTGTTGCAAGTGGAGGGAGGATGATTGTCTCTGAGTGAGAGCCCTGGTTTATACTAGACGTGTTGCTTTCACTCTTTTCCAGTTGTTATGTCTCTTTTCTTCTATTCCACTTTCCATTTCTCTGCTGTCTCCCCGTCTCTTCTTTCCAAACCTCTTTTTGTTCTTCTATTTTGTCTTTAAGAGGAGCACACTAAATCTTGTTTACACAAAGAAGCAGCTACAGTACAATAAAACTGTCATATTTGACTCAGAAGTTCAGCTCCTCAGCTGTTCTAAATATATGTAGCTCCATTTTAGACCTCAGGGGCTCAATCCTGTGTGGTACTGAACACCTTCAACTCCCTCTGCCTTCAGTGAGCGTGAAAATGCTCAGTGGTTCACAGGTTCTAGCCCATAGCATGTATGAAGAGATGTGAAAAACCATTTTCTCTGAGATCTAAAAGGGAATCTTGACTTCACCTGAAGTGTCAATATAATCTCTTCATAGCTTTAAAAAAAAAAATACATGAAGCAAAAAGGTAGTAGCACAAAGATCATAACAAAATTATTCTGTCTGACTGATGATTGCTATCGCTTTCCTGGACAGTTAATGTGAAACCAAAATATTGGTGTGTGTAAGCTCTACCAGTATGATGTGTTTTGTGAATGGTGAAGAACATGCATGAAAAATCATGAGATGCGATTTGTGACATATAAACAATTTTGTACTTTGTCAATGTGCCAAGCCAATCAGAGTGTGCATGAGAAATCATGAAAACTCAAACTGTGAAAATTACGGATTACGAAATTACTGATACGAAAATTAGTCAATGTATCAATCTACTCCTGAAAATGCACTGCTGGTAGAAGTAATGCTGAAGTAATGCTGACACAAATGTATTGCTAAATTCAGTCATATTTATAATTTGGTAGTAGACCAATTGTAACAGCAAATTATTCTCACTAATTGTCAGTCAATGACCTACATGCTACTATAAACATGGTAGGAATGTATATGGTGGATCTAAAGGTTTCACACTCTGCTCATAACCCACATGGGTGTCAATATGTGACCGTATGATGGAATTTTTTTGTCTTCTCTAAAAATAGGAAATTGCAAAAAATAGACAACAAAATATCATTAATAAGATTGCAAAGTCAATCCCTCAAAAGTTAGGAAATGCCAGAACTAGGCTGCTTGTGCAATATGAATTTGGCTACTGCTGTATAACCAGTATGAGGCAGTTTTAATTATATAATATACTATAAAAGAAAGCTCATTCATCTCTTTGCGTTTTCCCTTGTTCTTTCAAACTGATTGTGGCATATCAGGGTATAAAGCAGACCAGTAAGGCTACGTCTAGACTGCAGGCTTCTTTCAGAGGAAGCTTTTCCAGAAGAGATCTTCCAAAAAAATTTCTTCCAAAAGAGTGTGTCCACACTGCCAAAGTGCATTGAAAAAGCAATTGGCTTTTTTGAAAGATAGCGTCCACGCTGAATAGACACTATCTCACATTTAAACTGTGATTACTATGAATGAAGTGGCCACCAGGGCATCTGTGCTTTTACCTCTTTCCTCTTCTTCTGAAAGAACTCCCTCTTCGTCCACCCTAAGGGCTCGTCTAGACTATGCCAAAGTTCTGAAAGAGGATATGCAAATTCCATGGGAATTTGCATATCTTCTTCCATCTCACTTTCAAAAGCGAAGCTTTCGAAAGTGAAAGTAGTCAGGACGCTTTTTTTTCGGCAACCCTCCCTTTTTCGAAAAGCCACTCTTCCTCAAAAAATGAGGTTTACATGGCTTTTCGAAAAGGGGGGGGTGCCGAAAAAAATGTGCCCCGACTACTTTCACTTTTGAAAGCTCCGCTTTCAAAAATGAGATTGGAATTTGCATATCCTCTTTCGGAACTTTAGCGTAGTCTAGATGAGCCCTAAGGGACTAAGTCACCTTCCCTGCAGCCTTGGGTGCTTTACAATGCCTTGCTGAAGTAGCTCCCTTCTCCCTGGGGCCGCTCACTAAGGGTACATCTACACAGCAGCATTATTTTGAAATAACTGACTTTATTCTGAAATAACAAAGAGCGTGAAATAATGTTAAGCTGGAGGACTTCTTTCTCCAACTCCTGTAACCCTCATTTCACAAGGAGTAAGGGGAGTTGAAAGAAGAGTGTTCTTCCTTCGACTTCCTGCTGTGTACACAGTGCCTGAAGCCGAGTTAAGCTATTTCGATGTAAACTACGCAACTGATATAGGTGAAGTTGCGTAGCTTAATTCGACTTTAGCCCTGCTGCGTAGATGCACCCAAACACCCTTCCAGCATGCAAGCCACACCCTGAGCATATGCAGGGCCGGCCTTAAGCCAATTCGGCTGAATTGGGCCCCGCGCCTAAGGGGGCCCCGCACTCTGCACCCGGAAGTCGGTTCCCTCGGCTCAGCCGGCTGGTCTCCCCGCCCTTACCTGCGCACGCTGCTGACGCCATGCAGGTGAGCGGGGAGACGCCTGGGCGTGACGTCATGTCACGCCTGGGATTTTGAAACTGAAAAGGTGGCGGCAGTGGCGCACGCGGTTTGGAGTCTGGCCCCGCAGAAGGCAGATGGTAGGGGAGGGGGATACTAGGAGGAGGGGTAGCAGAGGAAGAGGCTTGTGCGGAGGGGGAAGAAAGGGGAAGGTACCAAAGGACAGGGGTGCAGGAGAAACAATGCCAGGGGGCCAAGTGCAGACAATGAGGGAAAGGGCAGGAGGGGAGGTGTCAGTGGGAGGGGGCACAGGGTGATGCTGGGAGAGGAGAGGAGAGGGGAAGGGCATTGGGGGCTAGAGGGGGTGGGGTGTGCTGGGAGAAGGCTTGAAAGAAGGGGTGGGTATGCGAAAGGTGGGGATGGAGCAAAGCATGTGTGAGGGCACAGGGGCATGAGGGGAATGGGGGCAGAGAGTGGTGAGGATGGGCATCAGGAAAAGGAGGCAGGGGCAGTGAGGGAAGGGGAGGCACGAGGAGTGTGCAGGGCTAAGGGAAGGTGCAGGTGCCAGGGATTCTGGGGTGAAGCAGAAGGGCAGACACCTGCAGGGGAGGGACCAGCACCAGAGAGAGAGGCAGGGCAGGTGTGTAGAGGAGGTGTTAGAAGAGGGTAGCTCACATGATCAGAGTGGGGCTACTGGAGGAGTGGGCACAGGGGGGAGAGAAGGGCTGGTGGAGGGGGCAGGTCGCAGGAGAGCTGAGGGCAGTGAGAAGGGCAGGAGTCAGGACAGCAGAGGAGGGTGAGGAGTTTGGGGGCAGCAGGTACCAGGGGAGATGATGGAGCAAGGAGAGGAGACATGGCAGCAGAGAGAAAAGGTAAAGGTAATATTTATAAAATATTTATTAATAACTTGGTATGCTGCCCATGGCCAGTTTGTTTGCGCCCCGCGGTGCAGTTTGGGTTTATGTGGGGATCAACACGTGGCCGGCGAGTGGGAGCCAAAACAAAAAAGTAGTCAGTGTAATTATCTTCTGTTGATATGTTTTAGTAGTTAAATTCTTGGACTGTCATTTATCGGGTAGAAATCGGGTAAATATTGCATTTTATTAATATCAGCAGAACTGACTTAAATGGGGCCTGTGTGTTGTGTAGTCTTGCCTTAATCTTTGTATTCATGCCTGTCAGTGTGAGAGAAGCTATTTGTATATATTTGCTTGTATATGCAACCACACTTAAGTTGAGGCCCGCAGCATGTTCTGTGAGTATCAGTGTGGCCCTTGGGGCTTCCAAAGTTGAGTTGCCCTAGCTCATCCCTGACAGGTGTCTGTCTATCCTGGTCTTAAATATCTGCAATTTAAGCCCATTGCTTCTCATCCTAACCTCAGAGGCCAAGCAGAACAATTTTTCTTCCTCCTCCTTATGATACTCTTTTAGATACTTGAAAGCTGCTCACATGTCCCTTTTTGGTCTTCTCTTTTCCAAGGTAAATAATGTCTTCAGCCTTGTCTCATATCTCATGTTCTCTAGACCTTTCATCATTTGTGTTGATCTTCTCTGAACTTTCTCCAGTTTCTCCACGTTTCCTGAAATGTGGCGCCCAGAACTGGACATGATACTCCAGCTGGGGCCTAATGTAGATGGCTCATTCCCTGCCTAGGGGACATGAGACTGGGCGGGTTAATTTCCAATCCTCCTGTTTATTCTTTTCCTAAGCCAGGAGGGCACAGTAGTTCTGATGGAGGTTGGAGAGGTGATGGAAGCCAGATCCAAGATCAATGAGCCCTGGGAAGTGGGCCCATTGAAAGGAGACTGGACCTGTGGATGCCTTGTGGGTCAGCAGCAAGGGCCTGCTTTGGGAAGCCCCCTTTTTGGAGGTGAATGTGGCAGCATTGAGATACCACCCAGAAGCAGGCGCCACAGACACTAACTGCAGATTCATGGGACAGCTCTCACACATCTTGCACATGCATAAGAGGACAGATCTGCAGGAGGGGGGGCAGTGGCGTAGTGAGGGGGCCAGAGGGGTCAGTTGCCCCTGGGAGAAAAATAATATAAAATTTAGTTAAAAATAGATGTCACACATTTTTAAAAGGAATACCATATCTCCTGCCTTTTGTCTATTTTTGTCTCTTTAGGCCCCCAGTTAAAATTTTCAAAAGCACTTGAGTGACTAAAGTCATTTTTGAAAATTGGACTTGGAAATCTAAGCTCAGATTTTCAAAGGTAAAGAGACAGTTGCCAACTCGGATCTTCAAAGATATCTATCTGATCTTTACACACCTTTGAAAATCTGGTCATAAGTGTCCTAGTCAATTGTGAACATGAGATGTAGGAGCCCAGTCCTAATTCCTTCAGGCTTTTTTTTTTTAATTTGAAAATTTATCTACACTAATTCCCCTCCTTTCTCTTTCACTATCCAATAAATACATGGATCAAAATTATAGGTGCTTTGTGAATATGCTGACTTGAGAGTGGAAAGATTTCATATTGTCATGTATGATTCCTGGTAACCCATCTCAAATATGAAAAACTAGGTTGATACCTGTTCATAACAGGAGCTGATGAATTCAGTTCACCATTTGCAGTATCTCATTAGGATGTTTAGTGGAGAAGATATTGTTGTTGTTTTTTATTTATACTGTGGGCAAAGCATGGGCTCACAAGAATTCCTCCATTGTTTTACCATGAGTCTCAAAACATTTGGTGTTTTTCTAAAGGCCTGGAGTGAATTGATTATGTAGGAATCTCAGCTTTCATTTAAAAAAAGTTCTCTATACTTCTGGGCCTTACAGCTAAGGAGGAAAGCTTTAAAACATGAACCCTAAATACTCAAGAAACAAAAGGCCAATACAAATCCAACATGTTTTATTTTTAAAAAATCTTATGATTTGTAGACCATTCTCATAACTTTGTGTAGGCGTTCCTTGTGATTTTGGGGTTGGCAATACTGCTCTTTGATTGGTGAATTTAGAGAGGTCTCTCCCTTCAGTTTCCCTTTCCACCCTCCTTTTTTGTCACAGGTCATCAGAGAATCATAGAGACAATGGAGAGTAGGGTGAGTCCATGACTATGGTTAATGACTGGTCAGGGTGACTAACTATTATCAGCCAGTGGTCTGAATGAGCTATCTACTGCCATCTGTTAATCAACTGTAGGAAAAGGCTTCACGAGCAGACCTTATTTATATAGACAACCTACTTTGCCACAGAGATTCGTAGACACACTTGCTGTGTCAAGGTGATCAATTTTGGCTCTTTTGGGTTGAAATTCACTTAAGACTTGGAGCTGGGAGAATGAAATGTTTTTATCCATATTGTATGATTAAAAGGTTAAAGACCTGAACTTAATATGACCTGGCTTAGGGTCTACCATAACTTGAACACTAAGCAGAGGATAGTGAGTCACATCTAACTGAAAGTCACAGAAGATGGAAACAGGTTTTATTTCTGGTGGTGTAGAGTCTATATGGGAGTCCTCAATTATATCTGACACTTTACATCCAGTGTTTAAAGGCAGAGCTGACTAGAATCAATTGAGAGTCCTTGTTTTGTCTCAGTGATCGCTTGAGCAAAAATCATTGATAAATTCTTGTGTAGACTGACCTTGGACTCAACATACAGGCAGTGTGTTGAAGGGCAGTGCAAAGGAGGCAATGGTGGTGAGGTACCATATTACCTAGTGAAATCATTGGTGCTGAAATCACTAAGGACTGGAATTTGACCACAGAACTGACACTTTCTTAACAAAGACTCCATTTTTGCTATTTAAAAAGTAAATCAATGTAACAAAAAACTGCAATGCTCTCTGGTAACTTTTTAAAAATGAAACTTTAAACTTAATTGAAAAAAATTGGATAGTTTGCAACTGAAAATATTTGACCTACACTTAAGGCAACTGATTTAATTTTGTGTAAAATAATAAAGGATGGCATTTTTTTTGGAAAATGTTCAACTATATTGATATACATTTTGATCAGATCTACTTCTGATGTGATATTTGTGTGTGGTTGTGGTTTGTTGGTGTGGGGGTTTTTTTTTGTTTGTTTTTTGCTGAACAAAAAATCCGGGGGGGGGAGGGGGGCGGGCGCCAAAACGGTTTGAATTGGGCCCCGCACTTCCTAAAGCTGGCCCTGAGCATATGTGTGTAACTTCAACCTGTCAGCCACAATTGGATTACACTCTAGTTTTTGGCAGCCTAGATTGTACTTCACGATGACCACACACAATCCCAATCCCAGATTTCTCCCCCCAAAATGTATCTTATACTGCCAAACCATCTCCTGGACAGTCCTTTATTCTTAAGACTTAAATTTAAGGGACTAATATATACCAGCTTACCCTTCTAAATAGTGTTACCCAGACATTCCAATTTAAACACATCAAATTAGATAAAATAGTAAAACAAATTAATTAAATACAAATAGAAATTTTGAATATAATGAATGAGGCATAAAAGTTAGAAATGGTTACAAGAAAAATAACCATGAAATACTTTCTAGTGCCTAAATTAAACTATATTCAATTTAAAGCAAAAATTCTCACCATATACTTCCAACACCATAACTGACCAAACTCTTCAGGTCAGGACCCCTACTCCAGAATCTAATCACTGCAACTTTTGTCTTTACAGGTACAAAAGGTGACATGGACAAGCAGAGAAAGGAGCTATGTCTTGGGATATTTGTTTGCTCAAGTTTTATTTTCCCTCTTTGAAACCTTTCTAGCTGAGAACCAGGAGGCAAAGGGTCTGTATGGAGGGATGTCTCTGTTTATTGCTTAAATGCAAATTAAGGCACTTGGTCTCTAGGGTTTTAATGCCATTGGTATGTCTGAATGCCTGAAAAATCTAAATTGTTTGTTGAACCAATGATATCTGTATACAATGATCACATTGTTGGGGCTCACAACCTATGAAACTGTACAGGTGAGACTCTGTGTAGATCACTCTTGATCTATAACCATTACTCCAATTCTTTATCCATCTGGCTGATTTTGTATGCATGTATAGCATAGGGAATAGGTTGACAGTATATTTGTAACTCATATTATTGGTATTTACTTACATTTTCTCTTATTTTAAAATAATTCCGTTGAACCTCCTTTTAAGTCTTTCAACATTTGAAGACATTAATCATTTTTAATGTTATTCTGCAGTGACTTCTTCTAACTTTTCCTTCATAATTAAAATATAGTTGCATACAATAAGGAAAGGAAAATAGGCCCTGATCTATCACTAATGAAGCTGCCAGAGCCTGGCTTTGTGATCAGGAAGCATTCTTCACAAGCTCTTCACCCTGTGAAAATTTTTCTATTAAAAAAAAAAAAAAAAAGTGTCTGCTTTCAGCACAGCGACAGGGAAATGCACTCAGTTCTAATTTTGCACAGGGTGCATTCAATTTACTTTCAGTGGTAAAAATAATACATTATGCTATGATATTAGAGCACTATAACCGAAACAGGATAATATTCACCAAATAGTGACAAAAGTTTTTGTTCTCCTGAGTTTTCACCATTCTATAATTGTTCTCCACCAATGCTATAGATGTTAGTTCACAGGCTAGGTGTCTGATTACTGCAGAACCTTTCTCTTAGTATTGTGTGGAATAGCAAGCCAATGACAGCTGTGGAGGTGAATGTTTCAAGCAAGCTTGAGTCAATGGGATCTTTAATTCTCCCCTCATGGCCATACAAATCATTTTCTGGCCATGAGAGTTATTTCAGCACATTGGCCACTGACAAAATAACTGTTGACAACATTCCATTCAGATATGCCTACAATTATGTAACAGCAGGAGACACCATTTGGAAACCATGCCTTAGTCCAGCCTAGGGGGCTTATGTCAGAGCTGATAGCAGGAATGGTTTCAAGTTTTCTTGCAAAGCCAAGTTCCCCTCTTGTGATTTCTCCAACAATGAGACATGGGTTAGTGCTGATGGCAGTGCTACAGAAAGCAGTAGTAGCGAGTGACACAGATGGGGGGAGGGTGATTCTGACATTGCAGATTATTTTACAAGCCTAGAATGATTGTCATTTTTATGTACTCTATTATAAGGCCACCTGTACTCTGTTCTCTGCTCCTAGTGGAGAGGAGAATAATGCGGGTGTGTTGTGTATTTATATGTTTTCTCTCTCTCTCTCTCTCTCTTTCTCTCTCTCTCTCTGTGTACTGTGATATGTGTCTGCTGGGAGTTAAATGTGGATGCTGGAAGGAACCTAACTTTGCTCTTTAGCTTTCAGTTTTAGAAATATTTGGAAACATTTCGTCACAGTGACTTGAACGGGAGAGTATAATTTTGCAATACTGTGCTCTTTTCTGAGGAAAATGTTTGTTTTGCCCTAGGCCATCAGTGGTCACACTTTCTGTAATTAATATGCTCAAGATGGTAGACACTTGGTGGCAGGAGGATGGGGGTGGTCTGTGCAAAATCATTTAGAAATGAAACACAGAGCTCACCCAGCTAGGAAGGCTGAAACTAGGCCAGCTTTAAGCCAGATAGGTGCTCTCGTGAATCCACTCTACCCCAATCATGGCAGCCCCTGCCCTGATCTGTGTATGGGCATCCATGCTGCAGAGATACTTGGAAGCATAGTGTACCCCCATCCCTGATACTGTCCTCCCTC
The DNA here is from genome assembly GCA_019425775.1 of Rafetus swinhoei. Lineage (NCBI taxonomy): Eukaryota > Metazoa > Chordata > Testudines > Trionychidae > Rafetus > Rafetus swinhoei. The sequence goes on along the minus strand of CM033437.1, from coordinate 180,532,228 downwards.
CACTAGTCTGACCGCTAATTCTCGGAGAGACGGTGGCTCTTCTCCTCAGTTTCTGCATCAGGGATAATCCCCCTTGCATAGGTGAAAGGCTTTTAATGTAGGTAGACAGGTGTCATTCCAGGGCCCCTCCTTTTGTACCCTAGATAGTCCTATTGGGTCTTTGCTTTATTCTCCGAGACCCAAAATGAGTCCCATACCTTTAGAGACTTTAAAGCAATATTTTCCATTTCTTAGTAGTCTACCTTATTGAGATTACTAAACACCCACTTTAGTTTCATGGGTTGTACAGCCCACCCTTTTGGGGCCTGTGTTTTCCCAGTCCAGGCCTCACTGGTGTCTTGCCTTTCATCTTTTCAAGATTTGACAGCTCTCCTTTCTGGGACTATGTAAACTGTTTTCAGTCCTGGTCTCCCCAGGCTGAAACTCACTCTTCAAGCTTACGGCTTGCACAGTCCTTCTTTCTGAGCTTGTGTTGTGGTTGACTTCTTTCCCCCCATGCAGCTTCATCTGACTCTCATGGACTCTCTCTAGTCAGCCACTCAATTTCTCCCAGGTGGCTCTAACAACCCCAAACACCTGTCTCTGCTGGAGTGGGAGAAAGAGGGGAGTCTTGTCTTCTCTGTTCTACAAGGTGCTTGGGCTTTTCCTAACCCTTCCCTCTCCCAGACACAGACTGTTCCCCCAGAGCAATTTTCTGTCCCCAGATGACTGGTCCTGACCTTCATTTACTTTTTCTGCACCAAGAGAACAGGGTAACTATCTCCTCAGGCTTTAAATGACCAGTGCTCTGTTACAGGGGCCCTTTACATTGCTTTATCCAATCAAAAACATCAAAGTAAGCATGAGGGACTCTGATATTTGATTTATTTCCCAGGGTGTCCTAATTCACATTGTAAAAAGTCTTTCATATTTGGGAGCCTTACAATAAACTAACCTGTTTCTTCCTGCCACATTAAACACAAAAGAGCAAAAATACTGATACTATTAAACTTATGTCCCATAAAAACTGCAATAGCCAAAAAGCGTATTGCTTTTTAACTTGGTGAATTTCATAACATTTCCCCTAGACATTTTCTTTACACCATTTACTTGTGTAATTCATACATCTTTTGGTCCCTTAAATTATATTTGTTCATATAAGCACAATCTTCTCTAATTGAAGCAGGTTCCACCCAAGATAAGGTCTCCCAGCCTGAATGCCTCTAACCAACTTTACAAGGCTTAGGAGTGAAAGTATGGCTCTGAATTCTAAGGCAAGGTGCTGACATCTCTCGTGCAGATCTGAGCACAGTCGGGATAAAAATTCTAAGAATCACATTCATGCCGTGCAGCAGTCAGACATACCTTTGTAAACCAAATCCAGCTCTCAGCTCCTAAACAAAGAAATGTCCTTGTTTGCATGAACTCCCCACAGAAGGGGAATCTCATGGCTATTTACAAGAATTAGAGCTCTTAATATGAGCGTCCACTGATCTTTGTGTTGCCACACTAATGTCCCTGAACTCTTGCTCCCCATTAGTCTTTAATAGAGCTAATAGTTATAAATTTAAAGCTCTAAAGGCTCTGTGATGTTTCAGTGCAATATTTCTACTCATTCACATCACCAAAAGACAAATCATCATTGATAGATACATATATATATATTTAATCCTGGAATTTGTGGTTCCCATGAGAAAAGAACAGCTTTAGCGATGTTATAATCACAGAGCATTTTATTGGGGAATGGAAAAAAATGACACTAAGATCAAAAACTGTACAACAATCCTGAAAGAACATTAAAATCAGAAAAATCAAGATCCTCAATTGCTGTAAATCAGCAAAACTCTATTCACTTCCATGACAGAAAATTGTCTTACAATGGGTGGTAATCAGGCCCCTTTAAGTAAATTGGACTGCCCGCTATGCAAACCCTTCACATGCCAAACACCTACTTGTAATAGTTAAAACACTAGAGTGCATAGTGATTGGCACAACACAGTAACACTTCAGTGATCTATTTTACAGGAGTTTTTTGGTGTTCCTGAACTGACCGACATCCCACTAATGAGAATCGAGTAAAAACCCCTGAGCATATCTGAAATTGATGTCTCAGTTATTTGTTATTTTATAAGTACTATTCTTGTCACTATCTGTGATGGAATGATCTACAGACCCCACACAAAGCCTTAGGGTATGTCTACACTTGCACTCTAGTTCGAACTAGGGATGCAAATGTAGGCATTCGAAATAGTCAGTGAAGCGGGGATTTAAATGTCCCGTGCTTCATTAGCATGATCTCGCCAGCGCGTTACTCCAATCAACAGCTGTTTCGAAAGTGAAAGTGCGCGCCGGGACACGTTAGTTCGAACCAAACCCCTTGGTTCGAACTAGGGTGCAAGTGTAGACATACCCTAAGGGAGTGGGTCACTCAGCTGCCACAAAGTATGCTCTAAATGGAGAGCCTGCTTAAAGCAGGACTTACAAGACAAGTGGCAGGAGAGTGAAGGAGAGCCGATCTGCCTGGATGAAGCTGATTTGTAGGTTCTGGAACAGATTGGGCCTTTATCCCTAATTCAGACAGGAGAAGAGTCTGGATTAGGGATAAGGCCCAATTGGGAGGCCAGGGGCCGTCACCCTGTTTTCTGAAGTGCTCCCTGAAAAGGGAGAATAACTGCACTGAGAAGTGAACTAGGAAGTACCCACTGACTATGTTGAACTATTAATACTGATAGCAGCTCTTTGCTAGGGAGGGATAGAGTCCTGGAACTATGCTCCAAAAACAGCATGGGGAAGTAGGAGCTGGCCTGGTATATCAGTAAGAAGGGACTGAGACATTTCTTGGCCCTTCCACTTGAATCGTGGGCTGGGTCCACCTCTCTTCTTTCCTATCACCCTTCTCTTCCCTATCTGGTTGGGAGAACCCACGGAGCACAGGGGAATGCTAGACTTCTAACACAGCCACCAGGCCCACAGGCTGCCCAGCAAGTTCATCGCAGGACTTTGTGGAGGACCTTTGAGCTATGGCCTGCCCACTAGACCTGATTCACCATTGTTAATTATTTGTATTACAATCGCAGCTAGGGCTCCAGTGTTCTAGGTGCTCTACAAACAGCTGATCCCCTCACTAAAGAAGTTATGAAAAATTGCATAGTGTCATGTTCTGACTTAAGCAGTTATCTGACTCACCGCAAAATGGTGCTTAGAGGCTTCTGTTGGATAATATTTCCTGTTCTTCTTGAGAATGCTCTATGGCGATGTGCAAAGGGGCAGTGGAAAGAGTGAGGCAAGAGAATTTTTGCTCTGTGATCCTCCTAAGTTCCTTCTTCCTGTAGAACAATGTTGGTGCTATTGTCAACAATAGAGCATCTGAATTACCTTGGGAAGAGGGATATTTCCTCCCAAACCAGATATCTTGGGCTGCTGCCCTCGATTTGGGCAACAGTTGGAGAAATCCCCTTTTAGCTAAAAGAGGTGTTTGAAAAAAATTCTAATTTCAACATTTTTGACCGGAAAAAAAGTTACCAAAAACTCCAATTGGCTTTGTTTTTCAGATTAAACAGAATGTTCTGGTCATACAAGTCATCTTTCTCCTGCACCTCAACTCTGCTGTCAGTGCATGTGTGGAACTCCTTCAGACACCAGTGAAAGAGCCTCTCATGTGGGGTTCAGCAGAAAAATCAGTGTTCTGATCTTCTCATGCTGATCTGAAAGAAACAATGTACCTCAGATTAGAGAGCTGATGCTCAGCAGAAGTCATTGAAACATGTTTCTGTCTCAGGGTGGGCCCTGTAAGGGAGGTAGTCTTAGCCCACCTGTGACTTATTTGCCACTTCTCATATGATGGGTCTGGAATAGCTTGGAGTTACACCTAGCAATTACATCAAGGGCCAAAGAGTTTATAAAGAGAACTGTGGAGATCAGGTAGGTGCTTGATGAGACTCAGGTTGGGAGAAAGGACAAAGAGGGGTCCAGGCAGAATAATATGGCTTATCTATTTAACTGATATTGGACTATTTTTGAGAAATAAACTTGGCCCTGAAGAAAGGGCCTGAATGCCTGCCTTTTGAGGGAGAGAGGGCAGTTATTTGATTCCCTGCCTAATGAGTTGGGCCATCAGCTTACCCTCCCAAAGAGTAGCTGATCAAATACTGTATTGTATTTACCACTCTCTACTGCACTGGTGCAAATCATAAACAACTTGATGCTCACAGCTGTTCTGTCCCCTTCATAACTGGCAGCCGTCCCAGTTTGGCTAAGGCTGCATCCAGTTTCTCCCAAAGTAAAACCTGATCACCACCTGGTCACACAGAGGAAAACTCCAGGTGCAGTAATAACAGATGCAGGTTGCCAGATCCACCTCTACAGCTGCATCAACCACTACAGAAGAACAAACTGTAGCTATGTGTTCAATGGTCAGAGCTATAAATTCACATATTTCCAAGAAAAGACAGAGCAATCATTTTATATCTCAGAGGGCTCAGCTTGTCTGAGAGAACACTGCTTACTGGCCACAGCTGAGGGAAGCATTGGTGTCTAGCGTCTTTCTTTACACCAGATAGAGCTCACTAGAGTAAGTCTTTCTATTGACTCCAGTGAGCTTCAGATCAGGCCCATAGTATGTTTTTATTTGTTTTATGAATGTCATCTTTGAAACCAGACACAAAATGTAATGAAAGGGGAAACACAGATTCTGTATAGTGTTCACATGACTAGCATGTCCTTTCATATGATTGCTTATTTTAGCTAGTGAACTAGAAATCCTTATGTGATATTTGAAAGGGATGATACACTGGAATTTGATATTTTTCTCACATTAGATCCATACGTGTTTGTGAAATTGTCAAGTACAATTCTTTAAAAGTAAGTCGCTAGATTTTCATGTCTGAGCTAAACTCAGCCCTGGTATGAATAAACAGATGTAACATCAGTTTCATGAGTGGAGTTGTCCCTATACAACAAAAATGAATTTGACCAGCTGTCTTCATTGGCCTTTAACTTCTGTGTTTTGGCTCTCCAAATCTCACCATAAGAAGAACGCCCCCCTTTCAGTTAAAGGAGTTAACATTTAAAATGACCTGCCACTGTTTTCTTTTATTTAAACTTAAAAATAGTTTATCTAATTAAAAAATTGCTCTGAGACACTATCTGCTATGTTTCTCAAGCTGAAGTCATATTTTCTAGGTACTTTATAAATCTATGAAAAAAGGTTAATAATAAAAGAAGGGTGAAACATTAAGTATCCCTAATACTACAGCTATAATGAGTTAAAAGTAGAATTGACTTTTCTGAATTTCAAAAAAATGCTTCCTATAAGACTTTATTCTAAGGCCATATCTAGTTTATGTTTAAATCCCATCCCTAATCCTGTCTCTGTTTAGCTGTAAAACATCATGAACAAAATCTCTGAATCTTCTTATCTCCAAAATTATGTCAACAGTCATAGCAAATTGACAGCTGTTCTGAAGTTACCAGAATATGTCATTTTGACATTGGTTTCATTCTAGTCACAAATAAAATGTCAGTGTCCAAGATAAGTCGTTTCATTACCTGCTGTGTATGATCAAGTTGCTGATCATATTTTTAGACTATTTAACAAGTTTACTTATTGCCGTACTCACTTCAGAGAAAGGGTATTTGTGTAGAAGTCTGCATTGCTCAAATAAAACTACATGAAATGTGAAGACATTTTTCTAAATTCTTTCAGTCACCGCAACTCAGAGGAAAGGATATAGTATGGGAAAATTACCTACTGAATAGTCTCTGAATTCAGGCACTGCCATTGCATGTATTTCATTTGAGGACTGTATTACTTATACAGTAAGGCTGTGTCTACACTGGCATGATTTTCCGGAAATGCTTAAAACGGAACAGTTTTCCGTTATAAGTATTTCGAGAGCGCGTCTACATTGGCAGGATGCTTTTCTGGAAAAGCCCTTTTCCGAAAAAGCGTCCGTGTAGCGCTCGGAAAAAGCCCCGATCGTCATTTTTGCAATCGGGCTTTTTGCGAAAAGACTGCTGGGCTGTCTACACTGGCCCTTTTCCGGAACAGTTTTCCGGAAAAGGACTTTACTTGGCGGGAGCAGCATAGTTTTTCGGAAAAGCAGCTGATTTCTTACAGTAGATCGTCAGTGCTTTTCCGGAAATTCAAGGGGCCAGTGTAGACAGCTCACAGCTTATTCCGGAAAAGCGGCTGCTTTTCCGGAATAAGTGGCCCAGTGTAGACACAGCCTAAATGTATACTTGAGTATATGGACATGTTTAATCTCCTGTGTTCAATGTGATGTTTTTATGAATCATGTTGTGAAGTCAATGGCAAATTCCTATTAACTCACTAATGTAAGATCAGGCTCAGTTGCCATAACTTATTCAGCAGAGGAAGCATTTACTTGAGTAATTTAAATTAACAGTTTTAAAGCTGTGCAATATCTTCATCCCAGAGATGAAAATATCCAAATTCTGCTTGCTTTCCTGTTGGATATGCTTCCACAGCATTCAGAATGAAACTTTCCATGCAAATGAAAACATTATCAAGAATGAGCCTGGATTTTTCTCCCTGTGTCTCTGGGTCTGATTCAGCTCACGGTGGAGTCATACTAGGAGTTTTAGGGTTGACTTCACTGTGAGGTGGATGAAACCTATGTGACAAAAAAAGAAAGCAAGGAATAGGGTGCTCAATAGCCACAGCCACTAAATCCAGTATCACCATAAACTGCAGCAATGCCGTAATGTTCGTAGAGGTCTGAACCTCCTGCCAATTTCTGTTCCTGAATCTTCCTTCTGCCTTTGGACTGCTGCAATCATATCCCTTAAACCATGAACCAATGGTAGTGAGCCATCTATCTATTTATCCCTCTAAACTGGTATGGCACTCATTTTTTTGGCCACAGGTATTGTTGATGAGGAAAATTAGCATTCTCTCTTTTGGCATAGTAGTCAAACTAATTCTGCAACACATTCCTGCTGCCCTCTAGGATTGTATGACAGATTGCTGGGACTCAGAGGTGAGCCAGCACTCTGATGACTTAGGCACTAATCAGGAGGAAGCTGATTGGAAAGAGATGCAACTAATTAGCTGATTAGTCAGGCATCAACCGAGGAGTATAAAAGACCTCATAAGAAGGAAGTGAGGTGGAAAGACCTGAATTAGTTGAGTCTAGCATGGCACTGTACATTGGAGCTGAGTGGGAAAAAATAAAAATTTCAATCCCATGGGGAATTCTGATATTCTGTCATTTTTGTTTTCATCTTGAATCTGAATAAAAAGTCAAAATGAGGGAAAATTTTCCATAGTATGAAAAACTTCCATTTGGAAACATTGAAGTGTGTCTTTTTGACATTGTGAATAATGTGAAATTTCAAAAGTAGCAAAAGGAATTATTTTGTTTTGGGGTTTTGAACTGAATTGCAGCTGCCTAAGGTTTAGTTCCTATGATATACATGCAACTCTGTCAGAAGGGAGGTCATGGGACATGCATGGGAGATGTAGTCCGGCCAAGGAGCCTTGCCCATAGGCAAGAATGTGGACATGTGGAACCTGAACTACAATTCCAAGAGATACTATGCTGCTTAAGCTGCTGCAGCTTAATGTTTCAATTTAGGTCAGCCAGAAATTTCTGTTTGGTTCAAAATGAAGCAACTTTCTCAACTGAAAATTAAAAACAAGTGACAAAATGTTTGCCTTTTCCACAGAAAACTTTGATTTGGGGGAAATTGCATTTGAAAATCCTTGACTACCTCATACCTATAATAAGAGTCCTGAAGAGTTTACAGTAAAAATAGCCAAGACAGATAAAGGATCTTGCTTAAATACCTATTATTCTGTTCTTTTTTGCTTTTGGTCTCTAAAGAGTTGTCTACATGGAGACAACTATAACTCCGGTCATCTGAAGAAGTGGGCTGTGCCCACGAAAGCTCATGATGCCATCTGCATGTTTTGTTAGTCTATAAAGTGCTACCAGACATTTTGTTGCTTTTTAAGTCTACATGGAGAAGTTAGTGCACAGCAGCTTAATAGTACACTTAATATGCCTCAGCACTTCATTCTGCTCAGAGCTCATTATGCTTGTAGCTCTGACTCCTTCTAGAACCAATAATCTCTCTTTAGTTACAGCTTTCATTATTATTCTTAAGTGAAGGCCCTTTATAATAGTTCACTAAATAGAAGGCCCAAGCTTTAAATGGCTTAACCAGAGTACTTCCATCTTGCTAGAAATGTTGGCTGAGCTTCCATTTTGGACTCACCTGGCGATTTATGTGTCTGAACTATATTCTTTGCTGCTGATTTAGAGGATAAGCACCGTAGGGCAGGGACTATCTTCCAGTGTTTGCATAGTGCCATGTACAATGACAGCAGGCAATCCATCACAATAAAGGAGGGTGATAAAGCAATACCTTCCTGGTAGTAAATTCTCAACCACACTGTCCTAACTTTAAATATCTCAAATCATAGCTGTTTTGGCACCTTCTTTGGGGGAGACTATCCTGCCCCTGAATAGATTTCACTTCTAGATGTTTTTTCCTGATATTGAGCCTACATTTTTCCCATTTGTAATTTCATCTTGTTATTTCTAGTAATTTGTGCAATAATAATTGCACTCTACATTCTGAATGTTTAACACCAACATGTGAATCAGATGCATCACCACCTTCCTGACCCCCTCCAACAAACTTTTGCATGTAACTTTTCCTCTTAGAGAAAGGAATGCAGAAATAACCACGAACGTTTGGCAATTTGTTTAATGTATGAATGGACCAGCCAGTCACTTATGCCAGTGCTAAGTGAGTGTAACCTATTGGAATGGTATTATTCTGTAATTGCTCTCCACTCATTTTGTACTGGCTTAAATGACAATATAAGGTAAATGGAGACTCGGGCTTATAAAGATATTTTATTTTAATCATTTCTCTCAGGGTTTCTCTACATAAACATTTAGTTTGCAGCAAGGTCAGGTGTGATTATGCTCTGCATTAACTTGCTGTGATCTAACAGAACATGTGCATCCTGCTGACGTGTTCCCAGTTTGTTGGAGCGCTTTGAACTAGGCCTGTTTCAAATAAGCTAAGTTATTGCTGACTCATCCATTCCTCACTCTTCAGAGGCAAATAAATTGAGTGCCATGCTGCTCATGATGGGGCCAGTCTAGCAGCCATTAATGTCAATGGGGAAACTTTGGTGAGAATTGAATTGAGCTTTTGATAAGACATGAAAAACTGAGGTCCTGACCGCTCTTCATGCACTATGTTAAGAGAAGATAATTCCTTTTGTCTTCATGTACAACATTTCCTCTACCTCTTATTTTAACTAACACAGCATAAAACTCCTGCCTTCACTCTAGAGGAAACTTTTATTAGACGGTGCTGTATTTCTATGGCTACATCTACACTGCAGCGCTATTTCAGGATGCCAGAGGTATTCCAATATAGTTATTCCATGTCTTTTGAGCAAGCCTACTATTTTGAAATATAATGGGCTCACTATTCCAACGTCCCTGTAAACTAAACCTCATTCCACGAGGAGTAAGGGACGTTTCAGAATAGCAATTTATTTTGAAATAAGTGCTGTGTAGACAGCGCCGAATTTCAAAATAAGCTATTTCAAAATAACATTGAAATAAGATACACAATTTGAGCTACGCAAATTGCGTCTCTTATTTTGGCTTATGGTGTAGTGTAGACGCACCCAAGAGCAAATTGTGCCTTGTTGATCTGCACTTGTCTGTCTACGGAGGTTGGGAAAGTACACAGCAATAATAATAAACTACTGTTCCTCTGCTTTCCAGATGAGCACAGCTTTTGTGCAGAAGATGCTCCAAAAGGTGGTGGGATGAAAGAGAGAGGAGCTAATGTCATAGCCCTGCTTTCTTATTCACCAGCCAGCAGTTCTTCTCCTCTGAAGAAGTGCTTCTTTTTCATGTTGGGAAGGAGTGAGCAAAATCCACTGAGGTGAGCAACCTCTGCTTCCTCCATCCCCACAATATTTGGGTCTTTTGAATGAAACACCCAATGTGAATGTGAGAGTTATTGTTTAATTTCCTCATTTGTTCCAATTTCTAGTTACAGAAAACTTACTTAAATCTTTCTCTGACAGCACATAATGTATGCTAACCAGCTTCCTTAAAGTAAAACCACAGAGCATGTGAAACCAAGGCTTTGGGTTCTGTGATATATCCGCATTTTAAAAACGGTAGGAAATGTTACACAACTGATAAAGCCTTGCTTTAGAGGCTGAGTTGTATGATATGAAGGTATTTAAATGAATGGACTAAAGGGTCAATCAATATGATTTTTCTCGATTGAGTTTAGTTTTCCCTTCTATAAATAAATATTGAGAGCAACTGTGGAAAATATGTGGCCTGTGGAATCTCCTCCAAGGAAGAGAGCTCTGAAATGCTGCATGGGTTGTATATACATGAGATAGAAAATTATACAGGTTTAAGTAGTTTACAATTACAACACATTCCATTCAAAGGCATACATTCAGAGTTGAATGCAAGTAAGTAGAAAACATGCCCATTGATAGTAAAGGCTCCATGAATCTTGCATCAGGCAGGTGTGGTCATTTAACTTTCCCCAATATTAGAAGAAAATTCTGTAATCCAAATTCATTGAAGAACTCTACGTAGGGAAACCAAGACATCTCTCATTTTCACAAGACAGGAAGTTTTGTTTTTTATGTAGAATGTTTACTATTTACGTATCTTACTGTGCAACAAAAATGATTAAAGGTCTAGAAAACATGACTTATGAGGGGAAGATTGAAAGAACTGAGTTTGATTAGTTTGGAAAAGAGAAGGCTGAGGCTATGTTTATACTATGTGCATATTTTGAAATAAGTTATTTCAAAATAATAAGCCCCCGAAATAACTATTTCAAAATAGTGTATCACACGACCTCCTTAACCTCAAAAGCTAGGACAAGAAGCAAGGGTTTAAATTTCAGCAAGGGAGGTTTAGGCTGACTATTAGGAAAAACGTCCTGATTGTTAGGGTGGTTAAACACCGGAATAAGTTGCCTAGGGAGGTTGTGGAATCTCCATCATTGGAGATATTTAAGAGCAGGTTAGACAAATACCTATGAGGAATGGTCTACATTAGTGGTGGGCAATAACCAGACTGCTGGCCAGATGTGGGACATCGACAGCTCCCATTGGTCAGGAACAGTGATCCATGAGCAGTAGGTAGTGCAAGTGACTGTACCTGTGGAGGCGCAGGTAAATATAGCAGTCGCTGCCTGCCAGGGGATGAATCTAGTGAACTGCCTCTATCTTATTGCCCACCCCTAGTCTAGATGGTGCTTGGTTCTACCCTGAGTTCAGGGGACTGGACTCGAAGACCTGTAGAGGTCCTTTCCACTTCTATGATTCTATGATTAACTAGTGTCATCACTCAGATCTGTCTACCTATCTAATGTATACAATAATCAAGTTTTCATTTTTGTCCTTAGTACAAATGAAACTACTGAAAAGTTAAGAGGAGGTACCTGTAGTGATTGCAAAACATAGGGGTGGGGAGAACCTATAGTGATCCCCCAAAACAATTTGTTGTAGTAACTGGCAAATCCTGTTTTTTTAATGATTACCACTACATGTAGGCAACACATTAATATTCATTACAATATCTTGTAATTTTGCTCATGCTATGCATACCCATCAATGACATGACAGAATAACTAAAACAATATTTTATTGCCTACTATAATGGTGAGTGCATAACATGAATTATATTATTAATCCAACTAGAAATTCTTGTACAAAATATTTCAGGCCATTAGTTGCCCCGTTGTAATTGATGGACTATATTAGATTTTAATTTAGTTTTGTTTTCAAGGCATAACACTCAGTTTCATTCAAGTTAATTGTATAACCCAATAAGAAAAGAAATTGCACTATGAGAATGAGTAATGTGAGGATGGATTCTTTCTGATCCAAGAGGTATAATGGGATATGACCCATATAGAAATTCTATCCAAAGTCTTCCAGTTTGTTTCATCTTGCAATTCATGGCAATAAGATGAGGGAAAGAACTAGAATAATGTATAGTATTTGGATTCAGCAGTGTGATATTTTTCTCTACCAGTTAACATCAATTATTCATATTCAGTTATGCTTTTCAGCCCTGTTAATCATGAAGTGGTCTCTACTTAATGATTAAGCCCATTTTTTAAAAGATCATAGCAATTATATTTGTTCCTCAAGAGGAAAATACACCTTACCTGGCCCAATCCTCCCTCCATAATGTCTTACTTTGATTACTATTGTAGCATTCAGGTGTTCTTAAACTGGCTCAACTGTTCCTCTCCAGTGCAGGAGATATTCCTGTATGGTATAAAGCTGCAGACTCTATCACCTTCCTTGCAGCTCCCCAACATAGTGGACATGGTAATGAAAATATGGTGTAGCTATTCTTTTCTGCTGGAACAGCCCTTTCAGGCTGTGGAAACTCTAGTGGAAGTTAGAACAATCTTGAGGCTGCTCCATTTTATGTCTTTAGATTGTGATATGTGATAATTATTCATTCTTCCACTCAGTACTTTATAAGGAAAGAGTATCTATTTTGTGTATTAGTATGTAAGACCAGTAGCACTGAAACTTATTCATGAAAATGGAACATGTTTGCTATATAGATGTTTAGAGTAATCAGACTGCTGTATTGGAATACATATTGTGCAATATAAAGTACTTATTCTAATAAATATCTTTTTTATAATATTGGTGTAGAATGTGAGATGAAGGAAAAAGGCTGCACCATATGAGAAATGACTCTAGCGTTGGTAGCATAGTTCATTTGCCTCAGGTATCAGTTGGGGGTAGATTTCATATATTTATGTCATAACTTAATGGCACACTGTAGGATATTCTTATACATTCTCATTTCAAACTCATTTGTCAATTGTCTGTATAAATCTAACATCTTTCTCATTTGAGCAAGTTTATATATCTCCTCTTAGTTGACTGTAAACAATTTGCAAGTGTTGCCTGGCAGGTGATAGATGGATGGAGGTGCTCAGGTGAGGTTCTTGCAGTCTCAGTGCAATGTTGCAAATCTAATCTTTGGAGAGATGGCAGGCATCTGCTTTCCATTGGAAATTGTTGGGTATATCAGCAGATGTCACATCTAAAAAGAGAAAAATGGGTCTCTTTTGGGGATTGAACCAGTTTTATACTGAAAATGTCTGAGAATGTTCATTTGACTTTGTTCATTCTGCTGTTGAAATTGATTGATTGTCTTATGCACACTGTATGAAATAAGACCAAATTTTGTTCAAAAGTAAAGTATTTAAAACTCTGATTATGGAACTAGCAGATTTATCCAGTGTTTCTTGGGACTGTAATTCAGGAATTCCTTCAGGTTTATTTTGTTTCTTCATCCCTATAAACTCTTATTATTCTCTATGTTTTAACAAAAAAGGAATATAATAAATTTGGTTTCCAATAAAATTTATTTTAGTTTTTAAACTGTAAACATTGATTTACGGCCAACACAGACCACTACTCAAAATTTCTCCATTTTCTCTCTCTTCTTTAAGGTTTATTGAGAAGGAGTTCTACTCCATAGATGTATTGGAGCATAAGCTTTCGTGGGCAAAGACCCACTTTGTCAGATGCATGTAGTGGAAATATACAGAGGCTGGTATAAATATGCAGGCCAGAATCAGGCTAGAGATAAAGAGGTTAATTCAATCAGGGAGGATGAGGCCCACTTCTAGCAGCTGATCTGGAGATGTAAATACCAAGAAAGGAGAAGCTGCTTTTGTAGTTAGCTAGCCATTCACAGTCTTTGTTTAATCCTGAGCTGATGGTGTCAAACTTGCAGATGAACTGTAGCTCAGCAGTTTCTCTTTGAACTCTGGTCTTGAAATTTTTTGGCTGCAGAATGGCTACCTTTAGATCTGCTATTGTGTGTCCAGGGAGAGCGAAGTGTTCTCCTACAGGTTTTTATATATTGCCATTCCTAATATCTGATTTGTATCTGTTTATTCCTTTAGGTAGGGACTGTCCGGTTTGGCCGATGTATATAGCAGAGGGACATTGTAGGCACATGATGGCGTATATTACATTGGTAGATGTGCAGGTGAATGAACAAGTGATGGTGTGGCTGATCTGGTTAGGTCCTGTGATGGTGTTGCTGGTGTAGATATGTGGGCAGAGTTGGCACTGAGGTTTGTTGCATGGATTGGTTCCTGAGTTAGAGTTACTATGGTATGGTGTATGGTTGCTGGTGAGAATGTGCTTCAGGTTGGCGGGTTGTCTATGGGCGAGGACTGGCCTGTCTCCCAAGGTGCTACAGGACTCCTTGTCACTTTTGCAGATCCAGACTAACACGGCTACCCCTCTGATACTCTACTCCATAGTTCATCCTATTTTTTCTCTCTCATCTTGGTTTAGTCTCTTTCAACATTTGCTCAGTTATATCCATTTTTTGGACTGTACTTGATTTGCTGATTCTCTTTTCTGTTTGGTTTTATGAGAAGCAATCCCATTCCAGGCACAACCTGTTTTCCTGGCACAGTCAAACCCTTACATTGCTTTAAGTTAGGGTAAGAGGAAAATTTGGTGATCCTAGTTCTTATCATTTAGGAGTTCTTGATCAAACAAACAGACAAAGTCTCTCAAATATATAATAGATTGGAACTGGTAAGCAGCAGTCTGGTTGTGGTAAGGAAAAGCCTCACTTCCATATAACAAGGATGGAGCCTAATGCTGGATTAATTTAGGCCTGGATCCTGCAATGGATTAATGTAGTCAGACTCTTTGTTTTCAGCATAACTGCCTGTGTACATAAAGATGGATCACCTTGCAGCATTGGGGCCTTTGAATATTTTTCAGCCTGTATAATATAAAACTTTTAGTCTAATACAACTCCTGCTGAAATCAATATAGGAATTGTAGCATGGCACTCAGATACTTATTTTTATGATTTCATATTGATTTTAGTTGTCTTTGATTTGCTAAACTGTATGTGGTTTTGAGTCTAAGCCCCCATAGGATTTTTTTCTAAAGAGGAGCTATATATACTTATTACTTATTTCAAGTTAAATTTTGAGCCCTTATTCTCACTGGTGAGCAGTGGGTCATCCAAATAGCCCTACTGGTGTCAATTGTGGTATAAGCCGTGACTCATTAGGAGCAAGGGTGGCACTGGGTGATCTGGTAAGAAAATATATTTTCCTTACAATTCCAAGTGTCTGTGCACTGAGGTGAAGTGAGAGTCTTTATTACTTGAAGATTCTTCTGTGCAGAATGTGTATCACTGCATTTTAATCTGCTCTTCTCAGACAGGAACAATTGTGACCTGTCTTGCCTTTCCCGAAACAACCTTTTACTGCCCAGCACAAGATACCAGTACTCTGCTTTCAGCATGACAGGAGAGCAGCCTCTGCTACTCCCATTCACATAGAGATGGAGGAGGAGAGGGTATGCAAGGATAGAGATTTGGGTAAATTGCAGCAGGTATAGGGTAGCACTACTTCTTGCTCCTCTACAGCAAGGGAATGGCAAAGACTATACTGTGACTCCGAGTACAGATGCACTAAATTTTACACAGAGTTTGTGAAGCCCATAGTGAAATAGTGGAAAGAACACATACATAAAATATTAAGGCATGATGTAGACCCACCCCCTCTCCCTGGTTATATGATTTAAAACCTTTTGTTCTGGTTGGAAGGAAAAATGTTCTTTATGAACAACCTCTTCCTGATCTTCCTTGAAAGTACAAATCACTACTCATATGTCCTAAGCTGTTGTATACTATTGTATGATTGCTGTGTACTACCTAAAAAGTGAGTGCATTTCAGTGGGGGGAGGGGAAATGATTACTATTTAATAAAATACAGATGCTTGTAATGTCTGGTGTAAATAATTTCCCTGGGCCCATTGGGATGAACACACTTTTGCATTCACAGCCTTGTTATACTATTGTAATAATTTTTGTAAAAAGTATGCCTTGTAAGGTATCATTTGAAAATTTTGTAGCATTGAATGAACCAGGAGGATGAGTGTTCGTTGTTCAGTGACTAGTTGATGACATTAGTTATGTCAGTTGGATAATGCGAATAGTACAAGCTTTCTGCCCACACAGGAGAGCAATGTTCAGCAGCACAATACACCTTGAGGTGCATGCTCCAGCTCCCCAACTGGTTGCAGCAAATTTTCTTAGAAGGTTGATCTTTGGCTTTAGTTTCTCCTTTGTTTGTTCCAAATGGCATCAGAAGGAGAACTACGGTCAAGTGTTATGCCTAGGTATTTGGGATGAGGCTCGTAAGCAATCTTTTCCCCACAGAAAGCAACATCAAGTTTTGCGGTGGCATTACAGTTGTCTAGATGAAAAGCGGTGACCACAGTTGCGCCATGGGAAGCGCCATGGGAAGGCTGTCATCATGCTACCAAAATTACTGAATCCAGACAAAACTGTGGTTACCGCTTTTCATCTAGACACTTGACTGTACATTCTCCTTCTGATGCCATTTGGAACAAACAAAGGAGAAACTAAAGCCAAGGATCAACCATCTAAGAAAATTCACTGCAACCATTTGGGGAGCTGGAGCACGCACCTTGAGGTGTATTCTGTTGCTGAATATTGCTCTCCTGTGTGGGCAGAAAGTGCCCACACAAAGCTAGTTGACACTCAACTGAATAGCACCATGCGAGTGATAATGGGAACTTTAAAGCCCACTGCCGTAGAATGGTTACTGCCACTAGCAAATATCGCCCCACCAAGCATTTGTCGATGGGAGCAGGAATGCAGACTATACCAACATATCAATTGCAGCAGCCAACCTCTTCCCATCCAGAAATACTTTGATCAGCCACCAACATGGTGACTAAAATCCCATAAGCATCCCTGGCAGCGAGTAAAGGAAGTCATGGCCAATGTCAAGGAACTATGGCGAGCTGAATAGCAGCAAGTAGACGTCCCAAACAAATATCTTGTGTTGGATCTCACCACTGAGCAGAAAGGCTTCGATCTTCCCTGGAGACTGTGGTGTGTCCTCAACTGGCTTAGGATTGGTCAGGGCAGGTGCGGTTATCTAGTGCATAAGTGGAATTTGTTGCCATCTCCACTTTGTGATTGTGGCATTCCTAAACTATGCATCACATTGTTGAGGAATGCCCAACACGAAAATTCACTGGCTCATTGGAGGATAACCACAATCTAACCAGAGACACTGTTTGTTGGCTGAAGAGCTTGGATGTCCAACTTTGACAAAGAAATATAGCATTGAACACAACATTAGAAAGAAGAAGATTTGAAAATTCACACTTTACAGGTCAGTATCATCCTGATAAAATGTGTGGCAACATTGCATGTCAAATTATGAGATTCCACTGTATGATGTTAACATATATTCCACACCCCACAGCTCTGGCCAGACAGAGGTTGGCAAACAGGTCTGTCCTAATCAAAGGAATGTGTGTTTTGCATTTAAGCAGTAATTGGAGTCGTCAGCTGGAAAAAGAAAGAAAGAAACAAAGCTCAAACAGATGAGGAAAAAAGCAAAAAGGAGCATCCTTCCACAAATACTTTCTGTCTTCTTGTGCCCATCTGGAAATGTTTTTCAAAAGGGGGACTGAACAATTCAAAAGGGTGGACAAACATCTTGAGGGCCACCCATCTCTCTCCATCTTTCATCTTCATTGAAATGACAGAGGAAAGCATTTGCTTATTGGGATAAGGGGTCCTGACATATAGGAGTTGGTCAGTACTACTGAAAGCCTGTGATAAGAAAACTGTGCTTGAATGTTATGTAGTTTGTTTGGTAATGTTAATTATTTTATCTTTTTTTTCCTGTAACAATTTCTGATTTTTATGCCTCACTAGTTGTACTTACTTAAAAAGCTATCTCTTTGAAGGTAATAGATTTGCTTTACTATTTTATTAGAAGACTTACCTGCCATTGCTCGGTCTGGCCCAGGGGCGGGGAGGGCAACACAGGGGGCAGACTGCACAGGCTGGCTGGACCAGTGATGCTGGGGGGCAGCTAGGTGTGGCTCTTGCAGCAGGAGCCAGGGCTGTGCTACCCAGCCCTGCCAGTGCTCCCAAGGGGAAGGGGCTTTCTAGCCCTCCTCTCGGTCCGTCAGTGGTGAATGTGAATATGGCATCCCTTTTCTCAGCCTCCTCCCTTTTTGAATTCCAGGCACATCCCATTTTCCTGGTACAACCAAATCCTGACCTTGCTTTCCAAGTTAAGTGGAAGCTGCCTACCCAAGGTAGTGGTCCTACTTCTTACTGTTTAGGGGGAGTTCCTGAACAAATGGACTTGCAGACTGACAGACAGATAAATGGACTCACTGACAGATGCACAAATGTTTAAAATATTTATGGAGAGATTTAATTCACAATTTGCGTACCTTTTTCCGATACAACAGTGTAGTGTAGACATAGACCAACATAACTTTTTAGATAATTTAGTTTTACCTAAAGTGCTTATGTATCTGTTTTGAGCTATCTTTAAAATGAGTAGATTTCAGTATAGGAAATTATGCAGCTTTTCCCTCCATTATAAAAAAACAAAGTTCCTAACTGTCAGGGTGGTTAAACACTGGAATAAACCCAGGGAGATTGTGGAATCTCCATCTATGGAGATATTTAAGAGTAGGTTAGATAAATGTCTATCAGGGATGGTCTAGACAGTACTTAGTTCTTCCATGAGGGCAGGGGACTGGACTTGATGACCTCTCGAGGTCTCTTTCAGTCCTAGTATTCTATGGTTCTATGATTGCTGTGATAATTGAGAAAGGAATGTAAGACTTCATTTGTTTTAAGGCAAAATAGCTTTAAACTGTTTTTGTTCCTAGATCTATGGCAGTGTTCCTCAAATCTCTGCCTACTTCTAAGGCAAGCATTGGTCACTGGCACACACTGGTGCAACCCTTGGGGTGGCTTTTCTGAGCCCCGGGCTGTTTGCTCTGGGTGCTATGGTTCTAGCACAGGGCTAGGAGATCGCGAGGCTCTGCGCTTGGGACATTTCAATCTGGACCATTGGAGCAGATGCAGGGGTCTTCAGCACCTGCCCCACCCAGGATGGGACCCACTGCTGGAAAGAACAAAGCTTTGGAAGGAAGAAGTGGGAAGTTCCAGGGTTCCTACCCCCTCAACCTCTTATTCTGTGACACCACTTTCCAGCCTCGCTCCCCAGCTGGACCTTGCCCCTTAGCCCCTCAGACTCAAAGTGAACTGGCATTGCGCTCAGTCTGTCCTGCATGCGAGCCTTTGCTCCTGGTTACTGTGTGAATAGGCCCCAGTTACTGTGTGAATGGGCCCTAGCCACCTGGGGACTATTTCTAGTGTGGGTCTTTGCCACTCCCTGAGACAGGTCTCACACACGACTGTCTAGGAAGGAGTATGGCAGAAAGCCATCTAGGGGTTATAGTGGACCACAAGCTGAATGTGAGCCAGCAGTGTGATGCTGTTGCAAAAAAAGCAAACATGATTCTGGGATGCATTAACAGGTGTGTTGTGAGCAGGACATGAGAAGTCATTCTTCCACTGTACTCTGCGCTGGTTAGGCCTCAGTTGGAGTATTGTGTCCAGTTCTGGGCACCGCATTTCAAGAAAGACGTGGAGAAATTAGAGAGGGTCTAGAGAAGAGCAACAAGAATGATTAAAGGTCTAGAGAACATGACCTATGAAGGAAGGCTGAAAGAATTGGGTTTGTTTAGTTTAGAAAAGAGAAGACTGAGGGGGGGACATGATAGCCGTTTTCAGGTATCTGAAAGGGTGTCATAAGGAGGAGGGAGAAAACTTGTTTATCTTGGCCTCTGAGGATAGAACAAGAAGCAATGGGCTTAAACTGCAGCAAGGGAGGTTTAGGTTGGACATTAGGAAAAAGTTCCTACTGTCAGGGTAGTCAAACACTGGAATAAATTGCCCAGGGAGGTTGTGGAATCCCCATCTCTGGAGATATTTAAGAGTAGGTTAGATAAATGTCTATCAGGGATGGTCTAGACAGTATTTGGTCCTGCCATGGGGGCAGGGGACTGGACTCGATGACCTCTCGAGGTCCCTTTCAGTCCTAGTATTCTATGATTCTATGAAGTCCCGGGGATGCAGGCAGGCAGGCAGGTTCATGTCCCTTTGCTGTGGGAAAACACTCCTTCCCACCGCAGTGCTTCAGAGCCATTCACACTGAGCCTCCTCAGGAGCTCCTAGGAGCTCAACATGGCTCCTGAATTTGCATCATCCCATCCCTTGGGAGGGGAGGGAAGGGCTGGGCAGAGGATGCTCCAATTGGCCAGATCCATGCACTGCCCTTTCCCTTCCCCCAGCTGGGAATAGAGCCTTGCAGGCACTTCCTGGAGGCTTTCCTCTGTGCCCCCTTTGGCCAGATTCTTACGAATGGGAGCAAAGGGGAAAGCCTCCAGGAAGTGCTGTGAAGCTGTTTCTCCAGCTGGGGGAAGGGAAATGGCAGCGCGCTTCATCCCTGCAAGCCTCATCCAGCGGGGAGCCTTGGGGCTTTCTCCCCCACCTGATGATTTCCGGGACATCTCGCTCCTTTATGGGGACACCAGGATGGGAGATTTAAAATCGGGACTGTCTTAGAAAATCCAGGATGTATGTTTGGCATACCTATGCCATTAAGGGTTGCTTTATCTTATCACTATGTAGGTGAAAGGTCCCAATTATATGCACATTGACTTTGCTATATAGCTGAAAGATCCTAGACATATGTGAGCCAACTGTGTTTTCTGGGTATAAAGTCCCAGACGTAGATATGCTAACTTTGCCTTAGCTCAGCATACAGGGTGTGGCCTATAAGTCCCTTGTCTTGCACCCAAACTAGTTTAATATAAAACTATTTAGCCTATTATAATAAACATATAATCAAAACCATAAGTAAATAAGAACTCTGTAAGAACATACAGTATAACTATGGGCAAGCAAGAAGATTGGCCCTGTAGGCCTCCCTTTGATTGGGTGATTTTGTAAAATGACCCTGTATCACAGGTACAGGTATAGATGGTCAGGTGTTTGTAGGGATGGTTTCAATGCTATTTTCCACTGCTTGGGTGGAGGAAATGTATTATAAAGATGATAATGTGCACCCTGGTGCATTTCTGGGATGTGCGCTATATATCTATATCTATAACTATATCTATATCTATATCTATATCTATCTATCTATCTATCTATCTATATTGCTTTTATCAGTGTTTGGTAACTGATTAGGTCTCTGCTTATACCTGTCAGATTTACACTGTGTGTATGCTAGAATAAGGAAAATAATCCCAATAGCAATTCTCTGAGCTATAACCCATCCTTTTAATCCAACATCCACCCCAGGAGGATCATTAAAGACTTATCACCTTCATTTATTAATTGGGGAATAGCCTATTTGGCTTTATTCATATGATTAGTATTTTTATTGTAACCGTAGCATGAGAATATAAGTAAGAAAGGTGGGTGGCTGTACTTTGGATAGTTAAATCCTGGTAGGCTGGGTCTGCCTGGATGATGGGGGTGTTTTCAAAAGTGAGAATTGGGGAAATTACTAGATTTCCTAACAAAGTAGGTTGACTTGGAGTAAAACAAATCTGAGTCTGTGACAGGACGCTCCAAGGGATCATATTGGTACTTATTTTTTACTAGGTACCATGCAAAAGTGGCTATTTCCATTACAGTTCACCTCTCTATCAAAGTCTTCCCTTTGGTCAGCATTGCCAGATATGACAAAAATGCTTTTTTTAACCCCCAAAACAATGAGGAGTCCTGTGGGCAAAACCCCACATCTTTGCATCTCACAAAGTAGGTTTTTGCCAGTGAAAGCATATGCCCAAATAAATCTGTTAGTCTTTAAGATGCCATAGGAGACCTTGTTGTTTTTGCAGATACAGACTAACATGGCCTCTGATAATTTATCCCCTAACTCCTTCCCATAGTCTTCCCAGAACAAGCTACAGATGTACTAAAACCTCTATTTTCCACTTCCCAAATACTCTGAGTTTTCCACTGGGCTGTTAGTCTGTATAAAGCTTATTTGTTTAGAGGTTATAGCTCTCAAGATTTATGCTAACATGCTGAAGCTAATGACTTTCAGGATACAGGCCTGTGGGTTACTTGCATTCTTGTTGAATCGAATGCAAAGCGAAATATAATTTAGTAGTGAATATAATGGAGCTGGCTACAATAGCAGTGAGTATAACAAAGGCAAACTAGCCCACTGGGCTACAATATACAATTATCTTATATCAACATTATGCTGAGACCAGCATTGTAGATGATGCCTAGCAGGCCATGCTGTTTGCATATTTTCTTGAGCATAAAGTCCAATATCATCTACAACTTTTGGGTTTTTTGGATGAACAGCCTACATTTTCAATTAATGTCCATTCCTTCTGGTGCACAGAGATCATCCACACTCAGTCATACTAGGGATTTCAAAACTGTAACTGTAAATTGTTAATTGGTGAGCCTGGGCTCATCAGTTAACCTTCATGGTTATACACAGGCCCTCCATGCTGCTGTCTCTGTATGAAAGATATTAAATAATGATTAATTTACTAGTTGAGTAGTCGATGGAATTTCCATCGACTACTCGACTAGTCGATATGCACTTCCGCATTCCTCCTTTGAAATGTGCATTTCAAAATTGGAACTCTGCATGCAGCCCGGGGCCAGCGGAAAATCCTGCTCACTCTGGGCTGCATGCAGTGTGCCAGCTTTGAAATGTGCAAGAGTCCACAGCGTGGGCTCTTGTGCATTTCAAAGTGGAAGCACCTGCATGCAGCCCAGTGTCAGTGGAGGACTCAGAGACCCCCACTGGCCCCGGGCTCCATGCAGCACTGCTGTTTGAAATGCCTCTGTACCAGAGGCAGCAGCAGTGTGTGGGATAGGGGCAGGTGGGAGCTGGTGCTCATGCAGAGGCAGCTTAAAAGCTCACTCCTCATGCACACCAGCTCCCGGAGAGCCACCTCCCCCAGCATGTAACCGTGGAAGTGCTAAAAATTTCAGCAGTTACATGTTTACCTGAATACACGCATTTTAATACCCCTAAATCAAACCAATTTCCCTTTTAACATTACTCTCCTTTTTTATATTGGGACTGTTAAAACAGAATTTTCATTGTGATTCTTATTTTTATTGAATACAGAAAGGACTAAAATGTATTGTCCTCAATTCTTTTTTTCCACTCCTCATCTCTAATCTTGAAACCTCTGAAAATCAATACAGCATTGTTTAATGTACTGACCATTTTGTTTCCTTAAAAAATGCATAAACATGTGCATATATTTAGATAAATACAGCTAGCTATCCAATGGACTATGGATACATTATTTATTATGAGTTAATGATGTGATAACTCATGACTGGCAGAGCAAAGTGGCATCACAAGGTGATATGAAAGCTCATCAATAACTTAAAGAAATAAATGGTCTGTCAATTGGATATATTGTTTCTGCAGCAATGGTTTTTTAAGTGTTTAATAATTATTATTGAGTGAGGAGAGGAATCAAATCATTTGAATTTGGGGAAGTGTTTTAAATTCTTGATTCTGTTACACATCCTGACTCTTAAATGTGATATTTTTGAACTTATACATACTAGAGATGAATAAATAGTTTTCAGTGAATAATATGTCTGAATTTAATTTCTTCTATTGGAATATTGAATGAATGGATGTTTAAATCAGAGGAAATTGTCATTTTAATTGTATTTTAAAATATAATCTTGAAGTTTTACTGTATAGTTTGTCAATGAATATTTGAAAACTGGGCACTGTGATCTAAAATCCAGAAAAGCCAATGTGAGTAGAGCTGAGCAAATAATTTATTTCCCCTTGTCCCAGTTAGGTGGCCAAACAAAAACAAATTAAAAACTAAATTGATGGAAGCTGCTTTCAGTGAACCTATTTGGCTAGAAGAATTGGCCATTCTGAATACAAAGGGCTGCAGACAGAACTGAAACCATTTTAAAATTTCAAGCAAATATTTTCTCAAAAAAGTTTTTGCAGTTTTCATCCTCCTCTAATAAACTTTCAACTTCCTTTCCCCCTATTTCGTGCCATTTTCTTTTAGTCTGCTTGGTCATTTAAGAAAGTTGTTTCGTTGTGTTCTCTGGAGCACTGGTTGCATGATCTGTGCAGCAATAATTTTTATTAGTTTCCTCTATTGGTCTAGCATGCCAAATATCTGAGAGTGAAGGAGGAAATAGGGATTTGATATTTCCCATCCATGAAACTTCTTCCTCTGTTGATCCCAAAGATACCTTCTGCAGCCAGCACTCTTACAATCCCTTTTCCTTCCTTCCTACCCTGGGGAAAGATGTATTCTTCATATCAGTTAGAAGAAATGCTTTGGATTCACACACAGATCTTCCTTTCAGAGACTAACAATAGGCCCTGTGTCTAGACAAACCTATTGTGCATAGTACATCAGTGGAATTAACTGAGAGGAGAGAGAGAACTGCAGATAGAAGGGGGGAAAAGAGCAGGAGAATAATGGAAGAGAGGAGAAAGGTATTGCCCAATTCTACTTCTGTTAGAATCAGTGAAAAGATTTTCATTGCTTTTGATGGAGGTTTGAGCATCCTAAGTATAACAGAGACTGATAAAATTCTACTGGAATTAATTTACCTGTGAGGAGATGTGTATAATACATAACATATATAAAATTTCTGAAACTACACCACAGTATTAATACTATTTTAATCGGTGGCAAAAACTTCTACTGGTATCAGTGGCAATATTATGACACTTCACTGGTCACTTGAGTAGCAGTCCCTTTATTTTTGAAGATGAAATTCATCCTTGTGCAGAGATGATGAACAGAAGGCTATCACTTAAGCTTTACTCAGTTTCCACTTATGCCCTATTTTGAGGGCTGAAGTGGCACATAGGCCATGTGCTGGCCCTGGGCATGAGGCTGAATTCCACGATAAGTGAGGAGTTTAAGCCTGCATTGATAATGTTCCATTATTGTATGTTAACTAGACTATTCAATATGAATTCGTGCCAGTGCATACTGGAATACCCCCTTTGCTCAATATTTCCTACAATTTTAGTAGGAAAACAAATCTAATAGATTTAAGGAAACTGGTGACACGGTGGCCTGATGATGTAACTTGATTTTTCTATGGCATGACAGAGTCTGTAGAATACCATGGTATTATGCTTATGAGAAGCACATGGGATCTTTTTCAGGGGAAAGGCAATATGCTGCATTTGTTGAGCATACAGTAGAAAAACAGTTAGCATATGCTTTATAAAGACAAACCCACACACACATACGCACACATAGGTCCTTCAGATGGTGCATTAGTTACCAGTCTGTCGTGGCTCAAGTCTATCATACTGGCCAGGCAAGGCTGACGGAGTGAGGAGTCTCAGAGGGGTAGCCGCATTACCCTGTAACTGGGAAAACTTAAAAGACAACAAATAGTCTTGCAGCACCTTAGAGACTAACAAAACATGTAGATGATATCATGAGCTTTCATGGTCACAACCCTTGTCTTCAGATGAATGGAGTTCTTAAAGGCCCAGTTTCAAAATAAATAGGGACTGGAGAAGGGACAGGGGAGAAGGAAAAGAAAACAAGGGGGAAGAAATAGTCAATTAGAGTGTCCATGCTACATGAAGCTGGTAGAGAAAGTGTGATGATAGTGATAGTGAGGAGTCAGGGTTCCTCTGAGACTCCTCTTAGCTTGATTTGCAGGACTGAATACTGAGTCTTAATGGCCACAGCTCCCCTTCTTATATATGTAAATTCCCATTTGAGTCTATGGGTATTGCAGTGTCATGCTGCAATCCTTGATATGTTAATCTTAAGGTGCCGTCCCGACCCTCCCCCCCAGTTATCCTTTGATGTTTATGTTCAGACTTCCTCATCTTTCGTTTGTGGTCTCACCTTCGGGAGTGTCCGCTTGTCTCCAGGGCTCCACTGTCTTGCTAATTTCTTCAGCCTTTATCCAGCCTCAGGTACCATGTGTGTTTTCTTATTATCTCCAAGTGTCTCAATTCTTTTTGACCATCTGGACCTTCCTGATGACTTTCTCACATATTCTTCACTCACACCGAACAATTTACAGAGCACTTCAGACAAAGAATTACAGAATTACTAGAAGACAAAACTTAGCTTGCAATGCAGACATTGTTTAATCATGAGAAACAGTGCGAAATACAAGCATACAGAATTTATAAGCAAATCTTTATACATCAAATCATTATGAATCATACTTACATTCTTATACATTTTGGCTACAATATGACAGATATTTGGCAGGTGTAAATGACTTTACTGATGAGGCCAGCGGGGAGATTCTGGCCCCTGAGAACTTTTCCACTTTGTATTTTCTCGTTTCTGTATGTTGCATACAAACTCCAGTTAATAAACCAAAACTGTGGGCCAGATTCACTGCAATACATCACTGGCTTAGTGCCTGTCCAGCGAAGCACAGCAGCAAAACACAACCAGCTGATTAAGGCAAACTTACCGCTGCCTTGTATTGTCAAAGTGTTACAAAACAGCTGATGGGTATTAGTGAATCTGGCCCTGTAAAACTCACAGTAGTGAGACAGACAAATTGGCACATGATTGGTATATACTTTCTGCAGGGACATTTGGGGCCCAATTGCAAAGTGCTGAGGTCAGACCAATACACAACAGAAATTAGTTTTCTTTAGGACTAGACAGTGGACATCCCCCACACAGAACCCTGTACTTTGCCCTGTGCATCACAGATATAGCTGGTCTCCCTGGTCACTGTCTGCAGAGAAGGGGGTGTAGCGGGAGCACAGCCAGTGGATTTATAAGCTGAAATAGTGTTCCAACCATTCTTTGCCTCCTCTCTGACAGTGGCCAGCCGCAAGTACACAATTCAGGTTTGAATGTCCTAAAGCACTTACTGGGGCAAAGGGTTCCTGCCCAAAGTTTTACTGTCTCTGAGAACTTTTTCCCTTGAGGAAATTATTAATCAGGTTTTCCCCCAGTTCTCAGAATTTAGCTCAAAATAAGGATTCCAAGATGAATAACTGAGTATTCCACTTCATTATAACATAAGAACATAAGAACATAAGAACGGCCGTACCGGGTCAGACCAAAGGTCCATCTAGCCCAGTATCCTGTCTGCCGACAGTGGCCAGCACCAGGTGCCCCAGAGGGGGTGGACCAAAGACAATGATCAAGCGATTTGTCTCCTGCCATCCCTCTCCAGCCTCTGTCAAACAGAGGCCAAGGACACCATTTTATCCCCTGGCTAATAGCCTTTATGGACCTAACCTCCATGAAATTATCTAGCTTCTCTTTAAACTCTGTTATAGTCCTAGCCTTCACAGCCTCCTCTGGCAAGGAGTTCCACATGCTGACTACACGCTGTGTGAAGAAGAACTTTCTTTTATTAGTTTTAAACCTGCTACCCATTAATTTCATTTGGTGTCCTCTAGTTCTTCTATTTAGGAACTAATAAATAACTTTTCTTTATCCGCCCTCTCCACACCACTCATGATTTTATACACCTCTATCATATCCCCTTAGTCTCCTCTTTCTAAACTGAAAAGTCCCAGTCGCTTTAACCTCTCCTCATATGGGACCCATTCCAAACCCCTAATCATTTTAGTTGCCTTTCTGAACCCTTTCCAAGGCCAAAATATCTTTTTGAGGTGAGGAGACCACATCTGTACACAGTATTCAAGATGTGGGCGTACTATAGTTTTATACAGGGGCAGTAAGATATTCTGGGTCCTATTTTCTATCCCTTTCTTAATAATACCTAGCATCCTATTTGCCTTTTGACCGCTGCACACTGTGTGGAAGTTTTCAGAGAACTGTCCACGATAACTCCAAGATCTCTTTCCTGATTTGTCGTAGTTAAATTAGCCCCATCATACTGTACGATAGTTGGGGTTATTTTTCCGATGTGCATTACTTTACACTTATCCACATTAAA
The DNA here is from genome assembly GCA_019425775.1 of Rafetus swinhoei. Taxonomy (NCBI): domain Eukaryota; kingdom Metazoa; phylum Chordata; order Testudines; family Trionychidae; genus Rafetus; species Rafetus swinhoei. Next base: position 180,504,374 of record CM033437.1, on the reverse strand, counting down.
TTTCATTTGCCATTTTGTTGCCCAATCGCTCAGTTTGGTGAGATCTTCTTGGAGTCCCTCACAGTCTGCTTCTGTCTTGACTATCCTAAACAGTTTGGTATCATCCGCAAACTTTACCACCTCACTGCTTACCCCTTTCTCCAGATCATTTATGAATAAGTTGAACAGGATTGGTCCTAGGACTGACCCTTGGGGGACACCACTAGTTACCCCTCTCCATTCTGAAAATTTACCATTTATTCCTACCCTTTGTTTCCTGTCTTTTAACCAGTTCTCAATCCAAGAAAGGACCTTCCTCTTATCCCATGGCCATGTAATTTACACAAGAGCCTTTGGTGAGGGACCTTGTCAAAGGCTTTCTGGAAATCTAAGTATACTATATCTACTGGATCCCCTTGTCTGCATGTTTGTTAACCCTTCAAAGAACTCTAATAGATTAGTAAGACAGGATTTCCCTTTACAGAACCCATGTTGACTTTTGTCCAACAAATTATGTTCTTCTACGTGCTTCACAATTTTATTCTTTACTATTGTTTCGACTAATTTGCCCGGTACTGAAGTTAGACTTACCGGTCTATAATTGCCCGGATCGCCTCTAGAGCCCTTCTTAAATATTGGTGTCACGTTGGCTACCTTCCAGTCATTAGGTACGCACGCCGATTTAAGGGATAGCTTACAAACCACAGATAATAGTTCAGCAATTTCCCATTTGAGTTCTTTTAGAACCCTTGGATGAATGCCATCCGGTCCCAGAGATTTGTTAACATTAAGTTTTTCTATTTGTTCCAAAAGCTCCTCTAATGACACTTCAATCCGGGACAGTTCCTCAGATTCATTACCCACAAAGGACGGTGCAGATTTGGGAATCTTCCCAACGTCCTCAGCCGTGAAGACTGAAGCAAAGAAATCATTTAGTTTCTCCGCAATGGCTTTATCGTCCTTGATTGCGCCTTTTATAGTTTGATCGTCTAGGGGACCCACAGGTTTTTTAGCAGGCTTCCTGCTTCTAATGTACTTAAAAAACATTTTGTTATTTCTTTTGAGTTTTTGGCTAGCTGTTCCTCAAAATCTTTTTTTGCTTTTCTTATTACATTTTTACACTTGATTTGACAGTGTTTATGTTCCTTTCTATTTATCTCACTAGGATTGGACTTCCACTTCTTAAAAGATACCTTTTTGTCCCTCACTGCTTCTTTTACATGGTGGTTAAGCCACGGTGACTCTTTTTTAGGTCTCTTGCTATGTTTTTTAATTTGGGGTATACATTTAAATTGGGCCTCTATTATGGTGTCTTTAAAAAGTTTCCATGCAGCTTGCAGGGATTTGGCTCTAGTTACTGTGCCTTTTAATTTCTGTTTAACTAACCTCCTCATTTTTGTGTAATTCCCTTTTTGAAATTAAATGCCAGGGTGCTGGACTGCTGAGGTGTTCTTCCCACCACAGGAATGTTGAATGTTATTATATTATGGTCACTATTCCCAAGCGGTCCTGTAACGGTTATTTCCTGGACCTGATCCTGCGCCCACTCAGGACTAAATCGAGAATTGCCTCTCCTTGTGGGTTCCTGCACCAGCTGCTCCAAGAAGCAGTCATTTAAGCCATTGAGAAATTTTATCTCCGCTTCTCTTCCTGAGGTGACATGTATCCAGTCAATATGGGGGTAATTAAAATCCCCATTATTATAGAGTTCTTTGTTTTGGTAGCCTCTCTAATCTCCCTCAGCATTTCAATGTCAGTATCCCTGTCCTGGTCAGGTGGTCGGTAATATATTCTTACTGCTAATTTCTTATTTTTGGAGCGTGGAATTACTATCCATAGCGATTCTATTGAACATGTTGATTCATTTAATATTTTTATTTCATTTGATTCTACATTATCTTTCACATACAGTGCTACTCCGCCACCCACCCGGCCTGCTCTATCCTTTCGATATATTTTATATCCCGGTATGATTGTGTCCCACAGATTTTCCTCGTTCCACCAGGTTTCAGTGATGCCTATTATGTCAATCTCCTCATTTAATACTAGGTACTCTAGTTCACCCATCTTATTAGTCAGACTCCTAGCATTTGTGTAGAAGCACTTTAAAAATTTGCCACTGCTTATTTGTCTGCCCTTCCCTGATGCATTGGATTCCTTTGTACGGTTTTTGTCTGCTCTGGCCCATGGTTTGCCCTCTCCTCCTCCTCTCTTTCTGACTACAGCTTAGAGAATCTCTATCAATGGATTCTCCTCTAAGAGAAGTCTCCCTCCGATTTACGTGCATCTCCGCACCAATCGGCTTTCCCCATCTCTCAGTTTAAAAACTGCTCTACGGCCTTTTTAATGTTTAGTGCCAGCAGATTGGTTCCACTGGTTTAGGTGGAGCCCATCCTTCCTGTATAGGCTCCCCTCTCCCAAAAGTGTCCCCAGTTCCTAATAAATCCAAACCCTCTTTCCCTACACCATCGTCTCATCCACGCATTGAGATTCTGAATCTCTGCCTGCCTACCTGGCCCTGCGCGCGTGGAACTGGAAGCACTTCCGAGAATGCCACCATAGAGGTCCTGGATTTCAGTCTCTTTCCTAGCAGCCTAAATTTGGCCTCCAGGACATCTCTCCTACCCTTCCTACGTCATTGGTACCTACATGTACCACGACCACCGGCTCCTCCCAGCACTACACATAAGTCTATCTAGATGCCTCGAGAGATCCGCAACCTTCGCACCAGGCAGGCAAGTGACCATACGGTTCTCCCGGTCATCACAAACCCAACTATCTATGTTTCTAACAATCGAATCACCCACTACTAACACCTGCCTCTTCCGAACTGGCATTCCCTCCCCCTCAGAGGTATCCTCAGTGCGAGAGGATACCGCAACATCCTCTGGGAGGAGGGTCCCAACTACAGGATGGTTTCCCTCTGCTCCCATTGAATGCTCTGTTCCCTTGAGACTTTCATCCTCCTTAAGAGCACTGGGGCTCTCAGACTGGAGGTGGGACAGTACTACTGTGTCCCAGAAAGTCTCATCCACATATCTCTCTACCTCCCTTAGCTCCTCCAGTTCAGCCACCCTGGACTCCAAAGCCCGAACTCGGTCTCTGAGGGTCAGGAGCTCCTTGCAACGGGTGCACACACACGCAAGCCGCCCACAGGGCAGGTAATCATACATGTTACACTCGACGCAATAAACAGGATAGCCCCCCACTCTGCTGCTGGGCTTCTGTCTCCATTTTTCTAATGAATAAGTTTAAGTATAAACTGGGATTCTTTTTAAACCTCTGGAATATAGATTATTGTAAGAGTTATGTTTTAAAGAAGGCCAGAAGTCACTAGTGCCCTCTACCCTCCCCCTCTAAACTCCCTCTCCAAACTCCCTGTTAGCAGTTCCTGTTCACAAGCTCCCTGGTCGCTGAGTCACAGGCTTATATAGCTCTGGTAGCCCCTCCTCCTGACTGAGGCTCAGCCAATTAACAGAGGCTTCTAGATTTCAAACCTTTTAGAAGCTCCTTCAAGCAAACAAACAAACCAACCAAACAGACAAACACAAGCTCAGCACACAGCAAATAACTCCCCCACACACAAACACACACTTCAGACAGCCACTTACCACAAGGGTCCCCTTTTTACTCCTCTTTTACCTGGAGAACTCCCCTCTCCAAACTCCCTGTTAGCAGTTCCTGTTCGCAAGGGTTCCTGTACCCCTGCCTCTCAGGCCTTCCTCTGAGGAAGAGATCACAATGTGTGTACTAAGGCATCTCAGAGAGACTATAGTTATTGAGTTCTGAATGATTGCAGCCTTCAAACAACAAGTAAGTTGCAACTGCCAACAGCAGCAATGGTGTTAAAGTATAAAATACATTCGACCATATCTAGTTTGGTAGAAATCTCTCACAGAATTTCCATAATGAGCATGTTGTGCCTGTCAGGGATCCACTTCCTCACTAAAACCTTCACAGTCACTTTCATCTCCAAAGTTTCAAACTTCTCGTCAAATCCTATAATTACCTCCCTCTGCCATTAATCATTTCAAAAGAGACTTGGCAAACCTTCATCATTTGGAGGGCTGAAAATGAGCAGGGAACCTCCAGAATCTGTGTCACCTCTTTGGACTGAGTTGTCCTATTCTGGGGAAATTGACAATTAGCTAAAATGAGTTTTGTTGGAATACCAAGGCTTTCAGTGTAATATGAAGGTAATCCAGCCAGCTTTCTCCCTGTTTCATTTCTCTTTCATTCTGTCAAAGAAAGCAGCAAACTCCCTTCCATCAACTGCTACAGTGTGCATCTAGAGATCAGAGAGGAGATATTCAGTGCAGTGAAATAATTTTCCTAGCACCTTTATTTCCTATTCTTCAGACTCAATCAGACTGGTTTCAGGATTTTTTTTTTTAATTTGCACAAATTATTTGGCCATTTTGCAGGGCATGTCAATTTTTCCACTAGGAAAAATAAAGAGAAAGAAGAATGAGGGAAGGAAGTTCCCCCATCTTCAGAGTTTACTTTTCATCAGAAAAATATAAGACCTTAAAAAAAAGAAATTTAATGTAATTTTCATTTATGAGAAAAAGCCATTTTCATGGAATAATTTTATTAGAAAAATGTTAGCTCTAGTAGTAGTAGTATACACAGTGAAAGATGAAATAGGATAGCTGTTATATGGATGATTATTTGGAAATGGTATTGGATTACTGATGAAGAAACAGAATTATTCTGAAGAGGACTATATCTCACAGCAATGCATCTTCCTGCTAACATTTGGGAGCTGATTTGTGTGTGTGTGTGAGATGGTTCACGCTCACCTCCCCTCGTTTTATGAAATGGACTTATGGACATAAACAGGGCTCGACAAACTATAGAATCTACTCGCCCGTGGCAAGTAGATTTCAGCCGCGTGCCCCATTTACTGGCAGCGCGCGCATGCGCAATGCAGCTCTTGCGCATGCGCGGTGTGGGGCTGGGCGAGCGGCTTTCGCCGCTGTTTGTCAAGCCCTGGACATAAATGTACATAACTCAAGGGAGCTTTGAGCAAATTACTTCATGTAACCTATCAGGCTTCATGTCTTAATCTGCTGGGTCTATGTATCATTTTGGTGTATGTATCATTCTTGTGTGTAAAATTAGACACAAGGAGTAGGGAATATTTTATGGGTTTTAAATGTGTGAATGAAAATCTTCAAGGGAGGCCTCAGTGTCTAGGCAATCATATGCAAAGAGTCTTTTGTCCTTAAATCATAGCAGCGGTTGGTAGGGACGAGCCGGGTGACTCCCCGGGGAATAAGGAAATCTTTAAAAACAATAGGAAAGTGGGAGTCTTGGGTCTTTGGCTGGCTGGACACACCCAAGGAGGGTGAACCAGAGACCCCAGGGGAAGGGACGCAGCTGGAAAAGAAACAGTTTTAGGGTGAGTTTATAATAAGCTTGTGCTGAGGATTGTAGTGTTTGAATTAGCTAAGTGGTTTTTGTTACTTTTGATTTGTAATCTTCTTTTCTCTGCCTGTTCTCAATTATTACCACGTAAATCCTACTGCTTGTACTTAATAAAATCACTTTTACTTATTATCAAGCCCAGTGTAAATAATTATTATCTGGGGGAGCAATCAGTGTGCATGTTCCCCTTTTCGTTGGTAAGGAGCTTACCTAACTAATTATTTGGGGTTTAATCCCATTTGGGGAGTGGTACCCAGGAAGCTGGGCCCTAAACTGCACTTTCCTTGGACCTGAAGAGGTTCAGTGTCTGTACTGTTTCTCGGTGGGGGCCATGATTCTCAGCTCTGTGCCTTGCCTGGCCAGATCAGGAAGTTGGCCTGCAGGACAGGGCAGCAAGAACCCCAGAGAGCAAGAAGGAGGGTGGCAGTGTCCTTGTCAGCATCCTGGGAATCATCCCCATGGGGTTGTCTGTGACCTTACTCCGTCACAGTGTGCTCATAGTGGATCATAACAGGAATATCTACAAAGGATAATTTTCTCATCAGAAAGTGAAAGGGTAGCTGATTGATTGGAAGACACGTCTATATACAATTTATGAATTGTTTGATATTCAGCATGTTCCATGTATCTGTATCAAACACTGAAGAAGTGTCAGGAGAAATTCCTGCACCTAGTGGACCACTAATAATGGAAGTGCCTTTGGATACAGAGCTATCACCCAAGACAAATCACCCATTCTAGGTGGGGGTATCTATGCCAGAGATCAACATGGGGGGAGGTTCTCTTAACAAATGAGGGATTAGAGGCTGATCAAGGAGTCGCCTGACAAAGGGGACTAGAAGCCTATGAAAGGAAGGGTCTCTTACTAGCAAGGCTGAGCAGGAGATAGCGGAAAAGGAAAGATCCTGCCCTTTGCAGAGGACTTTAACCAAATCCCAAAGAATGCTCTGAAATGGTGAGGAAACTCAGATAGGGAATGACATACAATGTGTCTTATTTGGCAGATATCTACATGTCTTGTCATGTCTCAGCAAGCGTAACTGTTTTAAATAACCTTTTTGCCAAGACTGTGTCATATGCTTCAATTTTCATGAATTCCTGAAGGGGTAAATTATAAATCAGAGTGCCCACCAGTATGGAGCCCTGGGAAAGGAAGTGCTTAAGCTACTGGAGAGGGAAGATTTTTTTGTTTTGTTTGTTTATTTCCTTTTGGGGTTTTTTTGTGGGGGCAGGGGAAGCATGGAGGCTAGAACAGGTGGGCCCCTTTGGTCCACTTCTGAGAAGAAGTACCAGTCACAGTCTCTACCTAGGGAGTGAGCCCAGAAACTAAAGAGGGAAGGCTTTGCGTCTCCTCAGACCAAAGGAAAACTTCAGGTGCATGGATCCAGGAGATGGCTGGTGTGTCCCCAACAGAGGGAGGTCAAACATAGCCATAACAGTAATGCAGACAGTTAACTGAGAGATGAATGTGAAATGAATGCTAGAAACCTATGGTTTGAATGCAGAATTGGAGTAACAAGTACATATAAAAATGCTGGAATAAAATAGAACTAAATAAGAAAACAGCTGCCTGTCAAGCCAGTGAGCTAGCAGCCACAGTAGCGTACACCACATGTTCATCATGCACAGAACTATGGACACACTTTCATGTGTTGAAATGCCTGACTCCCCATTCTCCATATATGTGAATGCTGCAAATTCGTGTTGACTGGTGGGTCTTTTGTATTGTTTATTACTCAGATGGCTGTTGTGCTGAAAGGCCAGGGGAACAAAGACACTAGCTCAGTGACAGTCACCCTTGTTTCAGTCATGCCCCCACAAATTTGCCCGTCCTCACCATTGCTGGCCTCCTCACCCAATATTCTTAAATAAAATGATGGATTATCATTCTATCATTCTGCCTTTCTGTCTGTCTCCTCTCAGTTGCCACTCTGCATCCTCTGGCTGCCGCTAACTGCATCCTTTTAATGCTGCACCCCAGTAATTTGATGACTTTACTTTTCCAACCTCTGGATCTTGGCCTACTGTTACCATTTTGGAACTATTATTCTGCTCCCTTGATGCCAATGTGGCCCTGTGCCTCATCTTTCCAACTGTTCATCAGCATCGTAGATCTAATCATCCTGGACTTCTACCATGTATGGATCTACCTGCTGGCTTATGTGGGACTGAACACAAATCTGTGCCTGCCACTACCATTTCCATTGACTCCCCTAGTTGTCATTAGGGATGTAAGCGACTAGTTGACTGATAAGCAAATGCTTATCGGTTAGTTGACTAGTGACTCGACTAGTCGCTTTCTCTTCCCTTTGCTGCCTCTATCAGAGAGAGGCAGCAAAGTGGGGAGCAGGAGATGGTGCTGGAGGGAGCCCGCTTAAAAGCTGGTTCCCCCCAGCACGATCTCCTTGGGGGTAGGGGGCAAAGGTGCAGCGGGGAACTGGCAGTGCTTCCACCTTTGGAATGTATCAAGACCTGTTACATTTCAAAAGCAGAAGTGCCACGGGAGCATGGGGTGAGCAGGGAACTCAAGCAGTCCCCTGCTGGTCCCGTGCTCCCCGCGTGTGCTTTGCTTTTGAAATGTGAAAGAGCCATTTCAAAAGCGGGGAGCAAGGGGCCAGCGGAGAATTGCTTGAGTCCCCCGCTAGCCCCATGCTCCCCATGGCGCTTCCGCCTTTGAAATATACAGGAGCTGGCAGGGCTCTTGTTACATTTCAAAGGTGGAGGCATCCTTATCGACTAATCGAATACTTGATGCAAATTGCATCAAGTATTTGATTAGTTGATTAATCTAAAGTTAACATCCTTAGTTGTCATAGAGTGATCTAGCTACAAATCTCCCTGATGCCTCTATGGAGGTTAGGCAAAACTGAGCATTTGCTGTTGAGGATGCCGTGAGTATTTAGGTCACGTTTGAACCCCCTTCCTCCTTGAGAGCATATGCTACATGTGCTTATTTGCATATTTGATTTTTTTTTGAAGTACACCTTCCTTGTATACCTCTTTTTTGCAAATATAGTCCTTACAATAGCAGGATACAGAATTTGCCACAGGGTTGATGTGGAGGAGAGCTGATTATGTAGAGTATTGATTTTATGGAAAGAAATATTGTAGCTGACACGGTCTTGGATCGAAATGAAGCACCATAAATGTGGTAAATTGATTCTAAGATGCTGCCGCTGCTATAGTTTACATAAGTGGGACAGTTGAAATAATAATAAAAAAGTAGGATCAGCAAATGGATTTATACGTTGGAGAATGCGGTAACAAAGCAGGCTCTTTGATCTTGGCAGGGTTTTAATTACTCAGATGTTGATCTGGATACAACTCAAGGGAAAAATTATGAGGAGGGAACATAATCTGTGAGGTATTTCAGGGTTGCTTTCTTACACTGTTTATTGAAGCATTCAGATGGTTAGAAGCTATTTTGGACCAAGTCCTAGAAAATGCACCAAGTATGATTAATAAGGCAGAAGGAACACCCAGGATATTACAATATCATTAGTTTAAAATATTCTTGGGGTTAGAGGAAGCAAAGTGAAGGTTCTGAGCTATAGGAAAGCTGACTTGGAGAAAATATGAAATACCCTAATAAGTTTTTACTAGAATTTTATTATGCAGAGTGAATATACAAGCACACAGTGGAAAATATTTTAGAATCAGTTGGAGATGCAATTTAAATCCATCCTGGTCCAATCCAAATGGGAAAAAGGCAACAGATGCAATCTTGTTTAAGTAGGAATGTAAAAATAATTATAAACAGAAAGCATCTTTAAGAATATATACAAAATCTAGGGAGAGGAGGATTGGGAAACCTAAAAATAAGCATAAGCAAGTTAAGAACATAATTAGCTGTACTGAATATTCAATTTTGAAGAATATTTCCACTAACAAGGCATTCTTCAGTCGTATTTACAGCAAGTGAAGAGTAAAATGGAAAAGTGATCTACTTAAAAGGAAGAGTGGGGAACTGGGAAATAGTCTAACAAAATTACAGATCTGTGGAGGAGGTAGAAAATGGCAAGCTGTTCAGGACAGATTGCATTTCCTAATGAAAATAATAATTAGCACTTATATAGCATTTAACATGTTCAAAGCTCTGTATGAAAATGTAACCGAGGTAGGGAGGTAAGTGGGCATCTCCATTTGACATACTGAGGGGGAAAGTGTGACAGAGATGTGATGTGACTTGCCCCAAGCCCCACAGAGGGTCAACAGCACAGCTGGGATTATAATACGGGGTTTCCAGTTTGACAATTTATTCCTCTGGTTTACACTGCCACCCTCTATCTTTCCTATCCCGGGGGCAAGGGGAGGGGGAACTGAGGCCAAAATCTGGATCTAACCCGCAGGCTGTAGCAGGATAGTTCAGCATGGACAAGGCAGAGAAGAGTGTTTTCTGCATCTAATCCTACAAATAGTTCCACAAAGACAGACCCAAGTACTCCTCACAGAGCCCCAGTGAAGCTTGGTAAAGGCTCTGAATAGTTTGCAAGTTAGTCCCCATTTTAGTATGTGCTTAAAACCAGTAAAATATGCAATAGCCACTATGGTGCTTGGCCATATTCTGTAGTGGACACACCACATACAGCTTCAGGCTGTGGAGCTGCAGCCAGTGCAAAACCAATCCACCATCTTAATGATATTGCTGGGAAATAAGCAGACATTCTACTCTGCTGCTTTGTGCGTGGGAAGAATGGCTCCTTGTGCTATAGCGACAAGGAGTCCTGTGGCACCTAGTTCGAACTAGGGTGGCTAATGTAGTCATTCGAACTTGCAAATGAAGCCCGGGATTAAAATATGAGGAGTAACAGTAGTTCGAATTAGGAGCTTTAATTTGAACTACCTAGCCTGTGCCGCATGTAGCCGCGGGCAGGTAGTTCGAACTACGGGGCATTTAAAAATGGCGGCGCCCGGGAACATGCAAATAAAGCCCGGGATATTTTAATCCCGGGCTTCATTTGCAAGTTCGAATGACTACATTAGCCACCCTAGTTCGAACTAGGGTGGCAGTGTAGACATACCCTTATAGACTAACAGATATAGTGGAGCATAAGCTTTCGTGGGCAAAGACACACTTCATCAGATGCATCTGACAAAGTGGGTCTTTGCCCACGAAAGCTTATGCTCCAATACATTTGTTAGTCTATAAGGTGCCACAGGACTCCTTGTCGCTTTTGCAGATCCATTCTAACACGGCTACCCTCATGATCCTTGTGCTATGTTTCTCTACTGCCCTGCAGCCCCTGCCCACTCCATCCATTCAATACAAGGGAGGATTTGGTCCATGATCCAGTGATGTGCTCAAATACATGCCTAGCTCTAAACATGGGATTTTAATGAGGCCATTCACTTGCTTAGTGCTAAACACATGCTTACATACCTGGTTGGATCAGGGTCTTAGTCCTCATAATACAGCTATCAGCAGATATGATTATAAGGAAAGGTTTTCAAACACTTTGTCTGTGTCTGTACTTTCTCTTCCTTGATCTGTAGTAATGAGATTTCAAGAAAATGAAAGTAGAAATTGATTAAGTCCTTGGGTGACGATTTTTGAAGTTCCCTGGTGAGAGGACTGGAAAAGTGCAAACATAATGTCATTAGTGAGGGATAGGGCCATGACATCAATTATGAGAAAATATTAGGAAAAACTGTGTGGGTTCAGTGACAGACCATTCTGCAGTCCATAATTTATTTAGAGACAAGTAATGTGACTTATGATAGTGCCACAGGTTTTACCCAGCTAAGCTACTGGTGTGCTTTCACAATAGAACCTTTTGTTCTGTAGGCCCTGTGATGGGGTGTTCATCCCACCCATCCCTGGAAAAGGTTAAGGTAGTTGCAGAAGGGCTAATTAGCCTGATAGGCTGCGCCGAAGGGAGAATGAGGCTGGCTAGGCAAGCCCTAAGAGAAGATAGAGCCCAGCGGATTGGAACAGCTGAACTGGTATAAAATTAGGAAGCCGAAGGCAGAGAAGGCTCCATTGTGAAGGTCTGTAGTAAGAGGTGTTGGAATAATTTGTATAGTAGGGTGCTGAGTGTCATTGGAACAAACTGTAAACCCTGTATATAATGGAAATCATTACAAGGCAGCAGGTACAGTGTGTCATAGTGCAGGAGTACCTCTGTCCCTCAACCCTTAGTTCCAGCATCTATGTCTGTAATCATCCTTTAGTGTTAGGAAAGGGAGCTAGGGGAAGAATAGGAGGCCTCAGAGAAGGGCATACCCATAGGGTGAAGAAATAGCTCAATAGAGGCAAAGTAGGAACATCCCAGACAAACTGTAGTATGGTTTGGGGCACTGCAGACTTTAGCTGCTGATTGTAGGGTCCTTGCGCTGGAACCCAGAATAGTAGGTCTTTCCCTACTATCCACTGGAGCAGTGGCCCACATCAGGAAGTAGAGCAGAAGACTGCCTATGACACTTTTCTGGTGGCACTTGGATACTCTAGAAAGGAAAACACAAGGGGCTGGCTGGAAGGCCAAGCTATGAAGAGAATTCCCTGAGCTTTTATCCATAGGTCTCCTCTTCTGGCTTCATTGTTTGTCCTTATATGCCTCTCTCTTCTTAGATATTTTTGTTTAAGATTATTATTCCCCTGATGACTCGTTTGCATTTTCCTTAGTTGAATCTTTGTTAATGAATGACCACATTTAAAATGTTTCTAGTTCTCTGTGTGTGATTTTCCTGCTTGGACTAGAGCTGATTGAATTACTTTTTGCAAACAGTTTATATGTCAAATGTAACATTAGTTTCTGTTTGCCAACTATGTGCAAACAGATCATTTTTTTCTGAATATATTCATTATTCAAATTATTGAAACGGATAATAAGAGCACTTCAGACTCTCATGAATTGTTCATAGAAAGTATTAATTTCAACATATGATGCTCAGAATTCATTCTTCTAACTGTGTTGCTGCTTATCTAAGTTGTATGACACAGCTTATATTCCCAGTGGGGATGACTTAACCATGAGTAACAGTAGTACCTGAACATGTCTTTGCACATCTTAGACACCCAAATAATTCAGATTTTCAAAGGTGCTGGGTGACCCATTCTATTGTCAATGTATCTTGTTCTTGGTCTTTTGGCTTCTCCTCTTGTGTTCTTCAGGTTGCATGAATGCTGGAGTAGACACTTCAGGACAGTGTTTCATAAAGATTTGAAGACAGGTCTTCCTGAGTTCATCTTAGGATTCTGGAACTCCATTATCGAGTGACATGATACTGTGTCATGTCACTGGGGCACTGTGGAAGAGGGAGGGGGAAGAGAAATGGTAAATGGACACTTGCATGCTGAGGTAATGGGCTATTGCTGAAGTTACCATTGGGGAGTGGTCTGTTGATCACTCAGATTGGGTCTAAGTATTGACTATTCAATTGAGCCAAATTAGTGATCCCAGTACTTCTAGGTAGTTTCTTAGTTTTATGATGATCCTTAGCCTGCCAATAACACCTAATGGAAGGATAACATTTGTGTCTTGCTTAACTCTGGGTATGTCTATACTACACAGTTTTGTCGGAACAATGGCTGTTTTTCCGACCAAACCTGAGTTATGTCCACACTGCAATCGTGTTCTTCTGAAAGTAAATTGAAAGAACGGAGGAGTTTTTCTGGTGTTGGTAATCCTCTTTCTATGAGGAAGAAGCCTTTTTCCGAAACAGCTCTTTCAGAAAAAGCGTGCGTGGACGGGGAAGAGGGAGTTCTTTCGAAAGAAGAGGAAAGAGGAAAAAGTACAGGTGTTCTGATGGCCACTCCATCCATAGTATCCACAGCTTAAATGTGAGATAATGTCCATTCAGTGTGGACGCTATCTTTCAAAAAAGCAGATTGCTTTTTTTGATGCACTTTTGTGCGTGGATGTTCTCTTTCGGAAGAAGTTTTTTCAGAAGATCTCTTATGAAAAAAGGTTCTTCCGAAAGAAGCCTAAAGTCTAGACATAGCCTCAGTCTGTTATCAAGTCCTTTCCTCTCCCCTGATCCAAAGCAGCTATCTCCACTTTCCAAGCCAGTTTTCTGCATGCACACACACACTGGGGTTTCTAGGAGTCCCTGCATTCTGAGATATGGGTCATTGAGGATACACAGACCCTTTAATGATGATAAATAGACACTTTTCAAATGTTTCATGACCCAGTTAGAAGGCTGCACCTCACAAATCACCTTGTCAGGTTATATCTAGTCTCACTCAGACCTTAAACTCTCTAAGCAGATTTTTTTTTTGCCATGAGCTATGAATTATGGACTGAGGTACACCGAACAAAATTTGAATGTAGTCAGCTCACTAGAAAAACTGTTCAGATAACTAAAAATAGTCTGAAATTGCTCACAATATTCACTCCTACATAGTGTCTCAACCATCTCCAGTTAGCATCTTCAGATTTAATTAATTAGTGTGGTGTTTACCTCTTGGAACACATAACTAATGTCTGGTTAGACTAATCCTAGTACTAATCTTTGTGAATATCAAACTTTGTTGTTGGTATCATAGTGGAAATAGAACAACTAGTAAGAAATTGTTTGTAACCAAGACTATAGGGATTTGACTGCTAGGTTATTGGTCCATTTAGATGAAAATAGCATTAGATACATTTATGATGTTAGTTATTGAAAATTGCAGTCTTTCGTTGAGATGCCATACATTTTGCAAAATTCATATATGTAAAAAAAAACCCCTATTTTGACATTAGCCAAGGTACAATGTGTACTGATGAATAGCTGGAATTCCTCGATTCTCCAACTCATGGAGCCTTTTACACTGCTTTGCTGTGAGACCAACCACTCTGTGTTTGTTAGCACTGTTGGTCTGCTCTTACACAGCCTCCAACATGTAAGTTACTTTCACTCATATTATAGCAGTGTTATAATCAGCCATTGACGAATTACACAGCAGATCAACATCAGCAAATTCCCAGTCCCTGATTTTCCCCAGCAATGTATGTCTTGTGTTTTCCAGCTCTTCCCTGGACAATACAACCTCATAAAGCCCATCATTGTATTAATAAAAAAAATTAAGAAAAAATCATTTTATCAAAAATGTAGCTTCCCAAACACAGTAAGATCAATAAAACAAGTTTAACTACAGAACAATATTAACTGATTACCAATAATGAGGCATACAAGTCAGAACTGGTTACAAAACAGTAAAATGCAACCAACGCCTAACCTAACATACTCAATGAATTCAAAGCAAAGGTCTTTTTCCACATGTTTTGTCAGGCTTACTGACTGAATTTCTTTAAGTTAGGATCCCTCTTTCTGGCCATTGCTGCGTCCTTGTTCTTTAGCTGGTCATGGGGAGATAATTTGAGGTGTCCTCCGTTCTTTAATTTTTTCCCCCTTCTTTGAGAATCATCTCCACCTGAGGTTCAGGAGATAAAGGCTGTATGGGTAGAAACCCCCAGCAGTTTTTTGGCAAGAGGTAGGGCTTCTCCTCCACACATCCTCTTTCCTGCCGAGGAGCAGCCACTTAACCAGGTAATGGTGCATTTAATTTCCTTGCCCCCTGGATGAAGTATCAGCTTCAGTTTGCCTTTGGAGAACTCGTTTGTGGCTGCTCCCCAGACATGAAACACATTTTAGTAATACCATACAGAGGAATCTTAGAACTTTACAAGCAATATTGCTATGCACATTTTACCAGGACAATAATGATCAGCAAACAGTTTTCAAATGATACCTCACAAGATGAACTTCATACAAAATTTATCAGTCTTGTAAAAAGGATGAGCATAAATGTACAGTCATAACTATAATACAAAAAGTCTGACTCTTTTTCCCTGACATTTTTTTTCAAGAACTCCTGTAGTCTAAAGTGTGTGTGTATGTAATTTTGCATAGCATCTAGGAGCTCTACTCCTAGATCAGGATCCCATTAAGGTAGGTGCTGTATAAACAGAATAACTACAGTACCTGCCCCACAAAAGCTTATAGTATAAGGTGAGAATACACTAATATAAACCATGCAAAAGAAAGTCATGTAATTAACAACCAGAAAAGGGACTGTATGGATTTTTTATATAATAATCTTAATTTATACAAACTGTGTATAGAGGCACTGAGAAGGCAAACAGGTTAGAGGGGTGCTTCAATGGAGGAAGTAAAATACAAATAAAAGAAAATACTCTTGTTTCTGTACTAGTCAATGACTAGGCTTCAGCTAGCTCAGTATGTTCAGTTTCAGTGACCTTTTCAAATAATGTTACTGTACTGTTGGAGGCATAGTATATGGCTTCCAGGATAACTCAGTGTGATGGAATGAAGATGTTCTCTATGGTACAATAAATACCAGCTAGAGATGGTCCAGCACACATTGCTGATAGTTATATGTATGATAAAATAGCAAGGCCTTGATTTGTGGGAAGGTCTGCCCTACCTGAGGGAAATTTCTTCTCGTGGAAAACATTAGAGTTAAAAATTAACGGTAGATTCCATCTGTAGGTCTTATGAGGCTACACGTTAGCTAGCTGAACAACAATAAATCTAACTTTTCAGAGATGCTTTGATATTTAAGGCCCTGATCCAAGGTCCTGATCACATAAGTATTAATTTAATGGGACTTCTGACAAGCTTTAAGTTATACACATTCTTAAGTGTGATGCTGAATTGGACCCTAAATTATTTTGTGGAAAAGACTGTAACTGATGTGGTGCATGGACAGCTACTTATAGACTGTGGGTGCTATTGTAAGTGGGACCGACAGCCTCACCAGGCCCCTAAGTAAGGCAGAGGGGTCCTTGCTCCACACCCAGAGAAGGGATGGGCCTTGGATGGAAGGGGTGGGACTGGGGTTAGGGTTAGGCAGTCTGGCTATTGTAACATAGATAATACTAATCGTTATGCTGTTGAGCCATAATTATAGAAATAAAGCTTTACTTAGACTGTAAGCTCCTTGAAGTAGGGACCAAATTGTTCTGTTTGTATAATATCTAGTAGAAATGGGAGCCTGGTTAATGAGGTGCTGTCTCAATACAAATAACTAAACACATCAATATATATCTTTTTATCCTAGTTTAATTGGTTGCACTTCCTAGAGATAATTGTTGAATGGAGCATGTATAATGATAATAGTAGGAGATGGAATGGATAACAACAAACTACAGTTCTGTTTCAAGGCATTCAGTGATCACTTGTAGCAGTCCAAAGCTTATGATTGGGTAAATACTTCTTGTAAATGGTATACTCCACTGCATATTTCTAATTTGTGTAGTGGTGAATGTTGTGCAAGATATTCAACATGTACAGTTGAAGGTCTAATGAGATAAAGGATAAGCTCAGTTATTTCTAAAGAAAGCCATCAGGGCTCGATCCTGCAAAGAGTTACTGTGAGAGACCGTGCTTGTTTCATTTTAATGACTCTCAGTAGTAAGAATAAGTTTGGTGGGGCTGGGCCTTCAATTTGAGCACATGCATTATTTCTTCATCCATAATGTTAAATAGTAGTTTTCCCCAGTGAACAAATTCTGCCATCTCAAACTTGTATATGGAGAGGGATTACTTAGACCTTCAGGCATTTTCTACAAGGTAATCCATATATAACTGGACAAAAATGGTATTCCTTAGAGTTTATATAGCTCTGAATACAATATTTAGGGAGACTCTTTACCTGCTTGCAAGTGGAAGTGAGGCAAACTTTTGTCCGGATTGTACACTTGGAAGAAATATTGGGAAGAGAACCATCAGAGAGAAGTGAGAGTTGCTGACAGCCTTAAAAATTGACCTAATTGAAAATGAGACACATCTAACCATTGCTAGGACCTTGAAGGGACAGGCACTCAATCTTTTAATTCTGCACTATAGAACACATCTGCAGTGCTTGTGACCTTGCAAAATCGGTTTGAGACTAGCTGAGTTTTAAATCCTTCAGTCAAGGTCCCACCCGAATGAGATGACTTTTATAAGAATGATATCCTGCAGGTAAGACAAAATGAAATGTAGTTGATTCTTGAAATGACATGGACAAAGTCTAGCAACGGAAATGTCAATCAGATGGCCTCTTGTCAAGATTAAACTAGAACTTGTGTTTGACTCCTCAGATCCTCCCACATGCACGCAACATTGGGGAAAAAAGGGTGTGTTAACAGTGGGTGAGAGGGGACTTGAAATAAGATTTTAAATCCAGTTTGGGAAGTCAGTGTTGGGGGAGAGGCAAAGCAATTGTTTTGCTCGGTGATCTGTAGTTCTGTTACAGGATATAGATCCAAACAGATCCCCTTGTCTTTTTTAGCATAAATATGAAAAGCAGAACTGAGTAAGAGAACTTGCAGGATTTCTAAGTAAAAGGAAGGGATCAGCAAACACCTTGAAGTGTGGTTAATCTTCCATGTCCTGTGCATTAAAAGTTATATCTACCCAACTACCATTCTTCCCTCACTGAAATTTTATTTCATGAACAATCTTCTGCCATACCCTCAAATTAGATTTGCCAGTTTCACGTTGATAGTATCCAAGTATCTAAGAACACGAGAATTGCTGCTGCCCCAAGAGAAGAATGTCCTACCACTGTCACACACACCAGCACTTGTCTACATTCCTATAATAGCTGTGGAACATCAATATATGTGACTTGCATCAGGGTTTTCTGTCACACAGTTCTTGACACAGTTGGAATGCTGTTACTAAAAACAGCATTTTCTTAGAAAATGGAACTAAATGCAGAAAATGCTTTTGACTGGCCTCCAATCATTTACAGAAATATGATATTGTCTTCCTCACAAGTAAAATAAAGTAATATAAGATGTTCAGATGACATAGCACATAATTTAAAATGTCCATATTGTGAGATAAGGAAGGTAGGTAAAAAACCTAGGCAATATAATTAGGTGGAACCTAGAACCTTATGAATCAAGTCAGGACATAACATTAAGTATGCCTTGCAGCACTAGGGAACGTAGCTTATGCAGCAGAAAAATGAACAAACGCTGCTGGAGCAGCTTTTATCCCACTGCACCCAATGTCTCTAATTAACTGCCTCCTAATATTGTAGAACCCCTGATCTCTAGCTCAGAAGAGTTCTCAAGTTACTATGTTAAGGCCTCTCTGCTTTAGAGTTCCTACCCACCGGTCAGGCTCCTCCAGATACCTTCTGACCCATCTCCAACTCTCCATTGTTCTGTCCCTTTTCCACCACTTCTGTACTTCTTACCACCTCAAATCCTGAAAATAAGCTGCTTCATTCCTATCTGAGGGTATGTCTAGACTGCATCCCTCTGTCGGCAGAGGGATGCAGATTAGGCAGGTCGACATTGCAAATGAAGCGGGGATTTAAATATCCCGCACTTAATTTGCATAAAAATGGCCACCGTTTTTGCTGACTCAGCACTTTGTTGGCAAAAAGCAGCAGTCTAGAGGGGGATCTGTTGAGAAAGAAAGCCTTTTTCAACAGATCCCTTATGCCTCCTGCAAGGAGGTTTATAGGGTCTGTCGAAAAAGGCTTTCTTTCTCGAGAGATCCCCCTCTAGACTGCTGCTTTTTGCCGACAAAGTGCCAAGTTGGCAAAAACGGTGGCCACCATTTTTATGCAAATTAAGCATGGGATATTTAAATCCCCACTTCATTTGCAGTGTCGACCTGCCTAATCTGCATCCCTCTGCTGACAGAGGGATGCAATCTAGACATACCCTGAATGTTTTTCTTACAACAGATCATCATTGTGTGATATTTAGCATGCCCCGTAATATTCAACCACATATATCTTTGGTTGCAACACCTTTCTACCAGTACACTTCTCCTCCATTTCCTTCCTCCCCTGTAATTTCATGCCAAAGCCCTGTCGAGCACATTTGTCCAGGAATGCTTTAAACTTTGTGCTGCTCTCCCTCCACTTCTTTGTTGGCTCTGTTCTAAATAGATCAAATCCAATAGGTAACTGATGTTTTAGAAATGACTCTGCTGGAGTTTTCTCGCAAGCGGCAAGTGGTGTAGATTTGTACAAAAATAGAAAATCTTCAAGGGAGAATTGCAGGATTCCATGTAGTTTTTGTCTCAAGTGCCCTGTTAAGTATCAATACAAAGAAATTCATTAGGCCATTTTGATGCTGGCTAATTAACAGAACCAGTATGATTCAGTGAATTTGTTCCCCCTTAGGAATGTTTGTGTGAGGAATGTTATCTGAAACTATTTCTTCAGGTAACCAGAAGCAGCAGATGCATTCCTTTATACTTTAATAATTGTGGCCACATACATGCTTGTCATTCTCCAGTGCTTCAGGCCACTTAGAATGCTAACCACAAAATAATGTGTGTATGCATTAAGGGTGAGAGGGTTTTTTAAAAGCTACTCAGCACTGTCCTAATTCTGATCCCATTGATTTCAGTGGGAGCTGACTTAAAGAGAAATATTATTCTGAAGGGCAAAGTGCCAAAATCTGTATTTTGACCCATCTATGGAAACACTTGCTGCACATACTGCCAAGAAACAAGCACAGTTAAGTCATGAGAGCAAAAGTCAGTGTTTCAGACTAGACCACACATAGGTCAGAGGACTCCATTTATGGAGAATGCGAATGACAAGCTGAGTTTGGTGGAAATAGACCAATGAATTCATCAGTGCAAGTAAGGTAATGGATTCAACTCTGTTCTCCTTCCCAGAAGATGAAAGACTCTGATTGACAAAGAATGCTTCCTCTGTTCTTCAGCTGGTTCTTCACTGCTGATGATCATATCATTAAATGGGGGAATTTTACAGTGCCATCTTACTACAACATATGGTAAAAATTACATAGAGTGAAAGTATGAATTCATACTTTGAATTCAATGGAGTAGGAGCTTACTATATCTGCTTTGTATGCTTTTGAACTCTATATACTTTGTTGCTGAAATTGTTCATTTTATCTAATTAAGATCTGGTCTTTGGGAGATCTAATTTTGAGTCAGATCTTGAGAAGCTCTTGTACACAGGGAGGAAGGGCACATGAGAAGACAAGAGTGCAAGGGACTCTCCTGAATGCAGTCCCAGTGGTCTAGACAAAAAAGAAATGGTTCAGTCTTCACTCCTCCCTCAAGTAAGCAGGATGCTGAATAGGGGGCAAAGAGGCAGTAGAAGGAACAGGATAGTCCCATTCATCCTCTATCGGATTTGTCCTAGATAGGACTGATCGATATTTTTAAAATGATATTTTATCAAAAATGGCCTTTTGAAAAAAAATTGTGTAAAATTGTTAACATGTCATAAAAAGCACCAGCAGTTCCAGAAACATTTTTTTCTGATTTTTAATAGGAAATACTGAGATTTTTACTAAAACCCCAGCTTTAGTATATTAAACATTTTTATTGTGGTTTTGCATTAAAAAATGAATGAGTCCATTTCAAACACATCAAAACTCAAAAGCAGAATTAGTTCTGCCAGCTATAGTGCTAGCTCAAGTGATGAGGTGAGCAGGGACATCCTTGGAAGGCTACGCCACAGCCAAATTTCCTCCTTAAGGCGTTTCCTGATATTCAGCCAATATTTTCCTATTCCTAATTTCATCCCAACTCTTCTGCTCCTCTATGGAACAATTAATCTTCATCCTCTCAGTTTACCTCTTTCAAATGTTTGTCAGAAAGAAAGGTATGTCTATCATTTGCAAGTACAGCACCTCTTCTTTAACAATGGTAAAAATATGATCCATGCATTACCTTCTGCTGAGTTGCTGAGGGGCAAAGGGAGAAGTTGAGTGGAATTCTGTATGGAGACTGGCATTGCCTGCTCCCTAGTCATTGACAATTTGGGAATGTCATCCTGAATCCTTATGGAGCAATACTCTAACAGAAAAGGTACAAAAGGGGATAATAGTTCATATCAGCTACTGACCACCAAATCACACTAGTGCAAAGGTAGGGTCCTTAAGTAATTCCACAGCTATTGCTCAGGGGAAATTTTTGCCTTATCATGGGGACTTCAGTCTCAGTGATGCATACTGCAGGGCTTATGTTGACAATACTAAAATACCCTTGCAATTTCTAAAATGTATAAATGACAGTTTTCTAGGGCATGTTCGGCTCCTGCCTTCTAGTTTCTCAGAAACCACTCAGACTCCACTGGGTAGGTATCCATACTGTGAAGTTAATTTCAGATCCCTCTACTGACACCTTTACAGTTCCATGTAACAATACTATTTATAGTTTCTTGTACCATCAGCCTTTTCCCCCAACAAGCCAAAAAGAAGAAGCTTTCCTTCTTTGAGATCCAAGTCTGAGCTCAGTAAGATGTGTCCTCTGCACTTGCTGTGCAGAGTAAGCTATTATCAGCTAAGGGGCTAATTAATCATTTAGCTCATCCAGCATGACTAGGTAATTAGTCTATTCCCCAATTAAATTTCTCTGAGTGAATCAATTAGTCCCAAAGTGGTCAGAGTGCTGGGTTACCTGCAATGTTTCCTCAGTTTTTTCCAGACATGTTCAGATTTTTCCCAGCCATATGCGGAATACATTTTTACGTGCACTGAGGCATGTGTGAATGTGCATCGCCTGTAGAAACAAAAACTAGCTATGGGAACTCTGCTAATCAGCTGGCAGGCATTTGAATCTCCTCTGTGCACGGCCACACAGGTTCACAGATTACAGAGAACACTGGTCACCTGCTAGTACCCAGAACTGTCACAATGCAACATGGGAGCACTCTCTATTTGACCTCATTTTGACAATGAAAAATTGTACACAACTAAAAAAAAGATAACAGTGCTGACTATAGAAGTCTAAGTATATTGTGGGGCATTCGACTCGTTACTACACAATATTTTAAGAAACTAGAATAATATTAAATCAACATTAAATGGCACACAGTAGATTCATAAGTCTCAAAATGCAAGTGTACATGGTAAATCATCACAAAGCAGGTTTATTTCTAGTTGGAGCTGCAAGGATTGGTTCTTGGGTTAATGATATTTCATATTTTTATCAATGACCTGGAAGGATATGAATAATTTTAGGTTTAAGTTTGCAGATGTCACAAAGAATAGGACATTTATATAGAGGTAGGGTAAGGATGGGTCATTTATATAAAGTGGATCAGGATAGATTAGAAAACTGTCCACTTTCAATTCAGTCAAGTGTACATTCATGCATCTAGGAACAAAAATATGGGCCATGTTTACAGAATGGAGGACTCTATCCTGTGAGGCAGTAACTGATGAAAAAAGACTTGGTCATCTTGGTGGATAATCAGATGAATGTGAATTCTGTTCTTGTGTCTATTATTCAAGAAGGGTGTGAGGAAGTTGAAGGAGATTCAGAGAAGCTTCATGAGAATGAAGAAAGGATGGGAAAATGTGCCTTATAATGAGAATCGGGAAGTTCAATCTGTTTAATTATTGAAAGAGACTATTAAGAGGTGACTTGAATAGAAATGATAAGTAATATGTGGTGAACAGACGGCTCTTTAATCATAGGATCACAATAATGGAAGGGACCTGAAATTCCTTGCACTCATGGCAGGACTAGGTATGCTCTAGATTATCCCTGACATGTGTTTGTCCAACCTGTTCTTAAAAATCACCAATAAAGGAGATTCTACAACCTCCCTGGGCAATTTATGCCAATGCTTAACATGCAATTAGGAGTTTTTCCTAATATACAACCTAAACCATCATGCTACAATTTAAGCCCCTTGCCTCTTGTGCTGTCCTCCATAAACAATGGGCTTAAATTGCAGCAAAGGTATAACAAGAGCTAATGGCCAGAAATGGAAGCTTGGCAAAATCAGAGTTGTTATGAAGCAAGAAATTTTAATTATGAGGGCAATTAACCACTAAAACACCACTACAAAGCTAATCGAGACTGTTTTTTATTTTCCTGAAAAAGTGTTCTAGTTTAACCGCAGCTATTGGACTTGAAGTAAAAATTCAGGAAAGTTCAATGGTCTGTGTCACATGAGAGGTATAGGTAGATGATTACAATAATCCCTTATGGCTTTAAAATCTATGAACTTCTGATATTGTACATAGTCAGTATTGTGTTTCAGAACACAGTATCAAGAAAGGAAAATGGCACGAAGTGTAAACATTTCACCTAAGAAATAATCAGCTTTTGTGAAACTGTGTTTGTACAGATAAAGTAATATTTGCGCTTCACCACTTCATAGTAGAGTTTCTTTTTCTTTACCTGAAAATGATTAACTACTCAGTTATGCTCTGCATCTGCAACAGAAAATGTGCTCTTAGCATTTTACAGTACAATTACAACAAACCCCTTGAAGGGAGTATGCATGTAACAATGAGTCTACGGCCAAATGGGATTTTATGTTTTAACTTCAAATACTGCAGTGCATCACTATCATGCTTTAAAAAATATGTAACAATAATATACTTGCTGGTTGGTTTTAAAATGAATCTCCGCTATTTCGTGCAGATCAAAATAGTGCTTGCCTGCTCAGATGAAGAGTAAAAAAGTCTCCATTCTCACAGAGCATATG
Organism: Rafetus swinhoei; assembly: GCA_019425775.1. Classification (NCBI taxonomy): domain Eukaryota; kingdom Metazoa; phylum Chordata; order Testudines; family Trionychidae; genus Rafetus; species Rafetus swinhoei. The sequence continues at coordinate 180,480,577 of CM033437.1, read as the reverse complement.
AAGCAAATGTCATTAAGAAAACTTCATTAATATGTAAATTACAACATTTTGATTAGCACTTGCAGACCCCTTTTGTTAAGAAAAGAGATGGAAGGAGCTAACCAGATTGCAATAATTTGCATAATAAAAACTCAGTGTGGCAATGCCACCAAGAAGAGAATCTAAGGAAGGCTGTAATGTCTCCTTTAACAGCTTAATACAGTATTAGAAACATACAGCACAAAAGGAATGAAAATATTTTTCTTGAAACTGACAAACTTTTTTGAGGTAAATTACAGATGGGTTGTAGCTTATTTTAAGAGGGTAGGCTATAACACATAGCTGAGAATAGAATGAGTATTTTGGATCATTATATGGTGGTTTTGAATTCAAATGAAGACTTCATTGGTAACTTAGCATGAGGAATGTCTCTCTACTTATGCAATGGAAAAATTTCCCATAACTTCAGCAGGATTTGGTCCCATGGTTTGAATTTTCAAACTTATTTCAGAATACATCTAGTGGTGGCTAAAGACTGAAAAAAGACCAAATGGTGCAGGTTGTCAGTACTTTCATGTGCTCACCAGGATTCAGAGGTCCCAATGCAAAACAAGAAAAAGAGAAAGGTAAAAAGATTGAAAAGAAGAGGCCAATAACTCTGCCTGATGCTACTTGAAAGTATATAATAGGGATCATACCAGATTTATCAGAAGAAACAACTGGGCTCTTCGAAAATTAACTTGCTTGATGGCATAATTTGTTTGTTATAGTTCTATAGGGATTTTACACAGCTGGCTTCTATAAAAGAGGATTCATTATAATATAACTAGAGCAAATGTTTGGTGTAAAAGTTAATAACAGTACAGCTTTTTAACATTTAAAGGACAGTCTATTTCAGTGTGGGGGGGGGAAATAGTGCCTATGAAGTAGTGTGCCCACAGGGCACTTCAGAACAGGGATGGATGAACCTACTGGGATGTTTTGGCTTTGTGAGACCTTATAAAACATTTATAAAGATTTTAGATGTATCTGATGCTATGTCAGAAATTGACACTTTTGACAATTTTTTACTTTGGATATTCAGGGTGCAATAAATTCTCCATTCCCCTTCATACACACACACCTGCTTTTTTATCTAAGAGCTTCTTCCTGCAAACACTTTCAGGGCCAGATCCTCGGCTGGTATAAATCACCATAGCGCTCATTGGTTTAAGATTAATGGAGTTATGGCAATTAAGATCAGCTGAGGATCTAGCACACAGGGAGCATGTGAATAAACTTACTGTGTGGAGCAGTCTTGCAAAGAAGGAGTGGACTCCGTATTGCATGCAAACCTATTCCCATATACAAGTGTTTGCAGGATCAGCTCCTAAACAGATTAGTTTACACCTCTGGTGCACTGTGATCTTCAAAGGATGTTACCTTTGTAAAAAAGTGTTTTAACAAGTAAATGACATTTCTAGTCAGGTCTGTGTAAGCTCAGAAATGCCTCTCTCTCTTATCAGCAAAAGATGGTAAAAAAAAAAAGGATATTTCCTCATCCACCTGGTATCTCTAATACCAACTCCAGCCATTGATGTTCACAAGCAAGTACATATTGGGTCCTTCTGACTCATACCTTCTTTATATATATATATATATAGAGAGAGAGAGAGAGAGAGAGAACATGCTGTGTTTTGGCTCCTCTCTTATCACTTCCTGAAAACATTACTGCCTAAAAAGATAAACTACTGAGTTCTACCACTGTGTTAGGCTAAAAAAGCTTCAATGTACTGCATACAATGCCCAGTATATCCTCTTCTAATATTACTGTGATTCCACCACCATGGTCCAGATTCTCTGGTTTGGCTGTAGTATGTTTGGGACAAGAGCAGAGGGGAGAACATAACATTTTAGACATCTTTATGCTCCCTGTTATTGGGTCTGGCAGATCAGAGCGCACATTAACCGGTCATCTTCAGTTTTGTTTATACTATGATCAGCTACTCACACTGAATAGGAGCCATTCCTGAATCCAGAGGGGTCATGGCATAACCTGACAGCATCACGTTTGTGACACCCCACCCCAAACTGGCAAGGATGGATGGTGCAAGAGTTACTATCATGTCCCTTTGTCTTAACAGGTTTCAGTCTTTACATTAAGGGCATGTCTAAACTACATCCCTCTTTCAAAAGAAGGATGTAAATTAGGCAGATCGAAATTGAAAATGAAGCCGGGATTTGAATTTCCTGCACTTCATTTGCATAATGGCGGCCGTGCATTCTTTCGAAAAAGGGTATTTTGAAAGTGAAACTGCCATCTAGACTTTAAAAAAAAACAAACCTTTTTCCAAAGATCTTGAAAAAGGGTGCTGTTTTTTTTAAAGAACCGTGTCTAGACAGCGGTTTCACTTTCAAAATACCCTTTTTTGAAAGAACGTGAGGCCGCCATTATGCAAATGAAGCATGGGAAATTCAAATCCCAGCTTCCTTTGCAATTTCGATCTGCCTAATTTACATCCCTCTTTCAAAAGTGCACAGACGGTTTAGGCTTTGGCTACACTGCAGAGCGTATAGTGGCTCAGCTGCACTGCTAGTGCAAAGGCTCTGACAGGAGAGAGCTATCCTGCAGACCTAATTACTCCTGCCCCTGTGAGCTGTGGTAGCTGTTTTGGCAGGAGAAGCTCTTCCACAGAAAGAGCTCTGCCCATGCCAGTACTTAGGTCAGTGTAAGTTACATATTCACACCCCTATATGAAAAAGAATCAAAGCATATTAGGGTTGGAAGAGATCTCATGAGGTCATCTAGTTCAGTGTTTCTCAACCTTTTTATAAAGTACCCCTTTTTAAAAAATAAAATTAGAAGTACCCCTAGTACCTACAGTTTTCAGACACACACAATTTTTTCTACCATTGCAACACATTTGTTTAAACAACTTAATCGTAGCCGGGCAGGCAATGAAATTTTTGGGTATAAAAAGTACAAAAATAATAAAGCGCTGTAAAACTTACAACAAAAATTCAGTTTTCTCCAAATTTCAGTTGTGTTGATGTACCCCCCCAGACTTCTCTCGAGTACCCCTAAGAATACTCATACCACTGGTTGAGAAACACTGATCTAGTTCAACCCCCTTCTTGAAGCCAACCCCAACTAAACCACTTCAGCTAGGTCTTTGTGAAGCCAAGCCTTGAAAACCTATAAGGATGGAGATCCTACCACCTCCCTAGGTAACCCATTCCAGTACTTCATCACCCACCTAGTGAAATAGTTTTTCTCATATCCAACCTAGACCTCCCCCACTGACACTTGAGACATTACTTATACTGAGTTAAGCTGTGCACAGTGTGAACATAGCTGTAGAAAACTTGACGATCAGGACAGCGACCTATGCTACCAACGCAGTTGCTTTAACACAATATCAAGTCTTTGCACAATTCAATTTTTATTTGTTATAGTTTTGATGGATAATATCAATGTTTTAAACATCTTTTCCAGTTCTTATGAATTTAAATTTTCACCAGTTGGATGTTATGGAGGAGGGTGGTTTCAGACAATAATGTGACAAACATTGATTTAAAAAGTTAAATCTTAAAACACGCTGTTAACATCCCATGTCTAATACACGAAGTGAATATTCTTAAATCAAACTCTACCAAAGTTCCCAAGCAGTATTTTTCTTACCTTGTAAATTTTGATTGTTATGGATGGGACTATTTTTGTTTGTGTGCATATGGTAAAATCAAATTTTATCAACAAAAATATTATCCTTCCAATCCTCAATATAATTCTGCTAGGTACCATATTTGTAACTGGAGTGTTTTTACAATATGTATGGCTCTATTGAGGTGTGCGGTTAGGTGATATATAATGATGCCACTGCACCACACAAATACTCAGTTTGAAGCTATGGGAGAAAAAGAGTACTCATAGATGTAGCAATGCTGCTGTAGCTAGCTAAGGGTACATCTACACAGCAGCTTTATTCTGAAATAACATAGTGTGCGTCTACACTACAAGTCTTTATTTCAAAATAATGTCAAGCTGGAGGACATCTCACTCTGACTCATTGTAACCCTCATTTCACAAGGAGTAAGGGAAGTTGAAGGAATAGTGTTCTTCCTTTGACTTCCTGCTGCATAGACAGCTCCAAAAGCCGAATTAAGCTATTTCAACTTCAGCTATGCAATTGACATAGTTGAAATCTCATAGCTTATTCCCACTTTAGCCCTGCTATGTAGACATACCCCAAGAGTCAACAGCTAGATGTGTGATAATGAGTGCATGTTTTTGTCGTTATTCCTATATGCATAACGTTATTCCTATATGCATCCTATGCATCAGGCAGCTGAATTGGGAGGAAAACCACATAACATCATTTTCATTTCATTCTTATTAAGAGGTCTTTAAGGGATTCAAATTTGCTAAGGGTCATTGGATCAACAAATAAAGAAGATCTCCTCATCCAAATGGAAATCAGCACTCTGTGCTTGCCTCTTCACTAATCAAAGTGACTGACAATTTGAGTCAACAGGATGCCATGGGAGTACATGAATCTCTACTTTCAGGTCCCTTTGTGTGATCAGAGCTATAAACTCTACATTTCTCAGGGGAGGGATTTATCATGCCTAATAAACTCAGGGTTTTTTTATATGAAATAAATTTTAGAAACCAAATGTCCCCAATTCCTATCCCACTTTCCTAACATTCTTCCTTCATGCCAAGCAATGGAAATGACAAAGACCTTTACTTGCCATAGCAGTTAGGTCCTCTGTGGCTGCAAACAGTTTTAACCCTGTGTAACTGCTCTCTCTCTCTCTCTCTCTCCACACACACACACACACACACACACAGAGCATTGTGTGAGATCAATTACTATATGAAAATGGATTTTTAAAACAGCTATGAACAAAAAATAAGAAATGCTGAAGATTAGAGTATAATCCCTGATGCTGGAAATCTTGGCATTTGGAATTTATAGGGCATTTTGGGGGTCAAAGTGTCAACTGAGTATGATACTGTGGGGTTTCTCTTAGACATGGAATGTATGTGGCTGGTGCACAGAGTATCAGGAATGGGAGGATATTAGAGTTGTGTGGGATGCTTTTTTTCATATATTCTATTATTGCTTAGAAAATATAGGAAAGGGAATTAATTGTAACCTCAACTTGGAAGGGCCTGACTTTCAGATAGTGTCTTTTTTTACTACCACAAACTTCTGTTAATCCTTCCCCTCAAGTTATTGATGCATATTCACAACATTAATTCTAGTTATAGGGTAGGCTTAATTTTTCCCCTTGTCCTGGGAATTTACCATTACAATTTTTTTACATTGGCTAATGAAATCTTTAGGAAGCCAGTCTACACTGTTAATTGTGCATTTGTTCTAACATCCTTCCATCACCTTCACAGAAGAACTAGCTTTTCATTATGTATTGAAAACATTATTTTCAATACAATTAACACAGCCTTTCGTCTACTCAAAGAAGGAGCATAGAAACTGCAGTGCTCATGTAAAAGCAAATGGTGAATAGATGTTAAAGAACATTGATGTTCATGAAAGCAACATAAAGCTGTAACTGTGGCCTTGGATACTCATACAATCATTCACTTGAACTACAGAGCCATCACTTTGTGCAAGGAGAGAGAAAAATTGGTTAGAGCAACAATTTGTTCCTAAAAATTGGAATCAGCTAATCAATTTTCAGTAACTATCTGATTTATTTGTGTAATAATGTGACTGACAATTTACAGCCTTTGCCAATAAATCTCAAAACCATAGTTTGCTGCAGCCAAACATAGTTTATTTTCTATAGATGACCTTTAATCTCTCTGATGATTGATTAATCAGTGTATCATAAATTGAGTTGTGAGACAAAAAAAAAATCTGTTAACCAAGCACTCCTATGTTTATAAAAAGCTCTGTAACTGTTATAGCCCGAGAGCTTCAATAAAGTCTGTGGAAAAGTCAAAGGGGGATTGATTAGCTTCCCGAGGGATGGAGCTGGCACCCTTGAACACAGGAAGGATAAAGAGGACCCTGAAGGTAGTGACTGGGCGGGGGGGGGATCTCCTCCAGTGGCACAGTGGATAAGGTACCTGATGACAGAGGTCGAGGTTTCAAGCCCTGCCCGCCTTGGGGACAGCCACCACTAGCTAGTAAGATAAGCTAGCCGATCTAGTTAATAGAAAAGATAAGCTAGTAGATCTAGTTAATTCAAGACATTGAACATTTAAAATAATTTTGTAATTCAGTTGGGGCTAGGCTGTAAGTCTACAATGTACTCTGAGTAAAGGACAGCTTAGAATTGCTTAATTCCAGGAGCAGACTAGAGGACAAACTGTGACTTACTCATATTTCCTCCAGTAAAGCCCTCTTGAACTTGATAGGAAGTGAATTACTTCACCTCTTCTGGCAAAGCAGCTTACTCTCCTTATTCTCTGTGCACCTGGCCAGCTACTCTGTCCTATGAGTAAGATGGGAAGTGCTTAATCACCAGGGCTCCCTTTACTCCTTGTTCTCTTCAGTTCCCTCCCACCCCCCATGCTTGCAGGAGGGTGTAACTAGTGAGTAGCCCCTGCTTTCTCTGCTGTTTCTGGAATTGCAATTTGAGTTGATGAATGTGGAGGAACCATATTTTCCTGCATTGACGTGACTATCTGTCCCTAAATCTGTCCCGGGTGTTTGCCAAAGTATTTTGAAAGCAAGTACATAACCTTAAAATGAGCTTGGCAACATTCCCCCAGTGGCATGCTGATGGGAGCATTTGCTCACAAAAGCAGGATTATGGATGCTGGCCAGAGTATCCTCTGAGTTCAGTTTAGCAAGTCTTAACTAGACTCACTAAATCGAACTCTGGAAGATCGATTACAGCAGTGGTGATCTTCCTTTTAGTGTAGACAAGGCCATAGCATAGCAAGTCATGAAGTACTACTAAAGCAGAATGGGAACGCTTAATGCTCTGTTTCTGCTCATTATGCGCAGATAAGAATGACTATTTGCTTATGAGCAAGTGTAGAATCCAAACCAAAGTATTTTGAAAATGCTATTCCTGAGAGACAGCTGGGGTAGCGGAATAACGTTGTCTGTCTTGCTGTCTCCTGAGCCTTTGATCTCAATCCCTTCATTTCTGTGAGGCAGATGAATTTATGAGCATGTAGTTTGACTTTGTGGGTGCTGCCTGCTTGTGTGCAGGCACAAAAATTGTTCTTTTTTGGTAAGGATAGGCACTTGTCTTAGTGTTTCTGATTAAATATTTTCCCTCCTTCCCCATCATTGTTTTGACTTGCTGCCTTCCCATATCCCAGCATTGGTGGACTTATAGAAATGCAGTAGGTACTGTAAACAGTTTGCATTGCACTAGGAAATGATAAGTACAATATACATGTAAAATACTAGTATTATTAAGAAAGTGCCTTTTATTTACTTAACAATAAAAGTGATGTTATGATTCCCAGATAAGGCACACAAAAGAAATGTTCTTTTGACATTTCTAGTTTGAAAATTTGGCAGTTTTCTGATGACATAACTCCCATCACACTAATGAACACCCACATTTTATCAGTAATAAGGACTTGATCTGAAATCCATTGTATCAATGGGAGTTTTCCATTTACTTCAGTGGATTCTGAATTGGGTCCAATGTGCATTAACTGTGCCCTATGCTCTTCTTCAAAACACAGAAGCTGGTAAGTACCACTGAGAAGTCCGTCACATCAGGCAGCAAATCTATGTGCGACCTGATCCCTTTTCTTTCTGTGGCTATAACCACTCCACTACTTGGCTATCCTGTGGGACAGGTTGATGCTGAGGGAGCTAACCTGCCCAAATTTTGTAGGTGTCCTTTATGAGGGCATATTCTGTAGCATTTGAATGATTGTCTGTATCTTTATTCATGTAAGCCCTTTATTCTATTTGGTGATTTACTAAGTGGGTTGCTTTGTGGTTAAAAAATTAATTCAATGAAAATATCCCTTTTAACACTGGTTCCCACTGGTATTTTCCAATCTGTAAACATGGCTAAAATACATAAACCCCACTAGAACAAGAATTACTATTAATAGTGTTTAGAAAGAAATTAAAAAATTTGGATCCATGATTTTAAAAAAGCCCTCAAGATTTGATTATTACAAATGGTGACAATGTCAGATTTGTTTTCCAGTTGTGGCTTCTGCAATATTGGAATACCATGTGGTAATTTACATCTATTTTATGGCTCCTCTACCCCAGATTGGGGTAAAGGGATTTTAGCATAACTGAGAATCAGGCCTGAAGTGCATAAGGTCAATGTTTTAAAACCAGGAATGCAATTTTAAATACAGACTAAAATGGACAGATTCCTGCAACCCCACCTCCTCTCTGGCAGCACTCATGTTTTCAACCTTGTAATTAGCTCTTGATTTCCCTACATTTAGCATGTATTTTAGCGAAAAGAAATAATATTATTGTCAACTCCATTGAAGCAGACACTGACATAGGCTCAACAATGCAATGGAGCAAAGTGTTAAGAGAAGACAGAATTGCTTTTATTTTGGGGAGAGGGTCGGGAGGAGGAAAAAACCATCAAGTAGTTGGCAACCTCTGATGCATAAATTAAGTTGGCTTATGGAACATTTCTGCAAGGAAGCCAAACTAGTTAGAAGACCTAGCCCACAACCTCTAATCTTATGGTGCTGAACTCTATTATTTGCCATTAAAATTAGAGGTTACTGAATTGTAACAGATGTCTTCGGCAGACACATCTTCATTATAGACATGGTTTAGGTAAATGGAAATTGAGCCCCAAATTTTATTTTGTAGATTATGGGATTGTAAAGCTTTGTAGTTGGACATGGAGCTTTAAACATAAATTATAAAAGCTTTTAGGAACCAGGCACTAATTGATGCCTCAGCAGTTCTTCTGAATCACAATAAGAACAAGAACTATTATGAAAAGAGCAGCATAGCAATAACCAGTTACCACACTGCAGAGGTGCTGGGTCACATAGTGCCTGACACTATTTAATGGGTCCATGTTGTGCATCTCAATGGAAGTATTTTAATTAACTACTAAAGGGAGTGGGAGGAAAGAAGAAAATCCTCCAGAAGATCTTTAATAAACACAAGCTGGAGGATACATGATGTGATAGAAAGATCTTTATGAATATGCACCAGCGCAGATGTTTGAATAAAACAGGTGGATTAACTTGATCTCTGTATTTATGACAGTTTAAAAACAACAACAAAAAAGGCCAGAAACCACAGGTGGAGTTGTTTTAATGGAGCCATTTAAGCTAGGATATCACATTACTTTGAAACTGCTTTTTTCAACTTAAAATGTCTAATATAAATCTAAATACATTAATATTCCACAATATCTGGGTGCATTTCCATGTGCCTCTAGCATTAGATTAGAGAGTCAAAGATGCTTCACAGTGAAATGAACTTAATCTTTTCAAATTTTTCCTCTCTGCCTGTGTGCAGTGAGAAAGGGACTTAGAGATACAGAGCCTGTTTGTTTTGTAGATTTTTCAGAAAATAAGTTTCATTCTTTTTGCTGTTTTGTTAAAGGTATGTTATTTCTATAGTAGAGGTAGAGGCAGAATTTTGGCAAGATATTTCAATGGTGGTGGTTAGCAACTTAGACCTTGTGAATTTTGGATATTGTTGATAATGTTGCCGAGGATGCAAACTGAAATGTATGTCTTTAATTTCAGTTACACTTCCATCTATTTTTAAATATATATATATATATATAATCACAGGAAATCAAGTAAGAATTCGTTGTAAAACATGCTGCCAGATTTGGCCTGTGATTCTCAGTGGGGATGCTAGAAAAACTAACATGGAATAGTGAGCATTTTGTGAAGAGGCAAAAATATGTTGTCTTTCCATCCCAGCTAGGCTCCCACTGAATTTGTTTAAACGCATTACTCCAGAAATAATCCTGTTGTATTACTATTTAGCATGAGTGAAGGGGGAAATATTTCACCCTAAATATTTCGCCCAAGCCCACTGGAAAGTGATCAACATGGGGACCTGTGAGATGGGTTGGAAATGGAAGGGAGCATGGGCTATAATAGAGATAAAGGAGGGACAAGGAAGACCTGGGGGCAAAATCAAATCAGTATTTTAGATGCCTATATACAAATATAAGTATGGGAAATAAGCAGGAAGAACTTGATGTGCTAATAAATAAACACAACTATGACATAACTGGCATGAGTGTGACCTGGTGGGATCATACACACAATTGGAATATTGGTACAGAAGGGTACAGCTTGCTCAGGAAGGATAGGCAGGGGAAAAAGGGAGGAGGTATTGCCTTATATATTAAAAATGTATACACTTGGATTGAGGTGGAGATGGACAGAGGAGACAGACTTGTTTAGAGTCTCTGGATTACATTAAAAGGAGTAAAAAAAAGGGTGATGTCATGCTAGGGGGGTCTACAAAAGACCACCTATCCAGGCAGACGAGGTGGATGAGGCTTTTTTAAAACAACTTACAAAAGCACAGGATTTAGTGGTGATGGGGGACTTCAACTATCCAGACTTATGTTGGGAAACTAACACAGCAGGACACAGATTATCCAATAAGTTCTTGGTGACAATTGGACAATTGGTGTTCTTGGAGTTATTGTGCATTGGAGACAATTTTTTTATTTCAGAAGGTTGATAAAGCTACTAGGGGGAAGCTGTTCTAGATTTTATTTTAACAAATAGGGAGGAACTGGTTGAAAATTTGAAAGTGGAAGGCAGCTTGGGTGAAAGTGAGCATAAAATCATAGAGTTCATGTTTCTAAGGAATGGTTGAAGGGAGACAAAATAGAGACAATGGATTTCAGGAAGGCAGATTTTCATAAACTCAGAGAGCTGGTAGGTAAGGTCCCATAGGAAGCAAGACAAAGAGGAAAAACAACTGAAGAGAGTTGGCAGTTTTTCAAAGGGACATTATTAAGGGCCCAAAAGCAAACTAGTCCACTAAATAGGAAACATAGTAAGTATGGCAAGAGACCACCTTGGCTTAACCAGGAGATTTTACATGATCTAAAAATAAAAAGGAGTCGTATAAAAAGTGGAAGCTAGGTCAAATTGCAAAGGTTAAATATAAGCAAACAATGCAAGCATGCAGAGACAAGATTAGGAAGGCAAAGGCACAAAACAAACTCAATCTAGCTAGAGACATAAAGGGTAACAAAAAGACATTCTACAAATATATTAGGAAGAACAAGGACAGTGTAGGCCCATTGCTCAGTGAAGAGGGAGAAACAATAACAGGAAACCTGGAAATGGCAGAGGTGCTTAATGACTTCTTTGTTTTGGATTTCGTCAAGAAGATTAATTGTGACAGGATGCCTAACATAGTGAATGCCAGTGGAAATGGGGTAGGTTTAGAAGTTAAAATAAAAAAAGAACAAGTCAAAAATTACTTGGAAAACTTAGATATCTGCAAGTCATCAAGGCCTGATGAAAAGCATTGTACAATATTCAAGGAGCTGATAGAGGAGGTATCTGAGCCTTTAGCTATCATCTGCAAATATCTGGAAGATAAGAGGTAATAGGTAACAGCCAGCATGGATTTGTAAAGAACAAATCATGTCAAACCAATCTGATAGCTTTCTTTGATAAGATAACAAATCTTGTGGATAGGGGAGAAGCGGTGGACATGATATACCTAGACTTTAGTAAAGCATTTGATACGGGTCTCGCATGACCAATAAACTAGGGAACCTAGATAGGCTACTATAAGGTGGGTGCATAACTGGCTGGATAACTGTTCTCAGAGAGTAGTTATTAATGATTCACAATCCTCCTGGAAGAGTATAACAAGTGGGATTCTGCAGGAGTCTGTTTTTGGACAGGTTCTGTTCAATATCTTCATCAACGATTTAGATATTAGCATATGGAGTAACAGCCCCCTATTTATTTTTTTGGATGCATGTTTGACCCTTCCCCTGAGGATTCTCTTTCCTCGAATCATGAGTCCTTGGAGAATGTATAGGATGCAGGGCCATCTTCACCACACATTTACCGTCTTCTTTCATAAGGAAGCTTGAAAAACATTTGTCATGGCTTATTCCCCGCTCTGGTACGATGAATGCAGAAGTGGGGGCCTGCAAAAGTACCCCAAAATCTGATCTTTCCAGGCTTTGGTATGAAGCATGCCCCCAAAATCTTAAAACCCTAGATTTTGGGGATAAAAAATCTGCTGCCACCACCCAAGTAATAATAAGAAACCAGGGAAAGACTACTTGGGAAATCTCAGCCCCAAAAGTAAAACCAGGACACAAAAATTAACCAATACCAGATTAATAAAAAGAAAAGAGAAAGAACTTTTATTATCACCACAATATTCCTGTTGCAAGCATCATAACTAGATGGAAAAGTCACAAATTAATATACTCACTGTGGGGATTCCACCATGGGCCAAAACTTGGTTACAAAGTAGAGGAAACCCCATTTTTCAGACATCAGAAACAGAACATCAGATTCCCATTTCCAAACCATAAAACAATAAAACCTAACGGATTTATCTAAACTTTACCCTACTTACAGATAGTGAAGAGTCTTTTCTTGGCCGGAGACATTGTGTCTGTTCCCTCAGTAGCTGGAGAGAAACTGCCTAGAGACAAAGGAGGGAAAAATCCAAAAATTCCTTATCCCAGTTTGAATTCCTACCTGCATTCCTATTGGCTGACTCTACCTGGCTTAGGTAAGGAACATAGTTAACCCCTTAGTCCCCAGGCTGCTGGCCATCTCTCATGATCATGACAACATCATTAAAAGTTGTTGTCCTGCTTGTCGTTCACTATGTGGTTTCCAGTGACATGGAAAGAATTCAGGCTGACCTTACGGAGTAGAATCTTCACTTCTCTGCATGTTCCATGGTTTAGATATCTTCTCCGCATTCACATATTGGTCTAGTTTTTCTTTTCTATTTGTAGCATAGGTAATTGCAGTGCCTTTGTGTGGTCCCAATGTGGTTTGTTGTGATCCATAACTCTTATGGCATAAGCTTCAGAGGGGTAGTCGTGTTAGTCTGTAACAGGAAAAACTTAAAAAAACAACAAATAGACTAGTAGCACCTTAAAGACTAACAAAACATGTAGATAGTATCATGAGCTTTTGTGGGCGCAACCTGCTTCTTTAGATGACAGGACTATTAGAAGTCCCGATCCAAGAATAAATAAGGGAAGGGGGGGAGGGAGATAAGAGAAAAAAAGGAGGGGGAAAGGAGAAAAAATAAAAAGAGAGAGACACAATGTGTAGATGAACTTAACAGAACATAGTCTATAAAGTACTTCCAGACCAATTGTTGTTTTTTAAGTTTATCCTGTGCAGACTAACTTGGCTACCCTCTGAAGCTTCTGAGTGAGTAGATGGTTCAAATAGTTACAACAGGCTGATAAGAACAATTAGCACTTCCATTGTTTGATTGGTAGTTTAAGTCATAGGGTGTGGAAGGCAGTGTGCAAGCCAGCAGGTACCCTTGTTCATACCGTTTGCATAAGAATTAAATTTGAAAAATGAAGTTAAGTTCCAGTCCTCCTCTGTGTATTTGGCTTATGGAATTGGAGTGTGTGTAGGGGGAACGGGGTGAGAGGCTGCCTCCTGGGCAGATGCCTATGCATAGGTGAGCAGATGCCTATTCTTCTTGCCTGTCTGGCAGGGAGCTGGGCTCTAGCTGCCCAGCTTTCTTGTCAGTTTTGGAGGGGGTGGGTCTGGAATCCATTCAGTATCCTTAATAGTTGTTGTCCTTCTCTGTACCTTCTCCACCATCTCCCTAGGTAACCCATTCCAGTTGTCCTTCTCTGTACCTTTTCTGATTCTAATTTCTTTGTGAGATGGGAAAAGCAGAATTGTACATGGTATTCAAGGTATGAGAAAACCATGAATGTACATAGTGGCATTATGATATTATTTGTTTTGGTTTCCAAATAGTTCCTAACATTGTTAGATTTTTTGACTGCTGCTGCTGTACATTGCACACGGTTACTGGAGAACTAGCCATCATCACTCCAAGACATGGGTGTCCAGTATCCTAGGCGGGGGGTGGCAAAGCCTTCTCAAATGGCCTGGCATGACCCCCGCCCACACTCCTCGAATACCTGCTGTAGGCATACTGAGGCAGAGTGTTGCTTTCCCAGAGTGCCCAAAAGAGGGTTGCTGTCCCAGAGTACCCAACCTCCCCGTGTTGTGGGGTTGGGGAGATATTAAATAGCATTACATGTTGTTTTTCATTCCTGCTGAAACAGATCATCCATAGAGAATAGGAAGCCTTTAGAAAAAAATACTGTAGAGATACTGGCTAAGGTCTCTTGACCTATATCCACAAGATGCTGTTATTTAAAAATGTTATTTGGTATCATGAAAGAAAGATAGGTTTATCATTTTTTCTGGGGGGGAACGAGGCATCCTAATTGGTCTGTTTATCTGTTTTACATAGATTTTTACAGGTTTCCAGGTGTCCTCATAACGTATATGTGTCCTCAAATATCTTGTTGCAGATACAATTGTGGTTTGCAGCACCATCTGCTCAAAGAATACATTTTACATGTTTATAATAAAACCATCAGGTAAATAGCTTTTGCAAATTGCAAATATGGCTACAGTTTACACATGATGCAAACATTAAACTGCACTGTGCAGTTTTTGCAGTCTTGAAGTGTATGCATCTGGATTAAATTACCTTTTGTTACAGCTCAGGTGTTGAGCTTATTTGTGTACAAACACAAAGCTGGACCATTTCTGTAATTATGGTTTTATTTGTTCTGATTGGTAGGTTTCATCCCAAGAAGATAAAATAGTGCTCTTAACCTATAGAAAGTGTTAATTACAACAGACATGATATTGGTGAACAGTTTTCAAATGTAATTTATCTACTGCTGAAGTAAATATGTGGCTCTTTTAATTTCCTTTTGGGACTTGCCTTTTAGGCAAAAATGAATACAGAGTGGTAGTATGCAAACTACCTACTTCATTCATTCACAAGATTTTCAATGAGATTTTCAAAGAATGTCACACATCTGTTTATTGTTCAATACTGTTCTTGAAAACTTGCATGCAGATCTCTTATCTACACCAAGACAGTTTATTTATGTTGAGGTTGTTATAACGTTATGCACAAAGTAAATAGTGTGTATACCTCACGAAGTCCTAAAATCTAGAAAATGATGTTGATGGTGTGAAGTGGAGAAGGGAGAATATTTCTTCAATCTAGTGAAATCCTAGAAGCTAAAATGCATATCAACCAGGCTATATCCCACTTGACAATAAGATAATCTTAAATGCTATAATTAAAAATAAGAGTTACTTTCATTAAATACAGAACTCCCATTGTGCAAATTATCTAGCAATGTTTTGCATAATCATCATGAATCTGTAATACCTAAAGATATAAAATGGAACTTACCTTGAATATGTGAAAGAGGTATTAGTATATAATAGTAATTGGTGAATAACAGATACCAGGTAGTGCAAAGATAGTGTTTGACTGCATAACAAGTAAAGATGCCTATTGACTATCACTTTTATATAAGAGAATTAACACATCATTTCTTCTTTTTGGGAGGTGAATGATAAGTCAATAGGGAAAAAATATTTCCACTGTCAAATTTTAAACTGAAACACACTTGCCTGTGTATACACTTTTTTGGTATACACACAGAAATGGTTACCTTGTGTGAATGTGAGAAGGGAACTAGCCTGTAAATATATCTTTCTTGCTGCAGTTTGCCTGTTAGTTTCCCCTCAGTGAAATAGGAAGTGTGACTAGGGCGACCATCTGGCCTGTTTTTAATGGGACAGTCCCATATTTAAGCCCTCTTTAAGCTGTCTCAAGTTTTTTTAAAAAACAGGCAAATTGTCCCATATTTTCAGCTGTGGTGCTCCCCATGCTGATCTGTCGCAGTCAGTGCAGCCACAGCAGCCTCCTGGCTGGCAGGTGAATATGGCAGGTGGTGGCCAGCAGGTAGCACTTTTAGGCAGGGCTCTGAGGCAGAAAGACAGGCATCCAGTAGGAGGAGAGGCAGCCTGTTTGCAATAGATCAGCAAGAGTGTGGAGATGAGAGAGGGGTGTGTCACCCCTCCCCATGATCACTCTGAAGCAGGGTTTCCCAAGGAAGGGCTGCCTGCCCTTTCAGGCTGCGGAAGAGAAGCCACGATCCCCAGCACCTGCTGCGGGGCTAAAATCTTGATCCCTGGTGGCTCTTTCCACACTGAATTCCCAGCACCTCCAGGGTGAAACTCTAATCCCTGGTGCACTCCTGAGCTTTCGGTACCACACAAGCTGAAGCCCCAATCCTCAGCGTGTCCCTCCACCCCAGCTGATGTGCTGATCTACCATATTCCCCTTCCCCAAGGGCTGAAGCCACAAGCCCTGGCAAACCTTGCAGGACTAAAGCAAAAGTTGAGGGGCTGAAGTCCTGATCCCCAACCCACTGCCCAAAACTGAAGTCAGGAGTGGCAGAGCTGAATACTGGATCCCTGGAACTTCCTGTGCAGCAGAAGCCTCCATGCTATGGACAGAACTGGGGGACAATGGGATGTTCCCCCCCCCCAAAATTTCAGTGGAAATGCAGGGCACAGTTTGGAGGCAGGAAGCCAAGATGGGCAGGATGGGCAGCTGCTCTTCTGTCTGGTGCCATGGCACAGGCCATAGTGCTGTTCCCGCCTCTCCTGCTGCTGCTCCTGAGCAGAGGTTTGAAGCTGCCCCTGAGCTCCCAGCCGCTTTCTCTACCCGGCTGATAAGAGCTGCAGGGGTGAGAGACCCAGATCCATGTCTGGCAGAGCCCTCATGGAACGGCGGAACCACAAATCCCTCCTGGCACACAGCCTCTACATACCCATTCTCTGAACTCTGAAATATCCTCATGTCTTCACACAGCCCCTAGCTCCCCCTGGCCACAAACAGCCCAGAGCTACCTCCTTCCTGCCCCCTGAGCTATCCTTTGGCTGCACACAGTCCATAGCTGCTCCCTCTGATGGGGTAAACTCAAACATTACTGAGTTTTCTTCTCTACCCTGCGAAACTTCTCATATGCAGTGCAGATTTCTATACCAATTGATTGAGAACCTTCTCCTAGTGAAAAGCTCATTGGGCTCTGTGCAGACAGTGTCAATAGAAATGTTGGTAGTGCTAAAGGTGCTGGGGAAAACCATGTGTGGTGAAAACTGTAAGTCAGACCAAGGGAATCCTAGAATCAGGCACTTATAAACAGCTGCAATCACTGAATTGTAAATATATATTTTCAACTTTTTTCCTATTATTAGTTATTAGAAGATTTACCTAGTGTTGCCTGGGTCCTTGTGGAGATCAGGGTAGGAGGTGGGGGATATGGTAATTGGGCCAGGAGGCTGGGAGGTTTGTGGGGGACTCAGGGCAGGGTTTGGAAGTGCAGGGCAAGGGGTCGAAGGTGTGGGAGGGCTTAGGGCCAAGGATGGGGGTGCAGGAGTCAAGATGGGGGTGGGGGCTTTGGGGATGGTGTGGGAGGTGGGAGGCTCAGGTCAAGAGTTGTGCAGGATTCAGGATGTGGGGCTCAGGTCAGAGGGATAGGAGGTGGAAGGATTACCAGGGACATCCATTGTGGTGAGGGTGGTACTGCTCCAGCTGTGACTCCTGCATGAATCGGGGGGTGGGGAGTGGCTCATTCCAGGGGGCTGGCACTGAACTTCCCAGCCCCCCACAGCCAGCAGTTATTGGAGGGGAGCTGTCTGGTTCCTCTCACCAGCCAACCTTCCCAGCCCAGCCCTGGCTCGTGGCTACTGGCAGGGGGGTGGCTATCTGGCTTCCCAGATGTCCGGTTTGCCTGCCCCCCAGCAAGTGCATACTCCCCTGCCCCTGGCGTCTATTATCTTTGGGAAATGGGGTTGCACTGTCCAGTTCTGGGAGTGGTCCCAAGGAGCCCACAGCTCGGGGGCCAGTGGCTGGCAAGGCTGGTGTCTGTTACTGTTTAGGGTGGGGTGGACAAATACTGGCCCACGGGCCAGTTCCAGTCTGTCAGAGTTAGCCCCTGGGGGCCCCACACCACCATATGCTCTACAGGTATGGGGGAATCAGCTTCCATTGGCCATGGATTGCCATTCCTGGCCAATTGGAGCTGTGACTACCTGTACCCATGGAGGCGTAGGTAAATATAGTGGCAGCCATTTGCCAGGGGCTAACCCTGGCGAACCACCGCCATTTTACCTTTGGTTTAGGAGGAGTTCGTGAACAAATGGACTCAGGGATGGATGGACAGCCAGACAGATGCACATTTCTAAAATATAGAGACAGATAATAAAGCAGTTTGACTTTTAATGGGGGCTGAATCAACTTAATGCTATTTTGAATGTTTGTGCTGCATTGCTCTGATAGATTGCTGTTGAACTCACTTAAACCAGAACAATTTTATAAGGTGGCCCATATTTGGCATAGGGAAATATGGTCACCCCAAGTGTGACCCACCTAAAAAAATAACGCTCTAGGGATAAAAAGGAAAAGGCCTTAGCTCTCCTAGATTTCCCTAGGCCTATGTTTCTTGTTACCTGCCTTCTTAAATGCTCCTTTGCTCTCTCTCCCTCAGAATAAGTGAGCCCTTCCACTGTTTAATATTATTGTAAAAATGTTAAGTGCAAATATTGATTACTCATTCATTGAGACAAAATATTAATTGGATTAATGTGAACAAGAAGTGAAAAATCAGCATATGCATGAAGGCAACTGATGAAAACAGGAGATGAATTTGAATGAATGAATTGACCTGAAATAGTTTGTCAAGTCAGTTGTTATTTGGTAATTTGTTTTAACAGAAAACTGTGAACGGAATTAAAAGACAATATTCTGCTTATTTCTTATAGGAAGATGAAAACCAGAATGACTACAGTTTTTATGTAGGTAAGGTATAGGTGATGCAGGCAAAATCCATCCTGTAATCTGGGACTAAGGATGAGTGAAAAGCATATTCCACTGATCTGAAAGCCATTACTCCAGCCTGCGATCTGAAATACCAAGTGTAGTCCTTTTACTCCACTTCTATGAGCTACAAGGACCACTAGCGTCCCCATTTCAGTCTTCCAAGCTATCTTATGCAAGGTGGGGGGAAGGGAGGACTGCCTTCCTGGTGTACAAGGCAGACAGAAGGCAGTCCTAACTTCATGGAGTTTTAGTGGTAAGCAGGGTCTTGTAAGGATTCAAAAGAGCATGATGAATTTTATCCTATATGCACATAAGAGAACTTTATCAAAAACATTGATAATGACTTAAAAACCACCAACAACTAAAATCACCGACCATCTAAAACAACTTGTATGAAAGAATAATCTAAGAGCAAGATGCTAACTCTAGAATGAGGGTCTGCAATGTAGTCAGAAAACAGACTGAGGGGGTCAATGAAACAGTAGCGTCGGTATGCTAAAACAGCTTCCTAGCTGAGGAAGGGGCAAAGACAAAGTGTCAGAGGAGACTATTAAGGATCATTATTTCTTTTTTTTTTTTTTGGATTAGATAATGAGATTCTCTTTGGAATGCAAATGAATATTCATGAGAGGTTTTCATTTATGAAAAGAACTTCATCAGTTGTGACAAAACCATTCGGCAAAATATGATAAGGTTGCTATTCTAATTTAGAAAATAAGTGCTTCTTACTTGACGAAGGATTTGTAAAATTCTATTCTGTATTGCCTTTTTTTGTCTTTATCTCAAACAATCCACCAAAGTTCTCTGAGATCTGCATAAGAATACCCCCTTTCTTGGCTTCAATCAAGAAAATTGAGAGAGAACATGTTAACATGTTTCTTATTTGAACCAGAACAAAGGAGTTTTATCTCTATCCTTGTCTCTTCACATGAACAGATGATTTAGAAGCCATTGATTAATCAAATGCATAGGGTTTCATTATATTAATTTTTGTTTTAAATAAAGCAAATGGGTAAAATAAAGCAGCCTATGAATGGAGTTTCAGTAGCCTATCTTTGCAAAGGGTTGTTGTTGTTTTTTCCCTATTTGAATTAATTTCCATTATTTCTGCCTAAAATGCTAGCTGGTCTGCCTTGCTTCATTTAGTCAATACAGTACCACATCCCAGATAGTTTACAGCAATCTGTGTCTGCCTGTATGAAACTAAATATCCATTTTCCCATAAACCTATGAAAATAATAACACAAACTCATTTAGAAAAGAGGAAATATTACAGCCATTGAAGAAACCTTTACAATAGGGAGAAACCTATACCTCTCTCTGGCTACGTCTACACTACAGGCTTCTTGCACAAGAAACCTCTTGTGCTAGAGTTTTTGTGCAAAAACTTCTTGAGCAAGAGCACGTCCACACCTCAAAACACATTGCAAAAGTAATGTGCTTTTGCACAAGAGAGCATCCACACTACTGGACACTCTTGCGCAAGAAAGCTCTGATTTCCATTCACAGACTGGCCATCAGAGCACCTGTGCTTTTTTCCTCTGGAGCATCCACACTTGCCTTCTTGTGGAATAGCTGTAGTGCTAAAAGCAGTTATGCCTCAGAAAAGGAGGTTTACCTATGGCGGAAAAAGCCCTCTCTTCTGCTGTTTAACTGCCCATTTTATTGAACAAGAGCTCATTTGAGGTGTGGACTCTCCCCAGATTTTTGCACAAAAACCTTGTAGTGTAGACGTAGCTTCTGTCTCTCTGGGTATGTCTAGACTACATGCCTCTGCCGACCGAGGCATGTAAATTAGACATACTGACATAGTCAATGAAGCGGGGATTTAAATATCACCTGCTTCATTAGAATAAAAATGGTCACCGTGTTGTGTTGGCTCAGCTGTTTGTTGGCATGAAGCGGCAGTCAAGACAGGGATCGGTCGACAAGGAAAGCCTTTGCCGATCGATCCTGTAAACCTCATTGCATGAGGCATAAGGGTTCGGTCGGCAAAGGCTTTCCTTGCCGACTGATCCCCGTCTTGACTGTCGCTTCGTGCCAACAAACAGCTGAGCCAGCACAACGCAGCGGCCATTTTTATTCTAATGAAGCGGGGGATATTTAAATCCCCGCTTCGTTGACTATGTCGGTATGTCTAATTTACATGCCTTGGTTGGCAGAGGTATGTAGTCTAGACATACCCTCTCTGAGATGTTAACGGTTAGGCAAATGTATCTTCTGCTTGTAGAGCTAGGGCATGATCCTGCATTGGCCTTCAGTCAGAATTAAAAGTGAGTCAGGTTCATCTCCAGGCTGCAGTGATATAGCCAGATCCATACTGAGGAAGATATCCCTCTTCATAGTTGAATCCTGATATGTCGTAGGCCCATCATAATGATTCCTACTCCAGCTCTCTCCCAGTCTCTGTGTATGAGGACATGGCCATACAGGATGCTACTGTTTGCAGCTAATCCTGTATGGGCCGTTGGTAGCTGACATAAGAGCAACATTTAAGCTGCTCTGCCTATTACTCAGGATAGTAAAATCCATGATTGGGAAACCACCAATAGCTTGTCCACTTACTTCTTGACTTGAGTGAAGCACAGCTGGTTTGACACTGGGGTGCTATGTTCATTTCTGGACTCAATATTAGAACGCAGGAGATTCAGCCAATTTAAGGTAATTTAGAGAAGATACATACAAATGGTTAAGAAGCCATAAAGATTTCGCTCATCAGGAGTTTTTGTAATGGCTTGAGCAAAAAGGCCTTGAGGGCATCGATGTATGTTAACATAAACTCTAAAAAGTACTGGAATGTTGAGGGTGATAAAATAATAGGAATAAGGAGGTGCAATTCCAATGGTGAGCTAGAAGACAGGCATTGTAATAAGCACAGTAGGTAGGATTGGTACTACGTAGATACAGCTTGTACTATTGCTGAGAATGAGAAAGAGCTGAGATCTTGAGTCTGTCTCTGCAGAAGTGACAAAAGAAGCTATAAAGTGGTTTACAACTGTCATAATTTTGACCAATATATTGTCATTTCTTAGATAATACAATCACCTTTTCCCTTGGAAGTCTCCAGTTCTCTGCTCCTTGCGGGCCAATATCCAGCTTGCTTTACAGTAACTTAAAGCATCAGTCTCTCCATCCTCCCTACAGTTATGTTACACACTCCAGATTTCATTAATTTTGAGGCAAATGTCTACTTGACCAATTCGTTCTACCTAAGGCCTGAGCCTTTCCATTCACATTACTGTAAACTAACAACATCTGTATCCACAAGATGCCAAGAGCCACCGATTCCCATCGACTACCATGTGTGAGCATACTTTTGAGATATTCTGAGACTGCTGAACACACTTTTAAGGTTAGTCCCTTAAATATTGGGTCAAATTCATCCCTATGTTTACAGTGGTGTAAATCAGGGCTGCAATTTGTTCTGATTCTGCAGTTTTTACTTATTCCTGTTTTTAAATGTTTTATATTAAATTTTGAGATAATTAAATATGCCATGATTTGTATACTAGTATTATGCTCTTTGCTTGAAATAATCCAAGTTTGCATAATAAAATTAGAGAAGGGCCTAAAATAGTAAAATTAACCAAACCCACTGATAACTTTGGGAAGTGATTCAGTGGTCCTTGATGTTTTGAAATAAAAAAAAACCTGACTGACAAGATGTTTTCAGACTCAAACAAAAACACTTCCATTCTAGTTTATTTCTCAGTAGAAAGTAATAAGCAATATTAACCTGCAGTTACCACACATTGTTTTCTGAGATGCCATGTATTATTCTAAGAACAGGGAGATAACGTAACATCTCACAGTGGCATTGGTAAAAGTTGACTCTTTAATGGTAAGCACAGCATATATGTGCATGTGTGGGTGGGTGTGCAAAGTGTGTCTAAGTATATATGTATTTTTTGTGTATATGGAAAGAGTAGTGTATGTTATTGTTTCTGCATGTAGATAAATATCTGTACTTATTTCTCCTGGTACATGCTACTGCTAGGTTTAGAGTAGGTCTACTTTAGCATAACTCCTATTAGCATGTGCCATTGTATTTAGGTATGTAGATTTAAGTAGACATACAATACAGTAACAATATGCTACAATATTCCTACAAAGGGTCTTGATTCTACTTTCAATGGGGTCTAAATAAATTATGAAAGCTCTAAGACACCATTCATGGAGTACATAAGAAAAGAGCATACAGAGCATAGTAGAGCTCAAGAAAGTGCTGATGTTTTTCAGTAGTGTCATCCATCACCTTAATGAGCACCCCAAACCCCTTTGAAAAATAGATGTCTGTGATTACACACATTTCATAGTGTAGCTACTTCTGTATCTGATTCTGAAATATATTAATATGAATGTTATGCTAATATGTATGCTTTTGACCTAGAGTTTATCTCAAAGATGCAAGAGGATATTGCCTCATTAACTAACTCACTCACAAAGCAAAACTGCCTTCACTTTCTCACTTCATTAGGTGAAATTTTTGCTTTTATTTTTTATTGGGAGGAGCACATAAACATGCGTCCTTCAAGACATAGTGTATATTTCAGCCTCATGGAGTAGCTGCTTCATGCATGTGTATGTATAATAGATATAAAAAAATTAGTATTCATCTCTAATTCTCTCCAGTCTAATGGATGGTGTTTTGATGGGTTTGGGAGTTTCTAGTCTGTCTGGGAATTTTACTGATGGGGTATAAAGCAGACTGATAGCAGCTTGATTTTCATAAGCTGGTTGCCCTTGCAGGACCGAGAAGCACAAAATGTTTGACATTAAAACGAATAAAAGTCCCTGTCAAACAAAGAAATGACTTAGTGTATGTCTTCACCAGCATAAAACACCAAAGCACCAGTGTAATTTTAAATAGCCAAAATTGGCAATGTATTCTAAATAATAAATTTCCATAGGACAAAATACATTTTTTCAGCTGTCTTAACATTTTTAGTAACCACAATATAAATCTGAATTTATGTATATGTCCATGTTGCTATTTCTTAATGGTTTTGGACTTCACATTATCTTATGTCAAGACTTTACACCACAAAAAGTAGAGTGTTCTAACCAACCTTTAAAAACATTGCAGAATTTGCAGAATATGGTATGTGTTGGACTGATTGAGTTCCAACTGCATTCAATAGGAGTCTTTCCATTGGATTTTACCTATTGTGAATTTTTTGTATCCACAAAAGTTTGAACATGTCTCATTAGTCATTATTATGGGGTTGAAATAGCTTTGCAAATTTGCCCTTGAGCAAAAA
Source organism: Rafetus swinhoei (assembly GCA_019425775.1). NCBI lineage: Eukaryota > Metazoa > Chordata > Testudines > Trionychidae > Rafetus > Rafetus swinhoei. Next base: position 180,456,483 of record CM033437.1, on the reverse strand, counting down.
ATCTTTCAAACCTCAAATCTTATAGCTTCAAATCTGCTACCATGTGCAATCTGATAAGAATTCTGATGTATGATAATAAAGTGGCTTGTCTTTGAAAAAGAAAATGATTCTTTGAAGCAACTTCAGATTAGAGAGATTTTTGAACAGTACAATTTGCAAATAGAAAATCTGACCTGAACTTACCCCAAAAATGTTCGTACCCAAAATTCTGGCCTCTTCAAAGTGTTTTTGTTAGGATCCGTCACTATTTTTTGGATCAATCATAATTTTGTTTTGGTTAAATTAAATCTATGTTATTTTTTACATTTTAATTCCTCTCCAACACCATTGTCATGCTTCTCTGAACTTTCTAGTTTCAGTTGCATATGAAAGTGGCAACATATCACAAGAAAGATTTTTCTTGTAGGTTTCTGACAACACCAAAAATTGAGGGAGTACAAGAAAGCTCTTTAAAAAGCCTGAAGGGGTCCATGGCTATCCTTCTCCATCAGTTTGAGTGAGGCCCTGCCCTCTCACTACAGTGAGGCTGCCCTCTCACTACATATAAAAATGAGGAATCAGTAGTTTCAGGGTGCTGGCCCTCTGTGCAGTTCAGAGCAACCAGAAGTCTTTCCCCTAGACTGCTTGCTCAGGAAAACAGTGGAATATTGCAAGCCTTTTGGCCTAAGATGGGTAGGCAGACACCGTAGTGACGGGCCAGCTACAGTGGGTAGGAAGATCTGGACCCATCCTACTTGACTGAGTCCCAGCCTAGACCCCTATCAGTGACAGAAGGTTCCTCCACTGGGTCAGTAGGATCCCAATGAAACATGTGGACCTGAATTCTGGAAACATAACCAGACTATTGTCTGATGTCCCTGAGCTACTTCCTACTACTTCTTCATAGTGTACCTTGATCTCCTGGGATTCTTCCATCTCCCCAGACCAGTGGCAATCCCAGTACCTCCTTCAGGTATTGGTTGGTCTGCTGCACCTCCATATTTTTATGGAAATGTATTTTTGAATATGAATACGCACAACTCTAATATGCTTTATGCAAATTGTGGCCTGTAACCTCTTATTGAAAAAGCATGTAATCCACCAAATGTGTAAATTCTATTTGTGTGCATATATTATTCATGTATTTAAAGTTAGAAATATGAAATATAGAAATATGTTTCTTAATCTAAATTTTCAAGTGAAAGCCATTAGTGGTACTTAAGGAACTTAACAGCCCAGTGCTCAAAATCGTAATCTGTAAATAATTTTGTTTTCCTATAAGTCTGGACTGTGGTTAGTCCTATCAAGACATGTGGCCAGGACACCTGATGTTGGAACCCCGTTTGAATGTAGGGCTTTTCAATAGAGGTGTAAAAGGGTTGAAGTGAACACCAAGCATTCCTGCCTTGGGCAAAATCTATTTATGAGCAGGGAACCAAACAAAAGGGGAGTGTGCAGCTGGAAAACACCCCCTGCTTACCACCAAGATGACTACTGAAAATATTTGAGACTGAATGGGGGAAGGATTGAGTCCAAGCTAGAAGGCTACCTAGCTTGTGAAAAAAGATAATTAAAACTAATATTAGGGTAAGGAACTGAATATAACAAGTTTCTTAAAGTATTAATCTTAGCTAGCATTGTCTGTTTTATTTAACTTAGTAACTTACTTTGATCTGTCTGTTATCACTTGCAACCACTTAAATCCTACTTTTTATAATTAATAAAATCACTTTTGTTTATTAATAAGCCCACTGTAAATAACTGTTACCTGGAGGAGGGGACAATAGCTGTGCATATGTCTTTCACTGGTTAAGGGAAGGAACCTCGAGAGATCATCAAGTCCAGTCTCCTGCCCTCATGGCAGGACCAAGCACCATCTAGATCATCCCTGTTAGATGTCTGTCTAACCTGCTATTAAATGTCTCCAGAGATGGAGATTCCATAACCTCCCTAGGCAATTTATTTCAGTTTTTAACCACCCTGACAGTTAGGAAGTTTTTCCTAATGTCCAACCTAAACCTCCCTTGCAATTTAAGTCCATTGCTTTTTGTCCTATCCTCAGAGGCCAAGGAGAACAGTTTTTCTCCCTCCTCCTTGTAACACCCTTTTAGATACTTGAAAACTTCCATCATGTCCCCTCTCAATCTTCTATTTTCTAATCTAAACAAGCCCAATTCTTTCAGTCTCCCCTCATAGGTCTTTTTTCCTAGATCTTTAATCATTTTTGTTGCTCTTCTCTGGACCGTCTCTAATTTCTCCACATCTTTCTTGAAATGTGGCACCTAGAACTAGACACAATACTCCAACTGAAGCCTAATCAGTACAGAGTAGAGCAGAAGAATTACTTGTGTCTTTCTCACAACACTCCTGTTAATGCATCCCAGAATCACGTTTGCTTTTTTTGCAACAGTGTCACACTGTTGACTCAAATTTAGCTTTTGTTCCACTATAACCCCAACATCTCTTTATGCAGTACTCCTTCCTAGACAGTCACTTCCCATTCTGTATGTGTGAAACTAACATAAGAACGACCACACTGGGTCAGACCAAAGGTTCATCTAGCCCAGTATTCTGTTTGCTAACAGTGGCCAATACCAGATGCCCCAGAGGGAGGGAACATGACAGGTAATCATCACATGATCCTCTCCTGTCATCCGTTTCCAGACAAACAGAGGTTAGGGACACCATTCCTACCCATCCTGGCTAATAGCCATTGATGGACCTAATCTTCATGAATCTATCTAGGTCTTTTTTGAACCCTGTTAAAGTCCTAGTCTTCACAACATCCTCTAGCAAGGAGTGCCACAAGTTGACTGTGCGCTGAGTGAAGAAAAACTTCCTTTTGTTTGTTTAAAACCTGCTGCCTATTAATTTCATTTGGTGACCCCTATTTCTTATATTATGGAAATAAGTAAATAACTTTTCCTTATTCACTTTTTCCACTGATTGTTCCTTCCTAAGTGAAGTATTTTGCATTTATCCTTATTAAACTTCATCCTATTTACCTCAGGCCATTTCTCTTGTTTGTCCAGATCATTTTGAATTATGATCCTATCCTCAAAGCACTTGCAACCCCTCCCAGCTTGGTATCATCTGCAAACATCAAGTGACCAGTCTCAAGGGCATCTCTGTAATTCAACCCATCACACCTGGCACCTCCTCTTGGTTCTCAGCAAGGTACAGCTCCATCTCAGGCACAAGCTTCAACTATGTACAGCATTGGGACTCTTAATCTTCTTTTGGAGTCTACACCAACTGATATAAGTCATTGTTGTTGGAGGGCTTGGCATCAGGTGAGAAACATCTACTTCCTTCTCTAACTCTGGCACAACAGAGCTGCAGAACCTGCCTTTTGAAATTCTTGTCCCACCCTTCTGTTTCTGGTGGAGAGCATGACTTGCCTGGCTCCACCTTCCGGTGGGTAGAGAGTGGCTCCTCTCCATCAGTCTCAAAAGGAAGCTATGCCCCCTCATGACAAGCCACTCTTATTTTTTTGCTTTTTTTTTTTCAATCCACAATTAGATAAAATCAGTTCTTATAGAACAGTCAGACAGCTCTCTGGGCAACAATTTAAAACCACTTCCAATGAAGGGTGGTAACTTCACGGCCAGGTCAATGGCTTTAACTGAGAAAGTGCTGACCACACAAGTAGTTTTTGTTGTTAAAACTTTTGTTGTTTCAGGTGTGTTTGTTATGACACCCCTGAGCAACAAAAGCTGAGTTACCATTATTGACAAAAGTTCCAGTGTAGACAAAGCCTTTTTCTGGCAAAGAACTGGAACATTGGAAATATGTGGAGATTTTGACTGAGAAACTTCCACAGGAGAAGAGCAGTAGAACATATAATAGTCTGTCTACATTTCTGTATGTTTAGACTTCACTAGGACTGTAAGAGTCAGCTGAGGATCATCTCTTTTGCTTAACAACACAGAACAAAAACGTACTTGTTTTAATTATAAAGGGATAGCTAGTAAGAATATTGAAAACAAATGGTTACTTATAAAACTAAATCAGCCTTCTGCTGTGGCCAGGAAGCCAGGCTGCCACGCTGCAGCCCCAGACTTCTCCTGTAGCTGGGGAGATGGACTGCCACACTATGGCCCCAGACTTCCCCTGTGGCCAGGAATCTGGGCTGCTCTGTCATAACTCCAGCCTTCCTGGGTGGCCATGAAGTTTAGGTGTTTTTGGGACAGCAATGCCTTCCCTTGCCTACATTACCTGCCACTCATGGGTAAATCACGTGTCCATGCACAACTCACTTTATAGGTAGAAGCCATTGCTCCCATGCTAATCTGGATGTTCATAGGAAGGCTCATCCTTGGAACCTCCCAAGGCCCATTGTCAGTCAAGTCCCTTTATTCAACTTGAATAGTCCCTTCACAACACTTTGGCCAAGCTTCCTGTTGATGTCTCCCAGAAGCAAACATTTGGGCTACGTCTACACTGGCATGATTTTCCGGAAATGCTTAAAACGGAACAGTTTTCCGTTATAAGTATTTCCGGAGAAAGAGCGTCTACATTGGCAGGATGCTTTTCTGGAAAAGCCCTTTTCCGAAAAGCGTCCCGTGGTTAATGTAGACGCTGCTTTCGAGAAAGCCCCGATCGCCATTTTCGCGATCGGGCTTTTTGCAGAAAAGACTGCTGGGCTGTCTACACTGGCCCTTTTCCGAACAGTTTTCCGGAAAGGACTTTGCCCGAGCGGGAGCAGCATAGTTTTTCGGAAAAGCAGCTGATTTCTTACTGTAGATCGTCAGTGCTTTTCCGGAAATTCAAGGGGCCAGTGTAGACAGCTCGCAGCTTATTCCGGAAAAGCGGCTGATTTTCTGGAATAAGTGGCCCAGTGTAGACACAGCCTTGAAGTATAAATACATAGCCAATATTCACAACTTAAAATACAAAAATGATACATGCATACAAATAGCATACTCATACCCAGCAAAACATAAGCTTTTCATAAACACCTCACTTGGCCCACCTTGTACAAGATTCTTCGCAACTGTATGAGTGGTTGCAAGAGTGATCAGAATGTTCATATTTTAATCGGATAATGTCACACTTGGACACTAGAGATAGGTGCTGACTACACACTAATTGTTATTTGGAATACACTCCTCTGAAGTTCAGAGTGCTTGGAACAAGAATTCTTGAATAGGTGTTTTTTTTTTCTTTTCCATTTGCCAGTAACAAAAGATATAACAGAAGCTTAAACTGTTTTACTAATAATTCCCCCGCCCCCAATCTGCAGTAAATAAACAGTATAAAAACTAAGGCCCAGATCCTGCTCTGCTGAAGTCTATGACAGTTTTGCACTTGGATACTATTGTGAAGGCTGCCGATAAAATGACATAGATAGAACGTGATCTGGCCTTAAATCCAATGCAGCCATGGGCAAAGTTACTGAAAACCCAGAATTGGTTGTCTTTTTCAGCATTTTTAAAAATTCATGTAAACTGCTAAGAAAGATGTCACAAACAGAACATTTTCTTTTATTGTTTACAGTTCATGACAAGTTCTTACTGTCCATTTGGTGGTATCTCAGCTGTCTGAAACGAAGGTTTTTATCTTATGGAAGTAACCTTATACTATTTCTATCATGAAATAATTAATTTGGGTCTCAGTTTTCTAGAGAAGGTAATCAGTTTGTCTCAGAGCAACAAAAGAGTAACCAGCATTTAAATGGCTACCAGTTTCTTCATAGTGTGTAACAACATGTTTTGAGGAATAGATGTTACTTACCATAGAACCTGAATGTCTTTTACTGACAAATAGCAGGAGACAGACCCTGAGGAAATGTGTCCTCATTAGCATGCAGCTTATATTATTTTCCAATAATGTTGATTCTTCACGCTTTTGGGGTGGGATAGTAAAATATGGAGAGTAAATGACAGAGAAATAAGTGCATTTAACATAATAAAGCCAATGGTTCAAAAAGCTTAAATCCGTTTTCTTGATCTGTTTTCACCACATGTGATACAATCCTAGCAGCTCTGAATTTTAAAGGATGGTCTCTGTGGTTGTAGAAATTATTTTTATGTTTTAAGTAGGGATGTGAGCATTAGGCTTACTGAAATGCTTACACATTAACTAAACCTTGCCAAATCCTGGTGGTCACCCAGCCATGCAACACTGAAGCAGCCCATGCTGTGGCAATCCAGATGGCCAGTAGGACTCGGATCTCAGCTACGCCAGCACAACCGCATCTCCATATGTAGCAAGCAGGTCAGCCTGGAGCAGCCCTTGCCATGTGTGGCTGGAGGGATCTCATACGCATAGCCCTGGCTGTCCTGTACTGGCCTGGTAGAGCCACTTCGGTTAATGGTTAATGGTTTAAATGATACAATTTAAATTGTTTAATTAGTTAACTGTTTTAACCAATATTTACATCCCTACTTTTCAGTTGCCAAGGAAGGGCAGAGAGTTTAATTTTACTCAACAAATATATAAAAATGTTTCACAAAGTTCTCCTTCCAAACCATGATACTGGTGGCAGGCAGTGAGAGCATAAACGCTATTACAATGATAATTCTTGGTCTATAATGTACTTATCTTCAGGTGCATTTGGGGGTTAAATTGTGCTTAGCCCTTATGTGGTCACCATGTGATGTGGTGTGATAGTAGGCAGGAGGAGTTCTCCTCCTACCTTGCCAGGCCTGTAATAAGGAACAGGCACACTTTCAGTCTCAATGTTCAAGGTAGCGCAGTACCTGCTTCTTTCCTACTTCCCCGGGTACCCCGTCTTTCCCTTTGCAATAGCTGCACCTGAAGGGATATGTCAGTGGACACAGGCCACCTGCATGGCAAGGAGCTAAAAGATATATTTTGTTTCTCTGAGGCATAATTCACCCATAAGCTCTCTCAGGGGGTGGTACAGCTTAACATTGCCCCTAATGATATGTGATTTCTACATGCAATCAGGCAAAAGGCCAGGCTCTGGGACCTTCCCCTCTTGCAATGTCCCAGCGCTTAATCTACAGTCTGAGTACAAATGTCTACACTGCAGTTGTATTGCTCTGCAGCCCACCGAGCCAGCTGTGGGTGTTTTGCTGGGGTGTAGACATGTCCTGAAGGAGAATGAGGAGGATTTGATACATTAAGGGCTTGTCCACATAGGGATCCTGAAAAAAAGATAATTCAAACTAAGTAGAGATATGATTGCTAAGTGGATTAGTTAAACTTCATTAAACTTGCCTGTGGACACACTTTCACAGTTAAAGTGGCCTTAATTTGGTTTAATTTAATTCACATCAAGATAAAGAAATTAAGGCCACTTTAGCTCTGAACCCTCCATGCAGGGTTTAATGCAGTTTAATGCACATTTTTTAGTTAATTTGGATTAATTTTCCTGAATGTTCCTGAGTAGACAAGTCCTTAGTGTCTTTTCACTCATAAAGCCCCGAAGTGTGCATGACAGTGGTCATTTATGTCAGTGCTTGCATCTCCCCGGCATATAAACACAAGGTCATAAGCAGCACAAAAGAACCAAAAAGAGACAGAATAGATGTCACTTTTTTTTCAAAACTCTTGGTCTATATTGTTAACAAAGAAGATACGAGAGGTACTGTGTGTCTTTCATTGCAGAACACAGTAGAAAAAGACACATGTTAATGTATTTGTCACAGACCTTAGGCTCAAAGCATGGTCATGTAACTTTGAAGTCTTCATAGCATCAGTGATTCAGCATCAAATAGCATTTGGAGCTAAACATTTTTCTAAAAAAATTTCAGAAGAAGGTGATTAAGTGAGTCAGAGGTCATGCTGCGTGGTGCAATAAACATTAGTCAAGTCAACGAAGATGGTACAGTTACATTAGAGAAAAATCTTTGCTGCTAAGTTCTCTTATTTTCTGATCAATTTGATCAAATAGTAGCAAGAGTGGACAATTTAGAAGGAAGAATTGTGTGCTTTCAGAAACAATTTGTTCACACTGAGGATAATTGGAGCTGCAGACCAAGGAGACTGGGATTGTCATAAAAGTTTTCAATAGATTATTTAAACTCCTGAGTAGTCACACTGAGCAGTTGGAAAACTAGATAAAAGTCACAGCTTGAAGCTCCTTGGAAAATGCATGTGAGAAGCCTTGCTCAGATTTTTAGAGTGTAATGCATTTCTGGACAGATTGCCTCAAAGCTGTTTGTCACAACACCTAATGAGTTAAGCCTCACTACTCCTCCTGTAAAATAAGCATTAACACCCAGATTTTACAGATGAGCAGTCCAAGTTGCAGGGTTTAACACTGTACATAAGATAAGTGAATTTACGTTTTGGGGGATGGCCATAGAAAGTAAGAGCTTTGATATCTATGAGGATAGAAGAATATATATTGTAAGCTCTTGCTTCGTGCTTTAAAGGTGTAGATTGCAAGATGAAAGATTATATTGTCTGACATGAAAAGGATTCCTAAAAGCTCCTAGGCCTCTAACTCTCAGAATCAAGCCCTTTTGAAATTCACAACCCCCTGCTATGCTGCTTTTGGCATGATTATTTCAGAATAAGCTATTCCAGAAGAAATACTCCAAAATAGCTTATTTTGAAAGAGTGCATCTACGCTACAGGGAAGCCTGGAAATTAGTCTGAGGAAGGCTCCCCTAATGTGGACATTCTACCTTGAATTAGCGCCCCAGGAAGAACTGGGGAGTAATTACTTTGAATGGCCTGGGGGAGAAACTATTTCAAAATAGCAACAGTGGAACATCCACACTATTGCTACTCTGAAATAGTTATTTTGGAAGAGGCATTATTCCTCATGGAATGAGGTTCACGAATGCTGAAATAAGCCACCTGTTATTTCAAAATTATTTCAAAAGAACGGGCTAGCTGTGTAGATGCTTGCATAGTTATTTTGGAATAACTGCGTAGACGTACCCTTCGAGTGCCTAAATTCCCCAGCACCTAAAGTTTTGCAGTAAAAGTTCTCTAGGTGCCTATTTCTTCCCTAGAATATGTGCATAATAGCCTTGCTCTGGGCATGTGGACACCTAAACCACTGAGCAAATGATGCAAAAACTAGAGGAAAAGAGAATATTTGAACATAAGAACGGCCATACTGGGTCAGACCAAAGGTCCATCTACCTCAGTATCCTGCCTTTTGACAGTGGCCAATGCTAGATGCCCCTCAGGGAGTGAATAGAACAGGGAATCATCAAGTGATCCCTCTCCTGTCACCCATTTCCAGCCTCTGCCAAAATTTGCCTCCAGGGTCTGAGCTGGTAAGTATGTTCAGAACTCACCTACAGGACTGGGCCCAATAAATGAGCAAGCTCTCACAAAGTGGCCCAGGAGGACGAAAGCACTAACCACCACTCCTTAGCAACATTTTGGCCAACTGGTTAGAGTACTCTCTTGGGGTTGCAGAGACTCCAGGTAAATTCCCCTTCTCCCGCCTGAGGGAAAGAAGGATCTGCCATTTCAGAGGTCAGTGCCCTAACCACTGGACTGTGGGATATTTTGATGTGCGGGCCTGTGGCGGGGTGTCTAGCCCCATGTAACTTGGACCTGGGGTCGACTCCTTCACAAACAGGCCCTGAGGCCTAATCCTTTACACACAGGCCCTGAGGTCTAGTCTTGTGCAAACACAGGCCCAGAGGCCTAGTCCTTTGCAGTATCCGCGCTTACTCCGGGATGTGGGAAGAAGGGGTGGTGGGGGGCCCGGGCCTGCCCTCTCCACTGGGCCCCAACCCAGGTCCCCACCACTGGCTCGGCAGGGAGTTTTCCCCGAAACGCGCTGAGCCCTCCAGGGCTTTTCCTGCTCCCCACCCTGGGTTGCTTCCTATCCTCTCCCCCCTGACCGGCGGAGATCCCACCTGGAGATGAGGGTCTGACTGCGACAGTGGCGTTGTCAGGCACGGCTTCTGGTGCATCCACGGCTGGTGCGGCGACAAAGGATAGGTGGGTGTGGCGGCGTGGCCAGCGTTGTGGACGCGCTTGGCCCGGGGATGGTAGTGGTGGGGGCAGTTGGCCCAGTGGCTCTTGCTCCAGCTGCGGCGGCTGTGGCTGTGGTTCTGGCACTCGTACAGCAGCTCCTTCCACTTTGGAGGTCCGTCTACACTGAGCTGATTTGCGGGCTTTTATACCTAGGCTGCCCTGGGAGCATGCCCAGCAGGGCCGCAGGGGAGGGGCATACTCCACCCAATAGGTGTGCTTGTCCCTCCCCTCCCCTGTTCAGTGCGGGGTGGGCAGACCCCATCACAGGGCCCCTCATTCTCTTCTGTTTGAAGCTGCTCTAGTGTGTCTAAATAATGAATCATTGGGCTCCAATGAGAGAAACACTTTGAAGCCTGGTGGCTAGAACACTCCCTTTGGAGGTGGCAGATTCACAATCCAATTGCCTTCTCAAATGTAATTTTCCATTATTTAGCCATAGTGGGATAGCTTAACCTGAGGAAGACCTACCTCAGAATATCACTTAGCCCAGTGGTTAGGGCACTGTTACTAAGCAGGAGGAAGCCCCCTTCCAGAGGTCCGTTCTTCCCCCCCCCCGCCACCGACACTCCGCCCTCGCAGGCGACTTCACGTACGCCCCGTATTAGCAGGGCCGCAGAACCGCCGCCTGGACTGCATCTGCCACTACGTCCCAGACGACTAAGGCCTTTGGGGCTGGTAAATAACTGGGGAAGGTAGGGGGGCTCAGGCCCACCCTCACTCCGAGCCCCCGACCCAGGGCCCTAAGGACCGGGCTCCGGTTGGTGGGGTTGAGACTCGTAATGCACAAACCCACGGGCTGATCCAAAAGCCGCGCCCTGGGTCACTTCCTACCTTCCTCCCCTCCTCACAGTTGCTCTTCTCTGCTCCACCATGCAACCTCCTCTGGATGCAGTGGCACCTCTTTTAAATGTCCTGCTATTCCTGCGTCTGACGTGGGGAGGGCCGTGCTGCCGCCTTTGGCCCCTCCGCCTTGCAGCTCTCTGGCGCACGTGCCCGCGCCTGCCTCCCCGCCAGTTGCGGGGCAAGCGTGACCAAGCTGGGGTCGAACCGCCGCCCCCGCTTCTTCCGTGACCGCTGGGGCCGGCGCAGCCGGCAGGAGAAGTGCCGGTCTGTGCCCATACCCCTCCCCGGAAGCCACGGAGCATGCATGGCAGAGCCGGGGCTGGCGCAGTGCTGCTGCTTCTCCCCAGAATGCCTGGGATGGTGCGACCGGCGTGCGGGGTGCCCGGGCATCCCCATCACACATCCCCACCCCTTGTTCTGTCCCTGTCTTATTGTCTCTGTCGTCCTTGGCTTGAGAAAAAAAAATCGGCATTACCGTGTGCCTTACCTGGCTGGTGGGCGACTTCAAATTGATAGGGCTATAGGGAGAGATATCACCTTGCATTGGTGTCCTTCATCGTATTCATCCACCAGAGTGGGGCATGGTCCGTGATAGGCTTGAAAGTATTCCCTAAAAGATAGTACCTTAACAAGTCAATCGCCCACTTTACGGCCAGTGCCTCTTTTTCTATCATGGTGTAATTCTGCTCTCTTGGGAACAGTTTCCTGCTTAGGTAGAGGACAGGATGTTCCTCCCCGTCTACCTCTTGGGACAATACGGTGCCCAATCCCACCTCCGAGGCATCTCTCTATACTATAAATGGCTTGGAAAAATCCGGTTGTAATAAGATGGGCAGGTGGGTTAACCGTTTTTTTAGCTCTCGGAATGCGCTCTCACACTGAGGAGACCAGCGGATCTTATTTGGTTGCATGTTCCTAATTAGATCAGTTAAGGGCGTGGCTATTGTTGCAAATCCCGGCACAAACCGCCGGTAGTAGCCAGCTAACCCCAGAAGCTGTTGGACTTGCTTTTTCATTGTCGGGGTAGGGTAGTCTCTCAAGTCACTGACGTTATCTACTAGAGGTCGCAAGGTTCCGCCCCCTACAGTGTACCCAAAGTACATTACCTCCCATCGCCCGAACCGATACTTGCCGGGGTTGGCAGCCAATCCAGCTCCATGTAGAGCCTTTAGAACTGCCTCTACGTGGCGAAGATGTTCCGGCCATGATAGACTAAAGATGGCTATATCATCAATGTAAGCGGCCGCATATTGTTGATGTTCCTTGAATACTTTATCCAGGAGTCTTTGAAAGGTAGCGGCCGCCACATGAAGCCCCATTGTTACAAATTGAAAAAGGTTGAAGGGGGTATAAAAAGCGGTTTTCTTCTTCGATGCTGGTGTGAGGGGGATCTGCCAATATCCCTTGGTTAAATCTAAGGTTGAGATATATCGGGCCTTCCCCTAGTTGGTCCAATAACTCGTCTATTTGGGGTATGGGGTAGACATCAAACCATGAGAGTGCATTAACCTTTCAGAAGTCTATACAGAACCTGACCATCCCGTCCGGTTTGGGAACGAGGACGATTGGACTTCGCCACTCGCTATGGGATTCCTCTGTTACTCCCAGTTCGAGCATAGATTGAACCTCCCCCTTAAAGGTGTCCCACATCTTTCTTGGGAGGGGTCGGATTTCTTACCGGGTGTGGTGGGAATGCGATGACTCATCTGCATCGTTCTTCCTGGATGGGTGGACAACACGGTGGGATACCTCTGTAGAAGGGCGCGGAGCTCCTTTTGCTGTTTCTGGATTAGGTTCTTCCTTAGATGTAGCAGGGGCATGGGTTCCATGTCGCCCATCCAGGGTCCTAGTTCCGGCTCGGGCACGATCGGCATCATGAGGAGTTGTTCCCAAGTCCTCCACCTTTTCAACAAGTTTACGTGATAAATCTGCAATTCTTTTGCTTGCCTGATAGTTGCACCTCGTAGTCGACGTCTCCGACCCGGCGTAGCACCTTAAAGGGCCCCTGCCATTTAGCCATCAGCTTGGACTCTTTGGACAGTAGTAAAAGCAACACCTGGTCCCCTGGCTCAAAGGTACGCAGGCTAGCCCTGCGGTTATAATATTGCGCCTGTTTCTCCTGGGCTCTAGTTAGGTTAACTTGGGTGAATTCCCCCAATTTTTGAAGCCGCTCCCTGAGTTGGATTATATATTGTATGGAGCCGGGGCCCCATGTCTCTTGCTCCTCCCATGTCTCGCGTAAGACATCCAATATTCCATGGGGTTGCTGACCATATAGAAGTTCGAAAGGGGAGAACCCAGTAGAGGCCTGCGGGACTTCCCTGATCGTGAATACGAATGCAGGGAGGAGCCTATCCCAGTCCTCCTCCACAAACCGGCAGAGCATAGATTTTAACATCCTATTAAAACGCTCTATCAGCCCATCCGTCTTAAGGGTCTTAATATTTAACAAGCGGCATAGCTCTGCCATTAGCCAGGAGGTCACGTTCGTACCCTGGTCCGTCAGGACCTCATGGGGAATTCCCATTCTCGAGAAGATTTTTATCAGTTCCATGGTGAGCGTGGGGGCGGTGGTATTCCGCAGAGGGATGGCCTCTGGGTAGTGGGTAGCATAGTCTAGGACCACCATGCTATATTGGTGCCCGCTTCTTGATTTCTCTAGAGGTCCCACAATATCTAGTGCGATTCACTCAAATGATACCCCCACCACGGGCATCAGTATGAGCGGGGCCTTGGGTACTTTCCCTGAGGCCGTCCTCTGGCAGGCCGAGCAGGGCTGACAGAAGTCTTTTACGTCCCGGTGTACCCCTGGCCAATAAAATCTCTGCAAGACCCATTGCAGGGTCTTCTCATGTCCCAAATGTCCAGCCCAGGGGTTGTCATGGGCCAGCTCCAACACCGCCCTCTGGTGGTGCGTTGGGACTAACAACTGCTTTATCTCCCCCTCCCCCCGGGGTCTTCTATTACCCGATATAGTCTCTCGGCATGTACCTCAAAGTGTGGCCCGCTGTCCTGGGTTGTCGAGGGGTCCCTCTTTCCATTGGATGCGTAGTCCCAGGCTCTGGAGGGATGAGTCCGTGCGTTGCTCCTCGAGGAAGCCTCTCCCCTCCAGTACCTCTTCCGGTACGAGGTTCCAGCTGGGCGGATTTTCCCCACTGCATTTTGGTCTGAGTTCTGGCGGCCCCTCCCGGGCTGGACCCCATTTGTTCAGGCATGCTTGCTGGCCTCTAATCTGCTTCTGCCAATCGCACCAGATGCGCTGAAAGCCGTTTTAGTCCCGCCCCAGGATAATGGAGTAAGCCAGCTTTGGCACCAGGGTGACCTGGCACATCATCTCCCCCTCTTCCTCGGCCAGACAGACCCATGCTGTCAGGTACTCCTTCACCTCTCCGTGTACGCACTGCATGCGTACCGGAGTCCCCATCACCAGAGCATGCTTTACCAAGTCCGCCCGGACCAGGGTCTGGCTGCTCCTTGTGTCAACTAAGGCATCCGCCATCGTGTCCTCGACCCGTATCTTCACTAGGATCCTCCCATTTCTTTCTAGCCCCACTCAGCTTACCGTCAGTGCTTGCCCAAAGGAGCAGTCCATATATGGGCAGTCCCGCCTAAAATGCCCCTCGTGGCCGCACTCAAAGCATAGATTCTTGTGGTCTGCCTTCCCTGTTAGCATCAGGAGGTCCTCCTCCAGCCCCTTTTGGGGGGCCCAACCACACAGGTGCCAGTTGCCATCGTTCTTTTCTTCCACCAGTCTTGGCGGCAGATTTTCCCGGGGTCTCCTCACCCTTCCGGAATCCTATTGTTCCCCTCTGAGGCCAAGGCATCTCTCTCTTTACTTTCCCCCTCTCTTTGGCCCCTTTGGACTCCAGGAAGTCTTTCATGAGGCCCACTGCCTTGTTAAGGGAGCTGGGGTGACGGCACCGGACCCACCATTGCCCCCTGTAGGTAGGATCTGTGTAAATTGCTCCAGATAAACCATCTCAGCCACTTGCACCCCGGTTTTCTGATCTCGGTTCAGCCACCACTGGCCGGCCTCCTGGAGCCTCTGGGCAACAGCCCTCGGTCGGGCGCTGGGCGGGTATCGTTCCTCACGAAATCTTTGTCAATGGGTCTCAGGTGTGATGCCTAACTGATCAAGGATTGCTTCCTTGACTTTGTGATAGTGTAAGGCATCACGAACCGAAAAACTACGGTACACTAACTGCGCGGGAGAGGTAGGGGCCAAGATGGTGGCCCACTGATCTTCGGGCCAGCGAGTGGTGGCCGCCACCCTTTCAAAGGTTACCAGGTACGCTTCCGGGTCATCTGTCGGCCCCATCTTCGTGAGACATATCGGTAACTGGGCCCCACTACCAAGGCCGGCCTCCATCGGTCCTGCAGGTCCTGGCCCCGCGGTTCCTCCCGCCGCATGCCTCTGGAGCTCGTACAACTCCCTTATGAGTTGTCTCTGCTGTTCTTGCGTCTGCGACATCAGCTGTTGAATCAGCTGTGTCTGCTGTTGATGATTCTGTCTCTGATTCTCCGCCATCCACTCTAGTAATTTGGGGGTCTCCATTGTGGTCACTACCCCCTTCCTCCGTCCAGTTTCCTTAAACAAAAGTTTAAATCACTCCTTTTTTTCTAGTTCCCTTTCTCGTCCCTCACTTCTGGCCGGGGATTGAGTGCCCACGTTCTCCGCTATGTGTTGCCAAGCAGGAGGAAGCCCCTTCCAAAGGTCCATTCTCCGCCTCCCTTCTCCCCTTCCCCGTCACTCTGCCCTCCCGGGCGACTTCACATATGTCCCTATTAGCAAGGCTGCAGAACTGCCGCCTGGACGACTAAGGCCTTTGGGGCCAGTAAATAACTGGGGACTGTAGGGGGGCTCGATAGGCGGGCCCATCCTCATTCCGAGCCCCAACTCAGGGCCCTAAGGACCGGGAATGGGTTCCCCAGTCCAGTTGTTGGGGTTGAGACCCGTAACGCACCAACCCATGGGCTGATCCAAAAGCCACGCCCTGGGTCACTTCCTACCTTCCTCCCCTCCTCACAGTCACTCTTCCCTGCTCTGCCATGTGACCTCCTCTGGCTGCAGTGGCACCTCTTTTAAATGTCCCGCTATTCCTGCGTCTGACGTGGGGAGGGCCGTGCTGCCGCCTTTGGCCCCTCCTCCTTGCAGCTCTCTGGTGCATTTGCCCGCGCCTGCCTCCCCACCAGCTGCGGGGCAAGCGTGACCAAGCTGGGGTCAAGCCGCCGCCCCCGCTTCTTCCCCAACCGCCGGAGTCGGCGCGGCCGGCAGACGAGGTGGCGGTCTGCACCCATCCCCCTCTCCAGCAGCTGCAGAGCATGCGCGGCAGATCTGGAGCTGGGGCAGTGCGGCCACTTCTCCCCAGAACACCGGGGAATGTCTTAAAAATCAAACAAACATTAAATACTTGAAGTCCAAATGGATTTAAGGAAGCGTTTTGGATCAAATTAAATGTTTTGTTCAACTTCAAATATTTTTTTTAACTTTTCAAGTGACTGAAAAGTTCAAAAAAATCATTTATGGTTTGACATGAAACTTTTTTTTCTGATTTTTTTTTTCCAGAATTGCAAATAAAACAAAATCTTTTTGATCCCACAGTAATTTTTGTAGATTTTGATCAGGTCCCAGATTGATAGAGAAGCTTGTAGAGAAAGTCTGAAAGCAAGGCTATACAGCACTTCCTCTTCAAGAATAATCTTACTGTTTTAACATTGTTGGTTGAAAAGTCAGCTGATTATGTGAGAACGCTTGTGTGGGTGCATTGGGTTCAAATAAAGCTGGTGTGAATGGTTAGCTTCTTGTCTTTGGCATTATTTTTGTACCATTAGTTTAACTTATATTTCTTTCCTTGTTATGTATTGGCTCAAACCTGCATAAGATAATTGGAGTTGAGGGTACTGCAGTTCAAGAGTAGGTATCAAGTGATTAGCATGGGAGTGGCTAGGAAACTGAAAGAAATTGTCAGAGAGTGAGTGCACTAATCAGAGCTGTACTCTGCTTGAGAGTTTTTTTATCACAGCTCTTAAAATTTCATGTTTAGTTTTTTTTTCTGCCTTGAATAAAAACTAATATAATATAGGTTTTTCTAAGTAGAAATATAATATATATTTTTCTAAGTAGAAAAATATAGGCTAATATAGGTTGGACTTCCCTGGTCTGGCACCCTCTGGACCTGACCGGTCCTGGATAAGGGATTTTGCCAGACTAGTGGAGGTCATTTCTGGCCTCCCTGCCACTGGTCCCCCCAGCTTTGGCCCAGCTGCTGGCCTCCTGGATAGCTCCTCTCATGCTGCTGGCCTTACTGCCCTGCTTTCCCTGTCGGGAAGCCCTACTGCTGGTCCCACTGCTGGCCCCACTGGGCTCACGACACCCTGCACAGTCCCATTGCCCTGCACCAGGCTTCCAGCCCCACTGGGCAGTCCTGCTGCTACATGCTGGGCTACCAGCCCCTACTGCTCACCCTGCTGCCACAATCCAGGCTTCCGCTGCCCTGCCAGCCCCCAGTGCTTTCAGTTGCCAGTCCTTCACTGGGACGAGTTTTTCATCCCAGAATACTCTGAATCATGGAATGCAGGAATTTGAACCACTGCTTCCCACGCTCCAGGCAGATAGAGAACAAAAGCCTTATTAAAAAATATGACTCTGAGAAATATTTCAGCTTTGACAAAATTCTATTACATCGCAGATGTTCTGATAAGCACTAATGCTTGTGTTAAATGTCTGAATAAACCCAGAATATATTTGATGGTTCCTGAAACTGAAAGAAATTCAGACTGAGTTGGAGGCTCTTAAAGAGAAATGTTCTGTCTTCTCTCCTGAAAAACATGACACCTGAATGCTTACAAAGTACTGTATTTTAGGAGTAGGCCCCAGATATGCTTTTTAATTGAAACATTTGTAAAAAGATGTTGGAAGTGTTCTAAGCCAGACTATGGTGAGTTTTTAAATTACAGAGTCTTTTGGTGAGAAATAGTTAAAGGTAAATTGCAAATATATTTGAAAGGAAAAAAGAAAACTAAGTAGAAAAAGGTATTTCAAAACAAAATATACAAAAATAATTAATTTCAGTGCTTTCCTGAAATCCGGTGGTGGTTTTTCACATGTTTAAGGATAGAATTATTGTTGTAATGTCGTATCTTCTTATCCATCCGCAAAGGCATAATAAGTGTACAAGCTCCCTCTTTTACTTTAATTATTCCTGACCTCATTGACACTCACAATGGAAATACAGATTGAGTTCTTGGCAGGTTAGCAAAGAGAAACTGATTTTTCATTTCCGTTTTTTGTTTTGTTTTGTTTTGTTTTGTTTTGTTTTGTTTTTTGCTTAATAAGCTCTGTTTTAAAAAAAAGTCAGTTTTTGTGTGAACAATTAAATGTTACTATTTAGAGGTCTAGCAACCTTGATGTGCTCACAAGACAGATAGTTAGATGCCTAAGGTAACCTTTTTTGCCTGAAACATAGAGACCAAGCTCACAATGTAAAGTATCTTATGAGTTTTGTACTTTGTGTAGGCTATACTAGTATAAAGTAGATGGCAAATGCCGCTCTACACGAGGCGTAAAGCAATGGAGATTGGACCCATAAGTTTTTACAGCCAGAAGGGGACCATTACAATAATCTAAGTTGACCTTCCATATAACATAGCCAAAGAACCTCATCCATCAAAGATATTTAAAAGCTGTAATATCCAAAAGTCTAGCTTGTGCAGTTCTTTACTGGTCAAGCTTGACTAGAAAAAATATTTAACGTGATAAAAAATTGTTAATTATTCACTTCTATGTTAGAGGTTTCCATGCTGTCGTGCAGGTTGGTTACTATACTAATGAAAATTAAATCCATATTCACATAATGGGTTACATAGGAGGGTTACATAGGAATTTGCATCAACTATGAACTAAAAACATATTACTATTTGTATTTCTATGCTTACAGGAGGGATAACTATATTTCTATGCTTACAGGAGGTTTAAAAAGAGAAAAGACTGCCAACAGATTAGGGCTAAAGTCTAATGTCAGTTACAAAACTACTGAATTGTTGTCCATTCCCTCTGGGGCACCTGGCATTGGTTACTGTCAGAAGACAGGTTACTGGGCTAGATGGACCTTTGGTCTGACCCAGTGTAGCTGTTCTTATGTTCTAATTTTAGAAATTGAGCTTTGGGCACTTCAGGGCAAGGGCTAGTCTTCATGTATATCTGTAAAGAGCCAAACATGTTTATGACATTAAAATAAATTATGATTAATAATCCAATCACTTTTCATTAAAATGGACAAGATATTGGGTAATGGGAAGAAACATTCAACACAGATTTGTGAGAACTGAAAGAATAAGGTGGATAACAGTGACAATAATCATTGTTCACATTACAACATTAAGGATTACAACAGACCAGGTTGTGAACCCCTTATCTGCAGTGGTGAGCTGTTATTCACACGGGAAGTCTAATTTCCTTTTTACAAGGCCATGTCAACACTACAAGACAAGGTCAACTATATTAAGGTTAAATTTTTAGTACCAGATTTTCTGAAGTTGAAGACCCTTTCTTACCTTCTGCAAGTATGATTAAGGAAATATTAGATAAGGAACTTGAAACATATTACTTTGTGAAGAACCTTTTAATTGGTTCATGGAGGTGTGAGATTAGAGGAGATATACTAGGCTGTACTATTGATGATGTATTGGTGCCAGGTCTTGAGAGCTGTGGGGGTCTTGTAGTAGTTTATGCTTTTCTTAAAGCCCCAGATGCTGGAATCGAGAAATTGCATGAGAATCCTTCATTAAAAGCTGATCAGCATAGTCTTCTAGCCTTTTGGCTTGTGGAGAAAAACTTGAAAACACAAAGCAAGTGCATCCTAAAGGTTCAGAAGCTAACAGGCAAATAGAAAGAACCAAGTGCAGTATTTTAAAACAAATTCACAAGATTATTTTTTTAAGCAGCCTCATGATTTTATGTAGCCTGGCCCATAATTTTGAATGTGTGATGTTGGAAGTACTGGTGTTGTTCAGTAGCACATTTATTTCTTATGTTATCTCCAAATATTTATAGAAATCTTTTTGGTGGTGCAGGCAAAGATACAAGAGCAAGCAACAGAATTTTTTGTGGTAGCACATACTTTAGTATGGGTGCATCTACACAATAGCGTTATTTCGGATTAACAGCTGTTATTCTGAAATACAATGAAAGCATCTACACAGCAATTCCGTTATTTTGAAATAAATTCAAAATAATGGATGGCTTATTCCAACTTCTGTAAACCTTATTCCACGAGAAATAACTCCTCTTCCGAAATAGCTATTTTGAAATAGTGGTAGTGTGGATGTTCCAGTGCTGCTATTTCGAAATAGCTCCTCACCAGGGCCATTCTAAGTAATTACTTCCCAGTGCTTCCTGGGGCTCTAAATTGAGGTAGCGTGTCCACATTAGGGGAGCCTGCCTCAGACTAATTTTGAGGCTTTTGTGCTATTTCAAAATAAGCTATTTCAGAGTATTTCTTCGGGAATAGCTTATTCTGAAATGACCGTGCAGTGTAGATGTACCCTATAATAAATGGCAAGAAGCTACAATTCCTGAGAGAACAGTATCAATACGATTCTATTTTCTGATTTTACCTTTTTCATTAGGTTAGACGTTCCTTTAGATTGAGCTTTGTTAGAGCAGTAGTAGCCAAAGGCAGTTGGTTCAAGATGAGACATCATAAAATCTGGAAGATATAAAGGGAAAAAAACAATAGAGGAATGACAAAAGCATGTTGTTAGTTTGTAGCTGAATTTGTTCATAGTAATGTAGCTAGATGTAATATCTGAACAATGTGTCCAGACAAAAATTTCAAACAATAAGGCTGACTGTTTACTCTGTGCTTTGTGTTAAAGATAAATGAGTTCTCTGCTGTCACCATGGCTTGTGTTGTTGTGAAATTAAACCAGAGCCTGTCATTCCCAACATGCCTAAACACTGTAGAATTTTCAAACAAATAGCTTCAGACAAATATTTTTTGTGTTTATTTTTTACTAATCTGTAATGGTTTTAATGCAGCTGAGAATATCGAATGAAGATAATCCAACACATGACCTGTAGTTCTCAAATGCTTTAATTTTTGAGTTTGGTTGAATTTCTGTAAATATTAATCTTCCTTTTAAAGAACTACATATTTAAACTTTGGAGTTTCCCAATGTTTTAATTTTATAACCCCATGCTAATGCAATGTTATGAAATGTATTCTAAAAATCACACAAATCAGGAAGTACACAATTATGGAATGGTAACAGGTCTTGGGTCCCTTCAGTGGCCGGGCATGGGCCTTCTTCTAGTCCTGTCTCAGCATAGAGTAAGGGAATTCTGGAAAGTGCCATTTCCAGTGGAATCCTGGGAAGTGTAGACTGTTGCAAACCACACTGGGAAGGACTGCCAGTAAGCAGAAGGAACAGCCTCTTCTCAGCATGCAGAAACATCAGAATGAGGTAAGAAGTGGACTGGGGATCTTCCATTCAAACAGCTGAGGAAACATTATAGGACAAGCTGTGGATAGGGGAGTGCGAAGGGTCAGGAATCCTAGTGATAGATTTTTAAAGGCCTAATCCAAGAGATGGAAGGCTGTAGAGCAGGATAGTAAGAGGGGTCCTAAGGGAAGAGGTGATGACAACAAGAAGAGGTTCTTCAGATAACTCAGACAAAATATAAATATCAATGCTTTTCACTCTGGGGTGTTGAAGAAATCTCAGAACCACTGTCAATAATATCTGAAAACTCAAGCATGACAGAAGAGGTCCTGGAGGACTGGAGAAGGGCTGGCACAGTGCCCATCTTAAAAAAATGGAGGACTCAAGGAATTCAGCCTTATTTTAATTTTCCCTTTAAAAGAACTGCATAGTTATACTCTGAGAAGTACTGGAGCAATGCAATTTGTGACTATCTGGGGGATGATAGGATAATCCCTAGCAGCCAGCATGGATTTGCTAAGAATAAAACACGCCAAACTGGCTTGATTTCCTTCTGAGACAGGACAACTGGTTTGGTGAATTGGGGGAATGTGGTGGATATAATACACCCAGAATTTAGTAAGCTTTTGGCACAGAATCAAATGACATTCTGATAAGTAAGCTGAACAAATGCGGTTACTACTAAGTGAACATATAAGTGGTTGGACAGCCACAAACAAAGAATACCTATTAATGGAATAATGTCACATTAGAGGAAGGTTTCAATGGGGTTCCAAAGAGATCTCTTTTGGAGCTGGTATTTTAAAATATCTGTATTAATGATTTACGTTGCAATAGAGAGCATGCTGACCAAATCCGAAGATGACACAGGACTGGGGGGAATGAACTGACATGACTTCTGAGGACAGAGCTAAGCTTCAGAGGGCTCTTGATAAATAGGAATACTGGATTATGGGCAACAAGATGAAATTCCATGAAGGCCCTGTATTAGGGAAGAAAAACAGAAAAGGAGATAACTATCTTGTTAGCAGCACTGCTGGGAAGAATCTGGGAACTGTAGTTGATCAAACCCAACAAGAGTCAGAAATCTAATCTGTTGTGCCCTTCCCATCCCCCAAAAAGGAAATGCAATATTAGGGTATATCAACAGAGGCACAGCTTAGAAGTCATGGGAGGTGATTGTACCACTCTACTCAGTGCTGGTTACACCACCGGTGGAGTAATGCATCCAGTTTTGGTCATCACTGTATAGAATGGATGTGGAGAAACTGAAAACGATCCAGACAAGCGACAAAGATGGTCAAAGGGATGGAACTGGATATGTTCAGTTTGGAAAAGAGGAGCTTAATGAGGCTATGTCTGGACTGCAGAGTTTTTCCGGGATAGGTCCAGGGAATGTGACCATATTCTTTCAGCAACCCTGTATTCCTCATTTTATGAGGAATAAGGGATTTTCCAAAAGAGGAGGTTTTTCCACATTTGGCCCCCTATAAACGGGCCAAATGTTGGAAAAGCCTCTTCCGAAAAAAGAATCAGAAAAAGATACACAAATTGTGAATCGCAATTTGTGTATTTTTTTCCAAAAAAACTCTGCAGTATAGACATAGCCTGAGACGAACATGACAGAGGCATTCAAATACTTGAAAGACTGCCATAAAAAAGACGGAGAAAAGTTTTCTATTGCCACAGAACACAGGACAAGAGATGATGGGCTCAAACCACAGCAGAATAGATTTAGATCAAATCACAGGAAAATCTTCCTAGCTGTAAGAACAGTAGGGACAATGGAACAGATTGTCTTGGGAGGTTGTGGAAGTTCCTTCACTGGAGATTTTCATATATTAATAGAACTCTCATCAACTGCAAATAATAATAATAATAATTAATTAATACCAATAATTAATAAAATAAAAATTTACACTTACTTTATGATATCAAATCTCTGCCCAGCCTCTTCCCCACCTCCTCTCCCAAGCACATCTTGTCCCTGCTCCTCTCCCTCCCTCCAACAGCTGATTCATGGTGTTCAACCTCTGGGAGGAAGGGGGGGGGCAATGGTGTAGCATGAATCATCAGATTCATGGTGCTCTGGAGGTGCTAGAAGGGTGGGGCAGGAGTAGGTAAATGCAGGGTCCCTCGTGCATGAGAGGTATGAGGGAAGAGGGTAGAGAAGAGGTGCACGGGCTGCCCATGGAACCCTGAGGGGTTCCTTTTGGTTCGCGGGCCACAGGTTGCGAGGAGAAGCAAAGCAAGTGAAAGAAGATGCCATGGTCAAAGACAGCATTAAAGATTTTCAGATGGGTAATGAATACTAGCTTTTATTTTGGGGATTCATTCAAGAGGTTTCAGAGATGGTGGAAGGAAGCCATCCATTATTAACAGCAAGATTAAGTCACATGCTGGCAGGGAAAAATTTTCTGAGTTGCGTGGCTTGGGAAAAAGCTGAAAGACTTCTAAGGAACTCTGCATTACTAATACTGCAGGAATGTTGCATGTGGGAAAAGATGAAGGGTGACATGAATATGTTTACAACTCCTAGAGAGGCAAGACATTGTGGTTTAACTGGAAGTCTAAATTCTTCAACCAGAAGGATATGAGTTACTGTGCAGTCATAATGATGAGGCAGTCTCCAAGAGGTATCAGAGGAGAGAATAAAGCAGTGATGGTATAAAGGTAAAGCCCAGTTACAGGTATCCAAAGTGTATCAATTTTGTTTCCTTGAACATGATGATAATATTTGTATTGGATGCTGTTGTTATGCCTTAATTATTTATAGTGTTTGAAAAAAAGATTAGTGTGATAGTGAATTAAGGACTTGATTCTGCAAACAGGTGCTTAAATTCATGCATTTTCACTGAAGCGACATATTTGGGCCAGGCTGCTAAATTCATACTAATCTCTAGGCTCATTTTTTTTAAAAATCGTGACCTGATTTCTGTTGGACATAGATACATAACCTGTAGGTGCCTATTTGCATCTTTGAGTCAGGGCTGGAATAAGAAAAGGGTTTTGGGGACTGGCAGCCCAGGCCCCCAGGATAAGTGGGGCCCCCTTAGCCTGAGACCCTGAGCTGCAATCCTGTAAAGCCTCTGTGTTCCTGGCCAACCCAGCCAATGATGAGCTCCATGCATTGCCTTTCCTTCCCCTCATCTGGGCTGGAGCTGCACTGTCAGGAGAGAAGGGAAGCTCTGTCCTTGCGCTGTCCTTGCCTGGAGGCTTTGCCCCAGGGAATTGTGGCCAATGGAAGCTGTGCAGGCAACTGCAGGGCAACGCAAGTCACCAGTCCTCCCTGTTGTGTAAAACCTCCACCCAATGCAGTATAATGTGAATGAAAGATGTAACTTTTTTGTATGGTAAGTCATGTCAGTTTCAGCCATTGCAAGTCAGGTGGTTCTCTGCTATTGTAAGCCATGTAACTCTCAGTTGGTCTAAGTTATGTCAGTTTCTATTGTAAGCCATGTAACGTTCATATCATGTTTCAAGATCTGCGACTTTTTGCAAGTTTTGTAACTTCCAGCTATTGCTTGTACAATCTTTGAGCTCTGTAATATTCTATTCTATGATAAGGGAGTGTGTGAGTGTGTGTAAGTGTTGTGAACACGGTGTGTAAGTGGTATGAATAAGGTAATATCTGCACCTTTGTGGGAAGAAGCCATGAGGCTACAGAGAGGAGCCAGGGGCTAGGTGGAGTCTGATGTTATCTTCGCTTGCACATAAGAAAGACAAGAAACAGAGATGCAGCGAAAATGAAAAGAAAGAATTAATATGCATGAGGAAAATGAGGTCTGGGTGGGCCTCTCGGTGACGGACACAGAAAAAGTACTCAGTGTACATTACAGGGGCTGCCCAGTTCAATAAAGAGAAGAGAGCATGCAGACCATGGGTCATACAATCAGGTCGTCGGCCCAGATTGGTGACTGCAGCCAGGCACACCGAACCCATCATGCTTGGCTTCTTCTGCTCTCTCTGTACAACTCAGTGGATGTGTAAGTGTCTGAGTGTATGAATCAAAAGACAGGACTATGCAGCACTTTAAAGACTAACAAGATGGTTTATTGGGTGATGAGCTTTCGTGGGCCAGACACACTTCCTCAGATCAATTTGTGAATGTGTGTGTGTGTGTGTGTGTGTGTGTGTGTGTGTGTGTGTTTGAAGGAGTTCCATTCCCTTTTCACTTGATCCAATAGTGGTGTTGAATAAATCAATATTGGTGTAACCCTGGGTTGGTCTCCAGTGAGATTAGGTAACACTCCCCACCAAACAGGAGTCCCACACCAGTGAGCGCTTATGCGGCCACCCAAGAGAGATTCAAATACCTGATTAGCAGAGTGCCCACAGCTGGCAGCAGCCAGCAGCACGTGTTTCTACTAGTGGTGCACAGCCACACATGCTGTGGTGCACAAAAACTTTATTCTGCACATAGATGGAAAAAATTAGAGGGATGATTGCCCCTCTCCTCAACCACTTGCCTCAGCCCTGAGCACCCTCCTGTACCCTAAGTCCCTAACTCCCTCCTAGACCTCACACCCCAACCCTGAGCCCTCTGCTGCATGCCAACTCCCTCCCAGACCCTATACCCCTACCCCATCTTCCTGTTTCCACTCACCAAACCCCTTGGCCCCAGCCTGGAGCCCCATTTTGCACCCCAAATGCCTCATTCCCAGCCTGAAACTCTGAGCCTACACTGCCACTTGGAACCCTCAGTCCCCCAGAACCACTCCTCCCTCAACCTGCATACTCCTCCCCCACACAGAACTCCTAATTTTTGGCCTCACGCTGGAGCTTAGGAGGCCTCACAAAATCTAATAGCCCCAGGCTCTCAGAAGAACCAAGACAGTCTCCCAGGATAGGATAATTTTGCTAATTGTACTTGCGTACCTAGAATTTGTAGGGTATGTTGATTGAACCGTAGCAGTACTTTAACTGGATGCAGAGGGAGCACATGGCTCTCACGGTCAATGATGCATGCACCCTTGCTTCATGTGCCCTTGTTTTACAAAAATGTCATTTTCGTAAATGGTAGGAAAAAATGCACGTGGATGGAAACTAGCTGAATTTGGCAACCTTGAACATGGGCAGCGGTAAACAGAATGGCTCGTGGTCCACACAGAACCATGATGGGCCTCATGTGTCTCTCAGGCTGCAGGTTGCCCACCACTGACGTAAAGTGTTTCATTTGAAGATGTATAGTGTTATTTTAAACATATATTTCTCTATAAGGAGTATGGAAGAACTGACTTCATTTTGCCTTTTTGCATGCATTGTCTCTTGCTTTAAAATATCCAGATAATAAAGTTTTTTTGGCAAATTGATATAGAACTTTGCATAAATATTTTTTTCTGATGAAGCATTTTAAAAAGACAAGGCGTTTATGCAAAACCTTTTTTTAATTTCAGCAGTGTATTAAATTCAGTTGATAGGAAATTGCAGGATTTTTATCACTTGCACATACTGATATTTTTTTAAAAGCAAAAAATATATTATTTCATTACCTAATGACAATGATGATCTTTCTAAGGTCAAAAACTAGAAATGCAAAGGCAAATGAAACTAATAATAATAGAAAGCATGCCTATGGGATAACAATATGGAAGTTCCTAGTGATATGTCTCAGAAGTGCAGTTCTGATATTTTCTGAGTTTGACCTTTAATAGTCAACTAGATCCATGTTACTACATTCAGTTGGACTGTTTAAAACAAAACAAATAAAAAACACTATAGAAAAGCTACCATACAGTGTGGATTTTTTTCCATTTAATTTCTATAGAAACCTGTTGGTTTCCCTATTTGTAAATTCCATAGGACTTTTCCACAATGGAAACCATATTTTCAGATAAATTGTATCTATTTCTGACAATTTATTTTTTGTTTTTAACACTGAACACTTGTATGGCTTGCCATGTTAATAGAATAATGCAGATTTGTATAGTGTGAAAATAAAATGAAATCATCCACTTTCATCATAGAAAAATACATATATGAGCACATAGTAAATCTTCAGTTTGTACTGATCATTTTATGCAAATCAGATCTGCTCCAGAAGTTCCTGGCAAGCTATGAATATGTCCATCAAGGGAGGAAAATTGTTGCCACTGCAGCTATATTATGCTAGGTACTTGGCAGAGATAAATCTGCATAGCTCCACAGAAGTCAGAGCATTTCAACCAGCTGAACCTCTCGCCAATTATGAGGGTCTAAAACATCCTGTCCAATGTTCCATGAAGTGCTTCTGTGCCCTCCTTCAATGTGTTTGCTCATTTGGATGATTCTCCTATGGTGGTTTATTTTTTTGTTTTGTTTTGTTTTCCTGAGGGGTCAGAAGGTGATGCAATTTGCTTTTTAAATGTTTTTAAAAGCCCTGACCATCTCCATGGTAGAATCTCAATGGCTTGATAAGGAGTATAGTACCAAAATTATAGTAAAACAGAGAAGGCAGTATGTAAACAGAAGGAAGATTAAGTTTAAAACCAGGAGTGCTTTATTAAATCTGTGATGCCTAAACATTGTCTTCTCCTCCCTTGTTAAGGAGGGGGGAAAACACATGATTTTGCTGTCAGCAGGGCTGGATTAACCCTTCTGGAGGGCTTGGGATATTAGATTTTGTGGGCCCTGATATGCTCAGGGAGGGGAGTCTAGGCTGGAGCACAAGGTTGGAGTGCGAGAGGGGGTGAGAACTCTGACTGTGGATACAGGGTCAGGAGCGGGGCCAGGGATGAGGAGTTTGGGGTTCATCAAGGGGCTTTGGGCTGTGGCCCAAGGGTTTGGAGTGTGGGGGCAGGGGAAGCAGGGTCTGAGTGGGCATTTGGAAGGGGGCTCAGGGCTGGGTCAGGGGTATGGACCACTTATCTGAGGCAGCTCCCCTTTGGTGGTGCAGGCCTCAGGGAGAGGGTCAGTGGCTCTGCACTGCGTTTGTGATTCCCAGGCAATGAGAGCTTCAGAGGCGGAGCTAGAAAGTGAGGGAACAAGGTGGACTGAGATTCAGGGGCTTGCAGCTCCAGCCAAATGGGGGTGGGGAGGAAGAGCATCACACAGAGCAGCGTCTCCCCTGACTCACAGGCAGGGCTGGAATGCAGGAGCTTTAGTTGCTACAGCCTGGGCCCTGCAAAATGATCTTGTGGTGGGGTCACCGTAGCCAGGAGCCCTGGGCTGCAGCCCCTAAAGCCTCTTTCTTAATTCAACCCTGGATGTCAGTTTAGTGTCTGGTAAATGAAACTGATGGCAGGATTCTCAGTACTAGCATACACATTCTATGTCAGCATGGGGGCTCCATATTATTGGTCCACTTAACTCTCAGCAGTATGGCAGCTGTTTCCCAGCAGTGACATCTTGGCAAATCTATGTTACAACATAAACACTGAAGAATATTCAAGCAGAAACAATTCATATACTTTATTTTTATGTGCAGACTTAAAAATATATGACTGTGTGGTCCCAGTAATGCAAAGAAGACATAATGAACAAAGAAAAGTGTTGTCTGGTTTGCTTAAGTGATCAGATACTTTATAGTACTTTCGAGCAACCGAAACCTCTCAGACGGTTCTGTTCTTTTTTACTATGCAAAAAAGAGTGACTTGACTTTCAGTTCTGTGTAATGAATGGGATGAAATCAGTGCCAATGCCATTTTGATTAGAACCTTCATAATATTTGAACTAAATACAATTTTCTTCTACTACTAACCCTAATATAGAGTTATTTAAGGCCAGACCCATACTGGAATAAGAACCATGTTTGCTATGACAGCTTTGAAATGTGGTGGTTAGTGGATGGGCTATAGTTTCTTTACACATGGCCAAGCCTTCCAGAAATATACAAGAGCATGGGAAATATATTACATAAACAGTGTTGTTTTATTTAGAGAGAGTGATATGTTAAAGATGTGTGATGATGTTGTAGACAACTTAGGGAGGTAGGAAGTCTATACCAAGGTTTGTCTGGCAATCAACATGGGTCAGAGAAACCATGTGTAGTAGCATGGGACTCACTGCCACAGCGGCTTCTGCTGGTCTCTCTGGGAATTACCTCTGACTCCCCACAGGTCCCTCTCTTCTGGCTGGTGTCTCACCTGTCATCTCTCTGTGCCCTCTCCTCCCTCTGACTCAGGACCCACGTTGCTCCCAGGACCACAGCGTCCTCTTCAGGACACTGCACTCTGGCAGTGCCCACTACTCCAGTCTCTTACTCCCCCTTCCAGGTGTATCAGCAGTTCTGAGTCTCCCCCTCTACCACTGTGACCAACTGCAGCTTCAGTCTAGCCCCTCATCAAACCACAGTCTATAAAGACCACTTTTCAGTGTGGTAGCATGTGGTGCAAGGAGTAAGTAGAGGCCTACCCATTACTCTGGATCTCAACCCAGGGACCCTCTGGCAACAGCCTTGTCCTTCCCTCCTTCTCTCCCCTCTACTGCCTCTCATTCTCTGGACCACTTCACTGTGACTCCCTTGCACCCATCTTGGCTCTTGTGTCAAGGCCACAGCCTGGGAGGTTTCAGACCAGGGCCTCCCTCTCTAACTCTCATAAGCCTGCCTAGCACTGCTCTATCAAAGGGGGCTCTTGATTCCTGGGAGATGATACTACACCCTCACTTGTCAGGACTCAACTACCCTCTGCTCTGTTGAGCAGCTCCTTATAACCAGGCCACCCCAGCAAGCTGCCCTCTGGTTGACTCCTTATAAGCCTCTCCCTGATTGTCCAGGGCTCTGTTCAGGTTCCTTCCAGCCTGCTTTAACCCCTTCCCTGTAAGTGTGGGGCAACCACCCCCCTACATCACAGTGGAATTATATTAGCAACCACCTGCTTACACATACTTGCATATAGTATGGGTTGGATCCTTGTGTGAGCAGGGCCTTTAAACATCATCATGCATAGTGCCAGGACCTTAATTCTTTAGTTTCCCTGTCCACTAGGCTTCTCTATAGTGACTTGTTTTGGAAAATCGCTTGTTATTACAGTAGCAATTGTACATGATCCAGTGATACTACTAATGGGAGGGCTGCTGATGAAAACAATCCAATGTACTGACTTTTTCTAACCAGCATGTTGTTTATATTTTATCTGGGCAGGATTACATGATGTAGCAGTGAAAACACCAGAGATCAGTTCACTCTACTCAGGGGAACACCAGAAAATTCCCTGAATCCTTGCACCCCAGAAATATATTACAGGTTGAACATTCCAATCTGGGACACTCTGGTCTGGCAATATCTGTGGTCTGGCAGGGCCATGGATGTTGCTGGACCAAAGAGCCCTGGAGTAATGCAGGGGCTGGGGAGCCATGACGGGGCCAGGTGGCATCTGGGGAGCCCCTGACCTGGCCTGGAACCCCCAGCATCAACTGGGCCAGGCAGTGGCCAAGGAGCCCCAGCCCCAGCCAGGGAACCCCAGTGTCAGCGGGGCCAGGTGGCATCTGGGGAGCTCCCGCCCAAGCCGGGGAACCTGCGACATTAGCCGGGCCACGTGGCCAGAGAGTCCTGGCTCCAGCTGGTGAACCCCTGGCTGCAGCTGGGTTGCCTGCAACCGTGGCCCGGGCCAGGAACCCCAAGAAATCCCCAGTAGCTGGAGTGGAATGACTGGGCAGCCTCCGCCAGGGTACCCCCAGCTAAAGCAGGGCTGGTGGAGGTAGGTGGCCAGAATCCCCAGTGGCAGCAGGGTGGCCCTAGCAGCAGGGTGGGGTGGCTGGATGGCCGTGATTAGGGAACCCCTGGCGGAAGCAGGGCCTGTGGCAGGAACCTCAGAGAACACTCTCTGGCAGCAGGGCTGGCAGCGGCCAAGCAGGCCCTGCCGGGAACCCTGGGAGACCCTATGGCAGTGGGTGGGCAGCAAGATGGGGAGCCCTGCTGGGGACAGCGGCAGGGCAGGGAGGCCCAAGGAGAGGAGCCCAAGAGTGAGGCAGCCAGTGGGGGAGCACTGACCTCCCTGGATCTGGCAAACTTCCTGGCCCAGGACATCTCAGGTCCCGAGGGTGCCGAACCAGGAGGTCCAACCTCTATTTTATGCTACTCAAGACCTTCTATAACAATGCAAACTCATTAATTAGTTCACTAGTTTGTCAAAAGACCCTTTGTCATCTGACCAGATTCCCCTAAGCTTTTTAGACAAACTCATTAATAATATTAAAATAAGTTTAACTATGAAAAGTTGTAAGTGGTAGGCATAATGGTCAGATATAGTTACCTAAGAAATAAAAAGTAAAGACTCATTCTGAATTCTACACTTTATCAGACTCACCGCGATTTGACTCAAACAGCTTTTCACACACCTTTGGATGTGGCTGTAGGTTACAGTTCTTAATACATAAACTGAATTCCCTTCTCAGTTTGGGACCAATCTTCGTATTTTGTTTTCTCGGTATTTTTGTTGCCTTCAGAGTAGGTGGAGCAGGAGCGACGTAAAAATCTCATGTCCCTTATTTTGTATTTTCAATTCACGTTCCTGGAAGAATCCTGCCCAGATATTTCCTGAGTTTGATGGCAGCTGAACAAGGTTTTTAGAACCTACATTTTGTACTATGTTTCATGAATCATATCCCAAGTGCCTCGTGTGTTAGTGTTGATTGGAAGTGCCTGGGAACATACACAGACTGAAAGATTGTTGCAACTAAAGTTCTATTTTTCACCCACTTATGCTCAGTCTGGAAGATGACCTGCACAGAACAGCTGCTTGAAAAATGAGAAATGTGCTGGCTTCTAAACTGCTTAGCTGTTGTAATTTGAGTGCTAGCTTCTCCTTTCTGATTTTAAGTAATCCAGCGGTTTTTGTATGCTCATATGCATGTTTCTATAGCAAGACTGCTTTATTTACTGTTTTATTTACAGTTGGGCTATTGGTGTGCTACACAGTCTCTTATGAATGTGTACTACAGAGTGTTACTGGTTAACCATGTGGTTTGAAGCTGTATGCACTTTTCCATAGCTGATTTTGGTTTCTAATGTGCTCTGTATACATTATTTCAAAGCTTAACATTTACAGCAAGCCCTTATATACATTTTTCCATTGACAACAAGGGTGCTCACATGTTTTGTTTTAAATTTTATTTACCTCAGTTATGGAAAGTGGGCATCAACTATATTAGATTGGGTGTTTAAAATGAATAACAAATATTTTAAACTATGTGCACAGGAAGCTTCATGTCTTGAAAAAAGAGCTAAATCAAAATAAATTGTTAGCAATGAATAATCTGGCCATTTCCAATTAGGATATGTTGAAATTGACGATAGGACAAAGTAATATCTTTTATCTGTACTGAAGATATATTCTACCATTTATTATAGACTTGTTCTGTGCATGGTAATTGCCATTCACATCAACGAGTGGGGAGTCTGCATGAAATATCTGCACTGTAAGTGAAAGATGTACAAGCACTCAACTAGCTCATTACTCATGGAAGCACATTTTTCTTGAAATTGGGTAATTTAAGTCAGCTTTGTTCCATTAAAAATAAGCTTATTTTTACCAACAAATGACATCTACTGGGGTACTGTTTGTAATTTTTTTTTTTCTCCAACCAATGCTCTCCATCAAGATACTGGATTAATTCATAATGCTCAATGTGTAGGTCTGTAATACCAGGCCTCATTAAAACATCTTCAATAGTCAGCTCCCTGTACTGTCCTTGAGGGGCAACAATTTTCCCCTTGGTCCCATGGGTAGTTGTTTAAAAATGTTCATTGTATTTATAGTGAATTCCCATTTGTAAGTGTAGGTGCACTCTCTAGTATCTGGATTAAAAAGTGGTACTCATTTAGTAAGATTGTTTTTAAAAGATTTCTGCAGAATTTTTGGTGAACATTTCTGAAGAATCTTTCAAAATGTATTGCATATATCTGTTGGTACCATGTTCATTGGACTAAGTTCGAAACATAAATATACAATTGTATGGAAAATTGACTTAATACTGTGATGTAAAAGTCAGATAATGTACCAAAAACTGTTTTCCATGGGTTTCTATGGCATGTATTCTGTGTGCATGTGTGTCTCTAAATACATGCATGTGCTTTATATGGTTAAGACATAATTCTATCACTGGGGAAGGTCTTCTAAATAATATCTTTTATCTTACTGCTTAAAGCTCTCTTCAATTGCATCCTTGTCATGTTGACATTGTACAGTATGATTTTTCTTCACTGTTCTTGTACTGAATCATTTTCACATTCTCAATCGTCCTTGGTTGCATATAAGTACAACATAAATCTATTGGAAATCTGTTTGTAAAAGGAGCAAATAAAATCACTCTTTGTCTGTTGCTATAAGGCAGTATAAAACATAAAAACAATACAAATCAATAGTACGTGGGAGAATGTGTTCTTTCAGCACACGTTATGAAGTTGAACCCATTGTAACAACAGCACAGCATGACCTTTACACCAGAATGCTGCCAATATAAAATCTCAAGCAGATACTAAAACAAAATAAACTCTTATCTGGTAGCTGCACATTTCCATCATGAATTAGCCATTTCGTTAGACATGAAAAAGTGAATATATGTAGTGAAAATATAGGTCAGGACCTGGACATGATGCTTTGGGTGGGACAATCCATTACACTTATTCTAAAAAATATAATTACAAAAGTGCTTCTGTCTTAGAATTCAGAGTAACTTTCTGAGTGTCCCTTCAAGCGATGTGGGTAATTCAGTGATCACTTCATGGATGACATGGTACCCAGACTGGCTTCTCAGCACAAGAATCCATTGTAACAATGCTGATTATAATGGCAAAAGATTGGCTGTCCCAAGTATTTTAGAGTACATCTACACAGCAGCATTATTTCAGAATAACAAAATGCGTGTCTACACAGCAAGCTATTATTTCGAAATAATGTCAAGATGGAGGACTTCTTACTCTGACTCTTGTAACCCTCTTTTCACGAGAAGTAAGGGAAGTTGAAAGAAGAGTGTTCTTCCTTCAACTTCCTGCTGTATGGACAGCGCCAAAAGCCAAATTAAGCTATTTCAACTTCAGCTACGCAATTGACATAGCTGAAGTTGCATATCTTAATTTGACTTTTGCGCTGGTGTGTAGACGTGTGCTTAATGTTATAACTGGGCTGTAATAGGTATTATGAAAAACCTTCCTGGAGGCCCTGATTCAGCAAAAAGCTTTGGCATGTGGTTATCTCCAGTGGGTTTAAAACACTTTGCAGAATAAGAACAGACATAAACATATGCTTAATATTTTGTTGAACTGGTATTCTGGAGAGCATTCTGTCAACATATTAGTCATACATTTTATAAGTGTTGGTGGGATGCCTGTCGCTGCTTGGCTCAGAGGTTTGTCAAAGCATTATAGGAGCTCTTATCTCCAAGTCACTGATTCTTATCCACCCTAGTTCAGTAGAGACTAACAGGATTTACCATGTGACAGCTTTTCAAAGAAATAAATGGATAATCTTAATCCAGTTGCTAATGGACAACAGTCCAGAGCACAGTAACTACCACTACAATGACACTAAATATAATCTTTTGTGGACAGTCTCTGGAGAGACAGATTAAGGAATTAGAGGGTATTAGTGAGGAATTGCTAGGAATGCAAACAAATTGGGAGGAATCCCTGGAGACAGACGCTCTGCAAGTTGATCTTCTATGAATGATCCACGGTCTCCTGCCAGGTAAAATCTAAGGGCCAGATTCTAATGCTCTTACTTACACTGAGTTTCACCTTATTCCAGGACTCTCTTCCCATCTGCCTCCCTACATTCCCTGCTGCCAATTAAGAATAGGAGTTGTGAAACAGCCTGTCAGTAAATGGAGGATGAATATATTATTATCCACAGCGTCCATCTCATATTGTCATTACGGCAAGGAGGCATTTGAATGTCACTGCAGCTATGTAAACAATTCATCAAACTTCTGATGCATATATTCATGGAAATATAATTGTTTTCACTAGGCTTTTTTGGTAGTGCTTTCCCTGCTTTTGTGGGGGTGGTGTAGATTAGTATTCAGAACATAAACATATTTCCCATCCATATGGAAACATGATCATGACTCAGATCAGAATAAATATATCAAGGATATGTTATGTCTCTTGGTCCATTCACAATGCAGTGGCACCAAAGAGTTCCTGCTGGGTGGATGGATGAGACCGTAACTTCTTTAGACACAGAATGTGTTTATTTAATGTGTGTGTTTAGAACAACAGGGCCCAGATCTCAGAATACAACTTATCATGCTCCATCAGGGGTTTTCAAACTTCTTAGGCTGCAAACCCTTTCCAAATAATGTAGTTTACCACCTATTCCCATCTGAGATAGGGTCATAATTAGGGCCCTACCAAATTCACAGTCCATTTTAGTCAATGTCACAGACATAGGACTTTAAAAATAATACATTTCATGATTTCAGCTATTTAAATCTGAAGTTTCATGGTGCTGTAATCGTAGGGGTCCTGGCTCAAAAAAGGCGTTTGGGGAGTCCGGGTGGAAGGTTATTAGGAACAAGTTTTTGATACTGCTGTCTTTACTTCTGAGCTGCTGCTGGTGGCAGCACTTCCTTCAGAGCTGGGCAGCTGGAGTTTGGTGGCTGCTGGCCAAAATCTGGGCAGCACAGAATGGCAGGGTATTGTATTGCCATTATTATTTGTGCTGCTACCTGCAGGGCAATCAGTCAGCAGTTGCCACACTTCAGCTCCAGCTGACACCCAGCTCTGAAGGCAGCAGCTCAGAAGGAAGGGTGGCATGGCATGGTATTGACATCCGCACTTCAGCCCTGGTGTGGGTGGAGCATTGCCTTCAGAGCTGGGTGCCAACCAACAGCTGTTTCGCGCTGGCCTCCCAGATCTGAAGGTAGCAAAAAGGTAAGGATGATAGTACTGCAACCCCCATCAAATAACTTTGTAACCCCCCTCGCCATAACTCCCTTTTGGGTCAGAACTCCCCGTTTGAGAAACACAGGTCTCTCCCATAAAATCTATAGCTTAAAAGCACACAAAAGACCAAATTTCTCAGGGAGAAACCAGATTTCATGGCTGTGAATTTGGTAGGGCCCTGCTCATATACCTATGAGTAGTATGCCAAGTCTTACTACATAAAATGTGTTGTCTATCATTACAAGCTTTTTCTCACATGCCTGCTGACAATTATGTGTACCAAAGTTCCCTGTAAGCTGTGCACATGTGAGACTACTTAGGAGAAATTCAAATGCTGCCCAGATGATTAGCAGAGCACCCACAGCTAGGTTTTGCATTTCTATTGGTGGTGCAAATTCACACATGCCTTGGTGCACATAAAACATTTATTCACTCACGGATGGAAAAAAAAATCTGCACATGGATGGAAAGGATTAGAGGAAGCATTGAGATGTACCCCAGTTTGAAAACTGCTCTGCTACAAAAATGTAATAATGAAGTCCCAAACAGCAAAACCACAGGAGGCTTTGCAGCTCAAACCAGAATTTCCTTACAGCTTTACACTACAGCAGTGAGGGAGAGGGAGAGAGAGAGATGGTTGCAGGAGGCATAAGGGATCTGTCGAAAAAGGCTTTCTTTCTCGACAGATCCCTTTAGACTGCCGCTTTTTGCCGACAAAGTGCTGAGTCGGCAAAAAAGGCAGCCATTTTTATGCAAATTAAGCGCAGGGTATTTAAATCCCCGCTTCATTTGCAATGTCGACCTGTCTAATCTGCATCCCTCTGCCAACAGAGGGGATGCAGTCTAGACATACCCTGATGGTGCTGAGTTCTGGCTTCCCAGCCCTGCTCCTTTCACCCAAGGCCCCGCCCTTTCCAGGAGCGCAGAGCTGTTCGGCCCACTGCCATGGGTTATGTGGAATATTCCCTCCCCTCTCCAGTTGTGCAGTTGTCTAAGTAAACCATTGACTTTGGGTAATGGAGAGAACTAGGTCTTAATATAGTGTTGAGAGAACTGAATGAGTGGAATTCAAAGCTAATAGCTATCCTTGCTGCCATGAGAAGTTACTTGTGTTTTGATTTCTTGAAGCTAAAGAAGGAAGGCCCTGAGGGCAAAACTTTAGAATTCAGAAGTATACAGCTTTTCACAGTTAGCACAAGTTTTTTTTTATCTAGATGAATCTGAAATAACTAAAATAATTTTCCTGCACTGAAAATAAATGGTATGGTTCAGCTAAATAATAGAGGCCCCATATTTTTATTTAGTTCATATGGTCTGTTTACTTCATATATTTAAAGGGTTATCCTAGCAAATCTGCCAAAACAACAAAGGTTTTGTAGATCTATCATTACGGGACAATTTGTCTCTAAGCTCTGCAGAGGGAGCTAGTCATCCAGGACTTGTGAAAAGGGTTTGTTGAAATATTTTTGACAGAAAATTGGATTATACATTCAACAAAATGTTCTGTGGAAAGGGTCTGCTTTCTGCAGAAAATATCACTTTTTAAAAAACACACAAAGATTTTGGCTGATTTTTTTTTTCCAATGGAGAGTTGACATTTTCCCAGGAAACATCAACATAACATTGAAAAAAAATGGGGGTAGGGAGGAGACAGTTTCCAATCAGCTCTACTTGCATTGTTTTCTTGGAATTCTTCCATATAGGGGGGTCACAGTGGTGGCTGGGAATCACACCTGTAAAAGCACAGAGCATGTGTGATCTGCATGTGTGACAGCTATTCAGGTGGAAGTGCCTATGCATCTCTTAACCCCGGACTCTTTCTGCTGCAACTGCAGCAGCCCTTTACTTCACAGTGGGCCATACTGAGTAAATGAATGCTACCAATGCAAAATTTACTCAGTGAGCCCTTTTTAGAACTGAGGTTAAGACAGTGCCACAAAGCCCATTACTCATGGGGATCCCAATAGATTGGAGGAGTGAGGTCCCTGGTTCAAAATAATAACTTCTGCTTTGTCACAAGGAATAATGCGTATTTCAAAATTGTTATTTCAAAATAGTGTTAATGTGGATGATCAGCTGCTGTTATTTTGAAATATTTGGCCTCCAGATGACTCACACAGCTGCCCTTGTGGCAACTCTGG
Organism: Rafetus swinhoei; assembly: GCA_019425775.1. NCBI lineage: Eukaryota > Metazoa > Chordata > Testudines > Trionychidae > Rafetus > Rafetus swinhoei. The sequence continues at coordinate 180,418,353 of CM033437.1, read as the reverse complement.
CCTCACCCCTGACAACTCCACTTCTCTCCTTCTCCTGCAGGCTTTAAAGGGTTTGTGGTACCACACAAACCCTGCTACCCCATGACACACAGCACCCTTCTGTTGAGACATGGCTGACCCCAGCACTCTCTCTGTGCCCTCCACAGCTGCCAGCACACCTGCAGCAAGCTCTGATGTCCCTGGCCAGGAGCAAAAGAGGACACTAGCCTGGACTGGTGCGGAGATCTTGGATCTCAGGCTACATCTAAACTACACCTCTCTGTCGACAGAGAGATGTAGATTAGGCACGTCGAAATTTCTAATGAAGCAGGGGATTTAAATATCCCGCACTTCATTAGCATAAACATGGCCGCCGCTTTCTTTTGAAATCCTGTATTCCTCAAAAAATGAGGTTTACAGGATCTGTCGAAAAAGGGTTTATTTTCGACAGATCCATGTCTAGACTGCCGTTTTTTTCAAAAAAGCTCCATTTCGGAAAAAAGCGGGCGGCCATGTTTATGCTAATGAAGTGCGGGATATTTCGATCCATGCTTCATTAGCAATTTCGACGTGCCTAATCTACATCTCTCTGTTGACAGAGAGGTGTAGTCTAGACACAGCCTCATTTAGATCTGGGGGGAAGGAGACCAACATCCAGGATCTCTGCATCAGTGCAATGCCAACATCTATGGATGGATGGCTGCCAGCCTGGCCCAGAACAGGCACAGCAGTACCCTGGACCAGGTCAGAATGAAGACAAAAGAGTTCCAGCAGTTGTACACTAAGGCCAGGGAGCAAAGTTCCCACTCTGGGGTGGCAGCACACACCTGCGGCTTTGATGAGAAGCTGGATGCCATCCCCCCATGTCATCATCAAATCTGCTCAGTACAGGGTCAGCCTCCACAGTAGCGGGGCTGTGGAGGAGGAGGACAAGGAGCAGGCTAGCCTGGACACCATGCCTGCCAGCCAGGAGGTCATCCTCAGCCTGGAGCCAGTCCCTGCCCCTCCCACAATGTCTCCCTGGATGATCCCAGCAAAGGCACTGTAGGTGAGTTCCATTACTTTACCTATGCACACGGGGGTAGGCAGCGAGGAGCTGTGTGCTTCTTGCTTAGCTTTCTTGGCCTGAGGCTTGCACAACAGCCTGTGCACATGGAGAGTCAGTCCAGAGCACTCAGCCCTACCATTCTCTCACACAGGAACACCTCACTACTTCTCACAAGGCTCCTGCACAGTCCTGCTTTACTCCGGCCTCTATGGAGGAACACCTTCCCACGATAAGCCACCACAAAGGAGGATGGGGTCATGGAAACAAATGGCAGTGCTACACACAGCATGGAGTCATGCCTACACTCTCAGGCAGTATCTGCTCCCAATCAAGCACGGCGATGCAGAGAACACTGATTTCTGGCATGGGATCCTGCCAGAGGCAGGAAGAGGAGGGGACCCCAGGAACACTCTCCCCAGAAATCAGCCTCTGTCGCTCACACTCACCTCCCCCAATGCCCTTCCCCCCTTCCAGCGGGCAGGGCTATAAGTTTTTTCTCTGTGGGACACGGGCACTGCTGGACCTGGTGTGTGTGGGACACGGAAAGAGCAAGGGCGCCATTTTGGGTGTGTAGCAGGGGCAGCAACCATGCACTCTGAGACACAGCGAGCTTTTCATTCATTCCCTGGATGCTAAGGGAGTGAGGGGAAAATGCTTGCACTCTGTGCAGGCCTCTCACATCTGGCTGGTGAAAGGAGCTCATCAGCCAGGTGCGAGAGGAATGCACACACTTTCCCCTCACTCCCTTAGTGTCTGGGGTATGGAATGAAAAGCTAACTGCATCCTGGAGCACATGGCTGCTGCCCTCCCCCCCATGCACCTGAAATGGTGCCCTTGGGAAGAAGGCTGAGCAGCCCCGTTCCCCTCTCCCACCTGCTTGTCCCTGGGATGTGGATGTAGCAATGCTCTCCTGGCAGGTCTGTGCCCCTACAGGAAAATGCCCACTGTCTAGGCAACAGATGGCCTTGTTCAAAGCACATTGCCATCATCTGAACAAGACCTTTCATGTCGGCTCAGAGATTAGGGCTAGGCTTCATACACAGTGTCTCCTGGGATGACTGCCCTTGTCACTTTTCTTCACAATTGGGCTAGCTGTGAGCTTGGAGCATCCCCCATCTTCCGCATCATCCTCCTGACCCCATGAGAGCCGCAGGTACAGGTGACACCACGACAACTTAGTGCGGGAACACCTGTGCTGCCTCCATTTCTTGAACAGGAGCTTTGAGGTGGAGTGCCAGGCGTGCTGGGCTGACTGGGAGCTAAGGCAGATGATCTGGGAGCAGCTGTCACACCAAGATGAGGCCATGTGCTCCTCAGTCACCACCATTGTGGAGCACCTGGTCACAGCTATTGAGTGGTCCACCAGCCACCTCTTCACCCCCTTGCCAACTTCCAGCATCTGTCCCCCCCCCCACTCCCAGTCCCAGCTCCAGCTCCTACCCCCACCCCTGGCTTCTCCTCCTAACCCCCCCTCTCCCCTCAGGGGCCACTGAGGCCCACAAACACTTGGCAGTGGGATCTCCCAGGCAGCCAAAGTGTCCTGAGCTATCCGAGCCAGGAGCCTGTCCCAGCCCCATCCCTAAGCCCCTCCTTCCCCTCCCCTCTCTCAGATTCTTTCTCCATTCCCTCCCCTGTTGTATATTCCCCAAATAAAAATAAACATTCACAGAGCTCCGGGAAGATGGTTTTCCGCATGCAGAAGTTCTAGAGCCACTGCTGGTTGTCCCACTGTTGCAGGATGATGCCATCCCATGAGTCGGAACTGGTTTCCCACTGCAGGGGAGGATGGAAGGGAATGTGGTGCATGAGGAGTGTCCAGGCCTGGGTAAGGAGGTCCCCCGTTCTGGGCTGGTCGTGCTCCTGCAGCACCACATGGGTAGTCTGTATGAACTGCACCATGAAACACATCAGGAGGTCAAAGGGCCTGGCACTAGTTTGCAGCAGCTCCGGCTCCATGTTGGAAGTGCTGTAGTGTCTGAAAGGGTACCCAGAGCACACGGCATGAGTTTGCTGTCCCTCAAGTGACTAGCAAAAGGAGAAGACAAGTTTGGGATGCAGCTGTAGAGAGGAGCCCCTTTGAGCACGAGTCTCAGTCTCAGGAAGCAGCTACAGGAAGTAGCCAGTCCTCGCCCACAGACAACCCACCAACCTGAAGCAAATTCTTACCAGCAACTATACACCGCACCACAGTAACTCTAAGGGTATGTCTAGACTACATGGCTCCATCAACGGAGCCATGTAAACTAGTTTACCCGGCATAGGCCAAGAAGCGGGGATTTAAATAATCCCCGCTTCATTAAAATAAACATGGCTGCCGTGCTGTGCCAACGATCAGCTGATCCAGCACAGCGCGGCAGTTTAGACACGGATCTGTTGGCTGGGGAAGCCTTTGCTGACCGATCCCTTATGCCTTGTGAAACGAGGTTTACAGGATCGGTCAGCAAAGGCTTCCCCAGCCGACAGATCCGCATCTAGACTGCCGTGCTGTGCCGGATCAGCTGATCATCAGCACAGTGCGGCGGCCATGTTTATTTTAATGAAGCGGGGATTATTCAAATCCCCGCTTCTTTGCCTATGCCAGGTAAACTAGTTTACATGGCTCCGTCGACGGAGCCATGTAGTCTAGACATACCCTAACTCAGGAACCAATCCATGCAACAAACCTTGGTGCCAACTCTGCCCACATATCTACACCAGTGACACCATCACAGGACCTAACCAGATCAGTCACACCATCACTGGTTCATTCACCTGCACATCTACCAATGTAATATATGCCATCATGTGCCAGCAATACCCCTCTGCTATATACATCGGCCAAACTGGACAGTCCCTATGTAAAGGAACAAACAGACACAAATCAGATATCAGGAATGGTAATAATCAAAAACCTGTAGGAGAACACTTCAATCTCCCTGGACACACAGTAGCAGATTTAAAGGTAGCCATCCTGCAACAAAAAAAGCTTCAAGAACAGACTCCAGAGAAACTACTGAGCTACAGTTCATCTGTAAATTTGACACCATCAGCTTAGGACTAAACAAAGACTGTGAATGGCTAGCCAAATACAAAAGCAGTTTCTCCTCTCTTGGTGTTCACACCTCCACATCAGCTGCTAGAAGTGTGCCTCATCCTCCCTGACTGAACTGACCTTGTTATTTCCAGCCTTACTCTTGATTGGTACTCTTTTCTTATGCCTGTATATTTATACCTGGCTCTGGAATTTCCACTACATGCATCTGACGAAGAGGGTCTTTGCCCACGAAAGCTTATGCTCCAATAAATCTGTTAGTCTATAAGGTGCCACAGCACTCCTCGTCGCTTTTGCAGATCCAGACTAACACGGCTACTTCTCTGATATTTCAAAATAATTATTTCAGGATTTATTTCAAAATAATTGTGTAGTGTACACATAGCCTCTGTGGCCTCTTACCCAGGTCTAGATTTGTGGAGTTCTGCCATTGTCTTCAATAAGAGTAGATTCTGATCCTAACTTCAGAGGTGATCTGAACATGTCTGAGTATATGGGCAATCTGTTGTCAATGATGATCTTTTGGTACAATTCGGATTGCTGAAGGAGAAAACAGGCTAGGTTTGGTTTGGTCCTATATGTCAAGCAACATGACAGTGAAGGAGTTAAGAACTCTGTGATAAAAATATATTTTAATGAATTGAGTTTTATTATACCACCCTTCTTAAAGAATTACTGTTACTGAACTTGATACAGCATGTACTTTAAAAAAAAAAAAAAAAAGACTAATCAGATTACTTTCCCAGCTTGAATTTTTTCCTAACTGGTTGCTATGACAATCTTTTTTTCCCCTTAGCTTATCACGTTTCTCATTCTATAGAAGGAGTTTGCAAGGTAAGAAGTTTCTTTTCTCTTATTTTTACTTCAAGGGACTTAAAAAAAAAAAGATAAAGCCAAAGACTTAGATTTCCCATGCCTCCATTCATATTTTTCCTTTTAAGTGTTAACAATGAAATATGCAGGATGTTAGTCTTTAGTGAAAATATCACTTGTGTCTTTCATAAAGAAGAGCTAAATGTTGTCATCCAAAAGGAATATATCATGAATATAAATAGGTTTAATTTAATAACTTGCAGTAAGTGAACAGGATCTGTATCTACAAAGTCTTCTCAATCGTAATCTAAGGGGAAAACTGTGAAAACAAATGTCTTCCAAATAGGGGGTGTTATAGTATGACTCGACTATAGGGATTTGGAGAACTGAACTTTCTAGAAGGGCTGATTAAGGGAGTAGCATATGTGTGGAGGAAGGAGTAAATCCTAACAGTTGCGCTGTGTTGTCTTTCTCTATCTCTGCTTGACCACCAAACATGGTCACTTTCAAACTGGTCTCTTTGCCCAGACAATTCCACTTCCCTCTCTTGCTCCTCAGAATGTTTTGTCCATTGGTCACCACTACCCACAGGCTCTCTGGCTTTTCTGTCTTCACCTTCCCACTCTCTTTGTCCTGGGCAGTTTGCCCAGAGTACCAATTCTCCCCTATGCATCCTTGCTTCTTGTTATGTTTCTTCTCCCCTCTACCCAGCTCCACATCTGATCTCAAATTCATCCCCCACCCCGCCCATGTTTCCCTGACTTCTCCACACTTGTTTTTCTCCTCAGCTCCCAGATCTCACTGCCTTATCCAGCCAATTGCAGTCCCTCTGGTATCTTGACAGTCTCAGACATAGTGCTGCAGGTTCCTTGTTTCAGGTTATGTCTAGACTACAGAGTTGTTTTGAAAAAAGTGGCCTTTTTTAAAAAAAATCTTCACTTGCATCTAGATTGCTGTTGCATTCTTTTGAAATTAAATTGAAAGAATGAGGCATTTTTTTTGACAGTGGTAAACCTACTTTTACGAGGAAGAATGCCGTTTTTCGAAAGAGCTCTTTCAAAAAAAGGCATTCTTGACTGCAAACAGGGCTTTTTCGAAAGAGGGCCTCCAGATTGCCTGGGTGCTCTCTTTCGACAAAGTGGCTCGGTTTTTTGAAAGACTTGGGCCTGTCTAGACAAGCCCTTTCGAAAGAGGCTTGTAGTCTAGACGTACCCTCAGTCCCTCCTAACTGCCCCCATAATGCCTAGGATCCAGCTCTTGTTCCCTCTGCATTTGAACCAAACAGCTTCCTTCTCCATGTTCCTAGGTGCCACCAATGAGGTCACTGGGAGCAGGAAGCCCATCTCTTTAGTTCTTGTACCTAATCCCATCCTGTCACCGAGCAGCTATTTCTGGGAAGAATAAGCTTCACCCCTGTAGCTCTGGGATGCAGAATGTTCTGTTGCTTTGTGGAGATTGCACATGCACAGTGAATCAGCACCAGGCACAGTGGGAAGCTCAAGCATGCTCAGTGAGGATGAAATGTTTCCAAGATTTTTAGCTGTTAAATTCTAGCAAGTCTCTACGGAGCACATGTGAACTAAATTGTTTTTTCAAAAACTTGTCTCCTGGCCAGATTGGGGTGGATTTTCACAAAGATGACAAAAAGCACATCCCTCACACCAAGACCAGCTTCCTTCCAAAACATATTATGGTATATTCTGATACTCACGTTGCTTTATCTCTTATCGCATCCTTCATGTGCATATAGTCTGTTTAGTTTGCTACCTTTCCCAAACAGGAATCCTGATTTCATCTTGTCTTACATGTCTAGGAAACCTAGCTATGCAATGTGTCTTATAGTGTCTTATACCCTAAAACATTTTACAGATTTATCACAGATATCAAACTGTGTAAGGAAGAATTCGTCAATCTCTGGAGCAGATGGCAGCAGTTAGGTTGGGGGGAGTCAAATAATAAATGTGTAAACCCCCCCACAAATATCAGACATAAGGTGCTCATTTTCATAAGTTCATTTGGCACTTAGGAGCCTACTGGATTTAGATATTTAAGTGCCTAAGGTCCTTTTGAAAAAGGGACTTAGGAGCCTAAGTCACTTCAGCACGCTTGAAAATGTAGTGAGAGAAATACTTCTGAATATCTGTCAGAAAAATACAGTGCACAGTATTCCCTGAATATCTGGTAGCCAAACTGGAGCTTCATGGTCTCTTTTTGGTACAATTTATCATTGGGGTAGGAAAGGTTGTGCTGGTCTCTTCAGAGTTGGAGAAGCTTATAGAATATTGTTACCTTATAAATGGCTTCAAGTTGCATTTCATGTTGAGTTTTTCAAGCTGGACTTTTGGTTGAATTCAAAAGGAAACTAAGGGTTCTGCTGTCAACCTGTGGGAATGCTTTGAAAAACCAGTGAGCACAGCCAAACAATCACTGTTCTTTAGCCCATCATCTAATTCCAATCCCTTTCAGGCCAACAGGGAAGGGCATGTGCATTGTCTTGCAGGCTCTTTTGCCCAGGGAAATTGTTAGGTACAGTCTTATCTAATCATGACTCACAGAGGGGGAGGATTGTAGTGTGTGCAATGTGTCAGAGCACAAAAATTATTTTCATTTGGAAAGATGTTAGATTTTTTTTAAAAGTCAACTAAGAACAGTCAATTAAGCAAAATAGCTTAATTAAAAAAAGACATGAAAATGTTTCTCAGGATAGCTATATTTTTATAAGTACAGCCCCCAGAAGACATGATGATTATCTTGACAAAAAATCATAACTGCCTTACTAGGATCTGCATGGTAGACTGACTGATGTATTAATTGGTTATTTATATTTTCCAGTCTCACAAAGGATAGCTTTCCTTGGCAGCAAGCGTTCCTAACAGTTTCTCATTGCTCATAATCATGTCCATTATGTTCACCTCAGGAATGTCTAAATGTATTCCATGTATAATGGCAATGTTATGTAAAATGCAACATGACAGTAATATTTAGTATTGTTGAAAGCTGCACTGTAGGAACCAACTTGATTTGCCTTAGTCATTTAGCACAGGATTTGCATATTTTGGCTTTCCACATAAATGTAGAGAAAAACTCTGCTAAGACATTGCAGATGAACTAATGTTACATCCTTTGTGGCCATATTTTAAATACGTAGTCAAATACAAACACAGCTGGTGCAGCTGGTGGCAGCCCGGGACTCCATCCACAATCGCCCTGGATCAACTGCCCCCTTTATTTCCCCACCTATGGCCGGTAGGCCTGCATTCAGGAAAAAGAGTGACAAAAATTGCTTGACATTGGCAAAGGATGGCTACTGTCACGTTATTGGATTTTAAAGTGAGCAGACAGATCACTGTTGCACCCACAGGTGGTGTTTGCCACACATTCTGTACAAAGTGGGCCATGTGAGATGTCAAATGAAAGCATATGCTCTACTGATTCTATGTATGCTACTCATGGATTTGTGTGATTTTTGTATGTGACGTTATGAATATGGGCCCTGTTCTTGTACTGTAAATGTTCTCTGTCTGGGAGCAAGCAATGGGCCTGAACTGCCTATTGTGAGGAAGGATTGTTCAGTGAATGGGTATGTTAACTAGCACAGCTTCATGGACAATGGCTCTCAGAGTGGCCAATACACACCTGAAGAATATGTCTGGCACTGAGGCACTGGCTAGTCTGCATGGCTGCTGGCATGTGAAACACAGATAGGTCTCTTGATCATGTGACCAGCTCCATCTTGGGAGACACCAGGAATATGTAAGTGCCATGAGGGTGTCTCCATCCTGTCTTCAATCTTGCTTCTGATTCCAGATGCATCCTTGTTAGGAACAGAGAACTGGGAAGGATTGCTGACCCATCCTAATATAGGATGTATACCAGAGACTTTTAAGCTAGCAGTTTGTAACATCTCTGCTAAGAGCCTGCATCAAGAACTTGGTGATTGATGTATGTAATGTATTCTCCTTAACAATCTTACTCTCAACCTTTTATTTCTTTTATTAATAAATCTTTAGATTTTAGATTCTAAAGGATTGGCTAAGCGGGCTCTTGTGGGTAAGATCTAAAGTGTAAATTGACCGGGGACTGTGGCTGGTTCTTTGGGACTGGAAGGATCTTTTCGGAGTTGATGAGAGCGGGCTTTATAACCTCTCACTTGTGTGTAAGATTTGGGGCTGATTGTGGCACAGGGAGAGCTGGGGTGTCTTAGGGGTTTTGCTCATGAGGCTTCTTGCTAGCCAGATTAGAAGCTGAAGCACGCTGTGTGACTAGTTTGTGGCCTATTGGGAAAGGTCTCCAGTCGAGGGCTGTAAGTAGCCCTGGTTTTGAGCAATTTGCCCTGAGCTGACACCCTCAGCAGTGCCCAGACCTGGCCCGGTCTGTCACAGCTACAGCTCTCTACTCTTTGTTATAATGCCTAAAGTAAATCTGGGATAATGTTCTTGCAAGAGACAAGGAATTGCCACAGGCAATTCTTAAATAAAAGAAATAGACTGAATGAAAAGTGTGAATTTAAGAGTTTAAATACTGTAATTAAAAAATAAAACAGTACTCTAAAATCGGAATGGTACTTTACCTTTTTAACTGTGGTAAACTGAGAAGAGCAGAAAAAGTTAGTCTGAAGATTAGAAAAATTGGGCAGTACTATTAGACTGGCAGGAAACTAAGTAGAAGTATTATCCAAATTCCCTTCATAAATTTGTAAGATGTTACAGTTGCTCTAAGCAATGTGGAATTTCAAAAAGGCTGCTAATTCTCGTATATCTCTGTAATGTCTTAAAAAAAAAATCCTGGATAGAATTACGTACATAGCTTATGTTTCCTTCTTTGCTTCTAATAAAGCTAAAGCTTTAAAATCAGAGTATGTATATAGGTGAAGGTGGAAGGGTGAGAGAAAGATATAATACTCTTAAACTTCTAGTATGTTCATGGTGGTGGACATATGCCATACAATAAATGGACCCCATGCAAATATTGAGAATAGAACTTTCAAATAATGGATACTACTCAGAGCAGGGCAAGTTTATAATACAGATATTTAAGTAATTGATTATGTTACACTCTCCAAAATTGCCTGTGGATACTCAATAATATTCTCTTATCTGGTAAGCTCACCATACTGGAAGTAATTCTTTTAGAAATATATCTATGGTATTATGTGTTCCTATGTCGCTCTATTTCCATATTCTGTCACCATTACTCATGCTGAAATATACCATACTGTTTGAATGGTCCCTTGTGAAGGAGCAGCAAATAGAATAAAGTATTATTCAAAATGTGTGCAGGTAGCAAAATCTAGTGATTTTGGACTGTTTTCATGATTATTCACATATACATGCCATGAGTTCATGATCTTCAAAGTTAGACATGTGTTAGTATAAAAATCTCATTCTGTAGTACTTGTGGATGTAAATCACATTAACAATAACAGCCATGTGATTAACAGGTGTTATAAATACACTATCATCTTTCAGACTTATATATACACGTTACTTCTGCATCACAAGTAAGTAAACAGTGTGCTTGCATATTAGGCCCTTTCAGAGCCAAACCAGGAAACTGAATCTGCAATTTAGTTTACAACTGAAATGGGACTATAGTAGTCTACAGGTTTGGTTAGTTTGTTGCTAACATATACCTTCTTTCCTCCCTATAGTGGGAGCATAGCTTGGATACAACAAAGACAAAAAACATTCACAAAAGACAAACGAATGGGTACCTCTGTAGATCCTCTGACTCCTCTCATTGCTTTGAAGTATTTTTATCAGTTTTTCCCTGATGTAGATAAAATATAGTTAGGAGAATCCACTAATATTTGTGATAATCCCTAGAGGGTGCGTTAACACAGCACCCTTACCTCAAAATAGCTTATTTCAAAATTTAGCACTGTCTACACAAGGCCAAATTTTTAAATAAGGTGCTATTCTGAAACGTCCCTTAACCCTTGTGCAATGAGGTTTACAGGGACGTCAGAATAGCACACTATGGTGGCATATGCATACTCCACCACAGGGGTGAGACTTCCAGGTGAGGATGCCACTCAATCGGCTGCAGGGTTGTCGGCCATCTCTCTAGTCTGTAAATATCCCCTTGTCACTCAGAAATACTGAGTCTGTAAGCAGCCCTGCTTGCAGGACAGAATGGCCCAATGTCCAGAGCCTATAAACAGCACTTGTCTTAGGGCAGTATGGCTAATAGCCAGAGTCTGTAAGCAGTCCTTGTCTCAGGGCAGTATGGCCTAGGTGCCAAAGTCAGTAGAATTGGTGGCTAGCACCCTGACCCAGGCCTACCCTGCTCCACTAGGTGCCAACCCAGGGCCTTGTGAGCGGTAGATTGGTCTACCACTCCCACATCAGGGAATCTGGCCAAAACATGCCAAGTGTACCTGGGCGGGAGAGGCCACTCCTGCACCCTCCCTGGGTCACTTCCTACCGGTGCTGCTGAGGAATTGAGGCATCATCCCACATAGCGACTGGGTCTCCCAGTTCGCTGGCAGTGGCTTCTTCCTGGGGCTCTGCTGGGGCTGAGTAGCGGCAGTCTCCTGAAACTTCAATTCCCACTAGCTGTTGCAGCTCCAGAGCTCTGGCTGGAGGTCCTTCCTCTTTGCTGGCCAGCCCAGACTGAGCTGCTCTCTTGCCTTTTTGTGCTGCCCCCAGCACTTGGAGCATGCCCAGTCTGGTTGAAGGGGTGGGATTTCCTCTGCCCACAGGGGTTTCACCCCTCCTGTTCTAGTGCTGGGTATGCACACCCTGTCACACACGCCCATTATATTTCTATATAACGGGCTTGCTATTAAGATGCAGAATAGCTATTTCGGGATACCGGAGGTATCCTAAAATAGCTCCAGTGTGTAGACTTAGCCTAGGAAATAGAAAATAGTGTGTGTGTTTTTTTAATTCACTTTCTGTAGCAATAGTCTGACTTTTTAATGCTTGAAGATGACATGTATTTGGAGTTCTTGGTATATATTACTAGCTGTGCATCTTGCACATGGTTTTTACAGCTATTGCCGAGAGATCTGCATTCTGTATTTTGTATAGAAAGCTATTAATATGCCTTTTACCAAAATCAATAATCTGCTTCTCCTTGGAGAGTGTAAGAAAGTAATTCTGATCTACATTTATGGAAGCAATAACTTCTTAATTGGAGACACTGGAATATAGGCCATGGACCAACTATTGCAGCAGTTCTTGAATTGAAGATATTTTAAACTCAAATAATTAAAAGCAAAACCAATCTAATTATGTACACAATTGTTTTACCATAACTACCTTACAATATTGTTATAGATTTAACCACTGTCATTCATTTAAGTTAGCCCTAAGACAGTTAAACAAAGGCTACTGCCCAAAACAAAGAAAGTCATTTTAGAAATTGTGGGTTTAGGTGAAAGCACTTTCTTGTTATTACGTTGGCGAGGTGTATGTGTCTGTATGTGTGTCTGAAGCAGCACACTGAGGGACAGATATAACCTGAAAATCTGTCATGGCTCTGGGAGAAGTTTTAAAATGGTTAGGGGTCAGGTCTACTATCTGAAGGAAGCTTGGATCTGTGAACCAGGATACTGTCTCTGAGTCTATGGCATCTCCAACGTTCAGAGAAGCAGGACTTTGATACAATCTCGTTTACATACAAAGGAATATTTGGCTCCTTTTATTGAAAACAACCTTCAGAATCCCAAATTTAGACTAGCAACTAAGGTCAAATGGGATACCAATATTTTTCTTTTACACAGCATGTTCAAATGTACAATACTTTATTTAATGTATTTTACACTGATACGTAGTTTAGTTTCCACCTTAAATATGTCTTTGATATTTCCCTTATATCGTGGTATGTGCAGTGTTTTGAGCATAAATCTCTTTGTGGATACTAATCTGGTTGGATTTCTTTTCATTGTTACGAAAGATCTGAAATGATTTTAAAAGACTGATGGGATTTTTTGGTATGGCCGGGGTAGCTAAAAGATGTTTCAGGCAAGGAACTAATAGCAACGCATTTTTACACAGTAATTTCCTGGGTAAGGTTCAACAAAATGAAAACTCATTGGAAACCCTGCTGGGATTCCATCAGCAAACACTTATTTGCAGTTGCTGGTACACCTGCTTACACAGTAATAATACACAGTGAGTTAAGTCAGAATGCCAATGCAAATTAGCTTTATTTTGAATCAGACACTGGTTTTTAGCACATACAATAAGCAGAAAAATGTGCTGCCACTAGATGGATGCAGGCAACTGAAAACAAAACAAAAAAACAAACAAACCCCCAAAACCCCACACATATATTCGGCTGTTTATTTTCACTGTTTTTCTGTATGCAGATGCATTCCATGAGAGTACCCAGTTCGTACTATTTATAGTATGTATCTGGAACATATGCTGTACTCCACTAGTATAAATGGATTTTCTTTAGGCTGAGACTTACCATCTGCAATATGACTTTTTTTTTTTTTAAGATGATCCATTGTTCAATCTGGGTAGCAATTCTTCTTCTTAATTTTTTTTTCAATGCTCACCTACACCACATGGATATTACTTTTTGTTAACTCAGTTCTCCTCCATGTATATGCTTTTGTTTTCTGTAAGGGAGCTTCATGCTGACTTTTAAAAAAGAATCTAATGTGGCTTATTCTGTGAATGCAAAAATTATATCCTTATGCCAGATTTTATGTGTCATTTCTCAGACAAAACTGCTGTAAGAGTCTGGAATTTTCAGAGAGGCTTAAGGGTGTTAAGTGCTCAAATCCCATCAAAACTCAAATGCTGTTAGACTATTTTGAAAAACCCAGGTGTGGCCAGGAGTCACTCAGACATCACGGTGGTGAGGTGTAACATTTACCATCTGAATGGAATAGTAATTCTGATTTTGGCACTGCATATTATTTTTTTAACCCTATGTTTTAGTCCTTTGAATTGCCTTGATATTCAAAACAGATTTCTCTTAGGGTTTCCCTGTTTTGTTCCTAGAGGCTACAGAACCTCTTATGCACTTTCTTTGTACCCAATCATTAGAGCTTTTTAAATCCATATATAACCTATTTCATGGCAAATGTATTCCCCTTGGCCCATATGCTCCCCACCCATGTAAAAATACATAGGTAAAAATACTGCACTTTGCCATTCTTTTTGGAGCTGCTAAGCCTATATGCTTTCCCTTAGTTCACAGAACTGGTGGAGCATCTGGGACATACACAGAAGATGACATGCAAGATATCAGGAGGAGATTCATGCTGATAGCAGCTCTGTAGATCTTGGAAGGTGAATGTCTCTGCATGCAGCTGTTCATGTTCCTCTGCAGTATCCCTCTAGCTGTGATGTAATGTTCTTATTTTCTCATAAGAAAACATTTAGGATGCCAAGAATATTTGTTTAGTTATATGCTGATTTTGTGGTCCTTCACAAGGAAAGGACTTCAGTGTTGGTAAGGCTGACTTACGAATTGCTAGATCAATAACTAAACATTGCCCTATAGCTAAATAAATTGGAGATTTAGCAGTGTTTATGCTTACAGAGGTGCTCCACTTAGCTTGCTGTTTCATCAGAAAATCAAGTTGACTCGCAGGACAATTGTGAGCAAAGCTGACAATAGTATTTTTAACTAACTTCTTTATATGCAGTTCTGGGATGCAGAATAATCACAAAAGAGAATAGCCAAACAAATTAGCTCCTTAGTCTTGCCCCCTGGAGATCTATATTATAAAATCAGGAAATATTGTCTCCTCCTCTGTGGGCTTTCTGAAGAGTTATTCAGCTTTCTTGTATTGCAGCTCATGATAGGAAAATTGTATATGAGGCTGGGTTTGGCAAACAGGGTTCAAAATACTTGACCTCTTACTATAGAGGTTTCAGTGTCAGTATTTTTTCTTCAGTATTTTGTCACATTTGAGGTTCTTGCTACTTTAATTGGTTCCTTATTTTAATGGCATGCCTATTCAGCAAATTCAGCCTGGAAGAAATATACACCATTCAGTGAAAATGCCTAAACAACTGTGTATTTGCAATAAATCTGACAGTGGCTCTCAAAGCTTCACGTTATGAGCCATGGAGTTCCTTCCATTGCCAGTCTGACAATCCCATCTCATTAGTCCCAGGTGACTTCCTCATAGATGAGCTGACAGACTTGCTGGGACCATGGGCAAGAAGGAGCGGGGTGGCCTGTGTCCGCACTCCTAGAAGGTGCATGGCCTTGTATGAAAGGGATGGTCTGGAGTGCCCCACCCCACGCCTTGACCCTCCCTCTCCACCAGCCTTCAGAGCCGCCTTGAGTGTACCACTCAGCCATCTCAGCCATCCGGCGGTGATTTAAAGGGCCTGGTTCTCCAGCTGCTGCTGCTGCTGCTGCAGTCGCTGGGCCCTGGGGCACTTGCTTTCTTTCCCCCCGCGTCCGCCTCATCAGGCCTGCATCCTCAGAAGCAAATTAGAGAAATATGGCTTAGATGAAATTACTATAAGGTTAGTTCATAATTTGTTGAAAGTGTAGTTATCAGATTGGAAGGACATATCTAGTGGAGTCCCTGCAGGGGTCAGTCCTAGGTCTTGTACTAGTCAAGCCGTTTATGGAAATATTGGGCAATGGAGTGGAGTGTATGCTTACAAAATGTGTAGATGACACCACTCTGGGAATGGTTGCACTTTGGAATACATGATTAGGATTCAAAGCAACTTTAATATATTGGAAAATTGGTCTAAAATCAAGATAAAATTCAATAAAGACAAGCACAAACACTGAAGTTTGGAAGGAAAAATATAAAATGCATAACTACAAAATAACTGGGGTGGGAGCAATATTGTTGAGATGGTTCTGGGGATTTCAGTGGATCACAACTTGCATATGAGCAAACAATGCAAAAATGAGCAAACAACAGCAAAAATGCTGTTGCAAAAAATACTAATATTCTGGAGATTATTCATTGAAATGTAATATGTAAGACATAGGAGGTGATTTTTCTCCCTTACTCAGCACTGGGGTGGCCTCCGATGGAGTACTCTGTCCAGTTCTGGGCTCCGTGCTTTGAGAAAGAGGTTGACAAATTGGGGCGTACCCAAAAGAGAGCTACAAATGTGATAAAAAAGCTTAGAAAACCTTTCCTGAACTTAATGGCTCTAAATATGTTAAGGGCTGTTATAAAGAGGCAATATGATCAATTATTCTCCATGTCCACAGAAGGTAGAAGTTAGTAACTGGCTTAATCTGCAGCAAGTTTCTCCTAGATATTTGGAAAAACTTTCTAACTAAAATGATAATTAATAGGCCTAGAATAGACTTCCAAGGAAGACTGTGGATTCTCCATCACTGAAGTAGACCAACAGCTATCAGGGATGGTCTATGTACACTTGGTCATGCCTCAGCTTGGGGGCTGGACAAAATGACATCTCTAAGTCCCTTTCATCCCTACAGTCCCCGATTTCTTATGTCTGCTCTATGGTGTGCGTACGTGCCTGAGTAAATGTAGGTGTCACCTGTTCTTTTGCAATACATATCTGTCTGGGGTGACAACCTCCTATAGTCTTGAGACATCGTCACAGTTTGTGACCAGGTTTCTCGCTGTAGATGTGCACAGTATTATTTTCTAGAAGTAATGGCAGCTCCTAGGACCTCCTCCCCGTATATATATTAAGTTTTTGTTTTGCCTTATCTGTCTCTTTATACATCTGCGAGTCCCCAATGACTCTGACAACAGTTTCTTCCGGTGAAAACATTCTGGTTTTCAGTTTTCTGTTGAACAGATTGTCAGCCAGTGATGACTCATACTTTGCTGTTGCTGCTCCAAATTCCATACTAAATATGGATCAGAGCCAGATTCTGTAGCCTTTTTCAGTAGACTTGTTATTTTGACACCATTTTCCACCAACCCATCGGATCAACTATAATGGGGACTAGCACTTACACATATAAAACCATAGTCCACTATAAACTGCTTAAACTCATGCCCACTAAACAGTAGCCCGTTGTGAAACATCACTATGGTAGGTATAGCCAGTCTAGCAAAAATAGTTTTCTACCTGTTTAGCCATAATGTCCTCTAGTAATTCTATCACAGGAGAGTGAGAAAAAATAGTCTAGAAGAAGTGCATAGTTTTCCCCCCATCTAACATAAACAAATCTATTCTTGATTTGTTCAAGGGACTGATACTTATTATACCGTGGGCTCTTTTGCTTTAAATAATTCACAAACTCTTCTACCATTTTGCATGTATGCTGTATGCTGTTTAGAACTCTTCTATATGCTGTTTAGAAACAGGTCTTATATATTTATATTTTATGTGCAGTTCAGTACTCCTTACATTTCTTTAATTCAGTTTTATAGGTAGCCTCCTCTTCCTGAATTAATTGAAAACAACCAAACCTATCAAGTGCATCTGAAATAGTTATGGACTGAGGTAAGGCTGCCTAATGACTGGTCTTCTTTTTCGCTGGCTATTGCTGGCAGATATAGAGTGAAGCACTGTTTAAATCTTCCCAGTTGTTTTCCAGAGAATTTCCACCCTGGTGAGGCTTTTATTTGCCCATTCTTCCCCTCTTTATTCTGTGTCTGCTTCTACTTGCTGTGTTGCGGAATCTTGTCCATATTCGCTGCCTGGGAAAATCAGCCCTTAAAGGCATCATAACCATTGTCCTTCAACAAGTGTATCTTGTTTTGGTTTGTGTTGGCCCTCAGGTAAATGTTCTGCTAGTTGAGCCTCTGAAGTAAACCCCAGCCTGAATCTGACCTGGCTTTACTGGTGTATGAAGTGGAAGACTTTAATTTCACATAGGATTTTCATAGTGTTGCGGGGGGAGTGGGGCAGGGTGGGGGAAATGTTACTCATGGACTTCCAAAACAACAGTGTACAAACATGAAGCAACAGAACTGGGAGCCAAGATTTTCTAAGGAGTCAGATTTTTACAAATAATTCTTTAGTAGTAACACTAAACCTAATCAGATCTAAAAATTAAATGTGAAGTAATAGAACTAGAAGACACAGAGTGTGCAGAATTCACCTCCATTTCAGAATCTTGTAACAGAATGTAAGCATCTGTTTCTTTTTAAACTTTAAAATGTAAGCCCGTTGGTTGCAAAGATGACTTGCCAAATGTGAACATAGTGAAAAACTGTAGGGGTGCCTGTGTTAAGCCTCCTGGAAATATAGCTCTCAGGAAGCACATATCACTTATGCATCTCATTGGGGTGTAGACAATGAAATGCAACCACAGTTTAAACGTCAACATTGTAAATTCACTTCTCTCTGATGGCGATCAGATCTATTTCCTAACAATTTCTCTTATTTAAATTAGGTGCTGTCAATACAAAATGTGAGGTAAAGAGTGAAGTGCATATTTGTAAAAACATCAAATTAAAGAATATTATACTGATTATAACATTTACCCCCTCATTCAGTAAACATCTCTATGTAGTGCTGCTGCAGATTTTCCCAATCCTTGTAGAATTTAACAGCCAAGTGCTTCAGGAATGAAGGGACCTTGCTGATTTATTTACATCAAGCTTGCTATAGACCTTGACTGCAATATACTAAGCAATGAGAATGAAACATAATTTTCTTCTGATTTTTAAACTTCAAAATTTTCATAACAGAAGCAGCAGAATGCATTTTTAGTGCTACACCATTAGAGTGGTTGGAAAGAGCCGATAATTATGACATTGTTTGTAAGTAGCGCTTGTATTTATTGGTGTTTAGTCCTTTAATATTTCTAATGTATCCGGATTTTTAAGTCAACTGGATATTCACCATCACTTCCTTTTAGTCACCTCTGTGGTGGAACACTTTACCACAATCCAGTCTAGTTCCCATTGAAGTCAATGGGACCATGATCAAGCACTACATCTAGGTAAATTAACAGTTATATTTACAAAGCTATAAATCTAATATTTGTAGACAGTGTATCAGAAAGAAACAGCATGTTCAGCATCTTGGCCATTTTCCATTTACATTACTCAGGCAATGGTGGGAGGGGGATGTTTAGCCCCACAAGATATGCAGAGTTTCAAAATTTTGGTGGTCAGGAGAAAGCTGTTCTTCCCAAATGTTTTGTGATCATGTTGGTGGTCTCTCAATTAATCCTTTAAGAGGCTATTGTGTTACCCATTGCATGGATGAGAAATATGTTGGTAGTGCAGTCAATGTGGGTTTCTTTTGTTTTTTGTTTTGTGTGTGTGTTTTATTTTTATTTTTATTTTATCTATTTATTTATTTATTTTGGTACAAGACTCTTCCCAATTCCAGCAAAACACTTGTTCAGGAAAGCTGGTGAATAGATTATTTTCCATCTCTTCCCTCTCCCTAATGTACATATATTGGATTTCAGCTAACATGCTTTCATCACAACTTGTAAAGAGCTATTAGAGTCAGTAAAATATTCATATGCAAGTCAATTAAAAGCAATTTTTTTTAAAAAAAGCTGTACATTTGTATGCTTGTACTGAACATGGGACTTTGGGATTCAGGGATTCTCATCCATCTATATGATGCCATTCTATTAATAAATGTCTCCAAGGCTCAGATGGCTTACAAGAGAGTCTGTTGGCTATAGGGCCTTCTGACCACAGTCATCAACAATTTTTGAAAGAGTCTAGGTTGGTAGAAAGCAAAACTTGGCATCTGATTGTTCAGTGGCCTGCTGTGAACTGAGCAACTGGTCCCAGTTTAATTCCTAAAGAATAGGTGGTCATATTACAAACAAAACAACTTGTACTTACAAATGAAGCTCTGTCTGGAAAGCCTCATCAGAAAGGCCAAGGACATGAAGTTTGAACAACTCTCCTTCTGAATCAAGGTGGAGGAAACTGGGCAAGTATGTGAAGAAAGTTTGCATCTCTGACTACTTTGTGCCTGCATTGTGGTGAAATAAAGGACAGAGGGCCTACCTCTCGTTAACACTAAGGCCCCTTTCCATATAAAGGGACCTTCATATAGGAGCAGATTACATTTATTCTTGCTTTAAAGCTCTATTCTATTGCCAGAGGCTACATCTCCATTGCAAAAATGTAAGATGTAAAATCCTGGTGGAGAAAAGGCACTCTAGTTTTTAACTAAACTGTAGATTGTCATGGTAAACCCTGAAGGAAGAGATTAATAAGGGTGAACTTGACTACATATATAAAGATGTAAAAGCTACCTGTGCTTTTCTCTTCTAGGATTTTACAGTGACAGGGCTATCTCCCACACTTTTTCCCAATGAAGACATAGCCAGGGTTGCATAAATGGATCTTAGTGCAGATTAGAATAAGGCTCTCTGTCCTATTTGAAAGTCTCTGGCTACCATTGAATTTAGTGTCACAACTCCCATTGACTTCAGTGATCTAATATTAGGGCACAGTTGAGTCCACCCAGCATTTATCATGAGAGCAAAGGTCACATTACAAACAAGAAAATAATTTACAGTTCGTGAACATGACTATTGTAGGTGCTTTGCCTGAAATAGTTACCTTTACAAATGAGCACAACATGCATTGTGAATATTTGTATAAATTAATGCATGACAAGTTGATCCTGTTAGGGGCTGAAGGCCCAGCCCTTCAACCTGTACCCATGCAGATAATTCCATTTAAATCAATGGGATTATTCTCATGAATAAGGATTACATGAGTGAAGGAGGGTTCTGGGATCAGGTCCTAAGAGGCTCTACTTTGTAAGACAAAGTGGAGATGTAACCAGAGGAGCACAAAATCAATTACCTTATATTGTAGGCAACTTGAAGAGAGCTAATTGGGTCTAGAAACACACCATTTTAGTATTGTTTTATCAACCCTTTCAAGAGCAACTCTTTTGCTGAAATCTTATTTTGCTGTTAATTTGTAGTTAAAGGGTATTCATCCTCTAGCCATCTCCCACAAAAGCATGTCTTAGAAGAACAATAATGAATAAACATTGATTGTTTGGTCACAAACTGTAACAGCCAGTCCAACCCCCCCTAAAACTTTGCATCCAAATCCAAACTCTGTAGCTTAGGCCCACAACTGAATATTAGTTAGCACTATCAAAATGCTTCAGAATTGATCCAGCAACACCCACATCAGGTGTGTAAGTATTTGAGCAATTTCAAGATGGAATATATGAGGCAGAGAGGTTAAAGCCATAGGAGTAATTGCCAAAGTCAACATTAGAACTGGAGCTGGTTTAAAAGGTAAATAGATTTCACCTATTTTTTTTGTTAAAGAAATGCACATTTTTATTTTTTGTCAAAAATTCCATGAAATTTGCTATTTTTCCAATGGCATTATTTTTGTTTCAGAAGAGAAAATTACTTAGCTCCCCCCCCACCCCTTTTAGCTCCCTACTTACTCCCTTGTTTCTGGTAAATGGAGTAGAAGTGTTGCGGGAATTTTTCCAGTGAAATGATCTTTTATAAAATATCTCTTTTATTCAATGAATACATTTTCAGTAAAAATTTCCGGACCATATCTCATTAGAATTCCTAGGCACCTAGGCTTGTGTTTGGACTACTACATCACTTAAATGAAATATTAGATCTTGGCCCTACTCTTTCACTGATTTGTGACCTATTATAGAAATTGGAGTGTGACCTCTTAAGAAGCTGGCTTTGTCCAGAATAGAGTTTAAGGTGTGATGTGAATACTGTATGTGGTAGCTAACATTTTAAAAATCTACTGTATATCAGTTAAACCCAATTTAAAGGCATAATTGTCAATGTGTAACTTTTGAAACATATTAGCTAGCAGATATTAGCTGGGGTTGAGGGCTGACTTCATACCTTTAAACCCTAATGGAGACATTGTTGTGGTCAGAAAAGACTATAAAAGTGAATGCCTTTGGTCTATGTTGTACATATGCTGCCAATAAAAGTCCTTTAGACTATATCAGTATATTTATTTTGCTCTGTCAATGTTTTTGCCAGGAGTATAGTTACTTGTTACATTTAACCCTCTGAGAAAGTTTTCCATCTCAAAAAAAAAAAAAAAAGATTTCTTTCCCTGATTCACCATAAAAACCTTTTGCTTAGTTTTTATTTATAAAAATAAAAATAATTATATCTATAACATGCTGGAATTGTGTTGAGATATTTTAACCAATGAGGTAACCAAAAAGCAACAAAATGACAGGAAAAAATGATGTACATTTTGAGGGATAATAAAAATTAGATGTCACTATGCATACAAAACAGAAATATTGTAAATATATTTTTAGAAACTAAAATTAACAATATATTTAAAAGACAATCAATCCTTGGGTGATTTGGGTTTTTTTTTATAAAATACGTAATTAGCTTTTGAGGATTAGCTGTTGAGCCAATATGTCTTATTCCTCTGTTTCCTTTATGTAATAACATTGTGGTCCTGAGGGATGACAAGAAAAAATAGTTTCATTTACTAGGTCTTGACTTTTAGTGGCTTTAAATCTATAATTTTGTGACAAAGTAGCACAATACTGTTTTTTTCAACTTGTGTCCAAGTCCGTGGGAATATCTAAGAGAATAGCTGATACTATAGAGCTCTGGCTTTGTTCTTTGTTGTTCTCTTTTTCTATTTCCTCTTTCAAAGACTTGATTGTGCAATCTTCACATATTGATAACCATGGCGATGTTTCCATGTATACAATTTGCAGAATCAGGTCCTTATTTTTCAACAATATTCTGTACACATGGGACAGAGTTGATATATATTTGGATTGAGGTCATTCCTAAAGTTCATGTTCCTATGATGTCGCTGTACAAATACACAACAAAAAGACAGATCCTGGCCCAAAGAGTTTATAATCTGTTTGTACTTAATGGCTTATATCTTTTTCATGAAACCCATTCAATACTATAGAAATCTAACTAGAAATATTTATTTTTTGTGCTATTATAAACATTATTTTATGCAGGACACTATATGTTTGCAACTGTAATGCCATTAGTTTGTAGTGAAATATTAATTTAAACAAAGGAAAAATACTTACTGCACAAGATTCTCTTATTTTTTGTTTTATTCATGAAGAATCCAAGGGAACCTCAGCATAACCTACACAAATAAAACTGTTATTGTTATGTTTCATCACTGAGAAATGTTTATTGGTCCCAGAAGACTTTATTCAGATGTTTAAATAATTTGTATAACCTTTTAGTCATGTAATTTGTTTGATTTATCTGGAAAGATTGTAGACAAGACATTTCATCAACTCTGCTTGGGTTGATAACTGTCCTTTGTCCTAGAAAGCATAAGAAATTAAGTTTAAGTTCCAGCTGTGCTGGGCTTTTAAAAATTATTGTAAATAATCACATGCATGGCTATGTGAACTGTGTGTTGTCTTCTAGCCTTATACATGCAATGTGCATATCTTGGAGGTGTAATACGGCTTGCTCAGAAAGGGCATAATAAAGAGTTGCCAGTCCTAGGTATACAAGTCAACTTCGCTCCTACTACAGGAGGAGATTGCAATGGAGCCTGCATGGATGCACAAGGAAGTTGTGAGAATGCACAGCCTTGAACAGCACAAACCTCAACATCTTGGTGTATAAACCCTCATGTGAGCCCATTTGTTACTGTAATGCCTGGAAGTTCAAACAAAGCTCAGTGTCTCATGGTGCTAAGCACTGTACAAAAACGTGAATATAGTTTCTTGCTCCAAAACATTTACGTCTAAATAGATAAGACACAAATGGATGTTGTGTCTATTTTAACTGAGGCATGGAAAAATAAAGCAACTTGTCCAGATCCACTGGTTCCCAGCCCAGTGTTTTAACACAAAACCATTCTTCCTCTCTCTTGCAAGAGAAAATGTCATTGATTATGGATATTCTAATGAACAAGTTCTTTGCTTTCTGGATACAGGGTTTGTGGGTGTGTCTCTGTGTGTGTGTTTCTCCTTGCTCCTTTGCCTATGAAAGTTAAACGAGTGAAGGTGGTCACCATCTCCTATTGTTTTTCTACATGCCTGAAACTAGGCTGCACTGAGAAAAGAACTCTCAAAGTCTGTTTTATGACACTGTGTTGGAAACCCAGAGGAATTAGAAGGATGTGGGCAGAAACAGGGAGATTAAAGAGCGTACAGGGAAATGTGGTGTGCAAGGAAGAGATATGGTGCTGGAGTAAGACTAAGGACAAGAAAAATGGGAAGCAGGAGGGAAACTGAAGGGAGTTGTAGAGGTCAAGGGAATACAGGTGACCCCTGTACTTACGACCTAATTGGTTCCTGGAGAACCGTCCTAAGTCGAGGCATCGTAAGTCGACCCCTTATTTCCCATGGGTGCAATGATATAAATGGAGATTTGGTTCCTGGCCCACTTTTCCTCCTGGGAGTTGTAGTCCCCAGTGCAGTGCACTGGGCCCAGAGCTGGCCGGGAGCTGTGCCAGGCGGAAGCAGCTCCACGTGTCCCGGAGGCAGCGCCAGGGGCTGTGCCGGGTGGAGGTGGCTCCACATGTCCCGGAGCCAGTGGCACGGCGCGAGCTATGCCCAGAGCCAGCTGAGGCTGCGGGTGACTGGCTGATGCTGTGGCTCACCATGCAGGTGGGCTTGAGAGGTTGGGCCGGAGCAGGGCGGTCGTGGAGGGTCATAAGTCGTCAGGGGTCGTCTGGAGTATGATTTGCTGGAGGGAAACAGGAGTATGCGGGGATCAGTAGGAGACTGTGAGAGGAAAGAGCAAAAGTATAAGTGGTTATGTGGGGGAGCATGAGGGAGAATGTGAGTAGGAAAGAGATTGGGTGATATAGGGAAAGAGACTGTGAGGGAAGGAAACAGGTCAACAATGGGAGGGAGCTAGAGAGGGATTAAAATGCAGATGCCCCATATACCACATCCCTTCCAAGTCAATGGGAGGCTTACTTTGTTTATGGTGGATGGATAGCTTCCCTCTAAAGTCTCAAAATATCAGAAGACTCTAAATCTCCCATTTTAAAAATGAAGTTTGGGGCATTGGATTCAATGAATGTTTGGGTTTGGAAGTACCTGCATTATCATTTATTCGCTTTCTTCTTCTCAGCATTTGATGTTTTCTGTGTTCTCAAGCCATAACCACATTTTTGACAAAAAGCAGTAGATTGTTACTAGCCCCTGATAAATTCTGTTCTGCCTTGTGCATTGGCAGTCAAATTGTCAGCTGAATTCCAGTTGTCAATGTTTATAAAACCATACAGATAGAATACATATGAACTTTTATGTCACATGTCAAGCTGGTAAGGTAGGGATATAAGGAGAGAATAGCATTAGTTTTGCTTAAAAATTTTATACGGAAGTAAGGAAGAGAGAAAAAATAGATACAAAGCCATACAAGGTCATTTTAATAGTCACTATTAAATAAAGAAAAAATGTATAAATAAATGAGAGGAAAGTCTGATTCTGGTCTCATGTTGATGTAAGGCAAGAATCTCAAGGGTACATCTACACAGCAACATTTTCAAATAAATGATGTTATTCCGAAATAGCATAGCCTACGTCTACACTAAAAGCCTTTATTTTCAAATAATGTCAACCTGGAGGACTTCTTACTCTGACTCATGGTAACCCTCATTTCATGAGGAGTAAGGGAAATCAAAGGAAGAGTGTTCTTCCTTCGACTTCCTGCTGTGTAGACAGCGCCAAAAGCCAAATTAAGGTACTTCAACTTAAGCTACGCAATTGAAATAGCTTGAAGTTGCGTAGCTTAATTTGACTTTAGCCCTGCTGTGTAGACATACCAACACAGTGAAATTAATGGTGTTGTATTGGTATAAAATTATGGCATGGACAGTTGGCATAAGAACATTAAATTCAGATTTGTGTCTTTGCTTAAGAAGAAGTTTGTGGCTATTTGCTCCTTACACTCTGAAACAAGAGGTTCTTAGTGAATTTATTTTTGAAAAGCAGGAGCTTTAATTTATGATTTTTTTCCTTACACAAAGCTGATATGCTAAATGTTTTGGAGGTCACATACATGAAAGGGTTATTTTTGGCAGTTACATGTTAATATACCTGGACATAGGAGGTCAGTCTGGACTGTTTCAAAGATTATGATAATTAACAAGGTGAAGTATTCAAAAAAGCAATTTAGTTTTAGTGGTAGTATATCATGATATGACTTTATTTCTCTTTACTTCTTTTAAGATTATTAACTGTGTGTGGGAGGACAGCTATAGACAAAAATACTGTACATGGAATTTCCTTATTTTAAGATAAATATTCCTTCTCCCTCTTCCCACCTATGATCCAGTTGCTTTCTTCTGCTTTCCCTGACTCCTCCAAAAAGTCGAGAATAATTAAAATAGGCCTAACTAAATAATTTTAGTATTCCTCTGGCTTACAAGGGTTCGTGGGTGACATAGGACTGCTGTGGTAATTGTAATATTGCTTACATCTCTGTATTCTGATGCAGGGAATGGAGGAAAAGGGTTTCCCCTACATCCTGGTGGTCCCAGATGCTTAATGGCCCCATGGGGCCATAAAAAATTGGCATAAAAGAATTCCCTCAGGGTATACTAATTCAGATTCATGACTGGCACTTAGAGAACGGCCTAGGATATGGGGCTACAAAGATAGTATCTTTATCTTAAAAATATAAAAATAAAAAGATAGATCTGTATCATAAATTGCACTTAGCACAGCTCTCTGCAACACAGGATCCGAGCCTCTTCCTGATACCTTTCAGTTGTCCCTTTAGTTGGCTGTGAATCTTTGAAGTTGTAATGTGTATATCTGCAAGAGTCCATTTGTAACATATGTCTCATGAGCACCTCCATTGGTAGGCTCAGCACCCTCAGCATCTCTTGATTTTCAGTGGGGGCTGAAGATGCTTATCATATGGGATCAGTTTCTATGTAAGCAGTCAGCTCTTAAGGCATGAACCATCCTTCTAAACTACACCTCTCACACTTACACAATGAATGGAAAGCCTAGGCCCTTCTTGAACGCTGGACTCCCTGAAAGTAGTACAAAAGAGCCGACAATTTGTCATGATGCCAACTAATGACCACATTTTCTTTCATATGTGAAGAGTGCTGAAGACTGAAGTAATTGCAGTTATCTCTCTGAAGCACCTGTCAGTGTTCTCAAAGTGTATTTATTCCCTGCCATGTTCTAGAAACACTTGAAATTGCCATATTCAACCTGTTCTCCCAAGCACAACCCTCAACAATTTCTGCTGATGTAGTTCCAATCGAATGCCATCAGATTTGTAGCTTGTAGGAACAATCAAGGTGTCAAATAAAATTTGATTTTTACCGCTCTATTCTGATGTATAGATGGCTTCTGTTCTGTATTAGTATTCCACAAGGAGCAAATCCCCATGCATTCCAATTACAATAAAAGCTCCTCAGTCAAGGGGTAGGAAAACATTGAAACCTAACATTAGAGGAGTAAGCCAGAAAAATAACTAATCATAACAGTAAAATGCTATTTTACTTAAGGCAAAAATATTAGTTTACCTATGTAAACATTCAGTATAAATAAATAAACATATAGGAAATTACTAAACTCTCTTAATTGAGTTTATTTTTTAAAAATGTGTATTAAGATTTGTAAATGTGCCTTATTTATTGCCAATGTGAAGGTCATTGCCATGTATAATATAAAGTGTGGTGACAGGTTGTCCCTTCTGAAATCACTGGGATTTTGCTATTGACATTAGTAGAGCCAGGATTTCTGCCATAAAGTCAAATGAAGGAAGTTCTTATTAAAAACCGGGGAACACTGTCTTTGCAAAGATCTGAGCCACAGCCTCTAACTCCTACTATGCAGGAGGGAGTCCAAGGGAGAGTGCTAATTCATCATCCTCAAAAGCTACATGTATAATTAAAGATGGGTGACATTTTTGGAATCTCATGTTTTTGATTAAATGTTTCATCAAAGTCAATTTTTGATTAAATAAATCTTTGCCAAAATACTTCAGGTTTTTCAACCAGTTCTGGAGCTTGTAACAAAATTATGATAGTCAAAATATACATTTAAAAAATTTGAAAAGCCAGTAATATTTATTTGATAAACTTGAGAATGTTGTTTTGTGTTCTTTGAGGTGGCTTTTTAAGCCCTTTCAACATTACTGTATATCCTGAAGCCTCACGGTTGTCATTAATACTGCACATATGCCAAACCTCACTAATTATGACTTTTTCTTGACAGCTAATTCCTGGAGGCTGAAATGTCATAGCTGAGTTTTATTTTCAGCATGCATTTAAAATAATCTTTTTGTTCTCTTTGTTCAGGCTTTTTACAGCAGTTCTGTGCCTCCTTTTGGTGAAACCAAAGGAGGCTTTGTCTGAATAGTTTTCCTTCATGTCACTTATTTCTTTTTTTCCTATTTTACTCACCTAGGAAGTTAGAAATGTCTTAAAATAAATCTGTTAAAACTAGCCTAATTAATAGTGTGAACACCAATCAACAACACCCTGCCCCTTGTAATCTCTGTGGCTGTGTGTTGTATTTTGTCTTAACAAGTATTTTTGGTCATATCAAGGAACTGAATCCCCTTCCCAGTTGCCTCGTCTGGAGCGTTTAGAAGTTAATGAGGGAACACTGTAGGGATCTTTCTTTCAGAAAACATGTCTGTGGAACAGTCTTGATCCATGCTGTCTAATCTTTTTGGGTACAAATGGTCAGCAGGCCACCTATTTCAGCCCCCAGTGGTTCATCCTCTGTACATTTTAGTAGAGCTTGAAAAGGATAAGCCCCCATGGAATCTTATCAAAATACTGCAGAGCGCTCAAATGCATTATATTATTGTATTAATAAAATGAAGAATTAGGCATTGCAGAGCACGCTGTAAAATGTTTCATATCTCAGAGAGGCTTTCTTCAGGACGTATCCAAAGGAAACTATGACAGCAGGAGAACAGATCTGAAGAGGTTTTTTAAGTTTGGGAATCAAAGCATTCTCGCTGAGTACGTAGAGTTTGGATTAAACCAAATTAGCAAATTTATTATAGATTTTACAGGTATACAAGCCACACAAGGAAGGCAGGGCTATTTTGACTTTAAATCTCAGGACCGTAAATCTGAAAGGTATTGTGGCACAAAAACATGTTTTCCTGCAAAAGCTGTCTGATGAAGTAGGTTACAATAAATTAAAAGCCCAAAAACTTAGCAGAGAGTGCAAAAGCATCTAAAGGGCAAGTGGGTGGTTTTCTATTATGAATGGAACTTTTTGCACGTTTCAGACTGAAGCATCCTTCCTAGGAGGTATCATAAAGCTGCAATGTGAGAAACTGAAATAGGGCATAAATTAGGAACAAGATGTGCAAATTGTCAACATATTCCAGAGCTAAACATTTCTCCCTCTGGGAGTTAATACAGTGAAAATGTGAAGTGTACTCAATGATTTTTAAATTATTAATTTACAGCTCTGGCATCGGTCATTTAGGAGGGCAAGAAGAAAGGAGGAAAACCTTGATAGAAGTATCAAAGTGAACATCTTTTGGTTTTGGGGTACACTATTAGTCTGCATTCTCTGAAGCTCCCCCATTTTACACAACCCAAATTCAATCCCTGGTATTTGCCTATTATATTTTCTGTTGTGGAGGACTAGATGGAATTACCTTGTGAGTCCTTCCCTGGGCAGGGTCACAGTCACAACTAAGGGTTACAAGCCATTTCCTGTCTTCTCTATGCATGTGTCACAAATATAGCAATGCTGATTTTTGCTCCTGTAAATAACATGATTATTTAGACAGGCAGCCCCAAGGAAGGAAGTATCAGGATGGTTTCCACAGTAACAAATGCAGGAATAACAATAATTTTACCTTAGGATCACCAGTACAGGTAGTGATGTGATGCAATAATAGGAAAAATATTAGCTCCAGTCTGCATATGTCACACAATTAGAAAAGAAGGTAACATTTCTCAACATGTGACTTGCTCTGGCAATGGTATGCTTGTATATCACATCAGAGTGCTTAACTTGGAATTGCTGCTTCCTAACGAGCAGGATGCTAAAGAAGAATGAATTTCCCTCATGGAGGAAGCCTCCCCAACTGCTGGACTCTGCCCCATCTTTAGAATTTATGTCAGCAAGAAACCTGATAGATACATTAATAATGAGAGACCAGATACAGTCTTCAGGATTTCTGCTGTGTTTAATAGCCACCAGAAATAACATACAACAGCCACCCTCTAATGACTCTCACTTCCGAAAAGCTGCAGTGAGTTCCACTAAAATGAGATTTTAACACCAATCTTGGATCAGGTCTACACTTAGAAAATTTGCTTATATAATAATATTAGGGATATAATTTTTTAATGACACTGTTATACCGGCAGTAGCCCTCATGTAGACAGTTATAGTGTGGGTAAAAGTTACATTGATTGGTATAACTTTTTTTTTTGTTCAAGGAACAGGTATTAACTATACTGACAAAAGCTCATTTTTCTCTATAGAAGTTGTGACTATGCTACAGTGTTTGTAGGTATAGGCAGTGCTTTTATTGTCATGGTACTGCACCTCCAGACACAGTCCCGGCACCTCCAGTCAGAGCTTACCTGGAAAGAACGGAGCGTACCCGGCACCTCTGTACGCAAACCTCCGACAGTCGGCTGGGCCACGTGTCTTAAAAGGGCAATGCTGGCCTCTCCCCAACTTTTTATTTTTTGCTCTACAACTCTTCCACTGGAGTACCAGCACCCCCCCCCCTTTTTTTTTAACCAAAAAAAGCATTGGGTATAGGTATATCAGAAATCTTTTTTGTGGTAAACTAGACTTTAAACTAGGACATTTCACTAAAATCAACTTTTAATTTTTGTATCCTGCAAAATTTGAGGGGGATTTTCAAAGTCACTTAACACTACTGTGTAGCCACAAGGTATTTCAGAATAATTGACGTTATTCCGACATAACATAGTCCCGCGTTTACACACAAACAGTTATTTTGACAAAATGTCAAAATAATGTCGAGCTGGAGGACTGCTTACTCCAACTCCTGTAACCCTCATTGTACAAGGAGTAAGAGAAGTTGGGGGGAAGAGTGTTTTATTTCGAAATAACTACTGTATAGACAGCGCCAAAAGTCCATACAGGAGCACAAATCCCACTGATTTCTTCTGTTAGGGCACATACACAGCAGGGCTAAACTCGAAACAAGCTATGCAACCTGAGCCACACTAATTGCGTAGCTTAAGTCAAAATAGCTTATTTAGACTTTTGGCACTGTCTACACAGCACTTATTTCAGAATAGAGCACTCTTCCCCTTACTTTCCTTACTCCTCATACAATGAGGATTACAGGAATCGGAGTCAGCAGTCACTAGACCCGCTAATTCAACCCTGGAAGATCAAATGTGGCAGCTATTGTCTTCTCTGTAGTATAGACATCCCTTAGGGTACGTCTACACTAGCCCCCTAGTTCGAACTAGGGAGGCTAATGAGGGCGACCGAAATTGCAAATGAAGCATGGGATTTAAATAGCCTGTGCTTCATTAGCATAGTTTCGATGTCGCCATTTTGGAAAACGACTAGCCTGGAATAACTGCTCGCATCTACGCGGTGAACGGAGTTCGGTAAACCCTAACTCTCAAATTAGCTGTTACTCCTCGTGGAATGAGGTTTAACAGCTAATTCGATTTAAGGGGTTTACTTCGAACTCCCGTTTCACTGCTGCATGTAGACGCGGGCAGTTATTCTGGGGTAGTCATTTTCCAAAATGGCGACCGCCCGGGAAACATGCTAATGAAGCGCGGGATATTTAAATCCCGCGCTTCATTTGCAATTTCGGTCACCCTCATTAGCCTCCCTAGTTCGAACGAGGGGGCTAGTGTAAACGTACCCTTAGAGATTAACCAAAATATATAGCATCATGAGCTTTCATGGGTAACACCCACCTTCATCAGATTCATTAGAGTGGAAATAAATAAAACAGCAAAAGAAGTACCTGTCAATTGTAGGACCTATGTTAATAAGGCCAATTAAGTGGGCTGGATGTGTCTCATACATTGCTTTAGATGTGGAAATGCAGATGTTAAAAGTAGGAGAAATTGGATTTGTAATGCGCCAACCAGTAGACTAACAATGTACAGTGAATAGAAGTGTCACTGTGGGGGCACAAACATCAGGACAGTCTAGTTGCCCCAAGTACATGCTTTAGATTTTGGAGGGGTTGGATATGGAACAGCTAAACCATCCTGCTGTTTTGGCCACCACAGCTACACTTGTATTTTATTTATGTTTTTTTTAAGTGCACAAGCTAAGTTAGAGCTAGTGTGAAAACATCTACTCTACCTGGAAATTTTACCTCAGATATAGAGGTATCCTATATTATGCCTTCTCAGATGATGTACTAGAACAAGAGGATAAAAATGGTTGTGAGCGTTGATGTTTCATAAAAGGAATGCACCATGCACTTCATGTACAGAACAAAATAATTTGTTCAAGTCATAAGGCTAGATAAAGTAGCCTATATTTTCATTCACAGGTATCTTCCAATCCTACTGGGAACAAGGAACCTATAGTACTATTAGAACACTACTCAGTGTTTTATTTGGGGCTCTTTTATTATCCTGGAAAAGAATGTGAAAATATTTTGAGAAATCAGCTTAAATGGTAAGTGTTTTCTCTGGCTCTGGACCAAGCCAAACTGTGCATGGAGAGGGCAGTTAATTTACAGCATTGAGAACTAATGTCAGTCTACAGAAACTGAATATGCTTTGTTTGCTTTATGAAAGAAAAAGACAGAAAATAGGTTTTTATTCAGCTAGCTATTGTAATAGTACATCAGGACTGATGTAGGAAGTACAGAAACTGATAGTCTTATTTTCCGGCAAATGTTTTCTCAAGATAAATGTTAGGTTTCTTAACTTTTTTTTCCCAGTATTGTGATGAAATTTGGTGGCCATGTGCTGGTGATGTTCTGATTACAGTATATCACCTTTACAAGGCATTGTGAAGCAGATATATGGATAAACATGAATAAAATCTGGGCCTTGTTTGCTGAAATTACTGGTGTTTTAAATAAATCTATGCCTATAAATAATCATGTCTACTGGATTGATGAGCTAGGGAGTTCGTATTTTGGAGTTGTTGGAATTCTGTTGATATAAATTAGGAAGCTTTAAATCAATTGTTTACAGATAAACCCATATTTGGTGAGCATCTGAATCCCCTAATTTGGTCTCCACCAATTTCTTGGATGGCTTTACTTGATAAACTTAACACAATGAAATCTCATTCTGTAACTATAGATCTAAGTCCTGACTCTAAGCTCATGATGGTGTAAGTCAGAGGGAGTAACTGCTTTGAATTTGATGAAATGCAATTACACCAGCATAATGCTGGTTAAAATCAGCACCCTTATCTAATACATGGTTATATCCTTTCAGTAGAATATATATTACCACTCTTTCCTTACATGTGTTGTATTTTTGTGGGCTAGACTTCACTGCCCTTCTGCAGTGTCTAAAAAACCCGCACTCCCATAGAAAGTAACTGGAGACCCAGAGTTCAGTCTGTAAGGAATTTCAGCAAGGATTGCCCAGTGTCAACCTCCTTACATTCAAGTTTCAAAAGAAACTACAGAAATGAATTTAATTAAATAACTTTATAAAATCTTATGAAGAAACAAATAATAATTTAATTCTTACAATGTAACACAGCTGTTTTATAACCCACAGATATTGTCCACAGTTACAGTAAACCTAAGTAAAGAGCAAACTAAAAGTAAAATTTGAAAAGTTCAGTTCACACAATACAATAAGAGACTGAGATCCCAAAAGCTTAGATTTAGTTCACCAAAGTCTCAGTCTGTGCCTCTGATCAACAAATTTGCACCATATTTTGAGTCTGAATCACCTCTCCACTTGCTTGTAGGGAATCCTCAGTTGGAATCCATGCAGACTCTTCCTCTGCTGTGGATCAGTGCTATACAGGTAGCTAACTGATTAACCAGTCAATTAACTCACAAGTAAACAGATTTAAAGAAATCACCACAGAGGCAGATTTGAACCCTGGACCTCTGTGTAGGAGGCACTATAGCTTGAGCTATAAAGCCAGCAGGTTCAGGCTGTAGAGCTCCCTTGTTCTTATCTCTTGCTATAAGTGGTCTAAGTGCCACTACAGGGGAGAGTGAACCACATTAGGTGTAGCAGCACCTTAAAGACTAACAAAACATGTAGCTGGTATCATGAGCTTTCATGAACACAACCTACGTCTTCAGATGAATGGAGTACCAAACCTCTGAAGCATACTATGTGTGTGGGTTACATATTCACTATGTAAAACATCCCTATGTTATACACAGGGCCAGCTTAGAATCTTAGAAAAATACTCAGTTGCATGGAAAGTTATTTCTCAGAAGCTTAGACTATGTGTTTTACAAGCATCTGATATGTGGCTAAGGAAGATCTTAGCAGCAGTAAAGTAAACCAGACACACAACTTCTGCCTTCTTTCAAGTGTTTATTTCCTATATCATTTTAACATCTGGCAAGGAAATGAATTATCGGGGTTGAAACACAAATATCTTGGCTTAATTCCTCAGAGTGAATACAGTTTAAATGGCGTGGTTTAAGTGTACCATAATGAATAGCAAACATAACACAAGGAACTCTTTTACAAGAAGAATTTAAGTATGAGGGGGTTTCATGGTCTGTTGTAATAAAATACTAAAGGAGAAAGCAATCTTTTTAACTTGACAGTTTATGTCAATTTAGGAGGAATTCATGGTGCTTATAAATGAGGTAGATATAGCCAAATAGTCACTTATTTTTTATTAAATGGCCTGAATCACATGACTTCATTTTAGGGGTCAAATTGTATCTGGCTACAAGTGAAACTGTATTTTCCAGCAGGTGTTCAATCTTAGCTAGGATTAATTAGAAAAGGCTCAAGCTGCAAAAAGATGTCTTCTAATATTCTTTGAATAGTGCTTCCCATGGAATTGTTCTCCAACCACAGATTATTACTAAGTACTGACTTGAAGAGAAAGAGAGTTTTGTTTATTACCAGCAATGTAGGGGCACGTCTACACAGCAGGGCTAAAGCCAAAATAAGCTATGCAACTTGAGTTACGTCAATTGTGTAGCTTAAGTCCAAATAGCTTAATATGGCTTTTGACCTGTCTATACAACAGGAAGTCTGAGTTACAGCATTCTGCCTCTGACTTCCTTTACTCGTAAAATGAGGGTTACAGGAGTCAGAGTAAGAAATCCTTCACCTCTACATTATTTCAACATTATGTCGAAATAACTGCTTGCTGTGTAAACGTGGACTATGATATTTCAGAATAATGTCAGTTATTCCAAAATAAAGCTGCTGTGTAGACCTTGCCTTACTGACTGAAGGATTAGGTAGTAAGAGGAAGGGTATGTCTACACAGCAAAGTTATTTCGAAATAACAGCTGTTATTTCTAAATAACTGTACTAGCGTCTACACAGGCCGCTATTTGAGGAGGGCTTATTTCGAAGTTGGTAAACCTCATTCCACGAGGAATAGCGTCAATTTCGAAATTGCTATTTTGAAATAAGCGCTGTGTAGATGCTTATTTCTAAATAGGGGGCCTCAAGCCCTCCCCAGGGTGCCCTGCTGGCCACTCTGGGCACAAACAGGAAAACTCTTCTCCCCCCCCTTCTCCCCGGAGCCCTTAAAGGGGTAGAGTCTGGCTATAGTCTTTTGCAACTAGCACCAGGCCTGCCAGCCAAGAGCCACTCTGCTGCTGCCCTTGAGCCAGGCCGCAGCATGAGCCAGCAAGCCACTGGCAGCTAGCCTCCACCGCTCCCCAGGACCAGTCTGCCAGCTCCCAGGAACCTGCCAAGGGCCGGAAAAGTTGGGCGCCTCCTTGGTCCAGTGCAGAGATCAGGGACCTCATTGAGGTTTGGTAGGAGGCCTGCAATGTCCACGATCTCCGCACTAGATGGAGGAACATGTCCGTCTACTGCTGCATGGCTGCCAGCCTGGCCACCAAAGGCCACATCCGAACCCAGGGGCAGGTTTGGATGAAAACCAACGAGTTGCGGCAGGCGTATGCCAGGGCCACTGGGGGCAGCTCCCAAACAGGGGCAGACCCAGACACCTGCCCCTATTTTGACGCCTTGGACCGCATCCTGGGGGGGTGGGATGGTCCATGCCCCCCAGGTGGTCATCGACCCTGGGGCAGAGGGCCCTGACCAGGGCATGGAGGAGGAGGGCCAGGAGCCTCAGCAGCCCGGAGGGAGCATGCCGCGCAGCCAGGGCCCCTGAGCCGTCCCAGCAGACTGTCGCTGGTGTTGTCCAAGGCCGGGGCGGCAACAACATGTGAGTGCCATCACTGTCCCCTTATGCGGGGGCCAAAGGGGAGGAAGACCAGGGACTGCTCACATGGGTCTTGCTGGCCATGGCTCATGCAGCAACCTGTGCATGTGCTGTGCTACCCCTGGGCATGTGGCCCCAGCTGGCTGCCA
The DNA here is from genome assembly GCA_019425775.1 of Rafetus swinhoei. Classification (NCBI taxonomy): domain Eukaryota; kingdom Metazoa; phylum Chordata; order Testudines; family Trionychidae; genus Rafetus; species Rafetus swinhoei. Next base: position 180,382,224 of record CM033437.1, on the reverse strand, counting down.
CACAGGGGCTGTCATGATCATGAGGGTTAGCCAGCATCCTGGAGACTAAGGGGTTAACTATGTCCCTTACCTAAACTAGGTGGCAGACAGGCAATAGAAATGTAGGTAGGAATTTCAAACTGGGACAACGGAATTTTTGGGGTTTTCCCTCCTTTGTCTCTGGGGTAGTTTTCTCTCCAGCTATTGAAGGGGACAGGATGAAAATACTCTTCACAGTCCGTAAGTAGGATAAAGTTTAGATAAATCCGTTAGGTTTTATTGTTTTATGGTTTGGAAAATGGGATCTAGTGTCTGTGCATTTAAAAATGGTTCCTGGCCCATGGTAAATTTCTCCTCCATGAGTATATTATTTTGTTACTTTTCCATCCAGTCATTATGCTTGCAACAGGAATATGGTGGTGATAATGAAAGTTCTTTCTCTTTCCTTTTTATTAACCTGGTATTGGTTAATTTTTGTGTCCTGGTTTGTACGTTAGGGGTGAGATTTCCCAAGTAGTGTCTCCCTGGTTGCTTTATTAATATGTGGGTGGTGGCAGCGGCATTTTATTCCCAAAATCTAGGTTGTTAAGATTTTGGGGGGAAGTTTTATACGAAAGCCTAGTAGATAAGGTTTTGGGGTACTTTTGCTGGCCCCCACTTCTGCATTCATCATGCCAGAGTGGGGAAGGAGCCATGACAGGGGCCTTGGCCTGTTACCCACACATGTGTATGTATGAAGGCACATGACGTGCTCCTGACCCCGGGGTGAGACACAGCAGGACTCCCTCCCTCCACAAGCCCCCTCTACACAGAGGCAGGGGACATCTCCCCCCACTCCCCACAGACCCACACCACATACAGCACAGGGGCATGGGTGCACTCCTGGGCCAGCTCCCACTTCAGGGGATATCAGGACATCCCGAACATGGCCTCTGTGATAGCACATCAGCTCTGATGGTACGGAGACCTGTTGTCCTTGCCTTACAGAGGGGGCTGGGCTTCACCCACTGTGTTCCCAGGGATAACTGACCACCTCTCTTGTTTCTCCACAGCCGCATCAGCTGCGAGTGCAGAGTGCACCACCCTGCCCAGGACATCCTCCCTTACCCGGGCACTCAGCAGGCTGACGCGTAACCAGGAGGAGTACCAGCGGCAGCACCTGGGGATACTGTGAGGCCTACACCGCACTCTGGACTACTGGGTACACAAAGACCTGCAGCTCTGGTGGGAGAGCAGGTGGGAGCTGCTTGCCCAGGGCCATGCCATCTGCGACCACCTGCAGACCCTGGTGCACAGATTGCTGCCTCCTGCCGCTCCAGCCCCTGCTGCCTCCCCAGCTACCGCTCCTCCTCCCACGCCTGCTCCCCCTCCTGCTTCTTCCTCCCCCCCCTCCCCTCCCCGCTGGGATGCTGAGGCCCCGCACCCACAGTGCTGGGAGACAGGTGGGCCTGCAAGACCCCCAACCCTGAGCTTCTCCTCGCTCTTCCTCCCCTTGCCTCCCCATTCCAGCTCCCTCCTCCAAGGTTTACCCCTCCCCTCACCCGCCTTCTTCCCCACAAACCCCAGTGTTCTTCAATAAAGAGAGTTTGTTTTCTGCAACACGTGTCTTTATTGTACATCAGGAAGGAGCGTTAGGGAGGGGTAAGTGGAAGGACGTGAGGCTGGAATGAGGCACAAGCCCCCAGTGGGGCACACCAGGGAGACTTTAGTCCTTCTCCGGGTGGAAGCTCTCCCGCAGGGCCTCCTGGATACGGACAGTCCCCCGATGGGCCCCCCTGGCTGGCAGTCTTGCGGAGCTGCGTGTAGAGGCCGGCCAAGTGCTCGGCCTCTGCCATTCAGACTGGCAGGAAAGCCTCCCCCTTCCTCTCTCACAAACTGTGCAGCACACAGTACGCTGCCACCATGTGCAGAATATTGTGCTTGAAGAGGTCCAGGCGGGTGAGGAGGCATCTAAAATGGGACTTCAGCTGGCCGAAGACACCACCAGGATGTGGGCCCTGCTGAGCCTGGCATTAAATGCCTGTTGGGGAGGGTTGAGGTGTCCCATGTAGGGCTTCATGAGCCAGGGTTGTAGGGGATAGGCCCCATCCCCAACCAGGCACACAGGCATGTCCATGTTCCCGACCCTGATGTGGCGGTCGGGGAAGAAAGTCCCGGCGTGCAGCCTCTGGAAAATGGAGGAGTTGTGGTACACATGTGCATCATGTGTTTTGCTGGACCAGCCCACACTGATGTCCACAAAGTGGCCCCAGTGGTAAGACACAGCCTGCAGGATGATGGAAAAGGATCCCTTGTGGTTGATATAGAGGGAGTCCTGGTGTACCAGGGCATGGATGGGGATGTGTGTCCCATCAACAGCTCCCTCCTCCACCGCAATTGGGGAAGCCCAGGGCACCAAACCCCTTGATGACCTCGTCAGCATCGGCAAGGCAGATGACTCTGTGTAGCAACACTCTATTGATGGCCTTGACCACCTTCAGAGGGACACAAAACAAAACTGAGAGTCACTGAGGTGCCAGGGTGGCTGAGAGTGCTCCTTCCCCGCCACTGCCACGTGCCTCCACTCCCCAGGAGCAACCCCCCCTGCAATCCTGGCCACCACGGGCAGTCCTTGGTGCGGGCGGGACAGAACAAACCCTCCCATGGAGGGGACTTGCACCACCTCCCCCCTTTTCCCAGTGGCCGGAGACTGCCATACCAGTATGAGCACTGCTCCGATGGTGGCTCTATCCACGCCGAACCAGTTCCCCACGGATCGGTAGCTATCCGGCATGGAGAGCTTCCAGAAGGCGATGGCTTCTGGAGGGGAATGGCGGGCCTCATGTGCGTGTCCCGTCACTGCAGAGCAGGGGCGAGCCACTCGCAGAACTCCATGAAGGTGTCCTTCTTCATCCTAAAGTTCCAGGTCCATTGTTGGTCTCCCCAGTGCTCCAGGACGATGTGGTCCCACCAGTCGCTGCTGGGGTCCAGATGCGGCGGGGCACGCTGGCGTCCGGGAGCTGCAGCTGCTCCTCCACATACCCCAGGAGGGTCTGGATGACAGCGTGGGGGTTGGGCTGCAGCAGCTGCTGCGAGGCAGCCTCCAGAAAGCACTGCCAGGCTTGCAGCAACACATCCAAAAGAAGCACTAGAGTGCCCAGGGGCAGCTCTGGCTCCATGGTGCAGAGTGCCGTGGTGTCCCGAGTGAGGGCAACCAGAGCATGCAGAGAAAAAAATGCTTTGCTATCCCTCAGCGAGGTAGGCAAGCAAGCAGGGAAACCTGAGAACTGGCTGTCCACGGGGGTCCCTTTAAGCACAGGCCTCAGATCGCCTCAGCCAGCGGCCACACAAAGTAACTCCTGACCTGATGCCCTGCCGGAATTGGTTTCAGCTGGCCTTAAATGCGATTCAGCGGCCAATCAGTGTGGACGCGCTATTTTGAAATGCATTTTGTGTGTAGACATGTTATTTTGAAATAAGATATTTCGAAATAACGCTGTAGTGTAGGCATACCCAAAGAGACATGCAACTGCATTCCAAACAAATGGAGAGAGAGAGGAGTTATGCAGGAGCACCAAAGAATGGGCAGATACCTTAGGCCAAACTCTGTTGTTACTATGGTAGAAGTTTGAAGTGACTATATGCTAATGCAGTTTTCTAGCTTTACACCAATGTAAGCAAGAGCAGAATTAGGCTATGGGGTGGTTTGATTTCTGGGGTGGTAAATAAGGCTAAGTCTAGACTGCTGCTTTTCTTTTGGAAAAAAGTACGCAAATTGCGAAGAACAATTTACATACCTTTTTCTGATTCTCTTTTTGGAAGAGACTTTTCTGAAATGTGGCTGTCTACACGAGGCCAAATTTTGGAAAAACCTCCTTTCAGAAGAGCCCTTATTCCTCATAAAATGAGGAGTATAGGGCTTCCGAAAGAGCGTATCTGCTCTTCTGTAAAAAATGTTGGAAGAGCGGGCGCGTTCCCTGGACGTGGAGGAGTTTTTCCGGGATACCTCCAGTATCCCGGAAAAACTCCATAGTCTAGACATAGCCTAAGAGTGGAGACCAGTTCAAAGTATAAAGATGTTCTGCAAAACAAAATGGAAGGTCCATTTACATCACCAGTATGTGCTAAGTGCCCTAGAAGAAGTGTATTCAGCATGCAAATTTATTAATGCTTGTAAAGCACTTAGCTATCCTTCAGAGGGAGGAACAAGGGAAGTGGTGAATTATAAACAGTTTTCTAAATGTTATGTTTAGATACTACCTGTCAGTTCTGCTGGGTTCTTAAATTTTCAATATTTACTATTTTAATATTATTACTTTACAACCCATAGGGAGCAGTTACCAGTATTCTCTGGCTATTTCAATTCTAGCCCTTCCTCACCTGAATTACTCTACATAAACCAAACCAACCAACCATATTAAAAAAAAACAACAACTGTAAGCCATTCCTCTCAAATCTTGACTTCTAAAAGCAGCAGTGGGAGAACACGAGGTTTACAGTTATATAAATCATCTTGGTCATGAAAAGGGAAATATTTTTTCAAAGGGAAGGTACCTCAGAATGTGATTTTTATCTTGAAAGGCTCAATTCTTCTCAGGATTCAAATGTTTCCAAATGAAGGAAAATTGCCCTGAGGATTTTAAAATCCTGTGGTTTAATCCTGTTTTTCAATGTCAAGTATGTAATACTATATGATTTGCAATATTACACATGGGCATAGGCCATGGTTATCTAAGAACAGGTCCCATGTGTGAGATCATATCCTCAAAGTATAGGTAATCTAAAAAAATGTTTAGGCCTTCAGAGGGGCAAGTTTCAGTGTAGATGCCACTCGCAGTGCATCCCAGAGTCATTTTTTGAAGGTGAAATTGCTTAGTTAATCCTCTGGCTATCTCCAAATGAAAGATTAAGCTATTTTCTTTTGGACACCTGTTGCCATGGATTCAGATTTTGATTTTTGTTTCTTTCTGTTTTACCCACTTACCAAAATGATACGTGTCGTTAGATATTTAATACTTGCTAAACTAAGCCCAAATATCCCTAGTCATCCAAATAATTTTTTACCATGAAATTGTCGTAATTGTTTTATAAACCTTTCCTTTCCTTCACCTTGCTCCCCAATTTTCTGCTCATTGGTGAGCATCCTTTGATAACAACTGTTCATTCTGATATTGCTGAGCTTTGGACTTAAACCTGGATCTCCAGAATTTTCCTTCTAATTTTCAACTTTCTGTTCAGCCATAGTTATTTCCTGCTCTGCAGCGATAGCGCCGCTTTTTTTTTTAAGTTATATTATGCCATACTAAAATAAACGTTTCCTATCAGAATCCTTTTTATTAATCACATTTCACTTTGAATTGCATTTAAAACTAAGTGCCGTAGTAATTTCCTGTGCAATAACAAGAATTTACAACCTCTTTTTTCATTCAATAAAATTTCATCATGTACAGTAGAAGTACAAATCTAGCCAATTAAAGTCTAGGCCATATTTTTCACAACTTTATTATTGGTGCTCTCTTTGTGTATAGAAGACATAATGGCTTTAATTACCATCCCTGTTTACTAAAAAAACAGTAACATGAGATACTTACAAAGAAAAGCTTGTGTAGTTAAAGGTTTTAGTTCAGTGGATGGGAAAATTACACTTCACCGACAGGTATGGAACTTCAAAGTAGTTACCAGTCTGTTTCTATAGTTGCTAAGCTGTCACACCTGTCACCTGTCCTATGCTGTGCTGTATTTTGTAACCAGGAAGAGATTCCATCCCATAAGAATTTATTCCTGATTTTACTCTGGCCCCAGTACATGATGCATTGGGAATTAGAGTATGATAGTACTTCTGCAGATGTACATGTGATAGATGCTTTTTTTCAGTTTACCTTGACTTTGAGTCTTAGGGTCAAAACAGGTCCTTGCTTCATGATCTTTGCAGCAGAAAAGGACGTAGAGGGAATGGATAGAGAAAATAAGGTATGGAAGTACCTGCTTCTTGGAAACAAAAAACAGGACTATGTAGCACTTTAAAGACTAACAAGATGGTTTATTAGGTGATGAGCTTTCGTGGGCCAGACCCACTTCCTCAGATCAAATTGTGGAAGAAAATTGGCATGACCATCTATACCAAAGGGATACAATCAAAAAAAGTGAACACATATAAAAAGGACAAATCAAATTTCAGAACAGAGGGGGGATGAGGGGGTTAATGTCTGTGAGCTAATGATATTAGAGGTGATAATTGGGGAAGCTATCTTTGTAATGGGTAAGGTAATTAGCATCTTTGTTGAGACCCAGGCATAAAGTGTCAAATTTAAGCATGAATGACAGTTCAGAGGTTTCTCTTTCAAGTCTGGTGTTAAAATGCCTTTGAAGCAGGATGCAGGTAATCAAGTTGTTGAGACAATGCCCTTTCTGGTTGAAATGTCAAGAAACTGTTTTTTCTTTGTGATACTGTCTGATATCTGTTTTGTGTGCATTGATTCTTTGTGGACAAAGCTGGCAACGGGGTTTGTTGCAAGGGAAAGTTCCAGGGTTGGTATTAGTGTGGTATGTCCTGTGGTTGTTGGTAAGAATCATCTTGAGGTTAGGTGGTTGTTATAGGAGACTATGGGTCTGTCTCCCAGAGCTTCTCGGAGTGTAGTATCCTGTTCCAGTATAGGTTGTATTTTATTGATAATGTGTTGGACGGGTTTAAGTTGGGGGCTATAGGCGATGACAAGTGGTGTTCTGTTGTTGGTTTTCTTGGGTCTGTCTTGAAGTAGATGGTTTCTGGGTATTTGTCTGGCTCTTTCAATTTGTTTTTTATTTCTCCAGGTGGGTAATTGAGGTTTATAAATGCTTGGTAGAGATCCTGAAGTTTCTGTCTCTGTCAGTGGGATTAGAGCAGATGCGGTTGTATCGAAGGGCTTGGCTATAGACGATGGATCGTATGGTGTGTTCTGGATGGGAGCTGGAGGCATGTAGGTAACTGTATGAGTCAGTGGGGTTTCTGTAGAGAGTGGTGTCTAATTTACCATTGGTGATTTGTACTGTGGTATCCAGGAAATGCCTCCAGTGATTTTAACAACCTACACCCCACCATCAATCTCAGCCTGGACCATTCTACATAAGAGATCCATTTCCTGACACCATTACTCTGCTGACACTATTATTGGACCTAACCAATTCAGTTATAAGATCAAGAACACATATTCCTGCTCATCCAGAAATATAATTTATGTCATCATGTGCCGACAGTGTCCGTCTACTATGTACATTGGACAAACATCTCAGACGCTTCGCCAAAGAATCAATGCACACAAAACGGATATCAGACAGTATCACAAAGAAAAAACAGTTTCTTGCCATTTCAACCAGAAAGGGCATTGTCTCAATGACTTGATTACCTGCATATTGCTTCAAAGGCATTTTAACACCAGACTTGAAAGAGAAACCTCTAAACTGTCTTTCATGCTTAAATTTGACACTTTATGCCTGGGTCTCAACAAAGATGCTAATTACCTTACCCATTACAAAGATAGCTTCCCCAATTATCACCTCTAATATCATTAGCTCACAGACATTAACCTCCCCCCCTCATCCCCTCTGTTCTGAAATTTGATTTGTCCTTTTTATATGTGTTCACTTTTTTTGATTGTATCCCTTTGGTATAGATGGTCATGCCAATTTTCTTCCACAATTTGATCTGAGGAAGTGGGTCTGGCCCACGAAAGCTCATCACCTAATAAACCATCTTGTTAGTCTTTAAAGTGCTACATAGTCCTGTTTTTTGTTTCAGCTCGACTAGACTAACACGGCTACTTCTCTATTACTATGCTTCTTAGAAGCAGGGCTGGACTAATTCTCCTGTGACCTTGGGGCTATTCCATTTTGTGGGGGTCCTGCATGCAAGTCTTTTTCCTAATTTAAAACAAAAGAAATCACAACAAGGCTATTAACACTACACTAAACTTGCCTTTTCATTAACATAAGGCCATTCTGTGGTTACATTTCAGTCTCAAAGCATGTAGAATATAGCTAATTTAATTCAAAATAGCCCACTTCTTGCCATAGAACAGTTGTTACATTAGATTTTTTTCTCAGAGAGAGCTTGGTAGCAGGAGAGGGCTCCAGGCTGGGACAGAGTGTTGAAGTGTAGGAGAGGGTGAAGACTGTGAATGCTGTGAGGGAGTTTAGTGCAGGAAGGGATTCTGACCTGAGGCAGGGAGGTGGACTGCAGGAGAGGTTGTAAGGTGTAGACTTCAGCCAGGAGGAGCTTACCATAAGTGGCTCCCAGATCACTGTGCAGCAGAGCTCAGGCAGTCTGACTGCATGCCATTTGCCCATGCTGCTCCTGGAAGTGGCTGGCTGCTGGCATGTTTCTGTGCACCCCTTGGGGAAGAGAGACAGCATGTCTCTGGCTACGTCTAGACTGCATCCCTCTGTTGACAGAGGGATGCAAATCAAGAACGTCGAAATTGCTAATGAAGCAGGGATTTAAATATCCCGTGTTTCATTAGCATAAACATGGCCACCGCGTTTTTTCAACATGGAGCTTTTTCCAAAAAAGACCCGGCACGCTAGACGCGGATCTGTCTAAAATAAAGCATTTTTTGACAGATCCTGTAGTCCTCAAAAAATGATGTTTACAGGATCTGTTGAAAAAGGCTTTATTTTCAACAGATCTGCATCTAGACTGCCATTTTTTTTAAAAAGCTCCATGTCGAAAAAAGCAGTGGCCATGTTTATGCTGATGAAGCACGGGATATTTAAATCCCTGCTTCATTAGCAATTTCGACGTGCCTAATCTACATCTCTCTGTCGACAGAGAGGTGTAGTCTAGACACAGCCTCTGTGGGCTGTGTCCGTGTAGTTTCTGGCCAAGGGGAGCTGCAGGGATGGTGCTGTGGATGGGGGATATGCACAGAACTGCCTCCCTGCAGCCACGAAGGGTTTCACAGATGTGCCAGCAGCCAGCTGCTTCTGGGAGCAGTGTAGTGCCATGGCATGCTGGCTGCCTGCCTGAGCCCTGTGGCACTGCTGGACCTTTAGTGGCCTAGGGATCACAATTGACTGGCAGAGGCTCCAGAATCAATCAGTCAATAGTGATCAATTGGGTTGGTAACCTCTGACGTATTACAATTATGGATTTCTTTTTGCTGGACCAACTTTTAGTTTGGGACCCTGTGTGCAGCCCTGCAAGCTCCTGCCTTCATCCAGCCCTGCATGGAAGGCACCAAATATGGGGCATACTAGGGAAAAGGCAGATGGAAGGTACTCTGCAAAGAACAGCAGAACATGTCCTGTACCTTTTGAATGGATACTTTGGCATTGACTTAACTAACTTCTGCGGAATGGATTCACAGCTGCTTGACACCTTAGGTGGGAAGATTCTTTTCTCCTTAGCTATGCCTCTATCCAACACTCAGGCTGGACATTGGGAAGAGAATTTGGATCTTAGTACATTAATTCAAGCTGTGCCCAGAAGCCTGGAACCACCTTTGAGGTGGTTGGATGGCAGGACATTTTGAAATAAAATTAACCCTTTTTTTTCTGTAATGCAAAGCATTCACTTCCCATAAATCCTGCTGTTTGAAACTTCCCATAATGATGTGTCATGCCTCTTTGTGTTAGAATGTTCAGTTTCCTAAAGCTGATGAAATGTTTAGTGGAAATTTCTCACCTCTCTGCATGTGTTTCACATAAAGATCCAGCTGAATGGCATAAGGTATTTTGTGCCCTTGCAAAACTGCTTTAAATAGCAAGACTAACAATGCTAAAGTAAGAGCCCACAAACATGTGAAAAGTGCTAAAACCAGCAAGCCATATTCTCCAACCCATCATACTGGTGTTAAGCTGTTGTAATTCAGTTGACTTCAGTGCATTTACTAGTGATTTAGGATTGACTAGATTGTTGCTAACTGTAAAGCACCTAGGCATAGGGGGGAGGGACAAAGGAATCTTCTTGAGCTGCCTATATAAGGGATAGCCAAAATTATGAATGTTCTCAGGGAATAATACCCATGAATTTTCCTGGCTGGGGTAGTATCATGCACTAGAAAGAGATGAGGAGTTAGCAAAGCCATGTCTCCAATCGCCCTCACCCTTATGCATTTGACTGGATACATGGTGAGGTGGGGATGAGTCCTACCCATTAAAAGAGTATAACAATTTATTTTCATACACCCAACTAAGTTGCTGTGGGAGGCACAAAGCCTTCTTCAAGTGCTGAGAGATGGTATTCTGGGGGAACATGGATTCTACATGCCTACATCCTACCATGGTCTGTACTTAAGATGTACATTCTAGCTCATAATTTAAATGAGAATAAGATCTAAAAATACCTGCAAACATTTAACTGCAGTTTGTGTAAGAAATAATGCTTCTTACAGTGACTGTTTCCTTTAAATTTTCAAGCATGGCAAGTAAAATCTAAGCCCTACCTCAAAGTTCTATACATAGATAGTTACTTCATTTTGTCCTGAAATTCAATAGAACATGAAATTAGCTGAGTTGTCCCTTTCTATTAAACACACACAAGTTTATCCTAGTTTTGAAGAGAGATAAATTTAAGTTAACTTATTCACAACAGCAGGTTTTGATGCTCAATTTTTTGTTTGATGCAGTAACACAGATTTGTCAACTAGCACAGCTTGGAGAATAATGTTTGAGAGCTACCTACTGCTTCAAAGCCAGCAGAGGGAGCACAAAACATTATTTGTTTGTGGTTTGTTGTCTTTTAATTTCTCAATGAAGGTGTTCAAAATCAATAACCCTCAAACAAACCTAGAGAACCTCAAATAATCTTAGAATTCCCAAAAGTATAGATAGTTGTCATTTCATACCTGTTTTGTGGATAGCATCTCTAATCAAAAATACACACAATTTTTTTGCTGTTGGTGGTTTTCTTCAGAAGCTCTGTCTAGTGAAATTGTTATCAGGCTGATTTTTTATTAAACTTTTCCATAGCATATTAGATTGTGTATCTCTTGCTCATCATGTACCTGCCTATGATACATTAATGAGGGCCACATAAAATTGTCAGTATCAAAATACAACAAGCTACCTTGGTTATTGAATTTTTTGAGGTTAAATCAGCAACATAATCTTGTCAATTCAATTTTGATATTGGTTTGTTTGTATTTGTCTGTTTTGGATCTCAGTGAAATTTCCCCTTCCAGCTTTACTGCCTTAGTCCATTATTCTGGAACACATCTCAGGCCAGGTCTACATTACCAGAGAAAGTCACCTTAACATATGCAACTCCAGCTACAAGAATAGTGCAGGTGGTGTTCTTGTTATGGGAGGTTGATGGGAGAAACTCTCCCATGGACTTTCCTTACTCCTCCTGACCTCCAGGGTCGACAGGATGCCATCAGCAGTTGATTCAGTAAGTCCTTACTAGACCTGCTAAATCAAACCCTGGAAGATTGATCTCAGGAGCAGGAGTCCTGACATAAGAGTAGAAAGCTCTCAGACTATTAAACATGTCAGAGATAATGAAAAGGGTAAACTCACAAAAGGGCTCATTTTTGTATGACTTCATATTTGGTTCTGTTGCTGCTTCTTTTGCTTTCCTAAGATCTCCTAGGTTTCATTTCTGTTCCTGAGGGAAACTGTCTGCACAGCCGCTCATGAATGAATTGCTTTCATAAGGCTTCATAATAGTGGGACTAAATGAATGGAGTACTGCTGAACTGCTGAACACTGTGTTACAGGCTGACTCAAGCTTCCTAGGCTGTGTAAGAATTAGCATTCTTGTCTAACTATTACATGCTCTGTAGCTCTTGCCCCATCACACTCTGCCCCTGTAGCTAGTCTCCCAATATAATATAGTAGTCACACAAAACACATTCTTACACTGTAAGGATTAAAGAGAGTCTCTTAACCTAACAAAAGCAGAGAACTTCACAGCCAAGGCTGTCACTTTAACCCTTGCACCTAGGCATTGTCATTGAGCGGGAATAGTGAGCTATCTTACATACAATTCCAAAGCTGAAGCCTACTTGCTTTACAAGTGACATCAGTGAACTACTTGCATGACTGAGGCAAGGAGGGTTTGGTTCTTGATGCATAATATCCTGCTTTGCTACTGAGGGCTGCAGAAATGGATTACAGGTGGTTAGAATTCCAGTATGTTGAGGACCAGCTATGTGTGCATACTTTCAGGGCTAGTTGTCTTCACAGCAATTAAGGAGAAAGATTACAGTGTAAAAGAATGCCTGGCTTAAAAGGGTCCACAAATGAAAAAAAGGAAAAGGTTCAGAACCACTGGGTTAGTCACTTTCAGGTCCCATTTTCAAAGCTTTTTAGGCACTTTACTCACCCTTCATTTCTTGCAGCAAACAGACATGTGCTTTATTCACAGCGTGCTATGTAAGTGTTTGCTCCCCCTGGATTATGCATTATCCAATAGGCAGAGTAGAGTAGCTGTGTCAGGGTAAAAAGTAAACTGTGCCAAGAAAACTGATGGCCATACTCTGTGCTGGGCTGAGCATTCAGTTATCACCTGCAACTCCCTCTGAAATCAAAGGGAACTGCAGATAGTCAGTGAGGTGCTCAGTGTCTCTCAGGGAACATTTTTGCCTCTGTATTCCTTACCAAAGAGGAGTTTGCACCTGTATCAACCTCACTGTCTGCAGTGAGCAATTTAGGGTTTGCTTCTCCCCACAACCTTTTATGCCATCTGTTACTATGTGCTCTTTGCGATAGTCAAAGCTTTGTAGAGCAATTTGGGGCAGTCCTGTTTTCAAAAAGGTTGAAGGCACAACAGTAAAGTTAAAGCAGTGATACTGTTCACTGCTTTCTCCAATTATATTTCTACAATATTTTCAGGGAGCGTGTCCTGAAAAGCAGTTGTTCCATGACTCTCCACACAGGTTTGACAAATATTTCCAAGATAGCAGCACTGCAAGCAAATGATATTGTTGCAAAAATCACATAGACTTGGCCTATGACAATATGGTGGGGCGGATGACTAGATGTACTACAAGCTTCTACTCCCAGCTCTACTGTATGTGACCTTGTACAACTAGTATCCTCAGTTGCTCCATCTGTAAAACTGGGGGAATTATACTTGTCTTTTACCTAGTGTAGGGAGATGGCCTTGCTTAATTACAGATGTGAATTGCACAGAATTATTACACTAGTCAGAGGAAAAGACGAAACTAGGGGTTATGGTCTCCTGTCTCACAACTCAGTGCATCTTCATTATGCCATAGAACATTATCATGGTGGGGAAAGGAGAAGCAGGGGAGGATGGTTGAGGATCATTTCTGTTGATGTCCTAAGTGTCTACCGAAGCTTGTGGCAGCACGGTAGAAACAGTAGACATTCAGAAACTGAGCAAGTGTATTTTCATTGGGGTTGTGAAAGATCTCTCACCAATTTTGGGGGATCATCCTCATGCTAATATTAATTTGCTTCTCCAAATCAGGAAGGTGCAAGAGCAGAACAACAAAAACAGCAAGGTTAGAAAAATGCTCACTTTGGCAAAAATACTTGTTTTTCCTCCACTAATGGAAATTCCTGGGTTGTTTTTTTTCATATTGTCCATCCAGCTTGAGGTAGACACCAAGCATGGAAAATGCAGGCCTGAATGGGTAAAGTTTTTGAAAATGTTAAGCAATTGAAAAAAAAGGCTAGAGTGGGAAAGGTTAGGCAACCTTCATTCTAAGCCTCACCACTAGTTCTATGTATAATTAGGTACAGACAGTCTCAGTACAGGAAAATGAAGGCATTGATGCTCAAAGATATTTAGGTCTGTGTGAGTAGCTCATAGCTGACTTACCAATTTGTGCAATTTGTAAACATTCCCATGTGTGCCAAACTGAGGAGATACTGAGGAGATACTTGATTAAGCCACAGGTGATTAACCAATTTAGCTGAGGACAATTAAAAGAGACATGAGCAAGCTAGAGGGTGAGCCAGCAAACGGGTAAAGCTCAGGATAGCAGGGAGGTAATAGCGCTCCTTCCTCTCACATGGTGCCCCTGGAAAAGGTTGTTCCAGGGGAGCAAACACTTATATAACATGCTGTAAATAAAGCACATGTCTGTTTGCTGCAAGGAATGCAAGGTGAGTAAAATGCCTAAAAAGCTTTGAAAATGGGACCCGAAAGTGACTAACCCAGGGGTTCTGAACCTTTTTTTTTTCATTTGTGGACCCTTAAAAATGGAAATGGAAATGGAATTACAGACCCATTTGGAAATCTGAGGTTGAGAAGTGCTGGACCAGATGAGATGACAAGTCTGTAAAATGGAAGTAGGATCTCCCAAGATATAAAGCCTTTAAAGTCACAAAGCAAAAGAGAAATGAGAGCTCAAAAACCACAGTAAAGGTAACGTATAGATATGGTAGGACTGAATCTTTTAGAATTGCTAGTTGCTAGTGAACATTGATTCAGCAGATCCAAAAGGTCGGGGAGGGAATATTTTCACAGAAATAATGGAAGGAGAGCAGAGATGAAACTGGTATGAACATCCCTCCCCCCAAAAAAGTCTCAGCCATGTTAGTCTGTCACTTTAAAAACAACAGGTAGTCCAGTGGCATCTTAGAGACTAACAAAAATATATAGGCTAGGTCTACACTACAAAGAAAAGTCAGAAAAAGATGCACAAATTGTGAACCGCAATTTGCGTATCTTTTTCCGCTTTTCTTTCGAAAGAGGCTTTTCCAAAATTTGGCCCATCTACATGGGGCCATATTTCAGAAAAAACTCCTCTTTCAACACATCTCTTTTTCCTCATATAATGAGGATGACAGGGATGGCGAAAGAACGCGTCCGCTTTTTCGGAAATTGTTCCAAAAAAGTGGACGTGTTCCTTGGATGTGGCATAGCTTTGTTGGGATACTGGAGGTAGCCCGGAAAAGCTCTGCAGTCTGGACATAGCCATATAGTATCATGAGCATTTGTAGGTAAAACCCGCTTCTTCAGATGAGCTTAATACTAAAAGATGAAATAAAAGAACTGGCAGATTTTAACTCTTGGCTAGGAAGGTAATGGGGATAAGAGGTAATGGGGATGGGGGAAAACTAATGTAACATTCACATTTGTGATGGGACAGAAGCTTATCTTCAGTCCTGAGAGAGATTCCCAATTCACTGAGAAGAAACAATGTAAGAGAATACTTTTAACAGGTACAGACTTAGATAGCACAAAGCTAGTTAAAGTACAGGTCAGGCTGAACAAATCTAAGTAATTTCTTCAAGGAACTGACAAAGACAGATGACTAGAATGAAGCAGTAGACATGATCTGCTTGGACTTCAAGAAGCCATTTGCTACAGTTCAATATCAAAAACAGTGCATAAGTTTAGTACGGATGATACTGCTGGCAAAATTTTCAATGGGATCAGTAATAGAGATGGAGGAGGAGTTGTTGCATGCTAAAAGCTAATTCAAACTGGGTTCTGAACATCTTGGAAGTAGCCCTTTTATTAATGGGTAAATCGTATGCATTTTCCTTACTCAGCTCTGACAGTTTAATATACTGCAAGTGTTTATTCCATCAGAGAAGGTTGATCCTGAAATAAGAAAGATGAGCTTGCCCTTAACTGACCTTTAATAAAGAATAACAACATACATCAAGGAAAATAATGTGAAAGCTAAGTTGTCTCTATATTAGAGCAACTAAAGTCTGCTTTACACTTAAAATTTTTACCCTTCTAGCTATTATGGGCAGTGGGGTGAAGTTCATTTTGCTGATGTACTTGGACCAGTAAAAACCCCAACTGTGGGCACAGTTATTTTGTTATAAAAATGCTGTGCCAGTATAATTATAGTTTTTTTCCCTTAAAGGAAGACTAACACTAGTATAAATTCACTTGTATCACTATAACCATGTCCACACTAGATCAAGTTGTACTCCTTTAACTGTAATGATGCAGTTCATATGGTACAACTCTTATAAATAGACAAACCCCCACTCTACTATATTTTTTCCACTCAGGAAAAAGTTAAGGATAGATGATCAGAATTGACTAGAACTTCCTGGCTTTTGTTGATTTCATCCTGCCTATCAATCTTATTTACCCCCTTTTTACATATTTAATTATTATAGTGTGTTATCATAAATCTATATGAACCTGAAAAGCAAGACCTTAATGATAAAACACAAGTACTCTTGTTAGTGTCAGTTAATAAATAACATGAATCTGTCTTCATTAGTGCTATGCATGGTGTCATTCAAGCATTCACCAGGTGGGGAAAGGTATAATCTCGTTTGCTGTTATCCAAGTGCTAAGTACCCTGCTGAACCTCAAACTGAGAAGTTGTCTTTGATCAGCAAAGAAAAGTGATAGTCATTTTGGAATTACTTTCAGAGGATTTTTGACATCTTTATATTAGGTTGGAGAGAGAGAGCAGAGAAGCATGTGGGCCGGCTTGTCCTCACAAGTTCTCAGTGGAAGTGAGGCACCTAACTGCCATTTGTCTTTTCCAAAAGCTCCCCCTGGATAGTGTCTTGAAGAGGGATGTTTATTTATCTCAATTGGAGTCAGATCGTTTTCTAGCTCAATGATTGTATAAACACAGTTTTAATTAGTTCACAATTCAGTTTTAGATTCCTGGAAATAATTGAAATTATATCACACCCTAAAAGGCTATCTGCCCTTCCTCTGAAAAGGAGTTATCCAAACACTCCGTCGTGAACAAGGGTAAGAGAAACAGAGCTGGTGTAAATCAGAATAGCTCCATTAACTTCAATTGTTTACATTTGTTGAGCATCTGGCTCACATTAATTACTGAAAATTGAGCTTGTTAAAAATAAATCTTGAGTTTCTCCAAAGTCTCACCATTGGGTATCAGTTTCCCAATATTTCTTTGTCACAAATGCCAGAAGTTTCCACTGGATAATGCAGACTACATAGCCAACATGCTGGATGAGGTAAGGAGGAGGGTTTTTTAAATTGTATAGTACAGTTTGAAACATTTTTTGACAGCCTATCTACTGTATATATAGTGCTAAGTCAATGGAAGAATTCCTCCATTGACCTGGCTACCACGGATGTTCCCTCTAAGATTTTCCATCTGTGAGTGGAGTGAGTTTTGTCTTTTGCACCAATATAGAGGTTATGTGTGCTTGCTTGGATGTGTGCTACCGTGATACATACCAGATGCTAACAAATATTTTTAATATTATTTTTATGCATCCTGAAGCAAGAAGTAAATATAGCAATGCCTAGCTCTCATACTGTGCTTTTCCTGAGTAGATCACACAATAATTTACAAAGCAGAGCACAATCATCACTATTTTAGAGATGTGGAAACTGAGGTATAAACCAGTGAATCATCTAAAGTCAGTGACACATCCAGGAATAGAACACAACTCTCCTAAATCACAATCCCTTGCACTAGCCAATGGGCCACAATGTTATAGATGGAGGGATTAAGACCAAAATTTTCAGTCAGGTGACTGAATAAATTATCCCATAAACAAAGATGTTCAGAACCTGCATCTCCCACAGATTTCAGTTTCTGTATTTCTCAGTGTCTCACTTTCCCTGTCTGACACATGCCAAATTCTTGTGACAAAAGAACAGATTGATTTTAAATATGCATAAAGTGTTACCTGCTTTCACTAGGGTTTCCAGCTCCTATTCCTGGGTGCGGTGGGTGGTTTAAAAAAACACAGATGTCAATTCATTAATCCTGTAGTCCTCCCAATCATGCTCTAAATCAATTTATTCTATACTTTCCATGCCATCCCCTGCCTTATCCCCTTGCAGCATTTTTCAACTAACCCCGCCTCCCCCATACATCAGTATGCTTAGCATTGCTGCACTCCTGCGTTGTTTAACTAACAGTCATACTTGCATGTGCGTCTTGCCCAATTGCACATGCTAATACCATTCCCATTTCCCCAACTGCTCAAATGTTTTGAAGAAAAAGACAGCACACCCAGCTGTCACATAGGTCACATGGCATTCTGCCATGGCTGGAACTGGGGTCATGATTCCAGTCTTAGAGATGCCTGCAGAGTAGCTACATTTCACCTGTACAACACTTTGTGAGGATCCCCCACCACATGGCCTCAGCTGGCCCCGGCCACCTGAGCAGCTGCCTGAGCAGCCACAAGGCAGCTCCGACCTTGGTCCTGGCCAAGGCTGCCTGGGCAGCTGCCTGCCACCCAAAATGCAGTTCCAAGTCTGGCCCTGGTCGGGGCTGCCTGAGTAGCCACCAGCCACCCAGCATGCAGTTCTGTCTCTCCGGAAAAGCAGCTGCTGGCCACCTGCAACACTGGCCACCTGAGCAGCTATATGGCTCTGGCCCTGGACGGGGCTACTGGAGGAACAGCCACCCACCACATGGCCCGCATTTCCAGCCCTGGGGAAGGGCTGAAGCAAGGGCCAGGGCTGCATGGTGGCTGCCCTTCTGCTCCTGGGTTGGGGCAGACATCCACCCCAGAGCACTAAGCAGCTACTGTGCAGCTCTGCTGAGGAGTTGGGTGGGAGGCAAATTCTTGGTATGCGCTTACACCTTAGAGGGAAGACTGGCTACCACCCTGGCTGGCTTACCTCTACTGAGAGGCAACTACCTGCCATCAGAGTAGGTAGTGACTACACTGAAGGACTACAGTGACACAGCTAATATAGGGGGGACAGAGTTGTAGCCCTCTCTAAGACTATGTTTATAAGCTGGGAGGATAATTCCTAGGGTAGGTAGAGAGACATATACTATCTTTGCTTGATCTAGTGCAGTAAATATAGTAATGTGGCCACGGCAGCATGGGAACTACATACCGAGGAGATGGGGTAAGGTTGCACTTGGGTGGGTAAGCCAAGCCGCACATCTGTACTGACAAAACCACACTTCTATTTTTACCGTGCTAGTTTAACCCAAGCTCCTGGATGTGGGGCTTTGTCCCATTGTAGGAAAGCCTGGACAGCCCTGCCTTGACAATAAATGGTGAGGTCTGCCTTGACCACAGTGTGATTCTCTAAAAAGCTAAGCCCAGGCCTGTCTCAAGTAGGCAAGGCTCGAGGGGGAAGCTTTGAGAGGCAGGAATGTTTTGCACAATAATGCAGATTAAGCAGTACAGCGAAACCACGTTAAGAACACACGACAAGCAACCTTGTACTGGTACTTCTATTTCTGGTAAGCAAAAATTACAGATGCACCCATAAAATTGTTAACTATGCACATAGTTTTCGCAACATCCTGAGTAGCAGGATGTACCCCAAATAGGGGCATTGGCATTGCAGGTATCTTACACAATATGTAATAAATTGATAAATATTATTAGAATGACCAAGTCTCGCTTTGCTATAAAATGGGCTTAGTAAGAAGAATCTAAGGGAGGGAATGAGCAGGATTGACCCACAGGTCCTGCTTGTTGTAACTAGAAGTGGTGACCCCAGTGCATGGAGTCCCAACAGGTGGGAATCAAAGGGACCAAGACCTCCTGCCTAGTTTAGGTAGCATACGCATGCAGTGTAAGTGAACTACACTTTATTATTGTATTATAGTAGATCTTCTATTACTTGCTTTTGCATTGCTTTGTGCTGTATTAATTGCTTTAGAATTTATAGTATTTAAGCTTTAAATTGTATAGTAATTGTTTTTAAAGCTTGTGAAATGTAAACAACTATATTAACTGCTTAAAACTTGCAATAAATAAGAAACAGTGGTTAAGTCTCTCTGGAGTCTCCTGGTTACCCTTGGATCTAAAATAAATCAAACCACATGACACCTATCAAGCAGCACTGAGACCTTAGCTCAGGGCTATGTGCCTTTTTGCTCATACAGTAGAGGCTCACTCACTAAGCTTAGAGTGCATGAGCTCCAGATTAAACCCCCTGCCAATGACCAGGATCTGTTGGTGTTACATTCACGCTCTATTCAAAGTAGTATATCTGCCTGCAGTGGGACGCACCCAGGGGAGATGCATGAGGTCACGTATCCCCCCTCCACCAAACATGATGGGGGGAGGTGCAAGGGACCAGCAACCAGAACCTCTCCCTGCACTTACTGGTGGCAGGAAGCAAAACAACACAGTTGGGTGCAGACCAGACTGGGGCTGGGTAACGTCGCTGGTGCTGATAAATGCAGGGTGCAGAGACTCCTGATGTCAGCACCAGGCACCCCAGGCTGTGTTGCATGGGGGTGGGGGCTTGGGGGACAGGTGGAATAGGGGCAGAGCAGGGGGTGGGAATAAGGTGGAGCAAGGGTGGGGGCTTATGGGAAGAGGTGGAGTGGGCACGGGAAGAGGTGAGGCCTGGTGTATAGGGCAGTTGTCTTGGACCCTGCATCCTCCTCAGGTTGGTCCTACCTGGGTTAAGGAAGGCATGGGGAGGAGTCATGTGAGGGGTGGTTATGTCGCTGGCACCCTCATATGTTCCTCCCAACAGTCGCCTATTGAAGCACCCTCCCAGTAGCTGGGTAGACACCCAGTTTCTTTAAGCAGCAGAACCACTGACTGCAGCCAAAAGGCTGACTATGGTTAAAAAAGCTTTAATTGCCACTATCCACTGCTGTAGGCTCTTAAAACTTGAAGCCTCATTCCTTTTTCTTACTTAACTTTCTGTGCATACTGATGCTTGGTTAAATAAACCAGGGGATTTTCAGAAAATAGGCTAGATGGCAGCAATTGTGTAACTTACCCTGGTTCTTCAAGGGTGACACCAAATAATTGGTTAGCTCCAGATTCCTTGAGATGGTTATCTCTGCAAATTCTTTTTTGTTTTTACTCAATTTACATTTAAAATATCCACTCTCGGTCTGTGTGTATACTGGTAGATGTGCAACATGTCAATGCAGCAAAAGTGAAATGGATTGATCTAAATGCTTAGAAGATACTATCATGGCCCCCCACCTCCAAACCCTTTGTTGGAGGTTGAGAATTCCAAGATTCTCACTTGTGCTGCAGTATTTCACGGCTCATTGTACATTGGTAATAGGACCCATCATCAGCCAATTGGAAGTCTGAGTTTTCGAGGACCATTGAACACCGAACATTCCCAGTATTTGCAATTACAGGAAGAATTCTGCTAAATAACTTTGCACTGATGACATGTGAACGTGTGCATAATATTCATCAGTTCTCAAAATTACCCATTTCTTGGTGGAGAAGAATCTAGCACATCACACCGCAGGGTGGACTATTTTGGGATTGGACATAAGAGATGGAGACTCAGTTTGCCTGCAAAATATGCCTGTTCTTTCCTACCTTGTGGAATTGCTTCAACTTTCCATTTGGCACTAAAAATGAAGGGCAGAATGTGTGACTGATTGGTTCATTTTCTGAAACCATCAAACCCATAACACATAATATTATAGGCTAATTCTGCTTTTTTATATAACAGCATAAATCAGTGTTTCTCAGCGTGTTCTGTGAGCCTGCTTTAGGAAAGCCGCTAGTGAGCCTTTGCCACTTTGTTTACCTAAAGGATCAATAGCCACGGAGCCTTGCAGCTCCCTTTGGCTTCCGTTCGCCTTTTCCAGCCAAGGGGAGCCGCAGGAAGCTGTGTGGGCAATATACCTTTTTTTGGTTAATGAAGCAATGCTCCATGCAGTGGTGAAAGTAACTTAAATTTCTTACAGGTACTGTCCTATTGCAACCTGAGTCCCTGCCAGCTTTTGCTGAGCTCAACCAGCTCTTGCCAGAGCTGTGCATCAGGGTACACCCACTTACTTTCACCTTTGGTTCGATGTCATTTCCCTAGCAGCTAGGGGACCAGATTTTTTTTTCATGAACTCAATAGGACCACTGCTGCTGGGAGTATCTGTTTACCATTGTGACTCAGGGGCTCATTCTACCTCTAAATGTTATATATTGAAACCCAGCATGATTCAGACTTCCCAGCCCTGGGAAAAGAGAAAGAGGGGAAGAAAAGGAAATGGAGAGTTTTCTCCAGAGATGCTAGAACTAGAGGTGCTGGGGGTCCAGCTGCACCCTGTGGCTTGAAGTGATTTTCCATCATGTACAGGGTTTATTTAGTTTGGTTCAAGGGCTGTCAGCAACATTTTTTTCCAGTGTCCTTGCTTTCACCTCTGGGTCACTGCCCCAAACTGTTTATTGTCTATGGTTAATAGTATTTGATGAGACAATAGTTATCAATCTGAGATGGATTGGTGGTGTCACTCTAGTTTCTAAATGAAATATGCGTGTATCCATCATGACCTTGCTATCCTTGATAGCATCTATTGTAAGGTTAAAAAAAAAAGAGTATGTATATGCACTTGTTTATCTTATAGCCCTTTAAATATGACTCCTCAGGTTAGGGTTAGAAGACCTTAGTGAAGGAAAGCTTCCACTCCAAGCATTGTAGCTGTTCCACACATGGCCAGAGGATTTCTATATTCAGAATTCCAAATGTGTTACATTAAGGGAACACTAAACTGACATACAATGGTTAAAGAAAAGGGATGCATTTCAGCTGATATTTAGATCATCCAATAGCTGGAGAAAGTACATCTAAAATTCTATTTCAACACGAGTGAAAATGCAGAAAAGCTAGTGTAAACCATCCTTCTAAGGAGAAAATAAAACTATATGACGTACTGTGATAAGATACTTAACAGAATCAAAGGACAAATGTTGGTCTGCTATGCATGGGGTGCATGGTACCACAAATTTTGGAAGTCTATGAGTGTTGCAGACATACTTGCACTGTATGAACCATTCCACAGTCCCATCTCTACAATGAACTGGAGCCATTGTTATTGTAGGAGGATGGATTGGCAGAATGAGAAGCTTGACTAGCAAGAAGAGGTAACATTTAGTTTTTTATGTGCCAGGGTTGCAGATAAGCCATTTATATTCTGAGCACACAATAGAAATGAACATGATTAAAGTTAGGATGTCTAGAAATAAGGATTTGAAATTCCACTGAGAAAAGACTGAGGAAATGTAAAATGGGAATCTGTCATTCTAATAAGAAATATTCCATTAGTAAAGAAATAAATATCACATTTAGATGTGTTCTATATTCTAATTATTAGAAGACCTGAAAATAGCATCTAATAAGGAAACATAGCATGTTGGTGGTGGTGGGGTTTTTTTTGTTTTTTTTTTAACTTTTCACCTCTGATGCCTCAGAAGCATCTGTCAATAAAATTGCTTTAAAATCTGACAGGGAGAAAAGAAGATATCTGAAAAGGAAGTTAAACATGACCATAATGTTGTCTATTTTCTCATGAATGTTACCATTAATTCATTCTTTCAGCTCTTAAGTGCATGCATCTGGAGGGAAAATGGAGTATTTAAAATAATGGATAGTGTTAGAGAGGTTCCGAGGTGAAATAATTGGCAAACCTTGAATGATTATTTACTTGCCTTAGAAAGTTATTTCATAAGATTATTAGAGATGAACTAAACTGAGAACAGATACATTCA
Organism: Rafetus swinhoei; assembly: GCA_019425775.1. NCBI lineage: Eukaryota > Metazoa > Chordata > Testudines > Trionychidae > Rafetus > Rafetus swinhoei. The sequence goes on along the minus strand of CM033437.1, from coordinate 180,358,956 downwards.
GGAGTGCCTGACAGGGATGTATTGTATTTGCAATTATGTACAACATCAAAAAATTCAGGCAGGCTTCTGCTAGTCCTTTCTCTAAAGTTCTCAACTATGGGAAAGATGGTTTATCTTAGAAACATAAACATGCGAAAATTCTCTCCAGCAATAATGTATTCAGCACATCTGTTTTAGTTCATTTGCAACTCATGCTGCTTTCACATATTTTCTGTTTAATTGTATACATTGACTATGCAAATTTCAATTTCTCTTTCCACAGCGCAAAGAGAAAAATGGCCATGAGCCCTACTGAAGGGGGAGAGAATTTTGTCCCTTGTACAACTACTATTGATGTTGCATCCAATTTTGTTGAAATAGTAAAATACTACGGTGGGCTATAGTGCCACTATGGATCAAAGTTTTGTCTTATAGGGTACGTCTAGACTATATGCCTCCGTCGACGGAGGCATGTAGATTAGACAGATCGGCATAGGGAAATGAAGCCGCGATTTAAATAATCTTGGCTTCATTTAAATTTAAATGGCTGCCCCGCTCTGCCGATCAGCTGTTTGTCGGCAGATCGGGGCAGTCTGGACACGCCGCGGTCGACAAGGAAGCCTTTGTCGATCGCGCAGGTATACCTCGTGAAATCAGGTTTACCTGCGCGATCGACAAAGGCTTCCTTGTCGCATCAGCGGCGCCCAGACCTGCCCGATCAGCCGACAAACAGCTGATCGGGCAGAGCGGGCAGCCATTTAAATTTAAATGGAGCAGCGATTATTTAAATCGCGGCTTCATTTCCCTATGCCGATCTGTCTAATCTACATGCCTCCGTCGACGGAGGCATGTAGTCTAGACGTACCCATAGTGTCAGTAGGCCAATACTTACTTGTTTATGATGGTCCCAAGACTAACACCTGATATACATAGTCTGCTCTCAACCTGCATATTGTTGAGAAAGTTGTTTACTGATAGAAGCACATGTCCAGTTATATGTTGTTGGAAAAAAGTCATTGTATATTGGAAGCATAGTTGTCAAACACATCTAGGATGCTGAAATCAAAACCAAGGTGTAATACTGGCTAAACACATGCAACTTGTATATCAGCCTCAAAGTCAGTGGTCATCTAGAAGGATGGACTCAGACAAGCCCCAGCATACCTGAGTTGTGTTGTGAGCTGATAAACGGGTATGTCTACACTATGAGCTGTGGCTGTAATTCCTTGCTCAGTGAGCCATAGCTGTTCTAGCTTTGAGGGAGATATTGCTAAAAATTGGGTGTAGCTTCAGCTGTAGGAAGGGCTGATGACTATCTGATAACCTAGCTGTCCAAGATGTTAGGCACATATTTGAGGTGGTCACTCTCACTGCTGCAGCTACATTAGGGGTGACCAATAACACAGCGAATGTTTCCCTGGTGGGCCACCACTATATTTACCTCTACAACCACATGTACCAGCATTTACAGCTCCTGTTGGTCATAGATTACCATTCCCAACCAATGGGAGCGGCGGAAAGTGGCGCAGACAAAGACACCATTTCTCACAGCTCCTATTGGCTGGGAATGGCAATCTCTTGCCAAAGGGAGCTGCAATCACTGTTACTTGTAGCTGTGCAGGTAAATATAGTGGCGGGCAGGGCCAGACTGAGCCATTCTGGCGCTCCAGGCAGACAGGTTAATTGCACCCTGGGTTGGGGGAGGGCACATGCACGGCCCCGCCCCCCGCGCCGGTGCGTGGGGGAGGGCACATGCGTGGCCACACCCTGACGCCGGCGCATGGGGGAGCGCGCGTGGAGCTGGCAGCGGCAGGACACATGTGCCCGGCCCGGCCCAGCCCGGCTACCACCACTGGCGTGCACTACTGGCCGGTGCTGCAGGGGTTAATGCGGCCCCAGCCCCGGGCGGCTGCTGCAGGGTGGCCACTGGGAGCTGCTGCAGCCCGCGATCCGGGAGCCGGGCGCACCCCATAGGTTGGCGCCCTGGGCAGCTGCCCTGCTAGCCCATGCAGCCCATGCCTTAATCCGGCCTTGGTGGCGGTCGCCTGCCAGAAGCTAATCCTGGTGGACTGGATCTAGCCCATGAGCCTGTATTTGCCCACCCCTGAGCTACCTTCTATTTTAGCATGCTAGCTCAATCGGTTCTTGTATGGCTATGGCTCTCTGAGCTGGGAATCATACTCTGGGTGTCCAGGTAACCTGTGCTTCAGCTACCCTCTCTTTAAAATAGGGGTAAAACATTTTGAAACCTGTAGACAAAGTGGCAAGTTTTGCTAATATTTTAGTGTGAATACTTAATGTTTTCAGGCAGCACTTGTGTTCCTGATATATCCAGATCCCAAGGATGACTTTCAGGATAAATTGGCAACTGAATTTGAATTTACAGATCAAGATCAGCAAAAGGAGGTCAATGACACTCACAGCTTGCCTATCGCTGATATTGGGTAAGTCATTTGCTCTGTGCATCAGTCTTACCATCTATAAAATGGGGATCATGATATTGACCTCCTTGTAAAAGCAATTTTGGGGAAAAAAAGGTATATGAAAGTTAGAATATTGTTATAGAGAGTTCATTCTGAAATTGCACACTGTAAATCATTATTCCTGTTTTGGAAATTGTGATAAATTTAGATATAGGAAGGTGAGGGGAAGTAATTATTTTTAAAAATGTCCATGTTCATGGAAGCACTGTACATGGTTCCTAAAATACCAGACATATTTGAGTTGATATTTAAACAGACACTATACAAGATCTATTCCAGCTAAATAAGGAGGTATAAATTTTAAGCTTAATGTATAAAATTCAGTGTGTTGAGTAAAACACTGGAATAGAATATGACAGAAAAATGTTCTTTCCTGTGTACAGTATGCCTGGGTCATATGAAAACAAATGTATAACTGCAGATTTTTTTTAAGCAGCCACACTGGCAATATAATTAGAAATCTTTATCAAAATTAGTGCCAAGGATTATACTATGGCCAGAAATTAGCCCATTGTTGTGATTAACTGTGGTGCTTTCTAATTAAAAAAAGCAAATTAGGCTGAAAATAGTAGTGCTATGAAGTGTATACTTCTGCTGTTAGATAATATTTTTAATCTTAATAGAACTGAAAGGAAAAAAATGATCATTGACTATTAAACACTGATCTAAGTATAAAAAAGTTGGAGGAAAAGAACAGTTGGGTGTCTTGAGATAGGAACATAAGTTTCAAATTGAAAAACAGGGTTCTAGTATATTACAGAGTGAAATTACAGTATCAAAGGGAAGGGGAGAGGGTTGTGTTAGGTGGAAGAGCTGGTCCAGGGGTGTGAGTGACAAAGCCAACAGGCGAGGAGGTTTGAGCCATACCCACACTACACAGACTATACAGAGGCTTTGTCTATACTACACGTTTTTGCGGCAGAAAATATGCTAATGAGGGACTCATTAGCATAAGTTGTGACATCATTACCATATTTTCTGCTGTTTCTTTTTTAGCAAAGGTTTTTTGCACAAAATGAAGCACTGTAGCCTCTTCCGTTTTGCGCAAAACCCCCGTTTTGCACAAGATCCTTATGCCTGTCCTGGAGAGGCATAAGGATCTTGCGTAAAACGAGGGCTACATCTACATTGCGCATTCTTGCGCAAGAAGATATGCAAATGAGGCACAGCAATGAATATGCAGACCTAATGAGCTGTCATTTTTGCGCATTTTTCTACACTGCTCCTTCTTGTGCAAAAACCCCCTCTTGCTCAAGAGCCGTTCTGCCTGAAAATAAGGGGCAGAACGGCTCTTGCGCAAGAAGGGTTTTTTGCGCAAAATGGCAGCTCATTAGTTATGCAAATGAGGTGCGGCGATATTCATCGGCATGCCTCATTTGCATTTCTTCTTGTGCAAGAATGTGCAATGTAGACGTAGCCGAGGTATTTGCAAAAAACGGAAGCAGCTACACTGCTTCTTTTTGCACAAAAACCCCTTGCGCAAAAAGAAACGGCAGAAAATATGCTAATGATGTCATGACGTATGCTAATGAGTCCCTCATTAGCATATTTTCTGCCACAAAAGCTTGCAGTGTAGATGCAGCCAGAGAGTAGACAACCTACAGTAACAAGAGTTTTTTCCATCACTTTTAAGAACATTGGTCTTCTCAGGCAATTATAGCTAGGTCAATAGAAGCATTCTTCTGTCAACGCAGTTGCATCTGTATCAGGGATTAGGTTAGCATAAGTGCAATGCACAGGTGTGTGGGTTTTTCACACCCCTCAATGATACAGCTATATTAACATTTTAAATTTAGACCAAGACGCTCTCAAAGACAGAGGGTACAGGCTTCAAACAGAGCAGGCTGGTTACCTCAACTAAGAGATGGGGAAAATGCCAAGCCTGCATAAGCTGTGGAAGAAGAGGTAGAGTTTAGGTGACAGTGTGAATTGATCTCTTATTTTAAATCCACTTCTTTAAATGCTGTGTGGTTTCTGACAAAATAAAACATGTTTTGTTTTGAAGAGGCTGTTTCTGTCTCACCTCACATATGTTGTCACATCTGCTGGTGCCACTCTTATTGGGTCCACTAAATAATACAACTGGCAATCAGGGAGATGTAACTTAGTAAACCAGTCAGACAGTGGGAGATCCCACCCACAGAGAAGTAGAAGTTTGGGCCTTCCACTTGAAATGATTCCTGGAATTCTGGGGATTGCCATCCTGGAAAAAGAATCTTAGAGGAAGCAACCTACTTAGGGATTGTCATGTCCTTTTATGAGACATGAGCTGGCTATACAGCTTCCTTCAGGACCAGCTCTTCCACCTAACATCAACCTCTCCCCTTCCCTTTGCTAGTCGCTAGGTCATCTTTGATCCTAGTCTGAGCCTTGGGAAGAGCAAAACATCGTATCCTGGAAGGAGACGTTAGGTAACTTCCCCCCCCCCAAGTTAATAATCCAGTGATATATTTCAACTCCTTCGAAGCTGAGTAACTGAGGGTACATCTACACATCAGGGCTTAATTTAATAAGCCATGCAAATTGAGCTATGTCAATTGTGTAGCTTATTTCAAAACTGGGAGCGTCTACACAGCACTTATTTCAAAATAGAGCACTCTTCCTCTGACTTCCCTCACTCCTCATATAGTGAGAGTTATAGGAGTCAGAGTAAGAAGTCCTCCAGCTTAACAGTATTTCGACATTATTTCCAAATAACTGCCTGCTATGTAGACTCAGACTAAGGTTTTTTTCAAAATAATGCTAGTTATTTCAAAATAAAGTTGCTGTGTAGACGTATCTGCTACTATTGAACCCTTTCCTGGATTCTTTAACAACCCCTTTATAGCCAACTTTGTTAGATGGATTCAGTATAAGCTAATAATTCATATATTTTATTTGCCTACTCATGCTTTCCCCCCCTGCCCATCATCTCTTCATTTTCTTTGCCCATTGCCTACCCTCAATAACCAGCCAGGCACAGTGCAGCTGTTTCCTGGGATGGAGAGAAGACTCCAGTAGCTGGAATCCTTATCCAAATTACTCATGCTCTGTCCCCTGAATGATGCTGGGTGGGAAGCTTGCATAAAGATGAGGTTCATCTGACATGCAAAAGCAGATCCCATTTGGACTGCACTGCCCACAGAGCCTCCACACCCACCAGGGAAGATGACTGCAATTCACTGTGATGGGTTTAATTCTTTATATTAATTTTGTTAAGCAAATATTTGAATTAGATTTTGAGAGTTTGTTGTTTTTTCTCTTTAGAATTTTAGATGGATTTGACCTACGTGGATTTTGATTAATCAGATGTATCTGAATCCAGGTTTTGGTATTGCCTGTTGTACTATGAAGAAACCCACTGCCCCCTTCTTTTTGAAGTTATCTCATTAACGTACTTAGAAATGCCCCCGTATGATTTAGCAAGGACACTCCAATGTTAAAATGAACATGAAAGAAAACAGTGATTGGAATTCATTATGGAAGAATCATTTCAGTAAGTTTATAATTTACATATTTAGATGACTTCCCAGTGCAGAATAGCTTTCTGAGGACAGTTGTTTATGGATCTATTTGCTGTAGGATACTGGAAATCAGACACACCATGCCATGGAATGTTTTATGATAGTCAAAGTACAAAAAGCCCTTATGGGTAAACCTTCCCTACTTGATGAAAATGCCCCTGAAGTGAACAATTACAGACATGTATCTAATAGATACTGCAGCAGTAGGAAAATGGAAAAATATGTTCCCAACTGGGATGGCACCACCAACTACATTTGAACTAATTTGTAATTATAGAACTTATTTCATTATGCATCTCTTGCTAGCATGTAGTCCATGATCAGATTGAGATATCTTTGATATGCAACATAATTATTGATCTGTAGACTTCATGATCAGACTACAGTGCATATATTCAACATGCAAGCTGTGTTGGTTACTTTGTGATTGATAAACTGTTTTTATTCATATGTTTCAGTTCCTTTACTGGAGGAGTATCTGTTCTGTCTAGTCTAAACACATTTTTTACACTGATGGAGATGGGGTGGTTTTTTTAGCACCAGTGTAGTTATGTTTGTATAAGGCCAGTTGTCTTGTACGTGAATGGCTTATTTTCCTTCTTGTACAAGAATAGTTATACTGGTGTAACAGTGTCTACTTTAGAAATTTGTACTGCTTTAACTATATTGTTAAATTAGTTGAAACAATAGTAAAGAATAAAAGTGTCAGGCACATAAAAGAACATAATTTGTCGGGCAAAAGTTAACATGGTTTCTGTAAAGGGAAATCATGTCTTACTAATCTATTAGAGTTCTTTGAAGGGGTCAACAAACATGTGGACAAGGGGATCCAGTAGATATAGTGTACTTAGATTTTCAGAAAGCCTTTAACAAGGTCTCTCACCAAAGGCTCTTATGTAAATTAAGTTGTCATGAGATAAGAGGGAACAGCCTTTCATGGATTGAGAACTGGTTAAAAGACAGGAAACAAAGGGTAGGAATAAATGGTAAATTTTCAGCATGGAGAGGGGTAACTAGTGATGTTCCCCATGGGTCAGTCCTAGGACCAATCCTATTCAACTTATTCATAAATGATCTGGAGAAAGGGGTAAACAGTGAGGTAGCAAAGTTTGCAGACAATATTAAACTGCTCAAGATAGTTAAGACCAAAGCAGACTGTGAAGAACTTCAAACAGATCTCACCAAACTAAGTGATTGGGCAACAAAATGGCAAATGAAATTTAATGTGGAGTAATGCACATTGGAAAAAATAACCCCAACTATACATAGAATATGATGGGGGCTAATTTAGCTACAACTAATCAGGAAAGAGATCTTGGGGTCATTGTGGATAGTTTTCTGAAGACGTCCACGCAGTGTGCAGCGGCGGCAGTCAAAAAGCAAACAGGATGTTAGGAATCATTAAAAAAGAGATAGAGAATAAGATGGAGAATATCTTATTACCCTTATATAAATCCATGGTACACCCACATCTTGAATACTGCATGCAGATGTGGTCTCCTCATCTCAAAAAAGATATACTGGTGTTCAGGGGCGGCCCGTGGCTATAGGCCGACTAGGCTGTCGCCTAGGGCGCCGCCTTCAACAGCGCCCAATGATGAAGTCACGGGGCGCCCGGGGCGCCTGATGATGATGTCACCCCTTTGACGGCCCATTGACGGCCATGCAGGCAGGGGTGCCGATCGTGCGTTCCGCCTGGGGCGCCATTTGCGGCCGCTCCTGCTGGTGTTAGAAAAGGTTCAGAGAAGGGCAACTAAATGATTAGGGGTTTGGAATGGGACCCATATGAGGAGAAATTAAAGAGACTGGGACTTTTCAGCTTGGAAAAGAGGAGACTAAGGGGGAATATGATAGAGCTATATAAAATCATGAGTGGTATGGAGAAAGTGAATAAGGAAAAGTTATTTACTTGTTCCCATAATGTAAGAACTAGGGGCCACCAAATGAAATTAATGGGCAGCAGGTTTAAAACAAATAAAAGGAAGTTCTTCTTCACATAGTGCACAGTCAACCTGTGGAACTCCTTGCCTGAGGAGGTTGTGAATGCTAGGACTATAACAGGGTTTAAAAAAGAACTAGATAAATTCATGGAGGTTAAGTCCATTAATGGCTATTAGCCAGGATGGGTAAGGAATGGTGTCCCTAGTCTCTGTTTGTCAGAGGGTGGAGATGGATGGCAGGAGAGAGATCTCTTGATCATTACCTGTTTGGTTCACTCCCTCTGGGGCACCTGGCATTGGCCACTGTTGACAGACAGGGTACTGGGGTGGATGAACCTTTGGTCTGACCCAGTATGGCTGTTCTTATGTTATGTTCTTATTGGTATATTTAAAGCGGTAAAATGTTGGTATGCAGAGAAGGCTTTAGAATCAGGTTTCTTGTATGCATACTCAGACTTGATCTGCACCAGGAAACTAGTTTGTTATAATTACATCACTCAGGGATGTGCAAAATGAACACCTATGCGTGATGCAATTAAACCAATCTAACCCCCTGTATAGGCAGTGGTAGGTTGACAGGAAAACATTCCTGTTGACTTAGCTGCCTCTTTTCAGAAAGGTGAAGGAGAAACATTCTATCTGTGTAGATAGTAACTACTACAGCAGCACATGTGCAGTTGTGGCATTGCAGAATTTTAAGTGCAGACAAGCCCTCACGTTTCAAAATATAGATCCTGATTTAAGAAAAATCACTATTCTGGATAACAGGTGCTTTCCTGAATTGGGACCTGAGTAATCACTTTCCACAACTATTCCCTTAAAATACGCTGATTTCATCATTTGCTGACAAATACATGCATTGGAATAATCATCAGAAGCAAGCACAAAACCAGAATACATCTGTTGGAAAATTATAGCCTGACTCTTTTTGCAATGTTTGCCCAGCTCTGTTAAATATGTTGAAATATTACTGAGGCTTTCAGAGAGGTGATGGATTATTTTACTACTTTGTTTAGTAAATTGAGGCATTTTACATCTGCGAGGAATAAACAGTGACTTTACAACATTGTCCTAATAAATAATGAGAATAACCATTAACCAGGGAAGCCAAATTAATCTACTTGTAAATGTAATTAAGGCTGTGACAGAGCCATTGAATGTGAAGTAAACCAATATTTTCTTTGGAAATTTCTTGACTTTCTAAGACCTCTGTAATTTTCATGGAGGTGGGGAAATTAAATTTATTTGTATTTATCAAAATGTCTGTTGCTAACGAATGTTTCCATTTTTTCAGACATTTAGGATAGAATGTCAATGCATAATTGAGTTAAAATATAGTCAGCTGGCATTGCTTATTGTAGTTTGGACTCACCTGACTATAATGATTTAGGAAGCCACTGAGAGAAATTATGTCATTGTGTGAAAGATCAAATAACTAACAACGAGAACTTATGCATACGGGTGGCATGTGTTTCCTGAAGGCTGATTAACTAATGTTGGCAGTATAATACTTACTCAATTATAAGAACTGCAGCAGAAACAAAAAAAGCTGAGTCATTTCTTTTCTATAATGGCTTTGCACTGAAAGGAGAGCCCAAGTCAGCCACACATTGAGTGCTCTTCCTCTGTCAAGTTTCTTGACTTCAATATCGTTATTCATGGATTCATTCCATGAGGAGTAACAGTTAATTCGAACTAAGGACTTAGTTCGAATTGCCGTTTTCACTGCCGCGTGTAGCCGCGGGCAGTTACTTCGGACCAGTGGAATTTAAAAATGGCGACCGGCCGGGTAGATGCAAATAAAGCCCGGGATATTTAAATCCCAGGCTTCATTTGCAACTTTGAATGCCTACATTAGCCTCCCTAGTTCGAACTAGGGGGCTTGTGTGTAGACATACCCTAAGTGTGGCAGATGCTTGCTCCAAATTAAACTTGCACATGCACACACAAATTGTGGGCCAGATTTCTGTGCACTACTCACACCTGACTTCAATGGAGACCTCTGCTTAAAAGCTGATGTTACCATATGGTCCTGTGCTATTTCTTATTGGTAGCACAATCAATCTGTAATGCCTATAGAATTGTTTCTTTGTGAACATCAAGCCAATGTAGAAATATGTGCCTTATCACTGATTTGTGCTTGCTTTTCCTATTAATTAATGAACTGCATATTAATGTAATGGGTCTCTGAGTTTATAAAATTAGAAAGAAAGCCATTGGGAATTAAGCCCATACTAATTTAAAAATTGATTCTATTACACACAGTAAAGGACACTTAGTGAAGTTTTTTAATGCACAATATCATGAAAGTTTCAACAGATACACAGCTAAAAATGACACCTCCCTCCTCCAAATTGACATGGAGCTAGTAATTTAGAATCAGATCTTTAAAGGCATTTAGGCACCTAACTCTCATTGAACTCAGTTATGTGCCTAAACACCTTAGAGGATATGGACTATTGTGTTCAAGATGAAGGCGTATGACCCTGTACAGAATCCAATGAAGTCACTGAGATTCTTTGCATTGACATTAGCAGTGGTTGCATCTAATCTCATATGGGAGCATATATAGAGAGCTGGTCAAAAATTTTTGAACAAAAAAAATTCAGGCAAAATGTTCATATTTTTAATAAGTAACTTTGTCGGTGAAAATGTAAGGAACAATTTGATTCAAAGTGTTAACAAAATGGTCATCAAGCTTTTCATTTTCCAAAATCTTAGTTTTCAACAAATGAAAACATTCTAAAATGATTTTCACAGAAAAATGTGAAGGGGGAAAAAGACAAGAAAATGAATCTGTGATGGGGTGTACCAACCCCACACTGGTCGGGGAGGGAATAACCATGCCTGATAGGCTGAGAAGGCCCCTCCCCCGCAGCCCTGCTAGGCATGCTCCAACTGCAGACCCAGTATACAGGCCAGAGGAGCAGCTCAGTTGGGTCTGACCACTAGAGGGGATGGAGCTCCTGCCGGAGCACAGAACCAACAGCCCCCGCTGTGCCAGCCAGAGCTGCTGTGCCAGCCAGAGCCTAGCCGCAGCCACTGCAGCCACCGCCACTGCAGCCGCATTTGCCAACACAGGTGGGGACTACACGGGCCAGCAAACAGGGGTAGGAAGCAGTCCAGGGTGGGGAGCAGGTGGCATCCTGAAGGCTCGGCAGGCTTCGGGGAGAATTCCTCACCAAGCCAGTGGTGGGAACCACCTACTACTGACTGGGCCCTGGCCTGGGTCCCAGTGGAGTGGGAGGGCCCGGGTCCCCTTACTGCCACCTCCTTTGCTCCACAGAGGGGGAAGCCAATCTAGTGCACTAAAGACTCAGCCACTGGGCCATATTTACCCCACAGACAGGAGCGCTAGAGACTCGGCCACTGGGCTGCACTACCCCGCTGACTGGGGTGTGGTGGACTAGGCCCCAAGCCGTAATGCCCAGCCTACGGGGGCTTTCTCCGGGGCTAGACTACAGGGTGAGCTTCTGTGCCCAGTTCCCCCAGAGAGGGGATGGGCAACCCACCCCGTGACAGAGTCCATTTCCATTCCTAAAAAATGGGAATACCTTTCTGGTTTGTTTTTTCTTTTGTCCAGTTGTAGACCCCAGCAAGCTCTTCAAGAAGTTTGGAAGTAAGTGATTTTGAAGTCTCTTTAGGTAAAAGATTGCAGCTGATTATAGACTGGATGAACATAGTGGCTTGGAAAGTAATCATCAGCTGTGCAACTTGTTCACACTTTTTCAATTTAATATTCTAGCAAAACATCTGAAATTTTTGAGCTGGAAAAAAAACAAAGCTCAACCAGTTTTCCTATGGGTAAGCAAAATGTGTAGTCCCACAATTCTGCAATGTGCATTGAGGCTGAAGTCTGTGTGATTATTGTAATCTGTTGTTTAGGGATCCCCACCAGTTACTTAGATATTCGTAGGGGTCAAATACAGAGGAAGGTGATACTCATCTAAACTGCCCAGAAAATAAGTTCCAGTGATGGGGTATTGTCAAAATGAGATCCCATTCACTGCAAGTTGTGAAAAAGTTCAAAACATGGTGGTGTTTGCCACGTGGCTCCATTGGGATCCTTTAGCCTAGAGGCTGAACATGTCCCTGGGCTCACATAGGCCATGTCTACACTAGGAAACTATTTCAAAATAACTAAATTCGACTTAATAACTTCTAATTTTACAAAAACGAAATAGCATGTCTTCCCTACAGGGAAGCCTTGAAATTAGTCCAAGGCAGACTCCATTAATGTGGACATGCTACCTCGACTTAGAGTCCCAGGAAGCACTGGGGAGTAATTAGTCTGAATTACTCTGGGGAGTAGTTATTTCGAAATAGCAAAAGTGGAGCATCCACACCACTGCTCTTTCGAAATAACTATTGTGAAATTAGCATTATTCCCTGAGAAAAGCAGGAGTACAGATTTTTAAATAAGCAGCCTGTTACTTTGAAATAATGGGCCTGGTAGTATGGACACTATGCTTATAAATTTGACCTAAGGGGGGTTATTTCAAAATAAAGCCCTAGTGTAGACCAGGGCATAGTGTCTTAGGAATGGTATTTACTGATATGATGTGGCAGAGAGAGGCAAGTGCTGGTATTTCCCAAATGGTACCCATTCACAGCACCAAAATGAGATGTAACTCATGGTAAATTGGTGCATATCTATGACCTTCCCTTTTCTTTTATATGAGATATGAATGATAAAGTTTAGGTTTACATGCTCATCACTGAGCATCTGAGATTAGGCTTTAGTAAGATGAATCAGACTGTTCCTGCATCTCAGCTCTGAATCTCTTATATTCTCCTTATATGTTGGGGGGTTCTCTTCACAAGCATAAATTGAGTGAGATTTGAAAAAAATGCTGAGATAAGTAGAACAAGATGCTAGCTTCAGAGAGGTGCCAAAATGCTAAAGGGTGCATGTTAGTTAAATCCAACTCCTGAATACTGTTATAGCTCAACCCCAACACCTTTTAGAGAACACCTTCAATATAGTCTACAAGAAATAAAAGTAGAGAGCCAATAGGGTATACACCAAGATCCTGTTTCTGCTATAGTTACTCATTTTGAATTCACTTTACAAAATGACTAGACTCATGGACTTCAGTGGGACATCATACATGAGGAATAAAATGCTATTCAATCTGAATAAGGGCATCAGAATATAGCTCTAGCCTCTGTCCTGATATTTCAGAATACTGTCATTAAAATCTTTTTAGAAATTAGAACACCTTTGTCTTTGCAAACACAGTTTTCCCTAATGTAGGCATCAGGGTAACCTCTCAGTTCTATGATCATAATAACATTTTTATATTTTTGAGGCTAAATGTTTCACACCTCAAGTATCAAGCATTTTGCCAAATTAACCCTCTATATCCAAACTAACCCTCTATATCCAGAAGAAGTGGGCTCTGCCTACGAAAGCTCATGATACCATCTACATCAGTGTTTCTTAAAGTGTGAGGTTTGCCGTGGAGAGAACAGAATTCAAAATGGCCATCCTTAAAGTGACAAGCCTCCTTTTTCTTTTCTTTTCTTTTCTTTTCTTTCTTTTTTTTTATTGGTCAACAACTTTTCTCTGGAGGCTTTTTTTTTTCTCAACAAAAAAATAGTTGGTGTTTCCCATAAAAAAAAATTATTGTTTGGTGTTCCTCAGACTTAAAAAGTTTAAGAAACACTGATCTACATGTTTTGTTAGTCTATAAAGTGCTACCAGACCATTTGTTTGTTTTTTAAGTTTATCCTGTAGAGACTAACTCGGCTACCCCTTGAAGTTAGCTCCAGTTAGCTTTTTAAAAAGTTGTATCCAGTTTCAAAATATATTTTTTATAAAAATCTAAGTAAATGACACCCTGTAGGTATCATTCAGTCAATATTTGTCCGTATATATTTAATAGAGATGATATCTAGATTTAAAATCCTTATCAGTACAAATAATCAAATTCACTGGATAAACACTATTTGAATTAAATGCTGCTGGCTAGCTCAAAAAAATGTGGATGTTCAGTAAGTACACAGGAAACAGTTTTTATTCTCCTCCTGAATTTACAAAACAAACAAATTCCTCTGTCTCAAAAGATCCAAGACAGTCTTGTCTTTTGATGTTTTTCATTTACTTTTCTCCAAGAAGTGTAATTAAAAACAGCAGCTCCGCCCCCTCCCCAAACTGTGATTTACAGTCAACTGTCAAAGCTTTCAAACTAACAACACTGGCAGAGTTCACTGCCTCTTGGGTCATAAGAACATTGTGTTCAGTCCCTGTGGATCGACACCCTTGAGTTTTCAGGAGGGGAAAGTCAATTAGAATGATTGACTTTTTTCCCCACCTGATTTTGTGTAGAAAATATGCAAAAACTGACAGTTATGCATGATTGTATTCAAAACCATAATTCAACTCTAGGGTGAATCCAGGCCTTTTTTTGTTGCTATTAGCAAACCTTTTGACCAATTTAGTCTGTCTTGCAAAGTTTAAAAGAAATGCAAATCCAACCAGTGAGAACTTAGTTTTAATTTGACAGGAAACTGTGTTTCATATAGGATACAAAGACTACTAGGAGGGTATCAGAAAATGTATTAAAAAGATATTTTTTAAAATAGCCCCATTTTCATCTTCCTGTTTGGAACACCCCAAAACTTACTCCTGCCTTCAGGCATCAGTAAGTGTGGCAGGGTCTGTTCCCAGAGAAAGGGGACCAGCCTCTATTGAGAGTAATTGATGATTGCAGGCATGTTATTTCTATAGCACACCTATAGGAATTTACTGTAAATTAGGCAGACCTGCCAATGGGGAGTGGGAAAGGGGACAGTTGCCCTAGGCCTTTTAAATTGGCTCTGGAGCACTGGAGGTGCTGAGGGCTGGCTGCCCCCAGCCCAAGCTCTTCTGCACAAGGCTTTGCCCCTTCTGAGAGCACAAAGCTACCTCCTCCCCCCTCTCCCCCAGTTCTCCCTGGTGCCTGGTAAGTCTGTCAGCCCCACTGAAAGCAGGTTTTGAGACACAAATGAGGAACAGCAAAGTAAGAAGCTAGAAGTAATGTCAAGGTTCATTTCCTTAACACCCATTCAACGTTCCCATACTAACAGAAAAGATTTCTTATGACTTTAAATGGGGAATTGAGTCTAAAAGGGGTGATGTACCAGCACTTCCAGAGGACACACTTGAAAGGAGCGAGTTGAGGAGGATATTCTTTTGCAAAGGTACAGGTGTGATCATTGTCACTGGTTCCATCACTCTGAGTATTGTGGTCGAAAAAAAGAACTAAGAAAATGCATAATGTAGTGGAAGCTAACCAAGAGGTCAGTAGCATCAGTGTCAGAAAGCCAGTGTGTGCATCAGACTCCTACCACAACCACCCCAAAATGAATAAATGTAAACATATATACACTGGTAGAACAATGTAATGCTTTTTTTGCTTGATTATAATAGTAATGAAAAGCTACTTTGTGCAGTTCCTGAATTTTAATAACCACCTCGGTCTCCCATATATGCATCTCATTTCGTTAACATCATCCCAGTTGCATTGATTGCAATTTGCAGTTCATGTTACTGTTGATTTTTGTCACCATTACCCTCGATGGTGGTTTCTTGCAAAATGTTCCTTGCACTCTGTCTGCATGTTAGTGGAAGGTGTTAATTAGAAGAGCAGTAATAAAACAGTTTATGCTTATAAACACATCTTATATAAGGAACTTGTGAAATGAGAAGAAACAGGCCAGATCAGTGATATCAGTAAATCTCTAATTACTGTTTCTGAGTCTGCTAACATGACCATTACTACCACGAACACATCACAGAATTTTCAGAAAGTCAAATGAGTGACTTAAATTCTGCCCTCATTAATGAGCTCCCAACTCCCACAATATTTAATGGAAGTCGTGAAGGTAGAAATTAGTTCTATTTATGTAGTACCTGATTCCTGCTGTGCCTTTAAGCTTGTATAGCAATGTAGAGTCCAATCCACCATCCATTGAAGTCCATAGGCGTCTGAGCTCTTGTACATCTGCACAATTGGTGCAGAATGTTAAGATCGTAACAATAATGGTTTACATGCCCTTTGCTTGGGTTTAATAACAATGCAAGGTGATGTGGGAAAATTCCCTCCCTTCCCTCCCTCCTACCAACTCCTATATAAATGTAGGGCCATATTCTATCCCAAACTAAACCCATGCAATCTAATGAGAATTGATCAGGGATATATCAGGGATGAAGTTAGCTTATGCTTCAGAAAATTTATATTGAAATACCTTTGGTGCCAGGAGAATAGTTGATAAAAGATAAGTAGATAATTGAAGAAAACATCAATTCCCTCCCCCCTCCTCCCAGGAAATAACCAGAACTATGGAAAAATATAAAAGAGAAATGCTGGTCAGGAGGAAAAGTACAGCTAGCAAGGAATAAAGTGAGGACAGGAAAAGAGGCACATCAGTTCATTGCATGTTGGTATTCATTATTGCTTACTAAATTATAAGATGAATACACAACTTATTGAAAAACATGGTTTGATTATTTCCCTCTAGGCTTCATTTATTATATGAGGACTTACATTCTGTTTGACCTGAACAGTAAATATGTAATTTTCTGCTATGTAAGTGCACTATTCATGGTAAACAGCAAACTGTGATTTTGCTGTAGGTTGGGCTATCAAAGATGAAACAATGCAAATCTATCTCCACATATTCAGACAAGAGCCTCCTCAGCTTATGCATCCAGAATGACAATAAATGCCTTGAGAAATATATTGTTAACATGTCTGATCATTGTAACCGTCTCTTATAGAGTTTGGCAGGGACAAATCTTGCTTTCTTTATTCATACAAGTAGTCAGCCATGGGGACTACTCACCTACATAAGAGAAGTAGGATTTGTCCTTTAAATTTTACTATGTCTTCATTTTATTTTTTAATTGGTATAGCAGTGTAGTGGGGCAGACTGGCCGCCCACTGACCCAGAGGTGGAGAAACCCCTCTGGGAGCCATTTTGAGCGCAGCCTAGCCCCTCCACATCACCTGACCGGAAGTCAGTGGTCGAGGCTAGGACTATAAATAGCCAGGCTGAGGACTTAGTCTTAGTCAAGGACTCCCTGACTCAGAGGGTGAGACTTGGCTCGGCCCTCAACTGCCTCTGACCCAGAGGCTCACAACAACCTCCGTGACCGGGAGGAAGAGACCTGGTTGGGCCCTCCAATAGACCTATTCCCTGACCTAGAGGGACCAGAGGCCTGCCCGGTGCTCCCTGCTAGGGAGACTGGGATGTGGCCCAGGCCTCCGAGGGTGACTGACCCGGAGGACCCGCTTGAGCCCCGATGCAGGCCTGTACCCTGGGTTCGGGAGCGCCTGCTGGACCCACCAGCACCGCTTGTTGGACCTGACCCTATGGACCGGCCAGACCCTGATGACCAGCTCAAATCCGAGGACCTGCCAGCATTGCGCCGCCCGCTCTGGGCAGAGGATCAGCTGGGGGCCGAGGACCTGCGAGCCGCCGAGGCCTGGATTGGGCCACTGAGACCTGCTGGGACGACACCGCCCTTGACTCCCGAGTGGCCTGCTACAGACTCAGGTACCTGCTGAGGGGGAGATGGGAAGTGGCCCAGGGGGTAGCACGGGCTGGTAAAAGCTCTAGGCTCACGCGTTGGGGGCTGGAGTCCCCCCCCCCTCCACTGAGTCAGCAGCAGCTGCTCTGCTGCATCCAGGGCCCTGGGCTGGGGCACAGTGGAGCAGGTGTGCCTGCGCCCCCCCTGCCACCCACCTACTGGGTGGCAGTCTCCCTCTCACCACCACTGCAAGTGAACAGCCTGTAATCCTCCTGAACAAGGAGCCCCCCAAACCCTGTGTGTGTTTGTGCCATGCCCTAAACCAGGGCCTGGCCTCTCCCTTTGAACTGCTCATTGGAGTTTGCTTGTTGCCCTGCCTGGAACCAGGCCTGGGCCTTTCCAACTGTTTCTTTGCTGCCCCGACCTGCATCAAGGCCGGGGACTGTGAACTGGTAACTTGTGAGTGTTTATTGCCCAGCCTGGGACCAGGCCGGGCCTCTTAAAGTGGCAGGACCACTGATGCTGCCCTGCCTTGAACCAGGGTTAGGGCCCTACTAATCAAGGGCTTTAATGCCCCGGCCTGAGAAAGGCCAGGACCTCTTGAACTTGTGCCCTGTTGTTTGCTCCCCACCCTGACTTGGGGCCACGGCTTCCTAAACTGTGGGGGTTGGTTGCCTGCCCTACCAGGGCCTTGGGACCGTAGTGGACTCTCTCCTTGGCCTAAAGCAAGGCCGGGAACCGGGACTAGTTGCTTCTCACCCAGATCTGACGTAAGGCTGGGAGCCGGACTAAGGGGACTATTGACTTGGGGGGATTATTTTAATAGGTGTGCAGTGGGGCGGACTGGCCACCCACTGACCCAGAGGCGGAGGAATCCCTCCGGGAGGCCTGACGGCCTATAAGCAGGCATCATGAAACAGTCTAGATAAAACTGAAAACACTTGCTGTTTAAAATGTGCATGCATACATACAAGGAATACATCACTGAAAACACAACACAATAACATATCGCATTATTTGTTACCATCCACAGCTATTCCCTGCTAACATTTAAGGGTGGGATTTTCAAAGTGGACTGGCATTAGCTTAGCTCTGTCACCCCTGAAGTCAGTGTTGAAATATCCATTGAATTCACTGTAGTCAGAATTAGTCCAACATTGAAAATCCTACCCGAAAGACCCTTTTATCTCCTTTCACAAAAAAAAAAAAAAAAAAAAAAATAGAGTAAAACGGGAAGGTTCTGTTTATTTAATTCTGTGGAATTTCTGAAGCATCATTTCCTCCATAGGGATGAACTGAATCTGCATAGGAGCTACAATTGCAATTTTGGGATACTATTACATAGACCTAATAAAGTCAATTGCTATCCTAGTATGTTTTATCCTCCACAATGAAACTCTACAGAGGGGAGGCCAATGCCTGATGATCTTGATGAGCATGAGATCTAGAAGATAAAGGGTGAGGGATAAGGTTAGAAAGAGGGCCTTCGGAGTCAAGAAGAATTGGCAAAGAAAGGCACGTATTTGATTCTGGAGCTGAATCTGATGGCATTCGCTAGTGCCAGGGGACACAATCTGCTTGTTGGGTGCATAATGAATTTCCAGATATCCCATCCCTATCCTCTTATTTCCCACAGGCGCTCAAGGTTTTCATGCCGTGCATGTTCATTTCATTATTGTCTTGAACCATTCTGCTGTATAACCACAGAATGACTCTGGATCGGTGGCTCAGCCACTGCTGCTCTTTGGCCCAGCAAAGTCAGGTAGGATTTTGTCTTTTACCACAATAGTATGGTATCAGATCACTAGGTAGACCCCTGATATATAGCTGTCTCACCTGAGTCTCTTAAATAAGTCTCCTTGTTTCTCTAATGTTTCACTTGTAATCTCGCGTTTCAGTCTCACTTCACTATTTCTTATTATTACTCTGAATTGTGCTGATTTGATATGAACATGTGAAAGGCTGGGAGCATGCAATAAGAAATAGTCCTGCCATAAACAAGTGTTCTTGTGAAATATAGAAGAGATATACCAGTGAGAACATTTTCTTCTGGGGTGAGTGGTTTTTGTTTGTTTTTGCTTTTAAGAGAGGTTTTGGGGATAATTATTAGTAAGGGCTTTTCTTTGAGATCTCTCTTTCTGTCTCTGTATATATACAACATACTATATTTTTGTGTAAATACACACCATTTTCCCATTCCTGCTTTATATCATATGTTGGAGAGTATGTTGATGTGTGAGAAGCGGTAAATGTAAGCACTTTCATCTGCTTATAGGTAGGCTGTTTTCAATCTTCATAGCTATGCAGGTTGTTTCATTAGGTGTGTAATAGCAATGGTTGAGGCATACTAAGAATTCTATAAAAATACCTTGAAGATCAAGCTATTACACCTTGGATAAACATAATAAGAAACAGAAAAAGGAGTCTAATAATTCATCAAAAGTGGAGAAGAAAGAGTGGGGGCAAGGGCAAAAGAAGGCATAAAAGGGAAGTATCAGATGAGAGGCAAATGTATACAGTAGGGATTGTACTTAATTGTATTTAAAAAGCAACCAGAACAACCCTCCACAATTTCCTCTACATTCATCCAGATTGGAAAATGGAAAAGTAAAACTAGAAAGCAAGTGAGAGTAGTAACTGGATGGTGTTAATGGCAACTTCTGAAAAATAACAATTAAGTTTGGTGTACTGAATGATGGGAGATGGAAGAGAAGTTGAGTGGATAAAAGGAAAGGATATGGAAAGGAATGGTGGGAAAGAATGTAAACAATTTGGGTATGTCTACACTACAGTGTTATTTAGAAATATCTTATTTCAAAATAGTTATTTCGAAATAGCTTATTTTGAAATAATCGTCTACACACAAAATGCATTTCAAAATAGCATTTTGTTATTTCAAAATAGCGTGACCACACTGAGTGGACTCTGAATTGCATTTCAGGCTGGCCAGAACCAGTTCCAGCAGGGTACCAGGTCAGGACTTACTATGTGGGGCTGCTGCTTGAGGCTATCTGAGGTCTGTGCTTAAAGGGACCTCCCGGACAGCCAGTTCTCAGGTTTCCCTGCTTGCTTGTCCGGGGGGTTCCTTTAAGCTGATGAAGGACAGCAAAGCATTTTGTCTCTGCGTGCTCTGGTTGCCCTCACTTGGGACACCACAGCACTATGAAATATGGAGCCAGAGCTGCCCCTGGGCACTCTGGTGCTTCTCGTGGACGCGTTGCTATGAGCCTGGCTGCACTTTCTGCAGGCTGCCATCCAGGAGGGCTATCAGGGGGTAGTCAGTGTCCAGGAGGCCCTGCAGGAGATCTTCCACCCTGAGGAGCACTAAGAGCCTCCCTGGTCTGCCCCACTGGGGGCTTGTGCCTCATTCCTCCCTCACGTCCTTTCACTTGCCCCTCCCTAACCCCCTTACTTGATGTCAAATAAAATACACGTATTTTCATGAACACAAACTCTCTTTATTTAACAAAACTGGGGGGGAGGGAATGAAACTCTGGTGAGACTGGGGAAAGGAGGTGGGAGAGGGGAGAAGAGAGGGTGGGAGAGGGGAGGGGGAAACCTGGGAGGAGGGAGCTGGAAGGGGGAAGCAAGGGGAAGAACAGGAGGGGAAGCTCAGGGCTCAGGGTTGGGGGTCTCACCGGACCAACTTGATTGCCATGCAAACCTGCTCCTGGGTTCACATGTCACCTTTTGTGGCCAGGCTGGCAGCTATCCTGCCATAGACGGCCACGTTCCTCCGTCTAGTGTGGAGATCATGGACGTTAGGGGCAGCCCCCCCAAACCTGATTAAGGTCCATGATCTCCACCCTGGACCAGGAAGGCGCCTGCCTTCTCTGGGCCCTGTCAGGCTCCTGGGAGCTGGCAGACTGCTCTTGGGGAGCGGTGGAGGGCTGGCTGCCAGTGGCTTGCTGGCTCATGTTTTGGGGCCACTGCATCAGGGGCAGTGACTGCTGGCTCTGGGCTGGCAGGCTTGGAGCTGGCACAGGCACTGTGGCCAGAGTCTACCCCTTTAAAGGCTCCGGGGAGCGGGGGAAGGAGTGGTTGCAGCTAGAGTGGCCACTTGGGCACCCTGGGAAGGCTGGAGACCCCTATTTCAAAATAAGCATCTACACAGCATTTATTTTGAAATAGTTATTTCAAATTTGGCGTTATTCCTCGTAGAATGAGGTGTACCAAATTTGAAATAAGCGCTGCCATTTGAATTTATTTCGAAATAGCTGTTTGGCTGTAAAGACGCTAGGAAAGTTATTTCAAAATAAGGGCTATTATTTCAAAATAGCTTTGCTGTATAGACATACCCTAGGAGAATAAAGAGGGAAATTAAATGCCGAAGGAAGTGTCAGAAACTGGTGGCCGGTGCCACATCCTAACATCTTTTTGCCCATTCTAATTAACTCTGATTTCCATATTGATTTGGATTTTGTGGGAGGTTATTACTCCATGTTGAATCATTTCAACTAACTTGTGTCAGGATTCAGATAGCACCTTGTGGCAGGTCTACACTACAAACTTGCATCATTCAGCTGTGCCAGTGAAGATGCTCTAAGGCCACTGGAGAGTGCTCTACTGTCAACTTAATAGTTCCACCTTTGTGAGAGATGGTAGCTTCTTCTGCCCAACATATCACTGCCTACACAGGCAGGGGATGAAGTAGTCAGTGTAACTATGATGCTCAAGGGTGTGAATGTTTCACAGCGCTGAGCAACATACGTTGGTATAACTGTAGTGTACACCTGGTCTTAGTCTCATGAAACTTTGTCAATAACTTTGTTTGTGTGTGCAGGGGGTCAGTTTAATATGCCTTTTAAAAAGTCTGATCATGTAATTCCTGTTCATATAAAACTCTCATTGACTTTGGGAGGTTGGGAAGGTCTGGGAAA
Source organism: Rafetus swinhoei (assembly GCA_019425775.1). NCBI lineage: Eukaryota > Metazoa > Chordata > Testudines > Trionychidae > Rafetus > Rafetus swinhoei. The sequence continues at coordinate 180,336,654 of CM033437.1, read as the reverse complement.
TTCAAGATTAGCTTGCCTTTGCTATGAAGTATAACAAAATACTGTATCTTTCCTGTGCTATATACTTCAACCAAGTAATCTGCTATAGAGCTGTGACACCATTTGATTAAATATAACTATGTAGATCTCATTGGAACCACTGTTATGTTTGTAGCAAATCTTGTACCAAATGTAGCATGTAAGGTGACTATGAAGAGGTTATGATTTGCTAGTTATGGTAATGCTATTTATATGCATATATCATTTTTGTATTTGATGTTTTGGGTATTGGCTCTATACTTGCTTTCAAAGGTTTGTTGTTGTAATAGCACCCACATATTTAGCCAGCACATCTTGGAAAGATTGTTAAATGGTCCATCAAGGAGCACTTGACTCACAATGGACCATGGGAGATGCCAGTCCACATTGAGGAGCCATTTTGGGAATGTTCAAACTAACATGTGGGCAATGGCTTACCTGTAAAGAACTGAGTCATGTGTAGACAGGTCATTTGCTCTTGTGGACTGTAATTTTCCACAGTGACCATTCCCTCTACATGCCAAAGGGTATAAAAGGCACTGGAAACATCTCCAGTTTGCCTCTTTCCTGCTCCAGCTTCTCTACTGCTCAGACCTGGACTGTGGATTTTTATCATGGGAGCATTCTAACCAGATTGACTTAAACCAGCCGTTTGTTGCATCATTACTATAAGCCTGAACCAAGAACTTTGCAGTTGTATGTATTTGATTCCTTTCACTGTTTTTTCTCCTTTCTCTTTTCTTCTTTCTTTTTATAAATATAACTTTAAATGTTAGGTGTTAAATGATTGGCAAAAGCATGATTTCTGGGTAAGAGCTGAGTTGAATATTGACCTGGGTGTGTGGCCTAAGTTCCTTCTAAGCTGGGTGGACGTGCAGCTTTCCATTAAGTCCCCTGCAGGACTACAGTGGGGAGAGATACCTCTCCTCAAGCCCTAAAGATGGTGCAGCTGTCCTGGACAGGGGAAAGGAGTCCATCGCACTAGCCCCAGTACAGAGCTGCTGCACCAGGGGACAGGAGCCCCTTTCTGCCAACCCCAGCACATAGCTGCAGCCTGCCGCAGCCAGGGCAGCTCTGTGCTGTGGCCATTGAGGAAGTGGCCAGAAGCAAGTCTGGCTCCCAGGTGGGGGCTATGGGGCTGCAGATGTTGCCTCCGCCCTGAGCACTGGATCTATACTCCCATTGGCTATTGGAAGCTGGGGTGGAGCTTGCAGACAAGAGCAGCAAGCACGGTACTGCACAAAGCCTCGTGCTCTTCAAAGGAGCCATGCCTGCTGGCTACTTCCAGGGCACAGCACAGTACCCCAGGACAGGCAGGAACCTTGCTGCCTGCCTTAATGCCAATGAGCTGGAGCTACCTATGTAACATGAGCTCCAACCACTCATCCCACGCTGATCCCTCCCCCCCAACCCAGAGTCAGCTCCTGCACTACAAGTCCCTCATCACAGGCCCCACTCCAAAGCCCACAGCCCTAGCCCAGAGCCTGTTTGCCCTCCTATTCCTCAGCCCAGAACACCTACCCACACCTGAAGCACCCCCTTCCATCCCTTATCCCTGGGCCCACCATAGTGCCCTCAACCCCTCCTGCACCCCAATGCCTTGCCTCAACCTGAAGCCCTATCCTGTATTCCACATCCTTCAGCCCCAGCCTGGATGCCCTCCTGCACCCTAAATCCTTCATCCTAAGTCCCACTCCAGAACCCACACCCCCAGCTGGAGTCCTCACCTCCACATCCCAACTATCTGCCTGAGCTTGGTGCTCCCATATAGAGCTGAATCCTTATTTGGAACCCTAACCCCAACCCCTCAACCTCACCCCTGCACACACTGTCTATGTGAGGAATGACATCACTGTTATGTGATGCATCACCTCCTTACTGGTGCACATAATGGAAGTCATTCCACACATAGAGGGAGCATTGTGTGTGGCTGGTCCTTTGGGATCAGAAGAATCATTAATTGGGGCTACTGTTTTTCATAACCACTCTTCCTTATAAGCAGGAACTGGAGTATCTGATTTTTCTGATCCGGTTAGCCAGTGTGGTGAAACAGAAATTCTCTCTTTAGCTGGTTTGGTGTATCTTATAAGCCAAGGACCACCAGTCTCTGGCTGTCCTGAATTGGACACTCTCAGTAATTTCCCATGAAACCATATCATTTACAAGAGTACATCCAAATGCGAGGTCTGTAGGCCTGTTGGCTAGATTTCTAGTTATAACAGGTATTATAGCTACAGCCACTTTGAATCAGAAGAAGAGAAAACTGAAGAGGATGGAATTTACAGTTTTCTTCTCAATATTATAGCTTCTCTGAGTTGGCTTGAGGGTGGATTTTTTGCTTCCCCAACGTGCGCTATTGGATACTATTAGAATATAATTTGGATGTTTCTGAAGGTATTCATTATTCAGGGCCCTATTTAAAAAGAAGGCAGTCTGTAAAGCCTCTTGATAAAGGGAGAAAGTGTCTTATTAGCAATGAACACTGAGCAATGAGATACTAGAAGAGAGCCAGGGAGGGAAATGATAGCCTCCCAGGAAATACACAGATGCTACAGTGGCTCAATGAAAATCTCAGCATACAATTTGGCTACTCAGTGGGAAGGAGCCCACACCGTGCTAGATTGGGCAGAGCAAAATACTAGTGAAATAATGTGAAGCAGCTGTGAGTGTCAGACCCACTTTGCTTGTTGATCTCCTGTGTGTTCCAAGCAATCCTTTGGATATCTGTTTGTAATAGTATTATTGCATGTAAGACAAGAATGTTGCACCTTTTATTAATGTGTTTGCCAGGTGAACACCATAATGGCTCATCCCTTATGTTGAGACTCAGGTCTCTCCAGCTTTGCTGGCACACTAGTGTGATTATCATAATGTATTTTTAGTGAACTCTGTCAGCAGAGTGCTGTATGGCTAATCAAGCACTCATTGGGGATAAACGCTACACTTAATATTCTTATCAGATTGCTGGAGCTTAGAAAGTTACTGACCCTTGTTCCACTTATATCAAAGCCACTCACATTGCTACCAGCTTGTAGAAAATTCATTTTCTTTTCACGTCTGGTTGCACTTGATGATACCTAAATACAGAAAAACTGAAAGTGGGAAGGACTGAGGGCCATTATTTCCTGAAGTCCTAATGCACTTGCAGGATATTAATCATGTTAGATACATCAACCTGATCCTCCTGGTTTTATCTGTATCTGTAAAAAAGAAACTGTATTTATAATGACAAATTATTTGAATCTCAATGATTCAAAAACACTTAAGAGTCTCAAATAGGTTCTTATGTCTATTGATTAAAGTGAAGTCTGTTAAACTCTATCTAACTTTGTGTCTCCAACGATGTCTGGATAATCTAAACTGTAGTGCAGATAATCCCTGCTCTCAACTGTCCCCCACAAAATTCTCAGCAATGTTCTCCTGTTTCAGTTTAAAGATCCATCCTGCAGGAAAAATGATTATATTTGTATACACTTTTAAAGAAGATGCAAATTTGAATTTATTCCTTGGAATCAACCACTAATCATTTGAAAATGTCCCACTGTGGAGATATCTGTATTAGAATGTATCTTGACTTAACTGATCCAATTGACTTGTGGTAGTTAACACATGTGTAATGGTTAGTAGACATTTCATACCTGTTTGACACAAACTACAAATATTTGTGCTTTACCCTTGATCAAGTGGAGATAAAAAGGTATCATATTTTCAGATGGCGTGGGGTTATAGACACATGTAGGTTTGGATTCTTAGAGTCCAGTACAAATGTTTGTAGCCTGGAACACATACATGGCAAGTCGAGGCGGGTGGGAGGAGCGGGGAAGGAGAAGGGATGAAGACATGGCTTTACGTAGGTATATCTCAGGTTGATAGGCTTATCGGAAACCATATTGTGCTTTGTTTGCTGTCTACACTATAAACTTCAGTAGCTTTATGCTGATGTAATTTGTATTGAAGTTGATACATTGCTTGTATATATGCATATTTTGCTGCTTGTGACTCTGGTCATACTCAGCAGGAGTTTTTGTGCTGTTGCAAAGTGTGGTGCACTATAGGTTGGTATCTGAGTGTATCACACACCACTGTCTGGTGCAGTGCTTTCTGGGAAGTTTTTTGCAATGTATCCCCTCTCCTAACACCTCTGCCTCTCTCCTCTGCCCTCTGGTGCCTATTTGCTTATGCCTGATGCCGAGTTGTTCTATTGCAGAGTACTTTGGAACATAGCTTAGCACAAGTGAATGCTAATGTGTTCTGATATGAATATAGGTCAGATCAGTTCTTTTGTCTGTCAGGAATTTGTATTATGTGGCATATGCTTACCTAACATATGTGATGGCTGACATGGGGCTATATTGTTGCTGGAGGTTTTGAAAGAGTATTTTAATCGTCAGCCACATTATTGGACTGTGTTTAACTATTTTAACTATAATTAATCTACAAATTATGTGGTGCTGCTGAACATTGCTACGTATGAATGGGTGTTTTGTTAAAGCTATAAGTTACGTGGTGCTGTGCACTTACAAGTCCTGGGGACTTTGAATATTGCTGTACATTCAGCAGCTGGGGGATTGTTTAGTGTCAATATAGGAAATGCATTGTCTACAATTGCATTCTACAATCAACCTGTTAAGTTGACCATATCTCAGTGCTATTTGGGGGTAGTCTTTCTGTGTCCTTAATTGGGTGTATACATAGGTGTCAGACAAACCTGAGCTAAGTACACACAAATAGGTCAATGCAACAACTTATGTCAGCCTTCCTTTGTATTACAGACCACGCCTAAGACCAACATCTTGAATAATACCACCAAGAAAACAGGTAGGTAGCCAGTGAAGATCATGGGTCAACAGTTTACAGTACGTACATTTCATTTTTATTTGTATCTTAGTTGGTTTTCAATGTACCAAAGGTAAAGCAAGTAGTGAGTTTTAATATGGGGAAACAATTACCATTAAAGAGGGGAAATTATTTACACTCTGATGATTTGTTTTCCTTCCTTAGAGTCTTCAGTGGGAAGAGTGAGAATTATAGTATGTCTTCAGTGTATAGATTCAGAAAATGTTGCCTTGGAAAGCTGAAAATATTTATTTCATCATGAGTAAATTTCCCCTTATTCTCCTGTTTTTAAAAGCATTTGTAGGTGAATGCAGAATATGCTTTTGCTTTTCTCCTTCATCAGTATTAATCTTTTAGAAGCCAGAGAATTTCTCACAGAAGTTTTGTCTCCCATTGATTATATGGCATTAGGGGAAGAAAAAGAATAATTTCTTACCATTTACCTTTCATCCAAAGAATTCCCTACATGATGAACAATGGGACCAGTATTTACAAAATAGGGTGCCTAACATTAGGAACTAAAAGGATGTTTAGATATTCAAGTGCCTTAAATCTTAGCCTTAAATATGTACTCTAATTCTCAGTAGTGCTGAGCATCTGCAGCTCTTGTTGACATAAATGAAAACAGTGGATACTCAGCACCTTTAAAAGTCAGGGCATGCTTATTTGTATGCTAAAATTGGTCTTTATTACACTACTCACCACTGAAATGAAGGACAAATGTAAAAGGGTTCTATCTGAAGCTCATTGGATTCAAAGACTCCCATTGACTTCAGTGTATATTGTATAAGGTCCTAATAGCACACAACACTGTTCCATACGTGTTTGGGACAGGAGAACCTCAGATTCCCTTTGGGAGGAATGGAGAAATGAACATTTTTATCAAAAGTTACCATCCCCAAACAATTTTAAATGTGCCCTGCAGTGGTACCTGTCAATTACCATACATTTGTTAAAGCATTTTTGTGTTTGTGGCCTCAGATTAGATTAAACTGATTAGTAAATACAGATTAGATTTTGCCTTGTTTTTCATAGCAGGAAGTGTTTTTCAGCTTCTGCTGCAAAGGAAAAAAAAGTTCTCTAGGGGAAAGATCCACTTATTAAAAGGTTGCCATCTTCCATTGTCTCTACTAGGACAGAAGCTACAAACTGCTCACATTTTGAGGGGGAAAGAGCATCCATCTCTGCCATTTTCCCTGGCCATTTTGAAAGAGGATATTTTTTGTTTCTCTGACGGAGAAGAGTTTGTATAGCTACCTATGCAGAAAGGTAACTCTAGTTATGATAAACAATGGCATAAATGATCAAGCATACTAAATATTTTGCCAATGCTGACCTTTTGCAACAGAAGAGAATGGGAAAATGGGATGTGTGGATGTGTGGGCAGGAGAATGTAAGGGATGCAGCAAGGGGAGGGAAGCTGGTATGAACCTGTGCACACAGAAGCAGAGGTTATGTCAAGACTACAATGTTTTTTTGGAAGAGGCTTTTCCGAAATTTGGCCCATCTATACTCGGCCAAATTTCAGAAAATCCTCCTCTTTCGGAAGAGCCCTTTTTCCTCATGGGAGGAGAAAGACAGGGCTTCTGAAAGAGCGCATCCGCTCTTCCACAAATAAAAGCGGAAGAGCAGACGTGTTCCCTGGACGTGGGTATCCCGGAAAAACTCTGTAGTCTAGACATAGCCTCTGGTGCAGGAGGAAGGTGAAACAGGGGTATATAGTGGAAGAGGCACAAGGAGAACACAAAGAAGAGAGAATTTAAGGTGTGGATTCCAATCTCACACTATTGCTCTGGCTAAAAAAGAAACAACTATCTTGGGGATCTTTTTTAAAAGGCTACCTTTTAAGAAACGTAGTGCCTGATATGAGACTTTTATGTTTCAAATTATCTTAGTAACTTAGGGCATGTCTGCACTAGGGAGTTATTTTGAAATAATAACTCCCGAATTAACAATTTTAAAATAGCACTATGCCTCTTCACAATCAGGAGTTGTTATTTCAAAATAACAAACCCTTTATTTTGAAATAATGGGCTTGGTAGTGTGGACAGTCACCTGGTTATTTTGAAAAAAGTGGTGTTATTTCAAAATAACTCCCTAGTGTAGAGATGCCCAAAGATACTTCACACTTCCCATATAACTTAAACTCACTAAAATCCTTTGTGCAGATGATACCAAAAGACTTTTTTGGTTGAATTTAATCTTAAACTAATAGGAGATTTAGCTAAAAATTAATTCTGTACTTAATGAATAAATGCTGTCATTTTGGAGAAGAAAAAAAGTTGATTTCCAGCTTTAAATGTAAAATTCAATCTAAATATGCAGCCAAAAACGGGTATGTCCATATTTCCCCCAAAATTCTGTTTTCATGTATATATGCATAGTAATATTGTGTTTTTCAGACACCAAAAACTAAGAAAAGTATCATTTATTGCTACTTTTTAGAAATGTCTTATCACTGGCTGACTAGTTAAAGTAAGTTGAGTTTTATTTTCTCTCTATCTGTGCTAGTACTCTTTTGCATTTCATCTGTTTTAACACCCTGCTGTCTCCTCCACACTTATGCATCTCTTGATTGGGAGTGTATTCAAAATGAAAAACTGCTTTGATAGCAATGTTTATTTTTTGCAGATATTGTTATGAATATCCTGAAGATCTGTTAGCAGCAGATTTTATTCTTTTCTTCTTTGTATTTTTGTAGGCAGCCTAGGTATGGCTCATTCTGTGTATTCATAATATGTTAATTCTGGCTGTTGTTTGCCAGATTTTCCTGTTCTGCACATGGAAAAATTTAAATAGTGACAAAGTGTCTAGGCAGAAAGTGAATAATAATATTGTATCCAATTGCAATTGAAAGGAAAATTAGAATATAAGGACACTGAGGTTAGCAGCGGTACTCTTGCAAAAAATGTCACGAGCTCTATGATGAGTTACAATGATCTGGACCTTGGTTTTTATGTTTAATCAAGAAGACAAAACCTCTAGCAGTTGAGTGCCCCCAAACACCAGGCTGAGGCATCTGTTCAATACTGAGGCAATGGGAAGATTGCCACCTGCTGAGTCACCACTGCAGCACCTAAATATTTCCTATCCAGAGTAATCTTGCATCAGTGGTGAATCCTGAGAAAAACACAGCCTGGCTGAGGAAGCTAAAATATTAGCGGCACATTTGTGAAGATCTTGGCTACTGTTAAAGAGCACACAGACTTGTGTGTGTTTAATAAAATGTTTCAGCTATCTGCATAATAACTTCATTTAAAAAGCAATGTAGCTAGGTACTCAGTAGAGGCACTGAATCTTGTGATTTCTCATCCATACTCTGAGCATTCTGGCAGAATTCATTTTTTTTACATGCCCAAGAATGTGTTTCTCGGTTTGTCAGACACACTGGCAAAAGCTCCCTGGCAGACTGTGGAATTGTTCTTAGAGAAGGGAAAGTTCAGCAGACGCAGGAAAAGACTCTCTCATGGTTTTGTGCTGCTCACAATTCTTATTGTATGAATGCTTTTTCTTTTCATGTCACTGAAAGGAAAACATTCATAGCTCATGTGTCTGTTAGGAGTAAAGTCAGGGGAGCTAGCTCATCTATAGCAATTGTATAATGGCACCAAAGTATTGTCCTGAGATACCATTGGTGTATGTCAAAGTAAGTTGAAGAAATTCACAATTCACTTTTGTTACTTCTGTTCAATTAACTAATGTTAGTGAAGGAAGGATTTAACTCGGGATGTATTTTACCTCTTCAAGAGGGAAAAATGGCAATATTCATCATGCACACCCTGATTACACATGATTCTTTCCATCATGGGTAATTGGGTTTCCTGAAATGACCAAAAATTAGCACATTTGACCATTAAATAAATATATTCCAGGAATTTCTTTTTAATAAATGTACTTCCTTGTGCCTCATTATGACATCCAGACTACTCTTAATAACCTATGGATGAAGATAAATTGTGAAGATTATAAACCAGTATCAGGCCTATGAACACCTTAGCTCTGTGAAATTAATCAAGTAACCAGCACATCCATGGCATTGATGGAATTTTTAAAAATCTTGTATTGTATTAATTTGAGCTTTCCATATAACTGAACAGTTTAACTGTCAAAGAAAAGGCATGTGGGATGAGGTTTCAGAGAGTGGGAGTGAAAGTAGTCCATGAATGAATCTCTGTGGTAGGAGGTTAGTCACAACATAACAGAACCTTAAAAAACAATCTATTAATTCACACAAATGCCTCTTTTGCACCATGTTACTGAAGGAAATGACAATAAGTACAAAACTTGCAATGAAGCTACAGTAGAATGCATCTCTAAAAATATAGAAAGCACGGGGCTGAAACTGGACAAAACTTTCATCAGTCTCACCTTTCAGTTTATTCCCAAGGAGATTGCTTTTGAAGAAACTGAAAGATGCTTTTCTATATTAACAAGGACTTCTGTTACTTGTTCCTTAGTTTATTGTAGACTCATTCAAGTGGCACCGAATAGGGCAACAGCATTTTATTTGGAAAGCCATTCCGGGGCTTAACTGTTTTGGCAGTATGACTTTCTCTGGTTTTGGGATTACTCCTACCCTCTCCCCCATCTTTTTACCATGCAAATGTGCCCAGTGAGTGATTCAATTGGAAATTACCATGAGAAAGAACCCCTGAAAGCAAGGGCTTTAGGTATGCCCCAGCATACACATTCACACACACTGGAGTGAAAAGCTTTCTGGGAATCACTAAGCATGCAAGTTAATCTCTTACTTTTTTGCATTAATGTTTTGAAGATGAACATTCATTCCTAAAAGTATGTACTTATTTGAAATACTGCTTGTTTGAAGTCATCTCTGTGTTTTCTAGCTGATAACATCTTTTCTGATACAAGGTTGAAACTTTTCCCAACATGAATTTAATGAAATTTTACTCTAATATTCACTCCTTTCAGTTCCCTCTTCTTGCCAGTATGAACTACTGCCAGGATGATTCCAGCAAGTAATACTTTTTTATTTCTTGAGTATGGGTGATAATAATATGAAAAAGGCTCCCTCATGCAGTATTTCTTCTCCCACTCTTTTATTTCAATTTTAATATTCTAAGTTTGTATTACTAATCCAACCCCCTTGGAGCCAGTGTATTTTAATAATATCTATTGGTTTCGGGTTTATTCAATTACAATTGCTTTCTGACATTCTCGTTATGTTTTCCCACATATCATTAGTAAGGGTAAGATTTTTGTCACAGAAGTCATCGATTCTGGGACTTTCAGAGGCCTCTGTGACATTTTCTGCTTCAATGTCAGATGTGACATTTTCATTAGTCATGTAAGTACGGGGTACCAAAATGTGCAAACACTTGATGGATCGGAACCATGGAGATTAGCTGTTTTGAGCATTTGCAGCAGCAGTAGAGGAGCCTTGGAACAAAGTCTAGTAAAGGGGCAGAACTGAATGATTTGTATGGACCAATATTGATTAGAAGAGGCAAAACTAGTCAACTTAGGGGCAAAATTAATTTTCTTAGGAAATGTGACAGACTGCTGGCTAAGCCAGAGCTCTGCCACTACAGCCTGGCTGAAAAGGCCAATTGCAGACAGCTGAGCAAGCCCAAGCCTGAAGGCCTAATGGAAGCAGCTGTGGGCCTCATTCACCAGTGGGCTATATAAGGCAGTCAGAGGAGCAGTGAAAAGGTAGGAGCAAGGGGAGGAGCCAGGGTGTGTCTGAGTGTGTGCCCAAGTTGGAAGGAGAGGCTTGCTGAGTTAGCTGCTAGAAAACAAAAGCTCTGTAAATAGAAGGTGGTGGGAAATTGGCACTGACAATAAAAGGAATGGGTGACTGCACCAGAAAGGGTCTCCGGTTGGTTTGAGATCCAAGAAAGGGTCTGAAGGCGAGGGGCCTGAGCGAGGACCTTGCCACAGAAAGAAGTAGGGAATATTATGGTTGATATGACTGGCAAAATTGAATGGGGAGGGCAGATCAATATTATTGCAGTGAAAGAATAGATTAATATATTTTGGGGACTAGAATGTCTTGTTGGGATGGTAGATTTTATAGTAGAAGAATAGAATTGATGGATTTATTAAGCAGTACAGAACTGATATGATAAGGGATGGAAACCTCTTTCTGGAGAGGCAGGATTCATTTATAGGATAGGGAATGGAAAATGTTTCAACTGAAAGGAATAAATGTGAGCTTGAGAGCATGGTTTTGTGGGGCCTGGCAGTGTAGATTTTCTTCATGTGTACTAGTAACATTGAATATTTTGACAAGATATAGTGTGGGAAGTTTCTGAAGTCATAACCTTCATCTCTCTTCCTTCAGATCAAGTATAGTACAGGACTAGTGAAGACACCTAAATTCTGCCTATCCCTGGGCCCACACTGGACAATTTTGAGGGAATATTGTGCATTACATCATATAATCATAACCACCTGTGTCCTAATGTTGGGGCATCAGCACTGTCTTTCTCACATCATTGAAAGTGGATGAAGAAAACAGGGATGCAATGTGGGGATGACAGCATCAGAGGAGGAGCCCTGGAAAGAGGTCAGGTGAAAATTCAGAGCAGAATGACTTAACATTAACAGTACCCCCAAAAGCATTCTGCAATCATATCCTGTGGAACAAGCTTGGAAATTTAGTCAAATCTCCCAAAAGCAAGGACAAGAATTTAGAAAGGGTGATCCATGCGGATACTCATAAGCATGAGAATCTGGTAGGTAGATACTGTGGAAGAGTGTGAATAGACCACAGGTTACCTGATGAGAGAGAAACTATAAGGAATCTGATTGTCTGAATGGTCAACCTTTCACTTACACTGCTGGGTTATGCTCGTTGTCCATCTGTCTAGTCTCCCTTTAATTTCTTTTATTCTCTCTCGCTCTCTCTGTATATGTCACAAATGTGCAAGGAGAATGACTATGTGTGGTGTGTATGTATAGGTATCTATTGATCTATCAATTTGATACCCTAAATCAGAGCTGGACAAAGAGTACCCCACCAGCTGCCCTGGATTACAGTCCTTTCCTAATGAAGATGAGGCCAGCTCCAGTCTACTTCTTTTTAGATTAATTAGGTACAAACAATGTAGTTTTCAGAAGACCAAAGTTTGTGTGGTCTTGATGTAAGCTTTTCTTCTGCTTCTGTCATATAAAATTAAACACATTATTGAAAACACCATGAATATACCTTGCAATACAGAATATACCATTGAATACTCTATGCATTTATATTCCCTTTGTTGCTGTTGCTACAGTCACTAGTGTCATGTTCAGTTTGAAATGCTCGCTGTAGTGGTCAATTGCAGAAGAACTTTGTACATGCTAGTTTAGGGGTGGTGAGGCCTGCATTCTTTCCCTCCCCCCCTCCTTTCCCTTTTCCCTATATCTGATGAGCCAGAAGCAAGTCTTTGGGAACATACGCCACTTAAGATAAGCATTGTTGCCAGTATAGCAAGAACAAGTATAAGATAAGGGTAAAGGGCAAGAACGCATAAACAATTCTGTTTACTCTAATGTACTGATCACGTAAACAGGGCCAAAGAACAAGAAGATCCAGATCAGAACCAGATTGATAACTAACAGCTAAGCCCTACATCAGCACTAATGAGTAACCCCTGGAAATTTCCAAACTGTCAAACAAGGCAGGAAAACTGTATTTAAGGCTGCCTCAGAGCCTAGCAAATCGGACTTCATTGATGGGCTTTGTGTACCGGCGCCTCGGAAGCTGAGACAACCTCCCACTTTGTCCACAGCCTACCCGGGGGTCCCAGGCTTGCAGGAAGGAACGTAAGATATGCAGCTTCTTTGTTATATTGTTCTTCCATTTATGGGGCACAGCTGTTAGCTGTCAGGAAATAAACTACTTGTGTTTGACAGATACCTGTGTGGCGTATTTTGTACTCTGGGAACCCAGTGTCGGACCTGAGACTTACTCTGGCCGGCTACATTTGGCGCAGTGAGCAGGGTTCTCTCGGTACAAATCACTCAGCATGTGGAAGAAAGGGAAGCAGATGGGCATGGGAGGTAGTAGGGCAGAGCACCGGATTCCAGGCTGGCTGTGTACATCAGTCTGGGCTTTCGGTAGCTCGACTTTGGTATGACGTGACACCTGCCGTGCAGTTTGAGGGGGAGCTAGCTGATGGGGTCAGTCCCGCTAGTATCCAAAAGGGGCTGGAGGCGTTGGACATCCACAAGAAGGATAAGGGGGTGCATCAGGCTGGATGGCTGTTTCTCAGCGCGCTCTGCAGTGTGTGTGAGGAGAAGGGGGGGGGGGTTACAGCGAGAAGTGGCACAGCTTAAGGAGGAACTGGACAGGGTTAAAGCTCTGTCTGGAATACAGTGAGCCTCCTTAGAGCATTCACAGAAGTATACACAGCAGAGATGGGTCAGAATCTGCAAATTATGGCTGTCCGCTATGCCAATCAGAAGTATAAGTACAACTGGGACCGCCAGCCTTCGCTACACTTGCCATTAAAAAGATTTAAGCAAATTGGTTCAATTGGACTGATTCTCAAAATTTGGATGCAGTCCTGGATTTCAACCTTCCCGTGTATTCCCAAAAGTATCCAGGTCTGATCCCGGGCTTTGGCTCAGCCTGTAATAAAGAATGGGACCTGCCATAGAAGTCAGATCGTGATCTGGGTTCAGATTGTAAATTCTGCCAAAAATTTGAGCATGTATGGATCCAGTATTTTGCTTCAGGCCTATCTTTAATTTTGATCATTATTGGGTTAAATAGTAAATGTGTCGTTGCTAATTATCAGTGAGCATAAATAGTTTGAGAACAGTCACTGTTACATACCATAGAATTTTTGTTTTAAAGAGGGGCTATAAAACCTCATGCTTCGGGGCATAAACCAACCATCAACTGAGTTAGGAAGCAACTTACTCCAAAGGAGGTTATTAAGTTACAATATTTCTTCAACTGTTCCCTGACACACATGGTGTGACAGGACAATTTTCAGCAATATCTTGAAAGACTTGATTATATTAAATTTCTGTATGAATGTCAACTGGGACTGACTGTAACCTCTCCAAGGGGAAGAAGTGACAGATGTAAAACCTGGGAGTTCAAAAGACTATACTGAACACCTACCAGACAAGAGTGGGTGTGGACTATTGGGACAATAAGTGTTAAGTGGATTTTCTGGGGAATCCTTAAGGAGAGGTTTATGCAAATTACCCACTTGATTATTCAAAAACCCAGCCTTTTGAAGCTATGCTCTGAGGAGAGGGTGATTGCTGATTACCTGATACGGAAGGCCAAGATCAAAGGCCTGAGCTGTATAATGAAATATTTGATCTGCCCAGTCTGTGCTCTGGTTGTGCATCTAAGATAGTTATGAACTTGTAACCACAGGAAAAATTCAGCTGTGGGTTCTGAAGGCTTGACGTCCCAGAATCTGGAGCTGGCACTGGATTGATCTCTGGTAAGCGTATTAGCATTTGTTCAGACTTAAATATGTTTTCTTTCTAAAGCTTTCACCTTAAGAATAAATGTGCTTGCTTAGAAAGAGTGATGTGGCAACTTGTAACTATCAGCTATTCTACTGGTCATAGCCTTAAAAGGAGATAAAGCAAAAAGTAGGCATTGGCCTGTTCCCAAGCAGTCTGGCTTACTGAAAATACCACAGTGTAAATAAAGATGCACTATAGCCATAATTCCCTGGGCACAGACCAGAATTTCCCTCCTGACCAAGAGAGATGACAACTGGGAGATGGAAACCTTTAAATGAGATCCCTTAATGGAATATAGGTGCAGTTATCCAGAACTGTGAAAGTTGGTTCTGGGCATTATCATCTAGTCCAATATCCTCAGACAGGATACTGAACTAGATGGATCACTGTATATCCGTTTTTGTTTTTTGTGTATTGACGTTTGGCTGCAAAGGGTGGGATGCACTTAATGTTTGCCCCTAATATTAAAAATGAAGAAACACAAGGTTTTTTATTTGAAAATTAATTTGTAATATTTGCTGCCAATCCCACAGCTGATAAATAAGCTCAAGCAACAAAACACCCTTATTAATGAAAAGCCATGCTACAAAATGTCATTAGACTGTTACTTGAGCAATGACATGTTCTGCAGTAATATATCCAAGCTCATACATTGTGTTCTCAGTGCCTACATGTCATTAGGAGATGCTCATTGTCACAGTGATATCTGTACTGTGGCTGCAGTCACTTCATTTTCATGTTTTGTTGTAGAAAATGTATCTTTAAAATGGGTCCTACTGCTTGTTTGACCATTAGCAAAAGTTCTGATTGACTGACAAAGCCTTCATGGCAGAAGAGATATACAAAGAAATGAATTATTTTTGTTTGATAATAGCACATGCTAGGTTTTGCATATATACCCCAATATCACAAAATTATTGCACAAAATTGTATAGGGTCAAAGAAAATTCAACTGACAACCAATGGCAAAAGTATACTGGTAAGTATTTGATAGTTGCTTTAATGAACTTTCTATTTGCGTCACTGGAGTTTAGATGAATATTTGTTCGAGGACAGGAGAATTGTGAAATGTTATTATCCTTTTAATGTTAGCCCACATACCCACAAAGGTTATTAAAGGTCATCCAGCTAATAAAAAAAAAAAGCCTGTTGTCTGTATTAGTGACCTCTTGTGCCAATGAATCCCAAAGGTTATTTAATGATATGACTTGATTCCTGATCTTTCTTTGGTACACTAAACTCCAAAACCCTAATGCCTTTACCCACAAATGATTAATCTGATTCTCTATAATGGTCCTGCGCCACCCTCCCTTCCTAATAGTCCAACCCACGGTGATTAAAAAAACCATGGTGCCTCTCTTTCCAGCAATCAAATCACGCCCACTGCTGTATTCCCCACCTCCATGCTCTCCATCCCAAGCAGCCCAGTCAGACCAATCTGATCCTTCTCTCCCAGATGCCTATCTCCTCTCCCTTCAGGGATGTTGGCTTGTCTGATTTCATCTTGCTACACGGAGAGCTGCTTTGTGTAATCACAACTTTTTTAAAACAGATCTTGTTTTAGAAGAACAGCTCCAAAATATTTCTCTCTTCTTCACTGGGGAAATATTAACTTTCAAAATATTATGTGAAATGCTGCAGCAGAATAATGTGGCATGTTGTAAAAGACCACATTTTTACTAATTAAAATGAAGCTTATAGATCTTTTGTGCTCTGCAACAATAGGAAATAAGGCTAGAATTTAGATAAAGGAATAGTGTTTTACTAATTTGTTAAACCATAAGGAGTAATGTAGGTCAGAGATAATGTTTTAAATTATCTCTTATATTATAATATAAGTAGTTTTATTTGACACCACCCACTGTTACTGAAGCCTTCTGTTAAGAATATGTTTAACTCATAAGATACCACCTAGTCCCAATGTAAAATCTGAATGTCTGACTGCTTTCCAGTGTCTATGTGGAAATGTGAGAGGAGGGGGGGAAAGGATATGCAGGCATAGGTGAAAGATTTTTTTTCTATATGTAAGGGAACTGGGTGTTGGGTGTGTAGGGTACACGTTCAAGAAAGGTGTGGGAGTCAGTAGGGGAGTTGTACCCTTTCTTAGGAATCTGTAGGATGGGATAGAATGTCTAACATGTTTAAATTAAGGTTGCCTCTGTTTTTTTTCCCTTGACTTTTTTTCCCATTATTAGTATTTTATTTTGTTGTTGGCCTACAGTAGTTTGAGGCCTGAAGATTAGATTGGGTCCTCATTTTGCTAATGGCCTTATAAACGCTAGGACAGAGTATAGAAGAGCTTCCAGTCTAAAGAATTTATCCTGCAGTGTACAGTATGGGGACAGGTGATACAGCTGCAATAGAGACCCATTGATTCTGAGAGGGCTTCGTGTGGGATTAGCAGTTCTGCCATGCGTTGTATATTGCCCTGCTGATGCTGAGGCTTAAATAGTCAAGATGAACAAATGGTGAAAGTGGAAATGGTAACACAGGAGTGACGCAACCTGCTTAAGGTAGCTCCATGAGATAATTGGGAAGTGAACTTAGGTCTCCTAATTCTAGTCATATGCCCCACCCACCCTTTAAAAGGATCTGGGAAACTAAATGTTAACAGCTCATTTTTCTCACCATTTAATATTCAATTAAAAAATACACAAGAATGGGAAATTCAAAACCTGAAGGATTCTGACTCAGTATCAACTCAATCACATGGCAATTTTCAGTGATCTCTCTCAAACATAATAAAAAGCCTTAATAAACTAGTGCTTTATTATTGAATGTATGTCAGAAAATATTGCAAGGTCATCAAATTTAGCATTGCTTTAGAAACCTTAAAATTCAGTTCAGTTTTATGAAGATAAATGACTACACAAATAGTAATTAAGGACTCCGTGTTTACTCTCTGACCCCAAGTCAAATGTGTTCAGTTATCCCCCCCGGCCCCCTCCCCCCAAAAAATCTTATAGCCAGTGATATAAAATCAACCTGGTAAGTGAGAGGGAAGCTAGGTTCTCTCTGGTTCATGCATTTACATCAGTAATAGTCTGAAGTCGGGGTGAAAGTACCTTAAATTTCTTACAGGTACTGTCCTATCACAGCTGGAGTCTTTGCCAGCTCTTTAAATGCACCCTGCTGGCTTTTGCCACAGTTCAGTCAGCTCTTGCTGGAGCTGCGTACTAGGGCTCACCTGCTTACTTTCACCTTTGGAAGACAAATCTGCTTTACTCTCATTTTTACCTGTAACCCATGGTTGGTAGGAGAGTAGAACAACTGTGAATAAAGGCAGATTTCTGAACTGATGAAAAATTATCGTGCTGATGATGCATGACCAAGATCAGATTCCAGCTTTCCCTCCCCATAGATGCATTGACTATTTTGTGGTACAAGGAATAAACGAGTGGTATTGATTCTTTTTCCAGAATATTAAGCAGATCTCATTATTGGTATGCAGAGAGGGCTGTATGATGGGGGCTAATTTGGCTACGACAAATCAGGAAAGAGATCTTGGAGTTATCGTGGACAGTTCTCTGAAAACTTCCACACAGTGTGCAGCGGTCAAAAAGGCAAATAGGATGCTAGGTATTATTAAGAAAGGGATAGAAAATAAGACCCGAATATCTTACTGCCCTGTATAAAACTATGGTACGCCCACATCTTGAATACTGTGTACAGATGTGGTCTCCTCACCTCAAAAGAGATATTTTGGCCTTGGAAAGGGTTCAGAAAAGGGCAACTAAAATGATTAGGGGTTTGGAACGGGTCCCATATGAGGAGAGGTTAAAGCGACTGGGACTTTTCAGTTTAGAAAAGAGGAGACTGAGGGGGGATATGATAGAGGTGTATAAAATCATGAGTGGTGTGGAGAGGGCCGATAAAGAAAAGTTATTTATTAGTTCCTAAATAGAAGAACTAGAGGACACCAAATGAAATTAATGGGTAGCAGGTTTAAAACTAATAAAAGAAAGTTCTTCTTCACACAGCGTGTAGTCAGCCTGTGGAACTCCTTGCCAGAGGAGGCTGTGAAGGCTAGGACTATAACAGAGTTTAAAGAGAAGCTAGATAATTTCATGGAGGTTAGGTCCATAAAAGGCTATTAGCCAGGGGATAAAATGGTGTCCTTGGCCTCTGTTTGACAGAGGCTGGAGAGGGATGGCAGGAGACAAAGCGCTTGATCATTGTCTTGGTCCACCTCTGGGGCACCTGGTGCTGGCCACTGTCGGCAGACAGGATACTGGGCTAGATGGACCTTTGGTCTGACCCGGTACGGCCGTTCTTATGTTCTTATGTTCTTATGAGAGGCGGCATACCTAAAAAGTGAGAATAGGCTTTTTTTACAGTCACTTTTCAGAGTACTTCCATACTTCATCTGACAACTTTAATAACATATTAATGTTATCTTTCATGATTGTCAATAACTGTAGGGACATAAATTGGGTTGCATTGGAAGATGTCAATGTTCTTAGTAAAACATTTTCAATTCATATATGTGTATATATAACAATAAATGTAAATGAGAAAAGGCATGGTCTATTGGATAGGGCTCTGAACTGGTAGTCAGGAGGCATGAATTCAATTCTTAGCTTTATCACTACCTTGCAATGAGATCTTGAGCAAGTCTTTGTGCCTCCATGCTCTGTCCTACCTCATGTCTGTAAACAGTAAGCTCTTCAGGTTAGGAATGCTCTCTCACTATGTTTCTGTACAAAACCTAACACAATCTGATTGTGGTTGGAGCCTCTACGAGTTACTGAAATGCAAACAATTGATGATAATTCATGAGACAGACCTTCAGCAATTATATGCTATCATCACATCTCTAAATATAACTTTATTTAATCTGACTGCAAACAGCCTTCAGCAACGGGGCGGATAACAAACTGTATGGTGAAGTTGAACAGCATAAGGAAAATCAGATTATAAACTAACACAACAGCAGTTGCCACACTGTGGATTACTTCACCATGACATCTTTCTATATTTCTGTCGAAATTGAATACTACTAATAAAAACCACAAAAAATCCCAGAAAGACACCTCAGATGAAAAATAAGTGGCACAATAAAAAGTAGTTTGATGGGATGAAGCTTTCTTTAAATCAACAGAAATCAAACAGAGTGGAGATGTGCCACACATATTTTAAAGAAGAGACAAGGGGGTTATAAATTGACACTATTTGAGGCCAGAACAAATTTGTCAATAGTGTGAACAGCATTTTTTGTAATGTAGATTGCTTAAGTTGAGTACAATACGATATGTGTGTATAAGTAGTTATCTAAATCAATGTTGTACATTGTCATTAGGCAGTTATTTTCTCTATTTGTCAAAGGTAAGAAATAAGTTGTAGGCAGTTTTGAATGGTTATCTTGTAATTATACTTCCCTTTAAAAAAAGATATCATGATTGATGATGAAAACTAGGTGCTTCAGGGTTTCTTTGTGACATTCATTATATCGGAGGGAGAAATAATTAAAAACCAGGTACATTGGAGACAGGTAGATGCAAGATTGTGCAGTCCAGCCTGAAATTAATTTGAGCACCCAAAGATTTATAGATGCACTGTAAGTACTTTGGAATAGCATTAAATCTATGTACTACCATCTGGACACAATGCACATCCATATGAAAATTTAATTTTAACTTTTGCTTGCATGATAATGATGGCCCTGAAAATAAAGACAGTTGGCTGCACGTAGGAGGGGAAGGGGGGTTGTTTAAACAGCCATGTTAGGAAGCCTAACATCAAATATGGCAATGGTAACTTTTTTGTGCCCCACAAAATGTTACACACTATACGTGAGGTTCAACAGGAACTATTGTGCAGTGTGAACAAATGGGGAGTAGTAAGATATAGCTGAGAGGCTGTAATCAATTCTGTTCTTGGTGAGGGAAAGGATGTTTTCCAACTATTTTCCATATTGTAGGGTTTAGCTACCCAACTTCCAGTAATGTCTCACAGCTATAGTAAATCTCAGGGAAAATTTTATAGTGTATGTGTCGTTAACACCCTACCAATTGTTATCTCCTACTCGGTCCTATAGTTTCTCCTCTTTTGTTTGCTTGCCGCAGCTTGCTGACAACAAATGAGACTGGGAGCAGACACGCCTGCCCATGCCCTTTGTCTCAGACAGAGGTGAGGGAGTGAGAGTCAACAACTCTTGGTCCTTTAGCACCTTGCCATAAATATTACAGGGTCCTCTTCTCTTTGGAAACATCTGCATGAAATTACTCATACCTAGTAATCTTAGCATAACAAGATTTTAATAAAAACCCCAGACAAAACTGAATTTAGCAGAAAAGAAATGGTTTCCTTAGCAGATCTTGATTTATACTTCACGTAGGCGAGACAGGATACGGCATTTTAACTTAGTTATAGATGTGTAAGCCCTGTGGCCTAAAGCCTTAGAGAATAAAGAGTTCTCTGTTGTCCACCTGTTGGTGAAATGGAAAAAGAGTGGCCCAGAGCAGCTTAAGAACTAGTAAGGGAGCACTCTGCCAGCATCTGTTGGAGAGCAAGAAGAGTTGACTGAGTGGACCTCATTTGTATTTCAGTTTTATGTGGCAGCTTGAAGCATTATAGTTAATATACAGTTATACCTGGATGCAGTTGATTTTCTTGAGAAATACAAGGAAAAGATTTTCACATCACTTCTCTGGTTATTTTGGCTCAGAACCACAAAGGAACTTAGGCTTTGCAACATTTACTCCTCCATGAATACCCTTCTGATCCATAAAGGCATGGGTGAAGTGCCTAAGCTCCTACCGGATGAATGGGGACAATCCAGAAAGTCAGCACACTATGTCCAGACTTCAGGGAGATGGCTAAGTTGTGAGCAGGCCTGAAACAAAACAACTATAGGACTAAGTCCTTTATAACCTTTAGCCTAGTGGATTGGAGAGACCCTAGTTCAAGTTACCCCCCCATTCAAGTTACCCTCTTCTTCTACAGAGGGCAAAGGGCTTTGAACAGGGATCTGTCCCCGTGCAGGGGCTGCAGGGTGTTTTAGCCGTGGACCATTTTAATGTGGGGATTCCACTTGAATAATTAAAGTGGGACAGTGCATGGTAGAATGACTCTTTAGTCTAGTGGATAGGGCACTCACCAGATCAGGCCTCCACCCATTAGGGGGGATCAAATGTTTGTCTCTCCCGGAATTGTGAATTGCCCTGAGGTGCAGGTAGAAGATAGGTGTGTGTACACTCACAGGGAGGCAGCAGTGCATACTCAAAGGCAAAAACTTAGGAATCTAGGAAACTCATACTGTGAGAACGTAGATATTGAGCATGGGTGATGGGTATAAGAGGTAAGGGGAGGCAATGCCTTTCCTGGGTCTTAGTGCTCAACCTATACCCTCTTCCTATCCCTATTGTGACCACTCCTGAGAGTTCCCACAACAAGCTGTTGGTGCTTGCAGATGGGTGACTCTTCCCCCCCATTCCAAGTGTATCTGTTAATTTAAATGTGAAAAGCCCTTCAGCTTGCTAGGCCTATTAGCATAACATTAAACTGTGAACAAGGCAGGTAATGAAACCATTTAACAGGCATTTGCCAAGCCTGAATTTACTGACAAACACTCAGAGGGGTTAGTCTGTAACTTTAAAAACAAGGAATAGTCCTGTGGCACCTTAGAGACAAACAAAAATGTATAGAATCATGAGTTTTTGTGGGTAAAACCCACTTCATCAGATGAATTGGAGTGGAAATAACAAAAACATATATATATATATAACAACAGAAGAAGTATCTGTCAATGCACAACAAAAACAGTTGTGCATTACTATGTCCCCAGGACCTTAGTTTAAAATGTGTTAAATATTTATTGGCTTATTGGTGAAGATCATAAAATCACACCTCTAAAAATTCTAGCATAGGTATTTAGATGCACAATCTGAGTATTCAGTGTTAGCTTTAAATGCTTGGATGTTCAGACGTATAGCTTTTAAAATAAATTTTCCAAAAGACCACCCTTAACTAAAACACACATTTTAATTTTAATTACTGTAGTATAAAAACTTGTTTCCGAGATCTTCCTATCCTTTCTATCTATACCTACTCGCCTTTCATCCCTCTTCCCTCCTCCCTGGAAAAGAGACTTTAAAGGGACAACATTCCTTTTCTTTCAGATAGCTGCACAAATGAATTTCCCTTTTACTTGTGACTATTTGATGACAGTTTTAGGTGAATGCTCCATCAATAAAATCCTTTGTTATACTGAAAGTCTTTGGAAATGTATTTTTAACATACATATATAGTGGAATTTCATTAACATATCTTCTTATGAAAATCACACAAATAAATTAGCGTTCCTTTTTTCTAAAAGCAATGAACTTTGTTATGAACACAATAAACTGCTCTGACCGATTAATTTAAAATAATATTTTCAGTGAGTTTAAATAGTAGAATGATTTAAATCTAGAATGATTACTCTATGAAGGTTTAAGGGTATATTTAGAATATAAAGTCAGCTTAAAAATACTGATGAAGAAATATAAAACAGAGAAGGGCCGCATCAGCTATTCCATTATATTTAATGTTGTATTCAGCAGGACAACGGCCATGCGCTTCCTGCAGTTTTTACAAATAAATATCTGACAAACTTCAGGGTATATCAAAAATCCTGTGAATGACAGTTTTTATTCCTAAATTTAGTGCTTTTATTTAGGTACCTTCTGCAGTCTTTATAATCTGGAATGCAGTGGAAAACATGCTCCATTTTCTTTAGACGGACATTTTAGAACAGTGGATTTTTTCCCCAAATGTCATTTGCTACATTTAGGTTCAAGGATTTGCCTAGAATGGGTGAGACTGTGGAAAAAAGAGGGAGACTGTGGGGTATGGGTGGGGAGCTTCACCCATGATCCTCAATTTCTAATCCAATGGTTAGGATACTTACCTGGGTTGCAGGAGATCCTGGTTCAAATCCCTGATTCAACTGTTTGATCAGCAGGGGCTTGTGCAGGGATTCTCTGTTTCCTAGGTAACTGTCCTTTAAGGTAGACCATCCTTGTCCAAACCCCCTCTCTTTCCCAAGAGGCTGCTGTCTTCTTGGGACAGAGAAGGGTCACAGACAGGGATTGCTTACCAGCGACTCTCCCCAGGAGCTGGGAGCCCCCAGTTCACCCTCCTCCAAAGAGCAGGGGAGTATCCTGGTGTCTGCCATTACTGGGCCTGCATCCTGATCATGGTAGACAAGAGTGAATTGGATTTTACTGCCCAGCAATTCCTCTTAATTAAAGCAGCAAGAGGGGCTGCACATGGCTTCTTCTGCTACAAGAGCTTTGCTTTCACACACCAGACACGTTCCTGCCTAGTGGAACAGGGATTTGATCCAGGGGCACTTACCCACCAGGTGAGCACACTAACCCCCTTACTACAGAAGGCATTAGAATGTTCTGGACCCTGGTTAATATATAGTTAAAAGTGGAGCACTTGAAGGTAATAGATCACACTGCTACTCATTTCTCAACAAGCAGAAAAATGATTTGACTGAGCACCTCCTTGCCTTTACTGAACGTGGCTAGCTGTGGACAGAAGAGGCTTGAAGGACTCCCCCCTTCCCCTTCTGACCAGTACTTAGGCCATTGATTTGAGAAGCAAGAGATCAATGTTCAAATCCCTTCTCAGGGAGTATAAAGGGGAGTAGAACTGGCACTTGCACTATTCAAGGAACAAGCACCCTCAGCCAAACCTCCAAACTACAAGAAGACTCATGGGTGCTTGTGGCTCAATTACTATTTAATGATAGTGGCCCATCCTCGAAAGGAAACACAGAGAGCCAGCACATTGGACTACATCTTGGCCCAGCCCTTACTTCATTCACTTGAGACGTAAGAGAGCCACAAGCAGATGAGAACCCCCCAACCTCCTAGGCACACACCCAACCAGTAAATTACACATAGCTGTTTGTTTGGGCTTTGGCCCAATGAATATGTACTGAGAGTGGAGCATCTTCAGCAGACAAGAGCAAGAGAAGTGACAGGTAAAACTAGCATCTAGCCCAGCACTTAGGCAATTCACTTAAGAGGTAAGAGACAAAAATTGAAATCCCTTCTCAGCAAGCATACGGGGGATTTGAATCCCTAAACTAAAATATACTAAGCATACACCAAAACAGCTAGTCTCTGAAAGGCTGCTTGCTACACTTATCACCCTCATGAATATGGAACAACTGCAGCAGAAAGGATGCAGCAGTAAACACCAGGCCCACCCCAGGAAGATCACCTCTTAGTCCAGCAGCTGAACATTCATTTCAGAGACAGATGCTCAAATAAGTTGAGGAAGGAGTGGGACCTACATGCAGAATTGTTGACTCGAGTCCCACAACTTGAACTCGAGTCCAACTTAAGTCACCTAGGAGACTCGACTTGAGACTAGACTCGGTTTCATTGTTTGTGACTTGAGACTCAACTTGAGACTTGCTAATTTTGTTAAATCGACTTGGTAAAAAAATTGCCTGAAAATGCCAATATTGATGGCTTGTACAAAAGTGACTTGACATTTTTTAAATTAAGACTTGAGACTTGACTTGGGACTTGACTCGAAAGTGACTTTAGGGACTCGAGACTCGACTTGAGACTTGAACTGTACTGACTTGAGACTCGACTTGGACTTGACAATGACGACTTGAAGACAACACTGCCTACATGACCCATACAGGTGGATAAGCAGCCAGCCCACTGGACTGCAAAGTGATTCAGCAATTAGACCTTCTCTCATTGCTGCTTAATAACAATGACACAGCCTCAAGATGCTAGATGGCATAACCCATCTTAGCCTGTCCCTTGCATCCCTGACTGGGAGTCTCATGTTCAAATCTCTTCTCCTGATGCAGAGAGGAGCAAACTAAATGAGCATCAACCCTTCCCAAATACCAATCTCTGCTTGTGATCCCTGGCCAGAAACCACTTAGGGCGCATCTACACAGCAGGGCTAAACTTTAAGTAAGCTATGCAACTTGAGCTACGCTAATTGCATAGCTTAAGTTGAAATAGCTTATTTAAATCCCAGGCTCATTTGCACTTCCGAAGTGCTTGATTTGCATCCCTCTCTCGGCAGAGGGATGCAGTCTAGACACAGCCAGACACAGTTGCGCTGCATGTACCCTGGGTGATGCAGGGCTTGCTTACTTGAGAAAGCTGTTTTATTAAATATTGATTACGTCAAATGCTCTTCTGACTTTCTCTGTAACCCAAAGGTTTGGCTGTGGGCTTGGACTGTGGTTAATGTGGGTTTGATTCTGCTATAATACGTGTGCCTCCCCGTTCTGTAATATACCTGGGCCTACTGGTCTGTTGAAGTTGGACAAGGCTCACAGTTACCCTCACTTTCCAGTTGCTTAAACATGACAGCAGGAGACTGGAGGCATTTCACGTGTTGCAAGCAGCATTTCTGATGATTTGATTTTTATAAGTAATAGGGATGTATTATTGAGAACTGGCCTTGAGAGGAATGATGTCCTCATTGGTCACTGCCAGCTGGATTTTTTGGTTATATAGACTGCCTCACAGATAAAGTCCCTGCACACTGAGTCCTCAAGATTGGATTTAAGGTCGGGGGAGACGTTGCCCAGTAATGGACAGGTGGCAGCCTGTCATCATCCATGATTAATTTGCTATGAGGTTATATCTACACAGCAGCGTTATTTCAGAATAACTGATGTTATTCCAAATAGTTTGCATCTACACACAAGCAGTTATTTCAACATAATATCAATATAATGTTGAGCTGGAGGACTGCTTTCAATGACTCCTGTAACCCTCCTTGTTCAAGGAGTAAGCGAAGTCTGGGAGGGTTCTCTATCTCAAAAGAAATGCTGTGTAGACAGCGCCAAAAGTTGAAATAAGCTATTTTGACTTAAGCTACGCAATTAGCATAGCTCAAGTTGCATAGCTTGTTTCGAGTTTAGTCCTGCTGTGTAGACATGCCCTGACAGATCAGTAATAACTTAGTGGAGCTTCTAAATGCCTGGGATAAAGCCATACAGTGTGGCCATGGACATTCAGCGCTATGTACCCACACTGCCAAGTATATTGCTGTTGTTATGAAAAAGCCCTCAGATACACTGAAAGATTCATAGAACTTTTAAGCAAGCCTGAGTTGTTTTAAGCCTTTCCTCGAGAGCCAAGTAACCCACCTTTTTCTGGCAGTTTCAAACTTTCATCTGTTTTGGTTTGATATGGTGGAGGCAATCTAACATGAAATGTAAGGTAAAATGTGTGTGGGGGGATGCACTTGCCTACTACTTACCATACTGAACTAGTATTGGCTTTAGTTCCTGTCTGTTTTCAAGACTCTTATACAATGAGATCATAGATTACAGAAACTCCTATAGTGCTCCTTTATGTGCGCTTATAGAGGTTGCACTTCCCCAAACCGGACTCTCTGGTCTAGAAACATCCATGGTCTGGCAGGACCATGGATATTCCCAGATGAAAGCCCTGGGGCAGCAGGGCCAGCAGTTGGGAGCCCCGCACAGCCCAGCAAAGCTGGTGGAAGCAGGCTGGGGCTGTGGCAGTCTGGCAGTGACAGTGGAGCCGGGACAGCCCAACCATGGTCGTGGCAGTGGAGCTAGGGCTGTGGCAACCCATCTGGGGCCAGGGCAGCCCAGCAGCCCAATTCAGGCTGTGTGCTGGCCCAACAGCAGGGTTGGTGCTGTAGCAGCCTAGTAGGGGAAGCCAGCTGAGGCAGGCCATGGCAACCTGGCTGGGGCTTGGTCAGCTTCACCTGGGACATGTACCACCCTTCAGCAGGGCAGGTGCAGTGGCAGTGATCCCCGGGCTATGTGCTGCCAGCAGTGGGGCTGGGGCAGCCGTGCAGCCCAGCTAGCAGAGGGGCTGAAGGAGCCGGCAGTGGGGAGGGTCAGTGGGCTGAGGAGCCAGTTGGTGAGGACCTCCCTGGTCCTGCAAATTCCCTCATCAGGTCCTGAGGGTGCTGGTCCAACCTGCACAACATTTTACCTTATTTATTTGTATAAGCTGAAAATCTCTTCTTAAGTAGATGCTGTGATGTTGTCAGACAAGGTCTCTGTGTCTCAGTAGGACATTGACAAACACATAACTGGAATCTTTCTAGCTCATGTATGGGTTAATACAATATTGACAGAATAGCAGGGGGGATGGGTATTGTAGGCAGGGGGAGGCTGAGCATCCCCAAGCAGTCTATTCTGGCCCCTGTCTTGGACCACTATGCTTCCCACAGGGAGTTGGGGTTGGATGTGTTGCCTGCCCAGTGCTCTGTGGCTGGGAGCCCTGGAGCTGTGGGCACAGCAGCTATGCCACCCAGGAGCAGTGGGTGCTGAAGCTGTGGCATACCTGGGCTGGGACCTTGCCTCCCTGTTCCCAACCAAGCTGTGTTGGGGTCATGGGCCATGGTGGGCCTCCTTTGGGCTCCTACAGAGGTGAGGAAGGTAAAAGTGGGGGGCACAAGGGGAGGGCCAAGGGTTAACCTCCCCAAGGCCAAGGGCTAGCCTCCCCAGGCAGTCATATAATTGGCCACCCATGATACTTAGCAAGTTTTGGAGCCTAGAAGGTTATACCCAGTGCAGTGGCAGTTTTGCAGATCACACTGTACATTAGTCTTTTCTCTCATATCCATGAACAGTGCTCTCATTTACATGCTTGGATAGGAGTCATTTTTCAAAGTGTTTGCCTCTCGTTCATCAGACTTTGCATAGTTTGTGTGGATAAAGCTACCCAAGCAAACTTTTAAGCCATAATTAATCCCTGGTGCAACTCCACTAGTGGTAGAACAGTAGAGGCTGTACTACATACAGAGCTCAAACATTTTCACCAGCTGATGTGTTTCTCAGAGGTTGATTTTTATTTTATTACAGAATTTTGTCTAAGTGGGCAGGAAGATGGGATCTAGGGTTGGGAATAGCTGTACGGAGAGAGAGACAGACCCACACAAAACTAGTTGCAAGATGGGAGGTCTTTATAGTAGTTTAAAGTGTATATAAAAATGTTGCCATGTTGAATTGGTATCATATTACACACACTTGCCATAATCTTGCATTGGTGTAAGGCTGTAAAGAATTAGTTTTATTTGCTGTTTATTTAAAAAAAATATATTTTAAATTCTTCTTTCTATCCAAAACAGGAAATGATGTTTCTAAAGTATTGAACCTAAGAATAAGGATAATTGGTACCAACTTGTGGTACGCTTGTATAGAAGAATTAAAGATCAGGTTTTCAAAAAAATATATCAAATAAAGATGCATACTGGTGACACGAGGGATTTTCAGAAGTGCATTGATACCTTTGAAAATCCTTCATGACACTTGTCTGCAACACTAGTTGCCAAAATAATTTGAAAATCAGGCCTTAGAAGACTCTGAAAGTCACCAAGAATGATCTGCTCTCACACTATGAACGGTAAGGGGGAACTAACATTTTCCCCACGCCCAACGTTTATATTTTGATGACGCTTATTAATATTGCTGGTCAGCTATTCTGCAGTGAATTAAAACCATCTATTGCTACAGTACACAATATCTACTTTTGGCTTTTTGTTGTAATTTTGCTTCTGGTAGAGTGGACTTTATCAGTGTCAAATGATTTAGGATAATTTTTCATCCCACTAAACGAACACCTGGTTTTCCTTTCTCATGCATAGATAGCGTGTGGATGCTTTGTTTGAGGGCCTTCTCATTTTTTGAGATCTTGATCTGTGCTATAGATCACATATCAGATAAACATCCATATGTGTATGTACACAAGCGCTTCAGTTAAAAACCTTTTTTAATGTGCAGCACAGTGAGTACCCTCAGCATGTATTTTAAGTAAACAAATGATAAAGAAGCCCAGCAAGTGCACTCAATGCCATTTTCTTTGGCAAGAGACTCTTCTCTTCTTTCTTGTGCATAATTGAATTCTGAAATATATACCTTTTTACTCTATTAAACACATTTTAAAGGCAAAGATTCCCTTGAGTCCCCTCCTGCTAAAAATTCCTTTCTACAAAAGACTTATTAATCAAAGTTCACACAGTAGAAAAGTGTGGAAGCCTCAAGCAAGACTGAAGCTATTTTTAATTATTCGGAAATTAACTACACTTTCATTTTATTTGGGTAGAAGACAATTCAAGCTGAAGATGATGAATGTAGGAATCCTTTGTGTTACTACTATGGAGAGGGAGCACTCTCAAATTGTGTACATGTGTGTGGGAGAGAGATTTTTCTGTCACGAAAATAAAATTCAGTGAAATAATATTTACTCTTTTTGTCAGTTTGAATTAACACCTGCACTTAGTTTTTCAATCCCTCTACCCACATTTGACCTCTATTTTCTCCCCATCTGTACTGATTATGAGTTATTATTTAAACTCTAAACACAAAAGTCTATTATGGTTTTTGACCTTGGTCATTCATGTATCATTTATATCAAGGTCTTGCACTCTTCTATCCTCTCATAAATTAAACTGGAGTTCATATTTATCAAATATTGATCCACTTGATAATATAACTACTGCACCAACTGGTTCTTGACTCATGGCAAACATTACATATTCTGTAATAGAATGGGTAGTATATTTGTACAGGCACTTGAAGGAGGGTTTTTGGAGTTAAAAAATATTTTATAACAGCCTCCAAGTTTTACCAGATAGATATGTTTATAAAAATTCACTTTGGAAAGATGATGTGAGGCATGGTCAGTTACTTTACAAGCAACATTCTAACTGAACAAATAAAGTCACAGTACATACAACTGTAGTACTCACGGATCACTGCAAGGCTTGTGCTATAGAAAGTTGGCTAGGAAGTTTGGTACTATAGGTTGAACCTCTCCAATCCGGCACCCTTGGGACCTGACCAGTGCCAAATAACTGGAGGTCAATATTGTCTGGCAGTATTACCAACATTTCCACTGCTTACTGTGCTGTTAAAAGACATGTAGGGGTAAATTAGAGCTAAATAACAGCATGAAACACTGAGAGCCAGGACTGGTGGCTGTAAACAGACTTTATAGGGCTCTGGGTAACTTTACCACACCCATGATAAGCAGACATCCGACTAACTAAAATCATGTTGGACCAGAGATGTTGCTGGAGCAGAAAGTGCCGGACTAGAGATGCTCCAGCTGTACCAAAATTATTTCTGGGCACCGTAGCACACTTGCTAGGCAACGGCAATTCCAAATACTGGAATGATGTCTTCTGTATCAAAATGTATAAATAGATCTATGACTCTTAAAGTGGGCTCTTAATGCACTTATATGAGTATGCAAAGGGAGAAGGTAAGTCAAGGAGTCTTCACATGTATGCACTGTGAGTGGGCATGCAACTGAGCTTTCTGAAGAAGCAGTGGGGCCACCACCTTGGCCCCCTTCCACCAACCTGTGAGTTCAGGCATTTTTTGCATTCTCCTAACCTGAGTAGCAGTGGCTCCTAGAGTTCCTGGTGTTGTGGAGTATTGTCACACTGCCTCTACTCAGGCTTATGGATAATTACCATGATGTAGCCCAGCCCAATTTTTCAATTATCATAGTTTAAAATAGCTGGTGAGTTAAATATTATCTTCTTCAGTGCCTCTTAAATTCCAGTGTATAAAATGGGAAACCCCTGAAGGATACCAGGAGAAGTGGGGGAGGTGTTCCAGCATCAGAGTCCTTGACTATTTGTAGCCCTGCATTGAGGTTCATAGACTGCATTAAATCCTGAACTAGCCCTGACTTCCTGTGGACTTAGATTTGTAGGTGAACTTCTTGCACTGCCCCAACCCAGATATCAGTTTTAGGTCTTAACCAAATGATGGAACATCCAGCAGAAATGAGGTCACCCACCCAGCTTAGATCAAGTTAAGAGATCTGATAGGATCACATCACTTGAGGAAGTATGAGTTGCTAAACTGGTTTAAAATAAGATAGACTTCTGGTAGTAAAAGAAAATATTGTAATTTAGCTTTGATGCCTGTCTGTAGCATTCTCCCTTTTCTCTTTAAGGTCCTGGGTTTACCTAAAAGGGAAATTGGTGCCTCCATCCAAAGGAACTCCCAGTGCAGAGAACACATAAAGTCTGTTCTTTGGGAAAACATTTCACATACAATCTGTTACAGAGGCACATTGGTTAGAGCACAAAAATAAAATAGCTATCCCATTTCCCAAAATAATAAAAAAATAATTGGAGCTATATTAGATAGGGGGAACTCAGGATAGGAGACAAGGGAAAATAGGATCAGAGTAATACACATGAAAACAACTCTATCCTTCCCAACTGTACCGTCAGTCTAAATAACGGTTCTCATCCTGCACCTGCCTCATCATGTAATGTGTTTAAGCTCAGTCTTTGATGGGTGATGCTATGCTAAGATCAGTGGCTGACTTAAACCAACAACAACAACAACAACAAAATCCAACTAAAATAACAAAGGTCCTTCTTACAAAGCATCTACAAGAAAAATGGTAAAAAGCTCGCTAGTCTAGTTTCCAGCGTGTAGTAAGGCTTGATTTTAGCTGTGACTCTCTCTCTCTCCTCTGTCTCTTGGGTTTCTGGCCTCAGTTCAACGTCCCAGAAATCTTCCAAAGACTCAGTCTTTCCTGAAGTAGGAATGTGGAGGATAGAAAGGTCCTCTCTGGTTATGATGTTTCTTTTGTCTACTATACACCAACACAACCAAACACAACCAACTGTCTACTATACACCAACACAACCAAAACTGACAGTAAAACTAAATCCTTTGTCTCTGAGGGTATGGCCGGTTTTCTGAAAAAACGTCAATTATGTCCACACTGCAATCGCGTTCTTTCGAAAGAAAATCAAAAGAACAGAGGGGTTTTTCCGACATTGATAAACCTTTCTATGAGGAAGAAGCCTTTTTCTGAAAGAGCTCTCTCGGAAAAAGGTGTGTGGGGATGGGGAAGAAGGCGTTTGTTCAAAAGAAGAGGAAAGAGGAAAAAGCACAGGTGCCCTAGTGGCCACTCCGTCCATAGCAATCACGGCTTAAATGTGAGATAGCATCCAATCAATGTAGATGCTATCTTTCAAAAAAGCAGATCGCTTTTTTAATGTGCTTTTGCAGTATAGACTCTCTCTTTCAGAAGAAGTTTGTCCGGAAGATCTCTTCCAGAAGAAGTTTGTCCGGAAGATCTCTTCCAGAAAAGCTTCTTCCGAAAGAGGCATAGCCTCTAGGCATAGCCTGAGTTCTGGCTTGTGATTGTATCCCAGATTGCCTACAATCCAGGGCAGTGACAGAACTGGAAAGCAACACTATCAGAATCAGAGCCTGTGTCTAGACTACACCTCTCTGTTGACAGAGAGATGTAGATTAGGCACGTTGAAATTGCTAATGAAGCGGGGATTTAAATATCTTGTGCTTCATTAGCATAAATATGACCGCCGCTTTTTCCCGAAACGGAGCTTTTTAAAAGAAAACGGCAGTCTAGACACGGAACTTTCAAAAATACAACCCTTTTTCGAAAGATCCTGTAAACCTCATTTTATGAAGGATAAGAGATCTTTCGAAAAAGGGTTGTATTTTTTAAAGATCCGCGTCTAGACTGCCATTTTTTCGAAAAAGCTCTGTTTTGAGAAAAAGCGGCGGCCATGTTTATGCTAATGAAGCACAAGATATTTAAATCCCCGCTTCATTAGCAATTTTGACATGCTTAATTTGCATCTCTCTGTCGACAGAGAGGTGTAGTCTAGACACAGTCAGAGTGTTTACCTTTCCCACAATTGCTATTGTATGTCCAGGATAAGTCCCCTTTTAGATGGCCAGTGTGATATTTCAGGAGCATAATTTGCAGACATGGCAAGATTCTAGGGAATCAAATAAAGATAATGTCTGCCCAAGAACATGTTCAAAAGGTGTAATATTTCATCCGATAGTGTGTCACTGGCCTAGTCAAATTAGCTTTAACCATTTACATTTCTTGTTTTCAGTAAGGCTTAAAATATTTGGTTAAGCTTGAGTGTACTCTCTAGCTGCCTAGGTAGCTTCAACCTGCATGGCAACAGAGTGAATATCTTGGCCTAGGCAGACAATATTTTCTTCATCACAGATAACCTTGAGAATCTCCAGCAAATGTTCAATGTTAGCCATCAGACTGCCAACTGGATGGGATTCCACTCATGAGTAGCAAGTATTGTAAGCACAGGAAGGCTCTGCCTTCCCAAACTGCGTAGCATGTCCCCGCCCATGTTCCACCTCCAAGCCCCTGCCTGCCTGGTGTTTCTGTGCCAGAGGCTGGGGCAGGCTGGCCCATCTAGAACCACTCTGGCCACACCAACAGTCCAGAGCTACTGGGGCTGGGACTGATGCAGCTGTGTCATCTGACCAGCACAGGAGCTGGCAGCTTGGCCTAGGGGGTTGGGAAGGAGGGAGTAGAGGAGCTTCAGGGATGGGTAGCATGCCAACCCATGGTTGGGCCTTTCCAAGCCAGGGATTCATCCACCGCCTAAGACACTTCCTAGCATGCCACTTCAGTGCTAGGAAATGTGCATACTAATAGAGGAACGTCCATACTGCAATCGAAAGTAAATTCTTCGAAAGTAAATTGAAAGAACAGAGGGGTTTTTCCAACATTGGTAATCCTCATTCTATGAGGAAGAAGCCTTTTTCCGAAAGAGCTCTTTCGGAAAAAGTTGTGTGTGGATGGGAAGGAGGGTTTTTTTTCGAAAGAAGGTGCCTCCAGGAAATAGCACAGGTACCCTGGTGCCACAACATACAAAGTAATCACAACTCTGTAGTTTCTGGCCCCTCTGAAAGCTGCAGGCACCCTGTACAAGCCTTGTGGCAGGAAGCCAGATTCAGAGCAGCACCTCACCGTGCAGCTCTCCCTGCCACCGGCCTTCCCAGCCATGGCCTAGCCTCAAGCCCCCCACAACACCCCAACCATCATGGGGCGCAGCCTCAGGGGTCCCAGGACCCACCTACGGGGAGCAAGAAGCATGCACCGTCCTGGTCTCAGCCGGAGATCCTGTCCGTCCTCAAACTGTGGGGCGAGGAGGAGACCTTGCAGGATCGCCGGTCCAAGCGCCAAAATGCAGACATTTATGGCCAGATGGTCGACTTGCTGCCGGAGCGTGGACACCCATCCCGGACCTTGGAACCGGTCTGGAGTAAAGTAAAGGAGCTCTGCCAGGGATATGTCCAGGCCACAGAGCACAGATCATGCTCAGGGCAGGACCCCATACCTGCCACTATTACAAGGAGCTGCACCAGATCCTAGGGGAAACATCTTCCCCACCCGTCCTGGTGGACTCTGGCCTGGAGACCCCCTGTCATCGCCCAGCTGGAGGTCTCCATGGAAGAGGAACAGGAGGGCCAGGGCCAGCCAGAGGAGGAGGAAAAGATGGGCACCATCACCCTGACCCTCGAGGTGGTGCCAGTGACCCAGGATGACCTCGAGGTGGTGCCAGTGACCTCTTCAAGTGCGTGGTCTCACTTTGTCACACACACAGGGTGGGGGAGGTGGACGCACAGAGGGTGGAGCGGGAGCGAGTGTCGCTCGGGCTGCTTGGGCTGGACATTGTGGTGTGGTCCATGCATGTGTAACCATGTGCAGCATCAGTGTGTGGCATGCAGATGCAGCAGGCAGCCCCTGAGCACTGGTGGGACCCTTCTGCCAGGCTCAAGTGAGGCCACACACATCCAGCCACAGGAGGGCGGGAGAGGGTCGAAGCAGGATAGCCACAAGGGTGCAGGCATGACCCCACACAGACTAAGGAGTGCCGCACACAGCACGCAGGCATGCCTGCATGTGCGAGGCAGCAGCCACTCCCACAGACAGCACTGAAAACTGCATGTGTGCGGCCCCCAGGAGGCCCAGGCTGCTCCGAGCTCCTCTGCCACCCATGAGGGGATCCCACTGTGGCCAGACACTTGCCTTGCCTGCTTGTCCGTGGGTCAGAGTGGGGGTGGGAAGCAGGCAGCATGGTCCTCTGGGCACATCAGGGCCCCTGTGAGGCTGGGCCTGCTGTGAAGGCCACACATGGTCTTGCTCGTGGGAAATCGCCGGCCTCTGTGCCATGGACTCTTTGTCGCTGCTCACAGAGGAGGACATGGCTTCAGAGACAATGTCTGCAGGGATGACTGACCGCCTCTCCCTGTGTGTGTTCTCCATAGCTGGACCAGCCAGGACTGAGGGGCGAGTCACACCACCACAGCCATGCACCAGACCCCATGAAGACCTGATGCGCCAGCACATCAGTGTCCTGCACGACATCTACCAGACCCTGGTGCACAAGGTCCACGAGGACTTAGAGTGGCGGAACCACACATGGGACCAGTTGATGCAGCGGTGTGACAACATGTGTGATGTCACGTCGCGCATGATGGCACACCCAACTGATGCCGCTGCTCCTGGCTTCTACCCTCCTGCATCCCCTGCTATGCCTATTCCCCCTCCTCCTGCCCTGCCTACTATGCCTCTGCTCCCTCCCCATGCAATGCCTCTGCTCCCTCCCGAGGTGATGCCCATGCTCCCTCCCCAAATGATGCCTATGTCCCCTACCCCTTCTCCCCTCACCACCCTGACCCCACTCCAGCCCCCCCTCCCATCAACCCCCAGTGCTCCCCGGACCCATCCAACCTCAACTCCAACGAGGTCCCCGCACCCGAGGTGGCACATCAAGCCACTCCCCATGCTCCTCCCAGCCCTTCCCTTCCCAGTAATGAGCCCCCCTTCCCCTGCCCACCTTTTCTGAATGTTTCATAAATAAAGACTTCATTTTTTGGAAAACCAAACAGGTGTGTTTATTGAGAGGTCAGGGAAAGGATGAAGGGAGAGATTGTGGTGGAAAAGGGAGAGGGCCACAAACCAGAGGCTCCTAGGGAGGAGACACTGGGGAGAGTTACTGGAGTCCTTGAAAGAACCTCTCCTTCAGGGCCTCCCAGATGTGCACCCTGGCCTGATGGGCCTGTTGGATGGCAGCTGTCCTCAGCTGCTCAAACGCTCTCCCCTCATGGCCAGCATCTGCCCCCTACCCCAGGAAGAATGCCTCCCCCTTCCTCTCCACAATGTTGTGGAGGACACAATATGCTATGACCACCTTAGGGATGTTGTGCTTCCCCACATCGAGGTCGGGTCAGCAGGCACCGGAAACTTGCCTTGAGGTGGCCGAAGGCGCACGTCACCTAAATCCTGGCCCCGTTCAGGTGGGCATTAAATTGGTCCCTGCTGGGATCCAGGTGGCTGGTGTATGGCTTCATCAGCCACGGCATGAGGGGGTAGTCCGTGTCCCCCACGATGCACAGTGGCATCTGCACGTCTCCAACAGTAAGTTCACAGTGGGGGGAAAATGTGCCCGCCTCCAGCTTGGCACACAGGCTGGAGTTCCTAAAAACTCGGGCATTTTGTGCCCTGCCCGACCACCCAACAAAAATGTCTGTAAAGTGTCCCCAGTGGTCGACCAGAGCCTCCAGCACCATTGAAAAGTAGACCTTTCGATTTATGTACTGGTCCACTTGATGGTCTGGTGCATGGATCGGGATGTGGATCCAACAATGGCTCCCCCGTGGTTCAGGAACCCCAGGGCAGTGAATCCGGCCATGGTTGCATCCAGGTCTCCCAAACGGACGATCCTCTGCAGCAGGATCAAAGTGATGGCCCTCACCTGCAGGAGACAAAGATTCACACAAAACAGAGAATGAAAGAAGGAGTATCTGAGCCCTTGGGAGGTGCCCACCCTGCTCCCCTTCCCTGCTCCAAAACACCTAAGGAGCCTATGAGGCAACCCCCCCCCCCAGAAGCAGGGCTGTGGGGGGGTGGGATGGCACAACCCCCGGAGATGGGGCTTCCCCCCACTCCCACTCCATTCTCCACAGCTCCCATACCCTCTCTCCCGAGGGTCCCCCTTTTCCAGGACTCCCCCCCACCTCCGTGCAGGGACTGCAGCCTTAGAGTGCCTTACCTCCATAAGGAGGGCCCCGACGGTGGACTTCCCCATGCCAAACTGGTTGCCCACAGACCGGAAGCTGTCTGGGGTGGCGAGCTGCCAGAAGGCAATTGCAACCCACTTCTCCAGAGGGATGGTGGGCCGCAGGTGGGTGTCGCATTTCCGAAGGGTGGAGGTGAGCCAGGCTCACAGCTCTAAAAAGGTGGCCTTCCGCATGCAGAAGTTTTGGAGCCACTGCTGGTCATCCCACTGCTCCATGACCAGTCAGTCGGTCTCACCAGTCCACACTGACATTGAGCCTCCAAAAATGCCTCTTCACTGTGGGGTGTGGTTGCCAGAGTGTAGCAGCCGCATCCAGGCAGAGAGTCCCCAGAATAAGCTTGGGGGGGTCCAGCTCGTGCAGGACTAGGAAGGCAGCTAGAACAAAGTGCTGCAAAAACTGCAGCATGGCCGTGTGGGGCCATCACATTCCCAGGGGTAGCTCTGGCTCCATGGCTCAACGGAAAAAGCTGAGGCATCCAAAAACCAAAGGGCAACCACAGCAGGCGCTGCGAGAGCTTTGCTGTCCCTCCAAGAGGTAGCAAGCATGCAGCAGAAGCAGAGGAATGGCTGTCCGGGGGGGTCCCTTTAAGCACGTGTCTCTGCAAGGCTCTGGCACCAGCACTTGGAAGCAACTGGTGACCTAAAGCCCTGCCTGAAAGTGGCTCTGGGTGGCCTTTTATGTGAGAGAGCATCCAATCAGTCCAAAAGCTGCTTTTTTGATGTGCTTTTCTGTGTGGACATGCTTTTTTGGAAGGAGTTTTTTTGGAAGATCTCTTCCGAAAAAAGCTTCTTCCAAAAGAAGCCTTCAGTCTAGACATAGCCTAAGGGAGGTACTGACTGCCCACACAGTTCATTTATTTCATTTATAGTTATGAACAGGGCTCGCCGAGCAGCAGAGAGCCCCACTTGCCAGCCGAGCGGTTCTGCACTCTGCGCATGTGCAGATTGTTCTGCGCATGCGCAGATCGCTCTGCGCCGGCTCTTCCGGGGTGTAATCTACTTGCCACAGGCAAGTAGATTACATTGTTTGTCGAGCCCTGGTTGTGAATGCTCAGCATGTCTAACAATCAAGCCCCAAATCTATGGCACCTAAATAGTGACCTGAGTTTCAGCAGTGTTGAGCACTTCTGGTTTTCATTAACTTTAAATGGAAGAGCAGCTTTGAGTACCCTGAAAATTGATGCGACCTGCTTAGATGTCTAAATATGTATTAAGAGATTTAACTTTAAGCCCCCAAGTCTGGAAACTTTGTTTATGGACCCCAGTTTTATACTGAACTTGAATAAATGCTCCCTTTTTTCTCCATATATAAAAAACTTGCTGTTGTCAACATTTTCTATAACTCCCTGCAAAAGGCAGCAGGTAGACATTCTACAGTTACTTTCCCCATGTAAATGGAATCTGTAGAGAAATTGTTAGTGTTCACAAGTCAAACACTCTCCTTTTGAAGCTTCATAGAACATCTTGTCAGTGTACATAGGATTGATTGAAAACCATCCTCTAAGCATGCTATCTTAATTTCATACATTAAATTATCTTTCATAGCAGTAAAATTGTGTTTTCTGTCATCCTAGGTTTATGCATTTGCTGTAATAATCATGAGTGTGCTATTTTCTAGATAATTGCAAACATTGGCAATTCACATTAAAGTTTATGCATCAGGATATTATAGGTACTGTAAATGTTAGGCTTTATAAAAATGCAGGATTAATTTGATACACATCTTTTATGCACTTCCACTGACTGATGTATAAGGTATTAATAAATTTAGCCTGAAGAGTTTCATTACTATCTGATTGCCTTTCATTTGCATATCACCTCATTTTCTTGGTTTTCCACTTGCTGTGACATTGACACAAAGAGACTGTTGTGTCACAAATCCCAGTATCAAAGGTGCGTGAGAACCTTTTACAAATGTGCTCAAGGAAGAATCTTAGCTGGAGTTGTCAGGGGACTCTAAGAACCATGTAGGGGAGAGCTATATAACCGCTCCAGTGATAGAAATAATTTCTGAGTAATGATAGTATGACCAATGAGGAAACATTTACGGACCTCACCCCAATTAGGGTATATCTACACTAAACTGGAGCATGACTGCAGTGTACACAGGCATGCTTAAATTAAGCTAACTAGCTTGGGTGCCAATAGCAGTGAAATGTAGCAGCTTTGGTTTGCCACCCAAATATGTACTCATGCACCATGGTGTACTTGTGTAGTTAGCTTGACTACTAGATTTAAGTCAGCTGGGGTACAGCTGTACAGGCTACAGTCACACGTCTAATGAGAGTGTAGACATACTTAGAGAGGTAAGCATGCTGCTTTGCAGCCATTACTGTCATCCTCATGCCAAGGCATCTTATGTTGTTCTGAAGTCCCTACTCTGTGAAGAAGTAAGGCTGGTGTATCAACATAGTGGTGGTTTAATGAGTCTGATCTGTAATCCCACCTCCTGTCAATAATGCGAGTCCCAGGAAGCCCCATTCAAGCTGGCCTCTTAGGGTACATCTAGAGTGCAGGTTTCTTTCGGAAGAAGCTTTTCCAGAAGAGATCTTCCGGAAAAACTTCTGAAAGAGAGCATCTACACAGCAAAAGCACATCAAAAAAGCAATCTGCTTTTTCAAAAGATAGCATCCATACTGAATGGACACTCTGTCGTATTTAAGCTGTGATTCTTATGGACGAAGTGGCCACCAGGGCACCTGTGTTTTTTCCTGGAGGCCTCTTCTTTCGAAAAAACTCCCTCTTCCATGTCCACACATGCCTTTTTCTGAAAGAGCACTTTCGGAAAAGGCATTCTTCCTCATAGAATGAGTTTACCAATGTCAGAAAAACCCCTACGTTCTTTTGAAAGAACACAATAGCAGTGTGGACGTCAGTGAAGGGTTTGTTTTTTTTTAAATGGCTGTTTTTCTGAAAAAAACTCTGCAGTCTAGACACACTCTTAGTCTGATTCCCTCCACAGCTATGGAGAGAGTCAACATGTCTTCATAAATTAGCATTTCACATCTAGATATCTGAGCTGCTCTATGGGTTGGGTCATAAAGGATAGCGGTTTGATGTTCTCAGCTGGTCCCCGATCACCAAAGAACATAATGCTGGATCCAAATTCTATTAAGTAAAAGGAAGGCCACTTTTCAATTTTTAAATAGCATTGGAGCTTATTCCTTTAAAAGTCAATGGAATTTGAGAACACCATGCTTAATTTTAAGCATGTGCTTAAATGCATCATATTCAGAATAGCACATAAGCACATATTTAAAAGTTAAGCACAAAAATTTTCCACAAAAAATTAAATTAAAGTTTTTCAGGAACTTTTTTTTTCAGTTACCTCTCCTTATAATATATACACAGTACAGCATAGTTGTCTTTGGGAGCCATAATGTGGCAGCTTTAAATGTAAGCATAGAATGAAATAAATATACTATTATAATTTACTTTTATATTGCAGAATAGTAAAATATTTGCACTTTGTCCCTGTCTTTGGCTCAGTTGAGCTTCAGTTTATACAACTCAAGCCATAGTTAATTTATTTGAAACACACAAATACTCTTTAAGGAAGCACCATGATTATATACAAGCAGCTTTGTTTAGAAAAATATATTTACAGCCTGGGAAACTAGTATTAAAACCAGAAAAACAAATAAAGTCAGAAGGCCATTTAGTGGCAGAATAGTTGGATATAAAAAGATATGTATAGTTCATGGCCTAAGATGTCACCTTAATTAAGTTATAGTTATTTTACATGCTGTGAAAGAAATGAGAAAAATGGTTAACATCTCTTTTTATTACACCTCACAACTGGATTATACTGTGCATACAAGCTCATGAAGACGTTGGATTGAACATTAAAGAGTAACAGTGGGTCATTTATTCTATTCCACCCTAAGGGGGGCGGGGGAGGGGGAAATGAGTCTGCTCCCAATAATTTCTGTAATGGTGACTTTACAATTATAAGAAGAGAAATAAACAAGCTGCATTTTATTTTGTGTGGGGGTGAGTGTCCGGGTCTGTCCTATGGGTGGAATGGCTCTTCATGGGACTTCCATGAATTAGTTCCTGTTTAAACTAGAGCAGTAGTGGGCAACCTGTGGCCTGTGGGCTGCATCTGGCCTACTGGGATTCCACCTGCAGCCCGCAGCCCTCTTCTGCGTGTGCCTCTTGCACATTGGGGCACTGGAGCCCCACACTTCCTACTCCTCCCCCGCCCCAAGCACTTTTGGACTACCTTGAATGGCTGATTCGCACTCTATCCCTGCTCCTCCCTCTCCTTCCCAGAGCTCAATGCCACAAATCAGCTGTTCAAGCTCTGGGAGGCAGGGGGAGGAGCGGCGATAGAGCATAAATCAGGCATTCATGGTGCTCCAAAAGTGCTGGGCGGAAAGGGGTTGGAATAGGAAGTGCAGAACTCCAGTGCCCCATGCATGAAAGGCATGTGGGGGACAAAGGCAAACGGGGTGAGGGGGCCACAAGTGGAACCCCAGTGGCTCACAGGCTGCAAGTAGCCTACCTGCAGCCCACTAAGATGAAGGAAGGTCACTCATGTGGCCCAAATACGGATCTTGATTGCCCATTGAAGAACCAGAGCATCCCTGCTAGAAAAAAAATGAGTCTTGATTTACAAATTTGCAGGGATGTAAAATCCAACACAACTCTTTGATGATAATTAAGCATTGGAATGTTAAAAATATACTCCAGGACAGTGCCACCTGCTTGCTACTTTTGCTAAACCCCTTTTGTTTGCAGCAACCAGATTATGGCCTCTTCTACCCATGCCACAACAGGAGGGGAGCCAACCCCGGCCCTTCCTGCAGCCTCATTGGAGCTGGACCACAGGGACTGCCCCAGGATTGGGGCTGGGTATGGGATGCTCTGGTCAAATGAAGGCTGGGTCCTGACTGGGGCTTTGTTGGCCAGGCTTCATTTTAAATAAAGTAAAATAGTATATCCAACACAAAAAGGTTTCAGCATTGTCTTTATTAATGCGGGGGGGGGGGACCTTTTTTGGGTCAGGGGCCAGTTACCTACAGAAAAATCAGTTGGGCACTACACAAGTGAGAAGGAAAAAAAATGCCCCTCCAAAAAAACCCCAACCTTCACTCCCCTCAACTGAAACACCTCACTCCCCTGGTGCTCCAGCCCTATGAGGAGGGGAGGACTGATGTTCAAGGCCTCAGGCCAGATTAATTCTTCTGGGGTTCCAGGGTTAGTGGATTTTGTGGGCCCCTTAGGCTCTGGGGTGGGGCCAAAAATGAGAGGTTCAGTGTGTGAGACAGGGCTGTCAGGATATGTCTACACTGCCACCCTAGTTCGAACTAGGGTGGCTAATGTAGTCATTCGAACTTGCAAATGAAGCCCGGGATTAAAATAACCCGGGCTTTATTTGCATGTTCCTGGGAGCTGCCATTTTTAAATGCCCCGTAGTTCGAACTACCTGCCCGCGGCTACACGCGCTGCACGGGCTAGGTAGTTCGAATTAAAGCTCCTAATTCGAACTACCGTTACTCCTCCTGCAGTGAGGCTGGCCCTGGAACAGCCTCTTGCTGAAGGAATGCTTCTCCTTTTGTCGACAAAAGGACAAAAGGACACTTTTGTCGACAAAACCCTGTAGTCTAGACACACCCTAGGTGTGTGGGTTACACTTGCTAACTATAAGGCATATTCTCCAATCTTTAAATCATTCTCAGGGCTCTTCTCTGAACCTTCCCTACTTTAACAGCAAACTTCTTGAATTGTGGACACCAGACTTGAATAACATTCCTGTAGCAGTTGGACTAATGACAAAAAGTAGTAATAAAACCTCTCTTCTCCTGCTTGTTACTTCTCTAGTTACACATCCAAAAGTCCTGTTAACCTTTTCGGACACAGTATTACACATGAAGTGCATGGTGAATTATTTTCCAGGATAAAGCCCTCATCCTGTCAGGCATAATCCCTAGCTCTAATATGCTTTTCTTTAGCAGATCTCAAAGCAATTTGCATTGGAGTTCAGAGGTACAGATGGATGAAGTAACTGAAGTCACCAATCAGGCTAGTGTCAAGGTGTGGAATAGATTTCAAATCTCCTGACTCTTAGTCTCGTGCTCTGCCTACTAGACCACACCATCTCCCTGGCTTTGGCTGTATTATAACATAAACCGTTCGCTTGCACCTACCTTACCAAGCAGTCCAGATCACTGAGTAACTTGTCCTTTTTGTAGTTTGCCACTCCTTCAATCTTGATAGCATCATTTTCTTCCAGGTCATTGATAAAAACATTAAAATGTAATTGTAAACAGGGCATAATCATCAAGCAGGTGTCTGTCTAGAGAGGCCATGTAGGACTCTCTTGTTCTCGTGCTATTTGAGACACATCAATTAAGCAGTTTTTAATGTGTGACATGTTGACTTTGTAATCTAGTTTTTTAATTAAAATGTCATAAAATCCCAAGCCAAATATCTTACAGAAGTTTACATATATCAACATAATTACCTTCATCAACTTTATTTGCTGAGCAGGAGTGAACAGCTATTATTAAAAGGCTTTATAACTAGGCTAAATTTGGGTAGAATTGCATGGTGAAGGTAAAAGGTATAAGAACCCTGACACAAAGACCAGCCCCAGCCAGATTTCAAGACCCTGCTCCACAAAATGGCATGCTAGAGCTTTTTAAAGAAAACATCAGAGTTTTTCACCTTGGCTTCTTGGAAATTGTTGACCCACTTAGCTGTAATATTCCAGAAACTTTCAGACTCAGACCCCACGATTTGAAACCAAACAACTGAAGTTTGAAAAAGGACATGTCTAGGCTACAAACTACTAACAGCAGTGTTGCACATATAGCTGCACACTTCTGTGAAAAAAGGCAGTGTTTCCCTTGTGTTATGTAGTTACACAAGCTTGTGAAAGATTCTTACAGAGCGGAAGGGCTTTGGCAGTTTCTTGCTGCTGAAGCCCATCACTGTGATGAAGAAAAACTCTGGCAGGAGGGAAGCAGCAGATCAATCACTTCAACATGAGCAGCTGAAACGCTGGGAAGGGGCAACAGGGGATGGATCATGTGATGATTACTTGATCTGAGCATTCCCTCTGAAGCCTGTGGCATTGGCCACAGTCAGAAAATAGGATACTGGGTAGATGGACCCCTGGTCTGACCCAATATGGCCATTCTTAGGTTCTTAAGGTTCTGAGATGTTAGAAGAGAACCAACGCATTTTTGTCCACACTTGGAAGAATTCAGGTGAAGAATACGTTATATATTGTGGTTACACTATAAAGACTGAGAAATCTGTAAAAGAAGACCAGAGGGGAATGTGTTTATACATATGCAAACACACAAGTGTGCATGTTACTTTGAAATCTTGCATATAAATACATGTAACAAGCAACAAATGGGGACCAGGTTCCTAATACAGACTCATCAGTAGGTGTACTGCCTAATTTGTTTTCAGTTTTTGGAATAATTGTCAGCTACTTTTAGTTATTTTTTTGGTGCATTAAATGTTTGCATTTTCTAAGAAATTGTAA
Organism: Rafetus swinhoei; assembly: GCA_019425775.1. Lineage (NCBI taxonomy): Eukaryota > Metazoa > Chordata > Testudines > Trionychidae > Rafetus > Rafetus swinhoei. The sequence continues at coordinate 180,291,983 of CM033437.1, read as the reverse complement.
AATTCTCTCTTTTAATGAGGGTGCTGACAGTTTATAGCTGGATTCAGCCTTCTACATACAGTAACCATATGATTTTAACTTCTGTGTAATGCTTTCTGAAAAGAAACATGAGAGTTTAACAGTTAAAGTCATTATTTCTGAACACCATCCCAGTTACACTTCTGTTTCTTATGAGATATATGAGTAGAAACTACTCATTCATAAAGAAGACAAGGCAAGACAGTGTTTCATTATATATAAGATCCAGGACAAAGATACTAGCAGCATGTAGTTAAATCAACCTGCTTAGTATTCAAAAAGATAGTGGCTTAGTTAGAATCCAAACTTGTGATCAGTGAATACAGGTCACAAACTAAATAAAGATGAAACAACTGTATAATTTTAGAAAGTATAGCTAAACCTTTCCTTCTGGACTGGAAAAAAAGTCTGACTGTAATTATGATATTGTTGTAAACTGGGTTAAACTTTATTATAGGTTAAATTTAAATTGCTTAAGCTGATGTGTGAACTCAACCTGCTCCTCAAATTGTGAAAAGAAACCCAAAAGGCATCACATTTAAAACAGGGCATAATAGCATCTTCCCAGGAACTAGCACCATGTGGGCAGGAAGTTCTGCTGAGTATTGTCACCAGGTGTCGTGTGTTCTCTCACACAGAAATTGGGGACAGACAAAAGCAGAAAGCCAGAAAACCAAGCAAGAAACCATAGGTTTAGTGGAACCCTGGAATGTACTAGAGAGCGAAGGAGAGAGTGTGTTTATGGATCTGCTGGCTGAAGAAGTTTGGAGCTATAAGCTATGAAGCTGCTCCTTTTCTTCTTCATCCTTCCTCGTTTCAGAGAAGCAGGAATATGTACATCCCTTGTAAATAAAGAAAATTGCATCAAACTCTCCATCAATTTGACTAGCATTCAGATAAAAAAGGGGCAACAATATTTTAAGCAAAACAAATGAAAAGTTACTAATTCAGCAGCAGAAAAATTAGATGCGATAAGTCTATAAACACACACACTATTTAGTGCTGATGAATTACTTGTGAGAACTTTTTCACACGTTACTGCATTGGAAAACAGAGCAAATGAAGAAAAATGGAATTACAGATCAATACAGATAGCATTTGCATTGTATGTGACTAAATAGATTAGAAATATACTAACACTATAGTTATAGAATAATGATGACTCGTAAGGATCAAAATAGTGCTTATTAAATAGAAAAGTACTACAGGATATAGATAAAGATTTGGCAATTAAAGTCGTGTTTCATAAAACAGTGGTTGGTCTTGTGTACACATTAATAGAATAGGAGAACTCCAACAACAAAACTGACCCTAACTTCTGCAGGAAGAACTTTGATTCATGACTCTTTGAGTTGGTATTGAAATGATGCTACATCATTGGTAGGGACAGTACTCCTACAATCTCATTTTTCAAGGAGGATGTTGAAAACACTTGGATTTTTTTCCTCTCTCAAAATGTAGGTAGGTTAACTCTAGCATACTGGACAATTTAAAATAGGCAATTATGTTCAACTCTACTTAGAGCGGGCCTGAAATTGGTTATGGAATTCATTTTCTATCCTGAAATAACACAGCCAAATTGTGTATAAAAGTTATCACCTTCCACCCTAAAAGCAACTGCACTTCGGGCGAGGACATCCTCATAAAATGTTATATATTTTCATTTCTGTATATAATAGTTGCAAAGAGGGCCGGCCCGAGCCATTCGTGTGCCCCAGGCCCCGGGAGCGTGGCGCCACCCCCGGGAGTGCGACGCATGCACAGCTCCGCCCCCAGGCACCCAGCGCATGCACGGCCCCGCCCCCGGGCACGCAGCCCATGCGTGGCCCCACCCCCGGGTGCCCATCACATGTGTGGCACCACCCCGGGCACGCGGAGCATGCGCAGTGCCACCACCGCCCCGCCCGGCCCGGCAGCCCTGCATGGTGCCCCCTACAATGGGGCACCCTGGGCGGTACCCCCGGTCAACCCGTAGCTTGGGCCGGTTCTGGTTGCAATATGGTCAGGATGGTAGATTGGGAGACTGTGGCTGGGTAAAGTAGGTGAAGATTGGAATTAGAAACTTGAGGCAAGAAGACTAAGTAGTCAAGAAGAATGGAGTTGGGACAGAGGTAGGGGTTGGAAAAGACAAGACTGCAGGAAGAACTTTGATTCAGGGACAAGTTAGAGGGGATGGACCAGAAGAGTCAAGCTTAAGGGAAATGTGCAAAAGAATACGTGCCTACTAGAACACACTTGCCTCGAGAGCTTGTGAAAGGAAGCCCACAATACTTGCATTCCGCCATTCCTTTGCCAGCTATCTAGGAAACCCACTGGTAATGCGCATCTTTATCTCCCTCTAGTGCAGGTCCCCAGAAAAGATGACCACTAACTCCTGCAGTCAGTTAGCTCAAGTGGCAGAGGTCCATGTCATGGGTCTAAGTGTTACAACTCTGCTGATAAACCAACTGGGTATGAATATGTTACAAGATGGAATTACTGATTTTCCATTTTAAAAACCTAGGAAATTACACATACATACTGTCTGAAAGAACATTCTTTAAGATTACAAAATGAACTTCTCAAAAGTTAGAAAATGCAAAATTATAGTTGCCGGTGTAACCTTACTTCCGCCCCCTTGTGAGTATATATTATGAAACTCACTCACTGTGTGACCTTGTAGTTAAGTCATTTCCCCTCACTTCTCCATTCTGAGGCAGGTGGGAGACAGGGAGCAGGTCCTTGTTGCAGCCTTTTAAGTGGGGGTGTACACTAAAGTTTTGATGCAGCCTCTTCTGGGGAAGAAAGACAAAAGCAGTCACATCATTTGCATCCTCTTCTCTTGGCTTCTGGCCCTGATGCCTAAAGCACTTGGACCGCCTGCCCAATTATCTATACTACTTTCTCTTTCCTTTCCAGGGCTCCTTCCTTTGTAGTCAGCCTAGCCTTTTCCATATTGCCTTCTGGCTTTTAACCGACTATTCTCTCCTATCAAATTACAGGCTGCCTTTATATCGTCAAGTCATATGTTCCCATTTGTCATATGAACTCTGCACTCATTCTCATCACCTGGGAAGGTAGATGAACCTGTCACAAGGGCAAACGTTTTCCAACCAGGGCCAGATCACTCTGGCAGTTTGAAATTGGAAACATTAGGTTTAACATTTATTATTTGCTATCAAATGTACCTGAGATACAATGAAAAGTAAATTTTTACTGTATTTGTTATTCCAAAGGAAAGTGAATGATAGGAAATAAACGTAGATTTCTTTCAAAAGCATCAGAAAAACAGTGAGGTTTTAAAAGTGGAAGAGAGCATTCTAATGCGCTCATCTGACATCCTGCATTGTGCATAACACAGGCTATAGGGTTTCTCTAAGTGGTTCCTCGAGTAAGCCTATAAATTCAGAGTGTGCTAGAACACACATTTTGGAAAGACATCCACATGCATTATAGCCAGCTGGATAACAGGAAACCCTTCCTCTCCAGTGATGGGGTATTCAGAGAAATGGGAGAAAAAGGGGAAAAAAACCTTCAGTTACAGCCCAAATGAAAAAGGGGGGCTCGGAGCACACGAGATAGGACTGGCAATTGGAACACCTGCATTTTTCCATTCCATTCTATTCTGTCTTGCCATTATGATCATGAACAAGGCACTTTACCTCTCTTTGCCTTGGTGTCCCCATCTATAAAATAGGCTTATCTCCATTGTACTTGAGCAAATAAGACCGATCTCATTACTGTCTACACCACAGGTCTGCAGTGAGTTTGTAAACAGGTGCCTCCAGGTCTGCTCCACCTCCCACAAGGTTTATGCCTCCATGACTGATACAGCTCCTTAAAATGAGTTTCCTGCATGTTGACCCTATCCAATAGCAGGGCTGGAAGCCCTTTTCCTGTTCCATGGTCTCCAACTCTCTCATTCTATGCTTCTATGAAGTGAGATGACTTGAAACATCAGATCCAAATGCACCACGGTCTGGGAATTTGGATCTTGCTTTAGCAATAACAGAACAGATTTTCCTGGGTAAATCTCACAGCACTTTACAATAACATTAGAGTCCCATTTCATTGGAAGGAACTGAGCCACAGAGCAGGAGTGCCCAAGAACCCATAAGTCACAAAGGAAAGCATCAGGAGAATACACAAGTCTTCATTCCCATCCCTTGCTCCAGTCTTTGTGAGCAAATCACACTCGCCCTCAAAGCCAAAGGGCATAGGAATAAAGTCCTGGTTTGGGAGTGACTATGTCTCTAGGTGCAGAGGCCTGGAAATAAGGCCTCCTGTGTTCCATCCCTGGCTCTGTCACTGACTTATAGGGTGCCCCTGAGCTAGTGGCTTCCTCTGCCCAGGCCACAATTTCTCATCAGGGTCCCAATCCCTATAGCTCTGGGGTTGAAAAGCTTGACCAGAGAGTCCTGGATTTTAGAGGTTCCACCTGTACTGGCATGGGAAAGCACATCACCCACATCCAGGTAGATCATTATCCTTCGTCTCACACCTGGAGCAGGAGTGGTCTTTTCCCTACTTTCTTGGTTAGCTGCCAAACGGAAGCTAGGAACATCTTATCAGCCAACAGTCTGGGGACATCTACAGCTGGTAGGATTCCAATCAGTCTCAGCTGCCTGTATCCAAAGTGACACAGATATTGGAATCACTATACACAATCAATTCCCTGGATCTCCATAAGGCTCTCACTCTGTACAGCACTATCTCTTTCCCATAGGCCTAGCTGAGTCAGGTAAGATTTTCAAGCCTTCATTCCACCAAGCTCTGCTCCTGTTTTTCTTTAATTGAGACAGAATCCCAGTTTAAAGCAGTTAATCAATGAATAAATATTCCACAGGCTGCGTAGCCTCTAGTGGTGACATATGCTTCCCTTCCAGCTCGTCTTCTAGATCCATAAAACATACTACAGTGGACTAAATACTATAGAAGAATCTCTAGCAAGTAAAGCTAGAATAGCACTCATCAGGGATAGGGACTCTGCCCCCACAGAACACGCAGCCATTGATCTTACTTATATCAGTTATTAAGTCCCATGGTTTTTCTTCAGCTACTATATTTATAACTCTCCCCTCCCCACCCTACACACACACACACACACACACTCATGGCTCAGCTCTCAGAGGATAAAGGACTGTCAGGATTTTTGGCCTTAATGAAAGTTTTCCACAGTTTCAGAAATAGGTATTAAACATCTTTTGCAACTGCCGCAACCTTATTCTGGATGCCCTTCCAGCTGAACTGTCCTTCCCTGCTCTCTGCACATGTGCAGAAACACAGTAATCAAACAAAGATCCATGTGTCTTCCCTACTGCTTCTCTCCCTTTCCTTGGGCTATAAAAGTCTACTGCTGCAATATAAAACATGTGGGTTACATAGTCGCAGAGAAAGTGACTTGCTAATGGGAAATTTGGGATTAGAACAAAGGCTCCAGAGGCAGAGCTTAGCAATCAAGATACTAAAACATCACTGGTCCTATAAGTAAATTTCTGGTTTCAGTCCAGTTTCAAGTAAACAAGTGTCTCCTTCATCTTCACAGTTCATAATAATTACTACCCTGGCTGGCAGCCTCAGAAGAATGCTTATAAGATGGAATGACCATGGAGACAGAACTATCCTCTCATCCTTAGAGTTGCTCCCCCCGCCCCCGTTCAGGCTTGATACATCAATGAGGCAGCAAGATGAGAGAGTGTACTGTGGCAAAAGAACATTCTGCTAACAACTATCAGGCTGGCACATTACACCCTCACTAAACTCACTTTGAAAAAAAAATGGTTAAAAATAAAACTAAAGGCAGCAGGGAACTTGTGCAAGGGTAGGGAACTTGTGCAACTTGTGCAACCCATCCCCAGGCACTAGGCACTTTGCAGCCCCTATCTTCCAGTAGGATTATATGGTGGTCCTGCCGCATGAATATTTTTCTATTAACCCTTTGCAGGTCAGCTAAATTAGATGCTGCCATGGCATGAATCCTGTCCTGACCAGCACAGCTACACTAGTCATCTATTAATAGCTGCACTGATGTTGCTCAATTAACCTTCTCTTATCAAAGTTAGTCACTGACTGGATCTAGTTGCAAGGAACACTGCTCTATTTACAACACATGTCTGCCCACCAGGGCTCCCCACACCCTTCCCAGTGCCGACACTCACCATAGAACCCTGTTCAGTGCCTGGATGATGGTAGCAGAGCTCCAGCTGTTCTGGTTCAGATACTTGTAGCAGCACTACAGGTTGTCACTAGGAAAGTCCTGTTAACAGAAGGGACATGGGCTGTTGGAAGGTTGGTAAGGATTGACAGACCTCCAAGAAGGAACTCTATTGCAGAGCTTGCCCAGAGGCAACAGCAGAGAAGAGAAATGCTGGCTGCCCCACTGCCCATTCAGGTTTTTCCTGGCTTTGAGGAGTAGCATTATAACTGGATGCAGGGGATTGCAGCACTGTTCAGTGTTGCAATGCCTAATGTTTAGCTACCATAGCATCCTATACAGTGCATGGGGAGAGTTAGAGTTACAATGAGAATGTGATTAGCAAAAGCCAGCAAACTGAGCCAGGAGCTGGCTAAGCTAGCCAATAGTAAATGCCAAGGAGAGGAACAGGACCAAAGCTCCACCCCTCAAAGATATGTGGCTTCATAGCTCCATGTGGGACTCATAGCTGTGAACCGTCTCCTAGAGCTAGCTGCCTAAACCAGGCCAGGGCTTTCCATAGGAAAAACAGAGTGAATTTTCCCACCTAGTATCTAGTGCACACAGCTAGTACATAGGAGGTCTGTTTTTAAATCCTGTTCTGCAGCAGGGACTTGAACAAGATTTCACATATTTTAGTTGAATGACTGGGCCACCAGGCTAATAGATACTCTGGGATGGGGTGCTCTAGATGTCCTAGTAAGGCAGGTCCCCTTTACATAAATAATTATATGTCAACACAGGGACTTAAACTTAGGTTACCTACTGGCCAGGTGAGTGCCCTAACCACTGAACTATGGAATCAATCTCTCTTTACCAATTATTTTAAAAAAAGTTATTTATACAACCCCTTCAACAGGAGAGTTTGAGAGAGTGAGAGTAAGACCCACCCCAGACTGCTAAATAGCCTGGTGGTTAGTGTACTCAGATGGAATATGGGAAACTTGGTTTCAGCTTATAGCCCAAATTTAGAGGATGCGAACACATTCTAAATGAGTGTCTGGGCTACTGGGTATTTTAATACACAATCTCTCTCTCTGATTTAATCATGCTTCTCCCCCTTTGTCTCATGCCCATAGCATGCCTACCAGTTTGAGCCATAAAGGCTTCGTAGGCAGAGGAACATCTAATTTGATAATTTTCACTAGGCTTATCTATGAGCTAGGGTGTCATGCAGTGGTTTTATGCATATCCACCAACAGAAAGGTAGGTGCTTACAGGACTTCACTTGTGGAAATTTTGCAGCTAGGGAATTTAGTCTCTTGCAGATTTGGTCAGCAGCTCTGTAGAAGTTTTGAGGCTCTCAGCAGCAGTTAGGTATCTCTGTTCCTTTGTGGATCTAATTCTGAGTGCCAACCTTTATTTAAAGAATAACAAACTTGCCTTTTCTTCACATCCAACAAGAAGTAGACTTGGTTAGTTTAAATGAATGAATCAATAAGAGCAAAGGAAAGGCAGGGATTTTACAATTGGCTTCAAATGGAACGTGGTGAGTCATCATACTTGTCACAGATCTTTTCATATGATCTGGCGTGTAATGTAGAAATGCTTGAAACTCTGCTTTCTCTCTGGAGATTATTTAATTTGAAAAAAACATTTAAGCATTTATTTTTGTAAAGCATGTTCCAAATCACTAAGAGTCAGGAACACAGCAGTCTTGTAATATAATAAGAGCCTGCATCTTATATTTTTAATAGTTGCTCTCGGGAGATTCTTTGAACTTTCCCAGATATGCCACATACAACAGACTTGCCTGACATTTTTCATTAGCATTTTAAGTGAGTCTTTGCAAAATGAGAGTTTACAGAGGTGGCACTGGTTTATTTCACACAGTGCCCATCACAACATGATTGCATTACCAAACTTTGGCAATGTTTTCAGCTGCAGTAACTCATGCTAATGGGGGTATCCAATTACTAATGCTGAAAACCTGCTTCTATATAGAAACTAATTGAGTAAATTCACTCACTGACTTTTTTTTAGATGGGCCCAACAGTTGTCCAATTTGTACAATTTGAGAAGCTTAAATAAAGGATGGACAAACTTGTTTCGATAATACAGGCACTAATCGGAAATTTTAATTAAAGATGCAACAAAACTCCAAACTGGAACTTTTTAAAAGATTGAAATAATGTTACCAGATAGGATAGCATTAACCCTAAGTGTAGTCACGTTCTAGATGTGAGTTAAATGAATTTTCAGTTTCCATCATCCCTGTGAGCTCCTACCTAAAAATCATTTATAATTTTTCAATCACACTTTTGTGCTTTTAAAATGCTTTTTTTCTCCTGTTGCTATGTAAAACACAAAATAAATATATTTCTAGAGGAGTTCTATGCAAAAAAAAATCTGCCAAAAAATTAAAAATTATGCACACTATTTTAAAATTTGGCAAATTTTGTCAAAATAACACTAACCATGACAATTTGAATTGTTTTGGTAATTTATGTCAAAGTACCTACGCATCAGCAAGTTTGATGTAACAATGTAGTCATACACAAACAAACCTCCGGGAGTAGAGCATTAAAAAAAAACCCTATCACAACCACCTCCAGTTTCTCTCCACTCTCCGCCCCTCTAGCCCAGACCTTTATACCCCTACCTCCCAAATGCCAGCTTCAGGGCCCTGATCTCACCTCCACCTCTCAGAGAGCCCAGGGATTCAGAGGGAGAAATAGCCTGATGCTAGTGCCAAGTTTCCTGCACAATGCCACCTCCTTCACTCAGGGCGTGCTGGGAACTACAGCAGCTGGGAACCCTCCAGTTCCCCTGTCTCCCTCAGCTTTGTCTTCTATTTGCAAGCTGGGGTCTGCTCTGCCAGGTCAAACAGCTCTCAGTGGCAGTGAACATTTCTGTAATCCATTTCTCTGAGGAATAAAGAAAATTCTGCAGACTTAACATTAATTTCTGAAAAATTCTGCAATGTGCAGTGGTGCAGAATTCCCCCAGGAGTAACAAACAGCAGGGGAAAGTGGTTATTCACTGTACAGGAAGGGTGGAAGGGAAGCAGTCTGTACTTGAAGTGCTGTGATGTCACAAAGTAAAGCTGAAAGAAAAGAACAAAATATCTTTCTCTAATCCTTTTTTCTTTACTGTAACCTTAAGTGCTACTTGTAATAGTTGCAGGCGCAGACGTTTCACAGAAAAGACCAAGCTTTATGTTTTTACTTTCATGTGCATCAGTAGTTCCTGGATTGAGCCAGAATAGGATACATGAAAGTGAAACTGTTCTCATGGTATTTCTACCCAGCTGTAATGAAAAAATACTATTTATATGCATAGAAGGCTTGTTCTTGTAAGTCTCCAGCCTATATTGCTTGCGAACAGGACAGCAGGGATGGATGGTGATGGTTCTGCTGTTGTTACCTGCACGGAGTGTGCCATGTTTGTCTTCCTCCCGGAAGAAAGAACGGATTTCATCTGCACTAAGTGCAAGCTGGTCGCCATTTTGGAAGAAAAAATTAGAGGGCTGGAGGCCCAAGTGTCGACCCTACGCTCAATCAGAGAGGACGAAGACTTCCTCGATACAAGGCAGCATTTAATCCTTCAAGCACGGCAGGCGGAAGAGCCGGAGAGGGCAGTACATGACCAGGAAGAGAACTGGCAGCATGTAACTTCTAGAAGGGGAAAAAGGCCAGCATGGGAATCCCCCAATGCTATAGAGGTAAGTAATCGCTTTCAGGCTCTCTCCACAGGCTCTGCGGAGCTGAATGCTTTGGAAGGGATCTCACAAGGAAGAAGCCGGAAGGGAACACCATCTACTGGAAGGCATGGGATGCGTAGTCCTAGGGATGGGGGTTCCATGGCCACCACCCCCAAAAGAAAACGACGGGTGGTGGTGGTGGGGACTCCTCCTAAGAGGACTGAGCCATCCCTCTGCCGTCCGTACATGGAATCTCGAGAGGTATGCTGCTTACCGAGCTCGCATTCAGGATGTGACTGAGAGGCTTACCAAACTGATCAAACCTTGGATCGCTACCCCTTCCTGCTTCTCCACGTGGGAACTAACGACACGCCAAGAATGACCTTGAGTGGGTTACTGCGGATTATGTAGCGCTGGGAAGAAGGATCCAAGAACTCGGAGCGCAAGTGGTGTTCTCGTCCATCTTCCCTGTTGAAGGGAAAGGACTGGGCAGGGATCGTCGAATTGAGGACGTAAATGCGTGGTTGCGCAGGTGGTGTCGCAGAGAGGGCTTTGGTTTCTTCGACCATGGGACTCTGTTCCGGGCATGAGGATTGTTAGGAAGAGATGGGATCCACCTAACCAAGAGAAAAGGAGCATCTTTGCGGGCAGGCTTGCAAACCTAGTGAGGAGGGCTTTAAACTAGGTTCATCGGGGGACAGTGACCAAAACCCTGAGGGGAGTGGGAAAGTCGGATACCTGGAAGAAATGCAGAGAGGAACAAGCAAGAAAGGAGGACCCCTGTTTCGAATGGAGAACATAGGGCGATCAACTGGTTACCTGAAGTGCTTGTACACTAATGTGAGAAGCCTGGGCAACAAACAGGAAGAACTGGAGGCCCTGGCCCAGTCCAAGAAATATGATTTAATTGGGATAACAGAGACTTGGTGGGATGACTCGCATGACTGGAGCGCTGTCATGGAAGGGTATAGACTGTTCAGGAAGAACAGGCAGGGTAGAAAAGGAGGAGGAGTTGCACTATATGTAAGAGAGCACTATCATTGCTCTGAACTCCAGTATAAAGAAGGAGAAAAACCTGTTGAGAGTCTATGGGTTAAATTTAAAGGAGCAAACAACAGCAGTGATGTTGTGGTTGGTGTCTGCTACAGGCCACCGAATCAGGTGGATGAGGTAGATGAGGCTTTCTTAGGACAACTGAGAGAAGCTTCCGGATCGCAGGCCCTGGTTCTCGTGGGGGACTTTAATCACCCTGACATCTGTTGGGAAACCAATACGGCAGTACACAGGCAATCCAGGATGTTTTTGGAGAATGTTGGGGATAACTTCTTGACGCAAGTGCTGAAGGATCCGACCAGGGGCCGTGCGCAGCTTGACCTTCTGCTCACAAACAGGGAGGAACTAATAGGGGAAGTGGAGGTAGGTGACAACCTGGGAAGCAGTGATCATGAGATGGTAGATTTCAGGATCCTGACCAAAGGAAGAAAAGAGAGTAGTAAAATACACACCTTGGACTTCAAAAAGCAGATTTTGACTCCTCAGAGATCTGATGGGCAGAATCCCTGGAATGCTAACATGAAGGGGAAAGGAGTCCAGGACAGCTGGCAGTATTTTAAAGAAGCCTTACTTGAAGGCACAGAAAGAAACCATCCCGACCAAGCAAGAGAGGCAAACATGGTAGGAGACCGGATTGGCTTACGAGGAAATCCTTGGTGAACTTAAGCACAAAAAGGAAGCTTACAAAAGTGGAAACTTGGACAAATGACCAGGAGGGGTTTAAATGTATAGCTCGAGAATGCCGGGGTTATCAGAAGGCAAAAGCGCAAATGGAATTGCGACTGGCTAAGGATGTGAAGGATAACAAGAAAGGTTTCTACAGGCATGTTAACAAGAAGAAGGTGATCAGAGAGGGGTGCGCCCTACTGGATGAAGGAGGTAACCTAGTGACAGATGATGTGGGAAAGCTGAAGTACTCAATGCTTTCTTTGCCTCTGTATTCACGGACAAGGTCAGCTCCTGGACTTCTGCGCTAAGTGACTCAAGATGGGATGAAGATGGACAGCCCGTGGTGGGTAAAGAACAGGTTAGGAACTATTTAGAAAAGCTAAACGTACACAAATCCATGGGTCCGGACTTCAATGCATCCGAGGGTACTGAGGAGTTGGCAAATGTCATTGAGGAGCCTTTGGCCATTATCTTTGAAAAGTCGTGGAGATCGGGAGAAATCCCGGATGATTGGAAAAAGGCAAATGTAGTGCCCATCTTCAAAAAAGGGAAGAAGGATGATCCAGGGAACTATAGGCCGGTCAGTCTTACCTCAGTTCCTGGAAAAATCATGGAGGGATCCTTAAGGAATCCATTGTGAGGCACTTGGAAGAGAGGAAAGTGATTAGGAATAGTCAGCATGGATTCACAAAGGGCAAGTCGTGCCTGACCAATCTGATTAGCTTCTATGATGAGGTAACTGGCTCTGTGGACGTGGGAAAGTCAGTGGATGTGATATACCTTGACTTTAGCAAGGCTTTTGATACGGTCTCCCACAATATTCTTGCCAGCAAGTTAAGGGAATGCGGATTGGATAAATGGACAGTAAGATGGATAGAAAGATGGCTAGAAGGCCGGGCCCAGCGGGTAGTGATCAATGGCTCGATTTCAGGTTGGCGGTCGGTTTCTAGCGGAGTGCCCCAAGGTTCGGTTCTAGGACCGGTTTTGTTCAATATCTTTATTTATGACCTGGATGAGGGGATGGATTGCACCCTCAGCAAGTTTGTGGATGACACTAAGCTAGGGGGAGAGGTAGATACGCTTGAGGGCAGAGATAGGGTCCAGAGTGACTTAGACAAATTGGAGGATTGGGCCAAAAGAAATCTGATGAAGTTCAACAAGGACAAGTGCAGAGTCCTGCACTTGGGACGGAAGAATCCCAAGCACAGTTACAAGCTGGGGACCAACCAGTTAAGTAGTAGTTCTGCAGAAAAGGACCTGGGGTTACAGTGGATGAGAAGCTGGATATGAGTCAACAGTGTGCCCTTGTAGCCAAGAAGGCTAATGGCATATTAGGTTGCATTAAGAGGAGCATTGCCAGCAGATCCAGAGATGTCATTATTCCCCTTTATTCGGCTTTGGTGAGGCCACATCTGGAGTATTGTGTCCAGTTCTGGGTCCCCCACTACAAAAAGAATGTGGACGCATTGGAGAGGGTCCAGCGGAGGGCAACCAAATTGATTAGGGGGCTGGAGCATATGACTTATGAGGAGAGGCTGAGGGAGTTGGGTCTGTTTAGTCTGCAGAAGCGAAGAGTGAGGGGGGATTTGATAGCAGCCTTCAACTTCCTGAAGGAGGTTCCAAAGAGGATGGAGAGAGGCTGTTCTCAGTAGTGACAGATGGCAGAACAAGGAGCAATGGTCTCAAGTTGTGGTGGGAGAGGTCCAGGTTGGATATTAGGAAAAACTATTTCACTAGGAGGGTAGTGAAGCACTGGAATGGGTTACCTAGGGAAGTAGTGGAGTCTCCATCCCTGGAGGTGTTTAAGTCTCGGCTTGACCAAGCCCTGGCTGGGTTGATTTAGTTGGGATTGGTCCTGCCTAAAGCAGGGGGCTGGACTTGATGACCTTCTGAGGTCTCTTCCAGCTCTATGGTTCTATGATTCTATGATATTATGAACCAGTGAGGTACATAAAGGGCTGTATAAGCTTCTGAATTTTGGGGCTAGATGTGTGAAGACGCTAAAGGCTTCTCTACGCTTAAAACACTACAGCAGTACCACTTCAGTACGTCAGGGGTTCTCTTGATGTCATAGGTAATCCATTGCAGTACTCAAAGGCAGTAGCTTGGTTGATGGAAGAATTATTTTGTAGATCTACTGATGTCTACATGGAGACTTGGGTCACCATAACAATGACGCTCAGGGGTGTGGATTTTTCACACCCAAGACTGATGTAGTTATTTTCTACTGTAGACCATGCCTTGCGTGCCTAGATATTCATAGGAATTCACAAAGTCTGAGTTTGGCACTAGAGCTCTCTGTACAATGAACGTAGGGAGCTAGGCTCCTCAGAATGGGATTCACAAAAGCCAGCACATTAGGCAGCTTTCTGTATAAGATAGAAAATTGGAGTTGCCAAAATGAGTGGTGTGCTGTAAGCCACTTCCCCCTCTCTGTATAAGCTAAAGAATGGGAGATGCCAAGTTGAGTGGTGTGCCTTAAGCACACAACCCTGTTCCCAGGGAGTTTGGCGCTGAGTCCAGGTTAGAGGGAGGCACCTCCCTCTTCTTGGGATTCTCAAAGCAAAGCCCTCTCTTGTGCTCCCTATGCCAGCAGCACTAGCAACAGTCAGATAGTGATGGACTTCTTTAGCTTCTGAGAGGGGGAAATGTAGTCTAGTGGATAAGTCAGTGGGCAGGGAGATTTGGAGCCTATATCCAGCTCTGCTGTAGATTTGCTTTATGACCTTAGGCAAGTCACTTCAACTCTGTTTCCCCACAAACATTTTGTCTTTCTTGTCTGTTCACACAGTAAACAATAAAATTTCCATGGCAGAAACTGTACTGTCTTGTATAAACCATGAGAAGTCCTGTGGCACCTGTGACGGACCCGGCAGGGTCCGCACTAGCCGCGGGGCAGGAGTCCCTACCCCGGCGCAGGGAGCGGCGGCCGCCGCAGGGGGTGGCGGCGCAGCCGCGGCTCCACCGGAGTCAGGACCCGAGGCGCGGCGGCGCGCGCCAGGAAGGACGCCCGGCGGGGCGAGCCACGGCGCGCGCCCTACCCCGGCCTCGGTCCGCCGGGGCGGGCCCCTGCAGACGCCGGAGAAGCACGCGGGAGGCGCCGAGGAGGCGGGGCTTACCCTCCCGACGTCACTCCCCGGGGACGTCAAAGGGGAGGAGGAGTCACCCAGGAGGGGGGCAGCAGGGAGGCAGCCACCCTGGCGTCCCGGAGCACCAAGCCTCTGGGCCCCCGGGGGACGAGGAGCGACGGCACCGGCAGTTGGCGGGTCGCGTGGGGTCGAGCCCGACGCCTCCGACGGGGTGAGTGACCGAGCACGCGCCGCGCCGGGGGCAGCGGCGAGCGGGGAGTGGAAGGAGCCCGGGGCCGGGGCCTTTTGGCGCCCGTGGGCAGACGAGTTGCGGGCAAGGGCCCGTCTGCCGTGGAGAGCGGCCGGTGAAGCCGACCTCCACTTAGGGCCTCGGGCCGGGACCCGGAGGAGAGGGTGGGCCCGGGTTCCCCACTCCCCACACCCACGCCCCACCCCACAAGCCCGGATACCCCGAGGAGCTAAGGCCCTCCTGGTGCGGAGAGGGCGGAGAACGGGGCCGGGACCCCCGCGGCCCATAGCCAGGCGAACCTTTGCCCCAAAGGCGACATACCGACCGGTTCGCTGATCCCCCCACGGGCCTGTGGGCAAGGGGGTGATCGCACCTAGCCCGCTTAAGGGCGAGAACCGGGCCGGGACCCCAAGGCCTGGGGCCAGGCCGAACCCCTCGCCCAAAGGGGCGACGCATGGACGGGTCCGCTGATCCCCCCTCGGTCCCCTGGGCTAGGGGGTGATCGCACCCAGCCCGTACGGCGGGCATAGAGAGGCGGTGGGTCCACGGGGCCGCTGCCCCCCCTCCCCGCGAGAGGGGGAGCGACGCTCGCACCCCTAGATCCCGCCACAGCACCTTATAGACTAACAGATTTATTGGAGCATAAGCTTTCGTGGGCAAAGACCCACTTTGTCAGATGCATGCAGTGGGTCTTTGCCCATGAAAGCTTATGTTCCAATAAATCTGTTAGTCTATAAAGTGCTACAGGACTTCTCATAGTCTGAATCTTCATAAACAAACATGGCTACCCTTCTGATACTGTCCTGTATGGCTGTGCAGTACCTAGCACTATGAGGCTCTAAACTCAGCAAAGGCCGGCAGGGGTTCACGTAATATGACTAAATAATATGACTATAGCGGATACCAATATTTTGAAAATACAGGCAAACCTATTATCTTTCAAGGGCTTTGGATCAGGCCTTAAACAGTATAAAGTTGATGGAAAGATTCCCATTACTTCCATGGGCTTTGGACAAGTCCCTTAGTCATTAAACTGCCCAAACTCCTATTGAATTAGATTGAATAGGGCTCTTTAGGTCAAATTTACCTAATACAGGGGCATAAACAAGGCTTCATACTTCGGTTTCATAGTGTGAGGCTTAACTGACGTGAAGAGTCTAGTGCATTCATCTTGCACAGGGTGATATTTTGTTTGGTTTTAATTTTTTTACTCCTGTGTCTATGAGAGGGCCAGAGGACAGTGGATAGTGCATGGGACTGAGAGTAAGGACTAATAAATTTCTATCTAATTACTTTTTTGTAAAATGCTTGGAAATTTGGTATACAAGAAGCAATAATCAAATGTCACAATATTTGAATACTGTTATGGGGGGAAATGGAACACAAAGAGGTTAAGTGACTTGCCTGTGTGCTCATAGCAAATCATTGATAAAACAGGAAAGAGAACCAGGGTTTAATATACAAAAGTGTCTATTGATTTAATATAAGAAATACAATGACAAAGTAGAGAAAAGGATGTATGAAGTAGGATTTATATTAAACAAAATTAAAGGTATATACTTAATTACAGTAGAGAATTCACTTGTAAATTGCAAAGAAAATTAATGTACAAGTACATACATGTTGTGCCCTATATTCAGAAAGTGAAATCTAAACTTTTCAGCTCAGTTCAGCATCCTTGACACTAAATGCAAAGAAAAAACTCCAAATAGCAATGTATAACACTACATAATGTTCTCAAGTGGAAAGTGTATTTTAAACTTTCAGCACAAGGCACAAAACACCTTTAAAATAAATGGTGTTAATTTAGTGTAAGCATAAAGAGGTCTTATTAACAGTTATGGTACTGAAGTCTTTTATTTCTCCACTAAAGCATGGTACAAGAAAAGGGAATGCAAACTTCCTTACATTGCTATAAAAATGTGCCTTATCTAGGAAGGGCTGTCATAGAGACAAAAAGAGATTATTATGTCAAAATTTATGGTGGTTTGTGTGATGCAGTATCTTCTCCACTGGGAAACAGAGTGACACTGCCAAACTCATTTTGCTTTAGACCTTCAAACAGCCATCAACTGGTAATATCTTTTCATCACAACACTTTGAAGAATGTGATTTATACCATTTTATGTTAATGGTCAAATATTCAGCCTAATCTCAAATAGGCTTCGATTTGTGTGCCTGCAGGTTTTTGTGTGCAATTATTTTCAGCATATTTCAAGATATCTAAACTATTTTTATCTATAAATCAAGTACTCAGACAGTCATCTGACCATAATAGCTCCTTCAAACAACTGCAAGTGTAATAACATAGCCAGGTTTCAGACAATTGGCCCAAAGACTGGAGTTGGTTGAAATTTTTGTTTTGTTTTCAAAGGTTCATTGCAATCAATTGAAAGACACGCATTGACTTTAATAAGCACTGGGTAAAGGACTAAACATACAATTTAAAATATTTATTTTACAGCTACCAGCTCTGCCAATTCAGCCAAAACACTTGAGAGTCAAACATTTGAAACTTTTCTTTCCACTTTGCATCTCAACAGACGTAATAAGATTCAATCCAAAGTAGGCCAGTCCTGTGCTTTCCATGCTTTGCACCATAGACTCTTTGATAATTAGGTCCAATTGCATTCTACAAATATGCAGAGAGATTTTATTGCTACAAGTTTAGCTGAATACTTAATAAATGAAAGGCAATACCTACAAATTATCTAAAAACAACTGTAAAGTTTTGGGGGATTTGAACCTCCCCCTCCCTTGAAGTCAATGTGAGTTTTTCAGTAGGCTTTGGATCAGGCCCCTGAAGAAAGTGTTCAAACTAAAACCAATGACTTCTTCCTGTTCTTTAGGCCATACACAGGCTAAAAGACTTGTTATAAAAGTTAATACTTTTTTGAGACAAGAATCAATATAAACTTGGAATAGCATTGCAGCGAGAAAGTGATTTTAATTCAAAGTCTGAATACATGATGTGTTCCTGATCATTCTGTATTTAGAAAACTGAATTAACAATGACATAAGTACAAGAGAGCCACCTCATTGCATGTGTTTCCTAAATATGAAACATTAGACTAACAATCTTGCCTATTATAATTGGGTAAATTGAGAAATGCATTTGGAAACATCATGATCACAATCAATATAATTGATTTGAATGGGGAAAACAGCTTTTTTACTCCATTATGGAGCCAATTAAATGACACGATGTTTGTGAGATGATACCAGAAGCTGAAAGCAGAAATGGCAAGCTTACAGGAAGTAAATTGGATCTCAGCCCCCATTGCAACTGAAACTCTTGTTAGTCATAAATGGGAGGGCCAGCTGGGTTGGGCTTCTGGGCAAAATGGTGGTGGAGCAATGTGCTCCAGGAAGGGAAAGGGCTGGGGCTGCCAACCCTCAAAGCAGCCAGAGCCTGTTTCACTGAATTCCCACCTGCCCGCCAAGGCAGCCCTAAGAGCAGCTCAGAGTGCACCATCCAGTGCTCTGGCAATGATTTAAAGGGCCTGGGGTTCTGGCCACCACTGTTTCTGAGGTAGTGGCGGTTATTCACCATGCCCCAGTAACTGCCCCCTTTGACAACCCTCCCCCCACCCAGGTCAGCCGATCTGGTCACAGAAGAAAGGACAAGTGATACAAAAGGGAATCTTAATTGAGGGCTAGACATTGGTGGTGACATGAAAAATGACCATATGGTCACAAAAGCAACAAGAGGGAAAACAGTGGGAGGGACTCTGCTCCACATCTTAGATGTCTATATACAAGTTCAAGGAGTATACAGAATAAACAGGAAAAACTGAAAGAATTAGTCCATAAGCTCATTTTGAACTTAATTGGCATCAGAGACTTGATGAGTCAACTCGCATGACTGGAATAATTTCTAGAAGGGTTTAACTTGTTCAAGAAGTGTAAACAGGGAGGAAGTGTTACATTATACATCCAGAATACACTTGTTCTGAGACCCAAAAGGAAGGCAAAAGTAGACTAGTTGAAAGCCTCTGGGTAAAGATAAAAAAAATAGACAAGAGGAGTGATATCATGGGAGGGGTCAACTAAAGACCACCAAATGAGAAAGAGGAGATGAATGAGGCAATTCTAGAACAAATAACAGAAATATTGAAAACACAAGGTCTGGTAGTAATGGAGGGATTTAAACTACCCAGACATCTTGTTGGAAAAGTGATACAGCAAATCACAAAATTTCCAGTATGTGACTGGAATATATTGGGGACAACATTTGTTTCAGAAAATTAAGGAACTAACCAGGGAGACAGCCATTTTAGACGTGGTTCTAACAAGGACGAATTGGTAGTGAAGCTGAAGATACGAGGCCGTTTGGGTGAAAGTGATCACAGAATTAGAGATATCATGCATCTAAGGTAAGAACTGTGAGGAGCAGAGTAAGGACAAGAGATGTCAAAAAACAGACTGACAAACTCAGATTCCCGGTAGGTAATATCTCAGGAAAAGAAAATCTGAGGGGAAAAGGAGTTGAGGAGAGCTGACAGTTTCCCCAAGAGATAATATTAAAGGCACAACTGCAGACTATTCTGGTACAAAGCCCAAAACAGGAAGATGAATGGGAAGCCAAGAGAGCACCACCAGGCTATTCTGGTACAAAGCCCAAAACAGGAAGATGAATGGGAAGCCAAGAGAGCACCACCAGGGGCTCTTTAATTATCTGAAAATCAAACAGGAAACTACAAAAAAAGTGGAAAAATGGATGAATTATGAAGGAGGCGTATAAAAGAATAGCATGAGCATGAAGAGATAAAATCAGAAAGTCTAATGCCCTAAATGAATTACACATATCAAGAGGAGAATAAGAGGGGATACTTTTCAATTAAAGGCAAGATATTTGGAGCCTCCTCGGCTCTCTTATGAGCAAGAGAAAGGAAAGTTTAGTTCTACTTAGTGGGGAAGTAAGTTGAGATGCCTTGGCCAGCTGAGGGCAGGACTCTGAATGCTGCCAGCACCCTGGACTGCACGGCCACAGAACATCCAGTTTCCAGTCCCAATATTTGGGTGGTTGGGCAGCACCCCGGCTGCCCCAGTCAGTCCCAGGGATCTGGCGTTCAGGAAGCATGGTCCCTGCCGCTCTCAGCCATCTCTGGGATCTAGCAGTCGGGCAACATGTTCTCCGATGCCCAGTAGATCCTGTGGCTGGGCAGCACAGTCCTCGCAACTCCAATCAGTCTGCACCATCATGGCCAGCCCCAGGGATCCGGTGGCCAGGTAGCACTGTTGCTACACTCCCAGCCCCAAGCTCCTCTTACACCCTCTAACCGTGTGCCCTGAGCCCTCCCAATTCCCTACCCTGAGCCCTTCCACAACTGTTTGCCTTGACTCTGGTACCTCCACACCCTCCTCACTTCTGCCTTGAATGGCCCACCCCTGCCTTGACTCCTGCACCCCCTCCACAAGCCCCCTGCTCTGATTTTTTCCACATCCCCCTAGCCTCCTGCCCTGAGCTACCCCCACACTCTCCAATCCCCTGGCCTGAGTCCCCTGCATTCAATCTCATACTTGAATTTCTTACAGGTACTATCCTATTGCAACCCAGCTCTATCATTGGAGGTTTTTAAGAACAGTTTAGACCAGGGGTGAGCAATCATTTTTAATGGGGGGCCACTCCAAGATTTTGGCAAGTGGTCAGTGGACGTACTTCTATGGAGGAGGTGCCAGGTCTGGGATGGAGGTTGGGTGCAGAAGGGAGCTTGAGGTAGGGGGCTGGAGTACAGGGAGGGGTGCAGAGTCTGAGAGGGAGTTTGGGTGAGAGAGTCAGGTGTGATCTGGGGCAGGGGCTTGGGATGCAGGGTCAAGGAGGGGGAAAGGGTGCAGGAGAGGTTTCTGGCTTGTGGGAAGAGTGTAAGAAGGAGTGAAGGTCTGGGAGGGAGTTGTAACCTAGCAGAAGGAGGGAAAGGGGTACAGAGGGTTTAGGTGGTGGCCTGAGGCAGATAGTTGGGAGGAAAAGAGAGGGTGGCTCTGGCTAGGAAGTGCTTACCTAGACAACTCCCAGCCAGCAGCTCTGGAGGAACCTGAGGCAGGCTCTCTGCCTGTCTGGGACAGTCCCAGCCTGGTCGTCTGGCTGCTCCACATGGCTCTGCTCTGGGTGGGGAGGTGGGAAGATAGAGGAAGGCTTTCATGCTCCCGACCCCCAGCAAAATTTCTCAGCTCCTGTTGGCCGGAAACTAACCAATAGAAGTGGAGATATTTTGCTGAGGGGCAGGGCAACATGCAAAGCCTCCTCACTCCTTCCCCAGCATCCAGAGCAGAGAGCAGTCAGCTGTTTAAAGTGTGAGCTTCTCTATGTCTAAAGGTCCCATCCAGTTGGCCACAGGCTGGGTCCAGTGGCTTGGTGGGCTGGATCCAGCCTGCTGGCTATCTCTTGCCAATTCCTGGTTTAGACAAACACATGTCAGGGAGGGTCTAGGTTGACTTGGTCCTGTCTCAGCACAGTGGGCTGGACTTGATGACTTATCGAGGTAACTTTCACCTCTGGATTTCTATGAGTCTATAAACTCATAGATGAGATATTCACCAATCTCAACTTCCTTAAAGCTAATGGGTGCCCAGATATAATTTTCAAATCCTATCTGGATGTTGGCACACAACTATATATTCATCTTATTTAGAAAACTGACCATATAAGGTCTTGTTCTATTAAGGGAATGCATGGCTAGGACACCCAAACACCACCACTGGCCACAATGCAATAACTTTTTAATTGTAATTTAAGCATTTTAGTGTTTGTGGCCCCAAATTAGATAAAACTGGTATTGAAAAGTGCATTTCATTCCCCCTTCTTTATGATGTCACTATAGGGCAGATCTAAGGTAGTTTGGGGGCCTTAATTGTGCATTTCCATACTTTAACTTGTTTATATTATTTTCATGTTTAACCTTCACTCTGAATCTCACTATAAATTTGACTATAAAGTTTTGCAGGTTGTTTCAATTAAGAGAAATTGATGATAATATCAGGTATTTCTTTGATGCAACCCTATTTATTTACAAAGAATGAATATTGTCTTGTTCTGCCAAATATAGCAGAATCAAGCAATAAACATCAGTTTCCTTACACAATAATCCAATCCCCAATTTAACAGCTAGTACTCTACTTAAAAATATGTTCCTTAGCTTTTTCTAAGGATCATGCTTCTCTGGCAGTCCTTGCTTTCTGTAGCTTTTTTTTTTTTGGTCTGCTTCTGTGGTGTTTCTATTGTATCTGCTTTCATAAACACAGCTCTAGCAAAACAATACTCAGCAGACTCCCTCTGCCCACATAGCTCAGTTTCTGATTAGCCTTGAATGCAGACTGTGTTTTAGCTACCATATGCCAAAAGGAGCTTAAAGGCTTCTTCCATGCAGCCTGATGAAGAGAAGCTGTCATACCTCTCAGCTTCAATGAGGGATCACCCACTCCCACAACATAACTATGTATACCAAAGACAGAATATAAGAAAATGAAATTCATCTTGGCAAAATATAAGCTAATATGACAGGGGGAGAAATCACAGACATGGTATTCAGTGGGGAAGGAAGAAACCTGGAAAGCAGTCATGTTTTAGTAAGTAGCCTTTCAGAAGGGAAGTAGTGGGAAACTCATAATTAAGGTCATTGATTTCAATAACTATTTTGTCTCCATTAGGAGAGTATGAAATTGGGCATATACACCATCCCCCAAGGAAAACTATATATTAATGAAAATAGGACAAAGATCACATGACACACAGCCATTTAATAGACACACTAATGGGTCTGCCAGTGAGGAAGGCAAAGGAAGCAATTGCCCAGAGGCCTGGGGAAATTAAAGGGGCCTGGAAGCCCCTGGCTACCACCATCAGCGTTGCCAGGCGTGCAGGCGGGTTAAGGCAGGCTCCCTGAATGTACTCCTTGTAAGCCACTCTCAGAAGTGGCCTAAACATTCCTGTCACCTATGGGGGTGTCTCCATGCACTGTCCTCATCCCAAGTGCCAGCTCTGCAGCTCCCATTGGCCAGGAACTACAGTGCAGGTACCACCGTACTCCCCCACCTAGGAGCCACTGTCAGAGGGGTATGCTGGTTGTTTTCAGGAGCTGCCTGAGGTAAGCACCACCCCCTTCACCTTATCCTTCAACCTCCTACTCCAGCCCAGAACCCACACCCAAACTCCCTCCCAGAGCCTGCACCCCACAACCCCTCATACACCTGTACCTGCCCCAGTCCAGTGAAAGTGAGGGTGGAGGACAGCGAACATCAGAGGGAAGGGTATGGAGTGTGTGTGGGGGAGGCAGAGGGTCAGAGCCTCACAGAAGGGGCAGGAGAGGGGCATGGCCTTTGGGAAGGGGAAAGGTGGGGATGGGGCTGCAGTCTTAGGGTTTCTGTGATTAGACCATTGGCAAATGTCCTGGGCAGGCATGTGGAAGTCCTGGCCATGACAGAAGCATGCCCAGGAGCTCATCCTGCAGCTTGCTGGCCACCAGCCAGCGTAGGAGCAGCACTGCCAAATGTCAGGCATACCACATCCATGCAGACATGGTTTGAAGCAGTGGTCCCCAACCTTTTGGGGCTGCCGGGCGCCCAGGGTGGGAGCTGCGCATGTGCCGCACTCCCGGGGGCAGCACCGTGCATGCACCGTGCACCCGAGGGCGGGGGCCGCACATGTGCCGTGTGCCCAGGGCCTGGGGCACAAGAATGGTTCGGGCCAGCCCTGGTCACGAGGCGGGCGCACATAAATGCCCCGGTGGGCGCCATGGCGCCCACGGGCACAGCATTGGGGACCACTGGTTTGGAGGGTCTACTGACTGTTCTCCCCTGCATCTCAGAATTGCTGTCAGTGGGCCCACACACCAAACAGAAATGGGGTTATGATTGGACTTTCAATTTCTATAGGATCAGTTCTTGAATCTCCCTGCTCCAGAGGGAGATTGTCCAACAATAAGCTCAATGGCAGCATTTACCTGTATTCCAGACCCCAGCTGAGAACCCCACAGCTGTTAGGATCCATCTAGAAAAAAAGAGTGAAGCTGGATACAAAATAGGCAAGGTGAGTTGGAGGGTAGAGAGATTCACACTGGCCCATCAATCTGGAAAGATCAGAATAAAAAAAAAAGAATACATGCATAGCCTCTATTTTCATTTGGCTCTCGTTGTCCATGGCTGTGAGCCCCATATTTGAGAGTTAGGACCCAAGAGCGTCCTGACAGCTGTGGACACCTGAGAGTGTCCTTTCAGTATAGCTTTATTGGACATAGATGATTTATTACAGGTTGTACATTCACGAGCCAAAGTTCAGTGGACACCAGCATATGGCAAAGCTTATATTTTTACTTCAGCTTTTTCTGAGATAGTTTTTTTCACCAAAGCAAGCTGCCCTTATGCAGGCGGGGTATGTGTATGGGTTGATAGCAACACTGTTAGGTCATCCATTGTGTGGACTCAGTGAATTTTCTTTATAAGGTGCCTTGATACTACAGTGATTGATGCTCTATAAATACTTTAGGAAGAGAACTGGATGAGTTAATGTACAGGAGCTGCTTTAGTTATTTTCCAAGGCTATGGTTTACATTATGTCCCATACTTTCGAAGACCACTCTTTTTCATACCTCTTTGCAGCTTATTGACAAGATCACTATCAGACAAGATCTCTATCAGGTCTTCCATTACCTCTCACACTGAATGTTTCACTGTGGGGATTCACTTCTGTCCCAAGTTGTTTGACTCTTTCCCGTTCTTTCTCCTGAATAATGGAAACCTTACTTCCATGTCACTTACAAAAACAGTAGCCCTTTCCTTTTATTTCCAAGACCCCTTTTTACACTATTAAAGATGCATGATTTTGATCTGTCCACCTGTCACATCCCCCAAGATAGGCATATGAGAAACTTTCAGGGGCCTTACATTACTTACTAGTCCCTGAAAACATGGGGATAATTTTAAATACATAAATAAACAGGACCACATACTAAGGTAAATAAGTGTAGTGTCACTAAAAGTAGGAGAGCTTTTCTGTTTTCTAGCTGGCTAATAGAGCAAACTCAGATTTGCAATGGTACAAAAATTAATATCTGAAATATGCTCAGCTGCTGAAATTTTTCAGAACATAATCTGGTAATTCAGCACATTCCCAATGTTCTTAACTATAGTGATGACATTTTAGTCTTTGGCAAAACTCAGAAAGTACACAGTCAGGCACTTGTGGTGATATTTTACCGCCTGAGTGCTACTAATCTAACATTCAAGGAAGCCAAATGTGAATTGAATGAAATAGTTCTAGAATTCAATGGGCACTGTCCTCCTCCCCCAAAGATGGTATATTGCCAGTCCTCAAAAAATAAAAGCAAAGAAACACCCAACCAACCTAACATTTATATTGTAAGAGCCCATTAGAATCAGGGTATTTTAACATCACTCCTCATCTGAAGAGTTTAGGCAAAACATCCTCATTCTAGGGTAGTAAAAGTCTACAAGGATTAGGTTTACTTTCTTAAATCTATCTCCCCACTGATCTTACTCCAAGGCTGAACCTGCCAGGGGCCTTCTTCTAAAATCATTTATAAATTCTGTCATATTTTTTCACTGAATAGATGACTATGAATCACTCTCTGACTTGAATGTAAGTAAAGTATCACATGTGAATAATGATGGGTAATCATGGCCAGATGTTTGGATTTGAAATGATATATGTTTTAAGATTATTTTAATTTTGCCATTGGCACTTACTTCTTCTTTAGCCTTGAGCAAGTTATATATTTAAGAGATTTGTGTGTTTGTTTGTCTGTGAGTCCATCTGTGTGTCTGTTTGCGACTCTGTTTGTTCAAGAACTCTTCCTAAAAGACTAAATGGTAAGACATAGGACCACCAAATTTGATATGCAGCTTCCTTTTATCCTAGCTTAAAGCAATGTCAGCAAGGGTATGTCTAAACTGCAAGCTTCTTTAAAAAGAAGGTTTTTCGAAATAGCTCTTTCGAAAAAAGCTTATTTTGAAAGAGAGCATCCACACCTTAAAACTGGATCGAAAAAGCGATCTGTTTTTTCAAAAGACAGCATCCAGACAGTATGGACGTTCTCTCAAAAGAAAGCCCTGATTGCTATTCACAGAATGGCTACCAGGGCACCTGTGCTTTTTTCGATTGCCTCTTCTTTCAAAAAATGTCCCTGTTCTGTGTCCACATACGCCTTTTTTTCAAAAGAGCTCTTTCGGAAAAGGCATTCTTCCTCGTAATTTGAGGTTTACCAATGTCAAAAAAACCCTGCATTCTTTCAATTTAATTTTGAAAGAACACGATTGCAGTGTGGATGCAGGTGAAGTTTTTTCAAAAAAACAATGTAGTCTAGGCATACCCTTGGTGTTGCCAGAAAAATGCGAAGTGCCGGGAATGAGACTATTTTCCATGAAAACGAGGGATACAAAGAGGAATGATGCAATATTGCACAGTGGCCACTTGGAGCAGCCCCACCACCAAGAGAGTAACCAGCAGGACTGGGGCTCTGCCATCTTGCCTGCCACCATACCAGGTAAGTAACTTCCCTGACCCAAGCCTTTCCCCCCGGCCCTTGGTCATAGTGCTGGGGGTGTGTGTGAGGGGAAAAAAATCCCCTGGTGGCCCAGTTGTCTGTTGGGAGACAGAAGGCCCCTGGCAGATGGGGTGGGCTGCGGGGGGCAGAGAAGGCCCCTGGTGACAGGGGAGTAGAATGTTGGGGAAAGAGAAGGTCCCAGTGGTCGGATGTGACCCTCTGCCCTGAGTCTGTGCTCCCTAACCCTTATTCTTGCACCACCCTCCCCATGCCTCCAGCCTCCTGCCCTGACCTAAACATCCCCAAGGCCCTGTCCTGACTCCTGCATCCCCCACACTGCCAGCCTCCTGCCCTGAAGGACCCAGACAATCCCAGGTAAGTCTTGCAGTTCTAAAAGTCTTGTAATTCTCCGTAGAGACAATTCTTCAAGGGGTAGTTGTGTTAGTCTGTATCTGCAAAGACAGCGAGGAGTCCTCCGACACCTTAAAGACTCCATGCATCTGATGAAGTGGTTTTTACACACAAAAGCTTATGCCCAAATAAATCTGCTAGTCTTTAAGGTGCCACAGGACTCCTCATTGAAAAAGTGGGTGCTAATGTTGGGTGTCTCAGTTTTTAGGTACTCATTTTATGAGACCTAGAATTAGATTTTCAAAGGTGCTGAGCACTCTCAGCTCCAAGAGTAATCAAAGGGAAGGGCAAGTCCTCAGCATGTCTGAAAAGCAGACCTTGTTTATTTTCAATTTGGGATTTAATATTTCAGGCTTCTAACATGAGTGGAAAATTTTGTCCTAATTTTGTTGACCAAGAACACAGGGACAATCAGTGTCAGAGTGAGTAGTAGAGCACACCATTTCCTACACACGCTCAAAACACTAGATCACATCTTTGAATATAAACTACTCCACCACATACTACTCAAAGTACATAAGAGAAGAGAATTTAGCAGATTAATATTTATAAGTGAGAGATGTCCTTATAGTTCCCATCACACTCTGCAGGGATGTTGCAGCTGGATAGAAATAGGACCCTACTTTTAGGCACCGGGAACAAAATATTCCTGGGCCGTGGAGCTGGCCAAAAGGGATCAGTCTGAGCTGAAGTTTGATTAATTTGGATGAAAGTTTGAAATACTTCCTTCAGAAGCATTGCTCAGGGAGGGGAGAATTCTATATATATGCAAAATCATAGCCTTAACCCAGAAAGAATGCAGGGGCGGGAGGAACACATTTTCAGGGAAAGGGTGCTTTAGTGCTCCATAGAAACCACTGTGCTGGTTTATTCCAGTGATGTAGTCTGCCCATGACTCACTATGCCAGTTTAAAGGCTACTTTGTGATATCGGTCACAATCAGCAACCAAATGCAAGATCCCAAAGATTGTCAATTATATAATACAATTAATAGGAATAAAATCGGTCTATTTTTCACATTCTTTGAATGGAAGGTTGATTTTAGAAACTGTAAACACACACAGAAAGTGGAATATATGACCATGAAAATCTAGAAAGAAATGGTACTATTATGTAATCTATTTTGTTAAGCACAGAGTAACAAAATCTCTTCCAGTGAATGGAAATCACCTGTGGTGAAGACAGTAGCTAGAAAGAACAGCTTGCCAGTTTTGCAGAATGTTTGCATACAAACAGTCGCTAGCATTGTTTCCTTGATTCATTTCTCTTGTTTTTGTCATATAAAAGGCCTCTAGAGTCTTAAAAGCTATTAAAAGTAGTTCAAATTCTTCTAAACCATAGCACCAGAACATTTGCAATTCAATTCCTGTTTAATTATTATATTGGATGTCATTTAATAACTGGTCTGAGGTTACTATTTTGGGGTAGAATTTTAAATTGATCTACCTCAATGTGTGTTGTCAATATTATTTATTGTTAAATTAAAAATCTTAATAGCGGAAACCCAGTGAGCATAGCAAAGCTTGTTGTTAATAGCTATGCAGTCTTGCTAGAATGATAGTCTATTATGTAGGATCAGCATGCCATGGAAAAATGCCATAATTTGGGAGCTTTATCACAAGGAATTAATTAACAAAGAAATATCAGACCTTTATCCAACACCTTTTATAGAGTCATGTGTAGCAGTTGGGTTATTATTAATACAATTTAATTAAAAGTAAAGTCACACACTGAAACTAGCGTTATATAATCTGAGATGACTCAGTAAATATAACTTTTTTCATGAAAATTAAAATTCTATTTGGGATCACTTGCATTTGACCGTTTCCCTAAAACACTGACTTTCACTATGGGGGCATTACATATTTCTCTTCAGCCAAGGAAAGCTACATTAAAAAGAATGATAAATAAAAAAAGCAAGAACTTTAATTGTTAACAATGAAACCACCCAACTCCCAGTCACAGCAGCATTCGGAAGGCTGAGATGCCATCCTCTGTATAACTGCAATGGGCTGACCACTCCTGTAAGGTGCTGAGCATCTTCTGCTGCCACTGAGGTCAGCATAAATTAAGGCCTCAGAGCATCTTGCAGGCAGGAGCCTATAGTACTATAGCTCAGATCTGATCCTTAGCTGCAAATTTCCATGCTTCTGTTTCAGTCTTATCACTTCTTCAGTGTAATTACTGCGGGATGAACTTCAGTAGGGTAAAAAGCCCAATCTATTTACTTACTGCTCAATCAAAGAAAGAGATAGAAACAAGAATCATAGAATCATAGAGCTGGAAGAGACCTCAGGAGGTCATCAAGTCCAGCCCCCTGCCCAGGGCAGAACCAAACCCAATAAACACCAGAAAGGAAAAGGAAAATAGCCTGGGAGAGGTCAAGATGTTTATAGGGATGCAACTCAAGGGAGTTTGAGTACAATTGGTCTGTTTTGGACCAAGTCAATGGAACACTGTCCCTACTGCAAGCTACACTGGAGTTAAATGAAACAATGACTTTTTTAAGGGTGAGGACTGAAGGAAGATAAACAACTGGTCAGATTCTGCTAGAAGATGTGAAGGAGAAATGCCTGTTTGGTAGAATAGGAGAGGACAACCCGTAACCACTATTTAATAATTAACTCTTTCTCTTTGGGTTCATATCCAGGAAAAACTCCCACTAGTGTTACTTTTTAAGCCAATGGGAGTTTTGCCCAAGTAAGGGCTATACAGAATGGATGTTACACCCCTGGCTTCTACCCTCTGTTTAACCACTCACTTGATTTGTGTCCTTGGGCTAGTAATTCATCAGCAGATATAAAATAATACTTAGCCTCTTAATTTCTTTCTGAGATGGGTATCATAAATTAATACTCTTTAAAGTGCTTTGAGATCCTCAGATGAAAAAAATATTTTATGTATCAGGTGCACATGTATCTTTATTGTTTGTGTGTGATGCTTGTTTGTCACACGTTCAGCATTACAGAATGCACAAATTAGCATTAATGTACCTATACTATTGTGGTTGCATAGGAACTTAGAATAAAGATGTGATAAGTTTGAAAATGTGTAGAAAGATGGTCATAAACAGATGAAAATCTCTGAACTGCAGAGGGTCCAAGGCTGAAGCAGGACTGGGAGCTCAGCCAGGGACACTGGCAGCAGGGTAGGGAGACCAGCCAGAGCTGGCAGCAGCCAATCCAGGAGGCCAGTGATTAGGTGTGTCAGCTGGAGCAGAGAGCAAAAACGGGCATGGAGGCCGGAATTGACCCAATGGTCCAGCAAACTCCCTCATTCAGGTCCAGTCTGGTCCTGACAGTGCTAGACTAGGGAGGTCCAACTTGTAGTTCCTGTCTTTTGAAAAACACCTTTGAGCAACAAACATTGTGTCCCTGAATCCAAGAAAAAAGCTGCCATATTGTTTCTCGTGAAGACACTTGATAAGCTACTATTCAATTTTAAGTACCATCATTTTAGATCTAGAGCTCCAAACTTCTCAAGTGATTGCTCATTTTACTAGGACTTCTAAAAAAATCTTTCACAATGCAGCTGTGACTCAAGTGTCCCATCCGCCTTTCAGTATGAACTAATTCCCATTGAATCTTCTCATGCAGAAAACTTCTAGAAAGTGCTTCCTATCAATTATGCAACCATTGTCTGTTAATTACAAACAAATAGACTGATTTGTTGGTCTCTTGCGATTTCAACTGTGTACTTTGAAATTATGTGCAAAGACTGTGAATGACATATTCACCCCTTGGTAATTTGTCAGTGACAGATTATTCTTTAATTAAACTTTCAAGTTTCAAGATGGATTTTCTTGTACTCAACAGTACTTTTATGTGGTGGCCTGAGGTAATGGTGCAGGTGTGTGTTAATAAATGCTTTCATTAAGAAAAAGGCTCGACCAAATTCATGGCCATGAAAAGTACATTAGGGACTGTGAAATCTGGTCTTTTGTGTACTTTTACCTTATCGTATACAGTAGGGATGTAAAATGCCAGTTAATAAGTTAACAGGTTAAATAGCTAAAGCAGGGTCCAGGCTGCAGATCACTCTAGCCTAGCTGGAGCAGTCCCCAGGCTGTGGGGCTCCACCCCCAGCCCAGCACTGGGGCTAGGGCTGCTGCGGACTCCCAACCCCCTCCACCCCAGCAGAGCAGCCCCTTCCTGTCCATGGTGGCCTGGGCTCCCCATAAACAGGGGCTGCTCTGAATGAGAGGACTGTTGCAGGCTCTCGGCAGGCCTGGAGCGGCATCCTGCCTGTGGCAGGCAGGGAGTTGCTCCAGCCCTCACCAGTTACCAGCTAACCAGAACCAGTAAGCACCACCTGTTTAGGGTGATGCTTACTGGTTACCTGGTTAACCTTTCACATCCTTACTATACATAGAGGTGGACCCTCTCCACCTCTTCTACCTGCAATTTGCCCTTTTCCCCCAGCACGTCTCAAGTGGAAATGGGATTGAGGGATGGGGACTTTTTTCTGGCCTGCCTGTCCATACTACATTCCTGTTGGGTGCCTGCTCCAAGAAAGGAGTTCTGGGTTGGTGGAGCAGGGAGGGCATGCCCCGTGTCTCAACTCTGTTTCCTGGCTCAAGCACTGGTACACAGGGGTGCATGGTTTTCTGGACCCCCCCCCTCCCAATTGGCAGGCAGCCCTGGTTATACACCCTTTTGGTTCAGTAGCTAATCTGCCACTGAATATGGAGATTTCACAGGGGACACCAGCATTCTTCAAAGTGGGGGTCCCAACCCAAAACAGGGTCACAGGTGGTCACAAGGTAATTATAGGGGGCCACAGTATTGCCACCCTTATGTCTGTGCTGCCTTCAAAGCCAGATAGTCAGTAAGAAGCTTTTTCTGGCCAGGCTTCCAGCTCTGAAGGCCGCACTCCCCCTGCAGCAGCACAGGAATAAGGGTAGTAATACTATTCCATGTTATCCTGACCTTATTTCTGTGTTGCTGCCTTCAGATGTGGGTAGCCAGAGAGTAGCAGCTTCTGGCCAGGGGGCCAGGTCTGAAGGCAGCAGCACAGAAGTAAGTGTTCCAATACCATACTATGCCATCCTTACTTTTGTGCTGTTGCTGGTGGTGCCGCTACCTTCAGAGCTGGGCTTCTTGCCAGTAGCCACTGCTCTCCAGATATGCAGCTCTGAAGGGTAGCAGTATCGTAACCCTCCCTACAAGAACTACCCCACATTCTTTTTTTATGTCAGTTACAACACCGTGACAGTTCAGATTTAAATAGGTGAATTCAAGATATTTACAATATTTAAAATCATATGAGCATGAAATTGATTTGGTATGGTTCTAATTATGAAGATGCATGTATAAAAATAAAAACATTTGCAAAATTATTAGAAATAATGACCAGCTCCTCAGCTGCTACAAACCATCGTAGGTTTTAACCGATGTATGCTGACTTTATATAATATTGTTATGTTTTTCTCAAAGGCCCAAGCTAATAACACTGAAGTCAATAGAATGATTCCCATTGACTTCAGTGGACATTGGATCAATCACAGAAACAACACAACATCTGGTTCAGTTTCAGATATCCATCTTGCTTTATGCAGCATGATTTACAATATCAGAGTCTGACTCTCTGAATTCATCACACCAGTACACTGATATACCATTTTTTATGTAATTACGCTGTAATGGATGATTAACAAAAGAGCAGAGATAACAGGCTGTCAAAAAAATCTCTTTATTCCTATTCTGATGTTACGTGTAAAATGGAAGTGTTGACTTAAAGTTCTAGGGATGATGAATTAAATGTGCCCCCTTTTCTGCTTAGTTTTCATATGTATGACTTTTTGAATGATATACTTATTTTTCCTATTAATTAATTTCCAATCTGAAACAAACATGCTTCCTCTTGTGCTCCTTTTCATATCTGTTCTAAGGTGAAGAGATGACATGAAATAGCTGATATTTGTGATTGTCCATGATAAGAGGAGTATTCATGTTTTCATTATCCAATGAATTGCTCACAAATTAGGAGTGCAAAGGGTGCACAAAATTTAAGGAGTTAAATCCTTAATAAATATTTGCATTACTTGTGCAAGACTTTGCATAAATTATATGTCTAGAATACTGTAACCTTCCATGAAAAATATAAATTAACCCCTACAATACATGTCAGCTTCTAATGCAGCATGGAAATCTGACAAAAACATCCAGGTGCCCCAATTATCTTTCCTTCTTTTCCTCTTCCTTTTCTAAGAAATGTATTGTGTGGCCAAAGGTTTTTTATGAATATGTTTTTAAAATCTTCTCAAAATTCCTATAGTACCATGGGAATCCTACAAAATTCTTCATAAATCAGGCCATAATATGCATTGTGGACAAATTTCCTCTTTTCAGGTCTACTTAAAACTCTATAAAAAACAGCAAGCAAATGGTCTGGTAGCACTTTATAGACTAACAAAACATGTAGATGGTATCATGAGCTTTCATGGGCACAGCCCACTTCTTCAGATGGGTGTGGCTGTGCCCACGAAAGCTCATGATACCATCTACATGTTTGTTAGTCTATAAAGTGCTACCAGACCATTTGCTTGCTGTTTTTTTCGTAACAGACTAACTCGGCTACCCCCCAAAGCTCCTTAAAACTCTATGAGCTCTACATTTTGAGGTGTTGGAGTACCCTCATTGTATTTCAGACATGAGAACTATATCACTGCAATTCTGTCATTGCTTTGTAACTTCCTCCAGCTCTTTAATAAATTCAAAGTTATATCTTTTTTCCAAAATTGCACCATCCTTTTGCACTCCTGGATCTCAGACCATGCATTTCTTCAACTGAGGAGGGTTGTTTAATTTTCAATAGCCATTTTATGTGGAATCATCTCTTTCCTCTGTTTGAGATGCATACATCAAAGAATTGTACGTAGGAGAATAAAGATAATTGTTTCTTGATTGCTTAAAGCAATACTCTGAAACCCCCCATAATCACCGCAGTCGTATAATTATGACATCCTGGAAGATTTCTCAGAGCACATAGACAATGGAGCCTGCTTGTCCATTGAGGGCAGACTCCCATGTTACAAGCACAAATCTTTCCAGGAAGCTGAAAAACCAATAACATAAGGGGAAGTGACACCATCACCATGAGTGTGTCTAGACTACATGGCTCCGTCAATGGAGTCATGTAGTCTAGACACACCCTTGATGTCCCTGCCTAACTCAGCATCTGGAAAAAACATTTGAAGGGTGGTCCCAGGCTGGGAAAGAGTTCCTACCTGCATACTGAGGATCTGTGACCTGTTTGTACCATCTATCAGGGTTGAGACATTGCTTAATTCAGATCCTGCTTACTTTGCAGAAATAAGACTGTAATTTTTTTTTTCTTAAAAAAAGCAATTCTGATTTGTATGCCTGCTACTTACAATCCCTTAAAAAAATTCTCTTTCTGTAGTTAATAAATCTTTTACCTAAAACTCTATAGGTATGTCTAGACTGCAAGCTTCTTTCAAAGCTTTTTCAGAAGAGATCTTCCAAAAAAAATTCTTCCAAAAGAGAGTATCCACACTGCCAAAGCGCATTGAAAAAGCGATCTCCACACTAAATGGACACTATCTCTCATTTAAACTGTGATTACTATGGATGGAGTGGCCACCAGGGCAACTGTACTTTTTCCTGGAGGCCTCTTCTTTCAAAAAAACTCCCTCTTCCGCATCTACACATGCCTTTTTCCGAAGAGCTCTTTCGGAAAAGGCATTCTTTCTCATAGAATGAGGATGTAAGTGACGGTTTTTTTGAAAAAACCTGTAGTCTAGATGTACCCTATTTGGCAGAAGTGCTTAGGAAATCTCAGCACAGTTTACAAAAGCTGGTGTGTGTCCTCTCCACATGGACGCAAGAGCAGACTGGATGATGTATTTGTACAGTCAGGCTTTTGACCAATAAAAGACAGGGTTCACTCTATGTCTATATATTTACCCCAGGGGCTCCTGCTAGGCAAACCTAACCACTCTTTTACATGTTTTCTCCAAATCTCACAACTTGCATGCCCATAGGTTTCAGCCGCATCACTTTAAGGTGTGGGGTTAATGTTCAGCATTGTTCCTAGCGTTAACAATAATGACCTCCACAAAGTGCATTTCTGGAGGTATTACTGACGGGGTTAATGACCTGAAGCAGAGACAGTCCAGAATCCCCAAGAAATGCCCTTTGTTTTGATCATTATTGCTTCATCATTACAACATAAAAGTAATCAGCAGCAATTACTGTGTTTCAGCAGTTTATCCTTGATCATTAACCCCTTCTAGCTGGCAATCCTGAAGTGTCTGCTGCTGGCACTGAGTTTTTCACAAGAATTCTAGTGTCATAGATATTAATGTAAAGGTCTCTGAGTTGTTGGCAGTGTTGTAGGGTCAGAATTGAGCCCGAGAAAATGTTAGCTAAAATCTAATGATATAAACTGATTGTACATAGAGTAAACACAATACCGACTAGAAAGTTCTATGAGAGTGCTGTGGAGACAGAAAGATTGCTCCCGGGTGTGGCAAAGGATAAAAAAATCTCAAGTATATTCAGGATATAGAGATAAAAATATTAATTAATGTTGTAACACAGGCTCTATTGGCCTCCAGCAGTAAGATATTTGGCATGGCTTAACTTAGGCCTGAAAAAGTTGGCTTGGCTAGTTAACTAAGATAATTCTCTACCAGGAAATAATAAGATAAGTGCTGAAGTTCTAGAAACCATGCAGCATATGTTTCTTGAATGCTTCCAGGTTCTCTTTTTCTAATGATACTAATAATATTCCTAATAATATTTCTGATGCTGTCGATCTCCAGGGACCAAATCTTTATTGACCACTGTAGTCTGACTGATTAATCAGTTATCAATAATAGTTAATCACCAATCCATCAGTCTGGTTAAATAAGGAACTGAAAACAATTTCTGTCATTGGTATATGCAGCTACATGTCTAAAAGGAGAAATGTAATTCAGATGCCTGTGTATTGCACCATTACAAGTAGCAGGATCCCTGTTTACTTCAAAACCTGCAGTGGGATAGATGTCTCCCCTCCCCCCATAGAAACTTCATATTTGTTCTTTTATTTAATTTGAAATAATCAAGATGGCAAAATGTGGGCATGCCATTCATTAATGACCTGCTTGTGGATAATGAAGGGTGATGGAAGATTAGTGTAGGGGTGAGCAAGATGTGGCAGCAGGCCAGAAAAACACTGGATTTGACCCGCAGCACAGAGCAGCTGCAGTTGCTTTAAAGGCTGGCTGCTCTATGCTCTGGACACCTGGGAGAGAGGGGAGAGGCTTTGCACACTGCTCCTGTCCCCCAGGAAAATCTCTCAGCTCCCATTGGCCAGTTTCTGGCCATTAGGAGCTTATCTATTTTGCTGGGGACAAGGGCAAAGTCTCTACTTCTCTTCAGAGTCTCTTCTCTCCTCCCCCACCTGGAGTAGAGCCATGTGGAACAGCCTGGAACTGCAGCAGACAGTCAGGGAGCCTGCCTCAGATTCATGCAGGGCTGCTGGCTGGGAGCTGCCTTTAAATGTTCATGGGACTCTGTATTCTTCCTCTTTCCCTGTGCAAAGCCACACTTTCCTGTCAGTTTCAATTTTGAAGCCATTGGAGATATTGGGGAAAATCCATAGGAGTCATTTGTTCACCATCCTCACTTCCATTTACTGACTCTGGAGGGATGGTCCTCAATATCTGTGAAAATCAGCACAAAGATTTGATATTGCTCTCTCATGGCCTCTGTCCTCTAGAATTCCCAGTGCCCTTAGCCATTCTAATAGAGGTCTCAACTTGGGCAAGGAACAATAGTGGCACCCAAACTCAGTGACTGCTTTTTAACTTTGGACTTGACTTCAAACTGCCTTATTCTGCATTGCTCGTGAAGACCAGAATTTTATTCCACGGTAGTTTCCCAGAAAGGACATTATAAACTATTTTCCCAGTGTTTAAAAACTTTCATTTAAAGGAATGTTTGGAATTTATGAATATGAAGTTGGTAGAATCTCAACTGCAAATTATTGTGGCTGTGAGAAAAACAAATAAACCCAGTTGGACTGATAATTATATACAGAATTAGCTCAACTGGATATTGTGGAATGCCATCAAGATGATCATATACACAACAAAAATGCTTTACAATCATTGGAAAATTCTGTATTGGTGAATTACTAGCTTCCATACAATATTCTGTCATACTAATACATGACTACATACAGAGAACCAGAACAGTCTACTTCCTAGTCACTTGTATCCCATAGCTGAAGATGCAGAACACAGATCTGGAGCAGGGCTATGGATCTATGCACTCTGCTCTGTTATTGTTGCCATTGTTTACTTAAGAGTCTAGTATCCGCCCCCCTCCCCCCCCCAAAAAAGAAGTATATATTATCTGAAAAAAATCACTGTAAGCAACTTTCTGAATTAAC
Source organism: Rafetus swinhoei (assembly GCA_019425775.1). NCBI lineage: Eukaryota > Metazoa > Chordata > Testudines > Trionychidae > Rafetus > Rafetus swinhoei. The sequence goes on along the minus strand of CM033437.1, from coordinate 180,254,797 downwards.
AGGGAAGAAAGATTTATTTAAGTTTGGGTACCTAAAGGGAGTTAAGGGAAGTTTGTTATTTCTTCTAATACAAATATTAATGCTAAAGAGATCAGCAATATTTAAACTTACTCCCCACAGGTTTTCTGGACTCTTAGGCCACAGCAAACATTTGCAGCCACCATCAGGAAAGCAGCAACTTCTTTTAATCACTCTACAAAATGCTGTTGTGCCCATAGATTTAGTGTATAAACAACTTACTATGGGAAACAGCTGAAGCAAGCTGTGTCAAGACAATTTGAATTATTACATGCTACTGCGTCTATGGAAGCAGAAGAAGGGAGTACATGATTATGGCCTACAGCATGTAGTTAGGGAGTAATGGTAGCTTTTCAATGTTAGTTGTTGATGGAAAACATCTGCTTCCTTTCCCGTCCCCATGAAGCACGCAATTGGGAAATGTTCCCTGATGATATCTTTCTGAATCAAGTCATTCCTATCTTTAGACTTCTTATGTAACATTTGAATCTGCTGAGAAATCATTTAAAAATTAGGCTTCATAATTGCTTTTATGAAACACAGGAAATACCCAGATAAGTAGTTTGGGAAAACTTCTTTTTATGTCTGTTCTGTAGAGCTCTACACTAGGACTAAGTTAGAGCAACTCCCAACCTGTTTCAAGGGGAAGATTGCCACCTGTTGAATCAGCAGCACTAATCCTATTTTTTTCATTTCAAACTCAAATTTAGCCTGTAGGATGTTAGAACTGATTTCAGACTGTCAAAAAGAAGATCTTGAGATCAGTATAGACTTCAAATCAAGGTTATCCAATTTGAGGGAGAATGTCTCTAACATTTCAGAGGCCTCTTCTTTTTTTTCTTGGGGAAAGAGAAAGAACATAATGTTCTTATGTGTGAAGATTTCAGGCTTTCTTTTAGGAGGTATATGCCTTGTTATATTTCTTAATGGCTTGCATGTTGGAAACAATCTTTCTATTAAGTGATTCTGTTTGTAGAAGGTAAGTGAAATGAAAATGACAAAAGTTTATTTCAGAAATGTAAACTTCTTGTGTGGTGAATGTGTGTGTGCTGACACACAAATATATAATGTGAATAGTCACAGTCACAGCAGCGTTGATACTTGCTTTCCAAGTCTCACAGCAGCATGGTTTAAATGTTTACACTTTTAAAGACAAGATGATAAATCAGCAAAACAGTTTGGTCTTAATATTTTCTGACAAACTGGTGGACAATGTGATGTGGGGGAGAGGAATTTTGCTCCAAAAAATAAAAATTCAATGCACAACTTTTTAAAATCCTGAAAAATGTATTTATTAAAACATCATGATATAATCATGTATTTCAATTATCTTGTAATTTATTTCAGAGTGTCAACAAATATGTCTAACCATATAGACAAGAAAAATATATTTCCCATACCCCTCAGAAGAAGTGCAAGCCCTCACATTCTGACCTTGGCAGGAGTGCTAGATGGGTGAAGTGGGACAAGGCTCCATGCCCAAATCCCACGTCCCAGAAAGAGTGCTGAGAGTACGGGTCATCCCGACCAGAGCACAGGCTTGCTCATTTTTCCAAAGGTCCCAAATTGATGGGAACCTCTGGGCATAGGCTCTGTTGGCCCAATGGCTAATCCACCACTGACTCTACAGATTTCACAGGAGAGACCAGGGATCCTCAAACTGGGGGGTCCCAATGCAAAAGAAGGTTATGGGAGGGGTCACAGGATCATTTTACAGGGTCACAGTATTGCCACCCTTACTTCTGTGCTGCCTTCAGAGCTTGGTGGCCAGAGAGCAGCAGCTGCTGGCTAGGCCCTCAGCTCTGAAGGCAGCACCCCACCCCAGCAGTGCAGAAGTAAGGTGGGGTAGGGGAATACTATCCCATTTCAGCCTTATTTCTGTGCTGCTGCTGGTGGTGCCACTTAAGAGCTGGGCTCCTGGCCACTAGCTGCTGCTCTCCAGCCACCCCCCCTCTGAAGGCAGTATCCTATGATGCCCCCCCCCAGTCCTTTATGAAATTGACGTATGAATATAAATATGGATAACTCAGAGAAGTTTTGGACAAAATACCTCATTTAACCTATTTATTTTAATGTTACAATCTGCTGGATCTGTATATCCTGTCTTGGTGTATGTATCATACTTATATGTAAAGTTAGAAATACAATGTATGAGACTGTTTATAGTTTTAAATGTGTTAATGAGAGCCATTACATATGCCCTGGAAGCCTTAACAACTGGGTGATCAACTTAATGACTTATGAACATCTTTGTTTGTCCTGTAAGTCCAAAGGAGACTGGATTAGTAAGACATGTGAACATACCACTTGGAACAGGGATTCAATTTTGACCATGTAATTTTCCATGAAAGGGGGAATGGAGAACAAAGTATTCTTACTCCCAGGGAAAGACTATTGAAGCACAGTACATTTATCAGGTCTTTTTCTTTGGCTGGTGTGGCACACCCAAAAAGAGAGCTGGGGACCTGACTCAGGGTTTAAGAGTCTTGACCTAAAGATTATGGCTTGGACAAGAACAGCTTTTTAGTGTAAGAATCTGTTTGCAATAAGTTTTAGTGAATAGGACTAGCTATGCATTTTCTTTTCATTTTAATTTTGCAACGTACTTTGATCTGTCTGTTTTCATGTGTAACCACTTAAATCCTACTGTTAGTACTTAATGAAAATACTTTTGTTTACTATCAAGCCCAATGTAAATAATTGTTACCTGGGAGGAACAATTCCTCTTTCATTAATAAAAGGGGCTTACCTGAATGAGCTTTCACTGTGTAGAACTTTTATACAGCAAAAGATGGAGTTTTGATCTAAGTTCCCTGTAAACTGCACAGCAGGGTGGCAGTGCAACTGCTAATTGAACCGTACACTGAGATTTAGTGCTGCTGCATAGAAAGCTTCCTGGCTGGGGAAGGGCAATCCTTCAGCAGCAGAAGCTCCCTGCTCCAGACAATGAGTGTGCTGGTAGGTAAGGGGACATAAGGAGGAGGGAGGGAGTAAGTAAATGCTGGGATGTGCAGGGGGAAGCATGTAGCAAGTACATGTCTGTGAGAGGAGAGGTTTGATTAGAGATCTGATTACAGCAGCTGGGTTTGCCTGCAGTTTCCAGTGATGAAAACCAGTATACTCCTCTAGCTTCCTGGTCCAGGAAAGAGAGAGCAGACTGCATGGGGTATGTGGGAGAAATGGGGGGTAGTGCTGGCATCTATGCAGTGAGGTTGGGGACAGAGAGGAGTTTGTTTCTTAATTTGTTTCCATCTGAACTGCAGGCAGTAAGAGCCAGACTGCCTGTCTGTCTGAGCACAGCAGCCCCGGTTGGCCTGCAGATACAGGACTCTCTCCTGGGCTGGGGTAGGCTGTATGGGATTGTGCCAAAATTTCAGGTGCTTTAAAAGCTTTTAGGCTGCTTTTGAATACTGGAACAAAAGGCCTAGCTCATGACATTTGCACAATTACATTTCAAACAAAGTTTACTGAGGTGTTAATGGCTTAAGGTAAGAGAGGAAAGGATTCTTTTAACAATTTTTTTAGTGTTGTATGTTTTCCCAAAAATTCCCACTGGAGACCACCCAGGGTTACACTAGCATGGGTTTATTGCTTGAGGAATTAACACTCCACTGTTTGCACTACAAGGTTAAACCAAAGAAGATAGAGCTGCTACCAAAGGTTTAAACTAAGAGGGAACCATCTCTCTCTCTCACACACACACACACACATGCACACACACATACACACACAAACAAGCACATACAGCCCTCCATTCATTCACTCATTCACACACATTCATTCCTGCCCTCAGGCACTCACACAGGCATATGGGTGGCAGAAGGAGCCAAGGCATGTTCTGGAGGGTCTGTCTGCTGATCATGTCTGGGAACCTGGTCAGGAAAGACACTGGCTGTAGCAAGGAGTTTCTCAGGAGCAAGGAAAGAGAGAGTCTCACATGTGTTCACTCTCCTTTATATTGTGTCTGTATGGCCCCTGTGACTCATCCACTACCTCACCAGGGAGCATGCCCAGATTTCCCTTTATCCAGCAAAGCAGCAGTCTCTGATGATTCATCACCATGTACTCCAGCATTAGCATTGCACTTTCAAACACAAACACACAAACTCTCTCTCTCTCTCTCTCCATCACTCAGGGGAGAATGCAGTTTAGAGCAGGTTACAAACAAAGTGGCTGAGAGTTAAAAAGGTTACAAAGTTGCATCTTACAGTAAGTTTCTGAACTTATAAAACAAAGTTGCTGAGAGTTACAAAGTTGCAAGGTTTGACAAAGATTACAATGAGTTGCAGTTTAAAACCTTAGACCATACAGTTAGTGTAGTTTCAGAAAATGCATGTGTAAAATCAAGTAAGTTCAGGCTGAGGCTTTTTTATGCAACATTGTAGATATCTTCAAACTCTGTTCTTAATTTTTTTAAATCCTGTGTCACTAGTAAATACATGGTAAACTGTTAAAACTGGAAGAACTTTACCAGGGGTCCTATTTAATTTGTTTGGCCTTTCAACTGGAGTTGGATTCTGGACAAGTACTCTGGGAACTTCTACTCTTTGAGTTAGTGACACACACAGGGTGAAAATTTCAAACCAGAACTTTTATCTGTTTTATAGATCTGTTTCATTTGCATAGCATGGATCCTAAACATTCCCCAGAGAAAGTGTATACGGCTGAGTGAATGCCTTTTACTCTCCTTTCCAGTGTCAGTAAATATTGTATTAATATTTTGAAAGAGATCATGACTATTTCTAGTTCACACAGATTTGTTTAGCATCTTAAAGCTGTGGATATTTTTAGGCTTTTACTTAATGGTCATGTCTTTGATTTACTTATATAGTTATTTGCAGTATTCCCCATTTTGGTGTGTTTACTAACTTGAGTTGTTAGAAAGGATGATAATACATGTGCTCCAAGGGTAGTATTAGTTTTCTTTATTTGATTTCATATTAAATAAACATCTTAAGCAGTGCTCCTTGTAAATTAGCTCTTGTTTTAATATATTATCTTCCATACCTATGGACTGTTTAAAATATATATTTATACCTATGTTTTTTTTGTTTGTTCTGGGACACACTGAACATCCATATACAATCTCAATATTGGTGGTACACATAAGAAATTTTAACCTGTCCAAGGATGGAAAATGTTAGAGAGAACACTGGTTTTGATCCCTTCTGAAGATGTGGACTAGAACTGCATTATCTCACAGAGCTGAAGTGGTTCAGTGTCTGCATTACTCTTTGGGGGGGGCAGTAACCCCAACTCTGTCTTGTTGTGGGGTGGGGCAGAGGATCTGGTATAGTAGGAAAGGGTGGTGGGGAGCCCTAGAGCAAGTAGGCGCGGGTGTCAGTGGCATGATCAGCATACTGGGGAACAACCACAAGGGGTCTTCTGTGACTGTTCCCCATCACACACCCTGCCAGCAGCAGTGCAGAAGTAAGGGTAGCAGTTCAGCAGCTCTCCCCCCCCCCCCCCCCCACTCCCTTGAATGACTCCCCTAGCCTCTTTTTGGGAGGACTTATACAGATATAACACCATGAAATTACAGATTTGAACAGCAGAAATAATGAAATTTACAATTTTAAAAATCCTATTGTCCATGAAATTAAATATAGCATGAATTTGTGGTGGCCTAAACATAATATTTATGTAACCTTTACTGGAAATCCCATACTACATTGTCCAATATATAGACAGTCTAAAAATGCTTTCTTTGATTTATGCTTAAGAAACTGGGAGTATCAATACATAATTTCTCTCTACAGACAAGTGGGTGCATTTGATAGATATAGAGATAGACACACAGCTATACACCCACGCACATATATGCACACATAAAGAAGGTAATGGGGAAACAGATTCTGAATATGTCAGAGTTTGATTCTTGGCTTGGTCCTAGGCCAGCACAACTGTTCTTTGCTCAAGGTTTTTGGTCAAGCTACAATTCAGCCCAAGGAACCAGATTCTGAAATTACTCAACATGAGCTAGAGTAACACACCATCTTGTTAGTCTTTAAAGTGCTGCATAGTCCTGTCTTTTGTTTCAGCAAGACCAGACTAACACGGCTACATCTCTATTACTACACTCATGTGTGACCCTTCTGAAGTCAATGGAATTTATCGACTAAGACATTACTCCCTAGTTTTAACCCCTGCAGGATTTAGACCTAATGTTATGTACTGCAAGTGGAAATAATAACCAGCTGGGATGAAATGGAATTAAGCATGGGAAAAAAATTACAGCAAGTTTTTCATACAGCCAATATGTTTAGACTTATGCTTCTCATGATCATTCTATTAACCTTTAAAAAAGCCAAGTATTAGCTCATTTTTTGTATATAATCAGCAAGTTAATTTGAATCAGAAGAGATAAGAGTTTGGCAACTGAGAGGTCATTTAATGCTTAGAGGGCAAGGTGGTAAAAACGTCTGTGGGGAACGGTGGTTAGGGAGAAAAGCAGACACATGGGGTAATGAGACTGGCATAATTGGTAAACAGCACTGGGAATGGGAGGATACAAGAAGAGTATGTCAGACAGACCAGAGATGGAGTAGGATAGGCCTTTAATTAAAATCTCATTGTTTCATTTCATAGTTTAGAAAGATCCTGAAACTTTGATCCATGGCCACCATTCAGCTATAGAGCACTTGGTGATGGCTCATCTTCTTGCATCCAGCTACTCAGCTACAGAGAAGGAAAACTAAAATAAATAATACCTCTCTCATTTTTGTAAGTAAGCATTTCTTGAAACTGCCACAGGAATGTTCTGTAGCTGCAAATGGAAGGGGAAAGTGTGTTCAACGGTGAATGGAGAGAAGATAGCCACAAGATAACATCTTCGTCCACACTCAAAAATCTAAAAACATCTGCTGTTGAAGAAATTTCCCAAGCTAGTCTACTAATATTCTAGTAGTCCTGAAATGGATATGGCTGATACCCTAGAAAATGCTGCGTTGAATATGCTGCTGATGTCACTACTCACAGTAAGGGTAACAGGACAAGGGGCATTCACTGACTCTGAACACTACACAAGACAAATCAATTTCCACCCAAAGAAGCCCTTGCAGAAAGTCATTAATCTTCCCCTCCCTCTCCCACCGCTAGTTCAAGTGCAATGGAGTCCTGAAGGAAAACCCAGTTATGGATTTGGAACAGTATCCTAGATTCCATAATCTCTTTCAGGAAGTTGGATGGATGCTGGAGGAAAGACTCAATTAAAACGGAGAAGAGAGGGTTTTATCTTCTGAAATTGTTTAACTTCCTTACATTTGAGGAAAAAAATAGCTTCGTTCCTAAAATACACAGGAATAAATCTTTAAATCATTTGGGCATAAAAAATATTAATTTATAAAAACATGTAAAATGTCTGTCATGTAAGTGTCAACTGGAGTTATTTTAATTTAAGCACCTAATTTATCCCTGGTTTTGTTTAGTCTCTACTTTATTTCTTGATCACCAATTTATAGTTCAGCATATTGGGGGACTGTACCTCATTTTACATTATAATGATACCATGGAAAAGGTGACTCCTTTACAACATAAAGAAAGCTCTTTGGGGGGGTGGCTGGGATTGAGGGGAGAAGGGTGCTAAATCCAGTTAAATCCTCCTCCTTGAAACAAATTTAAAGCGTTTGTGGCAATTCCTTCTCTATGTCCCTTTGGGTACATCTACACAGTAACATTATTTTGAAATAACTAGCGTTATTTCAAAATAACTTGGTCCGTTTCTACACAGCAGGCAGTTATTTCAAAATAATGTCAAAATATTGTCAAGCTGGAGAACTTCTTACTCCAACACCTGTAACCCTCATTGCACAAAGAGCAAGGGAAGTCAGAAGAAGAGTGCTCTATTTTGAAATAAGTGCTGTGTAGACACTCCCAATTTCAATTTCAAAATAAGCTACGCAATTGATGCAGCTCAATTTGCGTAGCTTATTTCAAGTGAAGCCCTGTTGTGTAGATGCACCCTTTCTCTCTAGTAATGCAAATGGAGAGAGCAGTGAGGGTTTCTGGTAGCATCTATCCTTTCAGTGCAATATCACATTGTAGAGGGCAGGGCCAGTGGCTCTCAGCCCAACAAATTGCTAATCTTTCCAATGAAAGTAAAAAGCAGTACTGCAATCAAGAGCATTCTCAGTAGTGAATTAGCACCAGCATAGGTAAACTTTGTATTTTGGGGAGTCCTGAAGAACATTTTTTATACCATTTCCTTCCTACCTTATCCTCGACCACTGTTCGTCATTGACCATAGGTCTACACAAAGTTCTGGTTTGTTAAACCATGATTAACAAGGTGGTTTTTGAGGATACCCCCCACATAAATCTATTTCATTTTATTCAAAAAAGTGAGTGTATGTAAATACAATTTTGGATACCCTGTAATCTTCAGTTGCAGAAGTAGAGCCCAGTTGATTGTTGCATTTAAGCCTACTAAAAGTATACCAATGGTTTACGCTTCTAATCCTACCTTCAGCAGGGGAAAGCAGTTTACTTGTTAAATAAACATTGAAAATATTCTCTAGTGTCCCCATCAACAGACTATCCAGCTGCAGACTTTGTGATTCCTAAAAGCCTACTCTGTGTGCAGTGGACATCTTCTGACGTTATTGTGTAAATCAATGGTATTCTCTCACTTGGAATAATGTGTTCAGTAATGGCTGCTCTCTCATGGAGGATTCAACAGAGACTGAGGGTGAGGTGTCCAATGACAGGTAACATGAGTTTAAAAAACTCTGTATCAAGAGAGATTGGAACATTCCTGGTTGTTTATCTTGGAGTGTAGGAAAAAAAGAGAGATGGGACATGATAAAATTATATTATAAAACAATAATGGTATGGAGAAGGAAGACCAAGCTTTTCTATTCATCCTCTCATAATACAAGAGGAAACTGAAAAGCAAGAAGTTTAAAGCTGATGAAAGGAAATATTTTTCCACACATTAATTTGTGGAACTCACTGGCACAATATATCTGTGACACCAAGAACTTATACAGACTCTAAATAGAATTTGGCATTAAGGTGAGTAACAAGAATATCTACAATTATTAAAGTAAGGATTTTTTTAAGAACAGTATTTTGTTGTATCTATATAAACCTTGATGAGTTGGTGCTTAAGTCAACCTTTAAGTAATGGAAGTTAACTTTTCCTCTGGGCAGGCTTTTGCAGAACTTCTTACTGGAGGATTTTGTGCAGATTCCTCTGAAACATCTGGTACTAGCCACTGTTGGACACAGGATATTATACTAACTGGACCACTGGTTTGATCACTATGGCAGTTCCTGCATTCCTGTGCTCTGTATAAATAAAAGCAAGTTTTATGCTCATTAAAGTACAAAAAGGTGACTTGCTCAGTTTTTGTGTTACTCAAACTTTCAAATTGTGTTGCAGATAGACACATCTCACCCTTGCCAGTCTATTTCTGAAAGACTATCTTGAGTTCTGTGAGGCAAACCTAGTGAAAGAGTTATTGTAACATCTTTAGTTAATTAAGAAAGTATTCAGAGTCAAAGCCATATTCAGCTCTTATCAAAGCTTCAATTCATGTTGTCAGCTGTTTGGCTGAATTTGAAGTGTACCAAATGACTATGGGAATGCCGCCTTCTTCATATTGCTCAAAGATTAATTGAAAATAAAACAAAATTCACCTCTGTTGGAACTGCAATTCATTTTACAAAACACACACACAGACACTTACATCCAGGTATTACAAATATTATTTTACTTATTATTTCGATCATAGCAGTTTTATGCACATTTAAAATTTTTTAAAAATGCAGGTCTTTTCTGGTGTCTTAGTAAAAAAAGGAAAGGAAACCCAGTGTAAAATAAGCCCAACTATGCAGGTATGAACCTTCACTTAATAAACAGGTAACTAGATTCTACAACAGCTCCAGTATATGAATGAGGCTGAGGCCCAAAGCCCCATGAACACCATATTGCAGTGGTTTAAGCTCAAAGTCCTAATCTACAAAGCACCTACATGACTAGCTGGCAGCTGAGCATGGTTTTTTTGGGGGTGGGGTGATCAAAACTGTTTGATTTTGGGACTTAGGCACCTAAATGTCTTTGTGGATCTGGGTCAGAGTGACATAGGATAGAGTGAAGTTTAATTCTTAAAGAAAGTGTTGGAATCTGACAATACACAGAGAGAGAGAGAGGGATTGAAACAAATTTGATCACCTTAACAGTTGCTGAGCATTTAACTAGACACTCAGATTCAGAGCTTGTTACAACTGGTGGGCATAGAGAAAGTGAAAGTGTCAGTGAAAGTGTCCAATATAATTTCCTCAATCTCCCCAACTGCTTCTCTGCATCATTCCTTCCTTCATCTGTACTTGAACCACAAACTGCTTTTGTCTTTGTCCCTTTCTTAGGCATACACAGGCTGATTATTCCAGCACGTGGTTTGGCAGAGATGGAATCAGAAAGGTTGGTGTTATCAGCATACTGAAGGCACCCCAACCTAGGTCTCTTCACTAATCTTCCTAGCAGGTCCCCTGTATGCATAGAACAAGAGTGGTGACAGGCACGTCAACTGACTCCAACACATGGCAATGAACAAGAAGTACTAAACATGTAATCTGTGTCTAGACAGCAGTGAGCGTTGGTTGGCTGAATAACATTAAAGGACATATGCAGTTTAATTAGTAATAAACTATTAAAGTGAATTCATATGGTTTCCCAACATATTTTAGGATAGATGGAGCCTAGCCAAGGCTCCAAGCTTATGAAACAGCAATTCATGGCTAATGAGGGTAAATGCACTAGAGAGACAAATAGATTCTACCCGAACATGCTGACCTTTTCCCAAAGACATAGCAGTTTAATTATCTCCCTGGAAAAGCACAATTATACTACATCTCAAAACCTGATTTTGATTCAGTTTCTGCTTTCTCACAAAATAAATAAGTGACGGGAGTGACGAAATTGATTGGAGACTTCAAATGAATGGATGAAACAGGGTTTTTCTTTTTGCCTCTTCCACCAAGTTTTAAATAGGTAACACAATGTTTTTAGCACAGTCTTAGGCTACATCTATACTGCAGGCTTCTTGCACAAGAAGTTTTTTGTGGAAGAGACCTTCCGCAAAAACTTTTTGCGCAAGAGCGTGTCCACACTGCAAAAACACATCGGAAAAGATGTACTTTTGTGCAAGAGAGCATTCAAACTGCATGGATGCTCTCTCGCGCAAGAAAGCTCTGATGGCCATTAACAGAATGTCCGATAGGCTGTTTTTGTGCAAAAAACCCGTTTCCCATCCACACACACCTTTTTGCGCAAGAGCTCTTGCGCAAAAAGGAGATATTCCTCATAGAAAGAGGAATACCTGTACCGCAAAACCCCCTCTGTTCTGTCGATTCACTGTACAATTTCTTGCGCAAAAACACACTTGAGGTGCGGAAGCTCTTTGGGTTTTGGCGCAAAAAACCCTGTAGTGCAGATTAGCCTTACTGTCTCCATCGTAGTGTGACAGTGTTGTCCAGTTCTACCTTCTATCTACTAGCCAATGTTGTATATACAATATATACAATTTTTGGAAAAGACAATTTGTATGGCTGGCAGAGTGGATGTCATAAGAGGGGGAAAGGGTGTACAGTAAGATGTAGAGGTCAGGTAGCAAAGTATTATTTTGTCTCAACTGCAGTGATATAAAATAAATTTTACCTGTGACCAGAGCTGTGTGAAATTTTTCATCCGAGACTTTCTGTGGCAAAGAATTCAGAAGATAATACTTCATGAATTTGTGTCTGTTTCACCAAACTGATTATGTTGAAAAAAATTCTAAGAAAGTATAAACACTTTGATATTTAAAAAAAAAATCGTGTTTTTGGGTCAAATGATTGCTCTTAAATTTTGGTAAAATATCAAAAGGAAATAAAAACACATGAAATCATTTCCCACCCACCCCCCAGTTTTGTGATTTACCAACATTTTTGGAAAAAAAGTTCTTTCAGATCAACGTTATTTTTTTTTAAACCTTTTAGAAATGCTGTCAAACAACAAAAATCTGTTATTTGAATAGCTTTACTTGTGACATTTCCAGGAGAACTAACACCATCCATTTTCTCTCTTGTCTGCCATCCTCATCTTATGGTTAGGATCATGCCACTGTGTAAATGTGTTGATTAAGTCAGTAGTTGTCCCTAGGTAATTCATCTACTTACACATTTTTTAATTACAAAAGGAAAACATTTTGAATGCAGATTAGTTCAGACACTTTCATCATCTGGGACACTTTAAAAGTAAGCTGAGGTCTGATCTGCCATACTCACAAGATATCTCTTGGGAATGTATTGCCTGTAAGAACATATCTTAATTTGCTTAGGATGTATAGCATTTCCAGCTAGTTGATGTTTTCCCCCAAATACCATGAATCATATTGTGATCATTCAGTTAATTCAATTTATCCAGTATACTTCTGTCTGCTACCACTTGTCCTGTGGCTATTGGTCAGAGTCATCTCTTACTTTTGAAATTAATCCCTTCCAATACAGGAAAAGGAAGTAATCTGGAGCCAGTAGGGATCAGATTTAAGGGAGACCCAAAGGCTGCCTATATGCAGGAGGCATTGCCTAGGAGGATGCTGCAAAGAAAAGAGTAGGCAGTGAACACATTGGACACGTCTATACTTATTGCAAGATCGACGCTCCAGAGGTCAACTTTTTAGTGTTCAGTTTAGGGGGTCTACTATAGACCCATAAATGGAACCCCGGGGGCAACTCCTGTCAGAGCCCAGTGCTCCTCCTTTTGTGAGGAGTAAGGGAAGCCAACGGGAGTGTTTGCTCCCATCGGCCTCCTGCAGTGTGGACACTGCCATGGCTTGGCTTAAGGTAAACCAACTCCAGCTATGTATTTTGCACAGTTGGAGTTGCATACCTTAAGCTGACCTTCCAGAACCAGTGTAGACATGGCCCTTCAGAAATGTCCTGGAAGACTGGGAGTTAAGCTAGTATATCTGATTGCCAGCAGGGAGATAGCAGTAAACACAGGAAGATTCAGGATAGTGGACTGAGGCAAGAGGATTGTATGGAGGGGTTACAAGACCCTTAGCTTTGTATATATATCCCTGTGTTGGACCAGGGTGGGAACTGTTTCCATCTTTTGTTGTAACTACAATAGAACCTCAAAGATACAAACACCAGAGTTACGAACTGAGCGGTCAGTTAGACACCATGGGGAACTGGACTCACCACAGGATTATCTGGCTATATCGACTCCCTTCTCAGACCCTATGCTACCAGCACTCCTAGCTACCTCCATGACGCCACTGAATTACTGAGGAAACTTCAAAACATCAGTAATCTTCCTGAAAATACCATCTTGGCCACCATGGATGTAGAAGTCCTTTATACCAACATTCCCCATAAAGACGGATTACAGGCCATCAGGAACACCATCCCCGATAACAACGCTGCACACCTGATTACAGAGCTCTGCGACTTTGTCCTCACCCACAACTACTTCCAATTCGGAGACAATTTCTATCTCCAAGTCAGCGGCACAGCCATGGGCACTCGCATGGCACCACAATATGCCAACATCTTTATGGCTGACCTTGAACAACGTTTCCTCGGCTCTCGCCCCCTAACACCTCTACTTTACTTATGCTACATCAATGACATCTTCAGCATATGGATCCACCGAAAAGAGACTCTTGAAGAATTTCACAAGGATTTCAACAACTTCCGTCCCACCATCAACCTCAGCCTGGACCAGTCCACATGAGAAATCCACTTCCTGGACACTACAGTACAGTTAAATAATGGACACATTTCCACCACCCTATACTGGAAACCCACCAACCACTACACTTACCTTCATGCCTCCAGCTTCCATCCCAGACACATTTCTCAGTCTATTGTATACAGCCAAGCCCTAAGATACAACCGGATTTACTCCAACCCCACAGACAGAGACAATCACCTACAGGATCTTTACAGAGCATTCCTAAAACTGAAATACCCACCTGGAGAAGTGAAAAAACAAATTGACAGAGCCAAAAAAGTACCCAGACATGAACTATTGCAAGACAGACCCAAAAGAGAAAATAACAGAACTCTACTTGTTATTACCTATAGTCCACAACTCAGACCTCTCCAGCGCATTATACACAATCTACAACCCATCTTGGAACATGATCCCTCACTCTCAGAGGCCTTGGGAGAAAAGCCTATTCCCGCTTGCAGACAACCCCACAAACTGAAACGAATTCTTTCCGGTAACCATGCCGCACAACCACAACATAAGCATCCAGGAACCCAGCCTTGCAACCAGAAATGATGCCAACTCTGCCCACATATCTATACTAGTGAATTCATCACTGGAGCCAACAACATAAGCTACCAAATAAAAAGGTCATTTGACTGCACATCCAGTAATTTCATCTATGCCATCAAATGCCAGCAATGCCCCACTGCTATATATATTGGATAAACTGGACAGTCTCTGCAGGAAAGAATCAATGGACACAAATCATATACATGTAAAGGAAACATACAGAAACCTATTGGGGAACACTTTAATCTTCCTAATCACTGTTTAAAAGATCTTCAAGTAGCTGTCTTGTCACAAACCAGTTCTACTAGCTAGATACACAGAGAAACATTGGAACTAGAGTTCATCCACAAATTCAATTCAGATTCTAATGAACTCAATTGTGATGAAGGTTGGTTGGGGCACTACCGACTTAACAACCGACAAAGGTACAAACAGCTCTTTGTGTAGACTCCTATGTCAGCAAGGATACTATCAATTGACTTTAGTTCTTATCTGCTTCGTTTTAACTATCCAATCTTCAGATACTGAGAAGTAATGTTATTTTTTGAGGAGTAATATTAGTTCGAACCAAGGGGTTTGATTCTAACTAACGCACCCTGGAGTGCACTTCCTGGTTCGAATCAGCTGGCGAGCGGAATAGCGCGTGGGTGAGATTATGCTAATGAAGCATGGGATATTTAAATCCCCCGCTTCATTAGCAATTTTGGTCGGCTACATTTGCATTCCTAGTTCGAACTAGGGAGCAAGTGTAGACATACCCTTACTGATTCCCTCTTGCTCCCTGTCTTCCATCCCCCTCATTTTTTCCCTCCCCCCTCCCCCCTTCCTCTCTCCTATTTATTTTGGGGCTGCACATCCTGAACTCATAACTCTGGTCATCTGAAGAAGTGGGTTGTGCCCACAAAAGCTCATGATACCATCTACATGTTTTGTTAGTCTATAAAGTTCAATCAGACCATTTGTTGTTTTTTTCTGTACAGACTAACTTGGCTACCCCCTGAAGCTTATGGACCTAAGTTATCAGGCAGCAGTGGAGACAAACAAAATACAAACAAACCAGAAAGTACAGTGCTATGGAGTCCGTATTGCATCTTAAAGGTAAACACATCAGGGCCACCAGTCCCCACGCTAGCCCCTACTTACCAGTGCATGGGGCAGCCACTTACAGGTAGGAGGTGGTGAATACTGTTTTTCCCTCCCCCCTGGATGGGAGAGGGACAAGCTTGCAGGTTTAGCACCTAGGAAAGAAACTTCCAGTGTTGCTACTGAAACCTGGGCAGGAGTGTTAATTGTTGGAGGCGGAGCCTGAGCGCTTGCCTGCATGCTGTGCTCTGAAGGAGCAATTAAGATTTAAAGGGCCGCAGACTGCAACACATCCCCACTGACACTATAGTGCTTCAGGGTGCCTGACTCATCACTATTGCAACTGGGTGCTAGAAGCAGCTGCTTACCTCCACCTCCATTCACTGGGCAGCCCCTGCAGAGCTGAGCTCCCAGTTTATGCAGGGTGCCCCAGGGAATATCCCAGAATGGCTTTTTCAGAGTTAGGTACACTTCAGAGTTATAAACAACCTCCAGTCCCGAACTGTCCGCAACTCTAAGGTTCTACTGTATTAACTAGTGTGTTTGCCCCTTGTCATTTCTGTCAGCCCAAATACATTACTTCTGTTATTTTCTCACTGTGTGTCTGTGTTTATGGAAACCCCCTGAATGCAAGACCTTATACAGCTGAGCACTTTAAGTACCTACGGCACTTGGTT
Organism: Rafetus swinhoei; assembly: GCA_019425775.1. Lineage (NCBI taxonomy): Eukaryota > Metazoa > Chordata > Testudines > Trionychidae > Rafetus > Rafetus swinhoei. The sequence goes on along the minus strand of CM033437.1, from coordinate 180,238,748 downwards.
TCCAGTTCTTGGTGCACAGAGCATCAATAAGGAGTTAGTTATGAATGCTGTGGTACATGATACCCTGTAGTGGGATTAATCACAGTACTGAACAGAAAGAACTGATTGGATTAATAAGGGATGAATGTTCTGGCCCTGCAGTATTTAAAGAAATCAGCTTTACAACTCACTCCTCACTTTAAGGTTCCCTAATCAAGCACAGCATGTATGCAAACATAACAATCATTCACTGGAGTAAAGGTTGATGAAAATCAAGCGTGTTTTAATAAAGTGCGTGTAAAGTCTGTTTGAACAATCCTATGAACAATATTGGTTTGTCACCAACTCTCAGTCCTCTAGCACTTATAAAGAGATTATGAAGGGATCTGGAAGATTTCTTCCTCTTGATCCTAAACTTTGTTAGCAGTCACAGGTAGAATTAGATGAATTTTTTAAACAAAGGGTTTTTTTGGCAAAATATTGATTGTGAATGAAGTGTCTTGCAAATTGTGTTGCTTTCACCAAACGGTTAGGTTTGGAAATATCTGATATAATATTAAAGCCTTTCATTTCAATATTTTTAACAGGATTTTTTTTTTTACTTTTGGTTAAAAAATGTAATATAATTAATGGAAAATTTTAAATTGTTAAAAATGCTCAAAATTAAACTATGTTTCTTTTCAATCAAACAAAATATTTTATTCAACCCAAAACAAATTGACTTTCTGAAATTGCAAGTGACCCAATAATCCATTGTGCTCTCAGCTCTAGTCACTGGAGCCATATTTATACAATGGATCCTGATGCTTAAGGGACTGCCAACAGCTTATTTTAATTCAATAGTCAATTTCTACCACCACTAGTTTCAAAATGAAACTAGAGAAAATATTAGCCCAAATTTCAGTAACATTTTCAGAGTTTGGAGATGAGTGGTTACAGATAAGCTGCTTTAAAATCATATGCAAAAAAAAAAAAAAAAAAAAATCAAGCGGACATCTCTTCAGCTAATTCCATTACTAAGGCTTCATATGAAATAGCCTTCTCATCCACCCCTACTAGCTCCTACCCCACTTGCTTTTTAGTCTGACAATTTTCTCTATTTTCTTCTCACTAACGTATCAAAGATAGTGTTTTCTTAACGAGATGCCTGTTTACAGAATATTAATCTTATATACTTATTGCATATGCAAAGTCAAAAACAGAAATAGATAGTCATAAAACTACTCTTAAGAACATAAAGAACGGCCATATTGGGTCAGACCAAAGGTCCACCAAGTCCAGTATCCTGTCTGCCGACAGTGGCCTATCCCAGATGCCCCAGAGGGAGGGATCACAACAGGTAATCCTCACATGATCCCTCCGTCTCCCACTTCCAGAGAAACAGAGGCTAGGGACAACATTCCTACCCATCCTGGCTAATAGCCATTGATGGGCCTAACCTCCATGAAACCTCCTTTACTCTTAAAGATTCCCTTTGTATTTGCAAATTGTTTAGAATTTCTCCCAAGATTAAAGCAACACTGATGCTGTTTATACTTTGACCTCTGACTACCCCCAAGAAATTCCTCCCAATTTCACAACAGTTCCAGCATAGTCTTTACACTATGTTTTTATTTACTGTTGGTGCTGTATACGGTACTCAGTGTAATCAGGAAGTTAATAAAACAAAAACATATGGGCTGTGTCTACATTGGCACCCTTTTCCGGAAAAGGGATGCTAATGAGACAAGTCGGAATTGCAAATGCAGCGGGGATTTAAATTTTCCCCACGGCATTTGCATGAACTTGGCTGCCGCTTTTTTCTGGCTCGGGGCTTTGACGGAAAAAAGCGCCAGTCTAGACGTGGCTCTTGCGGAAAATAAAGCCTTTTCCAGAAGATCCCTTATTCCTCTTAAAATCAGGAATAAGGGATCTTCCGAAAAAGGCTTTATTTTCGCAAGAGCGCGTCTGACTGGCGCTTTCCGTCAAAGCCCCGAGCCGAAAAAAGCTATGTTCATGCAAATGCCGTGGGGAAAATTTAAATCCCCGCTGCATTTGCAATTCCGACTTGTCTCATTAGCATCCCTTTTCCGGAAAAGGGTGCCAATGTAGACACAGCCATGGAGTTTCATGCTCCAAATAAGAAGATCTTCAGCTTCTTTTTTAATTTAAATGCATCTTTTGTTTTTCCCAAAACTTGGTATTAATCACCAGCTTTTTATTCATTATGACCCCAATCTTTATTCATTATGACCCCCAATCTCAGACAGATCTGTGAGGGAAGACCCTTCAGCTTACGTGGATAGCTGTTAAATTAATGATGCTCTTCAAGTGTGCAAGGATCAGCTTACCAAATCGACTGATATCATGGTGGTTACCCATGGAATTATGTGCACGTCAGATGAGCAATATACCTGTGTTGAAACTTGCTATGCAATTCTAAGAGAAGAATTCTGCTCCAAACACTGAAATAAATAATGCAAATACTACTGTTCTTCTTTCTGTGTACTTTTTCCCCACATTCCCTAAGCAAAGTAAAAGCACCATTTAACAAAATTTAATAGCCACATACTCTCAATCCATTTCCTCATACATTTAACCTTACTCAAGCCCTGCATCCTTTTGAGAGAGTAAAGTCCAGGAAAAACAATGATTCATAAACCATGACATTTTAAGCTTTTCCATATGGTTGCAGAATATTCTGTCTCAAGCTTAGTTTCATCAACTGAAGACTATTCCTACTTATTGCTTCTGTTACCCAATCCATGTCTCTCAACCTCCCTAGAAACCTTTTTTTGACTAAAGAAACATTTTAAACCCTTTTCAGCCTGTATAACTGATTCCCACTTTTTTAAAATTGCACGGCTTTATTTTTAGGTATAAAAATTAAATATACAGTTGACATCCCCACCAGTTGTGAACACACGGGAAGTCTGAATATAAGTGCTAAGTGATTGAAAAAAATAGACCGTGTGGGAGCTGCAGAAACGATGAGAGGTCTGGTAATAATCAAACCAGAAAGATGAAATAAAAACAGAACAGATATAGAATGGAGGTGAGTTACAAAGCAGCTGCAGCCATTCCAAATGCTGGTTTAATTAGGTCAGGACTTCCCTAGAATTGATGCTAGCTTCCCCCAAATTCTCCAGAAAGAAACCTCTCCCTCTGGAATTTCACAGGCCACATGAACGTCATGAAAAAATTAAGATGAGGTTTTAAAAGTAGGGTTCCAAGTCTTTGGCTTCTCTGGCAAGCTTTTCTGTTCTATTCCAGCTGCGCAAGTTATCCTTAGAGCTAGCCTAGGCAGCTCTCTAGGGACTTCCTTGGCATAGACATATCTCTGGTTGAGTAAAGGAAGTAAAGCCTGTTCTATGATAGTGTTTCTCAATCTTTTCAGACTAACAGCCCCTTATTCACAGTGAAAATTTTTCACAACTCCCTAATATTAACTATACAGGAAAAACATATCAAGGCCTATAATACAACTACTACATTTAATTTAAAAAAGCTGAAGATTGTTTTGACTCCAAAATTACACTGGGATTTCTTTTTCTTTGCTTTAGAAATGCAATACATTTTTCAACAATTGCCATTTCTCCAGTTACCTTTTGTGATCCGTTGGGAGTCACAATCCACTAGTGGAAGGACACCAGTCTAGGCCATTCATTATCTAGCAAAGGCAGTTGTCACTTTCACTGACCTAAAACCTACACTGAAATTAAAACTTGCAACTGGCCCATTACATCTCTCTCAGATTCATGGAGCTATTTCAGGTGTTTGAGCTATAAGGATAAAGCCTGGACTCCAGCCTCAGCCCGAATGTCCATACTGCCATTAAACATCCCTGTGAGTCAACTGGCATGGGCCAGCCATGGGTATCTAATTGCCATGTAGACATTCCCAAGTGCTGTCCTGATAGCAGGTGAAAGCCTGCACAGGGAGGCTTCTTGGCCACTTCACCTGTTCTTCCCTGGAGTGCATGAGTGAGGACGTCTGTACTAGGAAATTATTTCAAAATAATAACTCACAAAATAACTTTTTTGAAATTGCATGTCCATGGTATCGGGAAGCCTCAAAATTAGTCTGAGGCAGGCTCCCTTAATGTGGATGCGCTACCTCAACTTAGAGCCCCAGGAAGCACTGAGGAGTAATTACTTTGGGTGTGTCTAGACTACAAGGTTTTTTAAAAAAAGTGGCCTTTTTTCGAAAAAACTTCACCTGCGTCTAGACTGCAGCCGCGTGCTTTCAAAAGGTAAAGCTCATTTTACAAGGAATAACACCTTTTTTCGAAAGTACTCTTTCGAAAAAAGGCGCTATTGAATGCAAACTGTGCTTTTTCGAAAGAGAGCATCTAGACTCTTTTTCGAAAAAGCGACTCGCTTTTTCGAAAAATCTGCTTGTAGTCTAGACGCTGTCTTTTGAAAGAGGATTTTTCAAAAGATTCTTTTGAAAGAGGCTTGTAGTCTACACGTAGCCTTGGAATGACTCTGGGGAGTAGTTATTTTGAAATAGCAGCAGTGGAGCATCCACTCTACTGCTATTTTGAAATAAGCTTTATTCCTTGTGGAAAGCAGGAGTTATTATTCCTATTTTGAAACAACCAGCTTGGTAGTGTGGACCACTTGTTATTTCGAAATAAGTCCCTACTGTAGACCAGGGCTGAGGTAGCAAAGAGCTCTACACCACTTGGAGACTTCCCTTAATACAGAGGGAAGCCACGGGTAATCATTTCAGCCAACTTTCTAGTTGACTTGTGCTGCTTCAGTGGCATAAAGCCGCTCAGGCTATGGTTAGTGTCTGAGCTGGGTGTGAATTGTGTGCATTTTCCCAGCTTGCTGCTGTTCTGTCTTTCAGTGCTCTATACTTTGTTTTCACAGTGTGGAGTCTGCATTGTAAATGTTCTTTTAGGCTGTCCCAGGACTTTTTCACTGTACAGTCTAGTATTAATAAAGAGATATAATAGTTGCACAGGGACCAGAAGAAGCCTAGCTGGCTGTAGTAGTTCAGTATATCTGCCACCTTTCGTCTATATATTTTAAAGTTTTTTTAAAAACTTTTTTCCTGGTATAGGGGGGGAAATATCCCACTGCAAAGACCTCCACATTGATACTAAGGATAAAGTACAGGTTGAAACTCTAAACTGGGCTTCTCTGGTCCGGCAACATCCGTGGACTGGCATAGATGTTGCAGGCCCAGGGAGTCCTGGTGGAGAGCCAGCAGCAGGGACCACTGTGGGGATGGCAGGGTAGCAGGCTGCCCGCAAGCAAGCTGATAGCAGGGCTGCCAGCATGGCTAGGAGACCCAGCACATGGCTGCCTGGTAAGGCTGGGAGCTGCGGTAGTGATGGCCCATTAGGGCAGGGAGCAGTGGTGGCTCAGTGGGGCAGGGGTCTGCAGCAGTGGTGTCTTCTGTCCCGCAGGATCTCAAGCCATGGTGTGCAGCTGCCCATCTTCAGCACTGTGGCACGCGGCTGTCAGGTGTGTCCTTGAGCCTCAGCACGTTGCTGCCCAGCAGGGCCGGGAGCCACAGCAGTGGTGGCTACTCAATGGGGCTGGCAGGGCAGCGGGGTCAGCAGAGCCAGCAGGATTTGGGGAACTGGGCCAGTGGCAGGGGGCCAGAAATGACCTCCCCAGTCTGGCAAAATCCCTCCTCTGGGTCCGGTCAGGTCCCAAGGGTGCCAGACCAGGGAGGTCCAACCTGAACAAAGAGTGAAAATTCTCTTTGTCATATCCAGAAAGACTGATGGGTTGTGCCAAACAAAGTATGTGTAAAATCCCTTTAATTTATAAACTCACAACGATACAATTTTTGCTTAAATATATTGATTCTACTTGAGTGAAAATATATATTGACTCCATAACCTCTGTCCATATCCATTCCATGTATTCACCACTCTCTTTTACTTCTTACTATTATTATAAACTAGCAGGTGAGGCCTGTCATCAACCAGGCAAAGTCATTTTGCATAGATTACACTTATAGGAAAGTTCAAGAAATTAAATATATGTATTAGAATTTTTTATTAACGTGCTTGCAAAAGGAAAGTAAAAGAACTGTTTTAAATGTGTAGAAGTTCAACTTCAAACATTATTTTGTTGAATAATTACCATACATAATAAATTTGAATCAGAAACTCATAAAGCTTCCATTACTCTTTCCATAACTAATTTGAATTATTTTGTGATTTGTAACAGTAAAAGTTTTCTTTGCACTAAAATGGCCATTGAATAGGCCATTGATTTTAATTTTATTAGCAAATATTTTTTGAAATCTAATCATAATAGTCATGACTTTTTTTCTGATACAAAACAAAAATAATTATTTAAACCTTTCACCCAGCATATTCTGGTGTAAAAAGTAGTGCATTCAGCTAATTTAAGTGGCAGGACTCTTTATGCAAAATTTGGTATCTGTAATCGCCAAGTATGACTTTGTGGATTTGTTTGTGTAAAATAAACAAACAAACTCTTCAGAATATATAGTAGATTCCTCTTGCTTCTGTTCTTTCTTAATATCACCCTCATACGTTACCTGAGCAGATCTTTCCAACAACTTTAAATAGATCAAGTTTAATTTTATTTCTGCTGATTTAATTTATCCATAGGCAGACAAAATGCTTCATACATGTCATCTCTTAATTGCCTTCTCCTAGGACTAAGCCCAGTTTTGTCAATCTCTCCTCACAGATAACTCCCTGAGGTCCATTTACTGGGCCAGATTCACCCCACACATGCAAGAAGGTTCAAGCTGCATCACTATCTAACTGCTGGGGCAGCGGAACCAGAACGGAAATTCTCTCACTTATCATTCCAGGAAAGAACTTAAAAAACAACAAATAGTCCTGCAGCTCCTTAAAGACTAACAAAAATGTAGATGGTATCAAGAGCTTTCATGGGCACAACCCACTTCTTCAGATGAATGGAGTAAGGAATCCAGAGAACAAATAAATAGCAGAGAAAGAGTGGGGTTGGGGAGTGAAAGAGAAGGAAAAAAATATTGTCAGTTAGTGTCCATGCTAAATGAGGCAAATAGAGCGGGTTGTAAGTACCCAGTGCATAGCTTTTTATGTCATTAGGGTGTGGAATGTAGCAGCCCATCCAGGTCAGGTCTTTGTTCAAATCTTGGAAAGAGCAGCAGCAATATATGATTTTCTCCATTTTGTTCTTCAAATACCCTCTTTACATTTCTTTTCATAAAAATCTCTCTTATAATTAAGTGTTCTGTTTGTACTCTTAATAACCACCTGTAATTCATCTGGAATGGTTTTAAAATGTATATATGTTTAGTTAACATAACACTACACAGTCCCTCTCATACAGTTCCAGCACCTCTTTAAACTTTACTCCCCTTTGTCTTCAATACTGGCACTCCGTTTTGCTTAGTGTGTTTCCGAGTTTATCTAAGATTGGTTATTTACATAATAACAAACCTGTAACTTATATCCAAAATCCCCTCACTGATCACTGCACTCACCATACGTGCACATACATTGAGTCCCGGGAACTAGATCTGATGACTTCTCAAGGTCCTTCCAGTTCTGTGATTGTGTATCTGCTCTACTGGACAAAATGCAGTCTAAAGTATTCCCAGTGAGTTGCCTTTAACATATACTAATACAAAAATGGATTGTCTACAAAATCCTAGTTCTTTTTATTACTGGATGGTTAAATATTGGAGACAAATTAAAAATCCCTAGATATCACTGCAGTCTCTAATTAAATGCTATTCACTAAGTCAGAGTACTTCACGACTATTAACGACATGGTGCTAAACATTCCCCCTTTCCCCTCAGTAATTTAGTTCACTCCGACTCCATGTTTTAAAAATGATTCTTATCAGCTGCTAGAAGAGTATTACTAACTTATATTAACACCTTCCCTGGCTTGGTACCTCACATTAAAAGTACCCTAAATTAATCTAATCACATCCATCACTACTGACATGCTTAAGTCCAATAAGAACTGATCCTTTCTTGAGCTGGCATTTTGTAACATGGAAGCAGTAACAAGCCCTCACTATCTGGCTTCTTCTCATGCCAATATATTTGTAATGAATATTAGCAGGGTATGTCTACACTGGCAAGGTCCAGTACAGTTACATTGCCTCAGAGAGAGAGCGGAAGGGAACCCGCTGTTGTGTGTTCACACTGTCAGCTGCTTGTGTAATAGGGTTCTCACACTTACGGTACTTGCATTGACATTTGGCATAGTGCACTTCGGGCACCTATCCCATAGAGCATCTCCTGCACTTCAGCTGCTAAGTGTTGTGGGAAAGTGGACGAAGTCATGTGGCATCCTGGGTCCTATCCCAACGCCCCATGATGCATTGCTTCTCATGCCAGCAATTCCCATGCTTCTGTCTGCACTTGGTGTCCTCTTTCAACAGTTTGTGTACTGTGCGCTCTAGCTCATCAGTCTGCAAAAGTATATCCTGTACTGCTGACCAATATACTACTTGTTCTCACTAACACGTCACGAGTGGCAGTACAGTTATTCTTTAAACTACTAAGGCAACAGGTGTCCAACACTGATCTTGCACATGCAGTATCTATAGCATGAGATTGCTTGTGGCATTCACAGAGATGCTGACTACAGCAGAGCACCACTTTTGGTCTCAGGAAACAAGCGTTGAGTAGTGGGATCACTTCATCATGCACGTATGGGATGATGAGCAGCGGCTGCAGAACTTTTGCATGAGGAAAGCCACTTTCTCCACTTTCCCCTGTTGTTGTTGAAGTGCATGGCAATTGCACTGTGGAAGCTGGCTACTCCTCAATGCTATCAGTAAGTCACTAACCAATTTGGAGTGGGAAAGTTGACTGTTGGACTCAAGCTGACAGAAGCGCTGGATAAAACTTTCTGAATTAAAAAGAAAATTTACATTCCAAAGTAGCTCAAAGATCTCATCTAAAAGCCACACACACACACACACACACAAAATTAATGCACAGAGCACTTTTCTGTGCATCACTTAAGTGTCACTTAAGTTTCCTCTAGATTTAATATAGCTAACACAAAACTAAAAGAATATTTCCCAGACCTACTTATGTGTCTAACTATTCCTGATATCTATTGAACCACATGAATAGTCTGAAAAAATGTGTATTATTCTGTCTTTTTTAAGAGATCAGAACATGACCACTCCACATGCTGCATGCTTATGCACATCTTGCTATATAAAAACATGTTCAAAACACTTTAACAGTATGTCTCCCTTTAATGGTCAGTACACCAACTAAACAGACCTTGTCCCCAAATACTAGCCAAAAGAGATGGCTAGAGGAAAGGCTTATACAAGTCCCAAGCAATTCAAACCCAAGCAATTCAATTAGGTGTAAAACTGATAAGTGCCCCTCAGTTATATCCCCACCATGTTAATTGGCTTTACCAACTATAACCATGCCTTTGTAGGTCACAACTGAAAATGCTAAATTCAGGACAAACTGCTGAGAAATAGGGCAGACATCCCCAAGACTGGTGATTATTCCCCATAAGATATACCAAACAAGCAATAAAAAATTAACTTCTCTTTCACCACACTGGCTAATGAAGTCAAAAAAGCAGTTTCCTTAGGCATTCCAGTCCTTGAATCATCACAAAAAACACTGAACTTGAAGATGAATGCTTCCTTAAAACTAGTTTCAAATAAGGATGTTAAGGACTAGTCTACTAATCAATCCCCCCTTGCTGCCTCTATCAGATAGAGGCAGCAAAGGGGGCGGGGGAGGGGAGAGGGTATTCCAAAGAGGCAGCTCTGCACGGAGCCCATACCTGGGCTCCATGTGGCGCTGCCGCTTTGAAACGCCGCTGTGGCGTTTCAAAGCGGCAATGCCACGTGGAGCCCGGAGTCAGCTGGCAAATCATTAGCACAGCATGCAGCCCGAGATCAGCGGGGGGACTCAGAGTCCCCCGCTGACTCTGGGCTCCATGAGAGAACTTCTTCTTTGAAATATACGCTGGGGACTCTTGTACATTTCAAAGCTGGCATGATGCGTGCAGCCCGGGGCCAGCGGGAAGTCCCACTGACTCCAGGCTCCATGCAGGTGCTTCTGCTTTGAAATGCCCCCAAGGGCTCTTGTGCATTTCAAAGGGTAAGCGTCCTCGTGGAGCCTGGAGTCAGCAGGACTTCCCATTGGCCCTGGGCTGCACACAGAGTTCCGCATTCCTCCTTTGAACTGTACAAGAGCCCCAGTACTGTACAAACTGCTGGCTTAAGTCAAGTCTCTGCTTCCAAATCATTGAAAGGACCTCAATCCCTTTGTTACAATGCTCCCATTCATATAAGTCCAGCCCAGAGACTGGTGCAGATAAGAGGCAAAATGGAGGTGTTTCCAAACACTTTTATAGTTTCTACCATGTAGAGGGAAGGGAAATGCATTATTTCAAACAAAGCCCACAGCACAACTAGTGGAAAATTACAGGTAAGGAAGGAATTTAAAGTCATAAGGGTAGTCAGTATAAATTGGAGTTGTCCATTATGAGCTAAGTGTTCCTTTGATGAGCCACTTAACTTGAACAGTTCCTTCAAGATGTACAGGCTAAATACCTTATGAGTGTTACCACAGATGCAAACATATTTGGACTACAGATATAGAGCCAATGCTCATCACTTCAAATACAAAAAGCTACATGCATACAACTAGCATAATTATATTCAGCAAATCATAAGCTTTCCAAAGAAACCTCCCTGGCAACCTTTGTACAAGATTTCTTGCAATTACATAACACTGGTAGCAACAATGATCTACATGGTTATGTAATTAAAACATGATATCATACCAACTCCCTGTCTTTCAGTTACAGCTCAATTATTGTAAATGGGCAGGAAATTGAGGGAAAAGATGATTCGTCATCACACCTTGTTACAGAACTTTATTCATTCCATATTTCTCATTAATTACCAGCTCTTCACTACCACTAATTCTTTCCCTTTCACACACTTTTCCTTGCTATCCTGTTTAGTTTCCCTCTGTCACACTCCCCCTGTGGTACTGCCAAACAGAAGGTTTTAAAACAAAAACAAAACAAAAAGATGAATGTATCCCTAACCCCAAAAGAAATCATAAGTAATCGCTGAATGCCAACTGGCAAGGAGGTTATAGGAATCTCCCAAATTTGATATGTACGTTATGGTTCTCTAAAGAATGTAATGTGAGGTTTCTCTCTGGTCATCAATATAATTGTGAAATGCATGTACAGATACTATGTAAGGAGTTAGCATATATATACTGAAAATATGTTCTTAATCTGTATCACCAGAAAAGGTGAAAACAGATTTCTGACAGACAAGAGAAGTTTACATTTCTATCTGTCAATTTACATGTAAGGGCAAATGACGAATTGTTGGGAAATCAGAAAGAAATTAACAGGAAGAAAAAGCAGCAGATGAAAATATCCAGGAATGGAAGTGTACCTCCAAGGTTTGCTTGAGAAGGACAAAGGAGTCTTCCATGGCTTTCATTGAGGAAGTAAAAGGTGAATGCTTTTGTTTCATGAAAAAGGGAACTCTGAGAACTTAGGGTGAGATACTCTTATTTAGACAAAAACAGTAAGTTATCAGTTTAGTTTCTAACCAATCCCAGCCCTGCTCCCTGAGGCAGGCACCAGGCTCAATGGCAACTGTCCCTTCCACACAGAGGTCTAGCTCTCCTGTCCGGGGGCTCAGAAGCTACTTGACACACAGTGTGAGCAGGAACAGTTGCTGGGGAGCCTGGTGCCCGCCCCAGTGGACAAGATTGGAAGGGGCACAGCCACACCAGATAAGCTGCCTGCGTAGGATGCTGGCTCCTGTGAGCAGTAGCCCAACACACTGCTGCAGTTCCTGGGCCCTGGTCTACACTAGGACGTTATTTCAAAACTTGCCAATTAGCCCGTCATAAGACGGGATTTTCAGGTCTCTCCTCCACATCGGTCTTCTCTCCTGAGCCTCCGGTCTCTCTCTCTCTCTCTCTCTCTCTCTCCTCCTCCTCCTGCCTCCCCCTCTCTCTCTCTCAGCTCTCCTCCGCCTCCTGCCTCTCTCTCTGTCTCTCTCTTTCTCTTCTCCTCCCCCTCCTGCCTCTCACTCAGGGGACCGCGGAGCCCAAATGGCCATTTGGGCTACGCACTCCCCGTGCTGCATGGGGGGCGTGGAGCCCAAATGGTCGCTTGTGCCACTTGCTCCCATGCAGCGGCCTGGCTGCGCAGCGCAGAAGTCAGCTGAGCGCCATGGAGGGAGGTGAAGGGGGGCGGGGCGGTGACATTCATGGTCAGAGGGCGGGGCCTGGAGCCGCTGTCATGCCGCACGTCACTGCCCCACTCCCCTTCACCTCTCGCCGTGGCACTCGGCTGACTTCTGCGCCGCTCAGCCGCACCGCCGTGGGGGAGCAAGCGGCGCAAGCGGCTGTTTGGGCCCTGCACTCCCCATGCAGCATGGGCCGCCCAGAGGGAACAGCCAGCATTTCAGGCAACAGCACCCCCCCAGAGGGAACAGCCAGCATTTCAGCGTTACAGACTCTCAGACATTGGGCTACTATATATATGATAACTCCCCTTATTTCAACACAACAAGCGGAGCATCCACACTACCACGCCAGTTATTTCGAAATAACGGGCTGGTTATCTCAAAATAATAACTCCAGCTTTTCATGAGGAATAATGCTTCTTTCAAATTAGTTATTTCAGGAGTTATTTCAATATAAGTTATTTCGAAATAATGTCCTAGTGTAGACATGCCTGATAGAGCTCTGCATCTCTGCCAATACCAATTTCTATCCATGAATATAAATTTTGTGTCTGTGCAGGGTTCTAATTACTGTTGCCTTCCCCATCTCACATACTCAAAGAAAGAAGAGGAAAGTAGTATATGAAGGAAATAGGGAAAGAGGCAAAGCAATAAAAGGTAAATGGAGGAAGAAAGAGAAAAATGTAGGTCATTGGGGGACCCCTCTCTCTTAGCTGGCTCCACTGAAAAAAAGACAGTAGATCAGGAGAGAGAAGCTACAGTATGTGCCAAGATGTGGTCTTTAGATTCTACCCAGTGTTGTTGGTTTCTTTCCAAAAACAATTGACAGACATATTTCCCATATACTGTAAATAACTTTACAAAAACAATTGACAGACATATTTCCCATGTACTGTAAATATAATCATATATACACTCTTTATTCAGATTGTGTGTGTACACACACACATCCCCATCCACATGATGTATTACCAAGGCTTTCTAGGATGGAAAATATATCTTAAATTTATTAGGAAAAACAGTATTGATAAATCATACAATTTAACATGTTTTCCCTTGCATCATGAAGTATTGGGAAGAACAGATAATTTGTGCAGATAATGTATGGCTATTTTATTCCTGTTCTGCATTGTTCTACCCCACCTGACTTAGAACAACAACTCAGCAGATGAGGACTGAATTGTTTAGTAGTCTGCAAATGTGCTGAATTGAGCTTAGTCTCAGACAGCATCCAAGCAGAGTGTGCTGTTCTATTTTGCAACAGTCCAAACCTTGTGTACAGAAGAGCTGCATGAATTAGAGATCATCAAGCTGAAACATGTACGTATTTCACTTCTAAATATGGGTTTTGGAAAAGTAGCTCTTACCAGGATTTAAATAGGTGCTGAATAAAAGCAGGCCAAATAGTAGGATGCATTCATCATAAAATGGGGATATCAAAATTTGAGCATAATATAATGTGTCCATAACAAATCTTATAATAGAATACTATTTTAATTCAAGACCACGTTGGTTTAAAATATAGCTTATTGTAAATGCAAACACTAATTCCTTGTAATAGACTATTTAATAAAATCACTCAAACTAACCTTTAAGAAAGATTGGATAATACAATAAAGTTTTTAGATTCTGTAAATATTCCTAAGGATATTTCTTAGAATCCGAGTCACATACTAATAAATGATACCTTTAGATTGGCCATCTTTAGCCCAGTTTCCTCAGCAGATGCATATATTTTTAATCATCTGATTGTCAGTGGAAGAGATTTTTCTGGCTGCCACACTGACGGGCAGGTAATTGACAAAGCACTCCATGGATCTCTCTACATTCTTCAATTTCTTGCATGTGTACATTTAAAAAAACATGGCATCTGGTATAGGACTCTGTTCAATAAACCATACATTGTGCAGGTTGTTCTCGATATTACTGTGGAATTGGAGAGTTTTTGCACTTTTCAGTTCAATAGTGTTTTATTCTTTTCATTCCATTCATTTAGCTGTGTATGGTTGCAACTAGGGATATTAAATAGCGGTTAATTGAATGGTTGATTAACCACATGAATTCTTATTGGTTAGTCGACTATTCTATGGTCCCCGGCAGTGGAGCTGGCAGCCAGTGTGCTCTGGCCCCACTTCCCGGAAACCTCTCTCTCAGAGGCAGAAGCGTGGGGTGCCAGGCGGAAGCTGGTTCGTGAGGGGAGTCAGTTTAAAAAACTGTTCTCCTTGTGGACCAGCTGCCTGCCATCCCACACTGCTGCCTCCCATACAGAGGCAGCAGCTCACGGTGGCAGCAGCCCTTGTCCAGGGCGGGGATCTGAGCTCCGAGACTTGGTGCAAGCCAGGACTGGGCTCTGCTGTCTTCCTTCCTGGCTCCTAACACACTTTAAATGCAAAGCCGCAGCAGGAGTAGGTTCCAGACCCAGTCCAACCTGGGACTGAGCTGGGCTGCTAGCCAGGCTGCTAAAAAATTTACTGGCAGGGGCAGGAGGAGGAATGTGTGAAGTCTATAGCATTAACCTATAAGCTTTTGCTTATCGGTTAATCGACTATATTATTACATCCCTAGTTTGAACTGGAAAAAAGAGGGCTCTTTTCCTAATAATAATTATACAAGGCAGAGCCTCTCATATAATCTGGCTGTTTAGCACAGTGCTGGAAATCCACCTGACCTCTCCGGCTTGGAATGCCCCTAGTGTGAGGGACTCTGTGTAGCTTAAAAATGGTGTAGCCAGGCCTTGTATGATCTCTCACAGTAGTCACAGCTATACGGTACATATCAGGTATCAGAGTGCATGGCTACTGCACTCCAACTAGTCCCAGCTCATTTTGTCAATGCTGGGGCCACAGCTAACCAGGATAGTTTACAGCAGCCCTGAAGGTAGTGTAATTCTACACTATCCCTGGCATACAACAGGGAGCTTGAAAACTACATTCTCAGTAGAAACATCTGCATTCTATCCTTTGTATCTATTTATCTTTCTGGAAAATTGATATTATCAGAATGGTGTTTTGAAGCTTAATGTTTGGAGAGTGATTTGAAATGATTTGCAGAAAGAGTTTATATATTGGAAATTTTTTGGAAGAGGAGCTCATGCATCCAATCAAAATCTATCATGCTACTTAGGCAGATTATATTATGCACTTTGCTATGTCTATTCTCTCTAGTCTCCATGTTGTTTTCAGATACATAGCTGCATCTCTTTATGAAGTTTAAGGGAATTGCATTATGGAAAGTACTCAGAGCCTGATCTGTTATTGTTGCTCCAGTATCATGCTGGTTTCTGTTTCATAGACATTTAGGGATCTTGAGAGGTCAAGTCCCACCCTCCATACTATGGCAGGACAAAGTATACCTCCTTGCCTATTCCAGAGCTTAACTAGTCTAACTGTAAGAAAGAGTTTTCTCAATGCCTAACCTAAATTTGCTTTCCTGCAGGTTAAGCCTATTACTTCTTGTCCTAGCTTTAGGGGACATGGAGAACAATTGATCACAGGACTTATTAGAAACAGTCTTTAACATATTTCAAGATTGTTATGATATTGTTGGCTCAGATTTATTTTGAGATCCACATAACTTCCACATCCTTTTCAGCAGTACCAGTTATTCCCCATTTCAGCAGCTAGTTATTCCCCATTTTGTATTTGTACATTTGATTTTTCCTTCCTAAGAAAAGTACTTTTAACTTGCCTTTCCTTAATTTAATCTTGTTGATTTCAGGCTAATTCTCTAAATTGTCAAGGTTTAAAAAAAAAAAAAAATTCTAATCCTGTTCACTAAAGTGCTTGCAACCCCTCCAGCTTGGTGTCATCTGCAAATTTTGTGAGCATACTGACTATTCCATTATTCAAGTCCTTAATGAAAACATCAATTAATATCACACTCAAGACTGACCTCTGTAAGAGTTCACTAGATATGTCCTCCCAGACTGACAGAAAACCTTTGATAACCACTCTTAGAGTATGGGCTTTCAATCAGTTGTACACTCACCTTACAGTGAATTTTTCTAGGCCAGATTTCTTTTCTTTGCATATGAGCATGTTATGTGGGACTATGTAGAAAGCCCTTATTAACAAAAAACAAAACAACAACAAAGCCTCAAGATATATCAAATCTGCTGTTTTCCCCTCCATCCACTAAGCCAGTAACTCTATCAATGAAAGAAACTCAGATTTTTTGGCATGATTTGTTCTCACCAAACCCAGGCTATCTGCTCCTTATTACCATCTTATCATTTAGGTGCCTACAAATTGATTGATTAATAATTTGTTCCAGTATCTGTCCAGGTATCAAATTTTGGCTGACTGGTCAATAATTCCTCAGATACTCTTTATTTCCCTTTTCATGTTACACTCTAAATTTGCCCTTCTCCAGTCATTTGGGACATCACCTGTCCTCTAAGAGTTCTTGAAGATAATTGCTAACAGTGTCAAGATTGCTTCTGCTCATTCCTTAAGTACCCTAGGATGAATTTCATTAGGCCCTGCTGATTTGAACACATCTACATTAGCTAAATATTCTTTAACCTGTTTTTTCCCTATTTTGGCTAGAGATAATTCACCCTTGCTATTAATAAGGTGTTGAGCATCTAGTCACCATTAACCTTCTCAGTGAATTCAGAGATTTTAATTTTGTGTCTGCTGAAGAGCTTCTTGTTTTCTGCATCAAAGAGAACAGGGCAATTTATGCTATTTTAATACTGCAGGGACAATAAACCAACTTTACCCACTTTTATACTCCTCAATTGAATTTGGCCCAGAATATGTGCAGCTGTAGCTTGTATAAAACTGAGTTCAATCAATAGATTTAGGTGTAGATAAGTGGGCTCACCACTAGTACTTCCCCCTGTAGTTGGGCTAGCACAGTTGGCTCTTCTTATCTAATACCCCTAGCTGATAGCTGTGATGGCTCTGTGGTGATCTGCCTCTTCTTGTGACACTAGCCTGTTTTCAGGTCACTGTCAGGACCCACCCCTTCTAGGATAAGAGTGAAACACAGTAAAGTCCAATAGCCTCACATGGAGTCTTTGAGCCAAGGTCAGATTCATTACTCCTTACGTGGTAGATCTATAGGCTCATTGAGGAAAATGGCAGACACCCAGAGGGGAACCCAGGTCTTCCCTCTTCTCTAGCTTCTAGCTCAGGGACCTTGCAGAGAACTAGTAAGGCCTGTTTATTCAGGACATTGTCTGGGCCTGGGTTCCTCCTTAAGTTTCTTCTGTCTCAGCCTGTCAACAGGCCTTTTCCCTAGACTGGCTATGTGTACACTGGTGGGTTCTTGCGCAAGAACATCTAATGCAAGAGTTCCTGCACAAGAACTCTTTCACAAGAACATGTCCACACGGCCATGTGCTTTTGCACAAGAGATGTGCTTTTGTGCAAGAGCATCCATGGCAGTGTGGATGTTCTCTTGCACAAGAAAGCTCCGATGGCCATTTTAGCCATAGGGTTTTCTTGTGCAAGAAACCCCTGTCGCGTGTCCACACTGCCCTCTTGTGCAAGAGGGCTTACACTTGTTAGAAAAGAGCATAGCTTTTGTACAAGAAGCCCTGTCTTCTCACGCTTTACTATAAATCTTCTTGCGCAAGAGCGGGCGGGCCGTGTGGACACTCTGCAGGTTCTTGCGCAAGAACAGTCATTCTTACACAAGAACCCACCAGTGTAGACATAGCCACTGTGTACTTTTTTCCTTCCTTGGGCTTGATCTTACAACCCTCTTTTGTTTCCTCTAATTTCTGTTCCTCAGCAGAACACCCAGCCTGCCCCCACAGTATCTTGTCACTATTGAGACACACCACAGGAACTAACTCCCTACCATGTGGTTTTCCTTCTAGCTAACTCATAGCAGGCTCCTCACTCCTAAGTCACCTCGTTCCCAATTGAGCTTTCTTTTTGTAGGGCTCCATGATCATTGTCCAGCTGTAGCCAATAATTGAATTAAGACTCCCACTCAGGATGATCTGGGAAGGAGAGTTGCTGCCATCACAAACAAAGCTGGGCCTGACTTCCCTTAAGAATCATGCAGCCTGTGATATAGGTCAGAAGGGACCATTAGCTCATCTAGTCTGAACTCCTAAACAACATGGGTGATGGAGCATCACACAGTTACAAAGCTCATTACAAAGTAACTTTAATTTGACTAACACACTTCTTCTAGAAACACACACACTTGAGCTGAAGGAGTTGAAAGATGGAGAATCAAGCACTGTGGTTGGTAGCTTGTCCCAAGGGTTAATTACCTTCACTGTTAAAAAGTGTGCCTTAATTCTAATTTGAATTTGTTTGGCTTTCATTTCCATCCAGTGGCTCTTGTCATGTTTTTCTCCATTAGATTAAAGACCTAGAATTTTCTCCCAGGGCGTGTATTTATGCACCATAATTTAAGCTAAGATTTTTGTCATGGATATTTTCAGTAAAAGTCATGGACCGGTCACAGGCAATAAAGAAAAATTCATGGACCGTGACCTGTCCATGACTTTTACTATAAATACCCATTACTAAATCTCTGTTTCTGGGGTTTGCTGCCCTGGGGGCCCCCTGCTCCAGTGCTAGGGGCTGACTGCTCTGAGGCCCACAGGGAGCTCTCTCCTGATGGTATCAGAAGCCACCCTTTGGGCCACTGCTTGGGTGGTCCCTGGAGCTAGCTGCACCAGATGCCACTCAGCCAGTCTCGAGAAGTGCCCGAGCAGCAGCTGGTGCAACTGGCTCCAGTGGATGTCCAAGCAGCTGACCTTGGGGCTATTTCAGCAGCGACCATTGTGGCTGGCGTCAGACCTCTCTTTGGGTGCTCCTGGAGGCTCCTCCTGGAACCACTGCTTGGCTAGAGTCAGCCACACTGGTGGTTGCAGAAGTCCTGGAAAGTCACGAATCTGTGACTTCCGCAATCTCTGTGACAGAATTGCAACCTTAACCATAATCAAATCACCTCTCAATTTTCTGTTTACTTTATCCAAGCCATGGCGCTCTTTAAATCTCTCCTGAAATGTCTTTTTCCAACCTTCAAGTCATTTTTGTGTCTCTTCTCTGTCTTCCCCTCCCCTTTTTCTTTAAAAGGACATAGGCATGCCAGACCTGGGCATGATATTGCAGTATCAGTCACATCAGTGTCATCCCTCAAGAGGTAAAATCACCTTCTTGTTCATACATAGCTAAAAATCACATTCACCCTTTTCTGCAACAGCATGGCACAGGAGCTCAGGAGGCACTCTTTATAAACTCTTAAGACATGTTTCTGTCAGTTTCACATTTACATCCATTGTACTAATGTGACTGAGCCTCCAAATGTAAATAAATGTTATTTTGTTTTGGGATCACTGTTGGATTTTTTTTCATACAAATAGCCTAATTGACTACAACAGGCAATCTCACTTCATTTAAATTGCTGTTGACCAAGTACAGGCGATGGAAAATGTAAGAAATAGATACTGATTGGGAGTGTCTTTAAAGGTTAACTGGAATTCATAGGTACCGTTAATGATAGCGGATGCAACATAAAAGCTGAGTTAGCATTAAAAATGCTGAGGGATTTACAGCAAAATCTTGTGGGGTCGCTCCATTTTATTTAGTAGAAGTTTGGTCTAGTAACTGGTATTTACTGTTGTTGTTGTTTTTTACAACGTCGGTAAAATTACAATACTGGTCTCCACCCTGATAGATCCAGTTTAGACCATAAATCTGTAAATGATACTTTCGTTATACTGAATTTTTTCCACTGAGGCACCAGTTAAGCCATAATGACATACTGACTTTCTTAAAATTATGTAATCTGTGCTTTGAAACTGCTGCATTTACTTTTCACTGGAACACTGCACAATATTTTTATTTAATTCGCTGGAGGATTGTGTATCTGTAAAAATTTCTTCCTGCAGACCCCACTGGAAACCTTTCAGAAGTAGCTAGTCTGTCTGTCACTTGGACAGAATACATTATAGTGTGGTGTGACAAAGATTTTATAGTCGCATGTTATGGATATGTAGCAAAGCCACAAGTGAGTTACAGAAGTCATTTCCTGAGGTGCCAGCAAAACACAATTACTACACTTGGCTGCACATTTTTGCTAGGACATTTTGGAGACAGAAAATTATAGCTGGTGCATTTTTAAAGGTACATATAATTTGTTGGGAAGAACATGAGGTCCTTAGTTGCAGATATTAGAAAACTGAAATTTGCTCAAAGATAGTCTCTATATTGGACATATCCTTTTTAGTGATCCAGGAAAAATCTATTTCGGTTTTTGAAAAAAGCATGCAATCATGTATTTAAATTTTTAATTGCACATGCAGAGAGGGGCAGATGTAAAGACTCTAAGAACACATTACATTTTGAGTTTCTTTACCTCTGAGTACTTCACTTTGTAACCTTAATACACTTAAGCAGTTTTTCACTGCCATAATTTGTCTTAAATAAGGGTGCATAATTCAGAACGAAACAAAGGAGGACTTCAAATTATCTCTTCTATAATTTTCCTCCCAAATTAAAAATGTGGGTTCTTTTTTTACACGTGGGTATATAAATATAAAGCCTGGCATATGATGAATTTCAAAATTGTGATAAACAGGTTCCACATGATAAATTGAATTTATCATGAACTTTTGACTGCTGAACTCAGCAGCCTGACACATGAGAATGACATAGGGTAACATTTTCAAAACTGTGTAAATAACTTACATTTGAAAATGGTGCTTAAGAGACCAACTTTTAGAATATAGGAGGTTAAACCCTACTGACTTTCAGTGAGACTAACCCTCCAAAATGCCCACGACACTCTTGAAAATGGATTCTAGGAGCATAAGTTGATTCAGCACTTCTGAAAATTTTAACAACAAGAAAAACTTTAATATTCTAGAGGAGAGTGTAATGAATTGTAAAGGAATAAACACGCTGTGGTTTTTTCCTCCTGGGATGCTACACAACTAAAAATGGGGTAAAAAGGAATACGAGGTAGCCCTACATGTTTGTTAATGAACAGGATATAAATATTTATATAGTACAGCAACATGCTTGCATTATATGTTGAATTAATTGTGTGATATAGGAATGTAACATAGCATACATTAAATATGTGGAAATCATTGTAATGATCCAGTAGGGAGAGCTAGAGGGCAATATTTCCATCAGGCACTTTGGTAAAGACTGCACATTTCATCATTAATTAAAGCAAGGCATGACTACTATAATCTATACTTCTGAAGCACGCTTCACAATAATGACAAAGCTCTCTTACCTACATTTTGATTTGCATCAATTGCTTCCTTCAATTTTAATCTATTTACTTGCATATTCAGTCTGTGTGGATTCCTTCAGGGACATACTGCTTGGGACATTGTGCAACTGTTAGCAGAATGCCTGCTGAAAGAACCTGAATCTTGCATGATGGCCTGAAGGTTTAAAGACTTGGATTCAGTGGTAGTGATTATCAATGGTAGGTAAAGTGGGTGGGCAGGCAGCTCTTGGTGCTTAGCAACAGAACTATCCTTTTTAACTGGCATAACATTCTAATTTTGGCACAACATCTGCATATCCATGGTTTGCATGCAACTGTTACTTAAATCACTTAAGACAATTGTGTTTATTTCAATCCAGTGTCCTAGTCCCCTCCATTGACAATAGACTCATTGAACCTCTAAAGAACTTCCTTGAGCTATACAAATGTAAGTGTAATTTTACTTTGGGTTTATCTTGTACAGCTATCCTAATTTACCAAAATAGCTTTTCCTTGCATTTGGATGAATTTTTTATCCTAGTTTTTAGGAAAGGAAAACAGCATAAGTGGTTGTTTCTCTGGGAGACAGGAGTATGCCTCAATCTGAAAACATACAGAAATGTACTTTTAGAAATAATGAGGCTATTCATTAGATACAAAACTTGATGAGAACTAGGAAGTTAGGCAATTTTGTCTACTGATTTAAAATATATGATGTAGCTATGTTAAGGTTGCAAAGTCAAAAACTCAAAGTCAATGCAGCCTTAATTAAGCCCTCTTGTGCGTATGTGTGATGACAGTCTTTACATATTTCCCTTTTTTCCTACAGGACCCCTGCTTCATTCAGTGCACAGTATGGATGATGCTTCCTGAAGAGAGTTATTCTATGTTGATTTTTATCCTCATAATTCTGTGCATGGTCCCAGGCCTTATTTATTGCTTACTGCTCTTCCACGCAGCCAAGTAAAGAAATGGCAGGAAATCAGGCTCATCCCCAGCAGTCCCCAAAATGGAGAACACTCAGCCACAATATGGGGGATGGAGTATGCTCAGTGCCAACAATCTTCAGAGACTACAGATTACAAATTTTAACAAGTCTCACCTGAGCATGTGTAAACATTTTTTTCAGAGGATCATAGTTTGGCTAGAAAACGTATATCAGGCAAACTTCATGCTAAGTTTCAAGCATGCTAAGTTTCAACTTCATGCTAAGTTTCAACAAATTCTGTTAATGGTTGTAAGATTTTTAAAGCAGACAGACAAACAAAAAAAGTGACAAAATCCTCCCCCCCCCACTACTACCTTGGTTGCTTGTTTTGTTGGTTTTTTGTTCAGCTAAAACAGTTCACCCACTTCTGAGACCAACACCTCTAGCCTGAGGCAGGCATCTAGCATAGAAGATTTGAATCCAAACGATTTCAGTTTGGCAAAGTTATAAGCAACCGGAAACAGTATTATAAGGGGGAGTGTTAGGCAGCCTTAACAACAGGCAGTGACTTGTGTCACATACAGTAAATGTTCAGGCAAGGCTAATTCCTCGTGACAGGTACCTTGTAAGTAGCTGGGCTCACAGTACGGGGAAGAAATTCTGGGGACCTTCCCATCCAGGCCACAGAGCAGTTTTGGAGCCATTGGGATTGAAGTTTCCACTTACTCCCTGTTTTTTCCACAGTGGGGGTTATATGCAGTAAGAGGTCATCTGGACTTATCCCACATTTTTCTCCCTTTTCTCCTCCAGCTACCTTGGCCACACACTTTCAACTCGTTGTATGGCATTGCATGGAGTATGAATCCCTGCATGGCTCTCAATTCCTGTCCTCCTTGTACAGTGGTGCAACAGACAAGTTCTCCTTCCACAGCCATAGATAAGGAGACCAGATCTGCCGCCACAGAATACATGCTATCAGCTACATGACATACTAGCATCAATTTTATGTGCCACTTCATCAGCAGCTCCCTTCCTATTAATAGCATCCTGGTGTAAATGAAGACACTAAATATCTCTCCCTGAAGTTTGAATTAGCACCTACCAGCCAAATTTTGTGAAAAAAAATTACCTTCCTCTAATGTTTTTGGAAATTATGCAGCTCCTAGGAATTACATAGGAAATCAGATTCACTTTAACCTGTAATGAGAACTGCTTAAATAATAAAAACGAGGAGCAGCATACATTTTATTATAGACCCTGTATGAGTATATTGATTTTGTGCCAACCTCTGTTCTTCTCAAGAGTTTTTGTCACACAAATGAGGTTTCAGAAATGCAATGCCTGTATTTTATGAAATAAAATGTCCTATGCCATTTCAAGGCGACCTTTTCAATATTCGATATTTTGATGGGTTGGCTGTTTCATTACTAGAGGTCCTATTTAGATCTTGGCTTTGGCTCTCTCAGGGTATGTCTACACTGCAAAGTTAATTCGAAATAACAGCCATTATTTCGAATTAACTTTAATAGCGTCTATACATGCAAACTGCTATTTTGAAATTAATTTGAAATAGCGGACAGCTTAATTCGAATTTGGTAAACCTCATTCTACGAGGAGTAACACCAAATTCGAAATAGATATTTCGAATTAAGTGCTGTGTAGACACTTAATTCGAAATAGGGGGCCTCCAGCCCTTCCCAGGGAGCCCTGGTGGCCACACTGGGCACAACCAGGAAAACTTACTCTCCTCTCCTCCAGCCCCGGAGCCATTAAAACCCTGGCCACAGTGCCTGTGCCAGCTCCAAGCCTGCCAGCCCAGAGCCAGCAGTGGCCACCGGGGCCCCTGACCCAGTGGCCCCAAAACATGAGCCAGCAAGCCACTGGCAGCCAGCCCTCCACCGCTCCCCAGGAGCAGTCTGCCAGCTCCCAGGAGCCTGACAGGGGCTGGAGAAAGCAGACACCTTCCTGGTCCAGGGTGGAGATCATGGACCTTATTCAGGTTTGGGGGGGATGCCCCCAACGTCCATGATCTCCGCACTAGATGGAGGAATGCGGCCGTCTATGGCAGGATAGCTGCCAGCCTGGCCACCAAAGGCCACATGCAAACCCAGGAGCAGGTTTGCATGAAAATCAAGTTGGTCCGGCGAGACCCTGGGCCCTGAGCTTCCCCTTCCCCTTCTTCCCCTTGCTTCCCCCTTCCAGCACCCTCCTCCCAGGTTTCCCCCTCCCCTCTTCCACCCTCTCTCTTCCCCTCTCCCACCTCCTTTTCCCAGTCTCCCAGAGGTTCATCCCCAGTTTTGTTCAATTAAACCCAGTTTCTATTTTTGAACATACGTGTCTTTTGTTTGACATCAGGAAGGGGGGCTAGGGAGAGGTAAGTGGAAGGACGTCAGGGAGGAATGGGGCACGAGCCCTTGGTGGGGAGGACCGGGGTGGCTCTGAGGGCTCCTCGGGGTGGATGCTCTCCCGCAGGGCCTCCTGGATCCTGACAGCCCCCCGAGGAACCCCTCCCGGATGGCAGAGTGCAGCCGGGCTGATGGCAACGACCCCACGAGATGCAACGGCATGCCCAGGGGCAGCTCTGGCTCCATGTGGCTCCATGTGGTTCGGACACTCAGGGCACTCCAAGACAGGACTGCTTTGCTGTCCCTCATCGAGGTAGACAAGCAAGCGGGGAAACCTGAGAACTGTCTGTCCGGGGTGGGAGTAGGGTCCCTTTAAGCACGGAGCTCAGTTAGCCTCAGGCAGCAAGCAGCCCCACACACTAAGTCCTAACCTGATGCCCTGCCGGCACTGGTTCCGGCTAGCCTTAACTTCGGTTCAGGGTCCACTCAGTGTGGACGCGCTATTTCAAAATAGCAAAATGCTATTTCGAAATAGATTTTGTGTGTAGATGCGTTAATTCGAATTAGCTTAATTTGAATTAACTATTTCGAATTAAGATAATTCGAAATAGCACTGTAGTGTAGACATACCCTCAGAGAACACTTTAATTTATACAGTAATGTGTTACAATAGCACTAACTTTTGTTTTATTACTCAATGATCCCTGCAACTGTGCAGGAAGTTGGTCATGTCCTGGACAGCACATCACATATGCAACATGTCTGCATAAAAATGTGGACAAAGGCAGTTTCAGTCAACCTGAAACTATTCATGAATTTGACCCAATTGGAAAAAGGTTTTTCAGGGCTATCTTCACAAAACCATGTATCGTCCACCCCCTTTACAACCTTTAGGACAGTGATTAGGGCAGTTGGTTTTGAACCCCCCCTGTACCATGGTGTCTTGAACTCAAATGTTTCCCCACCCCCAACTATGTGAGTATCATAACCACCAGACTTTATGCTAATTTGGGGTGGGCACTCTCAATCTCTCCTATAGAAGGCTTTCCACTGTATATAAATAGTTACATAATTTGTCATTGAAGCAGGGACTTGAACACTGATTTCCTTTCCACCAGGAGAGTATCATAATTGCCTACCTAGTCTCTTCTCAATCACTCTTGTTAAAGCTGTTCCATTTTGTATTCTTACTGAAATATACATTGAACCAAAGACAGAGATACTAACTTGACTCACCTGGTGATTAAACCACTCACCTCAGAAGTCAGAGATGTAGATTCAAATTCCTCTTCTGTATCAGGGAGAGACAAAACAAAATTCCATTATGTGGCATCATACTGACACCCTCGTGGTGCATCAGCAGGGTTGGAACCTTTAAATAACAAAGAAAGCTGCTACTTGAGCTAATGAAATATCGATGAGGATCAGCTCTGAAAAGAGAATGATACACAAATTGCCACGGGGGTTCACACATACTTACTGACAACAGAGGAATGGAAAACAGTGCTTCACATAGGGTGGTATGTTGCAGTACCCATACCAGGAAAATATTTATAGCCGGTAGCGGTACACTAACATGACTGTACCACCGCAAGACCTTCCATGCAGAGTCTCCTCCACCTGTACAGAGCACAGGGCTGGGGGTGGTACAGCTGAATCAGAGGAGCTGCCAGCATCCTCCTTTCCCCACTGAAGTCCCGAAAAAAGAACGTGAACTGCAGGGCTCTCCTGGAAAGCACAGAGAGGAAAGGAGCAGAACTTGAGACTACCAGGTAGCCCCACACTGGCAGTTCCACTGTCTCGGCTGTGCTGCCCTTTATATCACATATTTTTCCATGTGCTAACATGGTAACAAGAAGAGAAAATGTGATTCTTTTAATGCATTCAGGATAATTCTCAGATTATAATAAGAAAATGAAATATTGAAACCACAGCCCTTCATATTATAATGTCAAGAAAATAATCATTTGGCCCTGATCAGATGAAATCATTTATTTTTATCTATGTTGAACAATTATTTTCCATTGATTTACAAAATGAGAATTACCTTTCAAGTCTGTAATATGTTTGTATTTCATCTTCAAAATGTCTTTTTAATGTACAGAGAATTAAAATGAATGACTCCAGATGTTTTAGGAACACTAGCCTAGTCAGAGATACCTAAAACAAAAAGTCATCCACAAAGTGTCTTTTAATAACATTCATACTCACAAGTACACTAAGATAGTGGACCAGGTCCTCACCAGGTTTAAATCAACATACTTTTGTATTAGATCTACCACTCATTTCAGATGCACTATTAGCCAAAATGGTGACCCTATGCTCTGGATGTCCCCAATCCAATGGTGGGTAGCCTGTGGCTCATCAGGGTTCTATGTGTAGCCCATGAGACATTTTGTTTACTGTTGCTCAGGGATGACAGATTCTGCTCATTTCTGTCTACAAAGTATTTCCCCGCACCAGTATTTCTAAAGTAACATGCATGCAAAGCACCTCATAAAGCAAGGTTAGTGCTGATTGCACACAACATTGACTTTGAGAACCATGCACTCCCTCTGTATTCAATCAAAATGCTGCTACAGTTCAGTCAGCACACCCCACAAATTCTAGGTACATAAGCACAGTTAGCAAAACTACCCTATTGTGGGAGAGCATCTCGCTTACGATAATCTTGCATTGAGATGAAGAAGGGTAACTCATGCAGCCCACTTACAAGTCTAGGTTGCCCATCACTGCCCTACTATCCAATTGCCAGAAGCTGGGAGTAGACAAGAAGGGATGATTGCCTCCTTCTCAAGAACAAGATCCCAGGGCTCATATTCCCACTAGTTTTCCTCCTTACTCCTGGCAGCCTCTCTCCTCCTCAAAAGTAACTACTAACGCCTTCCCTTGATACTCCCTCTGCTTTCTCCAGAATTTATACTTTCAGCCCTTCCCCTGCTGGGCTTCACTCTCAATTAACCCTGGCCCTACCTCTCTCTCACAGGTGATACCAGGGAACACAATTGGCTTCTCAGATTTTTTGTTTACAGGGCTAGTATGCGATGCACACCCTCATACAAACTTCCACTAGAGATCTGTTCTCTCTCACACAAAAAGGCTACGTCTAGACTACACCCCTCTGTCGGCAGAGGGATGTAAATTAGACGTTTCGAAAGTGTAAATGAAGCGGGGATGTAAATATCCCGTGCTTCATTTGCATAATCGCATCATGGCGCTGTTTCGAACAAGATCCAGAGTACAGGATCTTTCAAAAAAGTACCCTGTTGTCAAAAGAACTGCGTATAAACCACAGTTTCACTTTCGAAATTGCACTTGTTCGAAAGAGCACCATGATGCGATTATGCAAATGAAGTGTGGGATATTTACATCCCCGCTTCATTTGCAATTTCAAAACTTCTAATTTACATCCCTCTGCCAACAGAGGGGTGTAGTCTAGATGTAGCCAAAGCTTTAACATTCCTCAGTTATAAAATAGACCCATTACTAGGAACATTGCTTTTGAGAATGATTCTGTTGGGAGAGGTGACATTCACTACCATACCTGATTTATTCTCAGATCAGACAAAGGTACAGAGTCTAACTACATCCATGTTACCTAAAGTCCCCATGCCTTGAATAGAACTTCTTATTCTGCAGATCAAATTCTATTCATTACTAATGAGTCAGTTTGGAAAAAGGCATACTCTTCCAGGAAGTAGGCAAACTTTTATGTGACATGGACTTTAACCTCTAAGTATGTATCTAGACTTGCTAGGTGCTAGTTATAATATTTCAAAGTATCGACCTTAAAAAATTCAGAATACATGAACAAAAATGCAGGCATAAGCAACTGTAAAATCCTTCCTGCAGGGAAACTACAGTGGAAGGAACTTAGATTAGCCTCTAGATCAAATGGTTTCAAAAGATGCAATATCACTTTGGATTCATTTTAGGGTTTTCTTGGGGGGGGAAGGGGTGGCAATCAGGCTTTTCTTTAAAAGCTGTTGCATACCCTCAGCAATAGCCTGAAGACTTAGTAAAAGTCTAGATCAGTAGTTTTCAAACTTTTTTATTTAATTTCATTTCCAAACAATTTTTAATGGAGGTGCAGTCCTCTTTTGAAATCGTAGATATAATTTGTGGCATCTATGGACAACAAGTTGAAAATCACTGTTCTATGGTGATGACAATCTTTCATAGACTGCTTAGACATAGTCTGTGGATTACCAGAGATATCCACTGGCCTAGACAGAGACAAAAAGGAAGAGACATATTTAACAATGCGATAGTGGGTGGAAGTGATTGTGAAGTGAATTTGTGATACTCAGGAATGGGGGGAGGGAAAACAGAAGAACAAAAATAATGGATTTCAAGAAGGCAAACTTGAGCAAATTCAAGGAGCTGGTAGTAGGATCTCATCTGAAGCAAGTCTAAATGGAAAAACATTTTGAGAGAGAGTCAACAGTTTTTCAAAGAGACATTATTAAGGGCACAAGAGCAAATTATCCTAAGCAAATGCTTATGTACTCCACTTCCCTGCACCTCATCAGGACTCTTTCTGAAGCCTGGATATACAACTCTAACTTTAGGTCATATGAGCAACTGCAAGTCACCATGCCAAGTCCATGCTTTTCTTAATGTATACTTACATTAAATTAAAAATGGGATAAAGGATAGACCAGTGATTGAGTCATTCATCGAGATTTATGAGACCTGAGTTTAATTTCCTGCTCTGCCACAGACACTTCTTATGTGTAACACTGGGCAAGTCACCGAGAGCATATCTATAATACCCCATAGTTTACGCTATTGTGTGAATAACTGTCAACACCAAAGTGCTGCACTCTGACTCCCCCATCTAGATGCTAGTGGCATGAACTAATTAGGGTTGCCAGGTGTCCAGAAATCCCATCTTCTGTCCGGTAAAAAAAAACCCAGAAAATACCGGACATCTAAAATGTGGCAGGGACATTTTCCCCCTGCCACATCTGGCAGGGGCAGGGGGAATGGGGAGCACAAGAATTTAACAAGTTTGGTCTCCGGGGGTTATTTTTTGTTGCTTAACAAGTTTGGTTGGTCTCCCGTTGTGAGGGGGTTTTTTTTCCTCAACTAATTTTTCCTCCCGTCATGTTTTTGTGAAGGTATCTGACAAGAACTAATAGAACTAATAGCTGCCATGACTGCAGTCCTCTTCCAACAGGACTACATTAATGTGAAGTAGGCCCTTTTATTCTACAGTATCAAGATGGTGAGAGTCACAAAACAGGACTTTGGTGCTCACTGCTATTTACATCTTTGTAGTCCAAAGTGCAGGGGTGCCTCAGGCTCTCTATAAAATAGGAATAAGTAACACTTCACTTGGAGCCCATCTCTGAATTTGGTTAGCAGCGACTCCATGAAAATGTGTATTATTGTTTGATCTATGCCACAGCTGCAGCTTGCTTGCCATTAATAATGACATCCCATGCAGTTTCAAGAAAAAGAACGACCACACCCTTCTTCTGGATTGAGTGAGTCTATGACATGATTCAGATGTGTCATGGTAACATAAAAAAAATCAATGTTGTTCTATAGTTGTAGATAGAATCAACATGAAAACAAGAGTAGTACTCCACATTAATGCAACAGAAAGGAGACTTGGCAGTAATGTCAAAATGATTAAAAAATCATGAATCAGTCCTCCCCCACAATTAAAAAACAGAGATTTTAAAATCATAAGTGTTCTTTTTATGTGCCTTTTAGATTTTGAACTTTTAAGGGGTCGTGTTTCAAGCAATAAGGGTTAGAAAATTGCTTGTTGGTTTTTTTTCCCCATATAACAATATGCCCTAAGTGTTAGGACTTAAAGAGAAAGACCAAATACCAGAAAATTCACAAATAAAATTATGAGAATTGGCAACACTGGATGTTAGTGGTTCATGTATTCAGGAAGAAAGAACAATTAGTGGCACAGGACAATCCCTGAAGAAGAACATGCAATAATTGGCCTTTATGCATGAAAATGGGGCCTGGAGAATGGTTAAAAAAGTAACAATGGAATAAAACCAAGGCATCTCTTACTATGAAGTTCCCCCCTCTCCAAAGCATAAATATTTTCAAAAGAAAATAACTTTAGTTTGAAGCTGCTCTCTCTGCTTTGAGTATAATTGTCCTGTAGGGATCAGTATTGGACTCTTCATTACCATAATAATTTCATTGGCTTTCATAAAAAAGCATATCAGTGGCAAAAGAAATTGTTAATAGATCGCCTTCCTTTTCTGAAAGCACGCCAGGTCAGTTCAGCCACAGAATGAGTCCAAGAACATTAGAGCTGGAACAAAAAATAGATGTAATTATTCAATTTTCAATATAAAACTAAATTTGAAAGTTTCTGCAAAGAAATGCGTATTAAAAGCTAATACATTTAGAAGGGAAAAAATAAGGCAAGCGCCAACAACTTGCCTAAATCAACGAATTCTCAATTATTGTGGAAGATAGAAGGGGACAGGACAGAGAAATTGAAATACTTATCTGTGGGTATATGATGGGGATGGCTGTTCCATAACAGTAACAGTGTCTGCCACCTCTAGGCATTTGGTTCAAATCCAGGATAGAAGACAATGACTCATAATTATGATATGATGGTTATTCAATAGTGTATGTGAAATGGGTTGTGTAGACCAATGTTCATGTCAACAGAAATGGTACTATTTAGCAGCTTTTGCAATAGTTTCAGATACTGGAGGAACATGTAGATGAATCTACCCTCTCACCCTTCCACAGCAAGAATATGATGTACATGCAGGGTGGTTTGAAGAAAAAACTTTGGCTATGTCTAAACTGCTGCTTTTTTTGTTTTTCGGAAGACCTTTTTCTGATTGTTTTTTCGGAAAAGGCTTTTATGAAATTTGGCCCATCTACCTGGGGCCAAATTTCGGAAAAAACTCTTTCGGAAGAGCCCTTATTCCTCATAAAATGAGGAATACAGGGCTTCCGGAAGAATGCGTCTGCTCTTCCACAAAAAAAGGCCGGCAGAGCAGACGCGTTCCCTGGACACGCGGAGTTTTTCCAGGATACCTCTGTACCAGGAAAAACTCTGTAGTGTAGACATAGCCTTCCACTGCTCATATGTTCCTTGGCTATGGATGAATAGAGGACTATTGAGTTTGGGGAATAAGAAATTTTGAGTTGATCATCTTGGAGACTGAATTCACCTAGGGCCAGACTGTTCAAGCCTTGCTCACTGCAGTGAGAACTTACTCATGAGAGTAATCTTGTTGGCTTCAGTAGGTCTAATCATGAGTTGGTGCTCATTGACATAAATGGCCTAAATAATCTGGGTCAAAATGATTAAGATCTTTTTATCTGATCATAAAGAATTTAAAACAATTTTAATTAAACAATTTGGTTACAGAAGAAGCACGTTACTGAGTCAAATTCTTCTGTGGTGCAAATCACCTGTGTCACATAGGTTGTCTCTTTGCCCCATTACATATATAAGTATTTGCAATATGCCTTGAAGGCCAAATCCTGAGGTCCTTACTCTGAGTTTACAACAATTTTCCCAAGATCTTACTTAAGCAATATCTTCAGAAGGAGAATAAACAGTAGGCATTCTCAGCCTGTACCTAAGATAATACATAGACACACACGTCACCCTAGCCTCCCTCCACCCCACCCATTTTCTTGAGTTTTCTTTTATTGTTAACTTAAATCAAAAATGTAAATTTCATCCCAAAATTATTTGTTTGTTTGTTTGTAGGTTTTCTGCCAGCCCCTTTTCTTTTCCCCTTATATTACAGAAACACCCAGATCCAGTCTATTAAATTGTCCTTTATTTCAATGGTACCACTAAACCTCTAGTTGGATAATTATCAAAGCCATTATGTGAACATCTTTTCTTGTTTCACTAAATATTACTGTAAAGCTTGTAAAATGTAATATTACTTGTGATATCCATGACTAGTCTTTAACAAAAACTAACACATTTCCCTCAGACTACAGGGTTCATTAGTCCTCTCTTTATTGACATGTATAACTAAGTATCTTAAATTAGGTTTTTTTGCCATCCACACAGTGGGAGGTCTACTGGAGCAAACGCTCCCATCAGGTTCCCTTACTCTTCATAAGGAGCAGGAATACCAACACCGATGGGGGAGCCCTCTCAGTTAGAATTAGGGGGGTCTTCATCCATCTCCCACGTAGTATAGACATGGTCTAGCATCTGTAAAGATTCATTAAGCTGCAATCAGTGGCAAGGGGCATCAACATGAGTGTTGAGACTTATAAGTAAAAGACTGCTCTCCACATGGCTTCACTACAGATTTTTAAAATGAAACACTGAGACATTGGTGAGGAGGATTATGGAGAAATGATGCTGCATGCACAGCAATGGAAAAGGAATTAGGCCTAGTTTCTTTCATCTATTTTGGTGAAGTTAGTTGGACAGGGTAAATTGTTGAGAAATTTCCGTTAGGATTAAGTTTATGTTTTAAATTTAGGATTATATTTCAGGTTTCAATATGTAGCTAAATTTGAGGTTGATATTTTAGGCTTTAACGTATTCATGATACAAAGCCAAGAACCAGAACTGCATAACTTGGATTTTATTCTATCTGAATAGGAGCAAGTGAGAGTAAACACCTATACAACACTAATGTATGCCTTCACCAGACATTCATATCAGTGGACTCTTCATTTGCATTACATTAAAGTGCAAAGAAAAGCCACATTGCATTCAGTTTCAAGCAACAGCCAAGTCAGCCAAAGATTTGTTAAATGCATTTACATTGATTATATGCATTTATAGTCTGAAAATAATGAACCTGTGTTTGCTACATTTAACTTAGGATAAGTCCAAGCAAGAAAGGAATATTATGTAAAAATGACTAGCAACCTAAAATTGCTGTTTCTGCAAAAAAAATTTCTATGTAACTCTGTCTCCCCCCATAGCTTCATAATTTACTCCCAGTCCATAAGGTCCTTATTTTCAGTGATTGGGATGATGGATGGCTCGACTTCAGCTGCGGCCAGGAAAGATACAGTAATGTATCACTCCGCAGGAAAAACAATAGAAGAAATGAAGCAGCAGGACAGGATGGTGGGCAAAGGAGCCAGGGGAATTCTCGTTTGGTGAAAAAACCAGACAGCCATACTCTGGAGTTATGTAAAACACAGCATGGATGTATTGCTTTCATTGCGTGCATACTTATGTGAAAACTGATATGAATGGGATCCAAACCATGGAGGAATGGTAAAAAATCTTTTCCACTTGAATACTTGTGTTTTCAGAGAAACATCAGGTACATTAGATGTGCCACAGCTTTATTTCTGACTAGAAGAATTATTCCGTATTGCCCAGGTCCTTCAGGGCATGGGGCTGGCAGTGTGAGGGTACAGGAGTCAGGGCAGGGCCTTGGGGATGTGGGGAGCTTAGAGCAGGAGGCTGAGGGCATGGGGGATGCAAGAGTCAGGGCAGGGGTGAGGATGGGCTCAGGATAGGGGATGGGGTGAAGGAATCAGGGCAGGTGATTGGGTGGAGGGAGAGCTCAGGGGAGGGCAAGGTGGGCTCAGGGCAGGGAGTGGGGGTGGTCACGAGCTTCTCCTTGGAGGTGGCCCAGAGCAGTGGAGACCATGCACCACACCCACTAGCTTGTCCCCGGGGTGGGAGATCTGTGCATTCTGCCCACCAACATGTCCTTGGGGAGCTCGGGAGGGACAGCATAGGCCAGACCTGTCAGTGGTCTGAGGGGCAGGGGGAGGTCTGTGCAGGCCGGCTCTCTCCAGTCCTGGTTTGGGGGGCAGAGGAGGTCTGTGCAGGTCAGCACTCCCTGAGCCCAGTCCAGGGGCTGGGCTGGGGAGGCCCGCATGCTGGCCCTGGTGGCATTCCCCAGGCCAGGCCTGGGGGAGGGGGGGAGGATGTCTGGGGGTAGGGTCAGCATGCTGGGTAGCCTGGTGGTATTGAGTGGGGAGGTGTAGCTCTTATGGGGGTGGCAAGGCTCTTCTCCTCCCCCCATGGTCTGGCAGGGGCCTTTTCTCCTCCCCCATTCCAGTGCTGCAGCAAAGGGCAGAGGGGGAGGGGTTTGGAGAAGAGAGGCCACTTACCCAGTCTGGTGACTGGCAAGATGATGATCCCCAGCCCCAGCTGGCCACCCTCTCAGTGGTGTGGCTACCCCCAGTGATTACTTTGTGGTATCGCTGTCCCTCTGATCAACCCCCTCCCTATTCCAGGCACTTCCTATTTTCCTGGGACAACCAAATTCTGAGCTTGCTTTAGGTTAGGAGGTGTGTAAGCTGCATACTAAATTTTGTGGTCATGGCTCTTACCGTTCAGGAGGAGTTCTTGAACAAATGGACTCACAGACAGACGGATGGATAAATAGACATTTCTTAAATATATAGACAGATGAAGTGCTTGGCATTTAACTGTTAATATTTGAAAGTCAGTTCAAGGTTTATCGCTATGATATTTAGTTGACTCTGAAGTTTGCGTGTGAACACTACAGTAACCCTAAATCATTCTGTGACAATTACAACATTTACGTTTTACAGTAAGTCAATGTTCGACTTAAATCCAGTAAATCAACAATTGTACTGCCAAAAACTATCACAGCTCTTACAATAATGCACAGCAACAGACCTGTTAAAGAAAAAGAATGACAAACAACTTATTAAGTAGCACATTCTGTTTTATTTGAAATACAGGCACAATTACTCATTGAATAGTGGTGATTATGCTAGGAACTAAGGCATTAATCTGAAGGTTTTGGCAACATGCCTACCCAAAACAAATAGGAGAGGTCCAATACATATGTATATATGTATTTTAGAGAGTTTGTGTCTGTCTGTCTGTCTGTCCATGAGTCCATCCATCCGGCTGTGTGACAGTTCAAGAATTCCTCCTAAATGGTAAGAGCTAGGACCACCAAATTTGATATGCAGCTCCTTCTTATTCTAACATAAAGCAAGATGAGAGTTTGGTTGTGCCTGAACAATGGGATGTGAAGTGGAATTTAATTGTTTTCTATAACATGGAAAGGGAGGGGTCTGGTGGGAGGGACAGTTATGATCTGCAATGACCACAGAGGACAGCTATCCTGGGGAACAGCTATATTAAAGAGTGATCATGGGAGGGGGGGCACTGCACAAGGAAGAGAGTGACCAGTAGGGGTGGGGATCTCCATATTGCTGGCCTCCAGCCCACATAAGAGGCCCCTTTGCCTCCAAATCCTTCCCCCGGCCCTTGAACGCAGTGCCAGACTGGGGAGCCCGCCCACTAGCATCACCACTCTGGGGAGCCACAGCCAGCCGGGAGGGCTGAGTAGCACAGCCTGCCCCCACGAGGAGCTGCTGGGCAGCCCAGCCCCAGGTCCCTTCCTGTAAGGAGTCTCTGGGGGGGACTGGGCAGCCCAGCCCCAGGCCCTCAGGGAGGAGCTACTGGGGGGACCAGTCAGCCTAACCTTCCCCCACACCCCACTCATGAGGAACCACCAGCTGACAATCAGCCCAGCCCTGACCCTCCCCGCTCTGCAAGGAGATTCCCAGCTTCCTGCCCTGAGGCTCCCCCCTCCCCCCACATACCTTCCACCTTCTGCCTGAGCTCCCCAACCCCTACTCTGACACCTATACCCTCATCCCTACCCTCAGGCTCCCAGCCCCCTGCCCTGACTCCTACACTCCCATCCCATGCCCTGGTCCACAACTCACAATGCCGTCTCCTGCACCTCCCAAACCCCCTACCCCTGTCCTGAATTCCACTCATTCCCAAGTCCCTGTCTTGACTCCTGCACCCTCCACACCACAGCCTTCTGAAGGACCCGAGCAATGCCAGGTAAATCTTCTAGTTACTTATATATTAGAGACTTTTTAAATTACCACACTACAATTTTGATGGCCATTATAGTAAGCAAATAAAATATGTCTAGATATAGAGCCATAATCAAAGTCCAAGGACATTCTATCCTTCCATACCCATTTTAATAAAAGTAGAAGCAAATCCTGAAGTTCTGCAGGTTTTATATGTGTTCTAATAGAAGTGGTTTTCTACTTTCATTGGAAAGTTGAGTTGGCAGTCAGGAAGTACAACAACATGAAGTTTTGTCTGTTTATTACTGTCAGTGCTGGTAGTGCCACCTCATTTCCCTCAAGACACTATTCAGTTGTTTTCACTTGCTTATAGCTTTGCCAGATTACAACTGTCTGAGCTGATATTCTCCATTCCAGGTATCTGCCTCAGGTTATATTTTTTTTAAATAAAATGTTCAGCCATTTCTGAGGAGTTAGGAGAAAAGTAGATTGTTTTGCCCTTGTTAAAATATTCACAGCTTTTAACAACTCAAGTGCCCTGTGCATTGGAGCAGGAAGTTAACAGTTGGCAGTGGGGCAGCCTATGTGTCAGCTGTGTACATTTTGCTCTACCCATGAAAATCTGACCAAGTTATAATTATTTGACAAATCTCATTTAACTCACACTAATTAGAGACTTAGATTTAAGAAGCTAAAATCTCCAGAGTCTCTCTTCACAGAACATGCTCCATCCCCTTACCGCTGCTATCTGTGGCCAAACTATATGCACCATGTTCACACTGCAACTTAGCATACTCCAGTATAGGACCACAAGGGTGAAGCCAGACTTCTGAGAACTGGGGGCAGACAAATCTGATAAGCAGCGAAGTGTAGCGGGAGACATGGAACTGTCTGGGCAAAGGAAGTGGCACAAAGAGCCAACGATGTTGGACAATGGGACAAGGAGCCAGGAAGGAGTTATAGGACAGAGAATTAAACTGGATGAGGGAGAGAAACTAAACCTGGGATCAAGGATCTTGAATGAGGCAGTGATTTCATGTAAAAAAATAGTATCTGATCATGTAAATAAAAGTTGCGTCATAATGCACATACATATGGGGGTCAAATTATGGTTGCACAGACAACCTCTTATGGCATCTCTTAACTTTTGAGTGGTTTACTTTTCAACCTTAATAATGTGCAATTACATATCTGTGATGCACCTAAGCATACATTAAATACATACTTACTCACGTCCCAAACCTACAACTGGCTGCTCTTATACTCATGCAGAGCTCCAATGAGTGTACAACCGGGGTCACATTTTATCACATAAATAGCACTAATTCAACGGCAAGAATGTAAATGTAGTATAGAAAACCCTAAGGAATAAGGTTTTAACAGACAGACAGACTGTTCATGGTTGAGCTTTCACTGATCATCAGCAGAGGTCCTAACATATAGAGAGCCTGGGGAAATGCCCTTACGAGTTAAAAAAAATCATTTAGTTCCTTTGTGTGTGTGTTTGTTTTTACAAATATAATTGCTTATGGGTCATGTTCAAAAACTGGTAAGTGAGAAATTTAGACTAGAATGTAGGAATATCTTGCTGCTCTTCCTCAACTTACTTTTAATTGAACAGTCAAGGTAAACTGCAAATTATCTCCAACTCTCATGAATGTAACAGCCACATATGATTTTATATAATCCATGGGAAACATTCATTTGAACTGTATAAACACCTACTAGTATGTTCAAGATTATATCTATTTTTGTTGCAACATCAATATTTGTTTTACTCGTGGAACCATATGGGTTCCTTTAGTTACATTTGCAAAAGATTTGATGCTAAATTCTTTGATTAGAGAATATGCATTCTAAATGCAATATAGTAGGAAACTGGAAGGGGTAAACTTGTCTCCAATCTTTTGCATGTGTAAAATGTTTATAATGTTTGTGTATAAAATATTATTCAATATAATGTGATCTGACATTCTGCTAAAGTATTTTCAAATGTAAGATATTGTTTTCCTTCTCACATCTGTGGAAATCAGAAGGGCATTAAACTTGTGTAAATAAATAACCAGGTCCTAAAGCTCTAAATTACAGAAAGTTTGGTTATTTTTCCTTCTCTCTCTAGGTTTCTCATTCTTCTAGGAATTTTAACTACATCAATATTACTTTACAATATGAATTCCAATTGTTTTTTCTAAGAGATTTCACTTTAAAATCCATCTGACATTAACTTTAATTGCAAATTACTCAAAGTGTATTTTAAGAGCAGGTTAAATGTTTTAAATTACCATGGGAAAAAAAGTAAGAACTGAAAAAGGTCATAGAAAGATATTCAGTCCAACTAGAAGTAAAATATCTAGAGCAGTACAAGACTTTCCTGCTGTCGTTATCCCTATGAATGATATGGTAACAATAGCAAATTAGCAATTCAAATAGGAAAAGGGGGGAAAAGAATACATTTTTATCTTGTTAAGGTAAGTGTTCAAATACAACTGAGAGAAATTCAACATCAGAAAAAAAAAGAATTTGTAGTTGCTTACATTAAATCTTTGTATTATACGTCAGCAGCATCTCAGATCAATTCAGCCTCAATATACTCTTTAATAAATAAATATACATTCACAGTTAACTACACAATAAGATATACATGTACGGGCGTATCTAGACTACGCTAGATTTCGAAAGAGCATTGTGATGAGTTTCTGCCATTTGTGCAGTGATAAGTCTTCTCAAATGGACAAAGTCTTGCACTTCTTTGCTCAACACAAATATCTATATCTATATCTATATCTATATCTATATAAAATCTCTGTCTGTTTTCCCATGTGTGGGGATTGGTGGTGGACATACTAGAGGAGTTTTCCTCTCCTAAAAGACTGTAAATTGAAGACACATTAAGGTGTATCTAGACTACGCTAGACTTTCGAAAGAGGATATGCAAATTCCACGGGAATTTGCATATCTTCTTTCGAGCTCACTTTCAAAAGCAGCACTTTCAAAAGTGAAAGTAATTAAGACATGGTTTTGTTGGCAAACTCTCCCATTTGTCGACAAGCCACTTTTCCTTAAAAAAATTAGGTTTACGTGGCTTGTCGACAAATGTGAGGGTTCGCCGACAAAGCCGCATCTTAATTACTTTCACTTTTGAAAGTGCCGCTTTCGAAAGTGAGCTCAAAAGAAAATATGCAAATTCCCGTGGAATTTGCATATCCTCTTTCGAAAGTCTAGCGTAGTCTAGATACACCTTAATGTGTCTTCAATTTACAGTCTTTTAAGAGAGGAAAACTCCTCTAGTATGTCCACCACCAATCCCCACACATGGGAAAACAGACAGAGATTTTATATAGATATAGATATAGATATAGATATAGATATTGATATAGATATAGATATAGATATTTGTGTTGAGCAAAGAAGTGCAAGACTTTGTCCATTTGAGAAGACTTATCACTGCACAAATGGCAGAAACTCGTCACAATGCTGCCATGCTATGAAGCATAATAAAAACATATCTGAACATGATAAAAACATGCTCCAAAGTTCATGCTATTGTTTTTATATTATAGGCCATTTTTAAAGCTGTGTAATAACAACCCTCTGAATCTTCCTGCATGAGGATACAGTTTCACAGACCAGGAGAACTTGATAGGATAAGATGGTAGAAAACACCATACAATGGAGAGATCCATTACAGAAACAGCAAAGAAAGTATGAACACAGTTGGTAGAAGGTAAATGGATAGTGCAGGGAGAATGAAGAACTCCAGAGAACTGTTGAAGTCAATGAGACAAAAAAGCCAATCACCATTGTTGCTCAAAAACCACAATGGGGTGATGAAGGGAAACTGAACATATGAGCATAGAAATATTAATTTGGAATATGGAGCTACTTTCTATAGTTAAGGTGCTGAGTGAATGGCATTGGCCTTGTTTCAGTGAGGTTACTTAATTCCAAGAACGCCTAAGAGTCTTTTCCCCAAAAAGACAGAGGGTGAAGTCCTAATTCCACGAAAGTCAAAAGCAAATCACCCACTGATTTCAATAGGGCCAGGATTTTCCCCTAAGTATGCTACCGTAACTATTGCTATAAAACACCCTCCCTACTTCAAATTGCCAGTTGCTAGTTTAGGAAGAGATTTACATTTATACAAATGAACATTGATCCTCATCCACATTCATGGGTAATATTATACCCTATGAGCATAAACATTGCAATAATTCATGAACTAGTGGCCCTCCAATTATACTGCTTTAAATACATTGTCAACTAGACACAGACATAAATTCAGTGAAAAAATTAATTTAGCATGAAAAACATTTTTTTCTGTATCAAAAAGTAGTTAAGGTACAAATGTACTTTATGGAGATTGTCCTTTCAAATCCAGGTTGGTTAGGATTCTTCAACACAAAAGGTTCTTTTTCCTAACACTCTTCTATACACTTTTCTAGATAGGTATTGTGCTCTGAACGCTGCTGACTCAGTTTTCTGATGTGTGCAATTCAAAATGGTGAACAGCCAGCCAGGTGTGATATTCTGCTTCTGATCATATTAAAATGACTTGCCACTCTGAAAGGGTGTTTTTATGGGAAGATAATATATTAGAGTATAGTGACTATAACAGGTGGTTTGGAGGACTGGGTGGCTTTGTGATTAAAGTATGTGGCTCTCAGTCCCATTTGGTTGAGAAGCCTCAGTCCTTAAGGCCAGGAGGGTAGGGAGACCTCTCCTCTGAGCCCCAGACCAGCATCTGTGTTCATCAGCCCCTGAATGGATCAGAGTCTCCTAGCAAGGAATCAAATTCTGCTGTTCTGAGCTAGTTCCTGTTAGCCTACTCAGTTTGGGACATGGCCCCTATTGTCCAATTTGCTAGGCAGCTTGCTTTCCACAGGGTCTGTTCCTGGGCATTAGGGAGGGTGCCTTGCTGTGGCACCACACTTCTTCATTAGTAGTCAGCTTGTTTAAGATGTACTCAGTGAAAAATTGATCTGTGTTGGAACAATCCAATGAAACGTGTATTTGAACCCAAATGCTTTCAATCTGTCTTTTCTTGACCACTGTTGTCTGAATGATCACATGGATCACTCACGATGGAATAGTACCATGTATTGGTAGTGGCTTATTCTGTCGGTCTGATACTATCGTTCTCATACACTCTTGTATTTTTAAAGGGAGAAATAATACAAATTAAGATTGTTTTCTTTTGTCATGTCGATAAAATAATTAAAATGCTCACCCCTTACACCTAGAAAACAGTGGCAGTATAAATTGCCTTCTTGATGAGCACATTAGCTGAAAGAGTTCTGTCCTCCTGCTATGCAGAATTAGTTTATGCCTGTATGGGGGACCAAACCATTGCAACATTAATCCTCAACACCAGTGGGTGGCATATTAATTGCAGTATTGTTGGTTTTGCTCTTGTCTGAGTAATGTCCACAACTCAGAGTTGTCAGGTTGCATGTTCCTTTAGTTAGAAATAAAGATTTTAGATTATCAGGAATCCAGGGTTCCTTCTGGCATTGTCTCCTTACTGTACATATCTTGCTATTAATTAAAAATATGCTTGGCAGGCAATACATTGGTGGAATTCGTATAAAGTGCCAATTAACTCCCTTCCTCCCCTGCCACAATTTGGAAAAAGAAAATAAGGGCCTTTCAAAAATGGGCTGAAAAATTACTGAACATTCAACACTAAATATCAGGATATTCAGACAGTGTTGTCTGACTTGACTCAACCACATTATGACTGAATGTCTGTCTCATTTCTAAAAGGAAAGTTTTGTAAGTACACATATATTTATTTGGGAAAAGTCCAAAGTAAAATATGATAGATCTTATAAATATGATAGCAAAGAAATATT
Organism: Rafetus swinhoei; assembly: GCA_019425775.1. Taxonomy (NCBI): domain Eukaryota; kingdom Metazoa; phylum Chordata; order Testudines; family Trionychidae; genus Rafetus; species Rafetus swinhoei. Next base: position 180,196,482 of record CM033437.1, on the reverse strand, counting down.
GTATTTGCTGCTGCTACACACATTTACTATATTTTACTATGTCTCATCAGATTTCAGAAAAAAAAATACTATTAGCCTATTTTATTATAAATTGTGTAATGAGACAGATGACTTGTTTTATAGCTCTAGTAATCTTCTTCATTTCTACTTTCCAAAATAGTGTTTTTAGTCTGGTACATTTATGGAATTGAACTGCACATATTTCAACACCTCAATCTACTAACACAAAGATTTTTCTTTTAGTGCCTTTCTGTTTAAGGAAGAATGAGTACTTACTTGTTGAAAATCTTGACACTATCTTTGTTGCATAAATTCAAGTTCTAATATAATAAGGTGCATTACAACAATCTGAGCTCTAACAAAACATAGGTAAGTGTCCCAATTATATTCTTTTTTGGGGAAAAGACAACATACAGAAAGGAAAGTAAGAACACAGACTGGACATTCTATTTCTTTTAGTTGCAGACATTTTGTCTATTGCGCTGCAAAGTATCCTTTTAAAATGCTATTAATGATTAACTGCTACAGCTATTGCTTTAGTTACAAACCATTTCATTCCCTGAATAGTTAATGAGAACCTGCTTATATCATGTATATAAATATGATGATATATATAGACAAATGAATGTGTGTGTGTGTATATTCATTATATATTCATTTCTATAGGAACAAATTGTCTCCATTTTCATTATGGATGTGCCTCAAAATATGGAAGATGAATACAAAAATGCTGATTACATAAATACCTCAAAAATTAACTTTTCAAATGTTTTCACACTACATTTAGATAGTCGAGAATTATGCAACTGAAATGTTTCCATTGTGTTCTAATTGACTTAGAACAGTTCATCTCAAATGCAAGGCAGGAAAAGGACTTCCTTATAACCATGAATGCCATAGTATATACATTTAGGACGTTATTTATTATTTCACTTAATCAAAACAACAATTATCGAATGAGAGGCTAGAATAAGGACCCTTGAAGCTGATAGGTATTTAGCCATTTCTCCAGCTTTGCTTTAGGGCACACAGATGGACTCCCACGAGCCCTGAGACACTGAACCTTTTTCTACCTGCAGGCCCCAAAGCAGGTGTGCTTTGCTGATGATGCAGCTCCAAATGGAGCGTACCACAGGTGTTGCTAATTAAGAAAGCTATGGGAATATAAAAGAGCTCACATTTTATTGCTGATGGTGGAGTGCCAAAGGTTAGTGAAAAGCTGGATTGTCTGCTGGCCCAGGGTAGATAAGCACACAAAAGGGCACAGAAATGAATTTGAATGCAGCCACTTATCAGTATGCCTTTTAAACTTCATTATGCGGCATATAATGGCGTGCTTTTAGCTCTAAAATTGGACATCCTTTTATAAATCCACTAATTTATTAACATCAATTTGTGTCACCATTTTAGTGGTTCCTCTCATTTCTTTAGTCAAGAAGTAGAACATCAAGTCAGCATTAGACCAATGCCAAGTGGCTATGATTTTCTTAAAACGGTTATTGTGTGCTGCTCGTATAAATCTGTATTTTGTCCAGATTAGCCATGATGCTTTTTCCCCACTATCAGAAGTTAACCTCATGTAAAACAAAGGTATTTATAGGTTGTAATAAACTGTTATATAACCAGAGCTCATTGCTATAAACATACAGCCAATTATTATTCAGAGAAAAGACACTGATATACCTTGCAGTTAAATATTTGATATGGATGGATATTATGATAAAATGGTGAATATGAACAACAAGTAATACCAGATTTATTTGTTTATGATAGATGACTTGGTAGCCTTTCTACTAGATAATGGAACATTAACAATAATTGCCTTGGATTTATGTTACATAATAAGACAAATTTAAGAGTATAATAAATGTTTAAGGTGGGTAAAAGTTTGCTGTCATACATGTTTATGTATCTAACTAAGTCTACCTTCCAAAGACTGTTAGTCTCCTCCTGTCTTGGGCCTGAAGCAGTAGGAGTTTAGGAGATGTAAAAGAAATGAAGCATATGTTCATTCTAGCTATAAAATCCTCAGTGGACATCTGATGTAGAAAGCTTTACAGGAAAATATTGATAAGATTGAAACTACATTTACAGAGAGTGTGCCACAAAAATGTCAGCACCAAATTCTAGAAACAAATTATTTGGAATATACGTGTGCCAGTCAAGTAGCTGGAATAATAATAACTGTACTGAAAGAAAGACTAAGACCACCCTGGAGGTTTCATCACATGACATAATCTTTGATTAATTTTTAATTCCTAGAGACTCCAAGATAATCCTGCTCACAAGAGAGGATAAATTGTGAAAGCTTATATCTAGAGCTGGGTGACATTTTTCAATCAAAACTCATTTTCCTGGAAAATACAGATTCTGAGACATAAACATTTTGTTAATTGACGTGGTTTTTACTTAACTGCTTTGGTCAAGATAAAAGGTAAAAGAAAAATCAGGTTTTGATTGACATTTTCTAAAGGCAATTTAAAAATGAAAGTCAAACTGATTTTTCAATTCAAAATTACTTTCATTTTTAAATTGCCTATAAAATAAAATAATTTAAAACCCGTTTAAATGCTCAAAATCAAAACAAAATGTTTCATTCCAACTGAAACAGTTTTTTAAATTGCCAACAAAGAAAAATCCTTCCCAGTTCTATTTAAAATATAACCTCTGTGTTGTCAAGTATTCTGTTGAGCCTCAAGGAAGGAGAACACAGGAAATTCTTGTAGAAATGTAACCAACAGTTGCTTGCATTGCAGCATCCATCAGAGCCTATGGCTTTTGTGGAGTTAGGCTCTATCACCAAAGCCAGGGGACTTACAAATAGCTTTTCTGATGACACTTGATATCCTTCACCAGAATATTATTTTAAAAACAAGAAGATCCAGAACTAAGATATCACTTCCAGGACAAGTCTGTTCCTTTGATTCCCAGTTTACACTTCTCCCCTTCTTAAATGAATACCCTGTTAAAATAAGGCTAAAGTTAGCTGGATGAAAATGTATTTTGTTCAGCAAATTTATGTTTGAATTTCAGATTTTAAGGGGTTTTGTTTTTTTTTTTTTGTTTGTTTTTTTTGCTGGTATGAATGGGTATCAAATAGTCAAATCCAAAATAAATCAAGAAACTGATACTAATAAAGATGGAATTTAAAACCAACTGATTTAATGAACTGATCCACAACTCATTTCCAAATACTGGCTTGCACTGCTGAATACTATTTTGGACTATCTGACTATCACTACACTCTACAGTCACAAAGGAGTAAAAAGGCATCAACTCAATAACACTCTTGGTGCTGCTCCTAGGGTACAAAGTAGTCTTAAAGCTGGCTTAATTGACTGCCTTTGGATTGGATTCCTCCAGTATTGAGGTTCCTCAGGTGATAAAGCCAACATAATCACTCTCTCCCTGCTCCAGCTCAAGGGCTATAATGCAGCAAAAGGGATTGTGGCCAGAAAGCTGCTATATTCATTTGGTCTCTTAAAGCTAGGTGTGCCCCACTGACCAGAGCTGGCACTTATAAGACTTATTGACCATGTAGCCCAAGAACCAGCTTTGAGATCTTTTTAGTTCTCAGGACACGTACACTGTTCATACCATTTGCTCAGCCACCATCTGTGTCTTTTAAAGAATAAATTATTGCAGTTTAAATATGGTAAAATATGTTTTCTATGGGAAGAACTAGATTTTGGAACTTCAGTTTACTTTTCATGTCCTCAGATTGCAGATACATACCTGCAGACAATATAGTATTCACAAATTTTTCCAGGCAGTTTGTCATCTAAATACCTTGAGAGTTTATAGGTGGGCACTGTGCACATTCAGGTAGCTAGATATTTAAGTGATACCAATTATACCACAAATTAAGTGGATACAAAAAGACTTTTAACATCTGTTTGTCTTTTGGGGAAGGTTGCTAAAAACTTCTATTCCCTCCCAGTGATCTAGATAAGATCCCAAAAGTAATCTACACATATTTAAACAGTACTACGTTTCTCTCACTGAAGCAATCATTGCTCTGTACTACCATGAGATGGCAGACGTGAGTAAACACATTCCCGCTCCCACTTTGCATTACTCAGGAAATACAAATTATTTGGGGCAGGGGAGGGAGGGAGGGAGGGAATCCTATAGGCTTCTTAGAAGAAGCACATGGGATCTTTTTAAGGGAAAAGGCAATATGCCATGTTTATTGAAAATACAAAGTAAAGAGCATATTAATTTATTTACACACACACACATTGTTCTGTTGATGTTATAGTTCAGTTTGTTGCTTGCATTACCCTAGTGGCCAGCTAGGCGTCTTATAATCATATGATTCTTATAAGCATAGCATAATCACACCGCTACTGAAGTCATAGGACAATTCCAGGCTCAAACCATATCAATGTCACTCAGACCTAGTTCCTCAAAAAAGTTTAGGCTCCTAGCTCCCATTGGTTTCCCTGGAAGTTAGGAGATTGAATACATTTAAGATCTCGGCCTGAGTCCTTCACAGCTCTACAGTACTGCTAGGCACAGATGATATTTCTTGAGGGATCTATGGCTCCCTCAGATGTAACCAGCTGTCCCGGGAGCTTCACAATGGCCCACATCCACACCTTGTGCTGGGGTGGAGCCCTTGACTTTTCTCTACCAACCCTACCCAATGGTACTTGGGTTACTGGAAGATGACATAAGAGTAAGAATATCTCCTCACTTTCCAGACAGCTTGGGGGACAGCAAGAGAGAATTTGTGGGTTTCAATGCTGACAAGAGTGAGTGCTTATTTTGGAACCATTGTTCAGGGAAGGGTCTGACAGCTCACCCATTAGGTTAAAAGGTCAGAAATGCCCCCTGCTTGTTTGGTTCAAGAAACCTTGAGAGAAGCCATTGCTAAATATGAAGTTTAAACTGTTTTGAAGCTCAAATAGTCAAATGCAGCCAGAAAACATTCAAAATGGTGGCCACAGGCAAGCCTTGTTTAACATTCTAGTTTAGCTTAAACTATCTCTTGAGGAACAGATCATGCACACAGAGAAATTAAAAAAAAAAGAGAAATAACTTCAGCAGGGCTGAAGTGAGTAGCAGCAATGAGGATCCCTGACAGATGATCCTATAGGAACAATACAGGGGGTACTAGAGATTATGGTGGAGTGAAGACAAATGAGGAATCTCAAAACAAAGAGCAGGACAAGCTTTTAAGATGTATATTTATATTGGTAAATATTTGTTAGACTTTGGGTGCTGAGTCCATGAACAAACAACACATCATGGAGAATGCTGCTTGTAAAGCTGATTGGGCTGGGTAGAAATTGCTCATTTCATATGTCATTTGCTGTAGGAATTCTACAAAGTCAGCAGCTTTAAAAAAAATCTAATGAATATTGTTCCAGGATGAATTCCAGCTTTGATGACCCACTCCCCTTTATGTGTTTGATCTGCATTTTTGGGTGGTGCATTTTATCCACTTGTACCTCCGGAATCTTAGCTATTTTGATCAGTGCCTCTTATGTATTTTTATATTATTTATGCAGTCTTGTAAATTTATGGTGCTTTACAGATATTTAACAGAGCAGTCCAACCTCAAAGAACATCCAGTCTAAATAAGACAAATAGAGACGGTGATAATAATAGACAATAGAGCAGAAGAGTGATGATGGTGAAGGGCTACAAAAATAATGATCATGTGATTTCATTTTTAGAATTGTGCATGCCTTGTGTTCTGCATTTTATTTTAATTTGATTTTTAAATATTTATGCTTCTAAGAGAACTAAATACTTTATTATTCTATAATGACTTGGTTGAGACAAGGTCAGTCTAAAAGAAGGCTAGTACTATGCCCAGATTATAATGGACAGTGATTTAGATTTCACAGTAAGCTATCTCAGTGTGATGTATAGCCAAACTAATGTTTCTTCAACAGTTCCAGCATCCTTGTTCTACTATATTCCATAGTGAAATCTTTTTCTAGCCTGCTGCCAAGTGCTAATAGTCTGTAACAAATTTCAGAGATCCAGACACGACATGTATTACATGTCTTTTCCATCTTTTATCTCAGCAACAGTACATTCATTAGGGGATAGAAGGAGCAGCAAGCCCTTTTTCTTGCTCAGAAATAGTACTGTTTCACAAACTGACAGTGAATGGAAAATTAGCAGTGAATGGCATAATGAATGCACTCATTGCAGTTGAGACTTAAGATCTGATGCATCAACACAGGCCCCAGGCTTGCCCCAGTCACTGTTTTATACTATGACTGCAAATGTTCCTGGATTCAACTGTCATTATGAAGGTGCAAAAGTCTGACAAATAACACTTAACGCATTACTGAAACGTATCTCTAATTACAAGCGTTTTTATAACTTCGCTTTAGAAACTGCCCAGGTTGATACATTTAGGAGAAATTTCTTGTTCTTAGCTGCAATGCTAAGAAATTCTTTTTGTTTTTCTGTGGAGTGTATCACCAGAAAAGTCTATTTTATGTATCCAAATCTTGCTGATAGAAATCATTCTTAGGAGCAGAGTAGGGTTGCTAACTTTCTAATTGCTGAAAACTGAACATCTTTGCCCTGACCCTTCCTTCACATTTTCCAGCGAGGTCCTGCTCCTCCCCCTAAAACACCTTCCCACCCTCTGCTCTCTCCTCTCTCCCCCTCCTTCTGTTGCTCACTCACTCACCCCCCGCTTCCAAAACTCACTTGCTACCTGCAAAGTCAGGCTGGGAGGAGCTGACATGGAGCTTGCCTGCCTACCTAAGGAAGGCTGAGGGAGGGGTTGTTCCGTAGAACAAGGGGCTAGAGCACAGTGGGTCAAAGCACTGAGCTGGGATCAGAGTGGGGCATTCAGTCCCTGTAGTGAGGGGCTAGGGCAGGGGCAATCAGGGCACAGGAGGTGGGGGGGGGTTAGACAGGATGTCGCAATCCCTGGGTAGTGGTACCTACCTCTTGGAGCCTGGTCCAGAAGCCAGCCACTGCTGCTTGTCAGGCATCAGCAGTTGAAACGAGAGCAGCTTCTCCATGTGGCTTCAGCCCCAGCTGGTGCTTTTCTTGTCTCTCAGTGGCAGAGACTGGTCAGTGTACGTAACTGGACTTTTAGCATCCCGGCACTGGGGCTGACCAGATGCTGCCAGATTCCCTTTTATACCAGACATTCCAGTCAAAAACTGGACACCTGAAAATCCTAGCGCAGAGTTAATTCCTTCCAGATACACCTACGAAAGCAAATTAAAACAGTGCAGGATGCCAAAATAGGTTGCTTCTATAGGGGACTGAATAATTTATCTTCACATTACTCCTTAGAGACAACACTATTTCAGAGATGGTGAAATAAAAACATCAATAAAGTGGGGTCCCACGGCCACACAGAATGTTAGTGTCAGCACTAGGGCTTAAAAAAAAACAAACCAAAACGATTGAGCTTCTTGCTGCCAGCTTTGTTGGTACTTAACTTGACAATGCTGCCTCTCTAAAATTGATGCTGCTAATTAGCACTTTTGGAACCAAGAGCTTACTGCAAATGCTCCATCACATGCTCATCTTTATTTTAAAAATGTTCCCTTTTAAGTTTAAAATAGTAAAACAAATTCCCCCATTAGATTGTGTAGCCAAGTATTCTGCTTCCTATCTTTTTGCCAAATCTTCTTTTCAGAGATTCAAAGCATAAGGTATGATGTAGGGTTTATTTGGACTGCCATCTGAAATTCTACTATTCTCTCTTCTCTGTATCTCAATATCTAAATAGACAATGCAAACATTGTATCGCTGATGTCCAGGATACCCCAAAGAACTTCAAGTTTAAATAAGACAAACACTGACGGTGTTTGTAACAGATACATAGTGCTAGCAGGATGGTAGCAACTTGAGACACAAAGTGGGTAATATCAATTTATTAGACCAACTTTGGACAATTTTGGGGACACTAGGAGAAACATTTAGGCTAAGTGATAAGTTTACCAATTACTTTGCATCTTTATTGAAGGAACATCTATGTCTCAAGGAACATCTATGGAAAGAGGTGTACTGTGCATGTTGAGGCGGAAGGTCATCCATCTGGGAGACCTGGACCCAATCGTGGCTGGATTTGCTACCCCGGGGTTTCCAAACTGAGCTGGAGCCATTGATGGGATCCACATCCCGATCCGCGCACTGGAGCATCGAGTGTCCCAGTACATTAATAGGAAGGGCTACTTTTCTATGGTACTGCAGGCCCTGGTCAACCACCATGGACTATTCACAGACATTTTTGTCCGGTGGTCAGGCAGGGCACACAATGCCCATGTGTTTCATAATTCCAGCCTGTGCAGGAAGCTGGAGGCGGGCACGTTCTTCCCCCACTGTGAATTTGCAGTTGGGGACATGCAGGTGCCACTGTGCATCGTGGGAGGGACGTGGCTTAACCCCGATGCTATGGCTTATGAAATCCTATACCAGCCACCTCGATCCCAGCAGGGACCAATTTAATGCCCACTGGGCCCAGATTCAGGTGCCTGCTGACTGCCTTAACATGGGGGAGCACAACATCCCTAAGGTGGTCGCGACATGTTGTGTCCACCACAACATTGTGGAGAGGAAGGGGGGAGGCCTTTGTCCCAGGGTGGGAGGCAGATGCTGGCTGTGAGGGTTGAGTGTTCAAGCAGGTGAGAACAGATGCCAGCCGCCAGGCCCATCAGGCCAGGGTGCGCATCTGGGAGACCCTGAGGGACAGGTTCTCTCAAGGACCCCAGTAACTCTCCCCAGGGCCTCCCTAACAGGGGCCTCTGGCTTGCTATCCTATCCCTTCCCCACCTCAACCTCTCCCTTCGCCCCTTCCCTGACCTCTCAATAAAAACACCTGTTTAGTTTCCCAAAAAAATGAACTCTGTATTTATCTTTCATTACAAACAGGTGGGCAGAGGGAGGGGGGCTCATAACCTGGAGAGGGAAGGGGGCTCGGAGTGGCATTGGGGCCAGCTAGATGTGCCACCTGGGGTGTGGGGACCTCGACGGGGTTCTGTGGGTCTGGGGACCACAGGAGGATGGGCAGAAGGGGGAGGCTGGAGCGGGGTCAGGGATGACAGGAGGGCAGAGGGAGAAGGCATAGGCATCACTTGGGGAGGGGGCATGGGCATCACCTGGGGGTGGGGCATGGGCATCATCTGGAGAGGGAGCAGAGGCATCACATGGGGAGCAGGCAGAGGGGGAATGGGCATAGCAGGGGGAGCAGGTGGGTGGAAGGCAGGAGGAGCGACAGCAGGCGGCTGTGACATGATGGCACACATGCTATTGTGGAGGCAGGAAAAGGGAATAAGGGAATTTGTGTGCAGCCATCTTGGTCTTGTTAACAAGAGAGCAAGAGTCAGGCTAAGTCTGTGGCCTGACAACGCGAGATCTGTAATTAGACGCTGCCTTTGCCTCTCGCCTCCATACAGAGATAAGGATAGAATGCTGACTCTAGCAGGGACCTTGAGATAAGGAGCATCTGGGTGGAACTAAAATAACTGTTAGCCATTGGTGTTTGTAATGGGAAGGAGACTAATTGTTATTATTATTATATCTAATGAACAGTAAATAAACTGCTTCATAATTGCTTGTATTCGAAGATCTGCCTCGGAGGGGGCTTCCCCCCCCGGCCCCCATCCGAACCAGTTTTTCCCTTGCTGCAGCTCGTAATAAAACTGCCTCTGGCTACTTGTTGCTTACAAACTCAGAGTGAGGACAATGTTTTCTTCCACAATTTGGTGCCATGACTCGGATGGCAACGCCCGATTGAAGACAGCGACGGCGGCTGCGGACCGTCCCCCTTCACCCCCAGGGCGCCAAATGAGAGGTAAGAGACCTTTTGAAATCTCTACTGGGGTGTGGAGGAGGACTGCCTGTAGGGTCGTCTGCTTCTTCTGGGCTCACGCCATCCGAACTTCTTGAATCTGCAACAAGGTCAGACGCAAGGTGGTTCCGGGTTGTTTTGTTACCCCCGAGTAGGCCTAAGGTTATGCAGTGCTGGGAACTGCTGTGGTGGTGCCGCCCCGGGTACGGGAAGAAAATTGTATTGTGTCCGGACATAAGGCACCTAAGTTTATGCAGTGCTCGGAACTGCTGTGGTTCTGGGGAGAACAGTCATCTAAATGTGGGAGGAAAATTTCTGTGAGAAAAGCATGCTGAGTGTGAATGTAATGAGTGGAGTGTGAATGCTGCTGCCCAGGTCTCTGAGAAGTAAGCTGATTCCAGCCGCACCAGGGCTCTCCCACGAGGGAGTTCTGAACGCAAGGGGGGGTCAGCCGAACCTCGAGACCGAGCGGATATGTGAGGGAGTGACGACTCCCCTTATTTCATGAGCTGCTGATAAGGGCTGACACTCTAGACCCAACAGACCCCTTTTTTGGAGTGTGTAGATTTAGTTTCCTATAAGCCACTGAACGGACGGGGAGTGGACAGGATACTCCCCTGAATGACTAAAATGGACGGGGATCAGTCTAAGCATACCCCCACACCGCCGAAAGGCACCCCTGCGTACTACATGTACATTCATCATGGTCCAAGGACCTGTAAGCATTTGACAGATTGACAGAGAAAGAAATTAAAGCCCTGAGGGCTGAGATTGAAGCTCAGAAAAGCAAAAATCCTCCCTACAGTGAGACATGTAACTTACAAGCAGCAGTGCCTCTGTGCCAAAAGAATGCACTAGGTGTGAGAGGAAAGGATTTCTCAGCTGGTGCACCCGTATCAGCTGTGCCGCCTCTCCCAAGCTTCGGGGGGAATTTGGCCCAACATTACCCCCTCTACTCCTCTCTATGCCCAGCCCCATATGGGCTATACATCATTATAGATAGAGAGGAGGCACAAAAGGTAACTGAAAAGGATCAGCTCTTCCCTATGGAAAAATGGGCTCTAGTAACAAATCTGCCCCATCCAAAGCAAAACACCGAGTTTTGGAATAGATTTAACAGCTTGTGGGAAGTATTCCTCCAAATTCTCAAGGAAGGAATGCCCGCCGACCATCAAGCCATATTGGCCCTAGGCATTTTGGTTGGAAACATATACTCAGAACACAACGCAGGAGCAGAAAAGGGCTGCCAAGCAACTTCAGGAGATTCTCAAGCCCTTATTAGCAAATAGATAACTACAGCCTTTCCGGCTGGAATCGCAGGCAACCCAAGGATGTTTCACAATGCACAAGTGGGGGCCGTCCAGAAAAAAATAATAATAATAATAAAAAAGAGTTAAAACCGTTCCCTCACATGCCGTTATAATTGGCTTGAGGGCATGGGAGAAGGTAACCTAAAAGCCACCCTAAAGTCAACCGGTAGAAATTGAATTTGAAGATGTAATCACTAGAAGCTAAATCTGCCCTAGGAGACACATTCTGCAACATAAATCTCCTTACAGAGCATGGACGAGTGATCCACCCCAGAGTCAGCAGCATAGATCAACTGCTGCAGCATGGATGTTATGAAAACCCCTATACTGAGAAGTTTAAAATTAGTAATAGCTGACTGCAATACTAAACATTGTCCTCTCTCATTTGGATTTACCTATTGAAAGGAATCAGGAGGCGTGGGGACTAATTGGAAAGCCCACCCTCCTTACCGAATTAATACTAGATGCACCTGTGTCATTGGGAAAAGTCATTTAGCAGGAATCAGGATGGACCATAAGAAGGAAAAAGCATGTGAAAGGGGAAGGCAAGAAGTTTGGAGCCCTATGGGCATAGTTAAAGAAATAAGGAAAGTAATACAGACATTGGAAAGTTACTAGGAATGAGGAACGTTTTCTTTGAAAAGACGAAGCAAGTGATTTGAGGGAATGTGAAGGTACAAAGTGGACTCGTGGGAGTGTGGAAGGAATTAAGCGATGGTTGTAATATGGCAAAGAAACAATCAAATTTAACTATTTCTTTCTCTTTCTTAAGCAGTGTGCAAACCATCTAGGCAAAGAAACAATCAAATTTAACTATTTGGCTACAGACACTTTTGTTAAATTTGCTAAATGGAAAAATAAGGAATTCTATTGATACTTAACTGGTTAACTGTATAAAAGAATAAATATATACATTGTAAATTTGTAAAATCTGCACCCTTAAAGGTTAAATTTGCTCTCTAAGAAAACAAGTTATTGTTTTAAGAATCCAAACTCTGAAACTTCACTGTGTCTCTGTTCAAGGCTGAGTTGATAACACTTTTGGCTTGCTCTCAGATCCAAGGTTGTGAGTGGGTGCAAACTGCCTGTCTGTTCTGAAGAGGTGTGAAACCCACTGTCCCTCATAAGTAAGCCTGTAACATTGTACATATGATTCTTTTCAGGAAAATAAAAGCTTGTTGCTTGCTGGAACAGTAACTGGCCAACCAACACCTTGTGCTAAGGAAAAGCATTATAGTTTCACACATTAAGCCTGATCTGTGGTACAAGAGGGAAACTGAGGCATGCCACTGTTGGGGAGGGCTAGCAACTCTGAGGTAATTCAAGGGAGTGGAAGGTCACGAGTACCGATGAAGTACCCTTGTTCTTGGGAAAGTTGCAGCTCACTCGCCCACGGAACTAGCTGTAACCGGTTCCCCTAGGAGATCTTAGGCAGTATTTTAAGTTATAATGGGCCACCCCGACGGGGGTAGAAATGTTTTCTTGTCTTTCAGATCATCAGAAAGCGCTGGTGCCAGCTGAAGAAACAACAACAACAACAACAACAACAACAAAAACCATGGTTCTGTGTCATGACATAATAAGTTTGTGTTCTGTCCAAGTTTGTCTTGTGTGTCTTAATTGTAATACGTATTGCAAATGTTGTTGTGTATAGAAAATTGTTTTTTAATGAAGGATAATTTGAATAAAGCAGAAACATGACTTTAAACCAACAAAATTAATAATTGGGCCCAATCAATTGGAAATCAATTGGCATCTTTAAAATTTAGTGAAAGGATAATAGTGTAGTAATTGTTTAAGCTAGGAGAATGTTAACAATATCTCCACAGGTGAATAAAGAAGAAACTGGAAGGAAGCAAGAAGTGTGCCACGTGAACAGAAGGACTGGGAGTGGGGTACCAGCCCCCTCCCCCACCAGATTGGCCACACAAATGAAATATTTAGCTTCTGCAAATTTGCACACCAACCACAAAGTGGTTTGGCCAGAGATAATATAAGAAATCTATAAGAAACAATACGGGCAAGTGGGACTTCAGCATATTTAAGTACTGATGCCCATAACAATGAGGAAACTAGTAACCTCACCATTGCAATAACAGCTATTTGCCCTGCTACTCATTGGTGCCTGATGCCTTAAAAGGCCTATTGGGACAGGCCATAGTATAACCTTTTGGCCCCTCTGGGTATTCCCACTTACAACAAGCAAGAGCATATAGATACAGTTGAGGGCATCGCTTATTCTGAAGGTATGGGAGCCTCCCTGTACCCAGGGATTGTTGCACCCACTTTAATAAGGAAATTTTATGTACCTGCCCATTTAACATCATGACGAATCTGCCTAGGTTTGATGTGGTTGTCACAGAAAACAAATGAACATCGAGCTGGTCCAAATGAACGGTACCTGCTGGTGTTTGATTACCCAGACAGATCACTCCATCCTGCCCCTCTACATATCCATCTGTGTGCATAACAGCCCCTCACCGGGCGATCCAGACCGTGGACGGGATGCAGCTCTATCGCACTTCGGCAGTGATGGGTAACCTAACATGAGATCCTTAGTGGCACGGCGGAAGTAAGTACCAAGAGGAGGGTTTACTGGCCCTGCAGGCAAAGATCGAGGAGTTGGTGGCCAATGCCCAAAGATATATCGGGGCTGGCCATCTCAGGTACACACAGATAGGGAAACACTGTGGACCATGCCAGACACCTACCTCTGAGGCACTCAACCAGGCAGTAGAGGTCAAACCTATAATCATGGGCAGCGCCAGTAAGGCGATGAAATATCTTGGGGATGGATTTGAATAGTGTTTGCCAAATTATGTGGGGAGTTTTGATTTTAACATTTATAATAATGCTGGTGCTGTACTGGCGCTTCCAGAGTAAATTAAAACCCCTTAAATTGTTGCATTTAACCTGGCGGGTTAAGGAGAACCCCAAAGTCAAGAGAAAGGAACTATAGGAGTAAACTGAGGCAGCCCATGGTATCTTGCTGAGAACTGACAAACTCAAATCATTAGGCCAGCCTGAGAAGCATACACTACAGCAGTTACTGGGACCCTGGTTCCCCTGGCAACCACATTCCAAAGGGCCTCACTTTGATAAGGCCGGTACCAAACAACCAAACAACCGCGCGGGATTGTTTTTACGGTTTGCTTTATTCCTAGGAAATAACCTTGGTTCCAAAGGAGCTAGCTGGCTTTTAGCTCAGAGAATAGAGACTCTTATGTCCATCAGTGAAAGACCGCTCTAAAAAGACCTTTACCAAGTTTTGCTAACCACCAACACCGCTGTGAAGTGCCAAGAACTGACTGTTGGCCAATGCTTCTCACTGCAAAAGGATCCCTCCATCTCGAAATGATCCTACCCCCGACTGATGATAAGCCTCTCTCTCCTTCTGGTCCTGCTTTCCCACCTGCTGGACACCAGAAGAACCAAAATATTACAGGGTGATGTGCTGGTAACCTCTCCCCTGCATGATGCTGAACCACGACTGTTTCAAGAAAAAAAAGAGGAAAAGTCCGCTCCTCTGACACCGCCAAAGCCCAAAGATTCCTGACTACAAAAGGACATTAAGAACTGACCTTGGTGAAAGAAGCGAAGTATTGTATATTGCCAAGGAGAAACTTGTGGGAGTGGTTTGGGTTTCTCCCTTTGATCTGGACTCTGTGCTTATGGATAGGTACCATCAGCATGTACTGCCCTCCCCCGATTGGTTTTAGATGCAATTAACCCTTAAGTTCCAAATACCCTTTAATTGGACTACCTTAGTACCCAACTGATTCCAAAATATGTTTTACCAGAGGTTCAAAGAAATCTCTGAATTTCCATTTAGTCCATAGCACATTCTCTCTGGTGTACTAATTATGATATGTTGTGTTATGTTACTAAAATTATAGAACAGCCCCAT
Organism: Rafetus swinhoei; assembly: GCA_019425775.1. Classification (NCBI taxonomy): domain Eukaryota; kingdom Metazoa; phylum Chordata; order Testudines; family Trionychidae; genus Rafetus; species Rafetus swinhoei. Next base: position 180,181,481 of record CM033437.1, on the reverse strand, counting down.
CATAGAATTATATTGGGGATATTAATGATTATATTGCTTTTGCTTATTAAAGGTTTCATATTTGATTGTTGTTGTAAAAGATGTAGTAATAGAAATAGCTTTTATGTTTGTACTAATTATGTAATGTCTAATGAAAATAGAGGTTTAGAAAGGTAGTTGTGCTGTAAGCACAAAAGGGGGGACTGTGGAGGCAGGAAAAGGGAATAAGGGAATTTGTGTGCAGCCATCTTGGTCTTGTTAACAAGAGAGCAAGAGTCAGGCTAAGTCTGTGGCCTGACAATGCGAGATCTGTAATTAGACGCTGCCTTTGCCTCTCGCCTCCATACAGAGATAAGGATAGAATGCTGACTCTAGCAGGGACCTTGAGATAAGGAGCATCTGGGTGGAACTAAAATAACTGTTAGCCATTGGTGTTTGTAATGGGAAGGAGACTAATTGTTATTATTATTATATCTAATGAACAGTATATAAACTGCTTCATAATTGCTTGTATTCGAAGATCTGCCTGGGGGGGGACTCCCCCCCCCCCCCCCCCGTCCGAACCAGTTTTTCCCTTGCTGCAGTTCGTAATAAAACTGCCTCTGGCTACTTGTTGCTTACAAACTCAGAGTGAGGACAATGTTTTCTTCCACACTATCACACCATTGCATGAGGTGGTCCCAGGCACAGTTCTGCCACTCAGTGTCCTCGCGGACCTTCTGCGCCAGGGTCTGCTGCACATTGTGCAGGACACTGACATGCTGACACATGAGGTCTTCCTGGACTCTAGCATGCCTTCAGGTCCCCCAGGCTGTGGCAGCTGGCAGGGGTGGTGTGGCTTGCCCCTTGGTCCCAGTTGGTCCGGCTGTGGAGAACACAAAAGAGGGAGCGGTTGTCAGTCATCCATGCAGACACTGTCCCTGAGGCCGTGCCCTCCTCTGTGAGCAGTGACCAACAGTCCTTGGGGCAGAGAAAGGGGATGCCCCAGGAGCAAGGCCATGTGCGGCCTGAACAGTAGGCTAGGCCTCACTGGGACCCTGAGGTGCCTAGGGGACCGTGCTGCCCGCTCCTCCTCCTCTCCGCTCCCCCTCCCCTCCCGGAGAACGGCCAAGCAGGCAAGGGAAGTGTCCGGCCACAATGGGATCCCCTCATGGGTAGGAGAAGAGCTGGGAGCAGCCTGGCCCTCCCTGGGGTCTGCACACACACCTGTGGGTTGCAGCGCTGCCCACGAGAGCAGGTAGTGCCTCACACATGCAGGCAGGGCCGCATGCTGTGTGCGGCACTCCTTGGGGTGTTTGGGGTGATGCCTGCACCCTTGTGGCTAGCCTGCTTCCAGCAATGGCAGTTGCTGGGAGGGCCCCTACCCCCTGGCAGGATGTGTGTGGCCTCCCCTGAGCCTGGCAGCAGGATCCCACCCATGCCCGGGGTTGCCTGCTGCATCCACGTGCTGCACACTAACACTGCACATGGTTGCATGTGCATGTACCGCAGCATGATGTCCAGCCTGAGCAGCCCACGTGACACTCGCCCCCCTCCTCCTTTGTGCCCACCTCCCCTGCCCTGTGTGTGTGACAAACTGAGACCACTCACCTGAAGATCCCTCCCTGGCGTCCAACGAGGCCTGGGAGATGTCCTGGCTGACCGGTACTGGCTCCAGGGGCAGGGTGATGGTCTCCATCTCCTCCTCCTTCTGCTGGCCCTGGTCCCCCTGCTCCTCCTCCGCCATGACCTCTGGCTGGGTGTTGATGGGGGTCTCGAGGCCAGCGTCCACGACAATGGGTGGGAAAGACGTTTCCCCACCCCCCAGGATTTGGTGCAGCTCCAGGTAATAGGGGCAGGTGTGGGGTCCTGCCCCTGAGCACAAACTGCGCCTCTGGCCTGGACATATCCCTGACAGAGCTCTTTTACCTTACTCTGGACCTGTTCCAAGGGCCGGGGTGGGTGTCGGTGCTTTGCCAGGGACTCAGCCATGCACTTGAATATTTCTGCATTTCAGTGCTTGGAGCAGAGATCCTGCAAAGTGTCCTCCTCACCCCTCAGCTCGAGGAGGGACTGGATCTCTGCTCCGGACCAGGAGGGTGTGCACCTCTTGGTCCCCCTGGGTGGGTCCTGGGCTCCCTGGGGCTGCTCCCTGCGAGGGCCAGAGGGGGCAGCAGGGACCTTGAGGCTCTGCCATGGGTGGCAAGGCCTGTGGCAGGGAGAGCCATGGGGTGAGGTGCTGCTCTCAGGCCGGCTTCCTGCCACAAGGCTTGTCCAGGGTGCCTGCAGCTTTAAGAGGGGCCAGGAGACAGGAACTATAGAGTCCTGATTACTTTGGATGGGGTGTCCACCAGCGCACCAGAGTTATTTCCTGGAGGTCTCTTCATCCGGAAAAAAAAAAACCCTCCTCCCCATCCACACACACCTTTTTCCAAAAGAGCTCTTTCAGAAAAAGGCTTCTTCCTCATAGAAAGAGGATTACCAAATCCGGAAAAACCCCTCTGTTCTTTCGATTTACTTTCAGAAGAACATGATTGCAGTGTGGATTTAATGCAGGTTTTGTCGGAAAAATGACAGTTTTTCTTACAAAACTCTGTAGTGTAGACATACCCTCAGAGGAATAAATGTAGGTGTTGAGGAAACTTTTGCAGCAGAAATTTAGGTGCCAAGTGAGTTCAGGCACCTACAGGATTTGGTGGGAGTTTTCTGGATTGCAATTGATAGTTAAACTGAAATTTAAGCACCTACATCACAGGTGATTGGCATGCCTATTTGCCTATAAAATTGGTCTCTAGCTAAAACAGATCAAAATAGCAGTTAAGAGTTAGCATGCTGCCTTTTAACATAGGTTAGCTGCTTGAGTCCAAACACAGGTTCCCCAACAGGCTTTTGAAAGCTGAGTTGCTCTGTCTTCTCTGCTATTTTAACTTTAGCTAGCTGACTTTGTTCTGCAGTGGTAGAGACTTACCCTTCTCTCTGTCTGACTCAATTAACATTTAATCATTTATACAAAGTGGAACACTTGGAACAGGAGCATCTAAGAGACAGAGGGTGCATCTAGACTACAGAGCTTTTCCGGGAGGTATCCCAGAAAAGCTCTGCCGCATCCAAGGAACGCATCTGCTTTTCCAAAAAAAATTCGGAAAAGCAGACACATTTTTTCGGCATCCCTGTAAACCTCATTTTATGAGGAAGAAAAAAGGACCAAATATCGGAAAAGCCTCTTTTGGAAGAAAAGCGGAAAAAGATACGCAAATTGCGGTTCACAATTTGTGTATCTTTTTCCAACTTTTCTTTGTAGTGTAGACATAGCCAGAAACTAACTATTCTATCCCTACTCTGAATGAAACAGGGTAGGGCCTTGAACATGGGGCTCACATAGCTTAGCTAAGTGCCTGAATCGCAGGGCTGTTTGCTATTCTAGAACATTTGGCAGAATGGGAACAATTTTCAAAAATATTTGTGGGACAAGAAAGCCATTTCACACCCATCAGGTAGATGAATCTGAAGTGGTAGCATTTGGAGCTTCTGAATTCTGCTTATGGGGCTTTAAGCCTACCTGCCAGGCAATACGTGGAACAGTTTTAATGCCTGCTTGGATAATAATCATTCCCCATCAGACTCTGTTCTTCCTATAGAAAAATCTCTTCCCTGATTCCCACTTCTTTCCCTTGCATCTGAGAAAAGAGCAACCTGCCTCTAACTTCTACAGAGAGAAATGGGGAACCATGCCCCCAGCTTCTTGTTTCCTACTCAGAATACAGGGGAGGCAGTATGGCTCAGTCAGTTTCCTCTTCCCTCTTGGTACATTAGAAAGAATTGGTCTGGGGAAAGATGTGATTAGCAGCTTCAGAAGTTGTTTCTTAACACAATTCCACACTACAAAGGCACATACAAACTTTGGTTTGCTGGCTCAAAACTTTGACAGGGACACAGAATCTCTGCATGCACATATATTCCTTTATCCTCAGTCTCTTCACCATGTGGTGTCCTGTCTCACAAAACGATGCAATATCACTTCACCATGACATACTACCATCAAAAATGATAGGCCATCTTATTGTGATCAGCTTTGCTCATTGTCCCCACACATGCATGTTCTCTTTACATTCTAGTATTACTTCTTCTATAACAGCTATACGATCCATCCTTTCCCTTCCAATCATGCTATGTAATCCTCACACCTGTTGGGTGTGGTGTACCATGCCTCCTAGTGGCACCAAGACCACTTACAGAGAGAATAATGAGTCTGCCCTGCTGGGTTTTAGCTCATACTGTAGACGTTCATGCTCTAGGTTTGATTCCGCCCACAACTAATCAGCATATTCCAGCGTTACACTGATCATGTTCTTCTATATATTTGGATTAAGTCTCCTTGTGCTATTATTGTGATTCCCTCCTCTTATCCAGTATCTTTACATATCTGTTATCTTCGCTGTTAACAAAAAAATGCCACTGATGATGTAATGTTTCTCCATAGATGCTTCAACAGTCTTAGCCCTTCAAACCCCATCACTGACTGTCTCTGTCTTTTTTTGGTTTTTAACATTAAAATCATTATCTTTGTCCTCAAACGTGCTCAGCTCAACCCATGTCAATATCTGTTTTTATTCCCTTTTATGCAGTTCATATATCCCTACCAGTTTCAGCAGTTCTTTTCTGCTCCAGTAATGGGCTTGATTTGGATTGAAATCTTTCAAATGAACTCAGTAAATTCTGTAAATAGTCTCATTTGCCCTCCTCCCCCACCAAAATTTCTCATATTCTTTTAAGCTGTCTTTTATGTTTGAAACAGCTTCCCACATACTATAACAAGTTCCTCCTCCTTTCCTTATTTAGATCTTTCTTCAACCTCTCACCTCCTACTTTTGTCTAAGATCCCAAAAGGCTGACTCCACAATGTTTTTCATTTGAAGTCTCATCCTGCATATGATATTTGAGGGTTAAACTGTAAAATCCTCATGATCCTAACATTATTTTATACCTTTGCTAAACTCCATGTGCCTATTTAATAAAAGGCCAAAATCACTGCTTTCAGGGGACATAATTAATTTGAGCCCATGCTGGTAAATATTCAGAAGCTTATATATTGTTTCATTGTTTCAGTGGTCAGTGAGTCCATAGAATATGGTCTACAAATAGTCAAATTTGATTAGGTAACAATCCCCTCTAATTACTTTTACAAATAATCCCTATTTTCCAGCTGGAGATAGTGATAAGGTTTTATCCAAGATTGAGAAAGAAGGGTTAATTATTGCAGATTGGACAAAATTAGACAAAGAGAGAGAGTTACTTTTGAAGACTTTAAAGAGTGATTTGATTTACGCAATAATCCCTATGTGTTAATAAGGAATTATATTAATATACTGAAAAAAAGAATGCGGAAGGACTAGAATGTACAAAAGGTATGTGTCAGAGCGAGGGAGAAACTATAATTTCAGAGGTTGCAAAGATTTTAAATGATAAACCAGATAAGACAGAGCTGGAAAATAAAGACATTCAGATGAAAGCACTGAATGCAATACCAATATGAAATAATGAGATGTGTGCTGGATACCCTACCCCACCCCACAGTTTTAAGAATGCTTTATATAGATCTTGTAGGTGTTTGTCTTTGTCTGTGGGATTGGAGCAAATCTGGTTGTATTTTAGGGCTTGGCTGTATACAATAGATTGAAAAATGTGTCTGGGATGGAAGCTAGAAGCATGAAGGTAAGTGTAGCAGTCAGTAGGTTTCCGGTATAGGGTGGTGGAAATTTGTCCATCATTTAATTGTACTGTAGTGTCAAGGAAGTGGATTTCTCTTGTGGACTGATCCAGGCTGAGGTTGATGGTGGGGTGGAAGCTGTCAGCCTCTTGTAGCTATTTAGTCTTTAAGGTGCTATTAGACTATTTGTTGTTTGTTAAATCTTTCCTGTTATAGACTAACTCGGCTACCCCTCTGAAGCTTATCTACTCACTGTGTCTTTTTTTCTTCTTCCCCTCCATTTTTTTCCTTCTCCCCTCCCCTCTCCCCTTCCCTTATTTATTCTTGGATCTGGACTTCCAACACTCCGGTCATCTGAAGAAGCAGGTTGTGCCCACGAAAGATCATGATACCATCTACACATTTTGTTAGTCTTTAAGGTGCTACTAACTAGACTATTAGTTGTTTTTTAAGTTTTTCCTGTTACAGACTAACTTGGCTACCCCTCTGAAGCATTTGAAAATACTAGTAGAGTAAAACCTGTGCTATCCGGCACTTAACTAGCCGGAAAACTTTAGAAACTGGCAAATTTCTGAGCCGGGGGAAAAAAAAAAGGAAACTGGAGCTTTAAGCTGGGCGTGCAGCATGTACCTGAGGGAGGGGCAAATGGCTGCTCTGGTCGCCTGATGCCAGGCTGCATCCCAGCTCCCCTACAGCTCCTGGCAGCCTGGCACCTCCACAGCTCGTGGCCACACCCTCCCCCGCCCACGCCTCTTGGCCTCCTCCACAGCAGGTCAGCCCCCCGCGGCTTCCAGCAGCCCGGCACCCTTGTGGCCTCTTGGCCTGCCCCCGCACCTCCTGGCCTCTTCCTGGCAGGTCAGCCCCCAGCAGCCCGGCACCCTCGTGGCTGCTCAGCCCACCCCTGCGCCTCCTGGCCTCTTCCCCAGTAGGTCAGCCCCCTGCAGCTCCCAGCAGCCCGGCACCCCCACGGCTTGTGGCCCTCCCCCGCAGGTCAGGCCCCTCGCCGCTCCCCCCCAGCAGGCCACCCCTACCATCTCTGGCCCCCAGCTTCTCCCCACCTCACCAGGCTGCATCTTGCCCCCCACCCCACCCCGTGGCTCGTGCCCTCCCTCTCAGATATCTGGAATTTTCAGAAAACTGGCACAATCTAATCCCCATGCCTGCCGGATAACATAGGTTTTACTGTATATCATAAATTCTAACTGTAAACAAAAATAAGTCAAATAATCTTTTCAGTGACCCTAAGGAAGTTGAAGGAATATTAACTATTAGGTCCTAATAAAGGAAGGAAAAAAATTAAAAAGCTAATAGCCAATAAGAAAGTCACCGAGACATGTAATACAATATGGAATCTCAGATTATTCCTTCGTCTCATAGGATTCCAATGAGATATTTTTCTGGGAACTGAGAGGAAAAATCATAACTAAAGAAAATAAGATTTTCTTCTGGCTTCACTGCACTCTGAGATGTAAACAAGAATAGACACAAAAAGCGAAACATAAAAAATGGATTATGACTCACTAGCTTTCCGTCTTTGGTTACCCTTAACGAGGTTTGGGAACCATGGACACAAATTTTCCAATGAACCTATATGAATAACTGCCCTTCCTTTGTCCTGCCACACCTTTCCTGATAGGAGTGATGCAGATTCACAGGGTTTACCTAGCCCTTCAGAGATTCAGAGATTCTCAGAAAGGTGACAACCTAGGAACAAAGGAAAATAATCTGAGGATCATATTCAAAATCAGTGTCTGTGACACTGTTCTCCCCTATTCTTATGGAAATGCAGTTTAATATGGGTGCCTAGCTGGATCCCCTTGCTCAGGTGGGGATTCGGTAGGTTCAGGCTGCTGTTCCTTAACAGCCGAGGAGGGAGACTGCCACCCAAGAGAGGAGTGGCAGGGGGGACGCAGGCCCACCCACTGCATTGCATCCCATCCCAGGGCCCTAGTAGCAGCAGAGCAGTCTGCTGCTGGGGCAGCGGGGATTCATATGGCAATACACTGACCTGGTTCTGTCTCAGCCCAATGGTCATCAGCCCATGGGCTTTTTTCCACACTCCCCCTTGTGTGGTACCTGTGTCTGGTGCAGATCCTTTGGACTTCGGTGCTCTGGAACTCCCAGCCAGGCAAGCAGTCCTTCCAGTCTGTCGTCCAGCTGGGAGCCTGACAGCCCAGGCTAGTCCTCAGCTTCTCCCAGGCCCAGCTCCCTGCTTGGGTGTACCGGGAAGGCTCCTGGCTCCTCTGTCCACTTGGCCCTCACTGGCCTCTCAGGAAGGCCTTTTATAGCCCCAGCCCCTGGCTTTTGGTCACGAGGGTTGCTGGGGCCAGGTGCTGCCCACCAGGGCTCAGGGAGGGGCACCTTCTCCTCAGGGTCAGTGGGCAGCCACTCTGCCCCACTACACTCTCCTAGGTCATTGTTACTCCAATGGTGCCCCAGTGGACAGGTAAGTGGGATCAGCCCATCAAGTGACAGTCTCAAGGGAATCTCTGTGACCCAACCCATCAAAATTTCCTTGTTGCAAGGAGCTTACAATCCAGTTCCAATACAATATATAGCTCAAAGAGAGCAATCAGCCAGGATAAGGAGCACACGGCTTCATAAACAATCAGGGGACAAGACATATGCTGCATGACCATCTCCAGATCTTCTGTTCAAGTGGATCATTTAATTGTCAGTTTCTCTGCTTACTCCCTGAGATAACTCCAAAAAGGTTAGATAACTGCAGCCAAGAGGGCTATATTAAATAAGGGAGGAAAAGATCCATACAAGCCATATTTATGGCAAAGTGGGAGTCGTCATGTATAACCTCAGCAGCTCACAGATTTCAGCCACAGAGCTGGAGTTGAGCTGTCCTATAAAAATGTTCAGGATAAATCAGGGTTCTGAGGCCTTTGCTCCTGCACAAAGTAGGCTTGGGATTTCGTTCCAAGCTAAAACTCACTCATTTGGGAATATTTAAATTACATACAAAAGTTATGCAGTCATATGCATAAAGCTGCAGAAGTTAAAATTTGTACAGCACAAATATATAAGTGTGTTTATACAGGGACATTTTCCCTCTGGTGACAGTTCAGCAATATACTCCTGTTAAGATAGAGCTTAAGTGTTTTGCTTAATTTGAACTGCATGTTTAAATTCTGTAGATGTGATCAAGACCTAGGCTTGTGACTAATAATAAATATATGATAAGCATGTATTTAAGTGCTTTGCTGAAACTTGGTCCTTAATCAGGATCCCCAATTCTGCACTAGGGGATAAGTTCTAATTAAGATACTTTAGCTACATTAATTGCGTAGCTTAAGTCTAAGTATATTAACATGAATTTTAGCACTGTCCACACTGCTTGAAGTCAAAGGAAGCACACTCTCCCTTCAACTTCCCTTACTCCTTGTTGAAGCAGGACTACCAGCATCAACAGGAGTGCCCTTTCAGTTTGAATTATCATATCTTCACTAGACCTGCTAATTAGAACTCCAGAAGAACAACTGCGGCTGCTTTGATCTTTTCTGTAATGTAGACATGAGCTATGTATTCACACACTGAACTGAATACCATTATAGGCATTCTCTACACAGGCTTCTGATCCTTGTAAATTTTGGACTGAAACTATGTGCCAAATTCAGACAATATTTCTGGGTTTCACAAATCTTGTCATATAATAAACACACAGGGTGTGAAATACAATGTACAATAGGCCCAATTAACTACTGGCATAAGGATATCAGAAAAGTTGTACCTAGTTACACCAGTAGTGAATTTGGTCAAATGGTTGGCTCTATATTATCTATATAGACTAAAAGTAGAAGCATTTATCTGAAACGTTCCTGATTTACCCCTTAACTGCATTATGACTACTCAAATAAATGGGTCTGAGATCTTAGACAGCTCTGGGGTTTGTTTTACAAAACCAAAACTTTCATACTTTGGAAAGCCAAAGTTACCATCCACACAACACATTTCCAAAATTTCTTTATGTGTTATTCATATGCAGACATAGTTCTATATTCATCATTGTCCATATTTTGGTAGAATTAGACATGCTTGGAGATTGTTGCACTCGGTTGAACAACAGAAACCAAGTAGTTCATCAGGGCAACCACAGAATAAAAATGATAAATTATTCTTCACTTAAGAAAGCTGTCTTTTTTCCAAGCAGTTTTGGAGACTAGTTCAGAAAACATATCCCCCCCCCCCCCAAGCTTTTGATAATATTTGTATCTCTTCTCATAGGGTTTGAATACACCTTGAGATGGACAGTTTCAGCTAAGCAATGGAGAAAATAAAAATCCACGGTGTAGGAATTTTTGTTGCTTCCTCAATTTTAGAATTGCACACCCACAAAGAATCTTTTAAAAATGAAAGAAATGGAACATTTTACTTCCAATGCAGAGAACCGGTGTCCACACATCACACATCTTTGTCTCATTCCATAGTGCAATAAATATTTTGGATAGGCATAGATTGTGTGGGTATGTGTATATGACACATTTTTCTCCCATCACTAATGCTACAATTTCTGAACTAAAGTAAAACCATCTTTCTAAATGGAATATTAATTTTAGCTAAGCTGCTTTTGAAGACCATGCTCTTTTAAAAACCAAAGCTCCATACAAAGGGGAAGGGGAAGAAGAGGGAGGCTGTAGTTGATGAAATGCAAATGAGGCTTTGCTCAGACAGCTGGCTGCTTCGGGATGACATGTGTGATGAATGGCCCTTAAAACATGAGCAGGCATCAGGCTCCAATTCAGTGTCAGACTGGCAAAAACAGCAGCCTTACTGGATGCTTCCTTTAATTAATGCACCACTTCTGCATTAGTCCAGACATTGCCGATAAATGGGAGAGAACTGATATCAGTGGTAATATCAGAAGTCTTTCAACCTTGAAGCTGGGATGCGCTAGCCAAAAGCTGCAGTATCGTAAAAGGTTTAATTGTATTTGTAATGTACCAGTGCACCATGACAAAAATGGGAGATAGTGTATGTAGGACTGGGTAAGCCAGTGATAAATGAGTGTGGGTGAGTGATTACAAAGCAAGGAGGAGTGTGAAAACAGACAATAGACTAGCAAAGAGAAGGGGGGTTATGATAGCAACAGCCCCTCTAATGTGAAAAGTAGGTGCAGAGAGAAACCTGGTTATAGTTTTGTATGGGAGTACAAGCACAAAGCAGCTTTACATAAATCTTTCCTCCTAAACAGATTTCATTGACAAAAGCGAGATTTACCACTGCATCACCTCACTGGTGGACCTCTTAAGGAAAGCACTTCCCAGTCAGTCATCAGCTAGAAAAGTGTTACAACTTACTAAATCAAAACCCCAGCTCAAGGTTTTCTACTAATTACAGATGTAAACAATAGGTTCTCCAAATACACATATAATTCATCTATGCTGTGGTTTAAAAAATAAAGTTGCATGATCACAATGAAACTTTTGCATAATTTTGCACATTCAGTTAAAAATAGACTCCTGAAGCCATTCTGTATCATTGTGCTAATAGCCTAGTTGAGGTTACTATTTTTTAAAATATCATTCAAATAATGAAAACATATTCATATTTTTATTTTTATAGATTACCTACTACTTTGGTTTCCTGTCTATCTATAAGCATTTCCATTTCTTAAGTATCTGCCACCTTACTCTCTAGGCTGAGACTCATAATTAACAGCAAGTCCTGTTCAGAGTTCTTGATTATGGCTGATACTTAACACTTCTGAGAAAGGTGAAAAATTCCCGTAATGTTCTTAAAGAGATTTGCAATTATTTGATAAAACCTTCATTCATGTGGTGACCTTCTGAATCTATTCAAATTATTCTCTCCCCTCTCTGACACACACACAATATATAACTGCATTTTAAATGATTATTCTCTTTCATTAAGAATTGTTTATAAATCTTGAAAGAATCAGCTACATTTTAAGATTAATGCCACACATAAATACCCATCCATGTTAATGCCCTTTCTTATTCTTGGATCACTTTGCTAGATGGAGAGATCACACATTCATGATAGTGCAGGGGCAAGGGGGAAAGGGAAGAGGTGAGGTAAGAAAGAAAACATTCTCACACAGGATGGCACTTAAATGCTCAAGAGTTTTCCTAAATGGGACCTAGAGTGGTAAACCATTTTTTATTTTCTAAACAAGGAAAATCTTTCTTAAAACACATCCATGCAACATACTGGAGACATAGAAGACTTGCTTAATAAGAATATGTATCTGAGCCTTTTATATACTACATCTCTATATATTTTCCTGCCACGTATTTATATATTTTACACATTATATGCAAAGAAACATCCCACATACTATACTAAGCAATATAGTTTATCTGTTGCATTGCATAAGAAGTTGGAGGGGGTAATGAAAGGGGAGGGAGATTACTAATGAGATATTTCTTCCTGTTTCATACACTGTTTTGTTGTTAAACTGTGTCCATCTTGTCCTAATGTTTCTACCCTTTCTTCTGCTAGTATAAAAACCATAAGTTTCACTGTTGCAAAAGCCTACCTGTCTGAAAATGGTAAAATTACCTAGCCTCACTTTGATTAGTAGAGCAAATTAGGGTATGTCTGCAATACTATTCTGAAATAACTTAGTCCACGTCCACACAGCAGGCAGTTATTTCGAAATAGTGTCAAAATACTGTCAAGCTGGAGGACTTCTTACTCTGTCTTCTGAAACCCTCTGGCTACGTCTAGACTGGCATGATTTTCCGCAAATGCTTTTAACGGAAAAGTTTTTCTGTTAAAAGCATTTGAGGAAAAGAGCATCTAGATTGGCACGGACGCTTTTGCACAAAAGCACTTTTTGCGGAACAGCCCGTGTTAATCTAGACGCCGTTTTATGAAGAAAGCCCCGATCGCTGCGCTTATCGGGGCTTTTTTAAACACTGTCTACAGCTAAATACATTTGCTCAAGAGGGCTTTTTCCCGAACGGGAGCAGCATAGAATTTGCGCAAGAACACTAACAATCATACATTAGATCGTCAGTGTTCTTGCGCAAATTCAAGCGGCCAGTGTAGACAGCTGGCAAGTTTTTCCACAAAAGCGGCCACTTTTGCGGAAAAGCTTGCCAGTCTAGATGCAGCCTCATTGTATGAGGAATAAGGGAAGTCGGAGGAAGAGTGCTCTATTTCGAAAAAAGTGCTGTGTAGACGTTCCCTATTTCGAAATAAGCTACGCAATTGACATAGCTCAATTAGCATAGCTTATTTCAAGTTAAGCCCTTCTGTGTAGATGCACTCTTAGAGAGGTTGCATCAAAGCAGCTGGGATCATGACTATTTATTACCAATGTAACAAAACTCAGACATGAACAAGTCAGACATAGCAGATGGATATTACTGGCCAGGTTCTTAGGCAAAGCCAGCTTGCATGACGAATGTGAGATGGTGATGAAGGTTACTTAGGCTTGGTTTACCTATAGGCCCCAGGAGTTGTTCCAGTAGTCAAGGACAGTCAGAGCACACACATCTTAGGGTAAAATCCCTAATGCATCAGAGTGGAGCTACCTGTCAGTCTTAATTCAGACAGTTCCCTTATGAAAAGAAAATCCCCAGGTAAGCAGGCAAGCTGGCATTGCAGCTGCTAGAAGAGGGGTGTGTTGGGGAAGTAAGGAAATCCATTAAATATAGAATGTCTTTTCAGACTGTAAACAATGGAAAGCAAGTGTGAAATAATTTGTATACACCTTGGTCACTTTTTTTCATCCAAAGTTTCTAAACATTCTGAAATATGTGTGTGTGTACATGTACTTTAAGAACAGTCCAAAATATTTACAATAGAAGACTGAAAATATAGAATCTCATGATTTTAAGGATTGTGGACCAGAACACAGCTGGAGTAAAACACAGCTTCTGCTGAAATCAGTGCAACTAAGTTTACACAAGCTGAAGATCTGCTCCCATAAATTTTACATGACTAACTCACAAGTTTATAGAGCTAAGACACATGGAAGATTTTCATTCACAATGAAATTCATGAAGTTTATTTATTTAAGATTGCAAGGTTCAGACTACTGGAATTTAAGATTAATACAAATGAAGTCTGCATTCAGGTTTGAGATGATGCTTTAAAACAGCCAAGTTTTGCTTGGTTTGAAGATTTATCATGAAAGTTTTCCCACAGAATGAGGACTATAGCAGAAGCTTTTTCAGAGGGCAGATGGGGTGAAGCTGAATACCTTAAAAAAGCTCTAAACATTAATCCAGTTATTGGTAGATCTTTTTTGGCAGATGTTCTATCAGAATTCAGAGGTATGGGTCCTCTGGGAACAATTACTTCAGGATTTCAACCACTAATTCACACTTGTTATATACTCTAAATTTAACACTTTTTGGAATGCCAATACTGTAACTGTTTTTCTCTGGCTCAGTTCTGAAAAGTAACTTATGTGTAACTGTATTTAGTTTCACAACTTGGTCTAAAAAGCATTGTACCAATCAACAGCTTCATTCTCCATGGTCTATTGCTTACATCTGCTATTTTACATGTTTGGGTAGTAACATTATATTTCCAAGAACAAGAGAAATGTGTAATGGGTCAAACCACTCAGGCAACATATTAATGCTTTTCATCACTATCCAGATGAAATCTACCAGTGCAGCTTTCCAGTGAAATGTGAGGGATGTGAGGTTTAGTAGATAGGAAACAAGGCATCAAGTGACCTACTGGGGGACATAGGCAAAGAGGTGGCATGACTTGCCCTATCTTTTCCCCATCTCTATTAGATGATAAACTCTTTTGGGCAGGGGCTGACTTATACTACATGTTTGTGTAGTGTAACATAATGGGGTCCCAATCTCAGGGATATATTTAAGAGATAATAGAAAAAAGGTGTGTGTGTGGAACACATAATAGTGATGGTGTATCTATGAATCACCATCTTAACTATTCATTCATGGCCTGAAAGGTTTAAACATGATAAGAAAACCTCACATGTTCCTAGGGAACACCATCTACCAAAAAACCCCAAAACCAAACCAAACCCAACCAACCCATAAACTCGCGCCTGAGCACAGGTACAAAAGAGAATTTCTAAAAGAATTATGGAAATGGAGCTCCAAATATATGATTTGTACTTACACCGTTGTCACTCCTGCACAAAAAAAGAAGTGAACAGGAAATTTAAAGGGGGTAAGCTATTTTTTATCCTTTCTGTTTTTCCCTTACTTTCTCTATCCCTTTTTATGAGAGAGGGTCTGATGGGCAGCTCTTACAAAAGAAAATTCTAAATCATCTTTAACATGGTGATTTCACACCTTAGTTGTCATAAAAAATACTTTATATTATCATAATATTATACCATAATTTAAAAGATGAATCCATCTGCATTGAACATCACCACATTATATGCATCATTACACTGTAAGAATAAAGAGTAAAATGAAGGCATGATGAGCCCTAAATATCTTCATAACAATTTCAAGTTTGTGGACATGTGAGATGCAATAGTCAATTACAGTATATATTCAATTTTTAAAATGATGGACCACTGTGAGGAAGAACAAACTTGATTATGCTTGCTTTCCAATTTTTCTTTTGTGTTTGCCTCCATCTCTGGGTATGAACTTTAATTGGAAAATGGACTTTAAGCAGAGCTGTGTGAAAGTCAGCATTTCTATGCAGAAGATTTTCTGTCTGATTTTGGCTCATATGGATTTATACCCTGCAACTGTCACTCAGCAGTTCATGTTCAAAAGAATCAAGAAAAATGTGTTTATAAAGAAGATCAATGAATCAATAATCAGTTCCTTTTGTTTGGATTTTTTAAAAATCAGAACCATGAGAACCACCAAGTTTCACATGATTAATACCTCAAAGCAGTGGTCTCCAACCTTTTTAACCACAAGATCACTTTTTTCAATTTAAGTGCAACATAAGATCTACCTCAAACCCAAATACCCTTGCCCCACTTCCTTCTCGCCACTTCTTTGAGGCCCTGCCTCTGCTCCACTCCTTCTTCAAGGCCTCACCCTTCTCACTCTCTCCCCCTTCCTCCCCCACCCTCACTCACTTTCACCAGGTTGGGGTAGGGGTGCGGGTGCAGGCTCTGGTCTTGGGCCAAGGAGACTGGGAAGGGCTCTGGACTTAGCCCAGGGTGGGAGACTGTAGTCCAGGAGGGGTTTCAGGGTGCAAGCTCTGGGAAGGAGTTTGGGTGCAGGGGGACTCACATCTGGGGCAGGAGATTGGGTGCAGGAGGAGGTTCAGGACTGAGACAGGGGTTCAGGAAGCAGGCTCTGGCTGGGCACCATTTAACTAAGATGGCTTCCGGGTGGTGGAGCAGTGGGGTTAAGGCAGGCTTACTCCTGCCCTGGCTCTGCACCACTCCTGAAAACAGCTGGCATGTACAGCAATGGCTCCATGGCACCATGTGCTGCCCCCCATCTACAGGGCACTGAGCCCACAGCTTCTACTGGCCATGGTTCCCCGTTATTGATCAATGGGAGCTGCAGGAGTGGTGTCTGCAGGCAAGGACACCATGTGGAGACCGACCCCCTGCTCTGCCTTTCTCAGGGGCTGCAGAGACATGCCAACCATGTCCAGGAGCAGCAATTATCGCAGTGATAATTACTCCAGCCATGACAGGTTAGAGAACTCACTACTCAAATAATTAAATTTAAGCATAAGAGAGAAATGAAAATTATGAAATGCACAGACCAGTCAAAAACAAAACATAACACACTTTGCAAGCAGTAAAAGAAGTAACAACAAGCCCCTATGTATGTGTTGGGTCAGGAGATGAGAGGAAGGGCAGAATGTGTTTGTGAGAATAACAGACACACAGACAGTTTGTGAGAGTGACAGAGATTTTCATTGCCAAGCTCCCTCCATCCCCTTCTCTCTGTGTGGAAATAGGGTACAGAAGTGGGGGGAGGAGGGTCACCCTGATATCAGCGCTCCCCCTCTTCTCTCTCCCACATCCTGCACAGTAAGCAGGAAGTTCCCAGGGGGGAAGCTCCAAGGCAGAGGGCAAGAGCAACATGACAGTGCGGGAAGGGGCAACTGAAGTGCCAGCACTTGATAGCTTCCTGGCCAAACCATTCAGGATCACCTGTCAGAGGCTCCAAAATCTACTGGTAGACCCTGATCTACAGGTTGGTGACCATTGCCTCAAAGCATAAGTCAGTCCAGAATCTGTTGATATGAGGTCCTAGGTAGCTGAAAGATTGCCAAGTTTTTTAGCAAATTTGAGCTATATTTTGGATCGATAATTAAAATGTCAATGCAAAAGGTTTCTCACTCAAGGAAAATTTTACTGTTACATTTTAATGCAAAGAGCTTGTATTTTCAATATCAGAATGATATTGGTTTTAGGCTAGCCAATTTGCCCCCTGATTTACTGATGGAAAGATTGAATTCTGAGGCCTTGCTGAAACAGGGACTATCAGGGTAGGAATTAGGGATGTGAAGGACTAGTGGACTAGCTGACTATCTGATAAGCAAATGCTTATCAGATAGTTGACAGGACAGTCAACTAGTTGCTCTCCCTCCCGCCTTCCCCCCCCACATTTGCTGCCTCTATCAGATAGAGGCAGCAAGATGGAGGGAAGAAGAGGGGGTACTTCAAAGTGGCAGTGCCACTTGAAGCCTGGGGCCAGACCCCCGGCTCCACGCAGTGCTGCTAATTTGAAAAGCCGTGTGCAGTCCAGGATCACCTGGGGACTCCCCCACTGACCCTGGGCTCTGTGCGGCGCTGCCACTTTAAAACACCGCATGGAGCCCGGCATCAGGCTTCCTGCAGTATTTCAAAACAGTAGCGCCATGTGGAGCGTGGTATCAGCTAGGGACTTCCCCGCTGAACCCGGGCTCCGTGCAGCGCTGCCACTTTGAAACACCACCACGGCGTTTCAAAGAGGCAGCACCACATGGAGCCCAGGGTCAGTGGTGGAGTCCCCAGATGACCCTGGGTTCCACGTGGTGCTTTCACCTTTGAAGTGTAGCAACAGCCGTAAGGCTTACGGCTGTTGCTATACTTCAAAGGTGGAGGCATCTTATCGACTAATGCAAAACGCATTGACTATTCGATTAGACAGTTACCAGATACTTAACATCCTTAGTAGGAATATAAAATTATACTGTTATTATAGTATTATCTGTATTGTGAATAAGAAGGAAGAACTCTATTAATGGTTTGGCAGAAATCTGCCCTCTGGCTTGCTTTTTATGGACTAGGTTCTGATATAATACCAAGCAAACGTGGTACATAAGCTGCATCAACCCAAGAGGAGCACTGAGCAGCACTGTAACTCAAAAAACCATTGTTTTCTCCTTGCTTTAGGGGCAGTGTGTCAATTTTCTACTCTCATATACTCTCCCAAGTCCCAAATTGGCTTAGTTCCTCTGAGCATAATGTGTAGTCAAGACTCCATCCATTCACCGCCTTCTTCACCTACCTATCTCAGGGAGGGAGTAAGCAAATTAATAGTCTACGTAGGTGTGTAAAAAGGAGGTCATATGTCTTTTTAGTACTCCTTTGCATGGGTGCTAGTCTGAGTCAGAATCTAACTCTCTGCTTCCTTGGTTAGTGAGTCACCTAAACACAAAAACATAAATTCATGTGGAGTGTTTAGTAAATATCAGAAAGGAGTATCACATCTATTCATAGACTTTTTGAAGGACTAGATATCTTTTAATATTATTAGAGACTGGAATCGCTAATATCAATTAATAGCACACACTGACATGAATTACTGTATGCTAAATATCAGTGTTCATGCTGCTAGAACAGATTCCAAAGTAATTTTTATTCATGTTTTCAGCAGGACATCTGCAGAAATAATTCTTAGAGGCTACAAAATTGCTATTTAAAGAGTCATAACTAAAAGTAATTAAGTGTTTTGCATACAGCAAAACAGTAATGAAATTATTTTCATAGCACGTTAAAATATATAATTTTGTATCTTTTAAATTCTGAAATATCATGAGATCACTTTCTGCAAGTCATATCCCAGAAACATGCTTAACTGCTTGAGTGTTTTGCAGAAGTGAGGCCTTAATTAGCAATCATGCATTCTCTTCCTCCCTTCCCTATATTTCCTCACCCCTCACTGCAGTCCCAGCCTCCTGATTCTATCACTCCTCCACACCCTAATAGCACCCCCAAGGAGCATTCACTGGTCTCTTTCCTTCCCCCAAAATACATGCTTGGAATATTTCCTTCCAAAATAAAACTGCCGTTTGCAATGTACAAACTGTAGTAACCTCTCAGTCCAAACCTTCTTTTGCTCGAGGTGGAATCTTGTGATTAACTTTTTCTTAGATAATTCTTTTTTGCAAATAATAACTTTCTAACCTGTTTTTTGTTTTGTTTTTGTATTGAGTATATGCAATGTAAAAATACATGTTTTCTCCAATATTATTCTCATTCCAGGTTCACAAAAGATTCAATTGGTGTTGTACTCTACTGTGGGTAAAACTCAACCCCTTGAAACCGTTTTGACCATCCTATCAATTTGATCTCTAGCACTAAAAAAAACCTCTTTCCATAAGCATAATTTTTAAATATTTATTTTTTCCAGACTTATACCTCCATAAGGCTGGGTCCAATAACTCCATATTTGAGTCATTAAATGCACTTTCATGATGTATACCAGATCTGAAAGAACTCCAACTAAGTATGCTGATTTTAGAGAATTAAAAAAAATAAGCCTTTAACATGCTATCTCAATGCAACCTTAATTTTAGACCTACTGCGGTGTCATTATCAGAAATATGTTTATTGTTCAATGTACTCAATGTACTATACACAAGCCTATGGATCTATTATTTCCAAAATAAGAAAGAAGTGATTAATTATCAGTATACACACTCAAATTAATACTTAAAATATAAAACACAGAAGCATTTGAAGAAGCTAAATTTGTATAAGGGCCAATGTAACCAGCGTGCTATATGCTATACCTATCTGGTTTTGTCAATAGAACTAGACTAGGATGAAGTACTTGGTTTTTATAGTTATTTTAAAGAACTAGTTAATGGCTCTAATAAATAGTATTATTCCTTTTTTTTTTTTTTTGTCACCAGCTGCATGGTAGATCTACAAACATCCACTGTATGATCATCATACATCTCTAGTGTTATATAATCTCACTTTCCCAGGTGGTATTAATAATCATTAGTCCATTGTACTGACTAACAAAAGAAAATCCATAAAGGCTTAATCACGGGATTTATGTTGGGAGTAGATTTTCTACTAAATTGTGGTCTATAGTGAAAGTCTTTAAGCCAAAGATAATTAATTAGGGGGTTTTTTGTTTGTTTTTTTCTTTAAAGCAATTAGGTAAAAAACTGAGTGGCCACACACAAGAAAAATATTCTCTTGACTCATCAGATGGTTCCCTAAGGTCTAGGATGAGGGGCAATCTCATAGCTGCTCTCTGAACCCAGTTTACTTCTGCCTCAGCAGTATATATAATATATAAAGGACAGAGAAAATTCACCCAGATAATTAAAGCACATTTTAGCTTTACTGTGTGATAGTACTAAATGAACAATGTCTAGTATGCAAACTGAATGTATTGCTCTAGACAAAAATATGTCCAAGTTTTTTAAACCTAAGCAATTCATTTCCCAAAATAATTCAAAAATGGGAATGCTGCTTACTATTTGTAGAGGCTGCCACTGCAGTCAGAGACTCAGACCCATGGCAAGTACAAATAATAATGAGATTTTTTCAAAATTATTTTCAATTGGCGAGCAACACAGTCCACCTGTCAGTACAGCATATTTAAAAAACCATATTGTTCAGAATTTTGTCATGCCTAAGCATTTTCACTACAGCTGATAAAAAATATTTTTTCCGGGGAATTAATAAAATGCAAAATACAAAGATATTATGAAACGTTTATTGAAACTTTGATTTTTTTTAAAGGTTTTATCAATTTAAAATATAGGTAAACAAAAAGGGTACTATAAGGTATTAAAATATTAAAAAAAAAACAAATTAGGCTGTAATTCAGGAAAATATTTAAATTAACTGAAGTTAAAGCTCTTTTTAAATTCAGCCCTACCTATTCAAAGTGCATGTAGTACATGGTTAAAAATCAGGATATGCTGAACTCTCATTAAAGTAAGAAGGAATGGTGAATATGGATGATCTGCTTAAAATCCTTTGCTGAATCAGGTCTATGTATTTTATTCCTGCAATTTGATCTATGTGGACAGACTTTTTACCCACATGGTGTCTTGCAGCAGTGAATGGGGTTCTGCACAGGTACAGGGGCCCACCTGAGTGGATAGCATCACAAGAGCAAGGCACAACTTGCTTAATGGACCATAGAGTGTAATTTCATGCCATCTTAGAGGCCAGAAAAGAGGGAACAATAGCTGAATCAAATAAAACTGTATGTTTTATGCAGTTAAATACTTTAAAAATTTGTAGAATGTAAATGCAGGCAATTTTACATCTGCTGCTAAAATTGTGGCTTTTAAAATGATCCACCAATAGAATTTAAGGAAAGTTAGGTGGTGAATTGCTGGCAGCTGCATCTTTACTGCACAGTCAGGATTTTATAATAAGCCTGTAGGTAATGTATCTCTGCATACTTTTTTTTTCCTTTTTCTATGAAGAAAGTCTTTCAGGGAAAACTTTAAAAATATGCACTAACTTCCTTGTATTTTGTTCCCTCCAGTTAAAAAAGGAAGTTAGAAATTGATGTTTTACTTTGTACTCTGAAAAGGCTAATTCCAATTAAATATTTCCAAAAATCAAAATGCCACAATGTTTTAAAATAATGTAAGGTGTGAAGATCCATATTAATAAATAAATTAAATTGTCCATGCATGTGCAGAATAACATTCTTTTAAATATCCCAACATTTGATAAAATGCCATGCAAAGAGGAGATAGGATAAAAAGCTATCGGACATGTTTTTTCACTGAAAAATACTAATGGCATTCATTATTCGAGTTGAATTCTTGGCATTTCCTATTGTGCAGTGTGAAAAGAAACATTGAGTAGCTATTAGTAATTAAAGTAGAAATTATATACATATTTTACTCTGCCATGAAATGGGAGGATTAGCTATGAAAACAGTTTTCCCTGAGAGAATATTATTACTGTGCAAGCAGGATGTAAACTATAGGTGGACAAATCTGTTAAACTTCATGATGCATTCGGGGAATCAGAAAACAAATTAAATCTAGAAAACATCATCAGGAAAGTGCTGAGGGGGCATTGTACTCTACAACACTTGTATGCTGTTGACATTGATTGCTTATTAATATTGAATACTTTTTAAAAAACACACCCACAAAAACTCCAGTCAGCATTTAAGTTACCCTTTGCACAGAGAGGACTACTGAATTTTTAGGTTTGGTGTTCAATTCCTCAGAAGAAGAACTATTTAAAATAAATAAGATAGCATAACAAAAAAAATTGCATTGCTGACCAGTAATAGGGACCCAGCATGATCCAAGATCCCATATCTAAAAAGTCCCAAAAGATGACAACATGAAAGTGGCCCTGAACAGCAGCAATTCCTTAGCATTTTGACAAATACTTGGTAAGGCCAGTGGCAATGTTCCCAGCATCTCAGTTATCATAGAGAATTCACTGGCTTGATTGTGGTCTGTGCAAACCCCTCCAGAATTCTTTGAGTCTGGACCTTGCAGTAGGACATTGGAAGCCTATGCCAGACAAATGTGAGTGGAATATAACTTCCACCAGTTTTGTCCCATATGTGGATAGTGGAGGCCTGAGCCTGGTCAGTAAACTCAATATAAGTTTAACACACCTCCAGCGCCCAAAGATTTCACTGCTGACTTGAGCCATGGCAACTGCTGACCCTTTTCTTCTGATGGCATGGTGATGAGGGCATGGAAGCCCTGGAAGGGGCTTAGAGAGAGAGATAAATGCCTAGCCCAGAGTGTCTCCTACTATTTTGTGAAGCCAACTAAACCTTCCATCTTTTGCAGGGACCCAAAGATGTTCAAAAAGATCTCCTTGACTGCCTGAAAAAGGATCACTACAACCACAGTGAACCATATTGAACTTGAACCAGGAAGAACCCATTTAGGATATGTTCAGTCAATTTTGTCTGGCTGTATTTCATGACACCACATGACCTTGATTACACAAATGTCATTTACCTGATCCCTTCCAGGTAATCTCAACTATTTCATTGTCCTGCACAGTATTTCAATACATTGTAACATTAAAGGCCACTATTACTGGTCTTCATTGGGAATTGAACTTATGATCTCATGCAAAAAGCTAAAGGAGTAAGCAATTAAAGGATTGGTGTAGTGAGCATCTTTGGATCAGCTATTATAAAAGGGACACAATACTCACGAAACAGTAGATTACAGTAGCAGTCTTGATTTACCCAGTACCTACCAATATATATTGTGTCCTTGGAAACACATTGTTTTCTTGCATTCTTCTATAGTTACATTTCCCAAATGTCATGGTCCAGCTGTCATCTAGTCAATGAAAGTTTTACTATTGACTTTAATGAAAGCTGGATCAGATGTCAAATGCTTACAGAGTAAAACAAACACTTTATATTCTACACTATGATTATATTTCAGTCTTTTCATTTCTCACTTCTGTGTCCTTGTCTCTGCAGTCAAATGTGAAAGTGTTTTGTTTACAAAATATTTTCAAAGTCTGTGCCAATAAGCCTGAGCTTGCCTCTCCTCCTTTTCCAGGTGGTTGCTTTGGTCTCATGCAGTGCTATATGCTGTTGCTGTGTTTGTCTAATATGGAAATATCATATTCCTAATGCTTTCAGTATGGTAGTCAATTCCAACATCCCACTCTTTCTTTGTTTTAGAAGAGAAAGACTGCCAGGAAGATGGAAATTTAAATAACTCACGGAAAATATCAGATGTAGAGGACACAAAAACCACTCATGAAAGTAAATCATATCTTGGCAACTTAATGTCCTGCAGTAATGAGAAAATTTGAAGTGATGTCTAGTGACAATAGATCATAACTCTACATCCTCACACAGAATACAAGATAAAATGAAAAAAAATGCAGTGCCTATTAATAGAGGAAACCGCTCAAAAGGCAAATATAGAACATGCCTTGAATAAATTGACTGGCCCACCTAAGGAGATAATGCTAGGTCAGATTTGGTCCCCAGCTAAGGTTTCATTTACAACATTTAGGATTACCAGAAATGTTTCCACGAACAAAGAAATTACACTATAAACATGGTGACTGTTTTAAAATATAAGAAGCCCAAATATGATTGACATTCTCTTATGCTGTTTGCAATCCAAATGTTATAGTGATTTGCTAGTATGGGCCATGATGAAAGGGAAATTGAGGAAGCAACAACTAGACAGAAAAGGGAAACTTACTAGCCCACTGTATTTATATTGTCCAACATGATAGAAAAGAGCCAGAAGAAAAGAGGGTGAATTAAAATTTGAATATATTTTTCATTTGAAAACTGTTAAGGCTACATCTACACTACAGCCTTCTTGAGCAAGAACTGTTTTGCGGAAGAGTTCTTGTGCAAAAGGTCTTCCACAAGAGTGCGTCCACACTGCCATGTGTTTTTGCACAAGAGATATGCTTTTGTGCAAGAGTGTCCATGGCAGTGTGGACGCTTTCTTGCGCAAGAAAGCTCTGATGGCCATTTTAGCCATAGGGGTTTCTTGCAAGAAAATCATGTTGCCTGTCTACACTGCCTTCTTGTGGAAGAGCTCTTGTGCAAGAGGGCTTATTCCTGTGGGGAGAGGAATAACTCTTCCGGAAGAAGCCCTGTTTTCTGATGCTGTACTGTAAATTTACTTGCGCAAGAACACACATGCAGTGTAGACACCCGGCAAGTTTTTGCGTAAGAACAGCTGTTCTTGCACAAAAAGCCTGCAGTGTAGACGTAGCCTAAGATTTTTATTAATAATACAAATAAGGACATTTCTTTAAACACAAGTGTGGGCATCTCTACTGATTTTCTAGTATGCAAAATACAGTCAGTCAGCTTTCAGTCACTTGTGGCCCTTGCTTCTCAGGCCCACCTTTATGAAAACTTAAAAAGAGCCCAAAACGTGTAGTAGAAAAACAAACGCCACACCTACAACCAACAGTCTCCACATAGAAATGTGCAAACTCACCACCTCTCTGGGCAGCACCTGTAATATTTCCTTTCCTTCCATTAATAGAGATCAATCTTATCAAGTGGGGCTAGGAAGTGCAATGCCACTCTGTCACAATGAGTTTCGGATTGATAGTGCCCCGTTTAAAATGCAGCAACTAGGGAAGTCAAAGACACCATGTACAGAAGTCAAGGAAATATAATAGCATTCACTTCTAAAATCTGGTAATCCCTAGAGCTGTAGCAGCCAGTGTGGGTGAAAGGAGAATAGTAGAGATGCTGAGGGCCTGATTCTCCATTTTTGTTGAACTATACTCAGCACAGAAACATAGCTGTAGAGAAATGGTAAGATTAATTTCAGGCCCAAGCCAGCCTAGTCCACAATGTTTGTTAAGCCACACTCAAAGCTCTTTTGACTTGCTTGCTGGCTCCTCCTCTTTTACTACAGGGCTATTCCAGCAGCTAGGAATATCTAAAATACGATTACACTATGTTCACATGCCCTTTCCCAGGTCAACTCTCCTTTAAAGCCCTCATTTTGGGATGTATTATGCAGGAAGGTAGCACAGAGCCATTATACTGTTTGATTCAACAGAGGATTTCGAGGACTGAGTCCACTGGCTTTCTCAGCCTTCTACATTTTTGAAGTGTCACAAAGGAAAACTTGGCCCACATAATTCTGACATCTGGCATCTTCAGCGGCATGACGCAATTCCTCTAGACCACTGTTGAACCTAGTCAGCGGGCATTCATCGACAATGTACGGCATTGTCTGAGTTGCACTGCAGCTACCAAAGGACTGTCACAAAGGTTCCAGCGGTTGCACAAAGACTTTGCCTGGTCTGGAACCTATTCCATGGGCAACAGGGTAGGTCAAAACCAGGCAGGCAGATTGTGGGGTTGGTGACGCTGGACTGGTTGGGTATTATAAAAGAAATCCATTGCTCTTGCCAGAGTTTCTGCCCGATTATCCTGGTGTGGTAGATGAAACCATAATGGGCAATGTGATGACAACCATGCAGCTAGCAGTTTAAAAATGTCTTTGTGCAGCAGCAGGCTCAGGTTGGTGTGTACTTTCTCCAGGAACTTGCCAGTGGCAGCCTCTCATCTGACAGGAGGAGGAGCAATATTGCTCAGAGCTGGGAGCCATGGGAGTGGAGTCGTATGCAGGGTGTCGGAGATGAGACACATGACAGCAAGACATCTACCAATTTGGTGTGTGATGATTGACTCCATACCGGTGCTCAGTATTCCGCCACTGAAAATGAGGTGGCAAGAGGTGATGTCCGCAGGATTGGGGCAGAATCACCCCACGACAAACTTGCCAGTTTGCTAAGAAATTTGTTGTGCGTCTTAACTTGAGCTGCTGAATAAAAAGGTGAGGAACACCTGGACCCAGCACAGGGGGGTCAATAGGTCTGTATGTAGAGCCTAGTTTTGCACTGGGTTAAACATGGCTGCTTCTTGGGTTTCCTCAGGAGAATGCTTCAGATCACCATTCCAGTGAACAATGAGGTGACTTAAGGGAGCAGCGGTGCTCACTAGGCTGTGCTTGGCTTAGTGATGTTGGCTTCAGCCCTTACCTGCTACCTTTGTTCAGCAGGAGGAAAGGATGGGGGTCCAATCCAAAGCATCTAAAGTCACAGAAGATTTTCCATTCTCTTCCATGGGCTTTAAAGCAGATCTGTGGTATGAGGCACTGTCAGGCCTTGAGAGGAGATGCTAAGCTTTCCTTAGCTCCTAGGTTCTCCCTCTTATGTCTATATTACAGACCTTAGAGTGACACAGCTGTAGGGTCTCCTGTGTAGCTGACAGAAGAGAGCTCTCCCATTGGCATAATTAAGCCAGCCCCAATAGGCAACATAGCATTGTCCATACTGGCACTTTTGTCGGTGAAACTTATGTCAATTGGGGTGTGTTTTTTCCACATTCCTGAACAAAAAAAAATGCTAGCCATAGACATAGCCTTTTGTTTCTCCAGTACCTCCAAAATCTCCTCAACAAGCACTCACTCTCCCCTCTCTACCCATGAGCTATCCTGCAATACCAGAGAGAGGACACAACTGGAAATGCATATGGGCCCTTGGGTGGTGCTGAGTTGTGTTGAGCAACTTTGACATTACCTCTAGATGTATGGAAAAACTTAAAAACAACAAATTGTCTTGAAGCACCTTAGAGACTAACAAAACATGTAGATGGTATCATGAGCTGTCGTGGGCACAGTTGAAGAAGTGGGTTGTGCCCACAAAAGCTCATGATGCCATCTACATGTTTTGTTAGCCTGTAAGGTACTGCAAGACTATTCATTATTTTTCCAGTTACAGACTAACTCGGCTACCTCTCTGAAGCTCTAGATGTATGTACACAGTGTATTCAAAACAATTGACTTCAATGGGACTTGCAGAAAGTCATTGTAGACTAAGGTATTATTCAATGTGAGTAAGGGTATCAGCAGCTGTCCCTAAATAACATAAACCATAACAACAAATAATGATAATTATTAACTTATCCTGTGGTAACACATGAAGGTCCCAATCAAGATCAGGGTTCATTGGACTACCCCCATATAAACACATAGGAAAATTAATTATAGTTAGGGGGTCTCTGTTGAAAATCACATTTTTTAACTAACAGATCTTCTGCAATCCTATTTACAGGCACCTGACAAGTGTAGCTCTGAAAATCTAGCACACACCTAAGTGCAGTTGGAAACAAAGTTTCCATAACTCAAATGAGCCATTTTTTCATTGTGTGATCTGACTGTCACTGCACAAGATTGCACTGCAGGAAGCTGCATATTTCAAATCCTTTCTTGACAAAACAAAATCCTTTCAAGAAATAGGCTATGTTTAGCTTTCTCTATTAGGACCTATTGTATTTACAGAGGAACTCTCAGCACAGCATCTTATTTCCCATCCTACAGTAAATCATTGATATAAATAGGAAGTTTATTTGATCAGCATTTTTCTGTATTTTCTTTAAATTTATGACATATTTGAGGGTATTTTTCAGAATCTGTTATCTCTCTTCTGCTGAGCTTATAGTAAAATGAAGTTATAATCCTGTGATTTGTGATACTGCGCTATTGCTATGAGAATGATTGTGCTGGTGGAAATGTGGCATCATTATGATTTCACTGAGGGAGATAACAGAAGCCTAAAAGACATCAGGGTGAAGTCTTTCATCTAGAGATGGCCTCAAGCTGCCAGATACAGACCCAGGTTTGTAAATGAACCACAATTTCTCTGAATATGGGGAAAGTGTTCTGTTCCAATGTTCCTCTTCAGGCTTGTTGATATGTGAATCATAGAAAGCTTTAAAGTCAGCTCAGGCAGGTGTAAAACTGAGTGGTAGACTATACTCAAAGATCACTTATCAGTGGCTCACTGTCAGACTAGGGGATGCATCTAGTGGGGTCCCACAGATGGTAGTGAATCAATATTTTCATTAGTAACTTGTAGAGTGGAATGGAGACTATGCTATAAAATTTGTGGATGACACCAGGCTGGAAGGAATTGCTAGAACTCTGGAGATCAGGACAAAAATATCCAAACAGCCTGAATAAATCTGAAAATTGTTCTGGAATCAACAAAATGAAATTCAGTACAGACAAGTGCAAATTGTTTGACTTAGGATGGATAAAAACCTAATGCACAATAAAACGGAGAATAAGAGGCAAGGCAGTAGTACTGCTGAAGCGGACCTGGGGGTTATAGTGGATCACAAATTAAATATGAACCAACCATGTGATGCAGTTGTGAATTGGCTAAAATTGTTCTTGGGTGTATTAAATAGGAGTGTCATACATGAACATAGTGAGGCGTGCTCTGGTTCTGCCTTCCAGCCCCAGGCTCAAAACCAAGATCAGACACCACTGTCTGTGTATATTCTGATACATCTAATAACACCTTCACAATCCCTTGCAACAGCACTATTTACAATACCCCCTGTGCATGTCACCCTCTCCTCAGGTGTCTAGGAGGCCAGTCAGCCTGCCTACCTGCCACTGGGCTCACCTATTCCTGTTCTTCTCTCCCTAGCATTTCCTTCCAGTGCTTTTTTATCAGCCTTAAGCTGAGAAGTCAACTCACCCAGTCTGCAGGCCTGATTAGCTCATTACCTTTAGTTACCTCAGTTAGCTGTTTCCTAGGGAGCTAACGGGTGTCAGAATGATCAGAGAGCGAGTTCACCTGTCACACACGTCTTCTCTACATTTGTCTGCCAGCCATGTTTCTCTTCTACCATGCCCTCCTTTCTGTAGAGAGTGGACTCCCTTTGCTCACCCTTGCCTCCAAAGTAGTTGCCCATTCTCCACAGAAGTCACATTTTGTAGATCAGGGTCATCCACATTACCCTGTTCCTGCCCATAAAGCCTCACATGAAAGGCAGCCTGCATCCCCTCTCTCCTTAATTGGTTTAAGGCAGGGCTTGTTGCTTTGCCTTGTGTTCCTCCCTCCATTAGAGGCTGTGATTCCCCACAGCTCTGTAAACTGCTCCTGAGATTCTTCCTCCCACTTTTCTAGCGGAAAGATTCCTTGGGATTGTCTGACTTTCATCAGCAAATGAGGGTTACTTTTCCCCCTATGGCTACACCCACACTGCAGCTCTTTTCCAGGGTACCAGAGGTATCCCAGGAAAGTTATGCCGCAACCGAGGAACACATCCGCTTTTCCAAAAAAATTTCGGAAAAGCTGACATGTTCTTTCACCATCCCTGTAAACCTGGTTGTATGAGGAAGAAAGATGTGCTGAAAGAGGAGGTTTTTCCAAAATTTGGTGCCATGCAGACATGCCAAATTTTGGAAGAAAAGTGGAAAAAGATATGCAAATTGTGGTTCACAATTTGCTTATCTTTTTCTGACTTTTCTTTGTAGTGTAGACTCAGCCTATGTCTTATCCTGGACAGCCTTTTCTCCCTCCTCTTCCTGTGGGAGGTCCTATTTTCTTCTTGGCTTCTCTCCTTAGGTCTAGGATTCTCTCATATTTCTATGTCAAATCCTTTACATGATTCTTTGTTAGTGTTTCTTTCTGCCTTAGGTTGTGTCTAATTTACATCCTTTTTTTGAGAAAAGGGACGTAGTTTAGACATTTTGAAATTACAAATGAAGCCAGGATTTAAATGTCCATGCTTCATTTGCATAATGGCGGCCGCGGTTTCTCTGAGAACGGGGCCTTTTGAAAGAAAAATGGCTGTTTAGATGGGGATCGATCAAAAATAAAACCCTTTTTAAAAGATCCTGTACTCCTCATTTTTTCAGGAGTACAGGATCTTTTGAAAAAGAGTTTTATTTTCAATCGATCCCTGTCTAAACAGTCATTTTCTTTCGAAAAGCCCCGTTTCGAAAAAAACTGTGGCCGCCATTATGCAAATGAAGCACAGGAAATTTAAATCCCAGCTTCATTTGCAATTTCAAAGTGTCTAGTTTACATCCCTTTTTCGAGAAAAGGGATGTAGTTTAGACACAGCCTTAGAGAACTTCCAACTTCCATTTTTCTCTTATGAGGGAAGGGCCTCTAGTCAGTTCCTGTAATGATTGGATGAGGCAGTCTGTTCACCATCCCTACCTGCTTCCATTTAATCTCTGGGAGTCTCTCTGCCATTGGGCAGACTCTCCTTTCACCATGGATGCATTTATGCTTTAAACTCATGCTGTAAGTTCCTAACTGGCAGCATCCAATTGGGATTTACCACATATCTTCAGACTGGTGACCTTCCTAGAGCAGCATTCACCTCTGAAGCTCCCCAGCCCCCTTCCCCACACTTTTATCGTGATGGTAGACTCTTTTCCCAGCCATTTCTTCTAGTCCACTCACAAAATTCTGGGCAGTTTTGCTTGATATGCCTTGAATGCCCACATTGGTAGTAAATATGCCCTGGTTTCCTGAAAGAAACCTCTTCTCCCTTTTCCTTTCTTCTCCCTCAATTTTTGTCATGGCAAAACAACCACCACCACCACCCACCCCTTCTTCTCTGAGTCCTGTTATTGAAATGTCTGGACATCATTCTTGGGAAAATCTGCATCCCCGAATCATCTACAAACTTTACCACTTCTGTTAGTGTCATAGGCTGGTGTCTCCAAACCCAAATGTGTACCTTTGGGGAGAGGCTGGAGAAATTGCTCCTAAGCTATCATACCTATTATTACCAGCACACTTTAGGTGTCTGGACTCAGTCAGCAAGTCAGTTGTTAAGTTTTTATGTAAGCACCTCGGGCTATCCCTCTCTGGTACATCTACAAGCCCAAAATTTCTGTTGGTATTCTTTTACCAAAAGGTCTTCCCTGTTCAGAATGGCTTTACACCATCAGAGTCCCAGGCCAGCTCTTCACTCACAGCCATATAGGCCTGAGCTTTCCATGACAAGTAGGATGCCACTTGGAGGGCCCATAATTCTTTTCCCTTCCAGCACCCATAGCTATTTTCTGGAAGATTAATAGAGACATATCAGGGTTATTCACTGGGCCATATGTGACATACTGTTGCTCCCCATTTCAAGATTCACCAGACTCTAGATCAGTTGCTGCTTCACCTGCACCTGCTATTTCACCAACTCTTGTTGGCTCTTTTGCTGCCAAGCACGAAACACAAAGATTACCATTCCATCTGCATGAATAAAGGCATGAGTTTCTTCTTCTCTTTTTGTTGCTCCACTAAATATTGTTGAGTCTTCTCCATTATCATAATATCAGATCCTCACATCAGCTCTCCCCCAGTCTGGTCCTCATTCGCCATAGATGGGAAAATCATGATCCCAGATGAGCCTCTGCATGTAGGGGTACATCTACACAGCAGAGTTATTTTGGAATAACTGACATTATTCCAAAATAACATAGTGTGCATCCACAGAGTAAGCCATTATTTCAAAATCGTGTCAAGCTGGAGGACTTCTTACTCCAGTTCCTGTAACCTTTATTTCACAAGGAAGTTGAAGGAAGAGTGTTCTTCCTTCAGTTCCCTGCTGTGTAGACAGCACCAAAAGCAGAATTAAACTATTTTGACTTCAGCTACACGATTGATATAGCTGAAGGTGTGTAGCTTAATTCGACTTTAGCCCTCCTGTGTAGAAATGCCCTAGGAGGGCAGGCTATGCTCCTGCCTTCTAGATCCATGAAACCAGATCAGATTCCACTGACTGTGTGTACTCTGTACCATTTGAGTCCCTTCCACCAATATCTTCACAGTAGGGATGTGAAAGACTAGTCAGTTAGGTGACTATTCGATAAGCAAATGCTTACTGGATACTCGATAGGCTAATCGACTGGTTGCTTCTACCCCTGCTTGCTGCCTCTATCAGAAAGAGGCAGCAAGGGGGAGGGGTAAGAGGATAGGGTACTTCAAAGCTGCAGCATCGCATGGAGCCTGGGGCCAGACCCTGGGCTCCACACAGTGCTGCCGCTTTGAAACACCACGTGCAGCCCAGGGCCAGCTGGGGTGTCCCAAGGCATTTCAAAGCCGCAGTGCTGTGTCAGGCTCCCTGCACCATTTCAAAGTGGCAGCACTGCATGGAGCCCGGGGTCAGCAGGGGAGTGCCCAGCTAGCCCCGGGCTCCATGTAGCGCTTTCACCTTTGAAGTGTAGCAACAGCCTAGGGTTGTTGCTACACTTCAAAGGCAGAGGCGCCCTATCAACTAATTGAATAGTCATTGCAAAATGCAAAATACATCAACTATTCAATTAGTCAATTACTTGATATTTAACATCCCTACTTCACAGTCCTTTGCAACAGCAACGTTTACATTATCCCCTGTGCTTTCTCCTCTCCCCCCTCAGGACCTGAAGCCTCTATGATACTAGACCTGTCCCTCTCCCTCACACTTGCTACTTGTGCCTCTATCATTTGTGAACTAATGAGCTAATTGGCTCATTAGCTCATCCAGCCCACTGGCCTGATTAGCTAATTATCTTTAATTATAATGATCAGCTTTCTCCCAGGGAACTAATGGGCATCAATGTGATCAGAGTGCAGGCTCACCTGTTAACTCACTGCACTCTGTCACAGCAAGATATGGGAGGTAATTGCCCTACTCTGCTCAGCAATGGTGAGGCCTCAGCTGTCCACTGTCCAGCTATGTTGGGAGACCACATTTTAAGGCCGATGTGAACAAACTGCAGAGTTCAGAAGAATGCAACAAATAAGAAAGGTTAAAAGCATTGGGCATATTTAGTGATGATCTACATTATCAAGTTAGGCCAACCCAGCTACATCACTTAGGGTATGTCTACACTGCAGCGTTATTTTGAAATAATAAGGGAAGTGTCTACACAGCAAGCCCATTATTTCAAAATAATTCCAAAACAACAGGTTTCTTATTCCAGAATCTGTAACCCTCATTTCACGAGGAATAACGCCTATTCCAAAATAACTATTTCAAAACAGGGTGTGTGTAGATAGCGCAGCTGTTCTTATTTCGAAATAAGTGGCCTCCAGGGCTTCTCACAGCTGCCCTGGTGACCACTCTGTCCACGCTCATCAGAACTCTTTAGTTCCCCTTCCCCTGCAACCCTTAAAGCTGCAGCCACAGGGAAGGGGCTTGTAGCACAAGGAAAGTCCTGCTAGCCCTGTGCCATCCAGCAGAAGCTTTCACTGATTTTGCTGCTGCCGTGAGTGACCCCCATGCTCCCACTGAGCCCTTCATGGCTGCAAGTGAGCCAAGAGCCAGCTCCCAAGCCCAGGCCCGGGGGAAAAAGAGGCGGGACCCTTCCAGGCCTGGTGCTGAGATCCTGGATCTCATTGATTTCTGGGTAGAGGTGGCAAACCTCCAGGATCTCTGCACCAGATGCAGGAATACAGACATTTACAGATGGATTGCTAACAGCCTGGGGCAGAAGGGACATATGGGCACCTAGGAGCAAGTGTGCATGAAGGTGAAAAAGCTGAGGCAGGTCTACACGAAGGCCGGGGAGCATAGTCCCACTCAAGGGTGGCATCCCAGACCTGCCCTTATTTTGACCAGCTCCCCCCGCATCCTGGGAGATGGGTCAGTCCGTTCTCCTCCCCCCTCCTCCCCCCCCACCTGTTGTGGACTCTGGGCTGGAGATGCCCATCATCAGCCTTCCAGAAGGTGTGGCTGTGGACAAAGAGGAATAGGAAGATGAGGAGGCCAGCCTGGACACATTGCCCACCAGCCAGAAGGTGATCCAGGCCCTGGAGCCAGTACCCTCCACCCTTGATGTCTCCCAGGGATCGGACAAAGCTGGGGAAGGGCCATCAGGTGAGTTCCATTATTTTCCCTAGACACACACGGGGAAAGCGGCAGGTGACAGGGGACACTGTGCTCCTCACCTAGCCTTCTCAGCCTGGGTGTTGCACAGCAGCCTGTGCATGTGGGTGCACATGGAGCACTAGTCCAGAGCACACAGCCACAGTGTGTCTGCCACACAGGAACCTTGCGCTCCTGCTCACAGGATTCCTGCCCTGCCCTGCCCTACTCCTGACCCCGTGGTGGGACACCATCCCACCACAAGCCATCACTAAGGAGACTGGGGTCATGGACACACACAGCAATGCCACACACTGGCCTGCAGGACCATGCAAAAGGAACCCTTTCAGTTGATGTAGTCTAATGCCAAGTAGTTGGGGGTCCAGATGGGGATATGGGTGCCGTCAATGGCCTCCCCACCATTTGGGATGCCCATGGTGGCAAAGCCAGCAATGATGGGGGTCAACGTTGCCCAGGGGAATGACTCTGCACAGCAGGATGGTGTTGATGGCCCTCACCACCTGTAGAAAGAAAAAAACAAAGAATCACAGGGTTGCCAGAGTTCTCGGGAGTTCTGAGCCCAACACCCCTTCCCACACATCAGGACTAACCTTTACTTACCCCATCCCCGGCTGGGCTTTATGAAGGCAGAATTGAAAAACCTTTCAGGGAGGGACCTCCCCCCCCCCATTCCCTAGGGAACCCCATTCCAGCAGTTCACCACCCTCCTGGGTCAATAGCACAAGAGTAACTGCATAGGCACGGCCCCGACGGTTGAGCTCCCCACGCCAAACTGGTTCCTCACAGAGTGGCAGCTGTCCGGTGTGGCGAGTTTCCACAGGGTGATGGTGACCCGCTTCTAGAGGGGGATGGTGGGTCACATGTAGGTGTCCCATTGCTGGAGGGCGCGATGAGCCACTCACACAGCTCCAGGAAGGTGGACTTCTGCATGAGGAAGTTCTGGAACCACTGCTGGTCAGCCCAG
The DNA here is from genome assembly GCA_019425775.1 of Rafetus swinhoei. Classification (NCBI taxonomy): domain Eukaryota; kingdom Metazoa; phylum Chordata; order Testudines; family Trionychidae; genus Rafetus; species Rafetus swinhoei. The sequence continues at coordinate 180,146,581 of CM033437.1, read as the reverse complement.
CATTCCATGACAATTCAGTCCCACCAGTCAGAACTGGTGTCCCATTTTTCAGAGGCACCGTGCACAGTGTGCGGGAGAGGGCGGGAAGGGCTGCGCTGCATGAGCAGGCAGAGCAGAGAGGTGGTGCCCTGCAGGGAGCGGCGGGTCCTATTCCTGCAGAGCCACGTGGGCAGCCTGCAGTAACTGCATCAGAAGGTGCGGCAGCAGATCAAAGAGCTGGCATCTGCTTTCCAGCAGGTCCGACTCCGTGGCTGGAATACTGTGGTGTCCACAAAGGTAACCAGAGAAGACAGTGAGGAAGTTTTGTTGTCTCTCAAGGAGGTAGGCAAAGGTGAAGAGCCTGAGACATGATTGTAAAAGGGAGTCCCTTTAAGCACAAGACTCAGATAGCCTCAGGTAGCAGCTACAGGAAGTGACTGCTGTCCTGATGCCCTGCCCAAAGTGCTTCCGGGGGGGGGGGGGCTTTAAATGCAATTCAAGCTCCAATCAGTGTAGATGCTCTATTTCAAAATAGCTCAGTGCTATTTCAATGGGCATTTGTAGTGTGGATGCGCTATTTCAAAATAAGCTATTTGGGGGGGGGGGCAAAATAGCCTATTTCAAAATAAGCTATGCAAATTGTGTATACACAGCTCCAAATTTTAAAATAAAGTGCTATTCCAAAACATTCCTTAACCTTCGTGGAATGAGGGTTACAGGGACACCGGAAGAGCGCACCCATTATTTTAAAGTCTATTTTGAAATAACAGGCTGCTTTAAAGATGCAGAATAGCTATTTCGAGATACTTCCGGTATCCCAAAATAGCTCTGCAGTGTAGACGTAGCCATTCTGCCCTGCACAGGCTACCTCCAACATGGGTCACAGAGGATTAAGGAAAGCCTCTCTCCAATGTGTCAGCCAACACAGATGAGTCAGTGTAGAGAAGAAAGTAAGATAGTCCAGGTAAAGAGATTGTGCAGTGTATTTACCCTCTAGAATGGGTAGAGCCCAGGGACAGAACTGAAACGCTCGGCTCTGCTCCAGGGCAGTATATCCACAGAAAAGCACTTACTCAAGGCTTACAGTAACTCCACAAACCAGCCCTCAGGATTCAGCAGAAATGGGGCCCAGTTTTGAAACTCTGATTCATGCAAGTAATGCTTACTCTCATAATAGATCTACTCATGTGACAGAAGGTTTTAGGGTTGCATTCACAGCAAGAACATTTAAGAAAAAATATGCTAAGTGGACTTTGTGTGTCTGACCCTCAAGAAGATGTCTGCAACCTCTCAAGATCACGTGCGTAACAATACTTTTTAAGAGAACCACCATCTGTGCAATAGAAAACATAACCACTCAGAGTTATAAACCTTGGGGCCATAAAAGAAAAATAAGTGTCTGTAGGATTAGAAATGTAGAAACACAATTGGTAGAGCCTTGAACCTGTGTCCTTGCTAATCAAGAGCAGCCTAAATGATACAATTGGCTGGGTTTGAATGAGAAAAAATGTACATGGCTTCTGCCATGTATTGCTGTTGTCAATCAGATTCTAAGTGAAAAATACTGCAGAAAAATTTAAATGGTGCCAATCCTGCATAATGAGTATGATTCTCTAGAAAAAAAAAATTCTCTGCACATCCTAAACAATAAGAATGCATCTCACCATAATGTAAGCACATTGATATCAGTGGTCCATTTATTTCAGCTGAAAATATGGTACCTATGTTATATTGTAAATGCTGTCCAAGCAGCAAATAACTACTGAAACGTATGATAACATATTAGCTACCATAAACATGAACGCTTTCACATACTAAAGTGTGTGCATATGTAACATATATTGCACACAAAAATTATGTTAAAAAACCCAACGTTTCAAAGTCTAGCAACCAAATTTGAGAAATGCCAGTGTTTATATTGTCTGTATAATCTTCATTTGGCCCCCTTGAGTGCATGCATTATGGCAGGCTTTAATTACATGATCACATGTTATTTTCTATTTGGTCCAGAGGACTCCAACCTTCTTCACTACCCAAAATGGAGGGTGCTTTAACTTATAGGGCTAACCTGTTTGCTTGCCTATATATATTCTTACGGATGATTATTTCCGTATCATTTTGATTATATATTTATTATAATAGCTTATAGCTCATTTATATTAAGGCAATTTGGCTGTAACACAAGGAACTAACAGGCCACATCCTGTATGTTGAGCTAAAGGAAAGCTACCATGCACATGCCTGGGTCCATTCACAAAGGCAACATGCATATATTCAAGCAACAGTGCTCACTTAGGGTACATCTACACTTCAGGGTTTTTCTGGTATCCCAGAAAATCTCAGAAAAACTCCGCCACATCCAAGGAAAGTGTTTGCTCTTCCGCTTTTTTTTGTGGAAGAGAAAACACGCTCTTTCGGGGAGCCTTGTATTCATCGTTCTACAAGGGATAAGGGCTCTGCTGAAAGAGGAGGCTTTTCCACCATTTGTCCCCGTCTAGACTAGGCCAAATGACGGAAACGCCTCTTCCAGAAAAGCAATCGGAAAAAGCTATGCAAATTGTGGAGCGCAATTTTCGCAGCTTTTTCCAAAAAAAACCCTATAGTGTAGACCTAGCCTTAATGAGCAGCTAGTCCATATTTTGTTTTCTCTTCATTGTTCAATGTGTGGCCCCAGGTCTCATCTACTGCACACTACTCAAACCCTTATCTGTGTGAAAATTCAGTGGTGCTTATCTTTACAGTATCTGAATTTTTATACAGGCACTGAAGAATTTTACTCCACAACAACTCTGCGAGGAAGTCAGGGATGCCGGCCTTGCCTGGCCTCTGGGCAAGGTGGGGGGGACGGACACCGTGCTCCTAGAAGGGGCGGGACTTTGGGTATATGGAGGCTGGGTCAGGGTCAGGCCTTAGTGCCACCCAGTGCACCCCCAGTGCTGCCCTGGAGTGTGTAGCACTCCAGTGGCGAATTAAAGGGCAGCAGCCAGGAGGACCACGCTCTTTTGAATCGCTGGGCCCTAGGGCAGTGGCCCCCTCTTTGTCTCCCCTGTCAGCAGGCCTCAAGGGATTAATATTCCCATTTAACAGATGCAGAATTGAGCAAGAGTAATTTTGATTACTCAGTGTGAAAACAATCTCTTTGCACATTTAGCCTTTTATACCACTTTATATATTCAAAGCACAGCTCCCACTGACTTCAGTTGCAACTGTAATTGCTTACTATTTCTGCAAATAATATCCCAGGGTACTAAACTGGCAACCCAGCAAAAGAGGACTACATAATTAGAGACCATCTAGAAAAAAGAGTAGTTTAAGTGACTTTCTTGCATGATATTGGAATGCTGTGGTAGAGGTAGGGATAGAGTCTGATTCTCCAAGGCAACTTTCAGTTGGCTCAACCACAAGACTCTATTTTCTGCTCCTGCAATTCCCTATTTTGTTCGCAAAACATCTTGCAACTTCTGCCACAAAGTGGCCCTACAATTAACAGTCTCCTTCACTACAGGTTGAACCTCCCGTATCCAGGACTCTCTGGTCCGGCAGCATCTGTCGTCCAGAAGGAAGAAAGATGTTGCTGGACCAGAGAGCCAGGGAGGCAAGGAGCATGAGCCAGCTGGGAATTCCCTGGGTAAGGAGGAGCCCCAGCAGGGGATGTTCTTGTGGTGGGTGGGAAGTCCAGCCCCAGGAAGACCCAACCCAGGGAGCCTTGGCAGTGGCTGGGGGGCATCCCTGGTCCTGGTCAGGAACCCCAGAGCCAGCCAGAAGGAATCCCCAGTCTCAACCAGAGCAGCAGGACCAGCAGTGGCCAGGAACCCCAGCAGAGGCTGGGGGGAATCCCCAGCCCCAGCTGGGAACCCCAGAGGCAGTGGGGCTTGTGTAAACTGAAGAGTCCCAGCCTGAGAAGGCTGACCCCTGGTATGGGGCTGGCAGCCTTCTGGGGAGTCCAGGCTCCAGCGACCCCCACAGCTCAGATCCAGCAAATTCTCTGGTTGGGAACAGCTCAGGTTCCGAGGATGCCGGACCAGGGACGTCCAACCTGTACACAACGCTGCTCCCAGCTCCACACATGGGGCTCCAGCTGCTGCAAATCCTGCCCCCAGGGTTCTTCTTCTGGCCCCCCACCTACAGGCCCTGCTCCTGCTTGCTATCGGCTCTGTGCTCTATTCTGGAGTCCACACACGGGCTCTTGGCTGCAGCTGGCCCCACATCAGGGGCTCTGAACCCATTCCCCATGCAGGATCCCAGCTTTGGCCTCCTTACTCCTGTCTGTGTTTCTCCCTTCTCCCCTAGAGTCATGGCCCTGCTCCTGGCCCCAGCTGTCAGGAATTGTGGGTGCATGAACAGGAGGCAGGAGTAAGGGTGTGGTAAAAAGTTTGGGGTTGGGACCTCTGGCTTTCAGCATCTCCACTGTTCTGACACCACTGCACTTCTTGATTTTTAGCTATTAAAACCTAAGGAAGTAAATTCTTAGAATATGGCTAAATTTGGTAGGGCTTTCATGAGGGTAGGAACCGACATCACAGAACAATCAAAATGTAGGATGGGAAGGAGGTGTAATAGGTCATCTATCTTGAGGTAGGACTAAGCATTATCTCTTAGATCATCACGGACAGGTGTTTATCTAAATTATTCATAAAAACCTCCGGTGACAGAGATTTCACAACTTCCCTAGGCAATGTATTCCAAAGCCTAACCTCCTTGTTTCTCTTTTTATAGACAGGTACTATATTTGCCTGTTACCATTCCTCAGGTATCTATCCTGTCCTCCATAAGTTCTCAAAGATAATTATTAAGCTTAGCAAACCCTTTAACCAATTCCTCAAGTACTCTAAGATGTATTTTTTTATCAGGCCCTTACCATCTGAAGATATCTTACTTGTCTAAATTATTCTTATTTTGCTCTTTCACGGTTTTAGCCTTGCATTCCACTGTAATCACTCTGATGTTCACTATGTTAGTTTTTGGTGTAAAGTGGTCATTATTGTTTTTTCTGTTACCACATTTCCCTCCTCATTGGGACTGTGTGTTTCTCTTCCTTCTGATGTATTTGGAGCATTCCTGACAAAGGACACCCGTCCACCAAATTTCAAGTTCTTCCTTTAAAGCACAGAATGCTAGCACTGTTCAAAGAAAAGGTCAGAAGAATTTTTTAAACATGGGCACGTACAACCTATAACATTTTTTTAACAATACGTATTTTCTCCCGGCTCCCTTCTAGGAAATGGCTGAACTATTTGCCAGAAATTTGTTATAGATATTTTAGCCAGGAGCAGACACACACAGTAGGTGAGCCCAAATAGTTAATCATAAGTAACTGAAAATAGATTTGTATAATGGAAATTTTAGGCAGGCAATTACCAGTGCCTTCTATAATAAAAGTTACATTATTTTAATGTACTATTAATGTTTAGGTGTGAAAGTTAGGTGCATTTGTGGTTGCTTTAACATTAATGGTTTGTGCCCCTGGTACATCTGTGTGCTGAAAGAAGCAGGGGTCCATGGAAAAAAAGCTCATATAATCATGCAATTAATTACTATCATTATGCACAGGAGGCAGAAATAAATGCTTGATTTTGCAACTTAATTCTTCTTTAACTGTAGTTTTTTTTGTATATAATCTCCTTTGGGGTTTCAAGGAAAAAAGAATAAAAACAAATTCTGTTATGTACAATTGTCACATTCCCTGATTCCCCCATCACCACAGTTAGTATCTTGAATCTTCATCACAGATTCTACCACTTGAGCTAAAATACTAACTAGATTAGAAGGCCATCACTGTACTAGCTGGCAATAGGAAAGGAAAGGTCTGTTAAAACAAATGGAGAGAGGATGAGTAACTGAGGTCAGTTGCTGGGTCCACGATAGAGACAATGGGGAGCTTAGTAAGACTCTCTTTCTTCCCCACCCCAGGCAGGTGGATAGTTTCTAACCCAAGTGTTGTCCACAGAGTGGGTATGGGATGCTAGGGCCAGGTGGTGGGGATGAGTCCTTCCCTTCAGTCCCACCTCTGACAGGTACTCCATTAACTCCTAGGAATTCCCAGTACACTCTGTGATGCTGCTGTTTTGGTAACAATATAGACCTAGCTCTTTAGACTTATGCAGCCAGCTGCCAACATTTTCCAAAGGATCACAAGCAAGAAGAAAAGAATTACGATTTTTATCAATTTAAAACTCAGCTAAATCTAAACAGAACTTCATCAGACCAAGACAAGGCATGTCTCAAGCCCAAGGACTTTCATCCAGCTGTCAAAAGCCTACTGCAAACAGAAATGTTAGATCCCCTTTCTCTCAAAAAATTCATAATGAAGGGCAGTAGTCTGTCCAGAAAAAGGGGTCACTACCTGATATAGAACATACTGTCTTTGTATATAAAAAATACATGTACTTGCCATAAAAGGAAAGGCATTTTTTATTTCTTTTAATTTCTGTAGTACAGTCTACCAGTTTAGAATAGCATAGCTATCACATGCTTCTGCCCAATGAAATCAGCATCTATGACTCTTTGCAGCTGAGAGCTACAGATCAGTGCTGTTCAAGCATCATTTGATCTACTGAGATGGCATGAAGAGAATATAGTTGATGGTTGCATGGAGTTCTAGTTGTCAGCTCCAGTTGAATGCTAGCTGTCTCTTTACTGGAGATAAAAGCTGAAACAACTCATCAAGTGTGAGATCTCATCTGAATAGTTAAACACGCTCTTTGTTTGAGCATTAACTAATTTGCATGGCAATATTCCAGCTTACCATCTATCCCTTAAATGACAGCTTGTGCTATAATAATTCAGTACTTTTATCCTATTAGGCTACATCTACACTGCAGAGTTATTTTGGGGTATATTTATTATATCTACACTGACGTTATTCCAAAATAACAGTGCGTGTCTACACTGCCAGCCTTTATTTCAAAATAATGTCGAGCTGGAGGACTTCTTACTCTGGCTTCTTTAACCCTCATTTTACAAAGAGTATGGGAAGTCAAAGAAAGAGCACTGCTGTATAGACAGTGCTAAAAGCTGAATTGGCTTAAGCTGTGCAATGGATGTAGTTTAATTAGACTGACCTGCTGTGTAGACATACCTTAGATTTCTATCTGTATTGGTGTTTTGGTAGGTGGACACTGTAAAAAACATGCATAGAATACATACTTAACACAACCAAAACAAATTCAAAATATAGAATAAAATGTCAAAAATAGGTGTTACTCTGTGCCACTAAAAATTCACAACTCTGCTTGAATCAAACATGGACAATAACTGATACCTAATTATCTTTGAAAGGGTTCTCCTTTTAATCCAAATCACCGAAGGCATTTTATAACGCAACAGATTTTCTCGAGCATAATTGAAGTCAACCATACAATTTTCATTTAGAAAATTGCAAATGCCTGACAGTAAATGCAGCTCCACCATTTTTATGAGTTGCAGGAAGAGTTGCACCTGTTGTACATGCAAGTGCATAAGAAACACCAGTTTTAATACAAACATTATTTTTGTGGAAGACTAATTCAGAGGAAATCCATAATCTAGTTATATTTTGGCCCTTTTTGTGTCACTCAGGAAGTCCAAAGGGCCCAGAAGCTGCTTGGGTCACTGTCACGGGGCATGGTGTCAAGTATCAGAGGGGTAGCCATGTTAGTCTGGATCTGCAAAAGCAACAAGGAGTCCTGTAGCACCTTATAGACTAACAGATGTATTGGAGCATAAGCTTTCGTGGGCAAAGACCCACTTCATCAGATGCATGTAGTGGAAATTTCCACTACATGCATCTGACGGCGGGTCTCTGCCCATGAAAGCTTTATGCTCCAATACATCTGTTAGTCTATAAGGATATGTCTACACTAGCCCCCTAGTTCAAACTAGGGTGGCAAATGTAGGCATTCAAACTTGCAAATGAAGCCCGGGATTTAAATATCCCAGGCTTCATTTGCATGTTCCCGGGCGGGCGCCATTTTTAAATCCCCTTAGTTCGAACTGACTGCCCTACACACGGCAGTCAGAAGTTAATCGAACTAAGTCCTTAGTTCAGATTAACTGTTACTCCTCCTGCAATGAGGTGTAACAGTTAATCCGAACTAAGGACTTAGTTCGATTAACTTCTGACTGCCACATGTAGCCGTGGGCAGTCAGTTCAACTAAGGATTTAAAAATGGCACCTGAACATGCAAATGAAGCCCGGGATATTTAAATCCCGGGCTTCATTTGCAAGTTCGAATGCCTACATTAGCCACCCTAGTTTGAACTAGGGGGCTAGTGTAGACATACCCTAAGGTGCTACAGGACTCCTTGTCGCTGTCACAGGGCAGACTCACCACCATAGCACCTCCAGCCAGCAGTCCTGGGGATTAGCTTGTTTGGCTTGTTGGACGCCTCCCTCTAGCTGGTGTCTCCCTGTGTTTCTCTTCCCAGGGAACACACAGTTCCCCTGTACCCACCTTGTCTCAGTGACCCACTGTCAGTCTTCATCTATCCCCTGCCTCAGGGACAAACTGCAGTCTATAATGGCCACTCATCATTGGCAAAGATGTGTGGACCTGCTGCCCCTGCGTACCATGGCTGCCCCTTGCAGCCCCAGTAGCATCAGGCCTTGCAGCCTGGGAGCCTGGTTGGCCAGAGCCTCCCCAGCCCAGCCCAGCCCAGCCCTGCCTGCCTTCCCCAGCACAGCACTGCTCTGCTCTGCTCTGCTCTGCTCTGCTCTGCTCTGCTCTGCTTCCATGGCAGTCAGGTCCCTATTGCTCTCTGTCCATAGCAGCAGTCAGTTCCCCCTCTTCCTTCAGGAGTCTTTCTTTATATAGTCCCCAGCTGGGCCCTCATTAGCAAGAACTGCCTCAGCTGGGGCTTCGCTTTCAGCCCTTACTCAGGGCTGGCGTTTTGCCCTTAAAGGGCCAGTGCAGGGCAAATGCCTTGTCACAGTCACCTATGTCAGAACTCCACTTTGTGAGGGAGTTCTCAGCTGATCAGGAACCAGTGTCGCTAACACTGAACCCATCAGCCTAAAGTAGAGAGTGTTAGATCAAGAACAGGTGCGGCCAGAGCACTTACTCTCTGGCTATTCTCAGCTGATAGACAGTCACTTTGGGACTTCTAATGGCTGCCTTGGTTTAGAGAAACTTCCAAGTTGTAAGTTTGTAATCAAAAGTTAAAGGGAAGTCCAGAACTCTTATAAAAAACCTGAAACCTAACTGCCAGGTCCCACTATATTCAGGGATAGTCAGGAGGCATGAAAGTGAAGTTATCTTCTGCTGGTCTGCTCAAATATAGAGAGAATTCCGCTAGGTTCTAATGTGACATGCATATACTTGGCTCAGTGCTGTGAGAACCTAATCATCCAGACCTAGTACATGGGAACACTGCAGTGTCAGCTTAGTACTGCCCCCACCTATGAAATGGGCTAGCCACAAATCAAGTCAACTTGCTGCCATCATCAAACAGGTCCAGTCCATTCTCACAAGATCACTTTACACAGGAGTACAGAATTGCCAACAGGGAAATACAGCATCAAAGAAGGTCCTCCAACAGAAACAGGACATATTTAACACAATGTCTATGCCCTTTCAGAGTTTAATGAATAAACAATAATACTCACAGTAAGAACAAAATATGAACAAACACCAACAAAAGTAGCAAAACACAGTAGTTGGAATCATGGGTAATATATGTAAATTAAGCTCACCAGAGCTGGGTTTTTCCCTTCTCTCCTACAGAGGCAGCAGAGCATTCAGTCTTCTGAAGCTGGGGTTTACATCTGAGTAAGGACCACTTTCATATATTATCTGATATGAGTCTATGATGTTAATTGTACTCTGCTAATCATTTATCACATAAAGAGCTATATTTCCAACCAGCAGGATGAATGAGGAAAACAGCAACAGATATTCTTGAGAGACCCTTAAATTGAGACAATTGAGAAAAACCTGGGCTTGCACAAATCTTGAGTGACTCTAAGGAGTGAAACCAGATCAGCACATCAAAACATGGGTGCCTTGGCAGGGACATAAAGTAAAAGCCACTTGTTGAAGTATTTACAGCTCAGAAATCTAAATCAAAGATCACTGGAGTTGTTATGCTTAAACAAAGCACACAAGATCTTTTATAGGGGAAAAGGCAGTATGCCTCATTTATTGAGAATGCAACAGTAGCATATGCTTTTCAGTCACTCATACACACAAACACCATACACACACACAGTCCCACCAGGCGATGTTATAGTTACCAGTCCAGAGTCCGGATCAATCCAGTGGCCAGCCAGATCAATCACAGAAGGAGAGCAGGGCCTTTTGTTGGTCACAATCTGATGCTCTTCTGGAGTTGGTGGCAAGATGAACCCAAAGTCCCATAGCAAGTCACCCTGCTTTTATAATCCTTTCCTCTATTGATTTTACTGTGCCAGTCTGTGTCCGGTGTTATCTTTTGATGTTACCATTCCAAACATCTCCGAGAAAGTCATCCTGTCCTGGATTTAATCAGTTGTTTTCAGGGTGCCCACTCTTTAGAGTTTTCAGTTCTGCCAATTCTTGACTATGGGTACACACTGATGGTTCTTTTGACACCGATATGTTTCTTCGCAGTCTGTCTTTCACAGTCTGTCTTCACCAGCATTGCCCCCTTTCTTCTTGGCAATCTGACTCTAATGGTGGCCTTCATGCCTTTATCTTTATGATGATACATTTCTCATTCACACAAACAGTCTTTCACAGAAACCTTCAAAGGTAAACAGTACTGTTTTATATTAAGCAAAATCAAAATCAAAACAATTCACATCGAAGGCCCGGGCTTTCAATATTTCTAATCTCATTAACGTAGACACAATACCAAAATCCTGTCTCTTTACTTACTAAACTTTAAAAGAAATATCAAATGTGATAATGTGTTACCTTACTTTGCTACATTATTAAACCTAAAATACAAATATAAAAAGAATAAAACTGTCAATTCCAACAAAGTCAATAGATGTGCTCCATTCATTTCCATTGAATGTGGTGTCAAATTGGCAGGTCAACAAGGATCCTGGGAGCCTTAGTTTTGCAAATGATAATCTGGTCCATTAGCTCTACTTTTTGTCAAAAATCAGAGAGACATGTGAAATGAAATTGAGCTCGATTGGAATCTCTAGGATGCCTAAGTGATTGTAGCATATACATCTGGTTCCCGTGTGCTGTTAATATCATCATTTGCAAAATGTACTGACTTCGTTTTAACATGTTGTTTTAACATGTTTTATGTTCTTGGTTAGAAGGCTGAATTCCATATGAAAACATTCACATTTTCTATTATAATGAGGCAGTTTGTACTGATAGATCAGAGCACTTATGTACTGTTTTTGGTCATCTTTGTACATGCCACAATGCCAACTACTTGCAATTTGAATTTTCTTTGTAAAGTGAAGATAAAAAAGAATTCAATGGTCATATCCTAAAAAATACAAATAAATAATTGTGTAGCTTTTTCCCCAAAAAAGCAATCCATGATGATCCCAAATTCCCTTGTAGTTTTTCCAGAATAAAATGTGATATTCAGTTAAAAGTTGCTAGTGAACAGAATGCTAAACAGTTAAAAAAATCTTTTACTAACATATTCCTGCAGGTGGATAATTATTCAGAAATGTCCAAACATCTCTTCCAAAAGTTACATCCCAGGAACTTTTGGTGTTTGTGTACAGGTGGGACCTCCCTGTTCTGGCACCCTCAGGAGCTGAGCAATCCTGAATGACAAAGTTTTCTGGACCAGGAGAGGTCAAGGCTCCCTTCCTGGCTATTTGCCCTGCTCTTCATTGCCCCCAGCCCTGCTGGGGATGCGCTTCCCCCCTGAGGCTGAGGCTATGCTCCCCAGTGCACTGACTCCAGCTGGGGCTGTGCTCTCACTGCCAGCCCAGGCTGCACTTCTGGGTGCCGGGCCCACTACCCACTGCCTCCAGCCAGGTGGGGCTACATCCCCACTGTGCTGGACTTGCTACTGCTGGGGATGTGAGCCCCACCACCAGCCCAGCCCTTGAACCTGGCCAGCCAGGGCTTTCTGGTCCAGCAATATCTGTAGTCCTTCTGGATCATGGATGTTGCTGCACCAGAGAGTCCTGCATTTTAGAGGTGTAACGTGTAGTAGAATTTTCCTGGTTCCAGTGATATACAAAATTACAAAACTAAAAAAGCAAAACACAAAACGAAAACAATACACCACCACCAAAATCAAAACCACACTATATAAGCAAAATAAAATGTTCAACTCTGCTGGCACACTTCTCTCCTCCCATTCCTGTGAGATGCAGTTTTGCAACAAAAATTTTTAAAAAACAAAGCTAGAGAGAAAGGATATTTTCAGAAATAGGCAGGCAGCATCCAAAATGCAGGAAAATCATTGTATAATGTCCGTACGTTTCTCTGTGAATTTAATTGTTCTTTAAATTGGTGTACTTCACAAAATACCATGTGCCCTGTTGAGATGTTCTTAATGCATCAGGAAGAAGCTCACACTCTGTGTTCTGATTGCTTATAAAGAGAAACTGCTGCCTCTTTGGTCTTTTCCCAGAGGAGATGGGCAGTTTGCCAGTGTTTCATTTTCAAGGGCCATTGTTCACCTACGGCTTTAGCAAAAAGCTTTTGATTATTTATTACTAATCCTAGCCTAAGTAATGATCATTTTTAATCCTTTCACATTTCATAACAAATTTTTCAGACAATGACACCAAACAGTCACAAATAGTTCTGGCACTTATTTTTTCATTTAGTAGGTAATTCCATATTTCACACATCCACCGAATTGCTTTATTAGTTGATGAAATTTGCCTTTATGAACATTCTGTTGACAAAATCTAAATCAGTTTTTGAGGATTCTTTTCAACAGAGTTTCATTAATTACAGTCTTGCCAACACAGCATTGGTGCAGGTAACCATGTTTATTGCATTACTTAATCCTTCTGAATGTGAATCTTTGCACCATACTGAGTATATTCATATATTCACAACACTCAATATTTATATGCATTATAGGTTTAGAGTAAAATTGTTTTACTAAATAACACTTGACATTTTCTTGAAATAGTAGCAACACAAGAGCAGCACAGAGTTTTTTTTTTAAACATGATTTTAGTGTGAGTTCATGCTGTGGTCTTCAGGTAAATAAATTTTGGAGGACCAGTTTAATCCCAGTTCTTTAAACCAAACAGCATAATTTGGTGTAATTGACTATGTTTGGGTAGGAGAGGCCCAGAACTGAGGAAGCATGGATGCCAGATGTCATCTTACACGTTATAAAAAAACTGATCTCTTCAGTTTGATGGCTAATGTGCTGTAATTGCTAAGGGATGCTGTGAATATCAGATGACTACTTCTCTAGCTAGGCTAGTTTAGCATATCGGACTGCCAATCCCTAATCTTCAGTACAAAATAATTCACCTAATTATTTAACTAGTTTAATGTCAACAAGAAAATGCCTGCTAAGCAATTTGCAATGAATTTATACCATGGCTCTTTTATTTTTTTAGAATTGGCATAACATCTAATGTGAGCCATAAACCCAACCAACCTCAAATTTCACTCATGTAATTTTAAAACAGTATTTCTATAGACATACATTCTTTAGCAGATTATTTGACTCTTTCATAGAACTTTCAAAGTTTTCCATTTGACCCATCATTGGTGCTCTAGCTAGCAGTGCCAGCTAGACATTGTGGCTGTGTCTACACTGGGCCACTTATTCCGGAAAAGCAGCCGCTTTTCCGGAATAAGCTGTGAGCTGTCTACACTGGCCCCTTGAATTTCCGGAAAAGCACTGACGATCTACTGTAAGAAATCAGCTGCTTTTCCGAAAACTATGCTGCTCCCGCCGGGCAAAGTCCTTTTTCCGGAAAACTGTTCGAAAAGGGCCAGTGTAGACAGCCCAGCAGTCTTTTCGCAAAAAGCCCGATCGCGAAAATGGCGATCGGGCTTTTTTCCGAAAGCGCGTCTACATTAACCACGGGCCTTTTCCGGAAAAAGGGCTTTTCGGAAAAGCAGCCTGCCAATGTAGATGCTCTTTTTCCGGAAATACTTATAACGGAAAACTGTTCCGTTTTAAGCATTTCCGGAAAATCATGCCAGTGTAGACACAGCCTCTGTGATTACATGGTTTCCACTCCATGCAGAAACAGTGATCTTGCATGAGGTAATAGAAAATGGATGTATCATTTAAACTGTGCATTGAGGTTAATAATTCATCTTTTGTACCTGGAATTGGGCATATCTGCCAACATCCCGCAAACAAGATTAAATAAGTGACATATTTTCATAAATGTGCAAAGTTTACATGAAGGTATATAAAGACAGATAATGAAGAGGGAGGTAGTAAAAGGGGGATAGAGTTTATGAGACAAATAGAAAGTTCCCAGCATTTTGTTAGTTTTTTTCCAGCTCTAACAGCTTTCTCTTTTAGCATTTCAGTGTTTTTTTCCTTCTTAATCCTGACAGTTCATAGTATCCCTGCACAAGTTACTTTTGAGAAGTCAGGGTTGTAGGGGAGAGAACAGAGAGAAGACTTTTTACCTGCCTACACCTGTAGACAGAGAAGATGATGAGTTGCAGAGCTAAAAGATTCTACTTCTCCAACAGCAATGCTCCAACTTTTTAGCAAAGAGATGGGGAAGAGTATTAGCTGCTGCATGTGCTAAGAAATCAGATTGTCACTCAGCATAGGGAGAAGCTCTGATTTGCTGCCCTTCCCCAGAAAGATGGAATATAAGGAAGGAGATCCAATCAAATGGGATACCCCTGCAGGCCATAAACTATGGAGTTTGAGAGTCCGAAAAGCCATAAACTATGGAGTTTCTCCAACAATTTGACAGTTTGGGAGGTGGTAGGCTAGAGCATATTACATGTGTGAATGTCAATTGCAAGCCTAGAAGGGGATAGCCTTGTTGACAGGCTGAACTGGAGAGGGGCTAGGAAGTAGAGAAATCTGGGTGGGGAAGAGGAATGGTGAGAAATCTTGGGGGAAGAGGAGATCAGTACGGGAAGATGTGCTAGGGCAGGTCGGAGATTGAGGAGCACTCAAAATTTCATGGCAGGAAGAGGCGTAAAGTCTAGCAGGCATTTTGAATCTGTTGTTTGGAAAAAAAGACACATATTTCATTAACTGCATAGTTATTCAGATAGACCTGTCTCCCCTCAGGCTTTCTGCCTCATGCTTCATTTCCTCAGAAATTAGTACAGGAATAAGAATAGTTACAGCATCTCATTTGAATAGTTACCAATAATAGAAGCTTATTACCTTTAACTTTCATTGGCTTAAATGGGTACTTTGCAGGATTCCACTACTATTTCAGGCTACGTCTAGACTGCAGGCTTCTTTCAGCAGAAGCTTTTCTGGAAGAGATCTTCCAAAAAAACTGAATGGACGCTATCTCGCATTTAAGCTGTGATTACTATGGACAGAGTGGCCACCAGAGCACCTGTGCTTTTTCCTCCTTCCTCTTCTTTCAAAAGAACTCCCTCTTCCGCATCTACACACGCTTTTTTCCGAAAGAGTTCTGAAAGGGTGGTTAAACACTGGAATAAATTGCCTATGGAAGTTGTAGAATCTCCATCATGAGATATTTAAGAGCAGGTTAGACAGACATCTATAGACTATGGTTTATATCAGCCCTGAGTTCATGGGACTGGACTTGATGACCTCTCAAGGTCCCTTCCAGTTCTAGTATTCTATGACTCAATCAGGAAACTAACTAACTCTTAATTAATTTCAAAGTAGAATATTTGTGTTAGGCCAATTTTAACTTTGTGAAGTTCAGTAGTCAGTATGTTGCCTTTGCTCTATGCCTGTTTGTGTGCATTAATTATAGTCCCAAACAGCAACCATTTTAACTGCTGCAACTGGTAATCCCTCAAAAAAATCTATACAATTGCTACTTGAGCTACATCAGGAGCACAACTAATACCAGACAGCATTTACGTAAGCATTTTGGCATTGTGTGTTATCAAAATCTTGACTAATATAATGCTATCTACCAAAACCAGTACAGGTTATACCTCCCTGGTCTGGCACCCTTGGGACCTGAGTGGTCTCAACCAGAGAATTTGCTGGAGCAGGAGAGGTAAAAACTTCACTGCTGGTCGTCAGCCCCTCTGAGGGCTCTGCCCCTGTTTGGCAGGGCTCATGACTGCTGCCTACCCCTC
The DNA here is from genome assembly GCA_019425775.1 of Rafetus swinhoei. Taxonomy (NCBI): domain Eukaryota; kingdom Metazoa; phylum Chordata; order Testudines; family Trionychidae; genus Rafetus; species Rafetus swinhoei. The sequence continues at coordinate 180,130,463 of CM033437.1, read as the reverse complement.
TCCTGCAACTGGGGTTGCACCTTCCCTCCAGATCGGGGCTCCTGGCTGCAGTTTCCTGGCCTCTCAGCTGCCAACCTGACTGGGGCTCCCCTGCAGCTGCCAGCCCCTCCACAGCCAGCTCAGCCTAGGGCTTCTCAGCTGCCATCATCCCCCAACCCCAGCACTGGCCCCACTGCAACTGACCCACCAACCCTCAGGCTGCTGAGCTCCTAGTGGGTCCTATTCCCAGCTGCCAGGACTCTCTGATCAGCAACATCCGTGGTCCTTGCCAGACCATGGATATTGCCGGACCAGAGAGCCCCGGATTTTGGAGGTGCAACCTGTACTATGTTCCTTTGATGATCTTTTCTCATTGGTAGTATTTCCAAGTGGTCAGATGTGAAAGCCCTTCAACATGAGGGGGGAAGGAAGACACGCATAAACTAGGGAGAAGAGAGAAGAAAAATAGAGATAATGGGAGGAAAGATTGGATGATGTAAAAGGGAATATGTTGGCAAATAAATAGAAAAAAGATTCAGAAAATGAGAGAGAGAGTGACGAACAGGAATGTTACTAGCTAGGAAAGATAGCATAATGTAAAATTAAGAAAAGCATTTTATTGACAGTAATTAAATGTACTATTATAATCTGTAAATGTAATGATACTTTCTATTCAATGACAAAAATGGTATGATATGTTTATGTCATTTACTACTGTATTTATTAATACTTTAGCAGATCAGGGTATTGAAAAATATGTTCAATACCAAATTTAGGCAATTTAACCCACATATAAAATGTAGATAAATTCTATAATGTGCTCCCGTGGTTTTGTTGTGTGAGAGAGCTATAGAGAGGAAGAGGCAGTCATGTGAAAAAAGAAAAGCAGGTGAGTCTGAAAAAACAAAGGGAAATCTTATAGAAGGGGTACACAGTATTTGAGTGACATCAGTCTTGAAATTAAAAGCTCATTAATTGTCAACCTATTGTCAGAATCAACAACATATTTTCTGTAGAGATTTATCATGTGTGACAGCAACTCAACTTTAGAATCTGAGGAGGAACAAATTCAGATAAGAATCAAAATTACCACTGAAAGTCCAGGTCATTCACAAGCAACAATGAAGATTTGCCATCCCATTATAAGAATGTTTCATAAACTAAATTACAACATGTCGACTATTTTTCTCATATCACTACTGACAGGTAAGTCTGATTAATGCCCCAGGCCCATCTAGCTCACACTCTTTTGGAGACTTAATACAGAAATTTAGCTGAAAGAAAACTCTAGTGAAAGTAATTGAAGACAAATTGAAAATTTCAATAGATTTCTCTGGAAATTTGCCCTCAGAGCATATTGTTTACATATCCGCCTCCATCCAGTAGGTGGAAAATATATCCCAGGGCACCTGCTTTTAATATAATAGTCATGGTGTAGCCAGGATTCGCATAAAGCTCCTAAATGTTCCAGGCCAAGACAATTAATCAGTGCCAGGTTGTACAATGATTTATGACTGTCGCTGAACCAGGATGCTGGTTTGGTACTGTTTCTCCATAGCTAGATATTATGAATTGAAAGCATTCCAAATAGCTAGCTGGCAAAGCAGATATAGTGTTAGAGATGGAGAAGTTGTTTATTGAATTCCTGGGTACAATCAGCAGCAATAACTTACACAGTTGAAGGAAAATGTTGGAAAGGTAAAAATTGGAGTAAAACCTTTTAATTATACAGCATATATGAGTTAATACAGCATGTCAAAGAAGGAAGCTAGACTTTTCTAGAGGATAAACCTCTAAAATGGATAAAGAGTTATTGGGTTTGGATTTTTCACCCAGAAAAACATTTCTGATGAGCCAAAGTAATGAACAATTGAACAGATATCCAACACAGACCAGTGTAATAGAACATAATCTAATTTAGCAGACAGAAACATGCATACATATAGACAGCCTATAAGTACGGTCACTGTTTATGGGAGGGGCAGGGGGGCCAAAATGCCTCCCTCCACACAAGTTTGAACCTCCAGATTTCATACTTGAGGTCTGCTTAAAGTTGCATGTCCTGACTCTAGAGGCAGTTGTTAAATGTAACTGAGTTTGAGCTGCTTGCCACTTTGCCTTTGAGGCAGGGAGTTTGCTTTAAAAAGAGAACGGTAGGGTGCTTAAGAAGAACAAAAAAACTGGGCATTCCAGTAACTGAAGGGTTGTTAGACCATCATGAAAACATTGCTTGGTACTCCACTTAAAAGATAGGGGGAAAGAAGAGTAGGAATGAGTGTTGTGCTTCACGGATCTGCATTTGGATTACTGAGTTAAACTTACTAATGTTCTTGAAAAAGAGGTGAACAGGGAATAATCCAAAACTGACTGCAAAGAGCTACAAACGGCTTTAACAAAACTGGGTGATTGGTCAACACAAAGGCAGATGGAATTCTGTGTTGCTAAGTGCAAAGAAAAATATAATCCTAACTATAGATGCAAAACAGCTGATACCACTGAAGAACGAGATCTTGGAATCCTTGTGGATAGTTCCCCTGAAAACAATATGTTCAATATGCAGTGGCAGTCTAAAAACTAAAAACCTAACAGAACATTGGGAATCATTAGGAAAGGAATAGATAATATGACAAAATACCATATTGCCTCTACATAAAGTCATTGTATGCCCACATCTTGAATACTGCGTGCAGATGTAGTCAACCCACCTAAAAAAAAGATATATTGGAGTTGGAAAAGGTTCAGAAAGGGCAACAGAAATGATTAGGGTAAGGAACAGCTTCCATATGAGGAGAGATTAACGAGACTGGAACTTTTCAGCTTGGAAAAGAAATGCCTAAAGGGTAGGGAAATATGTTACACATCTAGAAAATCATGAACAGTATGGAAAAAATAGAATAAGAAATTGTTATTTATTCCTTCACTAACATAACACAAGAAGCTGTGTGATGGGTAGTTATAGGTAGCAGATTTAAAACAAACAAAATACATTATTTTTTCACAATCAACTTGTGGAACTCTTTGCCAGGAGATAGTGAAAAAGCCCAAACTATAACAGTGTTACAATAAGAGCTAAATAAGTTGAAGGAGGGTAGGTCCATCAATGGCTACTAGCCAGAATGGGCAGTGATAGTGTCCCTAGCTTCTGTTTGCCAGAAACAGGAAATGGGTGACAGGGGCTGGATCATGATGACTGCCTCTTCTGTTTATTGCTTCTGAAGTACCTGACATTGGCCTCTGTTGGAAGACAGGATTCTCGGCTAGAAGGACCTTTTGGCTGACCCAGTATGGCCATTGTGATGTTTTTCTATAGAGCTGAAATATATCTGCCCCCTTGCTGTATCCCACTGGGCCCCACCCCTTCCAGAGCTGAGATAGAGCCCAGGAATCCTGACGGGGTCTCTCTCGCTCTCTCCACAGAGTTAGTAACAAAGTAAGACTATACATTAAAATTTTCAGGCTAACCAGTGTCTCTTATGTGACTTGCCACAAGATGCCAGAATATGTTAGTGTTAGAGCTGAGTGGGTCTGATATTTATTTAATTTTCTCTCTTTTATATAGCAATTAGCTACAGTGCTCTTGTCTGCTAACTGCTAAGTTTTCTGCCCCCCCCCCCAAAAGAGTTTTGCAGTGCCTTGGTAGCCCCTGGATAGAGATGATGGGAGATGGGGGTGAATAGTTTTGGTTCCCTCACATTTGGTGCTTGGCTTGCACTGAGCATGCTCAGTAACACTGCTGAAGCCTCTCTTCTCAGTCCGCCTCCCCATGCTTTTACTCTCCTCTTTCCCCATCATGGCATGCACAGGTCAGCCCGCCTACCAAAATTTGAAATGGTGTCCTGCCTATAAGTGAATCTGTTTGTACAATAGGAAAATGTTTACTATGAAGTCTACTAACTACACCACTGGAAGGCCATATATAATCTGCATCTTGGGACAAAGAGCAAAATAATATCCTCTACAAAAAGAAAATGAAAGAAAAGCACAATGAGCAGACAGTTAGGAAATGCATTTTAGCAGAACCAAATAAGAAAATTCAACTTTTCCAAAACACGTACGAGGGGGGGGCTGGTCTCCAGCTATTGCCAAGGTTTCACATCTAAAAACTGAAGGGACACACAGATGGGGAGGAGAGCTCAAATTGGCCTGCACTATATGGGCTTATCTAGACTACGCTAGAGTGTCATATCTTCTTCCGATTTCACTTTCGAAAGCAGAAAGTAGTTTAGCCGCAGCTATTTCCATGACCCCCCCCCCTTGTTGAAAAGCTGTGTAAACCTCATTTTTTGAGAAAGAGTGGCTTTTTGACAAAGGGGTGGGTTCACAAAAAAAGCCGCATCTAAACTACTTTCACTTTCTAAAACTCTGCTTTCGAAAGTGAGATCAGAAGAAGATATGCAAATACCACAGGAATTTGCATATCCTCTTTTGACACTCTAGCATAGTCTAGATAAGCCCAATGAGTCACTATAGCCCAGATACTGATCCACTTCCTTACATGGAGTAGCAACTTACTCCACAAGTAGACACTTTGTGTTCAGTGTTGCAGGGTAAGGTGCTAATGATCATGAGTAAGGATATCAGACTTTGGCACTACATGGCAGTGGATTAATGTACTCTACAGGCTTGTGTACCCAGGGCATTTTCTGCACAATGAGGTGATGTACGTACCTGGTGTGCAGTATGCATGCTGGAGTAACAGAGTGTACACAGGACAGCTGTGCTGTGTTCCAATTTGCATAACTGCTTACACTGGACAGGAACTTGGTCCATACTAAGTACATGGCATTCTAGGTGGGTATTTCCCCCGGTCCTTTGTTTTGCTGCAGACCTATGTGCATTCTGGGATGCTAGGTTTATCTAGCACTTTCCTGGCTAATTAAGCCATTTATCGGGTACTTGGTCAGAAGGCAGGCCTGTTTTATCGATCACCTTACCAGTTACAGAATGACAATGGCATATGTGTCTGGCTATTTGTAATAAGGCTGTGCTATCATATGGCTAGTTTGCAAGCAGCCACATGATACTGACCCTGGATTATAGGTGCATGTTGTGTTTTACACAATATTTATAAGATTAAAGGAGACTATCTTCATGCTAGGTGGGAAGCTGAGGTGCAGAAACTGGCTCAGTGGCATGAGCAGCTGGCAAAGTGTCCACTTGCAAAGTATAAATCGTCAGGTCAGCACTGTCAGAGATGCCTTTTGGTCTCCAGCTTCCACACAGAAGTTGATTTAGAAGTGGCACATTGTGGTGTTCTTTATTTTATGGTTTGTGAAAGCTTTTATATTTCAGTAAAACCCATGACACAGCTAAGTTTACTATTGGCATTTCTGTGGGTTTTATTCGAAAAGGCAGACTAGTGAGATATGGTGGGATATTGTTCACCACAATGGCCTTCCCCTAGAAGTGCTGCAGGGGGATGTAGGGAGCTGCTAGCTATGCCATGGGCAGTGATCATACTGCCAGGCTGCTGAATGTCTATACTGAAATAGAGCAATTTCTTATCCTTACATTTCACTTTATCTCTTCTGCAGCCGTGCAGAAAATACAGTGAAAAAATGGATCAGGTTGTGAACTGATTGTTTAAAACCTTAATGGCCCCCAGCCTTTTTCTATGAAATATGTAAGCCTGTGAAAAGCCATTACACCACCTTTGTCTATTTGATTGCAATAATGATGAAAATGGTATTTGATATACCTCAGCAGAGAGACTTAAAAGCTGCATGGCTGTGCAATCCCTAACCTAATCTTCTTTTCCTGAACAAAACCCTGTTTGCCATGCTGTACAGGTATATATGTACCTCAGCTTGGAACATTAGCTTTATTATCTGTACTTGCATGCAATGCCAGATGCCTACATATGCCTCATGGAAACTGTGAAAATAAAATAACCTTATTTACTTCTGTAATGACTGTCTCAGTAAACTTTTGAATTTGGCACAACTACAAGGCTTCATTATTGGAATCCACCATGCTAGTTGAAGGGCAGGGGAGGTTGTGGCAGTGCCACATGGGTGCCATTTTAAGCACAGAGGCAGCTAATTGTGGCCCTAGAGGTATGGGCAACCCCATGCCCCAACCTACTGTGCCTGCCCACCCAGCACTTCTGATGCATAGCGGGATTAGGTGCAGGGGCTTCCCAGAAAATGTGCCAGGGAGAGCAGAGCAAGCCCCCACATCCTGACCCCACGCGAGTTCCAGAAGGATGAAGTTCCCATCATCGGTGGGGGTAGGCATCTATTGGGCAGACAAATGGGAGAGAAAAAAGGAAATTAGTAGGTGGATACGCGCCCTTGATGTCATAGGCTTCTCAACAATCAATGGTTCATGTAGCAGCAAAAATTAGGCCATGTCTTCAATGCCATTTATGTCAGCAAAACCTCTGTCACTCAGGATGTGAAAAGAACACTGAGCGACAGACTGTTCACCGGCATAAGTGGTAATATGCACAGCTCTCTGCTGGCAGGAAAGCTTCTCCCGCTGGCGTAGCTCATGGAAGTGGTTTTATTTAGTCGATGGGAGAGCTCCCTGACTTCGGCATAGAGCTGCTATATGGACAGTCTTACGTTAGCATTGCTGATTCATTACAGCTGTGCTGCTGTAACTTTGCTAATGTGGACATGACCTTAGAAGCTAATTAACCATCCCAACGGCCATTTTGAAAACATATTCTGAGGGAGGAAACTGGAAGGAAGGGGACAACAATGGGTAAAGAAAAGAGCCAGGGAGATGAAATCTGGAGACTTGGAAAGGCTCCCAGCATATATTCACCTATAACAACAGTGGCCATCAGGCACTGGGTGCAGAAGTAAGCACAGCAGTATTGCATCATCATCATCATCAATTCTATGCAGATAGATACATGTCTGTTGAGCTCTCCACCTGAGGCTCTTACCCTTGTGTCCCGGGCTGGCTTGGCAGCTAGGAATAGGGATAGTTTCCTACACAGCCACTCTGTCTCAAATTCTGAAGAAATCTAATAGAGAAAGAGTACTTTGTTGTCTTCCTCCAATGATTCATGATTGTTTTCAGGATCCAGTTTCCTCAGTGATTTCAGAGGACAAAGTACCATTTTCTACAATATCATTGAGTCTGTACAGTAGTGGATTAGCCACTGGGCCAACAGGACCTGTACCCAAGGGCCCCGGCTAATTGTGGCCCCAGACACATGGGCAACCTCATACCTCAACCAGCTGTGCCTGCCCACCCAGCACTCCTGATGCAGAGCAGGGCTGGAGAGTGGGGGCTTCCCCCACTGCCTAGTAAATGTGCCAGTGAGCGGGGGACCCACATCTTGGTCCCCCTCAAATTCCAGGAGGGCAAATCCCCTATCCCCCTTCCCCACTTTCCCAGCAGACAAATATAGGGGAGTGTGGAGCAGGATTTCAGGAGGAAGGGATGGGGAGAGGTCTCCACTTGCTCTGGCTCAGGGCCTCACAAAACTGAAATCAGCCTCTGAGTCTCCAGTAGCATGCTAGTTAGAATCCTGTCCAGCCCTCATAATATGGACAAGTCCAATGAGCACCACCAAACTAATTTCTAGTTTTCTTGTAAGTTCTCTTGGGCTCTTCACTCTTTGCATGATACTGGTCCATATCTTGGCTGTGAACTTTTTCAGCCATCGGCTTAGTGATATTCTTAAAAAGTTGCTTTATGCAGTGATCAGTCACAAGAACTTTCTTTACCATTGCTTCAGATGGAAGACTGACCAGATGGTATGCAAAACATTGAGTGCACACAAACAATAGTGTGTACAACCCACACTCTGGGATTTTCATTGCACTCTAGCATGGCCATATGGGATGTTGCTGCTAGCAAGGTAGAGTACTATAGCTTTACATCCTGACTTGCCATATACTGACATCTCATGAGACAAGCCATAAGAGAGCTACCACAGATATTAGGGAAAATATACTGCTTCTTCTTTTAACAATATATTCTAAGGGAGCACTTGTTATACTGTGCTGTCATCCAGCTGTGCTTTATTAACACTGCCATGCTGGTAATGGACTGACACATAACTGTTCTTGTTAATATACTAGTTTGTGAGATGAAACTGAGCATAATCAGGAGAAAAAAATACCCACAAGTGTTACTGATGTTCATTCATTTTCACAGCATCCATTACCAAGACTAAGGCACTTCAGTATTATATAAGCAATTTTGAAGATTATAGTACTTTTATAGCAGGGATTGCCTTATTATTCACTGCAGTACCTTTCAGAATGCCTTGACCATCTCTGACAAGTGTTTCTGAAGCTGCAAACAGTCAAACCCTCAAATTATATCTGACAAACACATAAAGCGTTTTGAGTTAACTTGTCCTCCCTCAGCACTCTCTTATTACAGAATGACCTGCTCTGTTCAGTGCTCTACAAGACATACATTCCTGTAGTGTGTGTTGATTGCAAGTTGATAGTTATCTTATCTGACATTCACCAGCTTTTATATGCCAGGGAATTAACATTAAAAAGGAGCTGCAAAATAAAGACTTTTACAGAATATGAGGGGCCCTTCTAGTGTTTGAAGGAAATGGAATCCATGGGGTCTTTGCAGAAAATGAGGTCTGTTATCCCAAAGCCTTTAAGCAACAGCATATTCTCACCACTATTAGAAGTGCAGGCACAAGACAGCAAGAATAATGCTATCACATTATGGGGTGCAATCCAGACAAGTGAAGAGTTGTGTTAAACTCTTACCCTGTCACTACAAGTGTCTAACAATGTTTTGTTGTGTAGCTCTCCTCCTGGGATGCCCACAATCAGCAGCAAATTTGCATGCTCTGTCTATGTAATGGCTCCCAGAGCCTGCCAACAATACCACAGACTTCCATTAGTTTTTCTCAATCTTGGTTAACAACTCGTAAAATGACTCCACACTCTCACCAGCCTCAAATTTTCCTCAACACTTGTGTTCTAAATTTGTTCTGCAACAATGAGAAAAAATGTTCAGGGTCATGGCTTCTTTAAAGAGTCAATAGTCAATAATTGGTTTCTTTGTTTCTGAGTTAATGTTTAAATATAGCCCTGGATTGGTTTAGATTAAAAATAAAATAAGCTTGATTAATTTCAAAGAGACAGATTTTCAGTTAGTACAATTATAAGGATTAAAATCAGAAATAGTTTCAAGATACAGATTTCTAGTAATAAAAATTCTTGACTTGATTTAAGGCAAAAGCCTTGTGCACTTTTCCTCTACCAGAAAAATATATGTAGACTTTTTCTGTGAGAGGTCCACTTGATGCTAACCTTGTTTCTTGGAAGGTTGCAATGTTCATACTGAGTCATTTCAACTTGTTATTGATCACGACAATTTTGTGTACCTCACTGATCTGTTGAAGATCCTCAGATTGTCAGGTTGTAAGGGGCAAATGTTCCCACATCCTATCTTTAAGGATGCTTTCTTTCTTTGACTGCATTTTCTTGGTGCATTAGTTGCAATTCACTTGTCAAGTAATACAACTCTAAGGTCCATGCACCCTTTGAAGCAGGCAGACTGTGGCGGGACAACACTGGGTGGAGGGGGAGCTGCCCAGTTTTATGGCTCAATGACCTCTTGAGGTCCCTTCCAGTGCTATGATTCTACGATCCTATCAGTCTATGGCAGGCGGTGGTTGTCCACTGAGATACAATGATCTCTCCCATAGTCAGAGACAGCCCCTGGCACTTAACTCTATGCCACTCAAATAAGAGCTTAAAAATAGTGGCTGCTGCCTCTTGTTGACACTTGAGGCCAAGCTGGAGTAATTCTCTTGGCAGCAAGCCTAGGCAGGTGATATGGAGTTGTCCAGGCATCCGAACCCGCCTTCTTGGTGTCATTTGGAATATCCCAAGGAGAGGAAGAACCAATATCTCTGCTACCTGACCTGCTGCAGGAGTTGCCAAAAATGATACTAAATTGTAAGCTGAAGAAGTGGGCTGTGCCCACGAAAGCTCATGATACCATCTACATGTTTTGTTAGTCTTTAAAGAGCTGCCAGCCTTTTTAAAGTTTTTTACTGAAATGTTAGTATCTGACCACCGTTGGGGCTCCAGATTTTCAGTCTGAATTTTCTGTCATAGCCATGTATTCTCCCACATTCACCCATAGTGGGGCTTTTTTTGTCATGGGTTGCTCCCAGAGTGCAACACCCTCTCAGGCAACCTACAAAGCAGTGGGTTTGATGAGCTGCAGGCAGTACCATCTATTCTCATTATGGTAGCAGGCATAGCCTTACCTGCCTCAGTACTGTGGAAGTAGCTCCCCAGGAAGTGAAATCATATTACTTTAGTAGGATGGGGGCAATTCCTGTTGGTTGACAACCACATCTTAATAATTATAATTTCAGCTTATGTCCATAGCTGTGCTTCAGCTGCTTGCACCTACATTACACAATGATATTAATGACCTGTGAGTCATGAGCTTTTTGCTGACACTGTGCATAACACTTTTCATGACAGTAAAGAATTGGGGTACACTTGAACTGGTTAAGCTTCCTGCAATTCATTACCAGCAATCTGGGTGCCCCTTTGTCCTCTGCCCTTTTCTTAATGTCACAGCCATTTACACTATATAAAGATTTCAATCTGCCATAAAGAAGACTTCATCAAACAGTGAACATTACTGTCTCTCTTCAGTCCTCTTGATGATTTCCCTGAAAATCTTAAAAGGAGTCAATTTGCCAGCTGGACTGATCTTACTAAGCACAATCATTTATGAAGTTTTGAAACCTTAACCAGGCTAGAGTTGAAAAATCTCTCAGAATATCATTTCAGCAATAAACAATAGTCTGCCTGCATAAAGTTGTGCTGTCCTGAGTGTTCTTCTTGAGCTATATGTTAGGAGTGCACCCCAGCAAAAAAGCGAGGGAACACATTGTAGCATTATAACATTGCTTCCAGAGAACAAGTGCCCTGAAGCTATTAAAAGCTGCTTGAGAATAACCTAATGTCAGTATCCTTTTTTAATAACATTCAACTTAATAAGTAGATTTGGACTGTGAAGGGCATAGGAAGCATCAAAGCAGTCCTAAAACAATGATGACAACACAGACTGTTAGCAAGAGAAAAGGAACTATTCACCATGACAAGATGAGAGCATTTTGTCTCTCATTGGGCTGGTTGCAGGGGGTTAATTTAGAGTAAATTTACATTGCAGCTTGGCAAGTGCTTCCCAGCATGGAAAGCAGACATGCACTAGCTCAGTTCACCTAACATGCTAAAAATAGCAGTGTGGCTGAGCGGGGGGATACGGGGGTAGGGAGTGGAGGTAGCATGAGTGGCTAGTTTCCTGAATATGTACTTTGAGAGGTTGGGCAGTGTTGTAATCAGAACTTCTCCCCGATACCCCTGCTACTTTTAGCTCATTAGCTAGAGCAGAGCTAGTACATATGTGACTGGGTTGGAAAGTACAACCCTCAGCTGGGAAGTACACTCCCCACTGATGCGTAGACCACCCTTAGGCTATGTCTACACTACCAGGATATTTTGAACTAATAAGGCCTGAATTAACTTATTTCAAAATAAGCTTATTCCTCTTCACAAGCAGGAGTTACTATTTCGAAATAATAAGCCCCTTATTTCAAAATAACAGGCTTGGCAGTGTGGACACTCTCCTTGTTATTTCAAAATAAGGAGCATTATTTTGAAATAACTTCCCAGTGTAGACATGCCCTTAGAGTGCTCTATTGTTTGTATCCTAAGTGTCACGAACGCACCACCAGTTATAATCCGTTTATTGACATTTTCTCACAAATATGATGGTCAGAGTACTTAATTAAAGATCACTATGTTCCATTGGCAGCTAATTGTGGCTTTTCGATAATCTAATTTTCAAGGTTTGTTTCACTGAGCCCACTACTGAGGCTATGTCTCGACTGCAAAGAAAAGTTGGAAAAAGATACTGAAATTGTGAACTGCAGTTCACATATCTTTTTCCGCTTTTTTTTCAGAAGGGGCTTTTCCGAAATTTGACCCATCTACACGGGACCAAATTTCAGAAAAACCTCCTCTTTCGGAACATCCATTCTTCCTCATACAATGAGGAATACAGGGATGCCGAAAGAATGCATCTGCTTTTTTGGAAACTCTTCTGAAAAAGCGGTCGTGTTCCTTGGACACTCTGCAGTGTAGACATAGCCTGAAAGCCTCAGTCTCATCAGACATAGCCTCAATCTAATCTTAGTCTAAAAAGAAGTGTCAACAGTGTTTTACAATCTAAAAATAATATTTTCTTAGGGTTCACTCCATCTCACACTGAAAGAGGCCAATGAGGCTGGTTGAAAAATGGAACTATTTTGTTTGTAGAATAGTGATAGAAATGTAGCCGTGTTAGTCTGGTGTAGCTGAAACAAAATACAGGACTAAGACATTTACCTTGCCCCGCATCCCCCTTCTGTTCTGAAATGTGATTTGTCCTTTTCATATGTGTTCATTTTTTTTAATTGTATCCTTTGGTATATATGGTTGTGACTATTTTCTTCCACTATTTGATCTGAGGAAGTAGGTCTGGCCCACGAAAGCTCATCATCTAATAAACCATCTTGTTAGTCTTTAAAGTGCTACATAGTCCTGTATTTTATTTTGTTTGTATTTTTTGTATTCTGATCAGCTGCTATGCTGAGAACTTCCTGCTAGCTCCCAAGTGCCAATAAAATCAGTGGAAATGCTCAGAGGTTTGTAGAACTGGTCCTGTACAGAGGCCAAGTATAAAAGTACTGCACTATGAAAAAAAACCCCAGAACCTTAAATACTCCTGCATTGAATTTACAAGGTGAGTTACAGCAACATTGGGGAATGGGGAAAAGGTCCTGGTTTTAATCCATTAATAATATTTTCTAAAAGAGGAGCATTTATACAGTGCTGTCATTCAGATGTGCTTTATCATCCGAGTACCTTACCAAGGTGATAGGCTTTCCTGGATGGAAACATCTGACCAACCCTTTGGTCAGATAATTGGTCATATTATTTTAATATGATGTGAGGTTTTAGCATCTGGACAATTTCACTCTTGATATTACAGGATGGCATAATACGTCATCATCATTCTACAGTGACAGTTATCTGCTGCTAATACTGAAAAAATAATGTCCTTAACACGATTTTCTGTTTTTAAACTAGAGGGGAGGGGGGAAGTTTCAGGAGCCACCCCGCCCCTAGCACAATCCCATTGGCTGGTTTCTGGACAGAAACCAGCCAGTGGGAGCTGCTTGTTGGAATAACAGGCAGCCAAGAAGAACCACACCTCCTCTCCTCAGCTCAGTTATTCAATTAAGCACATGGCCAGGCAAGCAGGCGGGCTGGCTGGCTGGGAAACCTTTTAAGCTCTGCAGGCAGGCAGGATAATTTGGCACCTGGCAGGTAAGTCTCTTGGCCACAGCCTGCTTCTGGCACCCCAGCCCTTTCCTGCCCCAACCCTCTTCCCCCCCACTCAACATACCCAAATCCTCTATCCCCCTCTTACACCCATACCCCCTCCCAGATCTGGCACCCCCCATCTCCTGCACCAGATCACAATACCTTCCTACCCTAGGTCATATCCCAAACCCCTGCACTCTAATCTCCTGCTCTAGGTCACAATTGCCCTCCTTCACCCAAACTCCCTCCCAGACTCCAGTCTCCTTCCTGCACTCCAATCTCTTCCCCCAAGGTCCCTTCTGCACCCAACCTCCATCCCAGACCCTACATCTCCTCCATTAATATCATGGACGAGTGTGGCCCTCAACCACTTTCCAAAATCTTGGAGTGGCCCCCTGTCAAAAATTATTGCCCACCCCTGATCTAAGTGCTTTGCTTTAGATCACACAGGAAATCTATGGCTAGGCATGGATCACCCAAATCTCCAGCTCTTCTGTGATACCCTGTTGAAATCAACTGGCTCACATCTAAGTAACTCGAAACCGAAATAGCTACATGAGACTGAAATAGAAGCAATTTTCACTCAATTTAATTTTCTATTGTAACTTTCTTCTCCAGAGATTGTATCAGATGGACATGAGATTTCAGAGAGATATTTTTTGATAAAGAGAACACAGAACATTTATTGTTAGCAATGTCCAAATCCTCTACTGACTCTGTCATCCCTCAAAGAAGATGCCCATCTCCTAGACATACACACATATGGTCTGCCTATTTAACAGTTGTGTTGCTTGATCTCCATGTGAATCCTCTTGTTCTGGAGGAGATGGACTTTGTTTTTAGGTTGCATGTGCTAAAGAGATTCAAGAACTGTCAGTCATTATCAATTTCAAGCCTTAGTTTGCCTAACCCATTATTCCTTTTGAGCCAGTTCTGTTGTTGCCAGTTTGTACATTGAAATAATTTGTAATCAACTTGATTTCATGGTTAGGCATGTCATTCAAAACTTACTGTTGTCTTCTGCATTTGTTGGAGCATTCACTTGGATTATTGTACACTCCAAATGCCTTGTTTGCAGTCTGGCTGTTATTCTGATGTCCAAGGCAGTTTGATATGGCATAAATTCCTACACTTCTTTCATTCATTCCTCTCACTGAGTATAACATTGTAACACCATCAGAGCCCATTTTGCCACTCCCTGGTCATTTCATCTCACTGATGCCAAGTATATACAGATGGCATTTTTTTAATTTCTCATGTAACCTGTGTCCATAGTATACAAAATACATACATTCCATATGCCTACCCTTGTTGCAGATTTGGTCATCAGAATTCAATGTCTTTGATCTCAGCTATTGCTTTTCCTTGGGATCTGTCTGGTTTTGAGCTCCATCTACACCTACTTCTCTCCATTTTGGGTTTAACTAAACAGTATTTGTTGCAATGAAGTTTCACCTGAACTGGTTACAAACCCAACTGCAGAACTCTCAGCTTTTATCCAGGTTTTGGATTAGCACTGTTACTAACAGATGGTGACTTTCTGTTTCTAGGCAGATTAAAATAAACTCCAGAAAGCTCACAAACATTGGTGGGGGAAGGTTATGTTACACCAATAGACAAAACACAGTTCAGATACCAGATTGCAGTTAGCCACAAATTCACTACAGAGGGGAGACTTCTAGCAGCTCTGTAGAATAGATAGCTGGGAGAGATGCTACAGTGTTTATGGAAAGACAAAAATGGCATGAGGAAGCACTTGAAGAAGACATATATAGCAGATATTGAATGAATTGGCATCACCTTGGAAGAAGTACCATAATCAGGGATTCGCCATAATCATTAGGGGAACAGCTATAGGCCAGCAGCACAGGAAGATGTGAGCTCTAATGCAAGAGAATGTCAAAATTTCTGGGAAAACACCTGGTACATGGGCTAGTTCCCAAAGGTCAAAGGATGCTATTGAAGCAGTGAAGGATGAGAATTCAAGAGTTAGAGGCTGTCTATTGAGAGTTCCCTGACATTTCCTTTTGCATATACACAAATCTAGGGAATGACAGAAAGAATTGCAGAGCTAATCCCAGGGAGTTAGGAGGGTTCACAGATGATAGAAGCATGCTATCTAGCAGGCATGACATAAACCACATTTTATTCCTGCTGCTGCCATATTAAGTTCAGTGGACTTAAAACAATGGGTCCTTCTTTACTGCAAGCAGAGACAAGATGATGTCATTGCACACTGACTGACTGAGAGGCAGTACCTAAAAGAAAATTTCCTTTCTTTCCCCCAAGATTATCATTCATTAGTTACTTTATGGATGTATTTCAAGATCCTTTTACAGTAAGGGTGAAATCCTGGCCCTATTGAAATCAATGAGAGTTTTGTCAGTCATATGCCAGGATGTCATCACAGGTATTTGCCACTGATGGAGCCAAGGTACTGGACTAGATATGTCAAGTTGTATTCCTCTGTGTAGCTCTTACATTGCTATTGATTCATGATCAGTGCTTTGAGAGTTCAAAGTGGGGTACAATAGCCACTGTTTCACATGCCCTTAAATTTGTCACTGTTGACAATAAATTGAGTTCTTTCATTTTCTCTCTAGGTTTATGGATGAAACACTCAACAACACTTACTTTAAAAAAATACAGTAGCTGGGTTTAGAAAACTAGGAGAAAGACCATTCCACAAGTGGGTGCTACTATTGGTCCCACTTTCAAATAGCATATAACTAGTGGCAAAGATGAAACAATACAGGTGACTCATTGCTGGATAAATCCAGCAAAATTAGTTTTAAGCCTCTGATACCAGATTTTCAGTATAGAATTTGTTTGACAGAATCCAATATAAGGTGATGAGGTGAAAACATTTGAAGGATTTATTTTCAGTACCAGCTTGAACAAATTGGTGTCTTTTTAATAGCAAAACTATCTCTACTCATCCAGGAATATAAAGGTATTAAAACAATTAAGTATGTGTTTTCTATATTGAATTTCTATTAACTCTAAGATCTATTTGCTAATTTTTTTGTGTTTCTCAGCTTTTCCTTTTGTCTTGAATGTAAGAAGGTAATTTCTATGCCAACAATAACTAATAATTGTTGGAAATTAAAAAAAAACCTTTTGTTTTCTATGGTTTGGGGTCATATTTTATGACACCGCTTTTTCTGTGTTGGAAGTCCATTTATTTCCTGGCTTTCTCCCTCTTATAGAGTTGTTTCTTTTTCCTGTTGGTATGTGATCATTCTGTAAATTATTGTTGCAGGCTTTGCCATCATTGCATATTGCTCCTCATTTCTGCTAATGAAGTTCCTATTTAAAGGCTGATAGCTGATTGTGTTGTGCTTGAGTAGAAAGCATCTTTGATATGTTTGTGAATTTTTTCTTTCCCACTGCAGTTGCGCTCAGTTCATGTTTGTTAGTGTTGTACCCTGCACATCCAATACCCTGCCACCTCCCCAGTTGACTAGCATCATTACTGTGGTGATTAGCAAGGCCTAACCAGCAGTCAGTCAATTGCATTTTGCTCCTGGTAAGAAAATCAGTAATATGCATTAACTGGCACTTGGACCAACTATTGTTTTATAACAAATGTGGTGGCCCCAATGTAGGAATTGCTCATTGTCATTCCAGGGATGGGTATTTAGGTCACTGTAGACACACTTGGACATGTATGGAATTTTACAATTACCACTTCCTACCATTATTTTGCTACCTCAGCATATTGGAGTCCTGTCCAACATGTAGGAGAGGGACTGCCTATGTCTCTAATTCTCCTGTAGCAAAGAAACTGCATTTTTTCTTGCTGGTTCACGCCTGGAGATGACAGCATAGCAGAGCAGTAAATTAATATCTAGAGATACTCATCAGCACTACAGGCATTGATTTTTAAATTTCCCAAGGTAGAGCTTGAACTTACATTGTACTGCCCAAATACAGTTGCACTCAGTTATTAGGACAAATTGGGGCATGCCTTTTATTTTTTGTTGCTGTTAAATCCACAACATTATGGCTGCTACATGAAACTATGTGTCATACATATGCTTAGAGGCAATATCTCCACTTTGCAAGGACAGAGCTTGTCCTAGTATGCATTTTACTGCCAAAGGAGGTCAATTAAGTTTAATTGGTTCTAATTAGCACTTGCTCAAGCTGTTATATTCTTTACCTGCATCCGAGTGGCTCTCAAATTGCTGCACTTCGGTTTCCTGCTTTTCAATACAGCACAGAAATACTAATGTGATCCTTGAAGTCAAAAGCTGCATTGATCAGCATAAATGAGGCACAGCCATCAGCACAAATGGCAACTGGATTTTGAAAAAAACTAACTGGAAGCCCTATCCCAGAGTTCATCAGTAAAGTAAATTTAAGTGTTCATTTTCTTGATACTTTCAACATAGAAAGCAAAACGAAGCTAACTACTTGCTGTAATTTCTCAGAATAGTCATAATTGTTTAGGCCCACAAGATACATGCCATGAGCTCATTCATTTTGCACATTAGCTAGAGAGGAATAATAGGAATGAAAGTGAGCAAAAAAGCATGTGAAACAGAACACACATTAAGCATAGTTTTTAAATGAAAATTGTTTACAGTGAGTCCAATGTCATGGATAGGAACATAGTCAAGTAGATTTGACCTTGGCTAAAAAAGACTAAACAAAAGAAATGGCAATGAGATGGAGTGGGAATGCTAGTGAGTGATTGCTACGTTAGGCCTCGTCTTAATATAGTCATACAGAGGGTATGTCTCGACTGCATCCCTCTGTCGGCAGAGGGATGCAGATTAGGCAGGTCGATATTGCAAATGAGGGAGGGATTTAAATATCCCATGCCTAATTTGCATAAAAATGGCCACCACGTTTTGCCGACTCAGCACTTTGTCGGCAAAAAGCAGCAATCTAGAGGGGATCTGTCGAGAAATAAATCATTTTTCGACAGATCCCGTAAACCTCCTTGCAGGAGGCAGAAGGGATCTGTCGAAAAAGGCTTTCTTTCGCAACAGATCCCTTTCTACACTGCTGCTTTTTGCCGACAAAGTGCTAAGTCGGCAAAACGTGGCAGCCATTTTTATGCAAATTAGGTGCAGGATATTTAAATCCCTGCCTCATTTGCAATGTCAACCTGCCTAATCTGCATCCCTCTGCTGACAGAGGGATGCAGTCTCTAGACATACCCTAATAGAAGAAAAAGTAGGTAGCATGTGAATCAAATTCCTAGATGATACTAAACTGGGAGATGTAGTGACCACCACTGAATTTGGCAAAGTTATGCAAAGGGAAAGATTGGAAATATAGGCAGACACATGAGAGCCCTTCTAGAAAAAAATCAGGGAAATAGAAGTGGGGACAGAATCAGAAACAGTCAATGGGAGGGTGAAACCTGGCTAGCAGTGATGTGGCAACGTCCAGCTCCTCACAAGTACGTAGGCATCTAATCCTCATTGATTTCAAGTCTAGCTTTGTGCCTACATGCAGTAATTAGCTGTGAATTTGTAATGAGAAATGGTAGCACAGGCCACAACAACAACAACAACAACTACAGTAAAGCCAAAAATCACCCACGCCCAACACCCACAAAGAAGCCAAGGGATTTTTGTCCCGCATCTGCATCATACCATATGCCTCTCCATGGTTCTGATTGCTATTTCTGCCCAAGGTATGCTCAGCAAGGGGACCAAAGAGTGGAATGTGTGGAGAGGACAAATACCCTGTTAATTCACTTTTGTGTGACTTGGCATAAATCAGAGCACACTTTGCAGCCTCAAGAATGTGCTAATTTACACTAGTCTACAATATCCCCTAAGGGACTGGTTCAGCAGCCAAGAATAGACTAAACCCAGATGTGGTATTCCCCATTGCCTGGATTAGTTGGCTTTTATGGCCTCCCCCTCCCCTCCCAATGGCTGATGGAGCAGCAGCCACAAAATAACTAAGCTTCAGGTTCTCTGTGGTTTTGTGTGATGCTGTACAACTGGCTGCCACTGTGGGCCAGTTGGCCTTCCAGCAGACAGACTTTAGGCAGTAGTGGGAGGTGACATAGAACAGGGAAAATGGGCTATTGTGGGATTATTTCACAGTAACCCCACAGAGGCAAAATATAGATCTTTGCAGTTTCCCCCTGCAGCCTCTATTAATGCTGCTCCAGGGTCCAGAAATAAGTAGGCTGAATGTAGGGTTAATTTGTACTAATGTTATGACTATGTGACCTAACTATTAAGAAAGGCAATGCATAGTGTCATATGGGGATGCATGAGTGGACTGATTCAGTTTTATACAGGGCTGCTGGGTAACAAGTAGGAACTGAAACAATAAGCTAGCTTGGTAGGAAATACTTCAAGAGTCCTTAAAAGATCAGTGGGTACTACTAATCAGGACATGCTTCGCTGTCTGGTGCCAACCAGATAAACAGGCGTATTTTCCCAAGGCTGAGAGCACTGAGCGCAAAGGACATTGAACCATTAAACCCCACTATATAGAAAGGATATGTTGGTGAGCTGGGGGAAGGAGAGTAAGGTGAGCATCAAATGGGGAAAACACGGCAGGTAAGACACAAAGAGAGAAATTGCAGTAGGGCAGCCTACTCCTGCCAGTCCAGGAGTATGCCCAGTGTCTGTGCTCTGACCGAATGGCACATACCAAAATTTGCAAGGAAAAGGGAAGGTGAAAGTCCCTGGTGGGTAGTCATTTATTGTTTTAACCCTATTTGCTGATTTTATGTGTCGTTGAGTGAATAAGCAATTTGTTTTCTTTTGAAGAAGCTGTTTTACATTACTTTAATGAGCTACTGGGGCCAAGCACCCAGAGAGAAGTGCCATGCTGATGTCAAATGTGATAAGTTAACATGGCAGAGGTGTCATTTCAGAAACATTTAGGGGGGTAGGAGACAAAGTTGTGTCAGCATCTAGGATTATAGTAGCTCTATTATAGGCAGCAAAGATAAGTGATGGAAGAGCAAAAAGAAGTGAAAGCCATCATGGAATACAGTGATGTATAAAATGGCTGAAGGGAAATTGCCACCTCCTCCCCATAGCAATCAACACTCCTGAACACGTGCTCTGACCCAGAGAGCCAGGCTAAGAGGAGGTGATCTATAGAGTTCCATTTCTGCCTGAAGGAAGTGAAGCCAGCCACATGAAGGATTCCCTTGAGAGGGACTGTGAAGGGGCTCTGAATCACAACTTGTCTTTGCCTTTGTCTAGGAGTTTCTAAACCAAGTTGAACCTGGGCATAGGGTTCTAAACCTGCATGGCTTGGGGGGGGGGGGAATGTTATGGTATCCTCTCACATTGAGGTTACATCTTCGGGGGAGGGAACTCCAGTTGTTAGGAAAAGGCAGGTGTTAGTAATGGGGGATTTGATCATTAAAAACATAGCTAGCTGGGGTTGTGATGACCAGGAGATCTGTATAGTGGCTTGCCTATCGGGTGTGAAGGTTGCAGATCTCTCGAGACATCTAGATAGTCTATGTGTAGTGCTGGGGATGAGCCAGTGGTCATGGTACATGTAGGTACCAATGACATAGGGAAGGGTAGGAAAGAGGTTCTGGAGGCCAAATTTAGGCTGCTAGGAAAGAGATTGAAATCCAGGATCTCTATGTTAGCGTTCTCTGAAATGTTTCTAGTTCCACGTGCAGGGCCAGGTAGGCAGGCAAAGCTTCAGAGTCTCAATGCATGGATGAGACAATGGTGTAGAGAGGAGGGGGTTTAGATTTATTAGGAACTGGGGAAACTTTTGGGAGAGGGGGAGCCTATACAGGAAGGATGGTCTCCACCTAAACCACCTAAACCAAAATGGAACCAGACTGCTGGCACTTAACATTAAAGGTTGTAGAGCAGGGCTGGGGGGAAAGCCGACAGGTGTAAACATCCAGGAAGGAGAAAAAATGATTGATCGCAATAAAAGGATTTTCCTGGTGAAACTATATTTTCTAATTTCATCACATCACTCACAATTTTAACTCAGTTCCATTCAGGAATCCCTCTCCTTCCTGGGTGTGTACTCCCCCTCCAAGGATTTTTCAAATGTTACCCGGCTATATCTCATTTTAGGGATGTTTAAAATGAATGTAACTGAGTCAAAGTAATCTGGTAGCCTTTATATTTTTATGTATTGCTTGCTACACTTCTAATTTTAACAGAAATCCTGAATTAATCCATGTCCATGTCCCATTTAGTTTTCAAAAATAACATTTTTAGTGAAAGCGTTCCAGATGTGATGAATGAGTTAAAAAATAGCTGTTTTTTTATTAAGTCCATGAGAAATACAGATGTCTAACTTTTGGACAAAAGCATGCAAGTTAATTCAAATCTATTTTCAAACAGAACTTTGGGGGGGGAAAGCACATTAAATTTGCAGTTCCCATCTTTTTTTTTTTGTTAAGTAGCACCTCAGCTAAATTTCCAGTAATTTGAGAAAAACAATGACAATGGAAATGGCCTAAAATAAAGCAAAACTACTCTATGAAGTTTTTTAAAAAGACAATTTTTGTCCATCCCTTTTTGATTCTCAGGACTCTTTCTCAATGCTGCTACTGAACTTTTCTACTGCCAGGCAATATAGAAATTGGAGACATGCACAAGAGAGTTATTTTGGACTGATCCTTAATTTTCTGTTCAGCTCTTTGTATAGTTTAATAAATACATTAGAATAATCCATGCTTTTAAAAAAAATCCTCTTCTTCCTGACCAGTATTTACAACTGTCTGAGTTGTATTTAAGGATCTTTGGGAGATATTTGCAACCTGGGTCCTGCATTCCTTAAATATATCAGAGCCCTACTGAAGTTAATGATGATTTGTGGGTGTGAAATGTTCATTCATTGGAATGGGCTTTGGAGCAGGAGCTTAATGAACATTTAATAAATATTCTATTTCAGACTGTCATTAGTATTTCTGTATCTATCATTGAGGTAGCTGCCCAAACAATATCTGAAGAACATGTACAGATTTTTTTTTAATTTCAACAATCTTTGCCATAAATGTCAGGGAAAACTGCTTTATACTGGGGATATTTGTACCAGTGTAATCCCAGTGTACATGGGCGGCATTGATGTAAAACAATATTCACCCCAAGTAAGCCATGCAGCTGAAAGCCTTGTTTTACATAATACCGTATGTCCACGCTGAGGAGTGTAGCACCAACATGGTTAAATTGGTGAATATCTGTACAACTATTCTCGCTCTCTTCATGAGACCTTATATGCAAGTCACCCATGGTGGGTAATATTTACTACTAGCTTAAGCCCGTACAGCGGAATTGATTTCAATGATGTTATGCTGCTGACATGGATGGTCAATTTGTCCTAGAGTTCCTAAGAAAGTTAGCAGCTTTGTTCAGCAGTACTTGGTACCTGGAAGTAGACAGTGAACATTATAGCTCAGTCAATGTTATAATTCCCCTATTTCTTCCCAGTTTATAGATTTATAGATTCCAAGGCAAGAAGGGATCATTGTGATAATCTAATCTGACCTCTTGTGTAACCCAGGACATAGAACTTCCCCAAAATAATTCCTAGATCGTATCTCTTAGAAAAAATATATAATCATGATTGAAAATTTGCCAGAGATACATAGTCCTTGGTAAATTGTTCCAATGACTGATTACCCTCATGGCTAAAAATTTACATCTTATTTCCAGGTTAAATATGTCTAGCTTCAAATTTGTCCAGCCACTGGATAGTTTTGTTTATGGTATTTTAGGTTATTTAAGTTTATTGACTCTTTCCACATACTGACTCCTTACTCACATTATTTTAATATAAATTTGAAATGTGAATACGTTTTATTTTCTTCCCCAGTAAATATACAATACACACTTAGACAGTACTATCAACCAACTTCTTATGCCAATTAAACTTTGCTGCACTAACAATACCAATGAAACACATTAAGAGGTCATACTTTTTCCATGAACAATCTGTAGCCAAAAAAAAAAAAATAATTAGAAAACAATTTGGAAGACTAAGTGCCACTGCAACATCCCCTTTCTAAAAACACATATTCACAATAAATGTTTTCAGTTTTTTTAAAAAAATGAAATACTACTTTTTTAAAAAATAGTAAATTAAACTGCATTTTAAAAATATGTATTGTGGTTTGCTGGAAATACACTGTATAGAAAAGAGAGAAAAAAAAAACCCATCCCCTGTAAGAACATGGAGACATTTTGCGATACACAACAACTTCTTGTTGTGTAATATTGTAAGCAAATTATTAATGAACAAAAACATACAGAAGCAGATGCACAAGTTAGTGAATATCATGGTACTGCACAGCTTTAATACTGACACACATTTACTTTCCAGTGGAATAGATAAAACATATCTGAAAGTAATTGGGATGGATTTTGTCAATTTCTAATTATTCCAGTTTTAAAATAGAACATAGTAAAAAAGGTGTTCCACCAAAGCTCAGCACAAGTGTTAATATCAAAATCCTCTGTAGATGTACTGAAATGTTTCCAGAGCAGCAAAATTTGAGAAGCATGCTGAAGAATCTGTATCTTCATATATCAGAGTCAGCAAAAATCTGAAGCCCTTTTTACCTTTGTTTCAATACATTTTTAAACAACGTCTTTAACTATATCAATTTAATCAGCAGGAAAATTACATATATTCATTGGTTACCTATATAAATAAATTCATACACTTTGTTTATTTTTTGTCTTGTAATCTGTAAAGATGTGACTTTAAGTAAAGTTAAATAACAGTTTTCAGTGCTGAATACAATTGAAAACTGTAGTGTTTTACTGTATCATGGAATCGCTAAATAAAATGAAACACATATTTAGCAGTGTAATTTACTTGTCCTAGAACTTTGCCATTACTAAAAGTGTACTTTACTTAATACTGGTGAACTCGACAGTGATATACAAACCAACATAGAAAGGATATACTTAATGGGTATTTAAATGCAATCTTCAATTACTGATTAGGCGATTACAGAAAAAAGCTGTAGGATGTAAAATTAAAATTAAGTATTGAATGAATGTTGGATTTAACACATGTAGATTATTCTAACAAATGTTTAAAAAATTTACTCATTGGGATTTTCAAGAAAATCTAGAGAAAGTCATGAAAACTAATGATGAGACAGGATTCTGTTATTAATGTCCACTTACAGAGTTTGGTTTATTCAAAAAAGTGTATAAACATGCGTTACTTTGTGATTATAGTAGGATTTAAATTCACGCGTTAAAAGTAGGTCAAAGTTTTTTGTTTGTATCCAATTTCTGAAAACATATTGCATTGAAAGAAAACTGCAAACTGAACATAATTTTACCATTGCTTTCTTTTTCAAACACTAAGAATTTTACTACAAATTCTGTGGATTTGACTTCAGTTATTGAGGACTTCAGTTAATAAAACACAAAAATGTCTAGAACTGCATAAAAATAATGATGTAATGAATTTCAGTGGTGCAGCGCTATCCTCTTTTGTACTGTACATGTATTGGAAAGATGAACTAAGTTACTCTAAAGTATTTCATTTTTCAGAAGCATCTTGAATATGTCTCAATAATAAATTGCATCCTTAACTACTTGCTAGGTAATCCTAGAGATTACATTGTCTGTTTTTCCTGGGGGAATTTTTGCATTACATGCTGGCTTTGAGAGATTAATTATGGTAATTCTTTAAAAAATGTAACATAAAAACAGCTTTAGTGAAACACCTTCATTTCTT
Source organism: Rafetus swinhoei (assembly GCA_019425775.1). Classification (NCBI taxonomy): domain Eukaryota; kingdom Metazoa; phylum Chordata; order Testudines; family Trionychidae; genus Rafetus; species Rafetus swinhoei. The sequence goes on along the minus strand of CM033437.1, from coordinate 180,105,474 downwards.
TTGTTTGTAGCAAGTCCCCTTCCCCACTATTAAATTATATTGGGCAGGTAAAAACTGATCCTAAGAGTTGAAAAGATTAGCATTCTATTCAGAGATCATAGTTCAACTCTATAGACTCTTTTTTGATATTCACTCTTGAAACTCACATTTTCATCTTTTGATACCCCCCTTTTTAATAGTAAGAGCAACCATGTTGCTTGTTATTAAAAGATTTATTGTCCCTGACATCTTTCCTAACTTCAGTTTTTCCTGTCATCTTCCTATTTCTACATCCCAATGGAAAACCATTTACCATACTCCATTACATCCAGCATTATCCAACACAGCTTACAGCACATAAACACTCTTCACACATTCAGTCTTCTTCTTCATGTCACGAGGAGTAGAGTTTTGTGCTTATCACCAAATAAAATTGCAGTGCAAACTTTAAACAAAAAAGTTACACAATTAAAAGTTAATATATGGCACCACAGCCTATTAATTCACATATAGTACAACAGACCAATAAGAACAGACAATAAAATGAACATAGCTAAAAAGAAGGTGAGCTTGCATAGCAATGCAACAAAAGAAATTATATACAGAGGGCAATCCTTTTCATCCTGGAGGGTGAATTTTTTCTTTCTTTTTTATATACGCCTGACAAGAAATAGTTTAAGGTGGATGGTGTATTAAAGAGACAAACACAAGTATCTGTGGGATATGTGTGGCTGTGTGTCTTTACATTGCATTTACAGTTCTTTTAATAGTACATAAATAAAGAAAATGTTCATTGCACTGTTTAGTGTCATCACTTCCATGAGTTCAGACCTGATGGTCCTTCAGAGCAGCTTGGGATGTCTCTTCTCAACTACTCTATAGAAAGAAAAAGAGAAAAAATGCTCTAAATAAAACAAATCCTGTGGCCACATTACTGCAATCACATTACATAGATTTATTTAATTTTTTTAAAATGGCTTTTCAAATTGCAAGTGGTTCACTTTAAAAACTCCACACTTACCACCAGTTGTAGAAAAGATATTAAATGTCTCTTCCTGTGTGCATGTAGGTGTGAGTCAGCTGCAGTCTCTCTCTTACCTCTGCAGATAAAGACCGAGGCTCTGTTTCTTTGCTATGCCTCATAGGGTACATCTAGACTGCAGGCTTATTTCGGAAAAAGCTTTTCCAGAAGAGATCTTCCGAAAAAACTTCTTCCCAAAGAGATCATCCACACTGCAAAAGCGCATCAAAAAAGCGATCTGCTTTTTTGAAAGATAGCGTCCACACTGAATGGACGCTATCTCACATTTAAACTGTGATTACTATGGACAGAGTGGCCACTAGGGCACCAGTGCCTTTTCCTCTTTCCTCTTCTTTTGAAAAAACTCCCTCTTCCACGTACACACACACCTTTTTCCATAAGAGTTCTTTCGGAAAAGGCATTCTTCCTCGTAGAATGAGGTTTACCAATGTCGGAAAACCCCCTGTGTTCTTTTGATTTTCTTTCGAAAGAACACAGTAGCAATGTGGACATAAGTCTAGATGCACCCTATATAGAGTGAAGTGCCTGTACTGAGCCCCCACTGGGGTGTGTATGAGGGAGGAATCTATCCTGAACTGATTAATGGGACTAGTATAAATGTTAACCAAGGGCTTGAGCCAGACCTAATTGAAGTCAGTGGGAGTTTATCCATTGACATAACAGGCTTTGGACCACATATTAAGGCCTTACTTCTTCAGGCTGATCCACAGAGATAGACAGCCACAGATCTCCACTGTCAAAGGGACTGATTCCTTGCAGAGAAACAATGTACCTGCTCAGATATTACCAGAGGAATAGGTACAGTTAAGCAGGGTTAGGTACAGTTACAGGGTTGATTGTACCTAAGAAACATTTGTTTGACTAGGCCTGTAAGAATATTCACATTAGTTGCTTTCCAGGTAATCTGTTTATTGTTTTTACTAAAGAAAGAAAGAAAGTCACCAGAAATAAAAGAAATACATAAGTGGGAAAGAGTGGCATACTTCATGATTTAAAATGACCTCTTTATCTTTTTCAAATGGAATATTTTTGTGGAAGTCAGACCTAGGGCTCAAACTGGATATCAGGTAACACCTGTCAAGTATCAGAGGGGTAGCCGTGTTAGTCTGAATCTGCAAAAGCGACTAGGAGTCCTGTGGCACCTTATAGACTAACAGATTTATTGGAGTATAAGCTTTCATGGGCAAAGACCCACTTCATCAGATGCATGGGACCAGGTAACACCTGGTTATTTGGTTATATTCTTCAAATGTTCTCCAGTTGTGTCACTTTTAAACTGCACTGCATGTGCAAATGATTAAAATATTCTATACTACAGTGAGATTCCAATGTTATAGGTCAGATCCACAATGGAGGAGGGCTTGGCAGAGATCAGAGAGATGAAAAAATATTTGAAATGTACTTTTGCACTTCTCTGAACCTGGGGTCGCTCTGTGATGGGTTGGGCTGCTAGCTGCCCATGGCACTATGGCATTGCCATGGAAACAGGCCTATTGAACAGCAGCAAAGTCCAAACCACATCTCCTTTCCTTTGGTCACATTCCTTGCCTTGCTTTCATGATGGTTCAGAATAAGTCCTCGCCTAAAGATGAAACTACAGGCTGCTGTGAAAACAAAGGTACATTCATATGACAATGCATAGACAGTCCTGCCAATGGATGGAGTGAAGGAGGCAGTTGTCCTGGGGCCCAGCAATTCAAAAGGGGCTCCTGACCATTAGGACCAGCAAGGGCAGTGGTTGGAGCCCTGGGACCTTTAAAATGCTTCTAGAGTGCCATGCGACATGTCTGGGTGGATGTGAGGGCTGGCTGGTCAGGGCCCGTGGCGCACTCCAGGCAGTATTCAAGGCTGGCTGGAAGGGGACAGCCCAAAGCACTATGGACGGTGCTGAGGATGGGCTGCTTCCAGTCCCGCCCCTTCCATCCAAGGCCCTGCCCCTTCTCGGAGTGTAGAGCCGAGCCACCCCTCCCACAAACTCACCCAGGGGCCCGGCAAGTCTGTCCATCCCCTGTATGTAGCTACATGCATTAGTGAAAGATGCTGGCATGGGAGAAAGACTCCAGCAGCAGAGACCTTGCAGAGCCTTTTCCAGGGGCAGGGAAAAGATCCAGCACTGTGGAGGTAAAGGGACACTAGACAGCTAAAAAACAGGAGTGTAGCATGGAGGAGGCACTACTTGGACATGAATAAAGCCATATAGGATACATACCCCAGGGCTATGTTTACACTGGTGGGTTCTTGAGCAAGAACGGCTGTTCTTGCGCAAGAACCTGCAGAGCATCCACACTGCCCGCCCGCTCTTGCACAAGAAGATTTACAGTACAGCGTGGTAAGAGAGGGTTTCTTGCACAAGAGCTACACTCTTTTTTTACAAGTGTAAGCCTTCTTGCGCAACAGCTCTTGCACAAGAGGGCAGTGTGGACACGCGGCAGGGGTTTCTTGCACAAGAAATCCCTATGGCTAAAATGGCCATCAGAGCTTTCTTGCGCAAGAGAGCGTTCACACTGCCATGGATGCTCTTGCGCAAAAGCACATCTTGCAAATGGCAGTGTGGACGTGTTCTTGTGCAAGAACCCGCCGGTGTAGACATAGCCTAAGGTTTTGAAGTATCTTTATTCTACTTGCCGAAACAGTGCCTTACCGTCTACACTGTTATTTTTACCTGTGCTGGCGGGTTCTCTACATGACACTATATGTGGTGGGCTAGCCTGAGGTACCCTATATCTTGAAGAGCCTTATGTCACTGAATAATCCAAAACTGATGTTGCTTTGTATTGACAAACATGAACATAGCTCAGGTATCCACCCGCTCTAAAGGAGCTGCTGATGTGCTGAGAAAGTGCCAGAAGTTCCCTCAAGACTTCTAGCCCCAAGGGTGTTCTCACTGTGTTTCCCAGGCAACCAGAACACCAGAGTATTTGCTGTTCTTGATACTAAAAGGTCAGTTGCTATAACCTAACAGCCTTTGATGTTTCACGTGAGTGTCATCAAACTGCTGTATACACAGCATGGTACCAGATATGACACATACCTACTGGTAATACATTTGGGAAGGAGTTCTGCTGGGCTGGGGAACTTGAGAAAGAGGGAGGCACACTTTCTTTGGGATGAGCAAAAGGGAGACTGAATTGGGGAATGAGGCACTGAGGAGAGAGAAAGGTGAATGAGAAAGAGAGTGGGTAAAGAAAGGGAGGGATAAGCTCCAGGTAAGCATTTTAATGCACTCCTGTAACACCATCACCAGTGCCACTTTCAGGCCAAGCAACGTGAGCATGCCCCCCCCTCCCCATCTAAAGCATAATGAGTAATTCTAACCCGCTGACCTCATGTGTTTCCCTTTACACTAGCATCACAGGTTTAAGCATGGCTTAAATAAATTACCCTGGCATGAGTCACAGTACTAACATGGATTAACAATCATGTTGCAAGGTGTAGTCTAAACTACATCTAAAGGAACAGAAAGATAAATTTCAATCATTCATCTTTGTCACAGGGAAGTGATCTTTCAGAGATGACTGAGTTGTGGGTCAGAATTACTTCTGACTGTCAAATTGCACTGCCCTCGCTCTGGAGTGCCATCTAGCATCAGTGAAAATTTTAATATACATTTGCCTTTTTTTTTTTTACATTTGAATTGTAGCAGAAAGCCACTCACATAATTCACCAGTAAACTGTCCTGGATTATTTGATCCCATATATCCTACATCAAGAAGGTCACTAGCATTGCGTTGGTGACCTCCTCGCAAGACTTCGCCTTTTCTAGGTCCAGTCGATCCTTTAGAAGAAGCTGTTCCTGAAGAGCTGTGACCACCTGGGGATGGGAAGCTGGGCTTACTATATGGCACCAGTGACTCTTCTAGAAAAAACAAAATCAAATCATATATATATCTATATACACATATATAGACAGCGTATGCCAGGTGTGGACATCAAACTCACTCAGTGTGTATTACATTTAGAAAGGTTTTATTTTAGCTTGTGGTATGGCAATAATGCCCAAAAGTCTCCATGTGAATCCCAAACTACTTCCACAGATAATGAAACCAATGTGTTTGCATATAAACTTACAAATTAGTTTGCATTAATTATAAAATGACATTCATTGTGAACAAATAGATGATGAATCACAGATTGCTTAATAGAAATAGCTGCACATACAATTTCCAGAACAATGCAGTGATTAGATTTTCCTTTAAACTTCTAGGATGTGTTTTTCCCCTTTAGTTTAACTTATGGTAACACCACTTCAATCAATTTAGATACAGAAGTGTGGTATCAGCTAATTTAATTAACTTCCTACAGATCAGTACTTTCCTAGGCTGTAAAGTACATTGGAAAAAATCTTATTTAACAAATCATCTTATTACTTGAATATTTGTGTGGGGAATAAACCTTCTGTGACACTGTTTCAGAGGCACTACATGGCTGTCTTTGAACAAAGGATTATATCCCACTCAGTTTTCCTTTCCTCTTTCATAGATGATAGGCATTTTGGGAGACAGACTGTCTTTGGGGAGAGAGCGATTCAGTCCCAATGATCATAGGCTTTCTCGCACCTTAGTGTTTGTACAGTACTTAGCAAAACAGGCCTCAAACATGATTGGGTCCTCTGGGAATTATGGTAATGGTAGTAGCAGCAGCAAACAACAGAACGGTTTTTACTCCCACGCTGAGGCATTTAGCTGATTATTTTGCGGAAATATTTTGTTTTTATTTTTCTGTTGTACACATAGCAGTGTAGCTGATTGGACTATATCTTGAGGAACAGACCATGTAACTAGAACACCAATTCAGCAAAATATTTAAGCATATGCATAACTTTAAATGAATGTGTAGCCTCCCCCTCTAAAGTCAATGGGACAATTCAGGCCACGTCTACCCTTGCTGAATTTTTTCACGGACAGTTTTGTTGGTCATAGAAAAGTGCTAAAAGAAACACACTGATCTGTGTTCACTTTATCACAGGTGTCAGAGCATGTTTACATGTGCAGCACTTGCATTGTCAATGAGAGGAGCACATTGTGGTAGCTATCTCACTCTATATTGATATGGGCCAGTAAGAAAATCATTATAGTAGCAGAGGTGGGACAGTCACTGGCAGCAACCAGTCCTGAGGCAGGGCTAGGAGGACACCCCAACCTCAGCCACTGCCTCCCCTCCCTGACTCTGCACAGGACATTCAATCTGCCTGCCTTGTTCGCATTGTGGGGGCAGCAGGAGTGTTCCACAAAACAGGTAGTGATTTGCTTGGGACCCCAGAGCAGTGAGAGTGCCACTAAAAGCAACCAAGAGTCTTCACAGGCAGATCAGTGCAAAAGCAAAGACAGACTCATTGCGATGACTTTATTTTTGTGCTGAAACTCAGAAGATTCGGTGCTAAAAGTGGATTTCCAGTGAAGTGGGTTTTTGCGCAAAAACCTGGCAAGTGTAGACAGCCTCACAAGCTTAAAGCATGAACTTGCTTAAGTACTTGCCTGAATCGAGGTTAAGGTTTCTTCCTCCACCACCTATTGCTAAAACATTTAATTGGGCAAGATCTATCTCATATAATAGTGGGAAGAAATAGGGAGGGAGCAGTAGATAGGGACTAGTTGGACAGGAACAGAGAGATGAGAGATTATATTTGACTCACTTCCATAATCTTAGGGCCAATAGGTCTAGAATACTAGCACTGCAGGATATCAGCTTCATATGCTATGACTGTGCTGTCCTTGTTGAAATGAAAGTGAACATTTAAAAGATATAGCAAGATGGCATTTAGCTGTCAAAGTCTTAAATATTATTAAAAGTTCTTTTCGCAGCAAACCCTAACAATGGGGGAAACTTTCCAAAAGCTGGCTGAAATATAGAGCAACCTTCAAAGGCAGCAATAAACATAAGGTAGAAAAAAATCAGTTTAGCAGAAAGCTGGATACATTTATAGAGGATGGAACACAAAGATGCTCATTTTGCAGAAGTTCAGGAGGATGAATAATACTATAAACCAGTTTGTTTTCTGAGTTTTGGGATGATGACCAAGATATCAATGAATAGTCCATTCTTTATGACTTTTAAGAATGAAATTAAATACTTTGTCCCCCCCCAACATACAACCCTCCATAAGCTTATCTTATATTATTACAATAATTTAATAGAATATTTTCTGGTTTGATATCGCTTGAGAAATGTGTAATTTATAAAGTAAATAATAAAAATATAAAATAACAGTTAGATTTTCCAAACATTCTATAACTTGGAAGATATTCTAAATCCCATAGACAGTTCTGGGGGATATTTTCTCCCCCAAAAGAGCCTCGTATGCCTGGATCCTGCAAAAAGTTCAGTGAGTATTGGCACATGTGGTTCTTTTTGCAGAACCAAGGCCTTAATGTACATCTATAAAAGTGGGGTTTGTTTGACCCACCTGCATTGAACAACCACAATGGGCTCCTTGTTTTCAGAACTAAACTACCGGTACTCTAACTTGGTTCATGCACTGTTTCCCTCAAAGGGTAGCTGAGCACATCATATTTAAATACATTGCCTCTGTTGCTCCACTCAGTGATTATGAACATACTCAGAAGTCATCTGTTAAAATATGGTTTCCAGTACTATACTACTCATACTCTTTTGTAAAATGCATAAAAACCTGCACAAATGAAGTCAGTGGGGGCTTATGCCTTTGATATCAATGGCAATTGGCCCAGGTCCTAGGTGGGACCGTACAGTAGAAAGTATAATAATCTTTGTCTCCCTAATATCCCTAATAACCATAGTTGCTGTTATTACTATAGCTTTACAAGTTGTTATTATATATTGATAAATGTTACTGTTATTAATTGAATAATTTCATGAATGCGGTAAAATTTTCATTGCATAAGCCAATCAAGGTAAAAGAGAACAATGTAGTCTTCTACTTATCTGCAATACATTTTAGAAACATTGTCTGTCCGTGTCTTTTTGTCTGTGAGTCCATTTGTTCAAGAACTCCCTCTAAACAGTAAAAGCTATGGTCACCAAATGTGATATGCAGCTTCCTTTTATTATAACTTAAAGCAAGGTCAGGGTTTGGTTGTGTCAGGACAATACGATGTGTCTGGAATGTGATTGTTTCTTATAAAATGGAAAGCAAGGGTTCTGGTAGGAGGGACAGTTATGCTGCAGAATGACCACAGGAGGGCAGCAAGGGGCCAGGCATGAGGACCAGGACAGCTATAACCCCACTGGGCCACAGAGTTAGAGAAAGAACCACTATCTACTATATATTTCAGAGAGTTTGTCTGTCTGTGTCCCAGCCTGGGGACATGTACCCCTTCCCCCATCTGTGCCCACTGCAGCTGCAGTTGAAGCAGCCATGGAGAGGCACTTCTCACCTGGCCTCAAGCTGCTGTGGTGAGAGACAGCTGTGGTAGTCCTCTCTCCTCACGGCAGTGTGGATACTGAACTCCTCATCCTCAGCCCCATCCCAGAACAATGATTTAAATGAAGAAAAACAAAGCTTATTTGAATTAAGGACCCGAGCAACACCAGGTAAATCTTCTAGTTGTTTCATACACAAAGCACAGAAAGTGGGCTTGGGGATTCACAAGTAACATACATATGGTCTCTACCTCAAAGAGTTTACAATCATGAGCTCTGATCCTGCAAATACTTAGCAGCGTATACAGGTTTACTCATATGAATAGTCCCACATACTTCATTTTTGAACCAAATCAGCGGGACTACTCAGGAACATAGTTAGTCCAAGATGCAGGAGTTTGTAAGACCTAGATGCAAAGGTGAACATGATGCAGTGAGTGAAAGCAATGAAACGGGGAATGGAGGGAAGAATGAAATGGAGGATGAGTGTGATAAAAAGTTCATACAATTACTGTAGTTGCTTATGCATGTTTCTTGATTCTTCTGATATATATATTTTGCTATATGCAAGTGTTTGCAAACAGGTTGAAAGTGCAGATTATGACTTTTGTCACATTCACACTAAACTCATGCTTTCAAAATGGTAAGGCTAACACTAGGTAACAGTAAAATGGTTTTGAGGGATATCAAAGAAAATGAACAGTTTTTCAGACATACAACAATTAAAAATGCCTTCTTTAGGAAATGTATGCTAAGTATCTAACCCTGTTATCTGGATTCCCAGTAAACTTCATTATTAACTGAGGAAATAGGTCAGGACAGATTTCAAGAAAAAATAGTTATTAACATTATACAAAATTATACCTATTGTTAAACCAAATGGAGAAAAGAACATGGAGACACAGAATGCTTGCACAGCCTCGGGAAAACACTTGGCATTCAACTACAGGCCATCACAGAGAGCATTTGAAAAGAGATCTCTGTATATCTCCCACTGAAGGAGAAAGCTGCAGCAGCTCCCATTACACTGCCTAAGTTGTGCATGAGGGAAAGCCAGTTACCTTGGAAAGAGTCACAGGACCGGAACTCTAACCTCTGAGGGGTCTGCTTCAACACTCCCTGGAGCCAGTGGGAATAAGTCCTTCGTACTCAATAGGTTTTGGCTTGGACATGAGGTGTGAGGTATGAGAGCCCTACTACCGTAGGCTCCCTAAGTTACGTAATTGTTCACTTCCTCATCTGCTCTTCCTGATTACTTATTAGAAATGGAGGTGGAAAGCCTTCGTGCAGTGTAATTTTGTGGGTGGTAGCGGAGAAGCTCTCCTGAATATAGCTTCACATAGCAGAGAGATGCATACGATATATTAATGGTGCATAGGCAGAAAAAAGTTTGTATATAAGTCTCATGATTAAGGTTGTTATTGGACAGTAATAGGTGAATTTTCACTTATTAATATAGTATGTAAACAAACATCTGTACTGCAAAGACAGTAGAACAAACATATACATTGTCTTTCACTTGTTCATACTACTGAAGAATTGTTTTGGTTTGTTTTTAATGGCAATGTTCCAGTTATCTGTTAAAATATGGGGTAAAGTATTTACTGTATTAACTGTATGCGGACATTATCAGATTTTTTTGCTTCTGTCTTTAACTGAACCAGTCATTTTTCCTATGACCCTGTTCTGAGAAGCAGATAGGTAACACTGTTTTTACAGATATGAGGTAAGCATGTAGATTAGTTAGGAGAATCATTATTTAAATACTTATTGTCAGTGTCATAGTGTAAGTTTAATAAATGCATGAAGACCCAGTTTGGCCCAAGAATGGTGATGGGCAACCTAGGCTAGTGAGTGAGCCACATGAGTGGCTCTCTTTCATCTCAGTAGGCTGCAAGATTGTTGTAACCAATATGATCTCCCAGGATAGGGTAGTTTTGCTAACTGCGCTTGCATACCTAGAATTTGCAGGGTGTACTCATTGCATCCAATCAAAGCACTGCTACAATTCAGAGGGAGTGCTCTCACATTCAATGTTATGTGCAATCAGCACACTCCTCACTTTACCCTGGTCTATACTAGGGCATTATTCTGAAATAATTTCCCTTGTTTTGAAATAACAAGCAGAGTGTCCACACTAGCAAGCCCGTTATTTCAAAATAAGGGGCTGATTATTTCGAAATAATAACTCCTGTTTTCCACAAGGAATAATGCTTATTTCAAAATAGTTCTTTCAAAATAGAAGTAGTGTGGATGCTCCACTGCTGCTATTTGAAATAACTACTCCCCAGAGTCATTCAAAGTAATTACTCCCCAGTGCTTCCTGGGGCTTTAAGCTGAGATAGCATGTCCACATTAAGGGAGCCTGCCTTGGACTAATGTCCAGGCTTCCCTGTAGTATGGACTCACTATTTCAAAACAGTTATTTTGGAAGTTATTATTTCAAAATAAGTTATTTCAGAATAATTTCCTAGTGGAGCCATGCCCTTCCTGTGCCCTTGCTTTACATGCATGTCACTTTGTAATAGCAGTAGGAAAAAAAACTACACAGATGGAAACCAGTGGAATCTAGCAACCCAGCATGTGGGCAATGGTGAACAAAATGTCTCAAGGGCTGCACATCGAACCCCAATGAGCCAGATACAGACCACACACCACAGATTGCCTATCACTGTCCTAGAAAGAAAGAACTGTATTTGCCTTGTTTCTGTGCTGTATGTTCCTTCTGCAATTGTCCCCTTGCGTTATTCTATTTAACCATTACTGGCCTAAGATGTGAGTAGTGGATTAAGGACAATAGTTAGGAGACCAAAACCAGAAGCTGTTAGTGGCTGAAGTCAGGCTGATAGAAGGACTCTGCAAATATTGTAAAACTGAATCTCCAGTCCAATCTCACCTTCTCCTCCTCCTATAACATGTTTTTACAGCCTGAGATCCATTAAAAATCAAGCTCACTCAGCAATGCCAAAGTCCCGGTTAAAATCTACGCTGTCATCAATCTAAGCCTTACAGAGGAAGGTTATTTTGTCATATACTTGAGTAGAGAGGAAAAGAAGCTATAAATATAGCTTGAAAAAATGGCTTAGGCTAAGACGGGCCAGCCCTCTGTAGGCATGCAAAAATAGCTAGTGCCAATTTAGTTGCTGGTTGAAGATACTGGAATATATGGCCTTACATGTATGATTAAATGAACTTTATAAAGGGGAATAGTTAAAGCACTATTCCTCTTGCCTTGCCCACCAAGAACAAAGTTCGGATTTTTTCTGGTGCTGTGTTTGACATTATTATTAATTCCCTATATAGTGAAAGGAACTTGGAGGCTGAGAGGATGAATGTATTTATTCTTGTTATATAAGCTTTGGCAATGAGGGGGAGTACTGGTTTAAGGTGATCTTACATTCTATTGAGTTATAAACCTCTAGTAGAAATGTTTCAAGAAGCTGTCTACACTTCTTTGGTGCAGCACACACACCTGATTCAAATGCTTGTTTATGTTGGGCTTTCCTGAAATCTTCTTGACGTTCTGTGGAGCTTATCCAGTCCTGGGTTTGCCGCTGCCACTCTAATGATGTTCTAGCTTGACGATCCAATGAGCTCTTTGTTTCATCTATGTTGGATGTATGCTGCCTCTCAAGAGAGCTTCCTTTCCTCTCTGCCGAGCCTCCACGTTGGCCAGGGCCTATTTGCTGCCTTAAACCCTGACCAGGGGGCGGATCTGGTGGTGGAGGAAGATCTAAAAAATGTGAATAAGATTTAGAACAAGCTAATATTTAATTGACACACATGTTTTGTATGAAACTGCAGAGAAAAAAACCTCCCCTAATAAAAGGATTTGAGTCACTTATTATGACTTTTTAAAAAAAGGAAATTCATGTTAGCCAAAAATGCAGTGTCTTACCCGCACTACTAGCCTCTATCTTCAGCAATTGTGCTATTAACACTTTCTACCTACCAATGAAGTCAATATAATAAGAGCTATCATTTGTGTTTCTCAGTACATGAGGTACTATACCTGGCTCATTCAACAACAGTCAAGGAATTAAGTCAAACTGAGAAAAAATAATCCATTTTAGATAACTAGGTTCCTTTTTTTTTTTTCGATCTGTTTTGGGCTTACCTCTCTGCCTCAATCCTTGAGCTTCACTTTCACTTTCAGTTTTTGAATGAACTCAAAATCTAAAAGTAAAACTCAATCAAATCCCACCAAATTTCACATAATTTCAGAAAACATAAAGTTATTTAAAAATCAGTCATCACTGACAAATATATTATTATAAATGTGCAAAATATATTTTAAACAGAGCCATTAAATAAGACAAATTTTTTTTTGCAAAAAAACTCACTTTTCAGGAAAAAAAACCCCTATAATAGTAAAACAAGAGTATATGGATTTTTATGCCCTCAATATCAGATTGTGATGAATTAAAAAATAAAATTGAAATGCTTCTGACATTACTCTGAGAAGCATCCTTATTCTGCCTGTCTATAATATATTAGAACAGCCTGTAGTTCATCACAGTTGTGTACTACACTATGGTTCAACTAATTGTATTGGGGAAATTATAAAGATATGTTCTGAGAGATCTTCAGACTGCATAGCTCATTTGGAGCTACCTCCAGTGGAGGTATAACAGTTTACACCAGCTGAGGCTCTGTCACTTTGTTTTTTACCCTTCAGAAATCACAGCATTTTAAAACAATTAATTGGATCTTGATTAGGAGCAGTAGATGTTATGAAGGAGTATTTCTCTGCTTTTAGAACCCGCAGAGGAGTCTCAGGGTTGAAGCTATAAAGGAATTTTTACATATTAATGAGGAGGCCTTGGTCAACAGATTTATTTTAAAGGACTGGCAGTGTCTCAGTTTATATGGGCAAGATTCCTCATTTTCATGTCCTTGTTGGTAGAGGTGCTACTTGCATTTTCTATGTGTGGGACAGCAATGACTCCAAAGCTGACAAGCCATCTTCCCAGTCAGCACTTCTGTCTTGCATAGTTAAATGAGAAAATGCTGGTTATTTGGGACAACAGGTTAGCATATGGTGAAGGAGATTTATGTCGGATAGCAACACTATACCTTTGCTCTTGATTTAGGTGCCAACCCACAGACTGAGATCTCTCTCTTCTGGCTAGCACAGTATAATAATAATTTGTCAGTGGGCTTGGTGTATAATTTATGTTGAGTGTTAATTTATTTTACTATTTTTAGTTTTGAATATAAATGTGACCTTCCATGCCAACAACTGTGTTTGAGTTATTGTAGGTGGACGAGGGGAGGGTATGAGAGCCTGCCAATGTTAAAAAATGCTTTCTAGTCTTGGCGTCCAAAATGGCATTCCTTATAATAGATTTTACTGCAATCATAACCAATTAGCCTACAGGACCATAACACTGGGATCTGCTCATGCAATTTGAAATTTATATTATCAAAGTTGAAGTTTACAACTTGTATTTAAACATCTATGGAATTCTATGGAAATCTATGGAAGTGTGTAATATGGAATCTGATAATACCATTCTCCAACACAGAACTATTACAATTTCACATGAGCAAAATAAAATAATAGGAAGCAACAAGTGTGTAAGTTTTAAGTCTGCAACAGACATAGTACAGCAAAATAATTTTGTTAAATTCAAAAATTGTTTTGGTGTTAACACTTCACCATATACATCTGACTACCCCATGAACTTAGCAGACTTTCATTAATCAAACACTGGCGAGGAAGAAAGCCTTGTTGTTAAGGAACAAATTGGGAATACAAAGATCTGGACACAACTACTGGACCTGCAGTAGATTTCCTCTATGAACTTGGGCATTTGACCTTGCTTCTCCTGCTATTTCATTTCTAAAATGGGTATCATTGCCTGCTGCCCAGCAGTATTGTGAATACTAATGTTGGTAAAGATTGTTGAGATCCTTGGATGATATCAACTATTTGCAGTCAAAAGGCTGGGATTTAAGCTACCAGCAAAGCATAAGAGACTGCATCAATTTACAGTCTCACTTACTTATGACCAGGCAAGCATGGTTAGGTGCATCTCCATAGCACACCTGGAAGGAAGCCAAGTTGTTTCCTCAGATCTGTAGTTCCAGGAAAATAGTAAACCAAGACATGCAGGAATTTCAGAGGGGAGACCTTGATACATGGTATATTGCTTAGTATCTTAATTGTTCCATTCCAATGGGATTAATTGTTCTGTAATCACATGCTATACATTTATTTTGGATATCCAGATCTGACTAGCAAATGACTGGTATGGTGGAATGCAAGCCAGTCACCTCTAGCAGTATCTAATGGCTGGATCACAAATTTGCAAGCCAATTTATAACTGAAATGGCTGAAGTGCTCGTCTCCTGGTTGCATACTTGAGGAACTGGGATTCAGATGCTTTAGAACAGCACAAACTGTACTCAGAGGTTATCGGAGGGTTGGTTTGGGCTTAGTCTAGCCCTCCTTTATGAGTGCAGAATGCTGGATGACTTGCACAGACAAATCAAACAGGCTCTTAGGCTGTCATCATCAACTGGATGAAGGCACAGTGCATGGTTGGAGGTAGGCTGTAGGCATCCCTTTCTGCAAGATTTAGCAATTCATTGTTTTCCTAGGGCAATTATTATTGTTACAATCAATAATGCTGCAGCCTGTGAGCTGTTCTTTGCAATCAGAGTGTGGGTGTCCTCCTTCCAGTGTCATAGGCACAGGTGAGCAGAGGCAAAGACTGGGCAATAGCAAATAACAACAAGTTAGAGGCAAAGATGAGGAAGGAACTGAAATGCTAACTCCAGGTCTGCTGCTTTAGCCACTAGACATACTTCCTCTCTGATTCTTCTTCTGGGGTTGGTCAAACATTATGTCCTATTTAAAAGCAGCCAGGAGGGTATGATAGGTATGATGAAAATTTATAGTTTCCAGCACTCTGTGATTCATAAGTTTATTAATTAAAAGAGGAAAAAAGGTAACTGTCATTTATTTTTAAATGTGTGACATTACTTCATATAGAAAGGGAACAGGAAAGACATTCAGTATATCACAGGTTCCTTTCTTACCCTCAGAACATATACTTGACATCTCCTTTTGGAATACATGGTACATATTTTAAACTAAGATCCTAATAAATTAGACTAATGATATCCAAATATGAAGTACAGTAATTGTATGACATTGCCTAAGAATGGGAGAGTGAATGAGAATGCCATATAACTGGTGTTTGTTTACTATGAATAGAGAATTTAAACAGCCAGACAGCAACTTCCTTAATAAATTAGGGCCTTTAAAATTCTCGTCTCCATTAATTTAAATTGTAGCATGAATAGAAAAATAGTGTTTTGTGATGCTGCCTGTATTCTGCTTATGCTTCATGACCTACACTAGCTTCCAATGTGCTTCTGGGTGCAAGCATTGTTATTAAATATTTATATTGCAGTAGTATCCCAAGACCTCAATCCCAAATCCTCATCATACTCAGCTCTGTACAAACACATAGGCAGGCACAGACTTTGCATCAAAGGACTTACAGTGTAAGATGACACATGATTCACGAAGTGCAGGGAAGAAGGGTGAAGTTAAATATGTGCATGTTTTATATATGAATATAGCTCTGTATGGGTATGTCTAGACTGCATCTCTCTGTTGGCAGAAGGATGCAGATTAGGCAGGTCAACATTGCAAATGAGGCAGGGACATTGCAGGAGGCATAAGGGATCTGTCGAAAAAGGCTTTCTTTCTCGACAGATCCCTCTCTAGACTGCAGCTTTTTGCCGACAAAGTGCTGAATCGGCAAAACGCGGCAACCATTTTTATGCAAATTAGGCACGGGATATTTAAATCCCTGCCTCATTTGCAATGTCGACCTGCCTAATCTGCATCCCTCTGCCGACAGTCTAGACATACCCTATGATACACATTTAACACACACCTTAACCATCATTACTTCACTGATTTTAGTGAGTGTTTTGGCAGAGGAGGATCTTGAAGAGAGATTTGAAGAGGGAGAAGAACTATGTGGTTTGGATATTGGAGATCATCTCTTTCCTCAAAGATAGGATGGTGGTGATCATTTGTGGAGCTTGAGCTAAGAACCCCCTTGGTTCAAGAGAGGGCTAGACACACAGCATTGTTGACAAAATGTTCTCTCAGCTCTGGAATTTGTTCTTCACAACCTTGGGTCTGACATAGCCTGAAACTTATCTTCAAAGCCTATCTATTTCTACTAGGTTGCTTCTGAGGGGCAAGACTAACTGAGGGAGGGGAGTCTTACAGCTTGGTTGGGTTGACAGTACCAATGTAGACATTGGTCCAATTGGTATATTGTAACAAATATTATACATATGCCGAGAGTAACATACAGGCACATTATACATAAAACCAAAATAACTAAGAACTACAACAAATCTACTTGCAATGTGGAATCTGAGCTCCCAATAAAATAAGTAATGGAAGGGTTTATTAATAAAGGGTTGTCTAGAGTCTGAGAAATATTCACAACAGAACCCGACACCACACATCTCCTGACTACTGCATTTGCTGGAAAATTTGTCAACCCTTAGACAGAACAAGAGACTCATTTCTGAGGGAGCACAGAGTCATGGGCTTAAATCCCACCCCACCAAGTATGAAGCAGGGAAAATACAACTCCAAGGGATGCCCTTCTTTCCATCTATGATTTGCCTGTTTGGCAGTGAGGGTTGACCAGAACAATGAGGAATGGTGAGAAGAGCAACCATCTTCCCACCCTCATTACAGGAGTTATGAAAATGGCAGGTGGCACTTTTTAAACTTTTTTTTTCTGCTGCTGCCCTCTCTAAATCCTTCAGCATTTACAGAAGCCAGTTATGAGAACAGCACAAGTGGTAAGAGACACACACACACAGGAGTAGCAGATGGTGGTGGCTTCTGTTGCTAATCACAAGCAGGAGAGGTGACTGTCCAGATGATTAGAAGGGACAGATCCACCAGGGATTTGAAGGTTGGAAGAGGGGATGAGAGAGAAACAAAGGCACCAGAGAACTGAAGAGAAAAACAGAGTCACTAGGGAAAGGAAGCAAAAATTCAGGAATGGGACAGCATTACCAAGCAGAGGGACAGGTGGGCAAAGGAAGCATGAATTTATATGAACTTTTTGTATGGGTGGCACAAAGAGCACAAGCAAAGTAGAACAAAACATGGCTCCCTTTAAATTTGTTCTTGGGAAATTCATTTGAATATTTGTACATCCATGCATTAGCTAAAGTCATAGTATTGGTGTGAAACCAGATGTAATTCAGTCATTCATTGTGACTTACAATAAATTTCTGGAAACCTGAGAGGAGTTAACCCATCCATAGAGGAAACAAAGAAATATTTTCCTGCAGCCCTGCTCAATGATGAACCAATTAAGTTTTGCACAACTCTCATGTCAACATTATTTGACAACTTGCAGACCATACACTGTGAAACAAATAGCTCATTGCAGCACACATTCTTTAAAGGAACACTTTACATTTTTTCCAGTCCTGAATGCATGCAACATGTCACTACTACAGAGTTGGCTTCAAACCAAAGAACTTACCATCTGTCATTCCCTCCCTACGGTGAGGCAAAGGGGGTTGGTCCAATCTACCCGCCTTGTGTTTTTTAGTGGGCCTAGGCCTCTGATTCTGATTCAGAGCTGCACTGGTGTTACTGTCAGTTGAAAATGGGCTGCTTGGTCGAGGTCGCTGAGATGAAGGGTATGCTTTGCCTAGAGGGGGAAAAAAGGAAATCAAAATGGAAACATTATTGCAATGAAGCAGGCTGTCCTCTTATGTGTCTCATTTGAAGTGCTGCATATCTTCCCTTTCAGTGCTTACGTGAAAATTGTCAGCACATTGGGGCAGGGAGCATTTTTTTCTGTGTTTTTACAGCACCTCGCACAATTAGGACCATGTTTATAACTAGAGATCCTAGGCTCTCTGGTAATACAAATAATAATAATGATGATGATGATGAAGATAAAGTAGGTGCCCTGCTGAAATACCCACTAATGAAATCATTTTAAAATACTCCACAATAAGCCAAGTGAGAAACTCAGCATTATATATATTTTCCTTTAAATTTTTAATTAAAACCATTCTAAAGTCATTGTGATAAAACTGTTATCTGTTGTATAACTCATACCTACTTTGTATACTAAACAGATGTGTTCAGAATAATTTCTTACACTTGCAGGGTGAGAAAAGAGTTTTGCAATTGTTTAGCATTTATTCACCATAATCTATCTCTCTGTGTATACTACACATATACTGAGCCAGATTCTTATCTTGGTGACTCCAGTGTTCTGTATATGTGATGTAACTCCAATGACACTCACGTAATTGATTTTACAAAACATATACTAACTAGATCTATGGACCAAAGCAAATAAAGAGCAAGAAGATTTATTTTTGTAAAGATTTCTCCAGTATTTTACTATTTTGTGAGTATGAATGTGTATGTAAAAATTTATTCTGGATATGAGTTGACTAACTGAATTGTTTACTTAGAGTTCTGTTTATATTGAGTGATAATTACAACTTCTCTAAAACACCGTCCTCTGCTTGACACTATTATAACGGGACATTCATAGAAGGCACTGTACAATTCAGTTGTTTTATTGATTTATATTTTTACAGGTATGTGTTCAGTCAATTCCAATACAATTGCTATTTTTTAATAAGACTGGATGAGACATTTGGAATCTTTTCAGCATGTTTTATTATTTTATTTGTTTGACATCTGTAACAAGTATCTTAGGAATTTTTACATTGTGCTTTATTTTGAACTGCTGGTTATTCTGATTTTTAATTTTCTACAGGGTTGAGTGTGTTAAGGCAACAAAACTTATTTTTGCTTTAAACACAGAAGGACCAGTATTTAGCTCTGGCCAGACTGTACAGGACATAATAGGACAGAGAAGGTGGCTGAATGGCATCTTTGTGCTCCTTAGGCTGCTTGGGATCAGTTTTGGTGTTGGGTGAAGAACGTAGGGAAGATAAAATCCCTCAAAGATCCAATAGGCTTGCAGGGAGTCACTGGAGTACTGTAGTGTTCTAAATACACCCCTATCTTTTAGTCATGTCTTAGCACACACACTACTTTGGAGGGGTCTTAGGGTTAGAGATAGCCATGTTGGCTGTCTGCCATCTGGGTTTTCCTCCCTGACAAGAGAATCTTTATCTGCCAATTGGTAGAACATTAAAGCCAAAGTGGTGCAAAGGTGCTGTGAAGGGAATCAAGATCTGTCCCACAATCTCCCAAAGATGGATTTTTAGTAATTCATACATGTCAGAATTGCCTTTTCAGCCTTTGATTTCTCATTTTTCCTAGATGTAGATTCAACCAGAAAAACTGCATGCCCAAATAGTGAGGATTTGATTTAAAACAGTAAGGAGAAGAAATTCAGAGATCTGAAATCCCGTCTTCAACTCACGCCATACTGCAGCGCAGATGTTTTGTAAAAATAAACTCCTACAGCACCTAGATAGCACAGAGTATAAAAATAACCTCCTACATGGCACTTCAATCTGCACCAGAGGAGATTAAAGTAAAAGTTTCCTAGTGTGCACGAATGTAGTACTGTTTGGAATGGGACTACAAAAATGAACACTTGGTAATTTTAGTGTACTAGCAGCAGTGTCCACACTGGTCAGTCAGTGCATAACATACTAGTGAGGACTAAAAATTACACCCCTTGGTGAAAACTAAAGTACCTTGTTAAACAAGCCTGGAATCTTGGATGAAATTTTAAGTGAATTCTCTTGCTTTCATGAGTGTATGTCTGATCCTAATTCAGCATGCAGGCATGTTTACAAGTGACTCAAGAACCCATGAAATAGAGGGGCTAACAATAATACTGAGTTGAGACAAGCGTAGGGCTGGCAGGTGTCATGCAAGATTCCCAGCATATATCTTTCAGTGCACCTGATATATAACTATAGCATATCTGTTATTCTGATCTCTTCAGTATAATCTGCTCAATTGTGCCATCCCATATATTTTGGCGATACAATCGTCCCATTAGAGGGTGTTGCAAATAAGAAAAGAAAAAAAAATCTAAATTCATTGAACTATATGACAGTTAGCAAGCTGGCACCTGGAAACCAGAATGAGTGTGCCATGAAGGAGAGATACTTTAGTCCCAATTCACCGTTTCCTTGTCCCCTGAACTGTCAGAGACACTCATGAAAAATGAGTGAAAGATGCTATACTACCAAAACAGAATGGACTAATCACACCAGTCATGGTGTTTTGCACCCACTTGACCTATGTATTAATTACTAGTTAGGGTACAAGGTATTGGAGAATCTGGCCTTGAGACACCACTCTTGAATGACAGTCATAGAGAATATTGCAGTCCCCGGGTTACGTACAAGATAGGGACTATAGGTTTGTTCTTAAGTTGAATTTGTATGTAAGTCGGAACTGGTACATATTGTACCCCAGGTGTCCCCGATTCAGCCGCTGCTGAAACTGACCAGCGGCTGACTACAGGAAGCCCGAGGCAGAGCTGCTTTGCCCCGGGCTTCCTGGAATCAGCCGCTGATCAGTTTCAGCAGCAGCTGACTTGGGGACACCTGGGGTAGAGCAGCTGGGGTGCTGCCGGGTTGGTCCAGTAGCGCCGAGGAGCGGCGCTGCGGGACCAACCCGGCAGCGCCCCAGCTGCTCTGTCCCAGGCGTCCAGATTCAGCCGCTGTTGAAACCGACCAGCAGCAGCTGAATCGGACACGCCTGGGGCAGAGCAGCTGGAGTGCTGCTGGGTTGGTCTGGTAGCGCCGACCCTTGGCGCGCGGGACCAACCCGGCAGCACCCCAGCTGTTCTTGGGGATGCCTGGGGCAGAGCAGCTGGGGTGCTGCTGGGTTGGTCCCCAGCGCCGCTCGGCGCTACTGGACCAACCCCGGCAGCACCCCAGCTGCTCTGCCCCAGGTGTCCCCAAGTCAGCCGCTGCTGAAACTGACCAGCGGCTGATTCCAGGAAGCCCAGGGCAGAGCAGCTCTGCCTCGGGCTTCCTGTAGTCAGCCGCTGGTCAGTTTCAGCAGCGGCTGACTGGGGACGCCTGGGGCAGAGCAGCTGGGGTGCTGCTGGGTTGGTCCAGTAGCGCCGCACCTCGGGCGCTGTGGGACCAACCCGGCAGCCCCCAGCTGCTCTACCCCAGGCGTCGGCGAGAAAAGCCTGGTCTGCTGGGACGCACTAGCGCGCGCCTCCCAGCAGACCAGGCTTTTCTCGCCGTGGAGGATGGGGGCGGCGGGACTGCCGCGGCGCGTCTCGGCGGTCTGCTGGGGGGGGGCGCAGCTAGTGCGGGGTTCCCTCACCCCGTTCGTAAGTAGGGATCTGACGTAAGTCGGATCCACGTAACCCGGGGACTGCCTATACTCAGATAAATGCCTCTGAAGAACTATTACGATGCATCAGGTAGATAATATGCATTTTAAAAATCACATACATATACTGTTTGATAAACTATGGCCCAGGAGATATCACTGAAAGTATCATATTGCCATTAAACTACATCAAGCCTCAGGACTTTTTTTTTTTTTTTTTTTTTTTTACTACTACATCAGACCCATACAGTAGAATAATGTTTTGCCATGATGATCAGATGATGACAAAAGGGTATTTTGGCATGTTCTAAAATGCAATGGGTCAACAAATAGATATTATGTTAGCATGCAATTTTAAAAATGCACATCAATCACGTGACAAACCATAACACCATCATCAAAATCTAGCTGGGTAGTTTTAAAGCTGTAAACACCCAATAATCAACCAGAAAGGTGTACCTTTCTTGCATGGATATGCCACATAATAATAGATTTTACATTTTCTGTGTGGGAACAGAAAGCAGCCTGTACCTTTTAATGAGCCTGATCCATATAACATTAAATCAATGGAACTCTTGCCATTGACTTCAGTGGACTTTGAATAAGGCTCAATAAGAGCGCACCAAAACTATAAAGAGTACAAATGTTTTGATGCTTCTCACACAAGGTTTCTCAAAAAGTCTCTTCAAACAGAATTATCAGTGTTAAATTATACTTTGGCCAAAATTTGAACGCATAAAGACTGCAGGATCAGCCTCTATATTTATGAACAATTTTCCTAAATGCAAATAATGTAGAAAAGGGGAAATTTTACATGAGAATAGTACTAAAAGTTGCAAGTTATGGGAACACAGTGGTGCCCGGGGTCAGGAATCTGAAATAAGTGTATAACAAAATGAAAAGCTCCCTAATAAATATTGTGCTACTAGTTTTTGTCAAATTAATTTAAAAAAGCAAAAGTTATTTTTCAGTTTTGATAAAATTCAGAATACAAATCCATTCTTGTGGTGCTGAGAACATTTTATTACAATTTACCTATCTTTTTTTTTTGCTAGAAATCAACACATGAAAATGACACGTAAGAGGCTTATGAATTATGAATTACCTACAATAAATTATATTTCCTACTTGGCTTTATTTCAGAAGAGAAATTGTGCGGTTTTCAAAAGCAATAGACATTTTGCCACTCTTACATATAACTTAGACACCGTTGGTATATTTGTAATTAATATCCTGAAATCCAAATATAATAAATTATTTAAATAAATATCATTAAAGCAACTGATTAATAAGGCTGTTAGTGATAAACTTACACCAGCTCACCCCATGCTTAGACAGCCTTCTCAGAAAACACATTGTGCAGAAGAGATGCATTAGAACAGCAGTAACGGAGGTAATGGCTATGTGTGCTTTTTATCACTAGATATATTAATGATTGTGAGAAGATTTTGCAAAAAATAAATCATCAAAAATTGCATGGTAAAATTAGTAGTCTCTTTGTTGCAATATAAAAGGGAGCACATGTCAGTAAATCCGTAGAGGAGTCAGAGTAAGGGGAAATAGCAGACCAATGCTGGTGATTAAAAGCTTGTGCTATTCATTGCTAGAAATACTCAAAGTAAAACACGGTGCAAGGTTTTAATTAAAGATATACAGAAAAAATGTCCAACCTCCTTATTTCATGCAGGTTATATAGTTTCTGAGTGAGACTCAGGTTCACTGAGAGGAAGAAGAAGAAAAGGAAGAGACCATGCAGAAAGCATCAATTTGGAGTCTACAAACCTGTTCTTGTCAGGCTGGTTCCATCCAGCCTAAACCCAGCTTTATCTGCTGCTGCAACCAGTGCTTGTGCAAAACTGCCGCTGGTAAAGATGGAGTCATCTGAGGAGCTACCTACACTAGATCTATGACTAGAAAAGTTACGGTCCTCATCAGACGCAGAACCCCATCCATTTACCATTGAACCTAAAAACAAATGTAGGGGTCTAGTGAGTTGTACACATTTGATATTTTATCTGTTTATTTAAAGCTCAAAGGCTCATCAACTTTATTTTCTTTCATCAGGAAACAAAGCAGTATCTATGCACAAGGAAACTTTCAGGTGTACATGGAATTACATTCATTTTTTGTCCCTTGCTCTTTTGACCATATGTACAAAATGGACCACATTCTGATACCTTCTAAACTTACGAAAATCAGTCCCAAAGTGTCTCAGATTTCCTAAAACTGAGTTACCCAAAATCACACTGTGGCCTACATCACTGTTTACATGGCAAAATAAGCAAGTGAGCACATGTGCAGCAGCAGAAATGCTGATTTTTCCAAAATAACAAGAATATACATGGAGGGATAACGCATCTTGTAGAATTACTACGCACTTAGTGATGATGCACAATGTTGTAGTGTAATTTTAAAATCTGACCTGCAAACACTTGTTTTAATTACATATACAAGGAAGTTATTGAAAATCTAATGTCTAAATGAAAACAGTTAAATCATGGACTGCTTATTAGGCCCAAGGTGCTAGACACTGTGATATTGTAGGTAAGCTATCTGGCATAAAAAAAGGAAAAATATAATTGAAATCAGGAATTCAATTAACACACACCAGTGGTTCTCAACGAGGGATATGTGTATGTCTGGGGTACACAGATGTCTTCCAGGGGGTACATCAACTCATCTAGATATCTGCCTGGTTTTGTAACAGGCTACATAAAAAGCACTAGTGACGTCAGTACAAACTATAATTTCATGCAGACAATGACTTGTTTATACTGCTTTATATACTACACACAGGGCCACCAATGAAGGGAGCAGGGGCACAATATCAGATTTCGGTGTGGGGGGGTGACCTGTGCATACTGTGATGGGGGGAGGAGACTGAGGCCATGAGGGGGCAGACTGAGGACCGAGGGTTCAGCAGCATTACTGAGCATGCTCAGTACAAGCCGAGCACCAAATATGGGGGAAGCAACCCCATTCACCCCCACACACATACACATCATCTATATCCAGGGGCTACCAAGGCACTGGAAAACTCTACTTCCTTTGCCAGACAAATTAGCAGTTAACTGACAAGAGCACTGCATCTAATTCCCATTATAAAAGAAAGAAAATTAAATAAATATTTAAAACATCCTAAACTCAAAACTCCGGTCATCTGAAGAAGTGGGCTATACCCATGAAAGCTCAAGATACCATCTACATGTTTTGTTAGTCTATAAAGTGCTACCAGACCATTTGTTGTTTTAAGGACACTAGTTAGCCTTAACATTTTTAATGTATATTCTTACTTTATTACTAACTCTGGAGGGAGAGAGAGACCCTGTCAGAACTCCTGGATTCTCTCTCAACTCTGGAAAGGGTGTGAGGTTTAGTGGGTTATGGGAAGGGGGCACATACATTTCAGCTCTTTTTTGGGGGACAAAAAAACTTAGCAGTTAGCTGACAAGAGCACTGTATCTAATTTCTACATAAATAAAAATAAATAAATATTAGATCCACTCAGCTCTAACACCAACACATTCTGACATCTTGTGGCAAGTCACTTAAGGACACTGGTTAGTCTTAAAATTTTAATATATATTCTTACTTTGTTACTAACTCTGTGGCAAGAGAGATAGAGACCCCGTCAGGAGTCCTGGGGTTCTATCTCAACTCTGGAAGGAGAGTGTAGTTGAGTGGTTTACAGCAAGGGGGCAAATACATTTCAACTCTATATAAGAACATCAGAATAGCCATACTGGGTCAGACAAAAGATCCTTCTAGCCCAGTATCCTATCTGCCAACAATGGCCAATGCCATTTGCTTCAGACGGTATAAACAGAAGAGGCAATCATCATGATCCATCCCCTGTCACCTATTTTGTTTGTTTTAATTTCCTGCTTATACATTTAATTGGGTCAGCTTCTTGTGTTATGTTAGTGAAGCAATGAATAACATTTCCTTATTATATTTTTCCACACAATTCATAATTTTCTAGATCTCTAACATATCCCGCACCCTTTAGTCATTTCTTTTCCAAGCTGGAAAGTCCCAGTCTTGTTAATCTCTCCTCATATGGAAGCTGTTCCTTACCCCTAATCATTTCTGTTTGCCCTTTCTGTAACTTTTCCAAATATAATATATCTTGTTTTAGATGGGGGGGGACCAGATCTGCATACAGTGTTCAAGATGTGGGCATACAATGACTTTATATAGAGGCAGTATGGTATTTTGTCTTATTATTCCTTTCCTAATGATTCCCAATATTCTGTTAGCTTTTTAGTTTTTAGATTGCCAACACATATTAAGCAGATGTTTTCAGGGAAATATCTACAAGGATTTCAAGATCTCCTTCTTCAGTGGTAACAGCTATTTTAAAATCCATTATTTTTGTATCTATAGTTAGGATTATATTTTTCCATGTGTATTCATTTGCACTATTCAACTCTGAATTCCATCTGCCCTTGTGTTGCACAGTCACCCAGTTTTGTGAGATCCCATTGTTACGCTTTGCAGTCAGCTTTGGATTAGTCCCTGTTTACCTTCTTTTCAAGAACATTTATGAGAAGTTTAACAGCAGTGGTCCAAATGCAGATCCCTGCAGCACAACACTCATTCCTACTCTTTCCCCCCCATCTTTTAAGTGGATTACCCAGCAATGTTTTCATGATGATCTAACCATCCTTCAATTGCTCGAATGCCCGACCTTTTGTTCTTTTTAATCACTCCGTCTCCTTCCTTTTATAACAAACTCCCCCCCAAAATTAAAAAATAAGCAGCTCAAACTCTGTTGCATTTAAGAACTGCCTCTGGAGTCAGGACATGGGCTTTAAGCAGACCTCAAGTATGAAACCAGGGGTTCAAATTCAGGAGGGGAGTTACTGTCCCCCCTCCCAGCTGCCCATAAATGATGCACTTAGAAGGGAGGTGCAAAAGGGCCAGCTGCCCTGGGCCCAGCACTTTACAAAGGCCTAGAGTGCCCAGCTACTGCCCACTACCATAGCAAGGGTAGAGCCCTGGATAGGGTGGCTACAGAGGTTAGCCCCACCCTTCTGCCCAAGACCCCACTTCTTCCAGAGGCCTGGAGCCAGGCCCTCCCACCTTTTCAGAAGCCTAGCAATTCTGTTGGCAGCCCTGACTATCCACTGAAGTGGAAGGACAATATTTATATTCAAATTGATTTATAATTATATGGTAAAAATAAGCAAGTCGGCAATTTTTCAGTAATAGTGCGCTGTGACACTTTTCTAGTTTTAGTCTGATTTTGTAAGCAAGTAGTTTTTAACTTAGGGGTACACAACACAAATCAGACACCTAAAAGGGGTACAGTAGGGCTAGAAAAGTTGAAAGCCACACCATTCTGAAGAAAGAAAAAAAAGAGGAAGAGGGAGTCGTTTCTTTGCCACAAACTTCTTGAAAGTTTGCAATGGCTAAATGTTTTAACATCAGCAAAGTGGCAGGCCATAATAAAACAGCTTCATGCATGCCAAAGATACAAGAACAGAAACTGAAGAGGTCTATAGAGGTCTGACAGGCAGAAAGGATGTTATGCACAACAGAGTGTGACAGAATTGGATTCTGCTTGCCAGGAGCACACGCAAAATTATTACTTTCCAAATAGACTCTACCTGACACAGACAGATGTAAGAAAGCCAAGATAACAAACGGGAATCCTGAAACCAAACCTCCTCCAAATTTCCTAAACAATCAGGGGGTCACAGAACATCATACAGAAAGGAGAGTGGTCGGTTGCCAATAGGTATTGATATGAAATATGGAAAAAACAATGATATAAATAGATATATAAACAGTGAAAGTAGACAAATAGAAATGAGATGCTATAGGTGAAAATGGTTTAAAAATAATTGTTTCATATGACCTTAAAGTTCAATATCTGCTTAGTTACGTTGCTGAATTTTAACAGTGTAAGTAGTACAAAAAATGTCTAAGTATTTGTTAAGGAAGAAAATTAAAACATACTTTCCAATTGCATATGGCATTCCATCTACTTGCATACCAGTCACATGATTTTCTGAAGCAGCTGCTATACAATATATACTAACTATGCATATAAAAACCACATGCAGGGAGAGATCAGGCTTACTTAGCAATACCTAGATTTTAATTATTGCCAGATTATTATTACAAGAATACATATTTTTCATCAGCATACTTTTTAAAGCATTGGAAACCCCTAGAAACAGAAGTCCCACTTTTAAGCACAGAACAAGTAGTAGCATGGTGAGCAGCAGTGTACTCCAAAGCACATATGCGTGTGGGCGCACAGACCACACATACACAATGCGCGCACACCTCTTTCCCTTAAACTGCCATGCTTCAACTGTGTTGTGGAGGGACCATCTCTAGGAATGAAAGGGTAGCTCAATCCTCTTGCTGATTTGATCTTTATTTGCTGATGCACTCAATGTGTTTGCTAGCTAGTGATGATGTTTTTGGTATTATAGTTTCCCGTACTTTTATAGCTGAACTGAAATTCAGACTAATCAGCAAACTGCTATGAAACTGTAGTGAGCTTTTGATCACCATTGACTTGGGCTATCACTGAAGTAGGAAATAGGGGTGTCAGTACGCATATATTATTACCCTTCTCCAGTGCTACTCTGGCCAACAGCTTAAATGATTTTTTTCACCACAATCTATACAAATAAAAATGTTCCTTTGTTTATCTTATAAACATGTGGACAGTGACAACTAAAGATTGAACCTTGGTTTGTTGTACAAACACCCCTCAAGCCATAATTAATCTTGGTCAATCTAACACAATTAGTAAATGATGATTCCTTTTTTAATGGTGCTCACCGGCTCTGTTTTCCAAACCAGTTAAATAATTGGTATCCGAATAAAAGTAGAAAAAAGGGTACTGGTGTCCCTTTCCGATCAACTGTGTATTTTCCAAAAGGGCTTTTAGTAGATTTACCTTCTTTGCATGCAACAGCTTACTCTGTGTTGTCCAAGAGTACATTGGAGTTTTTATTGGTTTCTGGCAACTGTAAATTTTCCTCTTGCAGATAGCAGCCATAAATGCAGTATGCAAACCAAAATCAACTATCTGAAAAGTTGAACTCTTTTTTCTTGCCCATAAAACAGTTTTGGATGCTAAGGCAAAGAGGAAGTTGTTTTGCTCTTACAGAAAGGTTAAGAGGATAGAATTGTTAGTCTATTGGCAATTGCTTGCTACTGATTTTATTATTTCCTGACATTTTACAGGCAATGAAAAACTATTTCTCTGTGCAACCTGAATATTTCAGTACATCTCTTATACTCTTTTTAAGTCTACCCTGTCTGTGAAACACAACCAACCTCTCTTATCAGAGAAAGCTGCCTGTTGCTCCAGATGCCTTCAAAACAAATTCTTTGCAATTGAGTAGTACTAGTCCACATGGATCAATTTAAGGCTTGATCCTTCAAGGTGCTGAGCACTCTGGTCCCAGTGTGGTAAAGCATTTAGACTTAGCTTTACAAAGGCTTTAGGTGCCTAAAGATGCAGATATGTGCCTATTGGGATTTTCAAAAAGGGCCAGGTGCTTAATTACTATTGGTTGGTTTGAAAATCCAGTTAGGCGCTTACCTACATCTTATGGTGCCAAAATACCTTTAAAAACTGGCCCTTATATACTCATATAGCAAAGAATCGCTATTCAGTAAAGCACTTAGGGTGTGTCTACACAGCACCCTAAACTCAAAATAAGATATGCAATTTGCACTACACAAATTGTGTATCTTATCTTGAATCTATTTCAAAATAGCTTATTTTAAAATTTGGTGCATCTACACAGTGAGGTTTACCGGGATGGCAAAATAGTGTGCCTGTTATTCCAAAAAATATTTCAAAATAACAGGTGGCTTGTGTAGATGTGGGATAGCTATTTCGGGATACCTCTGGTATCCCTAAATAGCCGAGCAGTATAGATGTACCCTTAGAAGCACATGCTTAACTTTAAGTATGGAAGCCAACAAAATTTAAGTATGTGCTTAAGTGCTTTCCCAAATGTGAATCTTAAGTACATGGTTATCTTTAAGCATGGGGATTATCTGTATTTTCTTATAATTATCTCTTCTGGCCAGGGAAAATTCAGTAAAAGAATACAAGACATTCATACAATCTTGACACTTTATAGGTCTAAACATAATTAAGGCATCTATAAACATTTAATGAAAAAATGAATTTATGCCACTTAGCCAAATTTATTTGTGTTTTTATTTTCAATCTTTCTTGATGTTTTGGTTTCCATATGGCTGAAAGGTCCAATTTTTTTTTCAAATGTATTCAAGCTGTTAGTGAAGAAATGCACATAGAACATTAAGTAGTTGCTCAAATGTTGCAAAGCAGTAAAATACTATGATAAAGTGGCATCTTGCTGTGTCTCTACTACATCTTCAGCACTAAAATTAATTTATGATCAGTCATCAATTCATTTACGTGTCATTTTATGCTAAATCCATCCTTGCTGATGAATGCGCATCCCCAGATCCATTAAGCTAGGATAAAGTCTGTGCTTTATAGTATGACCCTGCTAATTGTTGTATTACCATTTTTATGAGATACAAAAACTAGCAGTTCCCTATTTCCTAAGCACATATTTAATCCATGAACCACATTCTTCCTATTAAATGCAATCTGCCTAACGGCCTGTAAAATAAAAACTTTAGCAATATGTATCCCTGAGCAAATCAATACAAATATTGACCTCTTCCTTGGTAAAATATTGGTTAAGTAACTGATGTATAATTTTCCAGAGTTATTCCTTTTGTGCTCAGACCCAGTGAATAAACAGCTTTTACCACATAGCTAACATGCAAAGTGATTTTTTAATCAGGTTGAAAATATGCAAAACAAGGTGTTTTTTTTCACCTCTGTGCTATACTTCTTGTTGGCATCTTTATTAGAACTTTACATTATTTCATTTTTGTTACCCATGTGCAAGAATAACAATGTATTATTTTCAATCATAAGAACCTAAGAACAGCCATACAGTATAGAACAATGCTCCTGTTTTTTGATTGTGGACAATACCTAATGCTTCAAAGGGAATCAACAGAACAGGGCAGTAATAAAGTGACCCTGTCATCCAGTCCCAGCATCTAGTAGTCAACAGCCCAAGGACGGTCAGAGCATAGGGTTACATTCCTGATTCTCTTGGCTAATAGCCATTGATGGACCTATCCTATTTCAGTGGAGCAGGCGATGAGTTTGATTCAATTCCCATGGGAGTTTACAGGGTTGCATCTACACTAAACTCTTCTCACCTCAGTTTCCACATCAGTACAGATGCACTAATAGTGGGAATGGCATGAACTGTCATGTACAACAATCCGGTGTTAGACCACTCAGGTAGTCTCCCCCTGCCTAGAGCAGATCTATCATATAAGACACAAACAGAAAATTCTTAATATGTCTGTACCTTATTCGTAACTAGATCACTCATGGTATGTCTAGACTACAGGCTTTTGTCGACAGAGGCTTTGTCGACAGATACTGTCAAAAAAGCTTCTGTCGACAAAGAGCGTCTAGACTACATCCAGTTCCGTCGACAAAGCAAGCCGCTTTGTCGACATGAGCGTGTAGACGCAAAGGACAGTGTAGATGCAATAACACCTTCTGTCGACAGAACTCTGTCGACAAAAGGCGTTATTCCTCGTAGAATGAGGTTTACCATCGACAAAACTGCCGAGTTCTGTCGACGTTATGTCGACAGAACTCGGCAGTAGTGTAGATGCACGTATAGTTTTGTCGACAGAAGTCCACTTTTGTCGACAAAACCCTGTAGTCTAGACACACCCTCAGTGTTTCTATATGGCTGGTAGTAAGGCTATGGAATTTGAAAAGGGGGGGTTTGCCAGACCTAAGAGTTTTTCCATTGACTTCAGTATAAAGAGGATCAAATCCCTTTACTGTAATCTTAGGCAATTAAGTTCCTATGCATTATTAAAGCAGAACATCAAGAATTCCGGTCAAAATTATGGCACAAAAGTGCATTATAAATGTGGACCCCTGTTGCCTACACAGATGTAAGGGTCCATTATGTACTAAGCAGTTGGTGAGAGAGGGCCCTTCAGCATTACCCTCAAAACTCTCCTAAAATCTAGTTTTTGAGTGGAAGCACCAAAGTTCTGCTCAAACATGGTTTTAGATATTATTAGGACTTTTCTATTTCCCATAATGGGAGACTTCCTGGAGAAACACCAGCAATAAATCCCATCACTTAAACATGCCTCACGTCTGGTGAGTTTGGAGGTCTGAGTTCTGTTTCCACTGGATCAGTCTGCATAGCATTAAAATCTCTCCATTTGTAAATGCTGCAGGTTGCACCTCCCTGGTCTGGCACTCTTGGGACCTGAGCGGTCCCGGACCAGAGAGTTTGCTGGACCAGGGAAGGTCAGTGCTCCCTTGCTGGCTGTCCTATTCCTGGGCTCCTCTCCCTGGGGCTCCCTGCCCTGCTACTGGCCCCACTAAAGCTGGCCCACCACAGCTCCCCACAATCTTCTGGGGTTCCCAGGGGGCCCCTTGGCTGCTGCTGGTCCCGCTGCTGCAAGGTGTTCTCTGAGGTTCCTGCCTGGATCCACCCAGTGCCACCACCCTGCTGCCGCCAGGGGTTCCCCACCTGGGGCTGCTTGGCCACCCTGCCCCTCTGCTGGGGCTGTCCTGCTGCTGCTGGGGATTCTGGTCACCCACCTCCACCAGCCTTGCTTCAGCCAGGGCTTCTCCAGTGGAGGCTGCTTGGTCATCCCAGACCTGCTGCTACTGGGTTTTTTTCAGGGTTCCTGGCTGGGGCCACCTGGCTGCAGGCAGCCCAGCTGCAGCTAGGGGTTCCCTGGCTGGGGCTGGGACTCCCTGTCCACGCGGCCCTGCTAATGCTGAGTGTTTCCTGGCTGGGGCAGGAGCTCCCCAGTCGCAGCCTGGCCTCACTAATGCCAGGGGTTCCCTGGCTAGGGCTGGGGCTCCCTGGCCACCACCTGGCCTTGTTGATGCTGGGGGTTCCATGCCATGGTAGGGGCTACCCAGATGCTGTCTGGTCCAGCCAGGGCACCTGTATCCAGAAACGTCCCTAGTCCTACCGGACCACGGATGTTGCCAGGCCAGAGAGTCCCAGATTTTAGAGGTTCAAGCTGTAGTTGGCTGCCTCATCAGGAACATAAGAACATAAGAATGGCCGTACTGGGTCAGAACAAAGGTCCATCTAGCCCAGCAGCCTGTCTGCCAACAGTGGCCAGCACCAGGTGCCCCAGAGAGGGTGGACCGAAGACAATGATCACAATGATTTGTCTCCTGCCATCCTTCTCCAGCCTCTGACAAACAGAGGCCAAGGATACCATTTCTATCCCCTGGCTAATAGACTTTTATGGACCTAACCTCCAGGAAGGACAAGGATTGCTTCAGCTATGAAGACCAAACTGCCCTCTCACACCTGGAGTTGATTTTTCCAGGTCAGTCTTGAGGAGACCTTTTATAACATTGTTTCATGTCTCTAAAATTACTGAAGCCAACATTTATTTATATTTTTTTTTAAAAGGTGTTTATGTGAGGTTAGTGCTTGTGAAAGAATATTGACCCACATGCTAAGATACTGATGGCCTCAGAACAGAGAAACAACACAAATAGCACCAGTGTCTTTAAAGACATGAGACAATGTTATAAAAGTCCCAGGAAATCTCTGTTCTAAATCTCTATATCTGAAGCCCTATGCAAAGAACGAGTTTCTATTTTAATGCGGGAGAGGGGTGAAACTGCTCATCAGTTATTTTTATGGCAGGATGTGAGGAGACCTCAGGAATTCCTAACATATCAAAGATAAGCAAATTAGGCAATTTGAGGAACCTTTGAAACAAAGGGTTCTACATGTGTTTTACATACTCTGCTTATAGCTGAAAAACCTAGCCTATGGGGGTAAAGAGATCACAAAAATCTCAAATTATTATCCTTTGAAACATTACCCACAAATATAATATGCACTCCCTCATGTGAAAGTTATACGATTGCTAACAGACTCAAACCAAGAGAGAAAATGAAGGCTTTGATCATACTTCCTGATACAGTTATTGAAGAAGGCAGAAAACAATTTGTTATCAAGATGCCTGAGATTCTGTAGCTCATTTATACTAAACAGATGTATTATTTATAGGTTATGAGGTAAAGCACAACTTCTTCCTGCAACAAACAGCTTCACAGTCTGAGATTTTTAACGTACCAATAATTAAGCAGTATTTCTATCTAGAAAGCAGGTTTGATTTTTATTCATAAAAGCATAAATTGTAATGAACACAGAAGTATATTAACAGTAAGCATCTGTCCTTACTTCATTCACATTAGGTAAAGGAGGATAGTAATAACAGTTGAAAATGTGTGAAATGCTCATTTTCCGATATGCAGATAAATCAATATTGACATATTAATGCACACTGACGGGACAATATATAGTAAGCTGATTTTTTTTTATTCCTGTATTATCACCGTAAAACCTTTGCTGCATTCCTAATGGAAAGGCTTCAGAGCCATTAGTGAGATATGCAAAAATATGCAGAATTATAGCCTGAAGGAGATTATGCTAGAAATTCAGGCAAAGTAGCTTAACATATTCATGCACTAATAAGTCAGCCTTCTGAATTCAAAGATTTAAACTTTAACTCTACAGCTTTCAGTTGGATCTGGATTTCAAATCACAACATGAGAGCTACAGTTCTTAAATCTTAATTAGCTTGGCAAGCAGTCTGGCCCCAGGGTAAGGGAAAAACCAGAAAGTGGGATAGAGCAGCACACTGTTTAATTCAACAAGGGAAGAAGAGGAAAATTATAGGTACTGATGCTTCATCACTGTCACATTCCTGCCTCCATCAGTGGGAATTGCAAGGTGTTTTCAGAGCTGCAATGTTTAGATAAAGAAGTAAAATTCTTAGAACTTGTTAGGCACAGAGAGATAAGATAAAAATAAGTGGTGCTACATTAATATGTCCCCAGTGAGCAAGTGTACTCTGTAGGTATATCTAGAAATTCATGCTTTCACATAAAGATCAATGACTGAAGAGACAAACAATATTTTTAATGAGCTATATAAGATCATACACATTTGAGTCATCAATAGAGGCAAATCATCATGGATGCAGTATGTTACGTCCACGTCCACCGTCAATATAAAGGAAAGTTTGCGGATGCCTCAGAATTGGTTCATAATGTTTATATAAAAAAACAGCTTTTTCTCAGAAAACTCCATGACTACTTGTCTTTCATTGACAGCAAGTTTACTAATTCATCAGATTCAGTGGAATAGTTTAGCATGCATTTTCAGGCCTCTCTTTGTTGATCCCTGTTGTAACTTTTCTAGGCATGCAAAGAATAAGGAACGGTGAAGAAAAAGGTGACTGAATTAATAAATATCTTCACTGAAAGGGAACAATTATTAAACCCAACAATTTGAAATGGGTACA
Organism: Rafetus swinhoei; assembly: GCA_019425775.1. Classification (NCBI taxonomy): domain Eukaryota; kingdom Metazoa; phylum Chordata; order Testudines; family Trionychidae; genus Rafetus; species Rafetus swinhoei. The sequence continues at coordinate 180,070,375 of CM033437.1, read as the reverse complement.
AAATATATGTTTCCCTATATGTACATTTTGTTCAGTCTACAAATAAACTCTGTGCTGATATAGCTAAGCTTATTCTGAAAAGTGTTTCTACCTCCATGCATTCATCAGTACACACTTTTACACAGCCAAATATCTAAAACATTCTAAGATAACATTTACTTTTTATACTGTTCCAAATATACTAAATATAGTGTATCATTTCAAAGTTGAGGGCTTTCCCCCTTTTTATGTAATAGACTTGCTTTCCCAATAGAGTGAACTTTTCATGAAAGACAGCATATAATTGAGTTTTCTTTCATGTCTTTAAAGCTTTTTAAAATTCATGGATTTTCTTATCATTTTGCAGCAAAGCAAAAGTATTTTCAAATCCTTCTTTAACTTTAGAGTTTAATTTTAACATATTTTAAATGTCACAGAAATAGAATGGAATACATTTTTGCTTAAAAAGTATTCAAATTATGATGTATTTTAATATAATAAACAGATTGGTTTCATTGTTAAATATGTTTGGTTACCTGTCACAGAGCTGTCTAGATTGTCCATACTGGATCCTGGAGTATGCTCTAGACCTCTTAGTGGCCTAGTGATTTCTATAGCTTCCTCTTCGATATCCTCCTCATCGTCATCTGGAATGTCTGTTTCCAAATCTGAAATAAGGGTTCCAGCTACATATCCAAGTGGTGGAACTGGGGCCAGAGGAGGCTGACTATTGCTTTGGATGTGCCTATACAAACAGACAAACAGAAATGCTGTTGGGCTGAGTGGAAAACATTGATTTGGTGGGATGAGAAAAGAGACAAAATGTCCAGTATCCCCTGAATGTATTTACAAAGTTGTTTCTAAGTTACTTACCCCAGAAAAGTTGAATCTCATATCTATCTCAGGTACATATATGGTACCCATTGTCATGGTATCTGAACACCAGCTTTAATATTTTCCTTAGTACAATCTCGGAGGTGTGGAGAACTGCTATTACCCCCATATTAAAGATGGGAAACTGAAGCACAGAGAGATTTAGTGAGTTGCCCAAGGTCACGTAGGAAGTCTATGGCAGAGTAGGGTCTCCTGGAACAAACTGCTGGCACATTCTCTCTCTCAATACAAGCCAAAAGCTTTTAAATTCAACTTGAACTGCAGGAAGAGGACATTTTTCCCTCCACCCAAACTAGAACTGAATTCAACCTAAAGAGCACAGAATGGTCTCCAAGAGACCAGTTGTCAGGTAAAATGGATAGTAAAATGGGAACCCCAGTGTCAGGGGAGTCAGGCAGCCAGAGAGCCCCTGGCAGCTCAGCTGGTGGTGGCCAGGGAACCCTCAGCAATGGTGGGGCTGGGCCACAGCAGTGGGGCTGGCGGTGGCTGAGCAGCCTGGGGCTGGGAAACCCAGAGGAACCACTGGAGGCAGAGGGGCTGGTGTCTGCCAGGCAGCCATGTCTGGAGAACCTCTGGTGCAACCGTCAGGCAGCAGGGTGGGGAGCCTCAGCTGGGCTGGCTTTAGTGGGGCAGCGGAAGGGCAGAGAGCCCTAGCCTTGAGAGGTCAGGGAGAGGAGCTGTTAGCAGGGCAGCCAGCAGGGGAGCCTTGACCTCCCTTGGTCCAGCAAATTCCCTGGTCTGGGATAGCTCAGGTACCGAGGGTGCCAGACCAGGGAGGTTCAACCTATAGTATGGAAAAATGTCAGTGTATATGTTATGTACAAGAGTAAAGGAAGTTTAGTATTTTTAAAAATTATTATTATTGTTGTTGGTATTTGTACAATGCTTTAGGGGTTGACTAGAATCTGAGTGCTTTTATCCTACTTTAAGAACCATCTCCTTGGATAGATTCTAATTTATATCCTCTACTGGACACAGACTGCAAAGGAAACCTCGCCCCTTAATTTAACTCTTGACAAATAGTGTGGTTATAGTGCACACTATAGTGCAGCAAAGAATGTAAGTATGTGAACAGAACCATTGAAGCCAATGGAATTTCTCATGTGCTTAAAGTTAAGCAAGTACTTAAGTGCTCAGCTAGGTCAAGCCATAATGATTCTGAATTTTTCTAATAATCTCCAATGCATCATCTCCTAAGTCTCCAGTTAGTCAGTCCCTGAGCTTCCCCTCCCAAAATTCTTGCAGCAATATATCTAATTCCTTTTTATCTCCTTGATTTTCTTCCTCTGTGTTCAGAACAGTAATTTTATGGGAAGAAAATTAAGTGACAAACCTTCCTTTTTAAAGGTATAATCTGACTCCTATTTAAGTCAATGGCAGATCAGTAAGATCAGCCCCTAAAACAGAAGGAAACAGAGTTATACAGTAGCAAATCACAGACCAGCCAAGTGTCACAAACATAGTAAAATCACCTATCTTTAACTGAAGCACTGTAGATTTATTATACTGACAGGTTTCTGGCTACTAGTTTCCAGAGTGAATAAGAAAACATGTTTATTTCCTATTATAGGTGATTGTTCCAAAGTTTCAAGCTCAATTAATGTGGCCCTTCACACAACCGATTTTGAAATCTGTGAACTATATGTTTGTTATGGACGATCATGATTGATTTTCTGCAGCAGCTCTAACAAGGGGAGCAGGACCCAGACTCTTAGAAGTAAGCTGCTTTCTTTAATAATCTGTTTGAGAGGGTGCTGTGACAGGCTGTTGGAGGATTCTCAGAAGCTGGTTGCCTTTTAACTTGGCTGTTTGCAATCTGTGAAGTGGGTCATGGTTGGTTAGCATGGTAGAAAGCTCAGAATTAGTCTCCTGTCAGAGGAATAGGTCTCACAGGCTATGTTTAGACTGCAGGCGTCTTTCGGAAGAACCTTTTTTTCAGAAGAGATATTCCGAAAGAGAGCATCCACACAAAAAAGTGCATCGAAAAAGCAATCTGCTTTTTCGAAAGATAGTGTCCACACTGAATGGATGCTATCTCCCATTTAAGCTGTGATTACTATGGACAGAGTGGCCATCAGGGCACCTGTGCTTTTCCCTCTTCTTTTGAAAGAACTCCTCTTCCCCATCCACACACACCTTTTTCCAAAAGAGCTTTTTCCTTGTAGAAAGAGGATTACCAACACCAGAAAACCCCCTCTATTCTTTTGATTTACTTTGGGAAGAAAGCAATTGCAGTGTGGATGTAACTCTGTGGTGTAGACATACCCACAGTGAACTGACTAAGGAGGCTAGGCCTCAGAACATGCAAAAGGTCACAATGACTGCAGTTGAACAGGCTATATAAAGTAGATGTGGATTGGTGGGTAGCAACATTCCAAAATGGCCTTCCTAACCCTTATTAAGAAATCGTGCACTTACTGAGCAGGAAAAGAGATTTCAGCCTCCTGGCTGAAGTAAGCAATTTTGCCTGCCTGATGGTATAAAATGGCTATTAGGTGGCATGAGAGAATTAATTTTTGGTTCATGTATATGGGTTATGGGTATGACATATATTTACATGTGTGCATTTTTATAAGCTTAAATCAGGTGGATGGCCCTATCCAAAAAAGCATACATGTAAACATACAATTCACCATGTCATCTGCCATCAGAATGGCACCTGCAGTTTGTAGGCCACTGGAAGCATTATAGCTGCAAATTACAGCTTGGTAGGTTTCACAGGCAGGGCACACATTTGTGTGCTCATTTGAGTCAGATAATGGAATGGGCCAGAATTAGCTACTGCATGGGATTTGGGCCAGGCTCATGAGCAAGCTAAGGGGCTATACTAGGCACAGTTGCACTGTAGTAGGGCCTAATTATCCTGTTGATTGAATGCAGCTTGCAAATAGTCCTAGAGACTTCCAAGGGAAAACAGCAGGCTTTGATTTGGCATGGACCGTTGTACCTGTCTGTTCTATTTATGATGGCAAGTTTGAATGTAGTTGTGGCATTTGTCTGCCAATGAAGCATGTCTGCTTCTTTGCTCATGGACTGCCATTCAGCAACTAGCTGTACTTTTATCTTCTGAGATTCTCAGACTCGTTTTATTTTTTTAAATGGAAAAGTTTGAAAAGGACAACTACTATTTAGGAGACATCCAGAAAGCAACTGACCTTCAGTTCTTGTCCTGTGCAGCTGAAAAGTTATTTTTTAGTCCCTGAAGAGATTATGAATAATGTTTGTTTTATAGTGAAAATGTTACAGTGATATTTGCTTGTTCCTCCTTTGAACAGGCAAAACTCAGTCTAAAAGATCAGCAATGTTCAGTGTAATTTAACAGCTTTTTTTCCTGTAGTTTCTATTTTCTTCGTATTAAAATTAGAGTGTTATTTCAACATACTATCTAAACTCTTAGCCATGTGGATACTTCATTCTGATGGGAATGTGAATTAAACTAATTCTTAAAAAAAAAAAGTTCTGTAGATAATGGAGGTGACTGGCTCAAGTTTGATATTTAGTGCCTCATTATTTCTAAAGTCCTGAAAAATTCAATTTATTTTTTATCTTGAAATGTGTGCATAAAAAGTTATTTGTGGATAGGGTTGATCAACTGGTGCATACCAGCATTCCAGTGGCATATCATCTTTAAATGTATTTTTAACACAAATTGACTACAATATATATTTTAGGCTTTATTTTCATGGCACAGAGATATTATTTTAAATATATTTTTTCAATTAACAGTTTCAATTGTTGTGTAGAGCTAACAATTATGGCACTGGAAACTGTATTATGAAAGTATCATTTTCCAAATTACATTTGTCTAACTTGAACATTTACCATGTTTGCTTTGCTATGTCAAACTGGTAGGCTCTGGTTAATTCATCAAGGTGGGCTTGAAGCATTGGCTGCATTTCCTCTCGTGGGGAAGGTGTGAGAGTTGCAGTTGACTGTTGTCCAAAGGAGATTGCTGGTGAAGAGGCCACCCCTCGGACAGGTGGCGTAGGGACTCTGTCATCATCTTCTTCAAGCTCATCCTCCATGCCCTGGTGTAAGTAAGTCTGAACTGGTAAAGGAGGACACCAACCATCACTGTCATACCTGAAATCAAGATCATGTAAATTTAGTATCTATATACTCTATACTCCAGGGAAAGATTGGCATCTTTATTATTACTCTGTATTATTCACATTACCATAAATCGTAGGAGCTCTACTTATAGACTAGATCTCCATTGTGTTGGAAAAGGTGAGTTTTGAGGAGGCATTTGAAGATGCACAATGAGGTTGTTTGGTAGATGCTTATGGGACATGCCCACCCTGACATGTAGTTTGAGTCTTAATTATTATTTTAACTATAAGCAGGGCAATAACTATTGAAATTTGTCCGATTGGCTTTGGTTCTTTGTTTAATTGCCTTATAATAGCGAAGCAATTTGAACAAAACTTGCTACCACAAACCACATGTCCATTACCATATTTTTAAATATTAATTAGATAGTGTTGTTTCACAATTACCAAAGGAAATTAACTAACTCACTTTCTGGACTAATTAAGCTAAGATAATGCATTAAAGATTTACCTGCATCTAGACATGAAAACCCAAGTCACTGATTAAGAAACAGTGAAAGAATTCAAATATTTAGATATAGCATTCCTTACTCCCACCTTCCTAATAAGCATATATTATGTCTCTTCTTGTAATACCCAAAGCAGTGACTAAAGGTATTGAACCATGCCAAGAGAGATTTGGAAAATGTGTTGGTACCATTATTACAACCCAGTCATTATTCCTGCACAGTTGGTAAATTAATCTGTAACTGGAAAAGCAAGCAGCCTTTTCACATGCTGTTTTATAGCCTGCTCCACTCCACATGACCTCTAATATAGCCCTGATGTAGGGGTGAGGGAGGGTGGCTGGCACAGGAGATATCTATTCTAGTTTGATGTAAACAAAGATCTCTGAGTAAACTCTCAACTGGACACTTAGGTATATATACGTTGGGTTTTAAAACCTGTAACAGCAAATCTCAAAGCCTGGATGTATAAATGCAGGCTCATGTTACAGCATTAAAGACAACAGAGTAGAGTTCAGGTTTTAGTGTGCAGTGCGAACATATGCCTAGGACCATATTTTTAAAAAAAAGTATTTAGGCACCCAGTGGGATTTTCAGTAGTACTTAGATGCCCAGCTCTCATTGGAGCTAGGGTCTAAGTGCTTCTGAAAATTCCATTTGGTGCCTATCTCCATCTTTAGGCACCTAAACACTTTTATAAGCTGGCCATTGAGTCCACACCCCAGCCCCCATTTCTGTCTCATTACAAAGGAGCCAGAAAAGGGGAGGGAATATGGCTCTCAATGTAAAGCACTACAGTTTGTTAATACAATATTACAGCTTTGACTTTCAATGCACTACATGTAATGAATTCAGAAGTTACGATTTCCATGAAGACTATAAACTGAACACATTGCTTTTGTGTATTTTATGCAACCTAGAAAAAATATTAAATGTATACAATAGCAGCACGCCCATTTCACGCCGTGCACAAGAGGAGGTTACACACACATGATAAATTACAGAGCCATCTGATAAATTGCATTTATCATGCACCTTGGACCTCTTTACTAGCCCCACACTTACTAATTAATCTTCACTGGTACTGCTTAGATGACACTAAATTTCTAAACATCTTCAACACAGTAGACACAAAACTGGAAAAATATATTTCAAAGTATGTTTCCTTCTTTCTTTCCTCCCATATAAGGAATTCTCAGGAAGAATTACATTGGTCTGACTGAAATACTCAGTTTTGGAAAGAAAGACAGAAAGAAAGGCAGACACAGGCCACCAAAACTAGAATTTGAAGTTATTTAATTCCAATAAAGCTATTGTTTCTAAATCCTGATGTATCATGACGGAGAGAACATTAAAGTTAATTATCATAAAATCATAGGATTGGAAGAGACCCCAAGAGGTCATCTAGTCCAGTTCCTTGGACAGAAAAGCTATTTTATGCAATATTTAGATGAAATGCATGAAAATACAATTTTCCTCTCTCTTTGTAGAAGTCTGTACACTTTAGGTACATAATTGTTAAAGGAGCCTGACTTTTCAGAGAGAGGTTTGGTGGAAAGGGCCATGTAATTAAAGACTATATCACAATGGATATGCACTGACAAACTTAATTTGGGTATTTCTTAACTTTTGAAAGATTAATTTTGAAACCGTAATGTTCTTTTAACCTTTTTAAGTAATATATGTTACACAATGCCTAATGGTGTGATGTAGTACCAAGACATTGCTTGCACTTATCTGTGATCAGCTTCAGAGCTAACTCATTTTAGTTAACATACCTTGCTTAGTTTTTGCAGCTGATGAAATTGTACAACAGTAAATATTGTTAACATCCATGTTTTCTGGGTAAAATAAAATTTTACACTTTCATAGTAGCTAGCTATAAAATCTGAGTGCTTACTATCACTAGGGATTTCTGGCAATAATTCCATGGTAATTCACTTAAAGTCCATGTCTGAAAATTGTCCTGGAAAAGGCAAAATCTGTATGTTCACATTACTGTTGGCACTTTATAGTCTTGTGTTTTTTAACCTATTTATATTTGGTGGTTCACAAATTAGCTAATATATACCTCATTGACATACTGCAATCTCTTTACAATATGAATTAGATAAGATTGACAATGTGATATATACCTCTTTGTACCATCAATTTGTAATAATGCACACTCTTTCAAACAAGGAAGGTCTCTTTCTTCAGGTTTTGGCCAAAAAGATGTATTTGAACTAAAAGAGTATCATACATATTATTACCTTCATTACTCTATTTACAAGAAGCAATATGACTAACAAGTATATTGCTAACCACCTAATTAATATTTCTTTTATATTTCTAGTTACAACTAATCAATGGCAATAATTAAACATGTTTTGTAACCAGCTGACTGAATTAAGGATTTCATTACTGGGGTTATGCAGAATGATGTATAACATTAGTGATAAAATTAAACACTAAAATAAAACAATAAAAATAAATGGTCATAATAATAAAACAATCAATGTTCAGTACAGATTATTAACTAAAAACAAGGGGGGGAACAGTTTCTTGAGAAGGGGGGTTGGAAAGGTGCCTAACTGAGGATAACTCAGAGAAAAGAAAGTCCAAAGGGCATGGGAGTGATACTATGAAAAGGAAATAGCATTAGTGGAAGATCAAGAAACAAGCTGAAATATCCATGCAAACTGACTTTCTGAATAGCTCACACAATAGCGCAAACCATACAAAGGGCTCGTTTTATTTGGAGACGATGTCTGCTCTCTACATTGAAAGAACAGGACAGATTATTTATCTCATTCAGCATAGCTGAGGTAAAAGGAAGGGCTGGGGAGGGTTGACAAGTAGTCAGTTGAAGATAGTCAGGTAGTCAGTTGAAACGATACAGGAGCAGCACTAAGTTAGGTCAGTGGAAAATATGGCATAGTGGAGCTCTGTGAGGCCACACCTGTTCCTCACCCTACTCTCAGGGTACAACTTCTTCATCCATTTGTGGTGCATGTGCTTGGCACAGCAGATGGCAATCATTTCCATCAGCAGGGAATTCCCCTGTACCCGGGCAATTCTCCACCAGCTAACTTTGAGCATTTTAAGGTCACTTCTGCAAAGCATATTAGTGGCACAAAACGGCCTCAGTGAACTGGAGAATTTGACCCAATATATCCATTTTATGTTATGAGAGTTTGGGGAGTATGAGACTGATTTTAGACCCTTGTACACATCTGGAAAGCAGGTAAAAATAATAAATAAGCACAAAAGAGCTAAGAGTTTGGCTAAGTGACCATGACCATTGCAGACATCACAACAGTTAGTTCTGGACTGGACTATTATACTGCATTTCATCTGATGCTAACCTTAAAAACAATCTGGAAACTTAATCTAGTGCACAGTGTTGCAGTGTGCTCATTTAATGACAAGACTTAAGTAGATTATAACATACATATGCTTCATAGGCTACTGCCTACCTAAGGGTCTCCCGGTGCAATTCAATGTGTGAACTTTGATTTATAAAATCCTTTGCAATTAAGTTTAGTTAGGATGGTCATGTTAAGAGTCTATATGTGGGAATTAGGGATTAGGAAGGCTTGGAAGTTGAGCATTCTTTAGGACACTGTTGAGCTGGTATAAATTTGTCCGTCTTCAGATCACATTGCAATTGCAAGGCCTAGCTGAATGGATTCAGTTTTCTTGTGCAACGTGGTTATTTCCAAATATGATATTTGCAAAATTAAAATGTAACATTATGTGTTACTATATGCTGTGTAGTTATGATAGAAATCTTAAATGTAATCCCCTTAGTAAAAGTGCCTCTGACTTTTTCTGGGAGGATCCTGTGTGCTGCAATCTAGCCCTAGAGACTACAACTCCCATGAGCCCTTGAGGAAACAAGGAAGAGAGGGCTTGTCTGGGCATGTTGAGAGAGGGGCTCAGCAGTCTGGGGCTCTCCATTTTGGGAGAGGGGGGGAGCCAGGTTGCTGTGAAAGAGCTTTATATCTGGTCCAGGAGCTGTTGTGTTGCAGCTACAGTCTGAGACTGAAAGTCTGCGGTGTTTGGATCTAGCAGGCTGCTTGAGGGGCTGCTGATTGTCCTAGAGGGGGGAAAGACTCTGGCTGCGCCTGTGGCTGAGAAGGACTTCACAAAAACCAGCACATAGGAGGAGACTATAAGTAAATGGGCTCTTTGGGAAAGTGCTGCCTGGGACAGACCACAGAGATATAGACTAACTCTGGGTCCAAAGAGAGGCAGAGTGTCCAACCCAGTGAACCAGAGCTGCTGGCATTTGGTGGAGCCTGCTCCAGTGGCAGAGGGAGTTTGCAGCTGGCTGCACAGCTTGGACTAATACACACAGAACCTACAGAGACCCTCTACTCCAGCTGCAGACCTTCAAGTGCATCCACGCAAGCGTCTGGGTCTCTGAGTCCAGAGGAGTGCACTCTCTGGAGTGGAATAAATGGTGGCAGTGAAAATGCCAGATAGATAAGTTCCTATGATTTCTGTGTACTTTGTTAATTTTATTCTCTGTTAATCTGTTAAACCTTGTTTCTTTAAGTTGTTAAGTAAAGGTGTGTTCATTCTAATGTAATCAATTAGATGTATATTATTTATAATTTATAATTGTTTTCCTGGAGTTAGATCTAGATTATTGTTAGAATAATTTTATTCCTGGAGGCTCCCAAGGCACACCATTAAGTGTGTACAGGGCCAGCCAGGTGGAGGCACCACCATTGTATACTCTTTATGAGCCAGGGACTGCAGCAAGGGAGTGGATAGGGAATCCCCAACTAAACAACATCACCACTGGGGTACTCAGGATCTCCTTTTATGTTAAAACCATCAGGCACCCAGGCACACCTGTGAGTGTGACCTGCTCCCGAGTAACCCCGAGAGGAAAAAGGGGGTTACATAAACTTATTACAATAAATAAAATTATAAAAAGATAAATCTAAACAACTTTTTTTCCCCAATATGTCAGTATTAAAGATGACACAGAAAGTATAATTTTGACTTTGGATTTTCATTTGACTTTAGCAAGTTGAAAGAAAAAAATGCAGAAAGGCCAATATTGTACTGGCTAGCTCCGCAGCTGGTATAAATCAGTGTAACTCTACTGTGACTATTTATGGCAGCTAGAGACCTGGCCTATAAGTCTAATTTTCATTGTGTCATTTGGAAAGTCTGGTTGCCATTACTATCAATGTGACATTATAAGTAACTAAAAAGTGTAATTTGATAGATAAACACAGCAAAAAGTGAGTGTGAACTGAGTGGGAGTTGGAAGTGTGCTGATTATGCTACACATAAGTAACCAGTGTTGTTGTGGTGATTATTATACTTTCTTCCAGCTAGAGAACAGATATTTTATGCAGCTAAGAAGTCAAGGCCTGTATCACAAAGGCTTTCTCTAGATGGCACGTCAATTCACTTATCTTATTTATCAGTTTGACATCTTTAAAGAAGATGCAAGTGGTTTGCCTATTTCTGCAGAATAATTTTAGTTATATATCAACACGCATAGCTTTTAAAAATAACTTCAGAATTATTATTGATCATATCTTGAATGTTATAGTACTCTATTAACATAAATTATATTTTTGGAAAATTTTCCTTAAATATTGACAGTATTTTGAAATCCAAAATATATAGAGCGCTACTTGAAATTTGGGGTGCAAAACTATTTTTTCTGGTGTGAAATGCATTTTTGCGTTGACTGAAATGTTTAGAGAACTTCTGCTGAACTGACCACATTTGTATGGCTGAAAAATATATTTGAACAACTCTAGGTATAATATGAACTATTACTGATTCTGACATGCTTACTCCGGCTGAATGGAATCTTACTCCACAAGTCATGCCATACATTCATTGAGCTGAATACTATTCAGCATGAATAAGGGTGGCAGAACTCAGCTTGAAGTCAATATTTTAGATTTCTTTGATCACATATATTTTGGTACATTGTTTAAAGGGATAGGTAGATCCTTGTAAGCATGACAGAGACTAAATAACAATGTACGGTTTATGCCAGACTAAGGGGGGAAACATAAAAATAGACCCTTGCACATTTCTAAAAGGAACTAAATCATAGCTTTTGTGTCAATATCAGAATAGTGTAAATACAAATTATTTCCCTTTCTATAACTAACAATGTTCTTTTCCTTTCCTGTGACATTCTAATAGGCTCCAGCTCCTGCACAATATATTCATATCCAGTAGTCTCCTTTTTCACCAACCTGTCTGGAATTCACTGATCATACTGCCTCTGTGTAAAAGGCGAAGGGGCTTTCATGCATAGAGCTGGTCCTTCGAAACCTTCACACATCCAGTTCCTAGTGTTGCCATGCTGGCCTTGTGTCTTATTTTGCAGCAGGTTTCCTATTCTTCAACCCCCAAGCAATAAACACTATTCCATTAATTCAGACAGCCAGACAAATTCCCAAAAGCCAGATTCTGCCACCCTTACTGGCTCTGAGAAGCACTTTCCTTTGCAAGAAGACCATTTGACTTCAGTGGCAGATACTTGCAGAACAAAATACTACTCTGCATGAATTAAGATGGCAGAATCAGCTCTACATTAGGAATATGAACGGTTAGCCAGTTAACCAATAAACAAGCATCATACTTACAGAGTGATGCTTACCAGTTATAGTTAACCAGCAGTCTGGCTGGGCTGGAGCAGCCTTCATGCCCAGGTGCAGTGCAGCGGGCATGTCTGGGCTTGAGGGCCGTGGGTGTTCCAGCCCACTGCATCATGGGTGAGGGTGCTTCAGCCCAGCAGGAGCAACCCCCACCAGTGGCAGGCCTTGCCGGGCTGGAGCAGCCTGCTGTGTTGTGAGAGGGGGAAGCTCCAGGCTGGCTGGAGAAACCCCGATCCATGGGGAGGGGAGGACACATTAACTAGTTAACCAATTAAATGGGATTTTATATCCCTACTCTACCTTACTATGAAGAAAGGTTGACCTTAGTGCCCTTTTGAGATACTCTGAAGAGAATCTATGAGACATGATCATGCAACCATTATTTCTGGAAGCAGACCCATTGGACTTCAATGAGACAATTTACACGATGAAAGGCTGCAGGATAAGGTCTTAATTTCACTGAGAAGGTGTATTTTCTACCAAACAATAAGCAATATAAGAACTGGAAATGCATTGCCATGACTTGCAGACAGTGTAAGATAAGGATGATTTATTCACATTAAGACAAAACTGACAGAGATAATGAACCACTGATTGTGTCATCATAAGAAAAAGCCTCACCCTGCTTCTTGCTGGTCCTCTCCATAGTGCTCTAGCTCTGTACCTGGGAGTGGCTGCACCGGAGGAGGAGGTAGGGGAACATTGGCCCAGTTAGACCCATTATTTTTCTGGGGCTTGGAAGTATTTTTGTTTTTCTTCTTTTTTCCTCCTTTTCCACCTGCAAAATGAACAAAAGTTACAGAGATATAATGGAAAAAACATGTTGGCTATATAAATTTCTTTGGAAGAATTCTGATTCCAGATGGCATATCCCAAAAAAGAAAATGTATTTATATCTTAGCAACATCAGCATCAACATGTTAAGGTTGTTACAAGGTTTTAAATAATAACAGGGTGGAATGTGAAAATATTCTGCGTAATTGCTGAAAATTGCTTCTTTTTAAAATATGTACCCCATAGAACCTCCTCACAATGGTGCATAAACTAAATAAAGCAGAAACAGTTTTCTTTATCAAAAATATATTTATTGATTTATTCATGCCTGCTTTAAGCCTCCATGCATTCATTGTTGGAAAAAATAATAGACCACAGCAAATTCTTTCAGATGTCAGATTTCAGACTGTATTTATAAGACTGTTTTGCATAATCTCTTTCTGTGGAAAACAGAAAGGTTAAGGACACAACCTAAAACTTTGCCATTAGAGTCAATTTCTTTCAGCCAGAATGACAAGCACGGTTGTCAAAATGTAAAGGTAAAAGTAATTGAGTTTCTGCTGAAATAGTATTAGCAAGTTCAATTTTTAAAAAGTATCAATGAGCCTTTCAAAATGTTTTAGGAGAGTATCCTTCATATGGCTTGTTTTGTAGAAAACAATCAAATAGCTTGTGTACCTGATGGCGAATGGGCACTACAACTGAATGTGCAACTCACAAGTGGGAAGATGCAAGTGAGTAATATTCCTTGCCTTTGTCCCTCTCCAATCCGCCCTTTGTTCCTTTTCTTGTATTTTCTTTCATACACACTTCCCTTTGGTCTTTTTTCATCTTTTTGTGTTACTTCCATTTGAACCATTCTTGGTTGTGTAGAAACCCATTGATTTCCACAGATCTTTTCTTTGCTTCCTCCTGCCTCTCTACCCTTTCTCTTGTCTTAGTCCTCTCATGGAACTCCTTGCCAGAGAATATTGTGAAGGCCAGGACTTTAACAGGATTCAGAAAAGAGCTAGATAAATTCATGAGGGATAGGTCCATCAATGGCTATTAGCCAGGATGGGCAGGAATGGTGTCCCTAGCCTCTGTGGCTGTGTCTAGACTACACCTCTCTGTAGACAGAGAGATGTAGATTAGGCACATTGAAATTGCTAATGAAGCGGGGAATTTTTCCTACAAAAATGAGGTGTACAGGATCTTTTGAAAAAGGGTTTAATTTTCGACAGATCTGCGTGTAGACTGACTTTTTTTCCGAAAAAGCTCAGTTTCGGAAAAAAGTGGCGGCTATGTTTATGCTAATGAAGCATGGGATATTTAAATCCCCGCTTCATTAGCAATTTCGATGTGCCTAATCTACATCTCTCTGTCTACAGAGAGGTGTAGTCTAGACGTACCCTCTTTGTCAGAGGCTGGGAATGAGTGATGGGGTGGGATTGCTTGATGATTCCCTGTTCTGTTCATTCCCTCTGGGGCACCGAGCATTGACCACTGTCGAAAAACAGGATACTGGGCTAAATGGACCTTTGGTCTGACCCATTATGGCTGTTCTTATGTTCTCCCTTTATTTTATCTTTTTTCCCCTATGAAAAAAGGAATTTTGGGGGTAGGACATTTTAAAAAGGAGGTGTTTATTTCAATATCCCTGTCTTTTTTCTCCCTCCTGCTCCTTGCTACTCCTTTGACATCTTTCCTTTTGTTTCCTGCACCAGCTTAGACACAACCAGCAACATAGCAGGGAAAAACAAAAGAGCCAACATCCCTCTACCACCTGAACTCTCTCTGTTTTGATTAGTCCAATTCAAAGTGATTTTTCCTGGACTGGTGTTGCAGCATCTCACTTGTCCATTACAAGTTATCCCTTAACTGTGGCATACTGGGGGCACTGCTTGGGCTACATAAAGTGGGAGTGTCAGTCTGTTAGTGGATACAAGATTGTCATAATAGTCAAACATCCCAAATAGTGTTTCAATGAGCAGTCAGCAGTATCTGTTCAAGAAGCCGGTAACACAAATGAAGTAATTAGCATCTCTAGGACCATCATTAAAATATTTCCCACACATTTTTGCCTTTATCCCACATAAATCCTCTTAATCCTAGCCCAGAGGAGGGAAGTTGCTGATCATGATTAAGACAGATATCCTCATACTATTTTTTGCTATCCCACTTCAAAGAGAAGAAATAAACTAGTCTTCAAGCACTTGGAAAACCTGTGGCTAATATGGACGCCATGAGATCCTTAACAAAACCCGAGAAGCATCAACAATAAGTCTATAATAGGCCAGTACCAGACTCTACAAATAGCCATGTTGTGGAGAAATCTAGGGGAATAATTATTCCCACGTCAGTTTCCTGATTCTGCAGGAAAAATGTAAGTAGACTAACTCAAATGAGCTCCTGTTTGGGATGCAGCATCTCCTATGGCAAAGGCTGGATTCCAAAAGCACAGCCTAAACCAGCCTCCCCATTCTAGTCTCATTTTATTCTGATGAGACTAAGCAGTTGGGCAAATATCAACCAAAAAAAAAAAAAGATTAAATGTCACAACAACACAAATAAGGCAAGATTTCTAAGCCACAAGTGAACTGTAGGTGGTGGTTCCAAATATGATCAAGCCTTGCTTTTCTCATCCCAGCTCTATGGGAAAAGAGACCCAGCCAGAGGCATAATGATGAAGGCAGAAGAAGGGAGAGGTACACCAGAACTTTTAGCTTGGAAGACACAAAAGCTCCTTTTGGTTGGCCTAAGGTGAGGAGAGGCAGCAGACATCTGCCATGGGATAAGAGGTAAGAGTCTCTCATGGATCAGTAACTGGTTAAAAGATAGGAAATAAATGGTAAGTTTTCAGAATGGAGAGACATAAATAGTTGTAACACACAAAGATCTGTATTGGAACCAGTATTATTTAATATATTCATAAATGAACAGGAAAAAAAGGGTTAAACGGTGAGTTGGCAAAAGTTGTAAATGATACAAAACTATTCAAGATAGTTGAGTCCAAAGCAGACTGTGAAGAGTTACTAAGGGTATGTCTACACTGCATTCCTCTTTCGAGAGAGGAATGCAAATGCAGACAAACAAAACTGCAAATGAAGCACGGATTTGAATTTCCCGCGCTTCATTTGCATAATCGCGGCCAGCCGCTTTTTCAAAATACCCTATTTTGAGATAAAAAACGCTGTTTAGATGTGGTTATTTAGAGAAAAAACCCTTCTTTCGAAATAACCCTTAAACCAAGGAGCAGCAATCAAAAAAAGTTAACAGAATGTTGAGAATCATTAAGAAATAGATAGTAAGACAGTAAATATTGTATTTCCTTTATGTAAGTCCATGGCCTGCCCATCTGAAAAAAATATATTGGAATTGGAAAAAGTTCAGAAAAGGGCAATAAAAATGATTAGGAGCATGAAACTGCTTCCATATGAGGAGAGATTAATAAAACTAGTACTTTTCAGCTTAGAAAAGTGATGACTGAGGGGATATGGCGGAAATCTGTAAAATCATGACTGGTGTGGAGAGTATAAATAAGGAAGTGTTATTTACTCCTTCTCATAACACAAGAAGTAGGGGTCACCGAATGAAATTAAGAACCAGCAGGTGTAAAACAAACAAAAGGAAGCATTTCTTCATACAACACACAGTCGACCTGCAGAACTCTTTGCCAGAGAATACTGTGAAGGACAAAATCATAAGAGATTTTTAAAAAAAGAACTAGATAAGTTCATGGAGGATAGGTCAATCTACACTTATTAGCCAGGACGGGCAGGGATGGTTTCTCTAGCCTCTGTTTACCAGAAGCAGGGAATGAATGAAGGGATGGATCACTTGACAATTACCTGTTCTGTTCATTTCTTATGAAGCATCTGGCATTGGCCACCACTGGAAGACAGGATACTGGGCTAGATGGACCTTTGATCTGACCCGGTATGGCCATGCTTAAGTTCTTAATCATGCTGCTGCTTCGTACAGGAGTACTCAGCCTTCTCATATCCTCAAGCCTGCCCAGCTGGAGTTCAGTTCACCCCAGCTGGAAGGATGCTGCAATGGAGACTCCCCATGGTAGTTAGCTCGGCTCTGTGCCTTCTCTGTCACAGTCCCTCCTCTTCTGTTTGTGAGAGTCTGTTAGCAAGAGGCAGCAATCTGGTAGTCTTGGAAGTTTGCTGAGCTGGTTAGAAGGCGTTCTAGCTACGAGACTGGCCCAGCAGTCCCTCTTTTTCCTCCACTCTTTTGGGACAGATATAAGGAACTTTCAAGGGCAGGGGAAAATGTAGGAAAGGAAGACTTTGGATGAGAAAAGAAGAACCTTAGTGAGGGGACAAGAAGGAAAATGGGGAAGTGACATTATGCAGCAACTTCAGGAAAAAATGAACTTGCAGGGAATAGATAAAATGCATTTTTAGGAAGATACTGGAGGTACATGGAACCTTTCAAGCATAGGAGATTAACATAATCTGGGGTACTTGAGGGACCTTAGAAAGAAGAGGAACCAGTAAAAGCTGAAAATTCAGACCAGAAGGAGGAATAGCTAGAAGGAAGAGCTTGAGGGGAGCCAGATACATGAGGCATCAGAGTCAGGAAAGAACCCATGGGAGTCAAAAACAAGGAAGGAACTTGGGGCAAGGAACCTTCAGAGACCTTGAACATGAGGGATAGTTACGGGGTATGATTGACCCTAATAACATCCCAATGCAAAATGTAAGTTCACTGTAATCTTCTAATCAGCCTTTGATGGCCTGAGCAGCTCAGTGTATCCCAACTCACTAATGTTATAACCTGTATCTAAAAGAGGCCATGTAACAAACTGAGCATTAATATTGCTTCATGGTGTACGTACAGAGAATAAATTCAGAATTACAAACCTATTGGAGATTGTGTTATCAAATTGTGTCTGCCAAGCAGGGTTAAAGTTAAACTCCTCTAGAAAAAGGAATATGGTTCTGCCACTTTGAAGATGTTTCCATGACACAATAAGAGACAATACGAATGCAACTTACATGCAAGGTACTCAGGATCATCAAGCCAACAAGAGGAGCATCACTGAGATTCACAGCAAGGGAAGGATATTGCAGTAAACACATCAGTTTGCATTTTAGCAAACCCTAGCAGGGAAAGAAACCAGCATGGAACTTCGTCTACCACCAGACTCTATGTCACCTTGAATGAACTTTAAGTTCACACTTCAAAACAACCCATTTAAAAGGTGAGCTGGACTATGAAGGGGGGCAAAGAAACACAACAGTCTTTCACTTAAGATATCAAAGATGCTGAGCACACTGGACTTTGTGGGGCATCTTGATCAAGGGAGCATTCAGCCATCTTGTTGGAAGGTAGACTGGTAAGGAAACAACCTTGAACATGTTTAATATTATTTCCCATTTTATTGAAGGAACAAACACATCTTAATTTCTCTCTGAGAGTGTGTCTAGACTACAGGGTTTTTTCGAAAAAAGTAGCTTTTTTAAAAAAACTTCACCTGCATCTAGACTGTAGCCACATTCTTTTGAAAGTAAATTGAAAGAACATGGCAGTTTTTTCGATTGCTGTAAACCTCATTTTACGAGGAATAATGCCTTTTTTCGAAAGTACTCTTTCGTAAAAAGGCACTATTGAATGCAAACTGTGCTTTTTCAAAAGAGAGTGTCTAGACTCTCTTTTGAAAAAGCGGCTCGCTTTTTCGAAAAATCTGCTTGTAGTCTAGACACTCTCTTTCGAAAGAGGCTTGTAGTCTAGACGTAGCCTGAATGGTGCAGGAGAGGGCAGGACATTGCAGAGCAGGACAAAGGTCTAGGAGAACCCTTCAGGAGAGTGGAACCTGGGAGAAGAAAAGAGATTAGCAAGATAAAAGCTGAGGAGCTGGATAGCAAAAGGAGAATGTATGCAGGGAGGGAAGATTTGAAGAATTTTGAGACGGGATATGGAAATTCAGGGAATGAATGGAAGACAGAATGCAAAATGAAGAGAGAAATACAGGCTTGGTGGAAAACAATGGGGGAGGGGAGAGATAATATGAGTCTTGAAGAGCATTCAACCTAAATGGAGAAAGGGAGGGAGAGGAAAGGAGAATAAGAGGTGGGAACTTATATTACTTGATGCTTGTGGACATGAGCCACATAGTGTTTCTTTGTGGAAAGGGGATTTCTTCTCTCCTTACTTTCTGTAAGCAAAAAAGTGCTTGATCAGAGAACTAGAATGTAAGTCTATGTTTGAATACTGTTCCTTGAAAGTCTTATTTCTGTGTACCAGTCAGGCCTAAAATTCAAAGGTCTGTTAACCTTGAATTTCAGTGATTCCACAATCAAATATTTGAATGAATCCAGCCCTCAAACAGAGGCTGCCAGTTGGACTGATTGCAATGCAGACAACACATTTAAAATGTTGATACTATCCTCTGATACCTAGCATATACTGACTCATATTTCAGCATAGAAATCTCTGCACTTGAAAGTATGCATGCAGAGGAGCTAATTTTTTAAGTTACATGTCAATGCACCCCATAGGTCAGAGACCAAGTACAGGCATATAAAGTACCACAGTACATTAACTTACAGTCTCTTTTTGCCAGCATAATATATTTATTTCCACCATCTAACTAGAAGCAGTTATTGTTTCCCATAAAATGTGACAATACTTTTGGCTACTTAAATTACAGGACAACAGTTAGAGCTGTCTGATTTCAACATTTATTTTGAATGATCATTAACATTGAGCTACAGAAACTATTTCTAAAGTTGGTCTGTATTATTATGGTTCCTTCAATTTATAGTAGAAGTTCAAAGGCTTCAGAAAAAAATAATAACCTCAAGTTAAAAATCCCTGGAACTCTTTCTTATTGTGCTTAAATATAATGCCATACATTCATTTTAAGTGCAAGTTTTTTTGTTTCGTTTTTACTTTAAAAATTGTATAATTTTACAATAATATTTTAACAAAGTCAAAATTAAAGAGTGTTTATAAAGAAACAATATTCATGGTTGTTCAGTGAAAATGTGTTATTTTTCCAATATAGCATGCAGCACACACATACTATTTACATTATGTTTGTATGCAGACTTGAAACAGTTTTTGGAATACCAACCATCTAAAGGATTTGTTAGGGTCTGAGAAATTGCTGTTTTTGGTGGTTGTGTTGATATACAATAGAATTTATAACCTGGCTCACAGGAGTTGGGATCCAATAATGATTCAACAAAAATATTAACCTGTTCATGAGGCTCAAGAATTGTAATCTGTACTGTATAGTAAACATTGATTTGGGAATAAATTCAACATTGTACTAGAAAGGTGAGAATGCTACAAAGTAAAATTTCCAATCACACTGAAAAGTACAAGATACAAAAGGAAGAAAAAAAATTCCTATTATCTTTAAATAGATTTCTTGTACGGCCTGCACAAATAAGATGTCGGTTTTTGTAAAAGCATGTTTTTATTGACTACAATGACATGTTCAGTGAAGTCTAAATAGACAGACACAACAATGTTTGACTGTAAACTGTGATTGAAGTAATCGCTCTTTCATGGCTATAATCAGGAACACAGAGCAAGCTGCTTACAAACACAAACACCTCTCTTTACACCCGTTGTAATGAAACCAACCTGAAAGGCTGCCACTTCTTTCTGAGCTGTTGTGAGAGCTGGTGGTGCTGAAATCCTGTGACTGGTTGTGTGGCATTCTATTAGACAATCCCTCAGCCAATCGGTAGTCAGGGATGTAAAGTAAGGCTAAGAGTTAAAGGGCAAAGGTCATAGTGGCATCATGTGATTAGTTTAAAGCACATGCAGAACATGCAGTTAGCAAGTCAGAAGCAGATGTGATGGGATTGTAGGAAATGTTTACCTAGTCTCTCCTAATGGAAATACAGATGGGCTACAAATTATAGTGAGACAAAAAGGACTAACGCACAGAATAACTTATTTTGAAATGGTGTAAAGAACAGTATGCATGCATGATACATGTTATTAGTTAAGGTAAATCTGAATAGTAAATCACAATCTATTATTTTCTAATTCATGCACAGAAGATCTAGTATAAACTGACTCAGGAAAATAAGAGCAGGAATCACCGTTATTGCCTTTGCTTTGGTCCGGCAGAGAGTAACCAAATCCCATTAGGTCAGTTTTTTGCTGAATTGAGCTTTTCCACTGAGGATCGGGTAAGTCGACTGCCAACTCATGGATGCTGTTGGAATGCAGAATCTGTGTAGTGGCATATGGTGTAGCTTGTGTGATTTGGCTGGAACTGTTGTAACTAGTTTTGGTGGTGAAGTCTATGCTGCTGTAAATGGCTCCATCAGAAAGCATAGTGGCAGTTTTATCCCCTTGGCCTGGCACTGGTGGCAGCACATCTGTGGTGAGCATAGGGAAATGGAACAAATCAGTGATGCACAGGAAGCCTGAAACTATCAAGGTTTAAGATGAAAAATAAATGTGTCATTCTGCACGTTTGCATTTCAGCTGAGACAGAGTCCATGAGCCAATGAAGGGAAGATGATGTACAACCATTGCCAAGCTATCAGCATCTGTGACAGGCCTACTACTTGTCCTTCACGTTTCACTGCCTAAAACCATCTTTTTCTTCCATACTTTCAACTGTGAAAGTGAAGTTTGGAATATTTCACTACTGAAAAATGTTTTCAATTGTTCATTCTATGTCAGAACCAATGAAACTGTCTGAGCTTTAGGGAAATGATGAAAGAAGTTAATCTACAAATCACAGAGGAAACCATCTCCCTGAAAATATCAAGCAAAACTACTGAATGAATGCCACGGGTTCTCAAAGTAATTCTTTTCAGGGCACAAAGTGCATTTTTCTAAAGTTTATCCATCAGTTTATCTGGTTTGATTTTAGAACTTAAAAAAGACATTTCATCTCACCAATGCTGGAAAACTGACATGAATAAGTCATTTCAGAGTGTGACAAGATTTCAACTACACTGAAGAGATTCAGGTGATCAATTATAATGATACAGTACACTTCTGGAAATGGAGAACAACTCAGTTCAAAAACTGTACTACATGTAGATTGAAATTAAACCTTAGAAACAAAATATCTGCTCACTTTTTCATATGATGTATCATTTTACATATCACAGATTTATAATTTCAATACTATAAATTTAAATTCCCTCCCCTTCTAAAATTTCACAGTGACACTTACTGGCAGAATACTAGATGTAAAAGCTAATACCTTTGAATATGAAAAGGTGCCTGAAAGGTGACCAGTACAATGGCATAGGCAGCAACACTGCTCTTCTCATGATACTCAAATATTTCAAACATGGCTCTTGTTCCAATTTGTTTAAGATAAAAAAAAGTAGTAGCCAGCATGGAATCCCAACTAATGGAAAACATGTGACCACTCTTCTGTTTTATAATATGACAACCAACTACTGGACATGCACTCTGACTATATAATTTTTATATAATGCTTATCACAGGGTTTAGCAAACATGAAATAACTAATTAATCCTCAACACTCTGGTGTGATAGGAATTGTTATATTCATACTCAGAGTTTTAATCTCTGTGACTAAAGTGCCTAATTTGACACAATAAGTAGTAATACAGAAATTAATAATAACAATAATTTTATAGCCTGGGAAAATGAGAGAGGTGAAAGTCAACGTTTTCAAAAGTAGTATCTGATATTGGATGCCTGATTTTTAGAACTACAGAACACACACAGACAGTGTGCTTCAAATCTATAGTGGGCACCAAAAAATGAAGGTAGCCAAAATAAGGGTATGTCTACACTAGCTCGTTAGTTCGAGCTAGGTAGGCAAATGAGGGCAACCGGAGTTGCAACTGAAGCCCGGGATTTAAATATCCCGGGCTTCATTTGCATGTTCCCGGGCACCGCCATTTTTAAATCCCCCTTAGTCCGAACTCCGTGCCCGCGGCTACACACGGCACGGAGTAGGTAGTTCGAATTAGTGATCCTAAACTCTAGGAACGAGGAGTACCGGTAGTTCGAATTAGGATCTCTAATTCGAACTACCTACTCCGTGCCGCGTGTAGCCGTGGGTTTCATTTGCAACTCCGGTTGCCCTCATTTGCCTACCTAGCTCGAATTAACAAGCTAGTGTAGACAAACCCTAAGAGACTAGTTCTGAGAATTCTGACTGTAATGACTTCCTTCTGGCAAGAGAGTAATCTGGGTTGGGAGTCAGGAGCTTCTAGCCTCCAAGTGCTATGCTCAGACTGACAGACCACACCTCTGCTCTCTCCCCTGCTCTACCACTGGTGCTTCTATGATAGATTTAACAATATCAGCAAGACATATAAGTACTAGAAATAGTGAACAAAAATGTAGATAAAACCCAAAGATTACTAATTAGGAGTGTTTTCATGCTTTACAGTATTGTACCAAGAAGCAATTTTACAGCACTGCTTAGGTTCTTTGATGACCACCCCTATATGGACCACACACACACACACACACACACACAACCCTATGTGAAAAACAAACTAAAGTGAAAATAAAATGCATTATTAGCTGCACGATGACAGGATTCAGTAAAACCCACCTCCACGACCAAAATTCCCAAGCTCATTGGGTCCGCTAGTGCTGTTGTTTACTGGCAGACTGGTGGCAGGCCAAGAGTCTGCAAGCCAAGGATAACTTGGGTCACTTGCATTCAACAGACCTGGTCGACTGAAGCAGGATAAAAAAAAAAGGAAATGAACATTAAAATATGTCTGTCAGACATCTCTGGACAAGATAGTGATTGAAGAGACTGTATCATTTTTCTCCTGCCACAGTATGTAATAAACACTTTAGGAGACTTCAATGTATTTCAAATTAAAATCGTGGTGGTTTTCATGATTTAACGACCTTCAGCAGTTAATTAAGGCTATATACCAATCAACTTTGTCAGTGGAAATGGAACTAGGCATCAGTTGTGAGTCTGCCAGAATCCAAATGAACTCTGTTGTCTGTCTGAAACAGGGAGTCGGCTGCAATACCGAAGGATCCTAAACAAGGGTTGAATGATAAATTGCCACTTCGAGGGAACCATCACTCAAAATGACTGCTCTGTATCAGCCATTTCCAGGACTTTGGGCTACTATTTCTTCACTCCTTGAATCCCAAATGTACATCTGTCATCTACAGGCTGGTAGCTCTTTCTTTGAGTACTCCTGTATAGTTTAGAGGCAAATAGGTTTGAGTAGGATTAATGGAAAATTCACAACAGTATTTTTTATCTGTGACTGCAGCATGCTTTCCTATTCTTGTAATATTAAAGTTCAAGAGCTGTAGTCAAACTTCGATATCTCAAAAAGGGAAGGGAACTTGGCCATAAGACACTGTTCAGTCAGTAAGCACAGGATAAATAATGTAGCCCTACCCTGAAATTCAGCATGGCAAATGGGGCTGTTGTTTTGCGTTTTGCAAGGGAAATCAATCTCTTAATATAAAAAAGCACAGTTCTGAAGCTTTTCTGGATTATTAGCACACTTATGAGAAAGAAGCAACATTTATAATCATTGTCTTTTTTTTTTTTTTTTTTTTTTTTTGGATAGACCCCTTCTGGTACAATCCCTAAGAGAAACATGGGTTTCTATGGAAACAGCAATAAGAAGATCCAGCAGTTTTCTTGCCACAACAGCTAACTCTCATTAGGCCTAATCTCTTTTTGCTAAAATATTGATTAAATGGGAGATTGGAAGTTATTACCAGGGCCTAATTACAATCTCCATATTGGCAAAGAGAAAATAGATGAGGATATATGGGTTTGTTATCAGCTTTTATCAATTTCAATTGAGTAGCCAAAGTTGTGGAATCCAGTCCCATCAATCTACAACCTATTTATCATCCATGAATCATTTATTTTGTGATCGATTATGTGTAATTGTTCACTCACAGCAATTTAGTAGGAGCCAATAAGGAGTCTTAAACAACAGCAACTTCATTTGCTAATGTCTAATTAATGCAATAAACATCCTGGTAACAAATGAACACATTCCTTGTGATATTTACTACTAATTTCTTCTTGGGCATTTGGGAGATATGAAACATCTGGACTTGATTCCTCTAAAGTGCCCAATAGATAGATCATTAAACCTTGTGGTAAGCCATTTAATTCCACCTAGACTTGTCAGTCTTATAAATGACCTTTTATTAAAATAGTCCTTTATCTATAGAAAAGTTCAAGTTCCTAATCAAAAAGAAAACAGAATGGAAATAGATTTTTTTTAACAACAAACATACCTTCCATTGCTCATTAGTCCTCCATCTCCTCTTTGAAAAGTGACTGTTTTGTTTTTTATAAAACAAACAAAATTAAAAAAAAAATACGAGAGGAAAACAAAGTTAGTAATAATTATTAATACTAAATCATATTTTATCACCCAAGACTAAAATCTCTGGGTATCACAAAACAATATAATGCAGCAGTTACCAGAAAAACAAAGATGACATATTAGCATTCCACTGGACAGATGTCAATCAATCTGCCCTGTAGCATGTAAGCCCAAATTACAGAGCATTTGTCCTGGGCAGTCCTGAATAAACTATGCATCCTCTCACACAACTCTATGGTGTAAGACTATGTCTGGTGGTGAAATTGTATTTCTGTGGCATGCTTCTGCTTAAGTATATAATGCCAGTATAGGGGTATATTAATGACAACAGTATCATGTTGCAGTTATAGAATACAACTGCACAACTATTTTATCCCATAGGATACATGCAAATTGGTCTCAGCCCTTCTGGAGTTATAGCGGAGGAAAAGCAAGGATAAAAAGCAATCCTACCTCACTTCCCTCACACATACAAGATAAAAACATCACACACACGACAAACATTACATGGGGGGAAATCTCTTCAGTCTTGCCTTGAAGGATTCCAAAGATATATTGAAGTATATGAATCATATAAGTTATCCAACAACGGACCCCTGACAGAAAAGTCCCTGCCCCCATCATATATTCACAGGAGTGTATTTCAAGATGACCCAGAGTTGTACGCCCCATTACTCAGGTGCTGCTTTCAAAGATAGGGCAATATAGGTTGTCCTATACTGTGGTCTTATGCTATTCATTCCTTTATACAGTATTTTTAAGTCAACCTTTAATGCACACTTGCTGAATAGCAAATGCAATTCATGTACTAAAAAAATCACTCATTATTGTGAAGCAAGGCCAATGAGCTCCTTCACTGGCAATAATCTATTAATCAATAAATCTATAATTACCAATGCATTTGCAAGAATCTCCACTTTTACTCTCACCACACAGAAATACTATTGTGGTATCTTGGCTGACTTTAACCAGCTCTCTGTCATACACTGCACCCTCAGCCAGGTAACAATAAAGCACCAAGATGGAAATGTCATGATTCACACAAAAAATGGACATAAATCTGGATATCAGTGGCATATTGGTGATACCTCATATTTTGCCAATTTACCAATTCTCCAAGGGGCTTTGACATATATATTTAACAATATTTAATGCTGATAAAACTGCCCCTTTGGGATCCAATATATAAGGGCTCGTGGGGTTAATGATTAATTATCCATTATCACAGAAAGTACTATTGTTCCTACTGGAAAGCCACTGTAGTTCTATTTCATACCACATTATTTAATAGCTGTATTTTGAAAAGAGTTAATCTGAAACAATTAATGAAAAGAAAAACTAAAGGGTGGAAAGTATTAAATAAAAGCCTACTTAGAAAAATACCACATGCTGAAAAGATTGCAGCTAATTAGCTCTCGATCTGACACAACTTTCCAGTTATGTTGCTTTTTAAAGGATTGCATCACTTAAGGCTAAAAAGCCGTGGATATCATTTGTGAATATGCAAATAAACAGGTACTGTCTGGCTATGTCTGGAAAATGTTGTTAAGAAATGTATTAGCAGAAGACAATTTAATGTTCTTTTTTCTTCCCCATCCTCCATTCCTTCCAGACATCCTATCTCTGTCAAAGCAATAAGGATATGAACCCCTAAACGGACTACTAATATACTGAATAATGGATTTTCTGAATTTGATTTAGTATTTATAAGGATAATATAGTCTATATTGAAACTTATTTCACACCTGAGGTTAATATGTTTGTTTAGGCTGGTTTTAAATATGACAAGTGGGGGAAATAATATTTTTGGTCATCTACATATTTATATTTGTAGGACTCTCTTGTGCCTTTGCAATGCACAGCTGGGGCAGGGAAGGAGAACACAGAGGGAGAACATACCAGCAACTGTCTCCAGAGACACCCTAGCTGTACAGCCGTGAGGTATGTAAGGTACTTCTGAGCAAGCTGGGGAGAGCCTAATGAGCAGCAGTAGCTACTGCACTCTTTGTGGTAAGCTGTAGTTGATCTCTGCAGGCTAAAGAGGGGTGGATGCCACCACTGGGCCCCCGCTCTTGGGGTCACTAACATTTAAATGTAACCCTGCCTTGTCCTGCCACAACCTCAGTTTCTGAATAAAAGCCTTGTGCTTTAGAGGAGATACAGTGCTAGGTATTAGCTGAAAGAGAGAAACCCATCCAAAAAGATGAGCTACGATAATGTTATTGTTATGGTTTTTTTTTTAATTGGCCAGGTCATGGCTAGTCATGTGTTGATGCATGGGGCTTGGTAAGAATAGACTCCGTATGCTTGCTTCCATCTTGCACATAAATGCAGTAATGGCTATAACTTTCCAATAATGTCGAATAAGAAAATACCACCATCACTGCTCTTGTTCAACAGGCATCTTCCAATAATCCAAATTCTACAATCCAGGGATGTATATCTTTATTTGAAACCAGAGGATACTACTGCTAGATCACAAAATCATTTTGTATTTCTGAATCCCTCCAAAAAAATGCTACCTGAGATTTGCAGGAGCACATCCATTTCTCTTAGCGTCAACAAGAAGGAAAAGTCAGCTAAAAGGCAGAAAAGACAGACTCAGACTGCCAAAATAAGCACTTTGTTTATCACTCCTGTCATATGTTTTGTCAGCATTTTTGCCTGCAGTTTGATTTCTAAAATTACAAAACAAGTCTAAATGCTGAAAAGGAGCATATTCAATGCAATACAGTCTTGTAGATGTCAAAGTAAAATAAAATGCCCAGACAAGCTGGCTTTATTCAGGCTGTCTCCATTTCAAATCAATGCTGAACAGTCTCGAGGGGCAATGGGAGAGGAGGAAAGGGAGGGTCTCTCTATCACTAACCCAACCCATCTACTCTTGCCTTTTATCACAGGGAAAGCATGAAAGGTCTTTCAGCATTATCTGTATCAGATATAGGTTCTTAGAATGGTTGAAGACCTGCATTAGGTGCAGGAAGGAGACTGACTTTCAAAAGAAGATGGGGGAAAAAAAGAGAATAAAGATTTCCAAAGGATCCTCACCAGACTATACTGCAAGAGTTGCAAAAATGCACAGTATAGTCCAAATTGCATTTAATATGCATACAATGTAAAGAAGTTATACAGTGTATATTTGTATGAAGAAGAATGTTTAATAGTTTTTAAAATATATATATATGGAAGTACCTATGCTATTTACTAATATTATCTGACAAGGTTAAACCTAATCTTCATGCCTGCTAGAACTGGGAAAATACGAATATATAGTAAGTTGACATTTTCAGGCAAGAAAGCTTCAGAAAGCTTTCTATGTGCCTATCTCTAATAGGCCACATTTTCCTGCCACAAATGAAAACTTTAATGTTGCCAGCCAAGTCTCATTCCTTTTCCTGATAAGCTGTTCCTCAAATATGAATGTAGATTAATCCTCTTTTAATAAGCATTAACTCAGAACAGATAATCAGCGTATAAAAATTCCATCAAATCCTCTGTCTGCTTTTGGATGATTCTGTCAAATAATTTATACTCCTCTAACAATTTTACGAATTGTGCATGAAATGTTTAGAATGCCGTAATTTCCTATTTCTAATTTGTTTGCATTTATTAAGTTTTACAAAATCTTAAAAGCCCTTAGCGCACAAGTCACCAAATAAGCTTACCTACTCATAACTAAACATACACATTTACTTTCCTTGCATGGCTGATGGTCTATGCACTCTTGAAAACACCTTGAATATTCAAATGAGTGGTTATTGGCACACAAATGAGCCTGAGGACACATGAAAGATACATGGCTAGATGGAGTTTTTCTTGTTTTCACACAGGAGTTATGTGAATTTACTATATAGGAACCTGAGTAGAAATGTGATGATCTATTTGTAACTTTCCCTGCTAAATGAATGAAGTGAAAGAACTTGCATATTGTACTAGAAGGGATACCTGTTTTGTGCCAGCTCCCCTTCTTTGTATCATGTGCAAACCTGTGGAGCATCTCTGTATCTGGGGAATGTGAGTAGAGGGTGAACATGAAAAACAGGAAATTAGTGTATAAATCAGTTTCAGTGTGCAGAGCAGCAATTTTGCCCTTCTGCAGGGTGTCAAAGGTACACAGACATGTCCAGCCAAATTGTCTTCCATGATCTGTACTGCTGATTGCTAAATAAGGAATAAATCATTCATTTGTAGCTCTGGCAGACCTTGTGCCAAGCTTTTGCTTTGCTGATATGCAGCCATCATCCAAAAACGTATTTAACCTACTGCTTCTGATTATCACTACTGCTTCCTAGCTAGTGGAGTCACTTCCATGGTAGACATTTATGCCTTTAGTGCTCTACATCTCAGGTTCAATCCCTGTTGATGAATAGTAATGTGGGGGGAATGTTACAAGGTGTCGCTGTTTAGTTGTTTACAGCTCTTCCACTGTAAACAACAAAAATCATGTATGTATCCTATTATTCATTATTTGTGAATATGTGAAAATGTTCACAAATACAGAAAGTTACCTAAATTTTAGCCCAACAGATTAATCTTAGCTCAATTATGTTCCAGCAGTGTGTCATCTGCTATTCTTCTGATCAAAACATATCTCTTTGGTGGACAAACACACAATGCAAAATAGCAAATAGTCAAAGTGAACAATTCACAAACAACCCATCGTTGGAAAATTATCAGTCCAACCATTTAACAAATATTTTCAAATAATGAAAACATTCTATTTCTTTAAAAAAAAGTGTCACTTTGTGAATAACTTGCAAATGGAGTCGAAAAACAAACGACCTTCACTAAAAATTTTGAAAAAAATGTTCTTCCTGTTTTCAAAACATTCCAACCACTTTGTGTTTATGAAGCAAAGCAAAAATCTAAATTTGTCACAAATATATATAATGAACAGTATGACCAGCTCTAGTACATATTCTGATATTCATGTTTTATGTATTCATGAAGAAAGCAGATGTTTGGCCTGAGTAAAAACGTGCTTCTTTCACAAGCAAATATACTAGGATAAGTTAACCTCCAATTAACTTCACTGAAATTCACCTGATGAAGATGAATTTAGTCCTATGGCTGTCTAAAAATGTAGGCCTGAAATCTATTTTTAGTATGCATGGGTTAAAACTGACTATGGAAAGAATAACATTGAGTCTTTTAAATTCTGTACCAACAGGTAGATGTTTGGCTAAGTGAAAATTTAAACATTTCATAACTGATCATATCACCAACTCCAAATTCACATTGTCAGGAACTTCATGTGGACTTGAGACTCTTCCTGAGGAATTCTGAGCCTAAAAATAAATCAGTAGATTTTGCTAATTTACAAGTATGCTTTTTGTGCTAATTGTGACTGTTTCTGAAGACCATGGGTCATATTTTGATCTTTGTTCCACCAGTATGAATGGAATTCATTGCAATAACTTCAGGTTTCTTCATCATGAGGGGGATGAACACCTTTCCCAAAGTGTTCAACACATGCACAAGTTAAGCTTCTGATATACAGTAGTGCATGTTTGGGGTTTAAAGTGCATTATGTCTCTCAGTGAAATGAGAAAAGCATTTCAGACTGTGGTTACTGTCAAGCTGTGCCACATCTTACTCTTATATGAACAAAGATACCAATAGCACTCGTTTGGCTGAGCCATTCATGAGTTTTCAAACTTTCACTTTGGGCACAGTTGTTTCTAACAACAATCTAAAAATTGTATGTGTATATCATGTCATCCTATATGACACCTCTCTCAACAGCCAGCTGTGCCTTGGCTGCATACATCTCCAGAGAAAAGTAGACAGAGCAGAAAGAAGCAGCTGGAAGGGAACAGTGGAAGGTTCCAGTGAGCACAGCTAACAACTGTACAGGGAGTGCAGAGAATGAGTACATCATGAGCAATGGAGAAAGACCCATTAGCACCAGAGTCTCAAACTCACAGAATGTGGGCCATGAGTTTTAGGCATCTGCATTAGCACCAGGAGAAAGGAGCAGGAATGAAGGCAGAATACGCAGAAACATCATTTAAAGCAGGGGTGGGGAACCTTTTTTGGGATGAGGGCTGTTGACCCACAGAAAAATCAGTAAGGGGCCGCATACAAGTGAGAAGCCAAAAAAAAAAGATAAATCTTCACTGACATCCCCCCACATTCCCCTTTCACACCAGAGCCTAGTGGGGCCCAGGCTAGTAGACTTTGTGTGGTCCAGTCCTGCAGTAGGCGCTGGCTCCCCAATGCTGAGGGTGGGGGGAAACCATGAGCCTTGGGGGCTGGATCCAGGCAAGCCAATGGTCGCAACTGGCCCCTGGGCCTGAGGTTCCCCACCCCTGATTTAAAGGGTCTGTTTTCAAATAAGACAGAAGTCTAGGGACTGTTGGAAGGATTCTGGGTACATTTTGGTGAGTTTTAGGTTTCTCTACTCCAGTTTTTATCACAACTAGCTGAGGAGAAAAATAACCTACAATTCACCAAGATGCACGCACAGCTTACTAGTAGCTGGGAGACCAGGGACCCACAAGCCCCAAGCTTATTTGGAGAAATGTCCCTTGTGAAAATTGCTGGCATTTGGCAGGTATGACTGAGAGGCGTACTACATGCCACAAAATGTTGCAGACTGGAAAACATTAAAATATACTGGCCAGGCACACTGTAGATAATATAAGAATGCTTAAGATTGTGACATTCGGGCTTAGATATGAGAACTGAAGTTAGTTATTTGTATTAATTATTATAATTAACTGGATACATTGCAAATCTTGACCACACATATGTTGGCAAAGCTGTTTGCAACTTGCTGTTTCAGCCACAGTCCGTTTATTCTTCACATAACTTTAATCAAACTCATGATAATGGTCTACCATATGTTATGTCTTGTAAAAACATGATAACACAAAGTTGGCTCTGGGTTGGACAGGTAGTACATAGGCAAATGCTTCAATTAATAAAAAGCTTTAAAATGCCTTAAAGACCTACCAAGTGTATCAAAGAGAGAGAGAGAGCCTTTATGGACAGTGGTTAATCACTGGCTAGATTTGGCATATGTGCAGATCTCAAAACCTCATGCAGAGGCAGATTCATGTAAAGCAAAGAGCAAAATCAAGGAATAAGTTCTGGTTCTCTGGACAGGTGCAGAGGCCTTCAGAAATTTTCAAGTGAAATCATCAAGAGCAAAACTTGGCCTGTTTAAGTAATGCCTGCCTATGGTAGTTATGTTATTTCAAGCACTGCCCTGAAAATTACCTTTCAAAATTATATAATTTAGAAGGGTTAGATGAGTAAGAAGTATGCAGAATTATAATGAAAGAGAAGTTAATTGAGGTAGATTGTAGCCTTCTTCTGAAATCACTAGCAGAGTCAATATCACATTATTCTAACAGACAGGGAATGGGAATATTTATCCTCGTACTTGGTTTTAATTCTGTATACCTGATATGATTATAAACACTTATTCTAATGTTTGCAATGATATGTTGGTGAGGTAAGAGACACACTAATGGACAGTACCTGCAGGGGTGAAGGTGAAGGACTGAACTGCAAAACAAGAAAGCAAACACATTGTGAGTTACAGACCCTGATAACAAGCACTAATTGCAGGGCACAAGGTTCCGTTGGAATTCACTCATCTATGGTCTAAAATCATATGCAGGTTATAACAACTGAGCTTTATGCACTAGTCAGCCAGCAGCCAATGAGAAAGAATGGTTGAAGAAAGGTGAATAGTGAATTTTGACAATTATATTTGATGGAAGTTAGTTCTGAGGGGGACATGCTATCCCCCTTATCATAAGAATTACGATGAGTTCTGAAACATGATATGTTATGAGCTTTCACTGTTAAGAGCATACAGCATTTCACAATTCTGATAATGGTCATTCTGTGTCATGATGCAATGTTCACACGACCTTTAGGTGCTGCAGATGTCATGAGAAAGAATGAGTTAAATTAGAGACGAGCCTACTGTAGCCAGTTAAAGATGCATTTTTAAAGTAAAAAGACTGCTCATAGAAACGTGCAGTGCTAACACACACATAGACATAGGTCCAAAATGCCTCCTCTGGACAAAATCAGGCTTAGTAAGCATTCAGGGCATTTGAAGTACATGAAAAGGTATGACACCTCCATAAGTAAATAAGACTGCTAAAATCCCATTATCAGTGTAAAGTACAAAACAGATAAAATAATGTCACCATCTCCTACTGTATCCTCATTAGACAGACAGATAAATATATCTGTATCTATCTGCATGAATTAACAAAACCTCTCAGAGTAGAAACTATCATATATAGGAGTGTTACAGTCCTGACAAAACAGAATAAAGAGATCTGACAGGGAAAATAAGAGAATTTTTTATTTGATAACCTCATTTTTTCTTCCAAATGTAATTCTCCTAGGCTAGATTGTGACTGTAGGAGGCAGAATCTTGAGCAAAATGTGGTATTTTAGCTAGGAACATAGGGTGGAGTAGGTAGGGGATTCGTATTCTCTCTTACTGTCATATGGTTCTGAAGTCTGATTCACAGTTTAGCTCCTAATGAGAACTGGGAACACTGTAAGTGTGCTGTTTACAACAAAGATTGGGTGAGAGGTACAGTTAATCCTTTCTGTACTTTTGTTATGCTAGATGTGCTGAAGATGTAAAAGACTATCTTATAGTAATGATGAAATGTGTTCCACAGCAATGCATTTAAAGCTTCTCATTCACTGGCACTTTTATAGCACACATTAAACAGGCATACAGCATTCATCCATTCCACTTTCATTTGTAAAAACCAGCATTGTTAAGCTTAGGATTTTAAAATTAGTTCTAAGAGCACTTGTCCTGCTCATGACAGAACCTGACTAGTCTGTAGTAAATAGTTACTGTTCTTACCAGCATAATTGCTCAGCCCCTTCCTCTTCTTTCTTCGCCAATACAGCCAGATGCTGAAACCCATCAGAATTACCCAGCATGCCCCACCAATGCCAGCTATAAAGGCAGGCTGCTTGACAACATCTGTGATTTGCTCAGTTATGCTGTTGTTATTTTCAGTGATGACAACTTCGTTACGACCTCCTGCACAAAGAAAAGTCAATATCACGTGTTTATAATATGCTCTGTAATGCAATCAAGAGCCAGAGAGCTGAAATGGGGAAAAAACAAAACAAAACAAAACAGTACTGTGCTTCAAAAGAATTTGTGTGGCACAGGTAGGTGGATATAGATTCACAGGGTATTTAATGACAGATCTGAAGGCAATGTTTCCTGCAAGAGAACCGTCCGTTGCAGTTATTCAAACATATGCTGAAAAACACAGCTACTATACTAATGTTCCCGGAAGCTAACAGATGGCAGCTTGTAGTCATTTTTTGTGAAATATTTTTGATATGGGTATCAGTGCAATACCACAAAGAGAGAATGATTGCCACCAAACAGAAATCAATCAATAAATAACATGATTATTTTGAGGTGGGAACTTCCAAATGTGAGATCTAAAACATATAAAAAATGTAGGCACTTAGTAGAGTTAATGACACCTAATATTTAGAATAATAATTATTACATGTGTAAAATCCATTACAATTATGAATAGCAAAAATGACAGAAATATAGGTTATAGGATGTGTTGATTGTAGCTAATGATTTAGAAATTATTGACTTCCAGAATATGTCCCATTTTCTTTCTCCTGATTTTAAAATTACACTGGTAGCTCAGTATCTGTCTTGATAACAAGCCCCTAGTCTAAACTGTTATCTGTGGATGGACAACACACAAATGCCAAAGTGTGGAGCACCAGCACTGACACATTCTCTGATTGCTCAGTTATTAGAGCCTCTGTCCAGAAATATTTTACCTTTCCGATCTGTGCCACAGACTCTACAATTAAGCAGTTATAAAAACATGAAAATCAGACAGGATTTTATCCAAAAACATGTGAATGGAGCCTTTTACACGTTTGATGTAAAACATATTAATTGTTACATATATTTTTAAATGATGCCAAAATTATCCAACCCTAATGTTTAGAGCATAGACATATCTTGGCCCCCTTTTGTGAAACTACTTACAGTATTTTTAAGATGTAGAGAAGATGATTCAATGCTGTAAATGCTATATTATAAAATGTAAGTATTTGGACTCTCAATTACAAGAACTAGCAAATTATGGGAACTAGCCAATTATAAGAACCTATCACACACAGATGTAGGAAGTAGAATATATGTGGCAATAAAGTGGTTATTTCAGGCAAATTGTTATAAATATGGTAGCACTTTGCCTTGCTGTAAACTTTTATATATTCCTCTTCTATAATTCAGCAATGGTTAAATTCACTGCTCACTTCTTGGAACACAACTGCTGCTGTGTCAGCATACTGACAGTAGTCTAAAGTAGACAAACAAGGTAATTTGCTAAAGTAGATGCAAGAGAGAAAAGACTTTAAGGACCTGATTCTTATTCCCACAAATGCTCCTTTACATAACTCCAGCAGCATTGCAGTGGGTGTAAATGTAATTTTCCCTTTAATGCTCCCTTTAATCGACAAAGCAGTGCAAATGGGGCCTTAATATCCATACGGCTCAAGTCCAGAGAACATAAGAGTTCAATTTACTTCATTATGGTCTACTTGTCTCACCATAATTTATCTGTCAGAGCCTGCTCCTTTACTCAGTCATCGATGTCAATGACAGCAATGCCTTAGAGACAAGCTAGTTTTCAGTCTTATATTGCTTTCAAAGTTGGTTGAAGTTACTTATTATGAAATGTGATGTAGTGTATCGTATTGATGGAAATACTTTTTTTAATAATACTTTGTTAATAATTTTTGTGATTTTATTATGCTTGTTCCCTATTTGATTAATCTTGTCAATCCTTAGTAATTGTGACTGTCTGCCCTTGTGAACAAATAGTTCAAAAGTCATATTGGACGTTGGCTTGCTTTTAGCAGTTCTGTTAAAAAACCTTTGACAATTGTACTATAAAGAAAAGAACAGAGAATTTTAAGAAACACTGGAGAGTCAAGGGAGAAAAAACCTTGACTGATTAAGGGTGCTAGTTTGGGAAAGGGCAGCATTTGGGCTTCCTTATATATATTTAGAAATGTCAAAGCACTGCATTGCATCATGCCTGAAACTTGGACATTTCACTAACTACAGGGCAAGAAACCTGATTTGCAAAAATTCTAAATTTTATCCAGTCAATTATCAAAGCACCTGGGCTTCCCACCCATTAGATGGCACGAAGGCAAAAAAATCGGTAGAAACCAGTGGGTAAGGGAAAGATGGGAGAGAGCAGTGGCTCCGTCAGATATTTTCCCTTTCTTTGTTGCCCTGGGAACCCTTCTTTGGGCGGAGAGTTCCATGGCCAAAAAGAGATGCCACGTGTTTTCCTCTTCCTTGGTGTCCAGGGATCCCCTCTCCAGGTGAACCACAAGGCTGGCATTCAAAGGGCCAAAAGACGATGTGCTGGGGTGAAAATAGGGAGCAGAGATATTATGAAACATATACTTTTGAGGACATGTTTTAGTAGAAATCAGCTCGGGAACTAATGTTGCTCCAAGAAGCATTTACTTTCCCTTAATTTCTGCTGAGGGCAGACTCATCCAACCTTTTGGATGCTGTGTAGAGGAAGCAAAATGCTGAGGCAACAGAATTGCTGCTCATGAATAAGCCATGGAAAAAGAAAGGCAAGGGGCACACTTCAGACATGCTGGCTCCTTGAGCATGTTCCTGAATCCAAAGAAGGGTAAGATAGTGCCCCGAATGAGCTCTTCCGTGTCATTTACTAATGGGGTGAAAGACCTGAGGAGCAGACCATATTCTTATAGCTATATCTACTCTAGTGACTGGTAGAAATACCTGCTCTGCCAAAGTGATCAATTTTTGCTGTTTGGAGTTAAAATTCAGAATGTCCTGAATGGAGGGATAATTGACATCTTGAATAACAGACAACAGGAAAACTGCATTTCATATACCCTAACTATACCTCACTTGCTAAGGGGATAGTGATGTTAAATTCAAGTGAAATTTGGGGGAGGGAAGAGGTGTTCCTATCTGATAGAGTAGGATTTGTTAAAAGGTTCTTAGCTGCCATTTTATCTTTACTCTCCCGTGTTTAAAGAAAGGACTGATTAGACTCCACACAGAATCCTCGATCTTACAAGTGATCAATAGAGTGGAAATTGTTAATGAGCTGGTCTAAAGGACTGAGCCTTATATTTGGTGAGGGGACAGTGCTGCTGTGAAAGATGACATAGAAGAGACCATACCAGTGAGGTTCTCTGCTACCTGGTGAAAGCACTAAACGCAGGAGGTCTGGGTCAGGTGGAAGAACTTCAGAACACAGAATTGCAGCAAATGGGTGTAGGGAGAGGCAAGAGCCATGATCATGAGGACAGTGGGCAGGCAGAAACACCATTCAAAATCAACCTTCCCCCCAACCCTCCTAGCAAGAGATGAACTCATCTGATCACAACACTGAATTCTGCTGACCTCAGACAACACATCATGAGTAGGGGTGCAGTAAAGGGAAACAGGAGTGGTGTCTCTAAGGGACATTCATCCCTTGGGATTTTCACACCACGAAGAACTACCAGTCACAACAACTTGGGGCAAGTATTTTATTTATGGCTTGCCTGCTTTTGAATCATCACTGGGGTGTTTTTGCAAATTACTGCTGTATTTCCCTCTTCTTCCAATATACAAATTCTTTTTGCTATACACAGACAACTTGCTGGCAAGTGAAGAGGTACTGCCTCTGAGAGGCACCAAGCCATGATGTTTTCTTTTCCCAGATTTCTGGGTAGGGGATTGAGCCAGTTCTGTTTTGTAATGTTAAGAGGGATCCTTACATATGAATACAGCCCTTGTTGCTGCTGACGCCATCTGGCAGAAAGGTTACAGAAAGGAATTTCATTTCTTTATAGAAACATTAGTTCCTAAACTGGACACATTAACTTCACAATGAAGTCAGAAACAGATCCTCCATAAATAGGGAATGCACAAACATCTCTGCAAGGAGAACCTTAGAGGAGCTTTCTGATGACTTTGTCTCCTCCCAGTGCCTCTTCCAGAAAAAGATGCAATCTGTCTCCAAATTAGGTCAACTTACTTTCTAAGCTAGCAGCCTGGATGTTTGTTCTACCCTTCGGTGCTTAGCAATTACATGTGCAAAAGTAATAATTCATTTAAATGTCAAAATAACATATGCTTTGTGATTTCAGTAGCTGAAAAGCAAATGAACACAGATGCATGTTTCCTACTGACGTAAAACAAAATTAGTGTAATCGTAAGGCGTTTGGGGGATAAATTACATTAATTTTGTATTTCTGTATATGATATTTAATCAAAAATAATACATATGTCATCCAAGATATCAAGGTACTATTTTGTATACTGCAGGTTTTCTGTAACAATGCTGTCAGTTCTACTAATTAGAACACATACGAGGGATGTGTGTGACCTGTAACGCTCCATTGTTCTTGCAGACAAAAATATAATGAAATATGTCTTCCTCCCATTGGAGAGTAATGAAGAACAAAACTAATTTGCTGGACCAAAAATTAATTAGACACATCAGATTCAATTGTACCTATTACTGTGAAAGTTTGCAGCTGTTCTTCCTATTATTATACCAACTATAAAATGTAAGTATGAACATGCTAAATGATTACTGAGATAACTATATTATTAGCCAGTATTATTTTTAATGTATTTCTTCTTATAATCCAACTCCATTTAATTCTCTAGCATCCTTAATACTGCTGAGCAAAATTATAATTTTC
Source organism: Rafetus swinhoei (assembly GCA_019425775.1). Lineage (NCBI taxonomy): Eukaryota > Metazoa > Chordata > Testudines > Trionychidae > Rafetus > Rafetus swinhoei. The sequence goes on along the minus strand of CM033437.1, from coordinate 180,031,505 downwards.
TCTATAAATAACTAGTTTGATTTTTTTTCTCTCTCTCTCTGTCTCTCTCAGCTTTGCAAAGCTTGAAAACATGTATAATTAATGGAAAGAACACAATTAATAACCAGTGTTCCCTCTAAGTTGCGCGGCAGGACAACTTCACAGGTGATTATTCAGCCTTGGCCAGTTAGTCAGCTCCATGCACAGAGCCCTGAGCCTCTGACTGGGCAAAGCGGATTAATCACCTGTGAAGCTGTGCTGCCACACAATTTAGAGGGAACACTGTTCATAACTGTTCCTTTGTATTAGACCCAACAAAAAATATAATTTCAGGATAGCATCTAAAATCAGTAAGAAAGTATTTTAATGTATTAAGAGAAGACAAAATCATTATAGATATCGGGGTATGGCATTAGAATAGATATCACTTGTGGTATTATTTATACTGCACCACAGTTGTGCACATAATTTTTAAAAAGTCACATTATGGTCCCTCCCGCAGGTAATCAAAATTTTATCATGTAAACACATGTTTGTGAGTAACTTTATTCACTTGAGCAGTTCCCAGGGGCATAAACTATAGAACTGCCAAAGGTCATCTAGTCTCTGCACTGAGGCAAGACCAAGTAGACCATCTCTGACAGGTGTTTGTCTACCCGGTTCTTAAAAACTTTCAGCAATGGGGTTACCACAACTACTTTTAGAAGCCTATTCCTGTGGTTAACTATCCTTATGGTTAGAAAGTCTTTTCTGATATCTAGGATAAATCACATTTGTTACAGAATAAGCTGATTCCTTTTTGACTTACCTTCAGTAGATATAGAGAATAACTGATCACCATTCTCTTTATAACACCCGTAACATATTTGACAACAGATATTAAGTTACCCTGTAAGTCTATTTACATAACTGTTTTGTATTGTTCTATTTTCTTCAACAAAATATCGTGTGGCACTATGTCATATCTTAGGGAAATCTAAATATATTACATCAACACTATTATCTTTACCGACTAAATCTGTAATCCCGTCAAAGCGATAGCAATATGGTCTATAAACAATAGAAAAAAGATGAGGTTTAAAGAAAAGAAAAGTGATATGCAGATAATGTCACTGCTAGTAACTGTATCTTGCTTTGTGAATACAAAAGGGAAAATGTAAGTGAAAAAGGAAACCAAAATCAAAACAGAAAAAGACCTTATTATTGACTTCTCCTCTTTACATATGCAGTAAGTGCTACCGGACAAGATTGTTGAGGTAGATATCATGGGATCATTAAAGAAAGAATTAAATGACATCATGAGTATAACAATGAATAAATGAAAAGTCTCTAAGTTGCAACTGGCTTTTTTCCAGTTTATAATGTGCTTACATTCTCATGTCTTTTCCACCTCCACATCACAAATACAGAAACATAACTTACCACATCTAACTGGTGTATATCAACCAGTTTTTCAAGAATCAGGGAACGACTGAGGGCTCATCTCTACAAGGTACTAAGCTCTCTACCCTGATCCAGAAAAGCACATTAGTGCACATTTCACTTGAAGCAAGTAAGTGAGTATATGGAACTACTCCCATGTTTCAAGTTAAACATGTGCTTAAATGCTGTGTTGGCAATATTGGTGTTAAGCACCTTGCAGGATTAACCCTTAAAGCAGTACTTTCAGAGATACTTCACCAAAAAATCAGGTTGTTCAAAATTAATGAATTCAAAGTGAAAGATCTATCTCTCTGGAGGGATCATTTAAAGAGGGGCCCTGAATACATAATTAGTAGCCTTTCCAAGGTTTTTGTAATAGCTGAGTTCATTATTTTCAAAGTCTTGGAAGATTTATTTTTGCCTTTTCTGTCATACATATTCCTGTGAAATTTCAATTAATAGACTCTCCCTAATGGTGGATCTATCTTAATTTCCCTTTTTAGACTTGCCCCACAAAAAAGAAATATAATAAAAAAATCTAAACTTCTGCATTGCCTTAATTTGAATGGATGCATCTGTAATGTAAATATCATTAACTGCACATAAGTCTCATGCTAGCTTTTCTGTGAAGGGTAAATTTCTCCCCAATTCAAATGAACATTCTGAGTCTGAAACGTTGCTTTAGATACATTGTTCACTTTGTCCTCCTGTCTCTGCCAAGAGTCCTAAAGGCACAGTATAAGAAATAGGAGAGGAGATAATATAACCTTATCCAAATACTCTTTTACAAATAACACTTTTTTAAAGCAACATTAACAGATGGCCTGAAGTCATGGTTTAAATAGATCAAATTAATAAACAAATTCTTATATTCTAAGCAGTTTAATGAAGCTCTACAACAAATAAGGCTCAATTCAATTCTGTTGAGCAAGGTTTCCTGCCCTGTCCCCAATTTATATTTTAGAAGAATCTCAGAAGGATAAGGTTCTAGGTTTCCCTTAGGTCATGAAATTAACTGAGCATGAAAACCACTAATAAGAAACAGTAGTTTCAAAGGGAAAAGATGACAATATCAGATTTCCTCTTTATTTGGTCTAGAGGCCACTTCTTCACTGGCACAAGGAAGCCCATCTGCATAGGACAGCTGAGAATTGCTAAACTTCAAATGCTCAGAAAACCAACTTTCAACAGTGCCTTGGGCAACAGCAGCTCAAATCAGGCAATATTACAAGCAGGATAAGAGAGCATTGGTTGCTAGTTTCTATAAATCTGTCAACCTGCAGGAGTGGTAAATTCATAATAAAATATTAAATCAGCTGTGCAGGATAATCTATGTTTTTTAATATGTTTCAGGAGAGGAAGAACTATTTCATCTTATTAACTGTGAGAACTATACAGAAGAGGAGGAGGCAGTGTTGGCAGGCAGTGGTACATGTAAAGTTAACTAGATATCTCAAATTGAATTGCACCTTGGTTTTTTTGCTCCACTGGATTTGTATGCTTTCAAGAAGTGATTTATGAATGCTTTGCTGAATTACTAAACAGGTAAAATAAAACAGAGTAGACAATCACTTACCAATTATTATGGGTTGTGGTTCACTTTTTACTCCAACACCTGCACTAGTACTTGCTGCAACTTCTACTCGATATTGAATACCAGGGTATAGGCCACCTATCACTACAGAGCGAATGGCTGCATCTACGGTTTTGTTGATGTGAAATCGAGTCTCATTACCGAGGCACCAGATCTGGGGGATGGATTGAAGAAATAAAACAATATGAAAATAACCATGCTTGAAACAATGTTGCACAAACACTTTATACCCTGAACTTCCCTAACCTGGGTGTCCCTTATCTGGGAACACCCATGGTTCAGGCCCCTGTATGGGGGGGGGAGGAAGCAGTTCTGTGCATTGCCATTCCCCTTCCCCCCAGATGGGGGAATGGCAGGGCAGCGAAGTGCTTCTCTGGAGGCTTTTCCTCCGTTGCTCTCATAGTGGCAGGGGGCAATGCCTGGGAGTGGTGGGAGGTGAGCCATGTGTGCCTCTGGTAGCGAGATGCCAGGTAAGCATCCTATCCCAATCCCCCTCATGCACCCTCCCATCATTTGAAAAATTATTTAATCTGGCATATCTGGTTTCCCAGGGTTGCTGGATTAAAGAGGTTCAAGCGTATCAACATACAGCACCAGAAATACATGTAGCGGTATGCTGAAATGCAACTCCTAAATTCCTTTAAACTTTTAGGCCTGATTCCACAAAGACTTATGCACATGCTTAACTTTACACATATGGCTAAAATGCTCATTCTTGTTCTGGCCTCTTTACATCAGGAACATGAAGGGGTTATCTGAAAAGCCCTACCTCTAACCAGTGTGTAAGAATGAAGGAAAACTGCCAAAGGTTATCTTCCAAGAATCTACTTAAAAGCCCAGACAGAGAGGGAATGCTGGGTACGGGCAGTTTGGGATGGGATTCAGAACACATTTAAGCAGCAGGATCAGGTGGGTGCAAAAATGGCTTAAAATCACCTGCTTCCCCAGGGCCCCGGGCTGTCAGTTCCATGCTGCAATTCTTAGAGGCATAGCGTAGAATCTCCCCTCTTGGATTTGAATTACTTCAGTGTGACTTGACCCAGGCATGACATTAAGCATGTGCACAAATTTTTGTTGGATCAGGCTCTTGTTCACTTACTACAGCTGTAATCTACAGTTCACTAAAGTTGTTTTTTTCGTGACAAATATTACAACAAGAAACATGCTGAAATACTCCTAACAGGGCTACACAAATCTCTTTTGAAGTATTTTCACCTTTTACACTCTGGCAGAAAAAGGGTGTGTTACATTTCTAAAATGCTATGTTATGCTACATTGTTGTTGTCATAACTGAAATTGATCAGGAAACTAGATTTTGGGGTCCAATTTATTTTACCCTGTAATTTAACAAACACAAAGAATGTTCTTTAAGTAAGCTTATATATGCCATATTCCAAACCAGCACTTTGTGGCACGAATGGTATATTATTTCCAGGCATTTTTGCCATTCTCTTATATTTATTCATGAGCATTTCCTGAGACATTTTAGCATTGAAATGTTCAGGGACTCTTTTTAAGTTGACGGGATCTGTGCAGACTATTACTATAATATTAAAGAATGCATTAACTACCACTCTAATTCCACTCAAGGGAACCAATACATAAAACCCCATATATGCATGTATGTAATTACTGTACCAAAGGAAGTTGCTGCTGGTTGAAAACAACATGCAGTTGCTGACAAAGAGCTGGATTATCACAGGCCTTATTCGGCTCAGCAGAAGAGTAAGCAGGAGTAACATTCTGAAATCATTGTAGGTATAAATGAAGGAAGAAATAAAATTCTAAGCTGCACGTGTAACTTAAACTGTAGAAAAATGCTGAGATATTTTATTACTTAATATGAAAAATATCACCTAAATAGGATACCTATTTTTAAAAGATGCTGCTGGGCTTTTATTTACTGAAATGGGAAGGACAGCCCACTGGATGTCATTTTGTGACATATCCATGCTGTAACATTTACATAGGCATAAGTGGTCAGAGCATGGGATTGACCATTGACTGATACGGCCTCTGAGGATGACACCTTGCAAACGCTACATCTCTGCTTGTTATCATACAGATATGTATTTAATTATGTCAAAATCTAAATCCCCCCCAAAAATAAGATGCCCTATAATTCAGCCACACTACTTGCTTTCATTCACGTCCCTTCCACTGTATATCAGTTGTACCTTATACTCCTGGATGATTCCATTTTGGTGATCTGGGGGGGGAGGGTCCCAGGAAATGCTGATGCTTGTGCTGTTGTGGTTTCCAACTGTCAGAACAGTAACGGATTGTGGCGGGGCACTTGGCGCTGCACCGGGTAGAAGGAACAAACAGAAGAAAGACATTAGTTCTGTTGCTGGATCATTAATTTTGCTTAAACAGTGCAAGAGCAGGCAGGGAATCTGTGCAGTCTGCATTCCCACAAGCTTGAAGATGCATACATTGTTGGGCAATGGCAATTATGAAAAATGCCTTGCTGAAGAGAAGCACAGCACTGAATGAAAATGCTGTCGTTGCGGCAACACAGAAGCAATGCAAATCACTATATATTTATTATTTATTTACTTATTTTAGAAAGTCTCAAGTTTACATTAGAATTATTCGCAGACTCATATTCATTTTCTTATATACACAGTTGGACTGCAGTGCACACACAAATAAAATCTGCTAACTAAGTCCATCCTAAACACTGTTCTGATCCCACCTATCCTCACTATCCCTGCATGATCTATTATTGACAGGTGATGTATAGAAGGGAATATTTTTAAAGACACATATCCTCAAGGTATTTAAATGTAAGATGTTCTAATGTTTGTCCAGTCAAAGAGCTAAAGCAAACAGGGCTTAATTTAACTCATATTGCCAGAGAAATGATCATATACATTGTTACCCTTTTTGTCTGAGAGATTAGCCAAAATGTTGGGGTCTTGTGGGTTGTTCTAGTTAGGGGGAGAAACTAGTGATGGAGTCAGATATTTATCTGAAGCAATCCTGTTTGTTTACAAAGAATATAAGTGCTCAGACTTTTCCCAGAACAGCGCAGGAATCAATCAGACAAATGACAGTTTCTTTGCTCACATTTCCATGTCTCTTTCTGACAGCACTCAGCTCAAAAAGCTCTGTCTAGGCTTTTTCTCAGAGCCATGTTCATCCAGGCCATGCCCCTGTCTTTCTGCTGTTTCTCTATATAGCTTTTTTATTTTGCTTAAAGTGAATTTACTGATGTAATATACCTCCATAAGCTCAGCTCCGCTTGCTACATTTTCAGGCTCACAAAGTGAAAACAGCCTTTGGGCCATTGGTGCTTTTTTTTTTTTCTTTAATGTGGCGGGTCTAAGAATACACAAAGTCCAAGGATAGTGACCCCAGACAAAAATACCAGTACGCTTGGACCTCCCAAAACTGGGACTCTGTCATCTGGCAACATCCGTGGTCCAGCAGGGCCATGAGTGCTCCTGGACCAGGGAATCATGACTGGGAGCCCCAGTAGCAAGAGGGCTGGGTTGGGGCTGGGACGGGGGGGCCAGAGCTCTGGTAGTGCAGCAAAGGCCATGGCAGCTCCAATAGCAGTGCCAGGGAAGTGGCAGTCATGGCAACCGTGATAGCAAGGCCGAGGATGTGGCAGTCGCAGGAGCCTCAATAGCGGGGCTGGAGCCAGGCGGTCCGGGCTGCTGGGGCCTCAGCAGCACAGCAGCAGAGAGAGAAGGTAGTCTGGGGAGCTGGTAGCAGGGGACCTCCTATAGTCCAGCAAATCCCCTCGTTTGGAACTGATTAGGTGGCAGGACCAGAGAGGTCCAATCTGTAGTAAGTCTTGTCCATACTACAGGTTTTATTAAAGCAATATGTAAAGTTAAAATTAGTCATGCACATAGAAACCCGTGCAATAATGATAACGTCCGGTTTCATCCATCCATCCTCAAAGACATTCCAGGATCTGATGGACTTCTCAATGCGTGATTATTGCTAGAGCAGTGTTTCTCAAAGGAGTCCGTGGATCTACTCTGAGAAACCTGCTAACTTGCCGCTCCAGTTTATTTACCGGCTCTGCAGCCACAGAACCTCACGACTCCTACGGGGTCTGGTTCGCCGTTTTGCAGCCAAGGGAAGCCGTGGGAAGCAGAGGGCCATCGGTGGCAGAGGGCTGGGGCTGGAGCTCTGTGGCTGAGGCCAGAGCTCCCTAGATGTCACTGGGGCTGGAGCTCCAAAGCTGTGGCTGTGCCACCTGTCTTCCCACAGTGCTGCCCATTCTCCCTCCCCCCAACCCATACTGGGCTCCCAGCTAAATTGCTGGTACCCCCTATGGAGCTCCTGCCCTGCCACCAGACTTCCCTGGTCCTGGGCTCTGTGGTCCAGGAACATCCTTGTGCATACCCAATTTAATATTATAATAAAATAATAATTATAATAACAATAATAATACTGCTCATCCTCTTTGCTCTCTTGACTATAATAGCTTCACTTCCCTCTTTAAAGTGTATACTGTTCATTTTCATACAAAAATACACAAGGCATAAGGAAAGATAATACATCACATATATATACTATTCAAACGCATATGGAGATAGAGAACTGGAGAAATACTGCAAGATATTTTTGAAAAATATTCATTTTGATTTTTTTAGAAAAACCTTCACTTCCACCATATTTATGTCTTCTTTGAATTTATATTTTATGAATATTCTAGTGAATTAACTGAAATGAATGTTAATGGTAATATGCACTTTTAAGAGGATGCAGGATAATATTAATGGAAAGTGAAATTGGAATTAACAAGTGGAACCAGATGCCTGATCCTAAGTGTCAGAATAATCCAAACAGCAAGTGTACACACATCTTATGAAAATGGTGTCCAATGAACACTAAACAAGAGTGCTCAAATTTAGATTATCACACATTTGCAATGAACAGGTCATGAACAACACACGGACAAAGTATAAATCACCTCAATTATTCCATGAGGAATTTCAAATAAGTCAATAAATTTGAAAAAAAAAAAAAACCCTCACGGGCAGTTTCTTTGGATAATTTGTGAACAACAAAAAAAGGAAAAATTATCAACTACATTATCCACTGTTAATTATTTCTCTCCCTCTCTCTCTTTCTCTTTCCCTCTCTGCATGTGTAAGCAACCCTGACTTCTTTATCTATGACATGATAATATTGCTCTGTAAGCTGGCACCATGATATAAATTAAACAACTTGTTTGACAGTGCTGTAGTTATTAAGTAGACCACACTGAAAAATAACATTTTTAAAACCGTTTTCTCATTTCCCTTGCTGCTGGCTTGTGGAGAACACCTTGCCTGATTCTTGACAGGTCAATTATTCCAGTGCTCAGCTTCTTCCTACAGATATGAAAGAACCGGAATCACTGCTCATCTTTTCCAGACACAACCAAACAGAATTCCATTTGTTACTTTCACAAGGCCAAAAAGGTAAGAGATAAATGGATACTGAATTGTAACAAATGTCTGATCTAGAGGAAAAGACTAACTGTGGTGAAATTGATTTTTGGAGGTAGGCCTCAGAAATAACATTCTATGTAAAATTAAATCCAGTAAAAAAGCTGACACTTTTTTCTGGTAATAAACTGCCTTTGCCAACCCTATATATTTTGATGTTGCATAGCACTCTTCCAAATTGTTTATGTAAAGATAATATAACTGACTTTTTCAAAAGTCATGTCAGAAAAGTCTCATTTTCAGAATAGAATCAGACATCAATGCCACAACTGTGATACCTTTAAAAATAATCTTATTCTTTTTATGTCTCGAATAAGAAGTAAACCATATTAACAAGAAATTTGTCTGGAATTATCTTAACTGAAGCATGAACAGATAATTGGAAGAATCAAAGGAAATGGATATTGAAATAGACTTATTATCTCATGGAAGCTTATGTTATTTATTGGTGCTTTGATAGGGAAAAAAACAGTTAAATACAAAGGGGGGGGAGGAATCTTTTAGAGTGGTTGACCTTTGACAAGTGATAACTATTTGTTTTACTGAAGACAACACTAATCAACACAGTGGCTGAAGGTTAGGCTAACATATACATGTACTGTGACTTTAACACATCTGTAGGCAGGGAAAGTTCTACAAATCTTTACTGTGTAGAAAGTTATTTCAGAAGAAAAAGTGGCCTTTAAAGTAGGAAATTACCTGACAGTTTCTGCTGGGAGATGAGGGTTACAAATGAAAATGTCACTCCTGAAATACTTTTCAGAAATAGACTAGAGACACAAAGCCTTTTCTCTTTTTTAGCAATTCTTAATTTAACTTTAGCACAAGGCACTTAGATGACCTAAATAAACAACAAAAATCAATTGAGAATGGACAAGGAGAAAATCTTCTAGTGAGGGAGAGAAAAATCCTACACTTAAATTCTAGCAAAGCAATTTCAACTTAGCAAGCTTTTCCTATGTTCTTTTTTAAAAATCTTTTTTTTTTTAAACAAGCTTTGTTTGCATCACAGAGAAGCTAACCTTTACTACACAATTTAGGTTTTATTTTCTAATCAAAGCAATGAGTGTCAGGCATTCCCAAATTCTCAACGTGCCCTGGCCAATGATTCCCTGTATGATTTCATCTCAAGCAAGTAAGTCACAGGATCCTCAGTTTCTCCATCTGCAAACAGTAACAGGCACTACCAACTCACAGCACTGATCATAGGTTTGTTTACTTAACTGTTGGCTAATTAAGCAACAACAACATTTTAAAGGTGAAAAATATCATAAGAGTAATAATAATAATTATGGGGACAACGTGTTCCATCCCAGGATCTCAAAACACAGTGCAAAGATTATTGAATTAACTTCCCCACAACACCCTCTGAGCAATGGAGATCATTTAGACCTCATACCTGAATGGTTAAAAATAACCTAGGCACAAAAAGATTGCAGTCATCATCTGAAAAAAACACGTGCCCATTTTGACAATCTTGGCCTACATTTCAAGCCCCGCAGGCTTCAAAGAAAGTCTATGGCAGCACCAAGAAGAGAACATACAGACATGTAGTTTGGCCATAAAACCACCCAAAAGATGCCATGATGACTTAGATACTTTGGCAATAGGGATTATGAGATAAACGAGATTTTCTAAACAGATCGGGGTTAGGTCAAGGTCATGTTAGTTTCTCCCATTATTACACTCCAGCCAAATCTAAAATCATCTTTCTATGCAGAACAATACATCCATGCTGCATGCTGTACAGAAAGCTGCTGCAGAAAGCTGATTCTTCTTCACAGTGTTATAACATGGGTGCTACTTCTGTATTGTACACATGTTCTGCTGTGTGTTTTAAGGATATTTTCCTGTCACAGAGTAACAGACAACAAATTTCATTGCATAAAGCACCAGAGAGGACTGCTTCAGAGATGGCGTGCTACTAGGGCTTGTCTTGGTATTTCTGCACTCTAATTAAAGGCAGAATTTGGACTCCTTTACCCATCATTTTCTCTTAGCCATGCCATCCATCTATGTTATTTCCCAGTCAGGAATGAATGCCTATCATTACTCAGTCATCTGCAAAAGATTTTTCTACTTGCAAACCATGGCCCGGGATCTGTTGCACCAGCAGCATGGGTCCTTTAAAGGAAATACTGTGGCAGACCATGTGTCAGAAACCCAAAATTGCTTGCTGCACATGTAGAAGAAAAGCAAGATAATCTTCGGGAGAAGAGCAGCAAGGGAGTGGCAAGTGCAGACCCCATAACACTATACCAAATAGATTGTTAAGTGAAATTCTAATATCAGCTTTTCATGCAACAAACAGAAATCTTCAGCGCATTATGTATAGACCTTTTGGAAGCTAAAACAAATGTGCATAGTCTTCACAGTGAACACAATGATTTCCCGTTGAGACAATATGGAGAAGTCAGTTGCTTCTTTCTGACAATTTTACTAACCTTCTTCAGTGGTACGGGCAGACTTCGATTCACTATCCATTCCTTGGAATTCATTGAAATAGGGTCGAACTTTAATTTCATAAGTAACCCCTTTTTTCAAGTTGACTAGGACAGCACTGCGCTCAGTAGGGACTTTGACATCCAAATTCTGCCATGCCATAGGAGAAGGCAGGCCTGATGTTTGGCGATACATGACTCGATAGCCCTGAATAAACTGGGATTGGCGGTCAACCTGGAAATGGTATTAATTGGCACATTAATACACATTTTAAAGAACACAATACCTAATCCAATAATAAAACCAATAATGAAGTCTACAGTATTCAGATGCTTATGGCAAACAGCAAACCAGCCAGTTGCCTGTGTACTGACTTCCTCTAAATCTAAAATTAAAACTTCATGTGAATTAGTATCATTCATTGTTTTCATTGTTCCCTTTACTTTTTTCCCATTAAATATAATGATATACCCACCTACATCTCAAAGCATAAAACAAATAACAAAAATCATAAACAGATCATTTTCTAGCAATTTGGCATAATGAGTATTGCATGTAAAGCAATTAAAACTAACTTGGCTGCTGATATGCTGAAGTATGAGAAAGAAAGGAAAAATATTTTCTGAAAAGTACAAAGATTTGGAGATGTACTGTATGATTTTGCAATGAATAGTCCTTAAAGACTAAGAGGTTTATTTGAGCTCTTCTTTTTTTTGGGGGGGGGAAGGGGGCAGGAATGCATCTGATGAAGTGGGTTTTACCCACGAAAGCTTAAGCCCAAATAAATCTGTTAGTCTTTAAAGTGCCACAGGACTACTCATTGTTTTTTGCAGATACAGACTAACACAGCTACCCCTCTGAGATTTGTAAATGCATTTAGTTAGTCCATTAATTGGCTTACACCAGGTCTTTTCACGAGATGTTCAGAAAAGTAAAATAAATATACACAGAAAAAACAATGACTAAGGAAATGTGTTGTTTCCTGTGTTCCTAGACTAGCCAGTCTACTTGCATTCTGAGGTTACAAATCAGATGGAGATGGAATGTTGTTGTTTGTATTTAACTTGTTGCTGTGCAAACAGAATTCAAGTTTGGGGTTGTTTACAGAAATATTACAATTCTGCCCTGACTTTCAAAACAATACACATTATTGCAATTGAATGATAGTTCTAAATGTATTATCCTGGAGTGTCTGTAAGCATTTTTATCTGGGAAAAAAGATATCATAACAAATACGTTTGCAAGTAACATTTGCACAAATGTGTAGTTTAATCTCCAACAGTCAAAAATGTTTCATGCTAAAAGAATATTTTCACTGCTGCAGATGTCAAGCCAAGAGCCAAAGGAAATAATACAAGTAGCACGCTCTGTGTGTCAGTTTGGACATATAACTGGCTGGGTTGTTAACTCCAGTCTTATAGCTGAGTTTTGACAAGAACAATTTCCTTCATCTTCTTGACAGCTTGCTAACTCATCAAAGATTTTCCAGAATTAGAGCTATGCTTGTTTGTGCTATGTCAAAAGTAAGTAGGTCTAAGACTGAAGATACAAACCGAGATCTTCGGACTTCCACTACCTTTACTATACCCTCACTTACTAGTCATTAAGTTCTTCAGTGCAAATCAAGTTCTTATAATATTAAAAAATAGAGCAAACAAGAAGAAGAAATCTTAATTTACGAGAGCAAAGTAGAAATGTCTTTAATCAAAACTGTCACTGTTAAAAACCTTGCAACATATGTTACAACAACATTAAGCTTGCATTTTATAAACTTCCCTACATTCACTTTAAGTGAATTTATGCACTGAAAGAGGGACATAACTCACAATAATAGCTTGTTAATACTGAAAGAATCAAGCTGTGTTTTTAAGAAGAACATTAAGCAGCTGTTTCCAGATGAAGGGAGTCTGTAAATCAGGGTAAATTGTTTTTATCCATGTTTGACTTTCATTAATTAAATGTTTTACAGATGTAAAGACTTTATGAACCTCACATTTTCTACAAAACACAATATTAACTCCTTTACATACTTTATAATACATCATCTTCATCTAAACTATAGTATAGTTTAATTATCTAAAGCCAATTTTAAGTTAGATTTTTCTTTACAGTTAAAAAAATAGTGTAACTTGACTTGATTTTGTTGTTGTTGAATCTTTAAGAACTGATGGGTGGAAAGAGTTGTCAAAAAGGGAAAAATTATGCTAAAATTGATAGACTGTATATAAAATATGTGTATATTTGTCTTTGTTACACAAACTATATTCATTTGTATGTACATATACCCACCCATTAAGAATACATCTACTAATGAACCAGAGGTTCATAAAGCTGCATATAATGAAACTGTCACTTAGATCACCAGATTTAAGCCATTAAATATCTTCCATTCTGAAATGAGAGATATTGCAAGCATTCATTATACTACTAAATATTGAGAGCAAAAGACCTTGCTAATCACTTTATAACACTCCCAACAGTACAACTAATAAAGCACCATGTATAGTGTAACTATTTCACTTGTGGCGTGTACTTTTGCACTGCCACCAGACACACTCCTGTCCTATTGTTAATGTCATGTATTTGGGCCAGACTTTGGTTGGCCACACAAGGAGGATCACAGAGTACACAGAGAAACTTTCCTTCTCTTGTCCTATACAGGATCCAGCCAAAGACTACTCCTGGCTAGCACAGATAGCAATGCTATCTACCCCACAAGAGCTGGACGGGAAGTGGATTTCTGGGCACCATTATTCCTCAAATGAGAGTGTGCAAATGCCCTCGGGGGCATCTATTCTGGTACCACCAAATGCACATTACCACCAAATGCTGTATGGATTCTAAACCCAGCACATTATACTATTTGGCTACTCAGTCATTAGAAATATGGCACAGAAATTCATCACTTAACAAACTCTGTAATTCCAGCTTCGGGGGACAGGCCCACTAAGCCGCAGTTGAAAGACATTTTGCAGAACACTCTTTTGTATGTAAATTCTCCTCCCAGAATATCCTGAATAAGTTACTACTTATGGTGATGCCAATAGTAATTCTCCATCTAGGCAAAATAACTTGCGAGTCTGGTCACAGCTACCGTACTCTCAATGTGTGCCAAGTTCAACAGTAAGAACTCACCATAAATTTGGAAATTCACCAATCCAGCCAGAATATCCATGAGGACTGCATTCAGAGACCCAGTCTGTAGGAGATCACTCAAAGACAACTACTCCTTAAGTTTGCAGTGAGACACACCTAATATTTAAAGGGTTGCTCATAATTATTTAACTCTGCCACTTTGAAATACATGAGTTTACTGTGCGTAACTACAGGATGGGTAGCCAGCTGGCTCCCTCTCTCAGTTCCTTGCATCCCAGCTAGCATGCTCTGTGTGAGTCTGTGTCTTATGCTGTGCACAGTGTGCAAATGAAAGCAGAGGAGTGAGGGACGGTGAGATGAATTAGAAACAGTCAGCTGGTTTATCCACCTGTCTAACATCATGAGAACCAGCTTTCTAACACTCTATTGAAGGGGTTGGAGAGAGAATAAAAGGCATTATAGGGACAGCTCTTGGCTGAGAGGGAAAACAATCTTATGGAAGAGAAGAGGAGAAATGGAAAGAGTATGAATGAAGAGTGGACCAGGGCAGGGGAATTAAGCTGCATTCTTGAAGTGATGTAACAGAAGGAAGATGCTGCATTAGAAATCTCATCTTTTTGTGGTTCAAAACAGTTTCGTGTTGCAAAATGTCACCTGACTCAATCATTTTTTTCATGAAACTTTATCAATTTTGACAAAATTTCATTTTGGGGGTAAGGGAGGGTATAAAAATCCCCATTTTACCATTTTTAGAACAGATGGTTTCAACTGTTTGTTTTGAAACAACTTTTTGTTTCATTTTACATTTAAAAAAATCTAAATTACAGATGGTCAAAATTGATATAAAATGTTCTGAATTTATCAAAATAAAACAACTGGATTGACCTAAAAACAAAAACAAAGAAAAAAAATGCAGAAACATGTTTCACCTGCACACAAAGAATGAGATGAAACTTTCTGAAATCTCAATTCTTTTGTTGAACAGAAAATCCATTTTCCAACAGCTCTGCTGAGCTCTAAGATATGTGATACCATTAGAAAGAAAAATGAAGGGAAAAATAAAAACAACATAGGATTTATCTCAGCAAAATCACAGAGATATTGTTCAGAATTGTGTAACATTTCCATCATGTGTTTCACCTACATTTACAAATTCTTTCAGACAGCAGCATTTGCTCATCATTTCCAGACATTTAGAAATGTATCCTCTGTAATGGAATGCTCAAATTCTATTATAACGTACTGCCACTAGGTGACACCACTTATAACATACCTCACTTGAGCTGGTAATGGCTATAGCCAGCAGTGCATTCATGTATCATACAGAGTACATCTCAAGTAACTCTCTCGACATGATGGAAGTTCTGTAGCTTGCTCATATCAGCAGCAGAAGCCTGATCTATTACAGGTTGTACCTCCCTGGTCCTGCACCCTTGGGACCTGACTGGTCCCAAGCCAGGGAATTGGCCAGACCAGGGGAGGTCATTACCGCGAGGGCTCCGCTTTTTCCCAGACAGCCCCACTGCCACCCAGGGCACAGCATGGGGGAAGGGGAGAGCTCTACTTTCCCCCCGGCATCTTTGCTGCAACCCGGGGCTCCAGTCTCCATGCAGTGGCCAGAGACTCCCACTAAAGTCCAGAGCTCCACTCTCCCCATAGTAGCTTCACTGCTGCCCAGGGCTCTGTGTTCCTGTGGGTGGCTGGGGACTCCGCTTTCTTCCCAGTGGCTCTGCTGCCACCCAGCGGGCTCCACACTCAACCAAGCAGCCCCCGCTGCCACCCGGGGAATTCCATGCTCCACCGAGCGCCTCTGCTGCCTCTGTGCTCCTCCAGCCTGCTCTTTGCTTCCCTCCCCAGCACCTCTGCTATGCCCCAGGGGGCTCCTGCTTCAAGTTGAGCATCCAAAGTTAGTGAATATTTTTGATAATTTTAGCTTTAATATCTTTGGTGTCTCAGTTCCCCGTCTATATAATGGAGATAGCGATACCATCTAATCTCATACGCATGTTGTGAAAATAAATTAATTAATGTTTGTGAAGCACTCAGATACTATGGTGAGAGCACTGTAGCAGCACCCAGAGGAAATTAATACTTTTGTATTCAGTGCAGGACTTGGATGATGTGCATTAAATAAAGCCTGGGGCCATACTTTGAATAAAGAAGATAAAAAGAAATATTGAACAACTACCCATTCACTGAATGAAGCAGGGGTCCTGTGCAAAAATATTATGTGACCATGTAATTAAAGACTGTATCGGGGCAAAGTAAGTTTCAAGGATAACCTCAATATTGCCATTTCCTAACTTTCGAGTACTCAATTTCAGACATCTTTTGACATACATATCACAATCACATGGAATTATTATTTCTGGAAATTATTTCTGGGATTTAAAATCCTGATTTGGAAGGAGGAAACAATTTAAGAATAGTTTAAAAAATCCATAACAACAGAACTCAGAGAAGGGGAGTGACTGTATTAATTTGCCAGCAGTCAGAACGCTAGAAAGACATCTAGATGGACTGTCACCTGACAAACATTTGAATTCCAAACAGGAATTTCCAAGAGGAAAAGAGTCATCATTCTTCTGGCATCTGTCTCCTTTTGTTTGCTAACTACACGGGGTCTTTATGTTATATTAATAAAGTTGGCTTTACTCGCTGGATAGTGTGGTCACTATCCCAGAAACTATGATTAATTGAATGGTTTTGTTCTGATGGCTAGACACTTTCTAATTAGCAGCTTTAAATTCCCCTCCCCTCCCCCTGCCAATCTCTTCCTTCCTTCTGATGTAACTCTATGGGGCATTCTGTGTTTGTTAGATGGTTAGAGCCTCTGCTTTTTACATCCAGAGAACTAGCAAAAAAGCTGAAATTATAAATCATAACCATTTACATTTTCCTTATGAAAATCACATTTTCTTTCTTCTTCATGAATTCAGGGGAGGCACCAAGCAGAGAGATTTTTCATATTATTTCACCTCTTCTTGGCGGAAAATGTGAGCGTGTTTGGATCAAACAGTGCACTCCATTTTGTATTGGGAAGCCCTACTTTACTAGGACCTCCATTTTGTACTGTTTGATTAACACATCTTTCCTTGCTCAGGGAAACACTATTTAAATGCATTACAGCTATCCTGCCCAGGAAAGGCTCCTGACACTTCAGTAAAGGACTGTCACAGAGAAGCCAAAGTAACCACAAACTTGGGGCTATCTACTTTGAATTATTCTTAACCACTAAGGATTTTCTGCACAGGTGCATTACCAAGGGAGGGGCTGGAGATTTTAATTTGAGCACATGGCAAAAGGATACAGATTGTATAAAAAAAGAGCTGCCACTCTAAGTTGGAGGCCAACCACCTTTACAGTCCTGTAAGCAGGACTGTCTATGGAGACAGAGGGCAGGAGAGCATCTGTCCATACTGAAACACTAACAGACTGCAGACTCACAGAAGACATGAGGCTCTTAGATGTTGAGGGTGTGTCTGAAGTTAGCTTTTCTTCAGACTAAGATCTGTACAACTAGAGTGAAAGTGCGTGGTTAAGCACTTTCTTTGCTAAGACAGTGTTACTTGCTTTACAGTCATGTGGTCCCTGAAGGGGTTAGTCTGGAAACCCAGCGAGACCACAGCTTTGGTGGAGCTCTGGGGGAGCAGTGTAACCTATTAGGGGCTTGGGTGGTGGAATTCTGGTGGAGTCCACAATGGTCTGGATTGCAAAAGTCCCACATCCCAAAGAAGGGTGTCAGAAAATGTTTGAGCCTTGAGGAGCACCTTGCAGACCCAGGGCTTGGAACAGTGATTAGACTTTGGCCAGACCCAATTGTCTTTGAAGCACTACAGACCCTTCAACTGGATCCACCTGCAACGGTCTGCTGACCATACAACGTTATCCAGTTCCCCTCTGTAACACCTGACTCCGTGGATCAACGTGTGAATGTATTAACTGCCTTACTTAGGGATAAATACTCTCCCTACGCCAATCCATAGTAGCAGGGTTTGTTACAAAGGCATTAAGTAAGGACTGGAAATACATGGGGTACCCCATTCCCAGCCTTTGAGATGTAGTGAAATATTTCCTATACTCATTTGAAAA
The DNA here is from genome assembly GCA_019425775.1 of Rafetus swinhoei. Taxonomy (NCBI): domain Eukaryota; kingdom Metazoa; phylum Chordata; order Testudines; family Trionychidae; genus Rafetus; species Rafetus swinhoei. Next base: position 180,013,424 of record CM033437.1, on the reverse strand, counting down.
AGGAAAGTCAGTGAAATTCCCATTCTATTGCAGGCCTGTCTCTGTCCTCACTGAGCTCCAAGTCTGAACAGGGATGAGGTGTATGGGTCCCCACCAACTGAAACTTTGTATTGCAAATCTAACTGCCACCAGGAGGATTTGAACCTGGGACGTCTGGAGCTTAGTATAGGACCTTACCTTTTGAGCTAAAAGCCAGCTGGGCTCTCAGCCCATGTTGTAGAGGTCTCTTGTTCTTATCTGTTGCTGTGATCTAGGTGCCACTGCATGGGACAGTGAACCACACTAGGTGTGTGGGTTACACAAAGGCAATAAACTTTACACCAGCACAGCTAAGTCCACTGGCTCCTGGCCCACATGTGTACCTCTCATTTTCTGTCCCCTCTTCTGTCTTAGCTTAGGTCTACACTACTGCAGAAAGTTGACCTAAGATATGCAACTCCAGCTACGTGAATAACATAGCTGGAATCAACATACCTTATGTCTAGTTACTGAGGAGTCTACACTAGGGGGGTCGACGGGCTATCCCATTGACTTACCTTATTTTTCTCATCGGGGTTGGAGTACAAGGGTCGACTGCAGAGTGATTTGTGGTCAAACTAGCAGGTACTCACTAGACCCACTAAATTGATTGATGGTGGATTGATCTCAGAGTGTTGATCCCCACTGTAGTTTAGATATACAGTCTACATGACTCATTAGTTGGTGGCCATAGTGACATTGCATGTGTAAACAAAAAAATACTCTGCACATGCCTGAATCCCTGCAGCAACATTCACCCTATAAAAATAATCATTCAAGCCCTGTGCACTGCTGTGGTGCTTAGTCCCCTTTCCCCTCTCTGGAATTCCCCTCCACAAGGTAACTAGCTGCCTGAAGAACAAAGCACACGTGGTGTATAGTGCCCTAGGAAATTTCTGCTTCTGTGGATACAAATGCCTTCCCAGAAGTGCCAGAAAAAGAAATGTAACGCTCTGAAAGCTGCTTACTATAAACTTAGTCCTCAGGAGTTCTAACTCAATAGTTAGACCTCTTAAACAGAGACGTTGTAGGTAAAGCCAAAGAGATTCCTGCCTTCCATAATCAATCAGATGAAGGTAAGACTTGTGCTGAAGAACAAAATACCATTACATACTTACACCATGCATTACCAGTGTGCACATCTGTTCACAAGTGCCCTGTAGGAAGATCATTATTGCAAATAAAGGTCACCAGGCAAATCATATATTGTGGGAGATCCCCATGGACTGAAGTAGAGAGAGATTATTAAAACATCAATTTAGCCTTAATTCTGATACTTCATTTTGATTATTACCCTAGTTTACATACTGAAGACTAGCATCAGTTAGGTTTTGCATTACGTGTTGAGACACATGCTGCTAAAAAGATTTTTGTCAGTCAGTTAACATGCCTTGTGCTACATGTGAAGCTTCTGAACCTGACTGACTTTAACAAAGAAGGAGAAAAAAAGAAGGAAAGGAAGAATCCATTCCTTTAGCACACTGCTCATTGTCTGTACAATGTTAGCTTACCTGATCTCTTGTATTGGGGTCAGACTAGGGCTCTTCCGGGCTGAGAAATAATTGCAGGGACAAGTAAACAAGATTAAAGCTGTCAATGAAAGTTAGTAATTGAGAAGTCTTACTGTCCATGTGACTTGAACTGTAGTGGGTGTCAGCACAACAGGATTATGCAGCCGTACAATGACATCTCCTAGCTCTTTCTGTACTTGCCTGTGATCCACTCCTTGTGCTGGTGGACTGATATCTGCCAGGCCAACAACAGACACAAAATGATTATTTTAATAAAGAAGCTCACTTGTGTCATCTGTTCATTAGAACTGAAAAATCTAATGAATTGGGTTAAAATATTCTTAGTTTATAACACTTTCAAAAAACGCTGTGCATAAGATTGAACTATGAACCCTGAAAAGTACCACATAAACATTCACTGCCATAAATAAACACCACACTTTCTGTTACTTGGGCAATTAAAAAATGTTCCTATCTAGCCCAAATAATAATTTAAAACATTTTTTTTCTAACAGCTAATGAGTGATTGGTGAGGCGCCATATTCACCTGCTTTAAAATATTCAGATGATAATAGTCCTGGAGTGGTTGCAGGGCTAGAGCACAAATAGTTTGTATAATTTAACCAAGTGATAATGTGGAACTGAATATGTACATTTGCTTGTTTTTAAACTGTGTATGTTATACTCAATATGCTTCTTCAAATTTCTCCTCCTTTTCAATATGCACTGTACTTTCCTCTCCTTTTCAATTTGACACAATACGAGTGAGAAAGAGAGAGGAGCCAGTGAACCATACTAAAAGAGCAATTTCCTGTTATTTAAGCCTGTCCCTCTACAAAAAATATATACATTTTCCAGGTGTTCGTGTCTGAAAATGAGATTAAGATTTCCCTGTCACACAGAGAAGACATGGATTATCTTGCAGAGATTTTTCCAAATCATACCTTCACCACGAAGGTGGAAAGGAAAACATGCATTCCCCCACCTGATACCAGGTAGGTTCCAGTAGCTCTGTGTAAAGACAGGACAATCTGTGAGTAGGCTCTATCCCACCACACCATTCTGGCTCTGCTCCTTGGCAATAGTGGCTCTTGGGGACTTCAGTGTGGCTATATGGACAAAGTTATGCAACCTGAAATTGCATGGTCTTTTCTGTGCGTGGAGCTACAATATGAATCTCTTTAGTCCTGCCTCTGGTCTACCTATTAATTCCCCAACCTACTCACATTTCCTATGAGATTACCCATGTGCATTCCAACCCTAAGAACAGTCTCCAACTATGTGGAGACAGATCTGGTAGGTCATTGCTGACAAGGTGAATGTATCATAAGTGGCTTTCTGTGTATGGATCTGGCTCCATAGCATGCAGCACTCAGAGAAACTCTTTATCCCAATGATTTCAAAATTCCACATATTCAACTTTTGGGCTACATGTTCCTCTCCACCACATAGCATGGGGTGGGGGGGAGGAGTCATCATAGAAGCCTCACTAGGTTTATAGAAGCAGTAGCTACACCTTCAGCACATTCTCCCGAGTTGCTCTTGGAAAGAAGTGAGGATCCTTCCCAAGTGATGTACTGGAATTTCCTTGGAGTTTGTTGTGTCTGGGTTAAGTCAGAGAGGAGCAACTGAACGTGACATACTTCCATCCACACAACACAGACTTCCCTTAGTGTCTGCTTCTCTCCCTGAAGAGCAGGGAGTTGGGGCACTGGCACTGTGCTCAGATTTAATTACTTCACAAAAGTGGTGCTGCTAGAGGAGAAAGGGGGCCCAAAATCCTGCTATAAAGTGGATAAGTATTCATAAGCTCTACTGTGATTTCCCAGATGATCCATGGGAGCTATTGGTTTCACTGACCACACCTACGTCCCCATACATGCTGTCTTCAAACTCCTCCCTTCACAAAGGAAAGCCTCAAGCAAGGTGACACCTTTTCTGTCTGGTGGGCTTATATATGGGAGAGTAGTATATAGATCCTTATTCTCTTAATAGGAATTATTATTAATTATTAATTATTATTATTATTATAAAAGAGTGATAACACTGCGCTTAAGAAAGAAAAACATTCAAAGCATGTCTCAGATACCTCAGTACTCAGGATTTTGATAAAAATCTGGTTTTCATAGTCTATATTTCAGCTTCATATTTTGAGCAATATTCTGGGTTTTGATTCATTTAAGAGACATAGTCTACACAGACTTTCTACTGACTTTCAAAAGTGTGGGATGACTCTATGAGCATCCCAATGGGAATATAAGCCAAAAATGGAAAAGATAGTAATGGTGCAGAAGTGGTATGCTGAGCAAAATATTTCTATTTAAAATGAGTGAAAAAGAGAAAGACAGACAGATATTAAGATAAACCTGTAGCAGAACACCTCAGATTTGTTTATTGAAAGGTAACTTATATTAACTAAAAAACTCTTTTATACTTGATATAAAACAATTCCCACAGTTATCCATGATTACATTTTGGAACATATTATTACCTACCTAGGGGACAGAATCAGTAGCATTCTGGGATTATATTCCCTTTTGAAGGGAAACATATATAATGTATACAGAGTGGGTGCATGTTAATATGGATAAATTTCCATAAATTAAAAAAGGACTAATCAAAGTTGGGTACAGATATCACCACTACCTATGTAATATTGTTCATTATACAAACAGAAGAATCCACATGTGGAAGTGTTATCCATGTGATTAATTGCATTTTGCATGCAACTTTAACTTCCATACCAGATTTTGCCCACTTATTCATCTTCCCAAGGACTGAATTTTAAATGTCTAGCAACTTCAAATGGCTGCATTTTTCAAAATCAACCTGAATGAGAAATATGTCCTTCTCTCGCAGAATTGCATTCATCTGATGTCCAGGGCAGGCAATAATATGTCCTCGATCAGTAATCCAATCATTCAAGGCTAGAGATAAGAACTTTATGCTATAGGAACAGGGAAAGTCCCAGTTGAAAAAATCTAGCCCAGGAAGAGCCTAAGATACTAGCTATTCAAATTATGCCATTGCTAGGTTTAGAAAATGTGCTTTAGGCCACTTTAAGAGGTTTCTGAATTTAATTGTGCTCCTCTGCCACTGAATCCTGCTGTGGACTTATGGCACTAAGATCATGTGGTTTTACAGATGAAGGAAGCGAAATACAGTACCAATAAGTACTGCTCTCTGAAACATATTAAAATATTTTTCTGCAAAATACCTAGCCTATGCTAAAATTCAGAGGGGCAGCATTGGATTATAGAATGGACAAACTCACTGTGTTCATTGTTTGATTTCAAGTGATTAATTGTACATTTTAATGCTTTCTTAACATAGTTTTAAAAGGAATTTACAGAAAATAAAAATGTTAGAATGTGCAAATATTGGCTAGATATGATTGGACTGTTCCACACCACGTGACTGAGACAATCTGCAGGAGGGAGTTACACTCCTGCAAATCTTAGGAGTTGCTAAGTAACTCCTTTCACACTCCCTAGCATGCTAGAGAATTCATCCTAGAAGGACAGCTAATAAATTGTACTGGTGGGACTTCTGTACTCCTTAGCAGTCTAACAGCTAGCGACACTTTTGGCTGGTTGGATGAGCCTCGGAAAGGGAGTTTGTGCTAAAGCAGGATGGCACAGGAGTCGAGGGTCTACTGAATCGAAACTTTGTTCACATACGAACAACAATGCTCACAATATTGAAAAACTTGATACTCAGCCTCAAGCCATCCTGAAAGGTATGGCAATTGAGTTGCCTGGAAATCCAGACAGAAGCCTAAACACAGTATAGTGTTTGCGAGCTCCTCAGAACAAGAGAGCTAGCCTCAAGTCATGTTTTTTACACATCTTCTGGGTGACCTACATGCCACTGAGAACCATGTGTTTATTTGGCATTTACAAGGGACTTTATTTTAGCACAACCTTGACAACTAGTGACTCCCAATGAACCTAGTAAGTTCAGAAGCATTTTATTTAGAGTTCTTCATTTCAATATTATTTAACGGTGCTTATGAACATATGGTTATTCAACATACAAAGCAAACAATAGTGGTCTTAATGGGATGAGTGGCTTGAGGAATTCTTGCTCAGTGTAATGATTTGCAGTCTAAATGTGTGAATTTGCTCAGTATACCCTGCATGTTATTTGCCATATTTTTATTTAATGAAGCCAAATGTTAAGTTATAAAGTTATCATGGATACGTGCTGCAAATTAATATAATCTATCATTGCTCTAATTGCTTCTTTACTTAGCTATGGCTAGTATGAATAGGCTTTTTACTGCGTGTCAGTTTCCTTTGTGAGCCGGCGTTGAATCCAAGCACTATTAGAAATCACATCAAAACATTATGCTAATTGTCAATTGAATTTATTATTTAATTCCACTAAATAGTAAGGTATCAAAGAACTATACATGTGCTACAGGAAATGGAAACTACATGTCCTGAAGCTAATGAAAAGAACTGCTTTTTGCTGCAATCAAATCTCTTGTTGATATGTAAAGATGTGGAATGTAAGTGTTTTTAAGAGCTAGATCAACCTATGAGCATGGATCATAGAATCAGGGCTGGTGCACAATGGAACTGATGGGAGATGCTCTCCTTTGGAGAGCAGAATCCCACCTGGAGTCTTCTTGATGTAGTGTGGGTGGGTAACAATAATTTTTGTAGCAAACCTTTAAAAAACAAGCCTCCCCTCTATTCCTACCCAACCATGCCCCTTGCAGAGAACAATCTAGGGTCTTTTACAAGTGCTGTGGCTGCTAGGTGACTGCACAGGGGACGGAGAAGCTATCTTCACCCTCAGTGCCTTCCTGCACAACCATGTAAGGCGAGGAAAAGACCTTTCTGTAAATGAATCATCCATTGACAGGAATAAGTCAGATTAAACAATGGTTCCTAACTGTTTTCCAATCTGTTCAATGAAGAGTTATGCTGTGTGATGCAGAACGTGGGCAATGCATTGACAAAGTCATGTCGTGTCCTGTGCTCCACAGAGAAGTTTGTCCATTTTCACTATGTCCATTTAGACTGAGAATAGTGAGAATAAATTGGGTTTAAAACAACCATTCCTGTTTGTCAGCATTTCACGTGACTTCTGCACAGGTGTAAGTAATAGGAGGCAATGGAGGATCTGGGCCATCTTTATCTAATTGCACTAACTGTCCTACAGTTGAGAAGTCCTATATATGCCACCCTTTTTTTCATTTAGTATTCGGTGGATGAATGTTCAGAACATAATTATGTAAACACACAACCCAGGATATCTTTTATAATAATTCTCAGCATGAATTAGATTCACATTAATTTTTTCCAAAACATTGGGCCAGATTCATTCATACACTGTGGCTGCTTTGTGCAACTCTGATGGTGAAAACAAGTTGGAAACCTAGCTTCTATCTTTATATAATATTTATATGACCCCATTAACATAGTGCCTGGGCGCCTCATGATCATGAAAATAGTTATCCTGAAAAAAACCCCTTTGAGGTAGGGAAGTGCTATTATCACCAATTTACAGATGGGGAACTGAGGCACAGACAGACAAAGGACAACATTTGTTATGGTATTAATGCACCTAAAATGCAGACAGGATTTTCAAAAGCACCTGGACAATATGAGTGGGGTGTAGGTGCTTTTGAAAATTGCACTAAACTCCTACCTGCATCTGTAGGCACTTCAAAACCTCTACAAATCTGGCCTTAAGGGACTTATCTAAGGTTGCACAAAAAGTCAGTAGTGCAGCAGAAAATTAAACCTGGATTTATCAGCTCCCCACTAGTGGAGGTTGGTACACAGTGTGTTGAGTTACCATGATAGTGCAAAGCAGATGAACTAAACTGGCCCAATTTTCAGAGATTTTTCATCCTTCTTTCTATTATTATACTATTCAAGCAAAAATCCTGGATACAGCTGAAGAGCTTATGAATAATTAACGATTGACATTACCTTGTGTGCGGACAGGATCTGACATAGGGCTGGGGTCACTCAGACCTTGTGAGTTGATCGCTCTCACCATAAACAGGTAGATTGTATTTGGTCGCAATCCTCTTACAGTGTAGAGTGTTGTCTTTACATGATTAGCAACTGTTTGCCAGCTGTTGCTCACAGATTGGCTGCAATGAGAACATGGTTGAAAACTAGAGATTAAAGCAAAAAGAACTGCCAGGGTCATTGATAGTTCAGTTTCCTGCACTTAGGACTAAATTTATATAGACCATCCCCAACTCTAACCTGTTCTTATAAACTTTCACTGACAATGACTCCAAAACTGCACTAGGTTATTTGGTCTGGTGCTTAACTATCCTTATAGTTAGGAAGTTTTCTTAATGTCTGAGTCTCTATTGCTACAATTTAAGCCCATTACTTCTTGTCCTGTCTTCAGGAGTTAAGAAAAGCAATTTATCACCTTAATAAACTTTTACATAGCAGAGAGAGAAAGGATTTGTAAAAGAAGTTGGGTTTCATTTCCTTCCCAAAGTTAAACACTGTGGAAAAAACCAGCAAGATCAATAAAAAAAAATAAAAATGAAACAGTCATGTTGGTTTTAGTTAATTCATCAAGAGAGTAGACCACGTTACAAAACAAAACAATAGAAGCAGAAAAATGTTTCAGCCCAGCTGAAGTGAAAGCTTTTGCTAATACATTACAGCTCTCTAAAATAAATACCTGCAAAAGGAACAGATATGGAAAAGTGGAAGAGTAAATTTGAATGATAAATTGGGCCCTTTTGAACAAATGTTTGAAAAGAATAAACCTGTTAAAAGAATAAGTTTCTAAACTACATGGTAAATTATGCCAATAAATCATCCTGCTAAAAGAATGTGTTCTCCCTGAATTAAATCCATATGCAAAATTACAACATAGCCTTTCAAAAACACATGTGCAAAAGAAATATATATATATATATATACACACACACACATGCAAGTACGTTTGCAGCTGGACTGGTCTATAAACAAAATATCATCTTGCATCTGTAAAGATCTCAAGTGTGATTGTTAAAAATAGCTCCCTATGAATATATGGTGCTTTTTCGAGTCATGGGGCGGGATGTCATTGCAGCTTATGTAAAGTAAAATGGGAAGTTTTGCTAAGGATAGAGAAATAAAGTGATTTCATAGCTGCGAGATGTACATTTTTCATGAGAAAGCTTTGTGTCTTTTCCATATGGTACTATTTGGTACTATTTAATTTTCACATGTGTGGAACGACATATTGGAAGTTACAGACTCATCTTTACTGAAAACTATTATTTGCATAATTTAGAAATGGGACATAAATATTTATGTAAGAGGATGAGTAGTCGTCATTGTGCCCTTATGAGGTGTTACATATCTTAGAGGACCATAGACTACCATGCTAATTAAAAGACACAATATATTTACTCTTTTTTTCTTTCATTATTTTAACACACTGATTCAGGAAGGTACTTAAACATGACCCTAACAAAGCATGCAAGTTACCCATTGATTTAAATTACTTGCTGAATTGTGGCCTAAGGGCTCAATCCTGTAAGATACTGTGTACACCTGTAAGAAGCTTAGCACCTCGACTCCTATCAACTTGAAACTTGCGGGATCAAGCTCTAATCAATCAGATGTTTGTTTTTTAATTTTATTCCATATGGTATAAACATACTGGAATTTCACAAGGTTTCTTTTTTTGTTTGTTTGTTTTTTTAATAAACATTCTAGTTTAAGAAAACCAAACATCCCAACATGTTCATGGTTTAGGGAATTCTGTTAGTAGCTGTTTTTTAAACTGGTTTACTCAGCCCTAACTAAACTATCTCCCCAACATTCTCATTTGAAACCCTCAGTGATGATCAGGATTAAGAAATAAGTAACAAATGATTTAATATACAGTGAAGCTACATTTCTGACCTGAAGAAATGGTCTGGTGCTTATCAAAGCTTTCCATTAAGAAATAATTGATTAAAAATAAAAAAGAAATTTCTGAAAAATAAAAATGAACTCCTTGACATCTAGGATAAGGCCTTTATTAAGTTAATTCAGTTTGCAGATGTCCACACAGGTACCATCATACTAGGAACATAGCTAACAGTGTGTTAAAAACAAAGTTAGAAAGGAAATAGATTAGAAGTGGACATTTTCACATACCTAAAAGCTTCAATGATATATGCACTGGCTGGTAAGCTTCCAGGGGTGCCTGGCTGCCAGGACAAGGTGACACTGTTTTTAGTAACATCAGTGACCTGGGGTTTGGATGGTGGCCCAGGAAGGTCATTCAAATCATAATTTTTACTGACTGTTGCTCCACCAACCTCTGTGAGGGGTAAATAAAAATAGTTAACTTTTATCCTTGACTGCACAATTTGATTTAAAAAAGGTGAGTAAAGATAAAAAAGCTATACAAATAAATTATAATAGGGAGCACAATAACCACAATGCTTACTGACTTAACTTAAAAATAAAAGACAGAGAGAGTCAGGTTTACATTTAGAGACATATGTTCTTGGAAATAGGCTGTCAGTCTTTATAGAAACTTATGCTCATAAAACAAACCAACCCAAAGGAAGCAATATCAATAAAAAAAATGGAGGGGAGAGAAGAGAAAGCTTAGTCTACTTCATTTTTTAAAATAACTGGGATAGATTCAGCTAAAATGTCAACATATCAGCCAACAGAAGGCATGGGAAAGCCCCCAATTTTACAAAAGCATCTCCATTCAGGTAAACTCTTTCGGCCCACATGGAACTCCAGAGACTTCAGTTTGATTCTGCATGGCCATAAAAGCATTCCTGCATGGAAAATTAGTTTGCTGGCTCTCCAGTTTGGCTTAGATATAACTCTCTAATGTAGCTTGATATTAATACAACTGGTTATGCTATCAGTGGAGATTTATAAAAAATAACACCAAAATCTAAGGCATGTGAAGATATCCAGCCTTTCTATCTAAAATATATTAATCTCAATACCAGTTGCCTTTAAAACAGATCTGCTAAAACACAGCAACCATGAACCAAGAGAACAACCAGCTTCTCATATACCTTACCTGTCACCTCTAGCACAGCGCTCCAAGATGTCTCCCCACTTGAACTTGTGGCCACGCACGTGTAAGTGCCAGTGTCGGATATCTAGTCATACAAAAATGGTTAAGAACATTTTTGACACACCTTCAACATCACAATCCTCTCAAGTTTTTTCAGGATAATTATTAATGTAAAATCAGAAGGACTTAGCCTACATTGTACACCAGACATTAAATGATCATTTAATGGTGGCTTACTTTTAGAGATATAATAAGGTTACTTGCTCACTCTATTTTCTCCCCCCACCCCCATTATTCTAATTCTCATATTGTTAATGTCACTGATACAGGGTATGGGTATTACAAAATGGTTTATTTAAAACATATCAATAATGTTTTGTTTTAATGTATGAAGGAAGATCCAGGTGAATTCCAGTAAACATATAACATAATATACCCATGACTGAAATTGTAATTTAAAGTGTGTCTAAATTATTATGAAATGGATACAGATTTCAACTTTAGAGAAGATTAAGCTTCAGTTTCATAATCCTTGTCTTGATTTAGTTTCCAATCCCAGCTGGGTTGTCTGACACTCTTGCATTCTTCCGTTGTAGAGAAAGTATTACTGTAGTAAGGGTCTTTTTAGATGAGGCTTTAAAATAAGTCCTGTCTAATTGGTATGGATATTAAGGTCCTCATACATAACGTTTTTTAGCTGAGTCAGTGGCCTAGGCAAATTTCCCTCCCCTTTCCACAGTTATGAAGAGTGGTATGAGGTTATTAATGAGCAGTCAGACGCCTTCCACACTAGAGGGTCTGCATTTCAGTTGTGCTGTATGGTTGGAGCTTGAGAAGTGTTTTGGGGATCTTTTGGGATAAAATGTGTTATGGTCACATAAATGATTATCTCTGTATCTTATCAGATATGCAGAATTTATGTGGGGGAAATTATCTGTGATCAAATTGACACTCACTGAATTATTTTCCTCTGCTTTTCATATTTTTTCCGTCACACTGACTGATTTCCCCTGATGTTTTGTTATTTCTCACTTTGAAGGCTAAGGGAAGCTGTGAATTGAGAGCTGATAATTGTTCCGGTGAGATCTACTGAGATCAATGGAATATCACAGTTGGCCAACAGCATGGTGTGTACTGAGAAGCCCCCAGCCTGCCAGGTGTAAAACATGCCAGTCTATAAATGGAAATGGAGTGGGAAGGGTGCTGACTCTGATGATAGGAGAGAAGAAATATATTCCCTGGGGGGAAGATTGCACTGGAAAATCTCAATGGATTTAGGATTAAATCCAAAAATGGTTTATTGGACTGTAAGGGAATAGTATGTGTGTGCTCTGCTCTATATTAAATTGGAACTGAAATCAATGTGCTCATAGCTTGATTTTCCAGATGGCTGTTGAGGCAAATCGGCAAGATGCTCTTTACAATATCTGCTGCTCTATATTTTTAATTGATTTTTGAAGTTTATCATGTTTGAATGGTGTTGACACATTTTGATTCAGACACATTATTGCTGCAGTATACAATTGTTATGGACAGGGCAGGACAGGTAATTAGTGATGTAACTGTTTAGTAAATTTGCATAAGCAAGGCCTGAATTTTAAGAAGATGTAGCTGCCTTGAGTCAGAAAGGGCCTCTGAAATATTCAAAACGTAATCCAGCTGCTGGGAAAAGACAAAGGTACTTGATGACAGATAGCCTTATCAGCAGAGAATGGGAGCAATATAGCATTCTCTGCTATACTGTTCTACTGTGTGTTTTCTAAGCTGTTGTTTGGGAAAAGATAACTTCGTAATGTGGTAGTGGAATGCAGTTTTTTTACTATTTGTACATCACTGTGGCAAAGTGGGATATGACACTGGACACGGTGAGTATACTTAGAAGGCAAACACCGTACATAAAGAATGCTGAGGATATTCCACTTCTTGTAGCCCATGAAGTTAACTACCAGCTATGCGGATTATAAACAGATTACATGTGTGCCTACTGAATTGTGGATCTGCATGATAACACTGTTTGCCTTTTAATCTTTTGTGATATTAAACACACACAAAAAGGAGAAATATCAAGACAGTCAATGGCAATTCATTGTTTTTCAACATCTCATACCAACTCAGTTATGTTGGGGGAGGGGCTTGGCTGGATGGGGGATAACTGTTCCATGGAGAGGGTAGACCCTCCACCACTGTCAGAGAGACCAAAACCTAACCTATGCATAGGTTTGAATGAACCACCTATGGCTGTGGACAGTCAGCTGCTTTTAAGGGTACGTCTACACTTGGTCCCTAGTTCGAGCTAAGGTTGCAAATGTAGCCGACTGAAATTGCTAATGAAGCGGGGCTTTAAATATCACGTGCTTCATTAGCATGATTTCGCCCGCGCATTACTCCGCTGATTAACAGCTGATTCAAAAGCGAAAGTGCGTGCTGGGACGCATTAGTTCGAACCAAATCCCTTGGTTCGAACTAACATTACTCCTCAAACAATTAATTCATAAAGTTTGTTGCTTCCAGCTTAAAGCAATTTATGGTGTTGAGTCTTTCTTCCTGGTGTGTCTGATTCAAATAACACATGTTACTGCATTGAGAAAGCTTGAGGAGCATCTTTCTGAGTCTCTAATGAAAATGGGCCACTCAAGGATCAATAAAACCTCCATGTCTTTAAAAGCCACACTTAATGATGGATTTTCCTTTACCCTGCCAGTATTTCTTTTCTCTTTTACAGATCATATACCTCTAACAAAGACATTAATGTGCTGGCACGATTCAACAAGTATTTCATTGTTTGCATGACTGCATGGAGGCAGGCTTCCCATGAGCTTCTGCCTCATGGACACTCCACAGAAGCCCATCATCAATGCTCTGCGAGTTTGTTTGAAATCACCAAGCTCCCACCTTTAATTGCTGCTTTCGAACACTACTGGGGAATCTTGACTATTCAGCCGCACTCTTTAATCCAGCTCTACAGTAAAAATGCATTAACCTTCATGGCCCAAGACCGCCTTTAGCCCAGAGAGGGAGGATAAATTGTTTACCCAAGGAAAGCTGGCATAAATTTTTTAATAAATTCCATTTTGTTCCAAGGAGGTTAACAATTCATTTACGATCACTGATGAGATGTTGGCAGAAAGCTAAACTGCTGCTCATTTCTTGTCCTTTATAGTCTTGCTGATTATTTTTTCCCCTGATAAAACTAAGTGCAAACATTAGTGCTGATGAAATTAAATATTTCCAGAAATTATTTCTAAACAACTACTGAAGAATACAGCTATATTCACCTTTCTACATTTTATTGTATTTAATACATATTTGGAAATGTTTAATGTATATCTCTATGCTTTATATATTATACATAAATACATCAATCTACACAATGGTTGTCATTAGCAAGGTAACATTTAACAGCAAGGTACAACGTGGTGGTAGATGAGATATTGCAGATTTAATTTATACTCTAAATAAGACACATCAGATATCAATGTGCTAAATTGTTTGCAAATGTTTCCTTTTGAATGGCAACCACTCTATATGTGAGTGTAGACATATCAAAGAATCAGTCCTCCATACCTTATCTGCACTGCAGCACAGAGCAGCCAGAAAGTTGCTCTAAACGAGTGACTGAGTATGCTATGCAACCTGGCTCCTGTCACTTCCCATAAAGGCCTCCCCCAAATGAGGTAGGTCAGGTTGAAGAATACAGTACCTACTCAGACCACTGCAACTGGCATAAGTTAAATGCATCACATGTATCTGATCCAGAATTGGGCCTGTGGGTGTGCATGCAAAACTACATTTTGTCACTTCATTCAGAGTTATTTGTATTAATTTTTTACTTTTGTTTTCTTATAAAGCCTTGTGACCAGGAGATTTTGAACACCATCCTGCTTTCCCTAAGTGGGACATATCATTGATTTTAATCTGACCATCTGCATGTGTAAGGATCATAGGCATGACTATAGGCTGCAGGAATGGACCCAATTATACAAGAAAACACTTTACTAATGTAATTCTAAATCCCATTTGGAAAATAAGTGTGCTTCAAATATGGTGTGTTTTTTTTCTTTTTAGATAGAAATTCATTTAAAATGTTTGATAAGAAATGATCAAGGCACCAGAATTTCATTTAAGATCAAATTTCACAAATTTCACATCTCGTTTTGTCTCTTTGCCCTATATGAATTCCACCCTCCACTGCTCTATAGAAATGTTGCACCATATCCACCTTTAATATCTCTGGCAGAGGTAGGATGTGAATTTTGCTCAATGAAAACATGACGCTGGACGATATAAGGCATTTGATTTTCAGATACTTTCAAACTGTACTGGCCAGACAGTCCTCCATGTCCTATGCCAAAGAGGGGGGAACACTGCCCTAACCATGCAGCTAGGGAAATCCCAGCACATATAGAACATAACCAGCACAGCCAGCTCCAGCGCACCTCTCTCTTCTAGTCCCCGGTGTAGTAGATCTGGTAAGGGAGTAAGTAGCCAAAGCCCAGCTGCAGTCTAGGAGTACCCGATTATGGTAACAGCTCCTTGGAGACAAATTATCAGCTGGAACAAATGTGGCTGCTCCAATTTGAAACAGTGAATGAACTGAAACCCAGTTTCAGGGTCAGACGAGATAGAGATGGTGACCAGTTCCCTGTACCCATCTCCTGTACAGAATGCAGCTTGGCCAGCCCTCACTTCTGTCTGAACCCCAATATGTTACCTGAAACCCTCTACAGCAGTGTTTCTAAACTTTTTAAGACTTGAGGAACACCAAACAATCATTTTTTTTTATGAGGAACACCAAGGATTTTTTTGTTGAGCAAAAAAAAAAAAAAAGCAGGGGGAGCCTGGGGAAAAGTTATTGAGAAAAAAAAAAGGGTCGGGGGGGGGGGTTATTAAGCCCTCTTCCCCCACAAAAAACATCACCTACCCCTTTAAGGGTGGCCATTTTGAACTCTGTTGCTCTCCACAGCACACCTCCGACTGCCTTGCAGCACACCAGTGTGCCACGGAACACAGTTTAAGAAACACTGCTCTACAGAAATGTTGCACCATATCCACCTTTAATCTCTCTGGCAGAGATAGGATGTGAATTTTGCTCAATGAAAACCTG
The DNA here is from genome assembly GCA_019425775.1 of Rafetus swinhoei. Taxonomy (NCBI): domain Eukaryota; kingdom Metazoa; phylum Chordata; order Testudines; family Trionychidae; genus Rafetus; species Rafetus swinhoei. The sequence continues at coordinate 179,997,776 of CM033437.1, read as the reverse complement.
ACGCTAGACGATATTATTCTAAATGGAGGGACACATGTCAACTTTGAAGGCAAGAATGACTGACCACTGGATGGGAGTTCCTCACCAGCTTAGTAATGATCCAGTCCTAACAAAGATTCATTTGTATTAGCACTTACCCGGAGAGTTTTAATCTGCAAGGTCCCCTGCTCCTGTATTGATATTCTAGGATCTCTGCCCAGGAATGTGAATCCTTCCTTTAACCAGCTAATAACAGGAAGAGGGTCGCCAGTAGCTTTACACTTCAGCAAAGCTGTCCCATCTACTGCCAATGTCTGATTGGCTGGACCTTGTAGAATGATGGGTGGAGGCCTATCTGTCAAAACTAAATGACAACACAACAATTATTCAAGTGCTCACGTTTAGTAGTTACAATTTGTGTAACAGAATAAAAATATTAACAAAATCATATATAATATCCAGGGAAATAGAAAACACTACTTTCTGCAAGGCCCATTATGCATGTAAGATGTTTAAAAGGGGTGTGCTTAGCTACAACGAAATGGCACCTAGATGTGAGCTGGCTAATAAGAAACATTGAAAGATTATCATGCTTACGTGAGCATGGGTATGTCTACACTGCAAAAAAATAGCAGGGTTGACTTGGCCTCGTTGGGCTTAGGACCGCTCTCTTCAGTGAGGAACAGTTCAGATTTAACCAAGCTGTCTGTTTACTTATCAAATTGTTTCATCACCTTTTAAAACCATGAACTCTGATATTTTTCTCCCTAATATTTTAAATTTGCATGCTTGAAATCAGGGAGGCTGACAGAAATGCCAGGCCCCTTGGCAAGGTGGAGGGGCCGGCTCTGCGCCCTGGAAGGGCCAGGGCTGGGGCAGCCAGCTCTCAGTGCCACCTGGAGCGTATTCGGCCAGGCCTTTCCCAACCCTCAAAGCTACCTGGAGTGCACCGTGTGGTGCTCTGGTGGCAATTTAAAGGGCCCAGAGCGCCCTGCTGCCACTGTCGCTACTGCAGGTGTAGGGTGGTCTGCAACCCCAGGCCCTTTTAAATCACCAGGACCTGGGGCAACTGCCTTCTTTGTCTCCCCTTCCCACTCCCTATCGGTGAGCTTGCTTGAAATATTTCATTAAGGATTCTGTAACTAGACAGTCCTTGGTTGCATCAGAGCCTTATTCCACTACTTAGGGCGGTATCTTGAAGACGAGGTAAATGCTCGTGTTAACTTTTCTTGTAAGAATAATTTTTATAAATAATTCTGTTGAAATTATTCACTGTGCCATCTGTAAAGCAGAAACACAGGGTTTTGTTGTTTCTATGTGATTTGTTAATGGAAAAAGTAAAACTGGAAATGATAAACAGAGGGCTGGACTCTTCATTAATATCTATGGAGTTATACCATCATAACACCAGTGTAACAGAATTGAAGACCAGCCCTTTATCTTCCACACTGTTACCATTTTAAATCTCTGAATAGCATGTTTGGCATCTGTATGAAAATATTCTGATACACAGGACTAGCTCCTAAATAGCTTCACAAAGCTCCACTGATGCTAATTAGGTTACACCACTTTACACCACCTGGGATCTGGTCCTATGTATTTAGCATACATTACATGCCTCTGAATGAAACCAAAATAAATCAAAGTGTGTTTTAAAGTAAAGCGCCTTGCATTGTGTTTGAACTGTTCAAGATATGAGCCCACAGCACCGGCAAGGCTCCATAATACTTTGATGATCCTGTTTAATATGTAGGGAAGAGGATGGTAGATGTAAGTATTTTTTATATTCAAAATGTCTCCTTTTGGAACTGTAACATTGCAACAACCCTACAACTTCTCTTTATCCAAGAAATAAGGCTATGAACCTACCTGTTGTAATAACAACTTGGATTGTGCTTCTCAACAAACTTACTGAAACTGAAAAGTTTCAAATGTACATTGAAAACTAATTTAGAACATTTGTAACAGGAAACGAGAAGTGCCCTTGAATTTGTGAAATACCATACACTGAATTCAGCTTTGACATGGGAACCAGAGAGGCACAAGAAGACACAATGACATATCTTTTTGCCTCCAAGCATGTGTTTACATCTCATTAGGGTTAAGTTGAGTTAAACACAACTCTTGACTAGAGAATATTGCCCAGTCATTTTAAGAAATAAAAACCCAATCTCACATTTATGCTGTAATTATAGAAAACACATTTGGCCCATCGAAATACCTTCAGCAAAAATATATTAAGGTGACACCTAGGCCACATAAGTTTTCATTTACATTTAATGTGGAGCAATGTGTCTTCACTTTTCTAGGTGAGTGGATATAGATTGAAAGAATGAAAACATATAATTGCTTAGGTTGATAACTATACATCTTTAGTTATTTGTAGAACTCATTGCTTTTTTATGGGTAGCAATATAGATATTTTAAAAGCCTATTGTTTTTTAGATATTGCTCTTTGGCATCTAATTAGTTTTTTTACTGCCCAAATGAGTAGCTCATAATCCTTTAAATGGGTTTGATCAATAAAGTAATTGAAAGTCTCCTGGCTAGAAGGAATCTTCATTTCCAAGGGTGTTATGGGTGAAAAACTACTACAGGTTTCCATGACACTAAGGCTAAAGGTTAAATGAACACTTAGGATTTTCAGTGATCTGTGAACAACTGTATTGTTTTCACCACTATGACATGTAAATCTTCTGTAAAATGTTTTTAAATTCTCCTAGTTTTCTCAGTTATTTAAATATATAAACAGGATTCCCATGATAGAGGTCTCTCAGTGAATTAGTAATCAACACTTGAGCAGATCACTGGAAAGATGTTTGTATAACAGGGTCTATCTATCTCAAAGATGGACAAATATTGTAAAACATCCATGAATTGTTGCTCTAATTTTTAGGTGAATTTTTTTTATCCAAACACAAACCCTTTCGTGCTCATTTCCATTGAAACTGAATTTAAAAGTACTAGCTGCAAGCATTCATATATGCATGTAATCTGGTGATGGAAACAATATGATGTGCCCTATTTGACCAGTCACAACTAAGCAATACAACTTGAATTTCAAAGAGAGACAGCTGGGTACTCACAGAGAACTATTTGTGACTAATCCATTGAGTTAAAAAAATACAGTGGACAAATGATCAATCAATAAATATGAACAATGAGTAGATGGGAGGGCATTGAGATTTACTTCTCAATACTCTGTGCAGAAAAAGAGGCTAAATTTATGGAATAAATTACTAACTGTGAATTCTTCTCTTTATAACAGAGAGAAAGAGAGTACTAAATGGAAGCTTTTAGTTTGCACTTATTTGTTGTACTAAGACTGTGTACCTTTCCTTTTGAAAGATTGCAAAGACTGCCTCCTTTTTAAAAAAATGATTTTACTTTTCCAGCTGTGATTAGGCGCTGGATTTATGTGATGATCTTTCAAGACAGTACAAGATCTGAATTTCAAATATACTGAAAGCTCTTAGCACAGTCCATAATCAGCAAAATTATCACTCAACTCAGCACATTTCATCACAGCAAGTAATCTTTTCTCATAGGAACACTTGAGTTAAAAATATTTCTAGTAAAGACTTCTAAGTGCAAAAATGTAACAACTGAAACACTGCTATATATGGTATAATTAAGCACTTGTTTTTCTGCACATGACATATGTTTTCATTCTGTATTGGAATTTCAATTGAATCCAAATTACTCTGGGATCAAACAAAAATGTGTTCAAAATGAAAATGATGGCTCGCCACTATTATTAAATCATTAACCAAACAGAAAAATTCTGGGCTATGAAATAAAACTGGAATCACCAGCCAAAAACTGGAAAGCTAATGCTTAAATATATGGCTAATATTTTAAATGTTTTGATTTTAATATATTTTTAAAACTTGAAATTAGATTTCTCTATTCATAAATATACTAACTTCTATAACCTACACTCAGAGTTAGCTGACAATGAATATTTAGATATTTATGCTTAATTTAGTTAATTCTCTAACTAAAGGCAATGTAAAATATTATCTGTAATACAATGGTGCTTTCACAATTGCAATTACAGTATACACTTTTTGCACATTCCTCGTGACCCTTATCCACCCCTCAACTCAATAATGTATTCATATTTCCATAAAATAATCATGTAAGTATATTACAGTGACTGTCCTAACTTTCAGGTTCTGGGGGATATTTGAAGAATGCAGATTTTTCATTCCTTTAGTCATACAATCACCACTGAATGCTTTCTTAAGGAATGTAGAATGCTAAGTACCTTTGAATGTAATTAGTTCAAGCTGAGTTTGCTTTTTGCCATGGACACCTTAATGAGCTTTTCTGTTGACTGGGTGCATAAGTTGATGCACATGCAGAAGAGGTCAATGATAATTTTTTTTTTCATACACAGAAATAAATAAAGATTAAGCTAGACCAGAGGCCTTGTCTGTCTAAAGGAAGAATTTCTCATCACTGATATCCTTGAACCCGACTTGCTCTTTTCAGCCCCAGTTGCAGTAAATCTCTGCAGCAACAGCAGGTGCAACCATTAACAGCTCAATGTCCTATCAGCCAATGTTTGTATGTTCTATTTATTCCAATCACAGCCACAGCATTGAATCAGGCAGTGCCATGGACAGATATTAAAAAATACTGCCATTCCATTAATTTTAAATGACCTTTTAATCTACATGTAAATTTGAATTGTATGAAAATGCATCATTTTGTCACAGAGTAAGAGAAAGGGAAGACTTAAAGAGGTCACAGAGCGAAGGTGAGGCTTTAATCTCCCAGAAACTACTTTAAGGAAATGCATCGTGTGCTTGTAAAGATGCAAGGATAAGGAAGAAATTATCTGTCCTTGTCATAAAAATATAGACAGCTTTTGGAAAACAACAAAAAAAGGCATCAAATTCATGTTCAAACCTCTACAGTGTGTGTCTGAACCTCTCTACCTGTCACTTGTGATGAATATGCTTTTGTGAAGAGCCAGATTATTCAGAATTAGACATCTTTTCAAACTTTCATGATGTAGGCAGGTCTCTGAGGGAGCTGTAATAGTGAATCTGTGCATGTAACAACAGTTTTAACAGTAAAAATGAGTCAAAGTCTGTCAGGAGCTATTTAATGAGTCAGTTAAGATAGGGAATAATAAGGCCTGGGAATGCGATGACCTGGTAGGCAAATCAGGATTTCAGCTAAATTTTCTCTAGTAATATAAAGGACCAATTCTGCCTTAGATCCATAAACAGAACTCACACTGACATCAACAGGATTCATGGGATCAAACTGAAGGAGATATATGCACTAATTAGGAAAGAATATATTTCAACTATTTTTTCTAAAACAAAATGGTGAAATGGCTAGTGTCAAGTCACAATGTGTTGTAGTATTTGTCAATCTGTCAGTCTGACTCCCATCATGTCAGTATCTGAGCACACACATTAATTATCCTTAAAACACTCCTATGAGGATAGGGAAGTATTACAGGCCCCTGTTTACAAATGGGGATTTGAGACACAGGGAGACTAAAGGCCAGGGTCCTTAGCTGATGTGCACAGACATAGCTCCATAGATTTAAATGGAGTTATGCCAGTTTACATGAGCTGATGATATGTCCCTCAGTGACTACCCAAAGGTAACATAAAGTCTGTTGCACAGCTGGGAACTGAACCTAGTGTTCCTAAATTTGAACTCTATACAGTATAAAACCATCCATTGCACATTTTGGATTAGAACACTGACATCTTAGATTTCAAGTTCCAGTGTCCCTTAACACTAATTATATTCTGAGTTGGTGTGTCCCTCCTTTTTACTGATTGTTTTAAAGATGTATCAACTTTCAAATAATATGCAAACCTGTATCCATGTTTTTGTGTTACTGAAGAAGAATCTGCATTGCATTGTTTATAATCTACAGAAATCTTTATGTTTGACAAGACAGGACCTAATATGTCTATATTTACAAATTATATTTTAGTTTTTCAGTGCTATGGTTTTAAAAAAAGCAACAGTCATCCTCATTTCTCACCATCAGTAACTTCCAGCTGAGCCTTTGCTAAAATGCTCCCAGCAACCGTCAGTGCCTGACAGATGTAGTAACCCGCATCAGATCGCTGAATGTTGGTAATAGTGAGGTCGCCTGTTGGTGATACTGAATACCTACTATTGGGCTGGAGAGGCTGGTTTGGAAAGAGTAGATTCTGTAAAGACAATTCAAATTACATTAGTGCAAAGGACAAGAACACTGCTTTTCCCTTACACAAGAGTACAATACTCTCCTTTACAAGCATTACATACAAACAGAAAAGAGCATGACTATTTATATACAGGTTGAACCTCACTAGTCTGGCACCCTCGGGACCTGACTGGTGCCAAAACAGAGAATTTACTGAACCATGGGAGGTCAGTATTGTCTAGAAGCATTAACAACATTTCTATAGCTTACTGGGCTCTTAGAAGACATTTAGGGACAAATAAGAGCTAAATAATCACCCTGAATAATGAGAGCCAGGACTGGTGGCTGTAAATAAACTTTATGGGACTGTGGGAAACTTGGCCACACCCAGTGCTTTTTTAGTGACGGTACGCCCCAGGACGACGTACCGGCACCTATTTTCCCTGCATAACTTAAATGAATTGCATTCCCCTTGAGTGTACCGGCACCTCTTTTCCTGGGGTGACTGGGCTTCCAATAGAAGCCCGCTTGGGACACACGGCTCTTAAAGAGGCTGTGACAGCATTTCGGCCCCTGCCGCGGGTTTTTTTTTTTACAACTTTCCTCCCCCCCAGTTTCGGCCTTTTTTTTTGTTTTGGTTTTTTTGCTCAACAACTTCCCCCTGAGGTACTTACAAAAAAAGCACTGGCCACACCCATGATAAGTGAACATCCGGCTAACTAAAAGCATGCCGGACCAGAGAGTGCTGGACTCTAGAGATTCAACCTGTAGTAACAAAGGTATACATAGGTCTTGCTGTTTGTTTGTTTTTCAGACACAAAATAAAGCAATGTTCCCTGCCTTGAGAAGCTTGGAGTTTAAGTTAGACATGGCATCACTGAGAAAAGACAACATACAATTGTGTTGCTGGTAGGAGTTGAGGTATGGAGAACGTTTTCAACAAACATGTGGATGATTTGTTTCTTTCATATGTATTTTGTTGTTACTTCTGAATTTGTTTCATGTGTACCTTACTAACTCTGAAATTCACTTTAAAAACATTCATAGCTGGGCATTAGGTTAGGAGTAGATAACACTAGAGTGCACATTAGAAAGCTACCTAAAAAGGAGTGAATTGTGAGTAGAGATGTGAAAGAGGAAAATGAGATTTTTTGGCAATTAATACTTGATCCTGGCAAAAGGGGCAGCTTGAACAAGGCATAGAATCAGAAATGGCAAGAGAGGCTATAAAGAAAGAGGGGCTGGCAGTGCATGGGACATGAAAGGAGGAATAGAAGGAAATTAAACCTGAGACATAGACAAGAGGCAGAGCAACATGGAACTTTGAAGGCGGATAAGGAGTATAAATTTGATGTGAAAATTGGCAAGGAGAGAATAGCTTTGAGGATAGGGTAGTACATTTAGAATGGGGGAGTTGTTTCAGCTGACACCCTTTTAATGGAAAAAGATGAGAATTGGGGAAAGTAGAGTAGAGATTTCAGTAATCAATGCAAAAAAACCATGAAAAAAGATAATCAAGGCTAGAACCAGGGCTTTAGCACCTGGGGGCAAATTTTAGAGAGAAAAGTGATGACAGCTGACAATGGCCTTGATGAGAAGAAAAAAGGGATGAGAAGAGTGGAGAGACAGCACTCAGGGAAAGACAAATTAATGAAACTGGCAGGGGGGATGGAAAAGAGGAATAAGGGAGAGGATTAGGAGTTAGGATGAGAGGTTAGTATGTAAAGGGGGGAAACTGCCTGAATTAACTAACTCAGACATAATGATGGAACCATGATTTATGAACTAGTTTAAGTAAAACACACTGAACGAATTCCTATAAAAATATTACAATTTTTAACACTAGTGGGGTATCCAAGCATGGGAGGAACATTAATTTAAGCTATTGATTATTAGGGGTTCTTAACCCTATAATCACGCCACTCTTCTTTGTGTCTGAAGTTGCTATGTTCCTTCTCCTGCCCTCCAAATACATATACTGCTGCCTCGCTCTGAAGGGAGTGTGGTGAGCAGAGACTGCTGGCTGAGCATCCAGTTATGAAGGCCAAGAGCAGCACAGATGTGAGAGTGGCACTTTTCATAGCAGACTTACCACTCCATCACCACTCTTATCTTAACATCTGTGCTGCTGCTGCCACCCTAGGGCTGAGAGCTGGAGTCCCACCACATCCAGACGAGGGTTGAAGGGAGAAAGGAAGGAAGGCACTGGGGAGCAAGCTGTCGCCCCTAGAGGGGTGGGGCTCCAAATGTCTCCTGTGTCCTATCCCCCTACCTCCTGGCTTGCCCAACCCCAGACAGAGTTCTTAAAAAAGCAGAAAAGCATATCTTACCTGCTTTAGGGTAAGGTAATTTTGTTTAGCTCTCTAATAATGGTGGCTTGAAAAACTTCAGATTTTAAAGGTTGCCGACTGGTACTAAGCTGAAAATCAAAACTTGCAGGATGGGTTTTAGTGTTGAGTGTTCACTAAACCTGTTCCAAAAGGAGTCAAGGGGAGTTTTATCATTCACTTTTAGGGGAGCAAAGTTAGGCTAATGGTAGATGCTTTTGGGAAAACTTGCAGCCCCTGCATGACATGGCTTTGTTGGCAAACCCCTCAATGTAGACGCAAATGTGCCAACAGAAGAGTGCTTCTGTCGGCAGAGCCACCTCTTGCATATGATGAATGGGGTGGAGGGGTGCACACTTTAGGGCTGGAGCACCCACTGTCAGTCACCCACTCACCCACCCACCAGAACCTTCCCATCCCTCCAGCGCCTCCTGCCCATGATCAGGCCCCATTGATTAACCCTTCTTCCCCCCTCCCAGTGCTTACTGCCTGCCATAGATTAGATGCTTTGTGGAATCAGAGAGTGCTGTAGGGGAGGGGAAAGGAGTGAGAACACTGTACACCTGGAGAGGTGGCAGAACAATGCAGGGAAGAGGCAGGGTGGCAGTGCGGGAAGAGCGGGGGTGGGGCGGGGAGGTAGAACAAGGGTAGAGACATGGGGGAAGGGAGAGGGGTAGAGCCCGGAGGGGGGGGGAACTTGGTAACTATTATTAGAAACTTGGCACCTATTATATACCTAAGTTCCCTGTGAGCTGCGTGGCTGCACGACCGCACAGCCCTTTAACGAGCCCCATGCAGAGGTTCAGAGTTCCTATGCAGGCAGGGAGCAGAGCTGACTGGCAAGGGGAGGGGGCATCTTGCTGAGCAGCAGCTTCAAAGGGAGCTGCCTGCTTCAGATGAAGGAGCTCCCAGATCAGACAAAGAGGGGAGATGGGAAGGAGGGAATACGTGACTGGGAGGGAGAGTTGTAGGGACGAGGCATTTGGCGAGAGGAAACGGCAGAGGGAGTAACTGGCTAGGGGGGAGCCAGAGGGGATGAGCATTTGGAGAATCCCATCTGCCCAAGGAGAGAGAAAGAGAGGGGCAGAGGCAGAAACCCAGCACTTCTCCTCAAGCCTCCTGGGCTTGGAAGGGGGTTGGGAGGAAGCTGACTGCATGAGGTAGGTGGGAGAAAGTGGGGGTGGGTGGGTGCTGGCATTGGGGTGAGGTGGAAGTGGATAGTATGTTTGCTCTGTTTCTCCTGGAGTGAGGTAGGGGAGGGGAGAAGAGTTTGTGCTGTGTCCTGTCTCCCAGGTAGACTGCTGGTGCTTGCAAGTTTGAGAAGTAGAATTTTATCCCAGCCCCCAGCTGGGTTTGGGGAAGCAGATTGCACAGGGATAGGTGGGGGAAAGAGAGGGTAGGAGGTGCTGGCATTGGGGTGAGGTGGAGGCAAGAGGGAGTTTGCTTGGGGTGTCCCTACTCACTTGCTGCAGTCCTCTGTTTGTCTGGGTTGCAGGGAGAGGGGAAAGCATGGGGTGTATGCCAGGACATTTGCATGCTTACATTTCAAACAAAGTTTACAGAGGTGTTAATGGCTTAAGGTACGAAAAAGATTCTTTTAACAGATTTTTGGGAGTGTTGCAGATATCTAAAACTCTTATCTTAATGATTTTTTAAAAAATCCTGTGTTTCTAATTAATACGTGGTATATTGCATTGCATTAAGGCATGATCTTTGCTACGTGGTAGAGTTCTGGCTCTTATGAGTTAGAAGTAGCAAGTACTGGGTGTGATGCTAGTTTGTACAATGAAACCTTATTTGCAAGCTCTTTGAAACATGCATCTGTCTACAAACCCTGAAGCCATGTGTTAACTTGTTCTGGGCCTTCTGCTCTTTGAGTTGGTGACACACACAAGGTGAAAGTTTCAAACCAGGAGAACTTTTATCTGTTTTTACAAGTCTCTGTTTCACTTGTTCTTGTATAACATGGATCCTAAACATTCTCCAGAGAAACTACATAAGCCTTAGTGAATTCCTTTTACTCTCCTTTCCAGTGTCAGTAAATATTAGTATTTGCAAGGAGAGCATGACTATTTCTAGTTGACTCATAGATTTGTTTAGCATCTTAAGGCAGAGCTATGTGTGGATAATACATATTTTTGGTATGTTTACTGGCTTGAGTTGTTAGAAAGGATGATTATATGTGTACGCCATATAATAGCCAAGGGTAGTGTTAATTTTCTTTTTTATTTGATTTCATATTAAGTATCACAAGCATTGCTCCTTGTTAACTATTCCCTGTTTTAATATATTTTCTTCCGCACCTATAGACTGTGTGTATGTGTGTGTGTGTATATATATATATATATATATATATATATATATATATAATTTTGTTTGTATGGTGCACATCCATACATTACCTCAATATTGGTGTTGCTCATAAGAAATTTCAACCTGCCCAAAAGAAAAATCAACCTGCTCAAGGATAGAAAATGTTAGAGGGAACACTGCCCCACAGACCCCTAAAGATGACCCTATCTGTCGGCTTAGCTAATGCTATTTGGGGAAGTGATGTAACAATGGCAGTAAAACTTTCTGCCTTCTTATGTGTTAGAGGGATCTGCTGGAATAGCTATACTAGTCAAGTATCAGAAGGATAGCCGTGTTAGTCTGGATCTGCAAAAGCGACAAGGAGTCCTGTAGCACCTTATAGACTAACAGATATATAGGAGCATAAGCTTTCGTGGGCAAAGACCCACTTCATCAGATGCATGTCAAGACAAGGTACAAAGCCCATGCAGGATCAGACCCTGTACAAATTGGGGTTTAAATCCCATTCACTGTTACATTCACAATTTCTGACTATGTGCCCATATTAATTTCTGATTATGTGACCATCTTTCTTTGCTTCTTCAGCATGGGCCAGATCCTGAGAGGCATCAAGCCCTGGTGAACTCTGCACTTCAGTGGGAATTGATGAGGCTCAGCACCTTTCAGACTCAGCCCTCATGGATTATAAATGGCCATAAATGGACCACAGAGTAAATATGAAAGAATGTAAAATAAAGTAAGTGGATTCAAATAAACTGTTTGCTCATTCAGGCATGATGGAGATATGCTGGGCCACAGAAGGTCACAGTCATCCCTTGCGCAATTCCACTGACTTCAGTTGCTTTACATCCATTGAAGTTAATGGAGTGACACTGGGGATTAATTTTGCTCATAGTATTTAAGAGTTAGAGACTAGGAAGAGTAAATTCATCGCTTTTAGCTGCTGCATTTCATTGGAGTGCTGCTGTCAAGCTTTGGGGGAAAGGCTACCAAATACAAAAGACCAGCTGCTGAGGCACAAGTTGGCACAAGGATAATTCCAGAGGGACCTGTTCCCCTCCCTTCCAGCTGGCTGTGCTTAGTGAAACAGGATGGGGGAACAGGTTCAGGATGAAGAATATCCTGTAACCACTGGAATGGGTTAGCTTGACAAAGCTTATACAATATTATAATGACCCCCAATGGCAGCATTGCAAGGAAGATAGTTTGTTGAGTGTAGATATTGGAGTCCAGGCTCTGGGAATCTGCAAGGTGCAAGAGTCCCAGATCATGGGCCACAGCCCAGATCTGAACAACTACACTACATTTAAACAGCCCCTTAACCTGAGTCCTGGAAGCCTGTCAGCTGACATGGGCCGGCCTCAGGATTTTTAACTGCAGTGTAGACATACCCTAGGTAGCAAGGAAAGCACTGAAAGTCCAAATGAGGAGTAAACACTCAGTGTTAAAGTGCCCTCCACCCTTATGGCCAAAATACCAATGCTTTTCATTTCCATGTTAAAAATATAGTAAGTGGAGATTCTGCTCCTTAATTGATTAATGTCTCACTTCAAAGCCTGGAACGTTTATATTAGGATGGTAACATTAACCTAGCTAACCTATGTTTCTTCATTGTTGCTCAATTAAGAACAACATGTGGATATAATGAATCACATTGAGCTATGTTTCAAGGTTTGCTTATAAACATGAGGATATCAATTTTTATGTTGCCTTTATTTGCCAAAAAAGAACATTCGAACCCTATGGGATCTGGTTCTCAATATTATAATTAATTTTCCAGGTTTGTAATTAAGCAGCTTCAACATGGTACAATCAGTAGGTAATAACATTCAATTAAAGACAGAAGACACATTTTCACCTTAAAATGTTTTTACCCTTGAAGTGATACCAATGGAAGAGGATAAAATAGAGTATTAACACTTTTCAATTACACTAAATGACTTTAATCCTGCAAATGATGCCCTACTTTAATTAGAAGCTCTTCTCTTTATTACAACATGATGGATGTCCACTTTATTAGATTCAAGCATGACACCATAAGCCCACTTTACATAAACATTACCATGTTATTAAAACCTTCTACAGGAAGGGTTTTTGAATGTTTGCTAGCACATCAGCACTTCATGGTTTAATTTCAAAATGCTATTATATTTTCCTCCTGGAACAATTTTGTTCCTTAGTGAGACCCACAGTACTGCATTTTGCAAGTATCAGAACCACATATCTGATGGTTGGACCTGAACTACTTTCCATGTCACACAAAAGGATAAATCAAATGGATGAAGAATCAATGTAAACAACGTAACAATTGTACAGTAATGTACTCTTGCAGCTGTACAACCCCAAAGTGCACAGGATACCGATGGTCTTGATCCTGTAAGTGGCTCATTGAGCCTGTGCTGCACTCCATTCATTTCCTGGTGGCTCTGGGGGTGCACTTTTGCAAAGGTAGGAGGCTCTACTCATGTAGATCTTCTGACTGCATGACTGATGCCTTAAATAATATGTGCAGCAACAAAGATGTCTTTGGACCTCTGCGTCCTGTCATACCAGCCCACATTCTCATATGAGAAGATGAGCTTTTTTAAAGGATAGCCCATGCTAGTTATGCAGATTTTCTCCATTCTTAATTCACATTCTTGTTATAAAGGCATGATTACATGGTGCAGAACAGACTCCTTTGACAGAGATCTGAGGAATGGTGACTAAGCTGATGTGATTTCAGTAAGGTCAGGTGGCAGCAACTCAGGGTGGGACTAGACAAGCAGCTTCAACAGTCCCAGAAACAGAGCTGCTAAGAACACCGGGCTATTAATATTCACTAACCCAAACCAAGATTGAGTTTTGTTGTGGGTGGAATGATGTGATGTGTAGAGCCCCATGCAGATACAAATGTCTACCTGTGGATGCAGATATCTGCGTAAAGACATCAGTATCCACTTATCCACTGAGCTCCACTCTCAAGAGTTCTCTGATCATTTGACAGATGCAAATGGTACCCACAGATGCAGATGTCCATGGATGACCATTGATATCCACTGATCTGTGGGGTTCTACTCCCTTTACGCTGTGGCCAATGGAGAGAAGCATGGTCCCGTCGTTTCTGGGAGCCAGCATTCCTGGCAGATACTCTCAGCCATGCAGCTGTACCACCCCTAACCCTGCTCCTGCTGCAGCATCTCCTATAAGGAGTCCTACAGTCCTGCTGAGGGCAGAGTGAGGGGTGGTACATCCACACAGCTGGGAGGAGCTGCTGGTGCACACTCCTCTCCAGTGTCTCTTGGGAGTAGAGCCGTGTGGATATCGATGACACTAAGCTAGGGGGAGAGGTAGATACGCTAGAGGGCAGGGATAGGGTCCAGAGTGACCTGGACAGATTAGAGGATTGGGCCAAAAGAAATCTGATGAGGTTCAACAAGGACAAGTGTAGAGTCCTGCACTTGGGACGGAAGAATTCCAAGGATTGTTACAGGCTGGGGACCGAATGGCTAAGTAGCAGTTCTGCAGAAAAGGATCTGGGGATTACAGTGGATGAGAAGCTGGATATGAGTCAACAGTGTGCCCTTGTAGCCACGAAGACTAATGGCATATTAGGGAGCATTAGGAGGAGCATTGCCAGCAGATCCAGAGAAGTGATTATTCCCCATTATTTGGCTCTGGAATATTGTGTACAGTTCTGGGCCCCCCACTATAGAAAGGATGTGGACACATTGAAGAGGGTCCAGCAGAGGGTGGCCAAAATGCTTAGGGGGGCTGAAGCGCATGACCTATGAGGAGAGACTGAGGGATCTGGGTTTGTTTAATCTGCAAAAGAGAAGAGTGAGGGGGGATTTGATAGCAGCCTTCAACTTCCTGAAGGGAGGTTCCAAAGAGAATGGAGAAAGGCTGTTCACAGTAGTGATGGATGGCAGAACAAGGAGCAATGGTCTCAATTTACAGTGGGAGAGGTCTAGGTTGGATATTAGGAAAAACTATTTCACTGGGGGGGGGGGGGGGGGGTGAAGCACTGGAATGAGTTACCTAGGGAGGTGGTGGAATCTCCATCCCTAGAGGTGTTTATGTCTTAGCTTGAAAAAGCCCTGGCTGGGTTGACTTAGTTGGGATTGGTCCTGCCTTGTGGGTCTGGACTTGATGACCTCCTGAGGTCTCTTCCGGCTCTATGATTCTATGATGTCTATCCATGGATATCGATGCCTATCCATGGATAGCCATATCTGCAGATAGACATTTGTATCCATGAAGGGCTCTAGTGATCAGAAAACTCTTGCCTAGGGCTACTGGGAATTCACTAAGACTAGTGGAAGGGATTTAAATGGATTGCTGCAGATTACCTGATTGCTTTAATCTTTTTTTGACTATTACTGGGTTGCAACATTTTCCAAGAGTCTACATCCCCATAAAAAGATCCCTTATTTTTCATAAAGACTCTGACAATGGTGGCAGCATGTAGGACACGTGTAGCTATATGCTGCAGTGAAAAACAGGCTGCATCCACACTACATTGTGTAGCTTCCCTGTTGCGGAGAAATGTTCCAGCAACGGTTAGGCAGGGAGACAGTACAGATTGGAGAGGAGTTGCTTGAGCATGAAGAAAATTGCGTAGGGTACATACCTGCTATGGTTCTGGTGCTTCTTTACTTTTCTAAGCCATGTCTTGCTGTCTACATTGCTATTCATACCCATGCTAGGTGGGAGTGCAGTGTAGGTACTCTGCACACTGTCATACTTGTAGACATTACCTGAGTGCTTCAGGGGAGAAGTTAATTTCTATCTGCTTAGGGCAACTGGAAGAGGATTTATTTATTTCTATCAGAATTCTAGGTGGAGGCTAAATTCAATATTTTATTCTCCAAGAGGGACTCTCAACATATTGAATCTGTCCCTACTAACTTCCATTAAGCACCTGGCAGAAGGGTTACCTATGAAAATATATCTCAGTTGGCTCCAGGAGAAAAAATTATATCAATATCTGGGGCTACAGTCTTTATTTAGATTGGGGCCCTTTGTAACTGTCCACAGATGGGCAGCAGAGAAGTTCACCAGTGGTAGGACACTCCCTAGCTTCTCTTGCCCTTAGTAGAACTCAGGTGCAGGAGAGAATCTGGGCCTTTGTTTGTGTCAGCTAAATGTTGGAAAACCATCATGAGGAAAACCATCCAGACAGTGAGACAGCCTATCTTCTGCAATAACTAGTCTTGGCCAAACAACAACATTGTAAACCTATGTAAAGATTTATCTGTGAGAGCATCACATTCAAATCTAAAGCTAAGGAAGTCAGTATAGGCCCAGAGCAGCCAACGTGGTGTCCAAAATTCACTATTTCTGGAGGAAATTTTTCCAAAACGGGCCTCAGAAACTATGCATTCCAGCTTTATGAAGGCAAATAGCGACACATTTAAAACCTGCATTTGCATGTATTTTCGTACATGTCAGTGCAAATCAGGCAGTTAGATCTATAGCTACCTGATAATGATTACACAGGTGTCCTGTTGCAATTACTGCTCCTGATTGGTTAGGTACTGTGTACAGCCTCTTATTTTTGTTACTGTCTCCTTTGCTCCATATCACATTTATCCCATCCACCTATCGTCTTGTGTTCCAGACTGAAAACTTTTTGGGGAATACAGATTGGGATTTTCTATATGTCTGTACAACACTTGGCACAATGGGACCTTAACCTGGTTGCCCTCCAGATGCTTCACAGTATAACCTGCATCATATTCAACAACATTATTAAAGGATATTTATGGAATATAATGAAGCAGAAAAGATCTCTTTATAAGGTGTATAGAACATGTGGAAGGCAGTAAATTAATGAGGTGCCTTAAAACCATTGAGTAACACCTAATTTCAAAAAAAGATGCAAGCATGCAGATGAAGGGTTAGACTCACCTGGCTGCCTTCCTTTTGCCAAAAAACAGCAGGCTGGGGATTTCCTTTAGTTTCACAGGGAAAGGTCACTGTTCGACCCTGAGCTACAATTTGGTCTCGTGGTCTTATCACAAACTGCGGGGGAGCTACAGTGTAAGAAAAAAACATGATGTAAAATTAAAAGAGATTTCACAATGAGTGAATGAATAATATCAAAGGGGAAAGCTAGCATTATGTAGATGCATTTTCATGCCAGAGGACATTCATTAATTAATGTCTACACAATTAGGAAATACCAAAGGGGGGGGGGAAGACAAAAAAGAACACATCTCCATGTAAGATCTCCATCAGCTGTAAAAAGTAGTGTTACTTTCATACATATTTGTTTAAGCTCTGATGTTAACAAAAGCTGAGGAACAACAATCAGCTCTTTATGGTGCAGAAGCTGATTATGTTTTAACCTTATCCTCAAGCCTCCCCTGAACCAGTAGTGATACTCCAATAACAGCTGCACTTTAGAGAGTTCACTGTTATACCTTACATGTAGAGACCACTGTGCTTTCCTATGGTGTGCCCCAGGGTATGAAACTGGCCTTTCCCCAATATCCTTTTCAGTCCATCTCATCACACTTTTAATAATGAATGAGAAAGGAGTGGGAGGGAGGGATCTGGAAGTGACAAAGGCAGGAGAGGAAAAGTCCAATGCCTCCCCTAGGGTCCTTTAGGGATGAGTGGAAGCAGAATATGTGTGGGAAGGGGTGTAGTGTGAGATATTGTCCAGGTTTCAATGAGTGCAAGGAGGTGAAGGCAGCGGGAGCTAAACTTTTATGGATGTCAGTGATCTATGTTGAGAAGTAGCAGGCATCCTATATAGAACAGGAAGAGGAGAGAGGAGAGAAAATGGGGAAAGAAGGAAGGGACAAGCCTGACAAGGGGACAATTGTGATGTCAAAGAGAAATGAGAGTAGGAGGAAGGTGGAAGGAATGCAGCAGTTCGTGAGGAAGGAAAAACGTGCAAGACCAAGACCAGGGAAAAGGTTGCCAGAAGTAAGTAGTTAAAGGAAACAGAATGGTCTATGAATTGACATGGGGAAAGGGGAGCATAAGAAGAGGAGAAAGGACTTCTGAGAGAAGCAGTGGGGAAACAAGTGAAAGGGAGATGTGAAGTGATGAAGGCAGAATGGAGGAGGATGGAACTAAGGTAGCTGAATTTAGGATAAATTTGGGGCAGTAAATGAAGAGACACACTTAAAATGCATGATGTGCAAAATCTCCCCCCTTTGATAATAATCTCTCCTGGTGTTCTTTAGGAGTTTTATGATCGTGCTCACAGTATTTTACATTTCCAAAGGATCTCTTCCATAAGAACATAAGGACGGCCATGCTGGGTCAGACCAAGGTCCACCTAGCCCTTCTTCCAACAATGGCCAATGACAAATGCCACAGAGGGAGTGAACAGAACAGTGAATCATCAAGTAATCCCTCTCCTATCACCCATTCCCAGCCTCTGACAAAGGCTAGGGACACCATTCCTACTTATCCTGGCTAATAGCCATTGATGGACCTAACCTCCATGAATTTATCTATTTTTTTCTTGAACCCTGTAAATGACCAGGTCATTACAACCTCCTTATAAAGTAATGAAGCAAGAAGTTCCACAGGCTGACAGTGCGCTGTGTGAAGATAAACTTTCTTTTGTTTGTTTTAAACCTGATACCTATTAATTTCATTTGGTAACCCCTAGTTCTTATGTTATTGGAACAAGTAAATATATTTTCCTTATTCACTTTTTCCACCCCAGTTGTGATTTTATAGATCTCTACCATATCCCCCCTTTAGGGTGCTTTTGCACAGCACCCTAAACTTGAAATAAGATATGCAATTTGCTCCATGCAAATTGTGTATCTTATCTTGAATGTATTTTGAAATAGCTTATTTTGAAATTTGGCGCATCTTCACAGAGCCAAATTTTGAAATAGCGTGCTATTTCGAGCCATCCCTTATCCGTCGTGCAACAAGGTATACTAGGATGGAGAAATAGCACACCCATTATTTTGAAAAATATTTTGAAATAATGGGCAGCTTGTGTAGATGTGGAGTAGCTATTTCGGGATACTGGAGGTATCCAGAAATAGCTGTGCAGTGTAGACGTACCCTTAGTTTCCTCTTTTCTAAGCTGAAAAGTTCCACTCTTTTTAATTTCTCTACATATGGGACTCATTCCAAACCCTTAATCATTTTTGTTGTCCTTTTCTGAACCTTTTCCAATATCAATATATCTTTTTTGAGATGAGGTGACCATATCTGTATGCAGTATTCAAGATGTGGGCGTACCATGATTTTATACAGAGGCATAAGATATTCTCTATCCCTCTTTAAATGATTCCTAATATTCTGTTTGCTTTTTGGATGGCCGCTGCACATTTAGTGGATGTTTTCAGGGAACTATCCATAATGACTCCAAGATCTCCCTCTTGAGTAGTTATAGCTAAATTAGTCCCCATCATATTGTATGTACAGTTGGGATTATTTTTTCCAATGTGTATTACTTTACATTTATCAACATTAAATTTGGTGAGATCTTTTTGAAGCTCTTCACAGTCTGCTTTGTTCTTAACTATCTTGAGCAGTTTAGTATTATCTGCAAATTTTGCCACCTCACTATTTACCCTATCTCTAGATCAAATAGGTTAAGTAGGATTGGTCCCAGTACAGACCTTGGGGGACATCACTAGTTACCTCTCTCCATTCTGAAAACTTATCATTTATTCCTACCCTTTGTTTCCTGTCTTTTAGGGCATGTCTAGACTACGTTTTTCTTTCAAAATAAGATATGCAAATTTGGGGTGAATTTGCATATCTTCTTCCGATCGCTTTTTCAAAAGAGGTTTTGTCAAAAAAGCAAGCAGTCTAGATGTGGTTCTTTAAAAAACAACAACCCTTTTTTGAAAGAATGCTGTAAGCCTCATTTTTTGAGGAAGAAGGGTTCTTTTGAAAAAGGGGTTTGGGGTTTTTTTTTTGGTTTTTTTTTTTTTTGAAAGAACCGTGTCTAGACTGCTTGCTTTTTAGAAAAAACCTCTTTCGAAAAAGCGATCGGAAGAAAATATGCAAATTCGTGCCGAATATGCATATCTTCTTTTGAAAGAAAAACGTAGTCTAGACGTGCCCTTAGCCAGTTATCAGTCCATGAAAGGACCTTCCCTCTTATCCCATGAAACTTATTTTACTTAAGAGCCTTTGATGAGGGACCTTGTCAAAAGCTTTCTGGAAATCTATGGTATATCTACTGGATCCCTCTTATCCACATGTTTGTTGACCTCCTCAAAGAATTCTAATAGGCATGATTTCCCTTTACAGAAACCATGTTGACTTTTCCCCAACAAATTATGTTTCAACTAATTTGCCCGGTACTTACGTTAGACTTACCGGTCTGTAATTGCCAGGATCACCTCTAAAGCCCTTTTTAAATATTGGCATCACATTAGCTATCTTCCAGTCATTAGGTACAGAAGCTGATTTAAAGGATAGATTACAAACCACAGTTAATAGTTCCACAACTTCACATTTGAGTTCTTTCAGAACTCTTGGGTGAATGCCATCTGGTCCCGGTGACTTGTTACTGTTAAGTTTATCAATCTGTTCCAAAATCTCCTCTAATGACACCTCAATCTGGGACAATTGCTCAGATTTGTCACCTAAAAAGAATGGCTCTGGTTTAGGAATCTCCCTAACATCCTCAGCCATGAAGACCTTAGCAAAGAATTAATTTAGTTTCTCTACAATGACCTTATTGTCTTTGAGTGCTTCTTTGGCATCTCGATCATCCAGGGGCCCCACTGGTTGTTTAGCAGGCTTTCTGCTTCTTATGTACTTAAAAAACATTTTACTATTACTTTTTGAGTTTTTGGCTAGCTATTCTTATTCCTTTGGGGTTTTTTCTTATGATATTTTTACATTTAATTTGACAGAGTTTATGTTCTTTTCTATTTTCCTCACTAGGATTTAACTTCCACTTTTTAAACAATGCCTTTTTATCTTTCACTGGTTCTTTTACTTGGCACTTTTTTGGTTCTCTTACTGTGTTTTTTAATTTGGGGTATACATTGAAGTTGAGCCTCTATTATGCTGTCTTTGAAAAGTTTGCATACAGCTTGCAGGGATTTCACTTTTGTCACTGTACCTTTTAATTTCTGTTTAATTAACTTCATTTTTGTGTAGTTTCCCTTTCTGAAATTAAATACCACAGTGTTGGGCTGCTGAGGCGTTTTTCCCACCACAGGGATATTAAATATTATTACATTATGGTCACTATTTCCAAGTGGTCCTGTTATATTTACCCCTTGATCCAGATCTTGCACTCCATTTAGGATTATATCAAGAATTGCCTCTTCCCTTGTGAGTTCCAGAACCAGCTGCTCCAAGAAGTAGTCATTTAAGGTATCAAGAAATTTTATTTCTGCATCCTGTCTTGAGGTGACGTGTACCCAGTCAATATGGGGATAGTTGAAATCCACCACTATAATTGAGTTTTTTATTTTGATAGCCTCTCTAATCTCCCTTAGCATTTCAGAGTCACTATCACTATCCTGGTCAGGTGGTTGATAATATATCCCTATTGCTCCATTTGTATTATTAGAGCATGGAATTACTACCCACAGAGATTCTGTGGAACGTTTTGGTTCATTTAAGATTTTACTTCATTTGATTCTACATTTTCTTTCATGTATAGTGCCACTCCCCCACCAGCACGACCTGTTCTGTCCTTCCGATATATTCTGTACCCTGGTTTGACTGTGTCCCATTGATTGTCCTCATTCCACCAAGTTTCTGTGATGCCTATTATATCAATATCCTCCTTTCATACGAGGCACTTTTGTTCATCCATCTTATTATTTAGACTTCTAGTGTTTGTGTATAAGCACTTTAAAAATTAGTCTGTCCGCCATCTCCCAAAGGATGCTAAAACATCTTTCAAATATAGACAGCTGCTTCATTGATGTCCAGGGTGCAGAACAGCACAAGAGTCTCTCATTCCCCCTCACACTTCTAAGAATGAGTTTTCCAGTTCCCACTGAGGAGAGCAGTTTGTGCATCCTCCTAGCCCCCGACAAGTTGCTAGTTGTCTGAAAGGGATGGGGAGAGAGGGGTTGAGGCTGGGACTTGGACTTTCCCTCAACTTCTACCAGTCATCTCTGAGTGGCCTCTGTACTGCAGAGATGGTAGCACTTTGGTGTACAGCTCCTTGACTCTCAACTCAGTTTAGAGCCTCCAGAGCCCTTAGCTGCAGCATGATTCCCTCCCCCACCATATTTCTCTCACCCAGTGCACATTCATGCCACTGCCTCTGGGGTGCAAGACCAGCAACCTGGTGAACAGCAAATAGAATAAATCTGCAAGGGGAAGGAGAAGTGAAGAAAAGAAATCCCTCACTCCTACAGAAAGTGCCAAAATGTCTACACACAATAAATAGGGTTCTCAAAGTTAATCTGAAACACCCTGCCCCACAGCGCACTATGGTAAATCCATCTGCTACATTTGGAGTTCAGACAGACCTAGCTGGGATTTGAACCTGTGGTTATAGTGGATATTTTAATACTGATGATTATCAGGGTTGAATTAAGGCAATCCAGGGCACAAGGGACGATGTAACAAAAAAATCATCCCATGACTGTACCTCCATTCCCACCTCCCATCACTTAGAAGGATTCCCTGCCCAGCTCACAAAGACAGAGGCAATAGCATTATGGAATTTAATTTCCCCAGGAGCATCAGCAGAAATCCCCCAAACCCTGGAAGCAACAGAAAGCCTGTCTTTGTCCATGGGGGCAGAGGTGCTAACTGTTGGGCATCAGTACATACATCCCAGTTGCTGGGGTACCTGCGTGGATGGGATGGCTGAGCTTTCTAAACTATTCTTCCTCTGCCATACACAGAGTCCTCTCTCACAATGGTCCTGGAAAGGCTTTCTACCACAGCTCAAACCCTTAAAGCAAGCATTTCAGGATTTCTGCAGACTCAGGCAGACATTGTGATCACTGATTATTATCACATTTCTGAACTTTTCTTTGCAGCTATGAGGGCTTGAATTATACTTTAAAAATGTCAATGAATAAAAGGTGAGAGACTGCCATAACAAGTCGCCGCAACTACCTAAAACCCCAGCATATTAGAAAACCTGTCAAAAGAACCTCTTGTGATGTAATAAACCAAATATTTTGCCCATCAAAAGTTACCCTTCACTGCTTCAGTTGTAACGTTAATGGGGATGAAGTAAACAGAGTGGAAAAACTCTTGTTTAATTGACATTTGCAAGTCAAAGACAATGGCTTTAAAACAAAGTATATTGCCTGAATTCCAGAGAACTAGACAAGAATATAAAAAAGAACAATTAAGATTAGAGGCCTGGGACAGTTTTCTTGAAACGGTGTTTTGAGAAATTTAAATACGGTACACAGTAAATTAGATTTGATTTCTGGCAAATTATGCTTTGATACTGCATTCAGCAAGCACTGGCTTCAATCAATGTCACGCTAAAGCTCTGTTATGCTAATAGCAGCTTGTGAGGGCGAGTAGGATGATATGGAAATCAGACGGTTGAACATGAATAGAAAGCATAGGCCATGTATGAGGTGGGCTTTGAGATGAGGGTCTGAGGGACCCTAAGGTTAATCACATCATGTTCAGAGTTGTTTTTACAGCACAGGACGGGATTCTACGGTGTGAATTAAAATGGAGATAGTGAAGACGCAGTTGTGAGCATTAGTATGTTGCTGAAGATGCTAATGGTGGCATTCTGTTGCACCCTGTCTTCCTGGATATCTTTTCA
The DNA here is from genome assembly GCA_019425775.1 of Rafetus swinhoei. Classification (NCBI taxonomy): domain Eukaryota; kingdom Metazoa; phylum Chordata; order Testudines; family Trionychidae; genus Rafetus; species Rafetus swinhoei. The sequence continues at coordinate 179,974,291 of CM033437.1, read as the reverse complement.
TGCCTGAGTGAATGGCTCCTTTATGTTATATTAATAAAGGTTTATAAAAGGTAGCCTGTGCTTATGTGTCAAAGAGCCTTAATAAGGGGGAGCAATGAATATTGCAAAGTATTTCAAAGGAATTCCTCATCATTTATCATAGCCTAATAGCTAGCAGAGTGAGCCCATTGGGATGGAATGCAAGCCATTCATTTTTCTACCCAGTGGTGTTACTGAATTCTAAGGCTATGCTGAGTCACATGGGGCTTATAAAGCATCAGCTGTAGGAAACTTTGACTGAATCAGTTCATTCCTCCCAGATGAACACTAGTCACCTGATAAGAAATGTGGCAGCCCATGAATTTGTAGATGGAGGGAGCTGAGGCGTTTTATCAAAGTAAAATGTATCATTTTATAATCAAATGTGTAGTGACCCTAGAGGAAGTAATATTACAATGAAAATTTTGGCCTGATCCCAAGAGGATCAGTGTACTAGTTGTCCACACTGAAATCAATGATCCTAAAAGACTTATATTGTCATTACCTCCTTACCAGCAACTGCCCAAGCTGCCCTAATGTCTATATATTATATTCCTTGATTTTAATTAGAAGTAAATTCTATAATAAAATATACTGTATAATCACCATTGGAAACCAAAACTGAAATAAAATTAACAAAAACAGCATTAGCATTGAGGTTATGTCCACAATTGTGCACTAGCAGCTACTATGCAAACATAATTCTTTGCACATAGTCCAACCAACAATGTGTCAAATGACGATAACCTAATTATTTTTAAAATTATGCATACTTTGATTAGAATTTTTAAATACATCATCACATATAGGCCCTGATCCAATGAGAGACTTTCCATTGATTTTGACAGATTTTGGATCAGGCCCCTAATGAAAATTAATTCTCACAAGAGAAGCATGACTATTACAAAATTAAAAGAGGTTATTTATAACTAAAATGAATTTGCTACTGGCAGAGTATAATTTGAATTACTGATGTAATAACATTTAATTTCAGCTATTTTATATCCATGATCAGTGACATACAGCATGACAATTATTTTGGAAAGCCTAAAGTTCTAAAAATAGAAGTTCATTTGAAACTTCAATGATTTATTAACACATTTACCTCAAAAGGAAATGGTGTATCAGATGAGATCTCTAATTTATGATGGAACATATGTGACTTCAGGTTGCAAGATCAAAAACAAATTCAATCTGAAGGCCCTTTCCCAATTGCACTTTATTAATTTATGGTCTACTGTCTGCAAGTGGCATGAAAGTTTAATTTCAAAAATCTTTTCACCTGTAAGATGCATAATTTTCATAACCATACAATATGGGTTGTATATTTAGCCTCTGCCAAATACTCAAAATTCCACTAACTGCTCAGATTTGCTACACCTATAAAGATCAGAGCTGCTCTTCTGTTAGGTAATATTATTACTAATACTCAATACTGTCTTTTTTGTTAAGTAGAGATTGGATGATGCTGAAGAATAAGATGACTCTTATTACACTGGACAGGAATAGATATCCCTGTTACTCCTGTAACTGATATATGGAACAGCAGCTGGTAAGAGGTTCATTTTGAACAACCCAGAGATTCTCATAATTGACAAGGAAATGCTAAAAAAAAATTGTCTGTGACCACTCCCTCAACTGACCTCATCTGGTTCACCTCACTGTCAAACTGATGACACAGCCTCCAAATACTGCTCTTGAACTTTTAGATGTAGCAGTGGGCAAAACTATTATTTTCCTATTTACAAGATGACTCTTCAAAACATTGTAGTCTTTTCCATCAAATGATCACCAATTTGCAGTGAGTCATTCCTATTGGAAACTCCAGGACAATCTATTGAAATGTCCTGTATCAAAGACTATATATGAAGGCCTCCTAGAGGCTATTTTTCATACAACTTGCTGCAGCACAGGATGGTCTGGCGGGAACATATTATAACCGATCTTTCTACTGGTTGTCTGTCTAGGTCTGGGTCCAATTTAAGGGTCCTGGTCTTCATCTGTGGAATCTTCAAAGGGTTTGGCTCTGGCTCTCAGTGACCATTTGTTTTTCCAGGTCCCAGGACACTAATGATATTCAATTATGAATACTTCAGTGGATTTAGGTGTACATTTTGTTGGTGGAGAATAATGGCATTGTCAGTGGATAAGCTTTGGAATTTGTTTCCACCAGAAATCAGATTGAGTCACAGTACTGCCATATACAGGAAACATGGCAAGCCTCACCTCTACCGGGAGGTGCTTTTCAGCAGATCCATTACACTTAAAAAAAAATATGTGTAAGGGCACACAAATATCACCATAGTTGGTGATGGAATTATAGTATAGAAACTGTTGGGAGAATAAAGTAAATAGGGAGGATTTATGGATTAGGACTATTTATTTTCTAATGACTGCTTTCCTGGATGGTTGTATTATGATTAATCCTGCACCCTCTGGTTTTGGTGATAATGGGACTGGAAGGATGTTGGCCATACCATTTCAGGAAGATGAAAGCATTTTTGAAGGTGGTATAAGAATACTTGGAAGGAGGGAAAGAAACAAGATTCTCACCCACGATTGTGTGTGAATTGCATCGGCATTTTTGGATGTTTATGCTATATAGGTGTACAAGGAGACTGGAATACCTATTTAAGCACCTAGCTATTGCACTGTGTCCATTATATGACTGAGAGTGTCAAACAATGCAGCTATGGTCTGGAGATATGAAAATCAAGGGAATGATTGAGGGGGACTTGGACTCTTTAATCCAGGGGTCAGCAAATACCAGCCTGCGGCCACAATCAGTCCACCAGGGTTATCCCCTGGCAGGCCGCCACCACTATATTTACCTGCACCTCCACAGGTACAGGCAATTGCAGCTCCCATTGGACACGGATCAGCATTTCTGGCCAATGGGAAATGTGGGTAGAGGTGTTTTGATCTGTTTCGCTTCCCGCAGTTCCCATTGGCTGGGAATAGTGATCCATGGCCAACGGGAGCTGCAATTGCCTGTACTTGTAGAGGTGCAGGTAAATATAGTTATAGTGGCCTGCTAGGGCCAACCCTAGTGAGCTGGCACTGTTTTATTGCCCACCCTTGATTTAGTTTCTCTTTTTGTGAGTAGGGGAGATAGACAGATGCAGACAAACAACATATAAGTTGAAAGCATGATATTAAATACTGGATACATTGGCTGAGCCAGCTGTATTTTCTCAGGAATACAGAGCTGATTGACAGTGACTCTATTCACCACCTCTTATGAATCCTAATCACAATCAACCATGATATGATCATAGATGAAGACAAAATGGAACCGAAGGGATGACACTGCAGATTTATTATTAACTCAGATATCTTTGACTGATTACTTTGTTCAACTTGAAACAAGGGAGATTGGAGGAGATGGTGAATCCATCTCATTAACATTTGGCTTTAAAATGAAGAGGGTTTCCCAATCTGATACTGGATTTGATACTACACCAGGATGGGGTAGGGAAGCAACTAGTATTGTTATAAAGACTATCTTGCTGCACCACACTCAGTACTAATGGAGTTCTGACCAGATGGGGTGGTGTGTTGGATTAGCACAGGGAGCTATGCTTGCAGTCACTAATCTAGGTAGGTACATCTTGACTTTGAAGCAATTTTATGGATTTCACTTTTCTGGCACAATCTGTATTCTGAATAACAATGAGCTTGTACATATTATTTTTCTCTCACTTTTTCTTCTTCTGCTATGGGGAAAGGGCAGCTGATTCATACCACCTCCCACTGGATTTGGATCCTTACCTAGAAAAGGTAACAAAGCCCCAGGCACCAATGATGGGACTCAGACAGGTATTTTAGGTCAATTTTTCCAGAGTTAGGATTTTATAAGAAAGATAAAAGAAATTTGAAAAAGAGCAAACTTCTATTAGCACTTCAGAAGGGAAGCATCTTGATCTTGGGGCAAATTATTTTTACTTTCAATTTAACTTCAGAGTCTGAATGTGATAAACAATACAATATTTATTCTTATCTTGTTCTGTGGTTTTATGTGGTACAAAAAGCAGACAGTCTTTGAAAATTTGGAGAAACACACAAAAACTCCTCAGTCTTAGAAAGAACAGCGAGAAGGTCAAATGAGAGCAGATCAAAGTGCATTAGCAAACTGTTAATGCACATCTGTATGATCCACACAGATGGACCATGACAGATTAGAAGGCCGTAGTTTCCCATCCCAGGTTGTTGTGAATGTCATGTTTGTAGACAAGCCACCATGGACTGATTCAAAACCCGCTGACGTCAGTGGAAAGACTATCGTTGATTTCAATGGCCACAATGGAGTTGAGTACATTTAAATAAGCTTCAGATAAGCATCCCAAATCGTGAATCCAAGAAGAAAATATACGTCCTTCTGTGATCCAACAATCATCAATGACGGTTTCCACAAATACATGTACTTGCCACAATCTAGTGGCATACCATGATTTTGGCACATATTTGGCAAACACTCGTGAAAACCTAACCAGAGAAAGCAGAGAAGTTTGGGAGATTTTGAGGACTGTGAGGTTTGTGGTCCATCATTTTAGTGTTAGGTGGTCAGCTTAGTGTACCCTTGACTGACACTGCTAGTCTTACCTGAGTCATTTGGATCTCTATGCCACTGTTACCTAATAAAGTTGCAGCAATAACCTGTTTACACACATCAGAAATGCTGTATTGCTGGAAACCAATCCTTAAATACTTACTTAACAGTTACTCAGGGCAAAACTTCTGAAAAAGGTGCTGGAAATTTTGTCTAAGCACAAAACAACATATGGATATGAAGGTTTGGCCAGTACATTTAAAAAGGATAACTATCAGGAAAAACTGACTCACTATTTTGTCTTCTGATTAAAATCCCCAAAAATGTGTATGTTGCCCTGTGATTAGGTTTATTCTATTTTCTGATTTAATCTCTGATGTATCTAAAGTGTTCACCAATTAATAAATAAATACAAAATTTCTACTTTACTCGCCTTGCCATTTAGGGAAATGCTAGGTAACAAATGTCTGGTGTTGCCTTGGTTAACTGCCAAATCCCTATGGACAACAGCAGCAGACATGTTGCCCTTTGATGTAGTTATCAGAATTTCTGCCACCAAGAAATGGCATAATCCTACCAGGTAGGATCTCAACAATTAGCATTCCTGATAATGAAGTATAATTCCTGAATGTTCTATTGGAACTGTGATATTTCATGATGGGAACTAAAATATAACAGCACGCATAATATAGCAAGTTTGCTGCAGAGACAGAAATATCTTCTTTGCTTATCATCTAACCAAAGTCATTCCAAACCACAAAGGGTACGTCTACACTTGCACCCTAGTTCGAACTAGGTATGCAAATGTAGCTGACCGAAATTGCTAATGAAGCGGGGATTTAAATATCTCGCGCTTCATTAGCATAATCTCACCCGCGCGCTATTCCGATCGCCAGCTGATTCAAACCAGGAGGTGCGCTCCGGGCCACGTTAGTTTGAATCAAACCCCTTGGTTCGAACTAATGTTACTTCTAAAAAAATGAGAAGTAACGTTAGTTCGAACCGAGGGGTTTGATTTGAACTAACACGGCCCGGAGCGGACTTCCTGGTTCGAATCAGGTGGTGATCAGAATAGCACATGGGCAAGATTATGCTAATGAAGAGCGGGATATTTAAATCCCCGCTTCATTAGCAATTTCGGTCGGATACATTTGCATCCCTAGTTCGAACTAGGGTGCAAGTGTAAAGTACCCAAAGAGAATTTAATTGAAAATAAAGTTTTTTACATTTCAAATGTATTGTGCTGCAACATTCCAGATAGGCCATTAAGTTATGCAAGGTTGATTTATGATGTGACAAATTCTCAGAATAGAGCACAATGCATCAAAAAGTTGCATTTCACTTAAATTTGACTTGATCGTATCTAATTAGTATTACACATGGCAGATGGAAAGTGGGTAATGTATCTATCTGTATCTGTTTTCCCCACATCGATAAGAACCTGAAGTTTTCTTAAGATTTTTGGTCTCTTCTTACCCTTCATTTTTAGTTAATTCCAGTTAGATGATTTTTATTCAAGTTGAAAATGAAATCCAACTTCTTGTTGCCTCCTTTTCTGGGAAGTTGTGTCATATCATAAATCAAGTTGGCTTGACTTATTACAATGCATATGAAATGCAAAGAACTGTACTTTCAAGTGGATTTAGGCAATTAATTTGAAAATTGAGTACTGTTTTTGATCTGAAATGACTTATTGGGTGATCAGGAAGAAGGCAGGTAACGAGAAACATCAGAAACATATTCTATTTCCAAGCACATTACAGTATCAGATTTTCTTTTTGAACTTTATTTCTTTAAGTTTTACATCTACGGCAAAACAAGTTTATCATTTACTTCTGAAGACTGGGACTTTTTTGTGGGATCAATGAAGCTTTTTGGTTCCTCCCAACTTTGATGGTGGCTTTTCATAGTTATTCCAATGTGTGATTGCCATAAGATAGACAGCAAAATTGAGAATGTGTGAAAATAGTAACTTGTTCATCTGGAAAACCCATCTGATGAGTGAAATAACAGAAGAAAATGGCCTAAATGTGGATAAATATCCTGCTTCCTAAACCCATCTGTCGTAACTCCTATAGAAATTCTTTCAAAAGCTTATAAATAAAGAGAACATCTATTTGGGAGATCGGCAACACATTTATTTGAAGCAGCAAATCACAACATGATGAGTAATTTGGTAAAGAACTGTAAAAAATTCACCAGCTGCCATCTACCTCAGGCTGAACCAAGCTTCATTTTTGTATTATATATGTATGGTATATGCTACTAGCTCTTTGAACAAAAGATGGTGACAAACAGCTCTGAAAATTTCCAGTCCAGCTAACATTTAAACAAAACTGTTAAAGATAAATTCAATAAACAAATATTTGAAATGACCACGGAAAAAATTATTTGAAAATTAAAAGTACTCATTTCACAATATGAATTACATTCTCTAGAAGCATTAAAATTCTTCTTCCCTGCTCTTCAGGGTACATTTCATTAAAACATGCTTTGCTCCTGAAGAATAAGTGGAAATAAAGAGTACCAGAATTTCTTCTGCTATATGAATGGAATGAAAGAACAATATGCATCAAACTTCACACTGTCTGAAGCTTTTGTGATTCTGTATAAGCATATGAAAATATACCCCTACTAAAAATAGGCATATGTTTCCAGGAGAGCTTTAGGTATTTTAATATTAAGTAATCAACAGTACCATTCTCTTTTCTCATAATCTCTCATCTTGTTGACAGTTAGTAGAGACTGGCTTGACCCAAATCCCTGATGTGAATTTACTAAATTTGGTGAAATGGAACCTTGTGAATCTGGTCCATCTCAGTTAATTACTCAAGAACAGCAATTGCATTGTGGGGAGAGTGGGGTTTTTTTTGGGTTGTTATTGTTGAGATTTCTTGTAAAGTTATTTAATTATACATGAATGATTAAAAATCAAGCAATATACAACCACTAGTATAGTAAATTTGCTTGGTAGCGCCACACATTTCATGTGTTTATGGCTGATATTTTTACAGTTTTCTCAGTAATTAAATAATTTGATAAATACTGGACTAAACAGTAATTATTTTTAAAACACTACTTTCATTTAAGGTCAACTCAATAGGTCAAATAAGGAAGACACTATCTTTGTCCAAATGACTGCTTGTAACAAAATAAAACAATTTTAGTATAATAAACATAAAGCTGACCAGAGCGTGCCATTATGAAGGCGTCATCTGCTTGAAAATAGAATAACATAAGATCAGGAGATTCAGTAAAATCTAAAAAGCTGGAATTATGATCCCAGGAGCTAAAGAATTTGAAAGCAGAGGATCAATGTGTTGAAATAAGCAGCGTCAAGACAGCAAAAGTCTGTTATGGTCCCTGTAGATATACTTAATGTAGCGTTTGCAGAACCCAAAGAGTCTTAATTTATTATTTTTTTTCTTCCTTATCTTTTAAGAGAAAAAAACCCTAAGATTTCCCAAACAAAATGTTTTCTTATACTGGATTTTTCACTGAATTAAAATGTGGGTGTTGTAGTACAGGTTGAACCTCTGTGGTCTGGGACTCTCTGGTCTGGCAGGACCTCAGATGTTACTAGACTAGAGAGCCCCAGCACAGAGCTTGCTAGCGGCTGGGAGCAGAGCTGGCGGGCAGAGCCAACAGTCGGCCCCAGTCGGCAAGGCTGGGAAGCTGGTGGGGGCAACAGAGCCTACGGGGCAGAGGGCTGCTGAGCCTGCAGTTGACGGGGCTGGGGGTGGGGGCTGCAGACCTCACAGCTGGCGGGGCCACTAGTGCCAGCCGGTCTGGCAAGGCCACAAAGCCTGTAGGGCTGCTGCAACTAGGGGGCTGGGGCAGCAGTGGCAGGTAGCTAAAGAAAGGAGCCCAGCGGAGAGGCTCCCTCCTCCCCCCCTCCTCTCCTCCCCCCTGCCCTCCCCTCCTCCCCTGCCGACTTTCCCTGGTCGTAGTGCTTATCTAACCTTCATCAAACTAGCCCCAACTACACAAAGGGGGGTTAGATCAGGTTAACTGTCATTCAGGGTTGTGGATTTTTCAGTCCGCTGAGTGGCGTAGCTGGGTAAGCCCAACTTTCATAACAGAGACCAAGTCTGAGTCACGTTCATCTCCCAGACAAAGAGCCCAGTTTATTCAATTTTTACAGTGGGGTAATTCCATTTATTTGACTGGAGATTATTCGTGTAAAGCAGAAGTGATGCACTGGTCAGTCAGACTCAGTGTCTGCTTAAGGAATTCCAAATTGTGTACACTAACTGAATGTCAAACCCTACTGACCTCTCATAGGAATGTTACCTGAGTAAAGTTTCAGGAGTGTTTGTTAACATAAATACTAATTTCTGATGCTAAGGGTTTGTCTTCACCTCAGCATTAGCTCGAGTTATAACTCGATCGTTGACCCTGTCGCCCATACATACAAAATTCAAATTCCCCTGAACATAGGGCACACATCCATTAATGAAAATAACAAAAATAAACCATGTATGTCCTTGAAATATTTTTCGGTATAAGAATAAGTTTCAGTGGCTGACAAGCTTCCTTTTCATTTCACACAATCTTTGAAATTGAACCAGAGTTTTGAAAGAAACAACCAGGGTTTGAATTCTTTGAAGGGGGATTCAAAATGCAGATGGTGATCCAGAATCAGTCTTCATATGGACATTGTATTAGCAGCACAATATTTTTGTTTGCATTTCATTTTCATATTATCTTGTGCACTCCAGAGGCAAAACTTACACTCTACAAAAATAATGATGTTTCAGGAATAAAAATCAGTTGTGGCAGGCTTTATACAAAGAGGAGGATGAAATCCTCCAACAGGAAGAATAGTAATAGAGAGGTAGCCGTGTTAGTCTGATCTTGCTAAAACAAAAAGAAAAACTATGTAGCACTTTAAAGACTAACAAGATGGTTTAATAGGTGATGAGCTTTCATGGGCCGGATGTGGGTCTGGCCCACAAAAGCTCATCACCTATTAAACTATCTTGTTAGTCTTTAAAGTGCTACATAGTTTTTCCTTTTGTTCCAACAGGAAGGGGACTCATTCCATCCCTTCTTCAGTTCTAGCATGGGGTATACTTGACTCTACTGTTTCAAAGATTTTACGAAGGTACAAGAGACACAGGATGTGAAAGCATGTGCTTCTTTTCTTACATCAGAAACACCCTCCCCCGCTCCCCATAATATACAACCTGATCCAAAGCCATTTAAAGTCAATAGGAGTCTTTTCATTGGCTTCATTGTTCTTGGTATCAAGCCCTTAAACACATCTCCACAAACTGTTAAGAATGATCATATTAGTAACTTTGGCTTATTAACACTCCATCTCTCCATTACATAAATTGCTAGTAATCTGGCAAATGTTCTTTATTGATGATATTCTAGAACTAGTAATAATTCAAAAGTAGCACTACTTGCCCAGTCAAAATCACTTGTCTAACATCAGCAAGTGAGCACTGTTAATCACTGGTCATTAATAATTGTGTTTAAGTCTGTCAAATGCTGCTGTAAATGAAAGATGAAGCATTGCATGAAGTCATGTTAAAATGGATAGAAGGATGGTTACTTACCAACAGGGCGAGCTGTAGACATTACAATGGTGTGGTGAGAACATAAAAAAGAAATTAAAAAAAAGAAAAGAAAATCTGTCAGAATGCATGACATGTAATGTTACATTTAACTATGGACACTCCAGCGATCATTAAACTCACAAATGTCAATGTGAGTAAGATACCCAGCTTTATTTTTTGAGAATTATTGTTATTACATTTTTTGGATAATGTAGTTACACAGCTTCTGGATGAGCTGGCTGGAACCAATCATCTAAGAAACATTTTTGATAGGTTCATATGTCATCAGCAAGTATCATCGTTAATGCTTGATTGAAGTAAAATAGCTTTGGATTAACACAAACTTCTAGGCCCTGATGAATACATCCATTCAAGCCACAGACTGGCAAATGTCATGCCAATAAATGAAAGGCATCACTGTCTGATTTAAATACCAAATGTATTTTAAGCATGGCCAGTCAGTACTGCAGTAAGAGCTGGAGAAAAGCCCAAGACACTGTTTTTCCCATCCACTAAAGCTTACAGCACATCACTTTTTCCATACTGACAGGTCTGATGAAAATATAACAAATAGGTTGGAATGGCCACAGGGATTTCAATTCAGAGACTCCCAAATTACTGCTTAGATAAACTTCTACTTCCTAAAAAATTGCTGCTGAATGATCGACAGGTTAATTCTGCTTCAGACTGATATTGAGATTGAAAGCAGTTTATTGCAACAAGTGATTTCTTGATTATAGCAGTATCCAGCCCTTCAGTGCACTTGAGTTGGGGGAGAGAGCTGTCAAGCCTGCCACTGTTATTTTAGAGGAGCTTAACATTTGGACAGAAAATTCACTTGAGGTTAAAATCTGGGAAGATGAATTTACCTTATTTTAGCAATAGAATGAGTGTTACCTACTGCAGAGCTACAAGACTTTATTAGCAACCCGGTTCATTTGCTCACTTGGGCTCATTGACCAGGGTTGAACCTACATTTTGAAGAACCCCCATGTAAAATAACATATTTAGGGCCTAGTCAGTTTTCACCTGTCCTATATCCTGAACCTTACACTGTCATAACTACACCCTTTTACCATTTCCTGTCTTCAATGCACCTCAGTGCATAGCAACGTCCACATGCTCTCTTTGTTAGGCTTTATGGCTTTCAGTAATATGAAATATCCTCCCCTTGCATGGACTGGAAAAGAAAAAAAGTGCAAATTCCCAATTACAGGGATGAGGGTTCAATCAGGGAATTCAAATTCTGTGGCTAATGACTTCAAATGGTGCCACTGGTGAGAGCTGGGGATTAAGATGCGATAGCCAGGCTGTATATGTGTGTGTGCATGGACATGTAACTGCAGCACTAGGTTTTCAATGAACATGCAGGTTACACAGGGCTAGAACCACCCCAAACAATGAATTCCAATGATGAGTATCAGTCGTTTCCTCCCTTTTCATAGGACAAAAATAGAATATGATGAAATCAGGTAATTTTGTATAATAACCTTATATTAAGTAGACTAATGACACACCCTAAAAACAAGTTTGATAATTCAGGGTTAAGACCTTCATTAATTAAAATAGAAACAACTCCTGATCCCTTTGAAGTCAAAAGGGATTACCCAAGGATCCTTTGTTTCCAGAAGGGGAGTGCTGAGCATTCAGCATTGAATTTCTTGGCTTTTCTCATTTTCTATCACATCCTGAATGTTTAATATGCTTGTAATACAGTGGATTCTTTTGTATTGAATAAACACTTTGCCTATGGCCTGTAGATTATAAAGCCAAGAAAAAAAGATAATGAGAAATCTTCTTGAGTGTAGGAAAATCAATTAAATTATATATTTCCTTTTTCCACCTTAATTTGGTCAAGTTCAAGCTCCAGTGAGTTCAAAGGATTTTTGCTTTGTTCTAGTCATTGCTCATATCACAAGGCTAGGCTAGTAAAAAAGAAAGGTTTGACCTGATAATGTATACAGTGGACACAAATCTAGGAGAAATTAAGGCCACTAAACTAATGACCAGATTTATTGGGTATTGTGACAAAGGAAGTGTACAGTTTTTGAGAGTTAATTCTTGTGCCTATTTTTCTTAAATTGCAAAATGGAAAAACAATCCTCATCACAAACAAATAGCAAGTAAAGCCATTTTTCAGCTTGCAATAGGAAAGCCACATTATCAGTTACTATCTAAAGTGAATATTATAACAATATTTTATCAGATGGATTATCACAATACTCTCTTTTCTTTGTTACGTATTAATATCCCTCCTCCTCCGAAAAGACACTGGGTGAGTGTTTTTTTCTTTGAATTCAGCAAATCAAAATGAACTGTGTCCATGCATTAAATGGATGGAAATGGAAGTCAGCCTCTTAGGTCAGTTGACCCCTGTTCTAATAAAGCAATCCATAGAGATTTTGAACATTTGATTTAATGTGTATGGGGGGAAAAGAAAAAAAGAGATGATAAAACCAAAAAATGTTTTTATTAACCTTTCACAGCTCTACTGAAAACCTTCATCATGCACCAATAAACTGTGAAATGGTGTCTGTGTGATACCCATTGTATCAAAATTGCAGTTTATTTTTTGGAGAAAATAAAGTATTTTAAATGTCATATTATATTTACTCTTATGGATTTTTTTAATATTTTTCCTCTCTCTATAATATTCAACATCTCCACATTTACTGGGGCAAGTACTTTTTGAAAACTCATTATGCTGCTGGGTTTTTAAAATGCCTCACTACATCAAACTACACTATGTAAAAAATAGGTGAGTACCAGTGTCCAAAAATATTTCCAGAGGAATATGTAACGCCTTAACGTATTATACTTAACTAAGTCTCTTATTTCTTGGGATGGTGCTACTCTTTCACATGAAAATGGCAAAAAGGTTCCATTATGTATTGTTTGACATTAAAAAAAATATTCATTGACTTAAGCGTAATTTTATTACAGAAAGAAAAATGGAAAAATAGTCTACACAGGGAGAAAAGACAATATAAACTAAACTAGACACATACAATGATACATACATGCACACATACATACATGTTTGTTCTTTCAGTTACAAATAGTGGGACAGATCCTCAGCTGGGGTGAAATCTTTGCCCCATTATAGTTATTTTACTCTTGACATCAACAGGGCCAGGATTTCACCGTTGGTGAAATATAGCTCCACCGACTGTGACTGATCTATGCCAATTAACTCCAGGGGAGGATGGGGTCCACTGTGTCAGAAAACATGACATACTCTCAAATACTATAGCACTCACCTCGAACTGTGAGAGTAGCAGATGCTTCCACTTTTCCAACTCGATTCTCAGCAATGCATGTATAGGTTCCCTCATCTGTGCTCGTGGCCTTTTTAATGCGCAAGGTGTAATCATCTTTGATGTCATATCTGCATTAAAGATACAAGAAAAAAGGAAAGACATTATGTTGCTGACAATAAACCTAGCAAAATTTCTCACCTGGAGAGTACCAATCTGATTCTATCTTGGATATATCTCTGGAAGATAATTTATTATCTAGAGTTAGATAATTCCACCAGGCATTAATCTTCATGACATTTTTATTGCACTATGCATTAGTTAAAAACTTTACAGCTATAAAATTAGTAGTGCTATGTTCACTCAGTATTAGGGCTTTATTAATAATATCACTCACTCTGCCCTTGATCTACAGCAATATGATAAAATTAAGCTATCAGACATCAGTTATCAATATATGACAGCTCTGGTTTATCATGGCTTTAACTACATGAGCTGCATATTTTACTTCTGCTACTTTAAAAAGTGTTTTCCCCTAGCAGGGCCTTAATAAAATTGTCAGACCCTGGATGGGGATGGGGCAGGAAATTACATCACACTCATTTATGCACAATGTGCATAATAAACACCATGCCTTGCATAGTGACAAGTATCAGAGGGGTAGCCGTGTTAGTCTGAATCTGCATAAACGAGAAGTCCTGTGGCACCTTATAGACTAACAGATTTATTGGAGCATAAGCTTTTGCGGGCAAAGACCCACTTCATCAGATGCAAATGACGAAGTGGGTCTTTGCCCACGAAAGCTTATGCTCCAATAAATCTGTTAGTCTATAAGGTGCCACGGAACTTCTTGTTGTTTATAATAAACACAGGCTTTGAAAAGTGTCAGTTTGGATGCAATATTAAAAATACATACTTCAGTTTCCAGAAGCACAATGTAATAATTTAATAGAATATGGAGAACTTTATTTTAATAAATAAGAAACATTTTCATTGCATTTTTTCTCATTTTGTTTGTTTTTTTCCTTTTTGTTGTTATTTATTCTTATACTAGCTTAAAACTCAATGTATTTTCATAGTTTACTTCAGTATGCAATGAGCATTAATTTGTAAAGCTTTTTTTATTTAAATTCAGAAAGATATTCAGATTTCTATTGCGATCATCCTGAAAAACACTCTCCTGATAAAATATTATGAATGTTTTAAGACTTGATTCATTGAAGTCAATGGGAATCCTTGTCTTTTACTGATCTCTGTGGGCATTCTCAACCCCATAAATGTTTTTATGGGATATATTTTGCACCTCAAATATTCTGCCTTAAACATTTTGAAAACTATTTTGTTGGGAAATAACAACCCTACTACACCTGAAGCTAACCAAGCTTCACCCTAACATTTAGTTGCAGATTTGTCAGCTCCCAGGGAGAAGGATGCTCTTGAGGCTACAATGCCAGACTGGACATCCAGGGAGCCAAATCTTATACTTAGATCTTCAAAGAAGTACTGTGTGACCTTGAGTGATTCATCTGATTCTGCCTCTATTTACTTATCTGTAGAATGGAGATTGTGGTCCGAATTCAGCAAAGAAATTAAACACCTGCATAATTTAAATGGGATTTAAACACATGAATAAATGTTTTGCTCAATTGGGGCATAATTCAGCTTCTTCCCTTGGGAGTATCCTGAGGTTGTGTAGTATGAATCTGAAGTTATTAATACTTGTAAATCACTTTGAGAACCTTAGATGTGAATTACTGTGCACATGCTTATTTTTATGTGTAGGATGAGCCTCCAAATCCAGGAGACTCAGGTGTGGCAGGGCCACAGATGTTGCTGGACCAAGGAATTTGGGAAGCCAGGAGCGAGAGCCAGCCGTGAGAACGCAGAAGTGGCTGGGCCAAGAAGTGGAGCCCCAGCCAGGCTAAGGAATCCCTAGCGTCAGCGGGACTAGAGGGGTGGAGAGCCCCGCCCCTGCCAGGGAAACCCTGGAATCAGTGGGGCCAGGTGGTGACCAGCGAACCGCTGCCCCAGCTACTGAATCCCCAGTGGCAGTGGGGCCAGGCGGCAACTGGGCACTCCCAGACCCGGGAACTCTGGGGAACCCCCAGTGGGAGCAGGATTTGCTCTGGCAGTGGGGCTGGTGGCAGCTGAGTGGCCCCAGACTGGAAAACCCCCAGTAGCAGCAGGGGCAGGCAGGAATTTGAGGAATATCTAGTAGCAGTGGGGCTGGGGTGGCAGGATTGCCCCAGTAAGGGAACTTCCGTCAAAAGTGGGGCCCAGCACTGGTGGGGAAGCCTTGGCCAAGGAGCCCAGAGAACCCACAGTGGCCAGGCATTCCCAAACAGGATCCTGGGGAACTTTGGTGGCAGCATGTGGGCAGCAGGGTGGGAGCCCCTGCTTTGGGAACTCCAAGGAGAGGAGCCTGGGAGTGGGGCTGCCAGCAGGGGAGCATTGACCTCCCTGATTTGGGAGCAATCTCCCTGATTTGGGAGCCCTCGGGTCCTCAGGGTGACGAACCAAGGAGGTCTAACCTGTATTATTATAAAGCTACTGGGATGTTCAACAGTGTAGTAACAAAACTGTTGGCACATTAACCCATGAGAATATTTGCAGAGATAATTAGAAATCAGAATTGCCTTATTTCATATTCTGATCTGTGATATGAAATTGTTCCATTTCATATTCAACACATGTATTAGGTCAGCAGCTAACAAAAAGAACAACTGAGGCTAACCATTCTACCACTGGTGTACAGGATATTTGTGTAAGCACTTGCCACTTATTTATTTAAGAATCATATTCCGTTGTATTTTGATTCAGTATTCCAGATGTATCTGATGCTTAAATGATATTCCAGAGGGAAAAGTGGGATGGTGCTGCTGTATATTCCAAACCTTAAAGTCATATTCACTCTTGGCATAATTCCATTGAGGTTAAAAATTCTGACAGCAGAGAATCTGGCCCTCTGTTCTTTGAGCAGCACTAAATTACTGAAAATCCATACGCAGTTATGGCACATTTCTTCTGGGGTGTTGCACTGAATTATGTAATTTTGCTCACTATGTTGCACTAGTCAATGACAAATTGCAATCACTGTTTTCATAGCAGAGAAAGGCAAGTGGAAGCAATAACTTCCATAAAATCACAAGAATACAACACCCATTTCCCATACTGATGGAGAAACTATTGTCTTTGGCAGCCAAAGGGCTGCAGATGAAAAAGAATGCTTATTTCCTTAACACAGCAACAGCTCTAGAGGAGTAACACACGTGGGGCCACATTCAGCTCCTGTACTGTATTCAGAAATGAAGACTTACTATCACATACAGATTAGGTGAGGGTAGAAAAAAATCTATTGCGCAGGAAACCAGCTGGCCATTTATTTTGCTGACATGTTTTTGTTTGTTTAAGGAAAGACAATATCCAAGTAGCACTCTCGCCACTGCTGGGCTATAACCAGACAAGCAGCATGACTGTGACTGTGACTGACTGTTTGAACTCTAATGCAGGCAGTCGGGGCACGACTCTGCAGTCTGCTGTGGGCTGCAGCTGACTTGCTCCTCTTCGTCTCACGGATGTGTTGGTCCTGGCATGCCAACCAGCTGCTTTGTAAGCCTCAGCAGCCTTTATGCTTGCACCTGTCCATCATGCAGACTGTGCAAAGGCTACTGGTGAGTATACCAGCCGCCTGGCATGCCAGAACGCAGAACTAGAGCACAACCCTAATCACCCACTTGGGTATTGACATGGAGGGTAGAGTAAACATGTCCCTATGAAGGTCCAATCATCAATTACTTCAAATTGAGGTCCAGGCCTTCTTGCTTGCCCACCCGCCAGGGCCTCAGTGGGTTACTGGCCCATCCTGAAAGAACATGCCGTCTAGCAACTAGACCAGTTCATGGAGACACTCGTGGGACACTACAACCATCTGGTGTCCTAAAACATTGATGCAATGCCCCTCAGTCATCTGTTCCATCCACACTGTCCACACAAGTCACCACGGTTAAATGATGAACTTTGACAGATGAAGCAGGCGGTAAGGAGACTTGAAGGAAAATTGGCTCTAAATCTGAGCCACAGCAGAACAAAATGACCCTTTGTGATAAGTGGTGGGGACAGTGCATTTTTCTTCTCCTCCATCATGGTCTTTATATTGTCACATCCAGAAAAACTGTTGTGGATGGTGAACATTCTAACCAATTCAAAATGCCTTCTCCCAGTACCAAAGTCCAGCATTGCCTATTGCAAAAACCTTGCTTCTAACTTTGCAGGCAAGATGCTCTACGTTGGGATTGGTGTCACTGACCTTCTGAACCATTGCAACTAACTAACTGATAGGTATTCTCAGACCAGGAGGTTCTGAAGGCTCTAGGATAGTCCAATTTATGACATGAAAACTGGTCTCCTGTCTCTTACCATTGATGAACGGTATACCACATGTAGGGATGTGAATGGTTAACTGGTAAGAATCATCCTTACTGGGTAATGCTTACTGGTTATAGTTAGCCAGTAGCACGGCCTGCCAAGAGCAGCCCTCTTTACCATAGGTTGGGGCTGGGCCCATCACACCATGCCATGGGCGAGCTGGAGCCCCTCATTCCCTTCGTCCCTGTTTAAGTGGTTAGCCAGTTAAATATAACATTTAACTGGTAAACTGACTAAACGGGATTTTGCATCCCTAATTACATGTGTTTAAATATAAATATGTCATATATAAATGGTAACCTAGAGCTCCTAAGAGAATGCTACCGTGTGATAGCTCTTGTGAACTGAGGATACATAACATCAATTTTAAAGTTTTTTTCCCTTTTTTTCCCCTCCTTGTTTTGTAAAACTGGAGCAGTGCATAGAAGACAGCACAGATTGGTGAATTTCGTCCTTCATTTGCTAGCATGCAGCCACACAGCTATTGAGAGCAGTGACAACTAGAAGCAAAGTAATTTATCAGTGAAAACTCTTGACACATGCAGTCTTCTTCATGTCACTAACTCTTTGTTACTGTAAAAATATTAGCATGCAGTATGACTAATTTCATCATAGCTCCAGGTAAGAATGACCTGAGCCACTGACCAAGTCCTATACAATTAATAACTTACCTTAAACTTACTATATATTTTAGAAATATGCATCTGTGTATCTGTCTGTCTGTCCATTTGTTCAAGAACTCTTCCTAGAGAGCTAAGATTACCAAATTTGTTATGCACCTTCCTCACGTGACTTAAAGCAAGCTCAGGAGAAAGGGATATGGAATGGAGAGGTCTGATAGGAGGGACAGTTATGCTATGCAATGACCACAGGGGGGGCAACGAGTGCCGGGGACAGTTATACTGCAATGATCACAGGGGGGCCGCCGCATCAGTGAGAGAATTGCCAGCTGGGACCAGAGCGCTGCATGTTGCAGGTCACTGGCCATGGATGACTGGACCCTCTGCACCTAAGCCTCAGACCAAGCCCTCCCCCCCTTGCCCTGGGCCCCAGCACTAGACGGGAAGGAGCCCAGTTTTGCAGTGACCTCGTTGTCCCCCTCCACCTCCGGGGGAAGCAGGAGTCAAGGCAGGTGGTGGGAGGTGCAGGACACAGGCGAGGGGCTGGATGGTTGGGGGGGGGGTGCTTACTAGGGCCACCTGTGGCAGCGAGGATGGTGCTGCTGTGGCAACCTCTGAGGGATAGGTGGGGCTGTGCTGTCTGGCTGGCTGCTTCTCCCTGGGGGCCACAGCTACACTGCCTAGCTGCAGCCCTCCTGGGGAGAACCCTGGCCTGGGCAGTACCATTAAGATCATTCAGGGCTGAAAAAGGTCTGATCATGAATGCTAAATTTCTTATAGTACCCATTTTCAAGTTAATTTTAACTCCAACTGATTAAGGGATGAACTTGCAAAGTGTTAGAACATTCATCCTGTACTTAAAAAATAATTAGGGTAAATTTGAGGACGATACATTGCACCAATGTAGAGCAAACAGGCTGATTCTCCATGTTAAGGGGGAAAAAAATCAGCTCAGTCTTAATTAACTATGCAGTCACAAGCACTGCTGGTACAATATGCATAATGTCAAGAAACACCTTTCTATATACTTACCTGAATATTAAAAGCTGTTACCCAAGCTGCTGGCAAAATTTTCTATAACATGCAGCCCCCTAATGTGTAGTTGGTGCAGGTATAGAGATTGTGTGTATGTGCGTGTGTATATAAAATATTTACTGGCATCTAATAGCTTTTAAATAGTTCTTTTGGTAAACAGTTTTAGGTACTTAACCTTTACTCTTCCGCCATCAGTACAGAGTAGAGAGGATTTTTAAATAAGCAGTCATTATATGTGTGGATAAAAACCAGCCACTTTAAAACATCATATAAAATTATTTCTGTTCTACAAGTAACAGTTAGAATGGGTCTGGCTTTAATAAACGAGGGGGGAAAAAGAGAAAGCGAGCAGATGAAAAAACATTGCCGGTGAGGAAATTCTAATAGAAATTGGGTGATTCTGATTGTGAAATTTGGCAGTCTCTGGCATATATGAATGCACTCATTGTTGCTGGTTTTGATTAATGACAGTTGTACAATAGTGTGCTGACAGTCGCTGCCATGCAGACACATTTTTTTCTGATATGAAACACTGCTGAAAAAATGCAACCCAATCAGATTTGGCCCCCGGACAACATGTGCTATCATCACTGTACCGTGAATTGAGATTGATTGGTAACCAGCTGTGACAAAGTGGGGAAATGAAAAGAAAAGAAAAGAAAAAGAAAAGAAAACTGTGACAAAACCATTACCATCTGTTTGACCAAATAATGAATAAAACAAAACAAATTAATCTACAATGCTTAAAAATAGCTAATATATTGAGGTTACCCCCATGCAGTAGTTTGAATGTAAAAAAAATCAAAACTCTTGAGTTAAATTATTTTTCTTCACTGCTAATGAATTTGCCCCATTTTTTGAAACTTAGTTTGGTATTTGTTCAGTACCCAGACATCTCTCTGCACTTAACAAATACTAAAAGGGAATATACTGGAAAAGTGTGAAAGTTTTGACAAATCAAATGTTGCATAGGTGATTGTTAAAAATGAAGAGTTTTGGATTTGCTATTTTCTATTTCATTAAAGTGTATAAATATACACAGTACTATACAAAACACATTGAAGGCCAGATTTCCAAAAATGTCCATGCAATTAAGCACAGAATATACTCATGTGCTTACATGCCTACTTTGCATGCACAATTAGCACAACTGTGTCTGCAGCTGCAGTCATTACACTCATAGAAGGCCTGGTAAATGTCTAACTGGTGATGTGAGTGTGCATTTTCTGTGACTGCATATTCAGTCATTGTAACTGTGAATGCAGATTAGATTCATCAAAGGGCATGAATTTCCGCATTCATAAAGTTCTGCAAACTTGACCCATATAACATTAAGGTTTCTTCAGAAAGCAGTGTACAAAAGGAAGGACCAGATTTCTCACTGGTGCAAATTGGTGAAACTTGAATTGATTTAAGTCACAACAGTTTATGCCATCTGCAGATTTTCCTCCAAAGTATGTTTAAGCCATTATTTTTTATTAGAAAGAGAGTTTGTGTGCAGATGTCTTGTAGCTACCACAAAAAGTGAGATACTATGCTTCATTTTATAAGTTTTCAGTTTGTCAGGCAAATTAAAAAACAAAACAGAAAAGTTCCAAGATAATGACGTTATTTTATAATGGAAAGCATTAGGCAATATAAAGATTGCTACTAGATCATCCTGTAATAAACATTTTCTATTTTGCAGTAACTTTGGTAGTATTTTTATGTTTAAATGTGTTGATTTAAGTAGGGCCATACCAAGTTAATAGTCCACAGGCATAGGATTTTTAAAATAATCAATTCCACATTTTCAGATGTTTCACCTTGATCAGTTGGTCCACTAGCCCTCACACCGGGAGTGCCAATCACAACATGACATTCATATTGTTCTTCACCCTTTCTCTTGCCAGGCTATCTGTGCCACCAGACAGCTGATCAGCATAGTGCACCACAGTTCAGAACCCCTGAACGATTCCCCGCTCTCTGCTGCACAAGTAGCTGGCATTAATACCCTTACGTTTGCACTGCTGGGAGTGTCACTTCCTTCAGAGCTTTAATGGCACTTGCAGCAGCAAAGACGTGGGGGTTGCAGATTATAGGGAGTCGTCGCTTTTTGGGGGGGGGGGGCAGAGACTTTCCCTCCATAGCATATCCAAGGCCCCTTTAATTCCTGAGTGTTTGATCTGGAGTCAGAGAGAGGCAGATCTGGAGATGCCCTAGCTGGGGGTTCCTAGTGTGCACCAAGCTATTCTCAGGGCTGGGTCAGACCCAGTGTTCCCGGTAAGCTGAGCACTTGAGTGGCCACACAGGAGAGATTCAGGTATTGCCCAGCTGATTAGCAAAGCGCCCACAGCATGTGTTTCTACTGGTGAAGCACATCCACACAAGCCTTGGGGCATATACAAAAATTTATTCCACACATGGATGGAAAAAAAAAATTGAGGGAACACTGGCCAGCCGCACCTCTGGGAACGTGCCCTGTGGCTGCTGGCTGGGAGCTCAGCTCTGAAGGCAGCTCAAAAGCGTATATAGAAAAGATGCATGTAGGCTTACAAAAAGACACTTTAAAACATCACATACAATTATTCCTACTCTAAAAAGTTACAGTTAGAATATCTTTAATACGTCCGAAAAGAAAGAGAAAGTGAGCAGATGAAAACACATTTCTGGAAAGGAAATCCTAATAGAAATTGGGTGGTTCTGATTGTGAAATTGTGCAGTTCTCTGGCATCTATAAATGCATTCATTGCTGGCTTTGATAAATGACAGCTGTACAATAGTAGTTCCTATACACTTTAAATTATATATACGATACCTTTATGTATCTTTGAGCCTGGGATCCCAGCTGTTGGTGTGGTTTTGAGATGCAGTGAGTAAATGGCAGCCTGATGCATACAGTGGCTACCTCCCTGTACACTCCCTTTACCCTGGGCATGACCCCTACTACCAGTGTCAGGGTAGAGGCACATTATAGGATCTGCGATGCTGTCCCTGTATCTCCTAGAATTCACCATGCTAGGGAAATCCTCAGACAGCTATTTAAAAGGGCTTCAACCAGGCAGGCCAGGTGAAACTGTCAAGGTATGACCCAGGATCTGGCAAGGGACAGAGCTAAGTGGCATAATTTATTATTCACATCTGCTATTGGCACCTTAGATACTTGGAAAGAATTTTTGGCCTCATCTAAAAACATTTATGGTGTTCTACCAATACATTTTTACAATTAAAGTACCATTTTCAGCATTAATTGCAGCAATATAAAGTACAAAACCACATGCTCACTTTGCCTTTAACCAGCACATGCTTTTGGCATCCTATATTACTTTAACATATATCAGTATTGCCTGAAATAAGTTAAAATAACATATAACTAACAGTTACATTCATTGTGCAAAACTGCTTTAAGCTCTGAAATAATGTGTGTTGTGTGCAAAGAAGTCTGATTTTCCCCCACTTCTTAGAATGCAATGCATTCTTTTGTTATTGATATTTATACAGTGCCATTAGTCACTCACACATACGTATGTATGTACGCATCCCTGAGAACTCAAAATCTAAATAAGACAAAATTCACATTGATGGTTATAGATAAAAAAGAAGGATAATCCATAGCAAAAGACAACAAAAATTAAGGTGCTGAGAAAGGACATGAGGAGGAGAGTGAAGATACCACATTTTTTTCTACAAAGAAGTCCTCTAACAGATAGATACTGAAGTAAAGTTGTAGCATTAAAACATACACAAAGGACAAAATGTTTAGGTTTGACTAAATGGCTGAGGAGGGCTTATTAATAGGATAGTGAGTCATCCTCCTCAAGTACAGATAAGGTCAATAATAACTGGAAATTGTTACTACCTGATGACCATGTGAAACAGCTTTGTGGTCTCACTTCAGTTCCTAACAGACACTTCTCCATGCCACAAAAATCGGAATCAGTTGTCACCTTTGCTGGCAGACAAAGCTAAGAGTCCACATGGAGAGTGGTGATATAAATGTCCCCAGGGCCTAACAAATATATTTGAACATATAATTCTCCATGCCAGTTCTTTATAGGTATGTGTACGCTGCAGCAGGGAGTGAGTCAGACTTGTGATAGTGGGGCTCACGCTACCATATTAAAATAGATGTATGAATATTGCGGCTCCATCAGAGGTTCGGCCTAGCTACCCGTAAATCTCCTCAGACACAAGGGTAGCCCATGCTTCCCCAGGTTCTGCAAGATCCACATAGCTATTTTTAGAACGCTAGAATGGGCCCCAGTACCATAATTCTGTTTATCAGGCCTGGAAGGCTCACTCTCAGCTGTAGCTTATACCCATAATGAATTGGCATGGAGACCTACCCTCCTAGCTCTGAAATGCTTTTTACATCAGAGCTGAAATGTATTTGTCAGGCACTGGGGACATTACTGCTGCCCATGTCGTAATTCATCTGTCAACACAAGACTCTCAAGTCTCAGGGCTGTCAATCTAGCACTTTTCACAGTCACAAAATTCACTTTAAAGAAAGGGGGAAATACTACTTTATGTTCATTCCTGCTTATAAATGTTTTTTTTAAGGGTACAGCAAATGGCTAGAATCCAATAACTAAGCTTGAGCCAAGATCAACATCTTGAATTCACTCTACATGATTTTATACAGCTAAAAGAGGTGTTTTTTTTTTTTTTAAGAAATCCATACATGATGCTTGTTAACATTTTGAAATGATCAGAATTTGTGTTGACTGGTCCATGCTTCTTTGCCTTAAGCATGATGATTAACCATGGTAGTCTTGTCAGTGAAATTAATAGAAATATTTTCTAAATTCTATTGTAAATAAATAACAAAGCGTGACATGGTCAGTAAAGAGGAAATCATGCTAATGTTCTAATTTAAGCATTTTTGATGTTACAGTTGAACTCAAAATCATGTTACTGAAACCCGTTGTTTCACTGTTGTTGAACTGTTCTCATCATAAAACCTAACAACAGAAGCTGGCGTGTCAGAGGTTTGTTGGTTCTTACAGTATAAAAAGTCTTGTACAGTGGTTTCATGCACAACCTCTGATTTCTTCTAAGAAGAATTTATCTTTCATATCCTTTACAGGGAGGGAATACACTGAAAATGAGAGAGGAAAATCTCTGTGTCCCTTACCTTCCCAACAGTACCAATGAGCTGGTGGTTATTGGCCCTAATTCCTATTTCTGTTTGTGGAAGATTCATCTTATTTCCCATTCCCAGCTTTTCTGAAAGTGTTTCCATGCAATTTTTTCACACTTTTTAAAAAAAACATACATTAGTTAATCCAAACATAGTAATTATTTATCAGAAACCAAAATTACTTTATAGTCTTGAAAGAGGGTAGTACATGAAAAAAAAAACAGGTTTCCTTAGCCTGAACTCTGAGAAACTGCTCAACATTTCCAATTTTTTTAAGCAAATGTTAAAAACAATGTAATTACCAAGCTTTTTATTTGGCACACCCAAAATTTTCCAATATTACAGAGGGTGATAGAGTGGAACAGGTCATATTCAGAATTTTTAATTTGAATGCAAATCTAAATCATAGAGTTTCAACCGCATTTCTTTATTATGCAATAACACACAGAAAAGTTTAAAGAACGAATCAGTGCTTCAAGTGAATAGTATTGGACTGGGGCACTGTTCCAGAACTTTATTAAGTCAATAGAATTTCAGAATTCGATAATTAAAACAAAAAATTAAAAGGTGGAAAAAATCAAAATTCATCTGTGACCAACCATCAGTGGGGAGCCTGCATGTGCTCCACAGATCACCAGCTGAATGTGGGAAAATGTGAGCATTTCTGGACTAAATTACTAGTCAAAAAGGTTCCTTTAAGTTCATAGTCACGTGATTGTAAAGAAATTCTTCCAAACTTGAACCACATTGATGCAGGATTGTCTTCATGAATATGCAAACAGAGAACTGGCCCTAATAAAGCTTCTGAGAGCTGTCAACTTCCTTCCTCAACTCACTGGAGAGGTGTTGACTTCTAAATGCAAAGGAGAGGGGGAATCCTTAGGGGAAGGGCCAACATGAGAGAGTGCGCTGGTGAGGTGCACCACCATGATAGTTGGTCAGAATTATATACAAGCATACACATCCCCAGTTTTAAATGACTTTATGGGAAAAACCTCTTCACTTGCTTTAGGATAGCAGCAAATAAACATGTTTGTACTTACTTTTGGTCTGATAGGCTGTATGAAATATTTACCATTTATGTTATAGTTCACCATGTATCAGTCATGTGCTGTATTTAACTCTGAACAGCAACATTCCCTGGAAAGTGTCTCTGATCTCTTCAGTTGCACATAAGTATGCAGGTGGTACATTAAACCTCTTTCTTTTACTATCTCGCTTTGACAAGCTATTTAACACATCCTGTTTTGTCCCCTATGCTCCTCATAAAGGGAGTCAGTCTCTCCTTGATGGTTAGTTTAGGAAGCAAAATGCTGAGAATGGAAAACACTATAGAAGTAAGGTGATATAGTGTGAGTGCTACAGTTAATATGACAAACCTTTCCCCTGATTCCTTTATTTAGTACGGTTAATTGTTATTAATTGGAATAGAAAATTGCTGATGTAACCAAAGATGAGACCCATCACACCATTAAAATGCAGTCTTTCCTCTAATTAATTTTCAGTACACATTAGACTGCATTTTGTTACAATCTGCACCAAGATTAACTCGACCAAAGCACTCAGCACTATAGTGTTATTAACTCATATTTCATTGAAAGGTCATTCTCTCCTTGGTTGTATCTAGAGGAGGCTGCAATTAAACACCAAACTGTTCCATCCACAAAATAGATATGTTGTTATGTAGTGCTTCTTTTATACAACAGAATTCACAATGACACAATTTCATACCTACTTATTGAAACAGCTTGTAAGGCCTGATCCTGATAGATGTTTGAATCAAAGGTAAATGTAAGTGCTGTGGATCAAATGCAAGTGTTTGGATCAGGCCCGACCTAAATCCTTTTTAGAACTGAACATTTCTGACTTGTATTCATTTAAAAAAATGATACAAGCCTTATTTGAAACTCTTTCTGAAAAGACCTACTACTGTAGTCACTAAAGAGCTGATTTTTAAAATCCAATCTTGTACCTGCAGTTTTGTGCCTATAGAAATCACCAGGGCCAACCCATCCTAGAAACTAGATCTCTGCCTAACAATGCATGAAAAGCAGAAATCTGACTAATGGAATTTATGCCCACAGAGTATATATGAAATTATTTGCCAAGCAATAAAAAATATACTAGATTTAAAAGTGTGTCAGAGCTACCTCTAAAGCATGAGCTTTATACCTGAGGACAAAATGTAACCAAATTCATACTTGAACAAAATGAGAACTTCTAATTATGACTAAACTCTCACTTGTGACTAAAATTGGTACTTATATTGTTCTCGCTTCATCAAATTAAATATAAAATCAAATCAAAATCAATGCTTAATCAAATTAAATATAAAATAGGAGATTTGAATGACTTTCTTTACTTATACCCACAAGTGATTATCCTTTGACAACTAGTGAATGTTTTTTCCAAAATAATGTTTAAAATGAACACTGTCAATTCAAAATAAATAACAATGTCTGTTTTTTATGATTTTCTCTGCTGTGTATCATATAATAATCCTCAATCTCATAACACTTAGTAATGCACTTTTTGTAAATTACCTATCACTTTAATTCTGAAGTATAACTTAAGGTTTCCCTGTCTACCTTCTTCCATTGTGTGGATGGTGTAAAAACAAAACATTTTCTGCTGGTGCAGTTGCCACTTTTCATTCCTTAGTACAATGTTCATCTAATCAGACAGCATCTATAAATGCCACTTACAAGTGTAAGTCGTAATTTCATTAAAGATGTATTTACAGATCTCAACCAGCTGTTCTGGGCTGGGATAAAAAAAATCCATGTGACTGCTACTTAAGACATATTTAAGGCAACTGATAAATACATTCTCTGAGGTAGCCTTACTGTCATGAAGAGCTGGCACTGCTATCTTCTGTGTAAAAGGTTTAAACAGTTATTATGGCATGTCATAAATTTTAACTTGTAATTGCAAATCTCTTCACTTCCTCAAGAAAAAAAAAAAGTCCCGTATTACTTGCTACATAATTACAGGCTATGCAGCTGCTCTCTTAGACTTTACTAGAAAATTTGAGGACATGAAACAACACTGCACAAACTCTATTCAAATGTTATTAAATAGAAAGCCAAAGAAATGTCCCCCCACCGAAGAATTTCAAAAAATAACAATGCCCCCCTTCCTGTTCTAAGGATTAAAACAAGCAGAGTCATGATTTAAGTAAGGCCATATTTGGTTAGAGGTCTTAACTGTTACTGCCCATTTCTTAGGAGTAAGTCAGTCCTATTTACACTGAGCATGGACCAAGGAGAAAACTGGACATACTGATCTTTTAAAAAAATGCTATGTCCTAGTCCCTCTGTCTACCATAGCTACTTTGACATCTTTTGTCCTCAGTTGCTCTGATATCATCTTTGTCCTGTCTACCTGTATCATCATTTATATGTCAAGCCAACTTTATTCTTGAGGTAGTGAACCTAATATTTTAGCTAAGGGCATTAGGCTAGTGGCTCCACAATCTCCTGTTCACCTTCAGCAGTTTGACACAAGTCATAGTTGATTAAATATTCCTCTAGCCTCAACGCAGGTGGTAGCTACAGACTGATGTAGAATTTTTAGAGCAATTAAAATAAAATATACACCATGTGCCTCTATCCTTGACCACAATGCATTTCAGTCTTGAGTCATTGATTCAAAATGGACAGCCTCCGTAATGAAGCTTAACGCATCCCAGAGTTCAGAGTGTACTATTATCTTCCCTGTTGGCTTAGTATCAACATTTGTAATATAGGGAATTGTTAATTTAGTGGGTGTAGTTTGTGCTCTACAAAAGACTATAAATGCTGCAGAACTCTGTTGTTATATAATTAAAACAATGTAAGAAACATGGGATAATGTGGCTATAGATAGCAATATTATCACATAAAATGTGCATATGAAGAGCTTTCTTAATTCATGGCCAGTTTCTTTGGAAACAAATACCGTGTGCTGTAACTATACGTGGTTAATAAAGATGAACCAGGCACCAAAACCTTTACCTATTTTCCTTGCAGTACCTGCTTCAAAGTTTTAAATAATAAAGCCTATCTAAAATACATACATGTCTTCTTATTTCTATAGTATCTGAACATCTCACAGTCTTTGTTTTACCCTCACAATGTTATTACCCTCACAATGCTATTGCCTCCCCCAAATGCTATGATCTCAATTTTACAGACGATAATCAATTAGAGAGCTGCTAAATGCTTATTTAAAAAAACAAAGATGTTTATGCACCTAATGAGGTGGGTTGCTGCCTAATGAGATTTTCAAAAGCATCTAAGTGATTTGCAAAACTCCAATAAGAAATCTGTGGTTGAACAGGGACTTGTATCCAGGTCCCCAAAGTTCCAGTCTAGTGCTCTGACCACTTCATTACCATTCATTTCTAAGAACTTCTCAAAATAAAACTGTGACGTTGACTGAAATATGACCATACAGATCAGTGTTGCAACCACTGTTATATATTTGCAACAAATTGTGTACCAAATGAGGTGTTATGATTATGCAGTTTGAATTCATACATCATTTTTGTATGTGAAGTTATGAGCTTTGGGAATGTACTTGTATTTCGATGCGGTTTATTCTAAGTAGCACCAGTGAGGCATTTGAATAGCCTATTGTGAAGGGACTATTCCAGTTGAATAGAAGCACTTGACTTACAATGGGCATGAGGAAGTGCCAATCCATATCTGATGAGCCTTCCTGCGAATGTTCAGACTAGCGTGGGGGCAATGGCGTCTACCTGCAAAGAACAGAGTCATGCATGGACAGGTGATTTGCCCATGTAATGACTTATGTAACTGGACACCACCATCTTGTTGCTGTACTTTCCCACAGCCAGAACAATGGTATTTCTTCCACATAGGAAAAGATATAAAAGGCCCTGGGGACTCCACCATTTTCTCTCTTTCTTGCTCGTGCCTCTGGACTATGGGCTTATACCAATGGTGGTATAGGTCTTTCCAATTATGTGGAAGTAACAAAGGAAATAAGGTCTTTCCAATGATGTGGAAGTAACAAGAGACTTGACTTGAGCCAGAAATTTATCTTAACAACTCTTCAAGCCTGAACCAAGAACTTTGTAATTGTTGTATGTATATGATTCCTTTAATAATTCTAACTATAACTTTTCTTTCTTTTTTACAAATAAATCTAAGTTTCATAGGGATTTCTGTTCCATAACCACACAGACACTTCTGAAAATTCTATCAGAGAAAACACTCCAGACATCCAACTCTGAAAAATCATCTTCCTATAAAATACCAATCCACACTTTATAATTCTATTCAAATTCATTTTTAAAATAACATCATTCATTTATTTTTTGCAAATGGGAATCTGAACAAAAAATGCTAGATTACAACTTTCTTATTACTATAACTTTAAAATACTCAAGTTTCTTCTGAAGTTATGAGCAGCTTGTTTTTCATAATCAATCCAGCTGCAACTTGAGAAACACATTGTTCACAAAAGGAGCTTTATAATTAAAACTATAATAGCAAGGTTTCTGAGGAACTGAAGTATTTTTCAATTACTATGCAATACAAAGTTTGGTGTTGAAATAGCTATATAATTTGACTAATATCTCCTAAGTACAATATGTGATTATGTTTCCCCCACTGTTAGGTTTCTCAATAAACAAAGTTTAAAGAAGAATTTACATTGAGAGAGAGAGAAAAAAAATTAAGATTCTTATAAGCTAATATCCTGATCTTGCACATTACTTTGTACAATTGCTTCAAACTAGGTGCTCATTGAAGAATCAGGGCCTAACCCTCTCTATAGCAAAATTCATGTTTTAGCATCATTGAAATAGAAACTTTTGAAAGCTGGAATTGCTAAACCTTTAGTAAACCTTTAACGCTAGTTACCATAGTGGGCACCTCCTATAATCCTGCCATTGTAATCCTGGGATGAAACGAAGAGGAAAATGTTATTTAGAAACAGAATATACACTAACATTAGGCAGCTGCACAAAGAATGTCATCAGCTGTGGAAATAGGAAATTGACACTCTAAGCTGTAAGACAAATAGATGGATGAAGCATCTGCTCAGAGGAGATTTTATTTATGTAATAAATGCAAAGGGAAAACTTTCTGGAGGATTTATACTGAAGTGTAGATGTAATGTGCTTATAACAGATGTGCTTTAAAAGTAGTGAGTTAGCTTCATTTTCTCTTTTTAAAAAATCTCCCATTCAGTCAAAGAGAAAATACTCAGAAGTTCTCTTCACTTCAACTGACAGAGCTGTCTTGCTGTCACTTACCCATCTTTTAGACATTCATTTGGTTTACAGCTAGATAAATATCTTTGCCCACACTGAACAAATACATATAGTAAAAGCTATTATTTTAGATTACTCCAAATTCTGCTGCTTAAATAAAACCCAATTCAAATTGTTGTAGAGTCCCAAGTACACTTTGAATGATGAAGACATCATTTTCAGCTTTTGTTTATATAAATGGTAGATTTCTCCTCCCTTTACCCAGCTCTTAAAAGAAGCTGAGTGGTCATAAAATGTCCTAGAGTGAAATAACTAGAAACTAAAGTAATCTGCTTATTCAGTGAACATGTAAAACACAGGAAGGGGTAATAAAAAATGCCACACACCCACATAAATAGAGAAATTGATGGGTTCAGTGGTGAAGGGAAACAGTTCCAGCAGCAAGGGAGGGAGACGCATGTCAAGGGACAATAGATTGCACCTCCCCCTGGAAGCTTCTGGAATATACTGGCCACCTAGGGAGTGGAAGGTGCTGATTGGCCAGCATTCCCCTGCTCTAGGATTTAATCCGGGGTGGGGGGATTAAACAAGAAATGTGAATCTGGCTGGACAGATGCTGTAGGTCTAGCTGTTCACAAGCTTAGCAGATCAGGAAGGAATTTTTTTCTCCTATGGGCCTTCCTCATAGCACCTTCATGACACAGTGGGCCAAGTAAGAAGGTACTTAGTACATAACTGAGGTTCTGGGATGGAATTGTTTATTCATTGCAACTTGTGCCAGTTGCCAGAGTCACTAATTAATGGTTCCCAGAAGTAAAAATCCTGAGATTTTGGGGATGAGCTTTGGGCTCCTGTGTTAGGATCAGACCTTGTAGCCATACTACGTGCTCTGTCTCTGTGTGTGGGGGTGGTGGTAGAGGGTGCTAAGTGCCAGAGAGAGCTGACTCTTCTTGAGGGTAGACTGAGGAGAGCTTGCTTGGCTTTATGGGTTACATGGTAAGAAGCTCTGCAACCTCCCCCATCCCCTGTAGAATCAAATAAATGTCTGCTATAGAAGAGTAGGAGTGGTAGGCGGGTAGCCTCCTGTGAGTTGAAGTTGTGACCTGCTGTTTAATTTCACACATGTGTCTGTCCTCATTTTGCAGCTGTATCCACATCAAGTCTTCCCTGTACTGTCTCACCAATGTATCTCAGTCCTGACCTAAAGAATTTGGGTCAAATCTCCAGCAGGTGTAAATCATTCTGGATCTGTTTACTTCAGTCAAGCTATGTCAGCAAGGAGGTGGGAGGGAAGGATGCTCTAGTTCTCTCTCTAGAGAGAACAACTTTCATGCCCTTCAAATCCTCAGCTTTCCTGATAAGACTGCTAGCAAGTGTCAGCCTGCTAGCATGACATTGATCACAGGGGGGAAAAAAAGGAATGGCTGCTTCTAAACCAAAGGACTCAACCAACATAGTTAAAGAAAGACTGGCATTAATTAAATTACTGGCAATCAAATAAACTAAAAACTGGCTCATTGGTAGAGCTCACAAAGCAATTTTAAATGAGGGATCATCATCGAGTAGGTATATTTCTAATGGGGTCACACAGAGATTGGATCTTTGCAGTATATTATATACTAGCTTTATCAGTGACCTGGAAGAAAACAAAATCATTACTAAAAACAATAGGGAGTCCTGTGGATTTGTGTTAAAATTAAAACTGAATAAGGACTCACAATGATTATCTTACTACAGGTTGCACCTCCAAATACCAGCACTCTCTGGTTCGGCAATATCGGTGTTCTGGCAGGACCATGGATGCTCCTGGACCAGAGATCCCAGGAGCCTAATGGCAGGAGGGCCAGCTGGGGATGAGGGCAGCAGGGCTGGTAGCCTGGCTAGAGCAGCGAAGGGCCATTGGCTTTACAGTAATAACAATGTTTAAAAAAAAACACTTGAACACAATAGATTTCCTAAGCACAATGAAACAAAATGCAAAACCAAAACAGCATCTTGGTCTGCTCAAACATCAAAATCCCAATTTTGATATAAAGATTCCAATCATAAGCTTCACTAATGGTACTTCTCACACTAGATATACATACACTTGTTATTGCATTTAGAACAAAAGCTCATCTAAAATCTTCCTTTATCTTAAACTGCAAAGTGACATGTGTAAACAACAGGGTTATTTGTCCTGTTCTATTTATGTTATTTTTGGAGGAATGGGGAGAATAAAAGACCAATATTTCAATTACTACATAGGGCTCGTCTAGACTACGGGCAAGAGTCGAAAGAGGATATGAAAATTCTGCAGGAATTTGCATATCTTCTTCTGATCTCACTTTTGAAAGTGGAGCTTTCAAAAGTGAAAGTAGTTTCGACGTGGCTTTTTGGCGAACTCCCCTTCCCCTTGTCAAAAAGCCGCTTTTCCTCAAAAAAATGAGGTTTACGCGGCTTTTCAACGGGGGGGGAGGAGGGGCTCACCGAAAAAGCCGCATCTAAACTACTTTCACTTTCGAAAGTGAGACCGGAAGAAGATATGCAAATTCCCACTGAATTTGCATATCCTCTTTCTAATCTTCCCCGTAGTCTAGACATAGCCTAAGAGTATTGTTGCCACTTTGAGTTGCTACCACTGGCTTCAGTGACCAGTGCACAATAGAAAACACTATAGCTGGCAACAGCATTTGCAGGATCAGTTCCTAAAATAATAGATATTTATTAATATTAGATAAAATACATTTCAATATATTCAAAATCTATTATATCACATTAGTTTTGATGTCATGATACTTCACTAGTCTGAATTTTATAGGTAGGCAGAAACAAATTCCAGTGAACACATTTTTGAAAAACAGCATTATTATTATTATTATTATTATTATTAAGCCACATATTAAGTATTTCAAAATCCAGAAAATAGAAGTTCTTTGTCAATGTGAAATCTTTATCAAACTTAGCAGTTAAAGCAACAAGATGAGCAGGTTTCTACATGTGGATTGTGAGTCAAGTAGATAATGAAAGAACAGTAGACTGGTCATACCCTTCAATCCAAGAGCAGCAAAATCTTGGGATTACTAAATATGTGTCCAGGAAGAGACAATGGTGGATAAATAGATCCCTTTTAGTATTGTGATGTTGGATGACCAATTTGAGACATCTTAATGGAGTCTGATTTTCAGAGGGCAGTTGCTGAGCATTTTCTAAAGATCAGGCATCTGTAAGTTACCGTAAATTAAGCACAAAGAAATTGAGACTCACAAAAGCTACGTCTACAGTAAGAACTAGAGCTCTGCTTCTGCTCATGTACATGTATAGATGGTAACTTGATGAGAACTAGTGCAAGTATAAATAGTAGTGTCACTATAATAGCATAAGGAGAACAGAAATGGAGGCACATTTGAGCAGTACAGAGCATGCTCCCACGAGTTTCAGAAGTTATGTCTCCGCTAATTCTTGTTGAGCTACCACATTTATGTGCATATAAACAGGGGAATGAGACCCTGACCTCATAGTTTAGGCATCGTGAGAATCACTTTTGATAGTCACTTTGATCACCACATGAGGGTGTTAAGAGGCCTTCAGTGTGCCAACGCGAGGTCGAGGGGTGGAGGGATAAGTAAAGTTTATCAGACAAAATGTTTTTGCTACCTTTCACAACATCTTTTGTAAACACAAGCTCATATGGGGCATAATGGAGCAAGACACAGAAAAAACAGAACTGTAATTATTAATACTTCAGAAAAAACAAAACACTTAGTAAATCAAGGTCCTTTTTCAGCAGAAAGTACTATTCTATTGACTAGATATGTGCTTATAAAACACATTTAAATGTTTCTGTGCCACTTTTCATGTCACTTTACCTGTCTATATACACAATGTTTTAAGAAGAATGATAAAAGACAATATGAGTATGACTCGGTATATTGTTTATGTGGGAGATGAACAAAAGGTTAGATGATGAATGCAAACTACCGTTAACATTATTTCTAATTATATATCAACAACATATCATAAAACAACTAATTTCTGATCAAACATTTTACCATTGCTGGAAATATAAATACTGCTTTTTGTTTGTGCTTGATCAGGTAAGGAGGAACGCTTGGTTGTTGAATATGACTGCTTCTGCTGGTTTCCCTCCCAATGAGGAGCTTTGCAATTAATTTCAATGGGAGCACCCTTACTGAATGTGCTCACAGCTGGAGTAATTTTCCTTCATATTTGCTCAGTTCTCTCCAATTGTAGTATATAAATTTAGTATATTAACATTCACCTATGATTTAATAACTATCTTTTCAAGGTGTGGCCTTATTTTTCCCTTGCACTGGGGAAATATATGTTTTCAATTTAAACTAACTCTGTTGTGTGAGTTGCTCCTGTGTTTCCTCCTGCCAGGACATCTGTTACTAATGACTGGCCCCTCTTAACTTTTTTTCCCTACTTCTGGCATTTTGTTGTTTACTTTCCAAAATATTTCAGAAAAGAAAGACTTAGTTTCCAGCCTCAAACCATTGCATAAGACTGGAGAAGAGCCAGCAAACCCTTCCAGTCTTATTTTATGCTTTCAAACTACAGCTTCCAAGTGGTATGTAAGCACTCTGGTCAATTTGCTCCTTCTAGAGCATCTGTAAATTATTCTCTGGACTGTCAGCTTTCTAAAGTATTTACCACTCTTGTTTGTGAAGGTTCATCAGACACGTTCTTCAAGTGAAGTGAATGGCCAAGTTGACAAAATAACTCTCTACCACTCCTCTCCCCAAGACCCTCTTACTTGGGTGATTGTACCTCAAGTGGTTTTCCTTAGTCCACCAGCTCAGGAGCACATGTTACATGCTGTCAAGGCTGTTCCCCACTCTGGGATGACAAATGCAGAAGTGGGGGCCCGCAAGAGAAACCGAAAACCTTGTCTTTACAGGCTTTGGTACAAAAACTTCCTTCCCAAATCCTAATACCTGGATTTTGGAGAAATCTGCTGCCACCACCCAAGTAATTCCAAGAAAACCAGGGAAGAGATCACTTGGGAAACCGCCTCCCTAAGGTAAAACTCTCCCCTGCCCCAACCTCTGTTTTACTTGGAGTTGGGAAAACCAGGAAGGGATTGACAGACAACAATGGACTCTTCCCTTGTAGTTAGGCACTGAGTCCAAGGACACACCAATCAACCAATTCTGGTTAATTAGAAAAAAAAACTTTTATTATCAAAACAAAACTACAGTTGCAAGCATGGTAAAGTGGCTAGATGGAAAGGGCCACCAATTGATATACTCAGGGAAAAATCCCTGGGTGAAAACTTAGTTATAAAGAAAGACCAAACACTTAACCAGCTCAGACATCAGTTCCAAATTCCCAAACCAGGAAAAACAACAAAATCCTGATGGACTATCTAAACTTTGCCCTACTTACATATTGTAAGAAGTCTATTCTTGGAGAGAGATGGGCATCCCATCTCCTTCAGTCTTGGAAGAAACTGCTCTAAATCTCAAACAAAGAAACAGAGAGAAAAACTCCCCTTTTCCTGTTTGAAATTCCTACCTTCATTGTTATTGGCTGACCACCCGATACCTGGCTAGGTACAGGAGACATAGTTAACCCCTTAGTCACCAGGTGCTGGTCAGCACTCCTGATTATGATACATGCTAATATGACCAACGGGCAATAAACATCCTTAGCTATTATATCTAATTAATGGGGTTTTACATTAGAGAATAAAGCAATCAAGGTTAACCAGAGAAGAGAGGCTGACAATGAGAATAAGAATGGTCACTCTTACCTTCCTCTTGGCAAATCCACATCATCCTTCTTCCACCGGACTGTTGGCTGGGGATCCCCCTGGACCTGACATCGGAATTCTACTGCCTCTTCCTCCAGAACAACTTGGTTAATTGGTCTCCTTAGAAACGTGGGTCGTTCTTGAAAGAGATTTTAAAATGGCATGCAGTGAGTTGGATTTTAAAATGGCATAGATATAGATGAATTGATAATGATGAGATTGATGATAATGTACACAGATGTTATCAATTGTTGAGAACAAAGAAGGAAAGTCAGTGGCTGGCACAACATATTCTGCATAAAACATAAAAACTGCATGCCACAAGGGCAGCAAAACTATATAATCAGCTTCCACATATGAAGTAGTTTAACAAAGAGAACAAATATTTTAACTGCATCAGCTTTAGTCCCAAATATGCAATATCAGGCTACAAAATACTAAGTATATGATTATTTGCTTCACTGAGCCACCAGTCAAAGAGGGCAAGCAAAAAAAATCCCATATTTGCATAATTTCACAATAGCCACACAGTTAAAATGTATTCCCTCTACTCTGAGTAGTATACAGACAGTTTGTGGGAAATGAGAATCAGAAAATGGGGCAGGAAAGTGGGGTCACTACCCTCCCTTTCTGCCTAATGCCACAGAGTGGGGCCAGTGTGCCAGGATCAGTAATACTTTAACAGATGGAACAGATTGCCTCCCTCCACCCCCACCATGTACAAGGAGTAGCACAGACAAAGATTCATAGAATCACAGAAATGTAGGATTGAAAGGGAACTCAAGAAGTCATCAAATCCAGCTCCTTGGTCTGATGCAGGGCCAAATAAACCTAGACCATCCCTGATAGGGTATAGAACGAACACTGATGAGGAAGCCACAGAAATGTTCTGTGTATGGGTGTAGAGAGGAAACTGTAATGAGCCAGAGGGAGAGATCACCCCAGAGGAAACAGCTGAAATGTCACCTGAAGCTGCAAGTACTCCAATCAAGTACTCCCAGTCACAAGATCACAATGCCCAGTTATGCAGGGAATGCATCAAACTCCCAGTTAGCCTGACAGAGTGAGCCTGATTCAGCTACCCACACAGAACTTCTAGAAAATGGCTACTCTTACAGCTATTAAGTAACAAGGTAGTGTGAAGCCCTTTCCCCCACTGAATTGGCTTTGGGAAGAAGCTATTATCAGGTGCATTATCACATTTTTTTCCTTTCAATCCATCATTAGAAGAGGCATGAAAAGGGCCACTAAGAGGCAGGGTCCGTCCCCCCCTTGCAAGAACTAAGAAACTGGAGCCTGAACATAAGCTTCCAACTGTAGGTAAGTGGGGGTAATCTGCATCTCTCACCTTCTGGGATAAAAACTTAACAGAACTCTTTTACACCATCTCTGACAGGTGTTCATCTAACTCATTCATTAAAAACATCTAGTGACAGTGATTCCACCACCTTTTCTGATGACCTATTCCAGTGCTTAAACGTCCTTATAGCTGGAAAGTTTTTACTAATGTCTAACCTGCATCTCCCCTGCTGAAGATTAAGACCATTACTTCTTGTCCTACCTTCAGTGGACATGAAGAACAACTGATCACCATCCTCTTATTACAATCCTTAAACATGTTTGAAGACTTACCAACCCCTTCCTGCCTCAGTCTTCTTATCTCAAGATTACACAAGTCCAGTTTTTCTTAATCTTTCCTCATAAGTCAGGTTTTCTAAACCTTTTATCTTTTATGTTGCTTTTCCCTAGTGTCTGTCTGAGTACTCATCCTTGCTTCACGCCATTCCATATGCATGGTGTGTTTTGAAACCTACAGTTTAGCCATAAGAATATATGACTTGCCAAGCAATATAAGACTAATAGGCTATTTACTGTGGTATTCTGTCTTTCATGATAATCAATTCTTTATGTTTTGGGGGAAAGTGAAAATACCCTTCAGTGCATCTAGATCTCCATGACTAACTCCACTACAAGAAACTAAATGATGCCCTGAGTAATAAGCTTTGTTTTTTTAGCATGTACTGATTAAAAAATACCATATCAATGCCTGTTTCAAATCTAGACACACTGCCAAAATCTGACCTCAGTTAAACTGGGACAAATCCAGGTAATTTCATTTCAAGACATATCACTGATTTTTGTCTCCAAGTTACCTAATGCTTCATCCAAATTTGGTTCCAGCATTCTACTCCCCTCCCCAACACACACTTTTAGTGTTGTAAATTATATATATACATATTTACACTAAAGAAAGAGATTTATAAATAAAGGTCACACACTGCATCTGACATTTCAATCTCAGCTGAGATATGACATTAAATTAATCCAGATTTACACCATAAATAAAATCAGAATCTGACTCATAGAGTTCAGCTTCCTGAGTTCTTATAGCATAGCATTTCTCAGGTTGACTACATTACACATAAACACAGACAACTTTGAAGCTTTGGAATATATGTATAATTACATTAAAATGCATTAAAACATTAATAAAGTTGCCAGGTCAAACTCCCCAGAATTAGGTTCGCCCACGCAACCTTAATTCAGCTCCCTTTTGCATATGCTTTAGGGGACAGTTTTTAATTATGTGGTCGCATGCTATTTTTCCACAGTGCACAGAATGGACAATATTAACTAAACGAACAGCTATTCAATGCTTTGTTGTATTTTCATTGTTTAATATGTGGCCTCAGGACTTATTTATTGCACACAATTCATAACCTACTCTAAGAAAGAATTATAATCTTAATTCATTAGTTATTAAATTCATGGGCTTTTCTATGGCACTAAACACTACGGTATCTGAGTGCTTGATAAAAAAAATAATTAACTTATTTTTTTCCAGCACCTCATGAGATGAGAGTGTATTATGTCCATTTTAGAGACAGGGAGCTGGACAGGGGAGCTGGAGAGAAGCTCCCACCTGATACATGCCAGGCTGTTGCCCCTGATAAAAAACGACCAAGAAGGTGCAAGGGTCACAGGAAGGAGAGTTAAGGTGCAAAGGTCACAGGGAATGTCACAGGGAAGGAGAACATGGCTGCCTCCGTAGGGTCCTGGGGATGGCACTCAAGAGTAGTGGGCAGGCTTGGGTTCCCACCATCTTACTTGCAGCACACCTTGCCACACTAGAGCATGGCCATTACAGACTTCAGCAACTGGATAGATGTAGGGGCTGCAGTTGGTCCCAGCAGCAAGTGTGAGACTAAAGACTGCTGATGCCCCTTGGAA
Source organism: Rafetus swinhoei (assembly GCA_019425775.1). Lineage (NCBI taxonomy): Eukaryota > Metazoa > Chordata > Testudines > Trionychidae > Rafetus > Rafetus swinhoei. The sequence continues at coordinate 179,934,486 of CM033437.1, read as the reverse complement.
GGGGGAGAGACCAAAGTAGAAGACACTGCTGGAGGGCAGCATGCTGAAGAGGACACTGCAGTCCAGGGAGCGACATGGATCCAGAGAGAGATAGTGGAGACAGGAGAGCAAAGTGATGTTGGGGAAAGCACCACCCACAAAGAGCGCCTTGCTGAGAAAACAACTAATCCTGAACTGACCAGCAGGATGAGCTGTAGCAGCGAGTGATCCCATTACTGCACCTATACCAGTATCTCAAAAAGGCATATTTCCCACAACAGTTAAGAACTTGTTGGAAAATAAATAACTGCCTAAGTACACATTGCAGTTATCAAGGACATGCAAATTACAACCGTTATTTCCATTTTGCCATCATCTCCGGATTTTGCATAGTGTGAATGAGGAAAAAACAAAGTTACCTCTTATGTTGTTTTCTTCTTTTTGTATCACTCATACAGGCCCCTGAACATGTCCAATAGCTAATTATACAGCTATAGAGTGATCAGAGTGAATGCCATTGGCAATGCAAATAACACTCTTTATGTGAGATTAACTCAATTTGAATCACCTGCATAAGTTGCTTACAATATTAATCTCTCAGGAGACAGAACAGTGCTTGCCAGTGCATGATAAATAAAACATATTTCTTACACAGACAAGTCAAATTCAGTTTCAGATCAGAACTTTGGAAAATATTACTTTATTTAAAGCTTTGGCCATAAATAAAGTCTCGTGGTATAATTAAACATTGTAATTCTGTCAACAATATTCAGACCACGATACATCTGAGAAAATAGCAGGACAGGATGATAAATTAAAATCATGGCCACATATAAAATTTTTAATGTAGCCATTTTAAAAGCTTGAACTGCGTAAATTACGTGGCCACTGCCCAAGCTATGCTCTGCTGATGAATAGTCTTCGAAGAGGACTATAAAATAGGTCATGGTTATATGTCATGTCAGCTAGTTGCAGTCTTACTAGTGTGACCTTTATAACTTCAGAATAAACTTTGCTTGCAGTTATAAAAGTGGCTTGTTAATGTCATCAGAATACCAGATAGACATCTATAATATGCTGCAGCACTTGAGATACGCACTTCAGGTATGTCTACACAGCAGCATTAGAGAACACATCTACACAGCAAGCCATTATTTCAAAATAATGGCAAACTGGAGGACTCTGACTCCTGTAACCTTCATTTCACACGGAGTAAGGGAAGTCGAAGGAAGAGTGTTCTTCCATCGACTTCCTGCTGTGTAGACAGTAACAAAAGCCGAATTAAGCTATTTCAACTTCAGCTATGCAATTGACATAGCTGAAATTGCGTAGCTTAATTTGACTTTGGCCCTGCTGTGTAGATGTGCCCTTAGAGAAAATTTTGGTTATGTACTTCACGGGACATTAATGCAAAAGCCTGCAGAAGTGATCCTACCCAGATCAGAAGGAGAATCCTGTTTTGTATGGAAGATGATGACCAGTAATTAGGACCCTACCAAATTCACAGTCCACTTCAGTCTATTTCACGGGCATGGGAGATTAAAAATGGTAAATTTCATGATTTCAGTTATTTAAATATCAAATTTTATGGTGTTGTAATTTTAGGGTTCCTGACCCATAAAGGAGCTCTGGATGCAAGGTCATGGAGACGGGGTTGTGGTACTTATTTCTGTGCTGCTGCTGGCAGTGGTGCTACCTTCAGATTTGGGCTGCTGGAGAGAAGTGCTTCTGGCCGGGAGCCCAGCTCTGAAGTCAGAGCCATCACCAGAGAAATCAGTGCAGAAGTAAGAATGATATGATATGGCATGCTATGGTATTGCCACAGAGCTCAACCCTCCCTTAGCAGTCTGGGGACTGGCTAAACCTATTTCTCAAAGACAAAGGACAAACTGGCATCTCTGGTCATCAAAAATGATGGACAATCACCTGTCAAATGGCCATTCTTTGGCTAGAAAAGAGGGGAAATAACAGATCGATGTACATTTTAGCAAGCAGCAGCCTGGAACCTCTTTCACAATGAGACTCCATGACTTCAACCTCACAGTAGGAATTAACTTTATCTAGGGGTAACAATCAAGAAAATGCACTTCAAAGAGTGCCTGGACTATAAAGGTGAGGGACAAAATAGCCCAATGTACGACACCATCATTCTTTTTCATCTACACCACAAAGGAAGCATCCCTTTGAATGTGGGTGAGAATTCTATCTTGAACCATGTCTAATCTGTACAATTTTAGCTATTAGAAAGTGTTTGATCTTTATTTCTCTTGTAATCATTTCTGACTTTAACTTCTTATACTTGTACTCACTTAAAAGCTCTCTCTTTGCTGTTAAATCCAGTATTGCTAATCCAGTATTGTGAATGGTTTGGTAACTCCAAATAAAGTATTAACCTATTGGATATTTTTGCCTTAAAAGCGCAATGGACTTAAAATATTGGCACTCTTCGGAAGGGGGTGGGTCATGCAGAACACAAGTTTTGGGATGAAAATTTGGAACTATGGGCAGGTTTCCCTGCAAGGAGCTGACTGGCTGGGGTGATTAATCATCTGTGAAGCTGTGCTGCAGTTTAGAAGGAACACTGACTACAGGTGTGTTGGGATCATCCTGCAACTAGTAACCAAAACAGTTGGAAAACAGAGTATGGCTGACGTGCTGCCAACAGGCTGCTGGAGTCAGAGCTGCTGGACCAGGACTGTGGACACATACAGGCAGTCATGATATGACCTGCCTGCTGGCAGGCTCGCTATGAGTAATCCAACTTGGAAGCTACAAGCATTGTAAGGCACACAAGGTTGTAGGGCTGGAGTGACACAGTCCCTCACTGGTCTCAATTGCAGCCTGGAATGTGACACTCAGTACTTACTTTTCTTTTATAACACTAATTGTGTGTATACTGCAGTACATTAGAGAGTCCCTGATGGCTGCCAGATATGCATTACTGCCCTCGATATGTCCCTCAAATATTCAGATAATCAGGTTTGGGAAGTCAAAATATAATAAAAGCAATCCTAAATGCCTTAATATCTTTTTCTGCCAAGACAACTGCTGGACTAAAGAATGTAACATCCTCTACTCTGTAGAGACTGAATCAAATTTTAAACTATTTTCTCTTTCTTCATGGGAAAGAAATAATCGTTTTTAAAGTGTTCTCATCGTCTAGTAAGAATCATGACAAACTTGTATAAATATGGTTACTTTTGTTTTTGATTGCAAGTAGAAGAAAGCTCTAGGCTTTTTTGCCTAGAGTAGCAGGTCTCAAACTTCATTGCACCATGACCCCCATCTGAAAACAAATTACATAACCCCTGAGAGGGGATTGAAGCCTGAGCCCAGCCAGCCTATCGTGCGAACCAAAGCCAAACTTATGGCCCACCAGCCCATGTGGGAGGTTGGGGAGAGGGCAAGGCTGAAGCCCAAGGGTTTCAGCCCTGGGTAGTGGGCCTGTAACCTGAGCCTCATTACAAGAGCAGAAGCCGAAGCCCAAGGCTGAATCCTGAGGAGCGGTAGGCTCAGGTTTTGGCTTTGGCCCCAGCAAGTTTAACACCAGCAGTGGTGATCTTGCAACACTGAGGTTGGGACCCACTTTTGGGGACCCCAACCTAGAAATATTGACACATTTTGAGACTTTTTTTTTCCAGATCTCAGACGGTGGAGTGAATATTTGTTAATTGTAGCATGATTTGGATTATTTTCCACCCTACCAGTCACAAAGCTCTCATTGTCAAAAATGAGGCCATCAGAGATGACCATGAATCATGTTATGTTTTTGAAAGGTTCTTATTGTATGCTGAGTGAGCAAGTGAAAGCTGGCAAAAAGCTGACAAAAGCTGGTGGTTCTGTATTCAGGACATTTTTCTGAAGGAGCACTGTTTTGTCTTTTCTTAGGCTATTTCTTCTTGTCATGTTGGAAGTAAATCGTTTGTGCAGTTGTTGTAAACTTCTATGCCTTACACACTATCAAGGAACTGTGAGTTTTGACAATTAAAGTGGAGGGAATTGTGAGAGCTACAGGCAAATGGACTGGAACCATTATTTTTGAAGTTTAGAAGTCCCTGTCTCCCATAGGTATACTTCTCTCTACCAAGTTCAGTGATGCCTTTTTCTGAATGTTAGGTTCAGACATCTAAATAAGGGGCACCAGCTTGACTCGGGGCTCCAACTATCACACTAGACATTTGCACTTGCTTGATTACCCTAGTACATCTGGATATTCTGGCAGTATATGTGTGGAGGCAAATATGACACCAGCTCATCTCTTTTCAAAAAGTATTGCCAGCATAGTATATTTCTGTTCTTTATATGGAACATTTTAATAATGAATTCTAACTAAAATGAATGAACTTGAGGAAAATAACTATGACCCTTGCCGTGACAAAAGCCACGCCATCTTTTTTTTTTCTCTCTCTCTAAAGGGAACTGAATTGAATTGTGGATAGAGTTATGATTTAGTCAGGTTTGTTGCCATAGTGCAGTTAGCAATCTTCCTGCACTGGAACTAATCTTCTACCGCCGACAAGGGGAGGGGAGGAAGCCGCGCCAGGGGACCGCAGCCGGTGCACCGGACTAGCCGGAGACGCGGCAGCGGCCGGCGTAGGGCCCTCCACTGGTCGGACCCCGGGGCAGGGCAACGCGGCACCGGGGAGTGCCGGACGGGGCAGTAAGGCAGCCAAGGCCATGCTAGAGCCTGGCGGGGCTCGGACCGACCCGCCGGCTTAGGGAGGGGCCCCGGTGGCGGCAGAGGAACGCTGCCGGCAGCCAGAGAGGCCGGCCCGCCGGCAGCCTGCCACGTCACGGGGGTGGGGTGGGAGAGGGGGGGCCAAGCCCCGGACCCAGGCCCGGCGTCTCTGGGTGGGGAGATGCCGAGGGGGCATCCAGCGTCTCTGGATGCACCATGGTGGGGCCCTTGAAAAGGGGAGAAGGAGCAAGCAGCAGGGGGGGGGGGGGAGAAGGGCTCCCAGAACTGAAGTCGCCCGCTGAGCCGGGGGCAGCGCTTTACTCCTCCTAGGTGGCGGAACCGGAGAGGTGGCCGGGAAGGGCCACGCACTGACCCCGGACTGACGGGGTCCAACGAAGCAGTAAGACTGATGAACTCCGCGGAGGGGCACACCGGACCGGAGGGGGTTAGGAAGAAGCCCGGGGCAGGGCGCTTCTGGCGCCCGTGGGCTGACATGATTCGGGAAGGAGCCCCGTCAGTCGGGTAGGGGTTCAACGCCCCTATCCTCTAGGGCTCCGGGCTGGGACCCGGAGGAGAGGGCGAGCCCAGGTCCCCCTAACCCCCACCCCCAACGCCTGGATATTAGTGTTGGCCACAAGGTGGCGGGAGAACTAGGGTAGGCTCCGGAGGAGGGGCTATCAGACCAAAGGGGATAAGGACCCCGGTAGATCCAAGGACACATAGGACGGTGGGCTCGCAGGGCCTTGCCACCATTTGGAGACAGGTGCTCACGCCCGTAAATCCGCCCCTGGACCCAAAGTAGCGACGGTGGGGCCCGCAGGGCCTTGTCCTCTCAGGGGACAAGAGCTCACGCCCCAAGAGGACTGTCACAGAGGGGTCTAACTGGTGTCACTTACACCTTATTCTGGCACCCTCTATAATGGTGTTTCACCAACTTAAATTCCTTCCCAATGCTTTTAATTATTTAGACTTTCTCCAGGCCTGATCAAAAAGCATTCTGAAGTCAATGGAAAGACTGCCAATGAGTGAGCTTTGGATGAAGCCTTTAAATTTACTGACATCATATTCACAGAACAGGTAGCATATGCAATGTTATGCATCAATTATTTCTCCTTTTGAGTCCAAGACAGTGATAAGGAGCAACTCCAGCTGAGGTCTGAAATTAGAGGAGTATAAAAAGTGAAGTAATTTGACAAAAGACAGAATAGTAGCTTCTTTGGTAGTTAATATATACCTTCTGGTTCCTCAGACACTCTTATTCATTGCTGAGTGGGTGTAAGTGGCTCTGCAGGAGCCTAATTTAGGGTATGTCTACACTGCAGGACAAAGTCGAATTAAGATACGCAACTTCAGCTAAGTGAATTCCATAGCTGAAGTTGAAGTAGCTTAACTCAGCTTTTGGCACTATCTATACTACAAGAAGTCGAAGGAAGAACACTCTTCCTTTGACTTCCCTTACTCCTTGTGGAAGCAGGGTTACGAGCATCGACCGGAGTGCCCCTCTCAGTTTGAATTACCTGCTAATTCAAACCCTGGAAGCAGCAGCTTCGATCTTCTTCTGCAGTATAGACACACCATAAGTGCTAACAAAGTGTAATTTAGTGCAAGATTACTTGGCTAGATTCTCCATTTTGTGGAGCTCAGCTCAGCACAGGAGTGAGGGGGCAAAAGTGTCTTTTAAGCCACTTTTGGGCTGGCTTGTTCAGACCTGGGCACAATTTAAATCAGACCAATTTATATTATTTATACTTCTGAACTTAGCTTTTAGAATTTAGGGAAGAAAAGAATCCATAACAACAACAAAACAAAAAAAGTAGCATGCTGCCTTTTGTGATTACAAACTATTTAACTGGTCATCCATTCATCCCAAATTCTGTGACAGACTTCTTGCTCTCTTGCTGCTCTGCTACACAATAACACCTGGGAGCCTCAGATGATCCAAGTAAGCAGTGACTCTTGAAAGAGGGGACTGGCAAAACCTAATGCAGTTGTGGTATTATCACTCAAAGAACAAGACTAATTTTGGGATACCCTGATTACATGAGTCAAATGTTTACATGAATCAATTTTTGCTTGCAGAGGATTCGGGAGGAAAAAAAATCCCTGTTTTTACAAAAAAATGCATACAATGTATCAGCTTTATAAATAGAGTACAAAGTGTAATTTGTTTGTTTTGAGCACAGCTCTAATTGGGAGATTTCAGAATAATATTCAGTGACACTTGTGCATCTTAGTGGGAAGGGTCTGAATACTGAAACCTGTCTACATCCCCGTCTTACCTTCGTCTCTCAATCCTCCACAAACCCTTTTATTGTGTTTTCATTCACTGCTTTATTGAAGGTGTTGGGTTTAAATGTTTTGTTTTTGAATGCCACACATCCTTACTATTACTATCAAGCCACCAGTTCCTATCATGCTGACTCAGTTTTTCCAGAGGCAATGCTGCAAGCTAAATTCACTGCACAAGGAACCAGAAAACTATTAGGAGTGACATGCAAAAGGTATTATGGAAAAAAAAAACTTTCAGAGCCATCTTCATTCCTGGAAATGTTTGTAAACCAGTATGGAACTATTCCATTTCCTAGGTGGTTAGCATCGTACATGAAAGCCGGCCATAGCATTTTTAATTTTTGCTTTGGTTTTTGGTTTATTTTTAATCAGGGTTTTTTAAAGGAGAGAAGAATGGTTAATCATCTGATTAATGAACTTTTCCTTTCCACAATCAGTACTTTCTCTATGCTTGCCAATAACTTTAATACAACCTTTTAATCTCCTAGGAAAGGTAGTTACTGGGTCTGTCCTGGATTTACTTTAAGTATCAAGGCAAATATTTTCAAAGCAACTCAATCAGGCCATTTATATTTAGGTATCTAATCCTTCATTTTGATGCCTAACTTTCAGCATCTAACTTTGAACAAATTGGCCCGTGTGGTACTTATGCTACAGTAGGGAAAAAAATCCTGAAGAACTGGAAAAATGTGGATAGCAAGTAAAGTCTAAATACAGATTTACTTATAAAGACTAACTCAATTATGTGGGACCAAAACTGCTAACTTCATTTGCCTTTGCCCTTATACAGTACTAGGAAAACAAGCATAGAACATACTTTATTGGTTAACTGCTGTAATTAAATCCCACAGCAAATGTTCAGAATGTTGTAATTGACTATATAAACGTTCACATATGAAGGCAAACCTAATAATTGTCATGCCTTTGCAGGATAGTGATTTAAATGTATTTCTCACATGATTTTATCCCTAATATTTAATTCCTTTAAAAAGTTATTGGAACCTTCAGGCTTATTAGATTTGGACTTAGTGTCTATAGAGATTATTACCACACTTTACTAGTATTCAAAGGGTACATCTAAACTACATGGCTCCATCGACGGAGCCATGTAGATTAGTTTACTTGAAAAAGGGAAATGAAGCGGCGATTTAAATAATCGCTGCTTCATTTAAATCAAAATGGCCACCGCGCTGTGCCGATCAGCTGATTGTCGGCACAGCGTGGCAGTCTAGACGGGGATCTGCCGACCCCAGAACCCTTCATCGGCAGATCCTGTAAGCCTCATTTCATGAGGCATAAAAGATCAGCTGATCGGCACAGCGCGGTGGCCATTTTGATTTAAATGAAGCGGCGATTATTTAAATCGCTGCTTCATTTCCCTTTGCCGTCCTGCCTAATCTACATGGCTCCATCGATGGAGCCATGTAGTTTAGACACACCCAAAGTGATGAAGAAGATAGGGTCATATATTACACTATTTGAAAAAGTCATGGACTTTCATACTTTGTCAATGCAGTAAGCAGGTGGTAGTTTGTAGTCCTGTAATACTGTATCATGGTAAATCCGCAGGTGGTCCTGGAATCTCAGCAACGGGAACCATTTTATGCTCACAATTTGTTTGAAATGGAGAAACAAATCTGTGTGTATGTGCAAAGACTTATAACATTGTATACCATATTAGATAAGACAAACAGACCCACAAACCAATTTTACAATTAACTTCAAGCAGAGTTTTCACAAACTCCAGCTAGAAATCTTCTGCTTGTAATAAAGGGATTTACTGCCAAGACTGGGAGTAATAACATGGCCTGAGAGAAAAGCATGGGAAAAGAAGAAATAGGATCAAGGAATGAGAAACGATAATAGTGAAGAACTAAAGTAATCTATCATCTTGAGTATAACAAACTCAGCATTTCAGTAGAGGCAAGTCAATAAAGAAACTTGGAATTCCAATTATGGTATTACATAAAACACGATCAGCTCCATCTTAGTAAGACAATGGTCTACAGAAGTCTGAATGAAAACTCAGACCATCAAGCAATAATCATTACTGTCAGGATCAGACTTAATATTTCAAAATGTGTAAAAATAATCAAGATAGTTTATAATATCTAAGTTTTGAAGAAATATGGACACTTTCAGAATACCATCGGTGGCCACTTTCTTTTAGACATAGATGATACAACAATAGAACAAGTCTGGGCAGAGCAAAAAACTTTATTTATGCCACAAGTGAGGAGATTTTAAGGAAGAGGCTGTATCCAAAATGGAAGGAGTAAATGACAACATAAATAAAAAACTTATATATATAAAAAGAAAAGCATATCAGGAACATCTGAAAGATGAAGATTGTGCTGAGCAGAAAAACAAATAGATCAACAAGGAACTAAAATAAATAGTCAAGAAAGCTAAGAAAGAATGGCTTGAGAGAAGACAAAGAGCTCGAAAAACACTCCAAAAATGAATGCAAAAGGCTCCGTCAGAAAGTTACAAATGTTATAACACCTGTGCCAAGTTAGCTATGCAATGGAAGTGCAGCTCAAAAGATGGAAAGACCATTTGCATCAACTACTCAACATGAATAGTCAAGTTGATCCATATGTCCTTGAGGCCATCAGCTGTGCAGGCAACAATGAAGAACAGATAATGGAAACAGAAATTAAAGCTAAAATCAAGTCCCCGGGGGAAAAAGAAAAACGAGGCACCTGGTCCACACAATGTAATATCTGAAATGTTAAAGCATGGTGGAAGAGGTCTATAGTCATGCTCCTTTCCAAACTATTAAACCTAATTTGGGCAAAGGATGAAGTTTCTGAAGTCTGGCCATGCTCAATCATTGAATCAACTCTTTAAAGAAAAGTCATCTGTTTGCAATAACTACTGAGGAATAAGTCTTATAAACATTCATACCAAGGTATTCTGTAGAGTGATTCACAGACAAATGCAAAGAAAAAGAGAGGAAATCCTTTCAGTGGTCTTGACTACACTTAGCAGGAGATTGATGCTGTGGAGACTGATCTTCTGGGGGTCAATTTTGTGGTTCTACTAAAGACCTGATCAGTCAAATGCTAACCATGCTCCCATCAATTCCGGTATTCCACTGGAGCAAGAAGAGTAAAGGGAATTGATGCTAGAATTTCTCCCATTGAGCCCCAACAGTAGAGATGCTGTAATAAGGTATGTCAACTCCAGCTATCCTATTCACATAGGTGGTGTTGCGTGTCTTAGTACAACATTGCCCCCTACAATAGACGGCCAGTCACACACACACAGGCTCTAGACCTGAGTACTTCACCATGGATCAGACAGTGGGTTTTTGTCAAATTTTGGAGAGAGACATCAAGTTTTGTGCATTCACTGATATTAAGAAAGCATTTGACTCTTAACTGAAAGTCTTTGTGAAAAGCACTCAAGTAGTACAATTCTAGCAGCTGGTTGACTCAAATACTACAGAGTACTCTATTCTTGTTTGGTATGCAGTATGGGTCAATGGAGAGCTGACAGAGTGCTTTGAAGTGCAAAAGAGTCAAACAGAGATGAATACTCAGTCCGATACCTTTTGCTCTATACATAGAAAACATTTTATCCAACTTTCTTAGTGATATTGATGGAGGCTATAGAATATTGGGGAGAATTATCAAACAGCTTGACTTTGCAGACAATATTATAATGATAATGTCTACAGAGAAATGAAAGCAATTTTAACTTGTGCACAACAGACAGAGAAAAGTGATTAAAAATGATTGAACAGCCAGGCTACTGATAACATCAAAAATCACGGAACAGGCTAACATTAATGTTATAGACACTGAAGAAGTAGACAGTGGCAGCTACTTGGATTAGTACATTTCAACATGAAGATGATATCAAGAACCAGATTGCTGCTGCCTGTACAATGTTCACATGCCTGAAGAAAAATATTTAGAATCAGTGTCCTTGACAGATAAAACTTGATCATATCCAGCACTCATTGTGGACACATTATTTTACAGTTGCAAAACATGGGGACAAAGAATCTGGAGAAAAAGCGGCAAGCATTTGAAATGAGGCACCTGTACCATATCCTAGGCATGACAAAATAGATTAGCTAGATTAAGAAATAATATCCACAGAAGACTGAAAGAGACTATGATCATCACAAGGCATCAACTACAACATATTGGCCACAGGCCTGCCAACAGTGTGGGATAAAGGGGGCAACTGCTCTAAGTGATGGGAGGTGGTGTGGCACACTCTCAGTAGCACTGAAAGCTGGCTGCCCTGGCCATGCCCCTTCTGCCAAAAGCCCCTCATCTTCCACGAGTGTGAAGCCACACTCCCCCATCCCTGTCCAAAGGCTTGGTGTGGCTGTCGATTCCTCTGATTGGCCATGTTGCTAAAATAACCCCATGCCAATTACCAAAAACTGTTCTCTGAGAAGGAGCAGGGTGAGAGAGGCTGAGGATGTCCAAGGAGACAGTGACATTATATCGAGAGAGAGAGAGAGAGAGTCTGTCTATTCAAGAACTCCTCCTAAATGGTAAGAGCTAGGACCACGAAATTCGGAATACAGCTTCCTCTTATTATAACTTAAAGCATGGTAAGGGTTTGGTGGTGCCAGGACAATGAAATGTGCCTGGAATTTGACTGTTTCTAATCAAATGGAAAGGGAGGCGTCTGACAGCAGCAACAGTCATGCTGTCGGATGACAACAGGGGAGATGCTGCCTGGCCAGTGCAGCCCCCACTGCCCTCAGCCAGCCCAGCTCTAAGGGCAGGAGGGTAGGCAGTGCAGTGCCCACTGCCCCATCTGGCCCTGGGGAGCCGGCATCCAGCCAATGCAGCCACTACCACCTTGGCCAGCCACAACTCCAGGGGCAGCAACCCAGGAAGCATGGTCCCCACCACCCCGGTTAGCTTCAGGAAACTGTCGCCCAACCAGCTTGTTGGCAACCCCCCCAACCCAATCCCCTGACCTTAGCTCTCCAGCTCCTGCCCTGACTCTTGCACCCACCCATCCCCTGTCCTGAACACACCACAACACCCTGCCTTGATTCCTGCATTACCCACCCATTTCCCTGATTCCTATTCCCGCCAAATCCTTCCCTGACTCCTGCCATCCTTCCCTGAGCCCCCACACACCTCCCAACCGCCTTGCCTAATGCCTACATCCCCACCTCCTGCCCTGTGTCCCCACACGGATCTGAGCAGCGCCAGGTAAATCCTTTAGTAGTATATAAAACAATCCAGGCAACACCCCCAACAGGTTCAAACGGCAGGTTCAGACAAACGTGTACGGAGTCTGCTCATAATCCCAACTCAGCCCAGCCTTAGCATTGGAAAAATGATGATATTAAGCAAGAGGCAGAAATGTATATTCCATAATATAAAACTCAAGCTATACCATCAGGAAAAGATGCAGCTTATAAATCTGTTTTATCTGAGAGTGTTCTGTTTTGAGAGATGTATTGAAGTGGTCTGACTTGGAGTCCCCATATTATTTTTAAAAGAGTGAAACACTAATGAGTCATTTTAAATCTCTTAAGGGATAAACACAGAAACACAGTTAAAGGTGGATAGAAATATCACTACTGCAGGGTTTACCCCAGAATTTTATAACTTTGCTTCTTGTCCAGTTGTTAGTCAGGTGGATACAGCTGTACATTCATTTCAGTATTCTCCATCTGTATTTTCCCTTTAGGGCAAAATGAGCCTGAAGATTCCCTACTCAAAGCATCACAATTGGAAAATGCCATCATCCCAAGCATTGTACTGGGACTCCCTGTCTGGCAACATCCATGGTCTGGCACTTACCATGGATGTTCCTTGGACCACAGAGCCCAGGAACAGGGAGGTCTGGTGGTAGGGCAGAAGTAGCATCGGAGGCACCGGCGACTCAGCGGGGAACCCCAGTGTGTGTGTGTATCGTGAGAGGCACCACATCAGGGAGTTCTGGCCCCAGCAGCGGCCGTGGAGCTCCAGATCCAGTGGTGGCCAGGTAGTTCTAGCCCCGGCTGTGGAGCTCCAGCTCTGGCCACAGAGTCAAGCAGCTGCAGAGCTCTGCCTGGGCTGCAAAGCTCCAGCCCCGGCTAGAGCCAGGCAGTTGCAGATCTCTGCCCCAGCTGTGGCGCTCCAGCCATGACGAAACCGGCCCCAGCAGCGGCAAGGCCAGCGGCACCTACAGAGCTCGGGGTGGGGGGGGACTGGGGCAGCAGTGGGGGCAGGCTGGATCCCTAACCTGGTGGCAGCCCGGGTCAGGAGAGGAGGGATCTCCCCTGGTCCGGCAAATCCCCTCGTTTGGGACCAGTCAGGTCCCGAGGGTGCTGGACAGCGAGGTCTAACCAGTATTAGCTTTTAACTCATCAGCAGCATCAAGAACCAGTTTGATGTGTGTGACTTAAAGGATGAAGGGTGGTCAATGGGATCGGGAATTGGTGCCATTTTAAAGGAAAATGTGATAAACTCATGATATCAGCTTCTTAACTATATAGATATATTTTATATAAAGACTTTGTATAGTTGATCCAGCTCCTGTGTGATGTGCTACAAAGCTTTAATGTCAGAGCCCTCTGAGAATAAGAAACAGGCTATTTGGTTCAAGTCTCTATTAAGCAGACATGGTATTAGAAGTGGCTCAGTTACACTCTGTAATTTTGTGGAGTAAAGTATTGTCTGCTGGATTAAGGTTTCTGAGTTTATGCATTTGATCAAGGACCTCCAATTAGATTTAAATGATACACTCAGAAAAAAAAATGATTACTTCATCTCTGCTCCCAACTTATAAACTGCAACCCTCAAAACAGGTGGTTCATGGAAAATTGTGACATATAGCCTGTGCATTAGCAGTTACTCAGTCTTTTGTTACCTTAAGTTTGTCACCTGCTTTGGCTATTCAGCTAGATCCATACAAGGTTGCATTTGTAGTCAAACATAAAACAAAAGCCTAGGAAGTAGTTTTACCAAAGACGGTCAGCTCTGCTGGGTCGCTGTCTCGTTCCCCCACCATGTTGGTGCCGACACAAGTGTACATGCCAGCGTCACTTTTCCTCGTGTTTGAAATCATCAGTTTCCCACCTCGTATCTGTTTGAAGAAAAGAAAAGGTGCTGTAATTTATATAACCAGATATAAAGGGAGACTCAGATTACAAAGATCCAAAACATGAAGTGCGGGCTTTTGTTTTTTTACAGAAAAGCTTTGCCTTTTTTTGTGTAAAGATTATCAGTACATCTATTTGGTGATGAATAATCGTAATGTGAATGTGATATTAGGCTCTTCTGAAGCGTATTTGATTCTACGTCTGGTCTTGTCTCCATTTTTTTGGTTTTGTGTGATGCTCTTAAATTTCAGAACAGTTAGAGTTCTTGCTACCGTTCTTTGCTTATCTATCCTGCATTTGCATTTGCTTAGCTTTTCAAAGGAAAGGCAAAGGTGCACCCATGACATCTGGGCAACTCCATCTCCAAAGCATAGAAGAGTTGCTCATAGAAATAGTTGTGACTTTTTTTAATATGGACAAAATGATGGATTTTTTTCTGTAACCTTGTTCTCAGAAAGAGCTGACCCATTTATATTCAGCCTCAGGGCAGGTAGCCAGAATAAAACAAATTGCTTCCTGATTAGCTAAAATTCAGCAAAGCTAAAACCAAAGCTAAAAAAATAGACAATCTTAATTAACCATTGATACCAGATCTCCCTATGACTAGAGATGAACCTGAAGTACAAATTTTTAACTCTTCAAAGGTTAGTGCAGGAGGGTTTGGCTTGGACCATAGTAGACACAGAGATAATCTGGGAAATTGTATTTCTATTTCAGATTTCCAACATTTTCAGAGGTGGGGGCATGGTGTAGGCCCGACATCAATATTTATAAGCTTCAGAGGTGTAGCCGAGTTAGTCTGTAACTGAAAAAACTGAAAAAACAACAAATAGTATAGTAGCACCTTAAAGACTAACAAAACATGTAGATGGTATCATGAGCTTTCGTGGGCACAACCCACTTCTTCAGATGACCGGTCATGATACCATCTACATGTTTTGTTAGTCTTTAAGATACTCCTAGACTATTTGTTGTTTTTTAAGTCTTTCATAAATATTTATATACTCAGTCTTACAATCAGAACTGTGCATGCATAATCACTGTTTGCCTACTATCCCAGTAACATCACTGAAGTTCCATATAAACCCAAAGATTTCCTTGCATGGAGCCGATTAGATGACGGGGGTTTATATTTTTGTGGATACAGTTGTGTAAATTATTCAGTGCTCGTTCAAAGCCATTGAGAAATATACTTCTTAAAAACACTGTAGACAATTATCTATCAATGGCATTTTGGTAGGACTTACACTGATTCTCTCCTCCCTATCGTCAATGCGGATTTTATCTTTCTTCCAATAGATTGTGGGTTCAGGATGTCCTCGAGGAGGCTGGCACTCCAGAATAGCAGGTTCTCCAGCTGCCACAACAATATCGGTAGGGTTTTGGCGAAAGTCATCTCGTAGCACTAATTGAGCAAATGAGGAAAGAACAAGAAAATGAATGTTAGGAATTGCAACATGGTAAAGGCAAACAAATTGTTTCTCTGAGAAAAGTAGCTTCCAAGTTTTCAAATGGCAGCTTGATATTAACATATGCACTGTAAAACTCCTGGCAAAATATTATATTGGGGGGTAGAAAGAAGAGAGAATATGACTCAACAGGGAGCCTCTCTTATTAAAAGAATACAGACAACCCATGTATGTACATACATTTTCTAAAAGTAAATGCATTACTCATCATTTAAAATACAGAAGGGCCAATATACACACTGCTCCTTTTTTTATCCTTGTATTCTAGATACAGGTGCTAAGTAACATCTAGTCAACCTGAGTATTTCTGGTGTGATGCTGATTCTTTTCATTAGAGAAAACAGCATGTTGGACCTCGGTTGTAACCTTTTAAAAATGTGGTGTGCCTGGCTCTTCTATTCACACCCTTCTTGTCAATGATCCCTCCCCCCTCCACTCCTGGCGAGGTGTTAAGGTTCTAGGTGTGACACCATTGTTACCAAATTGCAGAGTTTTGTCTTTATTCCAGAAGGCTTCTATTTTCTGATGAAATTGGTGCTATTGATCATTGTTTTCAAAAGATGCCAAGAAGCTGAGCTTCTGTACAGTATGCTAGCAGTGAACCTGCTTCTTCTGTTCCTTTGATAGTCTTGTAGGTCTGACCAGACTTGTCCACAATAGGTAAAAGACAAAAACATTTTAATTGCCAAAAGTTTTGAAAACTAAATTTGGCAACACATGCTAGGTTCTTATTTAAATCAAGCTACTAGAAAGCAGGATCAGGTTCAGCTAGCTGGCTCCTCCATATGTTGAAATGATATCCACTTTATCGTTATTCCTCTATGGGTGTCCTCATCTCTAGGTTAATTGACATCTTATAAAAATCAGACTGAAAATTGTTCTAGATAGAGCTACTGAAATTGAATTTAGGGCATTTCCCCTTCTCGAATTTCAGCTATATATAAGTTTCATTATTGCTTTACCACACTTCCCTCCCTTAATGAAACCAGGGTCCGACGAGAAATTAGAAAACACTTTATCCTAGTGAAAGTGCAGTCAGGGAGAGTTTAATAGAAATTGGTCAATCTCAGTTTATATGCAGAGTTAATTTACTGCTTTCACAGTTAATAAAAAACAATGTTTTAAGCTGCATATCTTATGTCCTCTTCTGTACCACACAAAAAGAAATTATTATTTTTATGCACAAAGATTAGCCTCTGAGTGTACTGAGGTGAGTGTGCATTTAACAGTGGAACTCAACATAGGATGGGGTTTCAGTTATCATTCAGAATTTGAGATACACAAGTAAATCCCAAAGGGGAGAATAATTTTTTTTTAAAATATCATGTTATATATAACAGAAAAGGATGGGCTATTTAGGCTATTTTTAGAGGTACAAAATAGAAATAATAGGAAATGGTGGGCACCAAACATCATTTTGGCAAGGACCCAACTTTTTTCCAAAATAGCACATCTGGTAGCTTGCAGGACATTGTTTAGTACTGCTTTTCCAACAAATATCTTGACAAAAGCCTCAGCCCAAAAGATGTTTATGACTAATGTGACTTGCTTCTCCAATGCTAATATTTTATCCAGAATAACTAAAATAGAAAAAAATAGGGTCTTTTGACTTTTTTGAGATAAAATGGAATATAATGTATATAACATATAATACAGAAATAACATGATGAAGATTATGGGCTACTAACAATTTGGCACTACAACATGTGTTTGTGGCCATCATGTAAGAAAGACAGTATTTTCTAAATGAAGCCAAGAAAGGCAGCCTCAGCAGTAATTTAAAAGGAGAGGCCAAAAAAGGACTTTCAAAACCACCCATTTCTGGAAATCTCTCTTATAGCCAAGAATTGAGAGAGAAGAAATGTTTTTGAAAGAAGAAGTATCCTCTTGCACAACTGCTAAACTGCTGCCAAGCATCGACTGTTTCTAAAACTAAAAAGTTGCCAAGTGACAGAAACATTAATCCTTTACAAGAGGCCTATGGACAGCATTAAGTGGTTCCACCATCATTCCATATGTTACTAAACTCATAATTGCTTTCGAATTAAACAAATATGTATGGTCTGGTTCTTCATTATTTTACAGATCTTTAGTGCAATTCCAGAGATGCAAAAACATAATAAAATTACCAGATCTGTACACCGAAAAGTTCCCCAAAGCATGATGATTCTACACCACCCAATCACAGACCCTGACACAGGGTTGGGGATGAGAGCATGGCTGAAGCACAGTGATTGTTTTCCACAGCCAGAACAGTTTCTTATGGTCACAGGAAAGCATCTGTAAGTTACAGCAACACCAATATGGAAGATGCTCTGACTTATGCTTGAAGAATAAGGCCCTGACCAGCCATGACTAAGTTTTGAAGTCCCCTTTTCCTTTCTACTCTGGTTCTATATCACATGTGACTTGTATGGAACACAGAAGTGACATTTAGTTCAGTGAAAACATTGAAATTTGACTTGCGTAACTGTAATAGATATATCTACCTCAGAAAGTGTCTCATGTTTTAGAAAATGCAAGAGAGATAAGTGGCATAAGGACAAGAGGAAAATGGGAAAAGGAGAAAACCGAAGGAGACCAGGGGCAGAATAGTGGTGGGATGTGTAATTAAGATGACCAAGAACATAGAAATTATGAGAGCAAGAAACAATGAGTTAGATCATGGAAAAAAGAAAGAGGGTAAAAGGAAGGGAAAGGATAAGAATAAAGAGGAGGAAGAACAAGAGGTTAGGGTAAAATATAGGAAGGAATAATGAGACTAAAGATCTCTTGGTGCCATTTAGAAAGAGTGAGTTAGTAATAACAAATTTTTGCTGCCAGAAGTTATGTTGGCATAAAGCCACTGAACTTAGTACAACTCTTGTGCACATGCATACTTGGCTCCTTGCATCAGCGCTGCATATGCTTACCAAGAGCACTTCTGTGAATGCATAGTGCGATGCACCATGCTTAGGTATGCCAACTTTTGAGAAGTTTTTGCAGTGCTTGGTGCAAAAGAAACAAGTAGCATGGAGTGAATGGGATTAAGCAGGTAAACTTCCAGGATGCAATTGTCTCCATCCTATAATGCCATCTATACACCCTAATTGTGCCTTTTTAAAAAATCATGCTAACCTACTTGGCCCTCCTCACTGTTACCCACCTCTGACAGAAATCTGGAACCTACATAGTTCTGTTCTATTGTCAGAATCACTGCAAGCAGAACATACAATCCTCCTGTATCTGCTGAGCCACAAACATAACTGAATCTGTGGTGAACATGAGTTTCTTAGAGAAAAGACAGCTATAGAAACTAGCAATATCAATTCAAAGTTCCTAGTGGCATTCACAGAGTAGTTGTGGGTAATGGAGTGGCACTTCTGGGCCTGAAAACAAACACTGGCTAGTGGGCTTGCAGTGTAATGCAGGCTTGGGATCACTAGAAGTGGCTGCTGAACTTTCAGACGTGCAAGGCCTCATTCCTGGGTCTGTATGCTGAGCTTGCCTACTTTTGGTAGATTGAAAGTATGCTGGTGATATTTACTCACAAGATTGGGTCTCAGTGGGAAAAAAAAATTGTTATAGTTGCCTGTAGCATAATATCTGTGAAGCAAAGGGAGAAAAGTTGCTGCCTTGATGGAGATGAAGCAGCTGTTTACTGAGTTTGAACAGCCAGACACAAGGGTAATTAAAATACGGAGCTATACAGTTCGGGGAGACATTGAAGGAGCACTTTAACAGCAAGTCATAATAATGTTCTTTGATGTAGTGTGAACTATCTGATTGTGCTCTTTGAGGCCTTTTGGGAACTGCATGGTACTTGTACATCCATGAATATAATAGTGTCAATGCAACTGTTAATTTTATGGTATTTGCTGTACATTTATGATTATTAT
Organism: Rafetus swinhoei; assembly: GCA_019425775.1. Taxonomy (NCBI): domain Eukaryota; kingdom Metazoa; phylum Chordata; order Testudines; family Trionychidae; genus Rafetus; species Rafetus swinhoei. The sequence continues at coordinate 179,915,118 of CM033437.1, read as the reverse complement.
CTTGTGTTTGTCACTGATCCGTGAATCGTGTCATACTGTACAATAACAATTAAGTTGGTGCTTTCAGAACCAGTAGGGATGCTACTGCATAGACTCTGAACTAATAAAAATGAACCATTTCCAAATAATAGAATTGTATTAGGCAACAAAAATAGATTAATAAAAAATCTATCAAAATCAAAGCAAATATGCTAATATGCAATATCTGTTTTTGCTGTGGGAGAAGCCCCATAATTTTAGAATCATAGAAGATTAGGGTTGGAAGAGACTTCATGAGGTCATCTAGTCTACCCCCTCCACCCCACTCAAAGCAGGACTGACCAAAAATAAATCATCCCAGCCTCGGATTTGTCAAGCCTGGCTTTAAAAAACCTCTATGCATGGAGATTCCACCACATGCCTAGGCAACCTGTTCCAGTGCTTTACCACCCTCCTAGTGAAATAGTTTATCCAACCTAGACCTCCCCCACTACAACTTCTTGCAACCGCTGCTTCTAGGTCTCTCATCTACCACCACTTAGATAGTCTAGCGCTATACCTCTTTGGAACCTTTCAATCCCTTCAGGCAGGGGAAGGCTGCTGTCAAATCCCCCACTCATTCTTCTCTTCTGCAATCTAAATAAGCCCAGTTCCCTCAGCCTCGCCTGATAAGTCATATGCCCCAGTTTTCATTGTCCTCCACTGGACTCTCTCCAATTAGCACACATCTTTTCTGTAGTGGGAGGCCCAAAACTGGATGCAGTATCTCAGATGCGACCTCCACATTGCCAAATAGAGGGGAATAATGACTTTCCTCGATCTGCTGGCAATGCTCCTACTAATGCAGCCCAATATGCTATTAGTCTTCCTGATAATAAGGGTACACTTTTGACTCTTATCCAGCTTCTCATTCACTGTAATTCCCAGGTCCTTTTCTGCAAAACTGCCACTTAGCCATTCAGTCCACAGCCTGGAGCAATGCTTGGAAATTTTCTATCTCTATCCCTCTGGCCAGCTTAGCGTCATCTGCGAATGTGCAAAGGATGCAATCCATCTTCTCATCGAGATCATTATTGAAGATGTTGAACAAAATTGGGCTCTGTGCTTGATACATGCTGCCAACTAGGCATCAAGCTCTTGATCACTACTGGTTGATCCCTACAGTCTAGTCAGCTTTCTATCAATCCATCCAAGCCATGCTTCTTTAACTAGCTGGCAAGAGTACTGTAGGAGACCAGGGGCAACATAGGAGTCACGAGGGTCAAGTTAGCAGCTGGTGAGGGGACTAGCGAGGCTGGAGAGCCAGCACTGACACCAGGAGTCTCTCCCCCCACTCCCTGCCTCTCCGCTCCCCCGCCCTGTGCACTCATTGGCAGTGGTGGGTTAAAGTGCAACAAGGTGTCCCCAGCTCATGTGCTGCTCCACTTCATGCCAGGGAAGGAGGGAGTGGTTTTCCCACCACTGCTGGTGAATGTGTGTGGGGGGGGGGGAGAGGGGGAGAAAGGGGTGGTAGTGCAGACTCCTGCAGCCAGCACTTATCCTCCAGCCTCACTAGTCCCCATGGGCCACAGGGGTGCCATTTATGGGAAGTTAGAGAGGGCAATAGCCCCTGCCTCCTGATTTGAACCCCTGGATTTCAAGCTTGAGGTCTGTTTAAAGTCCATGTCTTGACTCCAGAGACAGCTCTTAAATACAACAGTTTGGGCTGCTTGCAGCATTGACTTTGAGCAGGGAGTTTGTTATAAACAGAGGGAGGGGCAGGGTGATTAAGAATAACAAAAGGCTGGTTATTCAGTTAATTGAAGAATCCTTAGATCATCATGAAAACATTGGCAGGTACTTCACTTAAAAGATGGGGATGAGTATGGGGATAAGTATTGTGCTGCAGGGATCCATCCACATTTGGATCACTGCTGTTAAACTTCTCACAAATGTTCTTGGAAAAGGAGTACAGTACACAATGACTAATCCAAAGCTGACTGCAAAAAGTTACAAAGGGATCTCACAAAACTGGATGATTGGACAACACAAAGGCAGATGGAATTCAGTGTTGATAAGTGCAAAGTAATGCACATGGGAAAATATAATCCTAACTATAGATGCAAAAATGATGGAATCTAAAATAGCTGTTAGCACTCAAGAAAGAGATCTTGAAATCCTTGTGGATAGTTTCCTGAAAACATCTGCTCAATGTGCAGTGGCAGTCTAGAAACTAAAATGCTAACAGAATATTGGGAATCATTAGAAAAGGAATAGATAATATGACAAAATACCATATTGCCGCTATATAAAATCATTGTATGCCCACATCTTGAATACTGTGTGCAGATCTTGTCACCCCATATAAAACAAGATATATTGTATTTGGAAAAGAGCAAACAGAAATGATTAGGGAGTAAGGAACAGCTTCCATATGAGGCAAGATTAACAAGACTGGGACTTTCCAGCTTGGAAAAGAAATGACTAAAGGGTGGGGGAATATGTTAGGTCTGGAAAATCATGAACATGTAGAAAAACAGAATAAGGAAATGGTATTCATTTCTTCACTAACATAACAAGAAGATTCAAAGGGGTAACCAAGTTAGTCTGTAACAGGAAAAACTTAAAAAGCAACAAATAGACTAATAGCACCTTAAAGACTAACAAAACATATAGATGGTATCACAAGCTTTCGTAGGCGCAACCCACTTCTTTAGATGAATGGAGATAAAAACTCCTGGTCGGAGATTGGGGGGCCGGGGTGTAACAAGAAGATGACCCAATTAAATTTAGAGGCAGCAGATTTAAAAACAAACAAAGTAGGCGACAGGGGATGGACCATGATGATTGACTCTTTTGCTTGTTCCTTCTGAAGCACCTGACATTGGCCACTGTCAGAAGACATGATACAGGGCTAGAAGGACTACTGGGGATATGTTAGATGTCTAGAAAATTATGAATGTGTGGAAAAATAGAATAAGGAAATGGTATTCATTCCTTCACTAGGAACAAGAAGGAACACAAGAAGCTGAGCCAGTTAAATTTATAGGCAGCAGATGTAAAACAAACAAAATACATTATTTTGTCACAGTCAACCTGTGGAACTCTTTGCCAGGAGATGGTGGAAAGGCTCTGTCAAGGCTGATTCCCCACTCTGGCACGATGAATGCAGAAGAGGGGGCCTGCAAATGCAGCCCCAAAACCGTATCTTTCCAGGCTTTGGTATAAAACTTCCCCCCAAAATCCTAAAAACCTAGATTTGGGGGATAAAAATTCGCTGCCACCATCAAGTGCTTTTGAACCCACAAACAGGGGTGGACACTTGAAACCAACCCTAGGGCACCCCAAACTCTTTTCCCCAAAGAGCTTGAAAAATAAAAGAGAAAATACATATTGCAGTCTGTGGTAGCTGCCCTTTAGTCAGAGGCATCAGATATCCACAGACAGATTTTCCAGGACACAGAACTGAATCAATACCAGGTTAATAAAAAAGAAAGAACTTTTATTATCAAAACAATACTCCTGTTGCAAGCATAATGACTAGATGGAAAAGTCACCAATTAATATACTCATGGGGACTCCCATGGGCTCAGGACTTAGTTACAAAAGGGAAGAAACCCCATTTCTAACAGCGCAGACATCAACTCCAACTTCCCATACCAGAAAACAATAACACCTAACAGATTTATCTAAACTTTACCCTACTTACACATTTTGAAGAGTCTTTTTCTTGGAGAGAGACATGTCTTCTGTCTCCCTCGGTATCTAGAGATAAAACTGACTCAGAGACAAAGGAGGGAAAACCCCAAAATTCCTTTGTCTCAGTTTGAAATCCCTATCTGCATTTCTATTGGCTGACTGCTACCTGGCTAGGTACACTTAACCCTTTAGTCCCCAGGCTGCTGGCCATCCCTCATGACCATGACAGGCCCAAACAAGAACAAAATAAGTTCAAGGAGGACATGTCCATCAATGGCCACTAGCCAGAAGGTGCAGGGATGGTGTCACTAGCTTCTGATTGCCAAAAGCTGGCAATGGGCGACAGGGGATGGATCATGATGATTGCCTCTTCTGTTTATTCCTTCTGAAGCACCTGGCATTGGCCACTGTTGGAAAACAGGATACAGGGCTAGAAGGACCTTTGATCTGACACAGTATGGCCATTCTGATGTTCTTATATAGAGCTGAAATGTATCTGCCCCCTTCTCATAACCCACTAGACCCCACACCCTTTCCAGATTTGAGAGAGAACCCAGGAGTTCTGACAAGATTTCTTTCTCTTCCCAGAGTTAGTAATAAAGTAAGAATATACATTAAAATGTTAAGGCTAACTAGTGTCCTTAAGTGATTTGCCATAAGATGTCAGAATATGTTAGTGTTAGAGCTGAATGGGTCTAATATTTATTTAATTTTCTTTCTTTTATAATGGGAATTAGATGCAGTGCTCTTGTCAGCTAACTGCTAAGTTGTCTGACAAAAACACAGAGTTTTCCAGTGCCTTGGTAGCCCTGGGATATTTCCAGTGCCTTGGTAGCCCTGGGATAGAGATGATGTGTGTGGGGGGAGGGAGGGAGGAATTGGTTGTTCCCATCATTTGGTACTTGGCATGTTCTGAGCATACTCACTAACACTGCTGAAGCCTCTGTCCTCAGTCTGCTTCCCATGCTCTCACTCTCCTCCCTTCCCCATCACGGCATGCACAGGTTGCCCCCCACCATCATCTGAAATGGTGCCCCTGCTGGGCCACCTCAGCTAGGGAAAGAGGTGAGCTGGAGGTGGAGCAAGGGTAGGGCAGGAAAGTGTGGACAGGGTAGAGCAGGGGCGAGGAGGTGGCAAAGCAAGGGGTAGAAGAGGTGGAGCAGGGTTGGGGAGAGGTAGGGCCTGGGGTGGATGGGGGTTGTTCTGACCCTTCCACTGCTGGGGGGAATGTGACCAGTGGCCTCCTTAGGACCCTCCACTAGTCACTTCTGTGAGAGGCTGTATCAAAAGGTTTGCTAAATGCAAGGTACCTCTTGTCCACCATTTCCCCATATCCACAGAGCCAGTCATCTCATCATAGAATACAATTAGGTTGACCAGACATGACTTGCCCTTAGTGAATCCATGTTGACTGTTTCCTTATCTTCTTCTTCTCCAAGTATTTCAAAATGGATTCTTTAAGGATCTTCTTGATTTTTCCAGAGACTGGGTTGAGGCTGACAAGTCTGTAGTTCCTTGGAATCTCATTTTCTTTTTAAAAGATGGACACTACATTTCCCTTTTTCCAATCGTCTGAGTCCTCCCTTGATCAAACATAATGGCTAATGAGCTTCAGGGGGTAGCCAAGTTAGTCTGTTACAGAAAAAAACCCAGCAAGCAAATGGTCTGGTAGCACTTTATAGACTAACAAAACATGTAGATGGTATCATGAGCTTTCGTGGACACAGCCCACTTCTTCAGATGACCGGAGTTATGAGTAGAGGATAAGGAAACTCGAAATAAATAGGAGAAGGGAAGGGGGGGGGGAGGAGAAAGATGTTCTCTCACCCACCCCCCTACCTCTATGCATAAACTATCAGGAGAAAGGGTGATAAACCTGAGTAGATACTCAGTTTTATCTACTCAGGTTTATCACCCTTCCTTCCTGATACTTTATGCATAGAGGTAGGGGGGGTGGGTGACAGAACATCTTTCTTCCCCTCCGCCCCCGTTCCCTTTTCCTATTTATTTCGAGTTTCTTATCCTCTAATCATAACTCTGGTCATCAAAGAAAGTGAGCTGTGCTAAAGCTCATGATACCATCTACATGTTTTGTTAGCCTATAAAGTGCTACCAGACCATTTGCATAATGGCTAATGACTCTTCAATTACATCAACCGATTTTCTCAGCCCCCTTAGATGCACTAGATATGGCCTCATGGACTTATGCATGTCCAGCTTTTTAAAGTAATCCTTAACCTATTCTTTTACCACGGAGGGCTGCTCACCTCCTTCCTCGTGTTACACACTGGGAAATGACCCTGTCTGTGAAGACTGTGGCAAAAAAGCACTGAGTACTTCAGATTTTTCCACATCACCTGTTACTAGGTTGCCTTCCCATTTCAGCAAGGGTCCCACTTTCCCTGATCTTCTCTTTATTGATAACATACCCGTAGAAACCAAATTGTGCTTTGGCTTTCCTGATTACACCTCTGCCCTGAATGCTTGAGCAATATTTTATACTCCTCTCTAGACATCTGTCCAAGTTTTCACTTCTTATAAGTTTATGTCCTGATGCATCTTTCTCTCCTTTTCCTGCTGCGACTCGTGAGCCTTTCTTCTGTCTGCAGTATTCACCCTCCAGGCGCCTTGTTCATGGTCTGATGCACCACTGGCTTGCAGGATTTCACTGAACATGTCACCCTGAGGTTTTTTTTTTTTTTTTTTCTTTTCCTTCTCGTCTGGTTTAGGCATTCTGCAGGTGTCAAATGGAAAATTCCGCTCCCACCCCCACCCCCAGGCCGGCCGCAACAGGCGCAGCTACAAATAAAACACACAACAGTATCCTTGTCAGAATAGTCACAACTGAAAGTGAAAGTTAAAAGTCAGAATTTTTTTACCATGCTTCCCTAAAGTTTCAAACAAGATACTTGTGGCTAGGAATGCTTGTGCACAGTACCACTAACAGCCTCAGGAATGGTGAAAATATCTCACCAGGAGTGACAGAAATAAGGAGGAAATTGCTCATCTGCATGAAATTATGAGTATGGAGCAATGACACCGAATACTGGCACCATTTTCCACAGGTGATTGTGACTTTAAGTGACATCTCAGTCCTGAAGGTAACAAAAGTAGGCCACCAAAGCCATCTGGACCCATTTGCTGCTAGCCTGTTTACTGCAATGGTGCCTGGTTAAGTTATTGCTGACTGTGATGGACAAGCATCCTATTATGGAGGTAGAAATAAGGCAGCCATCAGTAGAAACCATTAGGAGACAATTGCAGAGTACCATCATGAAAGTTGCATCAGGATCTCTCAGGAGGCCATCCCTGTGTACATAAACAAACTGCTCTGCATAGTCCTCCCCACTCCTCACTCTAAAGGGGAATGAAAAGCTGATGACAACTCCACCTCTTCTTGTTGTACCACTACCTTTTCCAATACAAGTAAAAATTAATGAAAAGTCAGTAGCTGTGTTCTGTTAAGTAGGAGCTGCATCACAGTAGATCACTGTAAAGGAAATACGATTGCGCACTTATCCTACTGGGAATAACTGGACTGCAGTGGAGTCTCAAAAAGGTCCTGGTTTGTGTCACTGTTGGATTCTCAACACCCATCATCTTCCTCCTCATCACTGTTTACACAGAGACCTGTGGCTTTAGTTCCATGGCGGTATCCACCATGGTGTGCAGAGGACAGTGGTCTCTGCCAAGTATGGCACATAGCTTTTTGTGAAGCGGATAAGTCGCTAGGCACCAGATCAACTGCTAGCCTCCCTGGCCTTCTGATAGGCCTGCCACAGCTGCTTCACTTTCACACAAATAGTGGCTGTCTAATAATTAAAAAAATAAATGGCGAAAGGCTGCAGAAAGTTATAATTTTTTTTTTTGTTTTATACTCAACCTCTGAGCATTAGCGGACACCATCTTGGCATTTAAGATGGGATATGCAGCCTCTTTTACGTTTGCCATTAATGTTACTCTCCATGTGACAACAGATGCTGAGAAGCAATATGACCAACATCTGACCCCCATACTGTAACTTCTACAGCCCGTCTGATATCTTCAGGAATTAAGAATCTTTTTTCGTCATTTCTAACCCAGATGTCAATTATGGCAGCACAAAGCAGTGCCATGTCAGCCAGCCAGCCTGAGCTATGCATATTCCATATTTTTGAGGGTCAGAAACCTATGACTGACATTTTGTAGCACCACTACGTAGAAATTTTGGTAAAGAAGGAGGATTTGATGGTTGTAAAGCATTTTGTACATATAGTTGGATGATGATGTTGAGGACAAAAGTTAATTAAAGTTTGATCAGTCTCTTTGCAACTCTAATGTATGGCTGTGTGTGACGCTACTCAAACAAGACAGATGTCTATGAGGAATCATATCACGTTTGAAGTTTTGGAAGACGACTTGGGAAGTATGCACAAGTATATTAACTAGCAACAACTACATCCAGTAGTGAGATAAACGCTTGTCGGCAATGCACCTGCTATAATGAACAAAAAATCCCATTGCCAAGGCACCTGCTAACCAGCACCTGCCAGCTTAAGCCCAAACGCAGGCCCTGGTCAAACTGATGCCCATAAACTAAGGTAATTATATAGAAACTGAATTCATTTTTTTCAATCAGGGCTCTAGCAATTTGTCAAGCAGGCTGAGAATAAACGTTTTATGAGAAAGGAGGTGCAGGGGTCAAAATTATTCTAGGCTAGATAGCCATCCTTTAATCCTACTTTCTACTACAGCAGCTTTCAAGCCCTTAGGAAAAAACCCAACATTTTTTATAGGATTTACATTTACATGATGATTACAAATAACCATCTGTCTGCTTCTAGTTTTTCAATCTGGTCCATGTCCCACGAGCCCCAAGTCTATGGTCAAAGCAGCTAAGCTGGAAGGAAGAAGTACAGGCCTGTCAGAAGGCTTGGAATAATTGCATTCTTTTCCCATCAGCGCTCAGCCTCCCTCCTTCCCCCCGTATAATGAATGTCTGAGATGATTTGTTTAAAAAAAATACAGAAACTGTCCATAATTTTTCCTCCTCATTGAATGATACTGCCTTAAAATACAGCTACATCTGTCAATCTGACTAGAGGATATAAAAACATCCCAAGTAAATATTAATGTGCTGCTGTAGTTTAGGTCTTGGTAGTTTATCTTGTCCCTCCCATTCTGTTTAGTGCTTATCTGAAAGTTTTGTACTACCACAATGTTGGAGACTTGACAGACAGGTCATGTTCTGAGGTGCTGTGCCACATGCATTCTACCAATTCAGGCAGTTCCACTCTCTCTTCAGCCCACACGTCTCTGCTTGGCATTTCTCTCATGCGAGGTGTGTAGACATGCACAATCAGTATGAATTATTGTGCCAAATAATTGCTAGGTGTCATGACTTATACACTGAATAGCCTAAAGATTATTATTATATTACACATTGTATGATGCAGGGACCCAAAAATGTTTTGCTTTATTTATTACAAACTGACATGGCTAGAGAACATCTGAACTTGCCTGAAGGAAGAAGGTGGGTGAGAAAGAGAAGCAGTAGTCATGGACAACCTCCCTCATGAAAGATATTGCATCTTTTTCAGGCCACATCTGGTTTACCTTTCCAGCTCAGATGTCCTCCACTGAAGCAACATAGCTTAGATCCGTACAGAGAGCACATTTTATATCATTGTATGGGCCTGTGTATACATGTAGCAGTTTCACTAAAGAGATGCTAAGATTTCAAGGAAAACTTTGCAAAAAACCCACATGCTATTAAGAAACAATTGTACCACACATCTTAATTTGGCTCTCTCCCTGCATTCTCCCTTCTCTGCCCTCTATTTGCTTTCCCCAAAGCAGATATTTCTAAGGCATCTAATATTTAAACACATGGACCAAAACTTTCACAATTCAGTGCTAAAATTAAGCACCAAAATCAGCTGCCTGATATTGAGTGTTGCTGAGTGCCTACCAACTTTGATCAGTGGAAATCATTAAGTGATTGAAACTGCAGAAGAACATTTGCTAAAAATACCTGTATCTTCATTTCTGACAAATGCACCTTCCCTGCTTTACATCTCCACCTTAAGTTGAGCATTTCCATTACCCCCTTTGCTGCCAAAAAACCCTCAGCTGATCTCTTCCTTAATACTTCTATTCAAAGGTAGCATTTTCTTTATTTAAATCGCTCAAGTAAGACCAATAGAATACTGGAAAAAGGTCCTATACTGATTCCAGCACTATAGATTGGGATCAGCTACATACAAAACTGTAGACATTTACACAATGTTGCTGGACATTAACAGCTATACTTTGAGAGAAGAGATTCACTTCCAAATACAGAATATCTTAAATTGTTTGCAATTGAGGCATAGTTTGATTTTTGATAAAGGGTACCTTAACGTGGACTGTGCAATTCTGGGGACCAAATCCTGCAGTACTTTCTAGACAGATTCCCACTGAAAACAATTAAGTTCCATAAAATTAATTTAAAAATTCAGGATTTAGGACAATCTTAGGGAATTTTTTATACATTTCCCATAGCTTTACTAGGCCCTTTATATCACAAAAGGTGCCATACTTTCCTGATCTTTTCCTTTTCTTATTGATAGCATTAGTTACAACCACGTGAGTCAGACTTTGAAATTTGTCAATAACTAATTTTTAGAAGGGACATGCCAACATATTTTCTCTCTCACACAATTATATACCCATTGGATCTTGTTTGGTATCAAATGCTTTTGATATTTCACATGCCTTCCTGTATGAATGTGCTGACTGAAAAATTGTACAATGTCCTTCCAACTCTCTGTGTTCAAATAAATGCATCCTGACATTTCCATATTTTCTGTGAAAGATTTTATTTGACTGCTGGATGACATAAAGACTGGAGGTTTTTTCTAATCAAAACTGTAACAAATTTATGTTTAAGCTTCCTGATTGAAAACAAAGTTATATCACCTATCTGCACTGTTCTGAAGTCCCAATAACCTTCTCTTTTTTTTACCTCCTAATGAATTCTGAATGCTGCAGTTAACATTCAGCAATCTCATTACCCATCTACCATAAATCTTCAAAAGCATCAGTGTGTTTTGACAGGCAAGCAAGGGAAGAGGAAGCAATACGCATATCCAAGCATTTTTTTATGTATGCAGATTTCCTAAAGACCACATTTAAATGATTTCAGAAACCCAACACTGCATTTGTCACAGTGAGTGCAAGGTGAGGTGCTGGAAAATCTCCTTCCCCCCTGACACCCGCAATGGAAGGCACAATTATATTTTTCTGATATTGCTGAGTACATTCTCTTTTTATGCATTCCCTGCAAAAATAGATTGTTAATGATAACAAGGAGTCTGCTATGGGAAAATTGTATTTTCTTAGGGAAAAAAAGCCAGAACAACATTGTATACTTAAAATTTCACAGAGGCTTTACAGACGAGTTAATAACAAGATTTCAGAAACATAACCTTGGCAAATGTGTGTACAGTATTTAGTTGTTGGAAGTCTTAAGTCTTAACAAGGATCAGACATTTAACAGTTTACTAGAATAGTTATTTAATGATGCCCTAAACTGAAATCTGACATTAGCTTTTACATGCTCTTTAGTCTTAATAGGCTACATATTGAGGAAAACCTGGCAAGTCTTTTATTTCCCCCAACTAATGTGTATATTGTATGCACTACCATGTGCAAGTTTCAAAAAGGGCTGTATCTTCAAAGGATGTCAGCTGCATGAAGTGACTGCGAGAAATAAATAAGGGACAACTAATTCAGTACTACCGAAGTATTTAGTGCACTACCTTTGATTATCTTCAAACCTTTGTGGACTGTCATTTTTAGTTATATTTCTTTCCAAAGGTCAATCATGATGATCACCAGTGGCAGTCATAGGCATATTTAAGAAGTTCATTTCTATTGTAGCTTTTGTTTTGTACTACTGAGATACTTTGTAAAGTAAAATACTGCAAGCATGAAGTAAACCAACCATTAATATATTTCTACATCATCAAATTAAGAACTATTCAGGAAAATCTCTAAGCATGTTTGGAATGTTTAATCATATGCTTCCAGCATGCCTGACTTAAAATCTCTTTTATATATTACAAACAATGCAATAGCAAACAAATAATAGCTACCATTTTTTAATATTGCTGGTGTGACAACTCCTGCTCTCCAGCTCCTATAATTCTTATAATTTTGGACTAGTGTTTCAGTATTTCTTCATGTCATCAAATGTCTATCTCACTTCAAATTTCACCTTAAAGCATAACTGTTGTTCCTTGCCTCTGTGTCTTAATTTCACAAGAGTAGTGGGACTCTAGTCCAAATGGCAGAAGCTACAGAGAAGGAGATATACATACCAAGCTTAAAATTTCCTGGAGATATACAGTGGGGAGGACAGTGGGAGGTGAAGAAGGAATGAGATAAAGGAAAGATAGAGACAATGGGTAAAATTTTCAAAAATAACTAAGTGACTTAGGCTCTGAAGTGTCATGTTCAGGAGTCTCTTAGGCCTTTTAGGAGCCAAAATCTCACTGAAAGTCAATGAGACTTAAGGGCCAAATTCACTAGGGATTTTTGAAAATATTGCCCAATGCCTCTGAGCAAGCGCATGGAACAAATTAAAAATAAGAAGGGCGTTTTTAACTGGATCTTGAAGAGCGAACCAAATAAATGTTTGTATGAAAAGCACATAACCTGTTGAATATTAACTCTAGCCCAATATGCAGCAAACTGGATTCATCTCATGAGTTCTGCTCGACTGAGATAGTCCAATATTCTTTATTTCAGTTTTCAGATATTTAGCACAATATGGCCCTTTCACACTTTTAACAAGTAGGCAAAAATGATAGCTTGAGTAACAAAAAACCAGTTTTCATTTTCTTATTGCCTTATCACTACTGACAATACGTGAATTTCCCCTGCCAATAATCTTCTACCCACATTTAATGTTGTATTTAGATTACCATGCTGCAGGAAAAAATGTGCTACAACCTAGATATAATATACAGTTGTATTTATTAGGGATTTAAGCAAGTTATAGTTTAATCACTGCAGTGCAACCTAGGAAATGAACAAAATATGTGATACACTGAATTGCACAGGGTAAGACACTGTCTTTCGCATGCTCTCTCAAGAGTTAAAATATGCCCCCTATTTTCATAAAAGCATAACCTGGATGAAATATTTGGCAAGTTTTCAAAAGTAAGCATGAAACTTTCCAAAATTAATTTTCAAGCAAGTGATTTAAAAGATAATTTTCAGATGAGGGGGAAAAAAGGAGAAGTAGGAATGTATGTAGCCCTAATTATTATTCAGTGCATAGTGCAAGAAGAAAGGAAAACTAAAGCAGCAGGAGAAAAGGCCAACAGTTATGGCCTAAAGCAACAATTTATAAGGAGAGTCTCAGCATCCTGGGGGAGGCCAGAATCTGGATGTCTAGGTCCACCTTACAGTAATACCATTCTGTGCATGAAAATCAAAATGACTTTCAGCTGTCTGGTTCCATCAGATTCTGTAGATGCTCAAATGCCCACACACATGCTGTGGCATATTTTGATTGCCATGGAACCCTCTCCCGCTCCCTGGTCTCATCTAACTGAAGCGATCGTTCATGTACATTACATTTTGAATAATGGTGTTAGAACAAAAAGGACCAGACTCTCCACATTCCACACCCTTCTGAATCCTTCCACAGCTTGCAGAAAAAAAAAAAGGCCAATGTAATTACAGGTCAGTGGACTCTCGTAAGGTAAGGGAATGCCTCTGCTGGCACATAGACAGAACGATTAGTTGTGTGGCACTGCTCTCCATCCCAACCCACAGCACCAGAGGAACTTTGAGGGTTTTGTTACAATACTACTTGGCTCCCACAATCCCCAGCTCCTGGAGTAGCACGTTAGGTGATAAAGCAGAAAAAAAACCCAATATAACTAGAGCTCTAAATTGTGGTGGGGAACACCTTTGCCCCTCCTCTCCCTCAAAGCCCTGCCCCACCCCTTCCCCAACACCCTCCCATTCACTCCATCCCACCCCCCATCATTCACTCTCCCTACCCTTACTCACTCACTCGCTCATTTTCATTGGACTGGCTCAGGGGACATGGGTGTGGCGGGGAGTAAAGACTCGAGCTAGGGTGTAGGCTCTGGGATGGGACCACAAATGAGGAGTTCAGGGTGCGGGAGAGCCTCCAGGCCGAGGCAGTGGGTTGGGATGCAAAAGAGGGTCAGGGCTCCAGCTAGGGGTGTGGATTCTGGGGGGCAGAGATGAGGAACTTGTGATTCAGGTATGTCTCCAGGCTGGGGGTGGAGTTGAAAGGTTCAGAGTATGGGGGACGGGATGTGGGAGGGGCCCCAGGCTGAGGCAAGGGGATATGGGAAGGGGTAAGGACTCTGGGTTGAGGGAAGGAGTGTGCATTCCAAGGTGGGGGCAGAAATGAGGGATTCACAATGGGGGAGGGGGCTCCAGGCTGGGTTAGGGAGTTGAAGGGCTTTCAGTTGCGGATGTGGGCTTTTGATGGGGATAAGGGCTTTGGGATGCAAGGTGCTTCAGGCTGGGACTGAGCAGTTGGATGGTGGGAGGGGAATTAGGGTTGGGGCAGGGGCTTAAGGTTTGGGGGATGAGGCTCCAGCTGGGGGTGCAGGCCCTGGGGCAGGATTGGGGTTTAGGGCTTTGGAGTGCTGGAGGGTGCTTTAGACTGAGGATGAAGGGTTTGGAGCAGGGGAGGGTAATGAGGGTTAGGTTGCAGGGAAGGAGCCATGAGTGGTGCAGGCTCTGGGTGGTACCTTAAGCAGCTCCTGGAAGTAGTGGCGTGTAGGGGTAGTGGCTCCTATGCAGAGGTGCCGCCAGGTGTGTCTGTGTGCTCCCCATCCACAGATACCCACCTCACAGATCCCATTGGCCATAGCTCCCGGTCAATGGGAGCTGCAGCACCGGTTACCTGGGCGAGGTCAGAATGCGGACTCCCCAACTGCCCCTATGCATATGAGCTACAGGAGGGACATGCTGCTGCTTCCAGGAACCGCGCAGAGCCACAGCAGGTAGAGAGCCTGCCTTAGCCCCTCTGACCAGATTTTAATGGCCAAAAACTGGATACGTGGCAAGAAGGGCCAAGTCAGACCCAGAGTTAGGGAAAATAAATATGGACTGATGCTACCTTTACAATTCTTCCCACTCCTCAGCATATTCATGTACAGACCTGGCGTAGCTGAAGATCTGAGGCAACAACTGAATATCTCATGAACCACCTTTGAGTATTTTATTACAAATATTTTTAATGTGGTGCCCATCTAATTCATGTCATATATAATACAAAGTAGAATTTACTGATCCTTCATTCTATTTCCGCTAGCCTGGAGTTTTAAAATGGCCACAGATCATACTAACAGTTCAAGTAACATCCATGAAAGGGGTTAGTTTGTATACACCCAACGAACTACTGCCATTTTTCAATTAGATTAGCCAGTGAGAGGTTTATTGACTAGATAAAAATGTTCAGATACCATGGCAATGAACACAGTATAACAATCGAAGAGGCAGAGATTAGATTATTAGGTTGGATGGAATTTGATAAACTGTACATTTATCCCACCATAGTATTTACCTGCACTGCAGACTTTATTGTATTCTTTATATTTAGAATGGGAAATTGAGAAAATACAATGATTCGTATAACAGAAAATAATTGTGGTGGGATTTCTTTGAAACTACTAGAGAGAACTAGAATTCTTCTTTTCTAGATAAATTGCATGGTTTCAGTTAAAATGATTGAATTACACTCTCCACAAAGGTGGACATCAGTGATTCTATTCCTTCTTCTCTGAGAGATGCCAGATGTTGGGATGAACACTTTTTCTTCTTCCTTGGCAGGTTTCAAATACAAGCTAAAGGACTGGGTCTCACACCCTCTCCTGCTCAATTTGTATATAAGGTTGCTAGGTGAGAAAATAAGGTTTTATGAATTGTAGCAACACTGACACTATTCTATATCGGGGTTTTTTTTTTAACAAACATCTCCTGTTTTGTGCTCTCTCAGAATACATCTACACAGCGGAGCTATTTTGGGATGCTATTCCGCGTCTTAAGAGCAAGCCCGTTATATCAAAATATAATGGGATTGCTATTCCAACATTCCTATATACCTCATTGCATGAGGGATAAGGGACGTTTCAGAATAGTGCCTTACTTCAAAATTTGGTGCTGTGTAGAATGTGCCAAATTTCAAAATAAGCTATTTCGAAATAAAAATAGCGTAGCTTATTTCAAGGTAAGGATGCTATGTAGACACAACCTCAGTGCCTAATCATCACGTAAGCTGGTTGGAACTGACCCAAAGAAGTGTTGCTGCTGTCTGAACAACTTGGAACTTTGTGCCATGGTCCAAGAGGCACTGAGGCTAGCTGCCCCTAGCCCTGTCCATTCTGCCTGAGGCCCCACCCCTTCTGGAAAGGCTCCCACATTGCAAAGGCCCAGTGAAGTCTATCACCAGCCCAGTCAATGTGCATTACTTTGCATTAATCAACATTGAATGTCATCTGCCATTTTGTTGCCTAGTTCCTAGATTTGTGAGAACCCCTCTGTAACTCTTGGCAGTCTGCTCTGGACTTAAGTACCTTGAATAATTTCGTATTGTTAGCAAGATTTGCCACTTCACTGTTTACCCCTTTTTCCAGATCATTCATGAATATATTGAGCAGTACTTGTTCCAGAGTTCAGATCTTTTAGGGACATTGTTATTTACCTCGTTCCATTCTGAAAACTTAATGGAGAGAAGGAGGTAAATAAATATCTTTGATAAAACAAAGGTTTTGTTACTGTGCACATCAGAGCCAAATAGTCAGAAGAATGTAAATATACATGTAGGTCACAACTGTAACAACTTTACAACAGCAAGAGACAAAAATATTTTTCTCGCGTGAAACCTCTTCATATATATATATAAAACACACACCTCCTGCAAAAAATAGTAATGCAAATGTGCAACTTTAACTTCAGAAGAGTTCTCGACTGATGTCCCACAAGCTTTAACACTCACATAAGTGTGTGCAAGAGGACAGAAAAGTTCATCTTGGTCATTATCATTACAATTTGTTTAGACGCATATCTTAAAATTACAGGGTTTTTTACATTACTCATAAATGTATTTAGTTCTAATAATTTAAAATGTCTAATTTAAGTGTCCCAACTAATATTTCAGGTTTTTTTTAGTTGTCTAAACTTAGTGAAATAGAGAAGGTAAACAACTTAGTCATGTACAATACTAACAAATACTATTGTATGTGATTTCACACACATTTTACTCCAAATTACTTTGAGATTTCTTGAACATGTTTTCTAATAACATTATATTTTATTTTAATGTTATTATTATGCCACTTAGTCGGCTATGTAAAGTCAATCTCATTTTTTTTTTTATAAAGAGCATAGCAATTTGTTAGTTTTGATCTCTTTTTTCCAATGGCTAGGTGGCTTTCACTATACAAGACAGTAAATAACTAAAAGAAATTCAACACACAAGGGTCTCATATTTCTCTTGATCCTATAGGCTGTGGTATCAACCAAGCTTCTAATTTTATTGCTCATCACAGTATTTACTACCAGTATGTGAATGCATGCTACACTCATTCAGAACAACAAAAAATACAGTATTTCATATATTGAAATACATTTCATTTTTTTAAATTAACCATCTGAGCACTATCCAGTCAAGTTGGGATTCATCATACCATTTTAAAATGGGCAGATGTCTCAGTTTGCCTCTTTCATAATAAATATATTTCCATTAGTTATAGTCTGTCTTCAGATTCCAGTAACAAATGATAAATCCATTAAACTTTATTTTCATTGTTTCTAAGGTTTCAAAATATCCTAGCTGAGATTACAACCTGATAACTCGGAGTCTGTTGTACATTGTTCCTTATTTAGTAACAAACTGGAGAAGAATAAAGTTGACTAAGGGATTCTAGTAACAAATAGTTTTATTATAAAACTCAGAGTAATGGCTAGTAAATCCACGTGATCACATCAATATAATAATGACATTATTACACCTATTAATAAATATAGATATGCTGATGGGTTTTTGACTGATGGGACATCATAAAATGAATTATATTCCTTCTTAAACAATATAATTAACTCTTAATGAACCTTTCCCTTTCCCCAGTAAATTCAATTTTGTCTAATCCTCAGGTTTATGGTAATGTTGAGCTCATTAAAATGTTACTTAAAACTCATTAAAATGCATACTGAGAGGTAACAGCTTCATTACGGTAATATGTTGTAAAAGAAAAAAATAATTCTTTATTATCATTTAATTGTTTCCAAAACTGAATACATTTGCATAGTGATAAGGTTCACAGGATACTTTCAGTGGTACTCAATAATTAAGCAGTTCAGTAATTAAAAATGCATTTTCTAAAATAATTTTATGTTATTGCCTATTCCCATTTGTTCTTTCAATTAGGAAAAGTGGACATGTCAATACAGTTCATGGAAGTGGTGGAATGGAGATACCAGCATTTTAGCAGCTGATACCAAAAATATTGTTGTCACTTTAAGACCTTCATAAAATTATGTTCTTGGCATTTTCTATTGAAAAAAATTGCATTCAACCTGCCTTTTCTGTTTTTTAAAGATAAAATGTAGGTTTTATAATGAAGTTATATAATACTCTCAATTTTTTTTTAATTCTTTCAGAATTAGGCTATCAGATTTTTTGGCACATCACTGGCCTTTCAGCTTTGCAAGCCTGGCTTCCACTTCCAATTTCAAAGTCACAAATGGAAACTAATTTTGTGGTCTCAGTCTTTATATGGAGGAAAAAAATTACTATAATTTTGGTACCATTTATAAATCACTGAGCATGAGCACAGACAATACAACTGACCCTTCTCTTTACAACACCCATATGTTGAGTTTGGGGTCAGCTGTGTCCCAGTTCAGGCTTCAAGGCAATAAGAATAGCCTTAAGGGTGCTCAACAGTCTTCAAGGGTCTGAGTCAGGTGACAATATAGTGGTGACAGGATAGTTGAAGCATAATGGTGTTCTAGCCATACCCCCTTTTGATTGGTGAAATCAACGAGAGTTACAACTCTCTATCACATGGGATGTTTCCTACTATTGGGAAGTGGCTCTCAACTTTTCCAGACTAGTGTACCCCTTTCAGGAGTCTGAGTTGTCTTGCATACTCTACATTTCACCTCATTTAAAAATGGCTTGCTTACAAAAACAAACAAATAAAAAAGCATCACTAAATACTATTACTGGTAAATTGCTGACTTTCTGATTTTTAGCATATAATTTTAAAATAAATCATCTGGAATATAAATATTGTACTTACATTTCAGTGCATAGGACATACAACTGTATAAAAAAGTCATTACCAGTATGAAATTTTAGTTTGTACTGACTTCACTACTGCTTACGTAGCGTGTTGAAAAACTAGGTAAATATCTAGATGAATTCATGTATCTCATGGGGAAGAACTTTGTGTATCCCCAGGGGTACACATACCCCTGGTTGAAAATTGCTGCTTTAAGGAGCCCCCATCTAGATAGCATGTTGCTTTTCACTGCCAGATCAGCAGAAAGTTCCTAGTGGCAGGAGTAGGGCTCCAGCCCAGTATATACATAAGGCATCTCAAATGTGCAGCCTGAGGGCTAGTCCCAGCCAGTGGGATTGCGAAATCCAGCCCAGGTCTTCTGGCAGGAAGGGAGAGGCGACAGCCCCAAGCTCCATCCCTTCCCACCATTGCCACACTCTCTCCTCCCATAGGACGGGGCTTGGGGTATGAGCAGGGGTGATGGAGGAAAGAGGTGGGATTTGGGGGCCAGTAACAGACAGGCCATCCCCTTGCCTGCTAGAAGTCCTGGGCTGGATTGCGTAATTGCTCCAACTGGGACTGGCCTGCAGGCTGGGAGTTTGAGACCCCTCAATATGATGTTTCAACAAAGCTTATCTGTATTACCGAGATGCCTATCACCTCAAAGGGGTACATCTAAACTACATCCTTTTTTCGATAAAGGGATGTAAATTAGATGTATCGAAATTGTAAATGAAGCCGGGATTTGAATATACCGTGCTTCACTTACATAATGGTGGCCGCAGTTTTGTTTTTGTTTTTTTCGAAAAAACCAGGATCTTTTGAAACGGGGCATTTCTGTCGAAAAAGCCCTGTCTTAACCACAGCTTTTTTTCGCCATTATGTAAACGAAGCACGGGATATTCAAATCCTGGCTTCATTTACAATTTTGATACATCTAATTTACATCCCTTTATCAAAAAAAGAGATGTAGTTTAGATGTACCCAGAGTGCATGATTTATAGATTTAAATGAAAATATAAACCTGATCAGACTTGCCTATACAGTTCATAAACCACTGAAAAAAATAAGAGACAGAAGCATTTTTCTTCTGCATAGTAAAATCTCAAGGCTGTTCTCAGCCAATATTGTTGTAAACTTTTGAAACAATAGCCATAATGTTTTGTTCAGAGTTAAAAACCTTTCATAGTTATGACAACCTCCATTCCTGAGGCTTATCACTAGTGTTCTGCAGACATATATACATATGTGCATACTCATCCATACCACGCATGCTTGAGAATCACAGCCTGAAAATGGCTTCAAAACTTCTGAGGGAGTTGCCTGACTGGCAGGCCAAAGAAAAAAAATTGAACTTGAACATGCTGTGATAGCAGATACAAGACTATGTAACAGCTTAAGTATGAGATCACTGCACAAAGAAGATCTGTGGGTCTTCACATCCAAAAGAATGTTAGAGCAGGACTAGCTGTAGGGAAGACTAGCTGTTTTGTAAGCAGAAGAAAGAAACAAACAACCTGTAAAATATTAAGCACAGTAGCAGCATACATGGATGAGCTAATTCAGTATTATCTAACCTCTGCTTAATGAGCACTTAGTTTACTGATGTACTGCTGAGGAATAATATTCTTGGGGCAAAGGATCAGACTGGAACTCAAGAGGAACAGGGTTCAATTTCCAACACTTCCACAAATTTCATTTGGAAAATTGGGAAATCAGGTAGGGCACATCTACACAGCAGGGCTAAAGTCGAAATAAGCCACACAACTTCAGCTACGTGAATTGTGTAGCTTACCTTGAATTTAGCTTTTGGCGAAGGAACATTCTTCCTTCGACTTCCCTTATTCCTTGTGAAATAAGGGTTACCATGAGTCTAAGTAAGACGTCCTCCAGCTCGACATTATTTCGAAATGAAGGCTTGTAGTGTAGACGCACACTATGTTATTTCAGAATGTCAGTTATTCCGAAGTGTAGACATGCCCCTAATCTTCCAAGCCACAGCTCTCCATCTGGAAAATAGGGATAATACTTCTTTTCACTGACATTTTGTCTATTTAGATAATCCCTAGCTCAAAGATCTCAGTTTCTTATAATTATTTTGTCCAGAGTTTAGGATAAGGGCTCCATTGGATATAACACAAACAATAATAATGTATTCAAAAATAAAACAAATATAGGATACTGACTCTACCAGACCACAGTGTCTTGGCCTGCAAAATGTAATCTAGTACACATTATATGATGTTTCTAAAACTCCTATTGATACATCCTTAACAAACAAATGCCCATAGAGATTTACATAGTCATTTCTATAATCTTTCACATTTCATGTTCTGAGCCTTTCCAACAGAAAACAAACAACATATCTCTGTAGCCAAGTAAATAATCTCTCGTTTTATCTTTATAGCTCACACCAGAAGATAAGTTATGTCATTTCTCTCAAACACAGTGTGAGATGCTTGGAAATAAATAACCCAGACAGAAAATAAGCAACTGCCATAATAAGCATTAATGTTAGACTCTGTTGTATTTCCATGTATCAAATAAGCAAAGTTAAATGAGATACTATAATACAAGATAGAAGAGAGATGATACATTTGAAAGAAAAGTAATTGCATATTCTATTTACTACAAATTCCTAGTGTAAGCACCATCTCCATTGAAAAGCTAACAACAAATACCTTAAAAACCCCAGTTGAAAAACACTAAAGGCTCAATTTTCAACTGATAT
Source organism: Rafetus swinhoei (assembly GCA_019425775.1). Lineage (NCBI taxonomy): Eukaryota > Metazoa > Chordata > Testudines > Trionychidae > Rafetus > Rafetus swinhoei. The sequence continues at coordinate 179,893,425 of CM033437.1, read as the reverse complement.
ACATGTCAAAGCATCACTGCATATCCTATATAATCCACTGCTTAGCATGTGCATACAAGTGCTGATTTTACATCATTTGAAATATTGTGGTCCTGTGTATATATAAGCCTTAAAGATATTTTTTTTAATGTTTATTTTCTCAATATACAAATAAATGAAACTGATACAATTTTCAACATGATTTTTAAAATGAAGCATATCAAATTCCAATTTCTAAAATGCGGTCATGAAGTTTAAACAATTTTGTCCTTTTTATATGCAATAGTCTATATAATAGTAATGGGGAAAATGAGCTCATCTACTAGTTAGAGATAACTTTCCAGGCAATGCATTGATCTAAACCTTCAGTATCTGAATGGAAGAGAGGGTCTACCTTTTTCAGTTGTGAAAATAACCATCCAAGTACAAATCACCTGCAAACCAGTTCAATCCTGACTTTCTTAGTCTGCAGGCAGGCAGCTACAGTGCTGCTGCTACTTTTGATAGGTTTGTTAAACAAAAAAAATCACTGATAGAAATCAGCAAGAATCTAGTGAGTTTTAATCTGAGCAGTAGTTGGTCCACACATACTATTATAGTATCTCATTTAAATTTTTCAACAAAAGCCATCACAAATCCTTACTCACTTGTGGTACTTTCTGTGTTCAAAGCACAACTCCCATTTGAATTAAGTTGCAGCTCTGAATGTTCAACATTTCAGAAAATCGGACCCCAGGGTTTCATACTGGACATGCAGAAAATAGGGTAATATAGTGATTATCTGTGAAAAGACTGGTCTAAATGACTTTCCCAGCATCACAGAATAACACTGCGGCAGAAACAAGGATAGAATGCAATTCTCCAGAGCAACATTCAACTGCCTTCACACCATTCAAGAACCCACCCAAGTTTCTTTGCTCAGCCAACTCTCTGTCTCTCCTTAAACCCAGCTAATAGTCAGATTTTTCTCTCCTCCCTACTGATATTCAGTCCCAGTCTCTTTGTCCAATCAGTCCAAATTTACCCTGCTGTCTATCAAGCTCCTCTTCTGATATCAGGGGTGCATCCAACCCAGCCAAGTGGCTTGAAGTCTCCCCTCTTCATCGCTTTCCTCACTGACAATCTTTTCCCTGACTCTCAGATCTAGTGTCCTTGTCCAACCAGCCTCCCCATCCAACCATGGCCATTTTCACCCTCCCCTTCCCCCATTAGCTAACAGCCCAGTCTCCTTGACCAAACAGTCCCAATCTACCCCGTTTTCCAGTCATAGTTGGTCTCTCCACACCTCCAGACCTGATCTCAAAAAATACTTTGCCCAATCTACTGTTTGCCCTCCCTCCAATCCAGCTTTGGTACCTTCTCCATTTGAATCAAGCAGTTTCCTTCTCCAACTGCCTGCGTACCAAGAGGGGGAATCACTGACAGCACAGCAGACAGGCTTTTTGCTAGCAGGCCTTGTCCTATCCTGTCCTGAATGTTCTAGAAACAGCAATTATAGGGAAACTCCAGCTTTGCCTCCGTAGCCCTGGCCTGGAAAAGCATACTCAGTTACACTATCGGCATGGCAGTTGAAGGACCAGCATTAGGGGATAGCTTGGCATCCCGTGCCATAGGCAGCTTGGCACAGTGGGGCTCATATTTCAGTTTCTGCCCTGCATCATAAGATTCAGGTTGTGGCTTAGGAAACATTGTAAAAATCCATATGGTAAGCAGATAAAGGGGGGGCAGGGCAGAGTTGCACTTTTTAGTTTCTGTCCTGAGCCTCAGCAAGTCTAACATGGGTCCTGAACACATGCACAGTCTTATTAGCACTGCGAGCAATGAGAGGCTGAAGTATATTAAGTGAGGTTGGAGTCTTTTGGAATGCCCCTTTCCATCCTCCCAGCCAAATGTCAAGTCCCTGCTCTAAAGCATGGGGGTTGTAGAGCATTTCAAACAAACTGGACTGAATTTTTTAACATGGGTAAAACAACGTGTTTTGGCTGAATTCATATGTTTCGTATATGTCTCTCTCAGCCTGAGGCAGACATCTGGCATGTAAAAGAATGGTTAAAATCTGGCAAAATTATAAACAACTGAAAACAGGATCTTATAATAAGATCTGTCTGGCAATCTTAATAATTAGCAGTGCTACCAGTTCCACTCTTAATTTATCCTGTGAAATTCCTAATTGACACAGTCACACTACATACACAACTGCTAGCATCCTATGAGCCTAATAAGATTTATCAACCTGCTGGAAGAGGCAGGAGTTGGAGTTAAAGGGGCCAGTATCAGGATACGGAGGAGAGAAAACATGAGGTAGAAAGAGAAGGACTGCATAGACTGTGAAACCCCACTAGCAAAGTGTCCCCCTAAGAGCATAAGAACTGCCATACTGGGTCAGACCAGTTATCCCTGTAGCCCAATATGCTGTCTTCTGACAGTAGCTAGTGACAGATGCTACCGGGGAAATGAAATGAACAGAACAGGGAAATTATCAAGTGATCCATCCCATGTTGTCCAGTCCTAGCTCTGGCAATTGGAGATGTAGGGAATCCTGGAGCATTCCTGGCCATCTCAGATAACACCCACTGAGGGAACCTGTCCTCTAGGAATTTAATTATTTTCTGAACCTAGATATACTTTTGGTGTTCATAAAATTCCCTGGCAACAAGTTCCAAAGGCTGACTGGGTGTTGTGTGAATAAGTGCTTCCTTATATTTGTTTTTAACCTGCTGTCTATTAATTGCATTAGGTGACTCTGGGCACTTGTGTTTGTGTGAAGAGGTATATAACACTTCCCAGTGTGTCTGTGTCAATTAGGAATTTCACAGAATAAGTTATAAGTAGGACTTGTAGCACTGCTAATTAAGGTTGCCGGACATGGCTTGTTGTAAACAACTGAAAACAGAGTATTTTCCCCAGATTTTAACCATACTTTTACATGCCAGATGACTTCCTTAGACTTACGCTTTTTAATTTTTCCTAATTTCAACCAAAAAAACCCCGTTTTACTCATGTTAAAATTCACTGTCTCCACACCATTCATGATTTTATAGACTTCTATCATATTCCAGTGTGTTCCTAAAACCCTGTATTGTAATTTATGAGTGTGCCTGTGTTAATCTGTCAGCATGAGACTCACGCCTTTAAATCTGGGAATCCAGGATTCAATTGCTGTAGAAGACCCTAATCAGAGTGGTGTAACATACTGTCAAGCCACGAAAGAGGGACACATTGTATTAGGATGAGAGATACAATCCCCCTCGCCAGAGAAGATCTTCCTATGCATCAGAGTCCCACAGAAATTCAAATCACTGTAAAATGTCTGACAGGATTGAATTTAAGACCTCTGGACCTAAAAGCATAAGCCTGGACTAACTGAGCTAAAGGACCAGACTGCTTAGAGCAGGTGTGGGGAAACTATGGCCTGGGGGCCGAATCCGGCCCCCCAGCTAGTCTGGACCTGACCCCCAAGGCTCCTGCACCATCCCTCCAATCCAGACTCCACACCATAAGCCTGCTTCCTGGCAGCCCACTTCCACCCTCTGAACCCCTAATTTTTTATCCCACTACAGAGCCTGGGGGGCACAAAATCTACTAGCCTGGCCCCCCCCCAGGCTCTGGTGTGCAAGGGGAATGTGGGAGTGTTTTTCTGCTTCTCAGTTGGGGTCCACATCAGTGATGGATTAGTTTGGGGTTTTTTGGGGGGGATGATTTTCACTTTTGTGCAGCCCCCAACTGATTTTTCTGTGGGTCAGTGGCTCCAACCCGAAAAATGTCCCTATCCCCTGGGTTAGAGCATAGGCAGTAGCAGACAAACTTGGTATAAAAGCCAAACCAACAGAAATAGCAGAAAAAATGAAACTGATGGGGAGAAATGGACCTTTCCTTATAAAAATAAAAGTGTGATATTTACATTTTTCAGCAATGGATACATTTAATTTATAATTGCAGGGTGAAACACACTTGTAGTTAAGACCACTTAGGTCGGAAATCTAAAAACACACGTAGGTGCAACAATATCCTTGTAACCCTGTATTAGCAATTTACTTTTACTAACTATGGGTACCGAATACTGTATATTCAACTATCATTAGCACTGTTTCTGAAACACATATTTCAGGCCACATCTTCAGCTGGAGTAAATCAGCATTGCTCTGTTGAAGTCTTCTCTAATATGCAGTATTTCATTGCCACATTTTTTTATAAATAAACAAAACCAATTTTTAGAAGTTTTAGTAAATTAGTCTCAGAGGGGTAACCATGTTAGTCTGTAACTTTAAAAACCCATGTCCTACAATTGACAGGGTACGATTGTACTTCTTCTGCAGTTATATATATCTTGGTTTCTATTATTTCCACTCCAGCTCATCTGATGAAGTGGGTTTTACCCACAAAAGCTCACGAGTCTATATATTTTTCTTAGTCTCTACAGCTATGTCTATACAACAGCATTATTTTGGAATAACTGATGTTATTCTAAAATAACAAAGAACATTTCTATACTTAAAAAACAACAAATAGTCTGGTAGCACTTTAAAGACTAACAAAACAAGTAGATGGTATCATGAGTTTTCGTGGGCACAGCCCACACTGCAAGCCGTTACTTTGAAATAATGTAGACCTGGAGTACTTCATATTCTGACTCCTGTAACCCTCATTTTACGAGGAGTAAGCAAAGTTGAAGGAAGACTTCCTTTAACTTCCTGCTGTGTAGACAGCGCCAAAAGCCGAATTAAGCTATTTCAACTTAAGCTACACAACTGACGTTGCTCAAGTTGCATAGCTTAATTCGACTTTTGCCCTACGGTACCAATGGACTTCTCGTTGTTAGTAAATTAGTATCGAAATTTTACTGTCACAGAAATTTACAAAACCCTTCAAAGGGCCAATCCTGTCAGCACTAAGCACTCCTAAAGGATGATAAGTGTCTGCAAAATCACTTTGATTTGTGGACACTTAGCAAGTGGTAGGACAATGTTTTGAGAGATTACGTCTCAAGATTTCCTTTCTGATTCTTATGCTGAACATTTGACTGATTTGTGCAGCCTTTGCCTTATATCTGGATGTTCCTTGTTGAGAACCTTAGTCATGTGGTTTCCTTCAGTTGCCTCGGGAAGTGGGAAATCAGTCAAAATATTTCAAAAAGGGAGACAGAAAGAGAAGAATGAATGCCAAACAAAGGGGAGAGCCAGTATGAAGACTGCGGCCTGTTGTTATTTAAAATGCTGTAAATCACCTGTTCCCAATCCCCCCATCCTCCACCTTCTACTGAGTGCACTGGTAAAAAAGCAGTCCAGCTGGCCCCCTGACATCTTTAATTGACTTCATAGTGAGTGTTATCAAAAGGTACTCAAGCAGTTCTAATGGTGCCTGCAGATTCCTCACACACTGGCTGGCATACAGTGGACCTTAACAGGGCTAAAAGGAGAGTGTATTCTCTCCTCAGTGTGTCAGCAAGAACCAAGGGCTATCTTGAAAACAATAAATGATCAGAGAGTGCTATTCTCAGACAGAAGGAAGATGTGTAATGAACATAAAATTGGTACCCAAATAGTCACTCTCCAGCTAACTACTCCTTTATGATACTAAGGTTACAATACAGTGATATTTTTAAAGGTGTGGTATCAATTAATTTAAGGAATAAATTAGGGAGGAATGTGTATTTTTTTTAATTACAGGGATGAGGGCTTTTTTTCATTCGTTATTGTTGTTTAAGAGAATATTCCACCACAGAACAGAGGATATCTGATGGCGTTTGGAAAAGGGAGGGAAGAACTCGGAGACAGCCAAAAAATATCATGAATTTAGATTAAAGTTACAATGGCATTCATGTGAAGAGTGTGGCAAAACCTATAAGCCTTAGACCTACTTCTTGTATCATTGATTAAGCAAACAAAAACATCAGCATGACAGCAGCTTCTAACAAAATGGCAACATTTAACAACAATTTAAAAATAGTTACTACACTGAGGCATCTGAGTTGCCAGTCAGATGACCTGTAACACTTGATGGGGAGGGGAGCACAGTTTAAACCTTTTTTGGGGGAGATGTAACATCCCCACTTGTGGCTTCTAGACTCTTTTCCTCTCCTCCTGCATCTCCCGGATCTGCTCTTAGCTGGTGCCACCTTGCTCCCAACTCCCAGCATAACTCCTTCCCCAATTACTTCTCCTGCTGCTTCCCTGGGCATAGCATGGGCAGGAAAGTGCTTTTTGCAGGTAACTGCAGCTGGCAAGGAAGGAATAATTCTCAGAGAGATTCCCTACACTGCCACTGGCAGAGCTGCACTGAGAGCGCCATCTCTTTTCGCTAGTCTGGGAGGCCCTCAGAGAGGCTCAGCAGGAGTACTAGCTGTTGGTGCCTTTCCTAAGCATGTCCTGCTCTGCTGCACTCAGCCACACTCCCATGAGGGGTACATAATCCCAAAGACACTTCCCCTCTACCACACATTGCCTCTAGCCATGATTATTATCCATTTCAGATTTGGGGTAAATACGAATACTTCAATAGTGATACGTACATGCTGAATTTCTGCAATTGCTTTATATTTATGGACTTCAACCTATGTTACATACGTTGCCTAAAGAAACCTCACATACTCTTGTGAAGTCAGTAAGGAAAGCATTACCTCACTCTCTGCTGAAATGTAGCTCCTTGTGAAGTGGCCCATCATATCCCTAACAACAGAGAGCAATACCACAGGACTCTTTGGAATAAGAAATGAATAATATATATATATATATATATATATATACACACAGTTGACATTGGAGAGGGGATTTTCGATAAGCAGAAAGTAAATACCTGAGCTGGAACTTAACTTTGAAATCAGGTCTAACATATGGGAGTTTCGTGGGAATTGTAATAACCAGAAGTGTCCAGAAGCAAAATTTTATGTCTCATCTGAAAAATAGCTTCTCTGTCAGTACAATACCCCAGCAGCAGGCTCACATATTGGCTCAGTGCTGACTCTGAGGGAAGAATGTTATTGAATCACTAAAACCACTTCTTAGAGCTTTCTCATCCAAATACTGACCCTGGCTGGCTATTTTAAGTTTGTAATCTGTGGTAAAATCACAGCACACTTAGTAAGCCTGCAAGCAGTAGAGGATAATCTGTGGCCTGACACTTCTGAATGTCAATGTTTTCTTGCTTTCTGCTAGGTATTTACTAGCATTTCGTGAAAAGTATCACAAGGAAACTCAGACAGAGATGAATAACTGATTTAGCATACCTGCCTCTACTTGGGTTTTTGCAGACCCCTGCCTACTATGGGGGCCACACCCATAACTTGTTACTGACCCAAGTCTTCAAAATAAAAACCTAACCTAATGTGTCATCTTCCATTGGTCTACTTTAATTGACCTATGTGTTCCCTGGTAGTGTAGTATAATTTTTATGTGGTACTCGTTAGCTCCTTAGCCAGTGTCTTTCATGCACTCCCACTCCACAGTGCAGCTCTTAGGTGATAAAAAAGAATGTGTAAAATTATAATGGAATTGGGAAGCAGAATGTGAATACTGTATGTAGGTTTTGCAGTCCAAGAAAACGTAAAGAGGGCTATCAGAGAAAATGGCATGATTGCTGAGAAGGGAAGCACATTCTTTGCATTCATCTTTACTATGGAAGATGATGAGAATATCTCTATTCCACAGTCATTCTTAAAAAAAAAGTTGCAATATTAGAAAAAAAATTGCTTAAGGAAAAATTAAGGAGAAACTTGAGAATTCTAAGAGCAGTAAAATCACTAAGACCATGGAAGGGAACACAATCAGAAGTAGCTGAGTAATTAAAGAGAATTATATATTCTGAAGAAAGTCATCAGCATGATGCTAATCTTTATTAAAAAAAAAAGCAAAAGGTGACCCATGAAAAAACAGTTTCCTTTGACTCAGTTTGGTTCAAGAGAGCCAGTTGACAGAATAATTCAGAACAGAATACTACAGCACTTGGTTACACTGATAAAGTCAAATTTCCCTGAATGGAAATTCTCAAATCTTTAACCTCTGGAATTCTTTGAAGGGGTTAATAAAATAGAGGATAAATGGGTTAGATATCCAGTAGATATAATTTGCTTGGTTTCTCAAAACTTTTGACAAGATCCCTGACAAAAGGCAGTTAAGAAAAAATAAATCACCACAAGGTAAGAGGTAAAATCCTGTTGTGGATTTAAAAGTAGCCAAGTGGTTAAAAAATGTAATAATTGGCTGATTCTCTAAGGGGAGTGAAATTAAGAGTGGAGTACAGAAAAAGTACAATTACAGAAAATCGGCAAATGACAAAACTCACTACATCTGTAAAGAATAAAGAGGACTGAGAAATGCTGTAAGGACTTCCTCAGATTGGAAGACTGAGCATTGCAAGCATGGATTACATATATTATTCTAAAAGAAAGATAATGCACACTGGGAAGAATAGCATAAATTCAATACATGTGCTAATTGGCTCAGGAATACTAACATAATGCAGGAGGAAAAAGACATAAAAGTGTCAAAAATAATCACACACCAGAAACAAAGCCATGTGCCTTTGTCAATCAGTTTCTAAACTCTAAACGATATTATTATGACCAGAAGCTTGCCAAACACTCTACAAACTGCCAATTGTTAATTTCTGGCATTTGTCCAGTATTTAAGACTAACAAATATATCATTACAAAATAGCATTTTTTCACAAACCTTTGAAACCTTTCAAATGTCACAGAATTTGATATTTATCCAATACTATTTAACTAATTTTGTCCATCACATTGTCCAATGCATTAAAATATTGAACTACTAACTAGTTGTACAAAATGCTTTTAAAAGTTAACTTCCAGAAACATGTACTTCTGTTTCCCTCCTTGAACTGATATATATATTTGCTGCAATCTTACTTAGGTGCTTTTCTGATAGTGTTGGGCTACTGTCTAACCAAAATGCCAGTAGCTCACCAGTCCTGCCTCTCTCCTAGCTTGTGTATAGAGGACTTCAAATAGATATTTAAGCCAATAATATAACAAAGGAGCAGCATGCATTGTTGCTGCCACAAAAGCCAGTTTTAAGAGTATAGGTTGTACCTCCCTTAATCGGGAATCTCTGTTCCGGCAACATCCGTGGTCCAGAGAGCCCAGGTATAGGAAGCTTGGGCCATGGAGCAGGAGAGGCAGAGGGGGCACAGAGACTCAGCCAGGAGCCAAGGTGAGGAGGGGAGGGAAGTTCAGTGAGGAGTTCTGGATCCTGTAGCCAGGAGGTAGTGGGGGCCTGGCAGCAGCAGCCGCAGGACTCTGACCCCGGCCACAGAGCTGGGGGCCGGCAATGGCAGCCGTGGGGGCTGGGGACGGCAGCAGCAGCTGTAGGACTCCAGTTCTGGCCATGGAGCTCGGAGACAGCAAAGGCAGCCGTGGAGCTCCAGCCCTAGCTGGGGAGCTCTATCCCCCACTGTGGAGCTCCAGTCATAGTGATGGCCCCAGTGGGGCAGGCAGCAGCAGAGCTAGGCTGGAACCCTAGTGGGAGCAGGAGGACAGAATGGGCCATGTTGGGAAGGACCTCCCCTGGTCCGGCAAATCCCCTTGTTCAGGACCAGTTAGGTCCCAAGGGTGCTGGATGAGGGAGGTCTAACTTGTATTATATATGAATACGATTGTGCAAAAATTACCTTTGATTCTTAATCTAATATATATTTGAGAGTTTGTCTATCTGTCTTTGTATCCATCTGTCTGTTTCTTCAGTAACTCTTCCTAAATGGTAAGATCTAGGACAGCTTCCTCTTATCCTAACTGAAAAGCAAGGTCAGGGTTTGGTCACGCCAGGAATATAGGATATGCCTGGAATGGGATTGATTCTCATAAAATCATAGAGAAAAGGGACAGAATCACTAGGGAGGGCATGCTGGGGGCTTCCCCCTCCCAGCCAGGACTGCCCCAACCCTGAGCCTCCTATCCCCCAAGGCATTCTTTAGGAAGGATGGGGGGAGTTCAAGATCCTCCTCCCTCCTCCACCTTGATTTGTACCGGGAAATTGCTGGCAGTTCCCCTTTATCAGGGAGCCAGGAGAAAGTGCAGTTTGCTGTATTCCTCACTCTGTCTGGGGAGTGCAGGAGGCAGATGAACCTGGACCTGCTCCAGCTGAAGAACATTCACTCCTTCCCAAATTGGGTCCCAAGCTGTTGCAGTGAGAGAGGGCAGCATAATCTTCTCTCACTGGGCCAGCCTGCATACGGAACCCCTCATCCCCATCCCAGAGCAATGATGTCAATGAAGCATGTACATTTTCATTTTATTTTCCAAAAAATAATTATGAATAGTGTTAAAGACCTGAGCAATGCTGGGTAAATCTTCTAGTGAAGCCATAAAACAACATAAAACATGTGGAGCTTATTCAGCCAAGGTTTGTTAATTTGTTCATCTTTTCTTTCCTTTCCTTGATACTGAAGGATCAGCAACAGTGTGATTTTTGGGTAAAATATGAGTGATAACATGGACCTGGGTGTGTGTCTGGTCCTTTGGGATCAGAAGAATCTTTGTGTGAGGAGATTGGTTTTAAAGAACCAGTCATCTCTGAATCCAGTGTTTTGGGGATGATACAAAGACTGTAATGCCTCAGGAAACTGCTTTTTTGACTTATTAGCCAATGTGGTGAGACAAAAATTTACTTTATTTACTGGTTACATGTTTCTCATGGGATATTAATATCAGGCTAACCTCAGGTAACCTCATCTAACTTCATCAGTTTTGGGGTATATTTGTGTTACGTCTCAGTAGTTTGTCCTGAAATTGGTATTTTCAGTAGTGACCCAAAAAGACACAGTTACATGGAACAATTGATTTTTACAATTAAATGTTTAGAAACCAGCACCCTGCCTTTGTCATTTATATCATCATTAAAGGCAGGCAAATTCTGAGAGTAAATGTAACATTTTGGGCCTTATTCTTTTATACACAAAGGCTCCAGAGCAATGTTAAAAGAGTTTCATAGTGGATATAAGGGTTATAATGTTAGAATCATGTCCTGTTACTAATTACAATGTAAGCCTCCAAATTTCATAACATCTCCAGTACCCTTAAAGTAGATATTATAAATAAGAATATCACTATGGGTAAAATTGTTTGAGCATGTGCTTTTATGTTTGAGTGGGGAACAGGATGTGGCTGTTCACTTGCCAAAGCACTGAAATAAAAATAATCTTTGCTGTGCTTTGCACCAGAATTTAGATCTGCAAACTACCTGTTCTGGCCTGTTTAATTAAACTCTCTGTTGGAAATGAATAGCTTTTTCTATCAAATAAAATCATTCTGAGTTTCACCATGAGATGCATTCATTTTGAAAAAATAGGTTCTTTTATGGATTCTGTTCCATTCTCAGCTCCAAGCCCCAGTAATTTACTTCAGATAAGTGGTTAAGTGTTACTTCTAATGCTGCTTTTAATTTTAAACAAAGTTAATTAGAATCAGTGTCTCTTGCCAAAGGTGACAAAGATCTTGCCACAATTTGAATTATTTTACAAACATGACCAGTTAAACAGGTAGATTATATTAAGCAGTTGAGTTAGCAATTTTCATGCTCACAAAATATGACAATACAATTTATTATTATATTTTTTTTCCTCCCAGGAAAATGCTTTCCTTTGAAATGAGGGGCTAGATGATAAGACATCTGTTATCTACCAAGCATTATTTTTTTTTTTTAAATCTAAGGTGTCTGTTATACCCTTCTGAGAAACGTTAGTGTATTGAACGCATTGTTGCCAATGAAATGAAAATTGCTTAACTGACACTGTATGCACAGCACATCATTTCTAGCAGGAAGAGCCAATTGGAATTATGAGTTGGCCACATTGGATTTAACAACTCATTTATATACTTTGCAATTGTGAACAATATTTTTGGAGAATCTCCAACTATATTAAAAACATATTCATGTGTGTGTGTATTGATGCCTATTATTCATAAATATGGCACAAATCATGGAGACAGAAGTGCTGTATATTGTCTATTTCAATAAAACATTGAAGAAAAATCTGAGAATAATTTACTCACATAGGACCCAATTTTGCTCTCCCAGCAGTGTAAAGCAGTAGTAACTCCGCTGATGTCACTGCAGTCTATGAAAAGTATCAGGCCTGGGGGCCTTTTAAGCTAGCTTTTGTGAACCTTTACTGAGAAAGTGTGACATGAGTTTACTGATTATGTAATGTTAAATAATTGTCAGTTCCTGACTTTGCTATCCAGGTTCTTATTTTAAAAAAGAGAACAGAGCACATCCTACATGGGGCAAAACAGGGACTAGAAACAAATGAGAAGAGTAAGAATGCTAATGAATAATTAAAATGTTGAAATGATTATGGCAGAGTTGTAGACACGGTTGTCACTATTGACATTTAATCATTTATCTGCTGTTACCCTACTATGGAATTTGAGATGCTAAAGTTTCCCCCAACCTCAAAATGACTGTGATATCCCAGACACCACTGTACAGTAGCTGTGGGCAGGGGCATATCTTGTATAGCAATCTGCCAAGTTCTAGAAACTTGAGAGGGATAGCTACAGTACTGGAGTGAAATATGGATTTTTCTGTTGCTGATTTTTTTTCTTTCCCCTCTTAAACTGTCCATTTCCATCTTTCCCCCTCTGGTCTGACCTGGGGAGCCAACAGCCTCCATGGACCCCTGTGAAAGGAGGAGGTGGCTCTGTGCTCCTGTAAAGGGCAGAACTTCAGGTGAAAGGGGAGAGGCAGGAGGCAGCCAGCCCTCTGCACCATCTAGAGTGTGGCACACCCACCCTAGACCTCAGAGCCATATGGAGCACTCAGCACAAAGCTCCAATAGCAATTTAAAGGCTCAGAGCTCCAGCCATCACCACTGCCACAGTAGCAGCGGTGGCAGCTGGGAGCCCTGGCGCCCTTTCATCTTCCTCCTTAGCCCCCATCGCCCATCAGAGAGCTTGGATTTGACTGGTGATGTGGGAATCCTGGCAGACCTGGATAAGAAAAAAGTTACTTGGTGGTGGTTTATAAAATATTTGATGTGGGATCAAAGGCATATATTACATAGCAGAAACCAGAAAGATGAATAAGAAAACACTGGTACGGTGACCTTTTGTTGATTTTTTGTCCATAGAAACCATATTGCCAGTGACCAAAGCCAGCTGTCACCCCACCAACATTTACGATTATGTCACAGGAAGATTTACACCAAAATGTGTTGTTTTTAAAGCATTCTGTGCTGTTGCTGCATCATTACTTTATTCACAGGGTCTCAGGTGTGATAGTGCTGTGTGCATATCACAAATATTATTGCACAGAGATAAATGACAAGCATTCTGGTATTGCCAAACATATCTAACTTTGTTCCCAATTAATTATTGAGAACTCCTTTTGTGCATCACCATGGGCTCATACAATGAGGGAAGGAGTTGCAACACAAAGGACCTGTTCAAATTCTAAGGCCATTCCAAGGCCACCTGCCTTTGTTCTAACATTCAACTAATTTATTTAAGTCTCAGTGGAGTTCCTCTTGGTCTGGGCTTTAACAGACAGTCTTATTTCAAGCACAGTGCTATGCTGGTGTTTATTTAACAAAAGGACACATGATTAAGTGATATCAAGTATAAGGAATAAAGATAGAGTTACAAGCAAACAAAAGCACAAATATGTTTTCTAAGACTAAAACCTGATTTAACAAGTAGAGTCTCGTGTTCAAAAAAGTGTTTCTCAACAAATCTACATTTCCAGAATGGCTGATGAGACACGTGGGCCAGGATCTTTCATAGATCTCAAACAGCTTGGACCCTTTGTCTCTTTGGATAAAGGATACCAAAATGACTTTCTATTTCCGCTTAAATCTCTCAAAGTTCATTTACCCTATTAAAGGAGGCAAGAAGGCTTCCTGTTGTTCTTCCTGTCTTGTGAACTTCTCATCGCCTTGCTGATTCAAATATAATTGGAGTTTCCATTCTTTTGATTCCATAATGCCCAATTACATTAGAGGTAGGCAGACCCTCCTTTCTGGGAGAAAACCTGTTTCAGTGTTTGGTCACAGACTTTAAAGCTTAACATCAGTAAGTATCCATAATTCTTCATATAGTGTTAATGCATACATTTCACAGTGATATTAATCATCAGTGTGCCTCAGGCTTTCAAAAAGATCTTAATAGAATTTTAGTATAGCAATACTGTGTATAATCAGTTGATACAGTTGTTCATCATTTGAAGTTCAGATCTCCTGTCTGAGAACTTTTGAAATGTATTCTTCTACAGTCTATCACCAACATAGTTTCTCTACTGCTGGAATGTAAATTCTACATTGTCTTCGCCTCTGCTTGTTAGCTTATTGGCTTTGTTTATATTATACATAAAAGTATCTTCATTTTTATTGGATGAAAGCCCAGGGTGGTCAGACAAACTAACATTCACTCTTTAGTCTAAGGCAATTGGGCTTAATATATTTATAATTCTTTGTATACACGCTGTAAAAATGATTTTTCAGGACCAGCAAGTCACCAGTTTACATATCACACTTGAAAGGACATCTTTTACATATGGCAAGAGTGTGTGAGGTGTAATGAATACGTCAGGCCTGACAAGAGTTGCTGACACACAAAGGAGTGTAAAGGTAAAGAAGGTCTGCTAGTGCAAAAGGGTGAAGCGCTAATAAAATTATAGAGATTTTTCTGAGTGTTGATTGCTTAAGTTCTCAAATTATGAATACGTATATCTCCATCTACTATGAAACTTACTGTCCAGCCCATGGAAACACACTGGAGTTTATTTATCCAAAACATTTAAGGTTGTTTTGTTTATGGAAGATATTTTACATGTTATTTTGTGTGTTTAAATTGTAATTGCCATACTAATACAGCTTGGTATAAATCATCAGCAAAAGGTGAATTATGTAGTAAATAAATAATAGTACATTTACCATTTTCTAACATACTAAAAATGAACAGTTAAAAAATATAAAAATATGCTTATTTGTATTATTCTTTCATTCTATAGAATTGCTTAGATAAATACACATAGCCATAGTGTATGCTCCTATGTATACACAGATATAGATGTGCTAAATCTAGTGTATAGGTTCTATTTAGTTGTAAATTAACAAGTCTTAATGGCTATATCAACCAATGAGAATGTATCTTTCTTTTAAAAAAACAACTGAAGTACAAATGGAAAAGTTGATTAAAGTCAGTTATTTAAATTGAGGGGTTCCAATTGGTGATACAATCATGGAACAGTCTACACTCCAGCAGGTAATAGAAGAAGGAACTGATTTTAAAACTAGTATCCTGTGCTTAACTGGGAAATTCGCTGAAACGGGATGTCTCCCAGGGAACTAATTTAAACCCAATGATACTTAATAGCTATGATTGGTACTTAGTAAGTATGGTAATTACGTTTAATGGTGATGCCTTAAGGCAATTGAGTGGCACTTAGGTCTTTTGTGTGTCTCATTTTCGAGGTACTTCTCTCCATTTTCTCTTCTAACAGCTTTCTGACTTTCCATAACTGCCATAAATGTGGAAAATTTACACACCACCACCTGTTCCTGTTAGTTTGCTCCTTCTGTGCCACGTGCAGGACCACCATAGCAAGCGTATCAGCACTGCCCAAGCTGGCAGCCATCCTCTCTCAGGAAAACAGTGCTTTCTCCAAACTCCATGTCTTTTAATATGGGCTTTGATCCTGTCCTCCCCTCCCCTGCTGCACACACACACAAAATCAATGAGAATTTCACCTCTGACTATAGCAGAAGTAGAAGCAGATCCATAGCAGGTTCAATAGCTCCCCAGGCAGCAGCATTGCCAATGATGTGGTGAACAGCAGTTCCTTTTAATGGAGGGCAGCAGGGAGGTTGAAAGATCATCCTCTAGGGCAACCCATTTTAAGCGGCGTCTTCTTCGTTTCTTTAAAAATATACTTATTTTTAATGTTTGAATTTCCATATATATTCTATGAGGGTAAATTTTGTCAGTGAACAGAAGGCCACCAAAAACCTCCTGGACTGATTCACTACAAATACCTGTCTTCTGTACTGGATTAACTTCATGCTTATGGATTGCGCTTTCTCCAATTTTTTTTAAATAAACCTACACTTTTCACCATTAAAACCAATTTACATTACAAGACTGAAGCAGTAAATGGGGCAGGGAGGAGGAAATCTTTAAATAAATCTCACTTTAGCTTCTGAATCTCTTCTTGTTACAAATGAGATGGGTTTGCTCACCAAGAAGATTGTCTCAATGTCTCAAAAATCTTGAAAAATCCCTTCTAATAATAAAGTGGTGGTGAGGCTATAGGGGTAAATTTTCTCTTGGTGGTCTTGGTTTACTGACTATAGATACCCATCATTTTTTCACATGGAAGATTTTGTTTGAATAAATTGAAACATTGAAAGCTATGCACATCAATGCTATATTAAACGCATGCAATGAGACAGTATAAGCAACTGAGATACAGTCCATCAAAGAAACTGCAGAATACTTGATGCCAAAACCCATTGTGAATGAAGTGATTTTAGGAGGATTTCCCAGAGAGTTGTGATGGAAACATGATTGAAATGTAATAAGAGATATAGCCCTTTGATGCAGATACAGTAAATATATTTTAATTTTTTTTTACAATTTTGAAAATATTTTTGTAAATAAAACAGACCCTCCCCTCAAAATAACTTAGAATTTTTTAAAAACATATTTTTTACTACAGCAAACTTACAGAGCTATACATCACTCTAAATCTACTACATGAGTAAAACAAGAACTTTGCCGTTGAAAATGTTATTCTATTCTCACTGTATATTTCAATAATTATGGCATATGCCAACATATAATAGTTACTGTAGTAGCCTCCTAAAATACTTGGCAAGATGTACATGCAGTTGTTACAGTTATACTTAAAAGACAGGGTGAACATGTAGGGGGGGGGGTCTATCCTACTAATTGCCTTCAATTCCAATTAGCTCTAGTACCTCCCAGCATTGAATCCTAAATATATCTACCGCATTTCCCAGTTTCTACATTCTCTTACTTTTGTGTGCTGTGTATAACATTGCCTTTTGGCAAAGATCTTGGGCTTCTTGTAGTCATTAAAGTACAGAAGTTTCAATCTTCCTGTTACCAAGACACAGACTATTTCATTTTACTGGGATATTAAACTGTAGTTCGTTAATCCCTCAGGTTTCTCTCTCACCACTAGTCTGTTCATTGAGTTCCTCCTAAAAATCAATGTGACTTTTATAAAAAAAAAAATCAATGATAGGATAAGTGTTTTCTTATTGGTCTTCAGTGTCTTTTGGTTATATCTACCCTTAAACAATTGATACTTCCAAGCAGACTCATTGCATCAGAAAGATGCATTATATTTGGGCAGTGATTGGTAGCATTAGTAAAAAATAATAAACAAAATAAATATAAATAATACGCACTATAGTGGATTTTTCCCAATGCTACAAACATACTTAAAATATTATTTAAGCCTCTTAAGATCTAGGAGAGTTAGGTCACTATTATTATATTTTTTCTGGATGTGGCAACTGAGCCACTGAAAGGTTAAATGCTGCACAAGGTCATATAGCATGTGAATAGCAGAGCTAGAAAGAAAATCCAGATAGCGTCAATTTGAGTTTTTAGTTTGGACAGCTAGATGGCTCTCCCTCCATTACAATCCACATACAAAATGCAGGACAGAATCTGCAATTCATACTCACAGTGGGTAGCTCCTTACTCACAAGCTGTCCCATTGATTTCAGTAGGACTACATGCAGAGGAAGAGACTACTTAATTTAAGAGTGAGACCATCTGGCTGCAACTCAACTCAAATTTGAGGATGCTCAGGAAAATCATTTTAATCTAAGGAATCACTACTACCATTTTCTTTTTTTACTGGTTCATATTTTATGTCCACACCTATAGTTTCCTGGGTCACAGGACAGATTAACAGAACATCCAAGTGCAAGCCACAGAGTTTTGGACAATTTTAGCTGATAGTGAAACAATCCAGATTTCAAATACAACACTTTTATTTTCTGCTCTGTCATAAAAGAACAGTAAGTGTCTTCATGTGTGTTATCAGTTTACACTGAATGTTTCTGCAGAAACCAAAAGCAACAGCCTCCAACAGATGATACTGCTGAGAAACTGCTGAGATTAATGCAAAATAGCAGGCAGAACTACCTTTCACAACAATAGTTACAGATTCTGCCTCTCCATATCCTCGACTGTTAGTGCCATATTAGCCCTCAGTGGGAGATAGGATGAAATCATGTTCTGGACCTTGATAGACGAAGTTGTCCAAATGTCCACTTTACTAAATAATGTACTGTTGGAAAACTACAATAAGTACTGAAAAATACTAAGTGGGGCATGTTTGAATTATTTTTAACTATATTTGAAATGAATATTTTTGCTGAAGTTATTAGATGTAATTTTCATATGAAGTTATCCATATAATTATACAGAGGTTTATCCACCTTAATGCTTCCTACGTCAATAATTCTTGAGCTAATGTGTAGACTAGGAGCCCAATACAACTCCCACTGAAGTCAATGGGAGCCTTTCTGTTGACTTCAATAGGAATTTGATCAGGTATCAAGGGCCTTGATTATGACTAGTGCTCTCAACTTCACCATACACTGCATTTTTTCTGCATATGTCAGGCTCAGCCCTGCTTGCTGATCATGTGATTATTCTGAGACACTGTCCTACATTTTCCAGGGATAAATAAGTAAGTTGTGTTATCGCCTATCCCTTTAAAATATATGCAGTTTCGTTCACACCTTCCAAAACATACACAATATTCCCCCAAACTATGCACCATGTCTTGTAAGGTAAACAGGGAAGATGTACTATTTTTCTTTTATTTGTAAATGGAAGTACTGAGCACAAAAGCAGATGGAAAGTACCACCAGATCTTCAGGTGCTGCAAGTCAATATAACTTTATTCTGTCCCAGTCATTTCATTTCTTTTATTTTGTTCTTTTTTGCCAAATCCTGAATTTCGTCTAACACATGTCTAGCTGTGGAAAGACTCATGCTATTAACATGTACTGCCATTAATGAAATCAGTGACAGAAATCACTGTCAAAATGGAAAACACATGGTATGCTGTTAAAGTACGTACAATAAACTGGTGTGAGGCGTCAATCATCAGTTAGCAAATTTTGCCAAAAATTAAAAGAAGGAAGGAATTACAAACGTTTCTTAAAATGATCATAAGATTATTCCCACTACCAGTCTGATAACTGGCAACAATAGTAAGGGAACTTACATCTTTGTTCTATTTAAAGAACAACTAACTTTTTGGCATACTATCCCAATTCAACTGGTATGCACTTGAAAGCAACAGCTCTAAACCAGAAATGGTTTTAACTGCCCTGTCCTTCAGGGTAGAAATTCTACATAGTAAACGCCGCATCATGCACAAAGGCTTACTTCAGTCAGTCTTCAAAAAATATCACAACAAACTGAGGAAAGTTAACGACATCTTATTGTCTTGTTTACACATTCTAATTCTCCAAACCATTTTGCTCCATTTACCACACTTTGCCACTATGAGTATGTTTTGGGGATTTCAAATGACCTCTTTCTGTTCTAACAGATGTCAAAGAAGAGGTACACTGGTTTTAATGCCTATTTGGGGGCATACGGGAATAGCTTTTCCCATGTAAAAAGTCTGCTGCAATCACCCAGCAGGATCTCACTCTAGTCTCCTCCATATTTCTAGCCTATTACATTTACTCAGATTTATGAAGCTATTGTTTATTATTGCACTGACATTGATGTGTGAGGTTTCTGATACCCATTATTACAACACTAGCTAAATTACAAGAGTGAATTCACCACACCTTCATAACACCAGCCACGGAGCTTGGTCTAGTCAGTAAAACACACTCTACACGTTACACTGGGACACAGACAAGAAACAGTAATTGATTGCCTTCTTTTAAAACAAATAAAGGGAAACACAGGTAAAGGAAATAGATCTTGGGCTTTCCATTACATAAAAAGTTTAATCAAGCCCAACAACAAAAGGTCATTATAGGAACAAAGGTTCTAAAGTGGTTATTCAATTACATTATTTGGAGGACATATTTTTCAAAACCGTAAGCAAATATTGCATGCAACTGTCACGACTGTGTCTACAATAGAGTGTTTCTATCCGGACATTTTAACGCACAAAAATACTTGCTTTGCATATACGATAATGTTAGCAACACATATAAATTAGGTGCACAAATTGGGGATCCTTTTTGCAAACCAAAACAGATAAACACAAAAGAAAAAAATTGCCTTTTGGAATCTTTCTATTATTTTTCCCTCAAAAGTGAGAAACTTGATTAAACCACCAGTCCAATTTTTGCCTTCAGATATGAGGGCAAAAGTCACATTAAATGAAATAAGAGTGTGCAGTGCATGTGGGCAATATATTTGGCTCCAGTTAAGGTTGTTAATGTCATCTAGAATAAATTGCTTCCCCCTCTCGGAGTCCTTGAGTACAAAGACAGCTTTAAGCCTTAGAACATCAAGCATGCAGGCAGCCATGTCTGTGTCATCACATTTGCTTTTTTTCTTTTTTTGGCTTTGGTGCTCACTATTTTTGTCTTCTTAAGTGATTGCTAGGCAATTAAATGGTGCTGAAAAGTAGTTAGTGACCTAAAGTATGATACTATTAACATCACTCAGAGAGACAAAAAGAATCAATACAAGTTTTGCTCGCAATTAGCAAATAATTCAATGATCTCTTTTTGGTCCTCCAGACAGGAGGACTGTGGTATCTCTGGGTTCAAGTGAAGATCCTTTGGATCTATTTCAACAAAGAGCTTATCTCACAAACTTGATGAGTAATGACATAGCTCTAAATGAGCCAATGCCTTTAGATAATTGAATTACAGACCCAATTACTATATGTCATACTCAGTGTAATTATATGTCCTGTACAGTATACATGGTCTACTCTTAATACGGGATTGTATGTGTTTTATTATTTTTAAAAAATGTCCTGATAGTGCAGTTCTCTGTATTCCTTGGCAACATACTTCCAATCTGTAATGAAACTGTGGTGTCTACTTACCTCAGCATAAGAAGAAGGAGGAGGAGGAGAAGGAGGAGAAACTCCCTCTGTGGTTTTGAGAAGTCACTCAGTTTTGCCTTCTGGAGCAGTGCTAGTTACCTATTTCACAGATGTGCTGTGACTCAGTCAGGGATCCTAAAGCATTTCCAATAAGTTGGCTGAAATTTTCCAAATTGCTTCTGGGAACGAGACACCCAACTTGCCAGTAGGGCATGGGCACTAAGCTCTGTCTCGGGCTAGTTTGGAAATCCCAGATGTAAAGTTCCCAGTACAATTATGAGTATAAAAAATGGATTACAGGTTATACTATATTTCTTTGTAATATTCTCTGAGACATACTGGCATAAAATTTTACTTTTCCTTTGGAAGCTATCATTTCATGTGTGATATTTGTTATGCCGCTCATATTTGTACTGTACTCCTCTTCATAGGCAGGAGGACTAGAAGTGCAGGGGGTGCTACGGCACCGCAGGCTCACGGCCTAGACCAGTTTTTTGTGCTGGCCTCCATGCGCCGGGGGCTCTGTGCCAGCCTTGTTTGTTGGGCAGTAGAAGCCCTGGTACATTGGGCAGTATCCAAGAATCCAGCACTTAGGATCTTGGCTGCTGGCCCCACGTGCTGGGGCTTTGCTCTCAGCCTCAGCTAGGGATAGGGGTGGAAAGGGGCAAGAGAGCTGAGAGAGACTCGCTGCTCTGTCCTCAGCAGGATAAGTGCTCCTCCCTCAGCCAGGCAGCGCTATGCACTAGTCCTGGGCCCCTGGCTGGGTAGGGCTCATTAACAGTTCCTGGGCTGTGCTGCCACAGAGCTTAAAGGGAACACTGCTCTGCACCACCCCCCCTCCACCCCACCCCACTTTTTATAACGTTCCTGCACCACTGCTCCTCTTCCCTTTGACATGAGATTATTCTGTGCCTTTTATTATCTTATAGTAAGTCAAGGTTGAATCAAAGCCATTGCGACTGCCAAAGTGCATGTATAAAATTATAGCAGTAAGTGTTAACCCTGCTTTGTAGGTTCACATATTTTTCAATTAAAAGCCGTCTTTAGTATAGAAGCACAGTCGTTTATAGTTTTTAGTCAAAAGTCACCTTTAGTATTTAGGTAAAACCTATTTTATGATCATTTATATGCACACTTTTAAACCATTCTTCTCTATAGCAATGGCTGTGATACAGGCAGGAAGTGTGCTTTATCAGAAATTGCACAGGAATATAGAGCCAATATCCACTTACCATTATTTAATTATTGTTTGCTTTCTTGAAATGGCAAAGGTGGAGATGTTAAAATAACTATGCTCTCTTCTCCAGGGCTAACAGTAAATATTAGGAAACAGCTGCATTTCATGTAAAGGCTAGATGTGTCTGTCAGTAATATAGTGGAATTATCCTAACAGAACTTGTGCAACACTTTTGCTATACTGTTTGTAAGGGTTGGAACATGGCTGGGAAAGTTCAGGATATCATTTACAAGAGTAAATACCAATTTCTGTCATTTTCATTTAATCACAGGTAAGAATTCTGGATCATTGGTAAAATGTGAGCTGGATAAATAAATGGGAAAAATGTGTCACTACATATTCCTGTTTTGCCTGGAGACCTCAAAAATATGCTTTTTGGACTGCACTCATTAGTCCATACAGAGCAAGTGGGCCAAATCTTGAAGAACCTAATGAATCTATACAAATTTGAAAGCCCTGATCCCAGAAAGACATACAGATGCTTAACTTTATTCATTTTCAGTAGTCCCACTGAAATCAATAGGACTATTCACAGCGCAGATAGTTAGGCATATGTATAAATCTTTGCAGGATGAGTGCTCAAAATTTCAAAGGAAATTTAGGCCTTAAGGACCTAGCTCAGTAAGTGTTGCCCTCATTAATTGTTAGAAGTATCAGTTCTACCCTGTAACAGTTCAACCCTGTTACATTAGTATGTTCAGTACAAATATGGGCCACTTTTTACTTCTAATGAAACACACACCAATATAATATTGGTTCCAATTAAACGAATGTCCTGACTCATGATTGCTGTATGAAACAGCTTCCTGACAAGCATCAGTGTGCAGGAGCAACCCACACTGGGTGATGGGAGAAAACAAATAGTAAAACTAAGCAGGCACAAAAAAACAAGTCTCTGTGTTTCTAACACAATATGGGATTCTCATTTGCAGTGTTATCTCAATGGCATTAAGGCTAAATCACCACAGTGTCAGAATGTGCATAGTGAAGATAAAAGATTATATGCTTTATATGTGACTGATTATGACACATTTAGAAAATATCTGAAAAGAAGAAGACAAAGTGATGTCTCATGCAACTTAGGAAACTGTAGCATTTACAATATGTCACCCTCAAATTAGACTGTAACAGGAAAAAATGACTTCTTCACTATCAATGCCCCCTGCTCTTCTGTTACGACAGCCTTGACAAGAAACCTATTTATTTTCTTCAAAGAAATTGTTCTGAGACAGTTGTTAGGCACCAAAAAAGCTTGACTTTTTGGACCTGTGCTGGATTAGCCTGTCCTAAAAAGCACTAAGTTTCATGTTTGGCTCTCTAATGTTTAAAAAAAGTTGCACTTCTCTCCAGAGAATGGTTTCTGATTTAATTTGTAGAGATTCTAAATTTCTAGACTGTAGAAGTTGCAAATGATGCAAAAAACATAGCATTTTCTTAAAGATGTATCCAAGGAATGTTATATTCATAACAACAATTGGAAAATTACTACAGAACAAATAGTACAGTGCAACTCTAGCAAATTATAATAATTCTTTGGGAACAAAAATACTCAATTGTCATTTGATATCCCCCCCCCAAAAAAATGTTAACCATTTCAGCTATTTGTCTGTTCAATTTTTTCCTAGTAATTCCTTTGAAATATGCATCAAAACAAATTCTAAAAAACTAAAAACAAGGATCTTCTAAACATATTTGTAATTTACAAATTCATTACTTTTAGTCAAGAGCCAGAGTTAACTAGAAAGCCCTTACTGATTTTAGAGCTATTTTCACACACAAGCAGTATTAGGTACAGTACCAGATTCATGTTTCAGTCAATAGTTTAGAAAACGAGAGCTAAAGTTAACCTATGAAGTTCATATTTAGGTATCTACTTAAGTTCCAAAATTGCTGAACACAGCAACTCCCAAAACAATTAATGGGTGCTGATGCATGTTCAGCACCTTTGAAACTCAGGGCACTCACTATCAAAATATTATTTAATTTTAGAAATTTTAGAAAACCTTGTACTACTAGTGAGCTTCCCCACCCCAGCTCCTCGTAAAGAACTGGTATTGATCAGGTAAATAGTTATTAGTGAAAATGAAAATTACATTGATGTTTGGGTGTATATTAAATATTCTGCCTATTTAAGTGAGATAAATCAAGCTGCTAAAGAGAATGAAATTAAGAAACTTTCTTGTAAGGGGAATTATTTGTTTTAATTTTTTGGAACATTTTCCCTTATTAAAAAATCCATAATTTTCTAATGCATAGACTTGGATTTTGCATTCCATGTGATAATTTAAAAAAAAAATCCATACCATCTAGTATATATCTGAGTGTTTGTCTGCCTGTCTGTCTGTCTGTCCATCTGCATGTTCAAACACTCCTCCTAAATGGTAAGAGCTAGGACCAAAGAATTTGGTATACAGTTTCCTCTTATAACTGAGAGCAGGAGGTAAGGGTTTGCTTTTGCCAGGAGAATGGGATGTGTCTGGAATGGGATTGCTTCTCATATACAGAAAAAGACGAAATCACCAGGCAGTTGAAATGAGCTAGCTAGGAGAGCATTTTTTTCTCCCTGTCTGGGACTGCCTCAGCCCCCAGCCTCTCACC
This sequence comes from Rafetus swinhoei, assembly GCA_019425775.1. Lineage (NCBI taxonomy): Eukaryota > Metazoa > Chordata > Testudines > Trionychidae > Rafetus > Rafetus swinhoei. The sequence goes on along the minus strand of CM033437.1, from coordinate 179,868,582 downwards.
ACCCAGCTCCTCTTTGGATGGGGGGGCTGGTACTTCCTCCTCCCCCATGATTCGTACAGGGACATTGAGGGCTGTTCCTCTTTGTCAGGGAATGATGGGAAAGTGCACAGTTTGCTACATTCCTCACTCTAGCTAGGGAATTCAAGGGACAGATAAACCTAGACCTGACCCAGTCAGGGGACATTCACCCCTCCTGTGGCTGTGCCCACTGGAACTGCAGCATCCATGGAGAGGTGCTTCTCTCCTGTACTCAAGTGGCTGTGGTGAGAGTGGACTGGATTAGTCCTCTCTCCCTGGAGCAGCCTGCATACTGAGCCCTTCATCTCCAGCCCCACCCCAGAGTAATGATTTAAATGAAGCATGTACATGTTCATTTTATTTTCCAAAAAAACAAAAAAAAATTGTTAAGGACCTGAGCAACATGAGGTAAATCTTCTGGTGTATACATAAAATAACTAGTGTATTTAATTTCTCCATGTAAAATGCCATCTAAACCTTAGACATGTACTTTAGAAAAGGGCCAGAAGTTGTGTTCTCCAATAAGCAGAGGACTTTCACAATGAAGGCTAAAATCATTACAATCCCTTACAATGTGGTTCTATCATGAAAAAAAGACAACACAAAATTGACACCATTTTATTCAAGAAATAAGCTCCACGTACAACGTACAGCGTGGTGTCTGTTTGCTGATTTATCCTTACAGACAAAAATAAGTTTTACCACTTTTACAGCAGAGCCAGAAAGCTGTATCCTAATCTGGCTCATGCATCCACAGGATTGTTAATCAAATTTCAACTGCCAGCTCAAATTACATGCTCCAGCTCCAAACTTCTCACTAATTTCAATGGAATTTGGATCAGAACCCTAGAAGCTAGGCTTATTCCTGTTCCAAAATCAAAATATTGTGACGGTGTTATCAGATATGACATGGCTATGGACTACACAGAATATTAGAGCCAATTTAGCAGTTTCATTTAGGGATCTTATTTTTCTGTCAAAATAGTTATGCTGGTGCAAACTATACTGTAGATACTATGTTATATCAGTTCTATCAGTCTAAAATGCCTTTATACCAGCATAATTTATTCCCATATGGGTCAGGGAATAGCCTGAACTAGCATAAAGCACCTTTATATTGACAGAACTGCATTTTTGTTGGGGAAGATTGTTCTGCTTTCACTTTACTGGTTAATTTAAAGTGACAAGTGTGGGTTCACAAGCCCATGTTTGAGAGGCAAAGCAGTGGTAGGTATAGAACTTCTCTTGATAGCATGCAAAAAGGTCAAGTTTTTGATCTCTTACTGTATCTGAACTTCACCTCAGACTCCAGAGCTCTTTATCATATTTATAATCTAACGCATTCAGCTATTTAGTAAATTAAATAAAACTTGGTGACAGTATGATAACATGAGCCTGGATTCTCAAAATTCTATGAACAGAGTTACTTGCATTTAATGATTTATAGGATTTTAGTAATTTGCCTCTCTTAAGGTAAATGGTAAGTTGTAAATAAGGTGGGAGATACTTTTTAATCCATATAAACTCATAAAAAACCTAAGATAGCAATAAGAATTATAATTTAATCTCACTGATATGAAGCTATATATATAAAATACAGGGCTATTATTATAATAACCCTAACTATATCTATCTATCTATAGTTAGGGTTATTATAATAATATTTTTTGTTTATTTAAATTATTAAATTCTACCCAATGTAAATGAAGTCTGGGGAGTTTGTTCACAATTTGTATGCATTTTGAATTAGACTGTCCCCACAACTGCTAACCACACTTCTTAAAATAAAATAAAATAAAATAAAATAAAATAAAAATGAATAAAATTTCACCTGTGACACTGTGCCCATATATTTTTTGGAAATGTGGTTTTGATTATGAATATTCATAACTAGAATATGCTTTATGCAAAACAGGAGAGGTAACTTATTGTTCAAGAGTTTGTAACCCCCTGTATGTGTGTATTGTACTTGTGTACAGGTCTCACTCCTGTATGTGAAGTTAGAAATATAAAGTTCAAACCTCTTTATTAATCTAGGTCTTCTAGTGAAAGTCATTAGTGGTACTTAAGGGACTTAATGGATCAGTGCTCAATACAAGGATCTGTGAATAGTCTTGTTTATCCTATAAGCCTAAACTATGGTTGGTCTTACAAAGAGATGTGACCATACCACCTATTGCTGGAATCCATGTTGAATTTGGAATTTTTCCACAGAGATGGTGGGAATAGGACAAAAACTTCCTGCCCTGGAAAAAGTCTATTTAAGGAATGGGAAGCAAATGATGATTGCCTTCAGCTGTCTTCATAAACTGTGCCCCACCTCAAAGGTCCTGAAAAGAAAAGAAATCTAAGGGGCGAAGAAGCTTTTAGACCCAAGACAAGAAAAAGATCATCTCTGGCCTGAAGAACTTTTTGTGAAATAAGGACTAGAGTTGCATCACATGCAATCACTTGAATCCCACTTTTTATATTTAATAAAATCACTTTTGTTTATTATTAAATCCAGTGTAAATAATTGTTACCTGGGGTGGGGAGGAGAGGAAGAATAACAGCTGTGCAGATCTCTCTTTTATAGATAAAGGAAGCAAAATTTTTAGCTTCCTCTGTGTAAAACTTTTATAGAGTACAGCAGATTTATTTGCGGGTTTGGGGCCATTAGTGCTGTGTTCCTGGGTGCTGTCAAATTCCTTTAACTGAGCCCTCCCACAGCTGAGATGTGCTGCTGAGGAGGAGGAGGACTGTTATCCCAACTCTGTGCTTTTGCTTGGGGAGACCAGAGCTTCTGTCTGGCCCAATGTTCAAAAATGTAGCAAACCAATCCTCATCTATTGAAATCAGAGATGACTTTGGATGCTCAACAGCTTTGAAAATCAGGATATTAATAATTATTATTATGTAATATTTGTATTAGCATAGTGCCTGCACATCTGCTTATTATAAAGTATCAAGACAAAATTATACTGGAATTAAATGTTTGGATGTATTTGAGTAGCTGTTATACATTGATTAAAGGCCTGATTCGGAAAGGAGCTAAGTATTACTTTTAGCTTACATTAACCTTGGCCCTACTCACATGTTGATATGTGCTTTATATTATTATGTTGAGTCCTGACGGGTGATGAGCAGTTGATGACAATCAGCACCTTGCAAGATGAAACCAGTTACAAATAGTGTGGTGAGTGAATGCAATAAAATAAAATAAAATGAAATAAAATAAAATAAAATAAAAAAACACTGCAATTTCAGCCATAATGTTTTCAAATGAACACTTCCCAATAGCTGTGAAATACTGAAAACTATAAATACTTAACTCAGTGAGCATAAATCCACAACTCAGGGAGATGGTTTTTTTAAATGCTCATTTCAAATAAGTGTACTTCTAATGGATGCATTATTTGGGATATTTCCAACATGGTTAATAAGGTAATCTTCATAAAGGAGAAACATGAAAGAATTATTTCTGGCCTAGTTTAACATAGAGAATATTGTACATACAAATGGTACAGGATTAATTTTAAATTCACATTTTATCTCAAAGATAGGCAGAATACACCAAGAGAAGGTGTATAGGCTTGACTTTAGAATATGCAATAGGCTTGACTTTGCATAGCCAGTGAACTTCAAGGATGACTGACACCTCCTGTGGATAGAGGTCATTTCACCTTCTTCCTTCCTTGCTTCCCTTTCCTACCCACTCAGCTTTTTCTTCAACACTCATCCAGGTTTTTACTTTCAAAAATTTAGTGAAGAACTGTTTTTCCTAACATTTTCCAACAGAGATTCAATTAAAAACATTAAATACAAACATTAGTTCAGTTGATAATTATATTATTTCCATTTTTTAAAGGAGGGGTTAGTCATTGTTTTAAAGCTTTGTTAAACTCAATGGACATGAATTTTGCACCAAATATGTATTCATTAAGTTGCTTTTAACATAAACTAGATTGTCTTTGTTTGATGTTGTCTTTCCTAATAGAAAGTATGTTTTCTTTAACATTCTCTGTGCATTGTCTCAAAAGATGAGATCTGACCATCTTTAGAATTCCTTTGAGATTTAAGGACTTTATGTGAATAATTCATATCAATTTTCATTCCGAAAAGCAGTTGTTCTAAATTTCAGCATTGCATATCATCCCTAAAAAGTACTGTGTCCAAGAAGAGAGAAAAGGAGGAGACAGAGGTACAAGAAAGGATATAATGAGTATTTTCCTTTTTGCTAAACACACACAACTCCTAGCAGCCAAGCATTATAGAAGATAAAGACTATACATCTATAACTTGACCAAATGTTCAATTTTATCCCACTGGAGGGAGAGGGAACTGGTAATCTGGTGAACTGTTGATTTGTGATTGTTCTGGAAGATCTCTCTTATACTTCTCAACCTTTCATCAGCCCAGCGTGAGATTCTTGCCTACAAAATATGGTAAAACCTAAGAAAATTTCAAGATTGGTATAAAAACATGGATTAGAAAGCCATGGAAACAACTGTTTTGAATGACACTCATTCAACAACTCTTACAGACAAGGCAGCAGTGCAGATTAAACATTAATTTTGGGGATTAATCCCTAAACTATAATTCATGTGTAGTGCAGACATCCATCTCTCTCTAAAAGTGAAATTTCAAAGGCAAAATGAGGGAGGATTAGAAGGCATGAAAGCTGTAAGGGGGCAATCATATTATAGTAAAGAAAAGGTCCTGCTTATTTAAAATATAAAGCCCTTGGCAGTCCCAGCGGATGTCAAGGACACATGAAATGCACTCTATTGCTGCATAATACACCGTGGTACAAGTACACTTCAGTGCTGTTGTCAAATTAAACCAGCATATGTCTATTTCAGTAATAAGCGTGGAAAGCTGAAATGTAATAGAACTAGGCTCTCAAAGAATACACAGGCCAACAATTAGAACAACCAAAATAAGGTTCAGATGAGGCTATGAAGGGAACAAGAACACCTGAACATTTGAATTTTATGATTTTCTGATGTGGTCAGCAAAAGCCAAGATTTTCCATAAAAGCAAATTGCAGATTTTTACAGTTACTTATAGCTGGAAAGTGCTGAAGAACTGCACACAATTTCAATTTTGCAACAGACTCCTAATAGTCAACTGTAGCTCTTAAGTAGGCACAATTCCTTCTGAACTCTTTTAGGTATCTAGATTCCCAGATAAAGCTTATTATCCCCCACTTACAAGGTAAAACCTGTTACCACTGAATTCCTTTACAAATACCAATCAGGTCTACTTTATGATATGTTCATTTCATTGTCTCCAATAATCTTGGATTCACTGCTCCTTTGTTGACCTTTGCTGACCCTGTTTCATACTGGTCTATATTGCACATCTGCATTGATCTGTAGACAAAGCACTGTCAGATAGGATCAATACATCATTCCTTTAGTAATGAGACTGGTTTTTTGCTCAGTTTACTTACTTTTTTTTTTAAACAGATCAATAGTGCTAAACTGATGCATTGTAAATTGGGGAGCAATTAGTACCTGTCTTCAAGCTAGTTAACAAGGCACAATAATTTTATGCACAGGTTTTAGTTGAAAAGAAGATTTCACAATTTCCTCATAGTCCTATGGCTGGCTATTTTAAAAATTAGTTTTGGGGACAAGCTAAACATTTCAATAAAAGGCCAAAGAACTCAATCAAAACCAGGGCCAAATAATTAAATATAAAGCTATACACCTTGCATCAATAATGCAAAGACATCTACTGATTAAACTGAAACACCTAATCAAATCTGGCTAGCAAACCAGAATTTCACCAATGAATACTGATAAATCCATCCCAACTCAATAGTAATTTAGATCAAGGCAGTCATTTTTTGTAATCATTTAGTTTTCCAACTAAAATTCCATTGTGCCTAAGAATACACACATGACCAAAAAAGGGCAACAACTGAGAAGCTTCTGAAGGAAACAGCATTGCTGCAATTATTGCTATGATGTTTTCGACACCATCTGGTTCCAAATTTTAATTGCCATGTGCTAATTATAGCTCGATAAAAATAAAAAGATTAAGCTTATCTGCCACTACTGTCATCAACAGTTAAGCGGAACTGCCTAAAAATGATCAGTATCTCAGGATCTGAGAGAGAGAGAGAGAGAGAGAGAGAGAGAGAGAAATCCTTAAACAAAGACAGCATTTGTACAATTTGTAAATTAATTCATGATTCTTTTTTAAAAAGAATAATGCAGATTGTTTTCTGCAATATAAATCCAAAATAGTTTTTGTTTGAACTAAATTTTAATGAGAGAATCCAGAGTAAACCACTCCAAGAACTAGACTAAGGCTCAGCATCAATTGTATGCAACCGGACAGAATGAGTGGAATGAGTGCAAGATTTAAGGATCAGAATGGCATACAGTGCTAGTAGGGGTGATCATGATACCATTTTTGTTCAGTGCGTATTGAGAGAAAACTCACACTGAGTTCAAGTCAATAAGTCAAGCTCCTTGTGTTTGCTTTCATCACGGTCCACAACTTAGCCTCCCCTTACCTCATCTCTGTCAAGCTGTCTGGAGTAACACACAACCAAACTCAGGACATACTGTTCAGAAACAGGGCACAAGCCCCAAATTGGTTGTGTAGTCTATAATTAAATTTGACCAACCAAGTATCATGTGTGAACTCCTCAAGTACTCCATCCAACTTAATGTTGAGTATTCGTTTGGGTATTCCAGTCTATCACACCTCCCAGGCAAACTTGCCTTGAAAGATGGATGACCCCTGCACCAAAAATCATGGCAATATTCAGTAGCATAGTGATAAAGGTTTTTCTGGCCATGAATTTTTCTTCTCTTACTCCAGAGTTCAATTGATGGGAGAGGTGTTGATACTGGTCTTCTCTTCATTAGTGTGGAGGTTTCAGGAGGAGGACAATCAAATAGTATTTGTCCTTTGATGTTTCATAATGGCTCATTTGGTTTCAATAGGACTTCAATGACAGCATGGATATTGGCACCACTGTGCTAACACTGTAAAAGAGAACAAAGCTACCCTTCACATAGCTGGATTGGAATAGCAGCATAGTGAGCAGTAGGGGCTGCTGATCCTTGACATTCCAGAACCTTTTGGAAGTAGTGGTTCCAAAACTAATAGTATGATACTAGTCCCATGGAGTATGGGATAGGACAACGTTTCAACTTGAAGACATCAATGGAGTTGCAACATTTTGGCATTGCATTGTTCCCTCTGCAAGACTCTGTGCAGAGGGAAAGCACACAGGGCTTAAGCTTTACTCAGGCAACACTGCCAATGATTTCAAAGTGTTTTGCCCGAATAAGCTACAGATTTAGGCCATAAAAGTAAGGTCCTGACAAAAACAAGATCAGCACAACTAATGAAGGGAAACATTTTTGTCCAAGTATTTCATTCAGAAACAATCTGAAGATTGTATATACTCTGCTGATATTGAGAGTCCCTCTTGACACTCTCTAAGTTTAATATTCTCTTTCCTACATTTTTATACATCGCTATTGCTTAGGAAAATAATTAATTTTAAAAGCCTCCTTGCAGCATAATTAAAAACATGCGAGTTTTACAAATACTTATTTTTCACAACATTAGCCAACAAGGCGACACATTTTTCAAAGCTGCTCTTCCTTCTCTTTTTTTGGCTGAAGACAATCTGTATGCTACAACAATAGATCAAATATAGACAACCTGCTTTTTACCATTCAGTGCTATACTTTGAAAGTTCCATGCATCACTGGAAATGACCTCATTGATTTTCTTTCCAATCTTTCAGTAGGAAAAAGAGATAAGACTCTAAAACTCTATGTATCTGTGCATGAAAACATACCACCTTGGACCTCAACATATAAACTGAAATTAATTTATTGTATCTTTCCCTTCAAATACTTCCCTCCTCCCCACTCTCTACTTACCATGATAATCTGACCTACAAAAATTTCCTTTTCATCTTTAGAATCCACTTACAACTAGCTACTTTAAACTATTATCCAGAACAGGTTGACAAAAGTTTATTTTTATTTTTTAAATTCCAATTTAAATTCAGCAATTATATACATGAAGTCCTGTTTTTAAATGTGCTATATGCAAGTATTCTCTTTGGTTTCATTTAACCCTACTCAGATACAGGTTGGACCTTCCCAGGCTGGCACCCTTGAGTCCTCCTCAGTCCCAAATGATGGAGTTTCCCGGACTAGAGGAGGTCAATTCTCCACTCCTGGCTCAGCCACTGGTCTCCAAGCCAGCTCTCTCCCTTCCACCAACCCAAGTGGGCCCAGCTGTCAGACCCCTGACACCAGCCTGGCTGAGCTCCCTGCTACTGCCAGCCTACCCCTCTGGACTGACGACCTGATGGGCTCCGAGATACCAGTCCCACAGCTGCCCTGTACTGCTGGGCTCCCAGAAGCCAGTCCCACTGCTGTGACAGTCCACTGGGCTTCTGGATGCTGGCCTTGCTGCCCTGCTGGCCTCCCAACTGATGGACCATGGATGTTGCTGTACCAGAGAGTCCCAGTTTACAGAAGTTCAACCTATATCTGCTTTTCATGTTGTCACAAAACTAAAGAAGTCACATATTTAGACCCTTTTGGAAGAAGTTCATTTTAAATTCTCCCCTGGGAAAATGATGTGTGTAGATATGCATGCATAGATGATGCCCTAGATTTAAAGAAAGACAGGCAGCACAGCATGACAGTTCTCACTTTTCTTTTTAAATCTCAAAATTATACTGCTCTAGCTGAGCATATAAGAATGTTTATTTCATATGTTAGCCAACTTCTCCTCCTCCTCTTACAGTGCCTAATCAACATTCAGCTTAAATTGTCAGCATCCAGAACTGTAACTGTAACAAGTTCCAAAGCTGCTAGCCAGAGAGAAAGAAAGTTAATCTGAATTGCAAATATCAGTTTACGCGTTACATATATAAATTTTTATAGCACATTTCTGCCAACAAGCATGCAACTCAAACCCAATCAACAATGGAATATAATTTTTTATCAAAAATTAAAAGCATAAATTCCACAGGTCCTTACTTTCCTTTGGGATTGAATTGCACTATTTGTATCTTTGTTTTGTTTACTTACTTAGTGCCAGCTGTGCCTTTAAGTAATCTTTTGAAGCAAATAATTAGAGGTTATGCCAATTTTTAAAAATGGCTTTAGGGTTAATCCTAGGAATTACAGGCCAGTAAGTCTAACTTCAGTACTGGGAAAATTGATTGAAACTATAGTAAATAACAAAATTGTCAGACACATAGATTAACATAGGTTGTTAGGGAAAAGTCAACATTGGTTTTGTAAAGGGAAATCATGCCTCACAATCTTTGATGGGGTCAACAAGCAGGTGGACCAGGAAGATCCAGTGGATACAGTATACTTCAATTTCAAGAAAGCCTTTGACAAGGTCCCTCACCAAAGGGTCTCAAGCACAGTAAGCTGCCATGGGATCAAGAGGAAGGTCCTCTCATGGACTGATATTGGTTAAAAGATAGAAAACAAAGGGTAGGAATAATGATTAGTTTCCAAAATGGACAGCGGTAACTAGTTGTGACTCCCAAGGGTCTGTAATGTGACCAATCGTATTCAACATTTTCATAAATGATCTGGAGAATGCGGTAAACAGTACGCTGGCAAAATCTGCAGATGATACAAAACTGCTCAAGATAGTTAAGACCAAAGCAGACTGTGAAAAGCTTCAAAGGGATCTCACAAAATCAGGTTGGGAAACAAAATGGCAGATAGAATTCAATGTTGATAAATGCATATTTGAAAACATAATCTCAACTATATGTATGAATGATGCATATAAATTAGCTGTTACCATTCAAGAGAGAGATCTTGGAGTCAGTGTGGATTGTTCTCTGAAAACACCCACTCAATACGTAGTGGCAGTAATAAAAGCAAACAGAATATTAGGAATCATTAAGAAAGGCAAAGAGAACAAGAGAGAGAATATCTCACTGTTGCTACACCCCTCCATGCTATACATCTTGAATACTGTGTGCGGTTTATTTTGATGAATTTCATGGTCATAGGATTTTAAAAATAATAAATTTCATGATTTCACATATTTAAATATGAAATTCCAGTGTTGTAACTGTAGGTGTCCTGATCCAAAAGGGAGTTTGGATCAGGTGTCCTGATCCAAAACAGCTGGTGGCGCTGTTTTCAGAGCTGGGTGGCTGGAGAGCAGCAGCTGCTGGCCAAGAGCCAAGCTCAGAAAGCATCATTGCCCTCAGCAGCAGCATAGAAAGATGACGGGATATGGTATTGCCACTCTTATTTATTTGTGTCCTGCTGTCTTCAGAGCTGGACCCTGAGGGTGTGTCTAGACTACGGGGTTTTGTCGACAAAAGTCCACTTTTGTCGACAAAACTATACCTGCGTCTACACTACCGTCAAGTTCTGTCGACATAACGTCGACAGAACTCGGGCAGTTTTGTCGACGGCGGTAAACCTCATTCTACGAGGAATAAGGTTCTGTCGACAGAAGGCGTTATTGCATCTACACTGTCCTTTGCGTCTACACTCTCATGTCAACAAAGCGGCTTGCTTTGTTGACAGAACTGGATGTAGTCTAGACGCTCTTTGTCGACAGAGGCTCTGTCGACAGCATCTGTCGACAAAGCCTCTGTCGACAAAAGCCTGTAGTCTAGACGTACCCTCAGTCAGAAGCTGCCACTATCTGACTGCTTAGCTCTGAAGGCAGCAGTGCAGCAGTAACGATGGCATGGTATGGTATTACCACCCTTACTTCTGAACTGTTCTTCACAAAGCAATGCCTTCAGAGGTTGGCACCTGGTCAGCAGGCACCATTTTCTGCCTATCCAACTCTGAAGACAGTGCAGAAGTAAGAATGGTGATTCTCTGATCCCCTTGTAATAACTTTGCAACCGCCTCCAAAATCGCCTTTTGTGTTGGGACCCTCAGTTTAAAAAATCTTAAAAAAGATTTCCCCTGTGAAATCTTTACAGTAAAGGGTAAAAGCACACAAAAGACCAAATTTCATGGGGAAACCAGATTTAATGGTCCATAATGCGTTTTTCACAGCCATGAATTTGGTAGGGCCTTACTTATCATATAGTAAACAATAGCCATAATCACTTGTATTCTTGCATGCATCTTCTAGCACTTTATCTGCCCACTACTCACTCCAGTGGGGTTACTTCCTGCATTTGATATTTCTGACCAGGTTCAAGCAGTTGCCATTAAAAAAAAAAGCAAAATAAAAAGTTTGCTAAATAAATCTTTCCTTTAACTCCAATGTGGAACCTTTTCTTTCCCTTATCTATTCTCTGGCTTCTAGATAAGACTGTGGGGATCCACCTAAAAGAGGTAAATGGGCACTACTATGATACATGATGTTACTGTTGACAAACATAAGGTAAATGCATTCTGGAACAAATAATCTGAGATATTCATTCATCTTATTGTGTAAAAATTAAAAGTAATCATCAAGACAAGACCTGGGAAAAGCAGGTCCCAAACTAACAGATCAAACATGCTAGGATGCATAGGGAAAGAAATAAAAAATGTTGAAAATACGATAATACCATCTTATAAATTAATAATCCTCTGTGACCTTTCATACTAGATTCAGTTCTGGTCACCTCATCTAAAAGAATACAACAGGAATATAGGAAGTGCTGAGACAGGCAGTGTGAATTATTAGAGGAATGGAAAGGTTGCAAAAAGTTAAAGAGTTTGGAACTTTAATTAAAAAAATTAGCAAATAAAAGTAAACATGATAAAGGCATACAAAATAATTAACAGGATAGGAAAGGTCCATATTTAAGACACACTTTAAGGATGCCACCAATATGACTTTCACATTACATGTTAACATGGACACCATCCGAAAGATAAAAACATAAAGAGAGATGATTTAGGAAAGAAGTCAGCTCCATCAACATAATACTCAGAAGCTTGACCATGCCAGCACAAGATCAAAATAAATATCATAAACTGGTGGATGCCATATACACATAAGGATGCAGCAAAAACGAACAAACAAACAAAAAAAGACTTCTGTCCATCTTATTTTATAATACTAGAAATAAGGAGACATTCAATTAAACTGAAAAGAAGCAAATTTCAAACTGACTAAAGGAAATGCTTTATCACACCATGTATAATAGGCTGTGCAGCTCATTGCCACAAGGCATCACTGAGGTCAAGAGCTTAGAGGATTCAAAACCAATTTTAAGCATTTAAATTCAGAACAAAACATCTGCAGTTATAATTCTAAGGATCAAATTGCTCAAATTCCTTCTGCCATGACCATAAAAAAATTTGGAACTTATAAAAGCCCACATGCTATATGGAATAAATCAAGCTCTCAATAATGGGACTAAGCAGTATATTTCATGGTTATTTCCAAAATTGCCTATAGCAGGGTTTTTTCCTCACATTCTTCTGAATCATCTAATAGTGGACACTGACACTATGAGAGACACCAAAATACAGTTTGAGATGCACTACAGATCTGATCCAGTATGGCAATTCTTATGTTCTCAACCTTAATCATACACCCACACCCCACCAACTCACAGACAATTCCCATCATTTAAATAGGATACATCTAAACTTCCTTCTAGCCACTGAAAGCTAGCAAATATTGGACCTAGACATACGAATATTTTATATAGAAAAGATACTTTAAATAATTCTTAGAGATGTTTTATACAGTTATACACTTTTTCACCATCTGAGACTTGTTCTGAAAGACTCATGGAATAAAAATACTTATGGCATTAAAGGTGGACGGACAAAAAAATACTAATACAATTAATTAAATCACTGAACTATCTAAAAATGGTAAAACATGTGACACAGACTGGCTTATGGTATGTGTATTACAACAGATTTGTTGATGCTTGTTTTTGGATGACATGCATAATTCACTTGTGTCTTTGCCACTCATGAGTAAGGTGAACAAACTCTTGGTATCAGTATGTCCTGAAGTTTGTGATGAGATATGACTATATATAGTTTCACATGATGCAAATTCACTTAATCATGATACATAGATCACCACACTAAAGCCTCTCCCCAAGTTACGAACGAGTTACGGACCAAACACTTGGTCGTAACTCGATCCGTTCGTAACTCGGACCCCACTGAGTTACACGCGACTGCGCTGTTCGTAAGCGCGGGTCGCGTTCGTAACTCGGGGACCACCTTTACGACCGCTCCATGGGAGCTTTGGTTATAAGTGCAAACAGTCGTAATTCGACCGTTCGCAACTCGGGGGAGCAGCAGTATAGTAAAAACCATCACATTTCAACTTAACCATCCAGGGGCATGAAATATTTCAGGATAATAATAGGATCCTGGAAGCTTACCTTGGCAGGAGAAAATTACCCATAAAATCCTATCTAAAACAAACAAAAATATACCGAACAACTTAGAGTACTACCAAGAGATAATTATAATAATTAATAATGATTATAATGCTCAAAGCTGACAAAAATGTCACTTGTATCACATTACAGTGAAGTAATTGTGTCAGTGCTTTTAACATTTAGGCATCAGAAGAATTAGGTCACAATTTCTGGAGACCTGAAAAAAAATGAATGCCTGTTTTAAGCCATGAAGACATTTGTAAGAGAAACAAAAGAAGCCCTGTATACTTTTGGCTTGATTTCTGTAGTTAGACATTTAACTGAATGGTCTCAAGACTGTTAATTTGTGCTAAGCTGTTTTGTTGGCTACCCAGCAAATGTAGACTTTAAAGAAAGAATCCCCCCCCCCCATAAAATCAGGAACTCAAACTCACAGTGTCACTAAACTAGCAACAAGAACAGGATAGGCAAGGGCTTTTCGTAACTATTACATTTATTTGTTTCTTACATTTTTATGCAGAAACCGATACTTTTTTATTGTATTAGGAGTTAATTGGAACACCCTGCAAACAAAACTAAGCAGACTGGATGTTCAGGTGAAATGAGTCAGCAGAGTACCAGGTGCAGAAACTGCAAGCCTGACAGCTAGAAAGGTGATATTTTATGGATCCAAAAACCTGCTGTGCCTTTTTGTCTGTTTTTCCTTTTGCCAGTGGGCACCAACAGACAGTTAGCTGCAGGCAATATCCACAGCTTCATTCTGGAGCAGCCTCTTTTCCCTCCTGTGTAGCCAACTGACAACACGGAACATTTCCCTCCGGCTAGGAGGATTCTATATGCAACTCTTTCCCAATGGCTAGCACTGGGGTCTCATTAAACAGCCTATAGGAGGTACTGAAAAAGGTACAAGCAGAGCAGGGTGGAACAGTGGCAGATGACTGAAGCTTTGGTATAATCCAAGTCCATTCTCCGAAGGAGCTCTGAATAAATTTAGGCTAATCTGAGCACAGTGCATAGTAACCATGCACTATTTCCAAACCCATACTCCAAATATGATTCCAACAGCTTTAAGCAGGTCCACATCTCACCTCTAAAGGGATCTACCAGTGGTTTGGGGCCATTTCATAGTCCAGGTTCTACAAAGGCCCAGGTCACTCCTAAGGGACTTCAGCACCATATTCCAAGACCATTTGTGCCCCAATGCTTTGATCCATTTCTGCAATGAGTCATCTGAAGTGGTGCTAAAAACTGGTGCTTGAATAGGTGAAACACACAAAAAATCTTGTCAAGAGCTTCCTATAATGAGCCTAATAGTATTGTCTACCCCAGCAAGTAGCCTGTTTCCAGCACTTGTTCAGGGGGAAAATTGCTGACAAAAATGAGTGAATTTCTAGAAGAGGATCAAATATTATGACATTTTTCTCATATTTTTGAGAAAACACATTCATTCCACTTATAATGTACTTGTTCATACAGAATGAACTTAGAGCTAAATCTTGGCCCAGCATGCAAGAATGGTCTTCATTTGCCAAGGCAATGCAACCATGAAACTCAATCTCTCTTCCACAGATGGACAGTTCCTGCCCTACCTTTCAACATACCAATGGGTTTGTTAAAAGCTCAATTACAAAACCTACCTCTATAAACTCAATACATCTTTTAAGTGTCACACAGGGCTGGTGACAGACATCACCAGGCCCTAGACAATGTTGAGGGGGCTCAGCTCCAGGCTGCTACAGAAGGGGCAGATCTTAATATGGAAGGGGGAGGTCTAGGGGCAGCCAGCACTCAGCACTGCCTGAACCATACTGCACCTCTCTAGCCAGCTCTCAGTGCCTCCTGGACCATAGTGCATGGGACTGGGGCTCCAAACTTTCCAGTACCAGTGATGACAGCTCAGAGTCTTGGCCCCTTTTAAATTACTGGGACCTAGGCAATTGCCCCCTTGTTCCTCCTCCTCAGCCCTTGTCTCAGCAGCTCTGATGTCACATAACCAAGGGTCAGGATGTTGCTCTCTGACAGTAGGCCAAAATTTATACACATTAGCTTGCAGATTGCCGGGTGGTATAAATTGGGTTAGATTCACTGCAGTTCTCAAAGCTACACAGATGAAGATTTACCCCCCTAATTCTATAAGCCCTTCGTTTTTCTTTTAAAGTAATTATAATTGGGCTGACCAAGCCTAAAGTTTACTCTAGAAAAGAAGACTAATCTTTAACAATTAAACTAAAGAGATTGATTGTTTTCAATGCAGTTACATTTTACCTTCTTACTCATGTGATATCAATGCATTCTCAGTCACTCAAATTACTTTTAAACTGTGTTATGGCTATGTTGCCACACTAAGGGTATGTCTAGACTGCATCCCTCTGTCAGCAGAGGGATGCAGATTAGGCAGGTCGACATTGCAAATGAGGCAGGGATTTAAATATCCCCCACCTAATTTGCATAAAAATGGCCACCACGTTTTGCCGACTCAGCACTTTGTCGGCAAAAAGTGGCAGTCTAGAGGGGGATCTGTTGAGAAAGAAAGCCTTTTTTGACAGATCCTGTAAACCTCCTTGCAGGAGGCAGAAGGGACCTGTTGAAAAAGGCTTTCTTTCTCGACAGATCCCCCTCTAGACTGCCACTTTTTGCCAACAAAGTGCTGAGTCGGCAAAACGTGGCAGCCATTTTTATGCAAATTAGGCGTGGGATATTTA
This sequence comes from Rafetus swinhoei, assembly GCA_019425775.1. Classification (NCBI taxonomy): domain Eukaryota; kingdom Metazoa; phylum Chordata; order Testudines; family Trionychidae; genus Rafetus; species Rafetus swinhoei. The sequence continues at coordinate 179,852,538 of CM033437.1, read as the reverse complement.
AATCCCTGCCTCATTTGCAATGTTGACCTGCCTAATCTGCATCCCTCTGCCGACAGAGGGATGCAGTCTAGACATACCCTAAGACTTGCAGTCTAACAATAGGATAAACACGTGTCCACACGTATGTTTTCTTTTTCACAGTTTATTGTACACATTCGCAGAGATTGTGAATATTGGGTATGGTAGGCAACTGCAAAAGCAACTTTAATTATTGAGAAGATAAACATATGATTCCCATATAAACAATAACAGAATATAGTAAATTATGGTTCTTTTTTCTCTTTTATTTCATGAGATATTATAAAGAGCTTTTTTTTATCAGAGGACAGTTTATGACCCCAAATACTGAAGATATTCCTTTTATAGAATACATAAACAAGAAAGTGATTTGCTTCAAACTCAAAATTGATGGTTTTGTTTAGTTTACTGGCAAGGCATATGAGAAGGAAACAATATAACTTTCTCTATATGGAGAAGAATGGTCTCATCATCCATGCCTCATTTCCTGCTGACAGTAAAAAATTGCATACTGGATTATGGATTAGCTTCATAGAATCATAGAATCCTAGGGTTGGAAGAGACCTCAGGAGGTCATGGAGTCTAACCCCTTGCCCAAAGAAGGACCAACTCCAACTAAATCATCCCGGACAGGGCTTTGTCAACCAGGACATACACCTCGAGGGATGGAGATTCCACCATCTTCCCAGGAAACCTATTTCAATGCCTCACCACCTTCCTAGTAAAATCGTTTTTCCTAATATCCAGCCTAGACCTCCCCCACTGCAACTTGATGCCATTGCTCCTAGTTCTACCATCTGTCACTACGGAGGACAGCCTCTCTCCATCCTCTTTGGAACCACTCTGCAGGTAGTTAAAGGCCGCTATCAAATCCTCCCTCACTCTTCTCTTTTGTAGACTAAATAAGCCCAAATCAAGTTACTTGCATACACACCCAATGCAACTCACTTGCACCATTAAGGTGAAAGAAATATTATGATTGAGTGTTGAGAGTAGAGAACATTCAGGAGAATATAAAGGAAAAAACATGAAAGTTTCCAGTCTCCCAGAGCTCCCCAAAGATGACAATTATGAGAGATGGGTTGACCTCCAACATTTAGCTCTAGATCTAAATTTCCTCCCCAGACTGATGGAGTTTTGAATCCAATGGAGTTTTGAATCTTCATAGACACAAGGGTCAGCTATAATGTTCAGATGTGCACTATTGCTTTTATATCTATATGACGCAGTTCCACTGCTGGACAGGATCTTTGGCACAAAGTTGATAGAGTTGTGAACATAAATCAGGAAGTCGCATCACATAGTTACTAGAACACAAAGCAAGGGGATGTGGGAATCTGTTTCCAGCTCTCTCGCTGACTTGATATGTGACCTTGGGCAGGTCAAAAGTTGCCTAAAGGTCAGACATTCTGAACTCCCATAGATCCTATTAACTACAGTGAGAGCGGTGGATGTGCCACAGTTTTAAAAATCAGGGATTTGTTAATCCTTTTGTTCTTCAATTTTCTCACATGCTGGGAAGAGATTACACTGCTTACATTCCTCTCAGGAACATTCATTAATGTTTATAAAGTACTTTGACTTCTCTGAATAGAATGTGCTAAAGAAGTGCAATATTCTTATTCTTATTCTAAACTCTGGCATATTTTCATGTCATTATAGAAATATATAGAGGTTGGTTATAAGGTATCATTAACCCTTTTCAGTAGGATCATTGCTAACACTGAATAATCCTCTTTTTCACTTCTAGATGTGTGTGGGTTGTGTGTGTCTACGGGGAGAGGTTGTTTGTTGAGGGATGGTTGGAAAAGAAAGGTGGAGCAGGAGGATGTTCAATAATAAAGACAACATGTAGCAAATTTGTGGCTAATTAAGAGAGAGCTGTACAGTAGCATGGGCTGTACTAGGGGAATACATCAATGCACAAAAGAACTGGATACTTTTATATGAAAATTCATATAAAACTAATTATCCCCCTTATCTAACATCTTTACCAGAGATGCCCCTCCATTTACCTCAGTTCTATGTGAATCTGTGTCCTCACTTTAAGCCAGTTTTTAAAAATAAAAAAGCATATTGTGTTTGTAAAAAGTGCCAGATTGACCTCAGAAGAGAATACAGCTCTCCACATAGGGAAAAACCATACACAGACACAATGCAAACAGTGAGTGACCGCTTCTGCAGAGAACCCACCCTGATTTGGAGGGGCCACCTACAAAGATGACGGAATAGCTGTTTCCCTACCAATTTAAATGCTGGCTTCTGCTGAGATTTTCACAAGATTGCTAGCTATGTTACTGCTTTGGGGGAAGGGAACTTTGTACGAAGTTGTTTTCCAGTAACTAGAATGATTCCATTAATTTAAGTTTTCAGCTGTTAATGACTTTGGTCCTGAACTGGATTTAAACAGATGAGCTAGAAGTGAAAGGCTCTGTATCCCATTATTAAATGCCTGAGTCAGCCACTCCCTGATCATCTCACTTACAGCACCACATAATATTTATAATAGATGGTGAATAATGAAGCAGAGTTTATGAACTTTGTTTATGATAAAGATTTGAATTCTACATCATTCAAAGTATCCTGCACTAATTGGTTTTTTTTCTGATGGTCATTGTTTTGAGTCTTCATTACATGAATATTTGACATTAGATAATAAATTTGTGGTCATTTGAGATACATGCAATATCAAATGTATGCTAACCACTTTATATCTAAATACGTATCTTTATGTGAACAAATACAGTACATCAGCACAAACACACATATACCTATGTCCATGTATCATAATTAGGTATCTATATTATGTTAACACTCATTGACACAAAGTCCTAAATGCTTCTCTGTACCTATCAATATGTGGTATAAATTACAAGGGTTTCTTCTGAAACCCCAGAGATTATACAATATGGGAAGCAGATCTATGCCAACGCAACAGCTCAGCAGTTGGCACCTTTAAAAACACAATATCTGATGACATTGCCTTGGAGTTCAGTTCTTTTGGGAACATATAACTATGCAAAGCAGCTTCGTACTAGGCTCTCCTCTATAAATTATTCTTTGAATGAATATTGAGCACCAAAAAGAAAAGGTGAATTGCTTCTGAACTTTCTGCTGATCACTCTCAAACTAACTAATACAACACACTGAGAAACTGATATTATAAAGTGTGGGATTTTATGGTCATGGAAGAGCTTACTAACATGAAACATGATAGAAATAACCAATAACAGCCAAACCACCTATGAGCAGTTAGTTCAAAATAATAAATAACTGCCACTCACACATGCACACTCGAATATGCATGACTACGGGTACTACCCCACATCTACACAAGCCACCCGTTATTTCAAAATATTTTTCAAAATAACGGGAGCACTATTTTGGCATCCAGGTAATCTTTGTTCCACGACGGTTAAGGAATGTCTCGAAATAGTGCATTATTTCGAAATTTGGTTCTGTGTAGACACACCAAATTTCAAAATAGCCTATTTTGATATAGATTCAAAATAAGACACACAATTTGCCTAATGCATATCTTATTTTGAGTTTAGGGTGCTGCGTAGACTCACCCGAAAAGAATAACTGAGACAGCTTACTCATATCACTATTTTCATACATGATATTTTCATACATACCTAAGTAAAGCAACTAAGTCATCTTGCTTTAGGACCAGATCCTGGACTATGCAGTTTGCCAACAATAACAGTGTACTACTGCTATTTTTTTCAATGAATGTAATAGTATTATAATATATTATAAATGTTAGGCTACGTCTACACTGGCCAGTCTTGTGCAAGAACATATGCAAATGAGGTACAGCCACCTCATTTGCATACTTAATGAGCTGCCATTTTTGCGCAAGGGGCTTTTGTGCAAAATAAGCAGCAGAATGGCTCTTGTGCAAGAGGGGTTTTTTTGCGCAAGAAGGAAAGTGTAGACTGCTCCTTCTTGTGCAAAAGCCCCTTGCGCAAAATGGCAGCTCATTAAGTATGCAAATGAGGCACGGCAATATTCATCACTTCACCTCTTTTGCATATGTTCTTGCGCAAGACTGGCCAGTGTAGACGTAGCCTCAATGCATAAACATGAATCTTTACACCACTGTAGTCACCTCTGTCATGGAACTTATTACCTGTTCAACACTTCATAACTATTTAGGATTGATGTCAAGAACATTGCTTCATATGGAAACTGTAATGGAAATTTAGGTAGGCAAAATATTTAATTGGATTCGAATCTGGTCAGGACAAGTCTCAAATCCTTATTTCTATAAGTGGTATAATCTTGTGATCTCTATGTGCTGTACCTCCATTTTACATTTAATCAAGACAACACCTCCAAAACCTCTCTTTGTCAGCAATATGAAACAGCAACGATCCAAAGGGACACATGCCAACCATTGAGCATTTGCTCCAGCTCCTTAAAAATGTCTTATTTTTTTTCACCCAAGCACTGCCAAGACTCAATTCTACTTAACATATGATATGATCATGACCAGAGATTATATGTTGATGCAGCAAATCTTTTAAAGTCAAAGGCAGAAGGGAATTTTGTTTTTGAGAGACAAAAATCAAAGTTTTGTTCCATTTCAAACCAATTTTGGTACTTACATTAGGATATTGTATTTTGGTTTAAGCAGACAGTTCTGAATTCTATAAACCATATTTACTGATAAAATACTTAGTCAGATAAACCAATTAGAATTCAAAGATTAGAAAAACTTAAAAGTAATCACAAGTATTTTCCTCAACTTTCTACGTGTACTATTATACACAATACACGTTTTTCCTCTGACGCACTACTGTACCATACTAATTAAATATACCTTCAGTCACAGTTACTTATCAGCAATATACCACAACATTTGGAGCAGCAATGAGAAACTGCATGAATCAATGGAATTGTGTGAACATTTTTGACACCACCAAAAAGTATTAATGGCATAGTCATTTGCTGACGATATGTCGATTCCCTCTACAATGAAAATTACTGGCCATGAATCAAGCAAACATTTACAGGAATCTGCAAATGAAAAAGCTAAATCCAGGATGACAAGGAGCCTCATAAAAGAAGCCCATTTACTCTCTGAGCACTCATCCCCACCAGGGGGATCAATAGCAAACCTTGTACAATACACTTCTAAATGTCACGCTGCAAATCCTCTTTGCATTTATGCAGCAGGACATGCCCTTCCCCCAGATTTTAGAAGCTGAAATCAAGTAAAAAGGCTATAAAATGCATAAAAACAATAAATCTGAAAGCGACCCTTTTGTTCTCAAACCTGTGATTTTACTTCCTATTCTTCTACAATGCAATGATTATGACAGAGAGAGATATATAAATTTCAGCTGTTACACACAGGGAAATGAAATGGGTGGCCACATATTTAAGATGACTTTTAGCTATCTACCTACAGAGATTCAGAAACAGCAGCAATGAGATTAGCAGTATCAAAATGAACACAACTGGTGGTCTTAGTTAGTCTGCTTTATTGAACTGCTATTATAAAAAAAACCCTTTTTAAAGCAGATCATTCAAATAAAGTTGGTGTGCTAGCTACTCTTGTTAGATGTATATATTTTTAAAAGGCATTGCATTGTTAATAAAGAGGTAGATATTCCAAGCAAAAAGGAAACAAAGATATTGGCAAGACATATTCATAAGATGAGAATAATCAGTTCTCACAAGACGAGTGTTCAGCAGAGAACATCAATATCTAAAATTCTGGGCTTTAGGTTCAAAATCAAATCAGGAATACTAGTGGGTTAAAACTGAATTGCACTCAATTTTCAAGAGTTATATTTGGCTGCATCCAAATCTGGGCAAGAAAAGGAGTCCCTTTTATTCTGGATTCAGTTTGGAACCAATATTATAGAAGCCTGTTCTGATACAGGGATCTGAATCTCAAAGGTTTTGCTCTTTCAAAACATAAAAAAGATTGCAACTCAGGACTTTTGGATTGTCAATCTATGTTCCGGTTTTATAAAGATGAGAGAAATAAATATTACTACTTGATACTCTATGCTCACTAACGGGCTGCCAATTGGAAAACTAAATGGTTTTATCACATGTGTGATTCATGAGAATTCAGCTGGCCTGAAAATTTAACAGCCTAATACAATATATTTGAGATAAAGGTTTATAATATTATTGGTTTTAAATAAAGAGGCTATGTTACCTATAAAAAGAAAGTTATACCTTTTCTGAATAGATAAACCTAATGAGTAGCTGAAACCATTCCTTTGGTAATAAAATAACGTCTTCAGAACCACCAAAATAGTCTACACTCAGATGAAGTATTTATCCTAAAGCAAAGAGATCCGATGTAACACAGCAGTACTGTTTATTGCTGCATAAAGGCTAAAATGTTCCAGAAGAATGACACCTGTGTTGTTGTTCTATGGCAGCACTTCCAGGGATATAATACACATTTTTGTTTATATTACAGTGTCAGATCTGTATAACTCTTGTCTTCCAAGCGTGTATGTCCCTCTCCTGTGTCACCAAATCTACAGTATTAGAATAATAAAAGCTTCACACAAGCTGTTGGGAACAAGGACAAAGAACAAATTTAATCCCCTAATCCCTTGTCAATGATAGGGTATGCCCTCCTATAAAGTTTTATCAACTCTGTAAAGGGCTATTAATAAAAGTTCTGTATATAGTGTGTCCAGTTCATCTGCAAAAGCTTTACTTATCCTTTTGGAAAAGGGAAAAAAAGTTAATTTTGGAACTCGCCTTTCTTTTGATCCCCAAACCTAACCCATGATGCCATCATTTCTGTCTTTCCAGCAGGATATCATTCATTGTAACACTTTTAAAGGCTTAGGAACAGTATCTAGAATAAACATAGACATTAATTTTTAAAATTTGCTCGAAGAATGATAACATTTCACATTTCAAGCTGTGAAAATGGTTTGGTTTGGAGGATGGCCTGAGAGGCAATAGGCCAGCAGGGTAGCACTGGGATTAGCCCTAATTACCTCATGTTTCACCTTAATTAACTACTGATACAGAAGGTAAACTCTGCAGGATCTATGCAGAGACCTTAGGCCAGTAGGCAAGATATCTAAGCCTTCATTGTTTACACATGATAATCTCTCTTTTGAATTCACTTTAATTCCTCAAAAAGATTAGCTGAAGGCTACACAATGCATATTGAATAGCTATGCTAAATAGCTATATCATTTTCATATTTGTTTCATACACCAGTAATACTTGAAAAGGCACACTGATTATCTGCCAATTGTCAAAATACATAAACCTAACTTTGATTATGACAACATTGTCCACAATACAAACCACTGTGAACATAAATGAGTAGAGAAATACATAACAAAGGATCTGCACTATGATCCAGTAAACACTGCAATTGTGTTTACTGCAATCTCTTGCGTATGTATCTTGGATTGGAGAGCAAAAAGAAAGTGCAAACACAGAAAACATTGACAATAACAAAAGAGATCAGTTTCCTTGTTTCTGAATTATTTTCCCCACAATTCTGCTTTCTTTGCTGTTGTGCAAGTTCTCATCTATTGTTCAAAGGCCTTTGAGAACTACTGAACATTTAGATTTACCAGAATTTAAGTACAAAATTACTACCTTTTTATAACAGTATAGTTAAGCTGATAGTTTTCATTGTAGAATACTGCTCCCCCTACTGATATTAACAAGATACTTGTTAAAAACAAGTCTTTACAATTACTCCTTATTACTAAAAATAAAACAATACTCTTGAAATTCCCCTTTACTCAAATGCATTGAAGAAAAATAATGTGCTGTGTTTGTGTTGGAAGATAAAGTTGATTCACCAAAAAAACCACAAAATAACTAAAAAGCAAAGATTGCCACAAATTGTGGATCATCCTACACACTGAGAGACTATTCAGAAAAAAAAAAAGTCTAAATGAAAAGATGAACGGTCTCAAGCCAATTCTATCAGTTAAAATTTTAAGTGTGCTTTCAAGCTCAAGAATCAAGATCTTATCTGTACAATGAAGCATTGATGAAATTTATGAATGAATGTTTTTTCTGCAAATAGGATTTGCTGTAATCTTGTTGATTAGAATATAGATCTTGAACATTCTGATGTTACTTGAGTTTGGAAGATTAGATTCAGATTTCTCTTATTCTTTCCAAGAGACAACCTCCAAGAGCACTATTAGTCCACGATCTTTGTTCTCATAGAGGTGCTTTATGCAGCAGCTTCAGTAAGAAAGATATTTACACTGCCAGTTTAAAAGACCCATAGATGTTTTTTCCTACTCACTGGAGGTGAAAGAACTGAGAAATTTCCCTGGGAACTCACTTTCCTCACATGTCTGACAAAATGCCATTTGTTCAGGGACAATGTAATTTTCCTGGAGTTTGGTGCCCATTCCAGATCACTGCTTCATTTGACTTGTGGTGTCATCCTGTGCTCTGGACAAAAACTCACAATGGCTTACTGGACTAATAAGGCTTCTGAAGATATTTCAATAAAAACTGAGCACATGGTGGAGTTTTATCAGAGGCTGTTTGAAAGAAAAAAATATTTACTCTGCATAAGACTAATATTGAAATAAAAAATATTTTTCCCAAGCATGTTTAAACTATTTTTACTCCCAGTGGTGAGGAGAGTTTTCTTGGCTAGAGAGACTCTAGATCAAGGGTCCGAACTACTAGCTAAGCCCTTAGTGCTGCCCAGACCACGCCATGGCTCCCCAGCCACGTTTTAGCCTCATCTGAAATGCAAGAGTTGGGGCTCCAGTGGTGATTTAAAGGACCTGGGGATATGGCAGCGAGCCCCAGGACCCTTTGAATTGCCAGCCCCAGGGCAGTCAGTCCTTTCGCCTCCCTCCCCCTCTAGGCTCATTTCCAGAGAGACATTTGGTTTGCATGTCAGAGTTAACAATATGTCGTCTTCTTCTTTCAAATGTCGTGTTCAATGCTATATTTCTTTGTCAAAGTTGGACGTCCAAGCTCTCCAGCCAGTGAACAGCGTCGCTGGTTAGATTGTGGATATCCTCCAATGAGCCAGTGAATGTTCGTGTTGGGCATTCCGCAACAATGTGATGCATAGTTTGCGGATTGCCACAGTCACAAAGTGGAGATGGCAAGAGATTCCACTTATGCAGTAGATAACTGCACCTGCCCTGACCAGTCCTAAGCCAGTTTAGGACACACCACAGTCTCTGGGGAAGATCTCTGGGGAAGATCGAAGCCTTTCTGCTCAGTGGTGAGATCCGACACAAGATGTTTGTTTGGGACGTCTACTTGCTGCCATTCAGCTCGCCATAGTTTCTTGACATTGTACGTGACTTCCTTCACTCGCTGCCAGAGAGGCTTACGGGATTTTAGACATGATGTTGGTGGCTGATCAAAGTATTTCTGGATGGGAAGAGGTTGGTTGCTGCGGTTGATACGTTGGTATAGTCTGTATTCCTGCTCCTGTCGATGAATGCTTGGTGGGGCGATGTTTGCCAGTGACGGTAACCATTCTATGGCAGTGGGCTTTAAAGTTCCCGTTATCACTCGCATGGCGCTATTCAGTTGAGTGTCGACTAGCTTTGTGTGGGCGCTTTCTGACCACATAGGAGAGCAATATTCAGCAACAAATACACCAGGGCTATTGCTGAGGTCCTCAAGGTGCGTGGTCCAGTTCCCTAACTGGTTGCAGTGAGTTTTCTTAGAAGGTTGATCCTTGGCTTTAGTTTCTCCTTTGTTTGTTCCAGATGGCGTCAGAAGGAGAGTGTACAGTCAAGGGTTACACCTAGGTATTTCGGATGGGACTCGTAAGCAATCTTTTTCCCACAGAAAGCAACATCAAGTTTTGTGGTGGCATTACAACAATATATTAAATGCACCTAGCAGAATAACTTAAAGTAGTACTCTAACAATAAGCAACTCTGGAAAGTCTCTTACATGAAAAGCAACTTGGGCCTTTAAAAATAATCATCAGTGACATATTTAATTAATTTAAGTATGTTCATATTGTTTTAATTGTAAATAAACAGAAAAAGAGATTTTCTTTTAAAGAAATAAATTATAGCCTCAATAATTTTCAAACAAATCTAAATTTTTAAAAACTAACATACCTAATATTCATCCTTTGGAGAGTATTTTTTTTTAATTATTTTTAACATTGAAAATGATTTTATTTAAGATGTCCGGGTTGAATTTATCTTCTTAAAGAGTTTGACTTGCTGTTATACTTCATCAAGCTGTAGACTTATTAGCTCTCCCATTATAAACAGAGCGGGGCTAAGAAAATACTTCAGTGTAATATCTCTCCAAGCTCTCACAGGGTACTGCACTTGAGGAAGCTGATGATTCACTAGCTGCGGCTCATTTCATTTAGTGTCTTCATTGAACCAATGCCCCAATAGGATACCAATGTGCTGTTGCAGGGGGTCATCTTGACAAAGAAGTGTAAAACTGAGGACCTTGTCAGGTGGTTTGGTTAAAGTACTAATCCTAGCCTCAAATTGAAATACTTTAGCTTTTTTCCAGAGGTTTGGGAAGGGGAGGGGAGAAAATAAGCAAATCTACATTTAAATATGTCCTCCATTATTATTAATGTATGTCCTTTTATTCTGGCCTGGAAGAAAAACAGAAGTGGTGACCTAACTCAAAAAAAGCTGTTCTTACGTTCAGGGTCAGAGTAGGAAAAAAAGGACTGAAAATGACTGAATTGCACTTGAAGTGAGGCAAATATTGTCTGGCTTTGCCAACGGAGGGAACCTCTGCTTTATGGCAGGAAGGAAGGGGGATTTGAGGTCAGAGAATGCTGCAAAAGATGAATGGCTGTCAGCTTTCCGGCACTGACTCACCCTCCAGGAATGTGAGGTCTGAAGGCCATAAAGGTGCTAGCCCTGTTATGATCAGTGTACATACTTTGCAGAGAAGGCATCCAGTGATCATATAAATCACTTAAAAGACTTAAAAGGAGGGGCTCGATAAAGGAACAGAATGGGGGAGGAGTGGTAGGGAATCCTATAATTGGTATGGCAGGAAAGCAACCCCACCCCCACTTCCCATAGCCTACCTTAGCCTTCCTACAAAAGGGATGGATAATAAGGCCAAACCCTAGATTGGCTGAGGCACCTGGATGGAAATGAAGGGCAGTTGGTGCAAGCCAAGTGATAATTTGAATCAACATGGATTTGCTTGTACTGTACACTGTATCTGCCCAGTAGTCCTAAGCATCTATATATAGGGTTGCCAGGTGTCCGGTTTTGAACTGGACAGTCCAGAATTTGAGCTTTCTGTTCAGGAAACAAATTGAAAAAATATAAATGAGAAAATATAAATGTCCAGTATTTTTTAAATAAGATGTAATGTTGATTGTGATGTAATGTCAAGTGTATCCAGTATTTTTGTTGAAACCACCTGGCAACCCTATCTATATAGTAAAATTTTGGTCTGATTAAAATCCATATCAAGTTTCTCCTGTCCTTTCAAGATACCCAGACAATGAGATGAGAGGCTTTTCTTGGAAACTTTCTTTACCGATTTTGCAGTCCTCATAGATTTAAATAAAGATCTAAGAGTTTGTGTGAATATCAAAATTGAACCTTTTTGAGGGTTGCCCATTACTAATAAAACTATTTTAGATTAAGTTGGAAGGAAATAAATTTTTAGCAAGATAACTGGTTGCCCACATATAACAATGAAAAAAAAATTTTTAATTAAAAAAACAAAACAAAAACCAAAACCAAGTTTTAGAAGTTCATTTTTCATCATGGTGTCAGGCTAAAGATTTATTATTGTTATTTTCTAACACGTTTTTATCTTTCTTAGACTACAGCTATTTTAAGGGACAATATCTCAAAAGAACAAAAACAAACAAAAAAAAACAACAACAAAATGTGGATTTCAAATGCATTCTAGTGAAATCTGATAAGCTAACTGCCGAGGTTATTAGTCACCTGGAAACCAACAGAGCATTTCTAAAATATCTAGCAGTCTGCTTCATTGATCTCAATGGAGCATTTTTAATGAATCCAGAATCTTCATATAGAGCACGACATTTAGAAAGGATCAGCTCAGAATTAAACAGAAAACAAGGATTTTTTTTCTTTGCTTTGTGAATGTATTGAGGAAAATAATGATTTCCATCCACTAAACGACAGAAGTTCTCATTTAAGTATCAAACATAGAACATCTTTGACACAAAAGACTTGGTTCATCTCTCCCTGATGAAATAGGTATAAATTCACAGACTTCAGTAGACTTGCACTTGATTTACACCTGGGTACCTGTGAAGACACTCAATGAGACTATGGTATTTGTCATCTGAAGAAGTGGGTTGTGCCCATGAAAGCTCATGAGACTACTTATATTTTTTTTTTGTTAGTCCTGAAGGGTATGTCTACACTTGCTCCCTACTTCGAAGTAGGGAGGCAAATGAAGCATACCGAAGTTGCAAATCAAGCCCGGGATTTAAATATCGGCGCTTGATTTGCATGTTGATCGCCATTTTAGAAATTCACTAGCCGAGTAACTGCTCACATCTACGCGGCGGTGAAATGGGAGTCTGATTTAAAGCCTAATTCGAATTGGCTGGTAAACCTCATTGCAGGAGGAATACCAATTCGACTAGGGCTTTAAATCGGACTCCCGGTTTACTGACGCGTGTAGACGCGGGCAGTAACTCCGGTATAGTGAATTTCTATAATGGCGACCGACCGGGAACATGCAAATCAAGCGCGGGATATTTAAATCCCAGGCTTGATTTGCAACTTCAGTATGCTTCATTTGCCTCCCTACTTCGAAGTAGGGGGCAAGTGTTGACATACCCTAAGGTGCTACACGACCACTCATCATTTTTTAAGCTTTTTTCAACGATACCCAGTGAGAGTTCCTGAAATAATCCCAAACTGTACCACACTGTATAAAGTTATTTAGGATTTTTAACTTTTATAAATTCAGATTACAGTTTTAGAGTCTGATTTTGCTCTTGTTGTTGTCTATGGCAAAACACCCAATAGCCATGGACTGTACTTTTAATGTCTCAGCCAGATTCCTGACCCCATGTTATAGCCTAGTGAAAATGAACAAGTGAGCAAGGGTGGGGGACAGTAAGGGAGAAAGGGAAGGAGAAGGGATGGAGTGAGCATGGGCAGGGCCTCAGAGAAGGGACAGACTCTCAGGGCAGGGGCAAGGCAGGACAAGGTTTTCTACAATTAGAAAGCTGGCAATCCTACCACACCACAATCCCACCAAAATGGGATTTTCTCTTTGTTCTTTACTATGTATTTGTGGATCTGTATGTATGTCCTAAATGGCACCTCAGCTTGAAAGGATGTATCATAATGAAATAAGAACTCATATCTTTGTTCTACAAACAAATTACCCTATTATGCACAGTTAAGCTTATTCCTCCATTAGTGCATATGACAAATTTTTAGAAAATACATTTTCTCGTTGCCACTGAATGGCACAATGACATCCATGGACTTTTCATCTCCTCATTGATTTTACAGAGGCATGCCCAGAAGGTATTTGTCTCCCAACGCAAAAGCTAGGACATAAGTGTGCTGGGTCCAAGTGCAAATAGTTCATATGTGAAATTATATACTTAGTAATCTAACCAAATAATTTTTTAGCCAGATCTACCTACTCTGAGTGGAATTAGGTATAAGACACTAAATTCTTATAAGATTCTAGATTTTCAGTGATGTGAATGGAAACTGTAATAGTACTCAAATATTTTATGACTTGATAAACTACTTTATGCCTGTTGATCTCCTCCCTGACCCACCACATATAAATAACTAAAACTAACTGCACAAATTGCATTACAGACATTATCAGCAAATTGAATGCACATACACCAATAGATTTCTGGAAAATGGACAGGTTTGGCAGCATAAATATAAGATTCAAATTTGGACTATGATGAATAAATGTTAAGCAGCATGGTGATGTTCCATTTTTAATTCTGCATTGGAATAGAAATCCCTCAAAATTAGTGACAGAACAGTACACTGTATCACTAGCATTGTGCATAAATAAGCAAACAAAGAACATCAAACATTGAAACAATGGATATTGTTTCAGGAGCTCATCCAATGAAGTGGGTTTAGTCTCTACATTGCCACAGGACAGATTGGACATCCCAGCTGCAAAGATCCCAGCCTGGACAGATGAAACAGGACAGGACAGGTGAAAGAGGTGACCTGCAAACTGACTGCCATAGACCAGAAATTTTGGCACAAAATAACAAAGACCAGGTAAGATTTTGTCTACGCTGAACTTGCTAGCCAAGAGGTGAGCTACAGCAGGCATTTAAGGAAAATTCAGCTTCAAAAAGAAATCAAAGGGAGACATCACAGTGGAAGATAGTAACCTGAATGAGGAATTGAGCCAGTCACAAGACTTGGGTAAGACAGGATATGTGCACCAGTTTTCTACTGGGTTGTAAACATCAGATGCCCAGAAAGGAAAGGTCGGGCTGTCCCAGCTCTAATAATGCAAAATCTTTGAGGAGAAAACACCTTAGGAGGCTTATTTGGCTCAATTAAACATTACAGCTCTAGTCAGTGGCTGGGAAGATGGACAGAAACAGAGGTTACTAGCAGCTAACTTGAATTGCGCAGGACTGAATTTACCCCCAGAAAAGAGAGGTATTCAGAACTGGTACAAGCTCTTGACATGTGGTTTGGAGATATAATCAATCCAAGCTGGCCAGGGCAGAGGCTAAGTGTTAAGAAGAGAGGAAAAGAAGAAATCCTGCCTGAACTAGTAGAGGAACTGCAGAGACTTGTGTTTCTGGCCTATCCAGATACCACCACACCTTCCAGAAGAGATGGGCAATGGACCATTTCCAGATTTTTGTTAAGGATTGGACTTCCAGATCAAGATCAGCAAGTGGAGTTCAAAGACACTCAAAGCTATGAAATTTCCTACAGAATTTGAGTCTGTTATTGCAGCAGGAGCACACCAGAATATAAAATAAAGAGGGAAGAGTTAAATTTGATCATGAACCCTCTAAGTACAGCTCTACATCAAATATGTTTGATGAAAGAGGGGATTCTGATGTGAGTCATGCCTATATTGAGCATTTGGTATAAATGATAAGTTTGATTTATAAAAGAAGGGAAATTGTTAAAGGAAATAGTTCAGTTAAATGCTGGAACTATGATCAAACTGGCCACCAGAAGGATTATTATAAATGTAGGGCAGGCCAAGAGATTATTGCAAGTATCTAGACTTTCTTCCACTTCAGAAAACAGAGAACATCAAAGCAGAAGGGACAAGGCTTGGAAGTCTTAAGATCAGCCCCAAACTCTGTGTTTAGATCTGGGCAATCAGACATACTCTTATTATTCTTGTTTCTTAACTTGTGGAAATTCCCTATAAAGGTATAGCCCAGGTCAGACAAATGGTTTGTAAGCTTTTGGTTCACAGTGAAAACTGTCCTGCCCAACACAGGCAAAAACCATTTTAACAGCTGCATGTGGTGGTAACCTTTTTGGTAAGACAAAGATGTGGAGAGGCCAAAACCTATTCTGAAACCTAGCAACTTAGAGGTATCTTAGTTGCTAATGTTCTTGTGAATCTGACTAACCCCTATTTATTAGTTGACAAGCAGAAAATACTAAAAAAAGGGAAACTATTTTAGAGGCCAAACTATTTTAGGGTATGATTTAACATTTTCAGAGTTGAAAAAGGATCTAGTGACTGCTCCTGTTTTGGCCCATCTATGTTTCAAAACACCATTCATATCAGACACTGTACTGACAGTTTGAGTGACAGAATTTCAGCTTGGCTGCCCCCAAATCTGAAAAAGTACTGTAACCCCCAAGGAGATTACTTAGATTCCCGGGGCCTTGTCTGCTGGCAGCTCAGGGAGAGGCACTCTGAGTTTGCCTTGGCTTCCCCTCCCTACCAGGGTCAGAGTCTGCCCGGCAACCCATAGGGAGTGAGATGCCCCTCCCAGGGAGTTCAGGAGGGGGAAGGAGAGGCCATTGTGGAGGGGAGTCTGGAGCCAGCCAGGGCAAGGGGAGGACTGCTGTGTGGGAGCTAGTAAGCCCCAGGCCTTCATGCAGGGTTCCCCCTGAGAACTAGCCTCTAGGGACCTGAAGGCAGGATCCCTCAGCTGGGTTTTATGTCTCCACTGTTGATTCCCAGTTTGTGGAGTTTGCTGGGAGGCTTCCCCAGCCAGGCTGAGTTGGCTCTCCGGCTCCCTAGGTGAGAGGAGTCATCGCATGGTCAGCTCTGCTCTAACTGCTAGTTCAGGGCTGCTGCCTGCTGTGTGGGTCTGAATGCTGGGCTAGGAGGTTATAGTTTGAATTTTGGTGCAGTTGTGTGGCTTGCACCTTGAGCCTTGCACCCCTTTGCGGTGAGGGGAAATTCTGGGACTGAAGCAGCCTGATTCCTGCCTGAAGAGGATCCCTGCAAGAAGAGAGCCACCCATTTGCAGTGACTGAGTCATCTCTCAACCTGAGGCTCATTCATGGAGTGTGTGAGTGCACCAATTTTTAGTTAGTAAATCAGGGAATTTGTTTGGGGATTTTATTACCTGCAGCATATTAAACCTATGGAGGGATTTACTGCCTTCTCCCATGTGTGAGTCCTTTGGGCTGTACTGGACCTAGTCAGCCCCACTGCTAAACTATTGCAGAGAAGAATGATGTGGTCAACAGTCATCAAGGGCCCCAACAAAGTACACGTACCAACGGGACACTGATCTTACAGTTGCTGGGCACCGGTGACCCTAAAAATAGTGTTTTACCCTGTTCTGTTATATTTGTCTCCTGTTCAATATAATTGTGTTTATTATAGTGTATGTGTTTGTGCTATTTTCTGGGAGTCTCCAACTATCTGGCAAATACATGGGGATTACCCTGGGCTAGAATTTTTCTCCCAAGCTGCCCTGGTGACCCTGCCAGGAAGGAGTGAGGGGGGTGGAGGCACCGCTAAATAAATCCATCAGAAAAAATAAAGTTGAGTGGGTGGCGGGATCCAGAAGAACCCAGACCTATCCATCAAAACCTGTAAGGAGATTGGCTTTAAAGAAGGTAACCAGGTGGAGAGGGGGCGCCACAGTACTATAGAATTTGAATCTGGAAAAAGTGTTACAGAGGTGAATTCCTTATTAGGAAAAAAAGGTGAAAAGTCTCTATTAGCCAGGAATTTCCAATAGGTTGCCTCACTGACAGCAAACCTAAGGAGATTTTGGTGGGAATAAAGGTCTTTTGACTTGGTGATGTGACACAAAGACACGGTACATATATAAATAAACTAAAACTGTGTAATTGTAATGTGTTTTAATTATTTTATTTCTGCTTAGGTTGAGTTCCTGGATGTTACTGTTTTAGGTCTCATTGGGACAACCTGCAAAGCTAAGATTGGGGAGTATTGTAATGAGTTGAGTAAAACCTTGTAATGTGATTGAGGTTGATAGATTTGAAGTGATCCCTCAATTAACATAATTGTAAAAGCTTGAATCCCATGCAAGAAAAAATGAGTGCATAGATCCATGCGTTCGTGCAAGGCAGAGCAAAAAGAAACCAAATAGACAAGAAGCTGAAAGATACAGTTCAAAGCACATTGACTGACCCTGAAAGAAAGATTTAATTTCAAAAGAACACGGCAGCAGTCTAGATGCAGGTGAAGTTTTTTCACAAAAAGGTCACTTTTTTCGAAAAAAACTCTGTAGTCTAGACACACCCTGGGTCAGGATGTTGGGTGAAAAGGCAATTTTTGTTGCTGAGAGCAAAATAAGTTGTTTGATTACTTCAGAGATGTAGGACTTTGTACAGTCTTTATAAATAAACAAAACTACACCAAAGAAATACCTGACTACTGCCAATTTGAGCTCCCAACTGGGCCACCCAAATGGCCCCAACCTTTTACTAAGTGTTCGGGACAAAGGGGGAATAGTACAACAAGGAATAATCTTTCACAGGTAAAGAAATGGGAGAGAAGACTTAATAGATTTTTTTTCTTATTCTACCTCTACCTTAGCTTTTATCCTACTTAAGTTTTCCTCCAGAAACTGATCTAACAGTCACTTTGTTAGGAATATAGAAAAATATTTTGTATAGAAATGCTTAGCTACTCTGGTGTAAGCAGGGGTCCAGTTAAGTGATAAAATTTGACTTCTTTGTCTTTGTATAGTGACAGCATTTCTATCCTCTATCAGTGATCTCTAAGGATCAATAAAGGTCAGGTGCCCATGTTGAATTGATGAGGCCCATCAGTAGCTTTTGATGCAGATGGTCGTAAAATGCTTCTGACACCTGTGAGATCTGGCAGAGGTGGATTAGTTTTCAGAAGGTAGCTGATCATCATCTGAGGGCCACCTGATATGGAGTCTCAAGAGACTCCATTCTGCCACTGCTTTTGCTCAGGATTTATATGAAGCAGCAATGATTGGGAGGTATTTTGATTAGTAACACCAACAGAATAATAATAATGTTCAGAGCTAAATCTCTTTTTCAGCACATCTCAAATACGAGCATAAAGCCTTACTGTGTATAAACCCTCTTAGCTAACTGCAGATGTAAAGGACAGTAAAAGATATCAATCTAACTAAAAATCCCCAAACAGACTTGGATATAAAAGGATACTAAGATGGCAAGGACACACTTGGTTTTCTCACTGATTGGCAAAGAAAGCAACATGAATGGGAATGACTTGGCTGAGACTCGGTCTAGAATAGAGAAAGATGGAACCAGCTGACTAGGAAAATCTGGTGTTACTGAAAGTTCTGACTCGTCTCAGGTCTTTTCCTTCAATTCCATCTTTGTGGTACTATCCTTAAAACTCAAACTTCAACTATAGGTTGCACCTCTCTAGTCTAGCACTCTCTGCTCTGGCAACATCCGTGGTCCAGAATAAATTTAATTAGCCAGATATCCACTTATCATGGGTGTGGCCATGTTTCCTGCAGTCCCATAAAGTTTATTTACCAGTCCTGGCTCTCAGTGTTCTGTGCTTTTAATTAGCTCTAATTTACCCCAAATGTCATCCAAGAGCCCAGTAAGCAGTGGAAGTATTGGTAATCCTACTAGACAACATTGACCTCCCATGGTCCAGCAAATTGTCTGGTTCGGCATCAGTCAGGTCCCGAGCGATCCAGACTAGAGAGGTTCAACCTGTAGTGAAACATTCAATGGACAGATAACGTAATGGTAAAACTGGTGTGGACACATTACTATGGGTTGTGAACTGAACCACCTTTCCATTTGCTTCCCCAGGAGCACCTGCAGGTACTGGTTCAAATCTAAGAAACACTGCTAAGTTTGGACTAGATAACTAAAGACAACTTTAAAGAACTGTGATCATAGATATGTATGCTTTGGTGACAAGAGTTAAAGTCAGTACTCTAGTGCAAGCATCTTTGGTGCAGAAATGTCTATTTCAGTGGGCTACATGAAATAGTTTGCAGAAGGTAGTGAGACACAAGTCTGTTTGGTCAAGTATTTGCTCGATATTGGGCATTTAGTGGCTAACTAGGGCACTCCAGAAAGGCCTTATACTTCTCTGCTGAGGACAGTTTCATGTAACATCAGTCATTTCCTGATGTTAAAAAACATACACGATTTCCTCAAATTCTGCAAAAATACCACTGTACAGCACAATTAAACATAAAAGGGGGAAATTATATACCTGATTACATGTATGTGAAAATGAATTACACATATACTTGTTTCTCAATTCCATCTTTTTAAATTTTAAATGTTGAGAATTGCCACCATTATATTGAACTCATTGTCACCCACAGCTTAGACAAGAAAACCTCATAGATGTTCGTCTCTTAGCTTCCCTGGTAATATGAAATGGCATGACCAGGAAAGTGTTTCAATTTTCCTTGGTTTGCTAACAATGTAAAATGAAATTGGCAAGATTAAGACAAATGGCATGAGAACCTTTTGCTGATTGGTTAAAGTATTTTGTGTATGTTGGAAAATTCAGAACATCCATCCTAATTGGCAGTGGACAGAACACTTCAGCAACTGTGACTGTTTAAGACAGCAATCTATCTACAGCAGGGTCAAAGGGGAAGGTCAACAGGATAGGATGGTGATGTTATTATCTGACATACAAGTTATCTTCTATAAACTCCATCTCTAAGACATATGACATTGTGGTGAACTCTATGATAGATATTAAAATCGAGATTTCAACATGCTGAATGGGATGACCAGAGAACAAAGAATGGTTTCATAAGCTAATTTTGAATAGCAGAAACAGTACTCACATGGCAAAATAATTAACTTTGACATTACTACAGTTATAATAGATAGAAATCTGCAGCAACAATGAAATCAAGGTTCTTCTGTGCTGCAGGGGAAAGACAGCATAAGAAGGTAAACAAGGTCAAAAAGTTAATGGGACAAATAATTTTCTAGGTAAATCTCATATTTAAAATGTATTAACACAGCTATAATAGTCAAAGGGAACCTCAGTAGTTCAGCCTTTAGATGTTCTATCTAGATATGTCCAGAAAAGCAAAATATACTGATAATATTCCAGTTCTATTTCCAAAGTCACCAGAAATGTAAGAGTAATTTCCACAAATTTCCATGACCTAGAAAGGGAAACCAGTGCACCAGTTATGTTTTCTATACAATGTAATGTGCAGCTATCAACAATATGTTGAGTTTTCTAATTGTTTTTTGTTTTGGTGCACAGATCCTTACATTAATCAGAGCATAGTTAGAGGATATGATTTTCACAGATTGAGAATGTCCTGTAATGTACTGAACAAACCCTATGGAATTAAATAAACTTTCCAGAATTAAGTTAAACCGTATTGAACTATGATTAAAATCCTTAGAATTCATGGCATTACAAAAGGAAATGTTTATGTACAATTTTGAGATTCTACTAAAGACACTCCATACAAAGAGAAGATTAGTGTAATTTCTGTAAGTTAAAAGGTCTTTTTTGGAACAATAAGCATAATGTGGATTTGAGGAGAATGAAAATTCTCTTCTATTAAAACCAAACTTTTGAAGATACGCCCTGGGAGAGAAACCCTTTCTTTGTCTATTAACTACCTGCTTCTGGAAACTCCAGCTCAAAAGAGTCCTGTACTATACAAAAAGGAACCTGAACATGTTATGAGTGTGCCTGTTCTGAGGTGAAGCTTTGTTGAATTTGTAACCACAAGGATGTCTCCCAGGGTGGGGATATTGCCAGAGCACACAAGAGCGCTAGAATGAACACTGGTAAGCTCATTAGCATGTGTGTAAGTTCCCTTACTATTGTTAATATGTTTTCTCTGTAATGCTTTTTACTCTAAATAAAGCAGGCATGGAACTCTAACAATTACTCAACTTACGTCAGAACAAAATGCTTACCATGACACAGCTAGGATACTCATAGCATCGTACTCCTTTTGAAGCATCAATACCAAAAATATTCTTTTTTTTAAACCTTGTATTACCTTACTTCTTTACAGAAATCTCATCTTTACTGTATAAAAGCACATTATTCTTAATATTCCCACCCACAAATATATATAATCAACAAATCCATTTATTGATAATTGTTCACTAAAACGTTCCAAACCTAGAATCCTAGCATGATACTTTCTTGGGATGCCCCCAAAATGAGTTTCACTCTGTTACTGCCTTGCCTTCAGTGCGAGGGAGTTTACCGTGTGGTACCTGGGTGTCAGCTCTTTTACAACACCAGCCTTTCAACCACATAAACATTTTCCTCGGGAATCTCCCAGTCCTATTTTGCTTTTCAAGTGTTCTTGACTGTTCTGTGATACCTGAACCCTGTTTTGAAGAGCGTTCTCATGTAGCATCCAGACCCTGTTACTGGACACTAACAGAAATGGCCAGGCAAACTATTTCTCAAAGAGACAGTACACAAAACATTGAATGTTACAGTTCAGGATTCACATTTTATGTCAACATGGCACTGTAATCTATTTATAGTAAAAACAAATATAAAAATTTCAAAGTCTATTCCTACTCAATGTTCATTTGAATTGGTGTATTTCAGTTCTTTGTTAGTCAATTTATATTAATTAATAGACTACAACCCCAGTTTAAAGAAGATTCTTGCCCTTCAAAACTTTTTGAGCTGTTTGGTAGATTTCAGTGAATCTAGGATCCATTCCTTAATGTATCACACACCCCTTCTCTCCAAGGATATTGCTCAATGAAATGGTTAAGAAAAGGGCTCTTTTTACTTCCTTTTAGAGTCCAATAAATCTTTGAAATGTATCTTTCTGGAGTGCAACCACAGATCATACTGTCGATTGTTCTTGAGTATTCTGGCACCGTATTGAGTTCACATGCCCCTTGTCAATCTGTTTTTTCTCATAGACTCTACATACAGATAGGACTTCTCTTGTATTGGATTTACCATTCTCAGTTTACATTTGACAGAGAGAAGTACCTTCCCTCCTGTCTGGAAAAAAAGAAAGATTCTCCCTTTGTTTGATTACAGACTTTAAAGAGTAACTCTAGTAGGTATATATAATGCCTCAAATAATGTTAATACACACATCTCACAATGCTATTAATGACCAGTGCACCAGCAGGGGATTTGGTGAAGGCTAACGATGCCAGAACAAGGTTGGCAGCTTTCCTGGGTTACGTTGTTACCTGCACTAGCTAGATTAAAGATTATCCTGCAATCACAACTTTATTTGCGACACAGACACCCCCTATGTATGTCCCTTTCTTCTAGCCCTGCCATCTCTGATGACTCATCATGGATAGCCGGTTCCCTGTGGGCTGGGGCAGCATCTGGCACTTCTGCTCTCTGGTGGTTGCTGTAATCAATTTTCAGAATAATCTCCTAAAGGCAGTGTCTGTATTCAGCTACAGATGTCTTCCTCTGGCATCCTGCTGGATTTCTCTGCTTTGCCTCTGTGCTCAAATTTTATTTCTTTGGGTTGGTATTCCAGCTACACTCTTATTTGGAAGATAGTCACAAGTAAATAGAAGATTCTGGTGAAGTACTTCACTCATGCCCATTTCTCTTTTGGTTTTCATCTTGTATCTATGTTTCCTGTTCCATGTTCAGTAATATATACTGTGTCCCCAAATATCACCTGAAAGTCCAATGTTCAAGTAGCCATCTATGTGCAACACTCTCCCATTTTTCCAGGTGTAATAAGCTTCCTTTCTTGTAAGTTATTTTCTACTGTTTCATAGGAATTTGATAGCCTCTCTACAATTGTTTTTTCCATTGATCTCCATATGTGGTGTCACTATTATTTCACAGTTCTGTATGAATTTATAAATTTTAATTATAAGTAACCTTAAAGACTACCCAGAGAGAAGAAAAATGTAGAATGGTCAGCTCTTTTATGCTCTTTGTAGTTACAAATAGGTAAAATTACTTTTGATAGTCTTTCCAAGTTGACATTTATTCCTGAGTGAATGTTTGCAACATTGGTAATAGCATTCTGTTAAATCTTTCGGCTGGTTTTCATTGCGGATAATAGATTGTGAGGTACTAGGACTTTACATTGTCTTACATTCACAAAAGGCTACATTTTTTTATTGCATCTTCTGACAGGAAGAACCCAGAAGTGCAACTGAGGATCAGGGGAAAAGTGCAGAGGAGTGTACATCACTTGTACATCCTCCAAAATTTAGGCTGATTCAGCAGCTGAAATCAGAGATCTACTCTTGGTCTCTCATATACTGTCCATATACACCATCACAGTGATGTAGCGAGGCTGGAACAGGAGCTGGAGTCCCTCAGAAAGTCTGAATATAATATGGTTAATTTTCAAATTCACAACTCTGGGTAGAATGATTTTTTTTTCAGGAAATCCCAATGGAAGGATAAAATCTTTAAATATTTTATCAGTAGCTTTCTCCTCTTGCTGAGCTTGGTATCCCTATATCACCCCTGTTTGTGCCATTTCATTGCCTATTCAGAGTTGTTTAGGAAAAGAAAATCTACATCAATATTGGTTTTCATGGACACAGGTCATGACAAAATTGAAATCAGGTAATTCTGATATGCATAAAAGCCCTGTGATGTTTAGCACTACTATGTTATGGGAAAAAGGGAAGGGTTTATGGTGGCTCCTCTACCCTTTTGATCATTAGATACAAAGTGTCTTCAACTGGGTACCCCAATCCCAAGACACAGAAAATTAGTGAAAAGAACCTAAAATGTAGGAATTACTATATATTGTGTCAAAAGAATAGTGTCATGAGCATGGGAAAGTATGAGATTTTAAATGTTGGCCAACAAACACTGTGACCAATGCAATTAAATCATCTCCTGTGGCAGGAGGAAATGAAGTGACTACTCTAAAAATGCACGGCTTATGAAATATTATTTATGCTCCATTTGTGGTTTCTCCACTGTCTGGCTGCCTTTCCTTTCATCTTCCCTTCTGACAGCTGACATATATACTACTCAGAAGTATTTGCCATCCTCCCCCCACCTTTATTAATCCAATTTTCTTTGTTATTAACAAAGAACTTGACTTCAATGGAAGCTACCACACTTCTGCAACTCTGAAAATCAGCCACAAGCTGTCTTAACGTTGGGAACCCAAAAACAGAAGCACAAAAAATAATGAACTTTTGTAATGTATTAATTTATTTCCTCACAAAGAATAGACACATTTGCATTACAATAAAGGGATTTCATTATGTTAAAAACTATGATACATTTTGCTGGAAATTTGCATGTCTGTATTACAAGATAGGCATTCATAGCACTTCTGAAAATGATACAACAGATATTATTGGTTAAAAAAAACCTACTTGAGAAGTTACGCTAATGGCCAATACTCCTTTCATCGCAGTGACTAAGGAAGTATACCTATTGTAGTATTTTTTTTTAAATATGAGCTTCATCCGTCACCTCTTTTAACTGACATTTTTACCCCATTATTATCCACAATATATTCCACTGAGAATTTTCTCCTACTACAGAAAGGGGGAGGATATCAGCCAAAGGCATCCCCCAACAAACACTGCCTTCTAAGCCTGCTCACTAATCAGAAGTGGGTCAAATGGTCTTCACATGAAAGCATCTAACAAGGTCCCAAAGGAGGTTTCCCTTTAGTGGCAGCAGGGAAATGCACTATTCCTCTTCAGAGAAGATGGATATTGTCATCCATGGCAGAACTGAGATGCTGATACTTGCCCCTTTAAACCTATTATATCCACAGACGCTTTCTGAAACAGTTATATCATTTTAGAAATTAAGTTCCCAAAACCAAGGCATCTGAGCAGTCAGAAAGGCTTTGCTCAGAGAGAGATTAGAAATTCTGGAGAGAATGGAACAAAGGTTAGTCACCTGACACTGATTTCAAGAAACACACCTCAGCAAGCACCAAATTAACAACAAACCAACCATATTTCATTCTTGTTAATGCATATTTTTATCAGTTTTATTAATTTGATATGGCTTAGTGGAAGTTGTAGAGTTTCATGTTTGTTTGGCATTTTTTAAGATTGGATTCAAACCATGCATCTCACAAAAGGGAGTTTCTATTAATACAACATGAAGGGGCCCCTGTGTTAACAACAAAGAAAATTAGACTGATAAAGGAAAAGGGGGAATAGTCAAATCATTTGATTGCTGTAGGAGGGATGGATGCCAAATTTTAGTAATGAGGGTCATATGTACAGAACACGGAGGATCAGATCAATTAAAAAGACAAACCATGTCAATCGCATCAAACCACTGCTTGGCAGCTGAGACAGTGGCTTTAGAGAACAGGGTTCTTCACACAAAACATAATATTTGATATTAATTGCAGGATAATCCCTACACAGACGCTATCATATTTTTACCACATTTTTCATTTTGTGGTATACTCAACATAAGCAGAATTGTTTACCAACTGCATGACTTCTCAGATTCAATAGTGCAACCTTATGCACCACCAGTCCATTTTCATCAGCTATATAGAGAAATGAACAAAAATTGAGTACACTTCACCAGCTAGTCATTTACTTCAGCAGACTGCAGACTACTCTGTCTCCTTTTTGCAAAGTTCTGACTGATTTTCTTCTTGTGACTAACAAAATTTACCTTTTAAAATATATTTAGATTTGAGAAAGGGAAAAAAAGAAGGCAAAAGAAAAGACTGTTCAGAAGAAACAAAAAGCCACCCCCCACTGATGCACATTTTAAATCCCATTAAATTAATGTTTAGTTCAAGGATTTGCTGTTCATCTCAATGCCCTTCAAGCCTGAGGCGGGATTAGGCCAGACTCGTGTTCGAACAACTGAAGGAAATCAATAGATTTCACCTTATTAATAATTAAAAGACTAATGCAGACTTTCAAGTGATTAAAATGGTGTATAAAATGTATGTACTATTACAATTGGAAATGTACACACAGACAAAGAGAGCTTTGAATCAGGCAATGGGCCAGCGGGAAAGAAATTAGCTTTTAGCACATGCCAGTGACGTATGACATTAAATAGAAAGGAATGAGGCCTCTCAATACAGTACTGCAAGGGATCTACCAGTAGCTGCCCAAATACTTTTTATTACTTTTGGAATATCCTATGTAATGTCTGGGTTATTTACAAATGCTGAATCATCACAAGCCACATCATGCCCCATTGACAGCTCTCAAAACAAAAAACAAAAAAACTAGACAAGGGAAGGTATGATAGGGGCAATCGCAATTAGATGGACTCAGATGTGAAACATGCAACTTCCCTCAGGTAAGTTTCCAAAGTAACTCAGTTACCCCTAAAAATCTTTGTATGTTTAATGAAAGGCAGTGATTTTACAACATTGCCACTAAACACATTCAGGCAATATTAAAACACATCCAGATCTGCTATGTCACTTTTGAAGACCATGTTGGAAGTTAAAGGAAACAATTATTCCATGTTATTACTAAACTATCAGGTATAAATTTTGTCTTATTGATTTAAGTCATTGAACTATGACTTTGCTAAGCATGTTGCAAATTCTAGTGTCTTCACTCGATCCAAATTCTATTCTGTATGTATTTGACTAATATATAGTTTTAAATAGTCCTTTGAGGAGGAAAAGAATGGATAGAAGAAAATTAACACTTGCTTATCTGCTACTTGCATTTTTACCACTTAGTCAATGAGGTGTCAAGGAAGCAAAACACATTAGAATTTGTCTTTGGCACAATATATTTAATACTGTATACCAGGGGTGGGGAGCCTAAGGCCCAGGGGCTGGATGCGGCTCCTCGGTGGCATGGATCTGGCCCTCTGAGGCTTAGGGCCTCCCCCAGCTGGCACTCCAGCCCCCTTGCTGCCTCCCCACAGCCCCCAGTCCCTATTGATTTTTCTGTGGATCAGCAGCCCCCGATCCAAAAAAGGTTCCCCACCCCAGTGTATACCCAAGCTGGAATTAAGTTATCTGATAAATTCAATGGTGTCAGTATTTGGATTAAATCCAAAACTAATATAAAACATCACCGCTCTGTTGAAGTCATTGCATGAATCCCACTGGCAAGTCACTGAAATAGGAAAAACTTCTTTGTGCAGTGTGTGATGGATTGGGTCACAGTGATTCCTTGGGACTGTCATCATACCACAAAGCCTGCCTATCTGCCCTCTGGGGCAATGCACATGGCTGTCCTGCTGAGCCAGAACCTATGGTCTCCCCAAGCAAAGGCACAAAATTGGAGTCACAGCCCATAGTAGAGCAACACAGACACTGAGAGCAGCTCAGTTCTGGGAAGGCTCAATCACAGGGACTTGACACAGCACCCAGTCGCACAAACCTAATGGGAACAGGACAACAGATAAATCTGTCTTATTCTGCTCTCTACCGATGGATGGTGTAGTCCTCACTGCAAACCACACCAAGGCCACAATATTCCATGTGGAGTTTTAAAAAACAATCGTGAGCTAGAAAAATTTCACTAACGAGGTATCCATTTGAAATTAACTAGTACTTCATGGAATTCTTACAGCAGTTCCATTTGCGATGTTGTAAAACTGCTCACTTGACAAAACGAAAATTGGAAAATTATTCTGAATGAAATGAAACCGTGTCACTGAAAGAAATTAGGCAGTGAGAAAGCTGTGTAATTGATTCAGGGTTGATGAGATCATCAAGAAAAGAACTAAGCAACGCATGGTGGTAACAGCTAATTCTTCTGGCTCACTTTAAAAAGTGTCAGTACCAAGCCATGAGCTGACACTGCATTCCACACTTTAAACACTGACTTAAAAATGCTAAAGACCTTTCCATATAAGTTATTTTTGGAGAACTTTGCTCTTTCAGGCAGATTTTTGCAGTTTCCATTGGCATATTAAGGTCTTTTCCTGATTTGCAGTCTATTGGAGGTGGTTGTAAAAGGCCACAAATTGAAGAGCTGTGATAAAGTACTTAAGAAACATCATTTCTTCCCAGCTCAAGCTGGAAGTTGGCATTTATTTTCAGTTCAGCAAGAAAGATCTATAAACATATATCTACCATAAACATGAAACGAGCCCTGCTTGTGTCCTACAGTTTTAGAAAATAGCCCTATTTCATCCCTTATAAAAATATCAAATGCATAGAAAAATTGTGCTGGGTGCTATAGAGAGTGTTATGCTGTTACTGTTGAATTGGCTTTTTTTATAGCTGTCTTTGCCAGTAATCCACCGGCTATTGGGGGGAGGGAGATAAAACTAAGTAACATACAGTATATATAGAGAAAGTTGAAGAATGATTTCTTGTTTGACCTTGACAAATGTTGTAAATGTTTAAGTAGCAGGAGCTAATTCCCATACTGGAATGATCTACATCAGAGTCTGAACATACAAAATGTTACTACAGACAGTAGAAACTGGATGTAAAATTTTAGATTCACTGAATGACAAAACTCCCATTGATTTTGGTGGGGCCAAGATTTCAACCCTGGTAAATGGATAATCTTGTTGATCCCTCTAACAAGTACTGCTTTAGGAGGGTTCTGCTCATATGTGAAAACTGAACGTGGATTAGTATGTAAAGAATATAGACATGCCTTCTTATCAATTCAATTTTCTATTACATTTGCTTTTTGTTATACAAGTTTATTGCTTTTTAATACAATAAATGTCAGCCTCATTCTGATTACATTTGGACCAGTGTAAATCAGGAACAATTTTACTGCAGAACAGAATTTCATTTCTTTAAATCCAATGGAAATCAGAAACAAACATTTCTGTCAGAACATTTAGGGCAAGTGACAGGATGGTAGAAATTTATGGTTGACCTTACTCAAGTTCCTTAACCCGATGGCTCTAAACCTTTACAGACTACTGTACCCCTTTCAGGGGTCTGATCTGCCTTTCATCTCCCAAATTTCACCTAATTTAAAAGCTACTTGCTTACAAAATCACACAAAGATACAAAAGTGTCACAGAACACTATTGCTGACTTTTTCACAATTGTTGACTTTTTCATTTTTTACCATAAAACAAAATTTATTGGAATACAACAGTTTGAACCTCCCTTAATGGGGACTCTCTGATCCGGCAATATCTGTGGTCAGGAAGACCATGGATCTTCCTGGACCACAGAGCCCAGGTATAGGGAGGTCAGGCTGTGGTGCAAGAGTGGCGGGGGGCAGCAACTCAGCAAGGGGTTGGCAGCGGCAGCCTCGAAGCTCCAGCCACAGAATTTGGGGGTTGACAGTGGCAACACATAGCTCTGGCCCTGGCTGTATAACTCAGAGGCTGGCAGCAGCAGTGCTCCAGCCCCAGCCTTGGAGCTCAGAGGCAGCGGAAGTAGCTACGGAGCTCGGGCCCTGTTGGCAGCCACGGAGCTCCAGTTTGGGGGGCCACAGCCATGCAGGCAGCAGCAGCAGGGGTGGATTGTAGCCCTAACCAGGGACAGCAGGGCAGCACGGATCCTGTTGTGAAGGACTTCCCCTTATCCAGCAAATCCCGTTGTTCGGGACCAGTCACAGCCCAAGGGTGCCAGTTGAGGGATGGCCAACCTGTACAAACAAGTCATTTAGTATATACTGACTTCATTTCTGGATGGTTTTTTTTTTTTAAGGTAGCCTGTTTAAAACTAGGCAAATATCTAGCTGAGTCGATGTGCTCCCTTAAAAACCAATGCATACCCCGGGGGTATGATAGTGATAGAGATGCAGCCGTGTTAGTCTGGTCTAGCTGAAACAAAAGACAGGACTATGAAGCACTTTAAAGACTAACAAGATGGTTTATTAGGTGATGAGCTTTCGTGGGCCAGACCCACTTCCACAAATTGATCTGAGGAAGTAGGTCTGGCCCACGAAAGCTCATCACCTAATAAACCATCTTGTTAGTCTTTAAAGTGCTGCATAGTCCTGTCTTTTGTCCCGGTGGTATGGACACCTTTGGTTGACAAACATCATCTTAGCCTGTGTCTCATCTCACTTAGGCCTGACTTACAGCTATAATGCTGAAGAGAGTGAAAAATTCAAACCGTTGACTGTCATAGTAGCTCTCCTAACCTAAATCCTTAGCGTAGATGCAGTTAATTGTATAAAAGAATGCTTCTGTTAACCTAGCTACCACTGCTCAGGGTGGGGAAATTTCACACAGCAACAGAAAAACCTCTGCTGCCACTGTAAGAAGCATCTACACTATGACATTAAGTGCCTTACCTGTGTTGCTACAGAACCTATAATGTAGACATGTCAGACACCATAGCTCTGATCAGTACCAGCTCTACTCTTCTGGGGCAGTTTCAGCTTGTGACATAGACCTACATTTGAATTCAAGGTTAAGTTCAGTACAACCCTACCTCCCACTCACCTTTTTATTTCCTATTAGCATGATAAACCCTATTAGTGAGGCAAGTAGAAATGATGCTCAGAGTACATTAGTACAGTGCAATGCATTAACATACACACGTGCCAAGTCACAATAGGTACAACGAACAACTTAATGCTGTGGTACAGCACATTAGAAAAGACATAAATGGCATATCGCAGAGAAGACTTTAAAAAAAATCCATCTCTAAGAATGAACCCAATTAAAATGTTCTTTGCCAAAGAAAACATACAGCACTGAGAATAAGGTTTAATGTTCTCAGTGCCACCTTTTTCCAATGAGATGGATTGATGTACTGATTGAATCATGCTATGTTGCTATGCCAATGACCAAGAGTGATCTGTGTCTCATTTATCTTCTGCACCAAATCCTGGCCCTGCTGAAGGAAATGACAAAACTCCTACTGACTTTAGCCAGGTTTTGCCATCACTCCTGCAGTTGCACTTCTCAGGGCACGTCTAAACTACATTCCTCTTTCGAAAGAGGAATGTAAATGAGGCAAATCGAAAGAGCAGATGAAGTGTGGATTTAAATATCCCATGCTTCATTTGCATATTCACGTCTGAGCGCTTTTTTGAAAAAGGGTTTTTTTGAAAGTGAAAGCACAGTCTAGACAAGATTCTTTTGGAAAACAACCCCTTTTTCAAAAGAACCCGTAATCCTAATTTTTTCAGGAGTATGGGTTCTTTCGAAAAAGGGGTTTTTTTTTCCGAAAGAACCCCGTCTAGACTGCGCTTTCACTTTCAAAAAACCCTTTTTCAAAAAAGCACTGGGATGCGAATATGCAAATAAAGCATGGGATATTTAAATCCACACTTCATTTGCATTTTCAACTTGCCTCATTTACATTCCTCTTTCAAAAGAGGAATGTAGTCTAGACAGAGCCTCAGTAACTGCCCTGATAGATTTTGCATCCTACACTGCCCAGCATCAGCCAGAGATGACTGCACAGCTTGAGAGAAAGAGAAGGGTGAGGTGGACCTGGAAAATATTCATAAGAGAAAATGGAAAGATGGACAACTTGTGTGTCTATACAAATACATATTTTAAATGACTGATTCCATTGGGCTTGAAGAGAACACTTTCTTAAACTATTTTTTTCTTCAGACTGAGTTCTGCCTCTGAGTAGTCACAGGTATCAAAACGGATGATTATCAAACTGTGGGGACTGTGGATGGTGTGTATACTGTAGCACTTGCCTCAAGGGAGCTACAAATGTCAGTAAGATGCAAAAATAGACACAGTGTGAAATCAAAGGAATATAGGAAGTTTAGAAGCCATCATTTAAGAGCTCCTCATGCAGAGTTGCTCAGCTGAAAACAGCAATGCAATATACCTCAGAAGATCTAAGTGAGGC
This sequence comes from Rafetus swinhoei, assembly GCA_019425775.1. Taxonomy (NCBI): domain Eukaryota; kingdom Metazoa; phylum Chordata; order Testudines; family Trionychidae; genus Rafetus; species Rafetus swinhoei. The sequence goes on along the minus strand of CM033437.1, from coordinate 179,820,482 downwards.
ACAAGAGACTGAAAATCTGATAATAGTTTTATGGACTGGCAGGGCGTCCTGGAATACTTTAAATATTCTATAGATTCCATGGAAACAGAGGCAACATAAGGACAGAGTTTTAAGTATTCTAAATGTCTGATTTACGAAGAATTCAGGGGAAAACACCAATGTCTTGTTAGAAAAAAATGTACCCTGTGATCTCAAAGTCTTTGAGTTGAAGGGAAAAAAAGGGCATCAAAAGGCTAAGGTTTATCACACTTGCCATTTGGGACTCTGCTAATCAGCAGAGGGAAACAGAGCACATTCATCTTTGCACAGACTCGCCACTGAAATAATCTCTGTAACACCCACTGCTCTGATAAAAAGGACACTTTAGCCTAACACAGCTTTAAGGCCACGCAATACATGAAAACAAAGCACTGTTATTTCTGTTAATACTTTGGTTCCAAAAAAATCCCCATCTGCTGCTTTTTCTTTATCATCCTTTGCTTTCAACTCTTTTCTCCTTTGTGCTCCTTTATTTAAAGTTCCTGCATTTTATGCTATCAGGGCCAATTTTCTCCTGTTTTTCTCTTCACTTCTCAGTTTCCTCTCACAAAAACAATGACTTTCCCTTGTCTACTACATACATTTACATCTGTATTTAATGGGAAAGATGTTAAACAAATAATGCTATACTGTGCCTTCGATTGCATAGCAAATCCTTTCACTGAAATCAACAAGCCATGAAAAATTGGTGGCAAGATATGGACTAGATGTGAAAAATTGAGTTTTCTGAAATATTTGTATGAATCTTATGTGTGCCTGTTTCCTCCATATGTTGCATGGCTACCAAGGTGGGGAAGAAGGAGAAGGACTAAGGCTGCTCACAGGGCAGGCTAAAGGAGCTAGATGGGTGTGTGTCGCCTAGCTTCTGAGCCTGAATGCATTATTAAACAAAGGACTTGTTAAGGCCGAACTAATATCAGTGGAGTACTCAAGAAGACAGGACCAGGGCTCAATGGTGGGGCACCAAGGGGTGCTAAGATGCTGTCACACGAGGCCCATTCCTACACCACAACAATCAAGTCTCTGACCTACACTCAGTCACCTGACTCTCATTGTGGTTTTGCCTTTCTCTGAGTTGTCAAGTCCCAGGCAGTGAACTCTTGGGCATTCAGAACACCCACCTGGTCCTTTTCATTGCCTGCCTCTGAAGTGCTCTGACCCTTTTTTAAAGCCCTACCTCTCGCTTTGCAGGTGTGCCAGGGTAGGGCCGCCTGGGCCCAGAACTGTTCCTTAACCCCTTTCTCTCCATTTGGGGGGTTTTATACCCCATTGCAAGATCACTCTCAGGAGGCTGGGGACACACTGAGGCACAGACCAGACCTTGTGACTTTGACCCATTGAAGAACTTTAAAGGCTAGATTACTGTTAACCATGTACATATGCCCAGTGAATGGGGGGTAGGGTGGGCATGCACACATAGCCCAAGCCCTACTTGCATATTTGCGCAAGGGACAGCCTATGCAGCTGAAATTGTTAGCCTGATCTACACGTGCCACATTTATTCCAAATTTCCTGATTCCTGGAGTCTGTCTTTATCTGTAGCACAGACCATAACCTAAACATGCACTGTGAACTAAGTTTTCTTCCCAAACTTGGCTGTGTCTAGAATCCCCTGTAGAAACCTCTCTACCTAAAAGCCCATTTCTCTCTGAACAACAATTGTTCCCACTTCCCTTACATACAGGGTGGAATTAATAAGCCACACCTGCCATAGTGAAAATCAGCAGGAATCAGACAATGTCTCTATAAAAGATTTCAGCATCTAGATCAAAATAAGAACATTGTGAGATTCAGTCTACAATCTCAAGCAAACCAGGCTGTTAAACAGCAATGGTCCAGGAGAGCTGTTAAGATACCTTAAAGGGAGCTGGCACACATGAGAATACATATTGTATTCTCCACTAAAATACATGGTTCTGACTGCTAGCAGACACACACAAAACTGGACTAAATGGACTGCTAGTCTGGTAAATTGTAACAATTGCTATTTTCCTAAGACAGGGAGTTAAAGAAACAGCACTAGGCCAAACTTGACACAAAATATAACTTTTGTAAAAACAAATTTTTGAAAAATCCAGGTGCAAGAGAAATGATTCAATTAAATTACTTTAAAATAATCCCAGGGGAAATAGCTATAAAAACATAGTATCATTTCCTTCCAATATTTTCAACCCAAATATTGCAGGTTTTTACAGTATAGGAATATAAAAATTTGAAAATGGCAAGAAGTTAGCTGATCAACTTTTATTATCCACTCTGAATGACATGACTTAACAGAGTAAACAAATACAAGTGGAAATTAAAATATGATTAAATATTTTTAAATACAATTCTTTCCTGTTAATACTCTGACAACTTTATTCATGTATATTAATATAATTTTGGCTATCATCTAAAATAGTGTAAGGATAGAATTTAGCCATTTTAAAAAGGGATACAGCTTTCAAAAAGCCTGCCATATCTGTATAATTTTTTTCTTAATTTGTCTTACTGTGCTTAGGTTCAGCAAAAGATTAAAAAAATATTAAATGTGAGATCTCTTTGTTCCTGCTATGAGCATGAATACACAAACATAGATCAGATATCTTACCTCTGCTACAGTAACTCAATAATCTCTGCTTGTTTTAACAGGCATTTGGCACACATACAACTAACATTCTTATCAAGAATCAAAGTGTGCAGCAGCTTTTAGGTAAGCCTATTGTAAACCCACCATTGTGACTTAAATTGTACACAGTAACTCACTAGGATCAATTTCCCAGTTACAAAACATTAACTGTGTATTCATCATCATAACCAGTATTTTTAAAAGTTTGTTGTTAGCTCTAGAACAATCATATTAACTTCATGAAGGGGCTTTTGAAAGTATCCTTAGGAGAAAAAATGATTATTTCACCTATTGTACTTTATGAAGAACCATGACTAAGGCACAAAACAACGCATGTTAAGGCAAATAACCCCCATCTCAATGCATCATTGAAAGATATTTTTTAAAAAGGAGGGGAGAGGCTAATAGGTCACATGAAATATGTTGCTCATCTTGAATTCAGTGAATATCTGAACCCTGTGTGGATGAGGGAAAACCATGGTTAAGAATCTAATCATAGGCGTGCGCAGAGGGTGTGCCAGGTGTGCCCAGGCACACCCTAATGTCTCAAAAAAAAAGTGGCTTTGTGTTTTAATTTAATTGCCTGATACGCTCTTTTAAGTAAAGTTTAGTTGTTAATTTAAAAAAAATTAAGTTTAGTTAATTTTTAGTTTCTTTAGTTTGTTTGATGAATAAAAACAATGTCCTTTATGATTGAGTATTCAATAAATGTCCGCCTTTAAAAAAAATTAAAAATAAAAGTCCCTGGGTGCACTCCCTAATGAAATGTGCTGCGCACGCCTATGAATCTAATCCTATTTATATTAAGCGTACATCTGAGTCAATATATTGTCTATACATTTTTTAACACTAACCATCCACCTCTGGATGAAGTGGGAAGAGAGACTCTGTGTCTAACCATTTCTAAGAATGTCCACATTTTATTATCCCTGTTTAGCTGAAACAGATCCATATCAATCCACTTTTAGATACCTTCAGGTATTTATACAATGGGGAAAAAATGGCAGATTCATCTCATCCAAAATATAGTGCATGCTTGAAGTTTTTATTCTGGCAGGATACCTACAACCCATCATATTCTGGGCAATTTACTAATGCTCTTCTAGATTTTCTCCAGAATTTGTGTAGCTACATAAAATTGGGTACTTCAGAACTAGGGATGTAAAAGGTTAACTGGTTAACCAGTTAGCTTCACCCTCAAAGGGTGAAGCTTGCCGGTTCTGGTTAACCGATAATTAGCTCTCCCGGGCCCCACTGGAGCAGTCCCTAGCAGTGGTGGGTCTGCTGCCTGGCTGCAAGTGACTGAGTGCCTCCTGAGGAGCAGGTTTGGCAGCAGCCCCTGCTGGTCCTGCTCCGGGGAAGTGATTTCACTAAGGCAGAGAAGCCTCCTCCCCAGGAGGGGCTGTCAGCCAAATTCCCCAGAAGGCTTTGCTGAGAGCTCAGCATTATAAACACTGTACATGCACACACAAATGTACTATATTCTATCAAATATGTACACATTTTCTTCACTATTTACTGGTAAGTCACTGGTCAGAGTATTTATTGCATATGTTATACATGATGGAATGTGTAGGTGTTCTTATGTTCTGTGGATTTTATTTTTCTCTCTTACGGGGCTATGACTGACATACAATGGCTTCAGGGGGTAACCGAGTTAGTCTGTACAGGATAAACTTAAAAAACAACAAATAGTATGGTAGCACTTTATAGACTAACAAAACATGTAGATGGTATCATGAGCTTTCACTTCTTCAGATGATCGGAGTGTTGTATGTCCAGAACCAAAATGTATAGGGGAAAAGGGAGGCCATGTAACCGTGTCATACAGCTACATCATAAGCATCCAGGAACCCAGCCCTGCAATCAGCCCCATTGCCAACTCTGCCCACAGATTTATACAAGCCAATTGATCACTGGAGCCAACCACATAAGCCACTAATCAGAGGCTCATTTAACTGCACACCTATGCCATCAAATGCCAGCAATTCCCTACTGCAATATATATTGGACAAACTGGACAGTCCCTACGGGAAATGGACACAAATCAAATATCCGTAAAGGGAACATACAGAAACCTTTTGTGGAACTCTTTAATTTGCCTGGTCATTCATGAAAAGATCTTCAAGTTGCTGTTTTGTTACAGACCAATTCTACAAGCCAAATACACAGGGAAGGGTTGGAACTACAATTCATGCACAAGTTTAATTCACATGCCAATGGTTTAAATCAAGATACAGGATGGCTGGGACATTATCAACCAACCAAACAATGAAGGTGCCAATGGTTCTTTGTCTGTGTAGATTCTGGTGTTAGTACTCTTTCTCTCTAATTGTTAACTAATGGTCCTTATCTGCTTCTTTTAACTATCCAGTTTTTAGGTTCTTATAGACTATCAGTTTTGCCTGTTACATACCAGCTCGGTTTTCCCTTTGATATTTATATACCCACTGCCTCCTTTTGTTCCCCCCTCCCAATTTTTTCTCCCCCCACTTCTCCCCTATTTATTTTGGTTCTGGACATACAACACTCCAGTCATCTGAAGAAGTGGGCTGGGCCCATGAAAGCTCACGATACCATCTACACGTTTTGCTAGTCTTTTACGTGCTACCAGACCATTTGTTGTTTTTAAAATGTATGACGTACAATGATCCATTCTAGAGATGAAGCTTTGCTAACACAATGAATGGGCATAAGAGGTTTCTGGGTGGGTCACATGACCTTTTCCTCCTCCTTTGCTCTGAATTTTCTCTGTAGTGAGATTCTGCTGGTAGCTATAATTTCTGTAGTACACACAGTCCAAATATACATATCTCAGCTACCACCTTTCCCTAGGGGGTAGTGGCACTGAGAGGAATAATTCATTTGACACGATGTTCTTTATACTTATCTGCAATTTAGCTCTTAATGCTGTTATCAACTAAAATATCTGTTATCGCTTAATATATCCGTAAATTGGCACTGGTAGTATGAAAATATTAATCCAAGGGTCTGAATAAAAACTGTATAATAAAATAAACTTCTGCAATGATCATTTTTTGAAATTAAAAATAGTATTTTCACAATAAAGGGATAAACTGAAGACGTTTAAATCAGTCAATATTATGCAAATGTAAAAATATCTTTTCCAATATAACAGCTGTGGAAAGGTCTAAAGTGAGTTTGCTGGGTTCAATACTTGGTTCCTGTACTAACACTAACTGGTATGTTTCTTCAAAAGAGAAGTTCTGGGATTACCACCCATTTAATTATGTGCTAACTTCAGTAAAGGGTTACATCTCCTACTCATGATTTAAGCGTCATGCGATATATATGTAGAAGCAACGTGAAAAAACCCCCTCATTTTCAATTAAATAAAGTTCCAAAAGATAATGTGTAAAAATCTTACTGACTCTAAATTCAGACAGTTTCTAAATGTAGGAAATATATGCCATTTATCAAGGATTTACATCAAAATTGATGCTGTTGTTTTCCCTTTTCTGTATCTCTCATCTTCCCTTTGAGAAAGGAATGCCTTTAGATTATGGACTACTCTACTTTGGAGTGTCACCCCTGTCCTTTTTCTTTTGACTTCTGTATAGAACCCGCACTTATTCCTGTTGGAAAAGCAATGGAAAGCCATCTACAGGTTGAACCTCTCTAAACCAGAACTCTCTGGTCCTGCAACATCCATGGTCCAGACAATCCTGGTGGAGGGCTGGCAGCTGGGAACCCTGCGGGCTGGCAGGGCAGTGGGCTGCCAATAGTGAGCCGCCAGCAGGTTTGGGAGTACAGTGTGAGGCCGCAAGGCCACCTCGCAGGGCCAGGAGTCTGGTGTGCAGCTGCAGGGCTGCCTAGTTTGATCAGGGCCAGGGCTGGATTACCCAATAGGCAGACTAGGCACGTGCTTAGGGCACCAGCAAAGAAGGGGCACCAAAAAAAAAAAAAAAGAGATTTTACGGTACAGTATTGTTTTTATTTTGAATTACATATGTGGGGGGGCACCATAATCTTTTCAGTGCTTAGGTCTTCTAAAGGTCTTAATCCGGCCCCGGTCAGGGCAGTGGATTAGTGGCAGAAGGGGAGCCATCCGGGAAGCCGGAGGCCAGGCCACAGCTTGGGGGACCAGTGACAGGAAGGCCAGAAATGACTTTCCATGGTGTGGCAAAATCACTCATCTGTGACCGGTCAGGTCCCAAGGGAGCTGGACCAGGGAGGTCCAACCTGAACAAGAGTTGATGATGCTCTACTTTGCTGAACAGATTCCTCCCTTCTTCTCTAGTTTTGTTCTTCAACTGGCAGACTTTACTCAGCGCTTAAAAAAAATCCCATTCTGTCCCTCCTCATTAATGTTGCACTAAATGTTACTGTGGATAATAACATTAGATGCCTACTTCTGAGGTGGTTACACTTCTCATATTTGGAAGAGGACTAGGCTACACTTTTCACTCTACCTTCCCCTCCCTACACCTCAGTATACAAGCAAATAATTTGAATTTGGACTCTCCCTTAGTACAAAGGGGATCTTCAGAAGAGGATTTTCCTTCATTATAAACACAGGCTCCACAGAATGAGGAAGGCTAAAAGGAGAATATTGTTGCCGGTACCTTCTATCATGAAGGCAAAGCAGTAAATTTCAACAAAGACAGATAGTACAGACTCATAGAAGTATAGAACTAGAAGGGACCTCAACAGAACATTTAATTTAGTCCTCTGTATTCTAGACAGCACTACATAATAACTATACCATTCCCGACAGGTATTTTTTTAACCTGTTCTTTAAAAATCTTTAGTGATGGAGTTTCAACAACCTCCCAAGGCAGTTTGTTCCGGTGTTTAACTACCCTGAACATTTTTGTCCCTGGTGTCTAACCTAAATCTCCCTTACTGAAATTTAAATCCATTGCTTCTTGGTGTATCTTCAGGGATTAAGAGGAAAAATGTTTCACCCTTTTCCTTGTAGAAATCTTTTCTGTACTTGAAAACTGTTACCACGTCCCTCCTCAGTCTTTTCTTCTCTAGACTAAACAAGCCCAGTTTTTTTCTTCAGTCTTTCCTCTTAGATCATGTTTTCTAGAACTTCAGTCAGCTTTGTTGCTCTCCACTGAACCTTCTCCAATTTGCCAGTGTTTTTTCCTGAAATGTGGTGACCAGATTTCCTGAAATGTGGTGACACAACAGTCCAGGTGAGAACTTATCAGCAGGGAAGGGAGTGGAAGAATTACTTCTAGTATCATGCTTACAGTCCTCCTACTAATAAATACCAGCGATGTTTACTTTTTATTTTTTTTTCAACAGTGTTACACTGTTGATTCATATTTAGCTTATAATCCACAATGGCCTCCAGATGCCTTTGGTAGCACACCATCCTATGCTGTCATTTCCAGTTGTGCATGGGAGCAATTGTTCCTTCCTAACTGCAATACTTTGAATTTATCCCCATTGAATTTCATCCTATTTACTTCAGATCATTTCTTCAGTTTATCCCGATCATTTTGAATTTTAACCCTATCATTCAAAACACTTGTAACTCTTCCCAAGTTGGTATCATCCACAAAACAGATCCCTGAGGGACCTCACTCAATATGCCTTTCCAGGTTCACTGCAAACCACTGATAACTACTTTCTAGGAATGTTTTTACAACTAGATATGCACTTACCCTATAGTGGCAATATCTAGGTTATATTTCCCTAGTTTGTTTATGAGAAGAGCATGCAAGACAGTACCAAAAGCCTTACTGAAGTCAAGATATACCACATCATCTACTTCAAGCCTGTACATAATGTCACAATGTCAAAATTGGCTTGACTTTATTTCTTCTTGACAAACCCATATTGAGTGTTACTTAGTGCCTTATTATGTTGTAGGTTTTTGCAAATTGATTGCTTGAACATTTACTCCAGTATCTTCCCAGGTACTGAAGTTAAGATGACTGGTCTGTAATTTCCCGGGTTGTCCTTATTACTCTTTTTATAGATTGGCATTATATTTGCCCTTTTCTAGTCCCCTGGAATGTTACTCATCTTCCATGAATTTTTGAAGATAATGACTTATAGCTCAGATATCTCATCAGTCAATACTGAGTATTTTCTACTGTATTTCATCAGGCCCTGCTGACTACAGGTTGAACCTCCCAAATCCGGGACTCTCTGATCCAGCAACATCCATGGTCCAACAAGGCGATGGATGTTGCTGGACCAAAAAGACCCAGGAGCAGGAGTTAACCAGGAGAACACAGGGTCAGCGGAGTCCCAGCTAGGCCAGCAGCAGCTAGGCAGGGGAACCCTGGCATCAGTGGGGCCAGGCATCATTGGGGAGCCTCCACTCTAGTCAGGGAACCCCTGGTGTCAGTGGGGTCAGGCAGCTGGTGAGCCCCTGGCAGTGGGGCTCGTGGCAGCCGAGGAACCCCAGGAATCCCCAGTGACAGCAGGGTAGGCAGTGGCCCAGTAGCCCCGGCTAGAGATAATTAGCATGAAGGCCAGGCAGCAACTGGTGACTCCTGGCCTCAGCAGGGGAATCCCCGATGGCAGTGTGGCCGGCCTGGCGGCCCTGGCCAGGGAACCCTGGGAAACCCCCAGCGGCAGCGGAGCTGGGCCGCAGTACTGGGGATGCCGGTGGCTGGGTGAGCTGGGGAAGCCCCAAGAAGCCCTGGAGGCAGCAGATGTAGCTGTGGAACCCCTCTGAAACCCTCAACAGAGCAGGCAGGCAGCAGGGTGGGAAGCCTCAGCTGGGCCAGCATTAGCAGGGCAGCTGGAGGGTAGGGAACCCCAGCTTTGGGAGCCCCAGGGAGAGGAGCTGGCAGCAGGGCATCCAGCAGGGGAGCACTGACCTCTACTAGTCCAGAAAATTCCCGGGTCTGGGATGGCTAAGGTCCAAGGGTACCGGCCACAGAGGTTCAACCATTAAAGGTAACTTGTTTATTTTTTTAAACTTGTTTTCTTCCTTTTTTAGTCTCAGATTCTACTTAATTTTCACTGGTGTTCACTGTATTAAATGTGCTATTCATACTAACCTTTTCAGTGAAAAATGAACAAAAAATTCATTTAGCACTTCTGACATTTTTCAACATTTTCTTTTATTGACTCATTAGTGTCTTTGGTCTTCCTCTTACTTTTAATATATTTGTAGACTGTTTTCTTGTTACCCTTTAAGTGTCTAGCTAGTTTAATCTCAGTTTGTGCCTTGGCCTTTCTAATTGTCTTCCGACATGCTTGTGGTTTTTTGTTTTTTTTTTAAATTTTCATCCTTCATAATTCAACCTAGTTTCCACTTTTTGTAAGACTTTTTTTGAGTTTCAGATCACTGATGATAATTAAGCCAGGGTGGTCATTTGCCCTATTTATCTTTCCTATCCAGTGGAATAGTGTGGTCCTGTCCCAATGTCTCTGAAAAACTCCCTCAAACTGTTTTTCCCCCTTAAACATGCTTTCCATGAGATCTTACCTAGAAACTCCCTCAGTTTGCTACCAACTCCCTCAGTTTGCTGAAGTCTGCCTTCTTGAAATTCATCATCTTTATTTGGTTGTTTTCTCTTCTGACTATTCCTTAGAATCATGAACTCTTCCTTTGCATGATACTTTCACCCAAACTGACTTGCACTTTCAAATTCTCAACCAGCTCCTTTTTGTCATTCCTTAGAATCATGAACTCTTCCTTTGCATGATACTTTCACCCAAACTGACTTGCACTTTCAAATTCTCAACCAGCTCCTTCTTGTTTGTTAAAATCAAATCTAATACAGCCTCCACACTTGTTTTTTTTTTCCATGAGGGTACAAAGCAAGAGAAAACCTTCCTTGCGGTGTGCACGGTAGACATTTTTCTCTGAATCTTTTAATTCATTTGGCACCAGCTCTCATCTACTACTGCAAGATACCCATGTAATTCATTTATACTACCCCAGGGATAACAAATGCTGAGGACATTAATTAGAACAATTGACTGATTATCTGAAAAAGAGGAAACAGATCTGGAACTAGTAAGTCCATGAACTTTGTTCTAAAGATCTGTTTTTATCTGTTCTTTCCCACGTAGTTCTGCTTCAGTTCATAGATCCAAGTTCCTCATGGCTTATTCAAGTGAAAGGCCTTAAATGAAGTGCCCATCACACCACAAGAAATTAACTGCTTGATCTAAAGAAACTAAAGTAAATGGAAATCTTTCCATGTTGAATGAGATCTGGTTCAAGCTTTAAATAAGACCACTGACATGAGGAGGTATTTGCAATGCATGGTGCACCAGAAGCAGCTATATTGCAGTAATGCCCTAGGAATGCAGCTTCTAAAGTATTTTTATGCCATCTAGGATAAAAGATATTACTCACATATAAAATATTACTATAATAAGATCATCTTAAAAATGATATTTAACCCTTTGGGCTATTGCTAACTAAATTAACAAAGGAGACAAAAGAAAACGGCACAGGAAATATGAGGAGCAAAAGAAAATGGAATGAGGGGGAGGACAAAGTACTAATTAGAAATAAATACAAGGTATTTGTTTCAAATTAAAACCATCTATTTTAATTAATTAGTGAATCATTTAACTAATTAGTGAAATTATCCTTAGCTAGGCATGATGTAGAAAACATGCAAGACCATGGAGAGATCATGCCTTCTACATACTACACCGTGTGCATTGTTCCATTTAGCAAGACTTCTGCATGATCCTGACACCATCCATGCAGGGGCCCTCATTCTTCTGCCAGCAGCAGATGTTAAAATATGAGTATATATATTATAAACAGTTTTAGTAACCAAAGGAAAAAAGTCACAAATGTCAAGTACAGATCCCTGATACATGTATGCCCCTTAAATGAATAAAGTGTAATACGGCTCACCAGTGATTTAATGGTCTAACTAAAAGTTAGAGAGAAAAAAAAACATGGTTTACATGCAGAAAATGCACACAGTATAATGCTTTTCTACATTTCAACTTATCCATTTCAAATTACTGCATTTACAGACAAAAAACTCTCCACCTTATTCACCCACGCCTCTGCCAAAACAACCCTGCAGTGATATATTGTAGCCAACTGCCAAATACGGTGAACCTTGGTACTCCAATGGTTAACTGGTGTGCAGCATTCCTTAGAGAGGATAAACAGAATAAAGTTCTGGAAGCTAGAAGTAATATTTCAGCCTCAGATTTTATTACATAGTTTCTTTGCTAAGCATAGTGTCTCCCACAGAACTAGAGAAAATTACTATCTCCTGTTTTGAAAGCCTGGAATCCTTCATCACTCTGATAATCCCTCAGTAAGACATAGAAAATCACTTCCAACATCTCCATAATACCTTTAATTTTTCATGTTGAATGTCTTCTTTTATTGCTCATATAAGAAAGGTGCCAAGATCTCATTACTTATTAGCCTATACCAGTTTATTACTGTGTTTAAAATACTGTGCTCCAACTTTCCAACTATGTGCAATATACACAATTATATATCAACTAACTCTTTTCTTCTTTCCAAGAAGTGAGAAGAGTGAGCAGGAAGAGGTTTTTGCCAGATGATCTCATGCATCTAAATGTGTGCATTTGCGCCTACCTAGTGCAGGCATTTTGCCCAAAACAGGGGGAACCAGACATCCAGGGAATGGGGTAGCAGGAGGGATGCAGGCGTGACCGTTCCACTGTGTCCCAGCCCAGGGTTCTAACAGTGGCAGCTCTGGCCGCCACTGGGTCAGCAGAGATTCTGGCCACAACACGCTGACCTGTAAACCTCTATTTCCTCAGCCAGACATGGTTCAGCTACCCCTGGGCTACTTCCCAGTTCCCCCTGTGGGCCTAATGGCTCGGTCCCTGCTCCTGCGGATCTGCAAAAAAAAGACTCTGGCAGGGTTTCCATCGGTTCAGGGTCTGGGGTTATCAGTGGTCCTGGCCAGTCTCCTGGGTTTGCCAGCAGTCCTGGTGTCCCAGGCCACTTCTCTTCTCAGTGGTGCAGCCTAACCTCCCCCCTTGGGAGCTTGTGCAAAGCATCTAGTTTCCTCTGTGGCTGGAATCCAGCCTTTAGACTTCTGACTCAGCCCTTCCATTTCCTGGGGGTGGGGCTAGGTTGATCTAGCTGTGCCCACCAGGGTGTCCTGCGGAGTTCTCCCCATTCCAGGTCAGAGGGAGGCCAAGTTACTTCACTACAGTGCCTTACTTTGAGCAATGATATTGCTTGGTGAATATCTATAAGCTGAGACATATACTCACCAAGCAATATCATTGCTCGAAATAAGGCACTGTGGTGAGGTAGCTTGGCCTCCCTCTGACCTGGAACGGGGAGAACTCCCCAGCCACGGAGGAAACCAGACACTTTGCCCAAGCTCCTGAGGGTGTAGGATAGGCTGCACCGCTGAGAAGAGAAGAACTGGCCTGGGCTTGGTCAGCAGTGGCTAGACAGGGGAACCATCTAGTGAAACCTCCTGCACGCTGCAGGCCACAGAACTTTGCCCACCCACTCTTGTAATAGCCCACTAACCTCAAACTAAGCTACTGAGGTTTTCAAATTATTATGTAAAGACTTCAAAGTATTATGTAAAGTCACCATTAAACTACTGAGATTGCAAATAACCTATGCACCATGCTGCAGAGGAAGGGAGAAAGGGGGCAATGTCTCTGCAAATCTGACTCATGGGAAAATTCCTTCCTAATCCAAAATGTGATGATCAGTTATACCCTGAGCATGTCAGCAAGATTCAGCCGTCAGACACCTTGGAACGAATGCTCTGCAATAACTCAGAGCACCTAGTGCCCCACCTCCATGTGTTGGGGATAGCAAAACCAGATTAGCTACATGCACAGAGTTTATGATCATTTGTATTAAGGATGTTAAAATGCGGTTAATTGACTAGTCGACTATTGGGGCTCTTGTACATTTCAAAGGAGGAATACGGAACTCCACGTACAGCCCGGGGCCAGCGGGAAGTCCCACTGACTCCGGGCTGTACGCGGGTGCCTGCTTTGAAATTCACAAGAATCCCTAGCGGGGGCTCTTGTGCATTTCAAAGCCATGGAGCCTGGGATCAGCGGGGGACTTAGAGTCCCCCGCTGACCTCAGGCTCCATGTTACACTGCATACCGCTAGGAGCCCAGGGTCAGCTGGGGAGTCTCTAGCTGACCCCGGGTTCTGCGTGGCACTTCCCTGGAATCCAGGATCAGCTGTGCGGCACTGCCACTTTGAAGTACCCCTTCCCCCCTCCTTTGCTGCCTCTATCTTATAGGGGGGGATATTGACTAATCAACTAATCAAAATACTAAACGATAAGTAAATGCTTATTGGATAGTCGACTAGTCTTTAACATCCTTAGTTTGTATCTAAAACAAATGCTTTCTGCTGTATCTAGGTACAATGTCGTCTATTTCCTTTGTTATTTTTTGCTGTAAGTTTTGGAAAATTTGTGTGTCCTTTGAATCTTACTTGGTCACACTTTGACCACAATATAATGGTCAATACTGATATACAAATGCATTTTCCATTAGCATTTGTGTCCCCATTTATTCAAATTTTACCAGGTCAGTCGGCTTTTTTTTTTAGCAGAAGAGTAGAATAAAACCTGATTCTGTTAATTTGTTTTAAACCCTACCATGTAATCTTTCACGGAGCACTAGTTGCTCTCATGTAGATGCTCTCATTTTTTCTTCCTACTGGTGTGAGAGCTTTGATCATCACTTAATACATAATTTCAAGTGGAAGTAGAAAAGCTAGTTTTCCATAACTAGATATTTAAGCTTATGCTCACAAATGGTCTTTGAGCATTAACTTGTTTGCCTTCTATAATATTCACTGTTTGGAATAAATATAGAATGAAAGAATCTGGAAAGGGGAGGAAACACATCTTCAATTAAAATTCTGTATTTTGGGTGGACATAAGATAGTTCACATTTTAAAGGAAGAGAGCTGCTTTATGGTGATGCCCTGCTGTTACTGATCCTGAGAACAAAATGAAAAATATTAAGTGTGCAATTGGCTTTTGATCAGGTCCAAGTAAACACACATATACATGTGTGTATCTGTGTGAGGATGCACAGATACACATACAGCCTGACTGAATGCCTGTATCTATCTATCTCTATAGCTATAGCTATCTATAGCTATGTATATTATTTAACTATTACTGGTCTAGCATTCCAAACAAAGCTTATAAAATTTGCTATGCTGACCCAAATGGGTTACTCACATACACAAGAACTTTGCCAACAGGATTTCTGAACTGAAACTTTTCACTCGTCTCAAAGCAGGATATTCAAATACCTTTTGGGAATCAAATGCCCAAAATTTGAAAGGGTGCTGTACTGTATCTTCCTCACTAAATTTGCAAAGGGATCCCTGTGGCTAAATTCTATGCAACTCTGGGAAAATTAACACTTAAGAAAGGATTCTGAGACTGACTATGACTTCATCCTTCTTACTCATGACTATCCTGCTACCTTATACATGAATTATTTATTAAGGATACAACTGTTCTGTGCAACAGTACATCTAAACTTTCATTCAAAAAAAAAAAAAAGCAAATTAAATATGCAAAGGAGACATAGAATGAAAGGGGTTTACTGCAAGTAAGAAATCAGTACCACCTCTCTTGGCATTTCTATGCTGGATGACAAATTAGGACTCAGCATGCGTCTTCTAATGCATACACTAATATTTAAAATTACATAAAAGACACTGTAATAAGATAAATACACATTTAAAAAAAAAAAGAATGCACTGTGGAAATTTCATCACATATGAACACATTTTGCAGTGCAATTTAAAGCAACTATAGCTAATGAGAATCAGAAGTGAATAACATGGTTTCCCATCTGATGTTTAATGTCACAGCAATCAAAAGTTTGTACATGTGTACAATGACCTCATGTGTTCTGCTTCAATTACAAAAGCGTTATTGGATTGAACTACTGTGCTGTGACAACAGACAGCATGCGCTGTAATGACAGTGATAGAAATTCTCATTCTGTTTGCATTCAGATTACAAGCAAAAGAAAATTTCATTTGTTTTGTATTGTGAGTGCAAGAGACTGCTGGGACGAAGACACAGGCTCAAACACCTCTTGAAAAGCTGATCAGAACTTTAACACAACAAAAAGACCAAAACACTAACAGTAATTTCTGCTGCTAGCTCCTTAAATTCCATGGGTAGACCTCTCTCCTTTCTCCACAGAGCATGATTGTTCCCTAAAATTCTTAGACCAGGTTTCTCTAATTGTCCAACCAGTATCCCAATAAATGGAAACAGTTGCCTAGTGATGCTGATGGGCCTGATCATCTAATTATATACACTGTGACAGGATGTACCAATCCTGCACTGACCGGGGAAGGGTTAGTCTTGCTGGACTGAGAAGGCCACTCCCCTGCAGCCCTGCTGGGCATGCTCCAAATGAAGACCTAGTATAAAGGCCAGAGGGGCAGCTCAGTTGGGGCTGACCACCGGAAGGGAAAGAGCTCCTGCTGGAGCACAGGAGCAACCGCCCCCGCTGGCTGTGCCGTGGCTGCAGCCACCACCACAACCACTGCACCAGCCCCGGGCCACAGCCGACACACCAGCCGCACCAGCCACAGCTGCAACCGCAGCCACTGATGCAGCAGCATTTGCCAGCACTGGTGGGGAATATGCTGGCCAGTGGACAGAGGTAGGAAGCAGACCAGGGTGGGGAGCAGGAGGTGTCCTGGCAGACTTGGTGTGTTTTGGGGGGAACTCCCCGCCGAGCCACTGGTGGCAACCATATACCGCTGATAGGGCTCTGGGCTGGGGCCTGGTAGAGAAGGAGGGCCCAGGCCCCCCTACCTCCACCTCCCCTTGCTCCCCAGATGGGGGGAAGCCAACTTAGTGAACTACAGGCTCAGCCACTAGGCCAGATTTACCCCGCAGACATGGTTACCATAGACTCGGCCTTTGGGCCTTGCTTACCCCGCAGACAGGGGCACCAGAGATTCAGCCTCTGGGCCTTGCTTACCCCGCAGGCAGGGGCACCATAGACTATCCCACTGACTGGGGTGCGGTGGACTAGGCCCTGAGCCATAACACCAGGACAAGAGGGATTTTCACCGGGGCTAGATCACGGGGGGAGAAGCTGACCTGCCCAGCCCTTTGGGAGGGATGGGCTACGCACCCTGTGACAACACACAGTAGCTCCTAAATTCCATTCCCTTTCTTTTTCTTCCACGATCAACTTTCCTGCCCTCTTCCTTCCACACACAGTAACTTCTTGTGCTAGATAGAAAGGACAATGAACAATTCCTTCCTCCTCCAAATGGTTCAATTTGGAAACATACGTTATATTTTAACTTCCTCTTTGAAAAAAAATTGAACATTGCTTTAAACATGCTGCTAGAATATGGATCTCACTGTAATCTACCCAAACAAATATCAGTATTGAAATTAAGGTTCTATCCTTCCACAGCCCTACATTGGCAATAAAATATATCCAGGAAGATAAGTATGGCTCAGAAACAGAAGATTAAGCATTTTATCATTCTTGTTAATGGTTTCTCTGTGTTTAATGATTAACTTGTTTATCCTGAGTGGCACTACACACAGTTTTGGAAAATAGTTTGATGTGCACTCTGTCTGGAAAAAAACAAACAAACAAAACAAAACCACCTTTATCTTAGTGAAGTCTCAAGCAAATATTTTTTCTCTAGATATTTTTATAGAGTATGCACTGTACATTCCTAAATTGATAACTAGGGTACCTGAATACCACAAAATATGCATTAAATATTTTTAAAGATATGCATCAATTGATTCATACTGTTCAGCCATCTGGTCAGCCAGCACAAAAAATAGAAAGTTTTTATTTGTAATCCTGCATATCAAATCCAGCACTAGTTCTAACAAGAAAAGGGAAATATTTTACAAATTCCAGATTACTCAAATAGCATCTTGAAGGTTTTACTCCATTCCATATTAAGGGAGTGATTCAGAAAGGTGCTGATCATCTCACAAGACTTGGTGTATTCATAGTTCTGGGTAGCATAACAATATCTGCAAATGAGCTATGTGTTATTACATATAAAAGTAGTGGCTAAGATTTCCAGGTACCTATGTAGTAGTAGGAGAGAAAAATGAGAACTTTTTCCTGAAACACTGGTATTACCAGGGATCTCATCATTCGACCTTAGCTTTATGACATTTGCCCTCCCATCATAAATGTTTTTAAAGGTCAGTCTGTCTTCCTTCCATTCTATTTGATGTTACATGTTTCTCAGAAGGCAGGGTGGCCTTTCACAATCACTAGTCTCGAAAGAGACCCACATCAATTCACATTACTTAACATGGTCCAGTAAAGGAAGCACAAAGATATTGGGAAGCCTGGAATTCTATGTCTGAAGAGTTAAAACCTGAGTCACATTTGAAAGGACATGAAAAATATAAAACAAGAAAAAACAAAACAAAAAATGGGGTGCTGTCTATAAACTTTTTGTATCAAAATCTATTTTTCAATACAAACTCTGAGTAGGGTCGATTCCCAGCTTATGGAAAAAATTACTCAGAAGTAGGTTCTGGTATATGCAAGCTGCTCCCCTAGCCCAGTTCTTGCCCTACTCAAAAAAAGAAAAGGAGAGGGGAGTACAAGAAGGGAGGAGTACAAGAAGGGAGGAGTACAAGGAAATACCTTAGACAGTATTCTTGAACCTCATCTTACTAGAAACATATGAGAAACTTAATGCATTCAAAACTAAAGACAGAAGAAGAGTGCTTTTGTTTTGTAAGTGACCTCACACTTAGCTTTCAATCCAGGTGTTGGGGGAACAGCACTGACACATTGTACGCTTTCAAGACTTTAATGATGCCCAGAGCTTTCATTTTCTTTTATACACTGACAGTGGAAAACATGGCCTCCTTATGTACAACATAAAACCTAATAAACTATCCAGCTGTTCTTTCCCTGGTGATTCCCACTGCTTCAGTCTGGGGTACAGTAATGTCAGATTTTCATGAACAGAGATGGAAAACACTGCTGAATAACTGTACCATAACTGAACAGGCACAGTATGCGTGCCTTTTCCCTCAGCCTGTCGGTATATATCAAGTACACAGACGGAAGCTTTATTTCCCAGTGGTCTAAACCAGCAAAATAATATATCTACTTAACATCTAGCCATTTTACACTGCTCCTTGAGAATTTTTCTGTCACAATGTTCCATAGAATATCTTTTGTTTCCTAGCACCTTTTGTGCACTTCAGTTGCTAACAATATAAAATGACATTTCCATGCAACCTAGTGAAAAAAGGGCAAATTTGTCAGAAATATAATGTAATAACTTTTCTGTTGATCTAGCACAGGGATACTCAACACATGGCTCGTGGGCTGCATGCAGCCCACAGCCCATTTCTTTGCGGCCTGCAATGTGGTTTGGGTTTACATGGTGCTCAACACGCAGTCCACATGTAGGATCCTTTAAACATGGCCTCCGCTGGGAACACATTCCACAACGGCGAGGGTTGATCATTGAAAGATACAAGCGGATGGGCTGGCTGGAACAGATGGGTACAGGGTGTCGGTGTTTCTAGCCCCCAAGGAGGAGGTGCCAGGGCATTGTGGGAAGTGCTTTGTATTCATGACCGTCAGTGTGAAAGAAGCGATTTGCATATATTTGCCTATATATTTGCATGTGTATGCAACCACACTTAAGTTGCAACCCTCGGCATGTGCTGTGAGTATCATTGTGGGCTCTGAGACTTCCAAAGTTGAGTAGCCCTGATCTAGCATAACTTGGCATAGTGTGCCAAACTTTCCTTTCTGCTATGCCAGAATGCGCTCAGTCCAACTGAGGTCATCTACACATTGGCATACCTGATGCCAGCATCTGGGCCAGCCACTCTCTCAGTTTGTCCATTTCTATTATAATAATCATCTACAAAGTTTAAGGAACTGTTGCGATATTCACCACACAAAGCACTGACATGGTTGTTCATCCATAACCCACTTAAAGGCTGCCCAGAATCAGAGCTGCTGTAGCTTCTACAAAGAGTGCTCCACCCTACTGGAGCATCTCTCTGAAAAAAAATGTTGGAGGATGGAGGAGGGAGCAGAAGTAAAGTGGTGGCCAGCTGTGTGTAGGAATGTTGGCACCTGTTAAAGGACTAAAGGAAATTACTGCACCACACATCATAGCCATGGAGCTGTGGGGAACTGCTGCTTAAGTGATATACAGCGTAAATTACTAGATACTGCAGCTGGTTACACAAGGGGGAACTATTCTGAAAAATGTTCGGAAAATCTCATTTCTGTTTATTTTAAAAAAGAATTAAAGGAGAGTATTACAATTTTCTGGTCATCTTTGCCACATCACAATGCTTCTAGAGCACTCCAGACATGGGGAAATCCAAGTTGATGTCTATCTGGGATAAATTCACTATTTTTCTACTCATCTCACTGTTTCCCTACTGGGGAGAAACACTCTGTGACAATATGATTTTGGGAAATGAGTTCTCAGTGATAAGGGTGGACATCCTCAGATCCACCCTTATCATTCTATCCAGTTATTTATATCATACCTATCTTTCTGATATCTAGGCACCTAGGCCTGGTCTATACTATGTGGAAAGGTTGAAGTCAGATACACAACTCCAGTTACGTAAATTACATAGCTGGAGTCGATATATCTTAAATTCCTGTCCACATAGTGGGAGGTCAACTCCCGTCATCTTCCCTTACTTTTCACGAGGAATAGGGATATCGGCACCCAAGGAGGACCCTTTGATTTCGATCTAGCAGATCTATACTATACCCGCTAAATCGAATCCCAGAAGATTGTCTCCGGCAGCGTCGATCTTCTGTGTAGTGTAGACATGCCTCTAGTGATTCAGCATAATTATAGGTCAAAGGGAGTAAGTATCCTATTGGTAGGTCAAGAGAATGTTGTAATGCAATGGCCAGAGGCCTACAAGATGATTAGGGCTTCAGTTCTCCTGCCATCCCTCACTCCATATGTATTACCTAATTGCCATTTTTGTTAAAGGGAAGCATCCTTTCACCACCACCAGTGAACATACTGAGCCCAGCCTTTGGGTGCATCAACAAAACCAGGGGAACATACTGGATTTCTGTAATGGGCACTGGAATGAGTTTCCACATTTGTTTCGAAAACTCAGCTTTACTCTTGCTGTTGCTGCTAGACTCTGCAGAAGTTCGTCTTTGCAGATCTATCTACTGAAAGATTTGTTTGGCAGCTTTTTTATATTGAATTGAGGAGTTTTTGAACTAGACCCCAAGAGGTACCATCCCTTTATCAGTATTTTCCAAACATCTGAAGCGTCTGCCCGTGACCATAGGTTTTGGTATTAGACTTCCCTTCTGAATCCTCACTATACAGTGTGGAACTGAAATAACAGTAACAATACCAGAATGCCAGAAACAATACCAGCTCTTCATTCTTATTCTAATATGCATCCTGTGAACTTAAAATTTATAAAAAAGATGTCAGTATCAGATCTATGAGATAAATTTGTTCACTTACCTATTGGAGTTATATGAAATCCCAGTCATTTGGACAAAAGACAGCAATTCAGAAATTCACATCAATGACATGAAAGAAAAAGAAAAAGAAAGGAAACAGTTAGCTAGGATTGTTTTCCCTCTTAAAACAAAAAGGCATTAGAATAAACCAATGGATCCATGGTGGCAAACCAGTATTGCATTCTGCCTCTAATATGGAATAATTTCGTTTAAGGAACTAACATCTAGTGTTTTTTTCCCCTTTCTTTACAGCAAGTTGGCTGTGGAGCTAGCCACCAAAAATGTAAACCAAACTTATTATTACACTTAAATAAAAATGGAACGAACCTGCACTTTTTATAGCAGGCTCTACTGGAATAGTCTCATAGCATTTTTGTAAATGACTCAGATGGTTGAATGCCAACAAAAAGAGGTACAATTATGCAACAAAAATGAACAATCCAGATTTTTTTGTTAATCTCTAAGGGTATGTCTACACTAGCTCGTTAGTTCGAGCTAGGTAGGCAAATGAGAACCGAGTTGCAAATGAAGCCGGGATTTAAATATCCCGGGCTTCATTTGCGTTCAGCGCCGCCATTTAAATCTTAGTCGAACTCCGTGCTGGCTACGCACGCGGCACGGAGTAGGTAGTTCGAATTAGAGATCCTAATTCGAACTACCGTTACTCCTTGTGGAATGAGGAGTAACTCAGGATCTCTACTACGTGCGCGTGCGCCGCGGCAGCCGCGGGCACGGAGTTCGACTAAGGATTTAAAAATGGCGGCGCTGAACGCAGAAATGAAGCCGGGATATTTAAATCGGCTTCATTTGCAACTCCGGTTGCCCTCATTTGCCTACCTAGCTCGAACTAACGAGCTAGTGTAGACATACCCTAAGGTGCTACTGGAGCATAGTTGTTTTTTAATTCAGATATGTTTGTGGAAAGTTCACAATGTGGGGCATCTCATTTGGCACCAAATAAGGCTGTTATGCATGATGTGCAGCAACAAAAAAGAAAGCTGCTATCTGGTATAGAATGTGGCCATGATAGGGAAAACTGAGGAAAATCATTTTTGAATAAATAAACTGATGGACAAAAATACTATATAAAGGTGTGCATACTGGGCCACATCCTATGCTGATGATTATTTATGTAGCTCAAAAAATCTCATAGAAAATGAGACACTGTTCCACTGTGTCTTTTTCCTCCAACCCCTTCTCCTTTATACAGTAAAATGACACAAACCAGTGATTCCCCATTGAGACTTATGCCTACATATGCATTTTAGTTTTCCAAGGCACACTGAAAAGGATACATTTCTCTAACAGATTTGGAAATGACATGCCTTTCAAAAACTTCACACCAATGCAAGATAATTTTCAATGGCTCTTTGAAGTTATATTGACTGCAATCAGTTCCTGCATTTGGCAGATCTCTGGTCTCTTCTAAAACGTGAACTGCACTACAGAGTTGTCAGATCAGATTTCCTTTTAGATGCAAACATGCTGAAAGGCTGTTGTCTAGACTTGGGCTGGCAGAAAACTTAACAAGTCTGGCTGGAAACATCTATCAAATTTGTAACTTTACTAGGGTCAAGCCAAGAATATGAAGGAAGGGGGAAGTGCCCTCCCCCAATAGGAAATATTTCTAAAGGATGATGGAAGCACTGTTGAACAGTTCTGGTGTTTTTATCCAAGAAAGAACATACTAAAATTTGTAATATTGGAAATTAGGATCAATAACTTATTTTTAACTGGTTTTTCAGGTAAACGTATAGGCCTTGCAACAGCACCTCTGGGTATGTCTGCACTGCAGCTACGGTTGTGCTTACTTCCCTGCATGGGTAGACAGGGTAGACTAGTTTTGCTTGAGATAGTGAACTAAAAATAGCAGTGAAGCCATTCTGAGTAGCCACCCAAGTATGTAACCCAGGGTATCTGAACATGTCTGTACTCTGGTAGCTAGTATAGTAGGCTTGGCAAGTTTCTAATCACATGTAACTGAATACACTTCTCCCAACCCTGCCCGGTGGCTCTGCCCTATCCCACCTCTTTGAGGCCCTGCCCCCTCTTGCTTCATTGCTCACTCTCCCCCACTCTCACTCAGTTTCATTGGCTGGGGTGGAGGGAAGTTGAGGGCTTTGGCTGGGGATGCAGGCTCCAGGTGGGGCTAGAAATAAGGGATTCGGAGTATGGAGAGAGCTCCCAGCTGGGGTAGAAAGGTTCAGGTGCAGGAAGGGGGTTGGGGTGCAGAAGGAGCCTCTAAGCTGAAGGTTGGGGTATGAGGGGATGAGGGCTCCAGTTGCGAATGTGAGCTCTGGCTGGGACCAGAAATAAGGGGTTTAGAGTGGGACAGGAATCTGGGCTTGGAGAGGGAGTTGCGGTGCCGAAGGGGTGTGCTCTGGCAGAGGGTGTGGGCTCTGAGTTGGGGTCAGGGATGAGGGTTTTGAGTAAAGGAGGGGGGCTCAGGACTGGGGTTTGGGTTCCAGGAGGGAGTTTGGGTGTGGAAGGGGACTCCAAGCTGGGGGAAGGGGTTTGGGTACAGAGATAGTTCAGGGTGTGCAGGCCTGATGGGGCTCACCACAGCTCCCAGGAACCAACCACCAAATCCCTGTGACCCCTAGGTGCAAGGCTGGCCAGGAAGGCTCAGCATACCGTCCTTGCTCCCACAGACACAGCCCTTGCAGCTCCCATTGGCCATGCTTCCCAGCCAAAGGCAGCTGCAGAGCCAGTGATTGGCGTGGAGGAAATGCATAGAGCCTCCTACACCCTAGGGGCCACAGGGACCTGGCAGCCCCCAGAGCTGTGCGGAGCCAGGTTATATATTAAGCCTGCCATAGCCCTTGGCCCCTGCTGCACTGCTGACTAGACTTTTAGTGGCCTGGTTGGCAGCGCCAATCACAGACACTGGGTTCTATTTTCAACTGGGGGTTCCTGTTGAAAACCAGACTCCTGGCATCTCTAGTAGATTCCTGACCCACAACCGATTGTACTGCAACTGCACTGCTATTTTTAGCATGCTAACTCAAGAAGAGGTAGCACGTGTCTGTCTACCTCCTGTACTGGGAAGCATACTCTCAGTTACAATGCAAATATACACTCTGATCAGCAGTAACTTCATTTCTTGATGGTAATCAGTACATGGCAATGTTTCAGCTCCAAATATCCAGTCTACACAAAACCTGAAAATCTAAGAGGAATTTGTCAAAAAAAATATACTCCAGTCCAATTCTACAGAGATTCCGGGGCATCGGGAGTGGGAGACAGATGTATTTTGCTCACATTTTTTATGCAGATTATTGTACCAATTGCTTTCAGTCTGAACATTACATGGTCAATTTTGTGTGTGTGTGTGGGGGGGGGGGGGGAGGAGTGGGGAAATTAAGAAGAAAAGGGACCCACATATACTAAGTACTTCATTACATCCCCCACCCAAATACAGTTTTGCACAATTAGCATCACAGCGCTTACTCTTTCTGTTATGTTCCCCTTCAGTTTCATCAAAACATTCATAAATCAAAACAAGAGGGCTGCTGGTGGGGAATGATGCCTCACTGTGCTGCTGTGTTGCTCTCCTCTGCATCTGCAGTGTAACTTCACAGGCAGAAGGATGTAATGTTAGGATGAGATGAGGGAGGGAGGAGCAGGATGGCCTGAACTCTGGAAGACCTGCCTGAGCCCTGTCCCCTGGCAATTCTGTTCTGCCAGAAGCCTCGCTTCAGGCAGGGGATGATGTAGCTGAACAGCAGACCAGGCACGACAGATTTTCTGTAGCAAGTCTTCTTCTCTGTGCTCGTTAATGTGCAAAAGGGGAGCATCAAGGCCTTAATTCTGAAGGGTCAGGAAAAGTGATTTGTCTTCACTAATCTCACAGTTAAATTGTGGGGAAGGAAGAAATTCTGGGGAAGGAAGGAGAAGGGGCCACTGACACTAATGTAATTTTTTCTCAATATTCATATTTGGATCTCAGTCTGTTCTATTCTATCTACATTCTTATAGACCCCAGTGTAGCAAAACACTTAATCACAGGCTTATGTTCAATTTAAATTAATAAGGCTTAGGTACATGCTTAAAAAGCCTTGCAGAACTGAAGTCAGATTGTGCTTATAACGTTAGTATTTTCCTACACTTTTAATTAAATCTGTCCCATCTCGCATTTAGCTGTGCTACTCGGAGTTTCTTTCCAAGACCTGAAGAGCTCTGTGTGACTCAAAAGCTTGGGTCTCTCACCAACAGAAGTTTGTTTGATAAAAGTTATTACTTCACCCAACTTGTCATGGCAAATGATTGTCATGGAAATAATTTTGAACATTATGCCCCAGATTTTTTTCTGAAAATCTGCTTTTGCAATAAATTGCCATATAATTGGTTGTTGTTATATGTGCACATGTGTGTGCAATTATTCTCTGACTATTCTAATAAGCTTTACCTATAACTAATTGAAAAAAGACCAGCAGGAGCCAATAGTGATTTTCTGACACACACACACACACACACACACACAGCCCATAGCCCTCTCCCTCTCACATGCAGGTGACAGTTGCCTGAACCCTTGATCTTTGACCTGGGAAGAAATTAACCCTCCATAGTCAAACTCATAACCCTGAACATTTTAGCAGTCTTAATAATGAGAGGTTATTAAAAAACTTAAAAGTTCAACAGAGCATTTCAAGGACAGCTGAATTAGGCTTCAACCAATGCCAGCAGATTTATTGGATAATGCAGCCTATTTGATTTGTTGGGCTACATGTTTGCCTATAGGGTGAAAAGGCAGCAAAACCAGGAAGACAGAGGAGAGGCAGTAGTAAGCAATAGAGGCTAATGGGCTATCAAAAATTTAGGCAAAGAGGGTGCCAGTGAATACCAAAGTCACACAAAAAAATGTGACCCAAGGAAAACAAAGGTTGAAAGAAAATGGAAGAGAGGGGTCATAATTAGGCAGAAAGGTGAAAGAAAAAAGGAGAAAGGAAAAGAGCCTCAAAGAGAGAAAGTGGGACTATGAAGTGGCATGTAAGAAAGTGCAATGCAGCATCATTTTAATGGGGTCAATGGGGGCTTTCTTCTGTATCTTGTGCAGGCCTGGCAAAATACCACTATGGCCTTGAATAGAAGCACAGCATTAAAATAGGTATATTAGACTCAGTTCCCCTTTAACTGAATATAAGAGCAATCATACAGCTTCCTAGCACAACATAAAGATAAAAACCAAGTGGATTTTTTTTTTATCCTTCTTGCTTTCTTTGGCTTTTAATTTATTTATGTTCAGTCTAGGCAAATTACATTGCATGCATATTTCTTTTGATGATATTATCCTACAAACAGCTGGGAAGAATATGCTATTTTAACAATCAAACAACACCAGCAACTCCACTACTAGTTGCTAACACAATTTTGGCATTTTCAATAGCACACATTTTGTGTCTTTACAACCCATATCTAAATGAAGCCCCAGCTGCCCACTTTCCTGCTAGTCTACAACCACATTCTGTCTCAAAAATGTCAAAATTAATGAAAGAGGCACTCACAAAACAGAAGTTTGGCCAGTGTATACACTCCTATGGGTCTCTACAACCGCAACAGATTTTTCTGGTTCAGCCACCACACCTGAGTTAGAGGGGCAAGCTATTGTCAGCTCTGCAGCAGCTGCTGCTGCCTCTCTTCTAATGCCAGTAGGGTGCCATCCATCAAAGAACACCTCCTGAAGAACAGCATAATGTCAGTGGGAGCTGCCAAAGAGTGAAAACCTGTCATAATATTGAACATTATCAAGGGTGTACTGGTCCTTCTTCAACATACACCAGGCAACCTGCTAAATACAAACAGCTATTGTAGAACTGATTTTAAAAGGCCTTGTGTAAAGTTGCTAAACATTATGATATGTGTCTGTTCAATCCCAGCCAAAAAGATCCCCTCCTGGGCTATTGAAATGGGGAGAGAATAATTTTTTTAGTGACAAAATTCATGCCACGAATCTACAATTAAGTTCAGGGATCAACTTTCTGTATCCTGTCCATATTGCTACACAATATGAAGCAGTTGCTACTGACCTGCAAGCAGATACAAAATTCATTAACTGTTCTACTGTATATTATATTACAGAACTTAACATGTACCTGTGGTTTGATTTAGGATAAATAAGGAGATTTAAATTCCTCAAAAAAAAAAAACCCCAAAACAGTTTTCACCACAAAATAAGATGTTTTCTTCTTGTTGCTCTCCTATTAATTTATTTTTGGACTTTCTTAGTTATTATACCTTTTTTCTCCAGGCTAAACACTGAACCCACATTTTTCAGGAACCAGAATAATGAAGCTACCTAACTACATGAAAAAAAAAACCCACCCTAATACGTTAACTATTCACTAACAAGGACATGCAGACTATTTCAGTATGTACTTGTAATCTTTACTAATACTAATCTTTACTTTTTGGCCAACTGCCCATCTTTATTCACCAACTCGCTATCCTCACATTAGCTTTTGTACCACTGTGATGGGAAAAGAAAAAGGAAAGAACTCTCTTGGGGCTGCTAAAGAGACACATACATACATAATTCAGAAAAAAACCACTTTTGGTTCTGCATAAAGATCTGGTAATTTACTACTAATTTATTATTACATATCTAAAAATAGTTTCCTGAAAGTAAACCTTTTCTTCCAATCCAAAGGAACAATTATATTACTTCCTTCATTTGTCAGAACATGCCTGGTACTTGGTGGACACTTAAACTGTATTCAGGAAAATACCCCAGCTATGTTGTTCTTTATTCTACTAACTGCAAGTGTCCTCAAAATGTCACCAACAATAAACTCTAAAAGGCTTCACATCAACTCATTAAAGACTCTCCCTAAGGCAACAGACCACAAACTGAAGTTGTCGACTACCTTAGATGTTATTTACTCATTTAGGAATACCTACACATGGCAACTTACCATTCTTTTATTTTATATAAATGTTCATGCATTTAGTGTGTATTTCATTATCAATAGGTTGTAAACAACACAGGAGAAAAGGTAGAGTATTCCTAACAACATGATTTCCTTTCTTCAGTAAACATCCTTGAAATGCTTTTGGAGAGCTACTGTCCCTGAAGTCCTCAGGGCTGTTCACCTGTCAGTTTTGACAACAAAGTCTAATGTGACAGGACATACATTTTTTTTTGTGACAATGAATGACAGACTTAATCCTACCATATATGAACTTGGTTATTACCTTATCTTTAAAAATAGATTGTTTTCATGTTTGCTATTATGTTAAAAAACAGCAATTGCTAATATACACAAAGCACTTTAAAAAAATAAGATTGTTGCCTATTCACAACTGTAATTAGTGTACAGAATGAAAGAAAAATATATGATGATCTTTACAAAATAAGCCAAATTCTGCTCTCATTGGAGGCAGTGTATATTGTCAGATGAGTGAATGGAGTTACACTGTTCCAAAAGAGCAATGTTGGTGAGAGAAGAATGGGTCTCAAGGTTCTGGGGGGAGGGAAAAGAAA
The DNA here is from genome assembly GCA_019425775.1 of Rafetus swinhoei. NCBI lineage: Eukaryota > Metazoa > Chordata > Testudines > Trionychidae > Rafetus > Rafetus swinhoei. The sequence goes on along the minus strand of CM033437.1, from coordinate 179,791,926 downwards.
GGGACAATGAGAGAGTTATAATTACTCCTTTTCAGTAAAAACGTTCACTTTAAAAGACCTCTGATTACCTGCAGGTGGTTCATTTGTTTTTGAAGTTAAAGAACAGAATTTGTTTATCTTGTAAACAGTAAATGCTGCTATAAATAGCAACCCTGCATCACAGAAGAACTGACAACTGACTGCAGAGTACTGTTCAAGGTTAAATCTGCTTGCAGCACCCAAGACAGCAAATTAGAGTTTAAAGTATAGAAACATTGTACTGAAATGTTATTTCTTAGGATAATCACACACATAAGTGCATACGCTGGGAATGCTCTCTGCCCTCTGATCCCTAGCAAGTGATGTCCCTCATTTTGCTACTTCACACACATGTTCCCTCACCATAGCTATGTATTGTTAAGGAGCTTCCTCAGCTCTGGCTCTGATGTTACATTAGAGTGCATTGCCTTGCTCTGTAATTGTGTTATCTTTGTTACTTATTTTCTTATATTTATTTCACTGAAGTCTATGGATGCCAGGCACTCTTTTACCATCGTGGGATATATAAGGGTGAGAAACACATATATGCCATTAAATAGAATACCCTCGTGTTTGTTTATATTCTCTTTGTTTCCATTTTTTTGCTTAGTATATTTTATTTGCACATTTAATATATCGACTACTGTTTGTTCTTCCATGTTTGTGTGTGTGTGTGTGCGCGCGCGCGCGCGTTTTAAAGTCAGGGACAAAAGCAAACCAAAAAATCCCACAGCACAGCTCTACTGAAATCAGTGGAGTTACACTGATTTACATCAGCTGAAGAGGTAAAGAAGCTCACAAAGTCCACACTTTGAGTCCAGCATGATTAAACGACACATTTCTGTAAGAAGTGCCTAACATGAGTTAGCTCTCCGTTTTTTTTTTCTTTGGAAGAAAAAAGCTTAATTTGTTTCAGGAAAATTATGAGCATCCTAGGGAAAAGCAGTTGTCATTTCCATTCTGACCATTTACAAACTGCCTAATATCTTTGTGACCTTAGAAGCCCCAGCATGCAAATCATCAGAACGCCCACCATTGATATCCCATTGATATCATGTAACGTATTATATGTAAACTAGCAATACGTTTGTCCCAAAAATCATTGCATAATGGTAACATACTGACTCACATCTCTGGGAGTCCTGACCAAGACATCATAATCTTTCTCTAAAAAGTTCTCAAGAGAGATTTAAAATCCTCATGTTTCAAAGTCTAAGACGAGAATGGTAACTTCTCACTTAATCCAGTGAAAAGGAGAAATGGACAGTTATTAATAATATTTCAAAAAAAAAATTTGGAGTGATTTGGAAAGGGAAAGACACAGTTAGCAACAGATCTGGACAAATGTCACAGGCTGAAATTCTAAATTCATTCAGGCCTTTTTAAAGTTTGTGAATCATTCATGAATCTATCCAAGTACAATGCTCCCCAGCACCATAATATCAAAGTGCCCCAACCTTTAAATATTTATCCTTACAGCACCCCATGAGGTGGGCCAGTATCCACATTTTACAGAGGAAACTGAGGTACAGACTAAATTATGGGGTAGCACCCACCTTTCGCAAGCATCCCTCAGCCAGGTGAGCAACTTCTCCTCTCTTAGTCTATGGTGTCTCCTGTAAATGGTTTCGGTGACTCAGCCCTCTGATCTCGTCTCCATGTGAAACAAAGCAGATCCCCTTCTTGGGTATACAGTCCAACAGGAGCCTATCCCAGTACCCCTCCTTTGGCAACATCACTGTAGCCCTCCCTGGGACCATCTCTTAATCAGTCCTGAAACCTCATTTTGGCAAGCCTTCAAATAGTCCCTCCACCCTGAGATGGGGACATGCCTGCAGGGCTTCCTCCCTGGAGAGTCTGTACTCTTTCTGGCCCCAGCTGTTCATCTATCTTTACTCCCAGCCCTCTTGCTCCCCCAGTTCCTGTCAACACTGAGCTGTCTGTGGTGCTGCAGTCATTCAGCCAGCCTTGAACATAGACCATATTCCTCCTCTAGCTTCAGGCAGCAATTAACTGTCACAAGCTCTATAGCTCCTTTTATATGGCCCTAACTAGCTTCTCCTTGCAGCTTCTCATTGGCTGCTTCCCCCAAAGCTATTCGAGGCAGCCTGGAAGACTTCTTTACTACTCCTTTCTGGGATAAAGTGTGGTAGGACCCTAAGGCCTCCAGCAGGGAACAACTGTCATAACCCACCCCATCACAGTGACTTTTCTCAGATTATTATTGTTATTATTTATATTAACATAAGAACAAGAAAACTGTCAAGGTCAGGATTCCATTGCACTAAATACAGATAAAAAACATGGACCCGGCCCCAAAGAGTTTACAGCCTAAGACAATAGAAAGCAGATGGATACAGCCAGAAAGGAAGTACAAGGAAATAATGAGACAATATTGGTTAGTATGACCGGTTGTGATCTCAGCACTCCAGCAGCCTAACCATTCTCAAGTTGTGTAGAAAGGAAGAGGAAGGCTTTTTCAGGAGGTAAATCTGTTATTTGTGTAGCTATTTATGGGGAGCTCATTTGAAATATGAGTGACAGAATGGGAGAAAGCAAGATGGAGCATGTTTGAAATGTTAACAAGTTATCCAGTTAACAATGAATGCACTATTGACCAATCAGAAATAGATGTTGACTTTTTTGATAATGGATCAGGCATAAAGGGACAGGGTGAGGATAGACCATACAGACAAATAGCTTATGTTTGTTGTGATAAAGGAAGACCCCCTGGGAGGATGTGAAGAAAGGGGTGACCTGGGTAGAGCAAATGGCAGTTAAATTGGAGATGGTGGAGATTAATGTGAGAATTGAAAGGTGGATAAGTAACTGGTTAACAGGGAGACTACAAAGTGCCATACTGAAAGATGAATTGTCATCCTGGAGAGAGTTTACTAGTGGAGTTCATTAGGGATCATTTTCAGACCACTCTTCCATTACATTTTTATGAATGACTTTGTAATAAAAAATGGGACCGTGGTAATAAAATTTGCAAACGAGGGACAGGTGGGATGAATTGCCAATATGGAGGAGGACTGGAATATCATACAAGAAGATCTGGGCAATCTTGAAAACTGAAGTAATATCAGTTGGATGGAATTTAATAGTGCAAAGTCATGCATTTAAGAACTAAAAACAAGAATTATTGTTATAAGCTGGGGATTTATCAGTTTGAAGTGACAGAGAAGAAGAAAGACCTGAGGAGTACTGTCTGAACACAGAATAATTATGAGCTACCAACCTGATGTGACTATAAAAATAATTAATCTAGTCCTAGGATGCATCAGTAAAGGTATTTCCAATAGACAATAAGCAATGTTAGTACCATTACCCAAGGCACTGCTGAGACCTCATCTGGAATAATGTATGCAATTCTGGTTTCCCATGTGTAGGAAAGATGAATTCAAATTACAATTTCAAAGAAGAGGTACTAGAATGATCCTAGGAATGGAAAACTGACCTTGTGAGAGGAGACTCCAACAGCTTATCTTTTTTAGCCAACCAAAGTAAGGGGTAAGATGAGATATCATTGTTTTCTGTAAATACCCAGGAGGGACAGCAGCACAAATATGGACACAAGAACAAATGGATATAACTTGCCTATCAACAAATTTAGACTTGAAATGAGGTGAAGGTTTCTAACTATCAGAGCAATGAAGTTCTGACAGTTTTTCAAATGGAACATCCGGGGCAAAATCTTAATTGGCTTTAAGACTGAGACTGATAAGTTTATGGAGGGGGTGGTTTGATGAGACTGCCTATAATGGCACTTAGAGAATCTGCAACTGTTAGCAGCAAATATCTCCATCAGGCACAGAGGGGACACTAGATGGGACAGGTACTGAATTACTACAGAAAATTCTTCCCCAGGTGTTTGGCTGCTGTATCTTGCTGACATGTTCAGGTCAGAATTCCCATCCAGGTCAGACTGGCAGAGACCCTAGGCAGCATGGTATATGGGTCACTTGGGTTTAAATTATTATAAATGGTAACCTGATGTCTTTAAAGCATTCAGTACCTCATCCAGAGGTTATGGGTCTATCACAAGAATGGCTGGGTGAGGTTCTATGTCTAGGGTTATCATATTTGAAGTTTCAAAAAGAGGACACTCCTGAGAAGGAATGTATCTGTATCAGTATCTACCAACTCATGTTGTATTAAATTGCTATATACTATACTATACTATAGCAAGAGGTGGAAGTCAGATTAGAAATTAAAAGGTCAAGGGTGGTGGTTTGGTAGTGAGAGAGCCAAGAGGGATCAAGGGTGTTATTTGTTGTATTTTTTGGGCGGGTTTTTGCTTTATTTTTCATATGGGAGAGATGAAATTATGGTTACACTGTGAGGGGCAGAGCCAGAGAAGAGTGAGAGGTAAAGGAGAAAAACAGAGGAGATATGAGTAGATGCAAGGAAGATCAGGAGATGGTATGGGATCGGATGACTGGGACAAGTGGAGTAGGCAGATGAGAAGAACAGAAACGGAACTTCTGCATTCATGGCAGGGAAGGAGGAGGACAGAGATGTATGAAGGGAAAATGAGCCAAGGGAAAAGGGAAGGTTATGTTGTATTTTGTCAGTTTTCTCTTCGAACAAATCAGCAAGCTGCTGCATGGAGACAGAAATGGAGGCCAGGAGAAGGGAAAGATTGAATAAGGAGACAAACATGGTGACAAGACAGCTGCACATATGGATGTAGGAGTGAATCAAGTCAGAGAAGTAGAATTGTTAGCTTAGAAGATGACAGAACTGAAGGAGAAATGAATGAATTTGTAGCGGTGAATATCAGCGTGGTCACCGGAATTTTGCCAGGGGTGCACTACAGCAGAGGGAGTGGATGTTGACAGCAAGCCAGGGTTAGAGGTTAGCAGAGCAGAACTTGCAATGGAAGAGAGAGGCAAAAGGGTGCAACACAGAGATAGCCAACAACCAAATCAGCAGAAGGAAAGGGAGAGGCCAGAGAGACTAGGCTGAGAGAAGAGAAGAAGTTTTCAAACCTGCAGGACTGTAAGCCACAAAAAGGCCAAGTGATTTGGAGGGAGGGTGCAGGCAGAGGGGAGGAACTGAAGGGTAATGCCAACAGAGTCTAAGCGTTAGCTAGAGAGGGGTAAATGAGGGACAGAAAGAGATCAAGAGAACAGTTATCAATAGCAAAAATAGTGATCACTGTCAAATCTGATAAAAGAAAGGATGTTGCTGCCATGTTTTGTGCTACTGGCGATAAATCAAGTGATAAAATATGGAACACACTTAGCACCTTCAATCCTGACCCCATCAACTGAGTGCCCCCCAAAACCACAATTATGGTAAAACAAATATTTACAACCCATCTAGGAAACATACTATAGTCTTCAAGTTAGATTTACTGTTTCCCGTTTGCTGGAAACAAATTCTCCTTTAAAACTTGGCATGGATTCTTCCAAAACTTTGCTTGCTTCATGTATTCCAAAGTTCTGGAGACAAATCTCATCCCACAACAAATAAACCATTGATTTTAATAGAGCCAGCATGTGACCCCTACTTGGGAGTACAGAAGAGATATTCCCAGAATGTTTTTTGTGAATGCTTCCAAAATGACAACAGAGTAAAGATCCTATACTCTATTGCTCCCCTAAATCAGGGTAGTAAAGACAATGAGGACAAATCTAGCAGGGATGATGAGTGGAGATTTTCATTCTATTTACCAACTCAACAATAAAAAAGGAAACACACAGGCCCTGATGGTAGATAAAACAGTATTTGTGCCCAACACAGAGAAATTGTCCAAGAACATTTTATGCAGTTACCAGCATGGCTTGTGTGATGCTGCCAAGGTCAGTTACATGCTAGTTGTTCTCCTGCTGAACTGCTGCCATGCAAGTTAAACCGGCCCAAGGGCTCTAGCAACTTACTCACACAGTAAACAGATTTCAAGGAAACAGAGAAAAAAACATCAAAGTAACTCAACAGTTTGTGCTGGTTGGTGCACCCGTCACAGGCTTCTCTATTCCAATTTTGGATACATGCAGCATATAGTATTGTCCTTGACTTGTTTCCAGGGATATGCCCTAATATCCCAGAGGAAACGAGAGAGCCCCATCATGCTGCTTTTCATTTAAATTACAGTGAAATCCTCAATAAACCCTACTGATCAGAATGGGGTCCTAAAATGTACACAAAGGATTGGACGCTGGTAGAGATAGGATTCCTTGATTTCACGAATCAATGGGCTGATCTGGTAGGGTAAATCCTTCTTCCTATATGCAGCAATTGTGGGCTTTATCCACAACGTTTAAAACAATGGGATCATGCAAATTCATTTTGAAGAGACAGATGGATGATATCCATTATTAATGGAGCCCCAACTGGATCTTTTCCCTAAACAGTATATGTGCAGCTTTTATCAAGAGCTGTCAGACAAGAAACACAATACAATTATTAAAATAATAAAGTTTGGTTTTAGAATGATCAATGTATTGGGTACAGATGAGTAGTACCTATACTCTATTCAGCAATGGCAAGCGCTTTAGTATGTTTCTTTAACAGGTCTGACTAGTTGGTTCCTCTTAATGAAACCTACTATCACATGTTTTATGTAAAACATTCATGGGGAGGAGGAGGAGATTCCAAACCAGTACTATACTTTACACAGAAAAAAAATGTAATGAACCATGTGGAAAAGAACAATTATATTTCCATTATGAGTGAAATCTATCCTCCCTTTCCAAAGCCAGAGTAATTGGGCTTTGTGCGGAGATCTCCTTGGGACTACAAGGGGAAGGAATTTTGAATAACTGCCTGTGCAGGATAAGAAGATCCTGATACAAAGTTTGTGGGTTAGGTCTTGCAACTCAGACAAATTAAGATGAGATTATCTCAAGAAAATGGTAAAAAAAAACCCCGTAGCTGATCAATATTCCTGTTTTCAGACACCTCAGAGATATCTGTTCAGTGATGTACGTTCTTTGTGTAAAAAAAAAATGAAGGAGGGGAAGAATATTGGTCAGATAGACAAAGCAATACTAGATTTTATCCCTTCAATATTTCTAATAGTACTGCCAAATTCACCAAATTTAATATCAATGATCATACAAGTACAGTGAATGCCTTGTCTCATTGAATAGCCACACTTTGCATGCAGGATTTCACCCATTGTTTTGGGCAAGTTCCTGGACATATTTCCAGTTGTTCTGAAGAAAACAATGGTTTTTTTTATTCCAGGCCTCCTACTAAGTACTATCATGAAATATTTATCCAGTGATAAAAGAATGCAAACTTTATGCATCTCTTATTATTCCTAATTCTTAGTCTACAAGCTATAATCCATGCAACTAAAAAGTAAACAGTTGTCAATAATTATGCTCGGATGAGGTCTATTCTAAGTATAAGAAATATACGAAAATCTCAGATATGACTGTGTAGAAACTGATGACAAATGGTGACCACCGTTTGTCCAACTGGGGGCAGTTGGGGATCACTTTTCGCTGGCAATCCACCCATCCTTAAAATAAGTAAGTAGCATTATCTCAGTATTTCCCATATTTATGTACTTCCTCATTTTTACTATAGAACACACTGCAAATTTTGGTAGAGTGAAGTATCGTGTCAGATATGTGTAAAGCCAAACTTCTCCTTCCATCTACTATATATTTGAGAGAGTTTGTCCATCTGTCCATCTTTGTTTGTTCAAGAACTCCTCCTAAATAGTAAGAACTAGGATCACCAAATTCGGAATACAGCTTTGTCTTATCAAAACTTAAAGCAACATAAGGGTTTGGTTATGCCAATAAAATGCAATATGCCTGGAATGGGATTGCTTCTCATAAAACAAAACAAAAAAAGAGACAGACTCACCAGGCAGGTGAAAGGGACTGCTGCGAGCGTTCCCCTTCCCCAATTTGGGACTGTCCCAGCCCTCAGCTTCCCAATCCCTCCAGGCACCATTTAGGAAAAGGGGGGGGATGAAGCTTGCCCCCAACCAATTTGTATGGGGATACTGCAGGCTCTTCCCCTTCATCTGGGAGTGAAGGGAAAGTGCATAGTTTGTTGCATTCCTCACTCTGGCTGGGGAGTGCAGGGGCAGACAAACCTGGATACCCCCAGATGGGGGGGGGCATGCATCCCTCCCCCATCTGTGCCCACTGGAGCTGCAGCAGCCATGGAGAGCTGCTTCTCACCTAGCTCAATCTGCTGCAGTGACAAAGGGCTGGGGTAGTCCTCTCTTCTAGGGGCAGGTGTATACTGCACCCCTTATCCTAAGGTCCTCTCCACAGCAATGATTTAAATGAAGCATGTACATTTTCATTTTATTTCCTAAAAAAATGAAAATTAAGGACCCGAGCAATGTCAGGTAAATCTTCTCATCTATTTATATGGAACAGGGTGAAGGGAGACATATTCCTACCTAAAACCATCCCCCTAGGAGAATTATAAGTGAGCACTATGAACATTTAATTTGATAATTTTACCTTCAGTAAATAAAGTTACCTTAATTCTTGCAGTATTCACTGAGCTTCCATTTACCATAGAAAATACTGCCAATAGGGAAGAAAAGAGTAATTTGCCTAAACAAGGATCTAAGTATGTCCACAGTACCTGCTTTCCATTCTTTCAAGGGACTTTTTTTATTAGGGCTCAGAGTTCTCTCCGCCCCTCCCACTTCTTGCGTAAAAACATATGGAAAGGGAGATCTTACTTTCATGATCTTTTGCCTTCAGCCACTTCACTTTATGCCTATATCACCTTCCATAGGAAATTGTGCACAAAATAGAAGAGAGAAGGAAAGGGGCCACCAATAGTGGTAGAAAGCAAAGATCCGATAGCAGGATCACGTAAGTTTTGATTCAATGCTCAGTGAACTCTGTGGCATGACTCCTATTAACTTCAATAGATATTAGATGTGGTCCATAAAAAGTATTTTTCCACTTTATGTATCACAACCTAGATCTCTCTCAACGTCTTATCCATTTATGCTGATCTTTGTTGACAACTTTACCATCCCCTTTGGTCCCTCTAGATGCGTAAAAGATGAGGAAGGGGAGTTGCCACTGCACCAGCAACTTTGATTTATTTTACTTCACAAATTGTGGGGGGAGTCCCAAGAGGAACAAGCTGCTTATATCTACTGCTTTCTGATTTCACCCACTTTACTAGGCCAACAAATAATGTGATGGTTATATCATGTGATTTGGGCTTTCGTGCCTCTCTCCCTTTCACATGGATCCTCTGATTTTTATGCATTTTTTTTTTTTTGCATTTTTTCCTCTATGTGCACTGTAAGCACAAGACATCTTAAGTAATCATTACTGGGAATGGAGATATTACCAAACAGAACAAAGAATGCATCAGCTGCAGCAGTGATGAATTTGCAAGTCGTTTGGATGTATACTGCTTTTAATATCCTATATCTTGATTGGAGCCTACAGCATTCATACACATGCATATTTATATTAAAGTCACAAAAAGGTTTCTTTTCAGTAGTCAACTTGTGCAAACTAATCTCAGGTACATTGTGTTGATGAGCAACAACAAAACAAAACTATGAATTTGTCTTTTCGTGGAATCTAAGGTAGTTTTTTTTTATTTTGATATGTACTGTATTTCACCAAGGCATACAATCTCTCACATGCAAATTGTCTCAGCAGTCAAGGGGGAAAGAGGTAGCACAATGTCTTAGCAAAATGCCAGTTAATGTGCTGAATTACTCTTTAATTGCTTATAACTTTATTTTGTACTTGGTCCCCAAGACCAATGATAGCAAAAGCTTTAACCTTGTTAAAGAGAATTTACATGCAAAGTTTCAGATTTCAACCACGTTTCCAATAGCCAGGTATAAAAAATAAGCGTATTTCCTTTTTTCCATTGAAAAACATGTTTTGATGTTTTTTCTTATACCTAGAGCCATGTACGGATACAACATTTGTATCCACATCTGCATCTAAATCCTCAAAAAAGATCCACAGATATCTGCATCCACATCCAGGGATGTGGATACGTGTGGATAGAAAGCAGATATTGACAGCTTTGCAGGGTTCTACTCATACCTACAAAACTCCAAAAGCTGGATGTGGAGAAAAACAGGGCAAACTGCCTGAGACCACTTTTACTACTTGGCTTGTACACCCTTGCTTAGATGATAGTCATGACCTCCAGAACCTGATTCTGGGTGGAACCATGCGGTCTAACCACTCAGACGTGATCTCTGGGTTGCAACCCCTGTGTGCCAACTATATTAATGACACAGGTCCAACTGTGTTTGGCACCTATAAGCTCTTTCACTCCTGTGAGCTGTGATCTGCAAGATGATTAATGTGACTCCAAATGATTAATGTGACTTTTTGAGGTTTCTAACATTTTTTTCATTTTAGTTTTATCTTATACATTTAGATTCACAGGAAGTACATTTCTCGTTTACATTCTAAGCACATGCAATAGAACCAATAACATTTAAAGTACAGGTCGAACCTCCCTTGTCCGGCACCCTCAGGACATGAGAGGTCTTGAGCCACAGAATTTGCCAGACAAGGGGAGGTCAAGGTTTCCTACCCAAGTATAGGATTCGGCTCCCAGCTGGGGCTGTGCTCCATACCGCCTGACTTGCTGCATCCAGCCCCTCCACCCCACTACATCAGCCCCAGACAGGGGCCACCCCGCTGCCTGCAGCACCAACCAGGGCTGCGCCGGCCTGGGCTGCACGCCCAGGCGCTGGCCCTACTGACTCCAGCCCTGGCCGGGGCTGCACTCCCCACCATGCAGTCCTGCTGGGGCTGAATTCCCCGCTGCCAGGTCAGCCCGGGCTGCGCTTCTGAACATGGGCAGTCAGGGCTCTCTGGTCCAGTAATAACTGTGCTCCTGCCAGACCACGAATTTTGCCATACCAGAGAGTCCCGGATTTTAGCGGTTCAATCTGTACTATCTAAAACTATTGTTTCAAAATATGTAGCATACACAGAAAATGCTTTAAAAGAAGCATTGTTTATTCATTCTCTCAAAAGGTACACAACATGTTGAGCAAAGAGTAAAATCAAGAAAAGGTCTGTGGTACTTGCACCTTAATCATGTTTTACCAGATTTCTAAGATGTCCTCAACTCAAGTAATCCCCTGTCTCTGGCTGAGAGAAATCATTCCTCCCAACCTCTTCCTAACATGTTTCAGTCTCTGCTTCCTCACCAGGCTGAAAGCTTTCACTGACACTCCCTGGGCAGCCTCTGGACACTCACCCAACCCCCACCTTTTCCTAGACCCCAGTGTCCTGTCATGATTTAGTTTGCTTTGATCTTTCTTCTCACCCTTGGCAAAACAGCTATGTCACTAGGGTTAGAGCTCAGGAGTAGCCTCTTCACAGCTATAATCCAGGCTATTGTTATTGAGTTTCAGGATGCTCCTTAAGTAGGCCATTGTTATATCTTTCCTGCTTGCTTCCTTTAACAGTCTCTTTTGATCTTAGTCCATGGCAGGTAATCCATCACAAACACAAACACCAAGAAATGCTGCATATTAAAAAAAAAAAAAAACAATCACTGATTTTCCCCAGTTCCTCACACATCCTCCAATATGGCATTTCTCTCCAAAACCATCCCCTTACTCTGAGATAATATTCATTTCTGAGTTAGTAACCAGTTTAAGTCTGATTTTTTTAACTTCTTAGGAGCCAGAAACAGTAGCTTTGCATCCCTGAAAAGGGAAGATTCCCAACTTTCACTGAAATATATATAGTACTTTTTTCCAGACCGTGAGGATTTAGAGATATCAAATCTGAGTATCAGATTAAAAACCAGTGTACAAAACTATTTTAGCTGAGTTTTTGAAGTTTCTAAAATTTTTCATTTTAGTTTTATCTTATACATTTAGATTCACGGGAAGTACAGCATTTCTAGTTTACATTCTAAGCATGTGCAATAGAACCAATAATGTTATAAAGTATTATCTACAGCTATTGTTCTAAAATATGTATCGTATACAGAAGATGTGATGGGGGGTATCTAGATTTTAATGGTGCTCAGTTGGAATGACATGAATGGGGCTTCATGACTTGTGAATAATGCAAGATCTTAAACTTAATGCATGGCTCTGACATTTATGCCATACATATCACTAAACAAAGAAGAAGTGGATATACATATGTATGTATTTATGTGTATCAGCAATAGCAGCACAAAAGTACCCATGCACAAAGAGGAAGATGAGAGGAAAAGAAAAGCAAAGAACCAAATCAATAAATAAAAGAGGTTTCAGAAAATCAACTGATTAAAATATTGAATCAAATTCATTTTAAAATAATACAAATATCACATCATGAATAGAGGGGGGAAAGGTTGTTTTGTTGTTTGTTGAACCTAAATTCCACTGATGCCAGGGTAATATCAGGAGCGAATTTGGCCCTTAGGATAAAGATCAGAATAGTTCAAATGTCTTAAGCACTTATCCCAGCCACTTCAGGTAGAAGGAAGCCAGGAGACTTCTTGTGCTTCCCCCTCACCCTGATTGGCCTGGAGTGGGGGAGCTGAAGAAGTCTTTCCCCTCCCTCCCCCACTCCGCTCCCTAGAGAGAAATACCAGCTATTTTAAAACAGTTGGCGTTCCCTCTAGGCACCGAGTGGGAGGAGACTTTGCGCGCTCTCCCTGCCCCAGGCCAATCAAGGCCTGGGGGCAGGGGAGCATGCAAAGTCTCCTTACCCCACAACAGCGTGCGCTGGATAGAGAGACACGCCAGCTGTTTTAAAACAGAGCGTGTGTCTCTCTAGCTGCTGCGTGCCCCTGGCAGGGCAGGGAAAGGACTCAAGAGACTTCGCGCACTCCCTGCCCCCAGGCCCTGATTGGCCTGGGGGTGGGGAGCATGCAAAGCTCCCTCCTTCCACCCCCACCAAAGGTACACAGCAGCTGGAGATAAAAGCCAGCTGTTTTTAAACAGCCGGCATATCTCTCTAGCTGCTGCATGCTATTGCGGGGGCAGGAAGACTTTGCGTGCTCCCCTGCTCCTAGGCCCTGATTGGCCTAGGGATAGGGGAGCAATAGAGCGGTCGCGGGCCAGATCCTCCAGCTTGGAGGGCCAGATCTGGCCCAAAGAGGGCCCTTTGCCCACCCCAACTTACCCTATAGGCAAAAAAGAGTATTTGTGGCATTATGCATCAGCAGAATGTATTCTGTAAATCTCAGTTGAAGAGACTCTTGTGAAACATGTTGTCCCAGTTCAACACTGGAAATACCATTTACACATGCAGACACTGATATTGAACAGCCTTGGCCTTCCTGTTCATCTCTGAAAATGAATACAAAGTGCATGAGAAATACATCTGTGCTGACTTGCTAGCATTTTATCCTCATTTGTCACAAGTGCAAATGATTGTATTATCACTGTCTTGTCCCCTGCTTCTGGCTCCCTCTGTATGTTATCAAACTTGCTTGGTATGTCCACAATAGCTCAGCCTTCTGGCCTACTCACACAATGAACCCCTTCCGGGGTAGCAGAAGAGTTCGGCACACTATTGGCTCTCACCAGGATCTCTAGCCCCATTTCTGGGACCTTTAAAACTCAGGCATCACATCAAGCTTTGCCCCCCTTCTCAGACACTTTCCAGTGGCTAGGTGGGAAACCCATGCTCACTTACCTCCAAGTCCCAAACTAGGGACCCTGTAACCAGCAGACAAATACCACTGCCTCCAGTTCACTGTTGCTATTCCTGGGGCTATTCCCGGTGTAACCATGTTCCCTTCACCTTAGGGTCACAGTAGTAAGGTTCTCTCATTGCTAAGGCCAGTAACCAGGCCATCAAGCTCCTCTAGACAGAGGGTAGCCCAGTTCCCCACCCGTCTGATTCTAGCCATGAACGGCCCTGCTCAGACCCAGCAGCTCCATTTATTTGATCCGGTTGCACTCTGATTCACTACATGGCTGCCGTCCGGGGAAGAGGTTTGGTAGGACTATGGGGTCTCCAGCAGATGGCCTCAAAGGGCCTCGAAGGGCTAGCACATTCAGTCACACTATCCATAACAGTATATTGTTGGAAGTGAAGCAAATTCCAGTGCTTTTACCTTATTATCCTTCCCCTGAAGGTCACCATTTAAGTCACCATAGTTGCCATTAGGAACTGCATTCCTATGATTGCTAACAAGGTGAAATACATTTTATTAAATAGTTGCAAGGGAAATGAAGAGGTAGGGTTCCAGGCCACACGACCGCTGAAGCTTTCTGCACAATTCAATAATTCTAATGGAGCCCAGTAAACAAAAATAAAAAGTGATTGGTGTGCATAACACACCACAGGGGAAATGCTGCAGGAATTAGCTTGTGTTGAGTTAGTTCATGTCCCCAAAGAGCTGCGTTTGAGCTGCTTGAAGCTGCTCACTCTGAGGGATTATCTCATTCAATCTGCTTTAATCACAACTAAATGCTTTCAATTGGTATATACACTGAGACAGAATTAGAGAATCACAAGCCTTCAAGATCCATGTGACAGGATTGGAGGGGAGGGAGGAAATACATAACATGGCTGAAGGAAAAATACCCTAAACCAATGTCCACTTTTTTCATTCACTGAAGACAATTTTGTGCTTGACACTCCACAAATGAATCTTAAACATTTGGCATATATGCAATGAGCTTGATTCACGACATTACTCCATTGAAATAATAATGAAGTTACACCAGCATAAAAATAGAGATGCACAGTGGTGAATTGAACCCAACTTGTGTTTCATTAGGATACTTCCTAGTGTGAGAGGGGGAGCTGGGACACAGTAGGAGGGGGACAACAGGGTGCATGTCCTTTGAATTTGGCAAGGAGTGGGAGTTTAAATTCTAAGCCATTTATGTCTTCTTCTTAGGAAAACGAATGTATTTCAAAGCATGATGAGTAAACTAAAACTTCAACATTTTAAGTCAGTGGTGATAGATATCTAGGAAATTTTCTCAAGAACCCATGAACACAATGCAATCTCAAGATTGAACAAGACTGATACCAAACTGTATTTTTTGTTTGTTTTTTACATGCAGGGAAAAAGTTGGCCAGGCACATCAAAGTGTAAAGTACAAACAGACTTAAAACAATATATTAGTTTCTTTGTAATCAGAAATCTGTACACACACACACACACACACACACACACAAACACACACACCCTTGGCTCTCTCTTACTTTGCCTTACAAAAATGGTCAAGTAGAATTAGGCCTAGATTGGGTGTAGTCTGCGGAGATGCACAGAAAGCTTTCTCCATACATTCATGGAATTTTATGTGATTAACTCCAATTATGATCTATACTAGTATCCTAATATCAATGGATTCTGAGGTCTAGGATAATCTTAGAAACATGGAAATAACCCTGTGGTTCAGGATCAAGCATCCATCAGATTTGTAAAGCTTTTTATTTGCGGGGGTAGGAGACAGAGAAAATTGAGACTTTGTTTATAGTTCCTTATATTCAAGGGGGAAGGACATCCTTTATCAGAGTTGCTGACTGGCACTATTAGATGGGGATCTTCAGCATTATTAAGTTGTCTGTGAAATTATACTTCTATTTTCCTTCATTCTTGATAGAAGAGATACATGTCCATAGAATGAAATTACATTCTCTTCCCTGCTTGCAATGTAGGTTTTATAATAAGATATATAGGAATGAGTGTAATATTGCAAGCTGTAGAAAATACAACCAACAAACTTCCTTTATATAGTCACTGTTAATATTTTCAATTTCCAGTGACTTATGTGAGTTCATAATTCCTGCCTTGACTTCATTACATGCCAACTATTTACAGTGTATGTGCCTACTTTCTAGGCAGATTGAATCCTTACTGTAAGCTCTCAGAAGAAATGAGATTACAAGATATAGGAACCTTAAGGATGTTGGCACTGTGTTGTCTACTTATTGTAAAGGAGTACATCTCTGGAAACTGATTTAATTGAGTTTGTAACCATGCAACCAAAATAATTTTAAGCATCGTTATGAGGTTTGTTAGCTAAATCAAAATTCAATGTTCTGAATTCAGTATTGAATCAAAATCTGGAAAAAGTAAAGTAACTGTAACTACTCACAAGAGCAGACAATTGTGGAAAGTATGGAGAATTTATTTTCTTTCTTTTGCTGCATATAATCATGCAATATTTGATTTTTAAAATCTCTACTGTTACTGACACTGTTTACAATAAGAATCTACTTGTATTTTGCAGACATTGTACTATAAAAAAAAAACCTTTTAGACTAAAGCGCAAAATGACTGTTTTTTGATATTAGGATACTAAAAACTACATTTCTGATATATATTAAAAACAATCTCTGAACATGGTTTTACATCAAAATATGCTTGCAAACAAGCTTCTGCCACTTTTCCAATAGAGGTGGATCTTCTGTTATTCTGTGTGGTAGTAGGTGTGACAAATACGTTCAGTGGAGACGTGCTGTGCATGCCACCGCATGAAATTTTAAATTCATGGGGGCAACATTTTGGGGGGGTTTTCTGTTCTTCACTAGGCCTTTTATGAACACACTAGTAGATTTTCCTGTACAGTGGCACTCACTGTGTAGTCATCATATTATACATTATGGTGTGTCTAGCTTGGAGGATTATAGTTATAGTGAGGGCAGGGGACAGACAGAGAGGGCAGGATCTGTTTACAAATTGCTAGCTACACCCCTGGCTAAATAACACTATTAAAACAGCATGCTGACAACACTGAATAGAAAAAAAATGGGGTTGGTGGCTTTTATGTATTATTATTAATTATTATTTATTATTTATTATTATTATTATTAGAATATGTCTGTATGTTCATTTATAATTATTACTGTTCTCAGCAGGGCAGCATACAGAATAATAACCTCTCAGCTGTGAAACTGCAGAGTTCAGACTCACCAATTTTAGTAACCATTTGTTGAACACAAAAAGCAATGGTATAGACTTTTCACCTTAGGATTCAGGCAACATGACGAAAGCTTTATGAATGTCCCCTTATAGAAGACTAGTTAATAGGGAAGATGCAACCAGGGAGTTGACAACCTCCTATACACATTGACTAGATTGACATTTGCTTAGCAGTAACAAGCTGCCATTGTGCGGTGCCATGGGGGCCCTTGGGTTTGATTTAAGAGTGCTGACACTGACTGCTTGTTGTTTCATATTTTAAAGCTGTCAGGGAGGCAACTTATGTCAGCATAAAATTATTTGATATCTCTAAATCATAAGAAAAGTATGAATCTATTGACAGGCCAGCTATAAACCAGAAATCAAATTGGTGACCTATTCAGTAGTGAGAAAACTGATAACTGAACAGTGCTCCAATGTAAAGGCATTCACACAAACAACAGCTACTCAACATTAAATTTGAATCCTCTGTTATTAATCTGACATCAAATGTGAATTGTATCAATATATACTTTCATTACTAAACTATTTCATAATTTTTTGTGCTATCCATGAAGTAGTTTCTGTGCCGGAATGCACTGCAGTTTGTCACATCTGCAATGAACTTCTTTTTGGCTTGTTTGATGGTAGTAATGTTTTCATTGCATATTGTATCTTTGTAAATGTAATTACTTATGTCTTACTAACAGCCTTTCAGAAAATTTAATGAAGAATGGAGGCTACTGAAGTAGAGAATACAATCACTAACTGGAACATTGAAAATACTTGTGACAGACACTGAATATGAATACCAAAAACCATAGTCATCATCCAGGCCTCTGGACTGAGTAGTCATTCTGGAAGACAAAATACCAATTATCTGCAATTTAAATGTTTCATGCTGTTAACACACCTTTCTCGTATATATTGCACAAAACAGGGAATATATGATAACCATCAGTGTCACCAAAATATTTTCCTAAGTATTCCTGACTCTTTAGAGGCCAGATTTAAAAATACCATTTTTTTCCACAAGATTGTCTGCTTTCAAACCACAGACTTCATTAGTAAAGGAGCTGAAAGATGCTTTTGCTGTAGTATAATAGGTACACTACTACAAAGACACATTTTTGGCTTTTAATGCTCTCAGCCTTTCGCAAGATGCAAATAAAACCAATTTTTAAAAAGTAAAAGCACTATAATTTATTTATATTTGGCAAAGGAGAAACACAAAAGCTTATTCTCACAAGTGCTCTGTGAAGAGCTGTGTAAGTAACTACTGCAATTTGTGTCTCTCCAGGGGCAAATGCATGGGAATCTAACGTCAGTACTGAAAAAAAGAGGAAGGAAGGCAAGAGAGAGACAGAGACAGAGTGAGAAGCCATGTCCCAGTTCAATTCTGTTTCTCTGCCATCTGTCACAATCACTGTCATTCCCAAAAGACTAGGTTTAGAAAGGCCACTACAACTAATGAGCACTGCAGAAAGGTAGACTCCTGAATCAAGGTACATATAAACATCCAAAAGCCACATAAACCTGGCAAAGCTGTTAATAACCCCACGACTACAGAAAGACAAAAGTCCAATGCTGTTGGTCCCTTTGGTGACTTATTTGTGCTGGCATTAAACTCTTAAGATTTTCATGTCTATATTTCTCACACACACACACACACACACACACACACACACACACACACACACACACACACACACACACACACACACACACACACACACACACACACACACACACACACACACACAGCTTACCAGAGTCTTCAGCACTTTAACTCTAAGAAACAAAAACACATGTATTTTCTGTTTGCTTGGGGAAATATCAAATGGTTTACCACTAAACCATTTCTGTGTATTTTAAACCTTTTAAGAGAAAACAAATATACTTTTAGGGTCATGATCAGAGTTGAATGAAATTTCACTTCATAACCTGACACAAAGTGAGGGGATTACAGCCCAAAATAAATCCATCCAATTTCAGTGTGAAAATAAAAAAAGAGTAAGTACATTAGGTGTAGGCCCTCCTCTAAACTCACAGGACTGACAACTCTCACAATAAAAACAACAAATGGTCTGGTAGCACTTTATAGACTCACAAAACATGTAGATGGTATCATGAGCTTTCGTGGGCACTGCCCACTTCTTCAGATGACCGGAGTTATGAATTGTCATGGCCACTTGATAAAAAAGGCTTTTCAGAGTCCACCGAAGTAAATGGAAAGACCCAAAATGTCTTCAGTAAAGTTTGGATAAGACCTAAGGTGACCAAGTAACCTTGTTCTCCAAAATGACTAAACATTATCTTCAGGGAATGTGTGATTACCAACTCCCACATTACAGCACAGGTCTGCTTCCATAACATGCACAAATAGAACACCAAATATAAGCATTTCAAACCGAACTCTGGGGAAATTTCCATCTTCACCTACACACTGCAGCTCAGATGTTTTCATTCAGAACAATAACAAATCCTTTCATTCCAAACCCTGACCAACCAACAAATGTCATCAGCAAAATCCAAGACCATACAAACAACCCTCCTAAACCTATGCCAAAGCAGAGCTTTGAAATCCTCCACCCACCCCGCCCGCCCCAAAAAAAGAGAGAGAGAGAGAGAGAGAGAGAAGTACCAGAAGCACCATGAAGTCCACAAACCACTTTGCTATTGATTTCAGTACCTTGCTTTCAATACTTTGCTATTGCTTTCAGTACCTACTATGGTGGTAGTTATCAGTATAAATATGATGATCAGAAAAACAGAACTCTATCATTAAATTAGTAAATACCCTTTAAATCTCACAGACATAAAGCTCCAACTTGGATTCAAGTTTTGGAGGGAAAGTTAAGTCAGTTCTGATTTTAAACAAAGTCTTGCCATTCTCTGATTTTGATACGATGACCACTATATAGCACCTAATGAAAGTGCATGCTGGTTTCTCCAGTTAAAACACACAGCCTCTCAACCACCTCTTTTCTCAAGTGGCCCCTTCTTTACTGTGAGTCAGCAAACCATACTCTCAGAAGTGCCACTCCAACTGGCATAAATGTAAGCACAGGGCCAAAGAATAATTGTAGTAGTCAGGGAAAGTTTGCATCATTGCCGAATACCAGCAAGCTTGTTGCAGCAGAGAAGTTAAAAACTTGACAGTAATAGTATGTATGGACCTCAGCAATAGGGATAGAGTGGACGGAGGCGTAGGGAAGAAGATAGGAGTTGAGTACGTGCTTCACCAAACTACATGAGAAAGTCTTGGAAGGAAGATATTATAACTGTGAAATGCTACTTTGGGTAATTTTGGGTGTACAATAAAAGATCAATAAAGACTGCACTTATTTACCAGTTAAATTTATACATACCATATATACTTAAATAAAAAGCAGATGCATATGCAGAAAACATTTGTAACCATGTTTATAATTGCTTTTTAAGATAATGCAATTCTGCAGACTGTTTTGCCCCCCAACATTAAATGCTAACATAATTTTCAGTACCTTCTTAATTGTGTCGTCTGAAAAATGACTTCATGCTTGCATCATTAACAGATTTTCTTACTGTATTTTGAAAAGTTACTTTACTTTTTCCAGTTAAGCTAAAATTTCATATAGTCATGAGATCAATGTAAGAAAATGCATTTATTTAAGCCAATACTTTTTTCACTGTTTAAATTTTTAGAGGAAATTATGCCACAGAGTCTTAGACACGTTTTCCTTAAAAACAGGCATAACTTAGGCAGCAACACACCTTACAGTGCTCCACTAACATGTCTTGAATTTCAAAGTAGCTACTCTAACAGTGAGAAAGTGACTCGGTCCACTGAGATGGCTAGTATACACCGCCAACTGTGATATCATATTTTGAGATATGGTCACCAGACAATAGATTTGAAAGACAAATCCAGTTCTTTTCAACTAGGCCCCCAATAACTGTGGGATCATAATCTTTGGTACCACCAATCCATTATTTATTATTCATATTGTGACAGCCATATTTGACAGTCTCTACAAATATGCATAAAGAAAAGAAGCTTCCCCTAAATATATTACAATTTAAAAATCATAGTTTACCAATGACCTTGATGAAATGCTCAGTATACTGAGTCACAAGGTCATATTTATGGGAATCCCCATATAAATTTCTCTACATTGTATTCAGGTGTAATTACAAAAATGTACATGTACAGGATGAGATAAATGTGGCAACACTTGCACAAAATCACACACAAAATACCATATTTTAAAATGTAATTCCTATTAACACACTTCTAATACACCATCTTTTCCCCAAAACAGACAACATTCAACAAGTATGATAATATGTTTGGGTCTATACTCTATCTAATTAAGTGCATAGTACCATAGGTCTGACATGACATTTCAGTTTATTTCTAAGAAAAAATTTGATAACTCATGAATGAGAAGATTGATGCTGTATAAGACCTAAGCCATCACATACTTGTACTTTCTCCACATAATTGTTGTTCTATTCTTCATATGCCCATTACATCTTTTGCAAGTTAAGCAATTCAGCTGGCTCTGTCACAACCTCACATGCCCTAAAAGAAACTGTTATGTTACTACCCTATTTCACAGGTCAACAGGTTTTGATGGCAAAATCAAGATACTGGCTGCGCAGCCAGTGGCTAATGCACGGCCAAATGACCAATTAACATAAAAAATATATCTCATCAGAAAGTACCTCTATGGTGCAGCATATTTTTAGAGATCAGAAATAACTTATATTTTAATCATATTTCTTCCTATATTTTAACCATTTAGGTGCTAGTGGGTGCTTCTTATAACAATGAATAATAAAATTATGCATCCATAAAACAAGTCCGGTACATAAAGTAGCAGTGACCATCCTAATGCTAAACATACAAATCAATAATCTTTTTATTACAAATAATTCACTATAAATAATACTTGTATAGCTAACACAATGTGCCTCAGCCCTCGACTACAGGAAGTGTTTGAAACATTCAACCTGATTAAACATTTAGAACAGCAGTTGGAGTATTTCCTCACTTGCCTACTGAAATTCCAAATATAGAGATTATGGGGGTAGTGTAAAGGGAGAAGTACTAGCCATTGTATTTAAGCAAATAACCATAGCTGACAATTAATTAGCCATCTAGTACTGAAACTATATTTTCTGAGTAAGCTGCTCTTTCAGCTTACAACGTTCTTCACCTTATACTTCATCTTCAGTCAATATTATAATCCAAATGATAACTAGTTTTACAAACAAGAATTGTGAAGTGTTGCCTAAGGAGAGCTATTACTAATACGGTCCAAAGTCATCTTTCAAGCACAACTGTATACCTCAAGGGCAGTATTGCTGCAGCTCAAGGAAGAAAGTTTCCGCATTGGCTCTCTAAATCATATTAGTAAATCAAGCCCAATCCAACAAAGACTTATGCTTGTACATAAGATAAACACATTAATTCAACTTGATAGTCCTTGCCTTTGTCAAGTCTTCTCACTCCTGCATTCTTGTTTGTTATAGCACAGTTAAGTGATCAGTTTGATCTGGGTCATGGGGACCCTGACATCAAAATGCTTAAACATGGGAAGAAGTAACTTAGTTTAGCTTCTCTCTCTCTCATTCTCCCTCTTTCTCCGCTGGTCACCTAAATAAAGCCCATGACATTTGCAATTACATCTGCTTCATTACTGACCAAATCTATTTTTTAAATTTGTAAATTGGCAGTTGTGCAGATAGACCAGCTAACTGTGCACTTGATCATTTGGCAAGTGGGATTTAAGTAGCCAAATATTGCCACTATAAGCTTTTTGTGCATTTTTATTGCCTTTCATCTAAATTAAGCCAGTTCCTCATCTACACTGATACATCTCCACTCCATTTTTTCCTGTTGTAAAACTCTTCTATTGGGTAAAAGGCCCAATCTTTTACCTGGCAGCACCCAAAAATTGATTTATTTTCATTATTTTTCTTCACCATTTGTGAGCACAACTGTACTACAGGAAGCATTTCCTAGCGCCTTTGATTCTTCTGTGTTGGCTAAATTTGTTATTTTGTTGTCCTGCACATGTTCAAAAAACCTCATCACAAGGATTTACTACTTTGTCCCAAACAATCACTTGCCAAGTATAGCACACTTCTTATTGCTGATTGAAAATAGTGCCATATAAGATTTTTAAAATATTGTTAAAATATTGACAGACTCGGATATATTGGTATTGCACAGGCTCTCTCATTTATTTAATTGAGAAAAATGCTGTGGTTACTTCAGTGCCTTGGCGGAAAACTGCAAATGAGGTAATTAAAAAACTGCAAAAGAGATAATTATGGGACTTCCATAATGAAACATTGCCAGTTTTACCAGAAGATTTGCAGAGAGCTAAATAAATACCAAAACTAGGGCAATTTTTCCTTTTTTGGATTAAAACTATGTGAACATGGTGGTTTAAGCAACAGTATTTTAGGCAACCAAAATATGCATAGTGCTTTCTAAAGCACCAAAATAATAATAAAAAAAGACAATAGCTACTCAAGTGATCCAATATCCTGAGTGACAGACACAGAGACAGAAGAAAACAAAATGCACAGAGGAACCCAGAGGAGGGAGTTACATTTTATGGATTTATTTCTGATACTTTGATCTTCTATAGTGAGGGGTTCAGAGTTCCCATGAGTCTCATATATTTCATGTTTTTGTATAAAAGTCCCCCTACCTGGAGTCAAGCGATTAGTAGACGATCTTTCATTTATTTATTAAGTTTCTAGTCCTTGTGATTGTGGAGGAAAGTTTGAAAATGTGACATCAGGGCACCCCCAAAGTTCAAAAACCCAGAAGCAAATTAAAATAATTTATTATTAATTATTATTATTATTATTATTATTATTAAAAGCTTGTGATTTTTAAGCTATTTTGTGATTTTAAACAGCTTGTCTCTTGATGATTTTTGAATATTTGAGGTTGGCAATACAGGTAATGCATTGATGGGGTGGAGAGGACATCCAGTGTAGGCTCTTTATGGAGAGAGAGATTATTATAGAAATTAATTATTATGAAGGAACTGACTAAAACCAACATGGGCCAGTGAGAGTCTTGGAGAGTCTTCCATGCATAAAGAGAAATACACAAGAAGGTACAGAGACAAGATAAGGAGAGAAAAAAATAGGTCACTGAAGCTGGCATTATCTGTGGAAGAGCGAAGTGAGGATGAAATAAGAGTCAAGATTGAGTATTTTCAAAAGTTTCTAATTAACTTAGAAGCCCACATCTCATTTTCAAAAGTGGCATAGCCACTTAGGAGCATAAGCTTGATTGACTTTCAGATCTCTTAAGCTAAGGTCTGAGATGTGGGCAGGGCAGATTCCAGTAGGGTTCTGAAAGCAAGAATGATACTTAAAATTTAACAATGGCCTCAAGAAATCACTGGAGGGACTGACTGGACAAAAGGAATTCTAAGATCTTGATTATGGGCACCATCATTTCTGACAGACTAGAGGTAAAGTATAAGTATTAGGGAAGGTAGACAAAAAGGATGATGCAACAGTCTAGCCTCAGTTGTTGATTCATTAATTCCATCCTATTATTTCTAATATAATTGCCACATCTACCGTGCTAAATAATTATGCAGTCTGCTTTCTTGGTACTGACACACTTCAAACAGTTGTAGACTGTTATCATGTCCTTCTTTCTTGTCACTTAGCTAAGCTATCCATATTTAACTCAATCACACTTCATCAATCATTCCCTCTGGCACCTTACATTTTGTTGCTATTTCCTGAACTCTCGCCAGTTTGTCAATATTTTTCTGGAACCAAACACAATTTTCCACATTCAGTTGCATTACAGCTATATAGGGTGAAAATATTACTTCCCTGTCCCATGATCAAAAGCCTCCTGAGCATCTATAGCCAAAAATATTCTGGGATTTCATACTCTCTTATTATGCCTAATGGGTAGTCCAATCTTACTATGCTCTGAAAAGTGACTCAGTACAAAATTGCAAGGGGGCGGAGGGGTTGAATTCCCACATCAAAACACATTCTAGTTCAGTGTATCTCTTCCTACCTAATAGCCCTGAAAACTCTACCTGGGACCTGAAAAGCAAACTATGTACTTTTCTTCTCATGCATCATCACCAAATACAGTTATAACTGTGTTAACCGCATTCTGTCCAATCAGATGCCCAAGTGTATTTTTTTTCCAGTGGGCCCTCCTACAGGAAAATTTATTATGACTCTCCTATAGGAAGTAAGTTAACAGTTTTATTCATGATATATGAGCATGAAAGCATTCCTAGACATTTCTGCATTCACTTCAATGGTCTTTGGATCAGACCTGTGCAGCTGTGTTCACTCTGCAATGTGAACTTGAATAAAAAGGAAGTTAGTAAGCAGGCCTAGTTCTGATTACACAAAAGAAGCAGTGCAGTTTTACTTAGCCATCTTTTTAGACGAGCAATACTATTTCAGTATATTTAAGCAATAGAGATACCACAGTCAATACCCATCCATTGAATATCTGACTTTAGATTATTTTTGGCCAGTTGAGCTAGTTTATATTTTTACATGCAGACGCTTTTGTTATATGTCCATGTTTTTACTGGTCAATCAGTATTAATTTCTTTCCTCACTGCTGTTTGCAACACATCCCTCTCCCATTTGGAATCATATGTGAATGTACTCAAAACTTTGTTTATTCTGTCTTCTGGACCCAGGATGAAGGTATTAAGATACACTAGACATAATACAAATCCCTGGTGTGTCCTACTAGACATAGTTCATAGGTGAGAGACCTTCTAATAATGGCCACTGGTAAAGAAGTAAGGGAACATTTGGAAAATCTGAACAATCACATCAGCTATGCATGCATATTAGGAGTGGAATTCTGGCCCGAGTGAAGTTAGTGAATACATTTGCTGGATTTATTTCTGATATTTTTGTCACAGGTCAGAGCTTCATCCTAGATTTTGAAAATAATTATGCTGTTATTTAAAAATACATGGAAAATTGGGGATTGTAAAGCAAATAACAGAATCAAAGGGTTAGAGCAGTATTTCTGAAAGTGGTCTGCAGACCCACTCTGAGCAAGCTGCTACTGGGCCACTCTGGTTTATTTACTTGCCGGCTCCGCAGCCATGGAGTCTTGTGGCTCCCACTGGCTGTAGTTTGCCAATTGCAGCCGAGGAGAGCTGGAGGAAGCAGCGGCCCGGGTCACACTGCTTCCCACGGCTCCTGTTGGCTGCAGTGAACTACAGCTAGGGTTGCCAGGTGTCCAGTATCCTACCGGACAGTCTGGTATTTGCGCCCTCTGCCTGGTAAAAAAAAATCAGACAATACCGGACACATGCAGTGTCCGGTATTCTCTGATTTTTCTGGTTGGGCACCGGACGGAAGCCTGACGTGGGCGGCCCCCCAACCCCGCCAGGCTTCTGACGCAACCAGAGGCTCCCAGCGGCAATCACGGTCCCGCCTCCCAGCTGGGACTCCTAGGCTGGGAGGCAAGGCCGCGATTGCCGCTGGGAGCCTCTGGTCGCATCAGCCACTCCCCCCGCCCCTGCTAGGCTTCTGCGCAATCACAGGCTCCCAGCGGCAATCGCGGCCCGCCTCCTAGCCTGGGAGTCCCAGCTGGGAGGCGGGGCCGCAATCACCCCTGGAAGCCTCTGGTCGCATCAGAAGCCTGGCGGGGGGAATGGCTGGGAGGCGGGGCACGATCAGGGGCTGGGAGCCTGTGATTGAGCAGAAGCCTGGTGGGGGCGGGTGGAGTAGCTGGGAGACGGGGTGTGATCGGGGGCTGGGAGCCTTCAGCTGGTTGCTTCTGGCCTAGGAGTGATGCTTTGGGGAGGAGAAGGAGAAGCCCTGTCCCTGAGTGCTGTTCAAGCAGGGTGTGGAGCCATAGTCTAGGACAGAAGCCCACAGGTGCTTTGTGGTTGGTTAGGCGCTTTCCATGGGCTCTCAGCCAAAACTGAGTGGGGTGGAATTCCTGCTTCTTTCCACTGGGACACCCAAAGACTTAGCTATGGGGAAGTCACCTTCCTACCCATGGTCGCCCCACCCTCCGCCCTGCCATTGTGTTGCCCTGGGGTCAGCCTCTCTGATTTGGGTAGCAGGCGGCTTGCTTTGCTGCTAGGGTTGCCAGCTGTCCGGTATTCACCTGGACAGTCCGGTATTTTCGGCTCCTGGCTGGTAAAAAAATTCAGAGAATACTGGACACCTAAGATGTCCGGTATTTTCTGAATTTTTCCCCAGCCAGGAGGCGAAAATGCCGGGCACCTGGCAACCCTACAAAAACTCAGCGCCCAGCCTCCCCCCTGGCTCCCAACAGCCCCTGCCTCCCGACCCCAGCCACCATGCTTACCTGGTTCCCCAAGGCTGCCGGCACAAAATGGCTGCCGGCCAAAAGACCTACGGGGAAGCAGTGCTTTCCCCTGGGTCTTAGTGCTCAACCGCTCCCCGTTCCTATCCCTGCACTCACTCTTAAAGGGGACATGCTGTTTTATTTTAATTTTTTTGGCTTAATAAGTCCTTGGGATCCCCCCCCGCCTTTTTTTTTTTTTTGCTCAACAAATTTTTTCCTAGATTTTTTTTTGGTGGGGGGGTGTTCGGTATTTTTTGTTTCAACCATCTGATAACCCTAACTACTGCCAATGGGAGCTTGTGGCTACAGAGCTGGTAAGTAAACCAACTGGAGCGGTCCAGTTGCAGCTTGCTCAGATCATTTTGAGAAACACTGGGTTAGAGGAGACCACAAGAATCAAAAGATTAACCTCACATACTTTCAGGAACTGTCAGCCTTCAGCCCTGATCCACATAGCTTTTAGGAAATAGTAAGTGCTAACCTGCCACCCAGTGACCTACTAGTTTAATCCCCTAGAAAAATGCAGGATTTGCTGGATCTAAAAGCATGATCTAATGGTGAAAGTAACTTAAAATTTCTTACAAATACAGGCTAGACATCTCTTACCTGGCACCCTTGGGACCTGACCAGTCCCAAACAAGAGAATTTGCCGGACTAGAGATGGTTCCCTGCCACAGCCCCCCAGCCACAGACTCTGCCAGCTTGGGGGAAGGAGAGAGGCGGGGGGACTCCCTTCAGCCTCTGCCAGGCTGCCTGCCAGGCTCCAGCAGCCCACGCTGCCATGGGCTCCAGTCCCGTGCTACCACGGGATGCCAGAGGCTGGCTCTGGCTCTGGCTGGGCTTCCAGGGGCTCAGGCTCCGGTCCCAGCCCCACTGCTGCCTGCAGGCTCTGGCCCCACTTCCACGGGGCTGCTACCAGATCCAGCCTTGGTCCCACTTCCACGGGATCTCCGAGGCTCTGATCCCGGCCACACGCTACCATGGGCTGTTGCCAACCAGCTCCTGTGATGCCAGGGGCTGCCCCAAACCAGTCCCAGTACTGCAGGCTGTAGGAGGCTGCTGTCAGCTCCTGCCCCATCCCACTGCTTCATTCTGGCCCTACTGGATTGCACTCCTGCCACTAGGCTACTGGGGTTCTCTGATCAAGGAACATCCGTGCTGCCAGACCAGAAAATTCCGGTTTTGGGAGGTGCAACCTGTACTGTCCTAGTGCAGCCTGCGTCCCTGCCAGCTCTTTAAACAGCTCCCTGCTGGCTTTTGCCGCAGCTCAGCCAGTTCTTGCTAGATCTGCACACCAGGGTGCATCCACCTACTTTCTCTTCTGGATGGGACAAAAGTGAAAGTTGTACTGGATTTGAAAAAGGAAAGAAGATTCTGGTGATTGTTCTTATTATTAACGGTGTTTTCAAATACTACCATGGATAACCTTCCCGACCTCACAAGAGATGCAGGGGCAGAGGGCAGAGAATGCCAGACTTACAAAAGATAAAAAGCATCAGTAATAATTAGCATGAGTATAGAAAATAAAAGTCTTTCCTAATACATATTTTTTTGTTCTGAGAGACAAAGAATTTTTAAAATGGATGACTGAAAAGTGATAGATGAATGCATATCAAATCCTTTGATACAATGTTAATGTTAATATTTTATATTAATATCAAAGGTTTAAACAGACAGGAAGACTTATTGTTTGCAGGAAATCCTGTGAACCAAAATTATAGAGTATTGGGAATAATTATGTTTTACATAACAATCTACTCCCTTGAAATAACTAGCAATAGAGTTTGCTAAATTCGGTCTCATCATTATTATAATTTCTATTGCAATAGTTCCTAAAAGTTCCAATCAGGCTCATACCTGTTTGCGCTAGGTCACGTAGTAACACAGAGTAAGTCACAATGAGCTGGCCAGAGAGTTTATAGTCTAAATAGGCTGAAC
Organism: Rafetus swinhoei; assembly: GCA_019425775.1. NCBI lineage: Eukaryota > Metazoa > Chordata > Testudines > Trionychidae > Rafetus > Rafetus swinhoei. The sequence goes on along the minus strand of CM033437.1, from coordinate 179,762,810 downwards.
TGACAATATGCAAACCAATTTTTTAATAAGTATTAAAATGACCCAGCCCAGGGCATCTCATCTTCTATCCCACTGCCCAGTTATCCTGCTAAACCACTGCTGCCCCATTGTATTTTCTTTCTATCATAATGATCTCTTAGGGGGAAAAAATGAAGGTAAAAAAAGAAAGGCAGTCAAATGATACCCATTTTAGTGAATCTAAAACTACCAAAGGTCATCCCCATCCCAGAAACACAGTCCATGTATGGTTTTTGTGACTTTCCCCCATATGGAGTTATGTGTGACACAAAGCTAACTCCAAAAGCGTTTTGGGAAGCAGATGGGGGGCCTTTTTTTGACAAATCCTACCCAACTATCACTGGGGCTATGCCTAGACTGCCGCAATTTGCGTACCTTTTTCCAATAGTTTTGTCGGAAGAGGTTTTTCTGAAATTTGGCCCATCTACACTGGGCCAAATTTCAGAAAATCCTCCTCTCGTGGAAGAGCCCTTCTTCATCATGGCATGAGGAAGACAGGGCTTCCGAAAGAGAATGTCTGCTCTTCCACAAAAAATGTCGGGAAGGCAGATGCGTTCCCTGTATGTGGCAGAGTTTTTCCATGATACCGTAGTCTAGACATAGCCTGGGTGGCTCCTGCTGCTCTCTCCTCTGGGTGTGGATTAGGGGAGCAGAGGTGCACTCCAGTTGTATCTTCTGGGGTAGGGGCAGAAAGTACAACATGATCTCTGGTGTAATTTTGTTCCTGCCTAACAGACTTTTGTGAGACATAAATTTAAGCTGCTATAGAAATGTGATGTACATTTCCACAAGAAAGAAATATAAAAATATGAGACAGCTAATTCTACTTTATTAGTTTCTGAGAAGAAGACTGCCACTTTGTCTACGGTAATTTTTTTAAGGAGTTCATGAATTTCTTTCATTTTTCAAAAAAGCCAGATCTCATTTATTAGCTTACTTACAATCCAATTCTTACTGGTTTAATAAGCCAGGTGGTTTTTTTGTTCAGTTTTGTTTGTTCGTTTGTTTGCCCAGTGAACAATTCATGAAAGAACTCTTTGGCCTACTGAGAATATTTTAATTGCTTGTTACTAGGTGTTTGTCCTTGAAACAACATAACAGAAGCTTAACAGTGCATTCTGAACAATATAAAACAATCTTTAAAAAATAAGTTTAAAAAGTTACTTTAAAAGAAATAAATGTTATTTTGCTAAAATTGTACAGTCTAAGCAATACAGAAAGTCTAATTTGCTGTGAAATATACTTCCTTTACATTTCATCTGTATGTTGAACATACAATTTCATATAATTATATATATATGGGGGAAGTTACCGCAATATTATTTTATGAGAGAGACAACTGTTCAGTGGTTAGAGAAAAGGAATTAACACTTTTGTGTAATATCACAAGTTCTGCCACAAATTTTCATGATGGTGGATATATCTAGTAGCTAATATATCCCACCCTCATATCTCAGTTTCAACTATCTGTAAAATTGGGATAGTATGTTCCAACCTAACAGAGTTACTTTGACATTGTTTATAAAGCACTTTGAGATACTCATGTGCAAAGTACCATATAACTGCAAAGCATCATTATTATTCAAAATAAAATTCTATGTACACAAGCAAAACTAAGCAGGCAATTTACATCCTTATATACAATTGTTTGAAAATGTTTTCCTATTTTTATATGACTTGAATTCCCACATTACTGGAGCAAGGTAAAATAGAGCACTTAGTTTATTCCTGTGATCCTAATTCATTTGCAGATGGCTACTTTTTGTTTTTATTTCAAGTTATAGCAATAATGAAGAATATGGATTTTGCCTGCCAACCTTCACTGCATATAATGTAAACCATTTTCTTCATAAAAAGTGCACTTCTTTTTAGGGGCTTTGGAATATTCTTCCTAATATTTTACAAGTCATTAGTATGTTGCATATAACTTTTACAGGAAAGTGTGGGCAGGGGTGGGGTGGGTTGTTGGGATCGAGTGGGAAGAGTTATTGCTTCCACATCTTAAGTTACTTCCATGTGCTGTTTAGCGAACTTTCACATTTCAAAATAGCTTCTGTTGCAACTTGAGAGTTTTGCCCTTGCAACATGAGAAATCCCAAATATCTAACAGGAACTGAAGGGAAACAATATAAAGGTGTTGAATTTTAAACAATTCTGTGTTCAATGTCACGCTGAGCTGCAGCTTTAAGATTTTTCAAAATGTTTGTGCCATATGCTTTAATTTAATCTTGATAGTGTACCTTGAACCTTTGTGAATTCACTGTACTGAACTGACTGCTTCATGGCTAAAAGATAAGAAAAAAAATCTGTATTATCCGAGCCCCATAAAATAAATCCTACTGTCCTTTACTTCCCACCTGAGAACTCCAACCAGCTCGGTGGTGTCTCTGAGTCTGGATAAACTACTGTACTTGAATGTGCTAAAAATTTACAGGTGTGCAGCCTTTGCTTTTACCAGATTTATACACAAAGCTTGGAATGGGGGAAAATCACTTATTTGAAAGAAGATTAGGAAAAGATGGCTGATCAGCAGAAAAGGAAAACAAACAATAAAAAAAAAATCACTTAAAATATTTAAATCATAGATGTAAGCCTTTCTTGTTATATAACTGTGCAAAGGTTTCCAAGTGGTCAAAATGTGAAATAAGGAGGAACCGCACAGTACAATTTAGTGACATTTTTTGTGAGCCAGCAAGTAACCAGGAATGATACAAACCACCCAGCTTTTACGAGTCGGAGTGCCAATTCTGGTTGGACATATTCCTGGAGATTTAATCACATGACATAATCTTTAATTAATGATTAATATTTAATTCTTGGAGACTCGAGGCCAATCCTAGAACTCTGGCAACCCTACTTACAAGTTTCAATCCGAGTTCTAATTGGGAATCAAAATGTGACACCACACCAGCAGCTATCCTTACAAATGAAAGTAGTTCATGTCTGTTGATAAACCTGTCCTGTTATTTCTCTTGGGCAGCAACTGCTGTAAATGAACACGTGGCTATGTAAGTCAATTAAATATATTCCCCAACAGGGGTCTCTGTTAAGCAATAAAAACTACCAAAAGGGGACCAAAAAGTGAAAAAATAAAATTATGTTTTAAAAATCAGATAGTTAAACCTTTAAACAACTTACTATAATATATATTTAATATAGTATGTCTAACTCTCATATATCTGAAGAACTGAAGTATTAGAAATGCTTACCTGTGACCCCACACTCCTTATAGATACAGTCTCTTCCTACTACAACATATATACACACACATAAATATGCTCAGTCTAAAAGAACAGTTTTCAACCCTCCAATAAAAGTCTTACATGCAATATTTATCACACTGCTATGCGACCAGAGATCAAATTTTCTAATACAAATAAAGTGAAAATGGTTCTTCCAATTTGAAGCCCATAAAACACTTATTAAAGATAAAAGCAAGTTATTTGGCTATACTGGACTCTGCAAGATGCAGTCTGTGCAACAAAATGAAATAGAAATTTCCGTGATGGAAAATCATCCTCTTTCCCTCTTGATAGTATAATAACCTTTTAAATCATGTTTGACATTTGTAAGTTGAGTGAGCTGGCAGCCCTGTAAAATCTATGTGGTAATATATGTGGTAAACCCTTTCTGGCACAGTAATCTCATTGCTTTGTCTAATGGCTCTCACTTCATGTGGCCTACATGTCCCCAAGAGACTTATTTGACTCTGCCTTTCCTGAGCCACTGGTTGCTAATGCTCCTTATTATGAAGAAAGCAGGAAAGTGCCTGGAGGCAATGGTTTCTCAGCCAGTGGAACAACCACAAGCCAACCTTCTGTTGAGCTCCCCCGCCCCCCAGCCCCGCTTCCTAAAGACCATAAAATATGCACATGTGTTATAAAGGGAGTTCTTTGTACTAACCCCCCACCCCACATACACCAATTTAACAGCACTATTTACCCTGCTCCAGTTGCTAATCTGACAAGCTCCATCTGCTAAGCAGACCTTTTATCTTCTCATCACCCCAAGTCTCTGAAGGAAAGTGGACACTAGTGGCATATGTCCACTGCTGGTCCTTATGTTTAATGAGGTACACTATTTAGAGGTCTCACTAAGACACCTTAGAGACATGTTACATCAAGTTGGGTCAGGAAGGAATGTGAGGAAATAATGTCCACCACTGTATTTTTCTCTTTTTCAGAAAGCCAGTTGACCTGCACATACAGCTAGACAACAAACTGTGCAGGACAGTGTTGTAAACTCTCCAACAATTCACATGTCTACATGTGATTTAATCTGTTTAATATGATTCAAATTTGCCTAAATGTTTCTTTAGCAATGGTCCAGCCTTCATCTAATTACCTATTAGAACATTCTTTAAATTTACTAATAAATCCTCAACTGATTTAAGGGGTAAAATAAATGACTAAATTTGAAGTCAGGCTCTGTGCTACTCATGTAGCAAACTGTACCTCAGTAATGTTATGAAAATTATTAAATATTAAATTCATTAATATTTGTGAGGCACTCACAGGTGATGGGCTATTGGGTTCACAATAGTATCTAGGGAAACAAAAACCTTCATTTTAATTGAAGTTACTATTTGGGGCACCCCCATACTGTCCAGATAGAGATAGATGCTCTAGCCTGCCATACATACTTTACATATTTGCTGATGGATTTATTGTGTATTAGATATTAGACAGTGGGCCTGAACTGAGTCCGTCCCACCCCAAAAAAATAAATAAATCAAAATTACAGACTATCCATGTTCCTTTGTATTGGATCCCAAACACGAATTAAACCCAGTGGTGAAATAAGGTTTTTTTTAAATAAAAAACGCAGTCATCAAAACTAGCTGAAAGGTCACTCCATTACACAACAGTCTTACAGCTGAGGCTTCAAAACATTTTATTTATGTATTTATATTTTTAATTTCCAAGAGATGTTTTCTTAAACTCTAGACATTAATCCACATACTGAGATTTCCTCAAGCTTCTGAAATTTCTTGATCTTAATTAGTGCTTCAGGGTGTGTCTAGACTATACCTCTCTGTCGACAGAGAGATGTAGATTAGGCACATTGAAATTGCTAATGAAGCAGGGATTTAACTATCCCGTTCCTCAGTAGTAGGGCTCGCCAAGTGGCAGCGAGCCCTGCTCGCCAGCCACGCAGAAGTGCACGCTGCGCATGCACAGACCGCGCTGCGCATGCGCTGAGTGCGCTGCGCGGCCCCGCTGTCTTAAAATCTACTCGCCATGGGCGAGTAGATTGAATCATTTGTCGAGCCCTGCTCATTAGCATAAACATGGCCACCGCTTTTTTTTGAAACGGAGTTTTTTCTAAAAAAACGGCAGTCTAGACGTGGATCTGTCGAAAATAAGGCCTTTTTCGACAGATCCTGTAAACCTCATTTTTTGATGAGGTTTACAGGATCTGTCGAAAAAGGCTTTATTTTCAATAGATCAGCGTCTAGACTGCCTTTTTTTCCAAAAACCTTCCGTTTCGAAGAAAAAGCAGCAGCCATGTTTATCTAATGAGGCGCGGGATATTTAAATCCCTGCTTCATTAGCAATTTTGATGTGCTTGCTTTGCACCCCTCTGTCGACAGAGGGATGCAGTCTAGACGTAGCCTCAAGTGTGGGCACTAAGGCCCCATGGTGACAAAGGGCATCGACACACCGCAAGTCATCCATTTCTCCATGGCAGCCAACCATCAAAAAGGCAGTTTAGTAGAAAGCTTACATGGGGACAAATTTCCATCCAACTTTAAAACAAGTATTTTGAAACTGCCTGACACTAAGCATGCCCAGTATCAAATGGGAGATGGAATCAGCACTTTCCCTAGCAGACAGATGGATGCCACACTAGGTCATCAAAGAATTTGCAGGTCAAGACTTCTCATTTTGTTCCACTGAACTGCATAGGACACATTTAATGCATATTTCCCATTACAGTATAAATGTATGCTATTATATTTGCCCCGCCTCCCCAATCTCTACCTTCAGAATTTACCCTAATTTATCCTCATATTTACTCAATCTATGTCATAGGCTCAGTACTCTCTAGTAAAATTAACTTAAGACGTCACTCCTTTAGACAGCATTGATTATCCTTAAGTAATTGGCCAGGGAGATGCCATCATGAGAGCCATCTTCTCAGTCATTTCAATGTCCCCTCATGGGATCCTCAGAATTATCTAGTCGCCACACTTTGTCATGAAATTGTTCTTGGTAGCAAAAATAAAAAAGAAGATGCTGGAGAACAGGGTAGGTCCATAGTACCCATCTACTGCCTACAATCACCACATACTTCCCAGTGCCCCCCAGGTACCCTGTCTGTCACCTGCTCTGTTCAGGCCTTCTAAACGCCACAGAACCCTCCTCTCCTGGAAGTCACACTCATCCTGAGTAGGAGGAAGAGAGCAGGGGCAGTTTCACCCTTCATAAATTCACATTGATTTCTGCTGACGTTTTTTCTGCTCAGATACCTCACAATCCCTGACATCTTTGACTTTCCCCCTCACTTCTCTTCCTCCTGCCTCCAGTTCACCACTCCCTCTTACTCCATTTTGTGCTATTCCACTACTTTGCCAACACTTCTGACTCTAACCCAGTATCCTGCTCCCATTCCTCTGAACACTCTGGCTGCGTCTAGACTGGCATGATTTTGCGCAAAAGCAACCGCTTTTGCGCAAAATCTTGCCGCCTGTCTACACTGGCCGCGAGTATTTGCGCAAGAATACTGACTTTGTAATGTACAAAATCAGTGGTTCTTGCGCAAATATTCCGACGCTCCCGCTCAGGGATAAGCCCTCTTGCGCTGAGGGCCAGTGTAGACAGCCACGTTAATTTCTTGCGCAAGAAAGCCCGATGGCTAAAATGGCCATCTTTCTTCGCAAGCGTCTACACTGGCACGGATGCTTTTGCGCAAAGCAAATCTTTTGCGCAAAGGCACATGCCAGTATAGACGCTCTCTTGCACAAATACTTTTAACGGAAAAACTTTTCCATTAAAAGTATTTGCGCAAAATCATGCCAGTCTAGATGCAGCCCTTCAGTATTACTTGCACTCCCTCAGTGTCCTCCTGCTCCTGACAGTCCCTCTGAATGTACTTCACTTTCTCCGGCACTTTTATTACTATCCCCTTAATACTCTTAAATTCTCCCATACTTGCTCATTCTGCCTTCCATATCCCTCTCAGCCTTCTTCTGACCATCCTCATATGGACCTCTACAGCTTCTTAAAGTGGCAGTCATTTTTTCTGACAGCAGCCAGGCTTCAATCCCATGCAAAATAATAGGTCTTGGACACAGCTGAATGGCAGGTCACTTTGAATTTAGGAAAATCGTGGCTATCTTGCTTGGCTTCAGCTCTATGAAAAGTCATTGAGGATGGTGACCATTTTGAATACGGGAAGAAACTCACATGATGGAAGGCAAGAAGAGAGAGATCACATAAAATACCTCAGAGAATATTATCAGACTAATGATAAAATCATGAGAGTTAATAGTAGAGTTAGAATCATATAAAGACAGTGAAAAGTACATCCTGTCTTTAAGAGATTATAATCAAAATAGTCAGAAAAGGAAGCATCATTATCCACATTTTGCATAGTCCCTAGTAATCGCTGTAGTACTTCCCTATAGCACTTGTCCAGTTGACTAACCAACAACTTCTTCCTCATCCATAACTGTGTGTAGTTTTTTGGGGAAAGAAGGATAATAACTGTGGCATATTGTATTCTAGTAAACTCCTCTTCCCTCTCCAGCATTTTCACAGGCCAACCCTCATACTCATCCTGTTCCTCATACTTCATTAATAATATTACCCCTTGCCATAGCCATGGCACATAGGTAACTAATGAAAAAAGACATACAAAGGTAGATGACTCTAATCTTGACAAACAGGGCTGCACATAGAAATGAATAATGATGGTAGTGAATGTATGAGAAGAGCACAGCCTCATTAAGCCAGAATAACAATAGGCCCTTTGTTCTGTTGTTTAACTCAATGAAAAGCTTTCACCTTTCCAGAAATTAAAGTGAAAATGTTTGTTAGTTGTAATATATTCCATAGTGAACACTTGATCCCAGTCATAAAACTGCCAAACAATTTGTCATGACCAGTAGTCTGTGCATTGCTTTGCTCAGGAAAGGCTTTGCACATTAGAAAGCCATCTAAAAAAACAGCAATGAAATACATTGGTAAAGCTATCTGACAAAGTTTGTACATTGTCTTGCCTGTGTCATATCACAGTACCACCAGTTCCTGAAACGTCAAATTTACCCAGACACTTGAAAAAAAAAAAAAGAACTTGCAACAAAATTTATGGCCTCTCTCTGAACCACAGGCTGAAGCTTTAATCATATTTACACTTCACAGAAAATCTCAAACCTATAAGCTTCGTTCATTCACCTAATATGGTAAATCATCCCAGTTCTTTTCCCACATCTGCTTGCCAGGCTCCCAAATTACGTAGAAATTTGAAATACTAAAACAAAAATATTAAACTAGAAGCTTATTTGACAGAGTATCCATCCCACCACAGGGAAGATTTCAGGTAACAATTTAGTCACGGGTCCAGTATTTGCAAGAATGGCTTTATGATTTTCAACACAAAAAGCAAAAGTGGGGTCCAGGCAACCAGAAGAGGGAAAAAATAGATTTTAATTTCTTCTTTTGTTTGTGTTGCTGGAGGAGATATGGGACTCTAGAAACATGAAGACTTCTCTCCGCGTAGCCTGGCTGCTCAGGATGAGGCGAGGAGAGCCCATCAACTTCAGAATTTTAAGTATGCGCAGCCCTAAGCAACTTCTTGCTTTGTTTACCTTAATGAATACTCAGGTTATAAACCCTTATGAAAAATAGTTGTATACTGCTCCATCACTGCTATCACAGGCTTCTAGATATACATAAATACAGTGAGTTAAATAATGACCTAGAAGAACTGGAGTTTTCTCTCAATCTCTCTGTACACTCACTAATATTCATTCACAGGAATTCTCTTAAAACACACACTTTGTTAATGTCATTATTTAGAAGAAGATGTGATTACATTTGTGTCTGGTGCACTTAGTACAAAACTTGCTCCATTTAGCATTTCCTGTGCTGATTGTTCACAGAGGGTGTCAAGACCAGTGGCTGTCACATGGTCAAACAAGGAAAACAGCACAACAAGGCACATTAATTAGTATAGCATAAGCACAGCAATAATGAACTCTAATTGCCTTGCAGTGGCAGTTACCATAAGGCACAAGCCCCATTCTAGCCCTGCACCTGTGGTTATGCCTAGAAGGTACAGTCTAAGCCAAACATAGGCTTCCAATAAATGCATAAATTAAAGGTGTTGGTTTATTTGTCAAGCAGTGCACAAGTGCAACAGTGCCTTTGCCACCCTGATGTTTTAATCTTATCACTACTGTCTGCACAACACATATATTTATATATATAAACAATATTTCTGATGCTCTGCCATTTGAACCAGCTCCCACAACAGTAGAAACAATTTCATGGTTGGCCAGTTTTGTAGTCGGGTATTTGATCCTACTATTATTGAAAGAAAAAAAAGATCAACATAAAATATATTAAAAGAGCTTTCTGAGACATTAAATTAGAGCCAAAATCTGCAGAAGTTAATAGCTTGTCAGAAAACAATTACCGGATATCAAAATATTTACTTTTAATCTAATTCTGGAAGATTCAATGTTGGAATGACAATACCTTAACTAAAAGCCCATTCTCTACACAACAATGCAAGCGAGCCTTAATGAAATAAACAGGTTGCATAGCATTACTTAACCAGTTTAGCTCACATTTATGTTAATTTCAAGGGGAGACTTTTCTCTGAACACTGACTGGCTATAAATTATGCTGAATTATGCCACAGTGCAAGGTAGTGCGGGGAGGGGTGGGGGGGGGAATGGCTTACTATCTGCAAAGGATGAACTGAGACATCAAAGCTCTTCCTCACCACATCTCAACTGCAGTCTCTTTTAACATGACACTCCAAAGTACTGACAAGATAGCAAAATCTGTGAAAGTCTCAATTGGAAAGACTCTCTCTGCAAATGCTTCTCTCCCAAGAGAAAAACAGCATGTCTACCTTTGGCTCCTTACTTCCCACCTCCTAAACTCCCTATGCACATTTCCATCACAATAGGTTTTGTTGTTATTCGGAAACCTCAGATTTCCTTAAACTCCTTTGAAGGATGATTGCATTTGCATTATCACTTTATATGCTAACAGTTTAGCTTTACTTGGAGACCATTATTCCATGAAGTTCTCTATCTCAGATATTTTAAAAAGATGCCTATCATCTTTGGTATACGCTGGAGAAGAAAATTTCAACTTGCTGGTACCTAAGCAAGTGCAAATGACAAAATCTGACCCATTATCAGAAGGTTAAATTACTTGGTGAATTACATCCAGCAAATAATCAGCTCCTCTCTTTTTTATACCAATGAAAGGGAAGAGCTCATTACTGTCTGTTCTATCCACACGTGATGAAGAAATTATGTCCCTTATTCCCCACATTATATAGCAAACTCATTTTAATAGTTACAAATATTTTATCTTTAATTATACAAGCAACAATTTACTACAAGTGGGCATTTTACCTAGTGTCTTTGAAGATAAGAGTAATTCATGTAAAATCAGTAAAGAAGTCACTGGCTAAGGTGCAGTGCAAAACACCAGGTACAAAAATCTTGAAATAATTATGTTTCGTAAGCATCTTTCTGTTGTTTACTAGCCTCTCCAGGGAATAGATGCCTGTTAGCAGCAGCATCCTAAACATATCCCATGTGTTTTCCTTGAAGAATAGCAAGCAATTGTGTGACAGTTTAATTCCATTAAGTTAAAATACATAACACTCATTTTATTTTAGAGGGGTATTTTTTGCAACCACTGAGATAAAATATATAAAGAAAAACAAGAATGAAGCCATTTCCACTGAATTCCTATCACTGTCTAATAACTGGAAGCATTTTAGGGTATACAACCTGCTCCTTTGGCGATTCAAGCCAAAATCAGTACTCTTTAACCACTCTGCAGTGAAGAATATGAGCATAATAGACTAAATATTTACTACAGTTTCATACAGTGAAAGTTAAATGAAGCCACTTGGAAGGATACAGTCAAATACTATATTTTAAACCTTGGGAAACTCGAATTTGACAAATTTTAGCTGTATTTTTTTCATTAAAGAAGCATGGAAGTGAATAAGCCTTAAGACTAAATTGCCCTACTATCCTCAGAGAGGTCAATCCTTTTACATTTGAATGAAAGTACTCTGCAAATGTGGGAGTCTAGTAAAGTGTACTATTTTGTCATAGTATAGAGAGATGGATTTATGTTCACAATGTCTCCCATACTGAACATTAAAAGAACAAAGACACTTTTTTAAAAAATAAATTTTATTCCCTTCTCCATTGTTTTCCTTTAATTATTACCAACTTTAAATGTTCAACTAACAGGCAGCAGCATCAGTCAGTCTCTCTCCTCCTCCCCCAAAATAATGAGACTTTTAAAAAATACATTTAGTATTCTTTTTATTTTCCTTTTGACCTGTGAGCCTTAGAGTACACTTTGGTCACATCTTCAATCTTTTCCCCATAACCACGAGGGAATGAAATGTGAGATTCTTGCCTAATCGCAGGCCTCCAGGAGTTGGGACTTTAGGAAAACAAAATACCATGAAATTAATGATCAAATCACAAGAGGTGTCAACACTCTTTTCTGAGAGGTTGAAAAGTGCTTTTCTCCCTTTAATGTTGACCTTTCTTCATTTAATAAATATTACACTGTGACATTAGACTTCTGTTAAATCTGAAGACCTTGTCGAATTACAATATTTCAGTACCTATCCAACATAAGGTTAGAGTCAAAACACATTAACTGTGACTATTTAAACTAAAACCCAACCCATTAAGGGTATTTTAGCAAATTTCTGACATTAGCTATGGACAAAACTATTGACAACCACAGCATTTACCCAGGATGAAAAAAATATAGCAATTGTGTTTAATTATTGGGGGGGGGGCGGGACGGTGAACCAGGATTCCAAAATGTTATTCCCCCTTCTGCTACTGATTCTGTGTGTGACTTAGGGCAAGTCACTTAATCATTATGTGCCATCTTCAACTCCCCTTAACTATCAGAATAATACTTATGTCACCAGTGTATTGGATATTTAAATAAATGACATTTCAGAGATACTTTCATGTAAGGTGCTATATACGGGCCTGGTGCAAAATCTTTTGAAGTCAATGGGAGCCTTTTTTTATTTACAATAAATGTGGGTAAGCCACGGCCAGTGGGCTGAATCCGGGTCCAGGCCACAGCCACCTCACCAGGACCCTTACCACAGAGCAGCTCACACTGCTTTAAATGGCTGGCTGCTCTTTTTTCTGGATGCTGAGGGAGGCTTCTTCGCATGCTGCCCGTGCCCCCAGTAAAATCTCTAAACTCTCATTGGCCAGTTTCTGGTCAATAGGAGATGAGAAATTTTGCTGGGGCAGGGACAGCATGCAAAGCCTCTCTCTCTCTTCCTCCCCCTGTGCTAGGAGGGCCCCCAGAGCCACATGGAGAAGCCAGCCATTTTGAGCAGCCTGGAGCTACAGCAGACAGGCAGGGAGCCTGCCTCAGGTTCCTGCAGGGCTGCTGGTTGGTAGCTGCATAGATGCCTCCCAGACAGAACTGCCTCTAGCATTCCACTCCTTCTCTCCCCCCAACTACCTGCCCCCGGCTATCACCCTCTTCTGCCCCAGGTCACCACCCAAACCCTCTGTACCCCTTTTCCCCATCTCCTCCAGGTCACAACTCCCTCCCAGATCCTGAACCCCTTCCTATACCTCTCCTCCAGGCCAGAATCCTCTTTTGAACCCACACCCTCTCCCTGACCCTACCCCAAGTCATCACCCAAACCCTCTGCATCACATTTCCCCCCCTGCTCCCAGATCACAACTCCTTCCCACACTCCCTCTTGCACCCCTCCCCTAGGCCAGAATTCTCTTCTGTTCCCTTACCCCTTCCTGGACCCTGGACCCAATCCCTTGCTCCAGGTCACAACCGTGTCCTTCACCCAAACTCCCTCAGACCTCACACCTTCTTCTGCACCTCAGTCCCCTATCCCAAGCTCCCTTCTTTACCCAATCTCTGTCCCAGATCCCACACTCCCTCCATAGAAGCACAGCTCTGGACCGCTTACCAAAATCTTGGAATGCCTCCCCCCCATTAAAATTATTGCCCACCCCTGAACTACAGTGTGCTTTAGATCAAACTTTAATGCATAATGGAAAGATTTCAGAAAGAATTACAGGTTCTTGGCACCTCTCAAGACCAAAACCTTCTTATGTAACTAAGAATAGGAGGAGTCAATTCCTTGACCATGATCCTGCAAACTGATCATTGCAGCACCCCTTGCAATACACCAACTGAAATTAATAAAGCTCCTCCTGGAATGTGGGTCTGCTCATGAGGATATGATCACAGGATTGGATCCCTACTGCATAAACATTGGATTAAAATACATTAACTTTGTAAAAGCATGGGCTAATGTGTTCCCTCCCGGTGACCTACATTCAAGTCTGGATTAGATCAGAAGGGGGGGAAATGTCTGGCGGCCTCACCTGAATCCCTAAACAATATCTAGTCACAACACAAGGCTACAAACATATTCTACCACAAGTGTCAGCATCCTCTGCTCAAAATATATTCAAAAAACTGGAGTCAGAGTGCAGTTGCAAGTCAGAACTATATGAAGCTTGCACAGCATCTGGGCAGGCTCTTCCTAGCTCTACCCAATGGGAGTAATCCCTCACTTGTATGAGCCTCCAGACACACAGATCCAAATTAAAAAACAACAGACATTCCACTCATGCCCCTGGTTATTAAACATGCATGGAAACAATAGGGGGTATATTTTCCTCATGATCTGCAGCGTGTTTCATATGTAACTGCAATTACTGCGTGCGGGAATTGTGTATTTAAGTCTCCACTCTGAAAGACTATGTCTTTACATGTACGTGGGGTGGAAAAGAGCAATGTTATCTTTGCAAATTGTATGCTTTGATTGTCAGTGACTTAGAAAGCAGTTTATTTTTAAAACAAACATTCAAAAAATCTTTGATGGCATATTCATCAATCCATCTGCTTCAGTGTAAATTCTTTGAAGTGCAGGTGGCTTGTAACGTCATGTTTCAGCAATTAATGAAATTTTTGAATCTCTTTTGCTCTTTCACGCTCTGTTGAATGGTGAAAAGGGGTTATCAGCTTTAATTCTCTATCCAAACAGTATACACAATTAGATATTTTCATACATTTTCATTTCCCTTTCAATAAATGCATGCATTACATGTGTTTAATATAGAGTTACTGATTTCAACATCTTCAAATGTTCAGGATGTTAGTTTGAAAAAGAAAAGATTAAAAATTCTAGATGCTGCAGTACTCTAAAAATAAAAGTTGAATAAAGGGATAGGAAAAACAACATGACCCTCTCTGTGTTAACAAACAAACTGAGAAATGTAATAATACCCTGAAATAAATCATCCATTTCACACTGTAATTCTATAATGAAGTAGCTAAATGGGTATGTTTTCAACTGTCCTCTCTCTGCCAGCATCAGACCTCCTCAACCCACACACAGAATCAGTGGCAAGGGGTGGTGGGAATAATATTTTGTGTTGTACTGCTAATTCTGTACCGCTAGTACAGATTCCAAGTGTTAACCCTGCTGCTATGAAAATCCAAATGGCCATGGTGTGCACCATCCTGACAGCAGTCAACTGCTATGTGATTGCAAGAAAGTTACAGACATCCACACACAACGCAAAGCAAATTATTTACACATGTCTATGACTCTCTTTATGCCATTCAAAACTGTATTATTAAAATGTGCACGGGGATAACAAAAGGAGTGTAAGGCTTCTTGCCTAATTGTGAAAATGCTCTTTGCAGACTGGACGTAATTATCTCAAATGAGTTTTCTGCAGTAAAATTACCTTTGGTTTGTGGAAAAGGGAAATGAGAAGTTGTATTCCTGTATTTTTTCAAACTGGTATTTTCACATCAACTTGTATTTTAAAATAACATAGAAGAGACCAAAAGCCTTGGGTGGTCTGACAGAAAGACAAGGAAAAGAAGCAAACAGTAACATGCTCTTTAGTCCTACAATTATACAGCCCAACCCCTAGGCAGATGGACTTTTGTTTCCAAAGTTGCAAAGAATAAGCTGACTACATGCAGTTGCCTTGACCCTAGAGTACGCTGTAGATTTAAACCTCATTTTTAAAGTTTCCTTTCTTTCACTATACTGATGTGTTGACCCTAAGATACCACATATTTTGTTTTCCTTAGCTCCTATTGTTCTTTCTGAATCCACTGATTCTGTGCATGGGTTGAGCAGGTCTCTGTTATACATGGCAAGGTATACAAAAGGATTTTTGTGTATGTGTAGTATACTGCCTATCCCTTAAATTAAGACTAAGCCTATACTTGATCCACAACAACATATATGACTGGAGTTACCTAGTCACCAGCCAGTGCAATGTCAGCACTAGATGTACAGCAAATGAAATGACTTTTGATCTGTGCTAAGGCAGGGTTCTATCATGCTTAGGAAACCAACACTGCAGTTCATTTTGCAGGGGAACATGCCATGAAACAACCTGCGCATCTTCACTTAAAAGGAAACATGCCACACTCACCTGCCTACTATAAGCCCCTTTCCAAGCTCAAACCCAACATTGACATCAGGACACGTTCTTCACCAAGGGCCTGCCTGCCCATTTATTGACCTTTAATTTGGTGGCTATTTTGGAGGCTTTCAAGAGTAGTTGTTTCATGCTAACTAGGGATGTAAGTGACGACTCGAGTAGTCAATGACCTGATAAACCCGGCTCTTTCTATATTTAAACAACAGAGGTGCAGCAGTCTGGGATGCAGTGCAAGCTGAGGTCCCAGCTCACAGACCTACCCCCACTGCAGCCCTGCCTTTAAATGTAGTAGAAGCTGGGCTGCCTGCACGCCCGGATCCTACTACATTTAAACTGCAGAGTTGCAGCGGGGCCCCTTATCGACTAATCATGTATTCAATACAAATTGTATTGAGTATACAATTAGTCAATTACCTGCTTCTCAACATCCTTAATGCTAACGTCCTTCCACTTGTTGTGTATTTGGGTTGAACCAGAACTTCGGCAAGACCACTGCCCACCAGATCTGAGGGACTTCTTGTGGGGAACAGGAAGGAAGTAACCTAACCTTTACAGGGCAGTGGGAAAGGGACATTTTCCATTTACAACTGATATGATGGTAAGCTGCAGGTGGCACCCCATAAGTAACAGCACAAGAGCTTTAGAGGCCTTTGAATTTCTAGGACTAGAAATTTATCTTGCACTAGAAACTATAGGGTGTCAATTCTCTACCATGTTGTTGCTAGGATACACCTGACTATTCTCTTCCCCACTAAACTAGGCCATATTAGGCAAGACCTAGCCCTGCAGGTTGTAAAATCAATTACAGTATGAAAGGGAGATCTCATCCTCCCACTTTCCTTTGCAAATCCCAAGCCCACACTGCAAGTTTAGAAAATATAGTAGTAGCCAGACAAGCAGTAGCCACGCAAACACCATCAAGTACTCAGTATGGCCATTTAGCCTCAAAATAGTAATAGTGGGAAGGAAAATAAAAGATGTCAATAGGAAGTACAGGTTACTTGGAAGATATTGGATTTTCTAGATTTCTTTTGGTATCTCTGCTATGATTTATATGCAGGGGAGCCAACACCTATGGTAGGCCCTAGGCAAGATGCAGGTGGTGTGTGTGTGGAGGGGTGGCTCCACACTCCCAGAAGGGTGGGACTGAGGCAGCCAGACCTCAGTGCCACTCAGAGAATTGCCAGACCCGAGGCAGTTGCCCCCGTCGCCCCCTGTCGGAGGGCCCATCTACAAGGAAAGGTCCTGGTTACTTTTATAAGCAATGTTTCTATACAGATCATATAGATCAATTTCTAGAATTGTGAACGACCACTTAAGTGGACTATAAGGAATCTAATTCTATCCATCCCTATTAAAGTCAAAACAACTATTCCTTATTGAAAAGCTTACATGCTGTTCTTGATCTGAAGGAATAGCCCTATAACTATGCAGAGAAGTACTATATTGGGCAATTTACTACTGGAAAAATTGCACAGTAAGAAATTATTCTATTTTCAGAGTGGCATGCACAGCAACAGCATGTACTGGACACCAATGTGACTGTATAAAGCAAATATTAATCCACCTGGAATAAGCTTATGCAAAGAGGCAGCACTTCTGAATATTTCCACCAAGGCTATGAAGGGGAAGGAATGCTTCACTTCATATAGAAAATGTCTCCATAGCTGCTGCTTCAGAATTAGTAGCCCCCTGGCATGAATGCCACTTCCCCCCAACAAGGAAAATGGCCATCAGATTTTGCTTAGGCTTGCATCTATTGGGCCTCAACCCCGCATGCTGTGGTACAACCATCCATCCATGGAATACAACTCCACTACATGCAGCGGATGTGGATCCACTTACATCATGTCTCTCCAGCACCGGAAATCATATGAGATCTGCTACTGTCAGAGCTTTTTGTGCCCACAGAGCACGGGACCTGCTTATGCTCAACACTGTGTCACGCTTCATCCCAGTTCGACTATATAACCCCCAAATTGCACAGGCTTGTATTACTAAATCTTTCTGCATAGACTAATCCTACTTTTAAACTTCAGGAAGTTTGGTCTGATCTGCAGTAAGAACATCTACCCAGTTTTCTCCATGTTCAGGCTTGCAATTATATTGTGTGTTGGATTTAAAAAACAGACCCATAGGCAAAATCAATTATAACTGTGTTTTTCTCTCTTTCTTTTTTAATTGCAGGGTTTATTGTTTCAAATAGCTAGTTCACCTATCCAAGTTTTTCTTCAGTGAATGATTGGAAGAGATCTTTTGGCACGATATAAATAGCAAATGTATAAAAAAGTTACACCAGCCATCTGAAATAATGGAAATAAAAATCTGCAGAAAAGTGATTAAAATTCCGCACTTTGCCCAACATTCTTTTAACTATTTAAGGTAATTTCATACTCCTGAACTTCATCAGGAAATCTTGCTTGCATTGTTAAAACGCCAAAAAGAGAAGAACAAAAATACTTGAAGTTTCTTTCCAGGATACTGTTGTTATTAGCGTTCCCTCTTTCTTTTTCTCCAAATGCTCCACCTCAAAGCTGTTGCAGTAGGATATCATTCACACATGAAAGCCTGTGATCTGATCAGTTATCTTCATACATTATCTCCAAAGAATACTGCATCACGTACTGCATTTTGGGTAAATCAGCCTCTCTGTTCTGCAGTAATAAGTGATGTCCACAGGTAGGACAGAGAGACAATTTCTCAAATTACTCTCAGGAGAAAATACGCTTGGCCAGGGACTTAGAGACCATGAGTTCTAAATCTGCCTTTTCCACTGAGTGCTATCTATATCTCTGTACATTTCAAAACCCTCCTACTGGGCAATATCTCAACACTCCTTTCTAGGCACCAGGCAAATAAATCAACTGAGAAGCTGCACAAAAACATTTATAGAAAAAATGGGTACAGATTCCAGCTTCTCATTACAATAAACCCAACTTCACTGTGCTGCCATTCAGAATTAATGTGATTTGGCCTGTCCGCAAACTCTAGCCATCCACTATCCTTTCAAAGGGAAGAACAGAATCCAGAAACCCTGCTCCTCAACGTAATTCTGCTAAACGAAAACAATTATGTAAAACCAGTGGCAAAGTGTGCATATTGCTTCCTCCCCTGTTGAATGATCTATATAAAGGGCAATAGTTCTTTACTTCACATGGTAAAGAGGTTCATTACTGGTACTGTCTTATGCTAGTGGGGACTTGCACTTAATGCTTTTCCTTTCAGTTTAATTGATAAGCAACAGGTCTGTTTAACTCAAGAGGTAAAACACCATCCTTAAAAACCAGGTTTTATACCAAAAAACAATTCTAATATGTCAATTATGGCATAAAATGCAACAAAACACAGGTGTCCTACAGTTTAGTCATTTGCTACATGTTGATTCCTTTTGTCGCTCATTGCCAGGCTCAATGGCTGAGCAGCATGTCTACACATATCTGTGTACATGAGAGGACCTTGGGGTCTTATCTGCACAGTTCCCCAATTCAGCTACCTGTGCTTTATGTAGGATGTGTACATGGAATTTAGATCAGACAGGTAGGACGCAGAGTTCATTCCCAGTCAAAAGCCAACACTAACAGAATCAAAATAACCAGAATATTTTAGAAAGAAAGCACATTTCTAGTTATAGATATATAAGCAGCATCTTCAGGAGCAACAAGAAAGAAGATTTTTTTTTAGTCTACTCTGATTTGCTTTGCAAATTCCCTCTATTTACTCCAAGGACTTCATTTTGTTCTCCCGACCCTTAATGCACATATTACCTTCTCAAATCATCTCAAAGGTTCTTTATATACTAGGAAAGGCATTGCCTGATTCAACCTTTAATTACCCATGCCACCTGCATCTCAGTACCTCCTGTCATAACTTGTCTGACATTTACCACTGTGTTTGTGAAAGAAAGAAAGAAAGAAAGAAAGAAAGAAAGAAAGACTTTTAAAATATGTCTATTTTACTCATAAAATCAGTATTGGCCATGTTATTCAAATGAAGTTCAGCAGAGTCTGGCTCAGTTAGCATAGTTTAAAAGTCTGAGAATAGTTTAAGAATTTAATATCTAAGGTAAAATTCTTTCTGCCTTTCTTTTTTACTGATTTATCAATATTTGATTAAATAACATTAACAATAAACTCTCCTCCATTGACAGTCTGCCAGAAATAAACTTTTTTTTAAATGGCATGCTGCATTAGTTAATTATAACCATAATGTTTAGTACAAGCAGGTTCCTAGCTAAAGGATTGCATGAAACACATATATCTGACTTAATAATTCACACTTTTTTGTTCTATAAATAAAAGCACACAACTTATATCAGTAGGGGTCTTTCCCTCACCACAACAGCCACAGAGCTGAGGCTGGGAAGGGCCAACTCTCTTCTCCTCACCTTTCCCTGAAGCTGTGGAAATCTGCTTTTTTCTCAGGCTGCTGCAGCCCTGCACATCTCATATTTCCCCCAGCCCTCCCCTCTTACCCTAGTATCCCCTTCCACCTACCCCTTGTTCCCCCTCAAGGACCCCACCTTTCCTTACATGTAAGGGTCCAGGATCTAGGCACCTTATTAATGGAGCCATGCCTGCAATCCACTAACGAGGTGTGCGGCTGCCCAGGTACGCAACGGAACTATCTGCTGACCACCTGATTGGTGCTCGCAGACCACTGGTGGTCCATGGACCACAGTTTAGAGAACCCCCTGGCCTCTAACATAAAAATAAAGACATAACAGTACTGTTCTCCACCAACCACACCACTTGTGCATCTTGCAACATAATTCAACAGTGATTTAAAACGCTTTTAAAAAAAATGCTGCATACTATTCTTTTTAAAAGCATTAAAGATGGGTGAGGTAGTCTGGCTCAAATTTTTAAAAAAAGACATACGTGTAGGCCTACAATGTTGGGTAATTATCAAAGAGGAACTGGAATCACTGAACTTTTTGAAGTTAACTATAAGGGTGTATCTAGACTACAGGATCTTGTCGACAAAAGTGGACTTTTGTTGACAAAACTATACCTGCGTCTACACTACTGCTGAGTTCTGTCAACATAACGTCGACAGAACTCGGCAGTTTTGTCGATGGTGGTAAACCTCATTCTACGAGGAATAACGCCTTTTGTCAACAGAGTTCTGTCGACAGAAGGCATTATTGCATCTACACTGTCCTTTGCGTCTACACTCTCATGTCGACAAAGCGGCTTGCTTTGTCGACAGAACTGGATGTAGTCTAGATGCTCTTTGTTGACAGAAGCTTTGTCGACAGATAAGCTTTGTCAACAAAAGCCTGTAGTCTAGACGTACCCTAAGAGAATACCCTATCCTGAAAGGTCTGAATTGGCATGGCTACTTCAGTCATGGATGTTTGTACCAACAGCAAAGCTACATCAACCAGCATTTCTGATCTTCATTGAAAGATCTTCATAGTCTGGTTGGTACAAGGTAAGCAGGCTCCCTGCCTGGCTTGTGTGGCTCCCTGGAAGGGCCTAATATGTGCCTGCTGCTCCTAGGTGAACAGCCAAAGGGGCTCCATGTGCTTCCCCCACTCTGAGTTCTGGCTTCACGACTCCCATTGGCTGGGAAATGCAGCCAATGGGAGCTGCCAGAGTGGCACTTGCAGGCAGAGGCACCATGCAGAGCCTATAGCTGTGCCTCTGCTTTTGGGGAGACAGCAGAGAAGAGGACCACCCAGAGCTAGCACTCCAAACTCCCTCCCAGAACCCTGAACCTTGCACCCTCTCCTGCACTCCCCTTGGTCTAGCCTGGAACAATCCCCTACTCTGCAAACATCTTACTCCTGACCCCATCCTACAGCCCACACTGCCAGCCAAAGCCCTTATCCCCTCCCACACCCCAATCCTACCCCAGACTGGAGCCTCTTTCCATACTCTGAAACCCCTCATTTCTGGCTCCACCCTGGACCAGAGACCAGAGCCCAAAACTCTGCCTCAGCCCAGAGCAGCCTCACACATGCCAAACTAGGCCTGCTGACAGGGGCAGGCAAAGGGGGCAATAGATCAAGAGCCTGGAAATTTTAAAGGGTCCAGGGCTCCTGGCTGCTGCTACTGTGGCAGCATTTGGGGTCCCAGGCCTTTTAAATCACTACAAGGGTGCCATAAAGCATATTCCAGAATCCCATGCCATGCTCACTGGGCATCTCAGAGGGACTGTAGGGTGGGCATGGCATGGACCAGGCAGTGCTGGGGATGGGCTGCTCCAGCCCTGCCCCTTCCTCCCAAGGCCCTGCCCCCCACACTACCCAGCAGCTAGGCAATCCTGTCGGCCCCCTGCTCCAAACTTTCAGTTAAGCAAAATATTTGACTAATCTGCACCCCCATTCTCTCAGCATGTCAGATAGCAAATCTTTTACTGTAGTTAACTTTGTTCAGGGAGGTGATACACCAGCACTGGCAGAAAAAACTCCTTCTGTTAGTGCAGGCAGTGGTATAGACATGATATATAGACATATTCTAAGTGTGTCAAACTTAGGGAAGCAAACTTGAATTGGTGGAATGACCTAATCTCATTGTTTTACCATGTATGAGCTTCCTGGCCATCCATAACTTAAGAGATAAAAAGGTACTATCATCAGTCACACTCAATAAAGAATATTCTGTAGTTGTTACAACAAGGATCTGGCACATAGGCATCCTGGAGTCTATTTCCATCCCTGCATTTGTTGTCTTGTGAAACTTGGAGTAAGGTAAAAGACCTGTGCCTCAGTTTACTTCAGACTCATGAGAATTTGTAAAAATTCTAAGACTGTACTTTATTATTAGTGCGAGCATGTGTGCTATAGAACAATGATGTGCCACATTCTTCCAGCAGCTGAAAGCATAACATTCATAGCTTCCCCAAGATTGCTTTTAAAATCCAATATCCATAGAGATCCTGTTTTCTAACAGTCAAGCCAGCAGGCAAATGAAAATATTAGCAGGGGAATATTTTGTTTCATCATTTTAGTGTGAGATTACATTTTCCAACAACTTCTTTCAAATGGTTTTAGGGGTCATTTTTCTGTGATTTCTGAAAAAAAATAAAAAATAATTGTAGGACTACCAGTGAAATCTTCATTTTCGTTCTTTCTCTAAGCATGGATCAGATGGACAGCAATCAAACAACAAATATTGAATACCACTTCCCTGATTCTTCCATCCCTGACTCCCACACACTAGAAAGGATCACACATCCACTCCTTTGTTGTTATAACACTTTATTCAGCTTAAGGGTAGCAGTTAGTATATTGGCAGAAAAATAAAAACAAAATGTTGATTATTCCAATCAACAGGTTTCCCTCTTTTCCTTACTCTGGCCTGAGAAACTGTTTTAAAATATTTGTTCACACACTCCCCCACTCACTAGTTTAACTTGAAAATACCAAATAGTTGAGATAAATAGAGTATTTTCTCTCACGTAGCGTAAAATTATAACCACCTGCTACCTGCCCTATATTTATGTTTGTTAGCCAAAATAAAAGCTCACATTTAAGGGCTTCTTTGGACTCTCTGCAGGGAAGTTTCTAAGTTCACCAAATAAAAAACAATGTTACATTCAGCATTGATAAAGGTGGGCTAAAATAATACTGCAACATGCTCTTGCATTATAAACTTATTCAGAAATAGTAAAATGCCCACAAAACACTGCCGAGCAGACTGCACTAAGAAATTCATGCTATGATGAAACAATGAGAGAAACTGGACTCAGCCACCAAAGGGGAAAACCCACTTCTGCTCTGAATTGATCTCCTAGGCTCAAGCTTTTCTGTTCAATATTGGGCTAACTGTGAAAGAGGACTGGAATACACAAATGAGTTCTCTACTCTGCTTTCATAGTGCTGACTTTCATTGCTTATTAAAAGCCATCAGCCTTTTAGGCAACCATAGAAAACAAAACCAACACAAAAACTAGGGAGACATCAGTGGATTTTTCAGGCAAACAACTACCTAAGAATAGCACACTGAGCAGTGATTTAATCATATTGTGTACCCTTTGTTTGCTTTACACAACACCAGTGTTCCCTTAATCCTTCAGCTGCTGCTTATAAATACTCTTTGGGGCAATGCTTGACATGTTAATTTCTGTCTAGGGATCGTGCACTGTTTTGAAACTTGTATACAGGTGAATACACACAGGACCCCTATTATATACTCACTCCAGAAAAAATACATTGAAAGCTGTTTAACTCATGTAGCAATGCAAACTTTCCCACTTCTTTCAGACCTTGCAAACTATGACAGTACTGATTAATATAGCAATATGAACTTGATATGCCTTAAATATCTTAACCAAGAAGGAACAGCATCACAGACACACAGCATCGAACAAGAAGACTAGGGACGTTCAAGTCATAGGGTAAGTCTAGACTACATGGCTCCGTTGACGGAGCCATGTAGATTAGTGTACTCGAAAAAGGGAAATGAAGTGGCGATTTAAATAATCGCTGCTTCATTTACATCAAAATGGCTGCCGCGCTGTGCCGATCAGCTGTTTGGCGGCACAGCGCGGTAGTCTGGACACTCCACGAGGCATAACAGGGCAGTCGACAAGGGTTTCCCTTGTTGACCACGGAGCGTCCAGACTACCGCGCTGTGCCGCCAAACAGCTGATCAGCACAGCGTGGCAGCCATTTTGATATAAATGAAGCGGCGATTATTTAAATCGCCGCTTCATTTCCCTATGTCTAGAAACCTCATATACATGGCTCCTTCGACGGAGCCATGTAGTCTAGACATACCCTTAGGCTACGTCTAGACTACATCCCTTTTTCGGAAAAGGGATGTAAATTAGACGTATCAAAATTGCTAATGAAGCGGGGATTTAAATCTCCCGCGCTTCATTAGCATAAAAATGGCTGCCGCTTTTTTTCGGGGCGGAGCTTTGTCGGAGAAAAGCAGCAGGCTAGACGCTGATCTTTTGAAAAATAAAGCCTTTATCAAAAGATCCCTTATCCCTCATGAAATGAGGTTTACAGGATCTTTCGAAAAAGGCTTTATTTTTCGAAAGATCGGCGTCTAGACTGCCGCTTTTCTCCAACAAAGCTCCACGCCGAAAAAAAGCGGCAGCCATTTTTATGCTAATGAAGCGCGGGAGATTTAAATCCTCGCTTCATTAGCAATTTCGATACGTCTAATTTACGTCCCTTTTCCGAAAAAGGGATGTAGTCTAGACGTAGCCTTAGTGAGCCACCTTGAATCAACTGAGCTGCCTCTTGTGCTATAAACAAAGGGACAGCAGAGATGCTAAATTGCTATGGAAGAAAGCAAAAAATGGTAGCTTTGGAATTAAAGATGACCAAGATTGTGTTCAGTCCTGCTTCCATCGAAATCTGTTCCAAACCATCACAAATGGCAGTGGAATCAGAATCAGGCCCTATGAATGGAATAAGTCTCTCTCTCTCTCTCTCTCATATATAAAAATTTTGTATGCAATTCTGTCCATCAGGTTCTCTTCTGTTGCATGAGAGATGCAGCCTAGCTGTTGACTTGTCTTTGTCTCATAAGAACATAAGAATGGCTACACGAGATCAGACCAATAGCCACCTAGTGCAGTATCCTGTCCACTGTTTCTGGTGCCAGACACTTCAGAGAGTGTGAACAGAACAGAGCAATTCATGGTGAGATCCCCTGCTTCTGGCAGTCAGATGTTTAGGGACACCCAAAGCCCAAGTTTGCTTCCATGACCATCTTGGCTAAGAGCAATTGTTGGACACATTCTCCATTGATTCATCTAATCCTGTTTGGAACCCATTTATACATTTGGTCTTCACAACATCCCCACAGTTTGAAAAAGTACTTCCTTATGTTTGTTTTAAACCTTTTATCTATTAATTGCATAGGGTGGCCCCTGGTTCTTGTATTGTGTAAAGTGGTAAACAGTGTTTCCTTTTTTACTTTCTCCAACTAGTCATGGTTTTATATACCTCTCCCATAGCCTAGATGTCCCAGTCTTTTTGATCTTTCCTCATATGGAAACTGTTTCCTATCTCTAATAATTGTTGTTGTCCATTGTTGTGTTTTTTTCCAATTCTAATCTATCTTTTAGGAAAAGGATAAACATCTTTTTTTTTTTTTAATTTGAGCTCTTTATCTGCTTGACATATGCCCCGATGACTTCATTTAATCGTGAACAAGTCAACAAATGGAAAACAAAGGTCACATTACTGATAATTTGCTTAAATAAGTGAGGGAGATATGTTTGCAGAGATAAGTCATGTTACATCATTACAGCAACACAATTAAAGGAAACAAAGATTTATTTTTCACATTTTTTGTCACTGAACTTATATACATACACAAAAATCTTACTTGTGTAAGACACATCTTAAGTGTACTAAATTGTGTGCCTGAAGTTTGGTAGTGAAAAAATAATAATTTAAAATACTATATGCAATACTTAATAAGATAAAACGCAGTACTTAGTTTTCTATCTCTACTGAAACAAAGATTATGATACAATAAATTAAGATGAAATAAGTAGCATACTTTGTAACCTTTGGTAACAACAGAAATTAACTAAATCATCTAGGTGCATATGTTGTTCATGTTTATTTATTTTTAAATGTGACAATTTTTCTTTAAGACCAATTCAATAATTCTTCAGGATAAAAGCTTGCTTTGTCTGAACTATAATTAGACATGAAGCAAGAGAGAAATAAATCATAGATGTGGAAACAATTAGATTGTATGATGCTGGATAACTGCAATCTATTTTTATATCTATGTATTATTCCATACCAAGCATCTGATCCTGATTTCAATGAAGTCTGTTTTCATTTGCCACTGGTTTGAACGGACACAGGGCAGAACTCACATATAAAGATTGCAAAAATAAAGCTAAACACCTATTTCAAATTGATGCTATGGGCTCAATGTAGGAATTGTATTGAGTAAGGTGCTATGGCCTATGCGGCCCACTTTGAGGAAGCTGCCAATTGGTTGCTCCAGTTTGCTTCTAAAGACTCCATAGCCATGGAACCTCATGGCTCCCCTTGGCTGGAAACAGCAAACTGGAGTCAATGGGAGCCATGAGGCTCCATGGTTACACAAGCCCTTAGATCAGGGGTGGGAAACCTCAGGACTGGGGGCCGGATACAGCCCCCAGCTTGTCTGGATCTGTCCCCCCTAGGGTTGCCAGGTGTTCAGTTTTGAACTGGATAGTCCAGTATTTGAGCTTTCTGTTCAGGAAACAAATTGAGAAAATATAAATGAGAAAATATAAATATCCGGTATTTTCTAAATAAGATGTAATATAGATTGTGATGTAATGTCAAGTGTGTCCAGTATTTAGAAAAACAAACCAGAGCAGCCCATTAGCAGCTTTCTCGAAGTGGTCCCTGGCCTACGTCGAGAAACACCGGTCTGTGGTGAGACTGCATGATCATATGGTCCCTTCTGCCTTTAAAACCTATGAAATCTAATCTAATTTACAGTGGGTTTAATTAATGCAATGATATTGCAGGAGTTATAATGGCATATCAATAGAATGCAACAGAATCAAGGTTTGTCTATGCTGGGATTTTTTTAATCTCTTTGTAAAACTGATTCAGCTAAACCATTTTTTAAAATGTCAGTGCCCTATCTATGAACTTTGAGGCAGTCTGATCCTTCTTCTCACTGAACCAGTTGCAAGACCACTGCATAGAATAATAGGACTGGAAGGAACCTCGAGAGCTCATCAAGTCTGGCCCCCTGTACTCATGGCAGGACCAAGCACCATCTAGATCAGGGTAGGCTATGAAACAGTGGTAGTTCACCAGGGTTAGCCTCTGGCGGGCCACCACCACTATAATTACCCACACCTCCGCAGGTACCATTGGCCATGGATTACTGTTCCTGGCCAACAGGAGCTATGGGAAGTGGCAGACTGGGACATTGCTTCCCTCAGCTCCCATTGTCCTGGAATGGCGATCCATGGCCAACGGGAGCTGCAATTGCCCTAGCTGCAGGGGAGCAGGTAAATAAAGTGGTAATTACCTTCCAGGGACTAACCTCGGCAGAATGGATGCAGTCCACGGACCAGTATTTGCCCACTCCAATCTAGATCATCCCTGACAGGTATCTGTCTAACCTGCTCTTACAAATCTTCAATGATAGAGATTCCAAACTCTCCCTTGGCAATTTTTTCCAGTGAATAGGCATCCTGACAGTTAGGAAGTTTTTCCCAATGTCCAACCAAAACTTTCCTTGCTGCAGTTTAAGCCAATTGCTGCTTGTACTATAATCAGAAGTTAAAGAGAACCATTTTTTCTTGCGCCTCGTCACAATCTTTTAGATACCTGAAAATTGTTATGTCTCCTCTCAGTCTTTTTTTTCCAAACTAAACAAACCCAGTTCTTTCAATCTCCACTCATAAGTCATATTTTCTAGACCTTTAATAATTTTTGTTCCTCTTCTCTGGACTTTTTCCCACTTGTCCTTATCTTTCCTGAAATGTGGTGCACAGAACTGGACACAATACTCCAACTGGGGCTGAATTAACGCAGAGTAGAGCGGAAGAATTATTTATCATGTCTTGCTTACAACATTCCTTCAAATGCATCCCAGAAGGATGTTTGGTTTGGGTTGGTTTGTTTCTTTGTTTGCAAATGTGTACACTGCTGGCTCATATTTGTTTGTGGTCCACTATGACCCCTAAATCCATCCTTCTCAGGCAGTCATTTGTCATTTTGTTATTTGTGTAACTGATTGTTCCTTCCTAAGAGAACTACTTTGCATTTGTCCTTATTGAATTTCATCCGATTTACTTCATACATTTCTCCAGTTTGTCCAGCTCATTTGAATTAAAATAGTATCCTCTAAATCATTTGCAACTCCTCCCAGCTTGAAACTGTATAAGTATAGTCTCTATGCCAGTTTCTAAATCATTAACATAATGCAACAAAACCAGACCCCAAACTGATCCCTGCAGAACACCACTCATTATGCCCTTCCAGCATGACTGTAAACCACTGATGATAAAGTTATGCAAACAACTTTATACATCCACTTTATAGTATCTCTATCAAGGTTGTATTTCCCTAGTTTGTCAATGAGAACATCATGCGAGACTACATAAAAAACCTTATCTAAGTCTAGATATACCACATCTACTGCTTCCCCCTATCTGCAAGGATTGCTACCTTGTTGGAAGCTATCAGGTTGGTTTGATGTGATTTGTTCTTTATAAATCCATGCTGATTATAATTTATCACCTTACTATTTTCTAGATGTTTGCAAAAGGATTTCTTAATTATTTGCTCCATTATCTTTCCTACGACAGAAAGTTAAGATGACTTGTCTGTAATACTCTGGATTGTCTTTATTTCCCTGTTTATAGATGGGCACTATATTTGCCCTTTTCCAGACTTCTTGGATCTCTCTGGTCTTCTGTGACTTTTCAAAGATAATAGATCATGGCTCAGATATCTCCCCAGTCAGCTCCTTGATTATTCTAGGATGCATTTCATCTGGCCTGGGTGACTTAAAGACATCTAACTTCCTTAAGTAATTTTCCCTTGTTCTTTTTCCTATTTTAGCTTCTGAATCTACCCCATTTTCACTGGCATTAGGTATCCAATTGCCATGAGTTCATTAGTGAAAACTGAAACAAAGAAGACATTAAGCACCTCTGCCATTTCCACATTTTCTGTTATTGTTTCCCCCAGCTGCTGTTTTAAACGCTAGCACAGTGTTGGATTTATGTACAACAATGCAGCCACTAAACATGTAAAGCATTAAGTGGGCAATTGAGGAATGTGCTGTCATGACTTTTTGATTGTTTCCCCCTTTTATGCCTTGTCCTCCATTTCCAGGTGGCTAAAAATTACATAAAATAAAATACTCTTCTCTAACCTAACCATAGCATGACATATAGTTAGCATATGCTAAAATAAATACATTAGAATATGCTAAAATTTAGACAGTGTTTTTATTGAAAAAATAAATCCAAATATGGGGTTTATGAAATCCAAATATGGGGCATTGCAATTAAAGCAATGTTTAAATAATCATAGTAGGAAAGTTAATCTGCTGCTACTCAAAAAAACCAACCAACCAAACAAACCCCTCAGTCCATTAAGGACATCATAGTTACTATAAGTAGAAGGATGCAATCCTTGTGATGACTTGCAGACTGACACATGGATCAGAAGAAGGTAACTTTAGTCTTCTGATTGTGTCCTTACTAAGCCAGTTTTATCCAGGCAGACTTACACAACTTATGAAGAAATAGGTTTTTTCTCCATTGTAATAATTTATGTTGTCTCATCTAGATATTTGTTAACACAGAACTTTTTTTCAGAAATATAATCATAATGTAGTTCATATATAATATAAGAGTACTTGGCTACTAGTCTCATTTGTATAATTTGTATTACACAATAAATAAATTCACTATGTATGTTTCTCTTTCCCCCTCTTTCTGGGCCATATTTTTTCCCTCTTAGTCACACAGATTGTTTTCAGTAGGCATACTCAAGGAGTAAACTACTACGCAGCAAGTGTAGACCTGGCCAAAATAAAAATAGAATTATGTACAATAGCCAGGTAAAATAGAGGTCAATTTTAGCATATTACATGCTATGGATTACATGAAATGGATTATATGAATTATAAAATAGCCCACCACATTTTCACAGACGGATGCCATGCACGACATACAACCCTCTTTCAGGGGAACCAAATGTGCAGAAATTTGAAAATGAGTGTTGTAAAGTACTCCTGGAATTATAAGCTATGGTAAGGATATTTGCCCCTGTAAATTCCACTATCAGTGTTCTCAGTGCCCTCTCTGGCTACTTGAAATACTTTTGGCCTAAAATAAAATACTGAACAATGGAGGGAGGGAGGGAGGGAGAAAGGAAAGCCTGAAATTCAGAAAAGAGTCCACATGGATGGTGGGGGAAGTGTGTGTGCTTTGCTTTATTTATGCTGAAAGAACTTGACTTCTTGGCTGCATATGTTTTCATGAAAGTGGGGTTAGGACAGGGAACACTTAACTGTTCTCCCTTCTATATTTAGGTATTTCTCAGTTGTCATTTCATCTTTTCACAAGGGTGATAAAAAAAAATCACACAAATCACCTCACCCCATTGTGCAGTGCCTACTTAGGAAACTTCCCTAGTTATTAATTTGAGTTTTGCTTAAATATATGTAGGAATGAGCACAAACTTTTCATTTGAATCTACTGCACAAAGGTGTATCATTGTCTCAAAATAAGGAAGTCGCTCCTTTCATGACTCAGCTTTCCACAGCTGATATCCTGGCCTTCTTAAAATCACTGACAATATTCTACTAACTCCAGTGAGCCATAATTTTACCTTACTTTTGTTGACCATGCCCCCGCCTCTCAAAAAAATATGAGGGGGGAAAGACTTATTGATTCCATTTTGTTGCCTTGTGCATGTAGAGCTCTGTTCCTCCCATGTCATTGACACATTCTGACAAACTATGACCTAGTCTACACTTGAAATGTGTAACTGTGCAACTGTGTCAGTTATGAGTGTGATTTTTACCAAAATAGTTATAACACTACAAGACAAGGTGTGGATGATGTTATGTGGAGTGCCTTATAGCCATAGAGATTATTCCCCGTCCTGTACGGGAACAGCTATAAGCGGTATAAAGCATATTTATACCTATATCTGCATCTATGCTAAGGGGATGTAATTTTTTAAATATGTTAATTTGAGAAGTGCAGCATTTTAGTGTAGACAAGGCCTTAGAGCCCTATTTTGAGCATTCAGCTAAGGCATGATTCACTGTGCAAAACATCTTGTTGTATCAGAAGGACACTGTATAAAATAAAGTGTATCTGTAAATCTATGAGAATACATTAAGTTTAGCTCAATGAGTGATTTTGTATGGAAAACAAATGATCGCTTTTAAGAGACTTGAGAAGGCTGTCCACCAAACTCAATGTCAACCAAAGACATAAGAATTGGTCAGGAAGAATGTATTAGCGCCCTTGCAATATAAAAATTAGTAATAGGCAAAAATATTAAATTGGAAACATAAATTACTCCATTATGTTTCGCCTATGGTATTAAGTACTGTACCTCAATGGAGTGTATGATACTTGTGATGCATTGTCAATTATAAAATATGTATTATTTGAATTCAGGAGAGTTCAAACTAAGTTTTGTGCATCTGAACTTGGTGAATACTCTTCAGGGAACAGTCCTTTTCAACAACCTTTTTTATACTAGTAACATCATGTAATATTTATCATTTATTTCAATGAATGTGAAAACTAGATGCAAAATAATGCGCTCTTTTGTATGGAAAGGGTTAAGTTATGGCTTTGTGAGCCATTAGCTGGAGATTTATTGGGGGAGTTAGTAAGTCTATAGTTCAATATGTGGTGATTGAACAAGGACCATAGGTGCAGAGACAGAGAGAGGAAGAGAACTCAGTCAAATGATGCCTCTGGGGCTTTGCAACATATGGCCCATCAGTCAAGGGTCAAGCCCCCTCACAAATTGCATGCACTTTACATAGCCATCTGCATCAATAAATTACTACTCTTCTGAAGCACAAGCACTAATGCATGAGCAAGAGGGATCACCCCACTTACAAATGAACTGCTTTATTTATTCTTGTTCGCTTCTCCCTTGCACAGTGACCTATCTTTTCTACACTGGGATTTTCCTGTGAGGCTGATGAACTAATAAGCACCTTAATTCTTACAGCACACATCTGTCTTTTTTCCAGCATGGCGCTAATGTCTTAGATCAGTCTGAGGATCAGGTGGATCAAGTCAGGAAGCATGTGTTTTTATATTACCATGTCTTATTTCTGTGCTTTGAATCTTCTTTGCTTTTCCATAGCTTCCTTATTCAGAATAATTTATTGCCAATGAGCCCTCTGCATGGAATTTCAAAACGGTTGCATTCAAAAGGTTTTCCTTGCTCAAAAGTAAGACCACCCTATTCTGTAACCAGCACCTTTCTTATATAGTATAAATCAGCTATTCTATATGCTAGCAAATATTACTCCTTAATCAATAGTCTCTGGAATAGTGTTTCTCAACAACCAGTCCATGGACTGGTGCTGGCCCCTGAGCTCTCTCTGGCACAGTTTACGATGGCAAAGAGTCAGTCACTGATATAGGTGGGACCTTACTGGTCTGGTACCCTGGGGACCCGATTAGTCCTGGATGAGGGAATTTGCCAGACAACAGGAGGTCCCCTGACACCAGCCCTTCAGCCCACTGCAGGCTCCTTTGGCCCAGCTAGGCTGCCTGCTGGCCAGCTCCAGCTCCGCCACCTGCCAGACTGCCATGGCCAAGGCCAGCTTTCCCCTCCCAGGCAGACCATGGATGTTGCTGGACGAGAGAGTCTTGGTTAAAGGAGTTGCCACCTGTATTTAAAAGGCTGAGAAACACTGGCTTAGAGCATGTTCAGCTACACCTTTTTTATAAATCAATATTTTCTCTTAATTGTTGTTACATCAGTTTCTCATTGGTTACATTTATGTTGGTTGTCATTTCCTTTTTTTGCAAATCATATTGGTTGAAACTTAGCACACGTGGTCAACAATTTGCTAGCATTAAATAATATTTAAAATCAGATCAGACCATTTAAAATTGTAGACTGGGCTATGAGATATGGAACAAGTCATACTTAAACATCTTCAGTTTAAAAATCTAGTGCAGCTTAATAATGAGCACAATTTATGATGACTAGTATTTGGTGTCTTGAATGATTTGAGTTGCTGTTCTCAGTCAAATTCTTGGTGTAACAGTTGTACATAACAAAAAATTCCAGTATAGCAACTCTCTTTAATCAACACACTGTGCAAAGTAGAAAGTCAAAAAACTCAGTTGATCTAGAGAGTACCAAATAAGCAATAATAATGTGTAATTAGACACACAACTTACTATATAGCTACACTTCATGGTAGTTTCAATTTGACAAGCCATATTTTGCAAGCATTAAGAAACCTATTCAATGTATGCTCATTGCCACTGATATCATCCATAGGATTTGTATGCAGAGAACAAAGTACAGGTGTAATAACTGAATATATTCGGTACTCTGAGTGTAAATGTTCTAATTTTTGGAGAGGTATACATAAGATACTCTTCACATATAGTAAAGACATTGAATTCCTGTTTTAGGTACAAAACTACGTACTTTTAAGTGCAGAGCTGTGATCAACACCCACACGGAAATGTAGAAATGTATTACTGTACTTGATATTGAAAATTTAAAAAAATGCCTCATTGTGTCCTAACCAAAAACTAACTTGACATGAACTTGCTAAGTTACTGAGATGAATGAGGGTTTTTTTTTCTTTTAAAAAATATTCTGAAATCTGCTGCACATGAACTGAAATCTATTTCATACCAGATATATGAACTGGACAATATTCAAAATTATTTTGAATTAGACAAGAGCTTGCATAGTAAGATTTGCATCATAAGAAGTCATTGATCTAAATGGAAATATTAGTAGAAGTGTTTCATGGAATGAATCTATCAGATGTAATGATTCTATTAAAATCATGTAAGGATTAAAAGTACTACGAATATGATATATGCTACTTTCAATGGGAAGTATTTTGTCTATTATTTACATGGGTTTATTCCAAAAGGCTAATTTCTTATTTTCATGTTTTTATTATCTTTTAAAAGAAAAAAAAGTAAAGTAAATAAGGGTCAGTATTAAAATTATTTGAAAATTCTAACAAATTTACAGAAAACAAATAATATGCATTAAGTTGTCTCCCATTTTGTGCACTAGATCATATTCTATTCAGAATATGGACAGCAATCAAAGGGGTTGCATGTGTCTTGATAGCTCGATACTGCAAGGAAAGGTGTTTTCCTGTGTATGGGTGAAGGCTACTGGTGGTTGAAAAAATGAAAATTTCAGAGAAACATTTTGATGTTTCAAATTTTGAAATGATGAAAATTGGCCCTTTTGTATGTATTAGATTTAAAGAAAAGATTTCCATTAAAAGCATTTAGAAGAGTTTTCAGTACAAAAACTGTTTTATAACCATTTTGATGTTTTCAATAGAACCTCTAAAAATTGTGTAGCTATTCATGTAGCTAATCATGCCAATGATTTTTCTCAAAACACTGCTTTTGAATAAAGGTTGGTTTTGAAAAATACTGACCGGCTCTTCATAGTGAGTTTAATAGGAATTGAGTGTGTTAAGCTCCTCATTGGCACAATCAGCATCAGGATGAAGCCATAAATCTGTACAGAATTTGGCACAATGTGACACTTAAAGTGGTCTTTAAAAAAGTGGGTGGATGTGTTGGGGGAAATAAAGGGCCATACCATAATCCATGAGCAGCAGCACTGGTGGGATAGTGCTTAAAATGCACCAGTTAGTGACCTGGCTCTATTTTGTAATGTTAGTTTCAAGGTCTGAGTGTTCCCCTCTCTCCCCCCCCCCCCACCCACATTCACATTTCCACTGGCTCAAGAGAACAGCAGCATGCAGGAGGAAAGCAAAGACTGTAGCACACAATCGAGGCAGAGAAGTCATGTGGTAGAGGTATAACTTTTTCTAATCCTGATCCATACAATATACTATGGTCCAGGATCAAGAGCAGTCTTTTTACCACCACTTCTATTACCCTTTATGACACAGTAAGAAGCTGAATCATTTTGCAGCCAATGGAGTTTTGACTGTAGCCTTTGGCCTTGGTCTTTGTTGGTTTAAGTCTAATCCATAAGGTTCTCTTACCACACGGATTCCCCCACCTATATTGATTGTCTCTGAGTAAAATGATATCTACCACAGGATGGGATGCCTTTTTTATTCCTGAATGCAGATTTTTCTGAAAGCAAAAGTGGCAGTGTACAGCTTCATTTTCTGTCGCTCGTAGAAGTCATCATCGAGGGCACTGCTGTTATTTTGTTGGACTCTCTTTGCCAGCACAAGACTCGGTTCAAAGATGTAACTGCTGTATTCATTGCAGAAGTTATTGACATATTTGTATGCAGCCATAATAGTGTTGCAAGATATTTATTTTCCAGCTAGCAACAGACTGTACAAAATTGAAGCCGTGAAAATTACTACATTGGCCGCCCCAAGCCATTATTTTCAGTGGGGCTGAGAACTGTGCCAATCAATGTAAGGACATTTCAGAGACACCATAAACTGTTCCCACATCTCATTCATGTACAAGATGAAATTTGAAATGTGCTCCTTGGCATCAGAGCAACCTAGAGGGGCTGCGACAGTTTACAGCGTTTCCTCCAGATGAGATAATATACACCTTTTTTATTGCCTCTTACTAGTTGGCTGCCAAGATACAAATAGAAATATTTCCATTGTTTCTGGTTAAACTACCTTGCTGTAGAAGCTCAGTCTCTAACACAAAGGTTTGATCTATAATAAAACCCAGCTCCCTTCCACTGACTGTTTTAGAAAATAGCATAGTGTTGCTAGATTCCTTTGTTCCTGTCAAGGCTGTGTTTGAAAAATAAACATCTTTTGTTTCAGGTTAAAAAAAATATATCAGGACATCAGCACCTTTTTACACAACAGAATTCATTTTCCTTAGTGGTTTTGTGTTTCGAAAATGAAGTACTACAGTAATTTAAAGAACCGGCACAGGAGAAGAACAAGGCTCTCCATAGTGCCATGCCAACTATGACCCAAAAGGACTATATCAAAGGATGAGAGGGTAGTTCATTTTAACAGTCCTTAGCTGCTTTTCCTGAAATTGCAGAGTGACAGCTGAGGTCCTTCCTGTGATCAGTCCACGAGGGTCTGACCTTTGGCCCATCATCTTATTTCACACAAAAAATACCATAATCTAATTGTTTTTTGCTTAGTAACTAATAAAAATTGGCTTTTTCCCTTTTGGGGAGTTTCTTGCCTATTTTCCCCTTCACATCCCACTCCTCCAGTGGTTTTACATTGCAATGATTCTCCTTCCAGGCAAGGAAGCCCTTCAAGGCCATTCTTAGATCGGGCAGCATTCAGCCTGCCTCAAATGGAAGAAGGTTCATCAAAACACAAATCTACAGAATGGGGAAAGATCAGAAGAATCAGAAGGTGGATAAAAAAATCAGGTCTACCCTGCTACTAGGGAGGAAAATAGGTCTCCCCTTCTTTTATAATGTGAAATGAGAGGATTGTCTTGGTTCAGTTCCTAAGGGTCAGCTGTTCACATCACAAAAAACACCAATACAGCTGCCACTAATTGGCACCCTTGGCAGTCACAGCAAACAAGCCATGGATTGAATGGCTTATTGGATTTGCAAAATGAACTGTCCTTTTTTTCTCCCTGAGAAGTGATCACTCCAGGTCAGGATGGAAGCACACTGTGCTCAGCTACTCTCTCTGTCCTATGCATTGGCAAAGAGTTTCATTATAAAACTTCTTTCCCTTTTCTTGTAAAGTATAGTTGCTATGATTCCCTTCAGTGTGGGACTGAACACACACACACAGCCTCAGCAGCATTTCATACTGCTGCCATTCTGGAATGTTCCGTATTCAAATGAAAGGTGCCCACTAGGTCCCCGATCTGGCAAATGTGTCCTTTACTTTAAATGAATTTATATTACCTTTTAACTTTGCAGTAGTTTCAATGGGACTACTCACTTGCGTAAAAGTAAGAATGTGCATGCATATTTGCAGAATCAGGGCCTAAGTAAAACAGTTTGGACTAACGTGTATTTTTATTATGGTTTGTAGCCATTTGATCCAACCCTTTCAATTTCTAAAGTTTCTGAACAACCAACCTATTCTCAAAAAACGGAGAATAAAATCTCTGTAGTTATATAGGTTTGTGTCACGAGTCCATTAAATATTGAATCTATGCATGCTTAAGTGATACAACAGTAAAAAATATAATAGTCTAAATTACCTGCAGAATCATGCATGTATGATGCCTCTTTAGGGTAAGACCCACTCTGCTATATGTTGATAATGTGGTGTTCTTACATGCTGGAGGCTAAGACTGATAATTCTATTGTTATCATAAAACCAATTTAATAAATTAATCTGCAAAAATCTACAAAATGTATAATGGAACCCATAAGAGAATAAAATAATTTAATATGATTATGATTTTGAACAATCTTTCGGATTCAGCCTAAGGATTGTAATTTCTGATCCATATGAGATCAATAGAGTAGAATATCTAAGGCATTTTAGCTTTCTATAATATTAAAGCATACCCCAGTAGTCTTCCTGCATATGAGGACCTCCTGTTTTATTCCTTTCAAATGGTGCTCTAGATACATAAAAGGAGTTAAACTGCTCTCACTTAAGATTGACTCAAATGAAAATGGCATGAACAATGAAAAAGGTGTCCCAAAAATGGTTTGACCCAACAAACATCTTACAGGCTGTTCTACTATCCAGCAAAGCCAGGGAGTGAAAACAGCCAAGAGACAATAAAAGAAACCAGCCAGATACCCAGATGGCACTACCATAAAAATACATTCCAGAGCTTGGCATCTGGATTTTGCAGATGCCAGGTGCAACCCATGTGTGTCCATAAATATTGGTTCTGATGCTGGATCAGTTAGAGATGGAGCTCAAATAGAAGCACATTTGCCATCCCAAATAATGGAAGATAGTAGTGCCAAATTCAATTTAAAGTGACAATTTTTCATGTGTATTGTGGTTTCATTGCTGTCAGAATTGTTAACATCAGATACGTGCCTGGCTTAAAACTGGAAGATCTGTTTTTCTGTCTGTATTGTCAGTATCCCCATTTCCCAGAGCAGGCTCCACATACATAAGGATACTAGAGGCTAGATCTTACATGTGCTTTGTGAAAATCGGCTCTCACCATGTGTCTTTTTTGCAGAGCTGTGTTGTACCGATATGTGATTTTATCTGTTTACCCTTTGGCAGCTGGAACCAAGTAGTCCAGCATTCCATTCTGGAACAGTCACATGTGTGCTTTCAAGCCACTTGTCTGAGAAAAATTGGATTATGACAGTCATTTAGAAAGTCACATATCTGTATGTATCTGTCTGGGCCAGGAGACCATGAGTAATCGTGGGTAATCATTTGACAGAAAGCAATGGTTTGATGGATAGGGATGAAGTGAAATTAGGGACAGGGTTTTTCACTTGGTGGAAATGTTGTGACCAAGGTTCTCTCTAAGCTGCACAGTAGCACGGCCCCGCAGCTGTTTAATCAGTCCCGCCCAGTCGGGGGCTCATGGTTCCACACACGGAGATGCCTGGCTGCAGGAGGGACACTTCTCCCTCAGCTACAGCAGCAGCTCCCTGCTGAGGACAGAGCAGTGAGTCTCTGCAAGCTGGTGGGGAGCTGAGATCTAGACTGGGCAGGGCTCATTAAGTAGCTGAGGGGGCCATCTACCACACAAGTTAGAGGGAAACTTGATTGTGACTGTAAAGGATATACACATAAGCAAACTAAGTATTTACATATATATGTGCCCATTTTGTACACACAAATAGGAATAGCTTCAAACATGGCAGCCATATCTCCAAATTTGCAAGGTTCTAGATACAAATTCTGTATCCACGTCTGCAAAAATGAGCTGCAGATATCTGTATGCACACCCACAGATGTGAATACCCACAGATATGTGTGGATTTGGGCTTTACCTATAAACCTTCTATCACCAGCACTAAAACAACATGTAAGGAACTTGTCTAATAGTCTAATGGTAGTTATATTTGAAACTCAAACTTATGTCCTTGTGTCCTGAATAATTATGGAAGAGCGCAACAAATTGAAAATTCAATATTAATTTTTTTTTTGGCAGGGAGAGCTCTTCAAATATTTACAAACTGTAAGAAAAGCTCAAATGTTAATAGCTTCTAAAAATCAGCCAAAGGGTCAAGGATAACAAGAGTCTGTGGAAAGGGTGAGAATGAAAGAGATAGGGTATGTCTACACTAGCCACCCTAGTTTGAACTAGGGTGGCTAATGTAGTCATTCGAACTTGCAAATGAAGCCCGGGATTAAAATATCCCGGGCTTTATTTACATGTTCCTTACGCGCCATTTTTAAATGCCCGGTAGTTCGGACTCCCTGCCCGCGGCTACATGCGGCACAGGCTAGGTAGTTTGAACTAAAGCCCCTAATTCGGACTACCGTTACTCCTCATTGCAGAAGGCGTAACGGTAGTCGAATTAGGCTTTCGAACTACCTAGCCCGTCTGCGATGTAACGCGGGCAGAAATCGAACTACGACATTAAATAATGGCGGCGCCAAGAATATAATAAAAAGCCGGGATATTTTAATCCGGCTTCATCTGCAAGTTCGAATGACTACATTAGCCACCCTAGTTCGAACTAGGGTGGCTAGTGTAGACATACCCATAGAGAGGGAGAGTTTAATTTATCTGAAGCAGATAACCTTTATCTTGTTTGGTTTTTTTAGTCCCAGATGTTTTCAGTTTTGTAAAGACTTTAGGCAAAGATTTAAAAAAAAAAAAGCTGTAAACAATCCACTCTGTAGTTAGTTACTTTATGAGTTTTAGTGTCCTCAAATCATTATTGCAAAAATATGCAGCATCTTAAGTATATTAAGGATTTCATTGACAGGCTAACATTCTATCAAGCCAAAAGAAGAAAATTTAAATTGGTTTAATCTGGAAATCACCATCATAGTTGCAGAAAATTACATTTAAAAATATGTAAAAAAATGACTTTTTTTTCCTGAAATATAGAAATTAATGGTAATAATTACCTGGCAGAATTCCTCCATAAAACAGTGATTTAATTTAGTGGATTACATAAAACAGAGAAGAATCTTGCACATAACTAGACACACATTTCTCCTTCCTCCAGCTATTTATAATAATGCTGGTTTATGTGTATAATGCCTAGATTAATACATCCATGACATTAGCATTACTCTCATACCTAGGGGATTAGGAATTAAGAGAAGGCACCAAAAAAATGGTGTCCCCATTCCAGGTAGTTTAGTACCCGTTTTTTTCCCTGATTTTATTTTTCTCTAACTACTAAAGTGAATGGAATACCCATGAAAACTGCTAGCCAGCGACTGTCCTCACAAAACATAGACCTAGCAGAACTGCCTCCAATAAATTCCCTCACACTTAAAAATTGTTGTATAAAGAACTGCAGAGAGGAAATTATATTGGTCCTACAAAAGCTAGGAATTGTGCTGTGTATTCATCAGCACCATCTACTGCATATTTAGTCAGCATGCACCCATTGAGCAGAGACGTTGAGTCACCCTTCCACTGAAGAGTTAGTTCTTCCAACAGGACAATGGAGGGGAACCACTACCATATAGGACCCTTGAGCAGAGTTCTGACACACAGCAGAGTCACTATTCTATGAATTCTGAATTTGTGTCTGGATTCACAGTTATAGTGACTGCCAAAAATAATTCTGGGGTGAAAGCTTATGCAAATGAAACCATCCTTCTTCCTATTCACCAGCAGATGGTGACAGATGACTCCTTTTCTTTTGGGGTTTTATTCAATCTGGTGTTCTGGGTAAATAACATACAAATGAAACAGCTCTGTGGCTGTTCTTCCCCATGTTCACAGAAGGGAATACAGCTTTAAACACAGGCTTCCATATACACACGGACATCTCATTTCTACAACACACCCAAAATAACAACTTCTAACATAGAAAGACAGCCCATAGGGGTGGGATGGTTACTCAGTCTCTGTGGTACAGTCAACCCCCATCATCTATGCTTAAAATACAGACCAGGGCGTCAATTGATGTTAACTCTGTTTATGTCCATGCCTTCTAGTAACTGGATGGTCACTCTTTCGCACAACCCACCAAATTGTTTCCCTAGTTACACATTTTTAATAGACCCCTCTCAGTTCCTTTTGATTTTCACATCAGGCAATACCATTACTGGAAAAGAAAGGTTGCAGTTTGATCTAAACATCATAAAAGTTACACAATTAGAATTGGGGAATGACAACACTAAATAGATATATGCTGAAGGAAACTGACAGGTAATAAGTAACAATAAAATTGACAGACCAATGATGTTTTAGTTTGTTAGGTTTTAAATTCAACACCCAGGTTTTATTGGTCCATTCTCAGTAATTGATGGATGATAGGAAAACCACCAGGAACTTTCTTGGGAACTAGAGTACAAAACTTAAATCACTTATTTACCAGACCTTTTCTTTTTTTCTCAAATTCTTTCTCTAACTTGTACTGACCACTTTGGGTAGTATTTTAGACCTGCCACTAGAATCTTCAGTCTGGATCCAAATAAAGAATATCTAAATCCTCAATAGACTGTGTAACTTTATTTCCACACCTCAGAATTACAGGAGCAGCAGGTTTGCCTATTCAAGTGCCCCTTAATTCCTTTCTTAACCTCTCTGTTCGAACCACTCTGGAACTGAATGTGATTCTCACACTGGAAAACATTAAATAGTAACCAAACTAGTCATTTATCATTACTGTAGCATTGTATTACTGTAGCACCATCTGATTGGAGATCCAGACGCCATCTACTTATCATCTCAAGTGATAAAAGTCTACCTTTTCCCACTCCCAGGTTGATTTTCCAGAAATCCTAGTATGATGAAATGTTTATCTAGGTGCTTCCAAAGCAATTCTCCAAGTTATAGGTGCTAATATGCAAAGTGTGAAAGTAAAACCCAAAGCCAATGTCTCTGCTCCGTTGGTAACACACTTCCTCTGGTGCTTTCCCTTTTAGGAAGCTTCTTCATTTTATTCAAGTAGCTTCCTGTTCCATAGCAGCAGCTGCGATGTATGTTCTCATGAAGCCTGCAGCTCTGTAAGCATTTCTGAATGGCACTTTTCCCTTTGTTCTGTAAGCTACTTCTCAATGGCATGCTTACCATTGCAGCTTAAGATCCTGATGCCAGACAACCAAGCTATTCAGCCAACCCTCTTCTCCACCCCTTTTACTCCATTTAGATTTACATTTTTACAAAAATGTAATGACTGGCCAATTTAAAGTGACAGAGCTGGAGCAGTAATGGGTTATAGTTTTTGTTATCCTTCACAGATTGATGGTAGGTTTTAGCTTTTAAGCTTCTTCAAGGATTTTTGTAGAAGACAGATAAGATCACAAGATCACTATTCCTTGCATCACCAGCTGGCTGTTCTCCTTAGAACTCTTTCTACCAACCCAAACCCACTATCTGCTGGGGTATAAATATTTCCCCACTTTTTTGGAATTTGGATTCAACCAACTGTTGGGCACCTAAACAGAGGAAATTATCATGGGGAACAACCACCATGCACTTTGTCACTTCAAGAATGTTATTTGCCCTTGGCCCAAAATCCAAGTTCCAGAATGCTACGGATTTCAGGCAATCTACCCTGCTGTTGTTTAAAGTATAACAAATTAAAATCTGTGGTAAAAGTTTGAGAATGGACTCACAGTCAACTTCTAGTTGCCATGTGAATTATTCTTACTATAAAGAAAGAAAAAGATACAGAAAGCTCTATGAATGCTTTCTTTTTTAAAATGAATGAGCCATACAAACAAGACATGCTGTATGACATGGCTTGTCACTCACAACTGCAGCTGGTAATTAAAGGGAGAAAAGGCAGCACTCTTACAGACTGAAACTTACTTTACTATAAAGCAGCATGACAAGGTTCTCACAACTCTGCTGCACACTTGAAACAATCGTGCAGAACCTTGAAACCCAGGCAAGTAAATGAACATGCAATAGCCGCAAACAAGTCGAAGGCACAAAATTCTTTTTAAGTCAGCTTGCATTTAGACTAATATTTAAATGAAGATATGTAGCTCATCTTCTATGTAACTGTGTTTCATCCTCTGTCAGAAGAGCTCATGTTCAAGCATTGCAGATATTTTGGGGGTGGGGAAGAGATACAGGACAGGAGCACTACCACTATCCAGACACTGACTAATTTATTCTTAGGAGAGAAAAAAACATTTGTCTCATAAGCCTGAGAAGCATAGCCATCTGCTAGGGTCCTGAGTGACTAACTAACTAAGCTCAGAAGCAGGCAGCCATACGGTTATTCAACTATGCCTTGACCACCAGCAGAGAGTACAGCGCACTACAAAGGTTCAAAGGTAATAGGAGGACTAACACCTAGACAGGACCAGAAACACTTCAACTTGAGAAGGGGCAGATGAGAGAGGGTTTGGAAATCTGATGTGTCTAAAGGAAGAGATTACCTTTGAACAATACAATAATTTTTCATTGGCCTGCATTAGCTGTATTAGCGAGGTAGGTGGAAAGAGTAAGGTAAAATGGAGCATGGGAAATAAAGTATCAGCAGCAGCTAAAATTAGGTCAAATGAATGCTTACCCTAGCTCCCTTGATTAGAGGAGCTGCTGAAGGTATGATCCACCTGACCTTCACAGAATAGTTCATTGCACTACCAGGTAGATTGATGCTGCAGAGATCAATCCACTGTGGGTTAATTTAGTGGATCTAATAAAGGCCCACTAAATGAACTGCAGATTGCTTATTTAAGATTTGGTGGTGATGGGGGACTTCAACTATCCAGATATATGTTGGGAAAATAACACTGCAAGGCACAGACTATCCAATAAGTTCTTGGACTGCATTGGAGACAACTTTTTATTTCAGAAGGTTGAAAAAGCTACCAGGGGGGAAGCTGTTCTAGATTTGATCCTAACAAATAGGGAGGAACTGGTTGAGAATTTGAAAGTGGAAGGCAGCTTGGGTGAAAGTGATCATGAAATCATAGAGTTCACAATTCTAAGGAAGGGTAGAAGAGAGAACAGCAAAATAGAGACAGTGGATTTCAGGAAGGCGGATTTTGGTAAGCTCAGAGAGCTGATAGGTAAGGTCCCATGGGAATTGAGACTGAGGGGAAAAGCAACTGAGGAGAGTTGGCAGTTTTTCAAAGGGACATTGTTAAGGGCCCAAAAGCAAGCTGTTCCGATGTGTCGGAAAGATAGAAAATACGGCAAAAGACCGCCTTGGCTTAACCATGAGATCTTGCATGATCTAAAAATAAAAAAGGAGTCATATAAAAAATGGAAAGTAGGACAAATTACAAAGGATGAATATAGGCAAACAGCACAGGAATTCAGGGGCAAGATTAGAAAGGCAAAGGCACAGAATGAGCTCAAACTAGCTA
The DNA here is from genome assembly GCA_019425775.1 of Rafetus swinhoei. Taxonomy (NCBI): domain Eukaryota; kingdom Metazoa; phylum Chordata; order Testudines; family Trionychidae; genus Rafetus; species Rafetus swinhoei. The sequence continues at coordinate 179,718,092 of CM033437.1, read as the reverse complement.
CGGGAATAAAGGAAACAAGAAGACTTTTTATAAATACATTAGAAGCAAGAGGAAGACCAAGGAGAGGGTAGGCCCACTGGTCAGTGAGGAGGGAGAAACAGTAACAGGAAATTTGGAAATGGCAGAGATGCTCAATGACTTTGTTTGGTCTTCACCGAGAAGTCTGTAGGAATGCCTAACATAGTGAATGCTAGTGGGAAGGGGTAGTTTTAGAAGGTAAAATAAAAAAGAACAAGTCAAAAATCACCTAGAAAAGTTAGATGCCTGCAAGTCACCAGGGCCTGATGAAATGCATCCTAGAATACTCAAGGAGCTGATATAGGAGGTATCTGAGCCTCTAGCTATCATCTTTGGAAAATCATGGGAGACAGGAGAGATTCCAGAAGACTGAAAAAGGGCAAATATATTTCCCATTTATAAAAAGGGAAATAAGAACAACCCAGGAAACTACAGACCAGTTAGTTTAACTTCTCTGCCAGGGAAGATAATGGAGCAAGAAATTAAGGAAATCATCTGTAAACACTTGGAATGTGGCAAGGTGATAGGGAACAGCCAGCATGGATTTGTAAAGAACAAATCATGTCAAACCAATCTGATAGCTTTCTTTGATAGTATAACTAGTCTTGTGGATAAGGGAGAAGCGGTGGATGTGGTATACCTAGACTTTAGTAAGGCGTTTGATACGGTCTCGCATGATATTCTTATCAATAAACTAAGTAAATACAACTTAGATGGGGCTACTATAAGGGGGTGCATAACTGGCTGGATAACCGTACTCAGAGAGTAGTTATTAATGGTTCACAATCCTGCTGGAAAGGCATAACAAGTGGGGTTCCGCAGGGGTCTGTTTTGGGACCGGCTCTGTTCAATATCTTCATCAACGATTTAGATATTGGTATAGAAAATGCGCTTATTAAGTTTGCAGATGATACCAAGCTGGGAGGGTTGCGACTAATCTGGAGGATAGGGTAATAATTCAAAATGACCTGGACAAATTGGAGAAATGGTCTGAGGTAAATAGGATGAAGTTTAATAAAGACAAATGCAAAGTGCTCCGCTTAGGAAGGAACAATCAGTTTCATATATACAGAATGGGAAGCGACTGTCTGGGAAGGAGTATGGCAGAAAGGGATCTAGGGGTTATAGTGGACCACAAGTTGAATATGAGTCAGCAGTGTGATGCTGTTGCAAAGAAAGCAAACATGATTCTGGGATAGAAATGTAGCCGTGTTAGTCTGGTGTAGCTGAAACAAAAAACAGGACTATGTAGCACTTTAAAGACTAACAAGATGGTTTATTAGGTGATGAGCTTTCGTGGGCCAGACCCACTTCCTCAGATCAAATTTTTGATCTGAGGAAGTGGGTCTGGCCCACGAAAGCTCATCACCTAATAAACCATCTTGTTAGTCTTTAAAGTGCTACATAGTCCTGTTTTTTGTTTCATGATTCTGGGATGCATTAACAGGTGTGTTGTGAGCAAGACACGAGAAGTCATTCTTCCGCTCTACTCTGCGCTGGTTAGGCCTCAGTTGGAGTATTGTGTCCAGTTCTGGGCACCGCATTTCAAGAAAGATGCAGAGAAACTGGAGAGGGTCCAGAGAAGAGCAATGAGAATGATTAAAGGTCTAGAGAACATGACCTATGAGGGAAGACAGAAGGAATTGGGTTTGTTTAGTTTAGAAAAGAGAAGATTGAGGGGGGACATGATAGCAGTTTTTAGATATCTAAAAGGGTGTCATAAGGAGGAGGAGAAAACTTGTTCATCTTGGCCTCTGAGGATAGAACAAGAAGCAATGGGCTTAAACTGCAGCAAGGAGGTTCAGGTTGGACATCAGGAAAAAGTTCCTAACTGTCAGGGTAGTCAGACACTGGAATAAATTGCCCAGGGAGGTTGTGGAATCTCCATCTCTGGAGATATTTAAGAGTAGGTTAGATAAATGGCTATCAGGGATGGTCTAGACAGTATTTGGTCCTGCCATGAGGGCAGGGGACTGGACTCGATGACCTCTCGAGGTCCCTTCCAGTCTTAGTATTCTATGATTCTATGATTGCTTGGATGTGGATTCTGGTACTTCACCAGAACGAGATGAATAAGGGGAGTTGGTGGAAGAGTTTCTCCAATCAACCCAATGCAGTATGGATCCCCGGTAACTAGATCTAACTTATGCTGACTTAAGTTATGGTACAGAGCTGACTGCCCTCTGGCCACTAAACAAGAAGTGGCTTCCCCATGCTGCTTTACCAATGTACCAGAATCCTGAACTGAAAAGATATCTTCTTGAGATGAAACGGTTGCTTATTCCTTATGTTCATTTAGTCCTTGTTCTTTCACCTGAGACTGCCTACAAAACTGACAGTTTGGATGGTGGTCCGACAGCCCATAAACAATTGATTTAAGGTTACCAACTCATTTCAGAAAGCCCAATGCAACCTTCAAATAGGATAACTTTTGATCTATAATGAACTGAGCTCAAATCAGACTGGAAGCCAGGAGAACAGGAGAAAGGGTTTTGTATTCTCTGAACTAGCCAATCCACTCAGTTTTCTCTCTTCAAAGATCACTATTCACATTTTCCTATAAATGTTAATTTTATTTTTCTAATGTTAAGCTGATAAGAAATATAGTCAACAAAATGAATAATTTTGAAAACTATTACAAATAGTGAAAGAAAAATTATTTATGTATATCAATATCATGCTTTAAACATCTCAAGATGCCCATAAATGGATCTCCAATTTGTTGCTTCAAGGGTATTAGTAGCCCTCAAACCTCTTATTTTGTAAGCAGAAATTTCTTCTTTCTGCATTTAATTGACTTATATTTTTTGAAATTTCAAACTTTTGGTGACATGTATTCACAAAATATAACCATGAGAGGTACTTCCCAGGAACCCGTAAGCCTTCAGTTAAACTTCAAGGTTTCCTCCAGCATTTTTTCTGATCTCTCCTCTTCAAGATAGAATGTAGAATGGCCTCCTATACTGCACCTCAGTCCAAAAGATCTTAGCCCCACATAACCCCTGAGCAGCAGTTACTCTTTTCCTATTAATTTAATGATTCAGTAAATATTCACATGGATTTAGAGTTTTGAGATAAATGAGGCAGTGTGTTGAGAGGAAACGCGCGCGCGCGCGCACACACACACACACACACACACACACGTAACGAGAACAGCTTTTGGAGACACATGGCACTGTCCCAAAATCTATCAAGACAATGGGCTCCACTGTAAAATGAACAGAATTATTTTGTTTAATTAAAAGCCTCTGATGAGTTTCAGAGCCAAATCCACCTGATAAATGTCACTGGGCAACGTCATTACCAGATCATCATAACAAGGTATTTATAGCAGATGGCACAGCAATGCATCTTCAGCATTACAGCCTGTTAATTTTTATCCATCTTCCCTTAAAAAAGTAAAATTGGCTCATGTCAGTCAAACATGACAGTACTTTGGATTTCTCCCCCATGATATCCTTTAGCCTTGAGGCAGATATGACAGGTGCCTTATTAAATTCCAAAAATAAAATGTAGCACAAGAAGGCAGCGCATTCCAATGAGACAACAGACTTGTTAAAATGCAACATGCATAAAATGTACTTAGTTTTATTTTTGGCTATCAACAGTTTCTGCCATTAAAAAAAAAATCAAATAAACACCATATTTCCAAAGAGTATAATATTTAAAACAGTCTACCCATTTATTTCAGAAAATTGCATAGTCTTTTTAAAATGTTGCATATGTATTAAAAGAGATTATTTTATTTACTGTTCTACTGTGCAAATGATTGTGCAATGATTACTCAATGATACAGTCCTCAGCCTGCAATGGGAGGCATATAGGCAGAATACTGCCCCAATGCAGAGTCCCAGTGAAGACAACAGGGCTTCAAACAAGTATGGAGATCAACTAGCACACATCACATTCTTGGTTTAGATAAACTAGAAGAACAAAGCAACTACTAGCAAAACTCAAACACAATTAAAGCAGTCAAAGGTAAAAAAAGACCAAAGTTAAGATTGTGAATATGAATTTATTTTGCTCTTTTCTATGTCTGAATCAGCAGCTTGGTTCCTTTTGAGAATCCCAGTCTAAGGGAATTAGGCAATCAGATTCCACCATGTTAAAATACAAGCTGGACATTCAACTGCTCTAAGCTCTTTTGAGTCCGGGGGAAGGAGAGATTTTTGTGGTGCTCTGACATTCCTCAGCATAGAGAGCTCACAGAGGGTATGTCTACACTATATTCCACTTTTGAGAGAGGAATGCAAATGCAGCCAAGCGAAATTCCTAATGAAACGTGGATTTGAATTTCCCGAGCTTCATTTGTATAATGGCGTCCACGCACTTTTTTGAAATACCCTATTTCGAAAGAAAAAACGTCGTCTAGACAGGGTTATTTCGGAAAAAAACCCCTTCTTTTGAAATAACCCTTACTCCTTAAAAAATGAGGTTTAAGGGTTATTTTGAAAGAAGGGGTTTTTTAAATAACCCCATCTAGACAGCGTTTTTTCTTTTGAAATAGGGTATTTCGAAAAAGCACCCAGATGCCATTATGCAAATGAAGCGCGGGTAATTCAAATCTGTGCTTCATTTGCAATTTCTCTCAGCTGCATTTGCATTCCTCTCTGGAAAGAGGAATGCAGTGTAGATATACCCAGAGCTACTTATGATGCTGTACCTGGCAGCTGAATAGGCTATGGGAGAACTCGGATGAAATCCCAAGATGTACAGCATAGGGATGTAAGTAACTAGTCGACTGTCCGATAAGTATAAGTCCCCCCCCCCTTGCTACCTCTATCAGAGGAAACAAGGGAGGGCAGTAGCCAGTGCTGGGGGCAGGGGAGTCAGGGGGTAACAAGGGGGCAGCTGATTCCTGGCTCACGCCCAGTCCCAGGACGTTGCGTTTCTGCTTTTTAAATGTATTAAGAACTTGCTGGCTCTTAATGCATTTAAAAGGCAGAGCCACAGCGGGGTTAACTCCTGGACCCAGGAGCTAACCCCGCTGTGGCTCCCCCACTTATTGACTAATCGACTAGTCGATGGAAATTGACTAGTCAATCAGTTGATTAAACTAAACTGAACATCCCTAGTGCAGCAATCAGCTCAGCCTTCCTACAACACTGCACTGTGGGATACATACCCTTAATGCATTACTCACACTGTTGATGATGGTGCCCTCAATGTGGACATGATCTGTCAACAGAGAGATCAAGCGTGAACATCCTTTAGTGATTTTTATTTTGTTAACATTTGGGTGTCAACATAAATGTTACCCACAAAACTTAGTATTGTAAAACAAGCCCTTATATACCTTCCGTCTACCACTCTCTTGATGCCTTTGGCCCTGCTGTATCATAAAACATATTATTGGTGTATTTACAACTTAATTGACTTTCAAAACAGAGTATGTATAAAATATATCTATTTGAATCATTTTGTTAGCAGTCCTGTACGATACATTTTTAAACCATCAGCACCTTTCTTATGGAGAGTGAGTAAGTATGGAGAGTGATCCAGGCTACTATCCCTCTGAAGCTACAAAACTAAAGTAGACCACAGTCCTGCAAACTCATAAATATGTGTAAATTTATACATGTGAGTAGCCCAAAGATGTCAGTGGAGCAACTTACATGAGTAAATTCAATGGACTACTCGGTGTCAGTAAAGTTATGCATTTGCTGAATATCAAGGCCTACATTGTCAACTTAACTTGTCTATGCCCACAAGTTCTCATTATAACCCCCTTGCTAATTACATATCTTTTGTTTGAATCCATGTGAGTGAATCTTATTTCTATGCAAATTCCTCTTCCAATTATAGTAGGACTTGGTACATCTGGCCATTGTGCAGCACATTTCTACAGAGGCACTGCAGTCTTGACCTTCAAATATCCCATTGTCTCAGACCCAGGCCACTTTGAAGAACAGCTTGATCGTTATGGTCAATTGTTGCTTTCTTCTTTTAAACTGTGGATTCAACGTAGCTTCCATTTGCCCAATTGCATTTTCTCCACATTGTGACACACTTGGCCCTAGCTCCACCTCCACAAGGATTTAAAACATGTGCCCTTATCTACAGAGCCACCTCACTCCTTGAGTTTGTTTATATAATATGCAGCTGTTCTTCAGATATGATTCTTTGCATCTCCCTTCTTATACAGTTACACCAGATGATATCTCCTCCAGCTTCACCTCCCTACAAGCCACCTTTAAAGTTTAAAAAGAAAGATTTAAAATGCAACAGTTTTAATGTTGATAATACATTTTCATACACAAGCTGTGTCTTTACTGATGAGGTATTAACAGAGCAAGGTGTTTGTACTGCTCAGGAGCTCCCTCCCAAAATGCCAGTGATCAGAACTCTCCCAACAAGTGCTGTGCACAAAATTAGAATTCCTTCATTTTTTTAAGAGCAAAATGTATTTTGACTCCTTGTGTTTGTTTGTTTGAATTCTTTAATGTACCATTATGCAAATCCTATTTCAGGAACTGTAACTGAAGTGTTTCATAACGCACAGAAAGTGACGTTTCCCTTTGCCAAGAGTTTTCACTTAAAGCAAATAATCAGGGGAAAAAAGCCCATTCTAACAGGGTGTGGATGCTGTTATCCTTATTTGTCAAACAAACACCATCTTGTTGCCACTTTCAATTTCATTTTTAATTTCTTGGATGATGTTACTCTTGTTTTTTCCTGCAATAAATATAAACTCATCCAAGTACTCCTTAAAATGTGTGAATGCTCAACCCTTAAAGAGCTTGTGCCAACTGCAGCCCATAAGGCAATACATATTCCAGTACTAAAGTATGTACTTTTATAAAGGAGGGGAACGAATGGAGGTTAATCAAAGAAAAAAAGGAAAAAAACTTATGTTCAAAATGTCAGTAAAACTAATCTGTGATTAAATGAATAGTCTCACCCTCACACATATTTTGTTTGGCTACTATCATTTTCTTAGAGACCTGGTTAACTAGAAGAAAAAAGTCCCAGAATATATTTTTTTTCATTTCTTCACACTGAGATACCATCTGTATGATTGTTCCATTCTTTCATGGGCTTGGACAATAATTTGAGAGACTTAATCAGCCAATGAACTTGAGGGCTCAGATGCTGAAATATATGGAGAGCAGACAGGAGAAAAGTCTGTGTTGACACATAAACTGTTTCTTTGTATCGAGCACTAGATTTCATGAATGCAGTATAGCTTCTTCTGGTACTTTCCAACTAATATGTTGGGCATCCCAGTAGCAGAATTGCATTGTCCCATCATTTGGGAGCAATTCACAATAATGTAGATTTAAAACACCACAACAGACAAAAAATACATTTCATAGCACAGTTCTTTTGAACCACCCATAGAATAAGCTCTGAATTGTAGAGCATTGCCCTAAGAACATTTTGTTTTGTAATAACTGCAAAATGACTGTCTATGTTTTGTTTTTCATAGTTAAATAACTGTTTTTAATTAATTATTACAAACATTATTATATTATCACATCAGCATTTCTCTAGCACAGTCACAGGAAGGCACAATATTATGCATGGGCATATTTTACATAATGCTAAGCAGACATTTTGTTAAAGGAGTGAAAGGAAAGGAGTGAGTGTGAGATATTGTCAAAGAAATCATTTGAGTCACTTTTTTTAAGAGAAAAAGGATAAAAAATTGGACTCATTAGATTCCCTTACATATGTGTATGAGGGTGAGTGAGCAGGAAGAACATTATAAACGTGAGGCTCACTTATTACTAAGGCATTGACAATACTTGGGAAATGATGTAACATAAGTAGGGAAGTGATTATACCAAACCCTATATTAAGCTTCTGAGCATATTCAGATCCACAGTTTCCAGAAGTCTGAGCAGACACAATCTGAGCTGAGATCAGGTTAATAAAAGTGTTGTGCCATCTTGCTACATGACTAATGAACTCAGTAAGCACACAAGGCTAGTGGATAGTGCCTCTGGTTGTCTATAGTGAAATCACCATCCATAATTTTATTACAACAGAGCCTACCGGCAGCATCTGAAATCCAATAACTAGGCAAGAAAGACAAAGCTGAGGTACTTAGAGATTAGGTGACTTATTTAAAGTCATGCAGGGAGTCTGCACCAAAGCCAAGAACTGAAGTTGGATTGCCTGAAGGTAGTATGGGCAGGCTTTTTTGGAATGTCTCTTTTGTGTAAGTTTGGCTCAAGCTGCGTTGGTCGCAATGGTCTCCCCTACGTGTTATTGTGAAAAGATCAGCAAAAGAGACTCCAGTGAGAAAGATCAAGGTTATTCAGACCCATACAGATATCTGCAGCAATAGCTGTGCACTGCTAAAAACACCTTTTCTCACTTTTCAGGTACACTCGTGCAATTATACTTTGAGTCTATGACAAAAATGTGCTGCCCATCTAAAGCCTTTTTGGTCAACTGAGTTTAGACTTTCCAGGCCAGCTTCTATTTAGCACGTGGCCACATTACTAATAGCACTAACCACAGCTTAGAGCAGATAGGACAAAGATTGTGTGGAAATAGTAGTTGTAATAAACTATCATGTCTAGAGATAGTCTTTTGAGAACCAAATTTAGGTACTTTGGGAGATTACTCTATGGCAGCCTGCATTGTTGATGCCATGCTATAATTGTCCTGTTTATAAACACTGGATTTTATTCTAAATAGCCAGTGCTGAAGTACCTTTCATAATATTCAGTTAATTGTTTTATTAAAAAATACATGACACAAAAGAAAGAGAAAAAGCATATAATCTCATTTAGGATATTCAAATTCTCAAATACGACTTACGACCATTCGCATTTATGACCGAAGCTGTCGTAAATGGCGGACCGCGAGTTACGAACGCGATCCGCGCTTACGAACAGCGCGGTCACGTATAACTCTATGGGGTCCGACTTACGAACAAACCGAGTTACGACCAATTGCTTGGTCTGTAACCGGTTCGAAAGTCGGGGAGAGGCTGTAGGTCACTACGTGGTCTAAATCTCTGCCCATTTTCTGAAAGAAGGGATAAGGCTATGCACCAGTGGCGCTCCTCCGAGAGCATATTTTCCTTGGGAAAAAAAGCAAAATGGCTCTGGAAGCACAGGAACAACCAACAACAGTACTAAACTACCTAGCCAGATAATGCACCATGGGCTTCCACTTGCTCCAGACCATATCTGCTTGTTGGGGTGGAGACTGGTGGGGCCATGACTCTGCACTTGACCCTCAATTCTTATGCGGCAACAACACAAGGACTAAATTTGTGTGAGGTACATAAATTGGATGAACATGTTAAATGCAGGAAAGGATCTTTCTACCACTTGTGTACCAGCATTTACTCACATGCAAGCTAGCCCTTGCTATTTAATTCCCTGTACAGATTTAGATGGACTTGAAGCATGAAAAATCTTACCCTTCCACTATTACCTCTTTCCTCAAGTCTTCATTAAGCACGTGTGGATGAGATGATGGGGGAAGGAGGAGGGCTTTAGATTAGGAACAGGGGAAATTTTGGAAAAGGGGGACCCTATACAGGAAGGATGGGCTCCACCTAAAACAAACCAGAAACAGACTGCCCACTCTTAACATTAAAAAGTTTGTAGAACAGTTTTTAAAACTAAGAACTGGAGGAAAGCTAACAGATGCAGAAGAGCACATAGTTCAGACAGAGACATCCCTAAGGGGAGGGTTTACTAATGGAAATTTTCTATGTCTTATTAAGGAGGAGAGAATGAAAATGCTAAAATACAGGATGGATATGATCAGAAACAGCCAAATGAAATAGAGGCCCATTCAATTACATGTAATGGCACACAGATAAAAAGTGAGATGTTTTTAAAGTACTTATATGCCAATGCTAGAAGCCTAAATAATAAGATGGGTGAACTAGAGAGTGCCTTATATTAAATAAGGATATTGATATAATAGGCATTACAGAAACTTGGTGGAATGAGGAAAATCAATGGGACTCAGTAATACTAGGGCACAAAGTACATCGGAAGGGCAGCATAGGTCGTGCTTTGCAGGGTGGCATTATATGTGAAAGAAAGCATAGACTCAAATGAGGTAAAACTCTTAAATGAATCAAAATATACCATAGGAGTTCTATGGACAGTAATTCCATGTTCTAGTAAGAAGAATATAGCAGTAGGGATATATTACCGATCACCTGATCAAGATGGTGATAGTGACTGTGAAATGCTCAGGGAGATTACAAAGACTATTAAAATAAAAAACTCAATAATGGAGAATTTCAGCTATCCCCATATTGACTCGGTACATGTCATCTCAGGACGGGATGCAGAGATAAAGTTTCTTAGCACCTTAAATGACTGCTTTTTGGAGTATTTCATGCTGGAAACCATAAGAGGAGAGGCAATTCCTGATTTAGTTCTAAGTGAAGAAAAGAATCTGATAGAAGACAAGAATATAACTGGACTGCTTGGCAATACTGACCATTCTGACTTGCCAGAGGGATAACACCACCGAATCCCAACACTGAAGTATTTGATTTCAGGAAGGGGAAGTACACAAAAGGAGATTAGTAAAACAGAAATTAAAAAGCTTCAGAGGGGTAGCTCAGTTAGTCTGTAACAGGAAAAACTTAAAACAAAAATAGACTAGTAGCACCTTAAAGACTAACAAAACATGTAGACGGTATCATGAATTTTTTGGGGGGGCAACCCACTTCTCCAGATAACAGAAGCGGGCTGTGCCCACGAAAGCTCATGATACCATCTACATATTTTGTTAGTCTTTAAGGTGCTACAAGTCTATTTGTTGTTGTTTTTTAAGAAAAAAAAAGTGAAATTCCTGAAAGTTGCATGGAACCTTTTAAAATAATAGGGGCTCAATTTAAATGTATACCCCCAAATAAAAAAAGACATTAAAAAACCCCCAAAAGTGCCATCCTGGTTAAACAACAAAGTAAAAGAAACAATGAGAGGCAAAAATGTATAATTTAAAGGTGAACATTAAATCCTACTAAGGAAAACAGAACAGAGCATAAGCTCTGACAAATGAAGTGCAAAAATATAATTAGGAAGGCCAAAAAAGAATTTGAAGGACATCTAGCCAAAGACTCAGAAAGTGATAGCAAAAACCAATTTGTACCTAATTGTACCTAATCAGTGGGGCTACTGGACAATCAAGATGCTGAAAGTGCATTCAAGGATAGTAAGGCCTTTGTGGAGAAATTAAATGAATTCTTTGCATCAGTCTTCATGGCTAAAGATGTGAGGCAGATTCCCAAACCTGAGTTATTCTTTTTAGGTGATAGCTCTGAGGAACTGTCCCAGATTATGGTGTCAAAATAGGTTTTGAAAGAAATTAATATATTAAATAGCAGTAAGTCACCAGGACCAGATGGCATTCACCTGAGAGTTCTGAAGGAACTCAAATAGGAAAGTGCAGAACTACTAACTGATTTATGGTATGGATGTAAAAAGTTGTTTAAAAATGTAACTATGTAACCACTAAAAATCATAGTGGTTACACAATTACATACACTGCAGGCTCTGCAGTACAATGCTTATAATATAAGCTTTACACTGTAGAGCCCACAATGAAGTCTCCTCGGGAACAGGGTCGGCAACCCCTGTGGAGCCTCCCCAGGAGCAGAGCCTGACAAGGGCTGCCAGACCCTTTGTGGGGGAGGCTTTGTGGCACAGAGAAGCTAGATCCTGGGGAGGCAACATGTAACCTACAGCGAGGGGGCCAGGCTGGGCCTGCCATGGACCGGAGCAGCCCTTGCCTATGGAGGGCACCGCGGGGCTGGAGCAGCTCCCTGCGTGGGGCAGGTAGGGAGCTGTTCTAGCTCCTACCAGTTAACTGGAATCCATAAACCTCAACTGTTGAAGGTGAGGCTTACCAGTTAACCAGTTTGCCATTTATATCCTTAATTTTTATCTTATTTATTTTAGTTCTGTACCAAATGACTGGCAGATAGCCAATATGATGCCATTTTTTAAAAAGGGCTCCAGAGGCCCAGCACAATTACAGGCTGGTAAGCCTGACTTCAGCACCAGCACTGGTTGAAACTACAGTAAAGAACAATATTGTAAGACATACAGATGAACATAATTGGTTGGGGGACAAGTCAACATGGTTATTGTAAAGAGAAATCACGTTTCACCAACCTAATAGAATTTTTTGAGCAGTGAGTCGACAAACATATGTACAAAGGGAATCTAATAGTCATAGTGTACAGGAAACCCTTGATATTCACAGTGGATGTGTTCCTGAAACCACCACAAATGGCAACATTTGTGAATACCAGAAGCCACAGCCCCTGGCCCCTGCAGAGACCTCCCTACAGCTCCTGGTCCCTGCATTCCTTCCATACAGGCCATGCCAGGCCAGGAGACCCCCCCCACAAATATACTTAAATGTGAATAGCTATTCCGAGAATCGTGAAGGTCTCCTGTACTTAGATTGCATTTGACAAGGTCTCTCCCCAAAGGCTCTTAAAGAAAAGTAAGCTGTCATGGGATAGAGGGAAGGTCTTCTCATGGATTGGTAATTGGTTAAAAGATAGTATCAGAGGGGTAGCCGTGTTAGTCTGGATCTGCAAAAGCGACAGGAGTCCTGTGGCACCTTATCTGTTAATGGCACCTTATCTGTTAGTCGATAAGGTGCCACAGGACTCCTTGTCGCTTTTGGTTAAAAGATAGGAACCAAGGGCAAGTTATAAATGGTCAGTTTTCAGAATGGAGAAAAGTAAACAGTGGTGATCAACAGGGGTGGGTACTGGGACCAGTCCTATTCAACATATTAATAAATGAAAGGGGTAAACATTGAGGTGACAAAATTGGCAGATAATACAAAACTACCCAAGATATTTAAGTCCTAGGCAGACTGCAAAGAGCTGTCAAAACTGGATGATTGGGCAACAAAATGGCACATGAAATTTAATAGTGACAAATTCAAAGTAATGCAAAGAAGAAAACATAATCTCAACTATACATATAAAATAAAGGGGTTTAAATTAGCTGTTGCCACTCAAGAAAGACATCATGGAATCTTTGTGGCTAGTTCTCTGAAAACATCCACTCAATGTGAAGCAGCAGTCAAAAAAGTGAACAGAATGTTGGGAATCATTAAGAAAGAGATAGATAATAAGAGAGAAAATACATTACAGAATCATAGAATCAACAAAAGTACAACAGCAAAAATGATTGGGGTATATAATGGTTGCCAGATCAGGAAAGATTTAAAAAAATCTGGGACTTTTCACCTTGGAAAAGAGCCAAATAAGGTGGGGACAAGATTGAGGTCTATAAAATCATGACCTATGTAGAAAAATAGATAAGGAAGTGTAATTTACTCCTACTCATAATACAAGAACTAGGAGTCACTGGGAATGAGCGATGGAGAATAGATCACTTGATGATTAACTGTTCTGCTCATTCCCTCCAGGGCACATATTGGACTAAATGGACCTTTGGTCTGACCCAGTTTTGACATTGTTATGTCTCATAAGAACTTAAGAATGGCCTTACTGGGTCAGACCAATGATCCGTCTAGCCTAATATCCTGTCTTGCCAACGGTGACCAATACCAGATGCCCCAGAGGGAGGGAACACAACAGGTAATCCTCACATGATCCCTCTCCTGTCACCATCTCCAGAGAAACAGAGGCTAGGGACATCATTCCTACCCATCCTGGCTAATAGCATTGATGGACCTAACCTCCAGGAATCTATCTAGCTCTTTTTTGAACCCTGTTAAAGTCCTAATCTTCACCACATCCTATGGCAAGGAGTTCCAGAGGTTGACTGTGTGCCGAGTGAAGAAAACCTTACTTTTGTTTGTTTTAAACCTGCTACCCATTAATTTCATTTGGTGACCACTAGTTTTTATACAATGGGAACAAGTAAATAACTTTTCCTTATTCACTTTTTCCACACCAGTCATGATTTTATAGACCTCTATCATATCCCTCCTTAGTCTCCCCTTTTCTAAGATGAAAAGTCCAAGACTTTTTAATCTCTCTTCATATGTGACCCGTTCCAAATCCCTAATCATTTTTGTTTCCCTTTTCTGAAACCTTTTCCAATGCCAATATATCCTTTTTGAGATGAGGCAACCACATCTGTACGCAGTATTCAAGATGTGGGCGTACCATGATTTTATATAGAGGCATTAAGATATTTTCTATCTTATTCTCTATCTCCTTTTTAATGATTCCTAACATTCTATTTGCTTTTTTGACTGCTGAATTTCTAAATAGATTTACAAAAAATAAACAGGAGAAAGCAGATAAAGGGCTGGATTTATAAATTAAATATATATTTATATTAATATGAAATTATAGTGCCATAAAATGTCATATTTATAATATTCCATGCCTTTTAACACTTTTAAAAGGCACTTAAATAAGCTTAATTCATTGATGTGTATAGCGTATACTTATCACATAATCTATACCCATGTTCTCTAGCAGGATTCTATGCCATATAAATACACTTGGCTTGAAAGAGGCCTCATTTCAAGTTTCAAGCAAATATTGACAGATCAATATTTGCTGTCGTTATTCTATAGATTTCCCCCCATATCTGTTTAGTGAAATAGGGAAACTTACATCTAATTGCTAATGTCAGCTTTATCAGCTGAATATGGTCAATCATTAGCGTTATTGCTGTGGGATAAACTGTTTCAGGGTTTGTTTGTTTTTACTCTCACATTTTAAAATTGAAAGTAATGAAAGTGTCGATTTTAAATTCAAAACAAAAATTGTTAAAAATCAATTTTATTTAATAGTGTGAACAGTATGGAGCTCTCATAACATAGGCGCTTCTGTCTCATAGAAAGTGTAACTTCTGCTGTTAAAGTCTGCTAACAGGATTTGAGCATGATGCAGCAGACAGAAATACCATGGGTAGAGTTGTTTGTGCTTAGGCTAATATTACTCACCTAAGTATTTAATGAGACTGCATAAAATGTCCTCATTTTATAGCCTAGAGGTTTACAAAATAAGCTCTATACAGATATTAATAGAAACTTTATTATATAATATGCCAGTCTTTCACTGATTATGTACCCATTTCAGTGCGTCCACCACATCTAATCAAACGCAGGAAGGATGCTACATGAGCAAAGCTCTCAAGGCATTAATAAAAATTAGAGAGAAAAATAAAGATAAGATCACAAAAATGTAATTTAAAATATATTAATAAAACACCTTTCCCTTCTCCCTTGCTCTGTGTCTTATGCAGTATCCCCATTCTCCTTGGGGAAATAACTACTCCTTTCATTGGTGAGACAACTTTTATATATGTGCATCTTTCATTTCAAACAATGCTTGTAAAATGATTTTTGATATTTAATCTGTGTTATTCACCTACTGTTATTCTTTTTAGTCTGTATACCCATTAAGTCACCCAGGAGCAACTGTTCAAGCAAGAAGAATTTCATTTCCAACACAACAATAAAAGAGGCTCCTGCCTAGATTACTCCATACAATATCAGACTGCCCTCTAGCAGGGCCCTAATTTCACTTCATTTTAAAACCAACAACTCTAGGGTTTTTATAGCTGGCAATGCTGACAGAGTCTTTGAGAGGGGTGTGTGTGTGAAAAGGGAGTGAAAGGGTCAGGTTTCATTTCAGTCAACAACATTAGCTATTGCTCCTCAGTGTGTGTTGATGTGGCACCCAAATGAGAGATGGTGCATTTCAAAGTAAGCACAGACAAAGCAATATTAAATATTTAATTTCCAGAGTCAAAGGGGTGAAGTCCCAAAGCTCCAAGAAAGCGAATGGTCCTCTGTTAGCTAGGCCAAGTTTAAGGTAGTAAATACTTATGCAAAATCTTTGGTAAGCTTTGTGGCTATTAAGAAAAATGAAAAAAGTACTGTTTACCTAAATTATTCCTTCTATATGAAGAAATTTAAGATTATATGTAAGTAAACAAATAAAAATTGGCTCCATTAATCATTGACTTGCACCGCTTTAAGTCTTACTGCATTTACATAAGAGATGGTAAAGCCAGTACTAATTTTGTCACAGTAAGTTCACCATGTTTTGCAACTTCCATTAATTTCAATAAGAGCAGGAGCTATTTCTTTATATGTGCCGCACAAAATTTCAGAAAACTAGAGACTGCAAGCTGGTTTTGTTCACTAAGTACAGTTCGCAAATGTGCATTTTCAGTTAACTCTTGCCCTTTTTACTTCTGGGTTTTTTTTGTTGGTTTGTTGGTTTGTTTGTTTATTTGTTTGAACGGATAAAGAATGTTCTAATAATTATAGGAAAGTTTCTCTCTTTCCCCTTCTACTCCCACTCATGCATACAGAGAAAAAATATCTGTCATAATTATTCATGGTTTGTGCTTCCTATATTGCTATGCTGGAAATGAAGAATAAAATTTGCAGAATTTTAAAATATTGTGCACTGAATTTTAAATTTTGTAGTGCAGAATTCCCTCAGGATATACGTAACAGCTCATTCTCACTTGCAGCAGAGGGAGCAGTACTGAAGGCTAAATAGTAAGAATACAGTATAGACTTTTTGTCCAAAAAGGATATAGGTGCCCTGTGGAAAGTGGTTGGTTTGAATCTTTGCATGATGCTATAGGTCCTTTCCACCAACATTCTCCTGCTTCCACTTCAGTGTCCCCCCGGTTCTGCACTATGATCATTCTACCTTCTGTCACAGACTAGATAAGACTCATTTTAATAGCCATTAATTGTACTACTTACCAGACTGGATGGAGAGCACACTGTTTAGTGAGACAAGACAGTCTCTTCCTGCAATAACTCAGCATGCTGCTTTTTTAACACTAATAATTCTCTGTTGGTCTAAGCACTGATTATCAAGAAATATGGATCAAACCTGGTTCTTCTGCATGCTACTCCAGACTCCACAGTCCATTATAATTTGCAACTTTTGAAAAAATCAGTATCAAATGAAAACCCAGGAGTGAAATGCAAGCTGATTGTATTGCCACCAGGAAGACAGAGTTTTCTTATTGATAGGTGCTGTTGATTTGTCAGCAAACCTGAGACAAGAGGTGAATCAGTGGAGCTGTTCTTTAATGTTTTTCTACACCACAGTATTTTCTTTGGTATCTATGATAAGATTTGGTAAATTCTGCATTAAATATACCAGTAAAGTTATCTACCAAATGTAGCAAATTTTACTGATTTAATTACATCCACAATATAGTCAGGGTAAAAGAATTTAGATGTCTGGATGTGATTTTTCTTATTCAGAACTTTATAAGGAGTGTTCTTCTGCAATGAAAAGGGGTTGTGACAGGGACACACACCCAATACCAACTCATGATTTTTTCACAGTTAAATTGTTGTCCTGTTCATTTCTTTTAGTTTAAATGATGTCAAATTTTGAGGCAGTGGCCCTTTTTAATCTCTGGCAATGAAATGAGAAGTTATTTTATAGGATATCTTGCATTTGTAGGAGTTTCTCCTTGCATCTTTCAGAGGGATGTATTTAACACTACTTACTAATCATTTGAAATTTTTAAATCAAGGAATCATAAACAATAAAAGGAACTTTGAATTTGTATAGCCATTTTCATATGCGAAGGACCCTCCACATTGTTTAGGTTTCTGGTAACTCTAATTCTGATACCAAGTACAACGCCTATTATTCACCCATCATTCATGAATTTGGCAGGATCCCTGATATAGAAAAGGGAAATTCTGGAACTTTTAGCCATTCTGTTAAGAAAGAGAAATCCACAAGCCCTTTAACTTCTATCGGGATGTCCACCAAAAAATGAGACCTCTAGTTTACTGTCCCATCTGAAAAATGGGACCTGTTCCAGTGTGTGCTACACTGGAATTCTGCATGGTTGATTCAGCAGTGGGCTTCTTAGACCCATGTCATGGGGTGTGTCTACACTACATCCCTCTTTCGACAGAGGGATGTAAATTAGACACTTCGAAATTGCAAATGAAGCCGGGATTTAAATATCCCGCGCTTCATGTGCATAATCACGTAACAGCGCTCTTTTTAAAAAGCGCTATTTCGAAATTGAAACAGCAGTCTAGACACGGTTCTTTCAAACATAGAAGCCTTTTTTGAAAGATCCTGTAAACCTCATTTTTTGACTGAGGTTTCAATTTCGAAATAGCGCTTTTTGAAAGAGCGCCGTGACGCGATTATGCAAATTAAGATAGGGAAATTCAAATCCCAGCTTCATTTGCAATTTCAAAGTGTCTAATTTACATCCCAATGTCGAAAGAGGGATGCAGTCTAGACACACCTATGGGGTATGATCTGAACTCACTGATTTCTAGCTATGCACTTACTCATAATCGTCACAGTTTCAGGGTAATTGCAACTGTATTCTCCTTCCATGGGCTCTAGGGCACCAGCTAAAAGGTTTCCGGCCTCCAGCCACCTTATGTCCCACACCTCAACAGTACTTTGCGTTCTCTCTGAAGGTCATGAACAGTGGGCTGCCCACAGTTACAAACAGCTCTTTTTCAGCAAGCACACTTTCTATTAAAGTAAAAGTATTACAACAAAAACAATAACAGTTCTTGTACACATATTCAAAGTTTTCCTGAGTTCACCCATCAGTATTTCCAACACTTATGGAAATATTGTCCCCCAGATAGAATGTTCTGTCCATTGACTGGATTAGAAAGGCAGCCATGAGACAGTTTAAAGCCAGGCTATT
Organism: Rafetus swinhoei; assembly: GCA_019425775.1. Taxonomy (NCBI): domain Eukaryota; kingdom Metazoa; phylum Chordata; order Testudines; family Trionychidae; genus Rafetus; species Rafetus swinhoei. The sequence goes on along the minus strand of CM033437.1, from coordinate 179,699,457 downwards.
ACCCCAAAGCCCTTTCTTTGTCTCTTAGCCTCTGAAGAATCCAGTTTGAACTAGTTTATGTCATCCACTCGAGGTAGTGGTGTCTCTTTCCAGGGTTATGGAGGAGGGGGGAAGAATCAACTAAGCTGATTTGCCTTATTCTTCACCCACTCTTTTTAGTTTCTGGAGGAGCTATGGTCCTCTCCAATGGACTAGAATACAAACATACATGAACTATTTATTTGAAACTGTAGACCCCAAATATACTTCATCTGTAATTTGTCACATCTCCCACACCCTGAAGGGTAAATACATAAACATAATTCAATAAGGTCTTTCAAAGATATTGCTAGAACATTACTCTAGCATAATAATCATTGATAAAATATTAAAATATGTATTTTTCATAATTTGTGAGAAACTGAAGAGAAATCTCATAATTTCACACGAAACTGACCAAAACATCCTAATCTAACCACTACTATGACCCCCATCACTACAGTACCTAGATATATCTCCCCAGATCCATACATTTCTATAATGATTACAATAATTATTGATCCTGATTGTACCTTGTCTTGGTATTTTGAAATTGAACAGGAATAAAACAGGATCCCTACACCAGAAGTCTATTTCAACTTTATAGTAAAAATATTAAGGATTAGATTTCCTATTACAGTATAAAGAAAATATGTTGTTTAAAATTCAGGTAACTTCAAATATCCATTATCCATAAAGATTTACATTGTCCTCTGTGACTGCCAACTACTGCACCTAAAATACTGCAAAAGCCTGTTTTCTCAAATTCTTTGTTTCTTTATGTCACATGACTAATGCTTACTATTCCACCTACAGGCTGTTTTCTTCTCCTCCAGAAATTTGCTACCGTAAATTTATATTTGATAGGAATCATATGATAGCATTCAGCTTTCAAACAGACCACAAGGAGTCTAATAGAAATGTAAACTAATATAAAATTCATACACCCAGTCTGCACCTATCAGTTTTGTATAGTCCCACGTATCCAATTCTACTACTAATATTCTTTTAATATCATTTCCCCCTTTGCCTTTGGCAGGCCTTACAGCATTCACCTTTGTCCTCAGAGAAATCTAGGTTAATATTACATTTGTGTAGCAGGTTCTACATTTTTTTTATTTTATTGGAAAAGCAGTCTAGCATGAAAGAATGAAGGCACAACCTTAGAATTACCTGAACCAGTCAAGAGATATACTTCCAATCACCAGGGGAAAATCACTTAATACAGTTCAGTCCTCTTATGAGACCATCTATTTGCCAGACAAAGCAGTTATTTCATTTGGGTAGTCCCTGCATCACGCCATGAGCATAGACTATAAGTGTAACTCATGTTAAAACACCCTCCCCCCAATTTTGTACAAGCACCAACCTGTCAAAATCTGTCTTAACTTTTTCTCATTCCCTCCCCATGGAGAATAAACTCTATATAGATATATAGAAATATTTTAGAGACAGAGAGAGAGTGAGAAGGAGGGGTGTGTGAGAGAGAGAGAGAGACTTTACATATGCCAAATCCCTCAAATTTCTAATTTTTGGAGTACAACCTGTTTATAAAAGTAAGGGATTAAATAAACTCAGATTTGTATTTAACACAATTAAAATCTGGGACTCAGTACCATGTCACAAAACCATAAAAGATCATCTTGGAAGCTTAACATATTTGCCATGGATTGAGTCCTCAAACCTTATATTCATCTTAAGAGTTTCATCATTACACAGCTTTCTCCCCATCCCACCACCTTAGAAAACATAGCAAAATTATTTGTCTGTTGGGGAATTTAGATAACAAATAGTGGCTGGTGTCTGATTGGACTCATACTTTTTTTTAGCTCCTTCCTCATCTGATGCCCCCTTCTGCCACATTGGCACTTCCTGCTGCACTGCTTTCTTTCTGTCACTTGCCCCTCCAGTTCAATCATTGTGTGCTTTCCCATTGCAGTGTCTCTCCATAAAAACTGTCTCTCTGTGTCTTCTGATTCGCTGCCCATACTGGGCCACTTTTCCAGTGGCTGACAGGGGAACCCAGGCCTGCCCATTAGTTCAGTTTCCAGCCAAGGTATACACCCTCTCAAACCTTGTTGCCATTTCCCTTTGTTTTTTTCTACACACTTTCCTCCCTTCTCAAACATTCTTCTTTAATGTCCCCAGAACCCCTACAGGCTCCTTCATTACAGCCCTCTTCAGCTGTCAGCTTTCTGACTTTATGGCAGTTCCGCACATTCCTTCACAGGTGAAGTATCTATTTCCCCTCAGGTGTAGCCTTTTCACTTAACTGGCCCCCTTCAACTTCATTAACCTTTCTGAGGCTAATGTGGGGTGAACACTAGGGATATGAAATCCCGTTTCATCAGTTAACCTGTTAAATGTTATGTTTAGCCAGTTAACTGCTTAAACAGGAGTGGGCAGGGGGCTGCTCCAGCCACGCTGGAGGGGCCCCAGCTTGAGACAAGGCACAGGAGGCCTGGCCCCTCTGCTGCGGAGGGCTGCTCTGGCTGCCCTGGAGTGGCCCTCACCTTTGGCACAGTACAGCAGCGCGGTCGAGCCTGAGCTCCTCTTGGATGTTACAAAAAGGTCTAAAATAATTCTTCAAGGTTTCTGTAAACATACATGTTAACCTGAATTACACAAATTATTTTAGAGCAGCAATTTTAAACAAGACTGGAAGAATTGCTCGTGCACTTGAGGCAAGACTGGTCTTAATAGCAAAAGTAACAAATCCATGTGCAATGCACCTCTCCTTTCTTTCCCTATTATACAAGTCTTTTCCTTGTTCCTTCTCCTATCATATTTCATAAACATAATCTGAGATGGTTGGTCTATGGTTCTATGCTGACACAAGAAAGAACACTCTCAAAAAGAACATTTTTATTTGTTTTTTTTCCCATAAAAATAATTGAGTTGAAACTGAACTGTTCCAATGGAGGATTGTCAGAGTGGGGTGGAGCTCCACTACACCCTCCAAGCCTCTGATATGCCCCCTGTTGTTGGGAGGGATAGAATGGCAGGGGACAGATCTGGATCCATTTCAAATGTGCCATCAGGGAGTTACCCTAAGCTTAGGAAATTCTCTGCCAGCAATCTGTAACTAGCAGTCAGCCTCTTTATGTTACCTGGTTGGCACCAATATGTCACATCACAGAAGAGAACGTGACTTACTAATCTACTGCTAGCTGGCCAAACTAATCCAATGCTTTTTTATCAGACATCAACACTACATCTGTAGGCACTGAATATTAAAAAAAAACCAAAACTTCTCAATAATGTATTGAAATATGTTAGGAATATTATATATGTATGTTTTTCAGCTCAAGATTAATTTTATTTTCACAGCCCAGCAGCCTCACTTTCCCATTATAATTGTGGGTTTATAAGCAAGTGCTGACCCAGCTTTACCTTTCAGCAGGGTGAACATCTTGTTACAATACTGAAATGAGTACAACATAAAGACTTATCTGGATATTACAATTCTAGCCGTATATACTTAGCCTGCAATGAGGGACTGAATTTAAATGTTTATAGCTTTTGAAAGACTATTATATGCTTGCAAATGTTAATTCAGTTTCAATGAAAGAGTCAATCTTTTTTTTAACAATATAGAATGCATTTTAATACACTATTACGCACAATAGGCCAACAGTGAATGGACTCATAATTGATTTAGAAGCACGTATTACTATCTCTCTACCTCTATCTCTTTGGTAAATCATTTTTTAATCAGGCTAGTCTAAGCTGACCCATACAGAGCTTTATTTAATTTATTACAGAATTTATATCTAAGGTTGACTGGTAATGCATGGCTGAAGCAGCATTAAAAACTGTACAGTGAATAACAAAGAGGAAAAATAGAACAAGAATTCAAATAGCCTACACATATTGCTGAGGTTAAGACAGGTTCTAAATGAGCAATGTTATTCAAATACTTTGAAAGGAAAAAAAGGGGAAAGGGCTCTGACACCATTAGAGCTTATGCAAAAAATGGCTCAGTTTGAATCAATTAGTAGAAGGAGAATAAGAAAAAAATCTCACAAAATGCATTAGTTGGCTCATATTCCTTCTAATGGGGATGGGGAATTATATACAGGACTAAACAATATTTCCAGAACTCTTATATAAATCTCAAGAAATCTTACTGAAAATACTAGCAAGGCTGAGAAATTGAACCTATGGAACTGAAATCAATGGGCACTTTTTCACTTATTCCAGTGGGTGCAAGAGCAGGCCCTTCTGAATACTTTAGAACTACTCCTTGAGATCATACCTGTTCTTAGATACATAGGGACACAGTACTGGACAACTTGTAATAATCAGCACAGGGCATGCACAAGAGAGATACTGACAAAAAAAAAGGCACTCCTATAGTCATAGGATGGAAAGCCTCTAGGCCAGTGTTTCTCAACTTTTTGATACCATGGATTAGTCAGCTGCCTTCTTATACTGAACCAAAAAGATCTCACAGACTAGTGCCAGCCCATTGACCAGCTGTTGACGATCACTACTCTAGGCAATTGTCCTGAAACCCCGCTATGTCATTAGCATTCATGGCTGATTTGATAATTGGCATGAAAGTAGCTGATACTCAGTCCAGCGTCCACATTACAAATTACTAAACCTGATGGCAGTCTCAGCAGTAAGGTCAAGGACTGAGTAGGCATAGTCACTCATCTTTAGAGGTGATCTCTCCAGGGTCAGGGGTCGGGCACATTTGTTGAGAAAACATGCATTGCTTCCTTCCCCCTCCCCCGTGCTGCATCACTTCTGTAAATACTGACATTAATCTTCAAGTGCTGTCACTAGCCAGAACCTTGCACAAGGATTAAATGCCTATTAAAAATATGTTCATCACCAAGAGGACAAGCCCATACTTTTAAAGTCACATTTATTATTATAGCAATACTTTCCACTGAAAAGTTAAAAAGGACGGAGTAAGTACAGTTAGCCATTTTATTTATGGCAATGTTTAGCATAACTGACTCAAGCAACATATACAAAGTTAAATGTTCAGACTTTAAACTAGGGTTGTTAGCATTTTATCAAGTAACAAGACTAGCAATTCCACATGCATATTAAGACCTTTAGAAATTATAACCCCCCTGATTGGTGTGAAACTGAATAATCCCAACAGAGAAAATTAGTTAAAGCACTATAAGGGTATGTCTACACTAGCCCCCTCGTTCGAACTAGGGAGGCTAATGTAGGCATTCAAAGTTGCAAATGAAGCCCGGGATTTAAATATCCCGGGCTTTATTTGCATCTTCCGTCGAGCGCCATTTTTAAATCCCCTAGTCGAACTAACTGCCCGTGGCTACACGCGGCAGTCAAAGCGTTAACTCGAAGTAAGTCCTTAACTCGTGGAATGAGGTGTAACAGTTAACTCGAACTAAGGACTTAGTTCGAGTTAACGTTGACTACGCGATGTAGCCGCGAGCAGTTAGTTCGACTAGGGGATTTAAAAATGGTGCCCGCGGGATATTTAAATCCCGGGCTTCATTTGCAACTTCGAATGCCTACATTAGCCTCCCTAGTTCGAACGAGGGGGCTAGTGTAGACATACCCTAAGAGCTCTTATGAGCCACTGTCACCTGTAGCTTATAGAGAAGAAAATCAGGTGCATGGCAATTGAGACATCATTTATTTCCTTGGACATAAACACAGTGAGTAGTCCTGTGGCACCTTAGAGACTAACAAAAACATATAGGATAATGAGCTTTTGGGGAAAAACCTACTTCATCAGATGGGTTGGAGTGGAAATAACAGAATCCAAGAGATATATAACAGCAAAAGCAGTTGCCTGTCAATTGTAGGACCCGTGTTAATGAAGCTAATTAGTGACCTGGATGTATCCCATTCATAGCTTTTGATATGAAAATGCAAATGGCAAATGACTTCGTAGTGCATTAAACAATCAGGCTACGTTTACACTGGCAGCTTCTTGCTCAAGAACAGCTGTTCTTGAACAAAAACTTACCGGGTGTCTACACTGCACGCGCGTTCTTGTGCAAGTAAATTTACAATCTAGCATCGGAAAACAGGGCTTCTTCCAGAAGAATTATTCCTCTCCCCATGAGGAATAAGCCCTCTTGTGCAAGAGCTCTTGCGCAAGAGGGCAGTGTAGACAGGCAACATGAATTTCTTGCACAAGAAACCCCTATGGCTAAAATGGCCATCAGACCTTTCTTGAGCAAGAGAGCGTCCACACTGCCTTAGACGCTCTTGCGCAAAAGCACATCTCTTGCTCAAAAGCACATGCCAGTGTAGACGCACTCTTGTGGAAGACTTTTTACGCAAGAATTCCTCCGCAAAACAGTTCTTGCGCAAGAAGCTGCCAATGTAGACATAGCCTTAATGTCTTTATTCAAGCCCAGGGTAAGAGTGTCAAATTTGTAAATGAATTCCAATTCCGCAGGCTCTCTCTGAAATTGGGTGATGAAATTTCTTTGTAGAAGAATGACTACTTTTAAAATCCATGATTGAGTGTCCAGGAAGGTTAAAATGTTCTCCTATAGGTTTATATGTGTTACCATTCCTGATGTCAGATTGTGTTAATTTATCCTTTGTCGAAGAGTCTGACCAGTTTGGCCAATGTACATGACAGAGGGGCATTACTGGCATTTGATGGCATATATCACATTTGCATTTTCACATCAAAAGCTATAAATGGGACAGTCCACTTACTTAGCTTCAGAGGTCCTACAATTGACAGGTAACTCCAACGCATCTGATTAACAAGGTTTTACCCACAATAGCTCATTACCCTATATATATTTAGTTATTCTCTAAGGTGCCACTGGACTACTCACTGTTTTTAAAGTTACAGACAAACATGGCTACCCCTCTGAAACTTTTTGACATAAATAGTAATTTACACTGAAAGTTGTATGTCAACATGGCAGCTCATCATTGACTTGACTTGATTGAAAACCCTTGTAAGCCTTTACATTTGGAGTGCAAGCAATGCAGAAGTTGTGAAATGCCATCCCTGAACGTGGCTGCTTTTTGCTAGCCCAGTAGCCTAAAACAACCAAAAAATGAGCTTAGCTGGCTACCCCAAGATTACCCTTCTATGGTATAAAACCAGCATAGCTGGCCCTATGACATCTTGTCACCTCCCCTGCCATAAGGCACATGACCAAGGGAAATTGGACATAGGTGAAGTGCTACTTTGCTCAGGCAACCAACAGATGCCAGAATCCTTGGGGACTGTTAGAATCCAAAGCAACTTAAAACTATGTGGAGGTTGCTATAATGGATGCCAAACCAGACGCAGCCAGTCCCAAGGTGTGTGAGGGCACACAAGTTATCTATAGCCACTTTTGCCACTCCTTTTTATGTTCAGGTCCTGCATTAAGTGCAGGTCAACTGGACCTTAAATTCTGCTCCACTGTCTTCCAGACTGCTCTTTCCTTCCATCCACACTTTCCTACCAGCTGGTATTTTTCTCATCACCATCACATTAAGGCTTAGAATTTATTCAATTACATTATTTTATGCCTAAGACCCAATTTGTTATGCATAACACAGAATTCATAAAATATCATTTTTGTGGCAAACTGAGTGGAAGACACAAATAAAATGCTTGCTATCTATTCTGATTTTCTGATTTATGTAATATTTAAAAATATTTTAATAAAGCTTTAAATATAAGAACAATGCACATATCCAGCGCAGCATATACTATAAATAGAGATGCCTGGTACTTCCTCATCAACATCCAGGAGGGCAGAAATGTATTATACTTGATGCTATTTTGACATGGTGAAGTGGATTACCTAAACAACAGTTCATGCATATTTAAACAGGAAGAAAGGAGCTCTTTGGAATCTGCAGCTTTAAGTAGCTGGAACACCAGATATCTACAATATAATGAGTCCTCATGTTTAGAAAAAGAAAATAAATTTAGAAATTGACCATACTTTTGCATGGGATCAGTGCCAGTTCCCACAACCAAATCTGAGTTTTGACCATACTGCTATTCTATCTCACAATATTGTCTATGTAAGGGTGGGCAAAAGGGTCTCCCTGGGCCGAATCTGGTCCGCCAACTGAGCTGATCCAGCCCATGGAGGCCCTGCCACTCTCCCACCCCCATGCCCATCAGGGAGTGTGCAGCGCTTTGAGTCAACCCTGGCAACCTAAGCACTATGTGCCGGAGGGCAGGGAGTGAGAGACTTTGTGCGATCTCCCCGCCACCAAACCAGTCAAAGCCTGGGGACAGGAGAAGCATGCGAAATCTCCTCCCACCCTGCTCCTATCCTGCAGGGGCCTAGGGTGGGGGAAACGAAGTCTCCTCCTGCCCTGCAAGGGGCGTGGCACTTCTAAGCACCGGGAACTTGTTGTAGGAAGGGGACAGGGCGGGAGGAGACTTTGCATGCTACCCCCCCGCCCCAAACCCTGATTTGCCAGGGGGTGGGAGGGAGTGTGCAAAGTCTCCTCCCACCACAAGAAGCAGGGGCACCTAGAGGAAACCACCAGCTGTTTAGAACAGCTGGTGGTTCTCTTTGGGAGGAGGGGGCAACGACTTTAAGCACCAATCAGGGTCTGTGGGCAGGGAAGCACTTAAGTGTCCTGGCCCCGGGCCTTCTCCTTGAGGCCCGCCTCCTCTGGGGCACCCAGAGCCACTTCAAAAATTTCTGAAGTGGCTCCCAGTCAAAAATTATTGCCTACCTCCTGATCTACGCAAAGAATGAGACACAATTCAAGTTGGAAGGGAGCGACTGATCAAAGAAAACAGCCGATCAACTCTAAGTTATGAAGCAAAGCTAGATTCAAGAGGCAACTAGCTGATAAAATGTTTAACTTTTTCTTTAAAGAAAAAATGAAAGACTAATTTTTCCAACCTTGTCTCCATGGTTGGGGGAAATTCCGAGTCCATGAATTCCAGAAGGAGGAATGTAGAAGGGTGGAATCAAGGCTCTGTTACGTGCACCTCTCCACTTAAGCCCCCAACCCAATCAAAGATCCTCCATAGAGAGAGGCTGTGTAGGAGAAAGGAAAGGAGGGCTAGATGGTTTCTAACCTCAAGTCCACAATGAAGTGTGAGGCAGCCACTCAAAGGAAATCAGGAGCAGCAAGGCTCCAGCAGAAGACACTCTAGATAGGAGCAATCGCAGTTAGGGAAGCTGCAGTTCCAAGTCCTGGGAACTCTATTCAGATGCATTTTGCCTCTGGCAAACACCCTCAGGGATTAAAGAATGAAATCTACATCCTCTACTAAAGGTGGGTAATACAATTTTTCTGCATGAAAGAGACAAAGGGAAACTCCATGAAGTGTAACCTAAAGTTTTCACCCCTTGACCCTATTCAGCAATAGCATTTAGAGAGGTGAATTTGGCCCAAACTACAGCTCAAGACATTCATTAATTGCTATAAATTAAGAACATCCTCATTGCTGAAGGTTTTAGGTTATTTATTTTTCAGCTTGAATATACACCTCATGCCCCTTAGCCATTTATAATAAAAATGCTGCTGTTTAAACAAGCATTCTCATGATATGTGTAATAAAGCTCACAAGCATTATTGAAAGCTATGTAATAATTTGTCTTTTAGGAAAAGATAAATGGGTAACTTGGGTGCACAGGAATGAAAATTCATTAATGTCTTAATGGTGAAACAGATATTAATCTCTCTTCATTAGCTCAACAAAATTAGCCAAGCTAAGTTAGAAAATGTTCTCAGCCATTATTTGATTTTAAATGAATATGCCTGAAGTATGAATCTTCCAAAGAGCTTTTATAAACAACAGTCCAGAGAAAAATCATTTGAAAAATTACCTTGACATTGTCCTTTTAATCATGCACTGTATTCAGGTAAAACTATTCCAAAGTATCTCCTGTATGCGAACAAAAGGCTGCAATGTTTAAACAACATTAATTCAAAAACTGCACACAATTCATTCAAGCTATATAGTGATATAATTCTTCTGGCATACTTTGTAAAATATACATGAAGAGAAAAACAAGTGTCAGTTATAAATGGGTGTTCTCTACAGAAAGTTAAATAATTTCAGGGCCTATGATGTTATTTTTTCGCTATGTTATAATAAACCCTAGCAACATTCATGACAGTTTACCAGATAAAGCACAAAAATCTACTTCTTCACTTTCCATCATGACGACTGAGAGAAATGAAGACAACCAATTGTTACTGTTCCAACAAAATCATTTACTTGCCCGGGGAAAGAGGACATGTAGAAACTTTGGAAGGCTGTCATACAGCAACAGAAGTCTTATCCTCAACCGAGTATCTAAACCAAACAGACTGCGCTTCCTCCCAGTTTTTTTTTCTTTTTGCGGGGTTTTATAGTCATAGAATTTCTGATCTCCTTAGGGCGTTGAAGATTTTCTAACTGGACACCAAATAACCATTTATATTCAAAGTCATTATTGCATTTGATTTAATTGAATCAAAGTGATCAAGGTGTTTCTGATTATGTTGACCTCCAGTGGCCACAAATATATGTATCATATTATATAAACCCTTACCTTACTCATAGCTAGTGAAGATTCTGTTCAGGTCATCTGATAGAAGCTACTCCCTATGTAGTAGGCATGTGGCTCGTTTGAAGCCCTTGGTGTGTATATGCATGTGACACTGGATTTCTACAATCACTACAGGCAAAAAACAGGATTTAACTTAACTAAAGCTGATGAGACAAATTAGAAAACGAATACCACATTCTGGAATGTAGTTTTTCTTTCCTCTTTGCTCTCTACTGAATTGCTTCTCAGTTATTTATATACATTTTTCATGGAAAACAGCTGCAACACACATTCTTTTGATCTAAAAGGATCAGATGTTTGATGTGATCCTTAAAGCTTGGAGGAAAAAAGACTTGCATCAATGACCCAACCAAAAGAAGCAAATGGCTCAAAAGTAATTTCTGAGTAAGCAATCTTTCTGCCTGTATATTCAATATTTAGCACAGTGGATACTCTAATTTTTTACAAAGAACAATATGATTTATAACCAACAATTACAAAAAGGCAATATTAGGAAGAGAACAAGGTTGATCGAAAATAAGGGGTTATGCCACTAATCACCCTTATGACTATGAAATAAGTGTGGTGAAATTATAAGTGTATAGTAGAATCTGGTGTGCAGTCTCATAATATATCAGTAATGAGTAAGTACACAACTCCAGCTATGTAAAATACATAGCTGGAGTCAGCTTACCTCAAGCCGACCTTGGCACCAATTTCACAGTGGGAGGCCGATAGGAACGAACACTACTGTTGGTGTCTCTTGCTCCTCACGACTACAAGGAATACTGATGCTGATCAGAGCAGGCCTCAATATTTGATTTACTGGGTCTTAACTAGACCCGCTAAATTGAATGCCAGAAGATAGATCTCGTGTGGCAAGGGGAGATGTGGTCTAAGAATCCAAATGATGATGGGAAAAAATGTGGTCTTTTTAATAGGGAGGAAAGAGATTAAACTAAATGAGCATACATATCTCACAACCCCCCTTTGCAAATACACTTGGAACTTTTTTATGATGCCAGCAAAAATTTTCACTGCACTGAGAGCAAAACTTGGTGGAAATAAACAAGATAAGTTTTTCTTTTTCAATTTCAAGTAATTGAAAGTACTGACAGAGAGAGAGAGAGAGACAGAGGCACAAAACAGTAAAGTTTGGATCAAAATGTGAGATTGATTACCCACTTAAACCTGCATTATAAGTCACTTCTTCCTATTAATATTAATTAGATCAAGACTAATGGGCTCTCATGAGCAGAATGTTTAATAGGTCAGGAGCCAGTGGAAAGGTGGCAGCAGACATCATACTGTACCCTGTCCATTGTTAGAAGTGAAATGCTTCTATGCATATGGTAAACGAGTCTTGTAACACTGTGAGCATCATTACCAGCTTTTTGACTGCTAAGAGTTTGACTACTCACAGAAGAGATGAAATACTGAAAATCAGTCTGCCACTGGCTATTAAAGGGCAGTTTTGAAACAGCAGATATATATACACACAATTTTAATTAACATTCATAAATCAGTTTTAGTGTGTCTGAAAATGTCAGGTTGACAGCACGGGGAACTGAATCCCTCTGCTTAGCCACAGAACAGGTACAACAGAGACAGTAACACTGCAAATTTCAATACAGAGACCAACCAGCATGCCAGTCTTTTGTTCTACAAGTACTTCCTCATATTAAGAGGAAAGGTCACTGTCCACATACCCATTCATTGCTTGGCCTTTCATCTGCACGGTCAATGAGATATTAGAATCATAGAATCATAGAACACTAGAACTGGAAGGGACCGCAAGAGGTCATCGAGTCCAGTGTCCTGCCCTCAAGGCAGGACCCAGCACTGTCTAGATCATCCCTGACAGGTGTCTGTCTAATCTGCTCTTAAATATCACCAGTGATGAAGATTCCACATCCTCCCTAGGCAATTTATTCCAGTGTTTAACCACCCTGACAGTTAGGAAGTTTTTCATGATGTCCAACCTAAACCTCCCTTGCTGCAGTTTAAGCCCATTGCTTCTTGTCCTATCCTCAAAGGCCAAGGAGAACAATTTTTCCCTCTCCTCCTTATAATGCCCTTTTAGATACTTGAAAACCACTCTCATGTCCCCTCTCAGCCTTCGCTTTTCTAAACTAAACAAGCTCAATGCTTTCAGTCTTCCCTCATAGGTCATGTTTTCTAGACCTTTAATCATTTTTGTTGCTCTTCTCTGGACCTTCTCCAGTTTTTCCACATCTTTCTTGAAAAGTGGTGCCCAGAACTGGACACAGTACTCCAACTGAGGCATAATCAATGCAGAGTAGAGTGGAAGAATGACTTCTCATGTCTTGCTCACAACACTCCTATTAATGCATCCCAGAATCATGTTGTGATATTAAATTTTGTAATGCAGACATGAATCCTACTAGGAACGGGAATTATTGTATATAGACCATCAAACAGCTGTTGGATAGCAACAGTTATTGGTTGATTGGAATGATAGAATAAGCTTCCTAATTAAAATTAAAGAGTTATCATCCTAAATGCACTTGCCATGCATTTACACCAGAAAGCAGGATGCATGCATGAACTAGTTTCAAGTGCACAAAAAAAGCCAAAACAAAAATCCTTTCTACCTACTGTACTACTTGTATGAACAAGTAGAAATCAATCCCAATATTTAAATATTTTTATTAGAGCCTGCTGAATGGTCCCAGTCACAGTAGGATCTGGAAGCACATGGTGTATTCATTCATATTCTCCATTTCATGATGAATTCCTGATAAACCACTGCTGTGTTACAGCATACCCCTGCTCTAAATGTTAATGTTAAACTCATCCCTCTGCAGAAAAACCCACACAAGACCTATGCACCGCTTAAGCTCCACCTGAGCTCTCAAAATAGTATTCAAGTGGGACTTACGTGCAATGCAGTCCTAGTGCAGTCTCTACACAGAATGAATTTTACACAGTGGAGAGGACATCAGACTTCACTGTGGCCACGATTTTTAAAAGTAACTAAAAGTGATTTGGAAAAGGCCTTCATTTTTAGTCACGTGAGACACTGTAAAAGGACCTGACTTTCAGAAAATTGTGACAATCCATCCTCTGAAAAACAGCCCACCAACGTCAACCAGCTAAAAATATCAGCACTCAAAAAGTCATCAGTCACTGTTGAAAATTTAACCTGTATATATTGATTTAGAAGTTGCAATTTATATTACATTTTTCTCTGGAGTTTTAAAATGAGACTGGCTTCAAAACAAGTCTGATCCCTTGATGAGGTAGCTTATGAAGGAAACATTGGTGAACCCAACAGCAAAGGAGGGAAGGAATAGACCTTATATGGATGAATAACTAGCTTAGGCCAGGTCTATGCTACAAGCTTATGTTGACATAAATACATTGTTCAACCATGAAAAAACCCTAAGCAATGCATTTACACCATGCTAACCCCCTGGGGTAGTCAATGCTATGTCCACAGAAAAGCTTTTGGTGCTCACTGCCTGTATTTCTGATATGACCCTACACTAGGGAGGGTTCTCAAGCACAAGGCTTTGATCCAGCACATTTATTCTAGTAGTGAGTTCCCCTATTAATCCTGGCCCATTTGAGCCACCTGATTGGTGCTGATGGACCACACCTATTTTGAAAATATGACCGACCCATATCTGGGATAGAAACTAATACATAAATCTAATAATCCAGCTCTTTCCTTGCAAGATGGTTTGTCTCTTTTATTTTATTTTGCTAGGGCTACTAAATAAGAATGGTTATTAATAAAAACACCATATTATGAATTAAGAAGTCATCAACCAAAGGTATCTTATTTAAGTGAAGATGCATTACACGCTTTTGTAGAAGGCACCAAATTTGTCCCACTCGCTGTAGTAACAGTCTTCTCATTGTTACTCATGCCTTTGTCTTTTTAGCCCATCTCCATTGGGATGTCAGCAAATGAGCCCCAACAGCTGCAGATGAGAATTCACAAACATATGCCCATCTTGCATTCTCCAGAGAAGGTAAACTACACAAGGTACAAGCAAGGGCATTTGTCCTTAACCATGTAGCCATGAACTAAACATTATGATTTCTTATGTAAAGATTAACTTTTTTCACAAGTCGTGCTTACCTACAATAGGTATCTGAACATCTCAAAATGTAATTAAGAACATCTGCTATGACATGTTTGCTGACACAAGAGAACATTATTACTTCCCATCACACACTGTGCTAGGAATAGCTTCACTGCCTTAGAAGCTTTTGTTCTTCTATTATAAACACACAGCAATAGTGTGAAACACAATGATTTTATATTACTTGTGTTAATATGTTGAACATAAAAAGGCTTCTTGAAAACCAAACCAAGTAATAACAACATGCTGATGATATTGGATAGAAAAGGCAATGATAATGTATTTCTTTATGATTCAGATTAATCAGTGGTAAGCTTGCTAGGAGTCTCAATAACCACATTTTGAGGCAATCTGCAATAAATGTGGCATGCCTTTTGCACAGCTTGAAGGAAATGTGCCATTTCCTCTAGTGTCACTGTCCATAACACAAGCAAACGTCTATTTCTCAGCCTATACCCCACAGACAGGAAAATACTTCTTCTGACAGTGCAAATTATGAAGCTGGTTTAGGACCATATGAGACTACAGCTGCTGGCATGAGGTCCTAGCACATCCCCACCTCCAGTGATCTGGCTAATTAGACTACCTAGATACTATAATTTCTCTCCTGGAAGGGCAGTTTCAGCTGGACACTGTGGATGCTATGTCCTTGAGTATTTCACTATTCATCATTGGAGAAAGGCGAAAGGAATTCAGCTAAAAAGAAGAGCATACAGGTTCCTATATTCATGCTCTGACTGTTGTGCCACCATGCCAAAAGAAAGTGAAAGACTGGCACTTGCACCTTGTAAGAAAATCGTATTTTCCTTATATCAACATTTTTTGATATTTCTACTGGGGGGGAAGTCCTTGCTGTAAACATATAACTAATTCTGGATTTTAAAATTTGAACTACTGGGCCAGTGCACATCTGCTAGTGCACAAGGATGTGCTAGCACACAATTTAGTTCATATAGCTGAGAAGGAAGAACACTGGTAGTTTTCCTCCTCCATGCCCCCAGTCTCCAAAGCTGCCAAGGTATAAATCTGCACAAAGGACAGCCCAGAGCCTGAGGTCGCTCTAAATTATGTCATCACACCAGTGGAAATTGACAGAGTGAAGCACATGCTATTCAAGCCACCTCCACTCAAAGCAGGGTGTGGAGAGGAAGTATCATACAGGCAGGTATACCACAGGTTTACAGCACTTGGGAAGTCCCTGCATCCCAGGACAATACCCATTATTGCCCATTTTTTTAGAGCAGAGTATGAGAAAAGCCTAAATGTTGTGCATGAAGTAGTACTAGGTTATAACAGATGTAATTTATGAAAACAAAAATAAATTCACATACAAATTAAAGGCAAATCTCTTCGAAGGGTAAAATTATTATTCAAAAATGTGGGTACCTTAGACATCTGGTCATTTCCTTGCATTTTTTCAAGTACCATCCACTTACATAGCTGTTGATATGGGCTTCAGGACAGCAAAATACTTTTGCACATGTCTAACTTTAAGCACATAAGTGTAGTCCCGAACTAATTTTTATGGGACAACTTATGACCCTAAAGCTAAGCATGTGCCTAAGGGCCTTGTTGAAATGGAACTAAAATGGAACTTTTCCCAGTTATATTATCAGAGTGTGGGTGTTTGGTGAAATAATTAAATTATTGTTCAAAAATCAGCTTCTAAATTTCTACTGTCACAGAGTCACAGAGTTTCAGAAACCTTTTCTTTCATCATGTATGTAACCAATCACACTTAGTGACTCCATTTCCAAAGCTCGACCAAATACCAAATGAATCTTCCAGCCCTAATAATTATACCAGGGCTGATTCCTTTGAGCTACTTAGTGATTTCTGAGACAGGTAGAACACCTTCGAATCTCATGACCTTTGGGATCCATTATATGTCCATGTTTGAAAATGCCATCCTCCCATTGATCTACTATCGTTAACTTGTAATGAATTCAACATAAAGAACTCCATTCTGCACTACTTTAAATCTTAAGAAGGGACAAGTTGAAAACAGGTATTCTGTAACTGCATACTTTATTTTTTATCATTACACTGCGAGGAGAGAGATTATACTTTCTTAGAATGAAAAATGTTCAACTACTATTTATTCATTCTAATATACCTCGAAAGGAAGGTAAGGGCAGCCACACATAAGCAGATAATAGTATTTTTTACTATATTATTTCTCCCTGAAGTCCCACTAGAAAATTTGCCACAAACCATCTAGCATACCTTTAGTAAGATGGACATGTAATCAGCTGCAGCAAATTGGTATAAAGTACTGTGAAGCAGAAGTGCTGTACACTGCAGAAAAATGCGTTAATCCAAGTTCACTCTATGCAGTCAAAACTAGGGCAAAAATCCTGATGATCAGTAATTTCGCAGTTGGCTGACTTCTCTCCTCTTTGATATTATTTGTAAAATCTTTCCTGGGTCTCCAAATGCATGAGTAAAGTAATGTTTCATGCATTTACTTTTGTAGGAGAAATTAAAGAAGTGGGCTTTATTGAACATATTGAATAGACAAAAACACATAATATCTGAATTAAATTACTGAGAAGTCACAAGCATTTTTAAAAATACTCAAACAGGATTTTACAATGCTATCTCATGATAAACTAGAAGTAAAAACTAAGAGTAACTTAAGCAAATGGTGCAAAATGAGAATGCCATTGTGCAGGACTGATAATATTTGTGAACTGAGCCTTTGAAAACCAAACCGAATAATGATTTTCTTCCAAAACAGAATGAGAGGACTGCTATATATGGTTATTCTAAATATTTAATATACAACCAATACACTGGGGGAGGTTAAAAAAATTAAGAGTTAAATTTTGGTATATCAAGATAGTCCTTAAATGGTGGATTATAAAGAATGAGGAGAGCAAGGTTTCAATTTAGAATAGTTGCATATGCTTAACTTTAAGCATCTGCATATGCTTAACTTTAAGCATCTGAGTATTCCTCTGAATTCAAGTCACTGCATTCAGTTGTGCCTTCCTGCATAAATATAGTCAATCTACACAATGCATATTCTCATTCTGTACAATTTGAAATCTATGCAATATGTATTGCAGCATTATAGTTTGCAGGATCAAGGTTTTAGGGTGAGATGCTCAAAAATGATGAAGTGTGTTAGGTACCTAACTCTCACTAACTTTCAGTGAGAATTGGGTTCCTAACTCCCTTTCAGTCTTTGAAAATCCAACCCTACTGCTATGTCTACATGTGGAGCCAGGGTACAACTTGCAGCTTGAGCAGTTACTCTCATGTTAGCTCTTAGGAAGTTAGTGAACTAAAAAATGTAGTGTAACTGCAGTAGCACAGGCAGCAGCAAGCAGAGGCATGAATAAGTTGGCCCAGAGTATGTACTTGAAAAGGGTATCCCATGCCACTGCTGCCCATGCCCCCGTGGCTACACTACTATTTTTGGCAAACTAACCCAAAGAAAGCTAATGAAAGTATGTCTACTTGAGCTGCAAATTAAAACCCCTGCTTCCAGTGTACACATTGATTTAGGCTGCAAGTTCTTTGGGGCACTAAATTCAACATCTGTAAAGCTCCTTGACACTCTTTTGAGAAATAATACATAAAATAATTGAGACTGTCAAGGGATAAAAAAATTAACTACAATTTTAACTAATTAACTACAAAATTAATTGTAATTAATCTCACTGTTAATAATAGAATGGCATTTATTTTAAATAGTTTTGGATGTTTCATACATTTTTAAATGTATTGATTTCCACTACAACACAGAATACAAAGTTTACAGGGCTCACTTTATACTAATTTTTTATTTTAAATATGTGCATTGTAAAGGACAAAAATTTTATTTTTCAATTAATCTCATACAAGTACTATAATGCAATTTCATTATAATGAAAACTGAAGTTACAAATATAGACTTGTGTACAAAAAACTGCATTCAAAAATAACACATGGTAAAATGTTACAGCTTACAGGTCCAATCAGTCCTACTTCTTGTTCAACCAATTGCTCAAACAAGTTCGGTTACAATTCACAGAGATAATGCTGCCTGCTTCTTGTTTACAATGTCACCTGAAAGTGAGAACAGATATTCACAGGGCACTGTTGTAGCTGGTGTTGCAAGATATTTAAATGCCAGATTTGCATAAGATATTGTCACTTTCCAGTGACATTGTAAATAGGAAGCAGGCAGCAGTATCTCCCCTCAATGTAAACAAACTTGTTTGCCTTAGACTTTCGTGGTAAAAGAATTGCACTTCAGTACTTGTATGAGGTGAATTGAAAAATACCATTTCTTTTGTTGATCATTTTCAGTGCATATATTTGTAATAAAAATAATAATATAAAGTGACCATTGTACACTTTGTACTCTGTTTTGTAATTGAAATTAATATTGAAAATGTAGAAAAACATCCACA
Source organism: Rafetus swinhoei (assembly GCA_019425775.1). Lineage (NCBI taxonomy): Eukaryota > Metazoa > Chordata > Testudines > Trionychidae > Rafetus > Rafetus swinhoei. Next base: position 179,680,446 of record CM033437.1, on the reverse strand, counting down.
AATATTAATACATTTCAATTGGTATTCTATTGTTTAACAGTGAGATTAATCACAATTTTTAACCATGATTTATTTTTAGTTAATTGCATGAGATAACTGCATTTAATTGACAACCCTAATAATAATTATTAACAACAAGAACAACAACAAAAACAATTGAGCTTCTCTAAATTAAACCCATTCCTCTCTCCCCTAGCCCACTAACAGCTGTTGCTGACTGATTTGGGGCAATCCCGTAGTCATCCTCTTGTTATTTTGGGGTCCCTGTTCATCTCATCCATAAACGTATAGGTGCTGCCTAAATGCTTGAAAAAATATGGCACTCTCAACAGTTCTGACTGAGAAAAGGAGGATCCACCAATGACACAAATAGCTTTATGTGACAAAAACAACCTGCAAGCTGAACACATGATCTTGAAGGGGCTTGTATGGATCAAGGCTTAAAAAGAGCAACAGCCTCAGACACTGAAAATTCATCATCAGGCATCATTTGTGCATCTCAACATAAATACATAGGAAAGCTGCCACACTGACAACACTTTATATTGGGCAAAGCCATAAAAGCAGTAGATTGCTGCAACAACCACCAATTCAAACTGTCTTGTTTCCTGAATGTGAACTCTCATTAGTAGAATCCCAGAGGCAGCAAGAATCTCAGAATGTGAGGAGCCCCTGCAGCAATATGAATGCTATAAAAAAAAATCCCACTCCAACAATGGATATATTCTTGAAAAAAGGATCTCTCACAGCAATATGAATTTCTCCAGTTGGAACATCCAGTGAGGTTAATTTATAGAAAAGAGGCATAATCAGCAATGTGGGGATGGGGGAGAAGAACAATAGAAAATTCACACCTTTGTAACAATGGTAGGTTGCTGAAGACCAAGATAAGTCTTCATCTACAATTTCACTTTAGGCAGTGATTTACTCAGAACTTCACTCTTTACCTCCAACAGGACTTATTACAGATAAATGAATCCTAACCATCCAAAGGCAAACACTGTACAAAGGCATCAAGTCAAGCACTTCATTTGTCTTACTTGCACACAAAAGAAGTGAAGTCCTTAGATAAATAGATAAATAAGTGGCTAAATAGAAAGACAGAGAGACAGGCAGATGAATTAGACAGGCAGACAAAGATTTTTGCACAGGGATTTCTTTTCTCTTTGTAAGTGAATCATTTAGTACAATCTTGACTTGACAGGGCATTTCCAAATTCACTCTTGTTGTTGTTGTTGTTTTAATAATGAAAAGCCATCCAGAAGAATATAGTTATAAAAAGACAGAAGAATTTCTTGTAGCAGCATTTGACTTAATAATAGGTATAATCACATGACCTGCTTTCAAAGGGAACCATCACATTCCCATACAAAGCCAAGCAGTGCCTGAAGGGATCTTCCCACATGTCTGGCGCTTTCCTATTAGTACCCCACAGCTATTCAAGTAAGCTGCCAGAAAAGGCTCTAACTATATTTGATTAGTTTCAGGCCTTCATTTTTAGCGAGTCATCACCCTCTTAACAGCAGATGATGCCCCCTAGTTGGAATCAATGCGAGTGGACCAGCTCACAATAGGCTGGATTAATGATGAAAAATGTGTAGTCAGCCTGGAGGCCTTCGGACATTTATCACCCAATGGGTCTGCCAATTGGTGGGCTGCCCCCCTGACTCATCAGGACAATATGTACTCTGCCTTAAAGAGACAGCACACACACTAGGATTCAGACTTAATGAGACCTAGATGGAAGAGGTAACATAATGCAGCTTACTGGATTTGTATTATACATTTAAATGGATTCCAAAATGTATTTTCTTCCTAGTCTCTTCTGCAATGCTAATGTGCAGTGCTGAGTGGATTTTAGTGAATGACAGTTAAGCTAATTCAGTTAACGTTAAGATGAGGTAAGATTGCCAAGGGTGAATATTTCTCCTAAATTCTTTTGAACTATAAAACATTCCTATGTAAATTGCTTATTAAAAAATAGACTTTCTTACTCAACTGAGAAGTCGAAGAACAAATGATGTGTGGCACTCTCTTGGAAAAATTCTCTATGCCAATTCACCCAGGGGAAGTAACTTTTTGACAGGAAAATGAAATCTCATCTGGGTTTCATCATCATCATCACCACCAGAACACGTAGCCAAGTAGATCTGGTGCCCAGGATCATAAATATTCATGTTAATTTGCATATCAGAGATAGCCTGACGCCGGCCTTCCCACAGCATTTCAAAGTGGCAGCGCCGCATGGAGCCTGGGGTCAGTGGGGGAGTCCCCACCTGATCCTAGGCTCCAGGTGCCGCTGCCACTTTGAAACACTGTGTGCAGCCTGGGGACACCCCAGCTAGTTCCAGGCTCCACATGGTGCTACCACTTTGAAATATCCCTTTGTCTTCCCCCCTCCCTTGTCTGATAGAGGCAGTAAGGTGGGGAAGCGACTAGCCTGTTGACTATCCGATACGCATTTGCTTATCAGATAGTTGACAGTCATTTACATCCCTAAAAGGATTCATGGCATATTTTAGAAATACCTAATCCTAAACGTTTTAAGATACTATGGAATAATTGTACCGTGTTCTCTACGGGAATTTAATAACATGACTCCCCATTAATACAAATTCACAACTGAGTCCCCACCATACAGCTGCCTCATAAGTCACTCTTTCAGTTATGAGTAAAAGAGAAGAGGATGTGAAGTGCAATGAGATTTATAAAATAGGTCATACAAATAATAGAGGCACTGGCAAAACAAAGATATACTGTTCAGAAGGGCCTCTGATGGGGAGGGGGAAAAGACAGTTACCTATTCTGTAACTGGTGTTTGAGATGTGTTGGTCATGTCCATTCAATATAGGTGTGTGTGCCTGCCACATGCACCGTTGCTGGAAGTTTTTTCCTAAACAGTACCATAGGGGCCAGGGTCCCCAGCACCTGCTAGAGTGGTGCACACATGCTGCACTATATAGGGTGCCCCCAGCCCTTCCCTCATCAGTTCCTTCTTGCTGGAACTCCAACAGAGGGGAGGAGAGGGTCTCTGGCCTGAGGGTAGTGTCGTTCCAGACCTCTCAAGAACTAGGAGGTGACATCATGGGAGAATACCAAGAGTCCTTGCAGGGGCAGATGAAATGCAGAAATGGCCACCAGGTGGACTCTAATGGTGGCCAGAGCAAGACCTTGCCACTTCAGGTGGAGCAGGTATTCCAGAATTTCCTGAAGGGAAGCCTTGGGCAGGGCGATCTGCCATTGCTGCACCCATATGGAGAAATGAGTCCATCTGGCAACATCGGGGACTGCATTGAGGGCTTTTGACTCTCAAGGCAAACCCTCTGGATGTCTCCCAAATGTGCTAGCTAACTCCTGGGGATTCAACCATGGATGAACCATGCCATCAGGGAAAGTGAGCTGAGGTTCGGGTGGAGTAAATGCCGTTGGTCCTGGAAGAGGAAGTCCGCCGTCAGTGGCAGCTGCCTGGACACATGGTCATGTGGACACTAGGTTCATCAGTGTCTCGAACCATGGCTGGCGAGGCCGGACCAGTGCAATGAAGATCACAATCGCCTTGTCCCTTTTGACCTTTTGCAGGATTTTGTTGATGAGGGGAAATGGAGGGAAGGTGTAGAGGAGACCTTCTGACCACCAGTACTGGAATGCATCTGGAAGAGAGCCCCTGTCAAGGCTGAATTGGGAGCAGAACAGTCTGCATTTTTCATTGTCTCTCATTGTAAAGAGGTCCACTAGGGGAGAGCCCCAGTTGTGGAAGAGGGACACAGTCACCTCGGTGTAGAGAGCCCACTCATGGTGAGAGGAGAACACTCAACTGAGATGATCTGCAATCATGTTCCAAACCTCTGGAAGTTGATGACGTTCTAGCACGATGCCATACTGGATGCAAAACTTCCAGAGCCTGATAGCCTCCATACACACTTCCAAGGATCAGGTACCTGCTTGACTGTTTATGTAGTACATGGTGGTGGTATTGTCCATGAGGATGCACACCACCCTGCCTGTGAGGAAGAAACACCCCACACACATTCCTGATCTCCCTGAGGTCTTTTATGTTTATGTGAAGCAATCTCTCTTGAGCGGACCATATGCCCTGAGTGCAAAGGGTCCCTATGTGGGCCCCCCAACCACAATCTGAAGTGTTGGCTGCTAGTTCTCTCAGGTGCAGTTGAGGATGGTATGAGATGCCCAACATGACCTGGTCCATGCTCATCCACCAGGCCAGGGATGACAGAACTTGGGGTGGGACTGCTACCACCATTTCCAGAGAGTGTCTTACAGGTACACTGAGGCCAGCCACAGTTGGAGGGGCCTCATTCTGAGCTTGGCCAGGGGCACTATGTACATGCAAACAGTCATGTGTCCCAGGATCTGCAGATACACTCATGCTGTGGTCATGGGGGTGTCCATGAACTGCCGGATGAGGGTAGACAGGGCCTCAAATCTCTCGAGGGAGCAATGCTCTGGCTATGGTCGAGTCCAGAATCACTCCTATGTACTCTATTCTTTGAGTTGGTACCAAGAAAGACTTTTCTCATTTTTCAGCTGGCCAAGCTGGCGGCACCCATCCAGGAGCAAACACACATTGCACTGGACCTTCTGTCTTGATGGGCCCTTGACAAGCCAATCATCCATGTAAGGGTATAGTTGTGCACCCTGAAGCCTCAAGTATGCTGCAACCATTGACATGCACTTGGTGAAAACTCTGGGGGTCATGGACAGGCAAAAGGCAGGACAACAAATTGGTAGTGGTACTTCCCCATTATGAATCTCAGAAAGTGCTTGTGACCTTCAAAGATGGAGATATGGAAGTAACTCATCCTTGAGGTCAAGGGCAGCATACCAGTTCCCGAGAGCCAGGTCAGGAATGATGGTGGCCAGGGAGACCATGCGGAACTTGAGGCAGATAAAATATTTGTTGAGGCCCCACAAGTACAATGTAGGCCGTAGGCCCCCTTTCACCTTGGGGATCAAAAAGCAGCAGGAGTAGAAACCTTTGTCCTCTCCACTGCTCCCACCTGGAGCAACTGGGATAGCTCCAGCTTAAGGAAATGCTTGTGAGAAGGATCCCTGAAGAGGCAGAGGGTGAGTGAGAGGTGTGAAGGAGAGCAGGAGAGTGTAGCTATGCTGAACAGTGGCTAAGACCCAATGGGATGATGTAATGTCCCTCTATTCTGGGAGGAAGGGATAGAGTCTGAAGGAGAACAGATGGGCAGGATTTTGGGAGTCTGGTATGCTGTACCCGGGCACAACCACAACAGGAACACTTACCCTGGGGTTTCCTCTGGCTGGTCGATTGCTGGCCAGATGAAGGATGGCAGCCCAGTCTCTGCTTTGGGGACTTAGGAAGTGAATGGGCTCTCTCCTGGCCAGGATACTGGCCCTTTGGTTGGGAGGATTGGGGCTTAAACCTCTTCCTCTCAAACCCCAGGACATAGAGGCCTAAGGTTTTCAAGGCTGTATGGGAGTTCTACAGCCCATGCAATTTAGTGTCCATCTGTTCTATGAACAGGGCACCCGTGTCAACGGGGAGATCCTGTATGGAGTTTTCTGCCTCTGGAGACAGGCCTGACAGGAGAAACCGGGCTGCATGCCTCCTGGAGATGGAGGAAGCCATAGAGCGAGTTGCTGAGTCCACAGCAACAGATGCCACATGCAAGGCTGCCAGCGCCACAGTGGACCCCTCTTCAATTAGGGCCTTATACTCCTTGCCAAAGGCTTCAGGCAAGGAGGTCTCAAATCTGGTCAACACTTGCCAGGTACTCACCTCATACCTGGCAAACAAAGCCTGATGGTTCGCCACCCTTAACTGAAAACTGGCTGAAGAATAACTCTTTCTATCAAACAAGTCCAAGTGTTTGGAGTCTTTATTCTTGGGAGTGGGAGCTGGCTGACCCTGGTGCTCCCTGTGGTTGACTGATTCCACCACAAGGGAGTTGAGTGGTGGCTGGGTGTAAGGTAATCATGGTCCCACACTGGGAAAAGTACTTCTGTTCAGCTCTCCTGACTATAGATGGGATGGAGGAGAGGGTCTGCCAGAGAGTCTTGACAATTTTGACAACCACGCCGTGCAGGGGAAAGGCTAACCTGCCAGGTCTGAGGTCTCTTGCACCTCCTCAGCCTGGAGGCCCAAGCCGTTAGTCACCCTCCTCAGGAGGTCCTGGTGGGCTCTTGAGGCACTGCCAGGGGAGAAGCCACAATCACCTCATCTGGCAATGAATAAGAGGAGGCCAGGGCCAGCTGGCCTTCCTCACATGATGGGACTTGGTCACTTGCCCTGGCCATGCATTGAGGGGGTGCTGGTGTCCCCATGCCTCCTTGAGACCCATGAGGCACTGGTGGCACTGAAGGGGTGGGACACTCCAGCAACTGAGCGGGTAAGCTAGGACTGTACCAGGAAGCCCCAGGGAGTCTATGGGCCCCATTGCACCTGCCACTGAGATGACAGCCACAGCATGTCCTGGCATGGCCCTGGTGGTGCCGAGGTCAACGGCACTGAGGGTTGTGCATCTTGTGCACTGAAGGAATGGTGGCTGCCTCCAAAGCCACTCTGCAGAGAAGACACTCGCTGATGCCCATGATGAGAAGTGAGAGTGGCAAATCCTCCAGTGCCAGGACTCCACCACTGACGGAGCCCAGAATGTCTGCAGGAACTATGGCACCCTGAAGAATCCACTCTAGAACAGTGCCAGAGAGAATATCTATGGTGCCGGAAAAGGGACCAGGAGATGCGGGATTTGCCTCCATGGACAGAATGGCTCAGTGCCAGCACGTATCTATGGTGGCCAGCATGTATCTATGGTGTAACGAACAGTGCTGATGTCATGGAGAGGAATCCCATCATTGGCATGCAGAGTAGGGAGAAGCTCTATCCCTTTGACGCATTTGGTGCCAGGGGGCACATGCCTGCACAGGTCTGCCCACCAACTCCAGCGACGTGGGAGATCGCGTGTCATGCCCCGGTTTCTCACGCACAGAGCTATGAGGATTTTGGAGCAATCTCCTCTCAGACACCAGAGGAGAGCATGATCAGACTTTGCCAGGAGATCAGGGGCTGAATGTGGGTTTACCCCTGTGCCAGGGCCCTGTTGACATCTGGGGTGGTACCGGCATGGCACTTTATGTCCTTCGAGGCCTGGAAGGCCTCCAGCATGAAGGGGAGATGGACCTCCAATGTTGTTGAAGGTAACCTGGACACAAGTCTCAGTGCCTTTTGGGGTTTCTTCAGCCTGTCCACTGGCTAGTCACTCTTCTTCACCTTATCCTTGCAAGGGGACTTGTCTCTGCCCGGCTTCCTAGCAGGCTTAGCCAGGCCCGTGGGTGATAATCGGTGCCAAGTCCTCAACGCTGGCGATGCACTGCGGACCAAGGCTATGATACTCAATGCCAACTCCAACCGCTGATCAAGCAGAGCAAGCACAGACTCCATTACAAATTCTTCGCTCTTTAATACTTCTGGGATTGAAGGACCTGCAAATGCAACACTTGTCCAAGATTCGTCCTTCCTTCAGGCAAGGAAAGCAGTCTGCATATGGATCGCTGACTGGCATGAGCCTGCAGCACGGGGCACAGACTTTGAAGCCAGGGAAGCTGGGCATGCAGGGGTGGCTCGTGAGCCTAGGCGAGCTAGGCAGCTGCCTAGGGCGCCGCTAGCCTGGGCGCCCGATGATGTCACTAAGCCTGGAGCATGCTATTCCAAGCACCATCACTGGCAGCAAGAAGGAACCAAGTAGAGAGGAGCTGGGGGTGCCCTATATATCGTGGCATGCATGCGCCACTCCAGAGAGCACTAGGGAACTCAGTCCCTATGGGTACTGCTTAGGGAAAAATCTTCCGGTACCGGTGCATGTGGCAGCTATGTTGAATGATCATGAGCAAGCACTCAAAGAAAAATGGGCAGTTTCCCCGGGGCCCAATGATTTAAAAGGGCCCGGGGCTCTGAGCAATCACTGTGCCAACAGCAGTGGCCAGAGCCCCTTTAAATCACTGCCAGAGCTCCACACAGTGCAGTCTGGGTGGCAATGAGTCTGACTGGGGGAGGCTAGCTCCTAGCCCCACCCCTTTCACCTAACCCTCTGCTCCTTCCGGAGGCCCAAAACTGCCCACCCCCGACATTGCTCAGGGCCCTGCAAAGTCTGTCACCAGCCCTGCTATTGAGTAAGTTAACAGAACAGTGAAATGAAACATTGTCCAAGTGTCTATTGGTCTGAACTGGATTGTCAAGATGAAGTTGCTCACACAGAGTGTGTCACCATCATAACTGAGGGTGTTGTTATAGTGCGGGTAGGCATACCTGTCCTAGGTTTAATAACAATAGTAGTCTAATAGTCTTAGTAGCATGGGCTTCAGAGTTGGCTAGCTGCCCTCACAAAAGCCTGCCAACAGCGTGTGTATGTCCCATTTGCCAGCCCAGGCCAGAGTCCTTGCCACCATGTTTTCACTACCATTGTTACCAATTACATTTTCATTTGCAGTGTAGTCATAATATATGTGAGCATCTGGACCCTGACACTCAGACAAATAAGCACATGCTTAAATTTAAGCTTCCCCTGACAACCCATTCCCTTCAATAAATCTTTAAGTTAAGCAGGATTTTGTGAGTTCTTCTGAATAGAATGGATTTATGTGTATGCCTAAGTGCTTTCCTAAATTAAAGCATGTTACCTCACTACCTGTTCTAAATTGAATTGTTCTCACAAACTTCAAAGCATTTTGCTGTCAAATAAACCAAACAGACTCATTAGTGAAATTAACAAGTTTACTCCAGGGTCATCTTTATAATGAGATAAAGGTTTTGTCCTGCATTAGGAAGGTGACCACTTAAACATGAGGGATCTCTTCTAAACTTGTAATGTTAAAGCAATGTGCAGCCTTAGGGAAACAAACCAAGGTATCCTTATAAAGGATTTCCTTTCCCTCCAAACCACCATTTTTGGGAGTGAGTGGGGAAAGGAAAACAAATGTTCATCTCAATTGGATTTTTAATGAAGAATGTATGTTTAAAATTATATGAAAAACTTTATATTAAATATGAAATGTCTGTAATCTTATCTTCCATGGCCAGCAGACTTGATGAAATACTATGGTTTGGCATATGACAAAAACTCTGGAAACAGTCTCATTAAATGTTGAAAATGTTAAGATATTTAAATATTAAATCAGGCTATTTTCTGTGCTACAATAAGAGATACAACAAACATAAGAATCAAATTAAATTTCAACTCTTACTTACTAAAATGTGACTCAGATTAGTAACATTAATACATCACAAAACAGTTCAGACAACTTAATAGCTTAAAGATCTTAATAGCTATCTGTGATAGGGTTCAACTCACAGTGGCACCTCCTACTGGCTGTTCAGGGGATTAGCTCTGCTAGCTCATGCCTTCTGGAGATCACTCAACACCATCACTTCTACTCCTGGACACTGTTGTTTCAAGGCCCACTACATCCTCCTCAGGACAAAGCCCTTTGGCCATGCCACATTCTGTGATCCCCCTTCTGGGAAAGTGTACTGTGCAGCCACTTCCTCAGTGACAAGTGAGGATGAAGAAGGCCCTCACTATTACTCCAGGTTCCACATGGCTGCCATCCAGCCTGTTGATGGCAGCCATGTGCTGTGTCACTTCCAACCTCTCAGTACCCATCCCTGCACCACATCCTTGCAACCCTAGCACCTTCTTCACTCTTTATCTGAGGGCCTTAGCATGCGAAGCTTAGCAGCCAGCCGGGAGCTCGCTCATTCCCTGATCCTACCTACTACAGCTCTGTTCAAGGTGCCCACATTCTTCCCCCAGTCCTCTTTTTCGTAAATCTATTAAATTCATTTTAATACAAAACTGAGACCTACCGCTTATTTAGGTTTAAATTGTGGGTTTTTTCAGAAGCTGAGCAAGGAGCAGCACATGATTGAGCTGCCACAGATTAAGACCTTAAACACACTTCATCAGCTGTTCTATGCATAGCCCCAGCGTGGAATAAAAGTGGTGTGAAAGCAATTGTGTGGGCTTGCCATGCTATGGTAATTTCACCCTGTATGATTATTGTCCCAAATATCTGTCCCAAACTGGCATCCCTTTTGTCAAATTCTAGGAAAACCCAGCCCCAAACTCTAATTGTTGCTACTACTGTATATACATATGATACATATTAGCTTAGAAAGCAGACAAGCAAGTACTTTTATTAAAAAAGAAACCATAATCTTTTGACTGAGAAAATCTAAGAGGTCATTTTACCAATCTTTGCTATTAATTCACACTACAGACATGTGTTGTGCGACAAATATTTACCAGTACTTTGTCAAACACTTTCATAATCTCAAAATTCAAAAATTTCAAAAATGTGAACATGAAATTTTTTTTTTTGCTTAATTCTGGAAGTCATTTAGGAAGCAGCAAGTATCTCTTCCTCCGCCCCCACACCTGAAAGAAAGAATGAGAAAGATCTATTCATTAATGACTATGCTATGTATCTTCAGGCAATTGCTTTATATTAAGGGGAAACCTGGACCCCACACTCTCCTAGGGATGATTCTCCCCCAGACTAGGGCTGATGCAGGGAGAAGTCACGGGGAGAGGCAGTCATGCGGCCGGTGCTCTGCTTGTGTCCCTCTCCAACAGTCAAAACCAACAGTAGTCATGTTGTTCTTCTGGTGCATGGTGGTAGCAAATGTAGCTCCGAAGTCTCATAACTCTCCAATGCTTTATAGTGAAGACCAGGCCTTTGTCTTTTACCATTTTCCTGTGAGAGTTCATTTAAGAGGATAGTGATTGTCTGGTTTCACCCATATAGTTTTGTGGCATTTAGTGCTCCAGAGGAAGAACACCTATGTCCTAGGACTAGGGGGTGTTAGCAGGCCACTTTATCTTGAATGGTCCCTTAAGGTATGTGTTAATTACTTATTCTAAATCACCTGTTTCATCTTCTATTTAGTTGTGACAGTCTGAGTACTCTTCCCAGACCTGAAGAAGAGCTCTGTGTAGCTGGAAAATTGATTCAATAAAAGTTATTACTTCCCCTATCTTCTCTCTAATATCCTGGAACCAACATGGCTACAACATGCATATAGGGAAAGATGTATGGGGGGGAGCATCTAAACATACACATTGATCAAGGGATTGAAAAAGTAAGTCATGGGCACAGAAAAGGAGAAGAGGGGAGCAGAAAATCTAGACAGCATAAGATGATGACAGACCAGAAGAGCAATCAGAGAGAAGATATTCCTTTCAAGGGATATACCGGTAAGCTATTCACTCTTCTGCTTTCTGTATCTAAATTTAACTTAGCATATCAATAGTGTGATTCTAGATATATTGCACACTTCCTTTAAACTCCATTGCCTTTGTTTTAAATAAATCTTATTTTTATTAAGTTTACTGCTTTATGAGTCATTCCACGCTGACATCCCCAACAGCAAGAAAGCACCTGTACCTCTAGGCACAGGTGCTGAGGGATAAATTTATATGACCATCCTCAGTGTTAGTCAAGGGGACATGCACACCAGTATCATCTCTCAGGGACTGTGTTATCAAAATTCTGTGGTATAAGAAGATTCGTGGTGATGATTTTATTCAGAGTTTCCCTATATTTAGGAGATAAAGGAGTCTGTGACCAAGATTTGGGCTCATCTCTATACACAATACAGAAAAATACACAATATTGTATGATGTTTAAACATTATTTATATAACTTAAAATTTAAAATAGAATCTTCACTTAATTTTACTCTCTATTTTTTGGAAGAGACTGAAAAGTTTCTCTGATTAACTTTAGCCTAGCACAATAGAATACCTGTCATTATTCAGAATAAAATTCACCTTTCCAGAATTATTAATACATTTTATCTGAGAAGAGGAAGTATTGTTCTTTGCCAACAAGTATTAATTTCTAGGAAGGCCCACCTTAAAGCTTTCAGACATCATGCAGGAGGATTTCTGCTACCTCAAAGAATAGCTTGACAAAATTATTGGCCCATTGTTTGCTTTATAGTTTCCCACTCTACTTCAGAATATCTTTTTTTTGTATGTTCCCACATACTTCATCCACTCCAGCAGCAGGACTGCATAACAGCTTGATATGTATGTGCCAATCACAGAGGAAAGGAGGCAATGTTATTTCTGTTTCTCTTGTATTATTCTTTCTGATATATTTAAAAAAGATCAAAGGCAAGCGGAAGTCCAGCAACAATCCCTTCCCTACCCAGATTTTGTTCATAATAGACTTTTGTGTACTACACTGAATTTCACTGTGTGTATCAGCTGCTGGTCTAAATAGGAATTATGACATTTGGTCTCAAAAGAAAATAGGATTTTTTTCTTAAGAGTTGAATCAAGAGATAAAAGCTAAAGAGAGACTAGTAGGTCGGGTTTTGTGTACTTTGCTCTTAGAGCTATTATCCTGGTCTTGAGAAATTTCTGGTTGAATAGACAAGAAATCACAGCTTTTTGCTTTAAGCGAAGCATTGTATGGTTGGGCACTCTAACTACTTAATGTGTTACTTCACCTGCTACCGACATATCATAAGGCAGCCATCAAAGATATAGGGTAAGACAATTTTCCATATTATAAGATTTTTCACTTTATTTCACTCAATACCATAAAAGAACGCAATTGCCAAATCATTCTCCCAGTAGAAGCAACCTTGACACTCATTGTATTTGCTTAAATATGTTAGGAAATTTTATCCATTTGTGAGCACAAAAGATTTAAAATACAAGTCAATGTAGTTTCCTAATGGAGACGTTGGGGTGTTTGCTGTGATATTTGTCATGCCAATATCTAGGTAAAATTGAGGTAGGACACAAGACATCTAGTATTAAAAACCAGGCACATTGTTTTATACCCACAGTAATCTTACTGTAGAACCAATCCAGAGACAGCTTTGAAAGAAACACTGGAGCTTGTTTTTTAATAGTTTTTATTTTTATTATCAGGGCTATCCTGGAGGTGGGGAGGAGGAAGGGGGAGAGAGGGAGGGGAGGGCCTGGCGCAATCTCCTCCCCAGTGTCACAGGTATAGTGCCTGGGGCAACACCCCTCCACCACAGATCCCTACCCCTTCCCCTGCCGGCCCCCCACTCCAACCCTTACCCAAAGCCCCATTTCTGCCCCACATCTTCCTGCCCCTCCTCTGCTCCCTCCCCTCAAGCAACATGAACTGTGGGATTACGTGAGGACCTGGCACTGGGCAGCAGCAGGGGTCAGCCGCCCCCATCCCCCACACTCACTGCAGTGGCAGGAGCCGAAGAAACTCGGCAGCTTGCTTCATTCCACCGCTCATCTCCCAGCCCGCTGCACTCTGCTTCACCACGGTAGCAGGGAGCAGATCACCCCAGCCACAGCATGCTCCTCAAGTGAGGCAAAGTTCAGGGACCAGACTGGAACCAGGGATCGAGCCAGAGTGCTCCGCTTCCTGCTGCTACAGTGAAGGGGAGCACAGTGGGCTGGGAGAGAGGTGGTGGAGCAGAGCAGGCTGCCAAGCACCTCCAGCTCCTACTACCATGGTGAGTGCGGGGGCAGAGGGGCCTAATTCCTTCTGCTGCCCTGTGCCTAGGGTTGCCAGGTGTCCGGTATTGTACCGGACAGTCTGGTATTTGCGCGCTCTGTCCGGTAAAAAAAAATCAGAAAATACCGGACATGTCCAATGTCCGGTATTTTCTGATTTTTCCGGCTGTGCACCAGACGGAAGCCTGGCGTGGGCCGGGGGAGCAGCTGGGAGTCCCAGCTGGGAGGCGGGGCCGCGATTGCCGCCGGGAGCCCTCAGTCGGTTGAGTGCGAGGAGGAGGGGAAGCCTCCTCCTCGCTCGTGCGTCGCCGGGAGCCTGCCCAGGTCAGTCCCGCTCCCCACCGGCCAATTTGCTCATCCCCCTTCCCGGCCAGCCGGTTCTCCCCCACTTCCTCTCCTGATCTTCCCCGGCCAGCCCTCCTGCATCCCCCCAGCTCTGCTTCCGCCCCCTTCCTCCCAGCCAGCGCCGCGCCCCGACCCTCCCCCAGCTCTGCTTCCCGCTGGCCCGTTCCTCTTCCTCATCTCCCGGCCAGTGCTGCTGCAGCCCCCAGCTCTGCTTCCCGCCCCCTTCCTCCCGGACACCCTCGCGGCCCCAATCCCCCAGCTGTGCTTCCCACCCCACTTTACTCCCACCAGCCCCGCCTCCCGGCCGGTCCCTCCTCCCCGATATCCCGCAGCCAGCCCCGTTCCGCCCTCCCCACAACCAGCCCTGCTTCCCGTGGCCCCCATCTCCCGGCCAGCCCGTTACCCCCCCTTAGCTGTTTCCAGCCCCCACTTCCCAGCCAGCACCACTCCCTTCCTGGCCGGTCCTTCTCCCCCGCCCTGCCATGAAGCGTGTCTGGTTTTTTTGTTTTTGTAAATGACTACCTGGTAACCCCTAGCAGCGCTCCAGGTTCTTGGAGTCTTTTTTTTTGCTCAACAACTTTGGTGTCCCCCCCCCCTTTTTTTTTTCCTTCAAGAAATTTTTTTCCTGGTGGTTTTTTTTTTTTTGGGGGGGGGGTGTTTGGTATTTTTGTTTCAGCCATCTGGCAACCCTACCTGTGCCACTCCTCCCCCCCCCCCAAGGAATTCCCAGGCCACCCTGTCCTGTTCCTAAGACGGTTGAGGCAGCATCCAGAACCACCGAATGGATGAGACAGCTCTGCTTATTATTATTCACTTTTGGCAGGGGTTTGGAGGAGAGAAAGGCATTATGACCCCAAAAAACAATTAGGAGATTGCTCACAGGATCCTACCTGAAATTTGTCCAGCTGTTTATCTTTATTGCAATTCACTCACTCATATAAAAAAACCCAAATAGAAATAAGACTTTTTAATGTATAAATTCTTGAAACTAATGTTTGTAGTTACAAAAAGATGCAACAAAAATGATTACAGATCTAGAAAACATGACCTAAGGGGGAAGACTGAAAGAATTGGGCTTGTTTAATTTCGAAAAAAGGAGACTGAGAGGAGACATGATAGTAGTTTTCAAGTATCTAAAAGGGTATTAAAAGGAGGAGGGAGAAAATTTGTCCTCCCTGGCCTCTGATGAAAGGACAAGAAGCAATGGGCTTAAATTGCAGCAAGGGAGGTTTAGGTTGGGCATTAGGGAAACCTTTCTGTCAGGGTGGTTAAACACTGGAATAAATTGCCTGGGGAGGTTGTAGAATTTCCTTCACTGGAGATATTTAAGAGCAGGTTGGACAGACACCTGTCAGGAATGATCTAGATGGTGGTTGGTCCTGCCATGAGGGCAGGGGACTGGACTTGATGATCTCTCGAGGTCCCTTCCAGTTCTAGTGTTCTATGATTCTATGAAATATCCAGCTTTTCCTATACAGTATTCAGTTAGTACATGAAATATTGCCACTGCTAAAAAATATGCAAATCTAGAAATAAATAAGAGCAGCTTCTGAACAAGTCCTGGTAGATACAAAAAATCTACAACTAATTTGAGGACAGAAAGGACCACTATGATCATATAAATCAGATCACCTGCATAACGTGGGCCTAAAGGGGCCAACTGCTTCCACACACCCCCATCCCACCCCCAGGCAGAGTGTGTGAGGGGCACTACTACATGCCCCAGAAGGGGCAGGTCTTCCAATGGAAGGGGCCAGGCCAGGGCAGCCAGCCCACAGCATCACCCAGACTGTGGCACTGAGCCCCACCCCAGCTCTCAGAGCCAGGCAGACCACACGGCAGGGTGCTCCAATAGTGATTAGGGCCCAGGGCTCCAGCTGCCGCAATAGCAGCAGCAGCAGCCAGGAGCTCCGGACCCCTTTGATTCACCAGGCCCTAGAACAACTGTCCCCTTTCCAACACCATCAGCAGGCCTGCACAGGCCATAGTTTCATCTCGTGATTGCTATACCATGTCCATAACTTCCAGTTAAGCTAGTCCTTGCCTACACAAAAAAGTTGTAGTTTAATTACAAGGCTGATTTTAAACAGATCTAGTTAAACTATTGGAAAAGGCTATAAGGACTCTTGTTTCAGTTTAAACCAGTCTCAGAGGGGTAGTGTGTTAGTCTGTAACTAAAAAAACTTAAAAACCAATGATCCTTTAGCATGTTAGAGGCTAACAAATATTTAAAAATAGTATCATGAGCTTTTGTGGGCACTACTCACATCTTCAGATGACAAGAAGTGGGTTGTGCCCAGGATACTATTTATATATTTTTGTTAAGTCTCCAAGGTGCTACAGGATCACTGTTGTTTTTTAAGTTTTTTTAGTTACATACTAACACAGCTACTCCTCTGAGACTGGTTTAAACTGAAGCAAGAGTCCATACAGCCTTTTCCAATAGTCTAATAGTTCCTTTGTTGTTTTTTAAGATTTTTTAGTTTAAACCAGGTTTATTTCAGTTTAGCTTACACTGATCACAAATCAGCTTAGGCTGTGCTAAAATAAGCCATCCAAACTGAAATAAGAGTGTTTATACAGGGGATTGCCTGGTTTAACTAGTTTTCAGTTTTCACACCTATTCAAATTAAATCAGGGCAACATTTTTGCACAGACAAGGCCCTAGTGTCTTGGCAAGCTGTTCAATGGGTGAGATGCCTCAATGTTTAGTTTAAAGACAAGTTTGAGACAGGATCTTTAGACAACGTGGATATTTGTGTATTAATGAAACATTATCTGCATATTTTAAACGTTCTTCACATTAACACTAAACAATTTATTCCAAATGAGCAATTTATCTTGTAATTTGGGGGTTTTCCACTGACGCTTGATATTTAATTAATAGCTTTCCAATAGTGAGCTGATGTTTTTTGAGTTATTTATTATTGTTACTATAGTTTTGCTTTAATTATTTTAAATCCACCTGGGGATTTATTCTATTGTGGAATGTATTTCATGGCAAAGAACAGTCTTCCTCTTTTAAGTCAAACCAAGTTAAGTCATGCAATAGGATGCTCTGTAGCATGTTGCCTCACCTTTGCTTTGAGGCATCGGTATGGAGGCAGGTGTCAGAATTCTCTCCATAATTTTGACAGGCCATTTTGCATATAAAAAGAAATTCCATCTAAATTAATGCTCTGGGGGAAGTCAGAAGTGTATTGAGAAATATCACTGCTTTACCTAGAGGTTATTAATCCTATTGGTGTGTGTCAGGAGGAGGAAGGGAATCAGATACAGTTTTGTTTTGAGGATTAGTGCTCTTCTGTTGGCTTCTGGCTTTCACAGTGAAATTTCACAGTGCGTAATACAGTTCCATTTTTAATCTTTTTCTGCATTGGTCACAGGTAGATATAGCTGAGATTCATGGGAAGTTCTAATACTTCATTGGTGTGTCTAGCTGCATAGAAACAATACAATGCTCTTCAAAAATACAAAGGAGGTAAAACTTATAATCTATATATTTAATAAAAATGTATGCAGCTGTGGGATTTTCTTGTGGACATTGTTTAGATAAACTGTCAGGCTCATTCTCAGTTTAACTCCTTTTCTCCTAAATGTAATATGACCCTTTATTGTCACACATTTATAAGGACATGTATGCAGAGAAAGGGAAACAAATACGAACATGCCAAATGTACAATGCTGCTAGTGATCTACTATTAAAGGCAGGATAATGCCTAGGTTGAGACTGAGCAAAGGAAGTTCTTATTTCCTTTAGGAGATACTGATGTGAGTGCTTTATAAAGAAACACATTCAACCAGATCACATATATTCTTCGCCCACAAAATATGGAGCTACCTTCATCTAATCAGAGCTCTCAATTGCGGCTCTTATGGAGTCACAAGCATGACTGAAGATTCTTTTGTTCTGCCGAGTGCCAGATACAACGAGCATAACACCAATTACACTCCACTCCCATGCAACCTAGCACACAGGGATTTGAGAGAATGCTGGTAAATGGATTAGGTAGAAAGATTCTTCCAAGAAACCAGGAAGTGGAGAGGAGCAAGAGAAAGGTGATTGTGTCAGCTGGACTCAGAATGAGCTAAGGAATAATTATGGTTCACTACCCTGACAATGCTCAGTGGTGTTTTCATTATAATGTTGCATCATTATGGTATATGTGCATGATGATGATGGTGATGCAATGTCACAATATGAAGGGCCAGACCCTTGGTCAGTGTAAACTGCCATATGACAACAAAGGGTGATATGACAATAAAGGGTCATATTACATGCAAGAGAAAAGGTCTTAAATTGAGAATGAGTCTGGCAGCTTATCTAATAATGCTACACCAATTATAGTAGCTTATGATTTGGCCTCATCATTTACAACCTAATGGCAGCACATTAGGACTTTCCATGCAGTTGTGGATAGCCACAAAATAGGAAAGAAGAGATTCCTCACCTTGACTGCCACTCACATTCAATAGGAACTTCATAATAGAGTTAGTTACTGGGAACATTTTTGGTTCTCCTGCTTACGAAGGTATCTGCTGTTAACATGTCAATACAATCTACGCTTCCCATAGTATTTCAGGCAGGCCAAGGAGAATAGCTTCTTGGATATGGCATTTCTAGAAATGAGATTCTATTTTAAAAAAACCCTACTCCTATTGAGCTACAGGAAAGAGGGTTTCTCATGTCCACTTCAAATTTAACTAATATTCTACCAAATTAAAACTTGTCCATGTTGTTTTTTATTACTCGAGACAAAAACTGTTAGCAAAAAAATTTAAAATGCCTCTATTTGTAGGAATGATATTTAGCTATATGAAAATGAGACTTTCAAATTGATTGTTGGAATAGCATATGTGACACTGAACATTGTGATCTTCAGAATACTATGCAATGCATTTGATGTACATCATAAACCAAATAGGCCATTATATTCATCTACTTATTAAAATAGGACCCTGGAGGGTCTAAGAGAAAGAACTCTTTGACTACTCATACAATTGTAAGTTTCAAGCTTACTCTATGATTTAGTATTGTAACTGACAATGTAAGTATTCCAGATTGATAGCACTTTTTATTTTCTTGTACATTAAGATTCACTCAATAAATTTGTAATGGAAATGAAGATTAAATGATACTTTTTTGCTACCTAGATGCAATGTTTCTTTGATAATGTAATATAGCAACTCACTGTTTGTTATTGACAAAATACTCCAAATGTATTGCCACATATCTTTGAAACAGTGTCAATTAACATGCATTATGCAAACATAACAACAAGGAATATTCTCCAGTGTTTGTAGAGGACAAGAACAATCCTGAAGTTTCCATTAAATGTATTCTGCCTTTCCTCAATTAACTCACATTTGCCTTGGTTTGCAAAAGAAAAGCTCTTTTAGACAATTTGAAAAATAAAATCGAATCCAAATGCAAAAACACTTTGTTTCCATCTATAAATCATTGCTATAAAGCTAAAATGCTTTGCTGATTTTAGATTTTGTAAAGTAGGCTGATGTAAGCTGTGTAGGGAAAAAATATGCACTTTACAATTAATGTGATTGTCTCTGGAGATACATGTGTTCTGTCCAGTAATAAGAATGTCTCTAGAGTAATTATACATTATACCAATCTTAATAAACAGGTTCCTAATTACCTATATGTATTTTGGGTATAAGGTTGTTTAGAAAGATTTAGCACTGTCACAAGTTTGCAGAAAGCAGAACCGTACAACAGTTGTAGCAGAGGCATTCAGGACTGCAAACACATTGACAGAGTGCTGGACTAACAGGCTAATATGGGGTGGTCACCTTTACAACACTTAGATGAAGACAGTGTTTATATAAATCTAATATTTTGCAATGTGCCTGTTGAGCTACTTTACAAAGACCTG
The DNA here is from genome assembly GCA_019425775.1 of Rafetus swinhoei. Lineage (NCBI taxonomy): Eukaryota > Metazoa > Chordata > Testudines > Trionychidae > Rafetus > Rafetus swinhoei. The sequence goes on along the minus strand of CM033437.1, from coordinate 179,660,709 downwards.
CATTTATTTTTATAGTTTTTATTAGTAGAGCTGTGGATTATTTATTATTTCCAAAAACACTGATAAAAAATTCCTCAATATTCACTTAGCTCCTTTCCATGTTAGTGTTTTTCATCCTTTCTGCTGGGCCACCATCCACACAGAACTGAAGAATTCTCCCACAGGAAATCTTCCTGCACAATGATCACATTGATAGGGTTTTGTTTTGTTCAGTTCATGCCCTATAGCCATACCACCTTGGGCTTTGATCTTTCAGTCTGAGCAGGATCATTCCTTGTCTGTACTTGGCTGGATGTTCTCTAGGGAAAACACAGGTGCTGCAGGAAGCAGTTTGGTGATTCAGTAGCTGGCAGTTTTCCCTATAAGGGTCTGATCCAAAGCCAACTGGAGACAATGGGGGGATTTCTATTAACTTCAATGGGCACTGGATCAGAGCCAACATTAAGATTGAGCCAGGAATCTCAGGGAAGTGTGATTGAACACTGTTTCTGGAAATGCTGCCTTTTGATGATATATACAACTGAAGTCCACTTGATATTAAATAGCTCATGACACTCAATCTCAATAACCAGGCAAAATTCCAATTTATCTAAATACATTCTGCCTATCTGTGTGACCTCCTTAAGTTTCAATTTAATACTTGACACTTCTTTATTTGCTGTCCAGGTGCTATTAAACAGTTTTTGTGTCCCACCTTAAAGGTGTATGTATGAAATGGTGGGTAAAGTGCACTTACAGTTTGTAAAGCACTTCATGATACAAAAAAGTGATGTATAAAAGTAGAACTTCACAACAAAACTGTATATGTATACATCTGTTTCCTGATACATATCAAGAGTACCCAAAGGTTAGTTCCTCAAGAGAGTTCCAGATGTACAGACAGATGGTATTTAGTATGAAATGTATCCCATGATAACTATGTGTTTATTTCAATATCCATAGACTAGTAACTTAAAATGAAAGCCAACTGAAGTCTTTGGGACTGTGAGAAATTCCCAAAATGCACTAGGAGAGAGAAATGTCCAAGCCAAGACCACGGTGGCCTTATTGAGCAGTTTTTATGGTTTTTCTGATACATTTCAGTGGTGAACTGTGATGATTTTGTGTGGTCAGAGTCAGGAGGGAATGTTTTGGGATCATTCGCCACTGGTTGTACTTCACCACCGATATATATCAGAAAAAGTATAAAAACTGCAAGACCAGAACACTGATATACAATACCAGCTCTGATCCTCTCTGAGAACAACTTGGGATTTGCTTGCACAACTACGCCACAACTGTAAAGGAATTTAAGAGTCTTATTCCTCTTTGTCATAAACTCTGTCAAATCACAGCTGGCTGACCTTTTGTTAATAGTCAATTAGCTGATAAGCCCATACTGCATCAGGCCAACCTTGAATCTAAATGTCACCTGCTGCAAAGAGTTCTAGAAGCACTTCTTGAAAAGATTAGCCAAGCAGTGTTTGAGGGATGGACTCCACCAAGCTAGAAAAGAGATCATGAACCAATTTGCTGAATTCCATGACAGTTTAAGGCCACTGGAAGCTCAGATATTCACCATTCCATTACACGTAACTCAGAGATCATTTCTGTTTTCTGTAAACACACTATATTTAATACTAACTTATTTCCTTTTCCCTCACCACCACACACATCTCTTAGATTCAGCTTCCTTCCTAAAGGTCAGTTGTTTTCCCTTCAGAGTCCTTTCCATTTATCTGTACTCTTATCTAATACAGTCTTATACTGGCACCTGTCACTGTAGTACTAGTCCAAGGTCCTAGTTTTCTATCTCTAAATAACTCGCATCTTCATTACATCCAGTGTAGATTTAATAATGGCACCTGCTACAACGAACATAAGAATGGTCATATTGGGTGAGAGCAAAGGTCCATCTAGCCCAATATCCTTCCTGTCTTCTTACAGTGGCTCCTGTGAGGTGAATCAATACCAATGAATCATCATCCGTTTTATATTCTAACAGGTCAGGTTCAACAGAAAAACCCTGTCACCCTAGTACAATCTCTTTTGGAGAGGGCAATCTCTTGACCCCACTGGTGAATGCAGGAAACCACAGTGGATGCTAGTAATCTCATCAATTATAACCTCTTTTACCTCCCTTTCCTATGCAAAGTAATTGAAAAAGTTGCACTGCCCATGCTATTGGCACCTAATTTCTGCCTTATTTCTGGATCATTTGCAGTCATGATTTACTGTGGGCTGCAACATGGGTATAATTTTATTAGTACTGATGGATGACTAAAGACAGAGGTCAAACCTCAGTGCTTACACTCTTGCCCTGTCTGTGGCTTTTGTCAGTCTATCACAGAGTGTTACTGACTCGCATACCAGGTATAGAGGGAGTGATTACTTTTTTTTTCCAAAAGGTCCCAGAAAGTGGTAAAGAACAGCTATTCTTCATCAACCAAAGCCCGCACACATAGGGTTCCCCAATAATCTATCATGCCTTATCTCTGTTGCAACATAGGTGTAAGAGGAAGTGTGAGTATCAATAGCTTTTGGTGACACCCAGGCTCTATACCGTCAGCTAATATGACCAATGCCATTACACAGATGTCATAGTCTTTCTGAGAGAAATGGTTCTGGACAAAAAAATGGTTGGTGAAACTTAACTCAAGAAAGAAAGAAATTATGCAGGCAGATAGCAAAGCCATAAAGGAACAAACCAAAACTCTGAGAATGCCCCTCTTTTTCTGGCATCTCCTTCTCAAAACGGAAGATGCAATCTTGTCCCAATATGACTGTTGATGTTCCATAATAACCAATTAACAATAGTATCAAAAAGTGCTTTCTTCTACTTTGTCTCACTAAGAAGCTATACTTTATAGAATGAGGCTTTAACAATGACGACCTATGCATTTACCACCTCAAGAACAGACTATCTAAGGCTGCCAGTTAAGACTAGTCAAAAACTCTGATTTGTTTAACATGTGACAGCTTGTCTTCAGGCCTGGCTCCTGAGATGCACCACACCCTCTGTGACGGGGTGCCGAGACCCTGCACCTGACACCCGGGACTCTGCGCCCTCACCGAGGGACAGCGGGGCATATACCGGTGGTGCGCCGGTTGTTCTGGGGCCGCGGCTCAGCTGGGGGTGCGCCGCGGCGCAGCTGAGTCAGCCTCAGCCCCGCCGGTAAGGGAAGGCAGGAGGACGCGCCGCGTCGGACGTCAGGGGGGCAGGGCGCGTAAACCCCTCCCGGGTCGGCGGAAGCTTTAAAAGCCCGCCAGACACCGGAGAGGGGGAGAGAGGAGAGACGCGGAGAGGACCAGGGCTTCCCGGAGGAGGGGAGCGACCCGGACACACTTGGGACAGTCTCCCCAGGAAGGGGTCCGACCCCGTGAGTACAGACACCTCGAGGCAAGGTGGGGGAGGAAGGAAGCAGCCCAGGGCAGGGCGGTGAAACAGCCCGTGGGCTGGCGCGTTTAGGGGCACACCCCGCCAGCCGGACTGAGACTCGAGTGCAGTCTCAGTCCTTAGGGCCCTGGGCTGGGGCCCGTGAGTGAGGGCGGGCCCGGGCCCCTCTTCCTTCCCCCCAACCGAGGGAAAGGTGAAGGTCGCAGGATTTGACGCGAAAGGACAAATTAACTGGTTTGGAAAACGGTTGACCGCACCCCAGACCAGACCGAGAGGGGGGGGCCCGGTCACACCCTCCAAAGGCTCCAGTTCAGAACATGATACCTACGGCTCATCTAGACTACGCAGAAGATTTGAAAGAGGATATGCAAATTCCTCGGGAATTTGCATGTCTTCTTTCGATCTCACTTTCGAAAGCGGAGCTTTCGAGAGTGAAAGTAGTCAAGACACTTTTTTTCGGCAACCCCCACCTTTTTCAAAAAGCCACTTTTCCTCCAAAAATGAAGCTTATGCGGCTTTTCGGAAAAGGGGCGGGGGTGCCGAATAAAAACATGTCTTGACTACTAATTTTACAAGCTTTTTGCAACAAAAAGACAAATTTTCCATCATAGCAATTTTACAGTCTAGGGGTCTGAATTCAAATTTACAATCAACATGGAACCAGATTGAAATCTACAATCAACTTTGTTAACCCGTAACCACATGCATATGTAAAGATACACATATGTTTAAATGTTTTCAGCCCAGATATGAAAAGACAAATAAGTATACAAGATGGAAGACAGTAGTTGCATGCAAAGGAGGGTGTGCAGAAGAGAAACAACACAAAAATGGAGATATTGATGATGGTAGATTGCCCATAATTAAAGAACAGAGGGGTGAATTGGGGAGAGTGCAGGGAAGAATGAATCAGTGAAGGGGGGTGAATTGAATATAGAGGCAATAAGAAGACGGTAGGTAGGAGGTAGGAGTTCAAGTAGGAGGGGCTGGAAAAACAGAGCCATTGGAGAGATAAAAAAAGTGGATATTTATTAAAAAGAGTAAATAATGGGGTAGAAATGGAGAATGAACATTGTGATGTGTTGGTCAGAGAAATAATCTGTAGACAGAGATTGTACAGAATCTTTGACCAAGTACTTAACAGTTGACAGAGAGTTGCATTAAGATCCTCTCTGAGTAGGTTAGCTGTCTTTGATACATATGCAATGGGATAAATGTACAAGAATGCCTCACCTAAAGAGGGTGGGTATTTCAAAAGCCATTCAATCCATGTGGATTTAAGCTATAACATCTCTAAGAGATCCATTTGGGGATAATATTTTTTTCAAATATAATCTAGCAGCAGTTACACATGCATACATGTCTTCTGACTCATGCTTGCTTTGTCTCTTGGCTGGACTAAATAATCTAATGTATATTTGGAATTTATAAGGCACCTATCACCAGGTGCATTATTAACATCCAGATTTAGATTGAACAAAACAGAGTCTGCATGATCATCCAAGGGTTCAGTGACTTACTCTTGAGGACTTCCTACCTACCTCTTCTAGTGGCCTTCCCTTTTCTGAAGAAAAAAGTAGGCTTTGCACCAGCTCTTCAAGCTGTCAGACTTGGGGCTCATCTAGACTACGTGGAAGATTCGAAAGAGGATATGCAAATTCCACCGGAACCTTTACATAGGCATGTGGTTACGGGTTTACAAAGTAGATTGTAGATTTCAACCTAGTTCCATGTTGATTGTAAATTTGAATTCAGACCCTTAGACTGTAAAATTGCTAGGATGGAAAATTTGTCTTTCTGTTGCAAAAAGCTTGTAAAATTTCTGGCACTACATATTATTAATAATAGTATTCATGATATCTCATGGTTTCAATTAAATGTACTTTTGTTTATCTTGCTCCATCTGTGACATCTGGTAAAAAATGAACTGACGAAACAAAGCCAAAACACTATAAAATTGTAATAATTTGCTACAATTTTAAAAGTTTATTTTTTAAAAATAATTAGTTTTAGAATCTTCATCCAAAATTTGTTGAAAAAAAAATCAGTTGAATATTGTTCCATTGACTTCAGGGGAGATTTTGAATCAGGTCCTAATTTGTTTTAAATATTCATGTACAGTACTGTTCTACACTGGAAACTGGAAATTTTCATTCCCAGAACAAATACAGCACAGTGACTAGCGCTTCCAGGCCATCCCAAATGATGACCATTTTTGGATCCACCATCTCCATGTCAATTTAGTCTCCTTGACTATTAAGTCTTTGACCTCTTCTGAAACTCTAACTAAAAGGATGTCAAATTAGGACCTTTCATGTTTCTTTTTTAATATGGATTCTTGTTGATGGAAATAGCAGTAGGGTCGCCAGCCTCATTTCACATAGGATTCCAAATAGCAATTACAGAGTAAAAAATATTTGGGCACTTCCTCTACTGACCCTGTCTGCAAATGAACAAGCAGATTAGAGGTTATAAGTTTTATATTATATTACCAATTTCCTGAACTGGCATGACCCCTTTATTTATTTTTGAATTAAAGCTATTTTATAGCATTTATCCAGACCATTGTGGGTAGACAGAGGGTATCTGTCTGTGAGATGCTTCAGCAGACTGGCTTCCTGGAAGAACACGATGTTGAGGGAGCGCGCCAGAGGGATATTACAAAGAAAAAACAAAAACAAAAGTACATACTTAAAAGCTTAAAAAAATCAATAGTTGTTTTTCCCCCTGTGGTTGGCACTGACTTTTATAGGGCTTAAAGCACTTTTGAGGCTGCATCTAAGCTAATTATTGTTAGCCTGTATGCATAACATGCAAACAATTGTAGAACACTGTTAATTTGCATATTCTTTTGGTACACTGTGCTCCTTTGAGGGACACACTGGGTAACATTTTAAAAATATAAATTTTTCCATGCCTGAGAAGGACCCTTAAGAACTGATCATTTGTAGAATGCAGACAAAGATTCTGCTGACACAAAGAGAGAACATACTCTGCTTTAGGACCCAATCCTGCAAACTGCATTGCCCAGTGAGACAACTGCACTTGTGTGTGACCCCACCAGTGAGTTTCTGCTTTGGTGGCAGGAGTCCACCCATGCAGAGCAGTGTGCAGGATTCGGGATTTAGTAGCCCCAGATGTAGTTCAGGAAATGACTTCTAGTTGCTTTGTTTATTTTTAATCAAAAGATAAGTAACAGATGTACTTAAGAATTCAATTCTTCCCCATCAAAGAGCTAGAGCTTTGCCTTGGGCTATAGTTTTCCAAGTAAATAGTCCAAATCTAGTGGCTTCTCTGAACCAGACACAGCCAGTACTAAGCTTGCACTAATGTAGACCCATCAGAGTTTCCTTTTTGTGGTATTGTATCCTTATTACAAGTGATTTGCTAGTAAACACAAGATTGAATGGAAGCTCTGGGTCTCTTCAACACTAAACACAGGACAGAAATGTCTATGGCTCATTTCCAGGCGGCAAATTACAGAGCAATTGTCAGTGTTACTCCAAACAAGGCCTGATACTTTTATTGACTGCATCACCATCTCCTGTGCAACCTAGTGTTCAGTCAATAGCTGTCACTGGAGGGGAGCCACTAACTCACTGCTCCTGTCAGTATTTCTTATCTAATTACAAATTGGCTCCGGCTAAAGAAACTATTTCCTTAACACAGTCCACCTCAATGGCAAGTTTGAGCTTACTGATTAACCTATCCATATTTGCAGCTGTCAAGGATTGTCTCCTCAAAAAGTTCTCCCTTCTCTTTGACCAATGTAACTTCTGTTATAGAACGGTCTATTGTAAAGCAAAGATACCAGCACAAATCACTCTGCATACAGGCATGTCAGGGAAAATGGACTGCTTGTTAACTGTGCAGGAGCTATTAAGCAAAGAGAGTTAGATATGAAATGGGGTAGGAATGAAATATCCAATTGGCTTGGCTATTCTACTGCTACTATTAGTATGTTCTGGGTAAAGCTAAAAACCTGAATTGTCAGGCATGTTATAGACAGGCCCAGATCCTCCATGTCAATTGATATCACCAACAGATCGGAGTTCCAAACATAAGTGTTTTAGTATCATGTGTCACACCGTACTATCTGCATCTGACTTAAGCTTAGATTCTTGGGGAAGACACCATGTGAGAGCAGTCTTTTGAGAGTAGCGATGGGCCAGCAGAGAGCAGAGAAGTGGATCTGCTGGGAGCGACTCCGTGGTTGCTCTTTTACTCCTGTGGAGTTGGATGAAGTATGGCCAGTGGGGGAGCGGTCAGAGGCAGTCAGGAAGGCCATTGGGAGGGCTGAGGAAGAAGTTGTAGAGGAAGAAAATCTGAGTTACTGGGAAAAGCTTCTTGCTGAAGGCAGCTGTGGTGTGCATATTGGGACCCACAGATGGGTAGAGACTATCATAATCTAAATGGCCGAAACCCATACAGGGCTTCCGTCAACTGTAGCACACTTGACTCACTAACAAGTATTGTGTCAAGAGAAGGGCTTATGTTAAACAGTCATAATTGACTTAGGATGGGTCAACATTTACAGATCTGTCACTATCTACACAGCTCTTAGTATGCTGGCAGTGCTCTAGAAATGACTATATCAAAAGAAGTGTGACAGAATGCAAAAGCAATGCATTAGCCAGCTAGGGAGACAAATGTCACACAAAGGAACAAATATGCAAGGTCTGCCCCTACCCCTCTGTGGGTGCCCAATGCAAGGCCCCACAATGTCTCTCACATGTTAGCCAAACATGTTGTCAGTGCTTCCCGGTATTGATGCAAACCAGTGAAAAACAAAACTATGTTAAAGAGGAAAAGATATGAAGATAATAATTAAGGCTGATATTCTTAAAATAGTCTAAAGGATCTTGACGGTTTTAATGAAAGATGTGTCTAAATCCCCAGAAAAACGTTTTGGGCATTTTCTTTCAATGCTTACATCTAACTTCCATTAGTTATTTGGACTTATGTGGGCTCACTGATGGGAATATAGATACTTAATGAATACACTGGGAGTCTTTTAAAGGATAGCAAGATTCTCTCTCACATACTCTTTCACACTCTCCTGGTGGTAAATCCACTTGCACCATGTAACTGGAAAATCAGAAAAAATGAAAACTAGCTAAAAAAAGTGAGCTTACACGGGAAAGTTAAGTTCTGTCTCTGAGGCTTTCTACAATGTTGTAAACTTACTCAGAGATTAGTCAATGACAAAGCAAAGCAAAGCAAAGCAAAATGACTGCCTAAATGTTACTGCCCCAGTGGTCTCAAACTATGAAGTGAATACTCTCTCTGAAACTTTCCTATTAAAATCAGTGAACCTGGAAGTTGAAGTTATTCTTGCTGAGTTTTAGTGTCAGAAAATCAGACCAAAGCTAGGTGGGGTTTTGCTGGTGGAGGTTTTTTCTTTTTTTTTCCTTTTGTGGACAGAAGCAAACTTATGAGATTCCACTTCAGAAAGCACAATGACCTAAAATTCTCCATCTCTTGTGTTGGGGTCAGGTTGTCACATACAGGAAAAATAAAACTTCAGCATAGCACAGAACATACCTGAGAGAAGTCTCTCTTTTGAAGTGGAAAGAATATAAAGAAACGTGAATGGGAATAAAGAAATGTAAAAAATTGAACTGACAGGCAGCTCATCCGGACTTTTACACAAGAACAAAGTATAGAGCAAAGAAAGGAGCCAAGACAAGACACATGTAGCTGAACTGAATATCCAGAAAAAGTTTGCAGGAGAACTACACATCTATAGCTAGGCTGGCCTGCTTTTGCAATTGCTCAGCCAACTCAGCTGAGGCTACGTCTACACTGGCATGGTCTTGTGCAAATACTCTTCCAGAAGAGAGCGTCTACACTGGCATGTGCGTTTGCGCAAGAGATGTGCTTTTGCGCAAGAGCATCCATGCCAGTGTAGACGCTCTATTGCGCAAGAAAGCTCTGATAGCCATTTTAACCATAGGGCTTTCTTGCGCAAGAAATTCATGTTGCCTGTCTACACTGGCCTCTTGCACAAGAACAGTTGCGCAAGAGGGCTTATTCCTGAGCGGGAGCATCAGAGTTCTTGCGCAAGAAGCCCTGATTTCATACATTAGAACGTCAGTGTACTTGCGCAAGAACTCACGGCCAGTGTAGACAGGCAAGTTTTGCAGACACAGCCTGAGTGTATGAAACTGTTACCAGGAGGTGCTCCACTCACATGGCTAGATCAGACCTTTAGTTTCATTTCTGCATTGCAACCTTGAATTGTTCATTTTAAAGTTGTACCTAGTATTTACATTGTTAGTATAATTTTATAAATGTTATCACTCTTTTCTACTCTTAACAGCTAGATCATGAAGCAAGCCTCACACACCCGCCTCGGGGGTTAACAGAGAATAAGACTCCTCCACTTACTCCTTTGTAAGGGCTACAGTTACTAAGGGTAGCAGTTACTGCATGAACACTCCAAAAAGTAGGGATGTTAGATAGTGTGTAATTGAACAGTCCTGTACCCACATGCAATTTTAGTGATTACACAACTATTCAATAGTCCCTGGTGGTGGAGCTGGCAGCCAGTGCACTCCTGGCCCCACTCCCAGGGAGGACCCTACCACTGCGTGCTGCTGCCTCTCTATCAGAGGCGGCAGTGTGGCGTGGCAGGCTGAAGCTGGTTCATGAAGGGAGCCAGTTTAAAAACCAGCTTCCTGTGCAGACTGGCTCAGCCTACAGTCCCACGCTGCTGCCTCTGATCACAACTCCTATCGGCCAGGAATAGTGATCCACAGCCAAAGGGAGTTTCAATCCCCTGTATCTGGAGAGGCACAGGTAGATATGGCAGAGAGGGGTCCCACCATGAATTAACTCTGGCAGACCAGATCTGGCCTATGGGCTGGTATTTGAGCTAGTGGGGTTTTCAAAAGCAAAGGTACCTAATGCCTTTTGAAATCAATGAAAATCAGATGATTTTGAAAATCCAAGTCTGTGCCTATCTGTCTCTTTAGGTGTATAAATACACATAAACAAATTTGTCCCATATAGTCTAAGTAACTTGTCCAAGGACACACAGAAAGTCTGTGGCATAGCAGGAAACTTAACCTTGATAATGCAAACTCCTTGGCTTAACTCCTTAACCAATGGACAAACCTTTGTGCCAAGCATTCTAGGCAGCACAGCTGAGCCACAGCAACAGAGTAGTAATGTCAGCAGTAAATCAAGTCTGAGGAGCAAGGGGAATGTAAGAGAGAAAACTGTGACTTTCTGAGCTGTTTCAACTGTAACATAGCAAAACACTATCTCTTCCTAGGGGCAGTGTTCTTAGACACATTTCTATTTCAAATGCATAAAAACTATAGTGGGACAAATAAAAATAAGTTCACATGTACTAACAAATCTCTCAATTGCAAAATACTGAAATATTTCCTATTAAGGCAATAACACAAGAGTTAGGAAAAGGTTTCTCAGGTACAAACCTCTAGCCAACTAAAGGCCATTTTTAATAGCTCGAGTATATGGCATGATATCTATACCTGAATGTGTTACAATTTTGCGTTAGCCACTGTGCATGGCTACAGTTCTAATTAGGAAGAACAAATATCTGCAGAAGTTTAGAAGTAATTCAAAAATTAAAAATAAAATCCCTCATCCCAGATAATTGTTTAATCATTTAAGAAGTAATGGGTGAAATTTAAAAAGCTACAACAAAGAAGCTATCTTTGATCAGTTTAAAAACTACAAATGCTGGATACACTAGTCTCCTCCCCTATGTGACTGTCTTCTCCCCAAGGGATGACACTGCTTATTCAACTTTCTTATGTGGACAGAAAAGAAAGTGTCCAGAATAAATTAGACAAAGATAAGAGATTAGCCACATTTTTATCTACAGATTAGTCATTTTTCACAGAGACCACACAGAATAATTATGATATCTGACTGACAGTGGACTGCCCTTAACCACTTAATACACAGCTAAAAAATAACAAATAATCTGGTGTTAAAGATTAAACCCCAATAGAGATTTAATAGGATAATGGATACAGAAGACAAAACAATACATGTTATTTAAAATAAAAACATTACTTGTGAAAAACATTTATATTCTGCATATTCTTTTCAGTGAGTTCAGTTTGGTGACAAAGTAGATCTGAAACTGCTGCAAGTCAGCATACCTCCATTGAAGTTAGTGGAGCTATTCTGATTTACACCAACTGAAGATTTAGGATAAAACTAGTAAAAGGCCTAAATGACATAGGATCCAAACTTTCTGATTTCCAATGAGACTTACTCTCTGACTCCAATGAATGCAGAGTTTACAAAGGTACTTAGGCACCTACCTCTCATTTATATCAGTAAGATTTAAACAATCTCATCCGTAGGCTCCTAAGTCACTTAGAAACTTTTGAACATTTTACTCCAAATCTCATTGAATGTCAATAGGACTCAGGAGCCAAAATACCTACATCACTTTTATAAATGGGATTTTATGCAGTTTTGAAACATTTACTCCATTATTAGTTATCAACTCTTTAGCAAGGAAAGTGCAAAACCTTGCTCGTGACAATACAATCTGAGATATCAAAGGAATAAACAGCAGGATGATAATGACTGAAGGTGCAAGAGGTAAAAAGCAATATAATGGTAGCTGGGATTTTCTTGTGTACAGATTATGCTGCAGTTTGAAGTAGCATCAGGTACTAAAGCACAATTTCCAGGACAACAGGCAGTTATTTTTAAAATGAAAAATCGTGTGTGAATATTTGGGTCAGTCAGAAATATGTCTCACTATGAATCCAGAATTGCAACTAGTTTTTTCAATTTGCTAGTTTACAGTGCCATATTCCTGAATCACTTCTGCTGTTTCCAGGGCCCCATATCCAAATATTTTGAAAAGAAAAGAAAAGAAAAGAAAAGAAAAGAAAAGAAAAGAAAAGAAAAGAAAAGAAAAGAAAAGGAGTAACCACCTATACATAGGAATTCTTAGACCAGAGATCCATGTAGTCCAAAATCTGTTTTTATCCACCGGTGCCAGGACTAGCTACTTCTGCAGGAGGGGCTTCAAAACCTTCAGAAGGCAGTTATGGAAAGATCTATGTTTACTATTACTATTTGATATTATTTATTACATAGTTTTCAATTTAATGGCAGTTAAGTTTATAAGAAATCTGTTAGATCATTTTGGGACCTCGGGTGTTTTGCAAGCAAATTAAATGTTTGATTGCTAGAGTACTGAATATCAACCAGGGCGTCAAAGTGAGGTTATGAAAAATGTTCATGTGTTGACTAGGGATGTAAGCAACTAATCAACTACTCAATAAGCGGGCAGCTCTTACTACATTTAAAAGGCAGAGGCACAACTGGGATAGCGAGCACCCGCTCTACCCCTTCTCAACTAATCGAGTAGTCGATGGAAATTCCATTGACTACTCGATTAGCTGATTCATCGAAATTTAACATCCCTAGTGTTAAAAGAACTATTTCAACATAATGTCACATTTCTATTGATACTTTTGCATTGTTTTTCCATGCAATTCAAAGTCCAGTGCCACATTGCTGAGCCTTGGCGGGTTGAGAAATTAGCAAACTTTCATATGGCTGGGAGTTAACTGGCCACCATCAACTTAATCATATTTCTGTCTAAAAATGAACTGTGCAGTACTAATGTGCAGGATAAACAAAATGAGATTACAGGAGCAATTCTCTTCAGTTTACTTACATTTTGTTTTTGACAGCACATAATGTCACGTAGTCACTTATCCCTTGATTTTCATGAAGCATTAATGGAGGAGTTTGTGTTTGTTTCTTTGTTTTAAAGGGAAGTTAGTTGGTAGCCTGGATTTTGCGAATAGGAAAAGTATTTGTTTTGTGAGTTTTCCTAATGGCAAGAAAACCACTTCTTGTTTTCTTTTATGTTCATATAATTTTGCCTCCTCTCTTCCTTACAAGTCTTTTTCTATTAAACATCATATATTCCATTTCTACTGTGAAAATAATCTATTTCCTCTCCTGAAGTATTCACCTGCAACAGAATTTCCAGCTACAGTGAAATGATGCTTCCTAATATATAAGCCAAGGCACTCTGAAGACCTTTTAGAAAGGTAAAGTCTATGTCCTTAAGTTGTTGAAGCAACTAGCGACAGGAATGTCATTTTAAAATAATACAATCCTTATAAAAAAGGCAAGTTATTTTCCAGCCCAAATAATTCACACAGATTTCTCTTAGTTACAGGACTGTCAAGAAAAGTAATTCTTGTCTCAAGCATGAGTGATTATGACAAGGTAGCCAGTGTGGTCAAAGTCTCATTAGGCAGCACACATGCACAGTACATAAGTAATATACTAGTAATAAGTAATCTATTACTTCTAAGTCTATTACTTTCGTGAAAAAGCAACTAGTAACATGTAATAGCTTACTCTTAAAATAAATTTAACTATAGTGTTTGCTTGAGGCTGTGGTAATGAGCTATACATGTATTAATTTAAAATTAATGGATTTAAAGGCTTCCATGACTCAGGGAAAGCCTAGAGATGGAGACTATGGGGAATAGTAACACAGCTAATTTCACAACAGGGAGGGTTCATTTAAGAGCTATGCCTTCTAGGAAACTCTGGTTCAGTGGTAGAAGCTTTACTTTTGGTAGCAAGTGGAGATGAAAATGAGAATTACTGAGTATTCACTAGAGGGGTAGGTCCCTCTATATCATACTGTGTTCTATCACAGTTGTACTCTCAGTGGAATATGAAGGTGCCAGAATTTGCAGTGTAAAGACCCATATTGCCAAAAGGCTATGTAAATGCATAACGGTTTCTCTGTCAGCCACATATTTCAAAAGAACAGAAACAAAACCTTGCCATACTTAAAAAAAAAAAAAAAAACCTGTACAGCAGCACACCGAGCTCCTTTTCAAATTAATAATGCATTCTGTTATCACAGAAAGGAATACACAGCACAGAATCTACCCATGACTAGATCTCCCATAATGCACCATGGAACTCCTTATTGAAGAGGAGAGATGGTCTAGCATGAGAATCCCTGCCAATGGTGTGTGTTGGGAGATGTAGTCAAGAATCAAAGCTGAAGGTTTGGGAGCCTGGGTCAGATATCAAATGCCAGAGCCAAGAGAGAACGAGAATTCAGAGCGTGGGATCAGACCCAGGACTGGGAATTGATGGCTGGAAGCAAGACATAAGGGGCAGAAACCAGAGGAGAAGCAAGGATCAAACACATAGCAGGAGCATGATGTGAACAAGAGTGAAATCATGGGTGAGGCAGCACTAGCACACAGGAGCAAGACAAGAATCAGACACAGGAATGGGTGCAGGTACAAGTACGGTCAAGGCAGCTGTAAAAAGGCAACAGGCAGTTGCTGCTCAGGCAACTTCTTATGCCTCCTTCTGACCTAAATAGCATGGTTAGACTAATTTATAGAAGCAGACAATCTTCCAATCAGGACAGTCATGGATGGTGCCCTGACTGAGTCTATAGTTCTAATAGCATCTAATAGCCCAACAGGTTTTGGCTGAGACTGGGCAGAAGCCAGGATGTTTAACTGCCTGGGAACTTGCAGGTCTGGAACATCACACAGGAAACATTTCTAAGCCCAAATATGGGGGGAGAGGGTAGCTGAAATATTTCAGTTTTCAGATTAAAGGGAAAAATAATTAAAATTTCAGTTAGTCAAAAACTCATTTTCCACTGAAAACCAGTTAACAGAAAATTTTCAACCAGCCCTACTTGCACCACCTAAGAAAAAAAGGGAAAGAAAATTGTCTTTAATTTTGAGTATTCATTTTGAGACACACCTTGGACCTGATTTTAAACACTCAGAACTTTGACTGCTAAGCATCTGCAGTGCAGTTGAAATTTTGAACATAAGACTCAAAAGGTCTCAAGTTGACCGCCTGATGTCAGGCATCATTTTTTTAAAATGTGGCCATTAATGTATCATTGGACTTCAGTGGGGTTGCCTAGGTAGAACAGGCAAAATTTGTCCTGGTCCTTTCATCAGGTACATTTTGCAAACATCATTTATTTATGACATACAAAGGAACTGATTAAATAGTATGTTAAAATAATATATTTAAAAAAAAAACTTTGCTAACAAGAAGTTTGCACTTTAACCTAAAAATGGATGCAGATCTTTAAGTTTGTAGAAGCATGTGTTGAACTGATGCTTTAAACAAATTGGTAATAATAGATTACTATGTACAGTATCTCCAGGAATGTGCATTTTTAGACTAGATGTGTTTGTGTTAGATATAGATTTAATTACAAGGAGGCAGATTGAAGAATATAATCACTTTGCAAGCCAGTGTCATTTCTGCTCTACAAATGTCTTTGGTCTTTTTACTTATCCTTACAAGTCTCTTGAAAACCAAGTAGAAAAGACTTCTCAGCTGCCAGCAGCCATTTTCTTGTGGCTAAATCCACTATGTCAGTTTACTCTGTCTGGTTACCTGACATCTCCACTCTATTCAGAGTTCATCAAACACAGACACTCTTTTGATTAGTGGCTAATTTATTATTTGCCTTGCAAATGTTTATCTGCAGGGAGATGAGGTAAATATACTTCAGCTCTGTCAACCACTATGGCTCCTCTTCCTTGTCTGATGGAATGGTCGGTTGATGGTGTCCCAGAGGAGTCCTGCCCTGCCTTGGGCTGCTGAGACTGGCCTCTAAAAGGCAACATATCTATTTTTAATGAGCACAGCACAAAATCAATTAGCTAGTGGCTTGGAAGAGGAAATTAATAATCACTTTTGTTTGGCATTTTCATGAGTCCTATCAAAAATAAACTTCAATATTAATTACGTATATCTGTATTCTTTGGCAGCCCGGAGAACCAATGCTCGAAAATAAAAATATGAAATCAAAATCACAAGCTTTCACATCAGTTGTTTAGCTGAAAAAAAAGCTATACTATAGAAAAAGAAAATATTCAAAGAAAATATATACAAAAAGAGAAGATAACCATCTGATGTAATTCTCTACCTCCATTCAGTTGGGAGATAGCCAAGTTTGTAGGTCATATTATATCCCCAATGCAGCAGACAATTCACCCCAAAGTGCTAAAAGTTAAAAAAAAATATGTGCACCTGGAAACTAATAACTCTAAAATAATGCCTCTTATTTGTGAAGAGTTTTCTCAGACTTCAGTGCGCTCATTTTTTTTCAATTTACAAATAGGCAAAAAGTTAGAAAATCAGAAAACATGGAGGCAAAGGAAGTTAGGCTGATATACCTTAGAAAAACTGAGAATAACCTGCAAAATGATGTAAGCTTTACACAGGGGAACAGATGCTGTAAAGCAAGAGGTACAAAATGCATTCCCTTTTACACCAAAGACAGTAGCTGTCCCAGAGAAGTTGGTCATCTTTAAAGACAAAATTGATATCAATGCTACCATCCTCTTTGTAGTCTATTTGGGATTTTAAATCTGCTGTTTCCTTCACAATTCTGTCATAGGCTGTCCACCAGCAGTATTGAATCATGGTTGTTTTGGGACAGCCATGTCCTGTTTGAGGAGTAGTTTGAGTATCTGCGTCCAGGCCCCAATCTCCACCATAGTGTTTTTCTTTCTAGTGGAGCGAATTGGTCCCAAAAAGGTAAGCAAACTCATTTTTCTTAATTTTTGATCCTCTTGAACCCTCTGAGTGATTTGATGGTTATTGGGTTTAGTTTGATGTAAAAAGGGGTCAGAGAGAAAGAAAAAAAATATTCCCTGAAAATATAGTCTGAAAAACAGACGAAATAGTGAACAGAGTGGAAAAGCAAATACAGAGACTAAGGGGGAAAATACCAGAGGGGAAGAGAGAGGTGTGGAAACTAATACTAACTGTTAAGAATATATTAGATGACCCCTGGGTCTTGTGAATAGATAAATAACACCTCCTTATTCACTTTCTCTACACTGTTTATGATATTATTGACTTTTATCATAGCTGGTCTTAATCATCTCTTTTGCTAAGTGGAATGGTCCCAAATAGAAGCTGTTCCATATGCCTAATCATTTTTGTAATTCTCTGGATTTTTTTCTGATTCTAAAGCTATAGCTTTTTCTTTTTTTTTAGATGACTGCCAAGAACGGCACACAGTCTTCAAGGTGCGTGTGTCCTACGTATTTATCAAGTTGCATCTAAACCTTTTCTAATGATTCCTAGATTATTAGCTTTTTTGACAACTGCATTGTGAATAGTTCTCTGAACCATTTTGCTCAATGACTCCACATTTATGTTCCTTTCATTTTCCTCAGTAGATTTTGACTTCCAATTATGAAAAGATGCCTTTTTGTCTCTAAGCACCTCTTTTACTTTGTTTAGCAAAGTATGGCATTCATATGGTCCTGTCACTGTATTATTATTTATTATTAATTCATTATTATTATTATTATTATTATTATTTGTGATATACATTATATTATTATTCCTAAAATAACTATACCCATCATTTTTAACTGTTTTAGTGTCTCAAAGGTGTGTGAGTTGCTGAGTTCTCCATTCTCTGCCTGTTTTTTAGAAACACTCCTGAGTAAAGTCTTCACATAATACATATTTGAGGTAAAAGGTTGGAATTAAATTTAAGACTTGTTGAAATGGTATTTGAAGTGACCAGAGAAAGGTATACCTGAGATACTATTTTAAATGGTGAAATATTAGGCTTCTGAATCAAGAAACAGCTTTTTGTTTGTATTACTTCTACTACTCATAAAACCATAAGAATGGCCATATGAGGTCAGACCCATGATCCACATAGCCTAGTACTCTGTTTTCCAACAATGAGCAATGCCAGCTGCTTAAAAAAAATGAACAGAACTGGTAATCATCAAGTGATTCAGTCCCTGTTGTCCATACTTGACTTCTGGCAAACAGAGGCTAGGGACACTCAGGATTATTGCATCTAGTCTAACAGCCTTTGACCAGACCTATCCTCCATGAACTTATCTAGATCTTCTTTTTTTTTTTGAACCCTCATGCAGTTCTGGTCTTCAGTTACACAGGTTGACTGACTGTTGTGTAGAGAATGACTTCCTTTTGATTGTTTTAAATCTGCAGCCTATTTCCCTATTCACTTTTCCCACACCAGTCAAGAATTTATAGACCTTTATCATATCCCCTTTTAGTCAGCTCTTTTCCAAGCTGAAAAGTCCCTGTCATTTTAATCTCTCTTCAAACAGAAGCTGTTCCATACTCCTAATCATTTTTGTTCCATTTCTCTGTACTTTTTCTAATTCTAATATATCTTTTCTGAGATGGGGTGACTGAATTTGCATGCAGTATACAAAATGTGGACTTACTATAGAGGTATTATGATATTTTATGTCTTATTTCTATCCCTTTCTTAATGCTTCCCAACATTCTGTTCACTTTTTGACTATTGCTGAGAGAATATGCCCATGAACAGTTGTTTTCTAGATTAGAATAGCATATACATCTATCAGTGTAAAATATGTATTTATCTGGATCTGTGTTAGCGAAGGGGGCACAAAAGTACAACCTAGCATGTGATTGTTCTACTGGTATATTAAATAAATCAGCTAACAAGATGAGTACTAGTGACAAACTTGCAGAGAACTCCTTCTGCTAAATTACTTGTTACAGTACATCAGCAAACACCTTTTTCCTGTGGCTTTCAGAAGACATTCCAATACAGGGTTCCCTGTGGTGAAATAGGTGTAGAATTTTAGCAAGGTCCCCAATTTAAAGTATTTAAAATCTGCACCTCCAATAAATCAAATCCTCCAAAAAACTGTCATTTTAATTTCTTTTTCAACAGCCACACAGAAAACCAGTTCCTTGAGATTTTATTCCCAATCAGGATTCTCATGACTGCTGGCGAGAAAACCAATAACTTTCCCAGGGCTAATTTTTACAAAGGATGAGGCATACAGGGTACAGTGTATGTCAGTGGCTGAGGCAGGACAGTCTGGCCTTGTTATTCAGACATCATATATGTAACGAGTCTTGACAACTGCTGATTATATCTTTTTTAAAGCACTGCCGCCTTTTTTTGTTTGCCACTTATCCTCTGGTGTATATGCCAGGGCAGACAATGTCCCATCACCGTAATTGTCACTCAGCTGTCTTTCAGAGACGGGAAGAGAAGGGTGACAGCCTTGACATCCCACCAATCATCCCTCTGGAAAATTGATATCGTCCTCTCCAGTAAACAACAGCTAGAGCATCGACCAGCCTTGCTGGCACATCCCTGAACAATCAGCTTCCATTAAGGGCAGAAGCCACACATTTATCCCACCATACTCCAATCAATAGTATGCTGACTTGTTCTACACTCACGCATGGCACTATTCAAGGTCTGCATTTAGCAGTGACTAACTTTCAAACATTTTCTCAGGCTCTTTTATTTAAATATGTCTTTCAACTTCATTGAAAATAAAGCATAATTTAAAATGTTTTCCTTCACTCTGCCATTGATTTGGAATACTTACTTCAGTCCACAAGCAGTTTAGCAGATTTATTTGCTTAATTAAATCTTACACATGATTATTTAACCTCGTTATTAAAGACAATAAATAACAGAAACTGTGTTTTATTACTTATCCTTTGCTGTCTTGCATTTATGTTTAGATGTATCATGGAGAAAATAACAGATGCTTTTTCAAACTGGCTTTAGGTTAAGTGAGTTACACTTATTTACACTCTACAGCTGCTCACTGAGTAAACAGTGCAATGTGTTAACCATGAAGTCCACATCTGTTTATACAGCACCATAGTAACCTTAACCTATTTGGGAGATTGGCCTAGTAGTGTAGTAACAACACTATGTTCTGCCATGTGGGATGCTTGAGATGAGGAGGGAAAGACAGTTATTCACAACTCACTGATAAGGAATGATTACTTTGCGGACACAACATGTTTCATCATTTTAGACGATGTTGCTGACAGAGCCTACTCACCAGTTTGCAAAGCTGCACTGGTGTCAGTCTCAGCACACGATGAAATGCTGTATTTCCAGAGAAGGTAAAGTGCAAAGCCAGTAGTTGAAGACATCTTGATCCACTAACTCCATAAGGTGCAAAAGATTTGAAGCTATAGCTGGACCCAGGTCTTCCTATGCAGACTGCATAGTCAATCATTATTGCTAAAACTAATCTGAAATAATTCTAACAGGTCTCAGGATGACTTTTACCTATAGTAAGAAAATATGAACACCCTCATGAATTTATCAGAACCATCTTTTGACTAATACACCAGTATAATTTGGGCTGTGGAGGATACGAGTGACAGGAACAGCAGCAAAAGCACATGCTATCACACACAATGCTGACATGAGAACCACTGTTCTGCAATGTGGAAATCAAATGTGATGGAAGATACAACTAGCAGCTTTAAATTCCACTCTACCAAATAGCAAAATTGCCTCCCAAGCACCCCTGGGTCATTTTAAAATGTCATGTCTCTCCTTATGGAAAGTTCGGTAAAGCAGTGGTACTTGAAGTATGGTCCGTAGACCACTGTTTTGCAGGTGGCCACAGGCTTGGGGATTGGCTCCCCTTCCCTGCAGTGGGGAGTCCATGCTGGCACTCCAGCCCCGTGTCCCTTGCAGTGTGATTGGAGTGCCAGCCCTGGCTTCCTGCTTTGGTGGAGGATGCAAGCTTTGAGCCTGCTGGGCTCCACGCACTGCCGCACCACCTCCCCTGGCTAGGGGAATGGCAGTGCAGGAAACCGCTCACCTGGAAGCTTTCCCCCACTGCTCCCATTGGCTGGAATCGCACCAATGGAAGCAATGGGAAGGGCGTGTGCCCGGGAGTAACATGGTACATGGAACTAGATACATGTACCTCCATCCCCTTTGTGCCCAGACCCCACACACCCATCCCCATCAAGCACATCCCCTTGCACCAAAACACCGCATCCCCAACTTGCTCCTGCACCCTCCCTCCTGCCTAGACCTTGCACTCCCACCTGCCCAGACTCCACCCTCAGCTCACTCCTGCATCCAATGTCCCAGCAAAACATGCTTCCCTCATCCCAACCCATTAGGGATATTAAAAGTCCGTTAAATAGCTGTGCAGCCGCATGGACGCTGAAAATTTCCGTGGTTACATACTGCAGACTCTTCAGTATAAAGCTTAAATAAGTTCATTTAAGCTTTATACTGCAAAGCCCACAGTGAAGCCTTCCCAGGAGCAGGGCCCCCAGCTCCTGCTGGCCTGGCTCCCAGAGAGGAAGCTTCCCTACCACAGAGAAGCTTCCTCCCCTGTTTCTGGGGAGGTGGCTTCCTGCTGCAGTAAAGCCTCCTCCCTGGTAGTGGAGCAGACAGCCCTTGCCCACCAAATTCCTAAGCAGGATAGCCGGCTCCCTGGGAGCTGGCTGAGTGTAAATAACACCATTAACCGATAATCATAAGTTTATCAGTTAAACAGTTAGTTGAATACACTCTAACATCACTATAATCCACTCTTGCATCCTCCCTCCCTCACAGACCTCACATTCCTATGTGCACCCCATCTCCCACCCAGACCCTGAACCCTCCTCCGTAACCCACTCCCTGGCAAGCCCCTCCCTGACACTGAACCCCTCATTTTTGGCCCCACCACAGAGCTTAATGGGGCCCACAAAATCTACTAGCCTGGGACCCCAGAAGAGTTAATATATGGCCTGTAGGAATCCCTGAATCTTGGTCCTCCTTTCTCTGTACCCCCTCCACACCCTCTCCATGGGGCTAAAGCATGAGAGGAATGAGGTGTCTCAGTCTGAGGCCACATCAGTGAAAGTTGTTGGTTTGTTTGGGGTTTTTTTGCTTCTCATTTTTGAGTGGTCCCTGACTGATCTTTCTGTGGGTCAGTGACCCCCGACCCAAAAACGGTTTCCCATCCCTGGCATAAAGACAGTGTTGAAACCTTTTGTTTTGTATATAAATTAATATTTTACTTTATTTAAAAGGAAGTTTTGTAAACTAACATGATCAAGTTAAAGCACTGTTTAATGATTTTGATTAATAATATTTTCTTTCTTACCGGTTATATACCGCCTTACAGCTGCCTATTTACATTTTTATGCCCCACTAGCCTAATATGAATAATTTAGCATTTAAGATATTTAGAAATAAGTGAATGCATTTTGTTGTCATCATGGGTGGTTGGTGGTGGTCCGCAGAAAGGTTTGTCTTGAGCAGGGTGAGCCGTGGGTGAAAAAGTTTGAGAATTGCTGCTCTAAAATGAGGTGGAGATCCTTGCTTATAAGTTGTATTTTCAGATGTTTAATGGTAAAATTTATTCATATAAGTAACATCAAAAGAATGTGTACTTTAGGAGCAAGCATTTTTAAGAGCCTTTTCTTATCTTCCACAGAACCACATCAGCATTAACAGATGTATTCTTATTTATAGTCAGAGTGACATATTTTAGGAGTTCAAAGAATATTATTATGGCACTTTCTTTGTTTTGGGGTCTAGACACTAATGGTGTGATGTGCAAACCATTAGGGATTTCATTGTCCCCTTCGCTTTGCTAAATGGACACAATCAATACCTTAATGGGGATGTTTGGAAGTAGCCTCATGAAAACCAAATTGGCACATTACAACACTTTTTTCTGGCCTGTACATTAAGTTCATTAACTTTTCTCATTTAAATTACAAATTCCATTTCTTTGATCAAGATGAAGACAAGCTTTTCATTTACAAACTCAGATTTTTGCTGTGATAATGTTTTACAGGGAATGATAAAGTTAATGCAGTGAGAAACATCTTGTCACCCTTACTGGTAGACAATTATAGATAAGGTTCCAAATTCCAATAACCCTGACTGGAGGCACTCAGGAACTTCCATAGATGAATGACAAAAATATTAAGTGCAGAGGCCAAAAGGCTAATCAATCCTATTAGGAACATATTCTCACCAATCACAACACAAGCAAAATACACAGAACCAAAATGTGTTACTTCGTTTCATTTCACTTCATGAACAAACACAAACACATTCTATTAAGCACTGCACATGAACTGGTAATTTAAACCTTTTTTTAAAGATTTAAGATACACCTCTCTAATTTTTTATATAGCAGCGTGTTTAGCAGCTAGATCAGGCTTTGGAACGTAAATCCTATAGAAACTTTCCCTTACTCATATTTAAGCACCCGGCTTACTTTTGAAAAAAAATCAGTACTTGTATTTATTATGGACACACCAAAACAGATGTTATATGCATAACAAATCATATTAATAAATTCTTATAATAGTGCCTCCAAATTATGTTCAATTTACTGCAGACAGTGAAGAGTACAGAAGTCTTGTGGTTGAGAGTCTGATACCCTCATTCTCATTTATTCAGTTCTTTATGCTACAGGGAGCCAGTAGAAGGGTCACTCACCAGCTGGTATGCCTCCTCGTAGCACTAAAGTAGCCGTCTGACTCTGGTTCCACCTGTTGACAGTCTGTGGTGATTTGTCCCTACTCAAGACTCAACAATCTGGGCAGGTCTCTTACAGTTCCTCCCTTTCTGGGGTACTAGTGCATCAAATCAATCAGCTGTCCAATTACTTTGTGCCAGGTCTTCAGCTGGGCCCAACAGTCCTTGCCCCTTTTGTATCTGAGGGCTTTATGTCCCCTTTCGTTGGTTTCACAAAGAGGAACTCAAGCCCTCTCTCTTCTCTGGGTTTCACATGCAGGACCCCGCACTAAGCAGCTAACGTCTGCTCCTTGGGAATCCCTAATACTGCCAGATCCACTTCCTACCTTCTTCTGCCTCCACGCCCCTCTCAAAGAGCAACTTGTTCCAATGTTTTGCCCTTGGAAAGTCTAGCTTCTCGTACCATTTCCTCCTCATTTTTAGTGTCCTCCTTAGGTTTCCTGGCCACAGTCTCTCTCTGCCTGAGTGGCGACCTATTATCCAAATTGTTGCTGGTCAAATAACTAGCCAGAGGTGGGGAAGTAGCAAATCTATCCCTTAATCTCTCAGTGATTCTTGAAGCATAGACCTAGAACACTCCCCCACACACACACCTTTACCCCATCACATAGTCAGTGGGGCTACTTGTGATGTAAGGGGCTCCACTATGCTGGACTACAGGTATTGAAATCCGGCCTTATGTTTGTTAATGAAATACAAATTCCCAAGAATTCTGTAACTTGGAAGGAATCCTACATTTCCAATTTCCAGTGAAAGATGAATATATAAAAAAAACACTGAAAATCACAAGACTAATGCTCTGTTCCTAGTAAGACATGGGCTCGTACAGAGATGATATGCAATCATGTCCATCTCAGGGAAAGCTGTGGCAATCACTCCTTGAGTTCTTGACTGTGTCTAGAGAACTTAAAATGCACAACACTCCTTAGGACAGGGCCACTCCTTCTTCTTCTTTCTTTTTTTTTTTTTTTGGTCAAGCCCATCTCTTTGTCTATTGCCGAGTGGGAGGAAACTCAGCATCTCCCCAGTCACTCTGGGGCTGTCCATGACTTCTCCTGAGGGTAGGCACTATAATTCTCAGTCAGTTGCTTGTGCTAAGCATACAGGTGAGGTAGGTTGCTTTGAAACAAACTCCATGCATATGTTTAAATGCCTAAGCCAACCTACCCTAGTGTGAGTAACTTTTGAGTAAGGAAAGTTAACATGTTCAGAAATTATAATGTTTGGCTCCTCACTTGCTCTCTTTCATAAACAAGGGTACTAATTTTGAATTTAATTTCCCTTTCATAGAGATGAACAGCTCACTTTAAATTCAAACCCAGTGGTATTTAAGAACGTCTCCTATTATAATTAATAAACGGTGTCTGTTTTAACATTAATGAATGGCGAGAGAGAATTTTTAGGGGAGAACTAAACACCAGTGGAAATAAATGGGGTGTTCAAAAATGAAAATTTTAGTAATGATAACTTACTGTTAATTGAATATAGATTTTTAAATATATGACATTATAAAATGAATGGCTTAGGGCATTATACTGAAATATGCATCACTGTTCTATTATAGTTTCTGTATCATGCAAGTTGGTGGCTTGATGACTACAGAGAATACTCTGTCTTAGCTGTCAGCAGATTTTTAATATAGATGACATGGAAACAGTGCAATTTGGAGGTCAAGAATGTGAAAGGATGTTAAATAAATGCTCTAGTATCTATCAACCTATATTTCTGCCCACTATTTATTAACCCTTTATGTACCTTGGCAAGTTTGATATGCATCACTCTCTTGTTCTTACGGATGTGCATTTCACATCACAAAATGATGTAAAAGTGTGGGTTTCTTTTCAAATGATAGAACATGGAGCATGTAATGGTTTAATTGGTAGCATGTAGAAAGAGTATCTCCCGTTGCAAATCCTCCCTTTGCATTCTCCTCCCCACCTCTGAAAAAAAATAAACTCCACTAGCACAATATTAGGACTACATTAATATTAATACCAATATGAATACCAATTGGTGCACCATATTATGAAAGGTTAATTTGATCAGAAAATCATTCCCTCACTCCCATAATAAGGTGGATTCCCAATAGCAATTTGGGATTTACAGTGGGAACATCTACTTACAAATAATCTAGCCATGGTTCAGGAGAGACAAACCTCTTTCCACTGTGTGCATTTTGTAAGAGATTTGTTTATGCTCTTAATCTAAATCCATTTGAGGCAAGGAAGCTAAAGTGGTATAATGAGTGCAATGGTGTGTAAACAGGGGTCCAAGACAGTATTGAAGAAGTAAGAGAATGTTTCAGTTGTGTGGGTTTTTAAAATCATATTGCACTGCTTTGTGTCTTGCATAAGCAATGTATAGCTCTTTATAATAATTAAAAAAAAACCACATGGTATTCCCTTGTTATACCAATGCTTTCTGGTTACTGAAACATGCATAAGAAAAGGCAAAAGAATTACTGGTAGGTCACACGATTTTTCTGTTGATTGGATTGTTTGATCCAATTCTTTTGGCCACCCTTTGCTAACCCCAAATATATGTTTTTTTACTACTAGGTTTACTAGTGATTTGTCAAATCAGAAGCATTGGCAAGGAAGTTAACGCCAACATCAGATTACAGGTACCTACTTAACACAATGATAATATTTAGCACTTTTCTTATACCTTCCATCAAATCACTTTACCCAAGTGACTGAGTATTTATCAGACAGATAAATTTAGTCACAGATTAAGGATTTGAAATAGCCTAACATAATGCCTCTGAACCACTTTTTTTCAAAACAGGATTCAGTAGGAGTCAGTGGCAGCTGTGGGCTCAGGACATTAAACAATACTGTCTCCCTACAGACAAGGAAGCAAATTCTTTACTTTGACTTTAAAATATTTCTAAATTGTCAAACACGGTTGATGAGTCAGGGAGTACATGGGGAGATGGACCATGAATATTCTTTAAAACAGACTATTTGTAAGCTTAACATATTTATTAAATTAACTTTAATAACATTCCCTGTCAATTTGATGCCTATATTCACATAGTTTTATGATGCTCCATTAGCAAATGAGGCATCTTAAAATTATGCTGAATCTGCATTTTAAGGCAAGATAGAATTTTGTGATGTAGATGTAAAAATCCAATTCAAAATACATAATTATTATTATGGTCATAATGTGTTTTTCTCAAAACCTAAACAAACAACTCAAAGCCTTTGGGACATACATGTTGTAGGCGGTCGCGCTTCATTGGCTCTGTCTTTTGAGAAGCACATGCTATGAAGCTTTCTGAAGCAGAGTTGTAATTACCAGCCTCCTCCAATCCACTTGAGTACTCTTTCCTTCACCTATTTATGTAACCAGTTAACCATTCAATAATAACAGATGCTTTAACAACATTTTACATATTCATCATTTCATAGAAAGCCAAGGACCCACATATATAAACTACTGGTGTAAAGAGAAGGCACACACTGCAGCAGTTCAAATCCATTGCAATTTCATATTCAAGTGCAAACTTCTAAAGAGTTGATGCAGTTAGCTTGGTCCTGTTCCCATTGAAATGGCCAAGATTCTTATTGACTTTAATGGAGCAGAATACAGCCCATTGTGTCCAAAGCATCATTAGAAGTCTATAGCAGTTTTCTAATCACAGTTACTACCAGTGTTTTGAAAATGACTGCACAATTGCTTTTAGCCCTCCAACAACTAATATTCAAATGTACTCTTACGCACAGTTGAATGAAAGTATCTGACTTCTACATAATATAAATCAGAAATTTCTTACTCTGTTGGTTTTAAATGTAAATTTACACTGCTAGAATTCCAGACAGTCCCTTTTTTACCCTGGTGTATATAATACTCTTAAAAAAGCAGTTATTTCCACAGTACCTACATCTGAAAACATTTATTTCGTTGGACTTGCTTGTTAAAAATGTTTATGTTATTAGTCATCATCAATATTTTATTAATAATATCCTGGAGCTGCAGAGTGCTGCTGCACAATAATGCTTTTGTCACAACAGCACATGTCTGCTGCCACAGAAGGAAGAAACCGTTCAGCTTTATTCTGGTTGTAAGACGTGTAGGTATTTCTACTGTGCCTCAGCAATTAATCAGCCTGGAGACAGGAACTGGAATAGAGTTGTGAAGTTGTCAGGCAAGCACATCAGACTTACTATAGAGCAACAAAGACAGTTACTACAATTTACAGCTACAGAAATAATCCACTGCAGACTCTTTTCCATGATTTCAACTAATTTTGGAACATGGGAATCTTTTGTGGTCCCTGGGTGTGAGAACTGTTCCCTGGTTTGTATCTTTGAAAGCACCAGCCACCCTGAATTGGAGGCTCAGAAAAGAATTGGATCTATGCACACCTCCCTCTGGAGATCACCATTAATGTAACTGAGCTGCTCAAAATCTCTCACATTTCAAGTTACTGATTTTTTTATTTTTTATTTACCAAAAAAAGAGAAAAAGCCAGAATGGTGGCGAACATTTTTAAATAATCAATACAGACACAATGGGTAGAATCCACAAAGGGATTTAGGCACTGCAGTGCTAAGGGTTGAAAGTTCCTAATTTGTAAGTACCTACAAAAATCACAGAAAAACAAAAGTAACCTAAAAAGCCTGAGTTTGGCACCTATTTTCCCTATACAATGAATGGAGGGAGATAGGCACCTTACAATGTGATGCACAGAAGCCAGCATGTTAAATGGGTTGCTGCATAAAATAGCCAAGGTAAGATGCCAACAGGGGTGCTTCCTAAGCAGGGCTCTTTGAAAAGAGATGCCTATGTCTTCAATACCAAAAGGCATCCATCTCTGTTTAGCTATTCATGACTTGGAACCAGCCATCTGGAGGCAGGTTGCGTAAGCACCTAAAGCACCATTCTTGAGAATGAGTTAGCCACCTGTTCATTCTGCAGAACACAGCCAGATGAGGAAGTGGTAGTGTGGCTGCCATTCATATAACTTTCACCTCAGGTTCAATTCCTCCCTTCCTTAGACCACCACTGAGCTACAGGATACTCTGATGCTGAGACTCCCTCAATTTCTCCTGTTGAAGCTGTTCTTCTGCAGATTATGGCAGAGTGATTCAACCAGAGCAACAGAACCTCAGGACTTGGACAGAATCATTCTCATTCTGTCTGGGCCAATGTATATTGAAGTATTCTCTACAGTGGAACAGTCACTAGGACCACAGAGAAAAATGAAAGAGGAAAGACCTGGGTTGAGACCTTCTACTCCAGTCACTGTTGCAAGATTTATCCTCTTCTGCAGGAGAAATTGCTTGATCCTTGGAGCACACAAACCAGATCATGTGATGTATGCAACATGCACACTATCAGGTGACTGGAGCAGGAGGTCCCGACCCTGGGTCTCCCATCAGGTGACATAGGTTGCTGAATGCCTCTCCCTTCCCCATTTGTGAATAGCTCATAGGCTCAGACAGAAGAGATACATCCAGCTGCCTAATAGGCGGCAGCAGTGCACATGTCCAGAACAGGAATATAGGCATCTAAGAAACTTTTACTTTGAAAACTTAGGTGTTAAGTGAGTTCAGGCACCTACAATATTCTGCAGGAGTTTTGAGGATCACAGTAAAGCCTAAAAAGTTGTAACATAGGCACCTAAACCCAATACAGATGCCAAAGTCTGGGGTATAGGGACTTCAGTAACTTTCTGGATCCCAACTAATGTGTCCTTCAATTCCCACTACTAGGCTATCTCTCTACTTAGCGTCACATCTGAGACAGAGAGAGAATCGCATACACACAGAGAGCTAAATTAATCCTTAAGTGTATTTTAAAGGCCAGTTCTCCTTTCACGAAAGTACGTGGAAGTTGCAAACACACTTGCCCAAGGTCAGAATTTGACTCAACACTACTCATCTGGTGTAAGAGTACACATCTTCATTCAGAGGCAGCAGCGTGGCACAACAGTTGGCTCCCTGGGAGCTGGCTCGCGGTGAGTATAGACTCCCACCTGCTGCCCCCTCCTGGGTAGCTGGCTGCTGTCCCACTCCGGTACAGAGGCAGCAGCTCAGGGCAGCAGCTGGCTCCCCAAGAGCCAGACTGGAAGCCACATGTAACCATTCGGGAGACTGATAAGTTCATGCTTATCGGTTACCTGTTTAAACAGCTACACTCTTACATCCCTCGTCTGTACACAGGGCTTTCCCAGTGCTTATCATATTAATAGTATGTCAAACCATGGAGTTCTCAAACATCAGCCAATACTGCCTGGCATGTAACGACATTAATTTTGCCTCCTGGAGCATTCTATCATCACATGGAAAATTTTGCCTCTTAAAAACACTATATTTTTTTAAATCCTGACGTTTATATGAATTGGTGGTTATCTTTTCTTATATTAATGTAATATTGTTTATAACAGACATATTAGAATCACTGTTCTCTCACCCATACTATCTTATGAGTTGACATTCTTACGGAATAAGTTTCTTCCTGAAAGTAGGCATTATAGATTACTAAATACAAGATTGGGTGAATGTGCCCAAAATGTCTTGTCCTCATACCCTGACTGGATGCAGAGTTGGTGGCAGTTTATCACAGCTGTATGTTATTTATTCCAGTTCTAGTACTGCCTGCATGAACTGACACTGTTTGATAAATCACTGAGGAAAATGCAATCTGACACACAGCTCTTCTTTCAGCAGCTGACTACTGTGACAGCATCAATAGAAAAACACATCATTGGTTCTAAAATGCCACATTTTCACCATTTACAGTGAATAAGATATGCAACTCTTTAAGGAAAGCAGTACTATGTTATCATTAGGGCCTGTGGACATTGTGGAGGGTGTGCTTTGCACTCGATTCTGTCATCACTCTTAATCTGCAACTAATCACATTCCACTCCAAAGAGACAGAAAGGCTGCCTGCGTGGTGACACCAGTGCCAGTGATAAAGTACTGCACCCCTTAAAAACTAATTTACAGATTGGTTTCATTACCATCCACAAGTGGCTTCCATCTGAGGGGGGACATTCCTGCTCTCATTAAAATCATGTGATCTCTGCTTTAACATTACTTTCATGCAAACTATGACATGGGGATAAGTGGCATGGAAATTCTATTCTTCCTATCCTCTTTTTTTTTGGCTGATTGGATCTTCTACTTCATTCTGAGAAGTAACATGTGTGCTATCTGTTGATTATTCCCGGAGTTTTTATAATGGAGTTTCATAGCTAAGAAGCTAGTACATTTTTACTGTGTCCCTCATCCTGCATTATCTATTATGCAGCATACCTGATTCTCCTACAATGGGCTTTCTTCAGCTGTGAAAATTAAGCATTATGGACATTCAATCCTATGTGTTTGCCCAATAACCTCTGTGAAACTAGACACATGATTTAGCATAAAAACAGCTATTGCCCATTTATACTTAGTATAATAGTGTAATTAATTCAAACCCTCACTGTAGAAAGGTACGTAATTTATCCATAAAAATGTTGCCTCACATTAAAACAGAAATATTCTCATATCAAAACAGTAATACAGATGAATCTTTTATGGCAGGAAATCTTCCCGAAGTATCTAAAATGGCTGAAACAATGACGTCTAAACCGAGGCATTCTGTGCAGAGATAGTAATGTTTGTCTGTGGATTTTTTCACATATAACATAGTAGATCCATAATTTGAAAATGTGTACAGTTATTTAATATGCATTTATTGCAGTCAAGAGTGCATGCTGAAGGCATATTAACAACAACACACAAATTCAGCAAAATCTTAATAGGTTTATTGACATAATGTGCATTCAAAAACAGAGGTCAAACAGTGGCCGACCTGACATATTACTAGCAGTATCTATGGGGAGTTAGGCACAACTGGGTAAGTTAAGGATGGAGTTTCAATCTGAATTTTCTTCTCCAGTGGAGTTCACACCATACATCACAACAAGAACAGCTTTAGTTTGTTTATTACAGCTTCCGTTACAGAAAAATCTCAGAGATAATTTCACTTAGTCATTGTAGAGCATGATGTAATATTTGATGATTGGAACAAGATTTTATTAAGAATCACGGTGTAATGAGAAGCAATTCTGCAGTCTTAAAAACACATCTGTATAGCAAGTAAATAAGAATCAGAAAGTTAGGGGAAGCATTATAAATTCATGTAAAAAGTACCATTAAGCTAAGGAATTCAAAATCCTGCCATCGTAACGCAATCCAGAAGGGCTTTTACTAGTCACATTCTCTCAGAATCCTGCTTTTATGGCATGATTTGTGTCACATGCCATGTAAACAGGTCTCAAAGTATGACATGCCATGACAAATACCTTTTCATCAGTAGGATATATCAGGGGTATAGATAAAAGACATTTAGAAAGTAGACACTCCCAGTCAGGAGACCAAATGATTAGAAATCTTTTTTGCTATCAGTCCTGGGCATTTATTTGTTATAATTATAGAATCAATTTTCTACTTTTGCATTTATTAATGTGAATGCACATAGACACTCTCTCTCTCTATATATATACATAATTCCTCTTTTGAAGTCAGCGTGGGCCCCATCATTATTTTTAGTTGGATTATTCTAAACACATTTTATTATATATACAAAACATAGGTTTAAGTTGATTTTTTACAATATAAACCTTTACTAGGAATATGAACAGGTAAACCAGTGAACCCTTAATGGGTGATGTCTACAGTTAGGAGGGCTGCTCCAGCCCCACAGCACTGCTGGCTCCCAGCCTGCATGGGCTGGCAGTTGGCATTCTTGTGTAGGCGGGGAAGGCTGGAAGTGGCAGTGGAGGTAGTGAAGGTGCCAGGAAGCAGCAATGGGGGCTGGATAAGCCCCTGCCCACAGCATGGGGGCAACTTTAGCCCAGCTGTGGCGGGCGGGGGAGGGGAGGCTGCTTCACCCTCTCAGTTTGGAATGGCTCCCTGTCCCGTTCCCTTTATTCAGTTAACTGATTAAACTTATGTTTAACTGCTTAACTAATTAAACAGATTTTACATCCCTATCCTTGACACTTATTTCACACTCTCAAAATTAAATACATGGAATAAAATGATCCCTTCTTAGTAGTTAGAGACATTGAGGCTAATGGCAATTGGGACAAATTACAACATGGTTTTACAAAAGGTAGATCGTGCCAAACCAACCTGATCTCCTTTTTTGAGAAAGTAACAGATTTTTTAGATAAAGGAAATGCAGATTTTTTAGATAAAGGAAATGCAGTTGACCTCAACTTTAGTAAGGCATTTGATACAGTACCACATGGGGAATTATTGGTTAAATTGGAAAAGATAGGGATTAATATGAAAGTTGAGAGGTGGATAAGCAACTGGTTAAAGGGGAGACTACAGCGGGTCATACTGAAAGGTGAACTGTCAGGTTGGAGGAAGGTTACTAGCGGAGTTCCTCAGGGATCAGTTTTGGGGCAAATTTTATTTAATCTTTTATGGCTGACCTTGGCACCAAAAGTGGAAGTGTCCTGATAAAATTTATGGATGACACAAAGTTGGGAGGTATTGCCAATTCAGAAAAGGATCGGGATATCAGACAGGAAGATCTGGATGACCTTGTAAATTGGAGTGATAGCAATAGGATGAAATTTAATAGTGAGAAGTGTAAGGTTATTCATTTAGGGATTAATAACAAGAATTTTAGTTATAAGCTGGGGACACATCAGTTGGAAGTAACGGAGGAGGAGAAGGACCTCGAGTCCTGGTTGATTATAGGATGACTATGAGCCGCCATTGAGACATGGCCGTGAAAAAGGCTAATACGGTCTTGGGATGTATTAGGCGAGGTATTTCCAGTAGGGATAAGGAGGTGTTAGTGCCATTATACAAGGCATTGGTGAGACCCCATTTGGAATACCGTGTGCAGTTCTGGTCTCCCATGTTTAAGAAGGATAAATTCACATTGGAACAGGTACAAAGAAGGGCCACTAGGATGATCCGAGGAATGGAAAACCTGTCTTATGAAAGGAGACTCAAGGAGCTTGGCTTGTTTACCTTAACCAAAAGAAGGCTGAGGGGGGGACATGATTGCTCTCTTTAAATATATTAGAGGGATAAATACCAGGGAGAGGGGAGATGAATTATTTAAGCTTAATACCAATGTGGACACAAGAACAAATGGATATAAACTGGCTAGTAGGAAGTTTAGACTTGAGATTAGACGAAGGTTTCTAACCATTAGAGGAGTGAAGTTCTGGAATAGCCTTCCAAGGGAAGTAGTGGGGGCAAAAGATCTATCTGGCTTCAAGATTAAACTAGATGGGTTTATGAAGGGGATGGTTTGATGAGATAATATGATCTTGGTAACTAATTGACCTTTCACTATCAGTGGTAAATAGGTCAATGGAGAGATGATAGGAGTTACTATAGAGAACTTTCTGGGTGTCTCGCTGGTGAGTCTTGCCCACATGCTCAGGGTTTAGCTGATCGCCATATTTGGGGTCGGGAAGGAATTTTCCTCCAGGGTAGATTGGCAGAGGCCCTGGAGGTTTTTCGCCTTCCTCTGTAGCATGGGGTACAGATCACAGCTGAAGGATTCTCTGCATCTTGGGGTCTTCAAAATATTTGAGGGCTTCAATATCTGAGATATAGGTGAGAGGATTATTCTAGCAGGGGGTGGGTGAGATTCTGTGGCCTGCATTGTGCAGGGGGTCAGACTAGATGATCATAATGGTCCCTTCTGACCTTAAAGTCTATGAGTCTATGAGTTTCCAGAATCGATTCTAATATTTCATAATTCAATCTTCTTTAATGTAACCCTTCCTTCAAAATCCGCAAACTGTAGAGATAATTAATTGTGCTGCCTATAAAAGGGAATAGTTACAGTAAATAACGTTGTGGCTGGGTATTAGTACATTTCCTACTTTTCTTAATATCTCTACTGTTATGCAGGAATATAAAATTTCCCCTCTGCAGACCACCTTGTGGCTTTCTGTTGCACATGGAATGCTGAAGGACAGCTCTGTGTGTGGACACCAGTTGGAAACATTCAGCTGAAATTCACAGTGAGGCTAAAAGAGATTTTTTTAAAAAATCTTTAAGATTTGTCTATTCAAGAAAGTTGCACTTGTTTATTGAAAGGTGTGATATTAAAGCCAATTTCAACTAATATTATAAAACCAAGGCAAAAGGCAATGTGGACTTGTTTATTTTGCTTTATACTAAATCAATGTGGAAGTGGTTTAAGCTAAACCAAAATAAGTAAATAAATGAACCTAAACAAAAATAAAGCTTTTACACCAGTTTAAAAACCAATTTAAGTTAAACCGGTACAAATTTCTGATGCAGCAAGGCCTTAGCATTAACACTAGTGGAACAGTACCAAAGAACAGGGGAAAATATCTTAAAGTCATGATGATAATAATGAATCGGTGCTTATGTGGCATTTTTAAATGTCAAGGTGCTCTACAAACATTAATTACCTGCATCAAGGTATGCTTAAAGGTTAAGTATTATCCTCAGTTTCCAGGTGAGTAAACCGAGGCCTTGCCAACATACAATTCTGTAATAGTTTAGTGACATCAGTGAGGTATAAATTAAAATAAATGCATGAAATTATGATTCCACTGAAGTCAATGGCAAAACTCCTACAGAGTTTAGAGGGGCCAGGATTTCACGCAATGTCCACTTAGCCTTTTGCTCCAGCTCAACTAAATACGTTTAAAAAAAAATCTTCGAGTGGCAACTCTCCACATCGTAAAGCCATGGAACAGAGTTAGAATGACTTGAACAAATCCAAGGTGCAGTCACTATTAGGGCCATTACTCCCAACTTCCAGTTCTGTGTACCATGCATTTAGCTAGTTTAAAAGGACTAATTTATTGGGAAGTTTACCCAGAGCAACAGACACCAAATAGTATTACCTGAAGAACAGGTAAATTAAGCAGCAGTCTTTTAGCAGCAGTTTTGTCATTCGTTTGAGCTGCAGATAGACACCATTTCCCATGGAAAAAACCTACAATTTGCAACCTTACGCAATGAAGTGATTCAGCCCATTTATTTATGTATGTGTGTGTGTTTGGCTCCACTGTAATCATTAATTTGGCCCCTGGATATGGTCATGTATTATACCGGTATCTATTACAGCCTAGCGAATGAATTAAGGGTAAGAAAGCACATTCTATATAATGCAGGGCTGTTAATAGAGAATGGCTGCTCAGGAAAGGGTGTTCCTAAACATAATGAAATATGGAATCCATTTTCCTCCTGTTCTCTTAAAAATGCCAGTTTTTCTTCCATAAACATTTCTGAAACTTTGGAATTAAGACTTATATAGAGAAAAGGACACACAAATACACACGAAGCATGGGTGCTTATAGTAATTTTTCCTGCACATCTATCTGTATTTTTAATTTGAATTTTTACAGATAGTGGTTAAAATGTGAGTTATTTTATTTGGAAAGAACTGTCCAGGCAGCAACTTCTCCCTCAGAAAAATATTCATGGGAGTGAAACCGTGAGCTTGTTATTGGCACAATGTAAGATGATGCTCAGAGTTTATAATGGAGCTGGGCTCTTAGACTGATCAGTCCAAATTAGAGTCCCAGATGAACCAGAGTGTCATAGTATTATGAATTCTTGGGGTATTCCAAAAAAAGCCATTTTTCACTGTCAATAATGCACAATCTAATAGGATGATTCAATAGAAAAGTTGAAGTCAACAAGATCTTTTCCTCAAGATCTAGTGTTTTTAATAAGAAAATAACTTAATATGATCAGAAAATAAACAGAAAACTGCCCAGGTAGCAAGTCCCATGTGCCTTCTGTTCCTTTGTGTCCCCATGAAGCCACATTTTCCTCTGGGGATATGTACAGAGCTGAAAATGAGCTGGTGATGATTTTTTCATAGGACACCAGGTTGTTACAGGCTAAAGAACAAGACTGGTTAAAACA
Source organism: Rafetus swinhoei (assembly GCA_019425775.1). Classification (NCBI taxonomy): domain Eukaryota; kingdom Metazoa; phylum Chordata; order Testudines; family Trionychidae; genus Rafetus; species Rafetus swinhoei. The sequence continues at coordinate 179,624,102 of CM033437.1, read as the reverse complement.
ACAGTGGGATTGTGACACCATAAGAAACAGTTTATGCGCCTTGTACAGTAAAACCCATGCTCTAGCGACACCTAAAAATAGGGCAAAGTATCAGCCAGAGCTTTACAGGCTATATCTTCACCTGTAGAGCCATTGGAGCTACGTGCTTTAGTTTAGTGTTGCTTTAGTTAGACAGAGATCTCTATAGCCACTTCTTGGAGTAGGAAGGACACACTGCCACAGCAGGGGACTTGAGAAATATACTGATTCAGGCTTACGGTCTCTGAGGAATGGAAGAAAAAAGAAGGGGAACAGACACCCCAGCTGTACCCTCTAACTGGAACAGTCTGTGCCCAAGGATGGGCCTACGTACATTTAATCCTCCACCAGCCCGTTAGGGTGACTAGCAATGCTGTTAGTGCTAGCCTTACAAAGGCCTTCTGCTCATTGCACATAAAGATTGGGAATGTGCTTAGCCTCTGCAAAAGGCACCAGGGACTTCTTTCATCCTTTCCCTCTTCCTTCCGTACTTAGACCTGGCACACCAGGGGCAACACTATTCATCTTATTTAGCTCTTAACGTTTAAAGCTGGGACTTTTAGAGATGCCTAAGGGACTTAAGTGCCCAACTCTTGCTGAACTTTAATAGGATTTAGATACTTAATTCCCTTAAACCCCCTCAAAAATCCCCTGCTCACAAGTGCACCATGGGTGTGTTAATTCTAATGTATTTTTTGGCAGCAGATGAAGTAAACATTTTTAGACATAGGATTATAAAATACAAGTCTCTTTCCAATTAAACAGACACCCTTATTCACACTTTGGCCCTTTGTAACTCTCACAATCTTCAATCATTTATATGTCCTATTGCTTGCTGGTTCTGTAAAATATAGACAGATGGGAACTAAATGATTTTTCATAGAAATGGAATTTCCATTTCCAGAGCTGAGTACCTACAATATATCCTTTAGAATGCTGTTCCTGAGAACTAAAAACAAAACAAAACAGAAGAAAAGAAAGCTTGATATATCTCCCCCTTTGTGTCAGCCAACCAGACTCACTCTGTTTGTTCAAATCATCTCTTAAAACCCCCTTTGTTCATTAATCATTCCTGTGCTGGCCTCTCCACCAATGATTTCCCCACCATCTTTCTTTTCTGCCATGATCCCTCTTACTCTTCTTGTCAGCATTAGATTAGAAGTTCTTAAGCAAGAGACTGTTCCATTTTTCTACATTTTGCAGAATATGATGCACATTTATAGCACTATATATAAATGCTTAGAAGCAACAGTAATGACAAAACTGATGAATATGCTGGTGTTTACAAGGGATGTTTATCATGTGATTCCAGAGAAATGAGACGCACAATAATACTGCTGATTGGGAAATATGCTAGTAACGGATAGCACAAAGAAATCCCAGTCTGTGCACCCATAATATGCACAACAAACACACACACACACACACAAACCTAGATTGTTTCTACAGATTATCAACTTCATCGCCTTATTCTTATTGTTTGAACAACTACTGTAAGAAAATGCTAGGAAAGCCTGAGGCTAAGTATTTTACAGAAGGATAAACTAATGTGTGTGTTACTACACACCCTGAGAACAAGCTCATGATGAGATTTTGGTATTGGCTGGATGCTCCTCTATATACAACAAGATACTCGAAATGGCTGCACTGAGGAGGGAAACATTTAGGTTTCTTTAGGCCACAGCCATTTTCTAGAATTACATGAGAAAGCTAAAACAAAAAAGGAAAGTTACTTAAACAATACAGAGGTAGTCAGTATCAAACTTGGATTTGAATTCCTTCTTCTTATTCCCTCATCCCTCATCCACTAGACAACAAAGCTGAGTGTCTTGAAAACGTGTGTATTTAGCAGCATGTTGTATGGATGTGAGACATGGGTGATAACGAAAGATTCGAAGAGAAGGATATTGGCGTTCGAGAGAAGTTGCTATAGAAAGATCCTGAGAATAGGATGGATGCAGAAGATCACCAACGAGGAATTATATAGGAAGATACAACCAAAAGAGAACTTACTGCAGAAGGTTATACAACAGAAGTTACATCTATTCGGGCATATCTGCAGAATGAACGATGAGCAAAATGTTAAGACCTTGGTATTCGGCATAATGGATACTTCAAATAGGAGAGGCAGACCCCACAGAGAATGGGTAGATGATATAGTAGATTGGTGCGGAGCTAGTCTACATAAATTAAGCCACTCCGCACTGCACAGGTAAAGATGGAACGAAATAGTGAGGGAGGCAACAGGCATCAATGTTGATGATGATGATGATAATCAAGGCTTGACGAGCGGCGGCGAGCCCCGCTTGCCAGCCGCACAGTTTGGCACGCTGCACATGCGCTGACCGCTCTGCACATGCGCTGACTGCGCTGCATAGCCACACCGGGCTAAAATCTACTCGCCACAGGCGAGTAGACTGCCCTAATTTTCGAGCCCTGATGATAATGATGTTTGCTTTTTTTTGAAACAGTGTCACACTGTTGACTGTTGCTATAACTCCTACCTCCCATTCTGCAGTACTCCTTCCTAGACAGGCACATGTATCATGAACGTGCAACAATGTTCAGGTTCTCCTCTTCAACACCTTCTGTGTGGTTCTTTCTTTTGGTTTTTTCTTGAGATGTGCACTAATACCGCTTTAAATGTAGGTACTAGAAACAAAAAGGGAAGGAATGGTTTTCCTTTCCCTCTGTCTTTCCTGAAAAAGGAGAATTATTAACCTTAGATACTGACATCATATGACATCACAATCTTAAAGTTAAGCATGTGCTTAAATGTTTGCAGGATAGAGGCCCTAGAGCTTATCTCCACTATGGGGTAAATCCATGCTGCAGTGATCAATCCATCAGAGGTCAATTTAGCAAGTCAGACCCACTAAATTGACTGTCGATGACTCTCTTGTTGATAACAATACTCCAGCAAAAGATGAGTAAAGGGGAGAGTTTCTTCTGTCAAACCTTCGCAGTGTGGACTCCGTAGTAAGTAGATCTAAGCTATACTGATTTGAGTTATGCTACTAATGTAATAAAAACTACATAGCTTACATCAAATGATCCTCATTGTATAGACTAGCCCTTAGATTATAAACTGTGTAGTTTAGGTCTACTGAAATATGTCAGCTAGCACAATGGGGCCCTGCTCTTAACTGCTAGGCACTAATGCAATATAATTTTTAATACTTAAAAGTCGATGAAAGCAAGCAGGAAATGTGAAGCTGTGGGACAGAAAAAAGCAAAATGAAGGGGATCAAAAGTATTTTAAAATCTTTTAAGAAAAAAAGTCTTCCAACCTAGAGCCCCATGATAGTCAGCTACTTTCAAAGTTTGCATTTAAAAGTCCTAATAGGGAAATCAGAATTCAAGACATTCACAATTCTGACAAAAGGTAAGCAGAGAATAAGCAGCAGGTGGAAAATGATGAATCAGTGCTGAACCTTTGATTACATATGTAATTAATTAGCACCATATTTCAAAAGCTCTCTCCTGCCCTCACACACTTGCTCATTGTACCCAGGCATCACGTTCAGGGAAGGAAGGGGCATGTCCTGAATGCAGAGATCTAGCCTGGACTGCTTGATGGCTTCATTTGGGAGCCACTGTAAGCCACATCAATTACAGCATTCCTTGGGGCTGCTCTAGTTTATGCTGGGGCAGCTTCAGTTCCCTGCTGCCTCTAGAGTCCAAGAGATGAAGAGTGGAAAATTGTTGCTGTCCCTCCAGGTTCTGCAGCTCAGAATCAGAGCCTCGCTCCTCTTTACTTTGCAAAGTACCATGTTGCCTCTGTGGTGCAACATAATTAACTATTAACACTGATTACTTTTATTATCACAGTGATGACAGAATACATCTACTGGTCAGAAAAAAATCTGATGTTCTCAGTTTAAAAGGAACAGCATAGAATGAAGCAGCTCTGCAGATCACACTGTATATCAAAGCAATCAGGAAATTGATTGAGATATTTAGCTTCATAGGAGGGATCTGTGAGGCTAAAGATCCACAGATTAAGGGCCCCTTCCAAAACACACTGACATGATAGACTACCAGGGCTCTGAAGGATTTCAATACAATAATCCTCACACTAAAGACTAAAACAGGTATCCAGTGATAATACTTATATTGTGTACGATGTCAATAATTTGCAGATTTTAAGATATTCTTTATGTACCCAGTGACAGAATAAAACCTAGGGGCTACAAAAGTATATTGTGTCAATAATCCAGAGACTCTCCAAGTATATGTTCATGGAATCATTATATCTACAGTTATTTGATACACTGGAAGAATTTATCTCAATGGAAGAATGATAACATGCCACTGAAATGTGATATTGGGTCAATATGCTGCAACTTACACTTGGAGGAATTTGCTGCACAGAAAGGAATGACTGCAAAGGAGAACACAATCCACTGGATCAATAATCCTCCATTCTAAAATATTTTAATAATATTTATAGCTAGTACTCCAAGTTTTAAAAGGTTCCTAAAACTGTAGTGATATAATCTGCTTTCCAGGAAGGATTTTTCTTGCCAGTTTTCTTCAAGGTCTACAATATATATTGATTTTGTTAACATGGATATACAGATGGAGGAGAATTGCTGGTGACATTCACAGGAAGAAAACACAAGTTCTGTTTAAACGAGTTGGCATATTGGTTTCCTCTGAGGGTGGTAATAGATCTTTAGTATAAGAACAAAATAAAGGGTGGGAATGGAAGGATGAATGTATTACTTCTATGAAGCTATAGTGGTTTAATTTATTCATATATGACATAGCAAAATCAATTTGACTCATAACAAAAAGATGGCAGAGAAAACAGGAAAATTACAACAAAACATAAAAGCTCCTGATTCTACTCCTGCTTACTCTACATTTTACCAGCTTACCTCTAGTGAAGTTGATGGTATCCACAGCTCAGAATCTAGTCAAAATATATGAATAAATTTAAGAATCTGATTTCAGACCACAGAAGGCTGCCATTCCAACATCTTTTGCTTATTCCAACATCTCCCAGCAGTGTATTACCGAGCACTACACATTGTCATAGATATGTATGCATACACCCTTCAAGATGGATCATTTGAACATTACTTTAAATAGGTAACACATATACAGTTGTATTAATTGATCTGTCAATAGCACTCATCCATTACACAGAAACTCAATAGCAACTATTTGGACAGATGCCATTTGTTCACAAATATTGCTTATTATCATAGTCATTCCTCTTTTGTGCCCTGTTGTGCTTAAGAACGATTGACACTTAAGTCTACACTAATCCTACGTTGGCATAACTTATGTCGTTAATGGGAATGGATAAACCACCTCCCTGAGTGACTTAAGTTAAATCAACCTACTTGCCTGTGTGGACAATGCTATGTCAGGGGGAGAGTTTCTTCTGCTGAGGCAACGTCTGCCATTCATGGAGATGGTTTTATTATGCCCAACGGAGAGCTCTTTCCCATTGGCATAGTGTCTCTTCATCTGATGCACTGCAGCATAGCAGCTGTGGTGCTGTATATGTAGGCATGCACTAAAGAAAAATATTCCAAATATGTGTTTGATTTTAAATCTAAGGTACAAAAAACAAAACCCAACCAAAAAAGCTGTATTGCCTATCTTTGCTGGCTATTCCAAATCTTCATAACAAAGTACTTTGTGGAACACAGCATCAGTGATTGTATCAGTGACCATTTATAAGTCTATTACCGTGGGTAATATTTGAATGCATTTAGTAAGAAAATCTATATCACTTAGCAATAATATGCCAACAGATACACATGCAAGGCATTTAAAACTGCAGTAAAAATGATAAATATTTCTTTATGAAATAAGTGCTCAGTATTCCCAGTTTCAGTGGGTTTTTTCCTACTGCTTATTTCTGCTTTCCACACTTTTTTAAAGAACACAAAAAATTCAAGAGATCAACTCTTGAAATAACCTTCAAAATAAAATCTCCATCTTTTAAATCTTTTTTTTTTCATTTTCCCAAAGTGAAAGTCTCCTTAAACTGACAAAATATTTGTTTTATTTTCAAATGCTGACTGCAACCAGTCCCAGCAAACATCCCCCGAGACACCCCACAGCCAAAAGGATGGGTTCTAATATATAACTGCATGGTTGAGCATATAAACAGTTAGCACTGGGGGACATCCTCATCTGGTGTAAAGTGGCATAACTTCATTGATGTCAATGAAGCTAAGCCAGTTTAATCAGCCGACTGTCTGGCCAGACATTCCAAATAAAAGAACAACTATTGCTGATATTCCTACTTTACCCATCACTTCTAAGATTTAAGAATTCTCACCTGCACGTTTAATGACTCATTAATTGACTATGCAGATTGACATATATGGTTTGCTTAAAGAGTTTAGTAAATGATTTGGTCCCAATGAAAAGAAAAAGACAAAATGACGTAAAAGATGTTCAAAGACTCATATTGTCCACAAAATTATCAAATTGAGATTCAGTTAATGACCTTACCAATAAAACAGCTTAAATGCAGTCCAGCAGCTCTTCTCAGATATATAAAGGTGAGGACAGTCTCAGAATCAAAGAATTATAATGATTCTCATACCTCCCCTGCTTTCTCCTAGACCTCTGATACAGGGAGTGGGGGTGGAGAACCCTCTCTCAAATAATTTATATCAGTAAAGCTTTTGCCATAAAGGGAGATGGTATTGCCTAGTGATCAGAGAGTGTTGAGACTGAAGAAATCCAGGTTTTATTCTTGACTGCATTGTTAATTGTATATGTTCTTGGATAATCCTCTGTGCCTTGATTTCTCTATCTATAAAGTAGAGGAGCTATAACCACAATTACAAATGCTATGAAACTTTGATATATGTTTAGCACAAATGAAAAGTAAGATTAAGAATTTCTATCTTTTGCTACTTTAATTTTTAAGTAAGCAAATGAGCAAGCCCTCACTTCAAAAGTGGAGCCCACCTCAGTAAGTGAAAGTCAGACATATCAAATTTTAGGTGCAGCTAATATTAAATTAACCATATAAGGGTACCACTTCAGTGGGACCTTTATTTTTAAAACTGGAGTCATACATAGCTTAAAGACCTTCTTTCCATCTTACTTTTTTATTGCTAAATCTACAGATAACGATCAAGGCTCACTGAGCTTTAGAAACTGAAATGCCTTCCTTTGGTTTGAATGAAAGAATCGCTTTGATCCCTGTGAACAGGAACAAGTAAAAACAAGGCTCATTTTATCAAATCTCTTTCTGCCATATGGGACTGGGGGAAAAATGGAATAAGGAGAAGGGTGATCAGAGTTTTAAACATGTAGATATGAAGGATGAATAAAATGATAATTCACTCAATGAATTAGAATACCATCTGTGTCTTCTGTATTACAATTAAAAATATGTTATTTTCCAAATGGATTGTAAATGTGTCCCACATAGCTTATGACCCTATGGGATGATGGTCACCTATGTACTGTGCCTTGTTTCTTGTCTTCAACAGACAGCTTGATTGGTTTTATTACTAGCAGTAGTAACATCAGCACAGATATGTGGAAAACTTCAGTCCAGACTGTGCAAATATCCTAATTCGGCTTCTGCATCTTCCCAATATGATACAATAATAAATAATTCCAGTCATATTTACAATTCATTTTCCAATACCTATGAACATCATATTTGCTTTGAGCCCGCCAAGTTCAGTCTTATTTCAAAAACGGTGGCATCCATATTGATTTATGCCATTTCTTTCATTAATACATGTTGGATAGTCAAATCTTAATGCTGTGTTCCTTTTATTGTTTAAGTTGAACGTATGCTTCTGGTAGGTGGAAGTCTTCCATAAGGAATTTCAAAGTGTGCAGTGCAGCCCTCATTAAAACAGTTAGTTTCTTCCACTGAATTCAACATACCTGTATCCTCCTCACACTTGACCTGAATTTAACCTCATTTTCTTACACAGAAGTAAGATACATTAAATGAGACAGATCAAAGGTCAGAATGTAGGTTAATAAGACCATTTATCAATAGCTGTGTATAAATACATCTTTATGGCTTCTCACACTGTGAATGAGAATTATTAAAATAATTATAAGCCTGAAAGAGAGCTGGATCAATCAATGAAATACTCTTATTGAGCTGAATGGGAATTGGATCAGATCTCAAATGAAGTAAATAGAATTAGAAAAGGGGTCTAGAACACTCTAAGCTCTTCTCTTACTATGCTGCTGCTAATGCTATTGGCCATGAGCATTCCAATCCAATTGGAGAATAGTAATGTCTTCTCTATGGTTTCAGCAGGAGTCAACAAATCTCAATTAGAGAAAGAGCTGTAATTAGATTTAGGTGTGTCAAAGGCAGAAGGATCTATGATGTTTTGCATTTCCTTATTGCTAAGTCAAATAGCACCTTTGGTCCCCAGCTTCTGAATGGTTAACCATTCCTTTGAAATCCCCATTAACTGCAATGACACCTGCTGATAAAAGAAATGCTGAACAACAGACAGTGCAGCATTTCTACTGAATACTCTCCATTTGTCACCTGTGACTTCAATAGATATTTCTGCTTGAGATGTGCAGTTAGCCAGTCATCACAGAAGATAACTATCCAGAGATAAGTGGAAATACTCGTTTAAAACAGGTATTACTATGGAATTCGATGTACATATCTTTTCTAATATATATTATCTTAATAAGCATCCTACCAATACATTTTAAAGGCAACTTATGAGAAATGCATGCATGACGTTCACCGGTTCTTATGAGAATTTGCACATGGCCCTTATGTTGTTTACGGTAGTGCACAAATGGAACTTGTATTACAAAAGCAACTCCATGGTAGGATGAAGTTCTCTGTGAAGAAAATAAAATGTATATAGAAAAATAGGTTAGATGTCTGCCATTTAATATATCCAATTCAGAATCCATCCAGGTGACAACTAAAAGAGTGAGAAACTCACAGGGCCTCATTCAGCATGGTATATACCTTTGACTTCAATGGTGCATCACCTAGTTATCAAAGAACTGCATTTACACTTGTGTATGCTGTTTTCTACCAGACACTAGTTTTGCTCTCCACCAGCTGGCGGCAACTGCACAGCTGTCTCTGAATATAATCACAGCAACAAGGCTGAGGAAGGAGGGTTTTTTGTGAGGATTTTTTTAACTCCCTTAAATTGGTTCCAAATCTGCAGTGATCACAACTATGTAGGGATTTCTTGCCTTTTAAATCCACAAATCTGACTAGACTGACCAGATAACAAGTGTAAAAAATCAGGACAGGGGTTTGGGGTAATAGGCACCTGTATAAGAAAAAGCCCTGACTATCAGGACTGTCCCTATAAAAACGGGACATCTGGTAACCCTAAATCTGACACAAAGCAGGGCGGGTCTAAGTTCTGTGGGACAGAGAGGCCTCCATATAAAACTGCAAAACGTAAATTAAAGAAAAAAATATTTTAACTTTTCAACACACATTTTGTGTCAATTCTGTTCAGAACTGAAATGCTGAGTATCATAAATAAAAATATAAAAATTATAAGACTCTGTCTATAAAATAGGAGTTGTTCCTCTGCATGCAAAGTTACATATGCAATCAGGCTTTTCCTCAGATGTGACTTCCCACTTTTTTACAGCTTTGCCATGGGACTTTTGTGGGAAGGTAGCATTAGCGTCTGTGGACTGACCTATAACCTCAAAAGTCTCAAAAATCTAACAATCCTGCTAATTGACTGTTTAGAGAGGGGAGAGAGAAAGAGAGGATCTGTGAACTTTCTGAGACAAAATTTACTATGTATCTTTGCATAAAGGTGACCTAGTCAAACCACACTGATGATGCCAGTGACTTCAGAAGGCAAGTGTCCATGGTGGAAGAACCATCTTCGGAAGGAACTGGCCACCATCTTCAAAAACTGAAGGAAAAGGAAAAGTCACTTCTTGCATCTGGTGATTGGCTTCAAACCACTTCTTGCTGTCATTGTGACTGCTGCTAATAATAGTGCTTGCAGACCACAATGCCTGACAAAGAGCCCTGGGGTAAACCTCCATCATTCTAACTAGTCACGGAAAGGAAGAAGTCCATCAATATATAAGATCTAAGATTCAATATATATGAAAAAATACTTTCTAGCCAGCTAACAAAAGCAGTGACATGAAAATATCTGATCTAATAAGATCACCAGCTAACCTTTCCAAACATCCACCAGCTTCCTGAAGGTAACCACTAGAGTCATGCCAATCATTCTGTCTCCAAAAGCATCTTTTTAGCTTTCATTTTTTCATTATAGGGATGTTTAATGAACATTAATGTTTCAACTTTTTTTTATACTCCCGCAAAGGGCTGTCAGTGAAGTAGTGCATGTGCACAGCAGTGAGTGTGAATAGAAGCCACACTATGTATCTATGAACGGTGAATATAAAATAGTTCTTCAGACCCCTAAAACAACATTGTGTTTAACAATCTTGTTCTCAAAGAGAGCACACAAATATTTAATCCTGAAAAATCATACTATTTCACCTAAATTTGTCATTTGAATTTTAAATGTACCAAGCCTGTCATATTGACTTGTACTGGCATCTTTCATATAACCTTATATTTGGAGAACAGGAGCTAAAGACTGGCTATTATATAACCATCTATAATGGGTCAAGCTGCCTTAATTGGTATCAGATATGTAATCTCAACATTGACTTAAACCTGTGAGCAAGCTGTCCTTCACTGTATGAGTCATCACCAGGAATACAAATATTGCCATTAGCACTAAAACTGATAATGTCTTTTACTTATGGGGATGAAAACTAAACAAGACTGCCTCCTTTCCATATTATTAAATAAAGCTTATAATGAACTGTTGGTTTACTGTGGTTTAATCAACCCGATAACCTGATTAATTTGGTCATTTGAGATTAGCCCACTTCATTCTAATTTGGTTTACTCATACATACTTTATTTTATGGTTTTGCTGTTTTATTTAGGTTAGCTGATAAATTATTTTAAAATGGGAATCTGTGTGGTTTGAAAGTTTCCTTTCCAACTAGTCAGGGTTCTATACCTGAAGAATCCTTAAAGACATTATTGCTGTGAACGCACATTGGTATCTTTCGAAAGGAGGGCACAAGCCGACTGTGAATGTAGCTGTGACTTACTTTCTCTCAGAATGAGCACTTTTTCGAAGGTTAATAGGATTGCTGTTTAAGCCTCGGGCTTTGACGAAGACGCTGCCAATAGACGCTGCTTGCGAAAATAAGTTTTTTCCGATCCCCTTTTATTCCTGGATTTTGCAGGAATAAGGATCTTCCGAAAAGGCTTTATTTTCCACAAGAGCCGCTGTTTAGACTGGCGCTTTTTCCACAAAGCCCCGAGCCGGAAAAAGCGCAGTTATAAAATTATGCAAATGCCGCGGGAAAATTTAAATCCTCGCTGCATTTGCAATTCCGACTTGTCTCATTAGCATCCCTTTTCCGGAAAAGGGTGCCAATGTAGACACAGCCACCTAGTTTAGATCCATAGAATTTCCTCTGTAGTGCTATCCCATAATTTGTGCCCAAACAGTGTCGGATTGGTAATACCCATAAAGGCATTGTTTAGCTATTTTCTAGTTGTATTTACATGACTACCAACACAATAGTCTCTGAACATGTAGTTTTTAGCACATGTATCCTCACAGCACTGTTGTGAAGTACAGAAGTGCTTAGTTATTCCCATTTTATGGATGGGGAACTAAGGCACAAAGAGACTAAGAGACTTGCCAAAGGAAATCTCTACCAGAGCCAGACTTTGAACCCAGGCCTTTGAAGTGCAAGGCTATCATCCCAACCATTCTGGGGACAGTGGAAGAATAAGGACACTGTTAGCTTTTGAGGGAGAGCTGTCTTATATATTGAGAATTTATTTCAGTGAGCAAGGTGGGCCTGGGGTAGATGCTAGTGCAACTAGCTAAAGGCTGACCACTTCCAACAATAAGGCTAAGTGCTTCACAATTGCTTAGTTAAACAATTGGTTTGACAGAGAAGGCATCTCTAGAAAAAAAGCTTACAGCACCTCAGACTTCTGATTTTTTTAATTACTATTTTCACTAGACTCATGGAACAGAGGTGAAATTACTGTAGAAAAACACGGCTCATATTCACACTGTAGATAATAAACCAGCAGTGTTGTTAGCTACCCTTGTTAAAATGTTAATGGCTAGCTTGCAATCAATTTGCTGACTCTGAATTTATTTTTGAGTAGTTCAGCATTTTTAACTTTCTACTTTTTATGCCGTATTTCCAGAGTACTTAATTCAGTATTTAAAAAATAATGAATATTGTATTTCAATTAAAATATGCAGTAATTTGGCACATTCCACATGACAATATACTAATGTAAATTAGAATATCATATAATATTGAAATAGGATATGGATTTCTAGATAAGCATTAGCACAGGAGACTCATTTTTGCACATTCTTATGTGGAAAGGCAAGAGCAACTTTGACTAGATATACAACCCTTTACATGCCATGCCAAATGTCTAACCAATTTTACCTGACTTTTGAAATGAAGGTTCTATCTTCAAATGAATTTCTCTGTATCATTCCTTCTTTTTTTTTTTTTAAGTATATCTTATTTTTACTGAAATGGTATTAGTAAATATTTTAGTCCCTCCCTTCCTAATAAAAACAAGTATAGCAAGTTCCATATGTGGCCTTGAATGTTATTGAGGTACACAGTAAGTGGTGCATCCTAATAACAAAATTATGATAATACAATTTGATTATAATGGGGGAAAATAAGAAGAATAATACTGAAAACTCAATTACTCTGGCAGTTCTAACTGGGAGCTACTGTGACTTGGTAACATCTGCTCCTAAAGCATATTAAAAATGACTTTCACACGGTTAATTCACTTAGTGACTGAGTGTCATTTCTGAAGTATTTCCTTTTTATATGTGTTTTCCTGTTTATGTTATTTTATTGTTGCTGCATTGTTTCACAATGAACTGCAACCTTGGGTGATCCTTGAATAAACCTCTCTCAGATCTGTACCTTTCTACATTTGCTTATCCTAAGAAAGCTGGCACTGAAGGAGCCAAATCCATCTTCACAAAAGAAAATGCTCATGGAATGAATTCTGTTGAGCCGTGTTATTTAACACAAACCACACTTCATTTTTTTAGAGGTTTTTAAAATTTCAGTGCAATAAAAACAACAAATATGGTTTTCATGGCCATGTTCCCTTGGTTTCCTGTTCAAACAAGTTACATCTGTCCTGGTTTTTGAATTTTTCTATCTAAAAAAAAAAGGCTTCTGAATAAAAGATAGTTACTCTCAAAATTCTTTCAGATAAAGAGCGACGAAAACACAAAACAAAACACCACTACCAAAACTGTGTGTATAATATTGACTTATTTCCCCCCTTTTTCTATGTTTTAGTTTTAAGTATTTTCTTTTGTTCTCAATGCAAATGGTCACTGCTTCGTCGTCTCTCAGCCGGGACAGTTATGTCACATCACTTGACTAATACGCATGCATTTGCCACTAAAAGACATTTTAACTGAGAGCTGTCACATCCGTCATCTCCACTCGGGCTGGTTAAAATTTTTATCTGCCGTCTTGAATTAATTTCAGCTCGCCTGAGCCCAGCAGGGGACTTTAGAGTGGTTTAGTTAAATTCCTTATTTTAAAAAAAAAGCATTTAGATATTTTCCCCCTGCATCTAATTTTTGTTTCACATTACTGAAACAATGATGTAATTATACATCTAGCGAAAAGGAAAAATCAGGTGGGGAGGGGGAGACCAATTTTGACATTTTTCTAAGGAAGCATTTTCTCCTGCTTTCTTGCTTTTTATATGGTTCACTGTTACTTTGCAAATTGACTATGGCCCTTGTTAAATGGGATTAAACTAAGTAGTAAATGTGCAGAATGCAAAGCAAAAAGAAGAAAGACAACACTGACAGTCGAAACATAAGAATTGGAGGGGAGGGAGAGAGATAAACCAGAAATGAAAGATCCAGTCACCAAAATATTTTATACAGATCACGTCTGTGACAAGGCTGAATGTAACCAAGCCAATAATCTATCCTTCTTAAAGCAATCCTTCAACAGTTTGCTTTTTAGGCAGCAAACACATATATTGGTAGGTGAGGAAGTTCAAGCTGTGAATTGGATGAGAGGGATGTTTGCGGCTGAGTAATGCTAGCAAAAGGATCTAAATCTCTTGAAAAGATGTATAAGCCAGCACTGACCTGTGGGAATTTACACCCCCTGTGACCAGTATTGGACTCTTGATAAATTTATTTTCTTACAGGTTGGAGGCCAGGAAAGCATCTATGTGTATTCTCAGCACGTGGACACACACTAGAAAAGCTCAGCAAGTGCAGGGAAACTAATCCCCCAAGGCACTGTAGCTAATCTATACTAAATACTACTGTCTGCACAAAAATGTTTGGGAGATCTGTAAAATACACTGGGGTTCCAAACATTTGATTTATGTACTTGATTACTGTCTAAGTACTTAAGAGAACAGACCCACAACTGTACTGTGGTCCTGGGAATGAAATTTGTTAGAATAAACTTTTAAGAAAACAGCAGTTTTAGCTGAGTACTGAAAAAGGAAAACCATGAAATTTCAGTGTGAAGAACATAGGCTTTGCATAAGCCTATCATTGTTTATGTTATTCACCAAGAATAGTCAAAAATGCCATAAACAAAAAGGAAAATCAGAATACACCGTAAAATTTTCAAAAGGATCTTCTTACTTTGGCAGCTTATCCAAAATTCACACTGACATATATGCACTGTGTTCCCTGACATGCTTCCAGAGCAGAGGATACATGCAAGGGTGACGCAGAGCTGGCTGTACAAACTAGGTCCATTAGGGACTCCCCCATGTCAGGGGAATTCCCTCAAGGGCAGCTACTGTGGCTTTGTGGTGAGTGGTTCCATTGTAAAGCGGCCATAATGTAAGATGAATTTCACCCATTGACTTGTTGACCCATTGACAGGTTTCTTATTGCTGTTCCAGTGCTACTATGTACAAACAAGCCATCTATCTGTTTTGAAATGGCTGTTGTGTCCTTCCACTGGAAAACAACTAGATCAAGGGCAGCCAGTAAGATTTTACCATGAACTTTAAAACCTCTCTGTTCATCATGATTTCAAGACTGATATAGCTGATATGGAGGAGTGGGTGGGAAGCTAAATATTTTAAGCTTATGCACTTTCAAGTTTAGCAATTTAGCCATCTGGCAAATTTACAGCTATTATTATAAATTTGTATTTAAATGGTAATAAAATCAATTGCTGACACAAAATTAGTCATGCAAGGACCTGCAGATGTACTGCCTTCTGCCCAGGCACTGCAACTCTTGTGTACAAAGTTCATTAGCTCAAAATGCATGGGATAGAGAAATAGCAACAGCATTAAGTTTCTCATCTGGGTGAGGGGGGATTTTCACCTGAATTCATAGTTGTCAAACTTCAAAAGTATTTCTTCTTCTACAAGGCGAGATCATTTTTTCTCAGCATAGCTGAACATGTGGGACCACAGGAATTTGTCCTGACCCTTCTTTATTTCCCCTTTTGTCAGATAGCATCTGTATGAGACAAAGTACTGGAGGGAAAACATGCTAGAATACGCTCATTGCAAGCCCTAAATTAACTGTATTCTATATACTTACTGGAGCTTTTTATGAAGAAATAACAAGTTATATAAAATAAATCCACTTTACTATGCTAAAATTCTTTCTGAAATGATATTTAAGAGCTTGAAAATGTTACCTGTTGAAAGGATTTTACAGTAATACTTAAAACACCAATATGAATCCATTAGTATTAATAGTTCATTTATTAAAAATGCTGCATCACATTTCATGCACTAAAGAAATAAACACTATTTTAAACCTCTTTGTACCATTTTATTATCTTGCAAAATTTGCACTGGTTCACATCTGGTTATAAAATCTGCCTCACAAAAATGAATAACATAATAGTGCTGCAATTAAATATGTGGATAGGCACAAAATTCAAGGAGACAGTATAAGTAGGCTGCATATTAACACCATACATTTCTGCCTTCCTCTTGAACATCTGAATATGGGTAAAACTCCCAAAAGAACCTATGACTCAGGAACTTACGTCTCATTTTAAAACTAACTTAAGCACTCAAAAGCCTAAGTACCAGTGAATTTTGTTAGTTAGGTTTCTGAGTGCCTGAGTCACTTTTGAAAACAGGACTTATTTAGGCATATCTGATTTTTTTTTTCCATATATGCTTTAGTTTATTCATCATAAGAGTCTATGCTCTAGTATCTTCTATAGTATTTGCTATATACTAGCCACACATTTGCATGAACTATTTAAGAGTCAAACCCTCCAGTACAGCGTTGGCTCATGTGGCTATGGGCCAAGTTCTGCTATTCTTACATAAAGTGGCACCTTAGTCCAATAAGGTCTCAATACTTCTTGCTGTGACTACTGGCAGAATGAGGCATTACACCCATGAGTATTTTGGGACAAATTATTTGAGCCAGATCATGGCTTTGAAGCCACAGACCTAAATGGGGGGAGCAGAGAAGAGTTCTGCCATTGCAGACAGATCACTGGTGAGACTGAGACTTGTACAATCTGCCACAGTGTAGATGGAGGTCTCAGAAAATGACTCCGTTCCCTTCCTGTCAGTGTCTTGATCTGGAGCAATGGGTGCAGGTGGGAGCTAGAACAAGCACCCTCTGCATGACACAGAGCTCTAGAATCACATGGACTGCAACCATGAGCACCAGCTGCCCAGTATTAGTTAATGTAAGTTGATAAGGAAGCTTTTTGCTCATTGCACTGCCTCTGCGCAGCCAGGAGGCTCGTGGCAATGCAGGCTTTATCGTTGGAAACATAGTTAACAAAAATAACAAGAAGATATATTAACTAGATAAGACCAAATAGCGAATTTACTCACACTTGTATAAATCAGAATGAACTCCACCAATACCTGCTGTAAGTGACACCACACAGATGAATAGGTAACAAGTTAGATTGTGATGTCCTTACACTAAATAGTGTTTTATTCAACACTTACATGAGAATACTTATAGGATAAGGCATTAATTAAGATGAGTAAAGATAGTAGGATCTGTTTCAAAATTATTGGTCTATTACAATAAGAGAAAAAAGCTGCAAACAAAAGTAACTAAAAATTATCTTCTCTCTCCAGTGTACAATTAATGTATCAATATATCATGATTAACTGCCCACATGTATTCCCATTTTACAGTACACTTGTGGACTCCCCCAGTGCTTCCCTTGCCTCCTTTCTGCCTTTGCTCCTCTGCGCAGGGTAATGAAAAGCTTCTGACAGTGACTTCTCCCCCTCCTTCTTCCCCCGACAGCTATTTGGATTCAAACATGCACAGCTCATGCATAAGCAAACAGGTGCAAGGGACAGGGGTCTGCCAAACCCCAAGCAAGCATGAGGTACATATGTATCTTGCTGATTGTGGCACACTACTGATAGAAGACTACAAGGCCAGACAATAGGTAGGGTCAGTAGGTGGCTCTTTGATTTTTCTGGCTCCTAACACAATCGCAGTGTGGGAGTTTGCATATTGGGGAGAAAAAGCTATCCCCATGTTTCCACCCTAGAATATTGAAGCATTTGGGTAATCAATTTAAGATGTATCTCAAATGCAGATTCTGCATTTCTATTAATTACTTACCACAGACAGGCAAATGCAAGTCAGCGTATGTTTACCTCCCTGCCCCCAAGCCCTCATTCTTTTGAAAGCAGAGAAATCATTAAGAGTGAGAACTTCATAATAAATTAAACGGACCTGTGCACATTGTATGTTTTTTTCATTTGAATGCTTTCCTTGCAGAATACTAAAGTTCTATAGTAATAAAATGTACATGGCAAGAGTAGTATGGGATCTCTCTCTCTCCTCCCCATGAAAAAAGAGATTAACAACACTTACAGCCTGACCATTGCAGGTTTACATTTACTTCAAGCTGCTTCTTTTTTTCTCTCTCTCTCTCTTTTCCTCTGAGACACTTTATGTTTAAGTTGGGAAATTTAAAAAATTCAAAACTTCTATGCAAAAGCCTTTGCAATAAGAGTTTACTACTGCTGTTTTACAAAACTCTTAGTGGTGCCTATATGCTAATTGCATGTAAGTCAACACTGCCTTCATTTCAATGTGTATGTTCACACAAAGGTAGTCATGCAAAGTGTATTTTTATCCAGATTCAAGGAGGAAAGTACGGTACTATTACTTAAAGGTAACTGAAAATCAAGGGTCAAATTCACAACAGTGCCTCACCAATTTACAGCAGCAAGAGATTTTGTCCTTAAAACTGGGCCTGTTTTTCTTTAATCATATATATTATTTCCTATATATTATTTCCTTTTAATACCCAGTCCAGGAATATTCTTAGTTAAGAGTTATTAGACAGCTTTCATTAATTGTTTTGTATGATCTCTCACAACAGTTTCAGTGATTCCCACAGAGAAGTCAACATTTATTGTCACACGGTGATATAAGGATTGCTGCGTCTTAGAATAGGAAACACAATATGGTTTCAGAAATCAATCTTCCATAACACTTGACAAATGCTGATTTTTTTTAAGAGGTCTCTTTTCATTTGGGGTTAATTTATGCATTTAGGAGACTGCACTTTTCAGATTATGAGGAAGGAGTTGCTCTGTTTGGGTAGAAGTACCTGCAGAAAGTTCTAAGCTCCGGTGCCTCCATAAATTCAATTTAATTGGCATTGTGGATGTGCCACAATTCCAAACAACAGGCCCTTTATATTAAAAATTTCCAAACTGGCACATACTAAGCACCTATATTCCTACTATATAGGCACATAACTGTCCTTGTTTTCAAAGCTGTTGAGAACCCAGTAGTCACCACTGATTTCAGTGGGAACTGAGCAACTTTGAGAATCAATCTACTTAGATACCTAATTTTAAGCACTCCCATTTGAAAGTTTTGAATTTTGCCTCTATAAAGCATAAACCTCCTTGGTACTGCAAGGTCATCTCACAGCGCCTTTGAAAAACATGAACCTGCATTCTCCCCTCCCAAAGAGTGTGACAGCTTCCCTTCATCCCTGCCAAGGAACATATATAGCTTTAAATTTAAAATCTTTCCTGTGATTTTAGGCTCTTTAACAGTTGAACCAAATAAGTATTTCCTATTCATTTTCCATTTGCATTTAAGTACCTTCATTATGCAGATTATTAATATTTAAAAGAAAATGGCAAATGATGAATGTGCTATAACCTCTGACAGCTTCTCCCCATGACCCATTTTTAAATGTTTCGAGACAGATTAAAATAAGACAAAACAAACGATCAGAGGGGTAGCCACTGCTCATTTTTATCATCATGCTCCATTGAGCTAGGGCATTAATAAATAATTGTCTCACAGTCTCACAAGTATCACTAACATTGGGGACCTGATTTAAAGCCTAAAGCATTCATGTCAACTGTAAGCCAGTGACTTTCAAATTCAGAAATAAGTTTTTTTCTTTCCAAAGGGTTACTTTTTAAATTTAAAGCAATCTATAGATCTGTGTTTACAACTTCAGTAACCTCCAACCTAACCACACACAGCTATCCAGCACTCCATTTATATTCATAACTTCTTTTTCTCTTCACTTATATTTTATCTTGAAAGCTAACGCAACATTCATTTGAATTCTTCACTCTGTAATAAAGAATCAGAAACGAGATAGCTTAAAAGGCTTTAAAACTAGGTTATTCATAGAGAGGCTTACTGTAATGACAAAGATCTTTCCTTCACTTTGATCTTCTCAGATTTTCCACAGCAAAGATAGCACTTCTGGCACCACTGAGGAAAAGCTTCAAACTCTAATGTTTTTTGTCACCTCACAATAACTAGCAGTAAGAACTGCTAGAAAATGTACAGAATTTAAAATCAAAATACTGGATGTAAAAACTTCTGATATTTGGAGCAGGTAGGGGTTTTTTTTTCTATCCTGCTATTTTAACCTCACTTTCAATCAATATGCAACCACACAAAATGAGGGAAAAAAGACAAATATCCATTATAGGAAAAAAGATATGGAACAAAAACTCTCATTGATTTTAATAGGGTCAAGATTTCACCTAGAGATTTAAAGAGTTTTCTAGAAATGTGGAAAGAAATTGATTATTCTACTTCCAGCATGTCTGCTTTTTTCTATCTTTTGAGTTCATCCCTTTTTATTTGAAATTCATCTCAGATAGAAATTAGTAATAACTGTTATTTAGGTTTTCTGTATACTGAGAGGAAATTGTCCCCTTCTCCAAGCTACTTGCCCTGGTATCTTAGGCCTCCACACTTTCTAACTAAGCAAAGTACAGAACACATTATACATAGTGCAAGGAGTTTCAGAATTCTCTTGCT
Source organism: Rafetus swinhoei (assembly GCA_019425775.1). Classification (NCBI taxonomy): domain Eukaryota; kingdom Metazoa; phylum Chordata; order Testudines; family Trionychidae; genus Rafetus; species Rafetus swinhoei. The sequence continues at coordinate 179,603,730 of CM033437.1, read as the reverse complement.
TAATTTCCAAAAGGAATCAGCAGAAATGGATGGCTGACTAGTTAAGAGAGGATTAATGCTTCAACTTGGGATCCACTGGATGAAGCAGCTTACTTGTTTACAGCTGTATAAATGACAGTATAAAGCTCTTATTGGCAACTGCTTAATGTGGAGGGTAAATACATGAATGCACTAGTGCAGTCAGGGGCTGTATCACTAAAGTGTATGTACTGTTAATTTAGTATGTGATTCTCAGTACATTTGAAACTATATTAACTGTATTATTTTCTAGCATCTGCAATTAGTAAGGAAGCAATGTAGTGTAGAGGCCAAATATGGCACTGTTGGCACAACTCACGCAATAGATTTTACCCAAGGATGTAGCAGAAATGAACAATCATTCAGCTTGCCTGCTTGGCCTGCCTCTAATTTATCATGGCTTACATCTCTTGCCTGCCAGTGGAGCCGAATTCATATGTTATTGTCCCAAACCTGTCACTTTCTGTACTGCTTTTTAATCTTCCTCCCAGAATTACATTCAGAAAGGTCACCGCTATCCAATTAGAACCTTATCAAAGATGCACATGCAGGCTGGATTCATGCTTATCAAGAAAGGGTCATAAATCCAGGAATTGCACATCACAAAGTACCATTACCATAATGAATAACTGAAGGGAAAAAAGAGAAAAGTGACAAAAATACCTGTGTATTTGCCAGGCAAGTCTGTTCCTCTGTTTCTGTGACCACCACGACAGGTGAATGATTGAAATGGTTCTTTAGGAACACTGAGAAGAATAGGAATGGAAGATAACTAAAGCTGTCCAACCAGGCCCATTTGCATAGAGAAAATTTGAAAATGTATATTCTCCAAATAGACGATTCAAGTATTTTTGAAAGTTAATTTATGCCAAGGAGCACATACTCAAGAAGGCTTGTTGGTTTTGTGTTTTTTTGGGGGGAGGGGGAGGGAATCGGGATATCTTCATCACAAATCTATTGGCTAAGTCAGTGGATATATTTTGGCTTCAACCCTTTAAAACTTTACTGAGGTGCATGCATGTTAAGGTGCAAATGAAATTAATAAAGCCTGTGAGTTTCAGAAAGTGAGTTCAATGATCTATTTTTACCCTTGCAACCAATTTTAGGGCAGGCAACCAATTAAAATTAAAATCACAGGTTCCCATCAGTGGAGAAATCCATCGGAGCAATGCAGTGTGTTATACTGGTTGTCACTTTCTGCTAACTTGCTCCCTATACCAGGTATGCTGAACAATTTGTATATTGGAGGTCACTGGCATGCGTAATGTCTTAGGGTTGCCAGGTGTCCGGTTTTCTACCGGACAGTCTGGTTTTTTGGGGCTCTGTCCAGTAAAAAAATCCAGAAAATACCAGACATCTGCAATGTCCGGTATTTTCTCGTTTTCCGACTGGGCGCCTGGAAACCTGGCGGGGGGAGTGGCTGGGAGGCGGGGCACAATCGGCGCTGGGAGCCCTGGTTGCATGTGAGGAGGAGGAGGGACAGCCCGGTCCATGCTCCTGCGTGCTGGTCGAGCGCGTGGTGGAGCCGCAGCTGGACTGACTCACACTTTGCCTGGACCATGCGGGGGGCGGGAGCGCCCTGGGATCTGCACTGCCTGGGTCAGTCCCTCTCCCCACTGGCTGATACACTCCCCCCCGTCCCGTCCCCTCCTGGACAGCTGGTTGGTTCTTCTCCCGATCTCCCCCGCCAGCCCCGCTGTACCCAACTCCCGCCCCCGCCACCAGCTCTACCTCCCGCCAGCCAGTTCCTCCTCCCTATCTTTCCCGGCCAGCCCCGCTGCACCCCCTGCCAGTGCTGCTTCTGGCAGCCAGTTCTCCCCCTGGCAGCCAGTTCTCCCCCTCCTCCTAAGCTCCCCCAGCCAGCCCTGCTCCGCCTCCCCCTCCCCACGACCAGCTCTGCTTCCCATCGGCTGACCCTCGATCTCCTCCGGCCAGCCCCCAACCCCTCCTTCCTCCCGGCCAGCCCTGCTCCTCCTGGCCGGTCCCTTACCCCGCCCCACTCCCGCCATGAAGTGTGTCCAGTTTTTTTAAGACTACCTGGTAACCCTATAATGTCTCAAAAAAAGTGGCTTTATGTTTTAATTTAATCGCATGATACGCTCTTTTAGTTTTAAAGTATGGATTGCTGTATTATGCAATAAGCGCTGAATTGCACATGTAAAAAACAAACCAAGAAGTACAATGTCCCATACTGAAGTTTGTATTTTTTAAGTAAAGTTTAGTTGTTAATTTAAAAAAAATTAAGTTTAGTTAAGTTTTAGTTTCTTTAGTTTGTTTGATGAATAAAAATAATGTCCTTTATGATTGAGTATTCAATAAATGTTTGCCTTTAAAAAAAAAAATTTCCTGGGTGCACACCCTAATGAAATGTGCTGCGCACACCTATGTTGGAGGTGCTGAGAATCATTGAACTAAACTATAAAAAACAATGAGGAGACCTGTGGCACCTTAAAAACTAAGAGATTTATGTGGGGATAAGGTTAGTGGGCCAAAGCTTATATCCAAATAAATCTGTTGGTTTTTTGCAGACACAGACTAACATGGCTACCCCTCTGATACTTGAACTAAACTATAAATACTGTACATAATAGAAACCATTTCAAGCCAGGGGGTTCAGCTATATCCTTCGTTCCAGCACCTATGCCCTACATGTTTTGATCGACAACTTGTCGAGTACTGTTGTATATGCTCAGCAAGTTGTTACTTTTTCTTTCCAAAGGTGGTGACATTTCAGGGGCGTATGATGATTTGGAAAATACAGCCTAGGATCCGTTAGATGAAAAACGCCATGGGTAAGACTTTCTTTTTACTTCTATATTTCCATGTTCTCATTTAGTCCTTCATTCATGTTCGTTCATTCCAGAGTCACATTTTTTTCAGGATAGGCCTTCTTTGTTTGGGCCTCTATCTGAAAATCCCTTCCAAAATATATGCAGTGCTTTAGAATCCCTCTGTAGCTCTATTCATAGCCCAGTGGCTCCTTTCTATGGACTAGAAGGGCCAGAGGTTTCTTTAAAAGCTACAAGATTCAGCCTGCCAACCCACTCTGGGTTGTGGATTGTAAGAGCAAACTGCTCACTCACTGGCTGTGAGATGCTTTGTTTTAAGTATGTGAAGATTTAATCAGTTAACTGGTATGGCTCACACTTAATAGGTGATGAGTTACCGTTAAGATTAGTAAGTGAGGCTCGAGCACTCCTAGCTTGTCAGAGGGTTGCTCCAACCCCATGGGGGCCCACTGAGGATAGGGGCTGTTACCAACAGAAGCAGTCCCTGCCTGCAGAGTGCCCTGTCCCCTTCACCTGTGGCAAGGGGTTGCAAACAGAGTTGCAAACAGGGGCCTGCCTGCAGAGGGTAGGGGAGACATTCCAACCCAGTGCAGGGGGGTCACTTTAGCTGGGCTGCAGTGGCCTCCCGCTCACTCCTAGTTTAATCAGATTGCTTTTCTCAGCCAATGGGAGTTGTGAAAAGTGGTATCCGTGACCAAAGGCAACTGCAATCACCCATACCTGCTAAGGTGCAGGTGCTAAGATGCAGGTAAACCAAATGTCTCATAGCCAACTTGTGGCTTGCCCCTTATAAGCCATGACCCAGAGTTTGAACACTTTCATTCAAATAAAGGGCGGGTGGCTGTGTTTCCCTAGTATAGGCCTTGAAAGAACTAACTCAGAGTCAGAATTTCCACTACTACCCTGAAATGGATGCAGGCATATTTCCTCCCTCGTGCCCAACCAGCTTAGTTGGCTAGTAAATTGGGGAAGGGCAGGTGAGGGAAGAAAGAAAAAGCGCTAATATTCTGCCCTCACTTGGACCATTTGCGTGAGAACCTAGAACCACAATGGAAATTGCCTTATTGTGGCTAAGCATGGCATGAGCTGGTGCCTTGCGCAGCTACATTAGAGCTAGTCAAAATCTATCCCTTTGTGAATAATTTACTCTATGGTCATTTAGGCTTCCATATTCCTCTCTCCCCGCCCACCCAGCTCATTTTATTTGAGGGTGAGAGATTTTGGGAGGGGAGGTGTTTTTTGTGGACCACTGTGTTCATGATGGCTACGTCTAGACTGCATCCCTTTTCCGTAAAAGGGATGCAAATTAGACGTATCGCAATTGCAAATGAAGCGGGGATTTAAATGCCCCCCGCTTCATTTGCATAAACATGGCTGCCGCTTTTTTCCGGCTCGGAGCTTTGACGGAATAAGGGAACTTTCGGAAAAGGCTTTATTTTCCGCAAGATCCGCGTCTAGACTGGCGCTTTTTTCCATCAAAGCTCCGAGCTGGAAAAAGCGGCAGTTATGTTATGCAAATGAAGCGGGGCATTTAAATCCCCGCTTCATTTGCAATTGCAATACGTCTAATTTGCATCCCTTTTACGGAAAAGGGATGCAGTCTAGACGTAGCCGATTAGTTTAACTCTTTTCATTTTTATGGAATGCCAGATGCTCTTAAGTGATATTTTAATAAGTAAGCAAGTAAATAAAAAAAACTATTGAAACCTCAATGCAATTTTCTCTTGAGAACTGTTTCCAAGTGTTGCATTGGGGACTTATTGTATTACTATATATGGCACTTGGCAGGCTGAATCTTGTAGTTTTTAAAGAAATACATATACAATAACAAGAAAACACATCTCCTTTTTACCTTAACCTTTGGCAACTGAAATTTTACCTTGCAAAATCAAACATTGGAGGGCAGAGGCTCTCTCTTACTACTGTGTTTGTGCAGCACCGAACACAATGGTGCCCCCAAAATTGGTTGGAACTTCCCAACTCAGCTATAATACCAATAATGACTATTAATACACTATCTTTTAGACACTTTTTCTGAAGCCTTAAACATAACCATGTGGGAAATGAGTTGATAAAACCAACTCTTCAAGAGAAGGCCTCTACAAGTACATGTTTTAACCAGGTCATTTGTATTCTCTTAAAAAACTCTCAGCACGCCTTTAAGAAACAGATGATAACTATCCATTCATAAAACTTAAAATGAGAAATATACCCAGCACTATATATCTGTGGCTGACAAAGGGGCCCCCTCTTCTACCTCTCTTTTGTTTTTGGTCCTTTCAGCTGGCCACATGGAAATAAAGATATATTCTAGGGTTTGTTTGTTTGTTTGTTTTTAAAGTTGGCAAGCATGTCATTGTAGCTCACTCACTGACATATGAAGCTGTCAGTATTTGCCTTGATGGGAAAGTGATTGACCTTTCTTCATAATTATCAAAACAAGGGAAGAAAAGTGACTTGAGAGAAGCAACTGCTGTTACTGCTGCCCAACTTAATGGGGAAAGAGGGCCTACTGCAATGGTTTTCAAAACCTTCACTGCAATAAGAATGTTCATGCAAACCCAGAGATTTACTGCTAAAGATCCCTCATGGTGTTCTGTTGCATGGCAGTTCTGAAGCAATGTCACAACCACATTATTCATTGATTATAACAGTACTGCTAATTTGGACTTCAACATAAAGGTTTGAAGGTTGTGTAATGAACCATATGAGAAAAGGTTAATTGTCACGTTTTTTGAAGTGGACACATGTCCCCATCACATGACCTACACTGTAAACTCTTTGGAGGCAGGAAGTGTCTTTGTTATGGCTGTACCATGCCAAGCACAACAGAGCCCCTGCCTATAAGCATTACTGTAGTACAAGGTAATTACTATAACTAATAAAAATTAAACTCACAGCTGATAGAAAGTGGTATAGTTTTTGGTAGTCATAACAGAGAAGAGGCCAGAATATAGAGCATAGAGCCAAAAAATATGATATCCCACACCTAGAGATGCCCCCATAGGTCAAGGTTACAGTATGAAGGGAAGCCAATACTTCTTTTGCCATTAATAACTGATACCCCTTATCAATATAGAACTTCTAGACTCCACATGAGTGTTGCACCTTTCATCAGTAATAAATTCTCTTTAAGAAAAACCAGAAGCCTGTCAGTAAATAAAATGATTTACACTAATGAAAATCCTTGCACCATTGTTCTTAAACATATGGTCAATTTACTATATAATAACCAGCATTTTGAAGCACTTTACCAACATTTAACTAATTAATGATATTCCAAATTGTTTCTTATCTAAATTCTACTGATACATTAAGTACCTCAGAAATCATCAAATACCCACTCAGGATCCTATGAGTGTCGAATGAGTTAATGGAAATGTGCTGGCAATGTGTCAGTCTGAAAAGTTCTTGTTGGTTTCAAGTAAGTCGTACTTTTCATCCATTCCTTAAATTCCTTTGTGGTCATATTTATTGAGTATGTGATTTATTTTCATAGCACTATTTTCTACACTAGACTGAAGATCCGTGTTCCCTCTAAGCTGTGCAACAGCACAGCTTCACAATAGATTAATCAGCCCTGCCAAGTCAGAGACTCAGGGCTCCAGCGCAGGGAGCTGATTGATTGGGCTGGGATGATTAATCACCTGTGAAGCTGTGCTGCCACGCAGCTTAGAGGGAACACTGAAGACTATGAGGTTTTCCACTCTGAATTCTCCACTTTGTGACCCAACCATAACACTTTGCTTGGGCTATAAGTTAGCATATACATTCTCAAACTAGGTTCAAGGCAGATTTTTGAAACCATACAAACTCAAAACATGGTCAATCTACTGTGTTTTCATGACTTATCCTGTTATCATTCTGTGCCTGTGTGTGACATAGATTAATGAAACACTAGCAACTATTTCAAAAATTAAATTAGGCAGACAGGCTGCTCCTCTCCTTTGAATGTGTCTATACGTTCCTCTCTTCCACCCTTGGGCATATCTGTCTAAGAGAAAATCAATGCTTTAGGGTTATATCCTGTCATAGATAATTTTATGATCCTTTTTTCTTCCTAATTGAAATTCTAGTGGAAAAAATTCAACTTCTTTATCCTGATTCCAGTTGGTAACTAGGTTTGGGGAAGAAAAATGGGATCTAATGGACGACTATTTCCAGGGTACTGCAATAAAAAATGACTTATGCCCCACAGCAACAGATACCAGAAGTAACTTACAAAGACCAATTGAACAATCATAACAATATTGGAATTTCCACTAGGGTAAGGAGGTCCCACTAGAACAGTGACCTTTGGTTTGGCCTAGTGACTTTAATAATTTGTTTACAAAGAGTGAAAAAAACCTTTTAAATACCCCATTTATTTTCATACATCCTCCAACATTTCTAATGCATTCAATCCTGCAGTATCAAGTGCTGTTAACTATTACTCATTAAAGATCTTTAAGTAAACAAACAATATGTTTATGCTGACCATACCCTGGAACTTTAGCATTTAGCTACATTGTGACATAAGCCCAGGCTTCAAACTCAGGCTCACGCTAGCTGAAGACTAAGAGCTAAGGTCGTAGGACTCCGCGAGTATGAAGGATCTGAGCCTGAATCAAGCCAGGCCCCAGGTTTCAAGCTCCATTACTTTGCAGTGTAGACACAGCCCTACCAGACTTGTGCTCTGGGAGTCAGCCAAAAGTATCCCACAATCCCATGGGGAAATTTTCTTTATCCTCTCCAGAATCATCTTTCAGGGACAGTCAAGTTTTCCCACTCTGCACCATGAACAAAGGTCTAGAGTGGCCACCTTTTGGGATGGCTTTAGAAAGTCTAGGCTATTCAGCAGTTGGGCTTAGGACCACAGAGCCACCGATGGGGGAGGGATGCAAAGAAGGCAGCTGCCCCAGGCCCAGCAATTTAAAAGGGCTGAGGGTTCCGGGCTGCCACTGCTGCTACCCTGGCAGTAGCAGCAACTGGAACTCCAGGCCCTTTAAATCGCTGCTGGAGCCCCACCAGGCATAGTCTGAGCACCACTGAGCGCTGGGTGGGGAAGGCTGGCCCCCAGTCCTGCCCCTTCCACTGAAGCCCCACCCCTTCCAGGGGCCTGGAGCCCAGTGATGTCTGTTGCTAGCCCTGTGGGCCTGCATAATGCAGTGTAGATACTGAAGCTCCAGGTTGGGTCCCAGAGTTTCACAGTTCCTAGGTTACAAATGGGTGTAGATGCTCAAGAACTAGGATAACAAACCCAGGGTCTTCTAACTCAACTAACCCAAACTAAATTAAACTACTTATACTGCAGGGTAGACATACTCTCAGAAATCCAGATCCCTGGTCCATCTGAACTGCATTCAGCACAGAACAGGGTTCCCCTCATCCTGCAGCTGTTTAAGGTACCATTCAGCCACTAGCATGTTTTAGAGCAGTCTGCTTAGCCAGCTAAAATGGCCAAAATGACTAGGAATGCCCTGTATGCCTAGAGAGATGGCAAAGAGGTGTCTATGCAGGTTTTAGGCACATGAGGTTATGTTGGGGGCAATAATCTGATGTTTCATTTTGCTTTTTCATTTTATTTTTTCAAACTGCCATTATTATTACAATATCATCTAGTTTTATTAAATAAGGAATACACCTAGGGTTGCCAAATGATTTAACCAAAAATAGCCCCCCCCCCCCAAAAAAAAAACAGGGAAAAAATGTTGTTGAAAAAAAGGGGAGAGGACCAAAGTTGTTGAGAAAAAAAAGGACCCAGAGAGTTATTAAGCAAAAAAAAAAAAAAAATTAAAAATTAAAAAAACAGCATGGCCCCTTTAAGAACAGGAGGGGCTGGGCTCTGCCAGTGGCCATCTTGCCTCCCTCCCTGCTCCGGGCCAGACAGCTCCCCTGCAGAACTAGGTAAGCAGTGGGGGGTGGAGGGGGGGGCCTGACTGCCAACTGTGTGTAGGGTTGCCATTTGTCCGGTATTGACCTGGACAGTCTGGTACTTTCCGGGAAAAACCGGGAAAAAAATCAGAAAATACATTTTAAGTGTCCAGTATTTTTTGAAATTTTTTACCGGACAGCAGCCAAAAATACCGGACACCTGACAACACTAAATACACCATTAAAACACTGCTCTTGTGCTATCTTGGCACTGAGAAAAGAACCACTTTGAAGGGTACACTCTTTTTCAGGCAGGTAAAGTGATCTAGGCTACTTGCCATTATTCCCAGCTAATAAAATGTCAGTATTCCAGTTTTTCTCCAACCTATCCTGCAAGTAACAGGGTTTTAAGGAGATTTAAAACACTCTCAGTATCTCAGCTATCAAGTGATAGCATATTGTAGAAAACTCTCTTGCTTTGTCCACTAAAACATGAGCAGCATACATACAGAAGCAGCGAGAAGAAACATTGTTCTCTCACAAGATAGTGCCTCATTGCCAGACGATTTTGCTACTGAAGCCAGAAGGCCCAATAACCCAAATGCAAGTTTTGAGTCTCTTGTTCTCTTTTGACCTTTCTGAGTGTCAAGAAGTGTCGATCACTCCATAATTCTCAAGAGACACATTCCAAAGTATATAATCGACATGGTTTCAGAACAAATAGGTCTTATCAAGCAAATTAGGAAACAGCCATAGTGGAATATTTAGCAAGACATTTGACCACATGACATTGTGATTAGAAAATTAGCACTACACAAAATCAATAGGGCATATAGTAAATTGATTTGAAACTGCCTAAAAGATAGATCTCAAAATAGACTCTTCATTAGGGAATTATCAATGAGGGGATGCATTCCTAGTGAAGTCCTGCAGGGATCAGTTATCCCCCCCAATACTATTCAATATTTTTATCATTAATCAAACAGAAAATATAAAATCAAGACTGCTCAATATTCAGATGACACATGCTGGCAAATAAATATAAAATACATTATTTATACAAATTGATTTGAATTGTTTGTTAAATTGGGCACAATCCATCATCATGCATTTTAATACAGCCAGTGCAAGGTCATATTTCTAGAAACTTAGGGCAGGTCTACACTATGGAGACAAGTTGATTTAAGTTACACAGTTTGATTAGCATTAGTAGTGTAAAGCAAATCGACATAGCTTAGATCTAACTGCCATAGGGACCATACCACAATGGGTCAACAGAAGAAACTCTCCCATTGGCTCCCTTTATTAATCTCATTCTGGTACAGTACCAGAATCAATGAGAGATTGACTGGCAGTCAATTTAGGAGGTCTTCATTAGGCCTTCTAAATCAGCCCTTGGTGCATCGATAGCTGCTGCATCAATCCACCCTGTAGTGGAGACATATCCATAGGTTGTTAGTCACATTTACAGGGTGATAGACTGCATCCTGGAAAGCAGTGACTCTGAAAAGAATTAGCTATAAATAAATGTTCATGGTAAATAACCAACTGCACATGAGCTTCCCCTGTGATGCTGAACAACTATAAGAATAACTGAAATCTGGAAAACATATCTTACTATCAGAGTAGTAAAAAGTTTGACATATTTAACACATCAAATAGAGTATTTACAGTAAATTTGATTATGGTTCATACGAATATGCGCAAGGAGAAGACATCTTATTTTTTCGTGAGTAAAGGCATAACAAAACCCAACACCTGAAAGCCAAAGTTAGAAAAATACAAACTGGAAATAGGTTCAGATGATCCATTAGAACAACTTATTATAGGATGTGGTCAGCATTTCACCCATGCAGTCTCTGAGTAACTACTAGTGGAAATAAGGTACTAATCGAGATGGTAGAAGACCAGAATCTTGCCCTAAATCAGAATTGGATATCTTTCCATCGCTGTGCTCTCATTCAACCACAAATTACTGGGTTCAGTACAGAAACTACTGTGTCAAGTTTTATGGTCTGCTTTATGCAGAAGATCAGACTAAATTATGCTAAAGATCTAGTGCAGAAGTTCTCAACCAGTGGTTCAAGCCCCGTCCTTTGGGGAACATGGGCAGTTTTCAGGAGGTCAGCTGAAATCAACCAGAAAGCAAGATTGGTGTTACACTCTGTGGGGCCCAGGACAGAAAGCCACAGCCTGAGTCATGCCACGTAGGGCTAATTCCAAAGCCCGAGCAACTTAACTTTGTGGGACCACTTGTGGTTTGGGGCCCTGGAAAATTTCCCTGCTAGCAAACCATTATGGCTCGTTCTGGTTTTTAATCTGCTGGATTTGCAAAAATAAACAATTGCTGTGGGTCATGTGGGCCACAGAATTTTGACAGCATGTTGTGAGGGAAGGGGAAGAGGAGTTGAGTCTCAGAAAGTAAAAGTTTGAGAACCTCCTTGATCCAGTGAATTTAGACTTTGCTTGTTCAGGTAATTTTTATAACATATCATCCAAACATTGCCAATGTCAAAAACTCTGAAGACTTCCAGAGAGGGAAAAATCACTTTTTGTTTTCTTTAGTCATCTACAAGGCACTTAAAGCAGTTTTGAAAATCAAAGACTCTTCCCTAAGTCCTAAATTTGGATTTAGGAGCCTATCTTCAGATCATGCTTTTGAAAATGTTGACTGAAATATATATTTTATCTATCTTTTAAAGCAGTTTAGCATCTGAAAATAAACAGAAAAAGCCAAAACCATGTGACTGGCTGGTTTCCCATAGACTGGTATATGATCCTATTCAACAGGTAACACATTGGAATGGGTTAATATTATCATCAAACGTAGGGAGTAGGGTTGCCAGATGGTTTCAACAAAAATACCGGACACACTTGACATTATATCACAATCTACATTACATCTTATTTAGAAAATACCGGACATTTCTGTTTTCTCATTTATATTTTCTCAATTTGTTTCTCGAACAGAAAGCTAAAATACTGGACTGCCCGGTTCAAAACCGGACATCTGGCAACCCTATGGGGCAGGGGGCAAAATAAATAACTGTTTGCTTTTGCTTTTACACTAGTCCAAAATTATAATTAATAAGATTATTTTAAAAAAATAAGCACATTTAAAAATCATCTTGAATTACATTGAAAATCAGCCCTACTTTTTTCCTCAAAAGTCCAGCTGGACAAACAAAGAAGCCAATTAAAGACTCTACTGCCAATATAGCTAAGGGGAAAGCAGAAAGAGAACAGAACAAAAAGGTAACCTTGTCAAGAACTATTTGCATGGGTAACCTCAGATGGAAGACCAGGTCAACATTTATTGTTTCTAAAACACTGCAGCTTGCCAACTCTCCCTGCCCCCCCTTCTGTCCCATCTGCCCTCACTTTGGCTAACCTCTAAACTATGGCCCCAGTGCCACCACCCACACCATCTCCAACTACAACTTTCTCAACTAATTGCAATTACAAATTTTTGCCCCCATGGTTTCCTGCATTTAGAGGCTGTCAGTATTGTTGTCAGAAGTGTGTAATTGCTGTCTGAGGCCCTCACAACTGGCCTCTGCACTGATCTATACAACCACTCAATTCCACTGCTGTCAGAGTGCTGACACCCACTGCAGATAATGACACGGTGTCATCTCCCCAGCTCGTTTACCTGCCGGCCCTGCAAACAAATGGACACTGGCAGGGGAGAAAGGGAAGTGAGCAGCAGATACCATATTTATCATAATCACTATGATCCATGGTGGAGGAAAATCAATTTCTCTTAATCGAGTAGAGTGACTTATTAAGGGTTATGAGTCCTGGCTGGATAGCTGTACTGATTTGATTATATTGGGAGAGAAATTAGCAGCAAGCCTCCTACGCTGTCTTTCCTTTTGTCTTCTGACTCAGGGCTGTTATTAAATTATTAGCTTATGAGAGTCTTAGTAATCAGGTCATGCTTTGATCAGGAGGAGCAGTAGGAAACAGTGTGCTGAAGGTTTCAAAAGTGTTGACAGGTAGAGACGTGAACATTCACAATATGTCCATTGCAGTGGTTTTTGTTTATAATTGAAAGAGAACAGCAATCGCACATGGCTGCCACAAACACCCAGTCCTTCCAAAGAGGCTTCAGGATGGTGCTGATTCAACTCCCTTTCCGTTTCTAGGTTTAAGCCGGGAGTCCTCCACCAAAGAAAGGTTACATTTAATCACTCAGAGCATTAAATAAATGTGGCTGCAAATTAAAGCTGAGCCAATCGAGCTTGTGAGAAATGCTTTATTTAAGAGAAATCAATTGTATTTTCCTCAATTTAGGGTAGTCAAATCAATGGTAGAAAAACGAGCACTTCACAGTGCAGACTGGGGGCCTGTAGAAGCTGACAAACACAAAATGACAACATTCAATTTTTGTGGCCATTGTGTTGCATGGCTGGTGAGTGTAGTCAGTAAGGCCCTCCTTCTTTCTGCCTCTCCATCTCTGCGCTGGTGACGGGTAGGGGGACATAACGGGGCATATGCCTCGAACACTGTGGGCAGGAGGGCCAAGAGACTAGCCAGCAGCTAGCAGGGCCAGACCCTCTAGCCAGTCTAGAGGTTAGCAGGGAGGGCCTTCACCCACAGCACGAGTCCAGCCCCTCACCGGCAGTAATGGGGGAAGCAGAGCAACGCGGCCCCAACTCATTCTGCTCTACTGGCATGTTTCTTGGGGGAAGGGTGGGATTGCTCCCATACTCACCAGCAGCAAGTGGAGTGATGCTGCCAGGGGAACGGAGCAAGCTGGGGCCAGCAGTGGCTGCTGGTTAGTGCAGGGTGCCAGACCTCCACTGCCGGCACAAGATCTCTGGCCCCACTAGTCCTCCAGGCTGCAAAGGTTGGGAGAAGAGGTGAGGCGGGAGTGGAGCAAGGGCGGGGAAGAGGAGGGGAAAGGGCAGAGCAAGGGCAGGGAGCGGCAGGACCTGGAATGGAGAAGGATTGTCCCAGCCCTTACCCAAGCTAGGAACGGAGGTCACGGGACTGGTGGCCCCCTGTGTGTATCCTCAACAGTCGCCCCTGTATTTCTGTAATATTTTAGTGATGGGAAAAGCACTTAAGAGGTAGACATTGGAAGCAGAGATCCTCAATAGGTCTTCCTCCCTGATCAAAATGCAAGCTTTATTTTTAAGAAGTGGGCATCCTGAGTACCACTGACACCTGAAAATTAGATTTTGGAAGCTGCAAACAAAACAAAACTCAATAGGGAATCTGATTTTTTAATATACAAAGAAAAACTGTATGCGTGAAATATTCTTTCTGTAATGCTGCAAGATGCTGAACTCCTCCTGCAGACTGCTCAGCACCTTCAACAACAATTAGCTGAGCTGACAATACTCAGCCACGTCCATTAGTAGACCTGGACCATAGCGTGTGTGTCTTCTAAAGACACTGGGCCAGATCTTCAGTGATGTACATGGGCATAACCCGGTGATAAAAGCCCATTATTCTGTGTCAGCAGCTCTTCTCAGGCCTGACATACTCAGTACACCTAACACACTGTTGTTAGGATTTATACACAAACGATGTCATGTAATAGGTCACTGGAAAACTAATAACTCACTGATCATTAATATTCTTGTATAACGTATGTAAATGAACCCACAAAGGATTACATAGATGTGGTGTAATTACAACTAAAAGGTTGTAGGCATGCAAGCCTGAGCTGATAAATAGGATTATTTTTCCAGGCAAAGGAATGTAATTCCACCTGCTTGAATGTGTCTCCCATGTGTCTGCCTTGAGTGCAGAGGAGCTGACTCGATGACCTCTCAAGGTTCCTTCCGGTTCTAGTATTCTATGATCCTATGATTCTAAATTGAGCAAGATGTGACTAAAGACAAAGAAAAGCACATTTGCATGGCAGGCAAACAACCAGCAGGAGAACACAAAGGAAAAGAGACCATTTGACATTCTCAATGGGAGATGGTGACCTCACCCTCCAAAAACTTTCCAGCTTCTTGAACCAGGGCCATTGAATTTTGACAGATATACTTTTCAAAAGGTGCCCTGGACTGTAAAGAGAGGAGAAAGGAACCATAAACTTTTAACTTCAGGAGATAAAAAAAATCAGAGCCTTCGGAGGGAGGTTCACAGCAATTGCTGGAAAAGGAAGGTGGAGAGGAATCAACCTTGAACAAAGACTGTTTTGTTAGATATTAGCCATTAGAAAGTTTATTTTCTTTTGTTTGTTTGTAACGTGTTCTATCTTAATCCTATGTCTTTTGTTAAATAAACTTATTTTACTTATAAACCAACTAGAGTATTTACCCAGTATTGCTTGGGGACTTAACTCAACTTTTTTTTTTGTTTGTTTTTCTTCATTTAAATCGTTTTGGAGTGGGACTGAGATTAAGAGTCTCCCCTCAGGGAGAGAGGACAACCCCAGGTCTCTCTCACCACAGCAGCTTGGGGCCAGATGAGATGCACCTGTCCATGACCACTGCAGCTCCAGAGGGCACAGCTGGGGAAGGGATGCATGTCCCCCATCTGGGGGACAGACAGAGAGAAATGGGTTTTGCCCACAAAAGCTCATCATAGTATTGATATTTTTGTTAATCTCTAAGCCTATGACTACACAGCAGTGATATTTCAGAATAACTGACGCTATTCCAAAATAACAAAGAGCGTGTCTATACTGCAAGCCATTATTTTGAAATAATGGCAAGCTGGAGGACTTCGTACTCTGACTCCCGTAACCTTCATTTTACGAGGAGTAAGGGAAGTCGAAGGAAGGCTGTTCTTCCTTCAACATCTTGCTGTGTAGACAGCGCCAAAAGCTGAATAAAGTGATTTCGACTTAAGCTACGCAATTGACATAGCTCAAGTTGCTTAGCTTAATTTGATTTTTGCCCTGCTTTGTAAATGTTCCCTAAGGTGCCACAGGATTACTCGTCGTTTTTCGACAGACACACACAAACAGACAAACTCAAATATATAGTAGTCCTTTTCTCCACCTGACCCTTGCTGCCCCAATGGGGTTAGAGCTGTGCTGTTCCCTATCTCTTGCCCCTTGCTGCCCCCCTGTGGTCATTCTACAGTATAATTTTCCCTGCTACCAGAGCCCTCCCTTTATGAGAAAAAATCACATTCTAGGCACATCCCATTGTTCTGACACAACTAAACCTTGATGAAGTTATGATAAGAGGAAGCTGCAAATCAAATTGGGGTCCTAGCTCTTACTGTTTAGGAGGAGTTTTGAACAAACAGATAGACAAACACTCTCAAATATATTAAGATACTCACATGGAAACATGCCAGTTTGTCTAAATCAAGACACTGCCGTGTATTGTCTCATTAAAGGAGCAATGAACAATTTCTGTAAGTATGCCAGAAAAGGGTGGACACTGCAAGGAGATGTCTCTGGGAAACTTGGGAGCAGAGGTAACTGACAGTGAACCACAAGGCAAACTTTGTGCGGATAGAGTTCTCAAGAGTTTGCTGGCAAGGCAGACAAGCTGGGTTAACAGGGGAGATGTCCTACAGCTTAGCAGCAGGAAACCTCTCACTAGCTGAGGCTGAGAAGGGTACAAATAACAGAATTCTGGGAAACCTATGCTGACTGTCACACTGGCAGATGGTTTTGGAAAAATCTGCAACTGAAATATTGTTGAGGTCATTCTGCAAAAAGTAACTGGATAGTGGAAGCGAGGGTGTGACCTTGTCTATCTCACCTTTTGGTGTCAGGGCTATTAAGAGTTGCATGGTGGGCAACAACCCTTTATAGGGTCTAGATTGACCACCAAAGGGCCTAGGTTGACACCAAACACCAAATGTTTCAAATTGCTAAAGAAAGCTTCACACTCTGAAGGATAAACAACACTGAATTTAAAAGTCAAGGGTCACAAGAGATTTTGCAGCAAGTACCTTATAAATACTAGAATCTGTTAACACCCTATTAGGCTGATTCCTACATTTATCCTTCAGATGTACAGATAAAATATTTCTTTTGTACTCTAGCATCAATGAAGTTTTGTTTAAATCAATGACAGTAAACAAAATGTCCCATTTGATAATATTTGTCCTCAGAATAATTTAACTCTCAATGAAACAGTAGCTCTGTCAAACTGGTCTCCTAACACCTACTGTGATCATACATTTGAATCTGATACAAATTAACACAAGACAGCAAAAGGCCTGTTTTAATTAGAAAGGGTCAAAGCAACATTTACTTAAAAAAATTAACATTATTTTTTTTATTAGCCAATACTCACCGAGATGCATTCAGGTATCTCATCCCCATGTGCACAGAAATTAGAACTACAGAGTAGAACTACAGAGCATGTATATATGTATTACAATATTATTAATATTAGTATTTTCTGTGCAATGAATCAACAAAGAAAACAATTCTAATTTATAGAATAACTTGCAACAGGAACGTGAATTGAAATATTTCTGTATCTTTTAGAAAACGTTCATTTTTAATCACAGGCATATTTTTGAATGGGAGAGGTGGGGTGGTTGTTTTGATTTTTTAGGAAACATCTTCTAAATAAATCTGCAAACATGAAAAATGAATAAAATGTTAACCAACCAAAATGAGTTATTTTAGTATTTTTCTTGCAAAAACCTCTAGCAAGCAGCTGCAAAACTTATGTGTCACATATTTTCCTTTAAATCATCTTCCAATTGCATTTCAGAGAATGGACTGTGACAATGGTTTGAAGCTTTATTCCCCTCTATAGCTACAAGTCATCACAATACTGACTCTAATCAGTTTACTCTGCATCTGTCTGTCACAAATAACCTAGTAACAACTAAATGGATTGCCATAAATCTTTCAATTAGAATGCATAACTTTATTAGCACAATATTTTTGAACTGATTGCATTACTTTAAAAAAGAGCTTTCATTTACTCTGTCATTTGGGGGTCAAATGTGTTCAAAGGCTTGGAGCTGCATACATATGAACCCTTGCTTCAGCATTATAGTGGTCTCCAGAATTTTTATCTCTTAGCACCACAGTCTTACATGTAAGCCACAAAGGCATCCTTCAGAATTTGCTTTGCTCAACATTATAAAACTGATTGATGGTGTGGTGTGTAGTTCTGTAACTAAACATGACCAAGTTTCTTCATGTCACAGTAAGGTCATAGGTCATATCAGCACTTCTGTGGTAGTGTCATTTCTCATGTATCCTTATTATGCTTTGTCAAAATAGGATGTCATCAGATACAGTTTCCTAGGAAGTTTTATACCTAATTTTTGTCTAGGGGTTGTTGACAGTCTAAATACAGCAAAACGGTATGCAATTTGAAATCCATGCTAGGGCCACATCCCAGAAAAAGACTTCCTATGAAGCTGTATTCAATTGGCACAGTCATTGTGGCTTTAGGGAGATCTGTATCTTGTTTCATGAACTGGGAGAAAAATAAAATACCATTAGCACAATGAAAATTAGAATAGATTGTTTTATCCCATTACTTTCAGAAAGACTATTCCATTTGCTGACTGTCCTGATGTTGGTATTTTTCATAGCTCAAGCATACAGTTAAATATTGTTCCACAGAAAGTGAGATGTACTGACCAACTGATTTACATTATAAAGGCAAACACTTTAATAAATATGCATAATCATTTATATATACTATAGGTAGAGCAGCTATCAGTATTCTATAAAACTAAGTCTGAACTAGGGATGTTAAATATCGGTTAATTGAATAGTCGATTAACCTCATGAATTCTTATTGGTTACTCGGCTATTCTATAGTCCCCGGGGGTAGGGCTGGTAGCCAGTGTGCTCCGGACCCACTCCGAAGGAGCCTGCTGTCACACTGCGCAGCTACCTCTGTATCAGAAGCAGCAGTGTGGGGTGTCAGGCAGGAGCTGGTCCACATGAGGAGCCAGTGTGAAAACCAGCTCCCCTCGCAGACATGCTGCCTGTTCAGAGGTGGGACTGAGCTCCAGTTCCTGGCACAAGCCAGAACTGAGCCGGGGTTGTCTGCCCACCTGGCTCCTAATACACTTTAAATGCAGAGCTGCAGCAGGGGTAGGTCTCAGACCTGGCATGAGCCAGGACTGAGCTGGGCTGCTGGCCAGCCTGCTAAAAAATGTTCTGTTGGGAAGGGAGAATGCGTATAGTCTATAGCATTAACCTATAAGCTTTTGCTTTTCAGTTAATTGGTTACTCAACTACGCTATTACAACCCTAGGCTGAACAAGAATTTTCATTTAAGGGATCTTTTTTTTTTACTTCAGCATTTTATCCATTGTGGTTGACATTTGGATGGGGTTTCCCCCTCTTTCTTCAGAGTAGAAACAAATATTTGTTAGAAAGTGTTGGAAGGTTTGTAGGCAGTGCTAGTACTGTTTTCTCTGATTAGTAAGAAAGGAGAAAAAAATGTTTATATAATAGGAGAAGGTGCACGTACCGGGAGGCAGAAGTCTGAAGAAGTCCTGCCTTTTTTATTTTTTATACAAACACGGACAGATATGCACACATACAGGCTGCATATATGCAGTACAGGGAGGTCTACTGATGCTAGCAAATAGCTGAACATGATGAGGATGTTGTGAAGACTAGACTTAACAGGGTTCGAAAAAGAGCTAGATAGATTCCTAGAGGTTAGGTCCATCAATGGCTATTAGCCAGGATGGGTAGGAATGGTGTCCCTAGCCTCTGTTTGTCTGGAAATGGATGACAGGGGAGGGATCACGTGATGATTACCTGTTGTGTTCACTCTCTCTGGGGCATGTGGCATTGGCCACTGTCGGCAGACAGGATACTGGGCTGGATGGACCTTTGGTCTGACCCACTATGGCCGTTCTTATGTTATGTTATGAAATTTGTGTCATTTTTATTTGCTTTAATGTAGGAAGACAAAAACAGACAGACAGACAGATCTATAATACAATGTAGCACCATGAAGTCAAGAAATAACAAAAGTAAGGGTGCCTTGTGCTATTTTACACACTGTATTTTTATGTGTATGCAGTACACAACAGTCTTATATGACACGGTCACATACTACTTTTTCTACACAATCTCTGTGAACTCAGAGACTGTACCAAAGTTCATTAATTTAAGTGTGCCCTGGATTAGGCCCTGAATTTTCATGTTGGAAACGGCTATTTTTCCAACAAATCCTGAGTTACGGCCACCCTGCAATTGCATTCTTCTGAAAGTAAATAGAAAGAACAGAGGGGTTTTTCCGGAGTTGGCAATCCTCTTTCTACGAGGAGGACGCCTTTTTCCAAAAGATGCCCTGGTGGCCATTCCGCCCATAGTAATCACAGCTTAAATGTGAAATAGCGTCCATTCAGTGTGGATGCTATCTTCCCAAAAAAGCAGATCGCTTTTTCGATGTGCTTTTGTGTGTGGACGCTCTCTTTCGGAAGACGTTTTTTTGGAAGATCTCTTCCAAAAAAAGTTCTTCCGAAAGAAGCCTGCAGTCTAGACATAGCCAGAATGAGGATGGACTACGTAGAGAATCTGGAATCCAAAGCACCTCTGTCCCATTAAGTGTGTGCTATGTACCAAATGATGCATGTGCCTGTAACACCCATTCCTTAATGGATGAAGAAGTTGCGCATTGCTTGAGGAGTAGGCCTGGGGGAGGAAGAATACTCTTAAGACAACAGAGTAGGCAGCAAGAAAACTGAATTATTTTTGTGCCTCTGTCACTGACACACATACTCTCTCTCTGTCTCTCAGGCATTTGTGATTTTGAATCACTTATCTTTTCACTGACCAAAATATGGGTCCTTCATGTAATTTTAGACTATACTGTAACACACGTACAAGGGCACACTTAACGTTTCAGAGGAAGCCTTATCTTTGTTATTTCCTCACTACTTCACTTTACAACCTTAATGATCTTTTAATGTATTTTTCTAATAGTGTGTGAGTGTATGTATATATTATGAAAACAGGAATAATCAGCAGATAAATTGATCCCTGGTGTAAAGACACTAAAAAAAACCCCCTGAACTACAATATTAAACCAGAGATGAGTGTTCTCTATTTTATCTTCTGTTAATCCATTTCACAAGCTGTACATTCAAAAGGACAGGCTGCTTGTTAAACTTTACCCTGCACTACTGTTGGAATAACCAAAGATCACTTTATTTAGCCTGGTTTATCTTTCCATACACGTCTCTTTTACAGCAGTTATCTAGGAAATCATCTTAAATAGATTGTATAGCCTAAGATTAACCAACCTTATTTGATTCAGTAATAAAGCTGTGCATCAGCAAAATAGTTATGAAGGTTATATTGAGGTTTCTGTTCCATACACTGCTTATCATCTTTCCCCACTAGAACCCTGTAATAGATCTAAAATCAATATTCATGTCAAGTCTTAAAATCAGTATTTTACCCTTAAAAGCAGCTCCACAGGGCCTCATAAAGAATCAAGTGGCTAAATTTCTTTTAAAACTAGTGAATTACAGAGATAGGCCAATTTATTCATTACCAAACTGCTCAAAGTTTAGGTTCTTGATGCAACACTTGATTTTCTGCTGCTGATTCCTCTCCAATCGGCTTTAATAATAAAGTTACACAGTTCTGAGCAAGCAATTTCCTCTGGCTACTGAAGGAGGCCACCATAAGCAGTTTCCATATTTGTCTGTGAAGCACATAAAGATTGCAAAAAATAAAAGCTTGTATTAGCCATGGGGCAGTAAGGTGGGAGGTGTGTAAAGAAAAAAGAAAATATAGGCCATCCACTTTCAATTTTAAATCTATCAGACATGGTTTGTGACATTATGTCACAGGACTGTTGTGCTGTCAAGATGAAAGAGCACAAGACAAAATTGTTTTAATACTTGAATGCTTGTAATGTTACCAAAATGCAGTGTACTATATATAGCAGAACAAATCCTTCAGTTAGTATGGTACAACAGCTTTTCATGCTGCCAGCATAAATGTTACATTCAATTCTGAAAAAGCCATCTAAGTAGCAAATTCATTATTCTTCCCACTAAATGGTACAAACGCCACTGAAATAAAATCAAGTGTACTGCGCCAATTTACACCACTTGAGGATCCTGGACCATTCATTTTAAGACTACTGCAACAACCCTATGATTAACATTTTTAGACACATTATCTTTGGAGTTTACCCATGCAGATTAAAAAGAAGTTATGTATTTTTCCATGACCACTATCTCTCTTCTTCACTGAGATTTTTACAGGGACAAATCTAGATGTGGAGTAATTTGTGCATAATAAAGGTTACAAACAGATTCCAATTACTTCCTCAGTTCTCACCGACCCTACAACTGGAATGTTAGCAAAACTAAGCCAACCTGCCTACAGTATTACATAGCACATCTCTATCTAAGGCATGGATTTGGGGGGCAGTTGTTAAAGAAAACACACATAAATAAGTATGTTTTTCTTTAATTTAATTCTCCTTTTAATTAAAGCTACTACTTTTCCCATGCGATTGTGTGCTTTAAAAAGCTTTTTTTAACTCAAGACCACAGAACTGTGAATATGTGAAGTACTTAGTGTACCCTAAACACCTCATTAGATTGAGCTGCATTATTCTTATCTACTGAGATGGAAAACTAAGAATATTAATATGGCAGGTTTGACATCACAACAATTGATGCAAATTCTAGGGTCTAACTTGATAATTTCTGAGTGCTTCCTCCAGTGAAAGAGCAGAACTATTCTCATACTGTAAGTGTACGTGTATTAACCTGACCTCAAATTTGTAGCAAGGAACTCTGACAAAGAGCTAGAACACCATTGCTAAATTTAAAGCTTACCTGTCAATAGGAAGACTTACAGGGTTTTTTTTTTTTTTTTTTTAAATCATCAGAAATAATGGGGTTGATTATAAGTTAGACTAGATTACAAAGGGACATGTCAACTCAAAAGCAATTTCAAACCTGAGTTAAAAGTAGGTTTCAGGTATTACATGGGCTCCTGAATGCCTCCAGATTATTATTCTAAAAGGGCAAAAATATTTTCCCAGTTTTTTCCCCTCTTAATACATTAAAGACAAAAACTAAAACAATAAAACAAACATAAAAACAGGGGAAACTAGCCCTGCTCCTGCAAACACTTACAAATGTAACTTTATGCACGTGAATATTCCTGCTGAGTTAAACGGATTATTCATATCCATTAATTTACTCATGCAAATGATGGTCAGATCATAATTAATGGTTTGATTCAACTCACATTTATGCCAGTGGGAACAGGATTTATTTTATCTAAGTTATTTATTTATTTGGCACCTATTACCATAGTACCAGAGCATCTCACAATCTCCAATGTCCCAGTATCCTTCTAAGGTCAGGTATTATTGTCTCTATTTAATAGACTGAGAACTAAAGCATAGAGAGCCCATAGTTGCACAAAAACACTCTGAAAGAGCAAGAAATTGAAAGAGCAAAATGTTTCTGATTAGGTAGAGCCCTAATCACTGGCTCATTCTTCCTTGTGAAGGAGTGATAGTGATATAGCTATAGCTATAGCTATAGATAGGGCTCGCCGAACCGCGGCGAGCCCCGCTCGCCAGCCGCGTTGTCCGGCAATCTGCGCATGCGCAGATCGTTCTGCGCATGCGCAGATCGCCCGAACCCGGCTCTTCCGGGTATAATTTGTCAAGCCCTGGATATAGATATAGATATAGATATAGTTCCCCAATGTGATGTTAAATGCATAGAGTTAACAGACTGGGGAAGAATGAGAAAATCCTTGTTTCTACAATCTGTTTTTTTTTATAGTAATCTTAGGTTTCATTTTTAACAATTGTCAGATCAAATTAAGACCAAGTGTGATTTTTAAGTTGATGGCAATTCCTTTAAAAACATAATATCTTCTAAAATGTCCACTGGCTCCAGATAGCAGAATCAAAGTACATCTCAGTGCTAACTTTTATTTTAATGCTAGCAATGAAATTTTAGTTAAGTGCTCTACAAATTCAATCATTTCACCTCCTCCCAAAGCTTCATTCCCCTTTGGCTGTAGGTGACATTAAAGGTTTCAAATGTCATACTAGTAGATGGCTCAGAATTAAATGATATCTCGTATGGAAGTGCTAAAGTAAATGGCTCTCCAATGCTGATGGTGGCTATTTAGTATTTCTAAGACAAAGGAAATATGTGTCAAGATTGTCCATGAGAAAATGGACTACAGATCTGACAGAAATACGATATTTTTAAAAATAAAATGGCTGTTTCAGCCAAACATAACTACATTAATCCTACCAGACGCTAGAAGTTGCCCCATCTACTAAGGAAAAGTCAAAACACTACTGATATACGTCTATCAAGACGTAGAGGCCTATTTACCTGTTTGGTGTAAAGTCACACTTTCCTTAAAAAATCTTTCCTATCAACTTAATTGACTAAGATAAAGTAAATTGCAATCCCTGCCCTATTTATGTTTGTACAATGGCTTAGACCCCTCGATCCTACTGTAACATAAATAGTAACAATAATAAATGAATCTGGAATCTAGTATTTACAGAATCCACCTCAGCTATTTTATCATTATAATCGCATCTTTCAGGTTGACATACCAAGCAAGCATTGAATCAATTAGCTTCATAATATACTTGAAGGGGACGAAACAATAAATGAACCCAACAAGAACAAAATAGCTATTGCAACATGTAAATTCCTTTTCTGGCCATCTTAAATTTTATTTTCCTGAATTACTTGCTGCTTGAAAATCTTTTAAACTCTACTGAAGTTGTTTCTAACTTATGTGTTTTTTTCTCTTTATCTTTTCTACTATGTGACATTTATTTAGCTTCTTTGTGTGTGCAAAAAAATTACAAAATAAGGTCTCAGACCTGCTTGTGAACAACCTTACACATACAGGTAAATCCACTGAAATCAAAATGAGTATTACATGGTTTAAGTGAAGTAAACTTGTGTTTGCAGGATAGGACTTTGATGGTGCAGATTTTTGTCACATACATATTCCATGTCTGTGCATGTATATGCAGCAAATGTCTTAAAATGTAATCACAATTGGGACCCTGTGGTACAAAAACACCTGGACCTAGCTGTGATATTTATTATTTAGGTCTGATTTTTCAGCTGCTTTCATAAAACTTCTCGACAACTCAGTGAAGAGATGAATGGCATACCAGATATATCATCTGCAAATAGTTCCTGAGAGAAAATAATATATTGGTAAGAGAAAAGCAAGTCAGCACTAAGGCTCTTAAGAGGCGGGTAAATGACTAATCGTTCAGTCAATACAACTACACAATTACTCAATAAGGGGAAGGTGCTCCATCCCGGCTCACGCCGGTCCAGGAGCTATGCCCGCTGTAGCTCTGTAATTTAAATGTAGTAGGAGCTAGGGATGTTAAATTTTGATTAACTAACTAATTGAATAGACAATGGGATTTCCATCGACTATTTGATAAGGACTAGTGCAGTGTTCAAGAAACGACAGGCTCCATGTGGCGTTTCAATCTTTGAAATGCACAAGAGCCCCAGCAGTGTCCCCTGCTGGCCCCCGGGCTCCATGCGGCGCTTCCACTTTGAAATCTACAAGAGCCCCAGTGGGGACTCTTGTACATTTCAAAGTTGGAATGCCACCGCTGCGCCCCTGCCCCGTCCCATGGAGCTGGAGGGAACTGGCTTTTAAGCTGACTTCCCCTAGCACCCCGCTCTTCCCCCCCTTTGCTGCCTCTTTCTAACAGAGGCAGCAAGTGGGGGGGAAGCAACTAGTTGACTAGTGTGTTGACTAGTTGATTAGTTGCTTACATCCCTAGTAGGAGTCGGCACACAGGCAAGCACCCAGCTCCTACAACATTTAAACAGCAGAGTTGCAGCAGGGGTAGGTCCTGGACCGGCACAAGCCAGGACAGAGCCACAGCAGTCCCAGCTCGTGCCAGGTCCAGCAGCCCCTGTTCATGGTGGCCTGGCCTGCCTGCGGGCAGAGGCTCATACAGAGGCAGGGCAGGGGTGGGGCAGAAGTGAGTAGTCGAGTACTCGACTACTCGCTTATATCCCTAGATGGCGCACTCATATTACACCTTTCTGTGTAGCTGTTACCTATCTAATGACTTACTGGGTTCCATTTCAGAATAAGTAACTATAGTGAAGAGTTAATTTCTTATTCCATTAGTGAAAGATCATTACACGTGACAACATGTTCTGAAAAACTATACCTCTTGTCCTGTCATTACCCAGATTACAATGTATGCATCCAGGAATTGATAGCTATTCACATCCAAGTACCTGTGAAGGGATTTATGCAGTACCAGACAAATCCAGGAAATTCAAAATTATAAGAAAAACAGCATCCTGAACTCTTTTAATTGAGTGCAACTACACCGTTTCAGAGCCCTCAAAATCAAGTTGTATACCTAACAAATTCAGAAGAATTTTAATATGTTTAGTTAAAAATGCAAGAAGGACAAGCCCATTGAAAAAGAGAACATTTCTATTCCATATTAACTGTTCAGAGCTGACAATCATGTACAGATTAGACAATAAATAATGCCAATACTATATTAGAAATAGAAGTGGGGCCAATAACACCCGATGAAATTAAAACAGCCATCAAAGGCCTCAAACAGGAAAAAAAGTCCTGGGTTGACAGATCCAAGAAGACGTACCAAAGGCTGGAGGTGAAATTCTGATTGAGACATTAACAGAACCCTGTAATGAAATATGCTGTCCTTCTGGCACAGCAGGAAAAAGAGTGATCTTTTTAAGTGCACGAACTGAAGAGGTATTGTACTGCTATCAATCCCAGGCAAAGGATTGGCTATCATTACACTGAACAGAATGAAGAAGACAGGGATCAAATTTTACAAGAACAGGTTGAGTTCTAGGTGGATCATGTTGTGAACAGATACTCTTTGACAGATCAGGAAAATGCTACTGCAAAATCCATCTTAACCAACTTAACTATCTTAACCGCCGACCCCACCCCTCCCCGACCCGTCACAGCCCCCTGCCGGAGTACCTCCTGATACTCCAGCATATCTGATAATCCGGCACCCCCTGGGTCCCAAAGGTGCCGGATTATCGGGAAGTCTACTGTAGATGCACAGTAAGATGGAATACAGGCCTGGGTAAATTTGATACCGTACCTTAAGTTAGACAAGGATGTGAGTTATCACCAATCCTCTTTGCCTTAGCAACAGACTGTCTGATGAATCAAGCAAACACCATTTTACACCATGGATGGTGTAAAATGGACTAGCAAAGGCAAGTTCAATAACTTAGGGTTGCCAATAAAGTTGCCAATAACACTATTTTCTAATTTTAAGTGCAACAGATTGCCCTTGCATTAGAAGTAGAACCAAAAGCAGCTAAAATTGTACCAACAATGCAGAGAAAGCCAAGATGGTTAAGGTAGGAAAAGTGTACAGGAGTGGGAAGAAAACCGAACAAGTATCAGAGTTCTAGTAACTGGGGAAAGTGATGACATTTGAAGGTGGCAGGGACAAAACATTCATATGAGATTAGGGAAATCACTGTCAGTGTGACCTTCCAAAGGTCAGACTATAACATGCAATTGTACTGAATGTACTGCTGTATGACCAAGAGACTTGGCTAAAGATACTGGCTAACAAAAAGAGTTTGGAAGCTGCCCATCACAGATGGCTGAAGAAGATACTACATGTTCCATGGCAAAAGAACAAATGCCAGAGGAAGAGACCTGACTGAGCAAGACAAGTTAGAAAACATCAAATAGAAAGGCACAGTGCTGTAGAAGTGGTTCACTATTCTGTGTCAGTAACTCTTGTCAGGACTGACATACTAATTAAACCCATTTCACTATGGTTATAACCTATAACTAAAAAGTGCCATGCAATATGTTGTTGGAAAACCAACTCAATGATCATTAATATTCTTGAGTGATGTACATATAAAAAGTGTATTACGAGTTATGATACATCCTGCAATTATGCCAGGCATGTCGAGGCAGTTGGTAAAAAGATCTGCCCTAAAAAAAGGAATGTATATTTCTTCTTTAACCCGTTCAGTCATCAAGAAGGGCTAGA
This sequence comes from Rafetus swinhoei, assembly GCA_019425775.1. Taxonomy (NCBI): domain Eukaryota; kingdom Metazoa; phylum Chordata; order Testudines; family Trionychidae; genus Rafetus; species Rafetus swinhoei. Next base: position 179,576,117 of record CM033437.1, on the reverse strand, counting down.
GAGTGTCCATTTACAGATTAGGGAAGCAAAGCTAGCTGGAGAGGAGAATAAAGTTTCTGAGCTATAAAGATGGGAGTGTAAAGCAACTGAATCATCTGACTGCATACCATCATACTGTACTATAACAGTTTATCGAGAGAAGAGTTTTATGAAAGCTAATGACACGCTGGCGATTAATATGACTGTAGAGTATATGCATTGACACAATACTAGAAATTATGGATACTCTCTGATATTAGGCTTCACAGTCTGTGTCCAAACAAAGGAAGAAACAGGCCTCTCCCAGACAGGACAGCTATTTACCAGTCTCCTGCACAGATTAAGCATGGTGGAATAAAAACAAGGAAACTCCACTTAGTTCAGGAAAGTATCAGACCACAGGGCAGAGCATAAATAGACTGGGTTCTGGTGCCAATCAATGGTGACATACAGGATTCCAGAGAAACAGTGAGATGACTTACTGCTTATATAAATAAAATAGCTTAAATTCAAATATATCAGTTTACCAATTTTACAGTATAAAAGTCAATAAAGAAAAATACCAGTCAATTATACACATCCTCGTACATAAAAGTCCTGTTAATCAATGTTAATGTTAGTGTGGACAACTAACCTTCTTTAATTCTAAAATTCCCATTTAGTTTCTTTAGACATTCTAGAAAAAAAATTAAAATACTCGTGAACTACAGCTGATTCTCTCTATTGACCCCTATGTACTATTCTCTAATCAACTCTAATGGGGCTTGCAACCCCAGAAAAAGCTAATGGCCTTCTAGTTGTTGTGACATCTGCCCTATTAATTTTGAACAAAATGTTTCCAATATCCAGATCCTTGATCACACAGGTAGCTGAGCATGTTATTGTCCAGGCAAATGTGTTATGAATTCTCAGATGATTGACTGCACTAAGGCCAGATGTCAGAGGTGCTGAAACTGATAATCCATCAGTAATTTTCTATCTGCCGCAATAGCTCTGACCCATTGAACTAAATAAATATGTTTAATCACCAACTGGTCAACTTATCAAAAAGTGCCAGAAGGTAACAGTAGATCTTGACAAACAGAAGATAAACATTGCCTGAACCATTGCCACAAGCAGGAAAGTAAAAGTATACCTTATCTCAGCATCTTGTTTAGAAACAGACTCAGGGTGAAATCATACTAAGAAAAACAAATTTTCACAGTTTCACGCAGCCCCTCTCTCTCCTGAGCTGCTGCCTCTGTATCAGAGATAGCAGTGCAAGGGGGGAAGGTGGGTTTGTGGGGAGCGAGTTTTTAAGCAGGCTCCCCACAAGCACCATCTCCTGGGGAGCTGCCTGCCCCCCACTGCTGCTGCCTCTGATAAAGAGGCAGAAGTGCGGTGGGGGGGCTAGTGTGTAATAGATACAGCTCCTCCCCACCATCTAACAAATATAGTCTGTTACAGAGGCAACAGCATGAGGGGGCAGGCAGGAGTCAGTATGTTCGGGAAACAGCTTTTAAGCCGGCTTCCCATGCATACTGGCTCCCACAGAGCCACCTCCCACTCCTTGCCCAGATCTGGCAGCAGCGCGGGGAAAAGGGGGCAGGCAGCTCCTTGTGAGCTGGTGCACACAGGGAGACGGCTTACCAAAATAAACACATTTTAACATCCCTAATCTGGAATGTCATGATCATTTTCTATGGAATGTCTTACATGAAATAATCAGAACGTAAGCAAATAAGATTATCTTTTTATATTAAAAAAGTCCAATTATTTTCTGAGGAAAGCAAAGCTGAAGTAGTGCACAGCACAAGCCAAGGGCCTGATTGCTTAGTGTTACTTTTGGTCCTTGCACCTTTTTGGATGAAGCCTTAAATAATGTATATTACCTATTACTGGGCTACATGTGCTACCAGCTATGTGACTAAAAAGGAATGGCAGGCAAAGCCTCACAGATATCACGTGAGTCTTATATAAACTCTTCCTGAAGTCTGAAAAACAATCACACAGAGAAAACAGTACTTCCTCTAGATGTATCTGGTAAAGTGACCTAGCTCCCCCACACTAGGTTATTAGTCTCTCACTTTGTTGCTGTCCAGGGCTGGCAGTCATGACAGAAAGCTCTTGAACTTGTTTATTCACACTTGTTTAATCCTGTTTCCACACACTGCCTCACAGTCTGTGGGGCTAAGAAGATGGATGAGGAGAGCAGGGCCATGAGGGGGTCGGGGTCATGATGTCACTGGATCTCATTAACTACATCACTCACCACACCAGTCACTCCAGAGGTCACCTCAGCTGAGGACTCTGGGATAGGTGATGGAAAAATGGCTGGCAGATATGCACACATTTTATTTTTGCAGCTGATGCTACATATGGAAATAAGTAAAGTCACTGATACTGGCCTTAAGCTCCAAAAGATGTCGGGCTATTGGGTGACAGAAATATATAAACATTTTCTGACAGATACCACAGCAAAAGCCAGAGAAGATCACTAAATCAGAAAAATCATGATCAAGATGTATAAAGAAAACTTACACATCTTATTCTGAAATTAAATTGAGCTCACTGTGTTCTCAACAAGAAATTGCATCTTAATTTAGAAGATTGAAAATCACATGAGCATTCCTTTCAGGGTCTAGAGCCTGAGAACCTTTAAGGGTATAAATAGTAATTTATGCAGAATTTATATATTGTAAAGTGTGCTGTAAAATAACACTGCCCATGTTTCATTATAACTTGAGGATATATTTTTCTCATAATATTGGCAAATAAGTATACTTGAATTATAAATGGTATTTTCAGAAGTGTTGTGTAGCTTATTTGCGCAGCAATTCACTGTTTCACAATTAAAATTTCACTTCAAATAAAAGCTTCAAAAAGTTACCTCATTCTGATCTTGTTTTCTCCAACTTTACATCGGCAGAGACACTCCCAATGTACACAAGCGTGAGCAAGATCAGAGCAAGATCAATAATCAATAATTCTACTCATAATAATGTAAAATCTAGGGCTCCACACTATTCATTCCCGAAGGTGCATATGGGCATTTATAACAGAAACTATTTGTCTGAGTTTTTTTAGACAAGTTATCTGTAAGGTATGGTTTACATTGAATATCCCACTGAAAAAGAGAAAAAGTCTCACCTTTGCCACAAGATGACTATGACCAGAATTTACACAATTACTTAATTCCTTGTAAAAGACATAAAATTTAAGGGAAAAGTATATTTCACCCAATGTCTTGGCAACTGTATGTTGCCAGAAAATGTACACTGAGAGTATGAAGAAGTGAAGAGAGATTTTTTTTGTTATGTTTTTAATGGCAGGGTTGAAAGAGAAAAGAGCAAAAAGACAGATGGTCCTGTTGAGACCTGTCTTCAATTCCTGGCTCTGCAACGACTTCCTGTGTGACTTTGGACAGATCATTAAGTCTCTCTGAGTCTGACCTGTACAATAGGGATAATAGTACTTCCCTGTCCTTATAACACCCTTTCAGCTAATCTTACTAAACGTTTCTGAGATGTTAAAATATGCCAATGATGAGATCCACATAGAAACACAGAAAGAAAGAGGAATCACTTCAACTCAGAGCAGGTGTCCTACTGATGGCAGTTGAAAAAGAGTGCAAAGTGAACATTTCTTTTTTTTTTTTTAAATTTCAACTCATGTCTCTCAAGCTCTACCTATTGAAATTGGGACAGAAGGAACATCTTTCCTAGGAGGCCCTTCAATTTCTGAATTATCTCACCAACTTCTAGTTAGTATCCTGATTGGTATGGCACAGATATTGTTTTCCATTACCAGTTTGTTCACTTTTACTATGAGAAAACAAAGATTCCATGTGTTTTCTACAGAACACAAAAATAAAATACACCATTTCTAAACTCTGCATAAAAAAGACTTTTTGCCCCCTGAAGATGGTCTCTCTGATAAAGATGGAGAAAGTGTTTCAGGGATAATTAAGAGTAACAACCTTTCACCCAGAGCTGGCCCAAGGTACAGGCCAGCCAGGCTGGGCGGGGGCGGCTCGCGCATGCTCCGCACGGCCGGGGTGGTGCCACGCATGCGTCGGGCGCCTGGGGGTGGGGCCACGCATGCATCACATTCCTGGGGGCAGCACCGCGTTCCCGGGGCCCAGGGTGCGTGAATGGCTCGGGCAGGCCCTGCTTTCACCTAAAATCAGAGGCTTTTACCCATTATTTTTCACAATCTCTGTATTTCCCTGATTCCAGCCAGGAAGAGACATAGAAGTGCTAAAACACTTTAATGGATTTTTCTTGTGCACTTCCACCCTCTTGAAAGAATTAGATATAAGTGAAAATCTCACCAGCAAGTTTTACATGTAAGATTTCAAATCCAGTTTTAGAGATACAATAAGTTAAGATAGTTTGAATAGGACTAAACTGAAAGCCAATCAGCTGAGTGCTTATCTAACCAGGAGTAAATCTCATTTAAGGTTAAACCAATGCTTTAATGATGCTTACTACATTAAAAGTAAGCATCATTGGGAAACTATCTAAACTGAAGTAAAACACGTTCTGAATTTTCATTCAAATTTCAAACCAAATCTTTCTGAAAATTTGAAAAGGCATTTACTTTGTTTGTACCGACTTCCACTTCGATGCATCCTGGTTTCTGCTACAATTGGGGCAAGCTCTAACATCCAACAGTCTTTCCTAATATGACTGCAGACCTTTCCCCTTCCCCAAAACTAGCACATTTAGCTACATTCAAAACCTTTGTGCACTCATCCATACCAAAACTTTGCAGTTTCATTCATCAGCATAAAACAACCTGGCTATTCAAAACTATTAATACTTTAAATTTGCCAGTAATTTATATTTGTTGTCAGAAAAAATTTTAAGGCTACCTCAAGGATGCCGCTATTGCATTTCTTTACGGTTGCCAGGTGTCCGGTTTTGAACCGGACAGTCCAATATTTGAGCTTTCTGTTCAGGAAACAAATTGAGAAAATATAAATGAGAAAATATAAATGTCTGGTATTTTCTAAATAAGATATAATGTAGATTGTGATGTAATGTCAAGTGTGTCCGGTATTTTTGTTGAAACCATCTGACAACCCTATATTTCTTTGATATAAAATGAAAGGCTGGGAAAATGTGCGGATCATAGCTGGAGATGTGGTTACTAATACATTTTCACTCTGAGCTGTTTAAGTCTTTGAATTGCAGGTCCGAGGCTTTAAACTGGTAACGGAAGAAGAATGAGAACCACCGGAGTCATGGTCTCTGATGGCTCCGCCCACTGAGAGGACAAACCCTCATATTCTCTACTAGCTGAAAAATCTGTATTTCTTCAATATTTAATACTATACCGCGTGATTTAAAAAAAAAAAAATAAACAAACAAAAAACAGATACTATTCCAAATGGAATAGGGCTGTTTCCCAGGTAGCTGAAAGACATTGCCAGTCCCTCACGATAAGGCCACTATCTCTACCTAGGCAAGACTATTAGGGAAGAGCCCAGCAGACCCACAAGAATTCATACCATTTGTACATCATTACAGGTATTTGTGGTGAAACAAAATAACAATGTAACTTGCATTTAGGGCTGAAAAGAAAAGAATCTTACAATTTTGTTGAAGAGTGAGTCGATATCAAGTGAAGAACACTCTCCCCACACAGAAAAAAGTAACACCACAAGCAGAAGTAAACCTGTGTGATCACACAAAGATGTAAAACAGATACCCGTGTACTGGAAAATAGGTCCTCTCATTGGACAATCTGATAAAATCTGATGGCTCATCCAATCAAAACCACTAATGGAATGAAATGGCTCTCATTATCAAAAGCCAAGCTGAAGTTTTAATGCCTGGAGACTAGAAAAATGAAACATAGGACTTTGTGAATGAAGATAGAAGAGGTGAGCGTTAACAATGAAAAGGAAGAATGATAAGATTCTAGTTTCTATGAACAAATAAGGTGATTATTTGAATGCAAGCTTATTAATGTTTAACATCCACCAACTCTGCCCCAATGATTTCTGTTAATTAGCAGCGTAATGCACTTTGCTAGCATTTAGATCATGTAGTGTTTGCAAATGAAAGGTCTAGAGTGTTGCTTCAAATGAATTTTTTTATCAGATTTGATATCACAAAGTAGTACAACATGTCTGAGGCATATCCCAACAATAGCCAGCATTTCAATTAATATTCAAATGGCACTTATAGTTTTCTCAGCAAAGGGAGCAGAGGTGTGGAAATGCAAATGTGTTAAATAATTTGATGTTACAGCGTTATCTAGATCTGCTGTGTTATTTCCTGGACTGACTAAAATTAGAAAAATGTCAAGCACAGAAGGAGTACACAAAACACAGACTAACAGAAGATCACCCCACACAGACTGGGAGGTATTTTAAAGAAAATAATACATGAGTCATTGGCAGTTGCTTAGCTTTCAACCTTTTATCAGGTAGACTGTTCTGAAATTATATAAACAGGAGGCTTGATAAAATCAAAGGCAAGGGAAAGAAGGAAGCCTCAAAATCAAACAAAATGATGTTCAAGAGATTATTAAAAAGCAGAATCAGATCAGCAGCTTTGCAAAGTAGTTTCCAAAATGAAATGTCAGCTTTTTCTTTGTGCAAGAGAAAGGAATGGGCACTGAGGAGAATCATTTCAGAGGGGAAACTAGATATCCTAAAGAAATTTGCTTTGCCCTTAGCATTTTTGGATGTAAGAAACCAATAGTCTATCCAAGATGTGGAGCGTGGTGGTGAAGATCAGCCCCTTATGATGGGTGCCTTGGAAGGGAGAATGGAGATGAAATGAGGGAAATATCAAGGAGACTAGAAATGAAGACTTTTTTTTGTTTGGGTGTTCTCAAAACTTTCATAGATACAGGCCCCATTTAGTCATATTCTAGCCAAGAGTGGCAGGATCATTGCTAACATTTTAAGTCCTGAATCTGCAACGTACGTAGGGTTGCCAGGTGTCCAGTGTTCACCCGGACAGCCCGGTGTTTGCAGGCTCCATCCGGTGAAAAAAAAACCAGACCATACCGGACATGTAAAATGTCCGGTATTTCCTGTTTCCCTCGGACGGAAGCCCGGCAGGGACAATTTTCCCCTGCCGCATCTGGTGGGGGTGGGGGAGTGAGGAGCACAGCAGAGTCATAACGAAGGGGGGCAGGAGGGGCCACTTGCTGGGCGCCACACTAGGGGGGCACCGGGCTGGGGTGGGAGCGGAGTGTATGCTGTTCTGGCCCACGTGACCAGCAGAGACCCGGGAGCTGGCTACGTGATGCCTCCCCTCTACACAATGTGAGCCGAGGCAGCTGGGCCGGGCGGCAGGAGCAGTGACTTTAAAAGTAAGATTAACTTACCCAGCCATCCCGTTCCTCCGGTGCCTGGCTCTGCGGGTGCGGGGGGAGGAAGAGATTTGATTGGGGCAGGATGCTCCCAGCATTGGGGATGCCTGGCTCATTGGAAGGGGTGAGTGCACTGGGATGGGGGACACTGCGGGGGGCCTGGCTCAGAGGCAGGGGTGAGTTCATTGGGATGGGGGACACTGCAGGTGGCCTGGGTCTGAGGCAAGGGTAAATGCATTGGGATGGGGGGGGGCGCTAGGGGGAGGGGTGGGTGTACTGTGGGTTAGTGTGTGGCCCCAAACTGGAGGAAGTGGTACAACTTTTGCTTAACAACTTTGGTCCCCTCCCTTTTTTTTTTCCTTTTTTGCTTAACAATTTTGGTCTCCTGCCCTTTTTTTTCCCTCAACAGAATTTTTTCCCGGTGGTTTTTTGTTTTTTTGGGGGGAAGGGTGTTCAGTATTTTTTGTTAAACCATCTGGCAACCCTAGCAACTTGGTTCGGATTCCCATGTGAGAATGGGAATTGGAGCTAAGGTACACTGACCCACACAAACCCGGTTGAAGGATCAGGACTTTAATCGTTAAAAGATACTCGGAAACAGAATGCCTTTCTTTCCTCAGTATAGTTACTTGTTTTTTACACATTCTGAAATAGGGAGCTATGGCAAACTATTTGAATCAGATAGTGAGAGATGTGGTAACCACAAAAGGTGACGTTTGGAAAAGTACTGAAAAAAGTCCACGTGTCGGAACTTACCCTGGTCTCATAGGTTGGATATTTAGTGAGAACAGGAGTGCCATTTCCACTTATCCTGACTGCAGCCAAGTAGAAAACAGCACAAGCAAAGCCTCTCTCTCTGTAGTTCTGCTCCTACTCCTAGGAGACTAGAGTGTGACCTATATATACATGTAGCGCCCCTCTCCACCTGGTTACCTTCTGTAAAGCCAATCTCCTTACAGGTTTTGATGGATAGGTCTGGGTTCTTCTGGATCCCGCCACCCACTCAACTTTATTTTTTCCGATGGATTTATTTGGCGGTGCCTCCACCCCCCTCACTCCTTCCTGGCAGGGTCACCAGGGCAGCTTGGGAGGAAAATTCTAACCCAGGGTAATCCCCATGTATTTGCCAGATAGTTGGAGACTCCCAAAAAATAACACAAACACATACACTATAATAAAGGCAATTATATTAAACCGGAGACAAATATAACAGAACAGGGTAAAACACTATTTTTAGGGTCACCGGTGCCCAGCAACTGTAAGGTTAGTGTCCCATTGGTACGCATACTTTGTTGGGGCCCTTGATGACTTTTGACCACAAAATTCTTCTCTGCAGTGGTTTAGCAGTGGGGCTGACTGGGTCCAGTACAGCCCAAAGGACTCACAAGTGGGAGAAGGCAATAACTCCCTCCACAGGTTTAATATGCAGCAGGTAATAAAATCACCAAACAAATTCCCTGACTTACTAACTAAAAGATGGTGCACTCACACACTCCATGAATGAGCCTCAGGTTCAGAGATGACTCAGTCACTGCAGAGGGGCTGCTCTCTTCTGGCAGGGATCCTCTTCAGGCAGGAATCAGGCTGCTACGGTCCCAGAATTTCCCCTCACCACAAAGGGGTGCAAGGCTCAAGGTGCAGGCCACACAACTACACCAAAATTCAAACCATAACCTCCTACCCCAGCATTCAGACACACACAGCAGGCAGCAGCCCCAAACCAGCAGACAGAGCAGAGCTGACCATGCAGTGACTGGTCTCACCCAGGGAGCCGGAGAGCCAACTCAGCCTGGCTGGGGAAGCCTCCCAACAAACTCCCCAAACTGGGAATCAACAGTGGAGAAATAAAACCCAGCTGAGGGATCCTGCCTTCAGGTCCCTAGAGGCTAGTTCTCAGGGGGAAACCCTGCATGCAGGCCTGGGGCTTACTAGCTCCCACACAGCCAGCCTTCCCCTTGCCCTGACTGGCTCCAGACTCTCCAAACCATGGCTTCTCCTTCCCCTCCTCCACTCTCTGGGAGAGGCATCTCACTCCCTATGGGTTGCCAGGCAGACTCTGTACCTGGTAGGGAGGGGGAGCCAAGGCAAACTCAGTGTGCCTGTCCCTGAGCTGCCAGCAGACAGAGCCCCAGGAATTATAGGGAATCTCCTTGGGGATTACATACATATACTAAATTCCAAATGAAATCATTAGAAAACTTATTTGACCCTCAAATAGGAACTGGGGCTGATGTTTCATTCAGATCATGGTTTATCTGAAGTGATTTCTCTCACTGCTAGTTGTACATTTCTCTAGTTTCATATTTGCACTGTAGAAATGTAGAAATGTAACGTGTGCGTCATCTACCCACATGTTACATCGTACTGTTACTTCCTGAAGTGGTAGCCACCAGCAGATTATGCCAGTTAGTCATTTTCCGCCTACATAAGTATACCGTAGAAAGGGGGTTTTCAAATTTTGTTTTTCTTAAGCCTTTTTCATACTGACAGGCCCAGCCTTTGAGCAAGGTGAGTGAGATGATTGCCTCGAGCTCCACACGTTCAGTGCCCCACACTGCCCAGTTCCCAGCCCCACCCGGCCGCTCACTCGCTGCACTGACTGGGAGCCATGCAGCCCTGCAATTCAGGGCCCCGCGCTGCCCAGCTCTCGGCCCCGCCTACCTGGCCAGTCATTTGCGGCTGTGCAGCTCAGCCATGCTGCCTTGGGCCCCTCAAACTCTTTGGCTGGGCCTGCGTATTGATCCTGTAGAAGTTCTGCCCAAGTTCATGCACCCACTAATATATACCTTTCATCACCAGTGGAGGAAGATATGCATGTGTGTTAAAGACTAACAAACTTTTTTATTAGGAATTGCACACTGGGAAGACTTTGAAAGCAAAGAAGGAATATAATTATATCACAAATTAAGCTACATTTTTGACAGTCAACAGTGCTGAAAAGTAGCCAGACCAAATTATATTAGATCTATTTTGCATCCCACTTCACGTGTGAAAATCAGGCATCTTTTTTTCTTTAAAGCATTTCAAATATCTTTTCTTCAAATACACGATCCTGATTTACTATATCTGTCACAATTTTCCCATTTAAAAAGAACGTTGCTTTCATCAAATGTGTTCTGTTTACAACCTGAGAGTACCATATTTATCCCTAGAAAAACTGACATGGGAAGTACCAACTTAACCCCAATGTCTTACTTTTCAGACATGTTCTTGAAGGACCACTGGCCAATGTTTTCCACTTTCTGTATGGATATTGATACCACTGCCAAGTAAATATACTGTGATACAGCAAGACTAGGAAGCAGTGGGAGAATATCGAAGGGGAGACTAATTAAGCCCATGGCTAATTAAGGGGTGGCTCCCTGTAGACAAGAGAAAGCTACTACAGGCTACTTAAAGTACCTGCAACTTATTAAGGCCCTGTTAGGATCTTAATTACCATCACTCCCTTTTTCAGGTAGACAGTGTGGTGTGAGGAAGGAGAGAGGATCAGAGTTTGGAGGTGTGTTGCTGAGATTTGAAAGAGGAGAAAACAGGAGGAAGTGAGACTCCCTCCCCCAGCATCATGGACCAAGATTAACCTTACCCAAGTGCGGAGAGGGGAGAGGGTAAGAAATCTGAAGATCTTGAGAAGGGCTGGGGATCAGACCCCTTCCCTGCTTCCCTTCCCTACCATCTTCCTAGGCCACTAATGCAGCCTTAGATGCCCCACGAGCAGAGCAAGAGGTGATGTCTAATCCCGCCAAGAAAAGCACAGGACCTGCCATACCAACACTGGCTGTTTTTCACAATAGATAATTACCTGTTTGCAAATGTACTTGGCAACAATGTAAATGGCTAAAAAGGACACACGGCAGTGAAGTTTTCATCCTCCACACATCAGAGAGCAAATCAGGTCTTTGGCTGCTGAGCCCTTGCTTTCTCTGCTGACAGGGACACTCAGTGCCAACTGTGATTTTTTTTTTAAGTGGGAATATGTGTGCAGTAGATACCGGACCAAAGTCATTGACACACTTTACCATGCATTATTGAACTGATTGCTACGTTAAATGTTATTTTTCATGTGCACTGGATTTCAAGTATATTTGATACATGTAATTAATTTGCTGTCATCAACACATAGTTGCCTTCTAAAAGAGCTTCATAGGGTATCTGAAGTGATTATTTTTTATGATATATATATGATGTTTAGTCAATATATTTTAGGCCTCTTAGTGTTTAATATGCACATTTTACAAATAAAACAAAGATGTTTTAACATTAGATTTCTTTTGTAAAAAATTTGGCTCACTTTGGAGAACACCTGCAACTTCTCTTGCTAATCTCTGTGTACTGCTGTAACCTTTCTTATTTGTATAGATAAAGCATCAATTTAGTTTTGGATTTAACGCAAACAGGACCATTATGTTTTGAAAGTGTTCCAAAGCTTGCTATTCCAGCAATCTGTGACCTATAAATAATGCAAGGCCTTTTCTTTCTCCTAATGACTTCAGTTCAAGCACAAGCCCTGAAAGATGGAGGCCAAAATTTATACTGCAGTTGTGGAATTCAATCTATTTCTGGTTCCCCAAATGAATTACGAATCAGAGCTCGTTCACTCTTTTGTATCAGCCCCAAACTCCACACTCTTTCTCCTCTATTGAAACATACCCCTGCTTTTGAATATTTATCCTTTTTTATTATTATTTTGGTATTAAAGGAAAAATGAAGCCTGGCTAATCTGAAAACCGCTTGTATTTTGTTTTAGAAGAAAGCAAGAGATGGGGGAAGGAGATGATCTTTTTATTCATGACCCCTAACCTTTGAACCGCAACCTCTTTGCCACTAAAGCGTTCAACACCTCATTTAATCTCTCCTCACTACACTGGCACAGCAATGAAAAAGGAAAAAAAAATAATCTGGGGACTTCATCAATTTTTCATGAATTTTCATTTAGGCTAGAGCCCCCTCTTACACTGGTCGATAGATCAAGCTGCTGTCACATATTTAACACCTGGGGCTACAGCTGTTATCTCTGGGGGCTGCCACTGACTCAGGCTAGATTAGAGACAGCCAGAATCGGTGTGAGGACCCCTTATGCTCTTTCTGTTCCTTACATGTGGCGCCCTAGTGCTTGAAACTGAAATCCTACCTACTGTAGCTATGCAAATGTGTCTCCCTCTATTCCCACTGGAAACCTAAACGCCATGCTTCCATGTGTGTCAATTTTTTGCTTTGAAAAATAGCACTTTTATTTTCAAAACACTTAAAAAGCACCAAAGGCATTTCAACAAAAATAAGTTACTTCAAACCTACCTTTTATACCAGATTATTTAAAATGGTTTTAAGCAAATTCTGGATATTACATTTATGATTTTCCTAATACCAACTCTAAGTTGCATAAAAATTCTATTTTTGGAATTTGAAACATATGAACTCAAGATAAACACATTTTTCTCTTTTGAAATTTTTTTTGTTGGTTCAAGAGCATGGTGCCTACTGTTAATGGCTGAACTATGAAAAAAAAAAAAAAAAGAACCAAAACACAATTCCCACACAAATATCATATCTATGAATGATGTTAGAATTATTTTTCTGGTTAATAAGAAATTTTTATTAAAATACTAAATCAAGCATCAGTCCAAGCATGACTGAAATTTATCACATCAATGATGACTTATGCTATCAAATAAAAATATTTTTGAAAAATCTTTAGGAGTAAGAAATGTTATTAGTTTTCATTAGAAAACTCTGACACACATGCTTAACTTTTTCTTAAAGAGGGATGCTTCCTTGAATCATAGCCCTTTGTAGTTCTAATGATTTCAACTAAATATAAATTTAAACTAAATATGAATGATTTCAACTAAATATTAATTTCAATATGAATAAGTTCAAGCATTTATCATCATGGTGTTTTTTGATAGACGCCTATACAAAACAGCAGAAAAAGGAGACAAGAATAAACCAGTTAGTCACTTTGATCTTCACCTAGATCAAAAGCATGCACAGTTTCACTAACAGCAATTCGTGAGACTAATAAAAACAAACTTTTATTGGCAAAGTGCCCCTTCTCAAAGGGATTGCTCAACTTCACATTTTTTTAGAGAGAAAATTTAATATGGATATTTAAATAATTCACTATTAATTAATCCCAAAATAGATCAGAGATACAAGTATATTTAGATCAGTGAAAAGCATCAGTTTCCCATTTGCTACAATTTGGATCCACCTACATTTGAAAAATGATCTATGCCAATGGTTGTCAGAAAAAGGACCTCACTAGCTCCTCTTTATCTAGTGCTGAAAGAGGTTTAAGAGCTAGTGTAGAGAAGGCAGTTTTCAACACCGTTATAGATTGCTTGATTGAGACCTGGTGGAATGTGGCCTAATATGCTTTCTCTTAACAGTGCTGTAGCATTCCAACAGTACTAGCAGATAAACTTTTTAACGCAGCAACTGGAGCAGTGCAGGGACACCCATTGCTGACTATAGGTATCAGCAACAGGCCATTACTCTAATCGAGATTGACTTTTAGGGTACGTCTAGACAGCGGCGCTATTTCGGGATACATCCGGTATCCCGAAATAGCGTTTTCCACATCTTAGCAACGAGCCCGTTATTTTGAAATATATTCAAAATAACAGGCTTGCTATTTCAACATCCTGGTAAACATCATTCCACGAGGATTAAGGGACTTGTCGGAATAGCTGTCTATTTTGAAATAAGCTACGCAATTTGCGTAGCTCCAATTGCATGGCTTATTTTAAGCTATGCAGCGCTGTATAGACGTACCCTTAGAGTCTGTAAGAATGTATAAATAATTAAGATGTGTAGTGCTTCTCCAGGAAAATCCGCTGTCTAAAAATCATTAGGAAATTTATTTTATATTCATGAGAATAAAAATGTAGACATTTGAATGAGAAAAACAGGTTAACTTTCACAATAAACTGGAGAGAGTTGAATAGTTTTGCAGTTAGTGTCCAGTAAGAGTTGTGTCTCATTCAAGTGCATGAAGAAAAAATCTTTTACATAGGTGTTCAATATAACTATGTACTTTTGAAGCAATGCTGCCTTATCTGTGAAAGATGTCTAGGTCACAAAATTAATAAAGTTGTATTTTACTGAGTCCTGTTACAGTCCACAGTCCAATGAAATCAATAGGGCCTATTCCCAAAGTGAGCAAGGGTGGCAGAATCTTGCTTTTAAATCAAGAATGAACATGGTTAAAATCTTTCCTACCATCCTTTTCTACCATTATGTTTCAGTTCAAGCAAAGACAAAGCACCATTTAATTGAAACAGCCCAGGAATGTTCTCTTTAATCCCCAAAGAGTTTAATTGGAGAATTCAGTCAGTTAAACTTCAAAGGTACAAAAACAGTAAAATAATCTGGTGTCAGGTGCACGATGCCTTTACAGAAACTTTGGCCAGGGTTTCAGCTCTCAGATTTCATGTTCTGTGATCCTTCCCTAAAACACCATCTACAATGAAACCTGGTTTTATTATTTTTACAGTCTTCTGTTATCTGACTTTTAGTTCATGCATGACCTGCCACCAGCTGCAGTGGTTAAAATTGTAACTTGGGAGACTGAACAGTTCGTAACTAGAGACTCACAGCAGTCATTGTAGTAGAGATCAGTGAGATTTGATGCAATAAAAGCATCCTCTTAATTTGAAACAACCAATCATTTTGATGTGATGAAACAAGGAGCAACTGCACCAGTTTTTCTACTCTATATCCAAACAGTAGATGTTTCAAACTTAACATCATTTACCAGGAAAATCTGAAAGTTAAGAAAGCAAATTTTTTAAAACCACTTCAATAAAGACAACATAACCTCTCTCATTAGAGATCTTAACAATCACACGTAAATAAAGTGCTTGGAAAAGTAATTTTTGAATAATGTTGACTGGAGACGCGGGCAATTCAGGTTTTTTTATGTAGCTTGGCAGTCTTTTTCAGACTATCCTTCTCTCCAGCCCAAAATGCCTACAATCCTAAATGGTGCAAAACTATGTAACGCTTTTATGTCATGGAGAAGTTTTCAGTGAGGACATGAATGAATACCACAAACTACTTTTCATGTGTGATTTAAAAAAAAAATTGGAACAAGGCAATATGAAGTGACAGTAATGCACTAGCCCATTCTGCTCTACTATTTAGCTTCCATCGCGCCTGACAGTTAAAGGGAAAGTCCTTCCTGTAACATATGAAAAAAAACTATCAAGATAAATTATTATGTAGCATTGTAGACATAAGCCAGTTGAAACAGGATACATTTTTTTAAGGAAACTGAACCAGAAGTTCTTCCAGTTACTTCTGGTGGTTTCAGATATGAACTTTCCTCATTAGTTTATTCAAAGACTATAAAAGATATCAGCCATGGACAAGGTCATTGTTCTCCTCATACAAGGATGGCTATATGACAATGGAGGGAATTATAAATTGGAAGATTAAAAATGGTAGCCACATAGAAAAATAAAGCAGAATGCAAAACACTTTGGTCCCAGGTCAGCATTTAAGTACATTCTTAAGTTCATCCCTCTTCACCCAAAGTGTTTAAATGCTTTAGTACCACAGAAGTCAATGGAGCTTAAGTTAAAGTGTTTTAATGGGGAATGATTGCTGAAATCAGGGTCCTGCTGCCTTACTGTAGAGAAAATTAAGCCTAAAAAAAGAATTGTGAGGTTTTTTTGCTTTTAATCATTTATTTAAAAAATGCATGTGTGTGAAAATGCATAGCCAGCATTAGTGACTTCATTTTACATGCTGAAATTTACTTTTCTGTCCCATCTCCTTTTCAACCCAGATAATTAATTAGGGGCAATTAACACATAGCAACTGTGAAAGACAAGCTTCTTTAACATGCAAATAAAATGACCCAGCTTCAGTTTGCTCCCTTGGAAGGAGAGCATTCATCCATGAGGGTCTCACTAATTTCAAATTCTCTGAAAGATGACTTCACTGTTACACAAGGCAGATCAATAGGAATAGGACTATTTTAGATGTGTTGAGAAATGGTTCACAATTATCACATGCCATTCACATAATGAATGAGATCTGCACTGAGTTTTTGGCAGAAAGGCACTCTGAAGAGGTTCAGGCTTTCAACAGTACAGCATCTGAGTCACCAGACTGGAAACTGACTACTTCTGCAGAAGTAACAGATGACTCAATAAGGAGAAAGAGACAAGGCACATATATATTAACTGATATTTTTCACATTAGGTTCAGTCTAACCAACTTTACCCATCGTTTCAAAATTAGGTTATTCATTAAAGGAAAACTAGGTTTCCTGTATGCTAGTGTCAAATATGATTATACACAGGCTAGAATATATTCTACGCAGCATATATTCTACATGGTCACTGGCACTGAATGTATGGAAACCACTTGTCTACAAGTAATAGTTAAAGGTAAAATGACATGCTTACTCACATTTATTATCTGCTAACTTGGTACCACAGAAGCGAGCTACATGTTGGCATCAAAGTAAATGAAAAGTTTTTAGATGATGTTTATCATATGTTGGATTACTTACATGCGACTTCCAGAGATGCATTGCGACTCACAGCTTCACCAAGATAGTTCCTTGCAACACAAACATAACTTCCTTCATCAGGTTTGCTCCTGCGTCCATGTACAATGCGTAAGAAAAATAAAGATCCGCTGGGGAGCAGCATACGATGGGAGCGGGGGTCATCTTTGTCAGTCTCCACTCGCTCTCCATCCTTGTACCATTCAATAGTAGGAGTTGGCCTTCCCTCGGCCTTACAGTTCAGGGTTGTTGGCTCTCCCTTAGAGACTATCACATCTGAAGGATGTTCAACTATCCGCGGTGGAAAGTCCTCCTGGCGAAGACGGGATCCTAGGGACAAAGGACAGGAGGAAAAGGGTTGGAGTTTTTTAATTCATTTTAATACTAGGGTTGCCAGATGGTTGAAACAAAAATACCGAACACCCCCCTCGCCCCCCCCAAAAAAAACACAGAAAAAAAATTCTGTTGAAGGGAAAAAAAATGGGCGGGGGGAGACCAAAGTTGTTGAGCAAAAAAAAAAAGACTCCAAGACCATTTTGTGCTGGCAGCCTTGCAGAACCAGGTAAACATGGGTCCGGGGGACTGGGGGTGTTGGGAGTCGGGGGGGGGGAAGGAGGCAAGTTGCTTCTCAGTTTAAATCTCTGTGGTAATCAAGGGATAGGATCACTGCTAGGATTACCAGGTAGTCATTAAAAAAAAACAAACAGATGCTTCATGGGGAGGGAGGAAGGACTGGCAGGGAGGAGCAGTGCTGGCCGGGAAGGGGGCGGGAAACAGAGCTAACGGGGTGGGCAACGGGGCTGGCCGCAGGATATCGGGGTGGGGCGGCCGGCGGGGCGGAGCTGGTCGGGGGGACTCAGGAGGAGAGGAGAACTGGCTGCTGAAAGCAGGGCTGGCGGGGGGTGCAGCGCGGCTGGCTGGGGAAGATCCGGAGCAGGAACCAGACAGCAGAATGCAGAGCTGGCAGAGGGGGCAGGGGAGCGAATCAGCTGGCGGGGAGCAGGACTGACCCGGGCTGTGCAGATCTCAGGATGCTCCCGTCCCGCGCGAGTCAGTCCAGCTGCAGCTCCACCATGCACTTGACCAGCGCGCAGGAGCATGGACCGGGCTGCCCCTCCTCCTCACACGCAACCAGGGCTCCCAGCGCCGATTGCGCCCCGCCTCCCAGCCACTCCCCCCGCCCCTGCCAGACTTCCGTCTGGTGCCAAGACGGAAAACCAGGAAATACCAGACATTGCACATGTCTGGTATTTTCTGGATTTTTTTACCGGACAGAGGGCCCAAAAACCGGACTGTCCAGTAGAAAACCGGACACCTGGCAACTCTACAGTTAACAGGGTGTTCTTGCCACTAGTCTCTTAATGCAGCAGAGGGGTTTTCAAGCATTTGAGCATGTGTGATGGCAGCTATCTTGGCTTGCACACTAGACATTGAACCAAAAGGCATGAGCTAAAGCCAAGGCTTAGTAGCTGGGCTTGTCTACACTGCCACTTTACTGCTCTGTAACTTTCTCACTCAGGGGTGTAAAAAAAAAATCCACACACCACCAAGCACAGCAACTTACAGTGCTCTACAGCACCAGTGTAAACAGGTTCCCAGTAAAAATACCACATACCTCTGGATACCCAAGCCCACACAAACTCCACTCATATTTGCTGCTCTCTTGCTCTTTCATCTGCCAAATCAATAGACAACACATCTAATATCACTGCATTTTTTGCCTGGGCCTCAAGACCTATTGGTTAATATGTCTCTGCAGATGTGTGACTATATCTTGCACCCTTATCACACAAACAAATAGTGGGTGGAAAGAACAAAGGCTCAAACATGAAAGCTATTTCTTTCTTTGCTCATTTTTAATACTAAAGTTTAGGGTAGCCAGGTTTTCAAGGGTCCTGACTCATACATGCTCTTTATTGTTATTTTTAAAAAAAGCCAGCTATGAGCTTTAGAAATTCCCAGTTAATCAATATGAATTTTTATTTAAAAAAAACAGCTTACAAGGCCATTTCTGACACAACTTTCTAAGAGGGGAGTTTCCACGTCTCTTCCCCCTTGTTCTTTTTCTACTACCTTCTAAATCTGGAACTCTTTCATTCTTTTTCTTCTTGACCTCCTTCCTACTCACAAGCTCTTTCCTAGGATAGTTCACAAGTCTACTGTAAGAGTGCTGTATGACAGTGATATACCTCTAGAAACTTCAGTGGCTCATTCTACAAGTTATTGTCTGGGCAATCTCTACTAAGGGGTTTTTGTGGTGCAAAAAGAAAACCCATCCCTGAAAACTACACACTAGAAAAAACACTTGGATTTGTCAGCTATGCATTGTATTTGCATAACCCCTTTTTAGTTCAAACATCGGTTGGGTAAGCCTCTCATCACACTTGTTTGTAAGTGAGAGGTATACCATGATACACCCAACAAAATAATTAACTAAAAACTCTTGCAATGGAGCTGCCAATCTAATGCCTTGTATTAACTGCTTAGACCAGTGCTGCACAAACTGTGGCTCATCAGGGTTTTATGTGTGGCCTGAAAGGCATTTTGTTCACCGTTGCCAACATTCAGGGTTGCCATCTCATCGGTTTTTTCCTACCAGTATTACTCAAGTGTAGGAAAACCGAAAAATAGACACCACGTAGATTCAAGCCGGAGGATTTAATATGCACAGCGTAAACCCTCCTGCTTGAATCTACACAGTGTCTATATTTCGGTTTTCCTACATAAAGCAACATGCACATTAAGCAAGGGCATATAAAGGGATGTGCGGCACACAACAGTGACTATAAAAGCAATATATTCCCTTTGTATCCAAAGTGCTGCTACAGTGCAATCAGCTCCCCCTACAAATTCACGGTATACAAGCACAGTTAACAAAACTACCCTATCCAGTGACACTGTCTTGATTGCAACAATCTTGTAGTCCACTAAGATGAAAGCTCATGCATCCCACTCACTAGCCTAGGTTGTCCATTGCTGTCTTAGGGGTACGTCTAGACTACATGCCTCCGTCGACGGAGGCATGTAGATTAGACAGATCGGCATAGGGAAATGAAGCCGCGATTTAAATAATCGCGGCTTCATTTAAATTTCAATGGCTGCCCCGATCTGCCCCGATCTGCCGATCAGCTGTTTGTCGGCAGATCGGGGCAGTCTGGGCGTGCGCGATGCGACAAGGAAGCCTTTGTCGATCGGCGCAGGTAAACCTGATTTCACGAGGCATACCTGCGCCGGTCGACAAAGGCTTCCTTGTCGACCGCAGCGCATCCAGACTGTCCCGATCTGCCGACAAACAGCTGATCGGCAGAGCGGGGCAGCCATTGAAATTTAAATGAAGCCGCGATTATTTAAATCGCGGCTTCATTTCCCTATGCCGATCTGTCTAATCTACATGCCTCCGTCGACGGAGGCATGTAGTCTAGACGTACCCTTAGACTCACGTAACATGACCTTCCACAGATCCACGAAACATATATGCTTCAGACTAAGGATTCTGCAGTGCATTAGTATTAGAGACAAGATTTAACATCACAGTTTCAGACAATATACCTTGAAAAATATCTTCTATGCCTCATTTGCCCCCAGGGTTATGAGAAGTAAGGTTACATTTCACGTATCACAAAGTTTGTCCACTTTTGGAATTCTGTTTTACTGACATCTGGATCATTAAACTGAGGCTTGCCCTAGCAATAATGTGTTATATCACTGCTACAGATCTGAGCTCTTTTAGTGGCTACCACACCCTACAACAAATACAGGAAAATTAGGCCTTTGTAATGCTGAATGGATAAGTCAGATCATGAATTTCCCAGCATAATATAGCCAGAGTATGTTAAAAAAAAGTTATGTTCCTTATTTCATTTAAAATTTAGCTGGATAATTTGTAATTAGAAAACATCATTGTTCTCTGCGAAGAGAGGAATGCAAAGTGTTAGAAATATTCACTAAAATAAAAACATGAATTTCATACATATCAGTTTACCAAACTGAAAATATAATATAAGAATATTGGCATGAGGCAGGTATAATATACCCCCTACAATTTTTAACATATTTCAGAAGTACCCCATAACAATTCTTTTTCCAGTGCTAATTCTGTGTTCCTTGGAGGGGCTGGCCTTACCATGAGGCGAACTGAGGCGGCTGCCTCAGGTGCCAGACTGTGAAGGGGCGCCACTAGGACCCAGAGTGTAGAAAATTGTGTCTGCTGCTGGTGAACAAGGCATTTTAAGTTGTTAGTTCTCCTTTATTGGGGTAGGTAGCAGAGCAGTACCATCAGAGGAGTAAAACAGGAAGAAGACATAAGTGAGATCTTCCAAAGTTTTGGCCCAAGTGAAGGGACATAGGGGTGTCCCCGCCTTAGGTGCCAAAATGTTGTAGGCCGGCCCTGTTCCTTGCAGACTTCTAGTACTGTCAATGCAAATTGCATATTTTGGGTATTTCTGAAATTTTGATGAAAAAGTTGACAAAACTTTTTAGTGAACATTTTGAAAAAAAAAAAAAAAAGATCAGCTCTAAGAACCAAAATATGTGGTGGTTTTGTGATACAAATGTTTGCAAAGGACTACCAATATCAGAGCCTAAGCAGAGCAAATGGCCTAATTCAACCCTTCCTGACATCTGCGTAGCACAAATTACGTAGCTTATTTTGACTTAAGGGTGCAGTGTAGACACGCCCTCAAGATCATAGTAAGAAATCATCATGATACCCTGTCCTTTTCTACGCTGATGCAAAATCAACATACTGTTTGTCTCATTCTCGCGGGACTAAACAAATTCTGGTGTCTGCAAGAAAAATATTGCTGGTCACATCTGTGGGATGCATAGGCAGAGTGGGTGGGGAAGTTTGTGCAGTGCCTTCCTGGACCATAACATTATCTGGATCAGTCCAGAACTAAGAATCATTTCACTTTTAGGAAAATACTGAGAAGAACTCCCACCTCACCCCTCAATAAAAACAACAAAGCACTCCAGTCTATGTAAAGTACAAGTTGTTTCACTAAGGAAGACCAGTTTACTTTGTGCACTGCACTATCCAGTTAGCAACCTTTTCATTTGTTTTTTTCCTCAAAAGATTTCGACTACAGGGACTCTGCATGCATGTGTGCTTAGTGAATAACCCTTGGATTACATGTCCCTAAATACTCATTGTCATGATGGACTGAAATGATTCTAAATTAGCTGTTACACTCTACTGAGTCAAAATGAACCTTTGCAGAAAGCCATTAAATTGTGAATTTATACAATGGACCGTGATGGCTACTCCCAAGAAACCTGTAAGATTTAACTGGGAAAAGTGGGCAGTAAAAAGTCCCTAAATATATATTTAAGCAATACATTGTAATTCCTAGAACAACCTGACCTGTTATGCATTAGCACTGGCATATCATTATTTATTAGGGGGCTTCAGAATCACAGTTTCATAGGGTATGTCTACACTACAGCATTATTTCAAAATAGCTTATTTCGAAATAACGCGTCTAGAAAAAAATGCATTTCAAAATAGCGTTTTGCTATTTCGAAATAGCGCGTCCACACTGATAGGATGCTGAATCGCATTTAAGGCCGGCCGGAACCAGTTCTAGCAGGGCATCAGGTCAGGAGTTAGCCTCAGGCAGCAGCCACACAAGGTATCTGAGACCTGTGCTTAAAAGGACCCCCCCCGGACAGCCAGTTCTAAGGTTTGCCTGCTTGCTTGCCTACCTCGCTGAGGGACAGCAAAGCATTTTTTTCTCTGTGTGCTCTGGTCACCCTCACTCAAGACACCACAGCACCTGCAGCATGGAGCCAGAGCCGCCCCTGGGCGCTCTGGTGCTTCTCCTGGACGTGTTGCTGTGAGCCTGGCAGCTCGTTCTGCAGGAGTAACAGTCTCCCTGGTCTGCCCCACTGGGGGCTTGTGCTTCATTCCTCCCTCACGTCCTTCCACTTACCCCTCCCTAACCCTCCTTCCTGCTGTACAATAAAAGACACGTGTTCATTACAACAAAGCCTCTTTATTGAACAAAACTGGGGTGGGGGGAGAATGCAACTGAGGTGAGACTGGGGAAAGAAGGTGGGAGAGGGGAGGAGGGAGGGTGGGAGAGGGGAGGGTGAAACCTGGGAGGAGGGAGCTGGCAGGGGAAGGCAAGCAGAGGAAGGGGGGGAAGAAGCTCAGGGCTCAGGGTTGGGGTTCTCGCCGGCCCAACTGTCTCCCAGCACCGCGGGTGTGGGGGCCTCGGCATCCCTGGGGGTATGGGGAGGGTGGGGAGGAAGAAGCGGGAGGCGGAGAAAGAGTGGGAGGAGGAGCAGTAGCTGAGGAGGCAGCAGGGGCTGGAGCAGCAGGAGGCAGCAAGCTCTGCCCCAGGATCAATGACCACCTGGGGGGCATGGACCATCCTGCCCTTCAGGATGTGGTCCACTGCATCAAAATAGGGGCAGGGGTCTGGGTCTGCCCCTGGTTGGGAGCTGGCCCCTGTGGCCCTGGCATATGCCCCTGCCACAGCTCCTTTATTTTCATGCGAACCTGCTCCTGAGTTCGCATGTGGCCTTTGGTGGCCAGGCTGACAGCCATCCACCTGTAGACGGTTGTGTTCCTCCATTTAGTGCAGAGATCATGGACGTTGGAGGCATCCCCCCAAACCTGAATTAGGTCCCTGATCTCCGCACTGGACCAGGCAGGCGCCCAGAGGTGGCAGACAGGTCCTGGGGAGCGGAGGAGGGCTGGCTGGCACTGCCTACCTGGCTCATGCTGGGGCCACTAGGTCAGGTGCAGCGACTGCTGGCTCTGGGCTGGCAGGCTTGGAGCTGGCACAGGCACTGTGGCCAGAGTCTACCCCTTTAAGGGCTCCGGGGAGGGGGAAGGGAGAGGAGTTTTCTTGGTTGTGCCCAGAGTGGCCACCAGGGCACCCTGGGAAGGGCTGGTGGCCCCCTATTTCAAAATAAGCATCTACACAGCAATAGCAATTTCAAAATTGGTGCTGTTCCTTGTGGAATGAGGTTTACCAATTTCAAAATAAGCCCTCCACTATTTCGATTTAATTTTGAAATAGCGGTTTGGCTGTGTAGACGCTGGTAAAGTTATTTTGAAATAATGGCTGTTATTTTGAAATAACTTTGCTGTGTAGACATACCCATATATACCTTATGAAATCACAAATATAGAAGGGTAACCAACATGGCAGATAACTTTTTCAGATTTACCTCTTCATTTCCTAACTTTAAAGGTATTAGTACTATTTTTAAAAGACTCCCGAGACTCTCACAGTATATTCCATAGTTATTATTTACATTACATTGGCAGATAAAATACACTGGAAGCTATTCAGATTATAAGAAGCCACGATCCCCATCCTGAACAGCATGCAATCAAAAAAGATCATTATTCATATGCAACAGTTTCCTCCTGAAATATCATAATAGGTTTGACAAAACTTATAAAAGTCACACTCCACTGAAGTGTACCCACCACATCAATTTATCCTATAGGAAAATTCCTGGAAGACCCAAGGAACTTAGAATTGCCCAAGAAAAATTAAGGATAATTCTCATCAATGTTTGGATCTGACTCCTTGCTGACAGGTGGACTGGGACCCAGCAGAGTTTTGCTCCAGGGAGCTGGGTGATAGAGAAAGGAGGGGCCCAGAGACGTAAGTTCAGGTTGAACCTCCCTTAACCGTACTCTGGTCTGACAACATCCATGCTCCTGGATCACAGAGTCTGGGTGTAAGGAGGCTGGGCCGTAGGATAGGAGCGGGGCAGAGGGAAAGGGAGGGGACTCTGCCAGGAGCCCCATGTTGAGGGAGAGAGTGCACCAGGTTGCTCTGGCTCCTTCTGCCAAGTGGTCATGGGAGGCCAGCAGCAGCCACACAATCCCAGCAGCCACGGAGCCCCGGCAGCCACAGATGCTGAGGCAGCCACAGAGCCCCAGAAGCCTCGGCAGCCATGCAGCTCCAGCCTGGGGACCCATGGCTGGGCAGGCACCAGCGGGGCTCGGCTGGAGTCCTAGCTGGGGGCAGCACAGGACATGTTGAGAGGGACCTCCCCTCGTTCAGCAATTCCCCTTGTTTGGGACCAGTCAGGTCCCGAGGGTGCCAGACGAAGGAGGTACAACCTGTACTTTGGTTTCATTTTGGGATGGATACAGACTCCTGCTGCCTCTTGTGTTTGAGTAATTAGGCATAATTTAGACTATGGTTTATATTGTGATCATAGAAACCTGTAATATGCAGCATAAGTACATGCTAGTAAGTGAACGTGACAAACCAAGCATTCAGAAGCTATGCCCACCCGAGAATCACAACATGAAACTGCAGAAACAGCACTTCCAAATCCATTAGCTGAAAGAAGGAAAAACAACATGAGCACTGCCCTTGGCCCTAGCCTAATGCTTCACTGCCCCTTTATGGTCACCTGGGGTGTAATGTGCAACAAGTTGTTTACTGCATATAGTATCGCATAAAAACTTTGAAGAAAGTAAACAAAAATGCTGAATTAAGGAACAATGATGCCCTTGGGCCATAAGCACCATAACGTAATATTAGATACCTAATGCAACACTTTTATGAACACAACTCACACTATACTTAGTTTTTGTTTAAGGTTGTGTCAGGATCGACCTACACATCAAAAACTTTGAAAGTACGAAAACAAGAAGGTGAGAGAAAAAACTTCACTGACCCTTGCCACCTTCACTTCACCTACAACACTGTTAATAACACAATCCAACATTCCATAGGGCAGTTGCTTCCTGCATGCAACAAGCAACAGATTCTAGCTTGATCTAACAATCTCATACAAAACCTTCACAATGACCTTTTTCTTCAGTGTAGCCAGAGATCAGCACATCATACTACTGTTCATTTGGAAATCTATTCTGCTTACATGTTTTTGAGGTCACCATTGCAATGGAACTTTAACAATTTATATTAGAGTGCAACTGGGCACAGTGTTGTTTTTCAAACAAACCTCTATAGCAGGACTACTCAACATGCGGCCCACGGCCCGTTTGTTTACGGCCCACGGTGTAGTTTGGGTTTACTTGAGGCTCAACTTGAACATGGCCTCCACTGGGAACACACTCCACAACGGCGAGGTGTCTCCCAGGTGGGGTGAGCATTGAAAGACGCAAGCGGACAGGCTGGCTGGAACAGACAGATACAGGGTGTCGGCGTTTCTAGCCCCCAAGGAGGAGATGCCGGGAGTGCCGGGGCATTGTGGGAAGTGCTGGCTGCTTAGCCTTATGGGCAGAGCCTGAGAGGTGCTGAGTGGCTCACAATGGCCACGTTTGGGTCTGGCGCTGTGGTTTAATCTTTGTATTCATGCCCGTCAGTGTGAAAGAAGCTATTTGCATATATATTTGCATGTATATGCAACCACACTTAAGTTGCGGCCCTCGGTATGTGCTGTGAGTATCATTGTGGCCCTGGAGCTTTCAAAGTTGAGTAGCCCTGCTCTATAGTGTGATGGGACAGGCACTGGAGGGACAATATTTGCAGGAGAGCAGTGACATCTCAAAACTAACCTACTGGGTACAATTCTGCAAAATACTTACAAACTCAATAGAAATTGAAGTTTAACAATTTGTACCAGCTGAGGATCTGTCGCTCACTTTTCACTATTGATTTAAATGAATTTTCAAGGCTGTTACTCCTCCCTGGACAACTAGCGCTAGTGTCAACTAACATTTTTCTAGTGAAGGAATCACTTTGGAAAGTAAGGCAGCCAATCAAATAATGAAATAAGTGTAAAATATTAAGCTTGCTAAGTTTTTTCAAAGCACACTCTTTCAATTTAAGAGGTAGCATCAAGTTGAAGGAAACAGATAATAGAAAATAACGTAAGGGAAGAATATATACCATCTTTCTAACATAAAACTTGCTATGGACCAAAGTTATGAGCTTGCTTGTTTTTGTTTTGTTTTTGTTTTTATATAGTTCAGATTTTAAAGAATGCCACTATTTGTTACTGTAACAGCCCATCCAGAGCAAAGCAACTGGTGCAGACGGGTTGTTCTCAATCTTTCATAGCTAGTTTAAGATATACTCATAATTTAGCTTTAAACGTACAAACTCAAAAAGTAACAGCTTTCAGGACATTGAAACGTTGCCTCTTGTAGCAAAAATTTATATTTTAGTATTGGTTATAAGAATATAAGTGATGTAAAATGATTTGATGTGTAATGACTTGCATATATAAGTTCTGTGTGCTTCTATTTCACCTTGTCTCTCATGATTAGACAATGTTTATGTAAGGTCTTGCTTCCTGTTAGCTTTACAAATTAAGTTGTACCTCATGTCTGCATTTTAAACTAAGTTGTGTCTTCTATGTATTCCTATGTAATCCTTATCTAGAATGCTCTATAAATTATTTGGTGTGAGTGGAGATGTGTGTAAGTGTGAAAGCCATCACAAATGCACAGGTGGTGAAAAAGAAGTGGGAACCTTGAAGATAACCAGGAAACATCCGTTGTATCTGAGGCCGAATTAAATTAGTAGCATTGACGAATCCTGGAGACAGGCAGACCACCCCCAAGAGTGAGACACAAAGAAGAGACAATTGGAAACCTGATAATAGCCATCAAAGAATAATTGTGAAAAACTCTGAAAATAAACACCTTTTAAGGATGAAAGATTGCAGCATGACACTGCAATACCCATATACTCAAATGGGAACTTACATGTATCAGAAGCAATGAGGAGTCCTATGGCACCTTATAGATTAACAGATCTATAAATCTGTTAGTCTATAAGGTGCCACAGGACTCCTCATCACTTTTGCAGACTCAGACTAACACGGTTACCCCTCTGATACTATGTATCAGAAGGGGAGTTTTGGCCAGTAAGAATCTGTGTTCAGTCCTGCAAAGTCAAGCCCCAGAGGAACCTCACTCAATCAGCCTTGCCTGGCCAGCAAGACGGATTTAAGCCACAACAGACTGGTAACTATACACCATCTGCAGAATGGTGTGTGTGCGTGTGTGCGCCCGCACGCATGTGTGAATGCATGCATGTATACGTGAGTGTGGGCTTGTTTTTATGAAGCATATGTTAGCTGCTTTGATACTGTATTCTTAATAAATGTAACGTCTTGCCTTTTCCCCTAAAAAGATCCGGTGTGCTTCTTATAAGCATAACACTCTGAGCAAGGCCTGGAATGCAGAGCTCCACCCAGCACCTTCCCTTTGGGATGAATCAGGCAAGCCTTCTTAACTTCCTGGTTCCTGATTGGTTAGCATCTTTCCTGGCCTTTCTAAGCACTTATTGGACTAAGTCTTGTTGGTACCCAAATCTGAACAGACTTTGTCTAGGCAAGAGAGGAGGGGCGGTGTCTGGTTACTGATGAATTGTCACTTAACTGCATGAGTAATTAATTCACATCCATTTGTCTTATGTTTTAATAACTCCTTCTATGGTTACTACTAACTTTAGCTGAACTGAAACAGGCCCTCAATCACACACAGCCCTGGTCTGGAGGTGGTGTCAAGCTGCCACAGGACACAATCTCTGTCTCAAAGAAGCAAATGCTGATGCCTGATGCCAGATGTGCAGCAGCACTCCCAAAACTACAATGGTGACTCTTATTTTTATACTTTAATAGGAGGGGGGCAATATATTCCCTAGCATAACATAAGATAAAGAGAAATAAATGAATCAAATAGTCAAAGCAGTAGTACAAAGTTACTTGTAATCGCTTCCCTATTGTTTTCTCATTCCTATTCTAGGCCCCCCTTTTCATAATTTTACTTCAATCCCCATAAAACTGTATTTTTAAAAGTTAAGAAGCGTGTAAAATGAATTCGTCATACAACCACAACAGTTAGTCACTCCCGGATGTGCATTAGTAGACTACTTTTCAACACTCTCATCATTCAACCTGTACCCACAGAATAGCCCGCTATGTAGCCTGTATGCTTGCTTTTACTACATTCACTGCCTTGCCTTCATTACGTTCAGCTGTAACAGAAGAAACCTATAGTATCCTGTAAGACATTAGCTGAAGCATAAGCAAGCAGAAATATGGTTAAGCAGGCCATAACCCTTGGCATAGATCAGCGGTTACCTTTAAATCTTAGGAACTAAGAGCTTGTTCAATGATAGGAGGCAGAATGTTGCAGTAAGTGCTACCACAAGCAACGTGAAAGTAATAACCGCAAATCCATTTAAGCAAGGGGTGACTGATATGATCATGAGCTGAAATGGTAGTTAGGTATATCCATACATTAATCTATAGAAGGAAGACACCTCAAATAATGAGAAAGGAAAAACCTCCTACTGAATATGAATTAGATATAGAGGTGTTAGTGTAACATATTATAAAGTTGCATCCCAGCCTGTGGGTGTAGGAGAGATGCGGCCCTTACAAAGGGTTGAATGATGGCTGTTGGTGATGAGGAGAAAGGGGGTGGTGATGAGAAAGAAAATGGCTAACATTTCAGGTTGTCATACACCATGCCTTGCAAGCGTATGCATGTGCAGATGTACACTCCATAGCCTATCTTCCTTAGAGTATTTGTGACTTTGCTAAATGTATTAATAAACTATTTGAAAACACAGAAAAAGTTTCCTATAATGGAAGTGTTGCAATTGTGCAAACTGGGGTTCTCAACTACATAGTAATTTTAATAATATTGGGCCTGATCTTGGGACACAAACCTATTAACCGACAAAGTAATAACAGGAAATTCTTAGGTAATCAATTAATACATAATCTATAGATCAGGTTACAATTCATTTATTATTACATTATAGTTCAGGTGTGTCAGGCTTCTAATGCTCTGCTCAGACCAATAATCCCTCAGAAATTCAGCACTGAAAATTATCTTCTCACTAAAACCCTTTGAGGAATCAAGACAAATGTGTTTTGTATGACCTTTGCTATAGTGCACTAATATCCATATGCATCTCCTAGAAAACATTTGTAGCTAATCTACTACACTGCTCCACTATTAGCATATGAACTGAGTAAAATATGTTGCTTTCAACTTATTGTTTAGCAAGAATGTCAATTAAACCAAAATAATTTGCCCCTACAGCTATAGTTTTCCAACAAAAAGAAATAAAAAGGATGTAAACCCATTTCATGTATAACTCATTCCTGTATACTTTTGTAATTGCGTAGCTTATTTCAAGTTAATTTTGAACTACCTTATTTCAAAATTTGGCACTGTCTACACAGCACCAAATTTCAAAATAGAGCAGTATTCCAAAACGTCCCTTAATCCTTGTGGAACGAGGTTTACAGGGATGTCGGAATAGTGTGCTCACTATTTTGAAATAATGAGTACACTGTCAAGACACAGAAAATGCTATTTCTGGATACCAAAATTATCCCAAAATAGCACCACTGTCTAGACGCACCCTAAACATATATAGTTCAGAGGAAGACTTATGACTTTGCCTTGTATTTCAGAAGTATGAGGAAAAAATTACCTTTTACAGCACAGAAAAATACTACTTTCCTCCTCCCTCCCTGCACACGGACATTTCATTCTCCTCCAGTTTTGATTTTATCACTTTCAGACAAAAGTTGATTTGATTTCTTTAGCCTGCTACTATATGGTACTCACTTTCCAAAGTCATCAGGTTGTCGTACGTGAACAGAAGTAATATAAGCAGGCTAAGTTCATAGCCAATTTTTATTTCTCAAATCACCATTCATGGTTATTGGGATAATGGCAAGCGTTAAACAGGCATAGATTTTACACTATGGAAGGATGCTGATTTCACTAAAAGAATTGAGCAGCAGTTTAAAAGAAAAACAGTACAAAAACATATGAATTTAACTATTAACAGAGCATATAGAAAGTACTTCATAACACAGTTTTCAGTCTTGCCTTTAAGGTCCTCTTTAGCTCTGCCACTAACTTTTTAAATCAGACTTTGTCACTTCTTTCTATATTAGCCACCTTTATATTTCACCAAAGATGCTGTTTAGTTAGTCACCCGTCCTCCAACTTGCCTGTTTATGGCCCTCTGCATATACAATACCCTCCCTGAGTTAGTCCTCCCTCCTTCTGTTGAGAAGCAACTAATTATAGTCAAGGCATAGGAGATGTTGCTGTTCACGCCTTTCAGCCCTTAATGAGGTTCAATCTCATTGCCAAGATAGTTAAGAAACAAACAAAAAAAGTTTACCAGTCACTTCTACTACTAAGGTTCAACATTACTGTATTGTATTCTGTTCCCTTACCTATCATTCATGTTTTGATTTTCAGACTGTTAGTTTTTCCAAGAATGGTGTTCTTTATATTTATACTTCTACCAAACTCAAGAAGCTATCACAACATCTGTAGATAACAAGAACCTGTTGCAGTCTACAGACCAGGGCCGGATTAAGACCTTTAGAGGCCCTAAGCACTGAAAAGATTATGGTGCCCCCCAATATGTAATTCAAAATAAAAACAATACTATACCATAAAATAAAATTTTATTTTTCGAAATGACACAACACGTACGTGTAAGCTCAAATTAAAATAGCTTCTTTCTAGATTTTCTGATTGCAAAATTCTGGATAAGTTCATCGAAGCTGACTCGATGAAGCATGTCTGCTTCCATACACAATAGGGAAAGTGAATCAAGTCTGTCCTGACACATTGTTGTTCTCTGATGTTTTTTTATTCTTGTCAACTGAGAAAAAGAGCATTCTGCGGAGTTCTGATTTTTCCCATGATGACTACTTCAATGCTTTTTTTGAAATATCAAATATCAGATTTTTTCAAAAAAAAATCTCTTTTTTTTTGGTGCCCCTGCTTTGCTGGTGCCCTAAGCACGTGCTTAGTCTGCCTATTGGGTAATCCAGCCCTGCTACAGACCCAATATAAAGAAAAAATATCATTGAGTATTGCCAAGTCTACTTCATCTTCAAGAGTTGAGACAAATAACTAAATAAAGTTATACTGCCAACTTAAATTCATACTGCCATCTGAAAACTACCATATCTGAAAGTTGGTTTGTCTGCTTTGTGTATTCAACAGTATTTTGATCAGTCACTTTCACAGTTTTGCTAATGGTCGATATCCTTCCCCTGGCACTTCAAATGCATTGTGTACCTGTTAGCAGCAGCACAGCTGAAATTGAAGTGGACGAGACATCAACCAGGAGTGAACAGACAGAAAGGGAAAAGGAGAATGCTAATGCACATTTGATGTTGCTCTTGGGCCTGACTAAAAAAATATCAACAAGGAAACAGAAAAATTCCTTTATAATTGATTAAAATTAGTATGTTTAAAATATTACAGCCTTAAAACAAAAAATAATTTCTGACTTCTTAAAATTAATATTCAGCCATATTTTAAAGCTAAAAGGAAGGGTTATAATAATGTAACTTAACCTTCTATGAAATCAAATCAAATTCTGTGGAATTTCACCCAATTCTTGCCTATAGTCCAACTGCTCATAGTTGAAATAAAAGTTTCAACAGCAACTTGTCCTAATAAAGTTAATAAGTCTCTAAAAAGAAAAAAACATTTTTATGCTTTAACATATTGTTGTTAAAGTAATAGTCCTGGAAACTAGATCACTGAGGTTAGGGCCTTACAAAAACAACACAATGATTTGCAGGTATGCACTGACTGCATGGTATTAGAACTGAGATAGCTAATACCCTTTGGATGTGTCTACACAGCAGGGCTTAACTCGAAATAAGCTATGCAAATTGAGCTACATCAATTGCGTAACTTATTTCGAAATTAGGAGCATCCACACAGCACTTATTTTGAAATAGAGCACTCTTCCTCTGACTTTCCTTACTCCTCTCATACAATGAAGGTTACAGGAGTTGGAGTAAGAAGTCCTCCAGCTTGACAGTATTTCAACATTATTTCAAAATAACTGCCTTCTATGTAGACATGGACTAAGTTATTTCGTATAACGCTAGTTATTTTGAAATAATGTTGCTGTGTAGACGTACCCTCTGAAAGCTCTCTGTGTTGCTCTGTAGAATCATAATTTCATTTTTAATTTATTTTTCTTTTAGGAAGAGGAAAGTGGAGGAAGGACACTGAAGGAGTAGCATAAGAGATACAGAACATGGATCAGACCAGGAAACAATTGTGTCCATTCATGTAATATAATCCTACCTAGCTAGGTAGAATCCATCACATGGTCTGCTACTATTTAATATGCAGGACCTATGACACCTATGTGTGATAATTAGTGTGAAAAAAGAAACACATTTGTAGATGCAAATGTCTGATAAAGGCCTCCTTAGATAAGTTTATTGGAAGATAATCACACCTACACACAGTTATTGCCTTCAGTTCCAGTTTCAAATACCTATGCTGATCGTTCCACTTAGAGAGTACTTATAAGCCACACTTATTATCCACATCTAGATATAATGAATAAATATGTTGCTTTCACTACCCTCTTAACCAGAGAATTGGCTGAAAGAAAGCAGAGCTCTCAAATAGAGATCCAGTCAGTTACATGCTAGTTTGAACAAAAGACAGTGTGAAAATTCAAGATAATGAGAAAATGTAACTGGAGTGTGAGCTGATACACCAGCATCAGGCTACCCGATTCCCCTAGCTGCACTCCTATAGAAAAAATGACAGGGAAGGTTACTTTGTAAGCTTTATAGTTTGCAAATCTTGGCAGAAAGGATTCTGATTATATGTTTCCACAGAAGGTTTCCACTTAGAGTGAGCTGTGTCAGCTATGACAAAGTCTGTAAAAGCTTTTCCTACTGCAAAATTAACCCATTAAGCAGCACATCCTACCTTCCTCAGAAAACTATTTCTCCAAGACATACCACCTTTCCTGAACTAGAAGTTTCCTTAGGATGGAGGGGGAAAAGATTTAAAAAAAACCTTCAAAAACCCTCAGAGAGAAAAATCAATATCCACTATTAAAATATTTAACAAAATATTATGGACAGAGAAATTGTATTATACAAAATTTTGACTTATTAGTAGCATATAACCCATTTTAAAAGAGAAAAGCATTGTAAACATGCAAATCTGCCGCTATTCATTATAAATGAGGGAAGAATAATTTGTCAGTTGTACTATAAGCAGCCAGCCTCTTATACTAAAAGTGGGAAATATGGTGACAGGTGAGGCTTTCCTGGTCCGGCACCCTCAGGACCAGAGTGGCTCTGAATCACGGAGTTTTTCGGACGAGAGGAGAACAATGCTCCCCTCCCATCTGTCAGCCCCGCTCCTTGGTGTCAGCCCTGACCACTGGGTTCTGCTCCCAAACCCGGCCAGGGCTATGCTCCCTGTCGCTGGCCCCACTGCTCCCAGCCCCGCCAGGGCTGCACTCCCTGCCTGGGGGCAGGGCTCCGCTCTCTACTGCACCGGTCCCAGTTGGGGCTGCACTTAGGATACAAGCCCAGGCTATGCTCCCCACTGCCAGCTCCAGACTGGGATGTACTTCCACTGCCAGAGCATCTCCGAACCTGGCCAACCGGGGCTTTCTGGTCCAGCAATATCATGTTTCCAGACTAGAGAATCCCAGATTTTAGACACTCAACATCTATTATTTAATGTTTCTTAATCAACAACTCAATAAACTCTCTCTCTCTCACACACACACACACAACTACACATACAAACCTGACATGAATAGAGGGAGAAATCAGTTGTTCTGTAGGCCAAAAATAGGGATATCCAGCACAAAGTAAAAGGGACAAATCTACTCATTCAGGAGTTTCCAAATTTTTAATAAGATGGGCTCCATTCAAGATCAAACAAACTACCACCTCTCCCTTTCATGTAGCACTTTGCACAGAAATTGTATTATCAATGGCCAGATTGCAAAGGAGGTAAATTATGTTCTGCCTATTTACATTCCACTGGATTAACAATGGTCAACTTGGTCTCTTTCTTTTTTAAAACACTTTTTTTTTCAGAGTATCATTACGTTTTTAAGTTTGCTTTGTCTCCACCACAGAGGCCGCATGCTATGCATAGATCCACTTCACTCACACAATGTTAATCAGGAGTAGTGTGAAGTCCACTACCTCTGCAAAAGTGATGTAAATAGCCCACAGTGTATGGTTATCTATAAATCAGTCATGGTCTTGGAAATGAAAAATATTACTAATACAAGCCAGTATTGCACAGAAAACTGAATCAATTCTGTTTAGCTGAACAGAATTTCACCCAGATTAATACAAATGATAGGGATTTCTTTTGTTTCCTTATTTCTCACCCTCAAAAGTTACCTCAAATTTATGTTTTCTCTTGACAGCTAATTATCATTGTAGGGTAGTCTGGTTTGCAGAAAGGCACAGAAATTAATCATGCACTGTATAATTGCTCATCAAAAGATCACAGACACTTAACCTTATTCACCTAATTCCATGTCTCATATTTTTTTAGTTGGTAAAACTTTACTGTCAATAGACTTTTACTTTTAAGCTTCAATTAATAGAGTTTGAGTTCCACGAGTGTTCCACTGTAGTCTAATTATAAGACATGATAAATTCACGTTAGGCCTGAAAATACAGTGGGAAAAACACTGAGAGCTATGAAAGACAGTATGAATTCACGGGGAAAAGAAGCTTCTTATCTGAAAAAAATTTCAGGTAACAAGAGCACCACAAAGACAATAGGTGTTTTCTCACTGTTTTCATCCAGTGCAACTCAAACAAAGCAGCTCATCCCAAGAGATTCTCTCAAGCCATTTTTGGAATTTAGCAAAGTTAAGTATATTCCTGACTCCTCTCAGCACGTTTCCTTTCTGATCTTTTTCTGATCAGCAAAATAAGAGATATCCCAGACCATCCTTTGCTACAGACTTGACATATCATCACAGCATTGGGATCATAACAATTACTTCTTTTTAGACAGTAGAAGAACCCCCTTCTCATTTTCTTGTACATCTCTGTGAGAACCACAGGCTAATTAGGGAGAGCTGGTCAGACTTTTAGGATGACTTGCTGATACCCACCCAGATCCTGGACTCACTCCATTTACTGAAAGAAGTATCACTATCAGTTATATACATTGTACTAAAACTATTACATTGAAGTAAAATCAAGTATCATATCACGACAGCTCATCTACCATTAATAGTATTAAACTAAGAATAAAAAACTACCACATAATCCCCCTCCTCTCTAACAAAGATTTTAGAATATATACTTTTACAGAATATTTAACAAGCTGAAATTTGACAACTCTTACATACCAAATTTTGCAGTAACAATTGAAGTTTCTTAGAACTTTCCAATACACAACATGCTTTAATGAGCACCTTTATAAGACTGTATTTAAGGCTGCTTAAACCCAGGGAATTTCCTTTCAGGTTCTTTCCCTGTGCAGACTTTAAGGGTGTTCATACAAACATGTATCCTTGCAACCTTACTTTCACATCCTAAAATGATAGAATGAAAAGAGACAAAACCCAAAAATACAAACCAGAAAAAATAAGACACTTAAGATTATAGAGAGTTCACAAACTTTTTAGCTTCCACAGTCTACTTGTCACTGGTCTACTGGTAATGATCTCTGCTTATTTCACCTTGCAGTGCCTCCCTTTAAGGACTTTAGACAAATCATGCATTAGGCCTACCTTGAAGCCAGGCAACTTGGTCAGCCTTAATTAGTGTCAACATGAAAAAGTCCTGATTAAGCCAATAATTTAAAAATATGTAATTTTTTTTATAAAAATAATGTAAGTCTGTGATCAATCCTGCACCCAAAAAAATCCTAAAATATTAAACTGCTTTTATAGTTTTCATGGCCTTCTGTGGGTAAAGACTTAAGATATGTCACTAGTTCATAGACAGTTTGAGCCAAAAACCTATAAAAATAACTAACTGAAAAGATCAGTTAGCAACAGTAGCCAGTCAGTGTTCATACCTCATAAAAATTAAAAATAAATTTGAACATCTTATATGTACATGTCATCATTCTTCTCACAAACAAGATACCTAGAGAAGTTTTTATTTTTAGGAACAGGGCTCTAAGTCAAACAGCTTATTTTTGGAAGTTTCATACTGAGAGAGTTGCTTTAAAACATCTCAAGATGAAATCCAGCAAAGAAATAAAAATAATTAAATTTATATAAAAGGTCTTGATTCCCATTATATTCTGTTCCTTTCATATCAGATATAAAGTTTTCACCCTCATTTTCAAGGTTTTGCACAGCTTTGCTCCTGCTTAGATTACATCTCTCATTACATGCACATTTTGCTCTATGCCTTGCTAACACATTAGCCTCCATGTTCCTTTTAAAAGTCAAATTGTGTCAGGCCTCTGAATAGCTCTGCAAGTAAAGGGCACAAGAATTATGGATGTTAAATATCGGTTAACTGAATAGTCAAGTAACCTCATGAATTCTTATTGGTTAGTCGACTATTCTATAGTCCCTGGGGACAGGGACAGCAGCAGCGCGTGGTGCCAGGCAGAAGCTAGTCAGCAAGGGGAACCAGTTTAAAAACCAGCTCCTCTTGCGGACCAGCTGCTTGTTGCTCTGATAAAGAGGCATCAGTGAGGAGTGGCAGCAGCCCCTGTCTGCAGCGGGGCGTGGTCTGAGCTTCCAGACAAGGCACAAACCGAAACTGAGCCAGGCTACTTGCCTGCCTGGCTCCTAATACACCTTAAATGCAGAGCCACAGCAGGGGTAGGTCCCGCACCCCTCGTGAGCCAGAACAGAGCTGGGTTGCTGGCCAGCCTGCTAAAAAAATGTACTGGTTGGAAAATGTGTGAAGTCTATAGCATTAATCTATAAGCTTTTGCTTATTGGTTAATTAGTTAATCGACTACACTATTACATCCCTGCTGAGAATAGTGTCTGCACCCTCCATGGACAGGACTCCAGCTTAAAGGGGCCATCCTCCTAAGCACTCTCTCCCTTCACAACAGTGTAGAGGGAACAACAGCCTCTGCATCTTCCCCAAAAGTAGCAAAACCGTTCTGCCAGCATGTGCTTCCTGACAGCTATACACCCAAGCTATTAACATAGATTATACTCAGTTATTAACACCATGAATTCTAAATGCAGTGTGAGTTTCCTTGGACATCTGTAAACATTGCCTTGGAGTTTAATCTTTGTAGCATGTAATATGGGAACCCATTCAGTTGTTTTTAAATAAAAGAAGGATTCCATATCAAGAAAGAAAATAGTCCCATACTATGTGTTATGTGCGTCGCACCCATAAAATCCATAACTTGGGGTCACCATAAACACTTACACTAAAATTCTCTTACAAAACTTAACCAGCATGTGTTACTGCTCACAGTGAGGTTGGCTTAAAAAAATCCTTTGCTAAAAAGTGATAGAAATGTAGCCGTGTTAGTCTGGTGTAGCTGAAACAAAATACAGGACTATGTAGCACTTTAAAGACTAACAAGATGGTTTATTAGAAGTGGGTCTGGCCCACGAAAGCTCATCATCTAATAAACCATCTTGTTAGTCTTTAAAGTGCTACATAGTCCTGTGTTTTGCTAAAAAGGGTATCTTTCATACAGTGGTCTGACCTCCCACTAAAAGGATATTTCAGTGGTTACAGTGACATCTGAAATAATTATTCCCTCTTCTAAATACAGGAGAATATGGCAATAATAGAAGTCCTAAGTGCTTTAGTATCTAGGTACAAAATACAAGATTTAAGAAGAATTCATTTGTGCTCCTGAGTACATGTTCTCCGATTTCTCCATTTCTAACCAGTCTCAGTGAACCTTCAGTACAGATTAGCTCTTTTTTTTTTTTTTTTTTTTTTGGGGAGGGTCTGGCTACACTTCATGATGGAAAGTGCAAATTCCAACAGGAGGAGATATACCTGCCTGTAGGGCTACGTCTAGACTGCAGGTTTCTTTCGGAAGAAGCTTTTCTGGAAGAGATCTTCCAAAAAAACTTCTTCCTAAAGAGAGCGTCCACAATGCCAAAGCACATCGAAAAATGATCTGCTTTTTCAAAAGATAGCATCTATTCAGTGTGAATGCTATCTTGTATTTAAGCTGTGATTACTATGGACAGAGTGACCACCAGGGCACCTGTGCTTTTTCCTTTTTCCTCTTCTTTCAAAAGAACTCCCTCTTTCCCATCCACACACACCTTTTTCCGAAAGAGTTCTTTCAGAAAAAGGCTTCTTCCTCGAAGAAAGAGGCTTACCAATGTTAGAAAAAACCCTCTGTTTTTTCGATTTTTTTTCAAAGGAACGTGACTGCAGTGTGAACGAAAGTAAAGTTTTTTCGGAAAAATGGCAGTTTTCCGAAAAAAACCTCTGTAGTGTAGACATAGCCTAAGTTCCTAGATAATGACTTGAATGCATAGGTACTTGGGGCAGCTACTCCCTCCTCCTGTTAATGCTGCCACAGCCACAATCTCTTTTTAGCACACTAGCTCAATCACAGCTAACACAGATATGTCTGACTGAGCTGGAATTTACAACTTCCAGCTCAAAATGCAGACATGCCTGAGATTCACTCTTTCACATACTCTCACTGCTTACGGATCCCCGCTGTGAAGTGGGACACTGAAAAACCACAAGGCACTTCTGAAGATTTTCCTCACCCATCATTTAAACTTCATACACAGTTTAATGAACAAAATTGGTCAGTCTTGTCACATTTACCAAACAGTGACTATGTCACTGGCTAAGAAGATAATGATTTTTTTATCCCATCCAAAATAAAGGCAGCCTCTCGCTCTCATTTCCATTTACAAAGTGAATCCTCCCTCCCCATCCCACAATAATTCAGCTTATGTCCTGTTAAATTGTAAATTGGAATTCTCCAACTCCACCTTGTGCAGACAGAATTAAATGGAATGCCCTGGGGCCTGATGACAGAGCACAAAAACTTGGAGTCATTGTGCCAACTCTTGGCACTTGTTTCGACAGTACTTACTAATTTTTCCTCAACTCTCGTGCTTCATTTATTTATAGTCAAGGCTGGCAGACATCAGAAATGTTGCTTGCAATACTTCAGCTTGAGGGCACCAGTCCCATGTTTCTCTTGAGCTTTCTATGAATGTACCAGACCAAATTTTGCTCTCCGTTACATGCATGTAAAGTCATGGCAGTCAATAGAGCGACATATGTGTAACTGAAAAGAATTCTGCCCTTCAAAGGAAAGGCTGCGATAAGATACTATATCATGCATTATTTTAGTTTTGATGCATTAACAAGAATTACTGTTCTAAGAAGTGTACTGTTAATGTACAATCTAGTCCAGTGTTTCTGTCTAAATACTGTTACTGCTTAAGATCTCTGTTGATTCCATTAATGCATCACACACTACCAGTAAACCACCACAAGAAAGAGTCATAGACTGGTTGAGCATGTAACTATGACAATACTTACTTTAAAAGCTTTGTCCAAATATGCAATTTGTTTAATCTATTTGTTTCACTGTGAGCAACTTGCACAAGAAAAAAGAGAGGCTAATAACCTAAGGAGGTCTCTCTCTCTCACTCACTCACACACATAGAGGCAGTTCTCATAATGTTTACTGCCATAGCCATAAATTTGTGAATGAGATGTAAAAGTAGTAGGGCAAGAAGTGAAAGGAATATTACAGAGGAAGCAGATGGTCATAAACATTAATTGACTTATTATCATTATTTTCAATAAGCTTAATGCATGCTGTCTGGACCATAATAAAGAAAAAATATTTCAGCCTTTCAATACTTACATGTGTTTCATGCAACCGGACCTAAAGGAGGGTGGGTCACATTACAAATATTGAATATTGAGTGTTTTTTACTTGTCTAGAGCTAAACATTACAGCAGGTGTCCAGGAAATTGAGGTTATTTTATATGTTTCTTTTTTCATCTGTCAATAGAGTACATTTGTAAAACAGGTAATGTGACTGTTTTATAAAAATATAAACACACACACACCCTTATTACACATGCATGCATCACTTATGTTCAGAGATAATGGAATGGAATACAACAGTCTTGTTTTCTGCAAAACTACTTCATAATTAAGAAAATATTTCAGAGTTTCCACTACTGTCATCAGTGACAAACTAGAAGATAATGTCATACATTAATCTGTTTGATGTGTTTGTAAATATCTGTGGCCTTACTTGCTTCCATCAGTAAAGAACCAGACATTTTCAAATCTAGTTCGTTTAGAATTCTTTTAAAGGAATAAAGATGCAAAGAAAGGTCATTTAGAACTCAAATTTACAGTCTGTTTGGATCTATTTAAATGCTTAATCTTTTTGGGCTCTAGGACAACAGGTCAAATATTATTTAAAAAAAAACTGAAAAGGACCCATTGAAGGATTCATACCACACACACTGGAATACAGCCCTTGTGTACCAGCATCTGCATTATATGTGAATGGTGTGGCACCACTGTACTGCATCACACTTGTGTGCAGTGGAAAAAAAAAAGTCTGGTTTTGTTCCTTTACTAAGAATGCTGTTCTTTTCAGCACCTGCCATTTTGTAAAAAAATAATTGTAATCAGATCAAAGTGTGATGTGGATATCTCAT
The DNA here is from genome assembly GCA_019425775.1 of Rafetus swinhoei. Classification (NCBI taxonomy): domain Eukaryota; kingdom Metazoa; phylum Chordata; order Testudines; family Trionychidae; genus Rafetus; species Rafetus swinhoei. The sequence goes on along the minus strand of CM033437.1, from coordinate 179,534,926 downwards.
TTTACAATAGTGTTTTTCAGGCTTTTTCCCCATCTAAAAAAAGTTATTTTTGTGCTGTTTCTCAGGTCCAAGGCAAGCATTCATCCTCTAGAACACTGTTGAGATGAAAGAACTATTTAAAAGTCAGACAGGGCTGTTGTCAGCCAGTCTCTCCAGATTTTAGGACAAACCAGTCCAACATCAGACATTTCAGGTGCAGTAAACATAACTCTCTCCAACAGAGTGCTCATGCACACACACACAAATCTGTCTTGTTTTCCCCCTCCAGGAAGAATCTGCCTCTCATCATTAATGTCACAGCTACATCGTGGCCATAAAACAAAATGTTACTCAACTACATACAGTACAGTATATACAGTACCTTATTAAAACTGTGAAAAGGAGGCTTATTACTAGTAGCTTGGGATTGATGTGCTTTAGGGGATCAAGACAGGACTTCAAATAACTATGCAATTGGATTTATGAAGGCAAATTTATTGCAAAACAAAGCCCAATAAATTTCATGCATGCCAAAAGCAGCAGCATACTTGAGGAAAATTACACAGGTCTAACATAACAGTCAACTGTAGCTAGCTCAGCTAAAGAGAGATTTCCATTTCTTGGCACAATAACAAATCCTCAAGCAGAGAGGCTAGGGGTGAGATTTTTCCTCTGTAAGTAACTTAATGAATGAAGTACTAATTAACATTATGGCATTGATAAATGGAGAGAGAGATTAGGGATATACTCGATATTCAGGCCTTCCCAGATGGACTGTCAAAGCCACATTAATTCCTATCTCATTGGAGCATCTGCTTCTCCCATAATCCACTGCCCCTTGGTACGAACAACACAAACTGTTGTGACTCAATTCGATTTATATCAATCTAATTTCTTTTAATCCAATTTGTATTCCAATCTACTACCTTCTAATCACTTAAATCTTCAGCCTCCATCTGGTAAATTTTCCTCTCAAAATTAACCGAGCAGATGCCTCTGCAATTGTCTTCCACAGGCAGGCTAATCATGCCCTAGCTGTGGCCTACAGAACTCTCTGAATAGGTACGTGACTTATAGCATTGCCCTTCTTATTACAAACATGGTGATGCAGGAAGGCCATTTTGTCTGTCATTAATTGGTTAATTTGCATAACACTGCCAGGGAAGATGCCTCGAAAACAAAAACCAAGATTGGAAAGCTCCATAATGACAGCACACCATGCTCATCATTTGCCACATGGGCATTACACCTTGAATCACCTATTGTTTGGGGTAACAAATATGGAACTGGATTACAACTAAATACATACCAAAAGTCTAATCTATGTGCAGTATTATATTGGAGGGTGCTTGTTTCATTGCCACTGAATGTGCAGCATGACATAGCTCTAGATTTCTTTGGAAAAAAATATCCCCAAGCTACATTTAAAAACAAATACATAATATTTTCATGATTGAATGTTGTTCTCCATAACACAAGTGCTAAATTAAGTAGTGTCTGGCTAGTAAGCAGTTACGCTAGTTTTACTCCTGTGGGGCACTCAATCATCACATTAATGGATTCAGTAATTTAAGCCTTTCCCTTATATACAAATTAGACTCTGCTGACAATAGCAGGGACAGCATTTACTAAATAATAATAATTATTATACCTAAATTTTATATTGTGTTTGTCAGTCATTAACAGACCTCTGTAAAATGTTTTGCATAATTATTCCCATTTTACAGATGGGGGAACCAAGGCACAAAAAAGCAAACTGACTCATTGAAGGTCACCCAGCAGAACTAGGAATCCAGGTCTCCTAAATCTCTAACCAGTTCTCAATCCATTAATCCACAACAACCAGTAAAACAAAAAGCAAAGATAATAATATTATCCAGTATTAATTAGGGGGCTCGTGTGTAATTTAAATGAAATACAGCGTTCAGTCTTCAGCTGTATTGGAGCTGAACTCTGTACACTTAGGGGTAATGCAAAAATAGTTTAAAAATAATTCTGCTTCTTCCAGTACTAGATAGTAGGTTTAGCCTTCCCCCTACTAGCCAGTGGGTGAACTTTTCCTAAGACCTGAGGACAGTGAATACTGTAGACACAGAGGATAAAAGCCACATAATGTTGGGAAAGGAGATTAAGGGTATGCTTTGTTAAGGAGATGGAGGAGTAGGCAGTCATTTCCCCCCTACAACAACCTGTCAAGCCTTTCTGTGTTATTCCCCTTCCTGATACCTGCTAAAACCTCCCTCCATGTGCCTGCCATGACAGGTGGTCCAGATTTTCACCAAGAAACTCTGGTAACACTATGTGTGCAACGCTTCCCCATTTAGTGTCATCTGTGAATTTAATTAGCATGCAGTTTACCCACTCCTCCGGGTTATTAACAAAGATGTTAACAAGACACAGACCAAAAAAAAAAAAAAAAAAAAAAGACATCCCTGCGGCAAACCAACCATACCTTCCTCCAAATCAATATGTTGCTGTCTCTCATTATCCCTTATTTGCAGTCCTACAACCAGTTATTAGTCCATGTGATAACACTGATATCCCAGCCAATTAGCATTAATTTTGGATCTAATATTGAGTGGTATACAGTAACAAATGAAGGTATATTATTGGATGCGTAACTCCTCGGAGCACCTTTGCAAATCCCAGTCTACATCTACTGCATTGTTTTAGCCCCTATTTTTTGTCATGCTGGAATGTCTAATCTCTTGTTTCTCCTGTTCCACCTGCTACTCCTTAGCAGTAAACTCAGGACAGTCAGTTTCACTGCTAAATGCAAGTCAGGAAACATCCACATCATCTGTGAGCACTTCCAGTGACACAATCCAAAACCAGTCAGTCAAACTCTGGCAGGAGGTAGCAGAGTCATTAGAAGCAGCAAGATGGGGATGGATTTAATGTGTCTAACAGTTTTCTGAATTGGTCCTGAAATGAGGGATTTGCAATAAAGGAAACCGGGTAAAGAGGTTTCATAAAGAAATGCTATTTTTATTCATTAAAATTGATGGAGAAGAGTGAAGCTCTGAATCAGTTAGTTTTGATGATGTCATCACAATTTTTTTTTAGCAGAGAAATAAAGGAATTGAATGCCTCCTTACTGCAATTACTGTGTATCAACGTTACGCTTTTATTTGTATCTTCAAGCGTTAATGTAATAAGGAGCTCATATAAGGACTCACTCCTGAAAAAAACCCTTTGGTAGGAAACATCATTTTCAGGAGAAAAGGTAAATAATGTCATCCAGTCTCTCTTCAGCACTATTATCCACCAAAGGCCTGCATGAGGAAACATTCCTTGAAAGATAAGAGGACTGGCAAGGAAAACAATTCAGAACATAGGGCTCCATCTCTACCATGGTTTATACAAATGACTACAAACTTGACATCTAGGTATAGCACAAAGGATGGGAAGCCATCTATTGTTGTTGCTTATTGTTGTTTGTATTGTGATAACACCTAAGAGACCTATCAATGGACCATGACCCCTTTGCGATATATACACAGGAAGGAGGGAGATTGGAACTGGACTCGAACTCTGGATCTGTAATGTGCTAACCTGGATCCCTTTTTCTCTAGGTAATGGATCTACTACGCATACTGACTAAAACGTTCATTGACTGGCAAAAGTTTTTTATTTTTACCAAATACATGTTAGGACTTAAACTTACTTCTAAACTATATAGATTTGCTATATATCTGTATATATTAGGTTTTTTCCCCCAAGCTCATCAATGAGCTTTCTCTGCCTTCAAACTCCTCTATAACTACCTCTTGAAGGGTGGTTCTCCTACAACTGTGGGACAGAGAGTTTATTTCATTCCATGTTTGTATAGTGCCAGCCTAGAGTCCTGGTCCATGATTGGGGCTCCTAGGTATCACATATAACAACAATGGATTGCTCCCCATCCTTTGCTGAGGTGTTACAATTTGTCCAACTTTTCTCTAAACTGACAATGACCTTACTACTCATTGAGATCTAACTTTTTTTTAAATGCTGAAAAGAAATGGAAACTCAGCTGTCTATGGAACAGAAGTGCAAAAATCTACATGCAACCCCATTTAATGCTCTCCTTCACTTGCTTAGTCATTTTCACACTGTTGCTATGCATTCCAGCAATGGTAGACCTTCAAATGCAGAATATCACCAGCATAATTAATATACATAGGTATAGATATCAAACAATATATTAATACAAGGCCTGAGGAAGACCTAGAAAAGCAAGAAGCTCTGTGTTAATACCAAAAGAAATGCTGACCAAAGGAAATCAAGAGTTATTTGACACATTATATGTGGCATATGCCTAATATGATCAAGTCAGCACAGTGTCATTTAAATCTGTGTTTAAAAAGCATGCTACATTCCTGATCTACATGCTTGTGTAAGAGAGATGGTTTTATCAGATTTTCTATTCTCAAAGGTTTATAACAGAACTCATCTGGAAACCATAGGCTGAAATATGGCAATAGGAATTTTTTCCACCCTAATATATATTTAGCCTCCTGTTCAGGAAAAGATCTAAGCCAGGACTACTCAATACATGGCCCGTGGGCTACATGCAGCCCATTTGTTTGTGGCCCGTGGTGCAGTTTGGGTTTACGTGGGATTCAACACGCGGCCTGCAGTTGGAAGCCAAAACAAAAAAGTAGTCAGTATAATGATCTTCTGTTGATATGCGTTTTAGTAGTTAAATTCCTGGACTATCATTGCTCATAAAGGGTACATGTACACTTGCACCCTAGTGTGAACTAGGGATGCAAATGTAGGCAACCGAAATTGCTAACGAAGTGGGGATTTAAATATCCCGCGCTTCATTAGCATGATCTCACCGGGACGTTACTCCGCTCAACAGCTGTTTCGAAAGGGAAAGTGCATGCCGGGACGCGTTAGTTCGAACCAAACCCCTTGGTTCGAACTAACGTTACTCCTCAAAAAATGAGTAACTCCTCAAAAAATGAGGAGTAACGTTAGTTCAAACCAAGGGGTTTGGTTTGAACTAATGCGTCCTGGCGCGCACTTTCACTTTCGAAACAGCTGTTGAGCAGAGTAACGTGCTGGCGAGATCATGCTAATGACGTGCGGGATATTTAAATCCCCGCTTCATTAGCAATTTCGGTCGCCTAAATTTGAATCCCTAGTTCACACTAGGGTGCAAGTGTAGACGTACCCTAAAAGTGCTGTCATATGGGTGGAAATCAGGTAAATACAGCCTCTCTCTGACTTACGAACTGGTTACGGACAAGCAATTGGTCGTAACTCGGTTGTTTGTAAGTCGGACCCCATAGAGTTACACGCGACCGCGCTGTTCGTAGGCGCGGATCACGTTCATAACTCGGGGTCCGCCATTTACCACAGTTTTGGTCGTAACTGCGAACAGTCATAAGTCGACCGTTCGCAACTCAGGGACCGGCTGTATTGCATTTTATTAATAGCAGCAGAACTGATTTAAATGGGGCCTGCATGTTGTGTAGTTTTGCCTTACTATCTATTCATGCCCGTCAGTGTGAAAGAAGCTATTCCATACATATTTGCATATATGTGCAGCCACACTTAAGTTGTGGCCCTCAGCATGTACTGTGAGTATCATTGTGGCCCCCGAAGCTTTCAGAGTTGAGTAGCCTTGACCTAAGCAGATGCCGAAATCCATCCAATTCATGAAAGCATGGAAGAAATAGCTAACTTTAGAGGATTTGAGTTTGTGATTAAAATTAAGTAAATTCCTATGTACTCTGCTAAACAGGGGTATTTCCTGATATACACCCTAAAAACAGATATTTTATAGTTATAAAGGTCTGAAAAAATGCATATGGTGTAGTTTGAGATGCTTTAGGCACTCATCATTCAATTTCTTTTCATTGAAATATGTATTAATACTTTTAGACTAGGTGTAAATTACGAAAGGCATGTAAGTGCCATTTCTGCCTTTGAATACTGATTCCCAGTTTATTATGATCAGTGGTTTGCTTTGTGATTATAATGGGCATGTGGACAGCCAGATTAGTGATCAGATAATTCCAAACATAATTCCAAATTCAAGAACTGGGATTGCTGCATTGCTCTTCGTCTGAAAAGAGTTGTGAATATTTTTGTAGAGAGCTCATTCATCCCTGATCATGGATATTACCACTAACAACCCTTACTGGTAACTCAGCAGCTATGCTGACTTGCTCTAGAGCAGGGATGGGCAATAATTTTTGATGGGAGGACCACTCTAAGAATTTTGCAAGTGGTCAAGAGCTGCCCTTTTCTATTATATTAATGGAGGAGGTATGGGGTCTGGAACAGAGGTTTGGTGCAGAAAGGAACTTGGATTGAGGTGCAGGAGTAGGTGCAGGGTCTGGGAGGGAGTTTAGGTAAAGGATGAGGTTGTGATCTGAGGCAAGGGATTGGGATGCAAGAGGAGTACAGTCTGGGAGGGCGTATGGGTACAGGAGAGGATTCTGACCTGGGGGAGGAGTTTAGGAAGGAATCTGGGAGGGAGTTGTGACCTGAGGCAGGTATACAGGAGAGGTTTAGGGGTTTGTGTTGTGACCTGGGGCAGGAGAGGGTTATGACCTGTGGTAGGGGCACAGGGGTTTGTGTTGTGACCTGGGACAGGGAGTTGGGGTGTGTGAAGGAGTGGAGCACCAGATGGAGGCTCTGGCTGGAAGGAACTTCTGCTAGGCACAGCGCACCCCTCAAGCAGGCTCTCTCCTGCTTGCGCCCCCACATTATGCTCAAAACAGCCAGCTGCTGGGGCCAATGTGTGTGTCTTTGCACTGCACATGCCATGGTAAAAGGCAAGCACCACAAGCTGCCTGCACTCACAAGCATGGCCCATGCAGCTCCCACTGGCTGGTTCCCAACCAAAGGGAGCTGTGAGGACTGTAGAGGGGGTGGGGCCAGCACATGGAGACCTACCCTCCCCCGTTCCCCCGGGGCACATGCACTGCAGAGATGCACACACTAGCCCTAGAAGCTGGACACTTTGAACAGAACATTAGAGTGCGGCCCAGAGAATTAGTGGTCTGGCCTGTCAGCCTTATTTTGCCCGCCCATGGACCAGAGGGAGTAACGCCCAGTCCTTCTATGTTGGAGGTTCAGATGTGTAATACAGGATTAAGAACTAGGGTGAATGAAGGAGGAAACTGTATAAGATGATGGTCTTGATGGACGGCAAAGGAAAAAAAGGGATAATCTAAAACACATGCACTGGACATATGCCATGACTGTTTAATCCTTATTTTAATAATTGGCCATATCTGTATCTAATACCTCTATTCTACAGAGCTATTCTATATGCCATGAAGAACTGTGTCAAATATTTTAAGCTGTGGGACAAGAGCTGGTTTCTTTTAGGGATAGAGGAGGCACAAACTGAGGCTGATTCAAAAGTAGGCAACATTACATTTAAATGAATTGGTTTTATCAGCCTTTCATTGCCTGATAAAGGAAACATTTGTCACCTGACAAGAAGTACTGATAAATATGCTTATGTACAGATTTTTGTTGTTCATAATGCAAATAAACTTGGCACAAAACAAAATTCCAATTTTAATCAATATACTTATCAGTGTATCAATGTGGCAAATTGAAATTTATCCTCTCATTAACTATTTGTGAGTTGTGCCCAGGAAAGGAAAGCTCATACCATCTACATGTTTTGTTAGTCTTTAAGGTGCTACTAGACTATTTGTTGTTTTTAAAATTTTTCCTGTTACAGACTAACTCAGCTACCCCTCTGAAGCTTATTAACTATCCTGTAATTATTAATACACAAAGCAGAAATGGGAGACAGAGTGACTCTCTCATTTGGAAATATCCTTAATTTTTAGATGCTTATAGACAAATTTGCAAACGTGGACACCTATTGTGCACCATAAGAAATGTCAAACAGTTACTTACAAATCAGGTTAGGTCACCTCCCACACCAGCCTGATTCTAATGCCTCTAATGCAAACATTTCACAATGATTTAACTCCACTGACTTTACTGGAACTACTTCTGATGTAAACCAGTGTAAATTAGATCAGGATCAGTCTGTATGTTTTCAAATGTAGTCATTTTTGGTAGCATAACTTTTGAAAATTTGTTGTTTTAAAGTAGAAACATTCTCTTCTTTGTCTAGGTCAGTGTTTAGTGTCCTTGCAGAGTGTGAACTAGAGGTGGAAAACTAATGCCCAATTCAGTATACCAGTTCAAGCCAACAATTATTTTTTAAAAAAATGTGATGTAAAAGTCTGGAAAAAAAAGAGAAAGAAATGCAATTCAGTTGGGCTCAAACCAGACACAATAAGGTCATCCTAAGTGTTAAGGTCAAGCTGTATATTCCCAAGAAAACAGCCTGAAATAAACGAAGTACAAGTTAACAGTGACACTGGAGAGGAAGTTACTTAATATTCATGTTGACAGAAAAGAAGAAAGGATTAATCATGTGGAATTAGCATTTTCATTCAGGAGCTCAGTTGAGTCCTGTGTTCTAGTTTGAGGGGAAGACGGCTGCTTCACAGTACCATTTTACATCTCTCATTTATCGAAACATTGCAGCTTGCTCCTAACTGTCATTAACTGATGAATAATGAAAGACTTCCTTACTTTTACTTCAGATTAATCATGCTGTTCCCTTGGTCTTTCCATTCCTGAATGTGTTGTTCTGAACCTTTTTTTTCCATTTGTAGGATAAAGGAATCTGTTTTAATTAAATTTCAATTCTATTGGGGGAAAAAAAGGTCTATAACAAAAGGGCATCACCTAGCATTTTCACCTCACAGCTCTGGTGTTGCAGTGCCATACAATTATCCTTCTGAAAGGAGAAGCGTCACTTTTATGTTAATTTTGCCCTGTTCTTTTTGTACAGAGTATCTGTCAAAAATAATGGATCACAGTTACCTGATGCAAGAAACACTAAGTAAAATTGTTAATAGTACATGTATACGTATAACAATTAAGCAAAATTACAAATCATTTGCTGCTAGCAATTTATTAACCCCTTTTAGTGCATACAGCTAGCTAACTTTAGGTGATTTTTAAAGCTACCTTTGTTAAAATGTCTTTGAATGTGCCCTTCTAGCCTCCTTAATAGTGTTTACACTGAAGTCATAACAATGATATAGAATATGTATTGTTTTTTCCACAATGAGCAGGACATTGATTAGCATCCTGTATTTGGCTACTTAATGGAGTCTAATTTCTCAAGAAAAATCTGGAGGAATATAGGATTTGCCAGACTGGATCAGATCGCACTTACTTACATCTAGTTTGACATCATGCTGAGAGTAGGTGGAAGAACGTATAGAAGTTGGACAATGCTATGCAGGTGATCAGATTACATACTGAAACATGAGCTTTGATTAACCTTTCCACATTTTAACTTACGTAGCAACAGATGTTATTTATGGTTAGAAAATGATTCAACACCATTTAAAAACATCCAGCTGATGTTTAGCAACCCAGGCCAATTTTTCTTTCCTAAAAATAAAAGCTCTAAAGACAATTTATTCCAATATTTTAGGATCCAGAAACCTGACAGTCATTGTGATTACTGTGCATCATTATTCTCACTATGCTATATCACTAGCTAAAACATTCTTCCCCAAATCATCTTCTAGGGTAAATTGAGTGTGACTGGCTATAAAAAAGGGATTAATTGCTGTACATTATAGAAATTAGACTTTAAAAAAAAATTGCCTGTTATATCTTTTCATCCATCAATCAGCAAATATGGGATCATATGGCTTTATCCAGTCTACTTTTGAATGACTCAAGCAATGACAAACCTCTTCCCTTGGGAGATTATTGCACAGTTTAATAGACCTCACTGAATTCCTGACTAAATTTTCATTTGCTTAATTTCACCTCATTATACCCAATTGTGCCATCCTAAACAGCACCTCTTCTGCTACAATATCTACATCCTTGAAATACTTGTACAATTACAGCTCTCTTGCATTTGCATTTTGACTGTGCATTTCCATGTCCTAACAGGTTTAAATTTCATTTAAGTTTAAGTCAGTTTTGAACTTCCTATATTGTAATGCTTTTTTTAAACAAAAATTTCAGCACTACAATAATGTATTTACTCCTAAATTGCTGATACAGTATGTACCATCAACTCTAACCCACCTTAACAGAGTGCTTTATCTGGAAATACTGAAGAAGCAGCCTAAATTCTTCAGATAAATACTCATCTAATAACAACAGTTCTATCAGCTTTACCATTTCATTTACAGACTAGTCTATAACACATTCACCTTTGTTCACAAACCTTTGATACCCTCTTGGGGTATGTCTACACTACAGCATTATTTCGGAATATCTTATTTCAAAATAGTTAATTCGAAATTAGTTATTTCGAAATAACGCGTCTATACACAAAATGCATTTCAGGGCATCAGGTCAGGAGTTACTTTGTGTGCCTGCTGCCTAAGGCTATCTGAGGCCTGTGCTTAAAGGGCCTCCCGCCCCCGGACAGCCGGTTCTCAGCTTTCCCTGATTGCTTGCCTACCTCAATGAGGGACAGCAAAGCATTTTGTCTCTGCGTGCTCTGATTGCCCTCACTCGGGACACCACAGCACTCTGCAACATGGAGCCAGAGCTGCCCTGGCACTCTGGTGCTTCTCTTGGATGCGTTGCTGCGAGCCTGGCTGCACTTTCTGCAGGCTGCCATCTGGGAGGTCCATCAGGGGGCTGTCAGTATCCAGGAGGCCCTGCAGGAGAGCTTCCACCCTAAGAACCACTAAGAGCCTCCCTGGTCTGCCCCAATGGAGGCTTGTGCCTCCTTCCTCCCTTACGTCCTTCCACTTACCCCTCCCTAACCCCCCTTCCTGATGTCAAATAAAATACACGTATTTTCATGAACACAAACTCTCTTTAACAAAACTGGGGGGAGTGGAGAGGAGAGAGAATGAAACTCTGGTGAGACTGGGTAAAGAAGGCGGGAGAGGGGAGAAGAGAGGGTTGGAGAGGGGAGGGGGAAACCTGGGAGGAGGGAGCTGGAAGGGGGAAGCAAGGGGAAGAAGGGGGAGGGGAAGCTCAGGGCTCAGGGTTGGGGGGTCTCACCGGACCAACTTGATTTTCATGCAAACCTGCTCCTGGGTTCACATGCGGCCTTTGGCGGCCAGGCTGGCAGCTATCCTGCCATAGACGGCCGCATTCCGCCATCTAGTGCGGAGATCTTGGACATTGGGGCATTCCCCCCAAACCTGAATAAGGTCCATGATCTCCACCCTGGACCAGGAAGGCGCCCGCCTTCTCCGGGCCCTGGCAGGCTCCTGGGAGCTGGCAGACTGCTCCTGGGGAGCGGTGGAGGACTGGCTGCCAGTGGCTTGCTGGCTCATGTTTTGGGGCCACTGGGTCAGGGGCAGTGACTGCTGGCTCTGGGCTGGCAGGGTTGGAGCTGGCACAGGCACTGTGGCCAGAGTCAATCCCTTTAAGGACTCCGGGGAGAGGGGAGGGAGAGGAGTGTTCTTGGTTGAAGCTGGAGTAGCCACCAGGGCACCCTGGGAAGGCTGGAGGCCCCCTATTCCGATATAAGTGTCTCCACTGCACTTGCTATTTCGAATTTGGCATTATTCCTCGTGGAATGAGGTTTACCAAATTCAAAATAAGCGCTCCGCTATTTCGAATTAATTTCAAAATAGCGGTTTGGCTGTGTAGACGCTAGTAAAGTTATTTCGAAATAACGGCTGTTATTTCGAAATAACTTTACTGTGTAGACATACCCTAGTTGTCTTCTCTGTCTTTTCTCTAGGGTGTGAGCATCTTTGTGGCACTTGAAATGTCCTTGTATTTCTAGACTAAAAACTACCCCTTTGCTGGAGTACATAAAGACTGTGCACAATTCAAGTTTCAACTCCATACAATTGAAAAACTGCTATGGATTATTTACCCTCAGATGCCTTAGTTTGCCTTTTGGATCTATTATGTAGAATCAGACCATTGGTCCATTTGGTCTGGTATCCTGCCTCTTGCAGTTCATGTTACATTCACAAACCAAACTAATTTTTGTGTATGTTGTACATGTGTGAGTATGAAGATTTCTTCCTGGAGCAAGGGCTTTGATTTCTGGTATTTGAGTTGGATCCCATTTTTTTCCTAGTTATTTTGTAAATTGCTCTAGATCCCTTTGTATTATCAGCAACATAACTATCCTCACTTAAGGTCTAAAAGCTAACTTTTTGGGCTTTTGCTCTTTTTGTACAGTATTCTTAGTTGTAGATAATCCTAAATGAACATTTTCATAGAATCTAAATTTACACATTTGCTAACATCATCTTCTGCTTTTTCTTGATGTTGCTATTTGTTGAAAGTGATATCACAGACTGCATAGTGTGTTCTTTCAAAGCAAAACCGATAACTCTGATTTTCAAAGGCTTTTAATGCAACGGAAAAGGGTAAAATGGTCCCCTAGACTTTAACATATGATTTTTTCCCCTATCTATCTAACAAGAAATGCAATTACTGGGGAACGTAAAATAGATCTCGGTATTTTGTTGGAGTTACAACCTTTTTCATATTTTATATTTTTGTTGGAGTTATAGCCTTCATATTTTATATTGTTTACAAGATTCCCTCTGGCAAGATTTTCTCATAAAAAGTGCTATTAGGTATTGTTTTCATAAATCTTTCCTGAGATTTTTTTTAAGTTTAATTAAAATGCATTTTAACACTACAGAGCCAAATTTTTGAGTTATACACTTACGATACAGCACAGTGCGGGCAGCACACTCACAATTGCTGTCAGATACATGCAAAGAACTAGAAATCCTGTCATTTCTAGACAGGGCATCATGCATGAGCATAGCTGAATGCACTATAAGCTATAGGCACTATTAATGATGTTGTAGGCATCTTGCCTTTGTTGATGGCAACACATGCACTTGTTGGATTTTGGGTCAATCAAAATCCTTTGCCTTCACAGCATGTTCCTTTTGCCAAGGTACATTAGCAATGTGCTTCTGCTAGTGAACTCTTACGCCTCTTAGCAGGATATGGCTGGATGTCTGTCTTGCATGCACTGACATTTATAACAAATTTGGGGTTGTTTACACACTTTTCCTCCTCATACATCCATACAGATACGTGCTGGATCTAGGATATGTGCTGGATCTAAATTTTTCATCTGCTACCTCCATTCTACTCTGCAAAAAATAGCTGAGATGTGACTTAAATCTGTTCCCCATCATTTAGGTTTCTACGCTATTTCAAAAGGAGAAGCAGATATTTAAAAGGAGATTTCATATTTTTAACAACTGTTTATAGAATATATATCATGGAAATTCAGAGATTACTTCCTTGTCTTATTAACCATGCCTGAATTAAGTCACACCCTGGATGTTCATGATCTCTATCCAAATTCTTAAACTTGGACCCATCGGTAATAGAGCTGGAAAGTACAAAAGATATTTTCTTTTTATTTCAGCAAACCATACATCCTCTTTCAAGCATTTGTTTCGGATCATCTTTTTTATTCCCTTTTCCCATTCAATATTCAGTCATCATTTTCATGGATGTTTGTCTTGTTGGAATTGCCTCACTTGATGGGCAAATATTCCTAAACTTCCTGTGAGGCCAGAGGCAGAATTGCTTATCACAACACAGTACTATTACTGCTGAGGAAAATAGTTGGAGAATGTTTATTATATATAAACAAACATGGAGCCAATGCTCAGCAACTATAAGTCACTGTAGCACCCTTGATTTCAGTGGAGCTATGCAGTATTGCATCAGTTAGATCTGACTCATCTGGTTCAGAGCCTGAGGTTCAAAATTGCTTATGCAGAGTATGGCAGATGTCACTTGGAATGTTCACGAAGCTTATGAAATCACATCAATTATTTTAGCTGGTGACAAAGATATTCTGGAAATTCTGATCCTACTTCTGCATCTATTTAAGGAATCTGGGGTTTGGCAAGTGACGTAACGGTGGTAAGTTCAAGGCCTTTGTCACCAAACAGAATGACTGGGACTCTACCCTATAATGCAAGTGGGTAAGAGGTCAAAGGATACCTTATAATGCGTTCATAAACTATGAAAGCAACTTTTGCCGTGTTACTAGGGAGGGAAGCGACTAGTCAACTATCTGATAAGCAAATGCTTATCGGATAGTGGAGTAGTGACTCGACTAATCACTTCCCCACTTTGCTGCCTCTCTCAGGGAGAAGCAGCAAGGAGGAGGGAGCAGGAGTCAGTGATGGGGAGGACTTTAAGCCGGTTCCCCCCAGTACCACCTCCACGGAGGCAGGGGAGGTAAAGGCACAGTGGGGAAATGGCACAAGCGCCCATGCAGATTCCCACTGCGGGCGCTTCTGCTTTTGAAGCCCTTGTACATTTCAAAAACAGAAGTGCCACAGGGAGCACAGTCCCCGTGAGCACCAGTGTCTCTTTGCAGCGCTCCCCCTTGCTGTCTCTATGAGAGGTGGGGGGAAGACATGAGCCGATTCTGGGGGGAGCCGGCTTAAAACATGGTTCCCCAGCACCATCTCCAGGGTGCCTCCTGCCCCCTCTCCCCTGCTGCTTCTATCAGAGACAGGAGAGGTGTATAGAGGATGCTGCTGCAAAGCAGCTTCTGTCTGCAGGGGTACCAGCGGGGAGCTGTGCCCCCACAAAGAAATGGGCTGTTGCCACCAAACAACCCATGTTTGCGGCGGCCAGGACTGGCCGTGGGCAGGCGCTGCTCAGGCAGCAGCCCCTGTCTGTGATCAGCCCTGGCTGCCACGAACAGGGGCTGGTTCTGGAGCAGCCCCTGTTCGTAGCGGGCTGGACTGTCCGCCGCGAACAAGGGCTGCTGCACTCAGCACGAGCCGGGACCGAGCACTCCCGGCTCGCGCTGATTTGCTGCGCCTCTGCATTTAAAATGCAGAGCCGCAGCACAGGTGGCTCCAGAGCTGACACGAGCCAGGACTGCTCAGTCCCGGCTCGAGTCGGCTCCTGGAGCTACCCCCACCGCAGCTCTGAAGAAAGGCGCTTATCAACTAATCATCTAGTCAACACAATTTGTATCGACTATATGATTAGCCAGATAATTGCATTTTAACATCCTTACATGTTACGATAAGAAACGTTACTGCTCTACTTGCAATATTTACTATTCCAAATATAGAAAATATTACACATATAGTGTAGGGAATATTGATTTATTTACATAATGCTTATTTTTGCTTGTTTGCTTCTGTGGATGCAGAGTAACATGATGACATCACTCTTTCATCCTGCACAAAAAAGATGTTATGTATTGAGAGAGATAATCACTCAAACTTGAACTTCCAAAGTGACGTGGTGGCCAAAAAAGCTAATGCCATGGTGTTCAACCAGTTCTGAAGCAGTAGCCACTTAAGTGAACTAGCCACACTCAGCCGGACAAATAGGCATACTGTTCAAGCTAACTAGCCACACTCAACCAGACAAATAGCCACATGTGGCTAGTGGCTAGCATGTTGGACGCCACAGAGCTAATGTAATACTGGGATGCATAAATGGGAGACTCTCCCATAGAACAGAGAGGCACTTATGTGCTCTGAATTTGGCACTTATGTGATTGATATTGGAATACGATGTCCAATTCTACTGCCCACAATTCAAGAAGGAAGTTGATAAACTGCGGAGGGTTCAAAGAAGAGCCACAAGATTGATTAACAGATTAAAAAAAACATTCCTTGTCATGATGGACAAAGCCAACGTTAGGCAAATGTAGCAGCATAGTGCACCATTAAATTTGGGGCACCAGTGGTGCTTCAAACTTAGTAGTGCCCTATGTTGTGTATGCATAGGGCCACCATCAGATGCAGGCAGCACTAGCTCCAGCAGCCCTAATCCTCCAGCCCCCCACCCCAATTCCACCTCCCTGTCCCATTGGACCCAATATCCCAGCCCCCTGCTCTGCCTCCCAGCACCGTTGGATCCAGTCCTCCAGCCCCCACTTTCTCTGCCCCAATCCTTCACCCTCTCTCCACCTTCCATCCCACAGTTTGGGCAGGCTGTGCTAGTCAATCAGCCTGCTCCCCCACCAGCCTCTCTGTCCTCCTCCCACCTACTCCCAGCTCTTGCTCCCACAGCCCTTAGCTCCAATACCATGAAGTTGCTCTTCCCTCCCCCACAAGAGGTGTAGGGTACAGGTGCTCTGGGTGCATAGGGCACCAAAACTCTTTAAGTATGGCCTTCATGATTGAGCTCCTGAGTCTATCTATTTAGCTTAACTAAGAGAAGATGGTTAGTTAATTAGAGTCTATCAGCATCTACCTGGGGAACAAATATTTAACAATGAGCGCCTCAATACTGTAGAAAAAGATACAATACAATCCAAAGATTGGAGACAAACTGAGAAAGCTAAACATATTCGGATTAATAATGTGTAATTTTTAAAGACGATGTTTGTTAAACATTGGAACAATTTACTAAAGGTTGTGATTAGGGATGGTAAGTAGTAGGTAATAAGCTAACCGAGTAGTCAATGGAATTTCCATCGACAACTAGATTAGCTGATTAGGGGATTAGTTCACAGGGGCGGCGTGAACTGGGACTGAGCAGCCCCAGCTCACACTGGGTCCCAGAACGCTGTGGCTCTGCTTTTTAAAAGTAGTAAGAGCCATCAGGCAGCACTAGCTCCGGCAGCCCCCCACCCCTGGTTCCACCTTCTAACCTCATTGGACTAGGATAGAGGCAGCAAGGGTGGGGGAAGCTGAGTAGTCGAGTAGTGACTCGACTAGGCTTATTGGGTAGTCGACTACTCAACTAGTCACTTACATCTCTAGTTGTGATGGAGTCACCATCAGTGACAATTTTTAAATCAAGATTGGGTGTTTTTTTCTGAAAGCTGTGCTCCCAGAATGATTCTGGGAAGGTCTATGGGCTGTGTTATATAGGACGTCAGACTATATGATCACAATGGTCTCTTCTAGCACTGGAATGTATGAATCTATAAACTGCACTCTCACTTGCTCGTGGACTGACAAGGAAAGTAGTATCTTACCCTATGTTGTCAACTTTTAGATCCTGAAACATCTTATCCCATAGTAATCATCCCTGAAGTAGACACATGGTATTATTAAATTTTATTTCAACAAGTTAGCATGTTAGAAAACCATTAGCAAGCAATTTATATGAGGCCTGGCTGCCTTTTGGTTTGGTTTGGTTTTAAATTTAGACTCCATGTGAGGGGTGGGCAAATTCTGGCCTTTGGGCCAGATCTGGTCCACAGCTTTAGCCCCTGGCGGACCCCCATCTCCATGTTTATCTGCACAGGTATCAAAGAATCACAGCTCTGGTTGTCTGTCAATTGCCATTTGAGGCCAATGCGAGCAGCAGGAAGCAGCGTCCTGGTCCACAACACTTGCTGCCGCTTGCATTGGCCACAAATGGTTATTGGCGGCCAACCACAGGTGTGATCCTCCAATACCTGCGAAGGCGCTGGTAAATATGCAGGTGGGGGCCTGCCAGGGACTAACCCTGTGAGCTGCCATTTTTTTATTGCCTGTCCTTGCTCCATGCACTTGATCCTTACCCAGATAAAAGTGCAACTAAAGCCAATAAACATTTCTCTATATATAACTTTCATTTGCAAACTTGAAATAAATAAATTCCAGATATTGAAGACTATGGATACAATTTTCAAAAGTGCCTAGCTGCCATAGAGCCAAAAGTCCCAATGAAAGTCAGGTGCTGGGGAAGAAAGGAGCACGTTTTATTCACTAAGGGAAATCCAAGAATGGGGGACACCTCTGTGAGCATGATTAAAACAGCAAGATATTCTGTTGCCCTTGCCCATCTCTAGTGTTGTGATCCCCAAATATTCTCTCCTCAAATTAAATCTCTCATATTATCTTACTATGACTTGAGACAATTGAAACATATGGGGCAGGCAGTAGAGCACCAGCAGCTGTCAGCTAGAGAAGAGACAATTAATTATGGCATAGAGAGGGATTTTGTTCTAAAGAAATTTTCTTGATATACAGGAAGCCTCATCAAAGTAGAACTGATTAAGTCAGGATCAGTTTAGTGAATCTATGTTGCCACTATCTGCCTTAGAAGCTAAACACTGTAAGATGTTTGGTTTTTTATGAGTAAAAAACAGCAAAAATTGGACTAAATTGGCTGCATGAATCTATGACAGGTGGGAACATGTTATGTCACTTCACTAAGAGTTTCAACCAGTTTCACTCACTAATGGCTTAGAGTATGTGCAATTGCTACAGTACCTGTGAGTTCACTATCTGCCCCTAATTACTAGAAAAACAACAGGGAAGTTTCAAGTCTCCTATTATTAATGCCTCTCTGAGGGAAGCCATTGAGGCCAACTCTTCAAAGGAAAAGGTTATAATCAAAAGTAAGATTTTCAACAAGAAATCGCTCTTCTGCAAAAGAACTATCTCCAGTAGGGATGTTAAATTTACATTAATTGGCTAATCTTACTTCGATTAGCTAATTTGCATCGACTATTCAATTAGTCGCATTGCGGGGAACACGGGGCCAGCAGGGGACTCAAGCAGTCCCCCACTGGCCCTGTGCTCCCCGCAGCATTTCAAAGTGGCAGCACCATGCAGCACTTCCACTTACTGATAGAAGCAGCAAGGTGGAGGGGAAGCGACTAGTCGATAGTGTGTCGACTATCCAATAAGCATTTGCTCATCAGATAGCTGACTAGTCGTTCACATCCCTAATCTACAGGTATTTTCTCTTTTTGGACAAACTTACAGAGAAGCTGCCAAGAAAGCTCTAGAATAATTTAGATTCATTTAAGTTCCCTTTATCCCCTGTCAGATAGGCTTCTGACTTGATTATGGTATGAAGACTGAAATTATCTTGCTTTGTCTGAATGACAGAGAGATCAGATTTCCAGGGAGATTCTTTTGAAGGCTGCTGACCAAGAGTATTGATTGTCTCCAGCACAGACCTGTGAAGAGGGCTGCTTGAACGGATCTGTTACTTCCTCTCAGAGGAATTCCAGAAGACAAGTACATAAAAAAAAAGTAAGCCAATCCCTTTTGGAAACTAATCAGTTGTACTAGTGAGTTATCCTTATGACCAAATAAACTTAATTCAGTTCTGGAAAATAACTAAATCTGTTTGTCTGTATGTTATCTAGATGGAGACCTACATATTTTGTGACTCTGGAATCTCAGGCAAAATCCAGTACATTACTGTGAAGCTTGGGGAAACTAGTTTTGCCTAACATATAACATGACTTGGAGTTCCTATTAGGTGAAGCATTTAGAATGTCCACATTATGGTTAGAACAGTAACTTCACCCATAAGGTGTTGAAACATATTTAACTGCCTAATTTTATATGGGATCCAATCAAATTTTATATGGGATCCTTCTGCAAGTAACATCTTTCTATTTCCATAAAAGACTATTTATAAATTACCGCACCATAGTGATATCATTAATTACTAAGGCAGTGAGCACTGATTTCTACTACGCAGCAATACTGTGTATTTTAGAGAGCATAAAACAATTGTGTCGATCTCTGTCAATAGGCCCAATCCTCGGGTGCTCTGTGTGCAATAATAAAGCCCAAAGCAACATAAAAAGCTGTGTGTTTGCTACAGAGGACTAAAGCAGTCAAAACTCTAAGCAATGATACCTCACTTCCAGGTTTTGTATGCTGAGTCATGGTAGCTGTCTCCAGAGTGATGGCTGAGAGGTAATCAGGAGACCAAGGTTCCATGCACAACACAGATCTTCTAGGCCAAAGCAAACTAAAGGAGAGCAGCAAGACATGTCTACCTATTTCTCCCACTTAACAGTAGTAGCAGTCACTGCCCACACCACCCCAGATGCAGTAAAAGAGGTTGATCTGTCCCATAACAAGTCTTTTTCCTTGGGTTTGGCTTAGTTTCCCAACCTTTCAGAAACAGTTTGACACCCAGATGATAGGGTAATTGATATCTTATAAAAGGTCCAGAAAGAAATGTGGAGACAGAGAAAAGCATAGGCTAAAGTAAGTAAAACATTTAAAAATTTGTATTTTTTATTTGCTTCACAGCTTAAGGTAAAAAGAAATTCTTTCATTTCTAATTTTCCTAATCTACAGCCATCTGAATTTGTTTAGCTTTTTGCAAATTGAACAAATTCAGCTCCCTTCACCATCACTTTCAAAGGGCTTATCCGCAATGAGGGCAGAATCTAGCCCTCATTAAATAAAATCCACTGGTAAAACGACAATGTAAGAGATTGCCATCAGTTCCCATAGCCAGTTTATCTGTCATGTCTATCTGCCCAGTGATCATACTTTTTTGATTGCCAGGTGCTGGAAAGCAGCCAGTGAACAACTACTGCATGTGATAAAAATATCAGAAATACCTCAACTGAAATTATAAATCAAGTGACTTAAAATTAAAAAAAAAAAGATTAGGAAAAGTGTGCAAAAAATTTCCCGAGCAACAACCAATTCTCCTTTTCTTTTTAAGTGTTTCAATGTGATGTCTTCATTAGCAAATCCTCTGTGTAAAGTTAATCCCTTTTAGCTACTTAGGCTTACAACAGCTCCCATCTCCCATTCTTGCCAATATGTTCGGCAGACGATACAGTAATAGCCTGCTGGAGAAATATATTTTATGAAATCTGCTCATCTATAAATAGTTGCCACAAAATTATATCAAGCCACCATGGTTAAAAAATTAGAAACTACACAATTTACTTAGCGTGAATCATATAGGCTGCCTGTTCATGATCATGTGATGTATCTTTTAAACTGAGTTCTGAAATTCACGTTGAATGTTGTCAAATACACAATGGCATTTGACCTAGTACCTACTGTAAATATTTAACTTACTCACATTTAAGCCAAACAGGCTGAATTGCTTGTTTTGCTGCCTCACTATAATTAGACATACAGATGGGTTCCTTCTTGCGTACACATTAACATTGCATGTAGGTAAAACAGTTTCTCTCTAGTCTCTATCTAGTTATGTGTACCTTACAAATATGTACTAGGGATGTTAAAAATGCATATATTCAGATAAACATGTAACCATTGAAAAATTCCCTCCACGCTTTTGTACACTTTTACATACCTAATATGTACACGTAACAAATGTATCTTATGTAGTACTGATTGAAAGTTTTCAATGAAAATATTTTTCAATGGAAAAAGACTTTTCAACAAAAACAGAAATTTTCACAAAAACATGAAAATCTTCAAACAAAAAATAAAATATTTTGGGGAAGGAGGGTTGGACGCAACCAGGCTTCAACAAAATATAATCAGTTCTGATGAAACACAAATATTTTCATTGTCTTTTGAAATTTTTTATAAGAAAAAAATTCTCAATAGTTCAAACAGAATATACATAAAATATGATTGTATTTAGACAATTTCCTTTTTATCCTTGTCTTCATAAACTGCTTCTGTTGGGGAGACTGAAAAAAGCACTAAAAAGATGTGTGTGTACCATAATTTCTGACAATTTTCCTGTGTCTGTATCCTGAGATTCTCTCTGATCCTTGCCTTTTTAGGATTATAGCTTTTGGGGCAGGAGCGATATCTGCTTTAAACAACACTTTAAACACTTTTGTTTATTTAAATCAGATTTCTTTTATTTTTAAGCCTTCAATCAAATACTATTTTTTTTCATTTAAAACTAACAGTTACAATGATATCTAAATCACAAACATGCTACATCTACACTTACAGTCTCATAAAAACAAATGAATAGCTCTAGTCTGCCCAGCCTAACTATCAGCTCCTATTTCTTGAAAATTCTGGGCTTTCAATTTCTGTTTCTCAGTAGACTAGCATGTGCTAAAACAGACACAAGCTGGACAGGATTGCCTTTGTTCTGTGCTTATGTGGTGGCGGACCTGGGCCAAGCACATTTCAGAGTTAGTTAGGACATTGTCTAAAGACAGAGAGACAATATAAAGGAAAAGACAGAGGCAGAGGCAGAATAGAAAAGAATAGTGGAATGTACTGAAAGAAAATGGGAAACTATTATTTAGCACACACAGCTTCCTATATTTTTCTACACTTTTGCCCCAGAAAAACTGTCATGGCTTCTGCATGTAAAAAAGATCCTCTCTAGGAATATTTTGAAAAAATTCATTCCCTGGGTAAAAAAGGAAAACATGTCAAGTGTAGGCAGTTCAAAGATGATAATGCAGGGCCTAGCTTCAAGAATGAAACATCGTAAGAAAAACTACTTATTGGGAGAAAATGATGTGGATGAAGATGTGGATATGTCTGAAGAGCAACGTGGATCAAATTGCAATGTATCATTTTTCAAGACTCTCCCTATGCCTTTTAGTATAACTGTGATTTAACAAGTAAATTCCCAAGGGGTCTGCTATATTGCTAGGAAAAAAAGTTTATCTTAGCTAATTCTTGTGGCTTGTTTATTTAATTAACTAGGTTTAGACTCTATCACCCAAGTATACAGTATAGAAAGCTGCAGTAAGAGAAATCTAGAGTTGGCAGTTGCCACTGAGTGTCATTTTCTCATTTTATATTATATAATACATGCCCCTTATTTTGGAATATCAAGGCCACAGACCAAAATGGTGATGCTATAAGTCTCTTCAGCATAATTCGATTTTTCAAAGGAACCCCATTCTATATTTGTTTTCAATGGGGCTTACTCCAAAATTAAGTGCGCTCTAAAACAGTCTTAGATTTTTGGCAACATGACCTACATCAAAATGACAATGGGAGTGAGGAAGATGAGAGCTTGTTTTAGAAGTTTTAAGGACACTGTACATTTAGTGTTCTGAGGACTAGTCTGTTAGTGTTAATAAAATAAAATAAAATGTGGTTAAGGACAGCCATCAGCTGTCAACTCAAGAGACTGCTGCAATTTCAAATTTAAGATTTAGTGTAATAAACTGTAAGTACTATTGTGTCTGTATGTATGATTTAGTTCTTACCATTCCTAATGTACTGCTGCTACAGCTGCAACTTGACACATGTAATGAGTATTATGTATTATTTCCTAAATTAATAAAAATCAAGTTATTTTAAAAAATTACACAAAGTATACCATCTTAGATGTTGAAAAATTCTGTACTGATGTGTAAAATAACACATTTCAGTGATCAGATTTGCATAATTATTTGAAGAAATTATCAGTAGGAAACTTGGTTTAAAATCAATGATTTTTTTGGTGATTTAAATTGTGATTTAAATTAATTATTTAAATCAATCCACCCTGGTTGAGCCATGGCCCAATGCCCCCAATCCATCAGCCAGGAGGAACAAGTCTGACAGAAGAAATCTCTGCCCCAGGGGGATGTGACATAGATTACTTTCCCTTTGGTGGTAAGGAAGAGCAGGGACATAACACGCCTCCTTCCAAGATTCCTAGAGCCCTCCGGGGGACAGCACAGCTACATGCTGCCCCATATTCCAGATCAATCTCATCCTTAATAAATAATATAAATTGTACTAATCTACATTTCTCGCCACATCTCCGTCTTCCCATAAAGGTCAGAAGATCATCATGGAGGGGTTTAGGCAACTGTCATTAAGCTGTGATAAATTACTTTATTTCTCTCTTTAATGTCCATGAACATCTGAACTCTTGCAGTTTATGAGGCACTCTGCAAGACCCTTGGGTCATATTCATTTTTATTTATTTCATATTATAAAAATGCTGAATTAAAAACAGAACCTATCACTTGCTTTAAGTGCCTTCGACATCATTTGAAATTCAGACGGTATTGGATTTTCTTCATAGACCTGACAATGACCTTAACCCTGACCTGGAGAGAGCATCTTTCTAAGCAGTAAGAAACAGTTCATTTTCAATGCCAGCTCAGTCTTAAGAGAATGCCAATTATGCCAAGTTTGCAAAAACAGATGTATGGGGATTTTGTAATATAGACTACTTTACACCAGGGACAAAGCTAAAACCATTCATCTCAATTTACTTAGGACCTGAGGCTTAATTTGAACTGTGGCCTCAAAGGTGAAAGGCCATCACTTTGTCCAATAATCTACCTATACGTATTATTTGCAATAAATATAAACCATCCCGTTTTATATATGAAAAACTTATTTTATACAGAGCATTTTTTACCTTTTGCATTATAGATTTCCATGTAATATAAGATGTCCGCATGCATGAAAATATGCCCATATGTATCAAAAAGTTATTAGTACTATTATACCAGTGGTTAAATTGGCTGGACATTCTGCATATCATTTAATAAAGATGGGCACCTGGTGAAAGAACAATGCCTAACCAATAGTATGCATGATTGACATTGATTGAAATTCCCCAACTTTCCTTCTGTTTCCAGATAGTTTCATAATAATTGGCAATGTCAGATTTAAAAGAGCCGCTCTGTTGCTTACGGCATTCAAGGGCATTTTTTAAATACACCAAAGTCACATATTAAGGGATAATGATTCCCGAAGAAACGAAATAAATAAGATTAATTTTGAAGTAAATTATCAAAAATGAGCGTGAAGCAAACTTTGATTTAAAACTATCAGTCACATAAAGGCCCATCAAAGCACAAAAATACTAGTGCCACTTCACACCTGGCTTTGCACCTATGTAACCCAAACCCACTTAGAGTGGCATTCTGTCAATAAGGAGGCATGGGGAAAACTCTGCCACATAGTTGTATCAATTTGCAACCCTCCTGACTCACATCATCATCTGTATATTCAAGCACTAGGGGGTCATGATAAACCAGAACATGTTAGAGCAGCCCCGTTAATGCTCTAACTCAGGGCTACTCAACACGTGGCCCGTGGGCCACATGCAGCCCGTTTGTTTGTGGCCCGCGGTACAGTTTCAGTTTATGTGGGGCTCTACATGCAGCCCACAGATGGGAGCCAAAACAAAAAAGTAGTCAATGTAACAGTCTTCTGTTGATATGCATTTTAGTAGTTAAATTCCTGGACTGTTATTGCTCATTAAAAGTGCTGTCATACGGATGGAAATCAAATAAATATTGCATTTTATTACCATCAACAGAACTGATTTATATGGGGCCTGCATGTTGCATAGTCTTAATCTTTGTATTCATGCCCATCCGTGTGAAAAAAGCTATTTGCATGTATATGCAACCACACTTAAGTTGCATGTGCTGTGAGTATTATTGTGGCCCCCGGAGCTTCCAAAGTTGAGTAGTCCAGCTCTAACTTGTACTAATGACCAAGTCACTCTTTGCAGCCCAACAACTGGGACGGGGAGAGGAGAGAAAAACAGTGGGTCCTGTGCTCAGTAAAGTATATCCAGACTGAAGGATCAATCCCTTACTTTTTATTTGTGATCTAGGATCATTTTAAACCTAGATTTTGAGATGTAACTTGAATCTACTTCCTCCATTAGCATTCTCTTTTAATTGTACATGTTATGTTTGTTATATCAATCTATCTACATAGTCATGATTCCAGTTATAGTACTAACTTGAAAATATACTTTTTTCACTTCATAATTATACAAGACAATGTTCTTTTGTGTCACAGACAAGATAGGTGTTTTTACTGTTCACTTGTCTCAGAAACCTGTTTTTTATCATCTCTCTCTAGGCTTATAATGACATTATAAACTACAGTTTTATCTTTAGGGTAACTGTCAGATATTAATGAGAATCTAACAGTTGTAGGTTTGAGCGGTTCAGAAGTGAAAAATAAAATAGCAGTTCCAAAAATCTTTCACGCAAGTTTACAAAGCTGAGTGGGCTATGATGCAAGTAATCAACTTTATATATATTTTTCCACATGTACCTAAAATGTATAATTGGTTTGAGATTGCTCTCTTTTAAGCTCATATTGTTATTCTGAATTACTACCTATAACTACAAAGGTATATTTGGGGCCATAAAATATGGTTCTGAGAAAGACAAACTAAAAACCTTTACTTGCCAACACTCCTTTATTTACAGGGAGATTTAGAAGTCTAACTGGTTTAAGCCTCTGATCAAAATCAACTGAGCAGGAGAATTTCTTCATTAATCCTTCACCATAATCTAATTTGCCATTATTCTGCAGCCAGTATCACAGGGTTTGTCCAAATCTACTTTGTTTAGACCATATGAAAAGGATTACAAGGAACAGATACACAGATTAGAAGTTAACAGAATAGTTCATATAAATGATTACCAAACATCCATAATACTTTTGGAGTTAGTAAACATCTTACTTTAAAGGGAAAAACACCAACATTCTGTGAGTTGTCTGCTGGTATAAGTGTGACTTACTTCCCCATGTTGACAGTATTCCTGACTGTTCAGCTTTATCAGAAGAATTTCCTGTTTACCTCTGAGGAATCTCACAGAATTACAGGAAAAATGGACAGAGCATGTCAGATGGCAGGAATACTGTGTTTCAGAACAAACAACTCCCTTGAGAACTTTGGGGAGTGGAATCCAAATCCAATGCCATTGCAAATTGCTTTACAAATTCAATTTTGCCCCAAAATACTTCAAAGATTAGTTGTTTCAGAAGTACTCCAATGTGACATAATATGATGTAACATATCAAAAATTCTGGTTCCCATCAAAGACCTGACTATGAGGAGGTAACTGGCTAGCTCCTCAAAGCAAAGCACGAAACATTATATTTTTGGTTGTTTTTTTCCCCTCTCAAGGGAAAGGAGAACTAGAAATATTAACATCATCATCTTGGGTACCTGAGTCATGCGCACAAATGGGAATGTCTACACCGCAGCTGTAAGTATGCTTCTGAGCATAGGGATAGCTCTGCTCCTGGTGGCACACTAAAAAATAGCAGCACAGCATGTCTAGCAGCTCAGGCAAGATACAGTACCAAACCTGCCCAAATCTGAGAGGTAAATACTTTGTGGCTAGCCCAAGCCATTACACATCCTACCTCGAGCTATACTACATTTTTTTAGCATGCTAGTTTGAGCAGTGCTAGGAGATGCCTGTCTACCCACACCAGGAAGCAGAAGTGTAGGCACACTCAGAGTTAAGCATTCTATTTTTTTAATCCTCACTATTTTAACTATCAGTGGTTGAAGCTTACCAGATCCTAACAAAGCAAAATTCCTTCCATCACTGGAAAAGAGAAATGACAGAGCCAGTCTAACTTTTACCATAGCTGTATTTTATAACTTCCTCAGATCAAGCTTTTCCCACAAAAAGATAACTCCATGAATTATATCTTAATGTATTTGGAAAATGCTTATAAAACACTTTTTATAATCTCTCCCTTGAAGGCAAGATAATATTGTTTAGTCATTTGCACTGACAGCTCAGCTACTGTTCCCAGCCTTTAAGCATGGCTCACAAATATTTTAATAAGCTTGGGGGTTTTTTTTGGCGCTTAACATTTTCTAACCTCTGAAAACCCTGGGGATTATTTTAAGGGTTATAAGTGATGGTTTTGTTTGCATCTTAAAGTAGGCAAAAAAGAAAGAAAAAGAAACATGTAGTGTTTTTGCTGTGGGTAACCATTGGGGCCATATGTACCAAAGTTGCAGACTGACTTATATCTCTGTTTTTTTAAACAAATATTGTTATATCATATTATGATGGAAATCCAACAAATTTCCTGTCAAGTAAAAATACAAAAGACACACAGTCTCTGCAAAACATAAACCTTAATATTCACACCCCCATAATCCTTTTTTGCAACTCTCATATAGTATCGGGGCTGTTATCAGTACACACATTACAGTTCTTAAAGTAAGCTATCAATGATCCTAGATTTGTTAACCCTCTCCTTATATTAGGCTTACACATGGCTTTTAGGACCTAAATGCTGAAGATCAAATCTCTGGCTAGAGGTTCACTGGAGCTCTAAGAGTTGCTTGTATAAAGTTATATCCCCATGCAGTCAACATACAGTTTTGTTCTAGTATTCGTAGAGATGTTAAATGGTTAACCAGTAAGCATGAGGCTTGCCAATGAACTCTGGCAGCAGTCAGCTGTGCTGGTCTGGAGCAGCCTCAGCCATGGAGAGGTTGGTGGAGGGACTCCATGACTGCAGCAGGACCAGTGGCAGGACCTCACAGCTGCAGCAAGGCAGGGGGGCAGGACCTAATTTAAAACAGTTAACCAGTAGGGTTCCCAAGTAGCTTCAGAAAAAATACCGGACACACTTGAACCGGGGAGGGGGAGAAGGGAGAGACCGGCCGGGAAGGGAGCGGGGTTGGCCAGGAGGAGGGGGCACGGGAAGCAGGGCTGGCGGGGAGGGGAGGGTCGCGGCAGCGGGGCTGGCCGGGGGAGATCGGGGGGAGGAGAACTTGCTGGCAGGAAGCAGAGCTGACCGGGAGGGAGAGTGGTGCGGGGGAAGGGAGAGAATCAGCCGGCGGGGAGTGGGACTGACCGGGGCACATGCAGATCCCAGGACGCTGCCTGTCCCACGCACGGTCCCGGCAAAGCACGAGCGAGTCCGGCTTCAGCTCCACAACACACTTGAACAGTGCTCAGGAGCACAGACAGGGCTTCTCCTCCTCCCCAAGGCATCACTCCTACGTCAGACGCAACCAGAGGCTCCCAGCCACTCCCCCCGCCTCCCAGCCACTCCCCCCGGCCCCGCCAGGCTTCCGTTGGGTGCCCAGCCGGAAAACCAGAAAATAGCGGACATTGCACATGTCCGGTATTTTCTGAATTTTTTTTACCAGACAGAGGGCCCAAAAACCGGACTGTCTGGTTGAATACTGGACACCTGGCAACCCTATAACCAGTTAAGTGCTATTGTTTAACTGGTGAACCATTTTAACATCCCTGCGTACCAGTATTTTCACTTCTTGTGTCACTAATTAACTCTATCTTGCTTCTAAAGAGCTTCCAAAGCAAACTTTCAAAATTCATAACTAGGTCACCTCAATTTTTAAGTGTTTTTTCCAGGCCTACGTGACACACATGTAGACATATATCATTATAATCCTGTGCGACCTCACCAGCTAAGGAGACAGGAACAGTCGCAGCTGGATAGAAGACCATGGAGGAACACCCAAAGTGCTGCAGGATGTGGTATTAATGATTCACTAGGAAGCAATCTTCCCACAGGGTCAATACTAAAATTTACCTCCCAACTTCACCACATGCTCTCAAGACCAGAGTGATGTTTCTTTGAAATGTTAAACCAAGGTTTCAGCCACTTGCAATTAAACAGACGGACTTAAAAAAAGCACACAAACACACACCAGGGGTACTGACATCCCTGTCTCAGCCAAATTCCAATTCTGGGAATGACATTTTATCTACCAAGAACGCTTTCGCAATTATATATCTATATAAGATATGTAGAATACCATATATACAGAGTATTCTATATAGCCTATTCTGAACCAGTGCATCAGTTTTCTGAGCACTTGTGAACATTTGCTGTTCTACCTCCCAGAGGTGACTGCATTTTAGTGGCAAGTGAAGTAAGCCTCAAGAATAGTTTATAAAACAGTTAATAGGAAGTTCAGACTGCCTCTCTGCACCCAAGTTCCAGGTAAGCTGTGCGGCCATGAAGCTGCCAACTTCGCACTGTGCAGGTACTCAAGGTACCCACCCAAGGCAGGAGGGCCATTCCACCCCCAACAGAGCCTGAGCCCAGCCCCCAGCCTGCTGTGGCTGTGGAAGAGACGGCATGAACCCAGTGCCTCTCCCCCAGCCCAAACTGCAACCGCAACCTAGTCCTTGAGCTCCTGGTGCAGCCCAACCCCAGAAGACCCCTTGCACAACCCAGACAGCCCTCCTCCCAGCTCCAACCCAGCACCAACTGAAACCTGCCAAGGTAAGGTACCTATCCTGCAGTCCCAACATGGAGCTGCCACGGCTGGGCAAGGTACCTTTCTCCCCCAGCCCAGGTGCTGCAGTGAAGAGAGCAAGAAGAGGGAGTCCTCTCTCCTCACAGTAGCCTCGGAGCACCCTCCTTCACCCCAAACCCCACAACCGAGCCCCACCCAATAGTCTGAACCTTCAGCTGAAGTCTTTAGACCCCTGCACTCCAACCCTCTACCCAGTCCTAAGCCCCTTCCCACACCCAGGACCCGTTAGCCCCAGTCGTCCCACATTAATATTTTCCACCGCTTGAGTGGAATCAATTTTGTTATGTGCATCGATACGGAGGTGATATGTGACACATCATCTTCATATAGGTGCACAAAACAAAAAATCATTCCACTATCTCACAGGCACATCTTCGAGTGCTCCCTTCAAGGCAATATAGCTGCACCATCCACTAGTCCACACAGCATGGAAACAACCCAATGTAGCCCTTAAAGGTCACAAAGCACTAGGAAACCCTTGGAAAGAAGATATTATGAGGGGCCTAAGTAGCAATAGATCAGTACCCAGTCCTGCAAACCCTTACTTCTAGGCACAGAGTCATCAATGAAGTCAACTGATAAGTGCCTTCCAGTGAAAGGCATTACATAGAAACATTATTATATATACATACACACACATTTATACTGCTAATTAAGCCATACACAAAAATATATATATACATTAAAAATACACACAGACATCTCTTGAGAGACCCTCCCAGAAAATCAGAATCATAACCAGAGCAGAATGCACAGAAGAAATCTTAAATATATTTTCTGTCCCTTTCATGCCACTTCGGAATCTTGAATTATTCCTCGTTTGTTTAGTGCCTGTGTGTAGTCAGTCTGCAAATACACTGCAGCCTGGCAAGACAGTGGAACAAAACTGCAAAAGGGCAACACATCAGCTGGCAAAACTGAGAACTCTCTTCGGAGCCAGACCCATCCCATTTTCTGCTTCTACATTTGTTAAGATAGCTGAACATTTCCCTAACACTGAAAGTTCTATTCCTCAGCACAGGCATAATGCTGAAAGTGTTCTCTGTAAAAAGACAATCAGACTTTATTTTAAAGAGAAATAATTTAGTCTTCATGCTGTTACAGGCACAGAGCTGATCTGTTCACAGGTTGATGGCTATGCTGCCTACTGTTGGATATAGCTTTAACTACATTGCTATTTGAGCTAATTACCGACTGTCTTCATTTAAATGGAGACAGTCCAGGTGAATCTTCTTTTATCTAATAGTCTTGTGATTACAGTGGTATGTTTAATTTTAAGTCAATCTCTTAAGCTCTGTGTAATTAAAAACATTCAGCTGCATTTCCAGCATTCCCACACAAAAAGAAACTTCATGCACTCACAGGTTTAAATCCCAATTCCACTGAATTCAATGACAAATTCCCACTAACTTCCATGGGGTTAGGATTTCACCCAGAGATTACAAGCACTACCTACAATGTAATGACATCAATACTCTTTCATTAGCATTGGAAATATCAATATTAACTTCAAGCTCCTATAGTTACAAACATTTACCCCGCAAATATTAAAAGTACAAACTTTTAAGAGAATTCATAGGCCAAAGTCATCCTGGATGTAATGCCATTGACTTCAACAGAGTTACACAAGAGATCACCATATGTGCCTTCTGTCACTCCCGAGCAAAAATACCCACCAATTACATGTTCTCAGTATAAGTTTGTTAGAACATGGTAGTAAAATTCGCCCAGTATTGTTCCTCTACTAAGTATGCTTCCTCACAGGCTGATGAGGGAGACAGTAATGGGGTGGAGGGAGGGAAACAAAAACTAGAGAGCATGGAACAGAAGGGAATATGATGAGGGAAAAAGACATGATAGCAGACAAGGACAGCATCTAAAGGGACAGAAACAGCACACTCTCTTCCAGAACCTGGAATTGAGCTCTTAGTTCCAACATGTCTCTAAATTCAGTAAAAGTGTGCATCTCATCCCCTTTCAGGAGGATGAGCATAGGGGATAACAGTCTACTACTATTCACAGAGATAGCTCAAATGACAGAGGTCTGAGAGAAGGATCTAATGATTCCAACCCAACAAATGAACCATGGGTGATGAAATTTAGTTTATTTTTGTTTGCTTTTTTAAAAATCTAGAAAATTACACACAATATAATATGACAAAGAACATTAAGGTTTCAAAGCAAACAAAAATTAGGAAATGCCAAGATTAAAGATTTTCTTTGCAACATTAATTTGGCTATCTTACTCTACAGCCTTTGATCACATACTCTTTATTTATTATTTACTCTAGAAAAGAATTCTCTCTGGAGATAAATCAGGCTTGCATAGTGAAGAAGGTAGTTGTCTGTAGGACGTCTGCTTCATTTTTGCAGAAAGTTGAAAGCTCTGTGGTGAATGAAAAAGAGGAACGCTTGAAGAGAAGAAGGATCTTGTGATTAAAGGAGCTCAGGGCTGCCCTGGAGGATGCCTATGATGTTGAGAATCACTTGGGCCAAAATTTGCACAGCTGAATACTGTCAGCTACCCAGTGTCCTACTAAGCATAAAGATAATTAACCAACACAATAAGGATCTATCTATCCATTGTCACTAGGATTTATTTTTGCATTGCAAAATAGTACTTAAAAAATAGCTCCTAATGCAATTTACTAAGCCAAATTGAGTCCATAGGTATGTGTTGCTTTCCTAGAAATACCTGTATGAAATCAGTGCCATGTACATCACCTATATAAATTTCCATGGTTAGCAGAAAAAGCCACTGACAGCAGAGTGTAATATGAAGAAAAGTCCCTCTAATTCAGGTGTGGGCAATAAGTTTTGGCCAGCGGCCACTTCAAAAATTTCTGAAGTGGCCCCGGGCTGGGCCGGAAGGGGTGGAGCCCAATCATGAAGGGGTGGGGCCAGAATGCTTCTGGGCTTCCCCAACCCCAGACCATAATTGTTCTGGGAGTGGGGGAGCCCCTTTGCCCGCCCTTCCCACTAGGCACCCATGCCCCTGGCAGGGCGGAAAGAGGCTTCACACACTCCCCTGCCCCCAGGCCCTGATTGGCCTGGGGGCACGGGGAGCGCGCGAAGCCTCTTCCTGCCCTACCCCCGCCCTGCGAGGAGCACGCGGCACTTCAAAGTGCCACACGCTGCTTTCAGGGTGGGAGGAGACATCATGCACTCCCCCTCCCCCAAGTCCTGATTGGCCTAGGGGAGGGGAGCTGTGCGAAGCTTCCCTCGCCCTGCTCCCACCCTGTGTGAGTGTACGACACTTTGAAGTGCCATGCACTCCTCGCAGGGCGGGAGGAGGGGAGAGGAAACATCTCACGCTCCTCCTACCCCCAGGCCAATCAGGGCTTGGGGGCTAGGGAGAGTGTGATGTCTCCTCCCGCCCTGTGAGCAGCGCGTGGCGCTTCAATGCGCTGTGTACTGCTCACAGGATGGGAGGAAGCTTTGTGCACATCCCCAGGCTCTAACTGGCCTGGGACCGGGGGAGCAGCAGGGCCTCCGCGGGCTGGATCAACCCGCTTGGCGGACTGAATCCAGCCCTCGGAGGCCCTTTTGCCCACACTTGCTCTAATTGAACTTACAACTGTGTTATCTATTGTTCTCCCAGAGGACATATTCAGCCTCCACCTGAACAGGCACAAATCCCACAGAATTATGTCAGGACTGAATATGGTTGCTAGAGGTAATCTGGTACCCCCAGAAATAATGATAAATTGTACCTGCACAACCATAGACATATTAGTAGAAGTTACAATTCTCTTTCCATTTACTCCACCACTTATGTCACCACTGAAACTGGCTATACATTTATTTATCATCTACAAGTCACTTAAACAAATAGCCAAGACATTAAATTAATAATAATATCGTTGGCCACAACAGAGTTCTGCACGTATATTGCTAGTTTTCCAATTAAGAAATTATGCTTAGGGCTGTTCTGATCCCAGTCACTCATCCATTCTGTGGCACAAATCTCCATTGTTTCAGTCACATGCTCCCCTCTTCATAGGGATAGCACATGAGAAACCTCAGATGCCACCTCTGTTGCTTTCTCTTCAGGAACTTCACAAAAATCTTGAGACAACTGTAATGAGATTTTAATTATGCAAGCTAAGCAAACAGTCTAATGAAGCATTCTGAAATCTATTTAAAGTGGGAATGTCCTGATTTATGGCTACTAAATCAGTTTTTCACATTGACAGGCAACTCACCATCTATCCATGTGCAACTATGTTTATACACAAGATGTTAGGGCATCCAGAAATGTTTGGCTAACTTGTGTTTCAGATCATTTGGGGAAGTACTGGTTAAGTGAGTCACACCAAGGTACAGGACTGAGTCAGATAAATAAAGTTTTGAAGTAAAGGGCTTTGCATAAGTAGTGTTGTACAGTAGAATGTTATTAATAATTTTGTTCTGTTTGTTGTAATTACATTGGATTTACCACTTTTAGAAATCATAAAACATGCCTCGGGAGAGCTACATTCACTGCAGTTCACGAGAATGTCTAGCAAACAGTTCCATAGAACATGGTCAGAATCTAGGCTGAAAGCTGGCAGAACCAGTACGAAGACCTTTCCGAGTGCCTTTTACCCCCCAGCTAAAACAGAAGGTATTAATCACTCAACTTTAAAGGCAGCTGACTGAAGCTATTCATTGAGCTGTTCATTGTCACTAATGTGGCCCCATAAATAACTCTCAACCCCTTTTTTTGTTTCTCTGAGTGGTCTCTCAGAAGCACAGTTTTCCCCCTTTCTGAAAGGCTTATAGAGGATGGCTGAAAAGAAGCAGTATTGGTAAAAACAAAAGTTTTTGAAGAAAAAGTGGGAACAAAGTGGACATATTTTAGACAACTCATGATTCATGGCCCATACTGTGCTTAGCTCCTTGCTCTATCTCAATACACCCTTTGGTTTTACTGCTGGATAAGAGACGGGCAGACCACTGCACTTCTCCTAGCAACCAATATCACTTACAGAAAAAGGCATGTTGTCTGCTCAAAGGGGGAACAGAAGAATTTGGGGTCATACAAAGCCAAACACATGTTCTATTGCATTTGATCCTAAATTGATCGATTGTCATAAAAGGTTCAGTAAACACTAAACAATTCCATTTTATGTGAATCTTAACAATCCATATTAACTACATATCTATTTATCTACTTGTCAGGCATTTCATTTTCTTATAATTCAATGCTCCAGCAATTCCCATTATTATGTTTACAATTTTTCCCAATAACTGCACACATTCCCTTATGTTTCTGGAAATTTTTTTCACACAACATTGCACAAACACACATGATGCACATTTTCAAAGGCTCAGTTTGAAACTTGTAGGATTGTACATTTTTTTAAAAATCCTCATAGTCCAAAACCTTGTGTTTTATCCTATCTGGAGCTGATTTAAAAAAAAAAAAACTGTCTGGCCTTATTAGGTGCTTGCCACCTTGAGCTGCTTAAGAAGATGAAACAAGTTCATGTAGAAGAAAAGTGCAGAACAAATTTGTAGTTCAGACATTCTCATGAGTGGACACATCATATTGACGGGCTGCAAAATGTCTTAAACTCCAAAATATTACAAATGCAATAGTTTGAGATTAAAGTCCAATAATATCCTAGTTTCTCTTCCCCCAAGATTTGCTTCTTCACAGTACGTTCACTACTCAGTGCCTATCCCTGTTGTCAAAAGGCAAGTGAAATTAATTTCTAACATATAATCACATTTTTTGCTGGCATATCTCCATTGATCTGAATGGAGTTATACCAGCAGAAAATTTGGTCCACTATGTCTACACATTGTGCAGTTTAGAATCTTCTCCTCTCTCTTTCCATAACAATCATTGTATGCCATGAAAACAGGGATCCACACTTTCCGCACCCCTACAGATCTAATATACAATGCTAGAGGTTAAAGCTCCAATTTTCCTTTGCCCAATGAAAAAGCAAATACTGACTGTGGAAGCGTAAGAACCTTGAAAAACTATAGGGAATTACAGCTTTAAGATCCATGATTACAGGTCTGATGTACCATTAAAATACTTCTCATAACTACTACTTAACTCTTGACATTTTCACAGCAGTAAAAAAGTACCGCTGATACTCCCAAATGAAGGGTTCCTTTAGTCCACCATGCAGGAGAAAGATGCTGGATGATATAAAGTTACCTGACATTTTGGTTTTAAAAAGGTTAAATGTTTTCCACTCAGTTTCTCCTGCAATCAATGGCTAGTGATTAACAGAAGTGAACTACAGAGCTTACAGTGTTTTACAACTTGCTGCTGGCCATTTATTCTTTGCATTATTTGCCTGATGTACATTTATGACAAGCACATTACTGATAAAGCCTACTTGTGCTGGCACATGGCACTGCAGTTGCACAGGCAATGCATAAATACATACTAAAAGACTATATCACACAACAGAAATAGTGATTTAATCATCTCTGTAGTTGCTTGTAGAAAACAAATTGTGCTTTGAATCTTGGCACTTCAGACTAACAGTATGTCTCAGGCCAAGAAAACTGTTGCTCCATTTAAACCCATCTGAGAAAATGAAGATGGGGAACAGTGACAATGATCCTGTGACTGAGCAGAAAGAATGATATGCCAGATCACTGGTTTAAGTACACAGCACTGGACTGGACTTAGAAGACCTGAGCTCCAATCCTGGCCCTGTCACATGTCCTCTTGACATGTCACTTCAAGTCACTTCAGCTCTCTTTGTCTAAGTTTCCCCAGCTGTAAAATGGGGATAGTGATGCCAACCTTCCTTGTAAAGCACTTTGAGATCTACTTCTGAAAAGTGCTACATCACAGAGCTAAGTATCATTATTATTGTTGTTGTTACCTAGCAGAAGTCTGTTGGAACTGAAGTAGTACAATAAAGTCTCATTAAGAGGGAAGGAGACACTGCAAGCACCATGAAGTATAAACTAAACTCAGAATAGTGAGTAATACTACATGCCTCTGAAAATGTTGAGGAACTAGCAGTTGTAATGTGTATTTAAAGTTGCAGTAGCATTTCCACTATTCCAGGAGAGTTGTGCACAACATACATAATGAAAACTCTAAGCATACAATCGCCCTTCATTTCAGGCCTTGTGTGAAAACTCACACTGCTTTCACCAAAAGATCTGCTAACGTTCATGAATTTTAACTTAAGCAAATTTATAGTATCCTGTGGTAACTATGGAAAGCACATGGCTTTGACACAAAACTGGGTGAAATTCTGTGGTTTCAACTGAGTTAACCATTTGAAGTTTTGAATATTGTTTGAACTGAAAACCAACCTTTGCTTGGGAGAAAATGTTTGCAAATCCACTCGGGGCAAAACCAAAGAGCCAGTTAACTCAATATCTAGTGAAGCAAAGCCACTAACTTGTGCAGAGCTCTGTAGATAAGTTTTTATTTAGTATGTGTACAAAAATCACTTAACGGAATAATCAAACAGCTGGCTTCTTAAAAGCTCAAAGACAAACACAGATGCAAAAGTTTAGTAATTTTTGCCAGAACATTTCTAAATTCACAGAATCATATCACAAAGGTCCATCGATTCTAAATAAGGACTTTCCCTGCTAAAGCAAAATGGTTCCACACAGGCAGCTTATTATATATGTGTTGTTGGTGCAGGTTATGTGTTGTTATTATTAACATACATACTTGTAGGAGGTATTCTTCATACAGAATTAAAGTCCAGAGTGTGACTGTCCTCATGTGGCTGCATGATACCTTGGCCAGCACGTGGTGGGGAGAACCTACAAAAAAACCCTTCCCTAATGTAGACACTGCCTCCCATAGCAGGCATCAAAAACTGGAGTGCCTACACAGCCTCAGTACAAAGGACAAAAAGAGTTGGTGAAGCCTGAGGTGCTCCAAACCTGCGAAGAGGTTGTGTTGGAATCCTGGCTACCCTATTTCCAAACCTGCGAATGTTTAGAGGCTAAGGCTAGCACTGGTTAAAAGGGTGCAGTCATTGCAGCTCCTCAGCATGTTCCCCAAAAAAGGCATTGTGCCCCCACTAGATCAGGCACACCCAGGGTACGTCTACAATGCAGAGTTTTTTCAGAAAAACGGCTGTTTTTCCAAAAACTTCACTTACGTCCTCACTGCAATCACGTTCTTTCAAAAAAAAAATGGAAAGAACAGAGGGGTTTTTCCAACATTGGTAAACCTCCTTCTACAAGGAAGAAGCCTTTTTCGGAAAGCTCTTTAGGAAAAAGGCATGTGTGGACGGGGAAGAGGGAGTCGAAAGAAGAGGAAGGAGGAAAAAACACAGGTGCCTTAGTGGCCACTCCGTCCATCGTAATCACAGCTTAAATGCGAGATAGCATTCATTCAAAGCAGATCGCTCTTTCGACGCACTTTTGCTGTGTAGACATTCTCTTTTGGAAGAAGTTGTTTCCGAAGATCTCTTCCGGAAAAGCTTCTTCCGAAAGAAGGCTGCAGTCTGGACATAGCCTGAGCCTGCAGAAAAACCCCAATGTATAACTCCACTTGACAAGAAGAACTCAAGGCAAAAAAACCTGTCATTTCTGACTTGCATTTTCTCTCAATGGTGTGAATTAGAGTCAGAGTATCAAGCCTTGACAGTGAATGCCTTGTCTTGGCTTTAAACAAGCTGGTTTCAAATCTGCAATGTCATAAATTCCCTGCTGTTCTAAACTACTCTATATAGCCTTTCAAATCTCAAGACTGAACTTCTTCCCTAACAGGAGGCCAGTGGGAAAAAAAAAAGCAAACCAAATCTGTGGGTCAAAAATTAAAAATGAAACAAAGAAATTTCCTACTAGTACCTAACGTAGCCTGCAGAAAATGGAGAATTAGTGACAATATTGGCAATCCATGTTCACATACTTGTTTCAAGTCTTATAGGTCATGATATTATTCAGTTGATACTAAGTTTACTCTATTCTGAGCACCTGATGAAAAGGGAACACATACTTGATAACCTGTCTGCCAAGGCTACAGAGATGTAGAAACAGGTAATTCAAATTCACAAATGTTACATTCTGAGCTAAAAACAGTGCTTTATTTATACTGATTCAATATACCGCCTCCTTTCCATGGTCCTGCTCCAACTAAAGTCTACTGAAAAATTCTCAGCAGGTCCTAAATGAATAGATCTTGTACATTGTCATGGGATAAGAGGGAAGGTCCTTTCATGGATTGAGAACTGGTTAAAAGTCAGGAAACAAAGGGTAGGAATAAATGGTAAATTTTCAGAATGGAGAGGGGTAACTAGTGGTGTCCCCCAAGGGTCAGTCCTGGGACCAATCCTGTTCAACTTATTCATAAATTATCTGGAGAAAGGGGTAAGCAGTGAGGTGGTAAAGTTTGTGCATGATACTAAACTGTTTAAGATAGTCAAGACAGAAGCAGACTGTGAAGAACTTCAAAAATATCTCACCAAACTGAGTGATTGGGCAACAAAATGGCAAATGAAATTTAATGTGGATAAGTGTAAAGTAATGCACGTTGGAAAAAATAACCCCAACTATACGTACAGTATGATGGGGGCTAATTTGGCTACGACAAATCAGGAAAG
This sequence comes from Rafetus swinhoei, assembly GCA_019425775.1. Taxonomy (NCBI): domain Eukaryota; kingdom Metazoa; phylum Chordata; order Testudines; family Trionychidae; genus Rafetus; species Rafetus swinhoei. Next base: position 179,495,759 of record CM033437.1, on the reverse strand, counting down.
AGATCTTGGAGTTATCATGGATAGTTCTCTGAAAACTTCCACACAGTGTGCAGCGGTCAAAAAGGCAAATAGGATGTTAGGAATTATTAAGAAAGGGATAGAAAATAAGACACAGAATATCTTACTGCCCCTGTATAAAACTATGGTACGTCCACATCTTGAATACTGTGTACAGATGTGATCTCCTCACCTCAAAAAAGATATTTTGGCTTTGGAAAGGGTTCAGAAAAGGGCAACTAAAATGATTAGGGGTTTGGAACGGGTCCCATATGAAGAGAGGCTAAAGCGACTGGGACTTTTCAGTTTAGAAAAGAGGAGACTAAGGGGGGCTTTGATAGAGGTATATAAAATCATGAGTGGTATGGAGAGGGTGAATAAAGAAAAGTTATTTATTAGTTCCCATAATAGAAGAACTAGAGGACAACAATGAAATTAATGGGTAGCAGGTTTAAAACTAATAACAGAAAGTTCTTCTTCACACAGCGCGTAGTCAACCTGTGGAACTCCTTGCCAGAGGAGGCTGTGAAGGCTAGGACTATAACCGAGTTTAAAGAGAAGCTAGATAATTTCATGGAGGTTAGGTCCATAAAGGCTATTAGCCAGGGATAGAAATGGTGTCCTGGCCTCTGTTTGTCAGAGGCTGGAGAAGGATGGCAGGAGACAAATCGCTTGATCATTGTCTTCGGTCCACCCCCTCTGGGGCACCTGGCGCTGGCCACCGTCGGCAGACAGGCTACTGGGCTAAATGGACCTTTGGTCTGACCCAGTATGGCTGTTCTTATGTTATACACTAATGAGAAGTGTAAACAACAAAAGGAGAATTTTGTTTTGTTGAGGAAAGGACTGGAGGGAAGGACAAAATTTTACTACTTACTCTTGTTTTTGGACACGAACAATAGCTATGGGGTGTGCTAAGTAAAAGTACATGGGACTAAGACTAAGGATGACAAAATAAAGCCTAATTTTGCACACCCTAATTCATGTACATTCAAGTCAAACAAATTGCTTTACAAGCTTCAGAGGGGTAGCCGAGTTAGTCTGTAACTGGAAAAGCTTAAAAAACAATGAATGGTCTAGCACCTGAAAGACTAACAAAACATGTAGATGGGTATCATGAGCTTTCATGATAAGTGGGTTGAACCCACAAAAGCTCATGATACCATCTACATGTTTTCTTCGGCTTTTAACTACTTTACGTGAGTAAAAGTTTACAGAACTGGGCTCTTTTTAAGTACCTTCCTCCTGCCCCAATGTTATCTCTGAGATCAATATTTAAGTCCACATTTCTGCATTCTACACAGCAAAAATTCTACAGATATGCTAAGGATGCACCAGGAAAAATTGCAAGAGTAAGGATTTTTAGCAGTACTCTGTATTTCCGCCAACACTCACTCACATACAAGAAATATCAATTCTGCTTGAGCAAATAAAGCATGTATTTTTTTGGCAAGTGTGAATACTTCCTTTCTTCCACAACACAAAATGGAAAGATTCCCATAGAAATGAAGAAATGAACACCAGTCAGCTAGCCTGCTGGCAAGACACAAGTAACATTAATATGATTTCTAAGCAATAGGGCAACTGCAGCAATGGCAAGTTTACAGGATTTGGAAGGAAGGTGGGAAACCAGATGGTAGCCAACGAAAAAGCATCCATGAGCAGCCCTGCCAGTTGAGATAACAAAAAAAAACCAAAAACAAAACACCTGACAGCACTGTGTCTGTTAGGGTGGCTAAAACAGAAAGTACTGAAGCTGTTAACAATGTATTTAGTAGAGATCAACATTTGTGTGGTAATTCCAGAGTAATAAAGCGATAAAAATGCATCAAGCCACATTTAGCAATTTAAACTAAACATTTCAGTAGTGGACAAAAGCACGCTCTGGGCCATGCTGTGACCCTTCATATTAATTCTTTGCCTTCCTGAATACTGAGTCCGAGAAGCACACTTGCTGGATGGCCTATTCAGAAAACATATAAACAAGTCAGTGCTTTCTCTTCTACCCTGAATTTCCCTTCATGCCTCTCACTTTTTAAATAGATTTTTGAAGCCTGCCAACTTGTTTGGTTACAGCCCATTAATCCATTAATCTGTTGTATAGCTAAAATGACACTTCCAGAAGCAACACTGCCTGCTCCCCTACACAGAAGACTACTTCTGGAAGGATTGATCTAATGGTACATGCAATCCACTGAGCTGTTGCAGAAGAGGTAGAATAGAGATTTAAAACAAAAACTCTTCCTATCATACCCTTTTATTGTGCACCCAGATGAGCTTACCTAAAAAAAGAAACAAATTCATTATGAAAAGACATTGTCTTTTACACACACATTCATTCTTGGAATTGCTACAGTAACGTGATAATTGTCACATTTCCTATCTTTGCAGAGGAATGTATGCTGCTGTGATAGCTAATTACTGTACAGGAAGTAAAGAAAGCAAATATTAAATTCCCAGTTTAGCAAAGCAGCCAAGTACGTAAGTTCATCTCTATTCAGCTAAACGCCTAAGCACATGATTAACTTTAAGTGCATGCTTAAGTCCCCATAACTTCAATAGGACTTTGAATCAGTGGGGCCCAGGCATATGCTTAAGTGCTTTGCTGAATCACAGCCTAAGGAATGAAAGGCCACAGAGTAAAAGAAAGAAAGATGCAAACTTTATATCTAAACAGCACTTTACTCTTAATGCATTAAAATGCATACATCCCACAGAATCAAAGGTTATCCATCGACAGCAAAAACCACATGAGAGATCAAGACCCTGTCAGCACAAATACCCATTGGAAGAATATATTCTAGCTTTATATGTAATCTGTGTCCTCTGATGGGCAACTGTGATCTGGATGAGGCCATAGATATTAACCCTACTGTTGAAAAAGGGAGTTATGCAAAAGGGAGGTGGAATGCTTGAACCTCCATTTTAGATATTTATTTCCAGAATGAAAAAATATGTCCCTCAAAATATTCACCTCCAGAATACATGGGAATATAAAATTGTGCTTTGTATAGTGTTATTTGTGTTTATTAATCACCATCAATCAGATGGAAGTGTTGCACTTGCAGTTTGCAATGGGACAGTGAATTAAACTCACTCTTGGTATAAAAAGTTTCAATTTAGATTGAGGCAAAGAGTTGCACCCATGCTCAGTTTGGCCTAGTAAGAATATTGGGCAGGACTTACTGTTCATGCATAATTATAGCTATTCACAAACGAAAATGCCTGTGAACTTTCCTGTTCATCTTTGTAGCTATTTTTCAAATCTTTAGCAAAGCATGAAAGAAAAACCAATGAAAGAAAATTATATGGAATCAGCGGTTGCAACCCTGACATGAACTGGCTTATTTTTTAGTGTGTTCACTGTGGTAAAAAATAAATTTCATTTTTCCAGGCTTGGACCCAGCATTGATTGCTAAAGGGGAAAAAAAGGGGGAATTATAGTTATTCCCTGAGCAGCCTGCAAAAGAATATGGGCAGGGCTGCAGGAAAATCATAAGCACAGTAAAAATCACTAATTTTCTGTCATACTTATGGAGTACTGCTATTTTCAGGTACAACAAAAGCATAAAGAAAAAAAAAACTCTACAAGAAAAATTACCACCTAAATCTGCACCACCATCACAGCCCTGTGTAACGCTACCTCTAAGTCACTGAACAAAACTGTCACAGTAAGGGAAAGATGTCACAGTAAGAGCATGAATAGCCATTATGTCTCTCTCAACCCCGACTGGATGTTTCTCTCCATTTGAAATTCAGGCCAAGAAAGTACTTTAAGAGTGGGTCTTTAAGAGGGGGGGAACCACAGAGATGTAGTAACTGAGTGGGTGCACACATAAGTTTTGTTTTATTTCTGATACTGAGGTTTATTTCTAAGCAACAAATCAATTATTCTCAAATATGCATGTGCTTCATTATAGTTGTCTTTAATTTGATTTGCAATACCTTTTTACAAAGCAACTAGTGGCTCCACGTTACCCTAAGGTGCTACCATAAAAACTACGTATCTGTGGGGGCAAAAGTGACAACATGCCAAGGATGAATGTCAGTGTTTCTTCAAAGTTACTTGTTAGCCATTTTGACAATAAGAGCTTATCTGCAGTTTGTCGTGATGTGCTATCCACAAGCCATGACGCAACAGTATTTTTAAAGCCTTTTAATGTAGGCAATTTTAACACTGCCCCTTGCTGTATCTTCCCATGAAACAAGGGAGACTCACATCTATTTTTGGCAATTTGCTCTCTTTATTAGTGGTCCAGTGCTGATTTAGTTATCTGCTCCTCCCCTTGTCCTATAATGCCAAATCAGAACAAAGGTTCTAGTTTTGCTCCCCATGACCAAAACAGAATAAATTATGTCCTGCTTCTGTAGTTCCAGCAAGCTGGTTAATTGCATTTGTTTCATATACCTCCAAACAGCCTGGTACATTAATTACATTCTGTAACACCAAGCTCCTCTGGTTCCCCTCTGTCACTTCCACTGAGCACTTTAATTGTATTCCTTCCAGATACATACAATTTTTAAACATATACTAATATTTACATTTCCATGGTCTGGTGTTTCCAGTATATTACAAACACAAACACCCACAGCATTGATTGCCTTAGATTTGTCAATTGTGATAGGTTTCATAGGAAAAATTCCATTCCTGTAACAATGTTGCTAGTGTAGGGGTTTAATCAAAATCCTTTTATTGTGAGATGTGGCATACTGTCTAACATGAATATAACATATGCAGAAACTTATACTCTTATCTACAGACCAAACTGAAGGGTCACTTGCAAGGCACATTATATACAACTCATGTGAAGCAACACCTTTATGTCTCCTACTCTTCACTTCTGCATTTGTGTGTTTTGCCTACTGGCAGGCTATTGGGCAGAGATACTCAAGTTGTCCATGATGGCAAACTATTTCTACAGTAGGTAAAATGATATCACTATATGTTCATAGGGAGGCCTCACTTTGATACTGATATGATAAATGGTTTTAAGCAGCAGATTCCTGGAACAAAGTTTGCTCCCAGAGACAAGCAAAAATGGCCAGTGTCCCAGTCAGTGAATTAATCTGATGTCCAAAAGCTTGTTTAAAGTAATATCCAAATGATCCAAATTAGACAGGCAAATATTTGGTACCACTACATACCACACACATAGGACTTGTAATATATGCATATGTTCTCTGATTGTGTGCATGCAAATACTGTAGCACACTATGCATTTATGCACCCTGCTGCACAGCAGCAAACCATGTTCTTTAAGTGCTACAATCCTATCCTTTTATTAAGGTCTCTGAACTATTAAGTTACAGTCTGCTTGCCATATAATGCTGATTTAATCTTTTTTACCCTTCAGCTTCCTTCACTTGACCACCACAACAAGCACTGTAACACAATCCCACAGGAAACCCTGTCCAAAGTGCTGCTGAGTTTAATCACGAAAATATCCTGGGATAATTGGTAAAGATACAGAAACTGAGAAAAAAACCCTAAGCAAGAGTACTTGTCTTCATAGAATAGGGAGAGACACTGACAGCAGTTGGACAGAATCCTGTGAATCTTTGAACATTCTCATCAGATTTTTCCCAGTAGCAAGCCTGGCTTCCATACTGTACTGTTCTCTAGTAACACAAACCACTTGCACACTACTTTTGATAGTCCCCCACATACACTACATATTACAGTCAGATTCCGCACCCTTTAATACATTCCCCTGGTTGCATCAGATACGAACGGATCATGTAAGGAGCTCATAGCTGCGATCCTCTAATTCACCTCACTTGAATCCAAGGAACAATTACCCTGTTTCAAATCAGTCGAATCCCTACCTAAAAGTTGAGAGAGGAAATAGCAAAATAATAGTAGCTGAGACACAGTGGCATCTCCAAAAGACTCACTTACCACTTTGTGGTCATCTCTTTCCTTTCTAGCTTAGACTGACATTTTTCCATTCGTGACCTATTTTCCATTAAGTTGGCAAACAGTAAGGATAGCTTATTGGAAACATATATGCCCCCCTCCTTTTAACTTAAATGTTATTTCTATACCAGAAAGAAACTTTATTTAGATCCTGTAACATTAAAGCTAACTAATGTCATCCATGTGCTATACCAAATCAAATTCAGATGAAGAGAAATTCTGCAAAGGGATGACAGATTTTTTTTCTTGAACTTACCATAAACTTGAAAATATCCAAATCCAAAGAGCAGGAGTGGCATCAGCAGACCCATTTTGACATATTAAAAGCAATCCAGATGGCTTGAGACACCAATCCCGGAGTGACCCCCAAAAAAGTACCCAAAACCAAGACGAGGTAGGTCCAAAAGTTTAGACTTTCCTAGCAGCTAATTAAAGTGAATGGGGAAATCTGAAAAGCAAAAGCTGCAGAGGGAAAGGGCTTGAATGTGACACTTTTAGATCCATCCAGATTAGCAGAGAGAGCTCCAAAGGCTTCTGCTTTGCACACACTGCCTCCTAAATTCCCACCAATCCAGCTCAAGCAGAGGAATTATTCAAGTGTGTCTAAGGCTCTCCCATGGGCGGTGGGGGAACGGCTGGCTGGGGGAGGCTAGCCCCCCCCCGCGCCCCGCCCCTTCCGCCCGAGACCCCGCCCCTTCGTGCCCACCGCAGCACAGCGGCTGCTGCCCCGCGCCCCCAGCCCATTCTGCCTGCTAGCCCCAGGCTAGCGCCCCACCCCGAGCGCCTGGAAGCCAGGCAGCGCCCCCTCCCTCCCCAAGCACAGCCACACGCGCCCCGCAGATCCGTGCAGTGCCCGTCCCCTGACACCCCTTCACCAACTTGCTGCCCGCAGCTGCATGGGGAGGAGCGTGGCTGCGCTGATGGGGAAGAGGCTCAATACACGCGGAGACACAATATACTCCTGGGACCCCGCCATGCACTCGTGGGTGCTGGGTTGTTTCCGCACCCCTCTCCCCCTTCCCCCGCTTCAAGTGGATTTGATCACTGGGTTCGGGTCCACGGAGCTCATCACCCCCGCTCTAAAAATCGCCCTAGCGCCCCTCCCCAGCATGCCTACAAGAGCGGAGCCTGTGGCTGAGGGAGCAGTGACCCAGGTTTGAGGCGGGAGGGCCCGCAGAGAAGGAGGGGAGCTGGGTGCACAGTGTGGGTGGGGATCGCACCTGGCTGTGGGGGGCGGCTCAGCCTCTGATCCCCGCAGCCCATCACTCTCCTTAAGAACCCGGCAAGTGATTTCTTCGGAAAACCAGAGAGAAACACTTTGGCCCTGATTCCTAGAAAGTGCCCAACAAACTTCTGGGCACGTTGCAGGGAAAAAGGCGGGCTGCGGTGGGTTTGGCTGGGCTGGCTCTGGTCAGGTCAACCTGCAGAGTTCCTCTCCTAACTTCCTCGGGGCAGGGCAACAGTCTGCAGCGGGGATGTCTCCGCCCCCACCCCAAGCTAGAAATAAAGAGCCAACAGCGTAGTAACGCCAACGTGGTGCTGCTGTGAATGGGAAGAGCGGAGCCGGCCGCTGAGTCTGTCTCAGGTACAGCGTGAGCGTGTATGTGAGCGCAGCACCCTCCTGCTGCAGCTCGCCCCAGCAGCCACACGTCCGCGCCCCCCTCCTTTCTGCGGCGGCGGCTGCAGCCCCAGCGACTTGCAAAGAAGGGGAAGGGAATGAGAGCGGCGCCCAGGCTGCCTGGGAAAGGGAGGCGGTGGGGTGTGGGGCAAACCCGCTGTCCTCCTTCCACACCCACTCCTCGAGAGCTGGGGGGCGGTAATACCGTGAGCAGCTGTCGGTCCCTTTCTTTAACTAACTAACGCCGCCCTTCCCCGCTACAGTTGGGTACAGGGGGAATTTACATGATTGCTCCTCACTGCATCCTGTTTAATGGGCAGGTAATTTTCTCGGTGAGTGATTTCCTGGAAGTATTCCCTAATGAGTCATAGTCTCGCTCTCTCTCACACAGCCCTGGAGTGAACCCCTTGGTTCCCAGCAGGTATGTCTTCTCGACCCCCCTCTCCCGCATGGAAAAGGAGGAGAGGGTTGCGGGTTGCACAATGAACCTGGCCTGACCCGCATTTTTTGGTAATACGTGGAACAGTTGTTCATTTCATAAAACACGACTAACACTTTGCCTAGAACCCGCTGGTGCTCTGAGCCCCCACGTCAAACAGAGGTGGGGTGAGGGGAAAGTTTAGCTGATCTAACCTGGGAGGGTTAAAGAACAAGAAGGTGCCAAACCCAAAATAGTTCGGTTAGGAAAGCCTACTAGCAGTTCAGCCAAAATGTGGGGAGAGGGGAAGGCTACAGAACACATCGATCAGTAGGGAGCAGGGGAAGAAATAAAAGACAAATTAAAATGGGAAAAGAACCATTGACAGAAGCCTGCATTAGAAAATCTACCGGAGCAGAACAGAGGGTGATCAGGTAAAGACACAGTTAGATCAAAGGGGTTTGACTATTTCCAGTGTCTTCAGTGTAAACAGTGTGGTTGAGACCACATGTGATCACAGACTAGCTCGTAGCTATTTGATGTTTGCACTGATGATTAGACAGTGGGTTACAGGAACACAGACAGGTCCCTGAGCCAAAAGGAAGATTGGACGATGAATCTTTAGTTCCCCCTACTGGAAGGTAACAGGAAACAGATTTTCTTCTGGAATATCCTCTCTTTTGTTTCTGTTTGGGCCTTTTGTGCTACCATTGATCCCTGAGCATGTCTCTCCCCTCCTCCCCACCCCCTTTTTTTTTTTTTTTTTTTTACAAACACTCAAACACAACTACACTGGTATAGCTTCAGAGTGGAATATAGATTATTTACAAAAGCATATGTTCACATAATATTTAACTAGGGGACACTTTGTACATGAATATCAATACCATTCCATTTACAGCACAGTGTGCACACGCCCCATGAAAATACTAGGGCTGAAGAATAAGAGGAGAAAACTACTAAATTGTCATGGTACTCTGAAAGCCTTTTATATGTTATGATGCAAAAGTTTGAAACTAATGTATTAATTTCCATTCATTTTTCAATGAACATTGTACTACAGAAATGAACACATTCATCTGGAATTTAGATAGCTGTTATGTTTGAAACAGGGATATTGAGGCTCAAGATTTTTTTAAAGCACTGTGATAGAAATGTTAAATGGGGAGAAATGCAGGAAGGAGGGGAGAATTACTCTGGCTTCACCAAAATAATGTCAAAAGTACTTTCTTACCTTCTTATGTATGTTTTGGCATGGCACATGGTAATTTTGTTCTCTGAATATAGCCTATTTTATCAAGTTAGACTAATGTGGCATTTTAAATGTACTTTTAGATGCACCAGAAGTTTAAGTTCCTCACTCTTTTTAAGAGTGAAGCTATTTATGTAAACAATATATCTTCTGCAAGTATTCATTTAAATAAGCTCCAGCATATCTTTTACTGAGAGGCCCTTGTCTAGCTGGAGGTAGCTGTAAAAGGTCACAGATAGAATAAAAACATCAAAATTGGCCAGGTAAACTTATTTATAGTACAATTTTGAAAAGCATATTGGTGACCATCTCTAAACAGTTATAGATGTTGAATATAAAACTGTAAAGAAAGTCCAATCTCTGTAAATCAGGGGACTATATCAACCTATTATATGCCCTGCAGATAAATATATATTTAATACAACTAAAGACTGTTTTATGTAGGAGGTTGTAATTAAAACTAATTAGGTTAAGGTGATCAAAATGGTCTCAGTGTATTTCTGAATTGGTTTTCCAGGGTTGGCCATCACCTCTGAGAAATATGTAAAATGAGGCATGAAATATTAATCAATATTTTCCTTTGCAGTGGCTATTTCAAGGATTCGATCTGTTAAAGTTACTGACTTGTTTATTACTGAGACTTTTAAATCCAAAATGGGCTTGCACTGAAAGATCCTTTTCTAATGCAGTCTAAACATTTATTTTTTAATATAACAAATCACTTAACACTTAGTACAATCTTCCAGTCTTAGCCACACAGCTTATAATGTATTTACTTGAGCAATCCCACTGAAGTCAATGGACTGCTTAATATGGGGGGGGAGCGGATAATAAACTTTATTGCTAAGGTTACCTAACATGTCAGTTTTCAGGTTGCCTAACACATCAGTAACTCAGTTTTCAGGTGCTTATAGCTTTGCCAACATTTAAACTTTTTTGCTGAAACTTTCAGATTCCGGGGTGGGGAGGTGCTGTGTTTGGCTGAAATTTTAGAAAATTTCAGCCAAAAGGATTAATTTTTAAGACTGTGGCTAAAACATTTTTCCCTACGTTAAAAAAAAACTACTGGCAACCAATTCAGAAGCTCAGTTGTTATCATGGTTTAGAGAAGTGACTTGAAATTTAGTAGGGAGTAGCCTTTGTGGCAGGGACATGTCTTTTCCTTCCCTGTGAAAAATCCACCTAAATTTGATCAAGTTGTAAACAGAAAAAATGCAGTTTGACCATCCTCTTTCAGCATTAGTGCTCATTATATAATACAACAAATCTTGTATAAAGTAGGGATGTTAAAATAAGTTTAATCAAGTAAACATGTAACTGCTGAAAATTTCAGTAGTTACGCAGTTACACGCGTGGGAGTCCGTGATAGAGAGGCAGCAGCACGGTAGGCAGGGGAGGGGGAGGCAGGTGGCTGCTCATGCCAAGACCCTGCACATACCGGGAACCTGCGTGTAACTGTGAAGGTTACCCGATGAGCCCAGGCTCATCACTTAATCACGTACAGTTTCACTTTCACATCCCTAACATACAGTATGTCTAGTAAGGTGTATATGGAAAAGTTGTGATTTATTGAATATGATTCTCCTATCTGCATGCATTTATCCTTTTTGTATTTGAGGTTACACATGTAGGGTTAATATTTTTATTTAAAATGTTTGCTCATGGGTAGCACCAACAAGCTATTGAGCCAGCACAGCCTGGAGGAGCTATTTGTGTTAAATAGCCCATCAAGAAACACTTAACTCACAATGGACCAGGGAAGATGCCTGTAAGAAATGTAAGAGTGGGGGAGTGCAGGGAGCTCAGACAGCTGGGTTGGGGTGTGTGTGGGGCGGAAGCAGGAGTTAGGATTGGGAATTGTGAGGAAGGGCTCATGGCTGGAGGGGGTGGGGTATGTGTGTGTAGGAGGGCTGAGAAGGACAAGGGCACTAGTTAGGGAGGCTGAAGATTTGTAACAGGATGCTGCCTGCTGTTCCTGTTCATCACTGTGAGAGAGAGCGCACCCAGCTTGGGTCACTCACTATCCAGCTTGATGGGAGAGAAATGCATGCACACACGCTGTGTGCTTTCCTCTCACTCCCTGATGGGAAGGAGAACAGGAACAGCAAGCAGCATTCAGATATAAACCTTGGGAGGGGACTCTAATCCCTTTGCCCTCCCTAAAGGATACTTGGGGGGAGCACTCAGGCAGTCCCAGACTTGTGCGGGGATCCTTTTCACCTGACTGGCTATCTGCTGCTTAGCGGGAGATCCTGAATGAGAGCTCCATGACCCTGGCTGCAGCCAAAACCCCAAGCTGGTTCTTATTGGAGTAGTTCACCAGGCTGCACTGCCTTACTTTCACCTCTGCCTATAAGTAGAGTATGAGTAATGGCTTCTGTTACAACTAAGCAAATTATGCATGCCTGTGTGATTTACCTATGTGACTCCAACCCCAGCTTGTTACCTGTACTTTTCCATAAACTAGAACAATGGGTTTCCCTTCAGTTGGTAGAAGCTATGAAAGGCCCTGGAAGCATCTCCGTTTTGCGCCTCTCCTGTTCAAATCTCTGGCCTATGAATTTACACTAATGTGAGCATTCTACCCAAGGGACTGAGGACCTTCCAGCGACTGGAAGCAACCAGAGACTTAACAAGCTGGTAGTTTATTCCGTCACTGCTAGAACCCAATCCACAAACTTTGAAATCATTGTGGGCTTTTGATTCCTTTCAACAATTTTAACTCTCACTTTTCTTATAAATAAACCTTCAGATATTAGATACTAAAGGACTGGCAACAGTGTGATTATTGGGTAAGATGTGAATTGTATATTAACCTGGGTATGTAGTTCGTCCCTTCTGATCAGACTAACTGTTTTGTTGGATGAAATTGGTTGTTATTTGCAACTAAACTCCCAGACACTAGCCTTAATGATGAATCCAGGACTAAAATACCCAAGGATGCTATATTTCTGACTTCTAGTTAGGTAGTCTGGTGAGATAGAAGTTTACTTTTGTTGCATGTTTGGCATATCTTTCAGAATAATAATCACCAGTTTTGGGCTGTGTCAGCTCTTTTGCCAGCAGCTTGTCCTGAATTTGATATTCTTAGTTGTGGCCTACTCCAGCACAGTGACAGTGGGAAATAGTCTTGATCTCCTGAGGAACCTTTCAACTCTACAATTTTATGAATCTGTGTTGAGCACAGTCTTGCTAAGATGTAGTAGGTTTATGGTTCCCGGTTTGGTCCATGACATGGTGCCTTAACCTAGATCTGCCACAAGTGACATTAAGGAGCATGTGTGATATCAATGGGACAGTGACTCAGAAAATCAGTAGTTAAGATTCCATGGGAAGCAAGTCTATGGGAAAAGAGAGCTCAGGAGAGATGATAGTGTTTAAAGAGACATTGTTAACACCAAAGAGCAAAATGTACCAATGCACAGGAAAGACAGGAGGTATGATAAAAGGCCACCCTGGTTTCCCAAGAGATCTCCAGTTAACTGAAACTTTTCAAGAAATGGAACTAGGTCAAATTATAAAAGCATTAATATATATTTTAAAATAACCACCAGCATGGAGACACAAAATTTGTAAGGCTCAGCCACAAAACAAGATTAAACTAGTTAAGGGACACAAAGAATAAAATGAAAGCATTTTACAAATGCCTGGGAAACAAGATAGGGTAGGCCTATTACTAAATAAGGGAAAGACAGTAACAGAAGATGCAGCAATAAACGAAGTGTTAAGTACCTTTTTTGTTTCACTCTTCACCAAAAACGTTAGCAGTGATTACATTATTACCATAGTGAACAACAACAGTGTAAATGGGTAGGAGCTAAAGCTAAAATAGAAAAGGAACAAGTTAAGAATTACTTAGACCAGTTAGAGGCCTTCACGTCATGAGGGTCTGATGAAATACGTCTGAGAATATTCAGAGAACTGATTGAAGAGATCTCTGAGCCATTACCAATTATCTTGGAGAACTTTTGGAGAAGGGGAAGACCCAAGGACTAGAATAGGAAAAATCTAAAGAAGAATAAGGACAGCCCAGGAAATTATAGACTAATCAGCTTAACTTCAGTACCTGGCAAGAAAATGAACAAATAAACAACTTGTAAGCACCTAGAAGAAAATAAGTTAATAAGTAAAAATCAGTATGGATTTGTCAAGAAAAAATGCTGTCAAACCAATTTAGTGTCCTTTGATTGGGTAATAAGCTCTGTGGATGGGGGAAAGCAGTAGATGTTCTGTATATCTAGTTTAGTAAGGCTTTTGATAAGTCTTCTGACCTCAAACTAAAAAAAAACATAGCCTAGATCAGCATGGGAAATAAGATGGTAGCAGTTTACCAGGGTTAGCCTCAGGTGGGCCGCCACTGCATTTACTTGCACCTCCACAGGTATGGGCACTTGCCGCTCCCATTGGCTGTAAATCACTGTTCCCAGCCAATGGGAGCTGGGGAAGTGGCATGGACTGGGACGCGGCGTCCTGCTGCTCCCATTGACCAGGAATGGTAATCATAATTAACGAGAACTGCAAGCACCCATAGCTGCGAGGGCAGAGGTAAATAAAGCGGCACTAGCCCACTAGAGGCTATGCCTGGTAAACCAGATTTGGCCCATGTTCTAGGTGAACCTTCTATAATGTGGGTGCACACAACTAGCTGAAAAGATCATACTCCAAATAGTTATCATTGGTTCATAGCAACCAAGCTAGAAGGGTACAGTAAGTGGAGTCCTACAGGGATCTGTCCTAGGTTTGGTTCCATTAAATATCTTCATAAACAAGTTGGATAATAGCAGAGATAGTACACTTAAAAGTTTGCAGATGAAACCATGCCAGGAGGGGTAGCAAGTACTTTGGAGTGTAAGATTAAAATTCAAAGTGGCCTTCACAAACAGGAGACAAGGTCTGAATTATGATGAAATCCAATCTGGACAAATGCAAAGTACAGGTTGAACCTCTTAACCGGGGCTCTCTGGTTCTGCAACATCCCTGGTCCAGTAAGACTAGAGATGTCCCAGGACCAGAGAGTCCCCGGGGAGGGCTGATGGCTGGGAACCCTGCAGTGGAGTTAGAGCCCAGTAGTGGGGCTGCCGTGTGGCAATGAAACAGGAGCCCAGCAGTAGGGCTGCCACCCAGTGGTGACACTGCAGGAGGGTGGGAGGCAGTAGAGCTGGAGCACAGCAGTGAACTCAAACAAAAGCTCTAGAGAGTCTAGCTCAGTGGTTTGAGCACTGGCCTGCTAAACCCAGGGTTGTGAGTTCAATTCTTGTGGAGGCCAGTTAGGGATTTGGGGCAAAAATTTGTCAGAGATGGTACTTGGTCCTGCTGTGAAGGCAGGGGACTGGACTCGATGACCTTTCAAGGTCCCTTCCAGTTCTAGGAGATAGGCAATCTCCATTTATAAGACAGAGCTTAAATTGCAGCAAGGGACACTAAGAAAAACTTCCTAACTTCAAGGTAGTTAAGTACTGGAACAAATTAGAGAGGCTGTGGAATCTCCATCATATGGAGGTTTTTAATAACAGGTTACACAAGTACCTGTTCAGGATCATACTAGTTAATACTTAGTCCTGCCTCAGTGCAGAGAACTGGACTAAATGTCCTGTCAAAGTCCCTTCTTACATAGGGACTTCCTACACTTCTAGGATTTGGCAGGTTGGAAAGAGTCCCAAGAAACAAGTAAATCCTAGTAAAAATATATTATATGTAAAAACAGGGGAGAGGTAGTGGGAAAGGGAGAGTTATCAGGGCAGAGGCAGGATAATTGTTTACCTCTCTAATTTCTACAAGACCATACTTCCCTATTTAGAAAATATGGCAGTATATTGTCCTAAGAGGTAATACACTGCGCTGGAGTTGCCAAGAACAGCAGCATGTACGCAATAACAGTATGCAAATGTCATTCATTAGACCTTTGTGACTATAGCCTACAAATAGTATTGGCTAAAATGGATAGTTTGCAGGGGGAAGGGTACAATACCTGCCATCATAGTAAATACAAAAACTGTGTTTCAAGAATGCTGATTTCCCTTTGACTGTAAATCATTGAAGGCAAAGTCATGTGTAAATAACTGCTGAGCACAGAAGACAAATTTTCCATACTTTGGGTGTTAACATACACACACATCCTGATTTCTGTATTCTTATGAAGTAACAGCATACAAATAAGCTATCAGAAAATTTGCTTGTTTTTTCTCAAATTTAAGCAACAAATGACTTTTTTTGCAATTTCCATCAGTTCTGTTTGTTGAATCCTATTGAAAACTAGATAATCAAAAGTAAAGGAAAAGAGTATTCCATAGCCTTCCCCTAAATATCTAAAAGTAAGAATTGCAGACAGATGTGAGAAAATCCCAGGCCTCCTCCTTCATGATTTTTCCTTTAAGCAGCAGGATTTTTTGATGAAATCTTAAGATGGTAGAGTCTAAACTCCATTGTTTACCAGTCTATGGTATGCTCACAACAGTAGAAAACAAAACCAAAGGTACTTCTAAATTCACCATTCTGGAAAGCTGCAAAGAGAATTTAAAACTAGAGAACTGCACACTTCATTACTTCTGTAGACTGAGCTCACTGCAAACACCTTTCATTCTTTCTCACAAGCACCATATGTGCCCCCGTCCTATCCCCCTCTATTTCAGGATCTCCCCACATCCTGCTTCTCCCAGGGGTGATTTGTCCCTCCCTATCTCTCCTCCCCTGTATACCAGAGACTTTATTCATCACCTATTCTCCCCTTCATTTCCCCCTTACCCTGGTCTCCTATTCTCCACTTCCTCTCTTTCCAGGGTCCTCCATGCCCCCTACCATCTATTTATTTATTTTTCATCTGGGAGACAAGTCATTTAAGGTGTCAATAGTTTAAACTCTATTGGGTCAGTGGGCAGAGTTTGTTTGGGATGGTTGTTATGCAGGAAGCTTTTAGTGGCCACAATCAATCAGTTCTTTGATCAGTTGTAGGCAATCTCAGACCTGATTGAAGCTGATGGCTATGCTAAACAAATGCCAGGGGCTCCATGTGTCTCCCAATTTCCCTTTCTGGTTTTCCAATTTACCCCCCCTGCCCCTGGTCCCCAAATCAATAATAATTTGCCCTTTGAACACTCCTTGGAATTTTGGAATTGATTGACTCCAGGGGTCAGAGATTATCTATTGTGCTACATCCTAACAGGCAGACTGACAGAGAAATGCCATCAAGCTGAGTTGTAGGATCTCGTTTTGCTCGGCCAAATAAGTATTCTGAATGGAAAAAATGTATGTTCCTGAGAACATCTCAGTGCAAACAACCACAAAGAAACTTGTCAATGGGGAATGTGATTGACACAGTATGATATTTTAGATCCCAAAAGTGTTCAAGTTCTAGGATACTATGTGGACAAAAGAGATACAGTACCAATTTGCTTTCTTGTGTAGGTGAACCAGTGCTTAATAGTTTGAAAGTTAATGTAGAACAACAACCTATTTACATGGGAAAGAGTTTCATGATACCATAGTAAAGTGAATGTAAATAGTGAATTTGGGAAGACAGTCCTCACACACACACACACACCCCCCACCGTTGCTCAGTTCCTTAAGGGCAGAGGGATGCAGGTGGGAAGGGATGGTGCAGTAGCTTGAGGATGTAGGGAGTTTAGGGCAAGGAGGCTGGGGGGATACAGGAGTCAGCATGGGGGCTGAGGGCGGGAGAAGGGGATACAGGTAAACACACACACATTCCTGTCAATTGCAGAAACTGAACCTGGAAAGCAGCACAAACTGTGGACATTCATTTTGTAGGACAAACTCTTAATTTTCCTGGATTTTAGCCCTTCCACACTCTACAAGGGAAGCTTTGGCTCCCATCAAAAATAAGGCTCTGAAGAAAAGGTAGACGATTCACTAATTCTTTCCAAATTTAAAATCATGCATGGACAGAAAGGCTAGGTCTTCTTTTGACAGGCTACAGAAAATCATGTACCATACAAGACTAAGTCAGGTGGTGAGTTGTTTTCTAAACCTCAGAAAAAGAAGAGTAAAAAATGTATTACGGGCCAGTGGTACCTTGAGACATGTGTTTGAAGCAAGAAATGGAACCCTTAACTTGGAGGCCACAGACTTCTTTGAGACCTCACTACTGCTTTTACAAAGCATTTAAAATGTCTGGCATTACTGTAATTAGCTATATGAATACTGTACTAACATGCTTTCCATCTTTGTAAAGTATTTTGAAATGTCCAATTAAAAAACATGAAGCATAAATCAGAGGGAATTGAAGATTGCAAAGGTGCCTCGGAATTAGATGTGCAGCAGTTGTTCATTTCATTTGCTATAGTGTTTTTAGTATATGCTACTGATGTTTTACATGAAGGAAAGCTGTGCTCACATACATGCCTTACTAACTTAGCTACATAGAGCCGGATTCTAATATATCCTTATTCAGATTCCTAATTCACTGACATCAAAAAATACTTTTGTCTTGTTACTCATAAGAATCTAGACCATACCTGAGTAATAGTGCCTCGGCCAGTGCCGTACTTCATTTTTTTTTTTTTTAATTTAATAAATTCTGGTGACCTGTCCATCCCATTTCAAACAAAAGTATTCATTCTCTCTCTCGTGGCCAGGAGAAAACAGGGCCCAGCATGGCTTCACCTTCCCTCCCTGATGGTTTGGGGCGGGGGAAGGGTGTGCGTGCGCAAAGAGCTGGGGCTAGGCAGGAGGGGGCGAGGTTAGGAGAGCCCCCAAGAGCCAGGACCAGCCAGGGAGGAGGGCCAAGAGCCAGGATAGCCTTTGAGCCGGACCCTCCTTGGCAACCAGGGGTAGGAGAGAGGAGCTAGGGCCAGAGCTACCTCAGACCCTTCCCACCGGCAGCAAGGTGGGGTGTGTGTGTGTGTGTGTGTGTAGGGGAAAGAGCCATGGTCTTGCCCACCTTCCACAGTGGCTGGAGGAAGAGCTGGGGCTAGGGGAAGGCAAAGGGTTGGGAGGGTCTAAGTCGGGGCTGGCTGCAGGGGGGAAGAGCCGGGGTTTCAGAGGGCCCTCCCTGATGTTGGGGGAAGGGAAGAGCTGGGCCCTCTCCAGTTGAGAGGTGGGTTAGCAACTGTAGCAAGCCCAGCATGCAGCTCCCTAGTATTTACTTAAATAGAAAAGAAATGAAAATTGTAAAAAAAAAAAAACAACTGAAAAACCTACACTTGTGAAATTTGCAACAAGAACAAAAAAGCATAATTTAAAAAAAAAAGCAAAGGTGGTTAAGTGACAACAATGTAATCATCGCATCATTCATAAAACCCCAGGATCTTAAAATCAAAGATATGGAGGAAGCGATTCAATCTTACACTGCCTCAATGAGAGAGAGAAATGGTAAGAAAGTATATTAATCACAGCCACCACCACTTTAATTCTGGCCAAAAATAAATATTATTCTTGCATCAGTAAATGCTAAACACCACAAAGCCTAATGAATGACAAATATGTGTACACACTGACACACTAATAAGTTTCAGAGAAGTGCATACACTTACACAAATCAATAATGTTAGTTATACATGTACTACTTAAACTACACATACAGCATTCTCAGTATAGATTGTATGAACATAAACAAATTATATTGTCAATTGCTAATCATATTAGCTGATATTTACCATTATGAAGTATAGATACATAAAATTTTTATTTTGAGAGATAATCAGAGGTTTCTGTGATGTAAAACATGTTTATTTCTTCTTGACAATATTTGTTAGACAATGAAAGATTTATTATGTCTTAAACTCTGCAGTTCCTTCCTGTTAACAGTACAGGTACTGGAAATAACACAAGTATAGTGTTGTCTTTTAGTCCAAAATGGCTTTTGAAATGATGTTCTTTGGAGTGTTCTTGTGTAGTCTCTCACCCATCCTCCATGATATCCCTGGCTTTCAAAGTGTATATTAGCTAGGCCATGGATCTCATGTGATATACTGCAGCTCCTGGTTTATGAAGATGTCAACGCTGTTAATTTGGTCCATCTGTAGCCCTAAAAGCATTAGAGGCTTTTGTCTGGCTCTAGAGGTGAGCTGTAATGCTTGTATCAGGTAAGGATTATTTTTTGCAGTACGATTCTGTCAACTCTTTTGTCATCAGTTACATATAGCGGTGGATTAACAACAATATTATTTGCCAGATTTCTATTATTAGTTTTGTTCCAGAACAACCTTGCCTCACTTCAGCAACAGAATTACATTTTGCATTGTCTCCAGAAATGCTTTTAAATTAGAATTGTCTGTCATTTTTTTCCACTGCTGATGTAATTTCATTTTCTATCTATATTATTCATATGGGTGTAGGATGTATCTTATAAAACATGAAGCTGCTAACCAGAACTGAAGCACTACTGTACCCTGGTTTGGGAAAAATGGTCCCTCCATATATGATAAACTAAACAATTTAGTATAACAATTTTCCAATGGAAACTTTCTACTAGAAAAATCTGAAAGCTTAACCCTTAATAGTAGTATAGTGGAATAAACTATTTTTTCATATGAAGTAAATTTTTAAAAAATAAAATCCAAGTACCAGAAAGCTTACATTCTAATTTTTTTAGTGACTGTATTTTATGTACTCTGCAATTAAAGAATATAGAGGTTTGATTGTTTATACAATGTTTGGCAAAGTCCCTGAGTTTTTCCCAAGGAAACAAATACATAGACTCATTGCAGTAAACAATGTTGCTAGGCTCAAAACTATTGAAAGCTACAGCTAGCTGGTGGATATGGAAGATTCTGATGTTGGGTGTTATGTTTCCCCACATACTTTTCTTTCTACAATAAGGGAAATGGGGCTAGAAGGGGACTAAATTTTCATCACAAAACGTATTGGGCAAGTTTTCTTTTCCTTCTGAGCTTCACTCAGTACAGGAACTGAATTTGGGAAAGGAAGGGACAAAAAGCAAGGAGGCAATTTTGTTCCCCCTTTGCACCTCCCATATTGTAGGGCTAGCTGGAAACCTGCCTATCCCTAGCATAAGTTAGAGTACTCTCAAAGATCTTTAATTTATAATTAAAAATTTAATGAAAATATGAAATGCAAAGCAAGCAAACCAAAATAAGAAGCTAAGTCACTAGGAGGATACACAATATATAAAAAGAAAAAACAATAAAGTAATACGTATCTTTTTGCAGACACTTAAAATAAGAATTAATAGTGCATGTTAAAAATAGCATTGAATAGGTTTATCTAAATGCACAAGAATTTGTCTGCAGCTCCCATCAGTGCTAATAGGCCTGACTCATGTAAATCCCCAACACATCACAAAGATACTAAAAGGCTTTTCCATTAGCATCATAACCTCCTGTGACAGAAAACCTCACTGAAGTAATGCAGGTGGCGACCCTGCAGATTTTCTCTGTGGGAGTGGTAAAGATTCTTTGGAATGTTCTGTATTCCAAAGAAAATTAACTTTCCTTCTGATATATTTTGCCCGGATCTTCCACAGTTCTAAAACGGGCTTGCAAAGGCATAACACAATGCTGATTATTTAATCACAACTATCCTAGTATGGAACTCCATATATTCTTGAGCATTGGTGTTGATTTTAATTTCATCTTATATGAAAGTCAGACCATGACTGAAAATGTGCAAAGTTAAACCAAGTTTGGGTGTGTTCTATGGCATTAGTTTTCAAGCCACTACAACACAGTGTAAAAGATGTCATTGTATAAGTCAGAAAGGGCTTGGTGAAAGGAAGGGATCGAATTTGTCTATCAACAGTCCACAGTGCTTACCCTCTAATGACTTTATATTAAAGTACCCTAAACAATCACATTTCTGAAAGCTTATAATTTCACAATTAAGCATGAGCACAACAATAGTTAGTAAACTTGTACAAAAGTGCTTTGGCTGTACACAATTTTTCCTTTCTATTAGGAAATCTTGTTACAAAGGGCATTTATTCATTCTTCTCTTTCTTTGGCGAATAAAATTCTGGCAGTCAGTGAGGGTAGGACGTATCTTTGGATTATGGTTCTAAGA
Organism: Rafetus swinhoei; assembly: GCA_019425775.1. Taxonomy (NCBI): domain Eukaryota; kingdom Metazoa; phylum Chordata; order Testudines; family Trionychidae; genus Rafetus; species Rafetus swinhoei. The sequence continues at coordinate 179,474,581 of CM033437.1, read as the reverse complement.
TCCTCAAGTCTGGATGCAACTCCACTGCCACTTCAAGATATCATCAATCCCCTGATACAGGGGCTTTGCCGAACCCCAACATGCCCCCCTCCCCACCAACATACTTGGGAGCAGGGAATAGAGATGCAAAGCTTTGCTATGTCTCATATGCATTAGCACAGAGATCTCCTATGGTTAAGGATAGGATTATAGATTATAAATGGCACCAAAAAACGATGAGTGAGCCAGGTCTATACTAGAGGAGAAAGTTGACTTAAGATAAGCAACTTCAGCTATGAAAATCGCATAGCTGGAGTTGATGAACCTTAAGTTGAATTTCTGCTGTGTTCCCATTCAAGAGGTTGATGGAAGAAACTTTCCCATTGGCTTCCCTTACTCCTCATGACCCCGTGGAATACAGAGGTCCACGAGAGTGCCGTCAGTGGTCAATTTAGTGAGTCCTAATTAGACCTGCTAAATCAAACCCCAGAAGATCAATCTCCAGAGCATATAGACAAGTATAGTCAAGTCCTGAGCCAGGGAAACTATTTCAGAACAAATATTTGTGCATTAAACTCTGGATAAATTTGAATTTAGATCTTCTCATCCTTTAAAGCAAATACTATATTTATAAACTATTATGTTTCAAAATCAATATAGCCAAATAATGTAGTAATAAGAACATTTTGTGTGGAGAAGGGGTTTCATACTATAGTTTAAAACTTCAGACATATGTTCTTGTTTCTCATTAACATTTTAGATGTACTTTGTATTTAAAGCAAATCAGAAATTTTCAAATCAGTCTGCTTAATATTCTGGACTGACAGGCTCATTAAATGAAGCAGTAGGAACTCTGTAATATGCACTTCAGGCACTTACAGTAGGACACTTTCTATTTTTAAATTCCAAATAAATGTTTTAAGGAAAATCTAAATAGCTAAAACTATAATTAGGCATATGTTTCATTGAAAGGCACTACCATATGCCTGACATCTGAACGGTGCTGATTTCATGGGTCTCTACAACATTCTGAAAAATTAAAGCTACATATTTTGAGATTTACTACATTTGTGCCACTGCTACAGCATTCCAGTTTCTTTTTTTTTCTGATCCATTTATAATCTATGCTAATTTCTACTTCCACCAATACAGTTAGTCACCCACTGTTGCTGTGTGTGTTCAGACTAGCAATATTACATAGTAATTTTCTGACAAGTTACAGAAATGTCAAGCTGTATCTGCAAAATGTGTCAAGTATATCACCTAATCAGATTATTTTATCCTGCAAGTTACCACAAACCATATAAATTAAAATGTCTTATACTGTTGCTTTAAATTATACCTGAAGCTGTATTGAGACTGTTTGCTATACCTATTTTGGATGAATTTTTATTTGGTCTTTAAACTTTGTCTGTGATGAAGATTTACAAAAAGTACTTAGAGGTGCCTAAAGTGGTAGGCAGACGTCTAGTGGAACTTACAAAATACCTAAGCAAGTCAGTGAGCATTTCATACCTAACTCAAATGGGCACTTTTGAAAATACCACTTGGTGCCTATCTGGATTTTTAGTGGCTAAATACTTTTATACTGGAAATTGTTAATGGCTGCTACCAAAAGCGTTCCAGATGTCTCATCAATTGCAAACCTGTTTAAGTTGATGGATGGGTTAAGCACCAGTCTTCCAGGCTAAATGGAAGTAGCAATTAAGGTATTCTGTGTTTGAGAGAGGTGAAAACAAGCGAAGCCACTACCCAAGGCCACATGACAAAGCCTAATAAGCTAAACTATGTGGGCTGAGTGGTTCCACAACTACAAATGCAGGAGCTGGATCCGGGGTTTTCAAACACAGGCTCACCATTTGTAAGGGCAAGTTGCTAGATAGCCACAAGAAGCTTTGTTCACCTATGCCTTCGCAGGTATGGGCAATCGCAGATCCTGTTGGCCGTGAATCACCTTCCCTAGCCAATGGGAGCTGCAGGAAGTGGTTTGGACTGGGACACTGCTTCTTGTAACTCCCATTGGTCAGCAGAGAGTTTTGAGAAGTTGTAAACACTTCTGTTAACAAACCTTCCAGAGCATAAAGATATCTATTTTATATAAGTATACTGAGAGCCATTTCCAGGGCCACATTTTGAGAGAAAGGAGGTGCCCCCTAAGCCATTTGTGCGGCTTCCTCATACTCAGATCACCGCTGGGCACTGGGTTGCTTCCCAAAAACAGCTCAAAGAGCAGCCTTACGGGGGAACTGCTGCTATGGTCCTCAAGGGTAGCAAGGGACCAGCCTTATGATTAGATATTGCTGGAGTACAGCAAAGCTGTGACCATGGTCCTTTTCTTCCAGCTATGCTCCTGACATGTTCTCTACATGAGGGTCAAATGGAAATGATAAAAGATAGGGGAGTCCTCAGCTGTCTGATTCAGATTTCTGCTGGCTTTACGTAACAAAGTAAAGGAGGATATACAGAATCGTGGATAGCTCTGTCTAGCTCAGGGCTGGGCAAGAGGCTGTCAGCGGGCCAAATCCCACCTGCAAAGCTCTTGCATCTGGCCTGCACGGCAGCTTCCTCAACACATTGCTGGAGAGGTGCAAGCCTTTTCAACTGCTTCTATTTAAAGGGCTCACACCTTCCCCACAGCTGCCAGGCATCATGTTAGCAGCCACCAGGGAAGGGCAAGCCCTTTGAATAAAAGTAGTTGAAAGGGCTCATACCTCCCCAGTGGCTCCTAGTCAACACATTAGCAGCAAGGCCAGGAGCTGCGAGCCCTTTCAACTGCTTCTGTTGAAAGGGCTTGTGCCTTCCAAGTGGCTGTTAAGGTGTGAGCCCTTTAAATAGCAAGAGTTAAAAGGGCTTGCAGCTCCCATCCCCAATGTGTTGCCTGGGAGCTGCAGGGGAAGCATGAGCCCTTTCAACTCTAGCTATTTAAAGGCCCCACGCCTTTCCTGGCCTGTGACCACTGTGGCCCCTCTTAAAAAATTACTGTCCACCCCTAGTCTAACCCTTCAGGGGTATTTTTATTATTATTCAAAATGTCTGGCTAGCTAAGTGCTTGAAATCTATTAATCTGAAATCAAAACTTGGGAAAATGAAAGATGGATGTGATGACACGAGTTACGCAAGTTTAATTGTGTCTGGTAAATGAGAAAGTAGAACAGGCTTGCTTTTCACATGTATGTCATAAGTAAGTTGAAAAGCAAGTGAGGACAAGATATTAATTTCCCCCTCTCATCTATTGCATTGGTACCTCAAGTTGTAACTCTGCTAGCCCTTTTACCTATTTGACAATGATTAGAAATTTAGATTGGACTCTTAAAGCATTAAAAATCTATGTAATAGTCACACACACTATTCTTTTACACTTCAACCAGGCAGGAGTTATTTATGCTATTTGAACTGAAAGCTACTGAAATTGTTCAAATATTTTATGCAATTGTAAGCACTTTATCTGAAAGACTTGTAGCAGAAAATAACATCCTATTTATAGTCTTAAATCGTTCTTTTGATCCTGACATTCATTACATATTCTCTGTTTTTAGTGGTGGGGGGACTTGGTGATTGGAAGGAGAAGTAGTAGTACAAAATCTACTGATAATATCAATACTATTTTTAATCCACTTATTTGGATCCTTCCCTCAATTTCCAATGACTAACATTATTTCTTCTGAAAGTTCAGATATGAAGTTACTGACACAAGTCTCATAAGGCATCTTGTTGGTAGCTGCTGAATTAGATACAATTACCATGTCATGATGCTCACTTAATTCCTTTGAAAAAGGGTTCTCTTGTTTCCTTTAACCGCCTTATTCTTTAGTTGCCAAATAGCAGGCAGAAAAGGAGAATAAAGGTTGAGAGTCTAGATAGTAGTAGAGATTCAAATTCAATTTCTCTCTCCATACCTTGATCAAGGTGCATGTCTCTGATTATGGAAAGAGAAGTATATCAGCTCCATCAGTGGACAATAAATTCATGATTTACAGCTTTAAGTGATGCAAGGTCTATAGGCCAAAAAGAATGAGTCGACCAGTCCCTCCATAAAGGCAACAAATTAACTCTTACGAGACAGTGCTGCTGAGCAAATTTAATATTGTTATTTAACTATGAGAGAAGATGTCCATTGGATACAATAAACATTAATAGTAGCAGATCCTCAACTGGTCCATTGGTTTCAATGGAGCTATCACAATATGTACACTAGCAAAGTAACTGATCCCCTAATACTTGCCATGATTGGGTTACCTCCTGTTCTAACTAAAATGAAGATATGTTTTGGGAATCAGATTCATCCCTCATTAAAGTAGAAAGACTCTTACAGACTTTTAATGGGAATGGGATCATTCCCTTAAGGTATGTCTACACTGCAGGGCTATTTCAGGATACCAAAAGTGTCCCGAAATAGCTACCCCACGTCTTAACAAGCCACCCTTTATTTCAAAATATTTTTCAAAATAACAGGTGCACTATTTCGGGCATCCCAGTAACCCCTCATTCCATGAGGGTTAAGGGATGTCTCAAAATAGCTTATTATTTCAAAGTTTGGCTCTGTGTAGACACGCCAAATTTTGAAATAACCTATTTTGAAATTCAATTGAAATAAGATACACAATTTGCATAGGATAAATTGCGTATCTTATTTCAATTTTAGGGTGCTGTGTAGACATACCCTTAGTGGCAATGAATGTTGAATTTTGAAAATCATTGTAATTTTTTCCTCCAAGAATGTGTTTGAAATTAAGTTATGCTTAAACATTCTTTAGGGGACGGAACAAATCTTTATTTGCCAAAATGTGAGTAGAAACTCTCCTATATTAGTTTAGTGTATGAGACAAACCAAAATATTCTAACTAATGGAGGAAGAAATTATGTGGAACTTCAGACTTGAGATTCCACAGGCTTAAATCCTTCCCTACAACTTGGTTGCCCTTTGCTCCTGATAATAAACTAAATATGAAATATCTAGCTAAGAGGAAGAAGCAGCCCTTACATTTCATAATGTATTATCATCTGACACTGAATTTGGGACTTGGGGCTGAAGAATAAAATTTGCATAGTGTGGCTTTGATTCATGGATGGAAAAAAGTTTAATATTGCATGATCCTTCAGTGACCTTTGAAAAGGTTCCAAGGAGACTATGAATGAAAATGGAATATTCTGCTAATATATCATTCATAGACAAGGAGGAGATGTAATCTCTAATAGAGTGTTAGCTTTCTGTGTGTGCACCTCATAAATTCCAGACAAATACACAAAAGGCCCTTCATTATAAATTGGTTATATAAAGTAAGAAAGGTGACACCAGCTGTACCAAACACCTAAATAATATTAATCATGTTTAAGAAAGAAAAGAATTGTCTTTAGTAAAACATTAACTAAGTCTCATACAATTGATTTTGGCCTTCCCTAGTTAATTGATTTTAAAAATTATTTCCCTAGCGCTTTTCATGGTGAGCTGAACTTAAAATAAAATTGGCTAGTTTTCCCACGATAGTTATGAATCTCATCCATTTTGATCACAGATATCTTGAAACAAACTGTCAAAGGTGTTTTGGTGTATAAATATACAGATAAGCATTTAGGGGTATTTAAAAAAATATCTAGGCACCTAACTCCCATGAGAACATAGGTACTTTTATAAAGCCCACTAGAGGGCTATCTGAATCTTTAGGGACCTAAATATCATTAAAAATCTGGTCCCTTAAATGCTCACAGATGTAAAATACAGGTTGAACCTCTATTAATTGGCACTGGCTGCTCCAGCAACATGTGTGGTCTGGCATGGATGTTGCAGGACCAGAGAGAGTCCCAGTGGAGGGCTGGTGGCCAGAAGTCCTGCAGGCCAGGAAGCCCAGAGTGTGGCAGCAGGGCTGCCTGTCAAGGCTGGTGGCCTGACGCATGGAAGCAGGGCTGCCCAGCGCATGGCTGTGGGGCCAGTAGCAAGAGGGGTGGGAAGCCAGCCTCCAAACAGCAGCAAAGCCAGACAGAGAGGGGGGCCGATGGCAGTAAAGGACAAGAACATCTCCCCTAGTCTGGCAAAATCCCTCATCTGTATTGGTCCAACCTGTATTGAGCTGTTAAGAGGACAGATTAAGCTGAATTTATGTGGAAAATACTGTGAAGCCTACTACATCATACAATGATGGTGACTGAATTCATTAGGTATTTGTGTAATTTTTTCTATTTTTTTTTTTTATTCTGAGCTTTTTCTGCAAGGATAAAAACCAAGAGTATAGTGACATATAATAAAATATAATTTGTTTTTAAAAAGAACATTTTGGCTTGGGATTACTCATCATTTAGTGGCATTTTATCCTTACTCTTCCCTGAATGCCTTCTTTCTGATTTTACAGTATGCTTTTTGCTGGTGATTAGTTGATTAGGTCCCAATTTAGGAAGGTATTTACGCATACCCTTTTTTAAGCATGTCAGTAGTCCCATTCCCATCTGTGCCACTTAGTGGACACACCTCAAATATAGTCAAGTGACAAGAGTTCATAGTAAGAGATCATTGATACCCAGTAGAGTATTATGAATACTATTGCTTTGTGATTCACAGCATCTTCCTTTATGTAAAGTGATCACTGGAAGCATCGATTTCTTTGCATTATGTACTAAGACAGCAAAAAAATCCCAGTTTCTCCATCTCAATGAACATTTTTTTTATATAATTACAAAATATTTCTTCAAAGTATATTGCTGTATTTAGCAGAGTTTTCTTTGTTTTTACCAGAAACAGCCCAGCCCGTGGAACACAGTGTGATGTATTCAGTGTATGGAGTGATTTGGAAGTTTGTTTCTGTGCTCAAAGAATGCTAATGGCACTTTTTTCAATGATTCATGATAAATCCATTCAAAAGACAAGGTAGTAGGGGAAAAATGCACTCCAGTACAAAACTAATGCTGCTGTTGACTGGCTGAGCAGAAACTGATATTAGTAACATCCTTAAACAATTTAAAAAGAAAAACAAAACAGTTTTTCTTTTGCCTTTACTATTGATTTCACATGCCTAAAAACCTCTCCACAAACAAGTCCTGTTTTCTATTCTGAAAATAAGGTGCTCTTAGACAAGGCAACAAATCTGAATACAGTACTTGCTGCATGTATAATAGATGGCACGGAGAACACATCTGAAAGAATATAAAACATAGACACTAAATAAACTAAACTGTGCACCTTTGAATTTAAACAGAAGCATTCATATTGTCTGTCTACCTATTTAACTTTTACAGGCAGCTTCCAAAATGTCAAATACCATAATTACTGAAGATCAGTGAACTTTTTTCCCCATTCATTATACCTTACCTACCGTCATATTAGGTAGACTACAGAAGCAGTTTCTTGATTCCTGAGTATTTAACTTTGAGGATAAGAACAGAATACTTTGTCTACAGCTGACCAGTGCCAATACAGACAAGTCACAGAGAGGTAGCCATGTTAGTCTGATCTTCGTCGTCCCCACGAAAGCTCCTCACTTAATAAACTATCTTGTTAGTCTTTAAAGTGCTATATGACTGCTTTTTTTTTGTCAATACAGACAAGGTTAGTTGTGACAATCATTGCACTGTGCTCTGAATGTTAAAGAAGGTGTTGGTCTAATCCTGTATCTAAAGGATGGACATCCTCAACATGACATCTGACAGATTTTTTGGCAGTTTCAGGAGAGAGAACAAGGATGAAACCATTGAGCCTGAACTACACCTCTGTGTCTAGAACTGGTGTCTAGACAGAGTTGAAAAATGGAAAAATAATTTAGCAACAGATACCAGCATTTCAATAAAAATGAGGAATCCCGTGTCACCTTAAAGACTTACAGATTTATTTGAGCATTAGCTTTTGTGGGCAAAAACCCACTTTGAAGTGGGATTTTGCCCACAAAAGCTTATGCCCAAATAAATCTGTTTATTTTTAAGGTGACACAGGATTCCTCATTGTTTTTGCAGATATAGACTACCAAGGATACACCCCTCCAAAACTTGCCAGCATTTCAATGCTGATTCAAATTTTCATTTTTTTAATTTAAATTCTACTGTGTATCTTGCTTTGTCATGTAGAGTAATATAATTAATTAGGTCCAGATTTTCATTTCCCCCCATTCAGTACCCTGATATTTTTTTCAAAACATCTTCAAATTTCAAAAAACAAACAAATCAGAATTAAGAGTAAGTTTTCCTTTTGCCATTCTGGGAAAATTACATATTTGCTAAAAGAATTTAATAAGTGGAAGAAAAAACCTGTAGAATTATTTGAGTTATATTTATTGGGGAGAAGAGGAAAGGGGGGAATTAAAATAAATATCCTAGTTATTTGAAAACTGACAAATGTAAAATACTGAAAAAGGGGGAGGTTATGGAAGTTTTCTGTTTCAATGGATGGCCATTGTTTTTCCAGGAGGAAAAAGTTATGAAAAGAATTTTGACCTAGCTTTTGTCTTTTTACAATAGGGCTGTGATGAATTATCAAAAGAATGTTAGGAAGTTTTAACTGCTAAGGCCTGTTTTATTTGTTCTATGTTCAAACTTTCATATGCATGAATATTACTTGTTAGCACTTCAGCCTCTGCCCTCTTTGCTTCTGCATTTAGTTCTCTTGCCTGGGGTTCTCTCTGAACATCACTTTAAAGCACCTTGATGAGAGTTCTCTACAGAAACATGTGCTATGCGTGAGTTTGCTTCAGTTTTTTTTCCTTTTAGGCCTGATCTAGCCCTAACTATCAGCCAATTCCACCTAATAGCAATTTCTCAGAGATATTTCATTAATAGTAAGAGACAGCTTACAGGAATACAGTTTTTCAACACAATGATATTGGGCTTAAGAATAGTGTGCTTGAGGCATGATGAGCCAGGTTACAGCCTTGCTGAAGTCCTCACAGTTTATTAACAGAACTAGCCTCAAGGTTTGCAGTGAGTTTCCGACTGAAATATTCAATAGCTAATCAACTATGATACATTTTTATTAAAAAAAAAAAAAAAAAGCAGTTTAGATTACATTGTCATTTTCCCAGACTCTTTCTTCACCTATCACTGGCGCTTGCTTTTGCAGGAATATAGTTGAAGTTTGTCTGTCTGGCATGGAAAGCCCTCTCAAAAAGAAGAAATGAAGTGGATACATCAGGCTTTTGGAAAGGAGTTATTTTTCATGTAAAACATGTGCATAAGACAGTACTGAGGAGGTTTGTGTGCCAGAGGTCAGCATAACAAATGAAGAGAGCAATCGCTCTAATATTTCCTTTGGTTCCAGGAGTAGATAACACATGATCCAAACACCAAATCAAAAACATCACTAAAAATTAACTACTGCAGTACATGCTTTTATTTCAGTCCCAATCACCATTCTTTCTTCAAACTTCTGTAAAAGCATTTTTTCATTTCACGACTGATGGATCAGAGTTTTGCCACCAGCTTTCCAAGCTGAATAAGAAAGCTGTCCCTTTTACTGCACAAATCATAGAAAATTAAGGAAATTATCTCTTAAGATTTGAAATCTATATCAATACAACAAATGTATCAATTATTTATTGAGATGAATGCAGACTGAGTGAGCCTATAATCAAACTATAGGTAATGTCGAATTCTGATACCGCTGATGCAGTAATTATTTATATTCAGCAATGGTTGACTGGCAGTACACCCTATTATGTGAGGTAACAAATTTGTTGAATGAATGAAAAATTATCTAGGAAAAAAATATTGGTCAACATACTTAGCCAGTGCCTCAGCCCTACTTAGACTGTTTCATAAGGAATTCCTCAAAGAGCGGCCATCATGTCTTTAAATACCATCTCATTGCTGCTATACCTGAAATCAGCGGAAAAGCAGCAGGGTGAACATGCCTCTGGATGTTATCAATCCTTGGAGCCATTGCCAGCCAGCTATGATGCTGTCATTTTTTTCAAGGATCAATTCAACATATAGCTAGACAAAGAATCAGGGAGTACACAGGCAACTTAAAGAATCAGTCCTATTCTTGAGCAGAGCACAGTAGGACTCTGGAACTCTATGTATTAAATTTTATATCTCATCACTCTTCTAGATTGGATTTTTTTACTACAATTTTTCACCACAAATTTGAATTTTGACCAGAATAGGATGAATTTTTTCCTACATATTTGTGAATAATTTGTTCACTTTTGACTAGCTCTATTAATATAAAGCAGCAGGGGGATTCATGTCTGTTTATAATGTGATTTTTACTAAAAAAATATTCAAGGGACCATTCATAAAAACCTCTGTCTATATATATTTTGATGCAGCACATGCATGCGGCAAAGACCGTGCTTCTAAGAAACACAGAATTACTATCCCTTCCTTTTTGCTTATGCACAGTGTCAAAAAGGAGTGTTGAAAAGGAGGGTTGACCACACAGAGACACAAAATGGTCTTTACAAAGCTTCTAGTTTACCAGAGAAGTCTTGCTTCATGCCCCCAACACTTCAGCCACCAGTCCTGGCTTTCAGTGTTCCGTGCTGTTATTTAGCTCTAATTTACCCCAAATGTCTTCTAAGAGCTCAGTAAGCAGTGGAAGTGTTTGTAACAGTGCTAGACAATATTGACCTCCCATGGTCCAACAATTCTCTGGTTCAGCACCAGTCAGGTCCCAAAGGTGTAGGACTAGAGCGGTTCAACCTGTATTGCAGCCATTATGGTTTGATTGCAACTTGGGTCTCTGATTAACTTTCCAACAGCAGTGTTACTGATTGCTTTTATGATGGGAATTGTAATAAGGATACCTACAAACTACAGAGTCCTTTCATACTGGCCAAACAACCATCAGATTAACAATTTTTTCATCATTACCAGTGTAAGTCACAATCACATTCCCCATATTACTATGTCTTTATCTATCAAATCTAACAGCTCTAACAACGTCATCTGTCAGATCGCTAAATAGGCTCTAATGTTACATGTGCTTTTATATAATAGACTGCATCCACTTTATTGTAGTCATTGCAATCCTGTAAATAATATGAACTGGAAATATTTGTATGATACTTCAGCAGTTAGTATGATTTACTGGATCAACTCTCATAGTTAAAAGACTCAAGTTTGCAAAGTGAAGGACTGAAGAGATAGAAAATGACAAATCTAAGTTTGCTCTGTATGGTATGTGATGTACACTTCAGTCTTAATCATTTAGCCATAATGGATCAGTCACTATTGATATAAGTAGACATATTGTGTCAGATTAGGGAGCTGGTATTACTTCTGTATACATGAATGATGGACCATTACAGGAATGCTATGTCCAGTTTTGAAAATCTTGGCCTCTGCTCCTATCACTGAGGCTCTATGGATGTCGAAAAACAGATCACAAGTGGGGAAAAAATGTAGTTTCTATGTTTGAAACCAGGTGACCCATTTGCTAATATTTTTCACTTCTTAACTAATACTAAATGTATCAAATTTCTTCCCAAAAATATGTTTCCTGTAAATGGAAATACTTGGACAACCTCCACTAGAGACCTTCAAACGCTGCCTTATAAACTATAAAAATGCATTCTTACACTATACATATACATGCACAATAGGAACATCACAATGTTTAGTACACTCCTTTATTTACTAACATCTACTATTATGTTTAGGGATGACAGTTTTAAATCTTATGCAGCAGATTCCAGTTCCCTTGTTTACACTGAGTAATACCATTTTAGTAAAGATTCTCAGAATCTGGCCCTCTGGATCATGCAATGTTTATAATTTTCATATAGGTTTTTAAATATTCTGGGAATGCTATTTTCTGATTTTTTACTTTGTGACACACAACTATGTGGCACAATTTACAAATACAGTAAAGAAGTGGGCAGTATAATTCACACCTGTAGCTATAATTAAAGCTTCATAGTTACAAATATAGCTATAGTATTTGGGGGTTACATTTATGAACACATATGGTAAGATGGTCATCGACAAAGGAATCATCAAAATTAAATCAAACTGCATTAATGGTGGAGACTGTGGAAACCCAAACGTCTTGGGCTTTGGAATGTTCAGAAGCCCTCCCTGCAGACTTTCTATGAGTATGCTTTATGTTGTGCCTCATTTGAACATGTCTGACAGGATGCTGTTCTTTTATTTAAGATCAGGTTCCCACTGTGGTTGGAAACATTTCCATTGTAATAATCAGAGAACTATTTTTAGTATTTATGGAATGATGCTACAGAGTCCATTGTAAATTCAGAGCATATGTTCAGTGACAAGAAACAGCAGAATCCCCTTCATTTTATGAACTGTTAATGAGTCTATAAACTGATTGTTTTGTAGCCAGAACTCTGTAACTACTGTTGTCGTCCAACATTCCAGTCTGGGTTTCTGCTGGCAAAATTGATTGTTTCCAAAGTTAGAACTCTGTTCTTGCTTTACTTTTATCCACATAGAAGATTTTTTTTGTATTTTGTTATTAAAAAAAAGAAATGAGACAATTCAAATAGAAGTGTAGTGCCATGCTGTTTTACAATTCAGATGAGATGAAGAGAGTGATCTACCTTTCAGAATTTGTGGCATCTGAAGATTTACAAGCACACATGAGGAAGCTATGATACAGGGGTGGGGTATGTTTACTAAATGAGTTTTTACCTTCTACTTCCTATTGATTTTAATGGAACCAGCATAGCTAAAGCAGCACTGGATGCTTATAGATATGTACTATATTTGTCCCCAAAACAGTGAAAAAAGCAGATATGAGTCAACAAAAATTAATGCTACATAGATTCATTTATATATATATTATACACACTCACACACACACACGGGATAAGACCACATTATCTAGAAATCTAACCAACTTTGAGTTAGGCACTGCTGTTTTGAGGTTTCTATCTCCCCTTGAGCTGGCAATTAGTGCCACCATTCACCACTGGATCATTTTCTTTCAGTTTCCCATTCCTTCAGTCTCACTCTCAAACCACTAGGGGCATGTGTACACTAGGAAATTATTTTGAAATAACTTATTTTGAAATAGTAACTCCCAAAATAACTATTTTGAAATAGCGTGTCCTCATTACAGGGAAGCCTTGAAATTAGTCTGAGGCAGGCTCCCTTAATGTGGATGCGCTCTCTCAACTTAGAGCCCCAGGAAACACTGGGGAGTAATTACTTTGAATGTCTCTGGGGACTAGTTATTTCAAAATAGCAGCAGTGGAGCATTCACATTACTACTATTTTGAAATAAACTTTATTCCCTGTGGAAAGCAGAAGTTATTTTGAAATAACCAGCCTGTTTAAAAAAATATGGGCTTGGTAGTGTGGATGCTCCACTTATTATTTCAAAATAAGGGGGGTTATTTTGAAATAACTTCCTAGTGTAGACCAGGGCTAGGGGAGCAGAAGCTCATGACAAATGTTTCCTAAAGATATACCTGATGTATTTTGTTACATTTGTATGTGGTGCCCATCTAAGTCACCCATCTATCCTGCGGCACGATACTTTACGATAACAGTTAACTCTGTGATTCAATTAAGTTGCTTGACCAAGCCAACTAATGTTTTCCATTGCCATTTAAATAGCTCATCTTCAAAAACAACATTTGTGAGACAAACCTAATTGCATCATACACCTTCAGAAGATTGCTGCACATTAAGGCTATGTCTAGATTGCAATGCCACATCCAAGGACCGTGTCCACTTTTTCGGATTTTTTTTAAAAGTGGACACACTTTTTCACCATCCCTGTAAACCTCGTTTTATGAGGAGTAGGGGATGTGTCAAAAGAGCACTTTTTCCCCCGAAGTTTGGCACCCTGTAGACAAGCCAAATTTTGGAAAAGCCTCTTTCCACAGTGTAGACCTAGCCCTAAGGAATACATGCTGAGCAGTACATTTTTTGCCATCCAGTCTTAAGCGGACGTATGCTTTTATGTCATTTAGTGCAAAGGACACTATAGATGATTACTCACCTAAACTGTGATAGCACCCATAATGTGCTGGATACAAACACACAAGAGGAGATAGTCCTATTCTGAATAACTTGCAATCAAAATGCAGGCAGAAGGGTAGGGATAAGGGAAAATATATATACAAGCAAAGTGCTCAAGGCACTGGTTAGCATGTGCCTCATTTCTGTGCTGTTCAATTAGTTTTTATTATAGGAGCACAGTTGGGATGAGGGGGACTGGAAGAAGGAAGGTGTGAGTAAGGGGTTAGGAAGAGGAAAAAAGGAAGGAGAAGGAGGACATTTAAAGAGAAGGAAGTCAAGGGGAAGGTGGAAAACAGAGTGTGGAGACCTGTGGAGGGTAGGGAAAAAGTCAGGCAGATAGTTGGGTAGGAGGAAATTGGAAACACAATCCCTCAGACGACAGTGAAGCATGCCTCGCATGCCAATTGTAATATTCTGACATAACCAGCAATACAGATGGTGGAGGTGAAACCAAGAGGATCAAGCTGGTCCTCTGCCTGTTCATCTGCTACCCTAGAGGAAAGGGGGCTCTTTGCAATAAAGTTCTCATCGACACAGGGAAGGAGTCATACTCTCCCTTGCTGCTGTCCTTAGATCTTTGTGGCTGGACAGAAATTTTTTGGCAATTTGGTGAAGCTGGTATAACTAGCCAGAAGCTGAGTGTCTGCTCTTTACTACTCAACTGATCATGTAAAGTGAAAGATATTTTGCTCACCCATCTTTAAACCTTAGTAGCCTTGAGCATATGAACAAGGAAACTACTTCAAGAATATTGCTATTTGCTGGATGCTTTTGTTGCTCATTTTGACTGGCTACTCCATTATACAGGAGAAAGACACATTGTTCAAAGATATTGATGTCAATATAACCCATCGTTAAGCCAACAGGCTGACAATGAGCCTCTACCCAAGCGTTGACAGGACACTGTCTATCAGTGGCATTTCAGCAGAAGCCAAAGCTGTTGAAACAGCCATTGGAGCTTGAACCAGTGGTACATCACAGATAGGCTATCAGAAGCTGTTTAAGAGTGCAGCAAGCAGCATCACACCACCCTGTCCTTTCTGAACCACACTGATGAATGAGGCGGAAGAAGCTTGGGATGTCATAATGCTCAAGGGCTGAGACGGTCATGACTAAAAGTACCATGGCTACTAGCAAAAGTATAGTTAGCCAATTGCAGTCTCTCCACAAAATTATAACGTGCTGCATTTTCACTTAAGAGCATTTTGCTGGGAATACCTCTATGCCTGTATGCCAAAGATTCACACCCCATAAAATAATAAAAGACATGAACATGTTAAAATAAGTTATATGCATTTGTTTAATTTAGGAGACCATATTGTGTGCCATTAAGACAATCACGTTTACTACAATTTATTACATTTTAAACATAAAACTTTTCCAATCACTATTCACTAAAGATTGTAATGAAACTCACTTATAAATGGTTAAGTAATAGCCTGGTGGAAATATTTGTCACAGGCAGCTGCCAAAGTTTTAATATCCCCCATTCTAAAGCGATATTCATCTCAAGATGCAGGAAATTAAGCATCCACCACTACTTAACCCACATCCACAGGATAAAGTTGTACCCTCAGGTATATTGTGATAATTTATAAACTAGTGGCCCACCAACTATGCTGCCTTAGGACATGGTCACCAAGGCACATGTGTGCAATTCAGTGAAAATGTTTATCATGAAAAATTTTCCCCTCTCCCCAGAAATATGTGGGATACAAATCTACCCAAAATGTGTCACACTTATCCTATATTTTTAGTATTTCTATGTATATGTTTGCTTTTAGTGAGAGTATCAAATATGGTAATAGTGGTAATGGTCTCCCCTCACTAAAACAGCTTTTCTTTTTGTTTTAAACACACAAATGTAATTTGCATATAATAAATAACACATTTGTGGGGTAAGGATATTTGTTGCAGTAACTCATGCACTAGTGGCCATCCAATTATGTTCTTTTAGGCTATTGCTAAGTTAATTGATAATGCATTGCTGTGACAATGGCTGTTGAGTCACTGTAAAATAAAAGCTACTCCAGGGAGGTTTGAAAATTGCTATAGGCTCACATAGAATGAGACTCTTGCTAATTCTTTCAATTTGTTAGAAGCTTTTTAGTAATATTTTCAGTGGAAAAAAAAGTTAATGTAGTCCCAGAGTTAATGTGTAATGTAATCAATCACTGGATTTTAAATAATTTTGCCCCTAAACATTAAAAAAATGTTCTTGATTTCTGAATGTTTTGGGGGCACAAATTTCCACCATGATACAGTTAAAGCAACTTTTTTTCTAGCCTCCCAGCTCTAATGGCAGCAGTGCAGAAGTAAGAGTGACAATACCACAATCCCCCCTTAAAAACTTGCAACCCTCCTGCAAATCTTTTGGGTCAGAATCTGAGAATTCCCTTCTGAAACACCCTTTTGGGGTTGCAATCTGAAAAATGCTGGTCTCCCTGTGAAATCTGTGTAGTGTTTGGTAAAAATCACCCAAGACTAGATTTGGGGGGTCAGGAGAAAAGGGGAAAACTAGATTTCATAATGCATGATGCATTTTTCATGGCTGTGAATTTGGCAGGGCCCTACCAATGTTATATTACTATTCATATTACTAACCCTATATAACTTCAGATTAAGTAGCATCTAAGTAGTGCTCAGGACTTGCATGGAGTTTGCTGCACAGGAATAGATTTTACCATTAGACTGCCAATCATACTGGCATCTCACTGTGAAACTTCTTTTACATGAACTTCCTGGACAGTAAAAAGCCCCTCTAATAGCAACCATCTTCTTGCAGAGGCAAAGTGGATGAGAGGAGACTGACCAACCCCATTGTGGTCATTAGTGCAGATTTCATTGACCAGGAGTGAGCAGAAGGCGGTTGTGCAATGCTGGAGAGCTGAGAGCATGGAATACCTGATGGGGTGCCCTGAAGAGGCTGAAAGGATGAGAACTTTTATCCAGAAGGATTAAGTTTAGTATCAAAACTAGCAGACAGTGGTATGAAAGCCTGACTGCCCCCGCCCCCCTTTAAATGTTTTGCCATGGATTTCAATGGGACCAGAATTTCATCTTAAGAGCCCTGCAAAGTTTCTTTTACCTTGTTGCCATGGGAAGAGGATATGTCCTCTCAAGTAGATGGGACAATGATGCCAGTGGTCAGGGACATTTGTGGCATATGTACCTTGCGAATTCATAGAAAAGGCGAGAACCACCCACTCACTCTGCTGAACTTAAAATAAATGTGAATGGCTGTAATAAGAAAGCAATTTATTTTCCACAATGCTATGGCAATGAGAGTTCCCCTTAAATTCCACAAATATCATTTTATATGCATTTTTCTAGCTGTCTCTTTACCATATAAATGAAAAGATTATGTAAGAGAGTGTTTAATCTCCCCCAATATCTGTAAAACATTGAAGAGAAAGAAGCTGTTTTTCTTGAAACAAGGAGGTTATTGACCTAGACGACATAAACCTCACATCTAAAATGTCAACAGAAAAAAAATCACTGCTGAAGGCTTCAAAGTACTATTTGCCCACGTAAATTCAAAGGCATGGCCCCTTTTTATCTGTATATTTTTCATGCTCACTGCTATGTGAATGTCCGATTAAAAGCTTTTGAAAATAATCTGAGTGTGTAATTAGGGGCACACAGCTCCTAGACTAGGGTTAATACCCTCACAAACATGCAGATTTAGCTGGGAATCAATTCAGTTTCACTGTCTTTTCCCCTGCATTTAATATCTTCCTGTGTTTTGAAGAATGATAAACAAAAACAGGACTTTTACAGTATCAGTAGCTGCTGAGATATTCTTGTTACACAAATAGGTTAACATAGCACATTAATACATTGTCCTGTTCATTTTTATCTCAATATCAATCTGTTTAATCCAAGAACTAAGTTATTTTTATCTCCTTGGTTTGGCATTACTGCACTGAAAAGTCCCATGAATTAAGTGATGTCAGGCATTATTAAGTCCTGATTTATACAACATTTAAAAAGTATGTTTTAGTGAATCTTTAAGTGGATTTTATAAAGAAACCAACAGGATTCTATTTTCATTGGTGCCAGTGGCCATGTGTTTCACAGAAGTTGTAAAATAGATAAGTCTGTTGCAGAGCATTAGATTGACAGTACAAAATATTTGTATTTTAATTAATTCAAGAGAGCTATAACCTGCAATGACTTGCATAAATTGCAGATGCTTTTTTTTTAAACCACAGGAAATTACAGCAGCAGATATCAAGAGGTTTTCATTGATGGGTTAGAATCTTTGGGTTACCTGAAGATGAGGTCATATGTGTCCATTGCTGTGTGAGGAAGTCATTGGTTTTGAACTATAATGCTTGATTTTCAGGGATTGCTGGGTAAGTATAAATTCTGTCCCTCAATTAAATACAGTTTGAGTCCCTCTACTTAACCTCTTTCTCTCTCTCGCTCGGATCTTCTGAGTGGATGCCTTGGGTATAGGGTGTCCTGCAGATACAGCTTGATCTTTCAAAGTTGTGAGCACTCATTCCCCAGTCCAGCAGAATATGTAAGCATTTAACTATAACCTTGGGTATTGGAGTAATGTTAAACATGTGCTTAAGTGCTTTGCTGGATTGAGACCAGAGTGCTCAGCACCAACATTTAGCACACAATGATGCAAGGAGAGAATTTTGCCAGATGTGAACTACAATATAAAATGCTGATACTGGGGACATTTGCTTACTTTTTTAATCTTCTCAAGACAGAAGTCTGCAGAAAGGAATTGTGGTTTAGTTTATTCTGCAAAACAGAAGAAGGAATGCACCATCAGAAAAATATTAATTCAAATGGCCACATTAAAAAATTCTGAGATGTAAGACAAAGTCATAAAGAAATATGTAGGTATCCTTCATAGTCTAATTTGTTCTCATACTGTATAGGGATTTAAAGCATTTCTTGAGAGGATAGCCATGAATACTCATTTTACAAATCCAGACAATGATTCCATGGTTTAAAAAAATAATTCAGCCAATGACCTGCTTTGAACCATGAAAGATGGGACATTGGCTACAGCTCATTTAACTGTCATTTAACAGCCATCTATATTTTTCTGAATTTCCTCTTCCATCGGTACTGATTACCACACTATTCGTATCTGAATATAAGTTTTTTCCTGTCTAATTTAGCCGCTCATCTCTCTTGATTCTTTCAGAGCTTAGGACATCAGTGTCCTTAGAAGACAGAATACTTTGATTCATGCAAAAACTGTAGCTAGAAAAGACAAGCAATAGGAATAGGTAAAATGGTAAATTAAGATCCAACTGTGCATGCAATATTGATTTCAAGATGATGGTTATTTGAGATGTGAGCCTCAGAGGTAGAAAGTCAAAAGGGAAAAGAAATGATCAGTTCCCCGCCATAGGAAAAAGGAAAAATGCTAGCTCGGGTAATATTAAAATTGCTCCACAGTGCAGGTCAATACAGGTTGATGTGATATTTTATGGAGTCTGTGTCCTACTTTTGGAAATTATATTAATGGTGCATGCAAATGTGCGTGTGAAAGCTAGGAGAAATTATGACAGGTTATAGCCTGGGAAATGCAGGCTGAAATGACTCTGGGTACTGAGCTCAAATTCATCAAGAAGAGATCAGGGACTCTGTTGCTTTGCTTTGGATTTCCTGCTCAGAGATCCTGAAGGCTGTGTGAAGCTGACTTTATAGGACTAACTTGGTAGAAGTGGTGATGACTGTGAGGCTGGCCCCTACATGCTGATGGAGCTGTACTGTGCAGCAACTGAGCTGGGGGAGTTGAATTTGCTGACTCCAAACTGGCCTGCTAGAGCTGACATTGTGGAATCCAAAGTGACCACTGCAGATTGGAGTGATGACTGGGTACAGATGTCACTGCCCTGCAGCATCCATGCTGAAAAATTCCCTCTATACTTCCCCTCATGTAGTCGGATGGGGTTTGTGAATGAAGTTTCAATAGGAGATGACTGTATTTTTATAAAGAGTTCTGTAAACCCCAACAAGTGAGCAGTTAACACATTATGGGGTTGGCCAGACATCTCAAATGGAGTTTTGCCCAATTTCACTTTACTTTGTAAATAGAGGTTTCTCATGTCTCAAAACAGAAATTATCTGTGCTTTCATCATCCAAAGGGCGTCAGATTTCTTGAAGCAGGGAAAAAAAATCTTTGAAGCAGCAACCAGGGGAGCTAAAATATTAAAGCTCTGAAATATCAGAATGGATAAGGTTTTAGATGGGGATCTCAGCTCAGTTATTGAAACAGAATTCCTAGACATAGTTTGAACCGCACCATCAGGGTCAGGCACGTGGACATGCCCATGTGCATCTTGGGTGATGCAGCCTACCCCTTGCAAACCTGGCTGATGAAGCCCTACACAGGCAGCCTGGACCTCACCAAGGAGAATTTCAATGCCAGGCTGAGCTGGTGCAGGATGGTGGTGGAGTGTGTGTTTGGTTGCTTAAAGGTGAGATTCAGGAGTCTCCTCACACACTGGACCTTAGTGAGCGAAACATCCTCTAGTGGTGGTAGCCTGCTGTGTGCTCCACAAACTTTGCAAGAACAAGAGGGAGACTCTTCTACCAGGATGGGAGTGAGGGTGGTGGAGGCTAAACAGCTGGCCAGGGCTAATGAGCAGCTGAACACCAGTGCCATTCAACGAGGCTGTACTCATCCAGGAGGCCTTGAGGGAGATTTTTCAGCCAAGGCCAGCTGTGAGACTCTCCCCTGTGCCTCTCCACAAGGGGTTCTTGCATTGTCCCTGTGTGCCTTTCCTCCCCCACCGCTCCCTTCCCCTGCCCTCCCTTCCCACCTTCCACCCTCCTCTGCAGCGCAAATAAAAAAAGACTCTTTGTTTTAAACAAACAAGTCTCTTTATTTGGGGGAATAAAAAACAGGGGAGGGACTAGGAAAAGAACCTGGAATGGGGAGGGCGGAGGAGGGCTCAGGTATGGGGTTGGGATTGGTACATGCCCTCTTCAGCTCTGGAGGCCTCAGCTGCCCTGGAGATCCCACTGCCCCATATTCAGGGCCCCAGTGGCCCCTGGGTGGGGCTAGAAGAAGAAACCAGGAGGGCGGGGCAGATGCAGGTGCAGGGAGGTGGCTTGTGGCCCTCTCCATGCACAAGGCCTTGTGCTCCATCACAAAGGTGACTGAGGAGCATATGGCTTTGTGCTGGCTTGCCAGCTGGTCCCAGGTGGCCTTCCACTGCTTCCTGTCAGCCCTGCGCTCCTCCCAGTCAGTGGCCTGCTTCTGGTGCTCATTGATGAGCTCCTGGACAAGAGACTGGAGGCAGGCTCTCTGTTCCCACAGCAGTTCCTCACCGCTTCTTTTTCTCCGGCGGATCCTATGGCATCAGGAGGATGGGAGGTGGTGGATGCGCCACGCTCACAGCTGGCCCAGCTGTGAAGAAAAGTTACAAAGGTAGTCATCGCAGGAGACACTTGCATGAAGTCTAGCCCTAATCTCTGAGCTGACACCAAAGGTCTGTTTAGATGATGGTAATGTGCTTCAAGCAAGGCCAGCTGTTGCCTAGACAGCTGACACTTTCCTGCAGGGGTACTGGCATCCCGGGGAGCATTGCTACAATCATGTCCTGGAGACGAGCAGGCTTGGGAAGGTGCTGGCCTGGCTAGGAGCCTGCTAGTGGTGGTGATGGAGAGGCAGTATGGGGGCGGCTCAACCTCCTGTGTCCTGCACACACTGGGTGTGGCACTGGTGGCATCCCACACAGAGAGAACTTCTATCCCTGCCTGCTGGAGGAGCGGGGGATATGTGTGTGAGCAGCAGAGGAGCATTTGCCGGAGAGAGCAGTACTGGGGTCCCCTCCTCTTCTCCCTCCCTCCCTCTCCCCCCCCACCCCACCCAGAAGGTTCCCAGCCAGGGGATTGATCTCCTCTGCATCACTGTGCTTGACTGGAAGCAGATGCTGCCCAAGTGCAGGCATGAGTCTGTGCTACATGCAGCACTGCTGTGTGGTTCCATGACCCCAGACCACTTAGTGGTGGCTTGTCATGGGGAGGTGTCACACCACAGAGGCTTGAGTAAGGCAGGCCCCTCCAGGAACCTTGTGAGGAGGACCGAGGGGTTCCTGAGTGAGAATGTACTGGGGCTGACTGCTCTGGACTGGCGCTCCGTGTTTATAGGCTGTTGTGCGCCCCGCCCCTCTTGCCCCCAGTCCAAGCAGCCCCTTGCAGCCTGCCCCCTGCCCCCACATGTGTATAGGGAAAGATATAAAACTCACCTGAAGTGCCTTCTTTGGGTTCATTCAAATCCTGTGAGAGATCCTGGGAGGCAGGGGATGGGACCAGCTCCTGGGTGAAGAGCAGCTCCTGGCTTGCTGGCATAGTAGACTGGGTGGCCTGCTCCTCCTCCTCCTCATCGTCCTCCTCCTCCACAACCCTGCCCTCATGAAGGCTGATGCTGGATGTGTCCTGGCACAATTCTATGAGGACAGGGGTGGGTAAGGTGACTGGCCCCCCTCCCAGGATGGCACTGAGCTGTTTGTAGTAGTGGCACATATGTGGTACTGCTCCAGAGCGTCCGCTCTGCTCCCTGGCCTGATTGTAGGCCTGCCTCAGCTCCTAAATTTTCATGCAGACCTAGTCGCGGGTCCATGTGTGTCTCTTCTTGGCCAGGCTGACGGCTATCCAGCTGTAGACAATGGCATTGCACCTGCTGGTGCAGAGATCCTGGAGGTTGTTCTCCTCACCTCAGACCTCAATGAGATCCAGGATCTCTGTACCAGACTGGTGCTTGCTTGTGTCCCTGGCCAGGAGCGGCCAAGGGTCCTGCAGGAATGCTGGCAGCTGTGAGGGCTTGGCCATGCCACCTGTGCTGCTGCGGCGTGGCACAGGGCTGGCAAAGCTCTGCAAGTGTCACAAGCTCTTTTCCTGCAGCCTGTTGCTTGAAAG
Organism: Rafetus swinhoei; assembly: GCA_019425775.1. NCBI lineage: Eukaryota > Metazoa > Chordata > Testudines > Trionychidae > Rafetus > Rafetus swinhoei. The sequence goes on along the minus strand of CM033437.1, from coordinate 179,451,795 downwards.
ACTCCACAGGAGAAGTGGAGCTGGCAGGTGTGCCCAGAACGGCCACAGGTGCTGCTGTGAGAAGCCTCTGGAGGCCAATTATTTCAGAATAGCAACAGCTGAGCATCCACACACTCGCTATTTCGAAATAGCAATTTCGAAATAACAGTTATTCCCCTCTGGAAAGCAGGAGTACAGATTTCAAAACCACCAGCCCTTTATTTTGAAACGACAGGCTTGGTAGTGTGGATGCTTCACTTGTTATTTCAAAATAAGGGGAGTTATTTCAAAATAACTTCCTAGTGCAGACCAGGGCAAAGATGCCACAGGGCTACTAGATTTTAAAATACTTGGGTTCAGTTGCATGAAGTCTCAGAAAGGAGAAGGACCCTTTTTCCCCTATAGCCAGTGCTGTGCTAAGTCATACGAGATGTAGGGAGGCACTGGTTTAATATTTATATTGATTGTGTACTAAATATAAAACTCCAAATAAATATTTAATTTTGAAATAATTTCAGCTATAGTGTGATTAGACAATTCCATAGGGTCAAACTAGGTCAGAATTTGGTCCAAATATCCATCACCCCTCACTGATTGCCTGATAAAGATTCAGCACTAGGTTTTATGAAAATAACCCTCTTTATGCAGTAAGGTGCAGCAGCATTGAAATGATTTTGCTTCTAATGCTCCACCTGCTTTCTCCCATTCCTATCATTAAATTAACTGGAAGAAGTGGTAATGAGCTGATTTGAGCACACTTTCTATCTGATTGGTGTTCACTAAGTGCCCTGCATATTTTTTTAACTTAATGCTGGTGCAAAGAGAACACCACTAATGTGCAGCTGGTAGAAAAATGAAGACATCTTAAAAAAGTCTACCCTGATGCAGGAGGCTCCTTCTGGAGCTGCAGCCTCAACTACATTGCCTTCATATTTCCTTGCAGGAATATTGCGGGGAGAGGAAGAGTGGCAGGTTAAGGCACATTCCCTCTTCTTTACATTCCTCAGCTGCCACCAGTCTCACCAGGGTCTTTACAAGGCAGCACATCAATTAGAGCAGACTTCCGGGCTTCTTCCAATCTGCCACATTCAGCCCCAATTCCTGTGATTAAGGAGTAGAGGTTTAAACCACTGCTTCCCTATCTCTGCATTGGCACAGAATAGCTCTACTGAGATAACACAAGGACATGTGAATTGATTGTAAATCAGCGATAAACCATAGATCAGAAAGGACTGATTCAGGCAGTTAATGCAGAAATTGCAGTGCCACTACATACCAAAAAGGGGACAATAGGTGACTGTGGACAACAGAAAAATCACTTGAAGGCAAAACGCCAACCATAAACAGTGATTAAGAGTTTCATCAAGGAAAAAAGGAAAACAGTTGGGGGGAAAAATGGCTTGTTTTCTTTCCCTTGGCCTTTTATGTTGCTCAGCGTACAGGAGAGATGTTTAACAAAATGAATAGCACAAATAATGCTGTGAACACATGTTCTTTGTAAGTGGTCAAGCTCTCTAGAGGACAGTATTAAATTGCAGATATTATCTATCTAAACCAAAAATCATAAAAGCATGAAATTAGTAATTGACTCAATTTACCTCGTTTATTAGTGGCATAGACCTCTGTTTGAATTAATATTGCCCAATGGAATATCAAGTGGTAGTGACATGCCGTATCATGACACAAATTAGCGCCTGTTTCTATTACTGTACTTCAAGCCACCCATATCCCCCCAATTAGGTTGGGTCTAATCTAATATGCATGCTTTCAGAATTTCTATTGACAATAAAATGTGACTGCTTCCCCCCCCCCACCCTATACTGTCATGTTCATTTTATATAACAGTTAATTTTCTCAGCATTATGTTGGGACTGGATATTGGGTTACTGGTTATGTTCTACCACAAATGGTAACATGCGCTATTATTGTGGCACCACACTGCATGTTGTGTTCAGTCACAATTAAGTCAATTAAAAAAATTAAAATGTACTTTTTTTGATACGACATTCATTGGCTTGAGCAGACTTTCACATGCTGGCCACTATGTTACAACCACCATTTCTCAGCTCAGCACATTTAGCACAAGAGCATTTGATTATGGTGTGGAATAAAAAGCAGGACATTTAACTTTGTAGAATAATAGCTCAATTGTTTTGAAGGGGATTAGGTGAATGGCTAATAAAGATTTGTATACAACTACTTTGGGCTATCAGAAATAACTGATGATTTCTGCAATTAATACCACTAATTAGTCCTTGCTACAATGTCTTCCACATTCAAGGGTCTAGAGCAGGCATGCTTTCAGACCATCAGCTGTTTTAATCTTGCCCTTGAGCTTCTACTGGGGGTGGTGGAGTTGGAGTTCGCCCTGCTCTATGCAGCTCTTGGAAACAGCAGCAGCATATCCTTCCTCTGGCTCCTGTGCATAGGGGAAGCCAAAGGGATCAGTGCTACCCCTATCTCCCCTTCTGGAGAGGCACTTATGGGGGTGGGGTGTCAAGCACACAGAGCTGCCTAGACATGCTCCTGAATAGAAGTCAGCTGGAAGGGAGACATGCCCCTGTTTCTGGGAGCTTCTTGAGGAGATAAGTGCAGTCTGGAGCCTGTACCCCTGAGCTCCGCACCCTTACTACCTCAGCCCTGATCCCCCTCCCATCCTCCAAGACCCTCAATCTCAGCAGAGACCCCTCCTGTACCCCAAACCCCTCATCACCAATCTCTCCCTGAAGCCCACACCCTCCAGCTGGAACCCTCACTGCCTTCCCCCAATCCCCTGCCCCAGCCTGGATCCCCCTCTCCTGCACCCTGAACTCCTCATTTCTGACCTCACCCCAGAGCCTCCCCTCGCAGCTGGAGACCTCACTCCCTCCCACATCCCAAGCCCAATCTCATGAACATTCATGGCCCTTCATACAATTTCCAGGGCAAAAAGTCTGCCCACCCTGTTCTGTAACAGTATCAGCTACTTTGTCTGAAAAAAATCATTCCCATGATGGCCCCTATTTTACAGATGAGGAAATACATTAATTGTCTTCTCTACTCACAGATCAAATAATGAGTCAGTCACACAGCTTGGATTAGAACTCATGATTACCTCACAGTTTTCCTCTGGCTCACATTGTCTCACATCAACCAGCCAGAAATCAAATGACATAGTGCAGGGGTACAGAACCTGCAGCCCCTGGTTTGCCTGGATCTGGCCCCTGAGGCTCAGGGCACCCCTTCCCCCCGCATTGGGGAGCTTGCGCTGGCACTCTAGCGCCCATTCCCGCTACCCAACTATGGGGCTGGAGCACACAAAATCTACTTGCCTGGGGGTCAGTGGCCTCAGACCCAAAAAGATCCCCTTCCCCTGACAGTACCAAAAAAAGAGGCAGATGGTTATGCAAAGTTTCTAAAGTGATCTAATGAAAAAATATAAATACATGTGCCTCAGAGTGTGCGAGTCTCCAGCTCTGCCCTCTTTCCTGCACTACAGCCTGAGGACAGATAGCCAGACTAAGACTGCATTCCCCTTAGGGAGATTCAACTGGCTGAATAAAGATAGATATCTAGACCTGCTGGGTAGATGGGGAGGTGTAGTCTTGCACTTCTGCTTCCATTTACTCTATTTAGGGTCCATCGATAGTTAGAGAGAGGAAAAGGTGCAGTCGAGCTGGTCAGATCAGCAGAGTCTGAGAGCATCACCCTGAGAGACCAAAACACCCCCTGAAGCAATACATTTGTTGGCGAAGGGAGGTGGAGAAGTCCCTGATAGGAGTCACCCATTGGTTGAAGAGGTTGCTCACTACGATGTTTGACGCTCCTATTTGTGACTGGTAATGAATCTTCTGTTGAGGGACACTTTAATCACATGCTGAGTCCCTGCAAGTTAGGCTGCAGAAAACAGGATCTTGTGAATGGTATGCCAATTCCATAGATTGACTGCCTCCACACAGAGCAGTTGATTTCATGCTTCCATGTTTGTTGCTGAAAAGGGACTCATCTATGGTATATTGTACCTCCCTTGAAAAACCTGGAGGAGTGGATCCACAACTCCCTACTCAAGACAATGTAAGTACTATGAGATATCTGCTGCATCTATTACTAATTGCATCCTGGCTACTAGCTTTCTCTAGTCAATTACTGCATGGAAGGGAGTCTGATCTGGCTGTGGTATGTTGTCAGAAAAGTCCTCCTATTTGCCAAATATGATTTCCTGAATTATTGCAAACAATGCTTGGTAATTCAAAGGCTGGTGGAAGAGAAGAACTTGCATCCTGTCATATGGGATGTAATGTAGATATTCTTGTCTAGCCTGTTCAGTGGCTGCCTATGCCACACAGGTCTTGGGAGGGAAGTGCAGGAACCAAAACTCAAACTTTTGGGCTGGTGCAGTATCTTTTTTTCTGCTCTGTTTGAGATAGAGGTGCATGTGGTTGGCATATGCCAAACTGTTCTATCTGGAGAATGGTATCATTGATTGGTAGAGTGACTCTGCTCGTCACTGATGAATGAAGTATATCCAGCAGTTTATTGAACATCTTGCACCTTTTTTAAGGGAATGTGACGCTCTCCTGCCTTTAGATAGGAGATCCTGACATTGGTGCAGTCATCTGGGGCGGAGGGGGAAGTTGAAACCGCCACCACATGAGGTGAGGATGATGGGAATGTCTTCTGTTTCAGTGGTACCATTGGAGCCAGGCTGTGCAGCTCATGGAGTTCATCTTCCATTACCAGTTCCAAGTATCTTCTTGAAGGCTGCAACATAGGTGATGCTGTGCTGACAGAACAGATAGGTTCCAAAGCTGGGTCTTGGGGCCAGGATCCCCAGTAAGGCAGCATGGTGTGTGTAGGGCTTCAGGGATCTGTGACTCTGTGTTGGCTGAAGTGAAGGATACTGCCACCATGTAGAATGCTGCCATTGGTACATGTAGCAATGGGAAGGGATGGATGGTCTCTGATCCCCATCCAATCCCTTCTAAGAGAAAAACTCTTGAGACTGGTTCCATCACTGCTACCATGGGCCAGAAGAAGAGCATACCACACCAGAGCAAGAGGAGAGGAGAGCCTCAGATGCAGCATATGTGGCACTGGAGATGTCTACCTTGAAGTAGACCGTGCCAGAAGCTTGGCTCTCCCAAAGCAAACATTTCTTGGGGCTCTGTGCTTCTCCCAGTCTCAAGCTTACTTTTTCAGTCTCCAGGGAAGACTACTGATCCTGCATTTGTTAAGTGTATGGCTTCTCTGCTCTGAAGGGCAGCAATGTTGACTCTGCATGCAGGCCTGCACTTGGTATCAGTGGATCTATCACTTTATGTGGCTTCTTCTCATGTTTGTGCACATTAGAGTGTGTTCCTTGCCTATGACTAGAACTCATGGAAAGAGACTTTCCCTTCTTTGGCTTAGAGGAAGACTAATTGTCATGCTTACACTCATGCTTTCTTGCCTCCTGACTAGACTCCGTATGGGCCCATACTAATAGGACTGCTGGAACCAGCCTCAGATTCCTTAGCTGGAGAGAGCCTCCTGGAAGCTTAATGCCTATGCCTAGGGGAAGAAGGTTGCTCAGCCTGGGTCTGAATGAGATTTCATGGAGGTTTCATGGTGGAAATAAGAACCTGATCCATAGAAGTGGATACAACGAGGAGTCCTGTGACATCTTAAAGTCTAACAAATTTATTAGACCATAAGCTTTCGTGGTCTGCAGCTCCCTTTGTCAGATGCATGAAGGGAAAGCTTCAGCATGGCAGGGATTTATACATACAAGGATGTGTTACATTACCCTGTGGAAGATCTGTGCTAATGAGGCTAATTCAATCAGGGTAAATGTGGGCCATTTCCAATAGTTGATAAGAAAGTGAGAATACCTAATGGGGTGGTGGGGAAATTACTTTTTGTAATGAACTCACCATTCCCAGTCCCTATTCAGATCCAATCTGATGGTGCCAAGTTTGCATATGAATTCTAGCTCAGTAGTTTCTCGCTGCAGTCTGTGTTTGAAGTTTCTTTGGTCAAGTTTGGTAACTTAAGTCTGTTACCCACTGTTCAGGGAGACTGAAGTGCTCTCCTACTGGTTTTTGAATGTTACCATTCTTGATTTCTGATTTGTGTACATTTATTCTGTTGCATAGAAACAGTCCAGTTTGTCCAATGTACAGGGCTCGACAAATAGTGTAATCTACTCGCCCGTGATGAGTAGATTACACCCCGGAAGAGCCGGCGCGGAGCGATCTGCGCATGCGCAGAACGATCTGCGCATGCGCAGAACCTCACGGCTGGCGAGCAGGGCTCGCCGCCGCGAGCCCTGCCAATGTATATGGTGGAGGGGCATTGTTGGCACATGATGGCATGTTTTTGCTGAAATGGACTAACATGGCGACCTGTCTGATAAATAGGAGAATTTCCACTGACTTCGGTTCAGAACCCAATTCCTCAGTAATGTCCAGACAGCACAACTGCTATTGAATTAATTTTCCTTACAGCATTTTGAAAGTGTAAACCTTAAAGAATGAAAAAAAAAAATCAAACATTTTTTAAAAGAATAGTAAAAACCTTGGCGTAGGGGAATTCCTGAGGAATGAATGACTGGCAAGGAATAATGGTCCTTGGCTTTTCCTCGGGGTATCCGTTCTCCGACCTGGGCATTAATCCCCATGATATGCCCTCTACCTCAATTATTAATATTCAACTTGTGCCACAGCACTGGTTATGGTTATACATATGGCTGCAGAAGCTTGTAAAATACACTTCATTGTACATTGCACTACCTATCTGATATTACTCTATTAATACAAATCATATTATAATGCATTACATATTGATGGTTCCATTGACTCCAGTGGGCTTTAGATCAGGCCCAACTCCTACATTATGAGTATGCAAGAGTTTACTATATAGTAATTTGTTGTCTGTAGAGTTACTAAGAACAGGACAGATTATCAGTTTGTGTGAACCTATTTCTTCATTAGAGTCCTTTGTATTTCCCAATAATATAGGAGATAACTCAGAGAAAACTCACCCTCAGAATATTCCTATTTTATATTTGTTTTAGTTTGCCATTTCATTTTGTGAATGTTCAAGTAGGTTTACAAAAGAAATGGCTTGCTGGATGTAACTTGTCTACACTGAATTGGATTCAAATTTTGATCCAAGCAGAAAAGAAAATCTTTGATGGAGAGCATGGTCTATTGATTAAAATGCATTTCATTAATGTAAAGGCCTTTGAGCAATGGAAAAAGAAAGATGTAAGAAGCACAGAAAAGGTGTATTTTTATGTCAGCTAATACCTACCTCCTCTGGCTCCATAACAAATTGATTTGTGGCTGCAAAGGCTTATTAATCTGATTTAATGTAAAATTGAAGAAGCTACTGTGGTAAATAATAATGATTTTTACTTAACATTTCTAATACAAGAACAGCTCTTTTTAATAAGTGTACACATCTTCAGATATTTTTCTTCACCTGTCATATAAAAAGAAACTGTATATAATGAAGGAGCATTATTTTATGGATTATGTACTTCCAAGTTTTAATATGGCATATGATCATTTGCTGTAAGAGTTTTCAAAATAGGATGTACTTAGTTTTTATGAGTTGTTTTTTAAAGCAAACTACTAAACTGGTGCCAAGATACTCCATTTTCCCTCTACAAAAGAGTTATTGTATGTGTTTTATAAATTAATCAATGAGATGAAAAGGGGAGTGTTTCTGTGTAATTATAATACACCTCTGGTGATATTAAAAAGGACACAGTCATATCTAGAATTGCTTTAATCACCCAAGTACAAAAATTGCCTGCAAATGTACTCCCTGCAGTATGTTATTGCTAATAGAATTACTGTTGGCTCACATAGCCACAGTGATAGTTAAGGCTGCGTAAGTAGCTCCACTATGAAAGCACGGTTTCTGTTGCTTGTAACTTTCAAACTTTCACCTGATATTTCAGCTGAATATTGTTTCGAAAGTGTGAGCAAAACCTTACTGTTTTTGAGAGCAACTGTGTGTATGGAATTCATTTCATTTGAGTTTTGAACATATATAAGGAATATAATCACTTACGACTCTCTCTGCTTGGATCTCGGGATGGGATTCCCAGCTCACAGAGAGATACTTGGTGCTAGCTATTGTTGAGCTAGTGTTCTAAAAATAGTAGAGTAGCAGGGGTAGCATGTGCAATGATGAATGGCAGCACAGGTTAGTGTGTTGAGTACAAACTTGCCAGGACCCCATTGTACATACCGGGCATGTCTACCTCCCCAACACTACTATTTTTAGGATGCTAGCACAATAAGCACGAATATGAATATGTTTATATGAACTGGGAAATAGTTTCCCTTCCTCCAGGTATAGACATCCCTATGTGGAGACCCAGCAGAAGGTTTATGTGCCTTAAAGCAAAATTTGGAGGGTATAAAACGGTGCATATGCTTTGTGAAACTCACCCTAGTGCATGGTTATGGAACAGTGAAAAGGCTATTTTGGTAACTTGCCCTGGACTTAAAAGAGAAAAAGAATGATACAAAAGAGAAGTGCACAAAAGAGGTATTCCTGAAATATAAAATGATGTTTGGCTTATAAATGAAAAAAGCTTTAAATAGTTGAAAATTGTGCATTGGCCATATATATATTAGCTTGCTCTTTTAATCATTTGATTATCAAATAAAATTAGACATTTCTTCAGGTTGGAGTTAGAGCTCAGGATTTTATGAGTGTGCTTATGTAAAATTCTCTCTTTGAAACTTTTCAGAATAGAATTGCACATACCAGACCTGTGCCTTCTAGTGAGGATGTTTAACCAACTGACCTGAGGTTCTAGATTAAGTTCTGCAGTTACCTTTTATTGAAACTTTTTCATTAGCACAGAAGCATTGTGATTACTGCTCTTGATAAGTAGCATAGAACTAGCTATTTATACTTTAATAAATATATCCAAACTGAGAGAACCAAAAAACATAAAACAACAAACCAATACATTTTATTCTGTGCTTTAAAATCCTGCCCTGTCACCCTTCCTCTCCTCCCCCCCACCCCAAAACCCCACAAAGCCCTGACTATAGAATTCACTGTCTCACAGGGTAGTTCTCATAAAAATGTTACCTTAAGAAGAACAGGGTAACTTATAGGAAGTGGACAGAGCTACTGATGGGGATAGAGGGGGTGGCAAACTGGCCAGTTGCCCAGGGACCCAGCTATTCAAAAAGGGCCTGGGGCTCTAGGCCACCACTGCTGCAGCAGCAATGGCCAGAGCGCTGGGCCTTTTAAATCACCTCTGGAGCTCCACACAGCACAATCCAGGCATCTCTGAGGCTGGCGGGGGGGGGGAAGCAACATGAGCCAGATACACTGAGCACCATTTATCCCAGAAGCAGAGTCCCTCCCACTTTGCCCAGGGCCTGGCAAAGTCTATTGTCAACCCTGGAAGTGGTTCTCTCAATTCAGGCTAGTTCACCAAAAATCAAAGAAGCAAAAATGCTGTAAGAGAGAGCTCTGCTAATAAACCTACAGTATGCAACTGTAGGACTGGCATCAAGAGCATCCCAGCTGAGTATAACTTTTGTTTACAGGTTATTTTAATGCGAGAGGTAATCTTTCAGGTCCTATATAACTTAAGCCTTTAAAGAGATTGTCACTGATAAGTTGAATTACGCCTATAAGCCAAATGGAAGCTAGTTCGGAGCTTTGAGGTATCATATGCGTAACAGCATAGAAGGCTAGCAAGTGGTTTTGCAATAACTGAAGCTCCCAGGTGGTTTTAAATGGTATTGCTACTTAAAGTGAATTACAGTCATCTAAACAAACTGGAAAAAGAGAGGATGACCAGCACAACACTTCTCAATTGAAGAAGAAAATTGCAATCCCTTATCTGGCCATATATGATAAAAAAGGCACTATGGCCACCATTCCTACCTAGGAATCTTGAAGCTGTAATGGAATTAATATGAGCCAGACACTGCAAGTTATCTTGTCACTCCGCTTGAATATATGGCAGGTAGACTGCCTTTCCTAATTCTTCTTAATGCTTACTTCTGTCAGAAAACACCGCTCTAGTTTAATTTTGGTCAAGTTGCAGCCAATTCACTGTCATACAGATCTCTATCTCCAGCAGAGTAATGAGACCATAGAACGGAATGGCAAATCCCGTGCAGAGCTGTGAATGTTAGCATATAGAACTCCAAGACTTTACAAAAAAAGTTTCCTTTTAAAAATTCAAGACAAGATAAAACATTGGAAGACATGCAATGAATACTTAAAAATAGGCTCAATCCAGCAAAAATGAAACCACAAAAACTATATTCTCTAGAGCTGTGCAATCTGAAAAACTGGGTACAGAAAGTGCTGACAGAACACACAGCTGTGTGGTGGAAATTAACTGCTCTCCTCCTTTCCTTCAACACACACACACAAAACCAGGTGTGAGGTAATGTGCTTATAGGATCCCTGTGTGGGACAGATAGGCTTTAAGATTGGCCTTTGGATAGGGAATATTTCATTTCCTTTAAAGAGAAATAGTGATAGCAAAAAAAAAAAAAAAATTATGTGTAAAGTTTAAAATTCATGCAGTCCAGGAAATAGATCCAGAATTTCATGTGTTGTAAATCCATGTTGTTCAGTTGAGATCCATGGATCTGTGAAGATTTACACTAGCTGAGAGTCTGGTATTCATTGTCAAGAATGTCACAGCACAAATTCCCTTTATACAATTATTAGCACCTTTACTCATACTGAAACACTGAGTAATGAGACATACTATGTGGGTATATTAGGACAAATTCCCAGGTGGCATAAACAGATTTGTTGAAATTAATAGAATTATACAAGTTTAGGCAAGCAAGGCATACAACCACATGCCTGCACTTCCTACAGGATTAACAGGGGCTTTTAAAAAATATTAAACAGTGAGGCAGCCTCCAAACACACCTTGGGTACTTCATAATCACAAGCCACATAAGAATCTGTATCGGGGAGTTTGATCTCCTCTGTGAGCTGAATGGCAAATATAATCATTTTGGTTCAACTCACATGGTTAACACTTCCCAGAAACACTAAGGACATCCTCAATATTTATATGGGATTCAAATGGCCAATTAAAAACAATGAGGAGTCCTGTGGCACCTTAAAGGTTAACAGATTTATTTGGGCATAAACTTTCCTGGGTAAAAACACTTTGTCAGATGCATGGAATGGAAATCACAGAGATTGGAATAATATATACGTACTAGCATTTTTTCCTGTGCCACCCCTTTCAAGTAGAAAAATCTTCTAATCTAAATCTGTTAAGGCACCTTCAAACCCCTACAGGAAGCTGCTGTAATGGCTGAGCACGTTGCAATTTGTGATTAATTCTCCATACTGGTGAAGAATTATGCACCTTGGGTTTTGCTGCCATCCCATCTTCCCCTCTTCCACCTCAACACACACTTAGGCTACATCTAGACAATGGGGTTTTTCCGGGATCTGCCACATCCAGGGAATGTGTCTGCTCTTCCGCCTTTTTTTGTGGAAGAGCAGACATGCTCTTTTGGAAGTCTTGTGTTCCTCCTTCCACGAGGAAGAAGGGCTCTTCCAAAAGAGGAGGATTTTCTGAAATTTGGCTAGTGTTGACGGGCCAAATTTCAAAAAAGCCTCTTCCGACAAAAGTGTCAGAAAAAGGTACACAAGTTGTGCAGCGCAATTTGCATACCATTTTCCGATTAAGCGTTGTAGTCTGGATGTATTTATTATTTACCTCATGCACCTGTGATGTCAAGAACAAATATCCTTTGTTATTGTCAGAGAAAGAAAATGTCTCCTCACTCTAGCAATTTTTGGACTGCTGAATTAGGTAGTTGGTAGCAATCCTATTCTCTCAGAGGCAGGATTTAAAAGATTTAGTGGTTGCTAATATTTTTTCTCTATTAGTTATAGGCTAGAACTTGATCCTTTGCTATCACAGATTTCCATGGTAAATGCTCTAGCAGCTTCCATGATGTCCAACCAGTGCTGAAGCAGTAGCCACTATAATGGCTACTGCTATGGTGAACTAGCCACACTATGGCTATATGGAATAGCCATAACCATATGTGGCTATTGGTTAGCGTGTTGGATACCACAGCTGTAGTTTAATGAAAAAATTCTGAACAAATAATTTTAAAATTAACTTGCAAATTTTGCCATTAGAATATTTTAAATTGATTTTGTTGCACATAATCTAAACATATTTTATCCTAAAAATCTAGACTTGCTTCATTTTTATGCTTATTGGGACAATGTAATAATGATAAAACCAAAAAAACCTTCTGCTATGAATCCAAAATTTAATATTTTGAAATAACAATCCATTCTTTCTACAATTCTAGCTCATTCATTTTTTAAAAGTATGCTTTGGGAGGACAAACACTTCTCTAGGTTTCAATAATGCAGTCTTTATCTTTGCCCCCATCTACGATTTAAAACACTGTAGTTTGCTCCCTAAAAGCTTTCCACAGAATTCCTTCCAATAAACTGTATTTACCTCAACACTAGATTTGCTGTCCTATACTGTAGTTATAAATAACACCCATGAGGATGTCAGTTTGAAGGCTGTGGAATTGACATGCCTGAAGTTGGCAGCTATACGGAGGGCATTCCTACACTGTTCTGCCACTTAAACTGTGTTGAACCCCTGTAGCAGAATAAAAGTGTGTTATTTTCTGTGCTAATTTAGTTCAGTCTTTGAGGGAGCCATTGCCAAAAACAGCTACTAAATTGTATGTACAGCAAGTGCCAACTGAACTTCAGAAAACGGAACTGCTGTCCTCAGACACATGCCATTTTCTCTGTAGACAATGTTTAGTTACTGTTTGATTGGAATGCAGGGAAACAGAAGCAGAGAAAATGTAGCTAGGTGCACTTTTTCCTTATAAACCTTAGGATTAAAAAAAATAAAACCCCCAACCTAGTGATTTATTGTGCCTAAACTTGCCAGTGCTTGAAAATCCTTAAAGGGCCTGATTGTTCAGAGGGCAGATGTTCAACACTTCCTGAAAATCAAGCACCTTTAAAGCATCAAGTTGAGAATCCAACTCTGAGGCACCCATAATTATCAGAAATTTGGCTGATAATTTGGCTATTACTTATTTCTAATTGTAAGCGATGATGATACTTTTTAGTTTCAGAGGGGTAGCCGAGTTAGTCTGTAACTGGAAAAACTTAGGAAACAATGAATAGTCTTGTAGCACCTTAAAGACTGACACTTAAAACTTGTCACCACATAACCAGCTTATCTGCAGACAGTACGAACAATCTGACTTGTAAAAGATTGCCTGCCCCACATTTTATTAATGTCCTTTTCTAGATCCACCAAGAAAACAGATGGACAGTCAAGAGGAGTTACAGGAGATTGCAAGTACCTACTACTGAACATCTGTGAACTCTTCTGAAATGATGCCATTTGAAACCAATTAGTAACCTTGTCTATACATCTCTCCCAAAGCCTAGAAATGGTAATGTCTCTTTCTATATTGATTTCTATCAACTCTCATATACTTCCCTGGAATGTAAGCTATTTAAATAAGTGATTTTTTCCCCAAGATGTACTTTGGTATGCTCAAAAGTGTTAAAACAAAGAAGCATGTCTATTAAACAAAAACATCCTATTTATAATAGGGGTCTTAAGCAGCACAGAATGTTGTGGTTTCCTGTGATTCTCTGAATACTATTTCTTCTGATAAATTATTAGTTCTCTATTATACACCTAGGAAATAACATGCTGTAATTAATAAGATGTAAATATTCAAAGATAAGCATGGCTAGGTATTCAAGTACAACAGGAGGAAGAACTACTCCTACTTCCTATTACTGACTCATTTATGAAAATGTGAAACAGTGGAAAAAAACTTTAATTTTTAAAGCAGGAAATTATAGCAAAGACCAGCTTCTCTAAAGTAATTAAGTTTCTAGAATAAAATTTGCTGGACTTTTGTTCTATAAAACCTATTTAGAAGGCCTCCAGATACTAGCTGTATGTCCGTCTGCATAAACCCACATATCGCTGTAATCCTTCAAATTACACCCTGGCCACTTTTGAAGATGTTACTTAATCCCTTAACCCATCTAATTAAATCCTCACCACAGTAAAAATCTTATATATAACAACAATTGAAACTAATGGGATTATTTTTACTCCTGATTAATAGTATTGATGTAGCACTGTTAAGTGTTCATGTCACGGAAACAAAGGAAAGAGGAGCCAAACAAGTGACATATGCCTATCTTGAATGGCTAATACTTCTGAGGCCTGAGCCAGGAACAGAACAATACAATACAAAAATGTGGTGATGGGTGGGAAAATTGAATTACTTATTGAATAAATGGACTGTAAAGATTACCTACAAAAGGCAAAACAACATTTAAAAGGAGGTTTGGTTTTTATCAAAACTCTTTCCTCATTTCCTACTTTACTAATAAAAAATTCTCTATTTCCAAGAGAATGCTAAATATGCTATACCTATAACTGCAACCAATGGTATTATAGAACAATGACACTATAATATATCAAAAGTTGAAACCCCATCGACTGAAAAGGGAAAGAAATGTTATCCAGACCATATTATTTTGGTGTTGGTTGAAATCTGTTTACTTCAATATTTGCCAAACCCTTATTTGAATATTTCATCCTATCCCTTTATTTGAGGGCTTAGAACCTATATTATTAAAGTCTTATAAATCTACAATTCTATATGTCAAGTAAAAACAACACTTGATATACCTGTTACTTGTAAGGAATACACAACCACCTCTTCGCGTAATCCAGAACTAATAAGAAAATAATGCATTTCAAGCCTTCTTTATATATCATAAAAATGGAGAATAGGGCATTCCCCTCCCACTGCAGTCACCTTTAAGAACAGGAGAAAGTGTAGAAGGTGAGTGGGATGGAGATATGAGTAAGACATCAGTTATAGATAGCACTGAAGGCAATGAAAGGAATTTGAAGTTTCTACATGGGAAGCAGGATAGCCGTTTAGATTTCTAGACTTTAAAAGAAGGAGCTATAGAACTTCACTCACTGACTCCTGAATTAGAACCCGGACCTTTGTCTGATCTACTAAAGTCCTGAAATCCTGCTTTAAAGACTTCAATTTAGAGAGAATCTACCATTTAAAACCTGCAAGTGACCCAGGTCCCATGTAGCAGAGGAAGGCAAAAAAAGGGGGTTCAGTTTGACCAGGCATAAATTCTCTCCTGACCCCCAAAAGATGATCAATTAGACCCTGAGAATGTGGGCAAGAATCCCCTCCCAGTCAGATACCTGGGAAAGAATTTTCTGTAATAACTCAGAGCCCTTCCTATATAGTATCTATTCACAGGCTATTGGAGATATTTGTGGCTAGCAGTCACAGATGGGCTGCATGCCATTGTATGCAGTCTCATCATATCATCCCTCCATAAATTTATCAAGCTCAGTCTTGAAGCCAGTTAGGGGAAAAGAAAGAAAAGAAAAACAAAAGCTTTCACTACTCCTCTTGAAAGGCTGTTCCAGACCTTCATTCCTCTAATGATTAGAAACTTCTAATTTCAAGCCTAAACCTGTTGATGGCCAGTTGTTCCATTGTTCTTGTGTCCATACTGGCACTTCAATAACCTTTCCCCTTCTCAGGTATTTAGCCTTCTCAGGAATTTAGAGAGAACAATCATCTCTCCTTTTGCCTTTCTTTAGGCTAAACAAGCCAAGGACTTTGAGTCCCCTCTCATAAAGGGCCCTTTCAGAAAAAGATTAGATATTAGAAAATGGGAAGGTAAAACTGACACTGAGGTGTACCAGAGCTAGTTTACAACAGTGAACACATCATTATATATCTGTCTCAAAAGAGTGTGCAATGCTATCTCAAGGAGCTACCTACTAGTCTTGTTTTGCTCTCAAGTTTGAGGTGCTACAGCATTTTCAAGAAGTGTCTAGTTGGCTACCTTAAGAAACATTATTTTGCTTAGAGAGGAATGGGTCATCTAAAGAAGTTAGCCCAACAAGTTTATTTCCAATCTATCTGGCTAATCAAGATTAGAAATTGTAGGGGCATCTAATATCTTGACAGATTAAAGGAAACACAATTAAGTCTGTCAGGGGTTCTTGAGAGTAATGTGTGAATGTGATAAGAGCCCAATGCACACGCAACAGACCCTCCCACAGTGGCTACAGGACCACTTGCAAGAAGGAGGTTGGGGCATACAATGCTTTCTGGCTCAGATGAGGACGTCAGCCTCAGCTCTCTGATGGCTCTCCATGATTGCACCAGCTTGACTCAACTTCTCCAGACTGAATGGCTGTGGGCAGGGTTCTCCTAAATTGTCAGTGGGAATGCTGAACTTCTTGAGACCTTGCTTCACCTTTTTTCCTGAATTTAGCTTTGGCTTTCCTCTGTCACAGGCAGTTCTTGAGTTGGCCACCTTGAGGCATATGCTCCATATGCCCCAGCCAGTAAATCCTGTGATTATCCAATGCAGTCTGAGCCAGCTCTCAAGGATCTCATTGTTAAAGATCCATTGGTCCCGAATGACTTCAAAGATTTTTCTGAGACTCTGAATGTGGAAGCTGTTTGATCTCTGCTGCTGTTGGGAGTACTTGACCCAACTTCCACAGCCAAAGGAGGCTACTAAGGATACAAGCCTAATGAATAGAAAACTTTGTCTTCAGTCTTAGCAGGGTTAGCTTATTGTTTTAGACACATGAGGTAAATTTTCAGGAGTGACAGAGGCTTTGGAAATTCTCTCATTAAGCTTTCTATCAAGGCTAAGTGAGCTGGTTATGCTGAGCCAAGATAGAAGTGACTACAATAAGGATACTAGTGTTTGTCTGGAAAGTATAATTCAATCTGCTTCAAATAAAATATAGGGGTCCCATATGGTGGGTGAACATAATATGGGGACATGCCAAAACTACTGGTTTTATTGCTGTTCCCTGGCTAAAGAATCTCGGTTCTGGTGACCAGTTTACTCTAATCATACTTAGGAAGCTGTGTGCTTTTGGTATGCAGAAAGGGTAGGTAGAGTAGAAGGGAAATTAGAATGTAATAATATCCTTTAGCCACAAAGGTTTTGGCTAGCTGGTAGCGTGGATCACTGCTGTGGACAGTGAGTGTGATCAGTGATCACCACAGAAGTCACAAAGGGATCAAAATTTAACTTTCCAAAAGGGGTATTAGAACATGCAGTAATCAGCAAAAATTTTGTTTTCAACATTTTTCTTATAACCTCAGCAGATCCATTGTATAATAGAATGAGTGTCTTCCCTTCCTTTATATGAAGTATTTTATGCCCAACAGTAAATAGTATAAAAATGTGAGGGAAACAGTTACCTGTCTAATTCCCTAAATTGCTGTTTGTAATAACTGAAAATCAAAGTCTGTATCAAACAAAACTGCAACTGTTCATTAAGTAACTTTACAAATGATATATATGCATTGGCTCATTAATATCCATTAGGGTTCAGATTGCAACTGATTTCAGAAGTGAACATGCAAATATTTGTCTTGTATACATTTCTGTATACGCTTTTCATTATATAGCATCATATCTATTTTCTGAGATATGTGCCATGTGGCTACGCCTTCACTATGCAGAAGATAGACGCTGCTGTGGTCAATCTTCTGGGATTTGATCAATCAAACTCATAGGGCACCCTATCAGCATTGGTACTCCTGCTCCTCACGAGTAGTAGGGGAAGCTGATGGGAGCATTGCTCCCATCGACCTCCCACTGTGTGGATGGCATGGAAAAACGCGATTTAAGATACATCAACTCCAACTACATAATTAATGTAGCTGGAGTTGTGTATCCTATTTTGACCTTCCACTGTTGTGTACATCAGGCCTGTGTGACTAAACTTAGGATAGGGAGCATAAGGTTAGTTTATGCTGGTGTTCAGTAGTTCAGTTTATGTGGCCTAAGGTAACTGTGTGTTATACTTTGAAAATTCTGACTGGAACTGCTGATGTGTTTTTCTGGATAGTACACTTTTAAATATGTAATCTTTGTTTTCAATTCTAGGAAAATATCAGATTCTGTTGCCTTTCTTCTGTGGACTTGTGTGTGTGGAAGGTCAAAGTGGGAGGGGTAAAAGGAAGGAGGCCCTTGAAAAACTAATGAACTGTGGGCTACCATACACTGCAAAATGAACAGACAAAAAAGAGACTGACTTGAGAAAGTGAGAATAAATTCCTAATGGTCTCTATGTAAATGAAATTTTTAGTTTGCTAATGAATATGCTCAACAGTGCATATAAAACATTTTATGTGAAGTGAGAATATTAAATTTTATAGATTATAAATATGTTAGTGCAAGAAGCTACCACAAGAGGTTTTCCAAAAATTGAAAGCTCTATTTCCATAAGTCTCTGCCTCTTATACCACTGCACAGAGCCTTAATCTTTTTATGCGGAAAAACAAGTATCCAAAAAATACTGAAGATGACTTCTGGCAATTTTATCCCTTTCATCTGAGGTGAAAAATTCCTATTTCCATGAAATGCAAAAAAGTTAATACAGTTTTCTTCCTTAAACAGATATTCAAGCACCACATTTATTGCATTAGCTACGCATCAGCTGTACAAGCCACTCTTGCTTCCTGGAAGGAATAGTCACTGTCAGTTTGCAGTTAGCTGTTATCTTGATCCTATGGATTTAAGCTAGTTAAAATGGTAATAGATAGAAATGCTGACATGTTGGCATCCCACGCAGCCTAACCCTTCCTGTATTCCATGAAGAATAGAAAAGAACTGGTCATGGTTGCATTTCTGCTGATGATAATACTCTCTACAGCTTTGTCATTTAACATTATCAGTCCTCTACAGTGCATTAAATAGCTACTTGTCTTTTCTCCATTGGCATTCCCACCTCTCTCTCTCCTCCCCACCCAATTTCAGTGATTAATGGCAAACCACCACATGTAGACAGGGAAAGCAATGCTTTCTTGCAGTGAAGCTTACTTTTGCTTGAAACCAGGTTGAGTAAAAATCGTGGGTTTCTTTGTTTGCTGTGTCAATTTTTAGCTACCGATCAGAGCAAATTTGAAATGTAGACAGCATTAGCTTGGTGATTAAATAAACCCCGAAAACTTTGTACCAGCTAGAATTTCTTTTTATATATGCTGCATCTCTACACAATAGGTTGTTCGAAACAAACAACTTCAAACTTCTTTGCAATAAAATGGAGTGCTGCAGGGGTAACACCCAGCACTGAAAGGATGGCTTTTTAAAGAATCTCATCTCACTCCAACAATCTAGGAAGTCATATGAAAGGCTCTTGGAGATTTCATGTCGAGCCTTCATCAGTCTTAAGGGGCCCAATTTTCACATGCACATCCACATCCACATACAAGAAAACCAGAAGCTCCAACAGACCTCACTTGCTCCATCATCCTCATCCCAGTCTTCTCACCAAGTTTCACACTCAAATTTTTAAGACTTATATAGTGCTTTAGCCAGATGGCTTCCTTTGACTTTCATGGAAGGCACTGATATTCCATGTAGATGTGGATTCTCCCTATTACTCATCAAAATCTGAAGAATCAAGATTTTTATTGAAAATAATAGATTTCTAGACATCATGACTGCAAATATGCCTTCTGAATGTAACAGCTGCTGTGGTACCAGAATCTGCAGACAGTTGTAAAATAAATCTAAATTCCCTTATTCATCTCAGTGGGTCCTTTAATATCAATGTTAATTCTGAAGAACAGTTTAATTGTCAACATTGCTCACTACTTATTTCATAGAAAAGGATTGGGGTTCACACGACACCCTCTCTCTTCAAATTCCAGATGGATATATCCAGAGTCCTACAGCATCTGGGTGAGTGCCCCACTAATGCAAACCTAACCCATTTAAGATTGGCTGTGACCTATCCTAAGCATATTTTACAACAGGGCTGACAGATCCGACCGATTGACAGCAGAACACAGATTTGGCAATGGAATTCCTCGTGGGTATTGTGTGTTATTTGCAGTCATCTTATGTAATTAGTCTTAATACGGCTGATAAAAAGAGACAAGTTCGTGTACAGTGTCTATACTTGCTCTGGAATACTGTGAAGCACCATTTTGTGATCAGAGACTGACCACTCAAGGTTAGAACCCTGCATGAGATTCTTCCGGGCAGTTTTTTGGAGAGCCATAGAACATTGACCTCACTAAGCATACTAGGTAAGAAAGAGTGGATACACTCATGAATTGCAACAATTGGAAGACTTGGAGATTAAACAATGAACAAAATGATAGAGGAATGATTCTTTGCACAGTATCAGTATCCTCTACTTTACTCGATTATAGAAATGGAAGAAGCATGATAGAGAGGATATTGACTGAGCTGTGATTTCTATCAATGGATCTCAAGTCTACTCAGCAGGACTTAACTCGAAATAAGCTGCACAAATTGAACTACATCAATTGCATAGCTTATTTTGAAACTGGGAGTGTCTACACAGCACTTATTTCAAAATAGAGCACTCTTCCTCTGACTTCCCTTACTCCTCATACAATGAGGATTACAGGAGTCAGAGTAAGAAGTCCCCCAGCTTGACAGTATTTTGACATTATTTCAAAATAATCCCCTGCTGTGTAGACACAGACTAAGTTATTTCAAAATAATGCTTGTTATTTAAAAATAATGTTGTTGTGTAGACATACCCTCGGTGTGCTTATGAGCTAGGGCTTTGAAGGCATAAATGCAAAAAATGGATTGAGCTCAAGCACTCATTCACAACCTCACTATCTGTTTTACAATCTCAGGATGGCAATCAGTAAATCTAGCACAGCTCTTACAATTCACAGCTGTTGGAATACAGTTGCAAAACATTAATCAATATTCCATCCAAAAGGGCAATCTAAACCCATGTATTCAGATATCTTTCATAAAGGTGCAGGTAGTATATTGTTTGCTCTCTTCCGCTGCAAAATTTTGGCTGTGCCATTGTACTTCCCCTTATTGGTGTTGCTAAAAATTATGGTAGGCACTTCACCGAAACTTGGAAAGTGATAACATTCTATGCCCTGAACAAGCTTACTGCAAAAAAAAATAAACACAAATTAATGTTTGTAATGAAAATGGTTTAAAACCTCATTTGTAAGTTTACAGAAATGCATTAGCTGAGTGAAAGTAGAAAGAGTTGGACCTAGCTTCTGTGTTGTCCATTAAAAAGTCTAGCAGAATGGAGCTTGTATCAGCATTTCATTTTCACCAAGGTCTAGTTTACAAGTAAATTATTTGTGACTATGGCTATAAACCCTGATATCATCTCTTACATGGTAGAATGCAGCATTGACTGCTAAATATAGAATAAAAATCATGCACCTTTACAGCAGCATTTTTCCTGGGTTTGAGGGAATACATATTTCAGTATAGATCCTATCTTTTGATTGGTTAAGGTCTGTGCAAGTCTGTGTACCATCTACATACTTTCACAGGGAATTTAAGCCTTGCAGAAACATTTTTCAGTCTCAGGTAGGCTGTTTTTCCTTTTAAAAAAATCTAGAACATTTGAAATGGCCCACTAAAAACTATTCATACAGGAGTTCTTGATGCTTCTGAACTTTAAATTAGCATTCCTTTAAAATATTTGGGAAACTTATTCAAACGGTAGCAATAATATTAGACTTTCAACATGCTCTAATAATTTTAGAGATAGTAAATGTTTGCTATTTATTAAATGGGCAATTTACCAGCTATGGAGGTTTTCATGACACTGTAAGTGGTAGCCTAGATTGCTTTTCTTCATTAAACTCTTGTTAATCTTTTTAAGCTCAATAATTTAAAAAATATTCTGTGTGACTAAGGAGTGTAAGATAAAGACAGCCATTATCAGAGACTAACATTCTTTTGGATACCAGGACTGAGCTATGAAGCAAAGACTGGGAGGCAGAAATGAGGAGACTGAGAAAGAACCAGGATATTAAATTGCTGTTGAATGTGTGTCAGATTTTAAAAAAATTCTTTTCAGTTCAATTTATGGATTATCAAAAAGGCTTCCATGTAGCAGCTTGCCCTCCTCCCCCTGCAAGGATAGGATGGAACTTCTGCATTACAAGCCAGAATGGACACTGCAGCTTCACATTTTCTGAAGCTAATCAAATTTAATTATTGGCACAATTCATTCAAACTTGAGTTTCTGCTCAGAATGCTTAGACTTCCAGATACTCTTCATGTGCATAATTTCTCATATATATATATATTATATACACACACACACACACTGCAATGAGAACCACTGCTGCTTGTACAACTGTGTATTAATATTTCCTGGGGTGAAATATTCCCCCTCCCCGCTTTGAAGAAAATGGGAACTTAGTCATTGATTTCAATGGGGCCAGAATTTAATACCGTCTAAGCATTTTTAAACATGATACAGCAAGCTATGAGCACTGCCTAAACAGGGATTGTCTCTGATTGTCCTCAACTCCCATTGACAAGCTGTGGGAATTGAGGGCTCAGCACTGCATAGGATCAGACACTATGTAATTGTTTTTAGGAATTTCCTTAGGCAAAAAAACCCAGCTTTTTTTGTGTGGAAGTTTGGGCATGGTGAAAGGATTCATTTAGAAACTTATACAAATGCAATCAATCTTATGAGACCACTTGGATTCCAATCCTGAATCCCTTGTGCACCAAGAAATGTAAGTGTGAAATGAAGATGCAGAACATATTCAAGATTAGACTATTAGGGAACCATGTAAATAGGAACCATGCACCTGTGTTAAGTCCCACTGAGTTTCAGCATGGGTCTGTTCACACTGACTCAACTCCAGCTCTTTCACTTTATTTATCTTATAAACAGCCAGCTTCATTGTTACTGAGTTACTGGCATTGGTCCATTTCCAAGATTTATTTTCATGCCAATCCATTAATTTATGTCCTTAAAAGATCCATCTTACCAGTTGCATCAGCAGCCATTATTAAAACATGTTGAGCAGATATAACAAAGGTGATTATTCACTTCACAGAAACGGTCACCACTTAGCTCAAACAGGCCATAATATGGAGCATACATTGTTAACCTTATTGTATTCCAATTTAGTCAAGGTCATACTTTATTAGGAAGGCTGACTAGCTGGTAGGATGTAGTCTTACAAGACAACCTTAAATCAGGTAAGCAAAGCTATCTATTACATTTTGTAGTGAAATAAAAAAAAACCCACCTTATACTCTAGATAGTAAAGATGTAAAATGATTATACTTTCAAATAGCAAGCAGGCTAGACATCATTCAGCTAATTTAAGGGTTTCCAGTAAACTGTATTAAACAATTTCCTAGAAGGCTGTTTGCAAATTTACATTTCAAAGTATCTGGAATATCACTCAGTAGCTTCAATCACTACACATGGAGTTTTATATTTATGATGACTGCAGAACAAGAAGAGGCGGAGGGAGACAAACTATGTGATTAAGGCAGAAACTAGAGGAAATGGGAAGCTACCCATAGTGGTGCATTTGGCAAGTGTTGCACTGCTAAGTATCAGACAGAAATCATAACATGCTCAGCAGGGTGCAAAATAGTGTGTGCTTGTCTCTCTGGGAGGGATATTATCCAGATTATAGATTATTATGCATTCTCTGCTGGTCAGCACTGGCTCCCTTACAAAACCAGAGAAAGAGCATCTGGCTGGGAATTGAGAAACAAAACAGCACCCAAATGTATTATAAAAGTTGGCAGTCAGATGGGGAAGAGAATAAAAGTGACTGAATTAGCTTGTCGTAAACCTCAGCTTCTTTGACTTCATCAGATTTGCTCTCATTCTTGCTCTTTCTACATTGTGCTTTTAGCAGCTGCAACAGAACTCCTTGTCAACCTTGGTGGCTCCCACTCTTTCAGGCAGATTTACTTGCCTCAGAGGCTCACAGCAACCCTCAGTTTAGACACCAGCTTACTGTTTGTTGAGCTACTCTCATCATTGGCCAGCATGGGGAAAAAGGGGAAATGAAACTGCATAGTCTTGGTGGCCCCTCCAAGTGATACTGAGCACGACAAACACCTGAACCAAAACCAATTTCTTTCTAGTACTCAAATGGGGAGTTGGTGCAGGGAAGGAGCCCAGGGCTGCCCACCCTCTACTCGAGTTCCAGCTCAGGGACCCTGTGATAGCAGCTGTCTGATAGCTATGAATCCCTGGACCACTTCCCCACAAGTTCTTCCTCCTGGTACCTGCTTTTACTTTCTCCTCTCAGGCTTTCCACAGCTCCTTCTTTCCTCAAACTTCTTGTGAACACTGAACTAAGGGAAGAGGAGCTCTTCTTAATCAGTCTCAACTAGCTCTTAATTGGCGCCAGGTGCTCTGAGTAGTCAAATGCACTTGACTCTGGAAATCTCCTAATTGGTTCCAGGTGCTTAATTGTCCTGATTGATTCTGGCAAGTTCCTGCTGGTTCTGAACTATCCCTTGTTTGTTTACCCTGGGAACAGAGACTTACTTAAGCTAGGACTAATACACTTCCCTTCTACCACTTTCCTGTACCTCTCTGGCCTGATCCTGTCACACAGCTTAACCTTACCCAGCCAACAATTTTTAAATGGGGGGAGTCCAAATATTTTTCTTTTATAAAGTTCATGCTTGATCCAGCATTCTTTGTATATCCCCCAAATGCTGGGAGTTGGGTTACACAAAGGTCACAATACTTGGACCATGGAATCTAGCCTATGGGCAGCCCATTATACTAAAGAGATAGTTAAAGAAAAAAATGGAAGTCCTCACAAATAAGAAAGTTAAAATAATAAAGGAGTTGGACAAAAACTTATTTCTTGCGTGGCTGTAGAATATGGCTAAAGTGTGTGTGTGTGTGTGTGATTTATAATCCACCTGTTTGCTCGTGCCAAACAGTGCTGTAGCAAAATTGGAAGCAGAGGTTTTAGAGCTGTTAACCTGAGCTGGATAGGTATCAGCAGAAGACAGCTGGTGATGTACATTTAATATACTGAGTGATATTATTCCCTTCTTTTAAGTACTATACACCAAATGTATTCAAGTGGCACAAAAAAGTTCCACTTTATGGAACATAATTAAAGTTTCAGACATAATTACATTAACTTTATTATTTTAAAAGGAGAGACTTAGAGCATATTCAAGGAGATTCTGGCAATTTGCATATAAAAATAAGATGAGATACCTTTTAGAGAAAAATGTAGGATGGCCCTTCATCCTTATGTCTTTGACTGTAAAATTAAGTGTTCTGTATTCTATAAAAGTTATAATTACTGTCAGCATGGGAATAAGAAGTTGTCAATGGAATGGATTTCTGCCGAGCTTGTGAATACATATTGACAGTAACAGACTAAAATCAGATCTGTAGAATAGCAGAATCCTTTCAGTTCCCTTTGGATGGAATGGTGATTTTCTTTAGCCTCTTATCATAGGAAACATACTGCACATTAATTGAAATGTGTAAAGGTCAGTTCCCTCTAGTGGCCAGTTTGTTGAATTATATATATTTTCATGGCAACTCAAATCAATTTTATGAGCTTTCTTTTCTTGGTTCCTATCCAGGTCTTGCTTTCAGAAGCTACATAGTAAAGAATAAAATTGTCAGACACATAGATGAACACAATTTGTTGGGAAGAGTCAACATGATTTTTGTAAAGGCAATTTATGCCTTACCAATCCACTTGAATTCTTTAAGGGAGGTCAACAAGCATGTGGATAAGGGAGATCTAGTGGACACAATGTACTGAGATTTCCAGAAAGCCTCTGACAAAATTCCTCACCAAAGACTCATGAGCATTGTAAGCTATCATGGGATAAGAGGGAAGGTCTGCTTATGGATCAGTAACTGGTTAAAAGACAGGAAACAGAATAGGAATAAATGGTCAGTTTTCAGAATGGACAGAGGTAACTAGTGAGGATCCCCAGGGGTCTATACTAGGACCAGTACTAATCAATATATTCATAAATGTTCTGGAAAAGGGGACAAACAGCGTGATGGCAAAAGCTGCAGATTATATCAAACTACTCAAGAGAGTTAAATCCAAAGTGGACTGCAAAGTATTACAGAGGGGATCTCACAAAACTGGGCAACAAAATAGCAGATAGCCTGTATTCCTCAAAGGTTTACAGGATCTTTCAAAAAAGGCTTTTCTTTTCGAAAGAACCACGTCTAGATCACAGTTTCACTTTCGAAATAGCGTTTTTCAAAAAAAACGCCGTGATGCAATTATGCAAATGAAGTGCAGGAAATTCAAATCCCAACTTCATTTGCAATTTCAATATGTCTAATTTACATTCCTCTTTCAAAAGAGGGATGTAGTTTAGACATACCCAGAATGTTGGGAATCATCAAGAAAGGGATAGGAAATTGGAGACTATCACGTTGCCTCTATGTAAACCCATTGTATGTCCACATCTTGACAACTCCATGCAAATGTGGTCACCCTATCTCAGAAAAGATATATTTGAATTGGAAAAGGTTCAGAAAAGGTCAAGAAAAATTATTAGGAGTGTGCAATGGCTTCCATATGAGGAGGGATTAATAAGACTGTCACTTCACAGATTGGAAGAGACATAACTAAGTTCTGATAGAGATCTATAAAATCATGACTGGTGTGTAAAGAGTAAATAAGGTAGTGTTACTTATGATACAAGAGCTAAGTGTCACCAAATGAAATTAATAGGCAGTAGATTTAAAGCAAACAAAAGGAAGCATTTCTTCACATAATACAAAGTTAGGTGTGGAACTCCCTGCCACAGGATGTTCTGAAGGTCAAGATGATAACAGGTTCAAAAATTCAGGCAGGATACAGCTATTAATGGCTACTACAGGAAGAATAGGGATGGTGTCCTTGGTCTCAGTTTTGACAGAAGCTGGGAATGGCTGATGGGATGGATCACTGGATTATTACCTGTTCTGTTCATTCCCTCTGAAGAACCTGGCATTGGCCACTGGTGGAACACAGGATACTGGGAATACGGACCTTTGGTCTGACTCAGTATGGTTGTTCTTATGTTTTAAAGCCTGAAGTAAATGTGTTTAGGTTTATGCTGCTTTTATTATCAACCAGATTCAGTACCTGAAGTTCCATATTGTCATTAGGTTAGAGGGATAAATAAGTGGTATGGGAAGGAAGAATGGAAGCAGAATAGATGCAATTCTTGGTGATTCTTTTAAAATATTATGTTGGTGTAAATGTAGTTATTACTCCAGGGATTATCTAGCAGACATCATGGACAAACTTCTGCCACAGGCATGATTAAATCTAAAGAAACTGATAGGGTCGCCCACATTATGTTGGTTTGTTTTTGATGTTTCTTAAAAATCAGCTTATCAAACTTCATGCTGGTCAGTTTCACCAAAAGCCGAGCTTCTGCTCCATTTCAGTCCAATGTGTTTAGAGATTGCAAAAGATTAGAGAGTTCAAGACCTCACTGGCATACCTGAACATATTTTGAATGATGTGTCTAGCCAAGTGCCACATCACAGACTGCTTGAGTACCATTGTTATTTTCTTTGTTCTATGAGTGCTCAGAAACAGACTTATCAAACTTCTTGTGGACTGAAATTGGACAGCTTTGTATTCTTCCCGGAGAGGACTCTCAAAAAGCTCCACAGTCTAGTGGCTGAAGGCCCACAGATAAGAATTTAGTGCTTAAATCACTACCAAGAGACAATGGAGTCTCTGTATCTCAAAAGTGGTTGAACTACTGGTTTTGGATACAGCAATGTTTTGTTCAAATCCAATCCAGGATGAAATAATTCCAGATTGAAAAGCCACTTGTTTCGCTCAAAAAGCAGACTAATATTGGGAAATGAACCACCTTTTCAAGAGGACAGCTAGCACATTACTAAGGGCTTCAAAGGAACTATTAGAAAGACTGCATGACATTTCACCAATCCTCAGTTCACTGAGGATTTCTAGATCTGAAATGCCACAGGATGGCAGATTCAACATCATATACTGGCTTGGGACTTATTGAACAACTCAAATGTATTTAAAAAGGGGCTGATTATTTGATGTTTTTGTAGTTTAGGGTAGGTCTTTCTTTATAGCTGTAGGAACTCAACCTAGCCCTGCAACTGTCCTTGCTGTACTGTACTGAAAGAGATATATAGAGATGGGGTAAGGGAAACCAGACATTGCTTTAATTATTATCAGATAAATGATTCTTACTTATCTTGCTTCCAGACACTTTGCTCCCTGATTAATGGTGTTTATGTGAAAGCATCTCTAGATGGGATAGCACTATAACATTGACCATAGTCTCACATCTAATTTTATAGAAAGATACTAATGTGTGTGCGTGCACATATGCTAATACCAGTCTTCAGTTATGTTAAGGGCTGCTATACAGAGGATGGCAATCAATTATTTTCCATGTTCATTGTTGGTAGAAGCCTAGGTATTAGAACTAGGAGTGTGGGGGTACTGCTGCAACCCCTGACTTGAAGTGGTTTCCATATGGAGTTTAGAGTTTGGTTCAATGACTCTAGCACCTCAACTAAAAACATTGCTCCAGCTCCTTGGGTAGAAGTAATAGCAAGGGGCTAAATCTTCAGTAAGGGAGATGTAGGTTAGATATTAGGAAAAGCTTTCTAACTATAAGGGTAGTAGGCTTCCAAGAGGGAATGTGGAATCCCTCTCATTGGAGATTACAAGAACAGGTTGGACAAACACTTGTCAGTAATGTTCTAGGTTTACTTAGTCCTGCCTTAAAACAGGGTGCTGGACTTGACTTCTCAAGGTCCCTTCTAACACTATATATTTATGATTCAGTGATTTTGAGAGTTGGTTGGGAAGCTTTAAAAAAAAAAAAAAACCCTACAAGGTGAGAGAAAATAGAAAAATCTGAGGCTATATTCTAATGTAATGCATGCCTCCAGTCATAATGCATGCCTCCAATAGTACCTTACATTCAGTTCTCTTTAAACTACCGTCTTTGACCATTTTCACACACGTTCTCATGCTTGCACCTAACTTTGGGTATCTGAGACTTAAGTACTCTTGAATTAGGTCTGACCAACTACATTTGTTAAAATATTGTTCATTTTATAGAAATTTTGTTCTTTTAAATATACTTTATGTATATATTACTTTTTAAACTTAGGGTTTTACTCCAGAATTTGAGTGATCCATATTAACTTTGATACCTGCAAAATCTTTATGCACTTTAACCATATCACTCTTCAGTGCAATATTAACTAATTAGCAGGAATAAATTGCTAACTAGTATTTCAGACTAGCTCATTCCTTCTTTCAATATCTGGTCTGTAGTAATGGAAGCATTCACAATGGATCTGAATGCAACTCTATTTCATGTTCCAGAAGAATACCAAAAATAACGATATAATTTCATTTTTTAAAATTTAATTAGTTCCCTTGAGGAGAGGTTGGTTTCAGTGACCAGCATAGTCTAAGAAATGGAGATGAGAAAAACAATATTTTATTGATTTACTTACACAAAAAGTATAGATCTAATTGTGAATAAGTTCTTCCTCCATTGACTGGTTCAATAATTCAAATGGATTTACTGTTTTAGATGCCAGTTTTCACTCAAAATTAAATCAAATTATACATCTCTTCAATCCTTGAAAATGCAGATTTTGTTCATGTACAGTGTATTTATCCCTGTATAAATTATTTTCTATATAGCTTCACTTTGCCTTGAAAGGATGAACATATAAAAAGAAATCTGAAAATAATGTTATCGACAGTTGCAGGAGAAACATTCAAGTCCTGGAATCTAAGTTAAAGATCTTATTCTGCACTATTTTCTCCATATAGATACAATCAGAAATATATTTAAAAAATCAAAATGATCAGGAAGACTTTAGGCTAGACTTTCACTGGTTTTAAATTAATATAGTTCTGTTGAGTCAATAGAGATGTAAAAATCTATATTAGCTGACCTTTATTTTCTGTTACTCTATTTACATCTTAGACTCCTATTAGGCTAAAAAGAGGGGGAAATGACCACAATGGAAGCTGAAACAATCGATATTCTGAACTGTTACAGAGCAGCAGAATTCAGACTTATAACAGTATAAAGAATGAAAATAAGAAGAGTTCCCATTCTCTGCTTTTGAAGGCAGAACAATGGCAAATTTCAGACATAGGCACAATTCTCTTTTCAGACACATTAATGAAACCACATTGACTTCAATGGATTATACTAGTATACCAGAGAAAAATCGATGTTAGCTGGTGAAATTCAGAAGTCTCTGGATCAAATTTTACATGGATATAAGTTTCACCTTGAGTACAAATCAGTCAAACACCTGTTCAAGGCACTTGTAACACACACAATTGCCATTCAAGATGAGTAATCTATGTCTTCCATAACAAAGGGGAGCAAGGGAAGGTGGAGGACAGCATACAATAAAACAGGCTATTCTACAAGCTTGATCCTGTATCTTAAACTTTCAATTTATTTGCTTTTTAGACTATAATTCACATGAAAGTTGCTGATCAAAAGTATAGGAGTACAGGATCAAGCCCTTACTTTAGTAAGCTTGTAAAAAATTATCTACTATTTATTTGAGTTATATATGCGATAGTACCTGATACAAGCAACTAACAACAAAGGTATTTTATCACTATCTGCCAAGATCCTTGACCACCTATTACCCATCACTCATATAATCCTTAGCAAAAATAAAAAATAAAGTTATGTGCATATACAACCACCCCCTTCCCCACAAACCCACTGTGTGAAACTTACCAAGTAAAACCAAGAAACATATGTCTGGTTTGGGATTTTGTTATAAATCCCAGACTCAGTCCAGATTCATGAATTTTTGGTGAATCTAAGCCAAGTTTTGAGTATTAAGGACAAATTATAGTTTGGAATGAACAGTATGTGTGTCTGAGTGAGAGAGAATAAATGGTTTGGGCATTCTTAGTTTTAGGTGAATAACACAATCCTGAAAACAAAGTTTGAGGACTGTATAGCAAAAATGCTGGGTGCATAGGAATGCCTTAGAAAAGCTCTATTACATAATGTGAACCTTTCAGATACTCAGTATATCATCTTGAAATGAGTTTATACATGTACAACTGATTCAGGGTAAGGAAGCCAAAAACTTAAGCCCTCTTTTTCATCACCCCTTGCAAACAGGTAAGTAGCCAGATTATTATACATAGTTAAGAATGCTTGTTCAGCTCTAAGGTACATTCATATATGTGAAGGGAAATAAGATGGTTTTAACTTGTTGGGTGAAATCCTGGTCTCACTGAATGTTTCTGTTCTAGAAACACTTGTAATTAAGTAGAGAACAGACACCAACACATTTTTTTTTAAAAACAGAAAAGATACCATTTCATCTTGCCCATAAACAGCCCATGGTGGGGAGGGGAGTAGATCAACATGAAATCATTATGAGTGTCATGATTTCTGAACTAGAAAAAGTATGTTTGTACAGTACTGTGAAACTAATCTTAGAAATTAAATGTAGATTTTTCTTCATTACTATAAATAGTGGAAAATTATTTTTTTTAAGTATGACATTTTTGAAGGCAGATGGACAGACATGTTGGCTGGAACAGAAATGAAATATGCTTTTGCCTTTAACAATATTTTAAAAATGTTTTTTGTTTGTGAGTAGAAAATAATGCAAGAAACAGTTTTGTTTGACACCTTGCTACATCAACAGAATCACTGAAAATGCTTTCTGCAGTCAGAGAGACGAAAGCAATGGGTATAGTGTAATTCTCAAATATTATGCAGCTAAATGTAAATGCCAACTGCAACTCTTACTACAAATAAATATCTTGCTAATATAAACTGTTCAAGATCTACCTCCAGTTGCAAAGACCAAATTATATTAGGTTGACTAATAACTTGTAACTAAAAATTGACACACACATGTTCTTGTTTGTCAGATAAAGCTTCTGAAGTAGATTGCAAGAGCTGTGTATGGAGATAAGAAAACATGAACCTGAAAAGCATTACTGTTGAGTTTCCTTTGGTCACCTCTCTCTCTCTCTCTCTCAACAGAGAGATTTCTTGCTATAGTATTTGCACTTGCCCTGTATCTTCTTACATCAGTTAAGTATATATGAGCATGTGCTTGAATATCTTTTTTTCACATCTGTGTAGCTCACACCAACAGTCTGACTGTTGATACTCAATGAACCAGCCACTAAATTCGTCCTCTAGAATGGGTCTGGATCAATAACTAATTTTGAAAACTGATTAGTTTGCAGCAGGAAAGTAGACAGTCACGAATATTGCCAGGGGATATAATCAGCCAGTAAATAGCGATATTAGTGCACTAGGTAATAGTCTGCTAATAGCAGAGCAAGAGAATATGGCCCAATTCTTTTACAAAACCCTTCCTCACAAAGGGTGATTCAAATCCTTTAAGAAACGCAGATTGAACTCTCTTTTTTGGATGTTGAAATAAAGCTTAGTTTTTATCACATTCCATACTTGGTTAATAAGGAATGTTTGTAAAAGCAGCCCAATAAAGCTTGCAAGTGCAGCCTTGGGTGATTATTAAAAAGCCACAGACATTTTTACACATCTTTGCTGGTTGTGAATTCCAGATGTTTCCAACATGAAAAATGTTATGTTCTAACAGTTAATGTTGTATCATCAGCTATTCAGAAGATGTATCTTCCTATTAGAGCTGGAATGTTGCTATGGTGATAATTGTAAAATTCTAACCTAGAAGGGAGAAAACAAATGTATATGGTATAGAAGAGGGTGAAAGTATCTATTAAACCAATAAATGGGAAGACTACAAAAGGTAATAGGAAATTAAGAAGAGACGCACAGTTCTATACTGGATGTTTTGCAATATTCTTTAATTAACAGTTTTTATTTTTACATGCAATATGCACAGACTAGCTTCTGGATAAATAATAGCCTTTTTGCATGTAGGTACATGTGTGACATATTTGAGACCACAGAGCTCTTCCTTCATTGCAGCCTCCTAATCAGGAAAACGCTTAAATCAATCTTATTGATTGCTTTGATACAAAATGTTATATTCATGGCAACATTTAAGCATGTGCTTAATTTTAAGCATACATTGGGATTTATAGCATGTGCTTAAGTGTTCTCAATAAGTATTCTTTTTCCCAAGCCAAGCACAAATGCATCAAGAGTCAGTGTAATGGAAAAAGATTAGCCACAATACTACAAGTCCAATTTAAATCCTATATAAACCCAAAACAGACTTTAAGTTGTGTACCTTGTCCTCTCTGTAAGGGCAATTTTCACCTTAAATCTAGCTATTGAAGCACACATCTGCATTATTGACACAGCCACACAATGAACACCAAACAAACTTGAACTAAAATTCCTAAAATCCTATCAGAGTATACCCTGGGTCTCGTGCAAAACTACAGATGGATTATATGGAGAGTGTCTAAGTGATTGGCTGAACAAGAGATAGGACTGAGTGGACATATAGGCTCTAAAGTTCTATATTTTTATTTTTGAATGCAGTTTTTTTGTATATAATTTTACACCTGTAAGTTCAACTGGCATGATAAAGATAATTCATGTTATGATTATACAACACTTGTATTAGGTGGATTGAAATACTACTTTGTGTTTTACAGTGCAAATGTTTGTTATAAAAATAAGTAGAAAGTGAATACATTTTGTATTCTCTGCTTAATTGAAAACGGTATTTGAAAATACAGGAAACATCCAAAAATATTGAAATAAATGGTATTCCATTACTGTTTGACAGCAATATTAATCATGCTTAATTTTTTTAATCACTTGACAGCCCTAGTTATTTTTTTCTCTCATCAAGTGATAGTGACAGGCAAGAAAGTATAGTATGGTGTATATAAGGTAAAGCTAAGCAGCAGGGTAATGATGTGGACAAACTATTGCACCAAAATCACTTGAATAATGACTTAATGGAACATTGGAGCTTGGAATATTCGAGTCACTTCTACTGTATGGGATTTGTTGCTTCTAGGTATGTATGGAAGGATCCTGTCTCTTCTTGTAGGTCTGACATTCAGATTTAGCTCGTCATTTCCCCCCACTTTCAATGAGCTCAAGAGTGTACATATATTTGTTTCTATTGAATGTATCTCTCCAAGTGTTTCTAATTACTTCCTCATTATTGCATACTTTTTGCGCACGCGCATACACACACACCCACCCACCCACATATTGGTATTTTGATACTATAGGAGATGCTTTGCTTGCAATTAATCCATTGGATTATATCCTGAACATTTTATAATCTCCCTTTTTCCTCACTATTTTTCGAATGGCATCAAAGCTCCTTTAAGAATTCAGTCTAAAAAAATATATTGAATTCATCAAATAATGTATATCAAATTCACAAACAGTGCCATGTCCATCAAAACCTTGCATCTTCCAGCAAATGAACAATTTGTCTTAAAAATTTTGCCCCGCTTTAGGATGGGTGCCTTTTTAGGAGACCTCAAGTCCTCTCACCAGCTTTAGAACCCTACTCCCACATGGTACTGGCTTACATGGTCCAAACTAGTTTTGAGAGGTCTGATGTCTATACACTGATTTGTCTTCACACTTTCCTCCTTCCTCCATCAAAGAGAGAAATGCCTTTTTCCCCTAGAGAGAGCATAAAGTAGCATGCAGGCATTGTAACCCAGCCCTGGGTAGTCCCATTAAATGTTGAGTCACTGATTTGCTCTTCAGTCCTCTGCAAGTCAACAATTACCCAGTTTTGGTAAGGGAAACTGGGAAAAAAAAAAAGCTCTTTAAGATTGTCTGTCTCCACAATTCTGCCTATGAGGCAAATGACTTCTTCCTATCTTTGAAGCGCTCACACATTTCTAGTATCGATTTGACTGTAAAAGACCTAGAAGCAGTAAAGCAACAGCAGGTATAAATAGTTGAGAAGTGTGAATCCACACCTATGCTAGGGACTATTGTGCTACAAAGTATATATGCATCAAGTAGTAAAAATGTACCGAAATATATAGACTAGTCAGGTAGAATGTCAGATAAAAGTGATTTGCAATATGGAAGTTTTGAGACAAAAGAAAGAGGGAAAATAAAAACAAAGGAAAGGATAATGAAGGCATTAAGAAATAGCTAACAGAACAAATTAGCATTAAAGAAGAATGGTCAGCTACAACATAGCTAGATGAAAAAGGGAAGGCAGGGGAAGCCCAGCCACAGAGTTTGTTGCTTTTCATTTAATTTATTATTACTAGTAATTCCAGAGTCCCCTTTTATTTAGTACTTTGCAAACAATCAATCAAGTCTCACAACTAGCCTGTGAAGTGTTGTTATATCTCATTTACAGATGGGTAAGCAGACACAGTGGGTTTGTGTGGTTTGTCCAAGGTCACACAGTGAATCATTAGTGAGCTAGGAATAACCCAGGAGACCTCATTCCTAGTCTTTTGCCTTTGCTTCTCTAGTTTAAATAAAAAGACACTGACTCCAATTTCCCACTATACTGCATTTAAGTCAGACAAAGATTCGGGTAGCTTGTCAAGCAGTGTAACAGGCAGAATGAGTGAAGCTGTCCTTTTCCCCAGCCATTTCTGAAATGGAATACATTTAGCAACGTGAGCTGAACAGAGAATTACAAGCAAAGCAGCCAACATACCCTCAAATTCTCAATAAATGTGGATTAGCCTCACCTTAAGGCTTGCTCCCCTCCCTCTTTGGTTTTTATGGATGTCAGTTAAATGAATTGCCAGATGAGCAGAACATAGCAAATTTGCACATGTGCTATGTTTTGCATATTGTCAGAACTTGCTGATGTATGGTCTTAGTAGAATGACAATTTTTAATCAAACTTCAGAGGGCAAAGTGAATTGCACCAATTTTAGCCAACCAATAATGACCTGCAAGATTGGTAGAGAAATGCAGGAGGAAAAGAATCTATTGCTACATGCGTTAAAGTAGCAAGTGACTCCAATAGAATTCTTAGCTTCATATCCTGAACATTTTGGTACAGCAGCCAGGTCTGTACTTGCCAACAGAGGAAACTTTTGCATATAGGAGATATAGGGAAACTTGTTCTCTTAGCCTTTGGGAAGAGAGGCAACCCTTGGAGGTGCAACAGGATTTTTAAAGATCACATTACACCCTTTACGCAAAACATACTGAATATTTTAAAGAAGCAATATCAAATTTGAACTTCCAGCCCTAACATGTCAATACATAACTCCTAATCACAGAATAACTTGCATCCCAGCTGAAGGAGCTGGGTGATTCAAATCTAAAGGAATCAAATTACACTGCTCTACAGCCAAAATGCTTCTGAAATAAATGTAGTCAAACTTTACTAATTCTGGGTCACTGAGAACGAAAATGATGCTTAAAATTGTTGATTGGCTCTAGTTTTCAAGATATGCTATTGGGTATATACGACCCTTGACTTGGGAATGGCGGAGGATAAGTGAGTTATAAAGGGAAGGGATCTCAATTTAAACCAGAAATGACAAATACATCTTTGACTGGATCGATGAATAAATCTATGACTGGGTTTGGACAGTACTTGCTTTTTAGGCAAAACAATGAATGATGCAATCTGAAGCTGGTATTGCATCATACATGATATGAATTGCATCATGTTATTCCTAGAAGTCATGGATGATGCAATCATAATGAAGCTTACATCACTCTGCTGAACAAATTGCCCTATATCAGCTCTAGAAATCATACAGTGTCGCTCTCTTATTTGTCAGTGTTTGATTTTGCAAAGGACACATTTCTGTTTAGCCAAAGTGAGCAGAGATGCCTCAGATTTGTGTGAACAGTGCAGATAACTTCTGCTATGTTTGTGGTGAAGTGACTTTTGCATCACAAAAGCGCAGTATAACCACTATGGTTAAGAAAGCCTATCACCTTTATTTTGGCTGCAAAATTGGAGATCAGGACAAGAGGTGGGCCCCACACATATGCTGCAACACTTGTGCAACAAATCTTCGCCAGTGGTTGAACAGGAAAAGGAAATCTATGCCTTTGCAGTGCCAATGATTTGGAGAGAGCCAACAGATCATACCAGCAATTGTTACTTCTGCATGGTGCCTCCAGTTGGGAAAGGTGTGTCAAAGAAGAAAAAGTGGACTGTGCATTATCCAAACATTCCATCAGCTATACGCCCAGTACCCCACGGAGAAGGACTGCCGGTTCCTGATGCACCAGAATCATTCTCACTTGAGTCAGACGAGGAAGAGGATGAAACTTCTGGTCCTGAACCATCAATGTCACAGGACCCACATTTTCTCCTCCTCCTTCTCTGAACCACACCTCATAACACAAGGTGAACTGAATGACCTTGTCAGGGATTTGGAACTACCCAAGAGTAAGGCAGAGCTGTTGGGCTCCAGACTACAGCAGTGGAATCTCCTGGCAGGTGATGTTAGGGTTTCCATGTTCCGTGACCGTCAAAAGGATCTTGTCCCATTCTTCTTCATGGAAGGTGATCTTGTAGCCTGCAACAACATCGATGGTGTGATGGCAGCCCTCAACATCGTTCACGATCCAGATGAGTGGAGACTGTTCATTGATTCATCAAAGACGAGCATTAAAGCTGTTTTGCTGCATAATGGCAGTGTTTTGCCATCAATTCCAGTTGGTCACGCAGTCCATATGAAGGAAACCTATGACAACATGAAACAACTTTTGAGGTGCATAAACTATGATGAACATCAGTGGCAGCTTTGTGGCGATTTGAAGGTTGTTGCTCTCTTGCTTGGTCTGCAGACTGGATACACAAAGTACTGCTGTTTTCTCTGCGAATGGGCTAGTCGTGCAAGAGATTCCCACTACATCAAGATAGATTGGCCACTCCGACAGTCATCGGAGCCTGGGAGGAAAAGTGTTCAGCATCCACCACTTGTTGAATCAAGGAAGATTGTGTTACCACCCTTACACATCAAGCTGGGTCTGATGAAGAACTTTGTCAAGGCCATGGACAAAACACAAGCAGCTTTCAAGTACCTCCGTGGAAAATTTCCAAGGTTAAGTGAAGCTAAGATAAAGGAAGGTGTCTTTGTTGGTCCTCAGATTTGTGAACTTCTTCGAGATGATGCATTTGACCACACTGCGTGGCAAGGAAAAGACGGCATGGAAAGCTTTCCAGTTAGTGGCAATAAATTTTCTCGGAAACAAGGCAGACAACTACAGGTTGTTGGTGGAAAACCTCCTCAAGGCATACAAAAGCCTTGGTTGCAACATGTCACTAAAGATACATTTTTGCACTCTCATCTAGATTTTCTTCCACCGAACTGGAGCAGTGAGCGACGAGCACGGCGAGCGATTTCACCAGAACATTGCAACAATGGAGAAACGCTATCAGGGCAAATGGAGCCCATCAATGCTTGCAGACTATTGCTGGACAGTGACAAGAGATGCTCCATTTAATGAATACAAGAGACAAGCCAAGAAGCGCCGAGTAGACACTGCATAGGACTAAACTATGTACATAATAGTTTTTTGCCTTTTGTTTCATAATAAATTTTATTTATATAACACTTTTGCTGATTTTTAAAGTGTTACATAAACAGGACAGGTGAAATATTATCATGTAAAGCAACCATAAACACATGAAAAGACCTAGGTTTACAATTTATGATTAAAACTCTACTATCTACACAATATACATAGATGTAAAATGTAAAAACTTAAATATCTTGGAAACAGTAGCCAATCAGTTGTTTTAATTGTCATATTTGAATTCAGCACATCAAAATACATAATAAATAGCACATTTTATCTCTGAAGCAGACGACTTCTAAAAAATTGTAGACCAGTGTTATTTGATTGAGAAGGAATGTGGACACAGACTTTCAACTGCCTTTGTGAGCTGGCAAGAAATTTCCTCCTAAACCACAGGGCCATATTCCAGTGTCTGTTAAAGGTGATGCGTTTTAAGGCCAGATGAACTGACCAGTGGAAGATTCTGTTCCCCCAGTTGTAAATTAATCCTAAGGTGTTGTCAGGCTGCAATAGTGACTGTTCCAGACATTGCAAACAACTTCCTGTGCCTGTGTAACTTTGAGCAAGTCACTTAACATCTCTGTGCTGCCTTGGTAACATGGAGATACCTTCAGTTGGCGCAGCTGAATCCATCAATTATTATAAAGAATGCATACAGTACATTCGGGGAAGGGGGGAGCATAAAAAATAAATAAAATGTCCATAGTACTCAAGAACTAACTACTATTTAACTGCTTTAAAACACCCATCTGGAAAGTCCAGTTCTATAATTCTGTCAGAAATCTTCGGAGGTAGAAGCTGACTGAAGTGACAATGAAGCACTAGCAGGACAGGACAATCCCCTCATGAACTCACTCCTGAAATGAAAAAGTAGGTCTTGCCTTGATTTCAACTGCTGTCAAGGGCTTTAGACTGCCATCCTCCCAGCTTTTATTCATGGTATTTTATTTCTTGGTACAGCTGGGAAAGTTGCTACTCACTGACAGTCAAGTCTAATACTGAGACTACCGAGTGAAATGATTGACACTCTTAAATGGTAAACAGAGACTTTTCATCCAGCAAGTGTTTCTGCTGCTGCTGCTAGAGATGCTGATAAAGCTTCTGACACAGATAGTAATGTGTAATGTCAGCTCCAGATAAGGAGGTTACAACATTGTGAAAAGGAATCCTCTTAACATGAATCCCATGGCACCAAAGCAGCATTTATCAGTGCAGACCTTCCTGACTTTCAGGGAGCTGACTGACTCAGCTGCTGGAAATGGCATCAATAACTTATTGCCAGGAGGAACCGGGAAAAGAGGGAAAACTTCTAATATGTACTTACTGTTTAGATTTAGGGTTTGGGTTTTTTTTTACTATTCATTCAGAGATCTTATGGATGAAAGATTACCTTTGAGATACAGTTCTACAATGAAAATTGACTTAAGGAAATCATTTCACTCAGTTTCTTCTGTATGCAGTTTTATAAAGCCTTCCTTCAGTTGATTATACTAGTTTTGGCATTGGTTTATTAAACTACTGCTATTGCTAATCGATTAAGCTCCTAGAGCCAATATGATCTGGGTGCTTGAGTTCTGTGTTGGGTTTACTCAGGCTTAGGTCAGAATAACATGCTCTTCATAGAGTGACACTTTTTAAACAGTGTCATCCACATATAAAGATAGACTGCCTTTCACCAAAAGAATAATTTCATCTTAACGTCCAATGAATGGAAGTGAAATTGTACTCAAGTTATGTTATTCTGAAAATCATTAATACCCTAGAATCCCAAACACACTATTGTAAGTGGAGGAAATGTGTCTTCCAAGGTTTACCTTTGAGGACATTTCCACTGCTCAGTTGGAAACTTCTGAAAATAGGTGCTTTTAGTGGAAGTATTCACACAATCCTAGACAGTAGCACAAATGGAATTGCTATAATACCATATTTTTGTGAAGAAGCTGGCTTGTAGCTCTCCATAACACTGACTCTTAATGATAGCTGATGTCTGGAAGGTATTAGAGTGTGGTTGTAATAATCACTATAAACGCAACAGTTCGTGCCAACTAAACTGCATATCTATTTTTCATCTGTCCTTAAACTAATTTGTTCCACATACGAATATATCATCCTCATCAATTTCAAATGCTTCCTTTGGCTATGCAGGTCATTAAGGAATATACATTATGTATGAGTCAAACAGAGCAAACTTACAAAAATGACTTTTGTTAAGAGTGTAAGAGAGCTGCTTTTTTTGTGTGCACAAGTTATTCTAATCAAAATCCAAATAATGGCAATTACTCTGTATATGGTGTGCCTTGAACAATTATAGTTGTGCTGTAGTTCTACACTAAGTACTGAATATAGTAGTGAATCTGATTTTAAACTTTAAATACAATTGATCAACAGTCTCTCTCCCTCGTTGTCATCCATAAAGTTTTATTCGAGTCAGATCGTAGCATTATAAACCTTCTCAGTCATGTTCAGGACAGACAATGAAGGCTTCATTTTCAAAGCAATGCCATGTAGCCCTTGGCCCATAAAACCTGGCACACTGTGGCCATGGACACTTCAAATTCCTTCAGTGCTTCTGGGGAATTCCCCCTACAGACCCAGACCTGTGTGTGCTTGGTACTCTACACAAAATGGGGCACTGAGGTCCTGATATAGTTTGGGGCTGAATTCCAATGCAATAGAAATATTCCACAAATTATATCAATAAGATAGTAACTTCATGCAGGAAAGGAGGAATTCTAAAGAGCTAGGGATGTATGGTGACAATGTACAACTTGACACAAAGTCTCAAATATAAATAAGACTGAATAGCAAAATGGAATGTTATAGGGAACATTTCTCTGTGGTTGCTAGTCTTAACCTGGAACAGGATAGTAAAGATCAAAAGTTGCTGCAATCTGATCACTATCTGAGAGCCAATATGACACTGCCTCAGTTACCCTTGTGGGACCAAATGAAAAATACCCCCCCCCCAAACAAATCCATCCTTTAACCTTTAGAGCTGGCCACCTCAAATTTAAGGGACCTAGGCAAAATTTGCACTACTTCTGCCTGTAGTGTACTTGTTCAGAGCTAGGTTGAAAGATAAAATGGGCCTGAGGAGATAATGCACGTTAATTCCACCGCCTATGCAAATCACAGGACTAGTGCTTTTCCCATCATCCACTCACAAACAAGTTGATAGGGAAATACAGGAGTCATCAGTTAGCAGAGCTGGCTAGGCTCAAGAGAGTGGGGAAGTAAGATGTGCCCTAAAGAGAGGAAAACAGGAAATTCCTGCCAGCATAGCAGAGGGAGTGTATTTTGGGAGCAGCACCACTTGGACTGATGTGAATTCATGTTACCTCTTACACACAGCTAGATGCAAAGAGCACAGCCTGTAATTGAGTGAACAAAACAAAGGATTTCCATCCTCAAGGCTGGTAGCCTGTTTTCCTTCACCGATATTGAATTGAATAGAAGAAAGTGATTAAATTAGAAAAAATGGACAAAAGTTTGGGGGAAGGGGGATGATGCAGGTCTCCTAAAACAACACACACAACATTATGTATTTTACACAAGCTTCTTAATTTCAATTTATGTCTTATAATTACAGTAGGCACACACTTGGAAAGAGACACCAATAATTCTTTATCTGGTATTGAAAAATCCAGGGTGTTTTCCTTTGTTCCAGTGGTCATTACTGCAAGAATCCTTTAAAAAGTGATGTGAATACAAGCTACCAAATTACACATAGCATGCATTTTCTTAGTAGTAACATCATTTGCCATTGCAAATGCCTCCTGGGGATTTTGTAGCAGTTGGTAAGGATACAAACCTAATGCTTGTAGATTTAATTATACAAATACTGTATACATTTCAATATATAATGTGGGAATCCTCGTTCTTCAGCAGCACATACTTTTCCTAATAGTAATGCAGTTACTTTGGATACTGACTTTACACCTGAGTTGTCTTGACAAAAAACAATTCTAAAATTCATTGGAATAAATTGAGCTAACTATAAATACTGCTTCCAGATAATTTATCCTGTAATAATAATCACAGATAACTTAGTCTCAGGACCTGCAATTCGGAGGGACTACCTCCAAGAATAAAAGTATTGAATACGTGCATGGGTAATTGCGTGTGGGAGGGTCTTAGGAAAAGTCCCTTCCATATGTTATAGATGCAGGACTACCCTCAAGTGGTTATACAATGGCACAAATCCATTGATAGAATCTTCTCCAACTAAAGATCAGGGCCAAAAGTTATCAGAATGATGGG
Organism: Rafetus swinhoei; assembly: GCA_019425775.1. NCBI lineage: Eukaryota > Metazoa > Chordata > Testudines > Trionychidae > Rafetus > Rafetus swinhoei. The sequence continues at coordinate 179,409,237 of CM033437.1, read as the reverse complement.
CAAAGTATCATCCCCATTGAAAACACATAGATAGATTTAGATATCCCAGGCACTCTACTGTTCTTGTCCAGATGCCTAAAGTACTTGTGAAGTCATAAGTAAAAATATTCAGTTTAGATTTGGCTGAGGTTTGTCTCTTCGTTTAAGCATTCACAAAAGTGTCCCCATTTTATATCAGCTAACATGAAACCCTTTATTTCTGTTTCTGAGCATGATACATATAGTCAAACCATTTTCACTGGGTAATTCTTCCCTTCTACCCTTTCTTACATTCCTCTCTAGCATTCTCCCCTACCCCCCAACCCCCAAATTGCTAACACAAGTCTAGCAGAGACTGTATGGCCAAGGAAGGGTGTGAAGTATTCTATGGTCCACACTGAATAGTGGAATATCTGCTCATTATGAGTTTATGGACTATGATGTCATGCTGATTTCAGAAAGAGGTAAAAGCTGCCAAGGATCAATTCTAATTAAAAGAAAAATGACAGGGAAAGCAGAAGAGAATGGGATTTGTTGTTTCAAAGGCAGGTGAGTATGCACACGTGATCAGCAGTAGATATTTTCAGATATGCAATGCTGCATGTCTGAGATTAGACTAGCATCTGCTTGAATAATAAAACCTGGTTTCGCTGTTTGAATACCATTTGTTCCTTTTGCTTAAAAATCAAAATATACTTAACATAATATCCATTTTTTCCACCTTAACAATTTAATTAGGAAAGTGATACACAACGGCATTAGCCTGGAGTGGAAGATGGTCAAATCAGCCATTGACTTTAATATTTCATTATTCTGAAAATTAACAGTGATTATCTTCATTATTTCAAGTCATGCACAGTAGCAAGTACACTTCAGAGTGGCATACATGATAAAGTTTTCAATTTACTGAACTATTTAATGTCACAAATATATTTACATTCTAATCCAAACACAAATGAGACCAGAGTTTATGCTGCCTCCAGATGTGTGATTTTACCCCATCACGATTTAAAAATTATGACCAAGGCAGCCTGGCTGTGCACAGACTAAGCATACATTAATCCTCTTCAATAGACTGGTGGCCTATATTTTGATTTCACTGTCCATGTGGGATGTATTTGATTTGCATAGAAGTCCCTGATGTTAACATCAGGAAGCTTAGATCTGTCATGAGGCTTCTAATTTGCCATAAAAATAATCTAACAGTTGGAATCAAGTATACTACATTACAACAAGATGATGAAAGAGGCCCTTGCAGTACCTTATGCTTATTTTAGGGCCCTATAAAGCAAATGGGAAAAACCCACACAAAACCTCGCTATCTTAGCTCACTTAGAAGTTACTTGGCTTGTGGGCATAAGAAATGCTAGCATATTGATTTATTTTACTAGACTAGAAAAGAAACATATGTTGCCAGAATCCCAGTGATTTTTGCCCTGGTTCAAGACTACTCAACCGGTTTCACAACCCACATATCATAAGTAAGATTGCCAACTTTCTGACTGCACAAAAAAAAAGAACATCCTTTTTGTGCACTCTGCCCTGCTCCTTCCTCCAAAGCTCTACCTTTGCTCACTCCATCTCCTCACTCCCTCATTTTCAATAGACTGGGACAAGGGGTTAGAGTGCAGGCTCTAGGCAGGGCTGAGGATGAGGGACTTGGAATATGGGAAAGGAGTCTGGGCTGGGGCAACAGGTTCGGGTATGGGAAGAGTGAGGGCTCCAGGTAATGCTTACCTTAGGCAGCTCTTGGGAAGAGGCCACATGTCCCTCTGACTCCTAGGACGAAGTACAACCAAGCGGCATTGTGAGTTGCCCCCATTTACAGGTGCCACCCCCTCTGTTCCCATTGACCATGGTTCTGGGCCAAGTGGAGCTGTGGAACCAGTGCTTGGTCAGTGCACAGAGCCCCCCTCGCTGCCCTTCTGACTGGCCATTTCAGTTCTGGAAACCTTCATTATAAGCACAAGCAACATACGTTTGCACACACACACCCCAGTGCTACTGTGGACTATGGTACACTTTGAAGGAGGGCAGAAAAAAGGCCAGTTGTGTTCACTACCTCTGTGATATGGTCCATATTCTTCTACACACAACCTTTTCCCTCACAAATTATCCTAAGTGGTAGCATAAGTCTCCAGCACTGGCCAAAAGGGACCTCAAGAAATTGAAAATAGAATAGTCCTAATAATATTAATTCACAGGAAACAACCCCCAAACAGAGTTAAAAAGGGGTCACTGGCAACACTATATTTACAATTTCTTCAGAGCTTAATATTTGCTAATTATGTGACATCAGAACTGAAAGTGAAGTCATTTTATGTACACTAAATTCCCCTTGCATCTTGTTACCTACCAGCCCTGTGCTCTTGGGGAGCCAGGAAGTGACATCCCCCCCTTCCCCTAGGCCTCTGCTAGAATCAGACAGAGCAATGAAAAGGCCAGGGAAGACACACCTAAACTAATTAAGGAATCACCCCAGCCTCATCTGCATTGAAGATAGAATAGAGGGACATCTCATTAGCATACAGAATGGAGATTAGCTCTTCCAAGGCAGGAACCGCAGTGAACTATGGGATACCGACAGCAGAGAAGCACTGCCTGATGGGAAATCTCTGCTCCAGATGCTAATGAACCCAGGCCTGCACACACCCAAATTAGACATTATCAGGCCAATTCTAGTAACGATCCTATTGACATCTAAAATACTGAAAGTTGCATTGTGAGCTCGTTCAAGGAACATCACCCATAACCAGAGGTGATCAGCCTCTATTGTCTCTCCACTTTCTCTTTGAACGATTGTCCTATCCCTATAAAAACTCCTATCCGTGCCCCAAGAAAAACCGTTCTGATACCTGTATTTAAACTGCATCAGTTCCACTGAGACTTCATCATCTCCTATCTGATCGTGCTGGGGACTCTGCTCTGCTTGTCTCCTGCCCCATGGACCCCCAGCTCTCATCACCATCTGGGAATCCTGATCAGTGCAAGCTCCACAGAGTGGTGAGATCTCTCTTTCTCTCTCTCTCTCTCCTTCCTCCCCCCCAGCTACCTATCTCTAAGCCTAGCCTCCTGACTCTGCCCTATGTAAAATGTTATATGGTTAGCTAGCCCTAACATTTGTAATCAGTTCCAATTTAGATTTAATATTGTAACTGTTTTGTGTGTTTGGCTCCCTATATATATAATAAATAACTTTCATTGTTAAACTGGTTGCTTCTCTCTCTTTCTCTCTCTTTCGCTCACTCTTCCTCAAGGGGTGTTGTTTTGGCTTCCCCATTCGCTCTGCAACAACACTTCTTGTACCCAAGCTAAAGATCCCTGTAGTGCCCAAAATCCTGTGGGATTTGCTCATTGTGTGGTTTACCACTGAATGATTGTGGTGTGAAAGTGGGGATAGGGGATGCTGAACCTGGGGGCACATGAGGATGGCAGCTTAAAGTCCTGTTTAATCCAGCCCACTGAGTCCAAAGGCACATGAGGGTGCAGTGTGTCACTGCTGTTAAACCCAGCCTGCTGAGTCCAGGGACATATGAGGGGTCAGCTTGTGAGTGCTGATTATCCAGTCCTTTCAGATGTGCTCTGTTAATGGGTGTGAGTGTTGTGTGTTGCGCTAAGGTGGGAAGAACCCCATCCTGAGGAACCTAGTTCCTGCAGAAGAGCTCCAGTGGGACGGGGAATTGACAGCAGGGAGAGAATTCAGCTCCATATGAGAGCACAAGTAAGCACAAGCAGCACACTGATAGAATTGATAACCTTCCCCTAGTCCCATAAGAATAACCCTAATAAATGAGCATACCCTAGAGTATTGGGCAAATCTGGTAATCTTCCTTCTCACCACATAATCTACTCCTTCCCCCTTCCAACATGGTAATCCCTTCCTCAGTTTCCTTTACACCTTTACTCATGCTCAGTAGCTAATTCATTTTCTTAACAAAGGGAGGTTTTACCACCAATGCCAGTGAACAACAAAAGCTGTCAGAATTCTAAAGGTTTGCTGCTATAGATCCAGCTACAGTTGAAATGGAATTCTTGTCTCCCTTCCTACAGCTTAGGCTCTGCCTCTTCCATTATACAACTTCGTTATTGTTCAGAAAGAGTGACGAGTAAAATACAGATAGATGAATTACATCCCTGATGTGCATGTGTAAGTCACTGGGGAATCATGACTACTCTACTTGTTTTATTACACACACGTGTGAGTTTTGGCTTGCTTGTTAAAGAAGCAGGATAAGGTTAAACACAGGAGTTCTGAGAATGCTTAAATTCATCTCACAACATGGACGCACTCAGGTGGTGTAAATTGACTCAATTCCACTAAAGTCAACAGATCTATGTTGATTTATGCCAGTGGAAGATCTGGCCCTCAATATTCTCTACTGCCACTGCTAATCACTGGAAAGTAAGCGTGTGATAAAATTTTTAAACACAAGTTTATAAGCAGCCTAACAACATTTTTGAAAAGGAAATGCCTAGTAATTTAGAGAATGTGTAAAGATTTGAAAAAAGTTACAAGGAAATACTATTTCTCTAAAGCAAAAGGCCAATGACATCATGATGTCTGAAAAGGTTCATAGAAAAAGGAGAGAGATTACAGTAAGAATGGCACTTTTTTTTCCCCCAAAAGAGAAACGGGTGCTCAGTTCATTTTTGAGTTTCTCGTTTTATTTAACTATGCTAGACTAATTTATTAAAACAATTGTAATAAATGCCAGACATGTCTGTCAGAGTAGTAAACCACTTCTTGGGTAAGACAATTGCTTTTGTCTATCACCTTCTCTTTCTCTACCATTAGTTTCTGATGATGCATGAAGGATATTTATCTTTCAATGAATGTGTGCAATTCATCTTAAGAAAAAAAGAATCATTTTGATTATGAAACCATTTACTTGATCATTTATCCATTCCATATGTACAAAATTCCCTGAATTCAAAGTTCATAGGGAAAAAACATAATTTTAAAAAGCCAACATTATTTCATGTCTCTCCTTGCGGTGTTTCCTTTAGAATAGTACATTGACTACTAAGCAGTGTAGCTGCATCTTGCAAGATTGCTTTTTTCATCTCCCTTAATGTTTTAGTAATGTTTTCAATCCAAATTTTACTAAAGTATGAAAAAAGTTTGAAAGAAATTATAGCTGTGCACCCTATGTATCATTTCATAACACTTTTTTTCAGAAGCTTCCATGACGTTAGGATTTCATTGTAGAATTGTTACAATATCTGTTGTCCTTTGTGTTGTTCAAACCTATGGTCACAGTAGCTTTCACTAGCCTTTGAATACTTGGATATGTAGCTCTTGCATTATTCCTTTCTCCGTGTATTTTGTATTTGTAATAACTGCCTCAAATTTGCATCCAGACCAGATTATTTGAAATTTTTTTTTTTTTTTGGAGTCAATCTCTGTTAAGACAGAGGAGGACTCTCCTATCTTCCAAGAATTATATAGACTAGCTATAATTTTGGAGCTTCGGGGGGTAGCCGAGGTAGTCTGTAGAGGAAAAACTTTAAAAACAACAAATAGTCTGGTAGCGCTTTATAGACTAACAAAACATGTAGATGGTATCACAAGTTTCTGTGAGCACAGCCCACTTCTTCAGATGACTGGAGTTTTGAGTTTAGGATGTCCAGGCCCAAAATAAACAGGGGAGAGGAAGAAAGGGGGAAAAAATGGAAGGGGGCAGGAAACAACAAGCAGAGGGTATGTAAATAGCAAGGGGAGGGATAGCTCAGTGGTTTGAGCATTGGCCTGCTAAACCCAGCATTGTGAGTTCAATCCTTGAGGGGGCCATTGAGGGATTTGGTGCAAAATCTGTCAGGGATGGTACTTGGTGCTGCTGTGAAGGCAGGGGACTGGACTCGATGACCTTTCAAGGTCCCTTCCAGTTCTAGGAGATAGGCAATGTCCATAAGGGAAAACCAAATAGGCACCTCAACTCTAAGGGTAAGGGAGGCTACACCCCCAGTAGCCTGGTGGGCATGCTCCAGCTGCGCTGAGATAATGTGGATAAATCTCTGTTACATTTCCATATATCATTCTTATATAACTTTGTATTAAGAGAAACTTTGTAAGTCCTTTTACATATACAGATCTTGTCCTTTTAGATACATCTTTATGTTAAGCCTTCTTATAGAATCCCTTGTATTAAGAGAAACCTTGTATCCAGTCTTTTCCATAGAAACCTTGTATCAAGCTCTTTATGTTATAGGTCTTAGGGATAGTTAAGGTAAAGAAAAATGTCTTTTGCTAGGAGTAGAATAGATCTCTCTCCTTTCTTTGATTGTTCTGTTTAAATGAGGTGTGAATGGAGAATAAAAGGTGAGCACCTCCAGCAGCAGTTGCAAGTGTGGAGAGGGGCTGGGAGCCAGATCCTAGACAATACCTGTGAAGTGAGTTCCTTGAAAAGAAGATTGGACATACAGACTGCCTTGGGAGTCAAGCAGCAAGTGCCTGCCCTTGAAAGAATTCTCTTTGAAGCAGCATTAAAAAAGGCAAGGTGATGACTAACTGGCTGCATGAGAGGGATAAATATGAGGCATCTTGCAGAGGGACCCCGGGTTTTCGTCTTGTCAACATGGGAGCATCGATCTGGATTGGCAGAAGCCTGGCTCCACCCCTTCCCCATCTAACTCACCTGGCCAATGTAGGTAGGAGGAGCAACTATTGGTAACAATAAGACGGAGTGTGCTTGTGTGTGTGCCCACGCATGAGTGTAATGTATCATATGCATATGATAAAGTATTGATTGATCTATGTATGTTCAATAAATGTGGCATGTTGCCTTATCCCCCTGAAAAAGATCCCGGGTGCTTATTTTAAGCACAACTATAAAAGAGGGCTACACAGGGCAGTTGGGGCAGACAGCCGGAGGGGAAGGAGCTCAGCTAGAGCACTGCCGCAACCGCAGCAGCCGTAGCCTCAGCAACAGCCCAGCTCAGGAAGACTGCCACAAGGCCCTGACTCGCCGAGCCAGGCCCCAAGACTGGAACAATGCCCAGGGACAGAAGGAAGGAACTGAGGTCGGGGAATTGACCTCCGGGAGCTCAGTGCTCTTAGGGTGGATAGCGTGCGCTATCGCTGCCAACAGAGCCTTGGGCTGGGACCCGGTGGAGAGGGAGGGCCCGGGTCTCCCTACTGCCCCCACCCCAAAGCAACCCAGCTTCCAGTCTTTTCGGGAGGCCTATCTGGGAACCAGGCCTTCAAGGCTGTCCATACCCTGAGGGAGGAGAGCTGTGTTTGGGACTAGGCCCGAGAGGCTGTATTGACCCTAATAGGGGGTGAATTTGATTTGGGCACAAAGCCCGAAAGGCTGAGCCAGCCCTGACGTTAGTGGCTGTACCCCACGGGGAATGATGAGGGATGCCCCTGGCACCAGGAGACCCCGTGACACTGCAACATCATCCTGTAAAGCAGAAAAGGGTGCCTGAGAAGACAAGGCTGCTGCTACAAAGTATAGTAGTCATGACAAATTCAGAAGGTGAGTAATTGTGCAGAGTATTTGAGGGAATCTCCAGGGAGTTGAGGCAATTCCATACACCCCAAAATTAAGAACAAGTGTTCTTTCAAGCTAAAAGCCACCTGTGGAAGCCTCTCCCTCCCTGTGATAAGAGAACTGATGTGGAGGAGACAATAGGAGAGGACAGCACGACAGATATGAAATTAGCCAGGAACACAAAGCTGTGGCTATGTGGAAAGGGATATGATCTATACCTTCCTTCCACAAGGGATTTAGTGTGAAACTGGTTGAGTGGGGGAAAGGATACCAGGCCTAGGTCTGGCTAGTGTATATCTGATTCACTTACCTCAAACTGTAGACAAGGAAAAAACTATAATACTCATGATCACAGAAGATCCATAGTAATATTGCTGCACAAGGAAATGCATTTTTAATAAAAAGTGAACAGAAAACACAGGATGTAAATAAGACTAACTTGGAAATTGTTTGCTACATGATACAAATTACCATGTTAGTACAGATTTTTTGAATGAAACCTTAAAACAAGTATTGAAAGAGGGACTTCATTTTCAGTTGAACAGTTTTCAACAGTTTCTTTAAATTGCTCACCCTTTGCTACAGTGAAAAATGGAAACATGGAAAAGTAATTGCTCTTTGCATCTGAACAGCTCCTATTTCTTTGGTTCCCAGAAGATTATTTATAGAAAGACTATTTTATAACAGTAACACCATATGCTATAATGTGAACCAACTGCACGCATTTGCAGAGTTCGGACATAGGTGCCACACTGGTTTTTTTAAACAATTAAATAATCATTTATAGAAAAAAACCTGTCAGATACATAGATCTAACTGGCATTTGAGCACATGGATTTCTTGCTTACTTGAGAACATATCTATCAATTTATTAAGAAATAACCTGCAGCCTTGAGTTCTCTTAAAACTGCCTAATGTGTTGGCAAACTACTTGAAAGGGTTCAGTAAGAATTTATAAGTGTAGCTTGGAAACTTTTTTTCTGGCCCAACAAAGAGGATACTGTTTCCTCTCTGAACATATATCTCTATTATAGTTCAACACAGTAATGGGTAGGTTTGCCAAAAATCACAGTTTTTAATGGCCTTTGGCAAAACTATAGAATTGTCATTGCCTTCTTACAGTGTACTGAATTTCTGCTGTTAAAAATTCTCTTAATGTGCTGGGAAGTGTCAAATGTTTCTGGCCTTGAAAAAACAATTTGTGCATTGACTAGAAAGTATAGACTTGTCTAATAACCACATTCCCTCTTCTGTACAGAAGAGTAAATGGCACTGAAGCTAAAATGTCTAATTAATTTCTGATGATTTTCAGCCCTGACATAAAAATGTCAGTAGGCTTGGGTAAATTCTAAAAAGAGCAAGTCATATAAATGCCATAAAATGTGCTGAAATTGCCTGAATGTTATTCTGAACAATACTAAGCATCTGATATTTCGAGAATTTTAGAGTATGGACTTGACCTCAGACATAAGTGTATGCATGGCTGCATGTACAAGATCAGCTAAGATCAGGTTCAAGATATTAATACACAGTGCACGTATGTAACTACAAAAGGTAGTAAGTAGTATAATGCATGTTATTGAAAGTTATTACATTTCAGGCAAACCAGTTTCAAGATGCAAAAACTATGGCTACAGATATGAATGTGTACACACACACACACAAGCAGGTGAAGCCTTCCTTCATTTGAATGTGATGTTTCACTGGTATATCAAGATAAATATTTTCTGCTAATAAAAAAAGTGATTCTTTGCTAGATTGCTAAATTGGATCCTCTGCATTTTCCCCTACAGGCAACCCACGATTTACAACTGCTCGACTTACAACCCCCCGCATTTACAACCATTTTTTTCATGCAAAATAGCTCCTAAAACCCCCAAATTTACCTCCGCAGCTTGTATTTACGACAGCGTACGATGCAGACTCCACACATCATCCCAAAATAGGAAAAGCGCAAGGTCAGACTTACCAGTGTGCAGCTGCTGCTTGACCTGCACGCATCTCCGCCACATCGGTCTTCACTTTTTAGTTATTTTTGTGCATTATTTGAACTATTTAGTTTAGTTTTCCTCCATTTCTATAGTCAATTTTGGTATTTTTAGGGTATGAAATGGGTTTCCAGGAACGGAACCGCGATTTATAACATTGTGCCTATGGGAAATAAGGGTTCGATTTATGACGGCTTGACTTACAATGGTTCTCCAAGAACCAATTTGGCCGTAAATGCGGGAGTTGCCTGTTCTGCACTTATTGTCTCACTCGCAGACCCACATTAGGGGTGAATACTCTGATGAGAACAAGAAAACATACAATTCATGGTGAAAAAATATGAAATTTTTCTATTCTTCAGCATTAAATCTTTAGTATCTGGAAGTATTACCATTGACTTCAGCAGAGCCAGGATTTTGCGCCTCACATTGAAAATATGGGTTGTTCCTTTTCCTTGAATTTTTTCACTACAGTTCAAATCCTGTAGCCCTCATGCACATGAGTGGTGCCAATGATTTCAAAGGGAAGTTGCATTTGTAAAGACTAAATAGCTTGAGTACTATTTTCAGGATTATGTTATGTTTTCCAAAGAACCATATTGCTGTGTGTCAATAATTTTGAGGTATTTTTAACAAATTCAGAGCCTTGGAGCAGTTACTTTTCTAAAATTACTCAATCTCTCTAAGAATACTGATACTTAAATAAAATATTTTAAAGTTACATAGCAACAGACAAGAATTGACCCACTGTTCATCTGATTTGCCACTGTCTAGTAGACAGGACAACAACAGCTGCAGTCTTAGGTAGCCACATAAAATAACCTTCGGTAGGATGTTTCAAACTTCAGATTTTGTGAAAACAGCTGATAAAAAATTATTCTAAAAGGAGGACAATATATTCAAAGGTGAAAAGGGAAAAACTTGAACAAAAGCATCCACCTTCTTTTGCCCTTTCCTCCCACCTTATTAATTCAGAACTTTGTGTGAAAGCTATGGCAGTAATTAGCCTTGACATGGACCAGTGCCTGCGACTTTTCTATCAAGTTTCTTTCCTGTTTATGTTTGAGTTACTCAGAGGCTGCCTCTGTGCGCCCTTTGGACTCTACAAACGTGGCTCCCACCACTCCCATGGTACACAGAACATAATCTTAGCTGACTGGGTCCTGTTTTACATCATATTTCCCTATTTCAACTGTGGATTCTTAAAGCAATGCAGAAAGATTACTGCTTTAAAAAATCCAAGTTTCATAGTAAAAATGCTTCATTTGCATTAGAAATGTTGCTTTGATTAAAGGCTTGTTTGTACTCCAAGAGTCTAAAGTTTGGTCTAGCATATCTGAGAGGAGGAGGGTGATAGGAGTTGAATTCTGATCTGGACAGTTTTAATTGATAGCATGGTTTTCCAATTAGCAACTCTGTCTCCAACTTTGACATTAGGAATTGCTATATTGTGTCAGGCCCAAGTTCCAGTTGGTTCAGTACCCTGTCTCAAAGAATGGCCAGAATCTAATGTTTCAGAAGAGGGGTTCAAGGGATCACTCCTGGGATAGGATAATTAGCTCCCAAGGAATTTTTTTCTTCTTCCTAATCTCCACTCATTAGTTGTTGAATTACACCCTGAAGAATGAGTGTTTAAAAAAAAAATTAAACTCTTGAGAATTTAACCTATTCTTCTGTATCTTATTTAGTTTACAAAGCATATGATTTAGATATTGGTATAGAAAGTACGCTTATTAAGTTTGCAGATGACACCAAGCTGGGAGGGGTTGCGACTAATCTGGAGGATAGGGTCATAATTCAAAATGACCTGGACAAATTGGAGAAATGGTCTGAGGTAAATAGGATGAAGTTTAATAAAGACAAATGCAAAGTGCTCCACTTAGGAAGGAACAATCAGTTTCATACATACAGACTGGGAAGCGACTGTCTGGGAAGGAGTACGGCAGAAAGGGATCTAGGGGTTATAGTGGACCACAAGATGAATAGGAGTCAGCAGTGTGATGCTGTTGCAAAGAAAGCAAACATGATTCTGGGATGCATTAACAGGTGTGTTGTGAGCAAGACACGAGAAGTCATTCTTCCGCTCTACTCTGCGCTGGTTAGGCCTCAGTTGGAGTATTGTGTCCAGTTCTGGGCACCGCATTTCAAGAAAGATGTGGAGAAATTGGAGAGAATCCAGAGAAGAGCAACAAGAATAATTAAAGGTCTAGAGAACATGACCTATGAGGGAAGACTGAAGGAATTGGGTTTGTTTAGTTTAGAAAAGAGAAGATTGAGGGGGGACATGATAGCAGTTTTCAGATATCTAAAAGGGTGTCATAAAGAGGAGGGAGAAAACTTGTTCATCTTGGCCTCTGGGGATAGAACAAGAAGCAATGGGCTTAAACTGTAGCAAGGGAGGTTTAGGTTGGACATTAGGAAAAAGTTCCTAACTGTCAGGGTAGTCAAACAGTGGAATAAATTGCCCAGGGAGGTTGTGGAATCTCCATCTCTGGAGATATTTAAGAGTAGGTTAGATAAATGTCTATCAGGGATGGTCTAGACAGTATTTGGTCCTGCCATGAGGGCAGAGGACTGGACTCGATGACCTCTCGAGGTCCCTTCCAGTCCTAGTATTCTATGATTCTATGATTCTATGCACTGCCAGAAAACAGCAGACTCTACTTTGAACTTTAGATAGTTTGAAATCAAGTACTCAAGTTCAACTACTTTTTGATGGAAAAAAATTTAGATGAAAAATTCAGAATACTTTTGAGCTGCTTTATTATTTAGCTACAGTTCCTGATTTTTATAGGTAGTGTACATTTTCTGGGCAACTTTGAGATTTCTAGTTATCTGTCTGGCCAATGTTCATCAAATGCTACTATAATGAATAGAGGAGCACCACTTGCAGAATGGAAGTTTTGGATTACAGTTTAAAGCACAACCATTTGGAGGATGCTCTAGAGAGATTTATCAGTGATCAGATTTGCTGCTGTTTTTCTTTTCTTTTGCTCTTGAATGAACTTGGCACAAGTGAAAGTGAGTGACTAGGTAGCCCTAGCTCAAATCATGAGAAGTGCAAGTCAAGTTGTTATATCAGTTTCTTTAAACATCGATCACAGTGCACTTGGATAGGATAGCAACAGCCTGCATCCCTATTTCTGTGCTTCCCTTGAGCAGGGTCTGAAAATTTGGCCAGATTTTACTCTGATTTTAGAACGTTGTTTACTTGGATATAAGATATTTAACTCATTTTCTCTTATTTTTAAATATGGACTCAAACCAATGCTTTAAAATCAATCACTTCCCCACTTCATCTTTTGTGATGGGTATTTATTTCTGATACAGTTCTTTGCTGTCCCATGAAACTTTAATTTAGGGATTAGTTGATCATACAAGAATAGAAAAAACACACGAGATTTTTTTTTCATATGATGGGATGAAAATACATTTCTATACAAGATTTAATTTTTTTTCTTCTGTATAAGGATCCCTGGAAGTATGTGGAGATTTGCTATCAGATAAGGTGTTTTTCTTCTATATGTCAGTAGTTTGAATCTAGTCTTAGCCAGTGGTGACTCAAAGACAGTCATTTAGTAGTTTGTATAAAAGAAGCTATGATTTGATTTTCAGAGGGCTTGACTTTAATACACGCTCATCACCTCTAACAATCCGGCTGTATTTGTGAATCCAGATCCATGTGTCCACTAGGAAAAAAGAATCAGTCATTTTCTTACTCACAAACCCACCACAGTTGGAACAAACTGACGTTTATCTTTCCAGCCTCAGAAAAGGTTCCAAGTACCGTAGGGATATGAAGACTGACGGCATGACAATTCCCACTTCAAAAAAAAAAGTGGTTCCTCTTGAGAGAAAGGATGACTGCTTGTGCTACAATGTGGAGAACTCTGCCTGTGTCAAAGACAGAGGGCCAGACTCTACAAAGTATACTCAGAAAAAGAGAAAGATAAGTATGGAAATATGTGTAAGAGACAGAGGGGAGGGAGAGTTGATCAATGACAAATGTGTGCTAACTGGTGACTAGTTCTTACAATTAAAAATTATTGCTATCTGTCCCTGTAACGAGACATCAACATCAATGACATTTATAGTTGAAGGGGTAATTATATTATGCACAGTGACATTATATTATCTTGGATTAGTTCATAGTTTAGTTAATTGAAATGTAATCAAAGGATAAAAGATAGCAGGAAGAGAGATCCTGAAACTCTGTCTGCTAAATATGTTCCTAAACACATTTTGATTGGATGACCTAATTGGAGACTGAACTAAGCTGCCGAGGCTACCATCTCAGTACCACCCTAAGTATCTTAATGGGTCAAAAGCCTGGCTTGAATTCTTTATTTCCCCTCGCAGAGTTATTTTTCTCTAATTCCTCTATCCTGAAGCTATTTACATAGGATTCTATAGATGAGTGTGTGCATGTGGACTCTAAAGTGAACCCCTGAGCTATAATTCTATTTGTAAGGTTCACTGATCTCAGAGCTATTCAATATAAAGGCAATTCTGGAGAACATTATGTCCATATGCTTACACACACATGCATGCCCCTCCTCCCCCTGCCCACATCCCTCTTACTATGTAGATGTTCACATAGTTTTCCATGTGGCTTGAAGAAATATGATGCATTTCTGACAACTCCTAATGGGGAACAGAACTTTAATCACAAATCATAGTCCGCAAAGGTAAAAATAAAAAAAACTAATTATTTTTTACAATGAAACATGAACAGGTTGAGTATTTTTACTAGGATGCCATTGTCAAATTTCATAACAGAATTCATTTCATAATTACACACTAGTTATTACTATTATTCTCTCATTTTATACATTATATTGTGACAATGCATGATAATGTGCCTTGGGAATGGAACATCTCTGAATATAATTAGGAGTTCAATATATAGAATGAGAGAAGTGAAAAGTAAAATTACTTTTTTATGCTTGATACTATAAATCAAATGTTATAGGATAAGGATGATACAATGAGATGCTAATATTTAAGTATGTATATGAATTTCTCTGCCATCATACCAAGGAAAACACACACACACACACATGCACACAATATTAAGGTGTCAGGGATCTTGGCATAAATCCAAATAAAAAAATCTTAACTAAACTGAGTTTGATGGTTTCAGTTTAGTTTCTGATTGATGGTCATTCACACTACAAAAAACACATGAGAATTCATCAAAAACCTGCCCAGCTAATTATTTCTGCTCAGAGGGAGTAGGGGAATGTAGCGAATATGGATATTAGGATTTATTGTAGAGAGGGAGGTCTTTTCCAGGATGGCCTAGAAGTTGTCATAAAAAATCTGCATGATAAATAACAAAGGACTCCTTAAACTTAACGACAAGGAGTCCAGTGTCACTTAAGAACTAACACATTTATTAAGGTATTAGGGCATAAGGTTTTGTGTACTACAACTCACTTCCTCAGATGCTGAAGAAAAGAGAAAAAAAAAAGGAAGAAAGGGATAGATATGGATGTGGCTCATCTACAATAGTGATGAGAAAGTGAGAATACCTGAATGGAAAATTACCTATTGTAATGCGAGAACCACTCCATGTGTTTATTTAAATCTTGGTTCAGGGTGTCAAATTTGTATATGAATTCAGGCTCAGCAGTTTCTCTTCCCAGTCTATTACTAAAGGGTCCCCTTCCCCCAAAAATGGCAACTTGCAAGTCTGAAACCATGTGTGTCCAGGGCGCTTAAAGTGTTCCTCCACTGTTTTTTGTATGTTGCTATTCTTAATGTCTGATTTTTGCCCATTTATTCTTTTGCATCAAGACAGTCTGGTTTGTCCCATGTACATAGAGGAGTACTGCTGGCCCATGATGGAATGTATTACATTAGTAGATGTGCACATAATGGGCCTTTGATGGCATAGCTGATGTAGTTAGGTCCTTTGACAGAGCTGGCTGGCAACGGGATTTGTTGCATGGGTAGGTTCCTGGATGCATAGATTGGTTCCTGAAGATGACCATTGATTGCTTCCCAGTACTTAAATAAAATTTCCCCAGGACAGGAATCCTTTGTTTAACTCTCCCCATGGAAAAATGCCAGTTTCAAGATGGATTCAAGCACCAGGCAGCATGGTTTGGAATTACAGGGAAAACAAAGCCATCTACAATGGTCTTGAGCACCCAGTCATTAAGTACCACTAATGGCTTTCACTAGAAATTCTAGATTAATAAGCAGATTTACACTTCACTTCTAACTTCACATACAAAAATGGATTCATGCAAGCAAATATAATATATACAGAGGATCACAGACTTTTGAATGATAGGTTACTTGACCTGCTTTGTGTAAACATATTTAAGTTACGCATATTCATATTCAGAAACATACTTCCATAAAAATATGGGGGCAAAACAGCAAAACTACATCAATAAAACAGTAACACTAGCTCTGCTGGAAACTCACATTGTGCTATACAAAGGGAGGCAGGCATTACAGGTTGAACCTCTAAAATCCGTGACACACTGGTCCAGCAATGTCCGACAGGAACATGGATATTGCTGGACCAGAGAGCCCCTGCTGGCCAGGTTCAGGAGCATAGCCTGGGCTAGGTTGGTGGTGGGGAGCACAGCCCCAGAGGGGTGGCACAGTGGGGAGCATAGCCCTAACCCCAGCCAGGGCTGAAGGCAGCAGGGCCAGTGGCCAGGAGCGCAGCCCCAGTTGGGGCTGGTGCGGTACAGGGAGTGCAGCTCCGGCCAAGGCTGCAGTCAACTGTCTGGGGCTGGTGCAGTATGGGTGTGGGTGGATACAGCCAGCGGGCCAGGCAGTACAGAGCCCAGCCCCAGCTGGGAACCGATTCCTACACCAGCGTAGGGTGTCTTGACCTCCCCTTGTATATAAATTCAAGCTCAGCAGTTTCTTGTCTGGCAAATTCTGTGGTTCAGGACCACTCAGGTCTTGAGGGTGCTGGACAAGGGAAATGTCACCTGCATCTGCATTTTAAAAGTGGTGAAACTGAGGTGTAGAGCAGTTGTACATTTTGCCTAAGATCATCTGACAGAGTCAGTGGAAAAATGGAATAGACCACGACACTCCTGGTTCCCAATTCCAGATTTATGTGGATAAACAACCACAGTTTCATGAGAAAGGATAATACACATAAGGAATATAAACACATGCTATGGCAACACCTATGTTCCAACAGAAGACTATGTTGACACCTATGGAGTGGTTAATCCATAGTTCAAATTCTACGATGGTCTCCAAACGTGAACCATTTTAGACTGGTGCAGAGCTGCAGAAATTCTATTGCCATTGAAATATTTCCCGGAGGGAGGAAATGTTATCACATCAGTTATTGCAGCACTGGCTGTCGTCCTAGTTTCAATATCCTCTTTGCCCCTTTTCTATAAGGGCTTAATTGAGAGATCATGTCCCTTTTGCCTGATGTTGGAAAAGTGACTAGCAGGCAAACTGATATGCATACAGGAGTTGCTGCTACTCATCCGTAAGAGCACATTTCACTAATTAATACTTCACTTTTTTTTTTAAAAGTACAAGACTATCTACTGGCAGCTTGAAATCACAAATGAAATGCAACAGCCATTCTGCACCAGCAGCACTTAACTCTGGGCTCTTTAGAGAGAGAAACAACCTATAAATGGAGTTACAAGGGGGGAAATCAGGTATAAAGGATGGAAATATTTGACTTGGAATTTGACCAGAAGTCTGGGGCTAATACTTTATTTGGCAGCAACTGCAATGGAGCTTTTTAATTAGCAGAGGATTTACCATGCTTCACATCTCATCTGGATGCTCATCTCCCCAGTGTAAATCTTACTGTGGTGCCGACAGGCAGAACCAAAACTAGAACCTCTGGAGCTTAGTGCATGAGCCTCTCAAAAGCCAGCTGGCTCTCAGATAAGACCAGAGAAATTTCTCAGAAATGTTGTTCTCTCGCTCCCTGTAGGCACT
The DNA here is from genome assembly GCA_019425775.1 of Rafetus swinhoei. NCBI lineage: Eukaryota > Metazoa > Chordata > Testudines > Trionychidae > Rafetus > Rafetus swinhoei. The sequence continues at coordinate 179,391,830 of CM033437.1, read as the reverse complement.
CCACGTGCCACTAGATGGGACAGTGAAGCACACCTAGTGGGTCTGTGGGCTACACTATGGGTATGTCTATACTGCATTCCTCTTTTGAGAGAGGAATGCAAATGCAGCCGAGTGAAATTGCAAATGAAGTGCGGATTTGAATTTCCCATGCTTCATTTGCATAATCGCATCCAGCTGCTATTTCGAAATATCCTATTTCGAAATAAAGAACCCTGTGTAGACGCGGTTATTTTGGGGGGGGGGGGGGGGACAAAACAAAACAAAACAAAACCACCTTCTTTCGAAATAACCATTACTCCTAAAAAATGAGGTTTAATGGTGGTTATTTTGAAAGAAGGGGTTTCTTTCAAAATAACCACATCTACACAGCATTTTTTATTTCAGAAATACCCTATTGGATGCGATTATGCAAATGAAGCGTGGGAAATTCAAATCCGCACTTCATTTGCAATTTCACTCGGGTGCATTTGCATTCCTCTCTCGAAAGAGGAATGCAGTGTAGACATACCCTATGAGACAGGCTGTGTACTGACTCATAGCTAGAGTTGAAAGTATTGGATTGATCAGTAAAAGTCACTAAACATCCATTTCATTGTATGCATATAAATGATTACAACATTTTAATCAATAATCAAAATGGACAGTAAGAAAAAAGGGCTCTAAAAACTCTAAGGGTATTTATTGTATAAATGTTGACATATGATGTTGACAATTTGTTTTAATTATTATAAAGCTTGAACTTCTTAAATCCCATCATCCACTGCCATTAAACACTGCCCCATGTCCCCTGTTATCTACCTCTTTCAGTTTCCCTCCCAACTGTGAAAATTTAAAATTGATAAAAATAAAAAAGCTTAAACCCCATCAATTTTCTTGAAATTATTCATGGGTAACAGTCAAATACTGCCAGTCCTGTTCATAGAAATAACGCTGCTCTCAGTTCTAACGTCATTCATTTCGATGGAGGCATTACAGTCTTACACCAATGTAATTGACTGACACGTTGTTCCTGAGGGTTTTACTTGGCAATTTCTCAGGCAAGAGTTAATTAGACCCAGTATATCTACTTTGAGACCACAGTACAACGTAGTATGTCTTGAAGGCTGATACGCAGATGGGATAAAAAGTTATTTTTTCATTAACTGATGTTTTATTCATTTTAATATAAAAGATTTGACCGACACACTCCTGATGCTTCTTCTTTTTCCTCCAAGAAACAAAATTTGAGGACAGGAAGGCCTGGGGCATAGAAGTTAGAGAATTAGATTAGTACTATAGGCAAACTGAAAGTTTATAGGAGTTTGGTCACCAGTTAGCACATATTTGTAGGTCATGTTTTTTGCATGAAGATGCTGACTAATCATGTAAAGGAGGTATGACGCCATTTACAGAGGTAAGGTAATTGATTTTATATAAGTTATACTAAGTAGTATCTGTAAAGCTGTAGAAATGCTATACCTCTAAATCACTGGTTGAAACATAACATTCTACACGGATAATTATGAAACTAATCCCAAAGCTAGATAGACCAACTGCAGTCGAGCCACGTTGTAATGAAGCTTACAATAAGGTCATGGTATTGAAACTATTAGACGAATCATTTGCACATAAATATTGGTAGATCATGAGGCACAAAGTTTTAGGGTACTTTCCACGCATCACTTTTACAGCAAAAACATCCAGAATATAAAATGTACATTAGATTTACAGTGCAAGGGTTGCAAATTGTCTTAACAAGGACAGATTTTTCTTGTTAAAAGCTATAAAGGTCTTACTCTGGGTTTTTTAATTTTGAAGGGCTGGAAAAAATTCAAGGATAGAAAGAATTAACGTAAAGGGTTTCGGCAACTAGAGATTGCAAGATTTTAAGTATTCAACATGTGTGAATGTTTACACTTGGAAATTAGCTAATAAATCACCATCCGCTATTTTTGGCTCTACGTTTTTGGCTCCAGAGTGCCATATCTCATCCAATAATATGAGAGAAAGTCATTTATTAGAGGGGGTTGGGGAGGACAAATAGTGATTTACACACTGTAAAGATTGATGTCATTTTCAAAACTCAGCCAGGCCCTAGAAAAATCAGAGTGCTGTGTTATGGGATTATAAACACTAGCCTATATACTAGTTCAAGTCACAAAACTAGTAACTTGAAATCGTGTTCTGAATCTCATTTGCATAAATTCCTAACTCTTTGCCTCTTCTTGCATTTTTTTTTATATCCAATCATATCATACACACACAGAGCATGACTGATGAAGCACATCCAGAACTACTAAAGGCTTGAGGGAAGGAAGTTGCCTGGTGCTAGACAAAGCAGAATTATTCTATGACTGCAGAGGAATTAATTGCCCACATCATTTTAAGCGGTTTGCAATGTGTTAACCCCTTGTTCTGAACAATTTCTCCCACCTGTGATACTCGTTACTTTTTTTGACTTGAAGACAACCAACCGAAGTTGGTCCAATAATAGACAATTACCTCTCCACCTCGTCTCTCTCATCCTAAAAACAACACAGCTACAACAACACTGTAAAATTCTGATCATGGCAGACAGCCAAGTGCATTTATACAAAATGCCTATGACTTCACAAAGGAAATATTTACCATGTGTCAGTCACTCATTTCTCACACTTTCACACCTGGCAAGCTTCCATGAATGGAAAATCCATTGGCACATGGAGTAGAATTAAAGTTGTCCCAACTTCAGAAATTAAACCAAAAGGGAAATGCATACAATAAAGGGATATCTCGTATCCAACACCAATGCATTTTGTAATAAGAGAAGTACTGTACATTAAACATTCAGAATACATATTACCTTAATACAAAAGGTTCTTAACCATAAAGGCAGAATGCTTTGTGAGAAAGCACTGAAAAGGATGGAAGACAAAGAGCAGCAAGATTTCTATATGAAAAAGTGTTTCTAATTGTAGCAGAGCAACTATAACCCACTTTTCAACCCATCTTTATGTTGATAGATGTTAATAGATAACCTAGGGTGTGTCTACACCACAAAGATATTTTGGAATAATGGCTGTTATTCCAGAATAACTATGCGGGCTTCTACACAGCAATTCCATTATTCTGAAATAATTTTGAGATAACAGACCGCTTATTCTGACTTCAGTAAATCTCATTCTATGAAGAACACCACCTATTCTGAAATAGCTATTTTGAAATAAGGCGTGTGTAGACGCTCCACTGCTGCTATTTCGAAATAGCCCCTTACCAGGCCCATTCTAAATTATTCCTCCTGTGGCCCTAAATCGAGATAGCACATCTACATTAGGGAAACCTGCCTCAGACTAATTTTGAGGCTTCTCTGCAGTGTAGATGTGCTATTTTGAAATAAGCTATTTCGGAATAACTATTCCAGAATAGCTTATTCCGAAATAAGTGTGCAGTGTAGACATAGCCCTAATGACCAGGCCAAATCATCAATTTTTTTAATGTTTCTTCCTTCCCATGCCTTCACCTTTCCATCCTCAGGCTGCAGCTTGTTCTTTTAAGCTTTTAGCTTATTCATTATAGCTTACCTGAATAATAATATAGCTTACCATAAGACCCAATGAAGAACTCGGTGGGTAAGCTTAAAAGTTTGTGTCTCTCACTGACAGAAATTGGTGTAATATAAGGTATTTCTTCACCCACCTTGTCCTCAGACGATAATTTATGGTCTTCATGGCCTATATTTTCAAAAGTGACCAGGGATTTTGGATGCCTCCGTTTAGGTACTAAACTTTAAACTAGAGCACTGTGCAGATAGAAATGTTTACCCGCAGATGCAGATATCCGCAGATAGACATCAGTATCCAAAGATCTGCCAGGCTCTATTCTCAAGACAGAGGTGCTAACAGAGAGAAGCGTGGTCCTGTTGTCCCTTGGAGCCAGCACATTGCACATGCCTGGGAGATGTCACGTCTGGCAGCAGGGCTGGAGAGGTGTATGTTTGCCTGTTTCTACACCATGTGTTTCAGGATTTCTATGAGTGCAAATGAGCCTAGGAATCCCCACTAAACTGTCACTGGGAAAATGAGGACAAAATATATTCAGTGTCTTCCTACAAACATTCCAGTAACATGAAATGCTAAATTGAAGTGAATGAAAATTCTGCCACTTCAGTATCACATACCTGATATTTAAAACGAACCTTAGTTCCTGAGAATAACAGTGGTGCCTAAGTTTCCTCTCATGCAGATAGTTTTCTAGGAGCAGGAAGGTAGGAAGCTTTATTTAATCATAGCTTTTAATTTATGCTTTTTGATTTATGTTTTTAATCAATCTTCCAATTGACTCTGATGTTTGCATATTTAAGCAATTTACTCTTTAATGGAAATAATTGCATATTAATCTTATTTTAATGTATTTCATTAATGATGTAACTGTGCACACTTGGATAGTAAGACTTGATTTCTGGAGTGCATTGTAGTTAGAGTAAGATACTTAGGCTTGTTGTAGACTGTGTTAACAAGTGTTATTAAATGAACCGTGACATATTGTTAGTATCTCTTATCAGCCAATCAGGTTGTAGACTGACTTATTTCTGGATAACAAATCATATGATGGTAGCTTTTAAAAGAACATCAATTCCCTACATCCCTCAGAATTGACAATCTCTAGGTTAGACAGCTATTCAGAACTTTTTTGAGCAAAAGCCAAATCAAATAAGAGAAAATACACAGAGGAGTAACTTGTATACAAGGAAAGTGAAGACTAATGCTATTCAAATTTGTATATCTAGATTTGTATTTTCTCAAAGTCCTTTTACCAATCTCAATCTTAACTTCGGAGCATAACCTGTATGCTTACCATTGTTTTGCCAAGTTGTGGTACTAGTTATTTTTAAATTGATCACTTGGTTGATATAGCAATATGGACAGAATTAAATTTTATAACTGGACAATTGTCTCTTACTCTGGAAAATAGTAAGTGAAATTGACATAACGTCCACTGCCTCTCCTGCTGTTTATTCGTGGCAAAAAGGAAAGTTTCAAAGAGGGAAATAATCCAGTCAGCACCCACTCAAAGGGTGCGTCTACACTGCACCATAGGTTGAAATAAGATATGCAATTTGAGATATGCAAATTGCATACCTCATTTCTATCTTAGTTTGAAATAGCTTATTTCGAAATATGGTGCTGCGTACACAGCACTTATTTCTAAATAAATTGCTATTCTGAAACATCCCTTACTCCTCATGGAATGAGGTTTACAGGGATGTCAGAATAGCGAGCCTGTTATATTTTGAAACAGGAGCGCTCTAAAGACGTGGAATACCAGAGGTAGCCCAAAATAGCGCTGTGTAGATGTAGCCAAACTGCTGAAAACATGAAATGTTGTGTTGATGTGGCTTTTCACATTTCATGATCCTGAAACTAAAAATCAAGTTTAAGGGGGTCACCGATAACCTCTAATAAATGTCTTGAAACAATCTCAACTCTTTCACAAATGATTATTTTAAATAATTCCTACTTCCACACTGCTCTACCTATAGTTAAAATGTGGTGAGTGTAAGCAATTCTGCCCATAATGGCAAATTTCATATTTCAAAATGAATTTCATTCATAGCACAAATTAAACTTTTGATATTTTCATTTGTTTAAATCTGCCAGTTTTTAATAACTAGTGGTTAACTGTGCAGGAAACACCAATGATATTTTCACTAGATAGAAATAATATTTATTCAGCCTCTTTGAAGCCCTCAAGGTATCCTGCATGAGTATGAGTGAGAGGAAGAGAAAATTAGAGTGGAATATTTGATTAAATAGGGTTACATAAGTTTTGCATCAGTAAGTCTCTTGTTTTGTAAAAGCTATTTTAGGAACATTAGCAGCTAATGCCATTCAGAATTTAGAAAAATAACTATGTGAATGCAGTGTGATAGTTCATATGAATTGTACCAGTTTAATGAGCTATGCCTATTTACTTCTGGAACTGCTTATGTTGTCAAAACCTGCCACTACTGCTTTCACAATTAATTCAAAGTATTGAGGAAGGAGGGTGCTAATCATTTTTTGTCCTACTTCTAAACACTAATTTATGGTGTACTTCTTAGATACCAACAGAATGCCAGGTTTACATAGCACAGAGAGAGATATAGATGTACTCAGTGCAATTTAAAAGAGGTTGACCTTTAAAAGCTGCTAATCTACATGTGAATTATAATTAACCAATTAAAAGATTCAGTCTAGCACCAACATAATTAGATGCTCTTTCATTGCTGACTACATCATAACCCTCCACAGATTTAATACAGAATCCATTGCTTTCTTGAATTTTCAATTATCTCATGTCTGTAATTTCTGCAAGACAATGGGAATTTCCAAAAGTGAGATTTATGTAGGTATGGACAGCATGAAGAGCAGATGGATTCCATGGAGCTGCACACCAACTATGGATCTCAGGACTAATGTTAAGAGAATAGCCTAGCGATTGCTTAAATGCCTGCCTTTGTGGATCCCAGACTGAGTAACTAGTGATGTGGCTGAGCTGGAGAAATCTGGATCTGCATTCAGGTTCCAGTTCTAAATAACTCTAAGGGTTATGATGTATGGATTGAACCATTTTCATCTACTAACCCACCATCTTAAAATAAGTGTTTCTATTTTTTTCAGTTTTCAAAGGCAGCTGCTGTGTGGTCCTGATCCAAAATAGTTTTAAGTCATAGGTGCCTTTGCATAGATTACAGTGGACTTTGTTTCAGTCTTTTACTGTTTACTTTAATACACAACTGATATGAAAGCTGCGGAGGAGTTAGCCCATTAATAAAGAATATTGTGTTACTAATTTGAGTCTATAGATACATGAGTGATTTGGACCCATCAGATCAGTAAGAGATCTAAAAGTATTAGATGGTGATTGCACAGAAGGAAAAAAAAACAGCTATTCCCTTGGCTCCTGAATGTAATGGCTTTACTTTGTTGGAATTATCAGAGAAACATAAACAAGTTCACCCCAGTAATGTGTTTTCAAAGCTAAAGTCTTATTCTAAGAACTTGAAGACAAGAAAGGTGTATCTATCTAAACATAAATATCCATTTATCCATTTTACATTCAACCCTAAAAGAAAACAGATTATACTAATGAAAATATTTAGCAAGCATATATATTAGTATATAGAAAACAAGCTTAAAGAAACTGACTTCACTTGGAAATTTTTTTTATTACTCTGTTATAGTTTCCCCTCAAACTGCATAATATGCAATTAGTGCTTCGCTGTTCATTTTCTCTTCAAAGCCCAATGTTAAAGTAGATGTTTTGAGGGTAAGTAGCAAAGGCTAATATATTCCTCAACAAAATGGAAAAATGATAAAGTGAAAAAGATACATTAAAGGACTGTTCTGGCCATGTGACCTAGTCATTAAAAAAACACTTTCAGGGCAAGGAATCTCAAACATTACAGGAATACAGGATCATAAATTATTTATAGACATAAGGGCCCCTGGAAAATATGCAAAATTCAGCCCCTAAATCATTTAGTTTCAGAACTACTCCAGTTATTTTTCTTTGTCTTTTAATGAATAAATAATTTGCCTCAGTATTTCAATGTATTCAGGTCCCACAGCAGAATTTTCCACTGTCAAAAAATAGACATCAAAGTTAGATGGTATTCCTTAATTCCTCTTTTCCCCCCTTCCCCATTCTGCAGCCGGTTTTTAACAGTTTACAAGACACTTAGAAGATGATGTGGAAGTATATCCTACTCAATGCTTCAGTTCAAGTAAAAAGGTGACATAAGAACAATACACAATGCTAAGCAGTAACATTTTTGTCGCCCTTGTTAGTGCACCTGAGTGGGAAGAGGTGTGGAGAGGTTGTTTTCTCCTCCCACAAGCACCTGCACAATAATGAAGCAGGATATGGACCTTTTGAGTGACAGTCAACTGGTTTGCTAATGTGGATGGCATAATTACTTGATTTAGGTGATGGCGAAGTTCCAGTTCCAGCTGAGCTGAGCATATTCTACTGCTGGCAGTCTGTGCCATTTTGGAGCAGCAGCAAGCAGTGCTGCAAAGTAGGGCTCACTGAACCACCCTGCCCTGCAGAGTCTGGTTATTCTGTACCTTACAGAGAGTAGGACACCAACTTGTACTCCTACTTTGTCCTCTCCCAGCTAGCCTTATGATGCCTTGTCAACACTCAACTTTTAGAATCTATTAGCTAACACCTTCTAACAATACATCATCCAATCCAATCCAATCAAGATATAGCCAACAAGAGTCCCTTGGTGAGAAAAAGATGGCTTCATATAATTCCCATTCTTTAAATTTTAATCAAATGGATCACTCTGAATTTTGCAGAGCACCTGCTATTACCTCATTTTGCTCCAAGTTCTTCGGAAAAATGCCTGAGTTTTTTAAATTGAGTAGATTATATCTTTATCCACAATTCATCTGCACCTCTGTTTTAGAATAGTAATTGTTGCTTCTAAAAATTTCCATTTCCAAATATCTTTCTTTATTAATAGCCAGTACATCACAGAAATTATAGATGAAGCCTATACCTAAAATAAATATTCTCTTATCTAGTTGTGAAGATAAACAAGTAGAATATAACAAGATGAGATGGAGCAGGAAGAGCATAACTTGTAAATGGTGGAAAAAAAATTAGCAATCAACATTTGTCATGACTCATCTGCAATCTTCCTCTACATTTTAGAGAGAGAGAATAATTTTGGCTCAACTAACAAACAACAGGAATATGATTTGTTCATGTACAGGCCAGTGACTGGTGATTATAATAAATTATATTTAAGAATGAATGGTTAATTTTAGCATTTCTTTTGTCTCATGAACTTCCCATTCACCTTGTTCTAAAGGAGCTATTTTTACAAACTGTTCTTTTAAACAAGTAAGTTCACTGATAGCACTAAAGAAAACAAATAATCCTGTTGACATATACAAACCCAGCTGGACAACAAAAGAACCATATGACTCAACATGGCCAGAATAAAAGCATAATGAAGCAAGAATACAACAAAACTTTAGCAGATTGAAAGGAAATGGAAACCACAATTATTTCAAAATAAATATATTTAGACCTACCACTGACATATGGTTTGTTTAATATTACTATGCAGGTACAGTGCCACCCACTGTTCTATTTAGACATTTAAAACAAAAGCAAAATTATTAACCTACATTTAAGATTTTTAAAATGTTTTCAGGGTTTGGCACAAAGGGCATAAGAGATTGATATTTGCCTCTTGGATCCAGTAACCTGATTTGCATCAGATTTATAAAACGTCATATTTCTGTCATAGGACCAGGGGCAACATGCACAGAGCGATTACAGCTGTCTGATTTTTCTGTGTGCTATTTGTGAATGTTCTAGGGATAGAATAATCATGTCATGAAGTAATCTAAGCAAGCTCCATCTGGACAAAGATAGTCATATTTCCAAAATACAAATGAATCCTCTTGGGAGAAGCAGTGTGGTCTTGTGAGTAGGGCACTGGACTGGACCTCAGAGAACCTGGTTCTTATCTTGGTACTGTTACTATTGGGTGATGTGGGACAAGTCACTTGATCTCCCTGTGCCTCAATTTACTGTTTTGTAAAATTGGGATAATGAAACTGGCCTCCCTGGTATCATGGGCAAGAGCTGAATATTTTTATGATTATTATTGTGTGACTTTTAGTCCCTTTGCTGGATTGGTCTGTGGTTACAGAGATGCTAGGAAGAGTCTGTAATCGAGTCTCTCATACTCATTTAATCTTTAAAACCACCAAGGCCTTTCAGGTTCATCTTGCAAGTGACTCCCCTGGAACTCCCATGGGAAATGCAAAAGGCTAAATGAGATATGGAAGGTCATGAGAGATGCTTTCCCCATCCCCAGCTAGACACAGAGCAAAGAGATCAGTGTTCAGAACTGAACCCAGATAACATGCATGCAGCGGGAGCTGAGACACAGGCAATAAATACCCAGCTGGGAGGTGTGATTTCCAGGTCAAGCAAACCTACACACTCTAGTTCTAATCAAGCTAACACGCTAAGAATAGCAGTGTAGCTGTGGCCGCATGGAGAGTGACTTGGCCTAACTGCCTGAGTTACATCCTTGGACAGTGCTGTAGTCTTACATTTTGCCACAGACACACAGCTAGTATTCAACAGACACATCTACACACTTGGTTTAAAAACCTCTAGCAGAGCCTGGAGTGATTTAACCTGGAATAGAACAAATGCCTTGCAGCCTCAGTCCATTGTTATTTACAGTACTTACCACAGGAATTATACTAAAGCTTTGGGAGGTAATATAGATCATATGGGATTTATATTGTGACCCAGGGGATTTAGAGTCAAAGAATCATATCATCACTATTCCCAATATTTATTGTATTGGGCACCCATTTACTCTTCCTTGGAATTTCCAGAAGTTTTTTATTCTGTTTTCTCTCTCCCTATGTCTCTTCTCCTCCCTCATACTTACAAGAAAACACTTGTGGTTCTGAACCAAAGCCATAATACCATGCAAGATAACAGGGTCTGAATATGAAAGACCATGATGAAAAGAATGGGTTAAGTCCTGACTGTGTCTTTACCAAGGTAGAAAGAAAATACACAGAGAAACTCCTCCCTCTCAGTGAAACCAGGACAGGATTGCATCATCAATGGCATGTTAGGAGAAAGGTGCAACATAACTCATAATCAAAGATGGAAGACTAGAGATAATATGAAGTTTCTTGAAACCCAAAGCTGACCAACAGAAGATTCCCTCAGAGGCAAGTACTAGAGAAGGAATATCCTGTTCCTGTGTAAGTAATAGTAATTTGTATCCCATCACATGATGCTTTGACTGACCAGAGGTACCCTACTAGTCTACAGGACCCCAGTAACAAGAATACATTCTCCAAGCTCTGCTTCCCCATCATTGTACTGACATGTGTGGATTAAAAAACAAACTATGAGTCGTTCTGTAGCACCTTTAAGACTAATATATATATATATGAGCTTTCGTGGGCAAAACCCACTTCCTCAGAAGAGCAGAGATTATTCCACTATGTCAGAAAAGGTTTTGTAACTCATCTAACTATGCACACAAGGCAAAATAATTGCTGAGTTTGACCTTTCATTGTTGGCTCTACAACAATGATACATAAATAGCACTATGCATCCTTTTCTAGAGATACATAGGACTGTACAGTAACTTTGTTATATATTGGATCTCTTACACTCCTATTCAGGTTTAAGTAATTACACAAAATAATGAATCCAAGATTCTTATATTGCATTAGATAAGAGAAAGGGTATAGGAAAAACAACAACAACCTGTTTGGATAACCCAAGCATATGGAGCCCTATAAAACAGTATTTCATACTCAAGGAAAATCATTCCAACTTAATTCTAAAACAAACTCTTATCCTCAAACTTAAAAATCTCTTAGGTGCTGTAGTAAAGTAAAGTATTTGCTGTTGTAGGAGCCCTCCTATACCTTATTGAATCCAAGCCTGAACTTTTGAAGCTTTGCTCACTATTCACTGTAGCATAAATCAATTTTTAGAGAACAATTAAAATATTTATGAAGTTTTCTTGCCCTGTTGCACATGAACTTTACCTCAGCAGAGGTTTAAATATTGACTGTTCCATAGCCAAATGACATTAATTAACCTTTGTTGTGTTTAATGTGCATTCCAAGTCATCTTAGTCTAATATTTCTCTTCTGTATTCATTTCCTGGGTTTTCACAATGCCATGAAGGGTTAATATAACTCTTCATTACAGCAGACTGGCAAGAGCACACTAATAGTATAAATGTGAACCTACACTAATATTATGCACATCATTAAGGGAAACATGATACTTAATATTTGCCAAGACCGAGAAACAGTAACATGATTTCCTTTTGAGGTTGTGTTTTACTAAAAAAGGAAGAGAGAATGCTTGAAAGAACAAGATTAATTTCTTCAGTAAATATAACATTTTCTAAAACTTCATTTTATAATTCTGCATTTTAATGTAATTAAATTTTAGTACCAGCTAAACATACACCAAAGCACATGGCAAAAATCAAATCTGGGCACCAAAATGAATGGTGACAGTTGCAACAACATTCAATCAAGAGAGAAGTTACATGGTGTTGAAGATGCTGTACAGATATATGGGCAGATCCCTGACCTAAATTGCTTACAAGCAATATAAACAACACACACAAGTGACAGGGAGAAGGGTTGCAAATCAGACCGGCACAAAACTTTGAAATGGTAACATGGATACCCAGGCATTAGACATCTTATTGCAATATGTATTCTATACAGTGAAATTTGAAGATGATGTCTGCTTTGATCTGATTATGAAAGCAATTGATAGAAGAAAGCCAAGGATAACCTGCATGGTTTTGACAATGTGGGGTTGTGGGAAAGGATGAAGATGATGGCAGATAATTACTTCCAAGCTCAGAGTGAAAGATTGCTTATTCCAACCCCACTGGCTGACTCCTCAGGGGAGGCTCTAATGAGTAAACACATGTGCAGCAGTCCCTCAGCTAACTGATTTGTAGTTGTTCTGAAAAGGACTCCTGGTCCACCAACCTCAGCGTGTCAGCAGCACATTTATGCCTTGAACCTTAAAAACCACCACCAAAAAAACCCACAGAGCACTCTCTCAACTCCATGATAACTTCTTTTACTTCTGACACTGGGATGCAGATAAAGGAGGCATACACGATAGTTAATGGAATGCTTCGGAATACTGACACAAAGGGGAAAAAAATCATCCTAGATCTGTGCCTTAAAGACAATCCAGTGCCCTAAAATGAGTATTATTCATGTGCCCATTCAAAGAACATATTGCGTTTCTACAAGTTTGCAAGAGAAATTATGGACAATCACAAAAACTCTCAATCTAGCATGGCCCGGTGATTACAGCATAAATGACAATTTTTAGATTATTCTTTTGACATTGAGGAGACAATTGGTGTACGTAGTATATAGGAAAATCACAATGCTTCCTAGGTGGCTCTAGTACAATTAATTTTTCAACAACATTGTGATAGAAAAACAAGTTTTCCCCTCCCCCCACATCTCTACTGTGACACTGGAACCTTAGCTCAAAGAAAAAAGGCCAGGCTGGGCTAGACTGCAGACCAGTCGTTTCTGTCACCACCATAGGATTTTCTATAGCTATCTGCACTGACTGCTTTCCAGGAATAAGCTCTCTATCCGGCCCTGTTTAAATTTAAACCAAATGGTGGTGTCATAGGGTTCACTGCTCACTGGTGGCTTACCTCTTTGTGGCCATGCCCAGGGATTAGCTCCCTTCAGATTGTTGCTCATACCACATTTCCCCTTGTTTTCCCTCTGTGACTCTGACCTCCAGCTAGGTCACTGTGTAGTCCCCCCAGCGGAAAAGTCCCTTGCATCACCTGTCCACACATGGTTCCAGACAGTTTTCAGGTCCAAGGCCAAATCTTGTGCCACTGATAAGCTTCCTAGCTGGAACCCCAAGTAGTGGGTGGGCCAGTTTCCCTGTGTCCAGCAACTATGGTCTGCTTGTTCCCAGGCCTGGCTGCTATTTTCCTGGATTTCTTCCTATTCTCCTTGTCTATCTCCTGCCTCCACCCTTCAGTTACTGGCCCAGACCACCTTCTCCCAGAGAGCAACTGTGGACTACTTCATTTCTCTGACTTCTTGTCAGATTCTGATGGAACAGACAAACCTCCTTTCTCTAAGGGAGTGACTGTCGACGGCTACCTCCATTGTCACTTTTCTTTCCTCAGCTTCATTCTTTTGGGCAGGCCCAACAGAAGCCTTCCTGACTGAACTTCATATTTCTTTAGGATTTATTGAACACTGGCTCTCCCACCAGCATTAGTCAATCAGATTAAAGGACCTCACTTAACCTGCTCTGTCTTGTGTGAGGCGGACACCCCACCTCAGCTGGTCTTCAACAAACTTTTCACATGCAGTATTGTCCTAAGTCTCAGAGGGGTAGCTGTGTTAGTGTGCATCTGAAAAAAAAAACCCTGAGGAATCATGTGGCACCTTATAGATTAACAGATTTATTAGGGCATTAGGGTAAAATTCACTTTATCAGATGAATTGGAGTGGAAATTACAGAAGCAGGGGTATATATAGGAAAAGAAGGAATTTGTGGGAGGAAGTGACATACTAATTGAATTTTATGCCAACTCTACAGTGACAAATACCCAAACAAAAAAGCCAAGTTGATACCCCCGGAGGAAATTTCTGCCTTACGATACATTCTCACTATTAAATTCTAAAAAGGCATGTGGCACTCCTGACTATCGTTATACAGCCACTGTTGGGGTGTTTAATACAGTAAGCTTATCTGCTAGATGTGAAACTTCCTCACTTCTCCCCACATATCCAACCAATCAGCAAATCCTACAATAGCTGCATAGTTATGTCCTTTCTCTTAATCTCTTTCAACTAAAAGCTAAAGATCATCAAATAATTAGAATATATTTTTTAAAATATGATTGAAAATTTATAAGGAATCAGCCTTGCATGCCCCCTGCTCCCGTGGAGAGTCCCACTAAAGGGATGTATACACTTGTACTTGATCAACAAAACTTTTGTTATTTACAGGTGCTTAGCCCCTCCTCCCAATGAGAAAGTTTTGCTATAGCAAGTGAAAGCATAAATGCTGCTTTGTCGGCAGGAGTACACTCTTACTAACAAAGCAAACATTCTTTGTAGGAGGTGGAAATATTTTGTCAGCAAAAGTGTCAACAAATGTCATTCACACAAGCTGACTTTGTCATTAAAAGTTGCATAGCTATGTCTACACTAAGCATCAAGGGCACTCAGCACCTCTCAGGAATGCTATGGGATCAAGTCCTGGATGGGTTAACTTTGGATGATCATCTGTTGTGCTGGATGATGATTTCTACAAATATTTGTACAAGTGAGTTTTACAATCCCTTTTGATAGTGCAAGATCTTATATGCCACTATTCACAGAGGGTATGTCTACACTTGCACCCTCTTTCAAGAGAGGGTTGCAAATGAAGACATTCGAAATTGCAGATGAAGCCAGGATTTAAATATCCCGTGCTTCATTTGCATATTCATGTTATGGCGCTATTTCGAAATAACACATGCTGTTAAGACAGTTATTTCGAGAGAAAACCCTTCTTGAAATAACTGGTAAACCTCATTATATGAGGAATAAGGGTTATTTTGAGAGAAGAGTTTTCTCTCGAAATAACCGTGTCTTAACAGTGTCTTAAAAAACTGTTATTTTGAAATAGCGCTATTTATGAATATGCAAATGAAGCACAGGATATTTAAATCCCAGCTTCATTTGCAATTTCGAATGTCTTCATTTGCATCCCTCTCTCGAAAGAGGGTTCAGGTGTAGACATACCCAAAAACTAGTTCAGTTTTACACTACACATATTTGTACCTGGAGAAATTATGGAATAGAAACAATGACATACAATTTAGCTGACTAACTGCAATGAACACTCAATGTTCACAATGAATGCTGCATGATCAATCCAGAAGGATTAAAAAAAAACCACAGGTTTGGGGCGGGGGGGAAGATATCAATGAAATATCAAACTCAGTTATCCTCTGTTCTAAATTAATTCCTGGAATATCTGTGGCAAATTTGCTGAGCTGTACTAAAACTTTGTCCAAATTTCTGCCATGTTTCATCTGGACTACTGCAAATTCCTCATTTCCGTCCTCCCAAATTTCACTTCGCTCCGTCTTCCAGTCCACCAATATTCACCGGCTTAAATATTTTCCCTTACTCAGAGCATTGCTTAAGTCATTCCCCCTTCTTAACTCCTTCACTGCCTGAACATAACACAGAAGGTATTTGGTAAACTTCTGATCCTCAGCTCCAAGGAATAGCATGCCTTAACCTTGGTCTCTAGCACCCATCTCCAAAGTATATGGGGACCTCATCGAAAGCCCATTCAAGCCAATGTAAAGACACCTCGAACTCTGTGATTTTTGGATCAATCCATAAAAATACATTTGCTTTCATTTAATGGGAGACTGACAATAGGACTTTCTCCCTTGTTTTTTGAAATCCAGTATTATCTTCTGTTTTGTAGTTCTATTACGCTTATGGTGTCTGTTTACAGTCACTTTGGTAAATAGAGCTGACAACTCTTGTAATGACATGCAAATGTTGGTGCTGTGGACTAGCAATCACCATAATGTCCTGCTCACTTTCAAGGAAACAATTTTAAGAAAGCACCCTTATGCTAATTTTCAATTTATTTTGGTGTTTTAGTCTTGGAGTGGACAAACTAGTGTACAGTTCTCCTCTATATTAATTTTAAATGTTATTTGAATACACATTTTCCCATACTACAGACAAAACCTTCTAGATTTGAGACAAAAGTGAGCTTCTTGCACTACATGCTTCTCACACTAATAAAGATTTTACCATAGCATTTTTAATTGCTTAAACACAGCAACCTACGCTAGATAAGTACTACACATTAGCACATTATATACTTGATTTTAATACCTTCCGATAATCCAAAAGGAGTGGGCAGATGCTTAGCTCTTATAAGTCACCCTAGTTCCACTAATGGAACAATGAAGAGCCTCTAGTTCAGAATTTTAACCGTTGTCTATATATGAGATTATTTATGAAGATCTAGAAAGCATAACACATACATTTAAAAAATTGTTCAAATATGCATTTAACAAATATCAGTTCCATCATCATTATTTGATCTTAGGAACCAGACATATGGGAAAGTTTGACTTTAGATTATATCTGAAATTTTTGCCTGGCTATCATGAGATGATACCACTACAGCAGTATGGCCCAAGTCAATTCTAGTTTTAATTTTGCAAAAATTAATCACATAGGCACATGATCTTATATTGAATATGCAGCATGATCTAGGTATATGAAGGAGGAGGAGGAGGAGGAGGAGGAGTGAAACTGACCCATAAGAACTGGAGCTTCGGTTTTCAACAGGACATTTGAAAGGTATATTTTGAGTGCGCATGTGATTGTGTTTCATGGTCAATCAACATTATAATCTGTGGAAAGTTTCAAGGGTTCATGTCTTGCTTTGGTTTAGGAATTTAATAATGTCTTTGCATAAAGAATTTTTTTCCAGGTAGATTCTTGAGTAACTAGGTGTCAATAAGATGATTCACTAGTTACATAGTTAAAGTCATTGAATAATTCCACACTTCAAAACCAGTACGAATGGTCGAATGATTAACAGAATTCATTAAATGGCTGAACCAGATCAGACACTTGAGCAATTCTTGAAGAATTGGAGAGCGGCAGTTGAGATGTGCAGGTGCTGCTACTCAAAGTTTCTACAAATTATGAAAATTATCCTCTTCTAGCAGTCATTCATTCAATCTGATTATACATGTTTAAGTCTGTTGCTTTTCTCATTCATTCCTGATTTTCCAAATTGTGTTATCATAAGGGTTATGCCACAAACTTGGCCAAAGTATATCTTGAAAGAGAGTGGGTTAAATACATGAAGAAAACAAAGTATACACTTCAAAATTACTCTTACATAGAAACCTTAAGCAAACTCTTAATATCCAGCAGTATACAGTCATTTCAAGTAGGTATTATTAAAATCATGTTGGTGTGCATTTCTTGAAGATGCCTTGTTCGATAAAGTTCCCTGATCAGAATCTACTGGACACATATTTTCCTAAAAAGTTATGTATCAATTTTGGAAGCTATATAGTTTGAACAGATGAGTACACCATCATACAGCAACTATGAAATGGTCAACTGAATATACTCCAACATGGGGCATAGTGGACAATTTCATTAAATTAGAGATGTAATATCATACTAGATCGTCCAGTTCATCTTCCTGCCAAAGCAGAGTTGTTTCCTGTCATTTATTTTCTCATGTTTCATCCAATGTAGTTTTAAAAGATCATCATTTCATGGTGGAGGATATTATTAAGCCCAAGAAGGTTATTATTCTTACCCTCAAGAAGTCCCCGCCCCATCTCACCCTGATGTGTCAAGTAAGTTTTTCTCTCTCAATTTTATCTTACTGGATGGGATTATTTCATGTAAATTCATCTTGAAACCTCTATAAGTGTTATTGACCCACCTTTCCCTTTGATTAAAGTATATTGAATATGTTGAAGCCTGATTACCACAGACTTTTTCAGCTACGGAATCCATCTTTATTAGAGTACTATGTGCACTGCATTGGACTTCAGTCAAATAACTAAAATGCTTTCTAGGTCTCATGTTTCATCTAAAGAACTCCTAGTGTCATTGAAGACACTCTCTACATATAAAAAGCCAGAACTTTCTCATTCAAGTAGTTTTGCACAAATTGGTAGAGCTGATCTTGACATTACTTCATTAAAGCCTATATTGAAATTGGGAGGGAAATCTCAGCTGCTTTCATGATAATACAATAGAGATTTCCATCATATGTGAGGTGGACAGACTGTAACAATAGCCACAGCATCAAAGAGCAAAGAATCAGTATCCCAAAGCAACAGACCCATAACTAAGCTCTGAGTATCATAAATAATATAACATGCCCTGACTAATTACAATTTTATCATGAGAAAATATCTGATTGTATCATGATGGTAAATAAAGCCAAATCTGCTTCACTATATTTTAGGACAATCCTTTTTAAGGATCTAATAGGATTTTACCAAGGAAACTTCTATGATAAATTTGTCACTTCTATTGTGGGAGACAATTTACTCTTAAGTGGACTGGAATACAGTGAGTAATGGGATTCAAACTAGATCTGTACTGCTGTTCTGGGTCGTTAAAATCAAAAGAACACTTTTCACAACTTGGAGTCTGGAGGCACTTTGAAAACCCCAGACTTTTCTCCCTTTGATCCAGTGAAATGAAGTGAAACATGTAGCCTCTAGGCAGTTTTTAGGTAGTGAAAGATCAAATAGAAGCTATTACACTGCAATTTACTTAAAGCCTAAAAGAAAGGATCTGTTAAGATGTCTGCAGCATAGGAGAAAATAAGTAAAATCTTGTTACTGAAAATGAAGTTGTGTCAGTGGGCCCAATCCCATGATTGAAAAATGCATGCTCATTTGGCACTGGAGAATTTTCTAAATTCAGCAAACAGAAGAAAGGTTCAAAATGGGTCCTATCATTCAGCTAAGGGCCTAGTCAAGTCAGCTGAAATGTGATGTATACTTAAAACAAAACAAACAAAAATCCTATCAAACAAGAAAAGTTTGGATCAGGTCAAATTTACAGCTGTAAATTAATTATTTGATTATGTGAATCCTTTTTTCTAGTCACAAACCAAAACCCAGATTTGGTGAAAATATTTCTATTTACAAGTAACCTAATGACTTCTGTTGACACATTTTAGTCAGTAAGCTGTCTGTGCATTTTTTTTTAATTTAAATTCAGTTTGGCAATCGACGGGTACTTCTAGACTCCGGGTTTTTTTTTCCAAAGGAGATATGCAAATTTGATGCTAATTTGCATATCTTCTCCCGATCACTTTTGTGAAAGCTGGTTTTTCGAAAGTGAAAGTAGTCTGGACGCAGTTTCTTCGGGGAAAAAACCCTTTTTCAAAAAACTGCATCAACCTTTTTTTTCGGAAGAGCGTTTTTTTCGCAAATTAGCATTGAACTTGCATATCTCTTTTTGAAAAAAACCTTTAGTCTCAACGTACCCTAAGTAACATTATTGTTCTGCTTTCACTTTGGAAGGACAAACTTGGAGAATTATGTCTTGCGAATAACCAATAAGGCAATTCTATTATCAGCTTTTGGTTAACTAAATTTTAAGTAAACTTTCTGAATTTGCAAGAATTTTCATGATAAAATACAGAACTCCAAATAATCAAATGGCAGCATCACCCTGAAAATTTATTTCCACAAATATTTCCCTCCATCATGTTTTCTTTTCTTTGTCAAGCTTTGACAGATATTGGTCAAAAGCTTTTCAGCAAGGAAGTACAGCTAACAAATTATCATAAAGATCAGCTCCCTAACACATAAGAATCTGACATTCCAAATGCTGCATAGTGATTTCACACCTTCTCTGAAGTGTAGCAGTCATTGAAAATTAGCTTCTCATGCTATAGTATTTTTACTGGCTCTGCTGAAGAGTGTTGTTTGGAAAAAGACTACCACTCAGCCTGTGAATCTGTATCAGGACACTCTCTAGGGTTGATACTGTGACCCTACATCCCTCTTTGAAACTAGCATCCCAGCAGTTCATTCCTGCTTCATGACTCCCAATTGCCTTCCTTTGAAAAATTTGCCTCAAAGATGGAGACTAAAGCGGTACCACTGGAAATTTAATCTGACCAGGCTGGGTTTATAAGAGAATTTGAACTGCAGCACCACTAAGGCTTTATGGTGACTCAGGAGGACACAAATATCTATACAACCTGACAAAAATATTGTATTTCAACTGGTGGAAGATTTCATCTAAGTGTTTCCCCTCCTCTTCTGAAAATGTTGAGTGATGAAACCTTTTCTGATAGGAAGAGATTTCATTCGACAGGTTATAGACAGCTCTATTTTAGCATAAAGCTCAAGTTCATGGTTTTTTGCTCTGAACTATATGAACAAATGTTATTCTGACACCTCTGAAACAGTTGTCTTTTCATCTACTCAGATGCCCTAGAAAAGCCTTCCTGTGGAGACCACTACCTTCTCCTCTCAAGCAGTTTAAGCATTGATCATCCTTTAGCGCCTTGAAATCTCTTTCCATAGTTCAAATCAAGTATTTGTAGCTGCTTACATTGTCCCACTTCTACAGTCCTAGGAATTACTGTTTCCAGTGTCATGAGAAGTATCCTGGGTATCTTCCCCTATGTACTTTATGAGTCATCAAGTACACATTACCAGCAATTAATTTCCAGTAACCCTGTGAAACTTCCAGTTCTGCATATGCAAAGATTTTTCCCACTGTAGACACAAAGTTCAAGATTATGCGTTAATTCACAAGCACACTGCTACAAAGAACATTAAGAATCCTAATAAAAGACATGAAAATTGAACGAACAAGGGAGACTTATTAATGGTCACATTCACATCGTGTAAAACCAGAATTAGGCATGCAATGTGATCATCTGAATAGATCCACACTATTTTATTGGGTCTACACTTACTATTTTAGCATAGTCTTAACATCTCATCCTGTTGCATCAAAAAAGTGCCCTTGATTTTATAGTTTTGTCTCGGGGGGGATATTTTTAAGAGTGCTTGAGTCATTCAGCAGCCCAAGACCTCTTTTCACAAGTGACTTAGGGATTTAGGAGATCAAGTTCCATTGAAAGTCAATGAGGCAGACTTCTGAGTCACTTGGGGGTATTTATAAAGTGTATTCTAGATCTCTTGTCATTGCTGGTGGTGAAGTGCTCCACAGTTCATCTTCCAAGAGGAAATGTTACAGATGGAAAAGAAAAGATATTACAAAATGTAGCGGGATAAGTGTTTTTAAATTCTTTAAATTAGAGAGGAATCCAAATTTTAGACAGTCTTAAGAACTATTGTGTATATCATAATCTGTTAAATTTTTACCAACTCTGCTCTTGGAATATCCAATTTTAAAAAATTGCTACTATGGTAAAATAAAAATCACTCTAAAGCTATGAAAATGCTTGTTCTAAGTCTGAAATATTCAGATTTTTTGCAACGTGCAATCATTTGGGGGCTATGATGCCTTATCTCTCTGTATTAGGTCCAAAATTCTCAGACAACAAGCGATTACTTAAGAAAAAATAGTTCTGAAATAGCACTATTGTTAAGAAACCTGTATTTCGTGGTGACTAGAGCAGAGGTGTGTCAAGGTATCTGGGAACCTATTCCTAGCTGTGCTACTGTTCTGACCTTTGACCCATGATCAGTGTTCCAGATGCTACCTCAATGAAAACTGATAATACTAAAAGATATGAATAAACACTTCATATCCATCAGTGAAGCACATCCCACAAGGTATAGAGTGTTTTTTTTCCTAAAGGAACTCTGAGGAAATAATCTCTGTAACTACTCCAAAATTTTGTCTTTCACAAAGACATTAGGCATTCATTTGGCTCTTATCTGTTCCCAGGCTACTAGCAGCACATATTATCACAGGAAATTTTACATCACTGCTTCAACAAAACAAAACAAAAGAACAGTTTTTGCTGCCTTCACAGTGATTATATACCTCAGTGAAAAGAAAAGAAAGAAGGCTGGGATTTTCAAAAAAGCCTAAAGATTTAGATGCTAAAATCTCATCGAATTCCACTTGGATTTGGGCACCTGGGTCTCCTTTATTAGTTTAGAGGACATACTGGTTGGGTGTCACCATAATCCATTCACTGTCCAACATTCAATAGTTTTAACCAAGATTTGGAGGTTGGAACACAGAGACCTCATCCTGCTTAGTAAAATGGCAAGCACCTTGAAAAGTCCTTTTTTAAATTCACTACTAAAGAAACAGAAAATAAGGGGAAAACAGTGAAATATTATCTATGAAATAAAGCTTTCATTTTAATATCATCAGCTCTTGTTGCCTTTCGCTGGAGAGAGATTTTTCAGGGAAAGAACCCCTTACTTGGCAGGCTTTTAGATGGCATTAAACTGTACTTTTGGGGAGAAGCGGTACTTAGTTCAAGTGGACCAGACCCGCTGTCATTAAAGTCTGATCCAGATTCCCTGAGGACAACTTAAGCATGCACATGAGTCAAGACAAAAGAACAAACACAATGAAGCTTCTATTTCTGGTGTTGACTCTCAGTTAGAGCCTCACAGGTGACAAAAAAAGGTTTTTATTGACACTATGAGGCCTAGCAAACTTGCATTAGTGCATCGGTCTATTAAGAGCAAGTGTGGTCTATGCTTTGTCAAGGTCCAAATTTCTTGGTCAATGTATACTCAGGGTGTAGACTTCCAACCAACACCTCTCTCTTAGTTCCTCGCCAAGCTTCCCACCTGCTCTGCTCAGAGATTGGATCTTATCTCCCCTAAACTGAAAATCGGATACACGAGGCTGGCCTAAGTGCTTCTGCTCCCCCCAAGAAACCCATTCCTTCATGTTCCCAGTGGAGCCAAATAGCAGAGATGGGACAAGGGAGAAAAGGCAGAGGTTGGGCTCAGGGAAGCAACGCAGGGTATGAGTGAATAATGGGATTTTTGAGTTCCCAGCCAGGAAGTGAAGCTGTTGGACTTCCAGTTAGTGGTGTGATGCTCCTCTGGGGGCTGGGATAACAGAGGGGGCAGGAAGGATACTCCAAGGATCAGGGAGGGACCAAAGAGCCTGTTACGGGAAAACAGGGGGTGAGGGTGGGGGGAGTCCAGGATGTGGCAGAAGAGTGAGTGGAGGCAAAAGGGACACTGCAGGCACTGGTTAGAGTCGAGGGGGTGGAACTAGGAAGGGTGTGGACTGGCCCAGAGAGGGGCAGGAGTCTGGGAACAGTTGGGGCGCAGAGGGTCATGATGCTAGGGGGAGACTGCTTGTGCTCCATGGGTTCACCAGAGATACCTAGGGACACACTGTGCCTTAATCCTGCCCTGCCACTTGTCCCTTGCTGAGGGGCCCAGTGCTGGGAAGCAGTTAGGGCTTGACATGACTCCAAATCCAGCCTTCATATGCAGAGACCCATAGCTGTGGTTAGTGAGAGGGGCACAAATGAAAAGTTCCAGAGAGTTATGTCCCTCTTCTGTTTCCTGGGACACCTCAGGCTGGGATGTCTAGAAACAAGGATGAAGCAGAGAAAGAGGAGAAGCAGCCCTTCTTCTCAACCAACAGCCACATACACAAAGCACTGCCTCCTTGCTTCTGGGAATCCCAGTTGAGAAATCCTGAGAAATCTGTGGGCGTGCCCCACCCACACTCACTCTCATGCTCATGCAGTCTACTGACAAACATCTGGCAGTGTGGATTTGGCGTCACCTATTGGTTATCCCGGTAGAGAACATTCTAGCTACCTCTCTGGTCACACACTTAAAACCGCAGTGCCAAATGTACAGTCTGAGCCAGCTAAACATGACACTTATTATACGGAAGGAAAAAAAAAAATCAGAAAGAAGAAATAAGGTGGGGAAAAGAGCTACACATTCCAGGTAGGTTTCCACTGGTGGAGGCAATGGCATCACTGTGTTCCCCTATTAGTCTGCTGTAGCAGGGCATCTTTCTGGATTAGGATGAAGGAGGCTTGGGGTTGCAGAAGATGGGAAACTTCTGCAGTGACCAATTCTCCCAAAAAAAATATTTAAGGACCCATAAAGGGAGAGGTGTTTGGAATAGCACATCCCCTCATTATGTAGTCCACTAACCAGGGAGGTCAACAGACTCGCTGGGCCCCTGGGCAAGGCAGGACACCCAACAGAGGTGGGGCCTTGGGCAGAAGGGGCATGGCTGGGGCTGGGGCTGGGCCTGGGGCTGGGGCTAGCCTCCCCTAGGCAGCCTTCAGTGCCACCTGGAGTGCACCTCCCAGGGCTCTGGTGGCAATTAGTGCTAGCAGCATCTGGGGCCCCTATGCCCTTTTTAATTGCCGAGCTCTGCCACTCCCCCACCCCAGCCCTCAACCCCAGCATGCTTGCCACCAACCAGGACCAATTTCTCACATACCAATTTTGGTTCAGGGATTTCTGGTTCCACACTGTTTCCCCAAGCATGATCTCTTCACACAGCCCCTTAGTTATATCTATAGGCCTTTTTGTTTGGACTATTTCAACCACTCTTTTTTGCACCTTTTCACATCAACATTTGTTGTTACAGGTCATTGCGACATCTTATTAACAATGTACAGTTGAGCTCACCGATAAGGTAAATTTGTAGGCCCAGTTTTCACAACAATCCCTTCAACTTCTTTTCAAATCCTACCCTCATTTCTTCTCTCTTGGCTGAGGAAAAACAGCCTCTACACATGTGGTGGAATATTTAAAATATTGAAGTTTATTTTCATAGCAAGAAGCAGATAAGATTCTCACTGTTAATAAAAATTGAAACTGATATTTTGCCTCTGGATGGAGCTAAAAAGAACAGTAGGAAACTAATGAAAACACGTCGTGTTAGTGAAATAATAAAACACTAGTTTGAGCTCTTAACCATAAGACCTTCCAGATTTTAAAAAAAAACCCCAAAACCACACCTTTGACAAACTTGGAATTGTTGGCTCCTTGCTTTCCTCAGTGATCGAAATCACATAGTCAGTGGAGAATGGAAGGGTAATTTAATGGAATTTTATAGGATCAACTCCACTCCTCTCTCTCCAACTCTTCAATTCAGTGGCCCATATTAGCCGTGGGAAAGTCTCAAGTCTGAAAAAGATTCCAGTATAAAAAGTAAACAAAAAACCCCCACCCAAGATGGAGAGGACCAATTATCTTCCTCTGAAAAACTTGCTGTCTATGTGTGTGATGAAAGTAAGTCATTTGTGGGGGGAACACAATTTTGAGCCTGCTAGGATGTGTCTAAGGCATTTTTGGTGGTACTGTCAGGCAATTCTAGGGAGGAAGAACTGCTGAACAGATGCCACAAAGGCAACTAAATGTATGCATATTTATCACAATTGAATCCTAGACATTTGAGCTTTGTTTCTAGCGTGACAAGGTTCTTGCCTAGGCCTTTTGTCCCAGCATCCCTTCTTCAGTCAAAAATCAACCGGAGACCTTACTGGTGCAGTCACCTGTGCCTTTTATTGTCAGTGCCAATTTCCCACCACTTTCTATTTACAGAGCTTCCCCCCCATAAACTCAGCTAGCCTCTCCTTCTGGTTGGGGAGCACTCAGCCACTCTCTAGCTCTTCACCCTCCACTTCCCCTCTGGCTGCCTTATCTAGCCCTCTGGCTAATGAGGCCCACAGCTGCTTCCCATTAGCCCCCTCAGGCGTGGGCTTGCTCAGCTGGCTTCCATTGCCCTTTTCAGCCAGGCTGCAGTGGCAGAGCTCTGGCTTAGCCAGCAGTCTATCACACTAGTTACTTACCAAATTTGCCCTTATAACATACAGGAGTAAATAAATCAGTTTCCCTCTTTAGCCATTTTGCAAGACACCTTTAAAAAAAGTGCATTGGCTTGTAATTCATGTTTCAGATTAGTGGTTGATGCCACAAATTACACTAACTTTGCCAGCAGTCCAAAGCAGAGGTACCAATTAGAATACATTATGAAACAAGTTTGGTCTCCTGTGACAATCAAATAAATATATCAAAGTAGTGCAATCAGACATTTCTAATATGAATATTCATTGGCAACTGTTCATGACAGATTTATGAATGCTTTCACCTGCTGCTAGAAAGAAAAAGAAAAACATTAAGTTGCAAAAGAAAGCTATTAACGTAAGCAAAAAGAAAAAAAGCAGACGCAGATGGAAGATGATCTTGGAATTATGCAATCTTGTAGGAAAATAATGGTTTCATTTTTCATATTATGAAAACATTTGTTTTATATATGCAG
This sequence comes from Rafetus swinhoei, assembly GCA_019425775.1. NCBI lineage: Eukaryota > Metazoa > Chordata > Testudines > Trionychidae > Rafetus > Rafetus swinhoei. Next base: position 179,365,506 of record CM033437.1, on the reverse strand, counting down.
CTTGTCCAGGTCTTTGCATTTAACTCACTATTTCCACGCTACACTCTGTAAGTAGTATTCCCAGTTTATGTGAAACCATGCACACAACTAGCTAATTACCACCTTGTGGCAGAACCATATGCAAGAGTAATTCTTTAAGGACTGACTGCTATACTGATTGCTATAATCTTAAATTGTTTGAACACAAGTGGAAATTTCCATTTACAGAACAGCCTTTTGTTGCTTAGGATGAAAGGTTTTGATTGTAATTTTTTAAAAATAAAAATATGTAGTCTTCTAGAATGGCTTTAGTCTAAGAATCTGAAATTGCTTTTAATAAATTAAGTCTCAACCTCCCCATGAAATAGTGAAGCATGAGTCCCATTTTAAAGATGGGCTAACCAATTATTTTCTACATACAACACTTCTTAAATTTAAAAAGCAGATCAGAAGCAGAGCTACAAAATCTGTCCTTTACATCTCAGACGAATCATGGCCTATTGGTAAAGTATAATTTGAACTGACTGACACCAGAGATCACCATGGCTCCAGATTTGCAAAGATTTGTGCAAGTGCCTTGCTATCTTCACCAGAAACAGTTCTATTGACTACAGTGGGAGAATTCAGAGTGTATAAATTGAATTAATATTATTACATGTTTGTAAAATTGGAGCCAAGGTTTTCATTTCAGTGATTTATGATTAATCCTTCATCTTGCAAGTTCATCCATGTAGGCCGATCCTTCCATCCAAATGCTATCCTACTGCATAGGGATGAACTTGCATGGAGTAGCTTGCAAAACTTGGGCCATACAGTGGAAATAGTCTGCAAGAGGATGTATTCTATATGGCAACAGTAGTTGTTCCTTTCAATAAAGCCAGTTTTCTCCAGCAAAGACTGGAGGTATGTAAAAGGGGAATGGATTTAGCAGAAAGAAATAAACTTTCAAAACAGTTGAAAAAAGCGGTCTTATTGTGGGCTGAGGACAGACCAGAGATTGGTTTGAATGGAATAAAAATTATTTGCCCTGAACATGATTTTCAGTCTTGCTGCCATATCATTCAGATACCTCAAAAGGAAAAGAAACAAACAATTACATTTGAGAGTGTAAGTAGGGAGAAATATTATATCTGATAGTTCTCTCTCATTGAGCTCTAAGGTTGTATCTACACAGCACTCGAAACTCAAAATAAAGGAAGCATTCAAAAGACACGGGATAGTTATTTTGGGATACCTCTGGTATCCCACAATAACTTTGTTGTTTAGACATACCCCCAGTGATTTACAGCATTGAGATATCTGTTGAATGAGTTAAAGCCTGAATTGATTTATACACTGACCATATTCTCCATGAATTACTTCCTGAACGCACTATATAAATTGGTTTTTAATAAGGAGTTACAGAAACAAAGCAGTTGCTTCTCCTGTAATTAAGAATTGAAGCATAATACACTATACCAAGATTTAAAACACCTTTATGCATGTGCACCATATGTGGATTGGGAAACTTAAATTTATTCAACATGTTGAAAGTACTTCCTGACTACACTTAGGAATGTGTAATAAAAATTCTGAGAATCCCTCAGACTACACTGGCATTTTCCATAATTTACTAGTTTCTGAATTATTCTTTCCTCTATTCTCTGCTTTTCAAATTAAGATTAGTCCCCTTCACTGATTATTGCCTTGTGAAGCCTGTTTTCCATTTTATTGAATTCAGTTTTACTGTATTCTCCAATCTACTGGGCAATTTAACACATTTCTTCCGAGATGCTGTCAGTTTTTTGCAACAAAAGGCAGCTGTAGCAAAAGTGTATTTAGCAGAAAAATAGAGTACTTACTTCCCTCTCTCTTCTCACATTACATGACACAAAGAAATGGGAGGATACTTAGTCAGGCAAAATTTGCCCTTCTGACTTGTGCTCCAGAAATTATTGTTTTGAATTTACATGGCAGTTTCTTAATGAAAAGATTTTTTAAAAATGGCATATGTATAGAATATACTGAAAGCTGGGTTCCTTTATTACTGTGTATGAACTCATGCTAAAGTTTTAAAATCTGATGAAAGAATGAAATAATCACCCCTTTTTATTTTATTGATAAAAGTTGAATAGAAGTTTTGCTACTGCTCTGGTGTCATGATTTTGCAACAGCTACTTTGCAATCTAATTGTCTCTCAGATATTTACGTAGCCCCCATTAATGTAGTATCTGAATACTTCAATCTTTTTGTGCATTTATTCTTGGTCTCAGGTCTAACTAATGAAGCATTCTTTTGGAAGAACTAATGCTCCTCACTAATGGAGTATTCTTTTCTCTTAAAAAAATTAAATGAATGCACAATGATTTACCATTAAAACAGTAGCATTTATTTTCAATGAGATGTTTTAGCACATAGGAAAATATCCCAAGTTGTCATGACCCTCAGTACCATTGGTCATTTAAACGTATATTCCTTTTGTCATGAAACAGTATGATTTTAAGATTTACATAATTAAAAACTTATTCCACTAATCCCTTTCTACAATCCTTTCCCAAAAGCATGCCAAATACCCTAAGGGAGATTTTTAAAAAAATCCAGTATTTAGTCTCTTTTATTTCACTATCATACAGATGCAAACACTGTCACATACAGATACAACTAATGAACTACTAAGGAATCCTGTGGCACCTTAGGGACTAACTACTGTAATAGAAGAATATGCAATGGCATGCTTACCATATGTGCTCATTGTCTACACAAACTATGCAAAAACAGCTCTTAACGATTTGACTTTTCAGCCACTTTTCGGAAGAATGGAGGAAAGATGCCAACTCCTACTTTGTTTTTACCAGTTTCAATCAGGAACCGTATCAGTTCCTATAAATTCATCTCTTTCTTTTTATTCATGAAGCGAGAGGAAAAACAATCCCTTGTAAAAAGGGCTATCCTGGGTCCTCAGCCTGCACCCAAGTAGGAGAATAGGTTGGAATAAGGATTCCCACACTTCCTTGGCAGTATTCAGTACACCTAAGACACCAGGCAATCCTCACCACACATCAACAAGTAACTGGGTGGGGAGTGGAGTGGCACATTGCACTGTTTCCTCATCAGTCTGCTGAGATACTACCTGGCTCTGAGGTGATCAGGCATGTGGCAAAGGTCTACACTTGGGGTGTCAGGAACAGCCATCAGTGCAGCTGATGTGCACTTCAAGAGGCTGCATACTTACTGAATGGCTGCTTCTTTCATAGTAGTCTATCTGGAGGATTTTCCTGACTTCATACTGCTGCCCCTGAAGCTCTTCAACAGTTAAAATGTGTGTGGTCTGTTTAAGCCTTTTAGATTTTTTTTTTTATAATCTTTTACATTTTCTCATCTTCCTGCCAAGCATTGTGAACCTTTTCCCATCTTTCTTGTACCTCTTATGCGTTTGCTAAGCAACCAACAATTGTTGCTCCCAATTAACAACAGACCTAGTTGGCCCCATAGGGGTAGGGGAAGCATTCTGCACCCTATAAATAGTGAGCAAACAAAAGAGGAGAAAAAATATGAACCTATAGATTGCCAGAGAACTTCAGGGACAGGCATAGTATTTGAAACTACTTTTCAAGAATTTTTTTGTTGTCTAGATTTGTTGACTATGATCACTTTAAATTCTTTACAAAGTCATCAAAAATACTTGAAAGCCCTGATTTTACTTCACACAATGAAAGTTGATCACCACAATAAATTAAAACTTTGCAATAATTTGCATTTAAGAAAGGACTGTACAAGTAGCGAATCAACAGAGCAGGCAGTGCTACTGGAGAAATCTAACCAAACTGACCAATAGTCAATGTGATGTGAATTTACTTTTGCAAATTGACTATTGTTGACTATACTGCATCTGCTGTGTTTTTTCTGTAGATTTAGAACAGGGTTTTTTCCTACCTTAGTTGATTCTTTGCTCTTAATACAACATTTAATACTATTATTTATATATATATCTAAGATAACAAGGAATAGTCCTGTGGCACCATAGAGACTAACAAAAATATATATAGGTAATATCATGAGCTTTCGTGGGCAAAATCCACTTCCTCTGAGAAGTGGATTTTGCCCACGAAAGCTCATGATATTACCTATATATATTTTTGTTAGTCTCTAAGGTGCCACAGGACTACTCCTTGTTTTTAAAAGTTACAGACTAACATGGCTACCCTTCTGAGACTTAAGATAACAAGGGATCTTGGACTCATTAAAGGATGCAGATAGGGTTGACAAATTAAAATAATGTCTATTTCTGCATATCTGGCAAGCCTTCTTGTTTAAAGCACTCAATTTTTCCTCTCCAAGAAGAGGACAACAACATTAGGTGAAAATTTATGAAAATTAGTAAAAACCTTCCTGGAAATATCCCAGGTTTTATAATTTGATAACACAAACATTTCCTCATTGTGTTATATAAACTAACAATATACCCCAATCCACAAAAATAAACTGAAACTGTTTACTCAACATATGTAAGAATTTTCAAATTATGAGGCGTAGCATACCAACATATGGGTAAGTGACTAATCTAGAACTTATTTCTAAACAAACTCAGTGCATAATATAGCTACTCAAAAAAACCTGCATCACGGTTAAAGGAAAACTTAAAAAGAGCATAAATCTAAGCACATTAAATGTATCTTTTATGTATACTAAATTGACTGTAAAGGCTGATCAAATCTTCAATAAATTACACCCAAGCTAAATGATTTTTAAATACCAATAAATGTTCCTAAAAATATCCTAAATCTTTATGTACTTGCTTTGTGTAAAGAAGCATGTCCCACCCCAGGCATGGGGTATAAACAGAAATAATCGAGTGAGATTGCTACTTCAAAGATAAATGCACAAGTCCCAAAATTCTCCCCTTTATGCAAACCAAAGCTGTTTATTTTCCCAGGCTTTCCTGTGAGAATTTCTGAAGATAATGATTGGGGGCCTTTTGTTTGCTTTTAAGACAACTGGCATGTTTCAGTTCTCTCATTTTAATTATTGTTCTTTCATTAAGTGATTCATGATTAGTGTATTTTAAAATTAATCAACATATTAATACAATTATCCAAGCTATTTATGACCCTGGTATTTAAGATCTCTCCCTATCCTGCAGGGAAGCAGCAATTTATTTATTTATTTATTAAGTTCCGTGTAATTCATTCTGAACTGAAGAAAATTCTTTGCAATAACCCTTGATGTGCCAGGACTGTACAAGCAATATAGTGATTTATGGATTGTTTATAGGGTGGGAGGAGGAGGAGAAATCAAGCAATAGCAGTATATTTGAGTCAGATTATAATAAAAGCACAACTGCATGCAAAGACATCTTGGTCATTAAGGAAATTACGCACGCATATAGCCTGAATAAAGTTTTCAGGGAGTTGAAGGATTCTAAGGACACATCTCTCTATTAGCACTTGATGTATTACTAGAAGAGTTACCCAGTGCTGCTCAGGTCCTTACCTCAATTAGTTTGTGTTTTGGAAAGAAAATTAAAATGTACAGGTTTCATTTAAATCATTGCTCTGGGGTGGGGCAGGGAGAAGGGGTTCAATTTACAGGCTGCCCCAGGGAGAGTGGACAACCCCAGCCCTCTCTCGCTGTAGCAGCTTGAGGCCAGGTGAGAAGCTCCTGTCCATGGCCACTGAAGCTATAGTGGGCATAGCCCAGGGAAGGGTGCATGTAACCTGCCTGGGACAGATCCAGGTTTGTCTGCCCCCTATGTTCCCCAGGGCAAGTGAGGAATGCAGCAAACTGTGCCCTTTCCCCTTGCTCCCTTACAAAGGGGAACAGCCAGTAATGTTTCCATATGAATGGGGGGAGGAGGGAAGAGGACGTCAGCTTCCCGCCCAAAGGCCACCTTGACAGTCCAGGAAGGGGGGGCACATCCCCAGCCAGCCCCTTTCACCTGCCTGGAGAATCCATCTCTTTTCTGTATAGTTTTAGGAGGAAAAGCAATCCCATTCCAGGCAAATTCCATTTTCCTGGCACAACCAAACCCTTACGCGGCTTCAAGTTGTGATAAGAGGAACCTGTACACCAAATGTGGTGGTCCTACAAATTACCATGTAGGAGAACTTCTTGAATGTGATCCAAGGACAATATGAACAAATATTTCAGCAGGTCTGATGGTCCATCCAATAGAAGGCAGTATTACACTTCCCCGGGCAGTGGAAGGTCACCAGTTTTGCACTATTCAATACTCTCAACTTAGTAAATAATGCATAGAATGCATAATCTTACACAATGGAGTTGAATAACCCAGTGATGAAAACCATATGTGCTTTATGTTTATGGATAACAACATATGACCAATTCTAGTTCTTTGTGCATGTACACGGTCTACGTATGTGCAGTTGCATATCTGTTTGAAAAATCTAAACCTGACTCTTAATTATTTTTCATTGTCCAAACATATCACTTTAGATATTTGCTTACATATATTCAGGTCCCAAATTTAGAAAATGGTTGTGACAAAATGCAAGCCCTATTAATTTTCCAGCAAGCACATCTTTTACTGCCATATCAGACAAAATAATATGCATATGGATATATAATCTGCTAAGCAATTGGCTAGGTTTTTTTTATTTCTAGAAAAACAAAGAATAGCTGTACAGACAATCCTTAACTTTATTACACTTGACTTAAGACAAATGGCACTTGATATTAAAGCTCACAGTTTCTGTACATTAAAAATCATGAGTACTTCTGAGTCTCATCAACATACAAGGTAACAATGAACATGCGCTTGTGGAAAGAGTATCATGTCATTAAAGCACAGGACTGGGAAACCAGAAGTCTAGATTCTTTTCCTGTTGTGCCCCCTTATCTCCCACCATGGGTTCTGCTCTCTCATCAATACAATGGAAATAATACTGCTATACCTCACTAAGATTTTCTGTGTCTAAATTAACTGGAGTAGTTCATGAACCAATTTAAATTGCCATAGCCTCATTGACTTCAATAAAGCTATGACAACAAATTATACCAACTAAGGATCTGTTGCATTATTTGTGAAACTAATCAGATGCTATATTGAGAAAATAATAATATAATATAAAAGCCCTCTCTAAAACAAAGTTAATAGGTAAGAGTAACAATCAGATAGTATGTTAAATTGGTATGTCTATCTATATCTATTATCCAGTTCCCAGTTATGATTTAAATAAGTATTATTTCCATTCTACTTCTAATGGTGAAGAGTCAGAACTAGATCTATTTTAACATTGTCACAGGTCCACAAGAACGCAAGTCCAATTTTGGAATACATCGTGTCGTGTTTTTTTTGCACATTACTTCTGTAAGTTCTAGAATATAATAGTTTCTAGTAAGTGGCATATGGGTCCAATATCTTTTCTTACATATTCCATTTGCACTAAGATCTATGCCTTATTTGTCTACCCATTTTAACTCATAGAAATCAAATTGTGTCTACAACCACCACCATTACTACTTTTCCCTCCCAAGATTTATTCAGTTTAATCACAGAAGGTATAGCTGAAGTCCACATCCATAATTGGCTTAGTTAGCCATCCCCGTGGATTTTATGGATTCTGTCATGTTTGTAGAAAGAATGCAACTATTTTGAGTTCATGCAAACAAGCTTTCCTCAATGTGTTATGGTTTTCTGATCTCTAGCCACAGCAGTGATTTGTAGGAATCAAGACACTTATGGAACCAGGATTGTTCTCTCAAGTCTAAGCTTAACATAATACTTCCTATATAATTAGGCTCACTCCTGTGGAGAATATATTGTCTCTTACCGGAAGGGTGAGAGCCTCATACTTTATTGCTCCACCAAGAGACACGTCACTCTGTCGGGCAAGCCATGGCATACTAAGCACATTAGTTATAGTGCTGCATTATTTCACATGGGTGGCTTCATTCCAATGCCACTACAGGTCTGTTCATTCAATTTAGGCCATGCTGCTAAACAGAAGGGGAGAATATTGACTAGGAAGATGTCATGCATATTGAGTTCCCAAAGTCTGCCCATTGATCCTGATCCTGCAACACTTATAGTAATTATCTTTGAAAGCAATAGGACATTTACATGAGTAATTATGCAAGATTGGGCCCTAGCAGCAATGAGGAACAATTTTCTCTACTAGAAGGATGTACGAGGAGGCAAGGGCAATTAAGACAGAGTCATAGCAGGTCAGATCTAGCCTTGTGCAACAGTTCTTTTCTTTGGTCCTAAGCAGCAGTCATGAGTCCCTGAAGCTGCAGTTTTTGGAAGCTAGCCGCAACAGTGCCACGTTTCTCTTGTCTCCATTTATTAATTAAAAAGGTGGTTTATGCTGATGATCTTTCACTAGACAGAAAACAATCCAGCTATAATGGAATGATTAAAAATTATGGGAGGTTATAAAAAAGTGATCCACTAATTATGCACCCTGCAAAATATTAGAGGGCAAATAAACCAGCATACCTCTCCAATTTTTTGATATAACATCTGATAGACATGCTTTATTTCTTAACTGAATAATCACCAGAAATGACTTGCCATGGGTGCTATACTGATGCTCGCACTAACATGGAAAGATGGTGTTTAGGACACATCAGAGGACTATATTCCTGTCTAGTGTGTCTAAACAGTGCATTGTTGCAATAATCATTATTTTGCTTTGGATATTTATATGATAAAGATTTATAGACCTGATATTTAGGAAGTACTAAGGTATGTTTTCAGAAGTACATCTTGTGGCATAAAAATGTTCTGCTAAAACAGTGATCTGTAAAAAAGATATTTGCATATGCAAATGCTTAATATGAAATATATCAGTAGATGGCACTCAAGAATATGTGGAATTTTGCATAGCTTTTTCAGAACCAGTAAGAGGAGGAGTTGTGCACTGCAAATGGTTTCCAGCGTGCAGTTCTTCAAATGAATAGTAGACTTAAAAGGATTTTGAGGGTGAACCCTGAAGTTTTAAATCTCAATAACTACTAACAGAGGTACATACATAGCACATGTATTGTGGTTTTAAGCCAGAATTAGAACTTACACCTCTATGTCTCCACTAAGGATATCAAGCTAGATCCTCAGATCCTGGTAAGGCAAATGGGACTTAAGAGACCTTAAGGCAGCAGCTGAGCTTTCTCCTATTGTAGGAGGCAGTCTAAGGACAGGAGTGGGGATACCAAGGCAGTGTCATGGATCTTGGCAGGCTCTCTATGAGATGCTATGCATGGATAGCATCCCAAAATCTGATTGTTAAAACCATCTATTCTGCACACTCCAAGGTGTGTCGACCACTGCTTTCACACACCTCGGTTTCTGGCCCATCTTTCAAAGATACAGTTGTAGAATAACTGATTGGGGCAGGGGTGGAGGGAAAAGGAACATCACACTTCACTGGAGAATCAGAAATCCTCAGCATTTAGAAAGAGTTGCAGAAACTTATTTCTACCAAATCATAATTAAAGTAACAGTTTCAGAAACACCCCCCCCCCCAAACCTCTGGGATGTAGGAAGTTGGGCATTTTCAGTGAGTAAATTTAGCCTTACAGCTCCCACAGAGGTCAAAGGGAATCACGTAGACCAGACATCTCACCGAAAATCAACTTCTGCTTGGCTGGCAAAGAGTTCTGATTTCAAATGTCTGATTGCAAATGGTAGCAAGTAGGGATGTTAAAATGCGTGTAAATAGGGGTGTAAAATGTTAGTGGTTACACGTAGGACAGTAGCCAACTTCCCTCACGTACCAGAGCTGGAGTATAACCGTAAGGTTAACCAGCGAACCCAGGATCATCATGTTCAGACGACCCCCCAACTTACGATCTCCCAACTTACAACCCCCCCACATTTACAACTATTATTTTTCATGCAAGATAGCTCCTAAACCCCCCCAATTTACATCCGCAGCTTGTATTTACAACGGTGAACTGCACACGTCTCCGCCACATCGGTCTTCACTTTTTAATTATTTTTGTGCATTATTTGAACTATATAGTTTAGTTTTCCTCCATTTCTGTAGTCAATTTTGGGCTTTTTTTTTGGGTATGAAATGGGTTTCCAGGAATGGAACCACCATGTATAACATTGTGCCTATGGGAAATAAGGGTTCGACTTACAACGGCTTGACTTAACAATGGCTCTTCAGGAACCAATTAGTAAGTGCAGGGGTCGCCTGTACACAATTACACTTTCACATCCCTAGTAGCAAGGGAGGAAAAAGTGCCGTTTTTAACTGCAACTATTGCACTGGCATGTCAACTGTAAGCTAGACAACTGAAGGCAGTATTTGCTGACAGATTTGCTTTTAAGCATTTACACCCTCCAAGTGGTGTGCCAAATTAATAAGCATTTGTGGGGTGCAAATAAAAAAATTCTTGCACAAAATGTGGTTATTAGGATATACATTTATTCCATGATAGGTTACACAATATAAAGATTATCAGGATACTCCCCTACAAAGCAGAAATAGCAGAACCACTGCTGATTTAATTACTAGCTGCATGGAATGCACAGCAGTCAGCTGTTCGTGCTTCTATTTGTGTTTTGCTTTTGTCTCATTCCTTTCATGTGAATCTTCTCTCTAGTCTATAGAAGAGATCTGTGTCCTGTATCATTCAGCTATATTCAAATGTCTGACATTTTTACTGCAACATCTGTATGAGCAATTCTTGCCATCTTAATTTTTATTTGTGTTTGTGTGTGTACACAAGAACATAGTGATAAGTGTGTAAAAGTCATATTCAGATTTCAAACCTATTTACTCATGGACTGTTAAAGCTATTTTTACAACTTTAAAATAAACATTTGAGCTTTACATCTGTATGTTTAACATGAGATTTAATCTACTATAATTTTAAAGCAAATACAGTACAGTATTAATGAAAAAAATATAGTTCTATAGTTAGGAAATGCTAAACAGATTAACCTGGTCATGTAACTACACTGGCTTCACAATCATAATCATTTTGACTATAGTGGGCAAGCTACATGTAATGACAATTAAACATTGAGAGATAATTATAGTGGCACTGAACAATTTTATTTAAGTTTTGTAGAAGAGGAGAAATAAAAATCTTTAAAGGCTAATTTTGTTATTTCAGACAGCAGCAGCGGTGCAGGAGCCAGCAAACAGAGCTGTAAACAGGGGAGTTTGAGTGGGAGTTTGTAAGGGTAGTTTGGATTGTAGGACTCATTTAGGGTTTGTTTTTGCCGTAGGGGGGTGTTTTGGTTTGTTTTTTTTGTTTTGTTTTGTTTGCCGGACTAACAGGACATAGGTGAGAAGGCTGATTAACACAGAGATAGCAGTGGCCATAACCCAAGCAGTAGAGGACACAATGAGACTGAGTGGATGTGGCAGCTGTGGTATGTATATGATTCTGGAGGGGGTACCTGAAAGGAATTTTGTTTGTATGAAATGCCGCCTAATAGAACTGATGGAAGAAAAGATCCGTGGATTGGAGATGCAAGTGGAAACTCTAGTCGAGTTTAGAAGGGGGTTTGAGCAGATGATGGAGCAAAGGCATGAGGTGGCTGAAGGGGAAAGCTTAGACATGCAGACTGAAGCAGGATCAAAGGCCTCTGAGGGGGGACTGCTGGGCGAAGAAAATGGACAGTGGAAGCATGTGACTATGAGAACCAGGCAGAGGAAAAGAGGGGCCAGTGAAGGAGAAATAGAGCTCAAGAACAGGTATGCAGAGTTGGAGAATGGAGAAGGGATACAGCAGGTGGCCACTGAAGGTGGAAAGGCAAGGAAGAAGAGAAGATTGGCTAGTCCCATACATAAACGGGAAGAGTCGATGGAGACAACACCAATAATGAGCACCAGGAGGATACAGGATGGGTTGAAGAAGATTACAAGAGAAGATAGGAATGGAAAGGACTTGCAGCCAGAGGAAACAAGGGATAGACCAGAGAATCGCACTGTCACCAGGAAAAGGCAGATCTATGTGATTGGGGACTCCTTATTGAGAAGAATAGACAGGCCTGTAACCAGAGCTGATCCAGAGAACAGAAGGGTGTGCTGTTTGCCAGGTGCTAAGATACGGGATGTGGAACTAAGGTTGAAGAGGATCCTAAAGGGAGCAGGAAGGAATCCATTGATCATCCTTCATGTAGGAACAAATGATATGGCTAGATTCTCGCTGGAACGAATCAAGGGAGACTATGCCAGGTTGGGGAGGACGCTTAAGGAAATCAAGGCTCAGGTGATTTTTAGTGGGATTCTGCCTGTTCCTAGAGAAGGGCAACAAAGGTGTGATACGATTATGATGCTCAATAGGTGGCTCAGGCAGTGGTGCTATAAGGAGGGCTTTGGGATGTATGGCCACTGGGAGGCATTCACGGACAGAGGACTGTTCTCCCGGGATGGACTTCACCTAAGTAGGGAAGGAAACACACTTCTAGGATGGAGGCTGGCACAACTGATTAAGAGAGCTTTAAACTAGGAATGTGGGGGAGACGGTTGGGAGATGTCCAGGTAATCTCTACGCCGGATTTTAGCATGGAGAGGGAGGAAAACAAAGTAAGAAAGGATATAGCCGGGGGTAGGAGAATGTACATAAGAAGGAAGGGCAGAGTGGATACTAATCTAATAGGTCATATTGGAGGTACAATGTCCATGCCAAATGGGGTAAAGAATGTGAGTGAAGTGAAACAGCAAAAATTAAGATGTTTGTACACCAATGCAAGGAGCCTAGGTAACAAAATGGAAGGACTAGAGCTACTGGTCCAGGAAGTGAAACCAGATATTATAGGAATAACAGAAACATGGTGGAATACTAGGCATGACTTGAACATCTTAATGGGAGTAAATCAGGGGGCCCAGACAATCTTCATCCAAGAATAGTAAAGGAACTGGCACATGAAATTGCAAGTCCATTAGCAAAAATTGTTAATGAATCTCTAAACTCAGGGGTTGTACCATTTGACTGGAGAATTGCTAATATAGTTCCTATTTTTAAGAAAAGGAAAAAAAGTGATCCGGGTAACTACAGGCCTGTTAGTTTGACATCTGTAGTATGCAAGGTCTTGGAAAAAATTTTGAAGGAGAAAGTAGTTAGGGACATCGAGGTTAATGGCAATTGGGACAAATTACAACATGGTTTTACAAAAGGTAGATCGTGCCAAACCAACCTGATCTCCTTCTTTGAGAAAGTAACAGATTTGTTAGATAAAGGAAATGCAGTGGATCTAATCTACCTCGATTTCAATAAGGCATTTGATACAGTACCACATGGGGAATTATTGGTTAAATTGGAAAAGATGGGGATCAATATGAAAATTGAGAGGTGGATAAGGAACTGGTTAAAGGGGGAGACTACAGTGAGTCATGCTGAAAGGTGAACTGTCAGGCTGGAGAGAGGTTACTAGCGGAGTTCCTCAGGGATCAGTTCTGGGACCATTATTATTTAATCTTTTTATTACTGACCTCGGCACTAAAAGTGGGAGTGTGCTAATAAAGTTTGCGGATGACACAAAGTTGGGAGGTATTGCCAATTCAGAAAAAGATCGGGATATCATACAGGAAGATCTGGATGATCTTGTAAATTGGAGTAATAGTAATAGGATGAAATTTAATAGTGAGAAGTGTAAGGTTATGCATTTAGGGATTAATAACAAGAATTTTAGTTATAAGCTGCGGACACATCAGTTGGATGTAACGGAGGAGGAGAAGGACCTCGGAGTCCTGGTTGATCACAGGATGACTATGAGCCGCCATTGTGACATGGCTGTGAAAGGCTAATATGGTCTTGGGATGCATTAGGCGAGGGTATTTTCAGTAGGGATAAGGAGGTGTTAGTGCCGTTATACAAGGCATTGGTGAGACCTCATTTGGAATACTGTGTGCAATTCTGGTCTCCCATGTTTAAGAAGGATGAATTCAAACTGGAACAGGTACAAAGAAGGGCCACTAGGATGATCTGAGGAATGGAAAACCTGTCTTATGAAAGGAGACTCAAGGAGCTTGGCTTGTTTACCTTAACCAAAAGAAGGCTGAGGGGAGATATGATTGCTCTCTTTAAATATTAGAGGGATCAATGCCAAGGAGGAAGAAGAATTATTTAAGCTCAATACCAATGTGGACACAAGAACAAATGGATATAAGCTGGCTATTAGGAAGTTTAGACTCGAAATTAGGCGAAGGTTTCTAACCATCAGAGGAGTGAAGTTCTGGAACAACCTTCCAAGGGAAGTAGTGGGGGCAAAAGACCTATCTGGCTTCAAGATAAAGCTAGATGGGTTTATGAAGGGGATGGTTTGATGAGCTAACATGATCTTGGCAATTAATTGACCTTTCGCTATCGGTGGTGGGTGGGCCAGTGGTGGGAGGATGGGAGTTGCTGTGGAGAACTTTTTTCTGGGTGTCTGGCTCGTGAGTCTTGCCCGCATGCTCAGGGTTCAGCTGATCGCCATATTTGGGGTCGGGAAGGAATTTTCCTCCAGGGTAGATTGGCAGAGTCACTGGAGGTTTTTCGCCTTCCTCTGTAGCATGGGGCACAGGTCACTAGCGGGAGGATTCTCTGCATCTTGGGGTCTTTGAACCATCGTTTCAAGGACTTCAATATCTGAGAATAGGAGAGAGGATTATTCTAGCAGTGGGTGGGTGAGATTCTGTGGCCTGCATTGTGCAGGGGGTCAGACTAGATGATCAAAATGGCCCCTTCTGACCTTAAAGTCTATGAGTCTATGATCTCACAGGAAGCAGATTTAATCATTTTAAATATCTAATGTATAAGGCATGGCAAATAGTTTCTTGATAGCTTTGAACTTGAGGAAAGATGATGCAATCTAAAGGAAGAACACCAGACTGGTAGCAAAAGCTATTATAAAAATAGTAGTAGTTACCATTAAAAGTTAAGATTTAGTGGCACGAGATAATAGTCAATTCTTTTGGACACAGGGATATACTGCAGTAACTCAGCCGCCAATGCATGATGACTGTTGGGGGTGGGTCTGCCCACTGCAGATGCACACACTGTATGTTGTTGTGATTCAGAAACAGTAACAAGAGCAGTGAGCTAAACTGTGCCCTTTAAGCCCTCAAATTTGAGAATCATTTATAAATATATGCTGTTTTTTCAGTTCTACATTAAAAGAGATGTTCTGAAGATCACAGTCCAATATGCTACTTCCTTGTCATCTTTTACACCTATGGACAGCAAGTGAAAAAGGAGTTTTCAATGACAGTGGTGGCAGTTTACACCCACTTTGTGCAAGTACAAAGTGTTACAGAAGTTGCAAGGCAAAGAAGAGTAATCCCCCTTAGGTTTTTAAAACTAATGACACTGTACAGTCTGCAATCCATCAGTAGAAGAAAAGCAGTCAAACTATCATCCACTTAAAAGTTTATTTAAAAATTACAGAAAAAAATATTAAAACTGCCAGTCTCAGTTATTTAAGGTTTCAGTGGGACAAAACCAAAGAACAAACAACAAATAAGAGTTCTTAAGTAAAGATGTAAGTTGGAAAGTTGGGAAAAATGTTGCTCTAAAAAACTCTAGGCCAACCGCATTTCTAAAGACTGCTACACAGCAAGGGTCCAGCCCTTACCTAGCAGAATTTTACAATGGTAAGATTGCATGGTGACAGTTGTCAATGTTTCCATTGGTAAGCCTGGTGAGCAGCCCTTACTTGAGGCTTCCATAAATTCATTTCAGTTGTGAAGACTTTGCCATGCCAATACTTTACCTGCCTCCCAACCACTTTAAGAAAGAGCGCTGTGCACTCTCCATGCAGCACGAGGAGATACTGACAGGCTACGTCTACACTGCAGGCTTTTTGGACAAGAACTGTTTTGCGCAAGAGTTCTTGTGCAAAAGGTCTTCCACAAGAGCATGTCCACACTGCCATGTGTTTTTGTGGAAGAGATGTGCTTTTGTGGAAGAGCGTCCATGACAGTGTGGATGCTCTCTTGCGCAAGAAACCCCTGTCGCCTGTCCACACTGCCTTCTTGTGGAAGAGCTTTTGCTCAAGAGGGCTTATTCCACGTGGGGAGAGGAATAACTCTTGTGCAAGAAGCCCTGTTTTCCCGACGCTTTACTATAAATTTACTTGCGCAAGAATGCGCATGCAGTGTGGACGCTCTGCAAGTTTTTGCGCAAGAACAGCGTTCTTGCGTAAGAAGCCTGCATTGTAAATGTAGCCACAGTGTACAATACCTATTAATGAATATAATGAATCCTGGACACTTCATTTCCCATATAACACATTGAAAATATGCCCCACAGTGTTAAGCTTCTAAGACTGCCCCTGCATACCGTATTGACACATTCCATGTATCCTCTTGCTTTGTTTCTCTACCATTGAAATAATGAGTGATTGCAAGAGAACCTAAGATTTTCTAACCACTGCACTTTTATAAACCTGAGAAGGTCCAGTGTGTGCTTCAACAATGAAGGATGGACTACAACCTTAGAAATTACCGTAAATTGACGTATATAACCTGCACACATGTATTACCCGTACCCGTGCATAACCCACGGTTTTTCCTGATTGTGTAAAAAAAAAAAAAGTCTTAGATAATCCACGCACATGTATAGCCCGCAGGAGATGAACTGCAGGTACTGTTAATGAACTGCAGCTGATGACGCTGAGCAGTAAGTATGCTACAACCCTTATTCCTGATATATAACCCCTTTGAACCACACCGTTTTACCATTTATTTATTCCTTTAGTAGTTGTAATGAATTTTTAAAAAAGTATTTAAAACTTAAAACTTTTTAAACATGCCTAAGTGCAAATCCTACACAGCCAATTTTAAATCGTGTGTTGTGACATATGCAAAGGACAATGGAAACAGAGCAGCAGGGAGAAAATATTCTGTCAATGAAAAGTCTGTTTGGGAATGGAGAAAGGAAGAAGCAGAGTTTGAGACATTACAACATAGGAAAAGAGCACGCTGCGGAAAGAAAGCCAAGTGGCCAAATCTAGACAGAAACCTGTTGAAGTGGGTTCGTGCACAGAGAGAGAACAAACGGGCCGTGTCAACAGTAACCATACAGCTCAAGGCTCAACTTATGGCTATGAAACAGAAAATCTATGATTTTAATGGGGGCTCAGGAAATTGGGTGTACAAATTTATGCGGAGAAACAATCTGTCAGTTCGCGCACAGGCATCTGTTGGCCAACGGCTTCCCAACGAATGGGAGAAGAAAATGGATGATTTAAAAACTTTTGTACATAAAGAAATTAACCAGCTGGGCTTAAAACCAACCAACGTTATTAACATGGATGAGATGACCATGTCATTTGATATACCCGCTACTCGGTCTGTTGCGGAAACTGGATTGAAAACAGTCAGTGTAGCAACCACCGGTCATGAACGCACCTATTTTCCTGTAGTGTTGGCATGCACAGCAAATGGTGATAAATTAAAACAAATGGTGATTTTTAAGAGGGTAACAATGCCTAGAGAAAAACTGCCAGCTGGCGTTTGTGTGGTTTGTAACAAAAAGGGCTGGATGAACACAGATGTTATGAAGACGTGGTCAGACAGCTGCTTTCGTACATGAAAAGGTGTTTTTTTTAAAATTCTAAGTCTCTGCTGCTTTTAGAGTCCTTGGCTGCCCATAAAGAAACTTCAGTTCAGAAACATATCAACGCCGTGGGTGCACATATCGCGGTAATTCCAGCTGGACTGACTTGCAAGTTGCAACCACTTGATGTGGCTGTCAACCACCCGTTCAAGTGCTTCGTCTGAGAGGAATGGGACAATTGGATGACAAATGGAGAACACACATTCACTCCGGCAGGTCGACAGCGCCGTGCAACTTACGTGGAAGTTTGCAAATGGGTTTTGGCTGCTTGGGACAGAATAAACAGGCTACTATTCGGAATGGGTTCCGTAAATGTGAAATTCTTCCTGACGTTGACTCATCTAGCTCCAAATCTGACTACGACAGTGATTCTGATTTGGCACCACAGACCTCAACTGTCACCGAAGCTTGCCTAGCCTTGGTTATGGATTTTACGGGTGTTTTTCAAGACAGCAACTATGACAAACGGTTTGACGGTTTTCAAAACTCAGAGGCTGAGGATGCTGCTACTACCGCTGATTCTAGTGATGCAGAATGAATGAACTTATGTATTTTATGACAATGTGAGCATGGCTTTTTAAAACTGTTTTACCATATATTTATTCTTTTATTATTAGTTTCACATTAAAATTTTAACTTTTAATGTATTTTAACATCACTGCCACTATTATTAAATTAAAATATGCTGCTTTTATAAAGTAGGAGTCAGTCTTGTCTTCCTGTAATTTCATTAAAAAAAAAAATTGTATAACACGCGGAGGAGTATAGCCCTCAGGTGGTGGGGCGGGGTTTGTAAAACCGTGTATAACCTGCGGGTTATATATGCTAAAAGACGGTATATAAGTAGTGTGACTCTTAAGTGGTATACTGAAGGCTAACTAAAACCAAAAGCATGAATTATACGCTACAAAAATGTCATTCTTTCCACCACTTCCCTGGCACTGCACACACTTTTCTTGATCCTTAAGTCCATCTTAAAATAAGCCCAAAGACACTTGGCCAATTCATTCATAGATGATACGCCAAAAATTGAATGGATTATCAGATTCAATTACATTACAAGAAACCAGGTAAGGAAAAAGGGTTTTGGAATTCTGAGGCAGAAAACATGTTAAGGAAGTGATGATCCAGATTCTATAGAACTGTGTAGATGTTAAGACGACCTCATTTCCTGAACATATAAATCTATAAATGAACATCAGCTTTTTTCCTCTAATTCTTATCACTACTAAGGCTATATAGGCTGTAACTCAAAAATAATAGCACTCAAAGTTAGTTCTCATTAAAATTAAAACTATTCTTAATTTAGTAGTAGTTTGGTTCAAGCTTGTATCTGAAGAGACTCAAAGCTTTTTCTGAACTATTTTGCTTGCTAGGCAAATGAACTTTTTTAGGCTAAGGTCAATGGTATTTGAGTGCCAATCTCTATGGCAATAGGTCAGGTTTGGCAAGTGCGATGATATTTTTCCTTTATGCCTGGACTGGTAGAGCTAATCGTCACATAATCAGACAAATCTGCCAACATCAGCACAAGCTATTTTCAAATAGATTTCATTTGAGAAATCTGATCCAGATGGATACATTAAAGGAAATATTTTCTTCAATTTATAGCCCATGTGAATATTTAAGTTTGGCAAAAAAGTGACTTATTACATTTCTATCGTATGTATAGTTGGGCAATCATCTTATTCTAGATCTGACCGGATGTAGGTTTCTCCCAATTTTACAAGAGGAAATGTATTTATTTCAGCAGGGATGAGAGTTCTCATGTTGCACCCCAGTATATTTTTCCTGGCTAGAATCCTACACTAAAAGGCAATAATAGTGTATTTGGAATCCCCTCCTTTATTGCCTGGGAAAATTATTTATACATGGTAATAGCCTCTTTACATATTGTAACTTACGTGTTTAGATTTAAGTTTAAGCTACAACACCTGGATAAATAGTTAAAAACATAAAAATGTTCATAGCATATGAAGGACTTCAACTTCAAGAACTCAGAGTCATGGCTATCAATCTAAGGCCAAGTCTACACTAGACATGGAAGATTGCCTTAAGGTATGGAACTTCAGCTACATAGTAGCTGGAGTTGGCTTACTTTAAGCTGAGCTTGGCAGTATCCCCACAGTGAGAGCAAATGTGAGGAGTACAGGCACCAACTGGAGCTGCCCTCAGTATTTGGTTTATGGGTCTTAACTAGACTCGCTAAATAGAATGTCAGAAGGTTGATCTTTGGCGCTGTGAGTGAAGACATGCCCTCACACTTAAAAGCTGAAGGTACCTGAGACACAAAAGTAACGATAAGTTGACAGAATATCATTTTTTCCCAGTATAAAATAGCTTGTGTCTTATTCAGATATAATTGAACTATATGGTTGACAGTTTTAACAAATCCAGCCCCAGGATCTTGGGAAAAATGTCTTCATTAAAATCCAAGGCCTACTGAAGTTGAAAGGCAAAACTTCTCTTGACTTCACTGTGGCCAGGATTTTGTACCCAGTCATAGAACTTAATCAGGACACAGTCCATGTTGTTCCAATTTCCAGCTTCTTAGAAGTTTTTTTTGTTTCCTTTGAGACCCAAGCTAGCTGCTCCTAGAAACCTTCAGTTGCTCAGTTCTGCACAATTCTTTTCAATGTGTGCCGATAGTGGGGGAAAACAGTCAATAGAAGCACCTCATAAAACATTTAGATTATAATAAATGAATAAGTTACTCAGAACCCATTGACCCCCAGAGAGGTACCTGGCAAAACAGCCCTCATCATTTATCATATTTCCAATGGGCATGGAACATTCTTCTCACACACATGCACCCCCATCCCCAGAAAAATGTTATTTTGTGAATAAACGCAAGTTTAGAAAGCCAAGTTGTGAAATGGGAAGAGATTTTAAATAGGTGCTATGGACCCTATCCTCTCTGCTTCATAATATGAATGTAAAGAGAAATCACAGGTTTTTGAATTCAATTGTAACAAAATCTTAGCATTTGACATTATCAGTGAAAATACAAAGCTAGTTTCCCAGTTTGTGTAAATTAGCACAAAGATCAACGCACGTAGGCCAGTTTACACCAGTTCAGAATCTGGCTTAGATTCTTCTGGGCAAAAATACCTGATAAAGTGTATGGTAGGGCATATTACCTCCCATTTGAACAATTATAGGCTACACAAGTATCCTGGCAAGTGATGTCCTGGCTCTCTCCTCTGCAAAGAGCCAGGAGATGGTGTCTCTGATCTTCAACACTAAGTGACCTGTTTGCTCGGGAAAGAGATAAAGCTTGGAGGTGGGGCAGCTGGGCATTTCTAAGAATGTTGGAAACTGGTCAGTCTCCCGCTATAGGACACAGGTGGAAAGCCCTAGTCTCTGGATCTCCCCAAGATGGGCTTCCTGATTTCTACACTACCAAGATCTGTTCTATGCTGTGTTCCCATTGAGTAATAAACCCTTTTGTTTTACAACTCAGTGTCACTGCTGACTGTGAAATTGGGGTGCATGACCTGTTGGGAGAATGTAAGGCTTACTCAGCTGTCTCAGCCAGGTGGACTCAGTGCAGGAAGCTCATAGTGTGAACATGCATGCTGAATGCGCAAACATCAAATCCAGGAAGCACTGAAGTCAAGGAGGTTTCTTGCCATAGAATGAGAGAGATTGCACTTAAGTCCTGACGGACTTCATCGAGAGTTGTTTCAGAGCACTGAGATACTGAGTCCATGACACACTGTAATGTCTTTCAGTGAGGTCCTTCCATTTCAGTGTTGTTCCCCATGCTGGAGCACACTCACAGGTTGAGGGGCTGGTATCAGGCGACCTCCCATTGTCCGGCCAATTCGTCTCGAGGGTGCTGAGCAAGAGATGTCCAACCTGTATTTGTTGCATAAAATCAGAGTAATACTGGGGATCATATAATTTGTGAAAGAAAAGGAGACTACATCCACTAACTACCTTCACTGTTACCAATGAAAATTCCCATTTTCATGTGAATTAGTGATTTTTTCCCAGTAATTCAATCTGGATTCCAACATTATACTTGGCCCCTAACTTTACAAGGAGACAAAATAAAATCCTGGATCAAAAATGTCTCCCAATATTAAATATGCTCTAAATCAGGATCTAGATCCATATTTGTAGCAGAGGCCCAACCTCAGTTCAGAAAGCTCTCCCTCAGATTTTACTGTAGAAGTTTTGAAGATGGTGTTATTGCAATGGATCAAGTTACCAGGAAAGAGCTTTTACAACTCCATTACAAAAAAAAGACTCAAATGGATGTCATTTGCTCTGTAACATGAGGGATGAATCTATCCTCATTCACTGTTGAACTTCTGCTGGAAATGTCTCTAGTTTGGGAGAAGGAAAGCAAAATGAGATGAGAAAGCAGCAGCTTGCTTTCAGACATCTGCTGAAACATATCTCCAATTACATATAGGACTCATTAAAAGCTGTGTGCATAAAGAAGGCATCTTCTGTTGGTTACTATAAAACTGTTCCTTTTGTACCAATGAAATGGCCTCCACATCAAAATAATTCACACTGGTCTCATTTTAATTAAAGTTGATATACAAACTGGGGAAAAAAAGGGAACACACACACAAAAAAGTGAAATCATTTATAGATAGCCAAAAGAAATAAATGTTTTCAATTTTAATTCATTCTCCTTATTGCTAGCCTGCCAACCCACTGTACTGCCTGCAATGAGAGCTGTTCTTCAAAACCATGGTCAGTCAAACAAAAGTCAACTTGAGAACAGATTTGGGACTGAGAAACTGCAGAAGAGCTAAAATGAGATGGATTCAAAAAATCTTGCATAAACTGGAAAAAAACAAAAATAATCAGATTCCTGATGAAGGTATGTTAGTCTGAGTTAAGAAAGATTCCAAGAAACTGCCAGGATAAATAACATCTGAATGAATGGAGAATGCCTAGAATGAAAACTTCTTTGGCACACATTCATATGTGGCTCATAGAAGGAATGCAGCTTTGCTTTGTTATACTGTGCAGTTGAAAACACTTAGCTGGTGCTATACTTTGGGATGTTAAGTATTTTTCACAAGCCATAGCTAGGGCTGGTGATCAAAAGAGTGGTCTTCACAAACGATGAAATATTCTGTAATTTCCACCTCTAAGGTCTGATTATGGACTACTCACTTACTCATGTGAGTAGCTCCATGAACTTAATGAGATTCCATGCAAGAGCAAGTGCTCATATTGTGGAACTTTGCTCATCATTCAGGTCCTAATTTCTCAAGTCTAGAGTCATTTTTCCAAACCTCTTCAGAATATAAAAAGCTAAAGAAATAGTCTAACTACATCAAGAAGTGTAAAGCCTGGTACTTCACTTTCCAAAAAAGGAAACTGAAGTTAGGAGTGAGATTCCAAGGGGAGCAAGGAGACAGAAGGACTTCTGTAATATAAAAGTGACAGGGAGTCCTGTAGCACCTTATAGACTAACAGATGTATTGGAGCATAAGCTTTCGTGGGCAAAGACCCACTTCTTCAGATGCATGCAATACATCTTTGCCCACGAAAGCTTATGCTCCAATACATCTGTTAGTCTATAAGGTGCTACAGGACTCCCTGTCACTTTTGCAGATCCAGACTAACACGGCTACCCCTTTGATGCTGTAATATAAAGTCTCATATTGCTTTTTTCCTGATGTAAGATTCAGAAGCAAAGTACAGTAAGTGTTCCCCAAAGAATCAGTATTTGCCATCCATCTTGAAGGACATGCAGTTTACTTCTGAAACATTTAGTAGAAATAATCATCATGGGTTGATCACAAGCTTTTTCCTTTTTATGCCAAGAAGCTATTTGCAATTTTAACAAACCACTATAAAAAACTCACTTTATAATTTCCTCCTTATCATGCAAATGATGGTGAAAATGTATTTGGTTTCTGAAAAAAATATTGTATGAAGTTCAGTACAGGGAGATGAATTGGGTTTTGCCCTCGAAAGCTCATGGGTATTATATATATATATATATTTTTTTTTTTTTGTTAGTCCATAAGGTGCCACTCGTTTTTAAAGTTAAAGACTAACACAGCTATCCTCTGAGACTTTTTAGTAGAGGGAGAAGTTGTATTCCATTTGCAGATACCAAATACCATCTTCCTCTTTGCCCAAGATTTTGAAAGATGTTGAAGATGTTGTCCATTAGGAGAACAATTTTCACACTGAGTACATGTAATAATCCAGGAGCTTCTTTTTAAACCATGTCTCATTTTTCACATTTAACTAAGGGTCACTTTTGGATCTTGTATTATTTGCTTCCCATATACCTGATTGCACTTTACCTTGACTAGGAACAAAGAAAGATTTATATTGTTTAGAAATGATGTAAGTTTGGACTCTTGCAGTGTCAGGGAATTTTGGTGGCTTCTCTCACAGATAGAGAACATAAAACATAATTAATGCAAAACTGAAAAAATTTCACTCACGTCAGACTGTGAAATCCAATGATGCAAGAAATTGTTGAGGCCAAGAACTTAAAATTAAAAAAAAATCATATTGGACATTTAAAGACAACAATATCCAGAGTTATAATAAATAATGCCAACAAAAATTTGGAAGGAATATTAAACCCTCATGATTCAGGGCTTAAAAACAGTATCTATTAAAGTCATAGAGGAAGCTCCCCAACCCCCAACACATCTTCCTACTGTAGGGTTCTTAAACCTCTCTTTGAGGTATCTAGTGTTGTCCATTGTCAGACACAGGATATTGCACTAGATAGACCACAGGCTTTGGTCCAATATGGTGACTGCTTCATTAATATATTGCTTGTGCTAATTAAGCTAATCATGGTTTACTATCCAGCACAAAGTTCTACAATTGTCTGTACGCAACCTCCTGCCTCTCTCCAATTAGTTTTGGACTGGCTCCAAAACATTAAATAAGAGGTTACCATACATGACTGCAGTCTAGGATTCCTGAATTCTCTCCCTAGCTCTAACTCTGGCTGTTCTTTTTTGACTGGATCTCAGTGTTTAGTATTGTGATTCAGATTTGACACCATCTTCACAATTCAAAAATATCAGATCATATTTGTATCCTTATTTTAAACTTCTGTTAATGTTGGTGCAACTAGGCTTTTGCTCACACAAGGCTAACACTTGTATTATATCAATATGAATATAAATATGCAAACAAGCAAATATGTACCAGAAGCGCTTACCTTATGTTGACCATTCAGAAAACAAAAATGATATAAATAAAAGTCACTCAGCTCTCACACTTATTATGAATATCAAATACTTCAGTAGTACGTCACTTCAAATAGTTTGATTTATTGTGCCATTTCAATCATGAAATCAATTCACTGAAAAGCAAGTACAAATCATGGACCTAAATTTCAAGAGTGGCTAGCAATTTTGGCTAGCTCAGTCTTTAAATGCTAAACTTAACACAACATAAAGAGGCCTTATTCTTTTTTTGAAGTACTGTTCAATACCCATTTCCTGAAAACACTGTCTCAGGTTGGGTAATCACAGACTAAGGCAGTGAAAAAAAATCACTTGTCACTTTTCAAATTTTTGGTCATAAACTATGCATGAATAATCTGAGAAGGGGACCACATCAGATCAATAAATTGACCGTAGAAAATACTCCATTATTTAACTATAATTTTTAAATTTGAAAGCCAAAGTCCATATACACATTTTCTACCACATTTACATTTAGATGCCTAAATTTATAAAGTTGAATTGGATAATTTCTAGCCTTAATTTCTCTCCTCTGAAGTTTAATTAGTCAGTAAAAAAGAAACTTATCAGAACTTATAAACCTCTTGAGAGCTCAGTAAGGCCTTATTTTTAAACAACTTCTCAGAGATGGTAAACGCTTAACAAAATACTAGGGAGAGGAATATTTCATTTAATGAAATATTATAAAAAATGAACAAGTGATTCTTCTTGCTTACTTCTGTGTTTTATCACACATTTTATAAGACTATTCCATTTGGATGCAGGCCAAGGGTAGTCTTTTAATTACAGTCATTTTCCTTCCCAGTATCATTTGATAATATCAGAGAGAAACAAGAAGTCCATGCGTTTTAGAAAATAAAGATTTTTGTTCTTCTACAGCATCATGAATATTATGACTCAAGAGAATTGTGCAAAGAGAAATCAATAATTAATCAACAGCTAAAGTGGCACAGAGACAAAAGGGCATGTATACATAAGTGGAAATTTGCATGTTGGTCAAGAAAGCTGGAAAAGTAAAAGGTTAGATTGTAGATGCAACTTTATAAACAGGAATGAATTTCTTTCCTAGTAGTTAACTTACATTTATTTTTGCACATAATTTTATACTCTGTTCAACTTAACTGTGCTTCCTACCCACAAATAAAACCGGCCCATAAAACCAAGGGAGGCATAGATTTTTTACAAAGAGATCTGCATATGCTTAAGTTTCATCTTGAGTGGTGTGTAAATACAAGACTAAAATAAAGGAAAACTTTTTTAAAATAATGGAATAATTGTTTTTGTAAAGCACAGAATAGGTACAATTTTAGGTGAAGTCACACCCTTAGAAATTCAAGTATATATTTAACAAAGATGCATATGTTCTTTGTGCTAAAAAAAAAAATCACTTCACAAACTGGCTTATAGATTTATTATGACTATTAAAATTAATAAGCTCCAAAAATGGAAGAGTCTGGACAGAAACAAAGGAGGTATAGTCTCTATCCACCTCCCTTTGTACTACGACAAAATGAAGCAGGCTTAACTTAAGCAAGCAGAAAGATGCTATGATTTTTTTTTTTTTTTTTTTTAAAGCAGGCTTGTGTTGGGGTCCCTTACAATAAGGAAATAGTTTGTAATATTGATTAACTGGAAAGCTAAAGGTCTAAGAGGGTAAATAAAATAAGCCAAAAGATGTTAAAATAGAAAAACAGCACTTTCAACAGGGAATGAAACAGGCTGTGATACGGACATTCCAGTGGCTGAAAACCATCAGAAGAAAAATCCATGTGGCTACAATTCTAATGGCTTGTGTATTTATATGCTTCAGAGACAATAGTTCCATTCTATTTTCTCTCATGGATGAGAAATGTTAAGTGTGCAATTCAATAATTAACATGGCATTCTGCAGAGTTCAAGGTGACATGATGCATACCTACTCCATCTTTCGGTAACTATTCCAAGTTAAAACAAATGGACTCCAAGTGTTTGTTAATCTCCCCAGTTACAAAGTTCCATTAATTTATTTAACATACTCACTTGCTAACTAGTGTGCTGAAGTGTTTGATATGGCAACAACAGATATGGAATATGCATAAGAGCATCTCTCTTCCTTCTCATAATCAAGTGCCTTTTATATTGAATCTAGCAATGTTTTTGATATACAGAGTGACTTCTCAATGGATGAGAACTGTGGCACCTTAGAGACTAACATTTATTACAGCATAAGCTTTCATGGCTAAAACCCACTTCAACAGATGAATTGGAGTGGAAATTACAGAGGCAGGTCTGTTTATATATAAGAAAAGAAAGGAGTTACTTATCAAGTGTAGGACATGTGTTCATGAAGCCAATTCAGTCAGGGTGGCTGACTCTCAGCAGCTAATGGGTAGGTGTGATTACCAAGAGAAAGGAAATTGCCTGTGTAGTCAGCCAATTTAAATCCTTATTCAGCCCTAATTTGATTGTATCAAATTTGCAAATCCACTGCAATTCTGCTGCTTCTCTTTGTAATGTGGTTTTCAAGTTTTTTGTAGAAAAATGGTTATTTTAAAATCCATTACTGAATGTCCAGGGAGGTTAAAATGTTCTCCCACTGGTTTATGTATGTTGTCTTTGATGTCTGATTTGTATCTATTTATCCTTTGGCACAGAGACTGCCAATATACATGGCAGAGGGGCATTGCTAGCACATGACGACATATCTCATTAGTAGATGTACAGGTGGATGAGCCCCTGATGGTATGGCTTATGTCTTAGGTCCTGTGATCATGTTGCTTGTATAGATATTGACCATGTGGACAGAGTTGGCAAAAGGGTTTATTACAGGGACAGGTTCCTGGGTAAGTGTACCTTTGGTGTGGTGTGTGACTGCTGCTGAGTATTTGCTTAGGGTTGGGGGGCTGTCTGTAGGCGAGGACTGGCCTGAGAATGAGGGACTGTTTTCTAGGATAGGCTGTAGATTGTCAATGTGCTGGAGAGGTTTTAGCTGGGGCTGTATGAGATGACCGCCAGTGGTATTTTGTTATTTTTTTTGTTGCGTCTGTCCTGCAGTAGGTGACACTTGGGTACTTGTCTGGCTCTGTCAATCTGTTTCTTCACTTCTCTAGGTGGATATTTTAGTTTTAAGAATGCTTGATAAAGATCCTGTAGGTGTTTGTCTCTTTGGGGGATTAGAGCATATTCAGTTGTATATCTTAGAGTTTGGTTGTAGACAAAGGATTGTGTGAGGTCTCCTGGATGGTAACTAGAGGCATATAGGTAAGAATAGCTGTCAGTAGGTTTCTGTTATAGGGTGGTATTTATGTGACCGCCATTCATTTGTACTGTAGAGTCCAGGAAGGGGATGGTGAGGTGGAAATTGTTCAAATGCCGATGGAATTCAAGGGCCTCCTTCCCATGGGTCCATATAATGAAGTTGTCATCAGCGTAGTGCAAAGAGAGGAGGGATGTTAGGAGCTGAGGAAACATCATTCTAGATCAGCCATAAAAATGATGGCATACTGTGGGGTTGACTTGAAAGTGCCAAGCGTCCCCAAATTGGAAATGGTGGTGGGTAGGGAAAGTCACATAGCTCAGCTGCCAGGTGTGCTGTGGCATCATTGGGGATACTGTTCCTGACAGCTTTTAGTCCATCCTCATGTGGAATATTGGTGGAGAGAGCTTCTATATCCACAGTGGTCAGGATGGTGTTTTCAGGAAGATCACTGATGCTCTAATTTCCTCAGGGAGTCAGTGATATCATGAAGATAGCTAGGAGTGCTGGTAGCATAGGGTCTGAGGAGAGAGTCCACATAGCCAGATAATCCTGCTGTAAGGGTGCCAATGCCCAAGATGATGGGGCATCCAGGATTTCCAGGATCTTCAGTAGCAGATACAATACTCCTGGTTGGGATTCAATGGGTGTGTAGATTTGGTCCCATGCTATTGCAGGAAGTTTGAGCAGCTGTTGTAATTTCTCTTGGTGTTCCTCAGTGGGATCAAAGGATAATGGCTTGTAGAATGTGGTGTTAGGGAGTTGCCTCAAAGCCCCTGTTCATAATCTGTCCTGTGCATGACTACTACAGCACTTCCTTTGTCAGCCTCTTTGATTATAATGTCATAGTAGTTTTTGAGGCTGCAAATAGCATTTCGTTGTGCATGGCTGAAATTAAGCTTATGCCCTAATAAATCTGTCAGTATCTAAGGTTCCATAGGTCTCCTTGTTTTTTTCCCCCAGAGATACAGACTGACGCTGCTACCCCCCAGACTCTTCAGCATCAAGTAGCTGGCAGATTGCATTAATTGGACACATGTTCTATTGCCAACAATCATGACAAGTATTTTTTACCCCTAAATTAGGGGCTTTGGAATGTTTAAAAAAAACAAAATGTACTGAACCATATTTAGCATGACAATGTTTTGGGGATGTAAATATAAAATTTCTGGGAAGATCTGTCATTGTATTCTAAATATATAGGAATTGAAGCTGTACAGTCTAGGTGGGTGGGAACAGAATTGTTAATGCGAGGCTGTTGACACCTAATGCATGAATATTATTATGGAATTTAGAGGACAAGGTGACAGCAAAACAAAAGCTATATTTTGGGCTTTTGGGGAGAACTCTTGAGATGTACATGCATCCAATCAGCTAATTATTTCCAGTGGCTCAGCTGCCCAGAGCTGTTTTCAGGTGGCCAGCAAGTTAGCAGGCACTAAAGAAAACGGTGACAAAGCAATTTATTTGGTAGAACAAACAGAGAGACTGTAAATAGGGTTGTACTTTTTCATCCTGACTCTTTGGTCACTGTTGTGATACAGAACCATACAATACTGTACAGCTACTGCTCATATCCCAGACAACACCAGGGGGAAAGAGTGTGTAATTAAAAACTTTGATCCAACATGAAAAACTTACAGGCCATTTTATTTTCTTTTATAAAGAGTTTTATGAATAGTTTAAAAAGCAAATGGAATATGCGGCTGTTCATTTTCAGCACTGCGTCCTGAAGGCATTGTGGGTGATGTGAGCAAATATTCCTATAACCATCTCTGTGTAAATGTATATATGGAGTGAAATCATGGGCCCCTTGAAGTTAAGAGTAAGGTAGCCATTGCCTCCACTAGAGCTAGGATTTCACCCACTGTACTGGCAACAAACAAAATACAGAGAAGGAGCCAACCTCAAGTTTAATTTCATCCACTATAGACGCTGAAGTATTTTTTAATAAGCAATATTTTATAAAACAAGTGTCTGTTTCCTTGACTAAGAACAAACACATGTTATTCTTTCTACTGTTATTGGCAGTTGTCTGTATGAATTTACATAAATTGATGAGAGACAAGCACACCCAATATAAAGTTTGTATGTAATCAAGATCTATGTGCTTGATACAGCATGTGTGTATGGTTCGTAGGGCAGCCAGATTGCAAACATTCATTCCAAAACACTAAAAATAAATTAGATTCAAATATTCAATATCAATGCAATAAGAACAAATAAATGTATGTGTGCGTGAGGGCAACATTTAATGTAAATTCTTTGGATTTTAAGCAGAAATTATATACAGGCTTTTAGTGAATGAAACCAAAGGATTTTAACAAAATGAACAATGAAGTCAATACATACGATCACAAGAAGACAACTGTGGAAGAGCAGCATTCCAGCTATCCAGGATACAGTTCCCTAAATCCCACTAAGGATTTGGAAAGTGCTATAAAACAGTCAAGACAGCCAAGTGTACTGAGTGCCCTCAGTCGCTACCAATATCAAGTAATGCTGGTAGCTTAGTGACCCCTTCCCTCAAGCCCTTAAATCTCAGGAATAAGCATTGTATTACCTCATACAAACAAAATAATGTAAAGCGGTGATGCCAAAGCTGCTGAAAAAGTGAAGCTCAGATTTTCATGTAATTCACTGGTTAGTGGATGTTGTGTGTCTCAACATGCCCGACCTTAAAAGGATGCGATCCCTGCAATACCCTTGTTGAGAGCCTGGCTTTTTTATTTAAGATGTAGACACTGATGGTTTTAAGTCCCTTATGCGTCTGCCTGGATGGTGGTAGTCATATTTGTAATACTGAAACCCAAAACGTTAAGAGAAAGTGAGACAGATGTATTATGATTATTTGACAATCTACCATTTTGTAGGATTGGCCTCCCAAGTAAGTTTGAACATGCAAGCTCCTGATGATATATCCAAAGTGGTTCTTGAATTGATTCCAGACATTCCATTTACAGCAACCTCCATTAATAATATGTCAGAGTTGCAAGAAATAACAACCCTATAAAGCTTAAAGAGATTTTGAAGAGATCAAGAAACTAGTTGCACCTCTTGCTGCCCCAGGCTAGCCTTCTGTTGCATGAGTATCTAAGATGTGCTTACGGATGCTTCAGCAGGGCCAACTGGAAAGCTCCCCTATATAAATTGGTTGCAGAAATGATCCAAGACTATGGTACAGCAGTTGCCTTCAATCTGGTTATATATCCCTTGCCATATGGACACGCCCAGGGAATGGTCAGTGGTTCTGTAATTCTAGAGCCACTGCCCTTCTGCAATATATCTAACTTCCTCATAAAGTCTCTATGAGCTCTGTTCCAAGGCATGTAGAGTGCAAGGACCCCCCCTTGTAGGTTCCAGATAGCCAAACAAAGCAAAATCACATTGCTCTCCCACCAACATACATTGTGCACAACAGCACTTACATTGGCAGAAATTATGTTGCTCAGAAGAATGGCTAATTCACCCTTGATCAACATCATTTATGTCAACTTCAACTGTAATGTAGCCATAGCCTAAGCGTGAGTTTAAAGCACCATTTGACTTGACTTTGACATGTTTGCATGTGGATGGAGAGAGTGAGGTATAACAAGCTAACTGTGCTATGAAGACAACTGGTATATGTGTGTATATTTTCTAAATCACGTTTCTGTAATTATAGACACTTTTACCTTTCTGTGTACATGTTTCTAATTCAGATGTAATGATGTTTTAAATTTTTATTATTAGTGTTGGCAACACGCAATATCAAACTAAAATAGTAATTTAGCATTTGCAAGGAATAAATCTTTGGCTGAAATGATAGTCAAAACAAATGAGCTTTTCCTATCTCCAGCATTTCTACTGAATGTCACATGATAGTTTCTGAGGTTCCCAGTTCAGCAAGGTGCTTAAATACATACCTAGTGTTAAGCATTCAAGTAGTGACATTGAAGTTAGGTATGTTTGAAGCTAGGCATATATTTAAGTGCCTTGCTGAACTTGTGCAGAGGTGCACCACACAAAGAAATGAGGAATCAGAATGTTTTCTTCCCATGGTGACAAGACATTATCTATCTATATCTTGATTCACAGCTATACGCATAGGCCTGCATGGAAGTGTAGATCTTAGATTCTCACTTCAGAGTTTCAAAATGAATTGAATTTAGACTCTTAAGTTACTCATAGCTCAACACTGAACCAAAACATGATAATTACAAAGAGGAACATACCTGGTATCTCTGTGAAGCATCTTGTAGGATGGCACTTAAACAGTGATACCTTTTAGTTAGAAGGCAATGGGAGAGGCCTTTTTACTTAATTGAACCAAGTGCAACAATTATGCAGTAATATACAAAATCTTGATTTCTCCAGTCAAACTGAAGAATTCTCTTGTATTGGATGAAATGGCATTTGTGCAGTGCTTACTGCATAAAGAAAGTTGACTATGAGAGAGCTGTCACATATATAGACTACTGTGTAATGTGGATGGATGTAACTCATTCATTATGGTCATAAAATCTCCATGAAAGTCACTAGTCTAAAAGATGTCCTGGGGTATGATAGAAGCACTTGGAAAGAGCTGAAGAAATAACTTATCTTAAATAGTTTGAGGCATACACATTTCTGAAAGAGAGCACATATGCATGTGATTATTTATAGTCATACAAGTTATATTCAGAAGGAGCCAGATGGTTTTTAACAGCACATATGCTGCCTTCATGAGAGAACTTCTTAAGCAAACTTACTCACTCCTACAGTAGAACTGGCAGTGACTTGGAGGTTCTTCAGACTACATTCAGCTTTGAATTCTGTAACAGTTGTACTTACTTACACAGGAACTCAGTTTGTTGTAGACTAGAGAGTCAAAGAAACAGACTAAAGGAAATAATTTGCGAAGACCACTTCTTAGTATCTTTAACAGGATTTAGCATTCATAGTTGAAAAGTGGAGCAAGCAAAACAAACCACCAAAAAAGTCCTACACTGGCCAGTACAAAAAAGTAGCCGTTTAGAGTCAGGAAACATCTAACCAATGCATATTTTGCACAAAACGCCCATGTTAAATTTGATTTTAAATTAAAGAAAAGAATGAAAAGGGATCAGAATTTTTTTAGGAGCAACTCAAGGATCAAAACCAGTCAGTCAATCTATTATTTCCTCTCAAGGAGAAAACATCTAGTAAACCAGAATCCAACACACAAGAGTTAAGAAAAATGAAACATACCCTAAGCTTAGATATTACCAATTGTCTTACAAGGCACCAACTACAAATTAGAGAACATAACGCATTCAGAAATTATTTTAAAATGCTCTTTGTAAGATATGTCAACATTTACTTTAAGAAATCAATTGCCAGAATTTTCCATGCCACCATTGGGTTCAACTTCCACCTGAACAGCCACTAGAAATAGGCATAGAAGACATACTTAGCACCTTACCCAGAAGGCAACTGGGTAGATTTATTCTCACAGGAAAAAAGGACTGAAAATGGTACTTCACCCTTTGAATTTAGACTGCTTGGTTATACAATGGTGCTTATGAGAGATGTTGAATCTGGCTTTTCTGCCACTGTGAATGTACCCTACCCATTGCTCAGCTCCACTAAACTTTGCAGGTTGCACTGTGTGATCAGTTGGAACCTTCCTGGTGAAGCAGAGAGGTCAGGAAGTATGCACCAATGAGCCCCAAATCAACTTACCACTTTTGGAGGCTCTAAGCCTGTGTTCTGCTGCAACAGAACCTTGCTATTCTATTCCCTACTATATGGCAAATGTACAAATTGCCATCTGAATTTTAAACACCCAGCAGATCTATGGATAACTATTTGGATTGCTAATTTCTTAGCCACTCTTTAAAACACAAACCTGCCAGACACAAATGATTAAAATGCAATCATCAGAAGAGTCCAATGTTCAGATGTCACAAACTTGCTAATTTTACCTTAAATAAAATGGTTGCAGTATCAGTCTATTTGCCTTCACTTCCCTATACTAAAAGGAATATTTGATTCAGTATTTATCTTGGTGTTTCAGAATTCAGTAAATGTCAATAATATACTTTACTGAATTTGGACATTTTTCTAACAAGTGATCATTCTGAATATCAGTGTATTTTTAGCACTACTATTTTTTATTTCTACTGTTTCCCAACATTTAGAAAAAGCTTTTAGAAAACCAATCTATGAACAATTCATAGGAAGGGCTTGTAAAATAGACATTAGCCTGGCTTTATAAGAATATCTTAATTTCATTAGGCTCTCTAATTTCATAAAGGGCTACCAATCTTCCCAGCTAAAATATAAAAGCAAGGTTCTGTGAGGTGGGAGTGAATCTTATCTCTGGGATACTAATTGAATTCCTTATCTACCGACCCAATGTTTGCATTGTAGAGCTCAACCAAGAAAAAAAAAATCCATAAACTTGATGAAATGATAAAATGCATTTTTAAGCAAATCATTCAGTTACACAATAACATCTAACCTAGGTATCTATTTCAACCCTTATGATGGAACAAGAAACCAAAAGGCTAACAGCTCTTTAAAAATATCCATTCAAAGTTTACCAGCTCATCAGCACCACCTCACAGCAGGATAATACGTGTTCACAAAGGGAGAGGCATCTCCCCAAGCAGGTGCTTACACAAAAATAGATTCAAGTAACACCAAGAAAAAGACGATGGGTCATTAAAGTTCATGGAAAGACTTTGGGACAACTGGGGATTTCTCCACTTTGAATCTCTACAGTGAGCGAAGAAAAAAACCCTGCAAAACACATTTACAACTAGTGGGTATGTGAAATGAAAATCAGCTAGAAACTGAAGGTGTTTCTATACTGCAACTGAACATCCAGAGCTAGCTGTGCCAGCTGACTGTAGCAAAGGATCTTAGGCTCAAGAGCTCACTCATTGCTGTATGGACATTTCTGCCTGGGCTCGAGCCAGAGAGCTTAGGTTTACAGTTCATCGAAAAGTTCAAATGTCCTTTGGGACTCTGGGACTTTTGAACTCTGAATCAATAGCTATAGTGACAGTCAGTTTACCCGACTAGCATCAAACAAGGTACAGACAGCAGAACACACATACATTAGCATTATCTCTAATTTCTAATAGTACAGGTTCACATGTCAGAGTTCTAGCCTAACATGGAATGGCCCTAATTACCACTTACATAAGTTTCTAAAAGGTCTCTAAAGGTTGAATCTGGGTCATTTAGCCTGGGAGCTGCTTAACCCTTTCTGGCCATGTGCCACAACATAGCAACGAGGTAAATTCAGAGTCTCTCATACTTAAGAGCTCAGAAAGGACAGATTTGGGGAGACTCAGGACACGAAAGGCTGTTGGTGTCACCTTGCAAAGAGTAACTAGGTGGAAACCAGGGTCAAAGTTGGTGCTTGTAAGCAGGTTACTAGTATTGTTAAAGTACCCCATCATTGCACGACAGGTGGTCACAAAATCCCTACTGGACTGGGTGACCACTAAATGTTAGGCTTCAATACATTTCCATTGTATAGTGCTTTTTTGGATTATCTGCAGAAATAATAATAGCATTATTGAGTAATGCTAGCAGAATCTGAGCCTTTGACTTGGATTTCTGGTTGGGCTGATAATATTAGAACGGCATCCAGCTCCAGCAAGCTACAACTTATTTCTGTGCTGGAAAGGAAATGGACACCTATGTTATCTGCATATTTGCATTTTTAAAAGGCAAACCAATGGCATAATCTCCGTCTGATGTTTGAGAAATGTTTTTGGTTTCTGATATTAACTCAAATCATGTTCTCTTTGTATGGGAGAACCGTATATGGAAGACAGGAAAAACAGATATTGTAACCATGTGCAGTGTCTTTGGAGACCATTTTATTTACACACATGAAAGGTTTGTGCTTGACTGTGTTCCACACCTGGGGGAGGGTTACCACAGCTTCTCTGGGAAATAAAATCTGTGGGAGGAGGGGAGGGACAAAGGCAAGTTGCTGAACCTAAAAAACCAAAAACCAAAAAAACTACCCAAAACAAACCAAATCAACTCCCTCCCAAAAAATACCAAAAAAACCCACCCCTCACTCTTCAGGGATTTACCAGTCCCTTGGGTGGTTGCATCTACTAGTTCTGGATTTCTGGAGAACAGCCAAAGAAAGAGGTTTTGGTATAAAAAGCGGAGTTTAAACAGTATCACTCACAAGCTCCCTTTTGAGGGAAATTGTCTAAAAGTATCAGTATTCAGCAAACTAAGAGATCCCTCAGGTCCCAGGAAATCAAAGGGTAACAGCAGGGTGATGGGGGGAGAAGGGAGGGACGAAAGGTCACATATACTTTCCTTCCAACAGCCTTGGGTGTGTGCAAGGGGCCAGCTGCTTGTAGGCAGAACTGTCCCATTCTATGACCACTTCATTCAAAGCCTGGGGTCCCTGCCGGGCCCCGGGCATTAGTGCGGGCCTGGCATTGGTGTGTTTTCCCCCCACACTCACTAGCAGAGACAGGAAATGGAGCTATCCAGTCCGCATCTGCTCTGCTCCCAGTGACAGCACTCCATTTCCCACCACCAGTGAGCATCACCCTTCTCTCAGCCCCCCTCCTCCAGCAATGTGGCCCAGATGAGTAACGGAGGGAGGGAGGGGCTGGCACAGACTTCCAGGGTCACCTCCTCTGCACTCTGGCAGTGAGAAGCAGAGCCACTCAGATCCAGCCCGCTCCACTGCCCCAGTTGCATCCCTTGGGGGAGTGGGCTTGGAAGAAGGGATGACAGCGGGAAGTGGAGTGACAGCTGGGAGAGCGAAGAGGGCTGGGGCTGGGGCTGGGTCCACTCCTCATCACCAGAGTGCAAGAGGGCCCAACCCCTGCTGCCAGCAATAGGCTCCCTGCTGGTCCCCCAGGCTGTGTTGCTTGGGGGAGCGGATGCAGCAGGATGGGAAAAGAAAAAAAGCCCACCTTGTGTCCCTCCCGAGTAGTAACCTCCCCTTACCAGAGCCCTAATGTTGTAGTTGGGGGTGACCTCTGGGAAGGTTTGAAAAGCATATAGGAACTTTTACTGTTTGTTTCTATGCTTTTCTCTATAAAGCTTTTGCCTGCAAAATATACTTATTCTCCTGAGAAAGGGCTGCATGGTAAATGGTAACTGCTGAGAATACACTGTTCCTGGCCCTTGGAGAGAAAGCAACACACATGAGCATGCTGTTAAGCAAACTGGCTTTCCAGGGATATTACTGTGTACAGCAGGAGACTGCACAGCCTGAAAACAACCACTCAGAAAAGTGACACAAGGGTCCCTCTGTGCCCAGAGACAGGTGATAGCTGGAGACTCAAGACCTGGAATGGATCAGGGTGGGAGGAGCAATTATCCTGAAACAGAGGTGTAATTACCCTGAAATAGTGGCAAAACCCACCAAGAAGAAGCAGCCTCTAAGCCATGGACGTCCTCCATATGTACACAACCAACCTGATTGCTCCCCGCTGATAGGAACTATGCTATTATTGACCATCTCTCACTTCAGCCATGGAGACTCTGCATGCATTAAATCTTGCTTGATGCAAAATGGAAGACTCAAGTGGATGTTTCAAACTTTGTGATTTGGAAACAAATTGATTCAAATCAAGTGTAGTAAGATAAACATTAACTAGCTTGAGATTTCTTATGGCAAGTCTTTACCCAGCATGAGATTGTTTTTTTTTTAACTAACTAAAAATATAACTGTGTGGATTAATCTTATTAAATTTATATAGTTAAGAAAATAAGGTTTTTTTTGATGCTTTGTATATTCTATTTTATATATCTTAACTGACAAATACTTAAGAACACTGATACTTTCAGACAATTTCCCCAAAAAAGCTACAGAATAGTATAGGTGGGACCTTCCTGGTCCGGCACCCTGGGGACCTCAGCGGTCCTGAACCACAGAATGTGGTGGACCAGGGGAGGCCAAGGCTCCTCTCCCAGCTGCTGACCCCCCTCCCAGGTGCCAGTCCCAGCCACTAGGCTGCACTCCCCACCCTACCAGCACTGGCTAGGCCTATGCACCCTACTCTGACATCCCTATTGCCACTGGCCCAGCCCAGGCTGTGCTTCTGAACCTTGCCAGCTGGGGCTCTCTGGTCCAGCAATATATCAGACCAGAGAGTCCTGGATTTTAGAAGTTCAACCTCTACACAGAACTAGCTGCAAAATTTACACTATTTTCACCTGTGCAAAACAAACATCCAACAGCAACGAAAGCCTGGCCTTCCGAAATATTAAGGCTGAATGACAATTTCCTATGCCTTATAAACTCCAAGACACCATTGTAAATTCACATATTGCATGGCAAGAAGTTCAGCTACATGTAATTTGTTGTATTTTTTAGCATAATGCACCTGTTGCCTAGCAACAAACTATGTAAGCATAGAGCAGCGGAAGATCAGAAGTCACAGTACATTCCAAAGTAGTCTAGTTGCATCACTTTTACTTCTACCATTTTCTGCAGTACCAAAAAAGACTGACATTTCTGTATTTGAGTAGTTCATTGAATATAAGGAAGCACTGTACAACTCTCTCCCCCCCATTTAACACTACAATAAGTTTAGTCCATATTTATATACCAGTCTTAAGAGTGGTGTGAAATAATCCTAACAAAATTCAAATTTATGTCAAACTCACAGTGTTTCAGGTTGAGGACCATGTTTGTCGGATAGTTTAAGGGACCACTTGTTCTATTTTTGAATGAACTTTTTCAGAGATGCAACTCCAGACCATAATTCCAATACAAAACCTGGTGAACTTAAGTGGATTTTTGTGGGTTTTCTTCAGAGAGGAACCCAAACCTCTAAGTGAAACTTCGGGGCTACAAATCCACATCATCCCAAACCATGGAAATTGGTAGCATGAAACCATTCAAAGAGAAACATGCAAAATAAAATTGAGGGGTATGCAATAATTCAAGTTATGCATAATTTGAAACAGATGGGTTACAGCCTTTTGGTTAAAATTTTGTGGGAACAATAGCTCTTCAGTTCTCTCACTTCACCTGTAGCTGATATACAGAAGGAACCTCCCAAATCTGGGATTATCTGGACTGGCAGAGCCATGGATGTTGCTGGACTAAATAGCCCTGGAGCCAGCTGAGACATCGCAGGGGCTAGGGAGCCCCACCTGGTCCAGGCAATATCTGGGGAGTCCCGCCCTGGCTGGGGAACCCCCAGCATCAATAGGGCAAGGCAGTGGCCAGGGAGTCCTGGTGTCAGGGGAGTCAGGGAGCTCCCACCCCAGCCGGGAAACACGGAGTATCAGCAGGGCCAAGCAGTGGGGGAGTCCTGGCACCAACCAGGGATCTCCCAGCTGCAGGGGAGCCGTCTGATTGGGCTGCCCTGCTTAGGAACCCCAGGAAACCCCTGGTGGCAGCGGGGTCGGGGTGACTGGACAGTCTCCGCCGGGGAAACCCTGGCTGAAGCGGGGCTGGCAGAGGTGAGTATCCCCAGCTGGGGAACCCACGAAATCCCCAGTGGCAGTAGGGTGGCCCTAGCAGCAGGATGGGGTGGCTGGGTGGCCCCAGCTGGGAACTCCAGGGAACGCTCTGTGGCAGTGGGGCTGGGAGCTAAGTGGTCCCCACGGGGAGCCGTACAGGGCCAGTGTTAGCAAGGCCAGTGATAGGGCAAGGAGCTCCAAGGACAGAACCCCCAGACAGTCAGCAGGGGAGCACTGAGCTCCCCTGGTCTGGCAAATTCCCTAGTCTGGGACAGCTTAGGTCCCAAGGGTGCTGGACTAGGGAGGTCCAACCTGTAGTATCAGAGGTTCAGAAGGGACCACAAACATCATCTAGCCAAACCTTCCATGTTGCAGCATTTTTTGTTTTTAAACCGTCAGACAGATAGTTGTATCCAGCCTCCTTTTGAGAACCTCCAATGAAGGTGCTCTCAGGCAGTTTAATTGAGTCTGCTAATCATGTCCTCAATCTCATTTCCAAATTATAAATTGCATATGTTCTCAGCTCCCCCTGTGAGCAAATGGAGAAAACAATCCATCTTTGTCCTGCTGATAGGAAGAATTCATATATTCTAGTTCCATGAGGTGTGCCAAAACTAAACAACGTGTGCTTTCCCACATTTCTGTACTGTGATATGTGATTTCTATAATATGTCATCCATTAGTTATATATTTTAAGGGAAATGTGAACAGGTAATGGAACAAGATAAGATTTGAAAACAAACTTACCATAGATAAAATTTTGCAGCCATTTTATTAATTAAAAATATACATATACTTATCAAAAAAGGCACACAGTGAGTTCAAGCAGATACTAGGCCACTTTGGCTTGCAGCCAAGAGTCAAACAATACTGGAAACTACTTCAACAAGATCCTAAGTCCATGATCCTACTATACATACAAATAATTTGGCAAGTTAATACAAAATTTATAATCCCCAAAAAAGACTTCCTGAAAACAGTGGTACTTGGGACTTCAGGGCTGGTCTACAAGAACTGATGTATTTTAGTAACTGCACAGTCCTAAAGGAACTGTAACTAGACTATGATGAATGAAGTTACTTGAAGTACTTCCTTGAATAAGCTTGGTAGAAGCTAACATGCATTATAAATTTCATCAAATGTAACACTAAGGTCATACTTGTAATGTAATACTAGGTACATTCCCTCTTCGAATATAGTCATTTACATATGTGCACTTGGGTCTTCATCCAAAGCCCACTGGAGTGACTCAGACTTCCCTGTGGTTTGGAGAAGCCCCATGCTGAAAATACAGCGTAGCATTTACCAGCTAAATGAAATCCTGGCCTAGACAGTGGCAAACCTCTACCAGCTACAATAGGCCAGGATTGCACCTTATATTTCTTACTTTAAATTAGTATTGAAACTCAGAGGTGGAGGAA
The DNA here is from genome assembly GCA_019425775.1 of Rafetus swinhoei. NCBI lineage: Eukaryota > Metazoa > Chordata > Testudines > Trionychidae > Rafetus > Rafetus swinhoei. Next base: position 179,324,755 of record CM033437.1, on the reverse strand, counting down.
CTTCCCATGGACCACAGTAACCAAGGATATGTCTACACAAGAGTGTTATTTCGGAATAACTGATGTTATTTTGAAATAAAGAGTGCGTCTACATTGCAAGTTATTATTTCCTAGTGTCAAGCTGGAGGACTTTTTACTTTGACTCCTGTAACCCTCATTCTATAAGGAGTAAGGGAAGTCAATGGAAGAATGTTCTTCCTTTGACTTCCTGCTGCGTAGACAGCTTAGTTTGGCTTTAGGCACTATTTCAACTTAAACTACACAATTGATGTAGCTCAAGTTGCATAGCTTATTTAAGCTTTAGTCCTGCTGTGTAGATGAGGCCATACATAAAGATTTCATAGACTACTGGAATAGGTACACGTGACTGGATGAACTACTACAAAAGAAAGATGGCATTATTGCAGTGTGCTTATTTCATATAGCTGGTCCTGGGAATTCAGCATTCAAGAGCAGAAGTGAGCACATGATCATCTCCTCTAAGCGCCTACATAATACGTCAAAGAACTCCATCTAATAATTTTCTTCATCAAGCCTATATCTTTGCTGTTCTTGAGCTCATTTTATCCATATTAAACAGATGGACTCAAAAGGTATGTCTATACTGCAATTAGACATCCATGGCTGGCCCATGGCAGCTGAATTGGTTCCCTGATTTGGGCTACGGGGCCGTTTAATTGCTGCAGCCTGAGCTCAGGGGCTCTCTGATCTCACAGGATCTTAGAGCCAAGGCTCCAGCCTGAGCAAACATCAGTATCACAACTAAACAGCCCCTGAACACAAGCCCTGAAAGCCCGAGTTATGGGCCAGTGTGGGCTTTTTAATTGCAGAGTAGACATAACCTAACATTGATGGACTTATTCCAGGAACTAATAGAATAAGAGAACAAGGTTAGAACTGAGGATCTTACTGGCTACCATTTTGAACACTCAAATTAGCCCCATTATTGTGTTCAATTCTTTAAAAAAAAACAACAAGAATTAAATTTTATCGAACACTTTATGATCCGACAACATTTTGCTGCAAATAATTTAAGATGCTTTCACTAAAACATTTCTTTCAACAAAACAAAGCTCAATGTGAAGTACAATTCACCCCAGAAAGCCTGAAATTCAACAAAATTCACCATATGAAAGCAAAATTACAGCAAAAACAACTGCTTTAAAATACTAGGGATATAATCACAACTTTGATGCAAGCTACTTTCCATGCATCTCCTATTAGTATTAATGAGAATTGTTCAGATTTGCTTTCCACATGTTTTGCTATTCAGGGAAGCAATAAAGACCATTAAGCTAAAATTACTAACAACAACTGTTCTGCTAAAATGCACCATGTCCATTTCTAAAGGCATAGAATACAATAGATCTTTGTTCTCCTTACAATTTAAATATAGCTTAACTACTTGTTTAGTTAAATTACACTTCCAGATGCAACACCTCCTGCTGTTTACTGAGGAACTAACATCAGCGTATGGATGTGGATAGCGGATTTTTTGGCATGTTCTGGTTTAACGCCTAAACATGCAAGTTTTATCTTGTGGAAGGAAGTGTGTGGAGCAGAAGGAATATTTTGAGCTTAGGAGAAAAAAATATTTTCTGGGAACAAATAAAAGAATGATGTGTTATAAGTATTCATCCTAACATCATTAGGCTCTTTAGCAATATGTGAAGGCAGAGCACTTGGCCTTCCCAGCTAACAAACATACTCAGGCCTTCATTTGGCATTGTGATCTATTTGTGTGGAATGCTACACCCACATGGCTCTGCAATCAAGTCAACTGGACTCCACACAGGTCCAGCAGAGTATGCCCACAAATCATAAAGCAGAATTGCACCGCCCTACCCAAGTTACAGATTTCATATGATGCAGCCAAGATAGGTTTTTGCAGACGGCCAAGTTATTTTTGTGAAATGGTACTTGTTTTTTGGTAAATTATGTACTTGGATTATTCAAGCAAATGGCTAGTCAAGGCAGAGAATCTGCTGTTTATCTTGGATCTCAGCCTCTCATTTTATAGTCTGATGCAGGTGTAGTCACAAGAGTTATTTAAGCTATATGTTGGGAGGAACAGTTAATTTGACCATAGGAGCATACTTTGCAACCACAAAAAACTAAAAAGTGATTGGCTACAACTGTTTGGTTATTGCATGGCAACCCTACTAGAGTAGGGTTAACATTGATTGGACAATTTAAATGTGTATTTGCATTCCTTATGCAATTCAAAAGAGGATATGCAAATTCCATGGGAATTTGCTTATCTTCTTCCGATCTCGCTTTCGAAAGTGAAAGTACTTGAATGCAGCTTTTAGTCCCAGATTCAGCATTGCATTAAAGAATTTAAGAATGTTGTATGCTTAAACTTTCAGTAATTTCCATCAACTAGGTGATATAAGGTAGCCAATAATGTCATGAATTGGGGCTAGTATACTTCTGTATATTTTGCTGTAGTTGTTTCCTTTTAATAATATTCATAGACCTCATAATTTCCCTGGTTCTTCAGTGAGGGTACGTCTACACATCAACATTATTTCAAAATAACTAGCATTATTTTGAAATAACTTAGTCCACGTCTACACAGCTGGCAGTTATTTCAAAATAATGTCAAAAAACTGTCAAGTTGGAGGACTTCTCACTCTGACTCCTGTAACACTCATTGTACTAGGAGCATGGAAAGTCAAGGAAGAGTGCTCTGTTCTGAAATAACTGCTGTGTAGATGCTCCCAATTTTGAAATAAGCTACGCAATTGATGTGGCTTAATTTGCGTAGCTTTTCGAGTTAAGCCCTGCTGTGTAGATGCACCCTGAGAGATAGCCCAACAGGGCCTCCCCTTGTCTTGCATTTCAAGGGATTACCCCAATTTGGTACCTCATGTATTGCAACGTCTATCCAATAAGAATTTTATCATAAGTTTTCAAACAGTCATGCAACTGATCATGGACTGACAATGTATGATTCTGTAAAATGAATAAAGCTGTGGCAGATTACGTCCAATAAGCTCTTACTTTTCCATATATTTGTCCTTTATAATGCAGGTGGTGATCCTATAGCATTGCCAGCAGATCAAGGGAAGTGATTATTCCTGGCATTGGTGAGGCCACATCTGGAGTAAAGCATCCCGTTTTGCTTCCCTCTCCCCACCCATTCTAGTAAGGTTATGGACAAAGTGAAGAGGGAATCCAGCAGAGGACAACAAAAACAAATGAGGGTCTGGTGTACATGACTTATGAGCAAGGGAACTGGGCTTATTTAGTCTGCAGAAAAGAAGAATGAGGGGGTGGTTTGATAGCAGCCTTCAACCACCTGAAGGGCGGGGAGGTCCAAAGAGGATGGAGCCAGGCTTTTCTCAGTGTTGGTAGCTAACAAAATAAGCACCAATGGTCTCAAGTTTCAGTGGGAGAGATCTAGATGGAATATTAGGGAAAAAAAGTATTTCACTAGGGCTTTATCTATACTGCCAGTTTTTGCGGCAGAAAATATGCTAATGAGCATAAACTGCAACGTCATTAGCATATTTTCTGCCATTTCTTTATGTGCAAGGGATTTTTGCACAAAAAGCAGCAGTGTGGCCTTTTTTTTTGGCACAAAAAACCTGTTTTATGTAAGATCCTTATGCCTCTCCAGGAGAGGCATAAGGATCTTGCACAAAACGGGGGTTTTGCGCCAAAAACCCCCATCCACACTGCTTCTTTTTGAGCAAAAACCCCTTGCGCAAAAAGAGATGGCAGAAAATATGCTAATGATGTTGTGACTTATGCTAATGAGCCCCTCATTAGCATATTTTCTGCCACAAAAACTGGCAGTGTAGATGTTGCCTAGGAGGGTGATGATGCACTGGAATAGGTTTCCCTAGAGAGGTGGTGGAATCTCCATCCTGAGAGGTTTTTAAGGCCAGGCTTGACACAGCCCTGGCTGGAATGATTTCGTTGGAGTTGATCCTGCTTTGAGCATGGGGTGGGACTGGATGACTTCCTGAGTTCTCTTCTAAGTCTAATCTTATAAGATTTATAATCTTGAGCAGTTTTCACTTGGAAATGTCTCTATGAAGCTTATATTAGGATTATGATCACATGCTTGTAAGCAAAATTAGGCATCAAAAACGTTTCCCAAAGTTTGTCAGTGGAAAAAAAAATAATAGTAGAAACATAAGGCAGTCATCACTGAGACGCTGAAATGCAGATTAGTTGATTTCAGAATTGGTCAAGCAGCTTTACACACTACAATAAATTGGAGAACTGGTAATCTACTATAACACATGAGGAATTTAGACTTCTTTAGGCGATAGCAAATCTTACCTGCTGGAAAAAAAACAACCCATCAGTGAAGATGGTCATTTTACCTCAGCTGAAGACCAGGCCAAGTTTAATGTAGACAATGAAAAAAGCGTAGGGCTTGTCTCTGTGGTGCATAGTCTACAACAGAAACATGTAAATGCTAATGCCAAGGACCATGTGGTACACGAACTGGTCCAACTATTTTGTAGTGTATATAAAATGTGACTACTTAGCATAGGAACACATGTACTAGGGAACTCAATTCAAATAAGCAGGGTCATCACAAGCCAGTTAGTACATTAGAATTTATGCTCCAGTAGTGTGGGCTAATGCACAGTGCACACAAACCCATAACAGAATTCAGTGTAGATTCTACAACTTTTTTTTGAAAACTATTACCTAACTGGAGCTTCCATCTCAAAGTGCCTGGCAAGGATAGTCCAAAGCAGACCTCCACAGGCACCAATGGTCCCAGTGGACTATAAACCTCAAGATAGTTTAGAAGGCCATGGTCCTCTCTACCCATAGGCTTGCCACCTCACTAGAGAAAGGGGAAGAATCCCACACAACAGTTTTGCCATTAGGAAAAAAATCCCATCCAGATCCCAAACTGATCACCACCCTTGCCCCTGGCATCACCAGAGATCCAGGCACTAGATAACGCTGGCTGTCTCTGTGGGGTAGCTATTGTAGCCTCCCTGATTTAACTGCATGCTTTATCAATGCCTTGCATTCTTGACAACCACCACCAATTCCAGTTTTTGCCCCACCCCCAAAGGCAACTGAGGTGGGCAGGACAGACCTCAGATTCTGGGCACAGATGCTGCAGGTGAACCACCCCCTGCAGCAAACAGAAGAGGGTGCGAACAGAGGGAAAGAGGTAGAAGGAAAGGGGGCTACATAGACATTGCTTGAGCTGCTCTAAGATCTACTTCCCCTCTCCCTACTCCAAAGTGAGGCTCAACTGTGTCTTAGCCTCGTCAGAGCCACACCCAGCTAGAAAATCAAGTTTTTAACCCATCCTCTATTTTGTAATGTTATTTTTTCCTCTAAATGCAGACTAGAGCTCACCCAGCTATTTTGGATCATTCTGAGAAAAATAAGATTAACTTCTTAATGCATCAACAGAAGGGAACCAAAGAGAGCCTATTTTTGGCTCCAAAGGAAAAAAATCCTTACATCCACTGAAGAAAGAGCCTCACATCTATATTCCCACTAAGTGAAAGCAGATATTTTCCAGGGAGTGGTTACACCATGAGTCATCAAAAGATTAAAGTAAAGGAAGCATGCATCTTGTATGAGTAAGAAACTGAATTCTTTTGTAGCCTCACTCACTAAAGGGAATAAAATTAATTAATATAATTTAAATTGTAAATAATGGGATAGATTTAAATGGGTCATTACCTATACAGTTAATGATTATATTAAAAAGGACACATGAAGCCTGTGGTAGTGTTTACCCTTTGAGGAATTAACTTTCTTTGCACTTCCTAATATAAAATGAAACAAACAAACAAAAAAAAGCTGACAGACTGCTGTTTTGGTTTATGACAGAACACAGTTAAAATACTATTTACAGATCTTTTCCAGACTTTTCTGTAATGTGAGTATCTAATACATATATTTTCCAGGATTTATTGCCCATTGAATCTCCCTCCCCTTTGGTTTTGCTGAACTAAATATAAAATTCTTCCACAAGAAAAGCATTCAGTTGTTTCCCAATAGCAAATGACATTGAGTGTCGGTTAAATACAAGAAAAAAGAAGCTGCTTCTGATATGGCCATCCTTTGCCTCTCTAAATACATTAAATTTTAAGTCTGAGCCCTTATGAAAATTGAATAACATTCCTTCAGAGTCCCTGTACATTTTCTTATGGATTCATACCCTGAAAGAAACATGTAGGCAGAGGAAAAATAAAAGTGCATGTGGTGAATCAAAGTATTTTAAAACAAATCCCAATGTTTTTATTCTTATGAACTTAAATTGATTGCATCTGAGACGAACAAACATGCCTCAAAAATCCAGCGTCCTTTGGCTGGTCAGGAAAGCAGTACATTGATTTCTAAATGGTTGTAGAAAAACTTTCCTTCTTCATCACATGTTATCTGTAGGGGTAACAGTACTTGAGTTCTTGTGCAGTCACTCAGAAACTATGTCTGCTAAGGAACATTACACTTTTAGAACATATGCCCCCACCTTACATTAGACAGCTGACGGTCCTACTATTCTTCAGGGCCAAGGTTGGAAGACCGCTACTTGATTCCTGTAGAAGGTTCAAGTGCTGCCTTACAGAATTCCTAGCAAGGCGCTTTCCATCAAGTTGCAAAAAAGAGCCAGGAGTGTAAAATAATATATTACTACCATTTCTGAGTATTCAGATGACTGAGTATTCATTCATATTTTTGAAGTCTGAAAACAGTCATGATTTTATCACTAAATATTTAGTGAAAAATTATGCAAGTTCCTTTTCTATCACTTATTATTGGAACTTGTTAGCAAAGGGATGTTTTCCCTGCAGAAAGTTATTTTTTCCCATTAAAAAGGTCAAAGTTATCATCCAAAAATGTCTCCCTTGATGTATCACTGTCCCCCTCTTTTTGAGCTACCATAGCGCATCACAGGAGTCATTGATCAGCATGTATTATGAGAGATTTAGTCCAGTGGGGGAACCTAGCCCATAACGGAAAATGGGGAGGCAGGGGGGGGAAAAGAGGTTAGGCAGCCAAACAGTAACTCCTTTGAGGCACTGCAGTGACATTTTCAAATTGAAACTTTTCAGTTTGACCATTTTGCTTTGGAAAATTAACTTTCAGTTGAAAAATTAGTTGTTGGGGGAAGGAGGAAAACAAGTAGCTCTTTAACTGAGAAGAATGTGCCAAGAATGTGCCAAAAATTTCGTTTGACAATTATTAAACCAGCCCTTGTTATTTCTCCTGTTCAAAAGTTTCAATCATCCTGTCATTGATGGAAAACACCAATTTATTATGTGAGGGCTTGGGGTCATAAGAAACAATGTTTGTTCTTATTGATATATCAACAAGCTATAGAACCTGGCCTCCTTGAACTCAATGGAAATTTTACTCTAACTCTCTACAGAATATCATTCATAACAGTTAGAGTAAATCCACATATAGTTCAGATAACACTGGTTCTAGTTTAGTGTTCTGGCAAGACACAGGACTGGCTTCCATCAAATTTCTCTTAATGTTCTTGAGAGATCAGTGGTGGCTTTTGAGGTTTCATAGAACAATACAGAAAACAAGAATTATCTGCAACAACTTGGTTGGTGAAACTAGACAGTCTCAGAGGAGAGACTCCTTCTTAATGATTCTCTAATCCTATGCCACATTACCACTGACCCAATTTGAAGTCTAAATAAAAGCAGACTCAGAGCTGCTCTGCACTATCAGGAGGATGTGTGCCATGCCACTGGGGAATGCTGAAATACAGAAGGCTCTGACCACATAACACCACCCTCAAAACTTTCATAAAGCCAGGGAGAGAGTGACAGAGTCACTATGCCCAGTTTTATACCAGCCAAGGATCACACTTTACCAGGGAATTTTCAGCTCCCCATTTAGGGTAGTTTCCCTGCCTGTGTGCACTTTGTGAATAGCACAAAAGAAGCGAGGTTTGGGGCCAGAATGTAACACTCCATCCTGAAGGTTGTTTGAAATTTTCTATGGTTTAGAAACATAAGGAAAAAAAGTAGCATCAGACCAGAAATGATAAAAAGTCACTTTGGTACATTGTTCCATTACTTACAGTCTAAGCATTTCTTTACTAGAGTGAGAGAGTCCTGTGGCATTATAGACTTAATCCGAGTGTTGGAGCATAAGCTGAGGGCAAACTGCCGTCCAGATGCATGTCGAATACATGCATCTGACGAAGTGGGTCTTTGCCCACGAAAGTTTATGCTCCAACACTTCCGTTAGTCTATAAGGTGCCACAGGACTCCTCGCCGCTTTTGCAGATTCAGACTAACACGGCTACCCCTCTGATACATTTCTTTACTAGTAGCTCTTAGGGGGTTGTGTTATGTTGCATGCAACACCTCCTATATCATACCATACCTCATCTGAAGTACGGACTGTGACTATTACATTTTTGAAGATGTGGGATTCCTCCCCCGCTCTCCCATGGGTTGCCCGCCTCCTAAATCTACCCTCAATTATTTTAAAAATTCTCTCCATCTTGCTATTTCTCTTCCATACACTCATATCTGGTTTCAAAAAGAGAACATTACATTTCTCCTCTTGAAAGAAGATATTCTACACTAAATTACATTAGTTCTGTTATATTGCGCTATTAGTTACTGCTCCTTAGTGATGAAAATCCTAACAAAATAATCAATGTCTCATCGCTCAGAGCCACTGAGAGAATCCCAATTGTGTAATGTACCTTTATCCTGTCAAAAAGCTTGTACTTAAGCAGAGAGCTGAAAGAGATTTGACTGAATTCACGTAAAGCAACCTGTGGCAGATTCAGCATCAGAAGCTGGTCTTCCTAATCTGCCTTCTTCTAAGACGTTAAATGAAATAGTGGTAGAAGATTCCCTCATCAAGCTACTCCAAATTTCAGTGATATGTACTCCATCCTTGCCACAGTAGGCAGCTACTTTTTCTTTCAAGAGCATTAGCACTACTCAAGAGTAACTTAGTAACATCAATGGTGTTCCACTTGGCTCCCTTGTTTCTTTCTTTGACATTACACACTAGGGAGTACCAAAGAGATAGGATGAAATAAGAGTAGATACACCTCCAAAGTGTGATAAGAAAAAAATATTTTGAAGTTCTATATTTTATTATAGATCTGGTCCAGATACAAAAATATTTGTAATAGTAAGAATGAGATTTTGAATTTTTTCCCACTGGCATAGAATCATAGAACCATAGAGCTGGAAGAGCTACTTGTTTTCCTCCTTCCCCCATGCCTAATGAGGAAGAGGCATAATGATACCATAAGAGGAACTTTCTTCTCTTACTCATTTGCAGAAGAAATTTTACCCTTCCATTTACAGGATTTCTTAGATTCACACTTCTTTTCAGGGAACCTTAACATCCCTATACTTCTGCCGACCATTCCACTTTCTCTCGCAACACAAAAATGGAATTTAGCTGATTCGCAGAGCACTGAGATTACTTTGCTAACTTTTTTTTTAATCAGTGTAAGCTAGAGAACTCTAATGGCCTGTGTATACATGTACAAGTATTCCCTGCTTGTACCACATTAGCTTATTTGCCTCATTCTTTATTCTAGCAGTTGTCCTACCTTTCTGTTCTCCCAACATCTCTGAGTGTGTGTAGTTATATGGGCCAATATTTTGGCTGATAGAAAAAAAATTATATTGCAAAGGTTATGTCAAATTTTGACCAAGCCTATGTTATAATATGGATATATTGTAGTTGCACTAGTAGAAAATGATTATTTTTGCCACCTAAGAGTACACAAGGTGAAGGAGAGCCTGGCATCGCATGAAGTTGATTTTTGACCTGATGAATTTAATATCTTTTAGAGCAATTACAGTCTATTGCCTTAATTAATACTAAGGTACTCAAAGCCATGAATAATTTGGTTCCCAGGCACACATGGTAAACACAAGTGGTTCAAACTCTCATTATGTTTACTCTGAAGTATAAATTAAGTCCTAAAGCACTTCCATCCCTCCCAATAATCTCTGTAGACAATTCCAAAAATTGAAATAAAAGTGGTGATAATTTATTTTCTATTCCTATAACCAATTGATTTCTCTTTCAAGTAGGTCTTTCTAAGTCTCCTATGGATTAGTTGTGGCTAAAGAACTGCAACTTAGCCACGAACCATTTCTCTTGACTGAAGCTGAATATGGAACTAATCCAAATAGAAACTTCAATTAAGAATTGTTTTTAATGACTGAGTTGCAGATTCATGTCATACGTTAAAGTATCAAGTAGAAATACAGTATTAAAAAAGACTGTTTGGCATATATATATATATCATCAGCTTTGCCTTCAAAGCACAACATAAAATTACCCCTTTTCCAAATTACTGGTAAAATCAGAGACAGCCTGATGGCATGTACCTACAAAGCATGATGGACACATTTTATAAAGCAAAAATTTTAAAAACCCAGATACAACACTGTTTTGACTCTTTCATGGATAAACACGAGCACTATATTGGTATGGAATTGTAGATAAGAAAAAAATATTTTGAAATTCTATATTTTATTAGAGATCTGGTCCAGATACAAAAATATTTTTAATTTTTTCCCACTGGCATAAACAATCGTATACTAGCTATGATATTATACAAGACAATTTAAAGCTATCATTAGTTTAGCAGTGTTACTTGGACCTGATTAATGTCTAAATACATGCAAGTCTTCTTACTGGTGTAATTTTCAGTCCTTAGTATATATCAGACAATAAAGGCAGTGACAGTCAACTCATTAATTCTCTCATTTTTATGCTTAGAGGAACACAAAAAGTCTAGTTACAAATAGCTACCCAGTCCACTTTGTTCACTATAATTTCTGGACAGATCACAGTTTGTAATGATTAAATAGATAAGTTATGTAAAGCAGCCAGGTTCTATTCATTGTACTGTATGCTTTGCCAATAGAAAAACCATGCAGAAACAAACAAACAAAAAAACCTCTCACGGTTTCTGGAAGTTTACTTGAGAAATAGTACGGAATTCCTGCTTCTTCGGAAGGTTCTCAATAAAGTTCCCAAGCTATTACAGAAGATCATTCTAAATATACTTTAAATCTTTTCAGAAAGAAACCAAGTTATCACAATACTAACAATGTGATAAAAATCTGTAACTAGATTTAAAAAAAATAACATGCAGCATGATTTTGAATGGAAGAAGCATTGCTGCACTTACATTACTAGTTTAAAGTGGCATAACCCTGCTAGATTCTAAGTGTCTGCTTGAGGGCCTTAACACCATCAACTCTCAAAGTGGCACAGGATCAGGTCCTTACTCAGACAGAATCTAGAACTAAGTCAAATATTAGAGTCGTGTCTGTGTCTGTGTGTGTGTGTATATTTATTTATATATAATAGGAAAGATTGGAATTTCTTTAAGAGGACATCCATCACCACATGAAGGCCCCTTAAGGATTTTCAGTGCTTTCGCAACACAAAACTATTCCTCACTAGATTTGAAACCTGCTCAGCTTCCCTAGTGGATAAGGAACCATGGATTTCTCCTGTAATATGTGAATTTCTGGTTTCCTCACAATAAACTTAAGCTATTACACAGAAAGCTACAACAGAAATCAATAGGAGAGCCAGACTCAAATATTAAAATGCAATATATATTTAATCTAAAGGTGAAATGTGAATCAGTCAGGTTTTGAAAGTTTCAGTCTTAACTGGACAGCTGCAGAAAGTAATAAACTATCAGTGTTTTATATGTGTAATACCTTTCATTCAGGTGGACCCCTAAAATATTTTTTGATTTTTATGAAAAATGTGCATTTACCCACGCAGAATCTATTGCCATGGCAGCTAAATGTTTTAATTACTTCAACAAAAAATGAGATTAAACAAAATTCTCAAAGAGAAGAAAAGAAAACGGAGCAAAATATATTTTCCCATTTCTTTATATAGATAATGAGTTCCAGAGACACTTTTGAAATTAATGACCAATCCAGCCATGAGATGCACCAAAAGCTGCTGCAGTAAGAGGGCAGCAGTAGTCTTCTCTCACCGGGGCAGCCTGCATACAGAACCCCTCATCCCTAGCCCCACCCCAGAGCAATGATTTAACTGAAAGAAAGAGAGTTAAAGACCCAAGCAATGCCAGGTAAATCTTCTAGTATTTTCATAAAACAAGCCACATTCCACAAAGCCATAATCCTGTGTGCATAAAACCTCGCTTCACTGGCACACATGGTGTTTCATAGGGGCCAAAACAATCTTCAAAAAAAACCCACAACACATTGCCAGAAAGGCCAAAATATGTACAAAGATATCCAGTGCTAAGCCATTGAAGTGACACAGACAAAATACTTACACTTGCCAAATTTTACTTGAAACTATTAAAAACTAAGATTTCATAGGGGATGTAAGTAGCCTGTGGGCAATAGTTTTTTTAAAAAATATCTATGTGAAAAAGCAATGCCTAGGGCTCTCCACCAAAATACATATTCTCCCAGTAATGGAAACCTAAAACTGGTCCTGCCCAAAGTCAGGAAGTCCCTGGGTTCACTTAAACTAGTCTCCTGCAGTGAGAGAGACAGAGCTGGGGTCCTTCCTCCATGCTTAGTTATTTTCTCTTTAAATAATCCATCTTCAGTGTGGGGCAGGAGGCCTTCATTTTACCAGACTGCTTTGTCTGCAAGCTCCAACCTGTCCCTTAAAAGGGTAAAGATATTCCTTTGTAATTTAATGCTCAGATATCTGTGGAGATGGGAGTGAATAATCTGATCTACAAAACAGATAGGGAAAGATCCCAGACAGGGAAAAGAGACACCCAAGGAGAGGAACAGTTCATCACCTCCTCTTTGAAGACAACAGAAACACTAAACAATACACCATGTCTCAGGCTTGGGTACTTTACGTGTAAAGAAATATAACCAGCAAAAAATCATTGGCAGAAAATTGCAGAGCAAGTCTTTCGGTTACAATTTAAATCTAAACGTTGTTTGCCTCAACTGGAAATTTCCATCATTCATAATTGAAATCATTCTGTAACTTGTATTCCATCTAAGAGAAAGCTTTGCACTGAAATGTAAGTAATTCATTGAAATATACTGATAAGGGGCAGTGATAAAAGTAGGTGGCACAGTTAATCTGACACATTGAATCCTGAACCAATTCTATGCCCAAAAAGAACACACAATGATTTGGTACTTCTAATGAAAAATATCTGCCTCCTAATAGAATTCCAGTCAGAGCATTCTTACCTAAGATTTTCAAGCATCATGAAGTGTTATCTAATAGCAGACTTCCAGAAAGTATGGCATAATACCCATCTGACATATCAGTAAAACTACCAGCAGCAGGAATTAAAACAATAGTTTTAAACACCCATTTCTATCATCTTTTGGCATTTAATTTTAATTATCTAATAAGGATTCAAAGTGGGCGGTTAATAAAATTAATCAGTGGGTGTTCTTATCAATGTGCAGAATGTGAGGAGCCTAGTACATGATGGTCTATCAATGAACCAATAGGGCTGAAATTTTTCATTAAATGGAGAAGGAGTATATGTATTTCAATGAGATATTTACATATAGCAGGTTAATTTCAAGGGTGAACAAAGTTGAAACTGAAAAATATTGCAAGTGAGAACAAGTGCAGCACTATCCAGTGGTGCAAAGAGAATTAAAAGTAGAAAGCTAGCAGTTTTCATAGCAGGTAAATGTGTCTGTCCTATCTTCATGAAAGAAATGTGACTACTATTATTTTTTAAATAATTTGGCTTTCACCTTTCAGATTTAGTTTGAATTGGGACTGCATCGTTTCGAGTAATGTAAGGTTCTTAGCATTAAAGCCTGAGTAAGGAGGAATTGAGGATTTCATGTTCTGAAACTAGAACAGTGAAAAATTAAAGTTTCACAAAGGTCAAGTTTAGGCCCCAAAAGTGGGCTGTAGTCCCTTATGACAGTGGTTTTCAAAAATCGGGTCACAGGCCTGCCTGGGAAAGCCACTGGAGGGCCTGCAATGCTTTGTTTACCTAAGGATCCATAGCCATGGAGCCTCACAGCTCCCATTGGCTGCGGTTCAACTTTTCTAGCCAAGGGGAGGTTCAAGAACCAATGGCCTGGACTACATCACTTCCCACAGCTCCCCTTGGCTGGAAAAAGAGAACCGCAGCCAATGGGCGCTGCAAGCATCGGTGGCTATGACACACAACTTTAAGTGTCATAGGCCCACCAGGGGCTTACCCGGCGGGCACGTGACCCAACTGGAAAACCACTGCTTTATGATGCTCCTGTAAAGCACTCCTTTTGCTATTGCTACAGGCTCCAACACCCTGTAAACAGCCTCCAAGGTGTCACCTACCCAGCAACAAGGAGGTGTAATGCCTTGCTTGTGCAAATGTACACATGGTAACTCTGCTTGATCTACTGCCTAAAGATATTAGTGTGCGATGGACAAGAATTCAGACTAGCCAGTTAAATATGGATGTCAGTAGGCAGCTAGCCAGCCTAAGCCACTCATCCATATTGCTATTTTTAAGTATTAGTTCCAAGCAGTAGTAGCACATGTACCTCTATGCAAACTGAGAATTACCCCCTTCCCCAGTTGTTATGCAGATGTACTTTAATAGGCTGCAATTCGGTAAACATTTAAATATGTGCTCAAGATAGTAGTTGCTCAGCAAAAGCAGGATGAAGTTGACAGTACCTGAACATGTTCTTCAGGGCCTTCCTGGATAGGGTAAATTGTTTAATCAGAAACAGCTAGAGAAGAACAAAATGCCATTTGCCACCTCTCAGATTTTCAGAAGATTCTTAAAAAAAAAAAAAAATCACTCAATTTTATTTTTGCTCTCAGCTTTTTTTGAAACATTTACCACAAAATGCCCACATCAGCTATTGACATCTCCAAAGCCTGCAGAGGCTCACAATCATTTAACCCTCACACATAACAGGAGCTCATTTAATTGAAGTTTAGCTTTAAGAGGATTTGCAACTCTTTCCCAGAAGGTCAATGTGTCCCTGATTACAGTAGAAGTTTCAAGCTCAGAGTTACAGAAACAGGCATATATGTATGAAGTTTTGCTTATATTCAGCAGTCAGATGCACATCTTGAATGAAGTTTACTCTAAGTAGCAGTTAGTGCTCCCTGGAGAGAAGAACGTACTTAGAGGAAAATACTTCCTTTTAGCTTGTAGTAAAACCATGTACAATCGCTGTGGTGAACAGTGCAATTCTCTTTCCTTCCCCTACTCCCGACACACCTCATACTTGTGTATAACATTTTGCACAATGGATTCCTACCAGCAGGGCTGTCTGATGTTTTGTCTACAATGGCAGTTGAGTAACAAAGCTTTGTCATTCACAGCTGCTTAGCTCCCCCACCCACAAATAACAAAAGCTTTGCCACTGCAAAGACTAGTATAAACAGAGCATTCCCGCTGACCAAGCCAACGCCACTCAAAGGGAGGAGGAAGGGTTTTTTTGGGCAAAAGTGCCAGTGGTTATGCTGCCTGACTTTTAGCGACACAGCTGTGTCACAACAGTCATGTTGCTAAAAGCTGCATAGTGTAAACATACCCTAAGACAGGGTGGAGAAACTTTTTTGGGTTGGCAGCCGCTGACCCACAGAAAAATCAGTCATGGGTCACACAAAGTGAGAAGCAAAACACAGAACAAAACAAACCCTCGTTGATGTGGCCCCCAACCGAGAAGGAGAAAGACACTCTCCCACATTCTCCTCCCACACCAGAGTCTAGAGGGGCCCAACCTGGTAGATTGTGTGCGCTCCACCGCTGTGATGGGGCAGCGAGGGGGCTGGAGTGCCAGCATGGACTCCCCGAGCTTCAGGAGCTGGATCCAGGCAAGCCAGGGGCCACATTGGGCCCCCAGGCCTTAGATTCCCCACCCCTGCCATAAGACAACGTTTTCCAGTGATTGGTCTATAGACTGCATCCAGTGCCCCATGATATCCCTGAAAGTTTAGGAAGGCAGCAAGCTGGCCCCTGATATTTAAAGAGAGAAACGCTGGTTTAAGATATTAATAGCCTGTTGGGATTGCCAGCTTAAAAATCTAAACCCAAAAATGGGTTCAAGTGTTGTGGATCAGGAATGATGAAAGCAAAATTACAGAATGCGCACTTCTAATCTTCAACAGAAGGCTAATCAGATTTCTACTCCCCATTGTCTATTCCAGAGTCTAAATAAAATGCTGCATCATGTTCATCTGCATCATTGTTAATCAGGAAGTAAAACTATTTTGTCTTCAGGATATAAGATATAATTGCTGTGTAGTATACTAAAAGTACCTTCTTATAATTTGAACAGAAAATGCAAAAGGGTGTGTGTGTGTGTGTGTGAGAGTGTGAGAGAGAGAGAGACCATGAGAACCAAAAGTGATACAAATTAAACTCACTTTTTCCCCCCCAGTGATTTTCTTATTTAGGCTCCACCTATTTGTGTCTACACCTAGACTTGATAGAGTTTTGTCAGAAGTATACATTAAAGATTTAAACATTGATGTAAAATTTATAAAATAATTAATGCTAATTAAAAGAAATTAAAGTAATAGCTATTATTGACAATAAACCTTACTCTGGGGCTTCCTGGGAAGTTTGACTTGGCAGACATATCTAGCAGATACTATATCTCCCTTAGACACTTATTCAATAACAATTATTTATTGAAATTTCTGTAAGTCCCCATTTAAATGGTTTACACTAGTATTCTCTTTCAGGTACTATCAGCATTCCAATCCCAATAATATACAGGCACATAAATTATATACAGGTTGGACCTCCTTGTTTCGGCACCCTGGGGACCTGAGGGGTCCAAACCAGGGAGTTTGCCAGATGAAGGGAGGTCAAGGCTCCCTTCTCAGCTGTCAGCCCTGGCCACTGGGCTCCGCTCCAGGTTCTGACCAGAGCTGTTCTCCCTGCCACCAGCCCCAGCCTGGGCTTTGCACCCTGCAGTTGGCCATGGGTTGTGCTCCCAGCCACTGGCTCCACTGCCACTGGCTGGGGCTACACTTCTGACCCTGTCTGCCCCGATTCCCAGTCAGGCTTTTTGATCCAGCCAGAGAGCACCAGATTTTACAGTTTCAACCTGTATTAGCCAAATTTAAGGTTGTGTGTGTTGTTTGCATTTGGAAAGAGAAAGAGCTAGATACTACTTTGATGTAATCTAGTTTGCTTAAAGATTCTATAGAATCCTGTTTCTCTGAATACACTAGTAATCAAACAGCAGGAAGCTGTTCCTTAGCTCACTGTTCCAAACAGTGAGCTCTCTCTCTCTCTCTCAAGGCTACATTACCAGTGTCATGGTTCACAGCAACTGCACCTGTTTTTCTCCCCTCTGGTCCTGTATGAGCACCCATTCTCAGGTCTCCAGCTGTCTCTATTGTCTCTCTTCACTGGAGAAGTCTCATTTCCTCTGACCACAGTAGGTCCAGGCTACATAGTATGCCTCAACAGACCAGCTTGCTTTCTCTTCGGAGACTTATGACAGAGGGAGTGCTGCAGATTTGCGTTACCACTAAGCAGGTGTGTTTTTATTCTTAAAGGTTAAAAAAAAATTACAACAACATTTTTATGCATGCTAATAAGCTTATGATTCTCCAGTGTAACATGGATTCTGGTAGGCCCTGTCCTTCCAACCCTACCAGATTGATACCTTCCACCATAGACGAGGCATTCTTTCCATTTGCAGGACCAGGAAGAAGTCCCTCAATAAATTTAAGCCCAGGCTCTTATCCAAAAGTTTTTTCTTTGTTAGTCTCTACATAATATAGTGTAAACTAGTACATACATATCTCCAGGGGGCCGGCTTCAAAGGCCAATAACTTTAGATGTTCATTAGCTTTCCCCATCCCAACTTGAGAAGGTATTGAGTACCTCAACAGCCCATACACAACTGAATTTCTATACAAATTACCTAAAAGGTATCACTCCTAATTCACTAAAATTTAATTCTGTAAAGTTTCTTTATTCCATAAGGTTTGTTCAGGACATTGTCAATCTACCACAACCAGTACTTTGGTTACTGTCTGCTTGGGCTTATGGCGACTTGTGCGTCTCCAATCATTCTCATTCACACATTAATACATTTCCACACCTTTAGCAAAACAAAACCCAGCCTAGCCTGTCCCTGCATAATTCAAACTCCCAAGGGGTCTTGGATGTGCCTTTATTTTGGCCAGAAATGCAGCCCTCTGAGTTACTACTTCTATTGTAGCAAATCACATTTGGCATGCATCCTGAATGAAGGACAGCAGTTATTCCCAACCCATAACAAAAAGTATAATCAAAATGGACTCCAGTGCTACAATTCCATAGTGTTTCCTTAAATATGCATTTTTGAGTAAGGTTGGTCTTGTGTTTCAGAATCTATACTGGGTGTTAACAAATCTGGGTTCCATTAATTGCTCTGTTAAAGGTTTCTTAGGTTTTGCAGCTTAGTTTTCCACCTGTAAAAAGGAATAGTATTTCTGAATCTCACTTGATCCATTCAAGTTTAAAATGTTCAGATACAGGCATTCATTAATGCATAGACAGGGATAGAAATGCAACACTAAATAGATATTCTGGGAAGGCTTTTTATTTTCTTCAGAAAAGAGGGTGCTACATTGGGTCCAAAAGAGCTACTAGAGCTCATTCGGATAGCCTGCAGTAAGTGACAGCACTGTGTAGGATCTAGCATGAAGAAACAGGTCTTTAGCTCCTCAAATATTCACTTACTAGTACATTTACCTGGCGTTGCTCGAGTCTTGAATTCAATTAATCTTTTTTTTTTTCTCTTTGAAAAATGCAAGGAAGATGTACATGCTTCATTTAAATGATTGCTCTCACTTCCTGTTTGAAAAAATACAAAGTGCATAGCTCGTCTCCCCCTATGCTCCCCAGCCAGAGTGAACTGTGCACTTTCCCTTCACTCACTGATGAAGGGGAACAGCCATCAATGTCCCTCTATGAATCTGAGGGGAAAGAGGGGAGAGCTTCACCCCTCCCACCCTCTCTAAAGGGAGCCTGTAGGGTGAGAGGCTAGGGTGGTCCCAGACAGGCAAGTCAGCCCCTTCTACCTGCCTGGTGATTCTGTCTATTTTCTGTTATGAGAAGCTATCCCATTCCAGGCACATCCTAATTTTCCTGGCACAACCAAACCCTTACATTGCTTTAAAGCTATGATAAGAGGAAGCCGTATACTGAATTTGGTGGTCCTAGCTCTTATCGTTTAGGAGGAGTTCTTGAACAGATAAACTCTCTCCATTATATAGCAGCTGCAGTTCCACTCTGAAGGCCTCAACGAACACAATGGTCTTTTGGGCATTGGAAACGGAACAAGAGTCTTTAAGGAAGTCTGGCCCAAGACTGAAAGCCTTGAAGATTAGGACCAGAGCTTTACATTGGACCCACCCACAAGCAGGAAACTGCACGAAGATATATCAAGTGCTTAGTGACAACTCCCAGTCCAGAGTTACATTGTTCAATGATGTACATACTGGGATTGTTGACTGGTTTTGACAAAGTATCCCACGAACACAGGTTTAATATACAGTCCAATCCTTAGCAACACATTGGTCCTAATTGTTGGCTCCTCTGTTGTAGAATTATCATTTGTGGAGTGAGATATTCATTGCAATTTTAATATCTTTGCTCGATAATTGGTAAATGTATAAATCCATTTTAGCTCTCATTTCTAAGATTCTTGACCAGTTAACTAGGGAGAAAATGGCTCCTCATGTTATGGATACTTCTGGGAAACAGAGCACTTTAAGCTTCAAAGGAAGAGTTTTAGATTTCCTCTTTCCATCTCCTGATACCCTTAAACTACAAAGAGAACAAGGCTGAGATAGTACTTAGTTTTCCCCATAGAGACCCTTAAAACTAAAAGTTATTTCCTTTCACTGTCTTAAAAAATGGACAACTACTATTATTTCTACAAATTTTGTTCTGCACAAAAAGGCATTGAGCTGACTCTAGGGCTCCAGCCATCTGCTCTGTTCTTATAAGCAGGGCAAGCTAGGTTTAGGAGGAGAAGAGAAATCCACAATGATGCATTCAGAGAGCAAGATTATTCATTATTTCAAATATTCCCACAGCTGAATAGAATGGTGTAAAGAACTTCTACCAACATTTGCTTGCAATTTCAAAGACACCCACAATACAATGCTCTGTTTTGAGTTGACCAAACCTCTGTAAATCTAGAGTTACCTACCTAGAGCTGGTTGATGAATTTTCAATGCAACATTACAAAAAAAGAAAAAAAACAACACCCCACACACCACCACACCACACCACACCACACTTGTTTTGAAACCCATGTGGGTTTTTTTATGGTGAAATGAAATTTTATAGCTAATCCTTTATGGACAATTAGAGCGGGGGGGGAGGGGTATTTGGTCTGGGAGGACAGGTTTTGAAGAGTTTTCCTAGAGTAGAAACTCAGGTTAAAAAAATCCATAGGGAAATTTGCAGCTGATGTGAGTTACCGTATAGCCAGTGACTTCTGTGGAGCTATGATCATTTGAACTTGCTATGGGTCTGCCCCAAGGGGTTTTTGGGTTGTTTTTTTTAAAGATTAAATTTGAAACTGTTCATTCTCTGTCTCTTCACTTGTACTTTCTGTAATATGCAAACCTCACACAAAATGCAATTGCAAAGTGAGCTCAGTGTTTCTAAAACTTTGAAAACTTTTCTCTTTTAAATCACTATTCTACCCTCAGATTCTAGTTCCCCCTCCCCCAATTCACATTCCAAAGTATTCACTCTCACATAATATCAGTATGTCATGGAGGTTTTATTTCAGCAGCTCCAAACATGTACATCTTCACATTTTCTACCACATAGACTCATCTTCCAAAGCAAACTTGATGGGAGCATGTACAGTTTGTAGGAAATTGTTATAATATTTTTAGCTTTGAAGCATTAATTTGCCAGAAATGGCAAGAGTAGTAGTCTTCTGTATCATCATCAATATTATTGGAAGCAGCAGGAGCAAGTAACCAAATTCAAACAATTTCCTGGAGAGCACAAGTCTCTATGAATTTTTATACATTATATAAATATTCCTGTGTATTTAAGGGATTATTAATCATGAAGAGCATCCAAATCCACTTATTTTGAAGACCACTTTTACATGCCCTCATTTTCCCTCTTCTAAGTTATGCATTGATTTTTGTTAAGATTTTTGGAGTTGTTTAGAAGACAGCGGGGAAACAAAGTTGCCTTGTTTGGATTGGATCCTTTAAGTCCTCACAGCTTGAATTAAGACATCTGTATTATAAATGAAATAACTAGACATAAGGAGATTATAAAATGCAATCAGACAGAATACTTTTGTCTGAACCAACACCCTGAAATTAAAGAAGTCTCCCATCTTGGACTGATTAATTCTATAGAAAACATTACCACCATTTAACGTTCTGAAGAGCTTGCAGTTTAATTGCAAGTTGCCTATCTCGCCTCTTATATAATGGTATTCCAGGTCATTAGGATTTAAAACAAAGCAAAGTTACTGTCTAAATGCTTCCATTCTTTAAAATTTCTGCCTCTATTTTATTCTTCCACTAAATATAAATACAGACTTTTAGCTAGGAGCCAAAAACACTAGAGCTCACTAATGTTATGAAGCTATTTAATGTCTCCATCCCTTCTGCAAAAGTATTCGTAAGTAAAAAACCACAAACAAAAAAGGCAAAAAGCATAATCCTCAAACATTTACTTCATACCTCAAAATAGAGTTCAGAGAAACATTTTCTACTCAAACAAGTTACTGCTGGTGAACGTACCAAACATTGTGTCATGGGCATTATGAACTAGTGCCATTAACCCCACAGTGAAGAAAGTAAAGCTGTGAGGTTAGCTATAAAGTTTAAAGAAAGTCTATATTCCTGTTGCCACTCAGTGTTTCCAGGTGTTTTACAAAATCATTTGTTTAGGCTTCATAAGTTCAGGTGTTAAATAGGAAAACACAATTTAAGAGGAATGAAAAAGCTGTTTTCCTCACAAGAATTCAAACATACATTTCTACAGTTATTTGAAAAATATGGGGAACATTCATAAACAATTTTGTCAAAATTTGAAATACTGAAAATTTGAAATGTAGATCAGCTATTTTCACAAGCAACTTTATGTCAGAGACACTTCCTGAGGTAACTACATTTCTCACTTCTTTGTGGTTTTCTTAAAGAACCCCTCACTTAACTATTGGGCCTCCAACTATTACTGTGTCCAGAACAGTATCCCACAATCAACTCCCTCCAGACTCGTATAATTTACTGTGGTTCCCTCAGGAGGTTCAACCCTCGTTCAACCTTGTAGTTCTGTTTTCTGAAAGGCAATGACAGGGTCAGCAAGTGACCAGCCAACCTTCATAAAGAAAATTTGTGATTATTCAGAATGAGAGCCTTACAGAGAAAAGCAATTCATTACTAATTTAATAGTCATATAGAAAGTTCTCTTTAGCAGACTGGCTTCCCCAATCCCTCACTGCTTAAACAAACATCCTTATTACACATGTAAAAATTGAACACAAGTGTATCAAAGACAGTCAAAGCTTTTGTCTGAACTACATCCTGAAAGTAAAGTTGCCTTCCACTTGGGTAGACTGGCAGGTTTCCAAGTGCTTTGGGTCCTCTTACAGGCCAAGCCCTAATGGCTTGTCTCAACCAAGAAATGGGGTATGACAACAGTGACCTGCCTTCCTATATCAGAGTGGACCTGTTGTGAAGTTTTCTGTTAGTATTTCAGCCCTCTTGGATCAGGTCAAGCTAGATTTGCAACTCCCCCCACTGGATGAAGCTTCTCTCCACACCTACTTCTAAGGGATTTGCAGGAAATTATGGCTGCCCACGGATCCAGAACACACATTCCCAGCTCAAAAATCTATGGAGTTGATTTTTTTTGGCCATTCTATGTGGCAATAGGAGTCAGGGTTACACATTTTTTTTTTTAAAGTTTGATAGGAGACACTGAAGGATGAACTCAGGATTACATAGTAATTCTAGTTGCTACTCCTATACTTTAATCACAAAAGCCTCTCTTCCTGGCAAAGATACACAATCTGTTTGGAGAAAAAAAAAAAAAAAAAAAAAAAAAGAGGTTGCCTATTTCCTGCCTTATCCTTCAGTTCAATCAGTGGACAACGGACAAAGAAACCAGTAGTAGCTCTTAAAATTCTACCAACTTAACAGATTTACTTAAACTACGTTCACTGCAGCTTTATGTTTGATACAATGCTCACTACAAGGTAGCTACTTGGGGGTCCCACAGACAGTTAATTCATAGTGCAGTCCAAATATTATCTTTCCAGGAGATAGTAAGGCCAGGCCTACACTAGACCTGGAAGTTCAACTTAAAGGCACGCAACTCCAGCTACACAGAATACTGAAAGGAGTACAGGCGCTGGCTGGAGCTGCCCTCAGTGCTCGATTTAGGGATCTAAATCGAAGCCACTAAATCAAACCTCAGGATGCCGATCTCCTGCGCAGCAAATGTAGATGTGCCCTAAGAGGCCAACAGGAATAATATATGTCCTGGTATTCACCATTCTGCCTTTTGCAGCTTATTCCTGAAAGTCTTTTAAAAAAAGTGTGATGTTGACCTTTGCTTTGTCGAAGAATTCAGGTATACTTGCCTGTCGGCAGGTGGGGTGGAGGAAAAAAAAAAAAAAAAAAGGTGGCAAACTGGCTGCTCAGGTTGTCACAATATCACTGAGACATGACTAAACATCTTTTTTATATCTATTCTTAAAGTAACTTGCACAGTGGGACTCCCAACCAGGCACAGGGCCCCTCAGTGCAATCACAGAATGTTAATATGCCTGTATTTAGAAGAGCTGACTTGAATGACATTATACCAACTAGGGATGTAAAAATCCCAGTGAACCCGTTAAACCTAATGTTTACCTGGTTAACTAATTAAGCAAGATCCCCTAAGTGTCTGGGGGGAGCATCATTGGCAGCTCCAATGGGTAGACAGTAGCAGAAGTCGTGACAAAACGGCAGCTCTAAGTGCGGGGAGGGGGGACCAGCTTCTTCTTTTGGTCCCCCACACACAAGGCGGCCTGTTCCCTGTTAAGGGTGATGCTCACTGGATAACCAGTTACCCATTCACATCTGCAATACCAATGACAACACTGAGGTCATTGCTGACTAAAGACTAATCATGCTCTTCATCATCATGTGCAATAATTCAAATTAAAACCCTCAAGATTTAAACATCTTGCTGACAAAGTGTCTGTGACCACTATTGTGCATCTTCGCAAAAAGCTACCACATATTTAAGGTGATAGGAGATTCAAAATGTCCCTGTAGCAAGGAGCTAATCTTCCCCCACCAATTAAAAAAAAAAAAAAAAAAAAAAAAGTTCTAGGATTCTGTTTTAGACCATACTCTGCACCTAAAAAAAAAAAAAAAGCAATATATTACAACAAATGCATTGCCAGTGGTACATCATACTTTCAGGAAATCATGCTTTGTGTTTCAATTGAATATTTATTCAGCTTCAAAACCAGAATGGATACTTCTCCTAATTTCAGCAAAAAGCTCATATATAACTGACCAGTGTTTTAAAATTAAAGCAATTTATTCAGTGGATAAGGAATTGGAGATATTACTTATCTCATAAATATTCTAGCAGTAGTTCTGGTTAACCATCATTCTACACCTTAATATCTCCTTAAGCAGTCAATCTTTTCACTGTGGATGATAACTTACACAATGAATTTGAAAGGAGTCTGACTCCTCTATAGAATAAGGCTTTTGTGAAGTGTGTGATTTCAGATCAGTAAAATGGCAGACTAGCAGTTAAACACATTAGAATCTTGCATGTCTTGCTTAGTCTAATTAAGTCTACTATTTTATGCCAGAAGTGCCATTAGTTTCCATTAAAAGCCCTGATATAGTGCTGACGGATTGTGTTTGAGCTAGAAAACAGAAGATAATTGTAATACATCTTCCCAGATTAAGGGCTTTGTTGTAAGGCAAAAGGTTTCTATTTCAATACCATAACTGAATGGCCACCTCAACTTAAATCAAGACAATAAATCTTGAATAGCAAAAGTTTCAGAACACTTGTAAAGTGTGAGCTGTCTGAGTGGATGACATGCAACAAGCTAGTTAAACACATTTATGAACACAATAGCAAGTCTTGGGAGGTAGCGGGAATCAGATGACGTGAGAGAATTTTACTGTTGCACTATATTTTACGCTGAAGATTTTTCACTGGATTGGAGGATAGATTTAAAAAGATCTTGTCGGGGATGACTGGTGAGGGCACACATGAAGGGCCCCTGGCCATGTGACTCTCCCCCCTCAAGCTGGGGAAGGGCCAGGACAACTCCCCTCTATCCCTGGTTCCATTCTTGCCCCACCCACAGGCAATGTGGCCGGAGGGGCGGGAGGGAACAGAACTAGCAGGGCTGGGAGTCCAGTCCCACCCCTCTCCCTTACACACTTCCCCGCAGCAGCTGGGGAAGTGAATTAACATAATCCCAGCTTGTTCTGCTCTCCCTGCCATGTTGCGTCACTTCCACTGCTGAGTGAAGAGACAGTCCTGCCTCTCCCCAAGTGATGTGGCTGTGGAGCAGAGCAAGCTGGGGCTGTATGGCTTGGATTTCCCTGCCACTGCCCACGAGTGAAGGGCTGGTGTAGACCTGTGTTGCAGGTTCCAGGCACTACTAGTTCCCCCACCTGCTGGCCTGCCCCTTACCCCTCC
Organism: Rafetus swinhoei; assembly: GCA_019425775.1. NCBI lineage: Eukaryota > Metazoa > Chordata > Testudines > Trionychidae > Rafetus > Rafetus swinhoei. The sequence continues at coordinate 179,299,128 of CM033437.1, read as the reverse complement.
AGTCTTGGTACTTGAGGGGGCACCGACCCCCACATACCCTCTACACGTTGCTCCCTAGTTATAGTAATTTCAATTCATTTTATATAGTCTACATTTTCCTCAAGTTTTCAGTCATTTATTACTTTTCTATGTAAAAATGGGGTCTGTTTATCATAGGGCTGTGAAATACCACGTTGCCTTTCTCCAGCTAGAATGACACTGGAAACCAGGACTTGCTAAGTGGTATACAATGGTCACTCTCACATTTGCTGCTTTAACCTTAGTTATTGGGTGTCCTGCATATTCCAGCATTCCCTTTAGGTAACACAATGGAAATACGGAGATCACCCTGTCAATTGATTATGGTTGAAAGTGACAACGTGCTGTGTTTTTTGAAAAGTGACCAGCATAGTATTAGGACAAAAGGATTTCTAACAGACTTTATGACAGGCAAAGGGAGTGTTGTTATATCTGCCTTCTTGTGGTGCCACAGCCAGATCTAAGCTGAATAATTTCATTTATTCAGAGCCCTCACAGGCCTAACACAGCAAAGAGGAAGTTAAACACCATCACAGGGAAAATGCACACTCAATTCAAGCAGAAACAATCAAACTGCTAGAAAAACATCTGAGGGAATCACACAGGTCACTACTGTAAGCCCCACTGGGTTTAGGAGTGGGGGAGAGAAAATAAAATTTGTCCTTCAAAAGTACTGACTGGATCACTGTCACAAACGCACACTCTACATCCCCCTCGTGTAGGATCTGCACAATATAAAAACAGGAGAAAAAAAATAGACTATGAAATATTTGCAGCTTGTTTCTTGCTCTTTATTTCTTGGACATTGATTGTGGGCTAAGTAAGTTGGTGGTTCTGCTTTCAGGTCATGAATACAAAACCCACCCACCAGCCCCTGATGTGGGGAACTCTGCACTAAGGTCTGTCCCTAGCCCCTCCTATTAACCAGTGGGGTTTGCTATTTTGCCATCACACACACACACACACACCCCTCCTGATGCCCCTAAAGTTACCCCTAAGTTGCCACTGCTCTGGCATTACTCATTCATAACCTGACTTCCCAGCTTCTCCAGTTGTCCTTAGTCAAGGTATGCAACACCACAACAGGGCAGAGGGAGAGAAAAGGGTTTTAAATTTAGGCCAGATTAACACTAGCTCTCAAAGGTCATCTTAAGTTATGCAAACCCAGCTATGTAAATAAGGTAGCTGCAGTTGATGTACCTTAAGTCAAGCTTGGTGCTGTCTCCACAACAGGAGGTCAACAGGAGCAAATGTTCCCATCAACTTCTCTTACTCCTTGGGAATTGAGGCGTACCAGCTCCAACCAGGGGTGCCCTCAGTGCTCAATTTAGTGGGTCCTTACTAGACCTGCTAAATTGAATGCCAGAAGATTGATCTCTGGTGTGGTAAGTACAGACATGGCCTCAGTTTGTAGTGCTTTTAGGTACCCTGCTACTCAACTGAACCCACAGTCCCAAATTGTACAGCCACACTCCCTATAACTATAAGGAAAGTTAGGTGGATATTGAAGTGCAGCAACCACCAAGTTAGCCTAAATAAAATGCAGAGGTGGTGAGGGTACTTCAGTACCCTACCCCTCCAAGGTTAATAGGTGCCTAAGTCTGGCCAGAGGGAGATACCTCCTACTGCTTAGGGTTTACAGTCCAGAATCTGCTGAGTTACGTACCTAAGAGCGCCCATGAAAATCTGAGATAGTAGGGCCCTACAACCAAAGCACTCACCCAGAATGAGGAAGACTGAGGTTCACATTCCCCCTCTGCCTGACGTGGAAGCAAGGACCTGATTCCATATCCCCCATCACTGAGGTGAGTGCCCTGAGCACTAGTCAGTGTAGAGTTTCATGCCTCTCTGGCTCAAGTCACTACTTATTTATACATAGTGTGGCAGGGTGTTGCCCTGCACTGGCCCTTTAAGGGGCTGGGAGACCTGGAGTCAGGGGGAAGCCCAGCTGAGGGCAATTAAGGAGGGCCCAGCTGGAGCTTATAAGAGCAGCTCCTGGGAGGAGGAGAGGGTTCTGCCTGTCTGCCACCACAGGGCCACAGGCTTTGGGCCCAGCGAACCCAGACTACCCGGCCTGAGGCCCAGTGCTGCATGGAGACAGTCATGAAGGGCAGGGGCTTGCATGGAGGCAACCCTAAAAGGCCGGGCTGCAGGTAGGCAGCTGTGGCTCGCACGGAAGCAGCTGCGGTAGGCTGGGGGCGCTCGAGCCAGGGAAGCCCTAGGCCAGAAGGCACAGGTGCAGGAGGGAACAGGGCAGACTGAGGAACTGGGTGTTCCAGGAAGGAGCTGAGTGCTCCCGGGAAGATCTAGGGGTCCCTGGGAGTAGGGAGGGCCCTGGGAGTACCAGAAGAACAGTGACTCCCCCCTCCCGGAAGGGGGTGTGGACGAACAGTGGAGTGGTCAGTGCTGGAGGGCAGCGACCTGAAGAGAATACCTCACCCAAAGGGGGCGCGTTGGCGTCGGAGCGGCGGGTCACTTCCCCACAAGCCACCCTAAGGGAGTCATCCAGGCGAAAAGTGAAGCCGTGCGAAAAGTGAGTGAACCCGCTACAACAGTAAAATGTTTTAAGCAGAAGAAACTGACAAGGACCCACCTCAGAACATCCTATAGCCCAAAGGATTGGCCACTCAAAGATAACAGTGTCAGATCCCTGCTTCTACTTCAGGCAGTGTGAAGATTTGGATTCCCACAGCCTGGATAGGTGTTTTAACCACTGCAATAAGTTTTAAAATAGGGAAAGACACCATCTTCTCCTTTATTTTGTGCAGGCCTCACTGCCTTAAGTGGTCTTCAAGAATGCCTATCATATTAGGCTCTGTGGGCAATGGAAGTTGAGAAATGCCTAATTTGAGCATCCTGATGTTTAGGTATAAGTTAGATGTGGGGCAACAGGACTCAGAAAGCTGCTGTTATACTCACTAGTAGATGTTTAGATACTTAAGGAATTAAAGCGAGAGTTTTCAGGGTCTAACACTTTGGACATGGTACCTAAAGTACCAATTAGGAACTAAAATTCCTTTTGGTATCTAGCCCTGGAAGCCAATTGCCTGATGACACGTAGGAGGCAGAGATTTTTTTTCAAACTGGCAGCAGATGCTCTGGGCAGGGGGTTGGACTTGATGACCTCCTGAGGTCTCTTCCTGTCAGGGGCTAGAAATGGATGACAGGAGGAGGGATCATTTGATGATTACCTGTTTCTTTTCCTTCCCTCTGGAGCATCTAGCATTGGCCACTGTCGGAAGACAGGATACCGGGCTAGATGGACCTTTGGTCTGACCCAGTATGGCTGTTCTTATGTAACTCTTCGTTTGCTACACACAAACACTGGGGCACTCAATTAACAGAAGACTTCATGCTGTAGGGTACAAGAGCCATTCATCAAAGAACGTCTGGTTTGCTGCGACTACTGGAACTTTGCTTACATTGCAGCTAGATCAACTCCACAATATGTGATCCTACCTGCAGCAGGCATTCTATTGGCCCAGGTCCAAGGTTGTGGATCTTTATTTTCTGCCAGAAGATGTCAAACCCCATAGCGTGGCTGGGGTTTTGGAGTACAGGGTTGAAATTCTCTGACTTCTCCAGATGCAGGACAGCATTGTTTCGTTAAGTATTCACTAATCAAGGTACACAATTTCAATTCTGGTGTTTGGAGCAGCAAGTCATAATAGCCAGTTGATCGCTCAATCCAATAGTGGCATGGTGAGAATGCATCCTTGCCACATACCTGAGATTCTAGAGAAATGTAGTGGAAAGCCATAAGCCAATGTCCATTCTCACCAGTATAGACTGTGAAGATTGCATACCAGATTGAGCACAACATCTGGGACGCCAACTCCTTTCAGCGCATACCAAAGTGCTGACTTCTCAACTGAATAAAAAGCTGCTTTGATGATGTCAATGTGCGCCACATGAAACAGGTGGTTAGATTAAAAGTGCAACTCAGCCAGAAAAGTACAGTAAAATCCAATTACCATGCACAAGGAAGTCTGTTAAGAAGTGGCTGCATTTTTTCGAGTGAAAACTTGGACCAACAATAACAGCCATACTGTCGATGCCATACTGGCTGCGAGGTCCTTTGCCCTTGTATAGAGACGCTGATGCCAAGTTTTCATTTGATCAGTACTGCGATATGCCTCAAACACAGAGCTTCTGACAGGCAGAGTCAGAGCAGCTAAATATATTCCAAGTGTGCTGTTAGTGATAAATCCTGAGCATATGGTGGTTTGATATTGCAAAGGAGGTCAATGCAGATTGGCCTTTCTTTAATCATTTTCAGCGAGTGACCAGAACGCACAGAAGTACACTGATGCATTAATAGGGAGTGTTAGATGTATGGAGGGGTATATGCCCTACTTGGTGCAGTCCACAGAAGTTAGCAGATTTGCAAAATTGACACATCTGGGAACTTTGTTATGTGATGCCATCAACGATGGATACATAATTAGGTGCAGTGACCCCCAGTAGGCCCTGAGTGTTTGATGGAATAATAAAACTATAAAAAGGGAGGGTGAAGTAGGTTGATATACTCATAACAAACAGGTGGATTTAGGAGTAGGAGGTGGCATTTGAATATTGCTGAATTTGGGATAAAGAAATAATATAAGAGACATGACCACAAGATGCCAAGTTACATCACTACAGTGGTCCCTTCTGGCTTTGGGAATCTACAAAAATTAGTCTTGGTAGTACTGTAGTCCCTGAACAGAAAGGAAAGAGGTGGGTGCAGTTTGGATAGACTTTTCTTGTGCCTAGAGTGGTGAATCCTGCAGGTCAGGATTATGGCACATTGGTAAGAGTAGTGTGAGGAAGTCTGTACTGGTGTGGCTCTTTGTTGTACCCCTTTTGTGGCAGAGGACTTCAGTTTAAGGTCTCAGAGTAGTGTTTTAAGAACTGTTGAAGTTGCACAGAAGATTTTAATAGATGAAGCTATGCAATCAAATTATTTGTACTTAAATCAACGTACAGAGTAAGTTTGAAGAGCAAAGCATTCAACAGCTACAGATTTCCCATTGCAAAAATACTGTAATTTTTCTGTTAGCCATTACTGTATCCTTTAGGGGTTCTGTATAATGTTGTATAGCTCTACAATGAAATTTTACTTTGTGAGTGCACACATGCTTAAGTGTTATTACATGTTACTGAAACAAAACTGCATAAGCAAGTAAAAATATACAAAGAATGCCACCATTCCATCTAACCAGATGGGGGAGAAATGTTTGATTGGATTGGAAGGGGGAGACCTACCCAAGGCCTTGAGAGGAGGGAAGGAAGCAGGGGCAACCTTGACTGCTCTGACAGACTTAACCTCCTCAGAACATACTGGTGTGGGATGGAGCCAGGAGAGAACGGATGGTCTCTGACACCTCTCCCTTTCTTGCATGTGAAGCTTTCAGGGCATGGAGCTACCTGTCTACTGCAGTTGGTGAGTCCAGTTTCCTTATCCAGGTCTAATTGGAACTGGATTTCCAGAATGACGTAGGTTTAACTAACCACCTTTTTTTGGTGTCCTATCCAGAAGGAATATTTCTCTTGGGACGGGAGTTGGAAGTAGAGCCAGTCAGAAGTTTTCCAGCAAAATACTTAGTTTTATTTGAAAAATATTGATTTGACAAGTCTTTTGTTGAAACCTGCTAGGGCTCAACGGTTGACAGATCTATAGCAGAGGATCTGCCTACTCGTGGCAACCTTGCTGGACCTGGGCCTCTGACGATTGATATGCTCGCCACTCTGGAGCAGGAAGCTGGCCAGTCCCTGGAGCTAGAGCTTCTGTGGTTCTAGGCTCCCAGCTTGGTCAGGCTCCTTGCCATACAAGAAGCAGCAGAAGCCCTGAGAACCCTAGTTCTGGATGGAGTGGTGAGGCAGCCCAACTCTGTGAGGGCTTCCAGGATCCCTGCTTGGAAGTGAAAGCCCTGGGAGCCCCAGCTCTAGTAGGGTAGTAATCCCAACTCCAGTGCAAGGAGCCTGAAAGCCCTGACTACAAGAGTATCGGCTGTGCCGATTCCCAAGGTTGCCCTCTACTCCCAAGTGTAGACCAGGGGCGATTTTGAAATTAATCCCCTTATTTTGAAATGAGCAGAGCATCCACATGACCAAGCACGTTATTTTGAAATAACTCCTGCTTTCCTTGGGGAATAAGCTTATTTCAAAATAGTTATTTCAAAATAAGTTATTTTGAAATAATTTCCTAGTGTAGATATGTCCTTAGGAAATAGAAGCTGTCAAACTGACACGCATCTCAAATCTATTTCCTTGTGGAAACACCATGTTTTGCTATTTCTGAAACAAATTTTCAACTTGCTTTGAAAGTTAACAAGTTTGGTTTTGTTCTGAAAACCTGAAATTTTTCAAAACCAAGAATTTTGGTCAGCTCTACCTGTGAGTGAGTTTCTAGTTTTATCAAATCTTGCATTTTGCATGCATGCAGTCCAGGTAATAATCTAAGATGTGGGCAACACTGGCAATTTACGTCAAATTTAGCTGCATTAGATCAATTTTCTAAACAATGAGTCCACATCACCAAGCCCATTTTGTCAAATTTAAGGGTCCTTAAAGTAGATTTTTGTACTCCAGCTTTCATGAGGAGTAACACTTACTTTGACCTTGCATGGACCACTTTGTGGTAGTACAGATGCAGTTGACACATTTGGCCTGCAGGGGTATGTCTAGATTACATGCCTCTGCCAACAGCGGCATGTAATATAGGCTACCCAACAGTCAATGAAGCGGGGATTTAAATATTCCCGGCTTCATTAAAATAAAAACAGCCGCCGCGCTGTGCCAGCTCAGCTGATCGTCGGCACAGCGAGGCAGTCAAGATGCGGATCGGTCGACAGGGAACACCTTTGTCGACGGCTCCCGTCAACCTCGTCGGCAGAGGCATGTAGTCTAGACATACCCCAGGAGAGGTCCCACAGTGACAGCTCTGGCCAGGACTTTCTACACTATTGCTTTCCAGGTGAACAGGACAAGTCCATGAATTCCCAGGGTTGCAGATTAGCACCATCATGAAGCGTGTAGGAGATCCTGTACCTCATCGTTGTGTGGGGACAGGAATCTGGTCTTACAGAACTAAGAATCAGCAAAAGGAACACAGATGTCTATGCCAAGATTGTGAAGGGCATAGAGGAGGAAGGATACACCAGGGATGCCCCAGAGTGCTGAAGGAAAATAAAGGAGTTGAGGCAGTCATACCAGAAGACAAAGGATACAAATGGAGAGTCTAGAGCATTGCCAAAATATGATATTTCTATGAGCAGTAGCATGTGATTCTTGGTGGGGAGGGGAGGATCCAAATAGCTTTGCTAGCTAGTCCATGGATTCCTCCCAAAACACTCCTCAGTCAGCCTTGGGCAGCAGCATGGATGAGGAAGAGGAGAATGGTTAGCAGGCAAGTAGGGCAATTGATGTCATCACAAGCCAAGAATTTTTTAACACCTTGGAGACAATCCCCTCCTCCAAGGACGTCTCACAGTCAGGGCACTGATCTCAGGTAGGGCACATCTGGCGAGTTCATATTTATCATCTTGCTAAAAGTGAGTTAAGGCAATTAGGTGTGATCTGTGGTGGCTACTGTTCTTACTACACTGGAGATCCCCAGAACAGCTTGTTAATGTGTGTGGAGACAGAGCAGGAATCTTCCCTGCACATCTCCATAAAGCTCTGAGGAACTCTTTAATCCTTCTCACAAGGTTTCTGGGGAGGCCTGCCTTATCCTGTGCTCCACGCTAGGACACTTTTTCCATGCCAAGTCAGCAGTAAGTGGTCTGGTGTCACTGCAGCACAAAGCATTGCAATGTAAGGCCCAGGTTTCTGATCATAGTCAGCATGTGCTCCCTATCACTCTGGTGATTTAGAGAAGACTGATATCTTGCATGGCAACCTAGATAAAGCAGGGGAAGCTATTAGCCGATGCCTCTGCAGTAAACCTTCATTTGCTCATCACCCAATGAAACATGGCTTGAGCGCCTCCCCTGCCCTGCCACCATGTCAGACTCCCTCCCACTCCTGCTCCTGTAAGGGAAAGTTGTATTCCTCTAGCAAACAGGGTTGCCAAACACACAGGCACCACATGAGCCCTTGCCTACCACCATGCCTGGATCCTTTCCTCTCCTGCCCTCCTGCTTCTGTGGGAATTGAAAGTGGCTCTTTCCCAGCAAACAGGGAGTACCAAACACATGGGCGCTATGTGTGGCCCAGCTCTTCTGCCTTCCACAGGCTCATGCCCAGATCTGTCCCTTACCATGCCTGCCTGACACCAGAGTCCAGTTGCTCCCCTAAAAACTCTGAGGTGTACCTGCTGCATAGTAGCAGCTTAAAAGTATAACTGTGGCTTTGTACATAACACATCCCTATTACCTTTGGGCAGACCTTCCTTTTATTCTAACCTTCTCCCTATGTTTTGTTCTCCTGTATCCCCCAAACAAACCATTAGGTGGCTTCATTTCAGATTATAGCAAACAATTGTAGCTAATTTATGACCAAACAATTAAAATATCAGATTCATTGCAATGGATTCTGTAAAAAGATCAATAACTTGCAAATACTTTTGAAAAATGTTAATGATATGGCTGGCATTACGTCAAATTGATCCAAGTATAAACACATGATATTAATAAGTTCTGTATACGGTCCTGGGTGTATTGCTGAGGTAAAAAGAAAATCAATTCAAGAATTGCCAAAGATAATAAGCTACTAACAAAACAGACAAAAAGATAAATATAGATAAGATTTCTTTTATAAACAGTTTTATTACTACATACCAAACAGGGGCATTTTCTTTGCCAGAAACTCTCTAATATCAACATGTGATATTCAAAGAAAATATTAATATAGACTTTAAACAAAACCTGCGACAGCAGTGGTTTTGTATGTGTGTGTGTGTATATACACACACACACACACACACACACACTCTTATTCCTCCATTTCTGGATGAAGAAAGTGTGATAGTTTATGTAATATGAAAGCAAAGTTTTGCCAAGGGGTTGTAAGTTGACTCAAACCTTTGTCTAGAAACAAAACCTTAACCTTTCTGAGGTTCCAAAAGCATGGTTAGTTCAGTATTCTTCGACATTTTATTACCCTGGACTTCCTTCTTTTGGGCTAGAAGTACTGGGAGTAGATGAGGAACCACACTTGGGACACGTCTATACTTACTAGTGGATTGACGCTCTGGAGGTCGATGTTCTGGGGTTGGATTTAGTAGGTCTAGTACAGACCCATAAATTGAACCCTGAGCGCAGCTCCCATTGGCATCTGTACTCCTCTGAGTAAGGGAAGCCAATGGGAACATTAGCTCCTCGAGGCCTCCTGAAGCAGGAACGGTGCCAAGTTTGGCTTAAGGTAAGCTGACTCCAACTATGTATTTTATGTAGCTAGGTGTTGCACACCTTAAGTCAGCCTTCCTGGTCTAGTATACGCCAAGTTTTGAAGACCACTCAGTACTCAGAAAGCTCAAGAAAGCCTAACCTAGTTTCTGTTTTGACAGTCAACAAACTCCAGCTCTTCTTTATGGCCCTTGAATTCTCAGATAAAGTTATATCAGAGATGCAAATTATTATAATCATCACTACATTAAAAAAAGTCAGCTTGATCTATTGCCATGACACAACAAGGCAACAGGAGAGAAATATTCCATTTGATTTCCTTTGCTAAAGTAAATCTTGTAGTAAGTGACAACTGATACGTACCAATATATAATTTACACTTGCAATTATGGATACCAGATTTTACTACAGTATCCAAAGACTTACACAAATACTTTTCTATGATACATGCCTAATTTTATATTACAAATGTGTAATAAATATTTGGTTAAATGTCATTTGTCCTCCTCCCAACTTTGTGACATTTAAACAAAATCCAATTCTTATATTGTACTTGAAAGCACCTAGATTTTGGGTGAATAATGTTCACTCAAAGTACAATTTGCCTGCTAAACTACGCAGAGAAAATGCATGTGGCTTCAATAAGTAAATCTATGTTCATAGGTTTACATCTAAAATTGTAGCATTACACATTCAACATTTTAGCAGCATATAAGAAAGGTTGCACTGAAGTATAGCAATACTATGTTACATTTGCATAACCAATCTCAAGTTAAACCTTAAAAAGCCATTTGAAGAAAAACAAACACACACCTTGCAAAGAATAAGGGGAAGACTTATTACCATGGTCTGAATAATGCCACATTCCATTACTGATTAAAGTGATTTTGCCATGACATTTCATTCATCAGATTCCATTTCTTATTATACACAAACCCTGAATATTTATCAAGCTTAGACTTTTTTTGAGAGACTCTCTGAAGCTGTGTTATGTAGAAGGGCCTATGTTGTCTTTCGACTTCTTCCTGCTCACATTTGACCTTTCAACCATCTCTTTTTATTTCATTATATTAGTTACTATTAAGTATTTATATCTAACAAGGTGATTTCTATGGTTCATTCTTTAAGAAGTCCTGTTATTCTAAATTAAGTTCTCAGAATGCATCTGCCATCATTGAGTATTAATACTATACTCTAATAAAGAGACATTACATCCTTCACCATCCACGACTGCCAGACAAAAATTCTGATGATTAAGGGTTCAACCTTCCTGACTGGGTAACTAAACTGCCTATAGATTTTGAGGAGTATTTATGGAATCTAGGATCAAATCTTTATGAAAATAGGTAAGATCACGAACACATTATACTGTATTCATGGAAAGCCAAAAGAGAAGTCTCTGGTGCATATAACTACTTAATGTTAAAAACTCATGTGTTTCAAATAACTAGATAGCTGCTTATGAAGACTTAATATTGCTGATGAATGTGGCATTTTATAATAAAATTCATCTAGCCAATATAGTGAAAAAAAACACACACAGAATGTCTGAAAGAGGTGGCATCTGCATTCTTTAAGAGGAATCACCCTCAAAGTTCAGAATATGAGTCTCACAGTTTTCAATATTAAAGCATTTATGGTCTTATCCACAGCATTCTGAAGTCAATGGAAAGACGCCTTTTGATGCCAATAGGCTTTGGATCACACTCTCACTGGGAATGTGAAAGTGTAACCATGTACATGGTTACATACAGGATCCCGGTACACACAGCTTAGAAGCTGGCTCCTGGCACGCACCAGTTCCCAGTGAACCACCTGCCCCCCACCCCATGCTGCTTCCTCTGAATCAGAGGCAGTAGCATGGGGGGGCAGGTGGGAGCTGGCTTAAAAGCCAATTCTCTGTATGCAGCAGCTCCCAGGAAGCCACCTGTCTCCAAGTGTAACCGCTGAAATCTTTAGCTTACACAGTTACACACATTTTAACTTCCCTAACTCATGCTGTACCTTAGTTTGATATAGCATCAGTTTAGTTAGGTCACTTAGAAGCACAGAGTACATGCCACTATTAAAATAAATATTAATTTGGTGAAAAGTCTCAGAGGGGTAGCTGTATAAGTATCTGCATAAATAACAAGGAGTCCTGTGGCATCTTAGAGAGTAACAGATGAAGTGGGTTTTGCCCATGAAATCTTGTTCCCTAATAAATTTGTTAGTCTCTAAGGTGACACAGGATTCCTAGATGTTTATGAATGTTGTGTTATCTTAAATAATTTATGAGTGTCTCAATCAGTTATAAGACATTAGAATTCAGTAACAATTTGGGGCAATTCATTCAGCAACCTTACGTGTCTACAAGTTGCATATGACTTGTTTATGTGCTTAAATATATATCTTGAATACTTTGAATTGTGTATAGATAACACACAGTACATTATACTCACCATGAAAACCCCCCACCTCTTGTCACTAACCTTCACAGGATTGTTAAGATATATTTTTAGCAAGGTAAAACAAAACTGGTTGCTACTAAAAATGAAAGTAGCTTAAAATGTTTAAAAAAAAAAAAAAGCACCTCTGATTTAATAGCAAGTATTCATCCAGCTGTGCTGATGGGAGATCAAAGTTATCCTCATGAGATGTAATGAATTTTAGTCACCTGGGATTTCTAGAAATCACAGAACAGACATTTTAATGACTGGGATTGATTTTGAAACAGTTTAACATGGAATCAGAAACTGGATCTGTTTGACAGTGCATCAGACTGAAATGTTTGCAAAATAGAACATTTAGCAAGCTTAGAAATACATGACATTAAATGTGTCTTGGTCATCTCAACATCTGGTCTAAACCCTCAAGATATCATTTTAGTTGAGGATGGAGCTGGCAGTGATGCTATAGCCAGCTCAGGTGACATAACACAACTACAATGGATATCACATATGAAACAGTATATAGGATGCACATGATATTTTAAATGGTGTTATAAAAGGACACCAATAAGTACATTCATTTTTATTCATGAAGAATAAAAATGGAACAGTCTCCAGAAAACATCGAATAGTAGTCAATAAAAGAAATTGTACCAACTGACATTTAACTGGAGACAGTAAAAAAGATATTGTATTTTTGAATAGCAGCATACTAGTTACATTTTCTACTGAAGGGGAATCAAATGAAGATCTAAGACATGTATCCATCTGGACGAACAGTCGAACCATATATCTCTTACCTTGCAATATTTTGCATTCTCTTGCTTGGCCCTTAAAGAGAGACTGAAGATATTTCAAAGTATTAACTGCACTTGCTAAATACATGAAAAAGGCCCAGACCATGTTATTCTTCTTGATTTTCACCTACATTGATTATTAAAAATAACCACTGTTTTCCATATACTTCCTTACCCTCTCTTTGGTGGGCTTTTATCTTTCCTCGGTTGGTTTCATCTTCTGCCTTCAAAATAAATCACTTGTGTTGCTGCATATTCATAGGAAATGGTTGTATTTAAAAGTTCAAGCTGTATTGAAATCTTTATTTATAGATTCCCTATGTTCCTTAAAAAAAGCCCTCAACTCTCCTCAGTTGATGCAAACCCATACAAGAACTCTTGGTTTATGGAAAAATGCCAAGTGTTTCTTCCATAACTATTCGATTAATCTCTCTTTTCTGAGAAATAGTGTGATGTACACAGAATGCAGAGTGTTGCTCTTTGGATTTTTTAAAAAAAATAATCTGATTTATTCAAAGTAGTCACTTGACCAAAGAAGATTTGAACTATTGCCCTCTGAACTGGGAACAGCACAAAATGTTTATATTTGATCACCCTCTAGCCAAAAAGAGAATTGCATTGCCTGTCTGTTTCATTATTTGCTGCTAACTATGAGGCAGAACTGAATAAAGGATGTTTAGTGCGCATGCTTAGAGGTTACATGGTAAGAGAACTATGTTGATTCAATAGTAGCCTGGCCAATAGCTTGGATTCTTGAGCACCAAAGGTTAGAGTCAAAAAAGAACTTAGAGGTGGCAATATTCAGCATCACCACCCTAACTTCTCAGTGCCTTAAAAAAAAAAATCATCACTGGGACTCACAAGTGCTGAGTTTGGCCCCTGGGCTCCCTATAAAATGAATGGGGAGATATAGGAGTCTCAGAATGGGATCCACAAAGAGCAACATGCTAGGGAGCTCATTGTCTGAACTAGTCCATCAAGTGGACAGCTGTGATGTTAAGCCCCCAAACTTTCAGACAGATACCCTATTCCATGCTGCAAGGAGATGCCTTTTTATGCTTGGGATTCTCAGCTGTCAACCCTTTCTTGGTGTTGGTCACCTGTGCTGGTTATAGTAAGGCTTTGCTACACTGCAGGGTTTTTGCGCAAAAAAAGAAGTTGTGCCTTGTAGAAGGAGGTATACTTGCACCGCCAAAAGCCCTCTGTTCGGTCATTTGACTGTAGATTTTCTTGCACAAAAATGCGCTTGAGGTGTGGATGCTCCGTGGGTTTTTGCGCAAAAACTCTGTAGTGTAGACACAGTGTAAGAAAAAGGGATGGCAGAGGCAAAGAGAACCACTTCCCAGATAAATTTTAGCCATGTGATTAGGATACTCATCTGGAATGTGGGAGACTACCCAGTCCCCATACTCTCTTCCACCTGATTTGAAATGGGATCTTCCACTCCTTAGGGAAGTTCACTAGCTACTGGGATGTGGGACATTCTGAGATAAGAGATACTGAAGAAACTCTGAGGATGCCGATTAATTTTTTTATCCACTGTCAAACAGTGGAGCATGGAAACAGGAACCTGTGGGTCTCAACTTTAGCTGACTGCTCTACCCCCGAGGCTATGGATCACTCATACCATTGTCCCATGCCACCCCCCAAGCCAAACTTCACCGATTCAGCAAGTGAGGTCTGAGGGGGTGGGCTAGTCTGGGGGAGGGATAGCTCAGTGGCTTGAGGATTGGCCTGCTAAACCCAGGGTTGTGAGTTCAATCCTTGAGGGGGCCATTTAGGGATCTGGGGCAAGTCTGTCAGGGATAGTACTTGGTCCTACCCTGAGGGCAGGGGACTGGACTTGATGACCTCTCAAGGTCCTTTCTAGCTCTATGAAATAAATATATGGAGATAGACTTATTTATAGTATGCTTAGTGGATCAGACGCCAAGTTAGGTGAAAAATCATCCCCAAGTTCATGCATCAGTCTGGAGCTTCGACATTTGGAGGCCTGGTATGCAGCTGCAATGTGCAGGCTCAGAAGCACAGGTATCTAGGGAACTTTTACTGCAAAATGTTAGATCAAGAGCATAGACCTTATAGGACCCAGGTGCAGCTCCATAGAGTTTTTGTGAATCAGTGGGACCTGATTCTGGGATTTAGGCACCCAAACCATCTTGTGACTGTAGCCCTTATGTTACACCAGACTAGGTCACTCCTGAAATGTCATCCCCTCTCTAGGAGCACTCCCTGCAATAGCACTAGTGCTAGCTGATCATGACAGCCCACTGGGAAGCCAAACTAATCAATGAAGGAAGATGTAGGTAGAGAAATGTCCATGGCATTGCTCCTATAATCAGGTCCATGGGGGTAGAAACCAACACTCATCAGAATCCCCTCCATCCCCCAAGCTAGTAGGGCACTAAACAGAGACAAGGATCTGCCCATATGGATTGATCTATCATATTGCAATTGGGAAGAAATGGTGCTTATATCTTTACAAAAAAGATTCAGACTTAAGAAATTTGTTAAAGGAATTAAATATGGAACCCAACCAAATGCAGTGATTGTCCCAAAGCAATCCCCCTCACGCAAGATAATCCACCCTCCCAAACCATTAGTTGGGGAGGGGAAGGAAGTTGCCTTCAGTTGGGGAATTTATGTTCTCTGAATGTGCATATGACCCTGAGTGTTGTACCATTTTCTACTGAAAATGTTTTATGGTTATTGTCCTCAGATCCTTTAAATATTTTTAAAAGCCATCATCCTGGAAAAATATATAATTCTTATTAGAATGTGTATAGAAGAACTATGTTGGTACTACAGTTGCCCATAAGTATTAAATCACATCTATAGGTAAGTTCTTTTCAGCCAAAGTCTCATCCCTGGTCAGGTTTTCAGGAAAGGGATGCATGGGGGGACAGAGGGGGCACAAAAATACTTGAGTCATCAGGTTTCACTCAACCTATGATTTTAAGGCAAGGGAATTTCAAGGTCATTTTCTCTAGTATTTCTTCATGACAACTGTAAGTTTGAAGGTTTTCAGTTGTTATAGCTTCCTACGTAAAGGCTATATGAACTTTTAGTCACAAAAATAGCCAACTGAATAGCTTTCATAATGTGAGAGATATAGTCTGTATGGCAAGAGGATTATCGTTATTCCTTGCCTCAGTCATACAAGCAGAGATTCTTAAAATATGGTGGGGGAGATCCTGGCTGCAATGAAGTTAATCAGGAAAAAAAAATTTCAAAGAGGTCAGAATTTCAGTAGCTATGTTTGGTAAAGGTTGAGGACTCGCCACTTACCAAATGTAGTGCGTCTCAAAATAAAAGATGAACAAACATGAACTGAATGATGTTTGAACTGGACAACCAATGATGCAAACACAGAATCTGGGTCCTTTAAAGATAGTAAATTTTGTGGCCAATAAACATAGGTGCTCCCTAAGTAGTGAAAAAAATAAAGCACGTGAGTACCTGCACACACCAAGCAGAAGTTTCATTTTCCGAGTGCTAATTATCTCCATGTTATTTAGTTTACTGTTTTGCTACCCAAGGCAAGAATTATGAAAGCATAATATCCCACATGTGATATATAGAGAGCCCCTCTATTATCTAGACAGAATAGGGACAACTAGTGAACATTATAATGCTAGTGTGATCCTCAGACTTCTTTAAAGATGCCACTCCTGCTCTTAAGAAAACACAAAGTTGCTACATTAAGATTCAGACCTCTAATTTTGATAAGCATCTCTTTCTATGAGCTTCTTTGTGGAGCCAATAAAGAAAGTATATTTTAACGTTAATCATAGCATGCACAGCTTTGAATATACCTATGTTTGTACATTGCAGGCATACTAAGCATACTTTACGTATGCAGACTTCAATTTTCTATCCACTTTTAAAATAGTTTTCAGTTCAGAGGAATGTGTGTGTGTCATGGTATTATTGTACTTTACTATTAAGTTACAATCAGAACTAGAAATTTCTAGAAAGTTCTAGAAATGCAATATTAATTTTCCCCCCAAAAACCAGGAATACTCAAAATATACGAAATTACCTTAGTTTTGAATGAAATAATAGACACTTCCCATTTATGAGAATTTTTCCCCATATTCATTGTGAACCCACCTCTGGATTTCATTGAAAATTAATGTGAAAGCCAGGAGAGAAATGTGAAATATCACTAATGGGACAATATTTATTGTATCCGCACTCCCTGAAGAGGCAGGAGGAAGCGGCAGGGCTGGCATTGCTCTGTCCCCCTTCCTCGGCAGCCCTCACAGCTAGCTGCCCAGAGCATGCTGAAGCAGTTCTCCAGCTGTGATTTAAAGGGACTGTAGTGCCCACCATTGCTGCTGTGTACCTATGTGTTCCAAAGTAGACTGTGAGGCCCTTCAAAAGGATCTCATGAAAATGTGTGATTGGAAAAAATAACCCCATGTGCATTACCTTGCATTTATTAGCATTAAAATTAATTTTACATACAAAATGATGGGGACTAAATTAGCTGTTACTACTACTAGTCATTGTAGATAGTTCTCTGAAAACATCCACTCAATGTGCAGCGGCAGTCAAAAAGCAAAACAATGTTAGGATTAATTAAAAAAGGATAGAAAATAAGACAGAACATTTATTGCCTCAATGTAAATGCATGGTACGCGCACATTTTGAATACTGCATACAGATGCATCATCTCAAAAAAAGATATATTGGCATTAGAAAAGGTTCAGAAAAGGGGAACAAAAATGATTAGGGGTTTGGAATATGTGCCATATGAAGACAGATTTAAAAAAAAAAAAAAAAGACTGGGATTTTTCATCTTCGAAAAGAGGAGACTAAGGGGGGATATGATAGAGGTCTATAAAATCAGGACGGGTATGGAGAAAGTGAATAAGGAAAAGTTGTTTACTTGTTCCCATAAGAACTAGTGGTCATCAAGTGAAATTAATAGGTAGCAGGTTTAAAAAACAAACAAAACAAAGTATTCATGCAGCACACAGTCAACCTGTGGAACTTCTTGCCAGAGGAAGTTGTAAAGACCAGGACTTTGACAGGGTTCAAAAGAGAACTAGACAAATTCATGGACATTAGGTCCACCAATGGCTATTAGCCAGAATGGGTCGGAATGTTGTGTAGCCTCTGCTTGTCAGAGACTGGAAATGAATGACAGGAGAGGGATCACTTGATTCCCTGTTCTGTTCACTCCCTCTGGGGCATCTGGCATTGACCGCTGTCGGAATACACGATACTGGGCTAAATGGACCTTGCATTTGAGCCAGTATGGCCACTCTTATGTTCTTTTCCATAACAATGGCAGCAGGTTAACAAGATTGGAGAGAAAACAGAAATTTGGATGTATGTGTTAGGGTAAAGGGAGGAATGAGGAGGAGAGACTGGCATTAGGGGTCAAAGTAGGGAAAGAATGTCTTTCTATTGGAGAAAGGACTAATTGTTACCCACATCTGTAGTTATATTACGTTTAAATCAGATTCTGTTTCAGTAACTATACATCGCAGGAGTAGCCATTTGAAGAAACAAGCCCAAAAATGTGTAGCATAAATCAACGTAAGTATAACAATGTTTGAGCGCATTTATTTACAGGAATTACCATGCAATATTCGAATTACATATGTGACAATGTTTTGAGAACATAAGGTGCTATTACATAGCAAAGTTACTTGGAATTATTCCTTTTTAAAAGGAACATGTTTTGTATTTTCAGATATAATGTTGGATTAAGTCTTTTAGCCCTCACTGAGGCCAACTCCCAGGGTGTGTCTAGACTACATCCCTCTTTCAGCAGAGGGTGTAAATTAGGCACTTCGAAATTGCAAATGAAGCTGGGATTTGAATTTCCCACACTTCATTTGCATAATTGTGTCAGGCGCTCTTTCGGAAAAGCGCTATTTCGAAAGTAAAACCGCAGTCTAGACGCGGCTCTTTCGAAAATGGAAGTCTTTTTCGAAAGATTCTGTAAACCTCAAAAAATGAGGTTTACAGGATCTTTCGAAAGGCTTCTATTTTCGAAAGAACCGCTTCTAGACTGCGGTTTTACTTTCGAAATAGCGCTTTTTCCAAAGAGCGCCTGACACAATTATGCAAATGAAGTGTGGGAAATTCAAATCCCAGCTTCATTTGCAATTTCGAAGTGCCTAATTTACACCCTCTGCTGAAAGAGGGATGTAGTCTAGACATACCCCCACAAAGCAGCAAGTGGTATTATGATAAAAGGTAAAATTACTAAAAAGAAAAATATTTTTTTTTCCTCATTTCGGGGTTGACTAGGTTTTGACTTGGAGGATGGTGAACTTACTTTACTCTAGCTCCAATCACTACAAATTATACCCATGTTGTGGATTATTTCTGCTGAATGGAACTGTGGTGAAATAGTTAATGCTGACACCTACACTATCATCAGTCTTCAGCATTATTATTCAAGTAAGATTGATGGATGCAGAGCTCATCTCTCAAAGCTATTGCCTCAGATTTGAGGCTTTGTAAGTTCTCATTTAGAAGGGTTTCTTCAAAACCACAGGGGCCATAAGGTTGGTTCATTTTTCTATAAAGAAAAAGCTTGAGTTCTGCAGAAACAGGCGGGACCAACACAAAAGTAATACAGCATTTTGACCAGTACATGCTCACTCTGAGCCCTGGTGATTAACTTAAAAGGTATTATAGGAGCACTAAAGAGTGGTATACAGCATTGCAGAATGGTAACTTCCAATGTCATCGTGAAAGATTAATAAATGTGAAAGGCAAAGCTTTGTGTTCTGCTATATGACAGACATGGCCAAATTAAAAAAAAAAAAAGTAAAAAAAGCAGATTCAAGTCTATTAACATGCCTAATTATATTCATTCCTGTAAAAATGGCCTGAAGCTCACTGGATTTAATATTTCCTTCAATCAACATGCAGTATGTGCTGAAGAATAAGTTATGAATAAAATAGACAGTATGAAGCTAGAGAAATAGATTAATTAAATTCCATTACATTTTCAACATCACCTTTGTTAGAGTCATGATTTTAGTCAAAAGCATGTTAGAGCTTTTGAGGTAAGCAATCGTTGAAGTCCCCTCTTCATATGTTGTTACAACTATGAAATGTCAAAGAAACATGGTTTATTACTCATTTTAGGAGGATTATCACAATGAGAATCTCTGGCCAAAATACTTATGAGGCTATAAATTTTCCATGTGTTATTTTACTAATAAAATTGGCATTATAATTACCCATTTCTCTGAAGAAACTCCTTGAGCCCAGGAGGAGGGCGGGGTGGAGAGTACCTCCACTTGAAGGCTCTATTCTCTCCTGACTTGCTTTTATCTATCACAGATCAGTCTATAACATGTACAAAAAATCATGTTACACAACTCTTCTATTAGAAAAAGTTCAAATGTAACTCTGATGCTAGAAATTTCTAAGTTTCTTTTCAGGCAACACTCTAGGTAAGGAGGGGGAAGATTGTTCTGTGAAGGGGAGCTCATACCAGTGGAATGGATGAAAGATGCAGTCCAGTTGCTTCAAAAGGGTTCAAAAAACTCATTTAAAATAAGAAACCTGGGACTATAAAGTTGAATGACCTATATAACAATGCAAGTAGAATCTTAATCCCATATTTGACTCAGTCCACACAGACTTCTACTGACCTTAGTAGTGTAGGGATAGGTCTTACAGTCAACTGAAGGTCTAGGGTTTAGTTAGGATGAAATCAAGCACAGCTAGATATAGGAAAACCCAGAATCTTATTTTCCATGCATGGGTACTGCCACCTATTCCAGACCAGTGTTTCTCAACCAATGGTATGAGTACCCTAAGGGGTACTCGAGAGAATTCTGTGGGGTTTGTCAACACAACTGAAATTTGGAGAAAACTGAACTTTTGTTTTAAGTTTTACAGCTCTTTATTATTTTTGTACTTTTTACACCCCAAAATTTCATCGCCCACCCAGCTACAATTAAGTTGTTTAAACAAATGTGTTGCAATGGTAGAAAAAAATTGTGCGTGTCTGAAAACTGTAGGTACTGGGGGTACTTTTTTTTTTTTAAAAGGGGTACTTTATTAAAACAGGTCGAGAAACACTGTTCCAGACTATGCAGACAAAGACTTTTTTTTTATTTGTTACCTATTAAGAAGACTAAATGGTCACAGAAAAAAAACAAACAATGAAACCAAACACAAAAACGAAACAAAAAAAACCAAACGAACAACTATCAATTACTATGCATTGCATTAAGTTGTGGCATTCCCATTTATGGTTCAAATAAGTTTCTCAGCCAAGCTCTGCTTTTATAGAAATACATTTTAATGGTTATAAGCAGGAGCATAATTTGGTTTCAGCTGTAGACAGATCCAGCAGTTAAAATTTTTGCCCTGACACAAGAGTCACTCAATATATGTACTTTTGACATACTTGGAGCATAATGCAGCATCATGCAGCTAATGCTGCTAGCCTATTGTATTGGAGGCTCTTGTGGAACAACAACAACAAATAAAGCTTTGCATGGGAAGCAAAGTGGTTAGAAATGTAGACCTTTAACATTACTCATTCCAAGCATAAAGATTTTGTTAAAAGTGTTCACCATATAATAAAGATCTCCATAATGCTGAAGGTAGCAATGCCATCATCATATTATATCGTTCAGGCTAACAGGGCACTTACCTTTCTGTCCTGGTTACTTTCATCTCTCAAGCAGAGGAATTCACCTCAAGAGTATTCTACTATATACGTATTGGAACATGGAGGCTCTTTCTGTACTGTCAGGGCTGTTCCCCACTCTGGCACTCCGAGTGCAGAAAATGGGGGGCCCACAGAGACCTTAAATACCTTGTCTCTATAGGCTCTGCTTACAAAAAAACTCCCCAGCGACACAGATACACTGGCTCTGAAAAAATAAAAAAGCTGCCACCATCAAGTGATTTCACCCTAAAAACAGGAGGGAACACTTCAACTCCTTCCCCAGGGGTACCCCAAGCTCTTTTGCCCCAAAAGAGCTTGAAAAAAGGAAAAACCCCACCAAACTGCAGTCTCTGGTAGCTCACCACCCAATCTTACACAGGCAAATACACACACAGACCCCCTGTTGCTTTCCAGGACACAAAAATCAAAGCATCACCTTAAAGAAGATATACTTGATAAAGCATACTAGGTTGTTAAGTGTACAGAGCAACAAAATTAAAACCCAGAGAAAAATCTCTGGAACAACTCAGTCAATGGGGGAGGGAAGGCATGGATTCACACATAGAAGTTTAAACCAAACAACCAAAACAAATAAAAATACACTGATCACAACTAGATCCACTTTTCCCTCTACATGCTGATCTGTACTTCAAGGTCCAGTTCACTCATGTCCAATATTTCTTATAGGCATGGTAATTCTGATCCCCGCATCTGCTCTCTCCAGCTCTTTTCTTAGAAATCCCCACAAAGGAAGAGCAGGCCAGGTATCTATACCCAATTTCAGCACTGTATTCCCATTGGTTCTTCTGGCCCCCTGACAATACCCCTGCTAGCTACCTGAGTTTAACAAAGGGGTGGGCAATAATTTTTTGGCAGAAGCCACTTCAGAAATTTTTGAAGTGGCCCCGGGCTGCACAGGCGGGGGCAGGGCATCAAGCAGAGGGGGTGGAGCATTAAGTGGAGGGGGCGTGGCCAAGTATTTTCAGGTTTCCCACCTATAGACAATGATTCGTCTGGGGGTGAGGGAATGCCTTTGCCCCCACCCCACATTCCCCTGAAGTGCCCATGTCCCTGGCATGGGAGGAGACTTCCCTCGCTCTCCTACCCCTAGGCCAAATAGGGCCCGGGGGTTGGGGAGCGTGCAAAGCCTCCTCCACTCTCCCCCTCCTCCCCTGTGAACAGTGCACAGTGCTTCAAAGCACGACGTGCTCCTGGCAGGGCAGGAAGAGGCTTTGTGCACTCTCCCACCCCCAAGCCAATTAGGAAATGGGGGGGGGGGGGAAGCGTGAATTAGTTGTGCACAAGATCGTACGGTAAAACTAAGTCATAACTATAAAATTAGCTAACTGCCCAAACAGAGTCCTGGACTGTCACTTTCAAATTCTATACCTGGAGAAGATGGGAAAGAGTGATGAATGGAATTCAGTGAGAATTAAACATACTTCAGCTTAAAACTGACTTTCTGCTGCTTATTCTGAAAAAGGATACATCAGAGCTATAAATATTTAAGAATAGGAGGATTGTACTCCTCCCCCCCCCACACTTTAATTCTTAAGTGGATGGATAAATTGTGAGTAATTTATCCACTTAGGAATCCAATTATGAGTCATGGAGCGAAATGTATCACCTCTCCCTATCAAGTAGAAATCATTATGCAAAAATACTTCAGAGGTCTGTTAAATCTACACAAAGAGCTTTTGATAGAGTATAGTCTACCAGAAAACCTCCTGTAGGTGGCCAGGATGTACGGGTATGCCCTCTGCAGATCAAAAGCACTCACCCTAGCTCCCTCCCCCGTTACTTGGATCACTCTGGGATTCCCTCCTAATGACCTCACAGACGCATTCCAAGTAATTCTATTGCTAGTTTATTCATTCCACTTCCTTGCTGCTGCCCACAGATCTTCAGGACCTAAGCTGTTTTTTCTGGGCAAAGTATTCAGTTTTCCTGTAACAGTTGTTAAAATATACTGTTCTTCTACTCTGTGATTACCATAGTCTTAAGCATTCATGTAACTGTCCTCTGTGGATCCACCTGACTCCTCCTAGCTCCCATTAACTGGGCTTGTCTCCATCTCTACCTTTCCTCAAACTTCCTTCTTTCTGAAGGGCTACATGCTGCTTCAATAGCTTAACACAAAGCTCTTCATTCTACTCCCTTCCCCCAACCTCTTTGCAAGCCTTTCCCTACCTTCTCCAAGTTATCCATTCTGTTTCTGTAGTAATTCTGATCATCCCCAATCAATTATAATTAAATCCCCATATCACATTCATTTGGGGAAACAGCTCCCAAGTCACAGGCAAACCTGAACCCCATCTACACAACAAACTTATGTTGTTAGCACTACAGCACTCAAGGGTGTAGAAAAAAAAAAAACACAACCAAACTGCTAAGCGACAGTTATATGGACTTGGTGTTCTCTGCACTAGGATTTGTCAACAGGATAACTTCTCCTGGGGACATAGCTACTGCCTCTTGGGGAGGTGGAGTACTGACTCCAATGGGAGAAGCTGTTAGCATAGATATGTCTTTAGCAGCGTGGTCTACACTATAGCAGAAGGTCATATTAATTACTGGAGCTGGAGTCAACATATCTTAAATTGCATTTCCGTGTCATCCATACAGCAAGAGGCTAATGGGAGCAAATGCTCTTTGCAAATGCCCTCAGTGTTCAATTTACGGGTCTATACTAGCCCTGCTAAATCAACCACCAGAAGATTAACCTCTGGAGCATCAATCCGCCAGTAAGTATAGATACGGCAACCGAGTGCTACAGACGTGCTGTTGTGAGTGTGGACAAATACTGGGCCAGGCTTTGTAAAAAGACACATGAAGCCCTTATAGGAATTAAACAAGTTTGGCCTTGGGTCTGGAGACTTAGGTTTTCAGGTGTGACAAGTGAAACCACTAAAGATTTTGAAACTGCTGTTTTCACAGGGGTAGTGCACTTAAGGCCCAAGGCCTCAAAATGTATTTAATGGTACCTAACTCCCACTGAAATAAGACAAACTAGGCAATCTGTCATGGGGCCTCTGTACCTCATGCCAGCCCTGCAACCAGAAAGTTAATACAGTCATTGCTAGCCCTCATGGCAGCTGGTAGGATAAGAAGCCTGGGAGTCAGAGAGGTAGGGCAGTTAACAGAAGAGTGAGCAGGCTGGAGGAGCAATCTCCTGTCAATGATGCACTGGAGACCTATTCAGGGCAACACTCTAGAAAGAGTAGCAGACCAGCAGGCTGAAGAGAAATGCATGGGCAGTAGCAAGAAATGCTCAGAGCACAGCTGGAATTGGTGAACCTTGATTCAGCTTGCGTAGCTTGATGGTCCTGAGCTGGAAGCCAGTGGGGCAACTAGGACAAGGCTCCCCAACCAATCCCCAAATGGACATAAGAGCAGAGATGGTTTTCATATCCCTTGGTATCAGAAATAGACAAACAGCCCTACCAGGCTGAGTGAACTCTGTTGCTGTGCCATACCAGGCACAGGGGGCATCATAGTACCAACACAACTCACACCTGGAAACACCTTTGAGCTTCTATAGTTATGAACTTAAACTTCATGTAAAGCCAGTGGTATTTACATTGTAAATCACTTGCCCTACCTTTTTTGTTCTCTATGTCTTAGTGATGCACACTTAGGCTATGTTTATACTGCCCCTCTCTTGCAGAAAAACATATGCAAATGAGGCTAAGCATGGAATATCGCCGTGCCTCATTTGGATAATTAATGAGGCTCCATTTTTGCACAAGAGGCTTTTGCGCAAGAGCCGTTCTTCCGGAAAAAAAAAATTCGGAAGACTGGCTCTTGCACAAGAGGGGTTTTTTGCGCAAAAAGGAGCTGAGTAGACAGCTCCTTTTTGCGCAAAAGCCTCTTGCGCAAAAACGGAGCCTCATTAATTATGCAAATGAGGCACGGCAATATTCCACACAGCCTCATTTGCATGTTTTTCCGCAAGAGAGGAGCAGTGTAGACATAGCCTTAGTTTTCAATTATGTGTTGCACAAGCCAGAATCAAATACATATTGGATTTGTTTTTTTCACTGAATGATGTCATTATATCATTATAGGTGATAGAGCCCATTTCCTTGGGCTCTAATGAAAAGAAAAACTATTCTAGAGTGGTTTCTAATTGCACCACCAAGAACAGAGGTTGAACACAATACTGCCAGATTTACCCATTTACACGGCTTTAATTCATAGGGTTGTAAAGAAGCTCAAGTAAGCAATTGAGAGAAAGGTCAGAAATATGTTACACAGAAAAGTCAGATATAGCCCCAAAACGTGAACGTGTTCAACATGGATAGGCCTATGTGCCTATACAGTGCTCTACTCAAGTCAATGTAAATCTTTACATAGCAAAGGTTTGACACGTGGAACAGTTCCAGGATCAGCCCAGATTTGGCAGACAGGGGGGAAAAAAACCTCCACAACACGTGGTAGTTGTAGCTGCCAATTTCACATTTTACAAAGTTTAGGAAGTGAATCTAGGTTTGCTTGGGCTCCTTTTGAAGATAATGTTGATTTGTAGTATCTGAACAGATAGATGCCTGTTTACAGCTAAAGTATCTATAGTCAAACTGACTATGTTGCACTCCTGGGTTTTGATTAAGTACTAGCTCTTCTTAAAGAGTTCATACAGGTTGGACCTCCTTGGTCCAGCACCCTTCAGATTTAACCGGTTCTGAACAAAGGGATTTGCCAGACTTGGGGAGGTTCTGTGCCCCTGGCCTCTCAGCCCAACACTCCTCCCTGCTGCTGGCTCCTTCTGGCCCATTGTCAGGCTCACTGCTGTAGTAATAAGAGGGCCTGACAATGGAGGCCTGGTGTGAGGCCTAAGGCCTGAACAAAAGTAAATGCTTTGCTAACAAAGCAAAGCTAAAACGTGAGCAAAAGGCAGGTCCTACTCACAGAAGTTTGGCAAGGACAGGCTGCTGATATTGCAGAAATACACATACCTAGGAGGTACTATGCACAGGTCATGCATATAAACATTCCAGGAGGATGGTAACAGAACATCTCATTGTAGAAACAACTTGGGACCAGTACACTCCCCATAGTTAACAGGGACATATGGACCCAGGCTCAGCACAGGGTCGGGATGACAGCATGATGGATAGTGACGTTTTAATCAAACCACCACGTACAAGGTAATATCTAGGTACATTAGGAGCATCAACCTAATACGTTTAAGGGTGGCACCTTGATACAAACAAATTACACATGACTCCTTATGTATCTGTGTATAAAAGTGTATCTCAGAGGGGCTGTCTTGGTCCAGCCAAGGGGATAGCAGAAACTCCTGGCCGCTAACTGAGCTGAGTCCATTGCCAGGGCGTACGCATTTACTAATGTAAACTGTTGACGTGTTGTCTAGATACCCAGGGTGCCAGAGACCGTACGTCATTTGACAAACCTGGTTCCAGTGCCTTTGCATCTTGTCTGATTTGTAGTTATTTGGGGCTCCCAGAAGTCTGTGGTGGTGGCTACCTGTGCAGAGCCTGCACAGCATTTGGAGAGAGCACATGTATACATGCAGCTGAATGGTTATCAACACTGAGCAGAACAGATGCCAGAGCACCACACCGGTGGCGGGGAGGCAGGGGATGGAGCTGACTACAACTGCCACCAGCTCCATCCCCTGCCTCCCCTCCACCTGCTGCTGCCAGGTTTGGAGCTCCCTGCAGTGCTAGCGGATTCCCTGTCCTCCCACCCCAGGACTTCCAGCTGAGTCCCTAAGCTCTGTGGTTCTACCAGACCATAGATGTGGCTGGACCAAGCAGTCCTGGTTTTAGGAAGGTAAAACCTGTATTTAGATTTACATTTGTTTCATCCCCAATTACACAAATATATGAAACAAAACATGAAAGCATTTTAGGAAAGCACAGAACACAGGGAACATTGTTGCTTGAAATTTGAGCTAACGTATATACAAACATTAATATTGTCTAATATTATGAAGTAATAGTAATACACATTCCAGAACTAAAAATGAATTTGGAATGCCAATAAATGGAATTTTATATCATGTTTGTTATCCACTAAATAATTCATTGTTCCATTTTATACATGCAGCCTTTAATTAACTTACTGACTCAGAGGCATGATACTGCTAATCCATTCATTTCCCCAAGCCCACCAAAAAAAAAAAAAAGCATGAAACACGCAAGTATAAGCATAGGACTGGGAATTTATTAAGAAGGAATTTTCCATCAGAAAACCTGTGACAGCTGGATCCTCTTCTCCCCAGCTATGAAGACCAGATTGAGTAGTGATTGGTAACACCTGTTAACTATTGCCTTTTTCCTGAAGCCATTGAGGCTCCAAATCATTTGCCCACACAACTGTTTTTATAATCATATAGCCCTTCAAACATCAGTACTCCATTCAGCCAGTTTTGTTTTCTCTCTCCCTAGCTAGCTAATTCAAGACCATGAAAAGGGTGTCCTAGACCATGAAGTATGATCTGTTGTGCTTTTACCTTATCCTATACAGATTTCAGAATTTCTCAAATGGGGGTCTAGATACAAAATGGAGTTACAGCACAGGTGACAAGGTTATTTTAAGGAGGCTGCAGTATTGCCACCCTTCCTTCTCAGGATGCCCAGCTCTAAAGCAGCAAAGAGCAAAGGCTGCTGACCAAAGGCCCAGATCTACAGGCAGCAGCACAGATTAAGAGTGGCAAGACAATTCTATGCTATTGTAACTTATGCTCTGCTGGTGGCTGTCTCTCTGGCTTCCTAGCTGGACAGTACCACAGCCCTCTCAACAATAAGCTTATGACCCTACCCAAATTCTTTTAGCATCAGGACCCCAATACTTACAACACTGTGAAATTTCAGATTTAAGTAGTTGACATCAGGAAATTTAAGACTTTAAAAAATCCTATGACCATGAATTGACCAAAATGGATCATGAATTTGGTAGGACCCTACCTGTAGCTCAATCTCACTGACAGATTCCAACCACTGAGGAGCAATTTTCTAGGCATCAGAGGTAGGGATAGGAAAAACCAGGCTGACCTTCCTCTTACAATATCTTCCAGAGGTATTCACTTTAACAGAAACGATACAATAGTCAAATGTTATGACTATTGTATCAGGAGCTATTGCCGCTTTAGAGTTTTAAAGGGAATCCCAGTGTCTACTGATTCCTCCATTATCCAGTTTGGGATAAGATAACTCACTGTGCCCGAAGACTCAAAACAACTGCCTACCTTTCCCTTTAGTAGACCTTAAGCCTTTTACTTCTTATATTCATGTCTGTATATATTTTTATTAGTAAAGAATGTGTATTTTATGGTTATTTTAATAGTATGCAATTGAATTCAGGAGGCTATCTGTATAATTTAGTAGGAGCTATAATTCCTTCATTTTTTCGCTTGTTCTAGTTTACTTAAGTATTATATTAGAGGATCCGGTAGGTCCTCATTATTTCAATCTACTGAATGCCAACATATCACTCAGATAGGTTTCTGTGCTCTTGTTAACCTTAAAAAAAACCTGTACAGGTTAAAAGACTTGCTTCGTGACTGAAGCTGTGACCTCCTCAGGGATAATGCTACAGTATCTGGCTTAACTGCAGCAGAAGTTCTAGTAACCCCCAAAGTCATAGGGAAGTTATTTAAGCCTTTGCCTTTTACTAGCTCCCAAATAGCCCCTGCTGGGTGAAATCTCCTGCTAGCCTAGAAGAGACTTAATCACCTCTAGCTGGATGAGTATTATCAGTTCATTTGCATAAGTACTTGTCATTACCATTAAGTGTGTTTGCTTTCAGACTTTATTTAAATCCCTATTAACACTTTCTTACCTGAAATTGAATTCTTCAACTTGCCAGGAGCTGCCTGATTTATCTGGAACATCAATATTCCCATTCAACGAATATTTGAAGGGAGGGGACTCCATTTAATGTGTGCTTGTCCCCCATGTTTCCTGAAGGACTTATTTTTAGATTGCTGGCTTAAAGTCAAGAGTTGAGATGTTTAAAACACAAGCTATATTAAAACCCTGCAGGGGAAGTGGTATGTCCTAATGGATAGAATGCTCATTTGGGTCTGAACACCCAGAGCTGAGAAGAGAACCTACTGCTTACTTTCTGGTTGGTCAAACAACTTTGTCTCAGTTTCCTCAATCTGTAAAAATAGGGATATTGATATTTAACTCCTTTGTACAGTTTTGAAATCTGATGAAATATACGATTAGATATTAATTAATAAAAGTGTATTCTATCATTTTTACATAATCACCATCTTTGAGTGGTGGGTAACGTAGGCAAGGGAAGATATTGCCTTCCCAAAAATGCCTAGAGTCCCCAGATGCCAGGGAAGATAGGCCATGGTATGGTAGCTCAGCTCCCCAGCTGCTGGGTAAGGCTGGAGCTGCAACATGGCAGCCCCAACCCTCCAGGTGGCCACAAAGGATCAGGCTCTGTTTGGGTGGGGCTTTGCTCCAGAGGGGGCGGGAGGAAGGTTGCTGAAGGAGCAAGGCCTCGGGTGGAAGGGTGCGGGGCTAGGGCTTGCCTTCCCCAGCTGGGCTTTTATCTGCTGCCCATGGGTAGAAATTATTAACATGCAGAGTCTATGAATTGTTGTCTTTGATAAAGGTGCCAAGTTCTCTCAGCCACCTTCCGGGGAGCACAACTGTTAGGAAGAGTTCAGGTCTTTCTTAGTTTGGGCCCTTACTCAGTAAAAGTTGCATGAATGCAACATTCATTAAGCATCAGCATCAAAAGGCTCTAGAAGATGCACCACCACATTGAAGATGGGCCGCTGTCTTTTCACAATTCCTCATTAGCTAAATCAAACCAAAGTTTGGATCAAACCAAAGTTCCATCTAACCAACGATCCTGTCTTCCCACAGCAGCCAATGCCAGGTTTCCCAGAGGGAATAAACGGGTCATCATCAGGTGATCCATCCCCTGTTGCCCATTCCCATCTTCTGACAAACAGAGGCTAGGGATGCCATTCCTACCCAGTACTGAATAATAGCCATTGATGGGTCTATACATCTCTTCTTTGAACCCTGTTATAGTCTTGGGCTTCACAATATCCTCTGGCAAGGAGCTCCACACATTGACTGTGCATTGTTTGAAATACTCTCTTTTGTTTTACGCCTGCTACCTATTAGTTTCGTTTGGTGACCCCTAGTGCTCATATTATGGGAAGGAGTAAATAACTTCTTTATTCGCTTCTTCCTCACCTGTCAGGATTTTATACACTTCATCATATCTCCCCCGCCCTTAGTCATCTCTTTTCCAAGCTGAAATTCATGGAGGATTAGGGATATGGGACACATGACTATAGAGCAGAGGCTGAGGGAACTGGGCTTATTTAGTCTGCAGAAGAGAAGAATAAGAGGAGTTTTGATAGGAACCCCCAGTTACATAAAGGGGAATTCAAAAGTGGATGGAGCCAGGCTATTCTCAGTGTTGGCAGATGACAGAGCAAGCAGCAATGGTCTCAAGTTGCAGGAGGGGAGATCTAGCTTCCTGGGTGGTAAAACAGTAGAATGGGTTGACTAAGGAACAGGTGGAATCTCCATCTTTAGAGATTTTTAAGGCCAGGCTTCGAATGATTTAGTGGGTTTGGTCCAGCTTTAGACCAGATGACCTCTTGAGGTCTCTTCCAATCCTAATCTTCTATGATTCTATGCTTTAAAATACACTGGATTGCTTACATCACCTCTTTCTTCTGAGTTTAACATATGCAAAGTTGACAAGTATTCTGCACATAGTCTCTTTGTATGTTACATGACAACACATGTATATGTCCTGAGAATGATTATTTAAAAAAATTGAGAGAAAGTATCACACTATTGAAATCAAAGCCAGAGGGGAAGCAAAATGAGAGGAAATGTAGAAAATACAACTTGCCGGCAAGCTGTAAAATGAGTGAGCTTTCAGAAAGTGTAGTGTTTTTTCACTGAACAAAAGTTTGAATATTTCTCCCTTCTCATTGCTGCTAATGTTGAAGGCACTGGGGCATACCTGCTTCCTGTAAGCCACCTTAAACCTGAATGATTTTTTATATTTACTGTGACACCTGTTTTATTCTCTATAAATAACACCACTCATCACCATATTCACAGCTGAAAATTACTTTGCACCTTTTCCCAATAACCAAGTTTCTATTTAAATGCTCTTCTAGAAACAATTAGCTAATTTGTAACATTAACTGATCATCAAATCAGAGTCACAAGCATTTATTGCAAGCACTTTTACCTTGCATTCTTAATTTGATTAAAAATATGCCTTAAAATGTTTAAACAGTAACGTGAAAAAATAAAGGCATTTCTGCACTGACAGAGAAAACTGACTAAGCATTCTAAACAGAGTTGGAGAGCACATAGTACTGACAGCATGTTCTTAAGCTTCCAACATTTTACTTTTTGGGAGATGAGAACATTTCTTCTTTAGTATAGTTATCTTGTTTCTTTTGAGATTAAGCCTGACAAACAAGGTGTAATGAAGCATTAGTGGCATTTTATATATATATACACACTTTAGAGGGATAGCCAAGTTGGTTGCTTTTTAAATGTTTCCTGTTACAGACTAATTGTCTCGAACAGTGTTTCCCAAATGGTGTTCCATGGAACCCCGGGGTTCTGCAAAGTGAAAATGAAGGTTCCGCGAGAAAATTCCATGACAATCACATTTTATGATTTTTTTAAAAATAATGAATATTGAAGCATTTATGAATTTTACTGAAAACAATTTTAATTTGTGTTTGCCATGATAAGTGTCCCTGTGTAATGCCAGCTTAGCCAGAGAGTGGGGCCGAAGTCACTACTCAGCGCCGTGCGTAGTGTCAGTCAGTGGTGCGATCGCCTGTTATATACCACTGCAAATTCCCGTCCTCACTCTCAGGGAGTGTGGATCATGTGGGTGACTGAATACGAATACACTAGCGCCGCGTCGGACAAAGTCAAAGTTTCAGCTGTCAAACCAGTTGTTTGTATGGGAGTGCGCAGGCAGTACTCTCGCGAATACTTTACTTCAGTATAGTCGTGTGATTTCTTGTATTTAAAAATTTTTCAGCTCCACATACAAGACTCTTCTTAGGGGTTCCACAAAATTCTTTCGAGTTTAAAAGGGTTCCGTCTCCAAATAAAATTGGGAAACACTGGTCTAGGAGCACCTTAAAGACTAACAAAACATGTAGATGGTTGTATCATGAGCTTTCATGGGCACAACCCACTTCTTCAGATGACAGAAGTAGTGAGTTGTGCCCATGAAAGCTCATGATACAACCATCTACATGTTTTGTTAGTCTTTAAGGTGCTACTAGACTATTGGGTTTTTTTTTTAAATTTTATATATAGTTCATTATAGGATTTAGTGCACCAATGAATTTTTAACTAGCACCAGAGCAGGGTCTACACAGGCCAGTTAATACATAGCACATTCGTAGGCTTTAGAAGCCACATCCCGGAGCGTGCATTACCCCATCACTTGGGCTAACTACACAGAATGTAGAACATTTTTACCTATACCAGTTTCTCTACACTATCACTTGCTTCCAAGGGAATTTGGAAGCCCCCACAAACATCTCTTCCAGTTTTCTGGCAGGTTCCCTTCCAGAATGAGGAATATGAAAGGCTGTATTTGGTTAAGTTGGTATGAGAGATTCAGTTTTCTTTTACCACAATATAGTCAAGTTGAGACACACATGCGTGCTTTTAAAAACAAAACAACTATTTCCTAGTCCCAATCATATGATATGTATCAGGGTGACAAAGATTAAAACTCACGTAACATGACACGGGTTAGTATCCACTGACTCCATTGCCTAATATTACACTAACAGCCCTCATTTTTATCCACAAACCAGATACAAAATAGGAAATAGCAAGAAGAGCACTTCATACATGTAGGGGGAAACTAAATATTAGGATAGCAAACTCACTCCCTTTGTGTATAGGCTGAGCACAGGACAAGGAATGACAATTCCACCTTTTTTTTTTTAATTAAAGGAAAAGGTATAAGGGAATGAAAAATAGAGGATATGAATAAACTGCCTCCTTCAAATCTAACACTAGCATACCACAGCATTGCCAATTTCAGGAGTTCAAAAATCTCATAAAATTAGCTCCCAAAGCAGGGCCAAGCAAACTATGGCCCATGGGCCAGAATCCAACCCTGTAAGCCACCAAATCCAGCCTGTGGGAACCCCAGTAACATAAACCTTCTGCACCCCTGCTCTTGCACCCCTATCTCTTCCTGGTCCTAATCCCCACCCAAACCTTCCGCCCCAATCTCCTACCCCTGATCACAACCCAAATCCTTGGACCTCTCCTGCACCCCTGCCCAAGGACAAAACCCCCTCCCAGACTCTGCACCCCCTCCTATAGGTTAGAGTCCTCTCCTGCACCCATATCCCCCTTCTGGGCCCTGAACCCCAGTCCATTGCCCCACATCACAACTGCCTCCTTCACCCAAACTCTGTCCTGGATCCCACACTCCTTCTGCGCTCCATCCCTTACCCCAAGTTCCCTTCTACGCTCAAACTCCATTCCAGACCCTGCACTGCCTCCATTAATAGCATGCAAGAGTGCAGCCCTTGACTACTTACCAAATTCTTGGAGTGGCCCCACATCAAAATTATTGCCCACCCCTGTCCCTGAGCATGAGTTAAACACAACCATTTTATATACACAAGTCTCTATTCTGATTTTTTAGCCTCATTCTGTTCACTCTTAAAAGGTGTAAAACAGCACTGCTATTTCTCACAAGTGTATAGTGACACAATTTTGGTTAACCATAATAACCAAATCATCATCATCTCACTGGGGGCCCTGAAAACATATTAAGAGACAGGCCTCCCTGAAGAGTTTATACTGTGGACTTGGAATTAGGATTCATCACAGCCCACTCATTTAGGGTACACTCATACTGCAAGCCAAGTTGTGTTTGCAGCATGCTGTGCTGGAGTGCTCTACTCACCACAGGTAGTACTGCCTCCTAGCCATTCTGGGTCATAATACTGGTTTCCATGATAGCATGCTGTCTCTCTCGGTCTGCAACCCTTCGAACTTGCTGAACTACTGCTGTCTCTTGGTAACTCGATCCTCCAGCCAGATCCCTATCCATGTTTTTCCGCTTTGAGAAGATCAAAAAAAAGGTTTTCTTCAGCCATCTTGGGCAGTCTGCCCATTCGCTGCCTCATTGCCAGTTCCACAGTCTTCTCTCACTCACTGCCCAACACCCTCAGCAACTGGCCAAGAATCTCAGGGCTATCCTCTAATCTGGGTGGCAGCTGAGGGACCCTCCTGTTAGCAGCTAATATCTGCTCACAGCCTTTCCTTGCACTATTTGCTAGTCTCTCAACTGCCTACTGAGGAGTAACTGCAGGCTACCTGTCTCTGCAGCCTCCACACACTCCTTCCTTTTCCCAGGACATGACTACATATTTTCCTAACAGCCCCTCTGCTTCCAATTTGCTGTCTTGATACATCCAGCCCAACTTGTTCCTACCAGCTGGGCTCCCTGCCTGAGTCAAGGGATTGCTTAGCAGCCTGATTCCTCTTAGCTGTGGCCCATCAGGTTCATTACTCCCCCTCCTCAACTACATAAACCCTTTCATAGCCAGTGAGGGGTGAATAGTCTATCCTGCTTTGGTAGACATTCAAACAGCAGTGGTAACACAGGCTTTACTATAGACTAGCAATGTGAGTAAGTACTGAGGGTCTCACATGCTTGTATTGCTGTGCTCTTGAATCTACACTACTACTTTTAGTTATGGTAGTGTGGAAAAAGCTAGCATGCATCTGTTCTATCTGTGCTGCGATCACATGCAGGATTACCGTGTAGTCATGCCCATCAGATAGAAACAATTTTTAATGCCTGATGAGTTGGACAGGATTCTCAGAACCTGAGTTGTACTTTTTTCCTAAGATGGTGTGACAAAGTGAACAAGATTGAGGGCACCTCAACACATCTCTGTGGTATGGACTACAAGGATGGGAATAGCAGCACACACCAAAGTCTTGCACTATAACTCCCCATACGGACACTCTGGATGTGAATTAAAAGGATCCTGCTTCACATTAATGTTGTCCTGTTTGAAGAGGACTATGTTAATGCAAACTAGGAACCTTTTAGTTTACTTTTTAACACACTTTGATGTGCATAGATATACACACTCCCATAATCTGAACTGTGGTCAGTACAAACATGACCTTAGGTCTTTCTAATTATAAAGATGAGTGTGCTCCTAGTTCTTTCTGACATGGCCTTATGTAAGCTCTCAGTTATGTTGTCTGTGAAATAGCATGTAGGAGAGAGAAGATTCTTACTGCACCTCTGAGAAGAAAACAGACTGAAAAGGAGAACTGACTGGATAACAGTCATTTCCTCCCAAGAAAAAAAAATTTTTTTTTGAAATAGTCTTAATTCTGAATTGGGATGAAAGGTCACAGATTTCAAACTTTTTGCAGGAAGCAATGATGGAGAAAATTCTGCCTGAGGAACCCCCTCCCCTTTTTGGCTTACTCTCTGATCTGCTAGACTCCCCATGCTTCTGCCCGAGGATCTGGACAGTCTCTGTTGCCAAGCAATCTGCTGCCCAGTTTGAAAACCTGGGTGGCCAGCTGCCTGTGGAGTCAGGGATTCCATGGAGGTGGATGCAAGCTGTACGCCCTAGAGAGGCAAGTGGGTGAGCTGGCAAGAAACCAGGCTGAAAGTTTTATTGAAATAGCTACATTTCCGCAGAATGTTTTGATTTCAGCAAATCAGCATTTTCTAATGGGGAAAAAACCGTTTTTTTCCATGAGAAAATTTCTTACCAACTTTACTGGCAAATCCATCATCTACCTCCCAGCAAACCGTTTGGAGGAACCATCCAGAGGAAAGCGTGGATGTGGCAATTGTGGGCAAGGCTGAGAATAAGAGCACGGCATTTGGCATTGGGCATATGCCTGTAACTTATATTGCAAGACAATAGGAATGTGTAAACCAGGAACATTTCAGAGAAATGCTTGTAAGAATTTAGCAGTGTAGCTCTCAGTCCACTGTTAAATTGCCTGGCAGAAGCTCAACCCCCTGTTGTGACCATATTTTCCTCACCAGAGCTGCCTGCTGTTGTCCCTTCCGATGAGTTCTAAGCCTTAAAGAGACAGAGCACTAGAAATAAAACACATCTTTGGTATTCAACCAGTATGTGTAAAACACCGCATTAACTCAAAAATGTCTATTTACACTAGTGTACAGTTCTTTTACTTCCCTTGTGTGTTTCATTCACAAATTTCAATTGTCGAGTCTTTTAAAGAAAAATACATTAAGACATCAAAGATCATTTTCCTCCTAAGCTCTGAGCTTGTTATGCATGTGAGTGTAGACACACAACTCTGTGCCCTGATGCCATTAGATATAACGTTTATACATCCAGTTACCATGATGAGAGGAGTAATATAATTAGTAGTCAATTAAAAGCTAAGCAGTGATGAGCCAGATCTGTAGTTTGGTGGGAAACATTTCATTCTATCTACCTAAACTCCCCATACAGTTTCAGTTCAAGACCATTTTTTCCATTTTGTGACACACACTGTAATATATAGTTACTTTGCACAGCTAAACACAATGTTGTTTTTAGCCCAGAGTGCTACTTTCCAACTGTGGACACAGTGATACCTTATGGTCTAAGTTACTATAGGTACCTGTTTTCTAAGAACAAATGTCTACAAAGAAAGCTTTTGGAAGTGTTTATGTGCTGATTAGTAATACCAGTTTGGAAATGACTAGAATGCTGTTATTCTAATCTATTTCAGAATCTATTTCAGAATGCTGTTGCTGCCACTCCCTGAAAAATGCTACAGCACCAGAAAACAACCATAAGTCTGCACTGATTATCCCTACTTGAATGAGTGAAAATTTTTGCTTATTCTATTAAAAAGTGCTGCAAACCAGGCTAACACTATAAACTTAATTGCCAGACTCCTGTGTGTCATATTTGCACTTCGTGTAACTGTTTTGGAACAATGTCTCCAATAGTATATATTAGGTACAATTAGGCTTTCCATGTATAGCAGGAATTTTTGTTCTACAAAGGTTTTTATTATCAAGTCATTTTATAGAGCCAGTGGCAAACAAAAGACCACTCTTCACCTGCACAGGTTTCATTTCCCATGTTACTCATTAGTGTACTAGTGTAGTATGGGGGCATGTCCCTAATGCATCTACTTATACCGGATCTTTCTAAAACCACATTGCCAAAAGAAAACATGTACTGCTTAGTGAACTCCAGCGAACACCACCAAATAATTGAACTTCCATCCTTTAAAGTCTGTGTGTGTGTGGTGTGTGTGTGAGGGGGGATTGCTTCTTCTCATCCATTTGAATATGCTATGCATTGTTAGCCCATGATACGACAGTTTTGGGCTAACAATGCAGCAGCATATTGATCGACTGGGACAGACTGTCATGGGGCACTTCTCCTACTCTATTCTATGGAAAGAACCTTGTATCATTGTGCTCTTTTATTAAGGAGTCAAGAGACACAGGCCCAGATATGGATTTTGCAATAATTTTGTAGCACAGAAAGAAGAGGTTTTTGGATGTGTGGGTTAAACAATACAGACCCTGCAAGGTTTGGTTCTGAGGATATGTCACAATACCTACAGGCGTGAATTAAAGTTCAGAAAACCCTCCTTCTCTAACAGTCCTTTCTCATAACCCCAGTGGGATTTGTGGGTGCTCAGCATTTCTGGAAATCAGACTCCTGGTGCCCTCCATTTGGCACCTAAAAGGAGATGCTACCATAGAAACTTTGCCCTGGAACACCTAATTTACACATTGGAGCTATGCGGGAACTGTAATTCCACTATCATGGGAAAATCTGATTTTAACATTAGTTTAGTTGTACTGGTACTCATATTTGAAGTGCTAACTTCCTACAGCAGAATGACATTTCTAAGCAGCATTGTAATGCTATAATTCTCTATTTGTTTTGTCTGGATTTGTGACCCTATCATTCTTGATTCCAAGTATTTAAGAATATCTGTGTGATTATAGTTTGGGAGTCCTTGTATTCCAATCCTTCACATTGCACAGTTTTGCATAGTAAATAGGAGCTATACCTATCTCATAGAACTAGAAGGGACCTTGAGAGGTCATTGAGTCCAGTTTCCTGCCCACATAGCAGGACCAAGTATCATCCATGACAGAATTACCCCAGATCCCTAAGTAGCCCCTCAAGGATTAAACTCACAACCCTGGGTTTAAACAGGCCAATGCTCAAACCACTGAGCTATCCCTTCCCTGACCCACAGAAATAGAAGTGGGGAACTGACTGAATTCTTCTTTTGGACTGCAATTATTCCAAGACCATAAAAATATGGACTGTTTTTATTAGTTATTTTAGACTGATAAAATCTCTTGTTCTGAAACTAGAACTGGACCCATGCTACCAAGTTTTGATTCTGCTACATGCTTTTCTGGAGTTTGGGGGTTTATTTTTTTCCCTATTTAATTTAAATAAATACTGAAGTGACCTAATATTTTTTTTAAAAAATGTAGTAAACAGTGGCAATGACACATTAATTATAACTTTCAACAAAATCCGAAGTTAATATTTCAAGATGCCTTTGGTCTTTGTTCAAACTCCATTTCATTTTTTTAAAATGCTAGATTTAAAAACAAATATCATAAATTAATACATCTACTAATGTTTGAAACCTGTGGAATTCTTCTAGCAGCTTTCCCTGGGTTATTGCCTTCCTAATTATCAAGGTGAATATGTTTAATTTACTTTATCTGCCCTTTACCTTTAAAATTGAATTTTCCTCACTGGATTTGAGTGAAACACAGCTGGAAGCAGTAGATAAATGCAGACATTTCTGATGGAGACCAAAGTGTCTCTCAGATGTTCCCTCAAATGTGCTAAAAAGGCTACAAACTGAGTCACTTCCACAGTAATGGGATTAGAAATAGCCTGCAGGGAAGCATGTGCCAAATGGTGCCAGCTAGCAAGGATTATAACAAAACTCTGTGACATTATGAAAATACCTCAGAGTGAGGCTGTGGGTCCTGGAGTACTGCTTGCCAATTCTAAAGAATG
This sequence comes from Rafetus swinhoei, assembly GCA_019425775.1. NCBI lineage: Eukaryota > Metazoa > Chordata > Testudines > Trionychidae > Rafetus > Rafetus swinhoei. The sequence continues at coordinate 179,259,847 of CM033437.1, read as the reverse complement.
TGTCTCATTAAAATGACTGGAGTGTGCTGAAGCAATGATATGTGTAGAAACATGATCTTCCTGATAGCTAAGTAGCTAATCTTTTTCAAGCATCTTGTCAGTTGACCAGACACATAAATGTCAATTAAAACTGAAAGAAAAAAAGATACAGGGTGTCTGAAAATTGTTAAGATTTTTGGTTTCAACAAAACTTCTGGTTCAGGGTGAATTTCACATCTCAATAAACATGTGGTGAAAAACAAAAACATTTGCAAAACAGTTTATTAGGGAAAAATAGTTGGCTTGAGTAAGGAATATCTTGAAACTGGAAGATAGCTGTAAACAGAGTTCCTAATGATTTTTAGTGGGATTTATGGGTGCTCAGCATTTCTGAAAAATCAGACTCACAGTGCCCTCCCTTTGGCACCTAAAAGGAGATGCTACCATGGAAACTTTGTCCTGGAACACCTAATTTACACATTGGAGCTATGTGGGAACTGTAATTCCGGTATCACGGGAAAGTCTGATTTTAACATTAGTTTAGTTCCAAAGTCAGAATGACAATGTATTTATACATTTCCTACAAAATGAAATTTGATTTATTTTTATTTTGGATCAATCAAAACATCGTGTAAAATCTGACATTTTAAATGTTAAGGCTTATAAAATATGACTGAAAGATTAAAAGTCTCTCTGAAACAAAATTGGAACATTACAATCCAAAAATGCCAAAAAAATAAATGTTTCAGTATTATTAAAACACATTCTTTTAATATTATTTTCCAAAACAAAGTTTTATTGAAATAGACACTTCCTATGGGAAGTTTTGATTTTGATATGATAGCATTTTTCTGAAGGTAAAAGAATTTCATCCAAAATATTTTGATCAGTTCTACTAAATGGTAAAGCTTATTGAATTTTAGCTTTAAGAAAAGTTTTTAAAATTATAATTGCATTTAAAAATGCATCATTTTCGTAAGATTATTGATACAAACTAAATTAAGTTTAGCCCTCTACACAAGGTTTCTGAATCTTTAAAGACTGCTCTTATACAGAATGTAAATTTTGAAAATGAATTTACAGTAAATATAATAATGTGTGGTTACTCATTGATTTAAAATAAATTACTCAACATGAATACAAACACATACATAAATCTCCGGAGGATTAGGGCCCAAATTCTGATTATTATATTTATAACTTTAGCATAAGAAAAAAAGCTTCTTTTTTTCTTTTTCAAGAACTGCTACAAAGGCTGACTCTTTTTATGCACTCTGTCCTAATCCTAAAAACACACACATGCTTAATTTACTACCAGACTCAATAGTCCTATATGATACAATATAGCATAGGCATGTTTGCAGGATTGGGATTTATATGTTCCAGCATTTAATTGTACATATAACATGTATGATGTTAATACTATTATTGGAAAAAGTGATGCCAAAACTCAAGACTATTTTGATTGTACAATAAAACAATATGGACATTTATGATGCTGTGATCTTTTGATCTAAGGATGGTAGATTAGCCAGGTGACCGGGAGACGTAATTCTATTAACAAAACCAGCAGATGGCACTGTTATTTTCATCCATTCATTGTAATAGTCATTATTATACGAACAATCATGAGGATAATAGCTCCTGCCTGCAGGTAATAAAAAAGATGCATAATAAAATGTGCTTATGTTAGGCCATTTTACATTTCACCATTTGGCATAGTTTCTGAGAAAGGGTCTTTTTTGACTTTATATGGTAATTTTTAGATTACTTAGATTTTAAATAATGAACAAACACCTGATAAATAATTTATCAATACTTGCTCAAATAAAAACTGTAAACTGATCAGGACACGGAGGTGAATGAAAGATAGATAAAGGGATGGAAGCAACCATATTAGCTTAACAATGACAAGGAACACTGCCCTCTGTCTCCCACAAGGTTACAGGACTCCTACCATATAATCAGTACCTCAAGTAGACATTCAGCCCAATCTCTAGGACTCAGCTCACTTCTGAATCCTTTTGCCCTTCCCTCTCTGAGACGAGATGGATACAGCTTGTGAAGACTTCACATCTCCTTCTACCTACAGGCCAAAGATCGTGTGATGCTTCCCAGAGTAGTCGGGCTTGAGAGCTATCTAGCTTCCACCTCCCTTTAATTGAGGAAGCCTGGTCTGTGCCTGCCCACGGTCATCTCCCCAATTCTGACAGCCACGGCAAGCCACACAAGCACTCCCCTCTAGGCCTTACAGGACCTACTGCCACTCTTTAGGTTAGCAATCCACATGTCCTGACCTTGGAGCCCTCTCATCATCTCCCTGGAATGTCCTGCTCTTGGTCCGCTGGACTCCTGCAGCATTCACAGATTTGCTGCTTCCAAAGAGACAGCACACCCCAGCTTAGAAGGTGCCCTTCAGGTCATGGCTCCTCTTAACACCAAGTGTAAGTTCATTAAACAAAAAGAGTCAAGTAGTAGCAAGTAGAAAGATTGGAAACAAATGGTTACATATCAAATTAAATCATAACGTGTATCCTAGAGTCCAGGCCCAATTAATCAGGTACTCAGGGCTAGTTAAGTACAATTCTTTCACAAGAATTTTTACAATCTCTGTAATGCTTTTTTCAGCCATGCTAGCTGTGATATCCCCTTCATGAGACATGCACTCTGTCAGATTGCTTCCTTGGGGAAGGATCCCTGTAGAACCCTGTCCATCCCTCCCGCCCCCCATGGCCTCTGACAGTTGGTACCAAAGGGGGTGTCCCTGAGTCACAGCCCCACTCACTATTTTTCAAGTCTTACTTTCCTCTGGCAGCTGGCCCTGTGACCCTTTAACTGCACTGGCCACCAGCCATAAGTTGCAATCAATGAGGAGACCTATGAGGAGAGGCTGAGGGAGCCTCAGCCTGCAGAAGCGAAGAGTGAGGGGGGATTTGATAGCAGCCTTCAACTTCCTGAAGGGAGCTTCCAAAGAGGATGGAGAAAGGCTGTTCTCAGTGGTGACAGATGGCAGAACAAGGAGCAATGGTCTCAAGTTGCGGTGGGAGAGGTCCAGGTTGGATATTAGGAAAAACTATTTCACTAAGAGAGTGGTGAAGCACTGGAATGGGTTACCTAAGGAAGTAGTGGAGTCTCCCTGGCTGGGTTGATTTAGTTGGGATTGGTCCTACCTAGAGCAGGGGGCTGGACTTGATGACCTTCTGAGGTCTTTTCCAGCTCTATGATTCTATGAACATTCCCAAATTACCTCCTAACATTAGAATTCCTATTTTTACTCCTTTTAAGTGAAGCTGGACCTTCACAGTGCTGCAAGGGGAAAAAGGGAAGAAACAGACAGCTTGATATTAGGAGGGTGGATGGGACAATAAGGCAGCCCCTGGATTCCTATGGACCATCATCACTAATTCACCTGGCTGGCCAATAGTAGGAAGAGAAGCCCCACTTCTAAGCATAGTTCCACATGTACTTTGAGGCACAAGGAGGAGTTCAGCTCCAGCATGTCTGGTCATGCATTCTTACCTCTCCATTCCAGGAATTGGCCACTTCCTTGATGGTATGACCAAACTTCACCTCTGCTGCGACAAGGAGGGACATTTATTTGTGTATCGTTTTCCTGTGAATATTTCAGCAACATTTGTAAAATAGCAAACTAAGAAAATATTAGACTATATTTGCAGAAAGATATTTCAAAATCTGTGATTTGAGTACACCCACCAAAAATCCAAGAAACAATACATTCAGGGAACAGAATCATGGGTGCTAGAAGTAGCAGGGGAGGCAGGAAGAGGGGAGGAAGAGGAAGGTGTGCTGCAGCACCCCATGACTTGAAGTGGTTTCCATTATATTCAGGGTTTACAGTTTGGTTCAATGGCTCTCAGCACCCCCACTGTAAAAATTGTTCCAGTGTCACTGAACAGAATAGTACTCCTACTTGTTTGCAACTAAATCCAAGAAACATAAACTCCACAAAAGTTCAGGGAACAATGAAATCATGGGTGAACTATATATTATGCAGGGATTTAGTCATTCCAATAATAACAATTAGAACACAGTAATAAATCATATAAAAACTCATTTTGCAAATTCCAGCTTTGTTTTGTTTGCGAATTTATGTATGTACCATGAATGTACTCTTAAGTTTAGGTCCTGATCCACACATGTTAACTAATTACATGAGTATTTCCACTGATGCCACCTAGTATAAGTCTAATGAATAACTGTAGGGGTTAATTGTGGAAGAACTGTGTACCTGTGAAGTATAGGGGTGGTGAGGTATATGTTCCCCCCCCTTTCCCTATATCTGATGAGCCAGAAGCAAGCTTCTAAGAACACACACCATTTAAGATAAGTGGTGGTGCCATTGTAGTAAGAACAAGTTATAGATAAGGGCAGGAACATATAACAATCTTGTTTACCCAGATGTACTGATCATGTAAACAAGGTCAAAGGACAAGTAGTACCAGATCGATAGTTAACAGCTGAGCCATACATTAGCAAGTAATGAGTAACCCCTGGAAATTTCCAAACTGCAAAACTAGGTAGAGAAACTGTATTTAAAGCTGCACCACAGCATAGCAATTTGAACCTCACCGATGGATTCTGGTACCGGTGCCTCAGAAGCCTAGATGACCTCCCGCTCGTCCACAGCTGAAATGGGGTTCCTAGCTTGCAGAAGAGACGTAAGATGTCACTTTTCCTATCATGTTGTTCTTTTAGTTAAGGGGTACAGTTGAAGTCTGTCAGGAAGTAAACTGCTTGTGTTTGACAGATACTTGTGCAGCGTGTTTTGTACTTAGAGAACCCAGTGTCAGACCTGAGAATTACTCTTGCCGGCAACAATAACACAGGAGTAAACCAGTTTAAGACACTAGTGAATAAGGCTATTTGCACTCTCCATGATTATATACAGAGAAAAAAACCCATCTACTATTAGGCTCTAGGATTTTACAAATATTTAAGGAAAAATTATTTGGGCCTAAAAATTTACCCAGAGGATTTCCCACTTTCCCCACTGAGAAACTTAATAACAACTCATTATAATATATGGCACCATTGTGCCACATTTACCTGAAGACCACAGATCACCTCACAGTACAATTTAATACTCACTATCCATTTGAAGTAAGAAAATACCTCATCTATTGTGTATATATAGATAAAATGAGGCATTGAAGCCTGATTTTTAAGATGTCCTTGAGTGATCAGTTCCAAAGGAAATCCATGACAGCTGAGGAAAGCTCAGCACCTTCTAGTGCAGGGCTAATCAACACGTGGCCCATGGGCCACATGCAGCCCGCAGCCCATTTGTTTGCAGCCCATGGTGCAGTTTGGGTTTACGCGGGGCTCAACATGAAGCCCACAGGTGGGATGCTTTGAACATGGCCTCTCATGAACTGGGAGCATGCTCCACAATGGCGAGGCATCTCCCAGGCAGGGTGAGCACTGAAAGACACAAGCGAATGGGCTGGCTAGAACAGACTGGTACAGGGTGCCGGCATTTCTAGCCCCTAGGTAGGAGGTGCCAAGAGAGCTGGGGCATTGTGGGAAGTGCTGGCTGCTTAGCCTTGTGGGTAGAACCTGAGAGGGAGGTGCTGATTGGCTCACACTGGCCACATTTGACTTGAGGCTTAATCCTTGTATTCATGCCCGTCAGTGTGAAATAAGCTACTTGCATATACAGTAGACTTCCGATAATCCGGAACCTATGGGACTTAGGTGGTGCCGGATTATCAGATATGCCAGACTATCAGGAGGTACTATAAGCAGGTTATATATATACTGTATATAAAGTGTTCTTAACCCTTTTTATTGTACATACTGTATATAAAGTATACTGTAACGTTTTAGTTTTTTTAAACCTTTTTTACCCTTTTTGCTCAGTTCAGCTGCTGCCGCTGTTACCTTGTGACTCATTTTTTGCCAAAGCTCACTCACTAGGCTCTTGCCATTTTGATGCCGGACTATCAGGAGTGCCGGACTATTGGATGCCGGACTATTGGAGTTTTACTGTATTTGCATGTATATGCCACAACACTTAAGTTGTGGCCCTCGGCACGTGCTGTGAGTATCATTGTGGTCTCCAGGGGCTTCCAAAGCTGAGTAGCCCTGTTCTAGGGTCAGAGGAGTGGATGGTATGACTGACTTGTCCAGAAAAATGATTGGAAAAATAGTAATATAGACCAGAATTCTGGACTCCCAGTCCTGGATATGAACTAGTATAGTCCAGTGTCTTCATTTAAACTTTGAAAATGTCTTACTGGGAGTGAGGAACAAACATGGAAAGTAACCACCCCCGCCCTCCCAAATGGAGAGGACAAAAAACCCAACAACACAGCCTTATGACTGGTATGTTAAATGATCTATGGGAGGAATATTCTTTCCTTATTGTGTTCTGCTTCTGGAAATCCTGCTGTCACACCAATAATACCTGCTGGTACCAGGCTATGATTCCATAATCATTAGTCTTTATCTCGCTCCTGCCTTTGCTTCTTCCATCAAGTCCTTGCTGCATCACTAAAGAACTGGTTGTTGGCTTGCATTAATTCTGTCAGTCCAAGCAGTGTTGTGGAGTGTGTGTATGTGTATGAGGTATGTGTGTTTGTGCAGAGAGAAGGGTGCCCCAATTTTTTTCCTCTTTTTCGTTCTCACTTTCTTTGGCATAAGTACTTGCAGAGATATCATTAGGAACTAATCAAGACACCACAACTATGGTAATTTTCCTTACATCCTTGTAGCTGCCTATGTTTTTTATTGATACAGACGAAGATTTACAAAAACATAAGAGCCTAAAAGTCTCATAGGGGTAGCGGTGTTAGTCTGTAACTTTAAAAATAAGTAGTCAAAACTCACTTCCTCAGATGAGGTCTCTGCTCAACTGAGGAAGTGGGTTTTGACCATGAAAGCTCATGATACTATATATATATATTTGTTAGTCTCTAAGGTGCTACAGGACTACTAGTTGTTTATAAGAATCTAAAATTAATCCTAAATCAGGGGCCTAATTTTTAAAAGTACAGAGTACCAAGTGAGGTTGTTAGGAGATGCTGAGTACTCAGCAGCTGCAAAATCAAATACAGATTTAGGAGCCCAACTGTAGGTTCTTACTTTTTAAAAAGCTTAGACATATGTTTTGCTGTGTTAGCTATTTGTGATTTCTCTAAGGTGCTATAGGATTTGTACTCACTTAGTTAGCCTTAACAACAATTTCAAGCTCAACTAGTAGCATTGGGAATGCAAGTGAAGTTTTTTAGCACATTAATTTATCAAGCTATTATACTTGTCAGAATAAAGACTTTATTCATATGAGCATTTTTTTTAAAGCTGGGCAGCCCTCACATATTAAAGCTGTTGGGTATTAAATCATTTTTATTGGAAACCTTTAAAATCCTGTGCTGTATTATTTTAGTATTCTTATCTCAGTACACAGCAAGAAACACTTGAAAATCCAATAAAACTGAAATGAGACTATATCCTCATATATCTGTAAACTTATATTTTGCATATATGATGTACTGCAGTTTAGCTGAACTTCACTGTAGAATAGTTTCTTCCTAGAATATTTTCAGTCTCCTGACTACCAAGAATATTCTTATAAAAGCCAGCCTACACGTTAATGTCATAGTCATCTGTTCCTTAATGTATGTTTTACAAATAGTTTATTAAAAATGACAGGAATTTTACTTGGCTTATATTTATCCTGTTATTTTATGATTAAATGTTTCCTACATAAACTTACTATTCCAAGAAAAAAACCTTTAAATGTATGTCTGAGTTGGAGTGGTAAGCTTTGAAAGAGAGCTAGTGGCTATTCTTTTGATTGAATGCTTTGTAAGTTCCTTAAATGCAAAGGAAAAAATTGGAGCCAGATCCTCAACTGGGTTAAACAGTCACAGCTCCACTGAAGTTTGTGTAGTTATTGCAATATATGCCAGCTAAAGAGCTATCCCAGATTAGGGTGTAAGCAATTAAAGGCACGTCTAGACTACGTTCGAATTTCGAAAGAAGATATGCAAATTCTGCGGGAATTTGCATATATTCTTCTGATTGCTTTATTGAAAGCGGGTCTTTCAAAAGTGAAAGTAGTTTGGACACGGTTATTTCAGAAAAAAATGCCTTTTTGGAAAAAATGCTCTTCCTAAAAAAAAGGTTTACGTGTTTTTTCGAAAAAGGGTGTTTTTCCCCGAAAAAAACATGTCCAGACTACTTTCACTTTTGAAAGACCCACTTTTGAAAAAGCAATCGGAAGAAGATATGCAAATTCCCACAGAATTTGCATATCCTCTTTTGAAATTAGAACGTAGTCTAGACGTGCCCTAATTGACTAGTCCACTCTCTGATAAGCAAAAGCTTATTGAATAGTTGACACACTAGTCGAATAGTCACTTCCCCCCCCCCCATTGCTGCCTCTAACAGAAAGAGGCAGCATGGGGGCGGTTCTGGAGAGGGGGTGCTGGGGGGAGCTAGCTTAAAAGCTGGTTCCCCCCAGTTCCAGTTCTGTGGCAGGGGCACAGTGGTGACGTTCCACCTTTGAAATGTTCAAGAATCCCCACTGGAGTTCTTGTACATTTCAAATGTAGAAAGCCGTGTGGCACTTCCACCTTTGAAGTATAGCAACAGCTGGGCAGGTTCCTGCTACATTTCAATGTGGAAGTGCCCTTACAGACTAATCGACTAGTTGATGGAAATTCCATTGACTATTCAATTAGTTGATTAATCTAATTTTAACATCCCTACCCCAGATAGGGCAATAAATGTTGCTTATACAATTCCTTACTTTGAAATATACATCTACAACCTATCCTGAAACATGACCCCTTGCTCTCACAGGGCTTGGGGAAGAGGCCAACCCTCGCCTACAGACAACTCCCTAATCTGAAACAAATTCTTTCCGGCAACCATGCAACACACCTCCACCATACTCACCCAGAAACCCACCCCTGCAATTAACTATGGTGCCAACTCTGTCCACACATCTATACAATTGACATCACCCAACCACATAAGCCACCATATCAGAGCCTCATACAACTGCACAAACGCTAATGTGATATGTGCCATCAAGTGTCAGCAATGCCCCTCTGCCATGCACATTGGCCAAACTGAACAGTCTCTGCAACAAAGGATTAATGGACACAAATCAGATATTTGAAATGGTAACACACAGAAACCTGTTAAGGAACATTTTAACTTGTCAGGGTACTCATTAATGAATCTAAAAGTGACTATGCTCTTATGAAGCAATTTCAAAAACCAGCTAGAGAGAGAAACTGTGGAACTTGCCTTCATATGCAAATTTGACACATTTGACCAAGGTTTGAACAAAGACTTGAACGGGATGGGCTGCTATATTCAACACCCTAATGATGTCAAAAGCAAAGTATCGGACACTTATAGCTCACTCTATTAGCCCCATTTAGCACAGACACTCTAATTGACAAGGTTTTTTTTCTTCTCTTTCCCTTCCCATATCCCTTCTTTTTCTCCAATTTATTTGTACCTCTGGACCCCATGCTCCATTCATCTGAAAGCTCATACCATCTACATTTTTTTTAGTCTCCAAGGTGCTGCAGGACCATTCGTTGTTTTTAAAGTTTTTTCAGTTACCAACTAACACGGCTACCCCTCTGATACTTTAGTTAAGTCTATTTACGCATTTACATTTTCAATCTCTGTTTTGAGTCACTCATAACTTTTCCAATCTGATGGAAATTTTCCATTCTTCCCCAAGTTTGGGCAGGAGGGGAAAAAAACATATCCCCTTTCTGTACCACAAGCTTTAAGTTGTGTTACTGTACAGAAAGAGTAACTCCCTGTAATATCATGTCTTGGACTCCAGCAGCAGCCACAAAAGATGAGCACAAAACAGGGGCCCAGTTCTGTAGGCTCAGTGTTGATGTGTAGTAGAGAGGTGGGGAAAAATACTGAGTAGTAGCCTTTCCTGAACTCTGGTTGCAATGTTATTTTGTGGGAAAACTGTGGCTGCTCCTCAAACTGCTGCTGTGAAGATCCTTGTTCCCAGATGCAGGTACCCTCCTTAGCCTTACCTCCTCTAGGTCCAGCTCTCTCTAACCCCTTGAGCTGCAAAGTAAAAACTTCATGGCACACTAGATGAGCAGGAAACTCCGGAACAAGCAGTTCTTGGGGGGCTGGATCTCGCTTGCACACGATGGCTATGTCTAGACTGAAAGCTTCTTTCAAAAGAGAGTGTCCACACCTCAAAACTGGATTGAAAAAGTGATCTGCCTTTTCAAAAGAGAGCATCCAGACTGCATGTACAGAATTCACAGAATGGCCACCAGGGCACCTGTGCTTTTTTTTCAACTGCCTCTTCTTTTGAAAAATGTCCCTGTTCTGCATCTACACGTCTTTTTTTTTCAAAAGAGCTCTTTCAAAAAAGGCATTCTTCCTCGTAATTTGAGGTTTACCAATGTCGAAAAAATCCCTGCCTTCTTTCGATTTAATTTAGAAAGAACGCAATTGCAGTGGGTGAAGTTTTTTTGAGAAAAGGGCAATTTAAAAAAAAATGTAGTCTAGACATACCCTATATGCTTGACACAAACTGGTGTAAATTCTAAGCCTTTACAGACAGGTACTCTTTCTTTCTATGTGACTCTCCAGGGTCAAGCACAATGACCCTCAAAGCTTGGGCATTACAGTAAGCAATAATAATTAATAACAATGAATAATGCGACAATACAGTCACACTACAAATAAACATTAGGTGACTAGCTTTTGTCCATGTCAGTTTCTCAGGTGAGCTCACCATTGACTTCTCCTCAAAAGATTAAAAACCTGCCAGCATCAACGAGGCTGAGATCCTACCTAGGTAGTGTGTGCATTTCTTTGAAAAAAGTCACTGCAATGACTGCATGTGAGGGTATACCTTTCTGTCTGCCTGTGCTGTAACCACATTTGTATTTCCCTTGTTAGGATAATGGATAACCCTAACCTAGAACAGGAAAGGGTTAAGTTTGTAACATTTCTCATTGCTGTGTGCAAGAGAGATTCATGGTGTGCTATACTCAATCCATGTTCCCATGGTTGTCAGAAGAATGAAGCCTCAGAATGGCTATGCCTAGAACTGCCTGTGATACACATTGGAAGCTATAGTTCATGTTGTATTACAATATCCTTTAAACGTTCTGTATTTTGGGGCACTGTCCCTTTTCTTTGCTATCATGCACGTTGCTGAATCAGTGAAAGATGACAATCAGCACTGATCACCTTTGGGTAAAGGTCAAAGTAACACTGTATTTACTATTCCTTTTGGTCAAATTTCTTTTTTGGGGAAGGGATAGCTCAGCTTGGTGGTTTGAGCATTGGCCTACTAAACCGAGGGCTTTGAGCTCAATCCTTGAGGGGACCATTTAGGGATCTGGGCCAAATCTGTCAGGGATGGTACTTGGTCCTGCTGCAAGGGCAGGGGACTGGACTCAATGACCTCTCAAGGTCCTTTCCAGCTCTATGAGATGGTATATCTCCATATATTATGAAAGATGAAGAACTTTATTCTTTTTTGTAAGTAACAGGAATAGAAAATTGCACATGATGGGCTCAAACCTCAGCAAGTTTAAATGTGTGTAGATCCCTGACTACAATCCAGTACTATGAACCTATTTTAATAACAAGATAATAATCAGGTAGGATGCATCTACTCAGCAGGGCTTAACTCGAAATAAACTACGCAAATTGAGCTATGTCAATTGTGTAACTTATTTCGAAACAGCTTATTTCAAAATTGGGAGCATCTACACAGCACTTATTTTGAAACAGACCACTTTTCCTCTGAATTCCCTTCCTCCTCATACAGTAAGGGCTACAGGAATCAGAGTAAGAAGTCCTCTAGCTTGACAGTATTTCTACATTATTTTGAACTAACTGCTTGTTGTGTAGACACAGACTGTTATTTTGAAATAACACTAGTTATTTCAAAACAATGTTGCTGTGTAGACGTACCTGTAGTGACTCAAATGCCATCTCCCAGATACGGAAAAATCTTCCACTGCCTGAAATATATTTAAGTCCAGGTTGAAGCTAATAAACTATTCCAAGTAATATGAGTAGTAGTCTTAATTACACCTGTAAGAAAACGTACTGAGAATATTTATTAGATAAATCACTGGATAGTTTTCCCTAAGCATCATTCAGGAATCTACTCATTTCCAATAAGTGGATACATACAGGCACATAAATCAAGAGCAGAGTGGGCAATAACTGTGAAATATTACTACTTGTTTCTGCCTCACAGATTTTAGATTGCCATTTGCTGTCTAGGTCTAGAAGATACTGTTGAATAGGATACAACTGTAAAACACAAAGGATTGAGTTCTTATACTGAATATTACCCTAAATTGTAATTAATACACTCTCAATCTTTAAAAGAGTAAAGGGGGAAATGTTATTTTATTACAGCTAACGTATGTATGCCAAACATATCCACAGTCATATTATTGAAAATGGGACCTGGGAATGACAAGGGTGTTAAAAACTGTCTGCTAACTTTCAGAATGTATGTACAAAATGTATCCTTAGCTTAATTTCACAACTACATAAAAATAAACAATTATAAAGTTAATCATTGCTGGTGAAAATGCCAGTTTAATATCAACAACATTATTTTTCTATTCACACAACCAGAAATGGACCTGAACCAAATCCTAGATACAAACACTACCTGAATTTTGGGTAAGTCTGGATCCAAGTTGGAATATTACAACTCTTAATATTATATTATAGATAGGCTCTTATACCTATCTATAATAGAACACATGCAGCAGTTAGGCAGTTGCAGTCCAAGTTTCCCAACACTGTCCTGTTCTTACTTCTCAACCCTCAGTTACAGGGACAAGCTGTCGTGATTATGGTCAGTTTCCAAAAATGACATTAGCCTTTGGACAGAGATAATCAGTAAGGGTGCCAAGTGCCTTTGTTGTGATGTGTGCATGCTTTTGAACTAAGAATCTGAAAGAGCCAAAGGGACAGTGATTACCCTTGGGTAAGACAGGTGAATACCCACTGGTCCCCAGTGAAGTGTGAAGGCTATTTAAATATCATTGTAACCACAAATACAACCAGTTTCTGGCTTATGGAAGCACTTCAGGTTTGTTGCATATGAACGATTCCTCAAGCTTGGAGAGAGATTCTTTATACTTTGTAGGGGGAAGTGGAACCAGTAATGTCACAAAAAAATGAATAAATTTTAAGTGAGATCACTGTATACATTTTTATTACACCTCCCTTCCACTCCCCCATTGAAATTTTAAAGTTTGCCAGTTTACAACTTTGTAAATAGCTTTATATTCAAATTTACCCTAATAGGACTGCCAGAAACTTTAAATTTTTTTTTTTTAATTTCAAAACTTAAGCATTACATTCAATATGGATTATTACCTTGTCAACCTTTTTCCCTCTCTCTAAAAGAAGAGCAAAATGTCTCAAACTGATGAGTTTATGCTTATGAATTATTACTGCAAACTTCAAAAAGGTTTTAGGGGAAAATAGTGGTAAAATATATTGCAGCATTTAGAGTAGGACTACTCAACACAGCCCGCGGGCCACATGCGGCTCGTGGCCCATTTATTTGCGACCTGCGGTGCAGTTTGGGTTTATGCAGGGCTCAACATGCGGCCCACAGGTGGGATCCTTTGAACATGGCCTCCACTGGGAACATGCTCCACAATGGCACGTCCATATAATGGTCTTCTGTTGATATATGTTTTAATAGTTAAATTCCTGGACTGCCATTGCTCATTAAAAGTGCTGTCATATGGGTAGAAATTGGGTAAATATTGCATTTTATGAATATCAGCAGAAATGACTTAAATGGGGCCTGCATGTTGTGTAGTCTTGCCTTAATCTTTGTATTCATGCACATCAGTGTGAAAGAAGGTATTTGCATATATTTGCATGTATATGCAACCACACTTAAGTTGCGGCCCTCTGCATGTGCTGTGAGTATCATTAGGCCACCAGGGCTTCAAAAGTTGAGTAGCCTTGGTTTAGAGTTTCATCCTAGAATTTTCTCAGCACATTGTAGCTAATTTATAAAGTTTAAAAACTGCGGGTTTAAAGTAAAAAGATTCCCAATTGTAAAAGTGATAGGTGTAACTTTAAAGCCGCATTAGTAAATGACATTAAAAAGGAAAAGTAGTGGATGCTGTTTCATGACACTGTAAATCCTCCAGCTAAACTTACTGTGGCCCTGACCTTGCAATAAACTTAATACCATCACCAGAACTTTGCACCTACCCAGCTCCTTAATTACTTTAATGGGCTACATGGGGCTGCTGAGCTTTGCCTGTGCAGTCAATTGCAGGAACAAGGCCCAGGGTTTTACCATCAGTAGTTCATTGTGGACATGAGTATCAACTAACTGCAATTTTAGAGAAATAAACACTGATTACTGTACTTGGTATGTAAAAATATGAATACAGCAAACATACCATATTACTACTGTGATTTTTGTGGTTTATTCCTCTTATGTTAGTCAAAACAGTCTGGCTACATCAAACCTCAGCTGCTATAGTTTGGCAATATTGCATCACCTTACAGGCTGCAAATACTAGTGAAAATACCGTAATGCCTTCAACATTCAGAGGCTACTATTTTATGTCTAAACTAGCATTTGGATACAGTAAACCAGGTAAAATAAACTGTTGCTTTCTTCTGTGAGTAGTATGCATTTATTTTTGTATTCTTATTTCTTCTTGGAATATGCATTGATCACTGTATATTGATGGAAATTACAAACTTTCAAGATCAAAACTTACTAAATAGCTTAATTATTCTAAAATTATTTTCATTTCCATATAATTTATACTTATTTCTAAATGTAATAGATATATTTTATATTAAAACCTTTCAAGCATAACGGAAAGTACAATAAATTACCATTATGAACAGCTATGGAACATTTTTATAAATTATATGATTTAATCATCTCACATTATATTACAATACTAGGGGGTAACTTGCATTAAAATGAATTAAATAGCTTAATATTTATGAAAATCGGTCATAAAATACAAACTAGTCTAAAAATATTTAAATATGTAAATTGAAAATTGGAGCAAATTCACTCCCAACCCCACAATAGTGCATTATACAAAAGCCTTATATCTTGCGTCTCAAGAATGTTTCCAGAAGATTTAAAATCATTAATGATTTAAAAATTGAAGTACAGTATTAAGCTTTGAAATCTGTTGCAAAAGCCATCTTTCCTATACTGTTTATACATATTTATCTCATGATGAACAAAATGTATGTCATTAAAACATAGCATTATACCATATAACAATGGAAATGTACCCAATTTTATCATTAATATGGATCAATTCCTTAACTTTAATAATGTAATGAAGACCATGCCACCATTTCCCACACTATATTTTAATCTGTAGCAAGCCACTTATGTTTACTGTCCATGAAAACAAAACGATACTTTGTCCAGTAACTTCATTCCTTTTTGTATCTAACACATTATATGAATAAAACACACATCAATAAATATTTGTGTATGATATTGTGTGTACATAATTTTGTCAATTCCCAGATCTGATATATCAACAAAAATCTGTATTGCAAACTTGGATTTTATAATATATAATCTGTCTTCATATTAAACACTCAAAATTTCAGAGCATTTGGACTTAGATCATGCAAAAAGCCTAAGTCTCTCTGTGGAATATAATAAATAGGTCAGCCTTGGTTTCTTCCTGCAACCACTTCAACAGCACTAGGATGCTTTACTATATTGTCTTATACAAATTAGCAAGAGAGGAATGTAGAATAATTTAAACAAAAAGAGGTCACCAGAATACATAATATGTATACAGAATACATTTGAGATTATGATTTGTAAATTGATACATGATTTAGTCATGTTTATCAGTACACCAATTAACTTTTCCCCTTTTACCCAGTTTTTCCATTGCACAATGATGCACATATCTATAGTCTCTTGTTTATTCCTGATGTTTTCAGTTCATTCTGTTCTCTTAACATTTTTTTTCATGGCTTCATTGGCTAATATATATGTTGTACAATAAAAACTAGGCATGTTTATAAGGAAAAAAACATTTGTATAATGTTGAAATAGCTGATATTGTAGAACACTTTTTTCAACTGAGACAAAACATCTCCAGGAAAGTCATCAGACATGAGATTAAGAGCATTGTTTGTCCCCCTAGAAATTAACCAGAAAGACTCCTGTTCTAGCAGTACTAAAAACAAGAATTTCTAGCCTTCTAAATTGTCACTTGGTAAATAATCATCTTCTGACCTGAGGACTGTGTTAATTAGATGACTGAGGCAGAAGGACATTTGCAGTATATTCATCTAGGCATTGTGTCAGGAACCATTGTGACTGGCTACCATGTTCATAATCCTGACAGCACAACTTTCAACATGCTTAGAAAAAAAGCAACTAATAGACAATTATTTGTCTGGTTTTGTATCAGAAACACTTGGCAAAAATCTGAGTGAATAATGACAAAAATTAGCAAATAAGTTGTTTTGAAAACATAATAAAATTCAATGAAAATTATACAGCAAGCTTTCCTTCTGTTATAAGCTCTATTTTCAATACATTTCTTTCTTATAAGGGAAACTAGCAGCAATTGGGGTAATAGGAGAGCTGGGAAAATAAGAATATTTATTTCTGTTGAGTTTGAATGTTAGCTGGAAACTATACAAGAGGCAGATACTCGATGGGTATACTATTGTCATAACATTATGGGCTTCAGTGGAGCTATGACAATTTATACCAGCTAACAATCTACCTCATGGGATATACATTTGTATTCTAAAAATTGTGTCTAGAGCAACGAACTATAATAAGGTCTTTACCAAATTCAAGGCCATGAAAAACACATCCCAGACTGTGGAATCTGGTCTCTCCCCATGAAATCTGATCTTTTGTGTGCTTTTCCCCTATATTCTTCAGATTTCACAGGAGAGATCAATGTTTCTCAAATCAGTGGTCCTGACCAATGTTCCCTCTAAGTTGCAGCAGCACAGTTTCCAGGTGATTAATCAGTCCTGCCCAGTCAGTCAGCTCCCTGCGCAAAGCCCTGAGCCTCTGACTGGTCAGGGCTGATTAATCACCTGTGAAGCTGTGCTGCCACACAGATCAGAAGGAACACTGGTCGTGACCCAAAAGGGAGTTACAAGATTATTTTTTGGGTGAATCACAGTATTGCACTGTATTCAGATGTAGCCCAAGGTCCAGTGTGTTTCAGCAGCAGCCCTGGGAACTACAAGTTGTGGACTACAAACTGCGGCATGTTGGGAAAACTTTCTGGTTCCTGCCAGGATGTGCCCTCTGCTCCCAGCAGGGTCTCAGCAAGGACTTTGCTAAAAGCAGCACACAGGCTACATGCTGAGAGAAGGGGCTGCTGAACTGTTTTCCTGTTCTATGTTTTTTACAGGTAGGACCAGAAAGGGCTATAGAGCACCCTGAGAGGAGTTTAAGTGACACAAAGGGAGAACCTGGACTTCGTTATTGTGGGGTTTAGTTACTGTGGGAGTTGGAACATGTTGTAAGGGAGCTGTGTTGTGTGCTGTAACCTCCACCCCCAGCAGGGTCTCAGCAGGGACTGTGCTAGAAGCAGCACACAGGTTGCATGCTGAGAGAAGGGGCTGCTGAACTGTTTTCCTGTTCTGTGTTTTTTACAGAATAAAGCCTGTTCCTGGTGATTTGTCTGAGTGGGTCTGGTCTGAGGTGCACTCACACATACACAACGCAGAGCACACCAAGCAGCCTCAGGCCTAGCCTCCCACAGTGGTATAAAAAGTCACAAGGCTTCCTCTATGCTGAATAACCTCACACTGGGCTGGCCAACAGGAGAGGTTACACAGAAATGAATGGCTGGAGAGCAGCGACTTCAGGCCTAGCAGTGAAGGCAGTGCCCCACCAGCAGCAGTGCAGAAATATGGATAACAATACCATACAAAAGATTGGGATCTTTCCATGGGCTTTAGTGGGCATTAAGTCAGTTCCTATATTTCCAAATTAATTTCAGGTCCTGATCCAGCAATTTGAAACCACTATGAATCTGTGCCAACATAAAGAACAAGGTTCCCTTTGGAAAAATTAAGTCACTGGACTAAGACTGTAGGCACTGCTTCTTAAATCCTGCCATGTTTAATAGCAATAGTTATCTATCCCAGTGAATAGTTTCTGTGACTCCACTTACACTTGAGTGTATTTATCATCCATTGTAGCATTATGTTGAGTACAGTAGATTCACAAACACTTTGGAAATGGAGATTGTTCATAATGTTAAAACATTTGTGACTCTGAACAAACCATTATGATTCTTTCAGGACTTTACCATTGAACGTTGACTTAATATAGCTTTGAAACTTTACTATGCAGAAGCAAAACACTGCTTTTAACCATCTTAATTTAAATAAAACAAGCACCGGAACAGTTTCTTTACCTTGTCAAATCTTTTTTTAATAAACTTTCCCTTTATATTTAAGAAGTTTATACTTAACATAGTATTGTATTGTCTTTGCCTTTTTAAAGGTCTCTGCTGCTGCCTGTTATATACTTACAATGGCAAATGAGGTGTGTGGTTATTTGGTCTGTTTGTAACTGTAGGGTTCTACTGTAAGTTGGAATAAATGGCTAGTGTTTAATTCATTGTTAGAACACAATTTGATTTTTGGTGTGCAAATGAAGGAAAAAGAAGCCTCTATTTTCATTTCTTTATATCCCAGGCACATTCCACTTTGGGGGCATTACTAGTAAGAGTTTGAAGAACAGACAGATTTCTCTCACAGAATTTGGTCATTGGCTAACAACAGGCAATACTCTTAACAGCTGGTTCCTGCTACTTGTTACCCTTATCAGGGACAGTATTAAACCATATCTCAACTTCCACATTTGGAAGTTACCTCTAACCTTGGCTGGCATATACTTTAGACATCTAATCTTTCATCCTGAGCCACAAACTTTTGCTTAAGATTCCTTCCTTTGAACACCTCAGCTTGCTCTGACCCTTAATTAAATCTTAAATTATTTTTAGGTAGATAACATTAACAGTAAGTCTGACTCACCTTTATTGCAAAGTCATAGCTGCTTTGATTGAGGATTTGCAGTTCTTTGTTTTAGTTATGAGAAGTCCCAGGAAAAAAATAAATAAAGCCTCATTTACTAAGATACACAAATATGGCTTAAAGAGTCTAACTCTGAACAAACAGTTTTGCCTTTGGGTTTTAGTACCTAAACAAATTACCCAACACAAAACTGGAGCTGCTAGGGCTGTCCCTGCACTAAACATTTCCACTAGCTTGATATTCTTGTTCGATGGTGAAATATACAAATTAGTTAAAAAACAAAACTGAACATTTTCTTGGATTATACATCTCCAAAGGTATTTCTGAGAAATAACTTGTCCCCAAATAAATCCCACTAGAAAGATAAAAAGCCACTCTTGATGGATTGTCAGCAGGATAGAAATTAATATTAGCATCTATTCTTGTGATCTTGATTGACAAAAAACAGCTGCAAAATTTCTAATGTGATACATTTTTTTAACTTAAAAGTTTTCTATTTAAAGTTAATACCAATGATTCAAACTGAGAGAGTCAAGAAACACCCAGCGAAGTGGCTGAAAGATAAAAGATAGATGGTAGCAAATACAAGATAAGAGCAATACTAATCAAATAAAGAGGATATTTAACAGTAAATAATGGAGAAGTCTATAATAGGATACAGAAAGACTCTGAACATTTAAAAGATGAATAGATGACAAAGACAGTTCAATGCAAATAAATGTATCATAATGATGACTTTGAGTCTATTACATAGCTCTGTGCGTAATAAAAATAAGAAATATTAAAGACTAAGCAGTCAAGACTTGCCTGCATGCATCACTTGTGAATAATGGGGAACAGTAACATAAAAGACAAATTGCAATACATTTGATGAGTCTTTTCACACAAGTCTAGGAGTTTTATGGAATATGATGAATGAAAAAGTGCTGCAGAAGAACTGAAAGAGACAAAGGCAAACCTGAATGTCATAACAATTAGAGAAAACTTTTAAGCATTCATTAAAGATTAGCCAGTAGTAGTTGGAAAAAAAGAATCCAGATTCTGTATCACAGAAAGATAAAATAGATGGTTACAATCAAATTTTAATACTGTATGGTGTTTAGCCTCAGTGATTTGTATTTATTTGCCTTATCATGGCACCAAAAAGACAACTTGAAAGCAGAAAATAAGCTCTCAAACCTTCACCTGACAACACGTGCACGGAATGCTGTATGAGCATGGAGCCTAAATGAAGTCAATGGGGGCTCCATGCAAGTGCAATCTGCCAACGTTTCAACTTGCAAAATTGAGGCCTGACACATTAATGTCCATGTCTGCCATATATTGCACACATTCAAAATGGCATTAAAAGAACATTATAGTTGCCAAATCACACACTCAAAGTTAGGAAATACCGCAATTAAAGTTGCCCATGGAATCTTAATTGGGCACCTTTGAATTATGCATTATTATACCCTCTGTAATTACACAATCCTAGTTTGTTTTTCCATGGGATCCCTGCCTGATTCAGTGCACAGGAGGGATATTGCTCTGGGAATGAATCAGGGCTGTTTAATGTAGGTAGCAGTTTTCTTGCCCAGCCAGTATTAATTGGTCTCACTCAACCCTTGGGCTCCATATCCTAGTA
The DNA here is from genome assembly GCA_019425775.1 of Rafetus swinhoei. Taxonomy (NCBI): domain Eukaryota; kingdom Metazoa; phylum Chordata; order Testudines; family Trionychidae; genus Rafetus; species Rafetus swinhoei. The sequence continues at coordinate 179,239,179 of CM033437.1, read as the reverse complement.
CCAGTCTCTTTACTCCTCTAGGCTTCTGATTTCAATCTTCCCACTAGGCCCCAGTCTCCCCTTCCTCCAAATGGCTTCTAGAACCTCTCTGCCACTGCTCCCTCTCTCTAGCTCTGAGTCCTAGTATCCCCCATCACAATTTACTCCCTCCACACAGGTCCCTTTCTATTCACCCCTCTCGTCCTCCCTCAGCCAAGTCTCATTCTTTTCCCCTCTGCATTTGAGTCAGGCTCACAGCAGCCTTAGCCTCTGCAGCCCAGGGCTGAAGAATACTCAACACTGATAGAAACTTCAGAATTTAGCTAGAAAACTGTTCAACAAATTTTTACTGAGTATGTATGACCTGAGGTTTTTCAAAGGCTTATAACTTGGTCAGATGTGGATGTTTCTTCATAGGGACAGCAAAAGGCAGAACAGTGACATGAAAACATCACCCTCCTTCTGCCAAGTGTCAAGCCTTTGTTCCAAAGCATGAAGGTATAGAGAGTCTCATTGAAAGAGCTGTAAAAGAATTAATATGGTCAAAACATTTTTTCACTATCTTTGTTTTAGAAAATGCTGAACCATGATTTTTTTTTGAAACTTAAAAAAAAATCTAATGAAACATGGGACATTTTAGATTGAACTTCCAATATTTGGTGCAGTCTAAACTTCATGAGAAGTGTGAGGGTACCTTTACTATAGGAAGTGCTTCCAGATGTATTTATCATACCATTCATCTTACTTTGGACCAGGTTTTGCCACGCTTATTCAGGTTAAGTAATATTTTATACCAAGGATAGTACACTAAATGTGAATTAAAGTGAAAAAACTTGCCCCTTTATGGAAGCTAATGAACAATTTACTTTATACGTGGATCAGAAGCAGATTCTGATATTCTTTGTAGTGATACATTTTACAGCAGTTAGAGTTTAAAATCCATGAGCACTATGGGTCAAGAGAACAGCACATATGAAAGTCTTTACCATTGTCAATATTTTCTCTGTCCCTCTACATTTTGAATTCAAACAGCAGATTTTCTGTAAACTAATAATTCATTTTAATCTTAGTATTTTCTCATTTATGACATACACTTGACATATACAAATAGAGGCTAGACAAGAATAGAAAGACATCCTGCAACACCATTTCTATGCAATCATGTAAATACCCTTGCTAGAATTAATACTTTTTTGTCTTTAAGATTCAAATCATGTCATTTTGGCATCACTTGTTACCTGTTCATGCTTCTTTCTTATGGACTCGGGAGTTGAAGCTACAAAGTCACAACAACTGCAAATTGTATTTATGATTGCTTCCCTTATTTTCAAAAGTAGTTTTATTTGTTGAACCTGGGGATGGAGATTTTGTTACCTGATAAGTACCTGCATATATCTGAAACTTGACATTGAAACTGATTCCAAAATGATCATATCGAAGAAGCAAATTATCTAATTATTATTCATAGGTAGTGTAGGTAGGGACACTGTTTCTAATATGTTTCTGAACATATTTGTAGATAGGCTTCTTTTTCCAAGTTGCTTGTCAGATGCACAGTAGATTATTGTTCCAGTTAATTGGAGCCTTCTATATTTTGATGTTTTGACAAATCATTTTAATGTTACTGTGACAGATGTCTCATATAATTACTGGATCTCTCCATAACCAGGAATTCTTTAGAGGTTCTCTATATTGACTATTTCACCACCACCAATTTGCATAATTTAGATGGCATGGACACTCCTGCTATTCACTCCCACACAATGTAGTACCGGTATATCCTGCGAACAAGCCAAATAGGGATGTTTATCTCCTTTGATTCCCCAGATATGATTCAGACTCTACTGTTCTTATTCCAGGTCAGGGGACTCCTTTTCAGCCTTTATGATATAGAAAACTTTCAAGAAAAGCAGATCTCATAAGACTTTGGCCTAAGAACATTTTCTGGAGTCATTGAATCCAAATTCAAACAAAACTTGAGCCTGAATCAGCCTTAAACCCTAACAACAGTCAAAACCCAATCCTCACTTGATTAAATTGTGGTGAGTTAGGGAGAGTGCATGTGCAGCCAAAACAGATGCGGCTACCAAAAATCTCTCATCCTTGGAATAGAGATGCAAAGATTTCTAGAGTGGAGCACCCTTAGGCCAGGTCTACACTAGGGGAGAAAGTCAACCTAAGATATGCAACTCCAGCTACATGAATAGCATAGCTGAATTCAACGTACATTAGGTCGAATTTCTGGGGTGTCTGCAGGAGGTTGATGGGAGAAACTTTCCTATCAATGTCCCTTAATCCTTACAAGCCAATGGAGTACCGGAGTCTATAGGGGCACAATCAGTGATCGATTTAGTGGGTCTTTACTAGACCCACTAAATTGAACCCCGAGAGATTGATCTCCACATCATCGATCTCCTGGTACGTGGAGACAAGCCCTTAGGGACACTTCTCAAAGCAGCAGCCCTGGCTAAGGAGTGGTTCAGAGCCACCTTCCTGTCCCAGGAGGTGCACTAATAGAGCCTGACTGGTGCTGCTTCCTGCACATAGCAAATATGCACATATGTGCACTTTGTATCAACCAGGCCCAATAGCATCACACTCAGGATGATGCAGAGGTGGGACAGAGTCATGGTCCTGAGACTTTCCTGGCCTCCTGCAGTAGCTCTTTGCAAATCCCTTCAGTCTTCCTAAGCCAAGCAAGGCCAAATTTTATGCTCTATAAATTAACACTAAGTTCTGATTCTTCTTAATTGTGACCCTGAGCCAGAAGGATTAAGCAATTAGCAGGCTAAATGACCCAAATTCAACATTTAAAGAAATATTAGTAAGGTATGTAAATGGTAAGTAGGTCCCTTCCTTATAATTAGTTAACAAAGCCATGTTAGCCAGATAAGAGCTTTGAAATTTAGACTTGGATTGTTAAAGAATTAGAAGATAGTGATTGTATTTGCTGATGTTTATCTATACCCTGTTAGAGGTGAGCAATGTAACTAGATGGTTCCTGTCTGTAACTATTTCTATTGGTTCAGAGATCAAAAGGAATATTAACATTTAGAGGAAACTGGGTATAATAATATAATTGTCAATATTTCTCTTTGAGGTTTGTACTAAATGATCTATGAATTGCTTAATGGATAATTACCTTATGCTGATGCATGGAACTAATTACTTGTGTATATCATAGGAAATAGGAGGTTTATTTCAAAGCCGCAGTCTATTACCTGTTCTTCATTCAAGGAATGCCTATTCTGTTTTCATGCTTTGAGCCCTGTATGGATACAAAATTGGTATCTGTATCCACATTCTCATCTGCAAAAATAATCCATGGATATCCACATCCAAATCCACACATGCAGATACTTGCAGGTATTAAATGGATATCCACAAATTTGCAGGGTTCTAGATACAAAATGCGTATCCACCTCTGTTTCTGCAAAAATGAGTTGTGAATATCCACATCTATATCTGTGGATGCAAATAGCTGTGGCTATAAGTGGTAGATTTGCAGGACTCTAGTCACGCAGGCAAGAAGCCATATTAGCCTGCAACGGAACTATAAAAGAACTCTAGGAACTGATCCTGTCATTTCAGATCTGCTTAAACTTGGTCAGGGGATGCTTGTGTCACAAGAGTGAGGTCTCCATTGCAAGTCTGAATTACCCTGTTATTTCTCATGGAAGAATTTGAACAAACTCTATCCATGGACTACCTATGTGGACTGCAACCTGAAGAACCGGTTCTGAAACAAATATTTTGCAACTCAGCAGCTCACCATCTCTGCTATGAAATTGACCTAAAAAATGTATACATATCTAAATGTATATGGATTTTGTAACCACACTACTTGCTCTCTTTTCTTTTTTAATAAATCTTAATTTAATTAATAAGAATTGTCTGTAGGAATGTATTTGGGTAAGATCTTAAATATTAATTGACCTGGCGCATAATGTGTCTGATCCCTTGGGACTGGTAGAACTTTTTTTATGATGAACAAATTTTCAGTAATCTTCCTCATATTTGACTTGGCTGTCTGGATGGGAGCCCAAGGTTGGGTTGCTTTAAGGGAGTTGTGTTTTTGTCTTCTGGGTAACCAGTCAGCTCCTGTAGAAGTTGTTTTGTTGCTGGCTTGGTGAATCTAATATAAATATAGAATAAATATTCTAATATAAATATTAGAATAAACACCAGTGTGGGGGATTGTCATTCATTGCTATTTTCCCTGATAAAGCAATTCCAGTGTGGCCCCTCTAGTGACAACAGTCACACTTATAAGGGAAGGTTTTTTTCTTGTTTTTATATTGTGTCTTAAAAAAGAAAACTTTCCGAGTAAAATAAAGTTTCAGGGCAGCACCACACACTGACAACATCATTTTTAATATCATCAATAGCTAATGAGATTGTAATCTTCAAAATTCATGACACTCAGTAAACAGCCGATGGTTAAGAACTTTATCTGAATCTTTGGGCTGATGTAGCATTCCCAAAGAGCCTGGTATTTTCTGCCCTTACATTATTCTGAATAAGAAATAGCTAGTGAAAATCAAAGGTTCTGGGTTTTTTTGGAGGCAGGAGAAGTGGGGAATGGTTGGAGATATACCTATCTCACAGAGCTGGAAAGGGCCTTGAAAGGTCATTGAGTCCAGTCCCCTGCCCTCATGGCAGGACCAAGTACCATCCCTGACAGATTTGCCTCAGATCCCTAAATGGCCCCCTAAGAATTAAACTCCCAACTGTGGATTTAGCAACCCAATGCTCAAACCACTGAGCTATCCCTCCCCTGAAAGGCCAGCTAAAGTCCTCAGAATATTTGAAATTAAAAGGGATCAAAGCAATAACATCAGAGAGAGTTGTATATGACAGATAACAGCATGCATTTATATAACACCTTTCATCCCCCAGGATCCTAAATAACTTTATAAACTGAAATATGTATACAACCCAGGCCAGTTGATGTGGGGAGAGAATTGGAAATGCTGCCTTCCCATTCCTTCTCCAACTGCATTTCCTTATCAGCCAATCAAGCCTACAGTTACATATATAGCAAAACCGCCATCTGTCTTGCTGAAGCAATGCTCTGTGTACACTGGTGCCCTGACATCTATGCACAGACCATCCTACCTTGTACACAGCACTACCAACCACAAACCTGCAAAAACAACGAGTCAGACCCTAGCCAAAATCACAACATTAATCATGTATAATGATACATCTAAGGTTGTATCCTGCTTGCCTTCTGGTTTATGAGACTGGAGTATGCACTCAGGTCATGTATTCAAGCAAATATGAGGGCTTGAAACTGAAAAGAATGTAAGAAAGCTGAGATTCTCATACAATCACATGAATCTGAGAATTGGGGTTTAAAGAAAAACACCAAATACTGAAAGCCTGGCATTGAAATTGCAAGTGTTGGACAATGCCCTAGATCAGCATCTCAGAAATCTTCTTTGTCTCCTTGCTATTCTATTCTACCCCAGTCTAGTGTCTCTAACCTATTCCTTACCCAGGACTGGATTAATTCTTCTGGCAGCCGGGGACTATTAGATTTTGTGGGCCCCGTAGGCTCCAGGATGGAGCCAAAAAGGAATTGGGCTTGAGGAAAGTGGCAAGGGAACAGATCTATACTAGGTTTGCGGCGCTGGGGGTGGGTATTAGAGAGAACCAATCTAAAACAGACATGTGAGTAATTCAGGGTAGATACAGAGCCTGGTGTTGAAGAAATCTGTTTGGAAAGGTTTATAGTAGGTTAGGGATATTAGGTGGGGTCATTTTGGAACAAATAGGAGGTAAAAGATAGACAGTGCTGTAGGCAGAGTAAAGTGGCTGAATCTATTGGTCCCTCTCCTTGTGCGTATGTGATGGAATATTATATCATGGGTGAAGGAAGCCATTAAGTTCAGAAGAAGGAAGCAGTAGAGAGATCTGGAATGTGCTGGAAGGAATCAGGAGGGTAGGGTTTCTCAATTGAAGCAGGGATGGTCAGATAGTGGAAACTTGGTGAAGGAGCCAGGATTGCAGAGGGAAGGTTTTCTGGGAGATACTTTTGGAAAAATGTTCAATTGACTGAGGATGGAAGGAGCAAGAGTAGTTTAGAGCTAGGGGGAGCAGATTGCTGGTTGAACCCAGCATTTTTAATCGGGGAGTAGGAGACCAGTTTGGGTGTAGGTGATGGGAGTTTTATTGTGAAAGGAATCCTGGATGGTATAATGAAGGTTGCAGAGAGGCATGATCTGATAGGGGTGATTAAAAATATGTGTCTAAGGCTGACAATTATATGGATTTGGTTACAGTAATTTGTGCAGGACTGAAACGTAGGACCAATGACTTTGTATGAGTGGATGAATGAAGAAGAAACACTGCAAGGAGGCAAGAATAAATAAATGTTGAGGCATCCAGAGATCCTCTCATAGAAATGTTATGTCAAATATAATTTCCTGCATTTTAGTAGGTTCGAAAGCATTAAATAAATTTTCTTCTTCATTCATCCACTCATACAAAATCATTGATCCATTTTCTGCTTCGCTAGCTACAGTCTCATTCAAACTTTACATCTAAGAATCAATTCACACACCAGGAAAGTACAGCTAGCCCTTGGGGGAAGCATGAAAGCTGTTATGTAGAACCCAGAAACACTACATAACAGTTTCAGACATGAAATAGAGAACAATTATGGATTTAATCAACACTGAAGTAAGAATTTAATGAGGCAAATGCAATTACCCATGCCTGAAATGTAGGGCTAGATTTTGCCACTCTTACATTGAATAGTGTCTTACTTCTTGAGTAATTCCACTGTGTTTAGTATGAATTAGGGGGCAAAAATATGGTCCCTGAATGAGCATAAACTTTCAGAAACATGGTTTTGCACATCAGGCATAGATGCATCTTCAGTTACTGGTCCTTGTTATCGCAGAAGAATATAAGTTCAGTTACTTAGTTTCTATCACAGAAGAATATAAGTTCAGTATCAAAACAGGAGCTATGTTCTGAATTAATTGTTCTTGTTTCTTTTAAAACAGACAATAACCGTGCAAACCTTTATTCACATTCACAGCTTTATATGATGGCAATGGGATTACTCATGAGAAAAATGTGTGCATATATTTGGGCCATTCGTTACTGTGCTCCTGACTCGGAACAAGGTTAACAGTTCACTATAAAATTGAGATCAAAGCAGCACAGCTACTGACCAGGTGACCCTGTATTGGAAGACTGTAGAACTGAATGGGTTAATGCTTATACACAAAGTGATGATAACTAGCTGGATGTTAGGCTAAGTTAAGTGTTATTTTTTCCATTAGTGCTTTTGGCAATAACCTGCTTAACTGCTTGTGCATAATTATCAGCTACTGTAATATTCTGACAAGCTGTCAGGATTCAGGGACTTTAAAAGCTGATAATGTATAAAACATTCCACTGGCATATTGATATTTATAAAATGTTCTTGCACGCTGACAGATTAAAATCTAATTTAAGAAAGATAGATCCAGAATACATCAGGGTTATTTTTTGTAAGGACGCAGAGCCTCTGTGTTAGGCACTATTCAACGCTTGTTAAAAGCCAGTTTACACATATTTTAAGGGTGTCAGCTTAGAGAGAGAAGAATTTTGAAGATCCCAATCCTGCAAGCTGCTGAGACTTAAGGCAGTTGAGGGTACGTAGCAACCTTCATAAGGTGCATAGCCACTTGCATAATCAGTTCCTTTGAAATGAGGTTTAAATAATAGCAATGAGAAGATTTAATATTTGAGTGAAAAATGTAGGCTGAAGTAAATCATGCATGCTCTTAGTTGGGATCTCTACTATAATATGAACAATAGTAAAAAAACCCAAAAAACCTTTGTGACAGTGAGATCTAGTCCGTTGTACAATAATATCCTAAATCTACAACCCCATTTCTTGAAAGCTTTAAATTTCTACGACAGGACACTAAAGGGGAATCAAACTAATCCTGTATTTGAAACAATATATAATGGTTGATCTAATAAATCTTTTCCATCTCTAATTTTTATGATTCTATAACCAAAGTCAGATATTGCAAGAGTAAAGACTGACAGAACAAAGAGACATGCATTTGTATGAATCAAAGAAGTTCTCCCCATGCCTATTAGCCATCTATCCACATTTGAGATGGAGAAGTCTCCTTTGTCTTGGTACTTGTGTATCAGTGAGACTTGCTTTCACCAGTCAGGACAATTTGATGACGTCAGAAATAAGGTATTAGTATCTGGGTATCCTGTAGGACAGTCAAAGTAGAATAGTTTGCTGAAAACCCCCTGCAAAGCTCCAACAACCTGGTAATATTAAAACATATCTACGTAGGTGGGAGGAACAGTGTGGATTTTTTAAAATTTGCTGGCAATTTGTGAAAAAAAGCCTATAAGCAAATCAAAAGTAACAAAAAGTCATTTGGGTCAAACATATGAATTCACAAATCATTTGACATCACTGACACTGCATTTTTTGTTGTCCGAAACAAAAAGTTGTCTGAAAAACTGTGCTCAGCCCTATACATCAGCAGTAACTGAATTGTACATTAAATTCTGCTTACTCTTGCATGTTTTTTCAAGCTTCTGAGACACAATAACCACACTGCTATTAGTGAAATAGCTCAAGCCCCACTACAGCAAGTCTATCTGGTCTTGGAAACTCTTTTCCAGGTGTAGTATAGACATACTTCCAGGGCCCTGACCCAGCAGAGCTGATGCAGTCCCACTGCTGAAAAGATGTCAGTATTTGGCATACACCCTCTGCAAGCTATGGAGCAATAAAATAAAGGCTCCTGTTAGCATCACTGACTTTTGGGAGAGTGGAAGAGCAGTGATAGCTACTAGCAATTTTTCAGTGAAAAAGTAGCAGTGAAAAAGTAGTAGCAATTTTTCACCATGTAAAAAGTACAATGGCCACAGTTCTGCTATCACAGGTAACCCTGGCAGGATTCCCCAGACCTTGAAATACCCCCTAAATGCACAGGCCTATATCAACCACTGAGTGTAGATTTCCTTAACTTATGTAATAAGTGAAGAGAGTTATATCAGAGGTTTAAGACTGGAAACAGCATCATATTTCCCCCCCTCCCACTCTTTCCTTCAGTTTCAATGCTTATCTACTTGAGCTTAGACTTAACCACTTCCCTTACCATCAAACAACAAAGTGCTTTTTAATGTGCTTCGTCAACACACAATCTCCTACATTTGTTCAGCATTGCATCCACAGTCATGTGAATAAAATCATAGGCTGCAGAATTTGAGAAGTGACAGCCTCATGTCTTCAGCTATCTTAGATCTTCATAACAATTTTCATTTCCACTAGCTGTGTGCCACCTAGCAAAACTGAAATTTGCATAACAAGGGCCCTAGCTGACTTCATGGTCTTTATCATGTCTTCAGCCTTTTTTCCTTCTGAGTTTATAGGAAGCTCTGCTTGGGGCAGGATTTTGTTTTTGTATAATTAATTCTGTTTATGTTGGAAGAGCTTTATCAAAAAGGACTGTATAATGAGTTTCCCTATATTTCATTTCCATTTTGATAGTTCATATATCAAATCACTATACACAATAAATACAGATGCTAAAGGAATTTCAGCACACTCAACTTCTGGTTTGTATGTGTATTACTGAGACATCTAAAATATATAAACAATTGCAATCCCCTCTCCAACAAATGATGGGTAATACAGCAAAGACCCAAAGGAGCCAAAGTTCAGAATGTCTGTTCATGCTTTGCTGAATCCATCTGTGTTAAGTCAAATAGTCTGTGTCATTTCAAAGAACACTCATCTCTAAGCAAACAGCTAGAAAAATATGTTTTCAATAAAGTGAATAAAATGTGCTAGGCAATGGCTTTTGGTTCTCAGGTAGAGACAGACCTTAATGTGTAGCTTTTATTACCTTGCCAGTGCATTCTGTCAGCCTACATTTCACTTACAGAAAGTGTGCAGCCTTAATGTAAGCATCCGTGAAATAGTATCTTGTTCAAAAAAAAAAGATCTCAGAAAGGAATATCTGTTCTGTAAATGTATACTTCTATTACCTTTTGAGTTATCAGGACTATTCAGAAATACATTATTTTTGATTCAGATGGGCTGGATGTTCAAATTCTAATTTAAGGATCACCACAGATTAAAATGATGTAAAGACACTGAGCAACCTACACAACTTCTGTTGTGCCGAAAAGGCCAGATTTTCAAAAGAACTCTACACCCAATAGCTTCTGGCTAAAAATATACTCTTGCAAGGCCAACCTGGTGACCCACAAAAATAAATACTGAATTAGACACCTGGCTTCAATTCTTTGTCCCAGGCCTGGGAAAATGGGATGATTAAAATAATACTTTTCAAAATATAACAAACTCAGCCTTTGTTGAAATTCTGGCATGTTTGACTAATTCTTATACTCCTAGAATTGTATGCTTTTCTGGGTAATCAGCAGGGACTGAAACAGGAGGTATCAGAATACTATGATAAGGGCTCTTGTGTTAATTCCCTGCTGTACCCAGGAGGAGAAGCGTCTGTAATCTCACAAGGAAACCTGATCAATTTTACAGACTCAAGAGGGCTAGAAAAGCCCCTAAGCTTTTGGTTCCTTATCTGGAGGAAACTCAAGTTCTGAAATTTTGAAGGTTCACCCATCACTTGTTTCAGGAGTCCTTGGGCTGGAAAAATCTTAGGCAATGCAGTCAGCTTTTGAAAGTGAGGGGAAAGTGTGACTTGAATCACTCTGCAGAAACTGTTTTTAGGATGATTTGGAAAAACAACCAATGGACTGGCAATGAGTTGGAGGATGAGATCCTCTATGAAATGGAAAATAGCAAGGAAAACAATCTTCACTGATCCCAAATGAGCATAGCATTCCTCTTTAAAAAAAAAAAAAAAAGAGAGAAAAGAAAAGTAACCATATTTGTATGTCAGAAGGCTCTTTCTAATCATAGGACCATAACAATGGTCAAAGGTTCATCTAACCCAGAATGACCAAAGGTCGATCTAACCTAGTATCCTGTCTTCTGACAGTGGCCAATGCTAGGCACCCTGGAGGGAGTGAACTGAACAGGTAATCATGAGGTGATCCCACCCCTGTCGCCCACTCCCAGCCTCTGACAAACAGAGGCTAGGGACACCATTCCTACCCATCCTGGCTAATAGCCACTGATGGACCTAACCTCCATGAATCCACCAAGATGCCTATCCTTGAAACAGGTTCATTCCCATTTAACAATGAAGATCAACATATTTAATTTTTTTTAAAGCAGCAAGTATTTTATCAAGCCGGGAGGGTATTCTAGCTGTTCCCAGTACAAGAACTGCAGCTAATGAAATGGAACGATCACAGTGAGGGCCCTGCATTAGGGCTTCTGTTATTGCTGCTGAATCTGAGGCAAAACCAAGGCCAGGGGATTCATTATGCTGCAGTGAGAAGGGAAAAGAAAGAAAGGACGTGGGCGTGGGACTAAGTGCAAAAACATCACCGAATGCTTGATCCTTTTTTTCTACGAGCCTGAGTAAGAACAAAAGAGAAAGGAAGGCATGAATTAAACAATATAACATTCTTAGCACAAATCCTGCAAACACAGATAATTATAGATTTGATATATTTCTCCAGCCTGCAATTTTTGGTAGTTTTATTATTTTAAAGCATAATACATCATCAGATACTTTCCACATTATAGTCATTTAACATCTCCAAATTACAGTCTGCAGGCCTGAATTTGGGATTTGGTCTAAGTAGCAGAGTAGCAACTACAGGAAATGTTGTGATGGATGTCAAGTATTGCAAGGTTCTTATTGCTGAACTAGACAGCACAAAGAAAGATGTTGTTACAGTTCTAAAACTTTAATCTACCCACCTCCTATTGTCTGGAAGTGAAGAACTCATTCAGTCTCCATTGAATATGCATGTTAATAACAGGATCAGAGGGTCTTTTTTTTTAACAGTAACAAAGCCATCGTGCCAGCTGGATGGCAGGTTAGTGACTTTCTCAGAAATACAGAGGAGTTTGCCAGAGATTCATGCTCTGTGCTTTTGGAAGCCCCGTGGCAGTCACCGCAGCTGACTTATGGTTGGGAGGGATCTGGGGGATTATAGGGACCTGGCACAGGGCAACAGCAGAGGCCGCCTCCCCCCCTGCCCCCCAAAGCATTCACTGTGGTGGTAGGAGGCTCTGTGCCACCCTCCTGACCCACTGCACTCGGGTTGCCTGTGGTGGTGGAAAGCAAAACATCCCAACCCCAGGGCATTCCACTTTCCACCACTGCAGAGAAGTGGGATGCAGTAGGTTGGGATACGTGGCGGGGTGGAGTGGAGCAGGCTGCTTGGTTGCACCAACTCCTGCCAACCACGTGGTGAGTGGGGGGCACCCCTGGTGCTGCTGTGGTAGGCCCCTATAATCTCCGGGCAGCATGGAGTGGAGCAGGGGTGGGGCTTGGGAAAGGGGGAGCAGGTGCAAGACCTGTGTGGGGAGGGAATTGCCCTGAGCACTAGTCCTGGGGCACTGGGAAGGGGAGGACTGTCATGCCCCTGTGCCCCTCTTGGTATGGCCTTGTCTGCAGCCACCTGTAGGACTCCTCAGGCTCACAGATAAAGCATTTCCTTACTTATTGTTGTGAATGGACACAGGCAAGTGTTTATGTACTCGAAGACACGCCAAAATTTTGTTTTGGGTCAAATTCTCCATTGGCTCTGCACTGAAGTCAGTGGTGTCATGTTAACAAAGAATTTAGTAACAGTTGTTTTGCCACAATTTTCCAAGGCCAAATTTCCTCAGCTTTCCATGAAAAGGTAAATAAACATATGGGTCAGACATTTTAGGATGCCAGTTGGAACAAAAGGAAAGCAAAGCCTTCCTTTCCGGAGGAGGTGGGCCTGGGAAGAAGTGATTATTTATTTCTCCATGAACACTACTTGCTTTCCCTTGTGTTCCATCTTATCTTTAAAACAGGATTTATTTCTATATCCTGTAGAGTTGTTCCAGTTAGTGCTGTGCCAATGAATGACGAGAGTGAGGGCTGTGTTGTATAAAATGTTACCGGCGGCATCCTTCAATCCCAAAGGATCCCAGGGTGCCTCATAAACTGCATAGGCGCAGTACCCCTGAACTGCCGTCACATCTGCGGTGTGAGAACAGATGTCATGTGGGCACTTGACACATAGAAAACAGATGGGTGAGAAATGTTTGGTCAAGCACACACACTTGTTTCTGCACAACTGACCATGCCATGGCACTTTATGTAAACTTCACAAAGAGCTCTCACCCAGCAAAGCTCTGACCATAGGTTACATGCAACCAAGAAGAACTGAGGCAGCCCTATGGTTTCAGAGACTTTGGGTATTTCAGACTTAAGGGGCAGGCTAATAAACCAGCTCCTTCAAAACCACTTTTGTTTGAGTCCGTATACTGAGCACTCCTTGTCAGACACGTCAGCAGGACCTACATCAGCCACCCAGGCGAGTGAGTGGGCCACATGTGTGGCCCACCTTTATTTCAGTAGGCCGCAAGACTGTCGTAATTAAGATGAAACAAAATACAGGACTATGTAGCACTTTAAAGACTAACAAGATGGTTTATTAGATGATGCGCTTTCGTGGGCCAGACCCACTTCCTCAGATCAAATAGTGGAAGAAAATAGTCACAACCGTATATACCAAAGGATACAATTAAAAAAAATGAACACATATGAAAAGGACAAATCACATTTCAGAACAGAACGGGGATGCGGGGGGGGGGCGGGGGAAAAGGTAAATGTCTGTGAGCTAATGGTATTAGAGGTGATAATTGGGATAAATTGGGATAATTGGGATAAATCTTCCCCAATTATCACCTCTGTGAGCTAATGGTATTAGAGGTGTTAGAGGTATTAGAGGTAATACCATTAGCTCACAGACATTTACCTTCCGCCCCTCCTCCCCGCATCCCTCTTCTGTTCTGAAATGTGATTTGTCCTTTTCATATGTGTTCATTTTTTTAAATTGTATCCTTTGGTATATATGGTTGTGACTATTTTCTTCCACTATTTGATCTGAGGAAGTAGGTCTGGCCCACGAAAGCTCATCATCTAATAAACCATCTTGTTAGTCTTTAAAGTGCTACATAGTCCTGTATTTTGTTTCAGCTACACCAGACTAACACGGCTACATTTCTATCACTATTCTACATGCAGGTAATTAAGATGGTCTCCCAGAATAAGGTAGTTTCACTAAGTGTGCTTGCATACCTAGAATTTGCAGGGAGTGCTGATTGAACCATAGCAGCACTTTGACTGGATGCAGAGAGAGCTCTCAGCTCTGAGTCAGCAATCAGGACACACCTCGCTTCATGTGCCCTTGCCTTATGTGAGTGTTGCTTTAGTAATACTGGAAGGGCAGGGGGGAAACTATGGAGTTGCAAACCAGCAGAAACTGGCAACCCTGCGCATGGACAACCGTAAACAAAATGTCTCATGGGACACACAGAACCCCGATGGGCTGCATGTGGTCCACAGGCCACAGGTTGCCTATCACTGATCTACATGGACAATTTCTCCACTATTTCTCCACTATTGTGGGGGAGTTTCATGCCCCAGCTTGCTGTGAACTAACATGCATGTAGAAAAGTCTTTAGAAATAAGGGATGCAGTGTCCCAGGCAACTACTATCTAGGACCCCTCCTCATGGACCAAAACTCTTGTGTGCCATGCACTGTACTGACAACAAAGATGATCCCTTTCCCAAAGCACTTACAATTGTCCATTTTAAAATTTAGGATTGTATGCCCAACAAACATCCTACCCTTGAGCACTAAGGCAGGAAAAAAAGGATCTAAAGTAGCCAATTAGACCATTCAGATGTATTGGGCTACAATAATTCTGTATAGTTTTGCATTTATTTTACTGATCTACTGTAGCCTCATTTTTATGCATGAAGGGTGTTTGCATAAGAGAAAGTCAGCTAGATGCCTTAAGCCTATTCATGCTTAAATTATATGGGACAGATAACTGTTAAAGACAGTTGTGAAAGTCTGACTAGCAAGGAGTCACAAACAATGGTTGTAAGGCATGCTGTAAGAAAGAGGGAAAAACAGGATTCAGGAGATAGAACAGAGGACAAAAGAATGCCCATACTGGGTCAGACCAAGGGTTCATCTAGGGGCCAGTATCCTGTCTTCTGACAGTAGTCAGTGCTTCAGAGGGAATGAACAGAACAAGTAATCATCATGTGATCCGGTCCCTGTCACCCATTCCCAGATTCTGGAAAAACAGAGGTTAGGGATACCATCCCTTCCCTCCTGACTAATAGCCAGTGATGGAGCTATATTTATCTAGGGTGTTTTCTTTTATATTTTCTTTTTTTCCCTGTCTTGGCCTTCAGAAAGCACCACAGAGGGAAGCAGTGGAATGGTGCCTCTCGGTTAGAGTGACTAGGTATATATATGTCAATATATGTTCTTCCAAGAATGGTATTCAGAATATAATTTCTATATTTGCCAGTCTTTCTTGCTTGGGACTATCAATATCCAGCTAAGGGGTTGGGTGTCCAACAACACAAACTGCTACCATTTTGGGGTTGTACATAGAAATAATTATCCTCTCTAAAAATTCAAATGAGGAAAATGAAATGTCTGGCCCCTGAGCGTCAATGACTGGAGCTAATGAAAGTCAATTTTGTCCAATATCTGCCAGTCATCACCATCATGTGGAGAAATCAGCTTGCAAAGAGAAAGAAAGGCAAGGTGTGGAAGATTTCTGGACATTCAGAATGTCTGATGTGGATGACTGATCACTGCACACAAGAGCAGGAAGAAATTACACATCTTGGAGGAGTGTGAGGAAAGTTGCTTTTAAATTCATCTACAGATTGTCCCAAGTTCAACAAAAGGTAAGGATTTCACCCTTTCCACATCCCAGAGAGTAACAAGTGTTTGTCATTACAAATAGTGGTTAGACTTGACCTGGTAACCTTGAGGTGAAAGGATGTATATCCTTTTACTAATCTGTTGGGCCATTCACTCCCTGTGCTCAGCTATGACAAGGCAGAGAAAGTCTTCATCCCGCCAGATCAGTTTGCACTTAATCTAGTTCTCTAGACACAGAAAGAATTTATCCTGCACCACAAATCAAGTTTCTTTCTTAACAGCATCTTAGGGCTGAGTAAACACCAGGGAAATGTTACACTTACTTATTTTTATTTACTTACTTATTTGATCTATTAGACTCATTAAAAACAAAGCAAAAATTCTGGAAGTCTTAGTTCAAAATAATACAAGAATTTTACATAAATGATTATTTATCCTGGGGAAAGAAACCAATATTTTAAAGACTTACACATATGTCTAACTTTACTCACTCTAAGCATTCCAACAAGAGGACTGCTCACAGCACATGAAGCTAAGCTTGTGCATAGTTTTTCAAAGATCAGAGCATAAAGATATACTTGTTGGGTGCTCATTCTGCCTGTCAATTTGACGCAACATATAGCAAACCAATCACGTCCATTTTTCATCATTGTCAACTGTTGGACAACTAACACCATTGTTTATATGATTACTGAATTTGGACAAAAGACTTTTCTAGGGAGCAAGCTGTTTTGGCCCTATGACATCTTCCCCCCCCCCCTTTTTTTTCCTAAGCCACAATTTTGAATTACAAGTGATGTGGACATACAAAGAATGCAGATTGTTTTAACTTTGTAAGTAGCATTATCTAATGGTTTCAGTGCCTATAGTGAGACATGGGTGCATCCACAGAGCCTGATCATCTAGCAAAACCAACCCCCCCCCCCCCCGACCCTCAACAAACCAAAACAAAAATCCCCTGTTTTTTCAGATTTCTTTCTGGGATAATTTCATTAAAAATGCTGAAATATTTAAAGGCATCCTGGAAACATGTAATTAAAAACTATACAACTCAAAATGTAGAAAATACTAAATATAAGAGATTCAGGTGTCAATTTCTTTCTTTAGAAACATTAAGATGTTATTGGCAGATGCAAGCACAAATCATAAGCACATTACTGTTAATAACAAAACTCTCTATAAAGTACAATAGTTCCAGTGAATGTCAGAACACATCTGCTCTATTTAAAAATTAACTATATCATTAAAGTTATATTACTAGTTAATTTCTGAAAATGTTTAATTATTAGTGAGGTAACTTTTCAGTATCCAGAAAAGGATAAGTGGTATTGTGCTTCTATGCTTGGATCTTCCTTTTCTAGATACTTTACATTTTAAGAGGTTTGTATTTTCAATTATTGTGGCGATACAAGAATAACATCCCCCCCCTTTGTTATAAATGCAAAGTCACCAAACTTTGTGTCAACTCAAATGAACCCAATTTTGCCAACCCTAAGCATCTTTAAATAGTTTTCTTTCTTTAAAGGAGGGACATCAATGAAACTATGTTCCACTTACAAAAACAGTAAGCCCAGAATATTTGTTCAAAATGACTTTGCATTTAATTATATCCACTGGCCCCTCCCCCTCCTGCTCCTCAGATGCTTCTTTTAGTACTTAAACTCATCTAGTGCAAACTGGTGACTTTTAATTTAAAAATGATCAACAATTAAGATGTTCTGACTTTAGCACTCCTACCCTTTAAAAAATGTTTTTAGATTTACATTGTGTGAGTTTTTGCTTATTATTCCTGCCTATAATTTGAGCTGAGCATTTTCAGTCTGTATAGGCTAAAGCAGAAACATTAGAGGCAAGAACTCAAGGGGTTCTGCATGAATTGTGCAGTTTTTTGAAGACTTCTAGCATATCAGTAGAGGCAGAATGACAGCTACATAAAACCAAAGCAGTTTTAATACAAAGCAATCAAACAAACATCTTCCTTTTCAGAGCTAGTCAGGTACTAATGCAACTTAAGAACTTGTACAAATATATTCACATGGTTAATTGCCTTATTTAACAAAGGGTAAACCGACAATACTTGTACCTGACAGCTCTAGGTGGATTAAATGTTTATCATTCAAACCAGAGTTATAACATGAAACCAAAACACAGGCATGGACATAAGAGAAGAGATAGTGAGGAAAAGTCCTTCTTAATTATGTTGTGGACGTTTTCTCTAATAGATTGTTCTCTTAATTCAACCAATCTGCCATTCTGCTCTAGGAATCAACCACAGCCACACACAGCACAGTGCTTATCTAGTGTACAGATGCACCTGCTTGCATACTTTAGTTATCCAACAATCGACTGTGGCAGAAGATGCATAGGGAGAAGGAAAATAATTATTTTTCATGGACAGAAGACAGTCTACATACTGTTAATGATGACTGTGGTGTGAGGTCAGAGAAATGGAGGTAGATTCACATCACTCAATATAAGCCTTCTGGATAACCAAGAACAAGCAATGGCAGGTGCCAGAGAAAGTCTGACCCAATCAATCAGACAGCACGATGGCTGTAGTGATGCAGCCACATGAGGATGTTTTTAAAAGCAAATGGCAGATGGGGTTTTGATTCTGGCAAGGATAGTCTCTGCTGGGACAATAACATGGATTACATACATATCACAATGTTTAATATTAATAATCACAGAACTAATAACTACGAGTCATTGACTCAGCCCTAGAGGCAGACAGAGTCAAATGAGGCCTAGACTACACTACGCTCTCCCTCCCCCCCAACAATCTAAGCTACACAACTTCAGCTATGAGAATAGTATAGCAGAAGTTTAAGTACTTACTTACCATCGTGTCTTTCTTGCAGTAATATTGGTAGAAGCTGCCCTCCTATTGTCTTCACCTACTTTTCTCATCCTGACAGAGTACTGGAGTTGATGAGAGAATGCTTGGAAGTCGATTTGTCATGTCTAAACAGATGCAATAAATTGACCACAGGTGGATCGATTGCTGCATCATCGATCCACCGTTTAGTGAAGACAAGCTCTCAGTAGCCACCTTCAATAAACAGATTTAAAACAAAAAAAGGAAGTTTTTCTTCATGAAGCGCATAGTCAACCTGTGGAACTCCTTGCCAGATGATGTTGTGAAGACCAGGACTTTAAAAGGGATAAAAAAAGAATGAGATAAATTCATGGAGGATAGGTCCATCAAAGGCTATTAGCTAAAATGGGTAGGGATGGTGTCCCTAGTCTCTATTTGTCAGAGGCTGGAAATGGATGACACTTGATGGCTACCTATTCTGTTCATTCCCTCTGGGGCACTTGGCATTGGCCACTGTTGGAAGACAGTATACTGGGCTAGATGGACCTCTGGTCTGAGCCAGTATGGCCATTCTTATGAAATTTCCATATGAAAACATAAGGTAGAATTATCAGTAGGAGAGAGAGCACGATTTCTTACATTTACAAATTATCATAGTCTCAAATGCAAATATATTAGCTGATTTGTTAGGGACATTTTCACCTTGACCTAGAAAAAAAACAACAACACTGACACATCTGTTTAATTGAAACCAGGAAAGTAATTCCTTTGATTTTCATCAGCATGGAGGCTTTAATGGATACTCTTTTGGCTTTTGCCTTAACTAAAAAAAAACCCATTATCACTTCTACTGTGTGGAGTGAGTCCTTTTCCTGGCTGACAGAAATGTGGGTTATTGCCCCTATACAGGCTACCTTTGAAACTGGTGGCAGAGAGGGACAAAGGGGAAGGGTTAAATAAGATGGAGAACAATGGAACAGGAAATGACTGGACCAGATGGGAAGCACTGCCCCCGTCAGGTGACCAGGAACAGGAGGTTATACCCTAGGTAGTTTCAGAATAGCCCTCTCTCACTGGGGTTGGGCTGGCAGCACCCACTGTTGGAATCAGGGATTCTTCATGATCTGCTATGGGCATTATTCTAGTCACCTTTTTTCCTTGGAGGTGGGAAAAGAATATTTCTCCTCACTCCCAGATTGATGAAGGCAGGGTGAGTTGTGTCTCTTTGCCCACAGCAAGACAGGGACCCAGGGGGGTGGGAAAGGTGGGTTAAAATGTCTCAACTACGTAACTTAAAAAAAGTTAGCAGATCTCTAGTGCAGGTACTCATGACAGTAGGAACACATGGATCAGATAAAATGGATTGGAAGGAGATTAAAGGAAAATATCCCTTAAAAGAGCTGAGGAAGAAGGGTTTGGGGCTTCTAACATCTGTGGTATAGCAGGGAGCCAACCCTTTCCCCCTGCCCCCCAAAAAAAACAACCGGTGGAGACAATTAAGGAAACAACAATGACGTGCACTGTACAATTTTTTTTCTGAGTACTCTCAGAGATTTTAAACAAATAAAGTTGTGCCCTAATTAAACCACTGTCACCTCATGACCAAAGGTATTATCTTAACTCAGGTAAATCTGAGGTAAAATTCAGATTTTACCTCAAGTTATCTAATTCAAATTAGTCTTGACTAGAATTTCACCTGTAATAGCTAACTGGAAGTAAGAACAGCTTATTTTCCTTAGTGAAAGTGCAGCTGTACATAGAACTCTACAGTCACTGGCAGTAAATTGACTTTTATATATTTCTCACATAGCAGCAAGTGCTAAGAGTCACTTAAGTTCCTCTAAGTTGTTTTCTTTTGGAATTTTGGGGAAGTGGCTGCATTATTTTTATTTTTCTGATCCGTTGTCCCAATGGCTGTATTTTGAAGCATAGAAAAAGTAACCTCAAGTTAAATCAAAGGACATATAAATTTGCTTCTTGAATAAAATTGTGGGATATGTACTTATGGACAAGAAAAGCAATAATGAATCAAGCTTGCAGAAAGTAAGTACACTTACCTTAAAATAATAAAAATACTGTCAGTAAAAAAAATTCCTAGTTAAAATTCTATGTTGTGATATTCTGACAATAATTTTTATTCAAAAGATTGGATTGAGCTATGTTGGTAAGTTGGTGGATTGAGCTTCTGTTGGAAGACAGAATACAGAATCTTGAGTGTGATAGCACACACCACAGATCACAGTTTTTTAATTCAGATGTGCATCAGAATAAAATCAGGTCCAGAGGCTTTATCTCTTAATTTCTTAGTTTAAGATAATTGGACCTTCTCATATACTTTGAACACTTTGGTGCTTAAACAAAAGTCCAGACCCACTCTTTCTCTCAAAGAAGGGAGAATGCAGATGCCTGAGTAAGTGATCTACATTCAAGGTGTAGAATGCATCCCACTAGCTGTCTGAATATAGAAACAGAATGAGTGTGGGAATTGGTGAACACATTCAAAGAGTTCTGTAGCTTTTACATTACAGAGAAATACACTTAGAACAGCTAGGTAATCTCCAATGGAGGAAAGGAAACAGAATAATTAATTCTTTGTCTAACTTTGCAGCTTCGTTTTTGTTATTAGCCCCCTAATAGAGAAATCCAGCATGTTTGACTGATGCCTATGGTGATGTTATAGAACGTTTTCTTTCTGCATCCTGCTCACTTCCCACGAATGCCAGGGAATCCAGGAAGGATTAGTTCCTCCCCAAGAGTGCATGGATGATAATGTAGTTCACCCATCCAAAACAAAGCTATGGCTAAATGCCTTAATCTTGTTGCCTGTGAAACCACATCCAGTTATATATTACCAAAGCTGACAAACACAAAGTAGAACTTTCAGTGGGTGTGCAAAGCAGCTCCATTAGGTGAGTCAAAGAGCATCCCTCTGGCCAGGCTAGTATCATAGAATCATAGAACCATAGAGCTGGAAGAGACCTCAGAAGGTCATCAAGTCCAGCCCCCTGCTCTAGGCAGGACCAATCCCAACTAAATCAACCCTGCCAGGGCTTTGTCAAGCCGAGACTTAAACACCGCTAGGGATAGAGACTCCACTACTTCCCTAGCTAACCCATTCCAGTGCTTCACCATTCTCCTAGTAAATAGTTTTTCCTAATATCCAACCTGGACCTCTCCCACCACAACTTGAGACCATTGTTCTTGTTCTGCCATCTGTCACTACTGAGAACAGCCTTTCTCCATCCTCTTTGGAACCTCCCTTCAGGAAGTTGAAGGCTGCTATCAAATCCCCCCTCACTCTTCGCTTCTGCAGACTAAACAGACCCAACTCCCTCAGCCTCTCATCATAGGTCATATGCTCCAGCCCCCTAATCTTTTTGGTTGCCCTCCGCTGGACCCTCTCCAATGCGTCCACATCCTTTTTGTAGTAAGTAAGAGCAGTGCTAGACTGACCTCCTTGCAAATTCATTCTTTACATGTATTATAGATCAGTACTAGTGGCTTGCAATGTTGCCTAGATATAGAAGATGAGACTGCAAACAGCAACATATATATAACATCTTTCCATCCCTATTAGTTTTTAAGTCCCGGCTTCACAAAGTCCTGGCTAGGATGATTTAGTTGGGATTGGTCTTACTTTGGGTAGGGGGCTGGACTCGATGATTTCCTGAGATCTCTTCCAGCTCTGGGATTCTATAATTATATTATTCTAACATTGCTCAGAATCTGGTTGGAATAATGAATAAAGGTGGTAGATGGAAACATGCTATAGCAGTGCAGTAGAACAGCCGGCCTGGAGATGTTTCCGCAGCATTCTATCTATTGGACAGGAAACTGTGGTCTGGAAAGAGGCTGCTCTGGACCTTCTCCATAGCTCAGAATGAATGACAAACATTCCTAATGGATAACAATAGTGGTGTTTCTTCCAGTTTTTAATCTATATTCATGAAAAAGGGTAACAAGTTGTTAAATCAGAATAAAACCCAGTTGCAAAATAAATGCTCATTTTCTCACAGTCATGTTTTTAAGAAAACATTCAAAATGGTATTACAGGATATTCTCAGTATTATGGTTTGTACTGATCACTGGGGCCCCAAGTAACGGGCCTCACAGCTACCGTGGAATGAGCACATTAGCTGTGCTCATAGCAAGAGGCCTACTGGGAGAGATACAAGAGTTTCATCCCAGCTTTCTTAAATAATCTGGCCCAATTGAGCCTAACTTGATCCAAATCTTAAAGAAAGAGCCAGACTCCTATTACAGAGGAAAACACAACAGTTTGTGGACTAGGAACCCAATCAATCTTTAGATCACTTCTCCTTTTTGCCCACTAGGAAATTATGTGTGTCCAACGTGAACAACCATGACACAAGACACTTTTGCAAAAGGCAGCAGCAAATGATTGTTTCCTAAGAAGGCAGACTCACACACCTGTACAAGAGAGAGACATTCCAAGCAGGGCAAGAGTGGATTGAAAATGGAGGACTATAGTGGTGGACTCTGGCAATTCAAACTAAGGATGTTAAGAGGCGGGTAAATGGGAAATTGTGTAGCCGATACACTTTGTATCGACTACATGATTACTCGATAAGGAGCTACCCTCGCTGTGGCTCTGCAGTTTAAATGTAGTAAGAGCCCGGCATGCAGGCAGCCTGACTCCTACTACATTTAAACTGCAGAGCCACAGTGGGGGTAGCTCCTGGATCCAGCATGACCCGGGACTGAGCTGGGCTTGCTCAGTCCCAGCTTGCACTGGGTCCAGCAGCCCCTGTCCATGGAGGGTTCCCAGCCTCTGTTCATGGACAGCCCCTGCCACCTCAGGGGAGGCAAGCGGCAGCACAGAGACAGTGCTGCGGAGAACTGGATTTTAACCTGGCTTCCCTCAGGACCAGCTCCTGTTCCCCCGCTTCCTGCCTAGCCTTACTGACTAATCAACTACGCTTTTTACATTCTCTAAACAAAACATTATAGGGGCTACTGGAAATTAGGGTATCCTCAAGGATCTCTTTGCCTGACTGTAAAGTAGTGATGTGATCGCTGCCTCTCTCTCCGCCCAGTCTAACGTGCCGACCGCTCGTTGTCAGGCAGTACATGGTCGCCCCAGGCTTTTTCGCCGCCCTGGCAATCCTAGCTCGTTGCTTGTCCTTTTACTTACGTGGCTAAACCCCCTGTAGGGCAGCCCGCTATTGGTGGTGGGGGGGGGGGTTAGGGGAGCCCGGACCTGCCCTCTCTCATGGGCCCCAGCCCACGGCCCTAAGGACAGATTCCGCTGGGGTCCTGTCCGACTGGTGGGGCTTCCGGCCATAATTCACCAGTCCACGGGCTCCCTTCAAGGAAGCCCCGCCCTGGGCTACTTCCTACCCCCTCGTAGGGTTGATGAAGGATAGTTCTCCTCCTCTTCCCCCCGTTTCTTTTAATCTCTTCCCTCTGGCCTCCTTACTCCTTCCTGCCTCTTCCCTCTGTTCCTCCAACCTTCTTCCTTCTATCTCTCCTCCCCTCTGGCCCTCTGACCTTACTCTTTTAAACATGGCACCAGCCCACGCCGGCGCCCCTCTCTCTGACATTAGGTAGGCATGCTCCCCCTGGCATCGGGGATGCACACTCCCTGAGGGCACGTCCTCCTCCCGTGGGCATCATCCCCCCGGGCGCTCTCCTGCGGCTTGCCAGCGCTCGTGCTGCTCAGCCAAGCCATGGCTTGGGAGCAAGTCACGCAAATGGCGGCTTTAACTCCACGCTCCCCATGCAGCACGGGGCTCAGTGCGGTCCTAGTGCGGGGAGGGTTGACACCACCGCCACGGGATGATGCCGCCCCGTCACACTGACCCGGGGTGAAGCTGCCAGTTGTGGCAACCTTGAATGGGTGAGGTGGAAGTTTTTTCCTTCCATTTCTTCACCAGCTCCTGCACAGGGTTGAATGTGCCCCGTAAGACACAGGACAGAAAGCTATAGAGGCAGAAGAGCTGCCCTATTTCTATTTTTTTGTTTGAGGGATACATTGCTGGATTGTGGATTAGAGTGTTAAAGGGAATGTGTCCAAAGACTTCTCTACTTCGTGTTTTATTTTAGTTACACTCAGGAAAATAATCAGTAATAAGCCTGAAATGCCAAAGGTGGTTTCCACTCTTTAACATGGGATTCCTGCTGAGCTCTGACCAAGTCACAGCCAAACTCTGCAATAACCTTAGCAGGATGTGAAGGTAAACCAGACTTTTTCTAAAATCAGTATGTGCATGTCTAGTTAATAGCTGCATTTTCCAATCTCTATTTTATATAAAGAGATTTGTGTTTCCAAAGGTTACTTTCAATATTATAAATCGTGGAGAAAAATAGAGTTATCCATGTCTGTACTGTTTGATATCTGAGGCAAGTATGCCCTTAGGTAAAGCTGACATCCATCCCTAATAATCAGCTATTGCATTATTAATACTTTCACTCATAAATATGTTATTCCTTTTATTATCTTGTTCAGCATGCAGCCCCGCTGTCCACCTCTAAACATTCTAATAGTGTTCCGATGCAATGGACTTAGGTTGCACAACTTAGCCCATTAAATTCCTTGTGTGTATTTTCCCCTCTTTTCATTTCTGAACATGATTTGAAAACCCCACCTTAAAATTTTGGTAGTCCATTTAAAGGCAAAAATTTTTAGGTCCATATCAGAATGAGATGTGGCAACTGAAGCCTTTAAAGACAATCTGTCCTTGCTAAGCTAATGATCAGATACTCTAAACACAATAGGGCATAACTTTAAACCCTGCACACAGATGATACATTCCTCAGATAAAACATTTTAAAGAAAACTGATTTAAGCTACAGGCTGATATATAGATATGTTGATAAATAGGTTACTAAATAGTGTACAGAATGCTGCATATAGGTAACAGTCTTCCACTGGGAAAGGAATAGATCTAATGACCCAAGATACCAATGATCCAAGATACCATTTCTTACATTTTATAACAACTCCCCCCTCCCCCCAAACACATTGAAAAGACCATATGGTAATAGTGTGAGAAGCATAAGGGACAATTTTCTGGCTAACTAGAATTTAATTTGTTTCTGTTACTTAGTAGGATTCACAAGGGTCCAGTTAATTCCATACTCACCACATAGTATAGTTTAGAAAAGTTTACAAAGAGTACTTCTGTGGGAAACAAAACTTGGCAGCAGCTGACTGCAATTATGTTGTGGTACTAATTAAACTTAGCCATAAAGGAAGTGGTGATATAATGGAACAGTAAAATGAAAATCTGCTAATATATAGTCTCGTGGCCAAAGAATACACAAGAACAGTTGAAATACTGGAGTCAGCAGAGCGATATAAGTCTAATATACTATTCTGATTATTTTTTTTTGGTTCTTGCTTTTTAGGTCTTCAGGGTCTGGAGCTTCTAAAGAGGAAAAATTTTGAGCAATGGTGTAAACATGCCAAAAGGGTCAAGATTTATCTGGGTCTCTTTATCTAATAAGGTGGTGGCTGTGATGTGTGATTTTTAGGTTGACAGACATGAAGGAGGGAAGAAATCATTTAGTGATGGATTTCTTCCATCATCACCAGATTTTGATGGAAACAAAGAAGAAACACTGATGGTTAAATTGAAATTGGTTTGCAAGTACAACGTTCAGTAGAATATCATGTTATGCTTTTCAAGTATCAAGGCTAAAAAGAACAGTTGGATATGCTAATTTTTAAGTTGCTCAGACTGGCAAAATATTTGCTTCCTGAGTAAAACTGCATAGAGTAAAGCAATATTTGATTCTCCCCTGAAGTGGACTCTAGATAATGAATAACAAATGTTTAATTTAACTTTAATAATCCTTATAAAGAGCCTATCAGTATTTTTGACATGTGTGACAGGGAAGGGTAAAAAGCCTGTTAAAAGGGAAAAGGGGCAGCTGAGACAGGGCAGCTGCAAACTAATTAAGGGCCAGGTGAGCTGAATTAGGCTGCTACAGAGCCTCTTTAAAAGCCTTTCCTAGGGCAGAAGGAGAAGGAGAGTAGCAAACAACGTGGTGATAAGGAAACTCAGAGAAAAGAAACAGGAGGAACCTCCAGCCCTGCTAAAGGCTGCAGGGGGAGGTGAGGGGCTCAAACAGGGAGTGTTGAATGGCTCCCTGTTCCCACGGGGCTGGAAGTGGGCTTACTGTGATGGACTGGGCCGGGTCTGGGTACCACTGAGGGCGTCTGCTCAGGGCAAATTACTCAAAGTGAGGGATCCTTACAAACCCTGAGTAGAGGCCCTTCCCAAATAGGCTACAAACTAGTCACACAGAGCACTTCAGTGGCCAGCCGGAAGCCACACAAGCAAAACCCCTCTGACACCCCAGCTCTTCCTATGCCCCAAACAGCCCTGGGCCTGCACACAGATGAGGGGTTATAGAACCCAATCTCACCTCCCCCGAATGGGTTCTTCACGGTGCCAAGAAACCAGCCACAGTTCCTAGCTCAATGTACACTCTGGATCTCACCCACAAGATCACACTGAGCCAGTTCTTTAGAATCTAAAATCTAAGGCTGTGTCTACATTGGCAAGATTTTGCGCAAAAGCAGGTGCTTTTGCGCAAAATCTTGCCACCTATCTACACTGTCCGCGAGTACTTGCGCAAGAACACTGACGTTCTAATGTATAAAATCAGTGCTTCTTGCGCAAATACTCTGACGCTCCCGCTCAGGGATAAGCCCTCTTGCGCAACTGTTCTTGCGCAAGAGGCCAGTGTAGACAGGCAACATTAATTTCTTGCTCAAGAAAGCCCAATGGCTAAAATGGCCATCAGAGCTTTCTTGCGCAAGAGAGTGTCTACACTGGCACGGATGCTTTTGCGCAAAAGCACATCTCTTGAGCAAAGCACATGCCAGTGTAGACGCTCTCTTGCGCAAATACTTTAACGCAAAAACTCTTGCGTTAAAAGTATTTGCGCAAAATCTTGCCAATGTAGACGTAGCCTAAAGGTTTATTATTAAAAGAAAGAAAAGCATGAGAGTAAGATTGTTAAAGGATAATACATTACATGCATCGAATCCCCCAGTTCTCGATACAGGCTCTTAGCAGAGATGTTATAAACTGCTATCTTAAAAGTCTCTGGTGTACATCCTATGTCAGGACAGGTCCACGGTTCTTTCTGGATCATTGTTCCCTGCAAGGCTGCATCTGGGATTCGGCGCAAAACTGAAGACCCCTGATGGAGGGGCCACATGGCACTTATATACCTCTCCTGGCATCTTCTTGGCTGCAGCAGGTCACCTGGTCAGTGGCCTATCCCTGTGTTCCATGCTGGTAGCCCTTAGGTATCAGTCACATTCCTGAAATGTGTATTGGCCCCTAGAGATTCCTTGTCTCCTTGCTAATTAGCATAGCCATAGGCTGAGCTTTCCTCACCCATTAGTTTTATTAGGTTTAA
This sequence comes from Rafetus swinhoei, assembly GCA_019425775.1. NCBI lineage: Eukaryota > Metazoa > Chordata > Testudines > Trionychidae > Rafetus > Rafetus swinhoei. Next base: position 179,211,163 of record CM033437.1, on the reverse strand, counting down.
AACTAATAAAAGAAAGTTCTTCTTCACACAGCGTGTAGTCAGCATGTGGAACTCCTTGCCAGAGGAGGCTGTGAAGGCTAGGAATATAACAGAGTTTAAAGAGAAGCTAGATAATTTCATGGAGGTTAGGTCCATAAAAGGCTATTAGCCAGGGATAAAATGGTGTCCTTGGCCTCTGTTTGACAGAGGCTGGAGAGGGATGGCAGGAGACAAATCGCTTGATCATTGTCTTGGTCCACCCCCTCTGGGGCACCTGGTGCTGGCCACTGTCGGCAGACAGGATACTGGGCTAGATGGACCTTTGGTCTGACCCGGTACGGCCGTTCTTATGTTCTTATGTTCTAACCACAGACAGAGAAGTTTCCAGCATCCATACAGAGTACATGTTTATAACTCCACATACAGACATTATACAATTACGTGAATAGCATATACAGAATCAGTAGAAGATAAGCTTTCGTTTGACACCTCACATGAACCCCTTTGTACAGACTTTTGGGGCAACCACCCCCCCATGGGTGCAGCAGTGATCTGGCTGCTCCCCTTAAAATCCAGTAATGTGATACTTACTACTCAGCTGTGACTGGCCCAGGGCTTCAGCCCAATACACTATTCTTTATGCTGAGGGCCAGGAAGGCCCAGGGCTAAAAACTCTGCAAGTGAGGGCCCCACTGCAGCCCTCAAAGGGTGAGATAGTGGATGGAACCGGGGTCAGGGTCCCAGGAGGGGGACTGACCCGGTCACACATGATACTGAGGTCCAATTTTTCCTCAGAGTGTAATGACACATGTATAAGTCTCACATGCTTCCATGCACAGTACTGTCTTATTTTACATATATTATATGAATGTTTTGATCTCAAGAAAGCTACTAAATGTAAATAAGGAAATTCAGTCAATAAAATCTTAATAATGAAAATCACCTTGCAAAGATCATGTGTATCTTTTCCTATAGTTTTCCTAAGAAGCTAAAAATATATCCAATAAACCCTAATTTGTTATTTAAAATAAATAAGAGTAGCAGAAAACCTAAATGCACTTTGTTTATTGTGTAAGATGGGAGGCAGTTAAAGATAATGTTTTAAGTGGAATATCCCTACTGGATGATAGTGTTAGCATAAGGAAAGAGATTATTGATATTTGATACTACTCATCCACTATTCTAATCATTATTGTCAGAAAGTCGATTAAAGAGCATAGGTCAAGGATCTAAAATGAAGAATGCTATAAAAAGAGAGAGCAAGTAAGGGACATAGATACATGCTTGCAATCTTAGTTTCATGCTAGAGTGCTCTACACAACAATAGCATTAATTTTCCTAAAGTGTCATTTGATAGAATGATAGAAGGTTCATAGTTTAATATTTAAAAACAATACTGATATTCACTCTATCCTGTGCAAATCTATTCTGATAATATATTTTATTCAGACATGCTCAACAAACACAAAAAAATCATGAGAAGCAGAGTTACCTTTTCTCCCTTGATTTTGAGGGGCTCCTTTAAGTTTAAAGAGAGCCACACCCACTTTTCAACACAATCTAACAATTCACAATATAAGAAGGTACTTAGTTATCATCATGAATAAGATGTGAAATGGATATTTAATTGCAAATGGCATTTCTGAGCCTAGAGCCAACCTCACCAGAGATGTCATCTGACAGTCTGTGGAAGGGTCTGTAAACGAAGTTTCTGTCTGCTTAGAGAATGATTTGACACTAACAAAGGGGTAAATACAATGCAGTTTTACATTGGCTTCTGCAAACACATACCTATTTGCAATAATGCCCTTTCATGCAGAAGTTCAACAAGGGGTGAGTTTGCAGGAGCAAGAACTTCTTCCTACAGGTGAGTCATCGGGAGCTAACTCATCCAAACTAGTGAGCAGTGTTGATCACCATAGGTTGTGGAACTAAGGGTGCAGGGGAAGGGGGCAGGAGAAGGGGAAGGTACTGCTGCACCCCCCGACTTTAAGCATTTTTCATTATATTCAGGATTTACAGTGTGTTTCAATGGCTCACAATACCCTCTACTATAAAAATTGTTCCAGATCTACGGTTGACCAGGCAAGCGAGTGGAACACCACGACCTCTCACCAACCTCTGCTGACAGGATATCTGGTTGTAAACTAAGCCTATCGTAAGAGGGCAGCAGCAGAAACCCGCTATCCTTGTCCTGAAGTAAATCCCAGTGATGCATAGAGAAGCAGGCTGCACAAGGAGGCATAATTTATAATCCCCCTGTGCAAAGTTTCAATGAATCTGGACCTAGATGTTTCACTTTTAAAATACACAACCTTAAAGGGGTATCTCTCCTGTCCCCCATAAAGCAAAGCATTTTGGAGCAAGTTGGAAACTGGCCTACAGTTAATTCCAGTGAGCTTCCCCCAGTGAGAATGTCACAAAGAGAATTCTTCAGCAAGATGGCTGCCTCCAGCACTAGACTCAGGAATGCCAACTATAATTAAAAATGTTGGAAAAAAAATTTAATGATTTATTCAGGGTGACAAGTGTTTTCTTAACTTGGAAACCCTTGGGAGCAAAACAGGTCTATAATATTCCTTTCCCTGTACTTACGCCATCCATTATCCCTATCTATTGTACTCTTTTCCAAGTGTAATATTAAAGACACATTTCGTAATCTTTTGTTGAAGTCATAATAAAGTGTCATGCTAATTTACTCTTTGGGAATATTTTTCTAGTTTCTTGTATTAATTTCCCTTAAAGCTAATTTAGATGCTTGTAGTCTGTGTATTATGCATCTGTCTGTATCAATAACTGTGCAAGTGTTTGAACAAATTAAGACATTTTACAGCATTTACACATCCCAGAGAGGTTGCATTTTCAGTGCAAGTGGAAAGATTTTACTTTAATTTAATTTATGAATGTTTTCTCATTAATCTATTAATTGTTTTGGCAGTTAATGCCTAAAAGCAACAGCTACCTGGCAAGGACTGGATATCTGTCAGACAGTGAAGGGTGCCCACATTGAGTAGATAAGGCCAGAGAAGGTGGCTTATCAGGAGAATGACTTCCCATTCTAGTTTCTTAACAGCTGTAATAATGAATATTGTCAAACATCAAAAACAAACTTGCTTTTCCAGACCAGTGACTCTCCACAATTGCCTGAAATGACATTAGCAATACAGGTGGCACCTCCCTGGGCCTGACTATACCCAGACAAGTGAGTTTGCTGGACCAGGGAAGGTGGGCGTGGGGGAGGATGGCGCTCCCTGCTGGGCTCTGCTCCCTGGCCATCGAGCTCCAATGGCACCACCGACTTCACTGCCCTACCAGCCTCACTGGGCTCCAGCAATCCCATGGGCTCTGCAGTCCCTGCACCTACCAGCAATCTTTGCTGCTGACGCTCTCTGGTCCATGGATGTAGTCAGACCAGAGAGTCCCAGACCACAGAGGTTCAGCCTGTACTGAAACTTGTTTACTGTTTCTTCATTGAGCTCAAACAGAGAAATTAATAAGTAAAAATAGTTTAAATTTTCCCTGTTTTGATTTGTTTTTGAGAAAAAAGTCCAGACTGATCTGATCTTTAATAAATGTTATTGGGAAGAAAAACAAAATAAAACCACCCTATTTCTTTTTTACTCCTCTCCCCCAACCCGAACAACCCACATTTTTCACTTTTTTATGGCTACCTCTATTTATAGGAACAAAAAAATAAGATTTTCAGAAGTTACTTTAGGCATTTAGGAACTTACATCCCATTGACTTTGGTAAATATAACTGGACCTTTTGGAAATAGTGACCATAATGTAATAAAATATAACATCCCTCTGGTGGGAAAAACACCTCAGCAGCCCAGCACTGTGGCATTTCATTTCAGAAAGGGGAACTACACAAAAATGAGGTTAGTTAAACAGAAATTAAAAGGTACAGTGACAAAAGTAAAATCCCTGCAAGCTGCATGGAAACTTTCCAAAGACACCATAATAGAGGCCCAATTTAAATGTATACCCCAAACTAAAAAATACATCAAGAGAATGAAAAAAAGTGCCACCACGGCTTAACAACCATGTAAAAGAAGCAGTGACAGATTAAAGAGACATCTTTTGAAACGTGGAAGTCAAATCCTAGTGAGGAAAATAGAAAGGACCATAAACTTTGTCAAATTAAGTGTAAAAATTTAATAAGAAAAGCCAAAAAGTAGTTTGAAGAACAGCTAGCCAAAAATTCAAAAAGTAATAGTAAAATGTTTTAGAGTATATCAGAAGCAGGAAGCCGGCTAAACAACCAGTGGGGACCTTGGGCAATCAAGATGCTAAAAGAGCACTCAAAAATGGCACAGTCATGGTGGAGAAGCTAAATGAATTTTTTGCCTCAGTCTTCACAGCTGAAGATATTGGGGAGATTCGCAAACCTGAGCCATTCTTTTTAGGTGACAAATCTGAGGAATTGTCCCAGATTGAGGTGTCATTAGAGGAGGTTTTGGAATAAATTGATAAATTTAACAGTAACAAGTCACTGGGACCAGATGATATTCACCCAAGAGTTCTGAAAGAACTCAAATGTGAAATTGCGGAACTATTAACTGTGGTTTGTAACCTATCTTTTAAATAAGCTTCCGTACCTAATGACTGGAAAATTGTTAACATGATGCCAATATTTTAAAAAGGGCTCTAGAGGTGATCCTGGCAATTACAGACTGGTAAGTCTAACATCAATACCGGGCAAATTAATTTAAACTATAGTAAAAAATAAAATTGTCAGACACATGGATGAATATAATTTGTTGGGGGAAAATCAATATGGTTTCTGTAAAGGGAAATCATACCTTACTAATCTACTAGAGTTCTTTGAGGGTGTCAATAAACATGTGGATAAGGGGGATCCAGTGGATATAGTGTCCTTAGATTTCCAGAAAGCCTTTGACAAGGTCCCTCACCAAAGGCTCTTAAGTAAAGTAAGTTGTCATGGGATAAGATAAAAGGTCCTTTCATGGATTGATAACTGGTTAAAAGACAGGAAACAAAGGGTAGGAATAAATGGTAAGTTTTCAGAGTGGAGAGAAAGGGTCTGTCCTGGGACCAATCCTATTCCACATATTTATAAATGATCTAGAGAAAGGGGTAAACAGTGAGGTGGTAAAATTTGCAGATGATACCAAACTTCTCGAGATAGTTAAGACCAAAGCAGACTGTGAAGAGCTTCAAAAAGATCTCACTAAACTAAGTGATTGAGCAACAAAATGGCAAATTAAATTTAATGTTGATAAATGTAAAGTAATGCACATTGGGAAAAATAATCCCAACTATACATACAATATGATGGGGACTAATTTGGCTAAAACTACTCAAGAGAGAAATCTTGGAGTCATTGTGGATAGTTCTCTGAAAATATCCACTCAGTGTGCAGCGGCGGCAGTCAAAAAAAGCAAATAGAATATTAGGAGTCATTAAAAAAGGGATAGAGAATAAGACAGAGAATATCTTATTGCCTCTATATAAAACCATGGTAAGTCCACATCTTGAATACTGGGTAGAGATGTGGTTGCCTCATCTCAAAAAAGTTATATTGGCATTGGAAAAGGTTCAGAAAAGGGCAACAAAAATGATTAAGGGTTGGACTTTTCAGCTTAGAAAAAAGGAGACTAAGGGGGGATATGATAGACATCTATAAAATCATGACTGGCGCGTGGAAAAAGTGAATAAGGAAAGGTTATTTACTTATTCCAACAATATAAGAATGAGGGGTCACCAAATGAAATTAATAGGCAGCAAGTTTAAAACAAACAAAAGGAAGTTTTTCTTTACTCAGTGCACAGTCAACCTGTGGAACTCCTTGCCAGAGGATGTGGGGAAGACTAGGACTTTAACAGGATTAAAAAAAGAGCTAGGCAAATTCATGGAGGTTAGGTCCATCAATGGTGATGAAATAGGATGAGTCGGAATGGGTCCCTAGCCTCTGTTTGTCTGGAAATGGGTGACAGGAGAGGGATCCTATGAGGATTACCTCTTGTGTTCTCTCTGTCTGGGGCATCTGGCATTGGCCACTGTTGGCAGACCAGATACTGGGCAAGATGGACCTTTGGTCTGACCCAGTATGGCCTTTCTTATATTCTTATGACTTTCAATGGAACGTAGACTGCTAAGTGTCACCGCCCAATGAAATTTGGCTCCGAAGTGCCTAAATCACTTTTGACAATGAGATTTAGACTCTTAAATCAGCAAAACATTGTAATGCTGGGCCTGAGATATTTTTGCCCTAGATCAATAAGCAGTAATTAGTTGGGTCGCATGTAGCCGATATGTGTTTCTAATTACAGTTTTTATTAGGCAGCCAGGGAATCTACCGTACGTTGAACTATGTAGTCTATCATTTTTTGGAAGTCATTTTAACATGATATCAGGTTTAGCTACAGTCTCTAATTGCCTTTCAGAGGAAAATCTACAAATAAAAATTACAGACGGCCTTTTAAAACTTCTCTTTATTTTCTCAAAGCAGTAGACAGTGATTCAGCCAGCCAACTATCATTAGAGACAATGGACCAAATTCCTTTCTCAGCACCATTAGAATTTAGGAGGATCACCCTTAAAGAAATGATTTTTTATCTGAGTTTAAATATATATAAAAAAACCCAGGGAACACGTAGGACTTTATTATGAGTATTTAGCATATTTTATTTTACTGTTTATTAATATAAAGATGCTTTAGAGCAAAATTGTAAAACCTATGCAGGAATGATTCTGCCCTCCTATCACCTCCTTTCTATCATACTGTCTATATCTGGGGAAAATTCAGAAAATAATATCCAGTGTTTATGCCACTGAGGCCAGTTTAAGCTGCCAAAACTTCAAAATCTTGGCTTGTATTAGTATTGTGCAGAAGCACTAGTCGGTTATTTTTGTCAGCAAGCTTATTTTTTTGGTACAATATGTTCCTGGGAGGCAAGGAAGTATTTTTATTATTTTCTATTATTTTTTCTGGTCAGACTACAGGTATTTCATTTTGAAGATGAATAGAAGCATAATTCTTCTCTCTCTCTCTCTCTCTCTCTCTCTCTCTCTCACACACACACACAGTAGCATTTGTCTGCAAAATAACATATGTTGTTTCCCAATGTACAAATGCCCAGATCCCTGTTCTTATGTTTACACCATCAATATGTTTAATTGGACTTCACTTAACAACTGTATTAATGGATTTAAGTTACTTAACCCATGCATGTCATTCAAGAATTATTTCATTATATGCTAAATGAAGCTTAGTGGTAAATCTCAGCTCTTTAATCCTGGACCAACTCTTCCAGCTCCACAGGGGCATTATTATGTGCATATATCAACCTGAGAGATGTGACCATGGAATTAACAGCATCAAGGTTTGAACTTGTCTCCCTTCCCCCTCACAAGATTACAGCTCTCATTCTGCACAGTGGAAGTCTGTAGGAGATGTGTGGGAGTCAGGCAAGGGATGCAGAGTAAAACCGACTCTATAGACAAGTCCAGTACTGCCATATCCTTGGTACAGATTTGCCACAGTAAGCTGGGCTTTTAAATAGATGAAAAGGCATAACAACAGCACCAATAGGAATGGAATGGTTGAACTTTTTCTTCTCTGATTTCTATGAACAAATACAAAAGTAGCTACTAATATCATTACAAAGTTCTCTTTTAGAAAATGATCCTTTTATTAAACCATTACAGAAAAAATTCAGATACATGGTAATATTGCCCACCAAAATTATGCAATCAGATCTTTTCATTTGCCTGCTATATTGAACAGTACACCATATGGAGCTATATGTATTTAACTGTTCACTCAAGAAGGCTTCTCAAACACATTAAGTGCTTTGAGTGTCATTACAAAAATCTCTCTCATTATAAACCATGTAATGACCACAGACCCTATGAACATGGAGCCTAGTATTTTACCAAAAGAAATGAAACAAAAATATGGGAAAGCAGAAAAGCTTACTGTATTTGATAGATTTTTTCTTCAGAAAAAATAGATCAAATCATGTTCCTTAAAAATATAAAAAATAGCAATCACTGAGTTGCATCCTGTGAGAGGAAACTGGGTCAAAATTGATCGGGATAGTCAAGATTATTATTACATGCAGAGAATGTACAATGAAATGTGATTAGAGTGAGTGTACCCATCAGTCCCTTTTGCAAGATTGAGCACAGAAAAGCACTGTCTTGATGAGAGGAATCAATAGCATTGAAAGCAAAATTGGAGGGCTGTCAAATCAACTTAATTCCTATTTTCTGAATGAGTGGAGCAGGATCACCTCATGCACATGCTAATAACCAAATTAGTTTGCTTTTGACTCCTTTACAGAGTCAGTCCACTATGAAGCTTATACTATTGGATTTTTAAAAAACTATATATTTAAGTCTGTAATTAAAAACATGACATTTTTTAGGAAACCTGGAGATACTTGGTTATGTAAAATACTACTTCATATAATTATCTGGGCTGGCAACCTAGCAATCCTTGTTTTCTTAATACTCAGAAGACACGCTAATCACAGGGGAACAATTATATACAACATAGCCAAGAATATGTCTGAGACTCAAATAGAAAACCATTCCTAGAACTTAATAATAAAAATTCCCATTGGGCCAATACTTCTTATGAAACCTCTCCATGAGAAAGAGGTGAATACTGACAAATTTGTAAACACTTCAGCAATTCTTAAAAGTGTTCCAGTTTGTGCTTGCCCCTCTTTTATGAGCTGTGAGAATTTTCCTGAAAGCAATGCTTCATTTGCGTCACTGTTTATGGAAACTGATTTTCACTTCTGTCACCCAGATTTGTTTAGGGAAGGATAAAACAGAAGGAAACTTGGGCTCAAGCTTCAGAAATTGTGCAGAAAATAGCCATGGACATGATGATATTATTGATTCTTTTTCCTTTCTGGTTTGGTCAAAAAATGTTGTATTATCAGAAAAAGATGTGTGATGATCAATTGTTGGGCCTCAACACCTAGTAATTGTGCAGTTTGCAAGAGTGAGGCTGGATGTCATGATGATGAAAGCCTCTTCTACCATATTGAATATTTCTTTGCAGAATTCCCATTTTGTGGGAAGTTCTGCAATGTTGAAATGTTTAATTCTAAATTGGAATGAACACAAAGATTTTTGAATTTTTCCATGAAATAAAACAAGAAAATAATAATTCTTGTTCAACATTTTGCTTTGATTTTTAATTAAAATTTAGGAGACTCTAAAATAAATTTCAAACAAAGTGTCATTTTGAAATGAAGCATTTTGTTTGGAAAATATTGTAGAATCATAGAATCATAGGATACTAGAACTGAAAGACTGAAGTCATCATGGCCAGTCCCCTACATTCATGGCAGGACCGAGCACCATCCAGATAATCCTGGAGGAGTTTTTTGTTTAACTTGCTCTTAAATATCTCTAGTCATGAAGATTCCACAGTTGCCCTATGCAATTTATTCCAGTGCTTAACCACCTTGACAGGAAGTTTTTCCTAATGTCCAACCTAACCCTCCCATGCTGCAATTTAACCCCATTGCTTCTTGTCCTATTCTCAGAAGCTAAGTAGAACAATTTTTTTCCCTCCTCCTTGTAACATCCTTTGACACATTCCATTTTGATGTATTAAAATGCTTTATTTCCTAAAGCAAAACAAAACAAAAACTTTGAAAAACAAATTCCTGTTGGACAATTTGGTTTTGTGTTTCTCAGAGAAAAATGTTATGTTTGAAAATTGTTGATCAGTTATAATACTGATTGATTTGATAACTGTTTTCAGGATAAATTTCCACTACATGCATCTGACAAAGTGGGTCTTTGCCCATGAAAGCTTATGCTCCAATACATCTGTTAGTCTATAAGGTGCTAAAGGATTCTTTGTCACTTTTGTTTTCAGGATAGTTATAGCTAAAAAAAGAGAATTGCTACCACGTCCCACCAAAATTGTCCAGTCAAAATAAGATCCAATGTTTTAAATATGGACACTTCTTTCCAGCTTCTTGAAAGTGGTTCTTGACTGTTTGGTCTTCTATAATCTCACCAGAAGCCATGAAAAACCATAGTCAGCAGACGTTTAGTTCTGACAAACTCACTTTACAAAATTTATTTGAGGCTTCTTTCCATAAGAATTTTGTATGACATAATTTCTAGGTTAAATCTATCTTCCTTCTCCACAATTAAAATTTCAATACAAAGTAGGTTTCAGCAAGACAATCCCACATAGCTGAGAAGGGTATTCTCTAGGAGGAAGATTCACTTGTTCTCCTAGTACAAATGTTCCACTTCCACCATAACCTGCTCCCCTCCCCAGCCCACCTCATTCTTTCTACACTTAAGACTTTAAACTTTGGAGTTTTCCTAGTGAAGTCTCTGAACTCTGCCCCTCAGAAAAGAAACGATTCCCTTCTTTTGTCTCCATGGTCAGCAGGATGCATGGTCAAGTACTGATTACATTATCTTCTGCTGTATTAGAGGCTGCAGGAGAAAGCCTCAAAGCAGAGGTGAGTGGCAAAATTCATATTCTAGGGAGCAGCCTTTAGCTGAGATTTTCAAAGCCACCTAGGAGATTTGTACATCCAATTTTCATTCATTTTAAATGGGAATGAGATATTCAAATGCCCTACGTGACAAAACTTCCAAAGCCACTTATTTTGAGGAATCTCAGTCCAGCAGAAGTGCCTTTACTTTGTAGTAAAAAACTGATAGTTAGAAGTTTCTTTTAAACCTTTTTAAAGGTTTTAAACCTTTTTGTTCTGATCTTTTCTAAGGTGTATGACAAAGAGAGCTATTTTAAAGTCACAAGTAGAGCTGGTTAAATAGCATATGACTATACAATATACAGAGCCTGCTCAAGGACTTCAATAGGTTTTGGGTAAAGCTTTAATTATACTAGTATTACCATACTTGGCTCTTACAGAATGCTTTTCAGATATATGTGAAAGGAAGTAAGGCACTTTTAAAAAGGATTTATCCTATTTTACAGAAGGGGGCCCTAAGATGTGAGTTATGCAGCTTACCCAGTGTCAGCTAGCAAACAGATGCTGGGAGTAGAATTCATTTGTCTAAGTTCTCAGTCCAGTACTTATCCATCACCAACTCTCAGGTCACCCCAGTGATGAACGGTAGCTAATATTTTGACTTCTCAAAGCGTGCATAAACAAGTTATTTTTAAACTTACTCAATAAGTCAAAATATGTATATTGAATAATAAGTGGCAATCAATTAATTGTATTCAATCTTGATATTTACACTGCAGCACTGGTCACCCAGGAATAGTAGACAGAATGAGCATGGGCCAACTCAAATATACATGTTTCTAAACAAATCATGCAGACCAATTTTAAGAACTTTGGAAATTCTTGAGGAGTCATATACAAACAAAACAACATGTATACCTCCTGCTCTCTCTTTCTATCTAGATACTGTATATACATGCACACACATAGAATTCTACAAGAATCTTTTTGCTATTTCATTTCCTATTACTTATCTTAGCCCCTAAATAGTGACACACTAAATAGTGACGTGATTTTTGCATCATTTTATTACTCATCCATTTTTGCGCAGAAATGAGTCATTTTTTAAAAAAAATAAGAATATTTTAACAAAGCTATGTATAAAATTGGGCACATTATAGAGTTCTTAAACAGAAGAGTAAATCTCATTTTTTTTAAATTGTTTTACAGATTGTTGTAAATATTTTGAACAGTTTTAATTACAAACCCATCTGGTCTCTGACCAAGCTTTGCTCCATCATTAAATTTTGCTGTCTGTAACTATTGTAGAGACATTACAGTGGTAAAATTAAAAGGACTTTTTGGAGTTGTCATGGCAAGACACTGCTAACAGCAATGCATAATGATACATTATTATAGTTCAGTGACATATTTCAGTATATGTGCTATATATGCTTATAAACTACAAAGCAAGACTTCAAAATCTACAAAATGCATGTTTTTCATATGTGTTCTAAAATATACTTCAATACCATAATCATGAGGGAATGTAATTGTTCCTATGGATCTACTGATAATGTATCATATGTCAAAGCACAGTATTTTTCATCCACTCGGATCCCTTTGTTTCGATCCGTACTGAACTAGTTCAGAGTTAACCTGACTTTGGTATATCATAAAGCAACCTTAATGTATCAGAACACTGACAGAAATGAAGAGAACTGAAATCAAAGCAAAGAGAGGAAATTAAAGATATGAACTTTGATTTTATAATTTTTTCTTCTACAGCAAACATAAAAAATAGATTAAAAGATTATGACAAACCTGAGCAAAAATAAAATACAATAAAATAAATCCTTAACTCTGTAGGTGTGGTTTTTATTCAGTTTTGTTAATTGCAGACACTAGAAAAATGTCATGCACCATGGGAATTTGACTGTCTAGGTACCAATAGGCAAAATAACTATTTACTGATGCTTAAAGCCCCTGATAACTGCAGGTGAAATGGACAGATATGTCCTAATGTTGAAGGATTTTAATGGCAGGTTAAGTAAGGAACACTATAACAGGTGCACTGCAAGGTCACCTGAGAGAAATATAAAGATTTGTTTCCTTCCCTTTGTCCATCTTAACATATGCTTACAAGCATTCTGATATTTCCCTACTTCCTTTGATCCGTAAGGGAGGTAAGAGATTATGACATTCAGATGCACCAAGCCCTAAAATATGCATCCCCCTGTGGATTATCTTGGATATAATGCTATTTGTCCTTGATTCCCAGTATCCTGACTCTCAATCAGTTCTTCTATTAACACCTTATTTATCATGAAACAATATAGAGCCAAGGGAAGAGGCTAATGTATCTATAAATAAAATGAATGGAAGCCAGGTGGGAGCATACAGTGCAGCAGCAGGAGGAAATACTTTCATTGCACTATGATTTAGAGACAAAGACATCATAATACAGGAACTGGGCTTAGACAAAAGAAGAGATGCAACCCCCTCAATAGATTGTTTCATGTTATTATGTAATTCCCTACCTAGCATTCGGTGTGTACCTGTTTCCTTATGCCCAAACCTCAGCAGCACCTATGACAGAAGAGGCAAGAGTATCCATCCTATTTTACTTACCTCCTTATTCTTCACACTGGCAGTGCCAGTGCCACACATAAACAGACTAAACAATTGTTTTGGGACCTGAGAAGCTCAAGGGGCTTCCCTATTCACATTTTTAGTCTGTGTTGCATGGGTGGGGGAGTGTCAAAATATTCCTGCTTAGGGCCCCCAATCATCTGCATGTCTGCATTCTGGAACCACTGGAAATATCCTCGAGATTCTTCTTCTATGTGGCCAAGAGCACCAAAATGTCAGAACATAAATTTCCCTCAGCACCTCGGTTCCTCCAGCTGCACTGATCAATTTTATTGGTGTTTACAGGTATATACCTTACTCTGCATCACTGTGCCTCCTGCTCTCATTATCCAGAGAGTCCCAGTGGAGGGCTAGTGGCTGGGCTCCCTGCTGCTGGGCTGCCTGGCATGCCATAGCTAGGCTGCCAGGCAGGCTCCAGCTGGGCTGTCCAGCAGGGTTGGGAGCCCAGCGCACTGCAGCAGGGATTCCCAGCTGGAAGCTGGCCGGGAGCTAGGCTGCCCAGCATAGTGGGGGAAAGTGGGGGTCTGGCAGGGCAGTGGGGCTGGCGGGTGAGTGAGTGGCAAAATCCCTCATCCGGGACTAGTCAGGTCCCAAGGGTGCTAGACCACGGACGACCAACCCATATTACCATCCTTCTTCCTTCCTCTTATCACCATTACTATCTATCTTTCCTTCCTTTTGTTTGTAACAGCCCCTTATTGTGCCTGGGCTTGTAAAAGATTGTGAGTATTTTCCTATGTATTTATGAAGCACTTCACACATCCTGGGTAGGACCCGGACCTCAGACAATACAAAAAATACACAAATGTTACAATCTTTTTTAAGCAAGTTTTTCTCAGGCCCTTAAATATTGAGCAAAACCAAGCTAGGATTTTTCTGAGCTTATAATATGTAGATGCTCTTCATAAAAACAAAATCAACTAATACCCAGGTCAAATAGCCCTTCTCTCTGCTTATGCTTCAGTGGTGTTCTAAAGTTAACTATTTAAAAATGCACTTTTTAAATTGTGGACATTCCTAAATGTTTCTTGTACACGTTTAAGTGGAGGCATTAATTAGGACTTGGCCCACAAGGGAGTTGTGTGTGGCCCCCCAAACAGATAGACAGATGAAAAGACTTTTCTCTGATACTAAATGTGACCTCTTGGCTTATTTGGGCTCTTGATGTAACAAGCACTGAACTAGCTAATTAGCTTGGCACAGTTTCAGACAGTTGGATTATAGGCAGTGATAAAGTGCAGCAGAAGGCACCTCTTGGCATGCTTCCCTATAACTCATCCTTTTCAGTGAGGGATTCCAGTGGAAGACATGTTTTAGCAGGTTTTGAACTGTAGTGCTGCTTCAGGATAAAGAGCAGCTATTTCATTTATCACAGCAACATTCTGTTATGTGCCCATGCAGTAAGCACAGAGCAGTACATCGAATATAAATAAGTCACAGACATGATGCAAGCTACTGTAAGTTGTTCTTGGCTGAATCATGGGATTTTTTTTGTTGGTTATTATTGGAAAGTTTCACACCCCATAAACTTGAAGCAGTGCATGCAGAGATGGGGATACTGAAGAGAGCACTCTGAGTAGTCTCTCACTATTGCTTTTAGGGCCTTTATGATTACATTTCCCCCTCCTCCTTCCCTCTGCTGACCTTATTACCAAGGTGCCCTCCAGCAGCTATATTTGGTTTAGGCTTAGCACATGCAGTTCATATGGGTATGTTTTAAATTATTTGGGAATATAGATTACAAACTAACAGTCTGAACTATTAATCTGACACGGTTAGCTAAACTGAACTCAGACAAGGCTTTGCGTTACGTGGTACTACACTTCTGTAATATCCACACTACCAGCAAGTGTCACTACCGTATAAGCTTCAGTAATGAACTGCCAGAGAATGGTGTGATTAGTACAGAACAGATTTAAAAGTAGCATCCTTAATCTTTGCTTTGATGACTTCATTTGCTTTCAGTGGAGTAGCATAATGTTATAGTCACATCCAGCGACAAAATTTTATGATGCAATTGTAAATTACTATGGTTCGAATATAGACAGCAAACTTTGAGTTAAGCAGCAGTTATAGGGAACAATAATCTCACTGTATTTCTTCATGCTTTACAACTAATCTTTTCATTCACTTAAGAATGAGGTTGAATGAATGTGTTTGCAAGCACCCCAGCAGCACAATCTGGGACTATTCTATTCAGTCATATGAGGGTAATATAAGATGGTTGGGGATAAAAGAACACAAAGACATGCCAGAACTAGGTGTCTATCAGAAGGTATCTGAGGAATATTAAGAGGGCTTAATTTTTAATCCTAGAATATAACTGGCCCAAGATTGCATCATTTCTTATCCACATTACATCCTTTTTTATGTGAATGGATTCATGGGGCTCCCTTTTCTATTTTCATTACAGACTTTGTCACTAAGAATGAGGTATCCAAATTTTAATGCCTCATATATTTTGTCAGCTGTAGTGGTGCTCTACTACTTTGACCTTTTTGATTGGCTTGCCATTTCGGTTCTTCCTATTTACAGCTTCATTAACCTGTGGAGGAGAGGTGGAATGGCTAACCAATCAACATATAGTATATTGAAAAGGTCAACATAGTCCAGTATATTTACAGTCTTTCACAGGATATTTGAAGGTTAAAAATGTGGATTTCCCATTCGAGTGATAGAGCTTGGAATACTAGCAAAGATGAAGTAACATTAATCCATTCTTAAGGTAGATGTTGTAAAAATAATGAGAAGTGAGGAAATATCCTAACTTCATTTTACTGAAGTACTGAATTTGTCATCTTGTAGACCTTTGCCAAAAGACATACTTCGACCCTTACTGCATGACCTTATTTGGAAATACAAGATCTACAGTAGCTAAACACAGGATTTTAAAACAATATTGAAGTTAAACAGGCAATTCAATATTTTTGGGTGAAACAGTGAGAAATTAAAAACAGTTCAATCCGTTCTGAGTCTACCAGGGACTTTTTACACAGAAAACACCAAGATTTGCCAAAATGCTCGTCTGCACACTTCACAAACATCTTTTCTAACAGAAGAGAAATTCTGCACCCCTTATTAGATAAACACTTAACTGGCTTGTAAAACAAACGTCTATGTAGACCACAAAGTGATATGACAATATTTAGACTGAATGGCAAGTCTGATGTTAGGGAGCATTGTGCTGTAGGAGATACTTTCTTTCAGATAAGAAGCACAACTGGGCTAATGACCCCTTATGGTCATTAACAATGTTGTGGGATGTTAATCTGAGGACCTGGCCAAATTCCAATTTTTTGTAATTAACGTTCTGTCTGCAGTACCTAATCTCCCCCTACCGTTTCAACTGAATATGGTATGCTTTGCTTCTAGTGTAAACTACTGCATAGTGTGATAAGTGCTGTTAAACAGCTGCTGCATTCCAACATAGAGGTAATAGTATTTCAGTGATGGAAGGAAGTGGCGATCATGTTACATATGGCAGTTTGTATGTCAGTTATATTTATGACATTTGGGAAGGCACTATGTAAACAGATACCCCTCTCAAAAGCAACATATTGGTTTCTGCTTTCATAGTGAAATCCCACCTCTACATAGTAAACTCTTGCCAAATACTCAGTTCATACAACCAACACCACTTTTTTTTCTAAAACTTTCTTGAAACTGTTTTGAACCCCATATTGTATTACATCAACTTTTTCTCAAAACTGTTTTTTTTTCTGTGGGGAGGGCAGAAAGGGTGCACCTATAAAATTAGCTATACTTAATTGCAAATTGGAGTAAAAAAATGCTTTTCACCAAAAATAACTGGTCTGAAACACTGATGATCTGATGAAAGTGTTTTAAACTTCAGTGGGCTATTTTGATTTGCCCAGTCTTTCCCTCTGAAAATATCTGATTAAAAATGTAAATCAGCAT
Organism: Rafetus swinhoei; assembly: GCA_019425775.1. Lineage (NCBI taxonomy): Eukaryota > Metazoa > Chordata > Testudines > Trionychidae > Rafetus > Rafetus swinhoei. Next base: position 179,194,182 of record CM033437.1, on the reverse strand, counting down.
AGTTTCATTGTAATCTATGGAACTATGCTGTTTTAAACCAGATAAGGATCTAGCCAAGTATTGTGAAGAAAGCATTTATTACTGCAACTCAAAACATATGTAAGATGTAGGCATTTTATATCATAGAAGTTGAATAGGAATCATAGTCTCATGTTAATGTAGAAAAGTGAAGATGGACATACTATGTTATGTTTCTTCAGATTTTGCCACCTGATCTCTTTTAATCTGCATCCTTATTGTTTGAATATTTGCTTCATTTTAAAATGAACTATCTCCTATTATACAAAAGCTAATACCACACTAAATTAAGACCTTGTATCAAGTAAGTATAGATAGTATGGTATGAACACAACAATGAAGAATTTTTAAGTCTCGTTGCTGTTTCTTTTAAGTGATCATGGGCATTGACATACTGGACAAGAAAAGTGATTAATTTAGTTTGGCATAACTGTGCAGTTTAATGGGCTAGCCTGCCAACTGGAAAAGTTTATGTCTAACTGCTATAAGTTAGAGGTTGGCATATGTCTTAAAGATGGTGGTTTGCATTTTTTCCAAAACTCTTTTAAAAAAATTCTTATTACTCTATAATTTTGGGTCTTTTCATTATTCATATAAATGTGCAATAAGTTTTGCAGGATAAAATCAGAAAAAAATACAAAATTTATGTTACTCAGGAATAGAGCTAAAAGAATTTTGCAAACAAGTGTTCAATAACATTTGTTGGAATAAAACCTGCATATTTGGTTCTGTGGTATTTACTATCCCTTGTAGTTATTATCCATAAACATCCATTGAAGTGGATTTTTTTTTTTGCAAAAATGCTCATTTACAGAAGTCACAAAATACTTGAAGTATTCATGACAGAAGCTTTCATGCGGTAAACTTAACTGTTTGAGGATTTGGGAGCAGAAATGTTCCTGTTTGAAATAGGTGACCAATAGTTTACTATTTGAGCTGTGTTATTGAATATCTATGCATTTAAATAGTTTCATCTCCATAAAACATGATCTCCCATTTAAAGGCCATAATAATCATGAAGAATAGTTTGAGAGCAATCCACAGCCAGAAATATGTTTTTAATCTAATAATTTCAAATAAAATAGCAAAAGTCAAGATATCTTTAATAGATATTCTTAAAGCAAAAGAAAAGGTTAAATTGTCAAACAACTTGTTTGCTGTAAATAATTTACCCGTCTTTGCTCAGGAAAAGATAGATAGGTAAACGTGAAACTAACAATTATCTTTTCAAGGAGTTACAAATGGCACTATAGAAGATATCCATTCTGTAGATGTAAGCCTTTCCCACATTAATTAAAATGGGAATTATCTTAATTTTCCTTCATTTATTTATCTGACTTATTTTGCAGATACTGATTTTTTTTGATAATGTAATTGCTTCTGCATTGTCTTGTGACAGTACAATAATCATAAATGGTTTTGGCTGTCAAAACAACAGGCCATAATAATTTGGTAGCTGTTAAGTAGGACAAGATGGGGTAGTTTGGTTATTAGAAGATCTGCTTCAATAAAATTTAACTCAGATACAGCCATAATAATCATAACAGTATTTCCACAGGCTGAAAATCAGTTTCTTCCTGATTTCTTAAAGAAGGAACAAAAAGAATGGAGAGAAGACATAGTGTAACTGCAACCAGACAGGTTTGAACCTAGGACCTCTGAAGCTTAGTATAGCACCCTCTAAAGCTTGAGCTATAAAGCCAGCTAACTCTCTGTTTAGACTGTAGAGCCTCCTTGTTCTTATCTCTCACGGTAAGTGGTCTAAGCACCACTACATGGGACAGTGAACCACACTAGGTGCGTGGGTTACATACTTCCTCGAACTAAGGACGCACTTCCCAAGTTTCAGAGACCCAGTTGAGATCCCACAAGAGCGACCACTGTACAGATTTTAACCAGGGACTTCTAGAGCTTAGTATAGGAGCCTCTACAGCTTGAGCTATAAAGCCAGCTGTCTCTCAATTTAGGCTGTAGAGCTCCCTTGTTCCTATCTCTCACTCTAAGTGGTCTAAGTGCCACTGCATGGGACAGTGAACCACACTAGGTATGTGGGTTACAGCAGCGTCTAAGAAAACCCAGCTACTTAACTCATACTCAGGAAATCTAAAGCACACAGGGCTCAGTGAGGTGCAACCAAAACAGCAGTCAAGTGAGGAGCCAGCAGAGGGAGCTTTACCAGGGCTGTGAGACATGATATACAGGGGAAAAGTTCACCATGTGTAGAGCTGATCAAATTATGCATGTCCTCAAGAGCAATTTGACTACTCGTCTAGTCTTACTCTCTTTGAGAACATTTCCATGAAGAATTTATGAAAGCAGCATTTCTTCCAAGAGTTACTTTTGTATGCAACTGCACAGAGATAATTTTGTGAGCCCTTTGACATTTCATATTGTGAAGAGAAGGGATGAGTTTTTCTTTTAAAATATGATCTTTGGAGCAGAAAAATTCCTGTAACTTTAGGCAGAGGATTTTAAAAGAAATCCTTGCTCATTAACTAATAACATAGAATCATAGACTCATCGAGCTGGAAGAGACCTCAGGAGGTCATCAAGTCCAGCCCCCTGCCCAAGGCAGGACCAATCCCAACACAGACATTTCCACTTCCAGACCAAAATTAATTACACCTGGAGCAAAAGTCCCCAATCTGTGGGGTCTGCTCCCAAGGGAGGCGCACGGTTGATATGTTGACAGTGGTGTTGCAGAATGTGGAGGAACAGGCTCTGCGGTTGGGTTTCTAGAATGCATGTTTCTATAGAATCTGAGCATCAATCTTATTATTATTTATTTTACAGTAGTATTTTGAAACCCCAATGTTGGATCAGAGACTCATTGTACTACCCAGATAATTTGAGATTTCTTTGCGTGAGACTGAAACAAAAAATTAAAAGGCAATAAGAGGGGAATGCATATAACCACCTTAGGCAGTGCTTAATTTGTAAAGAAAATGGCACCAGTGTTCAAGCAATTTTTGTTACTTTCATGACTGACACAGCAAGCCCAGAGATGGCTGGGCTATGAACTGGCAAACCAAGATGTGCTAAGACTCAGCTCTTGCACAGATTAAGCACTGAGCCTAGGACATGACTACTACTTCAGAGTCCTATAGTATTTTATGTGGCTGTGAAGTTAGTCCCGGCCATGCTATCCACCTTGTTTGGCTCTTGGGAAAGGTGCTCTAGCTGTGCTAAACCTTTAGAATGAAGCTAGAAACTGTCCTGAAACCAACCTGCTTTTAATTTTCCTCAAAAACTTGAAAGGCAGTGTAGTTTTTCAAAAAGATGATGAGCACTATCTCACATCAATGAAGCACCCTCTCTCTCCCAAAGTCATTTTCGTGATGAAGTGCCAGCATCAGAATTTGAATAATAAAATTTTTAAGCTAGCCTAGTGAAGTGACTCCTGAGTTTACCTCAAAATGTTATGAAAGGTATAATTTTGTATGATTTCCCTGGCAAAACAAATGACATTGCAGTTTCCACTTCAATTTTTTATATTTATTTGAGCCCGAAACTCAAATCAGATTTTATGTGCAAATCTGCATACATTAAAACTGACAAAAAGGTTGGCACAAACCTCTGCAAAATGAAAGCACAGTTCTGCATATCTCTATCTGCATTGGACTTGAAAAGCATCATGGTAACCATAATTAAATCATCATAAGTAAAGGTCCACGGTCAGTATTTTTGCTTACTTTTAGAACATCAATTCAAAGACTTAAGTAGCCACATATTTTTTCATCTAAAATCCTAAGACAGAGTCTCACACTTAAGCTGCCAACAACATATTAGAACATTAATAAGAAGTTTTAGGAAGGAAGTAAAAAATATGGAACATCCTTTCTCCTTCCCAAGTCCCTCACTCCTCAAATGAGGAGAGCCTAATTGTTAGTCATGTTACAATCACTTCATGTATAAAACTTTAGAAAGGCAAAGAAATAAATATGTTCTCAAGATTAATGATGGCTACAAAAAGGAAAATAATTACTAAATCTCTTATTTACGTGGAATTGCTGATTGTTACAATGCAAACAAATGTGAGCCTATCAGAAAGAAAGGTTAGGATGAAATAAGAAATGGACAAGAAGCTTTTTCAGTATAATTATGCTGTAAACACAGCAATATCTCATACCAACATTACATAGTTGTTTCCAGTGCCTCCTGCCCCACCAAGTGGACTAATAGTGTTATTTTTTATCACTTTGTAATTTGTATACTTTAAGAGTGAGAGAAGTACAGTAGGTTTCCATAGCAACAAAAGCTAAGTCTTTCCAAATTTAGGTCTGAGCTTTTAACATTTACTTTCATGGCAGCTTGCTTTCATATGCATCTTTGAAACACAGTAATATAAAGCACAGTTTTAATCTGCAGAGCTAGACAATAGGGGTAGGGGGATTAGTAATATACACTTGGCATAATATGCAAATCTACAAATGAACCATGAATTCCCATTTCTAAATGTCACAGAAGTTCCGAAAAATCTCTGTTAAATCTTGTCCTAAAGGGGATACAAAATGGTCCCATTTTCAGCATTTGTTCCAGTACATAATAAGGAATGTTAAGTAGGATGCCATTGAAGTTCACTTAAGAGCGCTACAAAATATAAAATAGTGTCAGAGTTCCATCTTTCTTAGCAACAGAGGCAGGTCAGTGATATCAGGGATAATTAACGTATTGGATGCAATAAAATATGTTGCCTGACAGGAGAGTAATATGACCAAACAATAGAAGCCACATCTGCAGCACTACAAACAAGTGACTGAAATCAGAACATGTGCAATTTCATTGGACACTGAAAACTCCAGGATCCCTGGCTCTAAAAGTTTGTCTTTCAGGATATGGATTACTAACTAGCACATCTCCAATGATGAAGGAACTGTCAGTCCGCTCCAGAAATCTCTTTTGATCAGTTGTCAGTATGACCCCTCTCCCTAGTAGCTAAATTCTTCCATATCCTCCAGTGACAAGGAATCTGATGGTGGTTATTTTCCTATTAGAGCACTGAACTTCTCCCTTTTCCACTCTTACCAGGAAAAAAATGATCAAAATATATAGCCTTTCATGCCAGATCACAGCTATTAAATTAGCACTTTCAGCTGTAGCCTCTTTGTGGCATTTCTAGTGAGACTTTATCACATCAAAAGACTAAAGAGTATGTTTAGAAGTGCCCTAAATTTATGGCTGTACAAGGATGAAAGCAAGATCAGACCATACCAAGCCCCCATTCCATGACTACACAGACACTCATAAATTTTCTATAAACAAGTTATTTTTATTAAACTCTTAACAGATAGTGGGTTTTTTTCAGATTGTGTGTTCTAAAATGCACCATAAATATTAAACATCACACACTTTACAGCCCAATCAGTTCCCAGGGAAAAACCTGTAGACCTCTGATTGGTAGTTAGATATGGTGCCTGACATAAAATTTTGACTTCGAGATTCAAATGACTCTGGTTTCCCTTTCGTGGGTTCCAGAAATTTCCACATTCCCCCATGAAAGACAAACACTTCTGGTCACTAACACCACAACTGACAAACTTCATATAATCCTTCTCTCCCCTTTTCAGTGATACCCAACCCCTTTGTAAATCTTCAGAGGGAGAATAAAACATCTTAAAGAAAATGCTAAGTTGGATGAACTATATTGGTGATGCAATATGATGTTTCTTCTTGCATGTATTTTACATATAACATTATTTTAAAAAGCAGAATATAAAGAGAGATGTGAGTCTAACTCCTAGTGCTTCTAACAAGTGCCAATGCAAATTTAGCACTCATAAAAAGGAGATATTACTAGTCTCAAAGCCATGCCCACAAAATGCAAACTACTGAAGGTTATGAAGGATCTCATTTTCCCTTAAACTTCCTTCTGCATTGTATTATTTTGCCACAATCAACAAGCACAGACTCTGGCAATGATGCAAGGACTTGGAAAATGCTGGTGGATTTGATGACGGTTGTAACTTCATATATATCAGAACATCATAGGGTACTCAGGAAAAAGGAAAAAAATAGTAACAGCAAGACAATCAGAAAGTCTGAAGCATAATAACGTTCCTGTCTTCAGGAAAAAAAACACATGAAAATCCTTATTCTTTTTCATTTAGAAGATTTGGAATAAAAGAGTCGTTTAGTCATCACAGATCAGGTTTTATCATGGCTTGGTTTCAGATTTTAATGACAGTGACCTACTCAATATTTCCCCCAAATTAATACAAGTTGAGCCTCTCTAATCCAGAGCTCTCTGGTTTGGCAACACCTATGGTCCAGCATGCTTTTAGTTAGCTGGATGTCCATTTTTCACTGGTATGACCAAGTTTCCTGCAGTCCAATAATGTTTGTTTTTAGCCACCAATCCTAACTCTCAGTGTTCTTTGCTGCTATTTAGCTCTAATTTACCCCCAAATGTCCTCTAACAACCCAGTAAGCAGTGGAAGTGCTGGTAATGCTGCTAGAGCAGTGGTTCCCAAACTTTTTGGCATCACGCCCGCCCCCCTTTTTTATTTTTGAAAAACCCTCATGCCCCCCCCCACAAATAGCAACAAAACTTGTTGAGCAAAAAAAAAAAAAAAAGGAAAAAAGGAGCTGAACAGGGCAGCAAAACTTGATGGGGGGGAGGCTGGGTTGCCTCGCACCCCCCCTGGAATTTCTTCATGCCCCCCAGTTTGGGAACCCATGTGCTAGAGAATACTGACTTCCCCGTGATCAAGAAAATTCTCTGGTTGGAAATGATCAGGTCCCTAGGGTGCTGGACTAGAGAGGTTCAACCTATACATAGGAGCAGCTAAGAGAGGAGTTTTGTGAAGGAGTTCTGCAGGTGAAGAAGGAGTGACCCTTGGGGTAAGTGGTTGTCTGTAGTGTGTGCATTTATGTTTTGGGGCATGCCTTCTGCAGGCTTGATAGGTACTGTGTGCTGAGGCTAGCAGCCTGCTAGGCAAAGCTGAGAACTTCTTAACCAGGCTTGTATATTTTGGTTTTACCCTCCAGAGGGGTGTGCAGTTAAGTACTGGGCAGTTCCTCAGTTTAGCCTTTCCATGCAGCGCGGATTTCATCATGTGGGCGTGTGTGCTGGTAACCTACAGTCTGAAGCTTGGGGGAAGTCTTGGCAGACTACAAAGCAGCACAGTGAGATGGGAACCCAGCTCAGGTGTACCCCAGGTCCATATGGCACCCCAAAGGGGGGAAGCCATTTCACTGTGTTCTTTAGGAACAGTAATATTGGTGGAGGTGTCAACAGAAGATTGATGATACTTTATAGATGACCATAAAAGCAATCAAGCTGCCTGTGCCTCACCGGTCCTGAATGAGGGAATTTGCCCAAGGTCCCTAGTCTCAGGCACCCCGCCCACTGACCCTTCCCACCGCTGGCTCCACTTCTGGCCATGCTGGCCACACTACCTCTGACCTCGCTGAACTACTGGCCCTGGCGATGCTTGCTGGATGCTGGCCCCACTGCTACCAGCCCCAGCTGGTCCCTTTACTGCTGGCACCAGTCAGCACCCCAACATGCCTACCACCCAGCTGCTGGACACAGGCTTGCTGTCGCCAGCCTCAGCTCCACAGCTGGATGCTAGCTCCTGCCTGCTGCTGGATGTGGGCTGTAAGCTTGGCTGGGTGTTGGTCCACCTTGTCAGTGATGTCCCAACCATAGGACTCTGGCCAGGAACATCGGTGGTCTGGCAGACAGATGTTACCAGACCACTGATGTTGCCGGACTAGAGAGTCTCAGTTTAAGGAGATGCAACCTATACTTATTCAAATATTGCCCTGGTCCCTAATCAGTTCCCTGTTATGGAGATTATTACAAGAACTCACACTAAATGCCCTAAAACTTCTCTAATCCTACATCTTTTCCTCCAATTAAATATACAAATTTCCCTCATTTTCTTCCTGAGAAAAACATGTTGTATGAGGTGATCAACACCCTCCTCCCATGACTACCACACTCAAAAATCTCATTACTAAAGTTACTTGGAAATGATTTTGTTCCACAACTGATACGGTGAAACATCACCCCACAATAGCAACAAACACATGGGGTGCACTTAAAAGTCTCATTCTGGTTCCAGAAATATTATTGGCTTTAGCCATATTCCATATTTGAATTATAAAGAACTGGAAAATTTACCCGGCATTGCTTGGGTCCTTAACTCAAACATGTTTTGTTGTTCTTCGTTTAAATCATTGTTCTGAGGTGGGGGTGGAGATGAAGGGTTCAGTATGCAGCCATCCATGGGGAGAGAGGACAACCCCATCTTTCTCTCACTGCAGCAGCTTAGGGTGAGACATGCCTCTCCATGGCTGCTGAAGCTGCAATGGACACAGCGGGAGAGGGGTGAATGTCCCCTGGTTGGGGGACAGATAGACACACAAACTCTCTGAAATATATGGTAGATAGCTGTCTCTTTCTCCCCCACTTCTCCTTGCTAGCTGTCCTGGTCCCCCTCTCTGGTCCCTTCCTGTCCCTCTGTGGTCATTTTAGAGTATAGCTCCTTCCTATCAGACCCCTCCCTTTCCATTTTATGAGAAACAATCCAATTCTAGGCACATTCCATTGTCTTGGCACAACCAAACGCTTATGCTGCTTTAAGTTATGATAAGAGGAAGCTGCATACCAGCTATGATGGTCCTAGCTCTTACCACTTAAGAGTAAGGATGTTAAGAAGTAGGTAATTGACTAATTAGTCAATAAGGGGCCCTGCTATGGCTCTGCAGTTAAAATACAGTAGGAGCCAGGGACACAGGCAGCGGATATAGGCCCAGGACCTGGCGCAAGTCAGGACTCAGCAGTCTCGGGTCATGCTGGGTCCTGGACCACTGCAGCTCTGCTTTTAAATGTAGTAAGAGCTGCCCGCCTCTTACTACATTTAAAAGGCAGAGGTGCAGCAGGAGTAGGTCCGGGATCTGTTGTATGCCGGGTCCCAGACCTCTGCGCCTCTGCCTTCCCCTGCCCCCCCCCCCAAAGCCGGCTCCCCCCCGGTACTGGCTCCTGCTCCCGTCCTCTTGCTGCCTCTGATACAGAGGCAGCAAGGTGGCAGGGGGGAAAGCAAATAGTTGAGTAATGACTCAACTACTTGATAAGCCTAGGCTTTTTGGGTAATCAACTACTCAACTAGTTGCTTGCATCCCTATTTGTGAACAAATATTTCTTGAACAAACAGACTCACAAATGGACGGACAGATAGACAGATGCACATTTCTAAAATATATAGTAAGATATTGCTGGAACATATCATATCTATTGATTCAGAGCAAACTTTTCCATTGTTTCCACTATAACTCTTAACAAACATTCCAAATGCTGAAATATAAACAGTCAAGGCATTTTGAACACCAAACACATTTTAAAAATTAAAATCTGTTGGCAAACAATTCATAACAGAAAAAAAGAGGAAATGGTTGAATAACTAGTCTGACCAAACAGTGCATCTGTTTCTAGCCACAAAAGTAATGTATAAATAAATATAATTTGCATGCAAGATGCACAATGATAGCCATACAACCGAGATGCTTTGTACTTGCCCACATAATAATATTTCATACTTTGCATGTACAAAGGGCCTGATCTTCTACCCACTTAAGAAAAAAGGAAAAATTATCATTGACTTCAGTGGGTTTTGGATCTTGAAGTGTTAGCCTATCATTAATGAATAAAGCTATACAATAAACCTCAGGGTTAGTTCACTATGAAACTTATTTTACAAATTAGTAAACTGAGGGACAGCTGTTCCATGCTTTCTGTTTTCTAACTTTTCCTGGAAGTGTGAAGTGGGGGTTTCCCTTCTTTCTCACACTTTATTTTTACTTTTTCCCCCCAAGAAAAATATTAAAAGAGGGGAAGTCACATAAAAGTGTAAAAGAACCTAAACAAAACAATATTTCAAGTTGCAATGAACTGAAAATGTTCACACCATTTTGACACGCTGTTTCAATTCAATTTCCCATGGGAAATTTGAAATTAAATTAAATTTATTTCATTTTATTTCAAAATGTCCTAGGGGAAATTGAATCAATTTTTTCCTGTGAAAAAACAGAGGAAGAAACCCTCTATTTCAAAAAAGCTCTGGTTAAGAGTGTGATGAGAAACTAGTGGCATTAATTCAAACCTTTAGCTTAGCACAATATTAAATATGAAATCATTTAAATAGTTATATTTTCTTAGAAAAAAACAAGTGACATAACTTTAACTGTACATTGAAATGTTCACCATACTTCTGGCAAGCATAGAGACTCTGTTTTGTCAGACATATGCCATAAATTCATAGGCAGAATAGGGGCAAGTCACTTGACCTTCTTGTGGTTCAGACCTTCTTGTGGTTCGGACAATCCATCTGTAAAATTAGATGAAAGCAAAACTGAAAAACAGATGCTGCTGCATCTATATTAGCTTTCTTAAGAAACAAATATTTTAAAAGAGCAAAATTAATGTTCTGTGGAAACTGAAACACTGTGTTTAGCGCTTATTGGCATAATCTTTTAATTAAAACAAAAATGATAGAATTCTATAAATCTGTTGCAGGACTTATGTAGCATTATCAAATTATAAATTGACTGCATTTCTCAGAAGATACTTAATACTAAAACAATTCCAGCTGGGCCAGGGAGCTACTTCCTGGTTTCTTCCAGCAAGATGGAGGCGGTAGCCCATGACGATTGAAGCCTGCTGTGGATTAGGATATGTGATAGTACAGATCCTTTATCATTCCCACCCTGGTCTAGAGAGAGCTTGGGTGGGCACAGGAAGAAGACTAGGCCAAAGCACAGGAAATATGGACTGATTTAGTTTATCATCTGCCAGGCAGTCTCTACAATCAGTCCATCTGTGGATTCCCAGAAAAAAATGTAAGATGCTTTCTCCTTTCAGAGCAATGATATTTCACACAAATGCAAAGGAGGCACTCTGCTGTCAACATCGCAATGAGCCACTCGAGTAGTTGAGAACAGTCAGGGCATAGTAATGTCCTAGCCACATTTCCCTCTCCCAAGAATGAAACCAGCACAAACTTGCATCAGGGAACTCCTCTGGAGAGGCCATAGACCTTCCACAGAATTACTTCTATGCTGGGCCCTACCCAGCCACTTCAGAGCCAAATTCTGCCCTCAGATAGACAAAGACAACTTTAATAGAAGCAATGGGAGTGGCATAAAGCTATGTAAAGGTAGAAATTGGCCCTTACATATTTTTAGAGTTATTGTACACAGCAAAGAAAAACCTCAGGCGCATCATGGCTGTGTAGACTTCCGTGCTTGGGCTGGAGCTTGGGCACTAGGACCCTTCCACCTCACAGGGTCTTAGAGCGTGGGATTCAGCCAGAGCCTGGAAATCTACACTGCGATGAAACAGCCCTGCACTCTGAGCCTCAGTAGGCTTGCATGCGCCAGCCGTGTGCGTCTAGATGCTGTGTAGACATAAGTATTTCCAAATCCATTACTCAACAAACAAGTCAAAGAAATTGTGCTTTTTTTCTATCTGTATTTGTGAATATGAGTTGCACCTCCCCCCATGGTATTTAAGTGGCACCTAATCTATATAGAGTGATATCATTTCTGGAGGTGGAGTATGCTGCCTTCACACTGCTCTTAGCCTGTGGATCAAGAAACTGATCCTGACTTTGTCATTCGTAAGATAGCTCAGAGAAATAACTACAAGGCCAGTGATCAGTAAAATTTTCTCTCTCTTTAGACCAAGGGGGAAAGTTCTTATCACAAACAATAAGGAAATGTCTGATGCCAGCAATTAGTGTTGTAAATTCCTAGCTGGAGTAAAGAATGTAAAGTGTGTCTAAATGGATCTCTCTCTCTCTCTCGCCTTATAGAATTAATGCTGATGGAAGTGCATTTATCCTCCTCATACCTTTGGTGATGTTTGTGAGAAACGGATTAGTATGTTAACTGTATTTTATTCCCAAACTTTAATTAATGTCACCTGCTGAAGTCTTGGTACAGCTTCAACCTAAGGGTCCCTCTTTTAGATTTTTAAAATTGATTTATATTTTAAATATATACAATTTGGTCTTTGTGAGTGAATCTATTATTTTGTGAGATGAACCCATCACTTGGCCCCTAAGGCATCTGATACAGCACTGAAAACTTATATAGTGCTTTGTACAGGGAAATTGTTTTTCAAAGCTGCTTGAAAAGAAAGCACAAACATGGTGTGTAACTTTTCCATGAATCAGATCCCAGGAGAGCGGAAGTTGACCTTGCTGTTAAAGAAATGTCATGGTTTGATTAAAAAGCAGCAGTTTTTACTGGCAATATAATAATACCTGACTGTACTTGAAAGAAATATTTACTAAGATTTTTTATAACATGCAACACCATAACATATAAGTGCTGATTTTTGTCCATTCATTTTAACATACTCACATTATTTGACTTTACCCCCATGGTAAAATCGGTTTGATAAAGAATGCTATTTAATACCATGGACACAGTGAGAATATTCATAGAAGTTTCATAAACTGTGAGACAGAGAATATTTGAGAGAGAAGAGTTTGCAGAAAGTTCACTTTAGATTTACATACTCCCTACATTAAGAATATTTTGGAAAGTATAATACTAAATATTTCTAGCCATCTGTGAATTTAATTAAATATGTATGTTTCTGTTAATCAAAGTTGAATTTCCCTTGATATTGTAACAGAACCCTTAATTCTTAACAGCTCTAACTGTCTTAAATAGCTCTTGGCCATGTGGTTGCTAGATGATGGAATTTCACTAATTCAGACCAACCTTTTTGAGTCCAGGGGTAGCTTTTTTACATTAGCGAGGGTCAGAGTTATGACATTAAAATTTAGGATCCAAATTTAGTGTTCCCTTTCATTTGGTGGGTGGAAAGATTCAAAGATCCAATTTGATCCACACAGGCCAAGCTGTGAGGTTCAGATCTGGATCTCTATGCATAGATGCTGACCCTGTGGTGCTCTGGAGCATCCATGGAAAAAAATGGTGGGTGCTGAGCACATATCACTCGCTCTCCTATTATGTCTCTCTTCCCCAGCCACCTCAATCAGCTGTTCCTCAGCATGCAGGTTGTGCTGGATGGGAGGGAGAGGAGTGAGGGCAGGGTATGCTCAGAGGAGGGGGCAGAAAGGGCAGGAACAGATGGGGCAGGGGTGGAACAGGGGTAGAGTGAGGATGGGAATAGGCAGGGAGTGGGCAGGGGTGGGAAGAGACAGGGTGGGGTGGAGTGTGGAAGGAATCTGGGAAAAGCAAAGGTTGAGGGCCCCCATGTGTATATGCAGGAGTGAGTGTAAGGGTTGTATTTGATATACTATTGCAAGTCTAACCAGCCAACCCTTTCCTGGTTTGGTTCAAATAGATCAGGGTCCCTTGTGGACCCACTCAGTTAAATTACATCTTCAAGGCCCAAGAGTCAGTGTGTGACTTTTGCTCCCACAAAATACCTCAAAGTGTTCCACCATGCCAAACATAGGAAAAGTTAAGTTTCATTCTGGGAAGGGGGAATGGGGACAAAGGCAACATGTCCAGAAGTGGTCTGCAAGTTTTTGCCTAAGGTGCTGCACAAAACACACTACAAACATGAGTGCTGAATCCATCTCTACCATTTCAATCTGTCTCTAGATCCTCCATCCAATAAATACATAAATAAAAGCAACACCTTCCGTGGGGGTTAATATGCCTAGCCCAAGTGGCCTCAGACTCATCTGTGTGATCAGCAGCCTTCTTTCCCAGAAGGAAATAATGACAGTAAAAGAACCATGGGACAGTAGCATGTGACTAAGAATAAGGTTGCCTTGGATATATCAGGGCAGAACATGGGTATTCAGGAGAAAGAGTGAAGGGAAAGCAGGCATAGGAGCGAATGCTCCTTTAAAGATTGGGAGAACAGACAGTGTGGAGGTCTAAGGCTAGGTGAATATTTAAAAAGAGGTCCTGGGTATAGTATAGTGTGGGATACAGAAAAAGCAGACAGCCAAGCTGTTTAGGGTGCCAGGACTACAATGCATATTGGAAGGTGAATGTGGGTTCATGTTATACTGCTAATGTGCGAAGAGACACCCCTATCAACAAGGAACTAGAAGGAATTGATTAAGGCCTAGAAGGCCTGGATGCTAGGCTCAAGAGAAAGGCTAACTATAATCGAGAATACAGACCTCAAGAGGAAGGGCTATGCCCAGGAAGAGTCTGGTGTAGAAGTCTAGATTTTGAAGGAGAAAATATAAATGAAGATGTATTTAACTGCTAATTACAGCTGAATTAAAACACAGGCATATTTCAGGGGTTAAATACATATATTGTATATATAAAACAATCTGTTGGAGCTCATCAAATCATGAACACATGGACTGCAAATATTTTGAACAAAAGTTCTTGAGTTTGGTTTCATGCTATTGTTTGTGATAATTCAGAAAGCCACTGTTTATGAATTCAAGCACAAATCATTGTAATTATTCATCTGGATACTCACACCAGGCATACATTACTAGTGACTACTTCAGTCTTCATGCTAATGACTAGCAAATGTTCCACTCATCAAATCAGGAAGCAGTCTGCAACTTAGATCAACAACCACATAACTACTCAGTAGCTATCATTTAGGTTTTGTGAAGAAATGGCAATGAAACTGCAGTCTCAGTTTCATTAATTCAATGATTATGAATGATAGGCATAATTAATAAATGCAGAGAAAAAAGTGAATCAGCTCTCAAATGATTTGCAAATCAAAATGGGACTTAAATTTGTAATGAAATATTATTTAGGATAACTTGTCCACTCCACCTTAGGCACTGCTCCAGAAATTAACCCATTTATTCTGTGTGACCAAAAAATTAGTAATTTGAACTTTGCCTTTTAGGCCTGACCTCAGGCAAATGATGGTTAGAGAAATAATTATGCTACCTGCTGTCAAAGCTTTTAACTCATACAATAAAATGTTACTCTAGAAAAAAAGACAACTAAATGTCTTGTTACTGAGTCTACTGTCTCCTTTTGTGGAGATCTGCTTGCCCCAAGGCAATTTCAAAAGACATTTTTGTTCCGTTTTATTGGTCTGTGTTTGTACTGCTGAGACCTGATTGATCTTACTAGATGGAGATACCGGCAGTTCAAAGACCACTGATGTCAATGATGGCAATCACTCAGTGGAAGAGAGTTTCCTGCCCAATCAATACGCTTGGCACTGTCCAGCATGCACCAACAAGCAAAATAAGTGTCAGTTTTTCCCTGTTAAATGTATTTGCAAAATATCACATACTGTGTACCCAGGAGATGGAAATGTTATTGCAGCACAGGTCAGCAAACTATTGATGGGACTAAGCTATGTCTACTGATGTTCAAAGTAATATGTGTGGCAGCTTGATCTGGCAGGGAGCTATTAGGTATGCCAAGCACAGTTTTATTTCCTGTGTTGTCTTTAAGACTTTCTTTAGAATGCTTCAATGTCAAAGCTTCAGGAAACACAGTATCATAACACAGTAGCAACATCAAAAACAAAACAAAACATTTTCTATGTCCTTGTAATGCAACCTGAAATTAACCTGCAATTTATTGCTTCTTAAAGTTTCAGAACGTTAATATTCCTCTTACTTTATTGAATATAAACACAATGACTTGCAGTGCCCAGCTAGCCAAGTTTACTAATGTTCTAATTATGTCACTATGAATTAAATTTGTAGCAGTTTAAATTGCTTTGATAATGCCTGTAGGGTGACTACTAGCAAGGAGAGCAATATCATTTCAGACATTTGGATCACTGTGAACCAACCTTTCCTAACAAGGTTGGACTTTCTTAGTCCCATTTTAGCTATATTATAATTTAGGTTTTAGATCATAACTAGTTTATTTTAAAAAGGACCATTGTGTGTGTGTATGCAACATCATAGTACAATATATTGCATTATTTCAGAAGAGAGCATACTTTAACTTCTCTATTTACATAGGCCTGATTCTATTTGTGGCAGGCTGTGCATATGTAAAAATTCTAGTAAAAATACTGAAAATAGCAGAAGACGTAAGGGCTAGACTATGATCTGCCCTCTTGTGGCTATACACAAGAGGAGGCCATGCAAAGAGATCCCCATATCTTCTCTTGCAGTGCTAACATAAAGGCTAATCACAATAGGGAACAAGAAACTTCTTGGTTCTTGCTCCTCTCTCTAGGATATGAATCATTGAGAAAGGATAATGTGAGATCATGGATATGCCTTCCCACACCTTCTGTAGCAGCTAACAGAAAGTAGACTGTGAACCATCGGAGAGAGCTACACTATTCTTATAGCCAGTATAGACTGTCCATTCCCTATGGACATGTCCACACTGAAAAAAAAAAGTGTGCTCTTAACTCAGGTTAGCAACTCAAATTTAAACATACAGTGGAGACTTTTGAATATATGAGATGGGCTGGAGACTCAGCTCAGAGGATAGTCTCCTTCTCTCCCAGAGCTAGGGAATGGGTTGGTGTGGAAGCCGAGGCCCACCTTCTCCACCAGGATCTGACCCAGGACCCTACAAGAGGCAGTGGTAGAAACACCCCAGACAGCTTTGGGGCTGCCTCCCTGAGCTGCTTCCTATCACTTACCTTAAGTCCTCGAAGTACTTCACAAAAAATAGCAAAAAGTACAGAATCTTCAGCTCAGCTAGTGGCCACCTTCTTTGCAGATTAGCCCCAGATTAAAACCATTCCAAGTTCCTGGGTGTCATTCTGATGGCCCATGTCATACTCTGCCCTCTAGCTAGAGTTTCAGGGAGGCTGCAGTGCTTGATTGGTCCCCGTCTCCAGTCAGATTTCTTCTCACTGGGATTTCCTCCCTGTCTTCTCCTCTAGGACCTGCTTGCAGTTAGAACTCCTGCTCTATCCACATTCAGGAACTCCCAGAGTAAATCTTTCTTTCTTGATGGCTTGCTTTCTTGCTTTCACTGTCTTGCTCCCTTTTAAGCTCCACTTCAGCTGAAGCAAGCTCTGCAGGTGCAGTGGGATGGAGACACCCATGCACGGAACTGCTCCTTAATCCCTTCAGTCCCAGCATGGGGTTTGTGTACCCCATCAAAGAAGGATTCAGTAATATGCAGGACCCAATCCTTCATGCATACACATGTGTTTACTCATTGCATGAATATCCCCTCAAAAAAAGTAACTAGGGGACTGTTCCCCCTGCTCACTAAGCTCGCCAACCCCCCTCTCTCTGGGGATAGGTGTCTGGCCAGTGGGGAGGGGGCAAGATCAGGCTGGGGGTGCGAGGTCTCAGTGGAAGGGGTGAGTGTGAGGGCTGGGGGGAGTGAGGTCTTGGCTAGGTGGTGACTGAGGGGGCTGGGGGTGCAGGCTCTCAGGTTAGGGAGGTATGAGTGAGCGGGATGAGAGAGTGGGGTCTTGGCCAAGGAGGTGTGTGAGGGAGCTAAGGATGTGGGGTCTTGGCCGAGGGTGTGTGTGACTGGTCTGGGAGTCTGGGAAGGGGGGGAGACTGCATAGCTCCTGACCCGCAATACCCCTGGGAACACTGGGAAGGCTGCATGACTCCCGGTCCCCCCACCCCCAAGCACCAGGGAGACTGCACGGCTTCCACTCTCAGAGCACTGGGGAGGCCACATGGCTTCCCCTCCGCCCCGAGCACCGGGGAGGAGGGAGGGAGGAGGCTGGGCAGCTGATGGTGGAGGGGCAGCAGGACACAGAATGATGTGATGACTTCACTCTGTCCCACAGGAATTTTTTTTTATATATATAGAGAGATAAATAGTGACGTGAAAGTTGGTCTGCAGCAAATGTCAGCCCTGAGTCACCCACTGTTTATCATTCTGGTGGACAATATTAGAAGAAAGATCTCAGTAGGAAAAGGTGGGAAGATAATACATAAATAAGGGTATTCTCAGAAGACCTAGAGGAAATAATGAACCAGTACTATGGACAGCAAAGACCTTATGGGCTGAAAAGGAATTTGAATAAGACTAAGGTCATATTGGTCAGTAGAAATGCTGCAGGGAAATTGAACATAGAGATTAATGGAGTGAGACTAAACCAGACTGACCAATTCAAGTATCAAGTATCTAGCCCATACTGGATCAGACCAAAGGTCCATATAGCCCCAAATCCCCTGGTGCCCTAAAGGGAATAATGAACAAAAGAGAATCATTAAGTGATCCATCCCCTGTCACTCATTTCCCGGTTCTGGCAAACAGAAGTTAGGGATACCATCTATGCCCATCCTGGCTAATAGTCATTGATGGATCTATCTGCCCTGAATGTATCTAGCTTTTTTGGAATCATGTTATAGTCTTGGCACTCACAAAATTCTCTGGCACAGTGTTCCACAGATTGATTCTATGTTGTGCTAAGAAATACTTCCTTTTGTTTGTTTTAAACCTGCTGCCTATGAATTTCCTCTGGTGAATCCTAGTTCTTGTGTTATGAGTAGTGAACAGCTCTTCTTTCTCTACTTTCTCCACACCATTCATGATTTTATAGACTTCTATCATCTCTCCTCTAAGTTGTTTCTTTTTGAAGCTGAAAAGTCCCAGTCTTATTAATCTCTCACCATATTGAAGCCATTCCATACACCTAATCATTTTTGTTGCCCTTTTCTGAACCGTTTCCAGGTCCAATATAAATAGAAATTATGTGGCTGATAAAATCCAGGAAGCATGACTTTCCTGGTTCCAACACATACTGAGCATGAATAAAGAGTACAGCACCAGAGAGTGGTAGGAAACCCTGAGGAAAGCCAAAGAAGCAATGGATGGATTGCATCAAAGAAGACAGTAAGAGGGTGGACTTCAGTGGCTACCAAGGCTTTTCCCCACTCTGGCATGACAAATGCAAAAGTGGGGGCCCAAAAGAGCTCTCCAAAACCTTGTCTCTATAGGCTCTAGTACCAAAACTTCCCCCCAAAATCTTAATACCCGGATTAAGCTGCCACCACCCAAGTAATTCCAAGAAAACCAGGGAGGAGATCACTTGGGAAACCTCCTCCTTAAGGTAAAACTCTCCCCTGCCCCAACCTCTGTTTTTCTTGCAGTTGGGAAAAACAGAGGGGACCCACAGACAGACCATTCAGGACAGAAAAAATCAACAAGTACCGGTAAATTAGAAACAAGAAAACAAACTTTTATTATCAAAACAAAACTAAAGTTGCAAGCATAGTCAAGTGGCTAGATGGAAAGAGCCACCAATTGATTTAGATACTTAGGGAGACCCATTGGGCTAACAGCTTTAGTTACAAAGAAAAAAAACACACACACTTAACAAGCTCAGACATTAGTTCCAAATTCCCAAACAAGGAAAACAACAAAACCTGACAGACTAGCTAAACTTTGCCTACTTACACATTGTAAGTCCATTCTTGGAGAGAGAGAAGTATCTTCCTTCTCCCTTACTACCTGGAAGAAACTGCTCTGCTTTTCAGACAAAGAAGGGAAAGATAAAGACTCCTTTGTCCCAATTTGAAATTCCTACCTGCATTGTTATTGGCTAACCAGATACCTGGCTAGGGACAGAGTTAAACCCTTAGTCACCAAAAGCGACGAGGAGTCCTGTGGCACCTTATAGACTACCAGATTTATTGGAGCATGAGCTTTCGTGGGCAAAGACCCACCTGACAAAGTGGGTCTTTGCCCACGAAAGCTTATGCTCCAATAAATCTGTTAGTCTATAAGGTGTCACAGGACTCCACGTCGCTTTTGCAGATTCAGACTAACACAGCTACCCCTCTGATACCTTAGTCACCAGGTGCTGGTCAGCACTCCTGATTATGACAGTGGCATTTCAGACAGATAAAGATGGTAGATTTTTTTTGTAATGACCCAACCCTCATGGTGGGATAAGAAGTAGTAGTAGTAATATATAAGCATTTTTCATTGAAGGATCTGGCTATTATTTTGTATCTTAATTCTCCTCAAGTCCGCTCTTCTCTACAGGGACATCTCAGACCACTGAACTTCCCATTTTTATTTAAACATGTAGGAAACTAGGATGATTAACATCCAGGAAGATTTCCATGAGAAGAAATTGATAAAATTGGCTTATTTAAATTTGAGCAGACGGTTAAGAAAGGATGTGACTGAGGCATTTAAACTCTCTAAAAAGGTTATAAAATTTAACTTTATATGAAGGCATGGTTTAATGGTGAAGGAATATCAAAAT
Organism: Rafetus swinhoei; assembly: GCA_019425775.1. Taxonomy (NCBI): domain Eukaryota; kingdom Metazoa; phylum Chordata; order Testudines; family Trionychidae; genus Rafetus; species Rafetus swinhoei. Next base: position 179,174,069 of record CM033437.1, on the reverse strand, counting down.
AGTATCAACTAGCTGGACTTACCTGGCGTTGCCTGGGAAACCGAAGGAACAAAATTTAGAAAAACAGAAGCTGGTCCTGACAGCCTCCAGCCACACTGCAGCTGCCAGTGCCTGACATCTGGCCATTATGACAGACCCCCATGCTTTCTACTGCTGCATAAAGCAAAATCTCTGACTCAAAAAAGAGGCATTGCAATGTTGAGAATCAGAGCTATTTCACTTGGCAAACTTAGATACGAAAGTCACAATAGAAACTATGTCTTTGTTTTCTTCCCATGTCAGGAGTCTTGGAGCCATTAAAAGCACAGTGGAAGGGAGAGCCCCCAAATCATCATGGCTTGTTTCCCCACCATTGCTGGAAGTATATGGAGGCCCCTCTTTAATAGTGCAATGTTTTGCTTCCTATCAGATGGAATTTTTGCTAATTATCCTTGTAGAAGCTAATTTTTTTGGTAAGGAAGTAGGGGATAGGCATGCTGGGTCTGCAAATTCTCATCCAAGAGCTGAGTATAGGGATGCCTCAGTCAATGGGGCTGGCCCTACTGAATCTGAGAGATTTCAAGGTGACATTTCAAACTCTTCTCCCATCTTTTTTGATGAAACTATGAGTCAACTACCTGAGCCTACTGGCACCTCTATAGTCTCTCCGTCAGCACCACCCCCTTGACCAGCTACCCCTCCCATGGACTGCATCTTCCCCCCCCCGATCATCCAGTATCAAACCCAGGAACAGTGCCCAGATTTGAGGGATCCCCCTGCCTTGGATTAATTTCTCACCCACGCACCATCATCCAGTGTTGCCCTTGGGCCAGTGCCCCTCAAAGGAGACCCCCCCCCACCAGGGGCTTCATTTCTCACTCACTCCCTGCAGGATTGTCCACCCCCATTTCCTTCATCCCCTACAATCCTGCCTTCCTCTACTCGCCCCCAACAGTGCAGCCCCACCCCTACAATCCTGCCCTCCCCACTTGCCCCCAACGGTCCAGCCCCATCCCCCACAATCCTGCCCTCCCCACTCGGTCCCAACAGTCCAGCCCCTGGACCAGCCTGCCCCCAACGATCCAGGCCCCACAATACTGCCCTCCCCATGCACCCTCCAATGGTCCAGCCCCATCCTGCCCTCCCCACTTGCTCCCAATGGTCCAGGCCCCCAGACCAGCCCACCCCCAACAATCCAGCCCCCAATCCTGCCTTACCCCCACTCACCCCCAATGGTCCAGCCCCCGGACCAGCTCCTCCCCATTCATTCCTCCAACCCCCCGCTCTCACCTCAGGGTCCCCGATGAGCCTCGTTCTGGACATTTTTTTCAAAGTGGCATCTGAGCGGTAACACCAGCTCCACCCCCTCCGCCTAGAGTGAGCCCCGGCAGCAACCTGCCTGCACATTGGTCAGCCGCTGGGCCCCGAGCCAATCGCACTATTGAAGAGGGGCCTCCATATGCTTCCAGCAGTGGTGGGGAAGCCGCTTCTGCCCGCACTGCCAAGCTCCGTGCAGCCCCGGGGAGAGGCGTCGGTCTGTCATCTCTTCCCTCCCACAGTACCTTAAAACCTTCTCCTGGAGGAAAGGTTATCCCATGGAAAGTTTGGTTGCGGTAGGTCTTATAGTGTCCAAGTTATTAGAGCACAAACATACAAACGTTCTCCTTTATATATTAGATAAATACCCTCCAATCAAAATGGTAAATTTTCTAAAATGTATTACATAACTGAAGGTTTAAAAGTTTCATTGATTCAACAGACTTGAAATTTTGCTAGCAGGACTGGATTCATGTAAATGGATATTGTATAACACAATGATCAGTGCACTAAATGGTTGCAGTAAAATTAGCCCTAGATACAAATTTATACTTTTGCCAACTTGATACAATAGAGTAGGCACTGGCCACTATAGTATTTATATTATAAAACCACATATACACCTTCCACAGGTGAGATTTTGACTGACATTTTGAAGTCAGTTGTAATACTCCCATTTGTTTCAACAGGTTTTAACTACTGGCTAACATTCAATATTGTCTCAGAAAGGTAGCCATGTTAATCTGCATCTGCAAAAACAACAATGAGTCCTATGGCACCTTAAAGACTCTAAGGTGCCAAAGGACTCATCATTGTTTTTGCTTAAGATTGTGTCCTGTCAGCAAACCTCCAAACTCCTTTCCCTCCCCCAGTAGCCCTGTTCATTTTGTCTTTTGAATCACAAATTAATTAATTGTGCTAGTTAAAAACAGGAGATATCCAAAAAATACATTCCAAGGAGTAAATTGATATCTCTGAAATGTCAGCCAACATAGATTAGACAAATACTGAATATGGTTTTTCAACCTGTTTTGCCTGAATTAAAAAAAGGGCTGAATGGAATTCCTGACTCTTTTGTAATCACTAATTAGTTGAAATGCTGAGTTAGTAAATTTCAAATAATCAACAGAATTTTAATTTGTCACAGTCTCAAACAGCACTGCTATTAGCCTAAAATAAAGTCTGGCGAGAGAGTTCACCTTTAACCTAATTTAATAAAGTCTGGATATGCCTTAGTATTTACTAAACTTCTGGAGTTTACGCTACTAGAACTGTTCTTGTATTGGTAAGTAAGTGCCTTTTGTAATTAATAGACACCTTTTCTTTGATACCCTGCCAAGAAAATAACTTTGTTGCTGCAAAAAGGAGATCTCTGACAAAGGAAGGCATCTATCTGTTTCAAGGGTCCCATGGAGATTAGTTTGGCCCTAATGAACAGTGGCTTTCTAAAGTGAGAGGTAATTACTGACACACATAATGTAGAGAGTTCAATAGCTAAAATGAGCAATAATGAATATTCACTTTGAAGCTTCCCTGACAGAGTACTTTAGACTACAGCAAGTTAAAAAGTATCTTCAATTATGTTGATAAATGAGATCACTTCACTATCTTCCCCCCTTCCTTTTGCCCCCCATCAGTGTTTAAACATGGTCACTTTCAATGTTTCAGGTTTGGATCCTTGCCTCTTGCAGTCAAAGACCTATGATGAGTCAGAAATGTCCATATTAAGAAGGTAAAGGGAGATTCAGATTACATCCATTTTGTCCATTATAATTAATAGCTGGTGCTTCCGTTGTAACTAATTGAATGAAGGTCAGTGTGTTGCCATGGTAATACAGCCAAGTGATTTTACCCATTTTACAGTCTGCTGCCCCTTTGCATAACTGCAAGTTATAAAATATTTTAATTGCAAGATTTGCAAATGATGCAACATCTGGGCTGCAGAATCACACACACACACACACACACACATATATAGAAAGAAAATTAGTGATATTATTAGCATATCCATGTTAACTCTTGAAATATTGAATTTATTACTTAAAACTGTCATTTTCACAGATCAGCTCTATATACATGCTGAAAAACCATACAATATTAAGGAAAATAGCACGTGTGTGGTTTTTCCTTCTATATCACTCATTTTAAAAAGGTTATTCCATAGCTGAGTTAGAAGAACAAAACAATGTTTATGAGGTGTTGGAATCTGCCAAATAAATATTAGATTATTTAAATTCACTTCTGCATTTGTGTTATATGGATAGGTTAGAAGACAAGTTAGAAAGCCTGTTGAAACAAATGGGAGTATTATAACTGACTTCAGTGAGCTTTAGTATCAGCCCAAAATCTCAGTTAACAACATAGTTAACTGTATAAAGTCTTTGGTTGATGAAGCTGACCTTTATCATTCAAAAAACAAAGGGTATGTCTACACTAGCCCCCTAGTTCGAACTAGGGAGGCTAATGTAGGCATTCGAACTTGCAAATGAAGCCCGGGATTTAAATATCCTGGGCTTTATTTGCATGTTCCCTTCCGGTCACCATTTTTAAATGCCACTAGTCTGGACTAACTGCCCGCGGCTACACGTGGCAGTTAAAACGGTAATTCGAACTAAGTCCTTAGTTCGAATTACCTGTTACACCTCATTCCAGAAAGTGCAGCCAGGCTCGCAGCAATGTGTCCACAAGAAGCACCAGAGTGCCCAGGGGCAGCTCTGGCTCCATGTTGCAGAGTGCTGTGGTGTCCCAAGTGAGGGCAACCAGAGTACACAGAGACAAAATGCTTTGCTGTCCCTCATCGAGGTAGGCAAGCAAGCTGGGAAACCTGAGAACCAGCTGTCCGGGGGGGTCCCTTTAAGCATAGGCCTCAGATACGCTCAGGCAGCAGCCACACAAAGTAACTCCTGACCTGATGCCCTGCCAGACCTGGTTCTGGCCGGCCTTAAATGCGATTCAGCGTCCATTCAGTGTGGACGCGCTATTTTGAAATAGCCAAATGCTATTTTGAAATGCATTTTGTGTGTAGACGCGTTATTTTGAAATATCTTATTTCAAAATAACTATTTCGAAATTAGATATTTCGAAATAACGCTGTAGTGTAGACCTACCCTTAGATGGATTGGTTTCCTGGAAAGTTACAAAGAATGTTGTTACAAAGAATTATGAGAAGGGTAAGGGAGGGAAATGTATGTACAAACAGAAATATTAAATGTAGTATTAGTAACATGCTTTCTTCAATCCACCATATAGGGTTTTGTTCTGGATGGCCTTTATGTGATAGAAGGGAGAAAGGATACCTCACACTGCCTGTATCGGGGAGTACAGGGGCTTCTACTGAGTTGTATTCCCCAGCATTCAAAAAACAGAGCCTAGAAGGGGCAGAAAAATGGTGAAAGCATGGATACCTCTTCCTCCACCCCCATACATCAGCCAATGGAGCTGTCTTGCTATGCAGGAAGGAATATGCCACATCCCTTCAAGGAGGACCTGCCTGACAATGCTTAATACTTTTTCTGTAATGCAAACATAGTCACAAATGCTTTCATTTTGTTAGAATCTTATTACCATAAGTGTGTCACATCATAAATTGTGTGTTTTGAAGAATAAAGATAAGGACACAACTGGGAAATTGCATCTAACACAGTTAACATCACACAAACTGTGACAAATGTTCACCACTTTGTGGGAGAACAGCCACTTTCACATATGGGGCTCGGGCAAGAAAATTCCAGAGCATGGTGGTTTACAAAACCTGAAACCCTGGAAGTTTTCTGCGGTCCTGAGATAGATTCTTGTGACCACTTGGGCCCGTCAAACGATGTCATCTTTAGAAATTTTATGTAAAATCTGAAAGAAGAATATTGCCTGTAAAGCCTGATTTAAGACCCAGTGAAGTCAATTGGAGACTTTCCAATGACTTCAATGGCTGTGGGATCAGTTCCATAGTCTGTGGAGTATTTTAGGAACTTTCAGGAGGAAAGAAGCTACATAAATTCAAGACATTTGTTGTACATAATAAGAACAGTTTAGAAGCTAGTTAGAAAATGAATGTATTACACATTCCTTGGCAGCATAGCAAAATTATAATCTTCAGACTGGCTTGATAGTGTTTTTGTGCAGCTACACAGTTTTCAAGAATAATTTCACTCAAATAAATAAATTGATTCACCAAATTGGGCATAATGTATCACATAACCAAATATATACCTATTACATACAAATATTTTAGAAGAATTGCTAAAATACCTCCGAACTGACTTATGTAGTCTACCAACCGTGGAGACATCATTACCATATTCTGTGTATTTCTTCTGCCTCCCTTCCCTTATTCCACCTCCTGGAGCATTCTGTTTTTTCGGTCCCTTTAAATTATTCCCTCTTTGGGGGCAGGCACCATATCTTATTATGCAAAGAATCATGAACACTTATATTGCTATAAACACATTTAATAATAATTAATAGTTAATAAGTAATAATTTGCATACACCTATATGCACACATAATGCTAGATTATGTCTAAAATTGCAAAGCCATGCAGATATCTAAGAGGGAGAATAAAATCTTTCTTTATGCCCGGCATGGCCTCCATGGATCTGCTATTCTCCCTACCCTATCAGGTGGGCAAGAATACTGTGGAAAATGAAGAAGTAGTGTGTCTGTGGAGGCTATACAAGGTCATAAGACAGAGTCCTTCTGCCCTGTTGGTCTCTGTTTGACTCCATAGTCCAGGACATAATCTAGTCTTATATGAGTATATAAAGGTTGAACCTCTCTAGTTCAGATATCTGGCAATATCTCTGGTCTGGCATGATTTTAGTTAGCTAGATGTCACTTATCGGGGGGCCAGGTTTCCTGCTGTCCCATAAAGTTTGTTTACAGCCTCCAGTCCTGGCTTTCAGTGTTCTGTGCTTTTATTTAGCTCTAATTTATCCCTAAATGACCTCTAAGAGCCTAGTAAGCAATGGAAATGTTGGTAATGTTGCTGTACTATACTGACTTCCTGTGGTTCATCAAATTCTCTGGTTCAGCACTGGTCAGGTCCCAAGTGAGGACTAGAGAGGTTCACCCTGTATAGGTTATGTTATTATTATTTATCATATGCACAGGACACCATCAGCATGCATGATCCTTCACAGAGTAAGTAGAAATGGTACCTGCTCACAATGCTACAGCTAATTTAACTATCACAAAATAAAATGCCTTGTGCTCTGCACATCCTTTTCTATTGCTTAAGCACTTGGAGAGCTGATTTGGTGTGGAATGGGAATTAATTTGTTCATGGTATGGAGCTCTCTGGAGCTAGAGAAACAAGTAAAAGCATGAGAAAAGAATCATCGTTCTTGGAGGTACACTTCCTTTCCTTCACTGTTCTGGGCTTCGGTTCATCAATTCACTATCTTCTATACTAGACTAAAAGCAAAATCTTGCTGATATAGGTTGAACCTTCCAAATCCAGGATTCTCTGGTCCGGCAACATTTGTGGTCCAGCAAAACCAGGGATGTTGCTGGACCAAAGAGCTCCGGACTAATGCAGGGGCTGAAGAGCACTGGGGAACCTGCACCATGGCCTAGAACCCCCCAGTATCATTGGTCCCAGGTAGTAGCCAGGGAGCCCCAGCCTGGCCAGGGAACCCCCAATGTCAGTAGGGCCAGGCGGTGGCCTGGGAACTCCTGTACAGGCTGGGGAACCCCCAGTGTTAGTGGGGCTATGTGGCTGTGGAGTCCCGGCCCCAGCTGGGGAACCCCCGGCTGCTGCTGAGCTGCCTGAAGCTGGGAGGCCACAACCAGGAATCCTGAGAAACCTCCAGTGGCAGCAGGGTTGGGATGACTGGGTAGCCTCCACCAGGGAACCCCCGGCTGAAGTGGGGATGGCGGAGGTGGGCAGTGGGGGAGGGTGGCTAGGCAGCCCTGGCTGGGGAACCCCCAGTAGCAGCAGGGCAGTAGCATGGGTTGGCCCCAGCCAGCAACCCCAGAGAACACTGCATCAGTGGGACCAGCAGCATCCAAGCAGTCTCCACGAGGAACCCTGGGAGACCCTGGAGCGGCAGGTGGGGAGCCATGGTGGGCAGCTGTAGCAGGGTCAGCAGAAGGGCAGGGAGCCCCAGGGTGAGTATCCCAGGAGTAGGGCAGCCAGCAGGGGAGCACTGATCTCCCGTGGTCCGGCAAACTCCCTGGTCCAGGATAGCTCAGGTCCCATGGGTGCTTGACTAGAGAGATCCAACCTGTAGTTATATCTTGACAATCTATTATTTTGGTACACTTTTACATAAGAAACTTTTTCTGTAGCCAAGACTCTAAATCCCATGCTGATATGTCTGAAGTAAAAAACAGAATCCTTCTCCGTAAGATATGACGGGGTTGGAAATAACTGCCATTGTTTCTACCTGAATGAACAAGATTTTGTCAGGTACTCTTGTTCAACTAATTACCAGCTAAGGATAAATTACAGGATCTATTTGAGTTGGTTTACATCAAGATTGCTAAAAAGGAAACCAGGGGGAAGGTACTGAAGACCTGAAACCACAAAATGCAATACAAAGAACTATGGTTATATATTCTGCTAATCTAAGGAACATTGATATCACTAGATTGAAAAGAAAAAAAATCAGGGAGAAGATAAGTGATAATCAGGACAACCAAAACAATTTTTATTCATATTTAGATTGTTGACTTATATGCAAATGTGCATGGGCTCCAATCGTTTTCCCTACCCTTCACCACCGCCTTTCCACCTGACTCAACTTCCTATCTGCTCCCTTCACCATCACCTTTCCACCTCACTCAACTATTTATCTGCTGTCTCCCACCCCAAGTTATGGTGGAGTGGTCTCCTTTACAAGTTAATGAGGCATCACTGCATCTGGTGATGTTTGCCTCCAATGGACTGTGATGCCACGTGGTGGAAACAAAGCAAGATATTCCAAATGAGAGGTCAAGAATGACAGTGAATATGTGGCTCAAACTGATATTAGTGAACTCAGCCATGATACTGGACAAGGAACCTTGGATCACACTGGGTATAGTGGATGGAGTGCACAGATCTAAGACCATCACTGTAGCTCAGGGTGGTTGTGACAAATCATTAGTTATCTTAAGTCACCAAGGCTTCCTGGTTTCAATTAACTTCATAATAGACTGATTTCCACATCACAAAAATCATCACACAAATTGTCAAGAGTCCAAAGGAATGTAAACTGAACTATCTTTCATTCCCAAAAGTTGTTTATTTGACACAGAAGGGAATACATTGATAGTGGCACACTGTGAAGCTTGTATGCAGCTGCCCTGCTATACTGATGAATGAAAGATATCAATCGCTATGCCCAGTGCTATTAAAAGCACTTATTAATTTTAGATACTTCTATTTTTGGCATGCCCTTAGAGGCCCCCTGAGTAGAGCTAGCTGGAAAACAAGAATTCCCTTTAGAAAAAAAAGTTTTAATATGTATTATCATTCTCTGGAACAAAATTAAGAGCTTTAGATTTGGGGGGCGGGGCAAAGTTGTTAAAAGGAGAAGAGAAAAGAGAAAGAAATACATTACTCATCCACAATAGCCAATAGCCCAATGGTTAGGGCACTCACATTGGAGGGGGAAGCCAAGATTCAAGGTCTGCTCTACCTGATTCAGAGAAGGGACTACAACCTGGGTCTCCTGCCTCCCAGGGCACCACTGTAATAAATCATCAGGTTACTAGCTTTTTTCATCTCTTTCTCATGGACCAGAAATTATACCCTGGACCTGAGAAAATGTCTTGATTGAAGTTTCATTGAAACCAGTACTTTTCCACAAAAAGTTTTGGTTTCAATGAATTGACATTTTCAAATCAAACAAAAAAAGTTGAATCAAAAAGATTCTTAGCCAGCTCTAGCCTTGAGCATCTGGTAGCTGTGACTGACTTTAGTTGCAGTTGTAGGATTCAGCAGTTTTGAAAATCAGGCCCTTAAGTGTCTCAAGTTTGACAACAGAAAACTGAAGCATCCAAAATGAGAGGCACTTTTGAAAACGTTAGCCTAAGACTGTTTATCTAACACATTTCAACAAGCATCCTAGTCAAGTTAAAATAAAAAGGCTCAAATGATAAAAAAATGTGCATTTTGCTTGTGATCTTTATTATAATTGATTATAGGCTGCTTTATCAGTTCTTCATTCAATAAAACAACTAATGCATAGCATACAAGATGTGTATACTGCTGTTTAAACTGTACTTCTGCAGGCAGATTTTTGGACTCATAATATCAATCTACTTTGGAAATTGTTTAAAAATAAAATAGCACAAACTAAACAGGATGTACCTGTTATTCACACGAGACTCGTCTGTACAAGTGTTATTTCACACCCAATGGTTTTTTGCAAGTTTTCTTGTAGTGTTTCATAATAAGAATAATTTGAAAACAAAATGATTAATAAAATGTCACTAGTCTCACACTGGCAGCTCTGGGCTAATCAAAAGTGTCAGATTTTGTGTAACAGGTTGATTCACACTTAGGAAGTGTGAGGCAACACTCCAAATTATCTATGTCCATATGCTTTTTCATCATTCTTCAAATGATACCTACTACAAGGGGAAAATTTATAGTCAATTAAATTTCCTAGAATAAATTGGGGACAATTTTCTATTGAACACATTACTTGTCTTTCTAGTTACATTCTCCCCTAGACAATAAAGGTTATGCTGGAATATATGCATTATAATTGTTCATCTCAATAAAGAGCACATTGTTCCCTAGGCTGTTAGGCTAGCACACTGGGTTTAGCAACACTGTGTATCCTGGAATTTTTCATTCCCAGTCATGGGACTAACACTGCTTTTTCTTCTGTGCAGGTGACAGTCTGACTGTACAAGGGAAGCTCTATATGCGAGGGGTGTGATTCCCTGCCATTGTAGATATCTACAGCTCACTGAGATAGTGTGCCAAAAATAGTAGTATAGCCAGAGCTGGCAGTACTGGCAGCAGTGGCATGAGTTAGCCACTCAGGGCACATGTTCATGGAGTTTGGGAGGGTTTGTATTCAACATGGCCAGCCTGTGTCACTGCTCGCCACTGCCAGTGCTTCCACAGTGGCACTATTATCTCTGGCACACTAGCTGGATGAGAGCTAGTGTGAATACATCTAGGTTATGTCTACACTGCAAGTTTTTGCTGAAAAATGGCCATTTTTGCACAAAAGCCTGCGGAGCGTGCACACTTCATATGCGTTTTTGTGCAAGTAAATCGGCAGTAAAACGGTAGAACAGAGGGTTTTTTCTGGTGTAGGTAAACCTCCCTTTATGAGGTATAACTCCTTTTTGTGCTACAGCTGTTGTGCAAAAAAGCATGTGTGGACGCTCTGCAGGGATTTCTTACGCAAATCCGAAAAACCACAGGTGCTCTGATGGCCATTCTGTGAATGGCCATCAAAGCTCTCTTGAGCAAGAGCATCCATGCAGTGTGGATGCTCTCTTGTGCAAAAGCGCATCACAAAAGCGATGCGCTTTGAGGTGTGGACGTGCTTTTGCGCAAGGAGTTTTTGCTCAAGAACTCTTATGCAAAAGAATTCTTGCGCAAAACCCCTGCAAGGTAGATGTAGCCCTAGTGAATTAGGAATCAGTCACACCCCTAGCTCATAATGAAGTCAGAGCTGTGCAGGTATTAAGAGATATGCCTCTCCTTTATGGCACAGAGCTCTACATCAGGAAAGTTTAGTGGGGGCAAAGGGTAGTGTGGGGACAGGATGCGGGCTACCCATGAAAAGTGAGGGTCCAGAATCAAAGCATCCTTTCTTTTTCCCCTCTCCACACCCTCTGTTAGGACCCACATGTCTATTTCAGCCAACATCCTCCACAGAATGGCTTTAGAGCCTGAGAGGGAAGGAAAACTGTCGCCTTCCCTTCACATCTACCCAGCACCAAGCATGGCCATTTGGGCTGACTGCTACACATGAGGATTTGCCCCTAACTGCACAGTCAGCTCAATTCTAATGCTCACTGTGCAGCAAAGTAACTGATGGGACAGGATCATTAAGAACACATAATTCAGTAATGTAGCATGATAATTGCTTCAATTTTATGAACAAAAAGCCCCAAAGCTGAAACAGTAAACCCCAGGTAGAGAATGTGAGCTCTACATCAGTTAAATAGTTAGGGAAAAGTTAGCCATTCTTAAAAGCCCTTGCACTAGATTAAAGTGGTCTTTTATCTCATTACTCACCTTGTGTTCATAGAAGCAATGTTTGTTCAGCACATGTCACAGTGCAACAGCTTGGCTGATTTTCCATGAGGCCAAAAAAAGTGGCTTTCATAGGCTTGAGTGCAAACTCATGAAGGAATGTGTTAGGATGATATTACCACCATGGCAGTGCCTTACCACTCTCAACAAATTACACAGAGAATATTAAGATCTTTAAACTGGAAGAATTATGTACCAAATCCTGAGAGTCACTAAACATCTGGTAACTCCCATTGAACTAAATAAGAATTTCAGGTTGTTAGCATTACTCAAATTTTGTATTCTAAGGCAACTATTGGGAGTAAAATCAGCTGCAGTACATTCAGAGAGTCTCATTATTCATTTAATCTTCCAGCCTTTAACAGAAAACAACTTTAATTTTCTTCTACAGCAGAGGAGGTACAAATGTTAGTAAAGGGCAAATCTCAAAAGGTTAAGTGATTCAGGTTGATTAAACATCAAGAGATCCGGTTTTTTTCTGAGAATTTCCAATACGTTCCTGAGCTGCTCCCCAGTACTTTCCTTTCACCTTTCCAAATCCTGTAAGATTTTATATTAGCAGAAGCTAGCACCAGGGGAGAATCTGTGGGAACTAATGTGTCTTTCATAGGAAGGAAGTATGGAAAAAGATAGAGAACAGCTTCCACATGAGGAGAAAATAATAAGACTGGGTCCTTTCAGCTTGGAAAAGAGACAACTAAAGGGAAATATTATAGAAAGCCACAAAATCATGACTGACGTGGCAAAAGTAAATAAGGAATGTTATTTACTCCTCATAACACAAGAACTTGGGGTTACCAAATTAAACTAATAGGCAATAGGTTTAAAACAAAAAAAAGGGAGTAATTTTTTCAGTCAGTCTGTGGAACTCTTTGCCAGAGGATGTTGTGAAGGCCAACACTATAACAGCGTTTAAAAAAGAACTAGATAAGTTCATGGAGGACAGGTCCATCAATGACTATTAGCCAGGATGGGCAGGGATGCAAAACCATGCTCTGAAGTGCCCCTACCCCATGTAGGCCAGAAGCTGGGAATCGGTGACAAGGAATGGATTGTTTGAGGATTACCTGTTCTGTTCATTCCTTCTGAAACACCTGGCATTGGCCACTGTCAGAAGGTGCATGGCATGATGCCAGTGGAGATCCTTGAGTTCAGGGTAAGATTGGTACCATGTTGCAGAGAGTCAGGTCATCAGGGACAGTAATATCTTTTGAGTGTCAGAACTCCTGTGGTGCCATGGAAGTTGGTACTGGTGGTAGCTGCCAGTGATGAGATGACAGTATTGACAGGGTCAGTGTTGTAGGCCAGTCAAAATGTTCTAAAATTGTTTGGCATACTTGTTGATGGTACCAAGGTTGTCGCATTAGCAGGGATGCCTTCCCCAAAGCATGACCTCTGTCTTTATTTCTCTCACTCAGCACCAGTGCCCACTGGGTCTATAGGCATATCAATATGTTTCATTGGGATGATATCATGAAAGCTCTGGGCACCATGTTTGAATTATGTGTCATTAGAGGAGGTTTTGGAACAAATAGAAAAACTTAATGTTAACAAATCTCCGGGACCGGATGGCATTCATCCAAGGGTTCTAAAAGAACTCAAATGGGAAATTGCTGAACTATTATCTGTGGTTTGTAACCTATCCCTTAAATCGGCTTCCGTACCTAATGACTGGAAGGTAGCCAACGTGACACCAATATTTAAAAAGGGCTCTAGAGGCGATCCGGGCAATTACAGACCGGTAAGTCTAACTTCAGTACCGGGCAAATTAGTCAAACAATAGTAAAGAATAAAATTGTGAAGCATGTAGAAGAACATAATTTGTTGGACAAAAGTCAACATGGGTTCTGTAAAGGGAAATCCTGTCTTACTAATCTATTAGAGTTCTTTGAAGGGGTTAACAAACATGCGGACAAGGGGATCCAGTAGATATAGTATACTTAGATTTCCAGAAAGCCTTTGACAAGGTCCTCACCAAAGGCTCTTGTGTAAATTACATGGCCATGGGATAAGAGGGAAGGTCCTTTCTTGGATTGAGAACTGGTTAAAAGACAGGAAACAAAGGGTAGGAATAAATGGTAAATTTTCAGAGTGGAGAGGGGTAACTAGTGGTGTCCCCAAGGGTCAGTCCTAGGACCAATCCTGTTCAACTTATTCATAAATGATCTGGAGAAAGGGTAAGCAGTGAGGTGGTAAAGTTTATGGATGATACCAAACTGTTTAGGATAGTCAAGACAGAAGCAGACTGTAAGGGACTCCAAGAAGATCTCACCAAACTGAGTGATTGGGCAACAAAATGGCAAATGAAATTTAATGTGGATAAGTGTAAAGTAATGCACATTGGGAAAAATAACCCCAACTATACGTACAGTATGATGGGGGCTAATTTGGCTACAAAATCAGGAAAGAGATCTTGGAGTTATCGTGGACAGTTCTCTGAAAACTTCACACATGTGCAGCGCGGTCAAAAAGGCAAATAGGATGCTAGGTATTATTAAGAAAGGGATAGAAAATAAGACCCGGAATATCTTACTGCCCCTGTATAAAACTATGGTACGCCCACATCTTGAATACTGTGTACAGATGTGGTCTCCTCACCTCAAAAAGATATTTTGGCCTTGGAAAGGGTTCAGAAAAGGGCAACTAAAATGATTGGGGTTTGGAACGGGTCCCATATGAGGAGAGGTTAAAGCGACTGGGACTTTTCAGTTTAGAAAAGAGGAGACTGAGGGGGATATGATAGAGGTGTATAAAATCATGAGTGGTGTGAGAGGGCCGATAAAGAAAAGTTATTTATTAGTTCCTAAATAGAAGAACTAGAGGACACCAAATGAAATTAATGGGTAGCAGGTTTAAAACTAATAAAAGAAAGTTCTTCTTCACACAGCGTGTAGTCAGCATGTGGAACTCCTTGCCAGAGGAGGCTGTGAAGGCTAGGACTATAACAGAGTTTAAAGAGAAGCTAGATAATTTCATGGAGGTTAGGTCCATAAAAGGCTATTAGCCAGGGATAAAATGGTGTCCTTGGCCTCTGTTTGACAGAGGCTGGAGAGGGATGGCAGGAGACAAAGCGCTTGATCATTGTCTTCGGTCCACCCCCTCTGGGGCACCTGGTGCTGGCCACTGTCGGCAGACAGGATACTGGGCTAGATGGACCTTTGGTCTGACCCGGTACGGCCGTTCTTATGTTATGTTCTTATTTAGTTGCCATCAATACCAATGATATTGCATGTGCTGGAGATCTTTTCTGACTTGGTCAGGTCTTGCTCTGGGGACTCACACCTCTTTTTTGAAGCCTTCTGAGATTGTCTCATGGATTTAGGTTCACAACCTTTGCATGTGCAAGACTCTGGTGTAGATACCCATCTTCTCAAATAATCCTGATACAGATCTGAGAGAGCTTGGAGTGCTACCACCACTAGAAGAAGTTTTAACTCTGAGCTCTATGTCGTTTTGAGACTGCAGCTTCAGCTACTAACAAAAATAACACATTTCTTTCAAATGTGGTTTTTCTCCAAGACAATGGGCACACTCAAAACATCTGTCCATTACAGGGAGGGTACCTGTTAAATCCAGCAAAACCAGGTATACCCACACTAAGGAAGTCACCAAAGAAGGGAAGAAATCGATAAAGTTCTTTAAAAAAATCTATGGAAACTCTAAATAAGAAATAAAGGAAGATTAATAACTAGTTAAGTTCACACAATAGAGCTAATGATCTAATGAACAGACAGGAGAGGCTGAGAAAGGAACTGATGAAGCTTCACCTGCACAACACTGGTTAGCCTTGTGGCAGAGCATGAGGTGGGACAGTACATGTATGGGCCAAATGGTTCCTGCTACCAAAATTCTTCCATCAGCATAGCAGGGATGCAAGTGCACCTACACTGCAGCACCCATAGGAACACTATTCAAAGAAGAATATTCCTCTACAGAATGAGAAACACTGATGTCATTTTAATCATTTGCTTAATCCTAAGAAGCTTTGCTCACTTTGGCACCTGGAAGCGTTTGATGGAATAACTGGCTAGGTGGCAAAAAGTTTCCTTAGCCATTAAGATTAAATGCTGATTGGGCAAAGTTAAGATCATGCTGAAGAGCTAAGTCACAGGCTAAAAGTATATAATCTTACAAGATTTAGGGGCTTGCTTACTATAAATTTTCCAACCTTGGCAAGCAGTCACTACAGCTTTTATGATAAGGGTGGAGAACAGCTATTATTGACCTTAATGGAAAAGAACAGAGGAAATATGTAGTTAGCCAAAGAAAAGGTGAACAGCATCACATGTAGGTTTTAATATTTAATGAATCTATATGGGTACAATCCATTATGTGACAATTTAATTATATGACAAAAAATTTTGATAAATAATATAGTGGTAGGACATGTAATTCATTATTTAACAAAGAAATCAATACTTTCATAAATCATTCTTTTGTACACATACACATTTTTGTAGTGTGTGAAAAACCTTGTTCAGGATCCATAGGCAATTTATTTTCTGGTCAGGACAAGTTTGAATTGAAGTTTAATCAGGCCCTAGACAGGCATAAATTCTATTTACTTTTTTTTTTTAACTGTTGAAATATCAGCAGTAGTTGTTGCTAGTTTCTTTTTTCCTGGATTGCTTACAGAAACACCTTCCTCCTATTGGGCTAATTATTTTTTAATTTTTAAAAGTCAGAGATAAAGTGTCAACTTCTGATATTCTTAGTTATGTAAAACTACCATGCAAGTAACTGGTATTACTGAAGTGAATACATTTAGGCAGGGGAATAAAAAAAGTGTTTACAGAATGGAGGCCTAAATAATAAGAAGGCAGCCAGGTTGAAGGAAGATTCAAGGTTATGATTAAGAGTATTGATTCCCTTGTGTACACACATTGCTGATGAATGCAAGGTCTATGGAGTGACCCCTGTAGTGAATGGGAATGTTGATCCAGTGGAGTGAGTAGAACCAGCAGCAGATTAGTCAGAGGAAGCAGGGTCAGGGTTCTGGAACATGTGTCAAGTGGAAAAGAAGAAACGGAGGTGGGAGGAGACTGAACACTATGGGGAGAGAAACAGGCAAAACAGTAAGGATGGGATCCCCAAAAGTACTAAGGTCCTTAACTCTCATTGAAATGCATGAGAGTTAAACCCTTTGTGAATCTCAACCTAAATAGTGAAATGTGTGAGTGAGAGGAAGCCCGGGGATAGTGTAAGAGAAGAGGCTAAAAGTTAGGAATCAGTTGGTAGGCAGAGGCAGCATGGTGAGGTCTGAGAGATATTTATGAAGGGGACAGAGAAAGGCTATAGATAAAAACTAAGAACAATTACTATATTATCTCTTTCTGTCAATAGCTCCATGAAGAGGACAAATTCTACTGAAAGCTCCACAAGACTCACTAAAACTCCTCAGAATTATCCTGTTGGAGAAGATTTGCCTTTGTCTACAGTAGTGTTTCTCAAACTGTGCTCCGCGGAGCTCCAGGGCTCCGTGAGACATCTCCAGGGGCTCCGCGAGGTGGACAAACTGGCAAACTGGAAACATCGATAGGTACAACACATACAATCAGTGGACCGCTGGGGCTCCGCATAAGTACAACACATACAATCAGTAGACCGCTGGGGTTCTGCATAAATTTTTACGCATGTAAAGGGCTCCGGAGCCCAAAAAGTTTGAGAACCGCTGGTCTACAGAATAAGCTAGGAATTTGGCTTCTCTAAAACCTGTGGAGGTCTCAAGATCTGTGCAGCTCTTAGAATAATTGTGGAGAATGGGAATATCAGTGCCTGGGTCCAGCGCATCTAATCAGCTTTCTGGGCTTCCTTCCCCCACATCATGCTCTCACTACCAGTTGCTTCTTTCAAACCCTATTTGCAGAGACATTTTCAATGAGTAGATTGACTCCACATTGACTTATGGATCACAATCCCCTTTAGGGTAAGGGTGTGGGGAAGATGCCTCAAGATGATTCTTCCCTTTACTCAGCTCCTTGGCACCTGTTAAAGCATAAACCTTGCAGTGGGGTTCCGCTGGATAGAGAATAGGGAGCTAATGCCAGGAAGCCAGGTTTCCCATCCCAATCCAAGAGGTTCCTGAACTGGCTCCTCTCTTTGCACAGTAAGGAAGGTAATAATCAAGCTCTGTGTTAACTGAGGGAAAGACATGAAATTGACCTTGAATTATGAACTTGCTACAATCAAATGGAAGCATTTTTCAAATATGCTTCATTGTAGGCTAAGCTATTGGTAAATTTTCTATTGACAGGAATGGCAGCAGAGAAAACCCCCAACCCAAAATCTCAAATACAGTGAACAAAATATGTAAGCACTTCATTGTTTATTTGAATGCTGTCAAACTATCAGCTTTAGCTATTTTGATTAATTTACCTTTTTTAAAAGCTGGGAATTGCTAGCTCACTGGGAGTGTTTTGTTCTTTTTAAAATGTGGGCATCACTTTACCTAGACAATTGAGAGTGGAGATAAATTTTTTGTTCATTTGTTTGTGGATTTTTTAAAATTTGTTTCTAATCTTTCATTTGCATCCTATAGGTATATTGCTTTGTAACTGACATGCTGTGACCTGCTTATCATAAAATGACATGACTGAAGGCAATAATACTTTCAGGTAATGGAAAATGTAAACATTTAATTTTACTTGAATAAAAGATTATAGTAATTTTTATAATTATTCCTACACTATAAAAAATAGTACGTCTCTACTTGCTGGCCAGCTGTGGATGCATGTATTTGAGTTTCATTCCTGATATGTTCAGCAAAATTACCTCTTTAGCACACTGTAAATAATGAAAATGACCTCTTTCTTACGGCTGCCCAACCTACTAATTATGTCAAATAAATTCAGAACAGAGCTCAGAAGCCTAAAGCCTCTATTGATGTACAACAACAGAACATTAATGGGTTTTCATTGTGTTTTTAGCAACTATATCACATTAGTGCCTGTCTGTCATGCTGTATTTTATTATTAATGATTTCTGCAGATAAACTTGCTAACATGGCACATAAGTCTAGGGACTTAATTTTTCCCTCTTGAACTCAGGCGATTATGTGTTCATTCTTTCTGCAGATCTTCTGCAAGGCTTGTTATTTACATTTTTTCTTTTAGTTTTTGGAAATCAATTTACTGAGAGATTTGCGTGATCTTTATATAATCAGGATTTTCAAATGAGCCTGTAAAATTACTAACATTCAGGTTTTATCTTTATATAGATATGTATATATACATTGTCAAAAAGTGTAGTCCAGCTCAGTCTCATATAAGAAACATATAATTGTATCCAATCAGTCATACTATGCAAGTAACTTCATGGAGCCCTAGAAATACCATTGCACTGATTTCTTGTATTGTTACTTTTGAAATATGCAGAAATTGCCATTTTCAAATTTTTTGTTGAGAATAAATTATTCTTCCCAGCTAATCTATGTTACAATTAAATCCCTTTTTTATTCTGAATAATTTACAGTCATACTTGATTTTTAAGTAATTTATGTCCTGATCTAGCAAAGCAGTTAAGCACATGCTTAACTTTAAGCCCTTGAGTAGTCCAGCTAAAGTGGGACATACTTTAATACTGCCCAAATTTTGAGAAGCATTATAAGAACTTCTGCTGCCCTGCTCTCTTAGTACACCCTTACCTGGACTGTCTATTGGCCAAAAATTGCCTGTAGTGCTTTAACCCTAACTCTCTGCACTACTTCTCCCAGACTCTGCCAGCTCCCTCACAGACCACACACCCTTTCCAGCGATCTAGTCCTTTACCCTGAGCTCCCTTCTGCACCCAACCACCAACCCAGGCCCTGGACCTCCTCCATAGAAACATGTGGCCCTTAACTACTTACCAACATCTTGGAGTACCCCTCATCAAAAATTATTGGCCTCCCCTATGGTAGGCAATACAGATCTGTGGGGGGAGAGGCAGGTCCATGTGAAGCAGGGAGGAAGCAGGTGGAGGGGGAGTACTGTGAACTGACAGGGGGCAACCAGTTCAGGCTGGTAAGGAAGGTTTTGAGTGTTCCTGCCTACTCCTGGGCACCTTACAGCCCCTCTGGTCCTACTCTCACCTCTACACCCAGTAGGTTTGTATAATGCAAGGCCAGAGCTCCCACAACCTTCCCATTGCAGGTGCACTTGCCCCTCTTGCCCTCCTCGATTCTGCTGCCCTGCATCTACTCATAGCTTCTGCCTCAGCCCCCCCAATGCCCCTTTCTACTCTACCCTATTATTGGCACGCCTCCATGCTGGCGGATATGACTAGGGCAGTGCGTACTCATTTACATTGGTGTTATGCAGCTACTGAATGTGGGCAACTCTCCAGCCTATTGTGGCCATTTGAAAGCTTAAATATGTTGTTGGAGCTGGATGGGTGTATAAGAGCCTGGAATCAGATCTCATACTTCCATTTTTCAGCCTATGGATTGTTTGCAAACAAACTGATTTGATTGTGCCTTTATCAGCTACCCACACTTGATCACCCAATTTTCTGCTCCCCGATTGGATGACACATTTTATAAAGGGCAAGCACTTCCACCACAATTAGTGAGCACTCATGTTGGCACACAAACACTCTTACTGGCATGGCATGATGTGAATACTGCACAAAGAAAAGCCGTTTCCTAGGCATTCACACAAAAACATTTTGTGGATGTTTATGCAAAAGCCAAAAACAAACAAATGCACACAAATGCCTGAACACTGTTTTGTAACATTTAACCAGCTGTACAAGAGATTGTTTTGAGTTCCATGCTGAGAAATATATTTTAAACCATATACATTTTAGGACTATTCATTTCTTAGTGATTATTTTTCCTTGTATCTTTTATAATGTTATTTGTTTGCTGGTAAGACCCAGGCCTCCTCATACCTCTCAAGTATCAATGGTTGCTGAAAAGAAAAACAAGTAATACATCAGTATGCCTCTTTATGGTAATTCTCTGCTGGCTAGATGATAAATACTGCTGGGCTTTAAGCCATTTCTCATGAGATGGCACAGTGAGGGGATGCATTGTGCTGTATCAGGGTGTGCTTCTCCTTTGCCAACCCCAAACTTTGCTGGCTGGTACAATGGGAGCAGGATAATGACCCTGCCATCTCCTCACTCATTCCTTCTCAGTGGGGTGCCTGGCATTGCTGCTGGCACAGGATGGTCTACCTGAACGGGAATGCCAGGGCTGAAGTTATGGCTGGAGCAAATACAAGGTAGTTGGACTCGCTCCTTCTTCCCCTGCAGTCACTGCATACTCACATAACATAAAACTTCAAAATGAATGAGCATAAGTACACCTGGAACAGAGGGCTCCGTGAGGGCTCAGTAAAAAGACAAAGAATACAGGATAAAAGCAAATGTCCAGGAAATGAAAGGTAAAGCTAAATTCTAAAATCTCAATGGGAGAAATTAATCCTCCCACAGACATCTCACCATTCAATAAATATGCTCAGTACAATAATTTAACGCTATATTGGCTCTTTTTATTTGCTCACTTCTAAGGATGAGTTGGAGTCTAAATCTGATCCCATTGACATATATGTGTAAGAACGAGAGACAAGAGATACTAAGGGCTAAAATCCTCTTCCCATTGGTGACTATGGCAAAGTGAGTCAGCCTACTTGCCTGCAGTGAAGGACATTTCCCTGGCACAAAATCTTTCTTTTATAAAATACTAGAAGATGTAACCAGCATTGCTCAGGTCCTTAACTCAATTATCTTTTGATTTTTGGAAAATTAAATAAAAATGTACATGCTTCATTTTAATCACTTCTCTGGGGTGGGGTGTGGGATGAGGGGTTCTGTATGAAGGCTGCCCAGGGAAAGGATACAACTATCTGTATTAAATTTGTTCTTGCAAAAAACCAAAAATAAAAAATAAAAGAGGGAGAAGGAGAAAACACATTTAAAACATGGACAGAAGCTGGGTTGAGGAATCTTTGAAAGTTTGTCTTTATATATGTAAAAGGCACTATTTACAATAAGCCTAGACAGTCTGCTCCTACACAGAATGAAAGGACAGGATCTGAACTTGGAGTCCAGTAGCTGATCAGTCACAGGCTAATTATGCATGACACATTAGGGAAGTGATCTGGTGAAAAATCTCACTGTGCTCAGCATGCTGAACGGCTGTTTGATCTCTGAACGGCTGATGTCAATGACCCTCACTACGTGTTGTCCTTGAATATTTGTGGGAATGGTTTTGTTCACACCAACTCTTGCAGAATCCTTGATCTTTCTATAAATACCCCTTTTTACAAACAAATCTTGTCCACAAGCTTCCTGATTGAGCTTGGGCAAGTCGCTTAGTCTCTGAGTTCCATTTCTGTACAAAGGGAATAATATTGCTCTCTTACACAGGGGTTTTGTGAGAACAAATACATTAAAATTGTGAGATGCTCAGCTCCTATGGTGATGGGGGCTGCAAGTTCCTAATACAGTAAACCGAAAGGGCTAAAATGTGCAATTAATGGTATTCACAAATGTGGTCAGAAGTCACTTCTGTGGTGTCCTGACAGGTATGTTGATAACTATTCAGCTGCATGTGTGTGTTCCTTCTGTGTGCTGCCCAGACTCTGTGCAGATAGCCAGCACAGCAGACTCTGAGAGAATCCCCAAGAATCATAATATCAGATAAGTTGTGAAGGAGCCAGACCATGCTTATATGTCAAATGATGCGCAGTAATAGTTGTCGGCAGACTTACTGAACCACCATGCATATGTGCCCCCAACAATGGACTCAGCTCAGTCAGTGGTGGGATTTTCCACTGCCCCCTAGGTTGGACAAGCACATCCCTCTCTCCCAAGATACATTCTTATACACAGTTAAAAACAAATTATACATCATTCCTAATGTATGAGGTTGACTTCCTCTGGTGCAATGAAATACCACCCATTACCTTGTACAGGGTGGTTTGATCAAACATTGCTATACATCATGTTATCATCCTAGACCCTGTCCTGAACCTGATTTGGTATATCCCTGTTATCTGTGGGGAGTATGTTGGTACCAAGATGTCTCCTAATAAGGTGTTCTGTTACCATCCCTCTGGAAATGTATTTATGATCTGTGCCTACTACCTCTTAGGTATGAATGTTTCTGTAATATTAGCCCTGTTCTTGCCAAATTCTGTGAGCAAGGCCTGCCTCTTGCTCACAGCCCAACTTTGCTTAATATTAGCAAAGCCCTGACCACTTTTACCAAAGCTTCAAGTCTTATACCAAGCCTCTGATACATGGACTTGTGTCAGCCCTCTTCCTACTACAACAACAAATAATTCAACTAGATGTACTGTTGACCAAACCTAGTACATTCTTTAAACTTGATCCTCAGTGATTTCCTGTAACTGGTATTAAGAATACTAGGCGTGGTCTTTCTGTCTTGTTTTTTTTTACATTGTATTTTTTTTAAAGACATGAGGATTGGACCAACAACCTGTGTTCTCTGTAAGCTGTATGCTTGTGCAGCCACTCAGGAGACATTTAAATGCCAACCAGCTGATTAGCAGAGTGTCCACAGCTAGGTTTTTGTTTATACTGCTGGTGCACATGAACATGCCTTGATGCACATAAAAAAAACTTATTTTGCACATGGATGGAAAAAATGCACATATGGATGGAAAAGATTAGAAAGCACATTGCCGGCCACACATTAGGCTTCTCCCTCCTGAATCATTAGTGATTTCACTGATGTCATCATAAAGATCAAGTAACTGTACATGTGCATGCTAATGGCACAGGAAAATTATGCATTAACAGTAAAATCCATCTTAGTACTTTTTGTTTTATGGTTTTATATGGGAACCTCATGAATAGTTTGCAAGTGAATAGGTAACTATTGTAGATATGAGTCACTATTCACTGAAAGAAAACTTTCAGTCTCTCGCAGGTGCAAAGAAAAATATTATAATTTTTTTCCTGACAACTTTGCTTTTACAATAATTATAAGAAACATTAATAAGAGGAAGCTTGTAACTACTGTAGCTAGTACAACCCTAATGAACTAAAGGACCAGGCAGTGTCTTTTATGTATGTGGAATATATGACCCCTCTGTTCTATATATCAAATTAATAGACAGTTATTTGAAAAGTTGTGTTGTCAGTGGAGTCAGATGAAAGGTGATGTAGAAACCTCCAAACGGCTTAATATACAACTTTAAAGCCTATTCAACTCCTAACTTACTGGGTGGAATTAGTACTAGGAGCACAACTGAATCCCATATACTGCTCTTCATCCACATTCATTGACATCAGAAGTGTCCCATATGGACTGGGGGTAGATGAGAGCAGCATATGGCTCTTAATCACTTTGTTTCTGATTCCACAAGGTAATTTTCCACATCTGAATAGACGCTTACTCTTCTGTGACCATAGTACATCCTGGTTCTGGCTTATTATGCAGACCCTCCCAATGGAGCACTTAATATCTAAAGTATTGAAGACACACAAGGCATTTCAAGTATCCTGCCCACTACAAAATACATACACAGTATATTAGAAGGAACCTGCTCCTTTGTGAGCTAAGCCCAGAAGTAAATAGAAGCATTTCACCCTTCGCATATCCCTGCCAGCACAGCAGAGTGCAGAGTTTGGTCTCTTTCTTGTGGAATGGGCATTGAACAGACACATTGGCTTCTCTCACCAGTTTCAGTCGTTCTTGGTCACGCTGTGCCTTTCACAGCTTAAACAGTGTACCAAAGAATGCTGCAGTACTTCAAATAAGTTCTGATATTTCAGCCAGAGGGTAAAATATCCAAGACGACTAGTAATGTATTGGCATTATTCCAGTGTCACATGGGTTTCAGTGTAGTGACACTAGCAGAAAACTGGAATAATTCAGTTGCAAACTTTATCTATAAAGGCAAAAGTAATAAAAAATTAAAAATAAAAATATTTGTATTTCAATCCAAACAAAAAGACAGTGTACAAAGTCTTATACTAGGGATGTTAAATGTCAGTTAATTGAATAGTCGATTAACCTCATGAATTTTTATTCTATAGTCCCGGGCAGCCCCTGTCCGGGGTGGAGAGATTTTTGCTCCCGGACCCAGCACGAGTCGGAACTGAGCCAGGCTGCCTGCCCACCTGGATCCTAATAAACTTTAAATGCAGAGCCGCATTGGGGGTAGGTCCAGGACCCAGTGCAAGTTGGGACTGAGCTGGGCTGCTGGCTACCCTGCTAAAAAATTTACTGGCAAGGGGTGGGGAGGAAATGCGTGTAGTCGATAGCATTAACCTTTAAGCTTTTGCTTGTCAGTTAATCGGTTCATCGACTATACTATTACATCCCTATCTTATATCATGTACTTTAGTATCTCAAAGGTAGGAAAATAAGAATATACTATTCTTTCTGTTTTGGTCAAAGATCTGTTTGTTGATTACAAATATTGAGGTTGGGAATACAGGAATGGGAAAGAGGGGACAGAATCATTTCCCAATAATTTGATTTTCGCTAAATGAAAAGGCAAAAAATTTTGCTGTGTGCACATTTACACCGTGTGATGAGAAAGACCTTATTTCAATTTTAAAAAATATATTTTTCTATTGATGTAAAAGTGCAAGCATTTTAATTTCTCACAATATAACATAATCTTTGATCAAGTTATAACTCTGGAGTCATTGCCACTATTGTTATAGAAATTCCAGGCATTGTATCTGCCATCCAAGGAACATCTGTTACCTGCTTCTGGGTATAAATCTGTTGTTTTGCAACTCATCTCCTATTTACCCACAGGGCGGGATGTTTGTGTGACATTGCTCACTTGTATTTCTAGGACATACCATTAATGCATCACTGAAGGATTATGTATTTGATCATTTATTTTCAAAGGCAAGAGCATGTGCTGCTCCCATTGATCTCAGTGTGATTATGGATGCTTAGCACTGCTGAATATTAGGCCATTAATACCATTGTTGAGAATTCACATATAGCAGTTAGTTTGTATATTCACTTAGGCAAATCAACCCCCATTCTCAGCCCTTTCTATATTTAGAAAAGGAAATTAACAGCTAAACTAGTGTGTTTGTGTAAGAGGAAGCTAGATGGGAGTAGGGCTATTGCACCGTCCTCCCTTAGAAACTTTTCCCAATGAAAGTTTAATCAAAACAAATATATTCCCACAAAATGTTTTGGTTCTGACAAGTTGGCATTTTTAGATGAAAATTAGTTTGAAAATTCCTGACTGGCTTTTAGTCTTGGTCTTTCAATATGGGCCTATAGATCCTGTTATCAAATCATAATAGGGCACAGTTTTAAATGACAGTATTAAAAAGTTCTCTTTCAAGTACTTTAAAGAAGTTTTCATGGATGTTTTCCTGAAGTTTCACTACAAGGGATTTGGGTTTTTTTCACTTTGGAAGATCTTAGTAATATCATTTTATCTTGGATTATCTTCAGCATCAAAAGGATAATGGCAGTGCTTTGTTGTAGTAGGTTATCAAGTCACAGAACAATAGTATGGTAAAGTACTTTACAAACTCATACCATTTTTAGTTTGAATACAATAAAACTAGGAACTTAAGTGCTTTGGGGTTTATTTTGTAAATACAGATTTTCAAATTTTTGTTTTTGTGGCATTTTATTTTATGGGTTAAATTCTTCCCTTAACTGTATCTCTTCTACCTTTCTGATACAGGTCAGTATAACTAAAATTGAGTTCAAAGTCATACAGCTCTCAGAGATTAACAATATCTTACATGGTGTCCATATTAGCAAACAAAATGAGTGGCTCTATTCAGTAAAAATGAATAACCTATGTGGTGATGGTACACAGATGATAGCGCATATCTGTGTCAGACTTTATATAGATTAACTTAAAAAAACCCAACAAATAGTCTGGTAGCACTTTATAGACTAACAAAACATGTAGATGGTATCATGAGCTTTCGTGGGCACAGCCCACTTCTTCAGATGACTGGATTATTGAGTTTAGGATGTCCAGACCCAAAATAAATAGGGGAGAAGGGAGAGGGGGAAAGAAAAAAATAGAAGGGGGCGGGTTATAATCCTTATCTGCTTCTTTTAACTATCCAATTTTTAGGTACTTATAGATTACCAGTTTTGCCTTCTTGGTTTTCCCTTTGATATTTACATACCCTCTACCTCTTGTTTCCTGCCCCCTTCCATTTTTTTTCCTTCTGCCCTCTCTCTTCTCCCCTATTTATTTTGGGTGTGGACATCCTAAACTCAATACTCCAGTCATCTGAAGAAGTGGGCTGTGCCCACAAAAGCGCATGATACCATCTACATGTTTTGTTAGTCTATAAAGTGCTACCAGACTATTTGTTGTTTTTTAAGTTTATCCTATACAGACTAACTCAGCTAGCCCCTGAAGCTTGTTTTATATAGATGGTGAACTTGCAAAAACTGTCACCTCTAGTTTGCATTATTTCTCATTGTTACCATGGAAAAGAATAAGCTGGTGTGAAAATACTGTAATAGCTGTGGTGGCAACACATCAGAACTGTGAATATGTTGAGATTTTTTCATGGGACTTTACATTTTTTTAAAAATGCAATAAGACATTCAATATACACATTTAATACCTAACAATTATTCCTTCATTCCACTTTATTCACTCCACAATTGTATGGGTAATACTCAGAATAACTACCAGCCCTTACAAATAAAAAGTAGATATAAAAATGTTCTAGTCTACTTAGGTGTTTATATGCCATTCCAAGTGAAAGGACTGATCTTACCTTTATAGTGTTCTTTTTGTGCTCCCTGACAGCTGAAAAATAGTTAATACATGCAAGCAGAGTTCACTGCTGATATGCTGCCCTTTTGTAATTTGACACGTTATTTCCTTTCTTTTAGATATAATCCTGCAATCATTGTTCCCGTTCTTACATTTTTATTAATTAAAAAAAAGCAAGCCTTATGAAAAAAAATAGATAGGGTGCTATCTATTTGCTAGGCTGTGGGATTGCAAGGTTTGTGTCAACAGTTTAGGGGTTCAACCTAGGTGTGCCCTATCCTACTCCATACTGGAAGAGGATGGCTGAACTAAGAAATTCCTTAGCAAGCATTATTTGCATACTAAAATTTGCTATCCTCCTGCAGCAGACATATACAAATACTAGTGTGATGGACAGCCAATGATCTTTACACTCAGCACCTTAGAAATGGAAAATGTTCTCTTTTGTCCAAATTACTGCCCTCGTTCCTTATCCCTCAAGGCATTTATTTGGCTATATGCATACACAAGAACATTCAGGAAAATTATGGAGAATCAACTTAAAGGTGTGAAATCAGTGAGCTTAGTTCAAGCACATTAACTGCTCCCTCCCCATATGGCTGCTCTCGTTCAGGATTTAAATGATCTTAGGCAATATTTACACTACAGATCTTACAGTAGCATAGCTGTACCAATGTAGTTGCACCACTATAGGATCTCTTGTGTACCTGCTCTATGTTGATTATGGTTGTCAGGTGTCTTGGCTTTGGACTGGAACACCCAGTCTAGAAGGACCCTGGTGGCTCCAGCTGGCACAGCTGACTGAGCCATTAAATACTAATATTCAGCACAGTGAAAGCCTGGGGATAAAGCAGGTTCCCAACATACCCTGACTCCATGTGGCTCCCGGAAGTGGCCAACAGGTCCCTGAGGCCCTCGGGTGTAGGGAATCTCCATGAACTCCTATGATGCGACGTGCCAGATCCACAGTTCCCATTGGCTGAGAACTGTGACCAGTGGGAGATGAGGGGGTGGCAGATGTGCAGGTGGTGTGCAGGGCCACAAGGGCGCCTAGAGACCACAGGGACCTGACAACCATTTCCTGGGAGCCATGGTAAATGCTGCCTGGACTCTGTACCCACTGCTCTCACACTCCAACCTTCTTCCCCAGTGCAGAGTCCCCTACACCACCCAAACTCCCTCCCAGAGTTCATACTTCTCCACTCCCATACCTTAGCCCTGAACATCCTCCTGCACCCCAAACCTCTCATCCCACCCCAGAGTCTGCACCCTCCAGCTAGAGCTTATTCTATCTCTATTATCCTGCAGTTCAGATTAAGGGTATGAACAGCAGTGTGCATCCAAGTGCTGTGCTGTAACTCCTCATGTTGTGGGAATGAACTACAAGGTTCCTATTTCTCTATTCATAGACGTTTACAAAGTTATTTGCCTTAACTTTCCTGAGCGACACTCTGTAGACAAACTCATGGGGTCCAAAAGGAAGAAAAGTGACATGGTTCTGCTGCATAGGGGTGAAAGCCTGAGAACTCTTTGGTACTCCATCTCTTGTAGTCCAGCTGGAAGTTTTGGAAGAGAGATGGAGCCAGATCTTCACAAGCTACTTGCATCATAGGGTCAGCCACGTGTCAAGCTGACCATCAGGCTTAGAATTTGTGCATAGACACACCTTTGTTGAGATGGTTATTAAGAAACATGTCAACAAGCACTGTTTCTATACTTAGGCAGTTTATTTTTCTTGCCCCATTAATGTAAAGGTCCAGATACAAGATCATGACTTTTATTTAGAGTACAAAATTATTAAAAATAAAGAAATTGTTATCATTTAAATTTATGTGACATACACAGTAAGACTTCAAAACAATTTAAAAAAAACATTCATGATGACTGGTTAGAGTTTTTTCAAATCTATTTATTTAATCCAATCCTTTCGGTTTTTTGGGGGGTTTCTGGTTTGAAACAGAACCAAAACCAAGAAAGAAAAACAACCAAATTAAAAATAATCACTAGAACACACCTGCCAATCAGTAAACAAACAAGTGAACAATCAACCAAAAGGTCAACCAACCAAATAAATAGTTAAGCCAAAAATATTTAGCTGCCATCTTCCTGATTAAAATACTGTACTTGGAGATCAATGTTCCCTCTAGTCTCTTCCAGCCATTTGTGGACTTTTTCCATCCATGTGCAGAATACATTTTTATATGCACCCAGGCGTGTGTGAGTGTGCACTACCACTAGAGACAAAGCCTAGCTGTGGGTGTTTTGCTAATCAGTTGGGCAGCATTGGTATCTCTCCTGAGTGGCTGCAAAAGTGACACCTTGATAGGAACACCATTGGTGACTAATACTAAGCATTAGCTTATCTTGCTGCTTCAGTGGAAATAAAACACTGGTACAACAAAGCATACTCATTATACTAGTATTCATAGTTTCAGTTTATCATTATGGGTAAGCATGTAATTTCTATCTCTGATTGGATAATCAGACCAACAAATCAGGTGAATAATACAGGGACAATGGCCTTAATTCTACAAATGACAGTCACATGTTTAATTTTCTGTAGGATTATTTACACTACAACCCATCCTGCACACATGTGGAGACCATCTGAAGTCAACGGGGAATCATTTGCAGGAATGGGGATTTAATACTTGCAGGATCAGGGTTTCAGATTCTAACCATCAGAGATAATCTCACATTGATCACCTTTATTTGTTGGGATTCCCTCTGAGAACTCTTTCTACTCAGCTTCCTGAGAACTCTGTTTAATTCCAGATTTTGTCACTCAAACATCTTTATTTGCTATATATAGCAATGCTGCAATGAGTCAATCAGGCTCAAACTAAAGGCGGATAGATGCAGGGTACATCGTAGCCCCAAAGTCTCACAGAAACCTTCTTCCATTATATACATTACATTTCAAATTTGGTTACTTTTCCAGAAGTAATCATCAAGCAGCATCTGCTGTCCATGCAGTGTCCGTGCTTGACCTTCTCTTTACCACTGTTCTACGTTTCTACCTTACATTATTCATTGCTATCTTGTATCTAGTAAATGATTCCCAGGGTGTTCTGATCCAAACATTCTGTCTTTTTAGCGTAATAATCTGCTTACCACCCAAATTCTATCTTGCAAGAAATGAGGCCTCCCTCTGTGTTAATTGCTCATGTCAGACCAAGCCATAGCTGCACTATTAGGCTATATCTACACAGCAGTGTTATTTTGGAATAACTGACATTATTCCAAAATAACATAGTGTGCTTCTACACAGCAAGCCCGTTATTTTGAAATAAATTCAAAATAACGGGCTTCTTACTCCAACTTCTGTAAACCTCATTTCATGAGGAGTAAGGAAAGTTGGGGGAAGAATGCTGTATTTCAAAATAAATGCTGTACAGACAGCGCCAAAAGTCAAAATAAGCTATTTTGACATAAGCTCTGCAATTAGCTAAGCAGGTAGCTTATTTTGAGTTTAGCCCTGCTGTGTAGACATGCCCTTACAGTCCCAGTTATTTAACAAAAGACCTATCTCTTTTAGAGTTGATCATGTTTGCTAATCTGTGAATTGACAAAAGGTATTAAAAATCAAAAAGAGTGAAAACTGGGGTGTCTATCAGAGTGAATATATTCTTGTCCAAAATACACTATTAGTAATTCAATAAAAAGTTATAGTCATATGAAAATAAATCTTCTATGTTATAATACATCTGCTTAAAATTATAGTTTCAAGTTTTGTATTTATATATGAGACAGTCATTAAAAATGTGGGTATATGTTAAAAAGACTCTGGTATTTTGTCTATAAATTTTTGGAGGGTAGTTAGAAGGCTTCCTGTAGACAACATTCCTTTTTGGCATATGTTTCTTGGAAGGAAATAAAACATCGGAACATAAGAGGAGGCCAAAACAAATGTCAAACCTAAAACTGATAACATTTTTATGAGTTTTCTGCATATTTAAATGGTGCATCACATTTCTGATGGCTTTGAAAGGAATGTAAGTCATTGACAAACTGAGCTCTGTCTATGAAAATTGAATTGTTTTGATCTGTTTTTTAAACTGAACTTCAATATGGTGCTATTGCATATCACTTATGGAGCTTGCAAATGCACTGGAGCAGAGCATTTCCCATATAAAAAGCCAAGAACACATCTTATGAACTGCAATTCACAGAATATTCAACTACAGAGAACTACTATTTCCAATTTTGAAAAAGATAATCACAAGTCTGCTGCACTGACTGTGGGCTGGAACACATGACTTACGAGGAGAGGCTGAGGGATTTGGGTTTATTTAGTCTGCAGAAGAGAAGAGTGAGAGGGGATTTGATAGCAGTCTTTAACTACCTGAAAGGGGGTTCCAGAGAAGATGGAGAGAGGCTGTTCTCACTAGTGATGGATGGCAGAACAAGGAGCAATGATCTCAAGTTGCAGTGAGGGAGGACTAGATTGGATAGTAGGAAAAACTATTTCACTAGGAGGGTGGTGAAGCACAGGAATGGGTTACCTAGTGAGGTGGTAGAATCTCCATTCCTAGAGTTATTTAAGTCTTGGCTTGACAAAGCCCTGGCAACCTACAGACACCAGCCATTTGTATATGCATTCCAAATTAGTCATGTAATTCATAGCTGTGAAGCAAAACAGGTCCACAGTTGATGCATGGTACTGCAGTCACAGAACTAATCTCCTACTGTTCAGAATAAATACAGTAGACCCGATTCTCTTTTCACGTACTGTAATGAGAGCAACTCCTCTGAAGTTAGTAGAGTAACTCAGATGTAAAACACATTTAAGAAAAAAATCAAACCTGGTATTTTAGAAGATTACAAAGTCATATTGCAATATGAAAGTACAGGGAAAATAATATTTACATGTTCATATAAGTCACTTAGTCTCTGGATGGATTCCAAAATTGCGCAGAAGATCCTCCCCAAATTCTGTGCCCCACCTGGTCCCTTAAATCTTTTAATTAGGGCTGTGATTCTGTAATCAGTTAGGGTATGTCTACACTAGCCCCCTAGTTCGAACTAGGGAGGCTAATGAGGGCGACCGAACTTGCAAATGAAATGCGGGATTTACATATCCCGCGCTTCATTAGCATGTTCCCGGGCGGTCGCCATTTTGAAAATTGACTAGCCCGGAAGAACTGCCCGCGTCTACACGCGGCAGAGAAGGGCGATTCCGAAATAAACCCCTTACTTTGAATTACCAGTTAAACCTCCCCCAATCTAGTCCTCATGGAATGAGGTTTAACTGGTAATTTAACTACATGTTTATTTCGGAATCGCCCTTCTCTGCCGCGTGTAGACACGGGCAGCTCTTCCAGGCTAGTCAATTTCCAAAATGGCGACACTGAACATGGTAATGAAGCACGGGATATTTAAATCCCGCACTTCATTTGCAATTTCGGTCGCCCTCATTAGCCTCCCTAGTTCGAACTAGGGGGCTAGTGCAGACATACCCTTACACATGTAGTTAATGAGAATATTGTAAGTAGCCTCGTTTAAATCAATGAAATTAAGCTAAGACAAGCATGCATGCAAATGTTTTAAAGATCAAGGCCAGCTACAAAACATCTTTCCAGAGATAGATTGTACTTCTTATGAAGGATGGGTGACACTCATGTTGGTAAGATTGAGCAAAATGAGTTCATCTAAGGAATCTAAAAAGTCAATGAAGCCCTGACATAGTGAACCTAAGATTAGTGGGAAATGAAATTTGAAGGAGCTTCAAAGCTAAAATGTCCATGTTTAATAAATAAAGATTAAGGTTAGAATCCAATTTATGTGCTTAATTCCATACTTATAATGCCAAGAATTCAAATATAATGAGTCATGCCTATAAGAATCATGATCAACTTAAAAAAAAAAGTGAATAATTTTTTTTATTTTAGTTTTCTGTTTTCAAATTCTTTCTGCAACCATGAGAATTAGAAACTCACTTTCCTTATAAATAAAAGGTGAGATTCTCCTGTGGTCACATGACTCCAGGAACTAGGACTTTGAGGAAAACGTCAAATTCTGTAAGACATATGATAAGATCATCAGAGTTGACAACTCTGAATTCTTTAGACATCTGGCAAAAATGAATAAAATGATCAGTTTAATTGATATTTAAAAGAACCATGCTGGAAGAAGAATAAAACACTGATGGGGATCAACAGATGGCACAAATACAGTTAAGCTTGCATATTGTGTTAAATACTGGAAGAAACATTTTATAAGTTGTGGTTTAGAAATTATTGCAATAGAGAAGTAAATGTCTTGGGTACAGTGCCCAGAAATATAATTCATATATGTTCTTAGAAAAGTTACAGAGAGAAATCCCAAGACTAAGGACTTTCAAAAGACTCCATTCACAAAACTCACTCTCCATTTCCAAAACTTGTAATATAACAAGTAAAACCAAAATTAATTAGTGAAATGTAATATTATCGTAATCAGAAGCCCTCATTGGCTTATTTCCTATAGGATGTGACATAAGTTGTATCAGAAAGTTACCTTGCACAAATGAACCCTTACAAGTGTATCACTAATCATTCTCTCTCTCTCTCTCTCTGTCTCTCTCTCAAGTTCAAGTATTAAGTTCAAAGCCCATGTCCTTAAAAAGTGAGTAGATCTGTTAAGGGACACACATTTTGTCCAGTGCAGAAGAGGCCTTTGGCTTCTGTAAGTGTTCTGTAGCAGGAGAATGGTACGATAACTCAAGTACATAAAGACATCCACTTCCCCACAACACTCCTCCTTTGGAGTCCTGCCTCACACATATTCCCACATATTCCTGCCTCCCCTCAAAAGCAGGAAGGGGTCAACAGGTAGTTGCTTCAGAGCTCTGGAACATGCAAGGACCATTAATATTCCCTTCCACTCTAAAGTTTTTGTAGGTATCCTGAAGCCTGTGCACTCTCAGTACCAACTCTCTGTCAGGTTTAGAGCTTTTAATGTACACTTCACCAATAGGTCACACTTTCGACAGTGCAGCAGGAGGAGCTATGTAGCAGCATGTCCTTTAGTTCAATTATCCTGAGTTTAAAATATTTCCTAGTTTTGTAACCTCAAGGAAAATTCACACTAGATTTGTACATGCTATGTTCCCTGTTAACAGGAACTTTCTGGATTTAGCCTTATCATGATATTTTTTTAATGAATTTCCAACCCAACTCAATTCAATCAATATTTGTATATAGTATAAGTTTGATAAAGCAGATGCAGGAGAGTACTAAACTATTTTAGTAGCTCATTTGAATTCAAAAAGCAGAAAATGTCAGAATAGCCATAGGTCATTACTGTCGCATTGCAAAATTCACTAACTAATCTATGAATATTATATTCAGTTATTCAAAGCATGCTATGCATGTATGACATTTTAAAGACATTGGAGAAACAGGACAGATGTCAATCAGTATCTAGTTATCAAAATGTAAATAGTGAATAATTTAAATCTCAGTGCCTAGAATTATTATTTCTAGTTTCAGCCCTGCTTCCCTAACTGTTGCTTCAGACATTATATATTTAGTTTTACTTGCTTACTTATTTAGAATCCATTTGAATTGTTCTGAGCTATGGAAAATGTGCCCTCTACTGGCTCTGACAAGCATGTTATGGAATAGAAACTTAGTTATCTTCTCAAGTCTATTCTAGGAAAACATTTCTCTCATCTTCTAAGACTTCTGTATGATGTCCATAGAAGGAGCAAAGAATGCATCTTGACAGTCTAACATAAATCCTATGTGGAAAATATTAAGATATTTTTCTCCTTTTCTAGGAGCAAAAATGTGTAATTTTATTATTCAAACAAAGGTGTACTCCCAGAGTGTATTAAAGAATAGTTCCTTCTAACAGAACAGAAATACTATGGGAATGTAATCCAGAAAATGCACAATGATGCAACAGAATAAAACAGCCATTATACTGCTAAATAATGTAGAATATTGAAAGCATGCCTGGAATACTAAGTGACTTATATGAACATGTAAATATTATTTCCCCTGTACTTTCATATTGCAATATGACTTTGCAATCTTCTAAAATACCAGGTTTGATTTTTTTCTTAAATGTGTTTTACATCTGAGTTACTCTACTAACTTCAGAGGAGTTGCTCTCGTTACACTACGTGAAAAGAGAATCAGGTCTACTGTATTTATTCTGAACAGTAGGAGATTAGTTCTGTGACTGCAGTACCATGCATCAACTGTGGACCTGTTTTGCTTCACAGCTATGAATTACATGACTAATTTGGAATCCATATACAAATGGCTGGTGTCTGTAGGTTGCCTTATTGCTTTCTGTTCTGCCATCCCAGCACAGATGGTGCTATTCTAATATCAATATAAGTAAGGAGTAATGCCAGAAAAATCAGTGGTGCTCCCCTGATATAAAACCAAAAGTGTGTGAGATAAAAATTCAGCCCATTGTCTTTCCTTAGTGCATCTTGCTCTCCCATTTCACAGATGCAAACCCTGATGTGTTGCTATTGCAAAAATTGCCCATGCATTGTATAGGAAGTCCAGGCTTTTATGCACCTCCTAATATAGAACAACTGGAGTACAAAACAGTGATGTGGAGAGGATTCCTCAAGACATAAGCTGACTATCCCCAACTGATATGGCCATGATGACTTACGTCACCCTAGAGAGCTGTAACGCTATGAATATGCTCTCCTCAATGGGCTGTGCAGTTAAAGATATTGTCTAATGATGTGTGTCATCACATAATGATAATGTTCTTCATGGAGCTACTCTTTAATGATGTGTGTTACTTTATAATGATAATGTTCTTTTTGGAGCTAGGCTATAACTTTAATATTACAACCCCAAGGAGGAGACTATCCTCAGAACTCTGCGGCTCTCCTCCATGACCTCGATTAGCAGCCAGGTCAGTATGTGGGGTTTTCATCTAAAACCTTTATGATGAGCCACCAAAAGAAAAAATAAAATAAAATGGAGACCAAAGGCCTCTAAAATAATAGGATAGAAGTCTTTTGTACAAGTAAGATATATTATGTATCTCATTTATAATATATTTGTTCTGACAATATGCTGACTCTGTTAGGCTTACTTTCTCTTCCTCTAAAACACTTCAGAATTTTTCCAGTCTGTTTTTGCCCCAGCAACACATCAGGGTTTGCAGCTGTAAGATGAGAGAGCAAATTGATACAAGCAGCCCAGGAAGCTTGACCTTTTCTTTGTAGAAAATCATATAATGACTCATCAGCTTTCCTGTAGCCCTGCTAAGTGTTCTCCCTCCCCCCTTCCCAGAATGAATCATGTTGGCCATTTGTGGAAACAGGCACCGCAGCTTCTGGAGCTTTGTATGGGCTCCTACACTATAACTTCAGATGACAAATTATTTAGTGACTAGTAGAACCCTTAATTAATACCGTAATATAACAGTGCTTTCAGTCCCACAAAACTCCCCAGCCTTCTCCCAGTATGATTTAATTTAAATGATGGATGTGCTAGAATCAGCTTACAAAAATCCAGTTCAAACACAGGAATTAACAAAGTTGATTGGGGACAGGAGAAACATCTGGGATAAAATAACCACTCTCCTGGATCTTTGCTAAATATTCACCCTCAACTTTGAAGTTTAAAGCACTCCAGATCCCAGCTCTCTCAATTTTCATTTTCACATGTCTGTATATGTCATGATTCTGGCCAGAAACCGAAGTGCTATAACAACACATGAAGGGTTTTTTTCTCCCCTTCCTCTGGTATTTCCATCCCAACTATAAGCAGAAAGACCTGGAAATGTTCTTGTAATCAACGCATGGAACTGGGACTGAAGAAATGGATTTAGTTCCTCTCCATACTGCAATTTTTCCATGTACACTTGGGCAAGGCAATTTCTCAAGTGCTGCGGTTCCTATTGTTGCAATGCCTAATTTTTGCAAACTACAGTAACAAAAGCCTGACTTAGGTGCTTTCCCCGGGCTCCTTGTTCAAATGCATGGGCATAGTTAACAAAAGCCACTCCCTTGAAAGAAGAACTGTCTATTCTAGCCTATAGGAATCACTGAGGGGAGAGGTGTAGGGGGCTAAGTGGAGTGGAGCTAATTACCTAACTTTCACTGAGGCACTCTCTCATAGTAGAGAATTGTCTCCTGGTGTTGGAAAATGTGCACGTGAAATGTGCTTTCAAATCTGGCAGAGTAGGGATTTGAACCAGGTCTCCTCCATTCTCAGCATATGCTCTAAAAATGGAATGAAAATTACAAAGGGGATGCTGCTGCTGCTGCTGTCGCTGCCACCAACAACCTCTTCCTCCAGCTGGTATCTTTCATGTGGATATAAACATGGTCTGTGCATATCTACCAGCTTGGTCCCTATGGAAGACAGGATGGGGATGAACCAGATTATGAATTCCACTAGAGCTATGATGTGAGACAGGTGCCAAGCTCTGGGCTGTGGCAGGACATAGCTGGTTATGTGAATGTCCTGCCACTGATGTCTAAATGTTGGCGGTAGTACCTAAAGCACTCTGGCCAGGACTTTCAACTCTACTGCTCTCCAGGTGAACAAAAAAAGTGTGCTCAGCATGGTGAGCAGACCTCAGAGCATGCAGCATACCTGACCAGCACACCTGACCATAAGTTCCATCAGTTCCCAGGATCTCAGATGAGCACCAGCATGGAGTGTACAGGAGATCCTGGAGCTCATTGCTGTGTTCGGAGAGGAATCTGTTCTTGCAGAACTGTGAACCAGCAAAAGAAACACAGATATCTATGCCAAGGCTGCAAAGGGCTTGGAGGACAAAAGAGACTCCCAGAAGTGCCAAGGAGGCCTAGCTATGCCAAGTGAAAATAAGGGAGCTAAGGCAGTTGTACCAAAAGACAAAGAAGGCAAATGGTCTAGAACATCTCCACAAACATGCTGCTTCTATGAGCAGCTGCATGCAATTCAGGGGGGAAGAGGGGGAGCTCAACCAGCTTTTATAGATTCCTATCAAGACAGTCCCTCAGGCAGTCTCAGGCAGCAGTGTGGAAGACAGCATGGATGAGGAAGAGGAGGAGAAGGAGAATGGTCAGAAGGCAAGTGTGGCAACTAATGTCACCAAGAGCCAAGAATCTTTTATAACCTTGGAGACAATCTTCTCCTCCCAAGACATCTCACAGTTGGGCACTGATCCCGGGGAGGGCACTTCTGGTGAGATCACATGTTTTATCTTGCTAAAAGTAGGTTAAAGCAATTAGGTGTGTTCTGTAGTGGCCACTCGATTAGCTTGTTAACCTGGGTGAAGCAGGGGAAGTTACTAACTGATACCTCAGTAGTAAACCTCTGTTTGCTCATCTCCACTGAAGCATGGCTTGAGCTCCTGCCCTGTTCTGCTACCATGCCTGGACCCCCTTCCCTGCATGCTCCTGTGGTGAAGCAAAGTTGCACTCTCCCAGCAGACTCGGGGTACTAAACACACAAGCACTATGTGAGCCTCAGCCTTGCTGCCATGCCTGGACTCTCTCCTCACTCTCACTCGCCCATCTCTGCTAGAAGGGAAAGTTCCACTCTCCTAGCATGCCAAGACCTCTTTCCCCCTCCCACCTGCATGCTCCAGCAGGAAGAGTAAGGTGCACTCTCCTGGCAAAAAAGGGGCACCATATATACAGCTGCCCTGCCACCATGCCCAGGCCCTCTCCCTGCTCCCACCTGCATGCTCATGTGGGAAGGGAAAGTTGCACTCTCCTGGCAAATGGGGAGTACCAAACACAGGAGAACCATGTCAGGCCCTCCCCTGCCTTGCCACCACACCCGGACATGCTCCCTCCCACAGACTCATGCCCCAGCAGGTCCCTTACCATGCCTGTCACCAAACCGAATCCAGTTGCTCCCCTAAGAACTCTGTGGTGTACCTGTTGCATAGTGGCTGCTCAAAAGCATACCTGTGGCCTTGTATATAACTCATTCCTATTGTCTTAAACAGGCCTTTCTTTTATTCTAACAGATTAGGTTTTACACTCCACAATGCATCTCCTAAAAAGTTTGCCCTTCACTTTCGGTTAGAATGGGAACAGCAGTCAGCCTGCTGCACGCTCCCCTGGCTCCTCCAGCTGTCCGGCTGGCACAAATTCACAGGTGAAAATGGAATAGGGATGACATGTTTATGGAGCAAATGCAATCCACACATCTTAACAGGGAGCCCTTAAGAAAGTGGAGGAATATGCTGCTAGAGGAGATGCATGCAGATTGGAAATAAGGAACTAGGAAAGAGTCTTGTCATCCACTGTGGATGTGATGGACCTCATGGCAGCTTTCCAGGACACCTACATGCATAGATACCCCCTCCATCCCTTGTGGACTCACATTGCCTCCTCTCCCAGGGGCCTTAGAACACAGGGGTGGGAAAGACAAGGGCAGCCTCAAACTCAACCCCAGGGATGCGTTGCAAAGCAAAGGCTGTCCTTCTCACAATCATGATCACACACATCCCTGAAGTTCCCTCAGTGGACTCCTTTTCTGTCCCTGCTGTGTTCCCTAAATAAAAATGCATGATTTCTGAACAACTTTATTGCTTGTGTTGAAGCGGGTGTGGGGCAGTTACAGGGTTTATAGGCAAGCACACTGAATGCGAGGGTACCTCATTGAGAGCAATATGCATGGCTCTCATAAAACCATTTTTCAAAGGCTCTCTGATTTGCAGTAGCCCTCGCTGTGGTCTCTTTATTGCCCAGATGTCTGGCTGCTCATAATCACTGACTAGGTGCTACGCCTCAGCTTCCCCACCTTGTCATATAATTTCCCCCCCTTACTCTCATAAATAATATGGAGTATACAGCAGGCTTCACCCACAATGGTAATGTTGCTTTTACTGAGGTCTAACCTAGTCAGTAGACATCAAAACCTTCCCTTTAAATGCCCAAAAGCTCATTTTACCACCATTCTGCACTTACTCAGCCTGTAATTGCAGTGCTCCTTACTGCGGTCCAGGCTGCCCATAGTTGCCAAGATTCTAAATCAACCAGTGGCAACCTATATTTCCCCCTCCACACAGACACCATAAGAATTTCAGTCAGTCATTCTCCCAAGAAGAGGAAGAAAATGCTCCCACCACTGGAAGAAGCACTCTTGGGCTATGTCTACACAGCAATATTATTTTGAAATAACTAGCGTTATTTCGAAATAACATAGTCTGTGTCTACACAGATGGCAGTTATTTCAGCATAATGTCAAAATACTGCCAAGCTGGATGACTTATTACTCCGACTCCTGCAACCCTCATGTATGAGGAGTAAGGGAAGTCGGAGGAGGAATGCTCTATTTCAAAATAAGTGCTGTGTAGACAGCACCAAACCTCGAAATATGCTATTTCAAAATAAGCCACGCAATTGGCATAGCTCAATTTGCGTAGCTCATTTTGAGTTCAGCCCTGCTGCGTAGACATGCCCTTGATGAACATGTTATCTTGGTAAAGAATTGGCCTCTCTTAATTCCTGATCTTTGTTCTATGTCAAAAATAGTTGTGCCATCGATTTCAGTGGGAACAGGCATAGGCCTAAAATAATTCCTACCAGACTCTGCTCAGTTAAATATTTATAAGCTTTGTTATCTGGACATGCTATGGATACTAGTTCTGAGTCAATTAGAGCTAATTTCTCTGAAGGAAAATTTCATATTTCAGCAATTAACAATTGTTTCACTCCTACCTAGAACAGGGAGAATTTTTTTTGGAAGAAGCACTTTTTAATGAAAGATGCAGATTTAGTGGCAAACATTTCAGACATTCACACCTGTTTTATCAAATTACTTCAGTAAAAAAAAAAGCTAAAAAGGGTTGTTTCAGTTCAAAGCGACTTTCACCATTTCCTTTAGTTTTAGTTTAAAAATAAGTCAAAATATTTAAAAATGGTAAAAAATCCCAAACAAAATATTTTTATTTTTGTCAAAACAAAAGGTGTTATTTAACCCAAAATGAGGGGGCAGTGTTCAGTTGCTTGATGTACCAGTTTTAAAAAATGTTAAGTCAACCCAAAGTGATTTTATTTCTTATTTTTTGGAATTCCTAGCAAACAGTAAAATATATTGTTTACATAGATCTACTCCCACCATCCCCTGGATGACTTCATCACCACAATCTGCCATCAGTAATCAAGGGATTCTCTCACCCAAGTCCCAGTTTTTGCTCTTGGATTAAGATATTTAATCTCTTCATCACTGACCCAAACACCAGCGTATCTGCCCACATTTCATGAATCACAGTAAGACCATAATGTCCTTTTTGGACTGATTTTCAGAGGTGTTGAGCAAGTCCCATATATTCAGATACTGCAGTGATGATGAAGTAGCCATCTAGGTGCAAACAGACTTCAGTATCCCTTAAAGTCATACTATTAGTGCTTTGCAATTTGCACCCTCAAAGTGCAAAATAAATATTAGCTAATTAGTCCTCACTCAGGGTCAAAGCTGGCAGCAGAATTCAGGAGACAGAACCCCAGACTTGCACAAAGCCCTAACTTCAACGTGGCTCTAGCCAGGTGCTGGGCTCTACCTGTGCAGAGCTTGTATTCAAATGGAAGGTCTAAAACTAGTTGGCAAAATATTGAAGTATGAATTCTTAGCTCCATCTATTTCTCTCTACTGTCTATTATTCTCTTTCTGCTAATTTTTCCTGAAAGTTTCCCGATCCCTTTTCCCCCATGCTGCCCTTTTTCTTCTATTGGATTTCCTTGTCCTTTGGAACAACTCCTCTTTCATATTCCACCGTTACCAATCTAGATACTCTCACTCCACCTCCAGATCTCCTTTTTTTTTCTTGAGACTACCTTTTAAACCTCTGAAGCCAGCAGGGAAGGTGCCATTACATACATGCCATTGACAGCACCTGAGTTTAACAATGTATGTGTGTCAGAAAAGACTAAATAAAAGGTGGCATTTAAAAATATTGTGCTGAACATAATTTTACTAAAAAGGTTAAATTCACTACTTATTAATGCTGTTCACTGTGAAGAGTCATGGGAATGAGAAATGCATGGGAATGAGAAAAGTCATGGGAATGAGAAATGCTGTGTTTTTCTTCTTCAGTATTAACTTAGGTTCCAAATAGAGACTGAGGGATGATGGTCCAATCAGAAAGAACCTCAGCTGACCTAAGATTCCAGACTAAATTTATAAGCCTTGTTTGGAGGTAGAACATATAGATAGTTGTAAACTAAGCAAATTTCATCTGGAGTTATTGATGAGTAATAGCCATAAACTCTTGTGAATTTTACAGATTCATTTTTCAGAGTTCTAATTACACTTGAAGATATATCATGACATGGATGCACATTCAAGCATCTATGAAAAAAATAGCAGAGTACTACTGGATAGGTCCATTTCTATAAGGGTTGTTGTGAGGCAAAAGCAAGGGGACCCAAAGAAGCAAAGAAATTGTAGCTCAGACTTATTTTAACATTGTGAGGGCATGCCTTTGGTGAGTTACTAGCAAACCCAAATGCCTAATCATAAA
This sequence comes from Rafetus swinhoei, assembly GCA_019425775.1. NCBI lineage: Eukaryota > Metazoa > Chordata > Testudines > Trionychidae > Rafetus > Rafetus swinhoei. Next base: position 179,131,442 of record CM033437.1, on the reverse strand, counting down.
AAGGTGTTTTGAGACAGTTACTATAAGGCATTCATAAAAGACTGAAGAGAATTTCATTATCTTCAGTTTGTTTTTCAAAGCTCTAACAATCATTGGATGAAATAGCTAGCTTTTAAGTGCAAGCTAATTTTGAAAAACTACTGTTGCTGTGACTGAATGCTACCTAATTTTGACAAATTTCAGGGGGGGAGACTTTCAATACCTTCTAAATGGTCCAGATAAAAAATAAGGCGTGGTTCTCACATTCTGAAACAAGCTTCCCCCCCCCCCCCATGCTTTTTTTAACCTTAAGAGAAGCCTTTAGAGTTGAGGCAACAGAGATTGAATTACCCAATCCATTCTGCTGTTCACTGTAATTGATCTATATACACAACACTAGGGGATCAGCTATAGTTCACAAAACACCTGTGTTACAGTGTGACAAAGCAGCACTAGTCCATACAGCAGGATATTCTCTCTATTCCATTTGAAGGTAAAGATCCATCTTAAACCCACGAATGCCAGATTCAATATATGCTCAGGGCTTGCATAGTATGTTGCATTTTCATGCAGAAATACCTTTTCTGAAGGTAAAGAAAACATTCACATGGCACTAAAATAGTTATTAACAACATTTGGCAATCTCCATACTATCATAGTTCAGGTATTCATGTAAAGATAGCTACATTTTAAAATTTTGAATTTACAATAAATGCATTTATTCTGAAGAATGACTATCCCTTTTTATTCCATTACATATCAAATTAGATGGAATATCTTCCTGCTTTTCCCCCATGAAGCAGCAAATTTCAAGAAACTTCATTACTTCAACTTCATTATTTTCATTTATTTATTATGTGACATTCGCACCCAAAGGCCTCCATCAGGATAAGGAATCCATTATACAACACAAACACAGATGTGCTACCTAGTGCAAAGAGTGCTGACATTCAAAGGAAATAACCCTTAGCTGAAAGCAAAGGGTTGTTTTCATTCTCGCTTTTACCTAAGTTCACTCATGACCTTTCTATTGCACACCATAAGGATGATTCTGTACCATTTTACACTAGTGCAAAATGAATCTATCTCTGTGAAAATCGATGAAGTAGTGCTAACATAAAACTGGTGAAAAGCTGTGCAGAATCGTGCCCCATATTCAAGTCCACAATACACTTGATTCAAAGGAGTGGGCTTTGCCTATTTGGGGATGGGCTCCTCTTTCTCTGGTTTTCACTTGAAGTTCCTTTTTGGACCTGAGAAACCTTCCTGGCTAACCCTTCATCAATACTAGTATGCTTCTCCGAAAAGTTTTGGTTTTGACAAATGGACACATTCAAATGGCGAAATATTTTGTCAAAAAAATCCCAACCAGATAATAAAGTAACTGCCAAGAGAGAAGAAATAGGACACCATACCTTGAACTTGGTGGTGTGCACACTCTCTCCCCCCCCCCCATCCCAGTCCAATTCTGCTCTGTAGAAGCGGTATCATAGGGGTCAATTTTTATTGCCTCAGTAACCACCATAGAAAAAAATCTTTACTTATAAATACCTGTGCAACTCCCAGTTCAATCACTGGAGTTATATCAAGTCAGTACAGACTGTAACTGGAATTTTGTAAACAAATGATGACACACAAGAATGTACTGAATCTAGTTCACTCTTCCATCAGTGTGCTATTTCTGCAGGATGAATAAGAATCAAAACCTACCTGGTCAGCAAATTCCGTGGGTATGATTCTCAATATACAGAGTTCATGTCAGTGTTTCTTACCGTAATCTTTGAAATTGATAATGTTTTACTTTCATTTCAAAAACATCAACAAAATGGGAAAGGCTGGGAAGGAGAAGTAAATGCAATAGTAGACATTGCAATCAGTGACAGAGATAATTTTCAATCTTTTAAAATCCTATCCCATACTATGAAAATGAGCTTAGGCAATCAAGGGCTGTCTCTTCCTAGCACTCCTGTGTGCTGCAAAACAATTAAGTCACCCAATGTGGCTGGGAGAATCTGAAGTCTGAGAGACCCCTGCACTGTTCAAGCAGTTGCTGCATTTTTTTCATGGGGACAACTGCGTCTATGTGGTAGACAGCTGCTAGGAAGGGCTTATGTGGCTAGAGACTTAGAACACAACATGCCCTCAAACCTTCCCCTGGCTCTTCCCCCCTACCATAAGAATGTCACAATTGACTCCATGTAGATTGCGGCAGATTGGTGACTATGCATACGAAAGTTACAAGGAGTCCTGTGGCACCTTATAGACTAACAGATTTATTGGAGCATAAGCTTTCATGGGCAAAGACCCACTTCGTCAGATGCATCTGACGAAGTGGGTCTTTGCCCATGAAAGCTTATGCTCCAATAAATCTGTTAGTCTATAAGGTGCCACAGGATTCCTCGTTGCTTTTGCAGATTCAGACTAACACGGCTACCCCTCTGATACTATGCATATGAAGAGCAGCATTAAGAAGAGCAATATAGGGCATTGCACTAGCCAGATCTATGATTCTTGCTACACTGGGGACCATAAACTAGAATAAGGAGAAAATCAAAGTAGAGAGTGAAATGGGAGGAGTGAGAGAGCCAGATGGAGAAGCTAGCTTAGGCAGGGAGAACTTACATTTTTAAGCAGGAGGAAAGCAACCAACTGAAAGACTTAGTGGCAGGGGATCTCACATGTATTCATCAAATATGTAAATAAGGACTGCGGCAGATATGAAACAGCTATGTATAATCTAAGAATACTGATCTATAAAAATGTTATGAATGCTGTCACTGAGGTAGAGAAACTGGGTGGTTATATTTGGAATAGTGTTCTGGAGTGCTTTGGCGTGGCTCGAGTACTGGAATTACATGAACAGATTGTATTACCCAGACTCCAGCAGTCTTGGAGAATGTATAGGAGTCTTAGCCTACCAGAACCCCTATGCAGAAGATGGGTAGATACTTGGGGTATGTCTAGACTACATCCCTCTGTTGCCACAGGGATGTAAATTAGACATACCGACATTGCAAATGAAGTGGGGATTTAAATCTCCACTCTTCACCGCGTTAGTTGAAGTCAGCAGTTTGTCGGCAAAAGTGGTTGTCAAGATGGGGATCGGGCACAAAGAAAGCCTTTGTTGGCCGATCCTGTAAACCTCATTTTATGAGGCATAAGGGATCAGCCGACAAAGGCTTTCTTTGTCGCCTGATCCCCATCTTGACAGCCGCTTTTTGCCAACAAACTGCTGACTCGGCAAAATGCGGTGGCTATTTTTATTCAAATGAAGCACGGGAGATTTAAATCCCCTCTTCATTTGCGATGTCAGTATGTCTAATTTACATCCCTCTGGTGACAGAGAGATGTAGTCTAGACATACCCTTGGTGACTGAGGTGACCTGTGCCTGTGGGGGTGGAAGAGGAAAGAAAGGTGGCAGAATGTGGGCATAGGTCCCATCTAGGTGGGCACATGGCTAGCGAGGCATGTTTATAGACTGCTCATTGTTTTAATACCTTTCCTCTGAAATACTTTTAAGCAGGTGGTCTGGTCACTATATTAGCCACTGGTTACGGATCCTAGAACAAGCAGACTGCAGGTACTGAACATAAGTAAAGCCTGCTGAGGTAAGTCAAAGTTAGTAACAAAGGACACATGTGTGTGTAAAACCCTTATTAAGCAAGGTGTAACGAGCTGCTTCATCCCTTCTTCTTCAATAACCTTCACCAGAAAAGGGAGACAAGACATAAACAGCCTCAGTCTCAAGGCAGGACATAAAGGTTAACAGTGTCCAAAGACATGGTCTAACTACTCCTTAAGTGGTGCTGGCAATGTGCCCACCTACAAAGAAGCATTAATAATTCTTGTCAATAGTGGGCTCAAATCTTATGCAATTTCAAATTATAATCCCTCAAAAAGGTTTCAAATTATGTATGCATAGATATAAACAAGCCATTAGTTATTACAGTTAATAATCCATGACAAGTTTGCTTAAAATAAATGGGATACCTAAACTCAATTTTATTTATTAACCAATTTGAATTTTTCCTAGGCATTTATCCATCAAACATGGCACTGTTATTGCACATGCATTATGCAGCATGTCAGATTAATCCATTGTTGATAAAACAAACATTGGTTACTGAAATGATCCAAATGTTAGCCCAGAGTGGTATTTGGTGTAACTAATAAATGTCCCTAAAAAACCTTCTCTGAAAAGTGGGCAAAGGCACTGTGACACCTCCACAATAATGCACCCCCAAAATAAGATGAATTGTATTTATTTTTTTAAAACACACTCCGTAAAGTAGCAAAACAAAAATTATAATCAGAGATTATAGTGTCTGCCTTGCATTAGAACACATATAGTAAAACCAATAATGAATGAAAATTGGAGGAGTTGTGATACAAGAATCTTGATTTTGCCTATTTTTAAGTATACATTCATAGGTGTTGCAATGCCTTTTCTTGAGAATTATGGAATGGAATCTTAGGCTTTGATCCTGCACTGCTTAAGTCACTTGCAATTTTGCCACTGATTTCAACTGAAGTTGGAGTAGGGCTCCTAAATACCTGATCACAAAGGCTCCCACTGAAGTCAATGGGATGTGAAGAGTTGCTCAGGATCAAAACTTTGAAGGACAACACCTGATTTCCTACATAAACATGCCCCCCAAATCAGTAACTGTAATCAGTAAACAGGCACTACATTTGTCCCCAACTCAAAAGGAGGAATGTTTTGTTTCTTCATAAAATTCTGAACATACTAGAGACAATAAAATATTGCAAATCCATATATAGCATTGGTCAAAGAAAGTGACACAAGGGTCACCTAAATCCTGTGTTAATGAAATTATTATACTTTGCCTGGTCTACATAAGGGGGAAAAAGGAGAGACTACAATAGGAAGATATACAGTAAACTAGACCTATCTGTTCTTTGTCACATGTCTGTTTTCTCTGACAGTCTGGAGGCATGTCTACACTAAAGGGGAATGTCTATTGAAAATAAACAACTCCAGCTATGTTAACTACGAAGCTGCAGTTAACATATCTTAAATCACCATCCACATAGCGGGAGGCCGATGGGAGCAAATGCTCCCATGGGCTTCCCTTATTCCTCATGAGAAGCAAAAGTACTGGCACTGATGGGGGTGCCCTCTCAGTTCAAATTAGTGGATCTTCACTAGACCCACTAAATCGAAATCCCGGAAGATTGACCACAGCAACGTCGATCTTCTGTGTAGTGTAAACATGGTCTAAGAGTAGTAAAAATGAAGTATATGCTTATTTTATTCTCTAAAGGAAGCTAAAGTTTCACTGAATAAGTGCAGAGAGCAGATTTCTGGAGTAAACTGCATCATTTTTCCTACTTATTTTAAAAATAGAATCATAGTTTAAACACAGTTCTGTTATAAATTAATTTAGGATTAGTCTTAACAAAAGGAGGAAATATTGCACTGGGAAATGAGCTAGAAATGTGCTAATATCAACAAAGTAAAAGACCAATAATGTGGTACTGAGTCACTATCATCTACGTATTCAAACAGTTTGAAGGGTAGAAGGTGAATATTTGTAACCATGGTTTCTATGCAGCTGTCAAAATGCTGATTAGCAAAAAATGGATTAAATATTACCAGAAAAATATAATGACTTACATTTTTGATCAAATACTTGCAAAATTGCATGGTAACAATAACTACATGCAGAAATTCATGCACAATCATAGTGATTCCACAAGCAGTTCCAAATATGCATTTTTCCTTTGAGTTTATCAAATCCTCTCCAATATTATAGGGTATGTAAAAATATGTATTAGAAATAATTAGATGCATCATAAATAACAGAAATATGTTCACTATTTCAGATTCCAAGACATCTGGTCTATAGAAGATTTGGTAGACAAATTACCAGACATTGTGTTGGTCTTTAGATGAAATAATTGGTTCCTAGATTGAAAACATAAGTGCCTTTGATTATTTGGCACTTATCCTACTTCACACTTCATTGGTGAATAGTTAACGAAGATACACATTTCATACTGGTTCATATGATACAATGCCATACAAAAAATCCTAGAGCACAATGAGAATATGGATGGGTATTAGATACAGAGCACATTGATTTAGCCACACACGTTTTCCTTAGCCCCAAATTAATTTTAGAAAATTTTAGGTTAAGTCTGACAGTACATTCTCCTTTACATGCTACCATAGAAAGGTCATTTGTTCCTCATTGAGTTTGGGGAGGAGGATAGGCGGGCGCAGCACAATAGGGAACCCCATAGCTCTGAGAAAATAAGGCAAAATAACAGTCAGCAGCATAAACTGATAGCATGTCTGACTTGTGTGAAAAGTAAAAATGCCTCTCACTTCTTTCTAATGGCCATAAAGACTCTAACTTTATTAAATTTCCCTACAGACTGGCCTTTCTTCTCACAGAGAACCTATCTCATAAGCCATGCCTTTTCTTTTTTCAAAAGAAATAAGAGTATCTGTATAATATTTCCCCACCTGTCCATAACAGCTGTAATGACATGCTGCTTCCTAAGGCACTGGCCCAATTTGACAGCTGGCCATTGAAAGAGGCAGGACAACACAGGTGTGCTTGGAATAATGTTAACAAGGTGCACGTGTTCATTTTAAATATGGGTTTGAAAATTTCCTTGAGTGAGGGAAAACATGGAGGTAATTATGAATATATTGAATAGGTGTGACTGTGATATTAGAAGCATTATAGGAAACGTCAGGGGTAAGAGGTGGAGAGAAACAAATACCAGCTCTGCAGCATTCAGCATCAACTTAAGAAGAGTGTGAGAAATTCAGCCTCCCTTTGGTAAGATCGTCTCCCTTTGGTAAGATCGTCAGTTGTATCAGTTTATTTTCCTTATACAGCAGGCCTGATTGACCTCTTATTAATGCTGGTTTTTTAATGGTCTAAATCAGAGGAGGGCAAACTATAGCAAGTAGGCCACACCTGGCCCACTGGACCCTTCTGTCCAGCTCCTGAGCTCCTGCCCAGTGAAGCTAGCCCCTGGCCCCTTTCCTTCTGTCCCCCGCTCTCTAGCATCCTCAGCTTCCCAAGCACCTGGGCAGCATGGTCAGTGCTGCCAACCCCAGTGCTCCAGGTAGCATGGTCAGTGGGCAGGGAACAGGGGGTTTGGATAGGTGTGGAAATCCCAGTTGGGGTAATCAAGGATGAGAGTGTAGGATAGGAAGCAGGAGGTCCCAGGGGGGTAGGGGATCTGTGTGTGGGGAGGGGGGTCAGGGGAAATGGGTTCTGGACCATGTCTGGATGTTTGGGGGCACAGTCTCCCCTAGCCTTCCTTATCTGACCTTCTATACAATTTCTGAACCCCAGTGTGGCCCTCAGGCCAAAACGTTTGCCCACCCTGGGCCATCAACAGGAATGACATTGTTCCTGATTTGAACCTGCAGTATGAGAGGAGAATGAGACCAGATCCTTCTCTTAAGGTATCCCTGAATCTGGCCTGTCCTACCACTGCAGAATTCCCCTACGTACAGGGTGCTCAGGTGGCAGCCACCATAACAGCTCCCATATCACCCAGTTCCTGACTACTGGCTTGGAGATGTGGCCAGGAGGAAGCAGACATAGCAGCATGTCCCTGTTTCTTAGTGATCCCCAGATGTTGGAATACCTGCTGGGACTTGGACAGCTAGTGTAAATTAGAGATGCCTCCATCCCCCAACTGGTGCCAAATGGGTGCACAGGGCATTTTCACACCCCCTTCTTTCAGCTACCATCACCATGGCTATGCCTGAGCTGAAGATATAACCCTGTGAAGAAATCAAATTCTGCTCACCTTACTCAAGAAAGCAGCCCATTGCTTAGTAGGGTCCTGTTTTTGACAGATCTAAGTGCTCAGATTTTGGTTTTGCAAATCAAACCATCACAACAATCCTGAATTGAATCCTGATTCTATGAGACTGGAGCAAATTCAAGGTTTTATCCAGTTCTTGGGAAAGGAAAAGCTCTCACATCGAAAGCTCTGGGCTTGGTCCTGTTTCTGCTTTTCAGTTCAGGACCATCTTTTTCTGCAAAGCTGAAATACTGAATATCTTTCACTGATTTACGGAAATAAAACTTGCCAGCCCATGATGCATTATAAAACTGTTGCAAAGTCTTAAAGGCTTACCTGTCTTACTGTGCATGCTTATGGATACATTAAAAATACAGTGGTTCCCATTTCAGGACCTCAACATTTCATCAGTCCTTTCACACTTTCTGAACTATAGGTCTCTAGGGGACATATACACATGAAACTCATTGAGGAATATGTGGAGCAGGAAATCCCTAACAAGCCAGCCTGATCATTTAGAGGAACAACTGATGGTAAAGACTCCAGACAAGGGGAGAGAACAAGAAGGAACCCACACCCATGAGACATCAGATTGCATCCTGTTAGTGTAGAAGGTTTGGAACATTTGAAAAGGACTATATCTCTCTATGGACTGTAATTCTGCTGAGTTCTCTGGATGCATGAAAACCATTGGCAGGCAGCTAAAACAGACACCCACCATCTTTGTGAGAATAGAGCATTGACAAGGGATGGCACTGTTAGACTCTGCTGCAGGGTGTTCATTGTTCAGGAGAGACTGAGTGAAGCCTATTGGATGGTGCCAGGAGTTTTACACTGTTGTATATTTATGGGAAGGAGAAAATCTCCCCAGTGGCCAGAGGACCTCTGGAGATTTAGGAAACATTTAGATTTCTGCAGGTTGGTGTAGTCAAGATCTTGTCCCAACCATTATTAATCAGTACAGATTAGAGGCCTTTTCCTCTGGAGAAGGGAAGTACTGCCCAGAAACTGAAATGGTGAGAAGGAGCAGGACCAAAGCAAGAAAATGAGCTAGCAAGGAATAGATCCAAAATCTAAAAGGGCATTAGGGAAAGAAGAAATGGAACTTGCTGGTTGGGACATAAGCCTGGGAGAGAGACATGAAGGACAAAATCAAATGAAATGGAATGAAAAGGGGACAAAAAATAGAACAGGACTTAGTGGAGAAAAAAGGCATACAGGGAACTAAATAGGGTGATGGCTAGAAGGGGTTAAGAGTGAGGGTTACACGTGCCTTTCGAGTGCACCTTTTATGGGTGGAGGATGGAATTGATCTCTGCAGAAATGCCAGAGAGTCTGTTGAAAGAAACCCTGTCCCTAAGAGGGGATGGTAGCCCCAGGAGAAAGTCAGAGCCTAGGGTGGGAGAGGAACTGCAGTAGGAAAACAAAAGATGGGGCGGTATGGGACGATCAGAGCAGCCTAAGACTGACTCACCATTGAGGGCACTTGGCAAGTGTCCTCAAATTGAGAAGATAATTGTTTAAGGTCCATAGGGTTGCCAACTTCCCCAACCAGACAGACCAGACACTATTTGCAGCAATGGTATCTGGCCCATCCATTGGGAAAGCTGGCATCCCTAAAGAGTGGATAATTAATCCATTAACCAGGTGATTCAGCTTGTCAGCTGAGGACAGATGGGAAGAGGAAGGAGGGAAAGGCTAGGGGAAGGGTGAGAGAAGCTCTCAGGGAAGTGAGAGATCTCTTTTTCCTCTCAGCCTGTGCTTGGGGAGAAGATAAAAGCCTTCTGTGGTGGGGAGACAAAGACTTATATAGCACATTAGAAAAAAAGGCACTTGGTGTTGAACTTGTCATGGGTGTGCATGCTGGCTATTTGTAGTAAGGACTCCAGAGTGAGAGATCCCCACCCTGTAACACATATTGTAGTTATGAATAATATGACTGCTTATGAAATGACTGTGGGTAGATGAGTGGCAAAAACTGTGGAAATACTAGATGGCTTGGCATAGTGAAATATATTGAGGAATGGTATTTGTATAGTAATTCCCTATTGTCCCTTCTGTGTTTATCTTTATTATTTGAAATACACTTCATATGATGTGATGCAGTAATAGTAATAACATTTCTTAATAAAATAAACCCCCGGTATATTAGAATAGCACAATACTAAACCATTGTCAGGGAGGCCAGCTGCCACTAGCATTGCAAAAGGCCAGTAATAAACCAACACCAAAACATTTAGCAAACCCAAAATTCATGAACAGTGAAAACCACTTTCAAACAATAAGCCCCCTACTGTTGCACAGCCTATGGCCACCCTCCCACTTCTGTTTTCCTTTATGTTCTTTCCACATTTATTTTGCACTTGGCGCTGTTGCTGGAGGTCTGTAGGGAAGAGTGGGTCCACATGGCAAATGGAGATATTCAGGGGAGAAGAGCCTTCAGAAGGATGGAGGACTGCTTGGGGTAGACTTGTCCTGTCCAGAACAGCCAGCATGCCACAATAATGAAAACAGCACTGAAGACACAGGCATGCAAACATGTGTGTGAAAAGTGCCAGTGGAATTTCGGACTGCCACATGCACATTCAGCTACCATTCTGCACCTGTAAACCATGGAATTAACCCTTCTTTTGCTAAGCTTCCTGAAATCAGAGTAAAAGGTAAAGGGAAGTGTTGACGGAGTCTCCCAAGAGAGCAGTGGTGACACTAACTCCATTTATGACAATGTCATTTGGTGGGAATAGTGTCCCCAGCCTGTCTTGGCATCATGAATGTTTCCAATGCAGCTGTTGTTGACTTCCCTAAATCAGCCTTTGTGGTCCATGAATGCCTGTGTGACAGTGGTGTGGTACCCATTATGGTTTAAGCACTCCTGTAGGAAGAAATATTGTGGGCACATGAACCCCATCAATGGCTCAGCAGTGTTTGGAAACCCTGTTTTCTCACAGTCAGAAATTGCATCAGGAGGGAAACTGTTTATGCACAGCACCACTGGGTAAATCACATGCCTGACTGCCTCTCAAACCTTTGCAAACACTTTACCCGTGGTTGTCTTTCTGATACCAAAGTTCTTAGCAATCAAACTGTAGCAATTTGGAGCAGCCAGCTGCCAGATGGTTATAGCAATCCACTTCTCTGTTGGTATGTTATGATAGGGGCAAGCTGCTTATGAAGCTCTTCATGCACATTTTCTGATTCTAGGTCTTCACATCAGTATGTCATTCCCACACTTCCAAAGTGCCAATCTACAAAGGGGGAATTCAGCAGCTACACAAGGAGTCACAAGCAGCAGCGCACATTTTGATTTTTCTATGCCTATATCCTTCTCTTCCATCATGTCCCTTCAGTAGCACAGAAGCCACCAATGGAATGTCCACCAGTGTTTCATAGAGTGGAAGTACAAGTAAGTCAGATTACTGCATTGTGAATTCTGGAGCCTCATATCTGGGGCCTGTGCAGAAATTCTCAATCTAGGTTTATGCAGGGTGGACATTCACTCCCTGGCTTGCTAACCTAGGGACCACAGACTTGAATTTCAATAACCCTGAATTTATATTGCAGCACAGACATATTCATAAACAGCCCTGGCTAACTTCCTCTTGAGAACTGATCATGGTCATAACTCAGTGCTCATTCTACTTCATAATTTTGCTGACCTGCTTACATGACATAGCTGGAGTAGGCAACACTGCACTACAGTGGCTCGAATTATGGGCTTTCAACGGGATTCAGAGGCTAGTAATAGACAATGGCTCCTCTTTTCCAAAAGCCTTAATTGAGAGAATGCCACTGATATCTGTCCTGTCTTCCATCTTTTCTACTATCTACATGAAACCCCTTAGAGAGAAAATAAGTTGACGCAGATTGTAGCCAAAAATATGCTGATGACAACATCTACCTACACATTTCATTTTCCACCAATGCAAATGAAGCAATGAAGTTTCCCCATCTCTCTTACCCACACAGTACATGAACTGGTACCACCAGGATCTCCATGGGCTCCCTTGCACTCCTCCATACAGGAACAGAATCCCTATACACACCATTTGGCCTAGCTGCTCTTCCATTTGAACAGATGAATGACCAAGCCAAACTTGAGAGGAGTTCAAATCCTGTCCACCAGGTCTCAATGACACTCACTAGCATTTGGCCCATCTGCCTCTTCACCTCTACAGAGGGGTAGCTAGTCAAATTTCAGTGGTATTATCACCATAAAGCTGGAACAATGTTCTGGACCACTCCTGAAGCAGCCATGTTGATTAAATATGAACCATAGTGTGTGTCTAGATGTGATTGTCGACAGGAGCCTTTGTCGACCGCTCGTAAAAACCTCGTTTCACGAGGCATACCAGAGCGGTCGACAAAGGCTTCCCTTGTCGACCGAGCCGTGTCTAGACTGTCACTCTGTGCTGGATCAGCTGATTGTCGGCACAGCGCGGCGGCCATTTTTATTTTAACGAAGCAGGGATTATTTAAATCCCCGCTTCATTGACTATGTTGGGTAAACTACTTTACATGGCTCCGTCGACGGAGCCATGTAGTCTAGACACACCCATAGTGTAAAAGTATCCAGGTCATGGTCTTCCCTGGCTATGTGGCCTATATAATTTCAAGCAAGTTAAAAAACTGGGGTGCATGGAGGGTAACATATGCCCCCCAGTTCCTCCTAATTAGTGTCTCTGGATATAAGGTTGAACATACCAGTGGAAGTTTAGTGTGCGTTAGGAGTTTTTTTTTCAGAATGCAAGAGTTACAGAATTTCTGCTTTATTCCAGTCAGCGGACCTCAGTACTTACACAGGGTGGGTGTATTATTGGATCCTTTTAAGTGGTATAGCAACAAAAAGGTGAGGCCGGAAAGAAGGGAGCAATAGAAGAATTTTGTTTCAGAGGGAGTATAACTTAGAGTATGTCGACAGAGCAGCTGGCAGGTTTAATTTCCAGCACGGGCAAACGTACACACATTAGTTCTGATCAAGCTAGCACCCAAAAAATAATCATGTAGAATTGGTGGCATGGGCAGTGACTTAGGCTAGCCATCCAAATATGTGCCTAGGGTAGAATTCTACTTCAGTGTCTAGCCCAACCCACTGCCCATGCTGCTGCAGCCACTCTGCTATTTTTAAGTGCTAGCTCTTTTCCCTCTATAGGCAAAGTGATCCTTCACACCATTCCTAACTCAGGGTTATGCATAAAGGCACTGTCCATTGCTCTGCAGCATTTATATTTTAAATATATTTCTTGTATTTTTCAGGACTAGATGAAAATATTTCTTTTATTTTTTCAGGACTGGAAGGTATTGTAACTGTAACTGTTCAAAGCAGTGTTCAAATTCAGTGCTATTTTAGATTTTTGAAATTCAAATAAGTCTTGATAACTTCATTTTATCGGTGAAACTGGCACAATCTGAGAAATTAAAGCCAGTTAATTTCTGGAAAACATTAGCAATTTCATGTGCTGATCATTAACTTTTGCCACTTATAACTCATAGGTTAGATATTTATACATTTCAAGGTTACTAACTGCATATCCAATTACCTATTCAGAATACTTAGTATGTAAGCATTATGCTCTCCCCATTTAAGGTGACATCAAGATCCTGGCATCTTAAATGCATTTATTCTATGATTGCTCTCACACGTGGATTGATGCCTTTGGATTTTAGACATGCTTTGAATATGTCTGTGTCCTTCTTCAGGTCATTGGCCATTTTAGGTAATCTATCTGTGACTAACGCCAAGAGCTACAAAAGGAAAGCTATTTTGCTCATATTACTTGTAGCCAAAAGAACAATTTTAATGTCTTGTAAAGGTACTACCATTGCTCAGTTTGATGGGTAGTGGCTGGATGTGAGCAACTGTTGAAGTGTAGAAATGGACAGTTAAGGTCAAAGTATATGTTTAATGAATGCCTGTTCATCTGAATCAATTTTATTATCACCACCATCAGTCGTCCTCCTCCCCCTTTTTCCAAGGTTGGGTAGGACTGATGTTATGAGCAGATTCCATCTACATTTGTTTTAAGCTGCCACTTAAGCCTGTTAGGGGACCCTGGATAGTTTTATATACTATGCTGTACTACTCTCTCCTTGGATGTGCACACTGTCTATCACCATGCACTTTTCCATGGAGAACAATTGGCAGTGACTCTGGGGTTGTTACAATCATATGGCCAAACCTTGTATAGGGCTCTTTTTGATGACTGCAGTTACACACTGCACATTCAAGCTATATCTAGACTACAGGCTTCTTGCGCAAGAAGCTTTTTGCAGAAGAGAGCATCCACACTGCATGGACGCTCTCTCGAAAGAAAGCGCTGATAGCTATCCACAGAATGACCACCAGGACACCGGTGCTTTTTCCTTTTTCCTGTTTTTGCGCAAAAAACCCACTGTTGCCCATCCGCAAGAACTCTTGCACAAAAAGGAGTTATTCCTCATAGAAAGAGGAATAACTATTGCGCTAAACCCCCTCTGTTCTTTCATTTTTTTTGCGCAAAAACGCGCTTGAGGTGTAGACGCTTGTGTATGGCTCTTTTTGATAACTGCAGTTACACACTGTACATTCAAACTATGTGGCGAGGAGTTCTGTGGCACCTTATAGACTAACTGAAGTGTTGGAGCATAAGCTTTCATGGGCAAAGACCCACTTCGTCAGATGTTGCATCTGACGAAGTGGGTCTTTGCCCACGAAAGCTTATGCTCCAACACTTCGGTTAGTCTATAAGGTGCCACAGAACTCCTCGCCACTTTTGCAGATTCAGACTAACTCGGCTACCCCTCTGATATTCAAACTATGTGTAGACTACAGGCTTCTTGAGCAAGAAGCTTTTTGTGGAAGAGAGCATCCACACTGCATGGACGCTCTCTCAAAAGAAAGCACTGCCGGCTGTTTTTGTGCAAAAAATCTGTAGTATAGACATAGCCTCAATTTTCTATGACCATCACCATTTCATAGTCTTTCCAGACTTGTCATGCAGCCTCCTCATTTCTGATGCTCACACTTTACTCCAGATGCTTTGTTGGTACCCATGTTTCAGAACTGTAAAAAAATGTGAGTACAAGTATGAGATACAATCTGAATTTAGCTGCCACATACAGTGATTTAAGGTTCTAAAAGTTTTTAGTCAGGCATGCAAACATTCCCCTGGCAGTAATTATCCATGCTTGTCCATGTCATATTCATAGAAGACATTATGATGCGGCCAAGTAGTAGAAGTTACTTGTTCAACATCTACACCATAAATGACTAGATCAGCCAGTTTCTTGATTTTTTTATATTATCATTAGCCTGGTCATTTATTCCTTGATTCTTAATACCCTTCTCCAGCTATTGTGTATAAATTGGTTGCTGCTTCTTCGCTATACTGCTTCGTAGGCATTATTACAATATCATATGTAAAGTCAAAGTAATCATGTAGCCTCCGACAATGTTGTTAAGGGAGTTGAATGAGATGTTTTCTAAGTACTGAGAAAAAGTATTGGAATGAGCATACAGCCTTGTTTAACACCAGTTTTCACTTCAAACTACTGTCAGATCGCCAGTGACTCATTGGATACGTCTAGACTACAGGCTTTTGTCAACAGAAGTTTTTTCAACAGATAGAGTGTGTCTAGACTACAGGGTTTTGTTGACAAAAGTAGACTTTTGTCGACAAAACTATACCTGTGTCTACACTGCTGCTGAGTTCTGTCGACATAATGTCGACAGAACTCAGCAGTTTTGTCGACGGCTGTAAACCTCATTCTACGAGGAATAATGACTTTTGTCGACAGAGTTCTGTCGACAGAAGGCGCCATTGCATCTACACTGTCCTTTGCGTCCACACTGTCATGTCGACAAAGCAGCTTGCTTTGTCAACAGAACTGGATGTAGTCTAGATGCCCCCGGATAGCCGGTTCTCAGCTTACCCTGCTTGCTTGCCTACCTTGATGAGGGACAGCAAAGCATTTTGTCTCTGTGTGCTCTGGTTGCCCTCACTCGGGACACCACAGCACTCTGCAACATGGAGCCGGAGCTGCCCCTGGGCACTCTGGTGCTTCTCTTGGATGCATTGCTGCGAGCCTGGCTGCACTTTCTGCAGGCTGCCATCCGGGAGGTCCATCGGGGGGCTGTCAGTATCCAGAAGGCCCTGCGGGAGAGCTTCCACCCTGAGGAGCACTAACAGTCTCCCTGGTGTGCCCCACTGGAGGCTTGTGCCTCATTCCTCCCTCACATCCTTTCACTTACCCCCCACACCCCCCTTCCTCATGTAAAATAAAATACATGTTTTTTCATAAACACAAACTGTCTTTATTTAACAAAACTGGGGGCCGGGAATGAAACTCTGGTGATACTGGGGAAAGGAGGCGGGAGAGGGGAAGAGAGAGGGTGGGAGGGGGAGGGGAAAACCTGGGAGGAGGGAGCTGGAAGGGGGAAGCAAGGGGAAGAAGGGGGAGGGGAAGCTCAGGGCTCAGGGGTGGGAGTCTCGCCGGGCCAACTTGATTTTCATGCAAACCTGCTACTGGGTCCGCATGTGGCCTTTGGTGGCCAGGCTGGCAGCTATCCCACCATAGACAGCCGTGTTCCTCCGTCTAGAGCGGAGATCATGGACATTGGGGGCATCCCCCCCCAAACCTGAATAAGGTCCATGGTCTCTGCCGTGGACCAGGAAGCCGCCTGCCTTCTCCGGGCCCTGTCAGGCTCCTGGGAGCTCGCAGACTGCTCCTGGGGAGCGGTGGAGGGCTGGCTGCCAGTGGCTTGCTGGCTCATGTTTTGGGGCCACTGGGTCAGGGGCAGTGACTGCTGGCTCTCGGCTGGCAGGCTTGGAGTTGGCACAGGCACTGTGGCCAGAGTCTACCCCTTTAAGGGCTCTGGGGAGGTGGGGAGGGAGAGGAGTGTTCTTGGTTGAGGCTGGAGTGCCCACCAGGGCACCCTGGAAAGGCTGGAGGCCCCCTATTTCGAAATAAGGGTCTACACAGCACTTATTTCGAAATAGCTATTTTGAATTTGGTGTTATTCCTCGTAGAATGAGGTTTACCAAATTTGAAATAAGTGCTCCGCTATTTCGAATTTATTTTGAAATAGTGGTTTGGCTGTGTAGACGCTAGGAAAGTTATTTCGAAATAACGGCTGTTATTTCGAAATAACTTTGCTGTGTAGACATACCCTCTTCTAATACAGTCTTAAGACAAAAGATGTGGGAATACCATGGTAGTATATTTTACATGATTGTACAAATATATTTCTTCATTTGGTATACAGGCCATCCTCGCTATAAGTCCAAGATATGTTCCAAAAAATGTGGACTTATAGGCTACAACTAGACTACAAGCCTCTTTTGAAAGAGGCTTCTTTGAAAGAATCTTTCGAAAAAGCCTTTTTCGAAAGACAGCGTCTAGATTGCAACCAAATATTTTGAAGAAGCGAGCCGCTTTTTCAAAAGAGAGCACCCAGGCAGTCTGGATGCTCTCTTTTGAAAAAGCCCTGTTTGCATTCAAGATGCCTTTTTTCAAAACAGCATTTTCGAAAAAAGGCGTTCTTCCTCATAAAATGAGGTTTACCATGATCGAAAAACCTGTTCTTTCTATTTAATTTTGAAAGAACGAGACGGCAGTCTAGACTCAGGGGAAGTTTTTTTGGAAAAAAGGCCACTTTTTTTGGAAAAAACCCTGTAGTCTGGACACAATGGACACAAAAAATAGAACATTTAAAATTATTGACTATGTTGAGCCAAAAATAACTCAGAAATTTCTCCTTAGTTTCCATTTATAGATTTCCTCATTTCACTGTAAGCACCTTGTAAATGAAATTTATTACATCACAGGCTATTTGTTGTTTACAGCATTCTCAATTTAGAAATGTAAACATAAGAAATATCACAGTGTAGGAAGCCATGTGTACTGAGATTTGGGCATTTTAATCCTTTTATAACATGCCTTGGCATTTTGATTAGTACTATGAATTCTAAAGCAACTTCAAGATATAGAAATGGATGCAGACAATTGTTCAAATGTGTTTTGGACAGGGGGCCTTTTAAGCAATTTTTAGCTTAGCTGTAATGTATAAAATTTCTTAATTATTATTATTTTAAAATAGTATATTAGCTAGTATTTTGTTTGCTTAGTGTATGTCTTATTGGATTCATATAAGGCATAAATGAGTAAAATTTAGAGATTCTATTCCCATGAACAATGACTGACCTTTGACTAAAAGATTGAAATTTTAACTCCTCACACAAAAGGTGGGGGGGAGCGGAAGGAATAGTCACATAGATTTGTAGTACAAATCATGCTGCTGACGTCTTTTTGCAAATTATTCTAGTTATTGTCTTCTAAATTGTTTATTAAACAGGTTTATATAGTAATATCGCAAATAAAATTCCATAGACCATAATACAATTCATCACACAGAAACTGAAAAAAATATGAAAATTTGCAGTGCTGTCATTTATGATTATTTTGTTCTGAATAAACTTCTAAATGTTTTATTCTGTCATTTAGTTTATATGTTGGATTGATGGTTGACAGTAATAATGGCATAAATTATGCATGCCAATTTAGTGAACATCATTAAACTGAGGAAATATGGGTAATTTCAATAATTATACATTTAAATAGCTTTATTAGCTCTGTGAAATTCTGTACCTATATAATATGTCAGTATGTAATACCAACTAGGGAGTTGAAAGGTTTGAGATTTTGCATGAGGTTGGTCACTAAACAGGTTCCAACCTAATTTCCTTCTGAAACCAGTGGTAGCATGTATTCTACTTAGCCAGTGACTACAATCTGTAATCATGTCATACTGCAGGTTTAGAAAAGCATTTCATGTTTTGCTTTGCAAACTGGATCATGATTTATTTTTGCAGAAAGTGATGTAGAGACAAAGAATTATTACCTCTAACAACCATACTATACCAGGAGTGTGTATAATCATCAACAAGCTGGAAAAACCGTTTCTCGGTTTTATTTTAACCTTTCTGAAACGGCCTTCCCATTTCCTAAAGGCCCACTCCCAGAGAAATGTCACAGAAATGGATCCTTTCCAGCTAGAGCAGAAAGCAGTTATGAGCTATTTATTACTTGTATTGCAATAGCATCTGGAAGCCTTAAACAGCATTGAGGGACGTAGGGTGGCATGGGGTCTGAGACAACCCCCCAGTCCAGGGACCACCTCTGACCCTTCCTGGCCTTCTCTGCCCTCCCCCCATCCCCTTGTACCTCTTTACCAAAACCCTATTCCCTGATCTCCACAACCCGGGAGAGCTGGGGCGCCGAGAATGGGGTGGCAGAAGAAGTTGGGCACTCTCCTTCTAGGTTAGCCGACAGCCTCCATAGGCCCTTGGGCACGGTGGCGCTGCACTCCCAGGTAGGCCCTTGGGTGGAAGGGATGGGGTCAGAAGAAGCCAGCCCTCATCACAGCCCAGGGTGCGGCACCCTCCCCTGCCCCTCCAGCCCTCAGAGCCACCTGGAGAGTGTGGCATGGCATTCTGATGGCGATTTAAAGGGCCTGGGGCTCCAGCCACTGCTGCTGCCACAGTAGTGGCAAAGGTGGCCAGGGTACCCAGGCCCCTTTGAATCACTGGGTCCTAGGCAACTGCCCCCTTTACTTCTCCCCTCATTGGCAGGCCTGTCCGCCACACTTACCACAGCAGTGTGAGACCAGAAAGCAGAGTGATGCAGCAGCCTGCGCCACTCTGCAAGCCACTGCCCAGCCATGTCGCTCGGCTTCATTGTGGTGGCAGGAAGTGGAGCGTTTCAGCCGACTGCGCTCTGCTCCCGAGTCCTGTGTCACTCAGGGGAGCAGAGCGAACCGGCTGGGAGAGGGCAGCAGAGTAGCACTGGCTGCTGTATTGCTCTGCTTCTGGGGCTCATGTCACTGAAGTGCGTGCAGGAGGGAATACTGGCCCCCCAGGTAATCTCCTGGGGTGCCAAGGGCCCCACTAGCTCTCATCAATACAGAGGACTGTCCCATCCATAGAATGGTTGGAGTGGCCACCACAAGGCCCCCCTAAAGAGCAGGGCCTGGGGCAGCTGTCCCAAATTGTCCAATGGACAGTACGACTCTGTGGCCCAATTTGTACTTGGTACTACAAACACAGTGACAGCCGTGAAAAACTTTTAGTTTAAATAAACAAGACAGACAAAGTGGTGGGAGTAAAGAAGTATCATTATCCCCGTTTGGGAATTAAGGCATAGAGCAAGGTCACCATACTTCCCAAGGGGGGAAAATGACACCCCCCCTCCGCCGCTCACCCAAGCCCCCCTCCCCATCCCCACCCTGGTCGCTGGAACCCTGCCAGGCCCCACCATGCTGCAACACTGCATTCCCCCACCCCCTGTGCAGGGCTCGCATCTCCACTTGCCCTCTCACTCCTCCCCACATGTTCCTCTGCATCCCATTCTTTTAAAGAAAAGTGGGCGTTGGTCCTGTTTGCTCTTGCCGTCTTGGGACAGGGCTTAAAACAGGGCCTGTTACAGCCAAAACAGAATGTATGGTCACCCTAGCACAGAAAGATTATGGGGAGGGGGGAAATCCACAAAGGTACTTGAGTCCTAAGTTCCATTATTAGGCAAACCACAAAACTCCTGTTTCCTAACCTGTAGGTGCCTAAATTCACTCAGACACACAACGTTTATTGTAAAAGTTACCTGCTAGTCACCTATGTTTCTACCTCTAAGCATATACACTTCTGCCTCATTCTAGACATCCAGTAGACTGTCTCTCATCTAAGCCACAGAGCGATTAAGGAACCAGGATAAAGACAGCAGTTCAGATACCTAATCACAAGCTCAAAGACCACTTAACTCCTTCAAAACAATCAGGGGATGGGTGGGGAAGGAGCTTCCTTATAACCCTTAACCTTGAGGTTAGTATACTCATCTGGGATTGGGAGCAGTGTTCCCTATAAGGTGTGTGCTTATGTGACTGCTCAGGAGAGATTAAATGCTGCCCAGCTGATTGGTAAAACACCTACAGCTAGGTTTTATTTCCAATGGTGGTGCACATTCACACGTGTGTTGGTGCACACAAAAATGGACTGTACACATGGGATGGGGAAAAAATCTGCACATGGATGGAACAGATTAGAGGGAACATTGATTCAAGCCACAAAATAATGGCCTTTATTGTAAAAAATATTATACCTATAAAGCTTTTGTCTAGCATGACCTTCAGTTGATTTCATACAGGACTTAACTAGCAACATATTATGAGGTTTGTTAAAGCAAGTGGCAGATATTTCTGTACTCATAAATAATGCAATCAGATTACAATAACTGATTTAAGTTATAGGTTATGTTAAGGCATATATTTTTAGAAAATAATGTGAATCATTATCAGGTAGTTTTCTTAGAATTCTTCTTCTGAACATGAACAATGATTAAGTCCTCACTGTGAAATTCACAACCACAGCCATTACTGGTATTATGCCAAGGCTTGCCAAGGCAGGAACCCAATAAATCAAAGCACAAAATAGAAAATAATTGAATTATGCAGTTGATACCCTTTCCAGGCAGGTGGAGTGGTCCCCAGTGCTGCTTCTTATGCAGCTTATCCATAGCGCCTATACTGACTTGCCAGAACTCACCTGCTTCTCTCCTGCTCCAACTACACCACTAGCATGCCCGTGGATGGAAAGAAGGGACACACAAAACTGCAAACTGTGTCTATGACTCCTGTGGTCTCCGTACATTGCTGGGCTCAAAGCAGGATCAGAAATCCTCATGTTTAATTTATCTGTAAAGTGCCACGTATATCGGTGGAGCTCTGCACATAATCAGAGGTACACATATGGGAGATAAGCTTTGCTGAAGGGCAATGAGGCTAAATGAAAATTGGCACCCCTTAATCTGATGGCTAAATTCAAACACTGTTTGTTCAGGAGGCAAAAATAATCTAAAAACAATTAGTTTCTTTTTAATGACTGGTTATTTTAAAACTCCGGAACTCACTATTTTGTATTAGATTGTTTTTTCCATAGTGAATTTCACAACCTTGATTATTCTTCCAGTTATCAATCACAATGATACTAAAAGAAGCAGAGAAAGAAATGCTGGCAAAATCCTTATTAAGAAACATAGGGAGAACTAAAATCAATGGCTTGGTAAATAGAAAAGTACAAAGTGGATAGGGAGAGAAATATCTGCAAACTTTTAATGCAGACAGGTAAAAAAAACCCAAAATTCAAACATTAAAACAAACATTACTTATTAGTGTTCAGAAAAATATCTTAAAACATTGTAGAAAGTCAGCACAGGCAAAAATGCTTGGCTTTAACAGAAAGTCAGGTGCAAAAATTACAGATTTGAAACCACAGATTCAGTCAGCTGCTGCCTTGGTAGTCAAAGAGCACACATTAGCTTTCTTTACTATAAAACATACACACATCACTTCACTGAGGGGGTTTTCCTCATCTGTTAGCTTGCTGAGAACATCAAGTCCTGATGAAGAGTTGGAATTCATGTTCCACTTCATTTGTGGAAACAAATTGGAATTTAAATTATTGATGAGAATTGCTTCCTCGATTATGCCCTAAATTAAAACCCAGGACAGTAAAAATGGTATTTTCCTTGCTTTAGCCTTATTTTAAATGTGGCAAACACTCACAATGTCCTACAAAGCATGGGCCAGATCTTGAGCTGGTGTAAATCAGCTTAGCTCCACTGGCGTCAGAGAAGCTACACTGAGTTAATTTTGGTTAGGATATGGCCCCATTGTTTTATATGAATAAATATTTAACATGAATACAAGACAATTTGCCACCTGTGTAAGCAACAGCAATTAAGAGACCTTCTTAATGGCAATTGGAGGGCAACAATGGGAGGCAGGCCCGCCAAAGGGGCAGGGCAAAGGGGGCAACTGTCCCAGGCTTCGGTGATACAAAAGGGCCTGGGGTTCCCAGATGCCATTATTGGAGCCCCAGCCCCTTAAAATTTATTGGAGCCCCAGCCCCTTAAAATTGCTGCTGGAATCTCAGAAGTTGATGGGGATAGGAGCACGGAGCAGTCCAGGCTGCACTGAGGTCTGGCTGCGTCCCCAGCCTGCCCCTTCTGGGAGCATGGAATTGTCCCACCTTCCCCACATCCACAAACATTACCCAGAGGCCTAGCAATTCTGTTGGCTCCCCTGCTGGGAGGAGGGAAGCAGAAACTAGGGCCTGGTCTATGCTACAGAATTAGGTCAACCCAAGTTGCCTTGCATTGACTTAGCTGTGGACGAGTCTTCACTTAAATTTGGCTCCCATTGACAAAAGTGGTTCACTATGCTCAAGGAGTAACATCACCTCTCCAAGCAGTGCAGAGTCACGCTAAATGTCAATAGGTTGATATAGTGTTAGTACATTGCTTATATTGGCTATTACTGGCTTTCATGTGGCATCCGACAATGCCCCACATGGACAATACAAATTTATGTAAGTGCTCCTGGTAAGGACACTGACTGCTGAATAAAGGCTTCAAGTATGTTCATACTCAAATTATTTAAAACTGTGGCAGCTGCATATAAATTAGATCAACATAATTTTGTAGTGAAGACATGATCTGGGTTGCACAGGAGCTGAACGTTAACACATTATCTAAACATTCTGCCTGACTAAAGGACAATTGTGTTAGAGGGGAATAAAAGAAGTTTTCCTCATCAAAAATCCCAGCCTGTCAGGTTTCTGATACCAAAATAGTAACAGGACTATAGATAGGTTTCCATGGGAATGTGCAGCCCCCAGAGTCTAGTAATAGGCAAATCTCAAAAGGTTCTGAAGTTAAATTTAGATAAATATCAGTATTGCAGGTGAACCAAAATTCCATAAAATTCTTCAGATTTAAGGGCTCTCTTTTGGCCTGTTGCAGAGATAGGTTCTCACCACAAAGTTTGGGTTTGTACAGAATCCTGATCAGAACTTTCTCAAGGTACAGGAGTATGCACACCTGGAGTGTTTGTTTATGCTCCAATTCTAAATCAAACCTTATCCAAATCCTCAAAACCAATTAAGCTAGTATAACTTTGATGGCAATCACATGAAACAAAAGCTTCCACAACCTATTTTCATTACTTCATCCTTCATATCTTCTATTGCATTACATTTAAGCTTCCTATTGCTAACTTCAAAATATTGAATAACTCTGCTTCCCCATCTCTTTTAGTATTTGGTCAAACTCAGGTTGCTTATTCCCCTAGAACGAGGAGATATAAACCTAGCAGAGAGACCATTGTTAGTTTGAGGTGGTGAGGCAAGTATGCTTCCTTATTTCATTTAAAGAGGTAAAGCACTACCACTGGTAGTCTGGAATTCAGCTGTAATCCTTTTTCTGCCATTGGCTTTCTGTGTAGCTTTTCATAAGACAAGTGTTGTGATTCTGTTTCCTTCTTTTGTACAATGGGGATAATATTTACCAACCCATGTACCTCACAGATCTATTATCATGATGATTATTTAGTTAACCTGTGTACAGCCATTTCAGAACTAACTACAATGATCAATAAATGGCAACATCACATTTTAAAAACATTTTGCTTAAATTAATATTGCTCTCCATAGTTCTTTCAAATATCTCCAAAAGACTTGTTTCTTATGCTCTCTCTAATCAAGCAGACCAAAGGAATGCACAAGAAGCAACATAATGGTACCATGTGCCCATCCCCTCTCCAGGACTGGCAAACCAACAACATAATGCTAAGAAAGGAACAGGGACAAAAAAGGGCTTCACCTACACAACAGACTGCCACAGCACTTGCAAGAGACCATTGTTTGCACTGAGTTTTCCCATATCCTTGTCCCAGGGTTGGGGAAGAGAGAAGCAAGGCTACGGTACTTGTTCAGTACTCTCATGTCCATACGCCTATATTTTCAACTCTGTCTCACAACCCAGATGATGTTTGTCTTGCCACAATAACAGGGAAAAATAAAATGCAAAAGGATGCTACTGTGAAGGTGTGGGAGGAAGAAGAGGCTAGTAGAAACATTTGTCAGAACTTCATAATTTGGGATCAGCTTCACCTCAGAGACTGGCCCTGAACTGCTGAACATCACTTGCCTTAGAAAAAGAAATCCCAGGTGACTATAGCTTTTTATTTACGTTTGCTTTCTGGATGAAGGAAGCTCTTTCACATAGGATCAAACCTAATGGTACTTATTTTTCCTCGGTACATCCAGTTGCCATACCAAGCAGCCTGTAGCACTGTTCAAAGATAAACTGTAGACATCACTTATGTCATAGAAAAAAAATTACCTTCAGAAAGACAAGTGCAGTGTTTGCTTTTTGACAAAAAGATACTTAAATAGTTGAGGGGTGAAAAAACCTGCAACTAAGGTAAGAAAAAGCTGGAATATCAATATAAAGCTACACAGAAATTGCAAGCAAAAATACCTATTAAGTCATCTAGTCTATTCTACCAGTGCAGTATTGCTCTCTGTAGTATTATAACAGGCTACACTAAAGTTATCAACCTTTTTCCCTGTACTGTAGACAGCATTAGGGATTTCACAGGCAAATTAATCCCTTCAGCACATTTATGAACTCCAGTCTCAAAGCAGAAACAGGTAAGGGGTGAATCATGAGGATTTTGATGTAATTGTCCTTAAAAATTCTAGGAACCTGTTTTTCAAAATTATTTTTCTAACCGTGTTTCAGGTTCTTCTTTCCTCCTTCAAACATGCTTGTAAGCCATAACACTCCACTGTCAGGTTCCTGCAGCCTAGTGGAACAAATATTAGGTGTGAAGGGATGTAGATTTGGGGGAAGATTCTAAGAAAAGCAGACATTCAGGTTGGGTAGGTCACAGTCTCATCCAACAGTATGAGAGTTAGATGAGCAGCCAGAGAAAACCACATGCCCAGGAAGCACAGAGGAGCAGGGTGTGGTGTGGGACCTGCAGTCAGCTCCACAAAATAGTGCACAACCTGAAGACACAGTCCCTGGATAATGCTACACAATGAGAAATCATCTAGGGGAGCGGTTCTTAACCCTTTTCTTTCAGAAGCCCTTCCAATGCGCTACGAAAACTCCAAAGCCCACCTGTGACACAATAGCTATTTTTCTGTGAATAAAAGCCAGGGTTGGCATTAGGCAGTATCAGGCAAGGTAACTGCCTGGGGCCTTGCAAAGTTAAGTTGCTCAGGCTTTCGCTCCAGGTCCAGGTACTGAGGGTGGAAGGCCTACAGCTTTCTGACCTGAGATCCAATTAGTCTAGTCCCAGTCCTGCTTGGCAGAACCCTTTAAACTTGCTCATGACCCTTTCACACACCCACCCTCCCCCCACCCACTCTCTTTCCCCCTGACCTCTGGGCCTTGCACTCCTGGTTGTTGCTCTAGGGAATACTACCCTGCTGAGACTGCATGTGTATGTCTAGACTACATGCCTCTGCCGACCGAGGCATGTAAGTTAGACATACTGACATAGTCAATGAAGTGGGGATTTAAATATTACCGCTTCATTAGAATAAAATGGCGCGCACAGCAGGCTCAGCTGTTTGTCAGCACGGCAGCAGTCAAGACGGGATTGGTCGGCAAGGAAAGCCTTTGCCAACCGATCCTGTAAACCTCGTTGCACGAGGCATAAGGGATCGGTTGGCAAAGGCTTTCCTTGCCAACCGATCCCCGTCTTGACTGCTGCTTTGTGCTGACAAACAGCTGAGCCGGCACTACGCGGTGGCCATTTTTATTCTAATGAAGTGAGGGATATTTAAATCCCCGCTTCATTGACTATGTCGTTATGTCTAATTTACATGCCTCGGTCGGCAGAGGCACGTAGTCTAGACATACCCCATAGCACCTCACTTCTTGCCCTGCATTTAACAGAAAGACAGGATTACAGAATAGACTAAGTGCTTATACCAAACTTCTCATTTAACTCATCTCAGCTACCCTTCACTACTCCTGCAGTTAGAGTCCATGAGAGTTAAGCTTTTATCCACTGAATCATATTTTCCACAGTGACTGACTCCAGGTTAATCCATCTTTTCAATGCATATCTGCATACATTAGAAAATATTACAGACCCTAATTCCTCATCATCAGACCCCTAGCTAGGTCACTATCTTCCAATAATCCTCATTTGAAGGCCTTTTGTGAACTCAAAGAAGCCGCTAACTCATGGATTTTTAAATATAAAATGTACTTCTCATTAGCTCTGCTATGCATCATTAGCTCTTCCAGTCCTGCATTCACACCAGACCAGGGAACTAAAAGGGATCAAGGAGCAGAAGAAGAAAAAAAAGTTTTTATTCTTTGCGGAAAGAAGTATAGAAAGCTAAACAGCCCTTGTCTTGCAATTGATAGCTTGGGAGAGATGACAGGCCACATGGAAGAAAAGCAGAAATGAGAAATCCATGAGCCAACAGGAAAAAAAGAAAGGGATTGATACTTCCAAATCCAGCTGGTTCCCAGCTTCTGAGAGTCTGATCTTGTAAACACTTATGCAAGCTCCTAACTAAAAATAGGAGTTCTTCAACTAATTTCATTGGGGCTACTTGCATGCCTAAAGCGAAGCATGTGAATTTGCAGGACCAGGGCCTTAACTGCTAAACCTTATTTTCTTCTGACATCAAAAGATTTGGTGGACACCATCTCATATGTAACTTGCAATTATTAGATCTCAGTTTCATTATGATTGGAAGGCAAAACAACCTGATAATTACTCTGCAATTACCTGGTAAGTATCCCAGGCAATTTCATGGACAACTGTAACACTGAAAGTGTTAAATACCTATGATCATGCAATGAACAAAGAACAAAATGTTGATCCCTCCCCCTCTGCCAAGCCCAAGCAAGTGGCCTTGGCATTGAAGGAAGTGGTGGGGCAATGAAGGATTTCCATTGTGATAATGGAAAGGCAATCCACACCAGACTACAGAAAAGTCACAGAGATTTTAAAGCATGTAGTAGCCTCCACAAATATTGTACACTAATTCGTGGAATGGAAAAGGCTGAGGGGAAAATGAGATAATGGGTAAATTGGCTCCATGGAATTACAAATTATTAGCCATCCTACCTCAGCTCCATTAGTCACTTGGGTTAATTAGACCCATGTGAACAGGAGATATGGATGGAATCCAGGGCTACGTCTAGACTGCATCCCTCTGCTGAGAGAAGGATGCAAATCAAGCACTTTGGAAGTACAAATGACCCCTGATTTAAATATCCTGGGTTTCATTTGCATACTCACGTTCCAACACTGTGGCAATCAGGCTGTGTCGAAAGTGAAAGTAAAGTGTAGCCACGGCTCTGCCGACAGCGGGAGCTTTTTCGGCAGCTCCTGTACTCCCCAATTTTTGAGGAGTACAGGATCTGCCAGAAAAGCCCCCGCTGTCGGCAGAAACGTGGCAGAACCGCTGCTACATTTTACTTTCACTTTTGACACTCCGCCTGATCGGCACAGCATCAGAACATGAGTATGCAAATGAAGCCCGGGATATTTAAATCCCGGACTCATTTGAACTTCCGAAGTGCTTGATTTGCATCCCTCTGTCGGCAGAGGGATGCAGTCTAGACATAGCCCAGGTGTGTCATTCTCCCTCTACTGCAGAACGTCACTGGGCAGCAGTCTTTTGGGTGTTATGTGCTTAGGTATAGGAGGGGGTGGGAACTGTATTTACCCAGGGTAATTCATTTCACATAGGGTCACATGAATTTCACAACTTAGTAAATTTGCCAATAAACTTTAAATTATGCAACAACTACCTTAGTGACACAAACCAATTTATTATGCACATAAGTTATGTGATATGAAGACAGTGTAAAAATATGATGTTTATTAGAAAAATAGACTGTAAGTGAAGAAGACATTTTATAAGTTACACTATTTAGGCCCAAAGTGACAAAATGAATCAGTCATGTATTCCCATTCCTTACATGTGTAGCATTCTCTCATATCCTAGCTCCCTAATCTGTACAAATCCTATTGAATTCTTCCAATGTCATTTGGTTTGTTTGATCTTAAACTCATTTCATGTCACCAGCAAATTGATATTCTGCTCTTGATCCCCTCTTCTAAGTCATTTACGAGAAATGCTAGTTGCCCTAAAACTAATCCCCGTGGTATTGCCATTTGTGACTTCTTATTTGAGTATATTTCATTAATCATAACACTCTGCTTCCTCTTGCCAATGCATTTTTATTCCCTTTGTTATTTTTCCTGTAATAGCTGCCAGGTTTCCTCCTTTCTCCCCATGTTTAAGAACCTTTGAAAATTCCAGTGCAAAGTCTAAATATTATCACTTGCATACTATGTAAATCACACATCTTTGAAATTACTTGTAAACCAACAGTAATATTTTTCTGAATGGACGTTGATTCATCCATTTAACACACTCTCATCCTTTATATCTCCCAACACAAATCATTTCCAATATCATTTTTCCCATCACTAAGGCTAAGTTAACTGGCCAATAAATTCGTCATCAATATGCCCTGTTCCTAAAAAGATCAGAGAATATTTTAATGGGACAATCACAAGATATATTTTCTGTTTATTTAGAAACATGGAAGTCACTCTTGGGTGGCATTTTCTTTGAAAAGTCTATACAATGTGGCTGTGTCTACACTGGCCCCTTTTTCCGGAAAAGGGATGCAGATGAGACAAGTTGGAATTGCAAATGCAGCGGGGATTTAAATTTTCCCCGCTCCATTTGCATGAACATGGCTGCCGCTTTTTTCCGGCTCGGGCTTTGCGGAAAAAGCGCCAGTCTAGACGGGATCTTTCGGAAAATAAAGCCTTTTCCAAAAGGTCCCTTATTCCTCTTAAAATCTGGAATAAGGACCTTTTGGAAAA
The DNA here is from genome assembly GCA_019425775.1 of Rafetus swinhoei. Lineage (NCBI taxonomy): Eukaryota > Metazoa > Chordata > Testudines > Trionychidae > Rafetus > Rafetus swinhoei. Next base: position 179,101,917 of record CM033437.1, on the reverse strand, counting down.
GGCTTTTCCGAAAGATCCCCGTAGACTGGCGCTTTTTCCGCAAAGCCCCGAGCCGAAAAAGCGTTATAAAAGAGATAAATGAAGCGGGAAAATTTAAATCCCCGCTTCATTTGCAATTCCGACTTGTCTCATCTGCATCCCTTTTCCGGAAAAGGGGTGCAGTGTAGACACAGCCTGTATGTAATTATTATGGCTTTTATCTTCTTTCACAGCCTGATACAAGTAGGTCTAATTCACAGTCTTCTAAAAATGTATTAAATATCCTAATGCTTATTGCAGTGATCCACACTTGGCTGCCTAATGACTGGATCCTGAAACTGACTCCACACAGCAGGGCTGTGTCTACACTGGCATGATTTTCCGGAAATGCTTAAAACGGAACAGTTTTCCGTTATAAGTATTTCCGGAAAAAGAGCGTCTACATTGGCAGGATGCTTTTCCGGAAAAGCCCTTTTTCTGGAAAAGTGTCCGTGGCCAATGTAGACGCTGCTTTCGAAAAAAGCCCGATCGTCATTTTCGCGATCGGGCTTTTTTATGAAAAGACTGCTGGGCTGTCTACACTGGCCCTTTTCCGAACAGTTTTCCGGAAAAGGACTTTGCCCGAGCAGGAGCAGCATAGTTTTTCCGGAAAAGCAGCTGATTTCTTACAGTAGATCGTCAGTGCTTTTCCGGAAATTCAAGGGGCCAGTATAGACAGCTCACAGCTTATTCCGGAAAAGCGGCTGCTTTTCCGGAATAAGTGGCCCAGTGTAGACACAGCCCAGATCTTTAATAAATAGCAACCTGAACCATCAGCCAGTCTGGACCAATCTCACCTTCCTGGGGCCTGATTCTTTGATAACTGCATTGAAACTACTCATGGTGTACACTCTATTCAATATGCATAAAGACCTTGGTAACCGGCTTCTTTCTTTCTTTCTTTCTTTCTTTCTTTCTTTCTTTCTTTCTTTCTTTCTTTCTTTCTTTCTTTCTTTCTTTTATAGTCTAATTGAAATTAATAAGACTACTCATGGAGCAAAATACTACTCAAAATTTGGCAGTTGGTTTTCCAGATAATACAAATTCTAGCCTCCATCTCATGATGTTTGGCCAACATATAGCAGTCAGACAACATTTTTGTACAATGTCATTTTAATACTGTTAACAAGTCAGCAAACAGACATTTTGGAGGTACTCAAGGGATATCTAGAAAGACTAAGGAGAAGGGGAGAATGAAATAATATGTCTGCTGCCACTGGGGTGGAATCTGTGAACACAGGAGAATGGGCAATTATAGCAGGTACGAGGGAGAGACAAGCAAGAACATAGAGGAGAAATCAAATCAGTACCTTAGATGTCTGTATTCTAATACAAGTAGTAAGGGCATAAACAGAAAAAAAAAACCTTGAAATACTAGAGAATAAATACAATTATGATATAGGTGGTGTCATAGAGACTTGGTGGGATAATACACATGACTGGAATATTGGTACAGAAGGATACAGATTATTTAGGCAGGACAGGCATGGAAAAGAGGAAAGAAGTGTTGCCTGATATATCAAATATGCATACATATGGACAGGTCGACATGAACATAGAAACTCTCAGCAAGTCTGTCCCCTGGGTAAGGATAAAAAGGGTAAAAACAAGTTTTGATGTAACGATAGGGGATCTAACAAAGGCACCTAATAAGGATAAGAGGAGGATGAGGCTATTTTTTTAAACTACTAACAAAATTATCCGAAGTGTAGGTTTTGGTTGTGATGGGGAAATTCAACTGCTCAAATGTCTACAGGGGAAAAAAAAACATAGTAGCCATGGAGAAGCTTGATTTTGACAAATAGGGAAGAACTGGTTGAGAATTTGAAAATGGAAGGCAACTTGGATGAAAAGTGATCATGAAATGGTAGAGGTCATGATTCCAAGGAATGGCAGAATAAAGATGATGGATTTTAGGAAGGCAAACTTTAGCAAGCTCAAGGAGTTGACAGTTAAGATCCCCTGGGAAGCAAGTCTAAGGGGTGAAATAGTCAAAGAGAGTTGGCAGTTTTTGAAAGAGACACAATTAAGGGCACAAGAGCAAACTAGCTCACTATACTGTAATGATAGGCAGTGTTATCAGTTGTTTGGCTGGGATGTTTTTTAATATGTGCCATGTAGGCTCTGTCCAGTTAGCCAATACAACAGACTTCAACTGAACTGACCAAGAAGACCACAGGCTTGGTTCAGTGGCAAAGTTTGGCCAAGTTTATTGTCGATGAAGCACAGTCCTACCTCCCTGGATCAATGTTTAGAGTTACATTAGCATATGTACACCCATTACAATTAACTCGGCTTAGTGGGTTATGGGACCTTTTGCTCCACCCCAGGCCAGACAAAGACACTGCCTTTGTGACTCCTTTTTATTCAGCGATCAAAACAAGTAATGTATTGCCCTTTTGACATGATTAATTACCACCCTTTACCTTATACATGTTGGTGTGAGAAAAACATTGTTATTCATTAGCCTCATTCTATCTTTAAGAGGGGATCAGTGTGTCCTTTATCCTCTTTGGTGTGTGTGTTTATACCATAAACTTATATCAGGGTGCTCTAATGCTACTCTTCTGGAATGTGTTTATGCAAATACTTAGTGCCTAGTATTGCTTGTGTTTTTGCAATAGCCACCCTATTCTCGCCAACATCATGTCTTGGATAGTGAACTTACAAGCAGGCACCTGATTTGTAATAGGGACTAACTTTTGCTTATAGTTTAACTCTTGCCAGTTTTGCTTTATTTCTACAGGACGTGACTTTTGTTCAGGCCTCACACCAGGCCCATTATACCTGGACTCATGTTTCAGGCTTTCTCCTTCTACTACAGAAAGTACAAGAGACCACTCTAGCTTAACTAAGAGATCTTCAGTGAGCTGAAATTTAAAAAAGAAAAGAAAAAAAAGTTCTACAGAAAGTGGTCAAATTATGAAGAATGAATATCAAAAAATTACACACATATGTAGAGGCAAAATTAGCAAGGTCAAGGCATAAAATGAGAGCAACCTGGAAACATAGTAGGTAACAAGAAAACATTCTACAGGTACATTAGAAGAAAGACTAAACCAAGGACAGGGTAGGCCTATTACTAAATGAAGAGTTTTCTTTGATAGGGTAACCAGCCTCGTGGATAGGGAAGAAGTTGTAGATGTATTATGTCATGACTTTAGTAAGGCTTTTGATACTGTCTCCCATGACCTTCTCATAAACAAATTAGGAAAATATTGCCTTGATGGTTCTAATGAAAGGTGTGTGCATAACTCATTGGAAAGCCATTCCTAGAGAGCAGTTATCAGTCAAATTGGAAGAGCATATCAAGTGAGCTCCCACAGGGAATGGTCCTGAGTCCAGTTCTGTTCAATGTCTTTATACATGATTTAGAAAATGACACAAAGAATGCATTTATAAAGTTTACAGAAAATACATGGGGAGGGTTGCAAGTGCTTTGGCGGATAGGGTTAAAATTCAAAATAAAGTGGATAAACTGGACAACTGATAAACTGAATGAAATTCAGTAAGGGCAAATGCAAAGGATTCCATTTAGGAAGGAATAATCAAATGCACAAATACAAAATGGGAATTACTGCCTTGGAAGGAGTATTGCAGAAAGTTATCCCTGGATTACAGTGAATCACAGGCTAAATATGAGTCAGTGGAACACGGCTGCAAAAAAAGCAAACATAATTCTGGGATTTATTAGCAGCAGCATTAGAAATCATTCTTACAATCTACTCTGTGTTGGGCTCAGCTGCAGTACTATGTCCGATTCTGGGTGCCACGTGACATTTCAGGAAAAATGTGAACTAATGGGAGAAAGTCAGGAGAGGAACAAAATGATTAAAGACCTAAGAACATATTTTCTAGAGGAAAGATTGAAAACATTGGGGGTTTTTTTAGTCTGGAGAAGAAAAGACTAAGGGAGAACAGTTTTTAAGTACATAAAAGGTAATTAAAAGGACTGAAAACATGTGAAAATATATTCTCCTTAATCTTCAAGGCAATGATAAGAAGCAATAGGCCCAAGCTGCAGAAAGGGAGGTTTAGGCTCAACTTCCTAATGAAAAACTTCCTAATGGGAAAAAATCCTTTGGGTGTTTGTGGAATCTTTGTTATTGGATATTTTTAAGAACAGTTTAGAAAAACAGCTGTCAGGAACGGTCTAGTTATTATGTAGTCCTGCCTTGAGTGCAGAGTCCTGGAGATATGATCAACTTAGGTCCCTTTTAGTCCAACACTTCTATGATTAGCATTAAAAGTAGTGGAATTTGCTGATTTACAGTAGGATTTAATTCATTTCTTTCCCCTGCTTTTTTAGTGTGCTAAATGAGCACATGTGCACTTATACACACACACACACACACACACACACACACTCAACATTTTACAAATATTTTAAAAAGTACATTTCCTCATGGCTCCTTTCCTCCTGCCCTCTTCTTGAATCCAAGCCATTTACCGATATCTAAGAAAACATTCCTTCTGATAGTAAACCACTGCTCTTGAGGAATGTATGGGCTACTCTGCACACTAATCTCTCCTGCTGCATAAAAGGATCTTGACATGTAACTCCATAGAAAATCAGTAGGGTTGCATGGAATGAAAGTTAGGATAGAGTTTTGCCTAATGCTGCTGTTGTTTTTGTTTTCATTAAAAGATGCTGCACAGATGACTCTCTGAAAAATTTTCAGAGTTAAAAAACAAACTGATCTATATTTTTAATTATGTGATGTAATCGATGAATCCAAATGAAAAATAGAGTGTTCCTGAGAATATGCACATATATTGTTTTAAGAGAACACCTATTTTGATGAGAGCTGTCACATTCCACACAGGATGCTTTATGATGGACTGCTTTCAATCTTTTTGTGTCTCTATTTTTTCCTCTTCCCTGCTGTGGTGTGTTTTTATTTGTTGTCATTGGCAGCTTTTGTTATATATTCTCCTGCTGTGTGCAGTAAAATAAATTAGTTTAATACATTTTAAAGTAGCTGATTTAATTTTTTCCTTGGTATGTCTGAAGGTAACACTGTTTTAATAAATCAGTTTTAAGGTAGTTAGGTTTTAGTGCTTTCATGATTTGCTGCCTGCTGTGGAAAACCCAAAGTACTTAACCAAAATATTTTTAAAAGTGCCAGCATCAATGTTTTCCTTATCTGTATATTACTTCCCTGCAGATTTAAGTTTCATATTCTAGATGTTTATTTTTGAAAATGGTTTTCATAATGTTTGGTACAGATATGCATATGTATATTATGCTATTTCATGCTTAGAACAAATTCCAAATGGAAAATAAAATCATAGACACGATTTCTTTGCCAAAATATTTGCTTAGTTGAGAATGTTTGTTGTCTTTTTTCTAAAGATATTTATATAGTGGAATGGGATATTGGGAGCCTTTCCCCTCTAGGTCACTAGTTCAAATCCAGGCCAGAGATCAGATATTATCAAGTAATCTCTGATTGCTCTTTGGTTGTCCATATAAAACCATTCAGTCAACTTGGCCAAGTTCATAGTAGACATATGTTCACATCACAAAAAACCCTACCATAACAAATGATGCCTACAATGGCAGCAGCACTACCAAATCCAAGGGTAGCACTATTGAAATCAATATACTTCTTTCTACAACTAAGATGCATGTACTCCACTCTACAGCTAATCACCTCCATCAGTTGATGCAGGAAGTTTTTTCTTGCAGACCAAAATTAGCACTTCTGTTTGTTTTTGTTTGTTTGTTATAGACACGCTAGCCTCTTTATTTCTCTGTCATTTTTGTCTATTAGGACAAAATTATCAGGTTTGCATAAAGGGTAGCTTGCTTCACTTTAACAAGAATGTACTCTATTGCTTAATGGCCTCACTACAATTTCTTTGCAGCTAAAGTCAAGGCACTTGTGTGGAAAAGCTGATAGTATGGGGCCTTTGGTATATAATATTTATGTTCAAGCTGATTGTACAGTCGACATATTCATGTTGTAAGTTAATTGATGTTGACACTCCATCGCTATTCTATCAGCATTCAAAAACAGAAAAGTCCATGAAGGACTAGCATCCAAATATGAAAAAAAAACCAAGGATGAAAATCTTTATTCCCTTTATTTATATTATTTTCATCCATGTATTAATTAATATCAAGAAAATGCAACCCCCCAATTAGGAGAGCTATCATAGAACAGATTTTTTTCAGGCACAATGCAGAGTATAAGTGAAACAGGGTTCAACTTTGCTAATGATCAGATTAATGTTAATTTAGCTCATCCCCACAACAATCAATCATTAATAAAAAATGGGGCCCCAATATACATTTTTTGATGAGTGACATCTATTTAGAAATCCAAATTGTGAATGGATTTAGATGAGTAATATAAAGTATTAGGACAAGCAGCAATTAGTTGGATGTTGCAGATCAAGATGTAAAGAACGAGCACAATATTCGCTCATCTCCATTAACTTTACTTCTTTAAAATTAATGGGTAAAATAAATAAAAAATGCAAAATAATTAACTACTGAAGATTGGATAGCAATAAATATAGATATGCACACAAACATACACACCCACATTCTGGGACAGATTGTTGACTGGTGTAAATAGACATATCAATTGATTTCAGTGGAGTTATACATCTGAATAACTGGAAAGAAATATGTGTGTATGTGTCTATTTAAAATTCAATATAAAAGACTATCTTGACTGAGGGATTTAACAGAGGGCAGTGACTTGATAGCTATTTCAATTTCTTTCAGAGAAATAGGAGAGTCATTCCTTTCCTGAGCATCACAAAATATTTGTCTACTACCAGTGGCAAATAGAAAGCTACAGCATAGTTAGATAGTATATCCTATATTCCTCTGCAGTTTCTTTCACTATGTCTCACTTCTTGTCTCTACCCAGATGGCAATATCTCATACAATATAGTTGTAGTGGTCAATTGCGGAAGAACTTTGTACGTGCTAGTTTAGGGGTGGTGAGGCCTGCATTCTTTCCCCCCTTTCTCATTCCCCCCCCCTTTTTTCCCTACTACTGATGAGCCAGAAGCAAGCCTCTAGGAACATACGCCATTGTAGCAAGAACGAATTGTAGATAAGGGTGGGAACAAAACAATTCTGTTTACCCTAATGTACTGATCACGTAAACAGGGCCAGAGAACAAGTAGATCCAGATCAGAACCAGGTCGATAACTAACAGCTAAGCCCTACATCAGCACGTAATGAGTAACCCCTGGAAATTTCCAAACTGCAAAACAAGGCAGGGAAAACTGTATTTAAGGCTGCCTCAGAGCCTAGCAAATCGAACCTCACCGATGGGCTTTGGGTATCGCGCCTTGGAAGCTGAGACAACCTCCCACTTTGTCCGCAGCCTACCCGGGGTTCCAGGCTTGCAGGAAGGGACGTAAGATATGCCGCTTCTTTGTTATGTTGTTCTTCCAGTTATGGGGCACAGCTGTTAGCTGTCAGGAAATAAACTACTTGTGTTTGACAGATACCTGTGTGGTGTATTTTGTACTTTGGGAACCCAGTGTCGGACCTTAGACTTACTCTGGACGGCTACAATAGTATATGTGTCATGGAGAATATATTGGGCTGACATGCAAACATACAAGTTACTGAGAAAATATTTTTATTTTTAAATTTTTTACAAATTTGCAACAAGCAAATTTATCTGAGAGAGAACCTGACCTGTAACCTTGTAGGGAGCAGAACTGGTTATATTTTCTGTTGTACTTGTTGTACTTGTACTTTGGGAAGGGCCTCAAGTGAGCTTCCAACTCTAGATCCAATGTATTCAAGGCCTTAAAGGTTGATTGAATAAGATGAACAAAGAATATAATTTGAGCTTTGGCCTAGCCTCTGATGAGCTAGTCATTCAGGTAAGGGTAAATCTTCACTCTTAGTCTCCTGAGGAATGCTCCTACCAAAATTCTGCCATATATTTTGTGAACACATGGGGAGTTGCAGGAAGTCAAATGGAATCACCTTGAATGGGTAATTCAAGTGCTTCACTACAAATTGAGGAACATTCTGTACCAACACATGATAGTAGTTATGCCTTAAATAGTAGTTATGCCTTACCAGTCTCCAGGATCAAGAGAGGAAATAATGGTTGCCAGAGTGACTGTGCAAAACTTCAAAATTAAGATAGCTGTTGAGTTAAAATAGGCCTGAGACCACTTTTGGCTTTTGAGACTAAGAAATAATGGGAGTGGGAACTCTAGCCACTTAAATTCTGAGAGACACTCTCCACAGCTCTCACCTGAAGTAGTGATTGAACCTACTGAACTAGAAGTTGTTCATGACAATGGTCCTTAAAGAGGGAAAGGGAAGGAGGAACAGAAATTAGTTGGAGGGTGTATTACAACATTTATGTTGTTCATTAGGCTTTGGTGATATGGGACAAGATGCTGAGGAATTGGGAAAGATGGCTTGCAAACAAATTGAGAAAAGGGCTCTGGCATCCTGGGCACAGGTATGGTGTTCCTGAGAATCCCATCAGAACACGTGCTTTGGAGCCTCTGATGTCTGGGCTGGGAGAGGGTAGGCACGTAAACAGAGGTACAAGGAGGATGCCTATCACTTCTACTCTTTTTTCTCTGCAGGTCCTGTTGGTGAGCTAAAGCAGAATATTGAAGGGATTGTTAAGGTCTGAACTGATTCCTGGAAGGGGCAGAGGTGTACAAACAAAGGGACTTTAACGTTGCCCTTCAGTCCTTTAACCCATGGAGCTTAGCATCAGTCTGCTCTGAAAAGAGAGAAGATGCTTCAGAAGGCAGGTCTTCCACAGTCTGTTGGACCTCTCACTGGAGCCCTGAGAGTTGCAACCAGCTTTCAGTATGAATGACCACCACCTGGTGGTATGATCCTGGCAGCTGAGTCAGCCAGTGCTAGAGCAGTTTGCAGTGAGGCCCTTCCCAGCATTTTCTCTTCACACATTACTGAGGAGAACTCCTGCCTAGCAACTTGTGGAATGTACCTTTAAATTTCAACATAAGTCTCATATATTAAAGTCACACTTCCCCCCCCAAAAAAATGCATACTAGTTTGCAATATTGAGCTGCAACCACTCAGTAGAATCAACTCTCCTATCAAACGATTATAACGTTGAGTTTTTTGATTTTGGAGTTGTACCATAATGTCTCCATATTTGCCTCTCATTGGCAGCAGATAACCCCAGGCACCATAGGGTGGTGATGGTGTAGCAAAATGGGAGTAAGGAAATTCATAGAACGGGGGAGGCGGCTACAAAATATTTTTGCTTGGCCCTCTTTGAAGTTGGGGTGAAAGGTTACAGGCATCTTTCACAGTTTCTTAATTGGATCCATGATGATTTAATTGAGAAGCAGGGTCTTCTGGAAGGTCCTGCAGTGGCTAAAATATTAACCAGGAGGTCAGAGAATTCTAGTACTTCTTCCACCTACACGCCCAGACTTAAGGCAACCTTTTAACAATTCCTGGTACACCTTAAATTCATCTGGGGGAGGCAACATGCCATCCCTGAGATTGCCTTATCAGGAAGAGGAGGAAAAGAAGGTCTGCATTGGCTATAGATGGTCTTTCTCCCTTTCTTCATTTGCTGGCACCTGTTCAGCCAGGTCTTGTAGTCTTGTATTGGGTTCAGTACCAGAGTCAGGAATGGCTGCTGCACTGAGGGTAGGCACTGCATGCTTTCCTAATATCACTGAATAGGAGTGCCTGGAATACAATCTGGAATCTGGGGGAAAGCCCCATGGATTCTACATAGGCCACTGGACAGACATAGGCCCCCCTCTGCCCCGTGACCTCTTGGCCAAACACTTGATGGTATTCTTGTGTCAGTATCCTTTGAAATGTGGAAACACATGAAGGAAGAGTAATGAGAGTAGCTCTAAGGACAGGGAAATGTACAACCTGATGTCCAAATTGGAAGATAACTCGTTATGCTTACTACAGAAGTGCAGTTCTAGATGGTGCCAGCAACTGGTGTCAAGGTAGAGAAGCCTTCTGAAGAAAGCATTGTGGGTTTCCCTTGGGGTACCAAAGGCTGGGCCCCATGGGTACATCAGGCTGAGATGGTATTGAGCATTAGAGCAATACTGCTGGTTGTCCTATATCCACCAACATTGATCAGATCGGAGTATAGCGTCATGTGCTGCCAGCAATACTGGCACTGATAGGATGCTTGGTAGTGAGACAGTGTCAGTATAGTGCAGTGCCACAGGTGGGTAAGCAGCTCCTTCTGGCTCTGGACTCAACAGAACCTGCTTAGGCATCAGAGTCAATGGTGGAGTCTTCTGTTGTGCTGAAACAGGAGTATCTGGGTTTAGATCCCACTCCACTCTTCCCTATGCCTAACAGATTTTGGTGCTGGGGATCTTCCCTTTTTGTCAGCTTGCTTCTTACACCTCTTGTAAGGCACTGTGTATGGTGAGTGCTGTCAGAACTCATGTCAATCGTCCCTCTAGTTTTTTCCATCCATGTGTAGAATAAATTGTGTTATGTGTGCTGACACAAGTGTGGATGGGCACCACCAGTAGAAACCCATGTTGCCTGCTGTGGGCACTGTGGATGCTCTGCTATTCAGCTGGACAGCATTTGAATCTCTCCCGGGTGGCCACCCAAGTGTATAGGTTACAGGGAATATTGACTCAGATACTATAGGAGGCACACTCTTTACTGATACTGAGGCACTGACTGGCCTGGCTCAGATGGAAGTCTCAAGGCCTCCTCCATAAATGGAAACTTTGCTCTGACTTCACAATCTTTGTCTGTGTGAGGCTTAAAGTCCCTGCAAATTTGGCAATGCTCTCCACTATGAATGGCCACAAGGCACTTCAAACAACTTGACTGCGAGTCACTCATGGACATAGACTTATTGCAGGAAATGCATTGTGACTGAGGCATCCCTCAGCATTGGCCAAAACCCAGAGATGGTTAAAAAACACTATATAAATATTAATAATCTTAGCAACACTGCTTAAATACAAGAGAACACAGTACATTGAGAGAACTTGCCAAAGCAAGAAGAGCCGTTTCAGTGACCATCAGGGGCTGTAAGAAGGAACAGTATCCCTGTAATCTGAACACTTAGGTGGCCACCCAGGAGAGATTCAGGTGCCACTCACTGATCAGCAGAGTACCCACAGCTGGCAACATATGTTTCTACTGGTGGTGCACATAACAAAATTCATTCTGCCCACAGATGGAAAAATTAGAGGGAACACTGACTGTGGGAACTTTGGGTCAGCTGGGTGCTTTTACCCACACCAGTGGAACATAGGTGCAAAGGGCACTCAAGTTGCCCTAGTGGGTACCACTGAGGGGGAAAAAATAGGAACTGTGCACAGCCTGAGTACACACCAAGAGTAGAATGCACATGTGCAAACACAGCAGCGTTATTTCAGAATAATGGCCGTTATTCCAAAATAGCAATTTGAGCATCTACACAGCAATTCCATTATTTTAAAATAAATTCAAAATAACGGACAGTTTATTCCAACTTCTGTAAACCTCATTCCATGAGGAATAATGCCTATTCCGAAACAGCTATTTCGGAATAGCAGTAGTGTGGACATTCCACTGATGCTATTTTGAAATAGCTCCTCCCCAGGGCCTTTCAAAGTAATTACTCCCCAGTGCCTCCGGGGGCTTTAAATTGAGGTAACACATCCACATTAGGGAAACCTGCCTTGGACTAATTTTGAGGCTTCCCTGGAGTGTAGATGTGCTATTTCAGAGTATTTCTTCCGGAATAGCTTATTTAGAAATAGACGTGCAGTGCAGACGTACCCTCAAAGACAAAATTAGGAACAACTTCAGAGAAGTCAGCAGCATTGCAATGGTACAAGCAAATGGTGCAACAGGCCTTTTAATTTTTCATTTTGATTACAACTAGTCAAACTTTTCCAGATAAGCTGATTTTGATGAAATTTTCTTTTGAAAATAAATGTAGAAAGCTTGTTTGGGAATGAAATGAAGTTGAGATGAAATTCAATCCCCATTAGGGAATAATTTGGCCATGTCCGTCTTGTGGAGGAGCCAATTATATGCACTTTCAAAGCAAATACTTATAGTCAAATCAATGACACTAACAAATGAATAGTAACCTGTTCCCTCAGTCAGAGTAACAATATTGCCAGTTAGTAAAATATAGAAGAAAAATAGAAATAAATGAAACTAGTTTAAATAAAATTAAAATACATAATTTATTTAGTTAGTAATTTTATAATTGTTAGAAGATATAATACATTAATTGTCCTTATTATACATACAGTTGAGGCTCCCTAAAAGTATTTAAATTACATCAATGAAAATACGCCATCTACCCTATAAAAATACCAGCTGACTGAAAAAGTATCACCCTCTATCCTACTCTACCCAAAACCCTCAGATTCCTTGAGGTGCCTTAACAAATAGCTGGTCCTGAAATTCAGCATTTGAGAGATGTTAAACCATGGTATTGGATTAATACAGATGGTTTTCATGAGATAAAAACATGAGACTAGTGGGGTGAAGGAGAATATCAGGTTAGAATACTTTTCTTTGCTTGTGACTTTCTTTTTTCAGAGCACTACCTTCTGCAATATCTTTCAGAGAGGCTGTAGGCTTAAGATAGCCATTGGTATTTGATTATCTGCTAATTATGGCATGTTATTCTGAATTAGCAATTTTTCATTGTGCATTCCCATGGCATGATGGCTGCTGATGACTTCAAAAATTTATAAGCAACATAAATATTAGGAAAATAAAGGTCAGGTAGAATGTTAACATCCAAGTGATACTTTTTTGAAGATCAGACAGTCTAATTTTTAATTTTGTGTACCCATCAAAAAGTGCTGATATGGTCTTTATCACATTTTTCTGCTTAGAGAGCAAAGGCGTTTGTAGATAAGTGTTTTAACATAGGCTGAAATTACCTTCAGTGCACAAAAATTATGCTAATTACTGTGGTAATAGTAAAGCTTTTGATACCAAAGTAATTAAATGCTTGGTTTTAATATGTGAATGCAAAGCCAAATCTAAAACATTCCTCTTTGCTTTGCTGTTTTAAGTTTTAAATAAATGCAGTATAAAGTAGTTTAAGGTGTATGCATGATGGACTGCATGGTAATTTTTTGATTACTATTGTACATACTGTCACAGCTGTTGGTACCACCACCAAGGAAGAAAGATGGGAGGAGGAGGAAGGGGTAATTTGCCCACCTCCATCCCAATTCAAAATGCAGCTTTAGCTTAGTTCTTAGTTAAATTAGAGGCAACTGGACCTCAAAAGTGCAGATTTGGATCTGGGTCTTAATTTCACTAAGATACAAATTTAAGATAAGATACAGCATTGTGGTTATGTCCATTAAGAAAAAAGGGAAAAGTGATGAAGCCAGGTCAAAAATCAAATAGTAACAAACAGCTGTTTGCTCCTCAACATATGCAGACATTTGTAACCCAAATTCTATTTTGGTTCATTTCTACTTAGAGGGTTCAGAACTCTGGTTCTATCACCTAGTTCCCTACTGCAGAAAGACAGGGAGTCTTTCTTTTTACTTGATTGTGCATTAGATAAGGTCTGTTAAGTACAAAGAAATTATTAAACCCAAAAGTTTCTTTATCCAAATCCTCTGACTACTGACTGAAAATTTTGTCAGAACACACTTTGTGAAATTTCTGGTATACTTTGTATCCGTTCCAGCAAGAATAAAATTAGAACAGTCTTTGGCAATATTTCTGCACTTCCACTTCACAGTATGTCTAGAACTAAGGAAGCATTAAAGCCCATGAAAGTGAAAAAATAGGGGGAAATATTATATTTTTGGAACTTCATTAGTTTGGATTTTTTCATGTGGGTTGGAGGTCAATTCTTATTTCATTCGAGCTGTTTTGTACATGCCTAATTATTATAAATTAATTTCACATGCTTCACAGTAACCTTTGTGCAAAGTCAGAAAACATGAACATCTGATAGTTATATTCTAATAGGCTTTTTTTAACGAACAGATAAGTATCTCTGCACAAAAAGGTAACAATTAGCTTTTTACCCTTCTTTACGTCAGCATAAACATCTTGTGAACTTCCATTCTTAGATAACTAGTGCAGCATAACCCATTAAGTTCAGTTAACATTTAATTTAAATGAAGTATGTTGACAATGCAAAACAAAAGAAAATAGAAATTGAATTTGTAATATTACTAGCATTTCAAAAGACACAAGAAATCAGAAAATGTAGACATGTCAGGAGGAATTATTTATCTACATATCTCCCCATATCAATTACCTGACACTGTAGGAACCTCAGTACTGACATGGCAAGACCCACAGTCTCCTATTTTCTAACTGTAGCACAGGATAGTTTCAGCCAGTGTTTCCCAAAGGGTTCCCTGTTTCCAGCCAAAGGGAGTTGCAGGAAACAGTGGGTATGTCTAGACTACATGGCTCCGTCTACGGAACCATGTAAAGTAGTTTACTCGGCATAGTCAAAGAAGCGGGGATTTAAATAATCCCCGCTTCTTTAAAATAAAAATGGCCGCCACGCTGTGCTGACAATCAGCTGATCCGGCACAGCATGGCAGTCTAGATGTGGCGCGGTCAACAAGGGAAGCCTTTGTCGACTGCTCCGGTATGCCTCGTGAAAATTTTCCAGGATAGGTTGTAGATTATTGATAATGAGTTGGAAGGTTTTAAGTTGTGGACTGTAGGTGATGACAAGTGGAATTCTGTTGTTTTCTCTTTTGGGCCTGTCTTGAAGTAGTTCATGTTTGGGTACTTTTTTGCTCTATCGATCTATTTTTTCACTTCTCCAGGTGGGTATTTCAGTTTTAGGAATGCTCTATATAACTCCTGTAGGTGTTGTCTCTGTCTGTGGGATTGGAGCAATTCCGGTTGTATCTTAAGGCTTGGCTGTATACAATAGATTGAGAAATGTGTCTGGGTTGGAAGCTAGAGGAATGAAGGTAAGCGTAGTGGTCCGTAGTTACCGGTATAAGGTAGTGGAAATTTGTCCATCATTTAATTGTACTGTAGTATCAAGGAAGTGGATTTCTCATGTGGACTGATCCAGCTGAGGTTGATGGTGAGGTGGAAGTTGTTGAAATCCCTGTGAAATTCTTCAAGGGTCTCTCTCCCGTGGGTCCACATGATGAAGATGTCTTTGATGTACCATAAGTAGAGTAATGGTGTTAGAAAGCAAGAGCTGAGGAAATGTTGTTCAAGGTCAGGCATAAAGATGTTGGCATATTGTGGTGCCATGCGGGTGCCCATGGCTGTGCCGCTGACTTGAAGATACAAATTGTCTCTGAATCGGAAGTAGTTGTGGGTGAGGACAAAGTTGCAGAGCTCTGTAATCAGGTATGCAGTGCTGTCACCGGGGATGATGTTCCTGATGGCCTGTAATCCATCTTCATGTGGAATTTTGGTGTAAAGAGGAGACCCATGTCTATGACTAGGGTTTTTCCAGGCTGCACAGCTCTCACTAGATGCTATATTATTCCCCTGGGAAAGCCAGCCTGCCTGAGAAAGTGAGCATCTGTGCTTTGCTTACTCTTCAGAGTCTATGAACGATGTAACTGCCAGCACTTATGAATTACCTTACTTGTGAGTTCCTTTTACAAAGTTAGCACATTACAGAGAAAACATTAAAAACAATAAAATGGTCTACACATGTGCTTATAAGTTTACTAGTATCACTCCCCACTCCAGCAATGGTACTAGTAGAAACCGGTACTTGAAGCCCCACAAAGGCTTTTTTCCATAGTTACAAGTTCACACCAGCTTTCGAACAGAACAGGCACACCCATGAATGAGTTAGTTTTTCCTTTATAAAGAGTAGAACTTTGATCTTCAAATGTGGTGAGTAGGTAGGAAATGATGCCCTACTTAGGGCATAGCTCAAAAAGCTGGGTTTCTGCTTAACTGAAGGTGGGAATTCACCTCTCCCCCCAGAATTTCCAAACTTCATTCTTGTCTGGTGCATTAAATATAGTTCTTTGAATTTCATAACATTCCCCAGATCCCACAATAGTAAATAACTTCTTCATTTAATAAAATGGACTCCAAACATATGTAAACTGAAGTCAGTAAACTTTTCAGTAAGGATAGAGCAGGAAATTGCCATCTCTCTCACAGGCATATAATATTTAACTGCACAGCATCTGATACTGTTGGTACTTAAAACTCATTGAACTGATAGTAGTTTTGTTAGCATGGTAGTTATGGACCTGGACTCTGGGTATTATTTGTTTTAAAAAAACACCTTGTCCCTAAACTGACAATTCACCCATGTGAATATTACATTTTAAGGCACAATTCTTTGAATTACAATTCAAACCTCCCCATTGGTTCTAAAGCACAGCAGAATTAAACTAATTCTCTGTTTTTTGGCTTCTAGTCAGTACAGCTAATGCTGTTTATTTCAACCATATAGAATCAATAATGGAAGGTCATACAGATTTTTCCCCTACACTTTTCTCCACATATCAAGACAGGAAACAAACTGAAGATGAATTTCCTACTTAACGTACAGAGATAGGGAAACTTGCTGCTAATTACAGTGGTTAGAATTCCTAATGGGCAATATTGCAGTCTCTGGAGTGTAGTAGACTCCACAGACAATTCTCTTAGGTTGTTAAGTTACTATGCTCTTTTCATAAAATTTCTTAACAAAATTACCAACAGTCTTTATCAAGCTGATATTGTAATTACTTTTGGGAAACAAATGGTATCTAAGGAAAGGGGGAGAATGCTCCACATACACACATTTCCATATATAATTTAGTAATAGGAAATTTGGAGAGAGAATCCTAATATGTTTTCATCTTCATGAGTGGAAATGGGGTAGGTCACACACAGCTTTGCTTTGGATGGTAATATTAAAAGGAGAACTGTGGCCCTTATCCTGTCCTTATTCATTCTAACAGTTCAAGCCTTATGATTCAGATCTTGTCTTAACCACTAAAGAAGATGCATTTTTTTACCTCCTTAATGCACATTCACTACCCAGAGGTAAAAAAAAAATGCTGAAGAGAAGTGTGACTTTCTATATCCTTGTGTTCATCCTTTTTATAAAATTATGATACATCTTGTGCAAAGTATGCCTTGTGAGGTATTATTTGAAAACTTGTAATTTGCAATCATTTTTGTCCTGGTAGATCGTGTGTAGCAACATTTTATGCAAAGTTACAGGATTCTACTGTATGACATTGCTAAAACATGCTCCCAGTTTCAAAAGCAGGCACAAACCTCTTCCTTGGAAACAAACGTATACTGATGCCTCATCCAGGTGTCAACAAAAATGGACTATCACCTGGTAAGTGGTGATTCTTTGTCTGGAGTGAGAAATTTACATCCCATGTAAACAGACTTGCTATACCCTGAACCACAGTTGGAGATGGTTCTCAAAGAGGAGGGAAACGATATAAAAAGGAGGACTACAGCCCCAAATCTCCTTCATTTCTACTCATGGTATCAAAAATATTTAAAAAGACAAAAGAAGTTTCAGGAATTGGGGGAATGGACCTGGCTGAAAAAAATCCAGCCAGACAGTTATAAGCATGAGAGGAGAGAAACTTTTTTGTTTTAAACTCACTTAGCTTGTTAAGTCAGGTATTAATTTGCATTTTACTTTTCTTTCTTTGTAAGCAATTCTGATGTGTATGCCTCATTACTTGTAATCATTTAAGATATATCTTTCTGTAATTAATAAACTTGTTTTATTAATCTAGCTAAAACAGTGCATTTGGATTGAAGTGTTTGGAAACTTCCATTTGAGATAAAAGGGTTTGTGCATATTATTTTCTATTAATGAAATGACGGACTTTCTATGAGCTTGTATTGTTCATAAGGAAAGAGCTGAGCAGTACATAACTCACATTTCTGGTGACAGGTCTAGGACTAGAAATTTGCTAGTGTCACTTTGCAATATAATTCAAGAGTAGCTGGCTAGAAGCATACATATAACTCATCTGGGAGGGATTTGCATGCGAGAGGCTGTATGAGAGCAAGGCCAGGAGAGGCTTGCACAACAAAGCAGTGTAAAAGGCACTCCATATTGGAGAATTGAGGGGACACAGCTGTTCAGCAGACCTAATTGTATGCTGGGGAATCTCAGAAAAGCACTTCAGTTTTACCATCAGACCAACTCACAGATGTCAAAACATGGAAGGGACATAGGGCTATTTACTTCATAGGGAAATGCCTGGTCTTACTAGTGTTTTTACCTCAGGATAGTTCAGGTGAGTTAGTTACTGTAGCCAGACAGGAACCCCCCCCCCGTAACATCCATTTTTGCTTGCCTGGAGCACACAGGGCACACAGAGCAGTAAAATCAGCATAGTCTTTGAAGCCTTGACAGGAGGCCCGGATATGCTAGCTCACAGTGACCCTGGACAACTGTAAGCATAGATCTGAGGGTGATCAAGCTAATTGCTGACCTCGAGGCTGCGAGAACTGCCTTGGCTGGCACCTATATTGATACGAACACACTCGTCCGGGGGAGGAATCTCCGCCCAGTAAAGAATGTCCAGTACTCACAATTTAGTTATCTCTCTTGCAAGTGTAAATTAAGTTGAAACTCCCTTGTAAGAACTGGTGTCACAAAGACGGACCAACACAATTTGGCATCTTAGATAAGAAAGAGGATACGGGCCCCTATGGGTATAAAGATGGGTTCAGCAGCACACTCACTTTGAGTGTCAATCTACCATCTATCTGCTGGTCGGGTTAGGTGATTGGCCTCCCAAGGTTCCACGGGGAAGCCCACCTTGTATTCATCTTTCCTAGGAATTGAGGGACCGGCCCTGGCCTGATACGCTGGAGTCGAGAGGCACAGAAGGGGGTAAAAATTGTACCTGTATGTGTCCTTTGTTTAAGTATATAAATAGAATTAGAGCTCTTTAAAGATTAAGCTGTCACTTGGTACCATTATTTCTATTTTCTATCTTTATTTTCCTTGTAACCATTTTTAAGATCTATATTTGCTAGCAGTTAAGAAATAGAGCAATAGCCATTGTAACCATATGATTTATAAGCTTCTTTAATAAACCTGTAACTGTTTAAGCTTTAACCTGACTCCTTCAGTTGCTGTAACAGAACCAAGCACAATTTAAAAGAACGCCAGGCGGTCATAAGGGACAGATACAGGCAGAGCTGGGCGTTTGGATCGTGTCGCTTCCAGGGGACAGATCCGTAAGGGGCACCTCTCAGCCTTCCCTAGGCTGCCCACTGCGAAGGGATCATGTGTACTAGCAGTCAAAGTCTGAGGTGTAATAAGCTCTCCCTGTAAACTCTGGGGCGTCTGTCAGCCTGTTGGCTGCCCGCCGCGAAGGGACCCCAGTCCTAGCGGTCAAAGACACGGACGTAAAACTTCTTGGGGCACCCGTCAGCCTCCCCTAAGGCCGCCCGCTGCGACAGGACCTTGTGTCCCAGCAGTTGAAGACTCGAGTGTATAACACACACACCACACACTGCCCTGACCATCGGCTGACAGTTACCCTAAAGTAGAAGTCACCTGTTTTAGTAATGAGGACAAGATTAATGGTGACATTAAGCAGAAACCTAAACAAGGGGTGGGTTGATGCTGAAGGATGCCCTTGTAGTAGGTTGGGAGGCACAGTAACTCAAGACACACTGCTGAGTCACAATTCCCTCCTTCGCTCTGAGAGAATGTAAGTATTTCACCTCTTTTCATGGAAAAACTTAATCCCCTTGGGATTTTAAATTACTGTGGCTGGTGAATGGGAGGACATGAACTAAGGTTCTTCCCACTCCGACATCTTATTTGGCTACCTTCCCAACAACTTGTTCACTACAGGAAATATCAGCCATGTATAATTCTGCTCTCTCCCCATAGAGAAAGTCTCAATTTATCAGGCACATTCTCCCTATCACACTCACTCTGGTATGCATCCTCCTGGCTGCTCTGGGCATTAGCCCTTCCAGCACCAATTGCCCTTTCTGCTACTCATTTGTGTACCCTCTCACTCTGCTTCCACCTCTGCTTTCTCTCCCCAGCCCCGGGACTCAGGGTGCTCTTTTTTGTGGCTTGGCCCTCCGCCTAGAGTCACATAGTGTGTTTTCCCTTTCCAGGAGTGCAAAAGTTTCTCCATCCAAAATGGAAGTCTTCCCTTCAACTGCCCAGTCAATGCCACTTGCCCCCAGTGGCTGGTAGAGTAATCTAGACCCTCCTATTACTCCATGTTTTAATCCAGGAATCCTATGCCCATTCTCCAAGTTTACCTGCCTAAATTCCCTTTTCCTATTGGGTGACTGCAGACTACTTCCCCTGTCGCCCCTTTATGCTGCCAGTTTCCTGTTTTTTACCAGCCCTGCCTGTTCCTGTTCAGTTGGGCTCCAGCATCAGACTTTCACACCTGGTTCTCCCCCAGGCACAGTTTATCAGGTTAATTACCTTAATTTTACTTGCTCTGCCTTGTGTGGTATGCCCCTTTCCCCCATCAACTCAACTCAACTTCTTCTACAGTTGAGCATGAGCAGTGACAAACTGGTCTGCAACCAAAACCTGAAGCATCAGGCTCTGAATTCTTCATTCTGGCTGTTCACAATAATAGAAAAGTTCAGTTTGGCACGTGCTCTTAGGGTAATTCATCCATGCATCTTTCCTCAGACTTCAGCTTCGAAAGCTCACATACCCCTATTATATAACAAATTTACTAGTGTTGTTATAAATACCGCTGTGCAATCTGCTATTTTCATAGCTCTGTGTAATCTGCTGTTTTCACAAAATCTGATTATTCTGATGCTAAACTCAAATCCCAAGGCAATGCACAGTCATGTGTCACAATATGCTGAGAAGTCCCCCAGTGTAGGAAACATTCAGTGTCTCTAGCAAGAGACATTATGCTTGATAAAATCAAATTTTAACAAAGTTGACTTGCAGTTATGTATTTAAAATGGGACTCAGTGCTCACCTATCTGCTCCCATTGATGTTAAGGTAAAACTTCCGCTAGGTTTCATGGAAGCAGAACTGAGCCAATGCTGAGTGTTTTAAAATAGTCGATTCTTAGATTAATTCCAGTTCCATGCAAATATTTTTGTGAAACCATATTGACCAATCTGTATTCATCTTATTCATGCAAATAGTTCCAATGAAGTCAATAGGTCTTCTTGTATGAGTAGGAAGAGCACAATCTGGCCTTTTGTACATTTAACTGAAGAAATTAAATGAGTTATATTTTTTGGCCCATATCCTCAAGTGACACCATCTGAGAATTTGTCATTTTGTCTTTAGTGAAGACAACTGGGTCTTGGCATTTGTGCTAAAATTAAATTGAGAGACCACCTGCCAGTTCTGTGAAACTACTAACATCGATTTGCAGGTCACAATCCCATAAATGTGCTTCAAGAGGTGTCAGGGTCTGACTTTCCAGTTTTGTAATATTTTCCAAAATTCCCACAGTGCAGCAATAATACAAAGCAATGACTAAATAAATCATAATAGAAATTTGTCAATTAGGTATCCAATATTGAGTTCTTCATTGGATCATAGAAACTTCTTTTAAATATAAATCTGCAATTAATCATCTCCAAAAATTTTATTTTAAAACACAAGGGGGCTATCCAAGCCTTTATTTCTATTGGGTATTGAATCATAGAGAGTATTCTGAGAAATAAAACAAAAATCAAAGCATAGGAAGCTCAGAAAGCTTTACACAAGTATTTTTCATCATTACGAATGTTGGTGCTTAGATATAAAAAATGTATATTTGGCACCAAAGTAGGGAACAAGAAATTGAACTGCAGGAAAGAATGATTTTGACAACTGTGGTGATGGCTGAATTTCTGAAGATTTGGTTAGAATATGCATATACATGCTTAATGAGAAGATCATAATAAATTGTACAGAACTTTTTATTCCAGAATGGGGAGTGAGAATTTTACAAGATCGCTTTTGATTTTGGATCTGGCTAGATCTGAACAAATTCCCAAAATATTATGTCTTGTGGCATCTGTTTATTGTATTTATTCTTCCAGCAGCAACCAGAAGTGTACAGAGACTCAAAAGTTCAAACAAACTTAACTGAACATTTTAAAACTTGAAAACATTGGATTTATGTTTTTATTTCTGAACTGGTTCATCAATAAAGGCTTCATTAATAAAAACATTTGTCCCTTTAATGTAAAGCTCTGCAAATGTCTATTGTATTCTTATAAAACCCACTATCCTGGTACCCATATTTTGTTTCAATACAAGGGGCTTGATTCATCGTTAGATTACCAATATAATGTCATTGAATGGAATTACACCAGCGGGAGGGGGGAAGAAGGGATAGAGTACTGGACTAGCACAAGGATGAATTATGTTTAAAATATCTCTCATTGAAAGAGGGGCAGAATATTATCCGGTTCATCATTAAAAATTACAAATGCTTAAAAAGCTGTTTTAGATTCTGTATAAACAACAAATGATATATGCACCGAGAGAAGTGAATAAATGTAAAATAAATATTTTGAAAAATGGCCCTTTTTTCCAGATCAAGACATGAGGTTAAGGCTCTATGTTTAGTGATGGTGTCACTAAAACCCAAAGCAGTGCAAAGAATACAACATTCTCATCTCTCTCTGTTAAAGGTTTATCAGTTGTTTGGGAGAAACACATGACCTTCAACTCAGAATCTTAAAGGTAAGATGGATCTTAGACCTGTTTGTTCACTGTGGGTAGAGCAGCTGCTATTGTTCAGTAAGGATATGACCCCGGACCATAGGGAGCTGCAGGCTGCACTCAGCACTAGTTTCTGTTTGCAGTTGTGTAATGTAATAGTTAAATAAAAAGAAAGTAAGTAATAAACAAATATTCTCCGTGCCTTAATGAGTATGACAGCAGCCCTTTCACCATATGTAGTTATTTACTTCTGAGATAGTGAGTGATCAGTTCTGATTTGTTAGCATTTTACCTTAAAAAGTATGCTTATATTCTATACAACAACAAAAGTATGGCTCATTTATTACTGCAGTGCACTTGCTTTTGAACTGGTCACAGACAAAATCCGTACAGTGATTTTGGCTAGGGCACATTGCTGATATGGCTGCTGGGAGAGGTGGAGGAGTTCCTGTCCTTTGAATGACTCATCACACTGAATTCATGCCTATCTCTGGGCAATTAAAGACCCACATGAAAAGAGAAGTTTATAATATCACCATCTAGGCTAACACTGGCACTCTAAACCAAATTCATTTCCTCTGAAGGCGGCTTTGGTGAGCTGTGGCTGAACATACAACTGCCAAAATGGCCACTTGGGAATCAATACAGTATAACAATACCATATGCTAATTATTTTGTGAAGTGCTTTGAGATACTTAGACTGCGCAAGGAGCTATATGAAGGAACCAAAGTGGGAGTTGTGGGAATTAATGTTCAAATACTAAATAACCTTATACAGTAAACTTCCGATAATCCGGCATCTTTGAGACCCAGGGGCTGCCGGATTATCGGATATGCCAGAGTATCAGGAGGTACTCCGGAAGGGGGGCTATGAAGGGTCTGGGGGTGGTGGTGGCGGGGGAAGCCCCGCACAGCTGCCAGCAACATGCCGGCTGGGGCTGCAAGTGGCAGCGGTGACTTGGGGAAGTGGTGGGGCAGAGCAGCTGGGGTGCTGCCTGGTTGGTCCCGCAGCGCTGCCCCTCACCCCCCTTTTCAGCACCTGGCAACACCCCAACTGCTCTGCTCCGTAGCTTCCCCAAGTCTGCTGCTTGTCAGTTTCAGCAGCGGCAGCGGTGTGGAGCAGAGCAGCTGGGGTGCTGCCGGGCGCCGAGCAGGGGATGAAGGGCAGCGCCCAGCTGCTCTGCTCTACACTTCTTCCCCAAGCGGCAGCGGCGTGGAGCAGAGCAGCTGAGGTGCTGCCGGGCGCCGAGCAGGGGTGAAGGGCAGCACCCCAGTTGCTCTGCTCTGCACCTCTTCCCCAAGTCTGCCACTGGTCAGTTTCAGCAGCGTCAGCAGTAGACTTGGGGAAGCAGCACGGAGCAGCTCCAATTGTCCGGCTGGCTGGAGCACTTCCGGGTTCCAGTTGGTGCCGGACTATTGGGAGTGCCGGACCACTGGATGCCGGACAATTGGAGTTTTACTATAAATTTAAAATATTCTCTTACATTCCCAACATGCCCAAATAATGTCATTTTATTATTATTATTTCTCAGTGTGACCCCACAATATGTGACATTATATTGATATGTCCAGCACTAACTCATACATCAATGTAATAAAATTCTCTTCTAGAAAATTTATCAAGTAATCATAGCAGTTTTTGCAAAGAAATGTTTGTTGTTCAACTTGAAAAATTAGAAAAGGGAAGCACACACACACACACACACACACACACACACACACACACAAATATAGCTATTAAAAGCACCACCAGTGTGACATTGCTAATGACAATATTAATAATGGTCTCTTAACCACAGTCATGGTTGTAAGAGGTTATTAAGTAGTAAATTAAAATTTACATTGCTGAGAAACTAGATCATATATCTACATTTTAACTTACTGTGCTTCTTCTGTCTACAGGAAATTTTTTCCCTTATCTCTACTAGTACCTCCAGATTAGAAAATACTCCTTTGGTTCAGCTTGAGAATGGAGAACTCAGCGGCAGCTGTATTAAGGACATAATCCTAAACATACTCAGTTCAATGGAAGATTTCTCATCTAATGAGTTAGTGCATGTAAATACATTTATTAACATCTGTTTATTTAACTGCAATCTAGTGTCATTTCATTTATTCCAACATTTTGCTCTGAATTCAAATATTATCTAAATCTTAATCATCCCGTATATTTTCAAAATTTGGTTTTCTCAGTTTTGAAATAGTATGTCTTTCAAATGAAAAGAATTTACCAGGAAAGAGATACTTAGATATGGAGAAAAAAACCCTCCAAAACCCAAGTTCATGTTCCAGTGCACTATTCAGGGATTTTTATCACTTAGAAACAGAAAAGATGATTGATTTCAGGAATATGAAATGCTATTAGGAAGATTCTGATCTTTACCACGTGACTTGTTTCACATGACATTAAAACAAATAATCCAATCATACCAGAGCTGTAACAGCAATCATATGATGTCCATCATAGTAGATGTGAGGTTCCTATCCCCATAGCAACATCTGTAGTGCTTATGCTAATCACTTTAAATTAACCTTGATATGAAAAAAAATCGCCCTGGGGATAATGCTGCTGTTGTGGCAGTTTAGATGAGTAGCATGATTTTCTAATAAAACTCCACAGTAGAAATTAGAATGATAATGAGATGTCCTGTTAGCACATTTTGTTAATATGCACTGGTTAAACCAAAACGTTAGTACTAGCATCAGGGTAATTATAAGTCTCATAGATAATGAGCTGCCTTATTGATTGTTGCCCTTTCATAACCCACTGTAGTTAATTTACAGCAATATGTACAAACTGAGCAGTTCCAAATATATAAAGCTGCATCCAAAAACTTATTTTTCATTTTATTAATTTAAATTTCTCATTTGAAACTAGACTAAATTACAGTCCACACAGATCAAAAATGTGCAGCATTTTCCTTTGATAAAATTCCTACCTTATAGAGACTGAAGTACAGTATTATAGAAGTTATTATAGGCTTCCATCTATAATGTGAGAAATGTATGGCCTTAAGCACAGCCTTCAAAGAAGACACAGCACTGAATAGAAGAGCAAATTCAAAATACTGTCCATGATAAGGAGAATTACACCTGAGTTAAATATGAAGACATGGTATATTCAATTTTGAACAGCTCTCCAATGATCTACATATAAAGAAATATGTTATATTCTTCTCTTGAAAATATATGTATAAGTAAAAAGAAACACATTGAGAATTTTATGAAATGATCAGTTGGAAGACTTACACAAGACCCAGGTTCTTACATATTTGAAAAAATATAGATCAATAAGAATATAAGAAGCCTCCTTCGGTGTAAAATTCAGGACCCTATCAAATAATTAAAATAAAGATACCCTGAACAATTCTAATAAATTAGTACCTGCAGCTTCAACCACATTTGTGACAGAACTGCTTTGGCATAGCTTAAATTTAAGAAAAAGTTGACTTAATCCTTAAAAGTTTCTCACAAATTATCTTCGGCAGCAGAACAAAGTGGTAAAAGTGAAAGATTCACGTGGTTATATGAAGAGTGTTCAAAAGAGAGTGCATTAAGGAAGAGTTAGTACAAAGACAGAAGCTTTTCCATGTCAGGTTTCAGTAGAACAGATTACTCAACAGAAATGCAGCAAGGGCTGGGGTAAAACACGGTTGTCACCCCATTGCTTCACAACTGCAAGAAAAGGGGAAATGAAGTATATGTTCAGCATGACTGACTGGATGACACTACTAAGCACTATAAGACTGGAGATAGTGGCCATGATATCACAGAGCTAATAAAAATGCTCTTGAGTATGCTTATTATAATGCATAATTGAGGATGAACTTTTAGGACCAAATAGCATGCATGAATGTGTAGCTCAAGTAGCAATGTGCATTATCCAACATTTGTCATCGGAGCATTTTATACTTCATCATTGTGCCCATTCACCTAGTTTTAACCTGTCCATCTGAAGCGCCTCAAAAGGGTCTCTAGTCTTGACAGGCCTTAATAATTGTGTCAGCTGCACTTCATTGTTCACCCCTATTTTCTGATCATTACTGTAAATAACACAAGTCCTAACATTACACCATAGCCAATGTTTTGCCTTGGTGAGAACAGATAATGAGTAGGAGTAAACTGTTTTCTGTCCCTTATCCAGCCTTCTAATGTATTAGCTTATTTTTATGAGAGATTGATGGTAGCATTATCACTACTACGTATCCATGAGAATGCTCAATACAGCATTGTTTCAATCCCAAATCTGAATGGCTCTTTTATATTCCTCTTCAGCATTCTCTTGCTTTGTAGCCACTAGTGCTATTTAATGATTTTCACTTTCTGCTCCACTAATTTCATCCTTTTGGAATTAAAATTGGTTTTCATCATATGATGATCCAGTATTTGTACTTTCTTCCCTGGCAAAAGTTGATCCAAAGCCTTTTGAATTCAATAGGAATATTTCCATAAACTTCAAAGGGCTTTAGATCAGGCCCTCAGTACACAAAAGTGCCAAAAGAAAGAAAATGGGGAGAACAGAATTTTGGATGTTAGTAAAGAATCTAAGCACAAGCAAACTGTGCTGAGGTACTTCATCCCCATTATTGTGGGAGCAATCAGCAGGCTGCCATGAGGACTACTACTCTTTGTTAACGAATGCCAACACTGTAGCCTAATACAAATTTACACATCGAAATACTTGGTCAGTAACAGCATTAAAACTGGCATATTAGTCTGCCCACTTTTCCAAGGTCTGTGCATACCCTGAAGTGCCAGTCAGAACATTAGCCCAGACCTCCTGTGACTGATATATTCTGCCACTTGCACCAATGACCATGGCAGAAATTGAATTTCCACATCATTTCTTCTCTCCCCACTCTTAAAATCTTACTTTATCTGCATGTCCAGGCTTTCCGGTTCATATCAAAGGCCATGAGGGATCATTGACTCTCCAAGCATAAGCAGGGGTCATTACAGCTTAAAGACATTTTCACTCAAGCAGGAGTAGCAAGAGAGAATCTTGGGTATGTGAAGGTGGATTTTTGGTGGGAATTCAGTTAGCTTATATGAAGTCAGCCAAACAGACTCTTCTATACTTTCTTTGATCCTCTTAAAAGTCTAGGACCCTTCTTGTCCTTCCTCAAATATAATATTGGTAACACTGTGAGGCATGGTCAGTGTCAGATATAGATTACTGAACACCAGAGTAGAAAAGATGTGTGGTCTAAAACTTGTAGAAAAAGCACACCAGACCATGGCTTTCACTTTTTTCATATACCACAGAAGTTAGATGTTTCCTTTAAGTCCATAATTTCTGCTGTAAACAAAAGAGAGCCCTTTTGTTAAATGGCACACAAATGACCCTTTCAGGAAAGAAAAGTAAGAACCCTCACTTTCTACATTAAGTGAATTATAATCTTTAAATGGAAAATAAGAAAGAGACTCTATATTTGATTCTTGTATACATATGCTTCAAAGAGTAGTTTCATTGTAACATTTAAAAACAGGGCAAATTAAAATTGATATTATTTACGTAAAGTCAGACTCTCACATTTAAATTGTAATCACCTTGGGACCTGTACCTGTTGTCATTTATTTAAAAAGCACATGTTGATGTTTCATAAACAATAGAAATATGTGATCTCCTAACAGATGTACAATGCAGGGTTTTTCACCACTCTCATAACAGTTCAAAGCAAACAAAAGCTAAAATAACTGGATCTTTTCCAGATAAATAGCTACACATTTGTGTAAACTCTTGTGATTTTTAAAAAAATATTGCTTTTGCTTTCTGAAGTGCTCCAGTTTTTTGGAAATCCTCCCCCCTGAATAACAGACTAACCCTGGTCTCACAGCCATTGATTTGAAACTACAGAATGATAATGTTATTTTGCAAGATTAGAATTGTGCAGATGATAATTAGTGCAGAATGTGGGTAAATTAAACTTTCGTATTTAGGGTATGTCAGCCCTTTATTGCATTTTTTTGCTTCTCTCAGCATACAAAACAGTCTTCTTTCCCTCCTCACTCATTACCTACAACATGTATTGTCTGATGGATGACCTTTTAAAAATATTGATAATGTCTGCCAAAGCTATTGTGACCTGCCGGAGGGACAGTCTAATTTGACAGGAATGAAAGATCTGCCATGATTGACACAGTAAATAAATTCTGTGGCAAGAACACGAATGTATGTTTACTTTGGCTGCAGGCAGCCTCTTCTGCTCATTGAGTGTCTGCTGTATATAATAGTGCACTGCAGTTTCAATGAAGTCTTTAATGACAACTCAGTCCTGCAGCTGTATGGATCATGCTCAATCTGCCTGTGCCTTAAAAATGTACCTATGGCAAGCCCAAAGGAAAAAAAAATGATTATCAACACACACAAATAGTAAACTAAATTATAGATTTGAGATTTCTGATCTGAGGGACACTGATAACAAAATGCATGTTTGCTCTGATCATAAAACTGGCCAGACATCAAGCCATAATCCAGTTCTTAAGAGGCGCAAGCATTTGCTGCAAAATCCTAGCAAGGATAACAGTTTTATATACACTGTGATGGATAGAAAAAAAAAGGGAAAGAAAGAGAAAATAGAGATAGAAATCAGAGATGATTATTTTGAGTTGATCTAGTTAGCAATACAAGTTATCCAGCCAGCCAGGGATTTAGCTAGTGAGGTGGGCTTTTTTATTTTATTTTATTTTTGGCTCTGTTTTTACTGTTTTTTTCTGTTGCCAGGGTAATGTTCTCAGCTTATCAGCTGTGGAATCTTACCTTTTAACTGGACTTTTAAGAGTTTGTCAAGAGAGCAACATTTCTGGGATGGACTTTAAAAAAAACATTAATAAACAAACACATACATCTGTCTGCAATGTAACCTAAATATACCCTTAGGGAGAATAAACTTGGAATTACAGCAAGAAAAGAAATTAACAGGAGAGCCTAAGATAAAGAACTGCCTCAGCCACCCACTCTTACTATCTCTGTCTATATAATTATCTACTTATTCATTTATACCATGCTTCTTACTGTGAAATCATTTTATCTTACAGCTTCTTACTAAATCACTTTGCACTTCCCACAGATAATCTTTTGGCCAGCTTTAGTGCAGCTGTCTTCTAGCAGAGCAATGCAAAGCTGCTCTAATGCATTAGAAAAACTGGCTCAATGTGTTACAATAATAAAAAAGTGATGTTGTATTGCATCTAGCAAGAATAGTTCATTCTTTGCTCCTGAAAACTGTGCCAAGCGTACAATCTCAGGCTACGTCTACACTATGAGTTTTCTTGGCAAAAATATGCTAATGAGGGACTCGTTTGCATGAGTCGTGGTCCCATTTGCATATTTTCTGTCGATCCTTTTTTGCGCCTGGGTTTTTGTGCAAAAACAAGCAGTATGTATGTTTTCTTTTTGCGCAAAGCCCCCTTTTTCTGCAAGATCCTTATGCCCCAAAAAAGGAGGTATACCGATCTTGCGGAAAAAGGGTTTTGGGGCAAAAAGAAAACGTCCACACTGCTTGTTTTTGCGCAAAACCCCAGCGCAATAATGGATCGGCATAAAATATGCAAATGAGATTGCCACTCATGCAAATGAGTCCCTCATTAGCATATTTTTTGCCAAGAAAACTCGTAGTGTAGACGTTGTCATGCAGTACAACATGTAAGGTCTGGAACACAAGCCTGCAGTGCTACCAGGCACTGCATCAATTTTTACTCCTCTTCCGATGGCCTCCCACAGATCATGGGAAGAGTCAAGGGTTTGACCGACAGCAACATTGTGACTCCTGATTAGTTCTCTGGCCTCTATAAACCCAAGTATCTAGTTAGCATCCCGTGGCTGCCATTAACTATTCCTGCTCCTGAGCTTGTAGCTTTGATCTCATCTTGATCTGAACTCCACCTGCTGATTCAGACCCTGAAACCTGACTCTGGCCCTTGATATTGACCTTGGCTTGGAATATCACTATGAATGTCTGCTACTCCCTGCCCCTTCTTTGACCTTGGGTGGCTCTGACTGCCATTGTTAGGATTCTGACAGAGGGCTCAATCTTTAAAAAAGAAAAAGAATTCAATTGCATTGTAAAGACTAGCATTTATTAAGGTGTTACAGCAGTGGTCACCAACCGTTTTACACCCAAGACCACTTTTTAAATGACAGGACAAGCCAAGATCTACCCCATCCCTTCTCCAAGACCCCACCTCTTCCTTGAGGCCCCACCCTTTCTGTTCCCCTCCTCTCTATCACTTACTTTCCCCAGCCCTTATACACTCTCACTGGGTTGAGACAGGAGGTACGGGCTCTGGGGTGGGAATGAGGGGATTTGGGTGTGGGAAGGGGTGAGAGGTGCAAGTTCTGGAAGGGAATTTGGATGCAGGAGGAGGTGGAGAAGGGGATGCCGGCTCGGGGAGGGGGCTCCAGGCAGGGAAGTGTTGGGGCAGGTGGAGGGTTGGGGTGTTGAGCAAGCCACAGGCTGGTGGATGTGAGGGTGCAAGACTTTGGGTTGGGGTGTGTGAGGGGCACAGGGAAGGGAGGGTGGGAGTATTATGTCAACCAAAATGTTTCAGCGTTGTCTTTATTTATGAGAGGGGCGGGGAACCTGTTTTGAGTCAGGGGGTCACTGACCCACAGAAAAATCAGTCGGGGCCACACAAGTGAGATGCAAAGAAACAATCTTTCCAAGCCCCCCGAAGCCTCACTAATGTGGACCCAACTGAGACACCTCACTCCCCAGGCACTTCAGGCCCAAGCCAGATTAACTCTTCTGGGTTCCAGGGTTAGTGGCATTTGTGGGCCCCTCTACATTCTGAGGTGGGGTCAAAAATGAGGGATCCAGTGTGCGGGATAGGGATGCCAGTTAGTGGGATAGGGATGGGGATACAGAATCCGCGTGGAAAATAGGGTACAGGAGCAAGCTGGGGGTAGGTGTCTGGCCAGGAGGGAGGGACCAGAAGCAAGGTGCTCATGGTGCTCTGGCCAGGGGGCAGGGTGCTGATGGGAATTTGGGCAGGGGGCAGGAGCAAGGTGCTGGTGGGGGTCTGGACAGGGGCAGGGTGCTGGTGGGGGCTGGGGCAGGGTGCTGGTGGGGGCTGGAGCAGGGTGATAAGGCAAAGTGCTGGGGCAGTGTTCTGATGGGGGCTGAGGCAGGGTGCTGAGGCAGGGTGCTAGTGGGGATTGGGACAGGGTGCTAAGGCAGGGTGCTGGTGGGTGCTGGGGCAGATGACAGGGACAGGGACAGCTCAGGCCAGTACCTGGGGATCCTGCAGCTGCGGCCAGGTCCAGAAAGTGCATGGGCTGTGCTCCCCCTTCCCCCAAACAGCTGGTGTGATACCTAAAATGCTGGTCCATTGCACGCCAGGGGCTTCCCTTCCCCTGCTGCCAGTATTATGTTGTTAGCCCATATTTAGCTTGTGATCCACCATAACCCAGATCTTTTTCTGCAGGCTGATGGAACATCAGTATAAACTGTTATAGTCTATTATATTCCTGCAAGGCTATGTTGATGCCTCACATACTAGAGAAACTGCAATAGGGAAGGAAGTTTATAGCAAAGCTGTTTAGAAACAGTCTTTCTTTTCTGAAAAAAATTGAATTATTAATAAGAACAATAGGTCAACAATTTAAAAATGTTCTAGGTGATAAAAACTGAAAAAGCCCATTTGGGGAGAATTGAAACAGATTTTTTTGTCTTACTCCCTGGAATATTCAGCTACCTCAGGCACGCAGTTCTCTGGATTGGCTGAACCCCTAGACAGCTGTAAGCCTGAGGAGCCAACCTGGAGAGCCAGCTGTCCAGCAATCACAGCAAGTCTGGCTTTCATGGAGCCCAGAAACTCAGGGAGCCCTGGCTCCAAATCAGCCCATTAGACAGGCTGTTGAGAAGTCAGAGTGCCTAGGATCTCCTGCAACCTGTCCGGCAGGCTGCCAAGGATCCAGGCAAATCCTGAAGGCTATTGGGAAAGTGGGAAGGAAATCAGTGATTTTGTCACATGCCTGGGGGACATTTTAATTTTGAGAAATTGGCATTTTCCAACAGGAAAAAAAAAACATTTGAAAATTTCCAACCAGCTCTACTTAGAACATATAGAAGTACAATGTGATTTAGATTCCTATGCAGAAGAATTCCTCTCACCCCTCTCAACCCCCACTATGGGCTTCCCATATCATTATTTCAGGTACATAGGAGCAAAGTGGAGCTACTTGCCTGCTTATTGCCTTCCCTGGAAGATTAGAGGGGAAGTTGGAATGGCAGGCAATGAACATAACTTTCCTCCAAACTCCTTATCCATTGGCCATTGGAGCTGCAGCAGCATGCTGTGTGCTTGATAATGTGTTGCCACTTTAGGACTAACAAAATTACTACCCTATCCTTCCTCCCATCCCTGGAACAAAGAGGAACCAGGAAGAACTGCTATGTAGAGAGATACATAGATAGAATGCCTCCCAGAATTACTCATAAAGTCAAGCACTGTGCACTAACATATTCTCAGGGCTGTAGTAAAGTCAAAATCCTAGAAGATAATTTGGTACTATATGAAAAGATAGAATATGCAGAACACAGTAAGCACTACCAAAGATACTTTTGAAATGAGAAGCATTATATTGTCTCCAAAGGAGGCAGCCTTAGGGATAGACAATACCAAAGTAGGGCATGCAAAGCTTCTAAAAATATTATTTCTACCAGGGAAATATAACTACAGTAAAATCTTGGATGTCTTAGTCTCCTTTGTATTAAAAAGTTCTGATTAAGTAGCATATGGCATGTGCTGGAAACTGAGCTTTGTACTTTTTCTCTTCAAAACAGATGTTTAAGTAATATGGCAGAGCATCCTC
This sequence comes from Rafetus swinhoei, assembly GCA_019425775.1. Taxonomy (NCBI): domain Eukaryota; kingdom Metazoa; phylum Chordata; order Testudines; family Trionychidae; genus Rafetus; species Rafetus swinhoei. The sequence continues at coordinate 179,068,514 of CM033437.1, read as the reverse complement.
AAGCTTTTCAGAAGTAGAGGATAGGAAGGAAGATGGACAAATTAAACTGGAATTGAACCAATATTGATTTGTTTTTTTCACAGACAGTAAAAAATAATTCTTAAATGGCAAGAGTGAATATTGTGCAATGGAAAATTCCTTCGCTTAATAAATCAAAAGACAATGACAATGCAGCCTATGACAATACAAGGTAGTATTTATTTTATTGTTAACACCAGATTGGACTAAGTTTACTCAAAACGAGTAGGAACTTACCTTTTGCAGCTATTTCTACTGAAATCAGTGTAGCTTCTAATATTTTTAGAAGATTGTGTTACAAGTTGAACCTCTGTAATCCAGAACTCTCTGGTCTGGAAACATCCATCATCCAGAATGATTTTAGTTAGCTGGATGTCCATTTTTCGTGGGTGTGACCAAGTTTCCCAGGTCCCATAAAGTCTGTTCACAGCCATCAGTCCTAACTCTCAGGGTATGTCTACACTACAGAGTTTTGTCAGAAAAATGGCCGTAAGGCCATTGGACTTGCATTGGACTTGCATTGATTAAGTCTCTGCCCTTTGCACACACTGCCCATCACTACTACCAATTGGATGGTTTAGTGAGGTCCTCAGATTGGCCCTGCTGGGGTCAGTCGCAACCCTGGTGGAGTGCCAAGAAGATAGTCGAACTTGACTATCTAGAGCAAGTAAAAGTCATAACAAGGTTTCCGTAGGTGAACCTGCGGAAGGATCATTAACAGGGTCGCACACGGCTGGCTTGGGTCACTCCTGGTGGTGCCTGCCAGGGAGGAGGGGCGGGAGGGCCCTCCCACCACCTGCCACGGCTGGAAGCAGACTAGCCACAAGGGCGCAGGCACGTCCTAGACACACCGAGAAGAGCCGCACTCAGCACATGGGCATGCCTGCACATGCGAGACACCACCCACTCCTGCAGACAGCACTGTGAGCCACAGGTGTGTGTGCAGACCCCAGGGAGGGCCAGGCTGCTCCTGGCTCCTCTCCCCATGAGGGGATCCCACTGTGTCTGGACACTTCCCTTGCCTGCTTGTCCATGGACCCGGGGAGTGGAGGGGGAAGTAGGCAGTATGGTCCCCTGGGCACCTCAGGGCCCCTGTGAGGCAGGGCCTGCTGTGCAGGTCACACATGGTCTTGCTGCTGGGACATCCCCCTCCTCTGGCCTGAAGACTGTTGGTCACTACTCACAGAGGAGGGCATGGCCTCACAGACAGTGTCTTCATGGATGACTGACTGCCTCTCCCTCTTTGTGTTCTTCACAGTCGGACCAATTGGGCCTGAGGGGTGAGCCACACCACCCCAGACACCCGTCAGAGCCTGGGGTACCTGCAAGCACGCCAAAATCCAGGAAAACCTGATGCGGCAGCATGTCAGAATTCTGTGCAACATGTAGTAGACCCTGGCACAGAAAATCCAAGAGGATGCAGAGTGGTGGAACTGCACATGGGACCAGCTCATGCAGCAGTGCGATACCATGTGTGTCATCATGTGCGACATGATGGCACACCCACCTGCTGTTGCTGCTCCTGCCTACCACCCTCCTACCCCCCTGCTATGCCCCTGCTCCTTCCCATGTGATTCCCATGCCCCCTCCCCACATGATGCCTATGTCCCCTCACCCTGTCCCCCTGCCATCTCTGACCCCGCTCCAGCCCTCCCCGTCCGCCCTCCTGTGGTCCCCGGAACCACTCAACCCCAAGTCTGACGAGGTCCCCGCACCAGGGGTGGCATATCCAGCCACCCCATGCCACTCTGAGCCCCCCTTCCTCTGCAGGTTATGAGCCCATCTCCCCCTTCCCGGTTATGAGCCCCCCTTCCCCTCCCCAGCTTTATTTAATGAAAGATCAATACAGAGTTCATTTTGTTGGAACCCAAACAGGTGTTTTTATTGAGAGGTCAGGAATGGGGCAAAGGGAAGGGTTGTGGTGGGGAAGTAATAGGGCAGCAAGCCGGAGGCCCTTATTGGAGAGGCCCTGGGAAGAGTTACTGGGGTCCTTGAGAGAAACTCCCTCAGGTCCTCCTGGATGCGCACCCTGGCCTGATGAGCCTGGCGGATGGTAGCTGTCTGCAGCTGCTAGAAAGCTTACCCCTCGCAGCTGGTGTCTGCCCTCCACCTTGGGAGGAAGGCCTCCCCCATTCTCTCCACAGTGTTGTGGAGGACACAACATGGCATGACCACCTTGGGGATGTTGTGCTCCCCCACATCGAGGCGGGTCAGGAGGCACCTGAAACGTGCCTTGAGGTGGCCAAAGGTGCACTCAACCTGCATTCTGGCCAGTTCAGGAGGGCATTAAATTGGTCCCTGCTGGGGTCCAGGTGTCCAATATAAGGCTTCATGAGCCACAGCATGAGCGGGATAGGCCACGTCCACAATGCACAGTGGCATCTGCATGTCCCCAATGGCAAATTCATGGCAGTTGAAGAATGTGCCCGCCTCCAGTTTCCCGTGCAGTCTAGAGTTCCAAAAGATGCAGGCATCTTGTGCCCTGCCTGACCATCCGACAAAAATGTTTGAGAACTGTCCATGCTGGTTGACCAGGGCCTGCAGCACCATCAAGAAGTAGCCCTTCCTATTAACATACTGGGCCACTTGATGCTCAGGTGTGTGGATCAGTCTGTGGGTCCCATCTATGGCTCCACCGCAGTTTGGGAACCCCAAGGCAGCAAATCCAGCCACGATTGGGTCCAGGTTTCCAGGCAGATGACCCTCCGCAGCAGGATCCAGTTGATGGCCCTCACAACCTGCAGAAGGAGACAAACAAACACACAAACCAGAGAATGAGAGAGGGAGTGCCTGAGCCTTTGGAAGCTGCCCACCCCCTCCCACTCCCTCCACCCCCAAACACACCAGGATCCACCCCCTATGAGGCCGCCCTCCCAACAGCAGGCCTCTGTGAGGGTGGGATGGCACAACCCCCTGGGGACAGGGTTTCTCCTCACCACTCCACCTCCTCCAGCCCCCAATCCCCCCTTTCCAGAGGATCCCCCTTTTCCAGGAGCCCCCCCCCCAGGACTGCAGCTCCAGAGTGCCTTACCTCCATGAGGAGGGCCCTGATGGTGGACTTCCCCACGCCAAACTGGTTGTTTACCAACTGGTAGCTGTATGGGGTGGCGAGCTTCCAGAGGGCTATTGCAACCCACTTCTTCAGGGGGATGGCGGGCCACAGGTGGGTGTTGCATTTCTGGAGGGCGAGGGTGATCCACCACATAGCTCTAAAAAGGTGGCCTTCCACACGCGGAAATTTTGGAGCCACTGCTGAGCGTCCCTCTGCTCCATGACCAGCTGGTCCCACCAGTCCGAACTAGTGTAAAGCTTCCAAAGATGCCTCTCTACTTTTGGTGCAGCTGCCAGAGTGTAGCTCCCACACCCAGGGAGAGGGTCCAAAGAATGATCTCCGGGTCGAGCTCGGTCAGGACCAGGAAGGCAGCTGGCACAAAGTGCTGTAGAAACTGCAGCATGGCGATGTGGGGCCATCACATGCTCCGGGGTAGCTCTTGCTCCATGGCACAAAGGAAAAAACTGTGGCATCCAAAAAAGCTGGGCAATCACAGGCCGCACTACCAAAGCTTTGTTGTCCCTCGAATAGGTAGCAAGCACGCAGCAGAAGCAGAGAAACGGCTGTCCAAGGGGGTCCCTTTAAGCACATGTCTCTGCAAGTCTCCAACACCAGCACTCGGAAGCAAATGGTGACCTAAAGCCCTGGCTGAAGTGTTTCCGGGTGGCCTTTTATGCGAGAGAGCATCCAATCAGTTTGGACGCTCTCTTTCGAAAAAGCAGATCGCTTTTTCGATGTGCTTTTGCATGTGGATGCTCTCTTTCTAAAGAAGCTTGCAGTCTAGCCTCATGGTTCTTTGCTGTTATTTAGCTCTAATTTACTCCTAACTGTCCTCTAACAGCCCAGTAAGCAGTGGAAGTGTTGGTAATGCTGCTAGACAACATTGACCTCCAGAGGTCTGGAAAATTCTCAGGTTTGGAACCAGTCAGGTCCCGAGGCTGCCAGATTAGAGAGGTTCAACCTGTATAAGGTGCAACTCTATACCAATTAAATTAATAGAAGTTTTGTCACTGACTTCAATGACACAAGATCAGGCCCTTAATAACCAACCTATGTAAGGGGTACTACATTTGCAGCAGCACATCTCAAAACCCCAGCACCTTGCTGTCCAATCTTTCCATTAACAACACTTTCTACAGTGACTAAACCAAGCTGGTTGGTGCATTGAGGATGTATTTTTGGCAAAAATCAATGTTTACCTACAACATTCAATTTTGTAGAAACCACATTTTCTCTCAATTTTTTCAATGAGCTTTAATAAATGAAAATAGAACAATAAAATCCTGCCTCTCCTATATAACACTCCACGTAAGGTTTATAGACGGTATCCTTTTTGTTATGCAGTAGTTGTATTTATATGTTTTATTTTCTATTTTATGTGGTAGGCTATAAATACAGCCATAGGAATTCCTATTTTTCTTATTTTAAGAAGGAAGGCTTCATATGACACTAGTTATAAATGATCCATTAACCTTTTTCTTTATTGGTCTCTATTTTACTTCTGAGAAATCATTAAGAAATGTCCAGGTAGAGCCAGAAAAAAATTACTACAGTAGTACAATATGACTGTGGTTACTGTCAACTATTAATGTAATAATTACAACTCTCCTTAGGGCTAAAAAATCCCACTATTAAAGTATCAAACATCTCAGTGATTTGTTTAGTTAATCAGAATGTTGAACCCTGGTATGTGATGCATCATTCATCTACCAAAAGACATTGCTTCAGGACACACGCTGGTGTATTAATTCCAATTAAAAATCATGGTACATGCTAGAAAGCAGACACATCTGCAATCTGAGGACAAGCTGGATAAAGGTATCATTGGGTTATATGCATAAAATTAAACATTGAGATTTTTATTTTAATTTTGTGGCTGGATTTTTTAAGTGACTAGAACTATACAGCTATACTGATTCCTGTCATTTCAGTGGATTTGTGGCATCTCTTCTCATGTATGCTCTAGGTGTATTTTTTATCTTTATTTTGTTCAGCATGCCAGTTTTGCCATACAACTAAACCAGGACCAAAAAAGGAGACTGGAAAAGTAGTGTTTAGTCTTTGCATCTCCCCAGTTCAACTCCCTCTCCTCCAGGTACTTGAGAAGATTCAGGTTTGCTCTGTGTGTGTGTATCTGCCCATGGTACCCAATGGCCATTCCAGGACCCAGGTATAACTGAGGAGAGAGCTCTTCCCTTGCCTCTTATTGCCTTGTCACACCTATTACATATCCCTTACAAAAACACCAGCCCTAAACCAGATGGAGTTTTCTCCTCACCTATCTAGTTAAGCTCATCTTATGCCTTTCACATCACTGGACTGACACCACAGCAGGACCAAGAAATTTATTTGTGGTCTATAAATATACAAATACGCACTAATGGGAGAATATCAAATGTATTCACCAAATTCAGGTGGAGGAAGTCCACCCTTTCTCCATCTAACAGACCCTCTGTCTGTCCCTGCCCTGATAATCATCTATTAAAACAGTTGCCTTCTTGCAACAACAAACAGGTAGCCTTGGCTCTGCTGGGCTACATCTAGACTACATCCCTCTGTCGACAGAGGGATGTAAATGAGGCACTTTGAAAGTGCAAATGAAGCAGGGATTTAAATATCCTGCGCTTCATTTGCATAATCTCATTATGGTGCTCTTTCAAACAAATGCCATTTTCAAAGTAAAACTGCGGTCTAGAGGTGGTTCTTTCGAAAATGAGGCACTTTTTCGAAAGATCCTGTAAACCTCATTTATGCGGTTTTACTTTAGAAATGGCACTTGTTCAAAAGAGCGCCATGATGCGATGATGCAAATGAAGTGCAGGATATTTAAATTCTCGCTTCATTTGCACTTTCAAAGTGCCTCATTTACATCCCTCTGCCGACAGAGGGATGTAGTCTAAAAGTAGCCCTGGTGTTTTTGGTCAGTTACTACCATCTTCTATTGTACATTCTACCACTACTCCCCTAAAACCTTGTGGGAAGCTATGGGATGTGATAAGCAGCTGTCTCCCTAAACTATTTCAAGTAGGACTCTTGAACTGCACAGAAGATGGAAACAGCACAGTTCTAGGGTACTGAACTGGGCATCAGATTAGCTGGGCTCTTTTCTTTGATCAGCTTCAGGACCTTGGCCAACTAGCTTCCTTTCTCTGTACTTCCATTTCCCCTCCCACCATTTGCCCTGTTTATTTAGACAGTAAGATCTTTGGGGAAGAGACTCTGTTCAGAGCCTTGTACAGACAGCCTATCACATGGTGCTGTGCTCACTGCTAGGGGCACCTTCTTCTTGCCATGTTTGGGGATTAGATGTGTCTGGCTGACACCCCTTCTTGCCATTGCATTGTCAACTCTCTGAGTCTCACACTTCTGAGATTCAACTGCTCCTGATTTGTGGCTTGGCCCTCCAGCCAGGTCAATGTGGTTTTCCCCTCCCAAGAAAGTCGTATGCATCAAATTTACTAAGGACTCCCTGTCCCCAGTAGTTTTCTCTTTCACAGCTGCTTATACCTGGGTAGCTTCCTACCTTTCCTTCTTTCACCCTGAGAGTGACTGCAGCTGCTTTCTGCTGTCAGGCGCCAGGCTTTATACAGGCACATCCTGTTTCTATTCAGCAGATCCTCATCTCTAATTAATCTTTTTAATAAAAATACTCATGACTAAACTGTAACCTTAGCTGTTGCCTGCACACCAACTGGGGGCAATCCTCAAAGATGGGAGAGTGGCACAAGAATGAAAACTGTAGCTTCCAACTCACTTCTCTCCCCCCATCTCTGTTTGTGGCAAACACCATGCTAAAAAAACAAAGAAAGCATCTGGAAACAGGGGAAGAGTAGTTCTGGTGCTCGGTGGAAGGCTTTTCACTAGTACAGACTACTGTAGCATATGGAGATTCAAAACTTTCATAGGCAATGGGTTATATGGTTCATAGTGCCCCAGCACCAGGAATATTCCCAGCCCAGGGCTGAGCTCCATCAAAACTCACCATGTACTCTGCATCCCCCAGCGCTGTTGCCCCATGATGCCCCTCTTGCTCTCTCTATGCTTCCCCTGATGCCATCTCCCACCCCAGGGTGAGTTAAAAGGCCCATGGGGAGGGGAAGGATGGGTGGGTTCCACCACCAGCAGCACATCAGTGCACAGCACAGAGACCCCACTACACCCTCCCTGGCCACAGGGATGCAATATGCTGGCAGCCGTAGGCAGAGAGTGTCCTCACTTTCCTAGGAGCCAATGTCAGGGGGGTGCCTCCAGGTAATTTTGGCACCCACATCCACTCCTCTCACACCCTTTGTGCATGCCACTACCTCCAGAGCCTAAACCCTCTTCTCCCACCCCCATCCTACCCCCAAACTCTCTCCTCCTCTCCAGTGCCCAAACTCCCTACCTGAGCCAACATTCCTCCTCCACCCAAACTCCCTCTCAGAGCCTTCGGGATGTGGGAAGGGGGTGGAATTTGGGTGGTGGAGGGGCGCAGGCTTTAGGCATTCTGGGCACCTGCTACCCTTGAAAACTTTTGATTTTTAACAAATAAACTAGTAGCACCTTAAAGACTAACAAAACATGTAGATGATTCTGGACTTCTAATACTCCAGTCATCTGAAGAAGTGGGTTGCGCCCACAAAAGCTCATGATACTATCTACATGTTTTGTTAGTCTTTAAGGTGCTCCTAGACTATTTGGGGTTTTTTTTTTTTAAGTTTTTCCTGTTACAGACTAGCTCTGCTACTCCTCTGAAGCTTTTGATTTCAGTTCACTTAGCTTGTTAAATTAAAGTAGCTTGTTTTATCCTTTTCTGGGGGTGACAATCCTAAATTTTATGCTTCATTATTTTTAAACACTTACAACCTATAACTGTGGCTAATACATTTACTGTTTTAGCTTAAGTAATGTGTTTGTGTTGAAGTGTGTGGGGAAACTCCATTTGAGATAACAAGGCTTGTGTGTATCATTTTCCTTTGATAAAATGAGAGTTTCTATGAACTTGTATTGTTCAGGAGGGTACTGAGCAGTACAAAATGTACATTTTGGGGGAGAAACCTGGAACTAAGAATTTGTGGGGTTTCACCTGTACATAGGTGAAGAATGACTGGTCAGAGCATTCATGTAACACAGCTGGGACTGATTTTGCTTGCTGAAGGCTGTGTGAACAGGCCAGGAGTGGATGTTATGACAGCAAAGAAGTGTGAAAGCTACCCCAGGCTACAGAATTAAGGGGACACAGCTGTTCAACAGTCCAGATAGCACCCGGGGTAACTTTTCCTGCATGGCAACACAAGTAATGTGGCATGCCCAGACATTTCTTCGCAAGCTTTTGCTCCTAAATATCTCAGAGAGGAGTCATAAAATGCAGCTGTGCTGTCTGAGGAGTCACAATAGCTGCTTCTAATCTAACATGTTTTGGCTCAGCTAATGACAGAACTAGAGCCAATACAATATGTTCAATCATTATTAATCCACCATCTCAAAACTGAAAACTGCCATGTGAAAATTTTTAGTGATAAAACACAAACGCTAACATGCAAGAGTCTTAAAAGTCAATTTGATGCAGTGGACATTTTAAAAACCTGAAATCTAGCAAATTGAACATTTCAGCAAGATCTTGGGCAGTGTGTCTACATCTTTACAGCACCAGGAACTCATAATATGTGTGCATCAGGCAAACCGGGACACTTTAATGGCAAGGCATAAAGCAGGTTGAGCACTATGAAGGTGTGTCTAGATTACAGGGTTTTTTCGAAAAAAGTGGCCTTTTTTTGAAAAAACTTCTCCTGTGCTAGACTGCTGCCTCATTCTTTTGAAAGTAAATCAAAAGAATGCGGCAGTTTTTTCAACCGTGGAAAACCTGATTTTACGAGGCATAACACCTTTTTTCAAAAGTGCTCTTTCGAAAAAAGGTGCTATTTAATGAAAACTGTGCTTTTTCGAAAGAGAGCATCCAGACTGCCTGGACATGACAATTAGGCTAAAAGAAATAGCACATAATGTGTAACATTAACTCTTTAATAAAATTTATAGTTAATATGTGAGCTCATGTGAGGGCTCAATAATCATTAATAGATACACTATGCTACCATTAGTTTATAACTCAGCTTGTTCACTTCACATTATATACAGTGGAATTCTTTGCTCCAAATGCTCCACACATTCTATTAAAGCAAAATGATGAAATATTTTGAACATATAAGAGGAAACATACTGTAATATCAACTATGCTTTCCATGAAACTTTTCAAAGTTCCACAAGATCATGAACAACGTATATATAATGATATGAGCATGGGCCAATATTTTCAAATTTTGCTGCTTAAATTGGGCATTAGGCCTTAGGGTTTCAAAAACATGACTCCAAACATATGCTCCATAATATCCATGCAGGCACCTAAGAAAAGGTATCATGATATTCAAAAACTATATAGGCACTAAATAGCTTCTATTGATTTCAGATTACATTGACTTTTTAAAGTTCTATGCACTTTTTGAAGTATGTCCATATGATTTTAGGATCCTAACATCAGACTCCTATTTTTGAAAATAAATGGATCAAATCATTATTTGAGTACTTAAATCTAAATGGCCTGATTTTCAGAGGGGCTGGACACTGACTTACTACCCTAGAAGTTAGAGAAGTCTATGCATTTAGCATAGGCTAGCATTTAGCATAGGCTAGCATTTAGAAAGATTAGGCCAGTTATTTAGAGGCTTAGTTGTAGATGGTGGTACCTGAATTTAAGCACCCACATTTGAAAATGCTTGTCTTCGATCACAAAAAATGATAAAAGTTTCCAGAAATGCTATTAACTTCTTGCATGAACAATCGGCAATAAGACCAAAAATACATAAAAATGTATCTTTAGAATTTTAATTTATGAAGGACAATATATGGTACTTTTATAACAAATAAGATTGCAAGGCCTATTTCCTTAGAAAAAGGTGAGGCATGCTGTTGACTTCCCATTATACAGTTATAACATTATCTTTCAATTCTATGTCATAAAGAATTTATGTGGGACATTAATCATGCAAGACTGTTAAATTGTTATCTCATTTCAATGATAATTGTTTACTGCTACAATTGGTTCATTCTTTGTTCCAACAGTTGAACTGTGACTAAAATGTATCCCCAACCTAAGGATGGCACAAATGACTAACTTCTTCTGTAGGGAAGCAGCAATGAGACAGATGAAGTCTCTGTATAATGCAACCACTGAGGGAGAAAGAGAAGCAGTAGCCATGAGAAAAGACACTTCCCAAGTATGGAAGCAAAATAATTTTATGAGATCAGTGTATTAATAACATGTCTGGTCTCTTTCCCCAAGTAAAATGAAAAAGAGGTCATGCTTCTTTTCATTTTACAATGGCGTAAAAACAACATGGCAAGTAAGATGAAATAAAACTAAACTATGATATACTTTGCAGTTAAGTCAAAATGCAAACAATATGATATAACATGGAACATTGACAAAAACAACTGCTGGTTCAAAAAAACCCCACAACTCAGCTAATCAGAATTATGCTGTACAATGCAAACGATTTGTCACCTGCTTTTAGACTTCCCTATTGACTTCTGAATGGAATAAGAATGGAATCAATTTAAAGCAATCCTTTAATCCCAAGGGTGCCATAACTAATGTCGCTGTCTGTTACTGCTTTCTAAATGGAACCCAACTATATATTTTTTCTGTAGCAAAGTATCTACTTTATGAGCATAATAAATATCCATAGCCTTTTAATGACAACTTTAGCTGTGGCCATTATGGTGCATTTTAAGTGCTTAAAAACACTAATGGGAGCTATACAGTGTTAATTGTATTCAAGATATGAGTGCTGTACACAAGAACTACTGTAAAATTATGTAAAACATTTCAGCTAATCCTAATTATAGTCTGTGTGGAAGAGATAACAGAAACCAAGTGCCCCTTCTACAGAATGTTACTAAAATAGCTGAGAATGAATGGGCAAGATGGTTGGAAAACCACTGGAAGCATCTTTTACCACAGGATTTTATCCTATAAATCCTTCCTCACATGAGTAATCTCATTTGCTACAATGAAACTACTTGCACATGTAAGTATAATGCAGAACTTGGTGCTCAGGTCCTGTTCCTGCAATGAGCAATGTACACCTGAACCCTCGTGATGCCCCATTGAAACCAATGTGGTTCTCAGAGCCATCCTATCCATAGGATGGTTCAGGGCAGCTGTCCCAAGTCCTGCACCTCCATGGCAGTAGCCTCAAACATCCTGTGGATGGGTTCCAGGGATGCCCAGGGGATTATCTGGAAGCCTGGTGTGGGGCAGTAGCATGGGTCAGCCCTGCCCCCCCTTCACTGCAGTACTCACTGGGAACTACAGTGACTCAGCAGCCTGCTCCACTGTACGTCACTGCTCTTTCCCAGCCTGCTTCACTGCAACAGCGGAAAGCAAAGTGTTCCAGCCCCAGAAGAGAGGGTGGTGAGGTGGAGCAGAGAGGAGTGGGCTAGGGTTCAGGTTAGGGTTCCAGCTTCTGCCACCATGGTGAGTGCAGGAGGAAAACCCCTACTGCCACTCTGCATTAGATCCCTCAGTAATCCACTGGCTTGCATTGCTTGGGGGGAGTGGCTTTGGTAGTGGAGGGGATGGAAGTGGGGGTAGGGCTTGGGGAAGGGGTGTGGTAGAGCCTGCAGCAGGGGGAGTGCCCTGGGCATTGAGGGTGTGTGGGGGGGTTACCTCAGGTCCCCTTAGGTGTTTCTATAGGGGCCACAGAAGTTCATTCACTTGAAGGATTGGGCCTTGGTGGGGTTGTGTGAATAACGTATTGCTCTGCATTTTGAGGTACAGGAGAGGGCAAGTAGGAGCTGTCAATACTAAAGAGTGCTCAACCCTTTTCAACTATTAAGTCACCTGCTTGGGGTGTGTGTGTGTGTGCACTAGGAGTGTGAGAGCCAGCTGGGCCCGGGAGAACTGGTCACAGATGTTATGATGGTGAAACATTACCAATGATTTTCAAAGGAATTTAGGAAGGATACAAGGAACAAAATGTTGATTCCTTCTGATCTTTTGACTTGGAAAAGGTAAGTACAAATAATTAGCATCCCTTTGCCTAATTATCTCTGACTGGTGCTTCCAGCTTAAATGTCACTCAAGTTAAAATCCTAGGTGGTGCTGCTTGCCCTTGGTTCTTCTGCTTTTCAGGCATCAGTTGAAAAGCTCTGCTTCACGGCACATCCACCTGCTCACTCTCTCTCCCCACCTCTGTTTCTTTTGCATACTTTCATTGACTTGCTTGCCCTGCCCTTCCCTTCCCATCCCATACCTCGCAGTGGTCTGTGCAGTCTCCTCTCACTAGTCTCCTATTTGATTGTTTCTCTCTTTCCCTGCTCCAGATGCCAACTTCCAACTGTCTTCCTGCCTCTCTTGAACTGTCCTTCAGCCCCAGACAATGTTCTACTATGATTTAAATATAATGGCTTCACACATTTGCAGTGTAAAGGCTTATATCATATGGGGGCTATAATGGGAGAGATAGCTCAGTGGTTTGAGCATTGGCCTGCTAAACCCAGGGTTGTGAGTTCAATCCTTGCAGAGGCCATTTGGGGCAAAAATGTGGATGGTACTTGGTCCTGCTGTGAAAGCAGGGGACTAGACTCAATGACCTTTCAAGGTCCCTTCCAGTTCTAGGAGATAGGCAATCTCTATTAATTTAATTGCAGCCATCAACTTTGTTACCTATCAATATATGGCCAATCCTAAAATTCTATATCCAAATGGAATGATAAAGTAACCTCTAGTTAAACTAGCGTAGAAATCAGGAGGCAGGATTCTCAATGGCATAGTCTTTATTACTGAAATTACAAAGTAACTAGAGGATTTACCTAGGTCCTTGTGGGGAGCTCAGGCTAGGGGGTGGGTATGCAGCAGTCAGAGCGGAGGGCTGTTAAATATTTGTGGAGAATCTGGGACTGGGCTAACTGGTTTCCCTGGTGGCTCCTCAATGGGGAATGTGGAGTGGGGGCAGGGCTGGGATGCCTGTCATCTCCCGCATCTCCTTGTGCGGGGCGGGGGACAGGGAGGCAGGCCAAGTTTGTTCTCCACTCTGTATCTCCTTGAAGGGAGGAGACTGGGGCCAGGCAACGGTTTTTGATCCTCCCAGTGCCTCCTGCGAGGAACATGGCTGCATTTCCTGGCCCCATGGGTGGTCCTGGGGGGGAGATGTAGGGGTGGGACCAGTGGCCGACAGAGCTTCCCCCCATTTGGCGCTCTGGCTGGGGATAGAGGTTTGGAGCGGGAGGCCACTTACATGATCCAGTGGCTGGCAACATTGCAAGCCCTGTTCTCAGCTGGCCACTGTCTTGCTGGTGCATCTGCCCCCTTGTGGTCACTCTGCAGTATAGCTATCCCTGCATTTGCTGCCTCCTTGTGGTCACTTTGCAGTATAGCTGTCTCTGCTTTTCCATGTAATGAGCAACAATCAGAATCCATGCACACCCCTTTTTCCTGACACTACCAGTCCCTGACCTTGCTTTAAGTTAGGATAAGAAGAAGCTACATACCAAATTCAGTGATCCTAGCTCTTAGTGCACATCTAGACTTGCTTTCACTTTCAAAAGAAGCTATGCAAATTCAGTGCAAATTTGCATATCTTCGTCCAATGGCTTTTTCAAAAGAGATTCTTTCAAAAAAGAAAGTCGTCTATAGATGCAGTTCTTTCGAGAAAGAAACCCCTTTTTTGAAAGAATCATTCTTTCTAAAAAAAATGAGGTTTATACTGTTCTTTTGAAAAGGGTTTTTTCTCAAAAGAACCACATCTAGACTACTTACCTCTTTCGAAAAAGCAATCGGAAGAAGATATGCAAATTTGCACCAAATTTGCATATTTTCTTTCGAAAATGAAAGGAAGTCTAGACATGCCCTTACTGTTTAGGACTCATGGACAGACAGACAGAAGCACATTTCTAAAATATATACCTAGGTAGATAGGATGTGATGGTATAAAGGCTGTTTGGTAACATTACACTTAGATACTTGAAACATTTAGTTATTAATATTCTTTAAAGTTTGCATAAGATGTGGGATCCTGGCCCTGGACTTATTTCAACAGATCACAAACCAGTTAAGTTCACATAACTAATCACAATCAAATGTAAAACATAAATAAAGCCATCCCCATTATGATTAAATCCCGTGCTAACAAGTCTAGATAGTTATAAAGCCATTTAAATCCATGGCAAAAATATATGCCATTGTTGGTAAAAATTAATAAACATCATTTCCACCAAGGATTGGCTAAGTCTGACATTTAAGAACAAATAATCTAGCCTCCATGCATAAATTAAAAATTGACCCTCTTTAGGAATGCTTTCAATATATGACGCAATTGAAATACAAAAAAAAAGTGCCTGGTAAAAACATCATTTAAATACACTTCCTGTTATTATTTATTTTTCCCTAAGTCCAAAGTTTCATATATATACCCAGGTCTCGACAAACTATAGAATCTACTCACCCGTGGCGAGTAGATTTCAGCCGCGCGCCCCATTTACCAGTGGCGCGCACATGCGCAATGCGGCTCTTGCTCATGAGCAGTGCGGGGCTGGCGAGCGGCTTTCACCGCTGTTTGTCAAGCCCTGTATATATCGATGTTAGTCTATCTTAAAAACTTCAGTACTTGTCATTTAAGTAGCAAGAACACAAAGCTTCTCTGAGAATATCCCAATCTCCTTAGGGATAAAACACTTTGATCAGCACCTCCGGCTCTTTTCCCTAGTCCCAGCAGTTAGCAAATGAACTATATGTCCAACTGAATTGAATATTGCTTAATTACTATTAGCAGGAAGCAAACAGCTCTGTTACATTATCATTCAAATATCTTTTTTATAAGGTCTCCTTTTGCATCAGATCATTGCTTGGCCTGTCTCTTGTTTGCTATTTCCATAACTCAGTTTTAAATTCTACCTTGGGTACAGCCACTTAATCTCATTATTTTTGCCACAGGTTCTCTAAGGCAAGCAGTAGTTGCCTTAGATAACCTATGTGTTCATCTGTGTGATGAACTAGGCCCATGCCAGGCTAATGACAAAGAAATCCCTCCATTGTGGAACTAACTCAACTTTGTTATTTTGTTACAAGGTCAGATGTGAATGTCACAATCGAGACCAGTGTATTTTCTAGAACTTTATCCATGTTATTTTTTTTCTTAAAATTTCCAGCACTTGCTAGAACTGGTGCAAGGAACCATAGGCGTGCCAGTGTAAAACAGGCACAAATGCTGCTGGCATTTATACACCACCTAAATGCATCAGGGAGTCACTAGCTACTTGTTCATGTCAATGCAATGCTTCTCCCATTGCAACAACAGATGGGGCTACATGAGTAATAAGAACAGTGGGAAATTTTAATGGAAAAATGCTAGTACAGACAAAGTGATGCAGGTTAGGCAGGGCCTATGTGAACTATCATATATGCTGTGCTAGCACCTGGAGGCCCCAGTTAGGGCCCCTATTTGTACATATACAAAACATAAAGACAGACCCTGCCCAGAATGTTCATATGCTAACTGCAACAGGTAGATACATGGGCTAGTGGAAACATTGAGGGGCATGTGGGAAAAGCAAACTACCTGCGCTACTTCCATTCTCTCCTAAACCCATCCCAAATTCCCTGGAGTTGGCCAAGTCACTCCACTTCCCTACTTCAGTAGACTGAAGGCAGAAATTCATACCAAACCAGGGAACCCAGAGTGTTAACTAGTTAAATCTTGTAAAGTATTCTGAAGATAAAAACTACTAAAATGTTATTATTTTACATAAAAGGGAAAACATTTGAATGCCCTGAATAGCGCGTATTGCATTAACCTTGATGTAAACTTAAAAAACAAGACATCTGTTTGGTAGCTAGCTACTTTTGAAATTCACATTGAGAACTGATGAGAAAAAATTCTTTGGAGCATTCTTAGAGTCAAAATAAGTCTTTTATAAACTGTAGAATTGTAACAGTTTTTTTTACCTGTGCCATCTTTACAGAACTATTTTTTTTCAAATGCACTTTTTATTTAGACATTACTGCAAAACTAATTATTTTCTCAGTAAGTAGGTTTTTAATTGACTTGGGCTATACTAGAGGAAAAGGAAATGATGCAGTTGATCTAACTTTTGATTCAACAAAATTTTGAAAGGATGTAAATAGCATCTACATAAATTTCTCTTGGCATGGAATTTACCAACTGTTTTAGTTTTTTGTTTCACCATTTCTAACATTTATACAATATTCCCAGGATTCAGACAGTGATGTGACAAGGGCTTACAGTATTCTTATAAGCATATAGGACATAGGTCCCCTCTGCCAAATGTACATTTATACAGTTCCTTATTTAAATGGAATTAATATCAATCAGACTTCAATTAAAAAGTAAAATCTGTAGTTCCATCACAGAATTCTCAATATAGAGAATAATTAGCACATAAGGTTATTTCTGTCACTTTGCTCTTTTATGTATATTAGAAATAACTCAACTATTACAGCACCATCATATTTTGCAAAAAGTGATACAGACTTTGGATGTGACAAAGATTCAGAAATGAGACAGCCGGCAAATTACCTCAGGGAGCCACAGACCCTCTTATAATATCCGTCTACCTGGGAAACACTCCAGATACCAGCATTTTCATGTCACTCATGAGTGCTGTGTAAAAGTCACAGGGCCAGATGATCTGATTTTAAATGTTGCACATCATTTCATTCAAAAGAGACAGCATCCTTCTTGGCAATATAAGTCAGTCAAAACCACAAGTGATGTGGGAAACCAAAGCCTTTCAGCTTGTGGCTCAATGAACACTTTTTATATATTATTCAGTGTAAAGCCTCCAATATTTAAATGTTATATCTTTGTATCCCTTAATATATACCAAGGGAATTCCTGCTCCCTCCCTGGGTCCAATGCTGTGGAGATGCCACAGAGCTTATTAAGTATAAAAACTATACAGTGCTCCTGAAGAGACAGTGGTTGAGAACCTAATGGGAAGGAAATATAGAGTGAAGAAGAAAATGAGAGAAAGACAGAGAGATGGTGGCGAAAACACTGGTGAGCTAGTTAAATATAACTGCAATCCACACACCTTCTGGGTGTGGTGTACTGTCCCACTTATCAGCTCTAAGACCACTTATAGGGTATGTCTACACTAGCCACCCTAGTTTGAACTAGGGTGGCTAATGTAGTCATTTGAACTTGCAAATGAAGCCCGGGATTAAAATATTCAGGGCTTTATTTGCATGTTCCCGAGCGCCGCCATTTTTAAATGCCCAGTAGTTCGAACCCCCTGCCTGCGGCTACACGCGGCACGGGCTAGGTAGTTCGAATTAAAGCTCCTAATTCGAACTACCGTTATTCCTCATTGTTTAACTTTAAACACCACATCAACAGGGTATAAGTATTTGCCTGACATTAAACTAGGTGTTGAATTATTTTATATAGTGGCACAAAAAAAGAATATGGGGAAAACAGGTATATTGCAGCTCTCATTTCTTAACACCACTTATGTCAAAACTTAAAAAACAACAAATAGTCTTGCAGCACCTTAGAGATTAACGAAGCATGTAGATGGTATCATTAGCTTTCATGGACACAACCCACTTCTTCAGGTGAGCCATTACAAAGCCATCACTCTTGTCTTATAGCAATTGACAGTAACCACTACACTAAATAAAGGCATAACGATATTGAAGAATTTTACTATAAAAACAAAGAAAGATGCTGTGGTAATGACTGAGGAATGGAAATAAGTTGTGTGGACTACAGGAATGTCCAGGAAATCTCATGCAAATGCGTAATGCATTCTGGATATAATAATTTTGTAACAGCCCCTAAAGGGCTTGTCTACATTTGCAGCTGCACCACTGTAGGGCTTAGTAAAGATGCTACTTATAGAAGAGCTTTGTTGGCTTGTGCCTCATTCCTCCCTCACGTCCTTCCACTTACCCCCCTCCCCGATGTCAAATAAAATACACATTTTTTTCATAAACACAAACTGTCTTTATTTAACAAAACTGGGGGGGGGGGAATGAAACTCTGGTGAGACTGGGGAAAGGAGGCAAGAGAGGGGAGAAGAGAGGGTGGGAGAGGGGAGACGGAAACCTGGGAGGAGGGAGCTGGAAGGGGGAAGCAAGGGGAAGAAGGGGGAGGGGAAGCTCAGGGTTCAGTGGTGGGGGTCTCACCGGACCACCTTGATTTTCATGCAAACCTGCTCCTGGGTTCGCATGTGGCCTTTAGTGGCCAGGCTGGCAGCTATCCTGCCATAGACAGCTGCATTCCTCCATCTAGTGTGGAGATCATGGATGTTGGGGGCATCCCCCCCAAACCTGAATAAGGTCCATGATCTCCGCCCTGGACCAGGAAGGCTCCCGCCTTCTCTGGGCCCTGTCAGGCTCCTGGGAGCTGGCAGACTGCTCCTGGGGAGTGGTGGAGGGCTGGCTGCCAGTGGCTTGCTGGCTCATGTTTTGGAGCCACTGGGTCAGGGGGAGTGACTGCTGGCTCTGGGCTGGCAGGCTTGGAGCTGGCACAGGCACTGTGGCCAGAGTCTACCCGTTTAAGGGCTCCAGGGATGGGGGGAAGGAGAGGAGTGTTCTTGGTTGAGGCTGAAGTGGCCACCAGGGCACCCTGGAAAGGCTGGAGGCCCCCTATTTTGAAATAAGGGTCTACACAGCACTTATTTCGATTTAGCTATTTCAAATTTGCTGTTATTCCCATAGAATGAGGTTTACCAAATTCGAAATAAGCGCTCCACTATTTCGAATTTATTTCAAAATAGTGGTTTGCCTGTGTAGACGCTATTGAAGTTAATTCAAAATAACGGCTGTATTTCGAATTAACTTTGATGTGTAGACAGTACATTAGATTGGACAGTACAGAACACCCAGAAAGTGTGTGGGTTATATCTACACTGAGGATTAGGTCCAACATGAATTTATAGCGTAAAGCCTGACTAATCCAAAATTGCTGAAGTGAAAGGAATGGCTCCCATTTACTTTAATGGCAACTGTGGATCATGATCTAAGAAAGTCTGGGCCTTGTCTATACTTACCTGGAAGGCTGAACAAAGATACCCAATTCCACCTATGTTAATTGCGTAGTTGGTGTCAACGTATCTTAATTAGACCTTTAGTGCCATCTTCTCAGCAGGAGGTTGAAGGGAGCAAACAGCTCCCATTGTTTTCCCTTACTCCTCGCAAATCGTAGAGTACCAGAATTGATGTGGGATACCCTCAGTGTTTGATTTAGTGGGTCTTTATTAGTCCCGTCAAATTGAACTCTGGAAGTTTGACTGCTGAAACATCGATCTTCCTGCAAGTGAAGATGTGGCCTCACTGTTCTGTTATCCTGGAAGATGATAATTATTGCTATCAGCTTGGACTTGGATCTAAAGACAATAGCTAAGCTGGTTAAAGCTTTTCAGTCTAAATGGAGGCAGCAAGCCCATTTTTAGTTGAAATGGTAGAAGCAACCTCTAAAGGCAATGTCCTGATCAGATACTAAGCATGCGAGCTGAGTGCCTTCACTTATTATAAATGGAAAGGGGGTTCTTTGCCAAGCTGGGAGACACTGAAAGCCAAGAAAGCCAGTTGAACATAAGGGAAGCCATCAAGAGCATAACTGGGAGAAAAAACAGAGACATAGAGCTCCTTGGAGCACAGAATTCACTGGAGAGACAGGCATGGAAATTCTTGTGACCCTAAGAATCCCTCAGTGCTAACTGGAAAGATTCACTTTGTAATCAATCATATCAAGCCTAAAATTCACTACCTAATAGCACACTGCTTTCTTAGTATTTACCCAAAGGGGACTGTGTGAGATGCCTAATGTCCATTAAGTGATGTAAGCACTATAATATTTAAGTAATAGTTAAGAAGTTGTAAGAATTGAAATACGTTATAGAAATTAGACCCCAGAAAGGTTGACAATTTGGTTTTGCTAGAGAAAGGGATGTACCTGGGTTCATATGTAAATGAAACATTGTAAAGCCAACACTAATGAGGCCCCCATTTACCTGTGAACATAAAGAGGAAAAAAAAGGTCCAAGGATATGTGAAATACAGGAGCATGGGAACTTGACTCACCTTGGAGCTAACACCCAGACAGGAAACCACAGGGAGTAACATGACTAGCAACAAAAACAATGGACTTTGAGTATTAGAAGGAGGCAAAATGACACCTCTTTAATCCTGCATTTTAGGTGGTAACTGGGCAATGTGATTATAGCTAAGGAAACAGTCTTCAGGCATCCTCAGTTGAAATGTTGCAAAAATATTTAAGTGAGAAATTGCTTTGGATAAGGTTAGCTTGTTAAAGGCATAGACTAGTAGAAGTGTGATACACACTTTCTTTTATTTGTAGCCTGTTCTCATCTCTTAAATCTTTACCATTGTTAATAAACTTGCATTTGTTTTCACCATAAATAAATTACAAAGCTGCATTTTTATACTGGAGCTGATAGTTGAATCAAACAAGTTGGAAGTTGCAAACCTGGTAATTACTGTGAGTGTCCTGTGACAGGGGCTATACCCATTAGGGGGGACTCTTCTGACACATTCACAAATTGAGATACATCAACTATTTACCTGAAAGGCAAAAGTAGGACTGGCAGAGTCTTGAGGTGCATATTGAGGGGTTCAAGGGCTGGCACACAAGGGAGCTGACACCCAGCAACCACAAGAAAGACTCCCCTCTCATTAAAGCAAGGGGCATAATACAGGCTGTGTCTAAACTACATCCCTTTCTTGAAAAGGGGATGTAAATTAGACACTTGGAAATTGCAAATGAACCCGGGATTTAAATTTCCCATGCTTCATTTGCATAATGGTGGCCGCAGGTTTTTTTTGAAAAGGGGCTTTTCAAAAGAAAAATGGCTGTTTAGACGGGGATTGTTCGAAAATAAAACCCTGAAAAAATGAGTACAGGATCTTTCGAAAAAGGGTTTTATTTTTGCACGATCCCCGTCTAAACAGCCGTTTTTCTTTCAAAAAGCCCAGTTTAAAAAAAACCCGTGGCCATCATTATGCAAATGAAGTGTGGGACATTTAAATCCCGGCTTCATTTGCAATTTTGAAGTGTCTAATTTACATCCCTTTTTCGAAAAAAAGGGATGTAATCTAGATGTAGTGACAGTGACTCCAAGAATTTGTTTCAATCATGAGCAAGGAAATTGCCTGCTCTTGTTTCTACTTTATTCAGGGAAATATTTTGTGTACATTGTAAATAAGCAGGGGCACAAAGAGCATATTTCATATCACACATTTTTCATCCTAACAGGAAACAACCTGGCAAGATTCAGGATACTGGCTCACCACTCAAACCTACAGGGTAAAAGTATGTTTACAAAAAAAAAAAAAAAAAAAAATGGAGACAGACAATGGTTATGTGCTTGCTTGTACTTCACTCAATGCCAATGTGGCTGTAGCTATGTATTTACTAGGGATGTTCAGTATTGGGTGATTGATTAGTCATGTAAATGCATGAAATCTGAGTGGTTACATGACTATTTGCTATTACCCAAGGGCAGGGCTGGCAACTAGTTCAGAGGCAGCAGCATGGGGAGCCTGTCCACATGGCTAACCAGTTTAAAAACCATCTCTTCATGCAGACCAGCTGCCATGCCACCCCCGCTGCTACCTCTGAATCAGCAGCCCCGGTTCGTGGGGGATCTGAGCTCGGGAAGCTCAGACCCCTGAGAAAAGAGGCTGCTCCATGCTATGCGGAGTAGCCTCTGTCTGTGGGGAACTCGGACCCCCTGCAGACAGAGGCTGCTACTGTAAAGCAGTCCAGGCACCACGCGGACAGAGGCTGCTCTGTGGGATGTGGCGCAGTCTGTGTCTATGGGGCTCTCTGACCCTCATGGACAGGGGCTGCTGCTATAAAGCAGCCTATGTCTGCAGTGGGCCCAGGATCGCTGTGAACAGAGGCTGCTCTGTGGGATGCAGAGGCTGCCCTGTGGGGTGCTCATGCAGACAGACACGCTGACATCCCTAGTATTTACTTCAACACAGAATTTTGTCCATTAACTGAAAGGAAAATTTCATGTTAAAAGTAGAAATGGTTTTAACGTGTTAGGGATAATGAATGTCTCAAAAATTTGGTGGAAATGTGTCAAGCTATTTTACAGGTAAAGGGGAGAGGAACATGTATGTCCATGAGCAACATCATAAGAAGGCAAGGGGAAAAAACATCACAGATAGGAAGGCCTAGGATATTAATGTATCCATCTTTCAGGAGCCAGTTCAGTACACTTCCTTACAATATGTTTTCCAGTGTTTTGTGCATTCCATTGTTAAACAACCATATGTTTAAAACCTGTACCCCAGAGCTAAACCCTCTCCATTTTGAGTGATTGGAGTCTAGATCCAAATTTGGGGGTTGAACTTTTTTCTAATTTCAAATAATTCAAGCAATGGGGTTTTCACTATTTTCAATGGGCTAATGGTTCCACACAGTCTACTGGAATTCACGGTTAGAAAAAGCTGCCTATGTTCAGACTCTACTCTCCTGTGCTCGATTTCATCCCATTACTCTTTGTCAGAATTTTTTATAGCACTCTAAACAATTTTTTCCCCTTCTAGGTCTGTACTCCTTTCAAATACTTGTATACAGTTATCATTCTCCCCTTGAGTAGTAGTTTGTGAATTGTTTCTCTCTAGGCTTCAAGGCCAGTAGTAATGCAATTTGTACAGCGTGTGTTCGTGTGTGTGTGACAGGCACAGTAAAACAATGCATGTAAGGTACGAAGAGATGAAAACAAGGTCAGAGAAAGACACTCCAGGGAGTAGTGTAGCTTTCATCATCACTGTGAAAAGCAAAACACTTAGATAAATTGCCAGTAATGTTAACACTATTGGAGTTTTGAATACACAGCAAAATACAGAAAAAAAATCCTGTCAACATTTTTCACAAGAATATTTTCAAGTAAAGGCACCTCAAGTTAGACATATAAATACATAAAAAGACACCTCTGTAAGTTGCCTGTTTTGCAGAGGTCCAGAGCACTCTTAGTCCTGGTGAACACCAGGGAGTTATTTTGGAATAACCCCCCCTCCCCCCTTATCTCAAAGTAACAAGTAAAGCCTCCACACTACCCAGCCCACTATTTCAAAATTACAGGCTGGTTATTGTGAAATCTGTACTCCTGCTTTCCTCAGGGAATAACACTTATTTCAAAATAGTTATTTCGAAATAGTGTTAGTGTGGATGCTCCAGTGCAGCTAATTCAAAATAATTGGCCTCCAGAGGCATTTCACAGCTACACTTGTGGCTGCTCTGACCACACCAGCCAGCTCCACTGCTCCCCTTCTCCTGCAGAGCTTAAAACAGCAGGCTACTGGAGAAGGGCTTGTGGCACATGGCCAGCTTGGCAAGCCCCGCACCAAACAGCATCAGCTGACAGAAACTTGGCAGACCACAGCACTCCCTCTGAGCCCTCCACGGCTGCTAGCATTCCTGCAGCACCCTCGGCTGCCACTGGCCAGGGACTCAGGAGAGCACTGGCCTGGACAGGTGCAGAGATCATGGACCCCATCGAGGTCCGGGGCAAGGAACCAACCTCCAGGATCTCTGCACCAGAAAGAGGAATGCCGATGTGTATGGCTGGATGGCCACCTGCATGGACGACAAAGGACACACACATGGATCCTTGACCAGGTCTGGATGAAAATAAATAAGCTCTGGCAGCCCTACAAAAAGGGAGCAGAGCAAATGCTCTGGGGCAGCACTGCACAGCTGCTGCTTTTATGAACAGCTCAGTGCCATCCTGGGAGGGGGGCCAGTCACTTCTCCTCCCTATCGGTGTTGAGTCTGGCCAGGACATGCCCAGCATCAGCCTCCACAAGGGTGGGGTTATAGATAAGGAGGTGGTGGCCAGCCAGGTGATGATGCCAATCACGCAGGACCTGCTCCTTACCCTGGAGCCAGTGCTCTCTTCCCAGGATGTCTCCCAGGCTTCAGACGAATCCAGGGAAGGCACTTCAGGTGAATTCTATAACTTTCCCTATACACACAGGGGTAGGGGACAGGCTGTGAAGGGCTGTGTGCTCCTCACTTGGCCTACTTGGCCTGGGGGGTTGTGCAACAGCCTGTGCACATGGGGCACCAGTCTGAAGCACTCAGCCCCATGGCACTCTCACACAGGAACCCCTCAGCTCTTCTCAAAAGTCTGCTGAAGATGTCTGCCTTACTCCGGCCTCCCATGGTGGGACACCACTAAGGAGACTGGAGTCAGGGAAACACACAGCAGTGCTGCACATGGTACAGAATCATGTCCACACTCAGGCAGCATCTGCTCCCGGTCAAGGACAGTGATATGGAGGACACTGATATGCATGGGAACCTGTCGGAGGGGGTTGGGGTGGAAGAGTAAACCCCAGTAGTACTCTCTCCAGCAAGTGGCCTCTGTCATTCACACACACTTCCCCCAACACCCAACCGGCAGGGATATAAATTCTCTTTCTGCAGGACACTGTCAGTGCCAGACCCAACATGTGCAGGACACGGAAGAAAGCCTAGCTGGCCTGTTCCCCATTCACACCCACAAGCTTCTGGCCTGGCTGGCACCTTCCCATGCCTGTCCTCAGGGACACGGGTGTAGCAAGGCTCCCTTGAGATGTCCATGCTCCTTCACGAAAGTGCCCACTGTCTTGGCAACAGCTGGCCTTGTTCAAAGCAAATCGCCATCATCTGAACCGAGACCTTCGGTGTCAGTCCAGAGGTTAGGGATAGGCTTCATACACAATGTTTCCTGGGATGAATGCCCTTGTAACTTTTCTTCACAGCTGGGCCACAACACCTCCTATGACTTCTACCTGACTCCATGGGATCTGCAGGAGGAAATGCACCTGAAAAGCCCTAATGAGGGAGTAGATGGCCTGCCTCCAGTCCCTCATTCAAGGGCTCCAAGAGGAGCATCGGGAGTGGGCCACTGACCAGGAGAAGTGCTGGGCTGATCAGGAACAGCGGAAGGCCACTTGGGACCAGCTGGCACACCAGCATGAGGCCATGTGCTCCTCCCTCACCTTGGTGATGTAGGATATGGCCTGGTGCATGGAGTGGGCCACCAGCCACCTCCCTGTCCCCTCCAAGTCCCCCCAGGGGCCACTGGGGACCCAGAACACAAGGCGGTGGGACCTCTCAGGCAGCGGAAGCCTCCAGAGCTAAGCGAAACTTCTCTCTACTCCTCTCCCATTCTAGGTTCTTTTCCCCAATCCCTCCCTGGTTGTGTATCCCCCAAATAAACAGTATTGTTTGTTTTTAAAGGCTTTTTTATTTGCTCTGCAGGGGAAAGGGGGAAGGTGAGAATGGAGGGCAAGGGAAGGAAGAGGTGGGGGGAGGAAAGGCCCCTTGAGGAGAGGCACAGGGGAGAGTCTCGCAGCTGGTCTTGACTGAAATTCTCCCTCAAGGCCTCTCTGATGAGCACAACAATCGAATGGCTCTGGTTTCCAGCTATTTGTATGCCCTGGCCTGTCGTCCCCCCATCCTGGCAGGAAAGTCTCCACCTTGCTCTCACAGAAGTTGGGGAGCACACAGCAGGCCACCACCACAAAGAGGATGTTGCGCTTGGTGAGGTCTGTGTGGATGAGGAGACTCCTGAACCTCCCCTTTAATCAGCTGAATGCACACTCCACCACCATGCTGCCCTGGCTCAGCGTGGCGTTGAAGTGCTGCTTGTGGGGTCCAGACTGCCCATGTAGGGCTTCACAAGTCAAGGGAGCAAGGGGTGGGCTGTATTGCCCAGTATGTAGATGGGCATGTCCACATACCCAACTCTGATGGTGCAGTCGGGGGGAAAAGTGCCAGTGTGCATCTTTTTGAAGAGGTACGAGTTCTGGAAGATGCGGGCATTGTGTGCCTTCCCTAACCACTGGACGTTGATGTTGGTGAAGCGTCTCTTGTGGTCCATGGGGGCCTGCAGCACCACGTAGAAATACCCCTTCCAGTTGATATAGTCTGAGGCACAGTGATTGGGGCCAGCATGGAGATGTGATGCCATCTATGCCCCCTCCCACAGTTGGGGAAGCCCATGGTGGCAAAGCCATTGACAATGTTGTCCAATATTCCCCAGAGCAACGACTTCCTGTACCAGCACATGACTGATGGCCTTGGCTACTTGCAGGAGCATGAACCTGACTGTGGATTTCCCCATATCAAACTGGTTCCTGATGGAGTAGTTGGCAGTTCGCAGTCGGGTGTCCTGTCATCTGAGGGCTGGGGCAAGCCACTTGCAGAGCTCCAGGAAGGTGGCCTTCCACATGCAGAAGTTCTGGAGCTACTGCTGGTCATCCCATCACAGCAGGATAATGCAGTCCCCCCAGTTGAAATTGGTCTCCTTCTGCCAGATGCGAGGTTTGATAGTGACAGGAGATTGAAGGGAATTTGCAGCAGCAGGACCTGGGTGAAGAGGCATCTGGTCCAGGCTGGTCGTATTCCTGCTGGAGCAGCATGTGGGCAGTCTCAATGAACTGCGCCATGAGGTGCAGCATGAGGCCCATGAGCCTGTCACTGCTTTGCAGCTCTGGCTCCATTTTTTAAGTGCTGTGGCATCCGCAAGGGCAAGCAGAGCACACTGAGTTTGTTTGGTATCTTACGAGGAGTAGGCAGTGGAGGAATGGTGTGTGAGATGGAGTCATAGAGAGGTGCCTCTAAAAGCATGGGTTGCAGGTTGCCTGACCAAGCAACCACAGGAACTGCCCACCCTCCTGGTGCTCTCCCCAGAGCGCTTCTGGGGACTCTAAGTCTGAGGCAGGCCACAATCTGTGTGGACGTGCTATTTCAAAATAATTCTGAGTAATTTTGATGCTCCCCCATAGTGGAGACACATTATTTCGATTTTGTTATTTTGGGAGTTATTATTCTGATTGTAGTTATTTTGAAATTATTTCCTAGTGTAGACATGCCCTTAGCTCTGGTTGGCTTAATTCTGATTTACTGAGGAAGTAGCTCTCTTTTATGAAGTTATTCTGCATATGGAACTAGATGAAAAATAAATTAAGGGCTATTTTCCAAACCTAGACTATTCTTTTTAGAAAGTCCAGAAGAACCAAAAAATTACATTCACTTTTTTTTTTTTACTTACTATTACTAGTTAGACAGCTAACTACCTGGTATGGGGCCCAATTGTAGTCACAAGTAATTTGCAGGTACAACAACATTTGGGGCAGTTCTGTGGGTAAAACTTGTGTGAAATACAATGAGGCCTGATTGAAAATTTGTCTTAACTCTTCAAATGCACCACTTCTTTCTACAAAGATAGACCTGTGAGCTAGCACATTAAAACTTTGTTAGTTTCATTCTTGTTTTCATCAAAAATAAAAAACAAAAGTTTTATGTTAGCCCCAAAACTGGCACTTGGAACTGGCACCATAATGGTCTCAAACCATTTAACATTTTCATTAGTAAAAAAATGAAAACAAAACATCCCACTGATTTTTAAACAAAAGTTCTGTATGTTATTTTAAAACATTGTTCAATGAAGACCTTATTGAATGCCCACAGAAGCCAAGGGAAAGGCTAATATTGACTTCAATAGACACTGCATCAGGCTCCAATTATTTTTTTACTGTTTCTCTTTCTTTCCTGGATAACAGATAAATCCTGAACAGATAAATCCTCTAATTGATACACTTTCTATTAAAGTGAAAATATTTTCCCTCCCTTCTATTGAAGAGGACTACAGAATAATATTTTAGAGTAACCATTAATAGATTGGTCACGATTGTCATAGAATATGACGAGGTGGGAAAAAAATTTCGTGGGGAACCACTCTAAGAATCAGGTAAATGGTCAACGGCTGCACTCTACCATGATCTTAAAGGAGGAGATACGGAGTCTGGGATGGTGGTTGGGTGCAGAAGGGAGCTCAGGGTAGGCAATTGGAATATAGGAGTGGGGTATAGGACCTGGCAGGGAGTGTATGTGAAGGAAGGCATTGCCACCTGTAGCAACGTTTTGGGGTGCAGGAGCGGGTACAAGGTCCTGGAGGAGGTATGGATGCAGGAGAAGATTCTGGCCTGGGTGAGGGATGTAGGAAGGTCTGCAGGGTCTGGAGGGAGTTGTGACCAGGGGCAGGGCTGCATGAGGGGATGCAGAGGGTTTGGGTTGTAATCTGGGGAAGGGGTACAGGAGGGGGTTTTGATTGGGGCAGGGAGTTGGGGTGCAGGAGGTCATGGGTAGGGTACACAGGATACAGGCTCTGGCTGGGAAGCATTTACTGTAGGCAAATCCCAGCCTGCAGCTTTTGGGACCCCAGGGCCGGCCCACAACATTTTGGCACCTGAGGTGGGGAGCTCAAATGATGCCCGCATATGCACATATGCGCCAGCAGCAGACACAATTTTCTACACTCTGGGTCCTAGTGGCGCCCTTCCCGCCTCCCCCCACAGACTGGCACCTGAGGCAGCCGCCTCAGTTCATTTCATGGTAAGGCCAGCCCTGTGGCACCCTCAGGAAGCCTGCTGTACCACCCCCCCGGTCAAATTGGCCAGCTGCGGGGGCTATGTGTGTCTCTGCACCATGTGCCTCACAGGATGGTGCTTTGTGTGCTTCCTGTGTTGCAAGCACGGCCCAGGCAACTCCAACTGGCTAGTTTCTGGCCAATGGGTGTTGTGAGGATTGTGCTAAGGATGGGAGCATTGTATGGAGGCCCTCCACCAGGGGAGCGAATTGCAGACACACACATGGCTGGAGCAGCCAGCTGCTTTGAGTGGTGTGTGGAGCATGGTTGGCAGGGAGCCTACCTGAAGGTCCCACTGGGCCACAGGACATTGGCAGCCCAGAGGATCGTGGTGAGCCAGATTTGAGGCTTTGGTGGGCTGTATCCAACCCATATTTTGCCTTTCCCTGGTATATGGTGTTGCCAGTGCCATCCTTAGGAATTATGCGGCCCTACGTAGCACTATTAAACTGTTGCCCCTATGCCTGATAGCAGCCAGGGTGAGTGATTTTTTAGAGATGTGATTTTATAATTTTCAGTGACACACTAATGAAATATTATTAAGGCCAATTTTAAACGGAGGTTCCATATTCTAACACAGTAAATCCAGAAACCTTGGGCTGGTAAATGCCCATTAAATGGCTTCATTACCACTCAAAGCTCTTGCATAGATTCCATATTCTGCTAATAGGTCTGGCAGGCTTTTTCACTTTTATGTTCACTAGATCCTCTCTGGAGGAAGTGAAGCCATGGAACTGGGATAGGAAGAGATGGGTAGGTAGACATTAAGACACGGAGATGCCCCAAATTGTTGGATGCCTTATGAAGCTGCATATTCTGCAGATGGGGAAAGATAGCTCTAGATGATGTCTTCAGTTTTAAATCACTTCTTCACTTTAATATGTTCATTCATAAAACAGTTAAGTTCTGCTCAGCTTTACAATATACTATGTAAACTCCACTGCTACATGTACCATAGTATGATACAGATCTCTCACTCTAGTATAGGTAGTCAAAATGTAGTAAATATTTCAGTAGAATCAATAAGTCATGTAGATTTGTTTGTTTATCAACAAAACAACATATTTCTCCAACTGTTCTATACAATAGACACCATTGCACTACTGGCATTTAATATTTGAAATTAATTAAATTAGCATTAACACAGCATTTTAGGCATTTCCTATAATAAGTGGCATTTACTGTCTATTCTACCTACTATCTTATATTTTATAGCCAAACTCTTTTTTAACTTAACTGAATAGAGTGAAAATCAACATTACATTTGATTCCACGGATACAGCAAATGAAATAAGGTTCCATATTCTTTAAATTAAGATTCCTTTCATAAATGGTTTCCAAAGAATAACTTATTAATATATATAAATACCAATTTACCTGGCATTTCTCTGGTCCATAATTCAGGAATTCCATCAAGTGTATTTTGTTTTTTCATCCCTATAAACTCTTATCATTTGTCATGTTTTAACAAAAAAGGACTATAGTCAATTTGGTTTCCAATGCAATTTTCTTCTAGTTTTCAAGATTTAAGCATTGATTTAGCTGTACCAAAACAGAACACTACTTCAAAATTCTCCCTTTTATCTCTTTTGGCATTCGTATTCCAGGTTCATCTTATTTTTCTGGCTAATCTTGGTTCAGTCTCTTACAATGTTCATGAAGTTGTCAATTTTGAGGACCATACTTGATTTGGTGATTCACTTTTCTGTTTGGTCTTCTGAAAAGCAATCCCATTCCAGTCACATCCCATTTTCCTGGCATAACCACATCCTTACATTGCTTTAAATTATGATAGGAGGAAGCTGTGTACTGAATTTGGTTACCCTAGCTCTTCCTGTTTAGGAGTTCTTGTTCAAACAGACAAACTCTCTCAAATATATAGTAGACAAGGATGTTACATACAGAGCACCATGCACTAACAATGGTAGAAAGTGTTATTGATTATTATAAGTTAGTAACCTTTTACCTGTCATGCTCTATGACAACTGATTAATATTTTATTAAAACATTTATCATTTATTCATTAACAACTATTCACATATGGAACTTAAGATAAAGTAAAAGACAAAATATATCTGATTGCCTACGCCATAATGTTCACAGAGATGGGAACTTGACTTTTGGTTATTTATTAGAATTGTGGAATAATAGTTCTAGTACAGAGGTGGGGAACTTTTTATAGATTGGGAGCTGCTGAGCCACCGAAAAATCAGTCAGGGGCCGCACAGAGGGGAGAAACAAAGTGAGAAGCCCCTGACTGAGAAGGAGAAAAACACTCCCCACATTCCCCTTGCACTCCAGAGTCTAGGGGGCTCCAGGCTAGTAGATTTTGTGTTCTCCAACCCTGCAAGTGGGTGGCAGTGGGGCTGGAGTGCCAGCATAGGCTCCATAATGCTGAGTCTTGGGGGCCGGATCCAGGCAAGCCAGGGGCCGCATCCAGCCCCCCTGGCCTGAGGTTTCTCACTCCTGTTCTATTGCATCCAAAAAGAAAAAGAAGAATCAAGATGTCCACCTTTTCATGTCTAGAGTGATTCTGCAAAAATGTAGGACTTGATTCATTGATGCAATAGGCCAGCTTCACCCTGGGGTTAATCAAGTTTTTATGTTAGTCAATGCATTGCTGAAGTTCACATGGAACTTCTTCCTGCTCTGGATGCTAATGAAAAATATTATAGATGTTTTTGTATGTATATCCAAGTTTAATTCTGTGTTAATTGGGATTGGTCAATCTTCATTCCAATATTCCAGGTTCCCTGACTAGCTAAGGTTATGCAATGAATTCAATCGCTAGGGTCAATCAACTCCATTGTGACTGTTTCTCTGTAATTAAGTTGTTCTCTGCAAACGTGTTAGATGAACCTTTTGCTATCTCCCACCCAAAAAAGTAATTATACATCCTAAGAATTGATGATTATTTATTATTCATCTACCCAGCAGTAAATGTATTTTTTCAGAGTCACTGTGCTTCCCATTGATTTTGATTATTTGTAGTACTACAAGGGAAATATAGGCAACAAAGGTTCTGGCAAACATCAAAGGCCATACACATCTCAAGGCTATTGCCTTGTATAATATCCTTGTTTTGTGGCTGCCAAACTAATTGCATTTCTTCTGTTTTGTGGCTGCCAAACTAATTACATTTTTCTATTTGACATTAGTTAACATTTCATATTTCTTCATCACATTACAAAATATCTCTCTGTCCTTGGGGTAACTGTTCTCCAAGAATCTATTTTGTCATGTAACCTTATTACTGATCTAATATCTGTATCACTTGATTGAGTTCTGAATCTCAGATAACACATTTAGGACACCGTCTTGTTTACTCTTTCATAACCACATAGCTCAGGAAGTTTATTGCCTTGTTTATTCCTACCATGTATTCTGCTAGGAAACAGATTATATTTTCCTCTGTTTGACATTATTTTCTATCTGTTATTGTGTTATATAGTATGTCACTGTGCCATGCTTGCCCCTACTCCTCCTCAGCCACAGCGCTCAACCAGTGATGAAAATGCTGAAACAGCTCTCTCATCTTGGAGCACAATTGGTTCAACTCTGAAACTGTATTTGTCGGTGTTTATTATACCATTTCCCCCTCCCATTCTTTTTGCCCTTCCCACCTCCAAAACCCACAATGAGCATAATTCAAAGAAGGCTGGAAGGTGACTTCCATGCCAAACCTTGTTTTGAAGTGGTTTCTGCAAGCTCTGCTGTTTAACCATATCACTAAAATGGAACAGACACAAGAAATTTCGGTAGCACAATGGATGCTCAAGGTGGCTCACCTTTTGCATTTTCTGTATTTTTAACCATGCTCTTCT
Organism: Rafetus swinhoei; assembly: GCA_019425775.1. Classification (NCBI taxonomy): domain Eukaryota; kingdom Metazoa; phylum Chordata; order Testudines; family Trionychidae; genus Rafetus; species Rafetus swinhoei. Next base: position 179,036,165 of record CM033437.1, on the reverse strand, counting down.
CAGGTTTATTTATGGATCACAGTAGCCAGAACACAGGAAAAAGGAGACAGAGCACATCAGCACTAGGAGGCATTGTAGCATGACAACTCCAGAGATGCTGCAGAGGCATGATAGATTTGAGCTTTCTCCAGTGGAGCTACACAAAATGGAATGGGAGAAGGCATAGCGTTCCTACCACCCAAGTATCCAACCCTGGGGATGACCTGCATAGCTGTGGCCAACATTACCATTATTAAATGTGCTTAAGCTACTGCCTGGACTCAATCCATCTGACTTTCACACTCAAGACAATTTAGGCTCCAAAGTGATTTTAGGCACTTTTGGAAATGGGTTTTACATTTCTAAGTGGCTCAGAAACTTTTGGAAATATTATCCAGTAGAACAAATCTCATTAAACTCCACTCTATATTTTACTAATGTTTGTCCTGGGTATGTAATGCTAGAGAAGAAAAGGCCTTCCTCTGCCCTCTCCTGAACATCCACCCCAGGCGGCTGATAATTTGGCCTTTGTACTTTATTAAGTTAGCTTTTGCCTTGTACAGTATACACACTACACATACATCATATGTGTTATCAAAAGTATGTGTGCAAGTCTATTTATTGTATGTAGATATATGGTAAACATTTCTCAAGCATGTACAAGAAATAAAGGCATTTTCCAAAACATGAACACAATGCATGTGTATATGTAACCCACACACCTCCTGGGTATGCACTCTGTCCTGTGTAGTGACACCAAAACCATTTCAAGATTAATAAGTCTGTTACAACCTTAGCTAACACACTCAGGGTTTTTAGCTCATACAGCAGAGATTCATGTTTTAAACTCCAGAGATACCAAGTTTGATCCCTCCCACCAACATCTATGGCTGTTACACATATATATATACACATTAATTCTTTATGTACAGATATTCAATATGATAATACCAAACACATGCTTGTTTTGGACAGCAGTGTTTTTTACCATGAGGTCACTGCTGTATAATTATATAATTATAAATTACAGCATAGTATCTATAGACATGAGCATAGAGTATCTGTATTCTATTTATAAATGACAGCATAGTATTTATAGAGTATCTAATTCTTGTCCATAATGGAGTTTTAAGAACATCCAGTAAAACTGCAGTATGCAGAACTTATACATTTCTGCAGTGAGAAGAAAAAAAAACCTAGACAGTATATTGTCACAAATCTGTTGAGGTGGAACTGGATGGGATGCTGTATCTGTCATGCACTGGGCATCATGTGACGGGTTATAGACAGCTGATAAAATGAAATTTAAACAAAGGAACAAACTTGTTCTATTGTATCCAGCAATTAAAACCATTAGGCAGTGGAAAAACCATTTTGATTTTCACCTTTATGATTCTGAAATATCTCTCTTCATTGTGCTGATCAGGTATAATGTGTTATATATTTCATCATGACAAAGTATAATTGATGTCATGAGTAGTTTTAAATTATTGCTTGTATAATGTATGCTTTTAGCAGAGCTGTATTTATTATTGTAAAACTTCTGAAACTTGTTCCAAATTACCATGAAATGCATCAGAGCTGGGGAAAAAAAAAGATTTATCAATGACAAGACCAGTCATTTGAAAGACTTTAACTTTCAAGTCAGTTTCACATACTTTCAGCTTCTTCCTCCTCCTTTTTTTCTTCTAGGCACCACTAAAAGAAAAATCCGAAGAAAATCCTGTACATTTTGAACTTAAAAGATAAAAGCAAAAATAAAGCATGGTTTACATAAAATGCATTTAAAATGTAGTTCAAAAATGAGCACACTATTATGACAACTAGATCTTTTTCTGTCTCCATCACTGGGCCTGTCTTAACAATAATACTTTATCATTCAAGATTGGCAACTGGATGATCTACAGCAGGGATGGGGAACCTATGGGCCAAGGGCTGAATGTGACTGATTTTTCTGTGGGTCAGTGGCCCCTGACCAAAAAAGTTTCCCCACCCTGATCTATAGGATAGAAGCATTACTTGCATTTGTGTACATAAGATGAAATGCTATAAATCACTGTAATGTTGCATATTCTACATCATTTTTATCCACTCTTTCATCCATCTGTCACTTTCAATGAACTGTAAATTTAGTAGTATGTTTGCAGATAATATTTTTCTTCCATTGACTAAGCTATCTGTAGCCTGATGGGTATATCACTTGCTCAGCCCCTCAGGAATAGATGGTTCAGCACATAAATATATGTGATGTCCTGTAATATATCCAAATGGAATACCTAATCAACATATTTGTCCAGTTTCTTGATCTCCTTTAGAAAGACACCACTTTATCTAGATTGATTACTCTGGAGTACAGTGAAAACAAACAAAATGGGTAAAGCATTGTTTTGAAATAGAAAAGGAGTATATTTTCAAAGTAGATTGGACCAAAGCCTAATAGTACATGTGAAAATGTAGGAATGTGTTAAAAATTTTACTCCAATGAAACTATAATGGTAAAATCTCCAACAAGGGTTGCATTTAGAAGTATACTGGCAATTTTAGAGGTGAATACTTACTTATTACCTACAGAGTATGAAGCTTTGTAGGTCAATAGCTGAGATACTCCAGGCCCATTGTTTTGAATTTGGCTGATACAATACAAGTTGTTCTCAGTTGGATAATGATAATTATTATAATCCTACCTCTTCTCATCAGTGGATCTGAAGGGATCTGAATTACAAAGGCAGTCAGCCTTCCTATCCTCATTTTACAGATAAGAAAACTGAGGGGCAGAAAGATGAAGTGACTTGCCCAAGTTACCAGCAATCCAGGCCAATGGTCTATCCATCAGACAATGCAGCCTTCCATTCTTACTTGCTGTCCCATAGGATAGCAAATAAGAGTCTGGTTAACCATTTCATGGTCTGCATAACGAAGTGGAAATCTTTCATAAACCATTTAGGAACCATTCTGTGTGCTATACTAACCAATGATCCCAGAAGTTGCTGCCAAGAGATCAATTGACCCTCAAATATTGCAAGGACAGCTGTAGACTGAAGACACTGAACTTAATAAAAAGAACATTGGAAAACTGGTTCCCTGTTAATATTTTGGATTACCAGTTCTTCTTTTCAAGCTGCTCATACCGGTAGTTTGTCTAGGGTGACCATATTTCCCTATGCTGAATACAGGAGATCTGATAATATTACTCATTCAAGCAAGTTCAACAACAATCAATCATACAAAAGTTCAAATTAACATTAAGTTGACTGAGACACTGTTAAAAAGAAAAACTGCATAGTTAGATTCTTTTTTTAACCTTCTTATCTTTAACTCTTTAATGTTCTTACAGGGAGAGATGATAAATACACACTCATACACTTCACTCACACTGGTATGTGTGCATGTGTGACTCCAACCTAACCCTCCCTGACCATTGCTCCATCCTCCATACGTGGCCAAGTCCTTGCAACAGACACATCTCGCTTGGTACCCCAGCAACAGTTTTGGGGGGAATGTGAAGGGTCACATGCCCCTTCACTCATATATCCGTCAGAGTTCACACCTGAATGTGGCCAGCAGCAGCCTTTCATTACTGCGCGGGAAGGAAGGGACGGAAGCTGCTTTCAGCCTCAAGAACCAGGGGCAGAATGACTTGGCCATGTTTTTGCAGAACTCATCTTTTTCCTGACAACTGCTCTCACGTATCTGGAAGCAACTTGTTCATTCCTGCCCACACAGTGTCAAATTGCAGCTAATACCCCATGCTGCTACTGGCCACCAACATATGCCAGCCTCCTCCTGCATGGGCAGAGAGAGGACATGTTATGCACCAGGGCCCAGGAAGACTGACTGGCAGGGGTTTCATGAACCTGGCCAGAGTGTTGGATCAGGTGTGGAGGAGTCCCTGGGGGACAGAGAAACCTATGCTTCCTGGGGGTAGAAACCAGGTGTGTGTATGCGCATGTGTGCACAAAGGATGCTAAAATCTTGTCCAGGGGACTGCTGTGACACTTCCAGGCTCAGAATATGAACAGGCTGGAAATTGTTCCCCTCCCACACTTCTGCATAGCTTCGCTGAGGGACGGAGAGGGTTCTCCATGCCAGCAACTGCAGGACAATGGCACATGCAGGACTCAGCTCTTCCTGGCCACTGCACTGGGCCACAGGACTTTGGGCTTTCCTGCACTGCTGGCTCAGCCAGAGGGACTGAGGAAAAGAAAGAGCCTGTGTGTTCCAACCATGGGCTGGTTCTTTGAAAAAATAAAATAAAAATAATGGGAGCAGGATATGTCCTCCTGGGAGGGGCAAAATGGAGGAGCAGTGGGGTGGAGGACAGAGCAGAGAGAAGACAATGAGAGAAGAAGCATGTAAAGGGCCAGTGCGTAGGCAGCAGAGGCAACACGTAACCTGCTGTGTCTGGTGCCTGCCCACACTCACCAGCCACAGCAACTTGCACCCAGTGCAAGCTGGAAATGAGATGGGAAATCAGAGCCCTGTTGGCCAAGAGCTGACATGCTGCAGAGGTACTGATGGACCATCAGAGGGAGTGACCAGCTCCCCATGATGCATCTTCACACTACCACCAGTCTTGCACACCCACCCCCATCATTGGCCCTGCTGGGCCCCACCCAGCACCATCACTGATCAGATGAGAAGAGAAAAGAAATACACAGGGTTTTAAAGAAAAAGTAGGGACACCTGAAGGGGAACTTGAAAATGGTAATGTCCCTTTAAAAATGATATGCCTGATCACCCTCACTCTGCCACACACATACAGAGATCTGGGTGAATATCTCAGAAAATATTCTGGAAATATTAGCTCAAGTAATTAAAATCATGGGTTTGGTTGGCTTTCCATCTCTTTGTGTTTGTTTTTCTTAGATGTTCTGGTGAGTGGAGTTAATTTCAGGAATGTTTGCCTAAACTGCAAATTTTAAGCAAATATTAGAGAATGTTAGCAGAAAAGAAATTAATTTTAAACAAGATTATCTGCCCTGGAAAAATTGATAGTGACAAGAGTAAGTACAACCACTAGTGGTCCACTCTATTTATGAAATAAGACAAAGAATGGAAAATGCTTGTAAACTGAAGACACATGCCTATTTAGAACTGAAGGATACATTTTCATGGTTTTAAGGTAGCCTTAAAAGTATTTGGAGTAAAACATTAAATTTGAAATTGCCATGTAGCTGCTTTACATAAGAACGGCCATACAGGGTCAGACCATAGGTCCATCTTCTGACAGTGGCCAACGCCAGGTATCCCAGAGGGAATGAACAGAACAGGTAACCATCAAGTGATCCTACCCCTGTCACCCATTGCCAGCCTCTGGCAGAGGCTAGGGACACCATCCACGGCGAATAGTCATTGATGGACCTGTCCTCCAGGAAATTATCTAGTTCTTTCTTGAACCCTGTTAAAGTCTTGTCATTCACAACATCCTTTGGCAGGGAGTTCCACAGGTTGACTGTGCACTGTTTGAAGAAATATTTCTTTTTGTGTTTTTTTTTAAACGTGTTGCCCATTAACTTCTTTTGGTGCCCCCTAGTCCTTGTATTATGGGGAGTAAATAACATTTCCTTATTTACTTTCCTCATAGCAGTCATGATTTTATAGACCTCTATCATATTCCCCCCCTTTTGTTGTCTCATTCTGAAGCTGAAAAATCCCTGTCTTATTAATCTCACCTCATATGGAAGCTGTTCCATTATCATTCCATAATCATTTTTGTTGCCCTTTTTATAACTTTTTCCAATTCCAATCTTTTTTGAAATGAGGCGACCACATCTGCACACACTATTCAAGATGTGGGTGTACCTTGGATTTTAAAAGGCAATAAGATATTCTCTCCCTTCCTTAATGATTCCCCACATTCTGTTCAATTTTTTGACTGCCATTGAACATTGAGTAGATGTTTTCAGAGAACTATCCACAGCACTCCAATAACTCACTCTTGAGTGCTAACAGTTTATTTAGACCCCATCATTTTATAGGTATGCTTGGGGATATGTGTTCTAAATATGCATTAGTTTGCATTTATCAACATTAAATTTCATCTTCCATTTTGTTGTCTGATTACCTAGTTTTGTGAGATCTTTTAAAAAGCTCTTCGTAATCTGCTGTAGACTCAATGATTATCCCTTTCTCCAGATCTTTTATGAATATTTTGAATGGGACTGGTCCCAGTACAGATACCCATGGGACACTACTCTTTACCTCTCTCCATTCTGAAAACTGACACTGATAATTTATTCCTATCCTCTGTTCTCTATCTTTTAACCAGTTATCTATCCTTGATAGGACTTTCCCTCTTATACCAGGACAGCTTCCTTAACTTAAGAGCTTCTTGTGAGGGAGATTATCAAAGACTTTCTAGAAATCTAAGTACATTATATCCACTGGATCCTGCTTGTCCAAATATTTGTTGACCCCATTAAAGAATTCTAGTACATAGATGAGGCATGATTTCTCCTCACAAAAACTATATTGACACTTACCCAACAAATTTTGTTCATTATGTGTTTGACAATTCTGTTCTTCATTATAATTTCAACCAAGGTTCCCTGTAAACTGAGCCCATGTAGCCGCACAGCTCTTTTCTGAGCCCCACACAGAGGTTCCGAGCTCCCTGTGCAGGCAGGGAGCTCAGTTGATCATCTGGGGAAGAGGGGCAGGGGCACTTGCCTTCTCAAAGGAGCAGAAGCAGCAGCAGCTGCTGCTGCTGCTGCCTGCCATAAATGGAAAAGCTGGCTACAGCCTCTACTTCAGGGCTGGGTAAAAGATGATCTGCAGGCCGGATCTGGCCACAAGAGCCTCAGGGTATGCCTACACTGCAGAGTTTTTCCAGAAAAACTGCTGTTTTTCCAGAAAAACTACACTTACATCCACACTGCAATTTTATCCTTTCGACAGAAAGTTGAAAGAACAGAGGGGTTTTTCCCAGGGGTGGATGAAAGTTTTGCGGGGCCCAGAGTGCGGGGCCTATTGAAGCGTGGGGCCCAGGGCAGCACAATTTCGCGCATGCGCCATGGCCACAGCTGACAGGTAGTAGCGCGTGAGCGGGCCTATTGAAGCGTGGGGCCCGGGGCAGCCGCCCTGCTCGCCCTGCCCTATATCCGCTGCCGGTTTTTCCGACAGTGGTAAACCTCTTTCTATGAGGAAGAAGACTTTTTCCAAAAGAGCTCTTTCAGAAAAAAGCACGTATGAATGGGAAAGAGGGTTTTTTTTTCAAAAGAAGAGGCCTCCAGGAAAAAGCACAGGTGCCCTGGTGGCCAGTCCGTCCATAGTAATCACAACTTAAATGCGAGTTAGCGTCCAATCAATGTAGACGCTATCTTTCGAAAAAGCAGATCACTTTTTTGATGTGCTTTTGCTATGTGGTAGGGAAAAACTTCTCCGAAAGAAGCCTTCAATATAGACATAAGCTCAGAAAAGCCGGCTGCAGGGCCACGTATGTGTTTGTGAATTCTGAGAACCTGGAGGGAAGGGAGACAGGCTTCTCATGCTGCTTCTGCCACAGTAGCTCCCATTGGCCAGTTTCGACCAATAGTAGCTGCTTGTTTGCAGGACAGACACCATGTGAAGTGCCCGTCTTCCCTCATCTCCCAGTTCAGAATAATGAACATGACTCCCGTAGCTCCCCTGAGCATGTACAGGGGCTGGAAAGCAGGGACCCTGGCTAAGGAACCTGTTGGGCTGCACAAGCTTTCGTGGGCACAACCCACTTCTTCAGCCAGTGTTAGTTTTCTTTTTATTTGATTTATTAAATATATATTTATTAAATATATATTTAGATCTACGGTTTTTGTTTGTACTAGTGGGTGCACATCCACACACTAGCTCAATATTGGAGATGCACAAAAGAAATTTCAACCCACCCAAAAGAAAATTCAGCCCACCCAAGGATGGAAAACTTAGAGGGAACACTGGTTTCAACCAGTTTGCCTGGCCTCACATTAGCTATCCTCCAGTCATTTGGCACAAAAGCTGATTTATAGGGTAGATTACAAGCCACAGTTAGTGGTTCTGCAATTTCACATTTGAGTTCTTTCAGAACTCTCGGTGAAAGCCATCTGGTCCTGGTGACTTGTTACTGTTTAGCTTATCAATTTGCTCTTCTAATGACTCCTCAGTTTGGAACAGTTCCTCAGATTTCTCACCTGAAAAGAATGGCTCAGGTTTGGTAATCTCCCTTACATCCTCAGCTGTGAAGACTGATTCAAAGATTTTAGTTCTCCACAATTGTCTTATTGTTCTTGAGTGCTCCTTTAGTATCTTGATCGTCCAGTGGCCCCACTAATTGTTTAGCAGACTTCCTAATTCTGATTTACTTAAAAATTTTGCTATTACGTTTTGAGTTTTTGCTTAGCTGTTCTTCACATTCTTTTTTGGCCTTCCTAATTGTATTTTTACACTTCATTTGCCAGAGTTTATGCTCTTTTCTATTTTTCTCACTAGGATTTAACTTCCACTTTTTAAACAATGCTTTTTGTCTCTTGCTGCTTCCTTTTCTTTGTTAGTTAGATATGGTGATACTATTTTGGTTCTCTTACTATGTTTTTTTATATGGGGTATACATTTAAGATGAGCCTCTACAATAGTGTCTTTCCATACAGCTTCAGGGATTTCACTTTTGGCACTGCACCTTTTAATTTCTGTTTAACTAACCGCCTCGTTTTTGTGTAGCCCCCCTTTCTGAAATTAAATGCTTCAGTGTTGGGCTGTTTTAATGTTTTCCCTACCACAGATCTAATTACAGGTTGACCCTCTGTAATCCAGGATTCCCTGGTCCGGCAAGATCCATCATCTGGCTGGTCCACGGATGTTCCAGGACCAGAGAATCCCTGTGGAGGACCTGGGGCCTGGGCTCCACACAGGTGGGCTGCCCATCTCCTCCCAGCCCCCCCAGCGGGGCTGCCTGGTGGGGCCAGAAGCCCAGTGCGCCGCAGCAGGGCTGCCTGGTGGGCCAGGAGCTTGGTGCACTGTAGCAGGTCTGCCCAGAGGGGCCAGTGGTCTGATGCGCTATAGTGGGGCTGACCAGAGGGCCAGGAGCCTGCATGCAGGGAAGGAGGTGGAGGGACTGGCAGGACAGTGAGGCTGGTGGCAAGGGGAAGTTGGACAGGAGCCCAGTGGTTGGTCCAGGGCTGGCGGGGGAGAGGAGCCGGTACCAGGGGAGCCAAATATGACCTCCCCTGGTCTGGCAAAATCCCTCATCTGGCACTGATCAGGTCTCGAGGGTGCCAGACGAGGGAGGTCCAATCTGTGTATTATAGGCTGTTCGGCTGTTTTCACCCTTTGGACCAGATTCTGTGCTCCATTTAGAACTAAATCAAGAAACAGTCATAAAAGGTGCAAAAAAACTTTCTCTCTCCATCTCGTCCTGAGGTGACATATACCCAGTCAATGTGGGGATAGCTGAAATTACCCATTATTACTGAGAGGTTTTTTTAATTCTAATATTCTCTCTATCACCATCCTGGTCAGGTGGTCTGAAAAATATCCCTACAGCTAAATTCTTCTTATTAGAGCATGGAATTACTATCCACAGAGATTCTATGATCCAGTTTGGTTCATTTAAGATTTTTACTTCATTATATACTTCAATTTTAATACACACGTATGACCTTTCAAGCTCAAGCAATCACATTACTAATAGCTATATCATGAGCCAACATGTACTGAGACAACAAAATTATTGGGATTAACAGATGATTGGCCTCCAGGGTTTTATTGTCATTCCTGGACTGCAAAGCACTTTAAGACATGCTTAAATGTAAGCACATAAGTCATTTCAATGAAGACAACATTTGGAGAATGATTTGTGTTTCTGGATAATGGTTATTTTATAAACCCAATAAGCTTCCCTCTTGGTTTATCTTAAATTTCCTTTTTTTTAACCTCTCCATGCTCGTCTATTGTCTTCTGACCTAGGTTTCTCTTATCTCCTTCATCCTCTTCTCTGCAATACTGTAATGATTCTAATGGATTACTGATTTAGGCAGCATATACGTAATCAAATACATGATCACACCAGCTTTATTGAGTGACAGAATGTTGGCTTGGACATCTTTTTGGCTTTTAACTTTCCCATCTCTCAGACAAATAGAATAAAAGATATTATTTATTATTGGTCCAATAAAAGATATTATCTCACCCATCTTCTCTCTCTACATTTCTTCTAGGCAGTCTGTGGATATGATGTTAAATAGATTCTAATTTAATGTCTCACAACACCTGTAGTGTTGCAATTGCATATGAATGTAATTTCTGACTGGGGACTCAAACCATCTGGGTCAGAGTGGTAACAACTGAGCTACAAACATGACTGAATGAGTCATTAAAAGACTTTTCCTTTTACAAAGGTGGCAATTTCCAATAGACCATAAGCTTAATTCCAGTAATAAAAGGTGTGTATATTCCATATGCAAATGCCACAATATTCCTAGTTACATTGTCAGTTATATGATAGGTCCATTGCAAAATTTCATAATGAGAACTTTTTCATCATGTTTCTAAGAGAAACTAAGACTCTAACCTAAAAGTTTCACAAACTTTTAACCTAAAGTTTAACCTAAAAAAGTTTCTCAAACTTTTTCACAGTGTGGAATGCATCTTAACAGGTTGCCTTATTGACCCATACACTCTCTCCTATTCACAGTCATTTGGACTAGCTCCCTTCCCATTGGTGATTGAACAGTATCTTTATGGCAACCATAGCAAATGTGTACCTGGGAAAGTTATATTAGAGAAGCAATCTCTGAAAACACTTGAGAGTATACTGGCCATCAGAGTTATGTCAAGGCTAAATTTTACACAGTGTATTAAAACCAAGGAGAAGTTTGTATGGGATATGGATGATTTACAAAAAAAAAATATCTGACATGCAATATCAGATATGCAAGTTATGACATTAACTGACCCGAGGTATTTTTGCTGAGACCTGTACACTTAGAGCAAGTTGTTAACAGAACAGACGTTTTTAGTGGTAAAACACTAACATTTTAATTTCTTCTCATTAATTGAATATAAAACTATTTAATATCATTAAGTCATAGTAAAGTGTATTTCAGTGCTCAATTACTGTAACAGATGAAGTGAGAGTGCCTTCAGCAACCTAACTGACCAATAAAATACAACTCAGATTGTCTTAGTGCCATTATGATATGGATATTCAATTTATATTTTTGTTATAAAAATCTTTGACAATACATTTTTTCAAAACATGCTTGGTTTATCATGTAAAAATTGCTCATTATTATTGTATAAATGTTTATAAAACTCTATAAGTTCCTAGCCTGCAAGGAACTCCAGTAATATCAATTACAGAGACTCGGCAACGTAGCAGCACCAGGGCCAAATACATGCAGATCACATACAGTGTAAAAACAATATAAACACAGAATTAGGCACTTAAATCTATTGTTTGGCACCTGATTGTCGTACGTATTATGTACTTGTAGCTCCCACTAAATTTGCATCATCAGAGATTCTTTTCTGTTTTGCATGAGATGGGACTAATTTGACAAGGACCTCAGGCTTTGGCCCATACAGTGACAATCCGAGTTATTAACCAGCCTGCTGTTAGTTCCCAAAACTTTTCCAAATTACCATTGACATGTTAATATCCGTGCTTAACCCTCCTCCCACCCACTATACTTTAGCCTCCACAGTTCTCCTAAGCCCATTCTCACAGCAACAAGCTTGTCAACATAAATAATTCTGCACATTCAGCTATGCGTGCCCCAAATTCAAATACCCCTCATTGCCAATTACTTTCACTCACTCACTTTCCCTGTCAAACAAAACAACAAAAACCAAACCCAAATCCTATTCCTTTCTGGTCCTTCATGTTATTACAAAACATCTATAGGAATCTTTTACTGGGTCAACAATAATCAGACCTACAGTTGGTTGAAAAATGTCACCCTCCCCTGCACTGGTAGAAAATTTAAATGAAAATGGGGAAAATAACTGTATTAGAATATTCAGCAGAAATGTTCAATGTTTGGGAAAAAATGAAAACCTAAAAAAAATATTTTTCAGTTTTTTTGGCTTTATAATTTTTCTTAAAACAACCAAACCAACCAAACCAAAACCAAGAAAAACAGACACTTTCCAAAAAACGCTTGGTTAAATGAACACTCAAATTAACATTAAAAAGTCAACAGAAAAATAGATTAATTAATTAGGTCAGTTCTTCAAAATATTAAAACAAAACAAAAAAACCCTCTCAAAATATTAAACTAAAAATGAGCAAGTTGGCTAAAAATTTTTACATTCCAGTGAGCAAGTAAAATGCTAACAAAAGATTTCATGGAAATGCTAATGTCTAAACTTTGGAGTATACACAAAAAGGAATCTATAATAATTGGAAAGTGTTCTAAAATCCTTATAAATTCTTCATTGCGTTCAACCCAAACCAAGTGTTTCGGTGGATTTTTAGGTTTGGTGATCAAACTGTAAAATCAATAATTCTCTCAGTTCTGCTCATATGGTCATTTTTACCAATTCAAAGTTTGTGTAAAATATTACTGAATCAGGTAAGTTACATGTGGAAATAACCACACAAATTGTGAAATTGTGGAGAATCAGTCCCATGCTCTGTTAATGACCTGGGATCAAAACTTCAGGCACATCTTCACTCGCTTCACTAGAGATTGATGTTCTCATGTTCAATTTAGCAGGTCTAGTATAGACCCATAAGTTGACTGCTGAGGGCAGCTCCGGATGGCACTTCTACACCTTGCAGTTGAGAGAAGTAAGGGAAACTAACGTGAGTGCTTGCTTCCATCAGCGTCCCACAGTGGGTACAGGGCCATGCTTAGCTTAATGTAAACTGACTCCAGCTATGTATTCTATGTAGCTGGAGTTGCGTACCTTAAGCTGACCTTCCAGGTCTAGTGTAGACCTGGCATCCTAAGAAAAAAAATCTATCAAAAATTATTCTGTATACTTTATCTCAGCACAAATCCCAGGAGTTATCCAACGTTATTTGCCTTTTTATATACTCCTGAGTATAGTTTACTTTAACCAAAATCCTGAAAAAGTTTTCATAGCAGTTGAAATATTAAATAGTGAGGGAATTAAGACTCAAAATAAATGCTCAGTCTAGATTTAACAAAGTAAAGAGATTTAAAGATTTCTCAGAACATTTATAATTCATTGGGAATTGCCATTTCCGGCACTTCATTTTAGAAGCTCTTGCTAGCTTAAAAAAAAAGACAATTAAAGAAACCTTATTTCTTAAATAAAAGGGGTAAATTCCAGAATTGTTAGGTAAAGAAATTATGTTATTTGCTTTTTTAGCTAGACCAATTTATAGATCTGATCATTCTAATAACCTTTATAGGTAGGGTTGACAAATTCCTAATTGCACAAAAACAAACACTCCTGCCCCATCTCCTTCCTTGCCCTTTCTTCATGGACCCACCCCAACCTACCCCTTCTCTGAGGCCCAACTCCCCCCACTAGCTTCATTCCTCCTCCCTCCATCACTCAATCTCTCTCTCCACCCCACTTACTTTCACCAAACTGGTGCAAGGTAAATAAGGGCTCCAGCTGTGGCTGCGGCCTATGGGAAGGGGCTGTATGTAGAGAAGCACACCTGGCACTTAACCCTACTTGCGCTGACCCACATATATTTGCAGTGGAGTGGAACAACTTGTGTACTCTGCTGTGCACCACAGAAGTACATAAAAGAGAGAGCCTTTGCTGACACCAGTTTAAAAGTAGAACAAGAGCCAAGCAATTTCATCCTTTAAGTGGCACAATTGACGTACAGCAACTCCATACAAGTGGAGCCACTAGGGAGACAGATAAGATTAGATAAAAAGAAAATCCACATATCCAGCTAGCTATATATTTCTAGTGCACCAATTACCATGGCATCTAAACACTCATTCCCAAGCCAGATATTAGCATTCAAGCACATTGCATACATTTGACAGTGTCTGGATGAGTTAGTTCCAGATATAATCCGACTCTCGACATTTCATGTACTTTAAAGAATGTGGATGATTCACACCCATGTTAAGGACTCTTTATTTCTTGGGAAGTATAAGGGGCCTCAGGGTAAAATGAGAATCAGGCTCAAAGTACTTATAATAATTTACTTAGCATCATATTTTGAAAATGCATAATTTTAGAATGAACAAATGTTTCCTACTGTTTGCTTAGAGCCCTACCTGTGTAAGGATGGAAATTGTTAATCAAAAATAAAAGAATCACAGCTTTTCAAATAGTATGCTGCAGCTGAAAAGCAGGTGTGTGAAATGCCTTTTATTTTACTGACATGCATATCCAATACCATATGCCATAGAATGCTACAAAGCATAGTGTTCTTTCAAAACATTACCTCGCTGTGACAGTAAATATGACTTGACAGATGGCCTGGCAGAAGAATTACATGACACTTTTGTGATGGGTGTCATTTCTAGAAAACTATGTTTGGAATGCTCCATTATGGTACATAAAATAAAAGTACAAGCCATACAATTTGGACACAAATTTTGAATACCTCTAAGCCAGAGTGGGCAATAATTTTTGATGGAGGGCCACTCCAAGATTTTGGAAAGTGGTTGAAGCCACACTCTTCCATTATATTAATGGATGAGATGCGGGGTCTGGGATGGGGGTTGGGTGCAGAGTGGAGCTTGGGATAAGGGATTGGAGTGCAGGAGGGAGACTGGAGTCTGGGCGGGAGTCTGGGTGAAGGACGCGGTTGTGACGTAGGGCAGGGGACTGGAGTGCAGGGGTTTGGGATGTAATCTATGAGGTAGGAGGGGATTGTGATCTGGGGCAGGAGATTGGGGTGCCAGATCTGAGAGGGGATATGCATGTAAGAAGGGGACAGAGAGTTTGGGTATGTTGAGTGGGGGGAAGGGGAGCAAAGGGTTCCAGAACCAGCCTGCCTGCTTGCAGAGCTTAAAACGTTTCCCAGCCAGCCAGCCTGCCTGCCTGCTTGCCTGGCCATGTGCTTCATTGAATAACTGAGCTGAAGAGAGAGGGGGCGTGGTTCTTCTTGGCTGCCTGTTATTTGAACAAGCAGCTCCCACTGGCTGGTTTCTGGGGGCGGCACGTCTCCTGAAACTTCCCCCCTCCCCTCCAGTTTTAAAACAAAAACAAAGTGCTGCAGCCGAGTTTCTGCATGCCTGGGGCTCCCTGTTGCCTCCACAGGCCGGATCTGGTGGCTTGGCAGGACGAATCAAGCCTGCAGGACGTATTTTGCCCAGGCCTGCTCTAAGCTTTTATCTGGGGTTATTTCATTATAATTTAGTTTGATCCTACTCTTATTTTGCCTTTTGCAAAATTGGGAGGCAAATCCTACTCAGAGTTCTAATTCAAGCTCAACTCTTTTGTGACCCTAGTGTTTCAGCATGCTAGGCCTGATTCTCAGCTGCTCTGTCCCTGCACTTTGGCTATAAGCCGCATTTCTGCTTCCTTCATTCTGGAGCATTGTAGGGCCCCAAACACTCCACAATGTAAATGTGCTCTTCTTTCCAGAATCCTCTCTGTGTGTTGGGAAGTAAGGAACTGCTGTACCATAGCCACAACCCCAAATGCTTCTGATCCTTCCATCACCTACTCTATTAGGTCTATAGATAGAACCTTTAAACAACCTCTGCATAAGCCAGTGCACCACTTCCACACCCTAATCAAGAGGCAATTTCCAACCACATTATACTGCCAGCATGCCATAAAGGGGCCTCTATGTAATAGTGAGAAAGGTCCATTATAACTGTCCTTTAAATATTATTGGGCTAGGTTAAGATCATATTATGTGTAAATTCAAGGTTACACTGGGAGCATAATTACATGTTTTTGTATGCCCCAGAAAACATAAAATTCATGACTCAACCATTCTGTCAGATACCTCAGTACCGAAAATATAAAGCACTGACTAGAGAGATATTTAGTAGATATGGTGGGGTGCTATACATCTTGTCTGGTAATGCCTATTATTGTGACAAGATGTTTATTAATTTTATATATTTTATGCAGAGATTGAAATATGTACAAAAATGTGTCATAGTTTTAAAAAAACAATAAATATTATCATGAAACTAGAGAAAATAATCACATGCTTTGTTTTGTCCTGAGATGCTGCTTCCCAACTTGGGAAACACAACCTCACAAATTTGGAGCAGAGGAGATCCTGTAGGACTAGGGGAAACAGGCCATGAAGCTGTGAATTTCTCCTAACTTCCATGAGCTCAGGTTCACACAGTTTCCACTGCAAAAATTGTATGAGTTAATAAAACAAATAACACCTCACTGTATAATGCTTGAATTCACTGTTATTTCATTATAGCACATGGAACTTTTATGAAGTATTTGTGCAGTTTATTAACACACACAAAATTTCTTTAAAAAAATTATTAATTCCACAAGCAGATATATGTTGCTTGTACAGTAATACAAGGTTGTAAGGGAAGCACTATTTCCCGAGCATGTGTAACATTCACAAACTGATTCTATCTATGCATTTTTATTGGGATTTTTTCTTTACAAAATTAAAAGAAATAGGACTGAGCCTTAAATAGCCCAACAGAGTGGTAAAGTAGATAGAAGACATAGCTGGATGACAGATGTGTGATGGAACACCTTATGGATTTAGACTACAAATGCTATTCTAGGAGTAAGTCATAGAGAGTATTTGTACCTGAGCAGTGGCATTTGTGTGAATAATGCCTGCAGAAATTCCACTTGCCACATATGGAACAAGTAAATTGCATGAGGAAGGGTGGAGACATCCTCTCATAACAAGGCAATGGACTCTTACACAAACATGGAATTCATTTCAAGTTAGCTGTACCAGACACACACTGATAGCAACATAATTTTAGGAGCACTGAAATATATCATGTGATTGTTGGTGTGGGTGACTGTGGACTAGAAGCATTTAACTTTTTGCCATGGCCACAGTTATCTCTTTACCAATATTCTCTATTTTTATTTCCTTTCACACACTTCAATAAGATATGGGAGGTTTTTAGCCAGTTCTGTAATGATTATTTTTACTATACTAAGTCTATTGAATCTGGGCCATTTTGAAGAGAAGGCAAGACTAGTAGAATTTCTGCTGGCATTATTCACACAAGTAGCACTGCTGAGGCACTGATGCTATCTGTTCCATATGCCTGGAATGGCTTTTTGTTGTATATATGCAAGCTGTACTTGTGTCATGTACATTGTACACAGTATTAGATCTATTTATATACTTCATCCTCCATGGACCCAATGGACATCTTTGGGTGATATCCTGAATAATCTGTGATCTATATGAAAAAAATGAACAGGTTTTGCCCCTTATGCTCAGTTTCCATTGGTTTATGCTAACTGAGAAAATGGTCAAACATTTACATGTTTAAAAATGGAGATGGAGATTTTCCCTTACATTTTTAGGTCTCTTCTAACTGGGGAAACCAGGGTCACAGCCACCACAGCCTCCAGACTCACCACTCTGCTCATGCCATTCGAAAAAAGCTGTAGGTTTTGTTGCTGTATCTAGTATGTTCAAAAAACAATGCTTCCAGAAGGTAAATACAGTCAAGTGCTATTTAGCCACGAATCGCCTTTATTATTAACAGAATCTCTTTCATGATGGGCTATCTTTGTTTTCATCATCCTATTAGTAAAAAGTGACACCTTTTTAGATCTAATTAGACCACTTTCATAAAGACCGTTAATAATTCAATAACCCCATTATCTATTTTCTTCCCCTTCAGAGCTCTTCAATCAGAGCTTATGCAGCAGGTTGCATTCACTTTGAAAATCCATTAGCCTCCACTTTCACTCATGCTCTTTTTCAAGGGACTCAAGTGGATAGTCACATAATTTTATTTATTCATTTGTTGCACTTTTCCTCTTAAGATAGATGTAAAATTTGGTGGTAGTGGGTGTCTCTGATACATGAAATAATCTCCACTGTCATCTTCTCACAGCTTTATCTGTCATCCTATTTTTCAGCACTGATCACCTGAATCTGTTAAACAATTTTTTTCAGGAGGCTGACACACTGCCCTAGTGCTTGCATCTATCAACATCCTCCTGATTTATTGGCTTAATAACAGGAAATCATTTGGTCGCTCAGCTCTATTTTGCTTCAATGCTGACCTGTGACCTTAATTTGATGCCTTTCAAGGTTCTTTGTTTTCTCATCTTATAACAGGCTAACCAGCTGCAACAGATTTACAAACTTATATAAATATTTAAGTAAGAGCTAGAAATATAAATTTTTAAAAGTGTTTTCTTCAGAAGTATAAAAATAATTCCATTTAAGCAGAAATGTATAAATCAACAGCATGATCGCACACAGCATGGGCTTAAGTACCCTTCATGTGCTTCATGCCTTCCTCCCCATTGACAGTTACAATAGTTATGTTGTATTGGAAACTCTTTCTCTCTGTGTTACTCTTTAACCATTGCCACTCCACACACAAACCTCAGTATGGACCCATATGAGGAGGAACCCATCAGGCAAGTGTTTCAGGACACCACATATGTTCTTCAACCAACTAAAAACTAATTAATCTCCAGGTTGGGACCACTTGCGGTTAGTTTCAAGGTTTGGGCTAGGCTAGTAGAAATGTACCATTTTGGGAATGAAGGGTCTCTGGCACTGGAAGGTTGGATTAATATTGCACCTTGCCTTACCTCATAAAACCTCCTCTTCTATTTCTTGCCTAGCTTTTGAACAGCTTCACCTGTCCCAGCTGTTTATTCACATGCTCACATTCAGGCTTGAATGCAGCACACATCAGCCCCTGAGGCTTCGAAGGAGAACCACTGGTTTGGAGTCTAAGCTAGCCAATGGGTAGAAGCAGGCAGGTGGAGAGGCGTTCCTTTCATGGGATGCTGTGGGGAGAAATGTCTTCCCAATGATCAAAGAGAATCTGGGAATCCTTCTTGGAAGCGGGGAGGGGGGAAGGGGAAAGAGCAAAGGAGAGCCAACAGGAGTAAATATATGGAAGGACCTTTTTGTTCGGGGGGGGGGGGGGCAGAAAGAAGTTGAGGAACTCCAGAAGAGGACAATTATCCCCATTAACCAGTACAGAATGGAAAGAGCTAAGTCCCCTTTCAGATATATATGTCTGTGCAGATCAGATAGCAAACTAGAAGACCAGAAAAACTGTGAAATAAAATAAAAGTTTAAACCAAGACAAAGAAAGAAAAATTCCATCTTTTACTCTAAGGGTATGTCTACACAGCAAAGTTATTTCAAAATAACTGCCGTTATTTCGAAATAACTTCACTAGCGTCTACACAGCCAAACCGCTATTTCTAAATTAATTAATTCGAAATAGCGGAGCACTTATTTTGAATTTGGTAAACCTCATTCTACAAGGAATAATGCCAAATTCGAAATAGCTAATTCGAAATAAGCACTGTGTAGACACTTATTTCGAAATAGGGTGCCTCCAGCCTTCCCAGGGTGCCCTGGTGGCCACTCTGGGCCAAACCAGGAAAACTCCTCTCCTCCTCCCCAGCTCCGGAGCCCTTAAAGGGGTAGACTCTGGCCACAGTGCCTGTGCCAGCTCCAGGCCTGTCAGCCCAGAGACAGGATTCACTGCCCCTAACCCAGTGGCCCCAGTATGAGCCAGGCAGCCAGTCCCAGCCAGCCCTCCACCGCTCCCCGGGCCCAGTCACCCAGCTCCCAGGAGCCAGCCAGGGGCCGCAAAAGGCGGGCGCCTTCCTGGTCCAGTGCTGAGATCATGGACATGATTGAGGTTTGGGGGGAAGCCTCCAATGTCCATGATCTCCGCACTAGATGCAGGAACACAGCCATCTACGGCAGGATGGCTGCCAGCCTGGCCACCAAAGGCCACATACGCACCTAGGAGCAGGTGCACATGAAAATAAAGGAGCTGCAGCAGGCCTATGCCAGGGCCACAGAGGGCAGCTCCCACACAGGGGCAGACCCTCCCCCCTTCCCCTATTTTGATGCCCTGGACCACATCCTGGGGGGCAGGATGGTCCGTGACCCCCGGGGGGTCATCGATCCTAGGGCAGAGGGCCCTGACCAGGGCACGGAAGAGGAGGAGGAAGAGGACGGCCAGGAGCTGCAGGAGCCCAGAGGGAGTGTGCCTTGCAGCCAGGACCCCCAAGCCATCCCAGCAGACCTATCACCAGTGTCATCCGGGGAGGCAACAACAGGTGAGTGCCATCACTGTCCCCTTATGAGGTGGGGGGGGAGGGAGACCAGGAACTGCACACGTGGGCCTTGCTTACCACGGATCACGCAGCAACCTGTGCACATGCGAGCATGTGCTGTGCCCCCCCCCCGGGCACGTGGCCCCAGCTGGCTGCCACACAGGGGCCTTGGCCTGTTAGCCACACACGTGTGTGAAGAGACATGACAGAAATTACATGCTCCTGACCTTGGGGTGGGACACAGTGGCAGGGGACATCTCCCCACCTCACCCACACTATACACAGCACAGGGGTATGGGTGCAGTCTCGGGGCAGCTCCCACTCCAGGGGATAGCAGGACATTCCGAACATGGTCTCTGTGCAAGCACATCGGCTCTGATGGTGCAGGGAATGGTCATCCTCACCTTGCAGAGGGGGGCTGGGCTTCACCCACTATGTCCCCAGGGATAACTGACCACTTCTCTTGTTTCTCCACAGCCACACCAGCTGCACGTGCAAGGTGCACCACCCCGCCCGGGACATGCTCACACACCCGAGGGCTCTGCAGGAGCCACCCGTGCAGTGGAGGGGTACCAAGAGCAGCACCTGGGGGCACTGAGCCCTGCACCGCACCCTCCAGAACTGGTTGCAAGAAGACCTGCATCTCCGGTGGGAGCAGCTTGCCCAGGGCTGTGCCATCTGCCAACACCTGCAGACCCTGGTGCATAGCGTAAGGCCTCCTGCTGCTCCAGCGCCTGCTGCCTCCCCAGCTACCACTCCTCCTCCCACTCCTTCTCCCCCTCCTGCTTCTCCCTCCTCACCCTCCATCCCCTCCCCATCCCCCCGGGGACGCTGAGGCCCCCGCACCCACGGTGCTGGGAGACAGTTGGCCCGGTGAGACCCCAAAACCTGAGTCCTGAGCTTCCCCTTCCCCTTGTTCCTTGCTTCCCCCTTCCAGCTCCCTCCTCCCAGTTTTCCCCCTCCCCACTCCCATCCTCTCTCCTTCCCTCTCCCGCCTCCTTTCCCCAGTCTCACCAGAGTTTCATCTCCCCCCCCCCAGTTTTATTAAATAAAGACAGTTTGTTTTCTTCAGAACATGAGTCTTTATTGTAAATCAGGAAAGGGGGTTAGGGAGGGGTAAGTGGAAGGACGTGAGGGAGGAATGAGGCACAAGCCCCCAGTGGGGCACACCAGGGAGATGTTACTGCTCCTCTGGGTGGAAACTCTCCCGCAGGGCCTCCTGGATACTGACAGCCCCCCGATGGACCTCCTGGATGGCAGCCTTCAGCAAGTGCAGCCAGGCTTACAGCAACGCGTTCAAGAGAAGCACCAGAGTGCCCGGGGGCAGCTCTGTCTCCATGTTGCAGAGTGCTGTGGTGTCCCGAGTGAGGGCAACCAGAGCACGCCGAGACACAAATGCTTTGCTGTCCCTCATCGAGGTAGACAAGCAAGCAGGGAAACCTGAGAACTGGCTGTCCGGGGGGGCGGCGGGAGGCCTTTCAGCACAGACCTCAGATAGCCTCAGGCAGCAGCCCCAAACAATAAGTCCTGACCTGGTGCCCTGCCGGAACCGGTTCCGGCCAGCCTTAAATGCGATTCAGAGTCCACTCAGTGTGGACACTCTATTTCAAAATAGCAAAATGCTATTTTGAAATGCATTTTGTGTGTAGACATGTTATTTCAAAATATCTTATTTTGAATTAACTATTTCTAAATAAGATATTTCGAAATAACGCTGTAGTGTAGACATACCCTAATAGACTAAAAACATGGTAAATTATAGAGCATTCAAGAGAGTAGTTCTGTGTTCAAGCAAATTTCTCTAGTCACCACAATGCACAATTTTCTGTCTAAGGATCTTAGAAAGACTGATTCCTGAAAAATAAAACAATCAATGTTTACAACAGATTGGAATGAGAGGTTTTTATCTGAAAAGAGACATATTTTTAGAAAGCATACATACTCTTTAAATTAAACATGCTTTATTTTGCTAACAATAGCAGCCACTTTTGCTATAAAGAATGGGGATATTACCAGCGCTTAAATTAATATTTAATTTAATTTATGAAAGAATGTGATGGATATGACAGCACTTAGCCAATGCAGTTTCACCATGGCAAGCAATGATTTTTATTCAAGAGAATTAGTATTGCATGCCAGCATATATGAATATTATGTTTTTCATTAAGGCTTACAAACAGGTTAGTTAGCACATGAGTATAGCATACATTTCTTTGTTAGTGTACTTGAGAAAATCATACCAATGGAAAAATCTCTTCCAACACTGGCATCTTTTAAAATCCCCCTCAAATGATATCTCTGTAATATATGTTTATCAAGTCATCTGCCTGTTCTCAGCTGAATTAAAACACTTTATTTAATGTGTGTGTCCCAGACAACAAAACTAAGTGAAAGTGTCTTAATTTGATCCTTTCCTTGTGTGTCAATTGTATGCATAACATTTGAAGGTTAATAGTGTGACAGTGATGTACCAAGCCATGCAAACAATATCTTTCTAACAATGGACAATTTCCTTGTGAAATGGATTGGAAAGACTGTGATACCATAAAGAAGACTATATTAAAGTGATGGCCCTTCATTCTAATGAACAGTAGAAATGTTACTTGCTCAAAGACATCATTAAAATTAGAAATATCCATCAATATGTTTTCTTGATAACTGCTGTATACCTCTGTACATGTGCTGAAGTATACATTATTCAATGTGCTTTTCATCTTAACTGCACTTTGTTTATGGTACCTATTGACTAAGGTAAGAATCACATAGATGGAAGAACATAAAACTTTGCACCAGGGTACTACAAATGTTCCAATACAACTTGCAAACAAATTTTAAAAAATCAAATAATGTAGTTGCCCCATTAGCTTGCTCTTCTGGAAAAATAATGCCACCAGAAAACAATTTATATAATGAAGGATAGATACAAATTACTTCTTCCTACTACGAGCCCAACCTCTGCTCAAGTTTGCTGTACTTAACATAAAGATTCTGCTCTGAAAAAACTTAGCACTTATAACTACAGGTTGGACCTCCTGTGTCCAACACCGTTGGGACCTGACTGGTCCCAAACAAGATAATTTGCTAGACCAGTGGAGGTCTCCTGTCACCGGCCCCCAGGCCTATCGCCTGTTGCTGGCAGGCAGTCTCAGCAGGTACCCTGTATTGTTTCTCCCACTCCTCCCGAACCTGGCTGGGCTGCTTGCCCCACTGCTGCTGGCTCCCTGGGCAGCAGAGGCTCCAGCTTTTGCTGCGGGGTTCCAGCGTCTCACATCTGGGGGCAGATGGAGGCTCTGGCCCCAGCCTTGAACTCCAGGGGGCTACTGTTGTGAGGAAGTGGAGAGTTTTGAGGGTTCAAAGGGGGGTTGCATGCAGAGGGGGCACTCAGTGCACGGATGTTACTAGTTAAATGTGCAAGGGGAGAGGGAGTTTGTTGTTTCAGAGAAACAACCAGTTCCGGCCAGACGCAAGACAATGGGCTGCAGAGGAGAGACCCCGGCAACCAACTCTGCTGGTTCCAGTGAGGGGAGAACATTGGATGGAGGAAAAGAGAGGCAAAGAAGAGAGGAGCCCAGGCAACCCTGTTACCTGGAGAGAAGTCAATGGACAGGGAGGGGCTGTTGCTGGGGATATTGCTGGGACACTGTTGGGCTGTTCGGGACAGAGAACAGAGCAGGCAGGACTCAGCTAGCTGAAGGGGAGACTGATGTGCAGGGCTGAGGGAGGTCAGGCCTACAGGCCTGAGAGATCCTTTGCTGCATTGAAAGCTCAATAAACCCTCCTGTTTTGTGCTGGTTGAGAGTCACTCTGGTCTAGAGAACAAGGTTGCATAATTCCCTCTGGGATTAGAGACACCGGGGGTCCAGAAGGAGTGGACCCCCCTTTCCCCCGCAAAGGGGCTCATGGCAGAGGTAGGAGTGCTGAAGGCCCTGAGAGGTGCCGTCCCGGAGGCAGAGGGGCAGACCACCCCCAGTGCAAGTGGGCACCCCAAGAGAGGGTTGCTGCACTGGAGTGGACTCCCTGACAAAGGACTGTCATACTGCCGCTGTACTGAAGTGAGCTCCCGAGAAGGGACTGCCGCACTGGAGAGGCACAGACGGGCCAAATGTGGGCACGACCTGTGAGCCGTGACAACTGTTTGAGAAGGTGATCCTTCTAGAACTCTAACCCTAGCCCTAGGAGTCCTGCCTCATGGAATATTTACCTTAACTCAAAGAGCCCTCCTCTCTTGAAATCCTGATCCTAGTTCATGGAAGTTTACCTTCTGGAACCCTAACCTTGGCCCTAGAAGGCCTACCTAGTACAGCCCTACCTCTAACCAGGGTACTGCAACCTCCAAGAATCCTTATATCAAATTTCCAGCCCAAACACATTGGGCTAAGCATGTAATATATCAAATGCCTTTCTAAATGAAGTCACCAAAGTATATTAAAATTGCTCATCACCACTCAACGTTATACTCCAATTTCCTGCATTATCTTTCTCTATTTGTTATAGAGCCACTCAAGTTTCATAGCTCTAATCTTTGATAGATTAAGAGGTACAGTCAAATATACATCAAAGATATTTTCACCCAGATTTTATAATCCCACTGATTTCCGATATATTGATTAAATTAGCAGAATAAAATCCAATTCCAGCCAAACTCCACTAGGGACAGGGCCAATTTCAGTTTTCTTAGTCTGAGCAGACATAGATTTTGATAACTGCATCTTTGAGATATATTTCCCATATGGTGTGTGTGTAATTTATGTGCACATACTGAGAGGGGATTATACCTTCTTTGGATGTGTGGGACAGTTGTTCAATAACATGACATAATCCAGCAAAAAGATATCTGCTATGTGGAGATTCCAGGTTTATGAAAATGCACTTTACAATACAATTTGACACACACTTAGAATGAGTTCATTGGAACAATGATTAATAACCCAACCTACAATTGTCAAATTTGACTGCTGTCTTTAAAGCAATAGTCTCTTGAGACTACTATTCAGTGCAAGTCAAATGGCATTCTGTTCTCATTTCACCTTGAAGATAATGTACACTTCACCATTTGACAACAGACTAGAGTCCATTATATAAAACATTAATTACAGTCAGAAATTGCCATTAAAAACAACTTACATAAATAGCAGCAACTGGTAAAATTCTAAAACATAAGGCCCTCTCCCGCTCCCACTGACTTCATGGGAGTAGGAATGGATCCATATATGAAAAAAGGATTCATTCTTGAGAGATGAGCAATATTTAGTACAAGAGAATCTACCCGAAGAAGTAAGCACCTGAAAATATGAAGAACATTTACTAATTTAGTAAAAAAAAATGCTTAGAAACAAGATAATAGATGATTGGACTTGATTCATCACAAAATTGGGGCAGTTTGCACTCCCAGGTTGTGTCTAGACTACACCTCTCTGTCGACAGAGAGATGTAGATCAGGCACGTTGAAATTCTAATGAAGCAGGGATTTAAATATCCTGTGCTTCATTAGCATAAACATGGCTGCCACTTTTTTTCGAAATGGAGCTTTTTTGGAAAAAACCCAGCAGTCTAGATGTGGATCTGTCGAAAATAAACCCTTTTTCGACATATCCTGTATTCCTCAAAAAATTAGGTTTACAGGATCTGTCAAAAAAGGGTTTATTTTCGACAGTTCCACATCTAGACTGCCATTTTTTTTCCAAAAAGCTTTGTTTTGAAAAAAAAGCGGCGGCCATGTTTATGCTAATGAAGCACGGGATATTTAAATCCCTGCTTCATTGGCAGTTTCAATGTGCTTGATTTGCATCCCTCTGTCGACAGAGGGATGCAGTCTAGACGTAGCCCCACAGATCAGGAAAATAGAGGCAGTGTGGCTGAGCTGTTAGGGGACTGGTCTGGGACTTAGAAAATGTGGATTCTTTTCCTGGCTCTGCCACTAAACCACATGTCTCAATGGGTATGCCTATTCCAGAGCTGGAAGGTGTAATTTCCCTCTTGAGCAGCTAAAGTTGTGCTAGCAATAAACAAGTTAGTCTGCTAAAAGCAAAGTTGAAGCCATCCTAATAGAGTGTTTATGTAAAGTTCCAGACCTGATTGCATTCACACTGGCTACACTGCTATGTTTAGTGCACTAGCTTGATCAGAGCTAGCATGTGTGTATCCATTCAATCTGGAAATTACACCTTCCAATACCAGTGTGGCTCCATATTTCTGTTTTCTCCCCTTTCCTCCTTTGCCTGTCTACTAAGTTCTTTGAGCTTGGGGCTGTCTGATTTTGTTTGGGTACAACAATTAGCACAGAAGGGCCCTAATCTAGAGGCCTCTAGGCAGTACTTTAATACAAGAATTAATCAGAGCTGTTTTTCCCAAAGAGTAATTAAGCCCCAAGAGAGGGTTAGCATGCCTCCCACTAGGACCTCAATGAGGTTAAGACAATTTCAAAAATTTGCACAGGCAGGGCTGTCCATTTGATACAGTAACTAGGGTGTTACACCCCTACCACCACCTCAGAAAGCTCTACCCAGACATGCTGGCCTGCTTCACTCTTCCTGGCAGATTCAGGACTGAGCAGCTTGCATCAAGAAATCAAAATAAACAGCTGAAATCACTATTGCCAAGTCATCTATAGAACAGTTAAAATGCACACTCAATTGCACCTCCACAAAAGTCTCTCTTTCTCTCTCCTCCCCCCTCTCATATTGATACACACACAAATAAAATTCCATTGTGGACCTGAGAAAACCTTTGTGACAATGTTTTAATCAAAGCCAATGTTTTTCTACTGAAAAATGCCACATTCAAAACTTTCCAAGCAGCTACCAATGAATAATTACATTTTGTGCCTTTATTAAAATGTAATGGTTTGTACTATTAGCATATACAATGTGTACTGTGATTACTCCAAAGGAGCTGTGGAATTTTATACACGAGTACAATGAATCCAGTAACTTCATCTGTAATGTGCATAATAAATGAAAAAGTCACATCCATCAATCAGTCTTCATAGCCACTGGAAATAATATACGTTGTACCCCACACTGAATAAAGTTACATGCAGACAAATACATAGATTTCAGCACAGACATGGCCAAAAGGATACAGCAGAGTGTAAGGATGGTTTTTTTTCTTTGCCAGCATTTTTTCAAATGCATGAATTTATTAGATAAAAATGGCTGAATTCATTTCAGGTGTAGCTCCACTGAAGTCAACAAATGTTGAAGATATGCTGAGAGAACTACTGATATACTGATATTTTAGAGATGGGAACAACTATTGGGTCATTCCATCCATCTCCCTGCCAACAGAGGATTGTTCCATATAGTGAATTTTCCAGCATTTTGAGCAGTTTAATTTTAGATGTCACAGTGCTGGGCTTCCACTACTTCCCTTGGGAGATTATCCCACAGCTAATACATCTACTTGTCAGAAAGTTCTTATTGAAATTCACCCTGTATTTTTCAATTCTTAATTTAATGCCATTATTACTACTAATACCCTCTTGCTACACCATTAGTAATTACTTTTCCTTCTTGGTATTTATACCTAGGGCCAGATTAAACTTTACATGCCCTTATGCACAGCATCTTCAGCGTCTGTGCCCACTCTCACTTACAGCTTCCCTTTATATTTATTATTCAAAAAATGAAACTTTAAACAGACTTTTAACTAGTAAGCGCCCCCAGAATGCCAGCACTGCTAGGCATGTGCCTACTGTGCCTAATTACAAATCTGTCCCTGTTTATACCCTTTAAAAAGTTAGACTTTTACCATAACCCTTCTACTTGGTTCTGTCTTGGCCAAGATGTATGCTATTTTTAGCTCTTTGAATCTTTTATTACAAGATGAACTCTGTGGGTTTCTGGCCTGGCTTCCTAGACGATAAAGGATTAACACCATCCCCAGCATCTGGATCAGACTCTCTTCCTGGGCTTCTTTTATTAGTCAAACAAACAGCAAAGCTGTTCCCCAAAACAAAGGCATCTGCCTGGGATTTCACTGATTCAGGGAATGCCAAAAAAAAAAAAAAAAAAAAAGCCAGCCTGCTCCTGTAGCTCTCTTTCAGACAATAATATAGGAATCACATCACCCCCTTCCAGCTGTGTCTGATAATCCCATCCACCGGGCCCAAACAACCACTCTTAAAGAGGCTTTGTGCCTCAGAACAGGTTGGCCACAGGCCTCCCTGGTCCTTAAGGAGCAGACTATTCTTTTACAAATTCTTTCAACTTCCAGTTCACGATTGCTGCTGTGATCTGTTTTCTTTTCTTGTCTTCCAGTATCTTTCTGGTAATAAGATTTAGTGACAACTCAGATGCTGCACAGAATCTTTCAATACAGAAGAGCATCTGTGTCACATAAGCACAGCAATTAGTGTAAAATTGCATGATACAGACCAAATAACTAACTAATCAACTTTCTCAAATATCTGCTTCTCTAAAAAGATCAAACTTCATATTTGTCCATACCACTTGGGACACTTATTGAAAAATATTGTAATGCATGCTCAGGTTCTTGCATTTTTATAAGTACTCTAAACTATACTGTGAATCTTTTCACAATTATTTTGCCAACTCAATTTCTTGGTTTTGTATTGCCTGATGTACTTGGTATCCTGAGAAACTTATAGTGGTTTTAATTATCTGGAAAATCCTGCTCACTCCACCAACAGTATGGGTGAGTCATTTGCATGCATCAGAACTGATGTGATTCTGTTTTTCAGGATTTAGAAAGCCAAGCTAAATTGTACACTAGAAAGAGGCTTTGGATTTATGTAATTACATATTCACACACTCAAATACCTATTGTCTGGTGGAGAACAAGCAATATGAATGGACCAACATCTGGTTTCTACTGTGCTCAAGGCAAGGATACATCTAGTGCAGGTTTGCTCTTTGTGTTGGCCCAGCACAGTTGTGTCCTGGACAGGCTTTGAGTGCCTGTGAATTTAATTACCTGTTAATTAGGAGACTAGGTAAGGAATCCCTAAACAACGAAAAACACTGCCTCTCAGAGAAATCAAGCATTTTCTATTTACAAATGATTCCAAGACTCTTATTAATGCTCTGCATGCCCAATCATATCCTTTTCTACACCAGCCACCTGCTCAAGCAGGTTATCATTTTAAACAACTGCTCTCAAACAATTTTTCATTGTAAAGCTGCCTCTGCTTATTCTAGCAATACCCTTAATTGGACACAATGCAAAAAACAAAAACAAAAAAATACCCCCTCCTAGAGAAAGAGGCAATGACAGCATTTAGCACTGTGACAGAGTGAACCCTAAACTAGGCAACAGGGATGGACTAATCACTGTGGTTCGGGGAAGCCATGCCTCTTTCCTTTGATGTGCATGCTCCAGGAGGAATAGCCAGATAAAAGGAGGCAGCCCAGGTCAGTCAGTTCTGTCTGAGGAGGAGGAAGGATGTGCACTGCAGGCACCTGAAGAGGTGCTAGTGCTGTTGCAGGCAGCAGAACCCCTGGACCTAGACTATGCTAGATGATTCGCCACTACCAGTCAAGGAAATGCCTGAGAGACAATTGGTGTTAGGAAGTGTCCCAGAGGATATAGTAGGAGCTGATGCCTAAACCCTTAGGCTACATCTACACTGCAAGCCTCTTTCAAAAAAGAGCATCTAGACTACAATCAGTACTTTCGAGAAAGCAAGCCGCTTTTTTGAAAGAGAGCACCCAGGCAGTCTGGATGCTCTCTTTCGAAAAAGCACAGTTTGCATTACATAGCGCCTTTTTTCAAATGCGCACTTTCAAAAAAAGGCATTCTTCCTCGTAAAACGAGGTTTTCCACGGTCGAAAAAACTTTCTTACTTTCGAAAGAACGCGGCAGCAGTCTAGACGCAGGGGAAGTTTTTTCGCAAAAACCCCTGTAGTCTAAACACACCCTTAATGGAGAAATCCCTGACTTTATAGGGCACTGGGTAGGAACCCGGTAGAGCGGATGGGATCAAGTTTCCCTCCCTCACCCAATGGACCATTAGGCACGGCTCCTGTTTGCTCTTGGCTCCCTCCCAGACGCTAAGGGATAATAAACTGTCTGTTTGCTCTACCCTGTCCTGCTCTGCCCAGGGCCTACAGACTGATATTTTTGTTTTGTCCCACCCAGAGGGCCAGAACCCTAATTGCTACTGCCTGTCCCAACTAGGAGGCATAGGGACCATAGATTGATTGATTGCCCAGTCTCACCCAGGATGATCAATGTTCTGCCCTGTCCAGAGGGCCAGAACTTAAATTGTTGTTTTCAACCCCAGGCTGGAGGCTCAGGGACTATGGACTGCTTGTTTGCTTGGCTCCGCTAGGGATCTGGAGCCCACAGAGCTGCAATTACCTGTGTTGCCTGGGTGATAATAATTAGAGGATGTTGTGACCCAAAATGGAGTCTCTCTGGATTCCATTTTGTCTCTTTTCCCTTTTTAACTCCTTTCCCGCCAAAATATCAGGTGCACACCGTACCATGCTACGTGCACTCCTCTCTTTAGTTATGCACTCAGCCCAAACTGTGCACTAGGCACTCAAATGAGCTGCACACCACCCAAAAACTGTGCACTCCTCCCTTTTAGAACGTTGCACACAGCACCATTCTGTGACTCAGCCCTTACCACCCTTTTCCCGCCTTGGAAGGGTTATAAGCCCTGATCGAAGAGAGGTTCGGGTTCGCCACTGTCCGTCTGTGCCTTTGTCTGTCAGTCACTGTCTGCCGTTCAGAGTCCTGTCAGTGTTTGTTTGTCTCCCGTGGTGCTCCATTTTAGTTAGTGGATAATCGGTATAAGGATTACAGCTCAAGTCATGGGGGAGATAGTCGCCGTGAGTGTGGGGATACCCCACTTAATTGGTATTTGGCTTCCGCCACATGGACTTGGACTGTATTGATTGCCACCTCCTTACCTGCTGGATTGGACTGGAAGTCGAAGGACTAAAGTGCCAACTCCTGGAGGAACTCACCTTTTCCACCGGAGGCGCAGGATCTATCGGCGCAAGGACCTGGTTCGATTGGACTGATCCTGCCAGCGAGGGCGCCTGCTGTCCTCCCTAAGGCTTCACACTAGCCATAGGGTAGAAGGTCGCAGGCCTCAATCGCCGCCTCTGACGCTGTAAAGTATCCCCTTGTGTATTAGGAACCTTTCTATCTTCCTTCTCTTCTGGGATAGGGTGGGTTTTTATAGTTGTTGTTGTTCTGCTGTTGATTTTTCAAAATATATGGTTTGGCCCTAAACATTGGTCTCTCGCCTGATTTGTGGTTACCCAATCCAACGGTGACTAGATACGTAACACCAGGCCGAATCTGGCTTCTGTGGGGGGGGCAACCTGCCTTAGGCCTTAGGCTTCACTACAGGTTTTGGCTTCCACAGTAATTGCTTACCTAAGTCCCCCAGGTAACACCTGCTCTAATAGGGAATCCTGACAGCTGGATGATGGAGGGTGCCAACCTTGCAATGGGTGAACAGGGGCAGCCCAGCTCGATAAAAAGATCCTCCTTCCCCTTCATAAGCGCCAATACATTTTTCCCAGTTATTTACACATGTAATTATCCAGTAAAAACACCCAAAACAAAAACAATGAAATGAACAAAAACAAAAATTTTGCAATATGTTGCATCTTATGCAATATCAATATTACAAAGACTAACATAAGTTTGACATACATTGATAGAATGATAAAAAGATAACTAATTAGAATTAATTGCATCAACAGGCCTTAAATGGTCTGACTCTATACTGTTTTGATTGATGCCACAAGGGTGATATTGGATGTTGATTAGATAATGATCATAGCTGTGGCTTATAGGAAAAACTACCAAGTGTCCTCTACAACCTATAGAATTGCAAACCAGTTCCGATCGGCATGAGCTGCAGCCTCTGCACCCTGGATTGGTAAATATCAAATTTGTGTTGTGTTGTTTTGCTGTAGTTAGAGCAATATGATTTAATAAAACTAATTAGCCTTGATTCTTTGACATCTCATTAATTAATAATCTAAATGAACCCATCTAACATTACAGTTCATAAATAAAAAATAATTCTTGCACACACTGTGTAGTCCATGCATGGTCTAGGTAACACTTGGTCCTGTCGTGTGTGCAGGGGAATCAACTAGATGACCTCTTCAGTTCCCTCCCAGTCCTACCATTCTATAATAGCTTTTCCCCTGTCTTTTCTTTCTCATTTTCCATAGCCATATAATGCATTCCTTCAGCAGCAAAGGATAATTAGCTATGAGTTGGTGTTATTGTTTTCAGTCAGCAGGTGACTTTTTACACTAGCATGAGAGATCCTAAAATGGCAATCTAAATCCTTCTAACTCCAGAACCAACATGTTTTTCGAGCATGCTACAGGTTGGACCTCCTCGTCTGGCACCCTTGGGACCTCATTGGTCCCAAAGGAGAGGATGCCAGACCAAGGGAGGTCCTTCCCAATATGTGCCATGCTGAACTGCTGCTCCTTGCTAGGGCTCTAGCCAGCACCGCTGCTGCCTGCGTGGCTGTGGCTCCCCAGGCTGGAGCTCCCTAGTTGCCATGGGACCCCCTGCTCCGAGGCTGGGGCTGAGGCTCCGCAGCCACTGCCAGACACCAAGCTCCAAGGCCAGGGCTGGAGCTTTGTGGCTGCTGCTGGACCCCGAGCTCTGCAGTTAGGGCCAGAGTTTCCTGGCTGCTGCTGGGGCCGGAGCTTCCTGGCTACTGCCAACACCTGCCACCTCCCTGCTGCGCCACCCACTCCTCTGCATCCCCCTTCCCCATCATTGGGCTCCCAGCTGAGTTGCAGCCTCCGCTCCCTGCTGCACTCCTGCCCATTGGCCCATCCTCCCTATACTTGGGCTCTGTGGTCCAGGAACATCCCTGGTCCTGCTGGACTACGGATTTTGCCAGATCAGAGTCCCTGTTAAGGGAGGTACAACCTGCATCACCTGGCTTTGTGGGGTTTATTTTTTAAACATTGAAGGCCAAATGACATTTGGGCTTTTATCCATGAAAAGCCTTCTGTGATATTTGCGCTCAAAGATATCTCCTTCTACAATGGCTTAAATTTGCAGGCATTATTTTTCCTCCTCCCAGGTCTGCACATTCAGGATTCCAGGCTTCAACTGTGGGACAGGGGTTTTCATGGCTTTGGCCCTGTGGGTATCAGGACTAGCAGCTTCAATTCCATGGGATAGTAGTAACATAAGATATACTGGAACCTTGCTAAAGTACTTCCCATGAAGAAAATGGAGTTGTCATTTACTACCACTGAATATTATCAAGCACTTTGTTTGCTTGTTTGATCATTGTGTTTTGTGCTTTACCTATACACACACACACACACACACACACACACACACACACACTTTGGAACCTTCTGGGGCCAAGTCTAGCCAAATCCAGTCTATTAGCTAACATATTTTTGAACCAAATGTAAACAATGTAACAGCTTCCAAAATAGTTCATTGAGTTTTACTTTACCCTATTGGAAAACTTGGTCATGACTATAAACCCTGAATATACTTGTGTTTAAAAAAAAGGTATTAGTTGAAATGTGTTAGCTAATATATTTTTAAACATGATTTGTTATTTAATCTAGATATGCCCTTGGTAGAGGGAATGAAAAAGACCATAGCCCTCAAATGCAGGAAAGATAGAAAGGGGAAGATATGAAAGTCATCACTTCTCCCATCCAATCACTGGAGAGAAAAACCTATCACCCTTCAACAACTAGGAAAGATGCAGAAGAAAGTAACTTACTAACCACCAAAATGTCAAGATCATTAGGAAGAATGTTCCATCGGTCCTCAGTTTTCTTGGACTCTCTGGGCAAAAGCTAAAACAATTTATACCTGCTCTATGCAGAATACCACATAATCTACCACTAGCACAGATCCTATAGTTCTTCACACCTGCTTATCTATTTAAAATGCATTTAAAATTATTTGGTTATATTTTTCGGTCTCTGCAACACTGATTGTTCTATTTTTAACTGTAATGAGATTCTGAGCTATATAACCACTTAGTTTTCTACCAATATATAATCCTATCTCCCATCAACATATTTTAATTGAGTCCTTCTTTCTATATAATTCTTTAGAAAATTTATTTGTGTGGTTATTGTGTTTTCCTGTGACATACTTCAACACAATTCCACTGATCTTGGATTCTATGAATTCAGGGCTGTTATGTTAATGAAAGGGTGACTGGATTTGTACTGAAGTGTATATTTAATCTTTATTTTGATAGAATTACCTAATTTACATTATATTAATGAGCTCACAATATGGGGAGTTTTGGTTTCCCAATATGAAACATTTTTATGACCTGTCATGCATCAGTGTATATAGAAAGAAGATTATAAACCATGTAATGCCAATAATACTGAAGAAGAATTATGAGCAACATCAGCTTGGAAAGAAGAGGATCACCTAGAAGCAAGGGCATAAATAAGTCTTTTTTTTTTAGGTTGCCTCTAGGAAGTAAATTGATACCTGTAGCCCCATTGAAAATGAAATAATACTTTCTAAGTTGGCAAAATGCCACTCTAACAGATGGTGTAACTGTAGGCGTGCAAGCGAATAAGGATGTGAGTCAATGTTTGAGCATGTTTTCTGTCCAGGATTGTTGAAAGAGCAGCTTTTGCAGAATGTATAACTTTTAAGGTTACAGGAATATAACATTGTTTTACCACAGAGAGGTCGACAGAATGCCAGGACCTGGGGCAAGATGAGGAGGGGGCAGCTCTGTGTTCTCAGAAGGGGTGGCCTTGGGTGGAAGGAGCAGGGCTCAGGCTAGACTCCCCCCCGCCCAATCCTTTAGTGCTGCCTAGAGTGTGCTATCTGGGGCTCTAATAGTAACTTAAAATGTCCAAGGCTTCAGCTGCCACTGCTGCCGCAGTAGTAGTGGTGGCCAGGAGCCCCAAGCCCTTCTGAATTGCCAGACCTTGGGGTAGATGTTCCGTTTGCCGCCCTCCTTTGGTGGGCCTGCTATACCAGCTCAAATTTCCTGAATTAAAAATGGAGTGTGACTTACATTTTTAGGGTACATCTACACAGCAGAGTTATTTTGGAATAACTGATATTATTCTGAAATAACAAAGAGCACATCTACACAGCAATCTATTATTTCAAAATAATGTTGAGCTGCAAGACGTCTTACTCCGACTCATGGTAACCCTCATTTCCTGAGGAGTAAGGGAGGTCGAAGAAAGAGTGTTCTTCCTTCAACTTCCTGCTGTGTAGACAGTGCCAAAAGCTGAATTAAGCTATTTCGACTTCAGCTATGCAATTGATGTAGCTGAAGTTGCCTAGCTTAATTTGACTTTAACTCTGCTGTGCAGACGTACCCTTAGTAACCGTGGTGGACACTTACAGGATTATATGTACCAGCATCTAAATGCAATGACAAACAAAAATAGTTTTATATGTAATGTATTGTTATGGAATATTTTGAAACACAGATTTATAAAAAAATCATTTATTAAATATATGAGCTACATCAGTCGCTGATGTAAATCAATGAAGCTTCATTGGCTTCCGTAGAGCTATGCTGACTTACAAGAGCTGAGAATCTGAACAATACTTAAAAAAATACTTTTATCTGTATGTCCTGTGCTCTAAAGGGCTGGTGTACTCTACAGGGAAACCTGAAGAACAGCTGGCTTCAGCATCTGTCAACCAACCCATGTCCAAGTTCAGATGATTCTTTACCCTTCCAGTTCACCAATTACTTTATGAAGGGGTACATTACTTTGTCCCCTATAACCAAGTCACAAGTTACCACGTGGGGATATGTATAGTTTTCTGCCCCATGCCCCTCAGTCTTCTTCAGGCTGTTGCTTCTGATTAGGTAGTACTGGTCATACTATCTTGCTACTCAAGTACAAAAACTACCTGAGCTTCACAATTTAAAAAAATTATTGCAGGACACAGAAATGAGCTAAATGAGAAGTTTATAACCCTCATTGGTCACAAAAGGAAGGGTTGCTTTTAAAATGATTGCAGCAGGTTTTGGGCTCTGACTATGCTAGAAAGGAAAAAAAATCTATTACAAAGATGTTTTTACATGTTTTGGCTGTCTGCAAGAGTGGTCCATACTCTTCAGCTTTTGGAGGATCAGGTGAGTTTCTCCCACAGCCGTGTGCAGAAGGCCAGATGTGACCTCCCACAGCACAACATTTCTACTGAATAGTCTCAAATTACCAGTGCAGAAATGATGCCTTGTTAGGTCAGTGCATGGCTTTAGATGTTGCTCTTCAGTCCATAGGAAAAAAATGCATCTTTTAAGGTCATCATCTTCCTGGGTTGTTTCACCACTTTGGATCCTTCCATTATCTGACCCTTCTCAGCACATCATGTTTAAATTTATGTTCTTCATCTTCAAGACACTGCACAATTCTGCTCCTCCCTGCTTAGCTGGCCTTGTGTCTTATTACATTTCCTTTCTCCACCCCCTTCCACTTTAACAACAATGCTACTTCCGTGACCCATTCATCTACTTCTCAAGCACCATAGTCACTGACTTTAGA
This sequence comes from Rafetus swinhoei, assembly GCA_019425775.1. NCBI lineage: Eukaryota > Metazoa > Chordata > Testudines > Trionychidae > Rafetus > Rafetus swinhoei. Next base: position 178,999,572 of record CM033437.1, on the reverse strand, counting down.
AGTAATCTGCATTGTGCAGAATGGGGACTATAGTTGTTGAAAGATTGACTTCTATGCAGTAATGTGGAAATAAAACAGCTGAAGATCTAACCCTAAGAATTTAAATGAATAGGACATTGTACTTTTCAGTATGGATACACTGATTGCATAGAGGGAGTACTCAGTAGTGTGCTGGAGCTTAGACATGGGAAAATGGTAACAATGAATTTGTGTGCATCTGATCCTAATGTGGGTAAAACTGAAAAATTTTCTATTCTGATATAGCCAACTACACCTGCCATAACATTAATGGGGGGGGAAAAAGTTAAGCAAAAGGGTTAAGAAGAAAGATTTTATGTCCTTTTCTTTCTTAGGATCAAATAAAATAACATTTTTTCAAGGGGTTTGCACAACTTCATCACTAAGGGTTGCAGGAGGAGTAATGGTAGTCCGAATTAGGGGCTTTAGTTCGAACTACCTAGCCCGTGCCGCATGTAGCCGCGGGCAGGGAGTCCGAACTACCGGGCATTTAAAAATGGCGGCACCCGGGAACATGCAAATAAAGTCCGGGATATTTTAATCCCAGGCTTCATTTGCAAGTTCAAATGACTACATTAGCCACCCTAGTTCGAACTAGGGTGGCTAGTGTAGACATACCCTAAGTTAGTCTTAAATCCAGAACACCAGTATGATATTAGGCAACAGCCTGCAAACTGAAAATTAAAATACAAAAGCGAGGTCCTTGATGCATGTAATGTGCAGAGTGACTCCGACATGCTTGACCTGAATTGTGTCCCCTAAAATAGGGATTGGTCAGGTTAATCTGCTGGCAGGCTGCGCAACATTTTGCTGACATTGATTATCTGCAGGCGTGGCTAGCGCTCAGTTCCCAGTGGCAGCAGTTTGCCATTTCAGATCAAAGGGAGCTGTGGGAAACCGCCACATCCCTGTAACCTACACTGCTTCTCGCTATTCCCAATGGCTTGAAATGGTAAACTGTAGCTGCTGGAAGCTGAGTGGGGAGTCATGACTGTAGATGTTCAATGTTAGCAAAATGTGTCTCAGCCCACCAACAGGTTACTCTGACCAACCAAGAGCCAAAGGTTGACTCCTGTACTAAAAGATCAGAAAAAAAGGACCAGATAGCAGTAGTTCTATTGACACCAGCTGAGGGTCTGTTGTAGTTAATCTAACTAATGTTCTGCCAACCTGGCCAAATGACTAAAAAAACCAAATGCAGCTCAATGCCAAAAAGGGACCAACAAAGTGGAAAAGCTGAAAGGAGAACCTGCTGCACAAAAATCTGGACAATAGCCCCTTATGCCAAGAAAGATTTACTGAGGCTCCAAAAATAAAATAAAATAAAAATAAGCTGAAAACATCTTTAAAAGACCAAATAAGTAGAGTAGGGATAAAGGAAAAGATAATGGTTTTCATTAGTTAGCTAGCAACATCTGAGTTAGAGTTGCTTGTATCCCTCCTAAAACCTATTGTATCTTTGGTGCACAAGAAGATAAACATCAGGGGCCTGAGTAGATAGCAGTGCAAAGCTATACTGCATGCTAGGGAACTAGAGGAAGGAAAAAAAGAAAACATCCCAAAAGCATCTGGGTGCTCTGTACTGAAGTGGGATATAAAATTTAATTGACCTCTTTAATATGTAACTCTTTGGAGGTTAACTTCAGGTCAAAAGTTAAGTAGAAAGGGCAAACATTAAAAGTGCATTGAATTAGTAAATAGAGTACAGGAAAATCATCTTGAATGTGCAGATAGACTTTAAATTTATACAGAAGCACTAAAGGCTAATATGATGTTGCTTGCATCAAGATGTATGACAACAGTATACACAGATATATTTCAAAGGTCCAACTCTGCCCATGCACACCTTCTATTCTAGTCCCCTGTAGCCTTATGCCTACTACCAAGGCTGGAATTTGGCCCCAATAACAGTAATGAGATGGATAATGATCTACTGTAATTTATTAGGATTTCATTATTTTTGTGTATTAGATTAAGAATCCATAAATGGCTTCAATGTTATCTGTTCACACTATTTTCTTGTATGTTTAGTGAAGATGCACCACTAGTACCCTTTGACATCTTCCATAATAACAGCAAAGCACAGCTGTTAAAATTATTGATCTAGCGCTGACTGAAGTATTGCCACGGCAAAGTCCTTTTCTTGCTCCTTCTGCAACAGGTCTTTTAATACTGCATTACAACCACATTAATAATGCATGAGTCCATTATGATCAGCTGTACTGTAATGACTATGAAATGACTGCCCTATTATTAAGATCATCACAGGACACTAGTGGTAACTGTTCATTGCAATTTACAGGGATTTAGCTGTGTGGTGCCCATTTTCTTTAATAGGATTTGTGTGACTCAATCACATAGAATAGTTACACCATAGGAGTTAATGGCTTATATTTTGTGTTGCAAAACACCTTTTGGTTCTACAGAAAGACAATACATATTATTGAATTTCCAAGTAATTTAATATAACCTTTCTTCATGCAGGGTTCCTAAGAGCACCACCCTCTCATTCCACAAAAGACGTATATTCTTGAGGGTTATGTGGTAGATATTCATCATCCTAAAATGAACCAATAGAACTGCAAATGTAACAGAATGATCCTATTTGTTTGCTTTTAAAGGCTGCATCATCTTTTAACTTTATTTTTAATCCCCATTTATAATAAATAATGCACTTGATTATACCATGATTTTAGAATATTAATCACACTATGCTTAACTGGGATTTTGTTTAAAGGTCACCTGTCTTTGAAAGTTGGAAAGGACACCTCGTAAAAGAGAAGTTACTAACCTCGTGCATTAACAGGTGTTCTTTGAGATGAGTGTTCCAGTGGGCACTCTACTGTAGGTGTCTTTTAAGAATTTCTTAGTGGTTGGATGTGAAAATATTGTTTGAATGTCCACCATATCATGCTCAATTGAGATAGCTGCCAACAGGACCTTTTTATTGATGAATTAGAGAGATTTTGTCTATTCTAAGACCATCACCAGTTGTGCTGATAAAGTTTCGAGTGCTCTGTGTTTGGCCCACTTGGAGATGCATCGCCATTTGTAAAGGTAAGTCTTTCTTGTGCTCTGCTTGCGACAGTTCAGAATTATCCTTTGGACTTCCTCCAAAGGTGGGATTCTGTATAATCAGCCCTGGAGGAGCCATGCTTTGAGATGGAGCTTGTGTGCCTTGGGATGAAGACCTCACTCCTGGTTCTGTTATACTATGTCCAGCCATCATGGAAGAGGAATCAGAGGAGCAACGAGGGAACCAGGTCTGTCTGGGCCATGCAGATGTTATCAGGACTACTCTGGTCCTGTCGTATTTTATCTTGTGTATGACCTTGCCGAGGAGGGGAAGAGGTGGAAATGTGTACAGTAGGTTGTGAGACCAGTTGTTTAACATGGCATCCCCCGTGGAGCCCTTGTCCAGGCCCGCCCTGGAACAATACCTGGGACACCTGGTCTTGTGTAATGTGCTAAAGGAGTCTATTTCTGCAAAGCCCCACTTAGAAAGACACTATGTAGAGCTTGGGGTGCATCTCTCATTCATGTTTTTGGTGAAATACACGACTCAGTTGGTCTGCAGCAACATTCTGTTACCGCTGATATGTTGATCTGATGGATGATGCACCACTGCCACGGTGCTGTGGCCTCATTGCAAGGGTGATATGATCTGGCCCTGCCCTGCTTATAAGTGTGGAGGTGCCAAGGCACTTAAAGTGGCGCACCTACAGGGACACGCCTCAAAGAAGAATAAAGATTTCCCATAACTACATCCTTGCAACCTTGATTAAAAGTAAGGGAAAGGCCCAACCGATCCATGGATCACCATACTGCAGTTCTTACATTCTTTGGCTTTGATTTAACATGCATCCTCTCAGCATCAGAGAAAAAGGTCACATAACCTTTGGTACTGTTGAGTAATGTTGTCTCAATGCTCTTCTCCAAGAAGGCTTGACTTGGTTTACAATTCCTCAAGATTAAGGACAAAAGAGAAACAATTGTTCTGTCATGCACTTCCAACAGAGCTCCAAATAATGTTATGAAACATATAGACCTTGTCCATTATGATTCATTTTTGCCTACTAAATTTAGGACTAAGCTACAATATCATCAGGATTTGCCTGTATAGCAGTGGGCAAAGCAATTACAACATGGTAGTGAAACATAAGAGGAGGATATAAGACTGAACAGAGTGCTGGTCGCTCCACTGCTTGTGAACCTCAAAAGTTCAAGGTTCCTGTTCCTCCACACATTTCCAGTGTGACCTTGCACAAGTCATTTCATTTGTCTGTGCATTAGCTACCCATCTTTAAAATGGGTATGGCAATAGTCCCCCACCTCACAGGGTTAGGAAGAGGATAAATCCATTTCAAATTAAAGAACTCCCTCCCCCACAAACCCTACTTCACTGCTCACAAGTTTCTTTAGAAGACAACAGCACTCACCCACCAAAAATCTAACTTTCATGTTTCAGCTTTTTCTCATCCTTCACTTTCATTCTCACAAAATAATACTAAGTAGGCTCCCTTTGCATGTTGTTTGGAAAGCATTTTACTGGCTTCTGAATATCTTCATTCAACATGGATGCCATTCACAGACAATGAAAAACTAACTTTGCACTTATTTTCCATTAAAATGTTTTAAAGTCTGTGCACATTTATAAATGAAGCCATAAGACCCTGGAAGATGATCATCCATCTTTAACCCCATATTACAAAAGAAAATTGAAGTGAAGAATGATATAGGCACTTTCCTTTTGCCATTCAGGAAGCCAGAAACAGAACTAGTCAGTGAACCCAGACTCCTAAGTGTCAGGTCTGTGCTTCAGTTACTATCAAGCACTTCTGAAGCAAATTCATTCATTTGCTAAAGTAGAAAGGATACCATTAGTAACAATAATTTCTCCATCCACCCTTTGTGCTGAATAAGGGTCACACAGGATAACTTATTGTACCCACTGGTCTTCCTGTCTTCCCATTTTTCAGAAAAATCACTCTTTCTAACCAATAGCAACCCTACTAATTTTGTATGCAGAAAAAAACAAATATGTCTGTGGCATTTCAGCGGCCCTTTGCCACAGTTGCCCAGGTGCCATGCAACTTCACAATTCTCAGAGAACTAACAAACAAAAGAATTCCAGTTATAGTCATATATGGTTGTGAACATGGCAGATGGTAGATGGGAAACCAACACATTGGTATACAGCGAATACATTAAGTAACTCAAGTGTAGTGAATTGTATTTAGGACCCAATCATGCCACTGACTGTGCCCCCATTCTGAATCTAGTTCAACCTGAACCCCAGTGCAAATCCACTGACTTTAATGGGGCTCTGCACTGGTAAAGGGGCCTTAGCACCCACAACAAATTCAGGATTAGGGCTATTAGGAAGGGATCATTTGATGGTTACTTGTTCTGTTCATTTCCTCTGGGGCACCTGGCATTGGCCATTGTCAGAAGACAGGACACTGTGCTAGATGGTCCTTTGGTCTGACCCAGTATGGCTGTTCTTATGTTCTACAGTATAATACTATACCACACCATCAGTCGCACTGATCTCATTAGAATTACTTACTTAGCCACTCAACTTGAATAAAAATGACAGATGCAGGCCTTCACTGTGTACTATGTATGTTTTTGTTTTGGTGACAAAATATTTTTAAAGAGAAAAAAATGTTTCAGCATGATAAAGAACTCCAAAAAACAATACAAAAATACAACAAATAATACAAACAGCCTATTTATCATTTTGTATATAAAAGGAGGTTTCATGGATCATCTCCTGCATGCTGTTTATATGTGAGTTTCCTACATTTTGCATTGCTAAATAATTGAGAACATTAGCTCCCAAACCATGAAAAATTCATTTTAACATGATGTATTATTAATCAATTTAATTTAAAGTGATCTGGAAAGTTCCACTTTCAGCTATGGTGCTTGACGATATATTCAGACAGTGGTTGGTCTTTATTAATAGCACTGGGTGTAACTCCTTCCTGTCTGATACACCTTTCTAAGTAGGTCAAATTGCAAATACATAGTAATGAATAAAGAAGAACTGGCTGACATAATTTATCTAGACTTCCCAAAGACCCTTAAAGTCCTGAACTAGAGGCTTGGACACTTCAGCTAAGTAGCCATGAAGTAAGAGACAAAGTATATGTTATGGATCAAAAATTGGCTAGGAGACAGAAAGCAAATAGAATTAAGTGGTCAATTTTCTTAATAGAAAAAGTGAGAAGCAGGATCTCAAAATACTGTACTAAGTTTTATCTTAATATATACATATTAATGATCTAGAAAAGAGAGTGAATGATGAGGTAAAAGAATCTGTAGATGACACAAAGTTATTTAGATTAATCAGCACTGGAAAGGCCTATCAGGAACTTCAGAGATACCTAAAACAGTTGGGTGGGGGTTCACACACTGCCCTGTGATCCTCTTTCAACAATAAAAATTACTACATGACCCCAGGAGGGGCATCCAAAGCCTGGGGTGACCCAGCCTGGGTGGGGGGCCAAAGTCCAAACCATAGTGCCCCAATTTGACAGTCAACATAAAAAGAGGCCTGTAACCTGAGCCCCACCACACAGGGCTGAAGCTGTTGGGCAATGGGGCTTGGTCTTGGTCTTTGGCCCTGAACTGCAGAAAGTCTAAGCCTGCCCTGGTGAAAAATAGGTTGTGAACCATTGTGCTAAGGGAATGGTCAAATAAATTTCAATGCCAATAAATAAAAAGTAATGTACAATTAAGGGAAAAATTGCAAATACATGTCCACCTTATGGATTATAAATTAACTGTTTCAGCACAGGAAAAGGTCCTGGGTATCACTATAGGCAGCTCAATGAAGACGTTAACATGTGCAGCTGCAGCTAAACAAAAAAACCAAAAATAAATCCTAGGTTGCTGAAGAAATGGGAAGGTGAATGATGTGGAAAGAGTATTATAATACTCTTTATATAATCAAAGGTGCAGTATTATCTGGAATTCTGTGTACAGTACTGTCCACCCTTTCACAGAAAGGTCACCAATGAAGAACAGAGGATTCAAGAGAGAATGATGAGAATGATCTAGGGCCTGCAAAAATTTTCATATGAAGAGATATTTTTTTTAAATGGAATTGCTTAGTTTAGAGAGGAAATGAATAAGAGGAGATATAATAAAAGTAGATGAAATAATTAAAGGTCCAAAGAATATTCATTGCTCCAGAGAACTTCTGTTCCCTTTTTTTCATTACACAAAGAGATATTCAACAGAAATTAAATGTAGGGTATTCAAACTTAAAACAGGAAATATGTTTCAGCATAATATATAATTCAACTGAGAAACTCGCTGCCACAGGAAGTTGTTGAGACCAAAATGTAAGATTATGTGTGAATTGGCCATTTATATGGATATATTTTACAAATGTGGAAACTGAGATTCAGACAGGTTAAGTGACTTTGTTCTGTAAGATATCAGTTACTTGCTAGTATGCCCATGACACCAATGAAAATCACTGAACCCTTCCTTCCCACCCTATGCCCAATTTATCCAGACAGGTTTAGAGGAATGTGTGTGTGTGTGTGTTATAGATATGTAATGGAGTCAGCCAATAACCTCCCTGTGGCATTCCATTGATCATTTGTGTCTCCATGTGCCTAATAGGTTCCTACTGTAACTGGTCTGATTCACTCATCTCAAATTATGGAGCTAAATGTTATCACTACACATTTTTTGCCAACCTAAATAGGTGTATCATGTGAATTGTTGCTTTTCTGTGTCAGTACTTTCATTTCAAGAACAGTGTCTAATTCTCAGATTCTTAACTGGTGGTAAACCAGCATTCCCACTTCATATAAATCAACTGATCTCTAATTGCTTCAATGCAATTATGCTAATTTACATGAGATGCAGACACTCACATGCTTCACAAATGGTGGCAATAGCCTCTTACACATATTCCTACTCCAATTATTATAATCTGCAATGGAGGGAAAGTAGGTGTACTCATAGTTGCTGTGATGCAGTCAAGAGTTGTATGTAAATGGCCAATTCCCTGGCTGATTAGGCTTCAAGGTTACAGTCACTGCACGATTGCTGAGAGGCACCTCTATAGAGGAGTAAAAATCAAAATTGTTTATCTTCAAAATGATATGAAACATTACCTATGGAAAATTGAACTATGCATTCTCTCTGTTTTTCAGGTTTTAAGTAATATTATCATCTTCACAACATTTATTGTACACAGAGAGAACACTGAAAAAATGACACCTTAAAACTGTAAGCCAAACTTTTCAAACTTAAATGCCTAAAAGTAAGGCTTTCAATCTGTGGCTTGATTGTCAGGAGGTTGAGTTTTTTTCAGCTCCCTTTAGCTTCAGGGGGTACTTGGAAACATCTCACAAGCTCCAAATTCCAGCCTAGTGTCACAGATACAGAGATAACATATACAAACCTACTGCTTACATGAAAAGGTAAAAGGTTACCATGGTGATCAAGTATCATGTAATTTGGTACAAAAGCGATATTCTTGGTCCATATGTCCACAGTCATGTCCAGAGAAGGGAACATGGGTGGCAGAAGTATCTAAGGGGACACAGTTAAATTAATTTGTGTTCCAGTAGGTTTTTTTTAAATGTTTGGCTTCAATTCAAATTTACTCATAACTCTCAATTTACTGGCTTCTTAATGACTTTGCTAACTGCAGCATTCCTATACACTTTTGGTGTAGTTGTTTAGTTACTGATAGTTACTCCCAGCTTTAATTTCATTTGAACAAAGTTTAAATTTTGGCCAGCTCAAAATTGCTCAGCACTGAGCCATTCCTGCTATTCTAAAATAGTTGGCACTTTAAAAAAATCTGGCTAATTATTCAGGTGCTTAAATGCAAACAGATCTTTTGAAAACTTGGATTACTGTTTATGTGCCTGAAACTATATCTGTGCTATACACCACCATTTGCAACAGTATCACAGTGTAGTGTGTGTGTACTAGCTATATTCTGCAGTTAAAAGCAGGCTGTTTTCACACTGCTGAGTGTAGCTAAACTTATCAGTGAAAGACTCTGGAAGAGGGGAAGCATCAGGGAAAGGCTCAGCCCCACATGAGACTTTCCCCTCTACCAGATTATTTCCTTCCCATGGGGAAAGACTCCAGCATTAGACAGTTGCTGTAGCTTTTCCCTGATCGAGTCTTTTCAAAAACATAGATGGAGAGTCATGGTTTGGGTGAGCAGAGAACATGTAGAGTATGCAGTCACATACATACCCTTGGCCTCAGGCATATCTTTCCTCTACTTGCCCAAGCAAGCTATACTTACTAACTATACTGCTGTTTATACCCATGCTAGATGGGCTATGCAGGGAGGTTCTCTACATACCACCAAAACTAGGCTACAGTGTAGATGTGCCCAAAAGAACTGTTGGGTGCTAAAATATGGTTGTGCATGTATACAGTGACAGGAACTTTAAATTGTGCATTATTATGAAGTTAATTGTTCGAGATGTCATCCTTCATTATATATTGGCTGCCACCTTGATGTAAAATAGTCTCACAAGTGCCACAATTAGGTACATAAATTCATATTTTAAGTATTTATTATCCATTCTATGTTGTGGTTATCATTTCCTGAGGTAAAGTAAAAATATAATTCATTTCATTAGATTAGATGAATATTTGCATTCTTCCAAAACAAAATAGTCTTGTGAGGTACAATTATTCCCTGACTTCTGGCATTATTCAGATCTTTGTACAAAATAGCGTAACTGTTAGCTACAGCACAATATACAGAAAAACTAAACTTTCTGAAGGAGCTGCTGGAGAAATCTAAAATCTGGAGTGGTGCAAAAATATACTAGTAGCAGATTACAACTCCTGCACACACATATATTATATGACATGTAAGTCTAAAACTTATATGGCACTGAATTCTGCACACAATTACTACAGCATTTAATTTACACTGCTGTAATTTAAACAGCAATGTGCAATAGAAGCCTCCTAGCATGCATGAAGACACGTTCTTTCCAGAGAAATGTTCTTTTAAAAAAAATGATGTGTGTTTTTAAGAAAAACTGATTTTAGGGTAGAGATTCTGCAATGCAACGCTATCTCTGGATGATTTCTAAAAATCGTTTGTATTACAGACTTTTTATATCCTTGCTCAAACACAATACGTACTTGTCATCAAGCTTAATGATGTGCTCATGCTTCAGTTGCTCGAAATGAACAAGTTGGAAAATACTGTTTCCCTGCTGTCACTCACAGGTAGCCCCAACTACCTGTCTGACTGCAGGTGTGCAATACAATGGATTGTTGTGACATATTTTATAGAACTGAAGCCTTTGCGGTACAAAACTTTGCAAAATTATATCACACCTACAATTAGTTAGGAATTACATTTCAAGTCCATCAGTGCTTGGCATTGGAAAATACTATGAGAGTCTATGGAACTACTGCAATCCAGGTTGAAAGTTCCATAGTCCACTTAAAACCTTACCTGAGCTCCTAAAGACATAATAGACATTATTGCCCTGCTCCCAGTGTCATCTATCATACTCAGAAAATAATTTTAGTTGAGCTTATTAGCAAAGATTCTTTTCTTTAACAATCTATTACCATTGTGATGTCTAAAGCAATGCAGCATGGGTACTAACAGAGCAGAAAGTGAATAAGGTATTGTTCAGCAATGAATCAATACAGGAGCACAAGAAGACACTTCATTTCCCCATGCTGTTATCTCACCTCCTTGGAGATGTTTTCTTCTGAAAAAAATGACCAATATAGACTATCCTCTAATGCCTGAATCCCTGTTCCTGTTGTGCAGTAAGCAGATAGGCATGAGCTAGAAAGTGGAGTGAGCACAAAAACATAACATGAGACAGCCCAAGATAATATATGCTAAATGAGACATTAAGAACCTGAGATTCTAAATGGCTGTGGTCTCATCTGGAGGGAGTTTGGATGTCTTAATTTACTGTAGGCACTTTCTTCTCCTGGTGGATGTTCTTTCATAGTAAGAATTTTACAAATTTGAAACAAATAAAGCTAACTGTATTTGCTCAGCAAAGTGCTAACATGACCCAATACCTTGGCTGGAACATTGCAGAACACCAAACAAAGGGTATTAGTCCATGCCTATGCTACAAAATTATGTCAACCTAAATGATATTCTGCCACAGTTGTTAGATCACATGTGCCTGCACACACTATGCTCCTTGTGTCAGTGATGCACAATGTCATTATGAGCACTTGTATCAATGCAAAGCGCAGTGTCTGGCACTACAGGAAGGCTCCTGGAGGCCTGTATCAATTGACGTAAGTTACACAGGGTCTGCAGTGATACTGCATTTGTATCCCACTCATCTTCTGGGTGTGGTATATTGTCCCATCTAGTGAAAATAGACCACTTAAGGGTGCATCTAAAGATGTTATAGTGAGGTGCTTCTAGAGACCAGACAGTGGGCACACTGCGAAAAGTGAGTGCTAGGATGCCGCTACTACATCTCCCTACATTTAAGAATAAACTAGGCCATTCCCTGTTTTTGTTTGGGTAGGCCAATGCTGATAAGGGCACTGACTGCATACAATTAAGACAGAGGCTTTTTACATCTTCTCCTTATTTTGGGCACCCCCATGATGCCAGCCACCCCTGAGATATACACTGTTGGGGTGAAAGATACAGTTCATCTGAAACTCCTGCTTATAATATCTTTCTGCCATACCATACTATCATATAGACTATATAATTCAAAAATAACTATTTTCTATGTGGGGCAGATCCCTTTGATAGCATGCATCCAACTGAAGAGGGCTCAGAGCGAGGTATAAAATAAGGTAAAATTCAACCTGGATTTCAGGCAGGTGTTATTGTGTGCTTGAGAGGCAAGGGGCAAGAAACTCTGTGTATGCAAAATGTGTAGCTTATTTCAAGTGTGTTTCGAAATAGCTTATTTTGAAATTTGGTACTATCTAAACAGTGCCAAATTTCAAAATACTCCATTATTATGAAACGTCTCTTAATCCTTGTGGAACGAGGTTTACTGGGATGTCAGAACACAGAGCCCATTATTTTGAAAGCTATTTCGAAATAATAGGCTTTTTAAAATGACACAGAATAGCTATTTTGGGACACCGGAAGTATCCCAAATAGCGCCAGTGTAGACGTACCCTAATTTTGCTGAGATATTACTGTAGAAAGTAGAATGACAATGTGAAGTATTTTAGAAATTTGGACTAAGAAAAACATGTTACTTTCTTCTACATTGATAGCACAACAGGAGAGCAGTGCAGGCTGCCAGAAAAGAAAAATCTCCTCTGTTTAAACTTCCCGTTAAATTCAGCAAATCTCTAACAATGCTTCAAGGAACATTTTTAGTGACCAAGCTTTTTTTTCCCTCCCCTGTGTGTAAAATCCCTTATCACAAAGATTAAAAGACTTCATATTGTCATTCTGCTTGCTCCCGTGTGTCACCCAGGTTGAATAGTATTCTGTCCAGCACCAACAATATATTTTCTGTGCATAAAAGAGATATGACATAGCACATTTAATCTTGTAGCCCTAGAAATGGGAAGTTACTACTAATGGACATGGGATGATTCTCATATTTTAAAATTGGTGAATTTTAAGAAAAATGGTATTTACGTTATTTTTACCTTGTTTTGTAGCTCTGTTTGACCCCTTATCATTAAAGTAAAAAAAATCCTGTTCTAGGGGCACTTGGCTACCAAATTCTTAATTAGGTATAGGAGAAAGATTGCTGCCTACTTTAAAAGACATAACCAGTAAGGATGAAGAGAAGAATTGCAAATCATTTGGGCTACGTCTAGACTACATCCCTCTGTCAGCAGAGGGATGTAAATGAATCACTTCGAAAGTGCAAATGAAGCCGGGATTTAAATATACTGCACTTCATTTGCATAATCACGTAATGGCGCTCTTTCAAAAAACTGCTCTTTTGAAATTGAAACCGCAGTCTAGACGCAGTTCTTTCGAAAATGGGGCGCTTTTTCGAAAGATCCTGTAAACCTCATTTTTCGAAAGATCCTGTAAATGTCTAGACTGCGGTTTCAATTTTGAAATAGTGCTTTTTCGAAAGAGCACCATTATGTGATTATGCAAATGAAGCGTGGGATATTTAAATCCCGGCTTCATTTGCACTTTCAAAGTGCTTCATTTACATCCCTCTGCCAACAGAGGGATGTAGTCTAGATGTAGCCTTGCTCACAAATGAAGACTATATAATACAATGTAGAGTAAAGTACTCACAACTGGACACATTCGCTTCTATGCAGTGAAATGTAACATTGATAGGGACTCGGCCATTCCAGACAATCACCTGAGATGTGCCTAGTATAAAGAGATTGCTTTCTTCAAAACTCTGCATCATTTTCACTCTGTAACCATTTCAGGGATAGCGTCCAGAGTGACCTGGACAGATTAGAGGATTGGGCCAAAAGAAATCTGATGAGGTTCAACAAGGACAAGTGTAGAGTCCTGCACTTGGGATGGAAGAATCCCAAGCATTGTTACAGGCTGGGGACTGAATGGCTAAGGAGCAGTTCTGCACAAAAGGACCTGGGGATTACAGTGGATGAGAAGCTGGAAATGAGTCAATAGTGTGCCCTTGTAGCCAAGAGGGCTAATGGCATATTAGGGTGCATTAGGAGAAGCATTGCCAGCAGATCCAGAGAAGTGATTATTCCCCTTTATTCAGCTCTGGTGAGGCCACATCTGGAGTATTGTGTCCAGTTCTGGGCCCCCCACTATAGAAAGGATGTGGACGCGTTGGAGAGGGTCCAGCGGAGGGTGACCAAAATGATTAGGGGGCTGGAGCACATGACCTATGAGGAGAGACCTATGAGGGATTTGTGTTTGTTTAGTCTGCAGAAGAAAAGAGTGAGGGGGGATTTATTAGCAGCCTACAACTTCCTGAAGGGAGGTTCCAAAGAGGATGGAGAAAGGCTGTTCATAGTAGTGATGGATGGCAGAACAAGGAGCAATGGTGTCAAGTTACAGTGGGAGAGGTCTAGGTTGGATATTAGGAAAAACTATTTCACTAAGAGGCTGGTGAAGCACTGGAATGGGTTAGCTAGGGAAGTAGTGGAGTCTCCATCCCTAGAGGTTTTTAAGCCTCGGCTTGACAAAGCCCTGGCTGGGTTGACTATTTGGGATTGGTCCTGCCTTTGGTACGGGGCTGGACTTGATGACCTCCTGAGGTCTCTTCCAGCTCTATGATTCTATTATTTTATTTCAGTTTACAGGATGAAGCCTAGAAACCTTGAATCTGGCACTGTCTACAATGGCATTGAGTTTTCCATCCCCTCTGAACAGGGCATACAATGATTAATTTTGAACCATTTATTTGCACCTCGTTTTCTCTATTTTTGAATGTAAACTGGCTACTGTCAGATGAACAAAAATAAATGGAAAGGCAGGATTGTGGCCAAATGCAGTGCTGGCATAAGCAGGTGCAAATCTAATAGAAACCACTGGACAACCTATATTTGAGAAGTTGACTTTCACTCTTAAGAAAATGCAATAAATTAACCACATACAAAACTTAATTTATTGGACTGTGTTCACCACTTCCATTTGGGAGCTATAAATAGAAAGATTAATTGTGTAAAATACATATCAACAGCTGACAACACTTAATTTCTCTAATGTGAACTTCGAGCTAATACAATGTATTGTATTTTGTCTGAATTATTTATTTTATCAATATTGCATTATGTATTTTATAGATGTACATCACAAGTAAAAAGCATTTTAATTTGTACACTGTTTACATTTATTTAAAATAAATATACATCTATATCATAAATGCGCTCCTCCAATATGGCTAGAAGAATTAGCCATATGAGTGCATACCTGGACAGGGATCCTATTAAGTGTGGTTCAGTAGTTCTGCTGCGTATTCCTGCTTTTCTGTGAGATAACCCCTTGCTTTGCTTCTTTGAAAGGTCAGGTTAGGCAATATACTTTCTGGAGACTTGGGCATATTCTACTGAATATCCATTCAAGAGGATATTCAATGGTGCTCCAAAAAAAACCAGAAGAAAAAGGCAGAAGAAATTGGCTTTGTAAGGTGCCAACCAGTTAATGTATTTATTTAGGCCCAGGGTAATGGTGTCAAATCTGTAGATAAATTCCAGTTCTTCAGACTCTCTCTCTAATTGTTTAGTGAAATTCCTTTGTAGAAGAATGGCTACTTTTAAATCCAGGATTGAGTGACCAAGCAGGTTAAAATGTTCCCCTACAGGTTTGTTTGAGTTACAATTCCTGATGTCTGATTTGTGTCCATTTATCTTTTGTCGTAGAGACTATCTGGTTTGGCCAATATACATGGCCAATATACATGGCTGGCAATTAATGCCATATATCACATTAGAGGATATGCAATTGTATGAGCCCTTGATGTGGTGACTTATGTGATTAGGTCCTGTGATGGTGGTGCTTGTATAGATATGTGGACAGAATTCACAATGGGGTGAGTGTATCTGAGGTGTGATGTTGGTTGCTGGAAAGGATTTCCTTCAGGTTGGGCAGTTGTCTGTAGGCAAGGAATGGACTGTCTCACAGGCCTGTCTCCCAAGGCCTGTGAGAGAGAGGGATCGTTTTCCAGGATAGGTTGCAGATTGTCAGTGATGGGCTGGAGGGGTTTAGCTGGGAGCTGTAGGTGATGACTGGTGGTGTTCTATTATTTTCCTTGTTGGGTCTGGCTTGAAGTAGGTGACTTCTGGGTTCTTGTCTGGCTCTGTCAATCTGTTTCCTCACTTCCCCAGGTGGGTATTCAAGTTTTAAGAATGCCTGATAAAAATCTTGTCGTTGTTTGTCTCTGTCTGTGGGACTGCCTCTTCCCCTGAGCAGCCGTTCCCTTCCCCCTCCCTTTTTGGTAGCCAGCAGCAGCAGAGGGGCTGGCATTGACAGAGAAGAAACAGGGGAAGAAGCAGGGTGGCTGCAGAGGCAGGAGCACAGCCTCAGGGGAGCTCACTGTGCCCCACAGCCACCAGACTGTGCTCCTGGCCGACACTGCCAGTCACAGGGTTCTGCAGCCACCATTCCTTTTCCCCCGAGAGTTCCCCCCGGTTCTCACTTGGTCAATGCCAGCCCCTCTGCAGCAGCTGGCTACCAGAAAGGGACTGGGGAGATGCTCCGTGGAAGAGGAAAGGTGGCTGCAGAGCCCCATGGCTTTTGGACAGGACCTCCACCCACAGGGCTCCACACACACCGTCTCCTCCCCCCGTCCCTGCTCCTCCCTTTCCCTCCCTGAGGCTTGAGTGTCAGAAGTGAGCTGTTTGTGATGTTCCAGAGGCTCTGGAAGGGCAGGGGAGGATTTGCTGAGTGCAGGTCCCAGTTTTACTCCACAAGTGCTCCAATGGGGATGCTGGAGCACTGATTCTGCCAGACTGTGGAAGTCTAGACTATGGAGTGAAAGCCGTATTATAAAACTGTGCTAAAATTGTATGTTGACACTTGAAATTTCAGGGGATGGGTGGGTTCTGGGAAGGCTGCGAGTTGGACCAGCAACCAACCATCCTATAGTAAGATGTGATGAGTTGTGGCTCGCTACGTTAGGAAGCAGCCCGCTTTCTCTCTGTCTGGTTTTGGGTTCTTGTGCGTTATCATTTTGAATTCTAAGTAATAAAGTAGCATTATGCTGCAATCTTCCAGCAAGAGTATTTATGTTTTTATCTAACTTCCCTGCATGTATGCTAGGAACATAACCCATCGCACTGGATTTACCTACATGCTCAGGTTCTCTGGTGCTTGGATCTTTGTCATGTTCCCAATAGGAAAGCATAAATCATCCATTATTTCAGAGAATGCAGCTGAAATTCTTGTGGCCTTACTTCACAGTTTTCTGTAGATAATTCTCTGCTCACCACTTTTCTATGGAGAGCAAGAATTATCCCATAGAATGTAATTAAAAAAGTCATTTATTCTATGTGGACCAAATCAGCTCCCAAGAAAGTCAATGAGGCTTTTGCCATTGTCCTCAATAGGACCAAGATTTTAGCCTTATTATTTCGTCTGATAGTTTTCATTTTTTTTCTGTTTATCTATAGATTTAATTCAAATGTAAACCCCTACTCTCCAATTTATATAGCACATGAAGCCTCACTAAAAGACAGCTTGTGAAAGCTAGCACTTATCCTCTGATGTCCCAACAATGGCTCTGATGCACCTACATCCTTGCAGTTGAGTGCTGATTTCCATAAATGGGCATCCAAATCTCTGAGCTGGTTTTGAAAAATCCCAGCCTTTATATCTATGCCCAGAGTCCTAAAACACTAACATTGAATATTTAAGCTATTTTGTGTTTCATTACCAATGGAAATTCCAAACTGTCTACTGAACTCCAATTTATCATCATATCTTTCAGACCAATCCTAAGTAAGTATCTGTTCATATTACAGAAAAGAAGGGAAATTGAAAAATCTCCAAATCTGAAGAAGGGGGGGGGGATTGATGAATAAAACAAAACTAAATGCTAGGAAGAAAAAAGGTCTCTGTGAGACTATATTCAATTATGATAATTTTCATAAGAAAAAAATGAACCCATTGCCAATAAATAAATAAATAAATCACCTGTACAGCTATTCAATTACCTTTATACTTTTTCCTACTCAGCAAAATGGTTGTGATGCAACGCTATCACGCATATTATACATATAAGAACCCCCCACACAAGCAAGGTTTGAGTTTTGTGCAACCAAAATGCAATCTTGGCTTTACCCATTTCTACTCTGAACACATCAGGTTTCCAGACTCCTTTCTGTTTTGCACTTGAATATCTGTGGTTTGTTATATTATTGAAATTCAGTATACGTCACAATTCAAAATTGTATTCAAAGATTGTAAATAAAATAGATTAGTATGTCATGGTGTATTAATCATCAGCCTTGCATTCACTAACTTCTGTCCTAGCCAGGGGAGCCAACAGATTTGCCGGACCCCTGGGCAAGGTGGTGGTGGGGGGAGGAGGGGCAGTAGCTCCTCATTCCTGGATGGGGCAGGGCCTTGAACAGAAAGGATGAGGCTGGGGGCAGCCAGCCCTCAGCACAGCCTGTAGCACACCACATCACCCCCTCCCACCAAGCCCACATGCTCAGATCAGCAATTTAATTGGCCTGGGTCTTTAGTCATCACCATTGCTGCAGTAGCAGCAGCAATGGCCAGGAGCCCTGGGCCCCTTTTGAATCATTAGGCCTCATGGTAGTTGCCCTTTGTGCCCCAGCCCCTTCCATCAGCAGGCCTGCTCCTAGCTATCAACTAAATCACCCAATCAGAATCCAAATCTTCCAGACACAACTGCTTAGAAATAGTGATGTTTTATTTAAACTGGTTCACCCATTCATGGTCTCTTCTATTACTATTAATAACATTACCATAGTGCCATCGCTTACCAAGCTGTGTCTAAGTACTAGTGAAACTGCTATGCATCATGGAGGATTTATTTTATTGCCTGGATTAAAATAAAGTCTGCCACAACCTGCTGCTATTCTATTATAGTATAATGTTTTGTAAGCCCTATAAACACAATACTCTGAAGCAAGGCCATAGAGGGTCATGAAACAACCACTGACATTAGTAAGTCTTAAAAAAATAAACCAAAAAATGACATTTTAATTGCTGTGCAATACATTGTATTCTTCCACACTCATCACTTTTACGTTTTAAAGTATCACAAAGTAATTAAACTAAATTAAGTTAAATCAATAAGCTTTTAATAAGAAACCTCTGTAGTTTTAAATTTCTATAAGCTTTACATTTTTCAGTTGCTTATTTTAAATGGAGATTTGACATTTTGCCAGTGCAAGTTTCATTAAATCACAAGTAGAAAAATCATGGTTACCTCTCATTGCCTCAGTGCAATTGTATAACATATGTTTGGTACCCTTCAACAGAAGAGACACTTGGTATGAGAACAGTCTCCACCACCACAGAGCAAAAAACCTTCATTTATATTATTTAACTTTTTACCTTCTCTCTTCTTAATACATTGGAAGTTGTGTATTTGCATTAGAAACAATAAAAGGATGCATGTGGAGGTGTATGGATACCCAGCCCAAAAGGGAGGGTTTAATGGGTGCATGGACACGTCTGTTAAGTCTGCCCCTCCTTTTCCAGCTATGCTACCTTGGAGTCTAAGGAACAAAGCAAATGTGGGGCAGTGAGGCCTAACAGTCAAAGTCAGAGGCATGGCCCTTTGGTATCGGGCAGCACAGCAGAGTAGCCAAAATCAATAGAGTGCTCCTTTGGCACAGGGAAGTGTGGCCTGTGGCCCGAGTCAACACAGCAATCCTTTGGTGCAGGGTATCATTGCCTAATAGTCTGAGGTAATTGAGCAGCCCTTTGGTGCATGGCAACATGGCCTAGTAGCCAGTATTCGAGAAGCTAACAGCAAAGGGGAATCCTAACAGCCCAGGTAGTGAGAGGGGGCCCAGTTGATTCCACCAGGCCCTGACCAAGTGCTCTAACAGCTCTGGAGTAGTCTGCTATTAGCTCAGTAGAGAATCCTACTGCAACACAGTGGCTGTGTCTACACTGGCATGATTTTCCGGAAATGCTTAAAACGGAACAGTTTTCCGTTATAAGTATTTCCGGGAAAACAGCGTCTACATTGGCAGGATGCTTTTCGGAAAAGCCCTTTTTCCGGAAAAGCGTCCGTGGCCAATGTAGACGCGCTTTCGGAAAAAAGCCCTGATCGTCATTTTCGCGATCGGGGCTTTTTTGCGGAAAAGACTGCTGGGCTGTCTACACTGGCCCTTTTCCGGAACAGTTTTCCGGAAAAAGGACTTTTGCCCGAGCGGGAGCAGCATAGTTTTTCGGAAAAGCAGCTGATTTCTTACAGTAGATCGTCAGTGCTTTTCCGGAAATTCAAGGGGCCAGTGTAGACAGCTCACAGCTTATTCCGGAAAAGCGGCTGCTTTTCCGGAATAAGTGGCCCAGTGTAGACACAGCCAGTGAGTTTAACCAGTGGGAAGATACTATTCCATCACCTTCCTTGGTCAGTTCCTATCATTGTCTCCGGTGAGGCAGTCCACAAAGCTTTGAGGTTTCCAGGCCCACGGCAAGTCTCTACAATTGAGGCTGAAAGCCCGGAGCCTCAGTTTTGCTCCCCATCCCTCTTTCCCCCTCTGGTAGGCTGGAGCTACTAGTGCCACCACTGGCTCACAGTGATCGGAGAAGCTCTGCACCGCCCTGCAACTCTCATTCGCTGAGAACTAGGGATGTAAGTGACTAGTTGACTAGTTGCTTCTCCGCCTCTACTGCCTCTATCAAAGAGAGCAGGGCTCTTGCTGCATTTCAGAAATAGGGAGCGCGGAGCCAGTGGGGGACTGCTTGAGTCTCCTGCTGGCCCCGCGCTCCCGTGGCACTTGCACCTTTGAAATGTAGCAAGAGCTGGTAGAGCTCTTGCTACATTTCAAAGGCAGAGGTGCCCTTATCAACTAACCGAATAGTTGATACAAATTACATTGACTATTTGATTAGTTGATTAATCTAAATTTAACATCCTTACTAAGAACTTCAGCCAATGGGAGCTGAGGGGCAGTGCCTGCAGGCTAGAGTGCTGCATGGAGCCATTCCCTCCAGAGCTACAGGGACACACCAGCCATGGCCACTTCTGGGAGCAGCAATGGTACTGGGCTAGAATAGGTGGGAAGCTTGCCTTAACCCCACTGCACCATCAAATGAGAGCTGCCCTGTACCCCAATCCGTTTCAGTCCTCAGCCCCTTCCTGCATCCTAACTCCCTCCCAGATCCCATTCTCCACCCCGTACCAGCCTTGAGCTCCCTTCCACACACAAACTGCCTCCCAGAGCCTGCATCCCCCCTCCCTGCCCCAGCCTGCTTCAGTACTCTAACTTCAACCCAGAACCCACATCCCCATTCCTTTCCCAACCTCCTGCCTGGAGTCTCCTCCTGCTCCACAAACCCCTCATCCCCACCACTACCCCAGAGCCTGCACCCCCAGTCAGAGCCCTCGGCCACTCTCACACCCCAATCCTCTGTCCCCGCCTGGAGGCTCCTCCTGCACCCTGCACCCCTCATTTCTGGCCCGAGCCTGAAATCATCAGGCTGTATGTGGCCCACAACTAATTTTTTTCTGGGGGTGAGTGGCCCCTGATAGGAAAAAGATTCCCCACCCATGATCTACATGGTTCACTTCTGCTACTAGAGATGGTACTGGAACCACATTCACCAGTTCTCATCACAGTTCTCTGTGGAGAAGTATAATTGCTCTTAGCTATGTGCTCTCAAAAGCTGGGGTGCAATAATGCAAATAACCCAGTTTTGGAAGCATGGGGCCAGATTTTCAAAAGTATTTGGGCACCTAATGTAGGTGCCCCATAGTATTCAGAAAAGCACCTGAATAGGATAGATGCCTAATTCCCAGTGATTTCACATTGGAAAATATTAACAGAAAGGGAATTTTCAGTTTGAAAATGAATCATCACAGAAGAACCAATATTCTTAGGAGTTACCCACGTGCAGTCAGAAAGGCTGTCCCTAACCCCTCATCTGCTGTACACAGCTATCTGCAAAACCATCCACCACGTCACAAACACCACTTCCCATCAAAACACATGATGGACATAACTCAACTTCCTCCCATTTAGAATTAATTTTATTGAAATTCCCCAGTGGAACTTGTATTCATAGGGATTTCACATTATAATTGTACTCTCTAATAACAAAAATAATAATACCTACCTTTTATATAGGAATTTGCATCAATAAATTGCTCAACACTTAATAAAGAAGACAAATGTAATATTACAGTCTTTCTGTGGCCATTAAGGTAAAACAAGGAAGCCATATTGTTTTGTTTCATTAACACTTTACTTCGGTCTATTTTTCAAGATGAAATAATGCTTTTAAAGAAAGATTCTGGACTGATGGGCCAGAGGACCAAAACTACATATATAAACCAGAATTTTTTTCCCTTTACAGATAGCAAAGAGTTTGGTTATAAAATACTTACAGAAAAATAATGTAAACTATCAGGTAGTGCAGCAATAGGCACTTCAAAGTATGTACAATAATGACGAATAAGGAAAGAAAATAGGCTATTTCTAATATTGTCTAACAGGTTCTTACATGTTGGATGGAATGTTCAATAAGAAAACTCTACGATCCAAAAAGCACAAAAATGTAGGAAGTATTAATAGGGTTTTCATGCTTTTTACTCTCACCTTAATTTGTAAACATGTATGTTTCTCATTTTTCTAATAAGAAAAGGAAAGGGAGAATGAAATGTTTGTCAGTATATAATGGTTAAGCTCAATCACTCTCCCAAACAAAAAGATTTGCACAGGTGTCTAAACAGTGTTATTAATGAGGCAGTCAAGTTTATTATTCACCCTTGCACAAAAAATGAACTCATAAACCACATAGCTGTAGAAAACCTACAACACAAAACCTGAGCTCCTCAAGAGATTGCTATCCAAATAAGCTTGATCTAGAAAAAGCCTGTGTAATAATGTAGCTTAGAGGAAGTAACATCAATTTTCTAGCATGTAATTAAGATTTGCATTATTAATGCAATGGATATTCTTGCTAATTATATATAAACATATGCAGAAATGAAAACATATTTAATGAGTATGCTGTCATTTTTATTTAAAATCTTCCTAACAAAAATATGGAGAAAAGCTGAAATACAGTGACCATCTAAAATAATACATTCAAATGATTAACATTTAGATTTTGACCAAATATCTGAATATGGTTATTGATTATTATGTAAAACATGGGAGAAACTTCTATTCTCTCCATACAGTGATTCCTTTGGAACACAGAAAATCCTAGCACTTATAGAAATAAGGTCTGTTTTTGTCTTTTCATTAAAGCAAACATCAGCTTTCTTCAATTACATCTGTTCAAGGTATTGAAAAGGACAATGTCAGTGCTCTAGGTAAAAGAAAGCTGATACATCAGAAAAAAACTGTACTGGCAATTATATGTCTTTCCAACATGCTTAGTAACTGCATGTGCTGCAGCCTATATCAGCAGTATAGAAGCACAGATCACAAAACACCAACTCCACTGGGCTGGCGATTTTATACATATATCTGACATTCAACTCCCAAAGCAAGTATGGTTAAGTCAAGCTGGTGAAGAAGGGCTCATTTAGGGCATTTCATACACAAAAAAATACTGAAAGTCCACCTTAAAAACAGAGGCAACAAACTGGGAGGACTTGAACCAGGCCAGAGTACTGTTGGACCATACCATACACCAAGCCACAGCTCACTTTGAAGAACACAAACATGCTCATGAGACAGAGAAGCAACAAAGGAGGAAGCGTGAGCACAACACTCCAGCCAAGAATTACGACTCCTCCAAGAAAGATTACACCTTTCACTTCTGTGGGAAAATCTGCAGGACAAGAATTGGGCTCCTCTGAACCTTAAAAAGTCACCAATGAACCACCTTGGCAGATATCACCCTTGCACTGAAGGATAGACGAAGAAGTATCTTCAAGGTCTGTGGGCTCAAACATTGTTTTCTTCAACACAGGTAAGCCGCATTGTCTGTGATGGAAGGAGTTAGCAGAAACAACATGAAGGTTTCCTGGCTATTAATGACCTGGATTGTATGGATACACAAAATTTGTCAAGAGAAGAAAAGCTGTATATAACCTAGACTGCAAGCAATATAACACTCTTTAAAAGACAAGAAAAATTCTGAAGCACAGGAGACATTTTCTCTTTACATCCCTAGTTCAAAGGTTAAGGAGTAATTGACTAGTCAACTACCCAATAAGCCTATGCTTATCAGATAATCGAGTCAACTACTCGCATTCCTCACCCCCCCCCACACACACACACCTTGTTGCCTCTGTATCAGAGGCACCAAGGTGAGGGAGCAGGAGACAGTGTTGGGGGGAGCTAGCTTAAAAGCCGGTTCCCCTCAGCACTGTCTCCGTGGTGCCGCCTGTCCCTCCCCTCACCACTGCTGCCTCATGACAGCAGTCCCTGTGCACAGGTGGGGTGATCCTAACAGGAATTTGGACCTCCCATGGGCAGGGGCTGCTTCGCAGCAGCAGTCCCTGTGTGTGGGAGATCCCAAATCCCCACTGGGACCCCTGCTCACAGGGGCTGCTGCCGGCTAGGCAGGCAGCCCATCTCAGTTCCGGTTCGCACCGGATGCGGGATAAAACCCCGCTGTGGCTCTGCAATTTAAAGTGCAGCAGGAGCCAAGGGTCAGGCTGCTCGACTCCTACTGCCTTTTAAATTGCAGAGCTGCAGCGGGGTTTGGTCCGACACCCAGTGCAAGCCAGAACTGAGCCTGGCTGCCAATTGACAAATTGAGTAGTCCATAAAAATTATATCAACTACTCAATTAGTTAAATACCCACATTTTAACATCTCTATTTTGAACCCATGAAAAATGAAACTAAATATTGCATGCAGGGTCTTATTCTCCTGCCACTGTCTCCTGATACCGTTTAAGTACATCTATTTTAATATATCTATATCTGTATTATATATGGAGAGAGTGACAGAGGGGAAAAAGAAAAAGTTTGATTAATGTTAAGGCTTTCCTTTTAACGATTCTTTGACCCTTCATATTTGTACATGTCTTCAGAACCTTCAAAACAGAAAATATCCCCACCTTAAGAAATAATTTATTACTTTTATAAATAAGATAAATAGGAAAACTGGGATACTAAACTATATTTTATCTACAATATAATGCAAAGCCAAAATTCAAAAGCAAATACTGGATGCATAGTACACACAGGAAGTGGCATAGTGGGAGAGAATGATCCTTAATAAATGGATAGTCAATGTCCATTATGCAGCCTTTTATACTTTATTAATACCCTCCATTTCAACCAATGGGTCTCTCCCACTTTATCACTTGTGGAAAAAAGTAGTATTAAATAACCACACTGTCTCTCTAAAATAAAACTCTCAGTATTCACTTACACTACTCAGTGCGTGCCCAGTTAATATTTGTGTGTGGTAATTTGAGCAAATCTTAGAAAATAGCATTGGAAACTTCATGCCTGAAACGAAAAGCTCCTGCTTTCTCTGGGAAAAGAGAAACCTTTACCCCAAGTTATTAAGTATTTATGTACTTCACCATAGAGCTTTTATCATGTCTCACTGCAGTTTTCCACTGAAGCCACTAAAACCTGCTTCTTGCTTGTAATTGGGTCAACATGACAGTTGTGCAGTCCTACAGACTGAGTCTGTAATTTTAAAAGCTCAGAAACCACAGTTACTATATTATCACTATTACATCAATAAACTGTATGCACTGCTATAACGTATACTAGCTTTGTGTGAAATACTGCACACACACAGGTAAAGCTTGTCTAAATGACCTTTCCATTGAAGACGACGGTTTTAAATCTACTCCCAGTAGCCAGTGGACACATGGCTCAACAATTAGAACAGCTTACTTCCTGATCCACTAGTCTCTGTGCTCCCATCATCCAAATGCTATTTTGTAAACTGGGGAATCAACGTGATGTCCCACTTAGATGTTAACTTCTTTAGATAACAGAATCCTTTCCTTCCAGCACTGTAGAATTGCAACTGCACCATTGTCCATGGGCTTTTTGCACCAATGTAGAATGGTGACATTTTCCTCTTATGGAGGTGTTTTTTATACATACATTTAAATTAGAAACTTCTGATAATACAGATATACCAGGTGTAACACACAAATCAGAGAGCTCCATATTAAGATTGTCTCTGTTCTACACTGTGTGCTTATTTCTGACTGTACTAGGAAGTGGAATCTTTATGGAGGATATAAGCACACTATGGGTACGTCTAAACTGCAACACTGTTTTGAAATCACTAGCGCTATTCTGAAATAACTTAGTCCATGTCTACACAGCAGGCAGTTACTTCGAAACCCTCATTGTATGAGGAGTAAGGGAAGTCGGAGGAAGAGTGCTCTATTTCGAAATAAGTGCTGTGTAGATGCTCCCTATTTTGAAATAAGCTATTTTGAAATAAGATATGCAAATTGAACTACAGAAACTGAGGGATTGCTGGGGCCCCAGAACACATGGTGGTGGGACTTCTCTAACAGCGGAAGCCTTCCTGAACAACAGGAAGCAGGCACCAGTTCCTGCCCCATCCCTGAGCCCCCTCCCCCCATTACAGGTTCTTTCTCCAGTCCCTCCCCTGTTATATATCCCCCACAATAAACAGTCCTGTTGTTTCACTAAAGGCTTTATTATATGCTCTGCAGGGGAGGGTAAAAAGTGGAAGGGGAAGGGTGGGGGGAGAAAAGGCACACAGAGGCAATACAGGGGTAGGCTTCATCAACCAGGAAGTGGTGGAAAATGCGGGCATCATGCACCTTCCTGACCAGCTGAGGTTCATGTTGGTGAAGCATCCCTTGTAATCCATGAGGGCCTGAACAGCATGAGAAGTATGGAGAATTGTCCCGTCCTGTTTATGTAGCTTGAGGCACATTGACTGGGGGCCAGGATGGAGATATGAGTGCTGTCTATGCCCCCTTCCCCTGAAGTTGGGGAAGCCCATGGTGGCAAAGCCATCAGTGATGCTGTTCACATTCCCCAGAGTGACGATACTCTGTAGCAGCACCTGGTTGATGGCCTTGGCTACCTACAGGAGTATGGTAGGACTGTGGATTTCCCCACACCAAACTAGTTCCCGATGGAGCAGTTATCTGTCTGGCATGACGAGGTTCCACAGGGCGGTGGGTCTCAGCCGGGTGTCCTGTCACCTGAGGGCAGGGGTGAACCACTCACAGAGCTGGATGAAAGTGGCCTTCCACATGCAGAAGTTCTGCAACCACTGCTAGTCATCCCATTGCTGCAGGATGATGCAGTCCCACCACTTGAAACTGGCCTCCTGCCGCCAGAAGCGGCATTTCGTGGTGTCCAGAGGCTCAAAGGGGCATGCACAGCAGAAGGAATGCCAGGACCTGGGTGATCAGGGCCTCCGGTCCAGGCTGGTCCTCATCCTGCTGGAGCAGTCTGGATGAACTGTGCCATGAGGTGCAGCATGAGGCCTGTGAGCCTGGCACTGCTTTGCAGCAGCTCTGGTTCCATGGTGTGAGTACTGTGGCATCTGCAATGGCAACCAGAACACACCGCATCCCATTTGTGTCCTGCAATGTGGGAGGGAGTGGAGGAGGGGCGTGTGAGATGTGGCCATAGAAAGGAACCCCTGAAAGCACGCGTCTCTGTTTGCCTGACCAAGCAGTCACAGGAAGTCTCTGCCCTCCTGGTGCCCTCCCTGGAGTGCTTCCAGGAACTCTAAGTCTGAGACAAGCTCCAATCAGTGTGGATGCACTATTTTGAAATAATTCTGACTAATTTCGATGCTTCCCCATAGTGGAGGGACACACTATTTTGATTTTTTTAAATCAGGAGTTATTTTGAATTTAGTTATTTGGAAAGAATTTCCTCAAGTAGACATGCGCTTAGTACACTGACATATAACCTAATGTGTGATTGGACAAATTCAGTAAATAGAATTATTAAAAATTCTATAGTTATTTGTCATTCCCTGTGGTTATGTTTAGAGTCCTCTTCTGGATTACAGACCACTGGCAACTGGAGAGGGATATCTGAAAGCACATAAATGACACCTGCAAGCTTCAAGTCTAGCCTACTGCATCTCTCTGTTCATGCCCTGAAAGAAACCTCTGTAGCAGCAGCCTTCTCTATGATTTTTCATGCCACAAAATAATATGAAATATAACTGAGTACTAACCTACTCCAAGGGGGTAAATTGCAAAATTTTCACTGACTAAAAGACTGCTTATTTTCAGTATTTATGTGGTATTTTAGGCACAAAGGAACGGAAGCTTTCAAAAAGGTTTACAACATACATTTAAGAGAACTTCTATCTGTACAGAAAAGAGCAACAGAACTTACTAGAGGTATGGAGTGACACCCATATGAGGAGATATCAAAAAAAGACTGGGACTTTTCAGCATGAAAAAGAGATTACTGAAGGGGGATAGGCTAGAAATCTATAAAATCATGACTGGCGTGGAGAATAAAAATAAGGAAGTGCTAAGTATTCCTTCTCATAATGCAAGAATTAAGAGTCACCAAATGAAATTAATAGCCAGAAAGTTTAAAACAAACAAAAGGAAATGTTTCTTTACACAATGCACCTGTGGAACTCTTTACCAGAGAATATTGTGAAAGCCAAGAATATAACAGGGTTCAAAAAAGAACTAGATAAATTCAGGGAAGATAGTTACATCAATGGCTATTAGCCAAAATGGGCAGGAATGGTGTCCCTAGCCTCAGTTTTGTCAGAAGCTGGAAATGGGTGACAAGGGATGGATCACTTAGATGGACCTTTGGTCTAATCCTGTATGGCCATTGTTATATTCTTATGTTGAACTGGTCCCATAATAAGCAAGAGTGTTTATTTTTCTATTTTTAGATAAATGAAAAAGGCTGCAGTATTGGGAATCCATGATGATATTTGTAAAGTATTATAACATGTTACCAAAAACTGGTTATTTAAATAAATATGGTGATAAACATTCTATAAATGTTTCCTGTAAGCTGTCTGAGTTGAGGGCTCTCAGCATCAGGGAAGGATACACAGTATCTTGCAGGATCTGGACTCTAGTTAACAAGAACATTGGACTTCACAAATTGTACACTTACTTTTACAAATTCCTGACATGAACCTTCAGGACATGGATA
This sequence comes from Rafetus swinhoei, assembly GCA_019425775.1. Lineage (NCBI taxonomy): Eukaryota > Metazoa > Chordata > Testudines > Trionychidae > Rafetus > Rafetus swinhoei. Next base: position 178,970,896 of record CM033437.1, on the reverse strand, counting down.
GGCAAAGGGCAAAAGAACAGAAGTTACCCAAAGTTAGAGTGAACAAACAACTACAAAACAGGAACAATTCCCACTATTTAAGAAGATCACATACAATGTATGGATATACCAAACTTTTTATATGTTATATGTATAAAAACTCATTTTGTTCATGAGCTATGGTTGTAATTTCTTTTAGGTTTCAAAGGCAATTTGCTACATAAATTGCTACTTTTCCCTTGTTTGTTTTCCCCATTGCTGCGAATTTCCCTGGCATTTAATTCTACATCACTAAACATAAATTTAAAATTCTCAATTTCAAAATATGTCAGTTTTTCCATTGCACATAAATATTATAAATAAATAAATAAATAAAAATAAATAAAATATTGTTATATAACACCTCAATCCAGCAATCCTTATTCATTTGAATAGCCCTATTTCAAACTTTAGGATTACTCACACAAACAAGTATTGGATGATCAGACTGTGAATCTTTAATTAAGACACTTTATTCATTCTAGCTTAAAATTAGAAGATACTGGAATGAGAACTATGATTGTCATGTTGAGTCTTTCAGTCTAACTTTATACTTTTAATTCCAATGCAATGTATATAATAAAGCACCTTATTCTGATTTAGTCATTACGCTTAAGCTTTACAGATTTCTTAATCATGAATTATATATCATACATTTTCAACTTGCTTGGATTTTCAGTTCTTTCAGTCTAGATGCATGTTGTGTCATCATGATGCTCCCTAAGGATTTGCTCATGTGGTTTTTGCTTTATTGAACCGATTCTTACATACTCCCTATAAGCCAATTAGCAGATCTGAGTCTATCCAGTAGCAAACACAGCAGTGTGCACTGAGGCTCAAGTAGCACACTAGTAAGCAAAGTAAGGAAATATCTGGTGAATTGGTTTTAACTTTTTTTTATTCTGTACACATTGTTTATTCAGAGACAGTTCCATAAATCATCGGGGGGGGAAAAAAAGCATTTTTATACTTTGCATTAGTCCTGCTTGAGAGTAGTTAAATACATCAAATGATGTCTAATAAAGAAAACATGCACACAACTTTGATTCAGGGGTCTATTTCTGAATTTTTTTTTTTAAACAGATGATCTAGCTTCTTTCCCTGCCTTATAAGTGATGCTCTCCTGCAGTTCTGCCTGGTCTGCTTGTCACATGCTCTGACATCTGCCAGTTCAGCTGTAGTCAGTGCCATCATGCAGTCTAAGTTTAAACCACTGTCTCCTTTGGGGATATCCAGAACAGAAATTTATCTGACAGTTTGAAAACTCATATTCTCTAGTGAAAACTTATACACAGTACACAATGTACACTATTCAGTCTTGGATTTTCAGGTCAGTTATTCATAGTTAGTGCAGGCAGGCTTTTATTTTAGCGATATTTCTGTATGCTGCGTACCTTGCTTTCTTTGTGACCTGTGCCCCGGATCATGCTTCCAGCATGTGTGAAATGTACTGGGATATACTAAATGTGCCAAGTTATCCATCCTCCACAAACTCTCCTCACTCACTTCCTTCAACAGCAACTTAAATTTCAATTGTTGGGATTTGCTAGACTTAGGATACTGGCAACTGACAAACATTTGCTATTTAAGACAAAACCACCAGTCTTCTCAGCCAAATATGTGAAATTGAAATAAAGAACATATTAAGTATACAAGATCCTAGTCACTGAAATTTCCATTGCCTTGAAAATTCTAGTTCATTTGTCCTAGTAATTTAAAGTAATTTATACTGTGCAATGTGCATTTATTTTAAAGTTTAAATTTATTAACTTACTAAAGGTGTTTGATTCAATGAACTGAAGATGGGAAATGATAAGGTGCCAGTATTTTGATATGGGTTTCCCTCAAAAAATGTGATAAAACTTTATGATAAATCTTGAGAGCAAGGGGTAGATCTGTACAAGAAGGTTTTTTTGGGGAGGGTCAATGGGCAATTAAAAATGTCTTGGATCAATTAAAATCCATTAAAACAGAAGGAAATTTCAACTAAAAATGTTTTCTAAAAATTTAGAAAATGTTAAAATGAAATGTTTTTTATTATTTTTTTAAGGTGATGTTTCAACAAGAATAAAAGTTATTTCAATATGGAACAATATCTTCGGTTATACACTGCGGCTGTGTCTACATTGGCACCCTTTTTCGGAAAAGGGATGCTAATGAGACACAGCGCAATTGCAAATCCGCGGGGGATTTAAATATCCTACCAATTGCGCTGTGTCTCATTAGCATCCCTTTTCCGAAAAAGGGTGCCAATGTAGACACAGCCTGCATGTGTGGGGTGACCATTTTGAGTAGAGTGTATTGAATACTTGGAATATGCAGAGCTTTAGACACTTCTTGTATGTTATTAGGAAGTTATTCCATGCAAAGAATAAGCATAGAAGAATAAAAATAATGTTTTCCAAAGTGAGTGTCTATCGTTAGGAACTGAATTCCATTTATAAGTACAGTATGTAAATATAAGTGAGCTCGTTTTCAGAGATGATCAGCAACCACATTTTGAATTCAGCTGCATCTGCAAAAGTACTTGAATTTAGCTATACAAATGTGGATTTAGGTATCTAACTTTAGACACTCAAAACTTGAGCATTTTAGCCTAAAAAGAAACAAAAGAATTAGTCAAGCCTGGTAGAATAAAAGATCCCCTACAGTAATAAGCAGTAATCAATGTGTCTCCATGAAGGCTTATTTACTAAGAAAAATAGAACTGCAAACAGGAACATTGATTAAGGACACAGCTATTTTAAGGACAGATATTAAGGGAACCCAGTCCAGTGCAGGAGGCACTTAGCACTTTGCACAATTAGACATATAAAATTAAAATTAATGATTGACTCTTCTTCCTATGAGGAACCCTAAATTGAGGAGTCTAAGATAATATCTCCTAATTTAAAACCCTAAATCAAACATATATTGAGAATTAAAGTCTGATGATGTTTATTATGCTGATAAGCACTCAAGAATTAGCAAGAATCAAATACAGCCAGCAACGTTATAAATAACATTCTCCAGAGACTATTCAGTTGGGTTACTGGAAATTCACTAAACTGCCATTTATTCATCTTAAATGGAAAATAAATTGCTAAGTAACCCTAAGTATGCTTGTATGAAAACAGTTTTAATACAAGATTCTTATTCTTAAAATTCCACTCAAAAATACTTTGGTGTTTTGTTTTGGTTTTTGTAAGTAGTGTATATGCTGTGTTGTAAAATATAGGACTACTTCTGACCTTTGTATCTGGCAAATTTTAAAATACATTTCTGTGTCAGAAATTCTGGGTGAACACTTGTATTAAATTGAAAGAACTGAGCCTTTCAAAATCTACTTAATTTTCCTTATAACCAAATATCATTGGCTTCTGAAAGAAATTACGTGCTTAAGTGACATTTGTGCCTTTGAAACTCTACTTTAGCATCTTCAGTAAAAAGAAAAGGGTAACTCTTCTAATGATAAGAAATACGATTCTGAAAGAGAAAGATTAGAATTGGTGGTTGAAAATTTCCAAAGGGACCAATATTCCATCAGAAATGCCAATGCAACAAATTCACATTTTGTGCAAAGGTATTGGTTTTACTGAATTTTTAAACAGCAAGTTATGAAAACATTTTATTTAAATAAGGTTTTGGTTGAGCATGATTATAATGTATATTATAATATAATATGATACATGTTTAGAAAAGTCCACAATTAATAATAATCCCCTTTAAAACACAAGGCTAAATTTTCAGACTTTGGCATCTAAAATAGTCATGTCTGAAAAAAAGTCACTCTTCATTGTTTAAGTGACTTACGAGCACATTTCCTATTGATTTTTAAGGATCTTATTCTACTGAGTCACTTGGGTGATTTTTAAATCAAACCATAAATCTGTGGGTAGGCATCTGAAAGGTGCTATGAACTTGCAGCTCCCAGGAATTTCCTAGTGGTCAGCATTATCTGAGAAGCACAACTTTTCTATTTATATAACCAAACGTAGGCACTCAGGCACCACATTTTTGCCACAGCAAAAAGACAGTGGCAAAATATGGCGCAATGAATACTTGCAGGTGCTCAAGATTTTTACAGAGTATATTCCATTTGTTCATCTCATCAAATCAAAACTTCCTGCTTGGACAATTTTCACAAGGTTACAACAGAAAACCTTGCTGTGAACCACATTAGTCCATCAATTTTTAATATGTAACTTCATCTGAGAAACATTAAGAGGCAAAAGAGAAAAGTAAGGGAATGCTCTGCACTAAGGTCCTTCTTGTATGCTCAACTTTCACCAAGTTCAATAAGAATTTAGGGAATTCAGCATCTTACAGGTATTTAAGCTGTTACAGTTATTGTTTATATATTTAATAAAGACCTAAATAAGTAACAAGGCTGCTCTCCATAACTAGTTACATATTGCTCATAATTCACCAATGAATTAAATTAATTTGCAAATTCCAGTACAAATCTGTCTAGTCAAAGAAATTTCTCTAATTTTAATGCTACCTTCTCTCTGTGAACTCTTCTTTAAAATATGCATTCTGGATTTTTTTTTAAATGTGTGTCGCAAATAGCCTACAATGGGAAACACTATAAACAGACCATGTGAAGTAAAACCAATTTCTCCTGGTTTTAAACTTTTTCTTGTGAACAAATCTTATGACAATCTTCCATCTTCTACCACCTCAGACACTTTTCTAGGTGCAGTAGAAAAACAAAAGCCAAAAAACCTTCTGAATGGATATGAATGCCAAACTCAATAACTTCCAGATTGGTTAATCTATTTTCGGAGCCATGAGATGTATTAGCAAAGATGTTTCACAAAAATCCATTAACAACATGTTGAGTTTCACCATTTACACCATGATATGCACAAGTTTATAGAGCCCCGTGGATATTATTGATAGCTAATCTCTGTCATGGAAGTGTTAAACAATAGGATAGTAAAGCCATTGTGTACTTTAGTTTCTCAGGAGGCCTGATCCAAAGCCCACTACAGCCAGGAAAAGAGTCCACTTTTGTGTAAACGAAAGAAAGTAAAAATAATCTCAATAGAATGCTTGGCAGCTAGTACCATGGGAAGGCAGGGTACTAGGAAGAACAATACATTCAACTCAGTATCGCTTCTGGAACAAACAATTGTCATGGCACCACTGCTGTCAGAAAGAGGCAAAAATGCCGGCAACAAGACAACTATGTGTCACCTCTGGCTATTTGATGAACGCTGTGAAGTTACTGAAAACCTCCTCTGTCCACAGATCAAGTATGGTTTTTTTTAATCTATTTTAAAGAAGAGTTGACTGAAGTGAAATATACACATAGCAGCAACCTATCTTAGGAAGTGGCTTTCCCACGAAGAAAAATCTTGCATAGTGGAAAGAATCTAACACTACTCTCTCAAAAGAAAAGATATCAGGCATTGTCCAAAAAAAATATATATATATATATATATATATATGACTGTCTTTCCCTAGTAATTACCCTGCTTTCCAATTCCCTTACACCACACTGCTATGGTAACCATACCTCTTAAAGAGCACTGATCCGGCTTCAGCACACCTCTCAAACATGAACTCCCAATATACAGCCACTGACATTAGACAGAGAGTGAAAATAACCTAATGAGATTAGCACTCATGTGCAGCTCTCTTTATTTCAATGCCATTTTCCCCACCCCCACATATAGGAAATCTTTCTTTTAAGAAATCCTTGTCCCTACGAGCTGACGAAGACACAGTGCTGAATTTAAATATACCTTTGACCCAAAATTAGTCTTTCATCAAGTACCTGTTTACCTCCTTCCATCATTGTCCAATAACAGATTGTCCTTTTACCAGCAGTGTTGGAGCAATTAGCATAGTGGAGGTGCTGAAAACCACTGAGCAAAACTGTAAATTCTGTATAGGATGGAAACCACTTTAAGCCAGGGAATGCTGATGAACCCCCAATACTCCTAGTTCCAGCACCCTTGCCTTTTGTAGTCTTATCAGTTCGCAGGATTTATATAACTACATAGAAAGTTGGACACTTTGCTTGTTGTCACATAGCTATCTATCATTTGAACTGTGGGTTGTAGACTCAAATGCGGAGAAGGAAAAAGACTCTGGGGCATTGAAGTATGGTAAAATATGTTTGTAATGTTAGCTCCTGTAGGACTAGAATAACTTAAAAATTACACCAATTCCCATGGCAACCACATAACAACATAGCTTTCAGGTAAAGTAAAAAATCCCTGAGTTTGGACAAACTTTTCTCTAGGCTGAAGAAATATCTTTCCAAGCTGACAGCCTCTTCTATGTTTCCAGCACAGAGACAGTTTTTTAATGCTGGAACACTCCTCTGCCTAAGCTAAGTTCCCAAGCCATGTTTAGTCATCTGCTTTCTAAGTCTTCCAAAGCTGGAGCAGGACTATCACCATACTAGACCTCGAGGCTGACTAAATCTCCTAAAACAAATGGCTCTTTAGTCCAAAACTCCCAGATTAGACTGATTATTGAAAAGCTGTGGCAAGCTTTTTAACTTCTGAACTCCAGCAAATCACCAATCACTCTCAATAAGAAGTGTTATGAAGAGGTCTTTTGTGTCCATTCTTTCCTGGATACTCATGTGATCTCAAAGAATACCAGTTCCTTTCTGTAAACCAGTGGTTCTCAAACTGCGGACCATGGCTCGAGCCCAGCTCCCCTCCTTCCTCCAGCAGCTGGGAGCCTTCACTGGCTCTCCAACCCTCCCTCCCATGCAAGGTTGGTACACTAGCACTGGCTTCCTGCTGAGATGGGGGGGGGGGGAGAGAAAGCCCTGAGCCTCGCTGCGTGATCTGGATCGCAAGGAAGAAGCACTCCCCTTCCCCTGGCTGGGGGAACAGCACTGAGCAAGCGCGCTGCCTGGAGGTTTTCCTCCCCTGCTCCCATTGACTGGAATCCAAGTAAGTGTCCGCCACTCACTCATACCCAGACTCCCACACCTTCAGCCCCCTCACAGCCCTTCCCTCCGCTGAGACCCCACACTCCACTCTGCTCCTGCATGCCTCCCCATGGCCAGACACCTATCCCCAGCATGCTCCTGCACCCTCCCCCCTGGCCAGACACCAAGGCTGGTTCTGTATACCCTACTTCCCATCCAGATCTTATAGCCTCACCCCCTCCTGCACCCCACCTCCTGCACCTCACCATCCCTCTCACTGGCAGCCCTGCCCTGCACACTGAACCCCCTTTTTTGTCCCAACCCCAGAGCCTAGGGGGTCCACAAAATCCACTAACCCTGGAACCCCAGAAGAGTAAATCTGGCCTATAGGAAGCTCTCAACCCCAGTCCCTCCTCCTCCACTGGTGGGGCGGGAGCACCGGAGGAGTGAAGTGTCTCAGTTGGGGGTCCACATCAGTGAGGGGGTAAGGGGTTTGGGAGTACAGTCCCCAACTGATTTTTCTGTGGGTCAGTGGACCCTGCCCCAAAAAAGATCCTCTACTCCTGCCATAAATGAACATGGGAACCTTTTGTGTTGGACATAAATTAATATTTTACTTTATTTAACATGAATTTTGATAAACTAACATGAGAAATGTCAAGTGATTAATCTTTTTAATAATTTAAATTAATATTTCCTCTCTTACTGGTTAAATTAAACCTTTCTCCCTAGCTGCATCACTAGCAAAATGGCTCAGGAGTAATTAAGTAATTAACGGCGAGTTCCCATTAGCAACTGGCGGCCCTTAGAAAAGTTTGCATTAAGCCTGGTGAGTCACAGGCCAAAAAGTTTGAGAACCACTGCTGTAAATCCATCTTAGCATAAACACACCTATTTAACAGGTCATAAGTTAGAAATCTCAAGTATTAGATAAAGCTTGATATAGCTTTAGTGGCAAACATTTTGAAACATTTACATTTATTCTGCCAACAGAATAGTTGACAGACAAAAGAAAGAAAATATCAATCTGACACACTGAGAAATTTTACAGGTACATATCCAATTGTTGCTACAGGTCTGGCACCCTCAGGACCTGATTGGTCCTGAACCAGGGAGTTTGCCAAGGGAGGTCAATGCCAGCCCCTGTGCTGCCAGCCTCTGAACTCTGGGCTCCACTCCTGGCTGCTGGGCTCTGTTCCCAGTTGCCAGAGTCCCAGACGCTAAACTGCACTTCTGGACACTGGTATCTGGCCTCTTGTGCCTCATCTTGGACCCCACGGTCTGGCTCCTGACCCTGGTCACTGAGCTCTGACCCCAGCCACTGGCTTCCAGCCCCAAGGCTCTGCTCCCAGGTGCTGGACTTTGCTCCTGGCCTCTGGGATCCAGCCCTTGTCCGCTTCCCCCATCCACTGGGCTCCAGCTCCTAGCCCCAAGGCTCCACTCCTAGTCACTGTCCTGGCTCTCTGATCTGGCAACATCTGTAGTCATCCTGTGTAGGTTTTTCCCTGTGAGTGCTCCAACCCTGGAACACCTGTGTGGTCCCTGATGATGCTGGACCATGGGTGTCAATGGACCAGAGTCCCAGACTAGAAAGGTTTAACTTGTACTACACACCATACACAAAACCTTAAAACGTTGTACAGTGTACAGTATCCTTGGCAGTGCAGAAAGAGAAAGAAAGAGAGAATAAAGAATCAATCAAAAACTTAAAAGGAAATTTTGAAGATTTATAGATGGCATGTTGAAAAAAGGCCACCAAAGTCCTCCAGATTGATCGGATTCCCTGCTTTTGGCAAAACAACTCCCTATATCATCCTCACTAATTCAAAAGCAGATTATGTAAAACAGTCATGAGAATGATATAGAGAGTAGTTCTGCCAAGTGAAGGAAATTGGATCAAACTGGAGGATTTGAATGGCCTTTTCTCGCCCTAATACCTATGAATCTTGAAACCTTCCTTTTCCCCTTAAGCTTACAAATGAGACCCTCTCTCTAAAAAGCATTCAATACTACACATTAGGTCTGCTCTAAGTCTGATAAGTATTATTATTCACTGAGACTGAGGTAGTGCCCAAAAAGTACCTTTCAAATATATGGACTTCCTGAGTGTTTAGACTGAGGGGTATGCATTGTGAGGGGCTATGGAATAGCTCAAATGTAGTGGCTCTAGAATTTCTCTGAATAATTTAACCTTTCACATCAATGTACAGTTTATGTATCAAGCCCTTAGATATATTTGTTTTCAGGAAATTTTTAAAAAGCATAAATGTGGGTCACACAACTCCTATTGACTTTTAAAGGAAATTCTGCACTTAACTGCCCTTTTTGCATTTGCAAACCTCCTCCCTTGTTTCCATTTGTGATAGGTAGGTACTTTATACCCATAGTTATGAACAACCTTACTGGATCTGCAGGTACACTGAAAAAACCCTGCTAACATTGTGAATTGCTCCAATCAGCTCGATAGGATGCAAACTCTAAACTATTTTCTCAGTTATAATATTAAGAGATTTTAAAGTCCAGAATGGACCATTAGATCATTTAGTTTGAGATACCATAAGCCAGGCCATATGATTTCATCCTGTTACTCCTGTATTGAGATCAATATTTCCCAGAAAGCCTTTTTTTTTTTATTTGAAGGTTTCAAAAAAAATTGAGACTTTACCATTTTCCTTTGTAGTTACTTCCAGTGGTTAACCAACCTCACTCTTAAAAAAATGCGGCTTATTACTAATTTGAATTTGTCGGACTTTTACTTTCAGTCATTATTTCTTGTTATGCCTTTTCCCACAAATTAAAGAGACTGTCAGTACCAGATATTTCTCCCCAGAAGGTACTTATACAAAAATGAATTCTTTACCACTGATTTAAAACAAAACAAAACAGAAACATACACCATTTGGGGGTTATGAGTAGAATGATAGTTGAGAACCCCTACTTTCTTTATGTCATACTGATACTGGCTGTGTTGCTCCAGTCAAAGGAATTTGCATAAATAATTTTGATTTGTGGTTTACCTCTGAGTCTGTTAACTAAACTATGTGCCTGATACACACGAATGTTATACAACAAAGGTGGCTAACAACATCATATTTCAAGCTATATATACATCTTTTATTCACCAATAATTTATTTCCTATGTAAATTCAGTACTGAAATATATATATAAGGTTTTTAGGGCAGGGATTAGCTCGCACCAATTCAAATACTTCAAGAACATTAGAAATATGTGAATGTAGGGCAATCTATGACTAATAAAATCTTCATTACAATCAAGAACTTAGGATCTTCTCTCCAAACTGACAACTCTTAGAACAAACAAAAGAAATAAACAGACGGAAAGGCAAATTCATAACAGATAAAGGCAGATTTTCTGAGCACTTCTCATTTTCTATGATAAAATTGACTTGTCAAATCTCATGGTTTCACAGGGTTATATGGAGAGCCTCCACGGACCAGGATTCTGGAGAGGATTATGGAGAGGATTTACCCCAACCCTTTGACTTTTCCAGTGATGAGGATGGCTCAGTAAGCTGTGACCATGCCTCTAGAAAAGGTAAGAGGAAGTGTGGAGTGAGCCTCTGAGGCATACAATATAGTGAGCCTCTGAGGCATACAACAACAGCTTAGAAGTGCAGGACCCACAGGACATGGCTAGAACTTTGCCACAATATATAAAGTGTTAGAAATCCTTTGTTTGGATGACCACATAAATTAATATAAATATGTCTTATAAGCATGTTTACAGGATGCTGGGTTTGTTGCAGGGATAGGTTCCTGGGTGAATGTGTCTGAGGTGTGATGTGTGGCTGCTAGAAAGAATTTGCTTCAGGTTGTGGGGCTGTGTGTAGGCAACTACTGGCCTGTCTCCCAAGGCCTGTGAGAGTGAGGAGTCATTTTCCAGGATAGGTTGTAGATTGTCAATGATATGTTGGCAGGTTTAAACATGGGATAAGAAGAATGCAACATCTACTGTCTCTTCACTGACTTACAGCACTAGTTGTTTGGCAGCAATGACATGTAGGAGATTTGAATTTCTCGTTTATAATCCTGGCTCTGGAATTGAGTGTAATCTACTGGCTACAGATAGTGCAACCAACACAGAGATTTGGCACAGCCGATCTGAAAGGCAGCAGAACTAAGAGGATAAGATATGTGTCTGTCCTATTAAGTACTTGAGATGTAGCTCTTCCAGAGGTGACCTAATGACCTCTTAGTAAAAATGGATGGAAAAATAGTGCTAGGCAACCATATCTATAGGCACTGTTACCAACTCTACAGACACACAAACATACAGTGTGAATAAAGTAAATATACGTATGAGAGACTAAATTCCCTGCTGGTATAACACCTTAAAAATATAGACACAGACAATGTTTCATTCTGCTATAATTAACACTAAATTTAAATGAGCATACTTCTGTTGACAATTATAATTACTCATGATTCACACTGGTGTGAGAGAGCAAAATCAGGTCTTTAGTTTGCAGAATGTTTGAGGTACTTGAAAAGGACATTGTAGTATGGTTTTAATGCACATTTTAAGCATAATAATGAAATATTTCCTCAATCTTTACTCGTTCATTGAAAGTAACTTTTATGTCAACTCCATTTATTTCCTCAGAGCAGGTTTTGTGGAGTATCACATGACTATGACCCTGATCAAACTCAGAATATGTTCTTAAAAACCAAGTTATGCAAATGGCCAAAGTAGCAGTGTAAGAAATTCTCCCCTGCAATAAAAGTGAGCTTTATCAATTACTGAAATATTACAATATATATACAGAATACATGCCAATGTTTTTGCTAATATTAAATAATATGAACACATTCTGATGAGGGAATTTAAATATCAAAAGAGCACAATCCAAAGATTAACACATGCAACAATTAATCTGGCTTTGTTTTCTTATTTTTGCTACTGATGTGGCTATGTGTCTTTGGTAAGTCACTTAGTTTCTCTCTGACTTAGTGTCGCCATCTATTAAATAAGGATCATAATGATACCAGTTGTTAGGACTGGGTGAATTTTTTTGGGGTGGGGTGGGGTGAGTCAATGCATTTTCAGTAGATCTGATACTACTTACAAATGTGTGCTGAGTTCACCAAGTACAAAACAAAAAATGCAGAAATGTAATATAGTATGTTATAGAAATGTCAAAATGCAATGTTATGTTTTGACCACACTTGAAATTTGTCATTTTATTTTTGGGTATCTTGACAAAAGTAAGAGAGGACTAGATTCACAAAATGGCTGAAGGAGGAGGAGAAGAACAACTACCCCTTTAAAACTTTTAGTCCAGTGGCTAGGAAAAACACCCAGGACGTGTAAGACCTCAGTTAAATTCCCCCACCCCCAACTGACAAGAAAGGAATTGAACTTGGACCGCTGATAGTGCGAGAGAACAGTAGCTTGAGCACTGATCTACAGTACATTGTAGTATGGGTCCCTCTCAGTTTCTTCTGCTGAATTTGTTCCTCTTTATGTATAAATAAGTATTCACGGGATCAAGGACTCTAACTTGGGTTTCCTACATCCTGGGTAACTGTCACATCTAAAAAATTATAGAGTCATTCTCACTTACTTTCCTTGACCAAATGGCTATTCATTCTCATTTGGAAAACATTTAAGAATTGCAACTGTAAATAATAAAGCAATGGTCATCCTCATTCCTTTCTTTCCAGGTGTTTTGTGAATCAAGTCCCGCCTTTTGCATTTGTCAATATGGAAACAAAACATTTCGCCTGATTAATAAAAAAGTTTCATGAACTTTTGGCCTTTGAATTCACCAAATACATAAAAAAATGTTTTTGGTTTAACATCCAATAAAACTTTCTTGATTTTTTTTTTCAGAATTGCCAGGAAATCCTCTATTCACCCAACTCTAGATGTAATGAAGCCTATTTTGGAAGTGTATGTAACATGCGCAGATGCCGGAGGTGCAAAGTATATTATAACTCACATTGTATTTTAACCACCCATCCAACACCCAAAATAAAAAGCTTTAGATGCTTCTTTTTTTGCTGTGAGATTTTATATGTTTCCTGGAGAGGTTTTCTTTTCGACTAAAGGATTAAATTCCATAATGGTAAGGCCATACAGAAGCAGAGGTAAAATAATTAGTTTTGGATTGTATTCCCATGGATTTTTCATTGAAAGGCAGCCCTGTTCCCTAATTATAAATGTTTGGGTCAGACTAAAAATGCTTTTCAGTTTGCTTATAAAATTTATTCAGTTTATATTTGAAAATACACACATTAGAAATTAATAGAAGACAAAGGAAGATAGTAATGTTATCTGGATAGCAAGAACGATAAAAGTATTGGAAAATAAATGAAACCCATATCCAACTGGTAAATGATGAGGTATATGAGGCTTGCAGCCAACATCCTGTTTCACTGTTTGTTCATATAGTAAAAATTGAAAAGCATGTTAGTTTTACTCACTGAAAAGATCATTTGTTCCTTGTGCTCTAATTGTAATAATTTCACTTTTTGGAACTTTGTCAAAAGAGCTAGTTGTATTATATGCTATTAAATACATTTATGAAATTAGCCCTTTTCTTTTTAACAAACAGTTGGCAAAGAATCCTGATTTTTCTTTTAATGTATTCCTCATTTGTAAGTGTTTGCAACATAACCTTGACAAATAATATTCAGCCTACATTTTAATCATGAACAACTATTTCTTATTCATTATTTGATATGATTGGTCATTTAAGTCACATGCTACTGTTTCTGCATCTTGGTTGAATGACTGCACATATTTAAATAGGAAGGTAATCATTCAAGTGTAAGACACTTTAACACAATTTTCATATAAGTATTTGCATTAAAATTTGTGAAAATATAGACATCCATTAATATTTTCAAAAATGATGGTGATGATGATAGAACCCAGTATGTGTGGTACACTGTCTAGACACTGAAAAAGGGTGTCCCCTCCTCTTAGAAGCTCACAATCAAAGTACAAACAGAGATGAAGGAAAAGGAAACAAAAACAAACATATGTTGTTCAAGTTATAAACAAGCCAACTATCCTATTATTTGTGAATAACAAACAAAATGATACCAGGAATCCTGGCAGACCAAAGTTAGTGATTCTATTTAGACTATAGCGTTGAACCTTTAAAAAAAATGAGATCAGCTCTAGTTACAAAAACCTGGCAGGCAAGAGAAAACTCTTCTTTATAAATAATTTTCTCTCCTTTTAATTATTAATCGAGAAACAGCCTGACAAATATTTCATGGACCAGTTATACATAATCATATATAATAATGCATACATTCCCACTACATTTTCTAGGAAATGAAGCCCTTCATAATACAGGTATCATGTTTAAAGGCTATAAAACCCCAAATCAGATAGAAATAGAAGAGAAGACAGATAACAAGAAATTGTTGGTAAATGTCCAAATTGGTAACCCTTTCCAGTTTACTTGGATATCAATTCTGAACAGCCAAACAAGAAACACTACTGTCTGTGTTGCTTATCATTATCTGCTTAACTGTGTCTTCCAGAACTAGCTACACAGATGAGTATTGTCAAGGAACTTCTGTCAACATTTGTGGCAGCCAGAAAACTGAATGTATTAGCAGGTTTCATGGTAGTGCCTGCTTTTGAGGGGCACTCAAAGAGTAATAAAGAGCTCACTACTAAAGACTACACTCTAGTATGACAGTCAAAGACTTCAACAATTGGCATATGTAATTAAATGATTAATCCTTTTATAAACATACTATAGTAACCAGTATAACCAAGATAAAGTTTAATATTTACAAAAATGTATACTGTGACCACCACTCCAGAGACTTTAGGCAGTGGTATTACCAAAAATGGAATTCTAATGCAAAAAGCTTTATTACATCATTTCCCAAAAAAATTATAAGTAGGGATGTCTCATGAGTGGAGAAAGATTGATGTGATAGATGATTTTGGCACAGAAGCAGTTAATTGGGGGCCTTATCTGTTGCATCCATAGTGAGGACATTATTATATTTCTGTGACAAGAGGCCAAGTAAAATCTGGAAGTTGGTGATATTTTCAATTATGGATAAATGAGCCATGGTAATGTTGATTCATGCTGATATTCTCCCCATATCAGGTTTATATAGATGTACGTCCCCATTTAGCATTATTTGAAAGCCTGCAGTGATAAAACCACAAAAATGTCTACAGAGAATGTTATTGTGCACCAGGCCAAAAGTGTCAAACTAAAGAAGATCTTGTCATATGGGAACATCCCAACTTCTGCTGCACACTAAAAGTTTTGTAGTGTACTTTGACCTATGTCTGAAATAGGACTAAGTCAAAGCACTTGACAATAACTTTTAGTGAACAGTAGCAATTTTCACATTGGACATTACTATGTGGCAAGCTAGTACTCGGTAGATTCACGCTGTGACTGAAGTTACATCCCCTATGGACAAGTGGAATGAATTACTGCAGTTTGTTGTTGGAGAAGGCATCCTTTGAAGGAGATTTTAAGCCAAATTCCTGATCATTTGTGGACACTAAAGGATCCAATGGCACCCAATGGCATTAAAGAAGAGTTTTAATTAGTAAGAAAATTAAATTCTTAATAAACAGTTATAGGACACCCATCATCATAGTATTTTGATGCACTTAATATGACTTTGATTCAAATAAAAATATTCCAAGTGAAACAAACTTTTAATTTTAATTTTCTCCTTCACTCAGAACACTACAACTTTAAGGGACAAAAGGAATTACCTTGCAGGTATCTCAATAACAGAGGTCAAGAGCATAGGGTTAGACCCCGCTTGAAAAAAAAAAAAAAAAAAAAGCCTGTCCAAAAAGGTGCATTTTACATTGATTTCTAATTGTGCCAGACTTAGATATGGTGGGAATGGATCCCTGAAATGAGGACTTGCTATTAAGATTATTATTATTTATGGCTACATTTCAATTTGGGTAGTTATACTCTATCTCCACAAAACTCTCCTTCCTTGTAATATCATTTGGGTAATGTATACCTCCATTCCTGTCCTAAAGAATAAAGCTATTTAAGGAACTTTTAGGATTAAAGATTTATTTACATACATGTGCATGGTGGTTTGAGTGTATATGTGTTGTGTTGTTATCTTATAATATGAATAAATCAGCAGAAAGAAATAGGTTCCAAGAAACCTTGTTGACATCTTCTTGACTAATGGAGTATACAATTAGCAAATACTTAAGTGCTAGATCTAAGTGAACAGTGATCCATTTTTGGAGCATGTATATTATTTTATGTAAATTAGGTTGGGTGAATACATTTTCAGCTCAAATCCCAAAAATAATACCTTTGGCTTTCATTGCGTTTCCTATTCCTTTATCTGGCAGCAGCTGTGTATAGTCAAATAACGCCTGACACAATTGAAAAGCTGTGGGTGGATTGTTGGTTTTTCTTGAACATCTAAAGCCTTGTTTTTCTGACAAGGCTGCTAATCCCAAGTGCTGTTTTTAGATACCAAAATTATATGTTAAAAAAGAGATTCACGATTTCCTTTTCAAACTCTGTATAGAGTAGATTGCATGGGGAAAAGGTAACCTTCATACTATTTAGCCATACTTTGTACAGTACACATTTCAAAGGTCTCAGTAATTGTAAGGCTTCATGGTATAGGTACTATACTGGTACAGCTTTACAAACATGTGCATTACTTTGCTAATGCATATGTCAGTAATTTATAAATGAAGCATGTTCTGCACTGGCAGCCCCTATCCAATTCTTGATATCCATTAAAACTTAAAACTGCCATTTCGTATCAAGGTAAAATAGTGCTTACTGACAAAAGTTGAAGCTTAAGAGAAAAGATGCCTAAAATATGAGCACAAAAAATTCCCCTAAAGTACACTACCCCTCCAATGCTGTTTACACTCAGAGAATACACTTCTGACAAGTTTCTGTCTTGTGAAAAGGCTCACTTGGTCATTCAGAAAGACAGAGAGGAAATAGGAGACATACAGCTCTAAGCATACATACCCTAAGCTCCTCCAGACTAAATCATGATCTGTGGAGAAATGACAAAACCAGAGCTTTTCCACCACACCTCCTTTGTCCTCCAGCCTGCCCTACATACTGTGGTAGTACTGGGGTCAGCTGTCACCAGACTCACATCTGTTGATTTTATGCCATCTGAGAGTTTCCCTGCTGGGAGATATTCCCACCAGGGTAACACTGACCAGGTTCTGAGAAGCTCAAAGTAGCTGGAACACATTCCTTTTTGCTAATCTCTTGTTTTCTTCTCTTCATATGTCCCTTGAGGAACATCACAGACCATGCTGCTAGACAGAGGTACTAAGAGTATATGGGCCCTGGTAAATGGAAAACACCTACCATTTCCATGAAGATCTAGGATAAGACGGGATATCACTCAGAAAAAGTGGAGGGTTACATGTCAGATGTCAGTTTAAACATAACAAGTGTTTCTGAAGCAGAGAGAACTCTTGGTTAAGCAATGGTTGAGTAATCTTACTTCACACAAAATTTCATTTGAACCATCTGGAAATATCAGGAAACATAGGAATAAATTTACAAATAGTTTATTCCCTTAACTTTCATCAGCACCAAAACATTATAATGGCATCCTACAAACTGACTGTAGTTATTCAACAACTGTGGCTTCAAATTTAGTTCACACAAAGTGGTTTTCAACTCTAGGGAGGTTCAGCACCCATGCTTTTCCCCATACTGCTAAATGAGAAGGCTGCCCCAGCTAGATGGAAGAGGTGTCCCAAAGGTGTTGGAATAAAACAGGGCGTCAGTATATCACATATTAAGAGCCACTGTTGAATGAGTCAAAACTGTTTAGGATAAAGATTTCTTAGAACAGAAATCTTGTCTTTCATCTAAAGAATGTGTATCCTGGAGCTGGAGCTGTAATTTTCAGCTTGAGTTGATATATCCACACTAGCATTGACTGCACTAGTGCAATAAAGATGATAGTGTAGCCATTGGAGCAGGATGGACTAGCTGATTGGATACATATTTATGATACTCAGAATAGGTAACCTATCCTGACACCAGAACTACAGTAGCTTGATCAAAGGTAGTGCATGTATTTCTACCCTAATAGGAAATTACACCTACAGCTTCTAGATAGATATACCCTTAGTATGAAATGAAAAGCAGATTCTCAAGAGTATTTTCCCAGTATCTCGCTGGTATGCCTTTTACTAACTCAGCTGAGTGATTATTATTTTGCCCTCTGAGTGGAGGGAGGGACAAAGGACAGATGGTTTCTCATGCTAATTGCTAATTAATCTTCTGAACAAATAGGGATACTTGAGAATTTTCTTTTATTCTAGCAGCACTTGTACCCTTGATGTTTTGACACTTTAAATTCTATTCCAGAAAGAAACTCAAACTTCCATGTTTAGACAGACAGTACC
Organism: Rafetus swinhoei; assembly: GCA_019425775.1. Classification (NCBI taxonomy): domain Eukaryota; kingdom Metazoa; phylum Chordata; order Testudines; family Trionychidae; genus Rafetus; species Rafetus swinhoei. The sequence goes on along the minus strand of CM033437.1, from coordinate 178,952,600 downwards.
AAACCCAAAAAATTGAGATAAATAACAGATTTAGTCATAGGACACATCAGTTTCCTACCGAATCCATGTGACATATTGTAAAATCATTAAACTTGGCAGAACAAGTAGAACACCCTAAAGGCACTCAGAAATCTTTCAGAATAAATGGTTTATCTGAGAGGCTAGTCTATGCAACCAATAAATACGCTGTTCATGCAATAGAATTGTACGAGTACTGCTCTTTTTATAATGATAACCATTTATAAGCACTCCATAGTCATAGTATTGGGCTACACTTTACATTCTTAAAATTAAAACAGTAATAGGGAGCAAATAAGCCAGAACCCCCTATACCTCCCTCTCAGAAGAACTATAAAAGGCAGAAATGGATAAAATGTAGTTAGTGTGGTAAATGCAGGTGTTTCAACGTCCAAAGTTAGCAAAAAGACCAGATAAAGAGATTTTTTTTCATCTTACATAAGTTATAAATATGAGCAGATTTGGACTTATTTCTAGAATTTCTGCCACTGGAAATACATCCAAGAATTGACTAACTACTGTGCTCAAGTTCAGCTTTTTCCCCAGGAACACAGCTCCAAATTCCTCTTTTATATAATGCCACACAGCCTGATGAAGTTCAGGATGATTTGGACCTATATGCTTGTTGGTTTTCATCTCTAGACCTGTCCCAGCTCTCATAAAAGTGAACAGATTGTAGTTTTTAGTCAGTTATGAAATGGCCTGCAAGGTATATACAGCAGTGTCTGAAACATATGGGTCAGATCAGATCAGCTGAGCGCTCAGATCAGTTGAGCACTCAGTGTCACTATGTGAAAATTTGGCCCCTGCATGTGGTAAAGAAATACAATTTGCTGAGCACTTACTTATTCAAATCCTTAATCCATCATAAAAGCACACCCTAAACAATCTTACTATACATTTGCCATCACATACACATGAAATTTCTATTGACTTCATCAATCCAACAGCGAAATTTGCCCCCTAAATGTTTTACACAGAGGTGAAAGTAAAGTTGTGTGTCCTGGTGCACTGCTTTGGTAAAAGACAGCTGGGGTGCTTAGCTGCAGGAGGAAGCCTGGTGTGCTCTCAGCTGGGCTCTCCTGCTGGCTGTCACACTAACCAACAGGCAGGTGAAAGGGTCTGGCTGAAAGCAGTGCCCCAGCCCTGAGCCACCACCCAGGGCATCCTTTAGGAAAGGCGCAGGAGGCTGAAGCCCCCTCATTCCTACCGATGCTGCTTGTTGCATGCTGTGAATTTTTCTTTCAATCCTTGACAACGATGGAAGAGGAAGAGCAAGAAACCAGCAGCATTGGTAGGAATCTCCCTGCCCTCCATAAAGGGCGTGCTTGCCCCCACTCCCTGCATACCTCACCCCCTGTCCTGAGTCCCCGCACACAGTAGACCCTGCCCTGCACTCTACCCTATACTTAAATGTTTTACAGGCAGTGTCATATCACCTCCAATCCCCTGCCCAAGCCACTTCCTCCCCTCCTCTCCCCCCAACCCACGCAGTGGTGCAATACCACAGTACCTAAAAGAATTTTAAGTTACTTTTACCCTTACACATAAAATAAAAATTATGGAAATATATGGTGAGTCAAGAGGTAAAGAGAAGCATTATTTAATGTTTCACACACATGCCATTAAATATATGAGCAAACATATAACTCCCCAATGGTTGTACAAGTTTGGAGGAATTTAGAGGTGCAGACATGTCAGCAAGACATTTCTTTCTTAAATAACAGTGATTTCATCCATCTAGTTTTCTGAATCATGACTGTGCCAACTCTGCTTTAAGACTTTTTAAATATCTGAATGAGATCTCAGGTGGCAATTCAGAACTCAGCTGAAAAAGAAAGGTTACCACAGCAATGCTTTTACAATCCTAAAAAACAACAGTAAAAAATCCTATAATTTGTGGAAAGAGAAACACACAAAAGCAAAGGTGTGGTGAGGCAGGGAATAAAGACAAGAAAAACAGTAAAGCAAAAGCAAATGAAATGAGGTGAAGAGAGCATAGAAAAAGAAAAATCAAGAAAATATAATTGGAAACACGTATATGTGTGGAGAATAAATAATGAATGGAAGACAGATCTCTATGGAAAATCCCAACAGAAAGAAAAGATAACTGAAAGGAAAGAACCGAGAAAGAAACTAATAATAATAGTTAAACAAAGATGATTATATAAAAGAGTGTTTAAAAGGTAGACAGTAAGTAATCAAAAGCATAGACATACAGGAAATAAAAACTAATGTTATATATAATTTTACACAACAACATCAAATTTTACATATATATATTACATAACGTTGCAAAAACATCCAGTTTATAGTAAACAGCAAAATGTGCTTCTTTTTATATAATCAGGCCTTCTCCAATATTTAAACATCCATCTTATTACTAATTAAGTTAAATCATCTTAAGTCATTAAGAGTCATATTACATTCCCTTTATTTAAATTGAGTAGTACCTTAATGCACAAGTATTCCCACTGATTGCAATGATTATTTGCAAAATGAGGTACTGTTCATATTGAGGATGGGAATCAGAAACCAGTCCAATGATGGGTCCTTTATTAAGAATTCTGGAATCCTCCAGATAGTCTAGAAGCACAGGTTGAACCTCTATAATCTAGACTTCCCTCATCCTGCAAAATCCATGGTCCAGCATCTATGGATGCTCTGGGGCTAGCACACTCATGGGGAAAGGCCAGGCCCCATGCTTAGCAACTCCTCCTCCCCCTCTCCCCAAAGCCTCTGGAGTGTTGTAAATAGCACGCTCAAACTCAGAAAGGATGACAGAGGAATGGGCATGAGGACATGAAGGGGAAGAGATGGGGTGGCTGCAGAGCCCTACAGCTGGGAGTCCATGGCCAACAGCTGGGATCTGGGAGTGCAGCCCCGCAGCCAGTAGTAGGAGAGCTGGGGCACATTCCCGCAGCCACAGGGCTCCACAGCTGCCCTCCCTTTTCTCCCAGTTTCCCCCGCTCCCTTTGCTCATTCCATCAGCAGAGCCCCACAGCTGGCAAGCAGCAGAGGGACCCATGTTGACTTCCACTAGTCCAGCAATTTGCCTGGTTTAGGACCAGTTAGGTCCTGACTCCCAAGGATGCCAGACTAGGGAGGTTCAACCTGTTTTTGAAAGATTATAGTATGGCTGGATCCATGTAACAAATAGTGAAACAGTCTTTACAAAAGCTTTAAGGAACTGCAAATTATTCATCTCAATACCTATTTGAATTCAGTAAATATAATTCTATAACTGCAGAATGTATTTCCCCCTTGCAACTTCTGAACATTTCCAAGTTTAGATATTTATCTGACTTTGATCAAAGTTATGACAGTTTATACCACAGCTGACTACAGTTCTTAGGTGTCAAGCAGATCAACAGGATGCTTAGGGAGTTGAATTACATTAAAATGGGGTCAGGGTCTTTTCTAGATGGTTGAGGGCCTGAACTTGCTCCCTCTGAGGTCAACAGTAGAATTCCCACTGATTTAAATAGGGGCTAGACTGGCATTCAGCAGAAATTGTAATAGTCTGTGGCTGGAATGTATAGAGAAATGAGAATATAGCATGCTCTGCACCCCTTGAGCTCTTTACTAAAGTTATGCAAAAACAATTCTCCATTTTTGTAAAACTTTTTGAGATTTGCTGATGAAAGGTATTTTTCATGTAAATGTATTTTTATTTTTAGTACTGCATATGTCAATATTAAGTCTAGTCAGAGGAAACTATTGCACTGTGTATGTTCATTAAGTATTAAAAATATTTATTACAAATAAAATTTCCCAATGTTGTTGATACAGGTTACTATAGAAGTCATCTTTATACTATCAAAGTACCTAAATATATGTATTTATATATATGTATGTTACACAGTGGGACTCACCACCGGAAAACCTCCTGCTGGACACTTGGGGAATTTAGCTCTTCAGCTCTGGAGCGCCCCCTTCTGGCTGGTGTCACACCCGGGCTACATGTAGACAGGAAATATTCCGGAGGTATCCCGGAAAAGCAATGCTGCATCCCAGGACTCTCTCTTTTGCCATCCCTGTAAACCTCGTTCTGTGAGGCATAAGGGATGTGTCAAAGGAGCAGGTTTTTCTGAAATTTGGTGGCGTGTAGATGCGCCAAATTTCAGAAATGCCTCTTTCGAAAGAACATACCTAATCCCCTGGCCTGAGTCCCTGCACACAGGAAACCCTACCCTGCTCTGATTCCTGCCCCCCACCCCCGCATTTCCCCCCTCCCCACACACAAATCCCAATCTCCAGCACTTTACCCTACACTTAAATTTCTTACAGGTAGTGTCATATCACACATCTCCAATCCCCTGCCCAAGCTGCTTTCTCCCCCCTCGCGCCCTGAAGGGGTGCAATACCACAGTACCTAAAAGAACTTTAAGTTACTTTTACCCCTACACATTTGCAGTACGCAAATTGCGTATCTTTTTCTGATTTAACTCTGTAGTCTAGACATAGCCCTGCTGTTCACTTTTATTCTCCACTACTTTGTGTTAGGACTCAAGTCCCTCCTAAACTGTGGTGTCCTCCCACCTGGGTACTGCCCTACCACACTCTGGGGTCATCCCTCTCAGGGAACTCCCCAACCTCCTATGCCTACCTTGACTCAGTGACCCACTGCCAGTCTTCATCTAGCCCCTGCCACAGAGGCAAACTGCAGTCTGCAATGGCCACTCACCATTGGCAAGGGGGTGTGGACCTACTGCCTATCTGCAGCCCTAGTAGCTTCAGGCTTTGCTTCAGGCCCTGCAGCCTTGGGAGCTTGCCTGGCCAGAGCTTCCCAGCCCTGCTCTAAGTCAGGAAGCCTCCAGCTAGGTCCTTCCTGTTCCACAACTGGAGCAAGAGTGAGTCTGTCTCTGCCCCCTCCAGGAGCCCTTATTTATATAGCCCCAACTGGGCCCTAATTGGCTGTCTCTGCATCAGCTGCTGGCTCTACCACTCCAGCCCTCTCCCAGAACTGGGATTTAATCCTTAAAGGGCCAGTGCAGGGAAGACTCCCCATCACAATGTATGTATGCATACTAAAGAAAACTAGGACTAGTATCCATTTAAGATTTTACACATCGTTTTCCTAAAATCAAATCACAAATAAATAATTTCTCTATGGTCACAATTAGTAGCTGCCATTGATGATTCTATAACTGTACTTGTATTATAACAGGGGGTTACAACATTTTTAAAATATATAGACTCCCTAAAATTCTTTGAATGGAGGTGCAAACTCCTATGGAAATTGTAGACATACTCTGCCAATGCCTCCGTTACCCTCCAGTTGAGGATTACTTCACTTTGTAAATAATTGTTGCAATCAGTGGGAACACGTGTACATTAAGGTACAACTCAAACCACTGTTCCAAGGTAATGACAATCTTTGGTGGACCCCTTCGACATGGTTGGCGGACCACAAATTGAAATTCACTATTACAGCATTTTGACTGCCATTATAAAAATTACAATTAAGAGTTAATCATCTAAAGGAAATGCAATATTTGAAGATTTACATGGTATGTGAATGAATTTTACATTTTGCTTTCATAAGAACTCATCCTTTAAAACAACAGCTATTGTTTCAAGCACTTGTACACTATCACTGAGATGGGTATTCAGCAGAACTCATGTAAAAAGGTAACATTGTTTTACACAAAGCACAGACTGACTACAGGAATGAGAATTTTAAACTAGGTACTTTTCACTAGCACTGCAGTAGATGACATATTTAACCAATACTGTGTGAAACTGTGAGATTAAACAGCCAACAATTTATGTAATTGTGTCTTATCACCTAATGAGAATGAAGACAACATTCCATAATTATGGGCCCCTCAAATATGAAGTGGTTTTTCTATTCCTCCGACTGAAGAAATCAGAGATGCTATCCATGTTCTAGTGCTTTGTCCAGTCTAGTTTTAAATGACCCAAGTGATGGAACTTTAACCATTTCTCTTGGCAGCCTAATAGATCTCACACTCGGTAATGTTTCCCAGATGTTCAAAGATGGAAATACAATAAGCATGCACTCACAGGGATATGTGTTCGCTTGAATGTATGTCTGAGGGCTTTTGAGGATTGCTTCGAAAGGAAGTCACTGAAGTAACAGGGCAAAAGAGCAATGAAAGAAGCAAGATCACTTCCCAGCTGGCTATGAGCAAAACATTCCCTTTCCTGACATGGGTAGTCATGGTGGGAGATTTGGCTGATTGACAGAGCCTTCCCTTGATTCCACCATCAAGCAGGCAAGTCTCTTGGCACTGCAGTATTCCATAGGTTTCAAAGGACCCAGGTGCATCCATCTGGGTTTCCAAACAAGGATCACTTTATGACTTGAAGAACTTTTCCCCTACCTCACCTGAAACCCCACAATGCATTCCAACAGAGTGCTCCAAGTCCAGTTATCAAACTTGGAAAGGTGGGAAAGACCAGCACTCCAGACATTGCACCATTTCCCTCTTCCTCTGAACAGAAGCTCTTCCTGGACCTGGGGCAGGAAAACAAACCTCTCCACTTACCGACTTCAGATCTTTCCCACAGGTGTCCAGAAAGTTGGGAAAAGTTCTCCCTCAGGGACTAATTCTAGTAGATTTTCCTCTTGGCCTAATGAGAACAAACAAAATGCCTCCTTCTCTTCCTACTCTATGATTGCTGACTTCTCTTTCTGCTCTATGATTGCTAGACCTGATGGAGGACATAACAGGCTTTCTTTTCCTACATTAGAGACCCAAGCAAGAGGAGAAAGGGAACACTCAGGGTACATCTACACAGCAGCGTTATTTTGGAATAACTGATGTTATTCTGAAATTTAAAAAAATTGTGTGTACACTACAAGCCTTTATTCTGAAATAATGTTGAGCTGGAGGATTTCTTACTTTGACTCATGGTAACTGTCATTTCACAAGGAGTAAGGAAAGTTGAAGGAAGAGTGTTCTTCCTTGAACTTCCTGCCAAAAGCCAAAATAAGCTATTCCGACTTAAGCTACACAATTGACTTAGCTGAAGTTGCGTCGCTTCTTCCGACTTTAGCCCTGCTGTGTAGACATACCCTAAGAGTCACAAGTACTATTTCTCTCACACATACATAGCCCTGATTGGCCTGGGGGTGGGGGAGTGTGCCAAGCCTCTTCCAGGGCATGGGTGCCTAGTGGGAAGGGGGGCAAAGAGGCTCCCGCACCCCCAGATCAATCATGGTCTGGGGGTGGCGTAGCCCTGCCCCTTCCTGTTTAGGCCCCACCCCTTCTGAGTGGCCCGAGGCTACTTCAAAAAATTTTGAAGTGGCCCCCAGGCAAAAATTATTGCCCACACCTGGCTTAATCCAACAGAGTTTGTAACTAACCATCACACTATTCTGTGTGGGAGGTTGCAAATAAATCTAATGGGGATCACTCTCCCCATCACTAAAACACAAACAGCTGCAGTAATGGACACTAGCTGCCATTCACTTCAAGGAACACTACAGAACAACAAGATTATGGAAGTAAAGTTGAAATGACAATGTCACATGGGCTGAATGTAATTACCCACATTGTAATTCGGTTAAGGGACAAGTATCATTACAAAGTATCTCATATTTCTGTACTTATTCATGTCAATATGTTCCTTTTGGAATTTCAGAATGATTGAAGAATCTGGATATAGTCTCCCTTCAAATAGAATGTAATTTATGAATTCAGGATTATATATGTCACAGGCTGCCAAAATCTATTTGTGGTCAAATTTTTATTTATGGGACCAAAAACCTTCAGGGCTTGTCCCAAATCTAGATAACAGCCTGAACTGCTAATGTCTGCATTGGGACCATGAATATTATCAGCTATATGGTATATGCAAAAACATGCTGCCAGCCAGCTCCTATTAACTATCCATCAGACAAAGCAATGAGAGTGAGTTATGACATCAGTAGCTGAACTAATTTGCACTCCTGAAATGAGTTTTTTGATGGTTCAGTTAGGGACTGATTCCCTACTTTGCAATACCAGTTTTTCCACTGATGAAACTTCAATGATTTCAGTGGTGCTACACTTGCATAATGAAGTGAGGCATCAGGTCCCTTTTCTCCAGCAGATGTCAGTCTGGAGTGGATCTGAGACAGATGCGCTAAGGATTACATGCTTAGACTGGCATGTTTCTTCCAGAATTATGGTTTCAATGGCTGTGATTCTACTCCGGCAGAGGAACCAGAATGTCCGCATCTTAGATTCCCAAGGATCGGAGAAAGATATTTTTTTCACTCCATTTCTCCTCAAAATGCAATGCTGACTGCATATTTCAAACAGCAGCGACATATGCTATTCCTTCTGTGGGATGTTAAATAAGCAAAATAAAATCAGAAAAAAATAAACTGCAGCTTAAAACCTTATTTTCATTTGTTATGAAAATAAACCTACACTTGAGTCTAGTTGGGGTTTTTTTCAATTCCATCTCTAAATGTTTTGCTTCTCTTTTAAGTTTTCCCTCTGGGTATTTGTGACATTGGGACAAAAGCACCTGGCCTTCTACATCATTTAGTCAAGCATAGAAGCCATGAAGAGAACTGTACAAGAGATTGTACTTGTGGTATTCATCTGTGGAGCATCAAGTAAGCCCCTAAAACTGGGTTCTATCCTTACTGGCCACATGAGGACCACAAAATTATACTCAGTAAAATGCCTCAGGGAGCTACTTCCCAATCCTACCTAGGGAATGAAAAGAATTGCTGTTGTGAGGTTTCAGACTGGTATGGTAGAAATTACTGTCGTGATTTCCCTTGTGGGATGCCAGAGTGGTATCTTCCTTTTTGTAAGTGTAGAAGTAAAGACAAATCCCTCTGTACGACTGCATCTACAGTCAGCTTTACATGCATGGCTGACATCAACCATTGCTCCTCCTTCACTGCTCTGTTACAGCTGACTATCATTTAGCCAGCGAACAAGGAAAAAACTGTATTCAATATCTGTAGAGAAAGCATGGCATACTCTTTTTTCTTCCTATGGGTTGATTACTCTTTCTGTAAGGTGTGTTGGCCATGTTCTGGTATTGTTTAAATCATGTGCACTATAGCATAAAGTGATATAAGAATGTTATTTTATTTTTACACAGTTTACATCTACTTGATTCATGGCTATCATTTTATTTCCCTTTTTAAAAGAGTTATTATACCTGTATAGACTATTAGCCAAATTTGCTGGATAAATTAAAAACTTTTGAGAAGTGTCCAAAGAGATGAGTTAAACTTTCTCACAAGGTTACACAGCAACTTTGAGGAAAAGAGGAAGAATCTTGGCTGAACACCGTGGGAGACCAAAAGCACAGCGGGCCAAAATGAACACTGTTATTAGAATGATATTCTCAGGCATTTCACTCATCTTTGAATTTTTCATCCTCTACCCTTACCCTACTTAATAAGAATGACTGCCAGCCTTCCTATATAATTTCCTTACTCTGAAATTTGCAATTATATTTTGACACACATCCCTGCTCCTTTTAATTATTATTATTTTTCTAATTGGATGAATTTCTAATAGAACCTGAAAGTAATGGTTTATAACAATGAATAGTGTGTACTATCGATTGGGTAGCATTAGGTGTAGAATAATTTTCATAATGCTGGGTGAATCTGCCTGACGCTATTGTATACAATGAAGTGCAAAATGAAAGAAATGAAACCCACAAATCTCAATTAATTATTGAGGTTGACGATTTTAATTTTTTTTAAATAAAGGATAAATGCTCAGCTAATATAAAGAGACACATCTCGTGCTCACTTTCACCAGATGAGGATCTGTCTCAGTGTTTTTAGTTTGATTACCTTCTGTATATTAAAACGCATTATGCAATGCTTTCTTTGCATAAAGCAAAGAAATTTGAAATCAAACCAATTTTCTGATCAAACACTGCTCTTACTTACAGTGATGTAAATCCATATAAACTCCGTTTTGTTAGAGACAGATATACTCCAGTGTAACTGGGAATTTAGCCCGCCTTTAACACTTACACTTGAGTATTAAAGCATATTGTTCCATAAATAACCACAGGCTCTGATTTTAGGTCTGTTTAATACCTGAGTACAAAGTAGTCATTCTGGGTAAAATGCCAGTTGTAACTTCATATTTCCTTGCTGTTGGTAATATAGTAAAATATTCAGATATGGATTTTGTATGTGCATGTTACAAAAAAAGAAATTAAAAACTTGATTGAAGTGTATAAGAGTTCACTCTGAAAGCCTTATGACTCCCTATGGAGGCATTACAAGATATCGAGCAAATATTTATTTATGGACTTTTTAACTGGTAGATTATATTAACTTGGGTCTATTCTGAAAATGAATACATGGCTGTGTGGACAATGTCACTAGAAAGGCTTCAGCTTCCTCAACCATGGGATGTTGTTCTGATAAGGACTTCTGAGCAGAGATGGGGTCCACCTAGAAAAGCAGGTAAAAAAATATATTAAAATAGAGACTGTGCTATGTCTAGACTGCAGGCTTCTTTCGGAAGAAGCTTTTCTGGAAGAGATCTTCCAAAAAAACTTCTTCCGAAAAAAGAGTGTCCACGCTGCCCAAGCACATCGAAAAAGCAATCTGAACAATTAGTATAGGGAACAAACAAGAGGAACCAGAAATACTAGTGAACAACTATTACATAAATGGCATAAACTTGGTGGGATAATTCATGTCACTGGAACACTGGTACAGAAATATGGGTTATTCAAGAAGGGCAGGCAGGGAAAAAAGGAAGGAGATGTTGCCTTATATATTCAAGATGTATAGACTTATGCTGAGGTTTAGATAAATATGGGAGGCAGACATGCTGAATATGTCTGGGTAGGAATAAAAGGTGTAAAACCATGGAGCAATGTCATGGTAGGGATGCAATATAGACCTGTACCTCCTGTCAGCTAGGCGCAATCCTGTACTCGTTTCTTTTTCTGAAGCCCCTTGTTGACTGTTGCGCACATGAGGTGGGTCTTCTGTGCATGAAAGAAATCCTTTGAAGTACCAAAATTCAACAAACAGTTGGCTCTTTCTGGTGTTCTAGCTCCTTTCTCTGGCTTTTAGAGCTGAGTCTTATCCTCTTCTTGGGTTTAGGCCACTTCTCCAGTGGCCAGTGTGGAGACCCAGGAACACCCACTTCTCCAGGTCCCAAGCCAAGGACTTTACCAATAGAAGCCATGTGTTGCTTTAATAGTTGCTGCTACCCATATTCACTAGATTGCTTCTCAATTTATCCCACGGCTTTCTTAGATTTTCTGTCTGTTCCCTGTTTGAGCCGGATCTCTGAGAGACCTCCTTGCCTGGAGAGTTTCTCAATCGCTGTCTGGATTTCTCAGCATCTTCTCTGAAGTCTTTTTGCCTGGACAGCTTGTAACAGTCTCTGCCCCCTTTTAATCAGGGTTCCTTGTCCCAAGCCTCTTAGAGAGCTTCATGATTCTATCCCTGCTTGAGCAGGGTTCCTCCCCAGCCTCCTTGCCTGGGGAGTCACACAGTCTTTTTTGTCAGGTTTCCCTCTCAGGCTTCTTTTCCTTAACAGATCCATATTTGAGCAACCTTCTTTACTTGTGAAGTTTCACAGCTTTATACTCTTGCACTGTTCTAGTCTCAGGCCCAACAGCTACTTTTAACTGAGTCTGCTGATCTCTGGTTGGCTCTTTCCCTACAGCCTTTTTAGGGAAGCCTGGAGGACCCAACTTCACTGCTCTTTCCTGGGGTGAGAGGTAGTATGACCATGAGGCCTCCAGCAAGGCCTGGTATATCCTGTCACATCACTTAAACAGGAAGAATACTTGGCATGGATGAGGCTTTTTAAAAAAAATAACTAACCAAACCATCTAAAACACAGGAGTTGTTGGTGACAGGGAACATCCGTCAGAAAAATAATACAGCAATAATACTAGTTGGAGGAGTTTACTCAAAGAGTAGTTAACAATGGTTCACAATGGAGCATATCAAGTGAGATTCCACAGGGATCCATCATGCTTCTAGTTCCAGTCAATATTTTCCATCAATTATTTGGATAATGACAGAAAGAGTATACTTATAAAGTCGTGGATGATACCAAGCTGAGAGTGATTGCAAGTGGTTTGGGGAACAGGATTAGAATTCAAAAGGATCTTAATAAATTGGAGAAATGGTCTAAAATAGAATAAGATTCAATAAGGATAAGTGCAAATTACTATACTTAGGAAGGAATATTCAATTGCAGAAATATAAAATGGGAAATTACTTCAGAGAAGAATCTGGAGGATATAGCGGATCACAAAATAAATTTTAGTCAAAAGCGTAATACTGCTGCAGAAAAAGTAAACACCGTTCTTGGATACATTAGCAAGATTGTTCTAAGCATGACACAAGAAGATAATTTTCCAGCACTGATAAGATCACAAGTGATATATTGTGCCCAGTTCTGGGCACACCACTTCAGGAAAAAGGTTGACAGATTGGAGAAAGTACATAGGATAGTAACAAAAATGATTAAAGGTCTAGAAAGCATGACCTATGAGGAAAGATTGAAAAACTTGAGTTTTCTTAGCACAGAGAGTAGAAGACTGAAGGGAACATAACAGTATGTAAATGGGTATTATAAAGAGAAAGGGAATACATTATTCTCCTTCACCACTGCGAACATGACAAGAAATAATGGGCCTAAATTGAAGTAAGGGAGATTTAGGAAAAACTTTCTAACTGTAAGGATAATTAAGCACCGAAACAAATTACCTAGGGAAGTTGTGGAATCTCCACCACTGGAGGTTTTTAATAACAGGTTAGACAAACATCTGTCAGAGATAGTCTGGACAATGCTTAGTCTTGCTTCAGTTTCAGGAAATTTGACTAAATGACCTATCTAGGTCCTTTCCAGTCCTATATTTCTACAGTTCTACATTGTGAATACAAGATTTATTTCTTGTAAAATCCAATCACTCTGCAGTGTAAACATCCATTTAATGGAAGGATGCATTCTAATATTCTAATTACTAAACTGATATATTACAAAAGCTCTTTTTTACAAAAAAAATTTTAAACATTTATTTTTTACAAATATTTTAGAGTTCTTAGAAAATGTTAATAAACTTTTTTTACTTACACGATAAAACAATAAGCATAACATTTTCAAAGTTGCCTAAATAACTTAGGAGTAGGCTGTTGATTAATCATAGCTAACACATGCATTTAGCTAAAAAAATTAATTGCAATTTAAAAAATTAATCATAGTTTTAATTGCACTGTTGAACAATAGAATACCAAGTGAAATGTATTCTATATTTTGGATGCTTTTTCTACATTTTAAGTTACAATACAGAATACAAAGTGTACAGTGCTCACTTTATATTATTTTATTACAAATATTTTAACTGTAAAAATGATTAAACAAATAGCATTTTTCCATGTACCTCATAAAGGTACTATAATGTGATTTCTTTATCACAAAGTGTAACTTACAAATGTAGATAATTACATAATTACACTCACAAATAAAAATATAAAACTTTAGAGCTAACAAGAAGTAGGACTGAGTGAACTTTGTAAAGCCAATCACTAAAAGAAACAAGTTTGTTTATATTTGTATAATATAGTGCTGCTCACTTCTTATTTACAATGTCACCTGACAGTGAGAACAGGCACTCCTATGGCACTTTTATAATAGGTATTGCAAGGTATTTATGTTCCAGATATGCTAAACATCTGTATGCCCTTTGTGCTTCAGCCACCATCTCAGAAGACATGCTTCCATACCGATAATGCTTGTTAAAAAATAATGTGTAATTAAATTTATGACTCTACTCCAAGGGAGGGGGGAATTATGTCTCCTGCTCTATGCTTTATTTACATTCTGTTCATCTATTTCATGTTATAGCAGTCTCAGGTGATGACCCAGTACATGTTGTTTATTTTAAAAACACTTTAACATAAGATTTGACAAAACACAAAGCAAGTACCAATGTGAGATTTCTAGAGATATTTAGAGCACTTGACCCAAGGTTTTAAGAATCTGAAATGCCTTCTAAAATCTGAGGAACAAGATAATGATACAGAGACATCAAGCAGTGGGGGGAGATGTGAGTAGTCGACTACTCGCTTACATCCCTATTCTGTCCTCCTCTGTCTTCAGTGAATCAATCTCCAATTTCCTGTATAGCAAGGGAGAAACATTGGTACTAGTGATGGTGCAAAGCTATTATAATAAAGGTCAATTTGGCATTACTGTTCTGCAAAGACAAGGAAGTGTGGTCTTACAACTTGAACAAGAGACAGGAGTTCCTTTTCTCTATCATATCTCTGCTAGGCAAATCATCAACTGCCCATCAGGAAATAACAGGGATAAAAATGAAAGGCTTGAGTCTCAACATGATTTCTTTGTGATGTCAACCTCTCTAGTAATGGCCGTAGAACTGAGCAGAAAGAAGGGATTGTAGCTTTCTCATAGACACCTTGAATATTATTTGTCATTTTCAGGAAGTCTAAAAGAGAGGCCTTGGATCATTATTATGGATTTTTTTCCCTCCCTCTCACTAAATTCTATGGACAGCAGTAATACTTTTATAGGAAAGTTGCCACCTGAAGAAAAATGGCTAGTTACCCAGGAACACCAACTCTATCAACCAATTTGAAAAATAACCATGCATGAGAGCAGCATCTGATCAAAGTAAGTCAATTCACTTCTGCCTGTTTCCCTCCTAGCCTTTGTTGTGTTGTGCATTTATATTTTAAGCTTTTTGGGGAAGGGCCTTTCTTTCATTATGTTTTTTACAGCATCTAGCACAAAGAAGTTACTGTAACATAAAAACTTATTACATCAGGGAAAGGTTCACATTGTCCGCTAGTTAGTGAGGTCACTACAGGCCTCTATAGCCAGGAAGAGCAGTGAGTAACATAGCTAAAAGTTTGATGATCTAAAAAATATAATCAAAGCTCAGATCAGATGATAAAAGCGCTCTTTTGTTTGCTTTTTACAGGAGCTGCAAGACATGTTAAAGCCTAAATTATCTTTTTGTGTTCGGAAGAGCTGAACGCTTTTGACACTGGATGAAAAATATTTGAGTTTCCATTAACTTGATGGAATAATCAGTTCTCAAAAGAGATATACCATGGGCAACATCAAGAGTATCCTAAAATTGTTCATCAAGAGTATCCTAAAATTTTACAAAATTCCACTAGCAGCAACCAAGGTTTAGAGAAGTTGGCAAAGAAAAAAAATCAGGTTTATCACATTTGTATGGATTACCATAGCTAACTGAAAGGAGAAAAAAGGGTGTGTGGGGATAACAACAAGAATTTATAACTGAAAGGATGGATGAGTAGAAAAGAAGTAGAAAAGTGACACCTCAGACAAAGCAAAGACTTAAAACTGCCGTCTGTCACCATATAATCTTTGTTCATAAGCTTTAAGTAGTAGAAAATCTTGAACCATTTTCTATTGTGAAATGATGGCTCCGAAGATTTATGTATTTGACATTGATAATTCCCCAGCTACTAATCAAAAAAATTTAAAATTTTGTTAAGCTTCCTCGCAATGCGCTGCTCCTGGAGTGCTACTGATATGTCCTGAGCTTACGATAAGAGAGACAGAACAGTGAAGGAAGGAGAGAAACCGGACTACCCCATGAAGGCAAACATAAGACTTAATGCTCTCACTCTTCCTTGATGATGAAGACAATGTGTTTCCCACTTCCAAAGATTTAAAGTAGGGGGTCTCAAACTCTCAGTCCACAGGCCATCACCAGCTGGAGCAATTGTGCAATCCAGCCTGAGAGTCCAGGTGTACCAGAGGTGGGCATCTGTTACCATTCCCTGATCCCTGCCCCCTTCTAATCTCAACTGCATCCCATCCCTCAAGCATGTGGCTTTGGGGATTACTGCAGGGGAATCTAGTGTGACACAGCAGCAGCAGTAGAGCCCCCTCCCCCCCCCCATCTCGCAGCAACAGGAACCACAGGGAAGTGAAACGAGTGTGCCCACCAAGTGTGCTCTTTCCCCGCAGCTCCTGCAGCTGTGGAGAGTATGGGGGGAAACCAACCACTGCTGCCACCAGTCCCCTGAATCCCTGAAAGCCACATCCTTGAGGGATGGGGCACCATGTAGGGGAATAGAGTGGGTCTTGGGGAACGGTAACTGACAGCTCCCCTCACCAAGACTCCTGGGTTGGATTGCACAATTATTCTGGCCTGGGAAGGCCCAGGCCAGGAGTTTGAGACCTTTGATTCAATAGATACCAAAGGACCTCTAATACATGTATCACTTGGGGCCTCTCATATATATATCTAGACTGCAGTAAAACACCTGCAAGCCATCCCATGTCAGGCTCCTGGGGCTTGGGCTGGAGCCTGGGGTCTAAGACTGTCAGAGTGGGGATGGGCCAAGAGCCCAGGCTCCACCCTGAACACAAATGTCTACACTCCAATTTTATAGCCCCACGATCTCATATTATACCTAGCAAAAGGAAGGTTGAAGTGCACAGTTTGCTCAGGAAAAATGTATTCTGCATTTCTGACCTGTGTGAAAAGCCTGCATAGGTAGCAGATGCATTTTGTATTGTTTTCTATCAATTGGTTATTGAATGATAATATAAATCTCTGTGGAAATTTCACATGCCAAAAAAAAAAAAGAAAACAAGAAGCACTGTGATTTCTCCAAAGCACCATAGTTTTGGGGCAAACATAGAAGTGGCTTGTCCTTCACAACTTTTTCCTTATATTTTAAACTACAATTGTTTTAGGTATTACTTATTCAAAAGAGTTTTATTCACATAAAGATGTCAGATCAGGAGAGATGATATAAAGCTGATTAAAAAGATAGATTAAAAATAATGTAACTTTTTAAAGTAAGGTTGAACACTTCTTAACTTCTTTTTACAATTTCCAGTATATATTACCTAGAAGTTCAAAACACTTATTCACTCTGTTATCCCATTTGAAGTGATAGAGCTGCTTCAAAATGATAAATACTTTCAAAAGGAAGTATAAACAACCACTGAAACTTGTTATAAGTAAGGAATGATTTAGATGGAATACATTTAGCACTGTCTAGCAACGTACATTTATTACAGAACTACCACAACCAATGAATCAGCAGCAGATAGCATGCCATCAATCAGAGCAGACCACCAAAACAAATTGTGCCTCATAAAATACTTTAATGTGTCATGAAGCTTCCAAATATACATCACTGTTCCATTTGTTACAAAGCCCAAGCTCCTTTTTCACTGACAAGTCAAAGACACTTGGTATTTTACAATATCACAATGAATGTAAGGACTATATTCAACCAAAATTAGGTTTCTGTGAGTGCCAGACTTTGCTGCTCCTCAGGCTTAAGCAACTTAACGCATGGATCTTAACTATGATTCACATCCACGCAATTCCTTATTAGCCACTGAACTCTCTCTGTGCACTTCAGCAGTATCCCACTGACTATTTCAAAGGCTTAAGTTCATTTTTTATCCAAAATTTATGGCCAACAATTATATCAGTAGGCAGATTCAGAAGGCATGTATATCGGAGAGCAGGCAGTTTTTAGAGTGTTTTGGGAAAGAAGCTGGTATAAAAGCTGTGTACATTTTTTTTGGTTTTTGTGGCTCACCTTTCCATATCAACAGATGAATATGCAGAGTAGTTTTGATCAGTGAAAATTTAACTTTTTATATGGGTTCAAGGTTCCTGTGTAGGTGACACAGATTAGTATGGTTACCCTCAAGACTTGGGGTTTGCTTGCCTCTACAATCCATTTTAACATTTGTATATTTAAAGTACAAAGCATGATCTAGGGAGCATTTTTGGGCAAGTAGAGAGAAAAATATGAGGAAGAACTGCAAGCGAATTGATCAGAAGCCAATCTGAATATTCAGATGAATATTTGCCTTCAGAGTGTACAAAATGTCACAAACTTGGCTGGAGAGTTCTGGTGAAGCAAAGTTCTAACTCAAAGTCTGAAAATGCAGTCAGGCTGAAAATACAAAGTGGGCAAGGCAACTGTTAAGAAGCTAGGGATTGGAAGAGTGTGGCTATGTTGTATTCTGCTTTGCTTTCCTGGAATTAAGAAATCTGAGTCTCAAACTGTTTCTCATATTTGAAAAAAAAAAAGCAAATCAATTACATGATAAAGTATATGCAGGTTTTTCATCCATGAACATGACCAAAAGAGTCAGAAAGAAATCTCATGTAAACACATGGTCTTATGAGATATCCAACCCAAGCTTGCAAGCTCAGGAGATTTTGATAAGCTTTATAGTTTGATTCTTATCCAAACTAAACCCAAATTCTGAACATTTTGACATTCTGCTGTGCAAAGTTAACCTAACAGGAAAGCTAATGGAAAATGCAACCATGACTGAGGTATTTGATTGGTTAGCTATACAGACTGATTTGAGTATAAAGAGGAGTGATTCTTGTGCTTCTACTATTGGCAAGTCAATATTCAGCTTCTCCTACGGTTTGAAGCAGCACAGGATCAGTTTTACCTTGTACAAAAGGTTGCACGTAAGCTAGGATTCCCCTTCCCTTCTCCGGGAGCCTCTCACCTATGCACTCGTTGCAGTCTTTAACATTTCCTTTTCATGCTTTTTATTCAGGGAGTTATTAATTTATAAAGAGCCTAAATAAAATAGTAAAGTTTAAAATGTTGAGTTTTCTAGGTCTGTATGGAAACTCCTCAGTACCTCCTGCCCATTTGGTTTCACATATCAAGTCATTATCACCTTTATGTGGCATAACATGCCATTGATCTGCATGCTTAACATTCTCATTGAAATCAGCGATGTGTCCTGTGTACAAACAATGGCAGAATACAATTATCAGTATTCTAAACAAAAATTAGTAAGTACTACTCCTTGACTTCCCTCTTCTCCATGGGGCTATTCAAAAGACTCTATATAACAGGCCAGCAACCTAATAATATTATTAGGTAAAGTAAATGACAGTGGAAGTCTGAATGATATAATTAATGAATCAAAACACTTCATCACCTTTAGATGTTATTACTTGGATTAAAAAAAGATAGATCATAATTTTTTTTCTGAGTATCAGATAATAGTTCTTTATATCTCAGATTTATGCCAAAGACACTGCTGAAGTAATAATTAGATGACTTGTACAAGGATGGCTGAATAACACTGCTCCATATTCTCTCCCACTGAAGATTCATTTCTCCAGTATGGTAAGCTATTCTTAAAAGTTTAAGTGCTTAAACCTGAAGCACAGATGAACAAAACAGACAAAGCCCATCTGTCCACACTGGCCTGTAAAATCAGTGTTATCCATAGGGACGTTTCTAGAGATCACCTCATATTAGGTAGCCATTACATTTCTACTTTAACAAAAGGTTTCATTATTAACTCAAGAGAGGAACTACGATGCAAACCTCTCTGCTGAGAGAGATAGTGCATACAGCCTACTTCAAAAAGAACATAATAATGTCATGACTTAATAGTGTTTGATTTTTCCCCTGTGTTTTTTAAGGCTAGAGAGTTGACCTTTTTTTTTCTCCCTTGGTGCTTGACTGTTGACACTTCAAAGTTCTTTCGTGATCAACCAAACCTCACCCTCCAATTTCTTCTTTAAACTAGGTTTGTGAAAGAGCACTGTTGTTGCTTTGAAAAAAGGGATTGGACAAGACAGCTACATAGAACATTTAGTGAGATAGGGGGCTAAAATCCCACACCAGGCTTGGCAGCTGTGATAATGATGTATAATTTAATTGACGCTATACTGTGATCCTCAGTAGAACTTCAAACCTTTTCCCATGTTTATGCATTATTCAGACTAATGGCGACCCTGAAATAGAAAAAGCTTCTTATCTCTTAAAACTTTTATTACAGAGAGTTCAAAATGCACAAAGCAGAGTGCTGTTCAGTATGCGTTAATGCAACGTGAAAGGATGCTGTTTTCAGCCCATTTTAGTGTCATTGTCCTGGTAACAAGACAGACATGATTGGATGCACTAGAAACCATGAAGGCAATGGCATGCATAAGAAATTTAAAGTTATTTCTGAATTTAGACTTTTATATGCTACACAGGAGTAAAAATTCCTATCCTCCCATTCAACTGAAGCTATGTCTGATCATCATTTTTTTTATTATTTCTCATTGTGTATTTTAGAAAAATATAAATCCCATAGGACTATCTAAAATAGTTTTCTATAATCTGATCAATGCAAAGAGGCATATTTTATGTAATTTAAACAAGTTAACTGTTTGTTCTTAGTGGATATTTAATATAGTCACAATATCTGCAGTCATCTTTAAGACTAACACAAAGGAAGAATAAATAAAATAATCACTGGCTTTCTAATTATAGCACTTTTGCAGATTGCCCCCAACAAACAGTGCAAATTGAGCCTGTAAACTCAGAAGTAGTAATCACCCATAGACTGGCAAACCTCTGTCCCATGTGCAATATTCCCATGTAAGATAATTCCTGTCATGAGAAGATGTAATCTTTGTGGAGTATGAGAAATGGATCAGTACAACCACAGTTCTTATTTCAGGATGAAACTCACTTCATGTCCACTCACTTCTTAGTCCATGTATTGCAAAATATCTGAACAGAAGCGGTCACGGGGGGTTCATAAAGCAGCCCTCTATTACTCCCCTCCAAATACCTACTCAAAGCAGAAAAAGTTCACCTTGTGAGCCGCATTTTTCTGTGTATGTAGATATGGCCTATTTGCAAAAGTTGTGTAACCATGTAATGTTGCAATCATTACAGTACTTCTCATTTTGGAAATATAAACAAATACATTGAGAAGCCAGCAACTGTCCTTGCCTTGAATCATAATGCATCTACTTTTAAACTGACTTAGGTTCTCAGACTACATTATCTGTAAAGTGAAATTACCATGTTTGCTGTTTGGGAAAGGAAACAAAATGAGCAGTGTAGATCAACCAAATTTGCATACATAGTACATAATATATTCCTATGTTCTTAGCACAGCTAGCTTATTCTACATATAGGACATATGAGTTTGTGTATTATAGTTAACTAGAAGACTTACCCAGCACTGCTTGGGTCTTTCAGGGCAGGGGCCTCAGGGTGTGGGGGGTACAGGAATCAGAGGATGTGGTAGGCTCAGGGCAAGAGGCTGGGGGTGAGGGGTGCAGGAATCAGTATTGAGGGTGAGCAGGGGCTCAGGGCACTGCGCTCGCGGTGAGAAGGTGAGGAGGCAGAATTGGAGAATGAGGAGGGGCTCAGGGCAGGGAGTGGGGGATGCAGGGGTCAGGGCAGGGGGTGGGAAGCATGGGAGGTCAGAGGAGAGGGTGGGGGACTCAGGGCAGGGGGGTGGGGTCACCCAACAACTTCTTCCTGGGTCCAGCCTGGGGTGGAGGCCATGCAATCCACCTGCTGGCTTCTTCCCAGGGACAGGCTGGGGCAGGAGGTGTGTGTGAGCGCACAGCCCACCCGCCGACTTCTCAAGACAGGTGAGGGCCATGCGGCCTGCCTGCCAGCTTTTCCCTGGGGCTGGCCCAGGAAAGCGGGGGCCATGTGGCTGCTCCCCAAAGGTGGCCTGGGGCATTGGGGACCATGCTGGCCAGTCGGCAGTTGCTCCCTGGGAATGCCGGGCTGGCAGGGGCCATGCTACCAGCCAGTAGCTGCTTCCAGGCATTGGGGTATTTGCTGTCCCCCGTAGTCAGTCAGGAGCATAACTATCCCCCATGCTTGCTGCCCGCCATGTTCCTTCTGGAGGATAACTGTCCTTTCTCCTCCCTTTCTGTTTGATGAGAAACAATTGCATTCCACACGCATTCTAGTGTCCTGGCACAACCAAACCCTTGCCTTGCTTTAAGTTATGATAAAAGGAAGCTGCATACCATTTAGGAAGAGTTCTTGAACAAATGGACTCAGTTGGACAGACAGACAAACTCACAAACTCTCTCAAATATATAGTAGATTCAGACTTAGCTGTGAGTATCTTTATCAATTGGCTACAAATATTGGAGAATATCTGAAAATCTATACACATTATTTGAAATGGTTAAAGAAAACAGATTTATCAATTATTATATCAGTTTTCAAGTAGAGATCAATTGTTATTTGGCTCCTACCATATGTTAGTCCAAACAGTTCTTCTCTCTACCAAAAAAAGAGGACAAAAATAAGGGAATAGGGCAAAATGTTAACACAGATTTTCCACGGGCATAAAGTGAGCAAAATCAGATTGCCACAAACTGCATTTTATTCCATTTTCTGTAGGTCCATAATGCTGAGTCTATATAATTAATTTTGGGTAAGAGACCACTTTTAGATCCTGCTGCCCAGCGACTTAAATGAAAAAAAATAAATGAAAAATGAAATACATCGATATAAGATTTTTATATGGCACAGAATATATCTTAATGTTATAGTGTTAATGTAAATTTACTTAAGCTGTTTGATGAAAAAAGACTAAGACTTCCCTAATCAACTGCTTATGAGGATGATAATTTATAAAATGTACTTTATAAATGAGATGACAATAATTAGTTACCAAGGAAAGAAACTGTTCAAACAGCTCTTGAGCTGTTGACACATAGAGTGTGTCTAAACTACACCCCTCTGCAGACAGAGGGATGTAGATTAGGCACAGTGCTATTGCAAATGAAGTGGGGATTTAAATATCCTGTGCTTCATTTGAATAGAAATGGCAGCCGCTTTTTGCCGACGCGGCACTTTGCCCGAAAAAAGCAGCAGTCTAGACAGGGATCGGTCAACAAAAAAAACCTTTTCCTACTGCAACGAGGTTTACAGGATCGATCAGAAAAGGCTTTCCTTGTCGACCGATCCCCGTCTAGACTGCCGCTTTTTGCCAGCAAAGTGCCGCGTTGGCAAAAAGCGGCAGCCATTTCTATTCAAATGAAGCGCGGGATATTTAAATCCCTGTTTCATTTGCAATAGCGATGTGCCTAATCTACATCCCTCTGTCAGCAGAGAGGTGTAGTTTAGACACACCCGTCATGAGAAATAACAGAGGCATTCAAAGTGAAAGCTGATGTTCACTGAGGGCCAGATCCTGGCATGCTGAATAGCATCTGACCTCATCAGGACCCACTAAGTCCCACTGAAGTTAATAAAACCACTTATGGAATAATATTCTACAAAGCATCGGTATTAGATTCTGGCCATAGCTCGGCTGCTGTGAAAAGAGGTAAAACAGCCAGTGTTAAGATCAGTAAATCAGAGCCCAGCTGTGTGCTAAAGACCACTGAGCCTCAAGGGCTTCAGGACTCTTGGCAAGTCCCAGCAAGCACAGGAGCTCCAGCTGGGGTTGTGAGTTTGGTACTCATAGATGACCTCGTATGGTAGGGAACCTGGGGCTGACACCCCACCCCACAAACTCCAGAGCTGCTGCAGGGTGGGTGGTCTGGGTCCAGAGATGCCACCTGGCCCACCCAGTTCTGGGCATTCAGGGCAGCTGTGCAGTGGGGTGTAGGAGAATGGGACTGCTGGCCAGACCAGTGGGATGGAAGATTTCTGGCTATACTCCGGAGCTCTGAGGCTGCTTTCCTGGCCCACATAGCAGGGGGGACCCTGGCTGCTGATTGGTCCCTCCAGCCTTGGATAGCCAGCTGGCCTTGTGCAGTGGAGGTCCGAGAGCAGCAGCCAGCCAGTCATGTGCAGCCAAGGGCCTGTGGTCAGTGGGTTAGCTGCGAGGAATCCTTAATCCCATGGGGTTGGGGTCTGGGGCTGCTGCCCACTCCCACAGCTTTGGGTGTGGTGCCCCTATGAGCTCTGGGGCTACCACCCAGGCCTACACAGCGTAGGGTCCAGGACAATCAGGGATCTGGGGCAGCGCTGGCCCCACAGGGAAGGAGGATGTGGTATCAGCATCTAGGCAGCCTCTGCCTTCCCCCCTTGGCTGTGGAGACACAGGTGCCACATATGCACCTGTTTTAATACTCAACTAGTTGAAGCTTGAAGATTTGTGTTTGAAAACTGGTGACATGAAATTTGCTTCTAACATGAACCAGATTTCAACCCAAAACAAGTTTTAGGGACTAAGTTGTAACCCCCTGAAAAATATGTAGTTTATAATAGATGTGCTGACACAGTATTCATGAACAGTAATGCTAAAATATCAACAGCTTTTCATTATTCTCAATTTGAGTCTCACTTTCCAAAATTAAATGATCCGTCCAAAGTTCCTATCATCTCACTCTCTTTCTTTTTCGAAGGTACTAAGCAAAGATGTTTTCTGAAGGAGTTTAGTAACAGTTCTTAAAAGACACAATTTATTTTAAGTACTCTTTAAATCATGCTTTCAATTGTTAGCAACTAAAATCAATACTATTTAGCACCCAAAATCATTGTATTTGAATATTACTAGAGAGGGAAAGCCAAAACACCTGTGGCTCTTTCTTACCCACTCTGGCTATGTCTAGACTACAGGCTTCTTTCGGAAGAAGCGTTTTTCGGAAGAGATCTTCTGAAAAAACTTCTTCCAAAAGAGAGCATCCACACTGCAAAAGTGTATCAAAAAAGCCATCTGCTTTTTTCAAAAGAGAGCGTCCAGACTGAATGGATGCTCTCTCGTATGTAAGCTGTGATTGCTATGGATGGAATAGCCACCAGGGCACCTGTGCTTTTTCCTCTTTCCTCTTCTCTGAAAGAACTCCCTCTTTCCCATCCACACACGCCTTTTTGTGAAAGAGCTCTTTCATAAAAAAGCTTCTTCCTTGTAGAATGAGGATTACCATCGCCGGAAAAAAACCCCTCTGTTCTTTTGATTTTCTTGCGGAAGAATGCAATTGCAGTGTGGACATTCCTCAAGTTTTGTTGGAAAAATGGTCATTTTTCTGACAAAACGCTGTAGTGTAGACATACCCTATGGTATGTATATAGGTTTCAACATTTCAAATTACTGATCCTGTGCTCTTACAATATTTAGCAGGCAATTTCAATGTGTTAATTCTATTTGTAGACCTAATTGAGAGAGTTTGATTTTGCCTGCTAATTCTTTAATGTAGGTGACACTTGATATCTGTTCCAAAACCATGTTTATCCACATTTATTTTCTAGTAATGGAGTCCTTATATGCCCAATGTAAATCTTTTCTCTGATTTAGAAATATAACTTTGGTTAAGGCATTTTTAATACGAGGACAGTCATTTCAAGCAAAGTATTAAGACCTGGATCCTACAGGGAAATACATGCAAGAAACCCCGTGTAATTCCATGCAGCCCCTTTGACTTAAATGAGACTCTGTGAAGGTACAGAGCTCAATTGTGTGCACCTTGGATCTGAACTGTAAAATAAAGAGAAAAAGTGAACTTAAACCCAAACCATTACACAGTCAGGGATACTCAAATAAACATTCATATTTTCTTTTAAACATGCATAAATACAGGCAGTCCCTGCTATAGGTCAGCCCGGTATATGTCAGTTCTGCACTAACATCGTTGAAGAATTTAGGAACTGTTTCATTATAAGTCCTCCTATTCTCTGATCTTGAATGGCTCAAAAAAAAATTGAAAAATATTCTCAAACGAAAGTAAGCTGCTTGAACACAAATAAAAGAAATCCCTGCTTTACATTATTTTGCTATACGTCCACATTTTTGGAACATATCTTGGACAGATAGTGGGGATGGCCTTAGCTTTTTCCTATTGTCTCTGTTTTTGAAAGAATCACAATAGGCCTACTGATGGAGGAGACAAAAGGGGCAACTGCCCTGAGTCTGGTGATTCAAAAGGGCCTAGGCTCTTCACCGGTATCACTGCTAATGTGGCAGTGGTGGCGCCTGGAGCCCGGTCCCTCTAAATCACCACCAGAGTGCCATGTGGCACACTCCAGGCAGTACTGAGGGCTAGAGGTGAGAGTAAGCCATAGTTCAGGCAACACTGAGGGATTGCTGCCCCTGTTGCCACCCCACAGAGTCCCTCTCCCGCCCCCACACACACACATTGTCCAGGGGCCAGGTGAGACTGTCAGTTCCCCTGGTCTCATCTTTCACTGTATGTAGTTTTAGACTAAAATTGCAGGCACAAATTTTCAAACAAGTTTAGCTCCTTGATCCATACTTAAGCACTTAAATACAAGCAGCCTAATTTTCAAAGTTACTGAACTTCCAAGGACTTTATGGGGATTTGTGGGCTTTTACTGCTTTTGAAAATCAGAATCTTTTAACTAGGTTTCCTTTCATTAGCTAATCTTTGGGTCAGCACCAAAGCCTGAGCATGGATGGTATGCCATATATATATATAAAATGGAACTGATAATAAAGCATAGCACAATGTGCTCTATTTAATATGAATAACTATGCTGATCAGTCTGCAGACTGTCTGAAAGAGTCACATCTGTAATTACATTCAAACAATCATGCAGACATTTTTCTCCTCAAAATTAATATCTCATAAGTGACATTAGGGCTCTCACAGCCTCTTACTGTATTCAGCTATAACGTGATCCACAGCAGCAGCTGAAATACGAGTCTGTTGCACAAACTCAGCTGGATAAACTTGATAAAAACTTGATTTGGGCATGAAAGATAACTATTTCAGTTCCTCTTAGACATAGTGGATATGTCTATATTGCAATGACACATCCATGGCTGGCCCATGCAAACCTGACTTGGGCTTTTGCTCAGACTCAAGCTACATTGCTATAAAACTTCAGTGTAGACATTCATGCACAGGCCAGAGCTTGGGCCCACCTGAGCCTGGACATCTACCCTGTGATTTTATAGCCCCACAGCCTGAGCCCCACATGTCCAAGTCAGCTGACTTGGGTTGGTCATGGATGTTTTATTGCTGTGTAGAAATACCAAAAGGGGAAAAATGCATGGCATTATTTTATACAGCTAGAAGAGCAAATTGGATTTAATAAGTAGAAACTCTTATGTGCCAAAAAAGTACGATAATTTACATACTAGCCTCCTGATTTTCTCTCTGTCTCTTTTTTCCATAAACTTTTTGTCACACAGCTATGAGTGAAGATGCAAGTTAGGTTCATAGTTATTGTGAGATAACAGAGTAGGCATAATTATTTTTCCCCCATAGACAAGTTTGTTTCCAATTGAGTTAGTACATAGTTACCAAGGAAGGTAATCTCTGAACAATAATGCATAGTATTTAAGCTGGACTGTGTAGGTCCTGAAAAGGGCTGAGGTCCTTATAGAAATGAATCCTTTGGCAAGAACTATCAAAGTAACTTTTCTCATGGCCATACACATTTGTATATAGGACATATAAGATGTAACACTATGATTCATAGATCTCCTTCTAGATCTGATATCACTAAAGATCAGTAAATGTTGCTTCACACAGCAGAATAATCTTCATCATTCAGGGATATCCTATTGTAAACTATCTAACACTTTTTCAGGGGGTGTCCAAAGACAATGCACGAGCGCACCATTCCATTAACACTCCGTACTGCCCTGATAGATTCAATAAGCTTCTAAAAAAACACTTCCACATGCATATAAAGAAATGTCTATGTGTTTTCAGACATGAAATACTTTCCCTTTATAAGTGTATTGGCATACCACAGCACTGTGAAAAATGATTTCAGGAGAGGATAGGTATTTGCAAAGCTTGAAATCTGCTTCACAATTTAAGATAAACTAAAAAGGGGATTTAATTGTCTTCTCACAGTGTTTTGTTCTCCAAGTTATAAATCCTTCTTAAAAACTTGAATCATAATGTGTTATCTTGGCTCAGAGAGAAAAAGAAAATCCAAATGATTTGTAACTTCAGGTTTTTCTTTTATGCTTCAGTTTATCTTGAGCACTAGTTTCTGAATCCCAGAGCACCAGTGCTAAACACTTATAAATACCACATTGCAATGCATTTTAAAGTTTTTCCAAGGTACGAACATTTAAGCAACTAGAAAATACAATTTATATTACTTATATTTATCCCAATAACAGACTGGGACAAGTTCACCTTCTGGCATAATTCTACTGATTTGATAGCAATTAAATCGGGAATACATTTGGACTATTATTTAGCATCACTAGGTTCATCCACTGCTGATTATAGGCCTGGTTTTCAGAGATGATGAATACCCAACACTCCTTTGACTTCAATGAGAGCTGCAGGTGTTCAGCATTTGTAGCCTTAAGTCCATAAAGAATTACAATATACAAATGTTTTGCTGAGAAACAAGAACCATATGTCACTATACGAGATCTCTAAAAAGTGGCTTTACTAGGGGTTGGAGCTTTGGTGAAAAAGTTCAGTTTTGGCTCAACTGAAGAGTTTTATAAACTCAATAGTCTTTACTTGGCCTGAAAAATGAAAATGAAAACCTCCATATTGTCTCTCCTCCTATAACAGGAGACGAGGTGCTTTTATTTGAGTGTATGAAAAATCTCCAAAACAAAATGTAATTTAAAAATGTATTTTTCAGATTTTCATTTGATCTTTATTAATGTCCCCAAAGTTTTCTATTCATCATACTTCTGGCAATTTATTATAAAAGTTCTGTGTATAAATATATTCCTACAAATGGATCCATGGTGTGCAGAACTTCATTGAAGTCAATGCTGCTCCATGAGGATGAAAGAGTCCACTCTGAAGTGACAATTTTAGGATAAGGGCTTTTTCTCCATCACAATACATCACTGGAACCACTGACTTCAGCAGAGCTCTGCTGGTTTACCCTAGGATATATCTTAGGATATATCTCTTGTGCCTCCACATGTATACATACTTCATCATATATATTTCTTCTGTGGACACGATGACTAGGAATTGGTAGCTGGGTGTCTAATTTCCTTGAGTTACATTGGAAATTCCAGTTTATATTTTGGGATCCACTCTCCACTCATGGTGTCTATATGCATAAGTCTCATTACCAATCAGTGAAAGTTTCTAGTAGGTTCGCCAGAAAACCAGAATCCATTTCACAAAAAAAGTTGGTTTCAAAGTTTGTTTTCATTCCATATTGAAACAAAATCAAGAACTTTTTAAAACTGTTGTTGACCACCTCACCCCAACCCCCCCTCTTAACAAGAGCAATCCATCCCAAAATAGCCAGTCGTTCAGGGAACCCAAGGTCAAATCCCTGCTCCCTCTCAGAGTATAGGCTTACATAGTCTCATATAGTCCGACAGAATGTCATAGCCACTAGGCTATCTGGAGTCAGATATTCTCTCTTTCATTTTAACCAGAATTTCATCATGGACCCAAGAAACTCTCCCAGTGAAAGTTTCATGGAAAGCAGTAAGTTATGGTGAAACGTTTTGGTTTTGAAAAAAAAAACCATCATTTTCTGACAAAACACATTTCACTGAAAAATTCTTGACAATCTACAGTTCCACATGCATACTGAAGAAAATTACTGAAGTCAAAGTATAAGCAAAGGTTGACTTTCAGTGTTTGCCCTACTTTACAAAAATGGATACTCATATTGTATTTTGGTTCTGACAAGCTAAACATTATTTTGGAACTAACAATGCACACTCTAGAACATACACATTATAACAGGCAGTAAACTCAAAACTTTCCCTTAAATTCAAATCTTGTCTTCAAAACAACAGTTCTTGAATTAGTAGCAATACTACACACTCTGAATTTTAAAAAAGCAATACTATTAAACAGCAAATATGCCACATTTACTATTAATCTCATTTAAAGGTACTTAAAAAAACAAAACCCAACCCTAGTTTTTGTCTCTTTTCAGAAAAAATTCTTAAGCAACTTCAGCTGCTTGAAACAGTTACATTTTTTTCATATAAACATACAGAACAAGGTACCAGCCCTACTCAATAGTGATGTGTGGGGTTATTTTCAATATGCTTCGTAACTTCTTCAGTAAATATCTAACTTTTCAGGATGACTAATAAAACTTAAAAAGAGACTGAACCCCAAAACATTTTTTTTTAATTGTGAGAAGTTGTTAGTAGCATATGCTCCTGGATCACATGCCTCTGAGAAGAGATCATGCAGCATAGGGTAAATAACAGCTTGTAATTTGCAAGAAAGAAGACCAGTAACTGCATTGTGAGATGTGAGTAGAGTGATAATGGGATTTACAGGAACTGAAAATAACTTGCAGATATGCTGTTCTAGCCACCTTTGCCTTAACAGCCCATCTTAAGTGCCTGCTGGAACTTTTCCCTTTAAGGTATGATAGGTGGAAGATTTGTAATGTCTTTAATGCAACGAAGGGAACTATAGTGAAGAGGGAAGGGGGAGACAAAATTTCCTGCTGAGATGTTGTGATACATTATTAAAACTGCTTTTTAATATTGATGCTACTCTTTAACCTCAGATCACAACACTGACAGCAGAAGAAAACTGAAAGTGCTATTAAAGCTGAGATATGCACTTCGTGTTATGGCAGTATTTGTGAGAAACAAAATTCCTAGGGTGCATCCAACCAACAATATCAAGAAAGCCCTGTCTGAGGAGAGAGAGGGGACATACTATCCAGCATCTATAGTCTGTTAGTCCAAATACTTATGCTTTACCATTTATGCTCACTGGGCCATTTGATTATCAGACCTTGATAACCCATGTTTTCCATAAAAGTCATGCAGTAGAACAAAACAAAGTGAACTTTACAAAGAGTCATATTTAGAGAACTGTTCACAAAATACACAGGGTAAATCTTCTCTGCAGTTTCCATCAGTAGAAGAAAATGTATTGCAGCCTTCAAAAACCATAAGTGTTTTTCAGCACAGCAGATTTTTTCAATAAAGTTAATACAATTTATCTTTATTAACACATCAATACCAATATAGTCAGCCAGCCAATTACTGATGCTGGCACTGCATTTTATAACATTCATGTTCTTTAAAAAAAAAGTCTGTCTAATCATTGCACAAAATATACTAACAATTCTGCACTTCAACAGGGTGAGTATATTTTCCCCCTTTCTTTCTCTATCTTTTTCAAATAATGTAACCTCCAGATAGCAAGCACGGTTAAAAGATATAAGTATCTGGGACCCCCAGGTCTTTATAATAAAAGCAACAATCTTAATGTTCTCACAGTCTTTAAAACACAGGATTTTTAATTTAGCTGTACATTTTTACATGAAAAGCTATTCCTAGTATTCCAGGGCCTTAAGTGAACTTTTGCTATTTATACAGTAAATATCTCTAATCCCTCTAGGAAATAAACACTTTACATAAACAAACTAAACAAGCAAACAAATTGAACTCCCTGCTTTGCTTTCAGATTCTCTCTCGAATTCAAGTGATAACTTGAAATGTTAAGGTTTCAAAACAGATTTGTTTCCCTTAAGTAAACATTAACCCTGGATTTTCCAGTCTCATCCAGACATTCATTATAAAAACTTTTATCACTTACCACCCTTCCAGTGTTTGCTTTTGGTCCTACTTAGCTTGCTCAGCGTTGGTCCAGAGAAGAACAACATCAAAATGAAAAGAAGTTCAAGCATAGTAATTTTCCCCCATTTCACTGATGATAACATTTCCACAAGTTATTTTCACAAAATCTGTTACATCTTCTCTCCCACTTTCCACACACAGTTTCCTTAAGGAGGAGTCATTAATCACTGTAAAATCACAGCAAGTAGTTGTTTTGCCATCCTTATATGTTGAAGTAATATCTCAATGATGTAGCCCTGAGGAAAGCCACATTTCTCACTGATCCAGTTTCTCCCACACAACATGCAGCCAGCCCTGCTGCTACTATAGTAGCTATAAAAATAATTTCTGCTCCTCACTTTGGTTTCAGTAGGAATATATTCCTCAGATTCCAGTGTGAGCTTGATTGAAAATGATAAAAACAGTAATGCTTGTGTCCAGCAGAAAAGAGAAAAAGATGTCAGGATTGTGAAAAAAAAAAGATGAGAATCAGTTGTACTGACAGCTTTAAGCCTGAGTGTCTGATCCTAATAGCCGTGCAACCAACCAAATTGCTCTTTTAAGAGTAATAAGGCTTCAGTGAAAGCTGGTGTCACTGCCACTTGGGTAGGTAAAGCTGGGCTTGAAAATCACCAAGAAACCTGCTAGAGATAACAACTGCTACAGTCCCAGTTTAGAATGCTAAGAGCTGAGCATAATACAGTATGCACACAGAGTATTAATCTCTATTGTGTGGAGATTTCCTGCTTTATAGTGTATAAGTGTTGAAGACATAACTGCACTTTACCAATGTTATAGTTCACCTTGTGCCTTTAAATTATAATTTAATCTTTGATGTGCTAATTATTCACAGCATTGTCTGAATTTTTTATTAAATGAAAAATGACAACCTGTGATTTTTGGGGAGAGGAAACAGCAGAAAGGATAAAGTCATCAGCAGTACTTGGAATCTATTTGTCATACGGAAAAACCTTTGTATTGTATATTCTTATTTTTCCTGTCTTTATGATATTAAAGAATTATGCGGAAACAAACTTTCAAAAGTATATATTTTCAGACTAATATATGGCAGCCACAATCTCTGACTTAATATTTATTTATATTCTTATAGAAACAGTACACATATCTAAACTTCATGGTGTCTGTTCATATTTAAGAATGTCGTTGTGCCAAAAGATGTTGCCAAAGCTGGAATAATAAAGACAAGATCTTTCAGCACAACTATTCTGATTTTCCCAAAAGATTGTACAGGGATAGATTATCACATTCTGGCTGCTTGAAATAAACAGAATCTGAAGATGTCCAGCATCTACTAAAGTATGGCCTGTAGCTTAAATTTGTCTACAGCTTGGCATTTAGGTATGTCTGCATGATCATTTAATAGTAAGTCAGTGAGCCACAAACCCTGTACTGTAGATCCATATAAATAAAAAAATCAATGTCCTTAGAATGACAAAGCAACAAGAGCCACAAATTCCCTGAAGTTATCACATTCTTTTAACAGGGCATGGTGTAACATTAAAAATGCAACATTAAAGATGATAATAAAGCAGGCTTTTTTAATGTGTTCAAATAAATAATTATGCTTTGAGTAGCAGAGACAATCATGAACAGATAACTAGTGAAAAAAGTAAACTTTTAAAAAATGAGCATGGGCCTCATAAACAAGAAAATATTATGGATCTATCAACCTTTTCTCCACCATAAAAAATTGAAAAATTGGTGGGAAAATAAATATTTCATGGACTGATTAAATGGTGTAACATTTGATTGTATAAGGAAAACAAATGCATTTTGATATACTGTAGTCTTTCATCCCTTTCTGCATTAATTTTCAAGTTACAGACATCTTGTCAGATGACATGTTATAACAAGGATGGTATTTATGGCTCTTGGTTGCCAAGAAATAAGGTCAGTGTCTATGTTGAAGAGGCACTAAACTGTTGCTTCTGTTATGAATCTTCTCCTTAGCCCATTCCTAATTTCCATTCTCATAACTTGTTTCTAAAGGTAATCTTAGTTTTAAAAATTCTGTAACAGCACTGTGTAATTTAGCTGTCTTCTGATTTTTGCAGGTTTAGAGAAAAAGACACTCACCTCCAGTTTGTGTGTTACCACTAAAAATGCAGAGCTTCCTGTGAAATGTTCAGAATCAGTCTCCTCATTTGTCTCCCCAGCCCAATGCCTCTCACCCAGCACCTGTCTAAACTTACAATGGTGGTGCAACTGTGCTGTTGCAATAGGAGTGTAGTTGTTATGAGCTTCTCCTTTGGCTTAGGTACTCCATCTCTTTTAGAAACAGAAGCTATGTCAACAAGAGAAGCCCTCCCATTGACAAAGTGTCGTCTACACCAGGAGTGTGACTGACATAACTGTCACTCAGGTGTGTGGAAAAGTTACACTGATATAAGTTTGTAGTATAGACCAGGGCTCAGTCTCCTTATTACTCTTGATACCCTTTTGGTCCTTCTCGGTTTTCTGCCTAGTTTCTAGCCATACAGAATATGTGGTAGCCATCTTCCGTGAAGGCAACCTGTTACCCTGGAATTATTACTGTCTTATGCTTCCTTCACAGCTCTGCATATGACCAACTTCAGGAGCACATGGTTCTAGCATGCATGGTAGTCATATTACAGTTTAACAATAGCTGTAAACATTTCTTCTTCCTCCATAACTTTGTTCTTTCTTAGAACAGCCAGGTGTACAGGGTTCCAAGAATCCCAAGTCATAGATACTAAAACAGAACAAAGCCGCTGAAGTTTTGCTGACTTATTCTCTATGAGTTAACTCAATAATGCTACTCTAGTTATGAAGGAGATAGGAACAGATTTCAAGAAGAAACTAGCGGCGAGGAGTCCTGTGGCACTTTATAGACTAACCGAAGTGTTGGAGCATAAGCTTTCGTGGGTAAAGACCCACTTCGTCAGGAAACTAGTGAGCTAAGGGGAAACTGATGTTTCCCATTCTTGTGATATTTAGTGTTTTTTAAAAGCTCTAGGAACTGAAGTCATGTAATTACAGGAAAATGTTTGTATTCTTGCATATTTTGGGTAGGAAGAGGCTTTAAGTCAATTTCTTCCCCTTGTGGCTGCTGAGCAAAGCTTGGAAAGGCTGAAGGACTGGAAAGCAAATAAAAAGTGACCAGTATTCATTATTTCTTAAAATATCATGATTTTTTAATGTTTGGCGTTCAAAATTTTCAGGTGAGCAGTCTCAAATATCTATACCTGATTTATTAAGAACACCCAAGGGTGGTAAAATAGATTTCCTTTTCCTCTGCTGACCTCTAGCATTTGTCCAGACTCCGTCAGTTCTCCTTAGAAAGAGAAAATAATCTTTTCTTCTGGCCTCTCTACAAGGGAAGTTTTTCCCAATTAACTCTGTGTGGGGACAAATTAGCATAATCCATTTCAGATATGGATTAAGATAATATGAAACAAAGCACCCATTCCAGAATAATTCCATTAGTATACCAAGTTAATCTGGAAGGGGAAGTTACTCACCGGGTGTAGTAACGATCATTCTTCGAGATGTGTCCCCGTGGGTGCTCCACTCTAGGTGTCGGGCTCGTCCCGGCGCCGCTGATCGGAGGCTTTTCGTAGCTGTAGTCGGCCGGACCGCGCATGCGCGGCAGGCTTCGCGCGGTTTCCTAAGTCACGGTCCGGCCCCTCTGCCAGTTCCTGTCACCGTCCAGAATCTGTAATGAGACAAAGAGACAGACCCGGAGCGGGGAGGAGGGCGGGACGTGGAGCACCCACAGGGACACATCTCGAAAAACGATCGTTACTACACCCGGTGAGTAACTTCCCCTTCTTCTTCGAGTGGTCCCCGTGGGTGCTCCACTCTAGGTGACTACAAAGCAGTAGTCAAGATGCGCACCGGGTCAATGATCATCCGTAGAGGCTAGAACGCGGCGCTACTGCTGCGTCCGGGGCCCAGCGCCGTACTATAGCATAATGATGAATGAAAGAAGTGCTAGAGGACCAGGTGGCTGCCCGGCAAATGTCACTGAGAGGGCGCCTCGGGCAAAGGCGGTGGAGGTGGCCATCGCTCTAGTGGAATGAGCAATAGGATGAGAAAGGAGAGGCCTTCCCTTGAGCGAATGACACGTCGAAATGCAATCGGTAATCAGTCTAGCTATCCGTTGACTGGAAGAGGATTGCCTTTGGAGCCGTGCTATGGACACGAGTAGCCTGTCCGTGCACGTCTCCATGAGCGCGTTCTTTCTATGTAAGCGAGTGCTCGTCGCGCGTCGAGCATGTGAAGCAAAGTCTCTGATGGAGAAGCATGGGGTCTGGGATAAAGGCAGTCAAAACTATAGGTTCGTTGATATGAAAAGAGGTATTGACCTTGGGAATGAACGCCGGATGTAGGCGCAAAGTCACTGTGCCCTTTGAAAAGGATGTATAGGGAGGACTTGCCATTAACGCCCCTAACTCGCTAACTCTGCGTGCCGAGGTGATAGCCAGTAGAAATACAACTTTCATCGTTAACATTCGCAGTGGTATCGATGCCAATGGTTCAAAGGGAGGATGCATGATCGTGCGCAGGACCAAATCGAGGCTCCAGGCTGGTGGAGGGGGTCTGTGAGGTGGGTGTAGGTTCATCAGACCTTTTAAAAATCTCTTCGTAATTTGATGGGAAAAAATCGAGGAACCTTGCAGAGGTTCATGAAAAGCACTGATCGCTGCTAAGTGAACTTTTAGGGTAG
Source organism: Rafetus swinhoei (assembly GCA_019425775.1). NCBI lineage: Eukaryota > Metazoa > Chordata > Testudines > Trionychidae > Rafetus > Rafetus swinhoei. Next base: position 178,916,651 of record CM033437.1, on the reverse strand, counting down.
ACATGGAGAGGCCGGAATCGTGAAGGTGAAGGACATAGTCCAGGATGTGCTGCAGAGAAGAAATAAGGGGTTGAACGTTTCGAGTTCGGCACCATTGAACAAACCTACGCCACTTCGCCAGGTAAGTTTTCCGAGTAGAAGCTTTCCTGCAGCTCATGAGAATAGTCTTAACTCGCTGTGAACAAAGGTGCTCGTCATGTTTGAGCCAGTTATCAGCCACGCTGTGAGAAGTGACTCGAGTCTGGGATGCAGGAGAGCTCCATCCTCCTGAGATAACAGGTCTGGGTGAAGAGGGAGCGGCCATGGTGGGCATATCGACATCCTGTACAAGAGCGGGTACCACGGCTGCCTTGGCCATGCCGGAGCTATCAGAATGACTGTCGCCTGCTCGAGCATTATTTTCTCCAGAGTCCTCGCGACTAGGACTGTCGGGGGAAATGCGTAAAGGAGCGATCTGCGCCAAGTGGTCAGGAGGCGTCGCCCAGAGATCTGCTTCCCATCCCGCTCTGGAGCAGAACTGGGGACATTTGGCATTGTGCGCTGTGGCAAAGAGGTCTACCTTGGCATGCCCCACCTGCGGAAGATGCAATACAGCACGCCTGATCTTATCTCCCACTCGTGATCTACCGGGAATCGTCTGCTCAACGAGTCTGCAATGACATTGCTGATGCCAGGTAAGTATGACGCTGTGATGGTTATGCCGTTCTTTATGCACCAGTTCCACAACCGTATCGCTTCTGCGCAGAGGGAACGAGCTCTGGCACCCCCCTGCCAGTTCACATAGTACATTGCCGCCACATTGTCTGTGAATACCCTGACGGTGGTGTGCCATATGCGTGGGAGAAAATGCTTGCATGCTAGGAAGATGTACGCAACTCCAAGAGATTGATGTGATAGGTCTGTTCTGTGGAGGACCATTTGCCTGAATGCGCTCGTTGTCCATATCGCCCCAGCCTATGAGAGATGCATATGTTGTTATAAGCACAGAGGGCTGAGGACGACGGAATGGAACTCCCGAAAGGAGATTCTCTGAGCGTTTCCACCAATGTAGGGAATCGCGGACATGAGGTGGCACAGCGACCGTCTTGTGAATGTTGTGCTTTTGTGGAAAGTATACTCTTCGCAACCAATGTTGAAGATTTCTGAAGTGAAGTCTTGCATGAGGGACCACGAATGTGGTAGATGCCATGTGGCCTAGAAGACGAAGGCACGTGTGGACGGACACAGTTGGAGCGATGTTGAGGACCTTCACTAGGTCCTGTATCGCTTGAAACCTGTCTAGAGGCAAGTATGCCCTTGCCGTGATAGAATCTAGGATTGCCCCTATGAACTTTATATTTTGCGTTGGAGCCATGGTTGACTTCTGTTCGTTTATTATCAGACCGAGAGAATCGAACGTGCTTCTGGTTAACGAGACCATTTGCATGGTTTCCTGATGCGTCGGTGCCCTTATGAGACAGTCGTCCAGATACGGAAAAATGAGAACATGCTGGCAACGGAGGTATGCTGTGACGACAGCTAGAGTCTTTGAAAAAACTCTGGGGGCCGACGCCAGGCCAAAGGGGAGGACCCTGTATTGGAAATGGTCGTTGTTTATCACGAAGCGTAAGAAGCGTCTGTGCGCCGGATGGACTGTAATGTGAAAATACGCGTCCTGCAAGTCGAGGGCAGCAAACCAGTCGTTGTGATTTAGAGATGGAATAACTGTGGTTAGAGTCACCATCTTGAAACGTCTTTTCTGCAGGTAACTGTTGAGCTGACGCAGATCGAGAATCGGTCTCCATCCTCCCGTTTTCTTTTGGGTCAGGAAATAACGGGAATAAAAACCTTTCCCCCTGAACTCTTCTGGGACCTTTTCTATGGCTCCGATAGCTAGCAGGCGCGTAGCCTCCTGCCACAAGAGAGTTTCGTGAGAAGGGTCCTGAAAAGGGACGGGGTTGGTGGATGGGTAGGGGGTATAGAAGTAAAGGGGATGGTGAAACCTGATCTTATTATTTCCAATACCCATTTGTCGGTGGTCACTTCGGCCCAACGATGGTAATAAGGCTGAAGGCGATGATGGAAGATGGGTATGGCATCGGCGGTGGTGGTAACTACGACTGGTGTATTCGCGCCCTCGACGGGCGAGTCAAACTTGTTGTTTTGCGTGCAGTGCGTTGGTCGCCCTAGATGGTTGAGGCGTCTACGCTGAGGTCTTTGTTTGGACCGAGTGTGATCAAAAGGACGAGGTTGTTGTCTTTGAAACTGAAAATCATATCGCCTTTGATACGGGAAGTACCTTCGCGACGGAACGTGGTACGCATGCCAAGAGTACGGGTCGACGCGAGTCTTTGCCAGTGTGCAACACCTCATCTGTTTTGTCCACAAATAATTTCAATTTGTCGAACGGCAGGTCTTCGACTTTTGCCTGCAAATCTCTAGGGGCCCCAGCGGCAGCCAACCATGACGCCCCGTGCATGGATATCGCGGTAGCTATTGACCTCGCAGCAGTATCTGCCACATCCATGGCTATCTGAAGACTAGCCCCTAGAACAAGCATACCCCTCCTGAACAACGGCGCGGAGTATAGCCTTATCCTCCTCGGAGGCATTTTGGGCAAGCCCTGCCAACTTGGCAATATTATCGAACCCATGGTTGGACAGAAGTGCCACGTAGTTGGCGATGCGAAGAAGGAGGGTAGAGGAAGAATAAACTTTCTGCCCGAAAACGTCCAGTTTCTTGGCCTCTTTTTCCGCTGCTGCATTTTTTACCTGCGGATTTTTGGCCCGATTAAGGGCTGCATCTACTACTAGGGAATTCGGCTGGGGATGCGTAAAAAGAAATTCCAAACCCTTGGAAGGAACGAAATATCTCTTTTCCGCCCGTTTTGATGTAGGTGGGACAGAAGCCGGGGTGTGCCAGATCTCCGAGGCTGGTTCGAGAATGGCCTCGTCAATGGGAAGTGCTGCTCTTGACAGCTGTCTGGGATGCAAATTTTTCAGCAATCTATACTGTTTGGCCTGTACATCCGCCATCTGAACATTTTGTGTCCGCGCCACCCTTTTGAAAAGGTCTTGGAATTCTCGACCGTCATCCGGGGGTGAAATGTCTCCTTGAAATACTGCCTCGTCCGGTGAAGATGAGGAAATGTCGGCTGGAGATACTGTGCGCGGAGGAACATCGTCGTCTGAAATTTGACCCTCCTCTGGTTCAGACAACTGAGGAGGAGGAGGAATGGAGGCAGTCGCCAGAATCTTCGGAGACGGGGCTGCCTGTTGTAATGAACCCACCGGGGACTGGTGTCTATGCAGCGAAGCATGACAACGGCACGAGTGAGGAGGAGAACGAGATCTTATATAATGACGAGAGGAATAATCTTCACCTCCATGTCGATAGGAACCGTCGGGGGATGGTCTTCTGGATGAGTAGGCACTACTGTATCTACTACCATAAGATCTCGAGGGTGAACGAGTTGGTGAACGAGATCTAGAAGCATGCATCCCAAAATGTGGTATGGGGTGTCTGTAAACGTAAGTGTAGTGGTGCCTCGGAGTGGCGGTGCGGAGAGTGCGGGCTGCGATGATAACGAGGCTCCCTGGGAGACTGGTATCTCAGAGGAGACGGAGACGGTGCTGGCGAAAAGATCAGCGAGGGAGAAGGGGACACCGTTCTCGGAACCGACTTCCTTTGAGCCTTTGTAGGTACGGCCGAGGGCACGGCGGGAGGCTCATCCATCGAGGAATGCCTGGAGGTTTGATCCCCATCGTCTAATACTAGTATCGGTGACTGCCACACCGGTGAAGCCGGGGATCGTAACGGTGCCTCAGGCAGGACCAAGCTGCGGTGGTCCGCCGGTGCCGGTTTCTTAACAATTCTCGGTGCCGCTTCGGTACCGCAGATTGACTGCAACTCGGCACCGCCTCCGGTGCCGTGGGCGATCGGTGCCCCGGTGCTGCCTGCTCCGTCGGTGTCGCCGATTGAAGCGGTGCCGGTTGCGGTGCCGTGTCGTGTCTCCCGTGCCGGTGCAACGTCGGTGCCAAAGCTCTTGAATCAGGCACTTTCATAGGCAGCCGCCCGTGCGCCGATGGTACCGATGTCTTCCCTGTAGCCTTAACAGCAGTCGACTGCGCCAGTACCGAAGAGGAGCGCACCATCGGCTTATGCTTCTCCGGTTTTTGTTTCGCGGGTTGACCACCCGTTCCGGAGGTACCGGGTCGGTCACCCTCACTGCGCTTAGATAGAGGGGCCGCGGCCAGGGAATGCGCCGGGGAGACTTTCTTCCCCTTCTTCTGAGTTGACCCCGTCAACGGCGAAGACCGCCTCTTGAGCTCCATAGGGGGATCTCTTTGAGGCGTTTCTGAAGGCTGTAGAGCCTTATCGAAAAGGATGAGCTTCAGCCTCATGTCCCTGTCTCTACGTGCTCTAGCCGTTAGCTTGGAACAGTGAGCACATTTGCTCGGCACATGGGAGTCCCCCAAGCAACGTATGCATGCGTCGTGGCCGTCGGACGCTGGCATAGGGTCTTTACATAAAGAACATTTCTTAAAGCCCGGTGAACCGGGCATTTTGAAGTAAATGGTTCCAACAGTAAAACGAACTAATAAACAAGCACTAACTAAGTCCAACTTCAACTATATATATATATGAATAATATAACTGGTTTGTTTGTTTTTTTACAACAACAGCTAACTAACTAACGAACGAAGTAAAAGGTGAGGAAACTAATGAAATTTTTTTAACTTTTCTACAGAAAGAAGCTAATTCTGAGGAGAGTCTCTGATCTCCGTCAACAGCCTAGGACGGTTGAAAGGAACTGGCAGAGGGGCCGGATCGCGTGACTTAGGAAACCGCGCGAAGCCTGCCGCGCATGCGCGGTCCGGCCGACTACAGCTACGAAAAGCCTCCGATCAGCGGCGCCGGGACGAGCCCGACACCTAGAGTGGAGCACCCACGGGGACCACTCGAAGAAGAATATGTATTCTGCTTTAAATGCACACCCTACTTTAATCCAAATTAAACAAATCCAAACATAACTATGTGAGAGCTTGCTTCGGTCATGGTTTTGAGACTCTTTAATGACATTATATCTCTGCTTGTTGAATATTTGTTCTCTCCTGTTCTCACTGACAAGACAAAGTACACTGCAATTAGAAGTGAGTTATTTTTATAAATGTTTAGGACACGAGAAAATAGATCTCTTTGGAGAGCTGGATTAAGGTAAATTGAAGCCATAGGCCTAACTGAAATAGTCAATTTAAATGCTATCACCAGGATTAACCATCCTAAAAAAGAGAGAAAGAGAAAGAAAGTATTGGTTTAAATCTCCAACTTCCGTAGTAATGTGTTTGGGTCCTCCCCGCATCCTTCTGTTATCCTATGTTCCCAGTTCTTTCTTGTCTCCCTGCTGTTTGCCTTCTGGGAGAAGACACCTTACTTATAGTTGGTCAATAAAGCCTCCAAGAGTGAATAAATGTAAGTTCCCCCAGATCAATGCTCCCTTTTGAGGATGGCAGGTTTGACTGGTTTACTGCATGGGGACTATGGGAAAGTTAGGTAGGAGACTTGATAGCTTAAAAGTAGTGAAGGTGGCTTTCCTTGTTTGAGTGTGTTTTGAATATATAGACTGGTTATTTAACAAACACATTGTTACAATAAAGACTATGTATGGTTTATATTAAGATAACTGATGATCTAATACAAAGGTTTTAAATAGTAAAATGTATATTACTAATTTGCATCCTCTTGCACTTTCACTCTATAATTGTCTTCTGATTTCCAGAACATAAGGGAGTGTTATATTTCTTTTTATCAAGGAAGTGATATACCCATAATTATTTCATCAGAATCCTTTCATTTCTCCCACACTACAAAACAACCTACCATAAACATAATTCCACCTGTCAGGAAGCAAGAGACAAAAAGACAGTCAGAACCATGAAATGGCCCCACATACTGGATGCTAATATTGCTTCAAGGATCCCCATACAAGAAGTTGCTGTCTTTTAAGGACACTAATGAGAACAGATGTTAAGGGGTCTTTATCTAATTATACTGATAGTCTTTAATCCACCATGTTACAATTATTTTAAAGCTCAATCTCTTGTTTTATCCATCAAAAGAAAGCATGCCTCCATTTTCAAAAATGATGTTATGACCAATTTGCCATTTAGACCATGATGTTTCCAGTACACTTCTCCTACATGGAGAAGGTGGGTACTGAGGAAAATCATATAAAATTAAAACTGAGGTATTGCCACAACTTCTGTGATATCAGAAAACTTTGAACTAAAGAGTATGGTCTTGACTTCTCATGAGAGCAATCAAGTAGGACGATGTGTAGGGTTAAATTATGCTAGTTGTTTTTATTTTCAGGATGTATAACTAAGTACAGGCCTCGCCCTGCATTTTTACATACAAACTTAATATGACTCATGTGGACTCATGTTGGTATTGGGCACCACAATTTTGAAGAGACATGGATAAATTAAAAGGAAAAAAGCACAGTTCAAGCCTTTATATACAAACTGCAATCAAGCCTTCTTTAGGACAATTTTTCAGTACTTTCTGGCTGCACAAAAACAAAACTATGACTGAAACAGATTTGTATATTTCCCTTAATCTGAATCAAATGCTGGGCCTACATTTATCACTGGAAGAACACAGATTTCCATTAGTTCTTATCTCAGTTATCCTGGGGCCAAATTCATCCCTATAAAGTTATTCTTGGGAATAATTTGGACTTTTTTTCCTTTGGAGATTATTCAGGTGATTGATGTCCCTCTCATCCCATCTTCTTGAATGTTTGACTTCGAGTAATGTGCAAGACATGCATGAGTGTATTCTACTTTTTTTTTACCCATTCCATTCTCTAATCACTTTCTTATAAGAGATTACATATCCTTCCATTAATTTCAGATCAATCCATTTGGAAGAGAGTCATATATTACAGAAAATGAAATTAAATATTCAAACCCTGATCTGTCCACAGCATGAAAAAAGACATACATACATGGTTCACAGCAGCGAGTGAAATTACAGAAGTAAAACCCGTCCAAATATCATGTGCCTGGCATGAGATTGCCTTTTGCTCTGCTTGCTGTGAAATGTGCCACACATTTTTGAATGGATTCTGGGAAAAATTTCATAAAAGAAAAACTAATCAAATGTGTTTTCCTAAGGTGCTTTTGTAGAAATATAAACATAAGAATTAAAATCTATATGTTCACCTTCATTAATCATTTTTAATTTTTTCCAAATAATCTTGATAAAGTTGAGATTGAAGGGGAGCTATCCTTATATGGTTACAAAATTACTAATGCTCTGTCTTCCTTTAATCATCTGTTTTGCACATATCACTGGTAGAGATGCTTGTGAAAATGGCATCAGGGACTGAGCTTGTTACATTTATTTTGATTAAAATGTTTTGACTTGATTTAATTATTAATCCAGTTACAGCTGAACTGGACTCACTCAGAATATTCATGATTAAAATGTGTAATTTAGATTGGACCTATCTCTCTGTAACTGGGTTTAAGCTCAAACACATGGAACTGCTTACCAGGAATGACTACAACTATGCTAGTTCTTTAGAATAAAGAATAAACTCTTCTCCTAGGATGTTAGCCACATGGGATTTACATACCCTTTAGTTAGACATATACCCTGATGAAGGTCTGGTCTGCAATTATAAATGGGGAGTGTATCTTATGTAGGGTAAGGGACAATCTTGGCATGACTGCATCCCACCACACTGCCATCTGTGGAAATGGGCACATACATACTCAGGCACAAACTCCTTGATTACTGAAGTTTTCAAATATTATTCCCTATGAGTGTGTATAAGTGTGCCAGGAAGTTTCATGATACCTCTGTTACCAATGAAGAGTGGTGTCCTTGCTTTCTTCATCTTTTTCTTTTGCCTTCCACAAAAGCACCCATTGTCTTCAGCATTTGCACATGGAGGCAAATAAGTAACCCCTTTGACAGTTTTTGATTGTCTGCACCCTGATGCTCTTGTATAGCTTTCCCCACTTAGCTAATCTAGTTATGCTAGTTGTACCCTGCTGATCTGAGAGATACAGAACCACTTTCTCCTATGAGCAGTCCTCATTTTTCTACTCATGTGGCCTGTCTCTTTGTGCTTGTGTTCTCCCTCAAAAGATCTGTCTGCTTAGTTTTCTAGGCTTTACTACACCTTAAATTTTATAAATGGTTGAACTTTTCCCAAGGTAGTTAAGCTTATCTATTCACCCAGGTTCAAGCACCATTCACTGAAGCATCTAAGTTTTTCCATAAATATAAACAAAATTATCTTTGCATTACCTCTGAAAGAGAAATTTACCCTCATTTCAGAGAGGAGAAACTTGAAACCCAGATTCAGGGACCTGGCTACAGTATCATGGGGAATCTATGACTGAGCTGGAAACAGAAGCCAATTATCTTGAGTATTACACAAATACTCTACAATGAATGCTCTACCATAAGCATGTTGCTGTCTACTAGCTACCATGCTAACATTGTTCAATTTCTGCTTGAGGCCTGTACTAAAAGCCTATAAAGATTTCCTGGGGATTTTTGTTAGCCTCAGCAAGGAATAGAATCTGCATAAGCCAATTCATTCTCTCTATTGAGTGTGCGCGCACACACACACACACATTCACACAAAATAAATGTGGTGTCTTCTTAAATTCCCACATTCCACTTGAAACTACAAACTGCTCATCCATCTTTCACAGCTGTACAATGACTGGGGCAGACAGAAGTTGATTTTCCATCAGTCTGTGACACATCTTCCATTGTAAGAATCCTGGAGGAGCAATTAATGTTCCATTGCAGTGATTGACAATGAGAGGACTACCACCCTGATGGTCATAATTACAAGCCAGTCCCCAAGGGTTACCTATAGTTTAACTTTCAGAAGAATGTCTCTACTTGATGATGGATAATTGGCAAACTATGTCTAGTATAGGCTAGTATTACAGAAGTATTTTGATTACAGAACAATAGTACAAACACTTTTGTATAATTGCAAGGTAGAAAAATGAGGAGAAGATGAAGTAATTACTTCTATTTGGACAAGGCCTCTTGTGAACTACTAGACTTTCTAAATTAGTATTTGTCTTGTTTCTGTCTAGAGGCCTTAGATCCTTGTGGTTCTTTGCAGGTTAAATAAGGTAGAATTAGTATGTAAGATATATGGAAATATTTTCTTACTTGTGGATAACATTTATTATACCAATGTGAAAATGGGAATTTATTGGATTAATGGTAAGGATAAATATTTGCATAATTGAAACCATTCCCTCTTCATGTGTGAGTGAGGATGCTCAGTAGTATATAAATTATTTTCATATTTATAAATATAGATCTAAGATCTTTCTGTGTTTCAGGTCAATAGTGCACATCAGTTTATCAGTAATGATGGTTGCTAATTTTGGCTTATATAATTTTACTGGTGCTTACTTTTAATTTTTTTCTCCATATATAAATATTACATATATATAAATCGTAATAGATTTCCTGAATAAAATAAACTTGTATTGATTTTTAAAAGAATACATATAAGGATATAAAAAGGGTCATACTGAGTCACACCAAAGATCCATCTAGCCAAGTATCTGATCTTCTGACAGGTGCTCCCAAAGGGCACCAGGTCAAGAAGATAAGACCAGGTAATCATCAAGTGATCCATCTCCTATGGCTCATTCCCAGATTCTGGCAAACAGAGGGTAGTGGCACCATCCTTGCTCATCATGGCTAATAGCCATTGATGGATCTATTCTCCATGAACGTACCTAATTCTTTTTTGAACCCTTGGCCTTTACAATATCCTCTGACAAAGAGTTCCACAGAATGTGCATTGTGTGAAAAAACACTACTTGTATTTGTTTTGAACCTGATGCCTATTAATTTCATTTGATTACAACTAGTCCTGGTGATATGAGGAGTAAATAACACTTCCTCATCTACTTTCTCCATACCAGTCAAGATTTTATAGACCTGTATCATATCCCCCCTTAGACATCTCTTTTTGAGGCCGAAAAGTCCCAGTCTTATTTAAGTTCTTCTCCTATGCCATCTGTTCCATATCCCTAATAATTTTGTTGCCCTTTTTGAACCTTTTACAAATGCCAATATATCTATTTTGGAGCTGAGGTGACCATATCTGAATACAATATTTAAGATGTGAGCATACTATGGATTTAAACAGAAGAAATATGATATTTTCAGTCTCATGATCTACCCCTTTATTAAGATTCCAAACTTTCTGGTTGCTTTTTTGATGGCTGCTGGACATTCAGTGGATGTTTTTAGAGAACTGCCCATATTGACTCAAATATCTCTCACTGGAGTGGTAACAGCCCATTTAGACCCCATTATTTAATATGTGTATTTGGGATTATGTTTGCATTGATTAACACTGAATTTCACTGGCCATTTTTTTTGGTAAGATCCTTTTGTAGATCTTTTGCAGTCTGTTTGGAACTTAAGTATCCTGAGTAGTTTGATATGATCTGCAATTTTGCCATCACACTATTTACCCATTTTCAAGATAAATTATAAATATGTTGAATAGGACTAGCCCTAGTACAGATTCTTTGGGAACACCACTATTTATTTCTCTCTGTTCTGAGGGCTGATTATTTATTCCTACCCTTTGTTTCCTGTCGTTTAACCCAGTTACCAATCCACGAGAGGACTTCTTTCTTCAGAGTCTTTCATAAGTTCAAAGCTCTTGTCAAAGGCTTCCTGAAAAAATAAAGTACACTATATCTACTGGATCCTCCTTGTCCACAAGCTTGTTGACCTCCTCAAATAATTCTAGTAGATTGGTGAGCCATGATTCCCCTTTGCAGTTTGTCCATTTCTGAAATCAGGCTTACCAGCTTTATCACATTAGCAATCCTCCAGTGGAGAGGTACAAAAGTGATTTAAGTGATAGGTTACAAAGTACAGTTAGCACTTCTGCATGATACATTAGAATGTTAATTCTATTTTTTAAACACCCAAATAGTTCAATAGCATACAAAAAATCATGTTAATAATTTTCTTTAAAAGTGTGAATAGTGTAAACAATATTGATGTTTAATTTAAAATGATTTCAAACATTATTATATTTTAATTTAGCAAATCAGTGTCAGAAACTAACTTTTAATGTTGCCATTCAGAGTTTATACTTTCATTTTGCAATCCATTTTTAAATGGATCTGCCCATTTATTTTTCTTGTGGTTTTTTTTTTCTGAGGAGAAGTCTTGGTAAAGAGGAGTCACAAGATACAGTCAACCACCACAAAGGAAAAGACTACTATGCATTACAATGCAACAGAAAGTGCATTCTTGACTAACTAGGAGGAAAGAAAGCAATGCAACCTCAACTGTGTTTATGAAAAAAGTGTGGGGATAATTTTATGATTAGATATGGAGTAGAACATGACATAGATGACCACAGTTATATGGAAAGTTCATTCAAAACTAAGAGTGAAATGTTGTGGGAGGAAGTGTCACACTTTGTTTTCTTCAGCCAAAAAAAAAAAGGCAATAAAATGTCATCAACCAGAAGTGATATTGGTGGCAAAAAGCAATATAAAAATCTGCAAATAACCAATGGAGGAGATAGCTTATGATTTATAAAGAAGTACTGCCTAAGCTAGATACTAAATAGAATGAAACTGGACAAGAGTGATAACAAAAACTACTTGCAATGTTGGGAAAGTGGTCGGCTTATTGTATCAAGCTAATAAAACGATGTTAAGACCCCCTTTTTATGTGCAAAGGTAATAAAGTAGAAAAAAGCCACAAAGACAGAGTGGTTTATTACTGTGGGTTTCATTGAAGAAAATGTGACAGAGCCTTGCCACTTATAAACAAACATGACGTGTGAAACTGTGGTGCAGTCAATGTGAGTTTTGTCATTTACTTCAAAGGGGACAACAGAGAAAGAACTAAGATCTCCAGCTTCAAAAGCAGAAGCTCCTACCCAGTTGAGTCAAGGAATAAACTCATTAGCTTAAGTATAGAACAAGTTCTTAGCTTGCATACAGACCAATCACTAGAAGGAAGGAGAGAGTCAGTCTGTACTTTACTCCTTGTTACACAGATCTCATATTGAGGCTTCTGACTGGCTCTGTCACTAACAACAAGCTAGGGTATTTGCTCCCAACAGGATACTAAGTAGGCCTTGATATGATCATCACTTAACAAGAAGCATTACATACACAGGGTAAAATCGAATCTCCCTAAGAGGGTTTGTTTTTAAATGCTCTTGATTAGCTTCTCTGACTACACCCATTGCGCCTCCATCCATCCGGATGAAGTTTCTGATGATTTCTATTCCTTCATTGACACCTAAATGAAAAACATTCCTTATTTGATCATGCAGTTCTGAATACCACATCTTAAACTGCTGGGTTACAAGCAAACATACTTTTTTATTAAAATTGTTCGAGATTGAAAATGGTCTCTCTTTCAACCTGATTTTTCTGCATTGAGTACTCAGTGGAGATGGAATAATAAACATGAATAAAACAATTTATAGTGAGGCTCTAGAAGAGAGCAAGGTTGCATCACAGGGACATAGTAGGAAGAAGAGTGATTATTTAGCAGTTTCACTTCAAGGACTGGGATGGATAATCAGCAAGGGTTATAATTTATCATGACAGTGTAATGTACAAGAGACTCAAAACACCCAGACACAGCAACAACCATCCAAGGAATCAAAAAAAAGTTGTTCTCAAAGGTCAGGATGTTAAGACAAGTCTTGTATGCACCTAATTTATTCATGCAAATACCTGGCATGCATGTGGGTGAACAAATATCAGATATTTGCATGTATAAATATATAGGCCAGGAACCTAAAATAGTTATGTACCACTGGATTAAGTGTACAAACACAATGAACTTTGAAAATCTGGCTGTTACATTTAACATGATCCAGGTCTCTAATGCATTTTGAATGGCCAATAATACTTCAAGTTTTTCTTCAGCACTGAAAATTCCACAAAGAGGAAAAAGGGGTAGTTTTGGCTCAGGTTAACATTTCATTCTACAAGTACCTCCAGTAAACAGTGACCTGAAAAATGACTAGCATAGTACACAAGTTACGCTGGGGGAGGGCCAGGGGGTGGCCGGGGGGTGGAGACTATTCCTTAATGCTCTGCAAGCCCTGCATAAACTGAAACCGCACTGCGGTCCGCATGAAAATGTGCCGCAGGTTGCATGCAGCCCAGAGGCTATGTGTTGAGTAGCCCTGGCCTAAGCTCTAACTTAATTCCATAGTGAAGTTCTATCACCACGTTGTCTCATCCATAATACAAACAAAACAATCAGTGGAACTGACAGCCACCACAGGCAAGGTGTTGGGGCGGAGGCGGCAGTGCACCCCCCTGAGGGGCAGAGTATTGGGCGGAAGGGGCAGGTCCAAGGGCATTCAGCCCTTAGCGCCACCTCGAGTGTGGCACTACACCCTCCCTCCCAGCCCTCAGAGCTGCATGGAGCAGCAGAGTTACACTCCTGCGGCATTTCAAAGGAGATTGGAACTCACAGCTGACACTGCTACTGTGGCAGCAGTGGCAGCCAGGACCTCTGGGACCCTTTGAAATGCTGTGTGCCTCTGTGCAATTGTCTCTTTTGCTTTCCCCTCTGTCGGTGGGCCTGAAAATAATACATTAGAACCCAGATATATCAACTGATCTGACACAAGAGGCCCTGGCGCACTTCAGACAGAGATCTGACATGCCAAGTTCTGAAAGGAGCCTGAATATGATCTTTAAAATTCAGCCCAATCTAGCATGCTAAAAAATTGACTCTGATTTCACTTACACTGATCTGAATGAGGAGTAACAACTGAAGTCCATTGTCTGGATTCTCCAATCTGGATGAGGTCTACTTAGAGCAGGACCTATGGGGAACGAAAAGGATCTGTGCTTGACTGCATCTTCGCTACCAAAGCTCCATGGGAATCATTCTAGCAGTGGAGCAGCATAACACTGGTGAAGTCATACTGCTTTTCTCCTTTCATGCCTCTTACATTGGGCAAAGAGGTTGTATAGAGCCAGGTACGCTGACTCTTCCATACCCAGTTTCTCCTTTACAGCTTAGGAATCCTCAGATACCTGACTAAGGTGTAACTGAGCCCATGAAGTTACATTTGTATGAAAAATCAAAATCTGCTTCAGACACATAAGGCCTGAATCAAACCTATGGAAATTAGCAGAATTAATCCACTGGCTTTAAATCAGTCTCAAATTTATTTACTCATGAAAAGACAAAGTTATAAATAAATAATCCTACATTTTCACCATATATTGAGTGGTCACAAGTCCCAACACCGGCATGTGCAAATGTAGAATTTTTCCCATGCAAGAACTATAAATGTGAAGTTAAAATTTTCTGATGTGGTCCTTAAGGCTTTCCTTTTGTCCATGGAATCATTCTTCAGATACTCACTCTGTGCATTTCCCACAACTGCCTTTAGCCATTTCAGTTTCATTCCTTCTGAGAAACAGGCAATAAATCACATCCAAGGTATTGAGAGAGAAATAAATCATGAACTTTGAAACCCAACTACAAGTTTGTAAAAGTATTTAAAAAGTATTTTTAGAAGTATTTTACAAGAATTGTAAAAAGCAATATTTGGGAATGTGGTTTCTGTGTGTGTTGTTCATTAATAAAAATCCTCTTCAATGGAACTATTCATAGGCTTAAAGACAGGAATATACTTATGTGTTTATTGAATTAAAGCCTAAGTTTGATTTTCCTTATTTTCAATTTAAATGTAACTTTAACTTTGATTTTCCTAGATGTTCTGTATATATAATTTATAAAGAGATTTTATGCTGTAACAAATTATATACATTACGGCAAGTAATCTCTTTCACCTCATAACCTCCATGGTTTTCCCCCGGCAGTGTGGGAGGGAGAGGGAAGTAAGGAAGGAGCCTGGACTAAATCATTCCGAGTAGGGACATTTTATTTTTAATTCTTGGCGTTGATTGATTTCTTTCAATATTTAGATGGTAGGACTCAGCATAGACCAGAGTACATTTAAGCAATATCCTGTCCCACCAAAACCCCTCAGCTGCTCACAAAAGAAATACAAGTCCTTGCCCCTGCCCCAGTTATTGCTTCATTGCACTGGCTTCTTATTGCCAGCTTTGTACCAAAACTTTATTGTTTCTCCTTTATGGAGGGCCATAGCCTTCTATGCCTTGTCTCCCTACAGCCACTAACTCATCTCCGTCTAGTTTCTCATCCCTTCTCCCTCTGGTTCACCAGAAGAGGGATTTTTAAAGGTACCCGCAACCCTTACTTGTACTCAGGAGTCTTTAATTAATCTGAGGTAACTACTTTTCAGTTCATAGGAAAAAGGGCCTTCTGGGACTGATATTCTTGCATTCCTCCAGTTTCTTACAGCTGTCAGGTCAGGCTTTGTCACATCATTTACAATTTAAATTTTTCTAAGATGAAGATAATTGTCTAAGAATTTCCTAGTTTTTTAAACCCTAAGAAAATGTTGATGGACCAGAGTCACTGTTGGTCTTATAACTTTTGCAGAATTTCCTGACGGTTTCAAATTCCATCCAAATTTTTGCAGTAACTATAACTTCCACAAAGACAGCTCCTATGCATAACCACCCACTTTCCTCAGAGATCCTGAGGTTCCCATCTTATCATTTCCCCTGGAGAACATCTGCAACCCATATGTCAATATAGATAAGGGGCTTAATTTTCCATTTCCCTATTCCCCATGTAATCATTTATACTGCTACAAAGAACAATCTAGGTTATAGCCACTTTGTTCTGGTGTAAATGATTACAAAACATACAAGGAAATCAATGTCAAAACAAGGCCTCTGAATTATGGGAAATTATAGGAAATGTAGTTTGCTGCTGCAGAGTTTTTAAATTCCATTTGATATAATCTGTGGACTTCACAACCTTGTCACAGGTTGCTCTCCCACACAGCCTCCTTGATCCAAGACATAGGCCTGAACTCACATCAGCCTCTGGTCCTCACAGCACAGGCAGTCCACACTATGGGTGCAGAAATGGGGGAAGATAGAAGTCCATTTGTGCACAGCTTTTCCAGAGTTATTAAAAATCCAAAATTTAAAAAACCCCATAAACTAACAAGGCAATGGCAAGCCTTCTCTTTCTGTAATAAACTTCTAGCAAGCCACAGTCCTGCTAAGCACACCAAAGTGAGAGTCCATTGCTAATAGGCCTGAAGTAACCCTCAGGAGGCAACAGTTGTTCAAGCAATCCCTGCTCTTAGCCAAGCCTTTTCCTGGACCTAAGGATTAAAGATATGCTCTCCCGCTAGCTCTGCCACTGGTTCTCCCCCTTTTAAGCCCTTTGTAGGGCCCGCCAGCACTCCTTGCAGGTGCAGCAGGGTGGAGCTGACTGAGCTCAGAGCAGTTCTTTAATTGTCCCAAGCAAGTCTGAGATTTCTACACACTACCATTGATTTCTTATGCATCTGGATAAAAGGAGCAGATTAACTTCAAAATTATCCTACTTCATTTGCTCAAAACATGGCAACTCTGAGGCCAGGTCTACACTAAAGGAGAAAGTCAACCTAAGAATGCAACTCCAGCTACCTGAATAGATTAGTTGACATTCCACGGCATCCCCACTTCAGGAGTTAGACTGGAAAAGCTCTCCCACTGACTTCCCTTACTCCTCATAAGCCAGTGGAGTACTGGAGTCAATGGGGGGGCACCATCAGCCATTGATTTAGTGGGTCCTTACTAGACCCACTAAATCAAACCCCGGATGATCAATCTCCGCAGCGAAGATCTCCCAGTAAGTGGAGACAATTCCTTATTTGAAGACAATACAATTTATGAAACTGAAATAACATATAGTGTTTCAAGAATAAACTGTTCCTGCACAATGAGACAACAACAGCAACAGCCACTAGCACCATAAATTAGGAAAGATTTTCAAAAGTGAACTTACCCAATTTTTCAAGCAGTCAACTGCCACTATAAACTTGTCCAACTAAACCCCAGGAGAAAATTAATTCTGGTGGATTTATTTTGTTTTATTCCAGTTAGATGGGCCAAAATGGGTTATAGTAGCAAGTGGTTGCTCACAATTTAAAGTTTCAAGGAAGTAGCATTTCCTGATGCAATATACATTTGTCTATATTTCTCCATCACTTCTGGAACTGAAAGATGAATGATATCATCTTTAAATTTACCATAAGGTAGTCGTATGTATGAACATTGGTTTTATGTCTGCATATGCAATTATCTCATTTACATGTCTTTTAACATTTTCCTTTATTTCCCTAATTCCTAGGGATAAAAATTAAGTGTTAAATTCTGTAGAAACTACATGTTTGAGAAATAAAAGAGGCATAGTCAGTAATCTAGAATACTGCATGTAAAAAGTTTAGCTGTTCAAGTCTTTTGTCTGTCCTTTTGTCTTTTGGTTTGTCCCAGTATCTACTAAGGTAAATATATGTCTGTATATACAGTAATTTGTTAATTAATTCAATAGTAATTATATCCTTTTATTTCTCTCCCTAAATAACTTCCGTGATTTTAAGTAATTCACAAAGTAGAAAATAGAGTTTAGAAAGGAACAGCGTTATCGTGTATCCTCATCTATTTTAGGAAGTTCTACAGGATCTTTCAAAGTGGATTTAACAAATCAACAGCACATCTAAGATACATGGTGAATTCACACATTCTGTATTTTGCCATGGTAATAAATCTTTTTGTCCCATTGAGTAAATTGAGTAATAACACAGTGGACAAATTTTGCCCTAATTATTGAAAGATCGCATGACTAGTTCTATGTTGTCTATGAAAGTATTATCAATCATCGCTGGTGCACATTTCTTTAAAAATTGCTTAAGAAATGCATTTCTCTAAGTAGACAGTATGCTTAAATAGTTGAAGCTTTGCTTTGGGTTTCTCCATGCTAGTCACAATAGTGTCAAATGCCAGCAAGACAATGGTCAAGCTGTGAATTGGAGGCCACACCAAAAACAGTTAACACTTCTCAGTATTAAGTAGGTTGGATTATCTGATAACTCCTCAGTTATTTAGGTGATATCAATGAATAACAGATGTTTAAGGCCAAGATCATGCAAAATGATCAGTGCTGACAGACCCTTGCTCTACTCAGGTTCAGATCACTATATTTGTTCCTAATGGGTGACCCTACAGCTCACTGGTGGAGCACTTTTACTGTAAGTAATATTTTAGAAATTAATATACTCAATTTTCCAACCGCCAGCTAAGTCAAGTGTTCAAAAACTATGATGAAATCTGGAGTCTAGCAAAACCAGGATATATCTGTGTGTCTATATATACAACCTCTATGCAGTTCATTAGCATCGGAAGGTCATATGTCAATTCAGATATCTGCTAGCACGGGGTGGGCAAGATACCTCTCACCGGCTGGATCTGGCTTGCCAAGCCACCAGATCTGGTCCATGGACACCCGGTGGGGACCCTCAGGCATGCAGTATCTGCTGATGTAAGCACAGGACTGCTCTGTGTGCCTCTCTGCTCTGGAGGGAGGGAGAAGCTTTGTGTGATCTCCCCACCCTCAGCCCAATCCTCAGCTCCTAATGGCTGGAAACAACCAGCCAATAGTAACTGACCCCAACCAATCTCTCAGTTCCTATTGGCTGGAAACAACCAGCCAATAGGAGCGGAGAGATTGGCCTGGGGGGGTGGGAGCAGCACAAGCCTCTCTCCCCCTCACAGAGCTGAGAACTATATGGAGGGAACAGCCTGCAGTTTTAAGCTATCTGGGGCTGCAGCAGGCAAGGAACCCAGCATGCCTTGGGGGTGGCTGCAGGGCTGCTGTCCAGGAGATCCTTAGATAACTGCCTCCTAGCCAAAGGCTGGCTCTGGCACCCCTGCCCCTTCCACACCTCAACTCCCACCCCCAGGTCACCATCCAAACCCTCGGCACCCTCCTGCCCCAGGTCATAACTCCCTCCCAGACCCTGTACCTCCTCCCACACCCTCCCCCAGGCCAGAATCCTCTTCTGCACCCAGACTCCCTCTCAGAACCTGCACCCAAATCTCCTGCTCCAGGTCACAAACCCCTCCTTCACCCAAACTCCCTCTAAGACCTCCTGCACCTCAGTCCCTTACCCCATGCACCCTTCTGCACCATCCTAGACCCCACACCTCCTCCTCAGTAAAGTGCAGCTCTTGACCACTTTCCAGAATCTTGGAGTGGAAAATATTGCCCTCCATCAAAAAATATTGCCCACCTCTGTGATAGCAAGACCAGGGAAAATGACTTTTCAATGACAATATAGCTCAATCTTCAAATCCAAATAATCCAGAAGACATTCATATGGGAACATTCAGTCAGAAAATTCAAATTATATATTATATATGCTTAACTGAGTTAATAAAACATGCACATTCTCTGTATTTCATTAACATACAATATTGTATGAAAAATTCTAGCTGTTCAGGTACTTGCCTTTTGTCCCTCACATTCTTCTCCACAGGACTTAATTCCAGACCCACAATTCCCCAACCAAACTGTCCCAATGAACCCCCTCTTTTACCTCTGAGACCACCCCTCTCAATGCTTCCAACTTCCCATGCCAGTGGAGAGAACTCCTGTTACCTATACCTAAGTCCTATACCTCGCCCTAAAGAAGTGGGGAAAAGGGCCTCAAAACAGTTCCTGGAATGGGCACTCACATGCTGCTGGCTGTAATGGCTGCAGTCTCACAAGCATTTCCTCTTCCCATACCACATGTTGGAGCTGGTGTGGGTTAGCAAGGCAACCCCAAGATATACTGCTATTCCCAGTGCATGTTACCACATACCCAGTTCCAGCAACAAAGGAGGAGGGTCTGAGGCTGCTTCCCAACCCCTGCAACCACATACTTTGTTGAATTAAATCTTATGTCCTCTTTTCCATATTTTTATTTTTTTTAGGTTTAACTTTAATTTTTATTTTCCTAGCTGTTTTGTATATACCAAGGAATTTTACTTGTACATTATGGCAAGGCAACTCCTTCACCTTATCAGTTCTCCATCGGGCACTGTAGGTGGGGGGAGGAGCATGAAGTAAGGAGGAGCCTGGATTAAATCAGTCTTACTCCAGAGGCTTTTAATTCTTTGCTTTGTTTGATTTTTCAGTATTACAAAATGGGCCTTACAATATGCTGGATTTAGTTCTGTTAAGCAGAAAAAAAAAAAAAACCCTTAGTGATATTTTGGAAACCCAATTTTCTGACAGGCATACAGGAAAATAATATGTCCTATATAAGTAAAGTATCCAAAAATTATGATAAAACCTAGATTCTCACAAATTTGTAAAACACAGTTTGTTGCTTGTCTATGCACTTCATAAGTCAGTAATAAAATGATTCTGAAATCTGATTGCAAATCTGGGTGAAATGACTTTCCAATGACATAGTTCAACCTTCAAATCTAAGTAATGTAGGAGAAATTCTTATTGAATTACTAAATTATAAACTTTAAATTATACACAATATGTGATTAACGAAGTTCATTTTTTTCTGTTCAGATTCATGAGCAGATCACAAGTTCCATGGATGCGTTATTTGATTAATAGTTTTTCCCAACTTTTACCTCTGTGAGATGTTTCTAAATATCATAGACTTATAAAACTGGAGGGAACCTCAAGAGGTCATCAAGTGCAGTCCCTTGCATTCATGGCAGGAACAAGCACCATAGAGAAGTGTTTGTCTTACCTGTTCTTAAAAATCTCCAATGATGGAGATTCCATAAACTCCTTAGGCAATTTATTCAAGTGCTTAACCCCCCCGACAGGAAGTTTTTTCTAATGGTCAACCTAGCCCCCCTTGCTGTAATTTAAGACCACTGCTTCTTATCCCATTATTACAGATTAAGGAGCATAATTTTTCTCCCTCCTCCTTTTAACAACCATTTAGGTACTTGAAAGGTGCTATCATGTCCCATCTTGGTCTTCTCTTTTCCAATCTAAACCAACCCCAATTCTTTCAGTCTTCCCTAATAAGTCATGTTTTCTAGATCTTGAATATTTTTTGTTGCTCTTCTCTGGACTTTTTCCAATTTCCCCACATATTTCCTGAAATGTGGTGTCATAACTGGACACAGTACTCCATTTGGTGCCTAATCAGCACATAGTAGAGGGGAAGAATTACTTCTCATGTCTTGCTTACAACACTTCTGCTAACACATCCCAGAATTATGTTTGCTGTTTTTGCATGTCAAACTGTTGACTCATATTTCGTTTGTCAATCACTATGTTCCCTAGATCCCTTTCCACAGTACTCCTTCCTAGGTAGTCATTTACCATTTTGAATTTGTGCAACTAATTGTTCCTTCCTAAGTGGAATTTCTCCTTATTGAATGTCATTCTATTTGCCTCAGACGATTTCTCCAGTTTGTCCAGATAATTTTGAATTATGACCCCGTCCTCTAGAGTACTTGCAACCCCACTCAGTTTGATATAATCTGCAAACTTTAAGTGTGCTCTCTATGTCATGACCTGAATCATTAAAAGATATTTAACAGAACCGATCCCAAAACTGATCCCTGCAGAACACCACTTGTTATGCCCTTCTAGAATAACTGTGAATTATTGATAATCACTCACTGGGAATGGTTATCCAAACAATAGTGCATCAACCTTATGGTATCTCCATCTAGTTTGTATTTCCCTAGCTTGTCAATGAGAAGGTTATGTGAGACTGTATCAAAAGCCTTACTAAAGTCTAGATATACCACATTTGCCACTTCCCTCCTATCCACAAGACTTTTTATCCTGTCAGAAAAAGCCATCAGGTTGATTTGACATGATTTGTTCAGGATAAATCCATGCTGTTACTTATCACCTTATTATCTTCCAGATGTTTGCAAATGGATTCCTTAATTATTTGCTCCATTACCTTTCCTGGTACAGAAGTTAAGCTGACTGCTCTGTAATTCACTGGGTTGTCCTTATTTCCCTTTTTCATAGATAGATACTATATGTTCCCTTTTCCAGTCTTTTGGAATCTCTCTTATATTCCAGGACTTTTCAAAGACAATCGCTAATGGCTCAGATATCTCCTCAGTCAGCTCCTAGGGTATGCTAGGATGCATTTCACCAGGCTCCAGTGACTAGAAGACATCATATCCTGTAAGTAATTTTTAACTTGTTCTTTCCCTATTTTAATCTTCGGAACAAACCCCATTTTCACTGGCATTCACTACATTAGGTATCTAATCACCACCGATATTTGTCGTAAAAAAACAAAACAAAAGAAGTTTTTAAGCACTTCTTCCATTTTTACATTTTTGTTATTGTTTTTCCCTCTTCATAGCATAACAGATCTTCATTGTTCTTGCTCTTCCTCTTTCTTCTAATGTATTTATAGAATGTTTTCTTGTTACCATATGTCTCTAGCTCATTTGAACTCGTTTTGTGCTTTGGCCTTCCTATGTTTGATCCTCCATACTTGTGGCGTTTGTTTATATTCATCCTTTGTAATTCAACCTAGTTTTCACTTTTGTAGGACTCTTTTTCATTTTTAGATCATTCAAGATCTCTTGGTTAAGCCAGGATGGTATCTTGCCATACTTCCACTTTTTCCTACACATTGGAAAGTTTGCTCTTGTGCCCTTCATAACGTCTCTTTAAAAAACTGCTAACGGTCTTCAATTGTTTTTTTCTTTTAGACTTGCTTCCAAAGGACTCTTGCCTACTAACTCCCTGAGTTTGCTATAAAGCCTGCCTTTTTTAAATTCATTTTCTGAATTTTGCTGTTCCCCCTCCTACCATTCCTTGAATTGTGAACTATACTATTTCTTGAGGTAGGCTGCTAAATTGTGACTGGAGAAATAATAATTTTGTGCTGTTTCTGTTCCAGAGCTCAATTTTTTAGAATTTTATCTATTAACAGGCAAATTTAGGTTCAGTCCCAAACTAAGAACCATATAGGAAGATCCCTGCTCCTGAATTCAGACCTGAATTCAATAAGGTTCCACACAACTGCAGGTGTGAGCCCAAGAAACATTTATTTAAAATCTGAGGCCTAAATTTTCTAGGTGAAATCCTCACCCAGACTTGGACATAATTAGACAGGCCTGGGGATCTGCCTTAATTGCACAGGGAACTCTGCTGCCCCAGAACACCTCAGGACTTGGATTGGGAGCAAAGGCAGCTTAAAGCTGCTTCAGATGAACATCTTCCCATGGGTTTCATGTCACTCAAGTAACTCTTAGGCTATGTCTAGACTGAGCTGACGTTCCAAAAGAGGCTATGCAAATTCCGCGGAAAAAATGAGGTTTACGTGGCTTTTCAAGAAAGGGGGGTTGCCGAAAAAACTGCATCCTGACTATTTTCCCTTTTAAAAGCTCTGCTTTCGAAAGTGAGATTGGAAGAAGATATGCAAATTCCCACAGAATTTGCATATCCTCTTACGGAACTTCAGTGTAGTCTGGATTAGCCCTTAGAGACACACCTAAAAATCTCATCCTCCATATCCATATATATATCCTTTCATATAGCCTTAATATTACCTCTCTGCCAATAAAAACTGATCAGTCTGATGTTCGAGGGAAGTTGACACAAGAGATACAAAATGGCTGAAGGGAATTCATTTTTTAAAAGTTAATATTTTTATAGCAAAGATGATTAGATATTGTTATCCAGAATGTGATTTGCCATCACAATCAAGAAAGAACACACATTTCTTCAGAATGCTTTATTTAGTACAGTAAAATGCAAGAAAAAAATTCTTACTATTGTACAGTTGATGACAATCTAGTGTGACAGTACTGGAACTGCAAGGGAACAGCAATATATAACTGCTGACCTCAGCACTCAACTCATGTTGCAGCACCAGACAAGAAAGCAGTAAGTGTTTGAAGCAGTAAGCTATGGTAAACCTAAGGAACCCATGATGTAAAATTATGAGCATCTTCAGCTGTGTTTGAAGCCAGTACTAGTGGAAGCTGCCCAAAGATTTTTTTAGCAGGCACTTGGCACACCCCAAAATCAGTCTTTTACAGACTGGTAACAATGAACTAAACTAATATTAAACACATAGGCTGTGTCTACATTGGCACCCTTTTTCGAAAAAGGGATGCTAATGAGACCAGTCACATTATGCAAATCCGATTTAAATATCCCCAGCGGTATTTGTATACATGTCGCTTTCGGCTCGGGCTTTGCCGGCAAAGCGCCAGTCTAGACGAGGATCTTGCGGAAAATAAACCCTTTTCCGCCAAGATCTCTTATTCCTACTTGCAAGTAGGCATAAGAGATCTTGCGGAAAAGGGGTTTATTTTCCGCAAGATCCCCGCTAGACTGGCGCTTTTGCCGGCAAAGCCCCAGCCGAAAAAGCGGCAGTTATGTAAATGCAAATACCGCTGGGGATATTTAAATCCCGCGCGGATTTGCAATTGCGACTGGTCTCATTAGCATCCCTTTTCCGAAAAAGGGTGCCAATGTAGACACAGCCATAGAGTAGGCTTAACCTCTCCTCCTATGTACATTTTACTCCTGCTGACGTCCATGAAACTACTGTATGCATAAAACAAAGACTTCTCAACTCTCTTTGTAAACTAAAATCCAAGCCATACAACCTAATAATTAAGAGCAAAGGAAAACTGGAAATATCCTAGCAATGTTTTAATACCTGGTTCTTCAAACTCCTCTGAGTACAGTAAGCACCTCTTGCATAGTTTAACATATTTACATGTTCTGACTGTTCCATTTAAATAAATTGATTTGGTTTTCCTCTCTTAAGATAACTATTTTAAGTGTTATATTATTATATTATATGCATGGCTGTAAACCTAATACAAAAGTTATACTGGTCTGCCCTACTACAGTGAGGGTAGGTCTCCATTCAGAGGTGGTCAGAACTGAGCAGATATATAGAGAAGTAAGGAAGGAAAAATCTAGTGGAAGCAGGTCTGGGAATGGAGTAGATTAACTGGGAAACTGGAAGATAAAATGTTCATTTTAAGAAGACACCAATGCTTCCCCCCACCTTACATCAAAAGCAGACTGGGTGAGAGGCTCTGCATGATCATTCTTCTATGAAGATCCCTCTTAGCCTACTGATAATATCACTTCAAAAGTTGTATGGATGCTGTTATGCTATGCTTGTCCCTATGAACCAACCAAGACTGGGGTCACATTGTGCCAGGAAGTTACAAAGAGCAGGAGATAGCCCCTATCCTGAGAGCTTACAATCTAATTATTGAGTTAGGCCTACTACCAGGAACAGCAACAGAGCTTTGGGGAGTAACGGAATAGCCTGCTGTCCGTCCCCCCCCGCGCCAGAATAAATCTCTGGCTGTACAGAGATTACTAGAAAATTTTCCCTCCAGCAACAAGCTTTCAGTGGGGGGAGGGGGAATTCATGGAGCTCTCATTGGGTAAAAATGAAGAGGCCTCATCTCCAGATAGAAATTACACTGCTATAGCCCCACCACTGACACACACACACACACACACACACACAGAGAGAGAGCTAGCTGAGAAATACAGGTACACAACACAGCACTGTTACTTAATTATTCTATGCTGCTGAGGACATTGAGGGTATGTCTACACTACAAAGTTAATTCGAACTAACAGCTGTTAGTTTGAATTAATTTTAATAGGGGCTACACATACAAACCGCTAGTTCGAATTTAAATCGAACTAACGGAGTGCTTAATTAGAACTAGGTAAACTTCATTCTATGAGGAGTAACGCCTAGTTCGAATTAAGTAGTTCGAATTAAGGGCTGTGTAGCCACTTAATTCAAACTAACTGGAGGCTAGCCCTTCCCAGGTTCCCCCTGGTGGCCACTCTGGACCAAACCAGGGAAACTCCTCTCCTCTCCCCCAGCCCCGGGGCCCTTAAAGGGGTAGACTCTGGCCAGACAGCACTTGCCAGAGCCAGCCCTGCCAGCAGTCTCTGCCCCTGACCCAGTGGCCCCACGATGAGCCAGGCAGCCAGTGACAGCCAGCCGTCCCCCGCCCAGTCCCCCAGCACCCAAGGGCCGTAGATGGCGCGCACCCTCCTGGAATAGTGCGGAGGTCATGGACCTCATTGAGGTTTGGGGGCAGGCCCCCAACCTCCATGATCTCCGCACTAGGAGGAGGAACGCGGCCGTCTACGGCCTCATAGCGGTCACCATGGCCCGAAAGGGACACAGGCGCACCCAGGAGCAGGTGCGCCTGAAAGTTAAACAGCTGCGGCAGGCGTACGCCAGGGCCACCAGGGGCGGCGCCGCAGCAGGGGCTGCCACCTGCTCCTACTTCCCTGCCCTCGACCAATTCCTGGGGGGCCGGGCGGTCCGTGCCAGCCCAGGAGGCAGCGAGCCGGGACCGGAGGGCCCTGACCTGGGCGCACCGGAGGGGCCACTGCCACCTGTTCCAGCACCAGAGTCGGCATGGTCATCCGGAGAGGCCATACCAGGTAATTGCCAGCACTGTCCCCTGCCCACCCCTGGGGGGGGGGAGGCGGGGAGTGAGACCAGAGACTGCGCGCATGGGCCATGCCTCCCACGGATCATGCAGCCACCTGTGCACGTGCGAGCACGTGCCATACCACCGTTGGGCAGGTGGCTCCAGCTGCGTGACACCCAGGGGCTGTGGCCCAATAGGCACATGCGTGTGTGAAGAGACCTGACATGCTCCCAAACCCGGGGTGGGACCCAGCAGGATGCTCTCCCTTCACACGCCCCCTCTACACAGAGGCAGGGGACATCTCCCCCCTGCCCTGGCCACACTATACATGGCACAGGGACATGGGTGCAGTCTTGGGGCAGCTCCCAGTCCCAGGGAGAGCCAGACATCCTGACCATGGCCTCTGTACAAGCACAACGGCTCTGACGGTGCAGGGCACGGTCGCTCTCACGTCGCCGGGGGGGGCTGGGCATCATCCACTGTGTCCCCAGAGAGAACTGACCACTTCTCTTCTTTCTCTACAGCTGCACCAGCTGCTCGTGCAGGGCGCACCACCCCGCCCGGGACATGCTCCCGCACCCGCGGCCTGCTCCGGACCACCACCATGGAGCAGGAGTACTGGGACCAGCACCTGGGGTCCCCCGCGAGCCCTGCACCGCACCGTGGAGGCCTGGATGCGGGCAAACCTGCAGCTCCGCCGGGAGCAGCTGGCTGAGGACCGAGCCAGAAACGCTAACCTGCAGACCCTGCTGCAGAGCATGGTGCCCTGTGCCGGTCCTGCGCCTGCTGCCCCGCCAACAACTGTCCCTCCTCCCACTCCTGCCCCCCCTCCCACCTCTTCCTCCTTAACCTCCACACCCTCCTCCTCAATGTCCACACCCCCACCTCAACCTCCGCACCTCCACCCCATCCCCAGGGATGCCGAGGCCCCTCTCTCGCCGTGCTGGGAGGCAGTTGGCCCCGGCGAGACCCCACCCCTGATCCCTGAGTTTCCCCTCTCCTTCTTCCCCTTGCTTCCCCCTTCCAGCTCCCTCCTCCCAGTTTTCCCCCTCCCTCTCCACCCTCTCTCCTGCCCTCTCCCGCCTCCTTTCTCCCATCTCCCCACAGTTTCATTCCCCCTCCCCAGTTGTGTTGAATAAAGAGAGTTGTTATTTTTGAAAATACGTGTCTTTTATTTGACATCAGGAAGGGGGGGCTAGGGAAGGGTAAGTGGAAGGATGAGAGGGAGGAATGGGGCACAAGCCCCCAGTGGGGCAGACCAGGGAGACTGTTAGCGCTCCTCAGGGTGGAAGCTCTCCCGCAGGGCCCCCTGGATCCTGACAGCCCCTTGATGGTCCTCCCGGATGGCAACCTGCAGACAGTGCAGCCAGGCTGCCGGCAACGTGTCCACGAGACGCAGCAGAGTCCCATGGGGCAGGTCTGGTTCCATGTTGCAGAGTGCTGTGGTGTCCCGAGTGAGGGAAAGCAGAGCACTCCGAGACACAAATGCTTTGCTGCCCCTCAGTGAGGTAGACTAGCAAGCAGAGAAACCTGAGAACTGTCTGTCCGAGATGGGGGGTCGGGTCCCTTTAAGCACAGCCCTCGGCTAGCCTGAGGCAGCAGCTCCACACTCTAAGTCCTAACCTGATGCCCTGCCAGCACTGGTTCCGGCCAGCCTTAACTTCGGTTCAGGGTCCACTCAGTATGGACATGCTATTTTGAATTAGCAAAACGCTAATTCGAATTAGTTTTTAGGTCTAGATGCACTAATTCAAATTAGCTTATTTCGAATTAACTAATTCGAATTAAGTTAGTTCGAATTAGTGCTGTAGTGTAGACATACCCTAAGATACTACTATTAAATGACATTTGGAAAATGCTTGTGTGTACCTCAGTAAGGTGGCATCACCACTCTGGGTACATCTAGACTACAAGCCTCTTTTGAAAGAGATCATCCAGACAGCCACAAGGGTTTTGAAAAAGTGAGCCGCTTTTTCGAACGAGAGCACCCAGGCAATCTAGATGCTTTCTTTCGAAAAAGCTCCATTTGCTGTCAAGAATGCCTTTTTTTGAAAGAGCTCTTTCGAAAAAAGGAGTTCTTCCTGGTAAAAGTAGGTTTATCGATTTCGAGAAAAACCGCTGCATTCTTTCAATTTAATTTCAAAAGAACGCGACGGCAGTCTAGACGCAGGTGAAGTTTTTTCGCAAAAAGGCCATTTTTTTTTTTAAAACTCAGTAGTCTAGACACACCCTCTGATTTTAAACAAGATGCTGTACATTCAAAAGCATAGTGAAGCATGATGATAGAGGACCCTTTCTGATCTCAAAAAGGCTAAATGCCATAATTTAATTGATCATAGATTAAATTAATAAAATAGTTCATAAAATGTCTTTCAGTATATATACTATACAAAGTGTTAACTTTGTGAAATTAGTATGTTTTAAAATTATATACTAACATACACTCAGTCTACATAGTTGCTTCCTTTTCACAATAATATTAGTATGCCACACGGTACTTAAGTAATCACTGATTAGATTTGGTTCCAAGTACACTGGATTATAAATTGCTTTTTCTTGTCCCTAAACTGATTAATACTTTTATTCAGTGGACTAAAAAGATACATTTATATATAAACTTATCTACTACACACATCAGTTACTACAGTTACATCAGAAATATTTTATTTGTAATTAAAATTATTAGCTCCCAAGGACGTACAGGTTTACCAATGCCCTCCTCCTTGTCCTCTGTGAATCTTGCAGTTTGTTTATGCATTTTTATGAGCAGATTATCTCAGGATAACCACACCCTCTAAAACTGTTTTACGGGTATTACAGAAAGGACTTTCTGGTAGAAAATGTGTTTGCATATTATGTGGGAGAAAATGAAGCTGATGTTTAAATGCTCAACATCTCATTTAGAGAAGTTGTTCACATTTATCAAACTGCCCCCTTTAGAATGGTCACTGTCAGCCAGAAAATCACATTAAGTTCAAGAACAGCTGTAATTAGCAGTGTCAGTCAAAATGAGAGAATAATAGGCACATTAACACAATAACATGTTGATATATGAAGAAGCTAAGTTCTTATTGCCTAAAGGTAATGTTTTACTCTAAAAAGAATAATTGCCAACCACTTCAAAGTACTATAGTGAATTACGTTTTTTATAGCATAATTAGAGTAAAATCAAGATGTGGAAATACTGGATTCCAAATTGGCTATTTTCTACTTGTGATGCTTGGAATTGGAAAATGTCCACAATTATGCATCATGCTTTATTATTCTCAGGTACCATATATCACTTGGCATAATGTCATGCCCCTTTATGACATAACAAAGCTACACCTGTCTATCCCAAGATATCACAATTCTAGAAATGTAAACAAACATACACAGAAAAAATATTTACAAGGGTTGAACAAAATATACAATTTATAAAAGTTTTTTTTGTTTTTAAATGTAAGGCTGCTTAACTACACTATACTCTGGAACTGGTGTTTGCTGCTCTGATTGCATTGTCAGGTATGGGTCAGGTGGATGAAAAACATGGAATGGAGTTTTCAGAGAGGCCAAAGGGAGTTGAGAATCCTGTCACCAATTTAAGTTGATGACAATTGGAGGACTAATTTTATTATGGTTCTTGGAAAATCTCAATTTCAGGGTTTTATTACAGTTTTAGTTTAAGAGTGTTCCTGAGAAGAGAAGTAACAAACAAATGGTTGCAAATCTAAAAGCAGAAAACAGTTTCGATTAAAGTGATCATAAAATGGTAGATTTGATTATTTTAAGGAAGAGAAGGGATAACAGCAGCAGGATAAGAACAATTAACTCTATAAAAGCAACCATTAAATTCAGAATCATTAGGTAAGATCTAATGGGGAAAACATCTCAGGGAAAAAGAGGCCCGGAAAGTTGGCGGTTTCTCAAAGAGACAATATTAAAGGCATAACTGAAAACTATCACGATGCAAAGAAAAGATAGGAATAATAATAATAAGCCAATATGGTTCTATCAGGACCCTTTCAATGACTAGAAAATCAAAAAAGACTCCTATAAATGTGTACAAATTGCTCAGGATAACCCAAAAGAACAGTATAAACATGTAGGCACAAAATCAGAGAACTAAGGCACACAATGAATTTCACCTAGCAAAGGATATAAAAGGCAATAAAAAGAGGTGCTATAATTACACTAGATCAAAAGAAAAACTAAGGAAAGTGTGGGTCCACTACTTAAAATATAAGGAAAGAGAGATAGTAGTAGATGCCATCAAAACACTTGAGGTGCTTACTTGCTATTTTGCTTCAGTTTTCATTTAAAAAGGTTAATAGAGGCCAAATACTTACCACAAATTAATACTAATATCAAGAGAGGGAACACAAACCAGAATAGGAAAAGATTAGATTAAAGAATGTTCAGTGAAATTTGATGTATTCAAAAAAGGGGGGGCTGATAATACTCATCCTCAGGTACTTAAAGAAACAGCTGAGTCAATTTCAGAACAATTAGCAATTATCTTTGAGAACTTAGACAGAATGAGTGAGGTCCCAGAGGACTGATGATGGGCAATCATAGTACCTATCTTTGAAAAACAAAGAAGGCCCATGGAATTATAAACTATTCATCTTAACTTAATACCTGGAAAAATACTGGAATCAATTATAAAAAAAATTGTAAGCATCTAGAAGAGAATAATCAAAACAAGAAGAAACTAGAAGAAGCAGGAAGCCTGCCAAACAACCAGTGGGGCCACTGAGTAACTGAGATGCTAAAGGAGTTCTCAAGCATGATAAGGTCATTGAGGAGAAAACACATGAATTCTTTGCCTTGGACTTCACATGAGGAAGGTCGTAAGGGAGATTCCCAAACCTGGGCCATTCTTTTAAGTGAGGAACTATCCCAGATTGAGGTGTCATTAGAGGTGGCTTTAGAACTACTTGATTAACTAAACAAGTCACAAGGACCAGATGGTATTCATCCAAGAATTCTAAAAGAACTCAAAGGTAAAATTGCACAACTACTAACTGGAATCAACATCATCAATCATCATCATCAACAACCATGGGCTCAATGCCCGTTGGTGTCCGATGCCTCCCTCACTGTTTCCTTCCGTCTTTCCCTGTCCAGTGCGGAGTGGCTTAGTTTCTGTAGATTAGCTTCGCACCAATCTACTATATCATCTACCCATTCTCTGTGGGGTCTGCCTCTCCTATTCGGACCATCCATTACGCCAAATACTACGGTCTTCAACCTATCCTTTAAATCAGTGTCTGTACCAAATGACTAGAGGACAGCTAATATGACACCAATTTTTAAAAAGGGCTCTTGTGGTGATCCTGGCAATTACAATTAGTAAGTCTAACTTCAGTACTAGGAAAATTGGTTGAAGCTATAGAATGAACAGAATTTTCAGACATACAGGTGAACATAATTTGTTGGGGAAGAGTCAACATGGTTTTTGTAAAGGGAAATCATGCCTCACCAGCCCACTAGATATCTTTGGGAAAATCAAAAAGCATGTGGACAAGAGGGTGGATTTAGTACACTAGATTTCCAGAAAGCCTTTGACAAGGTCCTTCACCAAAAGCTCTTAAGCAAAGTAAGCTGTCATGGGATAAGAGGGAAGATCCTCTCATGGATTGAGAGCTGGTTAATAGATAGGAAACAAAGGACAGGAATAAATTATCAGTTATCAGAATGTAGAGAGGTAACTAGTACTATCCCCAAGGGGTCCATACTGGGACCAGTCCTATTCAACGTATTCATAAATGATCTGGAGAAAGGGGTAAACCATGAGGTGGCAAAATCTGCTGATGACATAAGATCATGGTTGTTGAAATTGTGTAATAACAGAGTACCAAATTGATAAGTGAAATATACATCCTAATTAAACGGAACAAATTATTTGGTAATTCAATTACTGACAACATGTAGGAAAACATCTGAAAGACATTGATGTCCTGTGAGACACGCCTGAAGATTTTGTACTGAAAACAAAAGAAAGTGAGTATGACTTTAAGTAATCAGCAGACTACCTAAAACTTCAACATGATAAATGCAAGAAAACATGGACATTTTAGTGAATTCATGGTTACTCCAAAGAACCACGTTGAAAGTTTGAAAATTTTCACTTTGTTTGACACATTCTTATCCAACCTTTCAGATATTTGTAACAACCTTGTATTTATAGATCACTCTCTGAAAGTGGTCTACTATATTAAGTAGATTTACAAATTATTGTGTTTAAAACAAGGAACTTCTCTCTTTGCTGAACTTATAAATAGGCACATAACCAAAATTAGCTTAATTATTACAGGTATCTATATTACAATGGTGCCTATAGTTGAGGTGTATATTGTAAGAACCTGTTTTCAAGTTGCTTACAACTCTGTCAGTGTTAAACCATTTAGGTTGAAATCATTCATGCTGGGTGTTTGCCTAAGGCTGATTTTTTTTCTGGAAAGTTTCAGCCATTTCTCAGAATGAGGTTAGAGAAAAATGTATTATTTTGTCTATGTTAAAACATTTTTACACCTAATTTGTCCCAGCACTTCTATGCTTTGGAGCAAGGACTTTACTTTGGTAGGGTCTTATAAACCTATGAAGAAAACTGATTTAAAATGTTCAGTAGAGACTTTTTCAGAGTCTGACAACTAATTCCTCCTTAATGCTGTGGATCTAAAAATGCCAACCATGATGATGCACATGGAAAGAAGGTCTATATGATACATGATATAATGTTCTTTTTTTCCATTACATCCAAAAATTATATTAGGAGAACAATAAAGATGCAAATCAAGGACTCAAAAGTCAGGAACTGTTAGAACTGACTTATTCCAAGGCAATTATTTTATCAGAAAGTAGGTGTAGTTGGTAATCAAAGCAAATGTTTCCCTTCTACCTACAACTAACATAAGGACTGACTGCTCAAAAGAGAATTCAGAATTGCAACTTGGTTCCCAAGCACACAACTGTCTCTACTCAGTAAATCAGCTCTACTCATTGGACAAATGCATCAGCTGGTGCTAACTGGCATAGCTCCATTGGCAACAATTGTTTTTGCTTTTGTCATGATAGGTATGATACTTGAAAATGACTAGCTAGTTATTGAGCTGTGGTTGTTGTTTAGTATACTAAAAATCCTATTTCAAGTAATTTTTTTCAAAGGTGACCAAGTGACTTAGGAGCTAAGTTCCATTGCAAAATCAAAGGAATTTAGACTCCTGCAACATTTACGTGATTTTGGAAATTGATATTCTTCATTGTTTTCTTATCCCATCCAAAAACCTTTTTGTAGTCTCTGCCAATTGTTTCTCAATGTGTGGTAAGACTGAGCTAGGAAATGCCTTTTTTATTTATGTGTGTACAGTGCCTAGTAGAATGAGAGCTTTCTCCGTTTGGATGCTAATACAAAAAATAAACATGTTATTCAAACCACTTTTATTTGTTTACTTGAGAGCAATCTACAAACCAAGAAAAATCAATAAAAATATGGTATTTTCTCATAAGGTTTTGACATACAGAATTAAGGTTGCATATGACTGAGTAGTTCTTAATATGAGAAAGGAACAGATCCATTTATCCTTTTTTAATGCAATAAAGTACGTATACTATTCTGAAGCATGAGCTATAGAAATTAAACCAACAACAACAACAGTACTTTACAAGAATACCCATTTGGTTACAGCTAGTGGATCTCAGCATAGATATGTAGCTAAGCATGGAAACCATTATATTAAAGGCTTAGTGACTGCAAAAGTGTAAATGAGTCTATGGCTATAAATACAGAATGTGCAAATTAATGTCCACCTATATCAAATTATATTACAGCTTAGTTTCATCTAACATATAGTGTTTAACAGTAATATAAAATTTTGTAAAGAACTGTTTGTGAATACAGCTGGCTGGAGAATTGTGAAAAGCCTGATGTCCAAAAATAGGCATGTTCAAAATTAAAAAAAAAAAAAAGAATATTCAAGGTACATGAAGGGTTGAGAAGTAATAAGGTCTGAATGACTTAGTGATAGCTGTCATAAAAATCTGGCAGAATATTCTATTTACAATATGTAATAAAACTGTCACACACAGAATTTATAAAAGCATTTGCCCTAGAAAACGAAATCTTTTTGCCAAGGGCAAGTTAATAACCTCTACAGTTCATTTGAATACATGGGCAAAGAGATATTTTGACTAATAGAGCATTGCAAGGTGAGCACTAGGCAATCTAATAGATATTATGACAATGGGATAATCAACAGAAGAAAACATCCGATGCTAGAAACGGAGCAAAAATTCCAGTGTTTTTTATGTCGACAATCTGTTGTCAGTAACACGTCTTTGTATAGTTTGCTCTATCTCTTTCACACACACGCACATGGACATACACACATATACAGAGTCTGGATTTTACTGACTTGATTGTGCATTTTACCCCATTTTTAGGATTAGAAAAAAAAAATCAATCTGAATACTTAAAAGTGATACTAACCTGTGAAGTAGCATTGTACACAAGATTATGAGATTACGTTTTGAGATATTTAAGTGACTAACACAATTCAACATCCATGATTTTGTATCCCCTTAGGAAAAAAAGTATGGAAATTAGCATATATCAAATAGTTCCTGCAAAAATATAGCTAAATTTAACTTGCAGCAATGTTCCACATTATGAATCATCTAAGAAACTGGCTGACATTTAGCTAGTATATAATACTGCATGCATGTTCACAGGAAATTAATAGCAAATTATTCATCCCATTTTAAGAGGTAAATATACATCTAACAGAATGCTTGTACACCGTTTTATATGTGTATTTATAATACTCATTTCATTTATTGTAAACTTTTAAAGAACACAGAAAATTCATCCTTTTGCAACAGGACTCTGCAAAATCCTCTGTGCTCAGAAGCTCAAGAGTAACCCTGCACAAGGGTCACAGGTGTTTGAGAATTCCTGTTTTCTAAAGAGATGAGCTGCCTAGAACCTCCTTATATACTGGTAATGGAGCTTTGGTGAATAGCTAAGAGAATACCATTGGATCTGTACTTCTGAAGATCCAGTTACCAAGATTTTCTTCATGTGGGAACTCATCTGTAGCTGAGGAGAGTTAATAGAAAGACTCCCACTGACTTCAGTAAACTTGGATTAGGCCTAGGATGTGCTGAGGGGCACTGATTAGCATTTTAGCTGATATACTGAAGCAGCATATACAAAAGGGCTCCCAATTACAGGTCATGGTTGAAAGAGGTAATGTGCCTAATTGCGTAGGCCCATATTAAGGTGGGAATGATTATCTTGCTTAGAAAGTGGAGATTAGGTTGTTCATAGATGTTTGTGAAGTCTCTCAGGGTGAGGTCTTGTCTATACAGGTTAATGCAAATTAAGTGAAATTGTGAATTTAGAGTGGATTAGTTAAACCACATTAATCCCCCTGCATGGACAATTATTCAGAATTAAAGCAGCCTTAATCATATTTAGCTCAATTCACAAGCTCTGAGGGATGGTTTCTATAGTTATGATCAAATCACTGCATGATATAGGATGTATGGTGCATACACAGGATTATCAATTCCAGTCTATGAGAGTCAGACAAGTATAGGTACTAGATCCCTCGAAGCCAAATCAAAACAACACAGCTCATAGTTTTCCATTTTGAAATTTCATAAAATTTTGATCAGTTCCATTAAGCGCACTATTTAATTAAGAAACATTATATTTTCCTCCCATTACAGATAGTTACTATAAATTCTGTGGATGTCTGATAGCATGCTTTGTATGCCGTGAGTTTAGTAGTGCATGTTGCAAGCACTCTGAAGACGTTGCAAGCACTCTACAGCTTCTAGCGCTTCCACACATGCAATTCAAATAAGTAAGAAAGGCTTATTTTGCAAGTGCAGATGAAAATAAAAGGTGTATGCCCTAAGCACACTAGTTACAAAAAAGGATAAATCCAATAGTTCCTAATGCACTCTCAAAGGGCATTCCAATATGGGAATATAGAGGTAAGAGAGGACTTACCCCAAAATAGCCAATAGCACAGTACTATACTCTGGATTATGTAATTTCCACTAGAACTAATTTGATGAAGTGGGTTTTACTCATGAAAGCTCTATGGTGCCACAGGATTGCTCACTGTTTAAGAAATCAGTTCAGACTACAAGATGTTTATGTTAAAGTTCACTACTTTAAAAACAAATGGAATTTCAATGAGGGGCCAGATGCTAGATAGGGATAAATCAGCATAGTTTCTGTGATATCAGGAGAGTTATGGTAATTCAGGGGTGGCCAACCTGTGGCTCCAGAGCCACATGCAGCTCTTCAGAAGTTAACGTGTGGCTCCTTGCATAAGTACCAAATTCAGGGCTGGAGCTACAGGTGCCAACTTTCCCCTGGGCTGGAGGGTGCTCACGGTTCAACCTCCAGCTCTGCCCTAGGCCCTTTCCCCCTAGGATCCGGACACTTCCTACCCTCTCCACTGAGCCTGTCACACCCATGCTTCCCCTTCCAGTATCTCCCACTGAGAAAGAGCTGATCACAGTGGGCATGAGGAAAAGGAGAAGGCAGCACTGACTGGTGGGCCTGCCAGTGGGCAGTATGTGCTGGGAGTGGTGGTGGGGAGATGTGAAATATAAATGTTGCTCTTTGGCAATGTGCATTGATAAATTCTGGCTCCTTCTCAGGTTTAGGTTGGCCACCACTGTGCTAATTGATACCAGATTTGAGGATCTGACTTAGGGATAGTAACCTTTCCTATAATAATTCAATGAAGAGAAAGCATTTAAGGTATTATTTTCAGTTGTAGCAGCTAAAAGCTATAGGCATAATGCTGTATTGGGATGTTTTCCTAACTAAAAGATTATAGCAAATATACAGTATTTAAAAATATAGAGAATATATACATAACATGACTAACATACTACTTAATCATCCACTGTTCCAAATGAAGAGGACCAAGGCACCAAGTTCCAAGAGGAATCATACAGTTCTTCAACATAACAATAAAGAAAACCTATATAATTGTAACCCCCGTTTTCCCCCCCGGGTTACTGGGGAGCAGGTCGCACTCACAGGTGTGCCTGGGCGCCTGATGTTTTAACCCAAAAGAGATCCTGAGCACCCCAGTGGTGATGGTGTTTAGTTGGGGAAAGCCCTATCCACCCCCTTGCTGCAGTCCCTTGCTTGTAATGAATGTAAAGTGGCGGTGCCTCCACCTGGCTGGCCTTGTACACACTGGTGTGCCTTGAGAGCCTCCAGGAACATACTCATTCCAACATAAATCTGGATCTAATTCCAGAACAACTGCAAATCATATACATCTAATAGAATACTTTAAAATAAACAATCTTTGCTTAACTTAAATAAACAGCGATTACCAGATTTAGCAATGAATAGCATTAACAAAACACATAATAATTGAAGCTTATATAGCTAACATTTGTACTAACAGTGACCCCACCCCAGAGTGTGCACACCCCTGGACTCACAGTCCCAGACACTTGCTTGCGTTGGCGCACTGATGTTGCAGCTGTAGTGGAGGTTTGGACCAGGCTAGACAGCAGCTCTGTCCCAGGCAGCACTTTTTCAACAAGGCCCAAAACTTACTGCCTCATGCTGTGCCTATCGAAGCAGCCTGCTGAATCCCAGTTCCAACGGGCATCTAGTCCCGGGCTGCAGCTGCACTCCAACAGCCCCTGGACTGGATCAATGTCCTTAGCAGCAGCCTGGCTCCCCCTTCGGTTCCAAACTCCAAGGCAGAGTCCCAGACTGCTAGGCCTCTTTTCTTCAGGCACATGGAGAGAGAGTCATCTCCCACCCCAGAGTCCGTCCTTCCTGTTTTTCCCAAGGGCTCATGGGAAATGTAGTCTGGATTGCAGCACACAGGGTCTTTCCAGAAAAAACAGAGGCCCCTTTAGTAAGGGGACTACATAAGACTTAAATTGTTACATATCATTCACTTGGTGACTAAATGTGATGCAGTGAGGAAAGCACAAGCTACTCATCCAATGCTTTCTGCAGTGAAAAACAGGATAACGAATAGGTGAAGTCTTGGCTCTTTATACCTTGCCTCCACTTGCTGACCAGAGTAGGGGGGTGTAGTAGGGAATCAAGTGCTTCATGAAAAAGGGGTAAAATAACTTACTTCTCTCCAGAAAGGAGGTCAGAAAATGTGGCTTTTTAGAGTCACAATTTGTTCTCTGCTGTGCTATGCTCCTTGGGTGCTTCTAGGATGGTTGTATTTCTGTGGTTGCCGCAGAGGTGGGCTTTAAGGGGATTCCGATTCAGCTTGGGAAAGGAGACAGAATCTGAATTTGTAGCCTGTTAAAAGTTAAATTGCATTTGCAGGAGTTCTAGAGCCTTTACTGGTGCCCCTGTTTTATTTTTGTGTCACCCAAATACAACACCGAGGCCAGATTCTGAAATTACAATCTAGTACAGAAAGATTCAAAATGATACATCGTAAAACCTATTACAGATAAATACAGAAAGGAATCGTAAAACAAATAAATAAAAACTGATCACTTATTAGCAGTTGGTCTTTCACTAAATATTGAACAGATGGAAACATTGTGGATACTTGAAAATGGACCCTTAACAGTCTTATGATACTTTCCTATTGGAAGTTTCATGGTGATAATTTTTATATGGTCTGATTTCACATGCAGAACTGTCTAAATAAAAATAATATACTAAACTTCTATAGCACTTTCTCTCCAAGGATCTCAAAGAATATCCCAAGCATGAATGAGTTAAGACAATATCTTTCTGTCTGTTTACATTGTTGCTACCATAATGGAACAACAAATCTGTTTGGTGCAGTTGGGTTTTGCGAAAATACAAATGAATAGCAATCCTTCTTACAAATGATGGTGATAGATATTATTCCTGTCTTAGATGAAAAATCTGAAGGCCAGAGTTTAAGTGATTTGCCTAAGGTCAAGCAGGAAGTCTGTTGCCTATCGGAGAACCAAACT
This sequence comes from Rafetus swinhoei, assembly GCA_019425775.1. Classification (NCBI taxonomy): domain Eukaryota; kingdom Metazoa; phylum Chordata; order Testudines; family Trionychidae; genus Rafetus; species Rafetus swinhoei. Next base: position 178,877,322 of record CM033437.1, on the reverse strand, counting down.
TCAATTTTGCCCCATATTTTTACTTCAAGTACAGTTTGGACCTCCCTGACTACTCCCAGATGAGGAATTTTGCCAGACCAGGGGAGATCATTTCTGTTCTGCCTTCCACCTGCTTTCCCAGCCCTGGCCTGGCTGCCAGACACTCGGCTGGCTCCACTTGTGTCACCGGCCATACCATGCATCAGGATCTCAGCCCCACTGGGCAGCCCCACAACCTCACTGCTGGTGGCCCCACTGCCAAGTTCCAGCTCCTGCCAAGCTCCCAGCCACCAGTCCTCCACCATAACCCTCTGGTCCTGGAACATCCATAGTCTGGCAGAGAGTCTGGGTTTAGAGAGGTTCAAATGGCACAAGACTAGCCATACTGTTCAACCTGGTATACTTTCATCTTAACTATTCTAAAGGTTTTATTATCATCTCAGTGTATGGAGAGTTACACATATTTGCTCTCAAGATTTGTTTGTAACATTAGATCAAAAGACAGACTTATAAAGTATATTTAGATATAGTTATAAGTTAAAACTAATAATAATTAAACCTTTATTTATTTAAATTTATTTCCCCCTTTTAAAGACTGTTTATTTTTGTGTCACCCAAATACAACACCCAGGCTAGGCGCCTTTTAAAGACTGTGCTTTGTATCATTTCTAGATAAGATGCAAAACCATGCCATTTGATTTGATGTCAATAAAATAGTCAAAATGAGAAAAAATGTAAACAAATAAGCAAACTACTTCAGTCTTTGTTTCTTAAGAACATAAGAATGGCCATAATGGGTCATACCAATAGCCCATCTCCGCCAATGCCCTATTGCTCTCAGTATCCAAGTGCCAGACGCTTCAGAGGAAATGAGCAGAACTGGGCAATTATTGATTTATTCATATCTTGTAGCGTCCCAGCTTCTGACAAAGATTTAGGGACACCCAGAGCATGGGGATGCATCTCTGACTATCTTGTTCAAGTGTCTAAAAGCTATTGATGGGATTATCCTTCAATAGCTTATCTAATTACCTTTTGAACCCAGTCATAACTCTAGCCTTCACAACATCCCTCAGCAACATCCACAGGTTGACTGTGCATTGCTTGAAGAGGTACTTCCTTATCTTTGTTTTAAACCTGCTTCCTATGAATTTCATTGGATCACCCCTGGTTCATGAGTGGAGGGTTAAATAATACTTCCTTATTTACTTTCTCCACATCATTCATGATTTTATAAACCTCTATGATATCCTGCCTTTGTCATCTCTTTCCTAAAATGAACAGTCCCAGTTTGATTTTTGTTTGTTCTTTAATCTCTTCTCATATGGAAGCAGTTCCTTGCCCTAATAATTCTAATCAACCATTTCTGTACTTTTTCCATCTAATATATTTTATATGGGGTGATCAGAACTGCACCCCAGTATTCAAGGCATGGCATTATGTTATTTTCTGTCTTATATATCCTTTCCTAATGGTTCCTAACATACTGTTAGCTGTTTTGATTGCTGCTACATATTGAGCAGATGTTTTCAGTGAGTTATCAACAATGCCTTTAAGATCTTACTAATGAGTGGTAATTTTGACCTCATAACATCGTATGTATAGTTGGGATTATGTTTTCCAAAATGCATTAATATGCATTGATCAACAAATAATTTCATCTGCCATTTTCTTGAACAGCCATCCAGATCACTTTATAATTATTATTACTTTGTACTAGAATTCTACTCATGGTGCCAAAGTTACACTAGCCAGATATTGCTATTCCAACAGGATGACTCGAGAACTTGAAGAGAGGAGAGATCATCTTTTCCTCATTTTTTCTCATTCATTATTTCTGTTCTGCATTTCAGAAAGTGAAACATGGTCAAGTACTATATTTCATGAAAAATGCAATGCCTTCCCCCAAGAAGAGTTGGTACATGGATGACTGACTCCTTTTTACTTATGCTTTTCAGATTCAAACATTCCATCAGGGTCTGATTTCGCTTCTATTGAAGTGACTGACATAACATCCATTGACTTCAATGGGAGCCTGATTGTGCACTAAATCTATACTTCATCATTCAAGAAATGAAATCCACAAGTACAATCCCAAACACCAACTTCTGCATACCAAGGAAACAACTGACCATCACATCAATTGCCAAGCTATTTTTAAAATTACTTCTATAACTCAATAAGCATTATTGTAACCAAGTTCATACCACCTTGCCGAAGGAAAATGTAATAAAAGACTCATACATAATTTAATAGTGGACACATATATATGTTTCAGCTAAGTCAAAGAAAAGAGTTAAGCACAAAATTGTGAGACACTAAGTTCTTATAGCATAATGTGTTTGTTCATTATTTTTGGAAAAAATACTTTAACCTTTTTACATTGTCAGTGTGATTTTCCTCGTTTCCTGGGGTTACAAGGAATGACACAATTGGATTGTGCCAAATGCCTTGTCTTGTGCTTCAAAAGTATTTGAGATCATTACAAATTAAATGACAACAATCCTTTCAATATTTAATTTACTGCCTCACAACTGTTAGAACCTATGTCTTCTGATCTCAGACAAAGGAAATATACCCTTGCTCTTTGAAAAAATAATCTGGTGCCTGAAGAATGATTTCAAATTATTGAAATATGTTAAAATTGTATAAAATGAACCACCATATTATGAATATCATGCTACTAAAGTAATCTAATTCCTTTTTGAAGCAGAATTAGATAGATCAATTCCATTAGGAGCTGATTTGGACTGGTTTGGTACAAAATATTTCTGAAAGGTGATATTGCTGTCAAAAAGTTCTAAAAACTATTTAAATCATAATTCAGTTGTTCCAAAATACTTTTATTAAATCTTAAACACAGTAAAAGGTAAAGTTTTTAGGAGAGGTATATACTATATTTACAATGGATTGATACAAAATATCCAACTTTTTAATATTCATCTATTAATGGAAGGGAATTACAAACTGCATTCATGAAAATAATGCTACAATGGACATAACACATTTTTTCATGATCAAGTCATGTCCTAATCCTGCATGTATTTATTCTTGTAGTATTATTCACAAATTAAAATTATGCACATGAATAAGAACTTGCAGTACTAGAGCCTTAGTTGCCCAGGAAAAGATGCATTATTTCCCTTTTATCATTATTTTCATGAATACAGTACTAACTCCCTTCCATAAATAGCTTAATATTAAAAAGATGACTAAAGTATAATTGTGAGTAAAATTATGCATGTATGTATGTAATCATAGAACAGAGTCCTATTATAGCATCACTCCAGATGTTTTAGTTCATACTAAAAAAGTTTACAGTAGTGGAGCCCTGCACAGATACAAAATTGGTATTCACATCTGCAAAAATGATTTGTAGATATCCAAGAATTTGCAGGGTTCTATATAAAAAATTTGTATCTGCAGCTACATCCGTATCTGCAAAAATAAGACACAGATATCTGCGGATTTGCAGGACTCTCTATATTAGGCAATGGGAATGAGACTGTATTTCTTTTGCAGAATTTCTCTGTAACTTCATTGGATCATCTTATTGGGTCCAAAACTAACCCTTTCCAGCCATTCAAAACATTTATTATTGTAAAACTGAATTAGAATTTTTTAAAAATTCCATGGGTATTCGATAGGAATACACAAAGGGTAATGTGCACAGATGGAAAAAAGTTCCTTATGATTTAAAAGTTTAACCTCGTATACAACTTTGAGTAAACAGCTTGTAATAACGCTGTCAAAGAGGATTTCTAGATGCGTTAACCATGATTCACTTGCATTGGCAGTTTAAAAGAAAAAAGGAAGTAGGGAAAGTTTTCAGAGGTTTTAAGTGAGCTATTAAAATATGTACATTATTTCTTTTTACATTTAGCTATAGCTAATACAATAATGTGACAGAGTGGTGTTTAATCAGTGCTTTTGTTGCTCACCATCTTACGGGCTTTATTGATGTGGTCTGACAGCTGTAGCACCTCTTAAATAGTCTTCTAATCTCTTTGCACTTTGATTCACACATGAAAATTTAATCATGAACAATCCTATTATCAAAGTTGTCCTAATCTACTAGAGCCAATGATATAACATTATAAAAAGAAAAGCCATTAAATTTTACAAGTTGGGTATTCAGGCAATAATTCTTCCTCAGAGATGACTGACCATTACTTTTACTCCCATAGTTGAGAATGAATTGAGAGTAACCACATCATGTAAAATTATACAGTTAACAAAAATACAACGAACAAAATTACTTGTAGATTTCTGTGTAAATATCTAACCTCACTAGAGGTTGCTATCACAACAAAGCCACAATAGAGGTATGTCTAGATTACATGCCTCTGCCGACAGAGGCATGTAAAATAGGCTACCCGACATAGTCAATGAAGCGGGGATTTAAGTATCCCCGGCTTCATTAAAATAAAAATGGCCACCGCGCTGTGCCAGCTCAGCTGATCATTGGCACAGCGCACGAGTCAAGACACGGATTGGTCAACAAGGGAAGCCTTTGTCGACCACTCCTGTAAACCTCATTTCATGAGGCATAAGGGAGTGGTCGACAAAGGCTTCCCTTGTCGACCGATCCACGTCTTGACTCGCGCGCTGTGGCGACTATCAGCAGAGCCGGCACAGCGCGGTGGCCATTTTTATTTTAATGAAGCCGGGGATATTTAAATCCCTGGCTTCATTGACTATGTCGGGTAGCCTATTTTACATGCCTCTGTCGGCAGAGGCATGTAATCTAGACGTACCCTAGGAGTCTGAAATTTCAGCTATAGAAAGAGCTACATTTTTTTACAAAAACTCTTGTGCTGAAATCTGTCCTGATATGCATCTCCAAGGAGGTTATCTTAGTTGAAAAGCATAAAATAGCATCATGCCCTGCAATAGCTCAGAATTATATTTCTGAGCCAAATGCATCCCTTAGAAAGGAGGATTTGGGCCAAATGTTTCTTTTGAACGTGTTGTTACCTACCAACCCTGTGCTCTTGGGGAAGCCAGGGAGTGACACTCATGGAAAACCATCCCCCTTCTCCCAGGCCTCTGCTAGAATCAAAGACAAAGCAATGAAAAGGCCAGGGAAGACACACCTAAACTGCTTCAGACAAGGGTGATAGAATTAAGGAAACACCCCTGCCTCATCTCCATGGAAGATAGCACAGAGAGACATTAGCATACAGAATGGAGACCAGCTCTTCCAAAGCAAGAACCGCACTGAACTATGGGATACCAAAAGCAGAGAAGCACTGCCTGATGGGAAATCTCTGCTCCAGTTGCTAATGAACCCAGGCCTGCTCACACCCAAATTAGTCATTATCAGACCAATTCTAGTAATGGATCCTATTGACATCTAAAATACTGAAACTGCCTAGTTGCATTGTGAGCTTGTTCAAGGAACATCACCCATAACCAGGGGTGATCAGTCTCTATTGTCTCGCTTCTGTTTACCCATAAACAAATCCAGTGTTCTCTTTGAACTATTGTCCTATTCCTATAAAAACCCCTACCCTTGCCCAAGAAAAACTGTTCTGATACCTGGATTTAAACGGCATCAGTTCCATTGAGACTTCTTCATCTCCTGTCTGATCGTGCTGGGGGCTCTTGTCTCCTGTCCTCTGGACCCCCAGTTCCCATCACCATCCGGGAACCCCGATCAGTTCAAGCTGCATGGAGTGGTGAAGTCTCTCTTTCTCTCTCTTCCATCCCTCCCTTCCCCCCACTACCTCTTTAACCATAGCCTCCTGACTCTGCCCTGTGTAAACTGTTATATGGTTAGCTAGCCATAACATTTGTAGTCAGTTTCAATTTAGATTTAATATTGTAACTGTTCGATTTAATATTGTAACTGTTTTATGTGTTTGGCTCCCTATATATATACACACACTACCCAGAAATAAATAACTTTCATTGTTAAGCTGGTTGTTTCTTTCTCTTTTCTTCTCTTTTGCTCACTTTTCCTCAAGGGGTGTTGTTTTGGCTTCCCCATTCGCTCTGCAACAACGCTTCTTGTACCCAAACTAAAGATCCCTGTAGTGCCCAAAATCCTGTGGGGTTTGCTCATCGTGTGGTTAACCTGCGAAACACTTGGTGTGAAAGTGGAGATGGGGGTGCTGAACCTGGGGGCATATGAGGATGGCATCTTAAAGTGCTGTTTAATCCAGCCCACTGAGTCCAAAGGCACATGAGGGTGCAGTGTGGCACTGCTGTTAACCCAGCCTGCTGAGTCCAGGGGCATATGAGGAGTCAGCTTGTGAGTGCTGATTACCCAGTCTTCTCAGATGTGCTCTGTTAGTGGGTGTGAGTGTCTGTGTGTGTTGCTAAGGTGGGAAGAACCCCATCCTGAGGAACCTAGTTCCTGCAGGAGAGCTCCAGTGGGAGGGGGAATTGGCAGCAGGGAAAATTCAGCTCCATATGAGAGCACAAGTAAGCACAAGCAGCACACTGAGTGTATGTCTACACTTGCACCCTATTTCAAAATAGGGATGCAAATGAAGACATTCGAAATTGCAAATGAAGCCGGAATTTAAATATCCTGTACTTCATTTGCATATTCACGTTATGGCACTGTTTCAAAATAGTGCTATTTCAAAATAACAGACGCTGTTAAGACGCGGTTATTTCAGGAGAAAACCCTTCTCTCGAAATAACCCTTATTCCTCATACAATAAGGTTTACCAGTTATTTCAAGAGAAGGGCTTTCTCTTGAAATAACCTCGTCTGAACAGCGTCTGTTATTTTTAAATAGCGCTATTTCGAAATAGCGCCATAACGCAAATATGCAAATGAAGCGCGGGATATTTAAATCCCCTGGCTTCATTTGCAATTTTGAATGTCTTCATTTGCATCCCAATTTCAAAATTGGGTGCAAGTATAGACATACCCTGATAGAATTGTTAACCTCCCCACAGTCCCATAAGAGTAACCCTAATAAATGAGCACACGCCAGAGTATTGGGAAAATCTCATAACAGTGTAATACATCATTAACGTGAATTCTGGTATTTTAACAGTGGCTTGAAGAACATGAAAATTAATAGACTATTCCAAAATACACTCAAAATAGTAGCCTGGACCAGGATGCTGGGTTATACCTTGCAATATAGGACTCCTTTGTTGAGTCCCCCTTAGTTCAGATGTTGGAAATCTGGATAAAAATGCAGTGTAATTTCCACTGAGTTATGCTACAAGTTGAACCTCTCTCAACCGGGAAACTCTTGTTTTGTGACATACGGTGTCCACAGATGTTTCAGGACCAGAGAGTCATGGTGGAGGGCTTAGTGGCTGGCAACTTTGTGTGCCAGCAGGGCAGCAGGCTGCCAACAATGAGCTGCCAGTGGGACTGGGAGCTTGGTACTCTCCAGTAGGCCTGCCTGACAGTGCCAGGAAGCCTGGTGGGGCCAGAAGGACAGCAGGGCCAGCAGGCTCGGCCAGTGCTGGTATGGGGGCTGGTAACAGGGGTGCCACGAATGACCTCCTCGGTCCAGCAAAATCCCTCATCTGGGACCTGTCAGGTCCCCAGGGTGCCAGATCAGGGAGGTCCAACCTGTAGTAGCTGTAGCTTGTTAGTTTCAACCATGATATAAAAGTTGAAGTATCCCTATAAAGAAATAGAAACTAGGAGCTAGGACAGAGGGAGTCCTGAAAAGAACAATTCAAGGAATTACTCCTGTTTTGTATGAATATTTGTAAATTCAAAAAAGAGGCCCACAAAGTATCTGTGGCACATATCTTCTAGCTTTTTTTCTCTATAAGCCCTGGTCTACACTAGGACCTTATTCCAAAATGCCTCCACCCCCCCCCCCCGCCCCCCCCGGTTCGAATTTATAAGCAGTGCATCCATACTACCAAGCCCATTATTTCAAAACAATGGGCTTCAGAATTCGAACTCTGTACTCCTGCTTTTCATGAAGAGTAACATTAATTCCAAAACAGTAATTTCAAAATAACATTAATTTGGATGCTCCAGTGCCAGTTATTCGAACTTATTGGCCTCCGGGAGTCTTCCCGCAGCTCCCTGGAGTGCTTCCTGTGGCTCTAAATCTGAAGTAGTGCATCCACATTAATGGAGCCTGCCTTGGACTAATTTTGATGCTTCCCCATAGTGAGGACCTGCTAGTTCAAATTTGTTAATCGGAGTTCTTAAGTCAAATTTAGTAATTTCAAAATAGTTTCTTAGTGTAGACATGGCCTAAGAAAATAAATTTAGCAGAATCTCTTTGTATAGAAGGAAAATCCTATAAAGACAAACTGTAACATGATTTCCACTGGATTCTTCACAGATATTTAATCTATAAAATAATTGTTTTTAATATTTCTGAAGGCACCCAAAGATCTGCTACATTCAGCCTACAGTAGGAACTCAATATGATCCCTAACCCAATCAATTTACAACTCATATTAGAAATGATATAATAATATTAAAGCAAGATGAGAGAGGAGAAAGGATAACCTGAATAAAATTATGCTCTTATGCAGCAATTATTATATTTATAATACAACTATAATAAGGTTCTAGATTCAGACTAAAAACTTTTAAATGTTCCAGAGTTAGCAATGGATATTTTATTTCACAAGGCTATTTTTGATAATATTTTATATTGTTGAGCTCATCTTCAATTTCACAATATCAGTGATGGGTTAGTGTACAGTATCTATGCCAGATTCTATATTTCCTATATTTCCTACATCCTTTAGCTATGAATTAACTTTCTGCTTGCATCTGGAATAAAAGTTTAATTAATTTACTGTAAAAAGGCACAACTAATGAATCCTTTAATTAAAGAGATTCATTAGAATTTGCAATCTTTGAACCTGTCTGAGATTTAAAATGTTATAAATGTTACTTTTACTTTCTATTCATCACTTTAATACAGTTTAAGAGGAATGATGCAGTGTTAAATTTTAAATGACAGAAATGCAATTCCAATATCTCTTTTATGTGAACATAGTATTTTAGTTCTTCAGTTATATTTCCCAAGGGGGTATCTTGACTCAATATATTAAAGATTAATTGCATTAATAAAAACATACAATATTTATCACCGGAATTTTTAGGATGATCTATTATTGTACAAATTAGAAAACCAAAAAATTGGTGGGGGGAAGGGGAAATGAGAGAAAATTTCAACAGTATACCAATATAAATTTAGGCACGTTCAAATGTAGATATTCAAACTGCTCATAAACCCAAATGTGCACTTCATCTAATATTGTGATTAATTCAGATACACTGGGATGCATCATGACCTGCACTTTTGTTTTGGTGCAACAAAATAAGTTAAATGGCCACTGACTAATCCCCTTATGTAAAGAAATCCCCAATGTTGCTCTGTGGCCAATGGGAGCTGTGATCTCCCATACCTGCAGAGTCTCAGGTAAATACAGCAGTGTTGGGGCCTGCCAGGGACTCACCCTGGCAGATTGGATCTGGCCCGCAAGCTGGTATTTGCCCACCCCTGCTCTTCATCAACCACTTTGAGTGCCCCTTTTGCCCTAGGAAATGGGGTGTGTCAGGGCATTCCAGGGACATGGCTAGCACTAGTGGCAATCCAGCCGTATCATTGGAAAATCAAAAGTCTCCGTGTTATTGCTATTGACAGAGAGATTTGGTATCAGGGAGATCATTATTTTCATACTGGAAGAAAAGCAGCATAGGTGTGTAAGATGTGACACTTCACAACATATTCTGAATAGTTAATTATCCTATCTGTATGCATGTATTATTTTTGTAACTGAAATTGTAAATATGTATCTATACTTCAAATGTAGTTATACTAGGTAATGCCCACTAAACAAGATGCTTTCACTCTACATGTGGGGAAGGGACTGTTCAGAGTAATGGGCCAGGAAAATCAATAAGGCTTAGGAGAAACTTATCTCCCACCTGGGGAGCGTTCATGGAATACTCCAGCTAGCCTGCAAGGGATGGCTGCTATGAATCTGCAAGGACATGTAACTACACCACATGATGCTGGGACTCCATCTTGAGATGTCAGTATTTTCCCTCAAACTGGTCTGGGAAACAACTTTTGAAACCAAGGATTCCTGCCAGATGCTAAAGCTATACAAGGCAGGGGAGTGACTTTATCTTGGTTCTTCATGGGCTCACCACTCATGAAGACTCCTGGAAACACTCGAGGAACAAAGACTGACCTGCAGGAAGTGGTGGACCCAGGCTAAAGGGATTTTTAGCTTGTGTATGAAAGACCTGGGGATTCCAAGCTGTAAAGCAAGTGCAGCAGGCCCCTTAAGAATCTGCATCCTGCTTGTATCATTTCTCAGGGTGAGAACCTGCTAATTTATAAGCTTAGTTTGAGTTTTTTGTTTGTGGGATAAGTAATCTGCATTTGTCTGTTTGCTATCACTTATAATCAGTTAAAATCTATTCTTTGTAGTCAATAAAATTGTTTTGTTTTCATCTAAACCAATGAGCTTTGACTAGAATGGTTAGGGGAAATCACTGCTTGGTTACCACAAGTATGCATTGTCCTCTTCACACTGAGGCAGACCAGGTACTGAGCTCATACACTGGTTAGATTTGACGAGGGAATGATGGCACTGCTCTGAGGTCCTAGGTTAGGAAACTGGAGATTAGAGACCCTACATATAATTGTAGCTAGGTGAGTTCCTACTTAGTGGAATGCTGCTGAAAGTGTAAGCTAGAGGGCTTTGCAGCTTGTCACAGCAGTAACGTGAGTGGGTCAGGGAGCTCAGTTTCAGGTGTGCCCAGGGGAACCCATCACAATGCGACTTGGTGTTTTTTTAAATAAGTGGTGCATAGTATTATTACTGTTTGGTGCATCCAAGACAAATGACAAGGAATTTGGGGAAGTCAGTTGGGAGATGCATATGTAGTTATCATGCCTAATTCTAAAACAGAGCAGGAGGAAAATGAAGTAAGAGAGGATAGAGAAATGAGCAACTGTGCGTAAGAAAATGGACATCAAGAGGAAAGACTGTGCCAGTACCAATGACTCTAATAATCAGGTAGGCGATAATGATAGTAGAATGACTGTACCCAATCAGACAAGGAATCTGAGTGAAGCCAAGCAGAAACAACTAAGACAGCGGCTCTCAAACTTTTTGGGCTCCAGAGCCCTTTACATGCGTAAAAATTTATGCGGAGCTCCAGTGGTCCACTGATTGTATGTGTTGTACTTATCGATGTTTCCAGTTTGTCAACCTCATGGAGCCCCTGAAGATGTCTCACGGAGCCCCAGCACAGTTTGAGAAACACTGAACTAAGATATCTGTTCGCTAACGAGAGGAGCCTACATAACAAAATGGAGGAACTAGGACTACTGGGGAAGGAAGTGAAACCAGATAAAAGAATCATCGTGGGATAGTAGTCATGACTGAAGCACAGGTATTGAATGGTATGTGTTGTTCAGGATTGTATGTTAATGATGAGGTTGACTGTAAAGAAATGATAAGTGATGGGTTAGATAAAACAAAATCTGTTTTGATCAGGATCATGTTGGGAAAGAAAGGTAACAGAAAATCCCCTGAAACAGAGCTTATGGACTAATACAGATCCCAAAGATGCAAGTTGGGCATGGCTATAGAAGTCTTTAATATTTTAGTGAAATAAGTACTACTGGGAATTCTGTGGTTATGGGAGAATTTAATTTCCCAGGAATAGATAGGACGATGCATGCGACTATGGACCAGATATTCCTGTATATGATAGCTGACAAATTTCTTTACCAAACAGTCACCAAATCAAGAACAAGTTATGCCATTTTAGATTTAGTACTGGTAAGTAGCAAGGATCCGAGGACCTCACAGAAGAACTGGTTGTAGATGGCAACCTTGGTTTGAGTGCTCATGAGCTATTCAGGTTTACCCAAGTAGAAGATATCCAAAAATAGGTCTGAAATTAGGGTCCTTAATTTCAAACTTTTCATTTTAAAAAAGAGAATTTGAAAAGTACAATGGATTGGAGAACTTAAGGACAATGTGGAGGAGGCTTAGAATGATTATAAGCTAGAGCTGCAGAAAACATCTGATGCCTGCATCCCAAGCATTGGGTGAGAATCTTAGAAGAGGGCTGGACACCAAAATGGACAAGCAAGCATCTCAAGAAGGTGATTAAGAAAAAAGCCTACAAGGAATGGAAGATGGGAGGGAACATGAAGGAAAGCTAATTCTCAGAGATCAGAATGGGTAGGGATAAAGTGAGAACTGCCAAAAGCCAACCAGAGCTGGGTCTTGCAAAGGAAATTAAAACCAGTAGTAAAAGGTTCTAGAGCCATCTAAATAAAAACAAAACAAGGGAAGAAGTGGGACTTCAAAATACTGAAAATGGGATGGAGATTAAAAATAATTTAGGCCAGGGGTTCTCAACCTTTGTTTTGCTCACTTCAACACACCATAAAACTCCAAGACAGCTGGGGGTGGTGGTGGACTGGTGGGGCTTGAGCCAGCTTAAAACAGTGGGCTCCCTGGAGTCCACCCCCTGACTCCCTCAGGAGGCTACCCACCCTGCCTGGGCTATGGAGGGATGCAACCAAAAATTATAACTCAAAACAGGGACTTAGATCCTAAAAGTTGAAAAACCACTTAGAGAGCAGGGAGGAAATACTAAGGGCTGTATGTAGATGGGAGTAGCTAAGGGTGTGGGCAGAAAGCAGGCCTGCTCATGGGGGAAAGGGAGTAAATGGGGCAGCTGCCCCAGCACCTGGCAATTCAAAAAAGCCCAGGGCTCCAGGCCACCTCCACCGCTACTGGAGTGGCTAGGGTTGGACAGGCTTACATTTCAGTCCCCATTCCTAAAATTGTACTGTAATTTTTGTTGTCCAAAGGGGGCTGTGGTGCAATGAAATTTGAGAATCCATGATCTACACAGATGTTTCTCGAACCTGTTCTTAAAACTCTCCTATGATGGCCATTCCACTGTCTTTCTAGGTAGTATATATATATGCCTATGCTAAAATAATAAGCCACAATAACTCTGTGCACATACAAAAAGCAGATCAGTGGACAGGATCATTAGAATGGAACACAGTGTGAGCTCTACCATAGAGCAAATCAAGTCTAGGAAGTCAAATGTCTACTGTAATCACTTCAATGTGCTCAGAGTTTCATGTTATTTTCACCTTCATACCTGTAAAGCACCTAAATACATGGCCTGGTTTTCAAATGTTTTCAAATGTACTCAGACCTCTTCACTCACCTAAATTTCCACCTAGATTGTTAGGATATCAGCAAAGTATCTGTAGTGTCTGTAAGTATATCCCTCTTTTAGGAGCCTCCAGCCACATACTGAATATAATTTGTAGCAACAAAATTATGTTTCATACCTTTACACGTAGCAACTGAAAGCCTGTGCTGCCAAACAGAAACAATTTGCAATCGAGGTTAAACAAGCCCCAACTGTCAAACTTTACTCTGAAGCATTTACTCTCAGGATAAAGCAGCTGAGTAGGACTGTGGGGAATAGCTCAATTTAAGCTATCTAGGTACTGCCACTTTAGAAGACCAACAATATTTTATTGAGTAGTAATTCTGAAATCATTATTTCAGAACTATTATTAAGAATTAAGAATTATTTCAGAAAAAAATAATTTCCAAAAGAAATAAATTCAACAGTAATAGGGGAAAAGACTATTCCAGTTGTAAGCAGCAAAGTGGAATGATTTGATAAACTAAAGACCACCTGAAATAATAATGAGTTCCTTTCACTTGTGGGATTTGGTATGCTTGACATAGTAAAATTGAGTCTGAAAAGGCAAAAAGTTACCATTTTGTTCAACAATGTAACTAAATTGTACTCCCCGAATGAGGCTTGGTGAGTGATCACTGAACACAAACACAAAAGAGCTAACCCTGAAACCTATTTAATAGCCAACCGTGGATAATATTCTCCTCACCAGCATATGACTGCATCAGCAGTCAGTGGCCTGGGTCCAGTAAAGTACTGATGCAAGTGCTTAATTTCAAGCATGTTAAGAAGTCATAGGACTACTCATGTGCCTAAAGTTAAGCACACACTCACATGTTTCTCTGGATCAAGGCCAGGCGGCAGAGACATTTTATGGAAGACTTGATACTGAAGTTCTCAAATAAGTACAGCTAATATAAACCTAATGCCAGTATGAGAATGGCGGGCAAAGGCCTTTTGTTTGCATTGTACTAGTATAGAAATTACAATAAAAGACAAACTTTAGGAGAGTAGAATATGAAATACCAAATTTCTGGGGTTTTTTTAATTATCATTATAAACTCAGGAATTAAGCCAAATAATCCCCCTTAAAATATTGTATAATGTCTATAACTTCACAGTCCATTTCAAATTGTATTTTTCTACAAAGAAATGTGTATGTCAATGAGTTTCACAGGTTGCCATGCTGGGTTTTTTTTTATTTTGGATTAATGGCAAACATTTTTGTATAATCAGGGTAACTTGCTAGTACATTGCTGCTTCTGCAGATCATTTGTAATTTATGCAATTTGTTCCCTCTCATTTAATGGCAACATTTTTCATTCAAAGTTGTGCTTCTCTCAGCTGCAAAACTGAGAGTCATTCATTTAATATATGTAGATGGAAAACAGAAAGAAGGTCAGATGAATTGCAAAGCAGTACACTGTTCAAGGAAAAAGATATACTACACGTTTTCTAGGGAAAAAACACTTGGACCACAGAAAAAGACACTTTAAAAATATTATTTGGATCTACCATTAGGTCAAAACAAACAATCTCCTGAAAATACTCCTCTAGTGTATGTATTACACTAACCTGAGGGAAAAAATGCTATTGTCTTTCAAATAGTTGCATGGTCAATACCCATACTGTTTCTTTTAGCAATAATTTTGCTCTGTTAACAGCAACAAAACAACTGTTATGCCATACAAAATAAATTAAGGTTGCACAAATATAGCACTAAAAATCATGAAGTGCATATTCAACTTTAAAGCTCTTTATTTTGTGTGCATGCATTTGTATGGAAGTCATGGATAGCGGGGGCCAAATGGTCACTGCAGAACTCAGCAGCAATACATGCTGGCAAGCAGGATTAAGATTTAAACAACCTATATCTAAATAATACATAGTCAACAAATGGTCAACAGTTTGCAATGCAGATTCCATAGGCTTTTCATTTCCCTTATGCTGACATGGGGGGGAAATCAATTTTAATCTTATTTGGGACAATCACTAAAGTGCATTAAAAATAATAACATTGCATGATGTTCTCACCAATACTATGCTTTTTACTAAATTGTTAACAATTGTAATAGCATAAGGATGGATTGCCTACCCTTACCATGAAAAAAACTTGGGAGTCGAGGTGATGGAGGCTGACTGTTCCTTTCCATACCTCAATATTAGAACTATGTAAAACATAGAAATACCCCTTCAAGATTCGTTTCATTTCAAATCAGAAAGAAAACTGAAAATGTTTAACTCTACATGAAAGTTCCCCCTTTTTTTATTCTACATTTCCAAAATACTCTTCAATTAGTAAATGCTTACCCAATAATGAGGAACAAAATCAGTATAGTATTATGAGGGCAGATTCACATCTGAACACAAGCTACAGAAAGAAAACTCAGAACATTTTGTTGCAAATACAGGTAAACATATTTTAACTTATTCTTAGCTGAAAGTTCCAGCTTTGAATGACCCCAGGAAGACAACAAAACTGCAGCTACATAAAGTTCAGAAAACATTTTAGGAAACATTTCTTCAACAGTGTCCACATGAGTCTTTTATTTTCACCTCTTTTAAAACGGAACAAACTAAATTGTTATGGAAAATGATACAGGGGAAATCTCTCTTTATTTAGAACTGACTTCACCAGTGTCACTCAAATGATTTTGCATTGTAATGATGCAGAACAGGAAGAATGCTGTTACAAATCTAGATCTGTCATTTATTTCCCATGGAGCAAACTTTCAGGAATGCAGTGCCCTCACAATGATTAGTGACCTTTTGAAAAAAAAGTTATACAAGTTCCTTCTCTGGGAATTGGAGTGTGTGTGGGGGGGAGGGTGGAATTGGGGAGAGGCCATGGTTCTCTCTTGTTGGCACATGCAATTGAATACCAGAGTGACTAGAAAAATGTAAAAGCATAAAAACAGTTAGATAGAAAGCATAATGCTTCAAGTATTGAGAAGCTTCCATACTAAACTATTTTGAAGAGTTTCCTATAATAGTTTAAATTTGTAACAATGAGAAATTAAAATCTTGAACTAATGCTTAAATACAGTTTAAAAATCTCAGAGAGTTAGCAGTGCTAGTCTGTAACTAAAAGTTCATGCAAGGAGTAAAGAGCCTCTAAATTATAACTTTGTAAATCCAATAGTCCCTGTTTGCAGACTAACTGTGCATAAGGCTCCATTTTTGTCATAGGAGATTTGGATTCCGTTATGTTCATTTGTTCTTGTTTGCTTTGTTTTAATATGCATAACTTTTGACATTTTGAAATTGTGGCATTTGCATGTATACTAAATATTATGATAAACAAACTTCATTAAAGGCCAAAAGTAAAAACCTGGATTTAACTGGAGTGTACAAAGCTGGTGCTTAGCAACATCTTTGCAGTGATGAAGCCAATGACCAAACCAGTGCATTCTTCCTGGGAGTTTCAATTCACCAATGTGTTCTGAGGTTACTACTCAGCTGGACTCTGCTTCTGTGGCACTGTTTCTCCTTCCACCTCAGTACCTCATCTGCACTGAAGTGCCAAGGGAAACTGCTTCTGCAAAATATTGGAGAGAAAGCAAAGAACAGGGAGATGTATAAATGGGGAGTTATCACCTTTCATCACCTGAGGTAGTCACACACCTATTCTAATAGCTGTAGCTGCTGTTGCTGAAAACCCAAGTAATAAGGGTACAGAGGATGAAAGACTGAAGCACGAACAGTGAAGGATGTGCAACTTTTGCACGTCTGAGTTTCCCTGCCCCACTAATTAATCTCTAAGATTACGTCTACACTGCAAGTTTCTTTCAGACTAAGCTTTTCCGGAAGAGATCTTCTGGAAAAGCTTATTTTGAAATAGCATGTCTACACACAAAAAGCACAACAAGATAGCGATGTGCTCTTTTGAAAAATAGCGTCCATACTGATTGGATGCTATCTTGCATTTAAGGCCACCAGGAACCAGTTCAGGCAGGCATTAGGTCAGCAGTTGCTTCTGGATGATGCTACCTAAGGCTATCTGAGACGCATGCTTAAAAGGATCCCCCTGGGCAGCCGTTTCTCAGGTTCTTCTGCTTGCTTGCCTACCTCTCAGAGGGACAGCAAAGCATTTCCTCTGCATGCTCTGGTTGCCCTTCTTCAGGACACCAGAGCATTCCTTGCCATGGAGCTGGAGCTGCCTCTGGGCACGCGATAGCCCCACATTGTGATGCTGCAGTTTCTGCAGCAGTTTTTACAGGCTGCCTTCATGGCCCTGCATGAGCTCGACTCTGAGCTCATCATTGAGAACTTCTGCTTGTGTGTGGGAGCAAGGCCCTTGCAACTGCACCCCACAGTGGAGAGAACTGGACACCAGTTCTGACTGGTGGGACCGGCTGGTAATGGAGCAGTGGGAATACCAGCAGTAGCTCCAAAACTTCCACATGAGGAAGGAGACATTCATGGAGCTTTGTGCCTGGCTCTCCCCTTCCCTCCGATGACAGGACAACCAGATGTGACCCACCATCCCCCTGGAGAAGCGGGTCACCATCGCCGTCTGGAAGCTCTCCACACCGGATAGTTACCAGTCAATGAGCAACCAGTTTGGTGCAGGAAAGTCAACCATCAGGGCCCTCTTCATGGAGTTAAGTGGGGGGAAGGGTTGGAGGTACAGGGAGTGGGCTGGAGCGGGGAGGGGGGAGGGAAGCCCCATCCCCAGGGGGTTCTGCAGTCCTACCCTCACACAGCCCTGAAGGGAGGGTGGCTTCATAGGGTGTGGCTGCTGGGCTGTTGAGGGGGGAGGGCTTGGGGACCTCCCAAGGGCTCTGGCACCCCCTTTGATTCTCTGTTTTGTGTCTTTGTCTCTTCTGCAGGTAGTGAGGGCCATAAACACCATCCTGCTGCACAGGGTCATCCGCCTGGGAGACCTGGAGCCCATCGAGGCCGGATTTGCTGCGGGTGGGGGGGGGCTATAGATAGAACCCACATCCCCATACGGGCTGTGTGGTATAAAAATCGGAGGGATGCTTTTTGATGGTCCTGCAGGTCCTGGTTGACCACCACGGACTGTTCATAGACATTTTCATCAGCTGGTCGGGGAAGGTGCACAACACCCACATCTTCCACAACTACAGCCTCTATTACAAGCTAGAGACTGACACATTCTTCTCCAAGTACAACATCAGGGTCAGGATGTTGAGATGCCTTTGTGCATCGTGGGGAACGCAGCCTACCTCCTAATGCTATGGCTGATGAAGCCCTACACCTGCCCCCTGGACCCAAGCAAGGACCAGTTCAATTGCCACTTGGGAAGGGCCCGCATCCAGGCCAAATGTTCCTTTGGGCCTCCTGACACGCCTTGATGTTGGGGAGCACAACATCCCCCAGGTGATCTCTGCATGTTGTGGTTCTCCACAGCATCATGGAGAGGAAGGGGGAGGCCTTCCTTCCTGGATGGGGGGTTGAGGCTGGCTGGGAGGGATGGGCCTTTGAGCAGCTGTGCACAGCTGCCATCCACCAGGCCCATCAGGTGCGCAACTGGGAGGCCCTGAGGGAGAGTTTCTCTGAAAGACCCCAGTAACTCTCCCCAGGGCCTTCTCACTAGGGCCTTGTATCTTGTCCCTCTCTGTCTTTCCCACAACAATCCCTCCCTTCCCCCCTACAATCTTCCTTCCCTGCAGACCCAGTAAACACACATTTTATTTTGAAAAAAAGGACTAGTTGGTTATTTATTTGGGATACAAGTAACTGAGGAAGAAGAGGGGTGAAAATTGGGATATGGGGGGGCTGAGAACGTTGGTGGGGGGAGGGGAGGCTCAGATCTGGGGCTGAGATTGGCACATGGCTCGGACGCTTGTTCCACCAAGTGTCCAGGGACCTCGGTGACCTGGGAGGGCGGGGGGTCCTGGGAGAACAGAGGGATAGGCAGAAGGGGGGGCTGGAGTGGGGTCAGGCATGGGAGGAGGGTCAGGGGCTGGCATGTGAAGGAGGGCGGGTACTGGAGCAGGGACTGGGTAGCTCATCATCTCTCGAACGGTCGCACACATGTTGCGGCCTTGTTGCAGAAGCTCGGTCCACATCTGGGCCCGCCGCTGCATGTTGTCCCAGACTTTCTAGGCCAGCATCTCCTGCATGTCCTGAAGGATGGACACATGCTCCCTCATGAGGTCCTTCTGGACCCTCCGACGCCTGAGGCTCCCATGGGATCGCGCGGCTGTCTCCTCCCTTCTTCCCCCATCCCATGGACAAGTAGGCAAGGGAAATGGCTAGCCACACTGGGATCCCATGGGTGGAAGAGGGGCCTTTAGCTGCCTGAGCTTCCATAGGGGTCGCACATACACCTGCGCCTGGCAGTGCTGTCCCCAGGAGTGGGTGGTGCCTCAAGTGTGTAGGCATGCCCGTGCGCCATGTGCGACACTCCAGAGTCTGTGTGAGGGCATGCATATGCCCTTTTCCCCAGCCTCCTTCCAGTGGTGGCTGGTGGTGGGAGGTCGCCCCTCCCCAAGGGGTCAGAAGTGTGGGTGGCCTCCCCAGAGCCTGTGACCAGGAGCCCAGGGGTGCTTTGGTGCTGCCTCCTGGGGCTGCATGGTGCAGACTGGCACTGCACATGCATCCACATGCATGGACTGCAGGGCAATGGCCAGGAGGAGAAGACCGAGTGACGATTCACCCCAGCCCCTCAGTGCCTGCCACCCCCACCCTGTGTGTGTGAACAACTAAGAGCACTCACCTGATGATCCCTCCCCAGTCTTAGAGGATGCCTGGGAGACATCCAGGCCCTGGAGTACCGGCTCCAAAGTCAGCAGAGTGACAATGCTAGCCATTTCCTCCTCCTCCTCCTCATGGGCTGGGACCCCTGGGTGGGTGACGATGGACGTTTCCAGCCCCGAGTCCACCGCCAAGGGTATGGAGGGGCTGCATTGTGCCCCAGAATGTGGTGCAGTTCATCATAATAGGGGCAGGAGTCGAGTTCTGCCCTGGAGCATCAGATGCACTCCCTCGCCCTGGCATAGGCCTGCCACAGCTCTTGAACTTTGCTGTAGACCTGCTCCAGGCTCCTGTTGTGGCCCTTCGTGGCCAGGCTGTCAGCCATCCAGCCATATATATTGGTGTTACACCGTCTGGAGTGGAAATCCTGGAGGTTCTCCTTGTCACTCTATACCTCCAGGAGGGCCCCAGACCAGGGAGGCGCACGCCTTTTGCGGCCCCTGGCAGATTCCTGGGAGCCATCTGCATGCTCCCTGGGAGAGGCAGGAGGTTTGGGGGGGGGAGGGGTTGTGGCTGCGACATGCTGCCCAGACATGTGGCACTGTGAGCTGTGCTGATGATGGAAGCTCACAGGGCCTGCTTCCTGCCAGAAGCCCAGTCCTCTGTGTCTTCAGCTTTAAGAGCGGCTGAGAAACAGGAACTATAGAGTTGTGATGAGTGTGGATGAAGTGGCCAACAGGGCACCTGTGTTATTTCCTGGTGGCCTCTTTTTTTGAAATAACTCCCTATTCTGCGTCCACATAAACCTTTTTCAGAAAAAGCTTTTTCAGAAAAAGGCTTATTCCTCATAGAATGAGGTTTACTGCCATCAGAAAAAGCCATCCGCTATTTTGACTTTCTGTCAAAATAATGGAAATGCAGTGTGGATGCTAGTATTGTTTTCCAGAATACTGGCCATTATTCCGAAAAAACAGTATGGCGTAGACACACTCTTAGATTCATAGTATTGGTATCCTGCTTCCTCCCAACTCCCAAAACAATTCTACTTGCAATCTTTCAGCTTGTTCCACAGGGAAGATAAGTGATCCTGTCATATGATATTAATATTGTTTACAATTTAATAAAAATCTATTTTGTATTAACACCATGCAGTAAGCACATTGCTATATTTAATATATTTTAATGTTTAGTATTTGAGTACTTTGATTTATTAAACATATCTCTATCTTAGTGTTTCTAGGAGATAAATGTTTCTTAGGGGTATTTACGATACATAGCAAGATCATTGAAAAGGGTGGTGTTCTCTTTGTTTTTCTCCTCCCTGCTCTGCCTGGGCTTTTTTTTTTTATCTATATCTACCTATAGTTTAAATATTAGTTTTGTTATGGTGCAGAGTAGCATGTTGCTTACTTCCAACCTTGAATGCAAAGGGCATGTCACTCCAAAAACTAAGCCTTTTGCATGTATTCATATGCATGTATTCATTCTGAAGTGAAGGACAGAGGGGAATGAAAATGCTTTTGCAGCTTTCCCTAAAGTTGTCTAGATTGGATTAATATACTCTCCTTGGAAGCTTGTTCCACAGTGAAACTCCCTTAAGCTGAAAAGGTTTTATCTGAATTGTCAAGATGGATGTCAAAATCACCAAGAACAATGAGGATCCTAACAGCAGACAAATTAATCCTTTAAAAAAGTTTCCAGTATTCTCATCAGGAAGTCTACAGACCATTAGGGCTTTGGCTTTCCTCTGTCCTTCACTTCAAAGACTGTATGAACACATGCAAAGGGCTTAGTTTTTGGATTGACATGCCCTTGCACTCAAGTTTGGA
This sequence comes from Rafetus swinhoei, assembly GCA_019425775.1. Lineage (NCBI taxonomy): Eukaryota > Metazoa > Chordata > Testudines > Trionychidae > Rafetus > Rafetus swinhoei. The sequence goes on along the minus strand of CM033437.1, from coordinate 178,855,681 downwards.
AGTAAGCAACATGCTACTCTGCCTCTTCTTCTTATGTATTTGACTTGTCCTCATTCAAAATTAGCACACTGAGGGCATTGGTTTTGTTGACTGCTGTCCTAGTATTCATCTGACCTTGTCAGTCTCTACATGCTGCTTGTTAGTGTCTTGGATGTGATATTGGTTAGGCTTAGCATGCCAGATCAGATAGCTATAATTATGGTGTCATCTTTTTAGGAAGCATCTTTTCCCTTCCAACTGGGATTTTTGGGATGGAGGCAGGGGATGTTGTATTTAAATCCAGGATGATTAATTTCTTCTCCAAATTCCCAGGGTGCAGAAGTTGCTTTCTTTGTATTTAGGAGTAAGTGGACAAGGTGCTCTGTGAGATGCCAGACCTGCCATAGAAGAACCCAACTCCTTTTTTGAAATAGTTAAATTGCTAATGTAGAGGAGCATGTACACATATGTAGCAGGATAGATCAGAGCTCAGAGCTCTTTCAATTAAGAGGAAGAAGAGCAGACTCTGCTGTAACTGTGCTGTTGGAGATTTCTGAGATAAAATGCCTTTAATTAAATTCAACAAATAACCGATAGCATGCACAGAAATTACCAACATTGATCAAGTTACATTGACTGATGTTTGCAGTCACTGATTGAGATCAATGTTTGATTAAATATTTATGTTGTAAGTTGTAGGCTGTATTGGGCATCTTAAAAGTAAAATCAATTAATTAACTATATTAATGAGGCCACACCATTATTAACAGTCTGAATACAGTTACTCTGAGACTAGAATAAAGCAGCAAAATATTTAACTAACCCTTAGATAGCAATTAAGGGATTGCTTTTCAAAAAAGAAGCGTGCCCCATTTACTAGCAGATTCCATCCTCATGATCTTTAGTTGAGTATATTTTGAATAAAAGTACATTCTCGTCATTGATTAATTTTATCCGTGGAGTTTTAGAAACTACTTGAGATATGCATTTCCACGTTCTCAACATGTAAATTAGCATACAATGTATGTTTATGTGGATACATCTACACTGCATAGAAAAACGGATGGGACTGAGTCTCAGAACCCTGATCAGTTGACTCAAGCTCAAAGGGCTTGCACAGTAGGGCTAAGAAGAGTAGTGCAGGCATTCCTGCTTAGACTGGAGCCCAAGCTCTTCAACTCAGTGCTGTGCACTTGGGCATGGTTGCAGTCTACACATACCTGACGTGCAATTCTCTCAGAAAAACATGCTTTTTTTCCTTTACTTGACTGCCCCATACATTCTCCACTTCCTCAATATGGTGCTGTATTGTGGGGACTAAAATGTAACAGATTTTCCTTCTCTTTCTCTGATAGGCATGATTCATTTTTAGTAAATAATGAAAAAGAAAATAATTTGGCTCTCCAACTAATGTAATAAGGATGGCTTATATACTTCAAATCAGCTCCACATTGAGCCTTGATTTTTACCTCTGATGGAAAGATCTATACTACCAAGTTTTGTCAGCATAGCAATTTTGTTCAAAGATGTAACAAAACCCATAGACACCAGTTGACACAGGTTTACCAGAAACCCCCTGACAGTAAATGCAACTATACCCACAGAAGAACACTTTAGAAAAACTCCTTCTGACAGCATACACTGCATCTACATTGGAGGTTCAGAATAGCTATACCAGAAAAGCATTTATAGTGTAGACAAGGTCTGAGCGGTTCATGTTACACCTCAAGGTGGGGCATGCAAAGTAATTTATTATAGTAATTTATTATATGATACCTATTCCCCGAGGTACATAAAAAACTAATTTGTATCACCTACCATCAGTCCTATCAGGCTTTATGATAGCTGAGGGATAGGACAATTTCAGTAAAGCCCTAATGGTGGTGACAGAGAAAAGTACTGGCATAAGAACGGATGCAAGGGTTCTCTGGCACCAGGGATTCCCTGGTGACAATCCTCCTGTGGACAACTACACCATCTTTGTAGGGCTGCTTCACATTGGTAAAGAAGCACAGAGAGATCCAGGACAACATACTTAGCCTTCTAAATACATATTGGTGAATTTTTTTTCCTCACTCACCCCTGTCATTTTAGCAAATACTACTGTTTTCTTCTTTAACAAACTGAGGATTTTATTTGCTCTGTCAGACTAACAACAGTGGTAATAACAATGACATCTAGGCACCTTAAACTACTTTTAAAACAAAACTAAGAACTTCTGATGGTTCATGTGAAATCAGATCTCCATTGTTTGCACAGATACACCAGGGCTGGCCTTACCATGAGGTGAACTGAGGCGGCCGCCTCAGGTGCCAGACTATTGGGGGGCGCCACTAGGACCCACAGTGTAGAAAATTATGTCTGCTGCTGGTGCATATGTATTCTCTCTGCAGTACCATGAGAGGAATAGAACGGGAAGAAGGCAGAATTGAGACCTTTCAAAGTTTTGGCCCAAACGAGGAGGCATGGGGTGTCATTTGAGCTCCCCGCCTCAGGTGCCAAAATGTTGTGGGTGTTGTAGGCAACACCCTTGCTTTAATGGTAGTTAGTAAATAAAATACAATGAATTAGCCAGGTTGAGTAGAAACCTGTCTGAATGTTTTATCCTCCCAAGTTGTTTTACCAGTGCAGTAAATTTAATTTTTGTTCCTGCTTTCTTTTCCAATTTCCCCCTCACTCCCCAACACAAACACACATGACAGCTACACACTTGTAAAGTGCCAAGATTCCAGGCAAAGTAACTTTGGAACCTCCAGACATGGAATCTCAGCTTGTGTCAGTCTAACATGACATGTTAACATTGAGGATAGATTTACAAGTGAAGACTGGTTTAGTATGTGACATTATTCATGAAGTTCTTTGTAGTGCTGGCCAGTAAAGCATTAGTCCTCAGCCAAAAGTTAAGCCACAACCCTATATCTGTGTCCTTTAAAGCTCTGTTCTTGGAGTAATTTCATTACTAAACAGCAAGAGTCATTTTATAACATATGTATGTTATATGTAAAAATGTATAATTAATTGTTTTTATCAGAAATATATTATGAAATTTATCTTTGGATATACTACTATAACTAGGGTTTATAACAGATTTCACAAGGCCATGACAATTAACCTTGGTGACTCGTTTCTGTCTTCAGTGACCCTGTTCACAATATTAGTACATCCAAAAGCAGAGCTATCAAATTATTCCTGCCACCAAACTATGCCTCTTTTTTCCCTCTCTGTGAGTTGTTTGCAAACCAATTCCAATTTGTACAATGCACAAGATGAACAAATGTCCATCTCTGGGTTGTTTACAAACTATTTTATTTCTACTAATTATGGGTTTGATTGGTCACCTAGCTTACATTTGCACTCCTTCATTAGATGACAATATTTTTTAAAACAAACAGCGAATTAAAAATAATAAACATAGATTTTCAATATTGTCTTCTGTTAACTGTCAAGATATATAAACATTTACATATCCTACATCTCACACAAGTAATAGGACAACACCAATGTAAATTGACTCACTTCTTTTACTTCCAGATTGCTCATGAAATTACTTAACCAGTACTACCCAACTTCCTTGGCTCCTGGAAAGACTTACACTAAAAGTTTACAACCTAAATCATCCCATTGATTCCATCAATACAGTATGTAGAAGTTAGCATCAGTGAAAGTCTTTGCAGAATAAAAGCCAAAAAGCTAGCATCCTCCAGTTATATTTTCTCCTCGTTTCTGAGATTATTTTGGTTTCTCCAAAACATTAACATGGTTTTCCCATAGTATTTATACAGCTCAGCCCCAGAGAAAAAAGATTTGCAATATTCATCATCCACAAAACTCTAAAGGTCTTCCTTTCTCCTATATTTGGAAAAAGAACAGTTATGCCAACATACAATCTAAATCGACATGATTTATTATGGTTCCTTTTGAAATGAGTGTCTGTCTACTTGATTTTCATGGTTAGGTGCCCCTTTCTATTTGCAAATATGGGTTTTGTGGGTGTAAAGGGGAATGGAGGTAGAATCTGCCTGCACATGTTCAAAGGATGGATTGAGGCCAGCTGAAAAATTTGTCTCATGGTCTAGTTTTCATAAATATAAATGGCTTTTTTAAGCTTCTTTTCTCTAATGAATAACAATATAATAAAAAAAATACAAAAACACACACATTTTGGAAATAAGGAAGTTAAATACTCAGGATATTATTTGAAGAGAAATAAAATGTTTGTCTTGAAACCTTGTTTGTTGAAGTGCTGTATCGAGGAAAAGAGAAAATAACACAGAGAGAATACAAGTAACCCAAATTGTTGGAAAAAAATAAAATTTAAAAAATCTTAACTCAGATTAATAGTGAGCAGAACAGTCTGCATATAATTAAAACTTTATTCATAAAAAAAGTAAAAATGAACGTCAAGTCAAGTGAGTTAGGAGTATAATACATTTTTGTAGTAACAACCCCTCCCACTGTTCCCCTAGCATGACATAATGTATTTAAAACAATTCATTGATTTCCCAATGGAAGAACATATAGATAAACCACCATGAAGGTGAAAAATGTACTATGAAATTAAAGACCAAAGGTGAGATTTGGACAGTACAGAGAAGAGAGATTTGTGGCAGCTTTATACAGTCATAATCTTAGGGGATGGAGACCCTCATACCTAACTTTAACAGCCCTAAGGGCTCATCCAAATAATAGCAGCCCCTTTGGCCTGCTCTACAGGCCTCTACAGGATGAAGTCCCCTGTCCCAGTTGCAGCACTGCCTCTGGTAAGACAGCATGACTGCTATCTCCTGCAATTCCTGCTCTAGGGGAATCCTACCCTGTCTAGATAAGGGTCCATTAGGGCCTGTTTTATGTAGTGTAGAAGCAGAGGGGTGGATTTTACGCCTAAATTGTAAGGATAGTCAGCCTAGACAGAGTGTACCTGAGGCATACATCTGTAGCCTACTAATTCACACTCTGTGGTGCTTATTATTCCAATGGTTAAGTAACAATCTATCACACATCTAAGTGATCTGTGTAAATATGCTGAAAAATGCTGGGTGAAAAAAATGTCTGTACTTTCTCTCTCCTCTTGTGTTACCATGGCAGATTAAGGATTTACCAGACATTTGTTCAAAATCACTATATAAGTCAAATGCAAGTACAATGATGGCACACAGAAAGGATCCATTTTGGCATACTGGGCCAGATCCTCAATTATTGTAACTCAACACAGCACTATTCATGTCAGTAAAGCTATACTGATTTATATCAAATCAGCATGGCTCAGCATGCTTGGAATTAAGTAACCCACTATTACTGCTGATGGAGTATAGCAAATAATTCCTCATTCATTCCAATGAAAATTTGTTTTAGCATGGCCCCATCAACCCCTTGAAACTATCTTGCTTTGATTCTTCTGTCAGATATTATTTCACCTACAGAAGAATGCTCCTGCCCCTTGGGCTAAATCTCTGTTGTTCCTAATAGGTGACATCAACTTCGCTGCTCAACAATTTGAAGGTATTTACTTCTGTGAACATAATCTTATTGTTCAGTTGAATAGAGGGAAATAGATTTTTTGTGATTCTTTTCCCCCAGTATATAACACTGTTTAGGCAGCCTACCAAGAAAATAACTCACTTGGAAAATAAGTAGAGCACAGAAATATCAGAGCTTTTAAAGTTACCTTACAACAGGTAACTTAGTACTTTCTCTCTCTCTTTCTCTCTCACATACACACACACACTGCACCTTAAACCTTCTGACCTGCCTGATTCCCATTAATCCAGCTCTTTCCTTTTTTTCTAGCACAACCCCATACTCAGATTCAAACAACTCCCATTAAAACAAAACTATCAACTTGCAGACAAATATTTACTTCTTTCCTACAGATATGGAACGTTGCTCTACATAATACATGAGCATAAAGCTCAGGATTGGCAATGTTCATCTCTGTAGGAATGTTCATCTCTGTACGAACAACAGGTTTACAATTTATGATATGCAGCAGAGCCAGAAACAAGAAAGTTATATCTTCAGAATGGTGCAGGCTCAGGTCTTTCCATTGAGAGGGAGAACACTTGCTTGTAATTTCTCTTGCTTTTAGCAGTATACATTTGAAAGAATAGTATTAATAAGCCTGCATTTTCAAGCAGAGGGATACAAAAATAGTCATAATAAAAAATAAAATATTCTAATATTTATAAATGCGTATCCCATGAAGAATGACCTACAAAACTCATTTGTCTCCCATGAAAAATGCAGATATCTAAAACTTTTGCTAATAAAACCTTTATTGCACACCAAGACATTAATTGTTTTAACTGCTAATATATAATAGTGCAAACTGGGATGTTGAAGAATTTGTATATGTTACTCTACCATTAATGTGCGTTCATCCACATTTCACAGCTTAAAAGTCTCAGACAGGTAGTTGTGTTAGTTCATAACTTTAAAAACAGCTAGTAGTACCGTAGCACCTTCCAGACTAACAAAAATATATCCGTATAGTATCATGAGTTTTCATGGGCAAAACCCACTTCCTCAAATGGGCAGAGAGAAGTGGGGTTTGCCCACTTCCTCAAATGGGCAGAGAGAAGTGGGGTTTGCCCACGAAAGCTCATGATACTATATATATATATATATATATATATACACATACATATATATATATATTAGTTTGTCTTGTGTGTGTGTGTATATATATATATATTTATTTTAGTTGGTCTTGAAGGTGCTACAGGACTACTTGTTCATTTCATAGTTTAAATATAAATAAATACTTGCAGATGTACCTGGGGTTGCTTGGTTCCTTAATTCATTTTAGGGGGGTTTGGAGGTGTGCAGGAGCTCAGGCTCAGGGCAGCAGGTTGAGGGGTGCAGGAGTGAGGGCAAGGAGCAGGGGTTCAGGGAAGGGGGTTGGGTCTGAGGGGGGCTCTGGGAAAGACTCAAGGCACGGGATGAGAGACTCAGGGGAGGGAGGAAGGGTGCAGGAGTCAGGGCAGGGGTGGAAGGGCTCAGGACAAGGGGTGGTGGGTGTGGGGGGGCTCAGGTAAGGGGGCCAGGAGGTGTGGAGGGGCTCAGGGCTGGGGGTTGGGAGCTCAGGGAGGCTGTTATGCATAGCAAAAGGATTATTATCATGGGCTAGATGATTACATCACAGCCTGCTCCTGGTGTAAGAGGTACCTAGGTTTGGCAGCATGTGATTTTTTTTTTTCTGTGTGTGCAGTTTTGACAATTATTAATTTTTATTTTTAATTATTTTTATTTTTACATATGTGGGAAACTAGGGGGTAGGATTGGGATGAGGGTTGTGGCAGCATTGACAGCAAGACTGTAGGGGTTCCCAGCAATGACAGCGGGTCAAGAGGGTGCTGCAGCCCTGACTTAGTGGAGCACAGGACTACAAGGAGGTAAATGAGGGTCCTGCTGAAAAGTTCCTTCTTAGGGACCGCTTCCACTCTGGTGAGGGAGTGCTCTGGGCCATGACTGAAGAGTTGCAAAGGGCTGCTGACCCTGCAGCAGCAAGATTCAGGGAAGGTCGTGGTCCTGCTGGGGCAGCACAGAAACCCTTGGTCCAGGACTCCATGGACAAGTCCCTGGCTGTGAGGAAAGTCATCCCACTGCTGGATGGCTCTGCCCGTATGCAGAGGACATTGAAGAAGCAAGGTGGTCTACCGTATGGCTTGGGCCTTATCCTCTGACTGTTCCTTTCAATGGCTCTCACCACCCCCACTGTACAAATTGTTCCAGCGCCCCTGTGGTGGTGCAAGGAGCCCTACACATCTCTGCTGTCACATTCCTACTCGCTCCCTCCCATGACAGTGGAGTTGCAGATGAATCCCTTAACTGCCGTGGAGCCAGTGACACCCAATCCCTGCAGGTTCAAGGCGAAGTGGGGGGCTGTGCTTTGGGCTGTTACTGATGGCTTTTTTTTTTCCAATTTCAATGTGTCATCTGAAATCAACATTTACTGACACGTATCAATATAAATTGAATGCTGCCAAGCGCAGACGTACCAACAGCTGGCACATAGCAGGGAACAAATTGAGGTTCTGAGAGGAACTGCATTTCCCCCTTAGCTCCGAGAAAAAATTAATGTGCTAACAGACTGGACCAGTAGGAGTTTATGCTCCCCTCCTCTCTGCCTCAGTTGCACTAGTAATTGTTTTGGGGAGGTGGAATTTGTGCTTATTCATTTTCCCTCCCCACCCTCTCCCAAACCACCTGCACAGAGGAGATAGTCGAGATCCTACAGAGACTGTTCTCTCACCCATATTGTAAGCCTCAGGGTCTGCAGTCCACAAAGGGGGGTAAGCCAAACAACAATCATACCTTATATTTCTGGGTTTGTATATAATCACACTGAATTTGCAAATTAGTAAGTGAACAAACAAGCAAGGTCCCTGAATCACAGAATGTGCTTTGTTCATTTGCTCAGTGTATGTTAATTTTAATTATTTATGTTACTTCATCGACTACTAGTAAATGCACTGAAATTTTGTAAAGCAATAAGGTTTTAGTGATGAGATCTCACTACAGCACTGCCTTCTTGAATCTTTGATGAGAAATGGAGAAATATTGTGTGTGAGAATTAGTCTGATTCTATTGCATTATTAACTGGTATGTTAGATTAATATTCAACATAAAGTCAGGCTGAAATATTTTTGACTTTACACTTTTCAGTGAAACTTCTCCAAACATATAAAATCATAGCCCACATTCAGTTATTTTAAATCAATGTACACTGGACATCTCCATCCAAAAAAAAACCCTTTTCAAAATATTAATTATTGATGCTTTCTATATGGTTATATGAAGAATTTTACAATTGCTAACTGAAAAAGTGCACCATTTTTACAAACCATGAGTAAAATTGCACAGAAAGTAAATCTATATTCTAGTGCGTTTCATCTAAGGGAGCAGAGGTATGCTGACCAACACAGAAACAATGTGAAGAGTCACTGAAGCATGAATATTTCCATATTTGCTCCACTTTATTCATTGCAATACGTTTGGGTCAGATTCTTGGTATACATATTATTAAGAAGCTAAAATACAGTGGTTGGAAAAAATGTGTCCCTTTAAATCTTTCTTCTAACAGTCACTTATTTCATTGCACAATGTCAAAGGCACACACAATGTCCATAGACTAGGTTGTGTCATTGAATTTTCTGTGAACTGCTCACAGCTGAAAAATTTTTCTCTATCCACATCTCTTTTAAAGTAGTAATTCCCTTTATGCCATTGCAAACTTAAAGCTGTACCTGTTCAGTATTTAAAGTTATGAATGCTCACTATGAACACCTGTCAAAGTTAATACCCATCTGTTTTCTTGAGAAATTCAAATCTTAATAACATAGAATTAACAGATGGAAAGTGTTGTGACCTGAACTCTAAACAGGTATACTGTACCCTTAGAGTCACCATAAAAAGTGAAATTATTCTTGATCATTCACATTTTCTGCTGTTCTGTGCCATCAATCTAGATTGATGGCCCATCAGTGCTGGATTCAGATGACTCAGTCTTAGATATTGCCCATACTCAATGAATAGATAATTTTTCAGTTGAAATTGCTACAGTAGAAAAATTAAAATATATATAATTCTGGCCAATTCCCAACTTAATCTAACTGTAAAGGAAGCATGGGAGGAAGGACTATCTCTGGATGGGTGGATACAAATAAGTCAGTCTTAAACTGTGTAGTGGCAGGGTCCAAATTCCATTACCCACAGCACATAAAAGGAAGTTCAGAATGAGAAATGGTAAGAAAAAGACATTAAGCAACTCAAAAAAGTCTGGTTAGTTTCTACAGTATTTCCAATTGAGTTCTCATCAGCTTTGAGAGCATTCTCAGGAAAACTACACAGGAAAGCATGGGCACTCCTGTAACAGGAGATAAATTATCTAAGAATATTTGGACATCTGTAAGATACTCCCTTATTTCATCTGCTGTCCATGTGATGCATAAAATGGGGATACGGTGTCCACTGGATGGATGGGTGGGGAGGAGCATTGGTTGTAGAGGCCTGTGTTCCTTATCCTGGGCACACAATAAACCTTAATTGGTGATGGTCAAGGAGATTCTTGGCAGGATTAGATGGTGTTGAGAGATGTTGATGGTTATAAGGTGTTCATCAGTCTCAGTGGTCAGATATGGGATCTCTTCTTCAGTGCGGAGGGTCTTGGCTGATAGATAGGGACACACTTCTGTGCATACTATTTAATACACATTCATTGGACTAGATTCTGTGCTACAACTCAGGGAGGAAAGAAGGAAAAGAGGATTGTCCTGATTTACCTGACACAGATGCTGGTACAGATCCTACCATGTGTCAGAGAGCCCTTTTGAATTGATCTAAATTATGACAGCCTCCCCACAGCTTTTTAATGCTGTTTCACAACCTTATATGTCCGTATTACTCCATACTATGAAAACTTCCCATCTTTCCCTTGAAAGGCCCCTAGAGCTCCTCCATATTGGGGATTATGAGGAGAAAACACACCATAGGACAGTTGTGACACCTTTAGGCCCCGGTGGCATGCTGAATGTAAGATTTTGAGGCAAATTCTTCAACCCCACTTAAACCAATGGTAGCTTGCAGAGTCAGTCAAGAATTTGTCCTTTTGCCTACATGACCAAGGCCCAAAAGGAAATCCTGAAGTTAATTAAATTCAGCATAATTTGATGAAAGGCTGGGAAGCTAGTGTGGCTTGTCCAGTTGAATGTAGTTTGAGATTTTGAAGAACTTCACTCCAAAGCAGGATTAATTCACTTGTGTTCTAAATTGGGGTTTTCAAATGGGGTTCATATTGGTAAACTTGATATCTGAAAAGACTAATCTCAGCATTTCTACTTGACATTATCATATTCTTCTCCACAGTAATGTTGGAGTCCCCAAGACCATTCTCAGTTATTTTAGTGTCCATGTAGACACTTTCTAGATAGTTAAAGATCTCATGGCCACCGTGATAATTAAATGTTTACTCTAGGCTACTTCTGGTTCACTAGATATAGTTGTTCACACAAAGGACCTCAGTTTTGTATGGAAGTAATTCTCTTATCATAAACACTGAAGTGTCTGGTTTTTTTATAAGTTAGGGTGCTGTCATGAGTGGAACACAGGCAGTCTGAACTAGTGGTCAGAGGAGAAATTAGGGGTCAGGCTGGGACAGATACCAGCTTAAAGTCTGAGAGAGGACAAAAGGAGAGTGAAGCATGCTCAGGTTACCAGGAGACTAGAGTCAGGCAATAGAAGTCGCTAATGTGAGGAAAGCAGTCCTAAGCAGGGAGAACCCAGATGTATGGACAACTTCCTGTTCCTGTGCTTGATTTAGATAGGATCTAGATGCCAATGAGGCCCCCCAAGATTCCACCAGTTTGACTATAGGACTAGAGTCCTCTGTAAGTTCACCTTGTATACAGGCAGCTGTTGGCAAGTGATTGGGTGGCATATTTGGAATTGCCTCATTCCGAAGAGCCCAGTGGACTAGGTAGGGATCCAGACCTATGCTCCTTGATGTTGCATGTCTTCCTCCTAGAATGAACTATGAATGTGATGATATCATCACTATTATTTCTCTTTGAAGTTTGCAGTAAACTACTTATTAATGGCTGAAGATGTGTAATTGTTTTATGTTAATCCATGTAGCTAATTACCAGGGATGCTTAGGAAATAGGAGGTTACTTCAAAGACACTGTTCAGTACCATAAGAACACCTGCTGTTAAGATGCTGACAATAGCCTGCCAGGGGGTCTATGAAAACTCTTGGGTTCTGATCCTTTCATCTCTGATCTCCTTAAGCTTCATCAGGGGAAGTTTGAGTCCCAAGACTGAGGTCTCCAGTTCCATTCTGGATCACCCTGATATTGAACACTAGACTATAACCTAATGAACTGATTCTGGAAAGGACTTGTTGCTGCTCTAAAGCTATCTCTACTACAAACCTGACCTAAGAACTCTATTCATGTCTGTATGTATACATAATTTTAATCAATATGCTCTCGTGCCCTCTTTTCCTTTTTAATAAATCTTAGTTTAGTTACTAAGAATTGGCTGTAAGTGTGGATTTGTGTAAGAGCTGAGCTATTCATTAACCTGGTGGGTAATGTGTCTGCTTTTTTGGGGACTGGTAGAACTTTTTCTATGCAGAAGAAGATTTTCAGTAATCCTCATCATATCTGACTTGGCTGTCTGGGTTGCAGGTCAAGGCTGGGTTGCTTTCAGGGAACTGTATTTAAGGCTTAGAGGTAATCAGTAAGTTATTGTAGAAGCTGTTTTGTCGCTGGCTTGGTGAATCTAAGTATTAGAATTACCATCAGTTCTGAGGCTTGTCTGCCCCATCCTTTGCAGTTTGCTTAACTAAGCAATTTCAGGGTGGCTGCCCAGAACCCTGGTCACAAACTCTGCCTTCAGAATTCCTTATAGAACAAATTCTGGTTTTCACTCAGCTCTCATTACAGGCCTCATGGGTCTGGTTCAGAGGAAGGAGGAGAAGGAATGAGAAACAGAAATGTAGATCTTCAATCAGATGGGCTCGAAGAAGACGGGTGGCTGATTGGAGTATTTCATAAATGAGAGTTGACTTAAGGGGTATGCATGAATTTCTTTCAGGTAATTAATGGTGCAGATAAGTACAATTTAGATAATCTCCAACTGTATAGCTTCTGTAACTGTATAGATCCTTTTCTAATATGTAGTATACATATTGCAAACCAACACACATTTTCAGTGGTAATTTCGAAATTAGCCATTTAATTTTGTACAGTTTATATGCATGCTAAATTCCACCATGTACATTATCTATTGGACTTGTGGTCTATGCCTACCATTAACACCACTTAACAGTTGTTAAATAGTATAATCACCTGTTATCTTGATGTAGCCTCAATTCCAATGTTAATTGCTTTCAACATGCTGCTCGTAAACCATCCCAAGACTAGGCACTGTATGCTTCACTTGGAAGGAAGCTGAAATGAAATGGTCTATGTTGTATTGCAGCAGAAAATGCAATTTAATGAAAAAGCTGAATACACAGCAGCATTTTGAATTGAATAGTGATGTGCCCTCATTTTGTGACATTTTAATACTCAAAAAGCAGGTTTTGGCTGACTGTTGAGAGGACAGTTTAAAAACTGAACACTTTTTTCACTGACCACATTGTCTTAATGGCTCTGTTCTTCATGGCATAATACAGAATGTTGTCATGCTTCAAATGAACAACACATAAACTTTTATGTACCATAAGTATCTGCACTGCAAGGATACTTCAGAAAGCACTTTTCTTACTAAACATATTTTACTGGATTTAGAAATAAATATCTTTTTATCTTTTGGTAATTTTCTTCTTTTAAAACTTGTACATACTAGCAAGGAGGTTGGGATGAGGTTACTGTGTAATTCTAATAGCCCTGTAGAAGTATGAGCTATTGACTCTATAGGCATAACATTGCCTTGTGCTAAAGCAGGGGTGGGCAATCATTTTTGACCAAGGCCACCTCAGGCGGAAGGGGGAGGGAAGGACCAGGATACTTCTATGCTTCCCCACCCACAGATCCTGATTAGTCTGGGGGTGGGGAGCGTGTGAAGTCTTTGTGTCTCCGCCCTGCCCCCCCAAGAATTGTCAGCTGTTCTGAACAGCAGGGGGAATACACAATGTCTGCCTCGGCCCTGCAAGGGAGCGCCGCACTTGCTCAGATGGCGGTTGACTCTAAGTTCTGAGCCCTTTGCCAGGTGGGAGAAGACTTCACACACTCCCTCCATCCCCAGGCCAATCAGGTCTTGGGGGTGAGAGGAGCATGCAAAGTCTCCTCCTGCCCTGCCCCCACCCTGCAAGGTGCGTGCAGTGCTTCTAAGCACCATGCACCCCTGGCAGAGCAGGGGTAGCGACAGGGCAGGAGGAGACTTTGCGCACTTCCCTCCGCCCACAGGCCCTGATTGGCCAGAGGTTGGGGGTAGCGCAAAGTCTCTTGCTCCCTGCCCTCTGGCGCACGGCGCTTAGAGTCAACAACCAGGGCTGACTCTCAGCACCATGCACTCCCCCATCCCAAAGCCCTGACTGGCCTGGGGGTCGGGGCGACAGGACCTACACAGGCCAGATCCACCCAATTGGCAGACCGGATCCGGCCCGCAGAGGCCCTTTTGCCCACCCCTGTGCTAAAGTATGAAGCAGTTCACACAGAATAATTCTTACTACTTGCTGATCTACAGTAGCAGGACTACAGAGTGATCAGAAAGTAACCACTTGCTGAATGGATAATCCCTTCTTCCTCCTTGTAGCTGTGTTGTAAAAAGCATGGCAAAGCACTCCAGCTGTTTCATCTTTAACTACTGTCTGGGGAATAACTGCTCCCTTTTTATGATAGGCATAAGCTTTTTCCCACGCTATAGGTCCTATCACATTTCTCAGTGAAAAGCTATTGCACTTTTTCCTCCCACCTGCAGGGAGACCTACCAATTTTTGATGTCACAAGGACAAGGAGAAAAAAAACTCAAAAAACAACCAATAGTCCTGCAGTACTTTAGAGACTAACAAAAAATGTAGATAATATCATGAGCTTTTGGGGGTACAACCCTGAATCAAAACACAGATTACTGATGGCATATAGAATTCTGGTGCTTTTTGTTCCCTCACACAGACACAAAGCACTGGAAATGTCGAGAGACAGGCTATATCTACATTACAGAACTTACAGCCGCATAGCTCTACTGCTTTAGCTGTGCCGCTGTAAGGTCACCTGGGTAGCTGCTCTATGCTAACAGGAGACAGTTCTCCCATCAGCATAGTTAAACCAAACCATTCCCAAAGAGCAGTGGTAGCTATATCAGTGAAAGAACATCTCCCACTGTCATAGCCTGTCCACACTAGAGCTTTTGTTGGCAAAACTTATATTGGTCAGGCTGGGGGGAGGGTGTTCACACTCCTTACTAACAAAAACGTTACCAGTAAAATGCTACCATAAACATAGCCTAAGTCTATTAATTACTCATCTATTAGTAATATAGCAATGCTAAAATAATATTAAAACACAACAATGCCAAAATAATATTCATAGTTAATCTTTAGCAGGATAAGAGCATAAATACAAAGAAATGAACAAAAAAGTTAGGATTCATGACATTTCACTCTATCAGTTTTCAATTGCTTTACTCAAAGTGAATAACCTGGAAAGAAAGTTACCAAAATCTTCTCCAAAATGTTTGGGTTCATGGTTAGACCTCAATTTTCCAGAATAAGTAGAGCATTAATACATTATGGCTACGTCTACATTGGCATGATCTTGCGCAAGAACTCTTTTGCGGAAGAGTTCTTGTGCAAAAACTCTTCCAGAAGAGAGCGTCTACACTGGCATGTGCGTTTGCGCAAGAGATGTGCTTTTGCGCAAGAGCATCCATGCCAGTGTGGACGCTCTCTTGCGCTAGAAAGCTCTGATGGCCATTTTAACCATAGGGCTTTCTTGCGCAAGAAATTCATATTGCCTGTCTACACTGGCCTCTTGTACAAGAACAGTTTCGCAAGAGGGCTTATTCCTGAGTGGGCGCATCAGAGTTCTTGCGCAAGAAGCATTGATTTCATACATTAGAACGTCAGTTTACTTGCGCAAGAACTCGCGGCCAGTGCAGACAGGCAGCAAGTTTTTGCGCAAAAGCGGCCACTTTTGCGTAAGATCGTGCCAATGTAGACACAGCCTTTGAGTGATATTATGCTTTCATTGAAGTCAATGATAAAATCCTAATTGTCTTTAATAGGAGTGGTAAAGATCCTTACAGAAAGTAAAGCGTTAATTGGCATGGGATCTCCTTCTTCTCAGATCAAATTTTAATGACAATTATTTAATTCTGTAGTTCTGACCTCAGTGCTGAATATCCCCAAGTCTGTGTTCTTCCATGACTTACATTTAAACAAAAGAAAAAGAAAAAGAAAAAGGAAAAGAAACTCTCCCTGGACTAAGTGAAGAAAAATGTCAGGTTGCAAACAGGGATCAAATATGAAAAAAACTCTTTTACGAGGCATTTCTTCACATTCTGTATAAAACCAAACATCTTTGAAAAGCTCCTCTTAAATGAAAACTTTGAACAAGCCCATGAAATAACATAGAAAATGTGTAAGTATTAGGGTGCATCTACACAGCTGGGCTTAACTTGAAATAAGCTATGCAAATTGAGCTACGTCAATTGCGTATCTTATTTTGAAATAGCTTATTTCAAAATAGGGAGCATCTACACATCACTTATTTCAAAATAGAGCACTCTTCCTCCGACTTCCCTTACTCCTTGTACAATGAGGGTTACAGGAGTCAGAGTAAGAAGTCCTCCAGCTTGACAGTATTTTGACACTATTCCGAAATAACTGCCTGCTGTGTAGACATGGACTAAGTTATTTCGGAATAGTGCTAGTTATTTCGAAATAGTGTTGCTGTGTAGATGTATCCTTAGAAACAGCAAACACTACTGTTAGACTATGGCAAAGGAGAAACTTTACATTGATTTTTTTTCTGGTTTAAAACAGATCAAGGATAATATGCACGACCAGAAATGCTAAAATTGCTTTGACAGTACTGAAAGATATCCTATCCCTATGGGTGTACCTTATTTTATCAGGACAAAAGAGGTAAATATATGAAACCAATCATGTTGCTGGATGCTACTAGGGTGAATTATATCCACTTATCAATAATAATAACTTAGGAAATAGTACCAAACTTTCTCCATTACTCATTTCTCTTCCAATGTACTCAAAAAGTCCAGACTCTATTGACGATTTCCATGTTGGACCGACAGTTACTGATTCATCATACTAAAATGTTACGTAAGCAGAAATAGTAATACATTTTCATAACTGTTTTTCAATAGAACATTGGTTTTCCATGAAACTAATATTTTTTGCTAAAATTATATGCTTTACATGAAAAAAATCAAGTTTTTGTGAAACCTTTTTTGACCAAAACAATAATATGTTAGGACTTTGGTAGAAAACTTTTGCTTTCCATGTTTTCAACAACAACAAAATTCCAACCATCTTTAGTAACAAAAGCTTCTGTTTATACCATAAAGTGGTAGAGAGTTGACTGAACTGGTTCAGTGAACTACGGTTAATTGGTAAGTAGAGAATATCCATGTAGTCTACTTACTATCAATAGCCATCTTAGTGTACGTCTAGACTGCATTGCTATTTCAGGATACTGGAATAGCAGGCACGCTATTCCAGCATCCCTGTAACCCTTGTTCCACGAAGGTTAAAGGATTTGTTGGAATAGTGCCTTATTTTGAAATTTGGCTCTGGCTATACATCACCAAATTTCAAAATAAGCTCTTTAACTTTTCTGTTGGAATAAGCTATGCAATTTGCAAATTACATAGCTTATTCCGAGTCTGAGTGCTGTCTAGACGCACCCTTAGATGTCACATTTGTAGAGAAGCCAAAATACTAAGGTGTCTTCATTTCTTCTCTACAAAAGAATTCAAACCCCAGATTTGGTTAAAAAATACATAGAAAAGTGTGTTTCTCATATTTGTCAGTAAGGGTGTGTCTAGACTACATGGCTCCGTTGACGGACCCATGTAGATGAGTGTACTCAGCAAAGGGAAATGAAGTGGCGATTTAAATAATGGCCACTTCATTTACATAAAAATGGCCACCGCGCTGTGCCGATCAGCTGATTGTCGGCACAGCGCGGTAGTCTAGACGGGGATCAGCCGACCCCAGAACCCTTTGTCGTCAGATCCTTTATGCCTCGAAATGATCGAAACGAGGCATAAAGGATCTGATGACAAAGGGTTCTGGGGTCAGCTGATCCCCGTCTAGACTACCACACTGTGCCGACAATCAGCTGATTGGCACAGCGCGGCGGCCAATTTGGTGTAAATGAAGTGGTGATTATTTAAATCGCTGCTTCATTTCCCTTTGCTGAGTACACCCATCTACATGGCTCCGTCGACGGAGCCATGTAGTCTAGACACACCCTAAATGATTAAATTGGTATTTAAGGCTATTAATTCTTTTACTGCACAATATATATGTGAAATAGAAGAAAAATTTGGAGCACTGATGTAGTATCACCTGCAACTTTTAGTTACATACATATGCTATTAAAATTATGTGATCATCCATAAATACCTCCTGAATAGCTGTATTTAACAGCTATTTAATAATGGGAGTCAACAGAAAAAATTTGTAGGATCCAGATTAAATGCATACTATTCTAAGACTTAAAATATCTATATATTGATTTTAGATAATTTAAAGCACTAGATAATTGCAAGCCTGGACTCCAAGTTGCCAATAATTGCTGAGTAATATAATTTAAAATACATGTAAAATATAAGTATCTACTGTTTTTAGCTTTAGTTTCAGCCATTAAAGTAAAAGTGCAAACACATACTTCATTTTTATTGCTACATACTGTAGAAAGGTAAGAGACTTTATAACTTTTCAAATTAGCATGTCAATATTTATTTAAAGAGGTTCATAGTTCCCAAGAGGGTCCTTGAAGAAGTGGCCAGAAACATGGAAAATGGAGATCTTATTGCAGAGTGAACCTCTTGTCAATCATTTTCCTGGTTTCCTATAGAATTTCCAGTTTCATGAAATGGAATACTATCATGGGGTAATGTTCTTCAGCTCCGAGAGATGCTAAGCAGAGGCAAAGCATTGTAGGAAAGATAACATGGAGGAAAAGTTTCTATGAGCAAGGTAAATATCCCATGACAATTTTCTGCTTTATGCCTTAGTATCTATTATACAAATTTATGTACAAATTAATAAAAAGGAAGCAAAGTATCTCATTTTAAAAATTAAGGATAAAGCATAGGGAGTATGATTTCCTCTTGGCTTTGTGGTCAATTTAGCATTGTTAACAGAATTGTTAAATGCTTGTATAAATTGAATGCTTGTGTAATTACATATAATTAGTTGTGTCATAACTATTTGAATAATTATAATGAGCCTAGTATGTACTAGCTGTAGCCATGTATGAATATCTATTACGTCATCATTTTGAAAAGCATTGCTTGAGTGTCAACTGACTTGTTTCAATTTGAAATTTAATCTGTAAATGAATATTCATGAGTTTAGCCCATTGGCTTGATGAATATTCATTAGGAACGAACGTTATCTTATGAATAATTAAATGATATGTTTGAGGACCAATCATTTTAAAACTATGTTAAATAGCATCCTTTGTAAGCCAATCATTTTAAAACGGAACCCTCATGCATATGTATTAGCATAGCCTATAAAAGCCTGTGCCACGCCCGTTGGTTGCGTTGCGTCGAGGCGTCAGGCTAGGCGTAAGATAGGCTAGGTTAGCATGAGAGGGTGTGGTAGGACTGCGATATTGTTACGGGATGAGTGATTGAACTTTAGGATCATCTAAGGGTTAAGCTAAGTGGAAGACTTAGTCTTATTTGAATAAGTATAGGTTTTAGATTAGGTAGTTTAGTTATTAGGTAGAGTAGCTTTCGTCATCGTGTTTGTCCATCAGGCAGCGTCGGTCACAGCACGTTGGCCGTCGTCGTGTCTGTTCGGCGGGTGCGTCGCGACTTTAAGTAGGGTTTTATTTTAGGATAGACTAGGATACGTAGTTAGGGTTTAGCTTCCATCGCCTGTTCCAGCTGCGCCGAAGTGCAGGAAGAGGACGAGGTTCCCACGGAAGGTGGATCCATCGCACTCAACCAGCGCTTAGAGGGACTCCTGGTTGTTCCTCTCCCGAGGCTCGGAAGAGCCAACGGATTGAGGTTGCCAGCGTCGGTGGTGGCGTCCAGCGAGGGACTCCTGGCCGTTCCTCTCCCGAGGCTCGGAAGAGCCAACGGATCGAGGTCGCCAGCACCCCGTCTATCGTCCTATCGCTGCAGACTCTGGTAAACAACTATTGTTTTGTGAGAACTAACGTAATTTGATCGTTTGAGATAATATAGTCCTGTTGTTATAAAATCTATTCAAAGTGTTAAGTTTTACGTTACGCGCCACCATCCAAGGATAAAAGGAACACAAATGGTGAATAGATACGACTTTGGAGTCACACCTTGTTATCTTTATAATTTAATTAGGCTAATTGGTATTAATGATTCATACGTTGCTCTGACACTGAGTTTAACAGTCAATGAGTTCAACAGCATGTTTATTCTGTATTTTACCCAACAAGAAACTACATAAGGTTTTAAAAGAATTTCAGTTTTTCGAATGAGCTGGTAACTGATTACCTAAAATTCTCCTCCCTTCAACAGTTAAGGATCATCCAGCAAAAACTGATTTTCTTGTTATATACTAAGACAATATTTTTTTTATTTCAGCCTCTACTTTAATACACAAAGTTGCCATACAAATATTTGTACATGCACTTCAAAGATGAAAAAAAAAAAATTCCACTACTTGTAGGTGATAGCGTGATAGAATGTGCATCTGCAAATGTCTATTTGTCCAGTTTCATAGGTAAAAATGTACGCCTATGTGTATATGTCTAAGGCTAAAACAGATATCCATGTGCTAGTACTTGCAAAATGCCAACACAAATCGGTATACTTAATTGTAAATGCCCAGCGTTTGGCTGGCCTTTGAAAGTGGGAGAAAGGATCCTTACGGCCTTTGAAAAGTTAGGCCACAGACTCTACTTCACCCATTTTTGTACAAATTGCAAGAAATCAGACATTGTGCAAAGTGATTAGAGGATTTAATTTTTCCCCAACTCACAGATAACCTCAGACTTACACTGCAAGTTTCCCACTGATGTTACTCCAGCCATATGGGTGGGAATAGCAGCCACTGAATCTATATAGTCATAAGAGTACAAATGGCAGAGGGCCTTTGTTTCTTCTAGGGACTCAATTTGTCCTATGGCCCCCTTAGTTCTTATAACTATTTAATTTAATGCTAATCACCTGGCATTCAGGCACCCCATCATAGGTGCTGGAACTACAGTTTGAACATCTCTAGTCTGGTACCCTTGGGACCTGACTAGTGTCGAACCAGAAAATTTGCTGAACCACAGGAGGTCAATATTGTCTAGCAGCATTACCAACACTTCCACTGGCTACTGGGCTTTAGGGTATGTCTACACTTGGGAGTTATTTCAAAATAACTCCCCTTATTTCAAAACAACAAGGTGAGCATCCACACTAGAAAGCCCATTATTTCAAAATAAAGGGCTTGTTATTTTGAAATAATAACTCCTACTTGTGAAGAGGAATAAGCTTATATCGAAATAGATATTTGAAATAATTTCCCAGTGTAGATATAGCCTCAGAAAACATTTAGGGGTATATTAGGGTATAAATAACAGCACAGAACTCTGAGAGCCAGGACCAGTGACTATTAACAAACTTTATGGGACCATGGAAAACTTGGCCACACCCTTGATAAGTAGACATCCGGATAAATAAAATCATGCTGGACCATGGATGTTGCTGGACCAGATAGTGCTGGACTAGAGAGATTAAACCTATAGGAGTGCTGCCCAGTCCCTTGGCTTGAAGTGGTTTCCATCATATGCAGATTTACAGTTTGGTTCAACGGCTCTCAGCATATACACTATACAAATTGTTCCATCATCTCTACTCCCCACTTATTTTTTCACATAATTTGAATATTGATAATTATTGTTCCAAGGATCCTTCACACTAGCCTAGAAAGGGTCAGGAACAAAGACCTCATCACCATAGTTTGAAAAGATACTTTCCTGAATAGTCACCAATCTCACAACCGCTGCACCCAGCACTTTTTGCCCTGTGTACCTATGTGAATTCTCTTTGAGATGACATGGGCACGAACAGACCATTTTATTTTATATTTGTGAAAAACACAGGTTCTAGTTATAACTTTTGGGATACTACTTGCACATGTCCTAGCTAAATATATATATTATCCTATAAGGGGCAAAGCACACATTGGAACTCATAAAAAAGCACACTGAAGGAAAAAATCAGAATGAGAAATTTCTGTTAGCAAATAAATGGTCAAAATATGGGCCAGGACAGGTCATCTGACTGGGTTTCTATTCACCATTGTCTCAGCCAGGTACATTTGGGCAAGTGATTTATTACTGCTATATGCCTGATGTGTCTGTAGTAGGGGTGCTATCACTGCATCAGATTCTAAGGTGGCATAATTCAGCATGGTTTCACTAAAGTCACACTTCTATTAATACAACTTCGTTTCTCTCCCCACCTCCTTTGTTTTACAACATGGATTTTCCTTTTCTATCATTTCTGCTATTTCCCAGAGCCTGCAGTAGCTTTTCTAGATGTACTAATTCTTATGTCACATCAGTTGTTGTTTAGGTACAATAATTTTTTTTCATGTCTCTACCTTCCTTTTCTGCCTGCATTTACTATTTTCCTTTTAGCCCTATCCATTTAATACACCAATTGCATTTTATTCATTTATTTACTTTTGCAAAGGAAATAGAAAAATAGCACGTCTTAGTCAAGGTTCCATTTTACTAGAGATGTTACTACTGAAAAGGTTTTAGTACCAACTTCAAACAGTGAAAGGGTGCCCATGAATGGATGTCAAGCAGTTACAATGATTATATTATCCCTGAGAGAAATGTCAGGGGAAAAAACAGAATCTGACATCTCACCATAGAAAACAGAGTGGTCAAAATAGAAAAATAAATAAAATACTCTCACAGTTTCCATTCCCAGCTTGTGGATATTTAAAAAAAAATCCCACCAAGTTCACTTCATTGTGAGCCATAGAGTCCTATCATTATTTCTTCATGAATATTTGTACAGCCCCTGGGTAATCATGGGAATTTCTGTGAATCCAAGAAGTTATAAAGTCTTAAAATTCATACCAGTCATATACTATTTACTAGTCTCATCTCTAAAACCTTGCAGCCCTCCAGTCCATAAGCAGAAATAAAACCATGTGATTTAGTTGATGAGTAACAAATAGTGAATAGCTGACATGAATAGTTTTCAAATAGCATAGAGCCTGAAAACTATCAGCCAAACAATTTTCCACATACATATAAACAACAAATATGTTTAAAAATATAAAGGTCAATTTGACTGAAAAAGGTACTAAATTCATTATTAATATTATTTAATCATCACTACAAGAAATACTTCTCACTTCCAAAAGTATCTTATGCATGAGCCGCAATACTGGAATTCCCTGGTGGAACAGTATGCATGCTGTATGTGGGGAATATAAACTGTGCAAAACTGGCTCAGAATTGGGTGACTAGAGTATATCCCCACAACCGGAAATGATCCTTATTAAGATGGTGTTATGATGGTGTTCTTCCCTCCCTCATAAATTTGAACCATAAAGGACCAACTCATCTCTCTCATTCAAAAACACAGCAGGATTTATAATAGCCTACTTTAAAACTTTGATCACAATGTTGTTTTGTACTATATTATTCTCCCATCCATTCCCCAAGCACACACTTGAATCCTCTTTAAATGGACACGTAATTCCAATCTAAGGTGAGCAATGGACTAGCACTGAGCAAGCACTATTTGAACTGCGTAGACTTGGGTGGCATTTTGTAACATCCTGTTTATGAGCCCATTGACAGAAAATTACATGATTTGAACATTCTTGCAGTCAATTCATGAGAACTTATTGATTTATTTTCATATGGTCCTAACTATAGTTTAGATGCATTTGATTCACTATGTTTTATTCATTATCATCTACAATCTTTCATGGGACCATGCAGATGCATTGTTTGATAGGTAGGTAAATTGTAAAGCCCAGGACCCAAAATAAAAATCTTTGTAAAGCTTTTCAAACCAGCACCGAGTGAAAGACACACCTCAATAAGACCAGGCAGAGCTACTGTCAGGCACTGACAGTGCAGAGAAATATAGACAGATGGATAACAGATTAGCAGAGTGCTAAGTACCCTACAATTTATTGAAGCAAGTAGAGAGAGTTGAGTGGCAAATTACCTACAGTGTTCACAAAGCAGCAGGCAGCCCTGTTTGCCAGCTATCCAAATTGTTTCTGGGTAATTTGACACAATTCTACTTGTTGTGCTATTTCTTACGGTATGACTTTGAGTTTTGATCAGTCCCCGTTGTGCAAGATCTGTCCAAACACAAGCAAAACTTCTGAAAGAGATATTGAGGAACAACTGAATGCAAAAGATCATTATCTGAATAGCCAGTTATTTCAGGGGGTTTGAACAAAGGAAGGAAAAAAATGTGTTCAATTATTTTAAGGACATTTAAAAGAAATATTAAATGCCAAGAGGAGGAGGGGGAAAATAGTAACTCTGCTGTTATCTAATGAAAGTATGCAGGGATAACTGACATAAAGCTTTTATTGTTATTGTTTTAAGAATGGAGTTCTTGAGAACAAAGTCAGTGAGTTGATTCTGTGACGACAGTACTCATCTGAACAAGCAGCACATGGTGAGTAGATACCTTTGAAAGAAAGTACAATACATCTACTTTTTTTTAAGGGTTGCCCTTTTTTCCTGAAAACATAAAAGTGTACACCTTTTAAATCACAGCAAGAGTACTGCTGCTCAAAATCTATAGAAACCAGCAGAGTTGATGTGCAGTTCTCTGAGATTAGACAAAATGATAATTTTGAATACAAATATGGATTTTTGCTCAAAGAATTTTATGAAGCAGTTTAAAAAAGGCAATTATAGCATAATGCTGTGATAGAATTGTTTCCAGGGATTAAATATATCAAAAATTCATTTTCCTTTTATATGTGTACCAATAAATTATCCTATAAATTAACTCAGTGTTGCCAAGTTTAGCAGTTTAATTTCAAGTCTGGCAATATTTGATGTTTTTTACAATGCATCATCTCCTGAATTCATGTTGTTAGATTAAAATCTCATCTTTTATTTTAAAACATCTAAGTTACTTTCCTTCCTGGATGTATAGAGAAGCTGAAAATGAGACTTGGGTGCATCCTAAAGGCTCAGGGTACATCCAGACTGCTTTCCTCTTCCAAAAGAGGAAATGCAAATGAAGCACTGATTAGCATATTCTCATGCTTCATTTGAATATCCTCTTCCAACCCTTTTTGCAGCAGAGGTATCTTTGCCAAAAAATGCAGTCTAGATGCCTCTTTTTTGAAAGAACCTGTAAACCTCAATTTTTGAGGAATAAGGGTTCTTTTGAAAAAGGGGGGTTTCCATGAAAACTCCCGTCTAGACTGCTTTTTTCTTTTAAAAAACCTCCTCCGAAAAAGGGATCGGAAGAAGATATGCAAATTTGCGCCAAATGTTCATGTCTTCTTTCAGAAGCCAAGGGTAGTCTAGACGTGCCTTAGGAGAAGTACCTTCAGAGATCAGAAGACAAAGAAAATGAACCTAAAATTTATTTTTTTAATCTCATTAGTTTTAAGCCTGTGTTATGATTTTGAATGCTTGGAGAAATGTGAGGCCACTTCCCTTCACCCCAGATGCATGCCTAAAGTTTTCTGCTGTATACTGTAGAATTGCACATTATCCACTGGGATATCCTTAACAAAAAGTTTGCCTAGTGTTATGAACAGAAAAGTGACATTATGGAATGAGAAAACTAGAAATTACCACTAGAAGCAGTTCTCTTTGGAAGCTCCAGATTTCATCCAAACAATCAAGGAAGACAAATAGCCATGGGAAAATTTGAAAGATCATTCTTCAAGGGACAGGTGGACAACAGGATGATGAGTTGCATTTTTTGTGCTGTCAAGATGCTAGATTTCATGCTGAGATTGGGTAAGTTATTGATGTCAAATTAGTAGGATTCAGTGGTGTTGGGTCAGATTGGCACTCATGACACTGCACTGCAAGATGTCTCACTGTAGCTGACTTCAGATAACTCAGAAATATGTTGAAGAATTTCCAAGTTACCTTCCCTGAGATCCTTTGCTCATGGGCCAGAAAGTAAGACAAAAGACCATTGGTTAGGTAAGTGGTATAAGACAGAGGGGTTTGGTTTTATGGAACACTTCCATGGGGAGAGTGGCTGAATAGTTGGGATGACTTTTACTTCAGTATAAAGGTGACCAGTCTTCTCAGGGACAGGCTGACTAGAATAGTCAGGAGGATGTAAAATCAAAAACAAAATGGGAGAGTAAAAGAGGGAAAATATGAGCACTCTGCAAAAAATTGAGATATTAATGAACAAAAATCATCAAGGAACTGAAGGACATGAGAAAAAGAAACTCTTTAATTATCTGTATGGAACAAACAAGAGAAATGCTCATTTACAATCATAAATTTGATCAGCTGGTATTATGAAAAACTGGTGTGATGATTCCCATGATTATAATGTTAAAATTAATTGTTATAACCTATTCAGGAAGACTCAAATGGGTAAAAGGGAAAGGGAGAGTGGCACTTTATATACCAAATGGCATTATTTTCTTTCAGGTTATCAATGACTTGGAAACAAGTAATCATGAATCATAAATGCTTATGGATCAATGTCCTAACAGATGAAGCACAAGATGGGGTATTAGTTGAGTTGGGTACAGGCCACCATATCACACTAGGGAACAGGATGATTGGCTCCTTCCACATCTATCTATAATGATTGGGGGAGGGAAAGCTGTATAATCACAGGGGGTTTCTATATGAGTAACATATGGTAGAGCTGGCCTCCTGCTTTCAACACTAAAATATCATTGGAATTCCTGACTATTACAGATGAGAATTTTCTAACTCAGAGAATGTCACATCCAGTCCAGGAAAATACTATATTAGACTTTGTCATGGCAGATAAAAAGGAACTGATCACAGAACTAAAATTACTGGTAACTTAATTGATCATGATTTGATTACATTTTAACGTGATAACAGAATAAAGCCCAGAGCAATGATATGTATACTGTTTTTTTTTAAAGGGCAAGTTTCATAAAACTTAAAACAATTATGAGCCAAATTAGCTAGAAGGAAAGATAAAGAATGTAATCAGAAAAAGGTAAGTGATAGCTGGAAATTGTTTATGGTCACTTTAGAAGATGGCCAAAAACCCATAATCCCACATATAAGGAAGAAGGCCATATTGTTAAAAAAAACCTCACCTCATTTAGAGGGAAAAAGAATACAGCTATACAAAACAAAATATAAAACAAAGGGCAGAATGAGGAAGTTATTGAGTATAAATCAGATGTGAGGAACTGCACATTTATATGGGAAGCAAAGAGACACACACAGAAATCTATAGCCAGCAGCAATAAGTCAAATAAAAAGTATTTTGTAAAGTATGTTAGTATAGGCTGTACCTCCCTTAACTGGGACTCTGTGGTCCAGCAACATCCATGGTCCTGCAGGAGACTCCTAGTATAAGGAGATCGGGCAGCAGGGCAGGAGTGGGGGATGGGGGGGACACAGAGGGACGTGACTCAGCCGGGAGCCCCATGTTGGATGGGGTGGTGAAGCAGGGAGTTCTGGCCCCTTCTGCTGGGCAGTAGCCGGGGGGGGGGACTGGCAGCGGTCACACAGTCCCAGCAGAGCTTCAGTCCCAGCAACCTCAGAAGCTGCGGCAGCTCCAGAGCCCTGGCAGCCCCAGAGCTCCAGCCTGGGGAGCAATGGCCGGGCCAACAGTAGTGGGGCTCGGCTGGAGTCCTAGCCAGGGGCAGCACAGGCCATGCTGGCAGGGACTTCCCCTTGTTCAGCAACTCCCCTTGCTCGGGACCAGTCAGATTCCAAACAGAATCCTAGAAATGGCAATGGCCCATTAACTAGATGAAAGTAGTAGAATTATCAGTAATAATGTATAAAATGTAGAAGAGTTCAGAATAATTCTATTCTGTCTTGCAGAAAACAATTGATTGCATGATAACACTATTTCCATTCCACTAGTATCCCAGGATAATGATAAACAGCAGCTACTTGAGTCAGACATTTAAAAATCAGCAGGTGTGAATAACTTGCAACCAAGAATTCTTAAAGAGCTTGCTAAGGCATTTACTGGACCATTAATGGTGACTTTCAGTAAGTCTTGGGACACTGGGAAA
Source organism: Rafetus swinhoei (assembly GCA_019425775.1). Lineage (NCBI taxonomy): Eukaryota > Metazoa > Chordata > Testudines > Trionychidae > Rafetus > Rafetus swinhoei. Next base: position 178,827,801 of record CM033437.1, on the reverse strand, counting down.
GAAAGTTCCAAAAGTACCTGTTGTGCCAATATTTAAAAATGGTAAACAGGAACAATATTGATAAATTGAAGAGGGTTCAGAGAAGAGCCATGAAAACAATTCAAGATTTAGGAAACATGTTTTACACATATACACTCAAGGAGTTCAGTTTATTTAGCATAGCAAAGAGAAGGTGGAGGAATGATAATTAAAGTCAGTCAGTAAATATTGACAAGGGGGGGACAAATATTGTTATATTGTAATAACAAGCAGAAAAAAGTATAACATGACCCTATGGCTGGATGTTGATACAAGACAAATTCAAACTAGAAAAAAGCTCTATATTTTAAAATAGTAAGAGTAATTAACCATTGAAACAATTTATCAAGATTTGTGACACCACCAATTTTTAAATAAAAATGGGATGTTTTGCTGAAAGATATGTCCTTAGAATTATTTTGCCAACATTCCATAGACTGTGTTAGACAGGAAGACAGACTAGATGATCATAGTGGTCCCTTCTGACCTTGGAATTCATGACTCTGCAAAGGCTCTCTCTAACTCACTCAATATAGCATAGGTGCAACTATAGCACTATTTGCCATTAGCATCGTTTACCTGTAGCCAGACAACAAGCACTTGGTGTTCTGATTGAATTGGGTTTCTCAAACTTTTTGTAACATGCCCAACTTAACTTTTAAATAAACAATAGCAAGAGGCATATTGCCATTTGGGAGATGTGCAGAAAAGTTCTCAAAATGCAGTTTAAATGATACTATAAAAATACCTTTTACCTGTATTAGTGCTGTCAGCATCAGTCAGTGAGAGATTGTGAGACAGTCACAATGCCATTCAAAGGTGGCCCTGACTGTCAAGAGGTCAGATGGGCCAAATTTGAAGTAGTGTTTGGTGAGCTGGAACTTGCTGTGCCATCCCATTTACTCTCATTACTGAATTATTAGAAGACTCATCATGCCACCCTAGAAAGTTCAACATTCATTTCCCTCTTGAAAAATTCTACATTAATCCATGTACAATCACCTAGAGGTGGTTAAACCTTTCATTCCACAATTTACTCACCGTGAAGCACATATATAATACCTCCTTTACCCTCCCAGTACATGTGAATCCTGGTGATACAATCATGGGATACATCTAGGCTACATTCCTCTTTCAAAAGAGGAATGCAAATGATGGAAATCGAAAATGCAAACAAAGCGCTGATTTACAAATCTTGCACTTCATTTGCATAATCTCTTTCGATCACTTTTTCAGAAGAGATTTAAAAAAAAACCCGTTTAGATGGGGTTCTTTCGGAAAAAAACCCCTTTTTCGAAAGAACCCTTATTCCTGAAAAATGAAGTTTACAGGGTTCTTTCAAAAAAGGGTTTTTTTCCCGAAAGAACCCCGTCTAGACTGCTTATTTAAAAAAAAAAAAATTCTTCTGAAAAAGCGATTGCAAGAGATTATGCAAATGAAGCACAAGATTTGTAAATCAGTGCTTCATTTGCATTTTTGATTTCCCTCATTTGCATTCCTTTCAAAAGAGGAATGTAGTCTAGACGTACCCATGATGTCCTAGCATTGAGATTTTTGCTGAACCAGTTAATTTTTAACCCATTATTACCTTAACTCTTATCTCTGCAAAGTTTCCTATTACCTGACTAAGGAAACAAAACAGTAACAATCTCTTATTTCTAAAACATTAACATTTATTCAGTTCCTTTAAGATTCTTCCAGTCTGATCAGCAGCTTATCCATTAGTATTTCCGAACCCAGACCCTACCCTCATTCTGTTGTTTAAATTGCATATTTTCCAGCTAGACTTGAACATGAGCCAATGCAAGAATTAGTACATATGTGAGGGAAAGAAAAGCTATAGTGAATGGGAATAGGTGTGACAACAAGATGGAAGCAGTGTGACCTAGTGGTCAGAGCAGAAACAGAGTCATGGTCAGGAAGCAAACCTATGATCAGAGCCTGAAATCAGAACAGAACCTAAGGGCAAAGCTGGAACTGGGGTCAGAAGACAAGCTGGAGCTCAGAGTCAGGAGTTTGGTATCAGGAATTCAGAGATGGGCAGAGACTATCTGGGGTTGGTCCTGCTTTGGGCAGGGGGCTGGACTTGATGACCTCCTGAGGTCTCTTTCACCCTAGGATTCTATGACTAGGGCTGGAGCAAGGACTTGGTGGGAAGCAGGTCTGGTACAGCTGCAGACTCCCCAGCCAGACTATGTCCCATGATGTACCACAGCTATGTGACTGCCTTGATGCACTGCAGTGGGTCAGCAAAAGGAAAGATTGTGGTGCATCAAAGCAGACCTAGCTTGGTCAGGGAGTTAATGAGGATATGAGGCACTGGAACAACAATTCCTATTGTTAGCAGCAATAGGACTTGAACCTGTGACACTGTTGTCCCAGGCAGGTGCCCTATCCCCTAGGCCACAAAGGAACCTGCCTTAGCACCTTACTCTCAGGGCGCCCTTTATCCCTCCTGCCCAGGAATGAACTATTACTGTAGAAGCAACTCAGGCAAACACCATCTATTGATAAAAACTGACCTTGAAATTAAGTGTTTTTATGCAGTTTGAAAATATTTTGGTTTGCTATTTGATTGTCCTAGGGGTAACTTTTGGTTTACAGGTGAAAGTCTCTAGTTCTTGAATTTTCTATGTAAAGTTCAAAAGATCCCAGAAACACCTTAATCCTCCCAGCCTCTCTCGAGACTCCAGAAAAAAAAGAATTTATTACTGACCTATGCCAACAGTAAGCTACTACATTTCACTTAGTATTCCTCCCCATGCTAGCTTTAAGCTACTCTGGCTAGTGGAGTCAAGCCCCTGTCTATCGCTCTCCTTTCCTACTCATCTACTTCATGGAGGAAGCAGGAAACCAACTTCACTAGCTTCTAGATGGGCCTTAACGAATGTCCAGTAGCCCATGTGAAGGCCTGAGTGACCCTGTTACACCTTTTTGCTCACTTGTTTAGGTGCAAGGTAAGACTCACAATCAAGCTCTTAATGTTCGGTTTCCCTATTGAACCAGACCATTTCGTGTTTTAATATGAATTCCTGCAATTTCAGGTATTTCAGCAACGGAAGGCATACAGGTTTCCACACAGATGGCAAGATAGACCATACATTTCCCGGAGATTGTGGTGCCACCCACAACACTTAAACACTGATATTAGGGCCATTTCTCCTGCTTCTGGTGCCCTATGCACCCCAGCACCGGTACCACCCTAGCGGGGAGGAGCTGAAGCTGTAGGGGAAAATGGTTGCTAACTCTCTTGGACACGACAACTTTTACTGTAGTGAAGTCTGGGCCAGGACAGTTGGCAACCTGGAGCAGGGCTGGGAGGAGGCGCAGCCAGAGGAGCAGCAGGTGGCCACACAGCCAGCTAGAGAGAAGCTGCTGCCCTCTGCTCAGTCTTCCAGTCTGTGAGGGCTTCTGTCAGGTGAGCAGGGGCTGGGCACTGAGCCCTGTGGGAGGTGGCTGGGGAATGAGGTGGAAGGCTGCCAGGGGATGGAGCTAAGGCATGTCTGGAGCCCACAGGTTGCACATGGCTGCATAGGACACCATGAAATTTGGGGCAATTTGATGCCCCACATTTTGTGGTGCCCTATGCAGCTGGCATGTTTTGCTCATAGTTAGGGGACAGCCCAACTGATATGATTTGAAGGTATCACGTTTATTTATTCTGAAATCCTTACATTTCCAAGTCTTTTAAAGGGAAATATGCATATGTGTTTACAGCAATCAACATTTTTGGTGGTATTACATTTATGTTTTTGTTAATTACATTTCAAATACTTTCCATCTTTCTGATAACATGGATTTCAATGTGTTCTTTCAGAAAAATATTGAAGACCAGACTGCTGTGTTTAGAAAAGGTCAAAGACTGATATTCTCATTTTTTTTATTAGTGCTTCTTCTCATGCTGGCTAGCTTTTAACCTCTGTGACATTCTGACTTGGGAGGAAAAATCCTGTCCCAAACATAAAAAATGTGACCCCCGTTGCTCTCAAAAATGAGAATATGGAAAGCAGATGATCTCATCTAATTCAGACAATGACATAGCTCTATGAATGTCCATGTGTTTGAACATTTCTAGTAGGAAACTTTCCTACTAGCAAATGATATAACTGATAGCGACATTATTTGTTACATGATGTTGTCATTCATGATGAGAGATTCTGAGTGCTCCACACAACATATATATAAAGTAGCACTGAAATGATGCTATCTTTTAGCATATTGTTTGGAGCAGCAATAATCTGTGCAAAACACAGTGCACGATAGTAGCATGAGAAGACATTTTACTATAGAAACCAGGACAACCCCCCCTTTTTTTCATGAAGAACAATGCTAGATCTTTCATGTCCACAGTAGGGTTGTCAACCCTTCCTAAAACTATTCTGGAAGTCCTCCCTCTCCCCTCTGCCCCAACATGACGTAATATCATTTTCTTAAAATCTCCAGGATTGTTTTCAGTAATCACCAGCAGATTGAAGACAATTCTGAGAGATTCCAGGCCAGTCTTGGAGGGTTGGGAAAACTAGACCACACATGAAAAATGCTAGGCCATGTCTACATGGGGTCAGGAAAGTTATGGTGAATCAACTAAAGTTAATGCACCTAAGTTAAAATCCATTAAGCCTCTCCATCATGGATGCTCTCATTCTATAGTAAAGTAGCCTTAGTGTGCTGTAACTCCACAGGCATATACAGTTTATTAATTTGGTGTGAGATTATGAACTCTCTTTGTGTCAGGCTACAACTCCATTTTGAATGAGTGGCCTGTATTCTTTATAGTCTGTTTGCTCCAATCCCTTGCCCCAGGTCACAACTCCCTCCTTCACCCAGTCCCCCACCCCAAGCTCCCTTCTGCACTGAATCTCCATCCCATATGCTGCACCTCTTCCATTAATACCTTGGAAGAGTCTGGCCTTTGGCCACATACCAAATTCTTCCACAGATCCCTCCATCAAAAATTATCACCCACTCCTCATGTAGCATTTTTCTCCAGTCCATAAGATGCAAACCAGCATGTGGTGGCACATGAGCCATGCACTGTAATAGAAGTACTCTGGACTCTGTCATCATTTGAAAGAATACCCTGGAGCAGTAAAGAAACTGATGTAGAAAAATGCATTTAGCATTTATGGTTTTCTATGATCTGTACTGCCTTGTGTTTTATCCAATTAAGTGTAAAAGAACACAAATGTATTAGACTGTGCCAAGTGCACCACATATGTACATGCATGTAGTCACTGCTTCACCACTTCTGCATGCTCCTGAGAGAGTTAAACAATAAACTGGAAGCTTCACACTTTTGGGTAGAATTCTGGTAGAGGATGTGTTCAAGGACAAGAAAATTTGAACAGTCACTGTTACATCCAGAAGGGTTAGACAGCTGAGTTTCAGCGCTCACGAGGAGGTGCCAGATAGATGATCTCCATACTGAGTGTGTGATTGGGGGAAATGCTAGATTCTATTCAGGTTTCAGGAGTCTAAAATATCTGGGAATACAGAACAACAGAGGCCTGGATTCACTTCACAGTAATCTTAGTGAGTGGCTGAAAGGGGATGGTCACTAGGGTCTATGACAGCATTAACCTCTCACCTTTAGTGGATTCATTTGAATTCTCCTGAGTGTCCCTCTGTTAGGTAAGCCTTCATAAACAATTAAAATCAATTTTCAGAAAAATAAGAGTCAAGTCAATGGAAGTCAATGCACAATGCAAGAATAACAAAAGCAAACTATGAAGCAAACCTACCAGAATTCAAATGTGTGATTTCACACAGTCTCAGGATTTTGTACCTGATACTTAGAAATTCAAAACCATCCTTTAGAGCACATATTATACAACCTGTTACTTCTACTGGTAAGTAGTAATCAGGGAAAATGAAAGAAAACAGTTATAACCGTATGGCAAGGGACAGAGTGGAGCTGTTCACATTCATAGCTAGATTCTATTGTTCATAGGAAGTATAGAAGAAATGTGGAACTATATGATCTTAAACTGAAGTGAGAAACCAGGTGCAATTTTATCTTCAGCATCTTTATATTTTTGCCATAGCTGTGGTCAACAACAATGCCCTTCAGCCAAAAGGAGTATGAACTTTTCCCATTTTCCCCAGACTAATTAAAACTCTTTTCATTCATTTATTTATTTCTTGTGCTGCTGTCTCAGAGAGACTTTTGCTTGAATTCTTGTTTGTTAGACCTGAACTTATACCACCGAGTATCATTTGGTTAGCTTTATTGCAGCGAGGTTGATATTCTTACTCAGACCATTCTTACACTCTTCACTGTAATTACACACATAATTGTGTTTTAAGAGTTCATTATGGTTTGTTTCTTTCAGTCCACTGTAGAAAAATTATCTTCCACTGCTTTCAATGACGTAACCTAGGATGCAAGAGATGTGGGGACATTGAAAAACCTAGTCTGTAACTAAACCTCTAGACTTGGTTGGCAGACAGTAATACACTGATAGAAGAATAATTTCCCTGAGGCAACGTCTACACTGCAGCGCTATTTTGGGATACCACGTCTTTTGAGAGCACCCATTATTTTGAAATATAATGGACTCGCTAATCCAATGTCCCTGTAAACATCATAGCTCAAATTGTGTATCTTGTTTGAAGCTTCGGTGCAGTGTAGATGCACTCTGGGAGAATATCTTGATGCTCTCGTTCTCTCACTCATCCCCTTTACAGTCTTTTCATCTACAACACCTGACTTGGGAGCAATAGACACAGGTTTGCTACTAGTGTATCCTTTCCCCCAAGGCCTCCTTTGTATCATGAGTAGATGAAGAATTCTCAGTAATCTAAAATCAAAACATTTTCCAAGAAAAAATGCAAGAGAATCTGACAGCTATGCCTAATAAGCAGAAACATCAAAAGATTAATTTTAGATTGCTATTCATGCATAGGGCACACATTTCCTCAAAGGATAGTCAAGCACCACCCCTCAAAACTCAATACCTCTTATTTTGAATTTTCAAGCAGAATAAGGCATTAGAGCTTTTGCCAGCAATACATTCTTATCTATTGTAAGAACATCCATTATATATTTTTAGGAATAAGCTTAACTGATTCATACCATAATGGAAAGTATTCTGTAATGCACAGAAAACATAGCAGGACACTATTGTGGCCAGGACAATTTTCTAAATAAATTGGTAGTTTAAGAGCTGTTAGCAGGCTGCATCTGAACTGTGGTCAGTTTTAATATTTTAATGACAGTCACATATATTCAGTACTTCCAAAGATTTAGATAAACATGTGGAAACGTGGTGTTTACTTGAACATGTGAAGATAGCCCCTGTACCTCACCTGAGGCTTGTGGTCCTTTATGTCAATCAAAATAACCATAAGACGCCATGATTCATATTTATTTTTTTAAGGAAAACCTCATCCGTGTTCAAGGAAAATCTGTTTCTCCAATTTGGCACCTTAAAAAGGTGCATTGAAGACACTTTGCTTTGCCCCCAGTATTAAGTCCTAGCCAAATGACACAGATGGAGAATATGCTATGAAAATATGAAGCAAAAATAAACTTGACAACTCACAGAAAAGTAAATGCTTAGTCAACTAGATGGAGAGACATAGTAATAAAGTACAGAACTCTTCATCTGGAAGATACCCAGTTTGAAAGCAGCTAAATTGATAGTGCTTGAGTATTTCTGTCTTCTGACAGTTGTTTGATGATCTATGTAAAATGAGTTGGTGGTCTGTGAAATGATCACACAGCTATCATACCTGGTACCCTTGTCGGCAGTCTGAGCAAAACCCTCACAAAGAATGAATTCCCTTCTCAGCTTCTGAAGTGGTCCCTGGAGATCAGTTTAATTCCCTGAGAACTTCCCCTCCAGATTGCTGCCCAAACCTTGGATCAACTAAAGAGATTCGTTGCCAGGATTTATAGTGAATATTATGATAAAGTGGGAGCCTAATCACATGATCTCTAGCTTTTGCTTTGTCTTCAAAGAAGTTCATTTATCAAAAATGAGGTAACTTGAAAAAAATTAAATCAATTAATTTACACATCGATTGCTGTGCTAATCTGTATCTGTAAAAATAATGAGGAGTCCTATGGCATCTTAAAGACTAACAGTTATTCGGGCATAAGGTGTTGTGGGCAGAAACCGTTTCATTAGAGGCATCTGATGAAGTGTTTTTTGTCCACAAAAGCTTATGCTCAAATAAATCTGTCAGTCTTTAAAGTGCCACAGGACTCCTTGTTATAACAATTTAGTGGAGAAGATGAAAAAAAACCCTACAAGATATATTACTACTTTTCCTATGATTATTTCTTTCTGGTGCTTGGCTTGGAGCACCAATTTAACTAACAGATGAAGCAAAACTGCCCAAATATGTTTATTACATATTAGCATTCAACTTTCTCTTCTGCCACTGTGATAGCATGCTGTTCAGCATTTTAAACTCTGCTTCATATCATTTTAAACGCCACAAAATCCTTGATTGACTACTTCACTTCAGAATCCTGTTGCAGTGTCTTATGGTTTTCACTTTATAGCACTCCTGGATGCTATTATCCAGGTTTATATGATTCTATTAAATGGTCTTGGCTACCCTCTTGCTGTACACTCAGATCTTCACTTATAGGAATATTTAATATGGTTGTATTATGTTCACCTTTGAAAAAAATAATCCTAAAGGACGTATTTATCTAGAAAACTTTGTAAATGACTGTCAAAAAAGACTGACATATGAAATTTAGAACCTTGAAGCACTAGCAGGCTGGTGTAGGCAAAATAACCCAGTTCAACTTTACTAGTAAAATCAATATGCACTTTGTCTGTTGCTTAAATAGAGCTCTATATCATACTATATTAAAATAACTATTTAAAAAGCCTACTTTTACCAAGTGGCTTCTCACCCAAGAAAAATTGATAGTAGCAATATTTTCTTTGAGAAAAAAAAAGTTTCCACGCAGATTTGTTATTTTTTATGGTATGCGGATAGTTGTGACATGGATTGATGCCAGTTAATTACATTTTTATACATACTCATTTTTAATATTTTAGTTTTGCTCATCTTGTGATTAATGGGGCAATTGAAGGGTAGGAGTAAAATCCATATCATTCAGTTATTTCATGTCTGTAGTTGTTTTACTGCTTTATTTGATCTTCTCTCTGAGTCATGAATGTAACGTGTCTCAAAACATCAGCTTAAAAAAAAAGAGCAAACACACCATCTCAAAGAAAAATCTGCCAAAGGATGTGCGTGCGCGCAAGCACATGTAAGAGCCTATGCGTGCATGTGATTGAGATGAGATGTGTGCATACATTCAGGAAAGTTGTATACCCCTAGGGTGTGTCTACACAGCACCTTTACTTTGAAATAAGCTACACAATTTGCACTACGCAAATTGCATAGCTTATTTCGAGATATTTTCAAAATAAGGCCCTTTCCAAAATGTCTCTTAACCCTTGTGCAATGAGGTTTACAGGGACATCGGAATATCCCTTGCTTACTCTTAAGACCTCTGGTGTCCTGAAATAGCTCCACAGTGTAGAGGTAGCCTTAGATGTGTATACCCTTATATGTCTGTTAAAAATCACTTTGCATCTCTCATCTCATGTAAATAAGCATAACTACATTAGAGCCATATAGACAGGGGCGGACTGGCCCGGCGGGATACTGGGAATTTCCCGGTGGGCCGTCATCTGAATGGATCGTAATATCCACCGTAAAGTTTCTAATACCATGGTCACCAACCCGTCAATCGCGAGGTGTTCGGGGGGCCCCCCTCCGATTTCCTCCCACCCCCAAGAAACCCCACTACCTACTTCCAGCAACAATGGAGATAGTGGCGGCTTCCTGTGGGTGGATGGAAGTCTGGCAGCTGTGCGTCACTTCTGGGGGTTCTGGAAGTGCAGTGGCTGCTCCCCTTCCCCAGGTCTGTGGCGTGCCGGGAACTGGCAGGGCGGGCAGATGGGCGGGTGGGGGGGAAGGAGTCCCCAGAGGAGGCACGCGCTGGGGCTTTCCCTCCTCTGCAGGTGGGGAGGGGAGTTGTGTGCGGAGGAGGCGCACGCCGGGGCTTTCCCTTGCGGGGGAGGGGGAGTTATCCCTGGAGGAGGCCTGTGCCAGGGCTTCCCTCCTCTGGAGGGGAGAGGGGGAGAGGGGAAGAGGGGAGGAGTCCTGGGAGTAGGCAGGTGCAGGGGACTCCCTGCCCCCACTGGCACCCTGTCCCCTGCTGCAGAACCCTGCCTCCTGGCACCCTGTCCCCTGCCCCCACCCTCACGTCCTCCTCTGGCACCCTGTCCCCCACCAGCAACCTGTCCCCTGCCCCCACTGGCACCCCGTCCCCTGCCCCCACCCTCACGTCCTCCTCTGGCACCCTGTCCCCCACCAGCAACCTGTCCCCTGCCCCCACTGGCACCCCGTCCCCTGCTCCAGCACCCACTAGCACCCTTCCCTAGTACCGTGTCCTCTGCTCCCACCAGCACAGTTGGGGCCACATTAGTGAGGCTTGGGGAGGGGGGGTTGGAGGAGGTTTGTTTTTTTGCATCTCACTTGTGTGGCCCCAACTGAATTTTCTGTGAGTCAGTGACCCCTGATTCAAAACAGGTTCCCTGCCCTTCTCATAAATAAAGACAATGCAGAAACTTTTTGTGTTTGACATAGTATTTTATTTAAAAATGAAGCCTGGCCAACAAGCCCCCAATTGGGGCCAAGCCCCCACCTGGCTTCAGCATCATAACACTCCTGCACTCCCCCAACCCCCCAGACCCTAGATCTGAGCCTATCATACACTGGAACCCCCTGCCCTGAGCCCCTGACATACTCCAACCCAAATTCCTGCACCCTCACATCCACAAGCCTGTGGCTTACTTAGTACCACAACCTTCCCTCTGACCCCAACACTCCCAGCCTGGAGCCCCGAGCCAGTCCCCTTCTCCACCTCCTCCTGCATCCAAATTTCCTCCCAGAGCTTGCACCTCTCACCCCTTCCCACACCTAAATCCCTCATTCCCACCCCAGAGCCCACATATCCTGTCTCAAGCCAGTGAGGGTATGGCTAGACTGCAGGAGTTTTTCCAGGATTCCAGAGATATCCCAGAAAAACTCTTTCGTGTCCATGGATGCATTTGTTCTTCCACTTTTTTTAGTGGAAGAGCAAACATGCTCTTTTGGCAAGCCCTGTATTCCTCGTTCCACGAGGAATAAGGGGTCTTCTGAAAGAAGGATTTTTTCTGACATTTGGTCCGTCCAAACAGGCCAAATGTTGGAAAAACCTCTTCCTACAGAAGAATCGAAAAAAGCAGCAGTGTAGAGTGTATAAGAGCTGGGGATAGCAAGTGATGGAGAGGAGGAGAATAGAGAGGGCGGGGCTTCAAGGAAGGGGGTCTTGGGGGAAGGATGGGGCGGTAGATCTTGGCTTGTTCTGACATTTAAAAAGTGATCCTGGGTGTAAAAATGTTGGAGACCACTGTTCTAATACCAAAAAATCTATAATACCAACATTCAAAATGTTTCCGAATAAATCTGAGGCCGTGTGTGTATGTGTGTGTGGTCGGGCGTGGGCCGCTGCACTGGCTCGGCCTTGGTTTCTTTGGCGCCAAAGTGAATGACTTTGCATTATGGTTGAAATCAACAGAACAGACGTGCGATACACAATGCGTGATGGTGCATGACAACAATGTGTAGGCCTGCTTTGTGCAACGGTGGAATCGGTGATGGAGTCGCTCGAATCTTGACTGGCAAGTAGAGTACACGCAGTGGTTGGATGAGATCTGTTATCATCTGTTGTTGTGGGTGGTGTTTGGTTTTCTGTAACTGACAATAAATAACAGTGTGAGTACAGTGTAAACAAACAAAGATAGTGTGCGTGAAAAAGTCGGCCATTCTCAACCCATTTCCCAGGCCTATTTTGATTGCCAGTCTACCCCTGCATATAGATTTACAACAGCTGATGATTTATCTCACAAAGTCTGAAAATCATAACAAAGGAAACACTTTTGCAAAAATATTATGGGCTCAGGCCACTTACACTTACTTTTACACTAATGTAACTGCATTCATTTCAGTGGAGTTACTACTGATTTACACTATTGTGCGTGACTGGAAAAACAAGCCATATAGTTCTGTGCTATAGTTCATTGCTGTTTTAGCAGTATAACCTGCACAATTGGCCACACTGATCTCCCCTCTCTTCTTTGCCTAATAAAGGACATAACTGAATATATTTATGAAAATGTTAGTAAAATTTAAATTAACATATGAAATAAGACTCCATCAGACTAAATAGCTATCTGCCCTGAATGGTTTATACACATCATGCATCCTAGCAGAGGGCTAAACTAGATAATCCTTGTGATTTTGCCTCACACTATGATTGCCTACATTGTCTCCCTTGATAGTCCAAATATACTGTATGATCCCACAAAGACCAAAATAGCAAACTTGGAGTAGCTTCTCCAAGGGCTTGAGAGATGCTGAGCACAATGCAGCTTCCACTGACATTTCTCAAGAGCTCCTAGGATCAAATCTGTCAGAATGAAAATGTGAAGGGAATAGACTTTACAAATGAAGAAGACACGGCTTTTTTATTTTGTTGGGTTGTAAAACTTTGCATTGTATTTTAACAACCCCAATCCATAGCCATGTGTTCAGTGTGGAATTTGGACTACAATGTAACATCTTTAGCAGTAATGCTGGTCTTAATGTGGTTAATTCTTTTTAGTCATTCCATAATTTTCTAAATGCCTATATTTTTGGGGCCCATCTAATCTATGATTCCAGGGCTGTGATATCTGCTGAATTTCCAGGAAACACACCAACGTTCTACGAGAGGGTTTAATACAGAATTTAAAGGAGTATTCAGGGCTTTATTTTCTCACATTTATCTTTCTATCCCATTCATGTAAACATGGCATGCTTACAGGGTTTGTTGTATTATCTCACAATTTCTAAATATTCTGTAATTATTTTTCCAAGATATTGATTATGAGCATGATGTGAGATATGTATATGACCCATTGAAGTGGGTTGTGCCCACAGAAGCTCATGATACTATCTACATCTTTTAACAGAGATGTAGCCGTGTTAGTCTGGTCTTGCTGAAACAAAAGAGAGGACTATGCAGCACTTTAAAGACTAACAAGATGGTTTATGAGGTGATGAGCTTTCGTGGGCCAGACCCACTTCCTCAGATCAAATTCTGGAAGAGAATTGGCATGACCATATATTCCAAAGGAATACAATGAAAAAAAGTGAACACATTATAAAACTGACACATCAGATTTAGAACAGAAGGGGGTGAGGGAGAGAGTTAGTATCTATGAGATAATGTTATTAGGGGTGATAATTGGGAAGCTATCTTTGTAATGGGTAAGGTAACAAAGATAGCTTCCCCAATTATCACCCCTAATAATATTATCTCATAGCTACTAACCCTCTCCCTCACTCCCTTTCTGTTCTAAATCTGATGTGTCAGTTTTATAATGTGTTCACTTTTTTTCATTGTATTCCTTTGGTATATATGGTCATGCCAATTCTCTTCCAGAATTTGATCTGAGGAAGTGGGTCTGGCCCACGAAAGTTCATCATCTAATAAACCATCTTGTTAGTCGTTAAAGTGTGGCATAGTCCTCTCTTTTGTTTCATCTACATCTTTTGTTAGTTTCTAAGGTGCTGCAAGAATATTCCTTGTTTTTTAAGTTTTTCTGAATTATGCCAGACTTTCTCCCACTGCTTTTTCCTAAAAAATACATATGCTAATGTCTAGAATACTCTCTTTTAGAAACACCACTGAATTTACCACTAGTATTTGGACTGGTGTTTATTTATTCATTTATGTGAAAGCTAGCTGCCTCTGGCCTGCCTCTGGGTAAGACTAGGGAGTTGTCTGAGTTACCATTTCTTCCTGTGTACAGTTTATTCAGAATCACGTTATAATCAGAATGTTTGCTAAATATACTGAACTGTCAGAATTAAAACTGGACAAACAGATCTTTGTGTATTTGCATGTGTAAATAGTGCTAGTGTGCCTATTATGTCTCTTGAGCCCTTTAGAGTGTAGTTGCAGGATACACAAGCAGGAGTGAGCATGTGCCCTATAGGAAGTCATATATAAGACTTCCTAGTTCTTTGTCCATAGAAACAGCCAGGAAACACCGATTGACAGGGAAAGAACTCTCCATAGTATCTAAGAGTGATTCATATTCCATCATTCTTTCTCTAGCTTGTGAGAAGCAAAATAGTTTCTATTGCCAAGCATTTGAGCCTTGTGCGTCTTCTGTCATTGTAAAGGAGGCTGTAGCACCTCCTATTATACAGGTGATAAACACTGCCCTCCCATCCCTTTTTGTTGCTTATACAATTTTGTCAGATTGGGCCAACTTTTTTCCAAGCTGTGTGTCTGCCTCAGGTTGAACTTATTTGGAAAACGTCAGTCAAAATGCTTCAGCCCTTTCCAAGAATATAGATGGGAGAAATTAATTGTTTGCTCAGGTTAAATTCTGGTTACTTTCACTTTGACTTTATCTTTTCAGTACCTCTATGTGGTTGCAGGACACTGAAAGAACTTTCCCTGTAATTGTAATTCTGTAACTTGGGGCTAGACCAACCAGGGCACTGGAAATGAAAGCAGGGAGTCTATCTTCTCAGTAATTTCAAAGACCACTCCTGCCCCCAGCCCAAACAGGCAAAAAATAAACCTGAGACCAGGCAATATGGAGGAAACTTACCTGAGTTAACTGCAAAGGAGATGAATTCCCTAACCAGAGGGGAAATGAAAGAAGTAGATTAGGGGAAAGGAGTCCTGCAGGGGTTACTGGATCTAACATCATGGAAGGAGGAAGATTGGGACTAAGAGTTGTGAAGACTGGGATAGGCTGGGCCAGGAGACAAGGACTCATAGGCTGAATGATTTGCAGAGGGGCTGACAGTCACCACAGGCCCCCGGACAAGATATGGGCAGGGCTGGCTCCATGGCCCCAGAAACGGTGGGGACTTACTAGAAATAAGTGTGACAAAATCTTAACCTTAATCATAATGCATGTGTAATAGAGAAGTCAAATTAAGGTTGCAGAGGCCAACCTTACCTCTACATTTCCTACTGACCGCTACACTTACCTTCATGCCTCTAGCTTCCATCCCAGACACATTTCTCAATCTACTGTATACAGCCAAGCCCTAAGATACAAGCCCTCTGTCCCACAGACAGAGACAAACACTTACAGTATCTTTACAGAGTGTTCCTAAAACTGAAATACCTACCTGGAGAAGCACAATATGTATTTCAGTACAATATGTATTCAATATGTATTTTATTTAAATCTCTAATCTTGTTTGTTACTGGGTAACTCTCTCCTTCTCTCTTTTTGTAGTTCTAATTTCTGAGCTGCCCTTGAAGCAGGAGGATATTTCCTGCAAATTTATCCAAGAGTCAAAGTTTTAATAGATTAATTAAACTTGTCAAACTGTTTAAAAGCATTTTTCCCAAAGTAATTTATCACCTATGAAGTAATGAACTAAAGTGCAATTGCTAATTACCTGCAGAACATGAAAAGTACAGAACATTTCACTGTAGGGTTAGCCTGTTGCATTAGCACATGAATCTGAACCATAACCCATCAGAATGTTTAAGGTGCATTAAGGAGGAATGTTAAACTACGACATATGCCCTTGAACATGAGAGCACTAGAAGTTTTGGGATTTGAATCATTTTTCATTTTTACCAAACATTGTAACTATTTTTATTTTTTTTTAAAGGAAATTTTACCATTCATGAAAGGGGATGGATTAACACCCAGGGGGCAGAATATATATACCATTGCCTGCTTCCCTACTATTTTCCCCCTCAGGCTGTTCTGGTACCACCTCTATCAGAAAACAGCGCAGCCTCCAAGCTCACTGAATCTTTTGCCTCTCTAGTCATGATACCCACAAGACTGCCACTTGCAGCTTATTTTGGCAATAGTGGTTTTGTGATGTGAACACTTGACCTTCAGAAAAAAAATGAGAGTACCCAACACCCATCAAATTGTAAAAACTTGTAAATTATCTTGACCTATATTGGATTTCCAAAAAAAGTGTACTATAAATGAAAAAGCACTATATCCTACCATCAGTCCCCTGAGCCATCTAATACCTCCAGCAAAACACCATACCTTTAAGAGCCCAGTCTGGGAGAGCAAAGTGAAATAACTTCCAGGGCAAGGTAAAAGTACATAACAGCATAGTCATAATCAAGACTCATGTCAGAGCCTCTTTCTTCTCCCACCTATTTGTTTACTAAATTTAATGTTGTAATGATATATTTCAGGGCTGATAAGACTCTCACTGTGCATTATATTTTAGCATAAAGATGAATGGGCAATCAGAAGAGGCCCCGTTTCTCTTTATACTTGTTATATTTCTTATTTTATTACTTCATTTTGAGTTTTAAAAACTGTTGGCAGAGGGAGCATTAATCTTTCCAAGAGGGCTATCCATTTTGTCAGTGATGGCTTGACGTTATGTGTGGTTCACATGTAACCCACAAATTTATTAATAGTTTTTGTGTGGTGTTGGGTGTTTTTTTTTTGTTTTTTTGGTTTTTTTACTTTTCACATTTTTTAAAAAAATCTCTCTTCCTTCCAGCTTGGTAATAGTGATTGGATAACTATTTAGGTAGTTTACAGTCTCTTTTGCACTAAGGTTCATGTTTTGTGTTTGAAACCTTTAATTCCAATCTCTTTCTTTCAGTATCCTATAAAACAATGGCAAGATTAAAAGGGTAGGCACTGTATCCTAGTCTCTCTGCCATTGCATCTGAGTTGTCAGTGACAGTTATTTCTAGCTTTGAGGGCTGCTAATGCTGCAGGGTCTGTTCTTTGCATTTATTACTTCTGTTTCATGCTTCTCAATATTATAGTTACTAATTTCCAACATTGTTTCACCCAAATATCTGCTTCTCTTGTAAACAAAACAAGCTTGGTTATCATTGAAAAGGTGACTTGTAAGAAGGTCCAATTTTGCATAAACAGATAGGCTTCTTGTGCATGTATTCAGGGTCATAGCTTTTAAGAGCTAATATAAGATGATACACAAAGGAAGTCATTTGCAGTGCACATGCATATTTGAATAGTCCTGCAAAATGCAGGCATTATTCTACGAATTCTTGAGCAGCATATTCTGATGCCATTTCCATTAACTGTTTGTACAGAGGCTGACAGACTTGCCAGGGATGGACAGTTTGCACTCGCAGAAGGGTGAGGCCTCATGTGGAAGGAGCAGGGTGGGGGCAGCCAGCCCTCAATGCCAGACTGTGCTGGATCCCAGCCAGCCCACAGAAGCTGCCCATGGTATGCCAGATAGTGCTCTGGTGGGGATTTAACGGGCCTAGGGCTGTGGTATGGTAACAGGGCTGGGAGCCCTAGGCATCTTTGAATTGGCAGGCCCTGGGGCAGCTACCCTCTCTGCCATCTCCCCTCTGGGCGGGCCTGTATACACACAATATTTGTGTACTTCAAGAAGCAAAAATATCTGACATTCCTATTAGCCCTGTAGAGCTGGCAGAACCTTGGAAGTGGCAGGTGGACTATTTTTTGGCTTGCTCATAATCAGAATTGCTAAATTCTAAGATATGTGCTCTATTACCAAGACTTTGTTTCCAGAGCTACCAATAATTAGTAACATGGCACCACCCCATGTTTGTCCTAGAGGGGACTCCATTGTGCTCCTGGCCAAGATCCATGAGAACAGTTACTAGCCACTGTATGCAGACCTCTTCCACCACCTGCCAGTTTCCCTGTCTTCTACATGTCCTTTATGGTTTCTTACACCTCCAAAGGACATGAACTTGCTTGGAGTGACAAGTGGTCAGTGGAAAATCATTAATCATTCTCTCATTACCTACATAGCCATCTGCCCACTAGGTTTTGACTTGCCAAGGCAACTGTGGTCATCCCTGAACCAATTTAGAATGGGACAGGGCAGCGGTGCAGCCACTCTCTTTAAATGGGGTTTCTCTAACAACCTGCTATGTAGATGTGTTCAATTAATGACTATGGCTCATGTCCTGACTTACTTTAATGGGGAGCTACTGGCTCTTCACCTGACTGATGACAATGTTATCAAATGACTGAACACCCTGTACATATACTGATACACTGTGGCTTTATTGTTGGTGATGCGCTGTTAGAGGGAGCCCAGCTTGATTTTTAGTTTCCAAGATGAGCTTGTGACACTTGCAGTTGGCTACACCATTGGACATGGAAGCTACTGAAGACCAAACACACACAGAACCCCATAACACCATTTTTAATGAGACTTTTTGGAGTAGAAACCCACTTTATTTTTTTAAGCAAAATTTCTGAGACTTACTGAAACACAAGAAGTTCCCATAAAAATGGATGATCCAGGGGCTAGAAGCATAAGTTTAGAACGTAGGAAAACCAGAGTGAATTCCCTGCTCTGACAGACTTCCTGTTTGAGTTTGGAGTAGTGAGCTGAGGTATGACAAGGCTAACTGTAAAAATGAGGATAATGCTACTTATCTAAATCACACAGGTTTTGTTAAGACAAATATGTAAAAGATTGTGAAGTGTTACATGAGAGCAAGGTATTTGAATTATTTTACATGTTCACAAGTGGCCATGTGAAAAGCAGCTTAGAAAGAAGAAATGAAAAAGAAAAACAAATAATTTCTCCTCAACTGTAGTTGCTATTCACTTTCATATTTTAGTGGCAAGTTCTCCTTAGCCTGACACAACTCCATGCTTGGCCAAACCTTCTAAAATAGGGACAGTCTGGCCTGCTTCTTAATATCCAAGTAGTCCCTATTGAATGCATAAATTCTTCATAAATATCTTGCATGTTCTCACTTACCACCCTTTTAGAGGACTTTGGGCTTGTCTTCACAATGCCGGGGATTGATGCTCCAGCAATCAATCCACCAGCCGTCGATTTATCACATCAGCTTAGACACGATAAATCGATCTCCGAGAGCTCTCCTGTTGATAGCAATACTCCCCCAGGACAAAAAGAGTAGTCATTGTCGACAGAAGAGCAGCCACTGCCTACCTTCCCGCACACAAGACACCGTGGTAAGTACATCAACTTTGGTTATGCTATTTGCGTAGCTGAAGTGATATAGTGATATAGATTAGATTGATGGTGGAGGTAGTAGAGATAAGGCCTTAGATAGTTATGAACACCACCTTCAAAATCTAACCTTCCATTGCTTCAGAGCAGGTGTTTATCAAAAAGCAATCAGATATCCTTGTTTTTCACTTTTCCTCTGAAAGTGAAGTGACATTTGCACAGAATTGTAAGTACATGCAGTATCAGGAAGAAAGAATGAATTCTGGATTTGGATTCAGTACCACATTTAGGTGCCTAAGAAGACAGTACAGTTTTATTTTTATTCAAATAACGACTAAATTAAAGATGTGATGATCTTGGGAATCAAGAGAAAAAAATAAAGTGGAAGAGCATATTCTTTCATTGAGTTAGTCAGCTTTCTTCCTAGACACTTGTTTTGTCAAAAAGTCAGGGAAATAAGCACTGGATAAAGGCTAGAACAAATTTAACTGAAATGTCAATGCATTGCTGATGGCATCTTTGCAAACTAACAGACAGAATGGGATATGTTTAAAGAATATATTAAAAGTTAAAAATACACTAAATGTACTTGCTAAGATATTGGAAATGTTAACTCAGACAGGAACAAAGAGCTCCTTCATGTGCCACAATCTAGTCAAGCCTCTGACCTGTTAAATACAAATTACACAAAATAAATACAAAATTTAAATGAAAACATAAATTTACAAACTTGCATTAAAGATTCTATCACTTATTTTGGTCCCTTTTTCTGAAATTTCCTTATTGTCCCAGGAACAGAGAAGCCTACTGAATGTATTTGATTTTTTCTTTATTTTTAAGATTCTGCATCTTTAACAGGTAAGAATTTTGAGAAGTGGTTGATGTGAGAGGATAAATATTTGCTTCCTTAATTAAAATGTGAGATTTTTCCTTGTTTTTTTTCCAACTGAGTCTCTAGCCAGCTGAGAAACATTGCCACTTTATTTCTGAATGGAAAATATTTTTTATTCCAAAGTTGTGAAAATGGGTAATGTGAATCTATCCTACCATTACAAGGCATAAAGCTAATTGGAAAGGCAAAGGGGACGTGCAATACCTTTGTTTTGCCCTGTCCTGAGTGGTCAGATCTTTAGTGCACAGCTCTAATTTACTCTTCTCCCATTTCTTACAATCTAAGCCAACAGCAGCTATAATACATTAACACATTGTACCCTACTTTCTTTTTTGCCTGTTTCCTCTCACAGACTAGATTAGCTTTACTTCAATCCCAGGAAAAATCATGAAGTGGATCCTCAAGGAATCCATTTTAAAGCACTTGGGAGAGAGAGGAAGTGATCAGTAACAGTCAACATGGATTCACCACGGGCAAGTCATGCCTGACCAACCTGACTGCCTTCTATGATAAGGTAACTGGCTCTGTGGATATGGGAAAGGCAGTGGATGTGATATACCTTTACTTTAGCAAAGCTTTTAATACCGTTTCCCACAGTATGACAGCAAGTTAAGGAAGTATGGATTGGATAAATGGATTCTAAGGTGGATAGAAAGATGGCTGGATTGTCAGGTAGTGATCAACGGCTTGATGCCTGGTTGCCAGTTGGTATGAAGTGGAGTGCCCCCAGGATGGGTTCTGGGGCTGGCTTTGTTCCACATTTTCATTAACAACCTGGATGAGTGGATGGATTGCACCCTCAGCAAGTTTGCAGATGACACAAAGCTTGGGGGAGAGGTAGATACATTGGAGGGTAGAGATGGGGTCCAGAGTGACCTAGAAAAATTGGAGGAATGAGCCCAAAGAAAGCTAATGAGGTTAAACAAGGATAAGTGCAGAGTCCTGCACTTGAGACAGAAGAATCCCAAGCATTGTTATAGGCTGGGGACTAACTGGCTAAGCAGCAGTTCAGCAGAAAAAGACTTGGGGATTATAGTGGATGAGAAAATGAATATGAGTTAACAGTGTGCCCTTGTAGTCAAGAAGGCTAAAGGCATATAAGGGTGCATAAGGAGAAGGATTGCCAGCAGATTTAGAGAAGATTTATTCCCCTTCATTCAGCATTGATGAGGCCATATCTGGAGTATTGTATCCAATTCTGGGACCCCCCCGCCATCATAAAAAGGATGTGGACGCATTGGAGAAAGTCCAGTGGAGGGCAACAAAAATTGTTAGGGGGCCGGTGCATATGACTTATGAGGTGAGGCTGAGGGATTTGGGCTTACTTAGCCTACAGAAGAGAAGAATGAGGGGGAATTTGATAGCACTCTTTAACTACCTGAAGGAGGATTCCAAAAATGGTGGAGAGATGTTCTCAATAGTGACAGATGACAGAACGAGGAGCTATGGACTCAAGTTGCAGTGGGGGAGGTCTAGGTTGGGTATTAGGAAAAACTATTTTACTAGGAGGGTGGTGAAGCATGAGAATGGGTTATCTAGAATCTCCATCCCTACTGTTCTTACAGTTAAGAAGTTTTCTCTGAGATTTAATCTAAGTCTACTATGCTTTAGTTTGAACCCATTGTTTCTTGTCTTGACCTCTGTGGCAAGAGAGAATGACTTTTCTCCATCTTTTTATTGCAGTTTTTTAAGTATTTGATTACCACTATCATATCACCCGTAATCTCCTCTTTTGCAGATTAAACATTCCAGTTCCTTTAGCTGTGCTCATATTACTTGCATTCCATCCCTTTGATCATCTTTGTGCCTCATCTCTGGATCCTTTCCAGCTTCTCTACATCCTTTCTGTAGAGAAGTGACCGAAATTGGACACAGTACTCCAGACGAGACCCAGCCACTGCCAAATAGATGCTATTATCTCTTCCCATAACTGTGCCTCTGTTCATGCAACCTAAAATTGCTGTTTCAAAAACAAACAAATGCATCGACCTGTTGAGTCAAATTGAGGTTGTGATCCATCACAACTTCCATACCATTGTCAACAGTGCTGCTGCCAAGCCAGTTATCTCCATTCTCTATTTGTGCATTTGTTTTGTTTTCTCTAAGTGCAGCAATTTACATTTATCTTTGTTGAGTTTTATTTTGTCATTTACAGCCAAGTTTTCTAATTTATCAGTATCCCTTTGAGTTTTGGCTATATCCTCCAAAGTGTTTGCAACCCCATTCCCCGTTTCCTCCTTTCCCCAATTTTGTGTTATCGGCATCATATGACTACTTAACTGTGCTAAATTGTAGAGTTTTCTGCAATAAAAAGACATTTATTATGGAAAAAGGATCACCACTATAATCAAGAAGGTATGTTGTAATGAATATTAAATATGTATAGCAATCTAGTGAAATGGCAGCAAATACATACAACCATCAGAAGCTAATTCAAAAGAAATAAAAAACATTAAACATTTTTGCATATATATTTCAACATGGATGCCTAAAATGGAGTTTTTAGAGCCACACTTTAGCACCATACTAAAAATAGCCTAATTTTCAGAGGCTCTATATACAAAACAGCCACTCAGGCTGACAGCTTCGGGTCCCTAAATATATATTTGCATGGCTAATTAGAGACACAAGTTTGAAAATATTAGCCTTAGTTCATATTTTATTGAAGAGAATAGCCAGAGCATCAGAACAAGTCTGTTTATAGCATTTGATTTTTCTCAGCTATTCAGAAATAAATGACAGCTCAGTCCAAGTAATAAACTAGTTACTGAAACTATGAGATGCATTTTCAGGATAATGCAAAGAGATTTATTGCATCATCTACTTATGCTGCATAGCTTAAGGAAGACTGAAATCAGTGGGAATCAAGGGTACTAAATATCCCACAGGACTTGACAGAACATTAATTACATCTAATAAGGATATTAAGGGAGTTGATTGATATTAAGGTCTGAACACTGTGGCACTACTGAATATAGACCAGACTGTCTTAATGCACTCCCTCACCTCCCTGCACTGTATTGTAGGTATCAGTGAGAGATAGCAGCCTCTGGGTTAGACATGTTTCCTCCTCGTGCATAGGTAGGCATGGAGGGGATGCTCTAATAACAATTCACATGCCTCTATAGCTGTGACCATGGAAGTAATCAATGGCAAGTATAGGGCTTGTGGGACAGAGTGCCGTCAGAGGAAGGGAGAAATGAGCATTATATTCTGGCCTTTGCTCAGGGCTGAAGGCAAAACACACAATTTGATTGTCTGGTATTCAAAATTATGCTTTTAAGATTGAAACTATTGTAACAGCGTGCAACCCTGAAACTTTCCCTTGCAACAAACCCTGTTGCCAGCTTCGTCCACATATTTACTCTGGTGACACCATCATTGGACCTAACCATTCCAGTTATAAGATCAAGAATGCATATTCCTGCTCATCCAGAAATATAATTTGTGCCAACAGTGTCCGTCTGCTATGTATATTGGACAAACTTCTTAGACACTTCGCCAAAGAATCAATGCACACAACACAATCATCAGACAGTTTCACAAAGAAAAAAAAGTTTCTTGCCATTTCAACCAGCCTGGGCATTGTCTCAACGACCTTACTACCTGCATCTTGCTTCAAAGAAGCTTTAACACAAGACTTCAAAGAGAAGCCTCTGAACTGTCATTCATGCTTAAATTTGACACTTTACGAATGGGGCTTAACAAATATGCTAATTATCTCACCCATTACAAAGATAGCTTCCCCCAATTATCACCTCTAATATCATTACCTCATAGACATTAACCTCCTCCCCTCATCCCCCCTCTGTTCTAAAATCTGATTTGTCTATTTTATATGTGTTCACTTTTTTTTGTTTGTATCCCCTTTGGTATATATGGTCATGCCAATTTTCTTCCACAATTTGATCTGAGGAAGTGGGCCTGGCCCACGAAAGCTCATCACCTAATAAACCATCTTGTTAGTCTTTAAAGTGCTGCATAGTCCTGTCTTTTGTTTTGGCTAGACCAGACTAACACGGCTACATCTCTATTACTAAAGTGTATACTGTGAGGGTACGTCTAGACTACAAGCCCCTTTCGAAAAACCCTCTTTTGAAAGAGATTGTCCAAACAGCCACGCGACTTTCGAAAAAGCGAGCCGCTTTTTCGAAAGAGAGCACCCAAGCAATCTGGACGCTATCTTTTGAAAAAGCCTTGTTTGCGTTCAAGAACACCTTTTTTCAAAAGAGCTCTTTTGAAAAAAGGTGTTTTTCCTCATAAAATGAGGTTTACCATGGTCGAAAAAACTGCCGCATTCTTTTGATTTAATTTTGAAAGAACGCGGTGGCAGTCTAGACACAGCTTTCTGTTTTTATCTTTTATTTTCATTTGTAACCAGTTCTGAACTTCTAAGTTTACACCACTTACAGACTTAAAATATTTCATTAAGTAAACAAACTTATTTTATTGTTTTACCTAAGCGAATGTGTTTTTGATTGACATTTGGGAAATCCAACTCAGGTTACAAAGACTGGTATATATTCAGTGATATGACAAACTAATTAATGAGTTTACTCTGATCAATAGGCTCTTCAGCAGCATAAGATGCACAGTTCTGAAGAGCAAGGCTGAGACTGAGGGAATTTGCATGCGTCTACCAGCATACTACTCATGAGAAGCAAGCTGTGGGGGCCTTCATATAACTTTGGGTGTATCTTCGCATGCTAATGGATGTGTGAGAGCAAAGCCTGAAGTAGCTGCTTGCCACTACCAGCACAATGTAATAGCTACTCTGGGCTACAGATTTGAGAAGGCTCAGCAACTCTACAGTCCAGATTGTACTATGGGGTATGTCACAAATAGGCTACAACTTTTTAATAGATTTCCTATAGATTAAAACCTATATTAACTGATTAAGTACAGAGAAAATAAACCTTTTATGGCACCCAAATATTTGCACGGCTGCCTCTTCAGCAATATTACTTACCATTCTTTTTCAGTGAAAGGCAGCACTTTGTACCTGTTTTAAAAATTATATATATAAAAAACCCCTGTCTGTTAAACCAGTTCCAAAGTTAAGCACATTGTAAATCCATATCACAATAAAAGTGTGCTTTTTATACACTTCATTCTTGATGTTACTGGTGAAATGTTAGTACAGATCTTGAAGACAATTTTAATGCATTATAGTTCTTTCCTCACATAATTCTTATATTAATAAATATGGTGACTGTTACCTATCAATGAAGAAAAATGAACAATTAAAGGTGCATATAAAAAACCACCATGGTCATCCATAAGAAATCAGAGTAAATCACTCAGAAATTCTTTCGGAGAATGGTTGGTGAATGGGGAAAGAGCTGTTTTCTATTAGCTCTAACAGCAGGGTTTGTTATCATTTAAATGCATGCTCTAATACACTTAGTGTTTTGTGCTACATTTAACAAGATTAAGCGAGCACATACTGTTTCATCTCAAATCTTTATTGGAAATCAGACGGCAAGCCTCATTTCATGCCAAAACATTCTCCTGTAGTTTATGTTTGGTGCTAATTCCAGCTGAATATATAAATCTGTTTACCCAGGTGTAATAAGCAAAGTAATATTGTCAGCCCAAAGATCCCCTCAGGTATACATTTTACTGGACTTCTATCAGCTTTAAGAAAAGAAAACACAGGTGCCATTTTACACCCAAAGCCCAGATTATGAGGTTCTGAGGAATAGTTGAAGTCCTTGGTGTGAGTTAAATTGGAAATGCTATTATCTTTATAGTCAGACACCAAAATAAAAATCATTTGTAACAAAAGCTCCAAGTTTCACGTATGTTAATTATCAAGTAAATCTAACTTTTAAATTTTTAAGTACAGGCTGGTAGGTAGGTAAGAAGACTAGCAATCTAACATAGTACCGGAAAGCAGAGAGTTTCACAGTACAATAGAAGGATATATGTACTCTACCTGAAAATAATGTAAGCCTCTTGATACATGGACACAGGCCAACTCCTAAATTATATCAAGATAAGTCATAGGTGGGAGTGAGACATCATTTTTCAGGTTCCCATACCAGTATCCCATTGAAGAGAAATTCTGTAGCTTTTGGTATCTGAAAAATGATTTATACAACCACCTTTTTCTATGCAGAAAAGGTGCTATAAAACTGCATTGGCTCTACATGTATCTATGTTGGTAAAGAGAGATCATGAGTTTCTAGACTAGGCGTAGAATATTTCAGGGTACTTTCTAGGAGAGCATTTTTATTTGCTTATTTCTACTTTGACATATATAAAAAGATACTAATTTCATGTTCTAGGTGTCCAGACAAATATATGGGAACTGATAGTAGAACCCTGATCTTTTAGCCCTTCCTCTGCCTCAAAAAAACAAACAAACAAAAAAACCATCTCCCACTTGAGCTTGAAGGAAAACATTGCAGCTGACAGCAGTAAAAGATCCCTTGTCCTCACTGTGGTTCGGTTTCTCATACATATTCACACAATCCTACAATATTTCCCTTTCTTTTTAGTTTTTCTTCATCCTGACTAGGCTTCTTGCAATTTGGTAATAACCCTTTGCCACTACTTATCTCTATTTGTAGCTCTAATTCAAGTTTTTAAGTCTAGAGCTTCCTTGGGCATGTTTTCAACAAAATCTGAAGGGGTTTCAGAACATTTTTCTATGACTCATTTTTTAAATTAAGTGGGTCATTAATGTTTAATTAGAGCAGCAATAGATGCCTCAAAGACTTTTATGCTCTCTTTAAACATCAAATTACGTTCTTCACTAAGCAGTACCCTTTCCTGTAGTCTCTTGGTCTTAATTTTAAGCATATTGGAATGCTAGTTTACTAGAAAGAATTTTCAATTCAAGATCTCAAACTTTATCCCCAAAAGCCTAATTCCAAGCTTCAATCAATTTGCTATTTTCTTGTCAGGTCTATTTTTGTCTTCTGACTCCAAACCTGGTGTTAATGCTTTGACCTGACATAGAAGAGTGTTTAATATAATATCTAGACTTCCTCTGTGCCATTCCTAGTTCTAAGACCTCACAAGACTTGATTCATAATCATGTAAACTAAACACAAGTCTTTCAATTGCTATAGGGGGTCTTTAGATCTGGCCAGCATATTCAATTGCCAGACTTCTCCCACACAGAAAGACTATACCTCTCCTCAGCCAATCCATCTGGAGTTCATTTTTAGACAGGTAAAATAAAATGGCCCTCCTTGTTCTTAAAGGCCATCTTGGACTTCCTCCAACCTATCTAAAGTGCCTTGCCTGTCTACACTCCTCTTCCTGATTATATAATACAAGTTGAACACCTCTAATCTGGCACTTTCTGGATGAGCAACATCTGTGGTCTGGCATGATTTTAGTTAGCTTGATGTACATTTCTGGGTGTGGCCAAGTATCCTGCAGTCCCATGAAGTTTGTTTGCAGTCACCAGTCCTGGTTCGCAGTGTACTGTACTGTTATTTAGTGCTAATTTAACCCTAAATGTCTTCTAAGAACCCAGTAAACAGTGGAAATGTTGGTAATGCTGCTAGAAAATATTGGCCTCCTGTGTTTCAGCAAATTCTCTGGTTTGGCACTGGTGAGGTCCTACAGTGGCCAGATTAGAGAGGATCAACCTGTAATACTCTCTTGGCTCTCCTTCTCAACAGACTGACTACTGATAGCACAAAAGGTTTCTTCTCCTGCAGTTTGTGCATTTGTGACCACCTTCCCTATCTATTTATCCACCTGACTATCATTTCATCTTCAAATTTCATGTGTATCACTCATTTTTCTTTGCTTATAACTCTAAGTTTCTCTCTCAATTTGCTATAAACCTTGTACTTATTTAATTCTGCAAATCATTTTGTGGCACATTTTTTATAAATAGCACTACACAAAATGAAATTATATTCATAGTTAGCCAAACTTGATAATCAAACAAACACCCAAACCAAGTTCATTCAAAGGTTTGCAAACTGGAATGAATGTCAAGTGAACATAGAACAAGTAGTGTTTACTGCGTAGAAAGCATACAGGTCTCATCAGGATTGAATAGTTTAGACCCAGAACAAAGAAACTGTTATGTTTTTAGCTTGAGTCCCTTTGAGTTTTGGATTTGCTCAAGAAACTTTTAAGTTGAAACTACGAACTAGAAATGGAAAAAAAGTATAAATAAATACAAATAAAAACCACTGCATTCCACACTCTTCCTGTTGTACTACATTTTATCCTATTTTTCTAATCTTATAGTCAAGCTGTTTGGATGTTTGGGTTTATCTTATACCTTGTCTTATCTGGATATAAATTACAACATAATCAGAGTAATCTTGAAAGTTTGAAGCTGAGATTGCTTAATGTTTTTCTTCTGTTTTAGAGTAACAATTCTTTTACAATCTCTTAAAAACAAAAACTGTAATTGTGATAAAAAATACTAGTTGCAGATGCCAGGAACAATGTAACCACTCTGCCTAATAATTTCTATGATGCCCACTGCTGTGACAGTCAGGAATAGGCAAACCATCTATCTTTAATGGTATTGCAAGCATGTGCTTGAAGGCAGAAGCTAATCCCATTTTTTTAACCATTTAAACATTTCAAATAAACCATGTTTAATGTAAAAACAGATGTAAAATAAAAAGAACAAAAATCTTCCTCTTGAAGGCCACACTTTAAGAATCAACTGAACACTCTACACTGTTTTAATAACTAGATTCTCCAGATAGAAAGGACTTCAATTTTTTCCCTAAAAATAATTGAATATGTAAATATTATGTTCCTCTGCCTAACCTGATGGAAAACCATTGAAAATGAGAGATACCATAGAAATCACTTGTTCTTTCTTTTACAAAGGAAATTATCTAAAAGATTTCTCACAATTTAATTTTATAAAATTTGATCTAGATCTCTTTGTAACCTATTAAAGGATTTCCACTGAGTTGAATTTGGTTTTGTGCCATGCCCATAAATAAGATTCAGTCACTTAATCCATCATGTATTTTGTATAGATCCTCAAACATTATTGATTAATTTCTAATTAAAGCCTTCCCAAATGATGCTTCTCAAAAATAAACACAAATAAAATCTGTCTGTCATATACACAAATAAAATCTGGTAGGATACGCATGTCCTGCAGCACTCAAGCAGTTAATCCACAAAAAGTAATTCTTCTGAGGCACTACAAGTCAGAAATCATCAAATTCTGATCTAATCTTCTGAACAATTTATTTTTTCCTCTTGTAATGTGAAAACGATGACAAACAACAAGCAAGCTCAGAATGTATATCAGTTCAAGCTAGAATTTATTTCATGCAGCAAAGAAATATACTGTAGATTAGTTTCTCAAAACAGCAGTCCAGAAGCAGGGCTACTGGTATGAAGAGGTATGAAACATACAAACAGCAGAATCATAAAATGTGTCACAATCACATTCTCTCCCCTTAATTGCAGGGTGAGAGCTAGTGGCATCTATTTAGAATTTTAAACCATGCCTACCTACTTGATAATTTGATTTTTTGTGTTTGTGAATTAAATGCAAAGAGACTGATTTTTATGAATTTCTTCATTCTTCAACAAACACTTCATTCAAACATATTCCAGCTGTTCAAACTATTCACTTAGACTATTCATAGGTTTGTGATGCATTTGGTCACGTAGGTCATACAGATTTTTTTCTTCTCCTAGATAGGAAGGGTGAAACTTACACCAACAAAAGGAGAGAAGTTAAAGAATTTATGCCATACAAACATCCACAACGTGAACCAATATCTAGGACTTTCTGTAAACATCCCTTAGAACAACCACAATCACTAATGTTCGACAACAACAACAAAAGATTTATGAATGTTAATGCCATTTTTATCTGAATAAATGTTGACAATTATTTTCCAATATCTCACCACTAACAAGGATAAAGCTAATCGGCTCTAGGCTTCATTGCTGTTGAATTCTAACAACAAATAATTTCTAGTGTACCCCAAATAAAATATTTTTATTTTGGTCATCTATTTCTAATAAAAAAATACTTTGTTAAGTGCAAGCAATTCTTGGAAAGTTTCTAATCTAGAAGTCAGTCAGGTGCCCATTGGAAAAATAAGGCCTGGGGGAAAGGAATCCTTTTAAATTAGAACTTTTTAGTCACTTCTTCTGATATAGTAGTTGATTTTAAAAAATGTGTGACAAGGGTGATTACTATAATGAAACACACAGAGTCCTGAAAGGATACATCCCTATACCAACGCAATATACCATATGAAGACACATCAAACATCAAACCGATACTGTGATGTAACACTTGATCTTAAATATCATGCAACTAACCTTCATTGGTTGGTACAAATATCCATTAATATGTTTTACTGTAGTTTTCATTTACTGTAGGATTCATGCAAAGGTCACATTTAAAAAGAAAAAAATAATTGAAAGTTTGATGCCACAAACATATGAGGCAAGAGCAATCTGTAAACTCCAGAGTTAGGTGGATGCTTAATTAGATTGCCTAACTTTTTGGTAGCATTACAAAGGCAAGAATATTTCAGACAGAAGTAAAATAAACTCTTCACAAATATTTGCTATGTGTATACTTACAAATGAACTGTATCCTTCCCTGGAATCAACTTTAATTAGATACTGTATCTAGTTACTTTGGACTTCTATGCAACTAGGACAATACATATGTTAAAGTATCCCTCAAGTTAAATTTTGAAATTGAAAACATGTTTATTATGGTGCTGAAATAATATCGATGGGGTTGTGGGTAAAGATTTATCTATTCTCTCTGAAGAATACATTTCTGAACAGCACTTTATTTAGTGCACATCATTCACTTTATATCACTTACTGTCTGGAAGGTAAAAGAAAAAGAAGGAATCTTATTTAAAAGATCTCATCCTTAAGTCCAAAGTCTACACATGTTGAAACTTTCTAATCCGGCACCCTCAGGATCTAACTGGTACCAAACCAGAGAATTTGCTGAACCATGGGAGAACAATATTGTCTAGCAGCATTACCAACACTTCCATTGTTTACTGGGCTCTTAGAAGAGGGAAATTAGAGCTAAATAGCAGCACAGAATGCTAAGAGACAGCACTGGTGACTATAAACAAATTTTATGGGACTGCAAGAAACTTGGCCGCACCCAGGACAGGTGGACATCTGGCTAACTAAAATCATGCTAGACCATGGATGTTGGCAGACCAGAGAGTGCCAGACTAGAGAGGTTCAACCTGTATTATCAACAAAGCATATCTAAATATCTGGTTGTATACCTAAATAGTTCCTTATGGGTCTTGCATTGTTATATCTGGAAATAACTGAGAATTATTACTCTACAAGATAAGGATTATTTTTAATAGATAAAATGACAGATTTAGTTACCTAGTTAGTGCAGCTTTAGAGAATAATGCTAGGAAAAAATTCTGATCTGTTTCCAACAAACTCAAAACTGAAGGACAGTGCCTATGGCCCACCTTTTGTAACAGACCAGAGGTAAGTCTGATGACAGGCAATGATATCCCCAACCTTCTGAAAACTAATTTACACATTGCAAACATAATCGTGTTCATGTGCATAAGTGTCTACTCAGTTTTTTTCTATATGCTTTACAAAAATGGGAGTTATCAAAGCTCTTTTGGTGACAGCATACTGACCAGCTACTCAACATGCGGCCCAGCCCGCAGCCCATTTGTTTGTAGCCCACGGTGCAGTCAGGGTTTATGTGAGGCTCAGTACGTGGCCTGCAGGTAGGATCCTTTGAACATGGCCTACGCTGGGAACATGCTCCACAACAGCGTGGCATCTCCCAGGTGGGGTGAGCATTGAAAGATGCAAGCGGACGGGCTGGCTGGAACAGACAGATACAGGGTGTCGGCATTTCTAACCTCCAGGGAGGAGGTGCCGGGAGCGCTAGGGCATTGTGGGAAGTGCTGGCTAATTAGCCTTGTGGGCAGAGCTTTGAGAGGTGCTGACTGGCTCACACTGGTCAAGTTTAGGTCCAGTGCTGCGGCTAGGCAGCCCTGCCTCCGTCCCGCACAGAGTAACTGACTCCTGCGTGGGGACATCAGCTCTGCTTGGAATCCAGGACAGGGCTCCCGGGCACCTGTCCTTTTTTGCCTCTCATATCCGGCTTGACTCGCCAACTCCCCACCCACTGCAGGTTGGAGAGCTCTGAAGCTTCAAGCTAAACATCCGATATACAATTTTCTTTTTATAAGTGCTCATTAAAAGTGCTGTCATGTGGTGGAAATCAGGTAAATATTGCATTTTATTAATATCAGCAGAAGTGACTTAAATGGGGCCTACGTGTTGTGTACTCTTGCCTTAATCACATTCATGCTTGACAGTGTGAAAGAAGCTATTTGCATATATTTGCATGTATATGCAACCACACTTAAGTTGTGGCCCTCCGCGTGTGCTGTGAGTATCACTGTGGCCCCTGGGACTTCAAAAAGTTGAGTAGTTTGCTGGAAGGTGTCATCATAGCCATCCTGGATCTCTGTGTACTACTTAAGTAAGCTCCAATTTCCTACAAAGGGAAGGGGATTACCTTTCTTTACAAAAATCAGTCTGTAATACTTAGTAAACTGTGCAAATATTTCCACTTTTGTAACATCAAATATATAATCTTTTAGAGACAAAATTTTGCAGGATTTTCTGAAAGTTCAGAAGTGACAGGCCCACTCCAATTGCTGATAACTAGTAAAAATTGCACACACCCAAATCTTCTGATGGATATAAAAAGTTCATATTCTAAATCAGAGATTAGAATGTGGCAGGATATATCTTCTAATTTTAATAGACCTCTTTACTGCTCAGATCTGCAGCATGACAGCATATTATTTATCATTAAACACCATGTTACTATGGAGAAGAATGTTCTCCTTAGGGCTCTATGGGCTTGATGTTTTGTTGTGACTACAGTTGGCCTTCTATACACTATATAGCAAAGACAAAGCTCAAAACAATTTTGGGGGAGTAATAATATTTCAATTTTAATGTGTCAAGAAAAGAATGTGCCATCCTGAGGCAAGCCAGCTCTTAAATATGTGCTCTCAGTTAAAAGCTTTGGTCCACAGTTGGTCCCATGTTGTGTCACACTGGTTTGGATATAATTGATACAATTATAATAATTGATATAATTTTGTCAGAAAATGGAGGAGAAAGACTATCAATACTGAATTTTTCAAGTGAGGATTAAGGGAAGTTGGAGAAAGAGTGCTCTATTTTGAAAAAAGTGCTGTGTAGACGTGCCCAAATTGATGAGGGTTGCATCAATGTGCTCTGGTTTTGCCATTTAAAAGTAGATTTCACCTCTCCTATTATTTCCTGCTTAGGCTGCTTCTCTTTAATCAGGATTTAGTTTATCCTCTTCATTATCAAAATCAATTTTCTGCACAGTGGAGGTATCACTAGGCTTGTACTCGCTGCTGGATTCCTCTGGCAGCAAAATCTTTCTTGGACTCAGAAGCCAATAACTTTTCAAGGGTTGTGACACATATGACAGCGATATGTTGGAAAACAATTCTGATATTAAAAGGATGGATATAAGCAAATACTAAAAGTGAACCTATTATTTTTCCTGTTTTAAAAAGATGGCTATTTATTTTAAGAGGAACAGAACCCAGACCTGCTAAAATCAATGGGAGTTTTGATATCAGCTTCTATGGATACATCTACACAGCAGGACTAAACGTGAAATAAGCTACGCAACTTGAGCTACACTAATTGCGTAGCTTAAGTCAAAATAGCTTATTTTGAATTTGGGCATGTCTACACAGCACTTTTTTCAAAATAGAGCACTCTTTCTCCAACTTCCCTTAATCCTCATAAAATGAGGGTTACAGGAGTCAGAATAAGAAGTCCTCTGGCTGGACATTATTTCGACATTATGTTGAAATAACTGCATGTGTGGAGATGCGCACTATATTATCATATATACAGTAGCCCAATGTCTGTGACTCTGTATTGCTGAAATACTGGCTGTTGCCTCTGGGCGGCACTGTTGCCTGAGTCACGTCCTTCGCCTCCCACTGTGGCGCTCGTGCTGCATGGGGAGCGCGGGGCCCAAACAGCCGCTTGCACCCCCGCGGTGGCCCGGCTGAGCGGCGCAGAAGTCAGCCAAGCGCCACGGCAGGAGGGGAAGGGGGGCGGGGTGGTGACGTACATGGCCAGAAGGCAGGGCCTGGACATGTACGTCACTGGCCCCTCCTTCTTTCCCCCCTTGCCTCCCGCCGTGGCGCTCGGCTGACTTCTGCGCCGCTCAGCCGGGCCGCCGCAGGGGAGCCCAAATGGCTGCTTGCTCCCCCTCAGCGGCCCGGCTGAGTGGCGCAGAAGTCAGCCGAGCGCCACGGCGGAAGGTGAAGGGAGGCGGGGCGGTGACGTAAATGCCCAGGGGGCGGGGCCTGGACAAACATGCATCCCCGATGGAGACAGAGGAGAGCAGAGAGAGTGTGAGAGGCAGGAGGGGGAGAAGAGAAAGAGAGAGACGGAGAGAGAGGCAGAAGGCGGAGGAGAGCTGAGAGAGAGAGGGGGAGGCAGTAGGAGGAGGAGAGAGAGAGAGAGAGAGACACGGACACGTAGTGAGAGACCGGAGGCTCAGGAGAGAAGTCTGACATGGAGGAGAGACCTGAAAATCCCGTCTTATGACGGGCTAATTGGCTAGTTTTGAAATAACGGTGCTGGGTAGACCTACCCAATGAGACCAGCAATTGGCCCTAAAAGCAGGAAAAAATGAAGTACAGGACTAGAACTGGACATAAAATTTTAACACACGATTTTGGTGAAAAAAAAAGCAGACTTCCCAACACTAGATATTTTATACATTCTTTTCTGTTTTGCCAGATTGTTTTGATAAAGTAAAAGCTCCTAACAAATGACAGGAAAATAGACATGTTTTATTTTGATATTTTTGGAACAAAATGGTTACCCTTTTTAATTTGAAATGACTTCATCTGGACCTGCCCTTTAATTTTATTTTTGTAAATGTTAAAATGTTTAGAAGTGAAACAAAATGTTTTGCTTCAGGTCAAACAAACCATTTCATTGTATCTCAAATGATTATTTCCCCTGCTTAGAACTGCAAATCCCATCCCCGGCCCCAAAACCCCAACAATCTGTTATTAGGTCAGCTCTATCCAGGAGTAAGGAGGATGGGCCCTTGGGAATCACAGCTTTCCAGATGTGGCTTTCCAGTATGGATTTATCACTAAAGCCACATAGTTAATTTGGATCACAAGTGCCAACCAGCTCTGTGTAAAATAATGGGTGAGGGGGTCAGGATCTGTGGCCTAATTCAATATACTCAAGATTCCCACTGACTTTAGTAGTGAGTTGGATCAGTTCTTTGTTTTGAAGCTCAGACTGTGGGTCAACAGTGAGTTGGTTTTAAACTGAAATATTGGTGTTCATATATTTTGAGGTGTGCCATATGTTAAGGACATTAAATGAAACATACAGAAAGGCAAATAAACAACTGATTGTTATTGGAAGCAGCTCTCCTGTCTGTAACTAGGAGGCCAAAGCAAGAACATTCAAGACAGATTTTAGTTTCTGTGTGAACACTGTTTGGCTGTGTCTACACTGGGCCACTTATTCCGGAAAATCAGCCGCTTTTCCGGAATAAGCTGCGAGCTGTCTACACTGGCCCCTTGAATTTCCGGAAAAGCACTGATGATCTACTGTAAGAAATCAGCTGCTTTTCCGAAAACTATGCTGCTCCCGCTCGGGCAAAAGTCCTTTTTCCGGAAAACTGTTCCGGAAAAGGGCCAGTGTAGACAGCACAGTAGTCTTTTCCGCAAAAAAAGCCCCAATTGTGAAAATGGCGATCGGGGCTTTTTCCGGAAAAGCGCGTCTACATTGGCCACGGATGCTTTTCCGGAAAAAGGGCTTTTCTGGAAAAGCATCCTGCCAATGTAGACGCTCTTTTTCCAGAAATACTTATAACGGAAAACTGTTCCGTTTTAAGCATTTCCGGAAATTCATGCCAGTGTAGACGTAGCCTTTTAGTTTAATTGAGGCACTTCGGAATTTCACTCTTGTGATAGTATATGTTTTTATACTTATGCCTTATAAAATTTTATAGTTCAAAGCAAGTTACTTATAAAGGTTTGGCTTGACCTAAATTATTTAGAAAACACAAACAAAATATACTTAACCTATTCCCTAATGTGTGTTAGTTATAATTATCATTTGCAGTAATGGTCTAAGGACCTCATACAAATAAAAAAATAGTGACCAAATATCCTCAAAATTTCTGGTACCTTTTCATCTGGAATCTCAAAGGCTACTACTTCCAAGCTCATGAATTTGCTTATTTTGCCATTCTCCTCTGCTTGCTTTTTTCTAATGAATTCTAGTTTCTTAGTATGGACAAACTGAGCAATTCAGAAACCCATATTTTACCTTTATCAAAAAATAATGTTACTACATATTTCTGTTCATATGATCAGTATGTCATAATAACTATTAAAATCTTTACAAGTACAGTTTGCACAGAACTTACTATGCCTACTAATAATTCAGCAGTGTTAAATTAATTATTACAGTTATTAATTATTTGTACATTTTCTGTGTCCCAAGGCACCAATCAAGAATCTGAATGCTGATGTGCTTGGAACTGTACATTCCATAGAAAGACGTGCTATGAGGGGAAAAATTAGTAAACTGGATTGTGTCTTTTAAAAAATCTGTGACCACAAACGTTACACTGTATAGTCATTTCATATTCTCTGTACAGGGCAACATTAAGATTGTTTGGGTGCATTTCCATATTTTAACACATTTGGATTTATTTTTAGTTGAACTTCAATCTCTAATTTCCAGGGTTTAAAATGTTTAATATTATAATAGAGACAATTACAACATTCCTGTAATTTTTTCAAACCATTTTGTTTCTTCAGACTCTCGACCTTAACTCCAGGTTGGCAAAGACTTCTTTCTCCGGAAATGTATGTGTGTTACTGCACTGTTCGTTAAAGATTACTTTCACTCCTGGACATTTCGTATGTCTGTACTACTCATTAGTGGCAGAGGCACAAATCAAGAAAGAAAGTCATTGAGCTCACATGACAAAAAATCTTCATAGACATAATATTGTCCAAGCAATTAAGAAACTAGAGCTTTAGAGTTCTTGTATATTTCATTTATGTTATCTTTTTTTAGGTGTAAATTAAATTAAAATGGGATGCCTAGACTTCTTAAGAGAATCAGGAGTTCACATGTCTTGTTTTTATGAAATAGTAGCGGTACTCTGAAAAGTGGTATTATATTAAAATACTACTTTACTTTTTTAAATAACTTTTTCATTTGCAGGTCTCAAAATGCTTTACAGTGGAAGGCCCCATTATCAGAATCTTCATTTACAGATTGGGAAACTGACGCATGGGTAGGCGAAGTGACTTGCCAAAGATCGGACTGCAGGTCAGTGACAGAACAGGAAACAGAATCCAGTTCTACCAATTCCCAGTCCAATGCTCCCTCTACTAGTATACACCTCTTTCCCTATGGAAAGAATGGCATTTTCTTATTCAACAGATTGTGGTTTGTACTTAGAATCTAACCTGTGTATTTTAGTGATACATATATTGTTTTATTCTCTTGCTCCTATCTTGGTCAACAGGTAATGGTAACAAACATAGCTGTAAGAAGAGGAGCTGGATTTTCTACTCTATCTAGGGCATCATCAGAATTACTACATTTAATTCCACTTCCAAGGCAAAATTCTGCCTTCACGCCTCCTTAGCCCCTACAAAACACAAAATACATAAGAACATAAGAATGGCAATACTGGGTCAGACCAAAGGTCTATCTAGATCAGTATCCTATCTTCCAACAGTGGCCAATACCAGATGCCCCAGAGGGAGTGAACAGAGCAGGCAATCATCATGTGATCCCTCTTCTGTCATCCATTTTTAGCCTCTGCCAAGCATAGGCTAGGGACACCATTCCTACCCGTCCTGGCTAATAAGCATTGATTGACCTACCCTCCATGAATTTATCTAGTTCTTTTTGGAACCCTTTTAAATTCCTGGTCTTCACAACATCCTCTGGCAAGGAGTTCCACAGGCTGACCGTGTGCTGCGTGAAAAAAAACTTCCTTTTGTTGTTTTAAACCTGCTACCTCTTAGTTTCATTTGGTGATCTCTAGTTCTTATGTTATGGGAAAAAGTAAATAAGCTTTTCTTATTCACTTTTTCCATGCCTGTCATGATTTTATAGACCTCTATCATATCCCCCCTTAGTCTCCTCTTTTCTAAGATGCAAAGTCCCAGTCTCTTTAATCTGTCTTCATATGGGACCCATTCCAAACTCTTAATCATTTTTATTGTCCTTTTCTGAACCTTTTCCAATGTCAATATCTTTTTGAGATGAAGTGACCCCATCTGTATGGAGTATTCAAGATGTGGGCGTACCATGGATTTATATAGAGGCAATAAGATATTCTCTGTCTTATTCTCTATGCCTTTTTTAATTATTGCTAACATTCTGTTTGCTTTTTTGAGTGCTGCTGCACATTGAATGGATGTTTTCAGAGAACTATCCACAATAACTCCAAGATCTCTTTCGAGTGGTTATAGCTAAATTAGTCCCCATAATTTTGATTATTTTTTTCAATGTGCTACATTTATCAACATTAAAATTCATTTGCCATTTTGTTGCCCAGTCACTTAGTTCTGTGAGATCCTTTTCAAGCTCTTCACAAAGTAGCTTGCAGAAATGTAAGCAAGTATAGAATTTGGCTTGCAGAATTATTTAACACTGGAGACAATGCACAAGACAAAAAAATGAGTTTGATTTTCAGATCCTATGATGAATTTGCTGTGCTTGCAGTTAGAATTGAAAACTTGTTTGCCTCTACACTGAATCACTGTTATATGAAAATCATGGAGTCAGACATGAAATGTCACAGTTCCACATACAGTTTCTTTTTCAGAGTTTTTATACCTTTTTTAAGAACATTAGATAAAATCTGAACTCAATGGCAAAATTCTCATTGAATAGGATTTCACCTACTGCTTCCTCTGATATTATTCTAAGCAGAGTAGATGTCTTTGGAGAAGGTGCAATGGAGAATGCAAAAAAAAAAAAAAAATGCCATTCTTATAATCAAGTTGTCTTGATTAGAATAACTTTGAAGGCTATACAATTTGAATGGCAGGCTTCTGAGGTTTCTGGAAGCTCTTAAGCAGTGAAACTTTAAATTTCTCAGATTTCATTTTGTGTCTTGTCTTTTTAAATTCAGTTGTTAAAACTGGTGCACTTCAATCATGAATTAAGTGCTTTTAAAAGCTATAGCTAGACAAAAAGCATCCTTTAAAATTAAGTCATCCTCGACATTTTTAGCTTACCTATAAATTGCTTGGAAGAATTAATAAAGCACTATCTTCAAAATCTTTGACAGTAATTCTTTTGTCAATATCTGTCTACAAATACAGTTGCACATTCTTTTAAAGAATAATTATAGCATTTATCCATGGAAATATTTCTGACAAATTCTAATAATACACCAAAATCTTTTTTACAAAGTCTTTTAATAAAAATCAGGATTTTCATACTTTCATCTAAAGTAGCAGCAGAAATATACAGTCCTATAAACCTCTCTTCCTTGCACCATAAAAACCATTTTTAGGCTTTAAAACTACAGGAATTTCAAAAGCACCATAATATTTTACATGTGTTCCTCTTAGGGCTGGTAGTCTGGTCAGAAATCCTCCACATTCACTCTCACCCTTTTCCTCCCAATGACTGCTGTGAAATGTAGAGGTTGTGGCTGAAGAATTTGGTCCCACTGTAGTGCAGAATATGCAAGATGCTAATTATGACCAATGAGATGTCATTGGCTTGCTAGAACACTGTCCAATCCATTCTCAAATATACCCTCAGGGTATGTCTAGACTAAATGGCTCTGTCGACGGAGCCATGTAGATGAGCTTTCTAGACATAGGCAAATGAAGCAGCGATTTAAATAATTGCCGCTTCATTTACATCAAAATGGCCGCTGCGCTATGCCAATCAGCTGTTTGGCGGCACAGTGCGGTAGCCCGGACGCGCCGCAGTCGACAAGGGAAGCCTTTGTCGACCGCCCCGGTAAACCACATTCCACGAGGCAAACTTCATTCCTCAGTTTGGTCTGTTTAGCAGAAATGCTAGCCTAAATTGGGGTAATTTTGTTTTAATAATTGCCGCTAGCAAAGACAGGGAATATGAAAGGGTGGGTGTATCCAGCCTTTTATTATTTATTATTATTATTATTATTATTGTTTCAACCAGGTGTAGCCCAAGGTCCAGTGTGTTCCAGCAGCAGCCCTGGGAACTACAAGTTGTGGACTACAAACTGCAGCATGTTGGGAGAACTTCCTGGTTCCTGCCAGGATGTGCCCTCTGCCCCCAGCAGGGTCTCAGCAGGGACTGTGCTAGATGCAGCACACAGGCTGCATGCTGAGAGGAGGGGCTGCTGAACTGTGATCCTGTTTTATGTTTTTTTACAGAATAAAA
The DNA here is from genome assembly GCA_019425775.1 of Rafetus swinhoei. NCBI lineage: Eukaryota > Metazoa > Chordata > Testudines > Trionychidae > Rafetus > Rafetus swinhoei. The sequence goes on along the minus strand of CM033437.1, from coordinate 178,787,399 downwards.
CCTGTTCCTGGTGGTTTATCTGAGTGGGTCTGGTCTGACACACACACACACACACACACACACACACACACACACACACACACACACACACACACACACACACACACACACACACACACACACACACACACACACACACACACACACACACACACACACACACACACACACACACACACACACACACACACACACACACACACACACACACACACACACACACACACACACACACACACACACACCTCCCTGGGCAGCCTCAGGCTTCTAGCCTCCCTATGCTGAATAACCTCACACCGGGCTAGCGAACACGAGGCATTACACAAAATAAAAAAAGAAAGGTTTAATTCATGACTGACTTTTACATATCTGACATACCTCACTCTAAGCAGACAGTAGTACACTAGCCAGTGTGATGCAGCATCCTATCCATGTGAAACAACAAATTATCTATTAAATGCCACATTAGGAAGAAAAATGGGATTACTGATCTCTCTGAATCATTATTCACTACACCCCCACAATGTATCCTCTGAAAACTTTTATCAGTGATTATTTTACGTTTTCTTCCAATTCTTTGATAAAAATATTAAATAGCACTGGACCAAGAACTGATCCCTGCAGAACCCACTGCAAACAGACTCACTTGATGATAATTCCCCATTTATAATTACATTGTGAGACCTTTCAAATAGCCAGTTTTCAATCCATTTAATGTGTGACGTTAATTTTGTATCATTCTAGTTTTTAAATCAAAATATTGTTTAGTATAGAGTCAGTTGCCTTACAGATATCTAAGCATATTTTACCAACACTGTTACCTTTATCTTATAAAAATATATCAAGATCTTTTCTCCATAAACCTCTAATGACTGACATTCATTAAATCCTTATATAAGGATAATGGGTTTCTGGTTGTGGGGTTGGCTCAGAGGGGATTGAGTATCTGGATGTGGAGACGGGTGGGAGTTGCCGGCTGTAGGGAGAGTGAGAGGGCTTTTTATAGGGCACTCAAGAGGAGAACCCAATCATAGGGGTTAAAACAGCATGTCAGAAGGACAAGTTTTGAACAGCTGGTCAACTATCCTGTACATTTTTGTAAAATGCATTTCAATTGTCTTGAGAATACACACAGTTCATTAATAATTGCTTAAATATTTAACAGATTATATTTAATGGGAACTACACTTAATTTTTGGCGCACAATTTTCATGTACTTTTCATATCTGTAAGCACACAGATATGAATATTTAATCAAACTATTTCCATAAGAGAGTCTTTTTTTATTTGTTTTCTATTAGGGTTATTGTTGAGCTGACCCTTTTATACTGGAGTTAACCTAAAGTGCATTATACTGCCATTAAATTAAACCAAGCTTTATCTGTCAATTCTGAATAGAAATACTTCTCATCAAAAGACTTGTAACATAACGGCTAAAGGAACAATGAGAACTTAAAGTACCAATTTGAAGGCCTGTAAGTATAGTGCCAATTAGTGCTGTAATTTTTCTTATGTCACAGTGTTGTTCTAGTGCCTAATAGTGTCATTCATTTACTGTGTTAGATAGGACATGGAGTTACCCTGAAGGTTTTATGGCAAACATCATTAGCTTTGAAATAGTTCAGACAATATACTATAAATTCTCCATTTTATGCTTTTGGACAATATTACTTGATCCTGCTATAAGCTACAATAGAGGAATGCTGCTTCTTATTAAAAGCTCAGTGGAGATCTCTTACATTTGAATTGTGCTTTAATATTTAACATGAATATACTAAATTACTCCCCTGGAACTGGAGCAAGCATGGGGCAGAGCAAGGGGTGAGGAAAGGCAGGGTCTGGGCAGAAGTGATCAGTGCTTCTCCTACTTTCCCTATCACCAGTCAACACTGATTCCATGGGATTCTTGGAAGCCTATTCCAGTACTTAAGAAAATTTTCCAAATGTAAAAATAATTAACACCTCACCTGTATCTCCTTTGCTGCAGATTAAGCCCATTACTTCTTGTACTACCTTCAGTAGACACGGGGAATAACTGAACAATATCCTCTTTTTAACAGTCCTTCTGATATTAGAAAACTGATTTGCCCCTCTTCTCAATCTTCTTTTCTCAGACTCAGAGGTGAAAGTAAGCTGGTTCAGCCTGATACGTCATACTGGCAAAAAAGTGGCCAGCAGGGTCTGATATGCTGTACCAGCTACTCATAGCTCCTACGGCATGTTGGAAAGATTCTGTATGGCCCCCAGGCCCTCGCCTCTCCACCAGCTCAGTATGTAGAGCAACAGCCACCCATGAAAACTGGGCTGTGGGGAGGGGAGGGCAGGGCTGGAAGCAGTACAGCAGCTGGAGGAGATCCCAACATTGTTCTCCTTTCCTTGCTGCCTGCTCCTACCAGTGGGAAAGGTGCAGAAACCTCGGCCATGTCCCTCCACACACCCAACCCTGTCTTGCGGCTGGGCTACTGCTCTACACATGGAGCCCGAGAAGATGCAGCTTCATGGAGGGGCAGGGATCAGAGTTGAGGCATCTGCTCCTTTCCCTACTGGGAAGGGCAGTGGGTAAAGTAGATGAACTGCCAGCAGCTCCTGCAGCTGCTGTAGCACTCCCAGCCTCACTCCTCTAGGTAACATGCCCTGGAAAGAGGAAGGGAAGAGTGTTGGGACCCAGGCTGGGGGCAGGGTGGAGTCACATGAGGGGATCACATGACTCTCCCTTCCTTGCATCCCTGCTCAAGACTAAACATGCCCAAATTTTTCAACATTTCCTGCTAAGCCAGGTTTTCTAACCTTTTACCATTTTTGTTGCTCTCCTTTTGACTCTCCGATTTGTCCACAACCTTCCTAATGTATGGTGCCCAAAACTGGACACAACAGTCCTGCTGAGGTCCAATGAGCACCAAGCAGAATGGTACAAGAATCTCCCATGTATGATATGCAACACTTCTATTAATATACCCCATAATGATATTAGCCCTTTTTGCAACTGCATTGCATTTTTGGCCCATATTTAATTTGTGGTACATTAAGATCCTCATATCTTTTTCATGATACTCAGTGTCTTCTGTGGACTGTGTTCATTGGATGGACTATATTTCTCAGAGTGCATCACCACCCCATTAGATGAACTGCCACAGTGCAACATAGGACTCCAGTTACTACCATGCATCACAGGAGATGCAGTCCAGCTGGAAAGCTTGACACAGAGAGAACAGGGGTTCGGGAGGTTAGAAGGGCATGAGGCCCCTGAACTATATATATGAGGCACTGCATGCAGCTCAGGCATACCCAGCTCAATATCAAACCACACCGAAATTAAATGTTTCAATTCTGTTTGAGAAACTAAAACTTTTAAAATGTAAAATTTTCAGAAAATTTCAACATTTTCAGAACTTATTTTGTGGCAAATTTTGCTATTGTGATTTTTCTTCCTGATACAGTCACATTATGTTTTCATGTCATATTGAAATTATCTGCAAGACAAATGGAGTTCTACGTATATTCAAGAACATGCCTCACAAAACTGTGATTATTGTATTCCCCCCCCCACCCATGGTTGTGTCCATTAGCAAAATGCAAACTGTATAAACAGACTAAGAAAAAATTAAAATACAGGAACACATAATAAATGTGGTTAATGTAAACATGACCAAACAGACAAGTTCACTTCTCAGAACATGAAAACCTACATAACTACAGAAAATATCAGTAACCTATAATTTAAAGAGCTGCTAATATTCATTAGTTTGCAATTTATAAAATCATATATAATTAAAAGCATACACTTTTCTGCGAATGTAATAAATTGAAATGCTATAAAAAAGATTTTCCTTATTCTTTAGAAGATATTTTTCCAATAATATGATCTATGTTGAACACCAGCCACCAACTGGTTTAAAAGTAAAGTTGCTTATGGAACATTCTTGAACCTTTAATTTTTATTGTGTCAGGATTTTCTTACATCTGTCTTTTTAATGACATTTTTCAGCTTATGGGGGAAAGAAATCTGTGTTATTTCTCCCTTTTTTGTTGATTAAGCCATTTTGAAGATTTCATTTAATTTTAATACATGATTTTTTAGCTGATTTGTTTATTGAATAAAGAGATACACATGGAAATTACCTTTGATTTCAAGAAATCAGTAAAAACTTCCTGTCTTTTTTGCATAATTTGATCTGGAATACTTTACAGTTTTAAATTAGTTAATCATAGTGGCAGATTACAGGCATCATTAGTCAATTATGCACATGATAGGGTAAATGAAATAGCAAATGCAAGAGTGCAATCAGACAAGATGTCTGCAATGGTTATTGAGAAGAGCTTATATAGTTCAAAATGGAAGACTCCATGGGCTCAGTTTAGACCTAGTGCATGCATGTGAAATTCCATTAAATTCAGAAGGTAGGCACTCGGTTACATCAGGTCTGAATTGGCCACTTATGTCTACGCTTTTTAATCATTCCAGTTGTTATAAATCTGATCTACTGCTAATATGCAAACACATTAGTTCATGAACCACAGCATTGTTTGGGGGCTTGGGGCAATGAGAGGCAGATCTGTACATTTGTCTAAGTAATTATTCCTTAATTCAGTGTACACTTCCCTGAAGTAAGGATTCTCTGGGGGAAAGTATTCTTTTAACCTCATAGGGTGAATTATTAGAGATTTGCAGTGGAAGTAAGCATTCATGTTTAGATATACATATAATTAAAACTTTATCTAAAGAAGAAAATTAAATACAAAGATGTTAATGCAACATTAAATTTGAGCATTAATACTGCTACAAGGTAGGAGATTCAAACATAAAAGTTCCCATAGAAGAGGTACTTCAGCCGCTCCATGTAACATTTTTTATTGGTGGTTAAATATATTCAGCAGTTCATTCTATGATTGTTTGAATGCAGGCCAGGCCATTTCTCACACAAGCTCTGCCTGTTCAGGGCAACTAGTTGTTTTCCTCAATAGCATAATCCAAACCCCATTACCATCAATAGAATGACTTCCATTGATTTCAATGGGTGGTGGGTCAGTACCTGTGGAATAGAGAGAGCCAAGGGTATGCAGAGTTAGGATATATCCAGCATTGTCACTAAAGAATCTTCTGTATTTTCTACATCTGAGTCTTATCTCTTCCCAGTCACAAAGGAGATTACAATTTGTGACAGTGTAGATGTCATACTTAATCAAATTTTCCAATTGCTTTTGTAACTAAATGCTACTGCAGTATTCATCAGGTATTCCCTATATTAATGTATGTGATACTACATTAACATCATCTAACCACAGAAAGCAGAATGTAAAGTTTGTAAGAGTGACAACTGTTCTTCACATTTATGTAGCATATTTCATCCCAAATTACATATTTCATCCCAAATTACTTTAAGTGCTTTCCAAGGAAAACTGTATAAAAGTATCGCTTCATTTTTTAATGGAATGCAGCCATTTTTGTGGTGAAACTGGGCAACTCTTTAGCAGTGCATAACATTATACAAAGGATGAGGGGCAAGGGAGGGTGAGGGACAGGAAGTGAAGAAAGACTGGAATAGCTAATCAGCACGTAATCACCCTTGTTTTAATCTGGCCATCACACCAGTAACATCATGCCTACTCTCACAAAAATGTCATAGAATCATTAATATCTGTAAGTGGTCAAGACTCAGTTCCATCTTTCATCAGACAGACAATTTTCAACAGCTCTGGACTTATCACTAGGGCTGAGGCAATTAGCTTATTACTGATTCAGAAAGACAAGATATAAATTAAAAGAGATAATGATCATTTTTAATATTTTTGTTTCCATTAGTTTCATTATCACCCATCATTGTAACAACTGCTTTACATTTATCTTACACTATGTCTGTAATCTTTAACATCTCTGTAGAAATATTGTTCCATATTTGTAAAAACTCTCACTACACTCTGTCTTTAGTTACAAATTCTCTCTTGTTTTAAATTAAGCAAATCCAAAATTTATTCAGTGAGGTTACAGTCAGAATACTAAAGTGATCTCTCCATCCCAAATAGTTTCCCAGACTCCACTTCTCCCTGCTCCCCTTTAAATCATCTCTACACAATATAGAATATTGTTTTTCATTATCTTCTTGATAAATGAACAAACTGTTTTCCAAAAAGAACCTAATCTTACAGGAACATGCAGCAGTAGATTTTGATTCTTTGCAGTTCCAGCACCATTTCAACAAGTATGACTGTAAAGCACCAGTCACATTCATACTAGGCAAACACCATTTACTTGTCTGTTTAACACATCAGTGCCTCACTTCATACAGTTCCAAATCTATACTTTCATCTTCCATGTTTAGGTCAGTCTTTCCACATCAATTTCATATTACAGGTTGAGCCTCTAAAATCCAGGACTTTCTGGTCTGGCAATATCTGTGGTCTGGCAGCATCACTGATATTACTGGACCAGAAAGTCCTGGCTGGCCAGGTTCAGAAGCACAGCCCTGGGCTGGGCTGATGGTGGGGAACACAGCCCTAATCAGGGCTGGCAGCAGGGAGCACAACCCTGGCCACAGCTGGAGTCAGCAGGGCTAGCAGCTGGGTGCATAGCTGGGCCGGTGCTGGGAGGGCCAGGAGAGGCAGCCCCATCCAGTGCAGCCCAGTCCAGGGGCTGGAGACAGTATGACAGGCAGCAGGGAGCACAGCCCCAGATGGGAACAGAGCCTACAGCCCGGCAGGAAGCCTTGATCTCCCCTGGTCTGGCAAGCTCTGTGGTTTGGGACCACGTAGGTCCTGTGGGTACCAGACCAGGGAGGACAGATCAGTAGTTATTCCTCTGATCTTGTTCTTTTGCAGAGTTTTATCTGTCAGCATCTCATCTCGTGCGTATGGAGTTTCAGGGGAAGCTAGGAACCATCTGCCAACAGGTGAACAGTAGCAATCCCTAAAGGTATCATCCAAGGCAATTAACAGCAGTCAGTGAAGATGACATTATATCTGACTTGGAATAGGATAGGCAAACATCTAAAGAAGATTAAAGTGAATAGTTTGATTGCTATCATGATCCTTTTTTCATAATGTCTGTTTGGGGTCAACTTCCTTGTTTCATGTGGATTACTTACTGGACAGCTCCACCCAGATATGATAAGTAATATGAGTTTGTTTTCTCTCTTTTTTCATCTTCTTTCCTTCCCTAAGTTTCCTTTAACTTTTCTAGTTCTTATTGCATTAACTATCTTGCTAAACATGTGAAAAAAATGAAGTAATGAAGTTATAAGTTATCCAATTTAGCTTTTACATATGTACAAGACATACTCATTAAAATTGCTGAAATCAAGTTACCTTTGATATAATACCTTCAGCAAAGACTATGGAATGTAACAGATATTTCACTTCTCTCACACACTGCACCCTCACCACATCTTTTTAAAGCATCCTCAGTGAAAACTGTTGTCAATTTCTAATTTTGTTCCAACACCAGCCACTGACTAGCTGCAAAATGACACAATGCTCATTTATAGAGTGATAATGCAAGGGAGCATCTGTGTCTACAGGGGTTGAAACAAACAAGCTGGAATCCCAAGGCAAAGTATTATCTATATTTTCAATACTCCTGAATCTGATCCTAGACATTTTTTTAAAAAAATTACCAGTTCAACTGCTGAGTTCTAAATTGAGTGAATTCCTTTTTATGCTTTTATTTGTGAAAACTAGAAAATTAAATGTTACTACGACGAGAGAACTATAGAGTACAACAGCAATGTTATTCTTGCAACTGAATATACTATCGGGACAAAAACCGGAGTGTGCATTTAAGAAAAAAACATTAGGATTTGAGTTGGATAATGCTATAATGCTTAAACACTCACTTGATGGTTACAGTACAAAACTTTCCCCGTTGAAGTAAGAGGCTCTAGACACAAAGTCAGTTCAACCTTGCTTTCATTAATATGAAATTCCATGTTCATCTTTGGCATTAACTTTGAGAAGAAGGCAGAACACCAACTGATCTAAAAAAAATGAACAGAGGGCAAAGAGATAACAAGTAGAATTGGGTACATTTTTTCAGTCAAATAGTTTATTCGCTGAAAAAATGCATTTTTGATTGATCTAAAACTATTCACAATTTTTAGATGAATTTGGCAAATAGTTTTGACTAATTTTTTCCCCGGGATTCAGATGACATTCAGGTAACAGTGGAAGAGGCCTTTCTTATAAACCTAAGAGGTCAATGGTTATAGATCTACTCTTACTTGATGTAGAATTAAAATCTGAACGTGGGTTCCTACATTGTAGGTGAGTACCCTAGCCACCTTGGGCAGCCTGGAGATGATCTTGCTAAACATCTCCTGTTGAAGCTGTTCTAGTTTTTATAAGGAGTGAAAAACTCCTTGGAGCACTTGAGTCTTCCATATTCTGATGAGTGCCCTAAGAGTTATTCTTACTTCTCCTTTCGTGGCTCTATGACTCATCCTGGAAAAAAAAACCTTTTCAATCAAACTAAGCATATTTTACTCTATCCAAAATGCATTTTTCCATTTGCTGATTTTTTAAACTTTTTTGGATTTGGTTCAATCCAAACCAATTTTTATTAGTATTATTTGTCAGAATTGCCTGTGAACTGTTCACATAACATATCCGTTTTAATAAAGATACTCTCGGTCCTGTCACCCTAAAATGCAATCTTTGCAACTAAACACGGGTGGTTTTCAAGCAACAATCTTCTAGGAGAGGTTTCCCATAGCTCAAAAGGGGGAAATATATAAGTGCATTCAGAAATAAAGGTTCTACAATGGAGCAATTAGGTCATTGTGAAAAGATAAATAATTTAAGAATTGCTGTGCCAAAGGATGTGATCCAATATACCACTTCTTAAGCATGTATTTTCATGTATTATACCTTAAGATTACTATTGCACCCTATCATTAAAAATGAAAGCACTAAAATAAGTGCCTGTCAACTCTTTTGAAAAATCAGCTGTGTCACATTCAGAGCTATTGGGAGCTGAGCACTTTTGAAAATCTGGACGTTATTTAGGTACCTTACTGGAAGCTGAGCTCCCCTGGAAATCTGGCCCCAAACAAAGTGGTTGATGGTTTCAAAACTCTGGCCTACATGGTTATATCTCAAGGGAACTTTAGTTTTAAAGCAACACTGTAATTCCAAAACGTGGCCACCAGATGACAGCAATACCCATTGGATTTATTTACAAGACTGAAATGACTATTAGATTCAAAACAAATATGGGACAGATGTAATTGGACAGAGTAAAACTGTAAATCTTGCAGTTGCTCTTAAAACGTAATTTCTTCATTAGTTAAAGTATTATATATTTATTTCTATTTTACTTACATTATCATCATTTGCTGTGGGGTCACATTGAGAATATAATTACAATTGATATATTTTCATATTCCATGGCACACGCTCTGTAAATCAGAAATCAATTATTTATTCCCTTATTTACAGATTTATATACTGTAAATTACAGAAAAGGAGAAGTAGCTGTTACTAGTGAAAGATTAGTTTTATGAGTCATATTTTTTTACGATTAAAGCATCCAAAAGACACGGATACAGATATTGTAAGCATTCCAGGAACAAGGATCTTAGTTACTCAAGAAAGTGAGAAAAACTAATTCCTAATTTTTTGGAGAGAGGTTGGGGACAAAAGGTAAAAAGGAGGGGAATTGAGAAAGAACCTCCATATTCTCCCAAATCCTGAATCTCTCATAAATCCAATACAGCTATTTGTGATCATGGCTAATACACAAACATGGATGCATTACAAAAATAAGGAAGGGGTAGGGCTTAGAAGGATTTTAAGGGGAATTTTTTCTATACAAAATACTGTAGTGTAGCCCCCGACTGATTTTTCTGTGGGCCAGCAGCCCCTAATCCAAAAAAGTTTCCCCACTCCCACTCTTTCCCCACTCCTGCTCCAAGATAAACCCTCCATTCCTCTGATCATCCTGTTAGTTTTTCTCTTCATATGTTCCAATTTTAATTAATCGTTTTTTAAAACTGGTTAACCAGAATTGTTCATGGTATCCCAGATAAGATCTTACCAGTGTCTTATACAATAGCACTAATACTTCTTTATTAATACTGGAAATGGTTTGGAGGATACATCCAATAATTGTATTTGCCTTTTTCACAGCTGCATCACATTGGTAACTTAGTCATCTTGTGATTAACCCACACACCAAGGTCTCTCTCCTCCTTTGTCACTTCTGATTAGCCCTCACCTTCTAGAAGAAGTGTCTGATCTTACACATAGTAATATTGAATCTCTTTTTATTTCTGTCACTCCAATCTTCAAGGTGATCCAGAACTTCACGTATAATATTCTGAGCCATTGACAATACCTCCCAACTTTGTATCATCATTATATTTCATTAGCATGCATCTTCTTTTTGTTCCTAGCAAGGTCACTAATCAGAATCATAAGACTGGAAGGGGCCTCAAGATGTCAAGTGCAGTCCCTTGTATTGATGGCAGGATGAAATATTATCTCTAGACTATCCCTGACAGGTGTTTGTCTCTAGACCAGTTTTCATGAACGCCAATAGTAACCTCCCTTTCAGCACAGCCCGACTCCCTTTAGCCAGTTCCTTATCTAACTTTGCAATTCTTGTACCGATGCCCATTTTCTCCATTTTAACTAATAATGTCCTATACGGAACCCTGCCAAACGATTTACTGAATTCCAGGTGAATTAGATAAACTGCATTTCCTAATCTAAAAGCCCTGTTACATTTTCAAGGAAAAATCAGGTGAGACTGGAACGACTCATCTTTGGTAAACCCATGTTCATTACATTCCTTTTTCCATTTGCCTTCATGAATTGAATTATTTTTTTTCTTCACAATTCTTTCTTAAGTCTTTCATGCTACCAAGGTCAGATAAACAGGTCTGTAGTTGCCTGGATCACTTCCCCCCCCCCCCCTAAAAAATATAGGTACATTAGCTATTTTCCAATCACATGGTTTTATTCTCTGTTAAATAGGTTTATTAAAACATATTGCACAAGCAATCTCATGTGTCAATATTTTTTTATTATTCTGATAATGAAATTATTCTTTCCCCTCAATTTACTCTTTCTTTCCCTAGAGGAGTTTGATAGCAGTAGTGATAATGAGAATCAGACAAGCAGAGACAGGTGCAAAGACCTGAGCACATTTGAATAAGTGTACAAAAATGGATCAGGATATTAACTGGCCATCCAACTAGCTTTTCTTCTCTTACAACTGACAGATGTCCTGCTTGATGATCTGTGATCTGTCTTGGGCTACTGTAGGATTGGAAAGCTCTATGTGAGATTAAGCCAATGTGCCTACAAGCAGGAGGGTGATAAGCCAGATGGTGAGTGAGTATTCTAATAACAACCACACATACTCTGGAGATCAGCTGTCCACTCTTGCCACATAGAATTATAGAAGTGCAGCACTGGAAGGGACCTCAGTAGGTCATCTAGCCCAATCCCCTGCCCTCAAGGCAATACTACTGTATGTAGTAACTAGACCATTTTTGACAGAAGTTTGTCTGACCCGTTCTTAAAATCTTCCAACAATGGAGATTCCACAACCTCCCTAAGCAATTTGTTCCAGTGCTTAACTATGCTAATACTCCCTTGCTGCGATTTGAGGCCATTGCATCTTCTCCTATACTCAGCAGTTACAAGAACAATTTTTCATCCTCTTGTAACAACCTTTTATGTATTTGAAAAAAAAAAGTTACCATGTCCCCTTTGCAGTCTCCTCTTTTCCAGACTAAACAAACTCTTTTTTTTTTTTTTCAATTTTCCCTCACAGGGCATATTTTCTAGCCCTTTAATCGTTTTTTGGGGGGTTTCTTTTTATTGTCCACAACTGTCCTGAAATCTGGTGTCCAGAACGGGACACAGTAATCCAGCTGAGGCTTTAACATCGCAGAGTAGAGCAGAAGAATTACTTTTCCTGTCTTACTTAGAACACTCCTGCTCATAAATCCCAGAATGAGGTTTGATTTATTTTTTTGCAATGGTGTTACACTGTTAACTCACATTTAGCCTTTGATCCACTATAACCCCCAGAATCCTTTCCACAGTGTGCCTTCCTAGGCAGTCATTTCCCATCTTGTATTTATGCAGCTCCTAAGTGAAGTACTTCATATTTGTTCTTACTGAATTTCATCCAGTTTACTTCCTCCAGTTTATTCAGATCATTTTGAATTTTAATCTTATCCTCCAGTCTTAGCAACCACTTCTAGCTTGGTATTATCCAAAACTTTACATGTACTCTCTTTATGCCATTATCTAAATCATTTATGCAGATATGGAACAGAACCAGATTCAGGATCAATCCCGGTAGAACCCTACTAAATATTCCTTCTAGTTTGGCTGGAGTCCACTGATAACTACTCTCTGGGAATTACTTTCTAACCAGTTATGCTCCCACCTTATAGTAGCTAAATCTAGGCTATGTTGCTTTCCCTGACGGCAATGGTTTTCCAACAACATTTCACAGATTAAATAATTGTAGAATGTGCTAAAGGACAGCTGACAAAGATCAGAAAATAAATCTAATTATTTACAACGTATAGTTTTTATATTCCTATATGACATGACAGAGAGAAATTAAGAGATAGGTGTCTTCTCCCCCAGTTTCTGATAATACATCAGCAGTACAAATATAGCCTAATATATGAACTACTATATTTGTCTCAATAGGTAGAAAATTTGTCTTTCTTTTCACAATTCCTCTTACCAGTATGAATGGTGAACCAACATGATGAATTCTAATAAAATAAACCCTAATAACACATATTGAGCTAAAAAAAAGTTTATGGGTTTCTTTAAAAAATATCAAGATTGTAACATTTCAACCATTAACCTCGATTTCATTGTGGAAAAAAAGAAATACAACAAAATATTGGCACAAACAAAAAACCCACTATTCAATGATCCCTGGGACTCTCTGAAATCACCTTACCCTCTGAAATCTCCAACGTCAGCAGATTTTGAGCCCAAAACAATAGATGGACTATAGGAGATCACAATTTAGTGCAAAAACAACCCACTGCCTTGTCTCAATGTCTGTATCAACTAAACCCCTCATATGTACCACATATGGAGACTCTCCCAACTGGCCATCTATGTGCTATGGACTCAGTACCCCCATCCAACTGGGCAGGTCACTGTAGCACGTGCTGTCCTAGAATCTACCAGATTCTTTCCCCTAGAGGTAAGTGGATAATTGGAATCTTACACAAGTGCAAATGACTAGAAATGCCATAGGTGGTATGCACTCTAACAAGAATATAAGAACGGACATACTGAGTCGGACAAAAGGTCCATCTAGCCCAGTATCCGGTCTACCAAAAGTGACCAATGCCAGACGCCCCAGAGGGAGTGAACAGAACAGAACAGAACAGAACAGAACAGGGAATCATTAAGTGATCCCTTCCCCATCATCCATTTCCTGACAAACAAAGGCTATGAACACCATTCCTACCCATCCTGGCTACCTGATCTACCTAGGCTGCCTTCTGCCAGCTTCGGAGTTAACAGTTGCTTCATGAGAAAATTAAAAAACTACTCCATGGTTTAGATAGATCAGATCTAGGATTGTCTGTTTGGAATAATTCCTGTAAGTGTCTAGACAGAAGTAAATAATTATACCAAATTCCCTGACTTTAATGCAGTAACCCAAGTCACAGGTTATTGATACACTGAAGGATTTCACATACTGTCAGTCATATTCTTGCTCCTTATGGCCAATGAAAACTAAAGAGAAAATGCCTTGGTAGGGATCATTATTGGCCTCCCAAGGATGCAAAAGCTGCCAGCAACTCTAATATGTAGTATATCAGCCTTTAGTCCAGGATACAAAACAACACTTTTCTCACAATGACACCCACTGGCTTCCCCTTCCCTTGTAGAAAAAAAGATGATTGAGAAGAGGATGAATATTCAGCTCTAAGGGTGTGTCTAGACTACAGGGTTGTTTTTTTTTAAAGTAGACTTTTTTCCAAAAAACTTCACCTGTGTCTAGACCGCAGCCACGTTCTTTCGACAGTAAATTGAAAGAATGTGGCAATTTTTTCGATCACCGTAAACCTCATTTTATGAGGAATAATGCCTTTTTTTGAAAGTACTCTTTCGAAAAAAGGCGCTATTGAATGCAACCTGTGCTTTTTCGAAAGAGCGTCTAGACTCTCTTACGAAAAAGCGGCTCGCTTTTTTGAAAAATCTGTTTGTAGTCTAGATGCTCTCTTTCGAAAGAGGCTTGTAGTCTAGATGTAGCCTACGAGCATCCTATACATCCTTCAAATTTTCAGTCACCAACCATTCATGTTTCAAACTTGGATGCTGAATAGAAATGGCAGTGACTAATAGGTTTAAAAGGCTTAGTAAATGGCATCTTGATATCTGGCTACCTCCCCAGGATACAAGCCAGGGTACATCTACACTGCAATAAAAAAACCCATGTCTGGCCTGTGCCAACTGCTTTGGAATTCCAGGGCTTGGGCTAAGAAGATTTTTTAACTACAGGAAACATGTTTTGGCTCAGGCTTCAGGAGGAGCTCTGGGACCCTATCAGCTTGCAAGGTCCTAGCAGCTGGTCTTCTGCCTAAGCCTGAATGTCTAAACCACAATTAAGCAGCCCCTTAGCCAACCTCCATGAATCAAGTCCAGCTGAAGGTATCTAACTACAGTGTAGACATTCCCTCAGAAGTCAAGCACATCTGCTAAGATTACTAAAGCTTTCAGTGACATTTAAATATCATAGACAACTGTGGCACCCAGTGGAGTAAAATAATGATTCCCTTCACTGCTATCAAACTGTACAGAGGGCAGCACTCTTCCTCTCAGATAGGTCTCAGTTGTCAAATCTCATTTGGCTAATATCTATTCTCTCCTCTAACAATTATGTGAAGCAAGCAGTGGAAGATCATGAGGCAATCCGGGCTATGGAATCATCAATATTCTGACAATAATACATTAAAAATATCTCCTTTTCACTGGACTCAGAAGGTGACATTTCATCCCTCTCCGATGTCTGACTGAGAGACCTGGATTTGAGACAATTGGCTGAAACTTAAGCCACATAAACATGAAGGTCATGCTGACTGGGAGGGAAATTTCTGAGAACTAGTGGAGTGTATGACAACCTCCTCAGGTGAATGCATCCGATTGTCTATTGTGAAAGGAATGAATAGCTCTGTGTCTGACAGATGCATCTCAGTTCCTGCAATGCCAGAAAGCCACAGTCAACGAAAATCCCTTTGTCTGGCCAAAATAGGATTCTTTCAGATGAGGTCTCAATAGAGTCAACAGTGTCTGTGTAAGATCTAAAATAATACAAAGCAACATGCATTACTTGGGATTATCCTTGAAAGCCTTTTGGTGCAAAACATGGGATATTCCTGTTCTAACCAATGTACACAAACAAAAGCATGCTATACCTGTGCTTTGCACTCTGTAGTGGTCACTGTTCAGCTTCCAATTGAAATTCAAGATTCTAGTTACTATATGCAAAGCCCCCAGTGTGCCAAGAATCAGTGAGTACCTGTCACTATCTGCCCCAGCCTGTCAGCTCAGTTGTATTCCTGGAGGACCTCAGCTAATTCTCCCAAAGGGAACTGGGACCCATGCATTTTTCATAGGAGCCTACTGAAAGCTCCCACCCACATGAACATGAACCTGGCTACGTTTGGGGAATATTGTAAAACATACCAGGAGCTCTTCTTGCCACCCTGATGTGGAAGAATAACTGGCATGGGTAAGAGATATTTAGCCTCTGAAAGCCCACAATACTTAGCCTCTCTGATGAGTTAAAGGTACTAACTGGTTTGCTCCTGCCAACTACTGTGTGGGGCTGAGATCCAATAGCCATCAGATGATTACAATGTGTTATCACTAATAGCCTGTACTATACATTTCAGTTGATTACTTGGTGGTTATAAGCTCTTAGTTAGTAATGATACATATCTAAATTATTTCCTTGCCTTAGTTTATTCACTTCTAACTTTCCAGATGGTCAATATCTGTAACTCAGTTTTCCATTCTTAAACAAGGTCTGACAGTGTTAACACAGTAAGACAATATCTCAAGTACTGCAAGTGATTTTAATTTATATTTGTAATTATTTTAAGGCAAAATCTAATGTTTAAATGATCCCAGGTTTAGCTAGTAGTTCTGAATTATGGAAACATTTTAAATAAAATATTTTCAATTGATAACTAATTATTAAAAGTTGTTCAGTTACAAATTTAGCACTCATTCAAATAACCTGATTATTCTTCTGTAAAGTACCTTCTAAAAGTGAAAATGATTTTGTGTATGTGTCATGAAAGACAATACTGAAAACAGATATTATACAAATATTTATTCCACTATAACTGGTAATTGGTTTGTTTTCATACATGACTATCAGTCCAGTTACACTGAGCAGATTAGCAGATACAACTCCATTTACATGACAATAAAGAAGAAAATGCTACGTAAAATCAGTTTTACGAAACAGCTCTCAGCATTTCTAAACTCAGTTTTACTATTCAGATTTTCTAGAATGTTCAAATAATGAATGGTCTAATGTTGGCAATTAACTGTATGTAAGACAATATTGCTTTCTTCCTATAAAAAAAAAAAGAGAATAAAATGTAGAGAGACTGTTTCAAGACCCATACATCTGTAATTTTCAGATTTTACAATCTGGGAGTGTTCAATATTTTTAAAGTGATTCACCATATTTCTTCATAAAGACAAAAAATCTGAAACATGTTTTTAGCTAAACATAAAATTGGCCAGAGAAACATAAAAGCAATAACAAAACAGGTCCTAATCAATCAGAATAAAAATTTTGCTTTTTGGCAGAAATATTTTCGTTTTCAGGCTTAAATATGGGGTACCAAGGCACAGAGAGACTAATTAACTTAGCCAACATCACATAGGAAGACAATGATAGAGTAGATTTCATTTCTTACCAGCATGCTTGACTGTCAGTTACATAAAATGTTCTCTCTATGTGATATTCTGTCACATAAGCAATCTGTATCAGCAGGTAAGTACACGTGAACTATGGGCTTAATGGAAAGTGGGGAAAATGCATCCATGTCACAAGCCGACATTTTTGTTTCCTGATAAGACATTGCCACTGAATTCTCTCCTATTGATTCAATAGCACATGTTTGGATTAGGAAATTTAAAAAATTAACATCTCCACATGTCATTACAATAATGAGACAGAGCCTTCACTTTTCTCAAAGAATGGAATTATATGCAGAAATTGTTTTTAAAAAATCCATGCCTTTTGTGGCCATATACTACCAGCTAATTCTGCTTTGGAAAGTTTTGTAGCTATTCTGTCCTATACTTGGAAGGTTTCAAAATATTTTTAGTTAAAAGTGTACCTATAAGTTGTGAGTTCTTACCCTCTTCCTCCGCTATCTCTGCAAAGCTCTAGACCTGCACATCTATTCATGGATTTAATGAAGTTATCCAAAATACTGTGCAGATGCTAAGTCAAAACAGAGTAAGAACCATGAATAAATTGTACAGAAGAAACATAAAAGGACTGCTGGAACAGGATGCATGCCAATCATTAGAAGTTTTTCCTGTAGAAATTTAGTTCAAAGAAATTGCTGCGATTGCCTAGGGATATTTGCATTAGTTTCTCTATTTTGTGATAGGCATGGCAGGAATGCTCATAACACTTGCTTGCCATTGGTTTTCCTTCTTTTCAGTATTTATAACATTACTATGTAAACATTACAGTTTCAAATCTTAGTTATTATAAAAGTTTAAACTAATAGAATGTGAGCAGTGGTCTTAACCATTTATTTGTCTTTATCTGTATCTTTTTATCTTTATCACTTCTCTCTCTCTCTCTCACTTACATCTTTATGACAAAGAAAGGAAAATGCACTCTTCCAAATACAAGTTGAACCTCTTTAGTCCGGCACTCTCTGGACCAGCAACATCCATGGTCTAGCATGATTTTAGTTAGCCGGATGTCAACTTACCATGGGTGTGGCCACGTTTCCCATGGTCCCATGAAGTTTGTTTACAGCCAGTCCTGGATCTTAGTTTTCTGTGCTGTTCTTTATTCAAATTTACCCCCTAAATGTCTTCTCAGAGCCCAGTCAGCAGCAGAAGTGTTGGTAATGCTGCTAGACAATACTGACCTCCCGTGGTTTGATAAATTCTCTGGTTCGGCACCAGTCAGGTCCAGAGGGTGCTGGACTAGAGAGATTCAACCTGTAAATGAACATCCAGTATTAACATCTGAGTGGTCCAGTAGATTTTTTTTAAAGCAGCCAGGGCATTTAAAAGGCAAAGAACTAATAGAAGGACTACAAGAACTAAAATTAAAAAACCTCAGGTCTAAGTTAAATAAAATGACATGTATTCAAATGATCCCTTTTGGACAAATAGGAGAAAAAAACCCCCGCACATTCAGATCAGTCAATGCTATCAGGGAACTATAGTAATAATGAAGTACCTCAGTCACTAGCTAAGGTTGTTATTTCCATCTCTGATTTTTTTTAAAAGGACCCTTTGAAGAAAATCCACACATCATTCTGCTTTACCGAATTTTGGAAGGAAAAATAGATGCCTAGTGTCACACAGCTATATTGATGATGAGTGAAAACGTCATCATTTTGTATTAACTTGCCCCACAGCACTGGAGATCCATCAAGACAGCAGACTGAAATTAATGCTTTCATACAGTGCCTTAGAGAAATATGAGGTGTTGTTCACTTTGCCTCTAGACCAAGAGGTGTATGCTTACGGTAAATAGTTTTCACAACTGCACAATAAATGAAGCTACAGACTCGGCTTTTAAAACAGCATTTTGTAGTCATTGCAGCTTACATCAAGAATCTCTTTGGGATGGGGAGTGAAGGAGGAGGGACAATCAATATCCAACTAAATATCAGTCATTAACTTCCACAGATTATGTATTCCTCAAAATGATGGTATTTCATATAGATTTATTTCAACTAAACATATAAAGGCCTTAAAATGACACACATAAAATGTCTCTATGTTTCAATATTGCTCTCTCTAGGTAGGTCTTCTCTCTTTAGTCTCTTGGAAAAAACTCACACAGTGTATGACTAATATGATATTTCAGTCATCCTCATACTCAAGGGACATTTTGGATCCTAACTCTCCTGTTTGCCAAGCTCTCTGCCACCACTAAACTGCAAACCAATTTACAGAATAACCTGCACTGGAGTGCTTTTCTCCCCCCTTCCTTTGCAATTTCTACAGATTGAACCTCTCTAGTCTGGCGCCCTTGGGACCTGACCAATGCTGAACCAGATAACTTGCCAAACCATGCAAAGTCAATAATGTCTAGCAGCATTACCAACATTTTCACTGCTTACTGGTACTGGGCTCTAAGAAGACATTTAGGGATATATTGGAGTTAAGGAACAGCACAGAACACTGAGAGCCAAGACTTGTAGCTGTAAAAAAATTTATGGGACTGTGAGAAATTTGGCTACATTCATGATACATGGATATCTGGCTAACTCAAGTCATGCCAGACCACGGATGTTGTCAAACAAGAGGGTGCCAGACTAGAGAGGTTCAACCTATAGTATTTATATGAAGATGCCAGTGCACCCAGCTAAAAGCATTAGGAGAACTTCCATGAGCCTTAATAAGACAAGCTTTACTGTTTTCCCCTAATTTAGTTTATCATTTAACCCTCTGTGCCATAAATAAAAAGGTATTTCCTTTTTTAGCAAGAATTACTGTTAAGTTTGGTAATTATTTATGTGTATAATATAGAGATTTGACCCATGTTTAATTTGTGGTATCTGCTGTCTGTTCTTTACCTCCAAGTGACATTATACTTATTTGTCTAAGCTACAATACAAAGTTTAAGAAAACAAATTCTCAAAGTATAGTAGCAAGTGCTCATTATTTAACATTTTATCAAACAGGCCTGATATCTGGCTACTGTGTTTATATGAAAAGTATATTCTTAAAAAATGCAAAACCATTCTCCAGATAATCACTAAGAAGTTATAGGCATGCAGTGTAAATATGCCCCCTTCTCTTAATGCATATAGCTGATTTTATTGTGTAGGCTTCTTATTAGTCATTAAATAGCAGAAAGACCATCTCAATATTCTTTTCAATGCCTTTTTCTTTTTATGCAAATTTACTGTGGTTTCTATGCTGGAAATTGTGAACACCACTAATGGAGTTAATCAGAATCCCGCACAGAAATAAAAGTATTTCTAGGTAGAATAAAAAATAAAACAGTTCATATAAAAATAAAAGCACATCAAATTGGGCAAGAAGTTTTTTGTTTGCAATATATTATTCCTTCTTCACTGTGCTCCCCTTTTCTCTCAAAGCCCAGCAAACCTTTGAAATGATTATGTATTCAAGAATGCTGTATTTGCAGAAAGATAGACAAATACTAAAGTTTGGAACTCAATTTGTGGTTGAATGATTAATGTCATCTAATCCTTGCAACTACATAAGTTTGGATGTCACCCAGGGAGGTCAGAGTGTCAAGCCAGTAGAAGTACACATATTTCTTCCATGTTCAATGCACAATAGGGCATGTTTCCACACATGGAGTACAGGCTCCCCCTATAGTAATAATCTAGAATCAAACAGTGCCTCAATTCTAAGTCTTGTGACTGATACACAGTTTTTTTTGTTTCCATAATAAAAGACCTTATCAATACTGCATTATCTGCATAATCTATTTCTTCTGCTGTCATTCTTTGTTTTTTCTTATTACCCATAGCTTTCTGGTATGGTCAGTTGTTTTTCAAAAGTATAAACTTGTAAAAAGATGTTTAAGATGCTAAATATAGAGCAAGAAAATGTGATTCACCAAATTTAAGATTCATTTCTGCTATAGTAACTTTAGTCAGCATTTGTTTTGCATTCAGATGAGTGGTCCTATTTTTTCCCATGAATATCCCTGTATATGGTAACAATTAGAAGTTACAATCATTTTAAGATGTTTGTTATAGTATTTTTTCACTATTGTTTTGAACTCATCACAGCAAGGTCTATGCAGGATAAAACATCCTACAACTTTTTTTTTTTTTTAACCTAGCAGCTACAAATCAGAAAAGGTAATACTAGCTACCTTACTTGTAATTCGATCTTCCACACGTGGATGTCAATACTATCTATCTAACTTGCCACCTTATCGCATGCATCAGAAGAAACCTCTGTATTCACCCTCCAAAATGAATGCCTGTTTCCCTTGATGGCAAACTAACTTGAGGTACTTCAGATCCCACAAATACTGCCATAGGTGAAGCAACATGATGGAAAAGCATTTTCATATATATTTCCCCAGATAACACTTTAAAAAATTAACTATTGAAATGCTTAAAAAAAACAAAAACAAATATTCTCTCTCTCACTCCCCAGATCCCATCAGACCTAACCAAAAGTGGTATGTGTTCTCATACTTCTTCAAGTCTTTGAAGCTTTAAACACCCTTTACATAAATTCAGCATGGATTCTAACTAAGTATAAAGTATGCCTTTGGATAGGTAATTACAGGTAAGGAAACTAAATTCTCTCTCTCTCTCATGTGGACATCCACTTGTTCATTTGTTCAAAACTAATAAAAATTACCAAATACTAACAAACATCCTGCAGCAAAGGTAAAATGGGAAATATAAATTTATTTATTTATTTATTTTTACTGCAGGAGACTAAGGAAAGGACCTTTGGAAGATCCTTCTCCCTAAAAAGCACATGAAACATCACCAAAATGCTTATCGTGTAGTCCTTACTGAAAGATTGTACTGAAGACCAAATAACTGCATAGCAGATATTACTGGGAAATGCCCCATGTTGCTTTGTCCATGAGACTAACGAACCTGATCAAATAAGCCTTAAGTACTTCAAGAAGTTCTTTATGCAACAATTTGTTGGCCTGAAAAAATACATGACTATCTACTTGGAACACTGGATTTGGGAGCTTTGCATCATTTAATAGATCCTCAAAATGAATGAGAGAGACACTTCAGATAAACAAATCTGAGGCCCAGCCTAAGGGCTTTAATTGATCAGGAAATATGGGTTTCACAGCTAGCACCCCTTCTTGCTAAAGTGGTAGTTAAGAGGAAGGCCATCTTGAGTATGAGAAAATAAAAGGATGCTTCCCTTTGGCTCAAAGAGAAGCTTGGTGAGGACTACAAGAACCAAGCTTAGGCTTTGCTGCTTGATGTACTTTCTGAATTCAGGACTATGAAGGGAAGCTGTTAAAAACAGGGAATGTTCAGGTGAAGTAGAAGTTTAGAATTTGAAGGGATAAGCCATCTTGTTCCCAGGGCCAGGAATGGCACTTATAAAAACTTTGGATTCAGGCCCACATAGAAGTTGCGTGGGTGAAGTTCCCAGTTATCTCTGACAGAGGCATGTAAACGAATTACCACCTCAATACACAGCCAAGAAGCCCACATTCTCCAGTTCTTCTTCTAGTTGCGATAGATTTAAAACATTTTGCATTTGAGAGAGAAATCCACTAGGTCCTGGTGTAAGGGATAAAACCACTCAAGTTCTAGGGGCTAAGTCTCAGACACTGAAGATGAAATTTGAAATGTTAGCAAAATTCAGGACTTGCCAATGGACATCTGAAGTAAACTATGGAGGTTTTGGCCAATACTAATCATTTTCTCTGGGGTAATTGGGTACTCATTTTTTTCTGCTCAGTACTGGCTTGTTTTCCTCATCTCCTTGGCAATCAGGAAGGGACAGAAAAGGCATAAACTAAAATACCTGGCCAGGGAAACAACAGTCAATCTACTTTTGTGTCCTGAGAATATAAGGAGTCAAATTAGCTTTTTGGCTTGGGCATCAAGAAGAACTCTTACCATATTATTCTGGTCTCTGCTTCCTGTTTTTTCTTGAAGCTTTAGTGTAATCACATTCATCACATTCATTTCATTGCCTCTTTTCAAAGATGTGCATTAGTGGTGAAACTTAACAAGAAGGGACTAGGATCTGCTTCAGCTACTGCTAGCTTAAGGACATGCTGCCTGAACAGGAATATATAGAGAGAAGCCAATTCTTCAAAAAGCAAAGGATTTTGGAAGCCTACACATAGGGAGCTAGAAAGAGTGAAGATTCAATAGCAGGATCTTCAGGTGCTCATAAAGGGAAGACCAGTGGGTTACAATTTCTGAAGATTCTGTTCTTCATGATTCACAGCACTTTGAGAAATTCTCATTTTTACTCTCTCTTACCTGAGGGCAGCTTTTGAATACCTTAATAAAACTTATAAAAATTCAAAGCTCAATACCAGGCATTACACTGCCAGGTTGGATTCCCAAGCCTAGTGTTATTCTTTCACCTGGCAGAATTTATAAACTGAGACATGCCACCCATGGGAAGGGTGAAAGAATAATTAGCACCTTAATATAATAATCATCGTCATCTTTGTAAGTGAAAAAATGTGAATGATTTTTCTTTAACACTCATCATTTTTGTAGCCTAATGAGTCTCTGGAAAAATGTAATCTACTAAGGGTATCTAAAAGGACAACTGAAAGTGAACTGATGAAATGGCTCAGTTCTTCAAGAATGTATTGCACTATGCGGTTTTCAATCCTGCCTTTAGCAAAGATTTCTACAAATCTTTTTACAAAATACTATTCACTGAACCAAAAGGTAAACAAGAATGTAGACACTATTACCAACCTGCATACCACTATACAAATGCATTCTTTGAAAAACACCTTCAAAGGGGCAGCCTCTGAATTGTTCACACTTAAAAGAGCACTGGACCTAGTGAACTATGAAAATTATATTAAACATCAGCAAAACCTTTGCCTGAACTGTATTGCAAAGGTAAATTACTTTCTTTATGGATTTTCGTAATGATATAATACCTTGGAAAAAGAGATACTCCTGGTCCTGCCACCAATATGTTTAGATGCTGAAAATCAACCCAGTGACTCCCAAGTGATTGAAATCAATGCCCTTGCATACAGTATTCACAAAGACGTCAAAAGTTCCTCCAGCACTTATGTATAGTCTGGTAGTGATTGATGGAGTTTTATTTTAAACAGTTCAGCTATTTCATAATTAAATGTGAAGCAAAGGAGTGAAAGGAGATGGTCAAAAGGGTCTATAAACCACCCTGTTTAGAAAAAATGCTGTCTTTGATATCATCACAGCAGCCAACAACAGGGTGCTTTAATAACAAATGAAGCACTGGAAATGTTCTGTCTTCAGCAGTTTGGGGGTGTCACTCGCTACAGCCAAAATACTTTCCATGTCTAATAGATTCAAAATGGATAGAAGCACCAAGAGTCTAGGGGATGAGAAGGAGGATATGACCTACAGAGTTGACAATCCCCCAGTTCCAAACAAAATCTTGTAACTGCAGTGGGGGAGAAGAGAAGGAGACACATTCCCCCTCCTGCAAACTAGGGAACTCAACAATGTTTCAACAATTTAAGACATGACCTCTCCCTTCCTGCAACAACATCAGACTACAATCAGAGAGGCTTTCCACCATCATAATATCGCAGTCCTCTGACCAGCACAGTACGTTATTGTTGATATCTCTTTTAAATAAAAAAAGGGGGAACTGAAATGGTTTCACTACTAACACTTGTACTCACAGTTTTGTTTTCACCAGTGAATGCCTACTTTACTCTATTTCTCTATCATTTATATAATTCATACATGCTTGGATTACATTCATCCTCTGTTCTCCATTTGCTCCAGCTGGTTATACAAAAATAACATCAGTTTATTTGTCTTAGAATTATTCTAGTTCCGAAACACTTTTGGTATGGTTGAACTTTTGAGTCTGCCTGAATTGGCACTTGAATGAAGCAAGCAGCTTTTCATCTATCTTCATTATTCCTTAACATAATATCTCGCTGTATTCCCTGAAGAGTATCCACACCAAAAATTCCCGTGCAGAAATTTGCATACAGAATCAAGTTTGGGTCAATATATATTAACATGGAGATCAGAATGCCATTATATACCACATTTTTCAGCTACCTAAAAATTTCCTAAGGCTTCAATGTCTTTCGCTTGGTCTCAGGGAGTGGAAAACAACAAATATAGTAAGCTCTTGAACCTGCATTTACTTGTGTACATAGTGTTCACTAAGGGTATGTCTACACTTGCAGCCCAATTCGAACTAGGGCTGCAAATGTAGGCATTCGGAATTGCAAATCAAGCCCGAGATTTAAATATCCGCACTTGATTTGCATCTTCGGCGAGCGCCATTTTGAAATTCTGAGCCGAAGTAACTGCCCAGCGTCTACATGCAGCAGTGAAATGGGTGTTCGAAATAAAGCCCTATTTCAAACTACCTGTTAAACCTCATTGCAGGAGGAACAACAGATAGTTCGAACTAGGGCTTTATTTCAACGCCCGCTTCACTGCTGCATGTAGACGCGGCAGTTACTTCGGCTTGTAAATTTCAAAAAATGCGCCCGTTGAAGATGCAAATCAAGCGCGGATATTTAAATCCCGGGCTTGATTTGCAATTCCGAATGCCTACATTTGCAGCCGTAGTTCGAATTAGGCTGCAAGTGTAGACATACCCTAAAGGAGTGATCGGTAGCCTGGCTTACTTTATTAGCTAGTGCAAATGGAGGGTAGGAGGGTTTGTCTTCTTCCTCCCCCTCACCACCTCACCCTCTTGGGAGTCAAGTATGGGCTTGAGGATTCAGAGAAGGACCAGTCTCTGCTACTCCCCCAACAGTAAGATCTGGTCCTTCTGTGGACTTACAGAGGCTCCACAATATGGCCACCCAATTGTCTAGCACAACACCTTAAGAGTCTTCGGGGTTGGGAGGATGGAGGCTGGGGGGATGGAGGCTGAAGGAGGGGGAGAGTAGAGCCACTCCAAAAGGACTGTCCACCCCTGATGGGGATGTGGAAATGTCACCAAAACCCTACCAACCTGAAAGAATAAGCTCTAAAAGAAGTGACACGCATACTTTATCTTCATCAATACCCACAACATCAACTAACACAACTAACACATATTTTTATCATGCCCAAGACTGAAGTCACACTGACAAAGGCTTAGAAAATTCTGAGAGAGAATGTCTAGCCACTAGGGACTTTTCAACCATATTTCCAATAACAAAATTCAATAGAAAGGATGGAAATAGGTTGATAACTTGCACACTACTCTCGTTAAACAGAGGAGGCGGATGCTTGCCCTGTGTTCCCAGACTGGGAGGCTGAGGACTAGCCTGGCCCCCCATGCCTGACAGAGGCTGATGATTGGCCTGGCCCCCCATGCCCGACAGAGGCTGAGGACTGGCCTTGATCAGCAGACCTGCCAGAGCTGGCAAGCCCTAATAACTCAGTGGACCTGCTGGAGACCCAGGTACTCACAGAGGAAGGAATGGAAGAAGCCCAGGCATAGCTTGCCACAGTTTAGCTGGGCCACAGCTGAGGTCAGCATGTTGCAGTCTGGATCCCCGCTGAACCAGCAGCAGACTGCTCTGCTGCCATTAGGGCCCTGGGCTGGGACGCAGTGGAATGGGTGGGCCATCCCCGCTTCACCATTTTGGTGAGCTGCCTAGTTACCCTGGATCTCCGCCCAAACAAGGAGTCCCAAGCCTGTGTTCGTTTGCCGCCCCACCCTGAACCCAGGCCTGGGCCACAGAACTGTGCACCGGCTTGTTTGCTGCCCACCCTGAGCCAGGGCCGGGCCACCGGACTCTGTGATGGTTTGTTTGCTGGCATCCCCGGGCCTTTCATTCCAGAACTGGTGGGCGCACTGTGATCTGGCCTGATCACTTGCTGGACTTAGGCGGAGTGGCTGCCCACTGACCCAGAGGGTGAAGAGCCCCTCAGTGAGCCCCAACAGACTACAGAAACATACTACTGCATTAGCCTTTGAGGGCTGAGTGCTAAAATAGGCTCCTTACCTCAAAATGTCAAGTCCAAAGACGAGGAAGGTAGTGGTTGGTTCATGACAAAAGCTTAATATCTAATCTCACTACACTGAATCGTACCCAATTTAAAAAAAAACCTATCCAAAGCATGACAAGTCCACTAGATATCATAGTAGCTGTAAGATCCTGGGCTGATTCAGAAAGGTATTTACCACATAGTTCATTCATTGCCCATCTCCCACTGAATTTCTTCTGAGGCAGCATGCCACCACTGCACAACACTCAATGTGGCCAGCAAATGAAAACTCAGATGGCCAAAGAATTTGGAACAGATGCTGAATACTTACTAGCCCCAGCAACCAGGCTGCAGAGAAATTGGATTAAAACCTCCTTGCAGCACCACCATCTTTTCCTCCATGTTTGTACACCACAAATCACAATTTTTGAAATTGAAACAAAAAGGTTTCCCTATAAAATGTAAACTTCTTAATAATCAGTATTTAATAAGATATCTAACAACAGAGATAACATTGTTGCAAACAGGACCAGACTGGACATGAGAGAGGAAATATTGGCTGTTCTGATGTCAGAAAATGTATTCAGTAATCTGCCTTCAGGTTTAATATATCCCACATGTAAAAGCTTTCATACTGACCAAGCAACAGCTGTAAGTTACCAAAGCAGCACTTGAAGCCATCCGAGCTGTAAAATGACAATGTATCAATAGTTCCCATCCATTTAATTACAGTTTAAATTTTCCAGTCTGACACAGTAATAAATTGAAAAATGGCACATTACTAGCTTCCCTCTGGCCCCCATTAAAGACAGCTGCTGCACATGGTATATTGTGAACTTTTCCCCATTTTTGCCATTCTTTCTAGCTCTTGCCTATATAACAGGATGTTTAATTTTAATGAAAAAAACATTAGTGCAGTAAGATAAGGTCATCAGTCGTTAAGCATAATGCAATTTCTGTAATAAAATTGTATAGCCTTCATAAAAAACTTTATGTGGGTTAAGCACTTATAATTACTACCTAAATTTTGTCTGTCTGAATGTATAAATTGGATGCATCTATAAAAAGGATGCACACACAGTGAAAAGTCTTTATGGTATTTTATGGTTTGCCTTCTGTATGTTATTCAGCGTATAGTAAGTCATCACCAGTGTTGGAATCTACATAAGAGAAAAGACCACATGCTACACCATGCTTTAGTAGAATGTTTAAGAGTGGTTTCAGGTTTCTCATTCATTGGACCAGTGGAACTCACATCCATTATATAAGTCACACATTTGGGCGCTGGTGAGAGGCTAATTAGTTTTTAACTTCATGAATGCTTCCTACTTAATAATCATCAATAATATGGATATTCACATGGGAACAGACCACATGTCCACACCCATGGATGAAAAACAATTTAAAAGCCATGTTTACAGCCATATAGAACATTGAACATGTAAGAGAAAAAAAGAAATAGACACCAGGATGAAGGCACGAGGGGCTTCTATAAGTTTGCATTTTAATATCCTCAGCCAAGAACAAATCAAGGCACAATGTATGGAGCATTAGTGATGAGTTGTTCATTCATCGGTGATCATTTTATCATTTAACTCACTGTCTACACATTCTAGTGTAGTTGTGAAATTTGTCTGTCTACACATTGTAGTTGTGAGTATTGTCCCTACCACTGCATATATATATACTTCAATCAACTTATCAGTCAAATAAGATTATGCAAGTCAGGTAATGTTTCCATATTTTGGAACTGGATGGAATTAAAAACCTTCTATATGCTGGTCATTTTATAAAGTCAGGAGATGTTAAAACATTTCATCTTGTGTAGGAAGCAGGAGAATTGTTTTCACTAAGAAAAGGAGTTTGAAATATTTTCCTAGTATGCCCTCAGGCTTATTTAATTATTCTATTATAAATGTTATTTTATAACAATGTTTTAATATTGAAAAGTTTCTGGAGTAAGCTTGCTTTGCATTGGAGTCACCCTTATTGTTCAGCTAAGAAAAATACACAACCCTTAAACAAGAAACAAGTCCATTTCAATTTGAGAGAGCTGTCTGGAAATGTTATTTCGCCAAGCTGAATGAGTTATTTCGCCAACCATCTTATTGTTATTACCAATAATATAATTGTCACAAGGTTGTGAATAAAGAGAGTAGACTGCTTTTTGAAAGAGTAACAAGGTGGGTGAGGTAATGCCTTTTATTGCACCAACTTCTGTGGTGAGAAACAGAAGCTTTTGTGCTTAAAAATTAAAAGCTCTGCTTAAGCCTGAAAGCTTGTGTCACTCACTAACAGAAGTTTGTCCAATAAAATTACCTCACCCACATGGTCTCTCTAATATCCTGTGACTGACAGAGAGTAGAATATATAGAGAAATGTGTCAGTCAAATACATTAAATGAACAAAGCCTTCCAAGAGCAGTAATGGAATCGCCTTTTGCTCAGAATATATAAAACAGACCTAAGCAGCACAAGAATGTATAGCCTAGAGAACAATCCTGGGATTGGCCACAAGATTTATTAGGTCTCTAACAGCTCTCATTTTCTTTTATCAGTTAACCTTTACATCACTTCTTCTTTTAAACACTCTCTGCATTTTTACCTGCTCATATACTTGCATATTGGAAACAAAGAGGTAATTATAAGATCCTGTGGTATTTAATAAAAAAAAATCCACCTTTATCTATTGAACTAAGGTCTCTCAAATTCTGTACTTGTTTTTGTCAAATCCAGTGCAGGTATTAGTTGTCTTTCCTCATATTTGGACTTCTATTTCCAGTTTTAGATTTTATATATTTTTCTCATTATTTCTGGAACTTATCTCCCACTTTTCTGTTGCTCTTAATCATTAAGATTCAATGAAACTCAACTACACATGTTTTTGGAAAGAGTTCTGAAATTAATTTACTTTAACCTCAAGTAATAGATTAATCAAAATTTCATTCTAGTCATCTACACAGATGTATTAAGATGTATTATTCATCACTGAAAAATATCATCCCTAGAAGATTAAATTAAATTGTTAACCTCAACAGGTGTTTCAAAAATTGGTTCACTTCTAATAAGGGCAAACTAACAAGACTGTTACTCATTGAAAAAAATTTTCCAATTTGGATCTGCATCCTTTTGGTTACAATAAATTCTTATTCTCTTGTCATATGGCTGTCACTTGGCCACTTCATTCTGGTCTCTTGCCCAGAGTAATTTACTTATCAAATGAAATTTCACGGGTGTAAGACCTAAAGGGAAAGATATATTTTACACATTTTAATAATCTGTGTACAACTTCCCTCTATAAAAAGTTATCTGTTGGATTAAATTTAAAGTTCAGGTTCATTTTTCATGCTCTTCTGTATATGTGATCAGTTTCCCTTTTTTTCCTTCCTTTTTTAAAAAACAGAACATCTTAAGTCAACCTTTTTGCTCTAGTATTCTCTGCCACAGCCCCAATTAATTTCCTGTTATTTTTTGTAAAACACACTGGTTAAATAATCCATTATGATACAGCAAGTCACAAAATTCCTTGTTGGAAATAAAAAGTTGCCCTTCTCCCCTGTAAATGGGAAACACGAGTAGAATAATATTATTTCAACTTTCTTCCAACCCCTGTTTAGAATACCTTCTCTCCTATGAAGTGAACTTTTCCCCCATGCATCAAATTATTACACATTTAACCTTTATATTACAAACTGAATTCCTATACATTGTATCTAGAAACTATAAATGTAGAGATGCAACTATAGACAGACAATAGTCAAGTTAACAGACTAAACAGATTCTACACCCAGAATACAACTGAACTGTCAACATTATATATCCCTTTATGGAGTCTGGCATTATTGGCAATTAAAAACATCATGTATAGTGTTGCCCTTTCTTCTGACTTGTTCTAAAATCACTGTCAGCCCTCTGCTGAGTGGTAGCAGATGTTCAAGGCCTTGCTGGCTGACTTAACAGACAAGAAAAATTCAGTGATGTGGAATTTGGATATATTCTTGGTGCAACTTCATTTATTTACATAAGTATATGCTGCTGAGTTGGGATGGTCCAACACCTTGCTGAACAAGTTCTTGGACTAGGAATCTCAAGCCAATACCAATGCTTAGACACCAGGGATCAACTCTAGCTCAAGAATGTACTCTAAGTAGAGGCAAGGGCACAAAGGAAATTCTGCTGCATGTATAGCTCACTCTCCACAACACAAAACCACTAATACTCTCAAATTAACGATGCCACATCCTATCATCTCAAGAACAAAAATGTGCTTGCATGCTAAGAGAGAGAATTTGGAAGCTTATGTGTGACAGCACCATCTAGTGCCACCTTCCATAACAACAGTAATAAAAGTGTAATTATGTCCTTGGATAAGTCCTCATCAGTGTGTATTTAGTCCCAACCACCAAATACCAGCGCCCTCTCGGTTCAAATTAGCAGATGTTCACCTGACCTGCTAATTCAAACCCCAGAACTTTGACTACAGCAGTGTCTATCTTCTGCATAGTATAGACATGGCCTCAATGACCTAGGAGCACAGATTTCATTAAATCAATGGCACGTGAGTTCCTAAGTCACTCAGGAACTTCTGCAAATCCTACTCAGTATGTGCTTGTAAATCAATCGAGCACAACTGAAATGCTATTTTTGGCAATTTTTGTCTCTCCTGTTTTAAAATGTGTAGTTAGTTAGTTCTTTTTCCTTTTCTCTAAAGCTTTTCCTGCCGGGCAACAAAATGACATCATCATGTCATCAGTGTCAACAGGCTCTCTCAGCAAAGCAAAAGCAGCCAGAGACAGGAGTTAGGCAAGGGTAGCAAACAGAGGGGGCAGCCCCCTAGTTTTCTTTAAATCTATAAAAAAGAATCATTGGGGACCTGGAAAAGAAGTGGCATAGAAAGTTCATGTAAGTTATTTAGTTAATAGACTACAATGTACCTTGAAAAAAATTAAATTACATTTGCAAAGGTATAGATAGTAGAGATAGATAGTAGAGAATTTATTTCCCACCCAAATCTGCTCAATTTTAAGGAAGAGTGGAGCCCTCTAAGCTAATATCCTGACAGGTGTTTTTATTCATCAGCATAACACATTTTTAAACCTACTGTCATGGTGAACCTCCTAGCTCGATCTAGAGCTAATAAGCACTCCCTCTACTTCGGTGCCAGAGGAAGTTTGTAAACTTTTTTTATTATGTCTTCACCTTCAGTCCTGGATACAAAAGATATACAACTGTCTAACCTGGAAGTGATGAACACTTGCATCTCAGATGAGGATCTAGCACTGATGTCCTCGTCTAATCAAATATGTTCTCCAGAACAAATGATAATATTCTGGGTAGACCGAATGGAGAGATTTTGTCATGTAAGTACACTGACTTAACTCAGCTACCATGGCTTGATTCATGCTTTAGAGGACTGGATGTCTCTGATTACTCTATGAAAACAAGAAGTCTATGTGACTTGATGGAAATGTTAAAGGAAGTGTTGGAAGGTTTTAGATACAACAGATATCCAAAATTTATAGTGTTAATCCAAATTAGTATAATTTAATGTTTCCCTATCAGTCATGGGCTGCTTCCCTTCAAATATACTTCAGTCCCAACATACCGTGAAAGAGCATAAATAGGCAACCATGTCAACACAGAGCAAGAGGAAACCTAAACTATTTCTGCCTAAGACAAGAACATAAACATGCCCATGCTGGGTCAGACCAATTGTCCATGTAGCCCAGTATCATGTCATCCAATGGGGGCAATGCCAGGTGCTTCAGGGTGAAGGAGCAAAACAGGGTAATTTATCAAGTGATCCATCCCTCGTCATCAGTCCCAGCTTCTAGAGACATGAAGATCTTTAGGGATACCAACAGCATAGGGATGTCCCCCTCAACATTTTGGCTAATAGCCACTGACCTATCTTCTATGAATGTATGTTTCACTAAACCAAAGTGTTTTGTTTAAAGTCAGTTTGATATTTAACTGCCTGTACCTATGGTGCCTCATGGGAATAGTTGTTTGCTTGTTTAGTATCCTCATTCTCTCCTTTAGTGTGGTGCTCCTTGGCTGAATGATCTTTCCGCTCTGACAGACCCATGTGGTACATCAACTGAATGCAGGTACATCATGGAGGTGAAGTCTGGTAGAGCCCCTCCTCACACCAAGGAAAAATGCATAGGTCTGGAAGGGACCTCTTGGGTCATCAGGTCCATCCCCGGTATTCAGGGCAATCATGTCATGCACGAACCAGGCAGAGTATCACCAAAGGCAAATACAGTGCAATGCTAAACTGACTTGAAAGAAAATGTCAGTCCAGTTTAACAAACTGAAATGAAATGTTTCAGTCTCATGATGTGCCAGAATGTTTTGTTTTAGCCAAACATTGGGGAAGGGGGAGGGATTTTCACCTAATTAGATACTGAAATTCCAATTTTCATTCTGCTGTATTAAATAGGCTCACTTAAAAATTGTGTCCATTTCAGTCTGAATTTGTTTGTGTATTTTGTTTCTTTTTATTACAGTAAAGACCAGAAGCACCAAATTCAACTAATGCTCCATTTTGCAAGGTACTTCATAATCAGGAGTAGTCATAGGTCCTGCCTTGAGGAACTTACTTTCTAACTAAAAGATATACAGAGCATGCTTTCAGTAACTAAATTAATAGCCTATGGCATTAAAAGTTAACCTATGACTGCTTTTATCATTCATTTAAACCTTTCATGTCACCTTATTTTACAACTGTGATACAAACCCTCTTATTACTTTCAGTTATAGTGGCATAATTATAAGTGCATCGGAATATCTATATTTCACATTATCACTACCTCTTCTCAGTACCGTGTAGGTATACCTATTTTTGAAAATCAAGTAATTCTCTGATCCCTTTGCAAGGTTATTCTGACACCATAGTTACATACAGAAACCTATCCATATTTCTACAATAGCAATTATTATCCCTAACCAAAATGAAGGGGTAAGATTAACATTTGCAGAAAAGATACTCAAATACTATTTTTTTTGCATCCTCACTATTGTTTTCTTCCTAAAAAGTTATTATGGAATGGGAAAAATAAACGATGTGTAAAGCCATCTCCAGTAACAAAGCCAAATTGTGAACTCTAACACCACACCTACTGCAATTTCATTAAGAGAGAAGCACAACAGTTTATTATGAAAGATTTCCCTTCTTTGTTTTCAATGCAGAACTCATACATTTGGATCTGAAATGTTGCACAGCATAATTTTAATACTTTTTGATTTTGATTGATTTATTATTTTGTCATATTATTTATTAGATTATATGATAAATCCAATACAATTCATCATAGTATTCTATGAATATTGCAACAAATTATTAAAGTGATAAAATCCCATGGCAGAAATTTAATGAGATCATGTCATATTTGTGTAAAAGCCAAGTAATAAATTGTGACTTCTTCACTGGCTGTCATAACCTTAAAGGGGATGCCTACATGTTCATATCTTAGATGTTTTAAAATGCAAAGCAAAGCAAAAATTCAAATCTACATTTAAAAGATTAGGTCAAAGAATAAATAAGTCTTATAATGAAAATTTTAGGAAGAAACCTAGTTGTGGATTGGGTCTCTTATAGTAGAAATATATTTTTTCCTGCTGCGTAGGGGAGAAATTCAGAAGTGACCTGAAAACTGCTGCATTGATTAAGTATAGACTTATTCTATGTTTACCAATAGTTTAGGGAATATTTCATCCCTGATTTAAGAGGGTGAAAATCTCAGGTTGAATTTAACCTTTTTTTTCCTTGAAGGTCATTATTTTGTAGGACTTCTGTTTCTTAGCTATTCTGCAATCCCATCTAAGGAGGCTGCATACTGTAGTATTAGGCTATATCTAGACTACAGAGTTTTATCAGGAAACGGTGTGCAAATTGTTCCTTGCAATTAGTGTACCTTTTTCTGAAAGTTTTCTTTTGGAAGAGGCTTTTCCAAAATTTGGCCCGTCTACACTGGGCCAAATTTTGGAAAAACCTCCTCTTATGGAAGAGCCCTTATTCCTCGTGAAACGAGGAATACAGGGGCTTCCAAAAAAGTGTGTCTGCTCTTCTGTAAAAAACGTCAGAAGAGCAGACACGTTCCCTGGACGCGGCAGAGTTTTTCCGGGATACCAGAGGTATCCCGGAATAACTCCATAGTCTAGACATAGCCTAAGTGGTCATAATTTTTTTACTATGGAGTAAAATAAAGAATAAAACAATTAGACTGAGCAAATAGTGGAGAAATTATTCCCAAACACTTTCACTAAATCAGATCACCAATTTGATCCAACCATGTCCATATAACTTTTTTTTGTTCATTTTTCCAGTAATACCAAGCAACAAATTTAATTCATATACCAGTTTAAGAAGCTTATTTTCACATATATTTCATATGATTACTAAAGGATACTTCTGATATTCAGGGCTGTGTCTTATATAGGCACTTTTTGCTCTCCACCTCCATTCTGATTTTTCAGACTTGCTACCTGGTTAACCTAACACACTCACACTCACACTCACACAAACACTTACTTTATGTGAATATTTTTTTAAACAGTAAATTCCATTCTATAGCAAATATATCTGTGATGTCTTTCTTCTTCCTCAACAAGGCCTCAGCAGATTCTTTTTAGATCTAATTTCCACATACATCTTATAAAGAAGATATAATAATGTCTTAAAATTCCAACGCCTAATTATCTGCTAAGTCTCTTGCCATAAATGGCTTTTCATCATCCCCCTGATTATTTCAGCATTCTACTGATTTATTCAGGAACTATTCCTGTTTATTAAAGATTGTCATCTAGTAAAGGCACTGAAACCACATCATGTAATTTATGTAATCAACCAATCCCCTATAATATTTTAAAACCATATACGACTAATCAAAATGTATGTCAGTTCATGAACAGAAAAGATGCCAAATCTGATTAATAAATTGTTTGCAGCAAACTATTTGACTGGATTAGAAATTAATTGAGAGGTTGAAATGAAAGCATGTATGTTAATACACTTAAGACATTTCTAAAACAACTTGTTCTCTGCATATATAAATTAATTAGAATCCTAAAAAGTGCTATGCATGTCAAAGGAACATATTTAAACTATCAATTTCCCAATTTTGTCCCACTCCGCCTTAACTGTTAATGTTATTGCATTGTTTCTGTTTATTTCCGGGGCTTCCCACCATGCTGTTTCTGGGGCGTTTTTATTAGATTTTCCAACTCTTTACAAGGATGAGCCAGAAGAAAGATTTTTCCACTTAAAGTCTTCTTGAGAATGAGGCCTGGTAGTGCTTAATAACACAGACCAAATAAAATGGAAAATCTCCTTATTGCAAAGGTCTTGTGTTTACTTGATGCTGGTTGCTCTGCTTGCATCCCTAGATCCTATCCAGAAAAAGGAATAAGGATTTATTAATGTAAGCTGTTAACATGAATACAATTTAATACATAAAAATATAATTGTCTCATGTTCCCATAAATAACTGTACTTCCTCCCTTTCACCAAAAAGTACAATTAGCAATTGACATAACTTGTTGCTCTGCCTCACAAAAGTAAAATTGTGGCATAAGAATTTATGGTGCCACCCTGTGGTTACTTATAGTAAATGCAAATTCATTCTCAAAGAATTCTGAAAAATTTAACAGATTAAACAAAAAGGATTCTACAGAATTTATTCTAAAAAACTCTGAGAAGTTAGTAGAAAATGGTCATATAATTTTGTTTGTTTGTTTGGTTTTATTTAGGAACCATCCTACAGGTTTGCATTGTAGGTAAGGATACAGTACTCTAAAATTCAGGGATAAACTTCTCTAGAATTCTGTAAGACTTTCATAAAACTAAAGAGATTATTTAATATTCTTAGTACAGATGAATGACAAATTGTTAGAATGCCAGAAATCTACCACCATAATAGATGACTGCCCGGATGAAATCTTTGACCCACTTCAAGGGTCAAAGGATTTCAATGGAGTGAGAATTTAATTATCTTTGGCTCTCTTGTTTACACTAGTGGCTACTCCCTGCACCACAATAACTCTTCCCCATACATTGCTTCAGCCACAACAATTACTTCATTTCCTCACCAACACCAGTCACCCTCCCCTCCTGTACTCTCCCCACACCCGTTCCTTGAAGGATGTAAAAAGTTTCATGATCTCCCACTATTTCTGGCTAGTACATATTCTTCTTCCGCTCCTGGACCATCTGCAAGTACTGAAAACATATCCTGACTGAATATCAGAAGCGTGTTGTTGTTGTTGTTGTTGTTGTTGTTAAAATGTGTTTGTAAGTATAGAACAAAAAAGGAAAATAAAAATGGGGCATTCTATGGGGTGAATTTGTAAAGTGAAAAGCTGTTATTGCCAGTTGTTATTTTGTTAGGCATAGCAAAACTAGGGAATGAACATTTGTATTTAACTAGTTCCACGTATATTGTCCAGTAAAGTTTCATTTAGTTATGGCAGGGTACTTTAAACCTCTTGAGCTTGAACCGAATCATAGAATTTAAATGCAGAATGGACCACTAAGTCATCAACACTAGAGTGTAGGCACTGCACCTGGTCCCAGAATACAGATCCTCTACCTTGCACCCTTTCCTTGGATACCACTGTGAACTGCCTAGCCCTTTTACAAGTGCTGACTTCCCCACAGGTTAAGTTCACTTTCTCCCAGAACTCCTGATATGTGAGTTGTCTGGTTCCACAAGGTAGCCTCTTCCAGGGCATGTGATGTAACATAAGACGGACTGACACTGCACAGGATTCTAAACCACCACTGCTCTTTATTTAATCAAATGAAAATATATAAATCAATACCATTTTAAAAACCTACACCTATTTCCTTGCCTCATTCACCATCCTATTCCATTATTTGAGCTGGGATCAGTGTTCTCTGGAATCACAGAGGGTTGTTCTCCTACTGCAGCACATGAATTGTCTTCTCAATCATGGAACCTCTCTCTCCAGGTCAATTTGCTTTGATTTTAATTAATCCTGCATCTAAAACAGTGTGAACCTGCTAGGAAAACATGCCTGCCCAAAGCTTCCTGACTGGCCCCCCACAGGAGCCAAACCACTCCCCCTGTAGCACCACAAAGGAGGGAGGTGGGAGGGCCGAGCCCCAGCCTCCCTGGCCCCAGAGCATAAGGAGGGCAGCTTGTGGCCCCACCCTCACCGGCCCCAGAGCCCAGGGAAAGAGGGCACTTGGGATCAGCAACACTCTTCCCCTGGTATGCCTACAGTAGGCGATCTAAGGCAGTGTGTGGGCGTGGCCAGGCTGACGGATTGGGAAGGCAATGCCTTCCCCTGTCTAGCATACCAGCCGCCTATGATGGGACACAGGCTCATCAGTCCATGGTGAATTCCATATTTATATAGGGATATTCAATGGTACAGCAATTTTCATAACATCAACCTCAATTCTTAAGTTGTTCTGATAGATTTCCCGAAAATCACCATAGTGCTAGGCTGAGTTTTCTGAAAGAAGCAGCTTCGTGCATGCTGTTTGTGATCACCTCTTTTCTCAGAACATCCTGTGTGCACACACATTCACGTGTATAAACAGAACAAATTACATATAGAAACACACACACCCCTGAATCATTACACTGGCTTCTCCATTGTGAGGCTTATCTCAAGTTCCTAGAATATTATTACTATTCAGCAGAGGAACAATGCTGGTGTCAGCAGCAAGACACTAATCTCAGAAAGGACAACAATATCAACATTCTAAATGAATTTCAGGAGTTTGGAATATAAATTCTTAGGTTTTTTTTTTTAATCTTCACAATGCTCAACATGCATGTGACTAGAATAAATGGTCCCAGACCCAATGTCACTGGTAAAAAGATGGCTGATTAATCAATGCAGGTTCCATACATCTCATTTTGTTTACTTGTTTTACTGGAGTCTTTTTAATGGTCAATGTTTTTCAAAAAGCTACTGTGATGGCCTCTTCCAGAACCGTTTTGGTCATCTTAGTTTGCTAAAGCAGAGGTGTATAAAATTCAGAATACAGTAGAAATGGGAAAAAGTTAACAAGAGTATGACAGCCCTTGAATACACTACATAAATTCCCTTCTGCAGCATGTCTGTGTAGCTTAGCACACAAAATTCTCCCAGATTACATTTGTAAAGCTTTTGCTGATGATGTAGATCATTAATAAAATAATGAAGTGTTGAAAGATATTTCCATTTCTCCATTAAAACAAATGTATCAGGTGTCATCTCCATATCTAATCCAACCAAGCATTACATATTCTCGTCATCGCTCTGTAACATCAGGATTTCACATAATTTTAAGAAATTTGCATAGAAAGGAGAAAGTGATGAGCTTTTCAAACTCACGAGTATACTTTAGAAATGTGCAAGCATTAGCAGATTTCTTTTAGCTGAAATCAGGTTAATGGCTGGATACCCTGCCATGCGTTTTTATCAACTGAAAGCTTTTAAATCCCCCAGTCAGAGAGAAGGTACATTGACCCTCACAGCTTTACCAAGATGTAGCTCAAATTATCGTATTCTTTGAGAAACTTAATTAGACTAAGGTAAATATACTTCTCCAGTGTGCAGAGGATAGAAACAATAAAAACAGG
The DNA here is from genome assembly GCA_019425775.1 of Rafetus swinhoei. Classification (NCBI taxonomy): domain Eukaryota; kingdom Metazoa; phylum Chordata; order Testudines; family Trionychidae; genus Rafetus; species Rafetus swinhoei. The sequence goes on along the minus strand of CM033437.1, from coordinate 178,747,961 downwards.
GCATAAAAACTAAGTGATGCAGTGTAGGCACGGTAAACAGGATTCTAATTATGAATTAATTAACTGGAAAATATTGTCTAACCCTGCAGATTACTAAACCTGTTTTAAAATTTCTATTTTTTTTTTATTTTGGTGTAGTCAAAAACAAACAGAATCCTGCAACTTAAAATTTTAACTCAGCCTGAGAGATTAGTTAATATATGATCACTCAATGTTATAATGGTTTGAAACCTTTGACGTGTTCTGTCAGCATTCCCCATTATATAGAAAGGAGATCTTTTTTAAACCAACAATATCTATTGGTTATGTACATGTGGCTACTTCAGGGATAAAGGAGAATTTTTAGTAAATGGAATCTGTACAGGAATAGATAATAAAAATGTACACAGAAAAGATTCTGGTGCAAGATAATTGCTACCATGTTTGTTGATTATTTTGAAATTGGTGTCCAAGAAAGTTTTTTTAATCCTATAGAATAATCTAGAATGATGACAGTAGTGGAAAACGTATGAATAGGTGAGAGTTCAATGGCAATTTTCCTCTCATATCATGTCAGGCCCATTGTCAGCAATTCTAGCACCCTGGGCAGAACAGTCAATGGGCCCCATGCACACATAAGCCATGGACATGCTCTGCATGACATTTGGGTGGTGCTGCACCTAAGATAGCTGGTACCCAGCCATTTGCTGGCTATGCTGCTGGGTGTGCTCTTCCAATATGACCAGGGATTCCACATGCCCTCCTGGTAGGGTTACCAACTGTCTAAATATACAAACCCAAAGAGCCTTAACCTGCCCCCATCCTGCCCCTTTCCTGAGGCCATACCCCCTGCTCACTCCACACTCACACCCCCCTTTATCACTTGCTCTCTCCCACCCTCACTCTCACTGGACTAGGGGGCCAGGACCATCTCCACAGCAGCCACTGGTTGCAGTGCCCAGCTAATGGGAGCTGTGGAGTTAGCACTTGGGGTACAGGCAGCATGCACAGAATCCCTGCTTCCCCCTCTTGGGGCAACAGGGACATGCTGGTCGCTTCTGGAAGTGGCACAAAGGGAGGTAGATAGAAAGGGTAGATAGAAATTATAGCAAAAGACCGCCTTGGCTTAACCAGGAGATCTTGCATGATCTAAAAATCAAAAAGGAGTCATATAAAAAGTGGAAACTAGGACAAATTACAAAGGGTGAATATACACAAATAATGCAGGTATGCAAGGGCAAGATTAGAAAGGCAAAAGGCACAGAATGAGCTCAATCTAGCTAGAGACATAAAAGATAACAAGAAGACATTTACAAATACATTAGAAGCAAGAGGAAGACCAAGGTCAGGATAGGTCCATTGCTCAGTGAAGAGGGAGAAAAAGTAACAGGAAACTCAGAAATGGCAGCAGTGCTTAACAACATCTTTGTTTCAGTTTTCATTGAGAAGACTGATGGTGATGGGATGCCTAACATAGTGAATGCTAGTGGAAATGGAATAGATTTAGAAGTTAAAATTAAAAAAAGAATAAATTAAAAACTACTTAGAAAAGTTAGATGTCTGCAAGTCACCAGGGCCTGATTAAATGCATCCTAGAATACTCAAGAACATGATAGAGGAGGTATCTGAGCCTTTAGCTATCATCTTTGAAAAGTCATGGAAGTCAAGAGAGATTCCAGAAGACTGGAAAAGGGCAAATATAGTGCCCATCTATAAAAAGGGAAATAAAAACAACCCAGAAAACTACAGACCAGTCTGTTTAACTTCTATGCCAGGAAAGATAATGAAGCAAGTAATTAAGGAATTCATCTGCAAACACCTGGAAGATAATAAGGTGATAGGTAACAGCCAGCGTGGATTTGTAAAGAACAAATCATGTCAAACCAATCGATAGCTTTCTTTGATAGGATAACAAGTCTTGTGGGTAAGGGAGAAGTGGTGGACATGGTATACCTAGACTTTAGTAAGGCATTTGATACGGTCTCACATGATATTCTTATCAATAAACTAGGCAAATACAACTTAGATTGGGCTACTATAAGGTGGGTTCATAACTGGCTGGATAACTGTTCTCAGAGAGTAGTTATTAACAGTTCACAATCCTGCTGAAAAGGCATAACAAGTGAGGTTCCGCAGGGGTCTGTTTTGGGACTGGTTCTGTTCAATATCTTCATCAACGATTTAGATATTGGCATAGAGAGTATGCTTATTAAGTTTGCAGATGATATGAAGTTCGGAGGGGTTGCAACTGCTTTGGAGGATAGGGTCATAATTCAAAATGATCTGGACACACTGGAGAAATACAGCCTGGATGGGGTTGTTATAAGGTGGGTACATAACTGGCTGGATAGCCACTCTCAGAGAGTAGTTATTAATGGTCCAGTCATGCTGGAAGAGCATAACAACTGGGGTTGCACAGGGGTCTTTTTGGGGAGTTGTTTGCAAATAAACCATGCTGTATTGTTTGATTCCTGCTTTGTCCAGGAAACAGGACTATGTACGCTCTTTAAATAAACGGGATTGCTCCAAAGGTACCTGATTCCATCACCAGTTTCTCTTCTTAATAGAAACAAACTGCAGGGCCCCAAACATTGGCTATCTACTAAAGTTCTAAGGGGTTAACAATACCACACACACACACATTGCTGCCCTCTAATGGATGAAACCACAAAAGTTCACCTATGAGCCAGATTGTCCTCTCCTACTTTAAATGACTCAGAAGGTGATTTCCTGGAAGAAAATCATACCTATTCATAATAATTGGGAAAGGGGGGAGGAGGTGCCCCTCCTTGGGAAAATTGTTATAGTCTGCATGATTTTGGTCAGACTCCCCCATCACTCCAAGGTAGCTATATAGCACTCTGTCTTACCTGTTATTTCCTTTTCTGAATATTCTACAAGGTGGGAATGGGGATGATTGCCCAACCCTTAGGCCCGTTGTCACATAAAAAGTCATATGTGGGGCCTGCAGCTCAGGAAGTTTCCATTCCTGCTGTACCCTGCAAGCACAAACAGCAGCTGGGCTTTATCAACTTTAACCCATGCTTTGAGCTGGGAAACTACTAAGCAGTAAACAAGTTTGACCTCGGTCTCAGCTCACAAAAGTGATAAGAATGGTGTTGAGCCAGGTATGCACACACCCGGTAAACAACTGTAGTACAACTAATGTAGGGAGTCCCATGCCTGCTGAGTCTCACCAGGGACCCAGACCTCAGAGTGTGCCCTGGATTCCCCCAGCTGGAGCCACGTCCACTGAAGCCTGGTGTGAGATGACAGGAACGGGACGCCCCACAGCCTGAAGGGGCGTAAGCATTTCCAAGTGCCTGTTGCTCTCTTTTATGCATTGCTCTGCATATGCTTATTGACATATTACTTTGCAGTAGCTGTGTAATCATCTGGCAGTATTAAGCCTGTAATAGCAGTGATGTAGTGAGATTAATAAAAGCAACCATCTCTAACTGACTCTGTCTTGAAGTGAATCCATAATCCTGTTTGGCCCTGGCCCTGTGAGATGACACCCATCTCAGCCAATCTTTGCATCCATCTCCTGAACAGATCCCAGACTGCAGGGAAAGGCAGGGATTTTGGAACATTTTTATAGTGGGGGTTCTCAGAGCCATCAAACTAAACTATAAACGTCTACCTAGGGGATGCGGTAGCACCCCCAGGACCCCTAGTTCCAGAACCTATGGGGAGAGGACTTTCCCAGATTTAGGAAAGATCAGAGGTGACGCTACATAGGCAGCTAAATCTCCCTTCCATCCAGGAATCAGATAATCCATGCATGGATTAAGTGGGGGGTGGGATGTCTGATCTAGAGATTCTCTGAAAGCTCACATTTCAGGTGCTCAAGCCCGCAGAACTGGCAAACCTGAACTCTATTGCTGCTCTCACTATATGCAGAATTCAGCTTAATGATAACCAAGAAGTCCTAGAACAGCACAAACTTGTTTCAATAGAATGCACATTTATCTGGAACTGTACACTTCTAAAAATCTAGGAAGGGTTATTATCTATGTTGTATATAATGCCATGTAAATGTTCAGCATTATGTAAATGTTTTATAAGAGTCATTACAAAAAGCTTGACAGACAAGTAACTACAGGCATTTGATACATTTATAGTTTTCCACTTTCTGAATAGCACATTTTTCTCAAGGTAATAGTGCATTCTACAGAGTAATCTCACACTTCTCAAGTTACTTTTCATTAATTTATTTTAGAATAAATACAGTATTCAGGCATATGGAACATGAATATTGAAATGTATTAGCTGCTCTTAACTATGTTATTATATTTACACTGTGTTGATTTCACAGGCAAACACACCACTTACCGCTAAGTAGAAGCAATAGTTAAAGATAAAAATAGTCAGTGGATTGAGAAGGTGATTAAAGTAAAGATAGAGCTTTAGTGTTTCCAGCAATATATATATATATATATAAAAACCTATCAAATTGAATTGTTACTTCAACAAGGAAAGGAGAAGACAAAGGACACTTGGGAAATATTAGCAAAAAACTAGTCTCATTGGTAGACAGCAGTGATCTACAGTTCTGCATAATAGGCTCCCAGCTCTATAAATCTGCTCTACTCTGCAGTACTTTCCTGAGATTGTGATATATTTCTAAAAAGTTCCATCGAAATGTCACCCTGAAAGCTCACTGTGTTGAATGTCACAATAGTCTCATGTGACCTACAACTGAGTTTAGGATTGGCCAACACAAAGTTTTCCTAAAATGAATTTCTAATAATAAATTATGCATTTGGTATTTGGATTTTGATTTACCTTTACTATTAAAACTGCATTAGGAAACTGAAAAAAAACCCCTACTAAAATAGAATACATGAATAAATTAATTAGCTGACATTGTGAACTACATTCTGCATTTTTAGGTCTGCCCGTGCACTGATGCTTCTGCATTGTGTATTTCATTATTCTAGACTAGCAAATTAACTGGACCTTCATCAGAGTCTGAAGCACGTAAATTACATGATTGTGTCCGAGCATCTGTGTAGGAACACAAATACTCATATTTTATAGGCGCTAAGGAAGCGTCAGCTTTTCCTTTTTTCCAGAAAGGCTTAGATTGTGATGACTGAATCTTGGCCGACTTAAAGGGGGGGCTGTACACAAAGGTAGGGATGTGAATGGTTAACCAGTTGATTGATAGCCCAGCCAGGCTTGAGCAGGTCCCCACCACATGTGGGCAGGGGGTTGCTCCAGCCCGACCAGGCCCCCACCACACCATGGGCAGGGGGCATTCCAGCCCAGACAGAGTAGCCCCTGTCCATAATGGGAAGTTACTCCTGCCCGACCAGGCCACTCCTGCCCGCCCCCATTTAAGCAATTAACCAGTTAAGTATAACGTTTAATTGGTTAACTGATTCAATGGAATTTTATATCCCTACACAAAGGTTTGTCCTCTTTTCTCTATCTTGCAGTATTCTGTAAGAGTATCCCTACACCATCAGACCCTGTGCTTTGGGAGCATGTGTATGGCTCACCTCTGCTCTCCTCTCGAAGAATCCAGAAACATGACTTTACTTTTCTCTCTGCTCTGGTCCGGGGAAGGGAGCCAGCACATTCTGTGTGTGTGTGTGGGGGGGAGGGTGAGGGAAGAAGACTGCCTCTGCTAATAGATGGTGCAAGGCGCTCACCTTTTCACCATCACACAGAGATAGCATCTGTCTCATTATCTCCTCTGTTCCTCCTATGGCATTGCAGTTTTATACCACTACCCTGTAGGGAAGCAGAATAGAAGCCATAATTTAGTCCTAAGTGTGCAACTCCACACATGGAATATTTATTTACTGTCCATGAGCCTAGAAAAATGCATGAGGTGTAAGGAATATACATCATTTAGGCAGCCAGAAGGGAAGAACTACTGCTCTAGGTGACATGACTTCAAAAATATCTACCACTTTTCTCCCATACAATTTTGGGACAATCCTTCTCATCTTACATTCACCAGCTCATTTCTAGGCAAGGTGGATCTGAACCTATGAGTCAACACAACATTTTTTTAACCAAACCTTTAGAAGTAGTAGGTATCTCAAAGTATATATAGACTAACTAGTAAGAGAGCTAAATGTTCAGAGGTGCTTAGTCTTTGGGGAGCTGCAAGTGCTAAGTGCCTTTGGGAAGAAAAACATCCCACAACAAATCTCATTTGGCACTTAATAAGCACCCAAGTATGAGAAGTTTGGCCTAATGGAGTTCAAGCTGATAAACTTTACCAGTCAATATCATTTCAGATGCAGTGATACCAAGTAATGTAAATGAAAAAAATTATGCATTTAAAAATTCAGGAAATTAACAATTACATGAAACGAAGCTTATATGTTCAAACACCTTCACAATTCATATAATCTCTGAAATAAACGGGGAAATGTAAACCATAACCCTTTATAAAATATCAAGCTTTTATAAAAATGTTTTAATCAGTTTCTCTTTTAACTCTTCATTACTCTGCAGAGAAGCAGAAATTTTCTGTAATTTATTTTCTGAATGCCATGCATGTCTCAGTTTCTCTCTAGATTTTGTATTGCTACCCAGTGATGGCAAAAGGCTTAACCCCTCTTCTAGAACAGCATAGTAGCCCCAGGTAGGGAAGTGAGTGGATGAGTGTGTTTATAACCTCACTGTGTGGGTGGAATGAACAGAATCATTAAATCACTGGCTGAAAGCGACCCAAGTCAGAAGATCCAGAGAGACAACAGGAAGTTCCAACAACTGATCGAACAAAACTTCTCTGCAGGGAAGCTGAGGAGAGACCTAAATTCTGGCAGAATTTACTAGACATGAAAGTGCAATGCATCCAACCATCATGTCTTCAAGATACTACAAATATGCAAGTAGGTTGCAATAATACGACATTTTATTATTAGAAACGTACTGTGTGACCACATAATAAAGAATGTATCTTGATGCATAGATGGACAAGGTGGGAAAGTTTAGGCTATAAGTACACAGCCTTAGCTTTGGCAATTTCAGCCTTCTTATTGCTTATTCATGTAAATTTATTTTCTATAAAAAGTGTTTTCTATAGTATTATTTATAAATGCTGTGACTTATTGACGTGTAAGTAAATTCAGTAAAACAGGGCCTTTTTACACTACTGTCAACTGATCATAGTTTAAAAGTATCTTATTAAATAAAACCTCAACATATGGCTAAAGTGGGACTTAAGTGGTTCATAAACCCTATGCTAGCCCTCTGGATCAAGATCAATTTCATTCTCAGTCCACTAAATTATAGCTTGGAAGAGAAAATGACAGTGGACCACTATTCATTTTGTGATGCTACTAGTGGCCCTTATCACTTACTATTGTAATAAAAGGTAGCCCACAAACTGGAGATAGTATTTGTAAGAGGTTAATGAATCCAATCATCTAAGCATTCAGTAAGTACACTGCCAAATTCAGTGCATTACATTTTATTTAGTATTACCCTAGTGTATCTTACATTATCAAGTGTAAAATAAATTGCTCTTTTATAGCATTCTATAACTGCCTTTATGACCCCTATTTATGAGAAATAATACTTTCATTATGAACTGTTTTCACACAGAATCTGCCTAAACGCTGAAGTATACATGTGTCATTCCTCTCCGCTGTCTCTATCATGTATAATTGGGTGGCAGGGAAAGGGTTACATTCAGGGTTAAATTCAGGGGCCTTTGCAAACCTGGCCAGTCAGAAGAAAGGAGAAGTCAGCCACTCAGAGCCAGGCTTGGCCCCATGAAAAACTGCAGAGGTGAGAGGTGCTCATTCTTGCCCTTGCCAGGAAGGAGGACGGACAGTCTCTCAGAGAAGGAGGCCTGCACCTGGGACAAAGGAGTGCTGTGCAGGGTAGCAGGGCACTGAGACCTCTGGTTAACCACTGCCAGATTGCAGGGCTTGAGATAATTGTTGAGTGGATACAAGTATCGTGGGGAAGTGGCCCAGGGACTACAAGCAGTAGAGGGGACGGAGAAGGGCCAGGACATGGCTGCTTCCAAAGTACTGGGTGGGCCTGGGCACCCACCCATCCTCCTTGAACTACACTTGGACATGCAGGAGTGTGGCTCTATATAGGCTGCAGCTTTCGCTGAGAAAAGGGGCTAGACTTTGAGGCTGCAGCTGGCCATGACAGCAGGTGCATGGACTGAGGACTGCTGGTACCCCCAGAAAGGGAAACAGAATGGTGGGCACTGCCAAAAAGCAGAGTCCTGAAGTGTATGCTGCATGCCAAAGGAACAAGGCAGGTCCAGAATCAGAGGTTGGAGACAACAGGGTGGACAGCGGACAATACACTGACCAGAAGGTGGCGTATGCTACAGACTGAGCTAATTTCCTGTGTGTCCAGCAGGTGGTGCCACGATGTTGAATCTGTGCACTGATGAATCATAGCTGAATAATGAAAATGTACTTTAAATAATGTGATCTGACTATGCACCTCTTAATTTACTATTTGGGAGACACAGTAGGTGAGGTAATATATTTTATTGCACCAAGTTATGTTGGTGAGAGACACAAGCTTTTGAGCTTATTACAGAGCTTTTCTTCCGGTCTGCAAAGTATAAGCTCAAAAGCTTCTCTCTTTCACCTACAGAAGTTAGGGCTTAAATATCCTTAGAGCCATTGTGTAGGAGAGTGGACATGCACACTAATCTTTTTGACTTTTTCGTTACTCTTAGTAAAAAGGACAATATTCTTAATACTGTAGGCTACAGATTCAAGTGTAAAATGGTCTCGCTTCTTTCATAGCCAAAGTCTTCATGCACTGAGGCATGCCTATATTTTATTTTACTGTGTTTTCTATGGTATTATGTTGTTGCATACTATATAAATCTAGATATTTTGCACATTTAGTCAACATCGTAGCCAAGAAGGCAAATGGCAAATTGGGGTGCATTAGGAGGAGAATTTTCAGCAGATCTAGAGAAGTTATTATTCCCCTTTATTCGGCACTGGCGAGGCCCCATCTGGAGTACTGCATCCAGTTCTGGGGCCCCCACTATAGAAAGGATATGGACACATTGGAGAGGGTCCAGTGAAGGGCAACCAAAATGATTAAGGGGCTGGAGCACATGAGCTACAAGGAGAAACTGAGGGATTTGGGCTTATTTAGTCTGAAGAAGAGAAGAGTGAGGGGCAATTTGATAGCAGCCTTCAACTTCCTAAAGGGAGGTTCCAGAAAAGACAGAAAGAGGCTGTTCTCAGTTGTGATGGATGGCAGAACAAGGAGCAATGGTCTCAAGTTACAGTGAGGGAGGTCTAGGTTGGATATTAGGAAAAACTATTTCACTAGGAGGGTGGTGAAGTACTGGAGTGGGTTGCCTAGGGAGGTGGTAGAATCTCCATCCCTAGAGGTTTTTAAGTCCCACCTTGACAAAGCTCTGGCTGGGATGATTTAGTTAGGGTTGGTCCTGTTTCAGGCAGGGGGCTCGACTCAATGACCTCCTGAGGTCTCTTCCAGCCCTAGGATTCTATGATTCGCAGTCTTATCACATCCTTAAAAGCATTCATACTTATCAGTAATTTAGACAAGTAACACTATCCTTGTACATCCCCTTGTTTCACCCCCTACATGTTGCCAAACTCTTCTAGGGCTTAAATATGAGAACAACTATTACTCCCAACAGTGATTCTCCTGCAACTCAAATGGTGAAGGCCTTTGCTGAAGGTCTGTATTTTAGCAAGTGATGACAACAGCTTCAGCACATTTGTTATGTACATAATTCAAAGACAACTACTTGATTTGAATTTAAAAACATGATTGGAAGAAATTAATATTCCAAATTTCTGGCCTAATCAATATGTTAAACTAGTGTGTGGTCGATGCAGATAGGCATTTCCATCAACCAAACTTTTACAATTTTTTCCACTGCTATGTCCTGAGTAAATGTTGAAAGACCCGTTAACAGTCTTCAAATACAATAGGGGTTGTTATGAAAAGGATGGGAGAATAATTGTTCTCCAAGTCTATCAAAAATAGGACAAGTAGTAATGGGTTTAATCAGAAGCTAGGGAGTTTAGATCAAATACTAGGAAAACTCTTCTAATTTTAAGAGGTAGTTAGCCCAACCATATTTCTCCAAACTAAAAATGGGACACCAAGTAAGCATCCAGAGTTACAGTTGTACAAATGAAAAAAATAAAACACCACAGTACCACACATTTTGGATGGGATATACTTGCTCATGTTTCAGAATATAAGCCAAATTCTAATTTATATGACATGAAAATGAAATCTTACTCCTTTTGGCAGGTTATCCCCTTACCGGGTTCAATATGCCTCCTGAAGCAGCCTGATAGAATGTTATTGGAAACTGTTGTGTGTTCGGGATATTAGATATGAGAGGAACCAGTAAGCACTCAAGATAAACTAGATCTCTAACTTTATTGCACACAGAAAGGTAAAGGAAAGAAATGCAGAGGTACATAAATCCATTCCAATGAATGGATTAGGTAGCACAGACAATATGATAACACCTACACCTAGGACAGTATACAAGATATTTAACTTTACAGATAAAAGCATACATGTACTTATGGCTATAAATCACACACAATTTCACCGTGAGCAACTTACAATTGTGAGACGGAAGGCTGTGGCCTCTTTGGGCACGCCTAGACTACCCAGAGTTTTCAAAAGAAGATATGCAAATTCAATGCAAATTTGCATCTCTTCTTCCGATCCCATTTACGGAAGAGTTTTTTTCCGAAAAGAAAAGCAGTCTAGGCACGGTTATTTCAATTAAAAACCTTTTTTGAAAGAACCCTTCTTCCTTAGAAAATGAGATGTACAGGGTTCTTTCGAAAAAGGGTTTTTTTCCCAAAAGAATTGCATCTAGACTGCTTTTTTTCCCAAAAAAACTCTTCAGAAAACAGGATCAGAAGAAGATATGCAAATTCTTTCGAAAGCCGTGGGCAGTCTAGATGTGCCCTTTCTTTCCCTACACATAGAGTCATCCACAATGCATTTGCCGAACAGGTACCAACTTCTTAACTGAAGTGAGTAAGGTAGTGGGGACCCCTTAAGCCCATCTTTTCCACCGATTAGGTGTTCTATAGCTATATTTATACTTGACTTGGTCGTTCTAATCATCTCTACCATTCGATTATGTATCGGTAATTACGTATTGTATAAGGCACCTATTATGCTCATATTTGGAGTATATTCTGCCACACAGGATATTGCTAAAACTATATGTGTAATTAACAGTTTCATGGCTGTACTCTGTAATTTTTGCTTATCAGAACAAAAGTACCAGTACAAGGCTGCTTGTCCTGTGTGCTTTTGACGTGGTCTTGCTGTACCAGCCTTAATCTGTATTGTTATTCAAAACAATTCCTGACTCTCACAGCTCCCCTATTAACCCAAGTCTTGCCTGCGTGCTTTGGGTGCACCAGACTTGAACCAGGCCTGGGGTTTGCTTTTCAGGGGTCTTCACTGTAGTCGAGGCAGACATCATTGTCGAGGCAGGGCTGTCCAGGCTTCCCTACAGAAACAAAACACTGGAATAGATGGATGATTTGATATACCAACTCCTATTTTCTGATGTAGCAGAAAGCAGTAATAACAACTACACCTTAACAATTTCTAATGTCTGGCTTCTTCCTGACTTGCTGCTACGGGCAAATGCAATATATTTTTAAACTTTCAGACTGGTATTTTCAAAGGAGCTAGGTGCTACATCCCTCTAAATTAATTTCCCCTGGGCTCCTTTGAAAATTCCTTTCATTGGTTTTCTACTTTTTAGGATCAGTTCAGAGAGGCAGACATTATATACTTTGAAACATCAGTTAGAGAAGCACATTTTCTATATTGTTCAGGTTACACATCAGAACATGAGAGATGATAATCAAGTCCTTTCAGTGTATCATTTTTTACTGTCTTTTCATCCATAAGGCAAATACTCAACTAATCTGGTATGTTCTACAGACAGTTTTTAATTTGATTTTTATGTGAATTTCTAGGAAGCCTCTGTCTCTGATGTGTACAAAATAGACCATACATAGTGTTTCATTTGGATCAGTTCATCTTTGACTCCAGTTGGAACCTCTCAATTGTCCTAGGTACATTAGGTGACAGAAAATACACAGAATGCCTTTAACCTGTCAATTTAACATAAGACTGTTACTGAAATGTCTGTGTTCATCAATCCCTGGCAACCATTTACCTAGGGATTTAAAGTTCTGTGGTCAGACTACCACAAAAAAGTACTAAATTCTATAAAAAAAAAGTAAAAATATTTAGAAAAACCCACCAATGGACCCTTTTTAAAAAGCATACTAAAAAGTGATAGATGACTGATGAGGTGACATATGAAATACACACAAAACACTTCTGGTAGATCAGTTTTTCAAATATTTAAGAATTAAACTGTTCTTCATGTATAGCATGGGTAAGTCCCATAATTTTTTCTGTGTGGGCATTTTTCTTTCATTCTTTCCCCCACCAACTAGGATTCTTGACATTTTTTGATCAACACAAACATTTTGTTTAGTACAATCAGGTGAGATTCTCCTCTGCTTACCTGTCTCTCTCTGTAAGTTGTTCCACTGGCTTAAATGAGACTACTTGCACAGTAAGGTACTACTCAATATGTGAGAAAGGATGGTAAGAATCTAGCCAGGTCACAAAGTGAGTGGGGACTTCAAGAGATCTGAAGACTCAGAGCTGACCTCAAGCTGAGTTTCCTCGGAGATCAATTCTAGTAGCTGCTGTGCAGATTCCATTACATTTACAAGGTAGAATAAAAGACCTTCTGTGAAAGGATGAAGTGGGAAAAAAAAAGACAAGCCACTTTTCAATCTAGAAAAAAGTTGGAAAGAACAGAGAAAGAGCACTTGCTAGTCTCTCCACAGGGAGACTTACCATCAGAGGCTTTATGTCTCTACCGTAATGAGTATCATATGCCTACAAAGCCTGTTCTAAAGAATGAATCCCTGAAACAGTGGAAGGGGACTATTCAGAAACCCTAATAGGAAGGAGGCAGGAGCCTGAAGAGGTATGAACAGGAGGGTTAAAAAAAAATGAGGTTTAAGGGTTATTTCGAGGGAAGTGTTTTCTCTCGAAATAACCCCACAGGGACCGAGTTTGATGTCCCGAAATAGCGCTATTGCAGAAAAGCAGCAGTCCGCAATTATGCAAATGAAGCATGGGGTATTTACATCCCTGCTTCATTTGCTATTTCAGATGTCTACATTTGCATTCCTCCCTCGAAGGAGGAATCAAGTGTAGACATACCCCAACACAGCTTTTAGTGGTTATTGGAAAATGGCCACTTGTTGAAACAACACTATTTGTTGAATGGTATTATTTGTCATTAAACTTCCATGGAGAAAGGTTTCACTGTCCAGAAATGGACCTGAGTGCATGTGTGAGTAAATGAGAGGATCAGATTAATGATTTAGATCATAAATTTGAATTTCCCAAATCTCTCTCTAGCTGGTTTGGGGGGAGGGAGAGAAGGTTCCTGCTTTGTCCCAGTGTGAAATGAGACTGTTTTGAATTGCACTACCTGGATGGAAAAGCAGTTTCCCACTGAGCTCTAGAGTGATGGCTGTTAAGGAAAGCTAATCCCTTCTATTGCAAGCCTCATTTTTGAAAGCTGTATCTTTGTCAATATGCCAACATTTCTGCTAAAATTTGGCATCATTCCTGTCCTTATGGAACTGACTGTTTTTGAAGGTTTGGGACAAAAAGCGTTAGCCATTTTTGAGAATAGATTGATTGAAAAAATGGTTCTCTATTATTAAAAGAAAAATCTTTCAATCATTTTGGAAAGATTAAATGCTTATGCGGAAAGCATTAAAAAAAGATTAAATTTGGCAGCAGATAGTCACAGAGAGTCAAGAAAGTACTTTTAGACACTTTTTGGAAATGTTGACTGGGTTTTTTTTGCAAATATATTAAAGATGGAATTTTTGTATGTTCAGTGACATAGGACCTAGGTCAGTGTTACCCAAAGTCTCTGATGGTTCCATGGACTAAAGCACTCTGTGTGGGTATCGGCATTAAATTCTAAAGATCCACAATATACCTTACAGACAAAAAGAGGAAGAAAGGACAGGAGTAGTGACATGTTTCTGCAGGTGAATGGATGAAACAGCTTCCTTTTGGCACACATTAGGGCTATGTCTAGACTAAAACTTTTTTTTTTGGAAAAAGGTACGCAAAATGCGCTCCACAATTTGCTCACCTTTTTCCGCTTTTTTTCCCAGAAGAGGCTTTTCCTAAATTTGGCCTGTCTACACTGGGCCAAATTTTGGGAAAAAAACCCTCTTTCAAAAGATCCCTTCTTCCTCGTGGAATGAGGAAGACAGGGCTTCTGAAAGAGCGTACCTCCGGTATCCTAAAAAATACCCACAGCCTAGATATACCCTAGAACTAAGAGAAATATCCTAGAACTAAGAGAAAACCAAGTCTTGCATGGTCTGCCTCCCGACTTGATGGGCTGCCTTGCTTCCCAACAGTGTAGCAATTTATTAAGCAGGAAGTTGGGGAGCCTGCGCAGCTCGCCAGGAAAGATTTTGACCAGCTATAAGGGAGACAAAGGAGCCTCCCTCTGCCTTGGGCCCAGCCACAGCTCTTCCCCAGCTTTCCAGTCCTACTTCTCCTGGACCCTTGTATTGAAATAGTACCCTGAATGAGGGCTTCCTAGGGTACATGGCTCCAAGCTGTAGTTAGTGTCCAAGGAGCCAGGCAGCCCACCAGCTAACTAGGGAAGCTGGGGAGCCCAAAGACAACCAGCCTGCCAGGAAGAGAGATGGACACCAAGGCAGCCTGGTTGCGTAACCAACCAACCAGAAATCTAAGGAGTCTGGTAGGCTCTCAGACTTCCCTTTGCTTCCTGTTGCATCTGCTGGGATGGCACTAGAGGACAGAGTCTAAGAAAAGTAGGTACTCTGAGAAGGGGTGCGCAGCTTCACTGAGGCAGAAAATAGTGCAAAACCGGTATGAAATAATCCATGTCCACCTCCACTCTCCTTCATATTGCTCCTAGAAAGTCACTTTCCTTTTGTACCTAACTCCTTGTGCCTGCTGAATAGAATCATAGAATGGTAGAACCATAGGGCGGGAAAGGCTCTCAACAGGTCAACTAGTGAGATCATCTATCTGTGCTGAGGCAGGATTAAGTATGCTTACACTACCCTGGGAGGTGTTTGTTTGAATGGAGTTTGGATACACTAATGAAAAGGCAGTAGGTTAGAGCAGCAGTTCCCAACCACCAATCCATGGACCGGTGACAGGCCGTGAACCACTGGCTGCCGAGCCACAGCAGCTGCTGGAATGGCAGCTGGCTGTTCGCTGTGGCTCTGGAGGCTGGGGTTAAGGTATACTTCTGCCCCTCTGAGCTGCAACAAAGCAGCTGGCTTCAGTTCCAGCAGTTGCCACAGGGCGGGCGGCTGCCACAGCTGAAGTCAGATGTTTGCAGCAGCCCCTTGGCAGACTGGTAACTTTTTTTTGTATAATGCATATTCATTATTTGAGTGTTGAATCTGCAAATAATGTGCTACCTGTCCACCAAAAGTTTGTGAATGGGTTTGCCAGTCCACAGTATAAAAAACATTGGGAACCACTTGGTTAGGGAGAGCAAGAAAAGAGGCAACAGAGAAGCTTCTGCAAAGATCAGATAGTGAGGTGCAAAATGGACCTGGGACTGAGTCAATTTGTCTCCCATGATGTGATTACATTAATTGGAGGAGAGCAAAGAAGGACAGGGGGTAAGGCTGAGAGGTATTCCTGCAAGGGGAAACAGGAGAGATCTAGGAGGAGGCCAGAGGTGAAGCAAAAAAATAGATGGCCAGAAGAGTATTAAAATAAACCCTAATTCTGCATGGTATATTCAGAAGTAGTTATGTTAATCCAGAGGTCACCAAGCAGAAGATCATGGAGCTTCTGACAGGTGGTCCTGATTGGTTTGGGCAGGAAGCTATGAAGTGCTGGCACTTCAGTTGTCCCTCACGCACTGTCATGCTGCTCCTGCCCTCTGCCTTGGAGCTGCCCCCTTGGGAGCCTCCTGCTTGCTGAGCAGGGTGTGGGAGGGAAAAGAAGGAGGTGCTGATGTCAGGGTGTCTCTCCTCCCCTCACTTCTGTACCCTATCTTCACACAGAGAGAAGGGGATGGAGGGAGCTTGGCAATGCAAATTTGTCACTCACACACTGTGTGTGTCTGTCATTCTCACAAACACACACTGGCCTTCACTCTCCTCTCCCGACCCAACACATGTGTGGGTGGTTGTTGTTACTGCTATTACAGCTTGCAGAGTAGGTTATTTTGGGGTTTTGACTGGCCTGTGCATTTCATAATTTTCATTTCTCTCTTATGCCTAAATTTAATTATTTGAGTAGTGAGTTCTAAAATGCCTAACCTGTCATGGCTGGAGTCATTATCCCTGTGGTAATTGCTGCTCCTGGAAGTGACTGGTATGTACCTGCAGCCTCTGAGAAAGGCCAAGCAGGGGGTCTCCACATGCTGTCCTTGTCTGCAGACACCACGCCTGTAGCTCCCATCATTCAACAACAGGGAACCATGGCCACTAGATGCTGTGGGCTCAGTGCCTGTAGATAAGGGGCAGAACATGGTGCCATTGAGCCATTGCTGTACATGCCAGCTGCTTTCAGGACTGGTGCAGGGCCAGGGCAGGAGTAAGTCTGACTTAACTTCACTGCTCCACCACCTGGAAGCTGTCTCAGTTAAATGGTGCCCAGTCAGAGCCTGCTTGCTGAACCTCTGTCCCAGCCCTGAACCTCCTCCTACCCCAACCTCCTGCCCCAGACGTGAGCCCCCTGCAACCAAACTCCTTCCAAGAGCTTGCACCCTGAAACCCCTCCTAGACCCCTATCCTTAACCTGGGCTAAACCTGGATCCTCTCCCACACTCCAAATTCCATGGTCTAGACCAGAGCCTGCACCCCAACCTTCTACCCCAGCCTGGTGAAAGCAAATGAGGTTTGGGGAGAAAGAGGGATGGAGTGAGCAGGGTGAGGTCTCTGCCAATGGGTGGAGCAGGGCAGGGCCTCAGAGTATTTGGATTTGAGGTAGACCTTACATTGCACTTAAATTGAAAAAGTGATCTTGTGGTTAAAAATGTTGGAGACCACTGTTTTATTTTTTCCCCACTTCATAAGGCTAAATTCAGTGTCTTTTCTCTTTGAACTTTGGCAATACTGTTTTTAGAAAAACATGTGATCGTCTAAAAAAACCCACTGACTTAACATACATACCCAAACGTTAATGTACATACCAAAAAAAAAAAAAAAAAGATATAGTTTGTATAATCATCATTTCCAAATTTAGGAGTGCTTCACTTTCGAACCCTATGCCATATTTAAAGTAGTTTTTGTAGAGGCATTTGGATAATTTGTACAGTAGAAATGGTTGAAAAAACATTTTTCTATTTTTGTTCAACTTGTGCTTGTTTAGTAGAGGGGTTGTGAATGTGGTCACAATGCTGTGTGTGTGGGGGGGAATCTATAAATGTTACCAATTATTTTTGCTTAATAAGAGCAATTATCCATGGATTAAAAAAATAAATATATATATTTTTTAAACAAATCAGCAAACAACACTGTGGAAGATATTCAATGGCTCTTTGGGAAAAACCGAAAGGGCATTTTTCAATTAAACAGTTTTCATTTGAAGAAAATTTAATCAGATATAATATGCAATATATATGCATTGTACTACATCAAAATACAATACACACTAATGTACTTAATTTGTACTCCAGTTTTCATTATTAGTTTAATGTACACATTCATTTAAATAAATTAACAGACTGGCATGGGAAGAGGAAGCTTTTTCCTGTTGCTGAGTGGCTCACATACTCAAGCTGGGCAGCCAAGACCATTAGAGCACTGTATCCAACGTTGTCCTTTTTTCTTCCCATCCATGTGTGAATTAAATGTTATGTGCAACAAGGCCTATGCACATGTGCACCACCAGGAAAAACACATGCTAACAGCTGTGGGAACTCTGTTAATCAGCTGACCAGCCTTTGAATCTCTCATGAGTGGCTTCCCAAGCAGCCAGCTTACAGGGAACACTGACTGTACCCTTCCTGGGCTGAAGATAACAGAGTTACCAGCATTGTCCATGCTACAATATGGTTTTAAAAGTATGTACAAAACAGCTATTTTAACACTGATCCCCAGAAATAAAAAGGTTCTCTACAATCATGTGTAGGCCTGTCCCTTTACATCCGTATGACCATGTGTGCAAAAAATTAGTACCCATCTATGGCTACCATCAGGCCATGAAGGCACTCATTTTTACCTTTGAGAGTCTATAGGTACACTGCAAAGAATGGCCCATGGCATCAAATCTCAGAGACAGATCAGTTGACACGAGCTCACTAGACTGGGTCTACAAGGCTGGAGCCCAGGCTCCAAGAACCTTCCCTTCTCCAGCTTTCACAGCAGAAACTTCTACACTTCTACCCAACCTGAAATGTTTCACAGCTCTGCACCGCCTAGCTATGTTAGTCTAATTTGGAAGTGAAGACCAATCCTGAGGAATGACTGAAGTACCAGGCATTTGGATAATTTATCATGAATGTTGTGTGATGGTCTACAGGCCTCAACCTATTGGGGTTCTGTTGTTCTGAGTGAACATATAACAAATCACAGACCTAACTCAGAAATCATAGTTATAGGTTACTGCACATTTTTCTGTATCAAAAGTATAGGAGTCATTTACAGCCTGGCAGATTTGTTAGGCATGACATCTCACATTAAAGATTATTTATAATTCCTCTTTTATTTAAGTTATAATTTTCTGAGTTTTCCTCTTTCACTCCTGTCTTGCTCTTCTACACAAGTTTCCATGTCTCCTTTTTACTAGTTCCCTACATCCCTTCTTAAATAAAGGCTAATGGCAGCCCTTATGTAAACTCTTCTGAGGCTCCTTTGGAGTTTCCCCAGTTTCCAAAGTGATTAAATATCTGCTAATGGTTCCTGTAATCCTTTTTCAATTTCCTTTTGAATTCTCAAATGGGTCCCTTATGGTCCTGAAGCTGTGTCAGTCTTCATCCATTTTAATTTCTCCATCACGTGCTCTGGCATGATCCTATATCTTTTTACTATTTCTTTCCCCCTGACACATTCATGGCTGTTTCTGGCATCTGTCCTCTCCATTCTCCTGTTTGAATATGAAGGCAAACAATTAAAGTAGTTTAGTAATGTCTAAATCTCCTACCAATAAATTACTCTTGCCATTTCAGAGATTTTTCACTGACTGCATGCTGCTCCCTTTGCACTTGAAAAGAAGATTGCTCCAGAGGTTAAGACATCTTCCACCTTTGCTTTTCTTATCAATTTTTACACTCTCTCAATTTCATTCTGTATTCTTCCCACCTCTCCCCTGTACCTGATGTTTTATACCTCCTGCATTCCTTTTTCTTATCCGTGATTGCATTTTGTATGTACTTGTTCATCCACCTTGGCCTTTTTTCCTTCCACTCATACTGTATTTATTGCTATATGACATGCATAACCTGCGGGCAGACTTTAATCTATCTTTGAACACTTTCTATTTCCCCTCTGTGTTTTTCTTCTATTATTGCTTTATTCCATTCGATTTCACCCAACACTTCACGCATTCTGGCAATATTCTCTCTGCTGAAATTCCTTGCCTTTATGTTTCCCCTTTAGTTTTCTCTACATTCCTAACGGACCAAAATAGAACATCGCTATTGCTTAGATACAAAGTGCTATTGAAGTGATGAGCGATGGTTCCACTATGCTCACTAAGTGCACTACTGTGATTATTGAACCCCATGTATAGTGGGAGGAGGGAAAAGAAGAGAGTGAGAAGTCAAGGAGCAGCATGCTACTATGTAGTGTCATTTGCAGCACAGAGGGAGTAGTGCTTTGTTCAAGTACCAAGTGGTTTTGATACAAGAAAACGGAAGAATGAAACTGATTAGGATAGTATGATCCTTAAAAATAATCACGCTGACCAAAGAAGAAAAACAGAGGAAGTGAAAAAAAAATGCAATGAGAAAATGAAAACTATCACAGGACCAAAAGTATATGAGACAATAGAAAGAGGGGGAAAAAACCGAAGGAAACCTTAAATGGACAGAGAACTGGAGTATAGTATATTCATTTTTCTATTCCCTGTGTATCATATAGGTCACCAAATTTGTGGTAACCCAGTTAAATCAAATACTTGCATGGTAATGTAGCTGCTCTGATTTCAGAAGTGTAAATTTGTCTAAAGGAGAGATCTGCACATTTAAGAAAATATTTCTGGGAGTAATATTTCTTTATACATGCTTAGATATAATTTAATTTTTCAATATCTAGTAGGTGGAGAAACAGTTGAACTGATTGAAAACCACTTTGCTATCCCTGGGGGCTGGCCATGGCCTATCAGTGTTATGTGATTGTGGGCTGAGAAACATTTTGCTGATGTTGATTATCTGCAGGCACCGCCCTCCTTCCCCCACAGCTCCCAGTGGCCATGGTTCTATGTTCCCAGCCAATGGTGAGAATGTCCCTGTGGCCCCTTTGCCTACAGGCACCACCCCACAGCTCTCATTGGCTGGGAACAGAGAAGTGTGGCCACAGAGATATGGGGGATGGTGCCTGCTAACTCATCAGCAAAATGTCGCACAGCCCACCACCGTCTTCTTTAATCCATAGCACAGCTGTTGATGAAAAATAGAAACATTGGAACTGTTCCCAGAAGTTCGAGTTCCAGATTGTTGAGACGCAGGTCAGGTTGACATTAATCTCTGTGGCTGCCTGAACGGTGATGGTGCTTCGTGGGAGTTACAGATCTGGGTCCTTTTGCCCAATTTCCCCCCCCAAAGGCCTTGTGCCCCAGTTGGACTACTTTTCCCATGATGAATTGCAGTTTTTATGTGGTTGGGGGGGGGAGAAAAAACCTGACCCTGGTAGCTTGGTTACAGGGAGCAAGGACCATAAGAACAGCCATAGTGGGTCAGAGCAAAGGCCCTTCTAGCCTTGTATTCGGTCTTCTGACAGTAGCTAATGCCAGGTGCCCCAGAGGGGAGTGGACATAACAGATAATCATCAAGTTCCATCCCCTGTTGCTCATTCCTAGCTTCTGGTAAATAGAAGCTAAGGACACCCTTCTATGGGGAAGAATGGGGACATGAGGGATCTGGAACTAAAACCCCCATGAAGTATGCAGTAGCTCAGGCAGACATGATAATAAGTGAAATATTTTGTTCCAGATCAACATTAATTTTCCACTTCAGTGTATTTTTCCTGTGGAAAATTTCAGTTTCCATTAAGCCCCATTCTCTGATGTGGAGTGAAACATTTTCCAAGTTTTTTCAACAATCCCTATCAAACAATCAAGGATTTCCTACACAATCAAATCTGTAACGTGGACATTCACTTTACTTTATCATACAACGTTCTGAGAGGCTTGAACTCCCAGACCAGCTGCAGAAGGGAGTTTGTCATTTGACTAAGAACTTCAAGGAATACATGAGAAACAATCCAATACCTTTACTCCTATTAGCAAGTGTATTTAACAAGCCAAATAGGTTCACACTGTGATATTTTTTTTTGTTGCTATAACTCCAAAATGTCCTTGCATAATTTGCCTCATCCCTAATGGAGAAATCTGAGTAGCCATTCTCCTTTTCACTGTCACTGTCGTCAGCCCAGCATGTTCCATAGCACAGGTTGGACCTCCCTGGTCCAGCACTCTTGGGACCTGACCAGTGCTGGATGAGGGATTTTTCCAGATCAGGGGAGGTCATTTCTGGACCCCCTACTGCTGGCTACCTCCCCCGGCCCTCTGGCCTCCCAGCTGGCACCTCACCTCCTGTGGGCCTTGCTGCCCTGCCAACCCCGCTGAGCAGCTATTGCTGCTGTGGCTCCGGGACCCACTGGGAAGCCACATGTGCTGTGCTGGGGCTCCATGACCCACTGGGCAGCCTTGCACTGTGGATCCCTGCCCCACTGAGCTACCATGTCTCCCAGCCCCGCTGGACAGACCTGCTGCTATGTGCTGGACAGCCCTGCCGTCAACCCATTTTGGGCAGCCTACTGCCTTGCCCATCCTGCAGGGATCCTTTCCACTGACTCTCTACCAGGACTCTCTGGTCTTGCAACATCTGTGCTGGATCACAGATGCTGCTGGACCAGAGAATCCCAATCAAGCGAGTTTCAAACTGTACACAGGCCACACAACACATTTTATAGTGTGCAATGCTGATGCAAACTTTATATTATACATATTTATGAGGGTTTAACCCTTTTTGCTTATCTTAATTGCCATACCTCACTTATGTAAAGGTCCCCCAATTCCTATAGATACATTAACTACTTACATCAAACTTCTTAGTATTTTTGTCAGTTAAAGCCCATGGAATTTTTGTAGTTAATAAGTTTGGTTGTACTCATTCCTTAAGTTTATCTTAAAATATCAGACATCAGAAATAGTAACACACAAACCTGTAGGGGAGCATATTAGCCTCCCTGGTCACTCAGTCATGGACTTAAAAGTAGCCATTCTTCTATAAAGGAATTTCACTAACCAATTACAGAAAGTCTGCAGAACTAGAATTTATTTACAGATTTGACACCCTTACCCTCGGCCTAAACAAAGACATTAACTTGTTGGTGCATTACAAAGTCAATATCTCCTGCCATTAACATCTGCATTTCCACATCAAAAGCTATGTGTGATGCACATCCAGTTCACTTAATTATCCTCATCAACATGGGTCCTACAATTGACAGGTGCTTCTTCTAATATGTATATATAATCTCGGTTTCTGTTATTTCCACTCCAGTTCATCTGATTAAGTGGAATATGCCCATGAAAGCTCATGATTCTATACATTTTGGTTAGTCTCTAAGGTGCTATAGGACCACTTGTTTTTAAAGTTACAGACTAACACAGCTACCTCTATCAGATCTAATAACCTTTGTGTTACACTTTTAAATTCCTACTGTGAAGGTTCTCATAAGCAGAAGCAAAAATTTGGTTAGGAATCTTTAAAACATTTAACATTATTGATAATGGGTTTTTTCCTAAATCAATCTACTTTGCCACAAACGCTACATGTAAAATTAAATAAATAATTTTTCATAAAGTGTTCAAAACTGGCTTTAAACTGAATTGCCAGAACTAAGCCATACAAAACATGCTATTTGCTTTTTGGGAGTAAGAAATGTAACACGTATATTATTGCAACATGGCTATAACATAGATTGTCCAGATCTGCGCTCTGACCAATCACCAGCTTTGAGTGAAGCATCTTTGTGGCTAGAACAGAAATATCTATACACTTTAAAAATTCGATACTAGAATCCCCTAGTTCACTATTTGAAGATTAGGCATTTTCTACATTTCCTTGCAGAAACTGGAATTCTTCCAACAAACCACTGACAATGGAAGGTGAATTACTAGGATTACTTTATTGAAAAGAGGCCTTAAACATTTTATACAAGGTTGATGTAATTTCTTAAGTTAGTTAGCTCTGCAGTGTAGGCAGCAGTCAGTTGATATTTACTCATCTGGAAATGTTATAATTGAGCTACAGTAAATGAAACTTAAATTAAACTGACTTGCATTGAATTCAAACACTTTTTGCATTTGCACTCCTTATCTCATACTTCTATACTAGAATTGTTATGCCCTTCCTTTCCTTCCCCCACCACCTTACAGAGGTTAGTTCTTTAGCTCAAGCAACAGAAAGATTTGTGCCTTTAAACTCCAGCGTTCCCCAGATTAGTCCTGTTTTGGCCACAAAGATGGTTGTCACAGCGATGCAAGGTCCAAGGTAATGTAGAATCAAGTCCACTATCTCTGGTTAGATGAGCTTCTGAAAACAAGAAGTGACCCTTCAAATCACACACAGAGATTTCAGATATTTCTGCTTGATGGAGCGTTGAAGCATGAATTTAAGAATTTCTACCCCTTTTATCTCCTATAAGAACTTTGTGCTGGGGCCACACAAGCATTAACTCAAGAAAACAACTGTCAGACTACAGAGAAATGATCACTGATGCTCATATACAGTGCATAATATTTCTGCGTATAACCCAAATGCAATCTGGTATTTTTTTATATATTGAATTTTTAAAAAAAATCAAGGTATTTAAATAAAATAATGGGACTAACAGGTTTTTAAAAAAACACTTTCCCTTGTTTACTAATGTAAGCAATGTGTAAGCATGCCAATATTTTTCTACTACAATCTCTCTCCTCTAATTTCAGATTTATTTTAAAGTATATGCTAGTAATAGTATATTTTTAAAAAAAAGCTTTTTTTGGTGACTGATTATTTCATTCAGGTGCTGCAATCTAGTTTGCCAGACTGCACTGAGCAAAATGAAATGGCTCCATCTAGTGGTTAAATGTGGAGTTAACAAAATAAGAGCCCAATCCTAACAGAAGAGATCCTGAAATCAAGAAGGCAATTGCAGAGCTAAACAGAGGGCACCAATATGTTTGAGGTGGAGCTACTCAAAAGAATATAAATACATACATGTGAATGTTTCTGACTTGCTTGGGAACCTGAGATTCACATCTACAATGAACTGCACCACATTCTAATGGGACAAGTAATGTATTCCACATTTATACATAGTATCAACAATTTAACAACTATACTAGATGCACTGAACTCTTTTTTGGCTTTCTGAATAACCTGTGACAGCAACAGTTCCTATCTGCCCTTGTCCTTAAGGTCAGTCAGATTAATGGGACATGAGGATCATCACACATTATGGCCCTGTTAAATCAAGTCATTCAACACCATTACTTAGAGAAAGCAGAACTTGAAACATTTTCCTATTCCTTGTGTGCTAGTGGATATATGTTTTGTTATTCAACAGGCATATAGTTCCCACCCACCCCTTTTTGCTGCTCAAGTGTTCTTCCCTAATTCTAGTAATTCATATCCTGCTAATTTCCTTTCCTCGCCCCATTGTCCAAGCTCTTCTGAGTGATTGTACTGAAGACCTGAGTATAATAAAACATCAAAGAAGTTATATGCCATTCTGCCCATAAGTAATTCTGCTAACAATATTAATGCCTAACTCACTGACACAGTGGGCAGAGAAACTTGCCAAATGCCACACTGGAGTGAGCTACCTTGTAGATCAGCAATTCAGTCTTCTGAACAGCAAAACTAGACTGTCTGGTTTACAAAAGCTAAAACTATGAACTTGAGGAATCAGCTCAGGAGGTACTATAGCATACCATCACCCGGGGCTAGGTCCAAGGTACTCCAAGTTCTTACTTCAAACTGGGAATAACTTCAAAGGCACCCTGTCTCAGAAGGAAGCTCAGAGCAACTTTATAGACTGAGAAGGAGACTATCAATTTCAGTCACTAGGAGTATTGCAGTGTAGGAACAGCTTGTGTATCAGGAGGATAGATGGCACAGGGGACAATAATGGAACTAAATCTAATGACCCATCACAAGGTGGCTGGCCCCTTTAAATCAAGATGTTCCAGAGCCTCTCTGCCAGAACAGTGGCCTCCATTTGACCAGGACAGGGTACCACAGCACTTGGGACTATAAAAGATCAGAGAGAGAGAGAGAGAGAGAGAGACAGACAGAGACCAGGCACACCAGACAGACCAAAAATTGAGCTGGTGAGACAGGATTGCCTAAGAGAAGGGCATTGGCAGGAGTTTAGAGTTGCCTAGAGGAAGGAGAGCAGCAAAAGGGACCCTTAGCTGATGCCTTAAACACAAGAGCCAGGGAAGAACTTCTGAAGGTAGGAGGAGCTGCAGAATTAGGTGCCTGCTAATTCTAACCCAGATAGCTGATGCCAAGACATTCATTCACTGACCTCTCCACACCAGACTGTGGGTCTCAGGAGAACAGTCAGAGTCAGGGGGAGCGAAGAATGCTCCCATGACAAGAATGATCTGCTACTGAAGAGCTGTGAGCATTCTTGCTGGGAAAAGCAGGTTTGCACCATGAGTGTAGCTATGGGTGGGCCTGCATGGGCCGTAGCTCTTGTGCTTAGCACCTAGCCCCACCCAAATAAGGGCCAGAGCCCTTAAATCCAAAGGCTGGGATTCCTGACTCTGGCTGGGTGTCCATCAGCCTGGCCAGATAGCTTTCTTACATGGGCTGCATATTACCGTCCCTATCTTTGGTCCCAGCACTAGCTCCCTAGGTGGTGAGACTCATGAGGGAAGATCTGGGCAGGGCTGGAACCTGGAGCAGTAGATTATGGTGCTGGCAGGAGGGGGATGTGGCTGGGCTGGTAGACACTGAGCTGGGGTTGGGAGGGATGGGGAAGAGTTCAAGCTCTGGCAAAGCCCCCTCAGTCCCAGGCAAATGCTGAGTGGTAAGAGAAGTGCAGGGAGATGCAAGTCCCCCAATCCTCCTGCCAACTGTTGCCAGGGCCCCACATCCCTCTTGCACCCTCTCCCCTTCTGCCCCCTCAGAGTACCAGATCCCTCCTTCCTGCCCCTCTCCCCATGGCACTGAATCCCTCATACACATCCAGCCCTTCCTGTGCCCCCAGAGCTCTCCATCACTCTCCCGCCCCCCATATATGCCTGGCCACCTAAAAGCTGGGCCCACCCACTTTTCCTGTCTTCGTTATGCCACTGGTTTGCACGCCACCTGTCCTGACAAAAAGGACCAATAAGGATCGTAAGTGTGGCACAAGATGTTAGTGCCTGGTATGTGGAGAATTGTGTCAAAGGGATATTAAGGACTATACAGTGGAGTGACAAATGAACTGTTTGGGACTTGTGCTTTGAACTACTTGCACAATGTTTTGTAATAAACTAGCCCAAAAGTGGTATCATCAAGGCAAGAAAGCCTTAGGTTACCTACAAGGGAATCAGAGGCAGGTGCACCAGTTGTGCCATGGCTTGCTACAGGAAGCCCTCCAGGCAGGGTCACTCTTTGATATAGTTCAAAGCCAAGCTTGCGCAGAAACTGCTTCACAGCCAGTCACACTGATAGAAGATTGCACATTGTTCCATACTGAAGAAAGAGACACCTGACAAGGTTTGGACCAAACAAACAAACAAACGAGAGAGAGTGCGAGAGAACACTCACTACCACATACCAGAAACAATAAATACCTCCTATTCTGTGTTGACATTCAAGTACAGGCTGAACCTCTAAAATCGGGGACACTATGGTCCAGCAACATACGTGGTCTGGCAGGACTATGAATACTGCTGGACTGAACAGCCCCAGCTGTCCAGGTTTGAAAGCACAGCCCAGGCTGGGCTGGCAGTGGGGAGCCCAGCCCCAACAAGGGCAGTGTGGAGGAGAGCACAGTCCTGGCCAGGGCTGGTGGCAAGGAGTGCAGCCCCAGTCAGGGCTGGAGGTGCCAGGGTTGGGGGCCAGGAGCGCAGTCCCGGCTGGGGCTGGGGCAGTGGGAAGTGCAGCCTTGGCCAGGGCTGGTTCAGTGCAGGAGCTCAGTCCTGCCGGGGGCTAGAGGCAGTGGGGCTGGCCTCTGTCCATGCTGGTGTGGTGGGGGACGCAGCCCCGGCCAATCCTGGCACAGTGTGGGGCTGGTGGCAGCAGCAAGGAGCACAGCCCCAGCCAGGAAGGGAGCCATGACCTCCCCTCATCCGGCAAACTCCATTGTTCAGGACCACTCCAGTCCTGAGGGTGCTGGAGAAGTGATGTCCGTCCAATTTTTGAATATCAAGTTACAGAAGGATTTTTTCATTTGGTCCTTAGATTTTCTCTGGCAGCAGAAAATCCAGCCACAGGGACTCACAATGGAAACATGAGCACAATGTTCCAATTCAGTTCATCCTGGAATACACTCAAGCTGCAAAACTGCTTGCAGAGTCCCAAGCATCTCCTCCATTACTGCAATGACACAAATACTGCAAGCCCTCCTCAAGTGTGCATTTCCTGTTGAAGGTACTTATATGGTCCTCAGCATAGTAGTGCCTGTGTGCCTCACAAACACCACAGTATTTATTCTCACACCACTCCTCTGATATAAGGAAAAATCCATTTAACCGATTGGGAATTCAGGTATAGAAAAGCTAAGTAACTTGCTCAAGGTCACGCAAGAAGTCAGACTGGAGCAGGGAATTGAACTCAGAACTCCTCAGTGCTGGAACCATTGCAAAGGTATAGTGGCCCTTCTGCTGCAGGGAGGTGCAATTGGTACCTTTCCATATCATACATTAGTTTAAACCCCTCATATGCCATTTTCCATTATTCAGTGGCAACAGCAGCATCAAGAACTTGCAACTGGGCAGCAATAGTGAACTCTGAGCAACAGCTCTCTTCTATATCATTCATCTGGACAACTTTATAAGCATTCTGTACAGAGTTATGTTCATTTTACACAAAAATTGTATTTGTATTGTACATGACATAGGACTTACTCTCATTAACTGCAGTGAAACTGCCAGAAGTTGTCAAATTCACAAGAGGCTCTCAGTAAATCACAGGGTTGGGAATGTCTTTTGTAATCATTTTTACATGCCCCTCTGATTTTTATGCAGTCACTTGTACTACCTACCTTTTTAATAATTTATTTGATTGGGTAGTACAACTTAAAGATGATTGAATCACTGGTTACAGAATGAAGCACATTTAACTTTGACAATTGTCTAGCAAAATCTGTTAGAGATATTAACTTGTATTGTTTATTGAAGCTAGTCTTTACAAATAATTCATTTCCTTTATATGTTTGTTTCCCCAACATGTATCTTTAATATATTATTCAATAAATCTATAATATGTTAAAAAATCCCAATCTTTAGAAAAGCTGTTTTCCTCTTAAATTTATTTTTTGACCCTGATGATTGTACGATGTAGTGGCTTTAATCAATATGATGCTAGTTCTGATTCATGAAACATGCATGTCAATGCTTAGAATTATGAAAAAATTCATTACCCATAAAGCTCTGCATATTTTAGAAGTATTAAGTCTGGCAATCATCCTAAACTAATTATCTGTTTATTTAAGTGGCTAGCACTTGCTCTTCCTGAGACAAAAGCTAGACCTATGCCAGGGAGGAGAATACATTTTTATGATTTCTGGTTCAGAATTGTCATTGTAAAGCAAGAAGAAGCATTATAAGTCAGCCTAAGAGTCCATATTTATAGGAAAATGCATAGCATTTCCCATACTTTCCCCCTTCCCATTTCTCCCCATCTTGCCAGTTGCAGTTCGCATCCTCAGCCTTCTCATCCTAGACCCCATTTCTTCACCCTCTGAATCCTAGTTTCTCCCTACAGCCTTCTCATGCCACTCTTGTCCCCCACCTTCTCGTCTGATTTGTCTCTCTCTGCTCTTGCCACACATCTGTCTCCAATCACCCATAAGCCCACATTCCTGGTTACCTTTCTTAACTCCCTGGTACAAGCTCTTTGTCCCTGTCCTCCTCTTCTCCTGACCTGTGCCAGCCTTCATTCCTATTCTCCTGGCTCAAGTTCCCATCTGAATTTGATTCAGGTGCCTTCCTCCTCCATATTGTCTGGGGATAAGAAGATGGGCATTGAAAACACAGAACAAACTGTCCCACCTGTTCCAGATCTGTAACATCCCAGAGCAGCTGAGTATTTCAATTACAGGGAAGTGCTGTTCAGCCCCCTGGAACATGTTCAGTGTGGATAGACTCTTTGGAGATTTTAGTTGCAATACTCTACTAAATCTTTAATGAACATGTGCAAACTGACTTTTCAAAGTTTTATCAGTTGGGCAGATTTTTACAGTAATGGCAAAAGGCATTTACATCCCTAACACAAAGCTGCCTCTGAGACAAGTTTCATGTCCCTGCACAAAAGCATACGTGTGCTCAAGCTTCTTAAAACCAGATTTTTTTTTAAATCATGGCCGAAAATTTTTCCTCCCATCCTCATTTTAAGAAATGGCTAAATTGTTTTGACTTAAGTGTCCATGCTTCTCACACACACACAAAGTCAGGCTGAGGCAGACAACTGGAAGCAAGGGAAATTTCAGCCCAAAAGGTTATAACTTGGGACATTTTAAAGTGACCAAAAATTGGGTCGTCTAATGGGGCGTGTCAGATAACTTTAATAACATGGCACTCTCCAGGTTGATGGTTTAGGTAGCTTGATAGAGCAATTTTTCTAGAAATAGTTTACCATTCCAAAAAAAGCTGTGTCCCTCTGCCTTGTTTGTGGGAGTAGACTCAACCATCACTGGTCTCTTACAAGGAACTGTGTTAGCAACACCTCCCTACAGCCACCTGTCCAGTGCCACCTCCCACAGCTCCCATTGGCCAGGAATGGCAAACTGCAGCCAAGGGGAGCTGCAAGCAGCCATACCTATGGGATGTTCAGGTAAATAAAGCATCTGGCAACCTGTCAGGGACTAATCCTGACAAACCACATTCAGTCTTCAGGCTGCTTATTGCCCACCCTGAGTTAGACAAACACCTCTCTCAAAGAGTCCAAGTTTACTTGATCCTGCCTTGATGTAGAGGCCTAGACTTGATGATTTCTCAAGGTTTTGTAGCCAATTCATTCATTTTATCATCCATTTATTAGTGTGCTATGTGATATTATGATCAACTTACATGCTATGTCATAATTAATATATGCTAAATGGATTTAAGATGTAGGATTATAGACGTATAAGACTGATAAAGCATAGTTATAACTCCTAAATGCTTAGGTATATAAGTAAACACATTTGACACACAAGGACTACTGGCTGAAGCCTGTAAGATTTCAGCTTAGACATACTAGGCCATATGCTTAAAAATGATTGTCATAAGTAGGTGCCCAAAGAATAACTGTCAGTAAAGATCATAAGTACTATAAAAATGGGTCAATAGGTGATGTTGTAGCAAATCGACTGCAGTGTATTTTTGAAGACCAAGAGATACCATATTGTAACATCTTTAAAATGCTTGTCCTGACAGCAGCGTATATTTTATGAATAAATGCTAATAAGAACAAGAGGAACTGTGAACAACCTTTGGAAAACCAGGGTATGGGAGTATGGATAAAGAAAGGCAAAGTGTTAGTTGTAGTCAGGATTACAATATAAAAGAGGGGTCCCTGACTCTGTAAAAATGGGAATAACCACGGGAAGAACCACAGCAGTACCTATACCCCTACTTGGTTAGGCAGACAATGATCAGTTGGTGAGAAATCCATTAGACTCTCTCTGAATATAGGAGTATGATTATATTTATAATTTGTACATGGGTATTCAAAGGAATTTGTATATGCTTGGTTAATCGTTATCTTACTTGTTCTAACAACATTTGTAGCACAGATTAGTTTTTCTCTTTGTACTTGTATGTATGGTCACTCTTTGGTCTTCATGTGCTCCTAGAGCAGGCCTGGGCAAAATACTCTCGGTGGGCCAAATCCAGCCCACATAACCCCAGATCCAACCCACAGACACAGGCAGACTCCCTGCTTGCCCCTCACATGCTGCTGAGAAATGCAACCATTGAAGGGCTCTCTTTGAACAGTTGTGAGCCTGGGGGAGGAAGGAGAGGTTTCATACATTACCCCCACCCGCAGCACAATCCCATTGTCAGGTTTCCGGCCAATGGGAGCTGCCTCTTGTCAACAGGCAGCTTGCGAAGACATCCCGCCCCCCCCTGCTCCCTTCAGGCTCATAGCGGTTTAAAAACCACATGGTCCCTGCAGCCAGTGCAGGAGCAGAGGAGGAAGGGAGTCTGCTTGAGGGGGCTGCTGACAAGGAATCACGCAGGTAAGTCTTCCAGACAGAGCCTGCCTCTGACAACCCAATCCTTTGCCTCCCTACCCCACATAACTCAAACTCTCTGCCCCCTCCTGCACCCACATTCCCTCCCAGATCCTGCACCCATATCCTCTGCCCCAGGTCACAACCCAAACCCCTGCAAACTAGTTCCCTAATCCAGGTCACAACTGCCTCCTTCATCCAAACCCCTTCACAGGCCCCATCCCCTCTCCTGCACCCCAATCCCTTACTGCAAGATCCCTTCTGCACCCAACCTCCTTCCCAGACCCCGCACCTCCTCCATTAATATGGAAGAGTGCAGCCCTTGACCAATTTCTAAATTCTTGGAGTGACCCACCCTCCATCAAAAATTATTGCCCACTGCTGTCCTAGAATCTAAATCAGAAGCAACAGCTGATGTGACTTTTACTGAGTTTGAAACTATAGTAACCATGATTATAAGATAACATCACTAAATCCTTTCTAAATAAAAGGCTACCATCACTTCCAGCCCTGCATGTGTGATTCTTCATGTCCTCAATTTCATCAATAGCTTTTTATCATCGACTATTATTCAACCTCTGAAAAGCTTGAGAACAACTACAGAGATTTACTGTGGTCTACTGCATTATATATTTGCACGCTTACTCATACAGTAGTAGTGATAATGTAATGGGAAGTTTTGGACTGATTCCCAATTGGAAAGAGGTCAAAACTCAGTATTTCTACAATATGTCATCGTCTGCTGCTAAACAAGGCATCAAAAAGATTCAACAGCTACACACGAATAGCCATATGCAAATATAGAATTAATAAATCTTTTGGTTTTAATTGAATTTTTCAATTAAACATGGGACTTGCTTGAAAGAGATTTCAAGTAAGGGTTAATTTAAACTTCAGTATAAAATCAAGATGCAATTGCATTGTTAGAAGACAGAGAGAAGCAAAGTTGAAATATTGTGCCATATTCAAACAATCTAATGAAAGATTCAAAAAGATAGGGTTAATAGTCCCTCAAGTGGGGAAAGGTCGTGGGTTGCTTTGCTAGATTTCGGAATTTGGAAGGATTTAATATATTTTCCTGGGATTGGTGTCAATATCCATGTAATAGTATTAATGTCACAAATACCATAGTATCAGTGCTCCTCAAACCTAGCTGTAAAAGGAAAATTTTGAATAGTTTATAGATTAGTGTGTCTGTATGTAGAATCATTTATGGGAAAGGTACATCACAGAGGTGAGTTTTGTATTTAGAACCCAACATGCTGAGGTTAGCAATCACTCATCTCCCTTTAGTAGTAGTTCCAAACTCTAGATCAGGGCTACTCAACTTTGGAAGCCCCGGAGGCCACAATGATACTCACAGCACCTGCCGAGAGCCACAACTTAAATGTGGTTGCATATACATGCAAATATATATATGCAAATATATGCAAATAGATTCTTTCACACTGGCAGGCATGAATACAAAGATTAAGCCTTAAGCTGTGGCACCGGACCCATACATGGCCAGTGTGAGCCAGTCAGCAACTCTCAGGCTCTGCCCACAAGGCTAAGCAGCCAGCAGTTCTCACAATGCCCTGGCACTCCCAGCACCTCCTCCCTGCGGGCTAGAAATGCCAACACTCTGTACCTGTCTGTTCCAGCCAGCCCGTCCACTTGCAGCCCGTCCACTTGTGTCTTTCAGTGCTCACCCCACCTGGGAGACACCTCGCCATTGTGGAGCGTATTCCTAGTGGAGGCCATATTCAAAGAATCCTACCTATGGGGCCACGTATTGAGCCCCACGTAAATCCAAACCACACTGCAGGCCACAAACAAACAGGCCACATGCGGCTCATAGGCTGTGTGTTAAGTAGCTCTGCTCTAGATCTAGCTTCTATGAAAATCCTATTTCCTGCATTCAATAGCCTCTTATTTGAATGATCATTTTCCCCACTCAAGTATAGTCATTTTAAAAAGATCACTATTGCAGACACCTTTTTTGGGTAACCTGAGTCTATCCTAGGAAAGTCTTTCAATAGTACAACAGACATCCTGATAGATCAATCAATAGAAAGTCAGTGGAGGGGGAAACCAGAGATGTATTTAAGGTAGGAGGTGCTGCTGAGCAGACAGTCTTGGACTCTCAATTACTGCAGTAATCAAATATTTCTTTCAAGGCTTTCTAGGCCACAGACACCGAAGGTATGCATGCCTTTCCCTACCCAGGGAGAATCTCTGGAGCATGAGATTGGAATACAGCAAGCAGCCTGCTGGCACAGATACCAGCAAGACATCTTGCAAAATCTAGAGAAGTTACTTAAAGAAAGGTAGCTGACTTGTTGGAAAGAGAAAGGGGCGGAGATCAATTTATTTGTACTTTTTCAGTCATAAGTCAAGGATCATCTAAGAATTGCATTTAAAGGTTAGGTCAGAATTTCTCCCCCAAAAATCCATCCTTAAAAATTAATGTGAATGTAGCAAGTTTTCTTTCTAATAATTGAAGAAGAGTAGTTGCAATTTAAGATATATCTTTTGGGGTTTGATAATCTTTTTCTAAGAAATGTTTCACATTTAAAAAAAATTGGCTATGAAAGCTGTCCTAATTAATATTCAGTTCAGTGACTAAGTACTCTCCCAAGTGACCTATATGTGTAATAGCATTGAGTACCACCTGCTCAAACTGTTGTTTTGCAGCGAAATATTAATCCCTTGCATCTTCTGTTACCAGCTCAGATGCCTTCTGAAATTCAGAAGGGATTAATTCATCTAGATGCTCTATAAAACTCTCAAACTCATTGGAATCTATAACCAAAAACTTAAAGACATGCAAATTTATTATCTGAAATATACATTACAGATGTATGAAGTCTCTTTTGCTTTCTTCCCCTTCGAAGTTTCCTTTACATAATATAAAAGTGGGCTTCTCTCTTATTGCTAGTGGAGCCTCAGATGTTTTATACAATTAAAGACAAATAAAAAATTAATCTGGCATACATTTTTCTTAATCTATGCAGATTGCTTCTATGGATTAATTTCCACATACAAAGACAAGGAATCTCTCTCAAGCCTGCTCCAAAGATGCTACTTATAGTAATGATGGGAACTATATATTTATGAAAATAGCAGCCTAACTTTGTTATTCACAAGACAGTCTATGGGAGTTCAATCCAACACAAATGGCAAATATTCTAAATCATCTGGGTAATTCAGAATGATGGTGGACTATGTATATACTCCCTCGTTCCTTTTTGTAGCTTTGGCTGCTTCCCTAAATTTAATTGAAATTCATGTTTATAGAGGATATTTACGAGGCATGTGTGTGGCTGAAGAAAGCCATATTTTCTTCACTAGACAAGTTAGGTCTAGTGCCCTAGATGGTCCTTCCATGCAATTCTCTCTGGGCAAGAAAGAGTTGGAGTGCTTGAAACAGTAACTGTGGTCAGGTAGGTGCAAGGGGAGTGCAGAATTCTTCTAGAGGGATCAGAAACAGGACAACTGTCAGGAGCAGCAACTCAAATTTGCTCCAGAAATACTTATTTGCAATAGGAGCCTTGCACCTGCTACTTTTATAGCCCCTTAAATTTAGTTCACATCTGGTTACTAGACATTTCCTACGCATTTGTCATAACAAAGGAGCATTAATTCCAAAATTGTCCATTATAGGTTTGTCTTAACCTTTCTATAAAACATATAGCATTGGGCATGTCAGTGATGGGATCCTGGACTACACAGACCATTGTTCTGATTCAATGTGGCAAACACTATGTTATCTAGTCCATGTCATGAATTAGTTCATTTTATTTTCTGCGTATGAGGTGCCACAACTCTTGCAAATTAAGAATCTTTTAGAGATTGACATATGCTAGAGACACCAAGTCAATTAATCTATCTCTATGAATATTTTATTTGTCTTGGGTTTAGCCATTGTTGATTTTATTTAAGAGATTTCTTTTTATTTGTTTTAACAAAATATGTAAATGGAGACAATAGGAAGGAAATGGTGGGAACTCTTTTGCACTAACTCCATCTGGGTTTGTATCTTGGTCTGTTCTTCTGAAGCAGCCATCCAAGGTATGTCTACACAAAGTTATTTCAGGATAACAACCGCTATTCCGAAATAACTTTGTGAGCGTCTACACAGCCAAACTGTTTTTTGAAATAATTTTCAAATAGTGGATGGTTTATTTCAAATTCTGTAAGCCTCATTCTAGGAGGAATAGCGCCTATTCCAAAATAGCTGTGTAGACAGGCAATACAGCTATTTTGAAATAGGGGGCCTTCCAGCCCTTCCCAGGGTGCCCTGCTGGCTGCTCTGTCCACACACAGGAAAAATATCCCCCCCGCTTCTTCCTCCCCTGGAGCCCTTAAAGCTGCAGACCGGGTCTATGGCTCACAGCAGACCTGACAGCCCTAAGCCATCCTGCAGCTGCCCCTGACAAGCAGAAGCCCTGAGACTCTCCTCCCCCTTTCAGCTCCCTCCTCCAAGGTTCTCACCACCCCTCCTTCTCCCACCCTCTCTCCTCCCTTCTCACAGGTTCTTTCAACTCTCTCCCCAGTTTCATTGACCCCCTCCAGTTATGGAAAATACAGACAGTTCAGTTGTTCAAAATATAAGCGTCTTTGTCGTCAGAAAAGGCGGGGCGAGGGGGGGAGGGAGGGGGAAGGGAAGGGTAAGTGGAGGGATGGTAGTGGAAGATGAAGCAGAAGTCCCCAGTGGGATGGCCCAGGGGACAGTGTCAGTGCTCCCCTGGGGAGAAGCTCTCCCTCAGGGCCTCCTGGATGCACACAGGCCCCTGATGGGCCTTCCAGATTGCAGCCATGCACAGCTGCTCATAAGCCCTGCTCAAGCCATCTGCCTCTGCACTCCACCCTGGCAGGAAGGCCTCCCCCTTCTTCTCACACACAACATGCAGGACAACAGGCAGCCACCACACGTGGGATATTGTGCTCCCTGAGGTCCAGGCGGGTGGAGGCGGCATCTAAAATGCGCCTTCAGGCAGCGAAAGGCACCCTCCACTGCCATGCAGGCCCTGCTCAGCCTGGCATTAAATGCCTGCCATGAGGGGTTGAGGTAGCCAGTGTATGGCTTCATGAGCCACGGCTGCAGGGGATATACCCACCAGGCATACAGGAATGTTCATGTCCCCGACCCTGATGTGGCGGTCAGGGAAGAAAGTCCCAGCGTGCAGCTTCTGGTAGATGCTACAGTTCCTGAACACGTGTCGTGTGCTTTTCCTGATCGCCCAACATTTATGTCTGTAAACTGGCCCCAGTGGTCAGTCAGCCTGTAGGACCACCGAAAAGTATCCCTTGCAGTTGATGTAGCTTGTTGCCCAGTGGCCTGGGGCATGAATAGGGATGTGTGTCCCATCAATAGCCCTCCATCCTCTTCCCCCCGGCAGTTGGGGAAGCTCAGGGTGCCAAACCTCTCGATGACGGTGTTTCCCCACACTCATCAGGAGCAACCCCCTGCAATCACACCCAACCCAGACAGGGCTTATTGAGGGCAGGACAGAACAAGCCCTCCTGCGGAGGAAGCTTGCACTACCCTCACCCCCTTTTCCCTAGGGAAGCCCATTCCGTCCTTCCCCGACCTCCCCCATCCTGAGACAATAGCCCAGCAATGCCATACCTGCATTAGCAGGGCCCCAATGGTTGATCTCCCCACAGATCAGTAGCCGTCTGGCATGGAGAGTTTCCAGAGGGCAATGGTGACACACTTCTGGAGGGGAACGGCAGGCCTCATGTGCGTGTCCCATCACCTCAGGGCAGGGGCAAGCCACTCAGAGCATGAGGAAGGTGTTATTCTTCATTCTGAAGCCATTGTTGGTCATCCTGGTGCTCCAGAACGATGCGATTCCACCACTCTGCACTGGTGTCCAGATGCGGCAGGGCATGGCGTCCGGACCACGGCGGGCAGTGTCCAGCTCCTGTAGCCGCTCCCCCACATACCTGAGGAGGGTCTCCCAGAAACCCTTGGGGTTGGGTTCCTGCAATGGCTGGGAGGCAGCCTCCAGAAAGTGCTGCATGACTTGCAGCAAAAGCTTCTAGAGCTGAACACTGCCCAGAAGCAGCTCCTGCTCCATAGCGGAGAGTGCTGTGGTGTCCTAAAGCAGAGCAACCAGAAAAAGAAGAGAAAATGCTTTGCTGTCTCTCAGTGAGGTAGGCAAGCAAGCAGGGAAACCTAAGAAATGGCTGGGATTCAAATGTAGTGTACCAAAATTGCTAATGAAGCGCGGGAATT
Source organism: Rafetus swinhoei (assembly GCA_019425775.1). Lineage (NCBI taxonomy): Eukaryota > Metazoa > Chordata > Testudines > Trionychidae > Rafetus > Rafetus swinhoei. Next base: position 178,710,119 of record CM033437.1, on the reverse strand, counting down.
AAATATCCCACACTTAATTAGCATAATCGCATGCAGGCGCCATTTTGAAATCGCATTATTGTGAAATAAAATGCCCTGTGTAACAGCATTATTTTGAGAGAAAACCCTTCTCTCGAAATAACTGATACTCCTCATACAGTATCTCGAGATAGGGAGCAAGTGTAGACATACCCTTCCAGATTAGTTTATTCCAAAATAACTCTGTGTAGTCATAGCCCCAGAGAAGTGAAAGTGAAGCCAAATCTGAAGTTGCAAATAGAGAAAAGACTACCTTCCCACATGCAAAACAAGTTCCTTATTTGCATCATCAGAACTAATGCTCCACTAAGACCAACCACAAGGCAGAGACTATAAAAATGACAGAATTCAGAGAAGTCTGAGTTAGCTAACATTCCAGTAGCATATGTACGTGTCACTAACCCATTTCTCCAGGCAAATACTAAAAATCTCCAAATGTTATTTTATTAGCTTGTATTAGAAGTATGTTATTTCAAAGCTTCTAAATGCCTGATTTAAAAATCACTTTCACATCAGCAAATATTCCCCTTCCCACACTAATAAAGTAAGTAAATTGAGTCTAACATTGGATATATGTTTAGGGAAAAGATAAGATGGAACATCAAACTGGGAAATTATAAAAAAAACATTCTTAGAGACAAACAATGGTAGGAGTCAACTTCTGTGTTTAGCTGACTCTTAGCCCAAATGATTAGATTAAAATAAAGTTAAGAAAGTTTTTCCTGTAGAAGTGGTTAAGTAATACTTGTTAAACCTTATACATCAATTACTTACTGTGCTAACTGACAAGCCAGATAAATTGAACCACTGATTTATTGATTGAATGTCAACTGAAACCTTGAGTTGACCATTTAAATGCATAATATTTCATTAGTACTGGCATAGTGGAAGTAAATTATTTATATTCTGATAAATACTTTGCAGTTTCATATTTGTTTGCTTATTTTTAATAAATCAATAAAAGTGCAATTAACTGATTCCTCTCTCTCTCACACTCACTCACTCTCAATGTCACACCCATAGGCGTGCGCACGGGGTGTGCCGGGTGTGCCCAGGCACACCCTAATGTCTTGGGCCAGCCCCACCTGGCCCGGCAGCATGGCGCGGCCCAGCAGCACAGTGCAGTGCCCCTGAGGCACCCGGGAGTGCCCCCACCCAGCACGGCAGTACGGCGCGGCGCCCTTGAGGCGCCTGGGGACATCTCCGCCTGTCCCGGAAGCACCGTGTGGCTCCCCGCCCTACAGCACCGCGCAGCACCCCGGGGGTGCCTCCGCCTGTCCCGGCCCGGCAGCACCACGCGGTGCCCCCGGCCCTGCAGTGCAGCACCCGGCCCTGCAACACCATACAGCGCCCCGCGGGTGCCCCTTCCCGGCCCTGCAGCTTGGGCTGGCTCTAACTCCAGCCCTGCAAGCTGTAAGGCAGAAGCTCAAGGTAAGGGGGGGGGGGAAATTAAGAGGAAGAGGTGGGAGAGGAAGGGGCCTTTGCGGTGGGGAAGGGTGGAGGAGGAAGAAAGGGGAAGGGGTGGAAGGGACTTGTATGGAGGGGGAGGGGAGAGGGGGAAGAAAGGGGAATGCACCAAAGGGACAGGGTAGAGGAGACAAATGCTAGGGGGGAAGTGGAGACAATGAGGAAAAGGGCAGGAGGGGAGGTGTCAGTGGGAGGCGGGACAGGAGGATGCTGGAAGAGGAGAGGGTAAGGGCACTGGGGATTGGAGGGGGAGGTGCTGGGAGAAGGCTTGACAGAAGGGGTAGGCATGAGGAAGGTGGGGTTGGAGCAAGTCATATGTGAGGGCACAGGGGCATGGGGGCAGAGGGTGGTGAGGGGATGGGCATCAGGGAAAAAAGGGCAAAGGGGGCAGGGGCAGTGAGGGAAGGGGGAGGCACCAGGAGGGTGCAGGGGTAAGGGAAGGTGCCAGGGGATTCTGGAGGTGAAGCAGAAGGGCAGACACCTGCAGGGGAGGGACCAGCACCAGAGGAGAGAGGCAAGGGAGGTGTTAGATGAAGGGATGAGGAGGGGTTGCTCACATGATCAGAGTGGGGCTACTGGAAGAGTGGGCACAGGGGGGAGAGAAGGGCTGGTGGAGGACGGGCAGGTCTCAGGAAGGCTGAGGGCAGTGAGAAGGGCAGGAGTCAGGACAGCAGAGGCGGGTGAGGGGTTGGGGGCAGCAGGCACCAGGGAGCTGATGGAGCAAGGGAGGAGACATGGCAGCAGAGGGGAAAGGTAGATATTTATTAATAACTTGGGTGCCACAATGGCACATCCAAACAAGCCACATGAATTCGGTACTGGTGCACAACACAAAATTTATTCTGCTCATGGGAGGAAACTCTTAGAGAGAACACTTCCCCCCCCCCCCAGCCTCTCCACCCCCACATTAATGTCACACACATTGGATTAATGCAATTGCAGGATAGTTGCATGGGCGGGGGGGGTTGGTGGGGGCCAAACTAATCCCTATTGGTAGGAGGATGGTGGGAAAAGTCCTTGGGTCGGGGGTCACAACACTTTTTACTTTTGGTCATGTGCCCATCTTGCCTGGAGAGGGTTACCTCCAGGGGCGTGGCTAATGGGGGCCAGGGGCGTGGTTAACAGGGGTCAGGGTGTGGCTAATGGGGGGGTCAAAGTGCATTTTAAAAAAATTCTTTGGGTGCACACCCTAATGCAATGTGCTGCGCATGCCTATGGCCACACCTTAATTCCTCCATCAAATGTGGTAAGCCAACTATGACTTAAGCAAGCTTAAATGTATTTCATGTCTGATCAAAAGCCCAGTAAAGGCACTAGAGGGGTTTCTATAGATCCCAGGACTATCATCCTCTATAGCTAGTTTTCTCCAGAAAAGTGTATTATTAAGATATTCCTCAAATTCAGACTTTCTTCACTAATAAGTGAGCTAAAAAGATAACCATGATTTAAGACAAATCGATCATAAATAACCCAATTTGCAGCAAAAGTAAGTGATTCAACAATATTTTAATAATCACCACTAGTCAGAGCTGAATGTAACAGTTCAAAAAGATTGGACGAGAGAAAAGGGATAAAGTTTTTGAGAGAGCTTAGATCCATTTTTCAACTGGTTCTACTTCTACATAGATATAAAAACTAATGATAGCCAATAATGCCTGAAGCTTAAAAACAAGCCAATATGTACAGATTTTGACATAGAAGACAAGGTTTTGTGAAATGCATCTCACTTTTTGTGATTTATTTTACATTTTTGATTAGTGTTCTCCTATGAATGTTATAGAATACACCTTGGAAAACATAGCATTTAAGAGAGACCTGTTTCTAAACTCATAGAACAGGGGTATTTTCATTATAATTTTTTGAATTTATTTTACTCTATCATGGGATGAATAAGACTTCTAGGTATAGTAAAGTTAAAGAACAGTTCATCCTGGGATTTCTTTATCTGGCCAGCAGTCACAATATTTCATTGAGGAAAGAAAGAACAGGAAAATGAAAATGAATGTCAGAGGCCAGTTAGTGGAGATAGACCTTTTGGTATAACACTATTGTCATTTAATGTTGCACTTCATCTCCAATTTAATATCTAAATACAATAAACAACTAGAATCTATCATCTCCTTTGACTTTTAATCACTTTTTATTCTCCAGTCTGTTTTAGGCTATCCACTGGCCATTCTATTTTTTATACTTGCAGGCTTCCACCAGACACATCCCTCCGTAGTAAGCAAAAAAGGTAAAATCCTTCCTTCTCTATGTGCAGATCCTCCACACAACTGCAGGGGAAGCTAGTGCCCCATAATATTTATTTTACATGGATATTATCAACAGAGACTCTTTCAACCCCTAGATTCTTAATCGTGAATAGGGAGTCCATATAACAACTATAGGAGAAAAGTGTGCTGATTTCAGGTATGAGGGGCAAGAGGGCTGATATAAACTAGTATGGGTGAGTTCACTGTGAACCAAGCCCTGCAGAGTTACGTTCATTACTACATCTATTTTAAGGTTCTATACTGTTGCCCATATTAACTGAACACTACAGGAGTCACTCAGCCCTGTTCATTGGCTAAATTATTATAACCCCAAGATTTTGTATTAAAGGATGAGTCTGTAGCTTCATGAATACTAATGGCAAAATGATTCAGTGTGACTTAACTGTCTTGATAGTGGGTTAGAAATGTACTGCATGTAACCTTTCTAGCATCCAACGTGCTCTGTGGAGCATCTGTTTTTAAATTGGAAAGTATTTCAATCGAAGTGCACACTAAATGAAACTAATTCTATCATTCCCATAGTAACCCTTGAACATCACTTATGACGGTCACAAGAACCTCTTTTCTCCTTTAATCCAGATTTCTGGGTAATGTACGTATTAAAGGTGCATTAAAATGCTCTTAACCTGATTGGATTTTTGAAAGGGATGAAAGGTGAACAAATGGCTAAGTGTGTTCTAGAAAAGTCTGAAAATTGCAATTCTGATTTCTGAATTATTCATTAAAAGTGGTGGAGCAAATATGCTTCACAGCATTTCCTTAACTTGCAAGGTTAATGTTCTTGTGGCAAAGTTTATTTTCAGAGAATTCCACAGTTAATATTCAAAGTTCCATTTCTATTGGATCAACTAATTTTCTGTAATGTACACAGACAACTATAATTTCTATCGACATACCTATGTGTGGCCCTTCACTTGAAATTCTTAATATAAAAAGTTATTTGACAGTGAATATCTGTAGTAATAGGTGTTGCATACAAGTTATTGACATGAGCTAACAAATGCAAAACATTACATATTTGTCATTTTAACTGAGGAAATTGTTCTGAACCTAATTTGGATTTTACTTTTCACTTTTCCATCAATGCAATTTCAGTCAGTTGAGCAATGGAGCAGCAGGCTTGCGGCCTTGACATGCCTAGGAAAGCCTACATATGACAGCTCTTAAAGCTTCTCATAGTGCCAAGTTTCTCAAAGTGGTCCCCGAAACCACCCTGAGAAACCTCTTAACTGGCTGCTCCAGCGTGTTTATATACCGGCTCTGTGGCCATGGACCCTCACGGCTCTCATTGGCTCCAGTTCTCTGTTTGCAGCCAAGGGGAGCAGAGGGAAGAGGTATGGGCCGGGCTGCCACCTCCCACGGCTCCCCTTGGCTACCAACGGTGAACTGGAGCCAAATGGGAGCCGCAAGTCTCCAGGGCCGTGGAGCCAGTAAATAAACACACCGGAACAGCCAGTTAGCTGGTCTCAAAGTACTTTGGGGCGGGGGGGACCACTTTGAGAAATACGGTCATAGTGTAATGCCAACAAAACAAAGCCAAGTCCTTTTCCTGCATAATCAGGGCTTCTGATTTTAGATTTTAACCAGCCAACTGATTACACAGGTTAAAATAGATGTTTTTCCAATAAACATCAGAAAAGCAGCTAAGGGGATGTCTGAACAGTAATGTGGTCTATAGTACATAATTTCTAAAGCACACTAAGGTGATGCATTTTCATTGGTGCATGTCTACCCTGATAGTGCACACTAAGGCTACATCTAATCTATACCCGTCTGTCGGCAGAGGGATGTAAATTAGACGTTTTGAAAGTGCAAATGAAGCAGGGATTTAAATATCCCACACTTCATTTGCATAATGACGGCCACTGCTTTTTTCCAAAACGGGGCTTTTTGAAAAACACCAGCAGTTTAGACGGGGCATTTTTGACAGAAATGCCCTGTACTCCTCCTAAGATCTGTTGGCTCGTTAAAATCTAAAATCATTTTTTGAGGAGCACAGGATCTTTTGAAATGGGGCATTTCTGTTGAAAATGCGCCATCTAAACTATCGGAGTTTTTTCGAGAAGCCCCCTTTTGAAAAAAGCAGCGGCCGCCATTATGCAAATGAAGCACGGAATATTTAAATCCCCACTTCATTTTCACTTTCAAAACATCTAATTTACATCTCTCTGCCGACACGGCCTAAAGGTTCCTTACTATGTTTGAATGTAGTGATGTGTGAAACTGTACTACATTGAAGTACACTAGGGAACATAAAGAGATCATTCAATTCAGTACAGGTTGAATTCTCTAGTTTGGCACTCTTTGGTCCATCAACATCTGTGGTCTGGCGTGATTTAAGTTAGCTGGATGTCCATTTATCATAGTTTCCCCACAGTCCCATAAAAATCTGTTTAGAGCCACTAATCCTGGCTCTCAGTGTTCTGTGCTATAATTTAGCTCTAGTTTACTCCTAAATTACTTCTTATAGCCCCAGTAAGCAGTGGAAGTGTTGGTAATGCTGCTAGACAATATTGACCTCCCGTGATTCGACAAACTCTCTGGTTTGGGACTGGTCAGATCCTGAGCATGCTGGATTAGAGAGATTCAAACTGTATATACAAAGATAGAGTCCCAAAAGCCTCCGATCATTGTAATTTATGTAATTTCAAAAATTGTTAAAATAACCCCCCAGAAATTAAGTTAATAAAGCCTAAAAACCAGCCAACACATGCATAAATAACCTGAGGCTTCACTAGTTGATGAGTAATACACTCTTCCCATATTCACATTGTTAAATATTTATACTATGCAATCATGTCTTGTATCTATATAGAACATATATAGACTCACACAGAAACACACTAACTATACTGTATATGGCATATTTGTACATGTGTGTTTTGCACAAAGCAGAATACATCACATATTTTTTGAATTTCTTTAACTTTCATTGTAATATTAAAAATGCTCTCTTACTAATATCGATACCATAAAAGCATCTAAAAATCCTCTATTTTTTATTTCTGCACTATTATTTTGTTATGCTATCAATCACACCTTTCATGTAATTTATGACAATTATGCCATTAATCTGTCATATTTCATTGAATCTTTCTGAAAAAAAAAACAAATAAAAAACCCTTCCTTAATTTTAATGAGTAAGTATTACCTTTAAAAATGTTGCATCTGGCAAACAATTTGCCATATTGGTTAATTTCCTTTGCTGGTGACAACATGCCAAACCTTGTAAGAGTGTTATTTGCTACAGCGATTAGTAAATCAGGTTTACTTGAAATAAAACCTTCCCATTTATAGGCCAGATAACTGAAGAGCATCTCTCAGAGAAACAAAATCTAAAGCTGTAAGTCATATTAGTGACTTACAAAAACAACAATCAAAATATTTTGTGATTCTTTCAAAAATTGATTAATAAGCAAAAACCCTCTATGTTAAACTTATATTGTATATCTATGGTGGATGAACTTTATGTGGATGCATTCTTCAGGCAGAGAGATGAAAAAAGAAATTTGGTTTTCCCCTTAAAAGCACAGTCCTTCTTTATGAGAGAGAGATATGGCTAGTGGTGAGGAGAGTTAATGAAAAAGCCTCTATTTAAAAAGAAGTTGCATGATTAGTCACTTAGTACATACTACATTTCCTAATGATGTTTGACTCCTTTTCAGCTGTGTTGAGCTACCTCTGTCATGGTACAAGATTTGATGCTGTCTCCTATTCCACCCTGCCCATCAGAGCTTGAACATACAGCAACAACTGAGCCAAAATTTGTTACTTTTCTCATTTTAGCTCCATACACACTCCTTCAAATTTCTGAACAGCATTTGTTTCATGTGATCATAGGAAATCTTATAGAAGAATGATTAAAAAGGAGCTTGATCTAGTGGTTGGAATATAAGATTGGGAGTTAGAACTCCTGGATTTTATGGTCTACAAACCCCAAAAAAACCCCAAAAACTTTGTTCTGGAGAAAAACTATTAGACAAAATACCTCTTGCATTCTTGTTGATGTGCCCATAGATTTAATTAGAATTCTAGAAGACAGGAAATGTTTTTGGGCACCTTGATATAGAAAGGAAGAGAACAACTTAGCAAGTCGAAAGGCAAGCAATGTGTGTGACGGACTGCCAAATGACAGCAAAGCAGAGCTGAACATGAGTAAAAGCAGAGTTAAATCAACTGGATGACAATCACTGCCATCAAACTTCTGAATTAGCTCAAATTAACTCAAATTACCAATAAAATTACTAATATTTTCATTGGTTAGTACACAGCCTCTAATTTTGATAGAAAATATAAGTTATTTTGTATTATACAGCATCTAATTGAAGGTAAACAAATCAAAACTTGGTGTAAACTCATTTAACATATACAAATTAATCTTGTATTTATGCCAGGTCTTGTTTTCTCTGGACTCCTTACGGTGCCTAATAAAGAATCAAATGTGACAGTAATGCTCAGTTGGCCATATGCCCAAAACACTTGAAGTTGAGTCTTTGCCTAACTTAAGTATATAAATTGATATAGTAGGTTCTCCAGTTCCAAGTATGAAGCAGCTGCTTTCTTCTAAATGCAAATCGTACATTAGGAATTAAAAACTAACTCAGTTTTTAAAGATTTTTTCTTGATGTGATGAAGGATAAAGATCCATTTCACTCTCAATGTAGTGAACAGAGATTATACTATCATATATAGCACAGAAAGAGAAAACAGTACACTTCATTCAATCCAATAGTCTTTCTGGTCACTGAAGCACCTCATTTCATCTCCAAAAATATGCAAGCAGGAGTCCACCAACATGCTTTCCTCTAGGAACTGCATATCATGGTAAAGCAACAGCAATGGGACAGAGGGAGCATTCATGCTCAAATTCAGGCTGATTTCAGCAGAACTGATACTTACAGACTGAAATAACGCTGAGAAGGTAGTGTATTGACAACTGAAACAATAGAAATGCAATAGAAAATGGTGGCAAGAATATAGGAGGATCCTCCCAAATCCCAGGACTTTCAGGTCCAGCATTATCCATAGCCAGGCAGGACCAAGGAGCTTGGGAGGCCAGCAGCAGGATCCAGCCATGAGAACGCAGCAGCAGCTAGGCCACACAGCGGAGCCCAGGCCAGGCTAGGGAACCCCTGGCGGCAGAAGGGCCAGGTGGCAGCCTGGCCAGGAAATCCCTGGTGAGAGCAGGACTATCCTTGACAGTGCGGCCAGAAGCAGCCAGGTGGCCCCGGACCAGGGAACTCCCAACGGCAGTAGGGCCAGGAGCCCCAGCCGGGAAATATGAGGAATCTCTAATAGAAGCAGGGCTGGGGTGGCAGGATGGCCCTGGCAAGGGAACCTCCGGTGGGAACAGGGCCTGGTGGTAGGAAGGGGGGGGGGGGGCGACGACACTTGGCTGGGGAGCCCAAGGAACCCCCAGTGGCAGTGGGACCAGCAGCAGCCAGGTGGCCCCAGCTAGAATCCCAGGAAACTTTGTCAGCAGCATGTAGGTGGTGAGGTGGGAGCCCCTTGGAAACTCCAGGGAGAAGAGCCTAGGAGCAGGGAAGCCAGCAGGGGAGCATAGGAGGGTTTGGGAGCCCTCAGGTCCTGAGGATGCTGAACCAGGGACATCCAACCTATACTAAAAGTAGAGTTAAGAAACTTTTTAACTAGAGCAGCATGAAGGAAGAGCACATGAACAATCAGATTAGGAATATCAAAAACCAAAATACAAAACATTTAAATTGTGATGTAATGGTGATCTGTATCAAAGTATTAATTCTGTTTTGTATCTTGAGCACAAGACTGGGCTTGTCTGAGCAAACCCTGACAGCTGCTCCTTGTTAGGTTGAAGGAACATCACCGAGAGCCATCAAGATTGCAATATAGAGCCAATAACTTTGTTTCCTTTACTGGTCCACTCTAAGGAACAACAGTCTATGCAGGGACCCGTAAGAAGGGAGCAAGTGTGACTGGTTAGTTAGCTTTCTGACAGTAGCCCTTCTCCCCAAGATGTGGTTCAAGCCTCCCCTTCGTGCTTGCTTAGAGTGGCTTCTCCCCTCTCCTTGCGTGAGTTGGGTCAATGCTTTGTTCCTCCACCAAAGGTGACCGATCACTGTGTTTAAGACAAAAGGGGCATTGTCCCTTGACAAAATGAAAAATACTACAAGATGCAGACACATTAGAGCCCAGGACACAACAAGAAATATACCTCAACATAAACCCCAGTTTAAAAATGATATACCCAAAAAGATAATAGTGTACTAAAGGAGAGGGGCTTTTCTGGGAGTGTGGAAATGGGATCTGGGGAAGGAAAGTGTTATGGTTAACTTATAAATACTAAACATAATAATTCCCCACCTCCAAACACTCCAATTTCTCCTCCTGACTACCAGCATCCCCCCCAGGCAAATGGTACACTGAGATGGAGTCTTGAGATGACTTCTATTGTTGTCAGGCAGACAAAAAGGGCACATTATTGAGATTTCGTTTTCTTGCCAATACTCTCAATTTCAGTCTTTATGGAGGTAGCATACCCAACCACAGTATCAGCTTCCCCATGAAAGGGGGGGCGGGGGAAGGGAGAACATCTGAAAACCATTAGTAAACAGTTCTAGAGGGAACCACATTTTCCATATAGTTCACACTGCAGATGAAATCATTTATCACTCTGACATGAATGGCTTTGTAGGAATCACACTGGATTTAATAAATACCCTACTAGCCACTCCTAAGCCCCCCAAAACAACCAGTCAGAGATTTGATCCAGAGGTCAGCCAATACATTTGTCTAAAACTAAGTTAAATGGGATGGAAGGGACATGGACCCTGATTATCTTCCTCTAACAGCCCCTTCAGAAGCCTTGACACAGAGGTGAGGCTGACAGATGGATTATTTTAAAATAAACTTATGAAGCATGTATTTATAATAGCATAATTCTTAGGTATTTGATGCATTTCATATATTGTTACTTTTATTTAAAAATGTGTTTAACATTGAATTTCAACTTGCTACACAGAACACTTGAATTTTTTACTGATATGAATAATTTCTGTGCTGGTCTTCAGATCAGCGTTGTTACTTTATAGTTAGATTCCCAAAACCAAGTGCTGTGAAATAAAAGTATATTTTTAGTCAGTGTTTCCACAACATAAACGAAACAGCAGAATGAATTGGTTTGATTTGTTTTAATGATTTCACAATGTGAGAAGACTGGTGCCTTTGAAGTGCCATGATGACTTGTTACCATTACAAACCTTTGCTAGATTTCACCATAGAGTCTAATTAGAGTGAGTTACTTTTTAATGTACCAGCTGCTAGAATTAATTGTTCTAACAGCTAAATAGCCAAAACTGCATCTCAGGAGCTTGCTCACAATGTCCTTGTCCATCTTCGTAACAGAAATACAAACATAACTGATAAATATATCCTAAGTTGAGGAGATGTTCTAAGGTGGTTGAGCATTAACAATCCTCCCCAAATTACAAGAGACTGCAATTCAATACTTGATTTATTAATCCTTAGAGCTAGCAAGTGCTGAGGTGCTCAGCATCCTCTTTTGAGCATGACAGAACTTCAGAAACAATGTAAGGACTGCTCTGCTTTGGAAGGATACCTGTGCAACAGATTCTTAGCAAGAAGAATGGTATTTATGACCATGGAAGAGGCCATAGAACAGCGTGCTCATATAAAGCTAGATCACCCAGTTGTTCAGTCATATGCAGGACCGTCCTTAGTGACCAAATTTTCAGGTGACCCTATGCAGCCATGTGTGTTTGTATGCACACAGCTTCTGCTGGGCTTCTCCCTGCACCCTCCCTCACATGCTCACAGCCATCAGAACCAGTTAATAAGGGCTCCCTGCTGCCACTCTGGGGGAAAAGAGGAGCCTCCAGTCTCTGCAGCTCTGCTCTGGCACCAGAGAATCCTTCAAGTTCCAGTAAGCTTCAGTGTGGAGGAGAACACAGCCCGGGAGGGAAGCTTCAGCCCCCAATAGGAGCTGTTGGGTAGTGGGGGCAGCTCCCGACTCCCAGCAGAAGCCACATGGTGGAGGAGTGAAGAAAGCCCCAGACACCCAGCAGGAGGAAATGTTCACCTCTTTTTTTTTTTTTTTTTAGAAGGAAGTCACTATGTTTTAAAAATAGCATTAATTTATTTATGTTGGATAAAAAAAAAAATACTGTTAAACACAATGTATAACCATGGGAAAAGTATGACTTAATAAAGCAAAAAATAAATTCTATGGATTAAGGCATTTAGAACTTGAAGGAAGAAATTAAAATCTTCCTGTTGCATATTCAGCTTCTTAACTTAGAGGTGACCCCCCCCGCCCCCGTGGTCAAAGTGGAGTACAATTCTGTAAGGACTCCATATTGCTTAATGGAAATCACCTGGAAGACCAAGGTAGAGGAAACTTATTCCACTGGTCACTCGCCATTCAGATGGCCACAAAGAATCATAGAGCTGGAAGAGACCTCAGAAGGTCATCAAGTCCAGCCCCCTGCTCTGGGCAGGACAAATCCCAACTAAATCAACCCAGCCAGGGCTTTGTCAAGCCGAGACTTAAACACCGCTAGGGATGCAGACTCCATTACTTCCCTAGGTAACCCATTCCACTGCTTCACCACTCTCCTAGTGAAATAGTTTTTCCTAATATCCAACCTGGACCTCTCCCACCACAACTTGAGACCATTGCTCCTTGTTCTGCCATCTGTCACCACTGAGAACAGCCTTTCTCCATCCTCTTTGGAACCTCCCTTCAGGAAGTTGAAGGCTGCTATCAAATCCCCCCTCACTCTTCGCTTCTGCAGACTAAACAGACCCGACTCCCTCAGCCTCTCCTCGTAGGTCTCATGCTCCAGCCCCCTCATCATGTTGGTTGCCCTCCTCTGGACCCTTTCCAATGCATCCACATCCTTTTTGTAGTGGGGGGGGGGGCCCAGAATTGGACACAATACTCCAGATGTGGCCTCACCAGAGCCGAATAAAGGGGAATAATCACATCTCTGGATCTGCTGGCAATGCTCCTCTTAATGCACCCTAATATGTCATTAGCCTTCTTGGCTACAGGGGGCACCCTTTTGACTCATAGCCAGCTTCTCATCCACTGTAACCCCCAGGTCCTTTTCTGCAGAACTACTACTTAGCCGGTTGGTCCCCAGCCTGTAACACTGCTTGGGATTCTTCCGTCCCAACTGCAGGACTCTGCACTTGTCCTAGTTGAACCTCATCAGATTTCTTGTGGCCCAATCCTCCAATTTGTGTAAGTCACTCTGGACCCTATCTACCTCTCCCCCTAGCTTAGTGTCATCTGCAAACTTGCTGAGGGTGCAATCTATCCCCTCATCCAGGTCATTAATAAAGATATTGAACAAAACCGGTCCTAGAACTGAACCTTGGGGCACTCCGCTAGAAACCGACCGCCATCCTGACACCGAGCTGTTGATTGCTACCCGCTGGGCCCGGCCTTCAAGCCAGCTTTCTATCCATCTTACCGTCCATTTATCCAATCCACATTCCCTTAACTTGCTGGAAAGAATATTGTGGGAGACGGTATCAAAAGCCTTGCTAAAGTCAAGGTATATCACATCCACTGACTTTCCCATGTTCACAGAGCCAGTTACCTCATCATAGAAGCTGATCAGATAGGTCAGGCACGACTTGCCCTTTGTGAATCCATGCTGACTATTCCTGCTCACTTTCCTCTCTTCCAAGTGCCTCAAAATGGATTCCTTAAGGATCCCTTCCATGATTTTTCCAGGAACCGATGTAAGACTGACCGGCCTATAGTTCCCTGGATCGTCCTCCTTCCCTTTTTTGAAGATGGGCACTACAGTTGCCTTTTTCCAATCATCCGGGATCTCTCCCGATCTCTGTGATTTTTCAAAGATAATGGCCAAAGGCTCCTCAATGACATTTGCCAACTCCGTCAGTACCCTCGGATGCATTAAGTCCAGACCCATGGATTTGTGTATGTTTAGCTTTTCTAAATAGTTCCTAACCTGTTCTTTCCCACCAAGGGCTGTGCACCTCCTTCCCATACTGCATTGCCTAGTTCATTAGTTTGGGAGTTGACCTTGTCTGTGAAGACAGAGGCAAAGAAAGCATTGAGTGCTTCAGCTTTCCCCACATCATCTGTCACTAGTTACCTCCTTCATCCGGTAGGGGCCCCACACCCTCTCTGATCACCTTCTTGTTTCATCATGCCACTTATCATGCCACTCTGCCATCACCCTGCTAGATGAGAGTCACCATCTACTGCCATTCACTTCTTGGCTGTGAGTTCTACTCCTCCGTCTCAAGTGATTTCAGCTCCCAGTGATTTTGTCTCATAGCCAGCAAAGAAGAAGAAACAACTCCAACACCACTGAAAGAAAGAGGCTCCTAATGATGTCTACTTAGCTCTGTTCTTTGAACAGTGGGGGAAACAGGCCTAACCAGTCCAGGCAGGGGAGGGTATATAGCCTCCTGATCAGAATAACCTTTCCTCACCTCCTCTTGCTCTCAGGGTACTTCTACACAGCAAAATTATTTTGAAATAACTGGTGTTATTTTGAAATAACTTAGTGCATGTCTACACAGCAGGCAGTTGTTTTAACATAACGTCGAAATACTGTCAAGCTGGAGGACTTCTTACTCCTACTCCTGTAATTCTCATTGTACAAGGGGTAAGGGAAGTCAGAAGAAGAGTGCTCTATTTTGAAATAAGTGCTGTGTAGATGGTCCCAATTTCGAAATAAGCTATTTTGAAATAAGCTATGCAATTGACGTAGCTCAATTTGGGTAGCTTATTTCAAGTTAAGCCTTGCTGTGGTAATGCACCCAGAGCACTCTGCAAGTCAAGTCCCTGCTTAGCAAGCTTCTTTCTTCTAATTATGAGCCATTTATAGAAATTCTTACTCACATAAACAGGAATTTTTTCAACTTTTCAGGAATAAAATGTTCACATTAATTTGTTTACATGGTAAAACAGCTTCATCTTGGAAAAGCCGTACACAAGAGCTTGATCCTTGTGTTAGAAAAATCTCAGTGCATAACCAAGACCCAATGCATATATTAATTTTTTAATCCCATTAACTGGAAAAAATCATGTAGAATGTGTCACATTAGAAAGTTCCTAAATAAGAGGTGCCAAATTTTCATCCTAATACCTCCAGCACACATCATTGTCCAGTAAACCACATTTGAACAAGTATACAGGATGCTTTGTAAGATTTTAAATTGGCATAATTTCACCCTAGACTACAGGGTGAAAGTACAGGATCTTTCAAAAAAGATGTCTAGATGGCAGTTTCACTTTCAAAAAGCCGTTTTTCTAAAATGCACAGCTGCCATTATGCAAATGAAGGGCTGGAAATTCAAATCCCGGCTTCATTTGCAATTTTGATCTGTCTAATTTACATTACTGTTTCAAAAGAGGGATGTAATCTAGACATGCCCCAAGTATTCTCCCTCCTCACTCCCTGAGCTTGAGTACTGCAAATGAGCTATTTGCTGTGCTCTGGAAGTTCAGGCAGGGCAGGAGAGGAGTTGTGAGCCTGTGGCCCAGGTCTCCCCTCCCCTCCACCCACCCATGTGTGCTCCAGTCCAGGAGCACCCACGAGGATGCCAGACCACAGATATTGCCAAATGATGGAAGTCCTGATTACAGAGGTCCTGCCAGTAGTCAAACCTCTTTGGTAGCTTTCACCATTCTAAGGATTTGGATTTTTATTCCAATAAGGAAGATTAATGTTTTATTCAGGAACAACTGCTGTCTTATCTATTTAATTGCTAGTGGGCCAACATTTCAGTTTTCACATATGTAACTAACATTGCTATTCTGCCTAATCAAATACCTTCCCTTCACCTAGGGCCAGAGAGCACAAGGTGAGGTAACTGACATATTAAATGTTTAAAAAGCCTCAAATTCTTTGGTTATTTCCTTTCTGTTAAGAGCCCAACCTCTGAGTGAATATCATGTGCAACTATGGTTTTTTGGGTTTCCACAGACATTGACATGTAGTGCTTTACATTTAGAAGCCATATAGATCGAGACATCATACGTCCGTAGGAGTTCCATCTTTCCAAAGTTTTAAGGAAACCATAGCTCTGTTAAGATAAGACAAAAAATAGGTCTTGTCTCTTTTTTTTTAAATGACCAAATTCATTAAAAATCTGTTAACATTAGAAATAGATGTGCACATATACCTGAAAATGACTTTATGAAAACCAATAAGATCAGTTTCACTTTGTTTAATTTATCAAGATAAAGAACCTACATTTGTTTGCTTTTTTTGTATGTATTATGCAGTGAAGGAAAAAAATAACATTCATAAAATTTGTTACATTTTAGGTAATGCATCTGGAAAATTTGTTCAAACTCTACTATATGCACTTGATGCAAGAGTATCCTCTTCAAACAGTCCATTCCACTCACCAAGATCAGTATGGTATCAGTTTATTATTATTTATAAAAGCTAACTCTAACTGCAGTCATTTAAAATGGGATATAAATAAAATGTCATGCTGTATTTCAATAAATTTACATTAGTATGCTTAGAACTTGTACAGACTTCAGGATTAAAATGTTTTATACTGCATACATTGTATCATTCTCTTTAGTGCCAATTTTTCTTATTTCTAAGAAGCTTTCCTGAGTAATGCCACAGCAACTGCCAAGAACACATCCGAGGCTCATACATTTTCTTGGAACCAAGAAAGCCATAGTGTTTTTTAAAGTGGAAGGAAAGAGAGGAAAGACATCTCTGGATGATGTCTACTTATACTGTAGTTTTAAAAAAAATTAAAGTGGGGCAAAAGCTTTTTCCCTTTTTCTTATGCGCCATTTACTTTTTGTAAAATACTTAAGCAACCATCTGAATTGTATACTGAATGTTCATAAGAAAATCTTAAGTCAGTGGTCATCAACCAGTAGCTTGGGATTTACTGGTAGATCTTGGAGCCTGTAACAGGTGATCCTGACTGGTTTGGCCAAAAGTCTATCAAGTGCCAGCACTTCAACTGCCCCTCCCCACTCTGCTGTGCATCTCTTGCCCTTTGCCTTAGAGCTTGCCTCTCCTCTCCCCTCCCCAGGAGCCTCCAACTTGCTGTGCAGAGCAGGGAAGGGAGAGGAGGTGCACTGATGTCAGGATGCCCCCTCTCCCACCCAGTATTCTAACACCACAGAACGGAGGAGGGAGCACAAGAGGGCTTGGGGTGGAGGGAGTTTGCTGGCTGCTTTTGAGAGTGGTGCAGGGCCAGGGCAAGGCCTGCCTTAGCCCCACTGTACCACCACCCAGGAGCCACCTGAGGTGAGCAGGGCCCAGCTGGAGCCAGCTCCGAACCCCTGCTCATCATGAAGCCACTCCTGCACCCCAAGTCCCTGCCTAGCCCTGAGCCCCCTAGACCCAAATTCCCTTACAGAGCCTGTATCCTGAATTCCCTTCTGCACCCCAACCCCCGGCCAAAGCTCAGCTGAGAGCCCTGCTACCACTCCAAATCCCTTAGCCCAAGACCAGAGTCTCTGCCCCAATCCTCTGCTCCTGCCTAGTGAAAGCAAGGCAGTATGGGGGAAGATGGAGTGAGCGGGGGCCCTCAGAGAAGGGGCACAAAGGAGGTGGGGCAAGGGTATTTTGGTGTGAGGTAGATCCTGGATTGCACTTAAATTGAAAAAGTGATCTTGTGCTTAAAAAGGTTGGAGATCATGGTCTTAAGTTATTGGTTTAGCACACTCAGTATTTCCAACGAAATAAGTGGTATTAACTTACAGTGTCCAGGCATTCATGAAGAATATGAAAAATAGAAATGTGCTAGATTGAAAACAAGAAATTCCAGTGCCTATAATTCCATTCTCATGTAGCAGTTCAACAAAATCCAACAAGTTATGAGCAGCTGCATATCACAAGTGTCCTTTGTCAAATGCAATACAGCCAGGGTACTTACCTTTTCCATATCCAATCCCCCATGCGGAGAGATGAAAGGAGATGTATGTTTACATATGAACAAAACATCCTAATGAGAAACTTAAGAATTTACTTAGTTTTTGTGTCTAATGTTACTAGAAACATGAGGTAGTTGAGAGAACTCTCATCAACACAAAGGGACAGGATTTTCTATTAATCTTTATCAAATACAATGAAATGCTTGCTAACTTTAAGTACTTAAGGTCAATACTTTAAAAATTCTACTCTTTGCAAATTACTGTTGTCATTCATTAATAAGACTGTTTAATGTAAAAAGAGAGTCAAAGGTTAAATAAAAGATTATGTTCTATTGCTTCAGAAAACAAGCCACAGATTTATGTGCTGATATTGCATCACTAAGGCCTTATAAGGAAATGGTCAGAAACCACACCATATAATGAGTGAAGCCAGTTCCCCTTTTGAGAAGCAGAATGATCTACTAGGTATGGTGCTGGACTGGGAGTCAAGGTGCTGGCTTTCAGTTATTTACCTATTGTGTGGCCTTCTCCACCATCCTTTGTCAAAACGTATTTAGATTGTAATAACTTTGAAATAGGAAGTATGTGCTTGTTCTAGGGATGTAAGGGAGTAGGTAACTGACTACTCGATAAGCATATGCTTATCGGGTAGTCGAGCCAGCTACACACTCCCCCTTCCCCACTACCTCTGTGTCAGAGGCAGCAAGTGGGAGAAGCACGAGCCAGTGCTGGGGGGAGCTAGTTTAAAAGTGGTTTCCTCCAAGCACCATCTCCATGGTGTGGAGGGGTAGGGTTGAGTGAGGCAGGGGCACAGTGGTCCTAGAGTCGGTGCAAAGTTAGCTCCCAGGGCCGGTGCAAGCTGGGACTAAGCAGCCCCGGTTTGCACCAGCTCTGGGAAGCTGCAGCTCTGCATTTTAAATGTAGTAAGAGCCTGCCAGACTCTTACTACACTTAAACTGCAGAGCCGCAGCAGGGTTAGCTCATGGGCCACCGCGAGCTGGGACTGCTTAGTCCCAGCTCATGCCTCCCCTGAGATCTAACCCCACTGCGTCTCTGTAGTTTAAATGTAGCAGGAGCTGGGTTGCTATGCGCCTGGCTCCTACTACATTTAAAATGCAGAGACGCAGTAGAGGTAGTGAGCACTACCCCTTATCAACTAGTCCCTGGAAATTCCATCGACTGCTCGATTAGCTGATTAACCACAATTTAACATCCCTACTTTGTACACTGTGGAAGAGCACAAAAAAGAAAGTATATTGCTAAGGGGGATATAACTTTAATTCTGTGGCAATTTTACCTAAAGAGCAAGAATCAGAACTACTTAACTAGCCTTAAAGTTCTGTCACATGGCTATTTGCTTTATGGAAATATGCTCATGAATATACATAACTGAAAATGCTTCATGCAAAATACTTCATGTAAAGTATCATTTGAAATGTTGTAGTCCACTGAATATGATTTTCCCATTGAGTGCATGTATCATTCCTGTATTTGAAGCTTAAAATATGACATGTAAATCTGTGCTATTAATACTGATATGCTAATTGAAGGCCATTAAAGGCATTTCAGAAATTTGATAGCTCATTGATAAGGTCAATTATCTGTAAATGGGTTTGTTTTTCCTGTGGACCAGTCAATAAAAAGGGCTCCGTGCCCTAAAAGGGCATGTGTTTATGTCACCTGATGCTGGGACCCACTTTCAACATTGTACTTTCTCACCAAAAGTGACAGTTTAAACTCAACAAAAAGGATTCCCACGTTTGGCAAAAATCTATATAAAGGCAGGAAGCCAAACTACAGAGGCTGCTGCCAGAGGTCAGGACATCTCTGCTTACTACACAAGATGAATGCTGGAAACATCTAAGACTGAACAGGGGGGAGGATCAAACCCAGACTGGGAAGCTGTCCAGTTTTTGAAAGAAGCGTATCAGAATAAGTGAGGTTGAGATATATTCGATGTAACTTATTTCTTAGTGTATTAAGTTTAGCTGGCATGTTTTGTTTTATTTTGTTTAATAACTCACTTTGTTCTGTATGCTATTACTTACAACCCCTTAAATTCTACTTTTTATGCTCAAAACTACTTTTGTTTATAAATAAATTCAATATATTGTTACCTGGGGGAGAGCAGCTGTGCATCTCTCTATGTAAGAAAGGGGGTGAACTTGAGCTTACATTGTATAAATCGTTATACAGAACAAGACTGATGTATCTGGCATTCAGGTAGCATTGGGATGGTGCCCCTGGGTGCTAAGGCAAATTCCTTAAAGTGAGCCTTTCTGGAGCTGAACAGATCTCAGTGTTGTATTACTCTTCTGTGGACTGTGACCCCACTGCTATGCCAGTGCTGAAGGAGGCTAGAGAGCCTGGCTCAGCAAGACAGGAAGCACCCAGGAAGGCAGAAAGATTGCCTAGGTGGTATTTTTGCATATCAAGTGACAGTTACAAGGGGAATCTCTGTGGCTGAGTCCATCATACTCCATTAGGACTATTTTTTTTTTTTTAAGATGGAAGCCTCAGTAATGCAATCTCTATTGCATTCTGATAGTTATTTAATATAATTTTGTACCTGGTCCAACTTTTTGCTAAACAAGAGGTCAATAAAACTGTATTATTCCTTCTAAGATTGTATTAAGGACCAAACATTAAAATGTATTGACATTCACATACATTAATCTTTCCTATCTCTTTCCATCATTTGGGAATACTTACATTTTCATACTCAATTTGTGTTTCCTCCAAAGCCAGCCACACAGTTAATATTTCCGGTATCCTTTTACTTATTAACTAGATTTTACCAAAGTTTCATAATTATAGCTACGTGAAGTGTGAAAGAAGTATTCCATAAGGAATTTTATGTAGTCTTTGCTTGTTCACAAAAGCAACTGGTAGTATCTAATAAAAAATAATCTGCATCACAAAGCATTTCAGCTCACTGATTTTCCTCATGTTTTAAAAGATCATTGTGCACTAGGTAAATGATTGGCCAGTTAGTAATAAGAAATAAAATTAGTAAGTGATCAAAACTTTTTCTATAGCAACAGAAGTTGGGCCCACAACTGCTGAAAAACTAAACTGCTCCCAAAATCCTATTGTACTTGTACACAGAGACTTGTGCTTCTTTCTTAAAACCTTTGTTAAAAAAAAAATATCTGAAATATACATCAATTTCAGAATACTTTTCAAACCAGTGTGTGTAGTAATTTATATCCAGAATACAGGTATTTAATTAATGCTAAGACTGAGATTTTCAAGACTAGGAGATTTGGATCCTCAATTCCCCTCAAGCAGCTTTGTGGATCAGGTGGATTCCTAGAGCTCCTAGTATGCAGGAGAATGAACAAACTGCTTTACCCCATGTGACGACCCCCCCCCCCCCCCCCGCCCCATGCTTTAGGAAGTTTGGCTTATTAATATCAATATGCCTAATTCAGAGATGCTTTAAACAAAATACCTCATGTTATCTATCCATTTTAATGTTACAATCTGCTGGATCTGTATAGTCTATTTTAATGCACTTATCACTTTTGTATGTAAACTTAGAAATATGAAGTATGAGACGGTTTATAACTTTAAATGTTCAAATGAGAGCCATTACTCATCTTGCCCCCAGGAACCTAGGTGACTTTGGGACCAACTTAATGACTTCTTAACAGCCTTGTTTGTCCTGCGAGGCCAAAGATGGTTGAACTAGTAAGACACGTAACCATAGCACCTAATACTGGGATTCCATTTGGCAACCCAAGTAGTTTTCCATGGAAGGGGAAATGTAGAACCAAAAATTCCCCACCCTGGAAAGACTATTTAAGCAACAGGAAGTTATCTTTGTCTTTGGCTGGCATGAGACACACTAACGAGGGCTGGGGACCCAGGTCAGAGTAAAAGATCATCTAGGACATGAACATTATGCCTAGAACAAGAACAGCTCTTTAGGGTAAGAATCTGGGTATATGTCTACTTTATTGCACCCTAGTTCGAACTAGGGATGCAAATGTAGGCATTTGAAATAGTCAATGAAGCGGGATTTAAATATCACGCCATTAGCATGATCTACCGGCGTGTTACCATTTGATCAACAGCTGTTTGAATGAAAGTGCTGGGATGCATTGGTTCGGTTCGAACCAACGATCCCGGCACGCACTTTCATTTTCGAAACAGCTGTTAATCGGAATAACACGCCGGTGAGATCATGCTAATGAAGTGCGGGATATTTAAATCCCCGCTTCATTGACTATTTCGAATGCCTACATTTGCATCCCTAGTTCGAACTAGGGTGCACGTGTAGACATACCCTAAGTGAATTAGAACTACCTATGCATTTTCTTTTCATTTCAGTCTACTAACTTACTTGTATCTGTTTTCACTTGCAACCACTTAAACCCTATAGTTTGTACTTAGTAAACAAGTGTTTTTTATTATCAGGCCCAGCATAAGTTGGGACAGGGAAACCACTGTACATCTCTCTTTCATTGATAAAGAGGCCAAAATCCTCATGATCTTTCTTTGTGTGAAACTTTTACTCCGAGAAAGACTCATTTATTTCAGGTTTAGATCCCTTCTGAGGGCTGGCTTCCTGAGTGGTGTGACCTAGAACTGCATTCTCCCAGAAGCAAAGTGTTTCAGTGTTTGCATTGCTCTGCAGGGGGACAGTTATCCCAACTCTCTACATTGTCTTGGAAAGACCAGAGAATCTGGTCCAATAGCACAGGATGGTGGGGAGTCCCACAGAGCAAGGAGGCAGGTGTTAGTGGCACAATTGTAAGGGGACTTGAGTCCACACACATTGCACCCTTTTTAATAGGAAGCACAGCATACACTTCCCCTCCACATGGCCAACCATTACCACTGGCCAATCCAAGTACGGAGCCACAGCTCTGCCTACCCTACAACAGTTTAAGGAAACTGGCATCAATGTAGCAGAAATTTGGGAGCAGTCTCCAACTACAATTCTGTCTAGCTTTTGCATGAGGTACATGGAGCCTGTCCTGAGCATAAGGGACAGGCTCTATCTACCTCTTCTCACACTGTGGACTGTGTAAGGGCTAAGTCCACAATCTGGCTCCTGAAGTGACAAGAAATAAAATTATTACCCTCAAAAGTCCCAACACTTAAAAAAAACCCCAAAAAACCCCAATGATGTGGTTTGGCTTTCCAGGTCACTGAATAGGTCCTGTAAGTCCTTCACTTCTCTGGAGAGTCACATTCATATCTGATTTGTACTAAAATTGCCCTAAAGTTTATATTTAGCACATCTCATCAAGTTTATCATCTTAGCAGCTATGTAAATCATTTTGCTTTTCCTGTATAGGAGCTTTAATTTCCTAGGAATCTCCTATTTTACAGGTAATTGTCATTGTGTAAAGCACAGTTGATGCAAGATTTTGGAGCAAAACCACACAAATTTACATATGTTTATTCATATCTTACCATTTTCCTTCATCTATATTTAAGATATACATTTAGCCTGAAAGTATGACTGCTGTATATATTTTTAATAAAAGTATCTATGGGCAGGGCTCACTGAGCGGCGGCGAGCCCCGCTCGCCAGCCGCGTGGTTCTGTGCTCTGCGCATGCGCAGATTGCTCTGCGCCGGCTCTTCCGGGGTGTAATATACTCGCCACGGGTGAGTAGATTACATTGTTTGTCGAGCCCTGTCTATGGGTATGTCTACACTAGCCCCCTAGTTTGAACTAGGGAGGCTAATGAGGGCGACCGAAATTGCAAATTAGCATGTTCCCGGGCAGTCGCCGTTTTGGAAATTGACTAGCCTGGAAGAACTGCCGCGTCTACACGCGGCAGAGAAGGGTGATTCCGAAATCAACCCCTTACTTTGAATTACCAATTAAACCTCATGGAGTTTAACCTCATGGAATGAGATTTAACTGGTAATTCGAAGTAAGGGGTTTATTTTGGAATCGCCCTTCTCTGCCGCGTGTAGACGCGGGCAGTTCTTCCAGGCTAGTCAATTTCCAAAATGGCGACTGCCCGGGAACATGCTAATGAAGCGCGGGATATTTAAATCCCATGCTTCATTTGCAATTTTGGTCGCCCTCATTAGCCTCCCTAGTTCAAACTAGGGGGCTAGTGTAGACATACCCCATAGCTGTATAATGTATCTATATCATATACAAAAACTACGTTGAAAGAACATTATTCAGTTTGCAAAGTCAAGCTTACAGAAACTAGGAAATTACCAGATTGACAGTTGCTGGTGCAACCTTTATTTGGCCTTCTTGTGAAGCAGGTTTGTGACTGAAATGATGCAGAGGTTATGGGGGAAAACAGTAAATGATCATGTAATTAAAAGACTACCATAAAGCATATGCACAAAGAAGTTGAATTATTATATTGTTTCACAGTCAACCATAGATTGGCATTTCCTGCTTGCCAAGTGCTTAACTTGTCAAGTGTAGTTTTTTTCAGTACAGATTTTTTTGTGTCAATTCCCATCTAAATCACCCCAGCCAAAGCTTTGTCAAGCAAGGACTTAATAGTCTCTAGAGACGGAGATACCTCCCTAGGTAACCCATTCCAGTGCTTCATCACCCTCTCAGTGAAATAGTTTTTTCTAATATCCAATTTAGACGTCTCCCACTCTAACTTGAGACCATTGCTTCTCATTCCGTCATTTGCAACCACTGAGAACAGCCTCTCTCCATCCCCTTTGGAGCTCAGAGACAGCAATAACAGGAGATCAACTAACTCTTTGTCGCTCTTGCTCCAAAGTAGTTGTGAAAGCTCCTGTTGAGTGTTGTACATCCTATTAGGAATGGGTTATGACACCTACATGCCAGGTTAGGGGGCAACCCAACACTGTCTACCTCCTTTTGCTACAGCCTCTTGGACAACTCACCCATGTTCTTGTTACAGTATCTGGTGCTGCTGCAGCACAGTATGAACTCAGCTTGGAATCTTAACTGATTGTCAGGCTGCCAAGATCTCACTGAGGAAAACAAAGGAAAAGAGAAGAAGCAATATTCGATTCTTTATTTAGTTGCAAAGTAATGCACATTGGAAAGCAATCCCAACTACACATCTCAGTTGGAATGGAATTTCAGAGAGCAGAGAAAAAGGCTCTTATATAGCCTGAGGGGACTCCTCTTGTCGAATATCTAAGGTCTGCTACAAACAGATGTGGAAGCTTTTCAAAGAAAAGGTCACAAGAATCCTTTGTACCAGGAAATGCTAGTGTAAGATTAGCTCACCCTCTAATTCATTCCATTTGGCAGCCTCCTGGGCATGATAAAAAAAAAATATCTGTTTGATAGGGCTTTTAGAGAAGGCTAAAGGCATGCTTCCTAAACATAAGAACAGCCATATTGCGTCAGACCAAAGATCCACCTACCTCAGTATCCTGTCTTCCGACAGTGGCCAATGCCAGGTTCCCCAAATGGAATGAATAGAACAGGTAGCTATCAAGTGATCCATCCCCTGTCCCTCATTCCCAACTTTTGACAAAACAGAGGCAAAGGATTCCATCCCAGCCTCTTCTGGCTAATAGCCATTCATGGACCTATCCCTTAGGAACCCAACTAGTTCTACAGGTTGACTGTGCATGCTGAGAAAGAAACTTCATTTTGTTAGTTTTAAACCTATTAATTTCTTTTGGTGACCCCTAACTCTTGTGTTAGGAGAAAGACTAAATAGCACTTATCTACTTTCTCTACACCAGTCATGATTTTATATATCTATATCATACCCATCCTTAGTCATCCCTTTTCCAAGCTGCTGAGTCCCTGTCTTAATCTCATGTCGTTTGGCAGTCATTCCATACCCTAATCATTTCTGTTGCCCTTTTCTGAACCTTTTCAGATTCCAATATATCTTTTTTGAGATGGGGCAAACCACATTTGCATGCAGTACTCAATATGTGGGTGTACTGTGGATTTATATAGAAGCAATATATTTTCTCTTATTACCTATCCCTTTCTTATTGATTCCCCATGTTCTGTTCACGTTTGCCTTCCACTGCACATTGAATGGATGTTTTCAGAGCACTATCCACAATGACTCCCAGATCTCTCCAGTGGCATAGCTAATTGAGACCTCATCGTTTTGTATGTGTATCAAGCCCTGCAAATATCTGCTTTATATCCATGGGTATTCACATCCGCAGAGGTTGATGAAGATATCTGCCCCAAGAGGTTGAGGGGGATATCCGCCTCAAGAACACACGTTTTAGCTGCTATGATTTTTTTGCTGAGTAGCCATATTTGTTCCAACTAAACATCACTGCACAGATGCCATACATACAAAATTCCAAATTGAAAGAGCAAACGCTTAAAGAAAAAAAAAGTATATATGGACTGTATGAAGTTAACTTTTGAACTAAAAATGTATGAGAACCTGTGGTTTCATAACTGGTATATGTTTATAAATTAATCCAAATGTTTGGATTAAACTTCCAAACATCTGATGTTTGCATAGATTTGAAATCAGGCAAATAAAAGTTCCTGAATATATATTTATTCTCCATAAAAGGTCAGAACTGGCTGATATCCAAACAATATGAATTTGTGAAACTAGAGATTTGAAAAGGCCTGGAGTCTGCCATATTTACTTCTAGAATAGTGAAGAGATTGAGTTGGGCTGAGGATCAGTAACCATTTTCAAGTTTAATAACTTGAAATCACAAGAGGTACTACTGAAATTACATCATTCTAATAAATATAGAACATTTGTTACCATTTTCATTTCAATACAAATTTTATCCACCACTATTTTGAGAACAGTTTAAGCTAAAAAACCAGTGCCTTAGGACATCTAGAAGAAGCTTAATATGCCATCTTTCAATTATTATAAAACATTAATTTGGAATTTCACTTGTCAGCAGAGGAATTATGCCTTAGGTTTAACTTTAAGTAGCAGTTTTTGGAACAGAAGCATAAAAGTCTATTAAAATGACATGGCATCATGGTTCCTTCCATGCCTTTTAGCTACCAAGATTAGAAACACAAGTAAACATCTTTTATTATGTTTATAAAAGAGGAATTAAAATACATAAAAACTAGTGCAAGTTTTGTACCAATGGCATTCTTTTTTTAAAATTTAACCAATGACTTTAGGATTCCTTAATTTTGGGGTCCCCAACTTCAGTCATTTTAAGGGGCCTGGTTTCAGAGGAAAGATGTGCATCACTCTGGAAAAAAAGATCAGCCCCCTTTAAGACATCTCACGTTAGGGACCTAAAATTTGAGACACCCAGTATCACTAATGACTTTTTAATATCTTAAATATATAAAATAGTTCCCTTCGTTATAATACCAGGCCAATTAATAGGCACTAGAAGGCCAACAGCTAGACATCCTGTTCTTTCATATCAGAGGAGCAGTTAATTTTTCAGACAGGAGCTGGAAAGATAATCATTTCTTTTGAAACGAGCCTACTTTATATTTAACTGCACACTGCTGTCATCCAAAACCTCCGTTCATTTCTTTTGTTGCCCATGCAAAAACTTAGTCCCCACTTTACAACATTAGTCCAATGTTAATTACAAGGTTTACACTGCTTGTACGCTTCTGTTTTCTGTCAGTTCTGGCTAACATAGCATATAGCACTTTCATCCATATTTTTGTTACAGTTGATGCACATATCGTATTCATTAGCAAGATTCTAACAATTGATAGATTTAACCGACACTGTCAGCAAGTTTTCTCTCGTGTACTTCAATTGACTTCAGAATAGTTGCTTTAGAGCATAATTCAGGACAATATGTGGCAGTGGACTCAACAAGATAGTTTAAAGATGAGCAGCTTTCCTCTGAGTTTGGTGTTAGTCTTTCAAATACTTAATTTTTTTTTCCTGGTGAGTAGGCTGTTCTGGCAGTGAACATTTTGTAATTCAGAAGCCATTCTCTTTATATATTAAGACATATGGCTACATCTCTCTCTGGCAATATGCCTGAATCTGGAATAATGAGAAAGTTCTTTTTATGTTCAGGTGTAGAGCATAGAGCTGAAATGAAAAATGTTAAAATTTCAACTCAAAATTTGTTAAATGAAAATGGAGAGTCTCCTTTATATTTCTAGGTTCCCGTAAGTCAAGAGTGCCCAGTGTCTTCCCAGTTGGTGTAAGTGTGAAATTAGCTTAAGAAATACTGGCAATAAAGCTTTAAAAAGTAACAAATTAGGTATGAATTTAACACTTATCTAGTCTGGAGTGGTTCTGTGTGGGAAGGAGGTTGGCTTTGTTGTGTTTGTGCCTGCAGAATGTTACCTACCAGTCCTGTGCTCTTGGGGAGCTAGGGAGTGACACTCATGGAAAACCAACCCCCTCTCCCAGGCCTCTGCTAGAATCGAGGACAAAGCAATGAAAAGGCCAGGGAAAAGGCACCTAAACTGTTTCAGACAAGGGTGATAGAATTAAGGAAACACCCCTGCCTCATCTGCATGGAAGGTAAGCACAGAAAGACATCTCCATTAGCATACAGAATGGAGACCAGCTCTTCCAAAGCAGGAACCGCACTGAACTACGGGATACCAAAAGCAAAGAAGCACTGCCTGATGGAAATCTCTGCTCCAGATGCTAATGAACCCAGGCCTGCTCACACCCAAATTAGCCATTATCAGACCAATTCTAGTAATGGATCCTATTGACATCCAAAATACTGACCCTGCCTAGGTGCATTGTGAGCTCCTTCAAGGAACATCACCCATAACCAGGTGTGATCAGTCTCTATTGTCTCGCTTCTGTTTATCCGTAAACAATCCAGTATTCTCTTTGAACTATTGTCCTATCCCTATAAAAACTCCTACCCTTGCCCAAGAAAAACTGTTCTGATACCTGGATTTAAACGGCATCAGTTCCATTGAGACTTCATTATTTCCTATCGGATCGTGCTGGGGGCTCTGCTCTGCTCATTTCCTGCCCTCTGGGCCCCCAGCTCCCATCACCATCTGAGAACCCCGATCAGTGCAAGCTCCATGGAGTGGTGAGGTTCCTCTCCCTCTCCCTCCCCCCCGCCAAGCATAGCCTCCTGACTCTGCCCTATGTAAACTGTTATATGGTTAGCTAGCCCTAACATTTGTAATCCGTTTCAATTTAGATTTAACATTGTAACTGTTAGATCCAATATTGTAGCTGTTTTGTGTGTTTGGCTTCCTGAATATATATTTTCACTACCCAGAAATAACTTTCATTGTTAAGCTGGTTGCTTCTCTCTTTTTCTCTCTCCTTCGCTCACTCTTCCTCAAGGGGCGTGGTTTTGGCTTCCCCATTCGTTCTGCAGCAACGCTTCTTGTACCCAAGCTAAAGAACCCTGTAGTGCCCAAAATCCTGTGGGGTTTGCTCATTGTGTGGTTTACCTGCAAATGATTGTGGTGTGAAAGTGGGGATAGGGAAGTGCTGAACCTGGGGGCTTATGAGGATGGCAGCTTAAAGTGCTGTTTAATCCAGCCCATTGAGTCCAAAGGCACATGAGGGTGCCATGTGGCACTGCTGTTAAATCCAGCCTGCTGAGTCTAGGGACATTTGAGTGGGGTCAGCTTGGGATTGCCGATTACCCAGTCCTCTCAGGTGCTCTGTCTGGGTGTGAGTGTCTGTGTGTTGCTAAGGTGGGAAGAACCCCATCTTGAGGAACCTAGTTCCTGCAGGAGAGTTCCAGTGGGAGGGGGAATTGGCAGCAGGGAGAATTCAGCTCCATATGAGAGCACAAGCACACACAGATAGAATTGTTAACCTCCCCCCAGTCCCATAAGAGTAACCCTAATAAATGAGCATACCTCAGAATACTGGGCAAATCTGGTAACAAGAATTTCTTTTAAAAGGCGATAAACCTACCTTGACTGTCATAACCCAGATTAAACATGAATGCTGGCAGTTAAAAAAAATCCACATAAAAGGACATTGAGGAAATATTGGATGGAATTAGTGTGACAGTGAATATGAAACCTTACAGTTCCCCTGGGGTGGGTGGGGAGGTGCTGATCCACAACTAAAGACTTTGAGACATGCTACTAAATGTCATCTGAAGACTGGGCTGCTTTAATACCCACTACCAAATTTAATAGGAGACAGCAGGGTCTATGTGGGCCAGAAAGTGTGTAACATGTTAGTGTATATTGTGCATTGCTACATGGTGTCGACAATCCCTTATTTTAAAATAGAGGATTTTTTTTTTTAAGTACTCAGTTTATTTTCAAGTGTTCTATTCCTAGTTAGACATTATATTCACATGACCTAATTGAGTTGAAAAGTTTAGTGTAAATTATAGTGTACTAAACAGAAACCATTATTATGTTGATCTTTAAGATAGGTGTTCTTATTTTCTGCATACTGCACCAATGGATTTCTAGAAGTCTGTTTGAAGGGGCAGTTGCCACTTTGACAGGCAGAGCTGATGCAATGTACCACAAAAGTGAGATACTGTGCTCGCCTCTGGAGACTTTACTTTTATACTTCCTTATATTGTCTCTTTATTTACGCCATACCAATTAATCTGGACTAAGAGTATATGGTTCTGACTAGAAAAGGGTGGCAAAGAGCCAAACAGTTTGCTCATGAAAATATATTCCATTTACTATCTGTAAGTAGGGTGAATAGAAGTCTTCAGAGTTAAACTCAAATTTTACTAATAAATGTCTGTTCAGATGACCTAATTAGACTATGTTTTACTAGCGAGTTGGGAGTTTTACACATATGCACCATTATGGAAGGACAAAGGGTTACATTTACCTTTCTGGCACACTTATACTGCCACCCGAAGTCAATGGAAATTACATCCATATATCTACAGGCTAAATTAGCATCTATATTCATTAGTAGTACTTAAGAGGCATGTGTCTCAAAATAATTTGGAGCACATATAGACTACTTTAAAGGTAACTATTTACTGACCTTCTCAGAGTTTGAGATTTTTAATATTATTACTACTTGTTCCTGATGAAATTCACTTTTGGCCATAATTAATGGGTATAAAAAACACACGTGATAATGAGTCTTGTCAATAGTTCGTGTCTATTATTAGACTCCATTTTTTATTCCAATTAAACTCATTTCTTCAAATTATCTTTAAAGTGAGAACATTATGTGATGGAAGGAGCATACTAAATGTAGTTACTGTACCTTAAGCAGTTAAAAGATTTCCATTCAGACACAGTATTTGAATCATCCATGAAAGGCCACTGGATTTTTGCCCCTAGGTTTTAAATGTACCTCTAACATTATCAGTGAATTAAAAACAAACTTCTTAGACACTTTAAATTTCATATAGCCAATTGTAGCTGAGACAAGTGTTAACACATACTAGAAAGTACCTGCAATAAAAGCATACTGTAAGCCTCAAAGAGCTTATCTATTCTGTCAAAACTGAAATACATTCCACTTAACTATATTATGCATAATTTAACCATACTTCTGATTGACCACAAATCATGTAACCACCTTACAAATCTACAGAATTTGTGAAAGTAATTGATTAGAGTATTGGACTGTATTGTTTTATGTCATTTACAAAACATATGGCCTTTTTCTATGAAGAAAAACAGAAAACTTAGATAAGTAACATTTTATACATGGTCAAACAAATGGCCATTGTATTTTTAATAAATGTTTAGACATTTTAGAAACCACCACAAGTTCTAGATAATTATGACTTCAGCATACAATATCAAAAATTTGGTATGAAGGCCCCAGTCCTGCAACACTACAGCATTTATTTAATCATAGATATATTCCCATGAACATCAAAGGAACTACTTATGTACTTAAGGATAAGCATATGTTTAAATGCTTTGCTGGGTACTTGTATGTTGAAGTTACAATTTTTCATACGGTCATATTTAGTTAATTTTAGATAAATGTAGAAAAAAAAAAAAGATTAGAAAGAAAATTTCAAGAGAATACAACACGAAAGTCTTTTCTCCCCTTTGGACATGAGTCCCTCTTATAACAACAACAACTTTTTGTACTTTTCCTTCATAAATAGTATCAAAATTATCATGATACAAGATAAAAATATTTTACCATACTTGTTGCAGATCATTACTGAATATAATGCATAATCAGCATAATCTTCAGACTATATACAAAATGTATTTTCCAAACCACAAGTTGCAGCCAAAATAGAAGTAACAATGTATTCATTAAGCTTCCTTTTGACAAATTTATTTTGAAAATCTAAAAAATAAAGTCACCTATTTACAGAAACAGTTTGCATCAATCAAAATACTTCAATATAGAAATCACACCTAGAGATCTGCTGTAGCCTCTTTATATAGGACCTGACCCAAAAACCTATTAAAGTAAGTGGCAGATTTCCACTACTACTATGGTTTTGGATTAGGCTGTTGGTCCCCAATCTTTCAAACTGTTCCACAAGTGCTAAACCTCTTTGCACACTTAAACAAGCATCTGCAGGATCAGGTAACTACTTGTGAAAATGCAACCGAAGTTTTATTTATACTCAGATTCCAACCAAGGGTTTTCAAACTCAGCTGATATCAAATAATGCATTAAATATAAAGACCATTCCAACAGCCCAAAATCAAATCAAGCCTCACTCCAAAAATCACTACATAACAATCATCAGAGCAGACACCAAAGGTACACATTTTAGCCAACAGCATTCTTTACTGTTATTAATTACAATAGTGCACAGTAAATCCTTAGGTGAGTACATTGAGGACATGATAACCTTGAAGCTCCTCTGTAAAACTACTAGTTTACCAAAGCAAGCTTAGTATCTCTCACAAAAGAATTTCTATTCACTTATCCTCTTCACCTCAATACCTCATAAATTATCACTTGCTCCCAGGGTGTGAAAATACTCAGTGTCACACACAATACAAGCTTTTTTCCCTTCTTTTTTTGAGTAATCTGTTCTTCACCATCACAAAATTAACACCACAGATTATTCTTCAAAGACAAACGAAAAAAAAAAACAACAAAAACCACGTTCCAGAAAATAAACCCAACACAAATGCAAAGTGACATCTGAAAGCGACGTTGATGCTCTTTAGATACCTGGAAAATTTCTTTTCATATTGTTTAAAATATCATTGATAAAAACAAAGCCACAGAAGACTTAACATTCAATTTCATATCCAGGTTTCACACTGTACTTTTTAATATGTAAAAACCAGGAATACTGTTTTTGCCTTTTTTCAAACTACAATTTACATCATGTCCAATAGCTTCAAAGCTGAAACAATTTGAAGCGTTTTCCAGACTTATACATGACTAAAGATTCAAATGGAGGAAAAACATTTGGAAAATTTCAAGCTAGTCTGTTTCATAAAAGAAACTGAACAGTTAGCAACCTGGCTGATCAAATGTTCTTCATCAAAATGGTTTCCTTTTTCTTGAGTAAACAGAAATCATCACTAAAAGCATCTGGTTTCCAAGGAATATTTTAATTTTTGGTCAAAAATCAAAATGACTGCGAACAATTACATTGGTCAAAAACATAAAATAACTTGTTTGGATATGCTGCTGTAATGCCTAGGCAAGGACTTTTAGTTTAGTTGCCTCAGATTCCCATTCTCCACTATGGACCAAGCTCCCCAACAGTATTTTGTCTGCAGTTAATCACCAGGACCACGCAAGTCCCATGATATACCACCTCTCCTCCCCAAGTGGTGAGGCTGTGGTCATGCAATACTCAGTCCATCCAGGGAGCCTGAGCTAGAGGAAAATGGGAGCTCGAGGCACCACTGTGGACAGCTTTTCAAACTCAAACTGTGCCATGATTTTGATGTTTCCATCAAAAGTTAATGTTTCACATAGAAACTACCCCTTGCCTGACACATTTTTCCAATCAGCTCAAGTTAATAGCTATCAGGTTATGCACAGTGCTAAACAAATGGCAAACTTCAAATAATCAGATGTACTGCCCCCACCTCAACATTGTTTCAGTCATCAACAGTTGATTATCAGAAAATATTAAAAAAACCAACACACTTACCTTGCCCCTGTCCACTGGCCTGCTGACTCCATATGATCAGAATTAGCATTAATATCCACCGTGTCCACCCGACTATTCTGATGCTCTCTTGTCGTCCTGTCATTGCATTACTGAACACTATGAAAGAGAGATGATTATGTTTGTTTAATTATAGCACTCTTTGAAAATACTTGGGAGAGGACTGTGGGAGAGGGAGGAAAAAAGTCAGCTCTTTCAGGGATAAGCATAGCTAGGATGAACATACCAACCAGTTTTCATAGTATTCATCTGTAACAAGCATCTCTTTCTCCAGAACTTTCATAAAACTATGTTTGATTAAGCCAATGACCTCATGGCATTGCATAAAATGGAACCAAGTGGTCAGACAAATATTTTACCTTTTGGCTAAAGGAGCTCTGCTCAATTTAGGAACTATGTGAAGAGCTCTGGACCCCTAAAAAAGCAAAAAAGTTGGCTCTAAAAAGAGTTTAAGAGCCTAGCAACACAACCCCTCCCTCACTGAGCCTTTCTGCCCATAATAGTGCTTGAGGCAAGCCCCCTTCCCCCATCTTCCCCTGCCAGAATCCCTTTTTTGGACCTCTTTTTCTCACAAGCTTAACATAGTTTATGATTATGGTAACAAAAGACCTGAATTTTCACTTGTACAAAATGCAATGATTTTGTACAATACCCTTTTTCCCACATTACCGAGTGTAGCTTTGTCATACAACTTTGTGTGGTAAGACTTAGCTCTGACATGCAACAGAGTGCATAAGGCACTTGCCTACTTTGGCAGCAATCTGCTCACATTTCCCCTCTCCCACGACTGTATCCTCGTGCTCTCCCTTCATTGCAAAGATACTCACATCCAAGTTCTACGTGAATCTTTCAAATTGTGACTTTTAGCTCAAAACAAATCACAATCTCATTTTCATTTTATACGTATGCAATAGCTGCTCAGAAAAACAAATCTGAGCCCCAATTCATTCGTGGTGTAACACACAGAAACATATTAGAAATTAATTATTTGTTCCTACCACTACACCTCCAAACTTCTTTATATAAAAGCCAATAGAAAATATTCTGAGATAGTTTGTATGAAGTATGTTATTTTAAAAATGCAATGGTAATTCTGTTCTAAAAAGGCAAAAGACCAGTCACCAGTTCTGCAGACTATTAGGGCAACATCAATAGATGAACCAGTAGCACTTCAATAAAAACTATATTCAGTAGTGCCAGATGTTTTTGAACTAAAAAAACCTTTATGTACACAATACACATTAGTAAGATGTTATGCAGTCCTTTATATTGCACATAATACAATTATATACCTTGAGAATGGATAGTCTGATATTACTGTACAATGCATTCAGTAGGAGTATGATTATTATTCTCAAAATAGGAGGTTATTAAGAACTGTCCTATTTCCTCAAATTTTACACATTCCTGAAAAGGGAATTGAGACAAATTTTGTATCTCCATCCAAAAATACAGAACACTTTCTAAAGAAGTTCTATATATAAATTTAAAGAGGTTGGCCTGAAGTAAAATGCCTTGGAACAGGATGGCCGTGAATTTCCCTCAAGTCTGGGAAAGTTCAAATCTGTGGTTTAGGTTCAGCCTCATCTGTTAAGCGCCTTAAGTTCGTGTTTAAAAATAAAACATTTTACAAGGTGTCCTATTTAAATGCATCTTCATTGCATGGTTTACAAATGTTTCCCCCTTTCTACAATCTAATTAGCTGAAAGAATAGAATTATACCAAAAGACGACTGGTTTCATAAATCTGCTATATATTGGAGTGTGAGTGTGGCTGTCTATGTTCAAGAACTCCTCCTAAACCACAAGAGCTAGGACCACCAAATTCGATATACAGCTTCCTCTTATAACGTAAAGCAAGAAAAAGTTTGGTTGTGCCAGAAAAATGGGATATGCCAGGAATGGGATTGCTTCTCATAAAACCATACAGAAAAGTCAGAATCACCAGGCAGGTAAAAGGGGCTGTATGGGTGTCCCTCCCCACACTGTCCGAAATGGCCTCAGTCCAAGCCTCCCAACCCCTCCCAGAGCACTTTAGGAAGGGCAAGATGCTGAAGTGCCCCTTGTGAGTTGTAGGGGGACATTGCTGTCTGATCCCCTTCATTAGGCAATAAAATTTGTCCTTTCCCCTTGGTTCCATTCCTCACTCTGGCACGGGAATGCAGGGGGCAGACGAACCTGAACCTACCCCAGCTGGGGGACATGCATCCCTCCCTCAGCTGTACCTGCTGGAGCTGCAGTGGCTGTGGAGTGGTGCTTCTCACCTGGCCCCAAGCTGTTGTGGTAAGAGAGAACTTGGGTAGCCTCTCTCCCCAGGCCAGTCTGCATACTGAACCCTTCTTCCCCAGTCCCACCCCAGAGCAATGAACGAATGAAGCATGTACATTTTCATTTTATTTTAAAAAATAATAATTGGGTAAGGACCCAAACAATGCCAGGTAAATCTTGTATAATAAAAGGGTTAAATGCTTCTCCTATTGTCAGGTCACAGGAAGCATACTACATTTTGTAAAAGCCCTTTCTCTTCCACCCAGTTCCATCCCTCAAAACAAAGACGAAATGTAAGAGTGGCCATACTGGGTCAGGCCAAAGATCAGTCTAGCCCAAGATCCTATCTTCCAACAGTGGTCAATGCCAGATGCCCCAGAGGGAGTGAACAGAAACAGGCAATCATGAAGTGATGCCTCATCTGTCATCCATTTCCAGCCCCTGACAAAAGAAGCTAGGGACAGCATTTCTACCCATCCTGGCTAATAAGTATTGATTGACCTAACCTCCATGAATTTATCTAATTCTTTCTTGAACCCTGTTAAAGTCCTGGTCTTCACAACATCCTCTGGCAAGGCGTTCCATGGATTGTGTGCTGCGTGAAGAAAAACTTCCTTTTGTTTTTTTTTAAACCTGCTACTTATTAATTTCATTTGGTAACCCCTAGTTCTTGTGTTATGGAAACAAGTAAATAACTTTTCCTTATTCATTTTCTCCATACCTGTCATGATTGTATAGACCGCTGTTATATCCCCCCTTAGTCTCTCTTTTCTAAGCTGAAAAGTCCCAGTCTTTTTAATTTCTCTCCATTTACACCCAGTCCAAACCTCTAATTGTTGTCCTTTTCCGAACCTTTTCCAATGTCAATATATTTTTTTTAGATGAGGTGACCACAGTTGTACACAGTATTCAAGAGGTTAGTGTCCCGTGGATTTATATAGAGGCAATAAGGTGTTCTGTCTTATTCTCTAATGATTCCTAACATGCTTTTTGGACTGCTGCTGCACACTTTGAGTGGATGTTTTCAGAAAACTATCCACAATGACCCCAAGATCTCTCTCGAGTGGTTATAGCTAAATTAATCCCTTTTGTATGTATAGTTGGGATTTTTTTTTGACGTGCATTACTTTGCATTAATCAACATTAAAATTCATTTTGTTGCCCAATCACCTAGTTTTGTGAGATCCTTTGAAGTTCTTCACAGGATAAGTAAATATAAAAATGAAAATAAGCCTTTTTCTTATATACTTGTTTTGTGGTTATCTCTGTAAGTTGTAATACATGTCAGCACAAAAAAAGGTAAAGTAGTGCTTTTTATATTACTAACTTACAATAAATTTTGTTTTTTCAGAGATTAATAGCATTTGCCAGAGCCAGGACTAAAAGCCATAAACCATAAATCAGAGGGATAGCCGTGTTAGTCTGAATCTGCAAAAGCGGCGAGGAATCCTGTGGCATAAACCATAAAGTTTCTCCACAGATCACTTATTGTTCTGATCTGACACCTATTTCTAAAACAATTCCTGCTTTGAGGTGAGGAGAGTTAAGTCAAAGTTAATGATAGCTTGTACAATGTATCAAAAATGTCTACATTTCTGGGGTGCAAGGCTGGGGGATTTTCTAATCTTTCCCTGTGTATTGTTCAAAAGTGGCTCAGAGATCATTCATGTAATTTAGCTGGGTATCCACGGATGGAGGGTGACCCCATGGGTACCACTTCTGCCTGAGGCCCACCCCCCAAATTGTGGCCACTCCTGGCCTCTGGCAAGCCCCTCCTACATAATGGGACAACTTCACCTTGCCCCCTGCTGCAGGGTAATACTCCCAGCCTGCAATGGTACAGCCCCAGAGCTCTGAAGAGCCAGCAGGCAGCATGGCTACAGCCTGCCCCAGTCCCCATGTTCTAGTAGGCAGTGAGGTCCCAGCCTCCCCGGGCTCTGGAGCACCCTTGACAAGAACCAGGAGGCACAGCCCCAGCCTCCTCATACCATCCCTGCCAGACTCCTTTCTAGCCTAGCCACCTGTCCCAGTGCTGGAAGGACAGGCAGAACAAGCAGGCATCACAGTGTAGCCCCCAGCCTGCCCACCCCAACCCCTGTCACCGCAGGCTAGAGAGGGGAGCCTGGAGCACTCTGCCTCTCTTAGTCCTGCCTATGCTCCACCAATTTTGGAATGCATTGCCTTCCCCTGCCTATGATACCCACCACCCACATATGTCCCTGAATATGGCTGACAGAGGTAACAGCACCTGGAGAAGTTTGCAACTTGTCACTAGAAAACATTGAGTGACTGGTTGTATTTAAAGGATCCCGTTAAAACATGAACCAAGATTTCAGCTGACATCTTCAGAAAGGATGATCTAGTCAGTAAGCTCCAACCAACACCTGTGCTACCAACCAAAACAGAATATCTTCTGAAACACACACAGAGTTACCATTTAATCATGATTCTTATGTATCAGTGACCCAACAAGTTGGCCCAGAGTCAGGAGTGCTTCTTCATGAAACATATGTAGCTCTTTCAGGGTTAAAATTTGATTTGTTCTGAAGTTAGTTATGGTGATCAGAAGTCCCAAGAGGAAGACATAACCCTGTCTGACTAGTTTTGTCATCTTGCCACATTACACCATGTGACTACAGGCAAATTTTTCACAGTCACGCAACAGCAACTTCTATCATACCTAACAAACTCACTATCTCCAACACATTGCTGTCATGGTATTTTTCTATGAAGAATGTCACAAACGTTTCCATTTTATTAGTCATCATTGTACAATACATGTACTGGAAACAAAATAAGAAATTGTACGTCTGTGTACAAAAAATATCCTCAAACTAGGCAAGGTTGGTGAACAATTTTGACCCACACAAAGGAATGTTGATGTGCCTGTTTGCATAGGATTTGCATGTAAACAAACCAGGATAGGCCAAAGACAATGGAAATGTCTTTACATATCAAGTCAACAGGATAACCTTGCCAGAGGAGGCTGTGAAGGCTAGGACTATAACAGTTTTAAGAGAAGCTAGATAATTTCATGAAGGTTAGGTCCATAAAAGCCAGGGGATAAAAATGGTGTCCCTGGCCTCTGTTTGTCAGAGGCTGAAGAAGGATGGCACTAGCCAAATCGCTTGATCATTGTCTTTGGTCCACCCCCTCCGGGGCACCTGGTGCTGGCCACTGTCGGCAGACAGGCTACTGGGCTAGACGGACCTTTGGTCTGACCCAGTACAGCCATTCTTATGTTCTTATGATAAGCAAATTAACAAGAAGATGAAAAAAGGGGATGCGGAGTCAGAAGTCTGAGGAACCACCAACAAGGATACTTATAATCCAAGAAACCTCTGAAAAGAAGTGCGTGTGGAGGGGTAGACATATTGTGGTTAACCCTGACCAAGAGAGCTAAAAAGGTCAGCTGTTTCTGTGTTCATGAACAGTGGATCTCCAGCAATGGGGCCAATGCTACTGAGGCATGGTTTTAGGTACCAAACTGCCAGAGACAAGGATTGCACACTGCTATATTAAGTCTTAGTCACTAGAAAATGAGACATTTCTGTTTTATTTGTAACAATTTTCTGCATCTATTACCTTTGATTTGTATCACTTAAATCTCTGTTCCTTTTTAATAAACTTATTCATAGTTTTACTGTAAGTTCACCTATGTATAATATATTAAGGTGTGACTACAGGCTCTTTGAAGACAGTGACCTTGGTAATTTCTGAGAGGGTGCATCTACACTGAACCCTTATCTTGAAACAAGCTACGCAATTTGCAGTTTATTTCGAGTTCATTTCAAAATAAACCACTATTCTGAAACATTCCTTAATCCTTGAGGAACGCGGTTTACAGGGACATCAGAATAGCGCGCCTGTTATGTCAAAAGGTATTTGAAATAAAGGGCTTGTTCAAAAGATGTGGAATAGCTATTTAAGGATACTCGAAGTATCCCAAAAGAGCGCCACTGTCTAGACATACCCTGAGCATCCAGTGACAGAGACTGGGTACTGTTGAGGAATGCTTTTTAAGAAGGAGTACACACAAGCTTAACCTTCCAGACAAAATAAAAAACTCAAGAGCTTTTGTGGAGATTATTTGGAGGGCTAAGAGACTTTAGTGTCCATATACTAATACACACTCTAGGTCCAAGCAAGTCCCTCTCTCTAGGGTAACAAGGTGACTCAGTCCTGAACTCCCTGAGAAATTGGTTCTCGAGTAGCATTGCTGGTCCTGAGAAAAATAGTGCCTTCTTTGGCTGTCACCTGGCAGCTGCTCCCTACACCTTAGTTCATTGGCTTCCCCACTGATGGATAACAAACAACACGGAAATGCTGCAAGTAGAAGGAAAAAGGGATTGGGGGCAGGGGGTGAAAACAGACTATTGAAAATCATCTTCCAAAGGCACAAAGCTCTGATAATGCCCAAGGTACAGTTTATTCATACAGAGTCACAGAAGGAGTGTTCTGTTAAAAAAAAAATTGGCAAAGAATTGGTTTTAGAGATAGGATAGATTCATGAAACTGAATAAACAGACATTTTTATTAGTGCAGTATAAGCAAACAGATGGTGTTTAATTAGTTATTTACCTACTTTGGGATTTTAATGAATAGAAGTACAGATAATTTTCAATTTTCCTTTATCTACAGAAAGCTGGTATTTCATAAATGCCAAATTTTCAAGTTATCTACATCCATGCCAATTTTACTATAAATATCAAAACCCAGAAATCATTAAAGTTACTTATGGAAACAGCATAGGAATCAATGTCTAGATTAAATATGATATTTTTTAAAAAAACATATGTTTCCCATGTGGACATTAATGAAGTGGTATAAGCAAACTGAAAGTGTTAGTTTGTAGGAGAAAATAGTAAGAGGAAAGCTAATAGGACCACATCTTTATAGTACACAATAGGAAAAGGAATCAAACAAGTCAAATCCTGTCAAAGGTTTTGACATGTGACCTACACTTTTTTCTGCTGTATTCAACAAGTGAAGATGCAACTTGGGCTAGAGATCGGTATAAAAGATCAGGGACCTATGGGAAAACCAGAGTAGCATACAAATAGAGCTTGTCTACATGGCAAATTACTGCAATGCAACCTAGGATGTGACCCTACAGCACTAAGTTTTGCCTCACAGTAACATCCTCTGAGGATCCTGCTATAGCACAGTGAGGCTATGTCTAGACTACAAAGAAAAGTCAGAAAAAAAAATATATATGCATTTGCATAACTTTTTCTGATTTTTTCAGAAGAGGCTTTTCCAAAATTTGGTCTGTTTACATGGGGCTGAATTTTGGAAAAAACTTCCTCTTTCCGAACATCCCTTATTTCTCACACAATGAGGAATACAGGGATGGCAAAAGAATGCATCCGCTTTTTCGGAAACTGTTCCAAAAAAGTGGATGCGTTCCTTTGACACAGCAGAGCTTTTCTGGTATACCTTCAGTATCCTGGAAAGCTCTGCCATGTAGACATAGCCTGAAAGTCCTGGAATGAGACTTGACATATGCTTTCACATAGACTATTCCTTCATTCGCCACTCTGGACTCACTGCCCAGTAATAACACGGCCATGGTGCCATGAATATTGTCACTCTAGATCCAAAAGCCTGCTATATTTTCATTCATATCCATGTATGACAATTGTTCAGCATAGAGTCACCAACATGAATTTAAATAATATGCACCAGTTTGTGGTTGCATCATTTTCTATTCTACTCATTGTAAGAGTGCTCTGCTTATCGACATATCAAATTATAAAAACAGAACCACAAACTCTGTGGTTAAAGAGACAGGTCAGGAGGGAAACTTAGCAGGGGGCCGTGTCTCCTGTTTGTGTCACTTCCTTCAAAATTTCTTACAACGCATATGCAAACTAAAGCTGAGGGTTAAATTTAAAGTTCAAAATAGAGAACTAGAGCAAAGGAAGCCCTTTTTAAAAAAGGAATAGATTTGCCAATTGCAGCTTGATTATTTAACCGGACTGGGTGGCTTTTGGAGCACTAGAATATTTGTAGCTATGTACAGCTAATCAAATGTCAATCATCATGGATCATAAGAGATCATATGGTCATTCCACCAATGAACTCTTCAAGTAGAATATAATGAACTTACAAGTATAGGGAAAACAGGACATGGTAACAGAAATCGAGTATTGAAAGGCATATTTTGCCACTGAAGTCAGCATATATGATAGGCCTGCTCATTGTCAGTAGTCAATTACGTAGAAGGGTGCCATTTTTCAGGGTTTAAAAAGAGTATTTTTACCATCAAGTTACCAAATTGTATTTGTTCACTCATAGATGATGATCATAATCTGACTCCAGTCCAAAAATGTTTACTTTTTAATCCTCAACCATGTTTTTCATGAAACATTCAGAAAATCTGTTTTTTTTTAGTGAAATATTTTATAATTATATGCAGTTGCACTGATAGATTTCATTGTCTACTTT
Source organism: Rafetus swinhoei (assembly GCA_019425775.1). Classification (NCBI taxonomy): domain Eukaryota; kingdom Metazoa; phylum Chordata; order Testudines; family Trionychidae; genus Rafetus; species Rafetus swinhoei. The sequence goes on along the minus strand of CM033437.1, from coordinate 178,667,821 downwards.
ATGCATTTCCTATCTACTGGTCGATTATCCTGGATGCACTACTTCTGCTTGATTAACAATTACTGTCCAGAACAACTATGTTAATTTAACAAAAATAGTGACTTTTTAATGGAGTGTATCAGGTCAGTTGGTTTAAAAAAATATTCTATTCCTCCGTTTACGTTAGCTGATGAAGAGCTCTCAAGAGATAGTACTGCAGAGAACTGAATATCTTGTCATCCTCTTTTGATTAAGAAATCACTAAAAATCAAGGGATTGCTCTCTAACACTCTGGGAGCATTGCATTTTAGTTGGCATTTTTCTGAGCACTGAAGTTCTTTTATATATTGAGCGGGGAGAGAAACTGCAACACACGTATAAGAACTATTTAACTGTCTGTTTACCCAAACCTCTGAGCATTTGGTCTTCTATGCAGCAGAAAAGAAACGTTCTTTAAGTATTCTCTACGTAAAAAAGAACCACACATGCAAGCAGTCAAAGACTGCAACAAATTTTAGATTCACCTCGGGAAGAAACTCGACTGAAGGGGCTAAGTTAGACAAAACTTTTTGATCCTTCTTCTCTTCAAATTAATAACCTGAAACCCGGTGTAACTGGTATAACTCATTAAAGTTGATGGGAACTGAATTTGACCCCTGCAGTTTGGAGTTATTTTGATTGGCAGGCAATTATAAATTCTGGTTACATACTCTGTTGCTAATATGCTGTTTTCTTTTAAAATACATTTTACTTTAATTTTGTCTGAGAAATCTCTTAAATTTATCCTAGGCACTTGGCCAATGAAGTAAATATTCAGCACTCATATCTGTGTCTCATACTTTGTTGTCACATTTATTGTAGATTTTTATTTTCCCACTCTGTTTTCTCTATCTTTATCATTTAATTTAATTATATTGAATATGAAGAGCTAAGATAGATCTCTTAAAACAATCCTCAAGTTACAGTGTAACAGCCTCCTCAGAAAAGCACACACACACACACACACACAAAATGGGCTCAGATCAATAAAGGGGCTTGGATACCTAAGTCCCTACAAGGATGCCACTGAACATTCTCAGTGCCCAAACTTCTGGTTACCTACATTTCTGCTGTAAAAGTTTTGTTTCTGCCTCTAGCCAGGTGCACTCCTGCCTCTTGTGCCTATATCATTTCTCAGCACCAGCACAATCCTCAAACCAGGTGCAGATAAGCATTCCCTGACGATTTTGCTTATGGGACCTGTTCCTGTATGCATGCTCTGAGCACATCTAAATGCCACAAAAATAGCCAAGAGAGGCTAGCTCCCGTCTTTGGCCTGGTGTTTCACATATTCATCCAAGATATAGAAGACCAGTCTCTTAAGTTCCCTGTAGGCTGTGCAGCTGTTTTCTGAGCTCTGCTCAGAGGTTCAAAGCTCCTGCACAGGCAGGGAGCTAGGTGACCAGTGGGGGAGAGGGGCATCTCATAAGCAACAGCTGCGTGCTTGAACTGATGAGCTTCTAGAGCAGGTAAAGAAGGGTGACAAGGGAAAATTAAGTGGCTAGGGGGAGGAGGAGGAGGAGAAAGAGGGAGGGAGTAATTGGCTGAGGGAGGAGCCAGAGAGTAGGGGAATTTGGAGAGTCCAGTCTGTGGGATGAGAAAGAGGCAGAAACTCAACACTCCCCTCAAGCCTCCCGGGAAGGGGGAAGATAAGGAACTGACTGCATTGGGGAAGAGAGAAGAAGAGGATGGGTGGGTGCTGGCATCTGTGCAGTGAGGTGGAGGCAGGGGGTAGTTTGTTTGTGATGTCCTGACTTGCTTGCTGCAGTACTCTGTCTGGGTTGAAGGGAGTGGGTGTGGCAGGGGAGGAGAAACAGGATGCATGATGGGGAGGGGGATGCCAAGAGGACATTTGCATGATTGCATTTCAAACAGTTTACATAGGTGTTCATGGCTTAAGGAAAGAGACACAGAAAGACAGAAAAATTATTTTAACAGAATTTTTTGGAGTGTTGCAGATATCTAACACGCTAAACGTAATCCGATTTTTAAATCCTGTGTTATTAATACATGGCATACTGTATAGCATTAAGGCCAGATCTTTGTTATGTGGTAGAGTTCTGGCTCATATGACTCAGAAGTGGCAAGTACTAGGTGTGATGCTAGTTGTTTTCTAGGATGAAACCTTATTTGCAAGCTCTTTGAAACATCAATCTGTCTACAAACCCTGGAGCCACATTTTAATTTATTCTGGGGCTTCTACTCTTTGTGGTTTGTTGGTCTCTAAGGTGCTTGAAGACCATGTGTTGTTTTTTTACATACTTCCATCATAGTCATCCAGGAACTCACCCCTGCAATCAGCCCCGGTGCCAACTCTGCCCGCAATCTACACAAGCGATTTCATCACTGGACCCAACCACATCAGCCACCAAATCAGAGATCTTTTAACTGCACAGCCACTAATGTGATCTATGCCATAAAATGCCAGCAACACCCCACTGCCATGTATATTGGCCAAACTAGACAGGCTCTATGGGAAAGAATTAATGGACACAAATCAGGTATCTGAAAAGGCTACACACAAAAACCTGTTAGAGAACACTTTAACATTCCTGGATACTCATTAATGGATCTCCAAGTCGCCATTTTGTTTCAGACCAATTCCACAAGCCAAGCACACAGAGAAGGATTGAAACTTAACTTCATTCACAAGTTTAATTCTTATACAAATGGTATGAATCAGGATATTGGATACCTTGCACATTATCTTCCACATCTTAATGACTTAACCAACCAACAAAAGTGCTAATGGTTATTGATGTCTGGGTGTAATCTGGTGTTGGTCATCTTCCTTTCCAAGAGCAAACTAATGGCTCTTATCAGCCTCTTGTAACCATTTAGTCTTTAAGGTGCTACTAGACTATTTGTTGTTTAAGACTAAACACAACAACCCCTCCAAGGCAGTGATACACACAAGGTGAAAGTTTCAAGTCAGGAGAACTTCTGTTTTTATAGCATGGAGCCTAAATATTTCCCAGAGAAACTGTATAAGCCTTAGTGAATGCCTTTTATTTTATTTTCCAGTATCAGTAAATATTAGTCATGTTCCCTTTACAAATACAATTTCTACTTAAACAAATCTATGCTTTATGAGCTCAGACCTAGATGCTAAACTAAAGAGGCAGAGCTCAGATCATAGGCACCCCCCACTAGCTAGCTTAGACAGTTCCCCAAAGAGCATGCTGCATTTTGGTAGATCCCATTCTAAGAAGTCTCTCTCTCTCTCTCTCTCTCTCAACATTCATTATATAAGGAGCTTAGGTACCTCCCTCAGGATTTGTGGAGCCTAATGATTTTCTAGGCATCATTAGGCATTTCAAGTCCTTTTCCTAGTTCTGGGGGAAATCTACTATTGTTGCATCCGGAGCTATATTAAAAGTTTCAGAACTCCCTTAGCACTGTTGTGAATCCAGGCCACAGGTTTTGCATTACCAGCTAATGCACCACTGATACACACAGAAGGACAATACCCTTCCTTGTCTCAGTGGAGAGTAGAGAGAAGTTTGGACAGACTGGCATAGCAACACCACCAACACCTGGGGGCAGGGAGAACACATGCTCCTGCTTCCAAGTGCACATGAGTATAAGCTGCCAGATGGGCTTCTATTGCTCTCAATGGCTATCCAGGGAGCGAGAAGGGGGTTGATTAATTTTTTACCCATCTTCCAATTTAAAACCTTCCCACAAAACTGGAGCCATGTTGAGATTGCTGACTTGCCCTTTCTCTCTGTATCTGGGACCTTGACAGGCCAGCTAGATCAGTGATTAACCTTTTTGATGCCAGGGACCATTTTGCTGCCTTCCTAAACTGTATCAGAGAGAACTCAGACTGGTGCCCATCCATGGGCTGGCTGTTGACAAACTCTGACCTAGTTCATGGTACGCAGAATTGTGTTTCCAGGATACTGTGGATCTGACCAATCACTTGTTCTCAGTATTGAGAAGGATTTCTCCTCCTCCCCAAAATGGGCCATATTAGGATCAGGAAGGATTTTTTATTTCCTTGCAGCACTATGGAAACTCTCAGATTAAAAGGCATGAGACCAGGAATTTTAACGTTAGGTGGTAATGTAGGAATGTTTAGTTCATGGTTACTTGTGACCCATGTCTGGTAAAAGGTGAAAGCTAAAGTGGCAGCTCCCAGGCATAGTGGTCTTTCCCTTACAGGAAAAGAGGGGAGCTGAAGTCTTCCCAGAATTAGGTCTCCCTTGGTATCTTCTGTTCCCTTCATGGTGGGGAGGGTGAGCGGACTCAGACATGATCCCAATCTTAAGTAGGTTGAAGATCTATCCTGAATTATTAATTATATTGCAGGAGCTCTGTACTAGACCAAACACATACTAGCCAAATTAAATACAATATACCAATTAAATACAATCTCTATAATGCCCTCCCTTATGAAGAGCCTTAGGCTCCAGGACTGGGTTCATTATAGCCAAACTACAGTACTGTAAAAAGAGAAGTTGCATATACATACACATCTTTTACCCAGTGCCACAGGTACTCTCCGGGCAAAAAAACTGAGGAATGAGTGCTCACCTCACTTCCTACCACCTGGGGCTTAGGCAAAAGGCATAGCCCAGCCACCATGGGAGGCAGATGGCCTGGAGCCCCATCTTACTAATACCGGGACCTGGCAACCAGACTCTGGGGCTGAAGTCCCAGAGATCACCAAAAACTAAAACGAAAAACCACACCACACACACAGAACTGGTGACCTCCATGACCAACTCCTAGCCTTCCATATTAATTATTAAAATCCTTCATCCAAGGTCATTTCATTAACTTAGTCCAAAAGTTTATAGTTGGTTTTGATTGTTCTTTTGCTATAATGAACTCCTGACTACCAAAACAAAAGGCTTGGATCCTGTCAGGTTTGTAGGAGGCGAGGGTGTATGTACCTGGTCTGAGAGAGAGGGTAAAGGGCATAGTAATGAGTAGGACAGCTAAGTTAATCAAGTTGTAGATTGTGTCTGACATTTGCTTGTGAATTTTGATTAATAAGTGGTTGAAAAGAGAAAATTTGAATATTTAAAGGTAAGCAAGATATAACTAAGTATCAAGAGATAATCTTTGTGGACAGATTGTTACCTAGGCAGTCCAAAAACCTAAACATCAGTAAACCTTCCTGTAGGAACCCAAACATATTCCCTATATTGCTATCCTAATTAAAAACTAAGGTCACATTCTCTGGTGCAAATTGTTATTAATTCTCACGACTAGAAATTGCAAATCACACAAGCAAAATCCTCATCTGTGCTGGGTAACATTCTGTACTGTGGGAGTTACTTATCTCCCTCATGTATAGCCTTTTTTAAGCCCTTCATGCTGGATATTTGCCTCTATGGATAGTGCAGGAAAGGCATATGATCTTGCTTCTATTTTGTCAAATTCAGAACAGTTTGTGTCTTGTACCCTTTGTCCTTTAAAACTCTCAGCAATCTGTTCTATTGGTCAGCAGTTGTCAGGAAATGGCAGCCTCCACAATTTGCCAGTCAAGTGGATCTTCCTCTAAACAGTTTTCACCAACAGAATTTTCTGTTACATCAGGGCTGTGCAGCTTTACCCAAGTCGTCCAAAAATAATGTACTGTTAAAAAAAAACGACATCTTTAAAAACATTTTGAAGGTTATAATCAGAAAACATTGAAGCCTGAGGGAATGTCAATGTTAGACTAAGGCTTCTGCTAGCACAGAATACAAATTCCTAAAAGGAAGAAAGCAAGGTGAAGATATACCCCTGGGGGCAGATTCTTATCTTTGCACTCTTAAGTCCAAGTTAACTGATTGCAATTCTTTCACTCATTTTGGTGCATGACCAGATGAAACAAAAAATAGGGGGGGGGGGGCAAAATCAGTGAGATCTCTTTTGGCAGGCAATGTCAAAATCAACACCAAAGTAATATTTTTAGTTCAGACAATTTTTTTTTAAAGATGTGAAGATGGATTCTGCTCTTGGTTACCCTAATGTAAATAGGCAATTTGCTGTCCTGATCCTTCAGTGAACTCTGAAATCCATGCAGAACTCATTCAAGAGTCCATATCTTACTTATCATACATTCCAATCATAATGCTAAGTTTCTTCCAATTTCGATGCACACAAGTAAGACAAGTTTGGCTTTCACCATCCCTCTTTCACTGCATTGTGCTTTTATTGTCATTTCATCAAGAGTCCAAGCCAGAGCATCCCATCACCTTAATTTTGGTAGTGGGAGAAGAGGGTTGTTATGGACTCAAAGCAAATCCTTAACACAAGTGAAATTCTGTAGTGAAATCCCATAGATCATTTTGAATATCCCACTTAGCATATGGAACTTGACAAACTGAATGATGTAAATATAGAGCCCTTTAGAAAAGCAACATTATTCATTCTGAGCACAGTTGTAACCGGAGTTGTATGAAGAAGGCAAAACATGATATATCCCATTCTGTGTAGTGCAAATCCCATAGAACTTGAGACATCAACTAAGATGATGTAAATATATAGAGCCCTTTAAATAGCATTATTCATTCTGAGCACAGTTGTAACGGAGTTGTGAAGATGGATTCTGCTCTTGGTTACCCTAATGTAAATAGGCAATAGTGAACTCTGAAATCCATGCAGAACCTTGCAATTCTAGTAGTACCTTGATTCTTATATTCCCCAAACTTAAATGTGACAAAATGCACCACATTTAACTGCAATTAAGATAATCATTTAGTAATTGCATTGTGCTTTTATTTATTTCTGCAAGAGATCAATGCAATTTCAGATGTGACTAAAGTCTGAAGAACCTTGCAGTTAGTAGATCCTGACACTATATATGCCCAAAATCCATTTTTAAAAATCAAAGACTTGACAAACTGAATGAGTATTTAAACCCAAATAGGACAAGATACAGACATATATAAAACCAAATAGGACAAGATACAGATTACTATATGTATCTCTGAGTTAATTAGGTCAGCCATAAAAGTACAGTAATTAAAAACTTTCAAAACCACATTTAACTGCAATTAAGATAATCATTTAGTAATTATTGGTTATTCAACGATATGTTCAATGATTATTTCAGTAATATACTGGTGACTAAAGTCTGTCCTAAGAACCTTGCAGAATTCTAGTAGTCCTTGATTCTTCTATATTCCCCAAATTAAATGTGACAAAATGCAAAGTTAAAGCCCATTAATCCCAAAGAGATCCGGGTCAAACGGCCTTTGGCAGCTAAGACTCTGTATATGAAGAAGAATGGTTAGTGTACTAGTGATACCTGCACAAAGGTCAATCCATTTCAAAATAGAGGTCTAAATATTTATTATTTCTTCAGTATTTTAAAACCCAAATAGGACAAGATACAGACACTATATGTACCCAAAGCTCTTAGTTAAAAATCAAAATTAACATGAAATAAAGAAGCCCATTAATACTAAAGAGATCCAAATATATATTTGAGAGCCTGTAACTGAGCATACAGCTTTGATCATTTTGAAAATTCATGCTTTCAAGCTTTTCTTCAATAATTATGAGGTCCAGAAACTGACCTTTGGCAGCTAAGACTCTTGTGTATCCCATGAATCTAGGTGCTAGGGGTTTAAGAAAAGAAAACCACCAAAATATCTCAAGACTCACGATAATAGCAGGAGTTGTCTATACATGTTGGCTACGTCTACACTGCAGGCTGAGGCAACATAAGCCCTCTTGTGCAAGAGCTCTTGTGCAAGAGGAATGGCCCTTTCTTGTGCAGAGCAACAGGCAACAGGGTTTTGTGCAAGAAACCCTGTGGCTAAAATGCTCTTGTGCAAGAGCTCTTGTGCAAGAAGGCAGTATGGACAGGCAACAGGGTTTCTTGTGCAAGACCTGTGCAAAAGCACTGCGTGACTGTGTAGATGTAGGCATCGTGTGGCCAGTGGTGGTAACATAGGTAAAGAAAGCAGTGTAGATGTAGCCGTTTAGATATGTCCATTTTGGGTAGAGAAGGAAAATAAAGCATTGTTGATTTTCAGCAGCAAACCCATCATGAGACTCAATTACTAAAACCATGTATTGGTCACATTTGTAAAATCTGTGTTTGGAAATGTGTTTCTAGTTCTGATTTTCAGATTTAAAACAAATCTCACAGTAGCCAAGTTTTTCATAGTTTTGAATGGAAAGTTTCTTGTACCAAAACACGAGCTTCCTTCCACTCACTCAAAACTTGTTCCAAGTTCATTCTGAGTGTTTTCAAACCTCGCTGGATTTGCACAGTTATTCAGGTCTTGCTATACTTAGAACACCTGGTGTTTTCTCTGCTTACAGCTTTCATTCTGCAAGTTTTGCACTACTCTGATTTTTTTTGGGGGGGGAGGAGAGGGAGCACGCTAAGCCTGTTACTGACACAGAAGTAAAAACAAAACCAAACGCAAGGAGTAAACTGAAGTGTGACCAGTAAGCTTCAGTTCCCCAAGTGCAATCTTTCACACAATCTATTTTTGCATTAACAGATCAAAAATCACTATAATCGACTCCTGGTGTAAAAGAAAAACATTTGTTTTAGTTTGGTATCACATAAGAGAAACTTATGATGCATTAAGAAATCTTAGACAACTGACTGCTGTCAATACAGTATGAAGAATGAAGAGTGAATAGAATAATTCACTTTTCATGAACTGTTGGTCACTCTGAACATGTAATTGGCGCCTTTAAGGGAGAAAATGTGAGCACAAAAAAAATCTTGAAACTGCTGAGTGATAATAATGGTTCCATATGCTGTGAATCAATCACAATTACCAGAGAACTCAGGTACTTATTTTGGATTTGTTATGTATTATCTTTATACATGTTAGCCATGAAGTCTTGAAAATACTTTTGCCTACATCAGAATTTGGGACCTGGATTCTTTTCAAAACATGTAGTTGGTCATAAGCAGTATAAAACTGGCTGGGCCTAAAAATGTAGTATAAGAATGAACGAACAAATACATCTGCTTCAAAATATTTTAGGATTAGTCTCATGAGATGTGAAAATGAGAAAATACTTATGCAAAAAATAAATTAGGTGTCCAATTTAACAGTGGGTCTAGTGATTTATGAAGACACGTTTTCTTCGCAAAACAATTCCCACATTTTTCAGATGTAGTTGCTCTCTGCAACTTTATTCAGAATAACTGAAAAACATCTAACCCCAAGTTTTGTGACAATGCCATTGTTTCAACACACAGAGATGAAGATCACAGTAAAAATATATGAATATAATGTTGGCATAGCTATTCCTTATGCTTGCCCTTCCTTCTCTGCTACAATTTGGAGAGGTTCTCCTCACTCCAGCTGTCCCAACAGTCACACTCCTGACTGCTTGCAGGGGCAAAGTCTGTCCATCATTTGTCAAGATTACCTTACAGTGCCTTATGACTAACACAATGAAGAAAATGTATTTGTAACCCATTCTTTCACTTAGCATGATTGTGACCAAACATGGCAAGAAATTCTCCAGTCAGACTTGTACAGGTTGAACCTCCTTGGTCCAGCACCTTCACAGGTTGACCGGTCCTGAACCAGGAAATTTGCTGGACCAGAGATGGTCAATACTGACCCCGCAGCTGCTGCCGCCAGTTCTGGGGCTCTGCCCTGGCAACAGCAAGTGGGCGGGTATTGATCAAGCAGGGATAGGGAAAGAGGTGGGGCAGCTGCAGAGACCCATGACCATGGGGGGGGGGGGGGGGAAGAGAGGAGCAGAAGGCAAGTTGTGTGGCCAGTGGTGGAGCCCTGTTAGCACTAAGCTGTACTCCCAGCCTTCAAGCAGGGCCAGATTAAGGCATGGGCTAGCTGGGCAGCTGCCGGGGCACCAACCTATGGGGTCTGCCTGATGGCAGCTGTAAGGGGTGCGCAGTGCCCCTTATAGCTGCCATCAGGCGCCGCACGCCTGGCTCCCCGATCGTGGGCTGCAGCAGCTCCCAGCAGCCACCCTGCAGCAGATGCCCAGGGTGGGGGCCACGTTAACCCCCGCAGCGCTGGCCAGCAGCGCCCTTCCCCACATGGGCATGAGGCCCTGCACAGTGGCGGTAGCTGGGCTGGGCCGGCCCATGCATGAGGCCCTGTGTGCCAGTGGCGGTAGCTGGGCTGGGCCGGCCCATGCACATGCATCCTGCTGCCGCCAACTCCGCGCGCCCTTCCCCACACACCGGGCAGGGGCGGGGCTGCGCATGCGCCCTCCCCCAACCCGGGGCACAATTAAACTGTCTGCCCGGGGTGCCAGAATGGCTCGGTCCGGCCCTGCCCCCAAGCTGCACTTCTGGCTCTGCAGCCACCCCACCTCTTCCCCCGAGTATGTCCTGGCCCCACAACCCACCCACACACACACCACCAGTAGCTTGAATGCCACAAATCAACTCTTTTTAGAGCTCCAGAAGCTCTGGGAGGATGAAGAAGTTGAGTGTGGGGCCACCGGCTTTTTCCCCCCCCATGAACACTCCAGCATTGGAGCACCCACAGATGCCAGACCATGAACGTTGTCAGATAAACGAAGTCCAGACTACCGCGGTTCAGTCTGTAAATTGCGTAAGAGCTGTGTGCTCTGCTCTGAAGAGTTCGAAGTTATAAACCCCTAGGCAGTGAAGGACCATGAAAACAGGAATCCATCACAACTTGGCACCAAGACAAACTCTAAACCTAACCACTTAATAGTTTGCTTTATAAATCGCATTGTTCTTCCTAAGGAACTGTGACATGGAAAATAAAAATAGGTTAGAAAACAAACAAACAAAACCACACACACACACACACACACACGGGGGGGGAGGGGAGGGATCAAGAAATGTGTAAATACACAATTTAAAATAGGGTGGGGGAGTTTCAATTAAAATTTATCCAGTATACACCCTAAAGAAACAGAGCACAAAAATAATGAAAAAAAACCTTAAACCCAACTGGGGAAAGGAGAATCAACTACAAGATATCTAATTATTTTTAAACATTTTTTATACTTTGCTTTTCCTCCTCCTCTTTTTTCTGTGTTTTGGGGAAGTTTAAAAATCTGTGTCATACAAGATGCAAGTCTTCAGAATGGTCCCTTCCAGCCTTAGCATTTATGAGTAACTAGAGAATGGAAGCAGGATTGCTCCAGAGATCTTTCACCAGCCCAACACTGGCTGGGGAGGCTCTCTGCGTTGTCAAGCAGCTGTGTCTACCACCTAAGTCCACTTCATGTTGATACACTAAGGCCTTTATGTAGCTCTAACTGAGAATTGGGCCTAAAGTATTCTAGATACGTATTGGCCCAGAGCCCCGGAAGCAGCTGGGGCCCAATCACAGACTCCAGCCCCACAAACTGGAAGGCAGAAGGTAGGTGGCGGGAGGGGGGGGGAATAGGAAGAAGGGGTGGGAGAGGAAGGGGCTTGTGCTGAGGGGAAGGAGGTCAGGAGAAGAAAGGGGAAGGCACCAAGGGACAGGGTGGAGGAGAGACATGCCAGGGGGCCAAGTGCAGACAATGAGGAAGAGGGCAGGAGGGGAGGTGTCAGTGGGAGGGGGGAACAGGGTGATGCTGGGAGAGGAGAGGGTAAGGGCATTGGGAGCAGGAAGGGGAGGTGCTGGGATAAGGCTTGAAAGACGGGGTGGGCATGAGGAAGGCGGGGATAGAGCAAGTCATGTGTGAGGGCACAGGGCCATGAGGGTAATGAGGGCAGAGGGTGGTGAGCGGCTGGGCATCAGGGAAAAAGGGGGCAGGGGCAGTGAGGGAAGGGGGAGGCACCAGGAGGGTGCAGGGTTAAGGGAAGGTGCAGGTGCCAGGGGATTCTGGGAGTGAAGCAGAAGGGCAGACACCTGCAGGGGAGGGACGAGCACCAGAGGAGAGAGGCAGGGCAGGTGTCTAGAGGAAGGTGTTAGGAGAGGGGATGAGAAGGGGTAGCTCACATGATCAGAGTGGGGCTACTGGAAGAGTGGGCACAGGGTGGAGAGAAGGGCTGGTGGAGGGGGGCAGGTCTCAGGAGGGCTGAGGGCAGTGAGAAGGGTAGGAGTCTGAGTCAGGACAGTAGAGAAGGGTGAGGGGTGGGGGGACAGCAGGCACCAGGGGAGCTGATGGAGCAAGGGGAGGAGACATGGCAGCAGAGGGAAGAGGTAGAGGTTTATAAGATATTTATTAATAACTTGGGTGCCACAGTGGCACATCCAAACAAGCCACGTGAACTCAGTACTGGTGTACAACACAAAATTCATTCTGCTCATGAGAGGAAACTCTTAGAGGGAACACTTCCCCCAGCCTCTCTGCCCCCGAGTTAATGTCACACACATTGGGTTAATGCAATTGCAGGATAGTTGCATGAGGGGGATTTGGTGGGGGCCAAACTAATCCCTATTTGTAGGAGGATGGTGGGAAAAGTCCTTACAGGGGTCACATGACCCCTTTTACTTCTGCTCATGTATTCATCTTTCCCTGAGAGTGTTACCTCCAGTGGCCTGGCTAATGGGAGTCAGGGGGCGTGGCTAATGGGGGTCAAAGAGTAAATTAAAAAAAATTCTTTGATATGAAAAAGTGGGCCGTTCTCAACCCATTTCCCAGGCCTATTTTGATTGCAGATATAGACATTTTACATTTCTTCTCAAATATGAGCAGTTGCAGGAACTAGTTAGCTATTTTCCTGATAATTTATGAATTAAAAGGTTAGTCTCAGTAGTGTGATCAGATAATGTTAATTTACTTTCTTAATGGTTTCTTTGACAGATGAAAAAACTAAAAAAGGACAACGCTCTCTGCACACCACCACATCATTTTATTTTATGAAGTAATTTAAAGAAAAATGAGGGAAAAGCATATAGGGCAGCAAAAATTAATTTTCAGTAAGTTAATCAGAATTGGGCCATTTCACACCAAATAATTAATGTTTGATAACAGAAAAGGAATCCTTAAGATATATGGCCCTCCAATTTACAACAAAGAAAAGGAAAAGTAGTATTGAAAAATAGGGAAACAAGAAAAAAGAGCTTATTGCAAAATTTAGAAGGGCTAGTAGTGTTCTTTGAATGGCAGTCTAACTTTGAAACTTTCACTACAAAACATAACTGACATGTTCTGTGTAAATTGTACCTTTAAAATCCTGCAATGTTATTGTTCCCATTATAACCAAATAAGAATGGTGATTCAATCTAAGCTAAGTATAGGAACCAGGAACTCTGAAGTTCTATTTTTGGCTGACATGGATATGATACACGTCATACAAAAAGTCTGTCTTAGTTTCCCCATTTGTAAAATGGACATGACTACCTGATATGAAAGTTTTGAAGTGCATTTAATTCTTACAAATTTGAGATTCACAAGTGGATAGAACTCTAAACACAATTTAACAACATTTAATCTTTATTGAATCTAGTTTGAGACACTTTGCAGCCTCTTATGATCTGCTATATAGTCATCGAAGTGAGAAGATGGAACTAAACCACAACTTTGAAATCTGGGAAGGTAGTTAAAGAAATCAGTGAGGCACTTGCTGCAGCCCACAGGGTCTCTAATCAGACAGGGGCACAGAGAAGGAATCTAAGTAGGTCTGCCAGGGGTGGGAAGAAAGGCAATTGCCCAGGGGTCCAGGAAATTTAAAAGGCATCACTGCCAGCAGTCAAATGGGACTAAGGCACCTTTTTCCCCACACTGCTCTCAGATGAGGTCAGCACAGTCCCTGCAGCCCCAGGGGGTGGTGGAAGGCGAGAGGAGGAGTCTTTCACTACCACATCCTCAATGCAAACTCTGCGCTCCATTTGCCAAGAACTTTGGCCAATGTGACCAGGGCGATGCCTGCAAGCAGCAGTGTCTAGAGGACCCTCTCCTCCCCACCTAAAAGCCAATGGCTGAGGGTTGTGCTGGTCACTTTCAGGAGCTGCCCAAGGTAGGCATTGACCCTTTTGCCCTCCAACCTAGAGTCTGCACACTAACTCTCTTCCAGAGCCTGCCTCTCAATCCCATCCCAGCTCTGAGTCCACACTCCAACTCCCTCCTAGAACCTACACACTCCATCATCCCAGAGCCCGACCCCCACCTCTTCCTGCACCCACATTCCTTCCCATGGTCCTGCCTGCAGCCCCATACTCATTCCCTGCCCAAGAACTGATGAAAGTGAGGGTCGAGGAGAGTAAGCAATGAAAGAAGGGGTGGACTTAGTTGTGGGCAGGGCCTCCAAAAAGGGGCAGAACAGGGGCAGGGCAAATGTCTGAGATTTGTGATTAGACAAATCCAAACCCCTGCCACGTGGGGGTGTGGAATCCCTGGCTGTGCCAAAAAGCACACTCAATAGCAGAGTAGGCTGCTCACTGGGCAAGAGCAAGCTCAGGCACAGCACCACTCAGACTTCAGGTGCAGCTTGTGTGTGCATGCAGGCCCATTGACTGTTCTGCCCTGGGGTCCAGAATTTCCATCTGCTGACCTGACTAGGATAGATCAAGTCAAATACGCTCACATAGTGCAGGGGCTTTTAGTTGGGTCAACATTATGTTTATGCATAAGTCTAAGACTGCCACAGTGTTTGACTGAACTAACAACTAAGGCCCCATTCCTGTCATCTGATCAGTTCAGATGGGCCCACGTGTCTCTTGGTTTAGGCCCTTAATCTTGCCATCTAGGCCACATGCCTTGGTTTCTTTTAATGTCAAAGAGACAAAAGCAAGCAAAAAAAGCAGCTAAAATGATTCATTTAATTTACTTCTCATCTTTGAGTGACAAGTATATCATACACAATAATAGTCAAGAGTCCATATACAAGAACTAGTTTAGTTGTAAGTGGATTTTCTGAGTATGTTCTGATGGAGCATCATACATTCATTAAATATTTTAATTTAGTAACTTAATCATACAGTTCTATTTTTATTGTATTCTGTTTCCATTTATTACCATTGTAAACAAAATTATTTGAACCTCAGAGTTAAACACCCTGGGAATTGGGGTTATTCATAATGCTGCAGTACTCCTAACTCTGAATATATGTTATTGCTGTTCTTTCAAGAGTTTATAAATTATCATTGACTTAAGTTTTATAGTTGTAATGGGCAGAAGAAAAATGTTGTTTTAACCATTTAAATTTAAGTGAAAAGCCCAGAAAGTTGCCTTACTTTACTAACAAAGGGAAACTTTAAAAAAAAATGACAAAGTACTGAAAACAAACAGTACAGTAGAGTATTTACTTTTTACAAGTTTCTTCTGCTTCCTGACTGCAGTAGAACCAAGAATTACTGACTCATCAGTCAGCCACTCACCTCACTGGAACCAAATGTATGCACTGTTCTTCTTGGTATCACAATCATTTATTCAGAAGGAATTTTGACACATGCAAGTAAGTACGCGTTAAAAAACCCACAGGTAACAACTCTGAATTAGGGGAAACTTCAGACATGGATATTAGCAAACAATTTGGTATCCTAAATTCATGCCAATACCTTACGAGTAAACAAGGCATAGGAAAGTTAGGGAAGTCATCTTGACCACATGCCACTAAAAAACCACACACACACACACACACACACACACACACACACAAAACCACTTCCAACATTTGTCAAATATTTTTTTTAAAAAGGACATATGAAGTGTTACAGAAGTAGTTTAGAGAGTATTTCAGTATTTGATTGGAACTACCTTAATATCTCTATACAGGAGGTCTCCAATCTTTTTATGCGTGAGATCACTTTTTGAATTTAAGTGCAATCCAAGATCTACCTGCAACCCAAATATCCTTGCTTCACCCTCCTTTGTGCCCCTTCTCTGAGCCCCCCCCCCCATTCATTCCATCCTCCCTTTCACTAGGCTGGGGTGCAGGCTCTGGACTTGGATTAAGGGATCTGGAGTGTGAGGGGCTCTGAGCTGCAGATAGTTGGGGTATTGGAGGGGGTTCTAGGTGCAGGCTCTGGGAGGGCATTTGGATGCAGTCAGTGGTGCTTGGGATTAGGGGTACAGGAGGGGGTTTATGAGTGGGGTAGGGTTTCGGGATGTGGGCTCCAGTTGGGCATTGTTTACCTCAGGTGGCTCCTGGGTGGTGGAGCAGTAGGGCTAAGGCAGGCTCACCCCTGTCCTGGCCCGCACTGCTCCCAAAAGCAGCCAGCAAACTGCCTCTCAAGTCCTGTTGTGCCCCCCCGCTCTGTGGTGATAGGATACAAAGTGGGAGAGGAGGCACCTTGACATCAGCATCCCTCCTCTCCCTCCCCTGCACAACAAGCAGGAGGCTCCTGAAGGGACAGCTTCAAGGCAAAGGGCAAGAGATGTGCAACAGTGGCTGCTGAAATGCTGGCATTTAATAGCCTCTTGGCCAAACCAGTCAGGATCATCTGTCAGAGGCTCCAAAATCTACCAGTAGATCCTGATTGGTTGGTGACCACTTCTATACAGAATGACTGCACCAGAACTCATCCGTTGGGCTTGAAGGCAAGGAATACTACAGTTCATACATTTGAGAAACTCTCAAATTACTTCAATTTTTTCTGCTATTTGTTTGGGTTTTATTTTGTTCATTTGTGGGGGCTAGTTTCTTTCAAGAACAAACAGCACCTGAAGCTTTTCAAAGGTTTGGTATGTTAGAAGTGGCATCAAAGTAGATGAATTAGTGTGGGATGATTACAAGAGAGGTACTTAAAAAATGCACACCAACCTCTTTTAGGATGTGTTGAAGGCCCAGATTTTTAAAGTTAGATGGGCCTTGCTGCCCTGAGGGTCACAACACCTATATGAGTTAGGAGTGTAAATGTCATTGTCAAGAGGATTTAGGCACTTTAGTCATTAGAAAGTTAGTTTTCCAATGATGAAATGTAGGCACCTAAGTAATTATCCACTATGAAAATTAGATTTAAGCTCCTAAGTCAATTAGGTATTGTGCTGCTGAATGCAGCGTCTAATAGCTTAAAAAAAATCTAGGTCCATGTTCTTTCATTACTAAAATACTTCTGCATTAGCTCAGGTATTTAAAAACTACATAGTTTTAGATGTACTTTTAGCATGATGCCAGCTGCTTTTTTATTCTTTACTTATGGGAAAGATGAATATTTTAGAACTGTTGGTCAAATACTGCTTCTCTTACTCTGACAATTAACACAAATGGGATTTGACTTCATTTTGAGCAGGTCTTTCATTGGACTGAAAAGTGGTAATACAGCATGCTAGATTTTTTTCCTACTGGGTCTTCATTCTCTTGAAAGTCTTCACTTTTTTTAAATAAAGTTTACTCTGCAGTTATTATGGTGCAAAGACAACTTTGAAAAGGTGAATTAAATGTAATTGATTTAGTAATGTCTGCCCGAGTTTCCAGAGAGCCCAAAAGAATAACTCTGCAAGTTATAAATTTCCCCATTCATCTCAGATGTCCAATAGTAATCAATATTATCAACCATTTTGTTGCACAAATCATGCACTCTGGCACCCCCATCCCTAGTCAAGTCATTCACAAAGTCCAGCAATGCACTTGAGCCCTACCAAATAGAAGGAGCCCAGGAGAACCCACTGAATGCGTTTACATTCCAGTGAAGGGGAGCAGAGCCCAGCAAAATTAAGATTTTATGAAGCATCTAAACAGGGGATGTTTGTAGTTTAGAAAGGTCTGTTTTTTAAAAAAACAGGAGTGTAAGCCTAGGGTATTACATTCACTAAAGATTCTTTTTGTTCTTGCTTTTTTCCTTTGCAATTTGAGTTTACAAGATTGAGCTAGGAATTCAAAATACACAATGTCAGCAGAAGATCGAAGTGATTCACTACAAACTGATCACACTCAAAAACATTAAGTATTCAGTGTCTTGTCATTTCCCAGGTGTAGACCATCTCCCACCTCTTACAATAGTACTTCACAAGGGATCATTCCACTCTCCTTGTTTTTTTTCCCCCCTCCAGCTGCCCCTGTAGCAGGCATTCAACCTTCAAAGTCCTAAGGGAAAGCCCCAGAGCTGTCTTGACCTTTCCGTGAGTTGAACCATGGATAAAGATTTAGTCTGATGTCAGTTCCCTAAGATGATCAGATCAGTTATTTCACAGAACAATCTGAATCTAAGGGAACTCTCCTCCAATAAAGCCTTTTTCTATTGCTCAGTTCACTGTGAAAGAACAACAGTTTAAAATACTCTAAACAATACCCTTGCCTTCCAGTTGGTTAGTTGTTACAAAATGTCAATTACCAGTCATGGAAGAACCTGCCCTCTCCCATTTGAAAATGTGATAGTTTCAGCTTCACTAAGGTCAATGAAGGACAAGAGTAAGGAGCAATACCTCATCCAAGACTTGAACCTCAAAAAAAGTAATAAATTAAAATCTACAACCTTGCCTGATTGTGATTGGTCACAATATTTGAGAAGTTTGTCTCAATAGGATAACAGAAATCTATACTTGCAACCAATTTTTCCCTTCAACATTCATACATGTAGCTTGCTATAGACTGTTTTCCCAACAACTTGATTTATTCAATGTGTGTTTACTATTAGGGGCAAATTCTGTTGTGTTAAACTGAAGTGACTAGTGACTTCAATAGGTGTCACTATTAATAGCTCTTGTGACTTCAATACTCTAGGTTTATGCTGATACAGAGCAAATATTTTCCAAAAGTTATTTGAATATTGCAGCTACATGCCAATCCTGCAAAGTAATATTGAAATTCATATCTGTGTACCATTTAAGTCCCACTTAAATCTTATTTTGTAGTCTTAAGTGATGCATAGGCCATATGTCACTCCTGTGCACAAGGACAAGTGTCAGTGGGGGAGGGGAGAGGGAAGAAGCATTTATTGCTAATATAGATGTAAGGTTGTAGATTTCTAATCAGACGAGATCATGGTCTTGTTTTCCATTGAACAGTGCCAGAACAAAATTGCATATGAGCTAAATCTTATTGGGCAAGAGCTCTCTATAGCCAAAAATGTAGTATACATACAAGATGCGTATTTAAACATACGATGAATTTAAATCCGTTTTAAATTCCATTTGCATTTACATGAAGGTTCTCATTTCCCAAGCATACTTTGTGCAGCAACTACCCTCTTAATATAACCTTCTGTACACTTAGCATCACTGTCTCTGTAATAGTGTGTAAAGTGAATTACATAACATCCTATTCCCCAATTATGTTATAACTAACCAAGTACAGACCAAGCCACCAACAACTTCTTAATAGCAGGACCAAACACATGGGCTGTACATTCGTATCTGCAGTAATTGTCCAATATCACGTTATTCACTCAGGAAGAAGTTTCTCATACTTCAGTACTAAAAGAATTAGTTTATACTTATAATAATGAGCAGATCCTCGTCTGGTGAATATTCTCATAGTTCTATTAACTTTGCTGCTGCCCACCTGCTTTAGAATCAGTGGGGATCTGACCCAATATTTTAAAACAAACACTAATGCTATGGTCCTGACTACCTGCTTTAAAAAAAAAAAAAGTAGCAATAAACTATATACTTGTGTGAAATCTTGAGTACAAATGACATTTCTTGCCCTTGCATTCTTCATCTATATGTTTGTATATGTGAAAGCTTTTTCCTTTTTGTCATTTGGAAGAGCTGATCAAGAAGAAAATTTTTGGCCAAGATCATGAACATTGAAAATGAAAGGCCTGCTGCTGTGTTAATTGTCATCAATAGCAGGACCAAAATATACAGGTATTGTTAAAACATGCATTTACAGTACTATCAAGACACTTTACTAGTACATTTTTCTTAAATATAAGAACAGTGGAGTTTTTACTAATTTTACCATTAGCATCAACATAAAAAAAAATCAACATTTTATGCTAGCCCTGGCTTGCAAACTAGATTGGTTTTTCCAAGTTGCGTGTTATAATACCTTGTGAGAATGTGTTTTACATATTGGAATCCCATAACTCAATACCAGTTAAACACAACTAAAAGTGTACCTGAACTAAAATAAATACACATTTTCTACCTGCCATCTCTTCATGAATTCTGTCAGTAGTTTTGGTTTGAAAAATTAAGGGGAATACTGGCTCAGCTGAAGTGGAAACAAAATGCAATAATACACCAAAGAGGATAAAAATGTGCATGGTTGCGTTTTGCTTTTTAAATAATTCCCTTCCAGAGACTGCTCCATCAGTTCACTCGTTGAATTGTGCAATTAGGTTTAAAGGAGCTGGATACCCAATTATTTCACTATTAAAGCAAAACCCTGAAAATTAAGATCTTTCTCCCCTACCCCCAGAACCACCACCAATGCCTTGCTATCACCCGAAATGCCTTATCCTTCAAAGGGGGAAGTTCAGCCAAGTTACCGAGGGAGGTAGCAGTACAGTAAGGGTACTCTACAGCGTCCAGACGAGCTCGCCCCATTTCAGAGGCTGGCTCCGATAACGCTCTCTCCTCCTCGCTTGCTTGAGGCAGCGGGGGAGTCTGGAGCAATTTGCCATCGACAGCCTGCAAGGCTGAGCAAGCGGTTGCCTGAAACAGAAATATAATTATGCGAAAAGGAAGCCCCCCCCGAGCGACCCAACGAGCCCTGTCCCGGGAGGGGCAGCTCCAGCAAGAGGCGGGCTCCCCTCAGTCCCGCCTGCCCACCAACCTGCGTGCGGGCTGAGCGACCCAGGGGCAGGGTAACAAAGGCATCGCCCCTCTCACCTTTCCAGACGCGGTCTTCAAGTTGCTTCAGCTCCATCCCCTTCCCGCACCCAGCCTGCCGCCCGCCCGCAGCAGCGCGCCTCAGCCGGCGGGAGCGGCTCCCCAGCCTGCGCCCTCTTGTCCGCCTGGTCCGGCCCCTCCAAGACAAGAGGGCGAGAGCCCCAGCCCGGCGCTTGTGGGGGCGGAGGGGGAAGGAGAAGCGGGCGCTGCCGCCGCCGCTCCCGCCACCAGAAGGGAGGGGCGGCGCGGTCTGCGGGGCGCTTCCTTGCCTAGCGAGAGTCCGCTCCAGCCAGAGCCCGCCGGGCTCCTGCCACCGCTCACCTGGCTGGCTGCGAAGAAGCCTCCCAGGCCGGGGATGCCTTTGAAAGCCCCTCCCTCCTCTTGGGAGGCAGAGGTTGCTTTGCCTTTCAGGGAGCGAACGGTAGCCTCCCACCCCCAGGCTGCTGGGTGAGCGTGTGTGTGGGGGCGAGGGGGGGGGTAAGGCAATACCTGGCATCCCAAAGGGGGGGCAGCTGCCTTCGCGGAGCAGCCCCCTCACTTCCAGCGCAGCAGCCCTGCGGCCCGCCAAGGCAGTCGGTCCAGCAAAGGTCCGTGCAGAGTCGGTGCAGTCAGGCAGCCCCACTGCTCAGCCGGGCCGGAGAACTTTGGACGGTGCCCGAGGAGCACCTTGCGCTGGGAGGCTGTGAATTGGCGAGATCCGCGCTGCTTGCACAACTGGCCGCCTCTACCCTGCACATTGGGAGACCCGAGGAGCTGATGAACCGGGAAATACTGTAAAATGATAGGAGCGGTAATTTATTTCAGCTGAAGTTTATATGGGGTGGTTTATTAATGCAGCGTGCTGCCAGCTGGGGTAGCTGACAGATCCCACTGAAATTCAATTGTACTTAAACTCACAGAGTACATTTTAAGTCAATATTTAGTTTATTACAGTTAGTGTAGGTTTAATATTAAGCCACTTGGGGACAAATGGGATATGTATGGGCTTCGGACGTGGCAACTGATACAACTGAAGGGAAGGATTAATTTTAATTAACGGTTTCATTTAAGAAAACTTCCATAATAGATGTGCTCAGAATCAAGGCTAAAAGTAATAGCAATTAAACAGTCTTTGGTAAAGAAGGGAAAAAAACAAAACAAAACAAAAAAACACAACCTTTTAGCACCATGGACAGCAACAATGTAAAAACCCACCAAAAGCAGAGCCTTTTGGGAATGACAAAATATTAAAGCAATAAAGAAACTTCTCAGCTGTGATGAGAAAAATGTTCTGCTTGATTTTTAAGGCCTGAAGGGACCCTTATGATTATATGGTCTGACCTCACACAGAACACAGAACACAGAATTTCCTTCTGTAATTTCTCTACCAGGTCCAGTCATAACGTCTGTTTGAACTAGAGCATGCAGCCCTGTTGTAGCCCTGTGGGTCCCAGGATATCAGAAAGATAATGCAGGTGATGTAATATGTTTTATTGGACCAATTTCTGTTAGTAAGAGAGACCATTTTAAAGCTACACAGAGCTCTTCTTGAGGTCTGGGAGAGATACTGCTAGTGTCACAGCTAAATACAAGATTGAACTCTTTAACAGAGGCATTTAGCACATATTGAAATGGCCTATTCCAGGTGATGTGGTCCATTAACACATCCCCTAGCAGTTACAGGACAAAAGAAGGTGATAGTGTATTACAGATTGTTATAATAAACCATAAATCCAGTGTACTGAGGACATGATTTTTAATGTCTAGCAAAAGTATACATTTAAGTGCCTCAGTTTGTCTTTTGAAAGTGTTGTGCAGCTTTCCTTTGATGATGAAAACTGAGAGATGGAATATAGAGTACTTGTTTTGTGAAAAGTGTTCATCTACAGGTGTTGTGGTCTTTTATCATTTTCCTGTATGAGTTCATTCAAGAGCACAGTGATTCACCCACACAGTTAGTGCACTAAATTATTTATTGTTTCAGCTGTTATGGAGTGCACTAAATGCCACCAATAACAAGTACGTGGATTTGTGGTTTTTTTATAACAATCTGTAAGCCACTAACCTGGACCTTTTTTTTTTTTTTTTTTTTCCATCTCCTATGACTACAGAGATCTCAGTAATCACCTTGAATGGCCTCTTAGAATGTGTGCTGACTGCCTAAGCTAAACTATCTGTTTGATCTTCTGCTAGCTATGATACTCTCAGTACCTTTCCCAGAACTGAAGAAGAGCTCTGTGTGGCTCAAAAGCTTGTCTCTCTCACAAACAGAAGTTAGTCCAATAAAAGATATTACTTCACCCACTGAGCTAGAGCATATAATGTCTTCAAGTAATAGAGCTTCCTCCACGCCCCTTGATACTGTAAAAAATGAGCCTTATTTCTAGTCTGAATGTGTCTAGGTTTAGCATCCAACCATTATCATCTTATAATCTTTGATCCATCAGGGGTTCATGTTGAACCGCTGAAAGTTTTCTAATAATCATACTCAAAAGTTATGTTGTGATACACAAACATTACCTAATTGATATCTAAATACCATTGTGAGGCAGATAAGTATTATTAACCTTGTTTTACACAAAGAGAAACTGAGGCAGCGGTGTTACGAAAACTGAGCTCGTCTCTCATGGGAATCTAGATCTATGCTTAGTGTGATAGGTTTAATCTATGATAGACTAATTTCCTTCTCAGACTATTTTCTGCCTTCTCTCTTTTGGGCTCAAGGACCATATTGGCTTTACAGCAGAAAAGTGGATCAGCAGCTGTCTTAAGCAGCCTGAACATCAACTGTGGCATCTTTAAAGGTCCTCGGTCACCCAAACCTGAAATATGGTTTGAGGTACCATACTTCAAGAAGATGCTATTGTAATTTTCATAGGCCACAAAGCTTAATAGTAGGTGGTGGCTGCATAAGGGGTAGATGAGTACCATGAAAAATCACCATGGCAAACTTTCAGTCCTAAAAGTCCATTTATGTTTTAAATCTCTGCAACTAAGAAGGCCAGACATTTCAGTCTAAGAATAAGCAAAATGAGATTAGCTTTGATGTTTTAGGTTCCCAAAATTGGAGTTTGGGAAGGCATATAAGATTTGCATACCCCACCAAAAAATATTTTCAACTTTCTGATGTAGTTGAGTAACTTTGGAAGAAAAATTCTATATTTCTGGGTGAAAAAAGAACAACTGTTCTCTAGCAACTATTAATCTAAACAAAAGCATACTGGTATGAAACATTAAAAGTAGTGTTTGGAGAACATAAATTAATAAGAATAGTGGACTCACGGTAAATAATAAATATAGTTTATAACATGGCTCCAGAATTTATCCTAGTTGTTCTATACACACACATATATCACACAAAAACACAAGTCATAGTGATAATGTAATAAATTGTGTGGTCTTTGTGAATTAAAAAAGGTAAATCCATGTGCTACCTTTATCAAACATATGTGTCACACTGTCAAAGGGCATTAGAAAATATCACATAGCTTTGTGAGAGTGTAATAGAGAAAAAGTAAGCAATAAGCTACTGAGAGCTGAACTTTTTGATTTGCATACAGATGACTGGGAATTTATCTATACACATTCATACACACAGCAAAACGCTCAAAAATTGAACTAATAAGGTACAAGAGATAACAGAAGGAAAAATATCCACTATTTTCAGGGTCTCCTCACAATTTTCCTGTATTCTGCAAAGTCTAAAATCCATTTTAATTATGCTTTTCTTGTCCTAGATAATGCATTTATTTAGAAAAATGCTTTTATTTTGTAGCATGTGTAGAATGGAGCAAAAATTGAGGAGATAATTAAAAATCCCAGGATGTTATTTAGTAAGCTAAGTTTCATCAGTAAAACAGCTATCTCCTTCATGCAAGTTGTCCCTAAAAAATCTTAAGCATAGCAGACTCTGATCATATGTGGGTGATGTCACAGACTTCTCTATTGATTTGCTTCATGGAGCATGTCCAGTACAAGTCCATAGTTAGCAATACAGTAACTCCCCAATCATGTCTGCCATGGCTTCATATTCACAGGTCACCTTGGTATACAGATGGCATGAGAGATGAAGCGTGGAGGAGGATGGCTAAAGTGCTGGTGGCAAAAGTCATGAACTGGGGTTGACCGATTACAACAATGTATGAAATCTCAAGCTGTGACTGTGCAAGAAGTGTTTCTTTGCTTCCATATATCATTTACAAATTCCCAACTAGATGATCCATTTATGGTAGTGGGAAACTCTTTGGTATCTCTATTTTTTTTTTTTTTTTTTTTTACTATGAACAGTTATCATCTTGCTCTGCAGGTAAGATTATTCTGTTCTGTGCTGTGCTTTCTGAATTTGTAGGGGCAGAGCAGTTTCTAGAGGATCTTCCTCAGCTTAAATTGTTGCAAGCTTTGCTCTAGTAGGGAAAAAATTGTTAATCAAAAGTCATTCAGTTCAAAAGCATTGTAATTTAAACGTGTAGTTTGAAATTACTGGCAAATGACTGGAGTCATTTTTAGGTCAGAACTAGGATTACGATGTTGTGATAAAATAAACATTGTTACATTATTCTTTATATTGCAGTTGTGCCTAACAGCCCCATTGCAGCTACGCATTGTACAAAAAGAAAAAAGTGCTCCATGCTCCAAAAAGCTTACAATATAAACAGAAAAACTAACTTTATAAGAATACTGTATTAATTGTATGGGCAGTGTAAATTTCATGATACTCTTAAATATTATTATTAAATATTAATTTTCTTACTTTTAAGTGCTTGTTTTTGTAAATGATGTGATTTGTACATACAGATCACTTAATTGGTTTTGTAATATAAGAAGGCACATGATGTAATGTCAACAGGATGCAACTTATATACATTATAGAGCTTTTTGTATGTTCAAGCTTATCCTCCAGTGACAGAGTTAATGCTTCCTAATAGACATACAATGTATAGAGAGACTACTGTGATAGACACTTGGTAAATTGCTAGACAGACTGGTGGCCATGCTCAGAATGGTACTCAAATAACAACCCATGAAACAAGCAATGTGAAGGAAAATTTGAGGGAAAACTATTGGGCTTAGAGAGGAAGGCAGGGAGCAGGCCCTCCAATGTGGAGGGAGGGGCAGCTGTCCTGAGGCCCAGGAATTCAAAGAGGCCTGGGGGTCCAGACGCTGCTGCTTCCACAGTAACAGTGGCAATGGGCAGAGCCCTGGGCCTTTTAAATCTCTGCCAGGGAGCCTCACTGCACAGTCTGAGCAGAGCAAAGGACTGGCGGGGGCAGGAGGTGTACCACACTCCAGGCAGGGCTGAGGGCTGGCTGCCCTCAGCCCCCATCTCTTCCGCCCTCAACTCTACCACTACTGGGAGTGTGGAGTTGGCCTCTCCACCCCCATCTTGCCCAGGGACCCATGAAGGCTGTCAGCTCCACGGGCAGGGAGCAATTTGGTTTAGAAATAAAGAAGCATCATAGCAGTTCCATCCTTCAAAGAGCTGCTGGAATTATAGAAT
This sequence comes from Rafetus swinhoei, assembly GCA_019425775.1. Classification (NCBI taxonomy): domain Eukaryota; kingdom Metazoa; phylum Chordata; order Testudines; family Trionychidae; genus Rafetus; species Rafetus swinhoei. Next base: position 178,641,801 of record CM033437.1, on the reverse strand, counting down.
TCTAGAAAAAAATGCTACAAATTATGCCATATTTTATACATTTTGGGGTCACATTCCTCTCCTCAGACTCAAAACATTAGTTGATATAAGAAGTTACGCTATTCTTTTTAGTAGTACTTCAATAATGTAGCTGCAAAGATGCAATTAATCAAAATGTAGACACCCACTTCCCTTCAGAAGAAAGGCAAAATTGAAAATGCATGAATCAGAAGGAAAGGAGAACAAAACCTAGCCCTACTCTTGTGGCACAACTGCGTGGCTGTCTGTTTCTCACTGACGGTGGATCGGTGGTTGTTAGAGTTTTCAGGGCTATTCTAAATGGTTCAAGAAAATTTAACTGCTTGAAACACAGAGCATAATAAAGGAGAATAGTTGATTATTCAAATCAGGGAGGAAATACTTCTTTGTTGCATAGAAATTATGAAGCAAATCATTCCCTTTTATTTTAGCTGTAGAATCCTTTATAAGAAAGTTGCTATAATAATCACCCTTGAAGCACTGATATGGATCTATTATAAATTGCAGTTTGCTGGACAGTTTCTGCAGGATACTCTAATTATTTCTACTGAGAGGTAAAAAGAAGCAGAAAACCCACTCAGCTGGTCAAAAATCTGTCAGAAGATAACTCAAATTCAGCAGCAATATCTTTTCATTCTACAAAGCAGCAAAAGCCTATCTGTGTCAACACTAAATAATCTAGGCTCCAAGCATAGGCAACTCATGATAGTACCTAGGAGGTGCCCAGCCCTTCTGCATCTCTGCCAAAATTTTGATTGATAAACAAGGTGCTCCCTCATGCACCCTCCATGTTCCTCTAGGTGGCCCTCCCTATACTTCCTCTCCTTGCAGGTACCAAATGTGAAAGTATGGCCCCACTAAAATCAGATATAGTTTTGCCATTGACTTTAATAAGACTAGAATTTTACCCCATAATTTTTGGAATGCACGTCCTGTGTGATGTTGCAAATAGTCTATGTGAAAGCCTGTGAGCATAGCAATATCCATCAACAAACTTCTGGGAAAATACTAACAAATCATTGCTGAATCTGTTATGACAGTTTTGAGATGCTTGTCTTCTAAAATCTAAAATAACACTAAACAACCAACATAAAAATGTGCAAAACCTGGCATTGTATTGGCCCAGTGAACAGTGCCATCGTGAAAGATACACTGGCCCCCTTATAAAATACATGAGGGAAATGATTCACATTTATCAAATCTATCTATACAAAATGTATTTTCATTATAATAAACCAGGGGTTTATATGTGGCATTTGTCGTTTTCAAACTATTTAGTTAGCAGAAAAGACTTAAATAGGGGCAGTTGAATTGAATCATGTCAAACACAATAAGACTGCTAGTAATGCTTTAGCCTAATTACTAATAGAATTATGCTGTTAGGTGAAAAAGACCTCATAAAGCCCTTCTGGTGTGCAAGGTTAAATTCTTAAATTAGTAGAATCTGACCCCCATCTCAATATCATAGTGCCAAACCAATTGATTTTATATCACCATCGATTATTACAACAATACATGACTTCATCCATTTGAGTTATGGGGGGCGGGAAGCAATCAGAGGGTCATGGACGAAACATCCATCAGAGAACCATTTAGAGTAAATGGACATTGGATTTTTTAAAAACTTGTGTTTGTATCCAAGAGAATTGCTGTTAGCAGCTGTTGATTGTAGATTGCAGAAATAATCTTACTTTGGCTCTAATTACAAATGTAAAAGGAAACAACAAAATGAACTGCGAGAACTAAAAAAACCCCCAACAATCCTATTCTACATTGTTTCCATTGCTGTGGGAATGTTAGTAATTTATCTGTCTTTATTAGATTTAAAAGTACCAGCTTTGGAGTCAGTTCTTAACCAAACTATTGCAATTGAATTACCCCACAATTTGCAAATGGATCTAGTTCAAAAAATTATGGTTGCCCCCATCTGTACGTAGAAGGGCCCAAAACGGCACAAAATTAGGCCTGGTCAATACATAGTTTTTGGAGTGTGATTTCTGCTACAATAGATATAATGTTATAACCCCTAGTTTGGATACAATTATATAAATAAAAAGTGCCTTTTGTCATTTCCTTGGAGCCAATATGAAAGCATTACAAATTCAAAAATAAATAATGTTATTCATAGAGTAGTCTGTTTGATGCAATCTTAGATCCCAAAAGCAATCATCATTTTGGAAGGTTTGGAAAAGTAGTCAATCCTTACCCATTTTTTTGTAGCTTAAGATAATCTCTCAAAATAAATGTTATTGAAATTATTTTTGTTTATATTTTGAATCTGTGCATTGAATTCAACTCTTAGAAAGAGACAGCAGTAGCAAAAACTGCCATTTGCCTGACAGCAGTTGCTGCAGCAGCATTCCTGTAATCATAGCATGCTCCTAGGGCAAAATGAGCTCTCACTCCAAGAAGCAAATCTTATAAACCTGAAGTTGAGGCTGAGCATGCACACAAAAACAACTTTTTCCAATAAAAGCATTTTAATAGTTCAGGGAGTCTTATTTCCAGGAAGACAATAAAGTGTCTCCCCCTCTTTCTGTTGCTTTCAAATGCTTTGGTTACAAAGTAAAAAACTGACTCAGCACAATCAAGTTTTCTTTTGAACGTATTAAGAATGTTTTTTATGGCTTTGTGCCTTTGAACGATGGCTTTTAGAAAAGTGTTATTCCTTCTTTTTTCCATAAAAAATCTTTAATTTTAATATTGTAGCAACTAAGAATAGATAGACTTCCGCTGACATAAATCAGCCTAGTTCCACTGAAGTCAATGAGCCATGCTGATTTCCACCAGACTATGATCTGGCCCTGTAATTGCATGATGCTTCAATGGATAAGACATGTCTCTGTCACACGGATTTGGGTTCTGGCCCAACTCTGCTACAAATGCCTCCCTTCTTAAGGCCTGAAATATTACGGATGGGGAGAAACTTTACCAGGGTCAGTAAAAGAAAAACATGCTTCTCCATCTAAGAATCCAGCAGGGTAGAGAGGAAGATGCTGTCAAGCAAACTGTTGGTGCCTCCTGGTGGCATGTGTCCAATTCAACTTTTTGTTCAACAGGGAGTCTGGAGCCTTGATAAACTAGAACCAGAAGAGAATGAGAAGGAAACATCTCTGTGAGAGAAGTGATCCTCTCTCTGCCCAGCTGTTGTAGTCCATGGTAGCAACCCCTTCATATGGCTGCACTCTAGGTAGGAGCCCCACCTAGCATTGCAGGGGTAGAGAAACCACGGCCTCTCACTCCATTGGGTTACGATCCGATGACCCTCTTGAGCACCATAATACAGGAGTCCACCACCTGCAGTCTAACTAGCACTCTCTCATGAGCCTGTTCTACTTCTCTACCCCACCTCTTGGGGGTACACTATGGCTGGTAGTTGCCCTTGGCAACCAGGTATATGGGTCTCCGCAATGTATGGAGGGCAGCATTAATCCCTTCTTGGCATAGTTTCTTTGAAGCAGTGAGTACAGGTTTGCTTCTCTCCATCTGCCACCCTGCTGTGCAGAAGACAGTTCCTTTTAAATCCTTCTTCCAACTGAAATATGCCCAGCAGGCCTGTTGGGGCAGAGCTTTCCAGGGCAAGAGTTGTCCCTGCATTCCCCAGGGTGTGATTTTTCCACCTCATCACAATCTCCTAAAGAAGCAAGGGAAAGGAGTGGGGGCTGCTTATGTCTCATACAGCAAGGAGACAATCCTCTTTTCCTAGGCTGCCAGCTCTCTCAAACTGGACACCATTTGTGGCAATGCATCTGGTCTGTCCAATCTGACCGAGGTTGTAAACCAACCTCTTCCCATCCACCTCCCCCTCACGCGAAGGAGGGTGGTCCCACAAACAGTGCTGGAACTATGTGAAGCAGAGACATGAGAAGCTGACAGCAGACCTCCCCATGAAAAGATTAGAAAGGAAGAGTGATTTGCACTGGAGCATTATTGCTGGACAGGTCCCAGATTGTCTGGGGTTGGGCACTACAAGCTTTTTTCCCTTCTTGGACAGTAGTGCTCCTTTTGGGTTGCTCCTGATACTTTCCTGGTTCGAGAAACTCAACTCTGGAATCTTTGGTAACTATTTAAATAATAGTTTTAATTCTGGAAGGGCAACCAGAGACACTAGAGCAGAGTCATAATGGGGCAATCTGGACAGCAGATAACGCCAACACATAGACAGCATCTTGCAGTTATATTCACTAATAACGGAACTATATTAACCAGTCTCATTGAACATTTAACCAGTCACAGTTAACATTTAAATGCATTATCACAGACATAACTAATAATATGGCAGGTTAACAAAATGCCTTTTGAATACTTGATGACCATATATGGCATTTCAACCTACTCAGTGTAGTCTCTCATAACTGCAACACTGTTGCCTATGAAGTCCTTTTTGTGCGTGCTCCAGCCCATAAAGGCCATTAGGTGGGCAGCTTGACTGACAGCTTTATCTTGCACCCATCTTCTATTTTCCTCCTAGCCATGTCTCAAATGGCAGGAGAGCCTACATCCTGGATAACTTCCTATGCCACATGGGGCAAGTCACTTTACCAGTCTATGTCTCAGTTAATCCACTAGAAAAATAGAAATTATATTTGCCTACCTCTCAAGCTGGGGAGTTATTTCACTATGTCAGGGTTAACCTTATTAAGGGGAACAAAATTTTGGACCAAGTCCTGCTCATAATTATCTTTGACAGAGTTTTAGCCAACAATGTAGTTGCTCTACATCTTTCCACAGTTTTGCCTTCAATGAAGAAAAATAATGAGTTTGTTACTGGCATATGTAGCTGGATACAGAGCCAATTTTATGAGGCTCTGAAACATTTGTGTGGGCTTCTACACCATGGGAACCAGGAAATATCTTTAATTGACTTCATCCTATAGCGATCTGCAATAGTTCAAGCTCATCTACTGTATTAAATATAGTATTTCAGTTCGTATTTTGTCCACCTTTGGCCTGTCTGTAGTATAAAAAGGAAATGAATTCAACATGATAAGGCAGAGGTGAGCAAATACCAGCCCACAACCCAGATCCAGTCTGCCAAGATTAGCTCCTGGTGGGCCCCCTCACCACTGTATTTACCTGCGCCTCCACAGGCACTGGGGATCACAGTTCGCCTTGGCCACAGATCGGTCGTTCCTGGCCAATGGGCGCTGCAATCACCCGAGCCTATTGAGGTGCACGTAAATATAGTAGCAGTAGCCCACCAGGAGCTAACCCTAGTGAACCACAGCTGTTTTATTGCCCACCCCTGTGGTAAGGGATCTTCAATAGGAGAAAGGCACCATAACTAAATAGAAGAAAAATGTCTAAACCAAAAAAGTGATGTTTCTATAAGGTTTACCAATCTTTCTCCTAAGATAACAAAAAAATCTTAAACTATACATTCAAAGACGTTTCAGCTACTTTTATTTCATTAGATGCACTATAACATTATTAGCACACTTTAGAAAATTGAATAATACGTTGAAATAGAGCAATAAGATTATTGGTTTTTCCTTTATTGCAACTTTATATGATTTCTGCAACTTCCCTTATTATAGACTCTAAAGAAACACTGCAAAAAGGTTAACCCTGGAAAATGTAACACAAAAGTAAAAATTCCAATTGCAACAGGAAGTTAGGGAATAGGATTCAAGAGAGCCACACATACCAGAATACTTCATATGTGACTGATAAAGAGAATACATCATTAAGCTGTTTTGAAAAAAGTATTATAGTAACAGGTGAATATATACTCCAGAAAGTCTAAGGGTATGTCTACACAGCAACATTATTTTGAAATAACTTAGTCTGTGTCTACACAGCAGGCAGTTATTCTGAAATAATGTTAAAATACTGTCAAGCTGGAGGACTTCTTACTCCAACTCCTGTAACCCTCATTGAACAAGGAGTAAGAGAAGTTGGAGAAAGAGTGCTCTATTTCAAAATAAGTTCCGTGTAGACGCTCCCCATTTTGAAATAAGCTATTTCAAAATCAGCTATGTAATTGATATAGCTCAATTTGCATAGCTTATTTCGAGTTTAATTCCTGCTGTGTAGACGCACCCTTACGTCATTTATGTATGGCAAACAATGCCAGTGTAAATAACCAAATTCTATGAATACAGAAAAAAATAACATCCTAATCCATACATTTTTCTTATAGCTTTGATGTATTTGACTGCACCCACATTATGTTATCATTGTGGAAGAAGCTTTTAACTTAACATTACATGGAATTATTAACAGTTTGGAACATTATTTTTCTTCATTACATAGGCTATATCCCTTCTTACTTACCTAACCAACCACAAATTAAAAACAGCTGTCATGTTCAGAAGCAGAGAAAGTTGATATTTAATACTGTAACCTTCACATTTGTCAGATACCTTTTTCATCATAAAAACAAAAAATAAGATATTCAGATGCTCAGAGCTGAATTCAGCTAAGTTTAATTTTAAAAACAAAAGTAAAACAAACACACCTATGGAAAGAGGCAAACACATTTCAGAATAGCACTCTATTTTGAAATACGCTAAAAAAAGCTACACAATTTGCGTAGCTCAAATTGCATAGCTTATTTCGAGCTACGGGTGCAGTGTAGATACACCTTCAGGGTCTACACTGCACCTGTAGCTCAAAATAAGCTATGCAATTTGAGCTACACACATTTCATAGCTTATTTCAAGTGGATTTTGCAATAGCTGATTTTGAAATGTGGGGAGTTGGGTCTTGACCAGGGAAGGTGCAGGACTGGTTCCCAGGGAAGTACTGTAGAGAAAGCTGTGCTGGGCAGGTTGAGGGGAGCTGGAGAGAATGAGGCCCCAGCTGGATACCTACCTGCTGCAGGCCTTGATGCAAGGGTCAGGAAAATGCAGAAGTCAAAGGGGAAGTGGTCCAGGGAACAGGAGACAGTAGAAGGGGGGAGAAAGAGGGCAGAACAAAGCTGCTGACAGAGAGTTCCAGGGCCAGAATCCAGAGTAATGGATGGGCCTGGGTCCCTCTCTTTCCTCTTGCATTACACCTTACTACACTGAGGAGTGGCCTTTAGAAACTGTGGTTTGCCCCTGAGGTGAGGAGCTAGACAGAGGTTGTAGTTGGCCATGGTGGCCAGTGCAAGACAGAGGACTGCTAGTACCCCGGAAGGGGGGTGAGAGACTAGTGTGGTGGGCACAGTCAGAGGGCAGTGTCCTGAGGATAGTGTCCCAAAAAAGATGCCATGATCCAGGAAGGAATGCAGGTCCAAAACAGCATGGAGAGAGTGTGGAGCAATGACGGGTGAGACGTTAGCCAGGAAGGAGAGCCCTAATTAGGACAGAGCTAATTCCCAGTGTGACTAGCAGGAGGTGCCTTGGTGGTGAGTCAGAACCCATTAAACACCAAACAAGAATGGCAATGTTATAGGTCCACCTTGGACTGGCTCATCATTTTCAGATTACTTACAAAGTGGATATGCATGAACAAGACCTCACCAAGCCAGATTTTGGCTCATGATGTGCCCATTTTGCCCTCCTTCCGAAACACAGAGGATCTGTGCAGCTAGGTGTTCCTTTTGGTGTACAATGACCATTACAGAGTATACCAGGACCAAGCTGCCCCACCTGAAACAGGCTAGAGTGGACCATTTCTAGATGCATAATTTAAAGTAGCTGGAGGCTGCTATTATTTACACTGAGGGATAAAACAACCCCAGGGAAGTGACAAAAAGGTACAACAACCACCGTGGGGCCCACTCACCTATGCTGAGTCAATCTCTGATGTAGCAGAGCACCCCCAAACATAATAACTATGTCTATTAAAGTTGTCTTGCAAACTTTACTTCATTGAAAGCCTCAGCAAAAGGTCAAACATGGTGAATGGGTTGCGATTAAAACATCCCTCTCTTCTTGTCTTTTCACTGGGTTGGCGACCTCACTCACCTGTGTCCAGATGATCCTTAGGGCTAGACTGTGACTTTATATTTTGCCCAGGGCAGTGGGCAAAGCTTAACTGCACCACCCAAGGAACAAACTAGAGAACAAATTATGATTCAGAAAGTCATCATTCCTCCCCTGCTGCCCTCACCACACTTGTACCTAGCCAACTACTCCAGCCAGAAAATGAATGGAAGGAGGGCAAGCTAGTGCTCTTTACCCTTCTCCATCTCCCCACCCATTGGCTTGTCCTAGCAAGCATCATGGAGGAGGCTACTCCTGCGCTCCATATAAGAGCCTCCTCCTCCTCCGCCGCCATTTCAGTTTGAAGCCTGTGCTATACAACCATAAACTCAGTATATTTTTCCAGGAAAAAAAGTAGAAACATTTCCTGCAAAACACCGGTTAGTGTAAGTTTGTTTGTTGCCCAGAGATTTTCTTCCTTTCCTTAGTTATCAGTTTCTTTTAAATAGGAATACAGAGTAGTAGATTCCCTAGCCCTTATCCTTCCCCCTTTTGAGCACCTGTATATCTAGCACATAGTGTTTCCCACAGACTAGCGTAGGGACTTTTTATGGTAGTTCTTAATAAAATCGTGGCCTCGCTTTTTGAAAGTACCATTTAGTGATTTACTGTAGAGGGATGGAGAATACATTGCCGCTTGTGGTGACTCATGCTTACATTGGGAATGGTTCAGACGTACAGTGAGGCAGCGCTATCATACTAACCTTCCCATCATTTGGTAGCAGAATCTGAACAGGGGCTTTCTTCAAGTCTGCATGAGCCCTGACACCTCACAGTCATATATCTGTCAAATACACCCCAGCACTTCCATCCCCCCACATTCATATATTCTTTTTTGCCCAATCTCTCTTATCCCTCATCCTGAGATCAGCCACTCAGTTAAGTAAGGTACTTATTCAACCTCCTTCCCTCTCCTATCATTCGTAATTCCCTCCTCCCTTACCACCGGCAAGACCGTCATTCCTCTGACACATCCTAGAGCTCTCTTTAATCTGCCATTCTCATTCCCCTTTCTCAAGAAAAAAAACTCTCTTCCTTAGGCCTTGTCAGTTTCTCTAACTTTTTCTTTCACAGCGAAGGACTTGACAAAGTAGCCTTCTCTCCTTTCTCCAATAACTTTTCAGCAATCTCCTTCACTGCTTTTAATCAGGGTTTCTCTCTTGACCACAGGAGGGACACCTTTTTTCCTCCAATTAGTTAATGGCTTCGTTCTTTCTGCTGCTTTTTTCCTTCTCTCACCTCCATCTCCTTGACCTCAGAGCAGCTGGAACTCTGAAATTAAATTAGACAAGATCACATGATTCTCTTAGCTAAATCAAAGCCTTTGCAGGGGGTTTGATATTTGGCTCCAAAAATATTCCGGAATTTATGTGATTCTCATTCTGGTACAAAAATGCATACCACGATTGAATAGTTTGGGTGCGTGTCTCTTTTTAATATAAGTAAAAGCTAAATATGAGCATAATACAAACTGGGAGAACACAGCAAAGACAGCCAATCTGACAAATTTGGTAACATGAGCATGCTGTATACTACATGTAAGCCTTCTTATATGCAAAATGGTACACATTCAGCACCATCTTCTGGAGGGACGTACAGGGGGAGCACCTGATGCAAGGCCTGAGTGTGCTAAAGCTGTAGGGAAACAGCCAGTGACAGGAAAAGGCAGCAGGTCCACACCCCCTTGCCAATGATGAGTGGCCATTTCAGACTGCAGTTTGCCCCTAAGGTAAAGGGCTAGATGAAGACTGGCAGTAGGTCACTGTGGCAAGGTGGGTATAGGAGAATTGAGGGTTCCCTGGGATTGGAGGACCCCAGAGTGCAGAGGCACTGACCTAGGACAATCTGAGGAGGAAAGGGCACTGCGGCCAGAAAGGGACACAGAGCTGACCCAGCAGAAGATCTGCACCAGAGGCTGGGACACCGACCAGCCGAGGTCATTCTGAGGCAGGAGTGCTAATTCCTGGGGTGACCAGTGGGAGGTGCTATGGGGGTGTGTTCACCCTGTGACACTCAACAACAACCAATCCTTAGTGAACTAGCATTAGACAAATCTCGGGGGGGGGTGCTGTGTTAGTCTGTAACTGTAAAGACAACAATCAGTCCTGTGGTACAGTAGAGACTAAAATGTATTAGTTAAATATATTAGGTTGTGGGTAAAACGAAAAAAAAATTAGATAATTTGGCGTGAAAGTTGCAGAATTCAGGATGTATATATAACAGAAAAATAAGTTACCTGTCAATTGTGAGACCAGTGCTAATTAAGTCAGGGTCTATGTGTCTCCATATTTAATATGGCAATATAAATATCAAAGGTGGGGGCAATTGCCTTTGTAATGCATTAACCAGTTAAAATCTTTATTCAAGCCCAAACTTGTAAACAAACTCCAGTTCATCGTCTCTAATCAGGTGACCAAATTCTTTTGTTGAAGGATAACCTTTAGGGAAACACTTTAATCTTCCTGAACATTCAATAATGGATTTAAAAGTAGTCATCCTTCAATCCCTTAAAACAAACATGCAGAAAAGTAAGCCTGTGCTATTCTTGATACAACCAAACTGGCTGTTATGTGCAAATACTGTTTCTTCTTGACAATAAGATTCTGGCAGTTGCTGGCATTATAAGGACAACTGATGCCACGTGTATTCCTAATGACAACTTCTCTGTCCTTTCTTGCCACTGCTGTCCCTGCTGTTGAACTAGCAAGAGAAATTGGTTACTTTCCTACCTCGTACTAGTACTACTTTATTCAATACTATTTCCTTTGACCTTGACATTTTGACATCTGACACCAGGTCAAATATAGGTTCTCTAAGTTTTTTCTAACTGCTCAGGCAACAATGTATCCCACCAACACCAATCAAAACAAATACATCAGCTAGGTCTATTGGTACAGCTGCCAGACCACACAAAACAAAAAAAAGGAACATTTTCTCTGACTAGATAATCTGTTTTATCTATTTTCTGAATATATATGTATCAAAGGGACCACTTGTGTAATTGGTTTACATTATGCAGGAGTCAAATATGATATTTTGAAAGCCACCTGTGTCAAGTTATTGGTAGGAAATCAGTGGAGATGAAAACAAAGGTTCAGATTCTTATTTGCACTAAATCCCCCTTTTACGTTGCTTGGGCAGAATAAAATGATTTTAAGTGGGTGTAAATGCAAGAGCAATGTAAAGGGGACTTAAGGTAAATGGCCCACAAGCAATTTGGCAACCTCTGGTTTAAAGAATCACTTGAAAAAAAAGTAAGAAGATGTGCTTCCTCTGAAATACTGTTCCAGTGATTCTCTTGTTTGAAGTTTAGTGGACGAGGGAAAAGATAAGGAAACTCAAATATTAAAAACTACAGGAGCCTAAACTATACACAAAGGAGTCTAATTTTAAAATTATTTTCCTAATCGCATCAAACTAATTCTTTTATGTTGACCAGATTATGGATCAAGAGATATCAGGGGATAGGAGCCAACAGGACTCCAAAATAAATGTATTCCTTCAATTCTATTAATTTCCAAATATTAAATGACAATTGGTTTCAAATTATGTATATCAGATTTATCCACAAGTACTGCATAACCAGAGATTTGCACATATACAAAAGAGTATGCCTCTACTATATTAAGATTCTTAGCTATAATCTCTGTCACCAACCTATTCATATCTGTTATCCATTTTTTCTATCTCCTTGCTTCAGCTAGTAGTTTGCCATTTTGCTAAAATGCAAAATACGTGCTTTGAATCAAGCAACTTCCATGAATAGTTATACTGGGACCTTCCATAGCACTGTATTCTAAGTAAAGTTACCTCATAGGGTACGTCTAGACTACATGACTCCGTCGACAGAGCCATGTAAAGTAGTTTACTCGGCATAGTCAATGAAGCAGGGATTTAAATAATCCCCGCTTCATTGACTATGCCGAGTAAACTACTTTACATGGCTCCGTCGACGGAGCCATGTAGTCTAAACATACCCATAGTGTTTCAGAGATGAAAGATGTTTTGGTCAAATCAGATATGTAGACTATTTATTGTTTTATGTTTTCTCTCCAGTGGCTTCCCCCTAAATAAATATTTTGTGCTTTATGAAAACTGTCTGGTCACCCACATACTTTAGAGTCAGCAAACTGCAGACATTGAACTAAGGTCAGATCTTCTAGGATAAATGCAGTGTAAACCTGAACTCTGTCTGAAGGGAGAGGACATGTCCCTGCCAAGAATGATGGGACAACTGGGGGCCTAAGACTTCAGGCATGCCCTTCAACAGGCTATGGGGGAAACAGAAGTGCAGTTAATTATACTGTTGACACCCTTTATACATAATAATGTCAGTTTAATGCACATAAAGGTATGTCAACACAGAAATGTAATCCTGGAGTCAGAACTAAGGCAAAAGCTTAAATCTTCTTTCCATCTACACACAACCTGCCATCATTTGGCAGTGTGACTGCAGCTCAGGTTCAGGCCCCTAGACTTGGGCCTGAGAGTCTGCCAATGCTATCCCACAACCTCATTGAACAGTGTATTTTGTCATTTCTATCCCAAGTGCAGCCAATCGATTCCCAGGAAATGAAAACAACTCCTCTGGTTCAATGCAGGTGCTCTGCATTTATACCTTCCATTTTGTTTTGACTACTGAGCCACATGCAGAGTGAACCTTCTCCTGCATTTGTAATGGCCACTGTGATGGGGCATGGGCTGCAGCGGCCGCAGCATCTCCTGAGCGCCGCACTCGCCAGCAGCCGGAGGACGCGCTAGCCGGTGAAAGCGCGTCTTCCTGGCGGCCATGTGCAGCGTGCTCCAGCCGCGCCCCCGGAGTTAGCGTGAGAGACGCGGGCCAGGGCTGGAAGACGAGAAGCGGTGGGGGCGGGGCCGGAGGACGCTGGACGCAGCGTGGCCCGGAGTGGGCAACTTAAAACGGGGCCACGCTGTGTAGAGAGGGCAGCAAGCCAGGGAGCTGAGAACTGAGGAGCTCTGTACTGAGGAGATGGAGCCGGCTGGGAGAGCAACCAGCAGGAACGCCGAGGCAGAGCGGAGCCCGTGGCGGAGGGAAGAAAGAGTTCCAGGACAAGGTAGAGGAGCCAATAGCTACCAGTGAGCAGGTGAGTTATAGGACACTCCCCCACCAACTGGGCAGGGAGGCTTCCTCTCTGCCCTTAGGGTCCTGGGTCGGGACCTGGAGTGAGGGAGGGCCCAGGTCCCCCTTACTCTCTGCCGGCGTGTTGAATCATTGCGGAGGACATACAGAACTGTGATCAGGCGTAGTGGACTCAAAACTTAATCAGGGAGGCCCCGAGACTGGGGTAGACTTTGGAAGGTGGTGGTAGGGAGAAAGAGTACTGGGGCAAAAGGGGTCGGGGAGGGTGAACAGGAAAACATGCACAACAATCGACCCCGATGATGATGTGTAAATCTGAGGGGAGCCTGTGGAGTGACTGGGAGGTTACAATGTGAAGGGTGGGGGGGGCTTACAGCAAAGCCTGAGACTCACGACGTAACAAATGGCGGAGAATGTGGGTAGGTGAACCCTAGCCCTTGAGTTTAGGGCCGCAAAAAAAAAAAAAAAAAAAAATGGGGAGAGAGAGAGAGAGAGAGAGAGAGGGTAGAAGGATGGACCCTAATAAGGTATTCAAGTGGCTGGCTGAGCATCAGTGTCAGCAGCAGCAACAACAACAGCACCAGCTTCTACAGCAACTGGCGGCCCAGCAACAAGAGCAGCAAAGACAGTTATTATTAGAGAGCTGGCCGACCAACACCAATCCCAGCAGGAGCAGTGGCTCCAGCAGGGAGGGGCTCTAGGATGGACTACTGGGGGGGTTGGAAGAAGGGCCTGCCGGGGTGCCCCAGTTACCAATACGCATTTCCAAAATGGGGCCTCAGGATGACCCTGAGGCATATCTCATGACGTTCGAAAGGGTAGCCACGGGAGCACGGTGGCCTGATGAGCACTGGGCCACTCTCCTCGCCCCGTATTTGTCCAGAGCAGCCCAACTAGCCTACCATAGTCTAGCTCCCAGGGATGCGCTGAATTACCATAAAATAAAAGAAGCCATCCTAGATCAAGTCGGAGTCACACCCGAGACATACAGAAGTTTCGCCAAGAACGTTATCCGGTGGGCCTTCGCCCTGGGCAGTGGCCCAACTGCTTAAGGAAGCCTGTTGGAGGTGGTTGGAGCCTGAATGCCGGTCCAGCGCCCAACTTGGACATTATAGTGTTAGAACAGTTCCTTCAGATTTTGCCAGGAGAGGCACAAAAGTGGGTGTGCCAGCGGCAGCCCACGGCCCTAACTAAGGCCGTCACATTGATGGAAGATTACTTGGCGGCCAAAGGGCCAGGAGAGGGAACCAAGGCAACACATATAGGACGGGGAGACCATCGGAGATTGGGGCAGGTCCGGACCCCACGGGGCAGCCAGGGCCGAGGTATGAGCTGAGTTTCGACATTGACAGAGGATAAGAAGCCGGCGGGGCAGAAGGGCCAGTCGATGAGATCAGCAAGGGGGAAAGAGGAGTAAGGCGGGAGGAGATGGGACATCCCATGGGGTGGGGGAGGACCCTCACAGGGTACTTGTTACGAGTGCGGCCAGGAGGGGCACTTTCGGCGGGACTGCCCTTATATGGACTATTCCTTCAGACAGGTAGTAGACTTGACCCATAGAGCCTGACCCTGGGGCACAGAGAAGCTGCTCATCCAAGTAAGGGTGGAAGGAACAGCGGTATGGGCCTTGCTGGACTCAGGATGTGGGCAGACAATGGTAAGGGCGGCCTTAGTCCCCCAAGTGGAGGGGGTAGGGACCCCTATTTGGATGAAGTGCATCCATGGTGACGTACGACTGTACCCCACAGCTTGGGTGTGGATCGCTGACAGTCAGGAAGAGGTGATTTGTCAGGTTGCAATAGCACAGAAGATGGAGTACCCAGTATTGTTGGGCCATGACTGGCCCGGGTTCCAACGTTCGTTGGAGGCCTAGGGTCAGAGGGCCCCTTCGGATCCTGGTAGCAGAGAGGCGAAGACTGCCCTGGCTGGCCTCAGGGTGATCCCCGAGACGGCAGCCGATTCCCAAGACCCGGCTCTGACAACGGGGGGCCGGGAACGCCTCCCCCCAGTTGACGAAGAACTGGCCCAAGGATGGGGAGGAGCAGATTTCCTTCGGGAACAAAGAGAAGACCTCACCCTGAGCCAGGCCTGGGAGCAGGCGGGGGAAGACCAGATGAACCAAGACCCAGGAGAACGGAGGAGACAGGGCTCCTATTTCGAGGTACGGGGGGACCATCTATATCGTGTAACAGAGGATGGGGGGCGTGGCCAAGTGAGGCAGTTATTGGTACCAATGCACTTTTGGAAGAGGGTGTTGGAATTGGCGCATGCCAACGCCTGCACAGGGCACCTGGGAAGGGAAAAACCCCTGCAACCGATCATGCAAAGGTTTTTTTGGCCAGGAGTACATAGGGAAGTACAGAAGTATTGTAGTTCCTGCCCCAAGGGCAAGCTTACGCAGTCCTGGAGAGAGCCAAAGGCCCCTTTAGTCCCCTTGCACGTGATTGGAGTACCCTTTGACTGGGTGGCTATGGATTTGGTAGACCCCCTGGAGAGATCGTGGGCAGGCCATCAGTATATTTTAGTATTGGTGGATTATGCCACCCAGTATCCCAAAGCGGTTCCCTTGAGAAACACCACAGCCCCTACATTAGCGGCGGAGTTGGGAAAGATTTTTGCGAGGGTGGGAATCCCATGAGAAATACTAACGGACCAAGGGATGAACGTGTCTTCCAAATTGATGGCAGAACTGTGTAAGCTATTACGTATTAAGACCTTGAGAACCTCCGTCTCCCATCCACAAACTGACGGGTTGGTAGAGTGGTTCAATCGCACGCTTAAAAGCATGCTGCACCGCTTTATAGAAGAGGACCCCCAAGATTGGATAAACTGCTGCCGGCCCTGTTATTTGCAGTGTGAGAGTTACCCCAGTCCTCAACGAGGTTTTCCCCATTTGAGCTTTTATACAGACGACAGCCAAGGGCCATCTTGAGTTTGCTCAGGGAGGAGTGGGAAGAGCAAGAGTCTCCGGTACAGGGGACGGTGCCTTATGTCCTGCACTTAAGAGAGAAATTGCGGAGGTTAGGGGATTTTGCTAAAGCTAACCTATTACAGGCCCAGGATAAGCAGGCTCGTTATTACAACCGAGAAACCAAACTTAGGGAATTTAAGCCTGGAGATAGGGTACTTCTCTTGTTACCCACTAGAAAATCTAAGGTAATGGCAAAATGGCAGGGGCCCTTTGAGATTATTCGGAGGGTAGGGTTGGTAGACTATGAGGTACGCTTAGTGGGAAAACGACTTGGCGCCCAGGTATATCATGTTAACCTATTAAAGAAATGGAACCCTCGGGAAGCCTTGTTAATAGACCCCCTACTGCAACCGGTGGACCTGGGACCCTGGGCCGGAGATATGGGGGGAAAGTATGTAGCAGAAATGGGAGAAGACCTCACGACAACCCAGGTCCCGAGACATATGACAATCATAAGCCATCACATCACTACTACACCCGGCTGTAAGGTACATGACCCGGTGCATCCTCTCCCCTGGAAGATGTGGGAAACGGTCTGGGAAGAAGTGCAGAATATGTTGCGCCTGGGAGTAATCGAGGAATCGCATAGTGACTGGCACAGTTCGATAGTGCTAGTCCCAAAATCAAATGGCGCCATGCAGTTCTGTATAGACTTTAGGAAGGATAATGCGATTTCCCGATTTGATGCCTACCCCATGCCGAGGACCGACTAACTCTTAGAAAGGTTAGGCCAGGCCCAATATATTTCCACCTTGGATTTAATGAAAGGGTACTGGCAGATCCCCTTAACGCCTGCCTCCAAGGTAAAAACTGCATTCCTCCCCCGCCCTGCTTCGGGTTATATCAGTTTAGGACCATGCCATTGGGCCTGCATGGAGCAGCGGCAACATTCCAAAGACTAATGGATCAGATACTGCGGGAACATCAACAATATGCAGCTGCATATATCAACAACATTGTCATATATAGCAAGACCTGGCCCGAACACCTCCAGCACTTACGGGAAGTCTTAGGAGAGTTGAAAGGGACAGGTTTAACAGCTAACCCGGAAAAGTGCCACATAGGGCAACGGGAAGTTACATACCTAGGTTTCACGGTAGGAAGGGGGAAATTAAAACCCCTTGTGAGCAAAGTCCAGGCCCTTCCAGAGTACCGCACTCCTACAACCAAGAAGCAGGTATGTCAGTTTTTGGGCCTGGTGGGTTACTGGGCAACTGTTGTGAATTCATATGTTCTATGTACTTTGTATAAAGCAGGATAGGTAGTCATTTCTATAAATCTGATGAATTGCAAGCAAATAAAGTCAGAAACACAATAACAGTACAACATTTATTAGTTAAATTAGTGCAATATGTTTGGTAGAACTGGTGATAATTGTCTCGGAAAAAGTATTTTTATACTAGAGCAAGATGCACACTGATTAAGGTTAAGATTTAGTTGTAACCCTTCTGCTAGGCCGAGTTAATAGCAGCAAGGGCCGGGTTCAGTACCTAGGGGTCCCCTCCCAACAACGTAATGCAACACCGGCTCGAGCCCCCACCCAGTGACCTGGGAAATCTTACACACACCCCTGGGCACCTCAAAGAAGCAATTCTTCCCCTCTTGCAAGCACAGAGCCTTGGTATAGCAGCAAATCATTAATAACATGAGGTAACTGACATCAGCATTAAATTGGGAAAACACCACAACTAGGATTCATAGACCAAACCATGAGCAAAGACCCACCCCCAGCCAAGAATCACCCAAAGTCCCCAAGAGTCCAACACCCCAAGAGTCTCTTGAGTCCAGCAGCCCAAAAATCACCCAAAGTCTGACACCCCAAAAGTCTCTGTCCCAGGTCAGTGCCGCCCCAGGGTTCAAAAGTTTACCTGCAGGGTTTTTACCTCCCAGTCTGGGTGGAACGGAGGGGGGCCGGGGGTTGATACACCTTAAGTGGTCCGCTGACGGCCCCGCCTCTCTGTAGGGTTCCGCTGCCACCTTTAACGCGAGTCACTCCGCCATACTTCACCTGCTGTCCCGCGAACTGCCAGCTGCTCTAGCTGTCCCGCGAACTGCCCTTCTCCGCCTCTCCGTCTCGTTCCACTTCACTGGCCGCCCGCTGGTAGTTCCCGCAGCTGCTCCACTGGCTGCCTGCCGCCGCTTCTACCAGCTGCCTGCCGGTCGTTCCCACCAGCTGCTCTGCAGTCCACCTGATGCTGCTCCTACCGGCCGCCCGCCGGTTGTTCCTGCCAGCTGCTCCACTGGGTCATTCCCGTAAACTGCTCTGCTAGCAGCTCAGCAATTTAGCTTCAGGCTCCCCACAGCACTCAGTGATTTCAGCTCATAGTAGATTTCAGCTCTTTAGCAATTTCAGCTCATAGTAGAGGCACCTCAGTGTTAGTGCACCATTGGCCCAAAGTGAAGTCAGCTCAGCAGCCTGTAACTAGACTCCTAATAGAATCCAAATTAGCTCTGATATTCCACAGTAGAGAGAGTGCAGTTAGTGTTTCAGGCCTCAGACAGGGGCCCCACCACCAGGTACAGATACCTGTCCCCAGCCTCTTTCTCACTTCACTGGGTTTGGAACCCATGCCCCTTGTCTAGCGAGTGCTACTTAGTTGATGGCAAATCCCTCTGTCATAAAACAGTTCCACTATTCCACTGTCCTTGATTCACATAATCAGGGTAACAACACTTTATCCCCCATGACTCATTAACAGAGAGACTGGGGATCCCACAGCGGCTAAAGTGACCATTTGGGCTGCTGTGAGCTCATACTAGGGGTGGTGGGTGTGCCTATGCAAACAAGATTAGCCCCTGAAGTCTTTTTGCACCACTCGCCACAATTCACCACCAGATGTCAGGGTAGAGTTTATCCTGACCCTGCTTACATAGTCATGGGTGGTTTTGGTACAGGGCAGGTCATGGGCTATAAATAAAAATTCACAGACCATTATCTGTCCATAACTTTTATCAAAAATACCCATGACTAAATCTCTGCCTCTGAGGTTCTGCTGTTCCTGGGAACCCTGCTCCTGCAATGGAGGTTGAAAGTCCCCTATGGCTGCTGCTTCCTGGGGACTGCACCCTAGACAGCCTCTAGCTGCCCTGGGACTGCTGCTGCTTAGGCAGTTCCCAGGGCACACCTGAGACTGATGCTTGGGCACTCCCAGAAGCCATCCTCACTGCTCAGTGGCCAGTGTGGCTGGCCTGGGGCTGCTCTAGCAGTGGCCGGTGCGGCTGGCCTCAGGGAAGACCCTGGAATAGCTGCTCAGCCACTCCCGGGGACCAGCTGCACCAGCCACTGTGGAAGTCACAGAGGTCATGGAAAGTCACAGAATCTGTGTTTTCCATGGCACCCACATGAAAAATCACAGCCTTAACACTGATTAGTTGTTTTATACATTACTATTTCTTTGACAACTCTGTGTCAGTCAGCACTAAGTGACTTTAAGAGAGCCTGAAAAATAACTTTGTTGTTTCCTTCCCCCATATGTAAAGAACTCCTCTCTGCCATGACTATACAATTGATTTTAGGTTCTGGAGAAAACTAGTAAGGGGACTCTTTGACATACTCAACTTCGATTCATTTTACAGAAAGCTGGTTAGGTCGGGGAGGGAGAACTTTAAGTTTCTTCCCCTGCCCTTCTCAACACACACAAACTTTGTGCTTCAGGGGACGTGGACCCCTCTGCTTGTGGCTATTTGCAATATTTAGAAGAGTTTTGCCTGGAATTTTAATTCAACTAATCTCCCTAGCGGCTCTCAGAACCATAGTTTGTGTGCATTTGGTGAGTTTTAGACTTCACACATTTAATTGTCAACCATCCTGTGAAGTCATTAAATATTACTACCCCATTAACTAATGTAGAACCTGGAACACACAAATTTGGGGCAAACATTTCAGTTAAGTCACTTCCTAATAGCAGCATAAATCCATTCACTTCAGTGAAGTGTTCTACATTTACACTGCTGTAACAGCCTGTAGAATTTGTCCCACTGACTTATTCCATAGACTGGGGAAATGGCAACCTCTGTGCTCCAGTTCCTCATTTATAAAATGGCTCAGGCTCATCAGATGTACATCTGAACCTGGAAGTTTGGCTCCAGATTCAATCTCTGCAAGTGTTTGGAGGGGTGCCAGTTTGGGCACATCGATGATCAGCCTGAAACAGCCTACCACATGGAGATTTATTCAAGGCTGGTCTGGCTCAGATATGATACCAATCTGGCCCCTTACCAGGTAATTATGAAAGTATGGATCATGGATCCATAGGTGGAGCCGAGTTCCATTTTGCACTCAAACCAGGAAGCCAGCCTCTTTGTAATGTATAAAGAGATACAGAACAGCTCCCTCCCCCTCCCCTCCCCCCAAAAAGTTATGCTAGATAATTAAGCACAGAATAAATTTTCTGATTTTTTTTCAAGTAAATCCATTAATTACTTTTTGAGTACCATTAAAGTGGTTCAATTAAGAAATTTACCATCTGCCTCTGTCCTCTCTTTCTCCCAAATGATCATAGTAATAGACTCTTCAAACTTCCCATATAGTTAACATTCATTAAAATGTTGGCTACCGTTGAGGAAGTTACGTTGTAACTAAGCTAAATTACTAAAGACTGGTATGTTCTAATTGTTATCCATATATAGGCTACAGGTAGGGTTCAGTCAGCAGCACAGTGGTCCTAAATATATCTATTGTGACAGCAGTCACCATCAGTCTTCTGCAACTAATTTGCATGTGACGATTCCATTCATTGTAATGAGTTAGTGGTATGAAGGAGACTGGACATGTGTCCAAAGTTCTCACTTTTTGGTTATTTTGTACAACTGTCTCTGCTCTTTAAAGGTATCACAGCTACATTCTAGCTTGGGAATCAGTGATTGCAAGGCTCCCAATGGTATTGTTGCCTCAGACCCACTGCACAATAAGGCAGGAGCTGAGTGTAGTGATATTGGAACTCAGGCACTGAGCTCCCTTTACTCCTCACATAGTTGCAGTATCTATAATACAACTTCCTAGACCAATAAGTTAATTGCAAATTAAGGGCCAGTGAGACAAATATGAAGACATATATGTTGTTAAAAATGAATATAATTTGAGGTTAAAGCCACTACAATGCCTTGAAAGGTTGTCTCTCTCAACAACGGAATTTAGTTCAACACAATTACCTCACACATCCTGTCACTCTAATCATAATATTTCAGAACAGGACAAAACTAAGTTTTGGGGGATGTTGTTTTTCTTAATTATACATGTGTACACCTTAACATGTCTGTATACTTTTTAAATATGTCCTTAACTCTAAATTTCTGAGTTCATAATGCTTGATTCTAGGATAATTACAGTATTCTTGTAATGTTGATTACCTGCAAGTTACCAATATGTATTCTGTATTTTAATGCCATTTTAATGCAGTTTTTATTTGGGAATAATATTTATCTGCCATACCGCAAAGAGAAAATCTGATATAAACATGAATATTTATAAAATATTCTGACATGGAAAGGCACTATACAAATGAGAACTGTTGTCATTTTTCTATTTGGATACTTAACTTTCACATGGTACTGGAAAGGACAGAAAAGCAATGTTGCACTACTATGCGAAGATAAATGTTAGTTCTTCTGTAATGTTAATAGGAGAAACTGGGCTGTCCTTGATTACAAAGTAGCATCCCTGTTGTTACATAAATATTCCAAGTCCTTAATTTACAAGATCTTTTGATGGGCTGTGATATCTTTGATTCATAATTGTTTACTAAAAGGCTTCAAAGTTTAGAATATCGAACTTGTGCTGGTCATAGCCCTGATTTTGCTCCTGTACAAGGTAATAACTAAACTCATATTGATTCCAGTGGTAGAGGATCAGGCCTGATGACAGCAAAAGTAAAGCACACTCATATGGAAATGTAGAGTGTTGTACTGGTTGAACCTCTCTAGTCTAGCACCCTTGGGACTTGACTAGTGCTGAAATAGAGAATTTGGTGAACTACGGGAGGTCAGTGTTGTCTAACAGCATTACTAACACTTCCAATGCTCACTGGGTTCTTAGAAGTCTTCTAGGGGTAAATTAGAGCTAAATAACAGAACAGAACACTGTCAGCCAGGACTGGTGGCTGTAAACAAACTTTATGGGACCATGGGAAACTTGGCCACACCTATGATAAGTGGACATCCAGTTAACTAAAATCATGCTGGACCATGGATGTTGCCAGTTCAGAGTGTGCCAGACTAGAGAGATTCAACCTGTATAATTTATGAAATGTTGCTTAATGTTTCTTAAGGGAAACCATATTGACTGGATCCTGAGAAGTGCTGAGTACCCACAATTCTGAATCAATGGGAATTCGGCCCTCAATACCTTTGATGATCTGGGCCTCATTACCTAGCAGCATTGGGCCAGATGGGCCTGATCCAACATCTGGAAACTATTCCATAGACTTCTGCAAGCTTTAGAGAAGGTTTTCTGCAGCAGAATCTTAAAAAGAACTTTATGAAATCACAGCAAGGAGACTAACCTTGCTATTTTTTCTAGTAGTTGTGCTGTAACCAAGTTGAAAATAAATTTGCATATCCATCTGGATAAAATATAATTCATTAACACCTTATCTAGTCGATAAAACTTGCAAATTTAAAACCTTTCTTCTTGTGACAAACTGGAATCATATTTTATCCGTAGTGTGAATTGATGTTTCCTATCCTTTGCACTAATTGTTTGGTGGGAAATGTACAATTTACACTTCAAAGACTCACCACACATTAGTAATGTACTGTGTGAAAGTCTACTATTATATCATTAAAGTCTAAAAGGCTCATTAAAATGAGATTTCTAAGAATTTAAATTTAAAACAAAGAAAGGCAGGTTTATATTTTCTTGTGGAAAGAGTCAAGTTTCATTAGGATATTATTTTGTGTGGTAATTCAGCATGCTTTTGTTTTCTAAACTTATTTGTTCTCTACTGAGCACCTATTACCAGAAGCTGTACATGAAATAATTCATTAAATAATCTTAAGCAAAATAAGCTAATTATAAAACAGGAACAATGGCTCAGCTACAACTCTCCACAGACAAGCCCTTCCTGCCCTATATTTGTACCTTATTACATGCAGTGATTTAAACATCACTCAAACAAAATCCTTCAGTCCTGGGTCATACAACATTCCTATTGACTTTCCTTGCATCAGGACTGCACTACAGAAGCCAACAATAACATGAACCAAACATGTCATACATGAAATAAATGATTATGTCTGAAACTCTAATATTGTATGAAATAGTAGTACAGACATCGTGTTTTCTTTTCAGATGCATATTCAACAGAGAAAAGAGAAAAATCTTTCCTTGATGCAAGTATTTGGAAAGCTAAAATGCTATAAAAGAACTATCCCACTTTAGGCGAACTTGATTGTTTGACTCTCAGCAGTTAAATCTTTGTCAGAACTCCAAGCCAGATTGTTGCTACATACTGCATTGAAGTCTTGTGATATACGAGCCTTGACATTAACACGCTGAATCATTATGCTAGTAGATAAATATTTCTCACAGACTACAGATCCAATGAATTTAGAGAACTGTATATCACTTGCATATCTTTCTCTGCTTGGAAGTACAAAGGAAAAAAAATAAAGCTTTGAGAATTTATGTGTACACCAGCTACCTAGCAAGACGAGGGAGGCTGAACATAAACTTCTGAAATTACCAGACAAAACTACCAGTAAGGCTATTTGCACTAAAATAGGCAATAACATTCATAGTGCAGTAACAAGTAGTGAGAGAGTGGTGATCCTTGTTACATCACTGTAACCTTACTGACTTAATTTATTTGGCTAGCTATTAAACCCATATTGTTCCTTTGTTTATAAGCATTTAATGATACTCTACTTCAATTACAACATTTAACTAACTGAGATAGTCAGTAAATAACTATCCTTCTAATCCAGTGTTGCTGAATTAATTGATATCACTTTATTTTCTGATGTGGAAATACCCCTGGGCCTGATTCCCTACCACTTAAACTAGTGTAAATGAGAAATCACTCTGCTGAAGTCCATGGAGTTACATCAGTGAAAGAGAACTGAGCCGTGGGTCATTATTTCCACTGTACAGTACATAAAATATAACTACATATTAATTGTGTGAGTTCATTATTACAAATTTATCACATACTAGCAGGATTTACCCGGCGTTGCTCAGGAAACTGGAGGAACAAAATTTAGAAAATGTAGGAAAGGAGGGGACCCTGAGCCAGGGGACCCCAGAGCCACAGACCCTGGGGGCTGATGGCTCCTGGCCCACACCTGACCCTCTGAGAGCAGCAGGACCTTCCTCCCCAGGACCGAGCAGCCAGCCCCCCAGGAGAACAGTACACAGTCATGCGGCCAGAAGCAAGGGGACTTCTCTTTGCAAGGTTGGCTCAGGGATCCACCTGCCCTGCCTTGGCAAGCAAAAGCTCAGAGTTCACATCTAACCCCAATGGCTGGAACCAGACACAGAAGAGCCCCAGTCACGGTATGAACAGCAGCCGGCTGGCTTCACAGCAGTGTAACGCATCGAGGGTTTAACCCGGCCCCTCCACCCTGCGCTGTACCAGGCACACGGATTCCTTCTGCTCAGATAAGCCCAGTGAGCTGAGCAGAAAGGCTGGCCAGCTTTGGTTTTGGTTTCTGGAGAAGGGGGTTGTTTAAGCTGTTTCACTATAAGTCCAAGTTTTTGGGAACGTATCTTGGCCTTCTAGAGAGGACGGCCTATATATCTGACCATTCCGTGTTACATCATCCTTTCAGATGTGCCTCCCCACCACCACCACCACAAAACTTTCAGCACCATATATTAGGCTTCCTCTCACTGAGAGATAGTCAGGTATCCTACACATAATCATTCTGAAAGTCAAACTTTTGTGTATTATAGCCCCTTTGTACCACTCAGGTGGCATGAACAAATTGCTTATATGTCCACAAATTCCTAGCAGATAATTCCTGTGCTGGAAGTGAAGGCTCTGCTGGGCCTCATCTCTGGGATTTGTTTGTGTTAACAAATGGACAGTAAGGGTGTGTCTACACAGCAAAGTTATTTCGGAATAACTATGCAAGCATCTACACAGCAATTCCATTCTTTTAAAATAATTTCAAAATAATGGATGGGTTAGTCCAACTTCTGTAAACCTCATTCTACAAAGAATAATGCCTATTCTGAAATAGCCATTTCAAAATAAGGCATGTGTAGACCCTTCACTTCTGCTATTTTGAAATAGCCCTTCACCAAGGTCATTCTAAATTATTCCTCCTGGGGCTCTAAATCGAAATAGCACGTCTAAATTAGGGAAGTCTGCCTTGGACTAATTTTGAGGCTTCCCTGCAGTGTAAGGGTATGTCTACACTACAGCGTTTTTTTCAAAATATCTTATTTTGAAATAACGCGTCTAGACACAGAATGCAATTCGAAATAGTATTCTGCTATTTTGAAATAGCATGTCCACACTGATTGGACCCTGAATCACATTTAATGCCGGCCAGAACTGGTTCTGGCAGGGCATCAGATCAGGAGTTACCTTGTGTGGCTGCTGCCTGAGGCTATCTGAGGCCTGTGCTTAAAGGGACACCCCCCCGGACAGCCAGTTCTCAGGTTTCCCTGATTGTTTGCCTACCTCACTGAGGGACAGCAAAGCATTTTTTTCTCTGTGTGCTCTGATTGCCCTCCCTTAGGACACCACAGCACTCTGCAGCATGGAGCCGGAGCTGCCCCTGGGAACTCTGGTGCTTCTCCTGGACGTGTTGCTGAGAGCCTGGCTGCATGTTCTGCAGGCAGTAACAGTCTCCCTGGTGTGCCCCACTGGGGGCTTGTGCCTCATTCCTCCCTCACATCCTTTCACTTACTCCTCCCTAACCCAGCGGTAGCTGGGAGGTAGCAGGGGCTGGAGCGGCAGGAGGCAGCAAGCTCTGCACCAGGGTCTGCAGGTGCTCACAGATGGCACGGCCCTGGGCAAGCTGCTCCTACTGGAGCTGCAGGTCTTCCTGCACCCAGTGGTTGAGGGTGCAGTGCAGGGCTTGCAGTGCCCCCAGGTGCTCCTGCTGGTACCCCTCCACAGCACGGGTGGGCCTGTGGAGTCCTTGGGTGTGGGAGGATGTCCCGGGTGGTGTGGTGTGCCCTGCACTCGCAGCTGGTGCAGCTGTGGAGAAACAAGAGAAGTGGTCAGTTCTCCCTGGAGACACAGTGGGTGAAGCCCAGCCCCCCTCTGCAAGGTGAGGATTACCGTGCCCTGCACCATCAGAGCTGATGTGCTTGCACAGAGGCCATGTTCGGAATGTCCTGCTATCCCTGGAAGTGGGAGCTGCCCCAGGACTGCACCCATGCCCCTGTGCTGTATATAGTGTGTGTGTGGGGATGTCCCCTGCCTCTGTGCAGAGGGGGCTTGTGGAGGGAGGGCATCCTGCTGTGTCCCACCCCGGGGTCAGGAGCGTGTCATGTCTCTTCACACACACGTGTGGCTAACAGGCGAAGGCACCTGTGTGGCAGCCAGTTGGGGCCATGTGCCCAGGGGTGGCACGGTACATGCTCGAACGTGCACAGGTTTCTGTGTGATCCGTGGTCAGCAAGGCCCACACGCGTGGTCCCTGGTCTCCCCCCGCCCATAAGGGGACAGTGATGGCACTCACATGTTGTTGCCACCCTGGATGACACCGGTGACAGGTCCACTGGGATGGCTCAGGGGTCCTGGCTGCGTGGCATGCTCTCTCCAGGCTCCTGCAGTTCCTGGCCCTCCTCCTCCTCCTCCGTGCCCTGGTCAGGGCCCTCTGCCCCAGGGTCAATGACCACCTGGGGGGCACAGACCGTCTTGCCCCCCAGGATGTGGTCCAGGGTGTCAGAATAGGGGCAGCTCTCTGGGTCTGCCCCTGTTTGTGAGCTGCCCCCTGTGGCCCTGGCATAGGCCTGCCACAGCTCCTTAATTTTCATCCAAACCTGCTCCTGGATGTGGCCTTTGGTGGCCAGGCTGGCAGCCATCCTGCCATAGATGGCCATGTTCCTCCATCTAGTGTGGAGATCATGGACGTTGGAGGCATCCCCCGCAAACCTCAATGAGGTCCATGATCTCCGCACTGGACCAGGAAGGCGCCTGCCTTCTCCGGCCCCTGGCAGACTCCTGGGAGCTGGGGGACTGGGCCCGGGGAGTGGTGGAGGGCTGGCTGGCACTGGCTGCCTGGCTCATGCTGGTGCCATTGGGTCAGGGGCAGTGAATACTGGCTCTGGGCTGGCAGGCCTGGAGCTGGCACAGACACTGTGGCCAGACTCTACTCCTTTAAGGGGTCCAAGGAGGGGGGAAGGAGAGGAGTTTTCCTGGTTGGGGCCAGAGTGGACAGCTGGGCACCCTGGGAAGGGCTGGAGGCCCCCTATTTCAAAATAGCCCCTATTCCACGTCTACACAGCGCTTATTTGAAATAGCAGTTTCGAAATAGGCACTATTCCTCATGGAATGAGGTTTACCAAGTTCGAAATAAGCCCTCCGCTATTTTGAATTAATTTCGCTAGTACAGTTATTTTGAAATAATGGCTGTTATTTTGAAATAATGGCTGTTATTTTGAAATAACTTTGCTATGTAGACATACCCTATATGTGCTATATCAAAATAAGCTCTTTCGGAATAACTATTCTGGAATAGCTTATTCCAAAATAGCTGTGCAGTTTAGACGTAGCCTAAGAGAGTGTTTTATGTCAGACACAGGAGGTAATTATCTTGCTCTACTCGCTATAGCTAGAGTACTGCATCCAATTTTGGGCACCACTCTTTAAGAAAGATGTGTACAAAGTGGAGAAAGAAGAGCAACAAAAAGAAAATGTTTAGAAAACCTGGTCTATGAGGAAAGGTTAGAAAGAATAGGCATGTTCAGTCCTAAGAAAAGAAGAGTGATGGGGGAACCTGATAATAGTCTTTCAGTATGCTTAAGGTTGCTACAGAGAGGATGGTGACCAATTGTTCTCGGCGTCCACTGAAGGTAGGACAAAAACTAACAAGTTTAATCTGGAGCAGTGGAGATTTAAGTTGGATATTGGCAAAAACAGTTCAGCAATGAAATAGGCTTCCAAGGGAGTTCGTGGAGTCCCCATCATTGACATTTTAAAAACACCTGTCAGGTATAGTCTAGGTTTTACTTGGTCCTGCCAAAATGCAGGGGGTTAGACTTGATGACTTCTCAAGGTCCTTTCCAGTCCTATATTTCTATGATTTTTTAATCTATGTCATAGCAGTGACCACAAGCCATCTGCTCCAACTTGGTTGTCCCTAGTGCAGCACACATCTCCCATTGGCTAGCTTAGGCAGCTCCCTGATTAGTGTGCTGTCTTGTGTGGATCACATTCTATGGTGTCTACCTCTTCTCATTCATCATATAGGAGCCTAAGCAACTGTCAGGGCTGTTCCACACTCTGATACTCTGAGTGGGGCTGCAAAAGACCTGAAATACCTTGCCTCTATAGGCATCTTCTTAAAAAAAGTCCCCAAGGTTACAGATTCCCTGGCCTTGGGAGACAGATAGGCTGCCACCATCAAGTGAATTAAGACAAACCCTAAAAAACAGGAAGAAACACTTGAACTTCTTCCCCAAGGGTACCCCAAGCTCTTTCACCACAAGAGAGCTTGAAAAAAGAAACAAAAACCACAGAAAATAAACTGTCTCTGATAGCTGACCTCTCAGGCTAGGCAGGCACACACATACCTTCTGTTATCTTCCTGGACACAAGAATCAAATCATCGCCTTAAAAAGGTGAATTTATTAACAAAACAAAAATGTATACTTGATAAAGCATACTTGGTTGCTAGGTGTTGCAGAGCAACTAAGAAAAGAACAGCTGGGCCGCAGCTTAGATATGGTGAATGGGGAAGAGAGGCACGTGGAATTCACACAGAGAAGTTTAACCAAACAGCAAAATAAAGAAAAATACCCTGATTGCAACTAAACATACATTTCTATATCTACTCACAATCCATACTGATCCATACTTCAAGACCCAGTCCATTCCCATGCCCAAGTTTTCTTATAGGCATGATAGTTCTGTTTGATTACTTCATCTTGCTTCTTCCAGCTGCTAACTTAGAACTCACACAGAGGAACAGCATCCAGGTATCTGTAATCAATTTAAATTTCAACAGTCTTTCCCATTGGCTTTCTGCCAACCCTCCTATCTACCTCAGTTTAACCTTTTAGTCACCCAGTGCTGGCCAGCACTCCTCCTATCCATCATAGCAACTAACTCAGCTTTATGGAGCACAGTGTTGCTTCTGTGATTCTGAGCATTGCAAGACTTAAGTCCTTTTGTGGGTCTAGGCCAGAGAGATTAAATGGCTAGCCCAAGGTCACACAGGAAATCTGTGGTAAAAGAGAGACTAGAGTCTAGGTCTCCTCAGTACTAGGTCAGTGACCTACTTACCTGACTATCCATTCTTCCACTGGACCCATTGATGTACTGTCATGTGAAAAACTACAAACATTGAATAAACCGACAGGTTAGGTTAAGACACAGGACTAGCTATTAGCTACACTCGGACCACCTCCTTTGTATGTAGTGGGTAATGTGGGACAGGATCAGTCTTAGTGGTAGTCAACATAAGCAGCTGAATTTTCAGAGGTGTCCATCCCCACCACTCCCACCCTCTATTCTGTGGCTGATCCCCATCCAGAGAACAGCAGCAATGGTGAAGAATATGTGTTGCCTCAGCAGCATGGTTCTGGCTTGAGCTCACCCTCCTCTCCAACTAGGACAACCTTCAGGGAGGAGGTTGGGACCTATCTACGACAGTAAATATCTAGCTGCAGCTTATGCTAAGGGTAGTCCCTCCTCAGCAGCACTATTTTCCCTGTCCTCTTGGAAGAAGTCCTTGATGGCCCAGATATCATGTGTTGCAAAGAAGAAGAACTTGGGAAGAATTATGAGAGCCATGACCTCTCTCTGTGCTGTGAAGCCAACTATTTCTTGGTTCAGGGGCAGCCAACAGCAAAGGAAATTCTGGTTGGCACCAGGGGAGAGTAAGCAGTTTAGAGATGTACAGAATTAAAGGGCCTCTTCATGGATGACCCTGGTCTCCTACAGTTGCTCTTGACTCTTCCACTGTTTTGGGAGAAGAAAACAAGTAGGGGAAAACTCCACAAAAAAAAGCTTGCTGAGTTTTCCTCTTTCCTAGCACCTGTCTGCAGAGATTTTAAAAGCACATCTTTCTGCTTCCATGCACAATACTATCACACATGGATACAAAACTCCTCCTTTGCTCCTCAATTCTGAACCATTCGTCAGCTAGGCAGCTTTCTTGTTCATCCATTTCCCTGGTCTTTAGTATAAACAGTCTTTGATTAAAATATGTGGATTCTACTAGCTATAAAAGGATCACATAAACTCAAAGATTCAAATGCATTATTGCTGCTTCAAATTTTCCTGGTTAAACTATTCTTGTTCATAAAATGGGCTGCTTATGAATTCTTAATGTAAGTGGTTGTAATCAGAGCTAACCACCACTGATAATTTTACCACTTCAGCTTCTGGAAACCTGATGATGATATTCAGTCTGTTGGAATTTGTTTTATCTTCTAATCCTTTTGTTTTTTTACATGGCACACACTGTTAGTAAGATAAAAAAGGCTCTCCTTTCAAATATTTTTTTTACTTCTGCACACAACCCTTCATTAAAATCCCTCTGAGGTATCTCTGATAACTGAAGAATGAGTTTTATTTTAAAAAAAAAAAAAAATCTGTTGTGGAGAGATTCAGCTCAGGAAGGTTGAAAGATAAGAATGATTGTTAATGAATATTTTGCATCATTTTTTAAAAATAAATTGTATTCTACAGCAGTGAAGGGCCTTTTTCATGCTTCTTTATGCAGACAAAACTTCAGTTCATGTTAATAGAACTTCTCAGAGGCAGAGTATTTCAGATATTGAGATCTTTGGCATACACTGGATACAAAAATACAGGATAGTTGCAAGTCAGACAGGCCAAAGGAGGATTGTGCCGTTTTGAGAGGATGCTGGCTGTGAAGAAGGAACAGAGGGAGGAAGCATGTCATCTGTGGCCTGTGCTAATAACATAGGATCCTGGTCAGCAAGAAGTCTAAACTCCTGTACAGAGAGGATGTGGAATAGCTAGAAAACTGAACAAATCACAAATCTCTGCAAGACCAATTGAATGGCATAATTCTCAGATTTTAGCTAACTATTGCAAAGTGCTTTGCATAAAAGCGCTATATTTTTAAAACCTTAACAATTAATGCTTTTTTGTTCCACAAATAAAACCACACAAGTCATATTTTAGTATCAGTAGGGGTCTCTTCCCCCATCACATCAGTCACAGAGCTGAGTCTGGGAAGGAAGGCCATCTCTCCTTGGCAGTTGCAGCCCTGGAGCTTGGGAAAGTCACTTCTTTCTCTGGCCACCGCACCTCTGAATATCCCAAATTCCCTTCCTCCCATTACCTCTTCTCACCTCATTGCCGCCTTCTATATACCCCCTATTCACTCTAAGGCCACCACCTCACCTTGTCAGGGTCCAGGCATCTAATTAGTGGAGCCATGCCAGTAAGCCACTAATTAGGTGGGCAGCCCTTCATTCTCTTATGTGCGGCCCTCCAGGTCTGTGAACCACCTGAATAGAGCTCTCAGGATACTCAGGATCCACAAATCATAGTCTGAGAATCTTTGCTGTAGTTATGGTTGCAAATGAAACCTCAAACAAGTGGACCAAATATAACTGATGCTGAAATGAATCCACAGAGAACCTGAGAGGTATGAAGTGTCCCATTTACTTTAGTTAGTTACTAATTCAGCTGCCCAGTGTGTTCATTATTACCTTATTCATGTGTCATATATGGAAAAAGAGGGAAGGTGACAGAGCTGCACAGTCTATGCAACTGATACCTTGTTTTGGTATCACACTTGCGTGGCATTTGGGAGAGATCAGCATGGCACAGGCAAGTCCCAGCAGCCTAGCAGGAACAATGAGCATGGTCAGCACTCACTGCCACAGCTCAAGAAGCCAAGTGTCATACTTCATCTTATTTTGAATATTTTGACCTGTGAGTGACATTCATTCTGGCTCACTGGAGCTTATATTGCAGGCAGACTTGGAAGAGCTTGTGGGAAGAGCTTGCCATCTTCCCCCGCTCCCCAAACTGACTCCTGCCTAAAACAGACACATAATAGAACACAGTTTACTCATCTACATCCGAGTTAGCTCTGAAATACTGAAAACAGTAAACTCAGTTTTCATCAGTGAACTAAAGAGATGAGACTTTGAAGACTTGAACAGAGCACACTCAAACAGTCACAAGATGACTTGTTCACTCCAGTTTTTGTGATCATAATACAGTCTACAGATGAGGCATTACCTCTACATATTTTCAGACACTATGATGGTCATGCTAGAACATTTCACAACGTAAGCTTATAGTAAGATAATTACTGCCTCACTTACACTTTTTTGCTTCTCTACCTTTTTAATTGCATATTTTCCAAAACTGCTAGGGAAAAAAGCTATGGTATAAAAGCTGTAGAAAGAACAAAATTTAAGTGTTACTCTTAACAAGTCAAAAGATATTAACAGTACTTTTGACAATATTCTCTGGAGTGATTACAATGTCAAAGTATATTAGTAAAATTAATAAAAAAAACTGTAGAATAGACTTGTAATAGGCATTAAGAACATAGACTTTACAATTATGCAAGCATATAATTAGTAGAGAGCTAAATAATAAACCCTAATTAAGCCAGAAGACTCTCAGAGGGAATGACAAAATAAATATTAAAACAGGGAAACCAAATCAATACTCAGCCTTCAGCATGCTGAAAATTAGCATGCATTCAAAGAGTGATGTTCACAGA
Organism: Rafetus swinhoei; assembly: GCA_019425775.1. NCBI lineage: Eukaryota > Metazoa > Chordata > Testudines > Trionychidae > Rafetus > Rafetus swinhoei. Next base: position 178,608,959 of record CM033437.1, on the reverse strand, counting down.
TACCTGAAAAATTACTTATGTCAGATTTAAAAAACTCAAAATCCCTCTGACTATGAAAAAATTCATCATGCAAACATTTCATAGTGAACAGGGTACGCCACAAAGGAAACAGCATCTAGTATAAATGAGCAGACATATCTTTACCCATGCATAAAATACACAGTTATATGTGGCCCCCCAAAATTTGGGGCACCACTAGGTCTTAATGTCCACCCACCTACCTCTTCCTATCCCTGTTCTGTTGCTCTGCTTCTTCTGAGTAGGATCAAGTTAACTTAAAAGTGAAAAAGCCTGCCAGACCTATTAGCAGAACACTGAACCTCTGAAAGAGCCATTCAAGTGTTAATGAAGCCATTTAACAGTCATTTGCCAACTCCAGGTATATACTATCAGTTTCTGAATTTACTCTGTTAGTCTACAAGACCATAGTTTAAAATTAACTTAAAAATATTTCATTAGTGTGTTGCTGTAGATTACAAAATCACATCTCTAAAAAATCATTATTCTCCCCTGCTGCCACAAATAGGCATAGGGGTTAGTGTGCACCAGTTTAAGAGTAGTGCTATATGCCATCAAGTGCCAGCAAGGCCCCTCTGCTAGGTATATTGGCCAAACTTGGCAGTCTCTATGACAAAGGATTAATGGACACAAACCAGATAATCAAAAATAGTAACACACAGAAACCTGTAGGGGAACATTTTAACCTGTCTGGGCACTCATTAATGGACTTAGAAGTAACCACTTTTCTGCAAAGGAATTTCACAAGCCAATTACCAAGCGAAAGTGCAGAATTGACCTTCATATGCAAAGATGACACGATCTCCCTTGGCCTGAACAAAGACTTGAACTAGCTAACATAGTATAAAACCAGCTTTCCTTACATTTGACACCCTATTGACATCAAAAGCTATGTATGGGACATTTCCAGCCCACACAATTAACCTCATTATCACTGAGACTACAATTGACAGGGGTTTTTTTCTTTCCTCCATCCCCTTTTTTTCTCCACTTAAGATCATCTCATCAGAAGAAGTAGGTTTTGCCCAGGAAAGCTCATGATAATAAATATATATGTTTGTTAGTCTCCAAGGGCATGTCTACATTAGGAAATTATTTTGAAAAAACTTATTTTGAAATAACTCCCAAAATAACTATTTCGAAATAGCATGTCCACACTACAAGGAAGCCTCAAAATTAGTCCAAGGCAGGCTCCCTTAATGTGGATGCGCTACCTTAACTTAGAGCCTCAGGAAGCACTGGGGAGTAATTACTTTGAATGACTCTGGGGAGTAGTTATTTCAAAATAGCAGCAGTGGAGCATCCACACTACTGAAATAGATATTTCAAAATAGCATTATTCCTCGTGGAAAGCAGGAGTTATTATTTTGAAATAGCTAGCCCCTTACTTTGAAATAACAGGCTTGGTAGTATGGACGCTCTGCTTGTTATTTTGAAATAAGGGGCGTTATTTGAAATAAGGGGAGTAGACCAGGGCTAAGGCGCCACAGAACTACCCGTTTTTACAGTTTAACAGTACTGCATAGGACCCCATAAAAAAGGTTGGCCATGCAAATGTGGGCAAGACCATTCCATGTGCACAGATATCCAATTGTTTAAAATTAAAAGTTTACTTTAGCTCACTGCCTTGATCTAATGAACATTTTAAATAGGATGAGTCTGTCCAAAGTGACTTCTATGCTGTGGAACTTACAGTGGCACAGTTGTCCCACCACAGCTGCACTGCTGTAACGATTCCTATGAGGCCACTCTAAGCAAACAGGAGAGAGCTCTTCCATCGGCATAATAAAACCACACCCAACGAGCAGCACTAAGATACGTTAGTGGCACATACTCTCCTGCCAACACATTATCCGCACTAGAGCTTTTGTCAGTGAAACAAAAGGGAGTGTTAATTTCATAAAAGCCAAAGAGAGGGCTCTGCAGCTTAGATTTTCCTTAGACACATTTTGTTGAGTCTTGCTCCCCATGACATGCCTGTTTGCTAACATATGTACACATGTGATAAATGTTTATCATGAGCCTTTGATGAACCTAACTTCCATCCATTAACCCATCTCTCCTGGATTTTATTATAACTTAAATCTCTGATTCAAAAAACCAACATTAAAAAATAAGTCACCTGTCTCACAAATGTTTCCTTTCTTTCCCACAAATGTGGAGTTCTTCTCTGCAGTATCCCTACCAAGTTAAGGCCTCAGTCCTGCTCCCAGTAATGGAGATAGAGAAGACAACTTCTTGCAATATAGTTGACAAACCATAATGTAGTAAGGGTGTGAATGGTTGATGTACCAAGGGGACTACTCCATAGAAGGGCGTGGGGGGAGGAGGGGAGAAGGATTATCACAGTGCCTCCAGCAAATGAAAGTAATAAGAGATGATTAAGATCAATTATTCAGGTTATAACACCCCAAAGGGGTACTTTGTAGGAAGGCATGCATATATTGGTTCAAAATGAATTCTCCAGAGACCAACAGACAAAGAAAGAACTGTTGGATAAATTGCCCAGGCTTAACAAGACTCAAGGCCTTTGACCTGGTTCCTGATGTAAAAACTGATATGTACTTGAACTGCAGAGAAAACCTAGTTGCAGAGTTTGAAGGACAGACACATGGCAGAGTCCTATGATGGAGTTGGAAGTGAGTTCTGATAAGCTTCTTTGTATGTGTGTAAGTTCTTTTATTGATTTTATAGGATTTCTCTGTAATGCTTTTACCATAAGATTAAATGTGCTTGCTTAGACACGCCTGTGCAGTAATTTGTAACTGCTGGTAATACACTGTTCAGAGCCTTGAGAGAAAGAGAGAAAAGCGTATATGATGGCCTTTAAGGCAGACTGGTTTCTTGGGGATATCATGGTGTATATCAGGACACTCTGTAGTCTAAAAACTCCAGTCAGGAGGGAGTGAGACACAGAAATAGGCATGGACTCTATGGGCTGGATCACCCACCCACAGGAAACAAAATGGTTGGTGCTGAGCACTCACCAGCTGCCAGCTCCCCTCTTGCCACCCCAGAACCTACCAGTCACCAATGGCCCCACTGACCAGTGACTTTCCCTCCCCTCCCAGTACCCTTCACCCATAACAGATCAGCTGTTTCATGGCATGTAGGTTGCTTTGAGGGAAAAGGGGAATTGTGTGTGTGTGGGGGGGGGGGTTCACTTGGGGAAAAGGTAGAACAGAGTGGGAAGAGGCAGGGAGGGAGTGTGGGGGCAAGGCCTGGGGCAGAGCCAGGGGAGTTGAACATCCCGCAGCACATTAGAAATTTGGCACCGCTGAACACAAGTCTCTGCTCAGAAGAGGTGACAGCTGGGAGCCAGAAACCTTGAAGTGGGTGTCCTCAAGGGACCACAGAGAGGGGAGTACAGGTATAGTTACCCTGCAACTGTGACTGGTAATGTCTACACTCCCATTGGGAATTTCATTGCAGCACAATTGCAGTGAAGCCATGGCAGCCTAGGCTAGCCTCACTAGTCCAAGACCCCGGTACATAAGAACATAAGAACATAAGAACGGCCGTACCGGGTCAGACCAAAGGTCCATCTAGCCCAGTATCCTGTCTGCCGACAGTGGCCAGCACCAGGTGCCCCAGAGGGGGTGGACTGAAGACAATGATCAAGCGATTTGTCTCCTGCCATCTCTCCAGCCTCTGTCAAACAGAGGCCAAGGACACCATTTTATCCCCTGGCTAATAGCCTTTATGGACCTAACCTCCATGAAATTATCTAGCTTCTCTTTAAACTCGGTTATAGTCCTAGCCTTCACAGCCTCCTCTGGCAAGGAGTTCCACATGCTGACTACACGCTGTGTGAAGAAGAACTTTCTTTATTAGTTTTAAACCTGCTACCCATTAATTTCATTTGGTGTCCTCTAGTTCTTCTATTTAGGAACTAATAAATAACTTTTCTTTATCCGCCTCTCCACACCACTCATGATTTTATACACCTCTCATATCCCCTCAGTCTCCTCTTTCTAAACTGAAAAGTCCCAGTCGCTTAACCTCTCCTCATATGGGACCCGTTCCAAACCCCTAATCATTTTAGTTGCCCTTTCTGAACCCTTTCCAAGGCCAAAATATCTTTTGAGGTGAGGAGACCACATCTGTACACAGTATTCAAGATGTGGGCGTACCATAGTTTTATACAGGGCAGTAAGATATTCTGGGTCTTATTTTCTATCCCTTTCTTAATAATACCTAGCATCCTATTTGCCTTTTTGACCGCCGCTGCACACTGTGTGGAAGTTTTCAGAGAACTGTCCACGATAACTCCAAGATCTCTTTCCTGATTTGTCGAGCTAAATTAGCCCCATCATACTGTACGATAGTTGGGGTTATTTTTCCGATGTGCATTACTTTACACTTATCCACATTAAATTTCATTTGCCATTTTGTTGCCCAATCACTCAGTTTGGTGAGATCTTCTTGGAGTTCCTCACAGTCTGCTTCTGTCTTGACTATCCTAAACAGTTTGGTATCATCCGCAAACTTTACCACCTCACTGCTTATCCCTTTCTCCAGATCATTTATGAATAAGTTGAACAGGATTGGTCCTAGGACTGACCCTTGGGACACCACTAGTTACCCTCTCCATTCTGAAAATTTACCATTTATTCCTACCCTTTGTTTCCTGTCTTTAACCAGTTCTCAATCCAAGAAAGGACCTTCCTCTTATCCCATGGCCATGTAATTTACACAAGAGCCTTTGGTGAGGGACCTTGTCAAAGGCTTTCTGGAAATCTAAGTATACTATATCTACTGGATCCCCTTGTCCGCATGTTTGTTAACCCCTTCAAAGAACTCTAATAGATTAGTAAGACAGGATTTCTTTACAGAACCCATGTTGACTTTTGTCCAACAAATTATGTTCTTCTACATGCTTCACAATTTTATTCTTTACTATTGTTTCACTAATTTGCCCGGTACTGAAGTTAGACTTACCGGTCTGTAATTGCCCGGATCGCTCTAGAGCCCTTTTTAAATATTGGTGTCACGCTGGCTACCTTCCAGTCATTAGGTACGGAAGCCGATTTAAGGGATAGGTTACAAACCACAGATAATAGTTCAGCAATTTCCCATTTGAGTTCTTTTTAGAACCCTTGATGAATGCCATCCGGTCCCGGAGATTTGTTAACATTAAGTTTTTCTATTTGTTCCAAAACCTCCTCTAATGACACTTCAATCCGGGACAGTTCCTCAGATTCATTACCCACAAAGGACGGTGCAGATTTGGGAATCTCCCAACGCCTCAGCCGTGAAGACTGAAGCAAAGAAATCATTTAGTTTCTCCGCAATGGCTTTATCGCCTTGATTGCGCCTTTATAGTTCGATCGTCTAGGGACCCACAGGTTTTTTAGCAGGCTTCCTGCTTCTAATGTACTTAAAAACATTTTGTTATTTCTTTTGAGTTTTTGGCTAGCTGTTCCTCAAAATCTTTTTTGCTTTTCTTATTACATTTTTACACTTGATTTGACAGTGTTTATGTTCCTTTCTATTTATCTCACTAGGATTGACTTCCACTTCTTAAAAGATGCCTTTTGTCCTCACTGCTTCTTTTACATGGTGGTTAAGCCACGGTGACTCTTTTTAGGTCTCTTGCTATGTTTTTTAATTTGGGGTATACATTTAAGTTGGGCCTCTATTATGGTGTCTTTAAAAGTTTCCATGCAGCTTGCAGGATTTGGCTCTAGTCACTGTGCCTTTTAATTTCTGTTTAACTAACCTCCTCATTTTTGTGTAATTCTTTGAAATTAAATGCCAGGGTGCTGGTCTGCTGAGGTGTTCTTCCCACCACAGGAATGTTGAATGTTATTATATTATGGTCACTATTCCTGCGGTCCTGTAACGGTTATTTCCTGACCTGATCCTGCGCTCCACTCAGGACTAAATCGAGAATTGCCTCTCCCTTGTGGGTTCCTGCACCAGCTGCTCCAAGAAGCAGTCATTTAAGCCATTGAGAAATTTTATCTCCGCTTCTCTTCCTGAGGTGACATGTATCCAGTCAATATGGGGTACTAAATCCCCATTATTATAGAGTTCTTTGTTTTGGTAGCCTCTAATCTCCTCAGCATTTCAATGTCAGTATCCCTGTCCTGGTCAGGTGGTCGGTAATATATCCCTACTGCTAATTTCTTATTTTGGAGCATGGAATTACTATCCATAGCGATTCTATTGAACATGTTGATTCATTTAATATTTTTATTTCATTTGATTCTACATTATCTTTCACATACAGTGCCACTCCGCCACCCACCCGGCCTGCTCTATCCTTTCGATATATTTTATATCCCGCATGATTGTGTCCCACAGATTTTCCTCATTCCACCAGGTTTCAGTGATGCCTATTATGTCAATCTCCTCATTTAATACTAGGTACTCTAGTTCACCCATCTTATTAGTCAGACTCTAGCATTTGTGTAGAAGCACTTTAAAAATTTGCCACTGCTTATTTGTCTGCCCTTCCTGATGCATTGGATTCCTTTGTACGTGGTTGTTTGTCTGCTCTGGCCCATGGTTTGCCTCTCTCCTCCTCTCTTTCTGACTACAGCTAGAGAATCTCTATCAATGGATTCTCCTCTAAGAGAAGTCTCCTCCGATTTACGTGCATCTCCACACCAATCGGCTTTCCCCATCTCTCAGTTTAAAAACTGCTCTCTGGCCTTTTTAATGTTTAGTGCCAGCAGTCTGGTTCCACCCTGGTTTAGGTGGAGCCCATCCTTCCTGTATAGGCTCCCCTCTCCCAAAAGTGTCCCCAGTTCCTAATAAATCCAAACCCCTCTTCCCTACACCATCGTCTCATCCACGCATTGAGATTCTGAATCTCTGCCTGCCTACCTGGCCCTGCGTGGAACTGGAAGCATTTCCGAGAATGCCACCATAGAGGTCCTGGATTTCAGTCTCTTTCCTAGCAGCCTAAATTTGGCCTCCAGGACATCTCTCCTACCCTTCCCTACGTCATTGGTACCTACATGTACCACGACCACCGGCTCCTCCCCAGCACTACACATAAGTCTATCTAGATGCCTCGAGAGATCCGCAACCTTCGCACCAGGCAGGCAAGTGACCATCACGGTTCTCCCGGTCATCACAAACCCAACTATCTATGTTTCTAACGATCGAATCACCCACTACTAACACCTGCCTCTTCCTAACTGGCATTCCCTCCCCTCAGAGGTATCCTCAGTGCGAGAGGATACAACATCCTCTGGGAGGAGGGTCCCAACTACGGATGGTTTCCCTCTGCTCCCATTGAATGCTCTGTTCCTTGAGACTTTCATCCTCCTTAAGAGCACTGGGGCTCTCAGACTGGAGGTGGGACAGTACTACAGTATCCCAGAAAGTCTCATCCACATATCTCTCTACCTCCCTTAGCTCCTCCAGTTCAGCCACCCTGGCCTCCAAAGCCCGAACTCGGTCTCTGAGGGTCAGGAGCTCCTTGCAACGGGTGCACACATCGCAACCCGCCCACAGGGCAGGTAATCATACATGTTACACCGGCGCAATAAACAGGATAGCCCCACTCTGCTGCTGGGCTTCTGTCTCCATTTTTCTAATGAATAAGTTTAAGTGTAAACTGGGATTCTTTTTAAACCTCTGGAATATAGATTATGATAAGAGTTATGTTTTAAAGAAGGCCAGAAGTCACTAGTGCCCTCTAACCTCCCCCTCTAAACTCCTCTCCAAACTCCCTGTTAGCAGTTCCTGTTCGCAAGCTCCCTGGTCGCTGAGTCACAGGCTTATATAGCTCTGGTAGCCCCTCCCACTGACTGAGGCTCAGCCAATTAACAGAGGCTTCTAGATTTCAAACCTTTTAGAAGCTCCTTCAAGCAAACAAACCAACCAACCAACCAGACAAACACAAGCTCAGCACACAGCAAGTAACTCCCCCACACACAAACACACACTCCAGACAGCCACTTACCACAAGGGTCCCGTTTTTACTCCTCTTTTACCATATTTGTGCATGCCTTCACCCATGCCACCTCAGCTTTGCTGCTACTGTTGCTCACTCTAGCTTTGATCTAGCTAGTTGTGCGCAACATGCCCTACCTCAAGTGGCAAAATTTTCATAGTTTTTCACTGTGCAGCATCATGCCCTAGAATGTGTAATACTCTGTCCTGGATCTGACTGGTTTTAAATCCTGCACAGAAGACAGAATTCTGACTTTTAAAAAGCCGCATAAAAAAAAGTGGAGTTTTGGATGTCTGATTATTAAGTGAAAGATACTTCACCAATGTCATCCAATCACAGCCTAAGGGCCCTCCAGAGAGTACTTTTGCTCTTGCAGATTTAGCTTGCTAAGCAGCAGACGGAATGCAAAATAACTAAACCACAAAATGACAGCATTAGCAATATTGACAGGATGAAAGAAAACAAGACAAAGGCAAACACCAACTTCCTTGTTTTTGAATACCAAATAAAAGGGGGAGCTGAGAACCCAGTCCTGAGAACTTCTGGGAACCAGTCCTGAATACAGCTGATAACCTTATGGGTAGTGCTGTTAAGTGCTTCACCTCCCATTCACACTAATGATGTGAGTCAACAGTGATCAGACCTATCCAGAAACTTGCAGGATCATGTCCTAAATGCTTATAAAATCATAGAACCATAGAGCTGGAAGAGACCTCAGAAGGTCATCAAGTCTAGCCCCCTGCTCTAGGCAGGACCAATCCCAACTAAATCAACCCAGCCAGGGCTTTGTCAAGCCGAGACTTAAACACCGCTAGGGATGGAGACTCCACTACTTCCCTAGGTAACCCTTTCCAGTGCTTCACCACTCTCCTAGTGAAATAGTTTTTCCTAATATCCAACCTGGACCTCTCCCACCACAACTTGAGACCATTGCTCCTTGTTCTGCCATCTGTCACCACTGAGAACAGCCTTTCTCCATCCTCTTTAGAACCTCCCTTTGGAAGTTGAAGACTGCTATCAAATCCCCCATCACTCTTTGCTTCTGCAGACTAAACAGACCCAACTCCCTCAGCCTCTCCTCATAGGTCTCATGCTCCAGCCGCCTCATCATGTTGGTTGCCCTCCTCTGGACCCTCTCCAATGCATCCACATCCTTTTTGTACTGGGCCCAGAACTGGACACAATACTCCAGATGTGGCCTCACCAGAGCAGAATAAAGGGGAATAATGACATCTCTGGATCTGTTGGCAATCCTCCTCTTAATGCACCCTAATATGTCATTAGCCTTCTTGGCTACAGGGGTACACTGTTGACTCATAGCCAGCTTCTCATCCACTGTAACCCCAGGTACTTTTCTGCAGAACTACTACTTAGCCGGTTGGTCCCCAGCCTGTAACAATGCTTGGGATTCTTCCGTCCCAAGTGCAGGGCTCTGCACTTGTCCTTGTTGAACCTCATCAGATTTCTTGTGGCCCAATCCTCCAATTTGTGTAAGTCACTCTGGACCCTATCTACCTCTCCCCCTAGCTTAGTGTCATCTGCAAACTTGCTAAGGGTGCCATCCATCCCCTCATCCAGGTCATTAATAAAGATATTGAACAAAACCGGTCCTAGAACTGAACCTTGGGGCACTTCGCTAGAAACCGACCGCCATCCTGACACCGAGCCGTTGATAACTACCCACTGGGCCCGGCCTTCTAGCCAGCTTTCTATCCATCTTACCGTTCATTTATCCAATCCACATTCCCTTAACTTGCTGGCAAGAATATTGTGGGAGACGGTATCAAAAGCCTTGCTAAAGTCAAGGTATATCACATCCACTGACTTTCCCATGTTCACAGAGCCAGTTACCTCATCATAGAAGCTAATCAGATTGGTCAGGCACGACTTGCCCTTTGTGAATCCATGCTGACTATTCCTGCTCACTTTCCTCTCTTCCAAGTGCCTCAAAATGGATTCTTTAAGGATCCCTTCCATGATTTTTCCAGGAACCGAAGTAAGACTGACCGGCCTATAGTTCCCTGGATTGTCCTCCTTCCCTTTTTTGAAGATGGGCACTATGTTTGCCTTTTTCCAATCATCCGGGATCTCTCCCGATCTTCACGACTTTTCAAAGATAATGGCCAAAGGCTCCTCAATGACATTTTCCAACTCCCTCAGTACCCTTGGATGCATTAAGTCCAGACCCATGGATTTGTGTACATCAGTGGTCTCCAACCTTTTTAAGCATGAGATCACTTTTTGAATTTAAGTGCAATCCAGGATCTACCTCAAACCCAAACACTCTTGCCCTGCCTCCTTCCCACCCCTTCTCCAAGGCCCCGGCCCTGCCCACTCCATCCTCCCTCCCCAATCCTCACTCACTTTTGTAGGCTGGGGGCAGTGGTTTTGGATGCAAGAGGGATTCAGGACTGGGGATGGGGTTCGGAATGTGGGCTCCAGCTGGGCACCATTTACCACAGGTGGCTTCTGGGTGGTGGTGCAGGGGGGTAAAGCAGGCTCACCCCTACTCTGGCTCTGCACCACTCCCAAAAGCAGCCAGCAAACTCCCTCCATCCCTGTCCCCCTCTGCTCTGTGGAGATGTAGTACAGGGTGGAGGGAGGGACACCCTGACATCAGCACCCCTCTTCCTCTTCTTCCTGTGCCCTGCACAGCAAACAGGAGACTCCAAGGGGTGAGGGGCACCTCCAAGGCAGAGGGCAGGAGCAGCACAGCAGTGCTTAGAGGGGCAGATGAAGTGCTTGCATTTGATAGCCTCCCGGCCAAACCAGTCAGGATCACCTGGCAAAGGCTCCAAGATCTACCAGTAGATCCCGATCTACTGGTTGGTAACCACTGGTGTACGTTTAGCTTTTCTAAATAGTTCCTAACCTGTTCTTTACCCACCAAGGGCTCTCCATCTTCATCCCATCTTGCATCACTTAGCGCATTAGTCTGGGAGCCGACCTTGTCAGTGAATACAGAGGCAAAGAAAGCATTGAGTGCTTCAGCTTTCCCCACATCATCTGTCACTAGGTTACCTTCTTCATCCAGTAGGGGCCCCACACCCTCTCTGATCACCTTCTTCTTGTTAACATGCCTGTAGAAACCTTTCTTGTATCCTTCACATCCTTTGCCAGTCGCAATTCCAACTGCGCTTTCGCCTTCCTGATAACCCCCCGGCATTCTTGAGCTATACATTTAAACCCCTTCCTGGTCATTTGTCCAAGTTTCCACTTTTTGTAAGCTTCCTTTGTGCTTAAGTTCATCAAGGATTTCCCCCGTAAGCCAATCCGGTCTCCTACCATGTTTGCCTCTCTTGCTATGCATCGGGATGGTTTCTTTCTGTGCTTTCAATAAGGCTTCTTTAAAATACTGCCAGCTGTCCTGGACTCCTTTCCCTTCATGTTAGCATCCCAGGGGATTCTGCCCATCAGGTCTCTGAGGGAGTCAAAAACTGCTTTTCTGAAGTCCAAGGTGTGTATTTTACTACTCTCTTTTCTTCCTTTGGTCAGGATCCTGAAATCTACTATCTCATGATCACTGCTTCCGAGGTTGTCACCCACCTCTACTTCCCCTATTAGTTCCTCCCTGTTTGTGAGCAGAAGGTCAAGCTGCGCACGGTCCCTGGTCGGATCCTTCAGCACTTGTACCAAGTGCTTGTGCTAACATAAATGCTCATTTATTTACATCAGCATAATATACAATAGTTTTAAAGGACTATATGACTTCTCTCCCTTCTGAAAATAACAAGGGCAGACAAATTATAATAAAAATGTAATCAAAGAGAGATCTAAACAAATCAGTAATATATTTTAAATGCTTTTCATACAAGTATTCAACCTGTTATGGGTGAGTGGTCAGTATCTTACTGTGTATTGTTTAAAACAGCATACATGCATTTTTTCTTTGCATCTATAACTACTTCTTGAAGAGGTGCACATTTAATATCATAAATCATTTTTTCTTTACTATTAAAATACCTTCAGTGCAGTTACAGAAAAAGGGAAATGCCACACTATACAATATTAATCAGGATAAATTATGCATAGCTCACTTTGAATTACCTATATAAGTCATTATTGTCCTCTTGCTTTTGGGAATAAATGAATTATAGCATTAGGAACCATCACACAAAGGTTAAAAAAAGCACCCATACAGTCAATCTACAGGAAACCAGAAAAGTTTAGGTTAATGAAATGTCTGAGGAAAAGAGTCATATTAATTAGCAGGTTCACAGGATTCTTCACAGCTATATTTTAGAGATGCCAAGCATAATGCATTAATGCTGTAGGCAAAAAACTGTCTTCATATAAAGAATCACTCCAATCTTATCTTTTTCAAGCTTGTATCCTTTTTCTAATAATTTGTATGCTGTAAAGCACTACTGCTTTCTGAAAATATTTCATGAACCAGAAATTACATGTAATGTTTATGGTCTTGTAGATAATGAGAAACACTACTAAAAGAGCTTTATTTTTATTTATTTTTGTAATGGATTGAGTTTTCAAAATTTCATTAACTTTGCTCTCTGGATTTGTAAGTGTTTATGGATTTTTTTCTCCCTCATTGGTTTTGGATTTGAATTTGATATTGACATAATCTCTCATTCTGTGAATGTAGTAATGATCCAAAGCCCCCTGAAGTTAGTGTGAGTCTTTACATTGACTTTAGTAGGCTTTGAATAAAGCCCTTAGTGCTTGTGAAAGGTACTGCATATAGCAGCTCTAAAGACTGAAATCCTCTGTTTGTCCACCGAACATGTACAGCATGGGTATTCTCAGCATTAGCTTCCTCTCCCCCCACACTACCAAAGTCCTTCAGTTCTGACCTAGAAGAAGTATTTTAGTAAATGGCATAATGCTCTAGTTTCCATTCCAATTCGATTCTTGGCCTTTTGAAGGCTGCCAATAAGTTTAGTATCTGTTGGGATTCTTTTTAATGTATACCTTTCTTCTGGGATCTTAAGTAATGAAGACAATTAAAAATCGTAGGCTACCAAACAGCTGTATGATGCTCAACATCTCTCAGTCACAACTAACATAGTACATATTTGATTCAGTGACACACTTGTTATCTTTCAATCTATTACATTTATTAAAATTCAAATACAGGTTCTAACTGAAAATGCACATTTTTAGTTACACTATTTGGGCCAGATCCTCAACTGACATAAATTGTCATACAGAAGAGTTAAAAGTTGACTAAAGGGAGTCTGTGCAAACCCAGCCAATGAGGGCTAGGTTTATAGGAAACCAATCAGAAGGCAGCTTGCTGGGGGAGCCATGGTATAAGGAGCAGCTCAAGAGAGCAGAGTGCAGTTGGGTCCTGACCAGCAAGCATGAAGGACTGGTTCCCAGTGAAGGGACAGCACCTTGCACAGAGTAGATCTGGGCAGACTGTGGGCTGGAGAGAAGCTCCTGCTCAGGCTGTGGGCCTTGATCTAAAAGGTTGAGAATGTGCAAAGATCATGGGGAAGTGGCCCAGGGAATAGGAACAATCAAGAGGAGAGAAGGAGGGTGGGAGATGGCTGTTTCCAGAATCCCAGGGCCATGATACAGGGTAGTAGGTGGGCCTGCATTCCTCTCCCCTCTCCCTCCCCAGCCTGCATCACACTTCGTCACACTAGAGCATGGCCTATGTAGACGACGGCTTGCTCCTGAGGTGAGGGGCTAAACCTTGGCTGCAGTCAGTCATAGGGGCAGACACCAAGATGAGATTTGTTGATACCCCTGGAAGGAGGGAGGATGGAATAGTGGGCACTGCTGGAAGGCAGTATCCTGAAGAGGACACTGAGATCCAGGGAGCTACATAGGCCCACTGAGACAAGGTGGAGAGAGGAGAGCAGAGTGACAACAGGCAAAGCCCCACCTGCAGAGGGTGTCCTGTTGACAAATTAAGCTAATTCCCAGAATGACCAGCAGGAGCAGGAGTGGACAATAATTTTTGAAGGGGGGACACTTCACAAATTTCGGAAGTGGTCACAGGCTGCCCCAGAAGCAGGGAGCTTGGGCAGAAGTGGCAGAGTTGAGAGCTAGCCTACCCCAAGCTTAGCTTGGCCTGGGGTTCCTTCCTCCTGATTTCCAGCCAATGGAAGCTCAGGGCTGGGCAAGATGCTGTCAGTGGGCCGGATCCAGCCTGTCTAGCGCTTTGATCTGGCCCATGGGAGCCACCGGGAAGGTGCAAGCCCTTTCATCTCCTGCATAGTTTTTATTTACTTGTATGCATAAAGAATCAAGGCTACCCTCAGTACCCTTTGCAGTAGGTAACTGTACCCAACAGGAGACTGAAGCTTTTATTGGGTAATATGTTGGGTCTGAATCTACTGCCACTGATACAACGTGGTTCAGATGTCTGGTCATGGAAGGAAAAGGAGCTAGATCTCAGTTGTGAAGACTCAAATTATTTATGGAAAATACCCAAATTAGTTCCTCTCTGTCTCTTCAGTTTTACAGACATGCCAGTATCTCACGTGTTTCTACCCATGGGAGCATTGGGAATTAATTCCCATAGAAACATCCAAACCATAATATCACTTAACTACAATATTTATGTAAAATGCCACTAGTGCAGGTCCTGGCACAATTCACTCAGCTCTCTACACTTCTGAGGAAAATCATGTGGATAGTAAAGATTTTTTTCTATCAAGAGATTATTTTAGATAAGAACTTAGACACTGAAGTCGCATCTGTTCTGCTTATGAAATATAGCATGAGGCCTCTATGATCTAAGGGTAAGTGTTTGCCTTTGTGTCCTAGCCAAAGACAGGGCTGAGCAGGGCTCAGCAGTATGACATAGTAAGGGGGGCTGTCAGCCTTTACCCAAGAGTTACCTAACAGCAAGATTCTACAGACTAAAGTCAAACCTCTGGGAGGAGGACTGACAAAGCCTACATGTCAGCTTCGCTTCTTCTGTATATTTGGCTTATTTATTTCTCATCTGGAAACAACACCATGGGTTTGTGTAATATGCTGAAGACTGAGGCACTAAGGCTGTGTCTACACTACACCCCTCTGTCGGCAGATGGATGTAAATAAAGCACATCGAAAGTGCAAATGAAGCGGGGATTTAAATATCCTGCACTTCATTTGCATAATCACGTTCTGGCGCTGTTTCGAACAAGCGCCATTTCGAAACTGAAACCACGGTTTAGACGCGGTTATGCCGACAGCGGGGTGATTTTTCGACAGATCCTGTACTCCTCATTTTTTTCGACAGAGGGGTGTAGTGTAGACCTAGCCTAATTTATGTGATGGTTTTGAGCATTAAGGTTCAAATTCAGCAAAAAACCACGAGTGCTGTGCTGCACTAATTTGGGCTGGATTTATGCATGGGTGGCAGGTATCATAGACTGTGGGAGGCTGTGCCTCTCCCAAACAGCTTGGCATGACTCCACCCACACTCCTTCCCCAGATGCCCCCCCTGCAGTTCCCTGTATTCTGCCCTGGCCCAGGCTAGGGCTGCACTGCCCACCTGGCACTGAGACCATGTTGCCTAACTGCCTGGAGCTTCATGGCTGGGAGGGCACTGTAGCCCCACCACCTGGCTGCCCAGCACTCTGAGGGCATGTCTACACAGCAGCGTTATTTCAGAATAATGTTTTCCTGCATCTGGACCTAAAAGCCCAGGTAACAAGAGATGGGCATCACCAAACCAGAAATCTGGATCCAACTTTTGAATCTACTTAGTGATCAAAACCAAAGTCTCATGGCAGCTCTTATTGTGAGAACATCTCCCGTAGATATGATCACCATTTAAACAGAGCAAGTACACTTTACACTTAAGACTAAGATGTACTGCCAGATTCTGAAAAACATCTTTGTCTTTTAGGGTAAGAAACTAACAGGTGAACTAAGGTATTTCCCTTCCTGACTCACCTTGAAGACAATTATAATATTTTCTATGTACACCAAAAAAAATTAATAATGTTAAAAAACAAACAGTCCTATCCACCAAAAACCTGGTAGCACAAGAAATAATTACTCTTGTTTTTTGTTTAATGTAGTCTCCTTTTCATAGTGAGACTCCTTTGTTAGTGGCACATGAAACCCCAATAAGAGAAATAATTTGAAGGCATGTTTTTCCTTGTTGTTTTGTTTACAATTTATGTGAAAAGGCTGCCCTCTTCTGACAACAGTTTTAATTCTTTTAAAAATCTATTAATTTTGTTAAAATCACCACAGGCTTTTTTCTTTTAACCTTTCTATCCAATTTATTGACAGTATATGTACAGACAACCAGCAACTAAAATCCTATATTTTGCTTATGCACATATTCAAGACTTTTTATAAAAAGAGATAAATAATTACACATGCTCACATTTTAGGGTGCATTTACACAGCACCCTAAACTCAAAGTAAGATACGCAATTTGCATATCTTATTTTGAATCTATTTCGAAATAGCTTATTTTGAAATTTGGCACATCTACACAGTGCCAAATTTTGAAATAATGTGCTATTTCAAGACATCCCATAACCCTCATGGAATGAGGGCTACCGGGATGCCGAAATAGTGCACCCATTATTTCAAAAAATATTTTGAAATAACGGGTGGCTTATATAGACATGGGATAGCTGATTTGGGATACTTCTGGTATCTCGAAATAGCCATGCGGTGTAGATGTACCCTTACTCAGGTGTGCAGTTCCATTGATAAGAACATAAAGAAGAGTCACACTGGGTCAGACCAATGGTCCATTAAGTCCAGTATCCCATTTTCCAAAAGTGGCCAATATCAGGTGCTTCAGAGAGAATGAACAGAACAGGCATTTCTTCAGAACAGGCATTTCTTAAGTGATCAATCCCTCCCTGTCATCTACTACCATATTCTGTCAATCGGAGACTAGGGACATGTTAAGCATGGGGTGCCTCCCAGACTGTCTTGCCTAACAGCCATTGATGGACCTGCCTTCCATGAACTTATTTAATTCATTTTTTTAGAAATATCGTTTTGGCTTTGACCACACTGCCTGGCAATGAGTGAGACCATTCATGTGTACCATTCATGTGTACATTCATGTGTACACACATGTCTGTGTGTAAATTAGTCTCAATCTAGCACATTTCAAGACACTATTAAATAATAGCGATATAACTATTAGTATATTTAATCTTTCTTTACTGAAAATTGATTACTGACTCCATTGCTAACCAATTTTCAATGAGTTTCTCCCTATATTTTCAACATGATATTTTTTGAAAGTTATAGTTAGTAGAAAACATGGATTCAGCAAAATCAGATTATATTTGGATTAATTTAATGGAAATTAACTGATATCAGAAATTGAATTGCAATAAACTGTCATATTTATCAATGCTCTTTTCCTGTGAAATAGTAAGTGCTAAACATAAACACTGCATTAAACCTCCCAACCACTTAACATATGGCTAAAACTGAATGTTAAGTGCATTACTGCAAGTAACTGCTAATTAGGTCCCTTTGACATTACTGCAATATATTGGCTGATTACAGATTCTAAGTTCACTCTTGGGACATATCTGTTTTCTGATGGTTAGAGACTCTTCCATTACAGTTAGAACACAACTATAAGCAAAATAATAAAAGTTATATTTTATGATTTAGTGAGTAAAATATTTCATTACAATATTTCAGAATTTAATGTCTTTCAAGCACTCTGCAAAACTGGAGCTACACAAATAATAGAAAAGGCAACAGTTGTATATAGGCATTCTTGAGTGTTACTGTCATGAGTACAACAGATGTGTAGGCAGATAGTCGTGTATGTCCAGAGTTCTAGACTTATTTCATATCCCCTTGCAGTAAAATCTAGTTACTGTAGATACCATTCCTATTGCCACACAGTTTCTTCTTTATAAGCATATTCAAAGCTTCATAGATTCCAAGATTGTGTGATCTAGTATGACTTTCTGTATAACACAGGCCATAAGCAGACATCTCAATTTCTTCATACCTGCATGTCAATCTCTTATCTATTCCCATTAATAGACAAACACTTTAAGCTCAGGTCTACAGTAGGACTTTTATTTTGAAATACCGCCCCCTAGGTTGAATTTATAAGCAGAGCATCCACACTACCAAGTCCGTTATTTGGAAATAATGGGTCATGGAAACTGAAATCTGTACTCCTGCTTTTCATCAGGAGTAATGCTAATTCCAAAATAGATATTTCAAAATAACGGCAGTGTGGATGCTCTGGTGCCACTATTTTGAAATAATTGTTCCCCAGAGTAATTTCAACAAATTACTCCCTAGTGCTTCCTGGGGCTCTAAGTCTGAAGTAGCACATCCACATTAACGGAGCCTGCCTCAGACTAATTTCTATGCTTTCCTGTAGTATGGAGATCCTAGTTCGAATTTGTTAAATCGGGAGTTATTAAGCCAAATTTGCTAATTTTGAAATAGTTTCCTAGTGTAGACATGGCCTTGGCGTTGTAATAATATTCATCTCCGGAAGACACTGGAGATGAGAGAAAATTGCTTTAAACAGCAAATTTATATATGTTTGTACAAATATGAACTATTTTCCTGGTTTCCATAAACAGAGGCAGCAGATAATGAAATAAATTCAAATGACTTATTCGGTAAAAATAGGGCTTCAAAATTGCCATATAATTGGTCTCTGTATCACCTGTACAGCATATTGAGTTCACAGACAAATAATTATGTCTTAATATGAAAGATATAAAAAATAAATGTATAATACATGACAACCATCTGCCATGATCAGAGCAGATAGTTACATTTAATTCAATGGGCTCCTAGAAAATTCTTACTGCTTACAAACAATAGCTAATAGACCATAGTATGTGTTCTGACATCATGCATTTGTTTTTCAAAATTGACTAAATTGGTGGTTGTATTTCACTCTACCATAGCCCAAGAAAGCAACAAAGATTCTGACTTCAGAAACTGAGCCTGTTTTGTCTCATTTCCCTCCTCACTCAGGTCTTGGTCCTAAGAGAGAATGAAACACACTCTTTTCTATAAAAGAAAGCAAGTTAGTGGAGGCTCTCTCCTTCTCTCTTTTTACTTGTCCCTCTCTTGGCATGGAATAGGTTTGAAGGTTGTTTCAATGTTTTCCAGAAGCACAAAATCATATCTGCACAGCTTCCACCTGCATGAATAGACAAGGGGAGAGAATACACTTTCAGTATAAAAAGATTTCCTATTTTAAATTCATGTTCAAAATACTGTATGATTAAGCCCTTAAGAAAATATGCTCAGAACTAAGGGAACAAGTCTTTCTGTATCAGTTTACTGCATGTTCCTTGGGTAATATGCTGCATGGTGTTGTGGGAAGGAGTGAGACTGTCCTATGAGTTAGACCAATAAAGATAGGCATTGTCATTCAGTCTGGGGTGGATTTAGTCTTTATTCAAACTGTCGTCTTGAATGGACTTGCTCTGGCACAGGATAGATAATTCTTAGGAAACCAGCAGGGTTGAATATTTTGTTCCCCTGCCCACAGAGTACAAAGGTCTCTTTCTAGCTGGGGCTAGGCTAGTTAAGAGACATGTGTGATGTAATCCTTCCTTACCATTCTCCTAAGGAAGAGTTATGGTTGTTATAAGTGAATGAAGCAATGCAAAACTAAGTCATCCTCTTTCCTCCTGGTTCTTTTGGCAATTTCTGCATATAGGATAAGTTTTTATAATGGGATGGGTTTTGGAGGATGACATTAAGAAGAGGAAAAAATGTACAGCTTCTTTGGTTATTTCATTATTTAACATTTTTTCCCCCAGTCAAGTACACTTCCACCCACTTGTGAGTGAAGGGATGGTTGCACAGAACAGTGAATTTAGGCCTCAATTGATAATCCCGAGGGAAGACAAATGAATAGATGTTATAGATGGAGTGGTTCCCTCTGATTTTATTAGAATCTAACCTCTTCTGAGCTGTATTCTGCAGAATTTCACCCAGTCATTTCTGCATCAAAGCCATAACTTCCAGCTGAGCTAAAGCATATTTTTTAATAATGCTTTAATTGTCTGTGGAACAGGAGAGAAGCGATGCCTGCATATTTCTTTTGGAGCCTTCAGCATCTAATCATCTAGAAAGCCTCACAAAAGACCTTCAAAGAGCTCCCAGCACAGCTTCCAGGTGAAGCTACAAGAACAAATCATTATGTACTGCTTTATCAAGGTTTACTTTGTGTATACCTTGTATTAGACAGTGCTGTAATTGTAATGTACCTGCAGATAGTATGTACCTGCACACAGAAGTACAATGCTGGAACAAATGCTGGATTAAGAAAGCAATGTGTGATTATAGATGCTTTTTCCAATATGACCTGCCAATTCATAACTGGGATTTTTACCTGGTGAAGATACATTTCTTATCCAAGGGAGAGAAAACATTACACAGCTAACTCTGCAAGCTCCACTTCGGAGTTTGATCTCTTCATCAGAGAGATCAGGCAAGTGAAGAGTCCTGAAAATTGGGTCTGGCCCAAAGGGACACTGAGATCTACATACCATCTATGTGGATCATGTGGCAATCCAGGTGAGAACTGTCCCATCTATGATATACCCTGAACTACAAGGCTACGTCTACACTGCAGCGCTATTTCAGGATATCCTGAAATACCAGAGGTATCCTGAAATAGCTATTCTACGTCTTTTGAGCGTATCCATTATTTCAAAATATAATGGGCTCGCTATTACGACGTCCCTGTAAATCTCATTCTATGAGGAGTAAGGGGCATTTCAGAATAGCAATTTATTTCAAAATAAGTGCTCTGTAGACTTAATAAGCTATTTCAAAATAACATCAAAATAAGATATGCAATTTGTGTAGCTCAAATTGCATATCTTATTTTGACCTATGGTGCAGTGTAGATACACCCCTATTGTCCCCTATTAGCATAGTGCCATGGGTTTTTCACCCCTGCACCTGTGCCCTTTTTAAATCTAATTTTTGCAGTATGAATATTTCAGACCTTTTAAGTATTATCACTTTAGCTGGTTATGGCAGATTTATGTAATTATGTCTAGCTACATTAAGTGAATATGTGTAGTCACACTAATTAGATGTATTTATGGAATTACGATGAGCACTTATGTAATTATAGCATATAAAGGCATCATAAAATCTGTACTGAAATTATTTTGAAATAATCAGTTTGACCCAACAGACACCTGGGAAAAAAGCCACTATAGTAGCTCAGAGTAGGGAGGTTAAATATCGGTTAATTGAATAGTCGATTAACCTCGTGAATTCTTATTGGTTAGTCGACTATTCCATAGTCCCCTGTGGTGGGGCTGGCAGCCAGTGCATTCCAGCCCTGCTCTCGGGGAGCCCCATGCCACTCCACGCTGCTGCCCTTTTACCAGAGGCAGCAGCACGGGGTTCAGGTGAGAGCTGGTCCATGAGGGGAGATAGTTTAAAAACCAGCTCCCCTTTGCAGACCAGCTGCCTGTCACCCTGCACTGCAGCAGGGGGTGGGGTCTGAGCTCTCGGACCCGGCACGAGCCAGAACTGAGCCGGGCTGCCTGCCCATCTAGCTCCTAATACACTTTAAATGCAGAGCCACAGCGGGGATAGGTCCCAGAGCCCGCGCAAGCTGGGACTGAGCCAGGCTGCTGGACAGCCTGATAAAAAATTACTGCTGGGGGGGGTTGTGTAGTCTATTGCATTAACCAATAAGCTTTTGCTTATCAGTTAATCGACTAGACTATAACATCCCTAGGTCAGAACCCTCCCCATCCAGTGTCACATTGGAGATATTTGCTATAAGCAATTGCAGATGGGCAGCGTGCATTCCCTGCCACTATAATTCAGCTGCAACTGCCAGAGCTGCAGGTCCTTTAAATCACCATCAGAGCCCCGGGCGGAGTGGGCTGGGCATCACAAAAGGGCTGGCTGGGGTAGGATAGCCCTAGTCCTGCCCCATATTCCCACAGATTCTACCTTTGTGCGGGGCCCAGAGTCACACCCACACACACTTTACCTAGAGCTCGGCAGTTCTGTTGGAAGCACTGTTAATCCCCATCTTCTCCAATTTAACTACTTGCTTTACAGTCTACCACATCATTAATATATAATGTTACTCCACCACCTTTATCTTCATTTCTGACTTTCCTGACCTGAACATTCCCTTCAATATCTGTGCTCCCATCATTACTATAATTCCATCATGTTTCTGTTATAATATTCTGCTTCCCTATAACACCTACATACCCCCCTACACCATTATTTCTAGGTCCTTCATTTTGTTACTCAGGGTACGTCTACACAGCAAGATTTTTTTGGAATAAGTTTTTCTGGAAGATATCTTCCAGAAAAGCTTATTTCGAAATAGAGAGTTCACGCTACAGGGAAGCCTCAAAATTAGTCCGAGGCAGGCTTCCCCTAATGTGGACGTGCCACCCCTGAGTGCTTGGGCCCTTCAGCAGAGAGAGGAATTGCAGCTGCCTATGGCCAGATTTTCACGGAATTGGCAGGAGGCAGCTGCCTGTGTGCATACGCTAGCTTGAACACGTGCCTCTATGTTTAGGCTTTGAAAACTGGACTCAGCATAATCGACAGGTGCAGTGAGATTTACATCCTTGGAGATGGCAGGTGGTCAGTCCAGGAACTAACAGAATGGTGTAATCTTTTACTGCTAGGTCACTACCCCCTCCCATGCGTACGTAGCATTCAGTCGCTATAGTTCTTGCACTGATCCAAAATTAATTTCTCAAAAAAATCCCATGGTATTGCATAGATTTTTCTAGCCCCTACTTACAAAGCACCTGGGATAGCTACAATATTAGCTGACAGCAGCCTGCAAAGCTCTTTGCTTGAGGTTGGTCCCTCAAATGATGATGTGTTTTCTCTGTCTCTTTCCCTAGTGGGGCACAGAAGTGCATGAAGTGCAAGGAGGCCCCTCCTGTGTTAGTCATTCGCATTGGAGATGCCTTTTGCAAGTAAGTTGGCTGGGAAAGAAATAGTCGGGGTGATTTGCAAGAGGAAACCCTGTTGAAATGCCCAGAATGTTCCCATCTTTAGAACCTCCTTTGCTGATCTGTATAAATCTATTGAAAGAGGACTGTTTAGCATACAGATTGCAAGAGAGATTCAAATCAAGCTTGATAATAAAGTGCACTCCAGTTGTGTGCAACAGACCAAACTCATTCAGGAATGTGGAGAGTTGCTGCAAAAAGCCCTTACATCAGATTTGCATCTTTGCTTCTATAAAGACCCAATCATGCAAGAGATATTGTGATGCGGGGCTCTAGTTATGGAGAAATGCGGGTGAGCATAGGCAATGAGGGCGGTTCACTTGTTTTTTCTTGATTTGTAAAAGAAAGATCTGATCTGCCTCATGTCCTTTTTATATGAATCTTGGAAATAGAATCTGAGGTAAATAGGATGAAGTTTAATGAAGTTTAATAAGGACAAATGCAAAGTGCTCCACTTAGGAAGGAACAATCAGTCTCACACATACAGAATGGGAAGCGACTATCTAGGAAGGAGTCCTGCAGAAAGGAATCTAGGGGTCATAGTGGATCACAACTAAATATGAGTCAACAGTGTGACGCTGTTGCAAAAAAAAGCAAACATGATTCTGGGATGCATTAACAGGTGAGCAAGACACAAGTAGTCATTCTTCCACTCTAGTCTGTGCTGATTAGGCCTCAGCTGGAGTATTGTGTCCAGTTCTGGGTACCACATTTCAAGAAAGATGTGGAGAAATTGGAGAAGGTCCAGAGAAGAGCAACAAGAATGATTAAAGATCTAGAGAACATGACCTATGAGGGAAGATTGAAAGAACTGGGCTTGTTTCATTTGGAAAAGAGAAGACTGAGAGGGGACATGATAGCAGCTTTTCAAGTATCTAAAAGGGTGTTACAAGGAGGAGGGAGAAAAATTGTTCTTGGCCTCTGAGGATGGGACAAGAAGCAATGGGGCTTAAACTGCAGCAAGGAAGGTTTAGGTTGGACATTAGGAAAAACTTCCTAACTGTCAGGGTGGTTAAACACTGGAATAAATTGCCTAGGGAGGTTGTGGAATCTCTATCACTGGAGATATGTAAGAGCAGGTTAGACAGACACCCATCAGGGATGGTCTAGATGGTGCTTGGTCCTGCCGTGAGGGCAGGGGACTGGACTCGATGACCTCCCGAGGTCCCTTCCAGTTCTAGTGTTCTATGATTATTTCAAAATCTATTTCAAAATAACAGGCTGGTTCAAAAGACATGGAATAGCTATTTCGGGATACCAGAGGTACCCTGAAATAGCACTGCAGACTAGACGTACCCTTAGAAACAGAGCCACAGGAAATCCATAATGAAGAAAATAAGAATTATCTTGCTCATTCCATCCTCTCCTCTTCCTGAAAACCTCATCAAATGAAATCTTAATTGGGAATTTCATGGGACAGCCAGCACCTCAAAACCCGTTTTTTTTTTCTAGCCTGTTTCTTTGCTTACATGATTTACATTTTGTCTTGCCATTTGCACACAGGAAATTACTTTCATCTTCAATCCCTATTATTCTTTGTATACAGTGCAAGATGTTGTTGACATATTTTATTCCACAAAGCTGCTGATGAAATAGAAAGTTGCATTATTTGAGATAGCCATGGTTCTAATTGGCTGTATAAATCAGCATTTGGGGGGGAGGGATAACTCAGTGGTTTGATCATTGGCCTGCTAAATTTAGGAGTGTGAGGTCAATCCCTGAGGGGGCCATTTAGGGATCTGGAGCAAATCTGTCAGGGATGGTACTTGGTCCTGCCATGAGGACAGGGGGCTGGACTCAATGACCTCTCAAGGTCCCTTCCAATTCTATGAGATTATATATTCTATAATCTGGTACTGAAAAAATTGTCTGGGAATCAGGAACTACTGAGTTCGAGTAACATTTTCAGAAGTGCCTACATTACTGAGTGGTAAGTAAAAGTATCAATCTATATTGTGCCATTTTGCTTCACAGTAACATTCTACAGCAGTGGGGAGCAACCTAAGCTAGTGAATGACCCTCCTTTATTTTAGTGGCTGCACGATTGTCATAACAGGATAGGGTAGTTAAACTAAGTGCGCTTGTGCACCTAGAATTTGCAGGGCATGTCAAATGACCTGTAGCAGCAGTTTGATAGGATGCAGAGATAAGGTTGCCAGATGGTTTCAACAAAAATACTGGACATACTTGACATTACATCACAATCTACATTACATCTTATTTAGAAAATATCAGACATTTATATTTTCTCATTTATATTTTCTCAATTTGTTTCCCAAACAGAAAGCTCAAATACTGGACTGTCTGGTTCAAAACTGGACACCTGGCAACCCTATGCAGAGGAGGAGCATGACTCTCATAAAGTTGTGTGTAATCAGTGCGCACCTCACTTCTTTTTTCTCCCCTCCATACCACACCTTTTCACTCTGTCCAGTCCCCACCTGATACCAGGGGCTATTTTTCTCCTTCCCGCCTCCGCCCAGCCTCCCACCAGCCACCAGGGGCCTTTTTTCTCTCTCCAGTTTCTCTATGGCTGATGGGGGCCTTTTCTCGCTTCCCAGCCCCCTCCCCATTCACAAGGGGCCTTTTCTCTCCCCCCTGTTCACCCTCCTAGCTGTCAGGGGCCTTTTCTCTTGCCCCAGTCTCCACATGGCAGCCAGGGTCCTTTTTTCTCCCCCCAGTCTCCGCCAACCCCCCAGGAGCCTTTTCTCTTCCCCCCTCCGGTGCTGCAGCCAAGAGCCTCAGTCCTGCTAGCCACTCCCTTGGTGGTATGGCTGTCCCCAGTGGACACTCTGCAGGATAGCTCTCCCCTGTGAGCTTGCTGCCTCCAGTGGCCACTCTCAGCATTGTATCCCTCCAAAATGCTTCTCCCTTTCCATGTTATGGAAAATAGTCCCATTCCCGGTGCCTCTCATTTTCCTGGCACAACCAAATCCTGACTTTGCTTTAAGTTAGGAATGTGGTGGTCCTAGGTCTTATTGTTTAGGAGGAGTCCTTGAACAAATGGACTTGAAACAGACACACAGACAGAAGCACAAATCTCTAATATATATATATATAGAGAGAGAGAGAGAGATGCATTATACCCAAATTTCCACAAACAGCCCAATATATAATTTTCCAGAAATGCCTCAATCAATCTAGTTTTCAAGTATCCCCTTTTCCAAATAGCCACTTACCTTTCAGGATATGTAATAGATCTTAGCCTCATTCGGAGAATTCTGAGCTTATATTTTGGGCCTGTTAGAGCCCTTGTAGAAAAAGTTAAAGAAATTCTTGATATTTTTTCAAAATCCTCATAAAATCCAGCAAGGACACTGGCTTGTCTGTACTGCTGAAATGTAGCAGCCTCACTAAAGAGAAAGTATAATACATTATTATCTCAGTCAAATCCACTGTTATTAAAAATATTACTTTTGGTTAAGTTGTCTTGTGGTTAGGTTCAGAACTGGGAGTCAGAAGATCTGGAGCCATATTCCCTGGTATATTCAGAAACTTTACACCGCATTATGGGTGTGTCTAAACTACACCCCTCTGCCGACAGAGGGATGCAAATCAAGCACTTCAAAAGTGCAAATGAGCCTGGGATTTAAATATCCTGGGCTTCCTTTGCATACTCATGTTCCGGTGGTGTGCCGATCAAGCGCCCTTTCGAAAGTGAAAGTAAAGTCTAGACACGATTCTGCCGAGAGCAGGGAGCGTTTTCAGCAAAAAATGAGGAGTACAGGATCTGCCGAAAAAGCTCCCCGCTGTCAGGCAGAACCGTGGCTAGACTTTACTTTCACTTTCGAAAGGGCGCTTGATTGGCACAGCGCTGGAATGTGAGTATGCAAATGGAGCCCGGGATATTTAAATCCCGGGCTCATTTGCACTTTCAAAGTGCTTGATTTGCATCTCTCTGTCAGCAGAGGGATGCAGTCTGGAGGTAGCCTACATGTGAAAACTGGCTATGGGACAGAGCTAGCATAATGATCAGAAAAGGAGATATGGTCAGAGAAAAGGAGATATGACCAGGATGCCACTATCCCATGCTAATTACAGGCTGAGTTATCAACTCAGTAAGACAGTTTTCATTTGATGTACATTAGAGCATCAGTTAGGCTGCTTTAAGCTAACCCATGGGAACCAGCACACAGGTGCAGAAGGATCTGTGCAGTTCAAAGGTGACTTTTAAGCCACAATTTAACACGCATACACCCCTTAGCACTCTATGCACTGTGCAGAACAGCCAGAACCAGAATCTAGCCCCTAGCTTTTATTCTGCCTCTGCTAAAGACGTCTGTGAAACTTTGGTAACTCTTTTAGGGACTAAATTTCAAAACCAGATATGTGAAATTACATTTGCAATAAAACATACCCCATGGTGTGCCTGCCATTCTGGTTTTGCGCAAAAAGGAGCTGTGTAGACGGCTCCTTTTTGTGCAAAAGCCCCTTGCGCAAAATGGCGGCTCATTAAGTATGCAAATGAGGCACGGCGATATTCACCGCTTCGCCTCATTTGCATATTTTCTTGTGCAAGAGGGGGCAGTCTAGACGTAGCCTATATGTTAGTGGCATCCATTTTTATTTTAGATCTTCCAGTGAAAGGGAACATGATAAGTTACTAGATACATTATGGCTTTTCATTTTTACCCAAAAGCAGAACAAATCTCAAATGATATTCTGCTATGCAAGACTGTCCTATATTTTACCCAACTCAGCATTTACATTAACAGAACTTTTAATGGTTTTCTTCTTTTTTTTTTTTATAATCTATCTCAGTAGATTCTGCTGAAAGCTAAGGCAGCTTTAGATAAATAAAAAATACAAAACCTGTTGAGTAAAACATGACTTACCTATTCACTTTTGATTCTATTGTGTTTCCAGCATTATCTGTTATTTTAATTCTAATGAAACCTCTCCTAATGCTTTTGTTCCATGTAATAAAATCCACAAAGTAGTTATACACTGCAAAACAGAAACAGAAAATAAGATTCAAAGGTTGAACTCGTCGTCATAAATATAATTCCTGTTCTCTCCCTATTAAAATGACTCACTGAATGAGGTGATGACTCATTATCTCTCTCTTCTGGATACTGGTTCCTTCATTTCTTCAGAGCTATGGGCATGTCTACACTAGGAAATGGTTTAGAAATAACTTATATCAAAATAATAACTCCCAAAATAATTATTTCAAAATAAGCTTATTCCCCAAGAAAAGCAGGAGTTATTATTTCAAAATAACCAGCCCCTTATTTTGAAATAACAGGCTTGGTAGTGTGGATGCTCTGCTTGTTTTTTTGAAATAAGGGGAGTATATTTCCCTAGTGTAGACATGTCCTAAGAGGCTACTAATTAAAAGTACAGTAGTTTCCATATGTTGGCTATTTGGAGTTATGTAAAGAAAGCTGATGACTTTCACCAGTTCTTAGAAGAAAAAGGTCCTGTCACTGGCCTGGTCAACTCCTAAGCACTTCCTCATGGCCTCACACTGCAATTGGGTCTTTTGGCCTCCTCTAGGCCAAAAGTGCTAGTATAGCCCATTACATCCCATATCACAAAACAAACATCACTATTAGTATGAAGAGTCTGATCCTGCATTCCATTACTCAACCAAAACTCTATTCACTTCAGTGGGAGTTCTGCCTGACAAAGGAACCGGGGTCACTTTGTAACTGCCTTCTTTGCTGGCCGCCTCCAGAGAGAGTGATTGAGAATGTTGCAAAACCACCAAGTCACTTCTGGAAGGCCCATTTCCAGAAAATAGTTGAGATCCATTGTCAGAATGCTGGAGGACACTGGACTGCATTGCTTCTGCCAATACAGTACGTGTTGTGTGGATAATCAGAGAAAAAGAAAATATTTTGGGCTGTTATATTTTTTTCAGCACTAAAGTCAGTTACAACTATTTTGTATATTTTGTTTGCTCAAAAAACAAATCTCATTTTATATAAATGTTTGAAGTTTGTTTTCCCTATGTATGTCTTGTGTTTTTAGTTTGATCATCTCTTGTTTATTTCTTAGTTTCCTTTATTTGTTTCCTTAGTAATATTTTTCTTTTCAAATTCCTAGGGATTAACATAGGCTTCACTCAGTCATTACTTTCCTGACTCATTTATTGATATAATTTCTCTGTTGGTTCTAGTTTAGTAGTACTTCACTGTGCCAAGCTGTGGCAGGGCTTCTTTTTTCCCCACATGTGTTTTGCTTATAATATGTACAGTACAACCATGTACCTTTCCTTTCCCAACTAAGCAAGTTCTCTCACCCAGCCTCTCCTGTGTAACTAACCAGCCTAATTCTCTGGCTTCACTTTCCTTCCTGACAGCCAATGTTCCCTCAAATTTTTCCATATATGTGCAGAATAAATTTTCATATGCGCAACAATACTAGAAACACATGCTGCCAGCTGTGGGAGCTGTGGATATCTGTTAATCAGCTTGGTGGCATTTAAATTTCTCCTGGGTGACCGTCCAAGCACTCAGCCTACAGGGAACACAGCTTGACAGTCATCTTTCCCCATTATCCAAAGCAGCCACATTTCTTTCTCTTTCCAGTTCAGCTCACTCATTGCTTACTATTCTGCCCAGATCATCCTGCTCCTTTCTCCATTCTATACACTGGCACTTAAACTGATAGTTTACATTCTTTTTACTGTAGTGTAGGAACAGTGTTCAACATGTAATCAAGAACTTCATGTTTTCTGGATCAGTTTATAATCAGTGACAAGTTTGGTAAGTGTAAAAAAGTAATAAATGGTCAGTCACTTACTGCAAAATGGTTCGTCGGCTGAAGTATCAAAATAAGCCTTCGTTTCTGGAGGGTCTTTTTGGATTAAATAGTTTTTCCACTTATCAGCATAATAACCTGAAATCCAAATTTCATAAATCCAACATGAAATTACTAAGAAAAATAGCAACAAATACAAAGGAGCAAATTACTGAAGGTTATAAAATTTAACTTATTTGCGCAGTTTGGGAAAGAAAACTGATCTGGAAAATATAAAAATCATCCAACCAATCCAATAGGTAATATATATCCTTTCGGTTTTTGGTAGGCCACTTAACATACTTTTCCTGCTATATTAAGGTCATAAAATTTGTCATTTTGGATTAGAGCAGGGGACCATCTTATCTAGTATCTTATTTCTAAAATGGCCATTACCAACTGCTTCAGAGAATGCAAGTAACCCTATACTGAACAATAATGGAAAAGTTCCAGAGGTAAAGTTTCTTCCTATTCTTTTCATAAATTATTGGTTGGCTTATCACTGAATTATGAGGGTTGATATGCATCCTAAGAATGTTGTGGGGTGGGGAGGAATTATCCCATGTAATGTATTTGTGGACATATTTTAACTTATAAATGTTTAATCCTCTTATACTCAATGTAAAAAAGTGTTTCTATTTTACCCATTTTTTAATTTGTTGCCAGTCAGTCTCATTGGTTGTCTCCTTATTCTTGAGCTATGAAAGAGGGTACATGGGTATGCCTGATTTAATGTCTTCACCATTCATATTTTGCATATTTCTATCATGACTCTCTTATTCATCTCCTCTCTAAATGAAACTGTCCCAATCTTTTCCTTCTCTCCCTAACCTTATATTTCTACAAGATTCTAATTATTTTTTTGTTTGCCATACTATTTCAGACTAGAAAGTTTATATGGTTTTAACCTCTGCAATAAATCTAGAGGCCTTTAAAAAAGCAGTCATAATATTAAAAATTTAGATTATTTTTAGATAGTAGGTATCTCTGCAAGCAAATCCCTTCCACAGATCCTGTCAGTGTCTCCTATAACATTTACAGCAGGCTACAATATGGAGACAAAGCCTAAGCTACCCAAGAAACAGCTATTTTCAATCAAGAGACTGCAGGGAAAAATTCACAAATACATTATTCGTCCGTCCAACTTACAAAACAGACACCACCAAATAACTCTTACCCAGTATTGGACATGACATTGGTTGAAAAGCTTCACAGTTGGTACATTTTCCACTCTTATAATTAAAGTATGAATCACAAGGGTACGTTGTTATGTTGCAACTCTGTCGCAAGGAAGACAGGAACAGGAAAACAGATCTCTGATGGTCACATTTAAAATACTGAAATCCTTTTATTCAAAAAGAAAAATGAAATATGAAAGGAATTTGCATCGAATTTTTTGTTCCCAAAGAAAAAAAATTAGCCACGCAACAAAATAATCATATTTCAGTTATTGCTAATGACTAAATTATTCCCTACTGTTCAGGGTTTTGCCTTTTTGGAAAAAATCAGATGGAGAAGAAGGTTGGCTTATGGCTTATTTGGCTACCAGCTTTCAGCAATGGAGAGTGGATTTATATCTATCCAAAAATAAAAGATGAGGAATTAAGGAGGAGCTGCTAGAGTATACAGTTGCAAAATAAAGGGACAGTGTACATAGAAAAAGTATTGTACTAAGCTCTCCTTCAAAATTTAGATGTACTGGAATTAAACATGGGCCCAAGTTAAAAGGGGTCACATTGCCCTTCC
The DNA here is from genome assembly GCA_019425775.1 of Rafetus swinhoei. NCBI lineage: Eukaryota > Metazoa > Chordata > Testudines > Trionychidae > Rafetus > Rafetus swinhoei. Next base: position 178,577,630 of record CM033437.1, on the reverse strand, counting down.
CATGGAAGGGAGCTCAGGGAGAGAGACCTTGTGGGAACATCTCATCAAAATCCCTCATGCTGTTCTTATGGGGGTCAAGTTCCCTTCTCCCCACAAATTAGGCTGTAAGATCTTTCCATAACACTGCAGATACCAGGGAATCCTAAGGGATTCTCAAGCATCCAGGGTCATCCATACAGGGCCCTTCATAGCAGTTCCAGTCCCCGGAGGTCCCACATATCCTTAACAGTGGGACTCTGCTACTAGGAACTCTCCCTGGTCACAGCTGCCTAAGGAACATCCCCTCTGCGAAAGCTGTCTTCAGAAAGGCAATAAAGCAATAATAGAAAGGGCAATAATAGAAAAAGAAGGGAGAGGAAAGAAAAAAATGTACCTGTCAATTGTAGTTCAGGTGCTTATGAGGCTAAATGAGTGGGCTGGAAGTGCCCCATAATTAGCTTTAGATGTCAATGACATGTTAAATGTAAGGAAGACTCGTTTTATAATGGTCCATCCACAAAACTTTATAATAATCTAATCTAATCTAAGGTGCTACAGGATTATTCATTTTTCAAGTTACAGTCTAACATGGTAACCCTATTGTCTATACTGTAAGTAATAAGATACTGCTGGTGTTTTGGTCTGAGATGTGAGATGCCTCTTCTATCTGAACAGAGAGAGCTTTTTTTGGGGGGGGTGTGAGTCAAAATCTAGGTAGCAGTATATGAGGACTAATTCTGATTTGTGCAATAGCAGAGTGGAAAAGAACAAGAATATGTTTGGCTCAGCCATCCCAACAGTTCTATACATGCAAACCTCACGGAGTTCACTTTTGTCTAGCCAAACCTTAGCTGATTAACTATAGACATCTTCTGCCCTCCTCTTTTCTGAATTAAAATGAATATGTTTCTATTTACCACCAAACAATGTTTGTGGACAGCCAGGCTGATCTGTTCCTCCATTTGGATAGAAATCGATATTTCCTAGAGGTTTCCTGTAGCCTAGAGCTAAAGTAAAAACATTTGGGGTAATAAAGTACATCAAGCAAATTTTCAAATGAAGAATCTATAATTACACAAGAATGTTTAATAAGGCTTAGCAATAAATAGTTTCTGGAGTAAATTTTTCTGATGTTCTGTTTATAGCACCTATTCAGATAACAGAATGGCTACGTCTACACTGGCATGATTTTCCGGACATGCTTAAAACGGAACAGTTTTCCATTATAAGTATTTCCGGAAAAAGAGCGTCTACATTGGTCCCGGAGTTACCGTTATAACGATGCTTTTCGGAAAAGCGTGTCTACATTGGCGGCGCGCTTTTCCGGAAAAGCAGAAGCATGGAACCATTTTGAAGAGGGCAAAGGCCACCAGACCTTTCCGGGGGCGGGGCTGGAGCTCTGTTCAGACACGTGCTTAAAGGGGTCTCCCTGGACAGCCGTTGGTCTCCTGCTCCCGTGCCTTGGGACCTCTGCCAGGGACTGACACCCTTAGCAGGTTTGGTGGTTGCCCTCTGAGTTTTGGGGACACCACCCTTTGGCCCCCAACTGCATTTTCCTGCGTTTTGTTTTTTCTGCCCTGCTCTGTCTGCCATGGAGCCGTGGGTGGCCATGTGCCTGCTCGGGCCCCTGTTGGAGCTGTACAAGTGCCTGCAGCTCGTGCTGCAGGCCGGTGCCCTGCCGTTCATGGACCAGGAGGCAAAGATCGCATTGGACTCCCTCACCAGGGAGGCCCTGGCAACCCTGTGGCATCAGCACCCCACCATGGAGAGGCCAGTCTGGAGTTTGGACACCAGCACCGACTGGTGGGACCGGGTGGTCCTCGGACTATGGGACGACCAGCAATGGATCCGTAATTTCCGCATGAGAAAGCGGACCTTCCTGCAGCTGTGCACCTGGCTCATCCCTGCGCTGCAGAGAGCCACCACCCGGCTGCGGGCACCCATCCCCGTTAAGAAGAGGGTCGCCATCGCGCTGTGGAAGCTGGCCACACCGGACAGCTACCGCTCAGTGGCACAGCAATTCGGGGTGGGAAGATCAACCGTCGGTGTGATCGTCGTGGAGGTAAGTCCCAGGGGGAGTGGGATGGGGGGAAGGTGCTGCACTCCATGCCCAGGGACATGCAAGATTCCAGGCTGGGTCGCCCAGGGGTTTGGGCCGTCCCCCCCTTGCACAGGCCCACTGGTGGGGGGGGGGCATGGGGCGAGGGGGGCCCTGGTGTGTGTGTGTGTGTGTGTGTGTGTGTGTGTGTGTGTGCGTGAGGACAGAGGGAATCAAGGGGGCCCAAGGGAGCGCACACTCACCCCTGCCGTATGTGATGTGTTCCCTTGTGTTTCTCTGCACCCTTCTGCAGGTGGTCCACGCCATCAACAACGTCCTGCTCCCGAGAGTCATCCGCCTGCGCGACGTGGATGATACCATGGCTGGCTTCGCTGCCCTCGGGTTCCCCAGCTGCGGGGGAGCCCTGGACGCAACCCACATCCCCATCCGGGCCCCGGAGCATCGAGCAGCACATTTCATGAACCGGAAGGGGTACTGCTCCATTGTTCTGCAGGCCCTCGTGGACCACCGGGGACGCTTCCTGGACATTTACGGGGGCTGGTCCGGCCGGGCACACGACGCCCGCATCCTCCGCAACTCTGGACTCTTTCGCAGGTTGGAGGCGGGCACCTACTTCCCCCAGCGGGACTTGACTGTCGGGGATGTGCCTATGCCCATCTGCGTCGTCGGGGACGCGGCCTACCCCCTGATGCCCTGGCTAATGCGGCCCTACACGGGGCAGCCGGACCAGAACCGGGCCTGGTTCAATGACCGCCTCAACCGGGCCCGAAACCCAGTGGAGCTCGCCTTTGGACGTTTAAAAGGCCACTTCCGTTGTTTGTTCACCCATCTCGAGATGGGTGAGCAGAATGCAACGGAGGTACTGGCAGCGTGCTGCTGCTCCACAACATTGTGGAGCGCAGTGGGAGGCCTTCCTCCTGCATGGATGGCAGCCAAGGCACAGACATTCGACCAGCCCGACACAGCTGCCGTCCGCCAGGCGCGCCAGGATGCGTGCGCATCAGAGAGGCCCTGGTGGACATGTTCGCCCAAGCCCCATAGTAGGGTCGCCTGGGTCTCCCCAGACTACTCCTCCCATCCCCTACCCTTCCCACCCCCTCCCTTACCTCTCTCCAATTGTAAAGCGTCGGGTCAAAGCACATCGGCCGTCATCGTGACTGTTCGTCGGGTGCGTCGGGCTTAGTTAGGGTTTTTCCTTTTAGTTTAGGCTAGGGTTTAGGCCACCATCGGCTGTCCCGAAGAACAGCAAACAGGATTTGGGGTTCGTGCGGAAGGCTCAAGTCAGCGTACCTGATTCCAGTCGTCTTCGAGGGATCTCCTGGCTGTTCCTCTCCTGAGGCCCGGAAGGACCAAAGGATTGAGGTGGCCAGCCGCTGTCATCTTCCATCGAGGATCTCCTGGCAGTTCCTCTCCTGAGGCCCGGAAGGACCAAAGGATTGAGGTGGCCAGCAACACTACCCAATTGTCCTCCCTGCGCCTAGACTATGTTTAATAATCTGTAGTGTGCATCTTTTAACTGTTCTTGCTTGTTTGTTAGCTATGTAAATATAGTTTGTGGTTTAAATTTTACTGAAAAGTCTCAGTATTTATTTATGCACCACAAACCAATGACCACTTAAAAAGGGCCCCCCCAGTGATAGATTAAAGAATTTGTTGTCCACAGTTTGTAACCCTGTTAAATTTTAGTGGCTAATTGGCATCTCAAATCATTTCTTACAGTTACTAGAGTAACACAATAACCAACACAAGAATCAACAGAAAAATAGAACTTTTTATTTACAAGGGGGAGACCTTCAACTGGGACGGGAGGGGGAGACCTTCAACTGGGACGGGAGGGGGCAGCTACTGGGACGGGTGGCCCCTGCGAGCGCTCCTTCGGGGGCGGACCTGCGCATGCCGGGCAGGCCGCATCGGGGCAGGCTACACGGGGAAGTGGGCAGGAGCAGGGGCAGGAGCTGGGATAGGAGCAGGGGCAGGAGCTGGGATAGGAGGGGGCATGGGCTGTGCTACGGGAGGGATGGCGGGGCATGGGGTACGGCCATGCCATAATGGATGGTGTGTACAAAGTGTGCCGTAAGGATGTCCATGGAGTTGCGCATCCCTCGGCACTCTGTCAGGAAAGCACCCCAGCCCTCCTGCTGCCACTGCAGGTCCCCCTGCACCTGCTTGGCAATGGAGGCCTGGATGGCCTCCACGGCGATGACATGGCGGCGAAGAAGCTGGTCCCTCTGTCGCAGCCTGCGCCTCCGGGGTTGGCCAGCTGGGGTGCCGCTGCTGCGGAGTGGAGGTCTGGTGCTCGGTCCCGCTGCAGGGAAGAGAAGAAAGGATGGGTCAGTCAGGCAGGCCGTCCACTGTCCACACACCTCATGCCCTCCACCCCTGAGCCCAGGTGACCCCACAGTTGTGTGGCTTGGGCCCACTCGGTTCCCTCCTGCCCCGTGTTGTATGTTTGCAAGGAGGACCGCCCCTGGAGTAGGGTCCTCCCTCCAGTATTGTAAGCACCGGTCTGTATCCTGGCCCGTGGAGGCGGGAGGGTGCTTGTGCTGCGTTCACCTGTGGAACTCCTGCCGGTGGAGACTGTGAAAAGCTTTGGGCTAATCACTGGTGTTTGACAGGGAGCGAGATGCATCCCCACACAGTGCCTGGGAGCACATCTGGCAGAGGCGGTCTGGGCTCTCAGATCCCCTCGCGTGGGATATCTCCGGAACCAGAAGAGTGACTGGGTGGGGGTGTCCCATCCTTGCAGCAAAACTCAGGGGCCCTTCTCCTCCCACTATCCCTCCCGCAAGCCCGGGGCCCAGAGACATGTGTGGCCACAGTGGGGACTTCCTCGGAACCAGCCAAGGCACCGGGAGCAGGCGAGGGGCTCGGTGGGGGCCACGGCCACAGGACTGTGATGCTGCGGCGTACCCAACAGCAGCTGGCTGTGCCTCACAGCCAGGCATGGGACAGTGTGCCGTTCTCCGTGCTGCACCCTTGGCGGAGGTGCGGGCTCTGGGCTGAGTCCCTGGGGCCCTGGCCGGTTCCAGCCGGCATCCACCCTTCCCCCTGGTCCCGCCGAATGTGTGTGAGCAGCACGGTCCCAGGCGTGCCCTGCAGCTGCCTGCCGCGGCCATGTGCCGCTCGGTCACCAGGCTGCACGTGGTTGCATGTGCTGCTTCCTGCCTAATGCTACACAGCGTGCAGCTCACGTGGCCTGAGTGACATGCTCTCCCCCTCCCGCCTCCGGGCACCTGGCTCCCCCCCGCCCTCCGCCCTGTGAGTGCAAACTGCAAAGACTCACCAGTGGATCCTTCCCCGGCCTCGGAGGAGCTGCTGGAGGGGGCCTGCTGGGTAGCAATGCTGGCCTCCTCTCCCGAAGCGCCGCTGCTGTCCTCTCCCTCCCCCGCCTCGGTGGTTCGGATGACGGGGGGGCGCTGGCAGGTGTCCACGGGCACGTCCGGGCCTTGTGGGGCTGGCTGCCCAAGGATCGCATGCAGCCGGTCGTAGTGGGGGCAGGTGTCTGGTCCTGCCCCCTGCCCTCGCTGGCCCGCATGTACCTCAGCCGGAGCTCCTTCACCTTTGCCCGGACTTGCTCAGTGTTCCGGGCAGGGTGTCCCTTTTGGGCCAGAGCCTCGGCCATGCGGCCGAAAATGTCCGCATTGCAGCGCCGGGACCGGATATCGTGGAGACCCTCCTCCTCCTGCCAGAGGTCCAGGAGGGTCTCCAGCTCCCTTGGGGTCCAGGAGGGAGCCTGCCTTTTGCGGCCCCTGGGGGCCTCCTCCGCTGGCGGTGCAGGGGGCTCACCGGCTGGAGCTGCCATGGTGCGGTGAGATGGGTGGCTGGGCAGCACAGGGGCACGTGGCAGAGCTCAGGCTGCAGGGTCTGCGGCACGCTCCTGCCACGTGCGCCCAGCAGCCTGCGAGCTCTTTAAGAGCTCGGGTTACCAGGAAGTCCAGGGCTCCTACGGGGTCTCCAGGCGTCCAAACTGCTTTTTTCCGTTTCTTCTGCTTTTCCGGAAAAGCTGTCTACACTGGCCCTTTTCCGGAAAAGCTTTTCCGGAAAAAAGACTTTTGCCCGAGCGGGAGCGGCATAGCTTTTCCGGAAAAGCGGCTGATTTCGTACAGTAGATCGTCATTGCTTTTCCGGAAAAGCAAGCGGCCAGTGTAGACAGCTCGCAGCTTATTCTGGAAAAGCGACTGCTTTTCCGGAATAAGTGGCCCAGTGTAGACACAGCCAATATGTTTGTCTTTTACCTAGTTGCACTTTTTTTCTTTTAATCATGTTGTTTTCTTAAAAACAAAAGTAAATATATGCAAAAATCAATCAGTGGACTGTATTCTAACCAGATATTTGCACTGCAATGAAAGAAGAATAGAGCCCTACATTTATATAGTGTTTGTGGCTGGGATTTTAACTGTATAAACATCAGGACATTCAGAGGTTTGGGTCTTCTCAGCAATCAAAATTCTGCATCCATGTTAGTTTAATTAGGGTATTTCTTTCTATGCTCAAAACACTGAGGTCTGAAGCAATCTAGCAGCCTACAATACAATATTGTAGAATGGAAAAGAACTCTCACTGATTTTAGTGGGCTTTGGATTAGGTTCATATACATTAAAAACATACAATAAAACCTCAGAGCTATGAACACCAGAATTCTGAACAGACCAATCAACCACACACCTCATTTGAAAGTGAAAGTATGCAGTCTTTTTTTGAGACTAAAAAAGAAAAAAAAAAGTCAATACAGTGCAGTGCTGTGTTAAAAGTAAACTACGAAAAATATAAAGGGAATGTTTGAAACAAAAGATTTGATATGGTAAGGAAACTGTTTCTTTGCCTGTTTCATTTAAATTGAGGTGGTTAAAAGCAGCACTTTTCTGTATAGTAAAGGTTCAAAGCGGTATTAAGTCAAGGGTCAGTTATATACTTTTGAAAGAACAACCATAACATTTTGTTCAAAGTTCTGGACAGTTCAGAGTTTAAACAACCTTCGTTCCTGAGTTGTTCATAATTCTGAGGTTCTAATATACTTATTCATTATACTGCATTTAATATCTTTAAAACACCTTGACTTGGGAAACTGATTGTTTTATATGCCTTTATCTGTAAGTCAGCAAATGAATGTTAACAGTTAATATTATTATTACTAAGAGACTCTATTGTAATACATAGGATCAAAGGAGAGAGATGAGAGATTTTTTGTGGTCCTAAAAATCATTGGAACTTATTTTTAATTTGGCAGAATTACAGTGCTGTGGAAATCCTGACTGACTTTCTTATTTTTGCATTATAAAAATCTTGATTTCATTATTACACAAATGAGGTTCTGCTCGGGATTCTCCATAATGGCTCTAAATCCATCCTCAGTTAAAATCCATCCTCCAAAAAAATTTAACCAAACCCCAGAAGCTCAACAGCAGCAGCACTGATCTTCCGCGTAGTGACGTGCCCATGGAGAGTTATTTCATGCCACTGAAGTCAGTGGGCAAAACTCCCATTGAATAAAATGGGACCAGTCCCCGAGATACCAACAACTCAGAACAGCTCCTGTTTATCAGTATGAACAAGAGCAACATTACTTAGATGCACCGAATTGACTTTCTCCCCTCCTTCTTTCCTACTCCTGCATTCCAGTTTGTCTATTTCCCCCTAAACTCAAACAGGCTATGTCATTACCATCTATGTCACTATGAATAACATCAACAAATTGTGCGTCTGTAGGATCCAATCTCTCATCTGGTGGCTTCCCACTGAATGAGGGGCCAGCTGGGTCAAGACCTGAAAGAAAAGAAGACTCATGAGGGCATTATTTTTCAAGGGTTCTATTTCAATAATAATTTTTATATCCGCAGCAGACATGTTTGAATAGCTGTCCTTATCATCTACTGTAACACAAAGTTTATACCTAAAGGCTCATCCCTTTCTGGGTTTGTCCATATTAATATATTAACATTATGATAAAACAATACAGCTCAAGCCTTTGCTCCAGACTTAATTGTTCTTAGGGTTCCTACTACAAGACTACTTGATCCACATACTAGGGTATGTCTACACTGCAACACTATTTTGAAATAACTAGCACTATTCCAAAATAACTTGGTCCGTGTCTACACAGCAGGCAGTTATTTTGAAATAGTGTCAAACTACTGTCAAGCTGAAGGAGTTCTAACTCCGACTTCTGTAACCCTCATTGTATGAGGAACAAGGTAAGTCGGAGGAAGAGTGCTCTAATTTTGATATAAGTGCTGTGTAGATGCTCCCTATTTATTTCAAAATAAGCTATGCAATTGACATAGCTCAATTTGCATAGCTTATTTTGAGTTAATCCCTGCAGTGTAGACACACCCCTAGATTCTCTCTACCAAAGAATGAGTCCCACCTCCCTTTTATCTAGGTGAGTAACAAGCCACCTACATCATGGTGCTGAGTTAGCAGAATTGCTTTATTCTTTTGCAGCAAAAAAACAATGTCTGCTATGTGAGTGGGGTATTTCAGGAAAAAACAGCCAGACTGAAACCAAAAAAACATGGTTTGACATTTGCCTAGCTCCAAATTAGCCAATGATAGGTTTGTGTTGAAATTATCTGAAATTTGTGGATACGCATAGTTTTATTGCAAAATTGGATGAAACTGGTCAGGTTTCAACTGAGTTTTTATTTGAAACTTAGTATTTGTGAGTCTGAAAAAATTCAGAGAATGAACTGTGAACACACAAGGACCAAAATGGAAGAAGCTGGTTTCTTGAAGCTTGGTGAAGTAAATGACTTATCTTTGTTTGTCTCTGCCACAGATCTCTCAAATGTAGGATCTTCATCCTGTATTTTTATGCACCCATATTCCACTGGTTTTAACATGCATCCAAACCTCCCATTGAAATCAACAGAACTTCTGAGAAGCATGGCCTCAAAATGTAAGTCCATATTTAAGCTTCTCTAAAGCAGGTGACTTGATCAGGGAGTGTTAAAAACTTGCCTTTCCTATTTAGGATTTTAACTGTCATCAAGTAGGTTTGAACATTTTGGCCATAATATTTTCCAGAGTAACTTAAATCCTAGGCAGAATTTTTGTAGTGAACTTAAAAAAATAATGCAATACACTGTTTATGTTATATTAGCTCAAATTAATCTCTGGATTTATATCAAAGTTGCATTTGATTCATTATCATAATCATGCTAAGTAATTTAATTGTGATATATTTGTTGATATTTCAACACTGGCACCATGTGTTATGCAGCTAACTCAGACAATGGTGGAAGTTACACTCAAATGGGGGTGGCAGGTTTAAATGTCTTACCTGTAATTCTGCCAAGTTTACCATTATACATCTGTCCAACAAATCCAGCTACATGAGCCCCCAGGCTAACTCCAATCATATAAATAGAGTCAAGGGAGGCTCCATGTGCCTGCCAGTAACAAAAAAAAAAAAAAAAAAAAAAAGCAGCTTGATCATGGGTTATAGAAATGTTAACCATATGGTTTACAATATGGTTAGTTGAATAGACTTCAATAAACTAAGTTTTACTCTTTAGTTTTCCTTGAAAGTTTAGGTTTTATTTCTAATTAAAAATGATGGATTTTACGTTTCTTTTTATTAAACTTTCTGTATTAGTTTACTGTACAATAATAAAAAATGTATGAAGGAGGCTGGTAACATTTCTTCCAGGCTATCTCATTGATTTTTTTTTTTAAGAAGAAGAAGAGACAGAGTTGTATCAGATTCCAGAAAGGTGAACTCCAAAACCATCTACTAAAAGCAACCCTGATCTCACCTCTCCAATACAATTTAAAAATATACCAATATCATACTTTGATGTCACATGGCCAGTTTTGCAAGACTATCAAGTCTATGTCTGTAGGAACACTTGAGAAGAGGCAATGCTTACCATGTGCAGTAAGAAGTAAGAGACTATTTTTGTAAGCTAATAGAGGACTCAAAGACAATATAAAAAAAAGGATCGGCAATAAGAGAGAGAATGTCTTATTGTCTCTATATAAAACCATGGTACACCCACATCTTGAATGCTGCATACAGATGTTGTCACCTCATCTCAAAAAAGATATATTGGCATTGGAAAAGGTTCAGAAAAGGGCAACAAAAATGATTAGGGGTTTGGAACAGCTCCCATATGAAAAGAGATTAAAAAAAGACATGGTCTTTTCAGCTTAGAAAAGAGGAGACTAAGGGTACGTCTAGACTACATCTTTTTTCCAAAGAGGGAATGCAAATGAAGCCGCGATTTGCATACCAAAAAAATGAAGTCTAGATGTAGTTCTTTCAAAACAGACCCCCTTTTTTGAAAGAGCCCTTCTGCCTCAAAGAATAAGGTTTACAGGGTTCTTTCGAAAAAGGTTTTTTTTTTTAAGAACCATGTCTAAACAGCGTCTAGACTGCGGAGGTTTTTTTTCCAAAAGAATCTCTTTAGAAAAAGGGATTGGAAGAGAGTATGCAAATGAAGCACAAGAAGTTGCAAATTGCAGCTTCATTTGCATTCCCTCTTTCGAAGGAAGGTATAGTCTAGACACAGCCTAAGGGGGGATATGATAGAAGTTTATAAAATCATGACTGGTGTGGAAAAAGTGAATAAGGAAAAGTTATTTATTTATTCCCACAATATAAGAATTAGGGGTCACCAAATGAAATTAATAGGCAGCAGGTTTAAAACAAACAAAAGGAAGTTTTTCTTCACTCAACACAGTCCACCTGTGGAACTCTTTGCCAGAGGATGTGGTGAAGAGTAGGACTTTAACAGGGTTAAAAAAAGAGCTAGATAGATTCATGGAGATTAGGTCCATCAATGGCTATTAGCCAAGATGGGTAGGAATGGTGTTCCTAGCCTCTGTTTGTCTGGGAATGGGTGATAGGAGAGTGATCACATGAGGATTATCTGTTGTATTCCTTACCTCTGGGGCATCTGGTATTGGCCACTGTCGGCAGACAGGATACTGGGCTAGATGGACCATTGGTCTGACCCAGTATAGCCATTCTTATGAGGAGATCTAGAGCCTGCAAGATCACAGGATGGCGAACTTCTCTCAGTCACTCCTACAGGTATGTAGCAAGTAGATATCACATAGGGGCAGAGCAAGATCTGCTCTCCATGCATGTGGCACAGCTACTCTTCCAGTAGGTAGCCTACTTGCTCACTGTAAGTGGCAAGTAGTAGCCCATCAGGGTGCTGGGAGTATGCATTATGTAGTTCTGTTTACCCCAGTATGGGACTGCAGGACATTCTAATAATGTCAGTTTTCCACCATATTTTGTAAATTAGCAAGTACGCCCCAATCAGCACCAGAGGCCATGCTACAGTGTGCCATATTTTCTGTCCGCTCTTCTTACCAGCTGTCCCCCAAACCCACTTTCTTTCTCTGTTAAAATCTGTGCAGACATTTTGATACAGAAACTTAAACTTTCTGAAAATGCTCAAGATGGAAAGTGATGGAGATGGAAGAATTTCAAACGGATAATTGAACAAAATTTCAAACAGATAATTGAATGGATAATTGAATAAATAGTCTTTACATTATTTTTGTCCATTTCATTAAGGACTTGATACAAAACCTAGTGAAGTCCATGGTTGTACCTTTCCACTGACTTTGTGGGTTTTGGCTCAGCTCTTATTCATTAATGATTTTTTTAGCTGCACCTTTTAGCACTAGGAAGTATATAAAAAGGTTTTGTACTATGGAGAACTGTTTTTAACAGCCTTATATCAATTATTTCTGATAAACCTTCCTTATACGCATGACCATCAATGGGGGGAGGGAAGCGAGAAGGGAGGGCAATTGTCCTGGGCCTGCAGATTTAAAAGGGTTTGGGCTCTGGGCCCCTCATGGCTGCTACCGCAATAGCAGGGCAAACGGAGCCCCAAGCCCTTTAAATCACTGCTGGAGTCTCACGTGTTGTGGTCTGGGCAATGCTGTGGGCTGGCTACCATAGTTCTGCCCCTTCCACTCAAGGACACCCCTCTTCCAGGGGGTCCAGAGCCAAACTCCCCTCTTCCCCCCCCCCCCACATTGCCTAGGGCCTGATGAAGTCTGTCACAAGTCCTGCTTATAACTAATCTTAATAAGTGGGCTTTCTTTGTGCCTCGTTTAGTACTTAATGTGATGGTGTAGTTTGGCATATCCTTCACTTTCTCCTCTGAGATAGCAGTTTTTTTGCTTAATGCAGCTGAAACTCCTCACTGGCACAGGGAATCAAACACTATCTCGATCCTATTGAAATAAAATGTCCAAACTGCTTTTTACATCCATGGGAGCAGATGTGAGAACAAGGATAGGCATGTGATGTAGTAACTGCATGCAGTCACTAATGTAACCACTTTGGTACAGACATTTCAAAGTATCGTACAGTAAAACTCCAATAGTCCGGCATCCAATAGTCTGGCACTCCTGATAGTCCGGCATCAAAATGGCAAGAGCCTAGTGAGTGAGCTTCGGCAAAAAATGAGTCACAAGGTAACAGCGCAGCAGCTGAACTGAGCAAAAGGGTAAAAAGGCTTAAAAACTAAAACATTACAGTATACTGTATATAGTATGTACAATAAAAAGGGTTAAGAACACTTTATATACAGTATATAATGTATACAGTATATATACAACCTTCTTATAGTACCTCCTGATAGTCCGGCATATCTGATAATGTGGCACCACCTAGGTCCCAGAGGTTCCGGATTATCGGAAGTCTTCTGTATTTATTGTATTCTTTTTGAGACCACTATATTTTGAATACTTTTTTTTTTTTTTTGCCACACTAAGCTATAATATTTTAAATCATTTACCTACAGGGTAAATGTCTACCTTACCAACATCTGGTCAATCCATTTCTTCAATATGTCTGCAACCTTTTTAGTTTTCTGGACAGCAATAAAATAATTTAGAGTTGTAGCACCCTTGTTCCAATCTACTATAATGAGGTTAAGGTCCTCTACAGACAGGAGAAGCTCTTTTATGTCACTCAGCCAAACTGGTGTAGAGCCTGTTGGTCTGTAGCCATGTATTATAAAGACAGTTTTCTTGGTCACATCCAGATTTGTAGAATGAGTTGTATTATATTCATTGAGACTCTCGGAACAGTTTTGATTTTTCCTTGTATACAACAGCAGTTTCACTTTTAGATCTGTCCCAGTTATAGCACTGTGTATACTAAGATCTGTGAACTCCTGACATTTTTGTTCTGTATCTGAAAAATATAAAAATATTAGACAATTGTTTGATCAGGTAAACTATGGAAAAAGCTATTCTTTTACCACTATCATTCTCTAATTGTCCACAAAGGGTGAACTACTTCCATTTTTTTCTGTCATTCTGAATAACTTATTTCCTCCCTTAAAAAGACAAACTATCTGTTTTAGCACCTTCACTTTGCTTTGTTGGGTTTACTGAACTTGTCTAAAGCGCATGCCCATTCCAATTTGGTAATATAAATCTGGGGCCAAATCCCAGCTAGCATAAATCAACATCGCTCCATGGCCCTCAAAGCTGATTACCCAACTGAGTATTAGGCCTCCAAAATTTTAACAAACCTTACTCAGTTTCTCCTGTCATATGCCTAGGGTCACCATATTTCCCAACACTGAATACGGGACACAAGGTAAAATTACTTGTATTCAAGCACATTCAACTGCAATCAATCAGAACTATGTAGTACAAACATTCAAATTAATATAAAATTGCTTGAGCCCTCATTAAAAGAAATACTGAGTAGCTGGAATCTTTTTATTTACCTTCTTATCTTTAAGATTTGCACAGGAAGAGGGGACACACACACACACTCCTGTACATCTCTCTCATACAAAGGTGGGGATGGCTGACCAACCTGCCCCAACTCTTTCTGCCCAGTGCTCTCCACCATGCCTGGCAAAACCCCCAGGACGGAGCCTCCTCTCCTGGTACCTGGTGCTGCATCTTCTCAAGGCAACACATGGGGGCATGCAGGGTCACAGTCCCTCTCCCATTTATGTGACAGTTCACACCAGAACATGATCAGCAGCAGCTTTATAGCACTGTACAGGAGGGAAGGGACAGGAGCTGCTTCCTGCCATAGGAGGTGGGGTTGTGGGGGTAGAGGTGACTTGGCCATGTTTTTGCAGAGATCATTTCTTCCATCCTTCCCCTCCTCCCCACCTGTGGCTTGGAGCATCTTATCCTATCTTGCCCATAGAAACGCAGATAACACCTCCAAGCTACTACTGGCTAATGACATAATCCAACCTCCTCCTGTCCCCCAGTTACCATGTAGGTAGGTAGAAGTTAAGCTCTAAGGATGCCTTGTGCACCAGGGCCCAGTTAACCTGGATGCAGTGGCTTCAACAAACCTTGCCAGAGAGGTGACTCAGCAGAACAGAGCAGCCCTGCACTGCCTGGGGGAAGGATGTGAAGAGAGTGCTAAGCCCCTGATTGGGAAGCTGTTGCAGAGCCTGCAGGTTTGGGATGTGAACAGGTTGGAAATAACTTCATGTGAATTCTTAGCTGAAGGGTGGATAAGCTTCCTTGAGCCAGTGCGGTGGAGGGCTCTGGCACATACAGAGCTTGGGTCCACCTGGCCAGCTTCCTGGGCCAGAGGATCTTGAGCTTTCCCTGTTTGCCATCCCAGCCAGAGGCAGTGGGAGAAGGAAAGAGTCTGCTAGCCAGGCTGTTGGTAAGTTGAATGATTTGACCAGGGGCTGGTTCTCGACACAGTGCTAGAAGAAGGACGACCCTGTTGGGGGGCACATGGAGGAGCACCAGAGCTGAGAAGGTGAAGGGGCAGAGCAGGAAGAGGGCAGTAAGAGAGGCCACCACCTGTCTGTACTCTCCAGCCACCACAGCAAGCAGCCAGTTATGGGGGTTTTATGACCAAGAAGAGACACACAGCAGGGATTGCACTGATGGACCAGCAGGGGGAGTAGCTTTTCCTCACCACTAGCCTTGCACACACACACCCTGTTATCAGCCAGTGCCCACCACACTTACCACTGGTGGATGGGCTGCTGGCAAGCAAGGATCTGGCCAGCAGTAGGATCCACCAGTATTAATGGGAGGGGAGAGAGAGAAAATACTGGACAATTTGCCCATTTTTAAGAAAAAGTAGGGACACATGCAGGAGGGCTTAAATTTGGGACTGTCCCTTTAAAAATGGAACATCTAATCACCTTACATATGCCTCTTTATATAAAATAAAATATAAAAATACAAACTATACATTTCTTCTGGAAAGTTGAAGTAGGATGAGAAATAGTACCTACTCTGTTCCTAAATGGTTGTTTTTTATGTAAGCTTGTTATTTAAACTAAACTTTCAGTTTACTGAAGATTCTATAAATAGGCAAAAAATAAACAAGAATCTGGCAGAGACTGGAGAAAATGCTTTCAGCATTTCCACATTTCTCTGGAAGCAAGTGGCAATACAGAGAAAGTGAACGTGCTTAAAACCTCCACACAGCTACAGATGGCAGGTCTAGAAGAATTGGATATCCACAATGCATTGAGGTGGAAACATGAAGAGGGTTACAAATTAACTGACAAAGATAGGGTTATTTTTTAAAACCTCAGGAATGCTTGTGATCAACATAAGAATGGAAAGGTACTTTATACTGTTTTAATCAAGAACCAAGCTGACAAGTGAGATCACTGAATGTTATGTTTGAAATCTACATAACCAAAATAAATCATGTGAATTTGAGCAATTAACAGAGGGAATAATTAGAGGCCAAATTATTTGTGAAATAATTGATAATATGTCCAAAGCAAGGTTACTGCAAGAAATAGACTTGACATTGAAAAGAATAGTGGGTATATGCAGGGCTAATGAAAACGAAAATGAAGTGACAGAGCAGTGTTACAAAAAGTTCTGAGTCTTCCTGCTCTTTATTATCTGGAATGAAACAAAACCTCTCTGGACTCATTTATTCAGTCACTTCATTAGAGATTACTTAACTTTAATTATTACATATTCAGAATATAGTATTCCTGACATTTTAAATTCAATACCAGTCTTCTCTGAATAAAAATATTAAATGTTTTGTTTTTAAGTAATTTGAAGTTGTTATTTATTGAGTTGTATCCTTCTGGACTAATATGACTCAGTAAATCATAATACTGATAAAAGTTGACAAGTCTGGATGTAATCTTTAAGCGTATGTCTACACTTGCCCCCTAGTTTGAACTAGGGAGGCAAATGAAGCATACTGAAGTTGCTAATGAAGCGTGGGATTTAAATATCCCGCCATTACATATTCGCGCCGGCGGTCATTTTAAAATGCTGGTAGCCGAATTAACTCGCCGCGTGTAAGCGCGGTAGTCCAATCAAAACCCTTCCTCGAATTAACTGTTACTCCTCATTGCATGTTAATTCGAGGGAAGGGTTTCCGATCCCTTAATTTGAGGGAAGGGTTTTGGATCGGACTACCGCGTCTACACGCGGCGAGTTAATTCAGGCTACTGGCATTTTAAAATGGCAACCAGCCACGCATATGCTAATCAAGCGCGGGATATTTAAATCCCGCGCTTCATTAGCAACTTCAGTATGGTTCATTTGCCTCCCTAGTTCGAACTAGGGGGCAAGTGTAGACATACCCTAACAGACTGGTATATAGTGAGTCTTAGTAAAGTGAGGATATCTGAACTCTAAGAACAGTTCTGTTTGAGATGCAATTATTTTGATCTTCATTCTAACAACATCAAAAGGTCCAATTAAATGTCTTACACTGGGAAGATTCTGAAATGTTATCATCTGTGAAATTTAATTTCTGGTGTTCAAATCATAACTTAATGTTAGGTAAGGTGAGAAAACTAAAATAGAAATTCTCACACATGCCACTCACACACCCACAACTACATTTTGGAGACTTTTCAGTTAAAAAAAATACTTAGAATATGAATCTAATTGCATTTTCAATATTCAGATGCACAGATAAACTGTATATTTTTCTCAGTTCAGAATGAAACTGCTGTTCCCCATCTAGAAAATCCACATTTTATCTATCTTATAATTAGATAAAATTATTATTACAGTGTATTTCTCAAACTCCTGTAGTGAATTACACAGAGATACCTTAAATATTGAAATGTTCCTTGATATTAATGGGACTATTTTGATTTCTATTTATGAAGCTCAATTTTCCTCTCACTTACATCAGTGCAAATCAGGAATAATTCCATTCAAGTCAATGGAATTACATAAGCATAAAAAACAATGTAAGATCAGATTCAGATCAATGGAAACACAAAAGCCTATTCTTTAGCAAATAACAAAGATAAGTGAAACCTATTAGCTGAAAAGCATGTTACATAAAAGGAAACCGTATCTCAAATGCTTACTTTCAGGTATCACATAAGAATAAAAGGTGTTCACTGAAAAGTAAATTCAGGAAAAAGGACAAAGTATCTGCTTTGGACACTTCTGCATACTTTATATTGTGCAATTATTGGGTTATTATTCTCAGACTCAATGGATTTGAAATGTTTACATATAATTTGAGACTGTTCAGCAATAAATCACAGAGCAAACCAGAAGCTTTGCAAATTCTATTTCACACATTTTTGAGGCAACATTAGTTTGTATAATTAATATTGCTTTTTTATACACTATCATGAGAATTCTCAAATATGCACTTTTATCAGATGAGAAAATTATAAATATCACTTAGGCAATTGTATTTACTCCAGTAAATATATATCACTCCACCCTTTTTTGTTTACATTTGTAAAATTTCTTTCATATTTATCCTCATTTAGAGGTTTTTGACACTAGGGCAGAGAACCTTACATAAAGACACATTTTGTTGGCAGGAGTTTAATAAGCAAATTATAGTCTATATAACAAAAAATACTAACCCATGCATTTTTTAAATATACTTTGAAAGTCTTCATAATTAGTAAATGAATGCTGAATAATCTCAGATTATATTTAAAACTATTTTGCAAAATCTATTTTATGGCTTCCATGTACTTCCACAATACAAAGCACATATACCTTTCAGTTTGTGTACAAAAATGCAGAAGGAGATAAGGTATCATGTTTTTTCTTTATTTACCTTACACTGAAAATCGTTGTCCTAATTTCTGATCAGTCATGTTCACCTGACTGTTTGTTACATTAACCAAGATTTAATCTTCATGTCATTTTGCAGTTAGAAAAGTTAATTTCCTCTGCTTGGAAAAAAGTCAAGAGAAACTTTTAGTGGCTCTCTTACCTGATCTCACCCAACACGTCAAGCAGATGAACAGAAGTAGCTTCAACATATGGAAATGGTAAAAAGCAACAAGTAACATACACAACTAAATGGATATTTGAATATTTCCTTTTAAAGTACTAGCTTTCAGTTAGTACTATCCTTTAGCTAATTGTTAGGCGTCACTGATAAAACAGGTGTAGTAAAAAGAAGGAAGTTACTTTGCACAGGGCAAAAACCAATGTTCAGGCTTTTGCAATTCATGACTCCTCCTGTTTACTTAAGTTGGTGAGGCAGACTCTGTTCCTTCAGAGGCTGGGGCTTTTTTTCTTTTAACAGTTGTCCTTATTTTTCTCTCTTTGGGAACTACTAGATTAACATGGGTTTACTCCTTCTGAGCAGTTGATGTGGTCTGTTACTGGTGATTCTGCTGGATATGTGGAATTTAGGGAGGAGTAGAAGTAATTGTACATTACTTTGCTTGCTCGCTGTGCTCAGATGAAATGCCAAGGAAACAAAAGGTGGTTGTGTTTGATGGTATGTTATACAGCTGGTGTGGAAATAGAAGATGCTGAAATGGGCAAAAGCAATTTGCAATAAAATGTGCAATTTTGTCCATAACTTTGTTTCTCTGTAAAGACATTGCATTTCTAGGAATTGATTTGACCTTGTGATTTTCCTAAGACTCTTAACCCACAGAAGGAGTAGGACTATTTTATAGGGCAGAATTGGTAGTCTGATTTCTTGATTTGTATTTCTGATTCAGTCACTGATTTGCTGTTATTGTGAGTCAGTCATATGGCTTAACTTCAATGTGTGCTAGTTTCCCCATGTGTAAAACAGAACAATACATATTTCACAGGGGTGTTATGATTTTTATTTAATTATGAACCAGTTTCCCTTTCCTACTAGAAAAGCCACAGGAGTAGAAAAAAGGTGGAGTAAATGCAAAAAGGTGGAGGAGTGATGTTCTCCTTGCAAAGATTCCTTCACAGTTGTTGCATTGGGTAGGACAGGTGTTTTCATGCTGTTCTTTCCAGAACAGCACATGGGGCTGATTCCTCATGAACCAGCAAGAGGCCAATAGTATCTGAGCTGGCTTTGTCTTCCTGGACTGTCAGGAATGTGTTTAGTCCCAGGCCAGCAATGCCACCTGGTGGAGATACTCTGGACTGTAGAGTAACACAAGGGTCAGTAACTACTTGCAACCATGTTGCCCAAAGGTGAGAGTCAACAGTTGGGGTAGGGAAACACAGGCCCTCCCTACTCAGCCAGGTTCCAACCCAGGTCCCAATGAAACATTAAATCAAAATAAGCAGCCTAGGGGGTGGGCCCCTGATCTCCAAACCCCTTCATCAGTTCCTTTGCTGGTGCCACTGGGTCATCTCTGAGCTCCTCTTGACATCCTCCCTGGGCATGGTCTGGAGGGTTTTCCGCCCTTGGTCAAGGTTTATCATTGCACTCCTCTGAGGTCAAAGGGCCTGTGGTGACTTGGCACACATTTGGGCTTTGGCTTCATGGCAGAAGCCTGCATCATACAAATCCTCTCCTGCTCAGTACACCTCTACTGAGCTGGCCTGCACCCTTTTGAGTTCCTTCTCCATTGTGAACATGCCCAGCAGGGGCTGGGGAGTAGGGATTTCTGGAACCAGAGTTGTTCCTGACCCTTTCTGGGGTTTGTACACCTCACCAAAGACTACCTTCACTTTTTGCAGGATGGCTCCAACAGAGTTGTACTGTCCACATTTCTCCTTTAAGGCTGTATTACATTTCTACTTTGAGCTCCATTGGTGGTGAAGTGCAAAGGGGAAGGAAGTAAAAAAACTATTCACATAAGGAAACTTTTCCAGAATCTGACTTTATTTCATTAATCTAACATATGAACAAGGCTAAAGGGAGCTTTCCACAAAAGTTGTTTCATAGTTGAAAATGTTTTGACTACTTCTTGTAGCTTCACTCATTCTCCATCTAGTTTCACATGGCACCAAAAGTCAGGCTGATGTGTGAACATATTGCCACCAGTTTTTTTAAATATACATTTTGTTCAATGCAATCTGCATATGCTTGTGGATGTTCATGTTCTAGATTATGCCCATGGATATGATACTGAAAGTTTTGAAAATAACCTCAAATTTCTAACTTAATGCAGAAACTATCAACCTTTTGTATCAGCGTCCTTTATCTCTTACAGGTCTGCATGTTTTGTTAATGTTTCTCAACTGTTATTTTTTTCCATTCCTTTTCCATCTTTAAACTTTGTTTGGTGCAAACAAGTTATTTTAAGTATTTTCAAATTACTGACACGTAAGATGATAATATAATTGCAATTCTGTTAAACCACATAATGTATTTACACATTCAATCTTTTGAAGCATTAGCAATTTTTGTAGATCCATCTATGAAGACTGATATTCTCCCTCCCAGTTGATCCTCTTAGGCTATGTCTTTTTTTGGAAGAGATCTTCCGAAAAAACTTCTTCCGAAAGAGCGTGTCCACGCACAAAAGCGATGCACTTTTTTGAAAGGGAGTGTCTAGACTGACTGGACGCTCTCTCACATCAAAGGCCACCCAGAACCACTTCAGCCAGGGCTTTAGGTCACCAGTTGCTTCCAAGTGCTGGTGCCGGAGCCTTGCAGAGACATGTGCTTAAAGGGACACCCCTGGACAGCCGTTTCTCTGCTTCTGCTGTGTGCTTGCTACCTCTTCAAGGGACAGCAAAGCTCTCACAGTGCCTGCTGTGGCTGCCCTTTTATTTTTGGACATCACAGCTTTTTCCTTTGAGACATGGAGCCGGAGCTGCCCCTGGGCATGTGATGGCCCCACACGCCCATGCTGCAGTTTTTGCAGCACTTAGTTCCATCTACACTCTGGCAACCGCACCCCACACCCCACAGTAGAGACGCGTTTTTGAAGGCTCAACACCAGTTCGGACTGGTGGGAATGGCTGGTCCTGGAGCAGAGGGACGACCAGCAGTGGCTCCAAAACTTCCACATGCAGAAGGCCACCTTTTTGGAGGTATATGCCTGGCTCGCCCCTGCCCTCCGGAGACATGACACCCACCTGCGGCCCGCCATCCCCCTGGAGAAGTGGGTCACAATAACCCTCTGGAAGCTCACCACCCCTGACAGCTACCAGTCATTGGTCAACCAGTTCAGCGTGGGGGCCCTCCTCATGGAAGTAAGGTGCTCTGGGGCTGCAGTCCCTGCATGGGGTGGGGGGAGTCCTGGAAAAGGGGGACCCTTGGGAAAGGGGGTTGGCAGCTGTGGGGGTGGAGTGGGAGTGGGGGGGAGAAGCCCTGTCCCCCGGGGGGTTGTGCCGTCTTTCCCTCACACAGCCCTGCTGCTGGGGGGGGGCACCTCATAGGGGGTGGCTCCTTAGGTGTTGGGGGGGAGCAAGAGAGGGGAGCAGGGCAGGCACCCCCTAAGGACTCAGGCATCCTCTCTCTCATTCTCTGTTTTGTAAGTTTTTTTTGTCTCCTTCTGCAGGTGGTGAGGGCCATCAACTCTATCCTGCTGCGGAGGGTCGTCCATCTGGGAGACCTGGACGCAACCATGGTCGGATTTGCTGCCGTGGGGTTCCCAAATTGCAGCAGAGCCATTGATGGGACCCACATCCCAATCCGCGCACCTGACCATTGAGTGACCCAGTACATTAATGACACGGGCTACTTTTCTATGGTGCTGCAGGCTCTGGTCAACCACCCGGGACACTTTACAGACATTTTGGTTGGATGATCGGGCAGGGCACATGATGCCTGAGTCTTCAGAAACTCCAGCCTGTATCGCAAGCTGGAAGTGGGCACATTTTTCCTCTGCCGTGAACTTGCCATTGGGGATGTGCAGATGCCACTGTGCATCATGGGGGATGGGGCCTATTCCCTCATGCCATGGCTTATGAAGCCATACACCAGCCACCTGGATCCCAGCAGGGACCAATTTAATGACCACCTGAACCAGGCCTGGATCCAGGTGGAGTGTGCCTTTGGCCGCCTCATGGCACATTTCCGGTGCTTGCTCACCTACCTCGACATGGGAGAGCACAACATCCCCTGAGGTGGTCACGGCATGTTGTGTCCTCCGCAACATTGTGGAGAGGAAAGGCAAGGCCTTCCTCCCGGGGTGGGGGGCAGATGCTGGCCACAAGAAGCAAGCGTTTGAGTAGCTGAGGACAGCTGCCATCCGCTAGGCCCATCAGGACGGGGTAAGCATCTGGGAGGCCCTGAGGAAGAGGTTCCCTCAAGGACCCCAGTAACTCTCCCCAGGGCTTCCTCCATAGGGGCCTCTGGCTTGCGGCCCTATCCCTTCCCCACCACAACCCTTTCCTTTAACTGACCTCTCAATAAACACACCTGTTTGGTTTTCCAAAAAATGAAGTCTGTATTTATGAAACATTCAGAAAAGGTGGGCAGGGGGTGGGGGGGCTCATAACTGGGATGGGGAGGGGCGACTCGATGTGCCACCTCAGGTGCGGGGACCTCATTGGCGTTGGGTGGGTCTGGGGACCACAGGGGGTGTATAAGAGTGGGGGCTGGAGCAGGGTCAGGGTTGGCGGGGGCAGGGGAAGTTGGGAAGGGGAGGGGGCATGGGCATCACCTGGAGAAGGAGCAGAGGCATAGCAGGGAGGGCAGGAGGGTGGAAGCCAGGAGCAGTGGCATCAGGTGGGTGTGCCATCATGCACAATATGATGCACACATCTTGTCACACTGCTGCATCAATTGGTCCCAGGCGCGGTTCCGTCATTCCAAGTCCTCGCGGACCTTGTGCGCCAGGGTCTGGTGGATGTCGCGCTGGACACTGATGTGCTGGCGCATTAGGTCTTCTTGGACCCTGGTGCACATTTGGATTCTCTGGGCTCTGGTGGGTGGCTGTGGTAGCGTGGCTTGGCCCTCAGTTTCTGCTGGTCTGGCTGTGG
The DNA here is from genome assembly GCA_019425775.1 of Rafetus swinhoei. Taxonomy (NCBI): domain Eukaryota; kingdom Metazoa; phylum Chordata; order Testudines; family Trionychidae; genus Rafetus; species Rafetus swinhoei. The sequence continues at coordinate 178,554,541 of CM033437.1, read as the reverse complement.
AGAACACACAGAGGGAGAGGCAGTCAGTCATCCCTGCAGACATTGTCCTTGAGTCCGTACCCTCTTCTGTGAGCAGCGACCAACAGTCTGTGGCCCAGAGGAGGGGATGTCCCGGGAGCAAGGCCATGTGTGGCCTTCACAGCAGACCCAGCCTCACAGGGGACCTGATGTGTGCATAGGACTGCGCTGCCCACTTCTCACCCCCTACCCCTGGCTCAGGGACAAGGAGGCAAGGGAAGTGTCCGGCCACGGTGGGATACCCTCATGGGTGGCAGAGGAGCTGGGAGCAGCCTGGGCCTCCCTGGGATCCGCACACACAGGTGTGGCTCACAGCGCTGTTTGCAGAAGTGGCTGCTGCCTCGCACATGCAGGCATGTCCACGTGCTGTGTGCGGCACTCCTCGCTCTGTGTGGAGTCGTGCCTACACCCTTGTGGCTAGCCTGCTTTGACCTGGGCCACCCCTTCCTCTGTGGCAGGATGTGTGTGGCCTCCCCTGAGCCTGGCAGCAGGATCCCACCCATGCTCAGAGGCTGCCTGCTGTGTCTGCATGCCATACACTGATGCTGCACATGGTTGCACATGCAGGGACCTCAACACTTGCCCCCCACCCCCTGTGCACCCGCCTCCCTTATGCTGTGTGTGTGACAAAGTGAAACCACGTCCTGGGTCACTGGCACCGCCTTGAGGGACAGGGTGACGGTGCCCGTCTCTTCCTCCTCCTCTTGCTTCGGCTGGCCCTGGCTCTTCTGCTCTTCCTCCACCGAGACTTGCGGCTGGGCGATGACAGGGATCTCCAGGCTGGAGTCCACCAGGATGTGTGGGGAAGATGTTTCCCTACCCCCCAGGATCTGGTGCAGCTCCTTGTAATAGGGGCAGGTGTCGTGTCCTGCCCCTGATAGCGAGCTGCACTCTGTGGCCTGGACATATCTTTGGTGGAGCTCCTTTACTTTACTCTGATATGTTCCAAGGTTCAGGGTGGGTGTATGCTCTCTGCCAGGGAGTCGGCCATCTGGCCATAAATGTCCGCATTTCTGCACTTGGACTGGAGATCCTGAAAGGTCTCCTCCTTGCCCCACAGTTCGAGGAGGGACAGGATCTCTGGCCCGGACCATGATAGTATGCACCTCTTGCTCCCCCTGGGTGGGTCCTGGAACCTCTGGGGCTGCTCCCTATGAGGGCCAGGAAGGTTACGGGGGTCTTAAGGCTCAGCCATGGCTGGTAAGGCCTGTGGCAGGAAGAGTCGTGCGGTGAGGTGCTGCTCTGAAGCCAGCTTCCTGCCACAAGGCTTGATCAGGGTTCCTGCAACTTTAAGAGGATCCAGGAGACAGGAACTATAAAGTTGTGATTACTTTGTATAGAGTGGCCACCAGGGCACCTGTGCTATTTCCTGGAGGCCTCTTCTTTTGGAAAAAAACCCTCCTCCCCGTTCACACATGCCTTTTTCTGAAAGAGCTCTTTTGAAAAAAGGCTTCTTAATCGTAGCAAGAGGATTACCAACATCGGAAAAACCCCTCTGTTCTTTCAATTTAGTTTTGAAAGAACACGATTGCAGTGTGAACGTTCCTCAAGTTTTGTCAGAAAAATGGCTGTTTTTCTAACAAAACTCTGTAGTATCGACATACCCTTATATTCCTCTTATATTTTGTAATCATATAAATAATGGTGAAATATATGCTCAAGATCCTTGCTAAACACTTTAGGAGACATGCATGATATTTGCAAGACTTAGGATACATCTACACTGCAACACTATTTCGAAATAACTAGCGCTATTCTGAAATAACTTAGTCCGTGTCTACACAGCAGGCAGTTATTTTGAAATAGTGTCAAACTACAGTCAAGCTGGAGGACTTCTTACTCTGATTCCTGTAACCCTCATTGTATGAGGAATAAGGGAAGTCAGAGGAAGAGTGCTCTATTTCGAAATAAGTGCTGTGTAGATGCTCCCTATTTCGAAATAAGAAAGAAAGAAATTAAATGAGTACATGAGGCATAAAAGTTAGAAATGGTTACAAGAAAAAGAAAGAAAATTATACTTGTGCCTAACTTAATAAACTATGTCAAATGCAAAGCAAAGTTTCCTTACCACAAGTTTTCAGGAGTCCTATTTTTTAAGGCTATGTCTACACTGCACCGTAGTTCAAAATTGCATATCTTATTTGAAATAGTTTATTTTGTAATTTGGCACTGTCTACACAGCGCCAAATTTCAAAATAACTTGCTATTCCAAAGCATCCCTTACGCCTCGTGCAATGAGGTCTACAGGAATGTCAGAATAGCGAGCCTGAAATAACAGGCTTTTTGTTAAGACGTGGGATAGCTATTTCTAGTAACCCGAAATAGCATTGCAGTGTCGATATAGCCTTAATGTCCTATGTTAGGAGCCCTCCAATAGATGTTTCCCTTCCTCCCTTCAGGTACTGTGACTTGATAGGCACAGAGAAAGGGGGATGCTTTGGTGCATTTGTCTCTTTTTATAGTTTCAGTTCCCTTCTTGAAAAACATTTTCAGCTAAGAGTCAGAAGATATGCCTATACTGAAGGATGATCATTGCTGTTTTTCTTCCCCTTTTTGAACTTCCTTTATTTTCCTTCCTGCATCATTACTCTGATCACTGTTTAAATGCAAACTAAGCAAACCAAAGACTGAGACAGGCCTGTCTAACAACTTCAGTTTGGAACAGTAGTTAGTTACACCATCCAGTGGTAATCTTGTAACTTCATATACAATGTTGCCAGTGACTATACAGATTAGAAAGTTACAAATTTTCCAGGCATGCTTTGTACAAAGAGGATTACAAAAATGTATAGGATGTGAGTACAGAAGTGCATTCTGTCACAGACACCCACTGACTTTAAAAGGGCTTTGGCTCAAGACTTTCAAGAGGACTCAAGCTAGTGCACCTTGTTACCATGTGGGGAGAAGAGTGTGTGTAGTTAGCAAGATTAACAGTGAAGCCCAGCTTGGCTACAGGCTGGCACCCCTAGCTGGGCAGCAGGGCTGGGGGCGGGGAGAGGCGCTGGGGGACTGAGGTGGGGGCGGGGCTGCCAGTGAGTGCTCTGCACCCACCAATTATCCCCCCCCCCCGCACTTCTGCAGCTGCGCACGAGAGAAGCTGCCAGTGCGGTTCCCAGCCCCCTTCTCGCCCCGCCCCCATCCTGGATCGCTAACAGCGAAGCTCCGCCCCCTCGCGCACCGTTGCTAGGACGCCGAGCCCGAAAACGCGCGGAGCTCGTCTCCTAGCAACCACCCCGTAAAGGACTCCCCTGCCTCCGGGGGCGCTTGCCTGTCGCGCTCCTGAGGCGGAGTGGCGGTGCTTTACGGACGGTCGTGCGTGTTTCCGCCCTCTACCCCTCCTCCCCGCCCTGTCTTGCCGGCGCGGATGGAGCGCTGGCGGCGCTGACTGACTGACGCGTGGTCCGCCATGTCCGCGCCGGGGCGGGCGGGGGAGCCGGACCGCACCCTGTTCGTGGGGAACCTGGACAGCTGCGTGCGGGAGGAGATTCTCTACGAGCTCTTCCTGCAGGTGCCGGCCGGGGGCGTGGCCTGGCCAGGAGGGCGGGCGAGTGGAATGAGTAGGCAGGTGGGGGCGGGGCTTGGGAAGGGGGAGGAGTCACTCCTCTGGACTCGGGGGCGGGGCTTAGTTGGAGCGAGGCCCGTGGAATGGGGACCGGGGCCTGGTTGAGTCAGCTGGCAGATGTGGGCGTGGCCTGGGTGCACTGGAAGGGCCCTGGCAGGGGCCCGCTGGGGATGTCTCAGTGGGGGGGGGAGAAGATGTGCAGGAGGGGGTTGCAGCCACCAGTAGTGCCGCCCTGAGCTTGCGGGGGGTTGCCAGGTCCTCACCTCCTCCAGCCCAGCAGGTTGACGATGTCACTTTCTGCTTACAGGGTCTGTGTCTTGTTCCTTCCCTTTAGCTGGGGCTGAGGGTGCTGGCTCCCTTAGCTCTCCGCTCCATGCCCATAAGAATGGTGGCCACACTACTGTGTTGTCTAATCCTGTTTTCTTAGCGTCCAACATTCAAAACTTGTAAAGGTGGCCTGGGATCGTCATACTTTAATAAATCATTTGTTTGTTTATTTTAATTTGTTTTCTGTGTTTTGAATAATTGGGGTCACATTTTCACACATTTCTGTGTACCAAAATAAAAGGTTAGAAACATACAAAAACACAAAGTTAAGGGAAAGTGAGATTCTCATGTAATCACTTGACTTCAGAAACTAGAGCATTATGAAAAACTAGTAATTGCAAGACACTCTAAATTTGTGAGAGCTGGTGACAATAGTTCTTTAGTTGTTTCTGGGTCCTTGGATACTCTTAGCTACCTGTCAGTGGGCAATGGAAATTGGTACAGGGAGGAAAGACATGTATGTGATTCATTCACAGTGAAAAGCATATTGTTCATATTTTCCCTCAAATGTTTTTGGTGTTTGTGTATGCAGGTTAAATCCCTGACAGTAACCTTTTAATGTTCAGGTGAAGATCAGTTTCTGTGTTGTGTGTGTGCATGTAAAAGTATGTGCATGTGTATCGTGTTTGTTAGAAATTCACTGGCACAAGGCTTCCCCTCGTTCACAATAAACAGAAGCTAATTATAGAAGAAAGTCTAGACTTTTTCTTACTTTAGGAGGTTCAACCCTTCCCTATTGCCTCTGCTACTTCATAATCCTTGAATTAACTTTCTCCAGAAAGGTGAGAATAATCATCCATCTCATCTCCCCTTACCAGTCATTCTGGTGTTGCTTCCTACATTCAAACCATGTTGTACTTTTCATGATCTCCACGTGTAACAAAATTGGGATTACACTTCCAACATGCAGTCCTTCACCCTAAAATGGATCTTGTGTATGAGCTACCAGTCATTTGAAACTGGCTAACAGTATATACCAAGTAGAATTAGCTTCCATCATATGCCTCCTTGAGAGCACGAGGTGTTTTCTTCTTTCTTATTCTCCTTCTCTTTTCTCCTTTATGTGTTCCTTTACTCTTACTTTTATTGTGGTAGGATGTGTTCCCCTGCCGTGTTGTCCTCTTCTGTCTCCTGGAAACTAGAAGTTCAGTATAGTAGCACCTCTGACTTAAAAAACACTCATAAGCTACGTCTACACTGCTGGTTTTGCTGGCAGTGAGTACGCAAATGAGGTGCAGATTAGCATATCGGCATGCCTCATTTGCATAATTTATGCAAGCCATTTTTGCAGGGGGGGCAGAAGTAGTGTGGACGTTTTCCTTTTGCGCAAAAAAACCCTTTCCCCACCAGATCGGTAGGAAACCCCCTTTCCTGCTAATCTGCGCCTCATTTGCATACTCACTGCTGGCAAAACCGGCAGTGTAGACGTAGCCTTACAGCTTTTGTTCTTAAACCTATTTTCCTGTTACTATGGTGTTTTCTCTTATCACATTAAACAGAAAAAAAACAGTTAAAATGTATTCTCTTTTCATTTTTATAGCTATTTGTTTATGTAACTTTATTCAGCATCAAATTATTTTTTATTTATAAACAGGGAGATCTACATATAAAAGACTGATCATCAGAACACATGATTTGTTAGGACTAGTTCTTGAAGAACCAGATCTTCTGCACTAGACAAATCCTGAGCAACAGTCCAGACACCTGTAAGTTTTAGGAAACTTGCAGATTAGGAAAATAGTTTCAAGATTCAAACAACTGTTGGTGTGGGGGAGGAGAAAAACCCATGTTCTGACTCTGGTTGAAAAAGTCAGTGGCTGATTTGCCATTAGAGGTTGGACCTTCCTGGTTTGGCACCCTCGGAACTTGATGAGTCTTGAAGGAGGGAGTTTGCTGGTCCAGGGGAGGTCGGCCCCTCTGTTGACAGACTCCGGGGTCTCTCGGCATCTGTCAGCAAATCATCAGGCTTCCCTGCCACTGGGCTCCCAGCTCGTCGGCCAGCGGGGGCCACCAGGACTCCATGGCCAGCTGCGGAGCCACTGGGCCTCTTCTTCCCTGGCTGCTGGAGTGCCACTGCCAGCCCCAGGGCCATGTGTACTTCGCGTTCGCGAGGCTGCCCCAGGGTTCCTGGACTCCGCTGCCCGAGCTCTCCTATTGGACCACAGATGTTGCCGGACCAGAGAGTCCCAGACCAGAGAGATTCAACCTGTATTTTGAAATGTACCTTCCTTTTATAACTAAATATTTCAAGATGTTTGAAGATGCAAGATTACCTGTCTGAAGACTCCCTGTACAAGATAGATAGAAAATTCACCCAGGCTATCTCATCATTCTACATCTGCAGCAATACATTTAGAAAAAAATGGTATTGTACATTATTTTTGTTCCTTCATATTTGCCCTATTTCATCTTTTGTATTTTCATTTTCTTCTAAAAAACTCCTTTTATTTTTCAGAAAGAAGTGTGTGCAGTCATCTTATTTAATCTAGTGCCAGTTCATCAATAGCTGGCAACAATGCACTGCAATTAGATTACATTAATCCAGAATTCCTAATGTCCTTAATGAGGATCCTTCATGTCTTCAATGTGATAACAAGGAGTGGATAAATTGACTTCCAATTTAGCACCAAGAATCAAAAGGATCAATTCCCTAGACAGAAAAATTATTGCTATTGATCATCTAAAATGCTGAGTATTTTATTAAGTAGAAATACAGAAAACTTAAGATTGATTTTATTTTACTTTGTGCTTCAGTGTTCTCCATTTAGCTTGTGCATATACTTGAAAATATAAACTTCTGCCAGTTTGTGCAGGAACAGCAGGTTTACAATTGCTGAAAAGCCAGGCACATAGCACGCAACCTGGCCTAAAGCAGTTCATGATTTTTAGGTTTTTTGGCACTAAACTGAGATTATATTTTATCATCAGTATTTCCCACAAGTAAACCATTCATTTAAGACCTAAATTCCAGTGTCTATATAACATTAGTTCGTTCTTCATGACCCTATGTAGTGAACTGAAAATCAATTTGACCAATCTAGGACAACAACGTGGTAACATACGTGTCACCCCACAAATGAGCTAAGTAGTATGACCATTCTTAAGCATTCCTGGACGGTGTTTGGAGGGTTCTTCTTGTCTCTTTCTCTCATTCTGCCAAATTAACATTTTGGTACTGGAGCATATCTGAGGAGAAAGTGATGATTTAGTGACTAAAATACTAGTTAATTCTTTTGTATTGAAGGCTGGCTGTCTTGCCTGCTATTTTATGAAAATTACTACTTGTTTGAAAATCAGGAATCAGCATGTTTTGAAGCATGATCACTTTGAAATTGGTTCTAAAAATACTTTCCCAGTACTGAAAGGGTACAAATAGTATATAGATGGATCCCTTCTCTATGGAGACATGTGAGTCTAATGCTTAATATAAGATACACTGTATCGCTAATTGTTGTTAATGTCCCTTGTTTTAATTTGTTATGTATTAGTGAAGACGGATAGGCAAAGTTTGAGTGAAAACTGATTGTTTTCTGTATTGATTCAATTAAAGATAACGGTGGAGCCACTTACCCAAGTATGCCATTTCTACAAGTTTTTTTTTAAGAAGCTGATCAAAACTGAACAATAATTCATCTTGTTACCTGAACTTAATGCAAGCTGCAAAATAAATGGGGACCTTATTGTATGTAGCTGGTATTACTCACTATTTGAATTGCACTAGCAGCACCCTTTCAGGATTGTGCTAGTTGATTTTCAGGCATAAGATAGTTTCTGCCACGAATAATTTATAATTTAAAAAGTTAGAGAAAACATGAGGGGATAAGCACACGCCAGACAGATGTTTTGTTACCTTCAAACACTTGCATAGCTGACTTTTACTTGTAAGAGCCCCAGGTCTGGAGCTGAATGGATGCAGTCAGTATACAATGACATGCATAGTCAAAATTATGTAGGGAATCTTAAAATATCACATACTTGCATTTTGCACAGGTCTGGCTATCACTAAATATTTATGAATGAAATAAACATTCAAAACAGGACAAAAAAACCCTATTCTCTACTAAGGATTTATGAGAAAATAATTTAAGTTTCTTGCAGGCTGGACCATTAACCAATGTGACCATATGTAAGGACAAAGAAGGAAAACCCAAGTGTTTTGGATTTGTCTGCTTTAAGCACACCGAATCAGTGCCTTATGCTATAGCTTTGCTGAATGGAATCCGTTTATATGGAAGACCAATTAAAGTACGGTATCGATATGGTAGGTTTAGTATTTCCAAAACTGTTAAAACAACTTAGTTTTCTTTAAAGTGAAATTCTAGGTGTGCTCTAACATTGTAGAATGGATTTACCAGCTGTGTGACATGCAAATTTTTGATTTGCCGTAATCTTTTTGAGAGGTGGTTACAAGTTGAACAAAGCACAATCTGTTCTCTTATGAAGAAATAGTTTGTTCATATTCATATAGCAAAGGATGCGATATTTATGTTTTTAAGTTTAATAAGAAAGGAAGGCCGGTAGCTTCAAAATATAACTTGTAAAGTATCAGAAAGAATAACAAGAGGACAACAAGATGGCAACAAATTCTGATCCCACCAATATCAATCTGGAGACAGTAGAGTCACTCTGAATTTACATCATATAATTGAAAACAGAACTTGGCTGAGAATGTTTACAATAGAATATTTTATCATGTTTGCATGACAAGTTCTTTTTCTGGGGCAAAAAAGGGATGTGTGGATTGCTAGCATATGCTTGTTTCTGCCACAAATAAGGAGTTTATTTAAGATGGAAAATATTGTGATTAACAGGGCACTGTTAAATTGGGTTAAATTTTTAATTTAATTTTTAATTAAGAAATTAAAACTCAAAGTTTTGTAAAACTTATGGCTAGTAGAAATGATTCCACGAACATGTGTGGAGAAAAAAATCCAGTTAAAATATTTACAAAACAAATTATTTCCCTGCAGTGTTTACAACCCAAACATTTCATTATTCTCAGCCTAGATATCCTGTTCATACTACAGCCTACACTGTTCCTTACCATTGGTGAAGCTGCACCATTGGTGTGTTACAGCTGTGAAGTTTGCTAATGTAGATGCAGTCTTTACTAGCTATTTAGTCACACAACATCTAAAATATAAATATATTGTATGTAGTAAAGTCATGTGTAACTTAATGTTATCAGATACAATTCACTGTGAATGGAGAGTCGGTCTGTCATAAAAGATAGAAAAGAAACTTGACATTCAGATTGTCAATGTTAATAATCTGAAGAGAGAATGCAGTAAAATACATAGATAACTGCTTTCACTACAGCAGGTTGGGGCCAAGTGAGAAGCATATCTCCATGGTTGCTGCAGCTCCAGCAGGCACAGCCAGGGAAGAGGTGCATGTCCCCCAGAAGGGGCAGGTCCTGGTTTGTCTGCCTCCTGTGCCCCCCAACCAGATTAAGGAATGCAGCAAACTATGCACTTTCCCCTCCATGATGAAGGGGAACATCCAGCAATGTTCCCATACAAATTGGGAGGGGGGAACTTCAGTCCTCCTACCTTCCCTAAAGGGTCCCTTAAAGGGAGTGGGAGGCTCGGGGCTGGTGTAGTCCCAGACGAGGGGTGGGGACATGCCACCAGCCAGCTCCTTTCACCTGCCTGGTGATTGTATCTCTTTTCTAAATGATTTTATGAGAAGCAATCTCATACCAGGCATGACCCGTTTTCCTGGTTCAACCAAACCTTTACCTTGGTTTAAGTTATGATAAGAGGAATCTGTATGCCAAATTTGGTGGTCCTAGCTCTTACCATTTAGGAGGAGTTCTTGAACAAACAGACACACGCACATACAGACAAACTCTCTCAAATATATAGTAGATAAAGGCCTGCCAAACTAAACAACAAAAGTGTGCTGAAGTACTGCACTAGACAGGATTTCTTCTTCCTATCCTCTTCCCTGTATGTTTTCATTGGTGCATGTGTATTTGGATTGATCCTAGCAAAGTTTGCCTTTGACTTAAGTGAGATCAGGATTTGGTCTGCATGTGACCTGAGTTTCAATCACAGAACTACCCCAACCATGAATTACAAATGGTATTTCAGATTGTACTTTTTAAAGATGAAAATAACACTTTACAATAGTTTATTTCCAAAATTAATCCATTATAATTTCTCAGGTAATGTCCTCCATATGCTATGTTTCTTTCTAGAAAACTCAAAATCTGTTACTGAGTCATCTTCGGAGTGAGTCACCAAAAAGATGCAACCAACACAGTTCACTTTAAAAGCACAGTGTCCAGGCTCTTTAGTACTGTACTACAGTTAAACTATTTTGAGAACAGTAGTGAAATTGGCTGCAAATTAAACAAAATACTTATTTAGCCCCAGAAAGAGCATAGGAAAGAAAATAAATATTTGGCAAAAAGAGAAATACTAGCAAGAGAAATCTAACTTGGGCTACTAAGACTATTTACAAAAAGTGAACAGAATAAAAAGTGAATCTTAATTGTTTAAGGCTGTGATTTAAAGGGACACACTTTCATGTTATCTGAACATCGAGGGATTACGTAAACATACTATGGTAATAATGTATGTTGTGTACTAAATAAAAGATACAGGATTTCTAGTCTGATGAAACTAATGGCATACAATTATTTACATTTAAAATAGGAGTTACTGAATCAGAACGGTTCTGTTGGAATAGGGTAGCATTTTCCAAAAGTGCATGAATATTTTAGGAGTTTAGGTCCCATTGACTTTCCAATGAGATTTACGCTTCCAAGGCCATGTCTATACTTACTGTGCCAAAGATCGATCTTCTGGTGTTCAATTTAGTGGGTCTAGTAAGTAGGGTTGCCAGATGGTCTCCCAAAAAAATACTGGACACGTGGTATAAACTATAACAGAGTTTAAAGAGAAGCTAGATAATTTCATGGAGGTTAGGTCCATAAAAGGCTATTAGCCAGGGGATAAAATGGTGTCCTTGGCCTCTGTTTGACAGAGGCTGGAGAGGGATGGCAGGAGACAAAGCGCTTGATCATTGTCTTCGGTCCACCTCTGGGGCACCTGGTGCTGGCCACTGTCGGCAGACAGGATACTGGGCTAGATGGACCTTTGGTCTGACCCGGTACGGCCGTTCTTATGTTCTTATGTTCGTATGTATTTTTTGGACGAGCAAAACAAAACAAAACAAAACAAAACAAAACAAAAGGAACGCAGGATAATAAGCCCCCCGTCCTGGGGCACCAGAGCAGCGACCGCAACCTTATCTGTCCGGTATTCTCTGATTTTTTTTTTTTACCGGACAAAGAGCGCAAATACCGGACTGTCTGGTACAATACCGGACACCTGGCAATCCTAAGGACCTGTTAAATCGAATGCTGAGGATGCCACTAGTCAACAACGGTACCCTCAATTTGTGAGGAGTAAGGGAAGTCATTGGGAGGGTCAGCTCCCGTTGACCTCTTGCTGTGGAGACAGCACCAAGCTCGGCTATGTAATTTACATAGTGTAGTTGTGTACCTTAAGAGGACCTTCCAGGTGATGTATAGACCTGGCCTAAGTGCTTAAGTCTCTTTTGAATAGAGACTGAGGGTCCTGATTCTCATAGCATCTTTGAAAAACTTACCTACAAATTAAGGAAATGCATTCTACAACAAAGTGGGGCAAGTTCTGCTTTTAGTTACGCTGCTGTTAAATCATGTTTTTATGCAGTCACAATTAGATTCTGGAATTTTAATTTGCTATAGAATGATATCTTGCAGATACAATTGCTTCGTTCTAAAATAACTCACTCTGTGTCTGTTCCACAACTGATTTAGGACACTTTCTTTATTTTTAACCAGTTCAGATAATAGTCTTCATATGAAAAAGAAATGTTACCATTTTTATTTTTTTTACAGGGAGTTCCCATTCACCAGAGTTAAACAGCCCTAGTCAAGGTGTTGAGAACTGGGTTGACATGTATTCACCAACATATAGGTATTGAAGAACATTTATGAGATTATCATTGCAAAGTTTTTAAGATATTGCATTATTTTAATTGAAATTTAATTTTACATCTAAGTTAAATCTGCCTAGTGCCAATCAAAGGCTGAGAAGGAGGAGTTGAAATAGCTCCCCCTCAAAAAAAAAACCATATGTATTTTTGAAGTAGTACTCACACTGTAGTGCATGGAAACAGCATTAGGCCTTTATAGAAGAAAAGCAAGAGACACTTTAATGCCCAGGATGTTTTCACAAGCATTTTAAGGAAACAAATCCCAATATAGTAACTTTTCCTCTACATATTTATATAAAAAAAATTCCTGTGGGACAGCAAAGTGATGTCACGCATCCCAGTGTCCACAGGCTGGGGAGTAGGCATGCATGGGTAAATCCCCTTCCCCAGGCCCACCCCAGATCCCTGGAGCCAATCCTTGCCCACTGCCAACCCAGCTGTGTCCAGTGGCCACGTGGAGAGCTGGCTGGGGGTGCCATGGCCCGGCCTTCCTGGGCACTGGGGCCGGGGAAGAACCAGGCCTGGCTTGGTGCTCTTCAGCCTGGACTTCCCCAGTCGCCAGGGACATGGCTGGACCTGGCCTAGTGCAGCCTCATCTGGGGTGGCGGGGTTAGAGTTAGGCTGTGGCTGGGTGCGTGGGGGAGAGAGAGGACCCGGGCTGGTGTGGCCAGGGGGTGGGTTGGAAGAAGGGGCCAGGCTGGCATGGGGGGGGGGGGGGAGAAGGGGCCAAAGCTGGTGTGGCCAGGAGCAGGGCGGGGGAGGGAGAAGGGTCTCACACTGGCATGGCCGGGGTGGGGGAAAAGGAGAAGGGGCCCAGGCTGGTGTGTTGTGGAGGGAGGGAAAAGGGTCCCGAGCTGGCGCAGCCCGGCTTTCCCACATGGCCAGGGTGAGAGTCAGGGTTGCTTACCCCCCACAAGAGGCGGGTTGGTGAGCATAGCAAGCAAGAGGCAGAGCCCCCTAGTATCCTGTAAAATTATGGTCATGATGTATTATTTTTGGCTCCCACATACAGACTATGTTGGTGTGCCTGGGTTTGATGGTACATGGAAATCTGAATCTGATTATGTGCCAGATGCTAAATGTTTCTTTAGTGGAATCTCAGTTATGAATACGAGAGTTACAAATTGACAGGTTCATCACACATCTCATTTGGACTCACACATCTCATTTGGACTGGGGAGTACACAACCCTGGCTGGAACGGCCTCCAGCCCCTACCAGTTAACCTAGTAAGGGTGAGGCTTTCCTAATCCAAAGTCTTTTAGAGTCAATGTAAGTCCATGGACTTCAGCTGACTTTGATAACAAGCAGGCTTTTGCTGAATCCTCTGTTCCAGTTTGTTTAAATGTTACAAGCTTCAGCTTTTAGATCAAGAAAATATTCCGCTTTTAACATATCAACCATCCAGTCAGCTGTATGTGATATTCCAAAAATACAAATAATTGACTTTTTAAAAAAGGAATCTTTGATGAGTAATTTTCACATATTTCTGCTTATTTTCACAGGAATCAAGAACCTTATGGCAGTCCTCCATTTCCTATTACTCCTTTTCCAATGAACAATTGTTTACCTCAGGATTATTCAGTCTTTCAAAAGATGGTAAGTTTGCTTAAATTGTACAAATCTGGTTAATAGTTGTTCTTTCCATCAAAACAAAATGAGTTATGTGAAATGAAAGACAACAGAATTCATGCATTAAAGAGTACATTTTCTGAATTCTTAGTCACTGTGTCCAAATAACAAAGATGTGTCTATGTAGTAGTTACACATTCTTAGCATACGAGAGTATAAAATCAGATATTTTGTCTTCTGATGTGGTACTTATGTAGGCACATTAAAATGGAAGCTTGGTCAGCATTTTGGGACCTGGTTACCAGTTCAGAATTTTAATTCTGCTCTGACACTTGCATCCTCAAATTGAAGGAGTCCCATTCTTTTGAAAATAATGTTGCTTATTTTGGTGCCTGAATATGGATATTAGTGTCCAACTTTTGGCAGCTAACATTGTGGGCTGGATTCTGTCTTGCACTGTGGTCCAGTTATGCTGCCAATATCAAAGACAGCAGATCGGCTAAACTAGGGATGTAATAGTATAGTCGATTAACCGATAAGCCAAAGCTTATAGGTTAATGGTATTGACTACATGCATTTCCCACCCTCTTGCCAGTAAATTTTTTAGCAGGCTGGCTAGCAGCCCGGCTCAGTCCTGGCTCACGCCAGGTCCGGGACTTACCCCTGCAGTGGCTTTGCAATTAAAGTGTTTTAGGAGTCCGGAGGGCAGGCAGCTCTGCTGAGTTCCGGCTCATGCCAGGTCTGGTAGCTCAGACTCTTCTTGGTCAGGGGGCTGCTGCCACCTCTGTATCAGAGGCAGCAGCATGGGGCGACAGGTAGCTGGTTCATGAGGGGAGCTGGTTTTTAAACTGGCTCTCCTTGTGGACCAGCTCCCGCCTGGCACCCTGCACTGCTGCCTCTGATACAGAGGCAGCAGCACAGGATGGCAAGGGGCTCCTTGAGAGTGGGGCTGGAGTGCACTGGCTGCTGGACCCACCCCCTGGTACTATAGAATAGTCTACTAACCGATAAGAATCCATGAAGTTACTTGACTGTTCAATTAACCGACATTTAACATCCCTATGCTAAACTAGGGTATACTTTTAATGCTACTCCACATAAGACGGGCGTGTGCTGAAAGAATAGCTAGGGCAGTGTGGCTGAAACACAACTGTATTCCAGCTGCTACAACTACCACAGACACAAACTAGAGCTGCCTTAAAGATGCTCTTCATCAAATGCCAAACTTAAAATTTGGGAATGTAAAGCAATGACATAAAACCACTTTTCTGCCCCCACGCCCTTTTCTTTTTCGTAAATGCGCATGCGCACACACACATTTATAATTTGTATTGCTAGTTCCTGCTTATCTAAAACAAGAGACTCAGTCTAACATTTGCCTCCATTTTCTTGTCCTTAAAATGGCAATATTAAAGTATCCTACAACGATATAGTTATGTAATATGTTGTAGCTCTTTGATGATGGAAAAGCATTATAGAAGGTAACAACTTGTAGTTTTAAAATGGTGCTAACATTTTCATTATTGAAGCAATGGTGCATGCAAAATTAAGCTTTGTCTTGTTAGAACTTAGTCTAATCCATAGAGCTATCAATTTATGTCAGCTAAATCAAGCACTTAACAAAATAAATTAACTAGATTAAAAATAGTTGCAATTCATTACAGTTTTAATCGTACTATTAAATAATAGAATACCAATTTAAATATATTTGGACTTTTTTTTACATGAGGTTTCTGACTACGTGTCTGTCTTCGAGTCCATTTGTTCAAGAACTCCTCCTAAATAGTAAGAGCTAAGACCACCACATTTAGTATGAAGCTTCCTTTCATCCTATCTTAAAATAAGGTCAGGGTTTGGGTGTGCTAGGAAAATGGAATTGCCTGGAATTTGATAGTTTTCCAAAACATGGAAAGGGAGGGGGAGAGAGAGAGAAGGGACATGATCCTAAGTCACCACTGAGGACAGCGAGTGGAGGGGAGAGCTATCCTGCAGAGTGACCACTGGGGGCAGCTGCACCATTGATGGAGTGGCCAGCAGTGGATGGGGCTCCGCCATCTTGCCTGCCATTGATAAGTGACCTCACTACCTAAAACCCCACTCCCCTGCCTCCATGCTACCCCCCCAGAGCACCACCAGGGCTGGTCAGCCCAGCCCTGGCTGCCCTCCACAGAACCTAGCAGTGCCCCCCCACTCCCACAGCTGGGACACCTAGCCTGTACAGTTCCCTCTTCCCCTACCCTCCAGGACTGGGCCTGAGGAGAGCCCACAGGGGAGGCCTGCATGGCCTGCTCTTCTCCTGTGCCACTCCAGGCCGTTCCATGCCACTGGGGGAGGCCTGCACAGCTCCCCCCTGACACCTTGACTCTCCCCCCACTGGGTCTGGGTAGTAGGGATGTTAAATTGCATTTAATCAGCTAATCGAGTAGTCGATGGAATTTCCATTGACTACTGAATTGGTCAATAAAGGGGGAAACTCCAGAGCTGCCAACAGGGTTAACTCCCAGCCCCGGGGAGCTAACCCCACTGCGGCTCTGCTTTCAAGCAGAGGTGCAGTGTCTGGGACCAGGTGTGAGCTGATCAGCTGATTCCCAGCTTGTGCCCAGTCCTCTGCCACTACGCCTCTGCCTCCCCAGTTCCCTGAAGAGATGGTGCTGGGGAGAACTGGCTTTTAAGCCGGCTCCCCCAGCACCGGCTCCTGCTCCCGTTCCCTTTGCTATCTCTTTCTGATAGCGGCAGCAGTGGGGGCAGGAAGCGACTAGTCACTTACATCCCTACTGGGGAGTGATTCGGAAAGAGGTCTGCACAGTCTCTATGTCCTCTTCCCTGCCCCTCGGCTCTGGGGAATGCCACTGGGGGAGGCCTGTGTGGCACCTGCCAGTCCCTCCACCTAAGGAGCACTGGCGGGAGAGGCCTATGCGTTTCCCCTTTCTTCTTCTTCCCCCTTGGCCAGGCCTGGGGAGTGCCAGCCTGGAGGAGGCTTGTGCAGACCCAGCCCCTCCAGCCCCCATCAAGGTCCCCATCTCTCGTCCCTGGGCCGGCCCCCTTCCCCCAACTCCTGGTTGGCCCCCCTTCCTCTAGCCTTGACTGACTGGCCCAGCTCCCCAAACCCTGGGCCGCTCCCCCATGTCCCTGGCCTGAGACAATGGGCTGTCCCCTGCCAAGTGCTGGGTCCCCCCCCGCTCCGTCTGATCCCTTGCCAGCCCAGAGCACGCCAGCAGGAGGCCTACATGCTCCCTCCCCCCACCCAGTCCAATATTAATGGAAATATTAATGGAAATATTGATTTCAGTTTCAACACAATACAAAGTGTATTATTGCGCACTCTATATTGCACACATTTTCTATGTGTTTAGAAAATTTGCACTGTGAAAAGAAACAAAACAAAAATAGTAGTTTTCAATTCCTGATATAAGTACTATACTGGTATCTCTTTATCATGAAAGTGCAACTTACAAGTGTAATTTTTTTTTTTTATATAACTGAACTCAAAACCCAAATACAGTAGTGAAAATCTTTAGAGCCTGAAAAACCACTCAGTCCTACTTCTTGTTCAACCAAATGCTAAGAAAACAAGTTTGTCAGAGATGTCAGGGATAGTCTAAAGATGGTACTTGATCCTTCCATGAGTGCAAGGGACTGGACTTGATAACCTCTCAAGAGTCCTTCCAGTTCTAGTGTTCTATGATTTATGAGAGATAATACCACCTGTTTCTCATTTACAATGTCACTTAAAAGTGAGACATGGCACTATTGTAGACATTGTTGCAGGTATTTATTTGCCAGATATGCTAAACATTACTATGCCCATTAGTGCAATCTACAAGTCAAAGCATAGTCTTTTAAAACTTTTTTTACAGTGCAAATATTTGCAATCAAAATAATACTTATGTGAACACTGTACACTTTGTATTCTATGTTCTAGTTGAAATCACTATATTTGAAAATGTAGAAAAATATCCAACATCTGTATAATAATTTGAAATTGGTATTCTGTTTAACAGTGTGATTGAAACTGATTAATTGCAACTTTTTAAATCTTGCAATTGTCATTTTTCTATTGTTTGACAGTCCTAATATGACATTCATAACTGAATTTTTGTTTTGTTTTTTCAGATGAACCATTTTTTAACACAGCAATATGCTGTGTACAGTCCAATGGAACAGCAGATTCCTTACTATCAAATGACTCCACCACCATTTTCAGTTTTGCCCATGCCACCTTATATGAATCCTGTTGAGGATTTTAAAGCTGGGCAAAGCTCTTTTCAGTGGGTTCCTCCACAACTGAGCAACTATGAATCATATCTGGCTAATGAAAATACCTGTAAAAGAAAAAGAGAGCAGGTAACTAGTGATAGTGACAGTAGCATGGAAAATGACAGAAAAAAACAAAGAGAACATAGCCCAAAATACAGGAAGTGTAAAGTAAAGAAAAAAAGGCATTAATATTGTGTGACTGCATTCACAATTTTTGAATTGCACTTTAGTTTGTTCTTTTTATTTGAGAGTGAGCATCTCATTTTTGCACTTTACAAAAAATAGATTCACAAGATTCATTACTATTATTTTTGGAATGTCATAGGTTGTATATATAAAGTGTCCTGATATTGCGTTTAATCTTAACATATTTAGAAGAAGAAATCCTTCCAAAAAAAGATACAGGAAAAGTGTTGTAAAAGTTGAACTTTTTCCTAATAAAGAACAGAAACAGTTTTGTTTCCCTTATTTTTTCATTAAGTAATGGCAGCCATTCTTCCAGTAATATGCGAAGCTTTCAACGTTAGTCATCTAGGAGTATTACAGATATGAGTTGGAATAAGAACTCTTGAGGATGGCTTTAAAAGAATTGTTACAGCTTAGTAGTATTAAAGATTCAGGATATTATACCATAGCTATGTTTTGGACTAAGGTATCAAAAGCTATAACAAAATTTTACAGTCTCCTTTGATTTTCTTACCCAAGGGTTATATTTTCAGCTGTATATATAGTCTTAATTATTAGTAAATACTAGTAACTAATAGTTTAATAAATAATATTAGTCCTCCCAGCCAGGACTCCCTGGTCCAGGAGCATGGACGTTGCCAGACCATGGATGTTTCAGACCAGAGAGTCCCAGTTTCGGGAGGTCCATCCTGTACTACTGAGTAGAAAAGATAATTTAATGAGTACAAAGGATAACTTCATTTTGAAAATTTTTTATTACAAAAAGTTTAGGCTCAATGTATACTTAAAACACTAATAGTAATAGAAATATAATCTTTATTTTTAATTGACCCAGTTTGTTTAGATACACTGTGGATTGTTTGTGAGGCAAATAATGCTACCTTTTATTAACGAAAAGAAACCATATTCAAATAGACTAGAAACAGAAGTAATATTGATTGACTTATTTCTAGTGTCCAGATTGAATGAGATGGAAAGTGAAAAGAGCATAGATGAAAAAGAGAACATTCAGATTTGTAAATATTTGTTTTATCATATATCACTGGTAAGTACATTTATTTATTAAGGCTGCTACCTGTAATCGGACAATGTCCATTTAACTACAACTACAAGATACACTACTGCCATGCAAGCTAGACCCAATGAAAAATTAATACAACTTTTCCGGGTCCCTGAACTGTGTATGCTATAAACCTGGATTCAGGAGGATTGTTAGAATCAATGAAATAGGGGCAAGAATTTTGAGAACTGTTTGAGTCAATGAATTGTAAATATTGTAAAGCACAACATTTCCATAACATCTTATTTAATATACACATAAGGAAAACAACTGTACCCAGCATGAAACACTGTACACAGAGTATAACTTTACTTATTTTGGTTAAGTGGAGAGACCATTACTTAAGACTGAACAGTTCTGTCTTGTAAGTTGTAATTCATAGATTGAAAAAGTGCCTATTCCTAAAATTGCTGTGCTTTACAGTTAGGTTTACTCAAGTATGTTTTTCATCAAGACAAGTACAAAAAGTCTAGGAAACCATTAGTTAGGGAAACATGAGCCATCTATGCATACTTACAGGTATAGGCATCTGATTTTCATTTATACTAAGACCTGTTTACACAGTTCCGAGAACATTAATGGGCCTTAATGTGAGTGTAAATGTAACTTACATTCACGTTGGTCTTTCTGCATGGTCAGGATGGGAACTGAGAATCAGGTCCATACAACTTTACATTTTCAAACTTTTAAAAGTAGAATGGAACAGGATAGTTGGCTGGTATGGAGTAGGGGTGTCTCAACTGAGGTGAAAGAAAATGGTGTGCATATGGTAAGGCAAAATAAATAATGGACTGAAATCTAAACCACCAAACTAGAGCACTACAAAACAGTGTAAAAGGGGGTGAAAAAAACAAATGTGAAGAAACCAATGGAAATATTCGTTCTCAATTGGAAACTTTGTGACAATACAATATAGAAATTAAAATGTAAAAGAGATTTAAGCAGCTTGGAATTAAGAGGCATTAGTTATTAGTAAAACTCTTCTGTTTGTGTTAGCCCAATGAAGCCCTCAATGATATAGTATCATACTGGCACCCTGTAGTGAAAAGAAAATGTTGAGTGGAAAAAGACTGTTTTGATACACAAATATTTGTTCATTTGCCTGAGTCTATACTGGTCAGTTTTCATTCTCTGTGAATATTAAACAGGGCCTCCTATATTGTTTATACCATTATGTTGTTGTTTTTCTCTACTATTTTTTCTCTTTTATGCTATTTCTTTGCTATACTATCTCATACATACATAAGCCACGTTGACTCTCAGAAATCTTGCAATAAACAGTTCAGTTCTGAAGTCAAATTGTCTGACATTAGACTTATTTTCTTTAATTAGATTTAATTGGGTCCTACAGTATACACATTTGGCTTTTATCACTAGCTATCAGGCCCAGCCAAAGGGTTTGCAGGGCCCAAGGCAGGATGCTGGGAGCGGGGGCCTGGGCCCAGCCAGTAGATGGTGAATACTAAGCAGTGTGGGGCCCCGAAAGCTATCAGTCCCTCGGCAACAATTTATCCCTGCAGTTCATATTCTAAGATAACCAGACCTAGTACCTCAAAACAGTAGTGATTAAAACAAGAGCTGGAACAAATAAAATATTGATACTCCTTCACGGAGTAATGCTAAGGTATGATGAACTTATGCAAAAATTATATTACAGGAAAAGTTACTATCACAAGAAATAACACAATAAGTGAAATCCTGATTTTGTCACTAAATCTAACTTCCTTTTCATGCAAATGCTAACCAATTAACAAGGAGCTGCATGAATCAAGATACAGGGAAAACAAGTGAAAAGTGTGTTTGGGTTATGGGTATAGGAAGTTAAAATCTTTCACGAAAGGTTTATCAAAAGTTCTTAGTGCTGTTCTAATTCTGCTTGCATGGAAGTAGGGGAGCTTTTTACCATTAACTTCAAACAGGAGCAGAATATGGCAAACAGCAAATGTTTGTGAAAGTGCCTTCCACTTAGTAAGTAATTAATTTGACCAATATTTAGAGAGAGAGAGCACAGACTCTCACCCTGAGTACAGTGCTAAAATGAAGAAAATTTTCCAACATAAGTAATTTATATTTGTAAAAGTTCCAATAAAATATTATGAACCTAAAGAAGATTTATTTACATGTATTTTTATCATAGGAACCATGTTTGTAATTTTATTGTATATCAACAGTTGAGTTTTTTTAGCTTCTTTTATTAGACACCATGAAGTATTACGTGTTTGGAACATTTTGTTGTACGTCCTGAAATTGCATCTCAAATTGCTGCAGTTCTAATAATCTCCTCTCTTGTACAAAACTGGCTAAATATAGTTTCTAGGTATTTTAATAAAGGACTTAAAAGATACAAATCATGCCTGTGGAGATAGTCAGTCTCATAAAAAGACACTCTCCCAAACAAGGGAGGTTTAGGTTGGACATTAGGAAAAACTTCCTAACTGCCAGGTAGTTAAACACTGGAATAATTGCCTAGGGGGGTTGTGGAATCTTGATTACTGGAGATTTTTAAGAGCAGGTTAGACAGATACCTGTCAGGGTTGCTCTAGGTCAGGGCTACTCAACATGTGGCCCGTGGGCCACATGTGGCCCACGGCCCGTTTGTTTGCAGCCTGCAATGCGGTTTGGGTTTACGTGGGGCTCAACACACGGCCCGCAAGTGGGAGCCAAAACAAAAAAGTAGTCAATATAATGTTCTTCTGTTGATATGCGTTTTAGTAGTTAAATTCCTGGATTGTCATTGCTCATTAAAAGTGCTGTCATATGGGTGGAAATCGGGTAAATATTGCATTTTTTTAATAGCAGCAGAACTGACTTAAATCAGGCCTGTGTGATGTGTAGTCTTGCTCGTCATTGTGAAATAAGCTATTTGCATATATCTTCATATATTTTTGCATGTATATGCAACCATACTTAAGTTGCGGTCCTTGACATGTGCTGTGAGTATCATTGTGGCCCCTGTGGCTTCCAAAGTTCAGAAGCCCTGCTCTAGGGGGTGCTTGGTCCTGCTGTAAATGCAGGGGACTGGACTTAATGACCTCTTAAGGCCCCTTTCCAGTTCCATGCTTCTATAATTAGGGCAGGATTTTCAAAAGCATACTGACCTAATTCTGTGCCCACTGAAGTCAGATTGTAGTTGTCTACATTTGTGAAGACCCAGATCACGGACAGCAGGGGAAGCGGAGTAATGTGGTCCCAGCTTGCTCTTATCTTCCAGCTGCATTGCTCCGGGGGAGGGGCATAACTGCCCCCACACTCACCAGCAGTAAGCGAAATGACATGGCCAGGGGAGCAGAGCAAGCTGAATCTGCATTGCTCCTTTTCCCAAGCCAGTGAGAGCAGGAAGGCCAGACATCTGCTGGTGCTGGATCTGGGGTCATATCACTCAGTGGAGGGTTTGGAGGGAATGTGCAGGTCCTAGAGCAGAAGGGGTTGTATTAGCCAAATATCATGACTCAGGGGGCATGTTTGAAAACTGAACAAGTGAATAGCATAGGCTGGCACCCGGGACCAACTAGATGTGTACATTGTCATCTTGATACTGAATGAGAGATGTAGGGTGAGGACAGGCCAAGAAGGTTTTAAAAGAGAAGACAAGCAATTTATGTTTGATGGGATAGAAAAGGGGGAGCCAGGGAGGGATTCAAAGAGAGGAGAGACACGATCAAAGTGATAGGCTAGGAAAATGATCTTTGCAGTAGCAGTCTGAATGAATATGAATAGGGCAAGGTTGTATTTGTCAAGGCCAGTGAAAAGGATGCACCAGAGATCAAGACATGAGATGAGGAAAGTTTGAATGAGAGATTTAGCTGTGTGGATGAATAGAAAAGGTAATATCATAGAGATGTTTTACACGTGGCAGGGGTGTAAGGATCCGAAAGATCGGAGTTGAAAAGGACAACAAGGATACAGTTCTTCTGAGTAACAAACAGTATGGTGGTGTTTACAGTAATCGAGAAGGAAAACAGGGAAGTCTTGACAGAAAAGGTAAGAGCACTGTAGTAGCTATATTAAACTTGAGCTGAACACTAAACATCAGTGGGGAGATCTCAGAGAGACAGGCTGAGAATTTAGTTTGGATAGAAGATAGTCTGGGTAGAGGAGTAAATCTGCTAGTTGTCAGCACACAGATGGTAGTGGAATTCATGTCTGTGTTGATGAGAATATCCAAAGATAAGGTATAGAAGAGAAGGGGAGCAAGGACAGAGCCTGGTGGAAACGCTCCCTGCCCTCAAAAGATGTGGCGGAAGAATGGGGAGGATCCTCCAAAGTACATGCTGAAGGAGCCATTAGAAAGGCATTACAAGTTTGTATTTCTGTCTGGCACCCTTCCTAAAGTGGAGTAGTACATCCCTTAGCAGGCAAGCAGTCCCAGTCAGACTGGGGAATAAGGGTATGTCTACACTACAGCGTTATTTCGAAATAAGTTATTTTGAAATAGTTAATTAGAAATAGCTTATTTCGAAATAAAATGGCTACACACAAAATGCATTTCAAAATAGCATTTTTCTATTTCAAAATAGCATGTCCACCGAGTGGACATTAAATCACATTTAAGGCTGGTTGGAACCAATTCCGGCAGGGCATCAGGTCAGAAGTTGCCTTGTGGCCAGGGCGGCCAGCAAGGCACCCTGGGAAGGGCTGGAGGCTCCCTATTTTGAAATAAGCGTCTACACAGTGCTTATTTCAAAATAGCAATTTCGAAATTGGCACTATTCCTCGTGGAATGAGGTTTACCAATTTCGAAATAAGCCCTCCGCTATTTCGAAATTAATTTCAAAATAACTGAATGGCTGTGTAGACACTAGGAAAGTTATTTCGAAATAACTGCTGTTATTTCAAAATAACTTTGCTGTGTAGACATACCCTAAGATACCAAAAAAAAAAAAAAAAAAGATGTTGGGTAGGGTTGCCAGGTGTCTGGTCAGTCTGGTAACTGTCACCTGGACAGTCTGGTAACTGCGTCTCTTGTCTGGTAAAAAAAAAAGAGAAAATACTGGACCAATTTTTTTCCCTGCCATGTTCAGGATTTTTTGTGAAAGTATCTGGCAACCTAAATGTTGGGAGCAGATTGAGGACCTGGGAAGTCTGAATGAACAACCTAACCTGTGTCTGGCAATGTCCAATAAAAAAAATCCCTTCTTTTTAACACTACTGGAGAGCCCTACTCTTCAAGCCAGGCCAGCTCCCTTTAAAAGCCTTAAAGATGGGATGGATGTTAGCCCGCAAACCCTATCTGTGTGCTTATAGGCGACTGCCTGGGGGAAGGTGGAGGTGCAAGGAGGGCTTTCCAGAGAGGCGGGGATAAGGCACGTTGGAACACCGCACTTAACTATAATTTCGGTGGGAACAGGGGGGATCAGTGCACGCCGGGACCTGCCCTATGCGTGCAGTTATTACTTTTCCCCGTGCCGCCTGCCGCACCTGGCTCTAGGCCGGGGCTCCCCGCTGCTAACTCCCAGCGCTAGGCGGACCTTCACTCGCAGAGGCCCCGGGGGCTGGCTCCGTCTCTAACCTCCGGCCACACAAGCACAGGCCGGGGTTTCTTTCTACCGTGACGACGCCCGTGCGCCGGGAGGTGGGAGGTGCCTGCGGGCCAGCCTCTCCCAGGCTGCCCGGCAGTGGCTGCTCCTTGGCCGACAGCGCGTTAGCTGCGGCTGCCTTGCCCCGAGCCCGGGGGCACCCCGCCTGGCTGCAGGGCGCGCTCGGATCATGCTGGGCGCGCTGCGCGGGAGAGAGGCCGCCGGCGGCTCCTACGAGCTCCTCCCTCCGCTCAGCCAGCAGGTAACCCGGCCCCGCCGGGAGGGGGGCGCTGCTTGATGGGAGGTTGCGTCCGGAGCGCTGCAAGTGCGGCGGGGCGCGCAGCGGTAGCCCCCGCGGGATGGTGCCGGGCCCCAGCACACGCCAACATGGGGGGAAGGGGAGAAGTCTTGAGGCTAAAACGCAGCAGCGCTCGCTCCCTGCCCTGCGCACACCCTGGCAGGGGGGCCGCCTGGGCTGTCCCTTCTCTGATCGCTCCGCAGGGTGGCAGCTGTGTTACGTACAAAGACCCGTCCCTCCCGCTCCCTGGCTCCTGCTAAAGTCACCTCATGGTTGGCTTGGTGGGGCTTGTTCGATGAGCTTTCCTCGCAGGAGATGCATGCGATCCTGGGGGGCAGGATCCCGGATTTCATGGACCGTTTTGCATTATAATTGAAACCAAGTTGTAATAAGAGACAACTGGGGAGGAGGGGTGTGTATGGAGGGAGTGTGTGTGATCTAAGGGTCCCTTAAAATGGGGCTCAGGTAAATATGCTGGATTGGAAATCCGGAAAAAAGGGATTAGGACTGTGTCGGGGCCAAGTGCATACCCCTCTTTTTTTCTGGCAGTTGTTTATCCCAGGGGTGCCTTGCATTTCTTGCTCTCTTCATTCTGCTAAATCCAATTACCTTTCTTTTGGGAGGTCTTAGAGCATGTCTCCTCTCTTTACACCCTCAAGGCCTAAAATATGTGCTAGGAAGTTATTTTTATATGGGGCACCTTGCACTTTTGCATCCTCCACTCGGGTATTTCTCTCCTATTCTTCTGGCTGTTTTTTTTTTTTATATAAGGATTCTTCCTATCTTGTGCATTTTCTTTCTCCTCTGTTACCTTCTCTTTTGCCTCTCCCTCAAGATAGGATTAAAGTAAAAAATTCCATGAAACCAAAGGTGAACTGATTTCAGAGTAAGAGAAACCAACAAGGGGATGTTCAGTGAACCCCTCTCATCCTTTCTGTTTTGTCTGTATAAGTGTAAGCTGTTGGGGCAGAGATGGCCATATATTTGAACAGTGCCTAATTCAGAGGGATCTGAGGTGATACTTGGATATAAAAAAAGAGTTTACACTTTTAGATTAGAATTATGGTATCAGGGCCTGATTGGTGCACATGTAAAAAGATTTGCAAGTAGTAGTTTGGATCATATTGAGAAAGTGGTGTGAAATTAATGCATGTGTTAATGCCTAAAATACTGTATATTATAATGCATTACAATCATTTACATTTAATTTAAAAAATAAACAGTACTTGTTGGATGCCAGATTGATTTTTTTTTTTTTTTTTTACAAACAACTGACATGATGTAAATCACTGGATAAGCACCTGCAACCAGAGTTCGTTGTAATGCAAACCAGCTTTTGGCAGCAGTAGCTTTTTCTTCACCGACAAACTATATTTTCCTTATTTCACTTTATCCAGCTAGTTAAATTCAATGACAGTTCATTTAAAAAGTTAAGAAAGCAACTGAGAGCTGAAAATGCAAGAAGGCTTGTTTTCCCTCTTCCAATCTTTGAATAAAAATTAGGTGCAGGAGGTTGAGATCTGTGGGCTCTAAAATCTTGACGAACATGGTCAATTCAATTCACTGACTGCAGATACTTGGATTGTTTAAGAAATCATTTACTTTTAAATGCAAAGCAAGTTTTGATAAACTTTGATTCACTTTTTTCTTATTTATCCAGCACATTTAAAGTAGTTATATTTAACGACTGAAACATTTTAAATGGTGTTTTTATGCAATCTGATTTAAATTTGAATTTCCAGCATAACACAAATTAGGGATGTTAAATATCGGTTAATTGAATAGTTGAATAACCTCATTAATTCTTATCAGTTAGTTGACTATTCTATAGTCCCCAGTGGCGGGGCCGACAGCCAGTGTGCTCCCGCCTCACTCTCAAAGAGCCAGTCTGCGCTGATCCCTCCGCCTTGGGATGCGAGGCGGGACCTGGTCTGTGAGGGGAGCCAGTTTAAAAACCGGCTCCCCTCACAAAACGACTGCCTATCACTGTGCTGCTGCCTCTGATAAAGAGACAGCATCATGGCATGGCAGCAACCCATCTGGGAGCATGTCTGCGCTCCTAGACCCAGCGAAAGCCAGAACTGAGCCGGGCTGCCAGCCCACCCAGATCCTACTACACTTTAAATGCAGAGCCACAGCTTGCGTTACTCTTTCCGTAACTAAATTTAATTATTTTATGATTTGTAACAGTAAAAATTTTCTTTGCACTAAAATGACAGTTGAATAGGGGATTCAATGTTAATTTTGTTAGTAAATATTTTTATGAACTTGAATCATAAAAGTTATGACTTTTTTTCTGATGAAAAACAAAAATAATTATTTAATCCAGCGTTTCTCAAAGTGGTCTGCGGACCCACTCTGAGAGAGCTGCTACCGGGCTGCTCTGGTTTGTTTACTTACCAGTTCCGTGGCCACGGAGCCTCACGGCTCCTATTGGCTGCGATTTGCCATTTGCAGCCAAGGGGAGTTGCAGGAAGCAGAGGCCCATGTCATGCTGCATCCCATGGCACCCCTTGGTTGCAAACAGTGAACCACGTCTTATGGAAGCCTCGAGGCTCTGTGACTGAATCCGGTAAGTAAACAAACTGGAGTTGCCTAGTAGCAGTTTTCTCAGAGTGGGTCCACAGGCCACGTTGAGAAACATTGATTGAAACCTTTCACCCAGCATATTCCAGTGTAAAAAGTAGTGCATTCAGCTAATTTAAGTGGGAGGATTGTTTATGCAAAATTTGGTATCTGTAGGTAATCTCGAAGTATGACTTTATTTTGCACAAACAAATCCACAAAAAAACCCTAACTCTTCAAAATATATAGTAGATATTACGGATGTTAGAGTTCAGGTAATTGAATAGTTGTGTAACCACATGAAATCTTTTCAGTTACACGAATATTCTATAATCCCTGGGGGTGGGGCCGGAAGACAGTGTGTTTCCGGCCCCACTCCCAGGAAGCCCTCTACCACGCTGTGCTGCTGCCTCTGTATTAGAGGCAGCAGTGTGGGGTGACAGGCGGGAGCCGGTCCACGAGGGGAGCCACTTTAAAACCCAGCTCCCTGCACAGAGAGGGGATACAGACTCCGGGAAAGGATTTGGGTAGGGAGGGCGACTCAGGAGAGAATTTGGGATGCAGGTTGCAGGAGGGAGTTGCGGCGTGCAGGGGGGTGCGGAGTGCAGGATCTGGGAGTGGTGTTGAGGAGGGGGTGTGGGGTGCAGACTCTAAGAGGGAATTTGGGTGTAGGAGTGGGTTCTAAGCTGGGACAGGTGATTGGGATATGGGAAGAAGGGTGAGTTGTAAGCCCAGGAGGGAGTTTGGGTGCAGAAGGGGGGGCTTCATGTTGGGGCAGGGGTTTGGAATGCGGGGAGCAGGCTCCAGACAGCACTTACCTCGTGGGGCTCCCCAGAAGCAGCAACACGTGCTTCAGATCCTAGGGATGGCCAGGCAGCTCTGTGCAGTGCACACTGCCTCTGGTTGCAGACACCGCCCCTGCAGCTCCCATTGGCTATGGGTCGCAAGTAAATATTTTAGCAGGCTGGCCAGCTGCCCAGCTCAGTCCTCGTTTGCACTGGGTCTGGGACCTAGCCACGTTGCAGCTCTGTGTTTAAAGTGTATTAGGAGCCTAGCGGGCAGGCAGCCTGGCTCAGTTCCGGCTTATGCCAGGTCTGGGAGCTCAGCCCCCTCACCTCTCCCTGGACAGGGGCTGCTCCCACTGCGCACCACTGCTTTATATCAGAGGCAGCACAGGGCAACAGGCAGCCAGTCCACAAGGGGAGCTGGTTTTTAAACTGGCTCCGCTCACAGATCAGCTCCTGCCTGGCACCCCGTATTGCTGCCTCTGATACAGAGGCAGCAGTGTGGAGGGGCAGAGGGCTCCTTGGGTGTGGGGCTGGAGTGCACTGGCTGCCAGCCCCATCCCAGGAACTATAGAATAGTCGAGTAACCGATAAGAATTCATGAGATTAATCAACTATCCAATTAACTGATATCTAACATCCCTAGTAGGGAGCCTGCCATCCCCACGCGAACTGGGTTTAATGGCCTAGTCAGTGCTGATTGGAACCACCTGGGTCCCTTTTCAACCAGACGTTACGATCAAAAAGTGAACACCAGGCAACCCTATCCAGGAATACTAATTTACCTTTATAGATTTTATCAGTTTAAGGAGGGTGTCTTCATTTGATAGTTACATGTAGGAAGATATTTTTTCATATTAAAAAAGGTGACCTTTATTCTTGGATTAGCATTGATCTTTTGGTTTTGCTTGAAAGAACAGAGATTTTTGAGACTACATAGTAGGTTCTTTAGAGTACTGTCATTATCATGTCAGTGCAAAATGAGTTTTTGAAAGCCACATCAGAGATCTGGAAGTGCAATTCTAATTAGAAATCAATGAACAAGGCATCAAAATTTCTTAGGCAGCTTTGAAAATTTGAGCCATAGAACACATTATATTGTATTCCTCATGACTAAAGGCAGGCCTGAATTAAAATCCATCTTTAAGTGTGAGCAGTTTATTTTCCCTGATAGTTGGCCAAATAGTAATGAAACAATTTTTATTTTAAAAAATGTGGAGGTAGCTTTTCTTATGCTGAGTGTGATTCACTGTTGCTAAATGTTTAGATCAATGCGAAGTGGCAAAAAAATACCATTGTGTTATTTTATATCAACTTTCTCCTGGAGGTGAGTTTTGCTCATTTAATCAAGTTAACCTTAAACTACTCTCTCATTCTACGTGTCTTCTGTATTAAAGAGAGAACAAGAAATAGATGTGCCACTTGATCAGGGGCAGCCCGTGAGTATAGGCCGACTCGGCCGTTGCCTAGGGCGCCGCCTTCAGCGGGGCGCCCGGGGCGCCCTATGATGACGTCATGCCATTGACGGCCATGCAGGCGCAGGGCGCCGATTGCGCATTCCGCCTGGGGCGCCAGCTGCCACAGCCCACCTCGGGCTGCCCCTGCACTTGATCGTTATGAACAAATAATCATAGTAACAAATTCTAGCATTCAGGTCCAGATTTTCTTTGTTACCTAGAAAATATAGGTTATGTCACTAGAATATTAAATATGAAACAAATTAATTTTCATTACTACTTTGTGTACTGGACTCAGAGTTTATTCTCTGAAATATATACATTTAATTCAAATTAACATTGATCCAGGGGAGAATGGATCTCTTAATGCTTCAATTCCTAAGAAAAAATGTGAAGTATAAGTTCATTTTCCTTTGGCCTTCAAATAACACAAATTGTGTTTGGTTTATTTTTTTTTAATAGAAATGCAGTCCTGAAGAAAATGCTTCCTTCTTCAGTAAGGTAACATATTCCTGGTATAGCAGGTGAGAATTTATTTGTTAATGCTTATTATCAGTTGATTGAAGGCACAAGTCATACATACATTCTATTCCTTTGTGTAGTCTTGCATTGTAATCCAGAATGAGAGTGCTATTAAAACAGTGTTCTAAAGCCAGAGTTGACAATTACTACAGGTCACTTCTTAACAACTATTTCCTAATTTACTGGTCCTGTAGTTCTAAGCTCATAGTAATGTTTTAAGTTGCCCCCTTCTTATTAATAATAAACAGATGTTTAGCACTTCAATTAACAATTATAAAGTGTTCTAAGCCAGTGGGAGCTATGCACACAATTCCCTTCTTTAGAAAATAGATGTGTGTTTCTTTGGTGTTGTGTGTGGCAGTAAAATATTTTGGTGTGACTTACAGGGAGTTAGCCAAGCACCTCTGTTAATCAGTTACATGACTAATTTCCTAGGTATTACTCTATAATGTTTGTTCTCTCCTTTCCTGCATGTGTCATTCTAAACAAGTGATTTAAAAAAACCCTTCTCTTTCTTAAACATAGCATGCCTTCATATGATCTGAAAGCTCAGCTTCTTCAGATTGGGCTGCCTAGTGTCATTTAACATTCAGCAGGATATTTTAAGCAACTTCACATATTCTGTCTCCTGACTATTACTCATTCTTAGCACTCCTTTTACATCATGTGCTTTGTTTGGAAATGCGGTCAGTCAAAATGAACAGTAAAGCATGCCAGCGTATAGTATAAACCTATCGGCCTGAGAGAAATAATAATAAAGTCAGTATATAAGTAACAATTACTTTTTGCTTTCTTCTGCATTATTTTCTTATAGTATTTTTAAACTTTGGTATCTGATTCTTTTTGCTTAGCCTAATTTCAAGTTTTTACAATATATATAGTGAAAATCTAACTTAGTTGAAATTAATGGGAGTTGTGTCATTGATTTCAGTGGAGCCAGGATTTAATCCATGGTCTTTAATACATTAATATTGCAAGTTAAAGTTTCCAGTTATTGCACAATTTATGTAAAATGTAGAACTCATCACTTTTATCATAGACATGATTGACTTATGAATATTACATTCACTTTCAAAAATAGAAAGGACCAAATTTTGTTTAAGGTTTTGATTTTTTTGTCTGTCTCTGTAAAACTTAATGATGGAAAAGATTATCCATGTGATCTGTGTACACACACACATGCTGTAATCTCCTTGAGGGAGCTTCTTATGATTTCTATTAAATTAATAGTGCACAACTTGTCACAATCAATATTATTTAAACTCTAACTGTAGGTCTACACTGCATGCTTATTTCAGAATAAGCTATTTCGGAATGCCGAAATAGCTTATTTTGAAATAACGTGTCTTCACAGCAAATGCCCATCAAAGTAGCACTGAGCTATTTCAAAATAGAATATTCACATTCATTGGATGCTGAATCACATTTAAGGTCACCCAGAAGCACTTCAGGCAGAGCATCAGGACAGCACTCACTTGCTGGAGCTGCTTCCTGAGACTAGCTGAGGCTCGAGCTTAAATGGACCCCCTGTACAGCTGTGTCTCAGGCTCCCTCTCTTTTGCCTACCTCCTTGAGGGACAGCAAACCCATTCCCCTGCCTGTTCTGGTTACGCTGATGCGGACACCACAGCAGTCCAGCCATGGAGCCGGACCTCCTGCTGTAGTTATTGCAAGTTGCCCTCGTGGCTCTACAGGAGGAGGACTCCCAGCTCATAGTGGTTGTTGAAGTCATGGTAGTGGACATCTATGGGGGAGTGTGTCTAAATTCATAAGAACATAAGAACGGACCGTACTGGGTCAGACCAAAGGTCCATCTAGCCCAGTATCCTGTCTGCCGACAGTGGCCAGCACCAGGTGCCCCAGAGAGGGTGGACCGAAGACAACGATCAAGCCATTTGTCTCCTGCCATCCCTCTCCAGCCTCTGACAAACAGAGGCCAAGGACACCATTTTATCCCCTGGCTAATAGCCTTTTATGGACCTAACCTCCATGAAATTATCTAGCGTCTCTTTAAACTCTATTATAGTCCTAGCCTTCACAGCCTCCTCTGGCAAGGAGTTCCACAGGTTGACTACACGCTGTGTGAAGAAGAACTTTCTTTTATTAGTTTTAAACCTGCTACCCATTAATTTCATTTGGTGTCCTCTAGTTCTTCTATTTAGGAACTAATAAATAACTTTTCTTTATCGGCCCTCTCCACACCACTCATGATTTTATATACCTCTATCATATCCCCCTCAGTCACCTCTTTTCTAAACTGAAAAGTCCCAGTCGCTTAACCTCTCCTCATATGGGACCTGCTCCAAACCCCTAATCATTTTAGCCCTTTCTGAACCTCCTTTCCAAGGCCAAAATATCTTTTGAGGTGAGGAGACCACATCTGTACACAGTATTCTAGATGTGGGCGCATCTATAGTTTTATACAGGGGCAGTAAGATATTCTGGGTCTTATTTTCTATCCCTTTCTTAATAATTCCTAGCATCCTATTTGCCTTTTGACCGCTGCACACTGTGTGGAAGTTTTCAGAGAACTGTCCACGATAACTCCAAGATCTCTTTCCTGATTTGTCGTAGCCAAATTAGCCCCCATCATACTGTCATTATAGTTGGGGTTATTTTTCCCGATGTGCATTACTTTACACTTATCCACATTCAATTTCATTTGCCATTTTGTTGCCCAATCACTCAGTTTGGTGAGATCTTCTTGGAGTCCCTCAGAGTCTGCTTCTGTCTTGACTATCCTAAACAGTTTGGTATCATCTGCAAACTTTACCACCTCACTGCTTACCCCTTTCTCCAGATCATTTATGAATAAGTTGAACAGGATTGGTCCTAGGACTGACCCTTGGGGACACCACTAGTTACCCCTCTCCATTCTGAAAATTTACCATTTATTCCTACCCTTTGTTTCCTGTCTTTTAACCAGTTCTCAATCCAAGAAAGGACCTTCCCTCTTATCCCATGGCCATGTAGTTTACACAAGAGCCTTTGGTGAGGACCTTGTCAAAGGCTTTCTGGAAATCTAAGTATTCTATATCTACTGGATCCCCTTGTCCGCATGTTTGTTAACCCTTCAAAGAACTCTAATAGATTAGTAAGCCAGGATTTTCCTTTACAGAAACCATGTTGACTTTTGTCCAACAAATTATGTTCTTCTACATGCTTCACAATTTTATTCTTTACTATTGTTTCACTAATTTGCCCGGTACTGAAGTTAGACTTATCTGTAATTGCCGGATCGCCTCTAGAGCCCTTTTTAAATATTGGTGTCACGTTGGCTACCTTCCAGTCATTAGGACGGAAGCCGATTTAAGGGATGAGGTTACAAACCACAGATAATAGTTCAGCAGTTTCCCATTTGAGTTCTTTTAGAACCCTTGGATGAATGCCATCCGGTCCTGGAGATTTGTTAACATTAAGTTTTCTATTTGTTCCAAAACCTCCTCTAATGACACTTCAATCCGGGACAGTTCCTCAGATTCATCACCCACAAAGGGCGGTGCAGATTTGGGAATCTCCCCAACGTCCTCAGCCGTGAAGACTGAAGCAAAGAAATCATTTAGTTTCTCCGCAATGGCTTTATCGTCCTTGATTGCGCCTTTTATAGTTCGATCGTCTAGGGGACCCACAGGTTTTTAGCAGGCTTCCTGCTTCTAATGTACTTAAAAACATTTTGTTATTTCTTTTTGAGTTTTTGGCTAGCTGTTCCTCAAAATCTTTTTGCTTTTCTTATTACATTTTACACTTGATTTGACAGTGTTTATGTTCCTTTCTATTTATCTCACTAGGATCGGACTTCCAATTCTTAAAAGATGCCTTTTTGTCCCTCACTGCTTCTTTTACATGGTGGTTAAGCCACGGTGACTCTTTTTAGGTCTCTTGCTATGTTTTTAATTTGGGGTATACATTTAAGTTGGGCCTCTATTATGGTGTCTTTAAAAGTTTCCATGCAGCTTGCAGGGATTTGGCTCTAGTCACTGTGCCTTTTAATTTCTGTTTAACTAACCTCCTCATTTTGTGTAATTCCCCTTTTTGAAATTAAATGCCAGGGTGCTGGACTGCTG
Organism: Rafetus swinhoei; assembly: GCA_019425775.1. Taxonomy (NCBI): domain Eukaryota; kingdom Metazoa; phylum Chordata; order Testudines; family Trionychidae; genus Rafetus; species Rafetus swinhoei. Next base: position 178,520,361 of record CM033437.1, on the reverse strand, counting down.
AGGTGTTCTTCCCACCACAGGAATGTTGAATGTTATTATATTATGGTCACTATTCCCAAGCGGTCCTGTGGTTATTTCCTGGACCTGATCCTGCGCTCCACTCAGGACTAAATCGAGAATTGCCTCTCCCTTGTGGGTTCCTGCACTAGCTGCTCCAAGAAGCAGTCATTTAAGCCATTTAGAAATTTTATCTCCGCTTCTCTTCCTGAGGTGACATGTATCCAGTCAATATGGGGTAATTAAAATCCCCATTATTATAGAGTTCTTTATTTTGGTAGCCTCTCTAATCTCCCTCAGCATTTCAATGTCAGTATCGCTGTCCTGGTCAGGTGGTGGTAATATATCCCTACTGCTAATTTCTTATTATTGGAGCATGGAATTACTATCCATAGCGATTCTATTGAACATGTTGATTCATTTAATATTTTTATTTCATTTGATTCTACATTATCTTTCACATACAGTGCCACTCCATACACCCACCCGGCCTGCTCTATCCTTTCGATATATTTTATATCCCGGTATGATTGTGTCCCACAGATTTTCCTCATTCCACCAGGTTTCAGTGATGCCTATTATGTCAATCTCCTCATTTAATACTAGGTACTCTAGTTCACCCATCTTATTAGTCAGACTCCTAGCATTTGTGTAGAAGCACTTTAAAAATTTGCCACTGCTTGTTGTCTGCCCTTCCCTGATGCATTGGATTCCTTTGTATGCGGTTGTTTGTCTGCTCTGGCCCATGGTTTGCCCTCTCCCCTCCTCTCTTTCTGACTACAGCTTAGAGAATCTCTATGAATGGATTCTCCTCTAAGAGAAGTCTCCCTACGATTTACGTGCATCTCCGCACCAATCGGCTTTCCCCATCTCTTAGTTTAAAAACTGCTCTCGGCCTTTTAATGTTTAGTGCCAGCAGTCTGGTTCCACCCTGGTTTAGGTGGAGCCCATCCTTCCTGTATAGGCTCCCCTCTCCCAAAAGTGTCCCAGTTCCTAATAAATCCAAACCCTCTTCCCTACACCATCGTCTCATCCACGCATTGAGACTCTGAAGCTCTGCCTGCCTACCTGGCCCTGCGTGGAACTGGAAGCATTTCTGAGAATGCCACCATAGAGGTCCTGGATTTCAGTCTCTTTCCTAGCAGCCTAAATTTGGCCTCCAGGACATCTCTCCTACCCTTCCCTACGTCATTGGTACCTACATGTACCACGACCACCGGCTCCTCCCCAGCACTACACATAAGTCTATCTAGATGCCTCGAGAGATCCGCAACCTTCGCACCAGGCAGGCAAGTGACCATACGGTTCTCCCGGTCATCACAAACCCAACAATCTATGTTTTCGATCGAATCACCCACTACTAACACCTGCCTCTTCCTAACTGGCATTCCCTTCCCCTCAGAGGTATCCTCAGTGCGAGAGGATACCGCAACATCCTCTGGGAGAAGGGTCCCAACTACGGGATGGTTTCCCTCTGCTCCCATGGAATGCTCTGTTCCCTTGAGACTTTCATCCTTCTTAAGAGCACTGGGGCTCTCAGACTGGAGGTGGGACAGTACTACAGTGTCCCGGAAAGTCTCATCCACATATCTCTCTACCTCCCTTAGCTCCTCCAGTTCAGACACCCTGGCCTCCAAAGCCCGAACTCGGTCTCTGAGGGTCAGGAGCTCCTTGCAACGGGTGCACACATACGCCACCCGCCCACAGGGCAGGTAATCATACATGTTACACTCGACACAATAAACAGGATAGCCCCCACTCTGCTGCTGGGCTTCTGTCTCCATTTTTCTAATAAATAAGTTTAAGTATAAACTGGGATTCTTTTTAAATCTCTGGAATATAGATTATAAGAGTTATGTTTTAAAGAAGGTCAGAAGTCACTAGTGCCCTCTAACCTCCCCCTCTAAACTCCCTCTCCAAACTCCCTGTTAGCTGTTCCTGTTCACAAGCCAATTGTTCATTACAATTTTCATTTTTGCTGTGGTGCTAGGAGTTCCTTTGCCAGACATGAAGAAGAGCTCTGTATGGCTTGAAAGCTTGTTTCTCTTGTTAACAGAATCTGGTGTGTAACCCTTCTGCCGGATAGGCCCGGCAGCAACCAGGGCTGGGTTCTATATCTAGGGGTCCATGTCTCACAGAACCGGCTCGAGCCCCCACCCAGAAGCCTGGGAAATTCCTTAGGGCTATGCCACCTTTGTGCTGCTCCTACCGGCTGCATGCCAGTCGTTCCCACCAGCCACTCCACTGGCCGCCTACCGGCCGCCCACCAGTCATTCTCGCCAGCCGTACCGCTGGCCGCTTGCTGCCGCTCCTACTGGCTGTCCGCCAGTCGTTCCTGCCAGCCCCTCCGGCCGCCCTCCACTGGCCGCCTGCCGCTGCTCCCACCAGCCGCTCCGCTGGCCGCCTGCCGCTGCTCCTACCGGCCGCCTGTCAGTCGCTCCCGCCAGTTGCTCCACTGGCTGCAATGGGTCTGGCTTCCAGCCCAACCGGTGATTTCAGCTCTTAGTGATTTCAACTCTTTAGCCACCACCCACGCTGGCCAAAGATTGCAGCTTCCACTGGACTAGCAAAAAGACTCCTCATGAAGTCTGCTTTAGGTCTGTCCTTAAAACCAGGGGGAAAGGGGCAGGTTGAGCCAGTCTTACAGCTCACACCTGGCAGGCATGAAGCAGGCTGATTCAAGCCCTCCCCCGCCCCCCAACTCAGTTCACTCAACTCTGGCAGGGGGGAGGCTTGTTCCTCTGAGACCTCTTACAATGATGGTGTCTCTCCTGCAAGCACTGGTGTCATATTTTACAGTTCCCACATTTAGGGGTAGCATGATTTGTGACCCCCTCAACAGCCCCAAATTAGTTACAACACACCATATTCCATTCCAACACTGATCCTCCATCAGCCCTGGCTGAATTGGATTTACATAGCCACACCTCAGATTCCTTCCCCTCCTGGCATGAACTGTATTTACATATCAACAGTTAACAGTTAATTATCTTGCAGAGCTAAACAATTGGAGTGAGCACACCCACTCCCATGGCAGCTCTCTCCTTTTAGCTGGCTGATAGCAAGCAGAAATTCAGCCCCGCCTTACAGGTGCAATAAAAAATACTGTCTCAACCACCTTGTTTCTCCAGCAAAGGACACCTAGGGCGCATCTACACAGCAGGACTTAACTCAAAATAAGCTACGCAAATTGAGCTATGTCAGTTGTGTAGCTTATTTCAAAATAGCGTATTTCAAGTTTTGGTGCTGTCTGTACAGCACTTATTTCAAAAGAGAGCACTTTTCCTCCAACTTCCCTTACTCCTTATAAAATTTGGGTTACAGGAGTCAGAATAAGAAGTCCTCCAGCTTGACAGTATTTCAAACATAATGTTGCAATAACTACCAGCTGTGTAGATGCGGACTGTGTCATTTCAAAATAATGCTAGTTATTTTGAAATAATGTTGCTGTGTAGACATAGATTCAGGGATTAAATAATATTAGCCTTTTGCAGTCTGGAAATCTCAAATTGAGGAGTTAGTTATATAATAATAACATTTCATCATGCTTCCATAGAATTCAGAATGAAATTAAGGCCATTTGGGGTTTTAGTCACAACCCACATTGAGTATTTCAATGGACTCAGTTGGGTAGCACGAGGATTCAGAATTCAGACCAGTGGGGTAGAGCTATTGTTTTGAATTTTCTCCTGGGTCAGACAAGTGTCATTACCCTTGGGTTACATTTTCAAGATTTTCTTTGAATCTCTGAGGATTAAAAACTTTCTTTTAAATGAATGCTGAAAGTCTCATACCACCCCCTGACTCCAGGAGTTGGGGCTTTTAGCAGTGACTTGGAGCATTTATTCCTTAATCTGGTCATTTTGGGACTCCAGGGGTACGTCTACACTGCAACACTATTTCAAAATAACTAGCACTATTCTAAAATAACTTAGTCTGTGTCTACACAGCAGGCAGTTACTTTGAAATACAGTAGAGTCCGGATTATCCGACCTTCGGTAATCCGACATTCCGCTTTATCCGACATAGCCGTGGACCATTGTCATCCGAGCGCAGCACGAGTATGCGGCCCCCAAGGCCAGCCACCCTGTGCTGCTATGCCGCATGCAGCCTCCCCGGATGAAGAGGCTCCAGCAGCCTCCCGCAGGTCGGAGCCTCCTGCCAGTGCCGCTTGGTTCTGCACCTGGGAGCTGCAGGGAAGGAAGGGGCCAGGCAGGGATGGGGATGAAGCAGCGCTGGCAGGAGCAGCATCAGCGGCTCCAGCAGAGCGACGGGGCAGCGAGCGGGGCCATTCTCCCGGCCTGTGCCCAGGAGCTGCAGGGAGGTAAGGGGCTAGGCAAGGATGGGGACCAAGCAGCGCCAGCAGCTATCCCTCCCTCCCTGTACTCCCTATTATCCGACATTTTTGGTAATCTAACCACCTGTTGGTCCCGTTTAGGTCGGCTAATTGGGACTCTACTGTAGTGTCAAAATACTGTCAAGCTGGAGGACTTCTTACTCCGAATCCTGTAACCCTCATTGTAAGAGGAGTAAGAGAAATTGGAGGAAGAGTGCTCTATTTCGAAATAAGTGCTATGTAGATGCTCCGTATTTTGAAATAAAGCTATTTCTAAATAAGCTACACAATTGACATAGCTCAATTTGCACAGCTTATTTCGAGTTAAACCCTGCATTGTTGACGTACCCCAGTAGACCTGTGCAGTGACATCTGATTGTTTCATATCTGTTGCTTTCAAAACTTTTGGAAATTTTTCAGAAAGTTAATTGACTTAGGCATCATCATTCAGTTCTGCAGATTTTCCCCATTTGGTTGCTCTGCCTCCTGTCAAGTTAGTCATACTCCCAGAAGCATACAGATTCCTTTCAATGTTATTGTGGATTCCTGGGTTTGGGGTGATTACCAGAGACTTCTGATCATTATTTACACCTGTTTCAGCTCTTCTGTGGCTGACAGCAAAGGAGATATGATGGCCCAAAATTTAAACAAATCAGGTTCTATTGTAGAGCAGTTCACTTATACAAAAACTCAGATTCTGATGCTTGTTCCTCAGTTTCCTGGTTTAAGGATAAGTCACAGAAGAGTGGAATCCTATTACAGTAAAACTCCAGTTGTCCGGCATCCAGTGGTCCGGCACGCCTGATAGTCCGGCACCAACTGGAACCCCGGAAGTGCTCCAGGCAGCCGGACAATTGGAGCTGCTCTGCCCCGGGCTTCCCCGAGTCAGCCACTGGTCAGTTTCAGCAGTGGCTGACTTGGGGATGCCTAGGGCAGAGCAGCTGGGGTGCTGCCGGGTTGGTTCCGCAGCGCCACTGCCCCATCCCCCCCACCCCACCCCAGACCCCTCATAGCCCCCCCCCCTTCCGATAGTCCGGCATATTTGATAATCCGGCACCCCCTGGGTCCTAAAGGTGCCGGATTATCGGAAGTTTACTGTATAAAGAAAAACTCATTTTTTCCCCGCTGCAGATCCATGTATTAAGTGGTCAGTTACTAACCAGCTTTGCTGTTGAAATAACTAGAATTTATTCTTCTTAACTTCATAGCTACATGTGGATGCCAAAGTGCAGGTTTTCATTGAAGGTGTTCATAGCTGGGGATTTTGGTTTGGGCCCTTATCTACATAACTATAATTTCAGTATAGTCAAATTGACTATAAGTGGATTCCACAAATTTGCATTATATATTATACATACTGTTTGTTATTGTGAACATAGAGTTTATTTATAAGTATTATAGTATGTGTATAAAGCTTCTCAGTTAGGATTCCTGTTTGATTTGACTGCTTTGTGTTTCTTGTAATAGTTCACTTGTTAAAGTGTTTATTTTCCTTACAGAATAATAACTTTAGGCTACAAGAAACCATTGGAAAGAGAGGACCTTTTTGAATTGAATGAAAGTGACTCTCCATATATCGTATGTCCCAACTTTGAAAAGCATTGGAGGAAGGAACTTTTAAAGGCAACAAAAGGTTTAAAGGTAATGATGATAACAATAAATAACATTACTAATCGTCATCTTTCTCTAAATTTACATTAGGCATCGTTGTCAAAAGTTAATTTCATTCTTGTAATGATTTAAATCAGATTTCTTCTCAGCAACCATAGATTTCCATACAATCTGCTCCTCCTTTAATGGTGTACTAATTCAGGATACATGATAAAAATGCTTTACTGTATATGTTTACATTACATTAGCAATGGTAATGAGTCTTGCTCTAAGCCAGGCATTTTCAACATGTGGTCTGTGGATCCCTGGAGGTCTGTGAAAGATGACTCTGAAAATAAAGTTTCAGGTCCCAGAAAAACATTCGGTTTTTCTGATCGATTAGAAGTATGTGAGTTCCCCCACTAACAGATCAAAACCCAGAAATGATGTCATTACTATAGATGTCTACAGTTCAGCGCCCTCTCTCATGCTGTGTCAAATGCCATGCTGAGCACATGCAACATTATTGATTGGATTGTTTTCAGTCTAAGACTTCTATGGTAGGGGTCTGTACGGACAACAGGTTGAATACCCAAAAGGGCAACACTTTCATTTGAAATTTAGGGGCCACAAATGAAAAAAGATTGAAAACCACTGCTGTAAGAAAAATACTATTATATAAGGTACTGGCAACACTTGTGCACCATTGCAAGTGCTGGTGTGTGTAGATGCAAAGTGTATTTTATAGGGATGTCAACATGTAGACAACTACTTATTGAGTTGGAAGAAGTATGTGCAATCCACACACCTACTGAGTGTGGTGTATTGTTCCATGTAGTAAGGGGGGAGAGAGAGGGTGAGTGTGCTCTACAGCCTTAGCTGAGAGCCAGTTGGATTTTAGTTCAGGCTTTAGAAGGTTATGCACTGAGCTCCATAGGTCCCAAGTTCGGTTCTGCCTGTGGCCATTACATATGCTTCACAGCATCAAAAGTATGCCCTTTATTTCAAGTTGATACTCTTTGTTGATGCTCTGCATTTTATGTTAAAATATTTGTCTTAATTGTGTATCTCTCTTCTGTAAATTGACAGGCTCCTCATGACAAAGGGGTGATATCAGAGAAAGCAAGTTTCCAGAAACCATCTCTGCTTTATCCTTTATGGCAGACATTTCGATTTTTATTGATTAAAGTGGCCATTCTGAAAGTTGCATCTGATATTCTAGCCTTCATTGGCCCACAGATAATGAAGTAAGTTGTTTTTTTTTTTTAAATGCCCTTCACTTTGTGTTCAGGGTTGCAATAGTAATAATGCTAAATGATTCCCAATATGCTGAAATTTAGTTCTGCTAACACTGCTATTAGAACAAAGGTCTCTGATAAACTACATATTATACATTTTTATAAGATTTTTGAGGAATTAAACAAACAAACTTCCTCTAAGGATGTTTAATGCCATTTTGTGACCAAACAAAAACAAGAGATACTTCTGATATTTATAGGCTGAGATGTTAGGTCTGTGGTGGGCAACTTGCAGCCCCCTGCCTACATGTCCATTGGGATTCTTTGTGTGGTTGCAAGACCTTTTGTTTTACCATTGTCCATGCACAAGGTTGCCAGGTTTTGCTGGTTTCCGTCTGCATAGGGTTTTTTCCCTATTATTTTTTTTCCTATTGTTACTGATATTACTAAAGTGACACTCATGTAAAGCAAGGGAACATGATGTGATGTGTGTGCTGATTGCACACATTGATTGTGAGAGCCACACGCTCCCTCTGTATCAAATCAATGTGCTGATATGGTTCAATCAGCACACCCTGCAAATTCTAGTTTCTCAAGTATAGTTAGCAAAACTTCCCTATTCTGGAATATTGTCTTGGTTTCAACAATCTTGTGGCCCACCGAGATGAAGAAGGGCAAACCATTCACTAGCCTAGGTTGCCCATCATAGTTATAGAAATGCAAATATTGACAGTCCCAGTTTGACCGTTCTAGCTTGAATTTGTAATTTCCCTCATGCATATTTTCTTAAATATTTGTCTGCCTGTTTTTTACATCTGTAGAACTAAATAAATAGTATTATATCAATACCACCAATTAGGGATTTCCTTCCTGCCTTGCATTAAGTTAATATCCTAGTACAAAAACTAACACGGTGAAAATATGTGGATTAATTATGAATGCTAGTGATGGCGTTTCTCTTTGTGGTGTTAACAGCTGAATGTGTTGACACTCAGATCCATGTTGTTATTGATGTTGAATTGTCAGATGTTTTTACTGCATTAAAGAAAACAATGAAATATTAACAATTGTGTGTGTGTGGGGGGGGGAAGCTTGAGTTACAAGAGTTCAAATTATCCCCTTCCTTACTGTGGGAAGAGGAAGAAAGTACATACTGTACATAGCAACTTAGCACGTAGGCTCATGAGCCTTCCCTGAAACAAGTGTGTCACAAAAGACCTTGACTCTGAAGTAGATTTCAGGTTAGCTGCATAAGCAGCCCCCATACGATGAGCGGATACATGATAACCACTAACCCATGGACAATACTTTATTCTGTAGCATGATTTACTTTAAGTGCTTCCTAATAACATATTTGCTCAAGAGAAGAAATTATATTTTTAAAATTTCATAACGTGGGTAATGCACCCAGTCATTCTGTGAAGACATTGGTAACTTAAAAAAAATGCTTGAAGTGAAAATGCTGTTGATGTCATGGAACTGATATGGAGTGATCTAAGAATACTGAGATGTAGTAATTTTATGAACACTATATGCGACCTGGGCAGTTACTGTGTAACTAGGGTGGATTTATTTGAATTTCTGAATATCGGTATTGATTTAACTTGTATTGGAGGAGGTGGAGTGTTTAAGTGTGTCATGGGGCAGACTCACCGCCACGGCGCCTCCTGCGGGTAGCACTGGAAATTAACTCTTATCTGCCTGCTGGATGCTTCCCTCTGGCTGGTATCTCCCCGTGTCCTTACTCCATGCTTCCGTTCCAGACCAACATTGCTCTTGGACAACAATGTCCTCTTTAGGACACTGCCCTCCAGCAGTGACCACTACAGTTGCCTCCCATCTACCTTATGGGGGTGGGGGAATAGTGTTTATCGGCAGTCCTATGTCTCTGCACTCTGGGGATCTCTCCTCTCAGGGAATCCCCGATTCCCCTATACCCACCTTGCCGCAGTGATCCCCTACAATTCTTCATCTAGCCCCTGCCACGGGGGCAAACTGCAGTCAGAAATGGCCACTCATCATTGGCAAGGGGGTGTGGACCTGCTGCCTCTTTTTAGCCTGGATGTCTTCCTGAAGCCCTAGTACACTCAGGCCTTGCCTCCAGTCCAGCAGCCAGGTAGTGAGGCCAAGCCAGAGCTCCCCGGTCCTGCCTGCCTCTTCCCAGCATTGCTATGTCTCAGGAAACCTCCAGCCTCCCTGACAGCCAGGTCTTTCCTGTTTCCCAGCTAGAGCAATAGTGTCTCTCTGTCTGCAGGGCTGGGTTTTACTATTAAAGGACCCCTTCACAATGTGTCTGTAATGTTAAAATTCCACTAGGTCTATGCATGAAGGCCACACAGTGTCTGTCCAGACAAGAACATCCAGGCGCATACTTGAAAGACAATGGGGCAATTTGTTACATTCAAGAATCCTGTGTTCTATTTCCAAGAAGTTGCAAATTAGTTACAAAATACATATCTGGAGAAGAAATGAGAGATTAATTGCCAGGTGCTCCCAAGGACAGACAGGTTGAAACAGAGGCATTGTCTATCCTTAAAAGTTTAAAGTGCTTTAAACTGAAAGTGTGGCTATGGCATGAGTGCTGCTCTGTGGAAGCTGCTTCCACATGGGGGAGTAGCTAACAGTGCTGAGAGCATGGCTTCTAGCACTGTAGCTCTATTCACAATGGTGCTTCACAGCCCTGTAACTTGCTGTGTTGGGAGGGGAGGGGAGCGTGTATTTTTTTTCAGACCCTTGAGCAAGCCAGAAAGTTACAGCGCTGTAAAGTGCCAGTGTAGACTTAGCCAGAGAGAGACTGTGAAGAGCAGTCTGAAAGATTTGGACCTGTCTCCAGATCTGGGGTGAGCAAATGCCAGCTCCCAGAATGGATCCAGTCCACCAGGGTTATCCTCTGGCAGGCTGCCTCCGCTATATTCACCTGTGTCTCTGTAGATAAGGGCAATTGTAGCTCCTGTGGGACATGGACTGCCATTCCTAGTCAATGGGAGCTGCGGAAAGTGATGTCCCGGTCCACACTGCTTCCTGCAGCTATCATTGTCCAGGAACAACAATCCATGTCCAACAAGAGCTACAATTGCCGGTACCTGTGTAGGCGTAGGTAAATACAGTGGTGGTGGCCTGCCACAGGCTAATAGTGGTGAACCACCTCTGTTTTATTGCCCATCCCTACTCCAGATCTATAGAATGGTAAACCTTAGGGACAGACAGGCAGGTGTGTGGGGTGGCTGGTTTTTTTAGAGAAAAAATCTATTGTTTAAATAAATAATATTGTTCTTTAAAAAAGCTGTCTGGTCACGACTGCCATTATTCTTGGAAGGAACAGAATTGTAGGGTCTGGATGTACATCAGGCCTTCTGAGGTAATCATGGTGGATACACAGGGGACTTGTCGGGGACTCGAACCCAGATGGCTTCAGTTCGTTGTCTGACCGCAAAGAGACAGGCAACACCAGCAAGGTCTAATCACAAAGCTCTTTATTGAAGAGTGCACACGACAATAGAGAGCAGCCCGTCTCTACCGAGAACCAGCCAGCCGATTTCTATAACAAGTAGGGTTATATAGACAGTTCCTTCGCGTCATATACTATTCACTTAAGCAACCCACCCCCCCTTTGTTAGTTAGAAACTTCTAGCATGCATGCATACCTTGCCAACTATACAAGGTGGCCTTGACACATCAGCAACTTTCTTATAAAGACAAAGGCAAGTACCAGCCAGTGAGGAGACTGGGAGTTTTCTTATCAGTTTCTTAAGCAAGCTGTTCAGCTCAGCAAGTACAAAAATGCAGCTGTTCGCTTATCTCATTTTTTGTAGCTTAGGCAGGCATTTGAAGTATGGCCTTGCTCAACTCATGTCTCAAATTTTGTTCAGGGACTACCCAGAACCCTTTGCTGGACTCTTCTTGGTCTGTCTTAGCATAACCGCCCTAGGCCCAATTTTCTGTGGCCTAACAGACTGCAATACAGGGCCTGGTCTGAGAATGGGAGAAATGTGTGATTCGTTCGGTATTTTTGGTTAAACCATCTGGCAACCTTAAAACTGAATCAAGAGCTAAAACAAAAGAGACACCAAGCTTATTGAAGGGTAATGCTCAGACTAATTCAAAGGGTACATATTAAGTGTTAGTGTAAATTTGAATTTATGAGTCTGAACTTCCATATTTTTTTGTTGCTTAGATGTAGGTTTTTCTTGTTTGATGAAGCAGCTGACCAAAAAAAAAGATGAAGTGATTTTATCTTTTATGGGAATGTGTAAGCCAACCATGCGAATGAGGCATTAATCAGAGAATTTATGAACACAAGTGATTAGTGTTAACCTTTAGACTGTTGCTGCTCTCACTCCAAGCTACTGAAAAGTTTTTGCTAAAAGTAAACCTGGCTAAGATGCACATCTCCAGTTATCTGAAAAAAAATGTTAGAGTGACAGTGTCAGCTACCGTAAAATCTTGAGTATAATGCGCAGTTTTTTCCCGGTTTTTTTAGCATCAAAGTCGGGGGTTTTTTTAGCATCAAAGACACGTGCAATGTCCGGTATTTTCTGATTTTTCCGGCTGCGCACCCGACGGAAGCCTGGCGTGGGCGGGGGGAGCGGCTGGGAGTCCCAGCTGGGAGGCGGGGCCACGATTGCTGCGGGAGCCCTCAACTGGTTGAGTGTGAGGAGGAGGGGAAGCCTCCCTCATTTCATAAGGAGTAAGGGTAATTTCGAAAGAAGGTTTTCTTTCGAAATAACCGCATCTACACAGCGTTTCTTTTTTCAAAATAGGGTATTTCGAAATAGCGGACGGACGCGATTATGCAAATGAAGCACAGGCAATTCAAATCCGCGCTTCATTTGCAATTTCACTCATCTGCATTTACATTCCTCTCTCGAAAGAGGAATGTGGTGTAGACATACCCTCCGTGAACACCATTTGAGAATTGTTTCAAAGCCAACAAAGTAGCACACAGATGCATGCTCTTCCATCCTACCACCACTTTGAATATCCTGGTTCTTCACTGTCTTGCTTTTTTTTTTTTTTTTTCCCCTGATGCAAAGTGGATATAATAACAATACAGATTATAAATGTATCAGTTTTACTGAGCCCTTTTGCCAAATGCATTTTGTTGATTAATACACAGATTTTAAATATTTGAATTCCTTCATTTTCAGGGAAATGATAACTCTGTTTGAAAATCACTCTGATTTACACTGGAACCGGTACGGCTATGCCATTGCTCTTCTTGTTGTGGTTGTCTTGCAGTCGCTTGTCCATCAGTTATACCAGCGTTTCAATATGCTCACCTCTGTCAAAATTAAGACAGCTGTTGTTGCCCTAATATACAAAAAGGTACTGCTTCTTCTGATGTTACCCCTTCAGCTCCAAAATGGCAAATGTCTCAGTTTTAAAAAATATAAGAAATGCTACAAAAACTAGGGATGTCAACATGTAGTTGACTATATGATTAACTGATAAGCCTAGGCTTATTGGTTCATCTTGTCAACTACATGCATTCGTCCCCCTTGTATCAGAGGCAGCAAGGGGGAAGGAAGCAGGAGCCAGTGCTGGGGAGAGCTGTCTTAAAAGCTGGTTCCCCTCAGCACCGGCTCCACGGTGCAGCCTCCCCCCACCCTGTGCTGCTGCCTGTGTCTGAGTTTTTAAACTGGCTCCCCTCACAGATTGGCTCCCTCTGCCACTCTGTACTACTGCCTCTGATACAGAGCGCAGGGTGGCAAGAGAGCTCCCTGGGAGTGGGGCAGGGAGACCACTGGCTGCTGGCCCCACCCCCAGGAACTATTCAATAGTTGTGTAACTGCTTAAGAGTTCATGCGGTTATACAACTATGCAATTATCCAATAGCTAACATCCCTACCAAAAACAAAGATGTTGTAGGTTATTGAAAATACTAATCAAGATATCTGAACTATCACTGGAGAACTAGCAGTAGCCATAGTTAAAATTGCATTTTTCCATTTTGATGGTTCCATCCTATAAGTACATCTTAATGGGGGAAGTTCTGCAACAGTGCAGAAAATTCATGGAGATACAAGGTCTGCCGGGGCATTGCAGTATGCACAAGTTTAGGAACTGTTGTGTGGGGTTTTTTTTAAATAACTTTCACCAGGTGTTTTAGGTGAAACATTCTGCAGGTGTGTGCACAGCTAATACCAGATTTAATAAAATGTGTAATGGGCCCTATCTCATTCAGCTCAAGGGAGCTTAGATGCAACAATGCTCAAGAACTATGCTGGAGAGAGAGAAGTTTTCTCTATAGCTGGTCTGTGTGGAGTTTGTGAGCTACAAGATATTTGCTATACTGTACTGCATAGCAAATGAGGCAGAACTGCTTTATTTTTTACTCCATCTTTTTAGTTTCCTGTGCAATAAATGAGGCAGTACTGTGTTTGGGTTGCTACTGAGGTTTCTCTGTGTGAATTCTGTAATAAAAAATCCCAAATTCTGCAAAATTCTGCATATTTTGTCAAAATAATGTAATGTAATCACACCATTTTCACTTATTTTGATAACTTATTTAAACTACCATACAGGAAAAATAACAATAACTGTTGAGCATTTATTTAAGTTACAAATAGTTGGTAACCAAGACCCTGTGTTCCAATTATAACCCTGAATTTTCATTTAAATTACATTACTTTTTATTTTGATGTTTTGTAAAGTAGAATGCCACTTTAAATTGATCAGATTTTCCCACAAGAAAGCCATACAACTTTGCTAATTTTATTTTTTTAAATGGATAAGTAAAATAGATTCTGAGCTGTAATCTAACCCAATTGTTCTTCTCTGGCACACAAATAAAAGCAAGATAGACCATCCTAGCTAAGGATTCAGTCACTCTGGCAAGATGCAGGAATCTTAGTTGACTAAGAACGGGAACAATTAATGAACATTAGCACCTGCCTAGTTAGTTGTTAATTTCTACTTTGCTGCAGAGACAGAGCCTGCTTCACTCAGGCCTATGCTTCCAAGCTTAGGAACCAGCAACAGGGATGGGAGGAACAGAGTGAAGCTCTCTCACTTATTTGCATGCAGGCTGGTGCCCAGCCTCATCCTCTTATTATCTCTCTGTGGCCCGATTCAATCTCCTTCCCTTTCCTTCTGGTATCTGCTCTCTGCTGTCAGCTCCTCCTAGCAGAGGCACAGGAGCTTCTGCCAAAGAAGCACATGTTCCTCAGATTTTTATTCCCCCATTTTTCTGTAGTAGAGCCAAGAAATCGGAGGAAGGTATGGATTCTGCACCCGGCACAGAGTGCAGTATTCCCCCAGGAGTAATGCAGTGCACTTTAAATTTAGGCTACGTCTACACAGCTTCCCTCTTCCGCAAAAGCCTATGCAAATGAAGCACGGATTTGCTGCACTTCATTTTCATAATTAATTAGGAGCTGTTTTTGCGCAAGAGGTTTTTGCGCAAAAAGGCGCTGTCTATACAGCGCCTTTTTACGTAAAAACCCCCTCTTGCGCAAGAGCCGTTTGTCCTGAAAAAATGAGGAAGAATGGCTCTTGCACAAGAGGGGGGTTTTGCGCAAAAAGGCGCTGTGTAGATGGTGCCTTTTTGTGCAAAAACCTCTTGCGCAAAAACGGCTCCTAATTATGCAAATGAAGCGCAGCAGTATGCTAATCTGCACTTCGTTTGCATAGGCTTTTGAGGAAGAGGGAAGCTGTGTAGACATAGCCTTACTGTGCACACTCTGAAGGATGGAAGGGCTGAAACAATTCACTGTATCTATTTTATTTGTCCAAAAGACAATCTCCTTCTTCAGGTGACTCAGACAAGTGGAAAACATTACATAAAATTAGGTGCTGCATCCCAAGGCAGCCTGTGTCTGTCTTCCTTGATTCCTGCACTGGGAGCATTCTCTTTTGGCCCCATATAGAGCTTGCAGTACCCCTTTACCTCATGCAGGCCCCTTCAGCTGATATGCAAGGACCAGAATGGTGTTGGGAATCTCATCTACTGAGTGCAGTTTAGCTGTTATTTTATTATGCCTAAAACAGGTCTTTGAAAACACCTTCAAAATAAAGCACGTATTCAAGAAAGATATTTCATTTAGTAACCATACACTTTGGTTTGCTGTTGTTGCAGGCTTTAAGCTTAGCTAATTCTTCACGAAGAAAATATACAACAGGTGAAATTGTTAACTTGATGTCAGCAGATGCCCAACAACTTATGGAACTGACTGTAAACCTCAATCTTCTATGGTCAGCACCATTTCAGATCCTGATGGCAATTGTCTTTCTCTGGCAAGAACTGGGCCCATCAGTGCTAGCAGGTGTTGCAGTGCTCATTTTGGTTATACCTATAAATGCTTTTGTTGCTGCAAAAGTAAAACAGCTGAGGGTAAGAAGTCTAAATGGAAATGCTGCAAAAAAGTTGTGGTGCTGTAGAGAAGAGCTGATTTTTAAGCACAAATGTACTGTAAGCACAAAGTAACTTAAGTCACATCTTTCTTTTGGTGGAGGGGGAGCTTAACTGAAGTTAGGAATGCTTACTTTTGGTGCCTAATCTAACAATATTTAGATCACTAAACTCTGTAAACAACAATAAAGCGAAGAGATGTTGTATATGTAGAGGTGTTATATGCTTAACTTTACACTTGTCATCCTATTGAACTCACAGTTTGAAGATTTGGGGCAATAGTTAGGATTCCTGGTTTTAGGTTAAAACTGACTGAAATACCAACAAAATAGTAAGGTGTGTTTTTTAGGCCTAATTACAAGGGAAGCTGTTTGTGTTAAAGAGAAAGGGCTATTAGAAAGGTTGTGCCAATCTCTTTATCATATAATGAATTATATGATTGGGTATAATACACATCAGTTAGCAAATGTGAAGTACATTTAACAATGTAACATGTACAGTACAAATCTATTTTTTCCAAAGGAGTCAATAATAGAGCAGTAGCTGGGTTCAGTGTTTGAAGTACACAGGTGTATTTGAATCTCTGATATAATTTAAAAAAAATTGTAAGCATTGTTCTTTTTTAACTAGAAAAACCAAATGAAGAATACAGATCAACGAATAAAACTACTAAATGAAATCTTGCATGGAATAAAGGTAATACAAGCAGCTAATGAGTTTCATTGTTCCACCTAATAAAGAAGAGAGACTGTGTTATTCAGAAAACTAGAGTTGTCGCTGAACCTTTCAGATGATAATACAGGAAAGAAGAATTGAGGGAAAATATGCTTTGTTATATAACTACTTAAAGTGGATTTTAAAGCATTATTAAAATAAGAGATCTGATTATAAAATATAGATTACCCATCTTTTTTATCATGTTCTGTTTTATTTTTAATGAGCCATTTGTCATTAGCTGTTTGAAAGTAATCACTAAAACTTCCTCTCCCTTTTTTAAAGAACAAAAATGAGTTTTTCTATTTGTCTTTTATGCTTCTTTAATTTTTAAATATAGCTAGTATTTCAAATTATTCACAGTTTATTCCATATTTTTCTGGGTTTCTATCTGCAGGCATTGGTGCTACTATAAAATGAATATAATATTTTCTTTAAGATGTTACTCTTGTTTGCAAGTAAGGTGGTGAATATTTTCATCATGAAAATTCTAGTGTGATGGACTAGTACCTAGTTGTCAATACAAAGCCTGATATCTCTCCTTCCTTGAGCATTTTGTGTCCTCTTCATTAATAATACCATCAGTACTATCTTATATAGTATCTTTCATGTAGATGGATTGCAAGAATTTCTTTCCAGGTTCTATGGTCATATTTGCTTCCATAAAACTACTCCAGTAGCTAAAGGGCTTGGACCTACTTGTAATTCTTCCGTCTGGCATTATGGACTATAGTAAAAGATGTTTTCAGGTGTCCTGAGGAGTCCTTTGGCCATACATTAAATTTACTTCCTAATTAAATAACAATATTGTCTGGGCAGACCATCTGGAGATGATTGGTCTTACATGCTGTGACTTAGGAAAGTGAAATAAGTGTGGCTTACCAGATTGTTATTTTTTTACTTCATCAGCAAGTGATAGAAAATACTTGCAATTAAGTCAGATGGTGGTACCTCTGGATAAATTTAATAAACTAAAATGTATAGATGGGTGAATGCGATAGTAATAAGCTGGCATAGTAAGTAATCCTTCAAAACCGGGGCACGGCTAAAGATGGCTACACAATAGCATTCTGCATAACAAATTTGATTTTGGAGAAATTATCCATTGGAGAAAAAAAACAAGTGTTTTGATATTTACAGTTTTGTTCAACATCTGCAGATGTATTTTTGGAATTTACATTTTTTTTAACACTCAAAATCACTGCTGTTGATTTGCTGTGGTGTAATTTTTTGTTTTGTTTGTGTTTAGATTCTTAAACTTTATGCCTGGGAACCTTCTTATCAGAAGAAGGTTGTGGAAATTCGAGAACATGAAATAGATGTTCTGAAGTCATCTGGGTACCTGACAACTTTCTCCATGCTAACTTTAACCTGTATTCCTTTTATGGTAAGTAACTTAAAAATATCCATTTATGGAGCTAGCTATCACACTCATCTGTCTCTGGAGTATCAGAGAGCCTCACAAATCTTAATGAATTTATCACCACAATGTTCCTGTGAGATTGGAAAGTATTATTATAAAACCATTTTACACAGGAAATAGAGAGGTCGTGGCTTGCCTCAGGTCATACAGGAAATCTGTGACAGAGCCAGGAATGAAATCCAAATCTATTGAGTCTAGTCCAGTGTCTTATTCAGAAAACTCTTCTGTAATATAAATAGTCACACATTCTTCTTTCTTGTGCTAAGTAAGCATCTAAGATAAGTTTGCTTTTTTCCATGCTCAGATTTTAATAAGGAAACAAGATTGGAATAGAAGGGCAGAGGGAAAGAGGCACAGATTCTAGTTCTTCTGACAAACTAAAGTAGAGAAGTATGTTTTTCCCCTTTTTAATCATCTTTAACAAAACATAAGCCATTTAAAATATACCCATTCTATGTGTAATGTCTAGGTTAGTTAATGTGACTTTCAGAGCACCCATGCAAAACAATTAATTGGTCATATATATGGCTTCAACTTCATTGTCTTCAGTGATTGACCATTTACAGCAGCAGGAAATTTGGCCTTTATTGGAATTTCAGATGTGTTTAGGAATGTAGTAAAACCTAGTTGCTCTCTCTGCCGATTCATTAAAACAAAAACAGTTCATGGGAAGCATTCAGTTTTGACTCTTCTTGTGGAAAAAACTGTAAAAATTTCATAGTTGCCAGTTTCCGATTTTAACACTTTTGAAACCAAAAAGTCCTTTTCTTTAGTTCAAAATGACTTTTCATTTTGAAATGCCATCTAAATATAGTAAATTAAATTAAAAAATGAAAATCATTAGAATTGAAACAAAATGTTTCATATGTGCTAAATGGAGTTTTTCCTCAGACTGTCATTTCATAGGTATTTGAGGTTGATTTTTTGTCCCAAATCAGAACCAAAAATCAGTTTCCTGCCCAGTTCTAAAAGAAGCACATTGATTTGTTGGTGTGAGTGGAAATGCAATTGCAAGTGACTGTTAAAATGACAGTGCCAATATACTGGAAAACAAGCAGTGGCTTTTTTTGTGTGGAACATGGGAATACAAATGCCAATCAACAAATGGAGACTATTGAGACTTTCACGTAGACCGTACACATGAAATCCAATGGGAATATTATCTGTGTACAGACTTAATTATGAAATGGAATTTTATACCACAAGATATAAGAGCTTGTATTTTATCTAAAGACAGAAGCTTTAGTCAATGCATGTTAGTTTTAATTTATGGATAGTAGCAGATTATTTCAGTTTGCATTAAGCTATCGTCAACATCCAGCTCTTAATTGCTCTCATCATACTTTTGTAGCAAGAAGTGAAACTAGGCAGAATGGACAAGTAATGGAAAAATAATCCCCCTCATCTCCTTCCTGCCCCTTTTATTTTTCAAGGTCTCATTGGCTACATTTGGAGTCTATTTTCTGCTGGATGAAGCAAATGTCCTCACTGCAACTAAAGTTTTTACATCAATCTCTCTGTTTAATATTTTGCGATTGCCTTTGTTTGATTTGCCAACAGTGATCTCAGCTATAGCCCAGGTAAAACCTACACCAAATGTGAATAGATACCAGAAAAGGATGGCATTTATGGCTCTTTATTAATCTCTGGTGTCATCTGGGTTCATCTATTTTTAGATGGTTAAGCCACCTGATTATTTCTAGTTTTATTTTGTTGAAGTTTTCATGTCTTTGAGGGGGTGGAGGAGGCACTGGCGTGGGAGAGGGTCTCAGAGTCTATATTGTCTTTTTGAGTATATTAACATATTATAAGGAATGACCAGCAGATGGCATGAATACTGTTCCTATTTCTATTTGTGCTCCATCTCCTGTTTCTTACTCTTGCTCAGTTTCTTGTAGATAAGGTGCAAAAGCCATTTTAAGCAGATGCCTTCTCCATCCTGCTGTCAGACATGGGTAACAAACTATGCTGAATCAAAACTCAACCCTGCCTGGGGTTTGGCTTTATTAACCTGGAAATTAGCATTAGCATCACAAAATTCCACTCACTCTCCCCCAACTTGGCTGCTGCTTTAGGACTGCTCCATTATAACCCTAAATGTTTATCTCTCTCACTTTCAGAGAAGTAATATACAATCAGCCTGTCTCAGACTTTCTGTCTACTGACACAAAGGTGTTTTTTTTTTTTTTAAAACAGCAAGCTTGGAAACAAGTCACTCGTAGAGTTTACCACTAGGTAGCTAGCTGGTCAGCACAATAGCCCACCCCAATCTGTGGTTGACTTTGCTTGGTTTATCTTAAATAAAACTGAAGTGCCTTAAATAATAATAGATGAAGCACCCTTTTTGGGGTCAGTGAAGACACAGTCCTTGTGAGTCAGCAGAACTCACATCTCTCTGAGACATGAGAAGGCTGAATGCTGTCCAACAGGGTGTGGTGTTTCACATGAACACTGCTGTCAGCCTAATTCATTGGTCCCCAGACTTAGCAGGATTGTGCCTTTCCTTAGCCCTCTCTGTCTTTCTCCCCCCCTGCTGCCAGGGCCTGGAGTGGGCTGTGTCTTGGGAGGGGAGTATGGAGAGCATAAGAGTCCTGCCGCTGGAGTTGAAGCTGGGGTGGGGCTGGAGCAGGGAATGGGGCCCTGCCCGGAGTCCAATCCTGGGGGCAGGGCTTGGATACAGTCAAGGGATGAGAGTGGTTGCAAGACTGGAGCACATATGGGGACAGAGTGGGGTTGGGTGGCACTCTCTCCCCACATGGCCTGGTACAAACCTCAGCTCACCCCCGGGAATGTTTTTCCATGCCCCACAGTTTGGGAACCATTGGCCTAAATCCTCACTCACCTTTTTGAAAAGTACATAAGGAAAACATTTCCTATTCAGTGCAAGAATGTCATCGCCCCTCTCATAATAAACTATTATGCTTCTTTCTTGGTGTAACTTCGAATATACAAAGTTTTGCTTAAACATCTAAATGGCATACATGTTTGTGCATTCTGCAGACAAAGGTTTCTGTGGGTCGTTTAGAGGATTTTTTAAATTCTGAAGACCTTGACCCTCAAAACATTGACTCGAGCTACAATGGAAGTAAGTAGGGTTTTGTTGCTGTTGCTGCTGCTGCTGTTCAATATCTGCAGAAACAAACTGATTAACCAGCAATATCAGCTGAGGGGCTGTTTCTGTAACTCATTGTTTCTTTTTCTTTATTGCAACAGATCATGCTGTGGGATTTATCGGTGCTTCTTTCCGATGGGAAAATACTGGACCTTCAATCTTAAATAAGTAAGAAGTCTTAAGTTTGTGAAGAAACTTTGAACAAGAATCTGTGCCAGCATCACATTCTGTTGGGCTGAGTTAACATAGCTTTGATCATAACAGTACAGTTGGCCTAGTGTAAGGTGCAGCATGTTGTGCTGTTCCAGAATGGTGGCTGACTCCCCAGACCAGAGGATCACCTCCAAAACTCCTCACTATTCAGGGAATATAATAAACCGAAAGCAGCATTTGCTCCCTGAAGTGCTGGCACTGCGATGAGACCAAGTGTGTAGGGGAAGGCCAAGGCTCTGCTCAGTCTTCATTCAGTCATTCAGCTGAATAGAGAGCAAACATTGAGCCTGCATTGCTACTCATGATGCAAGTTGTCAGCACAGGAACTAACAAGGGCTCTTACTGTTATTAATCTTGTACTGTGTGGTGTCGTGGCTTCCTACTTTGCTGTTGCCCCCATTCTGCAATTGATAGTGCATGGGCAGGCTGCTGTGTCTGTGAATAGTTGGTGGTATAGGGTGCACTCACAGGTGGTGGCACCACCTTCTCGCTGCTCTGGGGATTAGGTCTGACCAGGCATTGCACCCTTCTCTGGTGTTCTCTCTCCCGTAATCCTCTTGTCCTGCAGGCCCCTCTCGTTCTACGAACTGCAGCCATGTCTTCATGACTCAGCCCTCCAGCCAGATCACTACATGTTCCCCTTCAAAGTACCTCAAGATAGATGGGCCCCTGCAGTCGTCTTGCTACTGTCTTGCCAGGGTCAATTTGCTAGGGGGACCTGGGTCTGCCCTCTACTCCAAGTTCAGCTCGGGGGTCCTCTAGTCAGCAGCCAAGGTCTGCACTTCTGTTCCTTGCTGCTATTCCCTGAGCCTTTTTGGCTCTCTCCTTCCCCGGGCTTTGCAAGCCATCCCAGAAAGTAACCATGGACTACCCTCCATAGTCTTAAACATGCCTCCTTTCTCCCAGGGATTAACTGCAGCCTGCTTCCCTGCAGCCCCCAGAACCCTCCTCTTCTTTGCCAACTTCTTAGCTTATAAAGGCTACATCTGTTCCCTGCCCAGCTGCACCTGTTCTACTTACACCCCTAGGTCCTCCTCCAGGTGCAGCCTGGGGAGGCAATTGGCCTACATGGCCTCCTTAGCCCTTTCAAGCCTTGTGTGGGGTGGATATCCCATCACATCTAGTTAACTTGAGTAGAAGTACTCTCAGTAGTAAATGTTTTGCCTAGCTAACGAAGTTTGTAGGAAATGGCTCTTCGAACTATAGTCAGTTCTTAAAAATGTTAGGGCTTCACAGACTGTGTCTCATATCTGCATATGTTGATCCAATGATTAGGGCCCTGCCAAATTCACACCCATGCAAAAGGTGTCACGGATGGTGAACTCTTGTATCTGCCCATAAAATCTGGCCTTTTGTATGCTTTTACTCTATACCATATGGATTTCATGGGGGAGACCAGCATTTCTCAAATTGGAGGTCCTGACCCAAGAGGTAGTTGCAGGGGGATCATAAGGTTATTTTAGGATGACATGGTATGGTATTGCCACCCTTACTTATGTGCTGTCCTCAGAACTGGACAACTGGAGACTGGTGATTGTAATGTTGATTGCGTGCCCATCTGTGAAGGCAGAACCCTGCTATCAGCAGTGCAGAAGTGGTGGTGGGGCAATACCATTCCCATATCATCCTTCAGTACTGCTGCTTTCAGAGCTGGGTGGCTGCTGATTAAGGGTCCAGGTTTGCAGGCAGCAGCACAGTGGCAATACCATACCATGCCATCATTACTTCTGTGCAGCTGCTGGTGATAGCTCTGCCTTGAGAGCTGGATTCCTCCTGGCTGGCAACCACCACTCTCCAGCTGCTCAGCTCTGAAGACAATGCTGCTGCCAGCAGCTGCAGAGAAGTAGAAGTAGCAATACCACAACCCCCATACAATAACCTTGTGATCCCCGCACAACTCCTTTTGGGTCTGGACCCCTACAATCACAACACTGTGAAATGTCAGATTTAAATATGTGAAATCATAAAATTTATCATTTTAAAAATCCTATGACCATGAAATTTACCAAAATAGGTGTGTTAAATTGTGATTAATCAGCTAATTGAGTAGTCAATGGAATTTCCATCGACTACTCAATTAGTCGATAAGAGGGAGCACTCGCTACCCAGACTGCCGCTCTGCAGTTTAAATGTAGTAGGAGCTAGGTGTGCTGCAGCCTGGCTCCTACTACATTTAAAAAGCAGAGCCACAGTGGGATTAGCTCCCAGGGTCAGCATGAGCTGGGATTAAACAGTCCGGCTCGTCCACCCTGGGAGATAACCCCACTGCACTTCTGCCTTTTAAATGTATTAAATACCCAGTTGCTTTTACTACATTTAAAGCCAGAGCCGCAGTGCCGCTGCACCTCTGCCTGCCCTGCCCTCCCCCCCCAGCCTCACTGTGGAAATGATTCTGGGGGAACCGGCTTTTAAGCTGGCTTCCCCTAGCACTGGCTCCTGCTTCCCTCCCCCCCTGCTGCCTCTGATATAGAGGCAGCAAGAGGGGGAAATGCAAAAAGTTGACTCGGCTACCCGATAAGCCTAGGCTTATTAGGTAGTCGACTATTTGACTACTCTTTTTACATCCCTAGACAAAAGTGGATCGTGAATTTGGTAGGGCCTTACCAATGATGTTACAATTATTATCTACTGCATGAGAGTCTGAATTTTTAATTAGGATTTATTGGATTTGTCTCAAATTGCCCACACCACCTTGCTGAGATAAATATAAAATAACTATTCCAGTTGTGTTAGAGTAATATCTTAACTATCTACCTATTTTTCATAAATAGTGAGTGTATTGAATATAATAAATTCTATAATAATGGACTGTTATACAAAGAAACTAGACATCCTGAAAAATCCCAGGTAGGAAAGAATATGAAGCACCCAGCATGAGGGTGATTATAAGAGTGATGCAACTTATTGGTGTAATAATTCTTACCCATCCTCATGTTCAACAAATCTAGGGTGATTACAATATATTGTGACTTTTTAACATTCAGAGAGACACTAAAGTCTCCTGAAGGCCATAGCTTTTCAGGATTCTAGAGTATGCTTTAGTCACAGGAATCCAAATTGATATAGTCACCTCCTCAGTCACAGTGGAGTAGGCAGTATTTTTGTCCTTCAGTGTCCATGAGAGAGGATTCTGCTCTGTACACAGTACATTATTTACAGAGGATAAGTGTTGTCTGTCTTCCTACATGCTTCCAGTTTGAACATGAAGATCCCAGAAGGCTCTTTAGTTGCTGTTGTGGGGCAGGTTGGATCTGGAAAGTCATCTCTACTTTCTGCTATTCTGGGAGAAATGAACAAGTATGAAGGAACAGTCCAAAGAAAAGTAAAGTTGGTTTTGCTTCTTGTGTCTACGTTTGCATTGTTATTATATGACTTTTACAGAAGATTGTTTATTTGTGAATGTAGTAAAATATATTGGCTATGGAAGCATTTATTTTAGTGTGCCCATTGGATCCTTTGAAAAATAATGACTGGGTAGTATTCATGTTGCTTGTTAAGTTATCTGACTTGCAGCCACCTACACTAATATGATTTAGACTTCATTTTTAGTAAATCTATAATTATTCATTGCAAAAATCCTTAGGATTACGATCATGTGCCAAGCCTAAAGCATCCTACAGTAGCTGGTGTAGAAGAGTTCTACAACCATAACTCATTTGGAGCAGCGATATAGTCTTGTGGGAGAAGTTAGACCTTTCACAATGACTTACACATAGAAAAGAGAGAACATTTAAATGGGGGAAAGTGAGTTGTGGACAGAAATGGAAGGAAGTTCATCCTGTCCCTGTCAAAACAACTCCCTTGGCATAAATTTTCTTTGATTGAACATAATGAAGAAAGTGTCCAAGTGCCCATCACAATAAAATAGACTTTAAATAGGCTTATATTAGGCTGAAAGAGCTATGCAGAAAGAGAACCTCTCAACATAGCTTGAACTAATAATAATAATATATTTTAGTGGAAACTTAAAAAAAGTGGGAACTCTTTGGGACAGGGAACTATTTACAGTATGCTACAGAAGAGATAATATGGATTCGTTGGGGGGAGAGGATGATGTCAATGAATCTCATCACGTTTCTCAATAAAATTAATAGATTTTCATAAATGTATGTATTTGAATCAGAAGGATCCACTATAGTGAAGTACTCAGGAGCTCTTAAATGATCACTGCTGTCCCATAAAACCATGTTAGTTTCTAGTAGTTGACATTTTTATCCATCTGGATAATCAGTGATACATAAAGTCACTGTACATAGCCAAGTAGTGTCCAAAATTAAGCATCACTTCATCTTTTTGTTCTATTTTGAGCAATGCTTCAAAACTGGCTCTATAAAAAGTACAAATTAAACCAAAAAATAATCTTCCCATATTTGCCCCATACTAAGTATAGGTCCAGTTTTGCTATCTTTATATGCACTGAGCAATAGCTTTGTACACAAGAAGTCCTATTGCTATCAGTGAGGCTACCCAGTAAGTAAGGCTTTACTCAATGTGTATAAAGGTGACCGGCTTTTGTGTGCAGATGCCCTCATAACATGCACAGTATTTCAGCCACAATCTTCCATGCCTTGTTCTGGGGCATTTGACTATTTAGAATTCCAACATTTTAACTATGCTAATATTTTAGAAGTAATAACTAATGACATCATCTTGGAATATAATTTGAACAGAACTTGTTCTAAAAAAGTTATCTTGCCACATATAGGACTGTCCAAATGAGAGTATTTTGCTTTTTCTCTTTATTTAGGGTTCAGTGGCTTATGTTTCCCAGCAGGCCTGGATTCAGAATACCATTTTGCAAGAAAATATTCTCTTTGGCTTAGGTCTGAACAGGTCATATTATGAGAGGGTTTTGGAAGCCTGTGCCCTACTACCAGATTTGGAGCAGTTACCAAATGGGGATCAAACAGAGATTGGCGAAAGGGTAAGAACTTGAAACATCATATGCAGTCACTTAGCTGAGGTATGGTTCACAAATGCATTTAGTTTGTTAAGGCTATGTCTACACTACATTTATGTCTGCAAAACTTATGTCACTTAGGGGTGTGAATATTCCAGCCCCTGAGTGACATACGTTATGCCTGGATAAGCACTAGTGTGCACTACTCTACGTTGGCAGAAGAGCTTCTCCTGCCACCACAGCTACAGCTACACATTGAGGCTGGATTCATGATGTTGACGAGTGAGCTCTCTCTCATTGGCATAGACCAGCTTCATGAGAGGTCTTCCAGCAGCACAGCTATGCCGCTGTAACCTCTCTCATGTGACATAGCCTAATTGACATTAAACATGAAAAATACTGGAAAGACCTAACTCTTCCCCAAATGAAATCCATGGAAACAGAGTTAGGCCAATGCTGGTTGCTTTTGAAAACCTCCTTCCTCCACCTCTTTGTTTTGTTTTTTTTCGTATTCATTCCATTATCTGTCTTATTTGCCTGGATATATTGCTAGATAAATTGTCAGATACCACTGTTGTCTTCATCTTTTCATGTTAATTGTTTTGGTCCCTTTAGAAAAGCTAAACAAAAAACTTCAAACAAACAAACAAACTTTATGAAACTGACGTTAAACAATGATGGAGTAAGAATTGTTATTGTCATTGTTACTTTGATAATTGTTTCCAGTGATTCCCTGTTATAGAAGTTACAAATATTTCTATAACAAACTTTGTACAATTAGGTAATTATTAAATAAAAAATCACTAAGCTGATCCCCCTTTGTATGTGAGGTCGATCCTCTTTCGGATCTCTGGGTTGTAATATAGCTTCCATGGAAAATGCTGTGAGAGCAGGAACCAGAGACTTATCAGGAATGAAGTTTGTGTCTCTAATGCCAGCCCATATATTCTTAATCTGGTTAACAGGGACATTTAGCTTGTTAAGCAAAACTGTTTAAGTGTATGTGTCATCTGCCGGTCTCCTTTAAAACTTAGTGGTTATAACTGAGGCATATTAATAAGCTACTGCACCATCTTATGAAAAAAATTAAAAAACAACGAATAGTTCTGCAGCACCTTAGGGTACGTCTACACTGACATTATTCCGAAGTAACGAAGAGCGTGTCTACACAGCAAGCCTTTGTTTCAAAATAATGTTGAGTTGGAGGACTTCTTACTCCAACTTCTGTAACCCTAATTTTATGAGGAGTAAGGGAAGTTGGAGGAAGAGGGTTCTTCCTTCGACTTCCTGCTATGTAGACTGCACCAAAAGCTGAATTAAGCTATTTTTACTCAAGCTATGCAATTGACATAGCTCAAGTTACGTAGCTTAATTCAAGTTTTGCCGTGATGTGTAGACGTGCCCTTAGAGACTAACAAAAAATGTAGATGGTATCATGAGCTTACATTATTTCTATTTCTCTTATTTCTTTCTACTCTATTTTTGAAAAATGTTTTTGATCTTTTGGAAGAAAGAGAAGGAAGATATTATCATAAAGGTGTCATTTTAGTGTATTAGATAAACACAGCCTTCATAGTTGCAGTATTTTCCCTGTAAGATGTGGTGGTAGAATGCTTTCCCATTAGTTGGAACTACAGGGTTGGGAAGTGCACCTAGTCCAGGACCTCTTATTTTATTTATAAGTAAAATACATGAATCTATTACTGGACTAGTATCAAGCTGGAGAGTTTCCCTTATCCATAATGTTGCTTTCCCCATCTACTCCTTTTTCCAACTTGAACACCAACACACAGATACTTTGCTTATCACAAATCACTCTTGTTTTTTTGAAGATTGCATATGTTTGTCACAAAGGAGATGTACTCTGAAAAATACATTCATATCCTTTCCTAGTCCTCAGCCTGGGGGTTTGCTAGTGTTCCTGTGTGGAAGGTAGCAAGGGAACCAGAATGGAAAAGCTCAATTGAAAACTCTTTCAAATAAAGCTAAGTGGGCATTTGAAAATCTGTAGGGGGATTTGTAGATACCTATAAAAAGTTCCTCTTTTGAAGTAAAGCACTGTCCCTACTTCCATGCTCTACTGTTGACTTACAATAGCTGTTTTAAGCGGTAAACAGTTACTTTAGCCCTATAGCCTTCCAGAAGAATAGAAAATAAATTAGGTGTGTATATTAAAACTACCATAAATATGTTTCATACATGGTATCTCATCTTGAAGAGATGAGTGGCTTAGTGGAACTGACAGGAGCTAGACATGCTGATTCAGAATTACTATAAATTGTGTGTGTCTGTTTTGACTGGTCTGATCTAATAATGCTTTTCTTTCTCTAGGGAGTAAATATAAGTGTGGGGCAGAAGCAAAGGGTGAGTCTGGCTAGAGCAGTTTACAGCAATGCTGACCTCTATCTTCTGGATGACCCCTTGTCTGCTGTAGATGTACATGTTGGAAAGCACCTTTTTGAGAAGCTGATTGGGCCCTCAGGGCTCTTAAAAAACAAGGTAAATAAAGTAGTCTTCACATAGTACTTCAGGCAAATTAAAAATCTTCAGCCATGTCTGCATGGCCTGGTATATGTGGTAAAGAGAGGGAGAACCTTGTCTGAAGATGTGCAATAAGAAGCTCTATTAATCATGCTATTTGAATTATATCAAGAAGACCTGTGAACACGGACAATGTCAATACTTAAGCTGGGCTGACCTGGAAGTCTCAGAGGGTATGTCTACACTGCATTTCTTTTTCGAGAGAGGAATGCAAATGCAGCCGAGCAAAATTGGAAATGAAGCGCAGATTTGAATTTCCTGTGCTTCATTTGCATAATGGTGTCCCAGGCGCTTTTTCGAAATACCCTATTTCGAAAGAAAAAATGCAGTCTAGATGGGGTTATTTCCGAAAAGAAACCCTTCTTTCGAAATAACCCTTACTCCTTAAAAACTGAGGTTTAAGGGACTGAAGCCTGCAGTCAAGACATAGACCAAGGCACTTAAGCTTTGAAGATCTTCTGTTAGAAATTAGAAATGAGCATTTTTCTTATTCTGAATATTTGTATTTATAAAGCTGACAGAACACGCCTTAAGAACCAGGTATACAACAGCAGCATCATAATGTGTAATTTCAGTATTATTTCATTTATTGTAGTATGTAACAATGGTAACAATTTCTTCAGATCTAGTTGGTTGCTTTAGAGAGGCAGCTAGATCAGTTTCTAAGACCATTCCATATACAATGCTCTTGAAAAATATAACAACCACCCTGTATTGCTGGTACACGCTTAATTTTATTATGGTAAAAAATAAAATGTTTTGTGTTTCAGACACGTATTTTAGTGACCCATAATTTGACACTCCTGCCTCATACAGATGTTATAATTGTAATGGAAGATGGTAGGATAGCACACATGGGAACCTATCAAGAGCTGCTCTCAGAAAGAGCTAACTTTGCTGAGTTCCTTCAGATCTTCAGTGCAGAAAATAAAAGTGAAGATCCACCTAAAGTGAAAGGTGAGCACATACATTATTTTTTAATATACCGTGTTTTCCTAAAATCTAGTTTTACTTTTCCACATCAATTGCTAAGAAAACATTTTTCCTTTTGGGGAAAAAATATGAAACTTTACCACTCATTTGAATTCAGCCAGGTTTAGATGCTGAGATTCCAAGAGATAAGCTGGAATAAAATTCAGGCACTGTTAAAATAGCAAATCATTGAGTTCTAGCATCTATAAGCCCTCATATGATCAGGCCCTATGTGAATATAAGTAATTCCTGGAACAGGGAACTGTCACACATTTTTTCTGATGACGCTTTTTTTACCCTGGTAATTCCAAAAATTAGGCAAAAATTCATTTTGGTGTACCTGGTGCTTCAAGAATTCTGACTTGGATGGCCATGTAATATATGCTAGTCACTTCTCTTTAGAGGGGCTGGGAAGGAATTTTTTCCATCATCACCATAGTGATTTTGGTGGAGTGAGGGGGTTTTTCACTTTTCCCACAGCAGGTGTCAGGGAAAACCTATTATGAAGAGGAGGAAAGGGGCTAGGCTATATATTGCATCTTGTTTTGCAGGTGTGGGGCAGATACCCAGTGCAGGTATGCCGTAGTGAAGTCTTACTGTGACCAGATAAATGGCCAGATAAAGGACTTAAAAAGGAGGTGCTGATTAAAGGAACAAAATGGTGTGGTGTTTGGGGCGCCAGTGGTTGGAACAGTAGGGAGCCAACCCCCCTTTTCTTATAGCCCACATTAGCCCTGCTATGGTGATAAGGTCCTAGCAATGGATTTTCTGAAGGGATTTAGAGCAAAAAGTGGGGGAGCTGGGTGCAAGCCCTCCAGGTAGTTATGGAATAAACAGAGGGGTTACCTGCACTGTACACTTTTATTGGCTGGGGCTGGAATTCAGCACTTCTCATACTAAAGCCTTGTCTAGATTTAAAAAAAAAATGTTCCATTTTTCACTGCAGTGCCTTCTTTAAAGAGAGAAAGTCAAAAAGGCAATATTCTGCCTCAAAAAGAGCTCCTGGGGCATAAAGACAGGTAAGTACTGAGAACAAGCTGTACACAGCCTGGCTCCAATTTGGGGAAGATAACTGAAGTAATGCTACAACTGTTCCAGACTCCTGCATGTGGAGAGTGCACGGTGCAAGATTTGGGTTCAAAGTTGGGCTTTAGGGGAGGGGCTGCTTACATCATTTCCACTCCATGTATTCATAAACAATATTAAGAATATGGCTTTGTTTTTTGTGTTCTTTTCACTCCTGCTGCTTCCTAGCTTTGGTTTGGCTTGTTGTTTGTGCTTCTCTGTTCTGTTTGGTAGCTAAGTAGATTCCTAGGGGCGGACATCTATTCGTAGGTTTGTGAAGCACTGTGTGCACATAGGACACTACATCAATCATGATTATTGTGTCTGGCTCTGCTAATATTTTAATGATAAAAAGGAAGAGCGTGGAAATACACTGTGGCATGTCCAAGGAAAACTAATTCACAGACCTTTAAATTCACTGGGTTTTTGTTCAAGATTAATTCTGTGTGTGTGTGTGTGTGTGTGTGTTTCATTCACTTCATGTTTAAGATTAAAATAAAATTATCATTGTTATTTGCAGTTCTTCCTTTGAACAAGCCAAAGCATCCTCAATGAAGAAAGAAAATGTTGCTACTGGCAGTGTAAGCATTAGATAAATTACCTTTGTAGTTTTCTATATACAGGTAATTTATTAAAGTAATTAGAGGCAGGGCTGGTAGCACCACCTACTAAGATTTCCTGACATTGTCCATTATAAGAACCCATTTTCAGTTATTTGAAGCTTTGCCAGACATTAACTGTTTGGCCTGAAATTTTTCATGCTAGACATCTGCCTCAAGGTGAATGTTTTCGAGAAAATTCAGCCAAATAATTCAGCTGTTTCTGAGACAGGGGCTAGAGAATCATAGAATACTAGGACTGGAAGGGACCTCGAGAGGTCATCGAGTCCAGTCCCCTGCCCTCATGGCAGGACCAAATACTGTCTAGACCATCCCTGATAGACATTTATCTAACCTACTCTTAAATATCTCCAGAGATGGAGATTCCACAACCTCCCTGGGCAATTTATTCCAGTGTCTGACTACCCTGACAGTTAGGAACTTTTTCCTAATGTCCAACCTTGAACCTCCATTGCTTCTTGTTCTATCCTCAGAGGCCAAGATGAACAAGTTTTCTCCCTCCTCCTTATGACACCCTTTTAGATATCTAAAAACTGCTATCATGTCCCCCCTCAATCTTCTCTTTTCTAAACTAAACAAACCCAATTCCTTCAGTCTTCCCTCATAGGTCATGTTCTGTAGACCTTTAATCATTCTCGTTGCTCTTCTCTGGACCCTCTCCAATTTCTCCACATCTTTCTTGAAATGCGGTGCCCGGAACTGGACACAATACTCCAACTGAGGCCTAACCAGCGCAGAGTAGAGCGGAAGAATGACTTCTCATGTCTTGCTCACAACACACCTGTTAATGCATCCCAGAATCATATTTGCGTTCTTTGCAACAGCATCACACTGCTGACTCATATTCAACTTGTGGTCCACTATAACCCCTAGATCCCAAAACAGAAAAACATGTTTTGCCCACATTAAAAATAATTCTGGTGGCCTCTTCTTTGAAAAGTTCTTATGTCTCTGTGTTTTGAAACAGGGGCTTTGGTAAGCCTTTGTGTCAGGGATTGCTTTTTGTGGTCACTGAAAATCTGCCAATATTTGAACAAATTACAAGCCTCTAAAAATCACGTTAAGTGGTCTGGAAAATAAGGTCTGATATGCCTGAAATTTGGCACTGAAAATTACTGGATACCTATGAGCTGAATTTTGCTGTGCCTCAGCTTTCAGTCTGTAAAATGGAGGTGATGCCCCTCCCTTTACAGGGTGTCATGAAAGTTAATAAATATTTGTGTAGCACTCAGCTACTGTAGTGACAAGCATATCAGAAAGTCCATGAGAAAATTCATAATTCTGTATTCAAAGTAGATTTGAACAGCTTGAAATAAATAAGGTCACAGCAGTCATTATTTAGTGAGGTGAAAACAAATAATGAATAATTGCTTGTTAAATGAACACCATTAATGTTGTGCATCTGAATGAGACTGAGGTCCTATTAAGAAAAGTTGTGTCTTATCATGCAATTATTGATTGTACTACAATGCATTCACAGAAAGGGGGAAAGTTTCAGGTGCTTAGGTGACCTTACTTATAGCATTTCCTAACATTTTTATGCTTGATTTTTATGCTTGATTTTGAAGCCTTAATGTTCATTTTAATGTTTTATGTAGTATATATTAAAGGTATTTCTCCACAAAAAGTGACAATTTTTATTATAAAGGAAAAAAAGTATTTGTGGGGGGAGAAAAGATTTTTGGAGATCCAAAACATGACTGCGTGTGGTTTAAATGATTGGATTTTATTATTTACATGAATGTCTAAATGAAGTTAGTATATTCAGTTCATTTACTGTAATTTGCCTTCCACAGTGTCATTTTTCATAACTCCTGTGCTTCCCTTGTATTTAGATGAAGATGTCAGTGGTTTTGAAATATCTGCAAGCATTTGGCTGGCTATGGGTATGGCTAACCTTAATTGCTTATGTAGGACAAAATGCAGTAGCCATAGGACAAAATCTGTGGCTTAGCACCTGGTCAGTAGCAGAAGAAAAAAATAAGGATTACACAGACTGGAAGCACTTAAGAAACAATAAACTTGGTGTCTATGGGCTTTTGGGATTCATACAAGGTAAGACTAAGGATACAAAACTTTATTTTCTCAGTATTTGCAAAGCTTAGTTGCCTGCGGTTGCTAGATGTGTAATACAACGACAAACCATATTGGTTATTCTTTAATCAGATATGTGTATAGCAGCAAAAAAGAATCACTTCACTTTTTGTATGGGGGAACGATCGGGCAAAAGGATCAAACTAGGGAGCTGTAAAGTGAAAGAATGATTGAAAAGGCAGATTGAACTAGTTTGTACTATGGCTGTCCTTGGAACCGAGTCAATGTTGTTGTGTGAACAAATGCACATTTTATCTAATGAGATGTTACTGTTTTTGTGGGATTATATGTGATTTGCTTATGAAGGAATAAGATGGATTAACAAAATGTAACATGTGTGTAAAACAAAACTTTATAATGGGCCTACCAGGCTGAAGTGGGATGCCTTTGGGAAAAAACAGGAACATGATAGTGTTTTATTCATTTATTTATTCATTTATTTTTTAGGTCTTATGGTCTGCTATGGTGCATATGTGCTTACCCGGGGATCCCTCTGTGCGTCTCGGACATTGCATAATCAGATGTTAGACAATGTGCTCCATCTTCCCCTCCAGTACTTTGAAACTAATCCCGTTGGGCAGATCATCAATAGATTCACAAAGGTAAAGGAAAAAATGAAAAATAAGTTCACATTTTTAAAGAACTGCAACTTTAAAATCAAAGAGTAATAACAGTTGCTAGTCATCAGTTTCAGTATAGTACCACAGAACACTTTCCTGCAAAAATCAGCAGTGCCAATACCTTTTACCAACTTAAGGCCCTTTAATTGTTCTTGCCCATGGTCATTGGGCATGCATCCCTCAGAGCATAGTCCTTGCAATCTAGAGGCGTTAAGCTGAGTTGAGCTCAGTCTGGTTTTAAAAGATTGTAAGTTTTGTATCTTGCTAATGCATTGCAACTTAATATAAAAAAATCGCAGACAAACTATGTTGAATGAACACTAAGTTGCAAAATTCAAGCTCCCAAAGTTAGAATCCTGCGCCCCTGGCTAAATACCTCTTTCAGTGCACAGAATGGATGTTGCTCAGGGAATGATCTTCCCTAACTTTTGAGTGTGTGACTTTGCAATTTTAATATTTGTAATTTTTATTTTGTATGTAACATCTTATATTAAAAAAAGAAAGGAACATTACAGTTATAAGAAACTGAATTCTATCATAAACACAGTTTGAACCCACAAGTTTCAGCACTGCCCACAAACTTCTGGTACTCGAGCTAAAAAATGGTGTGGAGTTGCTGGTAAGCTGCTGTCTTCTGTGGGCTGAACCCAAAGAGGATGCAGATTGCTCTGAAATAGACATCATAATCACATACTTAGATTTGGTAGCTTCTTTCTGAGAGGCATTAATGAGACTTGGATCTGCTATATGAGAATCAGAGTTTTGTTCCCAGCTTTTGTAACCTGAGGGTGTTATTAGTAATACAGATTATAAAAAGAACAGAAATAACAAGTCAGTAGAAAAGTTGATCATTGAATTCATGGGGTTCCCAGTTTTGTATGCCTTTTCTTGGCTACATAGTGTTTTGAGAGGGAAAAGCATTAATAGCTGCTACTATGAATTTGTCTGTGGCAGTTCTTTGTGGCATGCTATGCTACTGATCTCACTAACCAACTATGGAACACTGATATTTTAGCAACAAGCCTCTTACAAAGTCTAGCGAGAAAATTTTAGATGGGAAAAGGCAAGTAATTATATCTATTTCTAGTATTAGACAGACTACAATATGTTAAATTAATCTGTTGTATATGAGTACACCACCCAACAATTTTTGCTGAAGTAAAAGGATTTTGGTTGTTAGAGTTCAGAGTTCAGGACAATTTTTGAGAAATGTCTACAGTTTTAGCAAGGAGACATTAAAACTAATTTTTCTGTGTAATTTTACAGGACGTGTTTATCCTTGATCTACGCTTCCATTACTACTTACGCACCTGGTTAAACTGTACACTAGATGTTATTGGGACCATTTTAGTGATCGTGTCTGCTTCACCACTATTCATATTGATAGTTATTCCCCTAGGATACTTGTATTTTATTATCCAAGTAAGTTAAACTTTTACAACAAGAAATGTGTGTGTGTGTGTGTGTGTGTGTGTGTGTGTGTGTGTGTGTGTGTGTGTGAGAGAAAATAAAAAAATCATTATTAAGCAGTGACTAAAACATTTGAGAATAAATTATATACCTTTCCTGAAAAGCCAAAGTAGAAACCTAAAAAACTTTTTAGTATTCTACCGCACCAAACACTTTTTAAATCTGACTTTAAAAGATCCTCAGGCTTCTCACAATTATCCAGAGTGGTAAAACACATTCTGAATGTTTCTTACAATAATGATTATCTTTGTCAGTGACTTCCTTACTTTCCTGCTCATCTTTTTTCTCAGACAGGTTGTTATGTTGTAGGCCAGTGGTCTCCAACCTTTTTACACCCAAGATCACTTTTTAAATGACAGACCAAGCCAAGATCTACCGCCCTGCCCCTTCCTTGAAACCCCGCCCCTTCTTTGAAGCCCCGCCCTCTCTATTCTCCTCCTCTCCATCACTTGCTATCTCCAATCCTTATACTGCTGCTTTTTTTAAAAAAAAAATTCTTCTGTAGGAAGGGGTTTTTCCAACATTTGGCCTGTCTAGACTGGACCAAATGTCAGAATTTTGGAAGCCCCCTTATTCCTCGGGGAAAGAGGAATATAGGGGTGACTGAAAGAGAATGTTTACTCTTCCACTAAAAAAAGCGGAAGAACAAATGCAACCCTGGATGCAGAAGAGTTTTTCTGGGATATCTCCAGAATCCTGAAAAACTCCTGCAGTCTAGCCGGACCCTCACTGGATTGAGACAGGATGTGTAGTCTCTGGGGTGGGAATGAGGGATTTGGGTGTGGGAAGGGGTGAGAGGTGCAAGCTCTGGGAGGAAATCTGGATGCAGGAGGAGGTGGAGAAGGGGACACTGGCTTGGGGAGGGGGCTCCAGGCCGGGCAGTGTTGGGGTCAGATGGAGGGTTGGTGTACTAAACAAGCCACAGGCTTGTGGATGTGAGAGTGCAGGAATTTGGGTTGGGGTATGTGAGGGGCTCAGGACAGGCGGTTCCAGTGTATGATAGGCTCAGATCTAGGGTCTGGGGAAGGGGGAATGCAGGAGTGGTTGTGGCCAGATGGGGGCTTGGCCCCAATTGGGGGTTTGTTGGCCAGGCTTCATTTTTAAATAAAATATGTCAAACACAAAAAGTTTCTGCATTGTCTTTATTTATGAGAATGGCAGGGAACCTGCCTTGAGTCAGGGGTCACTGACCCATAGAAAAGTCAGTCGGGAGCAGGGGACGCAGTACTGGGGAGGGGTGCTAGTGGGTTCTGGGGCAGGGAACAGGGTGCCAGTGGGGGCAGGGGAGAGGGGACAGGGTGCCCAGAAGGACAGGTTTCTGCAGCAGGGGACAGGGTGCTGACGGGGGGGGAACAGGTTTCTGCAGAGGGGAGCAGGGGGACAGGTTTCTGTAGTGGGCAAGGCAGGGGGACAGGTTTCTGCAGTAGGGGACAGGGTGCCGGTGGGGACTGGTTTCTGCAGGGGGCAGGGTGCCAGGAGGGCAGGTTTCTGCAGTGGGGGGGAGGCAGGGGAGAGGGAACGGGGGGCAGGAGGGCGGGGGACAGGTTTGGGGCAGGGAAGAGGGAACAAGGTTCGGGGGCCAGGAGTTCCCTACACCAGCCACGGAGGGAAGCCTCAGTCCCGTGCTCCCTCCGGGGCTGACCCTCCTTCCCCCCCTTCCCCGCGAAAGAAGGAAGCCCCATTGTGTGCCTCTGCCCGGGCCTGACCCCGCCCCCCTCCCACCGAGCAGGGAAGCCCACTCAGGTGACCTCGCGGGGACAACCCCCACTCCCCACGCACGCCTGCCCTGGGGCCAACACCCGCCCCCCGGCACAGGAAAACCCCACGCGCGCCTGCCCCAGGCTGAAACACACACCCCCTGCGGCGCAGGGAAACCCCGCGCGTGCCTGCCCCGGGGACAACTCACACTTCCTGCGCCGGTGCAGGGAAGTCACCGTGCTCCTCTTCCAGAGCCAGGGCCCCCTCCCACAGCGTGCCTGGCAAAGCAGCCAGCGCACTTCCGGAACTCCCGGAAGTAGCGCTAAGCTGCGGGACTTCCATCCACCCGCGGGAAGCCGGCACTACCTCCATTTTTGCTGGAGGTAAGTACTGGGGCTTCTCGGGGGTGGGTGGAAAATGGGAGGGGGCCTGGTCGCCTCGCGATCGACTGGTCAAGGCCTTGCGATCGACCAGTCGATCGCGATCGACCTGTTGGTGACCACGATTGTAGGCCCTCAAAGAAAACAAATAAAGCTGTATGATAAAAATGGGCATGCAATATGGGAAAATGAAAGTGTCAGGCAAAATTTGAAGTGGGGTATATGCAACCCTGGAACAATATGTGCAGATATTTGTAGGCCTAGCTTACCTCAAGGCCATACATATTTGTAGCATTGAGGAACAGGAACTTAGAGAAATCCCTTAATTGAATTTCAATTATTATTTTAATGTGTCAGTAAAACTGCCTTTTGAAACATTGGCTTCCCCATCTCCACTCCAGGCTCTGTTGATGTTAGGCATGTTCAGAATAAGTGTTCCCTCTAAGCTGCAGGGCAGCACAGCTTCACAGGTGATTAATCAGCCTCACCCAGTCAGTCAGCTCCTTGCACTGAGCTCTGAGCCTCTGACTAGGCGGGGCTGATAACCACCTGTGAAGCTGTGCAGCTTAGAGAGAATACTGTTCATAATATAAGCTATACTAATAGATACAATTGAGAGAGCAGAGTGGCTACCGACCTTTGATCAAGGAGTTGAGTGTGTACATAATTATAACATTTAAGGTGGAGCCTGTAAGTCAAGAAATTCTCATATAAAGCTTAGTTGGTCTTGGTTCTTAGTAGTGGTGTGATTGAGGGTTACAATAGGAGTAATGGAAATTTTGGAAATGTTACTCTTACTGTTATTTATTTTAGTAGTTTACATGCCTAGTTATTACATGAAGATATAGATATTGTTCACCCCCTGAATTAAGAGAAATGTTTGAAAAGTTCTGTGCTAAAATTGTTTGACCTCTTTATTATGATATGCAAATAATCCACATATTGTACTTGAGGTTTCAAACCTGTGTGAAACTTGTTTTCTATTTTTTTCCCAAACCTTACAGTATCTTAGAATCTGCCCCTTTTGTATCTGTTGTTTCCCTAGCGATACTACATAGCTAGTTCACGACAAATCCGACGATTAACTGGAGCATCAAACACTCCTGTGATCTCCCATTTCAGTGAAACTCTTTTAGGACTGTCTACAATTCGGGCATTTGGACACCAGGAAAGATTCATAAGACAAAACAAAGATGTGATGAATGAGAACTTGGTTTGCTTCTACAACAATGTTATCTCAAACAGGTACTGTATTAACAAGCTAGAATTTACAAAAATTCCATACAGTGGCCCAAATCCTGCCTGTTGAAATCAGTGGCTAAAATAATTAGTTCTTCTTCGAGTGCTTGCTCATGTCCATTCAACATAGGTGGGTGTGCCTGCCACAAGTATCAGTGCCGGAAGTTTTTCCCTAAGCAGTACCCATAGGGGCTGGAGTCCCTAGCACCCTCTGGAGTGGCACGTGCATGCCACACTATATAGGATGCCCCTGGGTTCCTCCCTCCTGGGTTCCTTCTTGCCACCAGTGAGGGTGCTTGGAACAGCTTGCTCCAGCCTTAGCACTTGCTTTGCATTATTGATAGTTCTAAATGAACTGCTAAGTACCTGTAAATTGTTGAACTTCCATTCTTTTAAAGAGAGACTACCTGGGGGATGGGGCATGCCGGGCTTCCCTGGCTTCAAAGCCTACGCAGCGTGCCACAGGGTCCATGCTAGTCAGCGATCCACATGCTGACTGCCTTTGTTGCTTGGGGGGAAGGACACATCTTGGACAAGTGTTGCATTTTCAGGTCCTTCTATACCAAAAATATTCAAGAGCCAAGAATTTGTCTTGGAGTGCTCTTAATGCAGTCCACGCTTGCTCTGCTGGATCAGTGGTTGGACTCGGCATTGAGTATCGGTGCCTCGGTGCACAGCACATTGCCAGCATTGAGGGCTCGGCACTGGTCATTGCCCATGGCCCCAGCTAGGCCTGCTAGGAAGCCAGGCAGAGGCAAATCCCCTTGTAAGGATAAGAGGAAGATGAGTGACTAGCCAGTGGACAGGCCAGAGAAGCCCCAAAAGGCACTGATACCTACATCGGGGTCACCTTCATCAGTGTTGGAGGTCCGTCTCCCCTCCACACTGGAGGCCTTCAGCCTGCACAGAAGTGCCATGTCGGTACCTCCCCCCTATGCTGAGAGGGCCCTGGTGCAGGGGTAGACCGCTGTTCGGCCCTGATCTCCTGGCATGGTCCGATCACACTTTCCTCTGGTGTCTGAGAGGAGAGTGTTCTGAAGTCCCCATAGGTCTGCACATGAGAGATGGGCACAATGCGTGATCTCCCACGTCGCTGGAGTCAGTGCGCAGGCATGCACAGGCACCAAAGGCACCGAAGGGATACAACTTCTCCCTACTCTCCATGCCAACGATGGGATTCCTCTTCGTTACATCAGCACCGTTCAGTCCTCCCAACCAAAGGGCCAGTATCCCCGCCAGAAGAGAGCCCGTTCACTCCCAAAGCCCCCCAAGCAGAGACCCGACTGCAATCCTCCATCTGGCCAGCAATCAACCAGCTAGGCAAAGCTCCAGGACAAGCATTCCTTTTGAGGGTGCACCCGGAGACAATATACCAGAGCCCCAAGATCCTGCTCACCTGTTCTCTTCAGGCTCCAGCCCTCCTTCCTGGACAGTTGGGTCCTAGCCACTGTCCAGCATAGCTCTACCCTCCAGCTCTCCTTCACACCCTCCACCTCCTTCTCTCTTCAGGGACCCTTCTCACAAGCATCTTCTTGAGCAAGAGCTATCCCAGTTAATCTGGGTGAGAGCAGTGGAGAGGGTACCACTGGAGTTTGAGAACAAAGGTTTCTACACCCACTATTTTTTTATTCCCAAGGCGAAAGGGGGCCTATTGCCTAAATTGGACTTGCAGAGCCTCAACAAATATTTGCCTCAAGTTCCACATGGTCTCCCTGGCCACCATCATTCCCGACCTGGATCCCAGGGATAGGTATGCTGCCCTCATCCTCAAAGATGTGTACTTCCATATCTCCATCATCAAAGGTCACAAGTGCTTCCTTAGATTCGTAGTAGGAAAGAACCACTATCAATTTGCTGTCCTTATTTTTGGCTTATCTACAGCCCCTAGGTTTTTCACCTAATATATTGGTGGTTGTGGCATACCTGAGGCATCAGGGTGTACAGGTGTACCCTTTCCTGGACAACAGTCTCATCAGGGGCCTGTCAAGGCCAAAGGTCCAGTGACATGCATCTCCTCCTGGATAGGTGCTGCCAGCTCAGCCTGCTGATGAATAAGTCCCTCTTGGTACCAACTCAAAGGACAGAGTTCATAGGAGTGGTTCTGGACTTGACCATGGCCAGAGCATTGCTCTCTCAAGAGAGATTCAAGGGGAGCCCTCATTTGGTAGTTCACAGTCACCCCCATGACCTCAGCACGAGTGTATCTGCAAATCCTGGGGCATATGGCTGCTTGCACATACTTAGTGCCCTTGGCCAGGCTCAGGATGAGGCCCCTCCAACTGTGGCTGGCCTCAGTGTACTTGTAAGGCACTCTCTGGAAAGGGTGGTAGTGATCCCTCCCCAAGTTCTGTTGGCCCTGGCCTGGTGGATGAGGCCAGACCAGGTCATGGCAGGTATGCCATACCATCCTCAACTGCACTTGAGAGAACTAGTAGCCAGCTCTTCGGACTGCAGTTGGGTGGCCCACATGGAGACCCTTCACACTCAGGGCATGTGTCCGTTCAAGAAAGATTGCTCCACATAAACATAAAAGAGCTCAGGGTGATCAGGAATGCGTGAGGGGTATTTCTCCCTCACCTCATGGGCAGGGTGGTGAGCGTTCTCACAGACAATACCACCACTATGTACTACATAAACAGGAAAGGAAGGTCCCGCTCCCCAGAGCTCTGCAAGGGATCCATGAGGCTCTGGGAGTATTGTGTCCTACATGACATCGTGCTAGAAGCCTGTTACCTCCTAGGGGTTCGGAAAGTGATCACAGATCTTCTCAGCAGAGAGTTCTCCTCTCACCACAAGTGGGCTTTCCACCCCTCATGGACCTCGTGACAACGAGAGACAATGCAAAATTCAGCCAGTTTTGCTCTTGGTTCAGCCCCAAGCAGGGTTCCCTTCAGGATGCATTCCTGTACCAGTGGTCAGAGGGTCTCTTCTATGCCTTCCCTCCATTTCCCCTCATCAGAAAAGTCCTGCAAAAGGGACAAGGCAGCAATGATTCTTGTCAACACTGGCCTGCATTGGTTTGGGGCACCAGCATTGATTTGGGGCACTGATGAACCTGATGTCCCATGTGCCCAGGTGGCTTGCTCTCCCAGGACCAAGGGCGTTTACTCCACCTGAATCTCATTTCACTCCACCTGACAGCATGGTTCATCTGTGGTTGAACCCCCAGGAGCTGGTGTGTTCGGGCTACATTCAGAGGGTTCTCCTCGAGAGTCAAAAGCCCTTAACATGGTCCACCTCTGCTGCCAAATGGACTAATTTCTCCATATGGGCACAGCAATGGCAGGTCATCCTGTCTGATGTTCCACCTGAAGCATCAAGGCCTTGCTCTGGCCACCATTAGATTCCACCTGGCAGCCATTT
Source organism: Rafetus swinhoei (assembly GCA_019425775.1). Taxonomy (NCBI): domain Eukaryota; kingdom Metazoa; phylum Chordata; order Testudines; family Trionychidae; genus Rafetus; species Rafetus swinhoei. Next base: position 178,478,426 of record CM033437.1, on the reverse strand, counting down.
CCATGTTTCATCCACCCCTGCATGGTTGTTTGGTATTCTCTCATGATGTCACCTCCTGGAACGACTCTAGCCTCGGGCCAGAGACCCTCTCCCACAGTGGGACCTGAACCTGGTCTTGGTGCAGCTCATGGGACCTCCATTCGAGCTACTGGCCCTGTATCCCTTGTCACTGCTCTCCTTCAAGGACACTGGATATGTGCCACTATTTGGGAAAGGAAAGGGGAAAAGCCTCCCCGATCCCACAGTGGAAGGGAAGATAGCAAAGTTTCCCCTCCTCCTCCTCCTCCTTCTCTGGGCACAGACCAAGGGTGTTGACCCATGAGCCCCAGGGCAATTTCATCAGGGGACACCATGACGGATGTAGAAAATATGAATCATTTAAATTTCATGTAATGTTTCAAGTTCTGCAACTTTTCGCAAGCTTTGTAACTTCTAGCTATTGCTTGTACAATCTTTAAGCTCTGTAACATTCTATCCTGTGACAAGGGAGTGCATGGGTATGTGTAAGTGGCGTGAATAGGGTAATGTCTGCACCTTTGTGGAGAGGAGCTGGGAGGCTGTGGAGAGGAGCCGGGAGGCTATAGAAAGGAGCTAGGTGGGATCTGATGTAATCTTCTCTTGCACATGACAAAGACAAGAAACAGAGATGCGGTAAAGATGAGAAGAAGGAATTAATATGCATGAGAAAAATGAGGTCTGGGTGGGCCTCTTGGTGATGGACACAGAAAAATAACTCAGTGTATGTGACAGGGGTCTCCCAGCTCAATAAAGAGAAGAGAGCATTCAGACCACGAGTGGTACGATCAGCTTGCCAGCCCAGATTTGTGACTGCAGGCAGACACACTGGACCCATCATGCTTGGCTGCTTCTGCTCTCTTTGTGCTACTCATCGTGTGCGTGTGTGTCTGAGTGTATGAATTTGTGTGTGCACATGTGAAGGAGTCCCATTCCCTTTTTGTTTGATCCCGTAGCGGCATTGAATAAATCAATATAAGTGTAACCCTGGATTGGTCTCCAGTGAGATTAGGTAACAGCGCTGGCCTTTTACCTGGAGAGGACACGTGCCTTTTGCAGATCCACGCAGCTTTTTGTGACCTATGCAGAGCGCAGCATGGGTTCCCTGATTTCCTCCCAGCAGTTGTCCAAGTGTTTCACTTCTTGCATCTGCATGTGCTATGAGTTGGCAGGGTCCCGGGCACCAGAGCTGATTAGGGCCCACTCCTTCAGGGCTCGGGCTTCCTCATGCACACACCTGATCCAGGACATTTGTTGAGTGGCGATGTGATTGTCGGTACATACATTCACGTCTCATTATGCCCTCACAAAGCAGGCCAGGGAGGATGCTGCGTATGGCAGGGCTGTTCTGCAATCTGCATTCTCACAACTCCTACCCACCTCTGCAGGCACTGCTTACAGTCATCTATGTTGAATGGACATGAGCAAGCACTTGAACAAGAAAAGACTGTTCTGTAACTGGTGTTCTTTGAGATATGTTGCTCATGTCTATTCAGCCTCTCAGCCTCCTCCCCTCTGTCGGAGTTCTGGCAAGAAGGAGCTGAGGAGGGAGGTGTTGGGGACACCTTATATAGTGCAGCATGCATGAGCTACTCCAGGGGACACTGGGGACCCTGTCCCCAACGGGTACTGCTTAGGGAACAACTTCCAGCGGGCACACACATCTATGCTGAATGGACATGAGCAGCATATCTCAAAGACCACCAGTTACAGAACAGGTAGCTGTTCTTCAATGGGAACAGGCTCTTTAAGAGATGAAAATAAGCCTAAAATGTGTGTAAGTACTGTACGCGGGCAATGGGGTAGGTCGTCCTTCCTGTGCAGGAATATCTGCTGAATTGGTTGGAATGATACGTTCTTCAGAATGTTGAGAGTGTAAGTCACATGGGTTGATGGGATTTATACTTCAGCAGGGGTTAGATTCTCCAGATGTTCATTTCCAGATGTAAACGTGAGTTGTGATTTTACAATTTTAGTAAAGAAACGAATAGCTTTTCGCATGTCCTCATCGAAACAATAAGCATTAAATCCTGGCCCCATTGAAGTCAATAGGAATTTTGACAGTGACTTGAACAAGGCTAGAATTGTATCCTGCCCCAGCATACAATTTGTGCAATTGCAAGAGGGAAAGATTTATTCTGGGGTAGGAATGTAAAGGGTTAACCGGTTTGCCTTACTGGCATGCTTACCCGGTTAACCAGTGCCTGGCTTGGTCAGATCAGCCACATGGCGTGGTGCAACAGGCCCTCCCTAGCTCAGCTGGAGCAACCCTATCATCCGCAGTGTGGAGCAGCGAGCCTGGCCGAGCTAGAGCAGCCCCACGCCCACGACATGGCAGCCTCTACTGCTCTGGCTGGAGCAGCCTCCCACCTGCAGCCCAGTGTGGTCTGCCTGCGACACGGTGTGGCGCAGTGAGCCCAGCCAAGCTGGAGCAGCTTCTCCGCCCGCGCTGTGCCAGACTCAGCTGGACCCATTGTGCTGCGGGTAGGAGGTTGCTCCAGCAACATACAGTTTCAATGGGAACAGGCTTGTTAAGAGATGAAAAGAAGCCTAAAATGTGTGTAAGTACTGTAATTTGTTCATCACACTTAGTACTGGCTTGATGGTAAACATATAGTTTAACCAGTTAACATTTTAAACAGGATTTACATCCCTATTCTGGGCATATAGGAAATAAATCAGACTTAAAAACCACAAAGCTAGATTCAGTCTTATTTGTGGAATTGCCGTCTATTTACAGGAAACCCTCACCATTTGCGGGGGCTGGAAGCCGCAGGGAATTCATCACAGCTACTAGGAGCTGCAGGGAACGCACGGCGGCTCCTGACGGCTGTGGTGAGTTCCCCGTGGCTCCCAGCCACCACCGCCACCAGTTTCCTCCTCCCCCCCCCGCTCCCAGTGCCAGGACAGGAGACCCACAAATGCACAGCACCGCAAATAGTGATTCTGGGAATCGTGAGGGTCTCCTGTATATGGAGTGAGAAGGAGTCTGGCCTGATACAGCGCTGAACTGTTCCACCTCTGCCACTGACCAGTGGGGTAATCTTGCGCAAGTCATTAACCCTCTCCATGCCTCAATTGATTATGCTTACCTTCATTGTAAAGCAGCTTGATAAAAAATGCTGTAAGAGCTAATTGTTGATATTTTACTATAATTTCAATGTTCCATAATACAAATTATTTAGATAAGTCATTTTCTTCCCCCCATCTACATTGATTACAGGTGGTTGGCTGTCAGGCTTGAGTTTCTAGGAAGCCTGATGATTTTCTTTGCTGCCTTGTTTGCAATGATGGCTGGAAATACAATTAATTCCTCCACAGTGGGTTTATCGATATCATATGCACTAAATGTAAGTGATGGCAGAGTTTTAAAACTTCTATAGTATTTTATATGGAAGACATAAATGACTGGCGTAAGATTTAGTACAGGTTGGACCTCCCTGGTCCAGCCCCCTCGGGACCTGACCAGTCCTGGATGAGGGATTTTGCTGGACCAGGGAGGTCATACCCGGCTCCCCTGCTACCAGCCCCCCCACAGCCCTGGGCCAGCTGCCGGCCTCCTGGCTGACTGCTCCTTGCCACCAGCCTCGCAGCCCTGCCAGTCCCCCCACCTCCTTCCCTGCTATGCTGGGCAGCCCAGCTGCAGCCCAGAACCTTGCACACTGGGCTCCTCTGGGCAGCTATGCTACAGTGCACCAAGCTCCTGGCCCTGCTGGGTAGCCCCACTGTGGCACTCCAAGGCCATGGTCCCGCCAGGCAGCCTCGCTGCACTCCTGGCTCTGCCAGGCAGTCCCATTATGGTGCACTGGGTTCCTGGCCCCTCCAGGCAGTCCCCGCTATGCTCCTGACCCTGCTAGGCAGCTCTGCTGTGACGTGCTAGGCTCCTGACCCAGCCAGGCAGTCCAACTGGGTTGTGCTTGGCTGCCCAGGTGCAGGGAGCCCAGCCCTAGCCTTCCACCAGGACTCTCTGGTCCTGGAACATCTATGCTCCTGCCTGATGATGGATGTTGCCGGACCAGGGAATCCCAGATTACAGAGGTTCAACCTGTAGGCCATATTTTGCACAGTTGCACCTGTGCAATTTTTAATCTCATGGGTGTAACTGAGCAGAATGTACTCGCACTGCTATGTGTTTTTCTTTGAATGTATAGTAATGTTGGAAGCTTATGTATTATTAACAATTCATATATTGATAGGTTTAAATGCAACAATATATTGGCATATTGACAGAGATTTTTAAATGCCAAACTGACTGCATTGTGAGGTTTACTTTTGGTATTTTTCTAGCTTGGAGAACAGAGGTCATCTAGTCAATTGCACTTGTGTTTTGAAATGCTTGATTTCTAGTTCTATTGCATTGGTATAATGCTGCAATATTTAGGGTGCCATCACAAGGAGATGGTTGATTAAAAATGAGTGGTGCATAGGTATTGAAATATTTAATGGAAACATTTCTACTGGCCCTATGTTCTAAAATAAGTAGCACAGTTGGGACCGTATTTCACATGCATATCTGTTTTAATAAGGAGTGCTAGTCCTGTGTTGATTAATGGCTAGAGAGACAATGAAACCTAATGATTTAAAGAGTTTTAAAAACCCAAGACAAATCCAAGCAGCCACAACATCTTGATAGTTTAGTCCTACTGTGTACGTTACCTCTCTGTCTATCGTGTAGTCTAAAATTAGAAGGTATGCTCTTTGGGATAAAGTGCCATAGAATCTATAGCACTGTACCTATGAAGATGATACAGGCTACTTTATACCTGCTAAGATCTGAATTCAGTGTTCTGTGATTTCCCTGCAACCGATTGCATTCGCACAGGAAAGGGTACATCATTTCCTGTATGCATTGTCACCGAAACATGCATCTTAATTCAGCTCTCAACTCAGGTCTTTGCAGGTAGGTATATTACAAACAAGTTTTCAATAATTTTAATTTGTACTGGTATTTAAATTTGGTTAAATATAGGATCTCAGAACATATAATTATTTTTGGCTAAAAAGCCTTTAGATTCATATTTGAATATTCCGAACCTCAAAACAAAATGTTAAACTAGGAAGACTAGTTCATTAACCCACTGCCTCACCCACCAGTTTGATTAAAGTTTGATTTCTAGTTCTGCTATGTAATGTGCAATGTCTTAGGAGAGTTAAAATAGTCCAATTTTATATTGCTATAACTGAGCATGTCATTTCACACTCTTCACGTGGCAACTCTGAGAATTCACACACAGAATTAGTGTCCATTAATTAACTTGTAGATATTGGATTAGGCAGCATTATTACTTGCAAAAATAGCTTTTCAGTGCTTGAGGATACAAGTGATTTGGCAGACACTATAGACCAGATCCCCAGGTGCACTGTAGCTGCTTTTGCCCCATTAATATCTATGTGACTCAGGGAGGATTGTCCCAGTGTAAAGGGAACGCTTCAACAGAGCACAGAAAACACAGGGACTCATGAACCCACACTTCCTCTTTCTGCCAGTGTAACACAGAAGAGGGAGCTTGGTTTATGGGACAGTGATGATAGTTAGGGGGCCCTGTACCCTACACCAGTGGTTCCCAGCCAGTAGTCTGTGGACCCCTGGTGGTCTGCGATGGTACTGCAGGGGGTCCGCAGAAAATTTAAAAGTCAGGATTGGGCCCACTGCATTGGGCCTATCCTTACTTTTCTTTTTTTTCTCCCCCAGGGCTCTGTGCCTGGCTAAGGGTGGAGTTCTGGGGCAGGAAGTGCCTTCCAGGGTGGAATTTTGATAGAGTAGGGGCGCGGCAGCAGCCACGCGCTCCGAGATGTGGCTCGCTTTTCATCCCGTTCCCCAGATGCTAAGGGAGTGAGAGGAAAGTGCTTGCATTCCGTGCATGCCTCTCACACCTGACTGGTTTCATTGTCTCCCTAGCTATTAATCAACACAGGACTAGCACTCCTTATTAAAACAGACATGCATGTGAAATACGGTCCCCACTGTGCTACATATTTTATAACATAGGGCCCCGAAATTCCGCCCTTGCGCCATATCCTCCGTGGATGGGCAGGGGGTGTGAACTGAGGAAGCAGCATGGGTCAAGGGGGGGTGGGTGGTCCATGAAATGTTAATAGATTGAAAAGGGGTCCATATGGTCGAAAAAGTTGGGAACCACTGCTCTATACCACAGATGGGGAACCTTTTTTTCTGACATGGGCCATTGACCTACAGAAAACCTTAATTGCAGGCTGGGCGGGGAGGAGGAGGATGGACTCAGAGCTTCAGGACTTCCCCCTGCAGCAGAATGAGCCAGCACTCACAGCTCCCGCCCTGGGTGGGGGACGGGGAATGAAGAGGCATTGGTGCTGGAATAGTTTTTACATTGAGGGTACTGAAACCCAGTGGTCTCCAAATTTTTTACCTAGCACTCTCCCTCTCCCCAGAGTTCCTGCCAAGACTGGACTATGACTAAATAGTGGAACAAAGTCCCAGGTGCCAGAAGACAGGACCCCATGTGCATGGCTGGGAACAGAGCCCTGGGAAGGAGTCCGGTGGCAGCCAGGGTTGGCAGCCAGGACCCCAAGCAAAATCTGTGGTGCTGCAGCACCCCTACATCCCTAGTTCTCCTGCTTTTGCTTGGAGGCTTATGTCTCCCCTCCCATGGCAAGGCAAGACAACACTCACAGCTCTTGCCCCACAGAGAGTATCGCAAGGCAGATGAAATTTAGCAACAGGCTGGCTCAAGCCCACAGGCTATACGTTCCACATCCCTGCCCTATGCTGATCCTGAGCTAGTTTTTCTAACACACACAGCAAATGGTGGAAGAAGCACTCAGAGCAGACTGGGATTGATCCAGTGAAAGTGGAAGTTTAAAGACAGCATTGCATACCAACTCCTAACTTATGCTTTACATCTTCTGGAACTAGCTAAGCAGCTGACCTTGTGTTTTGTTGCTGTTTCTTGCTATCCATTATACTTTTCTGTTTAGGAAGACCAAGCAATTTTAATGCATTCTGTGGAGTGAATCATAAGGGAGCTTCAAGAATCAGAGGGGGCTTCAAGAAATCATTAAGTCCAGCCCACTATGCTGTGGCAGGAGCGGGTAAACCTAAACCATTTCATGAATATATCTTATTTTTTTTCAGATAACTCAAACTTTGAATTTTTGGGTTCGTAAAGCATGTGAAATTGAAACGAATGGAGTTTCCATTGAAAGAATTTGTGACTATGAAAAAATGGGCAAAGAGGTGAGAATTATAGAAGACTGAAGATAAACTGAGTACTGTATTTAGATACTATTCCATATATGTGAAATTGACTAACGGCTAACTAAAAAAAAGAAAATATATGCAATGACTAATACGTAAATGATGGCTTATAAGTGATAATGTCTACCTTCTCAGAATGTGATAAATTACGGATCTAATGTATTTGACTTCCTCTTTTACACTAATGGTTAGAATGGTTCTGTATTTTTAATGTTCACTAGTAAATTTCTTGACCTCAGACTTTGTGGTAGCTATGGTAGTTAGAAACAAATACATAAAATAAATCTTTACTACTATACGAATTTGTGACATATATATATATATATATATATATATATATATATATATATATATATACTACAGTCATAGAGTGTGATGACAGCTTACGCAGATGAACCTGCAACAGTTATCTAGCTAGCTTGACTATTGGAGCAGTGACATCATAGCAGCATGACTTCAGTGCAGGCTAGCTGCCAGAGTAATTTCCCAGGAGGGTTTCTTACAGCCTATAGTGCTAATCCAGATAGTTGGGTGTGCTACATGCGCCCTCATGATTGCAATTCAGAAATACACAATGGTACAATGATGGAGGATACATTGCATTCACTACACAGCTTGAGGTACCTTGCCATCATCAAAACCTTTGGTGCTAGGCTGATACAGAAGTTGTAAAGTAGGAGTGGGTGGATTATGAATTAACTAGAGTAACAGTTCTCATCACAGCTCTATCTTAAGGATGTTAAGGACTAGTCGACTATCCGATAAGCAAATGCTTATCAGATAGTTGATTACTTGACTAGTCGAGTCTCTCCTCCTCCCCCCCGCTGTCTCTATCAGATTCAGTGGGGGCTCTTGTACATTTCAAAGGAGGAATGAGGAAGTGCCTATCGACTAGTCGAGTAGTGAATTAACCGCAATTTAACATCTTTATTCTCGGTTGGAGTCTTTCCCTCTGCTTCCATGAGAGGAGAACTAATCTGCTGAGGTATAAAAAGGAAAAGAAGAACTGGCTTCACAGAATATCCCTCTCCTCTCTGCTGTCAAAGCTCTGCTTCATTGGATGGCGCTCTGGACTCCCAAGAGCCAGGGCTGTCATTCTCAAATACCACTACTTCCCATAGTGAACCAAATAGGCTAACATGATTCCTGACATTAGCTAGCGAAGTTTCACTCCTGATATAGTATCAGAGGGGTAGCTGTGTTAGTCTGAATCTGCAAAAACAATGAGAAGTTCTGTGGCACCTTATAGACTAACAGATATATTGGAGCATAAGCTTTCGTGGGCAAAGACCCACTTCGTCAGATGCATTTGTCAGATGTCTTTGCCCACAAAAGCTTATGCTCCAATAAATCTGTTAGTCTATAAGGTGCTACAGGACTTCTTGTTGTTTTTCCTGCTATAGTGTGAACACTCTGAATAGTGTGTCCTGTGCAAAATAAGTGGCATGAATAAAGTTGTTAGAAAGGTACAGATTATACTTTGTTGAGAATAGTGAGTACATTACAAATTATTAATAGCTAGGGCTTTGGAAGCAAGAGTCTCTTCCAAAGCTCAGGATTGTGAGTTGGTAGAATAATCAAGGTTCCTATGGTAGCTCTCTAAATGAATATATGCAATTTTTGTCTGAGTCTGGTTGCTAAGAAGTATTTTAAATTAAAAATTGTGATCCATTAAGTTTTTGCCATCATGTGTTTTACTTGTATTTTTGAAACAATAAATGGTTTGTATACAGTATTCTAAGTGGCTTGTAAAAATGTAAAACAGTGCACTAAAACAATATTAATTTAATTTCAGGCCCCCTGGATAACGTCTAAAAGACCACCAATGGGATGGCCCAATAAAGGGATAATAGAGTTCATTAATTACAAAGTTCGGTATAGAACAGATCTTGGTTTGGCCCTACAAGATATCTCCTTCCAAACGCAGAGTAAAGAGAAGGTATTGTACATACTACCAAATAATCACAAGTTATTTAATCGGCCCCTTAACTTTCTACAGTCAATAGATTTCATATATAAAAGCATTACTGAAGGAGTCCAATTTAGGATAATTCTTATTGGGTATATAAACAATGAGCTATTAGAGTTCATGAAATTATTTTCTAAATGGTTGTATAGCCAATGACTGCCTCTCCATGGATCATCACCTTGTAGTGGTGGAGAGGCTTGCGTGTACCAATGAACCCTGAGAGTGATGCTGCTTTAGGGTCACCCCTGGCAGAACGGTCAAGGGCGAGGTTCCAGACAAAGTGTGATCGAAGAAATCCTCAACGGCAGAAGAGACGGAGGATTACTGCACAGTGGAGATGAAACTGTTGTGTAGTGTTACAGTGGCTATGAAGGCAGATGAAGGCTGCAGCAGATAGAGGATCTCCATTCGTCGTGGTGTCCATGCCATTGGTTTCAAGCCCTCTATCTGTCAAGGACAGTGTGCAGTAGTCTCCCCACTTTAAAAGAAGACCCGCACAGGCGTCTTCCAGTATTTGGGAAAACAACACCTGCAGAAGTCAAAAGTCCGGTGGCGATCAGCGAGTGGCGATGGGAACAGGACAGTGAGACCCAGAAGTTCCTATTCACAGACCAACACACAGGTGGTGTATGTGTGATTCAGTCATTTTGCTCGAGAACTGAGGCAGGTCGAGCATCTCAACAGCTGCACCCATAGAATCATAGAACTGGAAGGGACCTAGAGAATCATCAAGTCCAGTCCCCTGCCTTCATGGCAGAACCATGCACCGTCTAGATCATGCCTGATAGACGTCTATCTAACCTGCTCTTAAATATCTCCATGACTGAGCAGTCCTCTTTGGGATCCACTTAAAAATAGTCTTGCCTCTTTTTCTCTTGGCTGGATAGCTGTGTCCAGCAGGATCACCACCCCAGTGGTCCAAAATGTAGGCAAGCTAAGGAGGAAAAGACGTGCAGGAGGAAGGGGAGACTGGCTTGTAGTCATGGTCAATAGTCTCCTGCTATACCTGGAAACATCTCTGTCCTCACTGTAATAGAACTTGTGGTTCAAGGATTGGCCTTATCAGCCATGTGAGGGTCCAAAACTCTCATGGAAGATGGTCATACTCGGCAATGAGTGATTACCCATCATCCTCATAGCCATTGGCTGTATATTTTAATCTAGATTTTATTAATGGCAACATTAGATACAAAGGGACAGATGCTCAGATGGTGTATATTCTGTAGCTCAACTGACTTGAATGCAACTCTGCTGATTTACAGCAGTTGAAGATCTAAGCAAGGTTTTTAAATGACAGATTTTAGTTTCAAGTTCTACTGTAGCTTGATTAGAATGCAGATGTAAAAATCAATCAAATATTGAGTGCCTCACACTATACATATGCAGCCAATTTTTTTGTAAAATCACTTATAATAATCTTTTTACACTCCATTTTAGGAGCACAAAAACAAATGTTTCCCACCCATTTTTTCCTTTTTTTTTCTTCATCTTTTACCTATGGTAAATGATGAACTGTGTTTCTATCGAGGACAGTATTAACACAGTTACTTTTATTTCTTGTTTGGGCACCAACTGTAGTTAGGTTAATCTGTCTCCAAAAACAGTATGAACAGAGTCATGGCCCAAAGGAACTACTCAAGTGAGCTCATTAGTGTGAGCAAGGAGATCATGATCTGACCCTAGATTTATGTGCTGCTGCCATACCAGCAGATGGGAATATTAGCTTTTGAGCACTTGTTTGAAAATTCCTTTCTAACCCCAAAGAACTCTAGACAGTCAGGATCCTGATGATGTTTCCCAACCAAAGCATAAGAGAATTTAGGAAGATCAGATTGGGGCCTAAATCACTGGACTATGGACAAAGGAGCAGTGTTCTTTTATAATGCATGATATCTGTCTATAGTGTTTAAAGTCACTAAAAAGAAATTGAACGTTTTGCTTCACTAAACTGTCCATTATTAAATTATTAACTTGCACTATTGAAATAACTAAAAATAACCTGTCTTGTTCCAGGTTGGAATTGTAGGAAGAACAGGAGCTGGTAAATCAACACTCACAAATTGCTTGTTTAGAATTATAGAGAGAGCTGGAGGCAAAATAATTATAGATGAAATTGATATATCAACTATTGGCCTGCATGATCTACGTGGCAATCTTAACATTATTCCACAGGTAAAATCTGCTATAGAATAGACACTTCTATTTCATTCAGACATTAGCTATTACATATCCATAATGCAATTCTAAATCCTGAAGGCTGAAGCTGTAAGTATAAGGAAGGCCCCATTTTGTACCAGTTGACCAGAGGAAAAAGAAATCAGAATATTATTACTGGAATTATAATTAATATTGAAAACTCCAGTTACTCATTAATGAGTATGTCCCAAGAAAAGAGCTTTGGGTGTAATCAAATAATACTTGGTCATATTGCAAAATCAAAAGTAGCCTTATAGTAAATGATTTCAATTTAACATTAAATAAATCCTTTTCATCTAAAGGATTTAAATGCTTTAAAGATGCAAATAGACACCTAGTGGGATTTTCAAAAGAACTTACCTGCTTTTGCCTATCTGCCTCTTTATGTGCCTAAATACCTTTAAAAACTGGCCCACGGTAAATTTATAGAATTGTATAGAAAGCTAGTGGATTTTTTTTTTTAAAGCAAACAGTGTTCTTGGCTAACTAACTGTACACATTATTTTTAATACAGTTATTTGAATATGTATTTTCATTTACCAAAGACATCTTTATTCCTTTAGGCTTTGTGATATTAAATAATTTGAGCATAACTAGTTTTGCATTTTCACTCAGATTACAAATATTGCATTTTAACTTTAAAAGGCATTATTTCTAGAATACCTCCATTAAAATCCCACCATTCCTATGATTGGTTGTTGAAAAAAAAATTTTTTTTAATCTTTGTGATGATACTGCTTAGGGCAATTTATATTATTTCCTAGGACCCTGTATTGTTCTCTGGAACCATCCAATCTAACTTGGATCCCTTTGGAAAATATTCTGATCATGAGCTGTGGGAGGCAGTGGAGTTGTGTGACTTAAAGAATTTTGTCCAATCACTGCCAAAGAAGCTCCTTCATGAGATTTCAGAGGGTGGTGAAAACCTCAGGTATAATTTTTTTTTAATATATATATATATATATTGGCTAGAGACCTCTCCTGGTGTGTTAACTTGATTTTCCTTCAGTACATTCTATATGAAAGTATTCTAATATTTTTCCATGTCACTAAGGTGACCCCCCTCATTCTAAGCAGAATTATGTTTGTAAAGTACTCTTATAAAGCAATTTATGTTCTGGCTAAATACTAACTGGGTAAAATGTTATGCTCATGTTATACAGGTCAGACCAGCTGAGCTAACAGTCTCTTCGGGTCTTAAAGTCTATGATAGTTTGTTTTGAGAAATGAGCAAATAGTTCCAAGTCAGGGAAAGGATACCCACAAACAGAATAATTGAAATCAGAAAGAAAAAGTAAGCAGAAAAACCCCCCAAGAAAACACCATTGTACACACTATATTATATTGTCTATTATTGGCTTAAAGTAGTTCAATTTCCCTTTAGAGTGCACTTTATGGGACAGAAAGGCTATGTCTACACTCACGGCTTCTTGCACAAGAAATATGCAAACAAGACTAAGCATGGAATATCGCTGAGCCTCATTTGCATACCTAATGAGCTGCCATTTTTGCATAAGAGGCTCTTGCGCCCGAAGGAGCGGTCTACTCTGCCCCTTCTTGCGCAAGAAAAACCCTTTTGCGCAATGCTGTAACGCCGATTATTTTCAGGAATAACGGCATTGCGCAGAGGGTTTCTTCTTGCAAGAAGGCAGTGTAGACAGTTCCTTGAGAGCCTCTTATGCAAAAATGGCAGCTCATTAGGTATGCAAATGAGGCTCAGCGATATTCCACGCTTTGCCTCGTTTGCATATTTCTCGCGCAAGAAGCCGTGAGAGTAGACAGCCAAAATGTCTAAGTGTAAGAGCCAGTGTAAGATTTTTGCAGTCTGCTAAAATCTGCAAAATTCATATAAATGCTTGAAAGCTTTTACAAGTTGGACCTCCTTGGTCCAGCACCATCGGGACCTGACTGGTCCCAAACAAGAGAATTTGCCAGACCAGGGGAGGTCTCCTGTCACGGACTCCCAAGGCTGCTCCAGCTGGCACCCTGCCTCACCTCCCTCCCTATCCCCCCCATTCCAACCTGACTGGGCAGCTTGCCCAGCTGCTGCTGCCTCCCTGGGCAGCAGAGGCTCTGAGTCCTGCCGTGGGTCTCCAGCCCCGCGCATCTGGGTGCAGCGGTGGTGACCTGACCCCGCGCTCAAGGAACTACTGTGGGGCTCCATCCCTGCACTCCAAGAAGCTGCCAGAGGACTCTGGTCTCACAATGCTGTGGGGCTCCGATCTCAGCCCCCAGTTCCCAGGGGGTTACTATGGGGCTCTGGGGTTCCCATAGGACTCTAGGCCAGTGCCAATCTGTGCTGCTAGGGAACTCCTGCATGGCCCTGGGCTGCCCCGTTGCTCCCAGCTGGGCTGCCGACCTATTACCCCGTCCGGCTGGCCCTCCTGCCCTTAGGCTCATGGACTCTCTAATCTAAAAGCATCCGTGGTCCTGCTAGACAACAGGTGTTGCCGGACCAGAGAGTACTGGTTTTTGAAGGTAGAACCTGTACTAACAGAGTGACAATCCAGTATTTTTTTTTAAAAAAACAGATAGAAAATGGAAAATTCATTAATAAATTTGAAATCATCTGCATCCAATGCATCTGGAAAAAAAAATTAGAATGGAATTTCTACAGGGTTACATACCACTTCCAAAGACAGCATAAATGTTTTATAAATTCCCATACTGAACCAATTCCTACCATTATAAATTACATAAATTTAATAAGTAGCCATTGTATATCAGTGTCTCTTCAACTTATCCCAATTTCCAAAGTAGGACATAATATAATACTGGGTATTAAGTGGAAATTGGCTGCATGTATGCATCTATCTGGAAAATGAAAATGGGGTATAGAGCCTCTGAAGCCTCCAAAATAGATTGTAGGCATCTGATTTTGCTAACAATTTAAACATATTATCACATTCGTTGCTTTTCTCTACAAAATAACCTGATAAAGGAATTATCTGATGGGAACACAACAATGCTTTTGCAAAGTTATTGAAATGACACTTTTTTCAAATGTGTTTAACAGTGTTGGTCAGAGGCAACTTGTCTGTCTTGCCCGTGCTTTGCTACGGAAGACAAAAATTCTGATCTTAGATGAAGCAACAGCTTCTGTTGACGTGGAAACAGATAATCTAGTGCAGTCAACCATCCGGAAGGAGTTTTACAACTGCACAGTCCTAACTATAGCCCACAGATTGCATACAATAATGGATTCTGAAAGGTAAGTTTCAATATTGTTTTAAAAAAACGTTGCTTTATTTAGACATTGTTAAAGTCATGAAAGCTGATCTGGCTTGATGCTTTCCCCAGTTATCCTTTCACTCCTCCCCATATAATGTTCAGTATTGATACTAAACAGATTAATATTGGTGCTACACTGTTTCTCCTGTTCTTATTACTGAAATAATTTTAATTCTTCTTCGAGTGATTGCTCATGTGCATTCCAATATAGGTGTGTGCGCGTAGCGGGCACGCGTCTTCGAAAGATTTTCCCTCAGCAGTACCCTTAGGGCCAGCAAGGGGCCCCCTGCAGTGGCGCCAGTATATCAGTGCATATATACCCCTGCTGGCCCCTTCCCCACTCAGTTCCTTCTTACTGCCGTGATGGTCATTGGAACAACCTCAGCTCCCTTCGAGTTGTGCTTTCACTTGATAATTCCTTGATTGTTTATCTCTGTGCTTCAGTTAAATACCTGTGAAATTACTTTAAAGACTCTCCTTTGTGTTTGTCCTCTTCACCCCGCCGCGGCGCTCTGCGCGCCTGCGTCAGGGCATGCCCGGCCATCAGGGCTTCAAACCCTGCAAGAAGTATGGCAAGTCTATGCCCTGCAGCGATCCGCACTCATCTTGTTTGAAGTGCTTGGGAGAATCGCACATAACATCAGTGTGCAAAATCTGCAAGGCCTTTAAACCCAGGACTAAGCAAGAGCATGAGTCTCGCCTCCGGGCACTCCTAATGGAGTCAGCTCTACTGCTGGGCCCGGCACCGAGCACGGGCAGTGCACCAGCCTTGGTGCGGGATGCCTCGACGCGCCGCCCTTCCCCGGCACCGCACAGGGCTAGGCGCCGCTCTCACTCACCGGCACCGCCTAGGAAGAGGCAGGGGTCGGTCCCTGCTCAGGCATGCGCCCTCCGTGCACCCCTCTGTGGGGAACGTGGCACCTGACAGCCCACGTCCCGGGCCTTCGAGGCCGGGCGATTATCTGCCCCGGCAGAGGGATGATGGCTTCCCGGAGGACCTTCCTGACCCGTCCACCCCGGAGGCACTGGAGGCGGCTAGGGTGCTCATCGAATTGTCCCTCTCGCCTCCCCCTGCCACGACACCGCCTAGACGGCATGGGGACTCCTGGCACCACTCACCGTGGGCGCCCCGAGAGCAGCAGCATGAGGCACGTAGCCTTGGGCCGCAGTCGGTGCCACCCTCAGCACCGGGCTCGTAGACAGCACTGACACCGGCACTGGCAACAGACGAGCCACGGCGCCTGCCCCACCTGAGGAACCGGCATTGGTCATGCCTCCTCCTCCTCCGCCCTGGCACTGCGGCAAACCTGAGGCTACGTCCCGCCATGCTCCGCCACACTCGACGTCGATGCCTCCGTGGTCTGCGTCAGATTACTCTTCCGACTCCGACGCGGCATCTGCGTGGTCATCTAGGGGCTCCAGGTCACGCTCCCAGCACCGGTCCTGATCACGGCACTGTTCCCGATCACGGTACCACTTCCGGCACCGGTCTCCTTCACACCAGCAGCAATGGGGGCAGCCAGTCTCGGTGCTGCTGCTGCAACAAACCTGGCCTCCCCAACCATCTGGACAATGGCCTTTTTGGACTCCCTGGACCTATCACCAAAGCCAGGGCTCCGTGCCTCCTCGACCAGCCTCCTCCGTTTCAGGGCTTCGGGTTCACCCATCGGCTACCCCCTTGGTCCGGTCTCCCACCTCGGCACACTCCCTACCCCCAGGCCAATCATCCCAGGGTCCAGAAGGGAGTATGGGCCAGGCAAGCCAACCGGGTCCCCCTCCTCCTTCTGTGACCACCTCCGAGGGTCTGGAGCACAGGGAGGTCCCCATGGGGGACATTGCAAAGGGGTCATCGTCCGGACGAAGTGCTGGCTGACGCGGCGCCCCCTATGCCCTCTATGGACGCCAGGGCCCATCAGGACCTCCTCCGCCACCTGGCCCAAAACCTAGGGGTTCAGGCGGACAAGGTGGTCGAGGACTCTGACCCGACTGTTGACATTCTACAAGCCTACACCCCCTGTAGAGTGGCACTGCCTATAAATAAGACCGTTGCCAAGATCTCGGCCACCCTCCGGCAAATGCCGGCTTCCATTCCACCCACCAATAAGTGAGCCGAGCGTAGATACTTTGTTCCCTTGGAGGGTAATTAACATCTTTTCTTGCACCCTCCCCCCCGGCTCCATGGTGGTCCAGGTGGTCAACCAGAGGGAGAGGCAGGGGCAACCGGCAGCCACCCCTAAGAGCAAGGACGCCAAAAAGGCGGATTTACTGGGCAGGAAGGTCTATGCTTCCGGGGACATCCAGTACCGGATTGCTAGCACCTGGGTGGCAATGGCCAAGTTTGCGGACTTGCTCCCCCGGGACTCCCGGGCAGAAATTAGAGCCCTGCAGGAGGAGGGACGATCTCCCAAGCGGCTCTGCAAGCAGTGCTCGACGTGGCTGACGCTGCCTCATGGGTCATGGCCACAGGGGTAGTGCTGCACCACAGCTCCTGGCTGCAGGGCTCCGGGGTGCCACCCGAGGTCCAAAACACCCTCCAGGACCTCCCCTTTGAGGGTACCTCGCTCTTTTCGGAGCAAACGGACCAGCGCCTTCACGGGTTGAAAGACACAAGGGCCACGCTCAAGTCCTTGGGCCTGCCCCCCCCGGCCACGCAGAGGCGTTCCTTTGTGAGTAGGAGCGCTACCAGGATGCCTCCTCAGGGCCCGCAGCCCGACTTCACATGCCACCAGGGCAGGAGCAATAATGGCAGGAACAACTGCTCCCGCCCACCCTCTGACTTCAACAAGCCCCCCGGACTCTGCCAAGGGTTTTGACAGGACCCTCGAGGGCCTCGTACCAGTCTCCCTGTTCCCCTTCTGGGACTGTTTATCCCACTTTATCCAGGCCTGGAGATCGATTACATCAGACCGCTGGGTCCTGGAGATAGTGGAATCGGGCTACTCCATTCCCTTCCTATCGCCCCCACCCACCCATCCTCCCACCCTGTCCCTTTTCAGGGACCCATCTCATGAATCCCCACTGCGGGAGGAAGTGAGCCACCTCCTCGAGCTGGGGGCTGTGGAACCCGTCCCTCACAAACATCGGGGCAGGGGTTTTTACTCACGGCTAGCATGTCTTGATTGCCCCCTCCCACCGCAGGTTTCTGCATTTGACGATGGGCCGGGACCACTACCAATTTATGGCCCTCCCCTTTGGTATCTCTACGGCCCCTCGGGTCTTCACCAAATGCACGGCAGTAGTGCCTCACGCTAAAGGCCGGGGTTACATCGTTTCAGAGCTTTCCGATGACTACTGCCCGGACTTGCATGCGTCTCCTAGGCCTCTTGCACTTATGTAGTGCAACATGCCAGATTGCCCATGTGTCCTCTGCAAATGTGGCTCACATGGGTACACAGGCCGACTGCTCACTCCTGGGACAGGGTTCTGACCGTCCCTACGAGTGTCCTCTTCACGCTACAGTGGTGGACTCGCCAAGAGGAAGTCTGTTCAGGAGTCCCGTTCTCCAGACCAGCCCCGTCACTCCGGCTCGTAGCAGACACGTCGGATACAGCCTGGGGCGCTCACCTCAGGGAACTGCACACTCAAGGTACATGGTTCCCGCACGATGCCTCCCTACATATCAATGTCAGGAAGCTCAGGGCAGTCCGGCTCGCATGTGCGGTTTTCCTTCCCCACTTGAGGGGCAAATCGGTCCTCATTCTGTCGGACAACACGACAGCCTTAGCATATATAAACAAACAGGTGGGACCCACTCCCTCCGCCTGTGCTCCGAGGCACTCCGCCTCTGGGAGCTCTGCATCGGGGCGGATATCCACCCGATGGCCTCGTACCTCCCGGGCTCCCAGAATGTCCTGGCAGACAGGGACCACTCGTGACTCGCGAACAACCTGCTCAACCTATGTTGGGACATAGCCCAATCCATTTTCCACGCGTTGGGGTTTCCCCATCTGGTCCTGTTCGCCACAGCCCAGAACGCCAAGTGTCCCCGCTATTGTTCCCTCCTGGGACAGGGACAGGGTTCCCTAGGGGATGTTCTCCTCCTTCATTGGCCGCAGGGCCTGCTCTACGCTTTTCCACCATTTCCCCTAGTCAGCAGGGTTTTGCCAAAGGTAAGGGAATTCAGGTCACTGCTAATCCTAGTCGCCCCAGCATGGCCGCAACAGCATTGGTACTCGACGCTCCTCAGCCTCTCGGGCGAGAGGCCCTTAGCCCTCCCATTAGTCCCGGATCTCATATGACAGGACTCGGGCAGGCTGCACCACCCCACCTGCAGTCCCTCCACCTGGCAGCGTGGAAGCTCCGTGGCTAACTGCTCAGGAGCTCCAGTGCTCCCAACGGGTCCAGGAGGTCCTGCTAGGCAGCAGGAAACCGTCCACCAGATCCACTTACCTGGCTAAATGGAAACGCTTCTGTTCCTGGGCATCCCAACAGGGGGTACACCCAAGATGGGTACCGGTTCCCAGGATTCTAGACTACTTACTAGATCTTAGGCTCCAGCACCTGTCCTCCTCATCCATTAAGGTCCACCTTGGCAGCCATATCAGCCTTTCACCCAGGGAAGGGGGCAAACGCTGTTCGCCAACCCAATGGTTAATAGATTCTTGAAAGGCCTGGATAGACTCTACCCACATGTACAGCTCCCTGTCCCACAGTGGGATCTAAACCTGGTCCTCTCTAAGCTTATGGGACCCCCATTTGAGCCGATGGCTACGTGTTCGCTCCTCCACCTATCATATAAGGTTTCACTCCTGGTAGCAATCACATCTGTGAGGCGGGTATCCGAGCTTAGGGCACTCACGTGTGATCCCCCTTACATGGTATTTTTTAAAAGATAAAGTCAGACTCCGCCTCCATCCGGCCTTTCTGCCGAAGGTGGTTTCCTCTTTTCACACTTCCCAAGATATTTTCATCCCAATTTTCTTCCCTAAACCGCATGCATCTGGGAAAGAACAGGTCCTGCACACGTTAGATGTTCGAAGGGCTTTAGCCTTTTATTTAGACAGAACTAAACCGTAAGTCACAGCAGCTCTTTGTAGCCATTGCGGAACGTATGAAGGGTCAGCCCGTATCCACTCAGAGGATTGCTTCATGGATAACTGCTTGCATTAGGGAGTACTACGCTTTAGCGGGCACACTAGCCCCCCCCCTCAGGGCGCACTCCACGAGGGAATATGGCGACGTCCACCGCTTTTGCCGCGCAAGTCCCCATTTCAGACATCTGCAGGGCTACCATGTGGTGTTCGGTCCACACGTTTGCTAACCATTATGCCCTTCCACAGCAGGCCAGGGAGGACGCTGCCCTAAGTAGGGCGGTCCTTAGCTCAGTGGCAATTTCTTCCTCCGGCCCCCCCCGCCTAGTTAGGTTCTGCTTTGGAATCACCTATATTGGAATGCACATGAGCAATCACTTGAAGAAGAAGAAGAAAGAACGGTTACTTACCTCCTAACAGTGATTCTTCGAGATGTGTTGCTCATGTCCATTCCAAATCCCCACCCACCCCCCTTCTCTGCCGGTAGCATACTGGTAAGAAGGAACAGAGTGGGGAAGGGGCCAGCAGGGGTATATATGCACTGTTATACTAGCGCCACTGCAGGGGGCTCCCTGCTGGCCCTAAGGGTACTGCTGAGGGAAAATCTTCCGATGACGTGTGCACACGCTGTGCGCACACACCTATATTGGAATGTACATGAGCAACACATCTTGAAGAATCACAGTTATGAGGTAAGTAACTGTTCTTTCCATTTTTAACCCAGCTGTAGACACACATTACTAGCAGCTCCATTTAATTTACCAGAGTAAATTGATTGCACTGTAGGGCTTAAGGTGACAAGTCAAAATTTAATTTTCTAAAATCCATTTTTTGTGCAGTTCATAGTTTCATAACCACCTGAGTTACCTGCTGCAAAGAGATTTTCCTTATTAAAGGAAAGAGTTCTAGGACTGGAAAGTATGACTGAAAAAGTAGCTCAATTTTCCTTATCACCTTTCTGTTTCTACTTTGCAGAGTGCTTGTTCTGGGCTCTGGAAGAATTATAGAATTTGATACCCCGCATAATTTATTACTTCAGCAAGGAGTTTTTTCTAAAATGGTCTCTGAGGCTGGGATAATTCAAGATGCAAATAACTCATGAACTTATTTTTGTCACAAGAAGATTGTTGTTTCTTTTTTCTGAACTTGAATGCAGGAAATGCTCCATTGATGTGTGGTTAATTGTATCCTTGACATTATGAAATGATCATACAATTTAGGAGAATGGGTAGTTTTAATACTACATACGTGGTAGGAAAAAAGCAGATGATTGCTACTGTTGTGATCTGCAGTGCACACTCCTGAATCTTCTTTAAAATGTTTTTATATCATTTTTCCACTAGAACTAAAACATTGTATAGTGAATTTTGCTTTAATAAATGATCTGGAGACTACATCAGTGCTTGTTAACCACACTAGTTAACACTTCAGAACCTTCAGACCTTGTTTTGGATGAATCTGTTTGTATGTTTTAAATTATTTAGTAAATAATGGTGATTTAATCAGTATAGTTTTATTATAAATGATGAGCTGGTAAAAATTCATTTTGAGAATTGTCATTTTGTTAACATAGTGGGCTCAATGCTGACTAATATATCCATGAATATTTTTTTATATGCTCGAGGAATATCTTTGGGTGCTTTTTTAAATGTTGTTTGAAAATCCTAAATAAGTGACAAGTTGGACAATTATTACTTACTTTTGTCCCTCTAACAGAACATTCTCAAGTCACATTGTGACAGAATTCTGAAAAAGGAAAATCCCTCTGGGAAATAGTTACTTTATATTTTCAAGCCAGCATGTTCTCATAAGCTATTCTTGCGCTAGCCATGACAATAGAACCTTCTTTTCATATTAAATGGAAATGTCAACCATCTATACCATTTGTATAAAGTACTGTAAGGTATGGTCCTAATTTGTCATCTTGTTTTGTGGTTAAACCAGGTGAAAAGGTAAAAGGAAGAGAAGAAAGTTTCCGTAAGAATCCACAGTGAATACTAAAAGATATACAAGAAAAAATGAAATTATGAAAGGGTGGTTTGCACTAATTCAGACATTCAGAATGGATACAGTTCTGCTATGGGAAGTCACTTCATTCTTCCCATAAAAATCTATGCACACATTTTTGGGATCTAAGATGTAGAAACAGGGTACCTATATCTTCTGAGATACCATCTCTTACATTCCTTATTCTTGTAAGAGTAAGGATAAGAGGTAGAGCTTAGAGCACACTGGTCCAACAGCGAACTAGCCTCTAGCCAAAGCTGTACTCTAAGGTCAGCTACCTCCCAAGGAACTATTTTATAGAGTTCCTTGATTTTCCTTTCAAGCCTGATTAGGTTTCAGACCCTAGCCTAGCTTCATTACTGTAGCATAAACATGTTTTGGTGGTCAAGAAGACACTAAATGCTCTGCCACTTGGATTGAGGTAGGCACCTTGCCAAAGCAGCCTTATTAGGAATAACAGAGAAGAGCGATCAGTACTGCCTATTAGAGATCCACCAGTAGAACAGCAACTCTTGTCACGTTGGCGCAGTCATCAGCTTGATTGGTTTAGTTGTAGAATGCTCCCTAACCCCATTAGGGTAAAACACCTCCATCCTGGTATTTATTTCAGAGAAGACCTTGACTGAGGAAGGTGAAGGAATTATACTGTAGCTGTCTCACTCTCTGGTAGAGACACAACAATCATTGGTACAAGGTTACGTTCAGCAGAGCTAAAAAGGAACTCACCTATGTCTGGAATACCCTGCAACATATCTTGTTGGAAAGACAAAATATTTTTGCTTTCCTTCCTCTCTCATTCTGAGCAAGAATACATGATTTAGCATGGGCAGCCTCACTCTACCAGCAACCACATGCTGAGGGAGGGCTTTGACAAAGAGAAAAGCTTAACCTCAAGATAAGGGACCAGAGTTAGAAGTTGTATGTTTTAGTGCTTACTCATGAAAAGTGTGGCATAACAAGTCTGAAGAAATTAATTTTATTTCCATGCCTTCATTTCTCATCTGTGAAATGAGAATACTTCCCCTATCTTAGATGAGTGACCACATTTTTGTCTGAGAAGTGTTCATATGCTACTACTAAATACCACAGCTGAGCCCATAAAAGTGTTAATGCAATGCTGCCAGACACATCAGATTCTCCTGGAAATCATTTGCAATTACAAAAAGGGGCTAATGAGATTAAGTTAAGAGTAATAACTGTTTTACCTAAGACTTATGGTTGAGTATCTCTGCCTCCAGCCCGAGATTGGTATTGCACTACCCTGCTTATCTCTCTCCCCCCCCCCTTACATTCAGCCCTTGTAGTATGAAGCAACAATAGTTAGTGTTTAGAGAAAAAGGAGCACTCCTTTTTTTATAGGAAGTAGAGCTACAAGTACTATTCAGCTAACAAGTGGTATTGAACCTTGTGCAGACAATTCCCACTTGTGCCCACAGAGTATAAGTGCAAACTATTCATTCTTCACTGGCATGTGGACATTTGGTATCATTGGGTCTTTCATGATACAGGCCTTTATTCTAACACTGAAGTTTTATTCTTTGCATTAAAGATTGTCCACCAGACCATATATAGTATAACAGAAATGTCATTTTAAAAAACCCTACATTTTCATTATATGCCTTAGTTGCCACCCTAATGCAAGCTATTCAAAGAGAAATTTTAAATATTTGTTAGCTCTCCACTTTCATACCCATTCAAAGTTGTCATCCAGTAATCTGCTTTTCTCAACTGTCAACTCAGTAATGCATGTGGACAGTTCACAACTTGCAGTGTGTCAGGATACTCCACCACAGAGGGTCACAGTCTTTTTTCCCCCTCCCCCCACAACATACTATAAAAAGTCCATGCTTCAGCTGTGACAACTACTGTTCTGCATATAAAAAGCCAGGGCACCAGTATTAAAAGGTAGGAAGCAGGGCAGTTGTCCAGGACCCTATGTGATGCTTTCCTTGCAGTCCTGCCTGGCAGGATTTGGACTTGCTAGTTCCCTAGGCAGAAAGCCAAATGCCAGACATGCTTGGCATGCCCCCTGAAATCAGTTCACAGTTCTTGGACTGCTGATTGAGAACCACTACTCCAACTGCCAAGTAATCTTGCAGTTCGTAGGGAGAGGTTATATATTGTTACCAAGAGAGTATCCCATTGGACACCACGTGTGGAATATTCAAATCTACACTACAGTACAGGATTTTTACAGCAAGCTTCTAGTGACCATCTTTGTCACTGATTTTTTTTAAAAGGATTACAACAATTCTAGAAAAATCAAGTTGCTTAGAGCTGCTCCGTCACTTTTCTAGCCTTTATCACCACCTCTTATAGGTCATTGGTGCACTTCTATCTCTCACTGCCCTTAGCCTCTATCTTATTTCTAACAGTAAGACGTAACAGAAGGAAATCCCAGGAGAAGAGAAACAAATCTTTGTCAGAGCTTAGGCAAGTAGTTTTATTTAAGAACATATTTTAAAAGGCTGTATATAAATCTCTGAAATATGACATTTTCCCCAAATGCAGATAATGTACATACCAACAGTTAAACTGACAAGGTTTTATAATATTGATGCACCACCACTTCCAGGACCACACCCCCAGAACCTCAGTTACATAAACATTTTTAAATAAAGACAGGTGTTACAAGGCTAAAGCTACAGGTACCAAGATTTAAATAGGGCAAGTCTTAAAAACACAACTCCAATCTTCAAATTGTATCATTTAGTTAAACGAAGGAATGTCATAGTAAGCTATGCACTGGGGAAAATACACCAAGTGCAATATTATTCTTTGTTTAAAATTCAGTGGTTTGTGCCAATATACAGTACCAAAACAACTATTAGATACAAAATAAATAACTTAGTTGCACTTAAATTTATCAACCACACAAGGTTGTTTAAAAAATAATAAACAGACCATGTCCAATGTGTGTTAACTTCTCTAGAAAAAATCCTGGCTAAAAATGGCTATCCCTTATGGAAACTAAGCAAACAACTAATCCCTCCTTAAAACAAAATGCACTTGTGGACTTACACTTAGGGAAATGAAAAGCTTACTTCTTGGACAATTTTCCCATCCTCCCACACTTCGGGCTTTTAAACCTTTTCAATACATTTTTCTTGCAAGTTTCACATTTTGAAATTCCTCTTAACCCCCCTTCCTACTTTCCCAAGACTTAAAAAGCTTTTCTGGTTCAATTTAATTAGCTATGATTTGATTCTGATTTGATGCAGTTATCCTGCTAGTTTTACACAGCAGGATTGAAAACAAAAATTAGCATTTGGGCGCCCAGTTGTAAATCGAATACACTTTAAATGCTATGAGCAAGATTTAGAGCAGGATAACTGTTAATTCTTGCAAAGATTTCCTGCATATATGTGAAGTTAACACAAATAGCAATATCTGCAAGATAAGGGTCTGAAAATGCAATTGCGTACTGTAATGCATACTGATTTTTGTCTGTGATTTCTTTGAAAGGACTTATTCTTAAAGTTAGGGTAGTTTCAATTACATGCCTCCCACACCCTTACTATTTTGCAGTTTTACAGCCACTTATTAAAATAGTTTCCTCTTGTTGTGCAGGACGCATATACACAGAGGGCATAAGGGTCCCTCAGAACAAAGAAAAGTAGCAGAAATTCTTTTTCCATAGAGAAAGCTTCTTGGTTTTCCCTGGTTATGGTTTAAAAACTGCTAGCAGCACTATCTGAAATACTCTGTAAACTCAAGAGACAAGGCCACTTTAAAATGGTAGGGTTAGACAACTGTATCAAAATACAACTGTTACGTTTCACGCTTAAAATACAACTTATTTCAGGTAGGGATATTAGAGTGTAAGCTTATTGGTAAATCATCATAAATACATGCACTCCTCCTCACCTCACTTCCTCCCCCCTACAGAGGGTGAGGGGGGCCGAAGGCAGCATGGTGGTTGGCCATGCTGCACAGCTCACAGCCAGGGCAGCGAGCAAGCAGACGGCCGAGCATCAGCCAGCACGGGGCCATAGGAAACCACCTTGCTCGCCTCGTACTTCCTCCTGAGCTGTAGGTGGGAGCCGGTACTTGTGGGAAACCGGCTTTTAAGCCAGTTTCTTGCACATATTGGCTCCCTCAGAGTTGACTGCCCCACCCTCCATACTGAGGCAGCAGCAAGGGGAAAGGGGGAGGGAAACGGGAGCTTTAAAGCCAGCTCCTCTCAACCACTGTCTCCCCTCCACCCCGCCATTTGTAAACATGTACCAACTGAAAGTTTCAGTGCATACATGTTTACACAAATAAATACATTTTTTAACACCCCTAGTTTCAGATTCGTTAAACAAATTTTGATTATCTGCTGCTAGGTGATGACAATACTCTCTTTATTGACTATGGATAAAATAACATTTATAAACAGGAGCTGCTATTCAGCATTCCATTTTATCCCTTCAAAAAAAGGAAAGATTAGATAAGTCTCTTTACAACCTTCCTCTGAAAGCTGAGGCTCAAGGAGTCAACTTCTATTCCTTTTATTTATTAACTTATCAGTAATCAAAACAGTTATCAAAAAGGTTGCATACAGCTAGTTACATCCCAGTTCCTGTGCTATATGTATGGCTTTCTCTGTTCAATTTACAGAATGGAGGCAAGCATCAGGAATCTGAAAATATATAACAATATACTAGTCATCAGGTAAACAGAGTTGGATTTAATTTAAGGGAACAAGTTAATAAACTGTAGCAATTCTCTTAGCTGAGCACCAATGCATTTCATGGTAAATAAAAGATAGGGGGGTGTTGGCTGAGAAACATGCATGAACATATGAAGGGCCTAATGTGTTTAATGTAAAAGCCTCTTGGTTTTATAATAAAAACTTTTGTCTACATGGCAGGAATGACAGTAATGATATCAGGAGGCAGACAGCTGCTAGAAAAAACATTAAAGGGACCACAGCTGCCTTTCTAGCTGATGACAAACTGAATCAGAGGAATCAGTTAGGAAAATGCATTGTAAAGCAAACATTTCAACAACATGAAAAGCTAAAAAAAAAAAATCTTAATTTTTTTGATTGCAGTAAGTCTTCTATTAAAGAAAGACACGAGAGCCACAAATAGTGTCAGCAATAACACCATGCTGTTACAAACAGCAGCGCAAGAATACTAACTGAAGTTGACAAATAGTATTCAAATAGGAAAACTACATTTAGGAAGGTGCTTTGAAGTGCTCAACTCTGTTTAATAAATTAGTTTAAGATGAACATTACCTATGCTATCTGCATTAATACTGCTACACCTCCTCTCACAGTAAAAACAAACAACTGGGAATGCCCACAGCATTATGACAACACTATCTACAACATAGGTTCAAGCTCATGGTTACATTCCACTTCAAGTCTTCAGGCTCTGCTAATAAAATTTAGCAAGAAAATGTGTGCATCTTATTGGCAGTAGCATGTTTTCATCCCACATCCAGTCTACAAACCACGGGGCAGGGATGGGTTGTGAGTGTGTATATCAGTATGTCCATTATTTTTGAATTGCTAATACCTTTAAAACATGGTAGAGCCAGCACACAATGAATGGTCTAGCAACACTTAAATGGAACAGAATTTTAAAAGGTAAATATTACATGACCAAGAGTAGGCTTCATTGTTTGTTGGGTAAGTCTCTGCACTGTCATGAGTACAGTTTTTGAAACAGTGAATAATGGAATTGACAAGAATAAAGTTCAGTTGAAGTTAGTTTTTCGTAAGTGCCTATTAGGAATTTCTACAGCACTGACTTGGAGGGGCCAGGACCCTCCAACAATGCCAGCTTGGATAGCTACACCGATTACCACTGCCAGATCAGGATCTACAGCAGTGTTGGGTTCCTTCCCAAAGAACTCTTGAATAACTCTGCGTATGCGGGGAATGCGAGTGGAGCCCCCTACTAATACAATCTCATCCACTTCTGTCTTGTGTAGATGTCCTTCCTTCAACACCTGCTCAATAGGCACAAGAATCTTCTGAAACAGGTCCTCATTCAAAATCTCAAATAATTTTCTTGAGATTTCTGTTTCAAAGATAACTTTGACAGTGTTACTCTGTGTTTGTGAAAGGTCATCCCTTAAAAGGATGTCTTCCATTTGTGAAGATTTGTCTGCAATTATATTATTTATTTTTATCTGTTCTCTTTCTGAAAGTCCTTTTAAGTCCTTCCTTTCTGGCACAGTAAGAGAAACACTGACAGGAGAAGAATGGTGTACAGTCAAATTTAACTTGACTGCTTCCACAGCCTGCCTAAGTCGATGTATTTCTTCCTTTCTGGAGGGCACAGAGCCATACATTTGATGAATTTGGTCATACAAGTACTGCAGCAGTCGCTGGTTAAAGTCCTGTCCTCCAAGTTTGTTGTTACCTAAGACGTAAAAATATATCAAGACAGGTCACTCACAGTATGTCAGAAGGCAAAAAGATTCCCTGTGTATCATGTGCAGGACATTTTCAAGGAACAACTGTTATGATACAAAAGCTCATGGCACTAGGGAGGATAAATTTTGTTTAATCAGCTACTCGAGTAGTTGATGCAAATTTCATCAACTACTCGAGTAGTTGTTAAGGGGGGACACTGCAGAGCTGCAGCAGGGTTAGCTCCTGGCCCTGGGAGCTAATCCCGCTGCGACTCTGCCTTTTAAATGTAGTAACAGTGGCCTGGCTTTTACTACATTTAAAAGGCAGAGGTGCCAGGGGGAACCTGGCACGAGCCAGGAATCAGCTGTCTTGGCTCGTACCTGGTCCCAAACGCTGTGCCTCTGCTTTAAAAGCATTTAAAAGGAAGAGGCATAGCACGGGAGAATCAGTTGTCCCGGCTCACACCCAGTCCCAGTGGAATGTTCAATACCAGTGTTCCCTGTAAGCTGTGTGCTAGGATAGCAACCAGGAGAGATTCAAATGTCACCCAGCTAACTAGCAGTGCACCCACAGCTGGCAGCAAGTGTTTCTACTGGTGGTGCACATCCACACATGCTTTTATGTTGATAAAATTTATTCTACACATGTAAAAATTAGAGGGAACATAGGACAATAGTCAACAATATTCAGTCCATCTTTTTATTTCGACTGAAAAAAGGAGTCTATATCATCCAATTGAACCACACTGAAAGGGGTGACTGCATTTATTACTCTTTTGGCTTCACTGAACAGTGCAGCAGGTATCAATACTGATTAATTTGGGAATATCAACAATAATGCTAGCCTCAGATCTGTCTGAATCCAGGTCATCTGCAAAGCAATTGTGTGCTTACCACATAGGTTTGCAAAGCATTGCGGCCAGAATTCTTGGCCAAGTGATGAATCATTTTGGCATATTTGTGTTACAAAACCTGTTTCTGGGTTAACAGAGTATGAGCTCTCCACAACCTTTAACATCTGAACTGAAGCCAAGAACAGAAGGGGACTATTCTAAAATACCCTTCAATTATAGGACAAATCCCTGGACTCAGACAGATGGAGGCAGTAGAATGCTTTGAAACACTACCAGCTCCAGGCACAGTAATTGTAACGTGCACAAATGTTGAACGTCACAAACTAGAGCACAACTTACATTAAAATACATCAGAGTGGATGAATTTCTCTTAATATCAGTTGCAAACCTAATTTTACAGTTACGGAAAATAGGGATTAGTTTGAGGGGATCAACAGGCCACTGAAAGTTAAAGTATGTCAATCTCAGCACATCAGCTTTAGCATCCCTTTACAAGTTTTTTTTAAAAATGTGTATCCATTGAAATTATGAAAAAACAACATGTTCTGTTGAAGTGTGGGTGACTTATTACCTGCCATTGCTCGTGTCAGAAACATCCCTCCTTGTTTATTCAACAACGAGACGTCCAAAGTTCCTCCACCCAAATCCACTACCAGAACATTAAACACATCAGCTTTATGGAGACCATAAGCCATAGCTGCAGCAGTGGGTTCATTAATCACTCGCAAGATCTCCAACCCTGAAAAAGCAAAACAAGTTAATGTGTTCTCATCACAATTGATAAGTCTGTGTAGTACAGTAGATTATGCCAGCAAAAAGCTGTCAGCATCCAGCAATTGCCAATGAGGAGAAGACACATTTGTGAGGCTGTAGCCAGGGAAAAAAGCTCTGGGATGCACCTCCCCACACTGCAGGCAGGGCAGCAGTAGAGAAAGAGGTGGCAGTGCAGAAGATGGGTCTTTCCACAGGGGGCCAAAGAGCTGCATAGGACCTCTCTGCTTTCCAGGGCTCATTATGTTCCACTGCTTCTTTCCGAGGATGCAGTTCTCTGGCAGGGCACAGTCCAAAAGCGCAGGGAGAGTTACCAGGTAGGGATGTTAGTGGGTGAGGCTTACTGATTATGGTTAACCAGTAGAGGCTGGTGTGCTAACCACCCGCCATGGGCAGGTAGCTGCTCCAGCCATGCAGGGCCCACTGCAGGCAGAGGCATGCCAGCCCAGCCACAGCAGCTCTCAGGTGCGGGCGGGGAGGGGTGTGGTGGTGTGTGTGTGAGAGACAGTGTGTTTGGCTGCTCCAGCCCTGTCCACTTCCCATTTAATCAGTCAACCAGTTAAGAACATAAGAACGGCCGTAGCGGGTCAGACCAAAGGTCCATCTAGCCCAGTATCCTGTCTGCCGACAATGGCCAGCCCCAGAGGGGGTGGACCGAAGACAACGATCAAGCAATTTGTCTCCTGCCATCCCTCTCCAGCCTCTGTCAAACAGAGGCCAAGGACTCATTTTATCCCTGGCTAATAGCCTTTTATGGACCTAACCTCCATGAAATTATCTAGCTTCTCTTTAAACTCTGTTATATTCCTAGCCTTCACAGCCTCCTCTGGCAAGGAGTTCCACATGCTGACTACACGCTGTGTGAAGAAGAACTTTCTTTTATTAGTTTTAAACCTGCTACCCATTAATTTCATTTGGTGTCCTCTAGTTCTTCTATTTAGGGAACTAATAAATAACTTTTCTTTATCGGCCCTCTCCACCACTCATGATTTTATATACCTCTATCATATCCCCTCAGTCTCCTCTTTTCTAAACTGAAAAGTCCCAGTCGCTTAACCTCTCCTCATACGGGACCCATTCCAAACCCCTAATCATTTTAGTTGCCCTTTTCTGAACCCTTTCCAAGGCCAAAATATCTTTCTTGAGGTGAGGAGACCACATCTGTACACAGTATTCAAGATGTGGGCGTACCATAGTTTTATACAGGGCAGTAAGATATTCTGGGTCTTATTTTCTATCCCTTTCTTAATAATACCTAGCATCCTATTTGCCTTTTGACCGCGCTGCACACTGTGTGGAAGTTTTCAGAGAACTGTCCACGATAACTCCAAGATCTCTTTCCTGATTTGTCGTAGCCAAATTAGCCCCCATCATACTGTACGTATAGTTGGGGTTATTTTTCCCGATGTGCATTACTTTACACTTCTCCACATTAAATTTCATTTGCCATTTTGTTGCCCAATCACTCAGTTTGGTGAGATATTCTTGGACTCTCTTACAGTCTGCTTCTGTCTTGACTATCCTAAACAGTTGTGGTAAAGTTTGCAGATGATACCACTCACTGCTTACCCCTTTCTCCAGATCATTTATGAATAAGTTGAACAGGATTGGTCCTAGGACTGACCCTTGGGGGACACCACTAGTTACCACTCTCCATTCTGAAAATGTACCATTTATTCCTACCCTTTGTTTCCTGTCTTTTAACCAGTTCTCAATCCAAGAAAGGACCTTCCCTCTTATCCCACGGCCATGTAATTTACACAAGAGCCTTTGGTGAGGACCTTGTCAAAGGCTTTCTGGAAATCTAAGTATACTATATCTACTGGATCCCCTTGTCGCATGTTTGTTAACCCCTTCAAAGAACTCTAATAGATTAGTAAGACAGGATTTCCCTTTACAGAAACCATGTTGACTTTTGTCCAACAAATTATGTTCTTCTACATGCTTCACAATTTTATTCTTTACTATTGTTTGACTAATTTGCCGGTACTGAAGATAGACTTACGGTCTGTAATTGCCGGATCGCCTCTAGAGCCCTTTTTAAATATTGGTGTCACGTTGGCTACCTTCCAGTCATTAGGTACAGAAGCCGATTTAAGGGATAGGTTACAAACCACAGATAATAGTTCAGCAATTTCCCATTTGAGTTCTTTTAGAACCCTTGGATGAATGCCATCCGGTCCGGAGATTTGTTAACATTAAGTTTTTCTATTTGTTCCAAAACCTCCTCTAATGACACTTCGATCCGGGACAGTTCCTCAGATTCATTACCCACAAAGGACGGTGCAGATTTGGGAATCTCCCCGACGTCCTCAGCCGTGAAGACTGAAGCAAAGAAATCATTTAGTTTCTCCGCAATGGCTTTATCGTCCTTGATTGCGCCTTTTATAGTTCTATCGTCTAGGGACCCACAGGTTTTTAGCAGGCTTCCTGCTTCTAATGTACTTAAAAACATTTTGTTATTTCTTTTGAGTTTTTGGCTAGCTGTTCCTCAAAATCTTCTTTTGCTTTTCTTATTACATTTTTACACTTGATTTGACAGTGTTTATGTTCCTTTCTATTTATCTCGCTAGGATTGGACTTCCACTTCTTAAAAGATGCCTTTTGTCCCTCACTGCTTCTTTTACATGGTGGTTAAGCCACGGTGACTCTTTTTAGGTCTCTTGCTATGTTTTTAATTTGGGGTATACATTTAAGTTGGGCCTCTATTATGGTGTCTTTAAAAGTTTCCATGCAGCTTGCAGGGATTTGGCTCTAGTCACTGTGCCTTTTAATTTCTGTTTAACTAACCTCCTCATTTTTGTGTAATTCCCCTTTTTGAAATTAAATGCCAGGGTGCTGGTCTGCTGAGGTGTTCTTCCCACCACAGGAATGTTAAACTTAATGTTTAACCGGTTAACTAATTCAATGGAATTTTGCATCCCTAGTACCATGTAGCTCCAGCATAGTGGCTACAGCTCTCTTCTCTGCTATTGCCCTGCCACAGCCCCCTTCCCAAACCACAAATCTTTACTTTCTGTGAAGTCCCTGTGCACAGGCACATTTGCAGGGCTGCAGCAAAGGAAGGCACAACCGAACACTTCCTTCCCTGTCTGCAGCCTTAAAAGCTAGCCTGTACTTGTGGCCTTTCTTCAAAAAATATTCTTAATAAGCAAAATGCTGTTGCCAATATCCAAATCCCACTATCATTAGAATCAATGGGATGTGATCTGATTAATAGCAACATTTTGCTGGGAACTAAAGTTAATACCTGGGTTGCTATTAAGCAGATTCTAATGTATATTTAAACAGAAATTCTATTAAAATATTCTATTAGTGTCAATAAATGCTGTTCAATGTGAGAGAGAAAGTTCACGGGGAATTACTTCTGCTATGGCTTTAACTTTTTTTATTTTTAAAATAAACTTGGAATATCAATCTTAAATTACTTTTAGCAGCAGTCTGTCAGAGTGAAAACTTTCTTAACAGTAACCCCCATGTGTTTTCAAAAAGGTGAGTTGGGTTGGCCTTAATCTTGTTTTTATTTGAATCTGATTTATTCCCATGAGATTTCATGTATACTTCTCTCTACTTGAAGGTTTTTAAATCTATTTCCTTTAGAAATAGTATTTGAGCATACTAACCGTACATGTCATTTGGAGTTCCCTGAGGTTATTAGTGATTTCTAATATTCTAAACCAGTGTTTCTCAAACTGTGCTCTGCCGAGCCCCAGGGCTCCGCGAGACATCTCCAGAAGCTCTGTGAGGTTGACAAACTGGAAACATCGATAGGTACAACACATACAATCAGTGGACCACTGGGGCTCCGCATAAATTTTTACGCAAGTAAAGGGCTCCGGAGCCCAAAAAGTTTGAGAACTGCTGTTCTAAACTGATCAAGTTTTCTGATACTGACTGCTGCTATTCTACATTTCACAAAAAACTTAGGGTATGTCTACACTTGCACCCTAGTTCGAACTAGGGATGAAAATGTAGGCATTCGAAATGGTCAATGAAGCGGGGATTTAAATATCCCGCGCTTCATTAGCATGATCTCGTCGGTGCGTTGCTCCGATCAACAGCTGTTTCGAAAGTGCGCGCCGGGACGCGTTGGTTTGAACCAAGGGGTTTGGTTCGAACTAACGTTACTCCTCATTTGAGGATGTTCATTTGAGGAGTAACGCTGGTTCGAACTAACGCGTCCCGGCGCGCACTTTCACTTTCGAAACAGCTGTTGATTGGAGTAACGCACCAGCGAGATCATGCTAATGAAGCATGGGATATTTAAATCCCCGCTTCATTGAACATTTCGAATGCCTACATTTTCATCCCTAGTTCGAACTAGGGTGCAAGTATAGACATACCCTTAGAGTAGACGAGTAAACCTCGGTGTCATTCAAAGAGTAGAAGGGAAAATACTAGAAAAATTTATTACCTGCAAGGTTAGCTGCCTTAATAGTGTAGTTCCGTTGTCTTTCATCAAACTCTGCTGGCACTGAAATGACAGCATTGGAAACTGGCATGCCAAGGTACTCCTCTGCCATCTTCTTTAATTTCAATAACAGTTGAGACCCAATATACTCAGGTGAGACATTATATGTTTCATTTGTTGTCACTGAAAATTCAGCTGCTCCATTGTTGTTGAAAATCTGGAGAGGGGAAGGCAGCACAACCCACAAGTGTGAAACACAGCCCACCTTTCACTGAACAAAAGTATTTTGTGAAACTGTACTTGGATATGTAGAACTCCTGCTAAGAGTGGTAAGTTTGGTAGTCTTAAATATTCTAAGCCAATTTTCTTTACGTGTCATAAAAGACATAACATGAAGGCATTCAAGCTGCCAGAAAATGTGCCTTTTGTCTATTTTGCCTAAAGACGTCAATGAGTCAAAATCCAAAAGTAGGGTCTCACATTATCAAAATGAATAATCCTTCACAAGAGTACATTCAAGGAATGAAAGTTGTTTCTGATACGTGACTTTTAGTACCCATTGTTTTAAGTATCTTATTGTGCTAGTTTAATTTCACCATTACTAAAAGAGACTTCTTTTGTTAGATCCAGGCCCATTTACAATTATAACCAAATCTGCTAAAAGACTTAAAATTTCCTCTCTATACATTCAATTTAAGTAAAAGACTAGCTATCTATAAACATGAGAAACAAATGCACTGAGAACAATGAAAGATGTGATTATATAATGTGTACAAATAATTGGTATACACAAATCAATTGACATATACTGGAAAACACTATTTTGGTTAGCATCTTATACATTATCAACAGGTAAGATTCTACTTAATATGTTGGGATACAAAACAAGGCTATAAATCAACTAACTATGGGGGAAGGCGGGGACCGGAATAAATAAAAATAAATGTAGTCAATAGAAAGTGAGGCTCCATTTCAGAGAGAATATTCTTGCACATTTCAGTACTCTCCTGCTCAGAACAAAAGAGGGGGTCATGTGCGTATTCATGAGCCATCACACCGACTAAGCCTAAATTTGGCATTTGCCAACACAATGACTCCCATTCCCACATACTCTTCTCTCAGATTTTTCCTTCTGCTGTGAAACAAGCTGATTTGCTAAAGTTCCAAATCTCACATCTCTCTGCCTCAAATTCAGATAACAATGCATTCTACTTTCATGCAATGATCGTAAGTATAAAAGTAACATGGGGAATAACAGTTAATCAAGAACAAAAACCTATAAAAAATAATGTAATTTTAGATGTTTACAATTTCTATTTTCAGATCCCACCATATTTTTTCCCTGAAACGCTACATCTACATGTCAGACAAAGGCAACTAGATCTGCTCCCTCTGAATATGATATATGAAACTATAGTTTGGATTGAAATGGTGAAGATTGCTATCTGCTTACCTTAAATGGATATCTGCTACTTTCATTTTTCAGCTCTTCTGGAGTGAAGATTTTCCCTATGAATCTTTTGGCATCATATACCGTATCCTGTGGATTAGAATCTGCTAGTTCTAGGCCATCATATCCCACGTACACATCTGTGTCTGTGAATGACACTATGCTTGGTATGCTGTTATGCCCACTTTCATCTGAAATAACTTTCACTTGCCCTGTGCCAGGAAGGAATACACCAACAGAGCAGTAAGTGGTGCCAAGGTCAATTCCAATCACTTTTGGTGTAGGCATAGGTAGATACTGTTGTGCCAGATAGCC
Source organism: Rafetus swinhoei (assembly GCA_019425775.1). Classification (NCBI taxonomy): domain Eukaryota; kingdom Metazoa; phylum Chordata; order Testudines; family Trionychidae; genus Rafetus; species Rafetus swinhoei. The sequence continues at coordinate 178,442,589 of CM033437.1, read as the reverse complement.
AGCCAACAAAAGGGCCAAGACTGCTGAACCTGTGAGAGGAATAAAAGACAGTGTCAGAGCACCCATCCCAAAAATATGGAAATCTTCAAAGCTATAATTCAAGTTGTGACAACTCTAAACTGAGCACCAGTTCTGGCCAAGGCAATAGGGGTTAGTTAAGACTTTTAAAATCATAGTTTGGAAGCCAACCAGTTCACAGGTGTTAGTTTTGTACAAAATATAACAACATATTTAGTGGTTAGACAATGAAACTCTAAATTGCTGCATGCATTGAGCTCACTTAAAATATATGTATTCTATGCTACAGAGATATAAATAAGTTTTGCTTTGAAAATGTAAGCTTTGTACTCATGAATTCAGGCATGGGAATTATATCTCTCCTTCTCCCTCCCCCAACTCCACTCCCCCTACTAAGAAAAAATCTATCACGATTAAAGAGGCTGTTAAAGAACATCAAAAATATAAAGGATTAGCAAAGAATAACACTATCGCATCTTGGACATGTTACATGCAAGGGGAGATTTTTAAATGGACTGGAAGGCTAAATCCAAAAGACAAAATAGGGTCAGGAGAAAAACTCATTTCTTTGCTGTCTGAATTCTCACTGTGCCAAAGAAACGTAACTAAGGCAGAGACTTCCAAGGGTTACGTTTGGTCCAACCTGAAGTGAAACTGACAGATTGCTATATCTCTGTCATCTTTAGCAACTGTAGATGGTAATTAATTTGCGCATATATACTTCTTGCACCTGTAAATAACTTTCTTATTTCTTTTCCCTAATTAATAAGCCTTCATATAGTTTGTTACAGGACTGGCTACAGGTGTTGTCTTTGGTGTAAGATCTAAGGGTAAATGATGAAGATGACTGGTTTCTTTGGAGTAGGAGCAACTTGAATATTTTATGATTTTTCGTGTGACAATTTATCCCTATGTCCAGCTTGCCTGGGTCGCAAGATAGACTGGAGTGCTCAAAGGGATGGTTTTTGACTGTTAATTCTCGTACAGTGGCCCAGAAGTTCATACTTGTTACTAAGTTGGTGAAATCCAACTACAGAACACTGCCAATTTAGTGCAGCTTCTCTTTTTTTGACAGTTTACCCTGAGTTAACACAGTTATGAACCTCTCAGCATAATATTTGTCTCAGTATATATTTACCCTGGTGTGAAAGTAGAGTGCGAAGTTACATTGTGAAACTACGTTATGCTCAGTTTCATTTTCTCAGAAGTCAGTAACAAGCATCTGTCAATTCAAGTAAATTGCTGGTAGGGACGTAAGAGTGTAGCCATTTAAACGGATAACTGATACGCACAAGCTTATCGGTAACTCACATGGTCAAATCAGTCCCAATCCAGTTCCCAGGTTACCAACTGCCACCTGTGCTGCTGCTGCTGATTCAGAGGCAGCGGCACCAAGCAGGAGCTGGTATGCAAAGGAAGCCAGCTGCTGCCCCACGTGTAACTGCTGAATATCCCTAATTGCTAGTCACTGAAGTGTAACATGGATAAGAACATAAGATTTGTGAAAGTTTAAAGAAGGGAATGATACATAAAAAAATAATGCAGCAAAGTGCTTTACAAAAACTAATTAATCAATTTATATGTGTGGTATGTAAGTATAATCTCTAATTTACACATATAGAAAATCAAAGAGAGACTAAACAATTTGCTCAAGGTCACACAACAAATCAATGAAATAGCCAGAAATTCCTGAATCTTATTCTGGCTACCAGTCCAGCACTCAAGTGACATCTCTATTTTGCTCTCCTGCGAATCAATGGGCAAAGATGATGTTAAGGTGTTTTTCTGACAGACAAAATGGGAAAGGAGTTGTGTGTGTTTATGTTTACATTTAAACATCCACTCTGAAGGATGTTTGAGTGATACACTATATAAGACCTGTACCAAATGACATCACCCATAGAAATGACTCAGACATAAGAATCTGGAAATGCCAATTTGAGAAGCTTCATGCCTCAATTTAAAAAGGTTGACAGTTTATGCTGATATGTTCAAAGTTCAGTGTCACACATCTCCGATAGGTCATGGGCAAAAGCGCTGGATAAAATGCTCTTTGACAACCTTCTGAAGTTGAAAACACAGGGAGTAGCCAGCTCCCTGTGACTTGATTGGCCAGAGCTACCCGAAAATTTACATGTGAAAGCAAAGCTTAGCACCGGTGCCAGATCACAAATAAGAACTTGTAGCATAAATTAAAAACACATTGAGGACACCAAACTTGTGTACCCGTCAGCACTGTCAGCAAGTTATGACGAGGCGCTTGCCTGCGCAGAGCTAGTTCTAACTGGCCCGTTTGGGTGAACAGGCAAAGAGCCACCCTTGTCCCAAAATGAGAGGCCCTACAGGTAGAGGGAAACAGGAAGCGCCGCTCTGCTTTCAATGGATACGTTCAGGCAAGTCCTGGAGGGTCCTACGAAGCCCACAGCGCGCGCCCTGCTCGGGAGCTAAGATGCTGAAGTCTGAATACTGCCCCCCCCCCCAGGGATCCCCAGGGAGGGGTCCGGCAACAGAGGGTGGCGAGACAGGAAAGGTCTCTGCTGCTCCTCCGCCCCGTGAAAGGCCCCGGGGCGCAGGCGACGGGGCTGCCGAGCAGCTCAGCCCGCAGAGCCAAAGGGGCCCGAGAGCCGGGAGCGCAGCGACCCGCCCCGGCCAGCACCGAGCCCGGGACTCAGACAATCGCCCCCCTCCCGCTCCGGCCCCGCGCGCTCACCCAGCACCGTCATCTCGCCGGCCATTTCCCCGGCCGCTCGCCACAAGCTGCCACTTCTGCCACTGCCGGCTTCCGGCTCGCGGCGGCCGTTTACTGACGCTCCCTTCCTCTCAGCTAGAGGCTGGGAAACCCCCCCCGCTTCCCGCGCGGCACACTGGGAGTTGGAGTCCACTCGTGCTTCCCCTGCCCGTTGCCGCTCAAGGGTCGCCCAGTCCATGGAAACGACAACTCCCGGCATCCAATGCGAGAAGGGAAACGTGCGTCCCGGGGTTTAACGTCATCAAAGACACGTTTCTAAACAAGCTTCCGCGCGAGAGGGAGAGGGGGGGAAAAGGTCCCGCTGTCTAGTGCGCCTGCGTCCAAAGAGAGGGCGGGGGCACCTCCCTCGCAGTGTCTGCTGGGGCGGGTAGTCTCATTGATGTAGCCCAGGCATGGGTAGCGCTTCCCGCCTGCACCCAGCAGCAGCGCTGCGGTGCGCTGCTCTGCGTGGGCCCGGCCCCAGCCATGAGACTGGTTATAAAACACAGAGGCTACCTCTACACTGGCAGGAAGAGTTCTTGTGCAAAAAGTCTTCCACAAGAGCACGTCTACACTGGCAGGTGCTTTGCACAAGCGCGTCCATGGCAGTGTGGACGCTCTCTTGCGCAAGAAAGCTCTGATGGCCATTTTAGCCATAGGGGTTTCTTGCACAAGAAATTCATGTTGCCAGTCTACACTGCCCTCTTGCGCAAGAGGGCTTATTCCTCGTGGGGAGAGGAATAAGTCTTCCCGGAAGAAGCCCTGTTTTCCAACGCTAGACTGTAAATTTACTTGCGCAAGAACGTGTGTGCAGAGTAGACACCCGGCAAGTTTTTGCTCAAGAACAGCTGTTCTTGCGCAATAAGCCGCCAGTGTAGACGTAGCCTCTAGAGGGTTTAGAAATAAAGAGCAAGAGGGTGTTTGGGGGTTATTGCTTGGCTGGTTGTAAAGCACTGCCCGACCCAAGCCAAAATCAGGTCTGTCCAAACCTTGAATGGTGGGCTGGGAGCCCTAACCGGAGAGCTCACTTTCCAGCTTGTTTACCTTGCCATGAGGGCTGCTGTACAACATTTAGGAAAGCTGAGATTTTCCCCATAATTCCATATTCCCAGCATTAAGGAAAAATCCCACACCAAATAAGGCAGGATTTGTGATAAATGTTACAGTTGGCCAGGGGGTAGATGTAGACAGAGCCTCTTCAGGCATCATTTCCAGAGCCTTGGCTCCCTTGCCTTGCCAACCCAAGCATTCATAAATCAGGCTTCATAAGCATCTAGGGTTGCCAGGTGTCCGGTATTGACCCGGACAGTCCGGTATTTTCGCCTCCTGTCCGGTAAAAAAAATTCAGAAAATACCGGACACCTAAAATGTCCGGTATTTTGTGATTTTTTTTCCCGGCCAGGAGGCGAAAATACCGGACACCTGGCAACCCTAGCGCCCGGGCCCAGCCTCCGGCCTCCCCTCCTCACCCCCCCCATGCTTACCTGGCCGTGGGCAAAAAACCTAAAGACCAAGGGAAAGCAATGCCTTCCCTGGGTCTTAGTGTTCAACCGCTGTCCTCTTCCTATCCCTATTCTAACTCTGCACTCACTTTGAAAGAGTGCCATTAAGCCATGTTGTTTTAATGCTGTTTTATTATTTAATTTTTTTTTTTGCTTAATAGGTTTCGGCGTCCCTTTTTTTTTTTGCTCAACAGAATTTTTTCCCCTGGTGGTTTTGTTTTGGGTGGGGGGGGAGTTCGGTATTTTTGGTTCAACCATCTGGCAACCCTATAAGCATCACAAAATTGGCTTAAAACCATTGAAACCAGGATTGGTGTTTTTTTTTTAAATGATAAATATTGGGACTTTTTTTATTTACCTTCAGGTTTCAGAGGTTTTATGATTCACTCAGGTTGCAGCTACCAGCATAGTTAGAAATTTATTTGTTCAAAATGAAAGCTGAGATTCTGTCACTTCATTTCACTAGCCTAGGCCTTAAAGAATCAAATATTGTCTGATAGACTTCTGATAAAAACCATAAGAGTTAGCAACTCTGTCCCCACTTCTAGTGAGGCAGGTGATCAACTCTGTTGTTTAGGTCTGGCCCAATAGGGTTTCAAATCTCAATGACAACTTCAGGGCTTCTGCTGGCCTCTGGGAGAGTTGAGCTCATCTCACACATCACTCCTTTCACAAGCTCCAAAATCACTCAAGGCCTTGTAGGGAAAACAGCAGAGATAATTTTCTTAAGCGTGCCTAACACTTTTCATTAAAACACTTTTTGTGACTTTTCTTCAAAATGATCTCATATCTTAAAAGCATTCTTTAATATTTTAGAAACAATCATGTACAGACAGCTCCTTTCCTTTGTGCATTTGTAACTTGTGAGAGGGGAGACTTCTAGGGAAAGACAGCAATGTCCTTGCTCACATCACAGTATGAGGAGTAAAAAGTCTGTCTAGGACTTTGCACATAGAAAACTAAGGTTTTCTGCAAAACTGATTGTAGTAATTATGCCTAGAAATCATACACCAATGCCCCGTGTTTAGTCTTTTCTACATATAATAATATAAATTGTAAAATAAAACTAATTACAATAAAATACAATGTTGCTATTTGTTAAACTATTTGCTCAATGATAATGTTGCTCCTCTGATGAGCAGCAGCAGAGTCTCAGGGCCTTGTAGGTCATTTTCATGTTTGGATCACAAACAGGTCATGGAATAAGGTATTTTCATAGTTCAATGTATTTATTTATAATATGTACATTTATGCTGTTTTCTGAAATTTTAAGGGTAAATAATAGCCTATGTGGAGAAAACTTAGGCCAGTCATCTTTGCCCAGTCTTGAAGCAACTCTATTGAGTCTGTTTCTCCTCAAATGCACAGACACTAACACTCAGAAACTGGCAGGTTGGAGCTTACCACACACTGGCCTGATCTACACACAAAAGTTGCACTGCATTAACTATATTGACATACAAATGACAAATTCCTCTGACAGAGGACTGGTTACACCGCTATAAGTTATTTCTCAGATGGGAAGATGATGACTCCATGAATAAGCATGATGTGAGTTCCATTCCACTTCCCTTAATGACTTTCAAGGTGCAGTGATTGTATTCTGTGATGAGTTTTAACTTGACTGATTACATCAATGATCCTTAATGGCAAACTATATTATATCTTCCTGCGGTGAGTTCCACAGGGCAAATATGCATTCTGTAATGTACATTCATTCCTGGTTCTTCTCACTTCTGGGTTTTCCTGTGTCCCTTTAAGGTCAGCTTCTCCTTTTTGAAGAGTTTGGCTATATACACACAAATAATCGTTTCTTCCCCTATGTGCATGTGGTAGAAGAGGGTCTATTCACAATAGATCATGAGTCAACATGTCATCAGTCCATCACTCATAAATCCAGTACATAAGCCACAGTAGATTTATAGTTTTCAGATATAATCCATTTATAGTTTTTTTGACTCATGGGCTTGACTACTTATGTCAAGTAAGTAAGCAATTTACTTATGTGTATACATGGGTCATCATGCCCATGAGGATGGTTGATTTCATCCTGTTCCCAATAAAACGGAACATGGGTTTTTTTAGTGAGCCATTTACAAACTCCCTCATGCAAACTGTTCAAGCAGCTGGTCCTTTGTCTGTCAGAATGATCAGAGAGAATGTGCCATGTCATGTCAGAGAGGGTGTAATGCCTCATCAGTCTTCATTTAAAATAAAAATCCTAGCAGCCACCCACTGGGTGCACTCGGATGTGATTTTTCAATTACGTATTCAACCATATTCTTTTCCATAAATCACAGGTGAATACCTTACCATGGATTCTTTAACTGTCTAGTTCTAAAGCTCAGTCATTGTTAAGTTATTGGGAAGGGAAGAAAGGGTTTGATTTTTTTTCCACCCTCACAAAACTCAAAAAGCAGATGGAACAATTTTATCTATTCATTCACCCTTCCTCAGAGAAAAAGAGTTTTAGTGAGAATTAAAATGAGCAATGCAATAAAAAACATACTGCACCCATAATTACAGCTTTGCTACTAAGCAAATGTTACAATAAAGTAGACCTCTCTGAAACTCCACACCCCTGTAAAAGTTCTAGTGCTTCTGTCTTCATTTGTCTTTTAAACTGCTTTATCAAAACATTGGAAGGAGGTGGTTGAGAGGAAGGGGAAATGTATATAGACATTTCTTTGCAGACCTAAATGTTTGCTGGTTTTATTCTTGGGATTAAAAATGTGCAGTGTATATCAGCAGACTGACTCAGCCTGCACACCAAAGAAAACTCTCCAACCACAGAATTCCACTCCTCTTTTCTTCAGAGCTTCATTCCCTCCCTCCAAAATAAAGCAATTTAACACAAGTTTAACATGTCAATCATACCCTTTCCTCTTTGACTCATGGTCTCTTGGGCCTGGTCTACACTAGGACCTTAGTCCGAAATTAGCCCTTCCAAGGTCGATTTTATAAGTGATGCATCCACACTACCAAGGTCGTTATTCTGGAATTTGGGGTTGCAGAAATTGAACTGCTTTTCATGAGGAATAATGCTATTCCCGAACTTGTAAGTCGAAAACAATGTTAGTGTGGATGCTCCAGTGCCGCTAATTCAAACTAATTGGCCTCTGGGAGGCCTCCCGCAGCTCCCCAGAGTGCTTCCTGGGGCTCTGAGTCTAAGGTGGCACTTCCACATTAACAGAGCCTGCCTCGGACTACATTCAATTCTTTCCCATAGTAAGGACACAGAACTTTGGTAAAATCGGGTGCCCAGAATTCAAATTTAGTAAATTCAAAATAATCTCCTAATGTAGACATTGCCTTGCAGGGCCTATTTACTCTCAACACTGGCCTGAGTCAAGTCAAATCAAGCTTAAATGCAGAACTACAATCCAAAGGTTCATGTGTGATCAGGTACTTTCTCCCCCCAACCACTGCTACAAGAGCTTTCTTATGTCTTGTAGCTCTTAACTTGCTTTTATGAGGGCCAGGCAACTGTCAAGCTATTAGCCCATCTTTGGCCTCACAATCTCTCCTGGGAGGCAGCTGATTAGTCCCAGGTGAAGTGAACCCAAGCCTCCTTAAAGGGCTAGATGTCCTGTGACAACATGTCAGTGGGGGTTGAAATATTGTGGCCATAATTTACCTGTTCATATCCAAGTGCTTATTTATGCTACAGCTCTTGTAGGTGGAAGGCTGTCAGTGGTTAATTTCCTGAACTGTGCTATATCCATGTGTAAGGAAATAGAAACTTGGGGGAATGCAGCACCCTCTCTTCTGTTACCATACAAAGGGAGAGAGCTCCCCTTCCTCTCCCTGGCTTGGAGGAGCAGTGCTTCCCTACAGCTCTCCTTCCTTGGTTTGTGCAGTGAAAGCTCCTCCCTCCAGTCTGCTTTAACCAGCTATTTCTGTGTAATCTCCAGAGCTACATGTGGTTCAGGAGGATAGTCAAGACATACAGTTTGGTTCCATCTCTGCTGGAGAACCCAATCAAGACACATGTGAGATAAACACCTCCAAAATCAAGCCATTTATTGAAGTACCTAAACCTTAAAAACTATTTTTAACCTAGACAAAAAACAAGTTGTCCCCTTGTAACATTCCATGTTAAACATTCCATGGAATGTTTAAAAATTAACATTCCATGTTAAAAATTATAGAAACACAGGAACTTCATGGATAGTGCCTTGATCAAGTTAGCACATTGAGAATTATCTTCCTCTATATAACTGGGAAAGAGCAATTTTTTGAGATTTCATGTTAAAACTGTTTGGTTCAAGCTATCTAGAAAAATATCTGCTCTTCAATTTAGGTGCAAAAAATTATAACTGAAAATATATTGTCATGGGCCAAATTCTGAACATTGGTCACATGAGTAATCTTTACTTAAAAGTGTAGCTTTATTCATTCTGTTGGACTATATCCAGGAGCAGTTCTTAGTGTAATTTTTGTCCACACTTTTTTTTTTACCAAAACCTGCAGATTTGGGCCAAATAAAATATTTTGAAAATTAGTGTCAGAGTCAAGAAATTGCACTGGTTAAAAAAAAATCCAGAAATGTTGAAAACTTTTGCTTAAAAAAATGTCAAATCAGTGGTTTGATTTTTCAATTCAAAACAACTGTTTATTTAGAAATGTTTAAATGTTATTTTTTTAAAGTTTAAAAATATATAAAAGCCCAAAATGAAAACATAATCTTTTGTCCCCTTCCCAGTTTGTTGATACAGACAGCAAACGGGAGAGAGGGAAGGTCGATTATTTTTCACAGCTATAGTCACAAGTAATCACTTCAGGTATGCGAATGAGGGGTTATAAGATCAAGGCCCCATGTTAAGCACAGAATTTTTGACATAAGTAGGGATGTAAAATCCCTTTTAATTAGTTAACCAGTTAAACTTTATGTTTGGTTAACCAATTAAACAGGGGCAGGCGGGGGAGGAGGCTACTCCAGCCCCCACCATTTAACTGTAACCAGTAAACCTCTCCCATTACAGTGAGGCTTATCAGTTAACCTTTCATATCCCTAGTTATAAGTTCCAAAAATGGTTTACTGATTTTTTCCCCTTTTTGGCTGGCTGTCTCCAATCAGACATGCCATGAGTGCTTAGCTGATCAGAAAAGAGCTATCCACGCAGAAGCTCTGGAGATACCTTTGGAAATGGTCTCCATATCTGGGAGGATTTGCATTGAGACAGTTGATGCTATTACAACTATTGTCCAGGAGATGTCTCTATAATGCAGTATTGTTAGAGCTTCTTGAAGGGGGACATTTCTGAACAGCAGTTACCTGCATATTAACCTTTTGCAATCTTTATCCAAATTTCTGAAAAGACATAAATCAGGAAAAGGGAGTCTCATTTTTCAGTCCATTATATTTAATTATCTTAATTTATAGCCACTTCACTGAACCCCAGAAAAGTTAACAATGAAATCCATGATTTCCCTTTCACAAATGCAATTGTGGAAACAACAATACCGTATGATCCAATAGAAATATAAAAGATAAACATTCCACAGAGTCAGTAGATTCACATAGGTGCAACTCAAAAGTTCTCTAATTGAATTTGTGTGTGTATCTTCTGTGAGAAGCTCTAAATATGCACCTTGGCACTTTAACATGTAAAGGAAAGCCCGAGAGATTTTATTTGTGTAAATGGGCCTATCACAGCTCCTACTGGCTTTGCCAAACAGAAGCTCCATTTTGATTTACCTTATTAGAGCTATTCTTAAAGCAATTCTATGCCAGAAAAGCTTAAAAATTCTGTGTACAATATTCTAAGATTCTGTAAAATATTGCATATTTTATTTGTCAAAACAACACCATATAATCATTCCCAATTCAATTATTTTGATAATTGATTTCAAAATACCTGTCAACCAGTACAATACAGAGTACAGAAACGATTCAATAAATGTTTTATGATAAATGGATTCCCTATTAGACACATTAATACAGAACTTAAAAATAATTTATTTAAACTAGAATATACAAATGTATTCCCCACACTTCTCAGAAGCAGTGCAAAGGCATGAGGGAGTCAGGGATAACAAAGAAGTGGGGGAGAGGAACGTAATTGCTAGGAAAAAGCCTGGGAGTGAACCTGGAGGGTTGTTGGGAGAAATATGGAATAGTTATGGTTTTTTAAGGGGGCTCGGGAATTGTTAGAGAGTTGGGGAGTCTCCCCCAAGCAGACTCTGGCCAACCCCTAGTCTCTTCCATTCAATCAAGCACATCCCTGTATGTCCCTTTCCCCATCTCCGTTTGGCCCCGAATCTTGATTCCCATTCAGTCCCCACCCCAATCTGTCTCCCCCATTAGTTCCTCTGAACCTCTGTCTGTGATCTCTCAGAAGCCCTATATGTCTCACTTTGTCCCTCATGTATGTGCTGCCTTCCCTGAACCCATGGACAGGTCACTGAAGAACACGGTCTCTGTTTTCTCCCCATCACCTGTTAGGGCTGGTAAGTGACTGCCCTGTGTTCTAGTGCCATAGCAACCACTGGTGGGAATAAGATGTCACTTTAGCAGCTCTCCGGCAGAATGTATTTTCTGCAGAGAGAAAAAAAATCTGTGGGAAACATGAATTCTGTGTGGTTGTGGTGGCGCAGAATTCCCCCAGGATTAATAGAGCTAGTGCCTATGAACCGTCTATTGGAGATCTGGTCTAAATCTTGTTGTGCCAAGATGCATAATGCACAGATAGCACAGACAGTTACCAAATAGAGGCACTCCACTAAATGGTTAAGCCCACTTTAATAAGAGGCAATGTGAACGAATTTTCATCTTGGTTCTGACTCCCACTGTGGTCGCTTAGCTTCTCCTTGGCTCAGTTCCCAATCTTCAGAAATAGGGATAGTAATTCTTCTCCACCTCACAGAGGTGTTTGAGGATTAGTTATAATTTGTATAGCACTTTGAAAAATACAAAATGCTAGATACGTTTTACATAGTATTACTAGAATACTTACCCAGCATTTCCTGCATCCTTCAGGGCAGGAGGCTGGCAGTTTGGAGGAGGGGAGTGCATGAGTCAGGGCAGGGCCTTGGGGATATGGGAGGGCAGGGCAGGAGACTGGGAGCATAGTGTGTATGAGAGTGAGGGCTGGTGTGTGTGAGAGTGAGGATTGGAGAGGCGGGGAGTTCCCATCCAGTGGGGCTTTCTCCCCGATCCCTCGGTCACCAGGAGTTTTTCTCTCTCCCCCCAGCTAGCTCCTCCCTGGCCACCATGTATCCCCAAGTTACATATCACTTAAAAACTACAATACTTATTTACAAAATCAAGCATAAAAGTGCAAAAATTTCATAGCACACTATTCCTGAAAGATTACTGAGTTTTGTTATTTTTAACCATATAATTATAAAATAAATCAATTGGAATATAAATATTGTATTTACATTTCAGTGTATAGTATATAAAGCAGCACAAACAAATCTTCTGTCTCCATGAAATTTTAATTTCTACCAACTTTGTTCGTGCTTTCTATGTAACCTGTTGTAAAACTAGAGAAATATCTAGATGAGTTGATGCACTCCCTGAAATACCTCTGCATACCCCAGGAGTAGGCGTAGGCTGGGTTGAAAACCACTGTTATAAGCTATGTTATGGCAATTGTGTCTTCCCCTATGCCTTAGGCACAATGCAGGCAACAGCATAGGAGAGTTTACTGTTAATCTTTATTCTAGGATTGCCAACTTTACCAAACAGATGGACCAGACATCATTGCCATGAATGTCATCCAGTCAGGAAAGTTGGCAACCCTACTTTAATCACCACATCTCTCTGGTGGTGAATAATAGCATAATTCAAGGTCAGGATTGAGCTAATTAATGCCTAATTCACAAATTAATAAGAAATGTAAGTGCCCTCTTGTTTTTATAAACACTATCCATTTTTATATGTCTCAGGGTACGATTATTTGAAACTGGTGGCATCAGACAGCACCCCTGACAATGTCTCCCATGTTTACCCAATATCATGGAGGTACAAAAAAATTGTGATAGCATGAACCTCATTCCAATCAAAAACTCATCAGTATAAGTCAAGGTCCTTAGTGTTGCTTCATACCTTCCCAGAAACCTCTAGTCAGTTGGCATCCAGTCTGCATTAGCCATTGCATGTGCTAAGGCTGGCACAGCCTACGGGTTTTTAAAACTCTTGCTGACAATAATGATGGAATTATTCCGACGTTAGTCAGATTATTCTTACAAGACAAGCAAAAATGTTAGCTACTGCTTGTCTCCTTTTCTTAGCATCACTCCCACATACACTGGCATGTGAATAGCAAGTGTTTGTTTAGCCTAGAGAAAAGTTTGTTGAAAGAAGATACTGCAAAGTTTGAGCCTTTTTGGAAAGGCTATACACATCTCCTTAAAACAATCTAACCACAGAAATAAAAGCAACTTTTAATGCGTAATCATTAACACACTAAACATCACACCTGAATTTCCTACCTTTATCCTGACTGACTATGTTGTTTATAGGCCAGTTTTTTGCATCGTTACCTCCTTGCAGCCAAAAATTTGGCCTCGTCTGTTTGTCTCGGTGCAGCTCCTTGGCTATCCAAGTGCATATTCTCGCCTATTTGAAAAATCAGCTACTACATATGCTCGCACAAGCACAACAGTAGATTTTACAAAATCTGCAGCAACACATTTTAAGGTGTGAAGTTCCCATTTTAAGTTTCCATAATATAAGGACTAGAGGACACCAAATGAAATTAATGGGTAGCAGGTTTAAAACTAATAAGCGAAAGTTCTTCTTCACACAGCGCATAGTCAACCTATGGAACTCCTTGCCAGAGGAGTCTGTGAAGGCTAGAACTATAACAGAGTTTAAAGAGAAGCTAGATAAATTCACAGAGGTTAAGTCCATAAAAGGCTATTAGCCAGGGGGTAGGAATGGTGTCCCTGGTCTTTGTTTGTCAGAGGCTGGAGAAGGATGACACGAGACAAATCGCTTGATCATTGTCTTCGGTCCACCCCCTCCAGGGCACCTGGTGCTGGCCACTGTCGGCAGACAGGCTACTGGGCTAGATAGACCTTTGGTCTGCCCCAGTACGGCCATTCTTATGTTCTTATGTGAAATGTTTTCACAAAAGAGAATATATGGTTGAAAATATAACAGTATGCTTGTTGTGTCTTTGCTATAAGAAATATTTTTTTGCAAATAACCTCTTTGGGGCAGGCACTATACTTTCTATGATGGTATGGAGACTAGTACAATGGGACCCTGGACCATGCCTACCACAGTACAATGAATACATAATAAAATGGGGATAAAACAACATTCTTCTCCTTAAAAAGTTGTGATAAATAAACATAAATCAGGGGTGGGCAATAAAACAGCGGTGAGTCACCACCGTTATCCCTATTTACCTATGCCTCTGCAGATATGAGCGATTGCAGCTCCCATTGGCAATGGACCAGAACACCACTTCCCACAGCTCTCATTGGCCACAATCGGTGATCCACAGCCAATGGGAGCTGTGATCACTCATAGCTGTGGAGGTACAGGTTACTATAGCGGCACTGGCCTGCCAGGAGCTAACTTTGGGGAACTGAACCTGGTTTGTGAGCTGGTATTTGCCAACCGCTGACATAAATCAAACACTTACTAGTTCTTCAGGGCATAGATTGAACCTTCCTTTGTGTTTGCAAAATGCATAGAATATTTTGTGTATGACTGTAATAAATAATAATAAACTCACTGGGTATTTATTTTTAACACATGCTATGTCCATGCATTAGTGATCGGTAGAAAGACACCGTTTGTGTCCAGTGGGCTTTGGATCAGGCCCAAAGTGAATAGAACTGAAGTACAGCAACTAGTCTGTTTTTCCACTTAGCAAAGTACTCCACTTAGGAAGGAATAATCAGTTTCACACATACAGAATGAGAAGTGATTATCTAGGAAGGAGTACTGCTGAAAGAGATTTAGGAGTCATAGTGGATGGTAAGTTAAACATGAGTCAACAGTGTCACACTGTTGGAAAACAACCAAAAATGTTTCTGCGATGCATTAATAGGAGTGTCGTGAGCAAGACACGAGAAGTCATTCTTCCTCTCTACTCTGCGCTGATTAGGCCTCAATTGGAGTACTATGTCCAGTTCTGCGCACCACATTTCAAGAAAGATGTGGAGAAATTGGAGAAGAGCAACAAAAGTGATTAAAGTTCTAGAAAACATGAGCTGTGAGGGAAGACTGTAAGAACTGGGCGTGTTTAGTTTAGAAAAGAGAAGACTGAGAGGGGACACGATAGCAATTTTCAAGTATCTAAAAGGGTGTTATAAGGAGGAGGGAGAAAAAATGTTCTCTTTGGCCTCTGAGGATAGGACAAGAAGCAATGGGCTTAAATTGTAGCAAGGGAGGATTAGGTTGGACACCAGAAAAAACTTCCTGCCTGTCAGGGTGGCTAAACACTGGAATAAATTGCCTACGGGGGTTGTGGAATCTCCATCACTAGAGATATTTAAAGCAGGTTAGACAGACACCTGTCAGGGATGATCTAGACAGTGCTTGGTCCTGCTGTGAGGGCAGGGAACTGGACTGTATGATCTCTTGAGGTCCCTTCCAGTTCTAGTGTTCTATGATTCCCCTTTCTCAAGGATCCTTACAATCCCAGTTGTATACCTGATGATTCTCCTCCAAGTTTTTGGCAGTACCTCCCTCCCCCACATTGCAGCAACCTTCTCTCAGTTAAGGAAGACTCCCTCAAACACATCAAGACTTCTCCTTCAGTCTCCTGAAAGGGGAACAAGAAAACAATATAAAGTGTTGCCTCTATCCTCCATTTGCTGTGCATGCTGCCTTCACAGCACTCCGCCTCTGTTGATTTGTGACCGTGGCCTGAACTCTCATTTCTCTCATGACACCACAGGGTTGGCAAACTATTTTTGCATCCTTTAGATATTATGTGTGTGTGTGTGTGTGTGCGTGTGTGTGTGTGCATGCGCACGCTAATATATATATGTATGGTTGTGCATGCTACAGCAACCAGTTTTCACAATAGTATGACTAGGTCCTCCCTAGTAGGCTAGTACTTGGGGTGGCTAGCACATGCTATTGTAGAGGTGATAGCTAAATTAAAACTAGCATGGTATGACTACTCATGCAACAATCACACCATCATCTGCAGTATAGACATACCATAAGATAGATCTACATAATGAAATGGAATATTGTTTAGCAGTTGCGAATATATATTTCATTGAAAGAGATGTATCCTAATCTGTAAAAACTTGAAGGAATACAACAGTTTTATACTATGCAAGGCATAGACTGAGCTAGTAGCTTTCAGTGTTCCATTGTGTCATTATTGTTGTGCTTGATTACACAAAGAATCTGAATTTAGAAGATGTTGGCATGTCCTGACCATTTCAAATATTATGTGGAAAGGATTCAAATAGTCAAGTGTTGGCTCTAATTTTCTTTCCTAGGGTCTATCAACCATAAATAAACAGAGTTGATTCTTAAAGGAGCCATTGAAGCTAAGTAGTTTAGTGCCCTTCCATCTGTTAGCGTTTGCACAGACAATGAGAATATGGGGCAAGTTTGTTGATTTCGTTTTTGAATGGTCAGTCCCTAAAAGCCAGAGACGGGCATTCCAGATAGCTTTGTCATTTATAGAGAACTACTGACACAATGACATTATATTAGGTTGAAATCAGAATGAATTTTCCCCTCAACCTTCAGCAGATTTAAAAATCTTTCTTTATGTTGATTCATTGGAACTCAAATGTGTGGCAAACAGTTGGAAAAGTTGCAGAACAGGCCACAGCCTATGGGATTGTCACTATCCCAACCCTAGTTCTCTGGCCCTTCACTGATCGGCATCAATCAGAAAAAAGAAGGTAGTCAAGACTTGATATTCCTAATATTTTGAAAAATCATACGTAGGATACACCTACCTAACCCTATCCCCTTTTTAAACAAACCATATTACCTACTCCACCTTCTTCTCTCAACACAAACATGTGTAGCTATAAGTAACAAGGCAATCTTCTCCTTTAATAGTCTCATGGGGAGGACGCAGGACAGCAGCTAACTTTAAGACAGCTCCCATGCAGCCTGTGGCTTGACATCCCACACTATCTACCTGTGGAGATCAATACTGTTTTCAGCATCACAGACCCTTCTAGAAGCTTAATTCTGAACTGCATTTCACGTTTCCTATAATGGCATGTGGGCCAGTTATCCTTTCTTCCTCCCAGCTCATTATGGAGGAGAGGGCAATCCCAGGAATGAGTCAGTAGACTCTTTGCATTCTAAGCTAGTCAACAAATATTTACAAATAGCCAACACATTCACAGAAATCAGGATCAATTCACAAACAGTCTGTAAATAGGGAAAAGGGTTACATTTGTTGGATAGTTTATTCACCATGAATGATTCAGCCAGTTCTTGCCACCACTCTGCTTCTCCATATGTGCTTCCCCTCTGTTATTTTTACAATCTAAAAGGAATGTTCTCAATCTGCTACTACATAAGTTAGTCAGTCAGAATATTGCATTCTGCTTTCCCATCTGAGCAAACACTAATCCATCTGAACGGCAAAGTGGACAGAAGATCATAGTAGTTAGATTTGGAAAAGCCCTATTAAATTGGAGTCCATTACCCTATAAGATTAGATATAATACCTTGGCAGAGGCCATATTAGATATTAAATTAACATAGTAGCTAAGTACTCTACATTAACTACAATTATAAAGAAAGACAATAGCCCAGGAATAATTTTTCATTGGTGCAATTGGTAGGTCAAGAGGCAATGTCCAACAGACTATGAAAGAAAAGAGACTAACTGATAAAGTTTATGCAATTAAGTCTTCTCTAATAAAGTATTGCATGCTTTGAATGGTAAGTTCACTGTCTACATGTAGCTGAACCATTTTTGTGCTATAGTCCTGTTAGATTTTAGAAGGCAAGCTGGGGACAGGCTGATCCAATCCACTGAAGACAATGGGAGTTTTCCATTGATTTATGTGCATTGTTTCAAGCACTTCAGTGGTACAGCCTCATGGAATACCAAAGTCCTGTTGGTGACATTCCTTCTTCACAGTCAATATTGATTCTGTTCCTGCAACATGATAGCAGATTAGCAGGGGGAACTATACAGCTGGAGGGGGGAGTAATTTCCTTGGGTTCCAGGCACCTTGCCATTTCATAACTGTGCCACTCTGCCAGTGGCTGGAAGGAGAATCTAGGCTTCCCTGCTATTGCAGGTTCCAGCCGAGGAACACTATAATCAGCAACCAGGGTCTGCAGTACCTCAACCCTTGCTGCCAATTTCTGGGACTTCTTCCTATTCCTTTCTCTTCAACTTTCTTCACCTCCCTTCTGTGTAAACCACTTCCTTCAGAGTCAAGAACTCAAGGCTTCTACTTTTCCAGAGGTTCTGCCTTTTCTGCTCACTGGCCACACCCTCTGCTCTGCTCTGCTCTGCTCTTCTCTTCTCTTCTCTTCGCCCCCCCCAAGAGTGAGTATAGACCTCCACACTCTAGCATCCCTTTTGCTCTCATTTTCTGGCTTTATACAAGCTCTGCCTACTTTTGCTCAGAAGGGCTCCATCTTCGATTAGTCTTGTCAATCAACCCTAAATCTCCCTGTCCCCCACCACAGGTGCATCCTACTAGGTTTATTACCCCTTTGTGTAATTCAGGAATGATTTTGAGGTGAATATCCCACCACAATTACCAACTACTGGAGCCTTGCACTTTTTTCTGAAGTTCCTGCTGATGGCCATGAGAAGGGGCACTGTACCAAATGGGCCAGTAAACTGATTCAGTAAGGCAGTTCATATATTCATAAGCCCAAAGAGAGGAAGAGTATATCAAATTCATATCTGTAAGAGTTTTGTGAAGGTAGTTATTGCTGTTTTTGTTTTTCAATTAAAAATAATTAATTCAGTGTAACTCAGTGCTAAAGCATGTTATTAAGTCGCTAGTCATGCCCTGTTCCTTCCCCAGCTGTCTTGCACATGCCTCATTGCTGTCCAGCTTGGGGTTGCACTGCACAGCACAAAGGGTTTGTGGCCGGGGTTATTCTTATGCAGAGATCGTGTAAGTCAGGGCTCTATTTAGCTGTAGTAGGCTATCCATTTTAAACAGCAAGCAGAATTTTTGGGGGAGAGGAGTAAACATCACAGAAATCAATGGGAGCCTTTTCATTGATTTCAGTGGGAGCTAGGCCAGGTCCTAATTACCCCCAAATGGGCTAACATGCTTATAATTATGAAAAGTAAATGGGATTTTCTATATCAAGTGACCAGGTTCTCACATATCCCATCTGAAGGAGTTCAATTTTCTGGTGAGGAACAAATTGCATTTCTGCATTGTATGTTTCACTTGCAATTTGTTGCTGGGTAGTGTGATATAGAGGGTTATGGGTAAGGATTTTCCTTCATCGTGGGCCCCCCAAAAACTCAAAATGTGCGTAAAGGTGCCTGACAGATTTTTCCACTGAATTTGAAGCAAGTGGTTGGCTCACAACTGTGAGTGCCCGTCTCAGGTCAGATTGTCAGAAAGCAGATCAGACATCCCAAACTGGTGATGTGGTCTATAATTACATTTCACCACGTCAGTAACAAATGTGCACTCCTGGATCACTGTATTAGCCTTACCATGCAGCCACAAACAGTCCCCTTAGGATCTGCAGCCTACCTTGCTGCCCTGGTAAACTGGTCTTTGTGATACTGGTCACTATACTAACACATCACATTAAGTTACTCTCAGTCCCAAAGGGTCAGTCACTTGTCTCAGGTTAATGGATACTGTTGATCTCACTCCAAAGACAATGCAGCCAACCAGTTTCTCTAGTTATCGAACAAAAGGGTTATTAGCTAAAAAAGAAATAAGAGTCATTGAGCGGTTAAGCAGATAAAATACATTAACAGGTGAGTCTAAATTTGTTAAGTCCAAAAAGCTAGCAAAGATGTAGTAGTCTGCTAGTTTTCCATAAATCTCTCAGGATTATCCAGATTAACACTGGGGATCTCTGGCTTGCATTGGGAATGCTTCCTTGTGAGTAGCTGTAGTTCAGCTATGAAGGCTCTTTTAGCTTCTCACAAAAAGCTAGCTGACATGTTCTGTAACCATGTGGACCTTCCTTTGTTGGCTGTGCATAAGGAATGCAGATTGAGTCTGTGCTTTCCCCTTGTCCACTCAGTGGTCATTGCTTTGAAGTTAGCAACCTTCTTCATCTATATTTCCAAGCTCCAATTGCATTTGATAGGTAAATATAATGCTGTGTGAATTGTAATATAATTGTGCACAACAATTCTTCATGAAGTTTACAAATAACAAATTATCATCTTAATACTAATGCACCTTTTGATTTAGAGTTAATTAAGTACAGGCAGGCCTGCCAACGGGGGTGGGGGGGTGGCAAGGGGGACAACTCCCTGAAGTAGATTTCCTCCCCTGAAGTAATTTGATGCTTGTCATTTCAGAGAGCAGCCTTCGGATTATTGAATCTTTAGTATCAGTCATTTGCAAAATCATTGCTATGGCTACAAACTCCTTAGTTCTGTCAGACATTTGGTGTTCTTTTCCTTAGGGTTTGCTTCTTGGCCAAGCAGGTTTTAATCCTCTTACACTGGGAGATGGGAGGGGTGTAGGAGAGGGAAAGGGGCAGAAATCTCTCTTGCTCTGAAAAAGCCAGGTCTGCTGGCACCTTTTTCCATGAGGCTGACATTTCAAATCAGTTCTTTTATCAGCACATGCCTCTTGCTTGCTTTTATGATAGCCTCAAAAAATGTTCCTAAGAGCTGGCTCAGTGATGATAATCTCTGCAGAACACTGACCTAGTGCAAGAAGAGGAATGTTTCCAAGGGACTACAGTATATTAACAAATAAGCAGGTTGTGCGTGCCCTTTACTATATTGCTACTGTTTCCAGTGCTATATCGCTGGGTTAGTCTTTTCTATATAAACAGCCTCTTTCTCTCTGTTTATCTTCCCCAAAATGAGTTTATAATTTGGTCATAAAAATTTGCTCCAGGCCAAATGGTACAAACTCTCTGCCTGAAGCTAATTGTGTTATTAGAAACAAATGTCAAACCAATTGGTCTAGCTCTCAGTTTTCTAGAGGGCCAATGTTGTTATCCTTTCTTGTCTGGATTTGTATTAATATGAAAAACCCACTTCTATTTTTAAAAAATCGCTCTTAAAAATTAGTAGCTGATTAACCTTTAATGTGCAGCCAGTCAATTGTTATGTTGATTGTAAAGCCTTTCAAACTATAGAGATGTTTTATTAAATAAAGCTAGGGCAGTGCTGGCAGCATAGTGACTTAATACACAAGTACCAGGGAATTCCAAGTTAACATTTTCTGCCTTTCCTCACACTTCTGCAGAGAAATAATATCCCAGAGAGGGGAAAAAATACATGGCATCACTTATATGGGGAGCTGCTTTGGTGAACCTGCGATGAGTATGGGGACAATATGCCTGCACACAGTGCTTCTTTCAGAATAGAGTATGAACAAACATACACATGAACAACCTAATTTAAAATTAAACTAACTGCATCCTGTTACTTATATATCCACTTTTCATTGGGTGGTGTTGGAATTTGATCCTGCCGTTCCTCTGGCACAAGATTTTGGATGTAATTGTTCCTAAACTACACCTGGCCAGATGCATGTCTAGTCTCAGTCTTGTATATCTCCAGTGATTAGGATGACCATATTTCCCTATGCTGAATATAGGACATAGGATAAAATTATTCATATTCAGACAAGTTCAACAGCAATCAATTGTACAAATGTTCAAATTAACATCAAGTTGAAAGTCCCTATTAAAAAGAAATACTGTGTAGCTGGATTCTTTTGATTTACTTTCTTATCTTTAAAGGCTTTTGCATTCAGACAGGGAGGGGTGACACACACACACACTCTCTGTCTCTCTCTCTCTCTCTCCTGTACATCACTGTCACATGGAGCATTAATCAACCAACCCAGTGCTTCCTGCCTGTGCTCTCCACAGTCCATGCCTGGCTGGGCTCCCAGGATGGATCCACTTCTCCTGTTACCTGAGGGCCCAGCCAGGTATTCCTGGGGCAACATGTGGGGTGTGTGGCTAGAGGCAGCTTGTCCCTTCCTGCCTGCACAGTGTCAAAAGGCAGATAACATTTCCAGGCTGCTGATGGCCATCAGCATAACCTAGCAGCCTCATGTTCCCTAGCTATAGTGCGGACAGGAAGGAGTTAAGCTGTAAGGATGCATTGTGCACCAGGGAATCTGACTGCAGGGGCTTCAACAAACTCAGCCAGACATGTGGATCAGCAGAGGAGGGTGCCTAGGAGATGGAGCAGCCCTCTCATTCCCTGGGAGTAGGACCGTGGGCTGGCAGGGTGGGTGCAGGGAAAGAGGGAGGTAAGCCCATGCCCTGGGAGCTGTTGTGGAGACAGCCTGCAAGTTGGGGTTGTGAACAGGCTGGAAATCGCTCTCCCCATACTACTCCAAAGCTTACTTGAGGGGCAGAGAGGCTGTCCCTTGAGGGTACTGTGTGGAGCTTTGGCACATGCAGTGCTCAGCTCTTCCTGACCAGTGCCCAGGACCAGAGGGTCTTGATCTTTCCCTGGGTGCCAGTCCATCCAGAGGCAGTGGGGGGAGGGAAGGGGTCTACTGGTCAGGCTGTTGGTGAGCTCAGTGATCCAATCAGGAGCTGGTGCCACTCTGTGAAGGGCATATGGGGGGAGCTTTGAAGGAGCAAAGCAGGAAGAGAACAGCAAGGGCACGTCTAGACTATGTTTTATTTTTGAAAAAGGATATGCAAATTCCGCAGGGAAAAAACCCTTTTTCGAAAAACCGCGTAAACCTCCTTTTTTAAGGAAGAGCAGTTTTTTAAAAAGGTTCCCCCCCAAAAAAAAAAAAGCATCCGGACTACTTTCACTTTCAAAAGACCCGCTTTCGAAAAAGCGATCTGGAGAAGATATGCAAATTCCTGCTGAATTTGCATATCCTCTTTCGAAAATAAAATGTGGTCTAGACGTACCCCAAGAGGGAAAGCATGTAAAGAGCTGATGGGTGAGTAGCAGAGGTGATGCCCAACTGCCTGCTGGCTGGCACCTGCCTGTACTCACCAACCACTGCAGCCAGTGCCAGCTAGAAACAGGATGGCCAAGAGCAAGCACACGGTGGGGGCTGTGCTGACAGACCAGTAGAATGAGCAGCTGGCTCTGTGCACTGCATCCTCACCCCCTCATCATCAGCCTTGCACACCCACCCCCACTGCCAGCCACTGTACTCCCCGCACATTCCCCACTGGTGGGCAGGTGGCTGGTGAGCAGGGATCCAGCCAGTAGCAGGATCCACTAGTACCGATGAGGGGGGAAACAGAAAATACAGGATAATTTGCCCATTTTTAAGAAAAAGTCAGGACACCTCCCGGAAGGCTTACATATGGGACTGTTCCTTTAAAAATGGGACATCTGGTCACCCTAGCAGAGATGGCAGTTCCACTACCTTCTCTGTTAACCTGGTCCATTGCCTAACTTTTGAAATAGTTAAAGCATTTTCCTAATATTAAACCTAAATTTCCCCTTGCTACATTTTAAACCGTTACTTCATGTTCTGTCCTTGTTCACTAATGAGAATAATTGGCCTATGTTCTTTGCATAAAAACCTTTTACATATTTGTAGACAGTAATGTCTCCCCTCAGTCCTTTTTCCTCTAGACTGTACAGGCTCAGTTCTCTTAACCTTTCCTCAGAGGTCTTATTTACTAACTCTTTCATCATTTTTGTGGCTCTCCTCTGAACTCCCTCCAATTTCCTTGTCTGTTTTAAAATGTGGGGCTCAAAACTGAATGCAGTTTCCCAAATGAGGCTTAACCAGTGCTAAGTAGACCAAAATAATTATCTTGCTTGTTTAGCACGTGATATTCCTATTAACACAACCGAATGTAGCATTTGTCTTTTCTGCACCAGCATGGTGCTGTTGACTCATATGCAACTTATCATCCAGCATAACTCCATGAAGTCCAGGACATTTTAATCTAAAACTTTAGGAGAAGAAAACAAAACAATCCTAGTTCTTGTGTAAGAAAAGGAAAGATTGATGAAAGGGACCAGATAGATTTTAGAGACCCATCACATGTACCTATGGAGGTATCTTCACTGTCCTTGCATATTCAGTCTTTGGTCTCTCTCTGCCAGCCAGTGTGCCCTGCCCTGGCAGAATTTGTGCAATGGATAGCTTCCCTGTAAGGAGTTAACAGAGATTGACACTCAGTTGATATACAACATTGGATAGGGCTGTGCAAACTCTGAAGGTGTGTCTAGACTACAGGTTTTTTTCGAAATAAGTGGCCTTTTTTCAAAAAAACTTCCCCTGCGTCCAGACTGCTGCCGCGTTCTTTCGAAAGTAAATCGAAAGAATGCGGCACTTTTTTCGACCGCGGAAAACCTAGTTGCGGTTTGCTTTTTTGAAAGTATTGGTTGTAGTCTAGATGCTCTCTTTCAAAAGTATCTTTCGAAAAAGTCTCTTTCGAAAGAGGCTTGCAGTCTAGACGTAGTCTGGGTAACTCAGTAGGAATCAGAAAGCTCCCTGGAATGTTTAGTGTAATTGCAACTGGAATTTCAATCCCACAGAACATTGAACATGGCAGTTTCATCCTCCTTCGTTCACAACACAAAAGAGCCATGTAATTAGCCATCTCTATCCAAGCTCTGGACTGACACTTCAGGGCTGACAAATCAAGGATGTATTTGTAGGAAAGCTTGACTTAACCACATGATTCCTAGCTCAGGCTAGTGACCCTAGCCCCCTACTTTCACACTGCACCCATCCATAGAACTTTAAGGGCAGATTTGCCAGTACACTGTAGTTGCTTTGTGCCACTCCAGGGATGCAAAACAGCCGCTATAAATCCAGTTTAGTTGGCCAGTGCTCCTCGATGAATCCTCACTTTAGAATAAAAGCACATCAAGTGTAAAAGAAAATGGCCTCAGTAGTTTGTCTGATTTCTGATTAAAAA
The DNA here is from genome assembly GCA_019425775.1 of Rafetus swinhoei. Taxonomy (NCBI): domain Eukaryota; kingdom Metazoa; phylum Chordata; order Testudines; family Trionychidae; genus Rafetus; species Rafetus swinhoei. The sequence continues at coordinate 178,418,378 of CM033437.1, read as the reverse complement.
GCTGGTATATACATCAGTAAATTTTAAGACACGTTTCTGAAACTACTTTGCTTCTGAATGCATAGTACAATTAAACAGCTGTTCTCTATCTAGTGCAGTCTTTTAGATTGGATATTGACAGTGAATACCTTTGTGCCCTTGCCACTCTTTTCCTGATTTTTTTTAAACTGAGTTCAGATTTAGCAGTGCAAAGCAGAGCAAGTGCTCCTTGGCATGTCAGTCTCAAAGTCAACCTAAAGTCAAGCTCCTATGAGATGTGAGCAGTTGTGATTGGGCTATCTATTTTCCTGAGTCTGCTGCAGCTCCTTGAGATATGTGGAGGGAGAGAAAATAGAACAGATGAGAGAAAAATATCTGCAAGAAGTGGGATACCTGTAACCATAATATTACTGAGAGAAATTAATAGAAAATCACAGAAATAAGGAGGGGAAAAAACCTTCGTATTCAGTTCATCTTGTCTCGTCCCCCCAGGCAGTGTGGGACCTATTTGTCTTAATTTAGAAACCCATTTTTTAAGGCAGTTATTATGTTGAGCCTGTGATATGAATAGCTTGCAATGGGGTTATTTCCTATGCTCTCTCAACTTTCCAGAATTACCAGTCTGTCTGGCAGTTGTACAGTGCAGCACCAGGGTTCAGCAACTTTGTGTAAGCTTTGTCAGACAGAACTGAGGAAGCCTAAACCTACTACCAGCAAACGGTTTAGGCCCAAATTCTATCTTTGGTGAAATCTCCCTGCAATCCCTGAGTTCAGAGCTCTTGCACTGGTATAAGCAAGGGTATGTTGCCCACTATGTTCACAAGTGTGACTCACAGCAGAATTTAGCTCCTTGACTTTGGAGCCCACAGGTTAGAACAGGGAACTAAGAGTCAGAGTCTAATCCCAGCCTTGAAACTGAGTTGCTTTGTGGTTTTAGACAACTCACTTAGCCTTTCTGTGTCTCATTCTATGCATTTATAGCAGCATGTATGTGTGTGTGTGGGAGGTGGGCAAACTACAGCCTCTGGGCCACATCTGGCCTGTCAGACCTTTCAGTCAGCCTTCATGCTCCGGCCAGTCAGTGGGGTAAGGACAGCTTTGCTGGAAGATGACAAACTAACTCCTGGGCAGTGTAGCAAGCACAGGCCACTAGCCCCTGGCCTCTCCGCTTCTGCCCCTGCACCTCCCACAATCTCAACTCCCCCAGAACCTGGGCAGTGCGGTCACTGCATCACAAGTCCTGATGCACCAGGCAGCACAGCCAAGGGTCAGGCCGCAGGGAAGGTTGGATATAGGACAGGGGTCTCAGGAGATGGATGTGGGGAGGGGTTAGGTCACGCCTGGCCATTTGGGGAGGCACAGCCTCCTCTAGCCTTCCCTATCTGCCCCTCAATACAATTTCCCTACTAGAGGTGGCTGCCAGGTCAAAAAGTTTTCCCACCTCCTGATTTATAGGATGTGGATAAGAATGCTTCTTTTTTTTATGTGGAACTCTTCATGTTTCTAAAGTACTTGTGGAGCCTGATCCAAAGCTCTACCTTTGACAGGCGCCCTTTGACTTTAATGGGATCAGGATCAGATGCTGAGATTCTCAGGAAAGCACTGAAGAAGTGCACTTCTAGGTGAGAACAGCAAGACTATTCTTTCTAACACACCACTTAGGCGTTTTTCCGACAAAACCTGAGTTACGTCCTCACTGCAATCACGATCTTCCGAAAGTAAATCAAAAGAACAGAGGGTTTTTTCTGGCATTGGTAATCCTGTTTCTATGAGGAAGAAGCCTTTTTCCAAAAGAGCTCTTTTGGAAAAAGGTGCGTGTGGATGGGGAAGAGGAAGTTCTTTCGGAAGAAGAAGAAAGAGGAAAAAGCACAGGAGCCCTGGTGGCCATTTCGCCCATAGTAATCACAGCTTAAATGTGAGATAGTGTCCATTCAGTGTGGACGCTATCTTTCAAAAAAGCAGATCACTTTTTTGATGTGCTTTTGTGTGTGGACGCTCTCTTTCAGAAGAAGTTTTTTTTTTTGGGAGATCTCTGAAAGAAGTCTGCAGTCTAGACATAACCTTTCATTGGAGAGGATTGACAGCTCAGTGAAATAAATCTGTACAAAATCCTCATTACAGACTTAAAGGGAGCACTCAGACTGTTAAAAAAACCCAAAAGCAATCCCCCCCTCCCCCCACACAGCTACCTCAAGCCTTTAAAGTCAGTACTAGGACAGCCCTTATTGCTATGTGTGTGTGTCTCTGCTTTGCTGAGCTTCTGCTTGTTGATGCAGACTGAGAATGCTCTTAATGAGCTGGTTACAGCTCCATAATTCTCTACTTGGCTACCAGCTCTGGCACAGGTTAGAACAGTCTGGGAGCTGTGCTACCATGTGGCAACAGCCTCCCAAGGAGCCATCTCCCAGCTGAACTTAGCCAGAAAGATCTGTTCACTCCTCTTTGTGGCCCTTCCCAACTCTGTCTCCTTTCCCTCTCCTGCAGGCCCTCTGAGGAAATATGAGGCATAGGGGCTAGTTATGCTGCCCTCATACTGAGAAATCCCAAGCTACATTGATGTGGCTAGTCTTTTCCTCCTCGGCACTTCCTGGTCTATGTGTAGAATCTTTCCCTCCATTATTTGCAAAGCTCTCATTGAATGCAGCCAACATTGCACACTGTTCCATTGCTCCAGTTCAGCACATCAGTATGCTCCTTAATAGACCTTTAACATAATGGACAAGCATACAAAGCTCTAGACCAGGACTACTCAACATGTGGCCTGTGGGTGGGATCCTTTGAACATGGCCTCCACTGGGAACACGCTCCACAACAGCGAGGCATCTCCCAGGTGGGGTGAGCATTGAAAGAGGCAAGTGGACAGGCTGGTTGGAACAGTTGGGTACAGGGTGTCGGTGTTTCTAGCCCCTAGGGAAGAGGTGCTGGGAGCACCAGAGCATTATGGGAAGTGCTTTGTATTCATGCTGTCAGCATGAAAGAAGTTATTTGTACATATTTGCTTGTATATGCAACCACATTTAAGTTGCGGCCCTTAGCATGTGATGTGAGTATCGTTTTGGCCCTTGGGGCTTCCAAAGTTGTGTAGACCTGCTCTAGACCTTACAACTAAAGCTGAGAGGGATATGGCTCAGCTCTCCTAATTCATACTGCACAAAGTGAAAAGAACACAGTGAAGAAGAGTCATTTCCCGGAGGGGCCAGGCTCAGGAGGAATTACCAACTATATTAAATATACTGATTATGTGCCACATTCTTACATCACACACAGCAGGTACTGCCCAAGGGCTTTCATTGCTTGGGGGCTACCCATGTAGTACTTACTACCAAAGGTAAAACTTCCACTGACTTCAAAGTGCCTGAGCAAAGAAAAGAGAAATTACACCAATCCCATGGCTAGTTTCTCTGCTGCCAGGAACAGAAGATTAAGCTCCAGTCTCATTTATGGATGTCACAGTATACAAGGAATTGTGTCTGACAAGTAGTTCAGAGTGTCCTGATTTTGACCTGGGGCCACTCTAGCTAAATCACTCTGTGCTTGACAGAGCCCCATGTTCTCTGAGCAGAGAGCACCAACATACATACAAGATCTAGGTTCTTTCTGGGCCAGAGGTGTTGGGAAATCTATGTAAATCACTGGTGGTGAACCTTTTTGTGAGTCAGGGGCTGCTGACCCATAGAAAAATCAGTCAGCGGCCACACACAAGCAAGAAGCATAAAACAAAACAAACAACAAAAAACTCCAAACACTCACTGACATGGCCCCGACTGAGAAAGAGAAAGACAATCCCCACATTCAAACTCACACACCAGCACCTGGGGCAGGCCTGGCTAGTAATTTTTGTGTGTTCCAGCCCCGCAGGGGGGGATAGTGGGAAAGCTGGAGCACCAGCGTGGGCTCCCCGAGGCCGACGGGGGAGCACTGAGCCTCAGGTCTGGATCCAGGCAGCCAGGGGCCACATCTGGCCCATGGGCCTTAGGTTCCCCACTGTTGATGTAAGTGATTCCACTCAAAGGCTCAATAGTTAAATTTATTTTTTTAGGTTTGTTATACAGTCCAAAGTAGGGGAACAGGAACTAAGGTTATAGAGTTGGATCCAACTCCACTGAAATCAATTGAAGGCTGTAATAAGGTTTCCCAAACTCTTTGTCTCGCTCTGCCTCAGTTTCCCCACACTAGTAAATTGGAGAACCAAATTGCAAGCCAGAGCATCAGTGAAGCTCCCACTCTTTTGAGTTCAGCATCATTCAAGACAGGTACCCCAGGCCTCCTAAGGTACCTACTGTCTCCTAAGGACTCTGTCTTAGAAAGCTTGGGTTGCTGCCAGCTACATAGCAGGTATCCCCAGCCACACCTAACTAGTACAGTTAGGATGGCCAGAAGTCCTGATATAATTGGGACCATCCCAATGCTAGGGGGCTTTGTCTTATATGGACAACTATAGCCCCCTCTGGGAAAAAAAGTGTACCCATTTTTCACACTTGCTATCTGATCACCAGGGCTCGCCAAGCGGTGGCGAGCCCTGTTCTCCAGCCGCGCAGAACCGCACGCTGCGCATGCACAGACCACGCTGCACATGCGCTGAACGTGCTGCGCGGCTGCACCGGGCTAAAATCTACTCACCATGGGCGAGTAGATTACATTAATTGTCAAGCCCTGCTGATCACCCTAAGTACAGTGGCAACCCCCCTTCCCGCAGGTCATTTTCTTGTCCTTAGAGCCCGCCTACACACAATTCTTCCCTTTGAGTGAGTTGCTTCTAGGCCTTTTATCTTAGCACCTTGAAGGCAGCAGATTAGTCATGGTTTGCTGAAAAGCCCATTTTCTTTAAAGGGCCATCCCACTCTATGATTGAAACTTTCCATTCACCTCAGGAAGTGTTGGAACAAGCCTCACAGTACTTTGATGAAATGGAATATAAACTATCTGGAGACTGTATGCTTCTCGTACAAGGGGAGTGACTCAATGATGTACCATGTCCTTTCCGTCTCAAACTGCTGTGTTTCAGTAGTGTCTAGGGGATTCCCTCTTCCCTCTTTATGAAGCTGCACTTCCTTGTAAAAATGTACAATATGCTTTGCTAGGGAAAGTTCTATGCATAATCCCACAATAAATAAAAGTTCAAGAACCACCACTGCTTTGCAGTGGAAATTATGGAAGAGAAAATAAATTGGCTTAAGACTAATTAATGTTAAAATAGTAATAATCTGGAGCTTGATGCAAAATCCATTAGATTCAGTTGAACTATCTGCACTGACTTCCTCTGGGAAGAAACATCTTCCAGATGAAGGGCTACATTTTCTGCTGGTGTAACTCTGCTAGAGACAATAGGCCTATGCCAGCTGAGCATATGGCCCTAACTAGCTTTCAGTTGAAGAAAAAGCTTTCAGTTGTCATTACTAAATGTAGAAGAACAAAAAAAACCAAACAAGGCAAAGTTCATTATTTTGTGGATTCTACCAGAAACAATTAATGAGCTCCTCACACAGGCTTATTAACTAAGACATTCCCTAGAGCTGTGCAGCCATCTGCTGACTAATATCTTTACTACTGGTGCAAATCCAAGGAAATAAGCAAGAAAGCCATCTTGTCTTTCACTGCAGTAGAAACTGGGTAAATACAAATAATGCTGCGTTACAGAGTCTGAGGCTCAGCTCCTACAAAGACTTATGCACATACCTTCATGTACATCTGTGAATCTAGGAGTAGGCATGTGCTTGGGAACTCCTTGCCAGATCAGGGCCTAACATGGCCTGACTGCCAAGGCATGGCTCCCTTAAACAAGACATGGTTTATGATTCAGACTCCAGCAATATTATAGTGTCAAGCCTCTGATGATTCCCTAATCCTCCAAGAACGGGGGAAGCTCCAGGGCTTAATATTTATATTTAAAATGGCTCTGCAAAACAAGCAGAGAAAATACAATTCAAATCATAGAGACAATCATTATACATTATAAAGCTGACAATCCATTTTTGCCGTGCCATTCTCCTCCCAAACACATTTGCTCCATTCCGTTATTATTGCATGTCATGTCAAGCTCACAACTTAGCTCCATCCTAGCTCTCAGCTAAGTTAATTTATAAATCCAAAATAAAATAAAATAAAATAAATACATCTGAGTGGGAGGGGCAGCATCTTTGTCATCTGAGAGCTTCAAAGTTACTCCCAAATTGTACTATTCCAATTAACAGCCCTTTGGCACTTCTATTATACCTAGCCCTTAAAACATAATTTATAACAGAACTTTGAATGTTTCCTGGCTCACTGCATTTTTTAATATACTGGATCATTTGCATCAGTGTCTTTGTTCACCTTATATTCAGGAGTAGGTAAATTGTGGGAGGTTAACCTTTTCTGTAAAAAAAAAATATAGGAATTTATGTGGGACTCTACATAGCATGAGGGCTAGAGGATCTGGCTCTGAGTTGACATAGTTAATATTTTGTCAGCCTCCTCCTTGCCCTTTACTGGTGAATTGAATGTTTTCTGCTGGAAAAATATTTTGAAAAAAAAAATCCATGTCATGTTCTCTGCATTGTCTGGTCATAATTTGGATACTTACTCCCCACTTCCTGCTGTGGGGAGCATTCCTGCACAGAATACATCCATCTTAGGTGATTTATGACATTTAGAAGCCCATGTGATCATGTGGGCTTTGTAATGTCTCAGTGCTTAAGTGGACTTTTGGCCACATAGCACCTATTTCAGCTCAAGCTTGCAGCTGTGTGCCACAGCAGTGCTTGAGTGCTATGATTACCATCCAAGGATGTAAGAAGCAGTAAGAAAGCTTTCTCCAAAGACTGATGTTTGCAATTAACTGAATTACTTCAAGGGGGGGTGTACATAGGACAGATTTAAAATGTTACCAGTTGTTGTGCCAGTGGCTGGATGATGATACTGCTGTGCCATTTGAGGGAAAAGAAAATCTTTCTTTGCCAGCTCTCAGAGATGAAGTTCCTGCTGTGACAGCAGATCTAGCGTGTATGCTTGATTTAATGCCCGAAGTGAACATATTCTTGTAATTATCGTCTGTGTCTGATGAGTCTTGTGGAAACTATAAGGCTTTGAGTGGAGGATCTAGGAATCTTGTACAAATATAACATCTCAGATTGATTTTTCTGTTTAATGTTTCATCACTCTGTAACCAATTGATCATTCTTTGAATAAAATCGTAGCATAACTCTATGCCAACACCTGTGATTCATTTTCACTTAGCTAATCAAAATGTTGTTTCACAAGACCCTGCAGTCTTGATGTTCAAGGTGCCTTGTAGGAGGTATTACCTTACCCCAAGTTGGCATACTCAGATGGCATATATCTTATAATGTTATTAGACTAAAAGGCATCATTCATGAGACATACCTGTCTCTATCGAATATCTCGGGAGTATAGATCTGTTTCATTGAGAAGTTTTTCAACAGGCATTTCAACATTCATACTGAATGTTTTTCTGTTTAGGAAAATACAGCATCTCAGCATATCTCAGATCAAGAGCTTTTAGGCTGGATTTCTCCTTTGTAAATTAAACAAAAGAATTAACAGCAGCACATTTCCAGCACAGCATGTACAGAATAGTCATTCATCTCCAGCTAGTGGGAGTCAAACATCTAATTTCCTACTCTATAATGCAGAAACTGTAACTCCAAGGTTCAGGAACCCGATGGTATAGTTTAGGAGGTCTTCTTTTAGCCATTGAAACATTTTAAATTGTTTCATTTCTCAGGAAAACCACAAACACAAATACCGTGATGAGACATCAACCCATCCTGTGTCGCTGGATTTCGAATGGGTGTATGTCACTAGGTCAGCTAAATGATTATTTCTCACTGGGTGTGAAAATAACTGCTCTTAAGTTTGTAGCCTTATCTCCCCTTACAAATTGAAAGAAGTATTAGATTTTCAGATCTGCATTAGCAATGCAATGATAATTAAAGCTTTGGGAAGTCTAAACAAGGACTCAAGAAGAGTCTGGGAACAATGATACTTATGCACTATCACTTGGCTTCTGATCCATTTTTCAGTGGTTGGGATGAAAATTATCACAGCAGAGAGGCCTAGCACAGAGGCTAATGCACCATTTAGTGCCCAGGCTTGAAGCGGGATCCAAGTGTTGCATAAACTTCATACTGAACCTCAGCACAGGGGTGAATTTCACCCTAAATAAATACATATTTTTAGCTACTTTGAATGCATGTCCCTAGGTTTTTTTCAGGGTTGTGTTTTATAGTTTGGTGGGGGTAAACAATCAGAAACATTACACCATGGGACAGATTTTAAAGGTATTTAGGCATTGAGAGATGCTGATAGACACCTACTGGCATTGAAATCAATGGAAGTTAGGGGCCTAGGCACTTTTGAAAATCCCACTAGAGATTTAGAGTAAAATACTTTTTAAAAACCTGGCACAAAGTGCTGACTGGCTACATGAGGATGATAATTCTTGAAGAGCACAGAAGATGGAGAAGGTAGAGAGTTTCCTATTACCCCGTTTTGAGTAGCCATTTGTCTGAGGAAAGGGGAAATACCGTGTGGATTGCTTGAGTAACATTAGGATCATAAACATTTGGGAATAAGAAACATGTTGGTAGAAAAGGGCTGTGCTAATAAAAGTGGTTCAAGTTGCTAGCTTCACTATCCACACTATTTTCAGAATTCTAGAACAACATTCTGTCACATGCCAATATCTGGTTAATAGCCTCAATGTCTGTTTAGGCCAGCAGGAGTTTTCCTATTGACTTTAATGGATAATGGATCAGGCCCAAAGTAAAGGAGACTAAGGGTATGTCTTCACTTGCCCCCTAGTTCAGACTAGGGAGGCAAATGAAGCATACCGAGGTTGCTAATGAAGTGCGGGATTTAAATATCCCGCGCTTGATTAGCATATTCACGGCCGGTCGCCATTTTAAAATGCCGGTCGCCCGATTTAACTTGCCGCATGTAGATGCGGTAGTCCGATCCAAAACCCTTCCCTCGAATTAATTGTTACTCCTTATGCAATGTTAATAGAACTTTAAATGGGCAAAGATAGGTCTAAATGCAATCTCCACCAATATACAAGGGACCTAGATTCTTATGTGTTTTTTATTGCTGCAGTTACAAATATCTGCATTTAAAATTCTTGAAATGCTGTGCTCTCCCAAAGACCAATATTCCAGACTTCAACCAACTTCTTTGATTCTATTCCTTTTAAAACATTGATGGGCCTTTCAGTTAGTGATTCATGCATAATTCCATATGAGTGCATCCAGTAGTCACCAGACCATTGGTAAAAATTCTTCCTAGTTAAACAGAGCATGCAGGCACCCAATGGCCTTGAAAATGCTGACATTCTGCAGCCAAAACAAAGCTCTCCTGGAGTATTTAAAACAGTTTCAGGAAGGATTTCTACTTCAAGAGACATGGTAATATAGTTTTGGATTAATGTGTATTGTTGAGAAGCTTTTTTACTACGATGACTTTTATTCTTTCAGGCATGCATGCTATAGCACTTATTTGTTCTGAATCCATATTATTCTAGGCTGAATAATGAGACCTTGGAAAAAAATGTATGCAGTGACATTTCAAGAGATACCTTAGCAATTTCAGCCAATACCTTCTTTTGCTAGACCTTCTTCAGACTAAAACTTTTAGGCTTTGTCTACACTATGGCTTTTGCCAGAAGAAGCAATGCAAATGAAGTGCTGATTAGCATTTTCTTGCACTTCATTTACATAAACTATTCCGAGCCGTTTTTGCGCAAGGGGTTTTTGCTCAAACACAAGCAGCGTGGCCATGTTTGTTTTATGCAAAAACCACTTTTTGCGCAAGAACCTTATGCATCTATACGTCCACACTGCTTGTTTTTGCTCAAAAACCTCTTGCGCAAAAATGGACCAGAAGAGATTATGCAAATGAAGCGTGAGAAAATGCTAATACGTGCTTCATTTGTATTGCCTCTTCTGGCAAAGCCCATAGTGTAGACATAGCCTATGAGAAGATCCATAACTGGCAATTCCTTAATCACCAAATGACTGAATTGTTGTCATCTGGTGAAAATAAAAAAGGACCCTATTCTGCTTTTGTTTTAGCATACGCTTGATAGCAGAAATTGAGGTTAATTGACCTTTATAACAGTTACTCAGTATGGTAGTAAAGCTATTTACATACAATGCAAGTTTATTTGAAAGCAAATTGTATTAATTGACATTCATTGTGCATCCTTCTATTGTTTATTGCTAGTTTCTCATGTGAATAGTTGATATTTTAGGTAGGGCAGACATTTGTTTCAGATAAGTAGAATTTTCAGTTGACTAGGTTTTCATTAGATGAACCCCTATATTTGCTTTTGAAATTGTGAGGTACAATAAGATTGTTCACTAGAATGTTATACTATTGATTTATATTTCTTGTAAATTTGTTTACTTTTTTGGCTAATAATATCTAAATTCTGTGCCAATTCCTCAACAATAAATTATTTCTCCAGAGTAAGGTATTAAATTATGATGCTGCAGAGAACAATCTAACTTGGAGCATATGGGATGAAGTAACATCAAACCCATAGGCCAGCTGTCTGATTCACAGGTCAGGATGCAAAAAGCATAGGCTGCTGTGAACACTGGTTCCTTCCACTGATAGACATTCAACCCAATTCTTTGCTAACCATCTTTCTATCATCACCAGTGAAAATTCTCATTCTAATGATTTTTGACACCATACAATGATTTTTGTCTCCTTGAGTGAAGAAATCTACATCCAAGATGCAATTTATGTCAAAGACTGAGACAGAGAGGATCAACTTCACTGATGATCTGGTCAGCTTCTGCAAAGAAGTGCACCACATCTAACTAGCCATTCTCCTAACAGCTAATTGCCTATACATCTAGTTATGTGTGACTGTAACTGAAAGACTCTCTATAATTCCATCTAGTGAATCCCAGTAATATTATAACTCACTGGGCTTTTCTATAATAACACAGATAGAACCAAACATAGAAATTAAAAAATCCAGAGAACTGGGCAGCATTAGGGAATTAAAAACCAGCACCTTTCCAGCTAAAGGGAGGCAACAAAGAGAAAGGCATTGCTAGTTCGCAGATCTAATCACACACCCAATGGCTTTCCATTCACTGTCTATGTAATCCACAAGAAAGAGAAGCTTACACTTTTTTTTTAAATTACAGATTGTAGGTTTTGGTTCATTCCAATTGAGCAAAGTCAGTACTGTTACAGTTTAGCTAAAGAAAATACTAAGGACTTGGCTAAATGTCCTATAGCCATGTTTGTAGTGCTGATGTATGGTAGCACTTTAATCAATCACACTAATAGTCTAGCTTCTTCAGAAAGCTTGTTGACATTTAATACTAAAATAAAAAATACATTCAATTTTTATTAATACAGCAAGCCAAGTAAGTATTTACTGTATATATTTTCCACGGATTTAATTTAATATATGAGCTTAAGTAGGAAGCCCATAGGCCCCATTTCAGCCAGGCCTTTCTGATATTGTTTACTTTACTAAATGTAGCTACTTTGGGAAATGTATCTGCTTTGGGAATTAGTAATTAACCTCCAAAACAAAGGAAGTATTGGAGCTGGGAGACAATTCATGATATGATGTGTTGGAGAGACTTGTATGAAGGCATGAGAGTACTTTGGTAGGATTTTTTTAAATTTTGTTTTTCTAGAAAGCCAATCTTCCCCTCCTGCCCTGAGTGACTTTCAGTTTCCCTCTCATTTACACATATACTCTATAAAGTACAATATTGGTGGAGAAGATATTTAAAAAGCTCTTTGCATAAAAGAAGGTACTTGCAGCCAGTATGAGACGGTTCTCAAATGATGTGGCAGGCAAAGCAGAGAGGGTTGAAGTATTATGTGTTGTTGAACACAGTACTTAAGAGTACCTTGAAGTTTTCAAAAGTTTGGGTGATTGATTTTCAGATATTCTTCTAGTGCAGCTGAAGTACGTGGGAGCTGCATGTACTCTGTGCTTTTGAAAATCAGACCAGCAGCATCTAAAAATGATAACTCAAAAATATGACAAGAAGAGCAGAGAGTTTTCTTGAAAAACAGTTGGGAGCAGAACCCAACTTCTGCCTCTCAGTCCAGTGTCCTAGCACAACTCCATATGGTTTTCTCAGAGTAGCAACTAACATTTCTCTCTTTCTAAGTTTTCCCATCACCCAGAAAAGGTGTTTATGCAAGTCATGGGCATGAGCATGCTCCAAATCCAGTTACATTAATAATATAGCTGCACAATGCACAAATACTGTTTACATCACTAAAAGCCAATCATCTATATTGCATCTCATAAAAGAGAGGGAATCGATGATTTGCAAACAAGTATAATTCACATGGATACAATATGCCCAAAATACATCTCACTCTGTTTTAGAAACTGATAATGGAGTGATTCCTGCTAATTTCCTTGATTCTATATATGATAATATAGGGGAAGGTGTACACTTTTATATAGCTGGGTAGGCTCCTCTACATGTCCCATATGAGACTTGAACATTGCATTGCAATACACCTGGTCTTTGAGTCCCATATAAAAAAATCTGACTTAAGCCACATATAACTGAGTTTACATGTATGTATAAAAACATCTTCACATTTTTTTCTTGTTTGCTTTCACATTTAGAGTACGTCTACACTATAGAGGAAGATCGAAGCTGCTACTGTCAATCTTCCAGGGTTCGAATTAGCAGTCGAGTTAAGACAGCTAATTCGAACTGAGAAGGGCGCTCCTGTCAACGCCGGTAACCCTCATTTCATGAGGAGTAAGGGAAGGTGAAGGAAGAGAGCTCTTCCTTCAACTTCCTGCAGTGTAGACAGTGCCAAACGCTGAGTTAAGGTACTTTGACTTCAGATTTGCAATTAACGAAGCTAAGTTGCATATCTTATTTCGACTTTAGCACGCTGTGTAGACGTACCATTAGTGGCCTATTTCTACTCATCCTCTCTAAGGGCTGTAGTCTCACCCTCATTACAAAAACTGAGAGCAGGGAAAACCCCATCTAGAAACTTCATAGGTCTGATACTCCTGTCTTGTAGCTTGTATAGTCACCTGGGAAAAGTCAGCACAAAATGCAGCTTAATCAGAATTCACTCACCTACACTGCTTAGAGTGCTCTACACCATTTTGTACAGGGCTAATTGACTATGCAAAGTACCAAGCATTGGCAAATCAGGCCCATTGAGTTTCAAGGGATTTATGACAAAAGGTGAAGGCAGGGAGCAGAGTCCAATGTCATGCAGTCCAATCCCTGTGAATTTTCAGAACTTCTAGGTTACATGTTGACTCCTGGAATGGAGCCACTGGCCAGCCTTCACCTAAGACACACAGCTGCCATAGAAGCCCTGTTCCTGTTGAGTCCTCTGTCTGTGAAATATTTCTCTCCACATTTGACGTGGAGAAAGTGATGAGCAGAAGGCTATGCTGCTATAAGTAACACTGGCTTCTGCACTGGTATCATCCATGACTGCACTGTGAAACCCGGGGCCTCTTCAACTTTGTCTACTTTGTTTTGATCCTTCACATACACCCTACAATGAAGGGAAATGCAGGAATATAGGGCCTCCCATTTTGTCTGAGTAGGACCAAGGATCCTACATTCCCTCAATTAGGAGGCACAGGAGGATATAAACAAGTGAAATAGGGCACAACCTCTCCCTTAAATGCACGAAAAGGAGGACCTCCACAGCATACTCTCCTCCTCTGAAATTCCTAGTAGCCTTTAGAATCTCCTCAAGTGGACATAAGATTTTCTTAAAATTTCTCAACATTGCTACCACTTGTGCAGTTCATTTTTTACTAGGTCTTATTCAGACAAGACAACTTGGAAGCCAATAAGTGCATTGCTTGGATAAGGACTAATTAACAAAATGACTTTAAAATGAAAGACGGTTGTACATGCCTGTTGCCTGTAACCTGATATTTTTATTTTTTGTGGTATACAATTTCCTCATTCTTTTTCTCAGAATTGCTTAAGTGAGCGGAAATTTCTCAATGTGAGATATAATCATTCAGTCTTTACAGGAAGTTGCAATGGCTTAAATAAACTCAGTTACTTTGACACATTCTCCAGTACATGCACAACAATTTGGGCAAAAAGTTTACCGTGCTTCTAACAGATTTGGGACACAAACAGCTAAACACGCAGTTCACATCCACACTCTTAATAAGTGTTTAATAGTCAATCAGAGCTATCAGCTGAATCTGGTGCATGGATTAGATCCTGTAAAATAATGGGTATGTGGATATTTTGCTAAATACACAGCCACACCTAACTGTGTTGCTGTAGCCAGTTAAACAAGTCTTCTCTCCTCCTATAAATCCATGCAGTTAGATATCCCACAATACCTTTGTGTCTCTATATGTCTCACTATGTTTGCCTTTGTGGACTCTAATCATTCATGCACAGGCTATCCTAGTAGTCTTAGCTGGCTGTCACTGGAACATGCTTCTTTGGAACAAAAGTTGCAATAATTGATTTAGCTCATGTCAGTACTATACATGTACAGTTATGTACTGAAACAACTCATTAGAAATACATTAGGGAACTGATTTAGTAAAGTTGGTGCAAGTTTGAGTGTAGAGATGCCCTAAGAGAAATTACATTTTGGTTCATACATCATCAAAAGGTTTGTTAACTCATTTCTAATTGGAGAACCTTTTCTGTTATTTATATGAAAACCCATATAGCTTGACATACTGATGCCAGCTCAAATCTGCAGGGCTGGACATTAAAAAGCAAACTAATCCCACTCCCATCTTTTTCCTTTTAAACACAGCATGTTTGATATGGAAGTCACTGACACACAGAGAATATGGAAACCCACAAACTAACTTTTCAGAGTAGAACCACGCATTAAGATTCTGAGGCTAACATGAAGACACCCACAGCAATGTAACATTTAAAGTGACAGGAGGAGAGAACCAGTCTCTGTTATAAGTCTCCATTTTCATTTGTTCATAACTTCCTCGGAAATTCTCTTTTTGAGAAACTTTCCATGCTTGGTCTCTTCTAAAGAGTGATTTAAAAAAAAAATGTCAGCAATCTAGTGGAAACTATTTAACACAGACATAATTTATGAAAAGTGTGTGACTAACAGGTAAGAGAGGAAGTCGCTACATCGGTTTGATACAGATTATGCATGATAAAAAGTGCTCACATTAGAAAAGTGCTTTAATTTAGATGATAGTGCCCACATTAAAAAATAAGAGTTTTTAAGAGTCTCAATCACATAGTTCTATTTATTGTCAAAGGAAATACTTCAAGAAGCAGGGAAAAAGAAGATAAAAGATATATTTTAAAGTACATGGAGGAAATGATTATTAGTTTTTGTATGGAGGGAACTGTTAATATACACCAATGCATTAGCTATTGGCTTTAGCATACAAACAAGTATTTCTACTAACAAATTTCATTTTAAGTACAAAACGAAGGAATTTCACCAAAAATAATAATGAAAGCTCAGTTGTGGATATTGGTTTGCTACTAACAGCGGTCTCTTTCATTTTACAATGTTTAGAAAGAATGAAAACAATAAAAAAAGATAAATTAAAAAAAATGCCAGTTGTGAATTAAATTCAGACCGCAAGTTATTCCTAAAGGCTAATGAAGATAGAGGGCCTGATTCTCATTTACACTAAGGCCTCTTTGGACCACATGGTAATGTAAAGATGCTTTAAAATGGCAGTAAATTACACGTAATGCCCACTTTAAGAGCAGTTTACATTGCAGAGTGGTATAAAGCAGCTTTAATGTAAATGAGAATCAGACCCAGTATTTTTTATAGTAGAATATGAATCTAATCACCTTTGTAATATAAAGGTGTATTGATGAAAAGCATGTTTTGTATAAATACCAGAAAAACATTCATTAGAAGATAAAAAGGACAGTAATTAACATTTAGCTTTTAAGATAAATATGTACATTATTTACAATATTTAAAAATGTTTCAAAAGTTACAGTATCCAGGATTATGTGCCACCGAATAAATCACTCCCTTTTTATAGAAAATGCATTTAATATACAAATATATATATTTATATTGCAGTTATTTTTCCCTTCAGCCATCTGTTCAAGAATTAATAAACAAGGAAAGTAGGAGACATTATTCTTGTCATCCAGAATTCAGCTACAGTGTCCATACACTGAATAAAGTAAAAAATGTTGTACAGATATGTCAGCTGAAAACCCTAAGACTACTTTCCATGTTGAGACTATTTTGGAGCCTTTTACTGTGCTGCCCCACTAGTAAATTAGCTTAATGTATACGATACAGGTGAGAACTCAATGGTCCAGCACCCTTGAGAGCTGACCGATCCTGGATGAGAGAATTTGCCGACAATAGGAGGGTCCCCCTGGCTCCAGCCTCCCAGCCTGCTGCCCCTTCCTGCTCTTGTCTCCTTTGGCCTAGCCGTGCTGCTTCTTCTGGGCTGCTGTGGCCCTGGCCCAGCTTCCCTGCCCAGGCTTCTGCGGCCGCAGCCTCGGCTCTGCTGCTGGGCGGCAGGCAGCCCCAATCATGCTGCTGTCGCCACCGTGCATGCTGCTGCGGTCCTGCCGCTGCCCATGCTGACGTGGCCTGGGCCAGGCTTCCCCTCCTGGGCTGCCGGGGTCCCAGCCCCGCTACTGGGTGACAGACAGCCCCGATTGTGCTCTGCTGCTGCCTGGGCTGCAGTGACACTGCCACTGCCCAGGCTGCTGCGACTCAGTTGCTATCAAACTCGCTGTGCTGTGCTGGGCTCCCAGCTGTTGATCCTCCTGCTCCGGGGCTCTCTCATCCAGGAACATTCATGGTAATGCCAGATCATGGATGTTGCTAGATCAGAGAGTCCCGGATTTGCGTGGTGCAGCCTGTAGTCCTGTCTGCAAAGCACCTATACAGAATCAGTTTGACTCAGTGATGGTAATTGTCTGTACTATGTCAGATAAGTTTTCTGGATCTAGCTCTTCTTTGCCAGTATCAGAATTTTCTGATAAGATGTAACAGCCAGAGTCTCTTGGACAGTCATTTAACTGTGACTTGTTAAAGCTGGGATCAGGGCTTAAGGTCAGGGGCTGTTGCTCATTTTCATGTTCTTGTTCATCTGTAACAAATGAAAAAGAAAGTATTATGAATCACCTGTGAACAATAGTTAGGATGATTACAAGATTGCTCTTAGAGCACTGCAGAAACTGAATTGGCAAACTGCAGACCTATTAGAGCCATCCTAATGTCTGTTAGAAACTGAAATCTTGACTGATCTGATCATTATCACCACATGATTTTAACAATCACTGCAGCCCACTCAACATGAACATGATTCTGTAACATGTTGCTCACAGGTGGGTACTTGAACCCCAAAGACATCAAAAGGCCTGTGTACTGGTTCAAGGGTCTGCTTGTGCAGAATGCATTGTGACACTGGGGTTTATATAATGTCTGGCTCTTCCCTTTCTTCACTTTCAAAACCCTTTGAAAGACCTAATTATCATCATCTAACATTCTTCCCTCAACCTTCTGCGCTTGATGTGTAAATGTATTGTAGGTGCTGTACCTTTAGGCTATCAGCTCCATAAGGCAGAGATCAAATGTATCTATTTACAGTGCTAGATATGGTAACCATGCTGTACAATTACAAGATTTTCAAAAGCAGCAACATATCGGGCCACATTTGCCAAAAAGCTCAGTTCCTATTTTAGAACCAAAATGAAGTTGCCAGATTTTCAAAAGCAGTAACTATCTGATTTTTAAAGGTATTTAGTCCTTGCAGTGCTCAGCACTAGAAAGCCTAACAGGGTTAGGCATTTAAGTGTATGTCTACACTAGCCCCCTAGTTCGATCTAGGGAGGATAATGAGGGCGATCGAAATTGCAAATGAAGCGCGTGATTTAAATATCCCGTGCTTCATTAACATGTTCCCGGCCGGTCGCCATTTTAGAAATTGACTAGCCGAAGTAACTGCCCGGCGTCTGCAGCGGCAGTGAAACGGATTCGAATTAAAGCCTAAATCGAATTAGCTGTTAAACCTCATTCCAGGAGGAATAACAGCTAATTCGATTCAGGCTTTAATTCGAATCCTCACCGCCGTGTAGACGCCGGGCAGTTACTTCGGGCAAGTCAATTTCTAAAATGGCGACCGGCCGGGAACATGCTAATGAAGCACGGGATATTTAAATCCCTCACTTCATTTGCAATTTTGGTCGCCCTCATTAGCCTCCCTAGATTGAACTAGGGGGCTAGTGTAGACATACCCTAAGTCTCATTTTCAAAAGGGATTTAGGTACTTTGGATTTCAATGGGACTTAGGCACTGAGGACCCTAAATCTCAATGAAATCCAAAATCCCTTTTGAAAACAAGACTTAGCGTACATCTAGACATTTGTACCCTTAGGCTTTGCAATGCTGAGCACAGCAAGGTCTAAATATGTTTAAAAATCTAGACCTTAGCTTTTCAGTGAGAGCTGCTGGTGCTGAGCATTTCTGAAAATTTGGCCATAGATAAATAAAAGGGTGAGATTTTCAAAGACACAAAGGGCAGTTAGTCACTCAACTGCCAGTCATACTGTTGAAAATCTCCCACATTAAATAGACATAAATTTTGCTTTCAAAACATTTGTCAGCCAAAATATTAATCTACCAGGGAATGGAAAAAAGACATGCTGCCTCAACAGGAAGAGCTTAAACTGATCTCTCAATTATCTACAATCTAGTATCTCACTGAACATAGCAAAATGCCATGAATTTGATATATATTTGACACAGGATCACTGGTGGTTCATTACATTATCAGCAATTCATATCAGGCCTGACATACTCACTACACGTAACACATTGTTGCCACTCTGTATCTAAAAGGTGTTATGTAAAGTGTCATATATGAACTAGTAATATGCTAGTCTTGAAAATCATTGTATGTTGTATGCCTGGGGTTTGCACGAAAGATTATCAATACATGCTAGAACTGTGTTCTAAATCTAAACACATAGGTCAGGCAGGATTAAAATACATAAGAAATGTGGTTCTGCCTCCTTGACTGTCTCCGACTTAAATTAGGGAAGGTGATACCAAAATGAAATAAAAGCACATTTACATACAAGGCAAACAAAGTTATCAGGAGAACAAGTGGGGAAGAGGAATAGTCATCAGAAAGTTATTGTTCAATTTTATATGTAATGATCAGTTTTATTCTCAATTAATACTATATTTTTAATGATGACAGCTTTATAGTGAATATGAATCCTGTGTATTGGAAATAGAGTAAATTATGTACATTTATAGAATGGCCTTACATGGCATATGTCTACCAGGAGGCTAGGGATTCCGGTTATATTTATAGTGTGCACTGCTGGTACCCCAGGAAGAATTATGGCTTAAGAGGCAAACTGCTCCCTGAAAAAGGCAGGCATGCAAAAAGATTCATAGATAGTCATATCAAAATAAACAATTACAATATTTAATTCAAATGTGGAAATGGGACATTTTGGCATTGTTAGAACTTTTTTTCCTTTTCCTCCTTAATCAAAATTCTGGCTAAAATCAATCTGATTTCACAAAGCATTTCAGTTTCTAAAGAATTATGTATTCTAGCAAAATATGGTACCATCAAAGTTTCTCCACCAAGCTCCAATTGCAATCATTTATCCTGAAACCCTCTTGTATAAGATATCTTGTATAAGATATCTGCATTAAGATAATAAACTCTGCTGAAGTACAGATTATCTTTTAGAAAGCTATTCATTCTTGATTTAAAGATTTCAAATGATGGAGAATCTA
Organism: Rafetus swinhoei; assembly: GCA_019425775.1. NCBI lineage: Eukaryota > Metazoa > Chordata > Testudines > Trionychidae > Rafetus > Rafetus swinhoei. The sequence continues at coordinate 178,398,653 of CM033437.1, read as the reverse complement.
CCATTTCCCTATCTAAATTAAAGGTTAACTACCCTCAGGCTACGTCTACACTGCAGGCTTCTTGCGCAAGAACTGTTTTATGCAAGAGTTCTTGTGCAAAAGGTCTTCCACAAGAGTGCGTCCACACTGCCATGTGCTTTTGTAGAAGAGATGTGCTTTTGCGCAAGAGCGTCCATGGCAGCGTGGACGCTCTTTTGCGCAAGAAAGCTCTGATGGCCATTTTAGCCATAGGGCTTTCCTGCGCAAGAAACCCGTTGCCTGTCTACACTGCCTTCTTGTGGAAGAGCTCTTGCGCAAGAGGGATTATTTCTCATGGGGAGAGAAATAACTCTTGTGCAGGAAGCTCTGTTTTCTGATGCTTTACTGTAAATTTACTTGCGCAAGAACGCGCGTGCAGTGTAGACGCTCTGCAAGTTTTTGCGCAAGAACAGCTGTTCTTGCGCAAAAAGCCTGCAATGTAGACGTAGCCACCCTGTTTAGAAGGTGAACCTTTAGTCAGATTTGGTCGTGTCTGTAACTATTTCATTTTCTCCCCACCTTTCAAGAGTATGTTTTATCATACAATATTTCACCTCTTTTTGTAGGGAGAATTTTTGGTAACCTGCTGGACCAAGTTAATTTCTGAAGTAATTCCAGCAATTTAAAATGCAGTTATAACAGAATTATTATTATTACCATTACTATTAGTAGTAGAAGTAGTAGTAGTAGTATTTATTTATTTATTATTAGTTCACCACGATAATAGAGGATATATATGGGATGCCTAACTTAGCTTTTCTGTTAGCTCAGGCTACATTTCAACAAATGCCAGCAATAAACAAGTCTGCTTGGTCATAGTGTGCTTACACAATTCAGCAATTTATTGTATGAATCCTTCCTTAGAGGCTGAACTCAGAAGGTCTTCCTATTCCTCAGCTGTAATCCCGTGGTCAGTTTATGTCACTTGCAAGTGTTTTTATCAGCTTCTGTAGAATCATCTCTGACTTGTCAAGCAGTGACCTAAAAAGTGTTAATCCTGTTTTCAGTCTTAAGGTAAAAAAGGAAGCTTAGTCTTCTATCTTTTTTGTTTCTGTCTTTTCTTTTTTTTAAGTGAGTTTGAACAGAATTATTGGATGGATTTTTAAAATGCCACTTTTGGTTATTGTATGTGTTTGTTTCATTAAAAGATGACTGTTTAACTATGTTCATCTGAATAATATAATTTCTTGTGCACAAATGGATCTGTTGTGGGTTTTTTGCATTGTGTTATCACAATGACAAACACATTTGTACCAAAAATGGCAGAAGCTGAAACTTCTATAAGAGGAATTATATACATTTTTCTCTGATTTTTTATTTCTTGTGTGCTATAAATAGATGGGAATATTGGGTTAACTCTGTAACTTGCTAAAAAGCAGATTATTTGCATACACATTTTGGTAACAAAATCAATCTGTGACAAGTTAAAAACTAAGTTACTACAAAAGGCAGACTGAGACTCTGAATTGCACAGTGTCACCATTATATTATTATTGCTGGTCAGAAATTAGTATTTTCTGTGGAAAAAATTTACAATTTTTTCCCTTCAAATCTTTGGGGTGATGTTTTCTTGGGATTTTTTAAGCAAAAATTTGAAAACCAAAAGTGCTCCAGTGTTTATTGTCTGAAAAAATATATTGTTCTGTTTTTCACTGAAAAACCAAAATTTCAAACAAAACAAGTATTTTTTTCAGGAAAAAAAGACTAATTTTGGCAGTAAAAAAATCGATCAAACAATAAATACTAAAGCTGCCTCAATATAATATTGAGCATTATAAATATATATTAATTCAGTGTAAATGTCATGTTCTCCTACTTCACATTTAAAAGCTATACTTATTTTTAACTTTGACTTTTACACCTACTTGTTCTTAACTTCCTGGACACAGTCAAGCCCTTTATCATTAAAGGTAAGTTTGTACTGTTAATCTGGATGTCAGCCAAAGATACATTGCACAGGAAAAGGAATAGATAAAAATCAACTGCTGTTAAGTGTTGCAGATTCATCAGAACTCACTCTCTTATCAACAAGTAGAAGGCATGTTATTTTTCATATAGTAAATCACTTTCATATCAGATAAATAGCTTTCAGTCAGAGTTGTCTAAGATAAGGTCAGAGGAGCCCAAGTATATAGAATTTTGACACAAGTATTCCAATATAAACTTTTTTCCAAACTGCTTTTTCCTATGCCCCCTTCTCCATGAAAGTCACAGAAGTGCCGCACCCACTCTGCCCCATCTCCCATCAGAAAATGCGATAGTGGCAAGGCCCAGCTGCCTCTACCAGATCCTTGCCCTCCTAGATCGTCTATTCACCACCTCTTGATCTTGCAGGACTTTGAAGGTTTAAAATATGCAGGGCTATGGCCAGCCAGCTGGGACAATGGAGAAAGAGCTCACAGCAGTCCCTGGCAGCCAAGAAGTGGAGATGAGGGAAATATGCTACTGACAGAGCGGGATGGCTCTGCTCTTTCCCTTGCTCCCTTCCCTGACCAGTGGGGACTCTCCAGTGCTGCCCTGCCCTGGTTCAGACACCTGGCTGGCTCCAGCCCTGAACCCCATCATCTGCCTCCTGATAATCTCACTGCATCCCACAGTTTGAAAACCTATGTTTCAATACTATTTTAGACTATAAGATTAGACTACAAGTACTGAAGAAATATTAGTCCTTAGGTTTTTTACAATGAATGTATGATGCATATGTAATTTTTCTACTTGTTAATGATTGGGAATATTTACTACTGCTACTACTGCATGGACAGGACTAGTAAAAGGATACATCCCTTCAGAAAAGAGTTTATAATTTAAAACCCTCAGGAAAACAATTACATTTATGCTTTAGCAAAAATCCTATTGAATTCAGTGGCACTAAGATTTCAATCATGGCCACTTCTTTGTACAAGTGCTGAAGACATTCTGCAGCACTCCTGGTGGACTATCAGTAGTGGGGCTATTGAATTAATATCTGAGATTGAGAGAGTAAGGGCACATCTGCACAACAGGGCTAAAGTTGAATTAAGCTATGCAACTTGAGCTATGTCAATTGCATAGCTTAAGTCGAAATAGCTTAATTCAGCTTTTGGAGCTGTATACACATCAGGAAGTCAAAGGAAGAACACTCTTCCTTCGACTTCTCTTACGCCTCATAAAATGAGGGTTACAGGAGTCAGAGTAAGAGGTTCTCCAGCTCACCTTTATTTCAAAATAATCGCTTGCAGTGTAGACACACTCTTTGTTATTTCATAATAACGTCAGTTATTCCAAAATAACTCTGCTGTGTAGACATAGCCTGAATGAGAACAATGAAAAGAAAGAGGCTTTTCTGCCCCTGAAATTAGGAATCCAGCAGAGGAGACTGGGAGAAAAGGTGAAAAACATTGATACCTGAATGGAAGAAAGAGTAGTCCAGCTGCTGCACTTCCTCACTAGATACATGACCCATTTTATACTTCAGAAAAAAATCACTGTGGGACTGGCTCCCTGATGATGACAGAATGCTGCTTGCAATTGATGAGCCTTTGCCCAGTTGCCAGAATAATGGGAGAGTGGACCTTCTCTGAGCACTAATAAAAATAAAAGGTGTTCAAACCAAGATTGATCTTTCCATGGTATATGTGCAATCTGATGGACTTAAACAGGTGGTGCAATGTGTAAATTAAGCAGAATCTGGGTCCATATTTTGTCCAGCATGGTAAATGTTGACTACTGTCACAGCAATGATAATGCCATCGCCCTTGGCCATGATGCTTTGTCCCTGGCAATAAAGCAATTGCTATTGTGCGCGTGACTGAACATTTCTGCAGGCTCAAATAAGCAATTATCAATGTTGTGACTATTTGGTCCAAAACACCACAGTTTAATTGCACCAGTAGTTTTGACTAACCATTGAGAGACCCTGGCAAGATGAGAAATTAGGGATGATGAAGTTTCTATTCCCTAGGATATAACTGCTGTCAAATCTCTGGGGGTTTCCTATCTACAAGCTAATCCTGATAGGGTGCTCTCTGCCAAAGGTTCTAGTGTGTGGTGGAATGTTGTTTTCCTGACCGTTCTTTCTTATACGGAAAAGATATCCCCCATTTCCTCCCTCACATCAGCAACCTTATTAGGCGTGAGGGCAAATGCTATCATGGAGGGTCCCTGAAAGAAGCCTATTATGGGCAGTGAGCAAGAGCCTCATCTAAATCAATTGCATATGTGGTGTGAGGAATTTGCTGCTACTGCTACTTGCTTCTCCAGACATGTGAACTAAGCTATGGGCTTGTTTCTCAACTATATAAAGGCTCATTTAATGCCACTTTGGCAGTATAAAAAGGCTTAAAGTGGGTGAGAAATGGTCCCCAAGAACAGCTCCAGAGCATAGGGTCTTAGGTGTAATATTAGCAAATGCACTTTCCACTGGTCCTGCTCCCAGCCCCTGGCCAAGGGTGTAGATTGGGAGCATTGTCAAGGGCATGTTGAAATGCATTACAGAAGGGGTTCTCAAACTTTGTGATTCTGCGACCCCCCTCTAAGTTGCTCGCAACCCCCTTCTAAGTTGCTCGCGACCCCCCTCTAAGTTGCTCGTGACCTCCCAGGGAGTCGGGACCCACAGTTTGAGAAATGCGGCATTACAGTATTGCTGTTCTCTGCTACCCTGGAACCATAGAAGAAGAATGTAAGTTAGAGCTGTCCTGAGGTTGCTCTGATTTATACTAGAGGTCAGAGAAGGACCTGCATAGGGGGAAAAAACCCTGTAACTTAAATCTATGTTTTTAACGATCATCTGCTTCCATATCCAAGTGGAGTTTGAATATTATGAATAATATTGTTGTTGCATTTCAGGAAACCTTGCATTTCAACTTTGGATCATAACTTAGACCTCCATCAAGGATTCAGACAGAAGCTTCACTGGAACCCCACTACAGTGCAAAACTGTGGAACTGTTTCAATTTCCGTGGGAAAGGCAAACTTAGAACAGAAATATGCCATCAGTACTATTTCGCACAGTATAAAGAAAGCACATTATTTTTACCTAGATGCATGCTCGACTTTTATCTACTGTGCCTCCATCTAACTTCTATGGCCAGTAAACATTACCTTGTAGCAGAGGGTAATTATGCTGCCTACTTCTAAGCTCAGCAGAAAATCAATTTTAATTAAAATATCATTTATGCTGGACTGAGTCATGCCCATTTAAACATATATATTAACCTAGGAAAGTTCAGTTCAGATGCAGAGTTCATTTATAAAAATGGTGTCCAGCTTTTGCAACCCATTTTTCCCACTTGGTTTGACTGAAGCACAAGGAGGTCAATTGAGATGACCAAGGTCACATAGTGAATCAGACGCTCAGGTTGGACTTAACCCCAAGGTCGTCTTGGCTCCCCTTCTTTTGTTGTAACTACTTGATGGAATGGCCTATTTATATTCCTCTATGCAGTTGTATCAATTTTAGTTCTTAACATCTTTGTACTTTAGAGTGTCATGTCAAATTTTGCACATTACTTCTTTCCTCATCAATCCATTGACAAATTCTTCTGTGCTCTGGCAATCAGTTAAGGTCAGCTTCATCACCATGCTCCTAATTCAGGAGAGCATTTTCCTTGAATGTGTGCTTAAAGTTAAGCATACAAAAGTCCTATTAACACCTCTGGGACTTAATTAAGCACATGCTTAAATGGTCTCCTGAATTGAGGTTCATTCACTATTCTGCTTTTTGAGAATATCATTTGACTGAACTGAAAAACTTGTGTATTCAAAGCTGATGTGAACCATTTATTCATTTCACCCATGGATCTCATATTGCAACACATCATCAATAACCTTTAAACAAGGAGCACATTACAAGATTTATTATTTACAGAACAATTATAAGAGTTTCAGTTGTTCAACTTCAGCACAAATATCTTCAAGTATACTATTCCTCCTGAGGAACCATGGCATAAACCCATGCTGGCAAAGGATGCAGGGCTGGATTAAGAAAGGGGCTATAAGAGCTACAGCCCAGGGCCCCAGGCTAAGGGGGTCTGGCAAAAAGATTTCCTGTCCACCAAAAGTCCAAATCTTTTTGTGACGCTCCCATAGCCTGGGGTGCTGGACTGCAGGCACTAAAGCCCTTGCATGTTGTCTGGCCCTACCTGGCCATGGGGAGGGGCTGCATGCTGTCATCCCCCACACTTGGTCACTGCAAGCACCGGGGGAAGCTCCATCCCATGCTTATCTGCAGGCTCTGCCCCTGCAACTAGCTGGGAATCCCAAAGTGGTTCTACTCCAGGGAAGCGCCCTGCACCACAATTCTCCGCCCCAGACCTGAGCCTCATCCCACTTTTAAGTCCCTCCCAGACCCTGAACCCCAACCCTCTGCTCCAGCCCTGAGCCCCAGCCCACACCCTAACTCCCACCCAGACCCCAAACTTCAACCTCTTGCCCTGAGCCCCCTCCTGCACTACAAACCCATGTCCCTAGAGCCCTATCCTGCACCCAAACTCCTCATCCCAGCTCCACCCCAGAGCCAGAATCCCTAGTCAGATCCCTCTCCCCAACAACACTCCTCCACCTCAACCCACAGCATCCTCCCACACTTTGAACCCCTCATTTTTGCCCCACCTGGAGCCTAGGGATCTTACAAAATCTAATAGGCCCAGGCCCCCAGAAGAGTTAACCCAGCCCTGCATGGATAATAAGGATTAATTAGTCAAGATTTAATGTAAAGAATATGAAAAGGCTATGCCAGGTTAAGAACATTTTCCCCTGATCCTTGCACTTTTGTTGGCCTGGGAATATAAAGAACATCAAGTGCTTAAAAGCAGTGGGAGAAAGACACTAACTGATGTCTGCCTGTTAAAGAGTTTAGATGGTTATGGCTTCCTGTAATGCTTGAGTATTAAAACCAGTAAACCATAACAGCATCATACTGGAACAGTATTTCAGGACTGCAGAAGCCTGTTAAAATTACTCATAATTTGCACCAATAGGAAAATCTTTGTAAAACTATAGCTTGAGCATTTTCTGTCCCTGTTTTGTTTAATTGTTGATGTGGAACATGTAGAATAAAATATACAGAATGTGCAGCATGGTCAGTTAGCAGCCTACATGCATATGGATTCATATGCACAGTGCAAAGGCAAGCCAAGGGAGGAGGGCTCCACCCAAAATACAGAGTAAACAATGGGGATAGTTCTCTCTTCTTTCCTTCCAGGCTTGCTCCTCTTCATCCTCACGTCAATCATTGTATCTACTATACTGGCAAGGCCCCTCCCCTGCATTCAGCTGAAAACATCTACAGGACAACAAATGACTTTTCTGATGTGTATCTGTCACCTGATCCATAGATAACCATGAGGACAGAGAAAGCCAGTTGAACTACCTCTCTTGGCATGGAGTCTCTCTTCTTTCCATCTTGGAGGAGGAGACATAGTAATGGACAGAGAGAGATCCAAACAGACCCAAATATGGTCTCAGAATAAGGGGTCTTAAAAGATCCAGACAGAAAACTGGGGCAGGGAGAGTGCTGAGCCAGCCAGAGGAAGTCTTTGAACTCAGAGAGGCAGAATATGTATAAGATAGGGGTTCCCACTTGAGGTAAATCTCCGAATAACAGAGCTTTATGTGTTCGATGTGTGGCCAGGTGCAGAAGAATGACTGAGTGGTGGAGAGAAATCCACTCCATCTAAGTTATTAGCCAGACTGGGGGGTTGTAGATGAGCTACTGCTCTTGATGAGCTGTAAGCTTGCACTCCTAAGAAATCCTTAAAATGTTTATCAGAGACTTTGCATTCCCAAGTCCCAATTTTTTCTTCCAGAGGATCCTCAATTTAGAGTGCATATCTGCCAAAGTAGTTGCTCAAGAAGGCTCAAAACTCTACTTAGGCCTGGTCTGGATGAATATCCAAGTATGTAACTATTTATAGGAATTTATCTGAACTATTTTGCATTAGAAATCAGGCTGGAAATATCACAACAAATGCATGTGTTGTGGTACTCCCAAGTCCAGTGAAAGGAGCAAGTGAAAATAAGGATAAAAAAGGAAAGCAAAACACACACATGGGGAAAGCTAAAAACAACTTGAACCTCAAACAAGATCCAGTTCAATTTAATTTTGAACTAAGGGTACGGATCTACTATTGTTTTATGCAAACAATTGTTTGCTGACCTGTACTACAAACTCTAGCAAATTTCAAGGCTGTTACCAGAAGTGAAACTGGAAGAACAGTGCATGGAAAGGAGAAGAAGTTGAAGATCTTCCTCGGCAGGAAATCACTTCTAATGCCAAAAATGTTTTAATTAATTTCTAGGAAGTAAGTCTGGATCATGGGAAATCTAATTTGAATTTCTTGGTTAGTCACAGAGCTCCTGGGTGTCACTTATCCACTTTGTGCCTCAACCTTATCTGTAAAACAGGGATGATAGCGCTGGTCTATCTCACAAATATGTTGAAGATTAGGAGGGCATTCATATATTTCTGGGAGAGGGGTAAAACAGTATCTAAGTTAATTTTTCTGGAATTTCTCCTATTTGAGGAAAAAGTCTAATATATGGACATTTGCTGAAGTCAACATTATTTTAAATATGTTTGTGTCTCCAATTAAAATGAGACCATAACATCGAATGCAAATTTACACACTTACTTTCATAGTCCTGGAGATTTTCAACTGCAGACAGTAATCTTGACCTGTCTTCTGGGTTTGTAATATTTAGTTCAATCAAATGGCTCTCTTGTAGGTCCTTTAAATCCTCCAAAGTCTCATAGCCATTTAGCAAGAGGGTAGATGAGTATTCCTACAAAAGGTAAAGCAAACAATTCCTTTAGTAAGCAGTCATCAGGTTCAGTTAGAGACACAATCACAATTTCTCTCTTTCATTTTTGGTGGAAATGGGGAGAAAAGTCATCATGACTCCTGGAGCACTGAGACTGCCTCTGGGCTTGTATTAAAGAGAGCTGCCAAGTTACTGTTCCCTTCCTCATTCTGCCCATAATGTGAACCATCCTGCAACATATCTCAGTGTACCTCAGACACACTAACACTTCACATTCAGACTGGATTTATCTAATTGAACTGTAACATTGTCTAATCTATTACTATCCAAACTGCTGACAGCAGGCCAGACTCCCAGCTTGTGTAAATCAGAGTATCTTCATTGAATCTGATTTATAGCATATGAGGATCTGGCCCAGTGTTTGTAACACTCCCATATTAATTTGAGAAACATGAGAAGAGTTTCATAAAAGACTTTGTATTGTATTCCTGTTGGAAACAAAAAGTTTTCTATTTTCATCATGGACTGTTGGGAACTGTAAAACATATCCATAATGACAGGCATCCTTTAGTGTCTACTGCATGAGATAAGCCATTCAAAAGGCCACACAATGAAATTAAGTGCATTATTGTCCTTTATATTTTCTAATTAGTTATTGTTAAATTAAAGTTGGATTGCCTGGAGGGATAACACTGATACAGAACTCAGAATATGATTCATTTATAGGCCAGGGGAAAAATAAAAGCAAGAATAGAATAACTATGCAGACGACTCCAAGGTTGTGTCTAGACTACAAAGTTCTTTCAGAAAAAGATACGCAAAAAATGTGCGTATCTTTTCCCACTTTTCTTCCGAAAGTGATTTTTCTGACAATTGGCTCGTCTACACTGGGCCAAATGTTGGAAAAAAGCCTCTTTCAGATATCCCTTCTTCCTCATAGAATGAGGTGTACAGGGATGCCGAAAAAACGCATCTGCTTTTCCGAAATTTTTTCTGAAAAGCAAATGCATTCCTTGGATGTGGCAGAGCTTTTCCGGGTATCCCGGAAAAACTCTGCAGTCTAGACGTACCCTCTGAGAGAGTTTATATTGTTTATTAGAGATGGAATAAACCAAACCCCTTCATTCTAATACTGCCAAAATTTCAGTACCTGGACCAAACAAGAGAAACCAAAACCCCAGATTCATTCATCCCTAAACTTTGTAAATGTCTGATCTTTGTAGCTTGGTCTCTTCTGTAGTTTAATGTAACATACTTTCTGAACATATTTTGTCTTTCTTTTATAACAGAAAATGGAGTATAGATAGGGCTGAAACAAGGAGCTTCTGGTGTACTACTCACTGCTGTCTCAGGCTGTGACCTTGGGTTATTCACAACCTCTCTGCCTCTCCAGTTACTGATTTGTAAAATGAAGCTCAGCGGCCAAATTCAAGTCACGTGATACATTTGCCCAATAATATTTAGATTACTAACATGCAGTGGGAAATTTTGAAGATTAATTAAGGTTTGTAAACTGCTTTGAAACTGCAGTGTTGTATACATGCTATCATTTTTATTATTTTATGTCTGTCACAATATTTATTCCATTGATAAAACAGTCAAAGCAGCAGCATTCAGATTTTATGTATCCAGAAAAAATTTTTAGTCCAACTTTTTCCAGTCATAAAGAAGATGAAGTATTAGTCTGTTATAAACCAAAAGTATGAACACAAAGGGATTCTTTTTCACTAATGTACTTTTATAGGCTTGGAAATTTAGCAGCAAAAAGATAGCGTAGACAGCAAGCCTACAGCACATAGCGTTACTTCCTTGTAAATTCAAGCAGGCTGGCTATTTTGTTTTTACTGGTACTAGCCAGAGAGATCATGCAGGGAACAACGTAGATGGCCTTAGGACGAAAGTACTGTTATTCCTGGTGCCTGCAACTGTGTGTGTGTGTGTATGCGTGTAGCTCCAGAGAGAAGTGATTCATTCCCACACAAACACCAGTGCAATATCATTATTGTTGTTTATGATCTATAGTGCGGTAATACATAGAGACCCAATTAGAAATCAGGTTCTATGGGGCTAGGCACACTATATGCCTGTACAAAAAAAAGATTGCCTCTTTCCCAAGGACCTTACCAACTAAGAAAAAGGCATAGTAAATGAAGGATTACTGCATTCTCTTGTCTCATTTTGGCTATGTCTAGACTGCAGGCTTCTTTGGAAAGAACCTTTTATCGGAAGAGATCTTCTGAAAAAACTTCTTCCAGAAGAGAGCGTCCACACACAAAAGCGCATCGAAAAAGCGATCTGCTTTTTCGAAAGATAGCGTCCGTTCAGTATGGTCGCTATCTCGCATGTAAGCTGTGATTACTGTGGATGGAGTGGCCACCAGGGCACCAGTGCTTTTTCCTCTTTCCTCTTCTTTCGAAAGAACTCCCTCTTCCCCATCCACACACGCCTTTTTTCTGAAAGAGCTCTTTCGGAAAAAGGCTTCTTCCTCGTAGAAAGAGGATTACCAACGCCAGCAAAAACCCTCTGTTCTTCTGATTTACTTTCGGAAGAACGCGATTGCAGGGTGGACGTAACTCAGGTTTTGTTCGAAAAATGGCTGTTTTCCGACAAAACTCTGTAGTGTAGACATACCCTTTGCCAACCACCATCCTCACCTCCACATACACACAGGTTAGAAAATGGTAGGAAGTAGCATCTTCTGGGCTATTAATATTTCCTGAACTGCTGGAATTTGCCATTTTGGACTTGGCTCTATTGAAAAAATAAGAGCAAGCGCACTGAAACAACACATTCCACACACAACTAGGAGTGTGTTTGCTGACCTGAAGATGGACCCGCTCCAAAAGTTCCTGCAGAGATTTAGGCTTGGCCCTTTTGCTCCTTCTGTGTGCCTTTATCTTCCTGGGTATGAGTTCCTCTTCCAAAATAATATCGACGTAAATGAATTTGAAGTACCCCACCTTGTTATTCAGCATGCCTGTCCACATACCCATGGGGGTTTTGCAGATGATGTCTATAATGTCTCCTTTCTAGAGGGGAAAAAAGGTATATCAAATCAGAGGGAGACTGTTAGTGATATGTGACCTGTTACCTCAATGAAGCAAGAACAAAATAACTACCCAGATGACATTGAACAGAAGCAACTTTAATGCTCTGGAGTGAAGTAACTCTCTTTGCACAAGCTGGGAATACTTCTTGCTGTTACAAAATTCCAGAAAACAGTTGCAGAGTAATGTGTGGTAAGATGGACCCTGGCTCTGTGAACTCCTGTTGAGAAGTAGAGGGCAGAAAGTAGATCTTTTTTCTGCTTGTATGGACAATACAATGCAACCTGTCGATCCCCACATATGGGATGAGACTTCATAAAATTTAGCCTTAAAATAAACATTTACCATCATGTTTCAAATAGTGTCATACAAAGCATATGCAGCAAATCTCCAAACCCATGTGGTTTGAGATTTTGTTGTAAACTTGAAATCGAGACCCAGTTTATTAAAATGTTTTTTATAAACTCTGCAAAACTTGAATACATTTCAGCCAAAGCCAATCATGCAAAGTTTAGGGTTTCACCAGGTTTTGAGTTTGTTTGACCATTAAACTCTGAGGTATGAAGCCATATGAAATGAAAGTTAAGGAAATGTTTGCACACAGTCCCATGAAGTGAAGACACCATGTTTTTTGAAAGGTCTAATATATATATATATAGGGGAGGCATTCAAGAGATTTGAATCTGACTAATTTATGTTCAGCCTGGGGTTCAAAGCCAAGTCAGAGCTAAGGCTTGAGCTTTGATTGAACAGTGCTGAAAATTTATGTACTGTACTCACAAGTTTCCAGCCCTAAGCAGCAGACAGCTCATAACTCTAAAACAAGCTGCCTTAATAGTGAGAAATTTACATGACCTCATAGTTATGCCATTTGGTTCCCAATTAGCTGAGGTGCTTTGGGAACTGATAGAATAACTGGTGGTAAAAACAATCACTGAACAAAAGCAGAGACTGAGAATATACAGTAGCGTAAAAAGTAAACAGGGAAGAACTTTGTCATGTAGTGCTTTAAAGCTGATGGTACAAAGCTTGTATTGGATGCGGGTGAGAAGGAGGAGTCAGCAGAATGGCTTACATGGGCTAACAATCAAAGTAACAATCAAGAAATATGATTTTGGCACGAGTGTTTTAAATGGACTCAAGAGAAACAAGGTTGCAGTAGTCAAGGTCAGAGGAGGGGGTTGCAGCAGTCAAGATGTTGAGGGTCTGGGTGAGAATTTTGGCAAATCTGCTCAAAAAGGAGAAGGTGCCTCTTGGAGATGGTAAAAGGAAAAAGAATCAACATTTGGATACCATCTGGATGAGAGGGCAAACTCAAAAATGAGGCCTGGATTATAGATTGGAGCAACTGGGAAGATGGTGGCACTGGGAACACTGACTGAGAATATGGAGAGAAGGGAGGCTTTGGAAGAGATGATATGTGGACAGCATCTTCTCAAGGAAAGGTTGGGCTCCCTGTAATGCTATTGTGTTGGGCTGCCCACCTCAGTGAGAAAGCTCATAGTGCAACTTTCTCCACCTTCACTTGCCCCAGACATCTTTGCCAGGCCCTCTGGATTAGGGAAATGCAATGTGGAATATTTTTATCACTTGAGTATGTGCTTACGAAGAGGTTTAAGGGAACAGTGGATGGAGGTGTCCTGTGTAGGAGGACTGAGTCTGTGAAATATACCAGCTAACCCTGAAAAGCCAGAGTCATCCTGATTTCCCAGGATCACCACCGAGCTCTCTGTCAGTCGAAAGTAGCACCCATTCCCACTGAATGGGGCTAGAGTATGAAGAGTATACCACGCATTGACATTTCAACTGGATTTTGGTAGGATGGCGTCCCCTAACTCAGAGACCCTGCAACACTAGGTTTGACAGCTCAGTATGAACTGACCCTATACAAAGGTTTTGCTAAAATGACTGTGTCTGTTTTAAAGAGCTATATACCCAAACAAATCAGAAATGAATGAACAAACTTCTTCCATAACAAATGTCTCACCTTGATTTTGAGAGAGTCCGTATCATAAGGACTCGGTGTGAAGTCGGTGTGTACTTTGGCTCGTCCACAGAAGGGTCCAGTGTAAGGGACTTCATCCTCAAGTCTAAAACTGTCCCTGTTGCTGGTTCCCTCTGAACAGCTAGTCACTCCACCTAATAGAGATGAGAATAAAGATTTAAATCCCCTTCCTTGAACTACTAGCTATTCAATTCTGTATAGAAACAGAGAGGCTAATATGTAAAGCACAGAATTAAAAGACTGTACTCTAGACACTTTGCACACATTTCCAAGAAAAATCTATTTAATAATCAAACCTACTATGAAAGGCTAAATAAAATAAGTTGGAGATCTTTATTTATTCTGTGCAATAATCCTTTATGATCCCGATGCTGCTAATAGACTGCTCATTTTATTTAGAAGGTTGCTGAAATATTACCTCTGCAGGTTAATAATGTGTACTTTAAAACTGAAATCTAGGGAAGTATATCTGCTGAACCTGTCCTGTTTATTCAGAGAAACTGAAGCAAATGCTGCAGAAGCTACTTTATTTCATTATACTATAAACTAGCACCTGCATTATGAAGGAAATTTTAATATTATCAACATTTCTACCTGTCATATTATCCAGGTTGAATAATAAAACATCAGTAGAGTAAGTCAAGCAATATGCATCCAAGTATGTTTTGTAGATTAAAGTAGCAGTGCAGTGGAAGTAAACTCCCCATTTAGATTGCACAAACAGCATCAGAAAATGACCATAACAATTATTGGAATTGATGTGAATTATTGTTCATGTACCCCACTTCAACTTAGGGCCACACTAAGTACAAATGGCCTTTGCCTACAGAACCCACTCACATCATATTATATATGCAACGACACCAATGCAACATCACATGTAGAGGCCGGTGCCCTTGGGTAGCAGTTTGCCTACTATATGGCATCAGATAATTGCATGCAGAAGGCAGCCAGACAGGAATCCCACTTCCTATTGGACAATCACATGCCTCCCTAAACCTCTAGTTTATGCTACCTGGTGGGGGAAATAGCAGGTTTTTGGTGAGTTGGGAAGGAGGCAGACCTCGATCCTCTAATGTTTTTGTGTTGGTGGGGATCTCCCACCACCTCCAGAGGAGCAGAATCACACTGGCTACCCCCTTTTGGCTATCTGTAGAGTAGGGTCACTGGGTTCCCAGACTCTATAAGAGAAGGCTCTTATGTGGGAGACCCTGCAATCACTATTTCACAGGTGATGGGGCCATGGCAGCAACAGGCCTAGGGCCAGCTGTGACATTTAAGGCTGTTGTGTCCATTGGCAGGATGTCAGGCTTGTTGAAACGTTCAAGTTTAATTATTGTGGAGTTACATTTTGGTTCTAATTACTAAAATGGGCAAAGTCTGATTCACAGATTAGAAAGCCGCAAGGAACCACTGTAGCATGACCACCTGTATAACATAAGGCCATATGACTTCCTTGTTTTAACTCCTGTTTGAACTAGAGCAGATCTGTTAGAAAAAAAAACATCCTGCCCTGATTTTAAAATTGCCAGTGAAGAACCCAGTACAAGTCTTGTCAAATTGTTCCAATGGTTAATTACCCTCAAGGTTAAATAACCGCACACTACTTCCAGTCTGAATTAGTCTAGCTTCAACTTCCGGCCATTTGATCTTGTTGTACCTTGGTCTGCTAGACTGAAGAGCCTTGTGTTATCAAATTTCTGTTCTTTGGCACCAACAGCTCAAGGCGTATTCGATAATAAAGAAAATACTGGATAAGACTAGGATTGTTTGTACTCACTAGATGAGCTCTGGCCACTGTTCAAACTATAGAGACTGTCCATGGAGTCACTGGATTTTAGGCAGACTTTTTCTGTGTGTGTTCCATCCCCAGGGTCACTGTGAGAGTAGGAATCTTCTTTTCCTTCTTCATTCTTCAGCAATAAAAAAATCAGTGGTTAGATGCAGTGAAATATATTTTACATGCATAGCTGACACACAATATCTTGTGCACATTTACTTTGCCACCTACAATGGTTTTTAAAGAATTAGGATTACACTTGAAGTTTAAGGAAGTTTCTTTTACTAGCAATCATTCAAGGGAGGAAGCACATTTCAGGGTTATACCATGGGGTTGAAAATCAGGAATTCTGGGTTCAGTTCCCAGCTCCACAGCTTACTTAACCTGCAATCATTGGCAAGTCACTTATCCTCTCTGTGCCTCAATTTCCTAGTGACTACACTACAAAAAAGGACAGTTGGATAAATTCATCTCTGGTCCCCACAGAATTACTACAATAGTGAATTAACAGAACAACATTTATATCCATGTGAGGCTTGCCAAGGGGAAATCCTATGTAGCCAGACAAGAGACATTCTAGCTGCTTTACCTTATCAGAGATGGGGCAGGAATCTATCCCAAAGTTTTTCACCTGTCATGTATTTCAAGTTATTTTTGCTAATTTTAGACATTAATAAGGAAAATACAAAATCATCTGAGGCCATATTTAAAAAGGCTGCCTCTTCCATATAGTCAGGAAGGGAACCATTAGCTGCAACTTCTTGATCTTCTGAGGATCTTTCCCAGACCCCAGACTCTAGTGGCCTACAGCAGCTAGAACCAAAGTCAGGGGTTTCCAGAGCCAATCTTCCAGATGGGAATGTGGAAGATCATCTATCACACTCCCCGAGTTGTCAGCTCAAGTCTCATAATAAAAATTCTGCTTTAACAAGATTAACATAGGACTATTTCCCTCACAAAATCATCTAAGGCCCGAGTCCTGGACCTTGGAGGTTATATTTTTAAATGCTACCTCTTAAAGTATAGCTTACAGAGTTTGCAAAGATTAGAAAGTATGACCCATGCTCCAATCACCGCTGAATTTAAAGTAGATGTAATATAGCTAAATGGACCAGTGATGATTTCCAAAGGAAGCTGGTTCTTTATAGTATTGCATCACAGTGTCAATATAGCATGACATGTTGAAGTAACCAGGATGTCATATGCTATCTGGAATGTTGTTTCAAACTAAGGAAAATGTTAAACATATGTTATGGGGTTCATAGAATGGAGCAAAGATAATAGCATATTTGTGGTGTATGCCTAGGGCCTCTGCTGTAGGACTAATTTCTAGAAACTCACTTCCTCTTTTCATGCTGATGCATATAACACACATCACAGCATTTAAAAGTTATTGGTTTCCAGATGGGAGAATGCTAGTTTCATCATTCTATTGCACACTGCACTAGTTAATGAGTGGAGAAGAATTGAATGATATTAGTTACAGGAGAAAATAAGACTATATGGTACACATGTTGTCTCTCTCTTTTATATGAAGAATTAATTTAATTACACAGAAGTAAATCTGGCACTCCTGTTTATCCTTTCTGGTTACACAGAAACAACTAATCACATAATGAAAATGAAACTCAAATATAAAAGTAGTAAAAGGAAAAACATTTCAATGCACAGTATGTGATTAAAATGTTGAACTTATTATTGCAAGATATTAAGGGAAAAGGTTTAGTTTCAAAAAAAGATTATACATTCATTTTCATATACAATAAGAATATCTGCACTTAAATTAGATAAGATTAAAAAAGTATTAGGGATATAAACCCTTATGCTTTAGGACAGGAATTAGGAAGAATTCCTAAATGCAGGTTATTCTATAAATGTCCACTGAAAATTCTTCTGAAGCACCTAATATTGGCTTTGGTCAGAGACAGGATATGAGACTAAATGGACCACTGATTTGCTCATATTCATTTGTCCATTCCTCTCTCCCTGTGATTTCTGCCTGCCTAATGGTAATTCCTTTGTACCTTATTTAGGACCAGTGTTTTGGATGTACAGTTAGCAGGAAGTGTTTAAGGAGATTTATTCTCAGTTGCATGGCCATATGCATGGACAGATGCATACACAGTCTTTTTACCATTGGCATAGCAAAAAATCTCCCCATTCCCAATGGTATAAAGCTCTCATCTCTGTGCTAGGCCCCAGTTGTGTGAAATTGTGTGTGCACACATGTATGAGAGAGAATATGTGCATACAGGAGATAGCAAAAGAACTAATAAATAATTGTGTTTACTATTTTTATTCAATATGCATCACTAAGTTATATACCTGAATTCTTTTATATCATGGCTAGTTTGTAATACACTATCAAAAACAACAAAACAAGCACCAAATTTCTAACATAATTGATTGTACAAATCAAAAGATTTTTTAACCATATTTACCATATCCTCAGAGAATGCCTTGATGTACTTTTTACCCATCTTTTTCTTCATGGTTAGAGAAATGGCCCGCATCTTCTTTCCTAAACTTCCTCCATTACCTGCCATTTTATTTTGTCCTGGATCTCCAATGTCACTTACAGTCTCCACTTCACATATCTAATTTGAAATAATAATAAAAAACAAAATAATTATTACTCATGAAAATAAACCCCGATACAATGGAATGAGAGACTACAGAGAGATAATTTTGGATTCAGATAAGGTGGATGCAAGTTATTATTAGCAGTTCTTCTAGCTTTAGATCTGTCTAGCTTTAAATATGTACATAACAGGCTTGCACTTCTCTTAAGTACTCACAAATGGGAGATAGAAAATGCTGTACAAATTGATGCTCACCTTATTTACGGTGTCTGATCCAAATGAGAGTGCTGGAAATTTACCAAACACACTTGAAGACAGAAAGACACATCTCCAGGCTACTAGCATAAGACCATTACTGTGGAAGCATCCCTTTGAAGTGTAGGATATTAAGGGTTTGATTGTGCAAGCCTTACTCTTGTTGCTCAGCATTGTCACGCAAGTAGTTCCCATTGATTTCAACAGGCTCACGCACATGAGCAAATGCTCGTCAATTCAAGTTTTACACAACTGAACCCTAGTATTTTCCACAGGGAGAGGGAGTAACCAAAGTAAATTCTTGCGACATACAAACCTCATCTGAATCATCTGCTTTGGATACTGAATGGTGTCTAAAACGGTCAAAGCTTCCAAAACTGCTTGTGCGCTAGAAGACAAAAATAAACAAACAAAACTGAACTCCTTGACAATATTCTTTTCCATTATTCAGACAAATATACATTTTACCTCTTATGTTAAAGACCCTTTGCTTACAACTGGAAGATAACACACTATTTTCAAATAGAGCCAGAGACAGCGATAGAGGTGCCTATAGGGATTAGGGACAAAGTGTGAATGTATATCTGGAGATGAAGCAATCTGAATCAAAGACATTGTTAACGCTTAACGCATGGGTATGATTATATGAGCTCACCAGTTTCACAGCCGTAGTTTACGCTGACTTATGTGAGTTCTCCTCACGTACACTGGGGTAAGGGAGATCATAATCAGGCCATTTACATTTAGTATTAAGCAACAGAGGATGCCAATTCTATTACTGTGGCTGTTCAATTCACTTTATACCATTTATCCTTCCTACCGGGAGCCAGAGCTGAAAACTGTTTAAGGCTCTCTAGTTTGGGCTAGATTCAGTTCCCACTGGAGACCATGGGAAGCCTCTCACAGACTGCAGTTGGAATTGGATTGGCCCTTACGAGAGCATTCTGAATAAAAAACCTGAAGCTTATTTCTGTGTGGGAACCTTATGAAACCAAGCCAAACAAACAGAGTATTCAGTAAGTGCCACGTTTTTCAAAAAAATAGCTTCTAATTTAGGCACCCAGTTTTTAAACACACACGGACTCACTTCCCTCCTCAAGGGAGCTGGTTGCAGCTCTCTAATCCTTGGCATTGCAGCTGGCAGGGAGGCTCTCTGATTTGTACCACTGGCACAATGGTGGAGAACTGAGTTTTGATGTGCTCTGTCTCCATCATGCTCCCTTATCGCTGCCACATGTATCCTGTGCTGAGGATGAGGCTGACGCAAAGTTAGCATTGAAGACTATGTCAGCTTTACAGCAGTTGGGAGTTCTCCACAAGAGAACTAGCTTCTGTGCATTTCCAGGGAGAACCCCTTCACTTTGATTTGCCTTGGAGTGGCCAAAGGGAACCAAGCACACAGGATAACTTGATTCAGTAGCTATCTCATATTTATCATCCAAAAATTGGAACACCCAAGTTAGAAGTGCCTTTTGAAAATCTGAACCCAGTAAACTAATTGCCAGAGTTTCTAGACTTGTAATAGTATCTTTAAAGTGATCAATTTTGGTTTTTCACAGTTATTCAAAGCTAAGTCAAGAACTGTTTCCTTCTAATTTCTTGCTTGTTTTATATTTAAATTTTGTGTGCTCATCTCAGTACATATCTGGGTATCCAAAACCTTCTATTTGCATAATTTGGAAGGAAAGTGCACTAAACTTAATAGTAAATATCAGACTGCACATTTTGGAATTCTGCTCCAACTACATATATAAAACTTCTGGGTTAAAGAATTGCTCATATTCATTTGTCCATTCCTCTCTCCCTGTGATTTCTGCCTGCCTAATAGATTGCTTGTTCCTACTTTTTCTTTCAGTCTGCTGATACCTATCACACTTGTGTCCTATCAAGAATAACAGGTCCACTGACTTCTCTCTAGCTCTTTTAATCTTAAAATGACTTCAGAGAAGGTTTTATCAGGTATGATGTCTGAGGCTTGTTTACCAGCTTACTAAAATCTCATGCGTTTCCAAGATCTCTCCATCAGATATACCTCTGAATAGATTGAGGTTTTGAGGAGGAAGCTTCAGAAATGATTGAGGTTTCAATAGACCATCCACTGAGTGATGTGTAAGTAAAAAGAAGGGCAACTAAGGCACTGGGCTGGAATTCAGAAACCCTATGTTAAATACTTAAGTCTGTCACAAACTCCCTCTGTCACCTTAGGCATATGTGGTATATATATAAAAAATGTTCTACATTGGTATAGCTCAACTTACATGAAGTTAATAGGAAAACTCAATTATTTCAGTAGAAGCAGAATTATTCTAAAATGAAGCACTTTAGAAAATATCATCTTTCTTCTCTTCATGCCACAGTTCTTGATTTATAAAATGGGGATAATGTTACTATGAAGATAAATTTGTATGTGTGTAAAGTACTTATATACTATAGTGGTGGGTGCCCTAAGAGAAACATACAGCTAGAGTTAGTTTATCTGTCTATGTTCTTAATACATAAATGGTCATGATATACCATGGTCATGACACCATTCATGTCCTTTCATCAAGTGTTCTTAATAGCAGGGCATCTGAAGCTCTTATTACATTCAACTCTGTAGGAGTTGAGATCTGAGTAACAATTTAATCTTATGGTAATTTTCTGAGTGATGATACAGATCTGTGCCTTTTTCTATCCATAATTACTAAGCTGAAGTTTACTGCTCTGTATCGGTACAGCTACACAGCAGCGTTATTTCGGAATAACTCATGTAATTCCAAAATAACAAAGAGCTTGTCTACACTGGAAGCCATTATTTCAAAATAATGGCAAGCTGGAGGACTTCTTACTCTGAGTCCTGGTAACCCTCATTTTGTGAGGAGTAAGGGAAGCCAAAGGAAGAGTGTTCTTCCTTCGACTTCCTGCTGCATAGACAGTGCCAAAAGCTGACTTAAGCTATTTCAATTTTAGCTACGCAATTGCTGTAGCTCAAGTTGTGTAGCTTATTCCAACTTTAGCCCTGCTGTGTAGACGTACCCTATGTGTATACTCTCCTTTTCTGGGCATAGTCAGTTGTCTAAGCGTCTCATCAGTAAAACTGTCATACTCCTGACTGTTGTAGAGGGTGACAATATGACATTCAGTCTCAGCAACTGTGATCTTAAGGATGGTGCTCATCAAAATGATACCAATTATCCTGTGTACAGATATACCTCCCCGGGGTATTTCCAGCTAGGAAGGACCCCCCTCTTATTCTGTCCCTGGTCATAAATCAAAGGATCACTATCCATTTTAGCTCCCTTATCTCTCTTACACAGACGCTTTTAAACTAAAAATAGTTGATGAGGGGATGGAGGTGACAGTGAAAAACCATGGAAAAATAGCAAGTCTTAAAATCTCAATTTTTTTAAAAAAATAAATAATCATGATCGCCTTTTACACTATTCAGATGAAACATACTCTGATAGACCAATCCTTGCTTTCCCAAACATCTACACACCACTTCTTATTGGAGCTGGTCAGAAAACAATGTGTTTCGGTGGAAATGTTCACCAAAATATTGTTTCAATGAAAAGTGCACAATCACAGAGATCTTTGCCAGTAAAGATTTTCACTTTGTAATTGGGTTCTAGCCACCAGTAGGCATTCTGTAGAACAAAGGGTCTCAAACTCACAGTCTACCCCCAGTCAGAGCGAGTGTGCCGACCAGTTGTGCTCTGCTTCCCTGTGGCTCTTACTGCTGCAGGGAGTGCAGAGGAGCCTGACTGCTGCTATTGCCCTGTGCCAAACCCCTTCTCAGGTAATCCCTGAGGGGGACTGGGTCCTATGCAGGGGAGAGGGCAGGGCGGTGGCAGAAGGGAGCAGGGCTTGCGGGATGGAAACAGACAGGCCCTTTCCCTCTGCCCTGCTAGCACTCCTGAATTCAATTGTACAACTACTCCAACTGGGGATGGCCCATGGACTATGAGTTTGAGACCTCTGCTGTAGAATATAGTTGTTGAGTCTTCTATCATGACATCATCTTGTTTTTTATATGTCATTTTTGTTCATTTCATTTTGATTTTGTTTTAGCATGAGCTTGGTTTACAAAAATTATTACATGAAATACATTTGAATATATTCATTAACTTAAATGGGTGACATTTAGTCATTTAAAAATTGACTTAGTAATTTTAAAAAATTATTTATATTTTATTTGTGATGTATCTTAATTGCTTGTAATCCATCAGAAAAAATCTGCTTAGAGAAAGCTACTAATAATTGATTATAGGACAATTTAGCCTGTTCAGTTTAATTTTATCTAATACTCTCAGATATAACTTCTATATTTACTAGATCAACAATATCCTGACATATGACAAGGGGTTAGCTCAATAGCATGATGTAAAACACAGCCCCAAGGATTATGGGTCTATTAGACAGGATTAACACCTTTCACTGACTTGTCAGCCTTGCCAAATGTGCCCCTCAGCAGAGAGGAAAGGATGGAAAGAGGGAGGCTGGGATTCACAACAATATTGGGAAAACATAAAATATTCTTATGCAGTGATCTCTAAACATACAGCAACCTTTCTGGAGCATTCCATCATTTCAAGCTGCCTACTAGGAATAACGGTATATTAAAGTGCTGATGTGTTTCAGATAGTTTAAAAAAGCACAGAGGAAAAGGGTTTATTGTTGCTCTTACTCATAAACAGCCTGAGCACAGGGAAATCAGTTATTCTTTTTAGAGCCTTGAAACAACCTTATATTCTATCTGGACAGATGCTCTGGGCTATTGTGTAGTATATCTCAGTGTTGCTTCAGATCTATTAAATATTAATAGGAGTTACAGGATGATTTCCACCATTCCAGATAATGGTCTTGTTGCACAGAAGAGCACTAAATAGGGCTGCTTCAGCAATTCTCACATACTAACTTTTTCCATTAAGTAATCAATAGCTACCACCTTTTAAAATGTATTCAACCCCCATTATACTGATAAAGAAAAGCAGATTTAGGAGCCATGGGCTAGGTGGGGAACAAGGCTATTACTTTTGGTATTGTCAGTCACCACATTAGTGTCAGGGAGCACCTATTTTTTGAAGGTATAGTTATAATCTGCAGGCCTCACTTCTAGGTTAAGGAAAAGCTCTAAAAGTCAATGCAAATCTATGAGATTAAAATATGTAACTGATTTTTGATACCGGTATCTTATAAAACTAAGTGATTTTGCTGGCTGAAGTCACAAAAGAGAAATGATTAAGCAAATGTGAATCTGCAGAATGAAATCTAATGCAGGTAGATGAAAAAACACCCTTAGTTTTCCACAAAAGGGCTGAGTAAATGTTCCTGTATCATTTGTTTAGATTCAGTAAAGGAATATTGCTGGCTTGCACTCCATTCACATTCTAGTACCCAATAAACATAACATGAAAAGGCAAACATATCGAATTGTTTATAATGACTCTTCCATCTTCCTCTGCTTTTCTCATTCCCAGAAAATTGAGATTCTTTAAATAAGCCTTTTAAAGAGGTAAGGAGACACTTTTTTATTTTATTCACATTTTTTCTTGCTTGTGAGCTGTCCTTAAAATCTTAAATGATGTTTACAAAGGAGCAATGAATAGAAAACAACCCAAAGTGTTTGATGTGCAAATGGAAAACAACAAACACTAAAATACAGTAGACTTCCGATAATCCGGAACCTATGGGATTTAGGTGGTGCCGAATTATCAGATATGCCGGACTATCAGGAGGTACTATAAGCAGGTTATATATATACTTTATACATTATATACTGTATATAAAGTGTTCTTAACCCTTTTTATTGTACATACTGTATACAGTATACTGTAATGTTTTAGTTTTTAAGCCTTTTTACCCTTTTGCTCAGTTCAGCTGCCGCTGTTACCTTGTGACTCATTTTTTGCTGAAGCTCACTCACTAGGCTCTTGCCATTTTGATGCCGGACTATCAGGAGTGCCGGACTATTGGATGCTGGACTATTGGAGTTTTACTGTATATGGAATACAGTGTTTTCGTATATATTTCCTAATTAGGGTACAAAGCAGGAAATTCCTATGACAATTTTGCCAAAGTCTTTTGTCTCTCAAAATCTATCTTATTCACCACTAGTGGCAGTGATTGCCTTGTTAAATATTCATTTTGGGTGAAATTCAACCTGGTCATATCTCTAACGGACACTGACAATTTCTACCTGTTGAGGGGCAGCCCCTAGCATAGAATGCCAGCACAGTGTCGATGCACCACTCAAGTCCCATGCGGTATAATGTGTAATTGGGAGTTACATGGTGCAGAGGCTTCATGCTGGCTCTCTGCACAGGGATAAATGCCACCCTGTTTGAAATTCCTCCACTCATTTTCAGCTGCATTTTTCACTTGTCCACACTAAATTGCTTACGGTAACTGTTGCAGGTCTTTAATAGCCTGTTCATACTTCAGATAATGGGGCCAGATGCACAGCTGGTGGAAATCAGCATGATTAGTGATTTCAAGCAAACTACACTGATTTATATCAGCTGAGGATCTGGCTCAATATTTTCCTTCTGTTCTTTGTCTCTTTACGCTTCCCCGCCCTCACTAAGGATTGTTCCTTTGTAATGTGTTTCTAGACTGTCCCTGCTCTTTCCTCCCTGCAGGGAGAGAAACCACATGAACACATCCAAGAGCACAGAATATGCCTGCTTGATCAATGGAGGTAAGTCAAGCTGGGCAAAGTTCACCTACAGATACTGGGGGTGAATACATCTAATCCATGATACTTCTAGTCCCTCAAACAAAAGATCCAATGATAGCCACTATGGAGATGAAACACAGAGCTATCAATGTAGAGATGACTATTAGCCAGCCCATCTTAATTCTTTAATAGATCAAAGGAAATGATCTTTTAACTAGCTTGAAAGCAAGATAACATCTTTTAAGTTTAGCACCGATCTGTATGAAGAAGTTTCTCAATTCTGTATGAAGTATAAGAATTTGAATTCCTGATTCAGAAACAATTAGAAGTGTAATGAAGAGCTAAAGGAGGAGACATCAGGCCCACCATACTTTAGGGATTTAGCCCATTACACATCAATTACCTATTTAGAATATCTGACCATTAATATAACTAGTAATATGATTTTCTAGTCCATTGAAAAAACAAAACCTTACCAGGCAAAGCAACAAAAAATGATATAGCTTGTTCTTGCTAACTCAAGGGGCAAGCTACTGAAATGGCATTTTAACTAGTTTAAAAATTACTCTGTAAGATGCTGTCAGTGTGCTCTGGCATTCAGTGATTGCATAGAGTAGGCAGGCTGAGGGGAAGAAAGACAAAGAGGTTGTTCAACAGAGCTGTCATGTGAAACATCAGAGCAAACCCTCTAACTTTAATGATGGAAAAATCACTGGAAAATAAACAGCTGTGTGAAGTGGTGTATTAATTATATTTAACACTTCCACATCTCAGCAAATATCACTCTTTAAAGCAAACGGTGAACAGCTGTTACATGAGTATATCTTTCTAACACCCACTTAAACCTCTAGACTCGAGCCTTCACCGAAGTGTGCAGTGAAACATGTAGCACACCTGGCAGCGTTGTCAGATTTTCTATTAAAACCTTCATTTTTCAGTGGTTTGGAGTCTATACCAGTGATATTCAGACTTCAACAAAATGACTGACCGAGTATTCTACAATAACAACATAGTAAAAACATCCTGATGGGTTGATACCTTAGCTTGATCAATGATTAAACCACATAGTGTTCTAATGTCACGTACGACAATGAACCACAGGAGACAAAGTAAAGAGCCACTTGTGGCTCCTGTGCCTTAGTCTGAGTATCCTTTGGTCCTGCATGCATGTGAACAGCTTCATTCAGTCAATAGGGCTTCCAGACTTAAGCACGGGCATAAGAGCTTTCAGGACTAGGGTCCATCTCCTTACCTTTGTTACATGCTTATGCCAAGCACATGGGAAAGCCTAAACTAACAGCCAATTTCACCTTGCAAGCAATATTTTAAATAAGTTATGTCTGAGAGGCCAGAAAATACTCATTGTAGAAACAATTACCTCAGAAATAGCAAGATTTTTAAACCACGATTTACAAGTGTTATGGGAAGTCAGGGGGAAGAGGGCAACCTCTTTTATTTCTTCTAAGAAAGGCACATATAGATCCTGAAGTTTAAACAGAACTGACAGGCAGATTTTGAAAATTACTTAGCACCACACAGCTCCCAAACAGAATAGCAGCTGCTTAGCACACTTATCAGCAAGGCAATTGGCATGTATTTGTATTTTTATTAATTATGGAATTCAAATATTTCTCTGTTATTTCATTAATAACTATCTTGAATTGCACACAGACACACCAAAAAGAAAATGATGTGAAAGGAAGGTTGGGGTGTGTGACAAACTCACAGGAGCTATGTCTCAGAAGGGTAGTTGTGTTAGTCTGTATCTGTAAAAACACCTAGGAGTTCCTTTCTAAAGATCTATTAGTCTTTAAGGTGTGACAGGACTCCTCATTGTTTAAGTAGGAGCTATGGAAATGGTCAGTTTAACACTTGCCATGATGAGCACATCTCCCTCATTATCACCCCTTTTCATCTTTCAATTAGACATGTGCAAAAACATCCAGGGACAGGTACTGAACCCCTCCCTCTGCAAACTGGCTCTTAAAGTCAAAGAGCTTGCTGCCGGGGCAATGATTATAGTCATTAAACACTTGGTAAGAACATAAGGTTTGGGCTCAGACTTGTGAAGGTCCTGGTGTCTAAATACTTTTCAGGAGCTGGGTCTTGGTCCCTAATCTTTAAATATGAACTTCCTTGCTTTCCCTGTTATTGTTGGGGTTTTTTAAGAACCAGAGCAATTCAAATATCCCCACATATTATCAGAACCAGCTGGTTTGATGTTTAAATTTTCCCTAATCTTATTATCTAGTGGAATTCTTTTAAAAAAATGTTTTATGTAAAACGTATCTAGGCCTTGCTACTATCAAGTTCAATGCAACTTCTCATACAGGGCTGGCCTTACCATGAGGCGAACTGAGGCAGCCGCCTTAGGTGCCAGACTGGGGGGGGGGGCGCCCCTAGGACCCAGAATGTAGAAAATTGTGTCTGTTGCTGGTGCAGCGAGGGGGCATGGGGCGTCATTTGAGCTTCCTGCCTCAGGTGTCAAAATGTTGTGGGCCGGCCCTGGTCTCATATTAATAAAATTACACACACACTACAGTGTTTTTAGGACTGAGTCCCTAGAGAATAAAAGTCTTAAATACATATACAATACTATACGATAGGAAGGGTGAGTAAATTGTGCCTCAGAATGATATTACGTATGTGACATCATTTCTTGATGCTTTCAAGAGCGGAGGAAGGCCAGAGCAATTTATTTCCTTCACTTTGCATGCTACCTCTAATTACCTCCCTCATACATCACGCACGCATAGGACAAATTGGTTTGAGCCTTCTCCCAATGCAGCCAGTAATAAAACTCCATTGCCTTTACTGAGAACACAATCAGGCCTTTACATCCCTTGCCATCAAAACATAGTGGAATGGTGAAGGGAAACTGTGAAAAATATTCCATCAACTAAAGTTTCCAGTAAGGTTTGGTATTAAATAGGAACACCAAGTCATCACTGTTAGACATGAACATCCTCCAAACTTGTTCAGTTTTAGAAGAGTGAAGGAACTTTTAGAACCCATCAGCTAGGTTTTACTGCAGCAATATCCTTGACCACAGGTAATGACCAACAATAAGCTAATTCTAAGAAAGTTAAAAAAAAGAAGAGTTTTTATTACTTTTAAATGAGTATCTGAAGCATCATTTTGGTTCACTTGATTAATGTTCACAGCAAACTCAGCCACTGGAGTTGTAATGTTTCTGCAAGCTTCCTTATAGCAAAGCTTAGCCATTAATTCAGTGGCATATGTCAGCTCAGCAGAGCAAGGTCACTCTTCTCCTTCAAGGGGAACGTTTTTAGAAATAATAAAACTGACAGAAAGTTCTTTTTTGCATGCTTTATGTCACCTCAGGTTGAGTGCTGCAGTTAATATCATAGAGCTTATAAACATTCCCATCTCAGACAGCCTTTAACTCCACCAGATTTTTGGAACCTAAACTTTTTTTTTTTTTTTGAAGTAAGATAGTGACAGTTTTACACGGGACAAATATACAATATGTGAACCTAAATGAGTAAAGAATGAGTAAATCTTTTCTTAGGATATTTGGAGGAGAAATTTTGGAAGCCACTAACATACTTCTTATGCTGCAGTTGCATTTTTTAGACTGGTACTTTGAAAGAAAAATGTAGGATTAAGGGCTCTGTCTGTTTGAATCCAGGGATCTTTCAACCTTTGGGTACAAGATGAGGAAATTTACTTCAGATATTATTGGATCTTTATTTCTAGTTCACTGCCAACTGTTACAGCAGATCGTAAGTCTGTATGTATAGGAGAATGCCAAATTAATTGATTTGTTGTAGGAATTATTTTGAAATGTGTGCATTAATGGAGATTTGTTAGTAGTCTATGACAAATAATCGTAATTAGAACCTGTTTGTTGAGACACAAAAAGTAAATGTAAAGCATAATCAAACAAAATACTTTAGTAACTGCTAATGAAGGGCCCAATCCTGCAAAGAATGTTACATAGTCAGACTCTGGGGCTTACAGGGAGTTCATTTAAAGATCAGAACCTAAAACAACTGAAGGAAAAGATATATTGAAATACATCCAACCAACAAGCCAAATTTGTCCTTTGAGTATATCCACTAAAACATACTGAGTACAATTTTATTAATAAATCTTTGGCAACATTAGCTGAAACTACTTTTATGGGGGTGAGGGCAGGATTTGGACCAAAATTTATTATCAGTCACTGTTAATGTTAGAGTTATCGCAAATCTATATGGCTAACGATTTTCATTAATTTACCTATGGAAATGATGAAACAAATGAAAAAAGAGACTACACTTTGCTATTGATGGCTAATATTTGACTATTGTGCAGTGAAGGCCAGATGAAGGCATCCTTTTGCTCATCCACTCCTGTGAAGAGTGGTCCGAGTTTCAGTGTCTGCATAATGTCTTCCACATTGCAACATTACCCTAGTGCAGGGCTACTCAACACATGGCCCGTGAGCCACATGCAGCCACGGTCCATTTGTTTGCAGCCCATGGTACGATTTGGATTTATGCAGGGCTCAACACGCAGCCCACGGGTGGGATCCTTTGAACTTGGCCTCCACTGGGAACATGCTCCACAACAGTGAGGTGTCTCCCAGGTAGGGTGAGCACTGAAAGATGCAAGCGGACGGACTGGCTGGAACAGATGGGTACAAGGTGTCAGCATTTCTAGCTCCCAGGGAGGAAGAGCTTGGGCATTGTGTGAAAGAATATATATTTGCATGTATATGCAACCACACGTAAGTTGTGGCCCTTGGCATGTGCTGTGAGCATCACTGTAGACCCTAGGGCTTCCACAGTTGAGTAGCCCTGCCCTAGTGCCTGGACACAGGGAACCCAACTCCATGTTTCACAGTAATGACACAAGGTTCACTGACATAGTAATTGTCTGTGGTACATGTATGCATGTGATAACATGTTTTGGACTCTGAAGGCTGATCATTGGGAACTGGAGTTCATACAGTATGTGTTAGGCTTTGGATCATTAAGTAGGCTCAAAAAGAACATTCAGCTAATAGCTTGCGAGAAATTTAGCACTGCCGAGGAACATTTCTTGGCAGGAAAGATACAATAGGTTGGGTTCTGTGCAGCTTGTATATACTAAGCACTACAGCTGCAGTCTCATGAGGAAGTCTAGTCTAATTAAATTAGTTACACCATCCTAATTTTCTTCTTTAGTTTTTACACCAGAAACACAGAGATACACATAGAGATACACATTATCTCTTTTGGGTAATGGGTGAAGCAAAAGGTGTAGATCTAGTAACCACACGCCCCAGTCACCTGTTCATTCTCTCACCTCTGCCACAGCCATTCACAGGGCTTGTAATCCCCAAACTGATGCTCCTGTCACTGCTGCTCAGGAAATTTGGTGAGTAACATGAGGGCAGAAAGGATCATATTTGTGTTGAAAATGAGCAGAGCAGTGGAAAAAAAACTCACATGCAAGTAAATCTGAAGAAAAACAATGCCCCCCTGAGAAATCTCACATGGCAGAGACAGTGCAAAGTTCCCCACAGGAAGTGTTAGTGCAGCACTCAGATATTTGACTGGCTAGAACCTTGCTCACTCTTGACATGCACTGGCTGGGTGTGGAGGGACACAGATTTACAAACCAATCATTTGCTCTGCTGAATTGCCTCTTTTTCTCCTCATTACAAAGATGAGAGCTTGAAGAACATGTCTCACTAGGGGTACGACTATACTGTGGGGGTTTTCCGGGATAGCAGAAAAACTCTGCCGTGTCCAGGGAATGCATTTGCTCTTCTGCTTTTTTTTGCAGAAGTGCAAACACGCTTTTTTGGAAACCCAGTCTTCCTCATTCCATGAGGAAGAAGGGATCTTCCAAAAGAGGGGGATTTTCCAAAATTTGGCCCAATGTAGACGGGCCAAATTTCAGAAAAGCCTCTTCCGAAAAAAAAAATGGAAAAAGCTGTAGTGTAGACCCAGCCTAGGGGACGACAGCAGAGTCTACCCTTCCACTTGCGGTACAACTCAGTATGTTGCAGATGACACTAAACTAGGGGGGAAGGTAGCTACATTGAAGGGTAGGGATAGGATCCAGAGTGACCTAGACAAATTGGAGGATTGGGCCAAAAGAAATCTGATGGGGACCAATTGGATAAGCAGCAGTTCGGCAGAAAAGGACCTGGGGATTACAGCGGATGAGAAGCTGGATATGAGTCAACAGTGTGCCCTTGTAGTCAAGAAGGCTAATGGCATATTTGGGTGCATTAGGAGCATTGCCAGCAGATCTAGAGAAGTGATTATTCCCCTTTACTCGGCACTGTTGAGGCCACATCTGGAGTATTGCACCCAAGTCTGGGCCCCCCTACTACAGAAAGGATGTGGATGTATTGGAGAAAGTCCAATGGAGGGCAACCAAAATGAGGGGCTGGATCACATGAATTACTATGAGAGGCTGAGGGATTTCTGCTTGTTGAGTTACAGAAGAGAAGAGTGGGAGAGGGGGAGGAGGTGTTGATAGCAGCTTTTAACTGCCTGAAAGGAAGTTCCAAAGAGGATGGAGAGAGGCTGTTCTCAGTAGTGACAGATGACAGAATGAGGAGTAATGGTCTCAAGTTGCAGTGGGAGAGGTCTAGGTTGGATAGTAGGAAAAATATTTTACTAGGAGGGTGGTGAAGCATTGGAATGGGATACCTAAGGAGGTGGTGGAATCTCCATCCCTAGAGGTTTTTCAGTCCCAGCTTGACAATGATTTAGCTGGGATGATTTAGTTGGGATGGTCCTGCTTTGGGCAGGGGGCTGGACTTGATGACCTCCTGAGGTCTCTTCCAGCCGTAGGATTCTATGATTCTATGAGAGCCGCTCTCACAACTGCTCTAGATTAGCCACTTACCCCAACTTTACAACGGCTCCGAGTCACTGTTCAGATTTTTGCCTCTTTTTGGCTCTCAGTGCCCCTTTTTATGTTATACCTCATATGACACAGTCAGCCAGCAACACTGTTTTGCATAATGAAACAGCTCAGCAGAGGGGGTGTAATTCAGGAGTGACAAAGCCTAACACCCACCTTCCACAGGTGCAGCTAACTACATATGGTGCAGCACAGCAGGGAGTTGACCCAGCAAGTTCCTTCAGCTCTCTCAACCACCCTGTCATCTCAGCTTCACACATTTACTTTTTTGTTGTGCTGTTGCTAAGTGAAGTTGATTTCTCCATCTCGCTGCTGCAAGATAGTAGTCTGTGACAAATCTCTGTCTCAAACATAAAGAGAAGGGAACAGTCTTTTGTTTGTAGCTTTCCCTAAGTTTTACCATGACCATTCTGTTGGGTGGCACTCCTCCAATAATCTTTCAGGTTCAGAAGCAAAAGATGTCCTCCAAAAAAATCAGCATAGTATTATTCCGTGCTCCTGGACCATCACATCCTATCATTCAGCATTCCAAAGCATAAATCTTGGAACACCTTTTAAATGACATCATTAAGACCCAACACAAGAAATTTCTGCTTCCTTCAGTACCAGAGTAAGTCACCCAGCCATCCAGGCATCTCATAAAGCTATAAATGAGACCAGTGCCAGATGAGAGAAAGGGATGGCTTTGTTGTTCTCATGAAGATGAGAATGCAATTCAGACATGAATGGAGAAGAAAGAGAGTGGGTTGCTTGCTTTCTCCATAAAGATGGTGTGATAATATAGGGCACCAAGAGGCCCTTCCATATTTCTTCTTCAGTGAAAAGAGAAGGCTGGTGGCTTGTCTGTGCCACGTTGGGCATGGCATGCCTGTACACACACACACACGCATGCACGCACGCACGCAGCAGTGGAGATTCACTGCTAGAGAAGTGGAGCAGGTTCTGACTCAACATCCTACCCTAAAGAGCTGTCTCATGTTAGGTGTATTGTTTAGTCAGAGGATGGTAAAAATATTTTATTTATGTTAAAATGTGAATGGTGTGTTAAGGCTGGATCCCAGAGCTTCTTATCATTAGATTATATTGGATTCACCCAGTCCTTCCTTTTTCTCCCCATTCATGGAACAAACTAAGGAAAAATGCAGAGATAACAAAAGCTACAGAATTGGCAGTATGGGGTGTATTATGTGTAATAATATAAGCAGCTGAAGCAGCAGCACTGGTGACAGCAGAAGCTTTAAATCTCCAGGATTTTTGCTAGACTCTGAACTTTAGCGATCCATCTCAGGAGGAGGAAGAATAATAATGCTTCCAGAAGGGAAGAAGAGATGAAGAAAGAGAAAAGGTAGAAGAAATAGGAAATATTCCAGGTTGCCCCTCTGAGAGACAATTTGTCATCTGGTGATAAATCTTCAACCTCTTATAAACAACCCCATCATATATTTCTATAGCCTTCATTTCTTTTTGCGTTACTGATTGCTCAAAGACTTTTTGCTGTGTTGTTGATACTACCATGAGAATGCACGTAAGTTCATCTACAGCTTGGTCCGCAGTAAAAATGCTGCTGTTGCCAATTTGATAAAAAGAATAATACTGTCATTAGCCTCTAGAGCAGTCCCACCATCCCTTCCTCTTCTTCCTCTCTCCAACTTTCAGAAAGAAGTGATGTGAGGCTAGAGTGTTCAGAATTATGAGCGGTGGCTGAAAGCACCATGCCCCCCACCCTCTCTTTTGCCTGAGACTCCACCTCTCCCACCCCCACTCACCCACCAGAGAAAACACCCTACTTGGCCACGGGTCCCCTATGTACTTCCAGCTCCAGTGCACTGGACGGGTAGTGTAGCTGGAGCATCCCCCAGGCCTGGGAGGATAAGTGGGTTGGCCAGAGTGTCCTCAGCCCCAACCTCCTGGGCAGTCACTGTGGCTGGAGCAACCCCAGCTGCAGACCACTGGGTGAGAAATGCAGGCGCAGCACTAGACAGATAGGCATCATGATCCCAGGCCACATGCACACCGGCTCCAGTCTGCCCGCCCCAGCTTCTTGGCCAAAGAAGAGCGGAAAGGGATCTGGAAGTATACAGGAGTGGGTCTGGGGTGGGATTGTGGGCAGGGCCATGACAGGTTGTCTGGGGAGGCACAGCCTTCCCCTGCCTATGCTACCCGCCACTTATGATTGGAACCGTTCAACTTCCTACTGCTGGTATCACCTATCATTTCAGTCCAATCTGCCACAGCTCCAAGAGTGGTTTTCACACCACTGGAGTCAATTATGTAGGAGGTTGTTTAATGCTATTAGCCACATGGAGACTATCTCCCTAGTTCATGGGGATTTAGACCCCCAAATGAAGTCTCTTAATGGACTCACTTCTGGCTGTCAAATGCAAACAGCATCTTGCTGTGCTAGCAATCTGTGAACAGCTTCATATGGATTGACACAGTAACACTGCTTATTGCACTCAAGTTTCTTTTCTTGACTTGAAGAGGGCAGATCCAATGCAGAGAGACAACATACAGCATAGTTATGAAACATGTTTATCAGCTCATGATGCCACGTCAGTCCATACAATAATGTATGGTGTCTTTGGCTAATACATTAAAACTGTTCCATGCTAAATTAAACTTGGCTGTCAGTTACTTCAGGTCTGGTAAGTGAACTATGAATATTCTGACACAGATTACTGGCAGAGAGCAATCACAAATGAAGAACTGAAAGCCACATCCTCTGCTTCCCCAACACAGACAGTCCTTTTCCAAGTAATTATTTGACAAGTATCAAACACCTTAATCACTTATGTTTCAAAGGTATTTGACATTACCTGAAAATACAGTAGTGCAATTAGCCAAAGTGCTCTATACAATTAAATGTAGAAAAAAATATGTTCAGATTTTTAGCTGGTATAAATCTATTAACTTCAGCAAACCTCTCTCTTTTATATCAGCTGAGTATCTGCCCCCTTGGGCTTATGAGTGTGTGCATATGTGTGTGTCTGATGGAGAACCCAGTTTTCAAAAATGCCCCCTTTAGAGCAACTGGAAATGTGACATGAATATTCAGTACACTGAAGAGCTCAACTGGAGCATCCACCTGGGAATATTGGACATCCTAGGGCCTTATTAGCTCATCATAGAATCAGATTAACTCCTGGAGTCTTATCCCTGGGACAGAACACCACCTCCGGGTTTCAAAATCCCATCTTGCACCTGGACAAACATCATGGAAAACAGCTGTCTAAATATTCCTCCAATGAAAGACAAAAAGAAAATCACCCATGGTTCCCTCTAACTGTGTTCTAGATTTTATACAGCCTGAGGGAAATAGGAAAATCTATCTGAAATGTCACCCATAATCTTTTGTATACACATTTATATATTTGGTTATTTCTAGTATGTTTTTTCACATAAGCCCCTTTTGATAAGGGCTACAGGTATTTCCACTATAAGCCAAATCCTTAAAATTACATCCCAGATGTCATCTCTTTCTGGTTACTTTACAGAGTTCAAATGTATTTTGACAAACAGTCTTTCCACAAGAGGTAATGCTGTAAAGACCTTTAATGACAGAACTGTGTGTTCCTTTTGCCTATGTGCATAAATTTGCATAGCAGGTAGTACAGCAAAACAGCTTATCATCAGTTCATCACCTCTCATCACTGTTAAAAAGAAATGCAAATGGAAAGGAACACCACTTCAGTCATGGCCGTGAAAATTAGCATCCGTGACATGAGCAGGGCTCATTTATGCACTTGAAATTTTAGAAAAAAAAATATAAAAACTTGCTATTTTCACAACTGTATCAAACTGTACCTTTGAACCATCATTAAAAAGCTGAGCTTCTACTACTCAAGGATAAACCCTAGTTAATATTCATTAACTCTGAACAATCTCTACACAGCAGGCCTTAGTCTACAGAAGTTCTAATTATGCCTTGAATTATTCTGGGTGGTAAGGCTTATTGCACCTTTATTTTGTATTTTCTTTTCTCTCATCAGTATTCCCCTTACGGAGTGCTGCTCAAACCCCCATAGGAGAAAAAGCTGCATTGGGAAGCTTACTTAACATCTGCCCACTCTGCAGGCATGATCCGCAAACACTTATGCAAATGAGTATTTCAACTTCTACGGGACTAGTCATGTGAGTAATGAGCCCACTCCTGTGAGCAAACTCATTTATGTAAGTGTTTGCAGGATCATTCTCTACATCAAGAACACAGACCAGGAGTAAAATCCTGGTACCATTGAAACCTCTGGCATTGATTTCACTGGGGCCAGGATTTCAACAAAAGTTTCTTGCCATTTCAACCAGCAAGGACATTGTCTCAACGACTTGATTACCTGCATCCTGCTTCAAAGGCCTTTTAAGACTACACTTGAAAGGGAATCCTCTGAACTATCATTCATGCTTAAATTCGACACTTTACATTCAAGTTTGAATAAAGACTCTAATTATCTTACCCATTACAAAGATAGCTTCCCCAATTATCACCTCTAATATCATTAGCTCACAGACATTTACTTCCCCCCCCTCCATTCCCTTCTGTTCTGAAATTTGATTTGTCCTTTTCATGTGTGTTCATTTTTTTTAAATTGTATCCTTTGGTATATATGGTTGTGACAATTTTCTTCCACTATTTGATCTGAGGAAGTGGGTCTGGCCCACAAAAGCTCATCACCTAATAAACCATCTTGTTAGTCTTTAAAGTGCTACATAGTCCTGTTTTTTATTGGTGTGATGTAATTCTGGAGTACAATACCTTTGCAGTGAAATATTTTTAGCTCTGATGAATCATAGAATCATAGAATACTAGGACTGGAAGGGACCTTGAGATGTCATCGAGTCCAGTCCCCTGCCCTCATGGCAGGACCAAATACTGTCTAGACCATCCTGATAGACATTTATCTAACCTACTCTTAAATGTCTCCAGAGATGGAGATTCCACAACCTCCCTGGGCAATTTATTCCAGTGTCTGACTACCCTGACAGTTAGGAACTTTTTCCTAATGTCCAACCTAAACCTCCCTTGCTGCAGTTTAAGCCCATTGCTTCTTGTTCTATCCTCAGAGGCCAAGATGAACAAGTTTTCTCCCTCCTCCTTATGACACCCTTTTAGATATCTAAAAACTGCTATCATGTCCCCCCTCAATCTTCTCTTTTCTAAACTAAACAAACCCAATTCCTTCAGTCTTCCCTCATAGGTCGTGTTCTCTAGACCTTTAATCATTCTTGTTGCTCTTCTCTGGACCCTCTCCAATTTCTCCGCATCTTTCTTGAAATGCGGTGCCCAGAACTGGACACAATACTCCAACTGAGGCCTAACCAGCGCAGAGTAGAGCGGAAGAATGACTTCTCGTGTCTTGCTCACCTGTTAATGCATCCCAGAATCATATTTGCTTTCTTTGCAACAGCATCACACTACTGACTCATATTCAACTTGTGGTCCACTATAACCCCTAGATCCCTTTCTGCCATACTCCTTCCCAGACAGTCGCTTCCCATTCTGTATGTATGAAAATGGGATACAGAACACAGACCAGGAGTAAAATCCTGGTACCATTGAAACCTCTGGCATTGATTTCACTGGGGCCAGGATTTCAACAAAAGTTTCTTGCCATTTCAACCAGCAAGGACATTGTCTCAACAATGAGATTAGCCTTGTTATTTCATATGAACCCTTTGAGCTCTGAAAATTAATAATATCAGTATATCCTGCAAACAAGTTCACAGGAATATTACAGAGCAGTTGAACAAATGTTGAGAGTAACAGGGAAAATGTACTCCACATGATTCTGCACCATCTCACACTTTGGATAGGTGGAGGTTCAATCACCAAGTACGTGAAGTATATTTGAAAACAGAATGAAACTACAAAATGTCTTGACCCTTACACGTAAAGCTAGGACAGCTGTCATCCCAAATAAATATATAAGGCAACACTAGCTTCAACCAAGTCCTAAGTAAAGGGTATAAAGTAAGGCTTGCTTTAGACTGGAGTGGACACGAGAAGAATTCCTTCATTCTCTACCTCTCTGTATACATTTCAGAGGCAGAAACAAGAGATAGGCTAGTTATGGTTCAGTTCTGTATACTTTACAAGCAATATTTCAATACACAATATGCACTATCTGCCCCTTATGCCCCATGTACACCTGGACAAAAGCAAGAATAGAGTGGATATAAAACACTGCCTAATAACACTACTAGCATTTTATGCTCACGTTGCACAAGTGCTGCACAAGGTGCATGACACTAGAGCATCAGGTTCTTTTAGAAGCATTCTGATTAAATTATCCTTCCTCCCCTGCATCAGGATGGCAAATGCAACTGAAATCTGACCAGTTGCACATAAATAGCCCCTTTCTAGGTCTGGCAGAGGTGTGCAGATGGGTGGGCCTGAGTGAGTATCAAATGGTGATTCTAAAAGTCTGAAAAAAATCGCTTCCATTGGTGCCTATTAAGATTATAGCAGAGTTTAAAGGAAGCAATCAAAATCCCACTGAGGTCATTGGAAAGACCCCTATTGACTTCAGGGTCCAGGCTCTAAACAAAGCCCTTTGCGATATTATACGCGTTCTCCCTGTCCAGAGACAGGCACAGAGCTTGCTAGTGGGAAAATTTACATAAACCTGTAACTGAGTAATCTAAACAAATTTTGTAAAGAGCATCCACTACTAGCTGCCCTAAAAATAATCTCTCGAGGCAGTAGCTGAAACTGGTGTAGAGAGGAGATCGTTGTCTCTACAAGTCAGAGAAACCTTAGAAGTCAGAGATCAGTATGACCACAGATCTCAGCGCTCAGAGCTTTCAGACCTAAACGGAAACCCCATTTTTCTCCTAACCTGCCCTCAGTATGATATTTAAATAACCAAAGTCCAGCCCCCACTGACTAGAAAGGAAAGGGAAGAGGGAGCACTGAGAGAAATTTATCTTGATAGATGCACTTATAAATATGGTACCAGAGTGATAGGAAACCACATGAAAAATCTAAACAGAAAAAAATGAGATAATTAGGTGCATGAAAAAAAATATAATGAACCTCACAAGTTTAGGGTCTTTCCACATTTTGTTGTGAATTCTGCAGTATTTGAAATTTTCTTCTTTAAAAACTGAAAGCTTAGAAAATTTCAAAGTTTCTTGGTCAGGTCCTCCTGGCCAATGCATAAGGGTATAGCTCCAGGGAAGTATATGCAGCAAAATAGATATGCATTAGCTGAGGATCTGTCCCTTCTTCTTATCTCTTTAGACACCACTGTCACAATGTAACCTTGTATTCTATTACCCTGCAAACCAGACTTGCAGAAAACTATCACAGAACACAGCAGAAGGAGAAGAAGTTTTCCTTATGCTTTCAAAGCACACGTTCACCTCTGGAATGAAACCAGACATGGAAAGTTTTGACTCAAACCATGACTGTTCATTCGCATTACATAAATATATATAAATGGTGTGTATTATAGACATGCATGTACATGTGCTTGCTATTTCCTCTAGGAAAGTAAATTAACAGGCATCCCCTCTATATAACACAGAGAATAGTAACACTATCTAATTACTATCTAATTGCCTTCAGATAGTAAATATCACCATTTTAATAGTGAACACTTATCCATACACACATCCTGCCATACATCCCACTACAAGTTGGGGGCCAGCTGCCAAAGAGCCTCTATGGTGGCCAACCAACCACCTCGATTAGTCAAGCATAGCTAACTGTCTAGAGGCAGCTTTCCAACCCCATCTTTACATGATTTTCCTTTGCCAAACTAAGTCTATACCACATATTTGCTAGTCTTCATAGACATCAAATGCATGATACAGTTATATTAAAATACAAGATTTGAAAAGGAAATCATTATGGAAATTTCTTAAATTTCCGTGCATAAGAAAATATAAAAATGATGACAAAAGTAACTGGGTGAAATGTACACGAACAAATGTTGACTGGATAAAGCGTGGTAGCCAGAAGACGTCTAGGGAAATCTGTTACGAAATTCTGTAAATTTCATCATAAGAGATCAACCTGCATCCTGTACATTTCCCAACCGCTCACTGAGTAAATTAGGTAACTATCTTGCTCAGAGAAAACAAGTTACAAAATGCATTATTTTATCAAACAATGGTTTAGATTTAGTATGTTCTTTCTCCATTCTTAATATCATGATCAGTAGACACTCAGCAAAAATGCTCCAATTGAGAGAGTCACACAACAGGGTCTAGTTCTTCTCTGCTTTGCAGCTGGTGGTGTAACTGTAACCCACACTCCTACAGGGTGTGGCTCACTGTCCCATGCAGTGCCACTTAGATCACTTATAGAGAGAGAGAGAGTTTCCTCTACATCCGTGTGTCCAACACGCTAGCCACTAGCCATATGCGGCTATTTGGCCACTCTAGTGGCTACTGCTTCAGGACTGGTTGAGCTCTACAACCTTACCTGAGAACCAGCTGGCTTTTAGCTCAGGTTGTAGAGGCTCCCAGGTTTGTTTCCGCCTGTTAAAGTTACATAATCAATGTCCAAAGTGAGTGTAAGGTGAGTGAAATGCATCCAAAGTAAGAGTGGCAATGAGGACACAGAGGGTATGTCTAGATTACATGCCTCTGCCGACAGAGGCATGTAAAATAGGCTACCCGACATAGTCAATGAAGTGGGGATTTAAATATCCCCGGCTTCATTAAAATAAAAATGTCCGCCGCGCCGTGCCGGCTCCACTGATCGTCGGCACAGCACGCGAGTCAAGACGCGGATCGGTAGACAAGGGAAGCCTTTGTCGACCGCTCCTGTAAATCTTGTTTCACGAGGCATAGGAGCGGTCGACAGGCTTCCTTGTCACCAATCCGCGTCTTGACTCGTGCACTGTGCCGACGATCAGCTGAGCCGGCATGGCGCGGTGGCCATTTTTATTTTAATGAAGCCAGGGATATTTAAATCCCCGCTTCATTGACTATGTCGGGTAACCTATTTTACATGCCTCTGTCGGCAGAGGCATGTAATCTAGACATACCCAGACTGACTTGCTCAGAACAAGCAAGCTGTTTTCAGGCTGAAGTTCTAGATCTACATACTATAGCAGAAGAAGTGATATGTACGAAGAGTACAATTATACTAGGTACTAAGGTGATTCCAATATAAATCTGAATGGAAAATACATTTGATTTGGAGAATAAAATGAAATTAATGATACACTGTTTATTTATTTGTATAGCATCATAGGTGTTCATGGAACTCTTTAACAGAATAAGTCAACTGAAATAGGAAACGTAGAAATGTCCTTTTCATTTATTATTACATGTATATGGATCACTAGGCACCATTATTCAGTTGTCACCAGTCAATGCATTTTAATTTGGGCCTGATTCTGTCATCCTTAGCTAGGAGGAATCCATGAGTAGCCCTAATAAAATCAGTGGGACTATTTGGTCAGAAAGGTACCCGTTCCATGGGAGTAAAGGTGGTAGTGTTGGGTCCTTAATGAATATATCTCAGAAGAAAATTAAAACCATTTACAAATGAGAAGAGAAGGATTGTCTCATGCTTACCTGAAACTATAGTAAAGAAGAGCATTGTCAGGCACATAGATGAACATAATTTGTTGGGGAAAGTCAGCATGTTTTCTATAAAGGGAAATAATGCCTTACTAATCTACTAGAATTATTTGAGAAAGGACAGGATCCAGTAAATATAGTGTACTTAGAGTTCTAGAAAGTCTTTAACAAGGTCCCTCGCCAAAGGCTCTTAGGTAAAGTAAGTTGTCATGGGATAGAAGGGAAGGTCCTCTCATGGATTGATGACTGGTTAAAAGACAGGAAACCAAAGCTAGGAATAAACGGTCAGTTTCCAGAATGGAGAGAGGTAACTGGTGGTGTCCCACTGGGGACTGTAGTAGAACCAGCCCTTTTCAACATATTCATAAATAATCTGGAGAATGGGGTGAACAGTGAGGGGCAAAATTTGTGGAAGATACTAAACTGCTCAAGAAAGTTAAGTCCAAATCAGACTGTGACAAGCTTCAAAACATAAGAACATAAGAATGGCCAAACTGGGTCAGAGGAACAGTCCATTTAGCCCAGTATCCTGTCTGCCAACAATGGCCAATACTACTGGCCGATGCCCCAGAGGGAGGGAACACAACAGGTAATCCTCACACGATCCCGCCGCTGTCACCCATTTTCAGAAAAGGATCTTACAAAACTAGGTGACTGGGCAACAAAATGGCAGATAAATTTTAATGTTTATAAATGAAAAATAATGCATATTAGAAAACATAATCTCTACTATACGTACAAAATGATGGGAACTAAATTAGTTATTGCCACTCAAGAGAGCGCTCTTGGAGTCACTGTGGATAGTTCTCTGAAAACATCCACCCAATATGCAGCAGCACTCAAAAAAGCAAAACAGAATGATTTTAGGAATCATTAAAAAAGAGCTAGAGAATAGGACAGAGAATATCTTATTGCCTCTATATAAATCCATGTATGACAACATCTTGAATACTGTACGCAGATATGGTCGCCTCATCTCAAAAAAATATATTGGAATTGGAAAATTTTCAGAAAAGGGCAACAAAATTATTAGGGGTTTGAATGTCTTCTATATGAGGTGAAATTAATAAAACTGGGATTTTTTTTCAGAAAAGAGGGGATTAAGGGGGGATATAATAGAGGTCTATAAAATCATGACTAGTGTGGAGAAAGTACATAAGGAAAAGTTATTTTCTTGTTCCCATAACACAAGAACTAGGGGTCACCAAATGAAATTAATAGGTAGTAGGTTTAAAATAAATAAAAGGAAGTACTTCTCCAGTCAACACATTCAACCTGTGGAACTCCTTGCTAGAGGACATTGGTAAGACCAGGACTTTAACAGGGTTCAAAAAAGAGTTAGATACATTTATGGAGGATAGATCCATCAATTATCTAAGATGGATAGGAATAGTGTCCCTAGCCTCTGTTTGTCAGAAGCGGGGAATGGATGACAAGAGGGGAAATCACTTGATGATTACCTATTCTGTTCATTCCCTTAAGGACATTTGGCATTGGCCACTATCAGAAGACAAAATACTGGGCTAGATGGATCTTTGGTCTGATCCAGTATGGCTGTTCTTATTTTTTGTCATGTGTCATTTATTTAAAACTTGTTAGTCGTTATTTTAATTTGCTGTCTATAAAATGCATCACAATAATTTAACAGCTAACTGTAAAATGTAAACATTTAACTATAGAGACAAAATGTGAATTGGGAAGGGCTAGATCCAGTGCTCATTGAAATTTGTGGAAAGACCTTCATTTACCTTAATGGTCCATAAATCATATAATAAAAATGGGGTTTTCTCACAGAAAGGCCAACAGAGGTTACAACAGAAAATGCTGCTGATGAACAAGTGTCCTCAGTGATCTTTTAGGACTGACAATTTACAAGCTGAGGCATAAACCCATGCCGGGGGAATTAATTCTACATGCTAGCAGACACACTACTGAGAGCAGTATGAAGTTGGCTAGGGCTCGCTATTGGGTGACTGGATGTCCTGATTTTATAGGCATAGTTCTGTTATTCGGGGCCTTGTCTTATCTACGTGCCCCCCACCGCATCCTGATTTTTCACACTGGATATCTGGTCACCTTGCTCGTGAGGACCCTTTGTTAAAATTCTGGCACCACCCAACTGAAGAAAAGTGTGAATATTTTGGATTTTGTCTCATGTTTTATATCTGCCAATGATAACTTACCTGAGGACTCAAGAAAGTATTTTTGAAGGCATTTTATTTTTTTGCTTTGAGAAGGACCAGAATGCACCTAATTATAGGAATTGAAGTTTACTTCCTAGGACAGGACATTCCCATGCATCCTACCTTTTCTCTCCCTCCTCCAACTTCAGATCACAGAAGTTGAACAATGTGGCATACTAACAATTGACTCAGCATATATTTTCAGGCTGAAAGTATAAACATTTCCAGCAAAGTGCAGCTGACTAAAAGACTGTTAGCCACACACTGTCTCTTTCTTTACTATTATGAAACG
Source organism: Rafetus swinhoei (assembly GCA_019425775.1). Taxonomy (NCBI): domain Eukaryota; kingdom Metazoa; phylum Chordata; order Testudines; family Trionychidae; genus Rafetus; species Rafetus swinhoei. The sequence goes on along the minus strand of CM033437.1, from coordinate 178,354,687 downwards.
GCAATTGCATTTGGGAAAAAATTATACTGTTGGCCCACACTTACCTGCTACATTCATGGTTTATCACAGTCTGAAGAGGGGGACTTATGTGGGTGCTATTATCAAAATAGCAGCAACACATTAGTCGACAAACAACACTAGCAGCCTGTTCAAATTTATACCTACAAATTTTGCTCTGTCCATTTACAGTGTGAATGACAGTTCCATAATAAAGATTCTTTAAACTGAAGCCCCTAAACTGAATGTATGCAAACTGAGCCAGAAGATTATAGTAATGGAGCACAAGTCAATGCTCCCAAGGCACTATTGTGTATTAGATTTTCCTGTTCAACCTTTTCATAGATGCTACAAAGTCTGTACTATTGCACATGATTTTTTTAAAGTGAATGACTGATGTTCAACTCTTTCAAGCATCAAAAACACCCACTTTGCCAACTGTTAAGCATCTCTTTTATTATTGTAGAGCATTCTCTTACCTTTGGCTTTTGACATTTCTCCTTCTCCGCCACATTGGAAGGTCTTCGCTTCAACATTTTAAAATTCGGATTTATCCAGATTAGGAGCAGTTGTCTGACTTTAAGCTAACTCAGTGTAACAGTGCAGGAAATATTGAGTGCACTTCAGCAGAATGGTACTTCCTTACACTACTCAGGAAGTGACTTAACTTTTGTATGGGGGGGGAGGGGAGGAAAGTACTACATTGTGAGGTGGGGCACATCATCAACCATCAAGGCAGCATCAGCCAAAAGAATAAGCACAGGTCTGAGACCCAGTAGCTCCTGAGTTCTCTTCCAACCACAATCACCATTAATTCTTAATAATAATACAGGGATCCTGCTTCTTCCAGACATCTCACCCAGCCTTGCATTGATCATACCAATCGATGCAAGCATCCCTGGTGTAGAGTGGAAGCTCCTGCTATGCTGAAGTGACATTTTTCCTCAATGGATTTGAAGATTAACATGAGGAGTGCCCAAAAATAAGTTGGAGAGAGAGAAAGACATGGCATGTGGGAACCCAAAGACCTCTTTTAAATTCTTTAAAAACAGCTAAGATGCCTAAAGTAGAAAAGAGATGTAGGGTATCCAAACCAGTATCTCATTTTATGTTTTCATTTTCACATAATTTGCCAAGGAGACAGAATAAGGCAGCAGAAATCCCCTGGCTTCAGTATCTTGAGGAGAGCTGACCAGATTGCCACCCCTATAAAAACCTGAACTCATGCAAAACACTGCTGACTTCTTGCTGAAAGCTGTAGGAGAATCCAGCAGCTTTAAACATATACCTTCAACAGGATCTCAGATTAAGCTTTTTGCTATAAATGGATAAGCATGGATTTTTTGAAGATTTATTGTAGAGCTGGTCAAAAAATGGATTTTGTATTAAAATTTAGGCAATTAAAATGCCAATGATAAAATTTGTCAAAATTACAAATTTTGAAATTTTCAACCAGCCTTTTATAATTTCATGGTTAGGTTTTGTTTTAATAATAAACTGTAGACAGCCAGTCATGGCAGATATCTTCTGGGAATAAAAACTCAAAATCTGGTTAAGCCGTAAGCAATGTAGATATTGCTTTGTTCTTGTCTTCCTTTTACAACCAGGTTTGAATGAACCTGAATCCCGAAACAAGTTAAAAGGTGAAAAAACACATGAAATGTTTGTTAAAATCCAGCAAGAGATGCCCAGCTGTCATGACAAGGGCTGCCTTTCTCCTATTCCTGTAAAAATAATTCTAATTTTCCTGATGCATAAATGAGGACAGGAATTAGATAAGGGTGATTACTATATTTTTTAAATGTTCCCTTTCTTCCAGATTAACTATCAAAATAAGGCAGCTCGGATATCAATTTTCAGGTGAGTCATCATTTAATTTTGTTATGCCAACTTCTGTGTCTACAGATGCATGATTTAGGAGGCAATGTCAAGTTTGGGTAGCTGATATGTTGGGCAGATTGGTAACATGTGCTGAAAGAGTCTCAGGAAATGGGGCAACTGAATGGATGCCTGAAGTGTTTCTTTCCAGACTTTCGAAAGACAGGTTTTCTTTAAAAGACGCAGAATGTCTGTGAAGACAATGCAATATCATTCTTGCGTGTTGGCTGGACTCCAGTGAAATACGTGTGCAAGAGGAACAAAAGACTTCTGTTTACATATTCTTATCAGGTAGCAACAATAAAGGAGTATGAGGGGTAAGATATCCATCCTCATACAAATGATAGCAACACCTGAAAAGTCAATTTAGATTGAAACACATTACCATAAGGGTTGAACTCACCCTGGTAAATTAGTAATTACATATTTTGCTGTAATTAAACCATTTTTTCTTTATAAACGTATTATGGCATTGGATTGCGTTTCTCTTTAATCTTTTAAGCTATATGCAAACTTTAGAATTAAATCAGACTGCACTGATCATTAGACTGTGATTCTGTCCACTGTTTAAATCTTCATGATGAATAAATGGGAACTCATCTGATATGAGTAATAGATGAGCTTCTCTTCTGTAGCATATTTATTGTTAAACAGGATGAAAGAGGCCTTTGCAAGAAATATAGTCTCCACCCATATCTATTTCTTCTCCTCATTCACAGACCAGACAAATTATAACAGCTTGAAGGCTGACCTGATTATCATCTTGTCCTTGAAAGGTTGATACATACATTAGTTTTAGAAACTGCCAGAGGAGGGGCAAAAATCCAAAGGTAACATTAAATGTACTTAATTTAGTAAACCAGTATATTTAAAAGAGGTTCCATTTGACATTTAAAATAACAGGTGTGGTAATAGCATACTTCATGATTATAGCCTTTCAATTGGATAACCCCAAAATACCCAATATCCCAATACTTTTGCTATAGATCTGATTAGAAGAATTGAAAACCTTATCGACCCCATACAAAATATACACCAACTTGAAAAGTGGTACGGTGAAGTCAATAAGAGCTGTAGCTGCTGAACTCTTTTTAAAAATCAGGCCCTTACTATCTCAAATTGGGCATCCAAAATAAATGGACACATTTGAAGATGTTGGTCTTTATATGTAGTCTACAGACATACCTAGTCTTAACAAGAGAAAGGAATGACACAGCAGATATTTCACTTGCTTACGTCACAGTCAGAGTGCACCTTGTTGCACTCGCATTGTGTAAAACCTTGGGAAGAGATTTCTGGTCTCAATGGAGAGGGCTTAAATGTCACCAGTTTCAGCCTTATCAGTGGAGCAACACTGGCATGTAACGTAGTAGAAAAAGACCCAAAACCTCAAATATATCTCAGGACGGGACTCTAATGCAAACAATAAGTGCTCTCAGGAGAGCAGGACGAATGCTACTGCCTGACCCATGGAGCACTGACTTGGCATGCTCCCAACCTCTGCTACCCTAAGTGGAGAGTGAAGTATCAAGAGTGTATGTCAAACTTCAATCCCACATAGTACCGTCATGAACTAAATGGCCATGCCAGCCACTCTTGTGTGATATCAGTTTAGAACCAACACTGGCCAAAGGAAAATACTTTATTGAATATGATGAGGAAATGATTCTCAAAGAGAACAGCTACAGGATGTTTCACATATACCTTTTATATAGCTTTGAACTGCATAGATGAGATTTTTTTTTCCTTTTCTTTGAGTCTAAGCCTTCCTTTTAGGAAAATTCCCAAGTGAGCTGTGGGTTTGTGTTGAAAGTGGGTAGCCACAGGCTGCTCCAGTTTCCAGTAATGATTCCACACTTATGATTTCTGATGCAAGTACGTCACTGGTAGATTTCCTGTGAGATTATTGTAATCAGAGCCCTGCTTCCTGTATATGTAACAGACAAAAAATCTTCCAGGGGGATTCTAGTGTGGTTTTAGGTATATGTGGATACAGCAGAGACCTTGTAAATATAGATGGACCTTTAAAAGCTAGAATGCAATGTTCATGTCTAGGACGTCTCAGTCGATTACATTAGTGAATTCTGGGATTACTAATCAGCTACCTGAGTGTTTTATATAGGTAAATTGCATGACTATACATCAGTTAGTTTATAATATACAAGCTATTGCATAAGTTGTAAGAAATGTCTTTACAAATATATTGAAAGAATGAGGACCCAAGGTTGTGATGCACTGCAGATATACTCACTAGGAAGGCCACACAATTATAGTACTTTAAATAAAAGATTTGCTGTAAAAATGTGCAGATGCTCAGTGTTAATCTAATACACGAGATATAGCATGTTTCATTCTGCAGCTTGGAAAGCAGCTTACCGTGCAAGCACTAGCTGCAGTTGGGGATTGTTCAGGGTACCTACATGATGCTGCTGGCCTTCCTATCTCTGATTAGAATCAAGATCAGCAACAGTAAATGCTCTGATTAACTCTAATGCAGCCTGCTGTCAGGAAACTCTTTGCAGTCTGAGCCATTTTTTTTTACTAGTAAACATCTCATGTTAAATTTCTCCATGGATGTCAGAATGTCAAGCTGCCATACTTACATCTTTAGAACAGCTGTTTAAATGCTACCATGAAAAAGAATAAAAGGAATACACTCCCTATAGTCTCTTGCAGAGCTTTAATTTAATTTGGCCTACAAGGAGGAGGGTATGTCTTCTGTCCCCTTACATGTAGTTTCAGGTGGGCAGGATTAAAATTTGGGACAATCACTTTTGAGTCATGTTAACATATAGACCCAGTTAGCTTCACCAAGAGAATAACAAGGGCTGGAATGTCCTCTTGGACATTCTCTTTGGACCAGGGGAACTGGGGACCAGGGGAAACTGGGGAGCAAACACAGACGGGCCTGAAGGGAAACCTTAGGGATAGCCATGCTCAAAGAAGACACTTGGGCTGATACTTATGGTTTGTTATTGTTTTTGAGTGAAACCCCATGAAGGGATGAGTAAGGACACTAACTAAGGATGTTAAGAGGTGGGTAATTCACTAATCATGTAGTCGATACATTTTTTATCAACTACACAATTAGTCAGTAAGGAAAGGCTTGCTTAGTCGTGGCTCACGTTTGGTCCAGTAGCTACACCCTCTGTGGCTCTGCAGGTTAAATGTAGTAAGAACTGGGCACACAGGCAGACCAGCTCTTCCCACATTTAAAATGCAGAGCCGCACCAGGGGGTAGCTCCTGGACCAGCACAAGCCAGGACTGAGCTAGGCTCTCTCAGTCCTGGCTCACACCGGGTCCAGCAGCCCCTGTCCGTGAGGCTTCCTGCTGCTCACAGGGACTCCTGCAAACACGGGCTGCTGCCAGAACAGCCTCTGTCTGCAGTGAGCCTGGTCCCGTTGCGAGCAGAGGCTGCTTCACAGCAACCTCTCCTGCCCCCCTACTGCATTGCTGCCTCTGATAGAGGGGGGTTGGGGGGACAGGTGGCACTGCAGAGATGGTGCTGGAGGAAATTGGCTTTTAAGCTGGCTCCCCACAGCATCAGCTCCTGTCCCCCCCTTGCTGCCTCTACAGAAGCAGAAAGGGGTGGGGGAGCACGTAGTCAAGTAGTTGACTCAACTACCCAATAAACCTAGGCTTGTTGGGTAGTCAACTGCTTGCTATTTGCTTACATCCCTAACACTAACTCAGAATATGTATGTGTTCTGTTCGTTAAGGGAAAGCAACTCAGGCTATTAACACATATTGCCTTTCCCCTGCAGCCCCAACAAACAATCCAGGGATTTTATTTATTTTTGGTTCCAATTTCTCTTAAGTGTTGTGATTCCTCTTCCTGTTGCCTACTCCCCCTCACCCTACTTGATACTCTCTTTTTTTTTTGCACCAATTTTGTGGCTCTGCCCCTGCATACCTTTTCCTACATGGTCCTTTATTAGCCCACACTCCCTCTTGTGTATCATCCCCCCTTTTTACTACCCATCTCTCAGAGATTGTCCTACATCCCTCATCTTACTGATACCAGAGAAAGAGAAGAGAAAGCAGGTTTGGAATCTATTGTCCCACATCTTTAGTAGCTGAATTAGGCAAGGTCTACACTAAGGGGCAAAGTCAAACTAAGGCATGCAACTCCAGCTATGTGAATAGCGTAGCTGGAACTTGATGTGTCTTAGTTCGACTTACCATGGCATCACCGTTGCGGGGGGTCAACAGGAGAAACTCTCCCATTTACTTCCCTTGCTCCTCACAACCCTATAGAGTTCCAGAGTTTTCAGCAATGCGATCAGCGGTCAATTTAGTGTGTCCTTACTAGACCCACTAAATCGTCCCCGGGAGATCAATCTCCACATAGTCTCCCAGTAAGTGAAGACAAAGCCTGAAATGGCACAGCTACTACTCCCCTCCCATGCACATACTGCTTGATCGGCTTCCGCAGCCTTGTGTGTGAAGGGAGGTCTGCCGTTCTTTTCATCCAGCCCTGTCTGGCTGGTAATCAGCTAAGAGTGGAATGCAAGTGCTTCATAGCCACAGGCAAGAAGAGCCAGCTACAGGGTAAGGTCCTTTCACTCTGGAAGCAGCAGGGTCACCATTAAGCCTGTGATGACACAGCCAAGCTAAAGCTCCACATTTGTATGCAGCAGCAAACTTTTAGGGGTTTTACATACTAGCTAGAAGAACACTAAGGTTCTGAAGTCACGTATTCAAAAGTTAGGAAACAACAGTATTAAGGTAGCCTGTGCAAACTTGATTTGATTCCTTTGTGCATATGCATTTATACACTCAGTAAATAAATGATCATATTTTTTCCCACCGGACCCCTGCCTTATTCAGGGCACAAGACGAACCTGCTCTGGGGATGAATCAGAGTTGTGTAGTAAAGGAAATAGTTGTTTGTAGGACCCCTGCCTCATTGTGATACCAGTTTTATGTTAACGAGGCAAGCTCTATGGTAATGCAGGAAGTACTGTGGTATTTATGTGGTCCCTGCATCACTAAAAAATCTGACGGCCTCAAAATCTAAAATGTATTTATTCTTACAATATTCCTGTGGGGTAGGGAAGTGCTATTTTAATTTTACAGGTGGACAATGGAGGTCTAGAGAAGAAGTGGCTTGCCCAAGGACATACAACAAGTTTGCGGAATTAAGTTTAGGCCTTGTGAGTCCTAGGCTAGTGCCTTAAACACTGAATGCTGCCCTGGAGAATTGGAATCTCACCTTGTCCTGCCAGAGGTCTTATGTGATGTTGGACAAGTCACCTGCACCAAACTCTTCAATGATGGTCACTAATAGTTTGTTCCTCAATTTCTGGGAACCCAATATGAGATCCTGGGTTTAACTTGCAAAAGTGCTGAGCATTCTCAGCTGCAGCTGAACTGATGCAACTGATGCGGTACTTTGAACATAAAATCTTGCCCTAGGTGTCTTAAACTAGGCACTTAAATTAAGTGGATACTTTTGCTCTTTTCCACCTGCACAGATCCTGCTGCAAGACTGAAGCCTTAAACTGTAAACATTTTGAGGCAAGGACTGTCTTGTGAGTTTGTACAATAGCTAGCATTATAGTTGGGACCACTGTGTATCACTTCAATATACATGTGATGTATTCATTTTTATGGAGTTTTCTCAATATTTTATGTTGAATTACAAATTGTTTTTAATAAAATGAAAAAAAGAATTAAAACTCTAATGAAAATCTAAATATAGGAACCAATAAATGCTAAAAACAAAGCATAGCCCATGATTTTAAATTATCGTAAACATCCCATACCTACCTTCCCCCACTCACTCTCACTACTTCTTGCGCAATTAAACTCAATTTGTTAGTAGAGATGATCAAGAAGTTGCAACATTTTCTGATTAATTTGGTTTTCTCTTCTTCTCATGAACTAGATGCGATCAGATTATTATTTCCTCAAGCTCAACATTATTCAAGTGAATTTTGTCTGCACAATTGTTTGATCAACTGTTCTCAAAATTTTAGTAATTTGAGCTAACTTGGTTAGTTAAGATTGATCAGCTTAATTACAGACTATCACTTCTTTTTTCACAGTAGATAAAAGTTTAATTGCACTTACAACGTGAATATTTGTCTGTGCAAATCTTAAATTTGCTTTACATACATATTAGAGCAAGAAAATTTAATATTCTCTTTCCTGGCACTGTTTTTCACTTGATATTTTTGTCCTTTCTAAAACAAATGCAAAGCCAACGACATTCAAGTTACATTAAGAAATTAAACAAAACAAGCTCACATATCCCTAACTGGAATTAAATTTGCCCTGGTTTAGGAGGTTGTCAGAACAGCAGACCTTCTTTCACTAAAAGATCTTTATGCATATTAAATATGCAGTATCTATTACACTGATACCCTTACATTAATGTTCCTGATGTTGTCCTGGAATTGGAAATCCTCTCTGCACCTCTCACACCATTGCTCAGCAATGATATTATGTGGCTTCTCCTACGTTTCTAAATTGGCTCTGCAGGAGAGATGCAATTCACAATACGGTCTTTTTTTTTTTTTTTCCAATTTATGGAGCGCCTGTCCTAAACCACAGATTTAGGTCTTCTCTTCTTGAGGAAACAGATGTGACTTAAAGGGCAACAACATTCAGACTATTTTGGATAAAGGTGGGAAATAAAAAGACTGTTCTTGGAAATGCCTTTCCACCAACCCTTACCCTTCTAAATGAGAGGGCAGATAGTTCACATGACTCCCGACAGCTGTGATACTAATATACTAAGATCTCTGTACTGCACTCTCTTATTGATGGAACAAAGCATGTGCTTTAAATTAAACATTGATACTTCGTAAGTTTCAGAAGGGTAGCCACATTAATCTGTAACTGAAAAAACTTTTAAAATGGTGAGTAGTCTTGTTAGTCTCTAAGGGTATGTCTACACAGCAAAGTTATTTCGAAATAACAGCCGTTATTTTGAAATAACTTTACTGGCATCTACACAGCCAAACTGCTATTTTGAAATTAATTTGAAATAGCGGAGCGCTTAGTTTGAATTTGGTAAACCTCATTCCATGAGGAATAACGCCAAATTCAAAATAGCTATTTCGAAATAAGTGCTGTGTAGATGCTTTTATCGAAATAGGGGGCCTCCAGCCCTTCCCAGGGTGCCCTGGTGGCCACTCTAGCCTCAACCTAGAACACTCCTCTCCCTCCCCCCTCCCCGGAGCCCTTAAAGGGGTTGACTCTGGCCACAGTGCCTGTGCCAGCTCCAAGCCTGCCAGCCCAGAGCCAGCAGTCACTGCCCCTTACCCAGTGGCCCCAAAACATGAGCCTGCAAGCCACTGGCAGCCAGCCCTCCACCGCTAGCTAGGAGCAGTCTGCCAGCTTCCAGGAGCCTGCCAGGGCCCGGAGAAGGCAGGCTCCTTCCTGTCCAGGGTGGAGATCATGGACCTTATTCAGGTTTGGGGGGGATGCCCCCAACATCCATGATCTCCGCACTAGATGGAGGAACGTGGCCGTCTATGGCAGTATAGCTGCCAGCCTGGCCACGAAAGGCCACATGCAAACCCAGGAGCAGGTTTGCATGAAAATCAAGGTGGTCCGGTGAGACCCTCAACCCTGAGCCCTGAGCTTCCCCTTCCCCTTCTTCCCTTGCTTCCCCTTCCAGCTCCCTCCTCCCAGGTTTCCCCCTCCCCTCTCCCACCCTCTCTTCTCCCCTCTCCCTTCTCCCTTCCCCAGTCTCACCAAAGTTTCATTCCCTCACCCCAGTTTGGTTAAATAAAGAGAGTTTGTGTTCATGAAAATAGATGTATTTGATTTGACATCAGGAAGGGGGGTTAGGGAGGGGTAAGTGGAAGGACGTGAGGGAGGAATGAGGCACAAGCCCCCAGTGGGGCAGACGAGGGAGGTTCTTAGTGCTCCTCAGGGTGGAAGCTCTCCTGCAGGGCCTCCTGGATACTGACTGCCCTCCGATGGACCTCCCGGATGGCATCCTGCAGAAAGTGCAGCCAGGCTCACAGCAACGCATCCACAAGAAGCACCAGAGTGCCCAGGGGCAGCTCCGGCCCCATGTTGCAGAGAGCTGTGGTGTCCCAAGTGAGGGCAGCCAGAGCACACAGAGACAAGGTAGGCAAGGTAGGCAAGCAATCAGGGAAAGCTGAGAACTGGCTGTCCAAGGGGGGTTCCTTTAAGCACAGGACTCAGATAGCCTCAGGCAGCAGCCACATAAAGTAACTCCTGACCTGATGCCCTGCCGCACCTGGTTCCGGCCGGCCTTAAATACGATTCAGCGTCCACTCAGTGTGGACGTGCTATTTCGAAAGAGCAAAACGCTATTTCGAAATGCATTTTGTGTGTAGACGCATTATTTCGAAATAAGCTATTTTGAAATAAGATATTTCGAAATAACGCTGTAGTGTAGACATATCCTAAGGTACTGCAGGACTACTTGCTGTTTTTTAAGTTTATTCATACTTCATATTACTGCACTGTAGTACTTGTGCACATTCTTAAAGCCTGGGACTTAAAGACATGCTTACAGTTAAACATATGCTTTAGTGTAGTCCTGAGTAAAAAGATGGACTTATTGAAATGTTTTTCTGAGTCAGTGCTTAGGCGCTTTACTGAATCAGAGCCAGAATGTTCAGCACTTTGCAGGCCTGAACCTTAACATTCTGATCCTGCCACTGACTGTAATAAGCCTGGTGTCACATCAAGCCATGAGTGTAAAACTTACCCCTGTGCAGAGGGACAAGTTGCAGCAGTTAAGCCCTCTGTACACAGGTGAACTGTATCTAAAGAGACAGACTGTCATAGGAAGATAAGCCATAAATGGTGCGGGCTCATTGGTCAAAACCTTAGCACTAGCCCTAGGAATTTCATGTGTTAGCAAAGCATAACATTCAAAGGTAGAGGTGTAATTCTTTAAAAGAACCACTTCATTTCACAAAATCAGAGGTGAGGTGATCTACCATAAAAAGACTGTTCTTCTGAAAAATCCCCCAAAAAGTCAAGTAAAAATATACAGGACTGACAACAGAAAGTGATCCAGGGAAGGGCAGTATTACAATAGCATATGTATGTAAAATACTAGCTAGACAACATTTAATTTTCTTTTGCGTATGCATCAGTGCATCATTTTGACAATTCTAGAAGATGCCAAGGGAAAGTTGTGCTTTCTATTGGCCGTGCTTTGTCAGCAGCTGCACTTAGTTTAATTAAAATGTGACTATCAATCATGCTTTGAGCAGCAGGCATAAGTCCTTTTTTATTTTTTAAATTGCAAATTTTCATAACATTGACAAAGAGAAAACACATGAAATGCTGAATTTCCACATAACACTACTAACAGTAATATTCCCCTTTAAATAGATCCATGACTGCAATCCAGGAATTATTTGCCTTTCTTTCTGACTGTAGCTCAGGAGAACCAAGTAACAATGAAGGAAACAAAGCCAGCAGATCTGGTAACAGAGGCAAACAGAAACTTCCCCTTGTAAGAAGCTGTCAGTGAAACTGTACAACATATATTAGTTAATTTATTTAAAAAATATACTCTCTTAAGTATAATTATATTTTAGCAGTACCAGCAATAAAAATTTCTAAAACATATTCCTGGAATGTAAAAGAAAAGGTCCAATCTCAGTAATTTACATACATACCTGCCATGAAATTGAATTTCTAGGGCTACCATATTGGAATTTTCAAAAAAGAGGACACCCTTGAGAGGGAGTATATCTGTATCATTAAATGTGTTACATTAAATTCATTAAATATGAGTTGGTAGATACTGATACAGATACACTCCCTCTCAAAGGTGTCCTCTTTTTTGAAAGTTCAAATATGGTAACCCTAAATGGTTAATGTGTCTACGTCCCCTAGCTGTCTCTGAAAATCTCAGCATGGTATTTAAAAACACTGAAAACCATAAGATGAGATTCACCCTGGTGATGAGGGATGTGCACCTGAGCTTCTGCATCCCCTAAATCTCACAGTGGAGTTGTAGGGACAACATAATCACAGAGGGAGACCCTGTGCCCTTATGGACCAATGCAAAAGAAGATGTAGCCTGTCGGATACAGATAAGTCACTAGATAGGTGATATACAGGCAAGTCATCAAACATTCAAGCTCTGATGCTTTAATAGTGCCTGCAGAGATATATTACAGTGTATTACCCATCAATGGTGGGGTGAGTTTCTCTCTCCCTGTTACGCACTTAGTTCCTGGCACAGAACCTAAATAAACAAGGCTTTGTGTGTTAAGTGGTGATCTGCACTCTTTTTCTGTATTCTGTTGAACTGAGCCAAAAAGCATTTATAAACTTATTGCTACTAAAACTTCTTAAACAAACACACACCGAAATGCAGCAAAAAGCAAGCGCTACAGATATCAGAGCACTGGAAAGATTAAAGTTATATGAAACTCAGTAGTTTCTGTTTGCTCAGTTCCTGCAGATCTTTGGTTTCAATTCTGATGGGTTTACTTAAGACCTTATTTTCTGATTCAAGTTTTAAAGAACCCTGAACTCTAGCTGAATCAGTAACAACTCCTTATTTTTCATGCATTTAATTATCCAAACCACATAAAGCCCACACATTTCACATTTAGGTATAAATCAGCCCCATTCCTCACATTGTCAGAACACCTTAATAACATTTCTGAGAGTCCTAGGATGTGTTTTGAGTTTGGAATGTGCCTTTGGACTGTGCAATAGACATTCTAGCCCATGTCATACCCTGCTCCCATCAACCCGCCATTACATGAAGGCACTAGTCATTTAATTTTGTGGCTAGCTGAACACAGGGCAAGAGGCTGAGTTGAAAGAATGAGGGTGTTCATAAGGAATGGGGGAATTTAGCTAGGATTTTAGGGGATATGAATAAAAAGCACTTATCATTATGAGTCTGTAGAGAGGCGTTCATCGGGAATTAAGAAAAAAAAAACTAGCTAGAGGGACAGTGAGGATAATTTCTACCCACAAACAAATTCCTTCATATAAGCATGGCACAAAAAACACAGTTCATATGCCTAACATCATTTTGACTGTTTTCTCTGTTGTAGCCCTTGCAAACACACTTCCTCAGATTGTGCATCTTTTAGATTGTAAGATGATTTGGGCAGAGACTGTGAGCCAGATTCTCAGCTGATATAAGTCAGCATAGCTCCTATGGAACCACAGATTTACACTTGATGAAAATCTGGCTTTTTTCATGAGTAGATCTTAGCTTGTTTTGGGTGTTTACTCTAATAAAAATAAGTAATAGCCACAACTCAGAAATATTGGCTACTTCCTGAAATTGGAATAAACTATGGTTTACATAGAATCATAGGGCTGGAAGAGACCTTAAGAGGTCAAGTCCAACCCCTTGCCCAAAGCAGGACCAACCCTAATTATATCATCCCACCCAGGACTTTGTCAAGCCGGGACTTAAAAACTTCTAGGGATGGAGATTCTACTACCTCACTAAGTTATGCATTCCAGTGCTTCACCACTCTCCTAGTGAAATAGTTTTTCCTAATATCCAACCTAGACCTCCTCCACTGCAACTTGAGATCATTGCTCCTTGTTCTACCATTTGTCACCACTGAGAACAGCCTCTCTCCATCCTCTTTGGAACCTCCCTTCAGACAGTTAAAGGCTGTTATCAAATCCTCCCCCCCCGCCCACTCTTCTCTTCTACAGACTAAATAAACCCAAATCCCTCAGACTCACCTTATAAATTATGTGCTCCAGCCCCCTAATCATCTTCGTTGCTCTCCACTGGACCCTCTCTAATGTGTCCACATCCTTTCTATAGTGGGGTGGATGCAGTACTCCAGATGTGGCCTTGCCAGTGCTGAATAAAGGGGAATAATCACTTCTCTAGATGTGCTGATAATGCTCCTGCTAATGCATCCTAATATGCCATTAGCCACTTGACTCATATACAGCTTCTCATCCACTGTAATCCTCAGGTCCTTTTCCGCCAAACTGCTGCTTATCCAATCAGTCCCCAGCCTGTAACAGTGCTTGGGATTCTTTCGTCCAACCAGGCATCGAGCCGTTGATCACTACCCACTGAGTACAACAATCTAGCTAGCTTTTTTATCCACCTTACAGTCCATTTATCCAATCCATACTTCCTTAACTGGCTGGCAAGAATACTGCGGGGAGACCACATCGAAAGCTTTGCTAAAGTCAAGGTATATCATATCCACCGACTTCCCCATGTCCATAGAGCCAGTTACCTCATCATAGAAGACAATGAGGCCGGTCAGGCATGACTTGGCCTTGGTGAACCCATGTTGACAGTTCCTGATCACTTTCCTCTCTTTCAAGTGCTTCAAAATGGATTCCTTGAGAATCGCCTCCATGATTTTTCCGGGGACTGAGGTAAGACTGACTGGTTTGTAGTTCCCTGGATTGTTCTTCTTCCCTTTTTTAAAGATGGGCTCTACATTTGCCTTTTTCCAGTACAGGAAGCCCCCAACTTGCGACGCGATTGGTTCCGGGGGAAGCGTCGCAAGTCAGGTGCGTCATAACTCGGACCTGCATTTACAGTAGGTGCCGTGCGCCGTCGTAAATGTGGGCCGAGGATGTAAGTCGGGGGGTTCTTGCCCCTTCTGCACTTACAAAAATAGTAGTAAGTGTGGGGGGTCGGAACTCAGGCAGTCGCAAGTCGGGAACCTCCTGTAATGCCTACTTCTTAAGTTACAAAATGCCCACTTCTTTAGTTATGCAATTTTAAAGCACGTGGATCGGACAGAGACTTCTCTTAGAGGAGAGTCCATTGATGGAGATTCTCTAGGTTTTAGCCAGAAAGAGAGGAGGGGAGATGATAAAGTATGGGCCAGATCAGAGAAGAAACAATCACATATACAAGAATCTAATACATCAGGCAAGGGTAGACAAATAAACAGTGGCAATTATTAAAAGTGCTTCTACACAAATGCTAGAAGTCTAAATAATAAGATGGGTGACCTTGAGTACCTCGTATTAAAGGAGGATATTGACATAATAGGTGTAGACCCCTTACTAAAGGTGCCTCTGCTTATTTTCTGGGAAGACCCTGTGTGCTGCAATCTAGCCTCACACACTACAATTCCCATGAGCCCTTGGAAAAAACAGGAAGGAAGTGACTCTTGTGTGGGAGGTCGGGGTCTCTCCACGTGCATGAGAAGAGAGACCTGGCAGTCTGGGACTCCACCCTTGGATTTTGGAACAGAAGGGGAGCCAGGCTGCTGTGGAGGAGTTTGATCTAGTCCAGGGGCTGTTAGAGTGCAGCTACAGACTGGGACTAGAAGCCTTTGGAATTGGGATCTAGCAGGCTGCTTCTGATAGGCACAGCATGAGACTGTAAGTAATTGGGCATCTTTGGGAAAGTGCTGCCTGGGACAGAGCTGCTGCCTAGGTTGGACCCTCATACACACTGCCTACAGAGAATCTACATTACAGCTGCAGTTCTTTAAGCGTGCCCATGCAAGCAAGAGTCTGGGACTCTGAGTCCAGGGATGTGCACATTCTGGGGTGGGATCAATATTGGCAGTGCAAATGCTAGATATATAAGTTCCAATTATTGCTGTGTACTTTGTTAATGTTATTCATTGTTAATCTGTTAAACCCTGTTTATTTAAGTAAAGATTGTTTATTTTAATGTAATCTATTAGATGTATATGATTTGTAGTTGTTGTTCTGGAATTAGATCCAGATGATTGCTGAAATGAGTTTATTCCTGGAGGCTCTCAAGGCACACCAGTAAGTGTGTACAATGCCAGCCAGGTGGAGGCACTGCCATTGTATGTTCTTTATGAGCAAGGGACTGCAACAAGGGGATGGATAGGGTTTTCCCCAACTAAACAACATCACCACTGGGGTGCTCAGGATCTCCTTTTATGTTAAAACCATCAGGTGCCCAGGCACACCTGTGAGTGTGACCTGCTCCCAAGTAACCCGGGGAGGAAAAAGGGGGTTACATAGGCATCACAGAAACCTGGTGGAATGAGGACAATCAGTGGGACACAATCATACTGGGATATAAAATATATCAGAAGGACAGAATAGGTTGTGCGGGTGGTGGAGTGGCATTATATGTGAAAGATAATGTAGAATCAAATGAAGTAAAAATCTTAAATGAATCAACATGTTCCATAGAATCACTATGGATAGTAATTCCATGCTCTAATAACAGTAGGGATACATTATCGACCACCTGACCAGGACAGTGATAGTGATGCTGAAATGCTAAGGGAGATTAGAGAGTCTATCAAAATAAAAAACTCAATAATAATGGGGGATTTCAATTATCCCCATATTGACTGTATACATGTCACCTCAGGACGAGATGCAGAGATAAAATTTCTCGATGCCTTAAATGACTGCTTCTTGGAGCAGCTGGTACAGGAACCCACAGGGGAGAGGCAATTCTCAATTTAGTCCTGAGTGGAGCGCAGGATCTGGTCCAGGAGGTAACTATTACAGGACCGCTTGGGAATAGTGACCATAATATAATAACATTTAACATTCCTGTGATGGGAAGAACACATCAGCAGTCCAACATTCTGGCATTTAATTTCAAAAAGGGGAATTATGCAAAAATGAGGAGGTTAGTTAAACAGAAATTAAAAGGTACAGTGACTAGAGTAAAATCCCTGCAAGCTGTATGGACACTTTTCAAAGACACCATAATAGAGGCCCAACTTAAATGTATACCCCAAATTAAAAAACATAGTAAGAGACCTAAAAAAGAGCCACCGTGGCTTAACAACCATGTAAAAGAAGCAGTGAGAGATAAAAAGGCATCTTTTAAAAGTGGAAGTCCAATCCTAGTGAGGTAAATAGAAAGGAACATAAACACTGCCAAATTAAGTGTAAAAATGTAATAAGAAAAGCAAAAAAAGATTCTGAGGAACAGCTAGCCAAAAACTCAAAAACTAATAGCAAAATGTTTTTTAAGTACATTAGAAGCAGGACGCCTGCTAAAAAAACAGTGGGGCCCCTGGACGATCGAGATATAAAAAGAGCAATCAAGAACGATAAAGCCATTGCGGAGAGACTAAATGATTTCTTTGCTTCAGTCTTCACGGCTGAGGATGTTAGGGAGATTCCCAAACCTGAGCCATCCTTTGTGGGTGATAAATCTGAGGAATTGTCCCAGATTGAAGTGTGATTAGAGGAGGTTTTGGAACAAATAGAAAAACTTAACAGTAACAAATCACAGGGACCAGATGGCATTCACCCAAGGGTTCTGAAAGAACTCAAATGTGAAATTGCAGAACTATTAACTGTGGTTTGTAACCTATCCTTTAAATCAGCTTCTGTACCCAAGGACTGGAAGACAGCTAACATAACGCCAATATTTAAAAAGGGCTCTAGAGGCGACCCTGGCAATTATAGGCCAGTAAGCCTAACATCAGTACTGGGCAAATTAGTTGAAACATTAGTAAAGAATAAAATTGTCAGACACATAGAAGAACATAATTTGTTGGGCAAAAGTCAACATGGTTTCCGCAAAGGGAAATCATGTCTTCCTAATCTATTAGAGTTCTTTGATGGGGTCAACAAACATGTGGACAAGGGGGATCCAGTAGAGATAGTGTAGACAAGGTCCCTCACCAAAGGCTCTTACGTAAATTAAGTTGTCATGGGATAAAAGGGAAGATTCCTTCATGGACTGAGAACTGGTTAAAAGACAGGAAACAAAGGGTAGGAATAAATGGTAAATTTTCAGAATGGAGAGGTGTAACTAGTGGTGTTTCCCAAGGGTCAGTCCTAGGACCAATCCTATTCAACTTATTCATAAATGATCTAGAGAAAGGGGTGAGCAGTGAGGTGGCAAAGTTTGCGGATGATACTAAATTGTTCAAGATAGTCAAGACCAAAGTAGACTGTGAAGAACTTCGAAAAGATCTCATCAAACTGAGTGACTGGGCAACAAAATGGCAAATGAAATTTAATGTGGATAAGTGTAAAGTAATGCACATTGGAAAAAATAACCCCAACTATACATATAATAGGATGGGGTCTAATTTTAGCTACGAGTAATCAGGAAAGAGATCTTGGAGTTATCATGGATAGTTCTCTGAAAACGTCAATGCAGTGTGTAGCAGCAGTCAAAAAAGCCAATAGGATGCTAGGAATTATTTAAAAAGGGATAGAAAATAAGACACAGAATATCTTACTACCCCTATATAAAACTATAGTACGCCCACATCTTGAATATTGTGTACAGATGTGGTCTCCTCACCTCAAAAAAGATATTTTGGCATTAGAAAAGGTTCAGAAAAGACCAACTAAAATGATTAGGGGTCTGGAACAGGTCCCATAAGAGGAAAGGCTAAAGAGACTGGGACTTTTCAGTTTAGAAAAGAGGAGACTAAGGGGGGGATATGATAGAGGTATATAAAATCATGAGTGGTGTGGAGAGAGTGAATAAAGAAAAGTTATTTACTTGTTCTCATAATATGAGAACTAGAGGACACCAAATGTAATTAATGGGCAGCAGGTTTAAAACTAATAAAAGAAAGTTCTTCACACAGCGCACAGTCAACCTGTAGAACTCCTTGCCAGAGGAGGCTGTGAAGGCTAGGACTATAACAGAGTTTAAAAAAGAGCTAGATAAATTCATGGAGGTTAGGTCCATAAAAGGATATTAGCCAGGGGGTAAGGAATGGTGCCCCTGGCCTCTGTTTGTCAAAGGCTGGAGAAGGATGACAGGAGACAAACTGCTTGATCATTGTCCACCCCTTCTGGGGCACCTGGTACTGACCACTGTTGGAGACAGGATACTGGGCTAGATGGACCTTTGGTCTGACCCAGCATGGCCAGTCTTATGTTCTTAAAGTTTTTTTTAGATTTCCCAATATGTCAGTTACATGCATACCAATTCTGAATTCTACGTTTAATCTGGAATACTTCTTGAAGCCACATGCAGGCTTGTAGCAATCAGAAAGGATAATATGTAAACACACACATAAAATTGCACTGCCACAAACTCTCCTCTCTCTCTCTCTCTCTATATATATATATATAAAGATAGTTCTGCTCAGCAGGAAACAGTAACCTGTCTGAAATGATGTTGAAATCTTCCCTTAAATGTCCCCTGGGCCTGAGACAGCCAAAAAGCAGAACTGGAAGCTTTCAACATCCTAAAATAAAATTTTGCAGAACAACTGCATATTCTTTTCTCTGTTTTTTAGTTACAGGATCTCCTGCACCCAAGGGCACCATTTCGGCAGGATGGGGAGCAGCTGTGCACTCTGGGATGCAGCTTGCTTTTCATCCTATTCTCTGGAGGCTAAGGGAGTGAGGGAAAGTTCTTGCATTCCATGAATGCCTCACATACCTATCTGGTGAAGGGAGCTCACCAGTCAGGTATGAGAGGCATGCACAGAATACCAGAACTTTCCCTTCACACTCTTAGGCTATGTCTACACTGGCAGCTTCTTGCACAAGAACAGCCGTTCTTGCGCAAAAACTTGCCTGCTGTCTATACTGCACGCGTGTTCTTGCGCAAGTAAATTTACAGTCTAGCGTTGTAAAACAGGGCTTCTTCCGGAAGAGTTATTCCTCTCCCCACAAGGAATAAGCCCTCTTGTGCAAGAGCTCTTCCACAAGAGGGCAGTGTAGACAGGCAACATGAATTTCTTGTGCAAGAAGCCCCTATGGTTAAAATGGCCATCAGAGCTTTCTTGCGCAAGAGAGTGTCCACACTGCCATGGATGCTCTTGCGCAAAAAGCACATCTCTTGCAGAAAAGCACATGCCAGACGTGCTCTTGTGGAAGACTTTTTGTGCAAGAACTCTTCCGCAAAACAGTTCTTGTGCATGAAGCTGCCAGTGTAGACGTAGCCTTAGTGTCTGGGGAACGGGATGAAAAGCAAGCCACATGCGAGAGAGCATGGCTACTCCCCCCCCCCACCCTCCCAAAATGGCATCCTTGCTTCCACCTGCTCCAATGGCCTAGAGGATAATGATTGGGTCACAGTTAACTATAAGACATCCGGGGCCCCCACCAGACTGAGCACCTACAGGAAGAGCCATGATGATCAGGAACAGTGAAGTATGCACTGTTATAGCTGTGTCATTGCCAGGTTATTGTAGATACAAGAAGTGTGCATTAATCTCTCTTACTGGACCACCTTTTGTGGGTGGGAGACAAGCTTACACAGAGATGAGATTGTAGAGTGCCACAGCTAAATATAACTTGGAACAAGTTGTTGAGCATAAGCAGTTAATATATATTTCAATGGACCATTCAAGGTGAAGTGACCAATTAACACTTCTCAGGTCACAGTAGGGGAAAGGGGAAAATAAGCTTGAGAAGGGGCTCTGGAATTTAGTGGGTTACAAATTGTTTTAACAAGCCATGAATCCGATGTCTCTGTTCAGTGTCTAGTGGAGTTATGAAATTAAGCCCCCAGATACATCTTTTGAAAATATTGTACTGGTTTCTTTTGAGGATGAGGTGATCATTTTCTGAAGTGTTCAATCAGAGGCAGAGCTGAACCATCCATAGGATGGTGGATGACAGCCAGCCAGGCCCTACATTTTGGAGGGGCCCTGTGGTGGCCCCCCCCAACCATCCTATAGATGGGACAGTCCCCAGTATTGATAGGAGGCTGTGGGGGACAGAGAGGCCCAGGGAATTACCTGAGGGGAGGACTGGCATGGGGTGGTAGCACAGGTCAGCCTCATTGCGGTGGTGGAAACCCAGGAAGTAGAGTAACACATGCAGCAGTCTACATCCCTCTGCTGCCCATCTCCCAGCCAGGTTGCTCTGCTTCACAGTGGTGGCAGGAAGGAGAGAGCTACAGCATCAGCCCACTGTGCTCCACTCCCTTGAACCCTTCTGTGAAGTGGAGCGACCCGGCTGGGAGATGTCAGTAGAACTGTTGTGTGCACCACTCTACTTTCTGGACTCTTGCCACCATGCTAAGTGGGGGGGACCCAACCCCTGCTTCCACCCCATGCCAGCCCCTCCTCCCGGTAATTCCCTGGGTAATGTAGCTCTAGAGTGGAGGCTTCAGAGAAGGAGTACAAGGGGAGTAGGTAGGTGCAGGGTGAAGGCAGAACAGGAGTGGGAAGAGGTGAAGTGGGGGCAGGGCCTGGGGTGAGGAAGGGGGTTGCTTGGGTCCCACACCCCTCTAGGGATGAACCTGCCCACAGGTGATGTGGTGTCTTTGACTTTTATCATTTTTGATGGGAGTTCACCTGAGGGCGTAGTGATTGTATGGCTTCACACTTAGAGTTGTTATTGAGGCATTTGATACATTGGATGTTGTGATAGGCCAAGGCAGAATGTGAGTAGAAAACTGGAGGAAGTGTCCAAGAACTGGCTGCAGAGGGAAAACCAGGAAGAGGAACATGATTGGCAGCTGAAGTCTGGGAGAGTTGTGCCACTGTCAAAATTTGTAATTGCTAAATTTTCCTCTGGGTGGCCATCCCTGCTCCCTCTCCCCCGTGCAGGCACCAATCGCTTATGTGCATAAGCATTATTATTTTGCAGATGGGAAAAATAAGAAACTGTTGTAATAACGGGGTCCTTTTCTCCCCAGTTGTGGGGAAGTGAATAAAAAAAGGCTGCTAAAAGAGATTATGTGACATAGACAGCAGCTCAATGGCAACAGAACTTAAATCTGCATCCCAGGCCACTGTTCTACACAATGGACCATTTTAAAAGTCATTTAAAAGGTATCATTTTAAAAGTCTTTATCTGTTGAACATTAATATCTTGTGGGATTGTGTGTGCTATGATTACACACCAGGTTATGAGATATTGTTATATATATTACTGAGATGGGTTGTGAGATCAGGAATGCCTACAAACTAGCGTTTGAGCTACAAAGGAGTAGCCATCAATAGCAAGACAGATGCTTAATCAACACACAACCATTATCCTAGAGATTTCTTAAAGAAGGCACATCCACCTCTGTGGTGGAAGATCCCAGGTCATAGCAAAGATCTTTCCAAAAGGCTGGAAAAAAGCATAAAAGAGAAGTGATATCATCACTTGGGCTTGCTCTCCCCCACCCACCATTTCAACTCCCAGAAATACATCTGAAAGATAAGGCTTTGAACTAGGGAAGTAAGTTACACGAGTGGAAAATAGTTCCAGTCTGTACTGAGAAACTGTAACCTGATTGTACCACCTACCAGTGTGACAAACGTTTATGATTAAACTTTTAGTCTAAGCAAAAGTTGAAGATTTAGAATGTGTATTTCTATTTTTCTTTCCTACGATAAGTAACTTTGACCTTTAAGTCTACCACTTACAATCATTTACATTCATTCTGTTGTTAAAAGTGTTTTATATTTTACTTAAAACAGTGAGTTTTGGCTGAAGTGCTTGGGAAATCTCAGCTCAGTTTACAAAGGCTGTTGTGTGTCTCCTCTACATTGTGGGAGGGGAAGACTGGGTAATGAACATACACTGGCCAGGCTATTGACCAGAGCAAGTTAGTAGAATTCTGGGGTGTGAGACTAGGAAGCTGAGGAAAATTGGCTGGTGTCTATTTATTGATGCTTCATGAGAGGCTGAGAGAGGTAATGTAGTTGGGTGCGTCACTTCCTGTGGACGTCTATATAAATGCAGTGTCTGTCAGAGGCCTTGTAGCTTCACATCAGCATCATAGTATGAGAGGCAACCTAGATTGGTGGGATAGAGGTTTTAGTAGTCCCACAATCCAGGCTGCACCCTGGGAATTGTGATTACAATATACTAGCCACAGAGCTGTCTGAAACCTTTTGATATACCACAATACTCATGATAGCATCCCCAATTATGTTCTATTGCAAATCTTACAAAGTTGCTCAAGGTTGACATTAGCAGGATATACTTTAAAGAAATACTTGTATTACTATTTACTCCAAGGTTTTGTCTACACTGCAGGGCTTTTGCGCAATAAGCTTTTAGCAGAAGAGATCTTCTGCAAAAACTTCTTGCGCAAAAGCGCGTCCACACTGTATGGACACTCTTGCGCAAGAAAGTTCTGACTGCCATTCACAGAATGGCCATCAGAGCACCTGTGCTTTTTGTGATAGGCTCTTTTTGCACAAGAAACCCCTGTTGAGCATCCACACACACCTTTTTGCACAAGAACTCTTGCGCAAAAAGGAATTATGCCTTGTAGAAGGAGGTATACCTACACCGCAAAAAAACCATCTGTTCTGTCGATTGACTATAGATTTTCTTGCACAAAAACACGCTTGAAGTGTTTTTGCGCAAAAACCCTGTAGTGTAGACATAGCCCAAGAAAGAAAGAAAGAATAGCACATTGTATTTTGTAAAGCAATTATTTTATCCTGTATTGAATACTGTGTATGGGACTATGTTAAAAAATACTAAACAACACAACTTTTGTTTGTTTGTTTTTAATAACTAGAGGTTAGTCATAGTGCTATGATTTCTGCTTTCTGGATGTGGCACTTCTACGTACCTTATTGCCCTGTTTGGATAGCAAGATTTCTAAATTACACACAGCACAAGAAGAGCTTCTAGTAATCCACAGACTGTTAAGAAAAGTCTAAGCCACAATTGACGTACACTTTTGCTGGTGGAATAGCTTGAGAAAGTGAGAGAAAAGGGGAACTACCAACCTCATAAATGTCAAGTATTTATTAAACTGATGACTGATCATTTCCCTCTCCCCCAATTTTCAGCTGACAATATTACAATGTTTAATACTGAGGCGATATACTCATTTCTGTACTTGACACACTCTAAAGCAGTTCAAAAACACCATAATAGAGGCCCAACTTAAATGTATACCCCAAATTAAAAAACACAGTAAAAGAGCTAAAGAAGAGCCACCATGGCTTAACAATCATGTAAAAGAAGCAGTGAGAGATAAAAAGGCATCTTTTAAAAAGTGGAAGTCAAATCCTAGTGAGGAAAATAAAAAGGAGCATAAACACTGCCAAATTAAGTGTAAAAATGTAATAAGAAAAGCCAAAAAGGAGTTTGAAGAACAGCTAGCCAAAAACTCAACAGGTAATAACAAAATGTTTTTAAAGTACATCAGAAGCAGGAAGCCTGCTAAACAGCCAGTGGGGCCACAGGACGACTGAGATACAAAAGGAGCACTTAAAGACGATAAAGTCAGTGCGGAGAAACTAAATGAATTCTTTGCTTCAGTCTTCACGGCTGAGGATGTTAGGGAGATTCCTAAACCTGAGCCATCCTTTCTAGGTGACAAATCTGAGTAATTGTCACAGATTGAAGTGTCATTAGAGGAGGTTTTGGAATTAATTGATAAACTTAACAGTAACAAGTTACTGGGACCAGATGGCATTCACCCAAGTAATCTGAAAGAACTGAAATGTGAAATTGCAGAACTATTAACTATGGTTTGTAACCTATCCTTTAAAACAGCTTCTGTACCCAGTGATTGGAAGATAGCTAATGTAACGCCAATATTTAAAATGGTCTCTAGAAGCGATCCCGGGAATTACAGACCAGTAAGTCTAATGTCAGTACCGGGCAAATTAGTTGAAACAATAGTAAAGAATAAAATTGTCAGACACATAGAAGAACATAATTTGTTGGGCAAAAGTCAACATGGTTTCTGCAAAGGGAAATCATGTCTTAGTAATCTATTAGAGTTCTTTGATGGGGTCAACAAACATGTGCACAAGGGAGATCCAGAAGAGATAGTGTACTTAGATTTCCAGAAAGCCTTTGACAAGGTCCGTCACCAAAGGCTCTTACGTAAATTAAGTTGTCATGGGATAAGAGGCAAGATTCTTTCATGAATTGAGAACTGGTTAAAAGACAGGAAACAAAGGGTGGGAATAAATGGTAAATTTTCAGAATGGAGAAGTGTAACTAGTGGTGTTCCCCAAGGGTCAGTCCTAGGACCAATCCTATTCAACTTATTCATAAATGATCTGGAGATGGGGGTGAACAGTGAAGTGGCAGAGTTTTCAGACGATACTAAATTGCTCAAGGAAGTTAAGACCAAAGCTGACTGCGAAGAACTTCAAAAATATCTCACCAAACTAAGTGGCTGGGCAACATAATGGCAAATGAAATTGAATGCAGATAAATGTAAAGTAATGCACACTGGAAAAAATAACTCCAACCATACATATAATATGATGGGGGCTAATTTAGCTACAACTAATCAGGAAAAAGATCTTGGAGTCATCATGGATAGTTCTCTGAAGACATCCACGTAGTGTGCAGCGGCAGTCAAAAAAGCAAACAGGATGTTAGGAATCATTAAAAAAGGGATAGAGAATAAGACCGAGAATATCTTATTGCCCTTATATAAATCCATGGTATGCCCACATCTTGAATACTGCATTCAAATGTGATCTCCTCATCTCAAAAAAGATATACTGGCATTAGAAAAGGTTCAGAGAAGGGCAACTAAAATGATTAGGGGTTTGGAACGGGTCCCATATGAGGAGAGATTAAAGAGACTGGGACTTTTTAGCTTGGAAAAGAGGAGACTAAGGGGGGATATGATAGAGGCATATCAAATAATGAGTGGTGTGGAGAAAGTGAATAAGGAAAAGTTATTTACTTGTTCCCATAATATAAGAACTAGGGGGCACCAAATGTAATTAATGGGCAGCGGGCTTAAAACAAATAAAATGAAGTTCTTCACACAGTGCACAGTCAGCCTATGGAACTCCTTGCCTAAGGAGGTTGTGAAGGCTAGAGCTATAACAGGGTTTAAAGAAGAACTAGATAAATTCATGGAGGTTAAGTCCATTAATGGCTATTAGCCAGGATGGGTAAGGAATGGTGTCCCTAGCCTCTGTTTGTCGGAGGGTGGAGATGGATGGCAGGGGAGAGATCGCTTGATCATTACCTGTTCGTTTCACTCACTCTGGGGCACCTGGCATTGGCCACTGTCGGCAGACAGGATATTGGGCTGGATGGACCTTTGGTCTGACCCAGTATGGCCGTTCCTTTGTTCTTATGTTATGTAAAGTAGTTTCTCTGTCCTTGGGTGCCTTTTAATTTTTTCAAAATCATTCAGTACATCTTTAAATGCACTAAATTTTCTCCAAAGGAGGAAAGAATAATTTCCAGGGAGGCATACTGGTATCTATGATTGCATACCGAAACCTGCTGAAATTCCAAAAAGCTACAAAGGTGATGTGTTGTCCCCAGCAAGATTTTACTCTATATCCCATTATATTTTGCATGGGTAAACAATGTGTCTTAGTTAACTCGTGTGATAGAGGCACAGACGGGGCTTTGGCTGTAGACTGATAATGCAACTACAAATCCATGGGGTTGTATAATACATTGTTATAGAATTGAAATCTGGAAGTGCTCTGATGCTATGTAATGACCCTTAATATAACAACAAAGCTGACGACAGTACATGACAGTTCATTCTCCGTCACTCACAGAGGAGAAAATCAAAGCAAGTCATAGTTCTATTATGGACTGAATTAGGGAGGACAGGGAAAGTTTAGCTGGAGGAGTTTGAAGGGTCCCATGCAGTTTCACTCTGATTTAGTGGTTATGTGACAGAGCTCAGTAGAAAGAAAGGATCAGTGAGGTACAGATTTGCTGTGACAGAAGATGAATACCCTTTGTCCTGGATGTGCTTATTCTGGAACCCAGTCATGGTACTTTAAGGGCCATCTTAAAATGCCTGAGAAGATACACAATGACATCATGCATTTGGGAAGAGGGGCATTGGTTATGAAACTTGGGGTAGTGGGTAGGAAGAGAAGAGAAAACATGGAGTGAGGTAGTCTTAGTTCCATTGTGGTTTTATTCATTATCTCTGAGGAAGGCAGGGTATCAGACTGAAATTTATTTATTTATTTCATGCTGACTAATGAGGCCATTGTTTAATTAGTGATTAAAGTAATGCTGAAGTCCCCAAGTTTGCATATCTAATCAAGATGTGGTTGGATGACACTGCAGCCAACCTAAAATGTAGGTTGGTCTCCTGTCCCCAAGCATTTATTTGAAATGCATCTTGGAAACTTATTCTTGCATGTAGAATATTTCCCTTCCCCTTTTCTTGCTTCCATGAAAGCAGGGCACCTCATTTTAGTACTATAGGTACTTCAGTTTGTCTGTTCCATGTCCTATTTGGCCAATGCCGAGAGAACATTACCCAAGCCAAGACAATAAAATAAAAACTCCTTAGCTATATGTTGGGTTGAAGGCAATATATATGAATACACTATTTTTACTGGTACAGATAAATCAGTATCAAAATTACCATCCACATCATCCCCTATGATTCTTGAAAAGCAAAACAAAACATCTAATCCTTGAAATCTTTTGCTGAGCTGGTTGGTAGGATGTCTATGGGAAGAATGAGTTGGTTCTCCCTATTCTATAATCTTAATCAAAAGAGTCTAAGCCCACAAAGATAAATCAAAATCAGGGAGAAAATGGTCCACTAAAAAAGCAGATAGCTTAACAACACCACTCCTCCCCACTGAAAACATCAAAATAAAACCAACTTTTGCTGGCATTTGCACTTGACTCTGGCTGGATTTCACCAGGGTAAAGAATAATGCCACAGTGTTGGTGTGAAAAGCGACATAATGTTTTGAAAGGACACTGATGTTTCCAGGTGCATTTATATTAAATGAGGCATATCTACAGCATTCCCAACAACAAAAAGGTATTTAAGGTAAAATGGGAAAACCTCATATTGTCTTCAGTGTAATCCAAAACAAGGCTGAAGTCTTTGATCTAACATTTTAGTAATTCAGGTATCCCTTTGGCCACTGCACCAGCTGATGGCAGCTGTAGCCTCCATCTGCTCCCTGAAGAACTGCACTTGCTCCCTCAGGGCTCACTGTACATTGAGAACCAGACTCTATCCCAAGTACAATACGAGTAAATGGGCATGGTGCAGTGAAAGTTAGAGATCACTGTCTGGTTCTTCCCAGCCCCGCTTCAGGCAACTAGTACCTCAGTAGACGCTAGCAAGGAACGATCCCTACTCTGTGGAAAGGGCTGGAGCTGAAATTTGACCTACACCATTCTGTCCCCATGCAATCCACACTCTGGGCCTTTGCAGCCTTAAACAACTCTTCCAAATGGAGATCAGATTCTGCTTCTCTATCACTGCCTGCTTGAATCCCCAAGAGCCACAAAGGTTTCCTCAAATCAAGTCCCTCCTGATATAAAGTGCACAAACATTATCACTGTCAATTTTATCTTTTGCTGGTTTTCCTCTGGATAGAGTTCTAGAACTCATCACTAGTATCACAGTGATTGATATGTGCCTGATTCAAAGCCCATTAAGTAACAGAAAAGCCCCCATTGATTTCAGTGGACTTTGGATCATGCCATATGAGAATTTCTGAATAACCCAGTTTACCGTTGAACAGACATATGGAAAAATCTTAAGTTTAAACACCCTGGTTGATCACCCAATGGTGAAAAATAGTCAAACCCTACACCATTGGTATTTAAATTGTTACAGTTTGTATATCCCAAACCAAATCCAAACCTGGTATAAATGGGTACAACTCAAATAGAATTTGCATTTGTTCACATCAAACCTGAATTTGACTTTTTGAATTTCCCCCTCATTTTTTCACTTTGGACAATCATGTGCTAAATTTCAGTGACTCTTCAATTGATTTAAATCAGTTCAATAAGTTTCCACTTTTGACACTTTTAACTGTAAAGGAAATCACTTACCCATGAATATGGAAGATCCACATCAGTGACGGAGCAAGTAAGATGTGGATGATGAGAACAACAAGTACAATTTTCCCACTTTTCTACGTTTGAGATCACAAAATCACATGGACAGAGCTGATTATTGGGAAAAGGCTTCCAGTCACTCCATAGCTGAAATTCAGTTTCTGAATGGATGGAAATATTTCCTATATTGCTGAGTCTAGAAGTATAAGATCTACCCAATGAAGCAGAAATAAAATTTGCTCTAGTCTCAGTTTCTTCCTTTCGCCTAGCATTGTCTTTCCAGAGCTTCTTTTCCTGGGACTTTGTTAGTTTCATGCAGGAAATCAGTGCTTCCTCCTCTTCTTCAGAGAGACAGGCGGCGTCAGGTGATGGATCTTTAAAAATTTAAAAGATTTGCTTTTTATGTGTTGCATTTGCAATCAGACCATTTGCTACCATTTGAAATATTGCCCAATGAGACGTATATACTGAAATCAATAAAAAACTCCATAAACTCAAATAATAATGGCAATTAGAGAGATGGAAAAGACCTAATAATAGGTCAATGACTCTACTCTCTAGACAAAGCAGGTTTTTTCAAACTTTCCATTTGAAAAAAGTATCTTGCAGCTCACTCAGAAGCCTGGAGAATTTTGCTGGTTCCACAGAGCATTACAATGGTAATTTTTGCATTGAATATGGGGACTTCATTAATCAAACATCATGATGCAATAGTCACATAACGTGTGAGTTTGGCTTAGGGGACTAATTGACAGAAACCAGAGTATTTTCCTGAATAATTCACCTACTCCTAGTCCATGCATGGATATCTCAAAGTAGCTGCCGAATCCTGAATTTCTTTACTGATCCGACTGAAACACCAGTTCATTAAATGGTCTCAATTCATTTTGCTGGGATTAGTTTAAAAATATCCATAAAGGCACCCTATATCTACACTAATGTTTGCACTCTGAGAACTAATGCTACCAAAACAAGTTCAGACAAAGAATGGCTACACAATTGGATCAGGGATCTGATGAAAGCAGTTGAAAGCACTTGGGTTCACCATCAGCTTTAGAATGCCTGCTTGGCATCAGCTTTGGGATAATCCAAGCAACCTGGTATGAGGCAACAAGAACCTGCTCCTTGTGCTGCAGATTGTTGTTTTTTCTAGCACCTCCCACTGCCATTGACTTCAAGATGGATAAAAGTCATCTTCTCTTCTGTGCATTTTGCCATCCTCATGTAAAATGTAAGCTAAAGCTGGGAAACTTCATTAACGAAACACAATGGCCCAAAGATAAAAGTCTGGATATTCTACTCAGCTGTTTAGGATATTCTTCCCCCAACCCCACCCCAATACACACGCACCCTACCCATCAATTGCAAGAACAGTATTTATTATTAAATATAAACTGATGCAATGGGAAATAACTTTCACATATCACCTTTGTTGTATCATTGCATTGCAGTGACATTTGGTGTGGCATCTAAGAGGTGGCACAGAACACCTAGACTTTGAATGACAGCCCAGCTCAGATAAGAGCAAGCTCAATTATACCTTTGTTCAGTAAAGTGACATTTTCCAAATGTGTGCAAGTACACCAAAATGGCTCTTTACTTACTGAGAGGTATCAAAACATGTTTGACGTCATCCAAACTATGTATACTGGCTTTCTTGGTTCTGACCAATTTCTGCAATCGTTTTAATGTTCCCATTGATTCAGCTTTATTGTCGTCTGATTCTGTAACCTAATTGAAAAAAAATTAAATGAGAATAAACAATAAAAAAACTTCAGAATGTTTATTTTGAGAAGCAAGGAAGTTCAGCATCATAGCCAAGCATTTTGGAACAGTGATCAAGATGAGAAGTAACCATCTCTGTAATGGCTTTGGAAGATGAGTCTTGAGTGGCAGTTTTGAGGTGATGGAAGTGATGACAAGAGGGCAAGACGATAAAAAACTTCACAGCAGAGCCAGGAGACCCATCAGCCCTCAATCTATATGCTTGCTGCTCACCTTCAGGTTTTCCAAATATCAGAATCCATAGACAGGATGATACCAAAAGGTATGGAAATGTGCACAAAACTAACGAATATCACCAGGCAAAAGGGATATTTCTCTAAACAGCTGCCTTTCTTTTCTTCCTATCTTAAATTCAAATAATCCAGACAATAAGATTTTTACTGGGTATTTTCCATCACCACAAAACTATCACAATACCCTACTGGATATGAACAATCCTCCAGAAATCTGGAGTTTGGATTCCAAAGGTGTCTAGTATTAAGTAATATCATGTGTAAAACTACTAGAAAGTTTGGATTGAAACAGTATTTATTATATAACAAATAGCCATATGTAAGATGTAGCCATGTCATTGCACATAGAGCCAGGAACTCCTAAGTTTTATTCTCAGCTGCAACACTAACTTTCTCCTTGGAGTTGGGTGCAGAAATTCTCCATTTCAGTAGCAAGCAAGCTGTTTCCCATGTCAAATGGCACTTGTGGTAATGCCTTCCAGAGGAAACAAACAAACATGAGTGAAAGGAGTAAAACTGCAAATGGTTGTTTTTTATAATGGTAGATTTTTGACACATTGCTAATTATGATCTTCTAATTAAATGCCTATTCTCTGTTGGTGCAAATGGATCTAGCTCTATTGACTTCAGTGGAATGTCTCCAATTTACACCAGCAGAAAATTTAGTCTAGTATGTCAAAATCTCTTCTGCAATATTCCACATGATTAATTGCCAATGCTAGCATTATCAGCAAGTAACTCACGGACCTTATTGCACTCTCCCCTCCAATTAAGTCAAACATCAAGGTTCTTTCCCACTTCCTCATATGCATAATTTTCCATGCCAAGACAAAGACAGAAGAAGAGGTCTGCAACATTTCTGCCAGCACAAACTAATTAATGCACACTGGTAGATTACTTAAGGATTGAGTTTGAGAGTTTTGACACTCCTCAGCTCTGACTTTGGTGCTGAGAATGTAGGATGAGGCACTTACAGAGTACTAGCATCCAGGCAGTACAAAGTAGCATCCAACAATAGCTATCATAAAAGAGGCATAAGAAACACTCATTTTAGATTTCACAAATAATGTTCCATAGATCAACCTAACAATGCTTGTCAAAAGAGATTTCCACACTTCAGATGACAGCAGTTCAGACACTGGTGTGTTGAGCTTTGAAAGTGCTACAAGCAGGAAAAAAAAACACTCACTAAATGTACAGTGGAAAGGCAAGTGGTTTATTTAAGGAAGGCACTGGATGGTGACTTTGTTTCACTGTCTTGTGGAACAAGAGTGGCCAATGGCAAACTCACAAAGTGCTAAATCCCAAGCTAGTGGAAAATGGAGTTATAATCAAAGTTGATTTGCAACCTAAATTATAGCTCTTGCAATATACAAGTTGTGTGGAGTTTATAAGAAACGGACGGAACTAAAGAACTGAACAAAATGAAGAAAATACTACAAACTAAATAGGCTCTTGAAATAGGATAGTAGAAATTGTGTTGACCCAAGCATAACTCAGCAAAATAAAGGATTTTACATATCTAAGAACATTTAATCAGTACACTGCCTGAAAGACTAAAAGCATTTCAATATTTGTACATGCTATACAATTTAGGCATTAGAAGCCAGCTCCTTTGACTTTAGTAGCACTCACCTGGCTTATGCCAGCTGAGAACCCACCCCCCAGGAGCCTCCCATGATAAATACATAAAGTCCTACCCCTTGTACCTGAGTCTTTGGCTGAATCCAAACACCCACAGGTTTGGGCAGGCTCTGTGCCAGATTTCAAAACCCCTCATTCAGACATGTTCAAATTCAGGTTCTGGTTCTCCACAGTGCAGAGATATGGAATTTAATTGTCCATTGTGAATTTAATTTGCAAAGCGCCAAGGGGAATGCAGATATTAACACTGGTGTATAAGTGGAGAACTCTGATAAGCACCCACTTTGCACAGTGTCAATGACTACACAAGGGCACTGAAGAATCAGGCCCATGACTTTTTGATCTAGGGTTCTGATCTAGGATTTATGTTTATGGAACATCAAAATAAAATGGCACATAATCTACTCAGATAATTTTACTAATGGACAAAGTGTAATCCTCTGTTTTTGTAAGCACTTAGTGGGGTGTGTCTAATGTTAGTTAAAAGTAATAATAAACAAAATAGCTATCTTGTGTGGGCACAGATAACTTTGTAATATCTATGAATGATGGGGGAGCTTTTAGAAGATGGGGAGTTTTGCTTTGACTAAATATCCAAATCCAAAATGTTTGGCTGCTTAGCCTAACTAGCTGAATTGTCTTAGTCTAAAAAATAACACTGAAGGTGAGTCCCCATTGCATTACTAGTTTGAACCTTGGCACCATTCAAACTGCAACCCATCCAGCAGTGAAAGTAACTTAAAATTTCTTATAGATACTGTCCTATTGCAAACTCTTTAAATAGCTCCCTACTGCCTTTTGCCGCAGCTCAGCCAGCTCTTCCTGGAGCTGCACACCCGGGTGCACCCGCTTACTTTCACCTCCCTGATAGACCAGCTAGTTTTATTACTCTTGTTAGAGATTATTGTTTTACTCAGGTGTTGGGTGAGAGGTAACATTACACCTTGAGTTAACTATATTGCCAAGACTCTGAATCTCTTTAGAGCTGGTTGATTTCTAGTGCTTACTTGTTCCAGATGAGTGGACAAGTATCACAAAATCAGCCATCTCATGGCTGATGTTTTATAATTTCATTGCAACCCTGAGCCATCCCAAAATTAAGGTATGAAAAGAAAAGTTAAAATTTTGATGCCAGTATCAGGCAAAGATTCTACCTGGTACTTATATTACGTGAGAATCAGCATCCCAAGTAGTCTCAGCTCAGGATTATGAGACAAGAACTACTAGTTCTACTGGCTTTGATGATAATGCAATCTGATCCCGAGGAAGTCTCTTTTCTGCATTTTCCCTGCCTAAAACTGTGAGCACTTGGTGAATAGTGGAAAACGGTGTTCATAATTATAGGTTTGAATTCCAAACAGCTGTTCATTTCAACCATATTTGGGACTCCTTTTAGTCACCATTCCTGAATGTGCCTCTGAGTGAGTATTTGTTCACATAAACATCAGGGAATGGCTTTTTCTCCCCACCACAAATACCTGAGGCTACATCTAGACTGAAGGCTTCATGCGTAATAAGCTATTATCGGAAGAGGTCTTCCGCAAAAACTTCTCGTGCAAGAGCACATCCACACTGCAAAAGCACATCAAAAAAGCGATGCGCTTTTGTGAAAGAGAGCGTCCAGACTGCATGGATGCTCTCTCGAAAGTAAGCTCTGATGCTATGCACAGAATGGCCACCAAGGCACCTGTGCTTTTTCCTCTTTCCTCTTTTTGTGCAAAAATCCCTCTTCTCTGTCCACACACACCTTTTTGCGAAAGAGCTCTTTCGCAAAAAGTCATTCTTCCTTGTAGAATGAGGAATACCTACGCCAGAAAACTTCTCTGTTCTTTCAATTTTTTTGCGCAAAAATGCGCTTGAAGTGTGGGATGCTCCTCAAGTTTTTTTCAGAAAAACAGTTGTTTTTCAAAAAAAACCCTCCGTAGCGTAGACATAGCCTGAGAGAAAGAGTCTTCATTCACCCATGCATATTCATTATTCTCCAGTTTAACAACTTTTAGTCATGTGGAAATATTATGTCATTAAGGTGATCAAGTAACAAGTATTGAATAGTCTGAATAAACAAACCACCCATTAGCTGAATTTCACTTGCATACCCAGTTTGATTGCTAATGAATAACAAATTTCTAAACATTAAAAAATCTATTAATGAAAAATGTGTGAACTGAAAAAAGGGCTACATTT
Source organism: Rafetus swinhoei (assembly GCA_019425775.1). Lineage (NCBI taxonomy): Eukaryota > Metazoa > Chordata > Testudines > Trionychidae > Rafetus > Rafetus swinhoei. The sequence continues at coordinate 178,320,379 of CM033437.1, read as the reverse complement.
GGCCCGATAAATTATTCCCAATAAATACATTGGACAGCTGTACTCCCTGAGCTGTTATAAGGATTAATTTGATGAGCAGACAGCATTTTGAAATCAAAATGAACAGTGCTATCAGCCAGATCCAAACATCCTTACTCCCTTTTAGTAATACTTAATTTGGGGAGAAGCTACACTGGTTTCAGTCATATTACTTGTGAAGCATGGGACGTCTCAGCATGAATAAGCATAGCAGAACCTGACCTGTGTGATCATTTTCTGAACTGGTTTGCAGGTCCCAAAAACATTCAGCTACACAACAATTACTGACCTTTCAAAAAAGCAAACTAAATATAACAAGTAAATGAACCTATCTTCCTGTCTGTAATATTATTATGATCTTACTATGAGAAATACTTTTATATTCTTTCTTTGGAAAGTATTGGTAGTTTCCAATGAAATTTCCAGATGGGCTATAAATATGAGAATTCTATGTGTGAGAAAACATTTGCTATTGCATTTGTATGACATAACTGTTTTGCAAAATATACTGACTTTTTTTTAAATCTGGAGAATCAAATTAATTTAGTTCCCAGAAAAGTTTCTAGAGGTTGAACTTCTACCATCCGGAACTCTGTGGTCCGGCAACATTCGTGGTCTGGAAGGACCACAAATGTTGTGGGACTAGAAAGCCCCAGCAGCAGAGGTTGCTGGTGGCTCAGAGCAAAACGAGCTGGTGGAGTCAGTGGGGTCAGTGGAGCCCACAGGGCAGCTAAGCCCACAGCGGCAGGCCATGGGGAGCTATACTGGGGCAGCAGGTTGGTGGGGCCACCTGAAACTCCAGCTGGGCTGCCACAGCTCACAGGACCGGGAGGCTGGGGAGAGGAGCCCTGGAGCCTGTGGAGAAGAGCCCAGAGGGGAGGCTGGCTCCCCTCCTCCCAGATCTCATCTGGTCTAGAAAACTCCTTTGTTCGGGACTGGTCAGGGAGGTCCAACCCGTAGAGCAATAGTCAGGAATGATGCAGACACATCTTTCACACATCCCTGCTCATGAAAGAAAAAATCTTTCACACATCCCTGCTCATGAAACTCAGCCCTGAACTTTCAGCAGACTTGCTGTTTTAATCCTGGGCCTCAACTTGTCATTTATCCCAATAAGGGATCAGCAGGGCTGGTAGTGGAGGCAACACATACATGGTTCCAGGAGGAAAGAACACCTACTAGGAATTAGAAATTCTGTGTCTATAAAGGATAAAATGACTGTCACTAATAACGTAGATTTGGAAAGAGGGCATTCAGGATGTTGGGAGTTGAAATCCAGTGAAAGAAATCATAATGAAACTATCCCCTCTTGCCGAACGCTCACATCTAAGGAAAAATACAAATGTTCGCACCACAACTCACCGTTTCACTGGCACTGGGCTCAGTCAGACTGTGAACTCGAGGTGGGATCCATTGTTCATAAGTCATCACCTAAACCATAAGGGAAAAGAGTCCCAATAGATATACATTTATGATTTTTCATAACCTAACAACAAGTGTTATTAAACCAACAGTCTATGCAAGCTCTTCACATTGTACTGCATGTGTATAACAACTGTATCTGGCACTTCTGCATTTTAGATAAGTCATTAAGGCAATCTGGTATTAAATTGTGTTTATTTCATCAGATGTCTCAGAACTAAGATTATTTTCCCCTCCTGCCCATCCACATTGGGTGCATCATTGCACATACGAGTAGATCAGGGGTTATTCCACTGACCTACTGGTGGGTCAGCTGTACATTGCTAGCTGGGATGCTCAGGTCTCAATTTTCCACTCCCCAGATTGTTAGGGGTTGGGAATGCTGCAGAGTCCCAGACTATTCTCAACAATGACTCCTCCAGCTGATGTAGGAATAGGAATGGTGGCACTAATAGATTCACAAAACATGCCTCAGGCCTCTTCAGTTGGAAGGCTGGTGGATGAGAATGAAGAACTAGAGGATGTGAGTTAGAATAGGGTTAAAAATGCAGAAAGAGTGGAATGATTCTCAGAGGTCTATGAAATAAGAAAAGAACAGACCACAGACTTTTCTCATGTGTCCATAAACCATTCCTCTGGTCACAATGTCCCCATGATAGGAACATCATGGAGAAAACACTTTTGCAGTCCCTGCTGGGCAAGCCTGACAGTGCTTATAGCTCATCTGTGAACGTAATGAACGGTAGCCCCCTTTTCCTTATGAATATGAATGACACTTTGAAGGCTGAATGCAACCTAAGAATTTACGTGAGAAATGAGGCATGAAACATTTTCAAAAATGTATTAGCCCAAAGACTATTACTTCATATTTTATATCCTTCCCAATATGCTACAGTGGGTTTGAGCCATCAAGTGAGTGATGCCAGAGAAGAACAAACAAGAACAAGGATATGAAAATAAATGCTGAGAGCAAAGCTTCCATGAGACACTCTTTATAGTAAGCTATAATTATTGGAGAGCCATTCATGCTGCTCAACCTCAAATGTTATTTCCCTTGCAAGCTTCTTTTTTCCAGCATTTATTTTTTACAGAGTTTCACATGTAGTCCTAGAATAAAATCAGACATCAGGTTGTAGGCTGAGGTGGGGCTTAAGTTTTTAAAACATTCAGAGAAGTCCATTAGATTATTTTTAAAGTTGAGAGAAATAATAAAATGTTTGCTTATTCTATTTACCATTCCCACAATGTTGGGCCCTGCCATTTCAGCTTCTGAACAGAATGTGTAAGTGAAAAATAACAAGAACAACATTTCAGAAACTTAAAAAGACAATTACATCAATTTTACCCTGATCCTCATTGTATCTGTACAGTTCCCTACTCCAAATTGGGAGGGGCTAAAGCAGCCCTAGGAAGGCTGCACAGAGCCCAGCTAATGCAGAAAGGACTTATAAGGGGACAACCAGGGGGAGGTTGAGAAGCAGCCAATCAGGGCCAAATGGGCCCTATAAGAAGGGAGACAGAATAGTTCAGTCTCTCTCTGGAACGTGAGGAAGAAGGCCTGGCTGTCTATAAGAGCAGAACAGTACTCAGCAGGGTCATGGGTGCAAGTGTGTCTACCAGTCAGGCTGGAGCTAAACTGAAGCCCTGATACAGGGCAGATGGAGGTGGCTGGGGCTACAGGGAAGTAGCCCAGTGAGCCGAGGAGAAGCAGGGAGTGGCTGCTTGCTAGAGGGTCCCTGGGATGTGGCTCAGAGCTGCATGTGGGCCTGGACCCCCCCCTTTGCCCCATGGGTCGCAGAAGATGGCAGCCAGCCAAAGAATTGCAGTTTGCTCCTGAAATAGGGGCCAGACAATGGGCTGCAGTTTACCACAGTCATGAGAAGTTGGGTGAAAGACTGAGTCCCTCCAGAAGGGGGAGAACAGCCTGAAAGCTGTACCCTGAAGAGGACACCAAGGTCCAGGAGAAACATAAATCCAGACCCCAGAAGGAGGAGACAGCTGAGGGATGACAAGCAAGATGTCACCCAAAAAGCAGCACATTCAACTGGACTGAGCTAATTCCTAGAGAAACCAGCAGGAGGCACCATGGCAATGAGTCTACACCCTGTTACAGTCACCAACTCTCTCAGATGTGGGGAAGGGGTAATAATCACCCAGTAAAGGTTGTTATTTTAAAACAAATCCATAAAGTCCAATATTTTCAAAACCAGCCTCTGGAAGAAAAATCAGATCTTGCAGATCTCAAGCTGGCATAAAAACTTAGAGATGTTTAGTCCCTCCATCTTGCTTTGTGAGATCAAAACAACAATGGAGGCAGCCCAAATTAGAGGCCATTTTTCATGTGTTGGTCCAGAATTTTTGTGGTGATTCAAAGCCATCTAAGAGACTCTGAGACTCAAAGCAAAAATAAACCTGGTCTATTGTTCTGATACCTGAGAAAATGTCCCTAGGAATTCATCCCAGAAGCAACGAGAGGCAATCTAGTGGCTGTTGCTCTATGATAGGTGAATAGTAATGTACATCCCTCCCAAACTGATGAGGATGAGAAGAGAGGGAGATTTATGGAGCAACCCCAAATTCCATTACATTGATGAGGGATAGCTTACTAATACTTAGCAGCAAGATAGGGTGGGAGAGACCATGAAGCCTAAAAGAAACAGAGAGGGGAGGGAGCCAACTCCTATTCCCAGGCCTGCTTTTTGTAGGAGACACTGGAATAAAGATCCACTCCCTCTGCCAACAATACAGCCACAGATGCGGCTCTGAGGGAAAGCAGAAGGAGCCAGTACCAAAGCAGCTATCCAGTCACTGATCTCCCTCTCCTTCGCAGGGACTCCTTGACTTCTAATAACTGTAATGTGTCATCTCTGATCCTTGGGAGCTGAGCAGAGCACAGTTAAAGGGTGGATCTGACCTGGCCTGTGAACCATCCCAGCTGTCTTCAGGTTGGGAGATTGCACTGTGGACATTCTTTCTTTTTAAGTCTCCAAATTCTTCTGATGAAGTGGGTTTGCCCATGAAAGCTCATGATTCTATATATTTTGGTCAGTCTCTAACGTGCCACAGGACCATTCATTTTTATTTTTAAGAGTAGCATTCCAGAACCTGTGGGACTGTTCCTTGCAGGGCTGACCCAGTGGAGAAAGCTCACCTCAGAGTCTTTCACAGTGGTCATTATTGGCATGCAGAGGCACGAGATCACTTAAAAAAGAAAGGTACTGAATATCGGTTTTAAACTTCTCTCATACATTACAGGCTTTGTAATATTTTGGCCCAGATCCTAAGCTTGTGCAAACTGACCTAATTCCATTGAAATCAATGGAACTAAATCAACGTACACCTGATGAGGATTTGGCCCTTTAAGTGAAAATAATGGGAAAGGAAATTCTAGGCTGGAAGCAAGGGGGACAGTTCTTGTGACTCCTGAGCCATCACTAACTACTCCAGGTCCTCCTGAGCCACTCTGCTCCTCAGCCTGACAGGTCGTTAACTACTTTTATGTTATTATTATGCAGGCCCAAAGGTCAGACTTCCTTAATTGCTCATACTAGTGGGCTAATTAATGTAGTCTTATGAAGAGGAGTGTCAGGAGACACAGTACATGTTTATATAAATTCAGAAAGCATTAAGACACATCCATCTATGTAGAGTGTGCAAGATTGTTCTAAGCACTTAGCATAGGTCTTGTCAGATAACATTCCAGTGCACTAATTTAACAGATATCTAGTCACTCTGAAAAACAAGTCTGTAAAGCACTGAAGTGCATATGGTTTGCATAATGAAAGTGGCATATAACTCAAATCATCATCTGAGTCTTCCTTGAAACTCCACTCCCCTAATACAGATGCACATCAATTTATAAAGTCAAATCCTGGTAAACTCATACTGAATAAATGTAGGAAATATACTAGTTTTGTGAATAGAGCATTAGAAATTGAATACATCACATATTTCTTTTACCTGACATGTAGTTTCTTCTATCTTTTTTCCTTGCAGTAAGTGTATTCTATCACCAATAAGAAAATCTTCTTTGCGCTCTGGAAAAAGATTACGCATTTACTTACATAATTCTAAGAGTCCACAGTGTTACTTGTTTACAGGCAATATAAAATTTGAAACTCTCCAAATGTGTTTAATTATTTTTTGACCCTCCAAAGTTAATTTCACATCACTTAAATGAACTCTTATAAAGAAGATTTGAAGTAAAACTAAAAAGGAAACTGGCAAAATAGCTCACCTAAATAAAATCCATTTATGTACTGTTGTTTTATTTGTACTTAATGCCTCAGTTTACTAATTCAGAATCCCTATCAAGCAGCATCTTGTGCATCCCAATTTTACAGCTTCGTAGTACGAAATATTTATGCGGAAATTATGGCCCTCGGCAAAAACGATTCCTACAATTCAGGATTTTTCTTCCTTTGAACTGTAAGAAGTGTTTTCAAAAGGCCAATCTTTGTATTTTGTTCTTTTCAGGACACCATGACATTGACATGTGAAGGCTATGAGCTTTCTATAGTGACAGCCAATAGATGAGCAGGTGATTTATCTGAAAAACTACATCTTGAACCCACTTTCACAGAAGTCAGTGGAAAAGCTCCCATTGAATTTAATGGTGCAGGGGCAGGGACAGAGAGGGCTGATTCCATTTTCACTGACATTAGTGGGATTAAGCTTTAAAAAAAACCCACCTTCATTCTGGGCAAGAATGACCCCAAAGTTTGTAAAAGTTGTTGAGGAGGATTTTTTTTTGTCTTATGATAAGCTCCATTCATTTCAGGATAGAATTTGTCACATTTATTCCTGTTGAGCAGCACCTTACAAAACAAGTACTCTAATTGACTGCAATGGGACAACTCAGAATAAGACCTTCAGGATCTGGCCATGTGTGATTAGAATTCAATCTAATTGCACTTTCCTGTGAGCTAAATAAAAGCTAGCTCCTACAAACACTTAAGTTTGTGATTGAATTCAATGGGACCGTTTGTGTATCAAGATGATCACATGTGAAAGCGAGGGTATGATCAGAGCCTAAAATATGCTCACATGAGGGGAATATTTTTTTAACTGAGAAGTTCTTAGGGACTGTACTTCTGAAAATCAAGCCACTTAAGCATATACATGTGGATTTTGTGACTCTCACTTTAGGGATACATTTTGTATGGCCCATGATATTCAATTTTACACTTCATTACAGTCAAATATGTGTAACTGATTTTGCACCTAAACAAAAGGTTTAATGGAAGGCATTACATTTTGTCATGCATATTTTAACTTACCAACAAATAAAAAGATCTAGCCCAAGTTCTAGGTGCTTTTGATAAACAATTAAAAGTTCCGTGCAAACCAGTTACAAATTCAGCATCATCTCTGCACTCACAACCAATCCCAAGATCAAACCTTACATAACCAATACTTTTTGGAGCTACCCACCTCCGTATCCTGTAAGGCCTTAGGCAAATAGATAAGTGCAACCTTAACTATTTCACAGATGAATTAGCTTGCCATGATGCAAACCAAAGGAAAGAGTTAGTTCCAAAATGAAAGACAACATGCAGACAAATCCTGCCAGCAGCCCTTCCCTGGAAATTGAGGTGGCTCAAGCTAAACGTGTGTTAGGTGCATGTTAGTGGATGGTTTCTTGCTAGTGCTCTGCAAAAGGGGCTGCTTTGATAGCAATGAATGATGCAACAGGCAGGCAGAGTTGTAGCGCTTCATGCTCAGAGTTTTGTGTTTGTCCAGTAGAAGCTTGACCCTTCCTGAAATCTGACCCACTTTCTTCAAACCCATTCATGCTAGCTTGGCAAATTTGTTGTTGTTGGTTTTTTCCTTAAAGATTTGGGGTGCAATTTTTCAGCATTCCCTTTCAGGCTCTGACTGACATTTTAAAAGTTCACTTTTAGACTAAGCTTCAGGGCAATGGTTACTTTCTCTGTATAATTACATGTGTTCACACATATATATCAGGCCCATACTTGGGGGTGTGTGCAAAGGGTGCGAAAGCACCCCCCCCACCACCCATGGTGCCCCAACTAAGCATGCTCCAGCAGCCAGGGGAAGGCAGGAGCGGAGCACTGACCAAGCCTCCCTCCCCCATGCTCTGGCTGGCTGCGGAAAGGCTGGGGCTGATTTCCCCACTTACTTGGGGGAACATGGAGGGTGCATTCACACCCTTGCAGTCCACATTTACAAAAAAGCACCCCCACCACAGAAATTCCTGTGTACAGGCCTGTATATAGTCAAGTGCATATCTAGTTTTTCTCCAAGAATCTGTTCCTCACTGGAAAGAGAGGTCCCAAAGCTCATACAAGCAGACAGAATTTTTTCTGTAACTGTTTATTATAAACACCTAGCTAAATATTTGCAGGATCAGGAACTTAAATGGCTTCTACAATGTTGTAGTATCTGTTGTGAACGCTTTTGCCCATAGAACTCCTGAAGTTAAAGAAAAACGGCAGTGCCAATTCAAGTGCCAATCAACATTTTTGCCAGCTCTGATTAAAGTGTAGTCCTACTTGGAAGTGAAAAGGGCATTCAAGGGTTCCATACTTGCCTCCCAGTCATTTCCTCATGACATTTTCCTTCATTTAGAATATTTTCTTTCTAATCAGCAGGCCTGCAAATGCAAGCTGAGATCTGAAAATCAGGCTGGATTCTCTGTGGCTCAGGTACCACTCCCATCAATAATGATTCCTTATGCCAAGTTACTTTGATGTGGCAACACAGGAATAAAAACAGCAGGTGGCTCTGCAATTTGGAACTAAGTAAATCACAACTCTCACCCCCCTCCCGCCCCAAAAAAACCAACCACACTTCAAAAGATGTCTGTGTTCTGTGGAGCCCATAGTGGTAAGTAAGGGGGAAATCTTACTTTGTTATTATGAGTAAGCAGAATGATTGCATACACAGAGGAAAGAGATCTGCCAAGTGCAAAGATGCTATTTTTACATAGTCACTTTGCAAGCTGAATCATACATTAAACAAAGAACTATTGGGTGTACACAATTAATTCAATTTAGGCTAAAAAAAACCCCTGGAGGTTACCATCTCTTGGCATCAACAACCACAAAAAAGAATCATCAGAAGCAACAAATGTGACTAGAATCCTCTTTCATGATCATAAAATCTATAATCAAAGCATCACCAGTCTGACCTGTAAACACAGACTAACCTGTGCAGTCCACAGAGCACACAAAATCCAGCAAGCAGCATACACATACCTCACAGCAATTTGTGTAAATGCTAACTGCAGTGTACCTACGGGGGGCCGACAGACTTGCTGGTTTCCTGGGCAAGGTTGGGTGCAGGGGGCAGCTCTGTGCTCCACGAAAGGGTGTGGCATCAGGTATAAGGGAGGGTCAGCCACCCACCCCTCAGTGCTGCCTGGATCACACTGTGCCCCATAGTAGCGGAAGCTGGAGACCCAGGCCCTTTTGAATTGCCGGGACCCTTTGTCCTGCCCTGTCAGCAGGCCTGGCTCTGGCTTAATAGTGTCATAGACTCACTTTGCCATAGTGTAAATGACTGCACACAGAACAGGACAAAGGTGAATCTGGCCCATTAGTTCTGAGAGACAGTAACTTCTCCCATTTGTCTCAGTCTTTTTTCTCTGATGCTAGTAATGACATTTTAAATGACAAGATTATTAATTGTTACAATGACGATCATTTTAGGAGAAACAGCCAGTGAGCCTAGCTTTGTGAACAGCCTGAGAAGAGTACACCCCCGCTCTCTGACCTCTCTCTGTATGTACAGGTTGCATCAACAGTCTGATAAATCCACTTTTATGGAGACTAAATGAGCAGTCACATGAAGGGCCTGATCCAGAGCATGCTCACAAAATGGGGAGAGGATTCTGTGCTGTCCACCACATATGTAGGGTGGCTAACTTTCAATTTGCACAAAACAGAACACCTTTGCCTCACCCCTCCTCCAAGGCCACGCCCATGCCCCTTCGTTGGCTTCATCCCTGCTCACTCCATCCCCACCCCTGTTGCTTTCTTTCCCCATCCTTGTTCACTTGCTCATTTTCTGGGGGCAATCGTGCAGGAGGGGGTGAGGGCTCCAAATGGGGGTGCAATTTAAAGGGCTGCTGAATCACCAGGCAATTTTCCTTTTGCCTCCCTCTCCTTTCCATTGGCGGGCCTGGTCACCAGTGCTGACAAGAGCCATCAGGAACCCTTTTCAATGGGTGTTCTAGTTGAAAACTACACACCCGGTCACCCTACATGCATGACTTGTAACTTCTAGCACAAGTTCATATTTTGCAGTAGATTTGCAGACCTTGAACAATCATCTCTTTCAGGATGAAAGTTTGATTAACAGTGATGCTCTGTAAATATTCTTCCCGTGATTTTCACCACTGTGTGAAGGGGACTTCCACTGAAGTAACTGTACTGCAGAGGCATAAAGGGAGACTTTTGTTTGTTGCCAGCCTTATGTCCTGATCCGTCTGGGCTCCGGCCCTTCCATTGTAATGCCTGTCAACTTCAATAATATGCTCTTTCTTTTGCGTGCTTTGGGAATTTAATCAGGGTTAAAAATACATATTTAGCACATCAGACACTGAAGAAGATCAGAAAAACTCTACCTTTCCATTCAACACTACATTTCTAACCACCTTATTTTTCTCAGATGGCCAACACCTTCTGAAATATTACAAAAATATTGAAACTTTTTTGGTTTGTTTAAAAACCAGTTCCAGCTGAAGCAAAATGACAATTATTCCCTCCACAAATATTTTTCTTCTATTTTCCCTACTGTACCAGCCACTGTTCTCCTTCCATAACACAGATCAGTATTAGCCCATCCATCAACAGGCCCCTTCTCCCTTCCTCTACTTGCTACCAAAGCATGGTACATGCAAGTTGCATCCCTTGCAAAGATATGACTTTAAAGGCCTCCTTTAGGATTCCTGTGAAACAGATTGGCCCATTTTGTAGAAAGGAGAAACAAAAACTGCATAAGCAATGAGGAACAATATCATAAGAACTGCCATACTGGATCAGACCATGGTTCATCTCTTTCAGTATGTGTCTTTCAACAGTGGCTGATGCTGGATACTTCTGAGGAAATGAACAAAACAAGGCAATTATTGAGTGATCTATTTCCTATTGTGTGGTCCCAGTATCTGCCAGTCAGAGGCTTAGGAACAGAGCCTGGGGTTGCCTCTCTGACCACCATGGCGAATAGATTTTGATGGCACTATCCTCCACAAATCTTTCTAATTTTTGTTTGAATACATTTTATACTTCTGGCCTTCACAACATCTCCTGGAAATGAATTCCACAGGTTAACTGTGCACTATGTGACAAAGTACTTATTTTTGTTTGTCTTAAACCTGCTGCCTAGTAATTCCATTGGGTGATTCCTTGTTCTTGTGTTATGTTAAGGGGTAAATATACTTCCTTCTTCATTCTTCACACCATTCATGATTATACAAACCTCTATCATACCCTCCCCCACCACACACACACTTGTCTTTTTTTCTAGCCTGAACAGTCCCTGTCTTTTTTTTTCCTCTCCTCATATGGAAGCTGTCCATACTCCTCTACTTCACCTCTACTTTTTCCAGTTCTAATATATCTTTTTTTGAATTGGGACAACCGACACTACGTGATATATTAAAGGTACGTGTGTGTACCATGGATTTATATAGTGGCATTATGATATTTTCCATCTTAATATCTATCCCTTTCATAATGGTTCCTAATGTTGTTGGCTTCTTGACTACTGCTGCACATTAATCAGATGTTTTCAGAGCACTATCCAATGATTCCAAGATCTCTTTCTTGAGTGGTACCAACTAATTTAGAATCCATGGTTTTGTATATATGGTTTAGATCACATTTTCATACATGTATTACTTTGCTTACTTAACTATCTTTGAGGAATTTTGTATCATCTGCAAAACTTTGCCACTTCAGTGTATACCCTCTTTTCCAGATCAAAAATAAAGATGTTGAACAGCACTAGTTCCTATATTTTGTAACTTTTATTAACTGCCAGCAGGGATTTTATTTAAAAATTCTACTTATTAAATTTTCAATTGATTTTTCCCACCACCTTTCCCCCTCTGTCTACTTCTTTGATAAGGAGGTAGGGATTGTGGGTGCATCTCTGATGGCTTACAGAGAAGCAAATATGGTAGACAACCAGCCTGGTTTAGCAATGAAATCGTTGGTGAGCTTAAACACAAAAAGAGAGCTTAAAAGAAATGGAAACTTGGACAGATGACTAGGGAAAAGTATAAATATATTACTTGAGCATGCAGGAGTGTAATCAGAAAGGCCAAACTGCAACTGGAATTGCAGCTAAGAAGGGATGTCAAGGGTAACAAGAAAAGTTTCTACAGGCATGTTAGCAATAAGAGGATGGTCAGGGAAGGTGTGGGACCCTTACTGGATGAAGGAGGTAAGCTAGTGACAGATGATATGGGAAAAGCTGCTTTTTTTGCCTCTGTCTTCACAGATGAGGTCAGCTCCCAGACTACTGCACTAGGCAACACAGTATGGGGAAGAGGTGGGCAGCCCTCGGTGGAGAAAAAATAGGTTAAGAAATATTTAGAAAAGCTGGACATACACAAATTTATGGCGTCAGATTTAATGCATCCAAGGGTGCTGAGGGAGTTGGCTGATGTGAATGCAGAGCCATTGGTCATGATCTTTGAAAAACTGTGGCAACAGGGGAGGTCCTGGATGATTGGAAGAAGGCAAATGCAGAGCCCATCTTTAAAAAAGGGAAGAAGAACAATCCGGAAACTACAGACTGTCAACCTCACTACAGTCCCTGGAAAAATCATGGAGGGGATCCTCAAGGAATCCATTTTGGAGTACTTGGAAGAGAGGAAATTGATCTGGAACTGTCAACATGGATTCACTAAGGGCAAGTCATGCCTGACCAACCAGATTGCCTTCTATGACAAGGTAACTAGCTCTGGGGACATGGGCAAGGTGGTGGATATGATATACCTTGACTTCAGCAAAAGCTTTTGATATGATCTCCCACAGAATTCTTGCCAGCAAGTTAAGGAAGTATGGACTGGATAAATGGACTGTAAGGTTAGAAAGCTGGCTAGATTGTTAGGCTCAGTGGATAGTTATGAACAACTCAGTGTCTGGTTGGCAGTCAGTATCAAGCAGAGTGCCCCAACGATCGGTTCTGGGGCCAGTTTTGTTCAACATCTTTATTAATGACCTGGATTAGGGGATGGGTTGCACCCTCAACAAGTTTTCAGATGACACTAAGCTAGAGGGAGAGGTAGATATGTTGCAGGGTAGGGATAGGGTCCAGAGTGACCCAGAAAAATTGGAGGATTGGGCTAAAAGAAATCTGATGAGGTTCAACAAGGACAAGTGCACTTGGGATGGAAGAATCAAGCTAAACAGAAGGGAGGGGAAGACAGCTTAACAATCACAACAGGGGATGGAGCCTGTACTCCCAGGAAGCCTTCCCAGCTCTTGAAACAGAGATAGTAGACTTTAGGAAATCTAAGAGGAAGCAGAAAACTATTCTGGCACTCACCACCTGGGGCACACAAGAGATCAGAGCTCTTGTAATCAGAAAGAAGTGGATCCTTCAGTCAAGAGGGTTGAAATCTCTGCACATTTATTATAGATGAAAAAACTATTTAGACATTTTGTAACCTGCTGACGTTAAGTTTTAAGAAAATGTGTTTTGTTTACGTGGTTTTAGAAAGTGTGTTTTGTTTTACCTGCAACCATATCTGTGTCTTCCATTCTTATAATTGTTTAAATCTATGCTCTTTATTAAAAACTTGTTTTGACTACAAAATTATTTCCATGCTGTATAGTAAACAGAAGTACAGCTCTTCAGTTAACCCATCAGGCTAGTGTATGTTCTGTCTCTTTGGAAGCTGTGAACTTAACCCAGTGGTGTGCAACCTGTGGCCTGTGGGCCTTACGTAGTTCATCAGGGTAAGCCATTGGCAGGCTGCCTGAAAGGTTGTTTATATTGCATCTTCAAGTATGGCTGCCTGCTGCTTCCATTTGCCATGGTTAACTATTTCTGGCCAGAGGAACTGAAGGAAGCATCGCAAGCCACTGGGACTTCCTGCTTCTTGCAGCTCACACTTCTCGTAGCTCTCATTGGCTGAGAACGGTGAATCACAGCCAATGGGAACTGCAGGTGGCCACACCTGTGGATGCAATGTAAACAACCTGTCTGGTGGCCTACCAGCTGCTTAACCTGACAAGACACGTATGGCCTATGTCCCACAGGTGGTCTACCACTGACTTAACCTCTGTAAGTATCTAGTGAGAGGGACTGTACACTGCATTGGGGGACCTGCTGTGATGCATAGACTCTGGGTGAATATCACCTACAGAGTGTGTACTTAGTTTTTTTTTAAGCTACATTTTTCCCCTTCAGGAAGGAGGTAAATCCCAAGACGGCTTGACAAATTATTTAGACAGATTATTGGTGAAAAATGAGAAATTTTTCTAGGTGCCCTTTAAAATACTTTGTGGAAAATGCAAAATCAGCTGAAATACATTTAGCAATTACCTTCAAGCTGACAGTGCCTTGTGATGTACGAATCATTCTCAGGCTTCTTGGAATTCTGCCAAAGTGTGCCATTCACATTTTTCCTGTCTAAAGTAAAAGCACAGAAAACATTCACTGGCATTCATATAATAACTGTGAAATAACAGGAAAGACTATACAACAATATCATAATGCAAATCAAACAAGCACCAACAGTATACTATAGTATCTGCTTAGAACATTGACATGAATAAAAGTCTTTGTCAAAGTGGAAATATGATGGATGGGTTTTAGTGTGGCAGAGAACACTTGTATCATCTATTGACATCACCTGCAGCCTCATCAAACGCTGCTTAAACATTATTTAAATTAGTAATAATACTATAACCTCTGGGCTCAAGGCTTTGACATCAGCATTCTGTGACTTTCCAAATATCTTTTCTGGTTTTACTTCTAAAATTTTTATAAGCATCATTTAGATTTATAACGTAATGAATTAGTTTGGGTCTCTGAGTATAATTATTCTCTATTGGATGCAAAATGTTTATCATTGTCACTATATTCCTAACATGGATGCCACTTTTTAGCTCAAAGTGGAAGGGTCAATACTTGTGAAACAAGAATATCACACTTCTCTCCCTACAATAAGCATCCAAATGGCCATGTTATACAGCCCTGATTTGTGCACTTTTATGGTATATTGGGCCTCATTCTACTATTCTCAGAGAGCTTTCAAAATCAAGGAATTACTTAGTTCCATGAATAGTAATAGAGATGTAGCTGTGTTAGTCTGGTCTAGCTGAAACAAAAGAGAGGACTATGCAGCACTTTAAAGACTAATAAGATTGTTTATTAGGTGATGAGCTTTCGTGGGCCACTTCCTCAGATCAAATTGTGGAAGAAAATTGGCATGACCATATATACCAAAGGAATACAATCAAAAAAAGTGAACACATATAAAAAGGACAAATCAAATTTCAGAACAGAGGGGGGATGAGAGGGAGAGGTTAATGTCTGTGAGCTAATGATATTAGAGGTGATAATTGGGGAAGCTATCTTTGTAATGGGTAAGATAATTAGCATCTTTGTTGAGGCCCAGTTATAAAGTGTCAAATTTAAGCATGAATGGCAGTTCAGAGGTTTTTCTTTGACGTCTTGTGTTAAAATGTCTTTGAAGCAGGATGCAGGTAGTCAAGTCGTTGAGACAATGCCCTTTCTGGTTGAAATGGCAAGAAACTGTTTTTTCTTTGTGAAACTGAAAATGACAGGAATCCGTTATAAATATGGAGCCAAATTCTGTAGTCCAAATAATATTGCCTTTTAGAAAAGTTTTCCTTGCATAAGACTACAGAATCAAATCCTCTATGAGTATATATATCCTAAAATGGACATGAATGATGGGGAACCATAGAACTTTTTGAAATGACACTGTTAAGCAATTTCTTCATTCCTAATTCAGTCAGGATGTTTAAAAAAAATATCCAGAATATATGATTAAATATTGACAAAGACTTCACACTGAAAATTAGCAATTGTAAACTTTACAAAATGAATTAGTGCAAAAAATAATCACATTATTGTTTAAAAAATTTGGCTGACAAAATAGTAACTGTAATATCACAGCTGATATAGATATAATTTAAAAGAAATTTTGCAAAAAATAATTTCCTTCAGTATCAACTTTAATCATGACCCCCCAAAAGTGAAGGGTAAACTGTTCATTTTTAACAAAGGGAAATGGGAGGAGATTAATGTGATTAGATCAGTGGGGTTTCCATTCTTAATTTAAATGGATAAAGCAAATACTAAACATTCATCTCTGTCTCACTCTGTCCAAAGGCCAGATTCTTTAACATCTTCATTTGGTTTTTACATTAATCTGGATGGGGGGGCAGGTCTGTGGGGCTACGTCTACACTATGAATTTTCTCGGCAAAAAATATGCTAATGAGGGATCTTGCGGAAAAAGGGGGTTTTGTGCAAAATGAAAACGTCCACACTGCTTGTTTTTGTTCAAAAACCCCAGTGCAAAAATGGATCAGCAGGAAATATGCAAATGAGACCGGAACTCATGCAAATGAGTCCCTCATTGGCATATTTTTTGCCGAGAAAACTCGTAGTGTAGACGTAGCCTGGAAGATTGACAGCAGCCGCTTCAATCGTTCTCTGTAGTGTAGACGTATCCTGAGGGTATATAAGCTGCAGCTTATCCTGATCCAAAGAAAAGAGAAGAATAGTAAGAGGACTATATATCTACCTCAGTCACACTTTAAAACACGAAAATCAAAAGAAATCTTACAAAAAAGGTGGAAACATGATAAAATTACTAGGGGCGAGTACAAAAGAATAGCAGAAATATTTAAGGACAGAATCAGGAAGGCATAAAATGAATTGTACCAAGCATGGGACATAAAAGCTAATAAGAAGAGGTTCTATAAATAGATTTGGAGGAAGAGAAAGATATAGTAAAGTGTAGGTCCATTACTGAAGTAGGGAAAAGCGATCTAATAACATATGACACCAAGAAGGCTGAGATGTGTAATGCCTATTTTGCTTCAGTGTTCACTAAGGGCACGTCTAGACAATATCCCCCTGTTGGCAGAGGGATGTAAATGAAGCACGTCGAAAGTGCAAATGAAGCGGGGATTTAAATATCCCGCGCTTCATTTGCATAATCATGTAATGGCGCTCTTTCAAAAAAGCAGGTGGGTGAATAATTGATAGAAAGGACACACTCGGGTCCTGTCTACACTACTGCACTACATTAGCACAGCTGCAGCACGTCTGGTGAAGATGCAGTATGCCAATGGGAGAGCGTTCTCGCATAAGCACAGTTACACTACTTTCAGAAAAGGCAGACGCTATTTTGGGAAGACAGCATCTTCTGCTGACAGCACTTTAAGTTGTTATAACTTGTGTCTCTTTGGGGTGTTATTTTCACACCCCAGAGTAATATAAGTTACATTGACTGAAGTGGTTGTGTAGACCAGCCCTAAAAAAGCACTTATTGATGGTTTGCTGTCATACTGTGGCAGTGGATCTAACGGAGTCTGACAGGGTCAATCCTGGGTCAAGAACTTTTCAATATTTTCATTAATGACTTGCGTAATGAAGTGGAGAGTATGTTTATAAAATTTGCAGATGACACTGAGGCTATGTCTACACTGCCAAGAAAAGTCAGAAAAAGATACGTAAATTGCTAACCTCAATTTGCATATCTTTTTCTGCTTTTTTTCCAAAAGAGGCTTTTCTGAAATTTGGCCCGTCTACATGGGGACAAATTTCAGAAAAAACTCCTCTTTTGGAACATCCCTTATTCCTCTCACCAATAGGAATACAGGGATGCCAAAAAAACACATCCGCTTTTTCGGAAACTGTATTGGAGGTATCCCCGAAAAGCTCTGCAGTCCAGACATAGCTAATCTGGAAGGAGTTGCAAGCACTTTGGAAAACAAGACTAGAATTTAAAATGACCTTGATAAATTGAATAATTGGTCCAAAATTAACAATATTAAATTGGACAAAGGTAAGTGCATAGTACTACCATTTAAGAAGTAAAATATCAAATGCACTACTGCAAAATGGGGAATAAATGGCAATGCAGTACTAGTGCAGAATGTGTCCTGTGGGTACAGTGAATCACAAATGAAATATAAGCCAACAATGTGATGCAGTTTCAAAAATATTAATATTCTGTATTGACATTGGTGACATATGTAAGGACACAGGAGGCAATGCCATATTTGGCACTGGTGAGGTCTCAACTGCTGAGACCAGTTTTAGGGGTGACACTTTAAGAAAGATTTGGAGAAACTGGAAAGACTCCAGAGAAGAGCAACAAAAATGACAAAAGGTTTGAAAACCTGATGTATAAGAAAGGTTAAAAAAGACAGGGTACGTTTAGTTGTCACAAAACAACACTTAGGGTGGGGAAGACTTGATAAATCTTCAGCTGTGCTAATGGTCATTATAAAGAGGCATGTGATTAATGGTTCTGCATGTCCCCTGCAGACAGAACAAGTGGTAATCAGATTAATCTGATTAGACATTAGGACAAACTTTCTAACTAAGCATGGTTAAGTACTCAAACAGGTTACCAATGAAGACTGTGGAAACCCTGTCAATGGAGGTTTTTATAAACAGATTAGACTAACACCTGTCAGGAATGGACTGGGTATAGTTAATCCTGCCTCAGGCTACATCTAAACTACACCCCTCTGTTGGCAGAGGGATGTAAATTAGATGTCTCGAAAGTGCAAATGAAGCTGGGATTTAAATATCCTGCACTTCATTTGCATAATGGCAGCCGCTGCTTTTTTTCGAAATGGGGCTTTTAGAAAAAAATCGGCAGTTTAGACAGGGCATTTTCGACAGAAATGCCCCATTTCAAAATATCCTGTACTCCCCGTTTTGAAAAAAGCGGCGGCTGCCATTATGCAAATGAAGCGCGGGATATTTAAATCCCAGCTTCATTTGCACTTTCAATGCATCTAATTTACATCCCCTCTGCCGACAGAGGGGTGTAGTTTAGACGTAGCCTCAGTGAGGGTGGATTGTCATTCAAGGTTGACCCAACGCTCCCCCTTGTAGGCAGGTGTGGTGTTGCAAAGTGTGTGTAAGAACAAAAATCATGGATCACAAGTCTAGACAGATTGTCACACAATAAAGAGCACCCTTTTGCAGGGCCACATTTGATAACAGAAAAGTCATGTGTAAACAAAACTTTCATCCCAACATTTTAGCTAGGTGATGAGGTCGTTTTTAGTCCATCTCTCTCCCACCTGAATCTGCTGCCCAATTCTATTCAGACGGTTATCTTCCCCTGGCGGTTATCTTGTTTCTGGTCTGTGGGCCTGATGTTAGTTCTTTTGCCTCTGCCTGATTAAAATCCTTTTATGGTGTCAGGGATCTGGGAAGGTCTATGCATTGGGTCTCTTTTTCATGGACAATGGGTGTTACTTTCCAGACCAGGCTTCCAGCCAGCATCAAGGAGATACCGTGGCCTTCTTGAATGCCTGCAAACTGCAGTCCTCTGTTTATAAGGCTCTTCTCTGAAGGAACAACTCTAACAGACTCCCCATTTGGAATGGCTCCCCAGAGAGTTCACCCACTAGACTCCCCTGCTCAGGCCTCTCTTGGAAACTGCCCATGCAGAGACTATATATTAAATAATATTACAACTATAAAGAACACCCAGGTCTAATCCCCTGCACTCATGGCAGGACCACACACCATCTAGACCATCCCTTACAGGTGTTTGTCTAACCAGCTCTTAAAAATCTCCAATGATGGAGATTCCACAACCTCCCTAGGAAATTTATTCCAGTGCTTAACCAGCCTGACAGTCAGGAAGATTTTCCTGATGTCCAATCTAAACCTACGATGCTGCAATTTAAGCCCATTGCTTCTTGTTCTATCCTCAGAGATAAACAAGACTGATTTTTCTCCTTCTTGTAACAATGTTTGGGTACTAGAAAGCTGTTATCATGTCCCCCCCAGTCTTCTCTTTTCCAGAGTAAACAAACCCAGTTTCTTCAATCTTCCCTCAAAGGTCATGCTTTCTAGATCTTTAGTCATTTTTGTTGCTCTTCTCTGGACTGTCTCCAGCTTGACCACATCTTTCCTGAAATGTGGCGCCCAGAATTAAACATAGTACTCCAGTTGATGCCTAATCAGCACGTAGTAGAGTAGAAGTAGTATTTCTCATGTCTTGCTTACAACACTCCTGCTAACACATCCCAGAATGATGGGAGGTTTGGCAACAGTGTTACATTATTAACTCTTATTTAGCTTGTGGTCCACTATGACCACTAGATCCCTTTCTGCAGTACTCCTTCCTAGGTAGTCATTTCCCATTTTGTATGTATACAATTGATTGTTCCTTCCCAAGTGGAATACTTTGCATATCTTTTTATTGAATTTCATCCTTTTCACCTCAGGCCATGTTTCCATTTTGTCTACATCATTTCGAGTTATAATCCTATTCTCCAAAGCACATGCAACTCCTCCCAGTTTGGTATCACCCGCAAACTTTATAAATGTGTTCTCTATGCCCTTATCTAAATCATTGACGATATTGAACAGAACCAGTCCCAAAACTGATCTCTGCGGAACCCCACTCATCATACCCTTCCAGCATGACTGTGAACCATTGATAACTACTCTCTGGGAACAGTTATCTAAACAATTATGCATCCACCTTATAGTATTTCCATCTAGGTTTTATTTCCCTGGCTTGTCAATGAGAAGGTCATGTGAGATGGTAACAAATGCTTTACTAAAGTACAGATATCCCATGCCAACCATTTCCCGATTATCTACAAGGCTTGTTATCCTGTCAAAGAAAGCTATCAGATTGGTTTGATATGATTTGTTCTTGACTAATCCATGCTGACTATTACTTATCACCTTATTATCTCCCAGATGATTTCAAATTATTTGCTCCATTATCTTTCCTGGTACAGAACTTAAGTTTACTGGTCTGTAATTCCCTGGGTTGTTCTTATTTCCCTTTTTATAGAGGGCCAAATATACTGCCTTTTTCTAGTCTTCTGGAATCTCCTCTTTATTCCATGACTTTTCAAAGATGATAGATAATGACTCAATCACCTCCCTGAGTATTCTAGGCTGCATTTTATCAGGCCCTGGTGACTTGAAAATGTCTAACTTGTCTAAGTAATTTTTAACTTATTCTTTTTCTTTTTTAGCTTCTGAACTTACCTCATTTTCTCCAGCATTCTCTATGCTATGCATCCAATCACCACCAACCTTCTTGGTTAAAACCATAATAAAGAAGTCATTAAGCACCTCTGCCATTTCCACATTTTCTGTTATTGCTTTTCCCTCTTTGTTGAATAATGGGTCTACTCAGTCCTTGGTCTTCCTCTTGCTTGTAATATATTTGTATAATGTTTTTCTGTTCCCTTTATATGTCTAACTAGTTTGAGGGTTTTTTTGTGCCTTGGCCTTTCTAATTTTGCTCCTACATATTTGTTGTTATTTGTTTGTATTCATCCTTTATAATTTGACCAGGTTCCACTTTTTTGTAGGACTTCTTTTTTGATTTTTAGATCATTCAAGATCTCTTGGTTTAGCCAGGGTGGTCTCTTGACGTACTTCCTATCTTTTTTACACAATGGAATAGTTTATTCTTGTGCCCTTAATAATGTCCATTTGAAAAACTGCCAACTGTCTTTGCTTTTAATGGGACCTTACCTACCAATTCCCTGAGTTTGCTAAAGTCTGCTTTCTTGAAATCCATTGTCTTTATTTTGGTGTTCTCTCTCCTACCATTCCTTAAAATCATGAACTCTCTCATTTCATGATCAGTTTCACCTAAGCTGCCTTCCGAATTCAAATTCTCAACCAGTTCCTCCCTGTTCATTAAAATCAAATCTAGAATGGCCCCTCTTCTAGTAGTTTTCTCCACCTTCTGAAATGAAAAAAAATGTCTTCAATACATTCCAAGAAGTTTTTAGATAATCTGCATCAGCGGTGTTACATGTATAAGAAGATAACATAAGAATGGTCATACTGGGTCATACCAAAGATCCATCTAGCCCAGCAGCCTGTCTTCTGACAGAGGCCAATGCCAGATGTTCTAGGGGGGAATGAACAGAACATATAGAGACCAATCCCCTGTCACCCATGCCCAGCTTCTGATAGATGCTATGGAAACCAACTTTTCCCATCCTGGCTGATGACTTCTGATAGACTTATCCTCCATGAATTTATCTAGTTCTTTTTGGACCCCTGTTATAGCCTTGACCTTCACAACACTGTCTGTCAAGGAGTTCCACAGGTTCATTGTGCATTATGTATAGAAATATTTCTTTTTGCTTGTTTAAACCTGATATCTATTAATTTCATTTGGTGACCCCTGCTTTATGTGTTATGGGAAGGACATACTGGATAGCTGAAGTCCCCCATCACCACCAAGTCCAGTGCTCTGGAAGATTTTATTAGTTGTTCAAAAAAGCTTCACACATTTTTTTCTGGTTAGATGGTCTGTAGGAGATCCCTACCATGACATCACCTTTGTTTTTTACTTCTTTTATCCTTACACAGAAACTCTCATATAAAGAGTAGCTGCCTTGTGACAGGGATGGACTCAATGACCTCTTGAGCTTTCCTCTAGCCCTGTAGTTCTATGATTTTATTACATACATTTTTTCTTCTTTGGCTGGGCTGCAACATCATGAAAGCAAAACTAAGTTTTCACTGAATTTGACTCTGAGCAATTAGCACAAACAGAAAATAGTTTAGAAAGCTACTAACCAAATGCTTCATTTTCAGACATAGACTTCTGGATGGATCTAAAAGAAAACAAAGAATGTATCATTAGCTGCCACTTAGAGTTAACAAGTACAATAAATATATTTATTTACTGATATATTCTGACAAATTCTTCAAAGCAGTGTGTACAAATTTAGCTGTGCTACTTCCACTGGCTTTAAATGGAGTTACCTAACTTTTCTCATACACACAATCACACATTCCATAATGGAGTTTTGAAAGTTTATTCCAAAAAGCCTTTATTGTTGGAGTTTCATTTTGGAATGGAAAGGCATTAACAGTACAGTTAAGTAGCTTGTCAAGAAGACACAAAGAGATATTTTTCATCGAGATGATCAGAATCATCTCAGAATTGTAGCCCTTTAGAACAGGGGTGAGCAAACACTGGCCTGCAGGCCTCATCCAGCCTGACAACGTTAGCCCCTGGCAAACCCCCACTCCACCATATTTACCTGCGCCTCCACAGGTATGGGGGATTGCAGCTCCCATTGGCTATGGATCGTGTTCCCAGGCAATAGGAGCTGCATTCCCCCATACCTGTAAAGGCACAGGTAAATATAGTGGCAGCAACTAATCCTGGTGAACCACCACCATTTTATTGCCCACCCTTGTTTTAGAAGCTGAAATGTGCTACTTTGCTAATGGAGTGAACCAAAATCGTGGATCTGAACATAACTCATAGACTCATAGACTCATAGACTTTAAGGTCAGAAGGGACCATTATGATCATCTAGTCTGACCCCCTGCACAATGCAGGCCACAGAATCTCACCCACCCTCTCCTAGAATAATTCTCCCACCTATATCTCAGATATTGAAGCCTTCAGATAGTTCGAAGACCCCAAGATACAGAGAATCCTCCAGCTGTGATCTGTACCCCATGCTACAGAGGAAGGCGAAAAACCTCCAGGGCCTCTGCCAATCTACCCTGGAGGAAAATTCCTTCCCGACCCCAAATATGGCGATCAGCTAAACCCTGAGCATGTGGGCAAGACTCACCAGCCAGACACCCAGAAAGTTCTCTATAGTAACTCCTATCATCCCTCCATTGACCTATTTACCACTGATAATGAATGGTCAATTAGTTACCAAGATCATGTTATCTCATCAAACCATCCCCTTCATAAACCCATCTAGTTTAATCTTGAAGCCAGATAGATCTTTTGCCCCACTACTTCCCTTGGAAGGCCGTTCCAGAACCTCACTCCTCTAATGGTTAGAAACCTTCGTCTAATCTCAAGTCTAAACTTCCTACTAGCCAGCTTATATCCATTTGTTCTTGTGTCCACATTGGTATTAAGCTTAAATAATTCCTCTCCCTCCTGGTATTTATCCCTCTAATATATTTAAAGAGTGCAATCATGTCCCCCTCAGCCTTCTTTTGGTTAAGGTAAACAAGCCAAGCTCCTTGAGTCTCCTTTCATAAGACAGGTTTTCCATTCCTCGGATCATCCTAGTGGCCCTTCTTTGTACCTGTTCTAGTTTGAATTCATCCTTCTTAAACATGGGAGACCAGAACTGCACACAGTATTCCAAATGGGGTCTCACCAATGCCTTGTATAACGGCACTAACACCTCCTTATCCCTACTGGAAATACCTCGCCTAATACATCCCAAGACCGTATTAGCCTTTTTCACAGCCATGTCACAATGGCGGCTCATAGTCATCCTATAATCAACCAGGACTCCGAGGTCCTTCTCCTCCTCCGTTACTTCCAACTGATGTGTCCCCAGCTTATAACTAAAATTCTTGTTATTAATCCCTAAATGCATAACCTTACACTTCTCTCTATTAAATTTCATCCTATTGCTATCACTCCAATTTACAAGGTCATCCAGATCTTCCTGTATAATATCGATCCTTTTCTGAATTGGCAATACCTCCCAACTTTGTGTCATCCATAAATTTTATCAGGACACTTCCACTTTTGGTGCCAAGGTCAGCAACAAAAGATTAAATAAAATTGGCCCCAAAACTGATCCCTGAGGAACTCCGCTAGTAACCTTCCTCCAACCTGACAGTTCACCTTTCAATATGACCCGCTGTAGTCTCCTTTAACCAGTTGCTTATCCACCTCTCAACTTTCATATTAATCCCTATTTTTCCAATTTAACCAATAATTCCCCATGTGGTACTGTATCAAATGCCTTACTAAAGTCGAGGTAGATTAAATCGACTGCATTTCCTTTATCTAAAAATCTGTTACCTTCTCAAAAAGGAGATCAGGTTGGTTTGGCACGATCTACCTTTTGTAAAACCATGTTGTAATTTATCCCAATTGCCATTAGCCTCAATGTCTCTAACTACTTTCTCCTTCAAAATTTTTCCAAGATCTTGCATACTACAGATGTCAAACTAACAGGCCTGTAGTTACCGGTCGCTTTTTCCCTTTCTTAAAAATAGGAACTATATTAGCAATTCTCCAGTCAAATGGTACAACCCCTGAGTTTAGAGTTTTATTAAAAATTTTTGCTAATGGACTTGCAATTTCATGTGCCAGTTCCTTTAATATTCTTGGATGAAGATTATCTGGGCCCCCGATTTACTCCCATTAAGCTGTTCAAGTTTGGCTTTTACCTCGGATATGGTAATATCTACCTCCATATCCTTCGTCCCATTTGTTATGTTACCATTATCCTAAGCTCTTCATTAGCCTCATTAAAGACTGAAGCAAAGTATTTGTTTAGATATTGGGCCATTCCTAGATTATCCTTAACCTCCACTCCATCCTTAGTAATTAGCGGTCCTACTTCTTCTTTTTTGTTTTTTCCTATTTATATGGCTATAAAACCTTTTACTATTGGTTTTAATTCCCTTTGCAAGGTCCAACTCTACCTGACTTTTAGCCTCTCTCACTTTGTCCCTACATGCTCTAACCTCAATAAGGTAGCTTTCTTTACTGATCCCTCCCATCTTCCACTCCTTATATGCTTTCTGCTTTTTCTTAATCACCTCTCTGAGATGCTTGCTCATCCTGCTTGGTCTAACACACCTGCCTATAATTTTTTTCCCTTTTCTTGGGATACAGGCTTCTGACAGCTTCTGCAACTTTAACTTAAAATAATCCCAGGCCTCCTCCACCTCAAGATCCATAATTTCTTTAGTCCAATCAACTTCCTAACTAATTTCCTTAATTTATTAAAGTTAGCCCTTTTGAAATCAAAACCTAGTCTCAGATTTATTTTTGTTTATCTTTCCATTTAATTTGAACTGTATTAGCTCATGATCACTCGAGCCAAGATTGTCCCCTACAACCATTTCATCTATGAGGTCCTCGCTACTCACCAAAACCAAATCTAAAATAGCATCCCCCCTTGTTGGTTCAGCAACTACTTGATGAAGGAATTCATCAGCTATCACGTCTAGGAAAATCTGAGCCCTATTATTATTACTAGCACTTGTTCTCCAGTCTATATCTGGAAAGTTGAAATCTCCCATGATTACGCAGTTTCCATGAGTATTTACTTCATTAAAAACATTAAAGAGGTCTCTATCCATATCCAAATTGGATCCTGGTGGTCTATAACACACCCCAAGCACTATCCCAGGAGGATCTGATAGTTTTCTTCCCAATGTGATTTTTGCCCAAACAGACTCTGTCTTCTCCATTCCATCACTTTTTATTTCTTTACAATCTACCTCATCTTTGATATACAATGCAACTCCACCACCTTTACCCTTATTTCTGTCTTTCCTAAACAGCACATACCCTTCAATACCTGTACTCCAATCATGCCTAGTATTCCACCATGTTTCTGTTATTCCTATAATATCTGGTTTCACTTCCTGGACCAATAGCTCAAGTTCCTCCATTTTGTTACCTAGGCTCCTCGCATTGGTGTACAAACATCTTAGTTTTTGCTGTTTGGCCTCACTCACATTCTTTACCCAATTTGGCACGGACGTTGTACCTCCAATATGACCTATTAGACTAGTATCCACCCTACCCTTCCTCCTTATGTCCATTCTCCTACCCCCAGCTATATCCTTTCTTACTGCTTTCCTCCCTCTCAGTGTTAAAATCTGGCGAGAGATTACCTGAACATCTCCCAACCGTCTCCCCAAATTCCTAGTTTAAAGCTCTCTTAATCAGTTGAGCCAGCCTCCATCCTAGAAGTCTATTTCCTCCCTACTTAGGTGAAGTCCATCCCGAGAGAACAGTCCTCTGTCCATAAATGCCTCCCAGTGACCATACATCCCAAAGCCCTCCTTATAGCACCACTGCCTAAGCCATCTATTGATCATCATAATCCTGTCACATCTTAGTTGCCCTTCTCTAGGAACAGGCAGAATGCCACTAAAGATCACCTGAGCCTCAATTTGCTTGAGCGTCCTCCCCAACCTAGCATAGTCTCCTTAATTGCTCCAGCGAGAATCTAGCCGTATCATTTGTTCCTACATGAAGGATGATCAATGGATTCCTTCCTGCTCCCTTAATAATCCTCTTCAACCTCAGTTCCACATCCCGTATCTTAGCACCTGGCAGACAGCACACCCTTCTATTCTCTGGATCCGCTCTAGTTACAGGCCTATCTATTCTTCTCAATAAGGAGTCCCCAATCACGTAGACCTGCCTTTTCCTAGTGACAGTGCGATTCTCTGGTCTATCTCTTGCTTCCTCTAGCTGCAAGTCCTTGCCATTCCTGTTTTCCCTTGTAATCCTCTTTAACCCATCCTGTATCCTCCTGATGCTCATTATTGGTATTGTCTCCATTAACTCTTCCCTTTATCTATGGACTAGCCACTCTTCTCTTCTTCCTTACCCTTCCATCTTCATTATCTACCTGCTGTACCCTTCTTCATTCTCCAACTCCACATACCTGTTCTTGAGCTCTATTTTTCCTTCACTGACCCATCTTTCCTCTGCCTGGTTCTCTTAGTCACATGCTTCCACTGTCCATTTTCTTCGCCCAGCAGTCCCCTCTGAGGCCCTTGATCCTGCTTCCATCTGCATATCTAAGCTTTCCCTTCAGCCACATCATGCCTTTGCTCCATCATCTGCTCAAACCCCTTCTAAACTCGACCAGAGTTTCCACCTGCATCTCCAGTCCTCGGATCTTTTCTTCCATCAGCTCTATCAGGCGGCACTTCATGCAAACAAAACTCCTTTCAGATAACCCTCCAGAATCATGTACATACCGCAGCTACCACATCCAATCATCCTCCTTGTGTTCTCTACTACTTGGGCCATGGCCACTACTGCCTCTATGTTTTATCTACTTTCTCACCAAAATCCTATTAGTCCGGTGAACACAAAACAAACCAAAACACCCTCCACAGCAAAAACAAACCCCAAACAAGTCCCAATATCCAAACTCCCTTTACAAACTCCCACTCAAACTCCCTGTTTACAGCTCTGTTTGCTGGCTCCTGTGCCGCTGCAGCTATCTATGCCGCTGCCTGACTAGAAGGCTACCTTTATAGGACCCTAATCAGTGAAGCCCCTTCCCCTAATCAGGGCTCAGCTTCTCTCCCAGCACACTACCCCTACAAGCCTCTACACATACAAACAATACAAATACAAAACCAAATATAAACTTCTCCTCCAACAGAACTCCCACTCAAACTCCCCTGTTTGCAGCTCTGTTTGCTGGCTCCTGTGCTGCTGCAGCTAACTGACTTTAAGATGCCCAAAATCTGGGTCCAAATTTTCACCTCAATCTTCTACTAGTTTTTGGATACCTGTATTTGATAGTAATATGCCTATAGACCATGATAATTCTTTCCACGTATATCCATTTGGAGTCATTTAGTTTTATATATTATCATTAGATGTGTATACCAAGTTCAATTAAAAAAATTAATCACTCTGAATCAATATAATGTTAGCTTGTGAATTATTTTTTCCATCCTATCCACCTCCCTCTGGCAGCTGTACAATGTTCCGCAGAAAACAGGAAATTTCTGATCTACCTGTGGTGGTATGATTTGAGTATCAAGATGGTTAAATTTTTCAAGTTGAGTGAATCTATTTTCTTCCTACTTACTATTTTTTTTATTTATAGACATAGATCAAACAACTGGACTTCCAGATTAAAGGTTGTTTGCAAAGTTTTGACTTGGATCATTCACTTTTATATTGTATTGTGTTGTTGGTCATCTGAGTCATATGTTACTGTTTCTAACCAGTGATGAGAGTTATTGAAAAAATTTAACCTACACTACTAAATTTTACCATATAATAAACCATAAGACTCAAGCTCATAAAGAAGTGAGTTTTGTCCATGAAAGCTCATGATACTATATATATTTTGTAAGTCGCTAAGGTGCCACAGGACTACTCATTATTTTTAAAATTACAGATTAACCCAGCTGTCCCTCTGAGCTACATAAGTATGTCAGTTAGTAGTGTGTTGTTTTATTGCAATAGTTATACCAGTAAATACTCGATCATGGACACAGTTATACCAGTATTAAGGTGTCTTACACACTGATATAATTACTCCCCTTCATGTAGAGTATAATCTATACAGGTATAAAGCCCATATATACCAGTATAAATGCTAGGAGGGTAGTGCTGCTTTAAACTGTACCAGTAGAGTTAAAGTAGACAAGCCACATGGGAACAATGAACAAATCACAAATGATGAAGTTGTAGTATGTGAACAATCATTCATGCTAAAATGCATTACACTTTTGAAACTTGTGAACATTTTCACAAGGATCAGTATATATCAAAGTACTGACCAACAACCAGTAAAATTTCACAAATCATAGCACACTTATAAATCAGTGTTCTTAGCATTTTACCAGACTTAGAATAAGAACATTGGCCAAGATCTTGAAGTTTTCCTTTTGTCTTTGAACACTTTGGTGTCTCAGCTATATTGGCTGGCAACACTTATTCTGAAGTTATTAGAGTCTACATTATAAATAGCAAAACTAAACACATAATTCATATGGAGTCCAGGGATTTTCATGTCTATCATAGACAGACAGATAAGCTCTCCTTCAAATATCCCATTAGATGAGATTTCATTTGAAAAAGACCTCTTTAGCAATGCAATAACCTGCATTCTTAAGCCAACAAAGAATTCTCAGTAAATTCCTCTACTAGGTTCTCCCTAGACTGTTAGTATTTACTGGTCATTAGCCCAAATCATAACATTGGCTCACGTACAACATACTCAAATGATGCTGCTGTCACAGAAATACTTTAGAAAATACAGTCTGGTTAATCCAAATCATTTTGCAAACTAATTTTTTATTTGGATTAAACATAACTAAAAACCCTTCAGAAGATTATCGGGTCAATGGTACAAACATACTAGAAACTGGGTTACCACTTAAATCTTTCAGAAAAACAGACATATGGTCCTGGCAAGCTCTGATTAACAAGGATTCACTGCATTTGATTTTGGATGTCCTGGTTCCTTTATTTTGAATGGAAGGCTTTATGCATATGAAAAAAGCAATGGTGAAGGACCTTTGGTAATGCATTTTGAGCTTGTAACTTTCCTTCCAACCTGCAATACTTTTAGAATATTTATACACCATTAATAATACATGTGCAATTTATAATAAAAATGACAAGGTTAGGATGTACAGACAAAAATACTGACATGTATAGAACTTGACATGAACTCAACTTACTTTTTCTTTCTTGTCAGAGTGTTCTCAAAATCAGAAAATTCCTTTAAAAAGACAGAAAAGCATCTGTGAAATAGAAGAAAATGTAATCCACATTCAACACTACCAACTTGGGCTTGAATAAGGATATTAACTGGTTAATGCACTACAGAGACAATTTTCCCCTGGCTTTGATATTCACATTTACACATCAAAAGCTATGAATGGGACACATCCAGCCTGAGTCAACTAGCATCATTAACACTGGTCCTACAATTGACAGGTAACTGTTTTTTTTGTTATATATACTCTGGTTTCTGTTATTTCCACTCCAACTCATCTGATGAAGTGGGCTTTATTCCCAAAGCTCATAATATAATATGTTCATTAGAATCTAAGGTGCCACAGGACTGTGATTTTTTTTTTAAAGTTACAGACTAACACAGCTACCCCTCTGAGGCTAATCCACATATAATATTCTTTGTACAACACAGGGTATGAAAGGAGCTATTGTATTCTTTTCTATTTATGTTTATTACATACTAGTATATAAAGTATTTTCAATATTTTAGGTTAGGGAGATACTATACAATGGGAAAGATATGTAGTCGAACTCTAGGAGGTTTGCTTTTCAGGGGCTTGAAATATATACTTCCCAATGAGATATGCTTCCCAATGAGTGCACAAGACACTGAAATTGACCCTTCCAAGCATAACATCTCTGAAAAATCAGCCCTCAGTACTCTTATCAGCTAGCAAGTGCCTTATTTGTTCAACAATGTGATTCCTAGAAATATTCTCTTATAAAGTTCAAAATAGCTGCACGTATTAGTTCATGTATACACGTACTTGCCCATTGGATAAGAATATGGCTGTAGAAGGAAGAAGAAAGATGCAAGCTGTGTATCTTTGTTTAAATGCATGGAAAATCAATGTATGAAAGATATCAGGAAGCTTATTTTGAGGGGGGGGGGGCAGGGGTTAAATCCTCACTCTTTAGGTCAGTTGGACCCACCCTGGTCTTGAACTAAGCTTAATTTCAAGAACGGCTGCAGAAGACAAGTTAGGTTAGAACAGAATCTCTGATTGCAATATTATTTGACACCCTTTTATACAGAATGTGTGGACAATAAATCAGTTTCATGTCTGTTGATGCCTGTGATGGAAGCAAAAATAAGGGGAAAATGCCTGTGATGCACCCTATTTTGACTGGATAGACAGTGATACATTCAGAAAAAGAAAAAGTAATATAAATAACTTTGCAGCTATTTCCCCCATACTTCATTTTATTTTATTTCACTTAAGTTTCTTCATTTAATACCATCTATGTTTTTATATTGTGACCAACACCATTGGATCTAAAGAAATTCCTCCATAAAATTTAATATAAAATATGGGGAGGGGTCAATCAAATGTGAAATTTATGTATTAAATGACTTGTTACACACTTTTCATGCCTCTTTTGGAAAAAAAAGGTTAAAGGGGATACTTTCATATAGATTGTGTGGGGTTATTTTAGCTGGGGTAGAAGGTTCAGTTAGTGACCTGGCATTTTGATTATTATATGTGCTTTTAAAAAAAATCTTTATGCACTTGGAGATTTGTTCACTGGTGCAGAGCACAAATCAAAACAGTAAGCAATATTCAGTCTTTTCTTTGAAATGCTGCATGCAATTTAAGATGAATGTCTTGTGGATTAAAGTACAATATTTCAGTCTTAGGATGTTCATAGGAGGCTATTAGTTGCCCTAAGAGAAATGGCTTCATTAAGTTAGGCTCAGATCCTAACACACAGAAGTCCACATCACAAACCAGAATTAATTAATGCACTTTCAACTCAGGCAAGATCTAGAATTTAGCCAGATAAAAGATTACCTTTTTCAATGTTCCATATTTGCTACTTCATCACTGTACCTATAAGGACAAAATACAGTGTTCCACACAAAGTGCTATATGAAAAACTAGGAAGAGTTCACAGGTGTTAATTGTAATGCTTTTATGGTGCTGTGTCTGATAAAGGTGTAGATAAAACTCTAGAAAAGATCTGTTTATTCTCCCTGCCGTGCCCTTCTACTGTCCCCCTCCCTCAAATACACAGTAAGTGCAGAGAGGTTGTAAGAGTAATATATCAGAGAGATTCTTTGGAAAGCATAGTGCCAACAACTGCTGTAACATATTGATGCACTTTGATTTGTCAATAATGTTCACAGGGGAAGAATCGTGTTTGGGTGTCAGAGACCTTTGGTCAATATTATTAAGGATTAAATGCCATCCAAATCCTTAGCAGGTCTGTGCCCCAAGTTGAACTGCAGCTCTGGCTTTGCAGCCAACAGTCCTAGAAAGAACTTTATAAACCAGAATCCATCTATTTGATGTGTTGTCAATCGAGAGACAACATTAACACAAGACAGAAGCAATGTTCCCTCTAATCCTTTCCATTCATGTATGGATTTTTTTTCCATCCATGAGCAGAATACATGTTTATGTGCACCAAGACATGTATGATTTTTCACCACCAGTAGAAACAAAACTTTGCTGTGGACACTCTGCTAGTCAGCTGGGTGGCATTTGAATCTCTCCTGAGTGGTCACACAAGTGCACAGCTTACAGGGAACACTGGACAGGAGAGACTCCCAATTCACTCATTGGGAAATATGGGAAGATTAGTCCCAACTGAATATTTTATGAACATGTAGAATTAGTTCTGCATGTCCCATTTTCCTCATTGGAAAAATATCACAATACACCAAACATCCATTTATTCACCCATCCAGAAATTAATTAGTGACAATGTATTGTTTTATTATTCTAATCAATTATTAATAAACTCATACACTGTAAAGCCGGAAGCCTGCCATAGAACATCCCTTCATTTTCCATTGGCACTGAATATGAAAATGTAGGTGCGCCTGTTTGGCCTATCATTTCAGATCTATGCTTCAACAAGTGTTTATTTAAATCTACTTAGATGTTTATATGCTGTTACATGGCTTTGTGGGTGCTTTACTGGACATACTGAAACTGACTAAAATATTAAAGTATGATAGTGGTCTGAAAATGAGTATGTAAAAATTGTGCCTACTTACACAACAGACCTGCTTCTTGTCATGGCTTAGTCTGACTAGCTTACCTTAGGCACAAAAATAAATTATTTGCAATCTAATATCAATGTAGCTGTGGAAGAGAGCTGGATTCTCACCAGCATATTACCAAGATTTCTGACTATGTTCTATTTGCAGAATCGAGGTTGGCCCTCTCGGAGTTTCTCCTCTACTACCTGCAGTAGGGCTTCTCACTCAATGGCAAAGCTGTTTCTCTAGGACATTGGCATCTCTCATAAAAGTCTGCCATGGGGTCCAATGATAAATAACAGTTATTGTATTCTGCTCTACACTCTTCAATAGCTTGGCCTGGAAACTGCTCCTGAGGTGGCAGATTAAGAACTAGTTTACACCTTCCTACCCCCCGATTTAGATATCTGACAAGAGTGGGGAACTTCAAAGGCCAGGAATGCCAGTGGCTGCTAGCAGGTACTCTATATCTTTAATCCATTCTTCTATGTCTGTCCTGCAATCTGCACCACCACTGAACACAAATACACCACAGATTTGGTGCTGTGCAGGGAAGTATGTCACTGCCATGTTCCTCCCTAAGATTTCTCCCCTAATCCCTTCACCCTTAACAATAGGAGTCTCTTGGCCTCAACACCCACTGGGAGTCTCCACTTTCACTGACACCAAATCAAGGTCATACCAACCCCCCTCGGTTCCAATCTGTGAATCCATGCTGTCCTGGTTTTCTTGTGTGGCAGATTCCCAACTATGTGCAAAAAAATATATATATTAAAAAATAAAAAAATCAAACTTCCCTGATGAAAAGCAGTATAGAGATTTTTAATCCCATTGCCCGTTATTTATGGGCTCCGCTTATAAATTCGATCCTGTGGGAGGGGGTTATTTCTAAATAAAGTCCTACCGTAGACCAGATCTGAGATGCTAAGCTATGAAAGGTACTGGTAATTCAGAATAAGTTAGGAGCCTACCAAATTCACGGCTGTGAAAAATGCAACACAGACTGTAAAATCTGGTTTTCCCACAAGAAAACTGGACTTTTGTGTGCTTTTGTCCTATTCCATATAGACTTGATTGGAGGTGAGGAGGAGAGAGACTAGTTTTCTCAAATTGGGGGTCCTGACCTAAAAGTGAGTTGCAGGGAGGTCATAATATGGCAACCCTTACTTCTGTGGTGCTTTTAGAACTGGGCATCCAGAGACTGGTGACTTTTGGCCAGATTCCCATCTCTGAAAGACATGTCATGCCAGCAGCAGCACAGAAATCAAGGTGGCAATACCATACCAGGCCATCCTTACTTGAGCACTGTTGCTAACAGCAGCTCTGCTTCCAGAGTTGGGCTCCCGGCCACCAGCCACTATTCTCCAGCTGCCCAGCTTTGAAGGCAGAGTCGCCAGCAACAGCAATACAGAAGTAAGGTTATCAGTACTACAAACCCCTACATTACTCTTGTGGCACCCTGTGATGGGATGTGATACCCGGCACTGAACAAGGTGGGATTAAAACCCTGTGGGCGGAAGAAAACCCACCCCTTCACCCATACTGGGCATGCTCCAAATGCTAGGGCAGCATAAGAGAGAGCTGGTCAGCTCATTCTGGGCTGGCCATGGGAGGAGAAGGACCTCCAACAGGAGCTGCAGAGTCCAGTGGAGTAGGGTGTACCTGGATCCCTCTACTGGGGCTGTTGCCCTCAACTTATTGACTCTGGCCATTAGGCCATGCTGCTGTGAGTTAAGGGCTCCCCCTTTTACTGACTCTGGTTGTTAGACTGTGTACCCCTTATTGACTCTGGCCCTGGGCTAAGGGCCACCCTCTTTTATTGACTCTGGCTGTTAGACTGAGCCATCCTGAGTTAAGGGCTAAACCCTATTGACTCTGGCCATTCGACTGTATTGCTCTGGGATAAGGGCTAACCCCTATTGACTTTAGCCATTAGGCTATACTACCCTAGACTGAGAGTTGTTTCTCACAGACTAAGAGGGATTGCCGATGACCCAGCAGTGTCCACACCCCTGAGTACCCTCACCCCAAAGGCCAGGGGGTGCATATGCTGCTTATACACCTGCACAACTCCTTTTTGGGTCAGGATCCCTACAATTACAACACCTTGAAATTTCAGATTTAAATAGCTGAAATCATGAAAAATATGGATTTTTAAAGTACTATGACTGTCAAATTGATTCAAGTAGACTGCAAACAGGCCCTCCAACGGGTGATGGGGAGAAGCGGGCAGTTGCCCCAGGGCCCAGTGATTCAAAGAGGCCCAGGGCTCTGCACAGCTCTGAGAGCTATGGAGTTGAGCATGCTGCAGTCTGGGTGGCATCATGGGCTGGCTAATGTCCACCTTTGCAGCAAATTGTTCAGACAGATGCAGTGTTCCCTGAAGGTATGTTTCACTCCAAACAGGGAATTTTGTTCCACAGCTGAAGGCCTATGTCCAGCCCCCATCTTTTAAAGCAAAGGGCATCAAGACTGAACCTCTCTTCTGGTCATAGCTGCAGCAGTATGGCAATGAAGAGAAAGGTGATCCCTCTAAGAGAAACACTTTGACTTCAAAGCATCAGTTTTTTAATAAGGTTCATGCATGAAGAACACATGATATGGGCTCTGCTAGGCCTCAAGTCAGCAAAACACATACACGCATGCTCAAAACACTCCCTATTCATCAATGCAGTTAAGCATGTGCATTCCTGAATCAGAACACTAGAAAGTGAATGATGCTTAGAAGCTACTGAGTGTGGGGGAGCGCCCAGTGGAATGGAACTGAGTGATGTAATTTAAAATGGGGGAGGAGGACAAATGTGCTCAGTTTATAAGCTTCATGGCTGCACATAAGGTGTAAGTCTGGCAACCAACATGCTAGAAATAGCAAGTGAGATTATGCATAGCACATGGGCCTTAGCTGCATTTTTTAACAGGCCCTTACAGCTCAAACGTCATCACTAATCTCAGTTTCCATTTCTAGAGACTATTT
Source organism: Rafetus swinhoei (assembly GCA_019425775.1). Classification (NCBI taxonomy): domain Eukaryota; kingdom Metazoa; phylum Chordata; order Testudines; family Trionychidae; genus Rafetus; species Rafetus swinhoei. The sequence goes on along the minus strand of CM033437.1, from coordinate 178,284,527 downwards.
TATAAATAACCACGTTGATTCTGCAGCCAGCACAGTGACATAGCGTGCAGACATTATTTTTAGCTAACTACTCAACTGAATTTTCCTGAAAAACCAAAACAAAATAACTCCCCTGACCATCTTTGTATGTGTCTCATTAATACCTGGTGATTGTGCAGTTTGTTTAACTGATTTAGCAGCACTTCTACTGATGCTGAATTTTAATGGAGTGAAACGTAAGAGAATCAGCTCTAAACTATGCCACTGAAGTAAACTGAAAGATGTGAAATGAGTGAGGGGTGAATGGTGGGTTATTCTGACTGCTGTTTTTCATTGATTTTTGTGGAGAATCCACTGTGTGCTGTAAAATATTCACTAAACAATGTGCACGTTTTGGTGCAATTCGTGCAGATTAAAATCTTGTATTTTCTAATGGATATGGATTGTAAATCCCATCTGCTTCTCTAGTCTGGCTCAGTCAAAATTGTGTGTCCAGAAGGTTGATTATTTTCATTTAGTTAAATCATAATTTCTAAAGCCCAACCCTACATTAAAATAATGAATACAGCCTGATTTAATCCCATTGAAACAAGGAGGGAATGGGGGAAGAGGGCAGAAGAGGTAAAACGGTCACACTATCCTTTAATTCTCTCCTGTGCTTTGTAACGTTGCAATTCAGTTTGACATTGTGAATCTCTCTCTATACAGGTTGGACTTCCCTTGTCCAGCACCCTTGGGACCTGATTGGTCCCGAACAAGGGGATTTGACAAACAAGGGGAGGTCCCTCCCAACATGTCCTGTGCTGCCCCCAGCTAGGACTCCAGATGAGCCCCGCTGCTGCCTGCCTGGCTGTGGCTCCCAGGTTGGAGCTCCATGGCTACCTGGACCAAGATTCTGTGGCTGTTGGGGCTGCCGGGGCTCCATGGCTGCTGGGGCTCTGTGGCTACTGCTGGGCCCCGCTACCGCCCGGCAGCAGTGGCCAGAACTACCTGCTGCACCACTTGCCCCTCCTTCAACATGGGACTCCTGGCTGAATCCCCCTACCCCACCATTCTGGCCATGTGGCCTGACCTCCTTATACCTGGACTCTGTAGTCCAGGAGCATCTGTGGTCCTCCTCGACCACAGATGTTGCCAGACCAGAGAGTCCCAGTTAAAGGAAGTGCAACCTGTAGTACCAACTGTTGGATAAGCACTATTAGTTATCCATTAGGTGTCCTTAATCATAGAATACTAGAACTGGAAGGGACCTTGAGAGGTCATCAAGTCCAGCACCTCCCCTCACAGAAGGACCAAGCATCATCTAGATCATCTCTGAAAGATGTCTATCCAACTTGCTCTTAAATATCTCCAGTGGTAGAGATTCCACAACCTACCTAGGCAATTTATTCCAGTGTTTAACCACCCTGACAGTTAGGAAATTTTTCCTAATGTCCAACCTAAAGCTCCCTTGCTGCAATTTAAGCCCATTGTTTCTTGTCCTATCAGCAGCAGTCAAGGAGAACAATTTTTCCCACCTCCTTGTAATACTCTTTTAGATAGTATCATGTCCCCTCTCAGTCTTCTCTTTTCTAAACTAAACAAGCCCAGTTCTTTCAGTATTCCCTCATAGGTCATTTTTTCTAGACCTTGAATCATTTTTGTTGCTCTTCTGGACCTTCTCCAGTTTGACCATCTCTTTCTTAAAATGTGGTGCCCAGAATTGGACACAATACTCCAACTGAGGCCTAATCAGTGCAGAGTAGAGCGGAAGAATGACTTCTCATGTCTTGCTCACAACACTCCTGTTAATGCATCCCAGAATCATGTTTGCTTTTTTTTGCAACAGTGTTACACTGTTGATGCATATTTAGCTTGTGGTCCACTATGACCCCTAGCTGCCTTTCTGCAGTACTCCTTCCTAGACAGTCACTTCCCATTCTGTATGTATGAAACTGATTGTTACTTCCTAAGTGGAGTACTTTGCAGTTGTCCTTATTAAACTTCATCCTATTTACCTCCGATCATTTCTGCAGTTTGTTTAGATAATTTTGAATTATAACCCTATCCTCCATAGCACTTGCAACCCCACCCAGCTTGGTATCATCTGCAAACTTAATGTTAATATCCAAATCGGTAATGAAGATATTGAACAGAACCGGTCCCAAAACAGACCCCTGCGGAATCCCACTTGTTATGCCCTTTCAGCATGACTGTGAACCATTAATAACTACTCTCTGAGAACAGTTATCCAGCCAGTTATCATCATCATCATCATCATCATCTACAGCCATGGGCTCAACGCCCGTTGGTGTCCAATGCTTCCCTCACTATTTCCTTCCATCTTACCCTGTCCAGTGCAGAGTGGCTTAGTTTCTGTAGACTAGCTCCACACCAATCTACTATATCATCTACCCATTCTCTGTGGGGTCTGCCTTTCCTATTCAGACCATCCATTATGCCGAATACCAAGGTCTTAACTTTTTGTTCATTGTTCATTCTGCAGATATGCCCGAATAGCTGTAACTTCCGTTGCATAACCTTCTGCAGTTATGCAACAGATTCTCTTTTGACTGAATCTTCCTATATAATTCCTTATTGATGACCTTCTGCATCCATCCTATTCTCAGGATCTTTCTATAACAACTCCTCTTGAATGCCAATATCCTTCTCTTCGAATCTTTCGTTATCACCCATCTCACATTTGTATAACATGCTGCTAAATACACACGTTTTCAAGATGCTCAGCTTTGTTCCTAAGCTAATCGCTTTACTTTTCCAGATCTGATCCATTGCCTTCAAACTCTCTCTTGCTTTGCTATTCTAGCTGCTATTTCCTTCTTACAGTCTAGATCATATGTCATGTTGCTCCCCAAATACATGAACTTCTCTACGTTCTCTAGTTCGATCCCATCTACATTGATCTTCCTTCCTATTTCCTTATCTCCAAATACCATTGTCTTTGTTTTATTGATATTCATAATCAGGCCATACCGCTTCCCTTCCTCATTTAACACCTGCCCCGTTCTTGCTAGCTTCTCTTCATCTTCTTTGATGATAGCTGTATCATCCATGAACCTCAAGTTGTTAATTCTCATCCCGTGCACCAATATCCCTTCTACCTCTTCCTTGATCTTGTCCATTGGTCTCTCTAGGTGCGTGATAAAGATACTCGGTGATATTGGATCTCCTTGTCTCATACCTCTACTCGTTCTATGCACTCACCTTATTGTAGTCCCATCTGGGTTGTATTTTCCTAGTTTATTGATAAGAAGATCATGCAAGACCTTATCAAATGCCTTACTAAAGTCTAGGTATACCACGTCCACTGCTTCTCTCTTATCCACAAGACTTTTTATCCTATCAAAGAAGCTATCAGATTGGTTTGACATGATTTGTTCTTTACAAATTCATACTGGCTGTTACCTATCACTTTATTATCTTCTAGATGCTTGCAGATGAATTCCTTAATTATTTGCTCCATTATCTTCCTGGCACAGAAGTTAAGCCTGATATAATAAGGGTTTAAATACCATACATAATACAATGATGTAGATATGTACAAACCTACAAGGAAAAGTAATTTCAATTTTGAATTTGCTTTGCAAAGTCCAGTTCCTAGAACATAAGCATTAGTATGACTGAAAATCATTAGTCACTAATTAGCATGATGGCTACTAGTCTCAGGTGAGGAGAAAAAGACAAAATGAACATAGAGACTAAAATATTATTTAAGGCACCACCCACATTACAAGAATAACCATGTTTAAAAAGCGTTGTGTAACATGGTTGTGGCTAAACTTTTTTTCCTCTTTCTTGTAGGGACAAACATTAAAATGCCATTGCCATCTTAGAGAGCCATTTATTTACAGACACTGGATGATAAAACCACGTCTAAAACTTGATTCTCTTACATAAGTATTATTTTTGCTGGTATTAGACATAAATTAACCATATTATACTGTTTATTAGAATCAGATTAATTATATTCTTCTGTTTAGTCCACAGGTATAACCACATATATATAATTACATTTAAACATGATTATTTTCCAGAGTTTAGGTATGACCTTAGTCCTAGAAGTGGTTCTATCTGGTCAAGGCTGAGGTGCATTAATAGTGTAGACAGGGGAAGCTTGTATTCTTGTCCTTGCTGTACTCCATAATTTCAGTTTATTTCTATGCCCTTTACAGATAGAAGGTTTCTATTCTGTGCCCATCTGTTTTGGGCATACACAGAGGATTTTGGTCTCCAGGGATCTGTTTTCACTAATGTTCAGTGGTACTGTTATCTCAACCAATGGGGCATTGAAAATGCTTTTCCAATCTAAAGCAGAGAAAAATTTGATTCCCTTTTCCCTATATACACTTACCCTTCAAGAACAAGTATTCTCCATCAACTTCACAAAACACATGCAGATTACATAGGCTTATAGTTATCTTTAATACATTTTTTACTCTGTCTTATACAATAAATGTAAGAAGGTAAAACAATGTTGACCTTGAATAAGGGGTCGCCAACCTGAAAATGTTGCAAAGACACAGTCCTATACAATATAAATTAATAATAATAGAAAGACATTGGGAATAAAAAACAGACCTTCAAAACTATATCATTTTTATAGGCAGATTTCATGGACAGGATCCTGTAATATTCAAAAGGTGTTATTACAGGTTGGATCTGCCTGGTCCAGCACCATTAGGCCCTGACCAGTCCCAAACAAGAGAATTTTCTGGAGCAGAGGAGGTCTCCTGCTACTGGCAAGCTGCCCCAGCAGGCATCCTGCCTCACCCTCCCTCACCTTCAATCTGGCTGGGCTGCTTGCCCAGCTGCTGCCAGCTTCCTGGGCAGCAGAGGCTCTGGCTCCTGCCATGGGGCAACAGCCCCATGCATCTGAGGGCAGCCACAGGGCTCTGGCCTTGTGATCTAGCTGGCTGCTGCAGGGCTCTGGCCCCATGCTACCGCAGGGCTCAAATCCAGCCCCATGCTCCCGGGGGTTGCTGCAGTGCCCCAGCCTAGCACTCCAGGAAGCTGTTGGGGGACTCTGGTCCTGCACTGCAACAGGACTCTGACCACAGCCCCTAATTCCTGGGGACTCCAGCCCTGCACTGACCCATGTTGCCGAGGGACTCCAGCCCAGCCCCGCATTGCTATAGGCTGCTACAGGCTGCTGTGGATCTCTGGCTCTGGTCTCATGTTGCCCCCAGCCAGCTGTTTCCTGTTGCTGCCAACCCTGTTTCCCCAGCTCCGGCTGGTCCTCCTGTCCTTCATCTCTTGGCTCTCTGGTCCAGGAGAATCTGTTGTCCTGCTGGACGACAGATGTTGCCAGACCAGAGAATGTTGGTATTTGAAGGTACAACCTGTACTCCCTCAAACAATGCACACAGAGGCAAAAAGTGGAATTCAGAGGCCAAAAGTGGGAACTCAATTGTAACATCCAGATGCTCAGCATCTTACCTCACAGGTATGCTTCTTCTGAATATGTGCAAAGAGCCCCCAAATAGATAACCAAGCATACATCTGCACAGCAGCGTTAATTTGGAATAATTTACATTATTTTGAAATAACAAAGTGTGAGTCTACCCTGTGAGACATTATTTCAAAATAATGTCAAGATGGACAACTTCTTTCTCCAACTCCTGTAACCCTCATTTCACAAGGAGTAAGGGAAGTCAAAGGAAGAGTGTTGTTCCTTCGACTTTCTGCTGTGTAGACAGCCACCAAAAGCCAAGTTAAGCTCCTTCGACTTCAGCTACACAATTGACATATCTGAAATGGCGTTGCTTAATTTGACTTTTGCCCTGCTGTGTAGACGTGTCCTTAGAGTTCAAAACCTGTGAGAAGCTGAGCACCTTTGACTGCTTTCTTTTCATGGGAGCTCAGTACCTCGAAGGATCAGATCCTTCATGACCTGTATGGCTTTCCTATATGAATGTGCACATATTACGACCTGCATACTGTGTAATGGATCTCATGGGAAGAGAAATGAAATAACAAGAAGAATGAAAGACAATCGCTTGGGGACAAATACAGATGAACTGCCAGAGGGATGGGTAAATTACATGTCCTTGTGCCTGCCAAGCCACTTTCACCCCAGAGGTAATTCATCTGTGAGGTGAGGATGCTATTACTATGTTAAATTTTCCAGGAGTAAAAGCAGCTTTCATTTGAACCAAGGCTCCATAGGATCTCTGCCAGCAGGAGGAATTCCAAAAACACATTTCTTATTGCTCTGACCACTCCATCTGTCAAACAGCACTGTCCTTTGTACAGAGAGCACTGATCCCTTATGCCCTTCCACTAGCATAAACAACTCTGCTTTGCAGTGTCATCACCCACTACATTTTTGGCCACAAGGTACTTATGCATAGGTTTATGCTGACAAAATGCAACATAAACCCTAAATGCATGCAGCTTTCTCCCTTCTTGCACACAACCAGCTTTGGCTTCTCTTTATTCTTTGTAGATTTTATAAACATAATTTATTTTGCAAAGTTAGAGAGGGATAATATTTATGATTGGGAGAGTGTTGTTAGGCAGGAAAGGAAAGATTATCAAACACATTAATATGCTGAGTAGAAATGTTTGTTTAGCCCTGATGATATATTATACCAATAATGCACCAGTCTTGAAGGATTTAAAAAGGTAACATATTTGGGGGGGGTAAATTATTTAATGCGTTTACATTTCAGGGACTTCTTTTTCAAGTAGAAATTTAGAGGCTTTTCTCAATTGCCATAGGTTATAAAACACATGTAAATTTACTTTTATTCCTAAAGACACTTTCTAAGAAAAAAAACAGTGGAAGGAATGTCAGCATATTCACCAGTGCCAGCCATCTCTGATATGGAAAGTCTGAATAAATCTACGCCTCCCTTTGCAAAGGGAAATTCCTCTGTACTATTAAATTCCACCCATCTTTTCCATTTCAGTCCCTAGCACTGAATGTGCTCCCAGAATTTTAACAAGACACTTACTGAAAAATTGCAGCCTTTGTCAGTAATACCTGTGGCATTACCTAGGTCCCCTGCCCCCCCCCCCCCCCCCACAAAAAACAACCTATCCGTTTCTATGGCTTCTGCTTCCAGCCACACTTCCCCTCCCTTCCCTTCTTTTTTGCTTCATCCTTTCATGCTCTCCTTCCTTACCTATCCTGACCTAAAATACTATTATTATGTAAGTACAAATATAATACAAATATCCATGCCCCTAAAATTCACCTAAAAATTAACTTGGTCTTGTGTTTTTAACCCATGGGGGTTTTTAACCCATGGGGGACTGTCTCTTACACTAGCTTTGTACAGTGCCTTATGCTATGGAAACCCAAACATGGTTGCAGGGCTGGTAACAGACTGTACCAGGCCTGGGCAATGTAGTGAGTGTGGGCCCTGGGCCATCTAAGAGGTGGAGCCTTGAGTGAAAGGGACAGGGTTAGGGCAGCCAGCCCTCAGAACCATCCAGACCATGCCCTTCGGGGCTCTCGTGCAATTTAAAGGGTCCAGAGCCTCAGGCCCTTATAATATAACCAGGTCCTGGGGCAACTACCCCTTCTTGGCTTCCCTGTTCATGGCCCTGTGTAGTTTGGCCCCTGAGCACTACTGGAATACAATACACACACGAAGCCGCATCATCTCATAGCCTTTGATGGTTGAGTCATGGTTGGTTGCACAAGAAGCAGGATGACTAGTTGGTAGACTGTATAATCACTTAGGGAATGGGTTTTCTTTGAGACATTATGCAGTTAAAGCTTCTTTGACTGCTGCTGGTATCCCCTAAATATAGACGTGTGGGCAGGTGACTCACCTCAGCTGGTCAGGTGGGAAAACAGGACTAAGGCTGCAAGTGGCCTGTAGCCCTTATAATGATAAAAAATGCATAGTGGCGTGGGTTTTTTTTCTATAAACAATCATCTTCTGCATTTTCTGGTGTTGACCCTCTGGTCAAATGGGAGCCATTCTACCTTCACATAATTACCAGGAGGAATGCAAATGTTTGGAAGGAGCCATGATGAAGGGAGAAAAGTACTATCAATTCATGTTGAATAGAAGAGATTCTGGGCTGAGGTTGATAACAAGAAGGAAGAGAAGAATGAAAGATGGATCCAAGGGTGGGCTGGGTGTGAAGAGGGCTGCCTACTGCAATGCTAGCTTTAGGTCCACAGACTGAGTCTGGCTAATCGGTCTCCAAAATTCATACATCACTGCTAACCTCGGGCCCAATCTTGTAATTTCTATCCTAATCCCACTGAAAATGGCAATAAGGATACGTACAGGATTAACTCTGTGCAGGATTGTGTCCCTTGTTTGGCTACTCTTTGTTGTGACTTTAATCTTGGCCACTTACAGTAGCATAGTGACCTAAATTTCAAGAGATAGCTGAAATATATTCGTACCAATGTCACACACAGTTTGAAAATAACAGTTGTTGATTCATACTAGATACTGTAGAAGCTGTAGAAACCATTTCATATTTAGCTAGAAGCCATCTTGTATAACAGAAACCATTTCAGCTTTTCTCTCAAGCACGTAGACCAGAGTGAACTTTCTGTCACCCCGTGAGAAGAGGCCTACAGGATGGGCTATTGGTATGTGTTAATTGGGCTGGTTGGGACAGGAGAGGTACTCGCACCTGTCCGCCATCTTGCTGATAAAGCTTTGTTTTTCCAAGTTTAATTGAGGATTTCTGTAATTGGATGCCCTGACGTCAGACTGTTTGGCTAAGGGTATAAAGATACTAGGATTGATTGTATTAGCTAGCTTTACTGGGCCCGGCTCTGCTGGGACCACGTTTGGCTCATGCTGTGCTTTATTAATTAATAAAGCTGTTTGTTAGCTGCCTAAACAGAGAGGAGCGTTTTTTTTGCTTCAACAATTTGGAGGTTCCACCGAGATTCCTAACGCCACTTGCCCGTATGGACGGACCGGCACTCCACTTCCAAACCTCTCAGAGCGCTCAATAGAAGGTAAAGGGGATACCTGTTACGAAATCTCCTGGGTGAGGACTTAGGATTTGGAGTGACAGCTGGCCGTTGGGGTAAGGGGAGCTACGGAATTCAATTTTGTGGACTGGCTAACATTTTTGTCTGTCTGTGTCTGTCTTTGTCTATTAGGCCTGTCTTATGTGTCAGAGTTCCAAAAGGGCACACCAGTGTCTCTAGTGAGGCAGCCATGCGCTGGACCCTCTGTGTTCGGACGCTAAAAGCTGGTGTGGTGCCATTACTCTCTCTCGGCACACGGAACTGTGGGGAAGCTTTGTCGTCTCTTTCTGTTATTTGTGGACGTAGTACTGACCTCTGAGGCTAACCCCAGGCCATAGTATTTCCCCATTCCGTCAGGCTGTCTCCAGGCGCCAGGACGTGGTGTTCTGTCGGGCTGGGGTGGGTGCCGGAAACCCCTGTGAGTGGGTGGATTTTGGTCCAGCGTCTCACAAGAAAAAGGGGGGGGATCAGTGCGAGCAGGTGAATTCTTAATTCGGTGACTCGCAGAGCGAGCATGCGGATTCTGATTCAGTGACTCGCAGAAGAATAGTGTAAGCAGGCGGACTTTTGGTTCGGTGCCTTACAGAATCTTTTAAAGCGCGTGCAGAAAATGGGGGTAGGTCAGTCTACAGGAATTCCAGTGCCTTTATGATAAGTGCTTTCTGGTATAGGATCCTAATGAAGTCTGATATTAAGTGCCGGGTGTCTTAGGGCAGCGCCACTAATAGAAACCCATGGGAACTGGACAGTAAAGAAAGATGCATCTAAATGTGAAACTGTAGAAAAAAATGTGTGGAAACTGAGTATGAATGTAATGAGTGAAGTATGAATGCCGCTGCATAGGTCTGAGACTTGAGCTGATCCCAGCTGCACCAGGACTCTCCCAAGGGAGCTCTGAATGCAAGGGGGGGGGGGGATGTTGGCTGAACCTCAAGACTCAGTGGATATGTGAGGGAGTGACGACTCCCCTTATTTCATGAGCTGCTAAGGTCTGACACTCTAGACCCGGCAGACTCTTTCTTTGGAGTGTGTAAAGTTAGTTTAGGTGGGGGTTAGTCTAAACATCCCCACACACTGCCGAAAGGCACCCCTGTGTACTACATGTACGTGCATAATGGTCCAAGGACCTGTAAGCATTTAACAAATTGGAAAAGAGGAAAAATTAAAGCCCTGAGGGATGAAAGTGAAGCTCAGAAAAGCAAAAATCCGCCCTGCAGTAAGATATGTAACTTAAAAGTTGCTGCAGAGCCTCTGTGCCAAAATAATGCACAAGAAGTGGAAGAAAAAAAAGAGATTTCTCAGTTGGCACACCCGTATCAACCAAGCTTGGGGGGGAAATTCGGCACAACATCACCCCCTACCCCTCTTTATAACGCATACACAGATAGAGAGAAAACATGAAAAATAACTGAAAGGAATTAGCTCTTCCCTTTGAAAACACGGGCTCCTGTAACAAACTTGCCCGATCCAAAGCAAAACACCAAGTTTAAAATAAGTTTAACAGATTAAGGGAAGTGTTCCTCCAAATCCTAAGAAAGAAAAAAAATTAAGTAATATTGTAATGTGTAAGGAGAAAAAAAAACTGCTTTAAGAAATGACTCCTTGTTTCTTGCAGCCTCTTTTAATCATCTAGGCAAAGAAACAATCAAGTTTAAACATTTGGCTACAGATACTTTGTTAAATCTATTAAAGGGAAAATAAGGAATTCTACTGAAACTTAATTGGTTAACTGCATAAAAGAATAGAATCTATACATTGTAAATTTGTAAAACCTGCAACCCTAAGGGTTAAATGTGTCTTCCAAGGAAACTAATTATTGTTTTAAAAATCCAAGCCGAGAAACTTCACGGTGTTTCTGTTCAAGGCTGAGTTGATAGCACTTTGGCTTGCTTTCAGATCCAAGGTTGTGTGTGTCTGCAAACTGCCTGTCTGTTCTGGAAGGGGGCACTGTCCCCATAAGTAAGCCTGTAACATTGCATGTGATTCTTTTCAGGAAAAGAAAACCTTTTTGCTTGCTGAAATAGTAACTAGCAAGCACCTTGTTCTAAGAAAAATTTCTGTGGCAGTAAATCATTTGAAGCTTCACACATTAAAAAGCCTGGTCTGCAGTACAAGAGGGAAACTGAGGCATGCCACCTCTAACTTAATAATTAAACAATGAAGTAATTTACTCAAACCCTCTGAAGCTGGTGTGCAAAATAAAAGCATACCACTGGGTAACAGCAAGCTGATCAAAAAAAAAAAAAAAAAAAAAAGTGTTCTAAAATATAATGCACCACCCCAATGTGGGTAGAAATGTTTTCTTTGTCTTTCAGATCATCAAAAAGCGCAAATATCAGCTGAAAATTAACTGAAAAAAAACCCCCATGGTTCTGTGTCATGACATAATAAGTTTGTGTTCTGTGTTCTGTCCAGATTTGTCTTGTGTGTGTCTTAATTGTGATATATGTATTTCAAACATTGTTGTGTGTACAATATTGTTGTTTTAATGAAAGAATAATTTAAGTCCCTTGAATAATCTTAACTTTGTGCCTTACACAGATGGCTTTTTTTGCTTTTATGATTCTAGTGGAGTTTTAGTAGCAGGCTATGCAGTTTGTACAGTCTGGGATGTAGTAGAATCCGCCCCTCTATCTGCTGTTTCTTCCGCACAGGTAGCGGAATTAATGGCTCTCACAAGGGCTTGTCATATTGCTGCAGGAGCGTCTGCTACTATCTGCACTGACTCCCGGTATGCTTTTGGCGTAGTTCATGATTTTGGTACGCTCTGGAAGCAGCGAGGTTTCCTTACTTCCTCTGGCCACTCTATAAAGAATGGACCTTATGTAGCTGCTTTACTTGATGCAGTTCTTTTACCTTCGGCTCTTGCTATTGTTAAGTGTGAAGCCCATTCCTCTTCCTCTAATGAAGTTGCATTAGGAAATGACATGGCGATCGGGCTGCTAAGGCAGCCGCCCTATGTCCTCCTCGGGCTGAAGCATTGTACCCTTCTCTCCTACCACCGCCAGCTCCTATGCCATCTCTGTCGGAACTGGTCCTCCTGCAAGACCAAGCCCCAGAATCGGAAAAGCAGGAGTGGAGACTGGCAGGGTGTACCTTGCACCCAGACCACTTGTGGTGCAGCTCTGATGGCCACATTGTTGCCCCAGTGGTCTTGCTACCTCACCTTGCCTCCGTGCTCCCCTGGATTGTCGCACATTGGCAAAGGGGGGGATGGTAGCAATCCTTAAAACAAAATTGGTTTGCTCCCAAATTCTCCCAAGCAGCCAAAGATTACTGTCTGGCTTGCCCTGTCTGCCAAGCCCACAACGTGAGTAAACCTGTAAAGACAGTTCCGGCAACCAGACCTCCGCCTTTGGGACCATTTCTGAATTTACAGATGGACTTTATTCAATTGCCTAAATGTCAATCCTTTGAATATGTGCTGGTTATTGTTTGTTTGTTTTTTTAAATGAGTAGAAGCTTATCCCTGCAGGAAAACTGATGCCATCACAGTGGCAAAGAAACTTCTAAATCATTACATCCCATCATGGGGAATACACCTTGTGATCTCCAGTGATAAAGGTACACACTTTACTGGACAAATTGTTCAAAAACTGGCAAAGTACTACTCTATCAAACAAGCACTGCACTGTGCGCGACACCCGGAGAGTGCAGAAGCAGTAGAAAGATGAAACAGGATTTTAGAGAACAAACTTGCTAAAATATGTGAGAACTCTGGCTTAACATGGGTAGAAGCACTCCCGACTGCCCTAATGAACATGAAAGCCACTCCTAATCGGAAAACTGGACTCAGTCCACATGAAATTGCATGTGGCCAACCTATGAAACTGTTAAGCAGCCTAAAAGAAATTAACCTGGCTGATGCCACACTTGTTAAAAGAAGTATAGTCAAGTATTGTCAGGAACTTATGAGGTGTGTACAGTCTTATGATTCACAGGTTAAGGATGCCTTCCAGGAGGCCCCGACTGAGCCGTGCCATAAACTACAACCAGGAGACTGGGTTTGCGTGAAAGTTCACCAGCGGAAGACTGCCCTGGAACCCAGGTGAAAGGGTCCCTACCAAGTCCTTCTGACCACCCATACTGCTGTAAAGTGCGAGGGATTGCCCACCTGGATTCACGCCTCCCACTGCAAACTGGTTCCAGCCCCTACAGTGGTTGGCCCCAACAAGGAGCACCGCAGACCTGGTATCAGAGACCCAGGTCCAGAAGTAGACGGGGATCAGCGCAGGCTTGGTACCGGCAATCCAGGCCCAGAAGCAGACGATCCTGAGAGACCGAGGCCAAGGTACCAGCTGCGGCACAGAAGAACCTGCCAGCGATAGGTGAAGCAAACTACGAAGTCCTGAAGAAAAGCCAGCATGAGGCTGGACAAACAATTCATGTTGAGCTTATGCTTAATCTTGTTTTTAATACCTAGCAGTTATAACCTATATGATTCAAATGTGTTTATGCTTTTAATGAACCAAGTTTCTCAATAATTTAATTCCACAGGTTGCTGGCTATGTGCTCACAGTCCTGTACATTCAGAAGGAGGTATCCCAATGATTCCAGTCCCACTAAACAACACTCAAATGAATGGCACACTGTTTAGTGAACTAAAGCCAAATGATACTTGGCAGGATAAAGGGTTTACTAACCCAGGGTATATCCGCCTAGCCCTGACCCCAATTGGAGAGTACTGCTGGACATGTAATGGTTCAGGAGCCAGAGTGGGAAAAAGCCAAAACCAAATGGCCCTAGACTACGTCCTAGCTAGTAAGGGTGGGGTTTGTGCCTTAGTGGGAAGAGAATGCTGTGTGTATATCACTGACACCAGCAAGAAAGTAAAGGAAGATGCCTCAGAGATTAAAAAAAACTGTGGAAAGCCGAAGACAAAAGGAAGACTGGACCCTCTGGGGTTGGTTGGGAGGCTGGTTTGGACATGTGGGAACTTGGATTCTGCAAGGTCTAGTTTTAGTATTGGCTATATTCTTTGTGCTTATTGCTGTTTCTTGTTAATCAATTGCTGTATTTCTTGTATTCTGGAAAACACAAGACAGACCCTTACCAAAGGGAATGTGGAAGCATGATGTTAAAATAGGATGAGCAGAGAAAGGAACAAGAAATGTACATAAATGCTTTGATGGAAATGGAGGCATGAAATGGTTTCAAGGTTAGCCTTTAAAAGGCTAAAAGGGGGGAGTTGTAGAAGCTGTAGAAACCATTTCATATTTAGCTAGAAGCCATCTTGTATAACAGAAACCATTTCAGCTTTTCTCTCAAGCACGTAGACCAGAGTGAACTTTCTGTCACCCCATGAGAAGAGGCCTACAGGATGGGCTATTGGTATGTGTTAATTGGGCTGGTTGGGACAGGAGAGGTACTCCCTCGTACCTGTCCGCCATCTTGCTGATAAAGCTTTGTTTTTCCAAGTTTAATTGAGGATTTTTGTAATTGGATGCCCTGACGTCAGACTGTTTGGCTAAGGGTATAAAGATACTAGGATTGATTGTATTAGCTAGCTTTACTGGGCCCGGCTCTGCTGGGACCACGTTTGGTTCATGCTGTGCTTTATTAATTAATAAAGCTGTTTGTTAGCTGCCTAAACAGAGAGGAGCGTTTTTTTTGCTTCAACAATACATTCAATTTTTTTTTTTTTAATCTTTCAACCAAACATTTTTCAGATGGTTTACTGCATGTACATGTATTGGAAAAATAATCCAGATCTGGTAGTAGACTTGGTTGTTTTGCTGATTTTCAGAAAGCGTCTTTCAGAAAGTCTCCCTGATTTCATTCAGAATCAATATATAGCAACAGTTTACATTTACCTAGAGTCTTTCATCTCTAATGCTCCCAAGAGTGCTTTACTAACTAGTCAAACTGTTCAAAACATAACCCACCTTTAAGATGAAGAGAAACAACTGCTAAATCCATGATATAACAGTGAGACTATTAACCTGATTCTTTCCTACGCTTATCTACAAGAATCACTAATCTGACACAAAGATCACCCATTTTTTCCACTCTGTTCTATTTTCTGTCCTCTACTGTACAGCAGTAATACATGCATTTATCTTAGAAGGCACACGTTTCATAAGACATAAATAGTGAACATATTTTTAACCTTGTTGTTATTATCTCCCCTCTCTGCACTACCCTTAGTTTGTGTTAGTTTTCTCTTCTGATTTATACCTCTGGCTAATTTGCAGTCCCAAGAGATTTCCGTAACATGACAAAATTGACTTTGCAAATCAATGTACCATACATAAAGCTGGCTAAGAAATTATCTTTCCCTACATAAATTCCAACTTTTTTTTCCATTTTGCTCAATTTTTTCTTCGGGTTTTATTTTAGTTTTGAGTTTTTTTGGCAACTGAAAAGTAACAAAGAGATACATTGTTTTCAGCTTTTGAGTTGTCACTTAAAAATACCTAAAAAATGCTGATGAAAACAGATTTTGTGTGTGTTTATATGTGTATGTGCATGGGAGAAAGAGAGAGAGAATCTCCATTAGGTTATTTTCCATTAACCTTATTAATGGTAATTTTGTGGCTAACTCTAACCATGTGATACTACTATCAAATCCAAATACTGCTACAGTTTGTTCCCTGATGCATTTGTGGTCTGTGCTTTTGGAAATACACCCAGAAAACTAGCAATGATTCTAACAAACTTCTCATTCATGATCTTTTTATGAATCCATAGTTATTCCAATGTACATATCTTAATATGATGTATGTTAGAAATATAGCCTTGTTAATATGTTACCTTTCATTCATTTTTTCATTTTTTTCTGCTTTAGCATACTTTTATGATATGTTAGATGTTCAACTTGCTTCTCTCTGTTTTAATCATACAGGCTGTGTCTACATTGGCACCCTTTTTCGGAAAAGGGATGCTAATGAGACCAGTCGCAATTACAAATCGCGGGGATTTAAATATCCCAGCGGTATTTGCATTACATAACTGCCGCTTTTTCCGGCTCGGGGCTTTGCGGAAAAAGCGCCAGTCAAACGGGGATCTTGCGGAAAATAAACCCTTTTCCGCAAGATCTCTTATGCCTACTTGAAAGTAGGAATAAGAGATCTTGCGGAAAAGGGTTTATTTCGCAAGATCCCGTCTAAACTGGCGCTTTGCGGCAAAGCCCCAAGCCGAAAAAGCGGCAATGTAACAAATACCGCGGGGATATTTAAATCCCATGATTTGTAATTGCGACTGGTCTCATTAGCATCCCTTTTCCGAAAAAGGGTGCCAATGTAGACACAGCCACAGTGAACTCTTTCATTTAACCATATAGTTTTTTCCCCACCTTTAATTAATAAAAAGGAATCATACACTATGCTCATAAAATAATTTATCTACATACACCCTCTCAATCTCTTTTCTTATGTGGTTTCACACAGTGGTTATAGTATATGTCCTTCTACATAATGGTTACTTAATCATAAATGGCTCATTGACATCCATAGAATGACTCCCATTGACTTCTATAGATTTGGATCATGTCCAAAGTGCTACAGCACTCAGAACCTGTTTTAAAGAGCCCATCTGTAACACTGGACATCACTAAATTCATCTCTCACAAGCACAAAGGTCTGAGAAAGCCTTAAAAGGATTTTGGTAGGTTCCCAGGAGTGTAGATATTTCAAATCTGAGGCTGGGACAACAACACTGACTCTGTTGGAAAGACAGACAAAAAAGTAAGTTGTTCAGAGCAAGTGCATTGGTTACGTCACAACTTATTTTCACTCACCAAAGACAGAGATCTCTCTGGAGGTCCACATTTCACATAGGTGCTCAGTGGAGTGCTGGCTCTGCTGCTGATGCTAATGGTCTCTTTTGGTTCTTGGTGCTTTTGGACTGGTTCATACAAGCTGTCCATGGAGCCTTCCTGAAATAAAGAAATGCACATATCATTAGCTGTACATTTATACACGTGCAGAAAGAAAAAAGAAAGCCAGAACCTTCTAGGATGGAGACAATAAAGTGAAAGCACAGTGCTCCTCCAGAGTGAAAACCATCTTTCAAAACTTCCATGGCCTTCCTTTGCATATATAATCACATTTAAAATAAATTATATCTGGATGCTTGAGCTTGCTTCCCAAATCATGATTCTGAGGAAGGTAAATACTAGAAGGATAGAGGGAAGGGGATTCTGACATAAGCCTTTACTGAAGAAGGCTAAGTGCATCCCTTGAAGGGAAAGAAACCGTATTGCCAACTCCAAGCATTCAACATAAGAATGATCATACTGGGTTAGACCAATATTCTGACAATGGCCCATGTCAGGTGCCCCAGAGAGAATGAACAGAAGAGGGAATCATCAAGTGATCCATTCGCAGCTTTTGACAAACAAAGGAGAGGGACACTGTTCCTGCCCATTCTGGCAAAGAGTCATTGATGGACCCATTCTCCATGAATTTATCTAGCTCTTTTTTGAACTTTCAACAGTAAGTCAAACGCTAACAAAACAAAAACAGTATGCAGCTGTCCTCGCATCCCTTTACATCTATGAAGGCCCAAAAGGCAAGTCGTCTTCTTCAATAGTCCAGCTGAAAGATTTCCCAGTGTACTCCAAGCAAGACAGCTAGCTGTGTCTCAAGTGCATGTTATGGTTCTAAATATAAATATATATATATTGTTGCAAACGGCTCTGTACTTCATTGAAAAGAAAATTAAAGTCTTCATATTTTCAACTATAAACGTATTTGTCTTAAAATTTGCACTTGACTTCCTTATGCAAACAACTTCTTTTTCACTTTTTTCAGCAATTAAAAATGACCTATGACTCTTGCAAGTTCAATGTTCTGAGGAGCGTAGTACATTCATTGTTCTTATTCACTGGTGCACAGACTTCCAAGCTCGGGCTGGGACTCAGGGACACCTTTCAGGGTGCTATAGCCCAGGCTCCAGCCCAAGCCCATAAGTCTACACAGCAATGGAATAGGCCTGTGGGTGTCTAGTTGCTGTATTGTAGGGGTTCGCAAACTAGGTGTGTCACAAAGTTATTACGTGGGTGATTGAGAGCTGATAGCCTCCACCTCCAAGCCCACTTCACATCCAGCATTTATTATAGTGGTAAATATACAAATGTGTTTTTAATATATAAATGTGGTGTCACAGTCATAGTTTGCTGTGTGAAACGGGTCATCAATATAAAAGTCTGAGAACCACTGCTATATAGACTTATCCACAGAGCTCTTCTTCAGATCTGGGAAAGTACTCTCAGCATCACAACAAAATTCAAGGTGGAAGAGATTGTTTAGCATAAGCAGATAGGGCATATTATAAGGGACCATTCAAGGTAGAGTGACCTGTTAACATTTCTTCAGTCATAGGACAAAAAAAAGGGGGTTAGTGGGTTACAGATTGTTATAATTAAGCCATATATCCAGTATCTCCATTCGGGCCATGACTGTTAGTATCTAGCAGAATAATGAATGTAAGGTTTCATTTTGCTATGACACAGAGTACTGTCCCCTTTGTAGTTGGAAAGCTTGTCTTTCTCACCAACAGAAATTGGTCCAATGAAAGATATTGGATCTCCATGGCAATTGTGGCCTGTTGTGGTCTATAGCAGCAGTTATTATGGAGAACTCTTCCAGGAAGGGAAGTGAGATGTGGAGCACATTGAAGATGATCTTTGGTTTTTCATGGAGCTGTATTCAATCCTGCTGCCTCCTCAGCACTACAGCCATAGTGAAATGTTATATTTCACAGTCAAAACTATGTATAGCTATAGCCGTGGTCAGACTTGGGGGACTTTCTGAAAAACACATGCTGCCTCACAGCGCATTGATACTTTAAAAATGGATACACTGGATTATCCCCTATAGTTTTCATAGGGCCTAGTTTCTGTCACCCTTACTCATGCTGAGTAGAAATTTACTCCATGAATTGTCCCACTGATTTCAGTTGATCAGTTGACCAGTATTACGAAATTAATTTGGATATTATCATACCACAACGTTTGTTCTTCTGGCACAAAAGGAAGGTTCAGGACCCACCTAAGATGTGGTTGATGTGAGCAACCACCCTGGCGCACTGTGGTCAGGAAGGTGCTTCATCAAGACAGTGTCACAATAACAGCCCACTGCCTGGCTCTGCCTCTTCCCCCCTCCCTCCCAGTCCTGTTCTCCTTACAGGCACATTCCGCCTCCAGCTCCGAGGCTGCCACCTCTGTTCCTCCTTGTGGGTCACTCTGCCTCAGGCTCTGTCCCAGCCAAGCTCCACCTACAAACCTGCTCTTCCTCCAGCTTCACTCAGGGTGCCATTTTAGGTAAGACTGACCCTGGGAAGGTTATGAGAAGCCACACTGCTAACATTTCAAAACTTTACAGATTGGAATTAGAAAACATACTGAGTTTTAGATAAAATCTGTCTGGGATTTGAAAAACAATTGTGTTGGCTGGTAATACAGTAGTTGAAGCCACATCAATAATTCTTTGCATTCACATATGTCAGAAGTACTGTGCTTATTTTCTGAATATTAATAGCCTCATGCCAAAACATTGTTGAAAAGCAAAGCTAATAGTTAAGAGAGCATCTTTTAAAGGTTTTAAAATTTGGTTATCCTTAGGTTTTACACAGTATTTTATTCCAGGAACTAATGAGTTAATAAATTATGGGAAAGTAGCACATGGCTTAAGTAGAACAACATGTGCTAACTATGTTCCTAAAAGCTAGTAGTGGGCTTAAAGGGCAAATGAGTTCATCTGAGCTTGTCCCTTGCTAGCATTAGAACTGTTTTGTTTGTATAACAGGGATGGGTTTTCTAAGCAGGAGGACTGCTACAAATAGCTGACTGCACACCGGTTAGATTGCAATACAGGGGTTTTTTTTAAGTCTACATTACAAGGAAAATTAACTCTTCTGAGGCTAAGAAAATTGGATTCAGGAATACCCAGCAATCACTCACACTCACCTTGTATTAAAATACTTAATTTTAAAAATTGTCTATTTCTGAAAGAAACCATTTTTCCTCTCTAAACCACAGTAATTATAAAAGAGCTGCAATTTTGTGGTTAAAACAACTGGCATGCTCCAAACTGCCCATGGAATAAGGAGCCTGCCAGGCATACAGGGTAGCTATGACTAGGATGTGATAAACCCTGAGAACACAGAAGGTGAGAAAAAAACATGCAAAAATTCTATTTGCTCACACCCCCAGCCCTATATAGAAACACTTCATGATGTGTGCATTATAAGGATGTGTGTAATTTCTCTTTCAATAATCTGCAGCAGGAAGTGAGGGGGCAGCAAAGGGGAAGAGGCTAGGCAGAAGCTCTGTAGTGAAACAGACAAAGGCTGAGTAGCTTTAGGGATAATACTGTTTTCCTTAGTCTAGGTGACTGTTCGGCCAGGTGTCATTAGCAGGACTAAGGGCCAGGTTCAATGTTATATAGAGATGCTTCTTAAAATAGTGATTGGATCAAGCCCCCACCTACATCTTATCCACTCATAGGGTAAATTTTAATCCCCCAGGTTCCTTTTGGAAGTGGTTCTTCCCACTCAAAAGCACCAACACAGCCTAGAGTGCATGAAGCCACCAATTGTTTTTATTTGGGAAAACAAAATAAGCCCCTATTTACACGGCAGAAAGAAATTACAAGGAGCTTGGCTAATACTATGGCTTTTGTTACATGGCTTCTTGGGGGCTCAGAGCTCTAATTCAGATCATATGCTTTACCCACATTCAGATCCATATCGACTCAAATTGGAATCAGGAGGCGGCTTTCCTCACTGCCTACTCCAGTCGAAAGAAGTCCACAGCACCAAGCCCCATTTCGATCTAGAGCTTCCAGGTCTGGTTCAAAAAAGGCATCTCCACCAGGCTCTCTTATGCTATGTCCTGGTTCAGCAAAATCAGTTCCACCCATTCTATGGCAGACCTATCTGGATCCACAGTATCAGCTTCACCAGCTCAGCTGCTAATAATCCAGTCCCAGAAAATCACTTCCAAACAGGGTCTAGGCAGGTAAATCCAAGTAAGGCCCTACTCGTTTTCTTGAATTTGAGTTGACAACCCAATTAGAGTCTGTGCCTGTCAGTTCAGAGTGATCTGTTTCTCCAAGCTTTCAGTTCCCCCCTCCTCTTTCATAAATACTTTTACATGCACCATTTAGTATTACTTCCAAAACACAGAACATAAGCATTCTCCAAGAAACATAAAACTTTGTGCAGAGCTGCATTGGGGAGAAGTTCTTATATGTGCATTAACTGCCATATCCAGCATTTCTCCTTTCTCCTGTGAGGGAGCAGAGAACTTATCCCCCCTGACTATTTCTGGGGTTTACATAAAAAAGTTCCTTTATTCAGTGTCAGAAGTGGCATTTTTCTGTTATTCTCTACTTGTCACATAACACACATCACCACAGGACGAGTGTATTTTTTTTTAAAAAAGTCTTATCATATGGGATGTATGTATCTTATAAATGTCTGAAATTCTTTCCTGTCTTGCTGGGTGTTTCCTGTACTAGAGATTCTGCAGAGACAAGAGGGGAAAGATACTTTTACTTGTAGTATCTGGACATGATGGTTTTCTGCATTCTAACAAGCCACATTTCAGAGAAGTAGCTGTGTTAGTCTGTTTCAGCAAAAACCACAAGGAGTCCAGTGGCACTTTAAAACTAACAAATGTATTAGGGCGTTAGGGCATAAGCTGTCATGAGCTACAACTCACTTCCTCAGATGAGGAAGAGAAAAAGAGAGGAAAAAATCGGGGAGAAAAGGATACTGAGATGAGAGTGTGACATCAGTGCTGATTAAATCAGAGTGGATCCATAAATGAAAAGAGATTTTAGAAGCACGTAATTTGGAAACTTTGTTCACAGATGATTCCTTTGAAGTAAACTCTTTTGCTTTGGAAGTCTGATAGGTTCTCCAGTTTCAGCTGGGAGTAATTGTATAAAATTAAGAAAGATTAATTTTTCCTAACAGAGGGATCTATGAGTAGCCTTGCACATGAATTAGTGCAAGCCCCATTGCTTCTGTCATTTAAAGCTGTACTGGACAAATCTTCTGAGTATATATTACAGGAAACAATTCAACCCTGACTGAAGGATAGACACAACCACCTGACTTGTAACTATTCCGTCTCAATTTTGTAGACTGTGATTTATTAGTTGAGCTACCAAATTAATTTTTCTGACATCAGAGCTTCTTCCCTATTGATAGGGAAATAGTGCCTCCTGTTACCTGGTAAAACCACAACTTCATGAGGCAAGGGAAGGCAGCTATTGACTGGAATAATTCCCACCAGCATTCAGATTGCCAGAAGCTTTACTATTTTGAGGGGTGGTGGTTAAACAAAGTTTTGGACATCACCATTCTGCGCAACAACAGAAACTGTCAACCCTCAATTTTAAAGCATTTTTGCTATTGTAGCACAAAAACCAAACCAACGGATAAGAAAACGGAGGCCACTTTTGTTAAATGCTGTACAAATCATCCAGGGTGACACACCTATGGTGCTAATGGAGTAAGATGCTTCTTCAGTTTTTAAAAATACCCCACCAAATCTATTCTTATTCAGACATTTCCCCCTATGACTCATGAGAGAAAACCTGTCCCTTCCTTATATCTTAATGCCATTTGCTGCTGACCTTTTCTTTCTGCAATTGCCACAATGTCATATTCCATTTCAAAACTCAGTTGAATACCAGCGTATAAGTGGCTAAACAGACATATTTGTACCAATAACCCGCTTTCAAGACAAACAATCCTGTTTTAGCAAAGAATTGCATTTCATCAGGCAAGTAGGGATGAGTGTACATGGACCTGGTTTTTATCAAGTAGCATATCTGGATTAGTGACCAATAAATTGTTTTAATACAGTTGTTGGTATGATATAAGATGTGTTGTCAACTATTCAAAGGATTATCTTAGTGTTCAGATTGACTCATAAAGAGACCCTGAAAAGAATATAGGTTAACTTCTTAGAATCAAACTTAAACAAGATTAACTATTTCATAAAGAAACTATAGCAACACTGACTTTTACACATAAGAAGGTATGTTGTATTTTCTGTTTGAGTTACAATAAGAGCAGCATGAGTTGGGGAAGTCATTTTAATGAAAAAAATCTGGGACTCCCATTCTTTATTCACGTAGTGTATCCATTTATTTAGCGGAGTCCCTGTTATTTAATTGACACACAACTCTCAGTAGTCTTGTCTGTTAACAGCTGGATTGCATCAAATGCAAGTTACTGCTCTAATGTAACAATAAAAGACTGATGTAACAGTGCTAGTTACAGTCCTACGTAATTCCGCAAATTAAAGCTTCTCTGATGGTCAAACTGCCATTTTGCACATACATTTGGGTGTTAATTTTGACCAAAAGAAAAATAAACTGGGACCAAATTAAACTGGGACCAAAAGCATCACTGGATTCTGACAAAATTATTACTATTAATTGGAGGGGTCCAGAAAAGCTCTAAAAAGCTACTGCATCTTATTTTCAAGATCCAAAAAGCAGAAGTAAATCCTTAAAACTGGACAATGCTGGGTATTCTGCAGTGAAGTTGCTTTAACAAAAAGGAGCCATAATTTACTCAAGTGGAACCACTAATACTTGTGTGATAAGCACCAAATGCAGTTCATTTTTTTCTTTCTAGACCTACACTAAAATATCTGGAAAAGAGAAGCAAGCAGGAGTAGTATACTATAAAAATACAGCAGATTTACACATTTGTCACTATTAATATATAATCTTGGGGCTGGCAGGTAAATCATTGAAAAGAGATAGAGTCTTCATGGATTTTGCAAATCTGATTCTACCTGTTTACTCATACTGGTTTCTCCTCAGGCAATAGAAAGGGGGAAAGGATTTAAGTCAACTTCTGTATCCTTGAGTGAATACAACCATATGACTAGTTTAGTTCCTGAAATGGTGCGCTGATAGTGTTCTGCTAATGGGAAACACACTAGAAAAAGTTCTGTTGTACTTCATCAGCAAGAAAATATGGTTCTCAGTATCC
Source organism: Rafetus swinhoei (assembly GCA_019425775.1). Classification (NCBI taxonomy): domain Eukaryota; kingdom Metazoa; phylum Chordata; order Testudines; family Trionychidae; genus Rafetus; species Rafetus swinhoei. The sequence continues at coordinate 178,260,628 of CM033437.1, read as the reverse complement.
TTTAAGCATCCGAGAAATAGCAGAACAAATTACAGCATTAATTTATTTCATAATTGAGATACAAATAGGGAACTTTTGAAGGTTTTTATTGTGTCAAACGTGCAACATTTAGCAGTTGAGTTTCTAAACTGCAAAGTTTCACAGGTATCATATAGTATGTCCTTAAAAGCCCCCAAGTGTCTGTTTTTATTTATTTTCAGTTTATTTTAATTAAATCATATGTCCCTATCTTCAGCTTTTTATACACACACATCTCTTTTTTTTTCTAAGTGGACTTTTTGTATGATACATGCAATGCACATTGATCTACACAATAACTTTAATCTCTGTCCTCATTCTGGTCATGTGTTAGTTCAGTTTACAAAAGCAGTAATACAGTAATCAAATAGTAGATACAAGAAGCAAGAAGACTTACCAATGAAAAACAGAAAAGATTCATTTTGATATGAAGCTCAACTCCAGCACTCCAAAATTCTGTTTCAAAGAATTCCAGACACACAATGTAGCTCCTTCTTGTCCTCCCAGCTGTTTGTACATTTCGCCCTGGAGATTACAGCAAGATAAAATCCCCTGCAATAATCCACTGGATTCAGAGCCCATTATCAAATGAGACAGGCTTGCTTGCACCAGCACACACAGTTTCCAAAATTAATGAATAATGTTTACCAACAAAACAAAAGCATGGCATGACTTATTATGATGGACTAGGAAAAAATAGTTTTTTGCAGGTTGTTATTACCATCTAGTTTATCATAATGGAAACAAAGCTTCTTCTGTCTAAAAAGCAGTAGAATATTCAAAGAACTTGAAGGTGAGCATGCTGGATTTACTTCACTCATTTGACAAGTATACAAGAGAGACAAGTTGGATGAGGTAATATGCAAAGAAGAGCTCTGTATAAACTCAACAGCTTGTCTCTTTCACTAACTGAAGTTGGTCCAGGAAAGGGCCTTCTCTCTTTAATATCCAGAGACCAATATGGTTACCACGATGTTGCAAACAAGGTATGGAACGGGCATTTTACAAAAAAATGTTTATTTTGTATACAGACAAATGGTACAATAGACTCTTAACTACCATGGACTAGAGCATGACTTTTTTCAGCCAAAACTTGTTTGGGCCAAAAAAATTCAGGCTTATGTTGACAAACATCTCATGTTGAGTTTCTGAAATTGTTTTGGTCTAAATAAAAATCAGGGGAAAACAGCCCTCAAATTGAAAAGTTTTGTTCTGAAATTTTCTAAACAAAATGTTTTTATTCAAAATGTCTTTTCATTTAGAATTTTACTTCAACTTTTATGCAAGTAGAAAAAGCCGAAATACAAAACTTTATTTTGGGTCAAATTAAGTGTTTTGTTCAACACAAAACAATTTATTTTCTTCTGTTCTGCCATTGAATTGACAATTTAGTCACACATTGCAGTCCATATTTTAAAAACCAGTGTTTGAAATTGGATACTTAGATTCAGATTTAGGAGTCAAAATATATAACAAAGTACCTATGTTTGGGAATCTACCTTTGAAATCTGGTCCATGCTTTATTCCCTGTTCAAATTGAATCTCTCAGAAAAAATCAATTTCTTACCTACCTACAAAGGAATAAGTTGCCAGCAGGAGTCCAATATGTCAACCATTTGATGATGAATGCTAAGACTGAAATAATCAGTTTTGCTATTAGAAAATATTAGAAGTGAAGAAGTCAAAGAGGGCAGAGACAAGGACTCTGACTGTGGGTGGTGTAGGGAGATATCGGTGCTGTCCACTGTGACAGAGAATGGTGGGGAGGCGTGTTGTTACAGGAGAAAGACAATGGTCCATATCATCAACTGGTATGAATTAATATAGTACCACTGACTCAAGAATTACCATAATAATAGCACGTTTTTTACTGACCTGACATTAAGAAAGAAAGAAAGAAAGAAAGAAAGAAAGAAAGAAAGAAAGAAAGAAAGAAAGAAAGAAAGAAACTAGCCCCAGTGGCTCTAAAACTGATTCCTTTAATGAACCACTTAAGATTACATCCTCTTGTGGACCTTGTTCCCTCCCAACCTACTAGCCTTCATTCTATATCTCCCCAATGACAGCTCTATTACTTGTTCACATGACCAAGCAATAGTCTGTCAGTATATTTTCCATGAATCACTGAAAACAAGCCAGCAGTTAGGTAGCCCTGGATTCCCAAATGGAAGGTCAACACTATCTCTGGGTGGCAAGTAGATCCAAGCCCAGCAACAGGAATTAAATGGACTGGCCGTGTAATTTGAATGCCTGAGATCCAGCTTTCAAAAACCAGTCTTATACTCTGACTTCAGCTCTGGCAAGTGTAAGCAGGGAGTGCAGATAAAATTCTCAGATACACTCCGAAACAAAATCTGTGCAGAACAAACATTTCTGACTCCATCTTTGAGCATCTGGCAACTGATCATACTACATGGTCCCAACCCATAAGGATGGGTGGCCACAACTTTGACAAAAAGCTCATGGAGCAGCTAGAATCCCAACACCAGCTGTGGATATAAATTGCAGCTCATGCAACACAAACAGGCAAATAGCTTTGTGGCCAGTGCGGTAAATATTCATTTCCCCCATTTGATCTATGGAGTGCATCCATTAGTACAAGTTATTATGGTGGACATTGTCCTCAAAATCAAGGTGACCCACATTGTATTGGAGCCTCACAAGAGGAAAAAGTGTAAATATCATAAATAAAGTTAATTGAATAAATTGTCTGCCCACATAACCATTGAAATCCAGAGAAACTGGCACTTTTTTAGTGCCATTTTATTTTGTTTTGTAATATAGAGTGAAAACTGCTAACTTCCATCTTCAGGCCCATTTATATACTACCAGACAAAACTGATGTCTAGAGTGAATTATGGGTACAGGAGTCATTATCTTCCAGGAGCACCTTGAAAACAAGATGTCTAATCTCAATAATGTAAGTTTTCTGATTAAATAAATCCCTTATGCTCGGTAATTCTGTGCATTTATAGAAAAGATGCCAACCCCCCACCTTCTTTAAAACCTTAAAAAACATTTTAAAAGCTCAAGGAGACTTGAATCCTTACTACACAGAATTGATTTCTGTACTTGCTATTTAGTATTCTTAATCACACATTCTTCATGTTATTGTTGAGTAATGGATTGGCAAATTCCAGAGAACTAACCTGCTTTGCAAACATTTGCCACACAAGCTTAAGGTCTGGATATGCCACCCCCATTCTCTTTTACTTTTGACTCCCTTCTCCCAATATTAAAACAGTGGTCTTATTAAACAAACACAGATTGAGGCAGCTCTGAAAAATCAACACTGCCTTCTCTGCCAGCAGCCATGAAGGTCTCATGAAAGCATTAAAAAAACCAACATAATTTTGAGTTTTGAAAGGCTTACGCAGGTTTTCCAATTCACTTTGCAATAAAGCTTACATCTACTTTTACATACAAGTAGCTACGTTAAGGACTTGTTAGACTATCTCTTCATTTAAAGTCTGATCCAAAGCCAATTGAAATCAACAGGAGTTGAATCAAGCCCATTACTGGTTCAAAGTCATTACCCGCAAATCTAGTTTGAGATTTCTCTATCATTTATTAGAAATATGGCATATTTCTGAAGATTTGCATAATTTGAGGAGAAAGGGTTTTAAAAAAATAACCTGTGTCTGCCATCTTTTGTCAAGATTACCCTGTCTCACCCCAAATGCTGACACTGGTGAAAATAAGATGCTAAGTTCACCTCTGCCCATTAAAGAGCACACCATTACACTCTTGGGGTCTGACTCTGCTCTTACATTTGTGTTAATCAGTAGTATCAATCAAAGCCAGTGAAGTCATACCAGTTAAATGAGAGTAGAGTCAGACCTTATATTTTGATTTGTGAACTCTAGGAGTTTTAATTTTCACATCAATTTTGTATGAGTCTTACAGTGTTTACTTTTGTAATCAAAATGAAAGACATAGCTCTTCTGTACTAATTGTAAGTGTCTCATTAAAGTAGTGAGAGGGTTTTCTGTGGATAATTCACTTGACCTATTTTTCATATATGCTGTTATTCAAAACATCCCCCAGCCCTTACTTTCCTCTTTAATTTGTAGAGCAATTCATCCAAAAGAAACACCTACAAAAATCAAGATGTAGATGTAGAAAAAAAAAATCCTCAACTGATGGAAATCAACACAGTTTCTTAATTAGGGATTAATTCTGATTTACATAATCTGAGAATGCAGTACTCCAGCTCCAATATTACAGCTCCTAAAAATGATGGAAAAGTGAAAGTGTTTCCTTGGTCTTTTAGTACACATACTGTATCCTTAGGCCACAGCAGCTATAGATGATCTTCCTGTTGCCGATGTTCATGTTCTTTGCTCAAAGACGAATCACTGAGTGTGCTTGCAAAGCAATAGCATTTTGATCAAACTGATTCTAAGTTTGATTCCGAAATCTCTGAAACTGTGTTCCTGACAAAGAAAATATACTCCCTTTAACCAGCCACTAGAGCGTAGTGATACACATACACACTAGTCAATATGTTCAAGTGCATGTCACTGCCACCTCCCATGGCCTGAGAGTTATATTTTCACTCTTGTAGGAGCTAAGATCTTCAGTAAAGCATGATAAAGTATGCTGTATGCTATCACTAAATATGTTTAAAAACCAAATTCTGAAATATGGGTGCAAAATGAGGTATCTATAGTTAAGCATTTGGAATGTTGCAAAACCTGCTTTTCCCAGGGTGCTTGCCTGTCCTCTGGTGGGCGTACAAAATAATAACGCTATTTGAAAACAGTTATGCAGCATGTCCATGTCACAGCAGTGCCCTTACGCTGCTATGTGGGCCTTTCTTTATGCATTCTTCTCTACCCTATCCGTCTGCATTGCACAATTGTTGGAGCTGGTAGTCTAAGATCTATTCACAGAATTCTGGTCAGTATTTTTTTCTTGTCTGGGGAGACTGCCTAAGAGCCAGCTGGTGTATATCAGCACAGTACCACACATTTAAATGGAGAGATGCCTGTTTATATTAGCTGAATATCTCACCCTATATTTACAATTGTCAATGACTTTTAGGGCACTTGTACATTAAGAGAAAGGAGAACTTCTTTATTTTTGAGCATGAGAATAGTGGAGTTTCCAGACTGATATACCCTCCTTTTCAGGTATTCGTGATCCTTTTTTTTTCTGCTCCAGCAACCTCTTCATCCTCTTTGTCTGTCTAAATGTTCATTTTCACTTCAGAGTTTAGATGCATTACTTCTTACAACAATTTTTAAACCTTTCACATACTTCTTAGCAATTTACCCCACTGCATGTCTCTTCAGAATTTGACCTCCCATGTTTCTTCTTGAAAACTCACTGGCCTTTATTGGGAGAGTTACTTGTGCAGAAGAGGTTGAGATGAAGGCAAAGAAGATAATATTTTTTCCAGGAGACATCACCAATAGGATACTATATTATTCTAAAATGAAATGGGAGAGAGCCAAACATTTTATTCTGATGATCAGATACCAGTGAAGAAGTATAGGAGCGACTCAGTACCTGAATCATTCTCACCAAACAGGGGCTTAACCAGTTGGTAGAGTTGATGCCATCTGAAGTATATTTATTTCAGTGGAGAACAGGATTCCTTGCTGTAGATTAGTTATCAAGACACATTCAACTGACAAATTATCTCAGAGGAGTAACTGAGTATTATTAGTTGTTTGAAATCCATCTCAACTTATCATGGCATTTTGGAAATGCCAATTTCTGAAACTTAACTACCATGTTCAGCAGACAATGTTATACTTACTTTGCAAACTTCTATGATTTCATCAAGGGTGAAAACTTGGGAAATGATACATGCAAAGTCCTCTTGCTAGAAACATTGTATCCTCCCGCTTTTGGCAGAAAAGGTTCATTCTACAAGTAATGACTTTAGTCCTAGTGAGTTATGGATGGCAGAGGGGACTGTGTACAGCTATTTCTAAGTTTGTGCAGCAGCTTGTACCTAGATGCCCTGACTTTAAACTCAAGAGAGAGAAAGGGGAAAAATAAGGTGACTCTTGAAGGAGAACTATGACTGGCATTCAGAGATCTGAAAAAGTTGCAGACAGCTGAGACAGCTTACATCAAAGATTTTCACATCAAAGAGTGACCCACCCCCCCACCCATCCCTCTGCTCTTATATCACTGTAATTCTTCAAAGTAGGGTTCATGGAATCAGTGACATTTTTATCCATTTTTAACCAAGGACATGCCAAGATTTCCCCTATATCTATTGAATCCAGATGTGACCTGAAAACCTGTTACTGTAATAACACATAAAAGAAAACACTGCATGCACAGATAGAAATGTCCACAAATAACTTCCCAATATTCACCAAGAATGGACCAATACAATTCATACATGTTGGTTAAGTGTTACAGAAGCAGAGTTATCCACATCCCTTGGAGTAGCATATAACCCGGAGCATGACAATAAGATTGTTAAAAGAGGCAAAATAATCCATTTTGAGTACTTATATGCATCATACTCAGATCTATTTAGCCTCACAACCCATCTGTGAAGTAGTGAAGTGCTATTATCCCCATTTTATAGATAGGGAACTGTGGCATAGAGAGTTTAAGTGACTTGGCCAAAGTCACAAAGGAAGTTTGTAGTTGAGTGGGGGACTAGAATACAGCTCTCCCAAGTCCTTGGCTAGTGTCCCTAACCATTGGATCAAGTTGAAAGCTCCACTGGAAGAGGGAAGGGGGTGGTAATTTTGGCTACATTTTGTTTTTACATTGTGAATTAATTGGCTTTTTCATAATCATTTTTAACTGACTGTTCTCTTTTCTGTTTTTGTTCTGGGAATTCAGAGGAGGGCATGCTGCGGGTCTTTTCTGTCCTGACAGCAGCTGCCCAGTGCTTACCTCCTTCTGGTATTTGTGCAAGAGAGACAGACCACCTAGCTGGAATTGGGCTCACGGAGAAGGATACTGTGCAACTAGCTCATTGTCCTTCACTCCATGTACAACCGAGAGCAATACATGGATAAATCTGGGGAGTAACAAGAGAGGATATTCTTATTTATCTATTAGTGTGGCCAGTGATGCACATGAAATAGAAGAGAAGTTTCTGTTCTGATGATTTCTACAGACTAAACAACCACATGGGGAGGCAAACGTAGCTTAGTTCAGAGGACTAGTTATTTCTACATCTGGGATTATTCCAGTTCTTCATGGTTTACTGTGTGATACTAGGCAAGAATTTAGAATTCAATTTCCAAAAAAAGTGGTCACTAAGGCTGTGTCTAGATAACATTTATTTTTCACAGAGGGATGTAAATTAGGCACTTTGAAATTGCAAACGAAGCCAGATTTGAATTTCCCGTGCTTCATTTGCATAATCACGTAATGGCACTCTTTCGAAAAAGTGCTCTTTCGAAAGTAAAACCACGGTCTAGACATGGTTCTTTCAAAAAGGGAAGGCTTTTTTGAAAGATCCTGTAAACCTGAGGAGACCGCGGTTTTACTTTCGAAATAGCGCTTTTTCCAAAGAGCACCATTAAGTGATTATGCAAATGAAGCGCAGGAAATTCAAATCCCGGCTTCATTTGCAATTTCAAAGTGCCTAATTTACATCCCTCTGTTGAAAGAGGGATGTAATCTAGACATAGGCTAAGTTTGGGTGCTCAACACAAGTTATTAGATGGTACCTCAAGCTGGAGACCCCAAAAGTAAGACATTAAGGGGAATGGATACTTTAAAACTGGCACCATACCACCATGTCAGTCACCTTAACCTTCTGCAAAATGGGTGCAGAATCACCTCACATGCAGAGTCATTGTAAAGGGCTATTAGGGATCCTAAAGTTAAAAAAAAATTGCAGTACAACTCAGGGAGTGGATAGGTAAGATCCCATGAGAAGGAAGTATAAGAGGAAACTCAACTGAAGACAGTTGGCAGTTTTTCAAAGAGACATTATTAAGGACACAAGGACAATGTGTAGGAAAGATAGGAAGCATGGCAAGAGACCCTGGCTTAACCAGGAGATGCCGAATGATCTAAAAATCAAAGAGGAGGCCCACAAAAAGTGGAACCTAGGTCAAATAACCTAGGATGATTATAAATAAACTAGCCAATTAGCCCATCATAAAACGGGATTTTCAGGTCTCTCCTCCACGTCCTATTCCCTTTCTATCTCGGTCTTCTCTCCTGAGCCTCCGGTCTCTTCCTCCGTCTCTCTCTCTCTCTCTCTCCTCCTCCTACTGCCTCCCCTTCTGTCTCTCTCAGCTCTCCTCCGTCTCCTGCCTCTCTCTCCGTCTCTCTTTCTCTTCTCCTCCCCCTCCTGCATGGGGAGCGCGGAGCCCAAACGGCTGTTTGCACCGCTTGCTCCCACACGGCAGCCCAGTGGAGCGGCTGCCTATAAGCTCCAGCTGCCCCCCTGCACCATTTCCCTTCACCCCAGCACTGATCCTGCAGCCTTCCAGTTGTCCTCCTCCTTCCCCTCATTCCCCCGCCCTTCCCCCAGCCAGGGTCTGTTCACAGCCAGGGGGCGGGACCCAGCTGTGTATGTCACCGCCCCACCCCCCTTCGCCTCCAGCCATGGTGCTTGGCTGAGTTCTGCGCCACTCAGCTGGGCCGCCGCGGGGGAGCCCAAATGGCTGCTTGCTCCACTTGCTCCCCCGCAGCAGCCCGGCTGAGCGGCGCAGAACTCAGCCGAGCACCACGGCGGGAGGCGAAGGGGGCTAAAGGGGCGGGCAGTGACGTACACAGCCGGGCCCTGCCCCCAGCTGTGTACATCACCACCCTGTCCCTCTTCGCCTCCCGCCGTGGCTCTCGGCTGACTTCTGCGCCGCTCAGCCGGGCCGTAACGGGGGAGCAAGCAGCACAAGCAGCCATTTGGGCGCCGTGGTCCCCATGCAGCATAGCGGTGCTGCATGGGGAGCGCGGGGCCCAAACGGCCGCTTGTGCCGCTTGCTCCCCCGCGGCGGCCTGGCTGAGCAGTGCAGAAGTCAGCTGAGCGCCATGGCAGGAGGTGAAAGACGTGACTCAGGCAACAGTGCCGCCCAGAGGGAACAGCCAGGGAGGCAACAGCCAGCGTTTCAGCGTTACAGAGTCACAGACATTGGGCCACTATATATATGATAACAAAGTATGTAAGGGCAAAATTAGAAAGACCAAGGCACAAAAACAAGCTCAGACTAGCCAGAAACATAAAAGGTAACAAGAAAACATTCTACAACTATATTAAAAGCTAGAGGACAGGGTAGGCTCATTACTCAATGAAGAGGAAATGTGGAAGTGGCAGAGGTGCTTAATGACTTCTTTATTTTGGTTTTCACCAAGAAGGTTGGAGGTGATTGGAAGCCTAACATAGTGAATGCCAATGAAAATGGGGTAGATGCAGAAGCTAAAATAGGAAAAGAACAAGTTTAAAAATCACTTAGACCAGTTAAATGTCTTCAAGTCACCAGGGCCTGATGAAATGCACCCTGGAATACTAAAGGAGCTAACTAAGGAGATATCTGAGCCATTAATTGTTATCTTTGAAAAGTCATGGAACCAGAAGACTGGTAAAAAGCACTATATTTGACCTTCTGTCAAAAGGGAAATGAGGACAACTCAGGGAATTATAGACTAGTCAGCTTAACTTCTGTACCAGCAACAATAATGGAGCAAATAATTAAGGAATCCATTTGCAAACATCTAGAAGATAATAAGGTCATAAGTAACAGACAACATGGATTTGTAAAGAACCAATCATGTCAAACCAATCTGATAGCTTTCTTTGACAGGATAACAAGCCTTGTAGATAAGGGGGAAGCAGTTGATATGGGATATCTGTTCTTTAGTAAAGCATTTGATATCATCTCGCATGACCTTCTCATTGACAAACTAGGGAAATACAACCTAGATGGAAATACCATAAGGTGGGTGCATGATTGTCTGGATAACTATTCCCAGAGAATAGTTATCTATGGGTCACAGTCATGCTGGAAGGGCATTACAGGTGGGGTTCTGCTGGGATCAGTTTTGGAACTGGTTCTGTTCAGTATCTTCAGTGATTTAGATAAGGGCATAGAGAACACATTTATAAAGTGTGTGGGTGATACCAAGTTGGGAGGGGTTGCATGTGCTTTGGAGGACAAGATTATAATTCAAAATGATGTAGACAAACAGGACAAACGGTCTGAGGTAAACAGGATGAAATTAAGCAAGGAGAAATGCAAAGTATTCCACTTAGGAAGGAGCAATCAGTTGCGCAAATACAAAATGGGAAATGACTACCTAGGAAAAAGTACTATGGAAAGGATTCTAGGGGTCATAGTGGACTCATAAATATGAGTCAACAATGTGACACTGTTGCAAAAAAACCAAGCACTATTCTAGGATATATTAGCAGGAATGTTAACAAGATATGAGAATTTAGAAGTAATCCTTCTATCCTACTATATGCTGAATAGGCCTCAATTGGAGTATTGTGTCCCACTCTGGGAACCACATTTCAAGAAGGTTGTGGACAAACTGGGGAAGGTCCAGAGAAAAGCAACAAAAATGATTAAACATCTAGAAAACATGATCTATTAGGGAAGATTGAAGAAATTGGGTTTGTTTAGTCTGGAAAAGAGAAGATTGAGAGGGGACATGATAACGGCTTTCAAGTACCTGAAAGGTTGTTACAAGGAGGAGAGAGAAAAATTATTCTTCTTTATCTCTGAAGATAGGACAAGAAGAAATGGGCATAAATTGCAGCATGGGAGGTTTAGATTGAATATTAGGAAAATCTTCCTGACTGTCAGATTGGTTAAGCACTGGAATAAATTGCCTAGGGATGTTATGGAATCTCTGTCACTGAAGATTTTTAAGAGCAGGTTAGACAAACATCTGTCAGGGATATACTATATGGCTGTGTCTACATTGGCACCCTTTTTCGGAAAAGGGATGCTAATGAGACCAGTCGCAATTGCAAATCTTTCAAGTAGGCATAAGAGATCTTATGAAAGGGTTTATTTTCCGCAAGATCCTCGTTTAGACTGGCGCTTTTTGCCGCAAAGCCCCGAGCCGGAAAAAGCGGCAGTTATGTAAATGCAAATACCGCTGGGATATTTAAATCCCCCGTGGATTTGCAATTGCGACTGGTCTCATTAGCATCCTTTTTCCGAAAAAGGGTGCCAATGTAGACACAGCCTATGGTGCTTGGTCCTTCCATGAGTGCAAGGGACTAAACTTGATGACCTCTTGAGCTTCCTTATAGTTCTATTATTGCATGATAACCACTATAATATTGTTACAAGTATTATGACAAATATTCAATTGCATAGGCCCAGTCTACAAAAAATAACCTATGCATTCCTACAGGTTAAGGATGGACTGGATTCATCTGTATCTGGAATCAAGACATGGGAAAAGGTGAACAGACAGGAATTTGGTTGATGCCTGATCTGTTTCTCAGACCTTTTGCAATGGAACCTGAAATGAGGCAAAAACCAACAGCCTACTTGCTGTACTATTACAGTATAAAAATCTCCCAAAGCTAGCATGTATCATGCATATGTAAATGACCCACAGAATTTCACTGAGAATAGCTTCCAGAACATTTTAAACCCATTTCCAGAGTTTAACAGCAATGATATATTTCTATATTACATTCTATATATTGGTTTAAAAAAAATTGTAAAAAGGAGTGCCTTCTCCATTAAACCATGACTATTTTTAGAGTAAAATCTATAGAAACCTATTTAATTATTACGGAACTTGTGGTATTTTTTCTTATTAAATTCCTGTAGTATTTGCTGGGTTTCACTGCAAAATGAACAAAACTGCCTCACATCACCAGTTGCATTATAAATCAGACTAAACTTGCTAGCTTTATCTGAGTTTTGCACTACTTCTTTGGATTCATAATAACTGAAGACTCAAAGCAAAATTAGTGAGGGTGTAAACATCCAAAACCTAACATGCATATTAGACAGATGCATCTAGAAAAATATTTAAATGTACAAGTTAGGAGAAAGATGAAGATGGTATCAAGAATTCAAAGGAGACTTTGGATGTAATTTCTTTCCCCCAGAAGTTTTGGCTTCTAGATCTTTCTACTGAACTTACTAAAATCAACAGGAGTCTTCCCTTTAATTTAAATGAGTTGTGATTTCACACTCTAAAATCATATCTGTGAAATTACCTGTAATATGAAGCAAGCTGTATGCACACAAACCTAGGAAGATAGTCTATTCTACAAATGCCTTAATATTATTCTTTATATTTTGAGCATCACAAACACTAAAAAAACTAAGATTTTAAAGCATACAATAAATATATGATTGTAGCATTGTGTAAGTGAAAATGTTCCCTAGACTTTTTTCTCCCAACAACCTTTTTGCATCCATGCTGCTAAATTTATTGGAAATCAAAATGTCTAATGGGCAAGTCTGCTTGTGCTCTTTGGTCAGAATTGTACAACTAAAACTTGTGTACTGCAACTTATGACTTTCATTTCAGTTGCAGTCTGTTATTGCTAATGGAAAAAAATATACTTTCTAGCTTTTATAATGTATAAATGAGATAAATTGTTAACACTTAATAACTCCCCAGGGAGTAATGAATGACACAGTTTTCTGTGTTATCCCTGATAAAGTTTAGGATATGGAAAGCAGTTTAATCCTCTTTCTGTATTCTCCCATCTGTGCTTTAGAGCTGGCAGAGTGAATTACTACATGCCGGAGCACTGCTGCAGACATCATTTCATATTTTCAAAGCCTAGATAATTTTCCTCCATAGTATATTTTTAATCTCTGTAAAAAAGTAAAATGTCTGAGAAAGCCAGGCCAAATAAAACTGCTGCATTTAAAAGATGGATGGCAACTTTTGTGAAAACAGAGCTCTATAAAGGCTGCTCAGAATACAGAACTAAGCCAAACTAATTACTTTGTTTACAGAAAATCAGCAATTCAGAGTGTCAAGGTTTAACTCCATTTTAATCTTCCATTAATTGTAAGCCACTTTTACGCAGGAGTAGACACTGATCAACATAACTGGAGGCAAATCTTTTAATTGTACCTTATATGTCCTGTCATCTTTGTTTTATGACTTTCATTCAACTTTTGTGTTGCAGATTACATTCACTTGGTGAATTTTCTCCATTAACCTGTTTAATCATATTTAGGGTTCATTTTCTGATCTTTTCTATTGTCTGTGAGTAAAGCTTGGATTTTCCCTTGGATTTCTTCATAATTTGTCAGATGTGTATCTTGCCTGGGGTTCCACCGCTAAGGATGAGGGGACTGATCCAATATTCACTGATGTCAACAGAATGACTTTCATTGACTTCAGTGGGTCTGAGATTAGTTGCTGGTAACTATGCAGGTAAATGTTGTTTACACTGGCACTTTCAAAAACAGAATATAAAAATGTAATAAGAGCCAGTTATCAAATGTAATCTACTATAACACCACAAAAACCTGGCCAGCCCAGTGTGTCACTGAGGTTACCGTATAGATTAGGAAGAGCTGGTTAAAATGAAATCCTAACAACATGGAGTTATACACAGAGGAAGATCCTTTGAAGGGTTTTCAACCACCATGCAGCCTTCACCAGTCTATGTCATATGTCCACAAATCATCAGAACACTCCACCAGGCTAGGAATTCTTCAGGATTCCTTAGTGACATGAGGCCCATAAGTATAGGTTGAATCTCTGAAATCTGGGACTCTCTGGTCCGGCAACAACTGTGCTCCAGCAGGACTACAGATGTTGCTAGACCAGAGAGACATGTTGCCCCACAGTGTGAACCGCATCCCCGGGGAGCCTTGACCAGGTGGGGCACCAGTGGGGCAGCCAGTGGCAAAAGTGCAGCAGCTGACAAGTCCCATCCCTGGGGATCCCTGGCAGAGCATGGCAAAATTGGGGCAGCTGGCAAGCCCCATCCCCAGGGATTCCTGGTTGGGCAGCGGAGAAACGGGGCCATGGTGGCTGGGAAGCTCCTTCCCTGGGGAGTCCCAGCAGGCCGGAGCCCAAGTCCAAGCCCTGCAGGCTAGAGCCCAGTAGCAGTGGGGCAGGAGCGGAGCCAGCCACAGGGAGAGGGAGCATCCTGGGAGGCCAGTGGCAGGGGACCTCCCCTGATCCGACAAATTCCCTCATTCGAAACGGGTCAGATCCCGAGGGTGCTGGACAAGGGAGAGCCAACCTGTAACAGCATGTGTAAGTTCTGCCATCTGTAGCTAGCTAAAAGACTCTTTCATTCTTGCTGGTGATGGCCTAGCCTTAGTAATACATAGCTTTGTTACCACCCAGCTAGATTATAGCAATACAATTTATCTTCATGTAAAATCACTATGAGATGTTGACAATTCTCCTCTTCGGGCTATGGCTACACTAGAGAGAGTTTACAGGGGTGCTGCTGAACTAATGCAGCTGTGGTTCTGTAAACTCTCTAGTGTAACTGCTCTAAGCCAATAGGAGAAAACTTAATTAATCCACCCTCAATGAGCAGGAGTAGCTCATTGGGTGTGAGAAGCAATCCCGCCAATGTAGTCTTGTTCACACCAGTGCTCAGGCCGGTGTAACTTATGTCACTCAGAAGTGTGAATATGCCACCTCCCCCAAGCAACATAAGTGGTAGTTAGATACCACATCAGACACAACAGGTCTACTGAAAGGTGGAAGCTCTTTCATCCAGGATAGAGATGAAGCTTCCTAGAGAGCTGTCCCAAGACTGTGGGGCTCACTCATATAGGCATTACAAACTGCCTCAAACCTCACCATTTCCCTAACTCCACACTTCTTCAAACTTGCCTTCCAAACAACAACTCTGGGCACTTCAGCTAATGGAAGAGAACATGCCACCTCTTCCCCAAGGAGCAGAGAGGGAACTCCACATGACAGGTATGCTTATGTTTCAGTCTGGAAAGTACTCCAGTATGATTGAGTGGAACACAATGCAAAAATCTAAATAGTGTATTAGCCATGAGGAACAAAATCTCAGGGTTGGCCACCTTACTTTAAGTGCCTACATTTGATGATAGGGATTGTTGATTCTAGAAGACCTTCACATAAAGGAATCACAATTACATGATTTACAGTATCTGCACTGTTAGAACAAAAACCATTGTTTATATTTTAAGATCTATTTGCAAAGAAATAAAGCATAAGGGTACCAGATTTAATTTTTAAACACTGATATTGGGGATTCCAGGTGAAATTGATGGCTGTTCAGGTAATATCTGGAGAGGCACAAATCACAGGTCAGCTATCAGCGCAATGAGATGACAAGGCAAATGTCAATTTGAAGCTGAAACATCTGAGTTTGTACCAAATGATCAGGAATCCTTTGTACCAAGAAAGCATAGAAATAAGTTGCTCACTGAAGGCAGATTGTTACACACAGAGGGCTGTGTATGCACATTTTCCCTCTCTTGCATATGACTGTTTCAGCCACCTCCAGAGCACTACACCCCTTTCTCCTGACCTTCCACCCCGGTCTACACTAGGGGATAAGTTCAAATTAAGGCAATCAACTTCAGCTATGTTACTTGTGTAGCTTGAGTCAAAGTATCTCAACTCCAATTTTGGTGCTGTCCACACTGCGGGAAGTCAAAGGGAGCACACACTCCCTTCAATTTCCCTTACTCCTTGTAAAAGTAGGACTACGGGTATTGACGGGAGTGGCCTCTCAATTCGAATTATCGTGTCTTCACTAGATCCACTCATTCAACCCCAGAAGATCGACTGCAGCTGCTTCAATCTTCTCTGTAGTGTAGACATGGCCCCAGAAGGTTCGCCTAAGGTCCATGGTCTGTAGTGGTGAAAGGAGGAGTGGGTGACTCAGGAGATAAATTTCAAACTCCACCCACCCTGGTCCAGTGGAGATTTCCTGGAAGACATAGTGCAGACTGATGCTGTACTGTTTGTGCAGACTGAACCCTGTGTACATCACTCTTGGAGGTCTCTGGATACCACTGACAGGGGAATCGCTTTATCACCACATGAACATGACCACTGCAAAGAATGGGGGCTCACTGAAGGCCAGAGCAACCATGGAGGCACATTTGCTTTACATGCTATTGCCCTCTTCAGATCTCTGGAGATACACAGGATTTCAGGGGAGGCACTGGTGTCTATTCCATGGCAGAACAAAGCTCCCCTTCCCAATGGAACAGAAAGAGAGAGAGAGAGATGGAGGCAGGGATGGGAACATCATGAGGGAACCCTGGGGATTCTTTTGTGAGAGGAAACAGGTCAACTCCATAGATGATATTCTGCTCTTGGTGAAACAGTTACTCCAAATTTGTGATTGGGTAAGGCAGTGAGAATCTTGGACATTTTCAAATGTGAATTTCAATATTTCCTCCACTGCCTCGTAAACATTGCACCACAAAACAATCGCTGCTTTTCTTTTGGTAAAGCACAGTACAAATTTTGTATATTCATTACCAACACTTTAGTTAAAGGGTTCCCATAGATGCAATGATGCTCATATAGATTGCATACAAATGGCAATTCATGGTGTGTTTTATGTATCTTCAAACTAATCATCCCCAATTTTCCACCCCATTAACTCTGGACAATATCATGTTATGCAGAACTTTCCAGAGATCACCCAAAGGGCAGGCTTCTTAAAAATTAGCAGCGTGATAAGGCTGCATGTGTGGGATTTGAGGAAATAAGGAATCAGGACTGTTAAATGTTCTGCAGCTCATGTGACACTCATTGGAATAAGAAGGCCTTTATAGGCTAACACCGTTTGTGGCAAGATGGGAAGCTACCAATAGTTTTCCTCCCACCAACTACCCCATTCCCACAGTCTGCCTCTGGCTCTCTCCATTTTCTGCCCATCCCACTTTCTGAAGATGCCAGGGAATAGGCTCCAGCCTTCTTCTCCCCACTCCACCTGCTCCAGTTGGGGGTAAGTGCTGAGTAGAGAGAATCTAAGGAGGAAATAATGATTTGTTCTCATTGGTAAGAAAAGTCACACATGGAGCTGCACACAAAACTTGGCAGCTAGTTGGCTGTGATTGATTAACTATCCTGTGTAGTCTAAATTAAAATCATATATAAAAATATGATAAAAGATACTAAGGTTGGAAAGCAAAGCACTTGATAGTTAGGAAAGACCAGCATTCAGATTGTCCACACAACTTTCAATTGATCCCCTTGGAAATATGTGTATCATACCAGCATCACTAGAGACATGCTCTGGGGGTGACCAGTCTGGCTTTCTCTCACACTCCTACCCCACAAAAGGTAAGAAAAGCTCCTTACTCATATGATGCCTGCAGCAGTGGGGTGGGGGTGCTTTTCCGGGCAAGGTAAGAATTGTTGGAAGGATGCCTTTCTCTCCCTAGTCTCCAGCCTCTCAGACAGGATGTCTGCTTTTGAGATTCTCAGTGTAATCTTCGCTGTCACTGCTTCTCTGGTAGCATCATGGACCCAGCTCCTTAGGATGCTAATGTTCAGGTTTTTTGGCAAGCTGCCCATTTTTTATTTTCTACGGCAGGCAAGGAAGGGGAAAAATGAGGGAATGGTAATTTACATCTAAGCAAAACCTGAATGGAATTTCATGAAATAAAGAAGAGACAGCCTCTCTAGCATCAGAGCTTTTTCCTTTGCCAAATGTCAAGGGCCTGGTGCAAACAATGGAAGAGTAAAAGCTTCTCAAGAGAGAGGTTGAAAGGCTCTTTTCTAAAGGAAAGTTAGGCAATCTAAGCATATGAGTTTCTACCAGCTCCCCTTATAGTGCCTCACATATAACTCAATAATCATTTGAGTAAGTACATGTTGAAGCAAACAGATTTCAGCTCACAGGTGCTTAGCTTAAAGCACCATTGGAAATGCTAATAACAGTTTATGAATATGTAAATTGCAACACGGTAGGCAACATTTGCCATATGTCTCAGCAGAATGACCTAAGCAACAATGATTCATGGTTTCTGAGCTTTGACCCTTTGCATTCTTGTGAAACTGTAACTGTCCTCAGTCTAGCCTTGGCAGAGCACCCCCTTAAGAAGGTATGCAGGAGTGCATGGTCCAATTATCCCTGCTGAAGAATGTATCAGTCTAACAGGGCTGGTGCTCAGTCCTCCAATTGAGGAGCCGAGGAGCTCTCTAGATCGCTCTTTCCCTCTCAGAATCCCAGATGAAACAAACAAAACAGTCAACAGTAAGTAAACAGTGATAAATAAATATCCAAAGGAAAAGAAAACATGCCAGGAGGTAGCTATAGTGAGGCCACTGTCCTCCCTTACTTCAGGAGGCCTTGAATCCACTGGGCCTCCACTGTAGACTATGGAATTTTTCAAACTCCTCCGTATCCAAGGAATGCGTCTGCTCTTCCAACATTTTTTGTGGAAGAGCAAGATGCGTTCTTTCGGAAGTCCTGTATTCCTCATTGTATGAGGAATAAGGGCTCTTCCGAAAGAGGAGAATTTTCAGAAATTTGGCCCAGTGTAGATGGGCCAAATTTCGGAAAAGCCTTTTCCGAAAAAACAATTGGAAAAAGGTACGCAGGTGAGTGGAGTGCATGTTGCCCCCATAAAAACTGCAGCAAGGGCTGCCTTGGCCTGCACGCCCCCAGGGCCCTCAAGTGGAACCATACCCACAATGCTGCCTCCAGGAATTCCTGCTTGGATGTTTCCCATCCACCTCCCCTCCCCACTATGGGGCCAGGTCTCATAAGGTATAGTCTAGCCTCAAGTGCACTGAAAAACAGTTGAATTTCTTGGGTCTAGTTAACACTGTGCTTCCCTTCCATCCGAATGTACATAACTGCAGTTAATTAGTGGCAGTCCTAATTAAACTTTTGCCAAGTAAATTTAGTTAATCACTCAAAACACATTTGTGAGATTCTACACAATGAGCAGCTTACCCTCCACCTTTGTGAAATTACTGTTAATCATTGACTAAATGTTTGCATCATCCGATTTAAACCTTTCCCCTGTGGTTTTTGATTTCCTTCTGCCTGCTAATCCACCACAGGGAAAGTGATGTGTAAACATCCCAGTATATTTTCATAGGCTTTTCCTGCTCGTGATGGTAGATTCTATCAGCTGTATTTATAGCTTTGCCAAGCATTATTTAAAATTTATTCCCTCTCACATTCGATCAAATTCTTTTAAAGGTGTAATTCAATTGAACAAACATGCAGCTCAGTGTACAGAACACTGAGACATACAGCACCTGTTTCAGGCACCCTGAACTTTATCTCATTGTTCCCCTTTCATCCAGACTCTGAACTCAGCAGTGATTCTATATGCCATAACCTCATGCCTCAGTGACACTATGAGGAAAGCAGTGGGAATTTCTATATATACTAACTGTATAAATGACATCCAGCAATGCAGTGCTTCTCTGTGTTCCCTATTCACTGAATATGTGTATCCTTCACTCTTAAGCGATTATAAGCTAGCCTTGATGTAAACTACTGTGCTCTTGCTCCTGACTTTGCTGAAATCCATTATAGGCAGCCCTTTCCTATGATTTATGCCTCATTATAAAAATCAAATTTCTTTGTTGTCAAGATCAAATTGAGTGCAGCAAACTGAAGGAACTAGCTCTCTGGCTTACTGTGACATCACATCAGACTGAGGCTGAAACTTCCAAAGCAGCAGAATGAAACCTTAGAGACACTGCATCCCTTTAGAAAGGAAAAGAAAGCCCTAATCATCAGGTTGAATGCAGATGGCTCTGAACTGTTCGGGTACATCTACACTAGTGCTATGTCTATACTGCAAGGCTTTTCCGCAAGAGGAAATGGA
Source organism: Rafetus swinhoei (assembly GCA_019425775.1). NCBI lineage: Eukaryota > Metazoa > Chordata > Testudines > Trionychidae > Rafetus > Rafetus swinhoei. The sequence continues at coordinate 178,240,916 of CM033437.1, read as the reverse complement.
AATGGACCGTTCATTTGCATATGTCATGCTCGCATTTGCATTTCCTCTTCAGATCCCTTTTGCACAAGAGGTTTTTGTGCAAAAAAGAGCTGTGTAGACGGCTCCTTTTTGCACAAAAATCCCCTTCTGTGCAAGAGCTATTCTTCCTCATTTTTTCAGCTAATTGCGTAGTTGAAGTCAAAGTACCTTAACTCGACTTTTGGCACTGTCCACACTGCAGGAAGTCGAAGGGAGAACACTCTTCCTTCAACTTCCCTTACTCCTCAGGGAAGCAGGACTACCAGCATCGACCAGAGTGCCCTTCTCAGTGCAAATTAGCATGTCTTCACTAGACCCGCTAATTCAAATCCTGCAAGATCGACAGCAGCAGCTTCGATGTTCTCTGTAGTGTAGACATACCCACAATGTGTATTTTACTTTTAAGGAATACATTTTCTGATTTATCCTAGAAGATATATTTTGAAAAAAAACAGATACAAATTTTGTTTGGACATATTCCTGAAGATTTCATCACATGACAAAATCTTTAAAGATTAATCTTTAATTCCTGGAGACTCTGGGAAAATCCTGGAGGGTTGGCAACCTAATTCCCACTTGTTCTGTAAAAAACATTTCATCCTAACCTTGCTGGCAAGGCCAACTGAAATATTAATAAATGTTCAAATTAAGTATTGTTCCAGCTCTTTTCAAGTTGTGGAACCTTCAAGTTCCTTTGGAATCCTGTGACTAATTGTTATAATGGCCTTATATTTTAAAAAGAAAATGGATGTACTTGCCTTTTTATGTAGAAACAAGCTGAGTCAGTATGTATGCAGGACAGAGAACTTAGTTAAGAAACTTAAATTCTATATTACATAAAATTACAAGGATAAATTTAGATCACATTGATCTTAAAATTAGACCTGTATAACATTTCCTTTCTTCCAACTATTCAGAGATGGCTTTTTTTTTTTTTTTTTTTTTTTTTTTTTAAGAACTGGGTTCCCCCTGCTGGTCTTCATTAGCTTTTAATCCTTCATGCAGTGGAGTTTGTGGTTTTTTTGTTACGTTTTTTGTTTTTTTGAGAATGGATTACATTGGGTGCACTATTTAAGGACAAATTGACAAACAGATCACTGGATTATGTATAGATAACCCGACACCAAATAATACAGCCGCAAGTGTGAAACAATGCACATTTGTCTTCTAGTGCTTATCTCTTTTGCTCAAATTATAATACATACTGGTAATACATATTGCATCTGATGTCTATCAGAATGTAAGTATTGAAATACTTCACAAGAACACAGAGAATCATTGTTACTCAAGAAGATCCTACATAGCACAGTTCATATGCTATTTTTGTTCCAGAAAAATATTCTCCTTAGTAGTCAGTCATGATAGTAACCCTAGCTACTTCCTGCATATTATCATTATCAAATTATCATGTTTTGGATAGGAGCACAATGAAATGTACAATAAAAGTAAATGAATTTTACAAAGATACAAAGTGTTGCTTTTGATTATCAAAGGCCCAACAGTAACCCCCTCATCTATGCTGACAGACTACTTATGAAGTAGGATACTACTCAACATTAATGAGTATGTCATAATCTGGCATAAAATGGTCAAGGCTTCAACAAATATAATTTCACTAGGGTACAGTAATTTTTAACTATGTGTTTACTTCTTTTTCTTAACTGACTTGTGTAAAAACTATAATCCGATTGCCATTAAAGAGGCTTTCAATACATGGACAAGTGGGCACTGCTAAAAAATTTTCCAGTTTGCATCAGATAAATAGATTAGGTAATACTGCAAACACAGGAGTAATCTTAATGTCTTTATTCTGGGTGGAAAAAAAACTATTATTGTGCAAACATTCTTTAGTCGTCTAAGGAAACAGGCTTCTTTTAAAAAAGTGACTTATCATCATCTCCTAATGAATGCACAAATAAGAACTATTAAGCCTCTTTACTAATCAAATCATTGCCCACAAGACTTTATATTAGCTATTTTATTTTACTTGTTGGCTTCTTTATTACAGTTTACTCTCTTTACTTTCAAGACAGATTACTTCTTCACCTGGAGGAGTACTGACTGTCTCTTGGAAAGCCAGGTTGTACTCTTTTGCAGGAAGGAGATAGAGGACTCAGGAAATCTTCATGCAGTTTCTTTAGGCTGCTGCATGTGTAGTTTAGGGGGGCCACAGAGGAGGCAGGAAGATGGCCTTTTGGACTGGTTGAGCTTAGAGAGCTGCAAGGAACCCAAGCTTCAGTTAACATGGTCTAAAGATTCAGAGAGGTAGCTGAGTTAGTCTGTAACAAGAAAAACTTAAAAAACAATGAATAATCTAGCAGCACCTTAAAGACTAACAAAACATGTAGATGGTATCGTGAGCTTTCATGGGTACAACCCACTTCTTCAGATAAATGGAGTATTAAAAGTCCAGTTCCAAAATAAATAGGGATTGATAACTCAGCTATAAAAATGTCCCTTTGCCCAAATATTGACTTTTAATGTCCCAGCATAGCAACAGTTTTTTTAAATAAATGGAACATAATATTTAGTGGGATATATATTTTAAAGGAAGAGAATAAAAATTATCCAAGTTGTAACTGTACTCATTAAGGCATCAGTTCTAACAGTTGAAAAGACACTTAATTTGGACTTTCATTTAATTGACCATTTAAAAAAAAGGTTTTTGTTACAGCATCCTTTAAATAGTACTTAAGACATTACAAAAAAAATCCAAACTCACACTTCTATAAGGCCTTTTCTGCTCCCGTTCTGCATTTTGGAAAAGCTTGAGAATTGTACCAACATTTCTCTGACCCACTTTCTGTCCTCTCCTTGCTCTGTATAAGGGCTCTTACCCATGGGCTCTTCAGCAGCATTTTTTTTCTGCTGCTGTTATTGGTATTACAAAGTCTAGAGAAGAGGACTCACGAGAGGTCCAGCCCAGACCAGTGCATGACAGAGATGCAACCTACTATTAATAAAATAGTAAAGCTGACTGTACCCAAAGTGCTGTCAAATACACAAAGTACATAAACTGAAAATTTGGAAGTAAATATTTTTCCCAGTATCCTTCTGTGCTAGTCATTTTAGGTGCTATTTGTAGCAGCAGGTATAACATTTTCACATGGGCATATGTTGTTTTCAGTTGATGGCATCCCTTTCATTTTGCCTTAATGGTACTAGTTCTGTCAGGACAGATCCTGAGTTTAGTAAGAATTCAAGTGATTAAACATTCTAGGCTTTGGATCAAAATGGTTTATTAGTACCTCTCCTTTCTCTTATCTGGAGAATGTCATGCCCTTAAAATGGCACACTTTTGGAACTCTCTCCAATTTCAGAAATTTCCTATGTCTTTTAATACCTCATTGCTTTTGCATCAATTACAGCCTGACCTAAAGCTGCACTAGAAGTGGATGTGATATATAGTGGAATCCATTTAAATGAATTTCTGATGAAAGAATAAAACTGTTAAAAGAATAAATTTATTGCACGCCGATTTATACAAATCCTGTATATGCAATGAAATCCTTTTAAATGAAAAACTGATGAAAGATTAAATGTTAAATGAATTAAAACCCTGCATCCCAGTGAAATATAATGATTATTTGCCCTATTAAGTGAATAGACCCAATGAACATATAAATGTGAAGTGCTCAAATATAAGTCAATTTTAAATATGCAGTGAAACTCCATAAAGCAAATACATGATCAATGGATATTTTTGTTAGAGGAATAAATTTATTGAACATTGAGGAAATGCATTCGAGAGGCCTCTATTGTTTTGTGCCTCTAACACTTGAGTAGCATGTATTTTATTTCTAATGAAAGCAAGAACCAAATCCTGGGCATTAAATATTTTTTAACTGAGAAGTATGAATCAGATATTTCCAAGCCCCACTAGAATATATTTGACTGTGAAATGAGCACATGGGGATGGAGGTTTCAGAAAGACGCCACTAGTCCCGTCACATTCATATGGACTCACCACTTACTGAAACAAAAGGTATCTTTCCTAAAATACATTTGTGGGTCTGCCCCATGAAAGCTCATCACCTAATAAACCATCTTGTTAGTCTTTAAAGTGCTACATGACTGCTTTTTTTGTTTTACCAACATCAGACTAACACAGGGTATGTCTACACTACAGCACTAATTTGAACTAACTTAATTCAAATTAGTTAATTTGAAATAAGCTAATTTGAATTAGTGCATCTAGACCTAAAAACTAATTCGAATTAGCGTTTTGCTAATTCGAAATAGCACGTCCACATTGAGTGGACCCTGAGCCGAAGTTAAGGCTGGCCGGAACCAGTGCCGGCAGGGCATCAGGTTAGGACTTAGAGTGTGGAGCTGCTGCCTCAGACTAGCCGAGAGCTGTGCTTAAAGGGACCCGACCCCCACCCCGGACAGACAGTTCTCAGGGTTCCCCGCTTGCTTGTCTAACTCGATGAGGGACAGCAAAGCAGTCCTGTCTTGGAGTGCCCTGAGTGCCCACACTTGGCACATCACAGCATTCGGCCATCAGCCCGGCTGCACTTGCCGCAGGCTGCCTTCTGGGGGGGTCAATCGGGGGGCTGTCAGGATCCAGGAGGCCCTGCAGGAGGGCTTCCACCCCGAGGAGCCCGAGAGCCACCCCAGTCCTCCCCATCGGGGCTCATGCCCCATTCCTCCTCATCTCCTTCCACTTACCCCTCCCTAGCCCCCTTCCTGATGTAAAAATAAAGGACACATGTGTTCAAAAATAGAAACTCTCTTTATTTAACAAAACTGGGAATTAACCTCTGGGGAGACTGGGAAAAGGAGGTGGGAGAGGGGAAGAGAGAGGGTGGGAGAGGGAGGGGAAACCTGGGAGGAGGGAGCTGGAAGGGGGAAGCCAGGGAAGAAGGAGGAGGGGAAGTATAAAACTATGGTATGCCATATCTTCAGTACTGTGTACAGATGTGGTCTCTCACCTCAAAAAGATATTTTGGCCTTGGAAAGGGTTCAGAAAAGGGCAACTAAAATGATTAGGGGTTTGGAACAGGTCCCATATGAAGAGAGGCTAAAGAGACTGGGACTTTTCAGCTTAGAAAAGAGGAGACTGAGGGGATATGATAGAGGTATATAAAATCATGAGTGGTGTGGAGGGTGAATAAAGAAAAGTTCTTCATTAGTTCCCATAATATAAGGACTAGAGGACACCAAATGAAATTAATGGGCAGCAGGTTTAAAACTAATAAAGTTCTTCTTCACACAGCACATAGTCAACCTGTGGAACTCCTTGCCACAGGAGGCTGTGAAGGCTAGAACTATAACAGAGTTTAAAGAGAAGTTAGATAAAGTCATGGAGGTTGGGTCCATGGAGTGCTATTAGCCAGGGGGTAGGAATGGTGTCCCTGGCCTCTGTTTGTGGAAGGCTGGAGATGGATGGCATGAGACAAATTGCTTGGTCATTGTCTTTGGTCCATCCCCTCCAGGGTACCTGGTGCTGGCCGCTGTCAGCAGACAGGCTACTGGGCTAGATGGACCTTTGGTCTGACCCAGTACGGCCATTTTTTTGTTCTTATGTTTTAAGCTCAGGGCTCAGGGTCGGGGATCTCACTGGACCAACTTGATTTTCATGCAAACCTGCTCCTGGGTTCGCATGTGGCCTTTGGTGGCCAGGCTGGCAGCTATACTGCCCTAGACGGCCGCATTCCTGTGCCTAGTGCGGAGATCGTGGACGTTGGAGGCCTCCCCCCAAACCGCCTCTTGTGGCCCCGGGCAGGCTCCTGGGAGCCACCAGCCTGGTCCTGGGAAGAGGTGGAGGGCTGGGTGGCAGCGGGTGGCTGGCTCATGCCGTGCTAGGTGCAGGGTCTGCTGGCTGGGTGCTGGCAGGCTTGCAACTGGCACAAGCACTGTAGCCAGACCGTGCCCCTTTAAGGGCTCCGGGGCTGGAAGAGGGGCAGAAGAGTTTCCCTGGTTTGGCCCAGAGTGGCCACCAGGGCAATCTGGGAAGGGCTAGCCTCCAACTAGTTTTAATTAAGTGGCTACACAGCCCTTAATTCGAACTACTTAATTCGAACTAGGCATTACTCCTCGTAGAATGAGGTTTACCTAGTTTGAATTAAGCGCTCCACTAGTTCGATTTAAATTTGAACTAGCGGTTTGTATGTGTAGCCCCTATTAAAGTTAATTCGAATTAATGGCTGTTAGTTCGAATTAACTTTGTAGTGTAGACATACCCACAGCTACCTGTCTGTTACTAAATACATTGACCAACATCTAATGACTAGGTGTTATTTTTCAGCTTTATGCATAGGAAGCTAACCAAGTATCTAGAGCTGATTAGGAACTGTAATTTCCTTCCAACAGAAATTTCAACATTTTGGGGGGACGTTCAGAACTGAAACAAAAAGCTAAAATTTTTCTGTGAACTAAGAGTTCTGACAATTGTTTATTCAGGGGTATTACAATGTTTGGTTTGACTTTGTTTCAACTTTTAACATGACATATTATTCATATATATTAAATATTTACATGTAATATTAAAAGTATTTTTAATAATATATAAAATGCAAAGCAGTCCCAACTTTTTTCCAAATCACGTTTGTTGAAATCAACAGGTTCCTGCTAACCTTTTCACTTTTGACAAAAATGTATTTTTCAATAAAAAACAGTTCCAGCGACATCTTGATTAGCTCTCCAATTAATTCCGCGGTTTCAAATCCAAAACTCGAACTAAAGCTCTGAAAATGTGTATTGTAAACCCTTGGGCAATAGGCTTATATCTCAGCATTTCAGTTAAGAGGAGTCGGGTTTGTCTCCAGTTTAGGTCATAGGTGAAATGAATTTGTTGTTCTATATCTAGTATAGAATGAACTTATGCCTTGATCACAATGACTGTGCTATCTGATTAAATATTGCTTGAAGCTACTGATCATTAGACATGAAGACATAGTCCTGGGGTTCTAGAGGAAATACATGATAGGATGGAAATTAATATCGGAAAACCTGTACAATTTCTAAATTATGTCCTGCTCCAAATATTATTGTCTTGGTAACAATAAGCTACATTTGAAAACAGCAAACTTCCTTCTGTCAAGCCTTCATATTCATACCATGTCACCCACTATCTTATCTTAAGTTCATATGGGAGGAAGGGAATTGTTTTGACTGGGGAAACACCTAATGTAGCCTTTTTATGTGAATTTTCCGTTCTATAGGAGTCTGGTTCCCCCTTAGATACAAGAGTGTCTACCAAATACAGTGAGACTTTGGACATTTGAGAGAAATTTTAGTCATACAAAATTATTCTGCCCCCACATTACATTTGGATAACCAAGGTTACATTGTAGTATTTATTGTGGGCAGAATGGAAAAAAAATCATGCAACTAATCTCCTCCCTGTCTCTCATCTCTCCCACCTCCAACATACTGCACTGTACCTTTTCTACTTTATCTAAGAGAGCAAAATATTTCCTGCATAAATGAAAGCAGGTTGAGTGTACGGGAGGCAGTGAGGGTCACCGTATGCTAGAGGAGACATGGACTATAGTGACATTTGTTTAGAGAACAACCAAAATGATTCAGGATTTTGTGAATTACAGTTCTGATGAAAGGTTAATCAGACTTGCCCTTTCTAGCTCAAGTTAAGGAGCCTATGAGGGCTATCTCCTTGAGAAGTGCAAGTCACTTGAGAGATGGGAACAGATTGTTCCTACTGACAAGCTGTCTGAGATTGCAACTAGCTAAACAGAATGAGAGATGGATAGATAAGGAGGAGGTTATCCAAAATCAATTCAGATTTGATGGGGCTCAGATGAACATGCTGTGTGAGGAGGAAAATCACAGAACCCGTAAAAGTGATGGGTTTGTGGTTTCAGCCCTCACAGGATATGATGGACGTTTTTCTATATTTCAAGAAGCTTATTGGTACACTGACTGAAAGCAAACTTTGAGACAAGGATTCTGCAAACAAACACAGGCAAACCATTGGAGTGCACTTGGTGATAAAGCAGAAAATAAATGAAGCCCTGTCTGCTTAGGAGACAAAACGTAAGCATAGCAGACGTCTTCCATGTGAAATCTACAATGAAAATCTAAAAATGCATTTCATGTAAGACACTGCCAAAAAGAAAGAGGAAACCCCTCTTCCTAAGAGGTGAGCTTCAGGGGAGTTCCTTCTCTTTTCAAATATCCTTCTTGTTGAATACTCATTGCTAATCTTAACTTACATCTCCCTACAGTCCATCTCTCCTAGCATATAGAGGGGAATGAATTCCCCACAGCTGCACTAAGGACAGGCAACTTGGGTTTCTTCTTTAACGCCTTCTCTGCCAACTACTGTATACACAGTTGCAGGCACCAAATGAAGCAAAGACATCAAATTGACTCAAGAAAGAATGCACTCTCTTTGGACAGATAAGAAGAATGTAAAGAGTTTGGATGTGAGGCTGTAATCTAGTGGTGCACAGTGGGTTAATCTGATTTAATCTAAAAAAATCAGTGTCAAGCGGTGCTGGCTGTAGATTCCTTTATTTTACTTCCATAGACAAACTAGGAAATATCCAATCCTCCCACCAAATAGTTTCTCTGTATTATCCATCCAAGGGACTTCCAAAAACACAGCTTTCAAGATTTGTGGGTTGCACATAGGGTCACCAGCCCTCCAGGATTGACCTGGAATCTCCAGAAATTAAAGCTTCATTTTAAATTGAAGATGATGTAATGTGATGAAACTCCCAGAAGCACTCCAACCCTACTTACACACATGTCAGTCACAACTAGTGAGGTACCTCATTCATTGCACTAAATGCCACAGTAAAAACTATGACTTAACGAGACATTCATTACACTTGCAAACAAACTCACATGGAAAAATGGCAAAAATCCATGTGTGAATACTTTTTACAAATTGATCATTCCTCTGCTAAACTCTTAGCCCTTCTCCTCAAAGGAAACCTGCACAACACTTTCAAAAGATGGGCCTGGAAGTTTACATTCAAATACTGTTAGATACCAAAAAGCATGGATCAGTAAAACTAATTATTTGACCTATTACTACAGAGGTGTTAATGGCCCACTTCACCATAAATGTTCTCTTGCAATATGTAAATTCTTTATCTCATGGGTGAGGAACATTTTTCTCTATGGATGTTGCCCACAGAAAAATCAGTCCAGGGCCAAACACAAGCCAACAACCCTCCCCCCCACAAAAAAAAAAACCAAAACCAAAACCCGATACACCTCAACTTACCTGTAGTCAGAGGCCAGATTAACTTCTGGAGGGCAGCGCTATTAGATTTTGTGGGGCCCCCCCTAGACTCTGGAGTAGGGCCAAAAGCGAGGGGCTCAGAGTGTGGGAGTGGGCTGCAAGTTGAGGCAGGAGGAGGGCAGGTGTGGGAGGGAATGAGGCACTTGGGAGCTAGAAGGGGCTCCAGGCTGGGGCCAAGGAGTTTGGATTTCAGGAAGGCGCTTAGGACAGGAGGGTAGGGGGAAGATGTGAGGTCTGGTGGGAGTTAGGGTGCTGGGGCAGGCTCAGGGCTGGGGTTTCAGGTCTAGGAGGGACTCAGGGTGTAGGAGGGGGCTCAGGGCTGGGGCAGGCAATAGGAGTGCGGGGTGCTTACCTGGGACAGCTCCTCTTTGGTGTTTGTGGGGAAGCAGGTGGCTCGGCATGGGCTGCACTGCCTTGCATTCACCTGTGGGCACTGCTGCTCGGAGCTCCCATTGGCTGGGACAACAGTGTGGGGACAGGGCTTCCTGTGGCAATGCAGCTCTAGCTCAGCAAGGGGGCAGGGAACAGCAATGTGAAAAACTGCCTCCCTCTCCCCACAAGCTAGGCAGGGCCCGATAACGTGCAGGGGCTTTATTGCCTACAGCCCTGTGCTAAGGAGGCCTTGCAAAAATATCTGGAGTTTTAGCAGCCCAGAGATCTTTTTTGCTGGGCCCCCATTAGCCAGGGTCCTGGGCTGCAGCCTCTAAAGCTACTTTCTTAATCCAGCCCTGACTGTAGTGGGAATGGGTTGGGGGTACCAGTACTCATGCTCATGCCCTACACAGGGGTACTGAGGCTCAAGGCTTCCATCCTGTCGCATGGAGACTTGCTGTGGTCTTATTTCAAAATAATCAGTTGGCCAGATCAGCCCCATGAGCCACAGGTTCCCCACCCCTGCTTTACCTGTTCCAGTGTATATTCAGCTGCGACTCATTGAACACTTCTCCCAAACCTGAGCATGACGGGGGCGGACTGCCCCCGCCTTGCGGAAACAGATCCGCCCCGCACTGAACCGGCGGTTGTGTTCGCGCTCCTGGGAGCGCACCAGGAGACGCAAGTGGTGTGCAGCTGAACGGTGGGGGAGGGGCTGGCAGGGGGAACGCCAGGGGACGGAGTGACAGGGGCGTGACGGCACGGCCAGTGACGTCACGCCAGCAAAGCGCTAGCGCGGCGTTTGAAAGGGAGGCGGCAGCTGCCGGAGCAGGGGGGGGGGGAGAGAGAGAGGCAGGGAAGCGGCCCGACAGCAGCACAGGCCCCCTGCAGAGAGGCGACCCCAGTCAGAGCTGGGATCAGACGGAGTGAGGATTGCGGGGGTAGGAAGCAGCCCAGGACGGGGAGTGGAGCCGGTGAGCCGGTGAGTTTCAGGCGCTAGCCCCGCTGGCTGGACAGGGGCGACCGAACCTGTCCTTAGGGTCCTGGGCTGGGGCCCGTGAGAGAGGGCGGGCCCGGGCCCTCCTACCCCGCACCCAGGTGTCAGGCGCAGAGCCAAACCGCAGGCGCCCGGAAGGGGAACGGCGAGTGGGACGAGAAACTGAGACTACGACCGGGGAGCGCGCGCGGGCAGCTGAGCCCCTGCCCGGACAGGGCAACTCAGTGCCCCACGCATACACTGAGGAAGAACTCTGTTTTAGCTCCAGAGCTTCCATTCATAAGAGTTGGTGCAATAAAAGATACTACTGCTCTCACTTGGTCCCTCTATTAGCTAAGGTTTTCTGAAGTAAGTAATATTTACCTGTGTATGGTACTTATATAGCCTCTGTTACCAGATTGTCTGGGCTACCCTCCAGTCTTTAATGTATTTCTCTTTACAACATCGGGTGAAGCAGCAAAATGCTATTATCTGCACTGTACATTGGGGAAACTGAGGCACAGAGATACTAACTGGCTTGTCCAAAGTCACACAGGAAATCTGGGATAGAACAGGGAAATGGACCCAGGTTCTTCAGTAACAAATCTATGACCTACTCACTAACTGCCAACTGACAGTCACTATGGGCCAGATGTTGCTCTCCTGCCTCTCTGTGTAGCATCTGCTACTCCGTGTTTCATTTCACTGAAGATAATGGGATTGTGTGTAAAGTAAGATGCTATTCAGCATAAGAAAGGATATCCAAGTCTGCCTCTAAACATTATACTTCCCTGGGCAACTGCCTACTCTATTCCATTCCCTCTGCACACTGTAAATTCTGCAAGGACTTGGAGTTATGGGAACTAGACCAGTCTCAGAAATGGTTTGTTCTGTATCTGAAAGCACATATGCAGAGGTGAAAAACACTATGCACTATTGTATCACCGATTTTATTGCCTTGCTATTACCTATAGAAACACAGGGCAAAATGCACCACTGCTTTAAGCACCTGCTTCTGCCAACATTTAATTCAGTCCCACTCTACATGCTATGCACAGAGAATAAATTCCTATAGATGCATCATGTCTGAAATCCAGGACACCCTGGTAATTGAAGCAATACACCATTTGCATACTGATATTATAATCCTGCTCTTTGCTTTAAAAAAAATCTATTCATTTTAACCAAGAGCACACGTATCACATCCAAGTGAATAGGGAAAGTTAGACAGTGATTAGTTTGCTAACAGCTCATTTTGCAACAGGAAAGACACTATCAAGATTTATCTAAGAAAGAAGTTACAGCATCCCTCCTCTTTTAGATTGTAGAGGAGATTTAAAATTTAACAACATCCATTCCACAAACTTCTGGCTGCCTCTTATGGAGGCTTTCTTTTAAAAGACGGTTTGTCTACCGATGTATCCTTGACCATTCGTAACCTTGCTATCATTCATTTGGGTTTGATACTGGAATTTTGTCGGGGTAGTTTTATCAATTTTTTTTCCTGTGAGGTAGTTCTTTACCCCATCTCCCAACACATTCAGTCTTGGAAGTTACTTTTACTGAGTCCAATCCTGCATGGATTCCACTTCAGAAAGCCTGCTGAAGAAACCTATACTGCAAAATACAAGTAAGGGAACTTTACCTTCATGTACCTCTTCAGTGTTTTTGCATGACTTGAACTCCCACTCTCACACCTCTTCAGCATACTGCCAAGCTGACTGTAGTCATTGTTTATCTGAGATTACTTTCTCTCTACTGAAATGTAGTTCATTACTTTCTTCAGTGGAATTCTAAATCTATTCCCTAATAGATTTCTAATCCGTAAAAAGCCCTGCACTTGACATATGGTTAACCTGATTTTTATTGACCCCACCACACAGTTTTCATTAAGAGGGTATGATTAGGATTATACCACACCCCCAAAAAATGCAATCCCTCCCCCCCCAGCTTCTCCTCACCACCCTTAACCAACTTCCATCATGGCATCCTGCCCAGCAGCCCAGGGGATTAGATGTGCTTCCCCTGTAAAATCTGTCTGTGCCACGTTGAGTAATGTCCAGAGAAGGTCTTTCTAGAGCAAGGTTGAGCATTATATGTCAGGCTCCAGAGATAATTACATTGCTGCCTCAACACTCAGAGCCCATTTGTCCGTAGCAAGAAAGGAAAGCAAGGGGCCTTCTCAGTGATAGATGTCATTAAAATGTACACCCTCTCCCCGTCCCCATTTTTTAAATAATGGTTGTGCATGTTACTCATCCTATTTCAGTTCAGACACAAGGTCTCTTGACCACATCAAAGATCTCATGGCAATTTTCACACCATTTGGGGACGTGATTGTCGTGTCCTTAGCAAATTCCATCTCAGCTAATTGCATATAATCTAACCACATCCCAACACAGCTACAAATGGATTCTCTCTTTACATCTTCACTTCCTGTTCTAAATTGTTGTGTCCTGTTACTGTGCATCAATAAATACGGGTGCTTGTTGGCTCTAAAAGTGTCTGAATTTTAATGAGAGGAGTGACTATTCTATACACCAGCCCCAGGTGTTTAACAATAGATGCATAAGTAATGTGGCTCATTGTTTGAGTCTTGTTCATTTAAATAATACTTCCTGCCACCAGGCCGTGCAGACCATTTTGGTAGTGAGATTCACTCAAATAATGCCTGCAAGAGTTTTCACATTATTCCATACGGCATACAGATTTACCATTTATTTTACAGCAAAGGCTTGGGATGGATGGATGGGATAGGCAGAATTTCCCAATATTAATTGATGTTCTGTTATTCTAACTCAACAATTCCAAAGCATTGAAATAAACATGTGATGATGCAGTACTGGATTAAAAGTATCTTTCAGCACTTTGTGCATCATCAGCTATTTATTTCAATATTCTGTGTCATCAGCGCTTTGGCTGGCAGCCAGATTTTTCCATTTTTAATATTTCTTTTGTATAAACAGCTCATATAATAGCATAGTTTTAGAATAACACATTAATCTTCACTTGTTAAGGGCTGTCTTGTCAATACACACTTGTCACTACATCACTCATGTTATGAGATCATTCAGCTCATGAAGATAAATGTTACATAAAAAAAATCAAATAAAGGTATTATAAATCTTATATTTATATATTTGACCAGCAAAACAGCTGTGAAAGCAAACATGGGTCATCTCTTTCTAGAGGGAGAATGGCTGTGTTTCTACTTGTACCGTGTTTTAGAACAAGTTCTAGTGCCTCCTCTCACTGGGTTTTCTCTGTTGATGGCTAGACCAGTGGTTCTCCACCCATGGGTTGCTTGCAGCCCAATCAGCAGACATCAGCAGTTCGTGACATCCTCAGAGCCATACAGGTATATTGTGCAGATATGGCCCACGTAACACAGAGAGCTACAAATGTGTCTCACAATGGTAAGTAGGCTAAGAACCACTGACAATACAGTAGATCACACCAAATTCTATCACAAAGGCTGGAATTCTATGTCTCCATTCTTTACCTGAGATTTCAGACATGGTCTTCATAATCTCTATTGTTGCTTACAGAAATCCCCTTGTCTGTCATCAGTAGGCCTGCTGACAGGAATTCCAGGCTCCAGAACAACTACATCCATGGGCTCCCTATACCCCTCCCTCGGAGGAAAACACTAACCACCCCACTCCCTATACAGAGGAACCCTGGGCACCACCCCTCAATCAGAGAACCCTCTGGTCGGTCGCTGCCCATTCCCCTTCTGGCTGGAGGTGCCCCTCCCACCCTCCTTCCCCTCTCTGCCCCTCCAACCCAGTTCTGCTCCCCGACAGTCCTGTGCCCCCCTTCAGCTCCTATCTCCCAGTTGTCCCTGCCTACAGTCTGTGAGTGAGTGGCTTGCACACTCCTTTACACACTGCTTTGCAGCTGTACCAGTGTGTCTTAGCTCTACAATCAACCATCCACAACTTTTGAAGGGTAGTGAAACTGTTTCTTCACACTTACATGGATGTAAATTGGGAATAACTATTCATGTCAAACTTCTGCGAATGTGAGGAGAATCAGGCCTGCTGCATCAGGCTAAGTGAGATTTGTACTGAGCACCAGCCACCATCACCTCTAAAGATTTGATCCAGTGGCCGCTGAAGTCAATGGTAAAGCTTCGATTGACTTTGGTGGGGTAGGATCAGGCCCTAAAAGCTAGGAGAGAGACAGGGAGAGTGAAGATATTTGGGAGGAGACTTCCTCTCTCCTGTCCTACTTACTTTTAGGCTCCCAGGTACAGTAGACTTCCGATAATCCGGAACCTATGGGACCTAGGTGGTGCCGGATTATCAGATATGCCGGACTATCAGGAGGTACTATAAGATGGTTATATATATACTGTATACATTATATACTGTATATAAAGTGTTCTTAACCCTTTTATTGTACATACTGTATACAGTATACTGTAATGTTTTAGTTTTTAAGCCTTTTTACCCTTTTGCTCAGTTCAGTTGCTGCCGCTGTTACCTTGTGACTCATTTTTTAACGAAGCTCACTCACTAGGTTCTTGCCATTTTGATGCCGGACTATCAGGAGTTCCGGACTATTGGATGCCGGACTATTGGAGTTTTACTGTACTTCTTGGCAATCCCTGGCTGGGAAAACAACTCTTAGACCTTCCTGCCAGCCTGCCACTAGCTAATTTTGCCAGCTCCATTTGAATTTCCTGAGAGCCCCCATAATTGTAGTTTTCTTCACAGTGAAGAAGAGGGGAAGGAAAGGAAGGGAAAGTTACTGTTGATCAAGTCCATTAGTTAACATGCATCTCTTACTTGTGTTGGTGAGCACTTACTCACCTAAGTAGTAGACCCTGCGAGGGAAGAGGATTTACAATTGTGCCTTAGGAAACACATTCTTCGGTTCATGGAACAGGATGTGTTTGTGAGGTGTTGCTTGAAAATGAGCCATAGGCTGTGAATTATTTACAAAAACAATTTGGCAAATAATTTAAAATAAGGAATGCATTTGAGAAAGTTGTGATCTGTTTAGTGAACAACTTACAAAGAAATGAACAAAAAAAAAAAAAGAAATGCTTAGTGGATACATTATTCATTCTGAATTATTCTTCCACCTCTATTACTCTTTGTCAGAGCTACTAATCTGCCAGCTTTCCTTTGGGTTATTATTTTCAGTGTCAGTGTTGGAGGAAACCTGGTGCAAGATGCTCACCTACTGAAAATAAGGGTAAATCAGTGACTTCAATGGAGTGGCATCAGGGTATATGGAGCACATGGATGTGACTTCAATAGAGATATGATGAGGGATATATGATGATTTACACCAGCTGAGGATTTGGTCTCAACTTTCTCTCTGTGTTTCTATTTTCATTCAGCCTGTAAATCCCTTATTCCTAAAGGGCAGTGTGACGGGGCCTACCTGCCCCGCACTACAGGACAGGGGGTAGCCTGGGCCCAGTTAGCTCCCCCACGGCACTGCCAGGCATGCTTCCTGGGGCGCATGGATATAAAAGCCCAGGGAGACACTCAGTCTGGGAGGAAGGCCTCCAGAGGGGAAGGAGCCGAGGCTGGAACTCCCCACCAGTCACAGCTACAGCAGCCAGCCAGGGAGGTGTGGACCAGGGAGCAGTCGCCGCCGGCGCTACAGCCGCCACCGGCCTGGGAGCAGCCAGACCGGCCGCCACCGACACAGCCCTAGCGACAGCCTAGGCAGGTGAGACACGCCCCTCCCCCCCCAGCGACCCGGTGGAGAGGGAGGGCCTGGGTCCCCCTCCCACCCCTACCTGAAGGCCACCCCGCTCCCAGACCGTTGGGGAAGCCGACCTTAGAGACGCACCCCGGGAGGTCAGCGGTTCTCCTAGGAGGGGCCGGCATTTGGAACTAGGCTTCTCAGGCCATATTTACCCTAGTAGAGGGGACTCTGATATTGGACTAGGCCCCAGCGGCCGTATTTACCCTAGTGAAGGGGACTCTGATATTGGACTAGGCCCCAGCGGCCGTATTTACCCTAGTGAAGGGGACTCTGATATTGGACTAAGCCCCAGCGGCCGTATTTACCCTAGTGAAGGGGACTCTGATATTGGACTAGGCCCCAGCGGCCGTATTTACCCTAGTGAAGGGGACTTTGATATTGGACTAGGCCCCAGCGGCCGTATTTACCCTAGTGAAGGGGACTCTGCCATTGGACTAGGCCCCAGCGGTCGTATTTACTCTAGTAGAGGGGACTTTGCTATTGGACTATGCCCTGACAGTGGTATTTACCCTACTAGAGGGGACCCTGATATTGAACTAGGCCTCTCTGGCGGTATTTACTTGAGCAGAGGGGACTCTGATATTGGACTAGGCCATAGCGGCCATAAGTATCCTAATAGAGGGGGGGATACACGCCACGCCCCCACGCCCCGGACAGGCAGCAATTACTCATCTGTGTAGTCCCACTAACTATTCACCACTATGAGTGAAGGCTTCACAATCTTGTCCTCAGTATCAAACTACAGGCCTGTATACTTGCAAAGACTAACCTGTGGTTGCAAACTTCCTGCCAGGGAACTCATTTGCTTTAGTGTCTGTGAAAAGAGAGTTCTGAAGGGAAACCGTGCACAAACATAAAAGCGTGGACAAACCTTCAGAGAGGTTCCCAAGCCCCCATGCCCTAATGTATCAGTATTTTCCTACCTTCACTGAATGTTGTCACTGGAAGTGGTGCATAAGCCAATAATGATACTTTGATTCAATTAGAAACAGGATGGAATGGAATCTTTTGTGTGAGATTGACTTATCTTCATATCAAGCTCTTCTTGCATGAAAGAGGGTTATGGCATAAAAAAAAAATCAGGTCCAGGAGTCTTCCTGTGTTCTGTAACTTTTCAGACACTCTCTCCTCATCTCTAAACCCCTTCAATATTTTATCACAACTGTCCAGTCCTCTAGACTGGCTTCCTCCACCAGGCTGTTGTTAATAGAGGTAATTCCCCCACCTGCCTAACCCCCAGCATTTCCAGTCCTCATCCAAAAGCCTCTCCAATCTTCTCTCTGAGCTCCACCAGGTATGATTTAGGCCATGATCAATTTCCTTACACTCAAGGCTCATATCTCTCCACATTCTCCTCACTCTGGATTATCCTCACTCTGAACCCCCCTTATTACAGGGGTTTTCAAGCTTTTATCACAGAGCATATGACAGTTTAACAGAGATACCATTTCTGTCATTCAAAGCTGCATGGAGCAGCTCCTCTCCATTTAAGATCACACAATACCTCTGTCACAACTACGGCAATCATTTGCACTGCAAAGTAATATCAGGAAGCATTGCTTTCTTTTAATGTAATAACTGAAAGAACAAGTTGGGGGAGGGGATGGAACTAGCATCATGTAATCAGTAAGTGCTCCACAGATCACAGTCTTAGAACGTCTGCCTCAGCATTATAACCCTCCATTGCTATCTGCCCTCTGGGGGCTTCTGCATAAGGCACTCTCCCCGTACACACACTCACAACCTCTCTGATGCTAGAGAAAATGTCTCTCTCATTCCCTGACTTCTTCTCTAAAACTATTAATTTTATTTCTTTCATTTCAGTTGTTTAGTGAGGTTCCTGTCCTGGGGGCTATGCCCCAATAAATACTGAATTAGAAACAAGCCTCAGTCAAGAAAAAAAGCAAAGCAGCAGCAAATCCCTTCTCACCTATGTATGTTAGAACAGCAAGGAAACAGAAAACAAAAATCCCCATAGAAATGTCCTGTGCCTCACGTATCTTAGCATTTCTAGCAGACCTCTTTCATAATTGACAGAGATACATCATGCAGCACTTTCCAAAAGTGAACAGAATGCTGCAGTAATGCTTTCCTATTCCCAGCCTCCTTCCCCACTGGATCTAACCTGTCAATTCTTCTCTGCCTCAACAGGACAGCATGAGTTCGCTTCTGTATTTAGGTTACATGCAGTGAACTCCACAGTCCTAACTCTCAGTTATGTCAATGGGTGTACTCACTGAATACGGATTACAAGATTTGATCCATTTGTATAATGACTTAGCATTTCATTAACCACCCCAGGCATTAAGATCACCTCTGAATGTTTATATAAACCTGAAAATATTTATCCAAAATTTATTCATTATTCCTGAACCTAGTAACAAGTTCCTCCCAAAACCTCACTGCCTTATTTCCTCCCAAAAGGCCGTGTCCCTTTTGTCAAGTCCACCGCATACACACACAGAAATTAGATACATAACCCAAACATTCATCTTGTAAGGTTGCAACAAAAAACAACACTACTTGATCACTTCTGTTTATTGTTTTGAATCCCCAAAACAGACTCTCTCAAAGCAGGCTGCTCCCTAAAACAGAGGTGCAACTCCCCCCCGCTCCACTATAGGCAGGATGGCTGTAGCCCTCACACTAATTGCTTACACCCAAACTTCCCTACAGATCCCCCTAGCTTGTACCAGGACCAGGAATGCCCTTCTGCCAGAGCCAGATTACCCATTAAGCGCAATAGGCACAGTACCTAGAGCCTACAAAACAGTTTAGGACCTACAAAAAATTCATAATGGACTCAAAAGTAAGAAAAGAAAACTGCTAAATCAAATTATATAGTCGTAGCGACAACATTCCGTTACTTCCCCTTATCAGCAGATTAACTATCAGGTACATCCTAACTATAATTGCAATATACATCAAAATGGCTGTTATTTTAGAATGAAGTACCATGAATTGCTCACAGGGTGCACCATTTTCAAGAGCAAAAATTGAAGTGGGCAATATTAGGTGTATAGGCAATAGGGCATTTCTCCCTTATATATTTAAAGGCCCATGATTATGAGCATGCCTAGGGCCTATGAAGTCCATACTCCAGCCCAATCTCTTGCCCTACCCACCTTGAAGTGGTAGCGTCAATTCTACCTCAGTCCTAAATTTTCCCCAATTATTTGTCTCCTCAAATAAATAGTTTCACCAAAAAGCATAGGCTGCTTCTTACCTAGTGGATAGGAGAGGCAGGCTAGAAGCCCTTTTTCTTGCGTCTTTCAAGTATGATCAATATATTCATTCTTCCTTTGGGTTGGTAAGCCCAATCTGTACACTCTACCTCAAATTCTTAGTGTTGAGCTCTTTTGGGAGGCAAATGGCTTGTTTCACTTTAGTTCATTTAAATAAAGTCACTTGAAATGTGGACATTTAACAAAAATAATTGAGTGCTCCAGTATAGGGCCCGGTAAGATGAAGAACAAAATGGAAGGGGGAAGGGATTTCAAAATTTTGGGAAGTTGTCAAAAGATTCCCTCAAGGGAGGGAAAAAACCCCAAACAAACAAAGTTTCCTAGAGGGGCATTTCATGTTTCCTGCATACAACTGCCAATTTGCTTCACTGGAAGGTTTAACAAAGCATGATGGTCCTGGTTTAAGGCAGGTTAGTGGCCAGAACTATGTACTGTGTCCAGAACAGAAGCATTCTGTGCATTGTAAGCCCCAAAATGTCCTTGGATGGAAACCAGAAACAACAAGGATCTGTAACGTTCTTTAAATGGTCAGTATGAGGTGTTACAGAAGGTTTCTGAATTCCTGGATGATTAGTGATATGTATTTCCTGGGACATACCTATACCAAACTTAAGTACAATTCTCAACAGAAAGTAAGGATTCCTGTAAGATCAACTTAAGTAAAGCAAAGTACTTTAATAGCACCAGCAGGAAGGATGCTGTAGGATACACACTAGCCAATATAATGTTAGAAGCCCTCCACAAAGGGTAAGGAAGAACTAAGCAGAGGAAAATAAGAAACCTTTCTCCAAACACCAAGCACTTTTTCAAAAAATGTGTCTTCTCGGCTAAATTTATATTATAAAGTTCTATAACCTAAGCCAAAGATATTTTTGGTTTGACACTTGAGTGGGGGCACAGGATCACTTACACCAAAATTTTATAGAGGGTCCACTAATTTCTCAGTTTATGATTTTCAAAGTGATGGGCATACATTGTCACCAGCACCTCCAAAACTCAGGCCTAGCTGTCTCACCTAAAGACAATTCTGAAAAATTTGGCCTAAGCGTTGGAGACCGTCACAGTTTTACTCCTACTCTGCTCAGCCTCCTTCCCTCCCACCTCCATCTGAGCATTTATGTGACTGAAAGACTGGAAAATACTAAGGTGCTTAAGAGTTAATGTGATTTTCATTTGTGTGATTTTTTCCTTAAAAGTCTCTGGGGAAAAATAGTCAAAGCAAAAAAAGGGGTCTCACTAGCTCTACTGATGAAACCAGTAGTATTCTGCTCTCCATGCTGTGTAGCCAGAATGCTGTCATGTGGGTGTGCAAGATGTATTCTCACCTTATGCAGCACTAACATGGCAACTTCTGATTCATTCTGGCAATTAAGAGGGAGGCAGCGTCAACAGCTTGAGTTTCAGATACCAGACTGAGCTAGTAGGCAGAAAAAAAATCTTGCTTTGGCTTCAAAACTGAACACATTTCAGACTAGATTGTCACAGTTCTAATTTGACTGCACAGGGTAATAGAGGGGAATAAGACTGTCTGCTGGTCCCTGTTCTAATTGTCCCTTCTGCCATTGTGGGGCAGTAAGAGCGACTTGCCTGTAACCTCCGTGTCAACAAGTAGATGGAGATATGGAAACATCTTTGGCTCCATCTCCTCCTCACTTACCAGTCAAAGCAGCTGGCAAAGCTCACATTCAGGGGTCAAGTTATTCAACAAAAAGGGGTGAAGGAAATTACTCCCTTCCAAGAGTAAGGTGGGAGCAGAGGAGGAATTGCTACCAAAGTTGTTCTTTCATCTGTTCCGCTGAAGAATAGTGCTGTTATAGTTGTGGTATACGCACAGTTTAGGGGAAAACAAATATATTTGCTGGAAGGTTACTACTTTATTGCTTAGAATTCAGAATGATAACACAACACAAGAACCCCAGAAAAGAGAGAGACAAAGAAACTGCTTCTCAAGACAGAGGGGCACAACTCACCCCACTATTTTCTAAGCAGGTTCTTTCTGGTCTGCAACAAAACATAAGATAAGAATCAGAGTCTTCTTACCTGTAAGTAGGACCTCTTCTCAAATCTTAAAGTGATAGCTTGCTATTCCAACATACTACTCGTAACTCAGGTGCTACTATAGTATAATTTAGCCCTTAATATGCAAGTTTCTAGTGGAGAATATTTTAAATATGGAATCCCAAAATGCCACATGTACAGCTACTCCACACAGTGGCACTATTTTGGGATACATCTGGTATCTTGAAATAGCATTTCTCACATCTTAACAGCACGTCCATTATTTTGAAATGCCATCAAAATAACGGGCTTGCTATTCTGACGTCCCGGTAAACCTCATTCCACGAGGATTAAGGGACTTGTCGGAATAGTGCTCTATTTTGAAATTAGATAGCATCAAATTTCAAAATAGACTAGCTTGAAATAAGCTCGAAATAAGCTACTCAATTTGTGTAGCTCAAATTGCGCAGCTTATTTCAAGCTAGTGCTGCTGTGTAGACTCACCCTGTAATCCTAGTCCTCTCCTCCTTAGTTTAACAGGATATTATTTTCCAACAACATTCTCCTGGAACTGTATTTTAACATTTTAATTAAGAGAGCCAACACATGCACTAAACGTATTCTCAATAAAAGGGCACACCTTAATAAAGTCAGTACAGCATGCCTCTGTAACCTACCAAGGTCAATACCTGAGAGGAATTACCAACAAGACTCTCGGCTAACTGCCAGAAGAGCCTGTAAAGGTTATGACAGCCCATTTCAGGAGGGTGCGGTCTGCAGTTATCTGGGAGGGAAGGGCTGAAATTATCAGAGGCAACACGTGGCTAATTATTTATATTAGTGTTCATCCAGGAAAGAAATTAACTGTAATTTTTATTTCTCATAATGGAAGGCATCTACCAGCCTGGACATTATTCATGGACTATTTTATTCTTGCTCATTCCACAGTGGAGGAATCTTAATCTTTCCTTCCTTCTTTGAGTTCTAACTCCCCCTACTGTCTCTCTTCATATTGACCCAAGTGACATCCTCTGAAGATGAACCTACATAAGCTAGTAGAAAACATGAATAATAATCATTGCAGAATATAATCTTAGATAATTTAATTCTGTCAGGAACTCTAATATAGAGAGATCTGTTCAGACCATTCGATGCCCTTCATTATTATAAGTAAAAATAATCAGTAAGGACTTTTTTTTATTTCCCCATTCCAGATCCCAGAGGCCTGAGTTTACAATACAGTGTAAAAATATCCTTAGAAGCCACCAACTGGAAGTTGGAGACTCTGCCCTGTGAACATCTGAAATGGACTTGTATCAGTGGAACAAGTCCCTCAAATATTTGTGTATGTTCCGGCTATGGAAGGTTTCTTTGTTACTAAAAATTACTATTCACTTCCATGGAATATCCATGTTGCTGAAGACTCAGACTCTCAGGTTCTAGACTGTAATATAAAATCTGTCAAGACCCACATGATTGATTGGGCATATTGGTGAAAAAGACACTTGAAAAAAATCCAGTGCTTCCATGTCTACAGATTGTCATCTTTATAAGCCTAAGGAACTATGGTCTGTAATATTAACATAGTACTATCAGGATTACAAATGCTTTGTCTCGTCTTGTTATTTGAAATTATTTGATGATTAGAAGAAGTATGTTTTATAAATTTAAAATTTGGCAGGTCACAAGAGTTTTCAGAGATGGACCATGCTGGTGGCTTCTTCTTTCCTTGGGAGGAGGAAAATGCTTATCTGTTCTTGAACATCTTACATCTACATTCAGGATACCAAGAAACTAAGGCTCCAGGGCAAAGTATGGCTTGTTAAGTGTTTGGAGCTAAAGACTGTCTTTGAAAAAAAAATTTAAGATAGAAAATCTGGATAGGGAGTTTGGGGCTATTGTATCAAGGCATGTGTGCAGATGCTGAAGTCTCCCAAGACCATGAGTTTTGTGAACTCTGTCGCCATTTCAGATAGAGACGCTATCTGCTCCAAAAGGCCCTGGATCCTTGGTGGTTTATAGACATACAGGATGCCTTGGAAATACAGAATTTGGTTTCAATTGAATTTTCAATTCAAATAGCAGCTGCAGAACAGGTACAGTTGATCAGCAGAGATGCATGGAGTTTTCATTCAAATGCTATTGAAATTAGTATACTAACAACATTATGGCTTTAGCTCTGCTGCCACTCTTATAGCTGGACCATGGTACTTCATAAGGCAAGGATACTAATTTTCTCTCCTCCCCCAATTGATGTGGCAGCCAAGTTCACAGAAGAATGAATAACTGAGGATATCCACATGGAATAAGTTTTGCAATGCATGCTTCATAGAGTAACAGTCAGACCCTTACTGCAACCAATAGAACCACACCCAAAGTGCCCTTGGGTGCATGTTCCTCAATGTGTTCTCTCTCAACTACCAATTAACAACTAAGTAGCCCCACCTAATAAAGCTTCACTATAAAATACATCTTCATTCAGTAATCTCAGGTGCCGTATCAGTTTTTGACATGAGACGCTCTGTTTTTATCTAATCCGTTCCAGTCCCCTTGTTTGCTAAGTAACACTTTACTTAACCAGGAACTCCCCAGAAAGTGCCTAGGTTGGGAGTTAGGTATGTAGGAGCTTCTAAACCTCTTACTAGACAGCTATCTTTATCTTTAGACACCTAAATACCTTTCTGGCCCATAGCTCCTTCTCAGGAAAAACTCAACATCCTGGCAAGCTTCAAGGTATGAGCACATGTTTGTCTATAACCTTCCAATTACATTCAGTATCTGTCTTAGTAGACATGCTGTAATATGATAATGCCTCCTTGCTGCAGGATGTGAGACTACAGTATCTGATTCCATCCTCTGATGCTGCCACAGTCATCAAGTTCATCATCCAGTCCTCTGGCCAGGTCCTTAATTGTCCCCTTCAGTATAATGGGGAGTTGGAATTTCCTCAGCTGTAGTGGAGTCTAGAGAGCCCAATGTATCCTTGCTTTAAGTCTTCTCTAAAGTCCTTATCTGGAATAGATAGGGGAAAATCATGCCCACTCACACCACTGAGTTCCAGCTTATGGCAGCCAGAACCCATCTCCTCAGTTCCTTGTGGTCACTGAGCTACCTTTCTTCTTTGGAAGGCTTCCCCAATCCTTTGCTCTGCTTTACCTTCTAAAGGTGTTGGTTTTCAGAAAGCTTCTCACCAGTCTGCTGGAGGAATCTTCTTGTTGTAATCCTTCTGCTAGCTGCTGTTCTCCTCAGAGGTGTCCTGTAAGTGAGATCCTTAACCTTTTATCATGTCTAGCTCTTTCCCTACGTATTAAACTCAGTTACTCAGTAAGTTAACTACTTCCAGGTGACTCTGAGCTCCCTCATTATCCCTTATGTCAGAGGTAGGCCGAGTTCCTGACTTTTCAGAGGGCAAGCTAACTTCTGGCACACAGCAAACACCAGAGCCAAAGGGTTGGTACAGTCTTCTGAAATGTACCCTTTCCCATTATATAATTTTCCTTATTACATGGGCACATTAACCTATGACATGCTTGCTAGAAAATTATACATATAAATAAATACTCACTTCATTTAAGTCTTTTGATCAAGGATCTCATTCTGTACTAGTCAAAAGTTTTGTCCATTTTCTTTTCTGCCGTATTAGTTTTATTTAAGCAAACATGCTGCCTTCTAGAAAAAAAGTTAAAAATATTTGTTCAAATGTGAAAAATCACCTAACAAATGAATTCCTAGGTCATTTTCTTTATTAATCACTGTCCTCCAAAAATATTAAAAACTTATACCACAACCAGAACATGCAAGTTAGGGCATGCCTAAGACAGCCAACATCCACACTACCAAGCCTGTTATTCCAAAATACTAACTCCTGCTTGTGAAGAGGAATAAGCTCATTTCAAAATAGTTATTTCAGGAGTTATTATTTCGAAATAAGGTATTTCAAAATAACCTGGTAGTCTAGACGTAGCCTCACAGACCAGAATCTTTGCCATATTTTTTTCATGTGCCTATTTGGATTGACTTCATGTATTAAGTTGCATGAATGTATCCATTACTGGACAAGGGAAGTACAGTTGTAAGAAGATGATATAAATTTCCTTTGAGACATCTTATATATCAAATACCACAAGGGTTACAAAACAGCAATTTTGTTTTCTTTTATAAACAGTAATGGAAGAAATATTTTGTCAGAAGATACCTAAAAATAATGCATGTTTTCTATTTGGGCCCAGTATCATGTACCGGTTGGACTTCCCTTGTCTGACACCCTGCGGGTCTGACCCATCCCGAAGGAGGGAATTTGCCTGATCAGGGAAGGTCCCTGCCACTGGCCTTTCAGGACGCTCCCCCTCCCTGTGGCTGCCTCTGCTCTGGCCCCATTGCCACGGGGCTCCAGCCTGCAGGGCTTGGACTTCGGCTCCGACCTGCAGGGGCTTCCTAGGTACAGAGCCCACCTTCCTCCTCAGAACAACCTTTCGTGTACTTGAAAACTGTTATCATGTTCCCCTCTTAGTCTTCTCTTCTCCAGACTAAACAGACCTTTAAGCATTTTTGCTGCTGCTTCTGGATTTTCTTCAATTTGACCTCATATTTCATGAAATATGGTGGCTAAAACTGAACACAATACTCCAGGTGAGGCTTTATCAGTGCTGACTGGAAAAATGACTTTTCATGTCCTGCTTACAACACTCCTGGTAATACATTCTAATGTGATGTTTTCTTTTTTACAACACCACCATACTGTTAACTCAGATTTAGTCTGTGATCCACTGAAACCCCACAATCCTTTTCTGTAGTACTCCTTCCTAGGCAATCATCTCCCATTTCATATTTGTGCAATTGATTAGTCCTTCCTAAATCCATTTGTCCTTATCAAATTTCAGCCTATTTATTTCAGACCATTTCTCCAGTTTGTCAAGATCATTTTGAACACTAACCCCATCCTCCAAAGTACTTGCAACCCCTTACAGAATATCCTACACAAATTTTGTAAGTGTATTCTGTATGCTATTTTCCAAATCAGCGATGAAACTATTGAATGGAACCAGGCCCAGGACAGATCCTTGCAAGATCTCACTCAGTATGCCTTGTCAGATTGATTGTAAATCATGGATAACTACTTTTTGAATATTGCTAACCACACCTTATAGTAGGACTGCCTAGGGTATGTTCCTCTGTCACGTTTAATAACTTAGTTTATGTCTTGCTCTGCAGTTTATGTCTAGTTCTGAACTTTACATATATTGTCTTTGCCCTTCCCCCACATAATTTTACATTCAATAGGCTCCTATCCAAAATCATCCCACTGTTGTAATTTTTCATCACTGTGATGCTCCAGAATCTTATGGTGTGGGACCTGAGAAAGAGTACTTAAAAAACCCAGTTCCAAATTGACTTAGCCCAAGTATCTTTCCAAGCCCTTTACAGCTAGGGTTTCTCCTACAGACTGACCTATTTGTGTCTCATTTGAAAATCAGAAAGAGCTTTTTAGAGCAATTAGATCCAGCAAGTCTTGTTACCAGCAAAATAACTCTGCATCTCTGCACAGTGTCCTAAAGCCTGACAGCCTCTCACAATAGGAGAAAAACTTCATGGAACAAAGAAAAATAGATAAAGCAATGTACAAATGGATAACTGCTCTTCACACAGCACTGCTGCATTGGTACATTGATTTGTCAGTGAAGTCAATGGACCAAATACTCTAGCCTTTCTTAAGGGGAACACTTTCACCGAGTAAGGGTGTCAGGATTTTGTTCATTGTTTATTTACATTGAGCTTGATTTTCTGAAGTTGCAAAGCATCCCCAGTTCCCATTATTGATGCTTGCCAATAGTGGAAGTCAGCCTTCATAGTGTCATCTGTGTAAAAGTACATTATAGGCATGTAGCAAGGCAGAGTCTGCTCTGAAGAGCCTGCACTGTGAAGACAAAAAAAAAGATAGGGATAAGGGATGCAACAGAAATGCAAATTGAGTGTGCGATGGCTGTCATCCAACTAATCATAGAGCATTTTGAATGGAGCATGAAAGCAGAACAAAGCAGGGCAGTCAGCTGCAGAAGGCAATCTGACAGGAGGGAAAGATTTTAATAGGGACCTTAAGGAGTATCTGTGCAGGAAGAGAGAGGCTGTTCCAGGGAGAAGTAGTTGCATGAACAAAGGCAAAGAAGCATGAGCAGGAAAAGATGAATGGTTTGCAAGGTGAGATGGCAGATTGTAGCATGTAACTTAAAGGCCAGGTTGTGGTACTCCTGGGATATGTCTGCACTGCAATTAAATACCCTGGCCTGTGTCACCTAATTCAGACTTGCAGGGCAGGAGGTTAAACGGCTGTATAATATATTGCATTGCAATCTATCACAATGTAGATGTTCAGACTTAAACTGGAGGCTCGGCTCTGGAACCAAGTGGGGGTCCCAGAGTTTTGGCTGCAGTCTGAACCCAAAAGTCTACACCTCAATTAAACAACCCTTTGGCCCAAGCCAGAGTCAGCTGATGTAGGCTAGCCATGGGTTTTTAATTGCAGTGTAGGCATATTACTTAGTGGGACTAAGGGCACCTTATTCCTTAACCAGTCTTGCTAGGTATGTCTGTTACACCCCTTGTTCATAGTGAGTAGTACCTTAACCTCAGTGCAACTCACTGTGGAAGGTGTTATGCAATATAGGCAAAGGCATCATAATTTGGCCTGTTGATACCAATGTGAATGCTCAGTAAGGAAGGTACAACTCAGCATGAGAAAGGGAATCAAAATTCTGGTCTTTGCAAATAATAACTTCCAAGAGGTAGGCAGCAGTATTTAATGCCCAGAGCTTTGAATGGAGGATGAGGCATTTGAAATCTGATGAGAAATACGACAGGAGCTAAGAGACTCAGGAGCATGGGTTGACATCATTAGTTTTTGAGCTATGCACTCAAGAAGATAAAATAGATATGTATATTTACAGAGGATTGGGTTTCCCATAATCCTATCTCTATTGATTTATATTTCACTCAAGAGACTTACTTAGTTTTCTAAACTAAATTAATTGTGGCTGCAATAGCAAAATGAGCATTTGCTAAAAGAGCACACAAAGCACCCACACACTACCATGGGGCGGGAGGGCACATATCAGAAGTTTAATAGACAGAGAGATAAAATCTGCCAAAGAGACTGTTTTTTTGGTTTTGTTTTTAACATTGACATTTAATAGACATGCCTGGTTAGAGAAATGTATAATCAGACATTTCATTTAGTTTAATAAAATCATTAGAAACAACACATCCCGTGGTGTGTGAAGAGGCTCACTCTATGCAAATGCTATTAAATAGACAGCTTGGATGATTATATTACTGTATAATGTTTCTCTAAACAAAAGCTCACCATTGTAATTACTGTATTAATGCTTTGTCTCATTTACAAAGCAATTATCTGTAAATCTGTTAACACTTTCTAAATAAATAAATACATTAAAAATCATTATATATATTTAAGATTTATGGGTCAAGCAACTTTGTTTTAAGTTTTACCACATACTATAAGTTACTAAATTTTATGACTTAGTTACTTTTTCACTCCACAATTGATTTCCAGGGCAATCTGTTGTGCTGCATTAAACATATTGTAATTACTAATATAATGTAGAACCAATGGATTAATATCATATCACCACATCCATGACTTTCAAAATGTTCATAATACTGTCATAAATAATTACCAGCATAACTGTAATGAAAAGATGGTATCTGATCCCCCTAGGTTCACAAATATATAACTGTAATGTTGCAAATGCTGCCCATCAACAGCTCTGCTTACAATCTATGCAGATAAAGTTTGAAATATCTGCTTCCCACCCCATGTTCAGAAACTAACTGCTGTCATTTCAGGGGCAGTCAGTGCCAGCCCTACTGATTGCTAGTCCTTGTCCTAATTCCAGTGAGGCCATAGAAGAAAACAACTTGCTACACAGCACATGGATACAATGAAAAAGGTCAGACTAATCAATCTAAAATAAAAATATTACACTGCATTAAAGTATCCATTTGGTCTGTGTCCCTTCATCTTTCTCAGTCAAAAAAAATGATCTCTTCCCTTCCCCTTCACAAGACAAGACTCATCACCATTCCTGTTTAGATACTTGTATCTCCTTTACGGTTAGTTACAAAAGTGTCCATCCAGTTTATTTCACCTGGTGCCTGTATCACCATTTTCTGTGGTATATCAGAGGTTTGTATATTTAAGGCACATTCCTAATAGTACTTTTCCGTTTTGTAGGCGCAAAATATCACAACATCTGAACTGTCAGTGTGTAGCAACCAGACACCCCCTCTCATTCATACCTTCAGTGCTGTGGTTAGTCAGAACAATAACAGCATAAATTCATTCAGGGATGCATTGCATTGTCATCTCAGCAATGCATTTAGGGCCCCACTGTCAGCAGGTGTGAATTGGAATCGATCTATCCACTTGGTGCTAGATTATCCCCCATTGACTTCCATGGAGCTATGCCAATTTACGCCACTGGAAGATCTGGTCCTAATCCTGCAAAGTGCTGACTGCCTGCCACTCCTAGAGGCTTCAGGATTAGCCCTCACAGACTCTGAGAAGAATCCTAATAGTATTTCAGAGTCATTCAAAACCTTCCCACTTACATTCAATATAATTTATTTTTATCTGAGATTTTCATTATGTATATTGAACAGCAAAGTTTAATTTATGTTAAATGCAGTGAACCATAATCTACCATTTGGGTGCTTCTGTACTCTTTGCTGTTTAGTCAAGTGTTGTCCCTACTGGGATTCTGTTTGACATATCTTCCCTGGCTGCTATAATTGCTTATAGAACTCTTTTTTGGTTTCGGCATTTTGTAGACGGGTTTTAAAATCTATTTCTATAATAAGTCTGAATCCCCAGCTTGACAGCTTATAAAGTGTTCCTTAAAATCTAGATAAATTGTGAACTGCCAATGTCAATCTTCAGTGTAATCTTATAAAAAAAAGTTGAAGTTAATTAGGAAGGATCTCATCCTTCTAAATCCATATAGGCTTAACATGATAATAGAGAGATGAGATCAATTACTAGTGGTATGTCAAGGGTATGAACTTATATGGTAATGATTGAATGATTGGCCTTGATGTTCAAAAGTCAAGGTCAGAAAGCATACCAAGGACAGATTTGAAATCTCTTGAAGTAAATCACTCATGGAAAATAAACAAGTGAAAATCCTCATGTGTAGGACTAATGGTTAAAGAATCTATTGATCTGAATCTTTCAAGGCGAAATACAAAAGACATTTCTACATTTCCTATTGTCATATTCAATAGAGAGAGGCAGGGGATTAGAATGTCTGAAAAATGGAGATCTGCTGTAGTTTAGAAGTGTGTTGACAATATAACTGAGTCATTCACATGCATCTAATTTTATGTTGTATTTCCTGTGAAAAATGAGGATCAAGGCCCTAAATCCTATGCAGCATGTCAGGCATCAGTTGTGCTGCAGGGACACTATATTTACCTGGCACTGACACTCGGCTCAAGACTTTTTTTTTTTTTTAAACCTTCCCACTTGCCAAAAAATGGTGGCGCGTCCACACCTCAAGCGCGTTTTTGCACAATCGACAGGACAGTGGGATTTTGCTGGTAGAGTTATTCCTCTCCCCATGAGGAATAACTCCTTTTTGCGCTACAGCTCTTGCGCAAAAAACATGTGTGGATGCTCCGCAAGGGTTTCTTGTGCAAAAAGAGCCTATCAGAAAAAGCACAGGTGCTCTGATGGCCATTCTGTGAATGGCCATCAGAGCTTTCTTGCACAAGA
Source organism: Rafetus swinhoei (assembly GCA_019425775.1). Taxonomy (NCBI): domain Eukaryota; kingdom Metazoa; phylum Chordata; order Testudines; family Trionychidae; genus Rafetus; species Rafetus swinhoei. The sequence goes on along the minus strand of CM033437.1, from coordinate 178,209,573 downwards.
GCATCCATGCAGTATGGATGCTCTCTTGCACAAAAGCACATTGCTTTTGCAATGCATTTTTGAGGTGTGGATGCACTTTTGTGCAAGAAGTTTTTGCGGAAGTTTGCTTCTGCAAAAAGCTTCTTTGCGCAAAAACCCTGCAGTGTAGACAAAGCCTCACTTTAATCAAAGAAAGAAAGAAAGAAAGCCCTGCTCAGCTTAGGAGGTGACACAATTGGCTTTGGAGAAAGATGTCAGGAAAAGGCAGGTCTCAGAATTTTTTATTTTATTGGAGTTTGTTTATATATTTGGTCAGGGTACCAAAATATTTTGTCATTATTCCCCACAAAGGAGCTGCCAGCTAGCTGAACTAGTGAAATTGATAGCAAGCTGGATATGAAAGGTTCTCACATATGAGGTCACAGCCCCAAATTTTGGGGAATCATAGGACTGGAAGGGGACTTGAGAGGTCATCTAGTCCAGTCCTCTGCACTCATAGCAGGATTAAGTATTATTTAGCCCTGGTAGCAGCTGTCAAAATGGCAAGGAAAAATTGTTTGGGGCTGTAGCCCTCAGTGGTTGGGGCTGTAGCCCAGCATATGACGTATCTACATTAAATTTCTTACTCTGTCATGCATTTCCGCTGTGACCAAAATAAGTCAATCCCCTGTCCCTGGAAATCTGGGCACCCTCTAAAATAAATCAATTACATTACAGTGTATAGTAGAGTAGTGAAGTATAAACAAGCTATTGTATGAAATTTTAGTTTGTACTGGAATAACCCCTCTAGTCTGGCACTCTCTGGTCCAGCAACATCCATGGTCCAGCATGATTTTAGTTAGCTAAATGTCTACTTGTCATGAGTGTGACCAAGTTTCCCCCAGTTCCATAAAGTTTATTTATATACACCAGGTCCTGGCTCTCAGTTTTCCATGCTGCTATTTAGTTCTAATATCCCTAAATGTCTTCTAAGAGTCCGACAAGGAGTGGAACTGTTGTGAATGCTACTAGACATATTCTCTGATTCGGCACCGATCAGGTCCCAAAGATGCTGGTCGGAAGAGGTTTGACCTATTCTGATGTTGCTAGTGCTTTTTATGTAGCCTGTTGAAAAACACATATATTAACTGATCTGCGTAAACCCTGCTAAAAGTTCTCTAGTGCCTGTTAATGTAACATTGATTCATACCCCCATTGTGCATTACTGTACAGCATAGACATGCTCTCTCCCCTTTTCTTCAAGGCTACGTCTAAACTATACCCCTCTGTCGGCAGAGGAATGTAATGAAGCATTTCGAAAATGCAAATGAAGGATTTTTGAGGAGTACAGGATCTTTCAAAAAATCACCCCATTGTCAAAAAAACCGTGTCTAAACTGCGGTTTCAGTTTCGAAATGGCACTTGTTCGAAATAGCGCCATGACGCGATTATGCAAATGAAGTGTGGGATATTTAAATCCCTGCTTCATTTGCACTTTCCAAGGGCTTCATTTACATCCCTCTGCCGACAGAGGGGTGCAGTCTAGACACACCCCAAATGGCCAAAGCCTCCTCTCCCCATGATCACAGCTGTCTGTCATCTCCTGCACACAGCAGTGAGGCAAAGGTGGAAAACCTGCCACCAAGTTGGAGGTAGAGATGCTGTCTGCTGAATGTGAATGGAGAAACAAGGACCATTACAAGAATCTGTGTAGCTATGTGGATGAGGGTGACTTTGAAAAAGCACTTTAAAAGGTCAGACACATTACTGTGCTGTTTTTGACTGGTGACTGAACTAGAAGCTTAGGGTGCTGCTAAGAATAATGTAGGGTTTGTTGTACTTTTTAAAATATGATTGGGTGGTATCTGAAAGCTATGAATTATATGATGTTTGCTTTAGAATTACAAATACTGTGTTCTTGGAGTGTTGTTATTTCCACAATGTGTTGTGAATGAATAAAGGTAATTTTATTCTCCAACACTAGAATTGTATGGGGGAAGGGGGAGAAGAGGAGGTAAACAGTGTGGAAATTTTAAAAACCCATAGGCACTATTATACACAATTTTTCACCTAAATTAGCTCAGTAGAACTTGAAAATTGGAAAGACAGCAAAGGCAAGTGCATCTCAGTACATAGATGAAGTCTGTTGTGGCTACAGAGACACTAACCATGGCTCACACAGGTCAGGGACAGAGTATGGGAGGCTGTAGTTTTCCTAGCTGTCCCTTGTCATGGAGTCATAAGGGTAGGGATGCAACCTGTGATGCCACACGATATGTTGAGGGCTACAGAGAGAAGTACCATCAAGTTTTTCTTCCCAAGGACTGCAAAGGATGGGAAAGTCCAGGATTTCTGAGCCTTCTAGCCAACCAGGGTCTGCAGCATTTGTGTTTGCAGTTTGAGAAGACTCATTATGCCCTGGCACATTTCCCTCTATTTGTCCTGCTGGGCCTGTCAATCCTATTGAAGGGCTCCTCCTCCTCCTCTGCCTTTGTTCACTGTTGGGTACAGAAGTGCTTGCAGAAGCTCCCTGAACATATCCTCCCTAGTCCTCTTCTTTCTCTTCCTCCTCACAGACAAGCACTCTGCAGTTGTGAAGGAATACCCCATCCAGGCCACCATATCAGACGCTGCTAAGGACAGATTTACTTTTGTCTTGTGGCAAGGTTGGAGTCCCTGGTGATCTTCCCAACCACCTCCTTGTGCTTTTCCTCCTCACTGTCCATTCAGGGGCCGTTTCAAGTAATTCAAGGTTGGTCTGAGAGGTACTCATGGGGTATCTGCCAAGCTTGACTTACAGCAGGTTATAAAAGCAGTAGGTCTGTGAGGCACCAACAGATATTTGATTGGCCTCCTCGGCCTTTGTAGTATGTCTGACAAAGTTCCCTCATTTTCACCTAGCACTGCTGCCAATCCCTACCATACACCTTTGCCTGAATTCCCTGTGCAATCTGTTCATAGATGCCTGTGTTTCTATGGCTGATCCGTAGCTGTGATTGCACAGTCTCCTCCCCATAGGCCCAAGACAGCCAATACCTCCTGCCTGCTGTCAGGCAGACGTGTGGCTTGTGTGTGGAACTGGAATGGTTGATTGGGCAGCTGCACATTAGGGAGAGCTTCTAGGTGTACTCACCAAGCCAGACAATCAGAAAAAGGCATTGAAAAAAACAGAAGCTGATTTCAGGGGTGGGGGACTGGTTCTGGTCTCTGTGACACTTCAACAGTGGAGTCGACACTCACATTGAGTTGATTGTAGTAGGTTGACTATAATTCCATGACATGCAGCAAGGTGGTTTTACTGGGTAGCTGTAATAGGGCACTAATATTGGCAGGAGAAAAATTTGCACATGGATGCAAAAATAGATTGACATAATTTGCCGTGATGTATTTACCTAACTTTACAGTTTAGACTAGGCCTAAATGAGAAACTGCAAATCCTTGCATTTGTTCCATTTGCTTTTTTTCTGCCCTATCTCTTCAAGGTCAGAGGGGTTGCTCTCACTTTGTTTACTGCTGAGGAGAGGGCAAATTGTTCATGGTTTGACATCATAAGGGGAAAAAAAAGTCATGAGGCTGATTATGCATCCTTATGGAATCAGACAAAAGTTTTGAGAATCAGAAATGTTTCGCTAAAAGGGACCTGGAGAGATCTTGTAGTCCAGCCCCCTATGTTGAGGCAAGATAAAGTAGTAGGATATAATACTAGTCTCCAATGTCTATGCAAGGCAATTCACAACAGACCTCTTAAGCAAACAGTTGGATTCTGCGCAAAGGGCAATTATACTAGCTTGTTATAATAATTCCCTCAATTTTTAATTCAACAAATAGAACATAACATTTGTATGGCATGAAGCCCTGAATATTCTCCATTTTCCTCCCAAACTGAATGAAGTGCATACAAGCCACGTTGCCTAAACTATAATCATTGTTGGACAACCAGGCTACTGAGCATAAGAAACATTTCACAATCAGGCTGCAGTGAAGGGAAGACTAACAAAGCCCAGTGAAATCTGGAAAGCTGACAGCTCTATACATGTCAGGATATTAGGTCATGCCATCTACTTGAGGAAAAAAATGATTTCAGAGACAAAAGGTGGAAGAATGACATTAAGATCAGCCTTATTTAAAATTTTGCCTACCGGTGTAGGCAGCAGAGAAGCCAGGCAGGAAAGGAGGGGGAATTTTATGGTGGTGGAGGGAATGGTATTCTCTAATGGTTTCCTTCTCCACTCACATAGTATCCTCTTTACAACCAGCAGCAGTGATAAAAGCCAGTATAAAATCATATCCAGTGATACCCCAAATTCGGATGCTGTTCTGGGCAAAGAACCTGAGCCAGATCATTGTCAGCGGCTCTATGCAGATTTATATCAGCTTTGGGCCAGGCCCTCCCTTAAGCACTATGCACATTTATGATGATACCTACAGTATATAGAGTGAAAGTAACTCAGGCACTATATTAAGGCAGAAATAGTGACAAATCCAAACCAGACACTGCAGGAGAAGAAATATTGTTTTGATATTATTTTTACCCCCAAAGGCCTGAAACAGGGAATAGAGGCAAGAAAAACAGCTACAAGATATTTAAAATGAAACTTGCCAAGAAATGGATAAGATTCAAGACCAGACAAATCAAGGGACATGGAATATTAAAAGAAATGCTGCCAAATCTGTGTTACTCAGAAGCTGGAGGAACTGATGGAGATGCTGAAGAACAGATCTGACAAGGAACTTCAAAATACACTGCCTTTGTCAGCAGCTGACACAAGTTCTGACACAGCCAAAGACTGACAGACTTTCTTTACCATGTAAAACCCACATTCAGCAGACTGAGGGGGTGGGGAAATCACCCGCAGAGCTTATCTAGTTAATTCACCTATTCAGAAATAAGCCAGTTTTGAAGAGGAATTATCTGGGGGATGATGGCGTTAATACTGGTTTGAAGTAACTCAAGAACTGAGAAATTAAATGTAATGGAGAGGTAGAGGAAAAAGAGCACTGACTCTTCACTGTTAGCCTGAAAGGACTTGTATTTTGTTAAATTAATTAATAGTGAAAAAGCAGGATGAATGAGCAAGAATTAGTATCTGCAATAATTAGGGCAATTTAGAAACTGGACATGAAAGCAAAGGAGCCAGGATGCAATTTATGAATTGCACACAAGATGGCATGAGGCGGCTCCACCAGAATCCTTTAGGGACAAGTAATTGGTGCACCAACCCGTGTGCCCTTCTATGAATCTGTGTCAGAAAGCAGCTTGGGGATAGGAGCTTAAGCAATAAGCTGTTTACTCAGAGCTTGGTTAACAAATATACATATAGTAACATCCTGAATTACCCCCTTTACTTTTAGCCACCATGTTCTGTTCTTTTGCAGGGACCCAGCTTCATTATGAACGCATCAGATCCCCAGCTGAGTGGCTCTGGCTCATGAGAGTTGTATGAATATTGTACCTAAAGCGAAATAAAGAAATAGTAGGATAAGCCCTTGGACATGACAACTTTCATCCAGTAAATTAAAATCAAGAAACTTTAATTAGCTAAATTAGAAAACCAAGCAGAGCAGGGTAAAAATGGCTATGATGGCTTATTCCACATTCTGGGATTAAAATAAAAACTAAAATAAGCAGCCTCTGGCAAAACAAATGATGAGTTTGTGTCAATAACAAGCAGTTATTCAGAGCAAGTGAGCTCTGACCAGAAATACAAGTAACTTTCAGATGGTTTCCTGTGTTAATGCAGTGAAAAAGCTAATCCAAGAGAAAACCTGTCCTAAGCTAAGCAATAACCCAAGAGTATTTCACTATCAGTGCCGAAAGACCAACATCTATTATACTTCAGAAGTGTCTTTGTGAGACGTCGTTTGGTTTCCCCAGGGCTGCCTCAGCTTGTATTAAGAAGACTGAAAAAATTAGTCTTGAAATCCCGTTTTAGGACAATGCAATACAAAATAAGTCCAGCACAGCTAGGGCCACACTTTTAAATACTATGTGGGGTTTGACCAGCTATATTGAGGATCAACTACAGTGATTTTTCAAAATAATAGATGTAAGTATTTTGTGGCCAACATTTTTGATTACAAACATCAGGGTCTTGATTGTTTAATGTATCAAAAATGCTATGCCTTCAACAGAAACAAATATGTCTCTTCATAGTTCTGTGCAGTAACAAGTATGTTGGTGATCCACCAGACAATCATTTCTTAAAGAAAATGGCTATTATTACCACAAGCCAGATTGAACAACAAAAGACTTGGAAACCTCTGAATCCGATACTGATAGCAAAAAATATAACACAACTTATGCACATTTAAATCCTAGTAAGGGTAATCAATTTAATAGCAGAAAATAAGGCTGTATGCCAATATAATTTCCCATTGTGCACCAGTGAACTGTGTACAGTTCCCAAAAGGATATTTGATACAGAAGAGACTTGGTCTTCAAAAGACGTTTGTGCAGTATTATCTTTTTATCAGCTCAGCTTTACACGATTAAAAAAGGAACATCTCTAGTTAAGATATATTTTCAAACAAGGTACAGAAAACCCTAGTGTTTTAGAACATTGCAGGTCACTAGTGAAATCAAACACGTGCTATTGCAACTACATGGCTTCTCTATTACAAGAAAAGAAGGATGCAGACAACCACAAAAAATAGTTATAAACATGCAATTATTTTCAGCATTGCTAATAAGGTATTTTTCAAAACAACAGAAAACTTGAACTGTGGAACTTCAGAATGAGGGATTTATTGAAGCTGCTTAAAAAAAAGAATCACAATTGGCTGATACCCTTTGCTACTATACTCCAATTCAGCAAGATGCATACACTGTAAGCATGTCCTGAAATATCTTGTTAAATTATAGCTTTAATGCCTGAAACCAAAGATGGACCCAATCCAGGCCTCAAAACAGCCACAAGCCCCATGTGAGCAGACCCAGAGTTCACATAAAGTCTCATTGGCTGAGATGATTGCGATATCTATTTATAGCTCCATAGTCTAAAACTGACACAGGTGGTTACAATTTTCAGAGAGAAATTTTTCAGACAAGCATAATTCACTTAGGTAATTTCAAAATTTCTCCATGCTCTTTTGCAAAATAATCAAGAACTCGGGAAAATTAAGAAGTTATTTTAGTGGCATGTCATGGGGTACCACTCACCATTATGGTGCAGTTAGGTTACTATGGGGATTAACTCTCTCTATTTCTGACAACCCCTTCTATGACTAGTCACTGACGATCTCTCGCGCACGTGCCTCTCTATGACTCAACAGGCACTCTTTTTGTGGCTTGGTCCTCCAGACAGCTCATCATACTCCTCACATTCTGGTGTATCAAAGTCTTCCCATGAACACTTGTCTTAGGCATCCTTCCCATTCACTGCCTATATGGTGCCATTTCACCAGAGGCTAGTAGGGGAACTCAGGCCCACCCTATACTCTGAGTTCCATCTCAGGGACCATCTAATCAGAACCACAGTCTGCACCATTTTAAACTTTGCTTCCCTTTCCTTGAGCCTTTTCTTACACTCTTTCTCCTTCAATTTCCTTCCTTCCTTTCCTTTCCCTGTATGGAGGCTCTCTCATTGCAGCTCTTTCTGCTGCCAGTTTCCTGGCTTTATTCTAGCCCCACCTGTTCATTCTCAGCAGGGCTCCATCATGATTCAGAGGATGACTTAGACCACCTATTTCCTGTCAGCTGTTGCCTGTCCAGTTAATAGACCCTTTCTCAGCCTCCTTAGCCCCTTCTAGGCTACTGTGGGGCATAAGAGAAGATTTTCTGAACAATCTCCTTTGTGTGATACCAACTCTAGAAATACTTCAGACCAACACAATATTAGGCTATGTCTACACTACACTGATCTATCAGAAAAAGGTACGCAATTTGTGTACCTTTTTCCAATCTTTTTTCGGAAGAGGCTTTTCCAAAATTTGGCCTGTCTACACTGGGCCAAATTTTGGAAAAGCCTCCTCTTTTGGAAGAGCCCTTCTTCCTCATGGGAGGAGGAAGACAGAGCTTCTGAAAGAGCACATCTGCTCTTACGCAAAAAAAAGTGGAAGAGCTGACGCGTTCTCCGGAAAACCCCCATAGTGTAGACATAGCCTATATGGAAAATTTGCTAACAGAAAATAAAAACAGTTTTTAGTCTCAATTACAACATGAATATAATGTTTCACATTTTTCAGACTGTACGTTACTAAGAAAACATGTATAAATATTGGTTAACCACATGGAATAGATGGATGAACAGAGAAGTTAAGTACTGGTTGGACCTTGCTGGTCTGGCATCCTCGGGACCTTACTGGTCCCTGACTGGTCATTTCAGGCCTCTTGCTGCTGCCCCCCCACTGCCCTCCCCATAGGGCTTTCTGGCTGCCCCCACAGCCCAGCTGAGCTGCGCATCATTTCCCAACCCATCTGAGCTGCATGTCAGCTCACGGTCCCTCCTTGCAGCCCAACTGAGCCACATGCCGGCTTCCGGCTCTCCCTTTGCAGCCCAGCTGAGCCATGCACCAGCTCCTGGCTCCCCTTTCCCAGACCAACTGAGCCGCATGCCAGTTCCCGGTCCCCCATCCCACTGCAGCACACTGGGACTCTCTGATCCTGGAACATCCGTGGTCATGCTGGACCATGAATGTTGCCAGACCAGAGAACCCTGGATTTTAGAAGTGCAGCCTGTAACATGCCCAAAGCCCTGTAGTAAATCAATGGCAGAGACAAGTTTCTTTGTTGACTCCCAGTCATATTTCCTAACCACTAAACAACACTATCACTTCCATATAAAGACCCATTTTCTTTCTTGAATGAAAAAGCCAAACCTTTGACTTTCACTTGATAATGACACTGACCTTCTTTTTAAAGTGCTTTGAGATCTATTGACGAGAAGCACTATAAAAGATCTAGGTACAATCCATTTGTAAAAATATCATGTTGTGCAGCACATGAAAAGCAATTCACTCTCTTCACTGAAACCTTTTTTACTAAGGCGTCATGGCAGCTGCAACTTACATAAAATGATAGATATGTTTTTTGTGTTTTGATTTCATGATAGTGTAACTCCCAAAATACACTGAGTGTTTTCACTGGATGGTGATATTAACAAGATTCTGAAAAATTAGCTGTAAGAAGAAGGCCATAAAGACATGTGTCTCTAACCACACCAGAGTATTTGAACGTATACAGAAAGAGCTTCTCTTAAAAAACAGCTCCTAAACTATTAGTACCTAGAATCTTCATATTTGCAGGTTGTTATGGGCTATTTTGATGTATTAGCTCTGTAAAGGTACTGCTCACTGCACAAGAAACACACACAACTGCCACACAACAAATAGAGTGAAAAAAAACTACCCACTAATTAAAAAGAAAACAAGGGAAGGGCAGAGCATGGCCCCAAACCATAATACACTGAGTAACCCAGTGACCTCCTGAATGGCCACTTTACTACAAGCATGAGGTTCCATTGGTATTCTGCTACTAAGAAACTGCTACTTATTGCTGCCTTGCTGGGTTTGGAATACTACGAGGGAACCAGTTACTTAGTACAGAATCAGACCCCCTCAGAAAGTTAACAATTCAGAATGTAAGAAGCTCCAAAACCATTCTATTACCAACTGAGACAACATGATGGGAGGGTTGAAGTACAGAACTGGAACTCACCTTTCTTCAGACTCACCCTGGAAGGCTGGAATAAAGCTATACCTTGCCATGTTCATTATTGCTTGTGTTGTGACCAAGGTGTTACATTATAAAGAAAATCATGACTAGCTGCGCTGGCCAGGACACAAGACCATGAGTTGGATCCTAGCTGTGTTAAGGGACAGTCACTTGGATGTCATACTGCAAGGGTAGGAATTCCTTTCAGACCTACCTGGACTGCAAGCCGAGATTTGTAGGAGTCTACTGCCATATACTTTCTACCTGGAGCAAATCAGCCATTTGTGGAAGACAGATCTTAGCCTCCAGTTCTTAGCTGCTCGTTGGCCCAAATGAGCCAGCATGAGGTGTATCATAATTTAATGCAGATATAGGCTGGCACTGAGGAAGGAAAAGTGACTTAGACTAACTACTCTTAGGATAAGGCAGCTTTGCAGGGCTGAGGTTAAAGGCACTTCTGCAAGGTGCAATCCCAGATTGCATCCCCTCACTATATGGTGAGGCACTGCAGGCACCTTACTTCAGTTTCCCTCATGTTTCTCCCAGTAACCCTCTCAGTCTCTAGCACAGCTCCTCTATGCAGGTGACTTCCTCTCACTGCTGAGTCATAAAAATCCACCCCTTTCAACCTGTTAAAGACTAAGTAGAAATAAGAACTTCCCACCCCAAGCACCACCCTTCTTTCAAGCAGGTCTGTAGTTCTTCTCTCATTTTGCTTCCTCGATCACAGTACTTTCTTCCCAAGATCTACTGTCAACCATCCCAAGCTACAATAAGTCCTGACATCCCCTTAGATGCAGGGGTCATTGCCTCATCTCACTAAATGGCATCATAGAAGGAATCCACGCCCACCTTTTCTATGGGCTACCAAGCCTTGGAGTTCCTAAAGAAGCAAGGTTGCCCCCCCACCCACCTCCACCCCAATTCTCCTTCTCAAACCAAGTGCCCTCAAACCTGCTGCACAGAGTGCAGTGTCATTCACATTCGGCTTGGCATGACCGATAGCTGAACCAAATTTGTGTGAGTGACATTGCAACCTGGCAAGTGAGATCACAGCATCCCCTCAGATATCCTCCAAGTGGTTTTCACCATTGGCATCAGTAAAAATTGGAGGATGTAAGCCTCAGTAAATTTCATTGTTACTTAAAGGCAAGTTAGGGTGTGTAAGTAATATAGTCCTTAAAACAGAACTACTCGGTTCTCTGTGTTTTCTGAATAAGAAATGGCAACCATACAATTCAGAGTAATATAAATACTCTCTCTTAACCTAGTTTGGCAATGCTACCAGATTGACCTCTCCTACACACAGTAATTGAGAAAAAAAAAAAACCTTTCCACAGACCAAACAGAAGCATAATCTAGTTTTTAATCAATACTCATATTCCCAATGGCTATGTATTTCAGTTCAGAACATTATAATTAAATATAATGACACACAGCAATTCTTTATGAATGAAACCACAACATACTCTTTGAAGATGTATGTGCAGTACAATATGTTTACTGTTAAGAAAAAATGTCTTGAGAAAAAATGGAATAAAATCACATTGTCTTTTGCAAGCAGATCTAAGTTTCAGGAATCAGATTGGCAATATTTTATCAATTAAATATTTTACTGGGGAATTTCTTTGCAGTTTCAGAATTATGGTAAAACCAGATGAGTGGAATTAATCAGAGACAACTTCATGGCAAACAGTATTATAACATTTCAGCATATAAAGAAATTTAAGAACAGACAAATATGAATTTTTCAAAAACTATGCTACCTTTATGCATACAAGCAGTCTCACTGATGTCTAGGGAGCCTACTGTTATGACTAAGGGGAGCAGGAGTCAACCCTAAACATAAAGGTATTTTGGTCTTATTTACTTTTTTAACATACAGGTCATTCACAGAAGATTAATGTATTATTTCAAACTGGAGCAGCAACATTTACAAGTTAATACAGACTAACCACAGGTAGAATGGCAGACTATAATATTGCAATCAGAACTAGAATTGCTTTTCAAAAATAGTAAGATTCAGGAAATATTTTGCATTTCCAATAACATCACTTCACAGTAACAGATAAAACTACAATTTCTTCTATGAATGGGAAGAAAAAATCCTTATACTCTTATGTTAAAAAGTGAGAGAGAGAAAACTGCACAAAGGTGCTGTGAGGAGAAGGGCATCCTCCTTCTAATCCTCAATGATTAGTAGTGCATCTCCACTGATGCTACTTTGCATAAGAATATCCTTTTGCCCTTGACTTGATCTCAGGCTAAAGTTAATGGGGCAACTACATCCATTGGCTTAAACTGAGTTATACCAAGGATGAATTTTACTCCTTCTGAAGAAAAGCCTCAATGACTATAGAAATAGATGGCTCTCCAATAAATGGCAGCAAAGAAAATTGTAATTGTAGGGAATAAACCCAAATCTTGGCAGAAATCCCTAAATACATTGCTTGGATTATACATAAATGCAAGGTCAAATGCCTATGCTAAATACAAAGAATGAACATGGTTTTCACAATAACCCAGACCTACATAATTTGAAAAGGGAGTTGTATATGTATTATTTTGAGGCAAGTTTGTAGAAATAAGAAAACAAATTGTGTTCTTTACTTTATTATTTAATATTGTGTTATTATTGACATGTAATTGATGCCTATCTACTACTTGCAATTGTCATACTGCAGTTTAGGATTTAGAGCAGAAGATGGAAAGATCAGAAGGTGATATTTTCTTCTCAAGAGCATTTTTGGCTATAGTTTGCATGAGGACACAATGCAAAATAAATGCACAAAATAAATCCTGCAAAATCCATATTCACAAGGGTTTGCAGAGTTTGGCCTTAAAGGGAAATGTCTTGCGTGTTCCACATAGGGCAAATTAGGCTATATTAATAGCAATACAATAGCTCTTCATTTATAGAACTTACATAAGGACCAGTTTATACAAACATATGATGAACAGACTATACTGGAGCTCTCTGAGAAGATTTGGAAAGTTAAATGCACAGAAGCCATACTTTACCATAATGATGCAAATGACATTCTTAGCAAGAACACGCTTATGTCAAACAATAGTAATACATCAGAAGAACAGTACATTAGTATTTCTTTTGATATATAATTGGATATATAAGGCATACAAGCTATGATCACTTTAAAGAATTAGTTCATTCTTTAGGATAGACCGAGGAATAAGGTCAGATCTATGGAACAGGGGAACTATATCAATGACCCTGGAAAGCAGTAACTCTGAAAAGATTTTTGCAGTCATAATGGAAAAGGAGCTCAACATAATGGAAAAGGGAGGCTCTTTTACCTATGCGTATAGCATTGGTGCGACTAGTGTTGGCATAATGCTTACAGTTCTGGTATCTACATTTTAAAAGGATATTGAAAAACTGGAGACAGTACCAAAAAAGAGCCACACAAGTGTTGCAGTGTAGGGAAAATGTCTGCCACTGTGAGACTTGAAGAGCTCAATCTGTTTAGCTTGTCAAAAAGACAGAGTGGGAGATGTACCGTGATTACAGTGAATAAGTACCTTAAAATGGAGAAAATACTAGGTATTGAAAGTGGCTAGAAGCTGAAAACAGACAAATTCAAATTAAAAATAATGCACAAAATTTTAACAGTGAGAGGGTATGTCTACACTACAGCGTTGTTTCAAAATATCTTATTTCGAAATAGTTAATTCAAAATAAGATATTTCGAAATAACGCATCTACACACAAAATGCATTTCGAAATAGCGTTTTGCTATTTCAAAATAGCGCGTCCACACTGTTTGGACACTGAATAGCATTTAAGGCCAGCTGAAACTGGTGCCAGCAGGGCATCAGGTCAGTAGTTACTTTGTGTGGCTGCTGCCTGAGGCTATCTGAGACTTGTGCTTAAAGGGACCCCCCTGGACAGCCGGTTCTCAGCTTTCCCTGCTTGCTTGTCTACCTCACTGAGGGACAGCAAAGCATTTTTCTCTCTGCCTGTTTTGGTTGCCCTGACTCGGGACACCACAGCACTCGGCACCATGGAGCTAGAGCTATCCCTGGGCACTCTGGTGCTCATTTTGGATGTCTTGCTGCAAGCCTGGTAATAATTGCTGGAGGCTGCCTCACAGCATCTGCTGCAGCCCGATCCCCAGGCCCTCTTCCAGACCCTCCTGGGGGATGAGGAAGAGCAGCAGCAGTGCCTGGATGCCAGCGTGCCCCGCCGCATCTAGCGTCTGGACACCAGCAGCGACTGGTGGGACCACATTGTCCTGGAGCACTGGGGAGACTAACAATGGACCCAGAACTTCAGGATGAAGGAGGACACCTTCCTTGAGCTCTGTGAGTGGCTCGCCCCTGCTCTGCAGCGACAGGACATGCACATGAGGCCCGCCATTTCCCTCCAGAAATGTGTGGCCATCGCCCTATGGAAGCTCTCCATGCCAGATAGCTACCGATCCATGGGGAACCAGTTCAGCGTGGGGAGATCCTCCGTCAGAGCAGTGCTCATGCAGGTATGGCAGTCTCCAGCCACTGTGCCTTGGGGGGGGGGGAAGGGGAGAAGGGGATGGGCTGCCCCAGGGAAAAGGGGGGGAGGTGGTGCAAGTCCCCTTCCCAGGAGGATTTGTTCTGTCCCAGCCGCACTACAGACTGCCCGCAGTGGCCAGGATTGCAGGGGGGGTCGCTCCTGGGGAGGGGGCACGGGCAGTGGCGGGGAAGGAGCACTGTCAGCCACCTTGGCACCCCAGTGACTCTCGGTTTTGTGTGTCCCTCTGCAGGTGGTCAAGGCCATCAATAGAGTGCTGCTCCACAGAGTCATCTGCCTCACTAATGTGGACGCAGTCATTAAAGGCTTTGGCACCCTGGGCTTCCCCAACTGGGGGCAATCGACGGGACGCGCATCCTCATTCGTGCCCCAGACCACCAGGCCTCTCTGTAGGTAAACCAGAAGGGATACTTCTCAGTCATCCTGCAGGCTGTGTCTGACCACCGGGGCTGCTTCCTGGACATTAATGTGGGTTGATCCAGCAAAGCATATGACACGTGGGTATACCGCAACTCCTCCGTGTGCCAGAGGCTGCACACTGGGACTTTCTTCCCTGACCGCCACATCAGGGTCAGGGACGTGGACATGCCTGTGCACCTGGTGGGGGATGCGGCCTACCCACTACAGCCTTGGCTCATGAAGCTGTACATGGGACACCTCAACCCCTCCCGACAGGCCTTTAATGCCAGGCTTAGCAGGGCCCGCATCGTAGTGGAGGGTGCCTTCGGCCGGGTGAAGGCCCAATTTAGCTGCCTCCTCACCTGCCTGGACCTCTCCAAGAGGAATATTCCGCACGTGGTGGCGGCATGCTGTGTGCTGCACAATTTGTGCAAAAGGAAAGGGGAGGCTTTCCTGCCAGCCTGGATGGCAGAGGCTGACCACTTGGCTGGCCTGTACACGCAGCCCCGCACAGCTGCCAGCTGGGAGGCCCAGCAGGGGGCTGTCGGTATCCAGGAGGCCCTGCGGGAGAGCTTCCAGATGGAGGAGGAGTGAAGTCTCCCTGGCGTGCCCCACTGGGGCCTTGTGCCTTATTCCACCCTCACATCCTTCCACTTTCCCCTCCCTAACCCCCCCTTCCTGATGTAAAATAAACACACGTGTGTTGCTAAAAACAAACTCTCTTTACTGAACATAATTGGGGTGGGGAGGAATGTGGGCAGGAGAGGGGAGGCAAGAGGGTGGGAGAGGGGAGGGGTAAACCTGGGAGGAAGGAGCTGGAAGGGGGAGGCAAGGCAAGGAAGGGAGAAGAAACTGAGGGTTGGGGGTCTTGCTGGTCCACCTGTCTCCCAGCACTGTGGGTGCGGGGGCCTTGGCGTCCCCAGAGGGGAATGGGGGGGCAGAGGGGGAGGAAGAGTCAGGAGGGAGAGCAGGAGTGGGAGGAGGAGCGATGGATGGGGCGGCAGCAAGGGCTGGAGTGGCAGGAGGCACCAATCTCTGCACCAGGGTCTGCAGGTGGTAACAGATGGCATAGCCCTGGGCAAGCAGCTCTTGCCAGCTCTCCCGCCACCACTGCAGGTCTTCATGCACCCAGTGCTCCAGGATGCAGACCTGCCTTCGCAGGAGCCCCAGGTGCTGCCGCTGGTACTCCTGGTTCCGGGTGCGCCTGCTGGCCCGGGTGCGGGAGGCTGTCCTGGGTGGGGTGGTGCGCCCTGCACTTGCAGCTGCTATGGCTGTGGAGAAACAAGAGAAGTAGTCAGTTCTCCCTGGGGACACAGTGGGTGAAGCCCAGTCCCCCTCTGCAAGGCGAGAACGGCAGGTCTCCGCACCATCAGAGCCGATGTGCTTGCACACAGGCCATGTTTGCAGTGTCCTGCTATCCCCGGGAGTGTGAGCTGGCCCAGGACTGCACCCATGCCCCTGTGATGTAGTGTGGGGATGGCGGGGGAGGGGAGATGTACCCTGCCTCTGCATAGAGGGGGCTTGTGGAGGGAGGGCATGCAGTGTCCCTCCCCAGGGTCAGGAGCATGTCATGTGCCTTCATACATACATGTATCTGGGTAACAGGCCAGGGCCCCTGTGGCAGCCAGCCGGGCCCACATGCCCAGGGTGGCACGGCACATTCACAGGTTGCTGCGTGCTCTGTGGTCAGCAAGGCCCTCATGCGCAGTCCCTGATCTCCCTCTCCCCCTCCCCGTCCCCCTCCCCAGCCCTGCATAAGGGGACAGTGATGCCACTCACATGTGGAGGCCTCCCTGGCTTCGGATGACACTGGGGACATGGCCGCTGTGATGCCTCGGGGGTCCTGGGTGAATGCCATGCTCCCTCTGGGCTCCTGCAACTCCTGGCCGTCCTCCTCCTCCTCCTCCTCCTCCGTGCCCTGCTCAGGGCCCTCTGCCCCAGGGTCGATGACCACCTGGGGGGCATGGACCGTCAGACCCCCCAGGATGTGGTCCAGGGCATCATAATAGGGGCAGGGGTCTGGGTCAGCCCCTGGTTGGGAGCTGCCCCCTGTGGCCCTGGCATAGGCCTGCCGCAGCTCTTTGATTTTCATGCTCACCTGCTCCTGGGTGCGCATGTGGCCTTTGGTGTCCAGGCTGGCAGCAATCCGCCTGTAGACAGCTGCGTTCCTGCATCTAGTGCAGAGATCATGGATATTGGAGGCCTCCCAAAACCTCAATCAGGTCCGTGATCTCCGCACTAGACCAGGAAGGCGCCCACCTTTTGCAGCCCTTGGTAGGCTCCTGGGAGCTGCCAGCCTGCTCCTGGGGAGCGGTGGAGGTCTGGGTGCCAGTGGGTTGCTGGCTCATGCTGGGCCAGGGGCAGCAACTGCTGGCTCTGTGCTGGCAGGCTTGCAGCTGGCACAGGCACTGTGGCCAGAGTCTACCCCTTTAAGGGCTCTGGGGCTGGGGGTGGGGGGGAGCAGAAGCGATTTCCTGGTTTGGCCCAGAGTGACCACCAGGGCACCCTGGGAAGGGCTGGAGGCACCCTATTTCGAAATAAGCATCTACACAGAGTTTATTTTGATTTAGCTATTTCGAATTTGACATTATTCCTGTGTAGACTCTAGTAAAGTTATTTTGAAATAACGGCTGTTATTTTGAAATAACTTTGCTGTGTAGACATACCCAGATTATCCACTGAAACAGGCAACCAAGAAAGTGGTAGATTCCCCATCTCTTGCTGTCCTCACCTCAAGACTGGATGTCTTTCTGGAAAAGATGCTTTAGCCCAAAAAATGTTACTAGCTTCAGTACAGAAGGTAATTGGGTGATATTTAGGCTATGTCTACTCTGCAGTGCTATTTCAGGATGCCGGAGTATCCCGAAATAGCTATCCTGTGTCTTCACAGCATGCCCATTATTTCAAAATATAAAAAGGCTCGCTAGTCTGACATTCCTGTAAACCTCATTCCACGAGGAGTAAGGGACGTTTCGGAATAGTGATTTATTTCGAAATTTGACACTGTGTAGACAATGCCAAAGTACGAAATACGCTATTTTGAATTAAGATCAAAATAAGATATGCAATTTGCATAGCTCAAATTGTATATCTTATTTCAAGCTACAGTGCAGTAGAGCTGCACCCTCAATGGCCTGTAAGATACACTATGTCAGACTAAATGATCTAATAATCCTTTCTAATGATCTCTAATCTGTTAGTCTAAGAATCTATGTTATGGATATTTGATCTAATCTGTGTTCTCTAGGATTGTTTTTTCAGAGAGTTCGCTCTCTCATTGGAACCCCTGAAGGAACTGCTGCAGTTTAAGTGAGGGACAGAAGCTTTTTTCTACTATAAAAAGCAAACACAACTAGCCCATTTTTATTTGTCCATATCTTCTTGTAAACTGAAGACTGCAAATACACAATTGTAATAGTAGCTTTGCTTGTTACTGAGCAATCTGAATCTGAAACTTCCCTGATGTCAGAAAATATGCTTACAGCATGATCAGAGTTCTGTCATTGTTGTCTGTCTTCTTGTTCCACAAACAGTAATAAATATATATTCATGCCCTAGTTTGTATGGGTAATCAGCAGGGTTTGAATCTAGGACACGCAATCCTACATCACAGACCTTCATCAGGTGAATTAAAGGAGTAACTCAGTGACAGTAGTATACTGTTTCTTTTCTAGTGAATCAGCTGCTAGAGAAAGATACTACATGTGGTTTCAATAGGTGATGTTCATCTAATTCTATGCACAATTATCTGCACTTGAACTCTGGACCACCTTTGTTCACTCTTCTAGTAGCTAGACCACATTGCCTCCTCTAGTTAATGCTCTAGAGAAGATAGAATTTTCACTGAACCGTGAACCCTACTTGGCACAAGAAACATCCCTGGATGTTCCACAAAATGTGTCACAAAATGAACTCCCGTTGTCTGCTCAGATCATGTCAATATAATTCCCTCCTTATGGCTGTGATTTATAGGTTCTCTTTTTTAGCCTTGTTTCTAGAAAGGAGGCTCCTTTTTTTCCTGTATTTCGTATGTTTAAGCTATTATTCAGGTATTTTTGTCTTTGATGCTAGGAAATTTTCTATGCTGGGGGTGAAGGAAGGGGCAGGTACAACTTCTTTACAGTTTGTCATATTTTTAACCTATATGAGGGCCAGATCCTGCATTCCTTGTGGAACAACATATTTTCTATTTATTTATATTAGAGCTGTCAACTGACCTGCATTGAGGCCTGAGATTAGCGCAGGACAGGATTAACATGTTAATTATTTTAATGTGTTAATTGCAGGTGTTAATACTGCGCTGGCCCCCTTGAAGTGCCACTCCTGCACTTCAAAGGGGCAGCACAAGCAGAGCAGGGGATCAGCTGGAGTCCTCAGCTAATCTCAGGCTCCTAATGCGCTGCCCCTTTAAAGTGCCAAAATGGCACTTCAAAGGGGCTTCGCTCCCACACTTCAAAGGGGCTTTGCAATAGCAGAGCTGGGGATCAGCTGGAGTCCCCAGCTCCTAATGCGCTGCCCCTTGGAAATGCCACCACGGCGCTTCCACAAGGGGCAGCACTACATGGAGCCCTGGGTCAGTTGGGGAGTCCAACTGATGCCAGGCTCCATGCAGCACTGCCCTGTTGAAATGCCACCGCAGCATTTCCAAGGAGAGGTGCACGCGATTAATTGCGATTAAATTTTTAATTGCGTGATTAATCGTCATTACATTTTTTAATTGCTTTACAGCCCTAATTTATATGAGAGTTTCTAAATCAATCACAAGTATAGGTTGAGGCCATTGTTAGTAATTGTCTTAATAAAATTGTGCATTTCATTTGGAGGCATAAACAGCGGACCAGAATTAAATGTGGCTGATGAGATTACTTGCTGAAAGAGTGTTTGTTCTAGCATGCATAGACTGAAACATTGAGTAAAGTAATAGGTCTATCTAATACTGACTTTTCCTCTATATTCTTTGAGACTTTCTGATTTCATCTGCATTTGTGTTGTGCAGAAGTTACTCCAATGAAAACAGTGTACATAAGCCTTGTTATTTAAAAATTAACTTGAGAGCTGATCTTTGGTGACGGACACTATTTTTAATACTATTGCCATGTTTCCTGCCCTAAGAGTAGGCCAGACATACTCATGATGCAAAGCAACAGGCAGATCCAGCCTCTTAAAGGGCATGTCTACACAGCAATGTTATTTCAGAATAACTGACATTATTTTGAAATAACAAAATGTGCATCTTTCATTATTTTGAAATAACAAAATGTGCATTATTTCAAATAATGGCGTGCTGGAAGACTTCTTACTCCAACTCCTGTAACCCTATTGCATGAGGAGTAAGGGAAGTTGAAGGAAGAGTGTTCTTCCTTCAACTTCCTGCTGTGTAGACAGCGCCAAAAGCCGAAATAAGCTATTTCAACTTCAGCTGCGCAATTGACATAGATCAAGTTGCGTATCTTAATTTGACCTTCGCTCTGTTGTGTAGACATACCCAATGTTCCCCAATGCCTGGGAAAATCCCTAGCTGGTGTATGGCTGTGATAGCTCTGTGCTGCTTAGACCTAATCTGAACAATCAGATGGCACAAGTGATGGATGAGCTGTATATACTATGGATACTATGGTTGCTAATGCAGGTAAATCTGAATGAATGACAGTAATGGGTGGAGAAAATTATGACAATGTCCCATTGCCAAAGGGCCTAAAAGTTTTTCAACAATTTTAAGTTTAGTAGTGTTAGGTTTCCAGTATTACTGATATAGTATGGTGCCATATTACCACTTTGGACATATTTGCCTCTGGCATATCTAGCAATCATTTTAAGGCCAGACAGTGCCATTATGGTCATTTAGTCTTTCTGCACAACCATAGACTCCACCAATTCATCTAAATATCCCTACATCAAATCCAATAAATTCTAGACACCATCTTTTCAAAAGCCATCCAATCTTGATTTTAAAATGAGGATCCATGACATCCTTTTACATCTTGTTCCACCGGTTAATTACCCTCACTCAACAAATTGCACCTTCAGTTTCTCCAGGTTCGATATCCAGGCATTGACTCTTGTTATATCTTTGATAGGTAGGAGTTCTTTATGATCTTTTCCCCCTGTAGGCGTATATTTATTTTAACAGGCAGTTTTATTTACACCCACACAAGCAGTGTTTTGCTCCACTTATTATAATAAAAAGAATAGATTAACGGCATTGCTGAGTTACGCTTCAAAAATACATACTTTGCCAACATCCTGAAGAACAATCGTTTGGCTACAGTATAGGACTCTATTATTCAGTCTGGAGTTATAATCAGTGGCAATTTTAAAAAGGATCAGAGGGTGGGTGGGAGGAGAATAAAATCAGTTTAATGTTAAACATTCAGGTCCTGAATTTCTGGAAAATAAAGGCATATTATTATTTCTTGGGGTTGTAAGCATAGAAGGTGGCAGTGATATTGAGCCAGCAGGAGATTCAAGGCTGCATATTATTTCATCTACCATAAAGGTTATGACACACCAGCTAGAATCAACATAGAGTCAAACTGCAAATTTGATTACAGAGCTGAAAATAATTAAGCAATAATGATGGAGACAAAGGGCATTTCCTGGGGCTTAATGACCAGCTGGGAGGAGCTGAGGTCATTCATGCTATTATCAGCTAAGCATCAGAAAGAAATATGCTACTTTGTTTTCCCTGTCCATTGCATGGACCATATTCCATACCATTCTGCGTAGTCAGATTTCCTGTTATCAGTGGATGCACTCTGGTGCATTGCAGGCCCCAGATTGTGGTGAGGCCACTGCAGCCCAGACAATAAAAAAAGATTTTCTTGCCAAAGTTGCTACTGAACTGAAGTGTATAGGTTAGATCAGTTAACCCTACAAAACCTTCCTGGGAAGTTCCGCTGCACAGCATGGGAGATTTACAGGAAACTGCTGCACCTCAAGGATGTGGGATGTTGTACAAAGTGAATCAGCCCTTTCAGAGAGAGAAAAATCAGGTAAGAGACAAAGTGAGTCATTCTCTTCATCTGGAAGGAAGTTCCCAGCAGCAACTCCCTTGCATGGCTCCTGATCACTTCTTTTATCAAGACCTGCCATAAGGAGACCAGTTGTGAGTGTTTTCCTCACCCCCATCTCAGTTGAATTTCTAATGAATGTAGTTGTGCAACTGAAGGTCAGCACTGTTAGCCCTATGTAGAAAGGAATGGATACCAAGAAAGCCTGAAACCCTGGGTTTGGAGGACCCCACTCCAGAAGGTTCCCTCAACTCCACCAAACACTAATCTACTGTTTTGGAGAGAGGGTATCACTGAAAGGTGATAGATTTTCCATCCAACCGCCAGACCTTATCAGCGCCAAGAGGGAGCCAAATTTTCACTTACTCTAAGGCAGTGGTCACCAACCAGTAGATCGGGATCTACTGGTAGATCATGGAACCTTTGACAGGTGATCCTGAGAGGTTTGGCTGGGAGGCTCTCAAGTGCCGGCACTTCATCTGCCTCTCTCAGCACAGCCATGTTGCTCCTGCCCTCTGCCTTGGAGGTGCCCCTCACCCCTGGGAACCTCCTGCTTGCTGTGCAGGGCACAGAAAGAAGAGGAAGGGGGGGTGCTCATGTCAGGGTTGCCCTCCCTCCACCTTGTACCTCATCTCCACAGAGCAGAGGGGGGCAGTGATGGAGAGAGTTTGCTGGCTGCTTTTGAGAGTGGTGCAGGGCCAGGGTAGGGGTGAGCTTGCCTTAGTCCTCTGCACCCCCACCCAGAAGCCCAGCTGGAGCCCACATTCTGAACCCCAGCCCCAGTTCTGAACCTCTCCTGCACCCCAAACCCTTGCCCCCAGCCTGATAAAAATGAGTGAGAATGGGGGAGGGAGGATGGAGTGAGCAGGGGCAGGGCCTCGGAGAAGGGGCGGGAAGGAGGCAGGGCAAGGGTGTTTGGGTTTGAGGTCGATCCTGGATTGCACTTAAATTTAAAAAGTGACCTTATGCTTAAAAAGGTTGAAGACCACTGGTCTAAGGCTATATCTACACTACTGCAGTAGTCAGCCTATGCTACACAACTCCAGTATGTGAATAATGTAGCTGGAGTCAACATCCCTTAGGTTGAGCTACCGCAGGGTTTATACCGTGGGGGGGTTGATGGGAGAGTTTTGATTTCTCTTACTCTTCTCAAGAAGAGAGGGATTGACTGCAGAGCAATTTGCAGTTGATTTGGTGGGTCTTAACTAGACCCACTAAATCAACCGCCAGTGGATAGATTGTGAAGCATGGGCACCAGCTCTCAGCTTGCCCTCACCCCTCTGATGCAGAGGCAACAAGAGGGGGGTGTTGGTGCGAGTAGTTGATAAGATTAACCAATAAGCCCAGGTTTATCAGTTAAACATGTAGTCAACTACATGTTCACATCCCAAGTCCCTACTAGCACTGAGCTGTCCGTAGTGCTGCAGTTCCCTTTGTCCAGCTAAGAGGGCCATCTGCAGTCCTTCGTCTCCAGCAAGGAACTGCCTGTGTCTACCTCTGCAACTCCTTTCTATAGGTCCCTCCTGTGCCCTGATTGGCTGCTTCTTCTGCAGTCACTCTAACCTGCTTGGAGACGTCTCCACTGCACTTTTCCTAGGAATAGTGTGGCAGGACCCTAAGTCTCCAATAGGGGCCTCTGGGCCTAGTCCATCCCATCACACTGCCATACAATGAGGCAGATAACTCTCTGTGCAGCCCCCATTACACACCACTACACTGGAACATAAGGCCTTAGCACAAACCTTGGGCACCAAGGGGGATTTCACCCAATATTACACACACACTACTACTTACAAGCAACATTAAGATTGCAAAGTCAAGCTCTCAAAACTTTGGGAATATATCTATACTGCACATTGTTGCACAAGAAGATATGCAAATGAGGCACGGGGACAAGTATCGCCATGCCTCATTTGCATACCTAATGAGCAGCCATTTTTGCAGAAGGGGGTTTTGCTCACGAAGTAGCAGTCTATACTGCTCCTTGTGCAAAAAATCCCTCTTGCACAGGAGCCATTCTGCCACTTATTTTCAGGAAGAACAGCTCCTGCACAAGAGGGGTTTTTTAATGCAAGAAGGAGAAGTGTAGACAGCTCCTTCTTACACAAAAACCCCTTCCACAAAAAGGGCGGCTCATTAGGTATGCAAATGAGGCATGGTGATGGTCATCCCCGCACCTCTTTTGCATATCTTCTTGTGCAACAATGCGCAGTTAAGACGTAGCCTTGATGAGATAAAGCAGTTTGTGCATACCTGATTCAGTCCTCTTTTGTGAATGCATTATGACACGGTCTTTAATGATATAATCACATACTATTTTTCTACTGGAACCTCTGCCTCATTCAGTGTGCATAATGGGCATGCTCTAGAGATGAATTGGGGCCTTTCGCATTGTCAGAGCTGTGCGGTTCAGCCTCCATCTAAATGAGGCCCAGCATTTTCCCATTTGCTTTGCGGTTGTGTCTTGTTAAAACAAGAGCAGTCACTAGATCACAAGCCAGTACAGACTTTTCTCCAGAGGGAAGAGTTAGTTAGTAAATTATAAACTAAACCTACTTCCCTAAGAAAGCAAACCAAATATTTTAAGAAAAATACTGGGACTGGTTTTCTGCTTGACTTCAGATGCACTATGGCTCCACGTCAATACTGATTCTGTGGGACTGTGGTTGATTTGCAAGATGGTAGTGAGCTGATTGTGTGATGGGATGAATTCTAGATGTGGAATTTGTGGGGAAGAAGAAAGTTCAGTAATGTGGATCTTTGTTTGCTTGGAAGCCATTTCAAAATTATTTCCCTCCTCTTTGGGAAATGTCACAGGGTCGTTCCCCCCCCCCCCCCCCATTTTTCACTATTTCACAGATTCAGGCCTGGTCTATACTTAAAATGTTACTATGGCAGTTAGAGATAGTGACTTTTAGTCGACATAATTATTTGGGGGGGGGGAAAAAACATATTACATTGTGTGGCAGACAGCTGGCTAAGCCAGAGCTCTGCCACTACAGCCTGGCTGAAAAGGCCAATTGCAGACAGCTGAGCAAGCCCAGACCTGACAGGCTAATGGAAGCAGCTGTGGGCCTCATTAGGCAGAGGGCTATATGAGGCAGCCAGAGGGGAAGTGAAAAGGGAGGAGCAACGAGCCAGGGTATGGCTGAGCGTGCTTCCCCAGATAGAAGGAGAGGCTGGCTGAGTTTGCTGTAATCCAAAACTCTGTAAATAGAAGGTGGTGAGAAACTTACAGTAAAAAGGGTCTGCACCAGAAAGGGTTTCTGGCTGGTTTGTGGACAAAAAAGGTGCCCGAGGGTGAGGGGCTTGAGCGAGGACCTTGGTACAATTGGTACTTTCCAGTTATAACAGCACAAGTCACTTTGCTTAAGTGGAATAAACTAACTGGTAGAGCAGCTTCTCTACTTGGGGTAGTGGGGATTGGGCAATAGAGTTAAAGCAGCAAAACTTAAGTGTAGACATGGCTTCCATGAAAGTTAAAAAAGCATGTGTGGGGTTAGGAGTAGGATGGTGGGGGAAATTGAAAGGAAGAGAACTACTAGTGAAGATGAAATGGTTAATGGGATGGGCACCTGAAAAAGGAACTCATAAATTAGATGTAGCTTGTGGCATGGATATATATTTTGGCCAGAGCCATGAAATGTAATGAAAATCATGTGCTTAAGATGTGCAATTTATTTGCTATCCAGACAGGTTTTTTTCTCCCAGTTTTTAATATGCTTTGAAATATTCTGGCCTGGAGATTTGTGAATTAAAGGGTGAAATTAAATAGCATTAATAAAAAAGAAACAGTCTACCCCTGCTCTGGTTAAGGTCAGTGACAAAACTCCCACCAACTGCAAGTGGAACTGGCCTGCACCCATGATCCTTTTGTATAGGCTGTAATGTGAAATCACACTTAAGCTATTCCACAGACTTAATGAGCCGAAGTCATCTATGGTGTAGCTCTGCTGGAGTCAATGAGTCACAGAAGGGATGGATTTGGCGCATTCTCTGGAAAACAAAACTGTTAGGGCAGGCTGACCGTATATGCAACAAGAATGTAAATAACGTGATTTTTAAAAAATTACTAAATGCCTTAATCTTATTCCTAGTACCAAGGGATTTTTTAAGCAAAGTTCAGACTCTCTACATTGAACAGTTACATGCCAGAATATGTATTTTGATATCTCTTTAGTAAAACAACAATGGAATTTGTTCATCCATCTGAATCTAAAAAGGGTTTTGAAAGCTTGTTGTACAAATGATGTAGCAGGTATCTCTTTGCCTAAGACTGAAATGCAGCCCTGAGGCAAAACATGGCTGCTATTAACAGCACACTGCGATACTAGACAAGGGCTTGGAGCACAAAATAAAGAATAATGCCATATTAATTTGAAACTGCTGGGGTAGTATAAGCAGGCAGAATACACAAATTGCCCACAGTGGAATTTAGCCAGAAGAGAGGTTAATACCCATAACTCTTGTCAAAAGCATCATGGGATTATAGTGAATCGTCAGTTTCATGCCTCATCCATAAAAGCTATTCCAACCACACAGAGCTTTTTTAATACCACATGGGGAACTTGGC
This sequence comes from Rafetus swinhoei, assembly GCA_019425775.1. Lineage (NCBI taxonomy): Eukaryota > Metazoa > Chordata > Testudines > Trionychidae > Rafetus > Rafetus swinhoei. The sequence goes on along the minus strand of CM033437.1, from coordinate 178,183,453 downwards.
TCAATAGCAGTACAGAGAGAAGACTGACAGGACTTAAATGGATCACTGTAACCACTCCTTGTACTACTTAGATTTTCCTTAGGAGTCTTCCATCCCAGTGTTGCTACCCCAGCCTCACTTAGCCTATCAGCTCTCACAAGCTGACATCTTGAGGTGGTTTTGCTGCAGTTCATGCAAAATACAGAGGCTAATGAAACAAACATCCTTTTTCTCTCTCATCCCTGGCTCCCATTTCCTGGTGGTGAATTTGCCAATATTGAGGGCTTCACTGGGATTTACTTGGTACACAGGCTGTATTCTGGTCCTTTACCTAGGGGGAAGTTTACCTTCAGAAAAAGAATCTGTCATCCATCAGTGGTGGCAACATATTGACAAAAGGTGTAGTGCAGAACTGATCATTTCCCCTCACCATGTGGTTAACTATACACAAGTGAACACAGCTGGATACTGTATGCAATGTATGCAAGTCCACAGGAACCCTTAACAACTAATATTCACTAAAAGAATGATCAATGTTTCATACACTAACTCTCATCTCTCCAGTCAAATTTACTGACAGGCTTTTCTCCATTTAATACAACCATTTTGAATCACCATTCCCAAGCAATCCAAATGGAATGAAGTTTTGAGCCTACATTTTAGCAGGAGTCTGCTGGATGACCCGTCCAAGTTTCCTTTCTGCGTTTGTATTTTCCAGGCACAAATGAATATGTGGTATTCTATATTGTGTTGTTCTGTTCAGACTGGGGTTGGCATGAACTATTTTAAATAGTTTAATTGTAACTGCTTCTGTAGAGAGAAGAGGCTGAAATGCCAAATTCTAAACAGTTTCCCGATGAGGAGCACTACATGATTTCTGGATGTGTAGTGTACAACATTCCTACAAGTTCCAGTTCCTCCCCTCCAAGCACACCTGGGCAAACAGCATCCTCTCCTCCTGTCAGCCAGTTAGTCCATAACAGGGGCTACCTAGCCACTAAGCAGTCTGCTAAGGTAGTCTGCATGCCATACCAACAACTGCAAGAAAGGGAAGATTTGCCTAAGAACCACGTGACAGTTTGAAATGTCCTTGTGCCTGTCAGGCTGCAGTGGAGAAAATGTCGCCTCACAGACAAAAGGAAAGAAAAATGCCACCCAAGCAGGTGAAAGTAAAAGCTTTACAATTCATGTCTTCCAGGTATAGGATGAAGAGTTATGCACTTCTCTTCAGGCATTTCCCCCCCGACTTGTTTATGCACTTCTAGCTGACCTGATTATGTCAATATCCTCTGATATTCTTTACAATAATTTCAGTTCATTGCAGTGACACTCCTGATGAGGGCAACGTTGAACTTAACAGGAGGGTTGCTCAGATTCCTGGATGAGGTTTCTGTTACTGTGCCACTGTGAATTTTATGGATCAGGATTTGCTACCCTAGAAGGAAAAAAATGCCAATGCACTCAGGATCTGGAAACATACTATGCTGTGCCCATGAACAGGAGGAAGAAAAGGCAGGCTCAACATGGTATTAACAAATCATTCACCCAAAGGCTTCTTTGCATTCTTATTTCCTTCTCCCTCCTTAGGAGAAAGTTTACATTAAATATATGAGTGATAGAAACTGAATGTGTGTTTCTTATTCTTATTTTTATGCAACAACACAATTGTAAATTACAACATCGTGAAATATATAATTGTTATGTCTATCAATTAAGAAGCACTTTTCTAAAGACTTATATATGATTAATTAGTACTTAGAATGAGTTTCTTCTATAGATTGTAAAATGCTTTACTAAAGAAGATAACCCCCAAATTTCATAAAAGAGAAGCTGAGATTCATCACATCTAGGACACAACTGACAATGGAATCCAGTTTCTTTATTCTTAATATTGGACCACACTCTCTCCTCTGATTTTCAAACATTCACATCAATTTACTTAAATTCACAGAAATTATAAAATGTATTTCTCCCTTAAATTTTCCCGTTTGCTTATTTTCTTTAAGGCATACATTATTCTGGGCAACTATTTATTTAAATAACATAGTTTAAATGCAGTGCAATCCTTTATAAAGAGGTAACTATATAGAGAGATTTTATAAATTAATTGTAGTAAGTCTACAACAGGGGCAAGTTTAAATCTGCCTTTTGAAGAGAGTGTCTTGAGAGTACAAAGAAAACTAGAAAATTAAGACTAATATTTTGTCAGAGTTAACCTTTGTGGAATTTGAAAAGATGCTGAGGACACTCAGAGCCTGTTAAGTGCCACTGGAACACAGGTATGCAGCAGCTCTGACAACCATCGGGCCAGCAACAAAAAACTATGGTTGAGCTTTTTAAAGCAGTACAAATCCTTGCAAAACATCAACATACTCCAGACATAGCGGGTGTCTAAAAAACTTGCCATTTACTGCCATAACTCATTAAATATCAGTTGTAAACTCTCCATACTAAGTTTGGGAGTATGTCCTTTAGCACTGTATTTCTCCAAGCTAACAAAGAAAGATGCATATTGGAAGCTTTTTCAGGTGCTCTACACTGCACCCGGAGCTTGAAATAAGCTACACAATTTGAGCTATGCAAATTGCGTAGCTTATTTCAAGTTAATTTCAAAATAGCTTATTTCAAAATTTGGCGCTGTCTACACAGCACTTATTTTGAAATAAATTGCTATTCTGAAACATCCCTTACTCCTCATGGAATGAGGTTTACAGGGACATTGGAACAGTGAGGCATGCTCAAAAGGCGCAGAATAGCTATTTTGGGATACCTCTGGTATCCCAAAATAATGATGCAGTGTAGACGTAGCCATTATAAGAGTAATATACAAGATCCTGTTTCTATTCTGAAAAAGAAAAATTGCAGTCTCCCTCATAGCGTCTAGATTGAGGTATGTCAGAGGAAAAGAATGTCTTTGGATGAAAGATGTTGTGCACTTTTCTGTATTTCAAGCAGCAAATACCACATTGGCCTGAATGACTAAGGAAACAAAAGCTATTTTGTAAAAAAGAATCCTAATATAGGCCTATTTCATCTCATTCAGAACTTCCATTTAGTAATTTCTTAATTTATAGCCAAGATACTTAAAAAAAAACTATTCAGAGCACACAGGCTCCAATTAATGTATTTTTAAAAAGAAGATAAACTATGTTCTTTCAGCTTCATGTGTTTTAGCAAGAATCATGAGGAGTAACATTTTCTTTAGCTATATTTTATTAGTGATGATGCATGAGGCAAGAGCACAGTTTGATCTTCATATTCTGTAAAAAGTCCCATTGCTGGGAGTAAGAAATACCTTACTTAGACCAATAAGGAAAGAAATAGTGACCTTCGAGTGAGAAATACTGTATTTCTATGCCTCACCAATTTCTCACATTTATACAGTAGTGTAATTTATCCAGCAGAGAGTAAGATATGTTATACATTACTGACAAGAAAATGCCACTTCCTGTGAGGGGTCAAGGAAAGAGGGTTGTCTCAAGCCATAGCCTATATAATATATTATTAGTACATTATCACAGGAGCACTCATAATGTACTCTGTACTGCTCAGCTAGAAAAAACAATGCAATCCTGCCCCAACACTATATACCTATGTCACAAGGTTGTGAGGAGCAACTAGTGCTGGTAAAGCATTCTCCGAGTGCAGGGGGCTGCAGACAGGGGAGTTTAAGAGGGAGAGCAAGAGATCCCGCTGCTGAACAGGCTACCAGGTGAGAATACTAGCTTTTGGTGTGAGTGAGTTTGCTCAACTGTTTGAATTTTGATTCTGATTTCAGGTGACTTCAGTTTCAGTGGCAATTGGGACTGAGTGCCTGACCTTTGTTCCCTTGATTGCCTTTGATCCGCCTTCTCCTGTGTGACTCACGAGGGGGCAGGCCTGACCTACGCGAGCAGGCTTTAAAAGCCAGAGGCAGCGCGACCAGGGGAGCAAAGCGGACAGGGAAGTTTAAGAGGGAGTTTGACAGAGGGAGGCCTACAATGGTCAGGAAGACCCGCAACACCTGTGCCAGCACTGCTTCTGTCTCCTCCACCTGCATCTGTAGCCAGACAGACCACCTGAGCATGGATGGATGCTTCTACCCAGATCCTGGTGTGGTTTTGAAGGGACTGTGGCTTGCAATTCCCACTTACTGATATCCAGTCTGGGGGGACCATCCAATGTGAAAGGCGGCTGCTGGTGGAATCTCTTAGGCAGCAAGTGGGAGAGCTACAGGAGAAGGTGGCTAGGTTGAGGAGCATCCAAATCCACGAGCAATTTTGGACAGTATTCATGAGGAGACAGCTGAGGTAGCTGTCCCAATACACAGGACTGATGACTCATCACTGTTGGAGGAGGAGATGGCTCAGGGGGGACACTGGCAACTGGTTACTTCTGGCAGCAGGCAGTGCTCCGCCCCTGCTCCGAACCCTCGCACCATGGTACTAGGAAACCGTTATGCTCTTCTTGATACAGGAGATAAGGCATCACCCCCTACAACAGAGGAGGAGAAGCCTTGTACCCCCATGGCTGTGAGGTCTGCTGCCACCACTTCAAAGAGGAAACGTAGGGTAGTGGTGGTCGGAGACTCTCTTCTGAGGGGGACGGAGGTGCCCATCTGTCACTCTGACATGTCATCTCAGGAGGTATGCTGCCTGCCGGGGGCCCATATCCGAGATGTTATGGAAGCATTGTTGAGGATTATCCGGCCCTCTGACTACTACCCCATGCTACTCATCCATGTGGGCACTAATGATACTGCGAGGTGTGAAACTGAGTGGATCAAAAGTGACTACAGGACTCTGGGAGTATGGGTGAAGGAGTTTAGAGTGCAGATGGTATTCTCTTCCATCCTTCCTGTAAAGGTAAGGGCCCAGGCAGAGACAGGTGCATCCTAGAGGTGAATGCCTGGCTGCAAAGATGGTGTCACCAGGAGGGCTTTGGCTTCCTCGACCATGGGATGCTATTCCAGGAAGGACTGCTAAGCAGGGATGATGTTCACCTTTCAAGGAAGGGGAAGACCATATTCGGATACAGACTGGCTAACCTAGTGAGGATGACTTTAAACTAGGTTTGACGGGGACAGGTGATCAAAGCCCACAGGTAAGTGAAGAACATGGAGACCTGGGAGATGGGTCGGAAATGGGAGGGATTGTAGGCTATAATAGCAGAGAGAAAGGAGGGACAAGGCAGAACTGGGAGGAAAGATCAAATCAGTATCTTAGATGCCTATATACAAATGCAAGAAGTATGGTAATAAGCAGGAAGAACTGGAAGTGCTAATATATAAATACAACTATGACATCATTGGCATCACAGAGACCTGGTGAGATAATACAGATGATTGGAATATTGGTATAGAAGGGTACAGCTTACTGAGGAAGGACAGGAGGGGGAAAAGGGGAGGAGGTGTTGCCTTGCATATAAAATGTACACACTTGGACTGAGATGGAGATGGATGTAGGAGATGGATGTGTTGAGAGTCTCTGGGTTAGGCTAAAAGGGGTAAAAAAACAAGGGTGATGTCATGCTAGGGGTTTACTACAGGCCACCTACCCAGGCGGAAGAGGTGGATGAGGCTTTTTTTAAACGACTAACAAAATCATCCAAAACACAGGATTTGTGGTGATGGGCGACTTCAACTATCCAGACATATGTTGGGAAACTAACACAGCAGGGCACAGACTATCCAATAAGTTCTTGGACTGCATTGAAAACAACTTTTTATTTCAGAAGGTTGAAAAAGCTACTGGGGGGAAGCTGTTCTAGATTAGATTTTAACAAATAGGGAGGAACTGGTTGAGAATTTGAAAGTGGAAGGCAGCTTGGGTGAAAGTGATCATGAAATCATAGAGTTCCTGATTCTAAGGAATGGTAGAAGGGAGAACGGCAAATTAGAGACAATGGATTTCAGGAAGGCAGATTTTGGTAAGCTCAGAGTGCTAGTAGGTAAGGTCCCAGGGGAAGCAAAACTGAGGGGAAAAACAACTGAAGAGAGCTGGCAGTTTTTCAAAGGGACATTATTAAGGGCCCAAAAGCAAGCTATTCCGCTGCATAGGAAAGATAGAAAATATGGCAAAAGACTGTGTAGGCTTAACCGGGAGATCTTGCATGATTTAAAAATAAAAAAGGAGTCATATAAAAAATGGAAAGTAGGGCAAATTACAAAGGATGAATATAGGCAAACAACATAGGAATTCAGGGGCAAGATTAGAAAGGCAAAGGCACAAAATGAGCTCAAACTAGCTATGGGAATAAAGGGAAACAAGAAGACTTTTTATAAATACATTAGAAGCAAGAGGAAGACCAAGGACAGGGTAGGCCCACAGGTCAGTTAAGAAGGAGAAACAGTAACAGGGAACTTGGAAATGGCAGAGACGCTTAATGACTTCTTTTGTTTCGGTCTTCAAGAAAGATGTGGAGAAATTGGAGAAGGTCCAGAGAAGAGCAACAAGAATGATTAAAGGTCTGGAGAACATGACCTATGAAGGAAGACTGAAAGAATCGGGCTTATTTAGTTTGGAGAAGAGAAGATTGAGGGGGGACATGATAGCGGTTTTCAGGTATCTAAAAGGGTGTCACAAGGAGGAGGGAGAAAAATTGTTCTTCCTGGCCTCTGAGGATAGAACAAGAAGCAATGGGCTTAAACTGCAGCAAGGGAGGTTTACGTTGGACATTAGGAAAAAGTTCCTAACTGTCAAGGTGGTTAAACACTGGAATAAATTGCCTAAGGATGTTGTGGAATCTCCATCTCTGGAGATATTTAAGAGTAGGTTAGATAAATGTCTATCAGGAATGGTCTAGACAGTACTGGGTCCTGCCATGAGGGCAGGGAACTGGACTCGATGACCTCTCGTGGTCCCTTCCAGTCCTCATATTCTATGATTACTATGTTGCTCCTATTTGCATCCCCACATTTTCTATTATGAGAAAAAAGTCTGACTAAACAGATGAGGCCTGCAGATCTAAGCCCCCAGCTACTGAAAGAACCAAGTACTGGGCTATAGACCCTGGAATCTAGGGGATATCTAAATTGCAAATGACCAAGGTTGCAAAGTCAAGCATTTTATCAAGATTGCAAAACCAAGCATTCGAAAATTAGAAAACGCCATAATTAATGTTACATATGCAACCTTTATTCAGGCCCTTTGTTGTATGTGTTAGAATACAGACTTTAATTACTGGATCACATGCTATGTTTCATCATAGGATCCCCTGCCTCATTAAGTGCACAGGGCCCACTTACTGAGCAACTATTCAATATTTTATTTTCCTCTTCACTCTGTGGACCTAGGCCTTATTTACTGCACACTACTTAAATCCTGCTCTGAAGACAAATTACTAATTTTTTATGGCATCTGAATGCTTTACAGGAACCACAGACAATGGGAGCTGCAGGGGACAGTGCCTGCAGGTGAGCATGGGATAATTCAGGCAATTCCGAACCAATTCTGTCCCCACCTCCACCAAATGGGAGCTACCCCAAGTAAGTCCCCTCCCCCCTCACACTCCAACCTCCAGCCCCAGCCTTGAGTGCCCTCCTGCACTCTAAATCCCTAATTCCCTCCCAAATTCTGCACCCCAACCCTGACCCCACTCTACCACCCTAGTTCCTATCTAGACCCCACACCCTAAGTCCTCCCTGCACCCTAACTCCCACGCAGACCCCGCACCTCTAGCCCAGCCTCCTGCTCTGAACCCACTCCCACACTCCAAACCCCACCTGTGCCCCAAATAACTCATCTCCAGCCCTCATCCCACCCCTGCCACATGTCCATGTGCAGAATGATTTTTTTCTACGTGCACCATTATGGAGATGATGTGCAACAAAATTCATTTCACATATAGACATAAAAAATTAGAGGGAACATGGGTTAGTATGATTTGGTCCATTAGATACTCCCTTTGATTTAAGCTGCAACTTAAATGCTCAACACTTTTGCAGATCAAACTCCAAGATCTGAAGTCAGGCACCCCAAAAATGAGACACACACAATTAACAACCAGTTTACTGAATGTCATTTGCCTAGCATCACATATGAAGTCTATGGCAGAGTTAGGGACAGAATAAAGTTCTCCAAGGCAGCCTTCTACTGACTTACACTGGCTGAAGATTTGGTCCAAGATCTCCATTCAATAGCTGTTTGGCATTGCCACAGGTTAGGGTATAGGAGAGTGCTGAATGCTATCACGGCTTGCCTGCACCTCATCACAGGCTAGTTCCTAAGTTTGGGGTAAAATCCCCTCTGAAGTCCTGATCTCCCTTCTCGAGAGCAGATCTTTGATGTTGTGGGAGGGTTTGGGGAGAACCTGGACCCACGCACTACTCCAGGATCTAGCCTAGGGACCCTAAGGCAATGGCAATAGGCAGGGTTACTGCCTCTTAATCTGGTAGCTTCTCCCTGGGCCACTTCCCCAAATAATCCCCCCCAGCATTTTTCCTTTGGTACCTTCTCATCGGTTCTCTTCTACACCAGACTCCCTCCTTCCTGTTCTTCGCTCTTTTCCTTCCCACATCCTAGCCTTTTAAAGCAACACCACAGGCCTTAAATGGCTGCAGGTGTCTAATCAGCCTGTGGCTTCTAGCAAGCTCTAATTGACCTGCCAGCCTGATTATGCTGCACTTCGGCTTGGCCTTTTTTTTACTCAGGGAAGATAAATCTGTTCACCAAAGCCCCAGCATGCCTTTTCTCCTTTAGTGTGCAGCAGACAGCTGGTCTGGGTCTGTTACAGTATTTATTGAGAGATGATTTTTCCAGGTCACTGTATGTTTTCCATCTTCCTATTTGAATTTCCAGTCCAATTAAAAAAAAACTTTCAAAAGATGATAAATTACTTTGCCAGGCAGAAAAGACATTTCTGCTTGAATCATACTATTCATTTGGATATGGAGGATAGAGGAGAGTTTTCTTTCACCAAACAAGTGCACTTCTATTGGTCAGGCTCCTTAGGTGATATAAAAGAGCCACAACAAGACACATTGGATCAGCATAGAAGAGTATATATTAAATTTTTCATGTTTCATAAGAACTTTAGTGAACATACAGGGTTATGGTGGTGAAGTGTTGAGAGGCAATGCTGTGTAAAGGCTTTTATGATCATGATAGGAAAGACTGAGCCTGCTACTGCTTTTTGAAGGGTAGTCCCGTTCTACAGAGCAACCTGAGGCTGCACTTCTGACAATATAGCCCAGTATGGTTTAGCATAGGCACTCTTTCTTTGTTTATACCCTTTTTCCTGCTAGTCACCAGTAGCATGATTCTCTCTACATCAGTTAAATCCACTTTAGGTCCAAACTGTTCGGGAGGGGTAGACACAAATATAAGAGCACCACAATGGAACATCTGGACAATTATAATTACACATTAGGGCAAAACATAGCAGCAGTATTCAGATTGTCACGATTCTTTATTAACAGCAATTAGATCTCTACAAAAATATATCAAAAAGAAAATGTCAAGTTTTCCAGTGCCTCAATGGAAAAAAAACACACCCTATGACATACATAAATCATGTTTCAATATAATGTTTTTCTCATTTCTTAGCATCGCATCTTGGGAAAGTATTCTCATTCTTGAGGGCACCTTACCGAGAGTTAGATGGAAGAGCATGTCAGGTATGGATGGCCTGATTGAGCTTGTTAGCCAATATCCATTCTCATAGCAACTACATAGGGATTAGAAAACTAGTTCAGAAAAATTATCACCCAAGCTCAGAATTTTCACTCCTTTGAAGGATTAAACTTGAACCAAACCCAAATATTGAGATAAACAGTTTTCCCTTCCAGTTTCTGAAGAGACAAGTATCATAAGTTATGACACAGGCTGTGTTTCTTACCATGTCTGGAAGTGGAAACGTCAGCATTCTTTCTTAAAAGCCATTTTCCTGTGAGATTTCTGACCCCGTTTTCAAGCAGTGGCAGTCAGATCAGTGGTTGTGAATCATAATATGTACAAAAGTAGCCCTTTTTTTCTGTTTGTAAATCAATTCTTATATCTGTTAACAGGGCCAATCAGATGAGGGGCCAGAAAGGCCATTTGGCCTGGGCGTCATGCTCACAGGGGGCCTCAAACGTAGACACTTGTTAATTTTTTGCCATTTGATAAGTTTTATGCACATCCCTATTGGACCAAAATATGAAACACTCTCTAAGCATAGAGCTGCAGATTTAAGCAAATAAGAGATATGAAAGTCTAGAAAAGCATCTGTTAAATTAAAAAATATTCAAATTATGTCTCATTCTTTTTTGGTATCTTATTTTGTTTTCATGTGTGGCAATTTTTTATTTTTATATAACTAGGAGCCTTAAAAGCTGGAAGTGGAACTATCAAATAGTTTAGATAATCAACCTTCAGTCAATTGCATACACTAACTAGTCACTATATCATGTGTGTACTTTGTAATGGAGGCTACATTCCCTACACTTCTCCTGTTTGGATGACAGTGATTTTAAAACAGCAAAATATTGAATAACCACTAATAAATAGCAAATCAAATAATTCTGGTGTGATTTTTCAGGTGAATAAGCATGTGTGTTAAAACTTAAGGGATTCAATAATATTTTCACAAATACCAACTGGTTTACTACATACTTGTAAGAAATATGATCCTATGAATAAAACCCATTTACTCAAAGTACATTGGCACATTTTTTTTCCCATCATTCAATCAGCACAACTTACTTAAAGGGTTTGAATAAGCTTCCTAATTCTGAACTTTTGAGTTGTAACCATCAATACTTATTGGGACTGCCAACCAGCCAAAAAATTTTCCTTCTTTCTAATCTCCTAATAATTCTACTGTAACAATTTCATGCTCTAATATGTCTGCCTCCAAAAGACCTTCACTATTTTATTGTGTTTCTATGTCTAAACTAAGAATAACATGAATGTTACAATTAATTCTTAATGCAGAAGAGCTGCTAACCTGAACAGAAGATATTTCTCCAACATGGCATCTACTCTGGCATGGAGATAGCACTTAGTGCTACTTATCATCCCTTTCTGAACTGGAAGACCTTATCTTCCTTCCTAAATTTCTCATGCTGTAAACATGTTGTGAAAGTCACTCACTCTAGTTTCCACCTCAGTGTTTTGCCGCTCTCTTCATAAGAGCATCAATTATTCATTCATTCCAGCTTCTTTATATTCTTTTGCAAATAAGGTGTTTTATATAGAGCTTTATTTGATTGTTAAGGACCAGCCATAAGCTGTCTGCCTAATGGCCAAGGTAGGAGGCTGGCCTAGTGGTTGAAGCAGAATTAGGAGCCAATTCTAGTGGCCAGAATCTGAATTAGGAGCTAAATTACCAATTACAGGGAGTGAGCCAGAGCTAAGAGAGAGGAATCAGGAGTCAAGAGCTGGAACCAGAGTATCAGATAGAGCATGTCAGGAGCCAGGAAAGTAAATCAGGAACAGGGAGCCAGGTGAAGGAAACTAGGAGTCAGAGCCAGGGACAAAGGACAGGAAGCAGGGCCAGAAACTTATTTATAGACAATACTTAACAGCCAGGAATCCAGGCCTGCTGCAGGATTTAAGAATGTCCTCCTGGAGTTTTCAGCCATTCAGAAGGCCAGATTCATTAATTGAATCAGCTGAAGGCAATGATCTAGTCTGGATTCAGTTGTGGGTCCCTTATAGTGCCCAAATAACACTACTGCTAGAAGGTATAAATAAAGCATTTACTACTTCCCACAGATTAATTCAGAATGTTTCTAAGGGTGTGTTTACACAGCACCCTTAGCTCAAAATAAGCTGCGTAATTTGTGCTACGCATATTGCGTAGCTTATTTAGAGTATATTTTGAAATAGCTTATTTAATAATTTGGTGCTGTCTAAATAACTCACTATTCTGAAACTCGTTATTCTGAATAACTCGCTATTCGTGGAATGAGGGTTACCAGGACATCGGAATAAGCCTCCTGTTATTTCAAAATCTATTTCAAAATAACCAGCTGCTTCAATAGATGTAAAATAGCTATTTCAGGATACTTCCAGTATCCTGATATAGATCCGCAGTATAGACGTACCCATAGTGAGTACTAGCATCTCAGCCAATGTTGAATCTTTGTTTAATTGAGATAAGCAAGCATATATTAGAAGTATTTTCCAAATGTTCCTCAATTCCAATGACATTTTATTTCTTTCTCTTGTAGACATGGCTGTATGAAAAGGCGATTTATATGCTCTGTCTATAATTCATGATATTGCTTGTCTGAGTATTTCCTTGTCAATAAATCTATAATCTCTTGAACATCTGAGTATCACCATGTTTAATGCTTGAGGAAATAAACCCCAGTGAAGCTGTTGAGTAAAGAGATAAAATGCTTCTATTCTGTAAAGAAAATTTTGCTGAGAGGCAACAATGAAAGATCAGTGTATGTACTAAAGGTAAAATACAACATAGTTTGAATAACTTACCCCTAGTGCAGAGTCTGATTCAAGGTTTCTTCTCCCTTTTGCCTGTTTACTGTACTTTTCACTTCCTAGAAAATAGTGGTCTTTATTATTTCTACTTAAACAATACTTCCCTTCAGTTTTTAACTGTTACACCCATAGAAATGAAACATTAAAAACAAAGTATAATTTTAACGTAACAGTATAACTGCTGACATTTAGCGTCTTCAAGGGCTAAAGAAAGTTAATAATGAGAGAGTTTACTGTGTATGTCCCTGCACACTAAATACATTACTCAAGAGGTTAAAAGTTCAAAGTTGAGTCAAAGTCTGCACTGCCTCCAACTCTTCCCTTTTAATTGTCGAGGTCAGGAAGTTAATAATACCAGTAATCCCCAGTAGAAACCTCTTTCTCGCTGTATGAACTTTAAACTTGTTCTCTTTTTTGTTTTGGGGTTTTTTTTTTAAAAGGGTAAAAAGTTCAGTGAAAACAGTGGATTTTCCTCTAGTCTCCACCAATTCAACCTGAAGGGTTAAAAGTTTAACTGTAAAAGAGAAACCTTTGTTCTCGGAGCTATGTTTAAAGAGTTCAATTATTATAAAGGCAAAGATTTCAAACACAAGTGAACGTCCAAAGTGATTCAGTTCCATAATGATGAAAATATTGCAGTAAAAGGAAGTCCTTTGATCTGTTATCACTTATCTCTGAAGCGACTGTCAAAATCTATTTTCTCTTCATTTTGAACTTTGGGAGAGTAATGCAGCCACATGTGTCCCTACGGCCAAACGTATCTGTTAAACAGCAACAAGCTGCATTTGTGAAATTGTCCTACTTTTCACTGGCAATATCTTTTCTCCATGTAAGTATAATGGGGGAGGGGGGGAAATGTTGTCTTTACTATGACTTCACCTAACAACAGTGTGACCCCGTTAGTATCATCAATGGAGGAAGCATCAAGTATAGATCAGTCAAACGTGTTCTTACCACCTCCCTGTTTAACCTGTCCCTGAAGAATTAAAATCTTATTTAGACCTTCAAGCAATAGTTTTGTTGGTTTCTGTAGAAACTAGAATTAGTCAAGATTTGTGGAAGTTTTTATACTACACACTTTAGTTAAGAAGAAGATAAAATAGACAAATGAACTGATTTCAATTAAAAGAGTGTTCAACTAATGACGTGAAACCTAGAGACAACTTACCAGCTGTATATGGTTCCATAACATCACGTGTTTGCTCAACACACTAGTGTGATTATTGATGCTAGACAAAGAGTGTGAAAATTCCAAGATCTACAAGTTTTTTTAAGTCCATTTTGCTTAAACCAATAATCCAGGTAAGTGTAAGGCAAACTGAGCACAATTCCTGGTGCATTTGTCAGAGAGATGCTCCTTTCAGTTCACCTGATAGACATGTTATCTACAGATTCAGCAGGATTAGTACCTAGGAGTATGGGGGTTCAACTGATTGGCCCATGCCAGCGTACAAATCAGGAAGTCATCACAGTCTGAGACACACCATAGACTGCTTGCTTCTTTCCACTCCAGATGGTGCTGTGCTGAAAACCCCAGATTCCTGCTTTTGACCACAGTTTGACCCTAACTCTGCTATTGCCTCCTGTCTGCAATTTGATGCCTGATCCTAACTTCCTGGCATCTTGACTTGGCTTGACCCCAACTCTGCAAATTGTCCCCTGAATACAACTTGGTAACTGACCTGTGTAGGCTTCCCAGAGCTTAGTGTTGATAGTTTGTTCAGACCCTTTGGTTCCCCACATCCAACCTCTCCATAAAAGATGAAAAAGTGACCCCTCCTACCAGTGGCCCTAGAGACCTGCAGTCACCCATCAGCAGGCAGAGAATCTCATGCTATAGGCCCAAGCTACACAATTTGGAACCAAAGCACAGACCCTATGCAAGCAGTTAGCTTGCTGCTGGAGCACAGGCACTATGGTAGCCATTTAGTGTCCCAGTTTTGGCACCGCAGGTACTTGAACCACTGCAAGCTGTTCTTCCTCCTCCACCACAGAAAGTACCCCACAGATCAGACAAAGGTGGAACTGGTTCTCAGCCTCTTTACTGGCGAAGTATTCAACTAGGTATCCCCGTTGGAGCAGAATAGCACTATGCTCTCTGCCCTCCTTGATGATCTTTGACAATCCATATAGCATCCACTCTGCAGAGTCTGCCCTCCAGAAACTTCACCCAGCGCAAGGGCTTGCCATTTCCTATGCTGCTCGGACAGTTTGTGGCTGATGTTGAATGGAATGAGGTAGCCAAATATACCAGCTCTGGTGGGAACTCAGTGAGGAGATAAAAGATGAGCTTGTCCACAACGAAAAGCCCAGCTATCCAGAGACCTTTATTAATCTTGTCCTGTGCATTGACTTAGGCTGCATGAGCAGAAGGAGGAACCCAATACCCTCTTGTCCACCCACTATACCACAGCCAATAGAACCAAGTCTTGAACCTATGCTGGTCAACCAGGATTGCCAACATCTGACTCCAAAGGAGAACAAATGTTGACATGTTGAAGCCAATTGAATCTATTTTTATTGTAGAATGCTACGGTGTGCCCTGGCCTTCTGCCCAGCTTGAAAGAAGTCTAGACACAAACTAGTCAAGGCCCAACAGGGGGAAACAGCATAGGCATCTCCAGAGTGCTATGTTCTAGAACCACGCACAAGTAGAACACAATCCTATTGCCACTGAGATTGTGGGGGAGGCAAGACAGATTCCCTTGCAACTGATGACAATCTCCAGAGTCACTACCAATTTAATAGGCTTTAAGGCAGCTCAAAAGCCTTGTGATCTCTTTCTGGCCATAACTCATGCTATACCTGGTACAAACTATTGAAGGATTGCTCCAGTTGTTAGGAATACCATCCCCCTCAAGGCTGTAATGGAAGGGGTACCAGGAAATAATATGCTTTATATAATCCATTCCCCATTTTTCCTGATAATTATTGACATTCCTTGGTCGGAGCAGTGAGGCCCATGTAACTTCTGATAGCAGAGGAGCATTAGCTTCTCTCATGAATCCTGCAGAAAGCTTGCCTCCAATAAGTCAACAAACCCCTACTCTAGTAAACCACACTTAGGGCCTGAGGAACAGATAAAACCCTGGGAAGCGAGTCTTCAGACAGTGGGAGCTAATCAAAAGGCTCTTAAATCAAAATTCTGGCCTCTCTAACAAGTACTGAGATTACCTGAATGTGTTTCAAAGGCAAACATGGATTCATTACCCCCATTGTCTGATATACCCTAGGGATGTCTGTACACATGTCTGAACCAAAGCTGGAGATACTGTGCATGTATATGCGGGGGTCGGGGCAGGAAATCACACAAAAGGGCTTCATTTGGCCATCCACATCTCCATTAGTCCTCTCTGTGTGAAAAATAAGATGTCAGTATGCCTCAGTATAAACTATTGTGCACTGAATCATAACCGGCGCTGCCTGCCACTTATCCTAGAATTGTTGGACCACCTGTTGAGTGCCAGGCTCTTCACTAAACTAGATCTTCAGGGGCCATACAATCTAGTGTGCAGAAGGCCTGAGGACAAATGCAAGACTGACTTTTGGTACCCAATATAAGTATTTTGAATACATAAGAATGATGTTTGGCTTAACTAATGCACCTGCAACATTTTAAAATTTTGTAAATGTGTTGAAGGACAATCTGGACCAATATGTGATCATCTACATAGATGTGTCCAAAGTGGCCCCTCAGGCAGTACTCTTGCATAAACTCAGTCGTCAATCATTTTGTATTCTTGTGCATACTACTCTAGAAAACACCAACACCACCCCCCACAGCAATAGTGGGCAAAATGCTACTTGCCATCAAAACTGTTTTTGAAGAATGGTATCACCACCTTAAGGAGCTCTCTATTTGGTACAGGTCCTTACCAGCAATAAGAAGCTTGAGTACCTCTGCAAAGCCTGAACTTTGACTCAAATGCAGTTAAGGTGGGTCTTGTTCACCTACTGCATCAAGATGCCCCTGGCCCTTTAGAGCCCTTTGGCACCTTAATTTCCCTGGAGACTCCAGTGAGGCCTTGGTCTGCCTTCACCCTCGACTTTATTGTGGAACTTTCAGCATCCAAGGGACACATAGTAGGGTCTTAAAAGTCATGAACTGTCTGACTAAAATGTTTCCATTTCATTCCTTGCAATCACCTGCGCTGTGCTGAGACTACTGCCCAGTTTCTGGTGCAAACCATATTTCATCCTCATAGAGTTCAGACAACAATTTCAGATTGAGGCCCACAGTTCATCTTTCACTTCTGGTTTGAAATGCTCTGGTTAAAGAACATCTACCTCCACCACATACTACCCCCAAACAGATGGACAAACTGAAAGGGTGAAACAATTACTGGAACAATACTTTGTTTCATGAAATATCAACAAGATAACTGGTCCATGCTCCTGTTGCATGCAGTTTACTTACAACAACGATGACCATGCCATTCCAGGTCAGAGCCCCTTCTTTGTGAATTACAAGTTCTACTTGGTGGCACCAGCAACCTCCCAGGCAGCACCAACAATCTAGGCAGCACCAACTCAAGTTCAGTAGATCCATCTCATCCAGGAATAGCTCAAGAACCATATAAAAGAGGTGAAGAAAGCTTACAAAAGACATGCATAGCATGCCAAGCTCCAATATTCAGTAGGCCAAAGTAATTCCAGCCTAGCTGGCACTCCCAGAAACTGGACCACTAGTTCCTGGGACTCTTCCACATATGTCAGCAGAGCAAACCAGCTTCCTTTTTAACTACAGCTTCTCAAAATACACCCAATTTTTCCTATTTCTTTTATGAAGCCCTGGACTGGGACTCCCTACCCTGACTGAACCACACCTTCGGCTCCACCAGTTGAAATCCAGGGTCATGAGCAGTGAGAAGTGCATGCCATTCCGAATTCCCAATGGACGTGTAGCTACCTATAACTGAGAAGGCAATGACCAAGAAGAACACTCCTGTGAATCTGCTTCCCATGTACAGACGCCTGACTTAGTGAGGGTTCCATAGGACACATCTCACCAAGCCTGAATGGTATGAAGCCAAGAAGTTGGTTGGGGGAGGATTAAGAAGGAAACTGTGGTACTAGAACCAGGGACCATAGCAGTTCCAGCTGCCAACACTTTCATCAGAAACTCAGGCTGGGTTTCTTCTGGGGACCCAGTGAAGCACAACATTGCTGGCAGCACTGCCCAGCGGGCCTGAACAAGCATCCCCTGCAGCTCACTGAGTGTCTCATGTTCGTATATAAGCCAGTGAGCCGTCACGGGGATCTGTATGAACAGCAACTGCCTTTGCTTCTGCTCCAGACTTTGTATTGCCTTTGCCCAGACTCCAGCTCTTAACTCCAATTCATCCCCAGCTCTGCTACTTTCCTCCAGTCTGCAACCTGAAATCTGAGCTTGACTTCCTGGTATCCTGACATAGCTTGGCCCCAACTTCACTACTTGTCCCATAACTACAATTTAGTAACTGACCTGTGAACACAGGCTGCCCATGTCATGGCCTGAGAGGAGGATCAGGATTCTAGTATCAACTAAAGTAACATAAGAGAAAGTGTATAAGGGTACATGCATTATTTCTTTAAGTCTGTAATAAGATGCCAAACTGGAATGGGGCAGTAGAGAAGGTGCTTTACATTGAAATATTAACAAAAAAACAAAAAAAAAGGGTAGCATTAGATTCTTGTGCACTATTTTAAAAAAGAGAAGAGTTTGATTCTTTACCATCACCACATAAGATACAGAGAGAAGGTAAGGATCTTAATGGATAATCAATTAAGTCTTCTTTACTTGTCAGAATTCCTGCTGACAGAGAATGATAAGAAGTACTTTGAAAAGTCAAAAGTATTATAATTAAGGCCCAGTTAATTCCTGGTGTAAATCCATCACTGAAGTAAATGGAATTACATCAGCAATGAATTTGGCCCAACATTCTTTTTTAAATCTAGTTTAGGTTATGAATCTTGCCATCTTGCTGGAAAGTAATGTCATTTCCAACATCAGTAGCAGAGGTACTTTTTCAGAATTTACTTTTTAAGAATTGAACACTTTCTTCAGTTTTTGTCTATGTGGTTTCACAGTCCCCAAGTTTCAGATCTGAACAAATCAAGGGGCTCAAAATGCAAATGTATTAACTTCATATGTTTATCCTGTATTCTCCTATGGATTCTGCAGGGAATCATACCATTGTGAAGATGTTTAAGAGAACATGCAAGATATCCTTGAAGACAAGCACATTTTCTTAAAGATTGTACATTGCCAGAAAATGATCATGCCATTTTCTGTCATTTCAGCATCTTTAGATTCTATTGCTCTACTTGTATAGCCTGAGTGCACGGGTTTCCTTGGTGAAGAGTATTTGTTCTAGAATCATATGGCTATGCTTTTCTTATTTTCTTGGTCTAAAGTTAGTTTATCAATTCATTATCCAGAGGACATTGGAAAGAAATACACATTCATTGATCATTTCTCTTTTTTAACAGAGATGACAGCTACAATTGTCAGTACAAACAAAGGATAATGCACTTGTCTAACTCAATATGACCTTTGTTAGTCTAAATATTTAGTTCATACTGGGAACATCTTGCACTTGTGCTTTGTGATGAGTGAAGTTCAAGGTGTTAGTTTTGATAAAACTTTGTTTTGGGACATGGTGGGTACATAATGCAGAGGCTACCCCCGTATAATATAGCAGAGGCTGAGATCAAGGTGCCCAAGTAACAGATCCCTGGTTTAAACTGATGGACTCAAGGAGAGGGCATTTAAAAAAAAATTTGACGTGTACACCACAATCCCAGTTTGTTGAAGAGAACCAGAAGTTTTGACCTTCAGACCACTATTTATTCACCCAGGCTTTCCGTAAGGGAGCTGGCTAATTATAATATGAGTGTGCCGTGTGGAGGAGGATGCAGAAGATTTTATTTTGTTGTGAATGCAAATTTTGAAGGTACTAAATGTGTATAAGGAGATGAACATTAATTGGAGATGGCTGGGGAGTTTTCTCTAAAGATGTAAAGCCAGTACAAATATTAAAACATAAACAATATTTATATAGGGCCCATCTCTCAGACATTTATTAAACTAAAATATAGAAAAATCCTGACAATTGGAATTGCATGGGAAATATGTATTTTGGACATCTACAATTTTGGGAAAAATCAATTCTAATTTCATGGGGATTATTGAATTTCTTACAATTGGAATGTTCGTTCATTAGGGTTTGCTAGACTGCCTACTAAAAAGTTATTAAAATTGCTTAAATAAAACTGAAATACTACTAAAGAACTCAGTCATGTCTCTTCCATAAATTGGAAAAGAAGAAAATGAGCTTGAGCATTATCAGTCCTGCTGTATTCACAAGCACAGATATCCCATACGGTGTTGTGGAAAGCACAGCTGTGATGGATATTTGAGACTCTGCTCAATGAGAACCTTACCCAAAGCTAACAAAGTTAATAGAAGTCTCTCCATTCACTTCAGCATGCTTTGGATCAGGAACAACCAAATCTGGATTTTTCTTACAGGCACCAGGAATTTTTTTTTTCCACTTTCCATTTTCAGAGGCCCTTTCCATAGAGCAGCTCCTCATACCTGTACAATATCTGTAAATTAATACATACATAACACAGAAATTCACATAAAGGAGTAACACATACATGCCTTTACTAGTAAGCATCTTCTTTTAAGCCACCCTTACTATTTTTGTATTCTTCACTAGAATTTTGATGATCCACTGATTCATTTTAAACTGTCATTTGCTGCCTTTTCCCCTCAGGATAAAGATTACAAAGTGTATTTCTCCTCTAGGGTATATTTTCCTTTCAGTGGTCTGACAAACTCTCTTTTTCCTTCCTCTGGTCAGCAAATGATTAGCACTATGTGAACCCTTCCAAGTTCAGTTTAATAAGGGTTTGTGAACTGTGTCAGAATTGGTTCACTCGGGTATGTAGGCCCTGGAGTTCAAAATTTTGGGGGGATTGAATGAATCCAATTTTCATCACAGTTGATTCTTATTGTGATCTCACAGGACAGGTTTATGTTGAACTAATTTATGCACAGATCTGTCTGAGGTTTGCTGGTTCTTTACAATTAGAAGTAGATTAAGTGGCCATTTAAAAAAAAAAATCATATAACCACTTCCGTATGACCTCTCTCAATGAATGGGATTCAAATTCAAAATGTGCTGACACACAAATTCAGTATGGCAGTAGAGCAAACTAAGTTTATGTCCAATTTTGACAAAATATTCATATATGTTGTAACTGGGAGCATAAATTAGTATTACTGGGAAAGCTCCCACTTGGGACAGCATTGTTACTTCACTTGCTGTGAAATTACAGTCATGCCTGACTAGCACATTTACCCAGCGTTGTTCGGGTCATTAAAGAGAGGCTATAGGCAGAGGGCTGGAGAGGTGTGTGTGTGGGGCAGAAGTCAGTGCAGGGACTTGGGGATATGGGGCGCTCAGGGCAGGAGACTGGCATGTGGGGGGGGGAGGCTGGAGTCAGGGCATGAGGTTGGGAGGTGTGTGTACGTTCAGAGTAGGGTGTGAGGGGTGTAGGAGGCTGGCTGATCCCTGGGAATGACCAGGCCAGCAGGGCTTATACTGCCAATTGCGAGGCTGACTGAGGCAAGGGGGGGCCACACTGCCTGGCCGGCGGCTCCCCAGCATAGGAACTTTACCTATATATGGTGATCGGCAACATCCAAAGCCCCTCCCACAGCTGGTCAATCTCTTACCAGTGCGCCCACCTCTGTGTTCATTCTGCAGTAAAACTGCACCTACTAGCAGACCCCTTCCTTTCTGTTTTATGAGAAATAATCTTATTCCAGGCAAATCCCATTGTCTTGGCACTACCAAACCCTGACCTTGTTTTAAATTAAGGTAATAGGAAGCTGCATACCAACTTTGGTGATCCTAGCTCTTACCATTTCGGAGGAGTTCTTGAACAAACAAGACTCACAGACAGACACAAACTCTCTGAAATATATAGTAGACAAAGAAAGAACAATTGCCATTTGAACACAGCTAACATGGACCAAATGTGTGCAGACCACTATTTGTTCACAAACTAAGGCCAAATTTGAACCCAGGCTGAGGTCAAACGATTCCATGGACAAACTCAGTAATCTGCAGTCAAGCCTCTGGACATCATTTTAAAGGGAGTCTGTTTTTTTAGATCCTTCAGTGCAGTAATAACCACTCTGTAATCAGAGTTTTGCTTCTCTAACATTGGTATACGCAATTTTAATTTCTACATACGTGCCATGGTCTTTCATCATATTTTTCCATGTGATAGCCCTTTCACTCAACCCCCTCAGACTTCTGTTGTGTTCTGAACTTGAATTATGAAATCAACTTGTAATTTAAATCTGCTATAAAATGCCATGTATGAAGTAACTTATATGTATTGTGCATGATTGGAGATTTTCTTTTCAGTAGTGAAAATATCTAGTAAATTTTGGGTACAAAGTTCAAATACAGGTGTGACAAAGTGCCAGGTTACCTAGTGGTTATAGCACCTGACTTCCAGCATCTTGATCCTGAACGTAAGCTGGAATCTTCAGTTTTCCACCCACATCTGGGTCTCACTCCTTAAAGTCATGTGGAAGAAGAACCTAGTCCATCCCTCAACATGGGGTCCAAGCCCTGAGGAAAGTGACATTGCAAAGTGACCTCTGCAATGAATCCAAATTGCTTCCCTGGCAACTTCCTACATATAGATCTTTTCAGTCAAAGCAGGCAATCACCTTACAATCAAAAAAGTCCAAAGGAGCAGGTCTAAAAGGGGCTCGTAGTTATTTAGACAAGACATGCTTACAGTACTTAGCAGCTCTTTGGACCACTCCTTTGCATTACCTTTTGTCTGGGCTTCTAGCTCCTTTTGACTTGCTTCTCCAGTCAGAGCATGCTTGTCAGGTGTAGAGGGATGGGGCTGTCTGGGGCCAGTATTGCCTTTTAATCCCTTTGTGCCCCGTGTGTGGTTTGTATATCCCATTACAATGAGTCTTCAAAGAGTTTCTTTACCCACCCTCATTGGGATCACAGTAGGTCAAATTTTCATCTCACTTTCAAGTACACGTTTTTAATTCAATGACAGCTATAAGCAGAATTTGGCCTCAGTCCAACCAGGTATAAAGGGTATTTTCTAAAATGAATGGCATATCACATTTGTGAATTTCTTTGGCACTTTCATTCTCCTTGCAGTTTTTAAAATGCTACAGTTTGTTTCAGCAGAGATCCCCTTTTAATTATCTGCTGAATCTTTTATATACCACTTAGGCACCTTTATTATAAACTTCACTGACATAGCCCTGTCATGACCTGCAGGAACATACTGCCTGCCACCTTCGATACCAGAAACATTCAAAGTAGTCTTGGTGTGTTTCCTACATTAAAGACAGCACTTCTACAGGGACATCTTCCCACAATGCATTCTGTGTGAGGGGAAGAAGAGAGGATGTGGAATCTATTGCAGTGTTAAATGGTACAAAAGCTATTTCCTGATACCACCTGATTTGATTTCCATAAATTAGGCCTAATCGATTTCTTTGCACAAATAGCTCCTTCCTCATAGTGCTATTGCTGCCAGTCTAAAATGCAAACAACCATGAAAAATAGCAGTATTGCCAGAAGCCAGACAACTCTAACAAGCACTTTGGGTTCTTTTATTATAATATTAATATTACTATTTTAATAGATGGTAATAAAACAATAAATACATCATCAGATGATCCTGTTAGAAATGAAAGTCTGGCACATGCAGGCAAATAGGAACCAAAAGGGAAAATAGCCACCCACCTCTGCTCTATACCATAAATCATTATGTGGGTTCTTCATATTAAAAAACTCTGTGGGTCAGTTGGTGGGGAAGAGAGTAAGCCAGAGGTGACAGAGGGACAGCCAGTCTCTTGGGAAGCTAGCAAGTAAAATAATATTGACCACACACCCATTTATTAGTGCAACCTTTCTGTCAGATGGAATTGGCAGAAACAAGGGCTGGATTTAATGTCTAGGTCAGGGTTCCTCAAAACAGAACAAGCCTGAGAACCTATCCAGTAATATAGGAAAACTACCTCCACCCCAGCGCACCTTTAAGAAGCAACACTACTTTACTCGCAAGCACTGAGTCCGTGTATAACAAAAGAAAACTTATTACAAGGGAAAGGGAACCCAGCATTAGTTTGGGTACAGTTCAAGGGAACATAAGCAAACACCCACCTCACTGTATATTGGGATAGTATCATTTGCCTGTTTCCCACCTTGCAGTACGAAAGTCCAATGAATGAATTTAACACACCACTCCCATTTGCTTCCACTGTACCCCCATTCCTAGTTGGTTGTCCTCAGTGAAGACCAAGGTGCAGAGGTGCATTCATGTGATTCCACTGGGTAGCAAAGAATCTCTATGTTGCTGCCTCTTTATGGTGTTTTACTGCCACACCATTCCCAAACCAGATCTGCTCATCAGTGACTTCACTTCTAGTAACCACTGAACTGAAACAAGGACTCTCAGTTGCATCTAGTCAGCACTGTCTTTAAACAATGGAGAGGGGACAAGAAGGGAGGCTCAAGTAGTACCCAGGACTCTTTAAGCAGAGTCCATACCAGGGATGAGCAAATTCTGGCCCGTGGGCTGGATATAGTCCTCAGGGTTAATCCCTAGCCCCCATCTTTCTTTACCTGCACTTCTGCAGGTATTGGACAATTGCAGCTCTTGTTGGCTGCGAACTGCCATTAGCGGTCCATGCAAGCAGCGAGAAGTGTCACGCTGTTCCCACCTTTCGCATTGGCCGCAAACGCTAACAAGAGCTGCAATCATCCAATACCTGCAGAAGCACGGGTACACATAGCAGCAGCGGCACACCAGGGATTAACCCTACAGGCTCCCAATTTTTTATTGCCCGCCCCTGGTCCACAGCTAATCCCCTCTCATTTTCACTTGGATTTGGCATGTCTCCCTCTTGGTTAGCAAGTGAGCTTGTACTTAGCATGGCACTTTGTAGGGGCAGGGTAAGTACAGTTCTCCTGCTCTTTACTCACTCAACAGGGAGAACAACATTTCATTACCATGACATTCAAATTTATTTTTTAAAGTAAAGATTATGTTAAAATTATTTAAGCTTAGGCTAAGAAGCAAGTGTCTCTATGCATAATGCTTAAATTATCCAAAGGTAAAAAGTCATAAAATACAATCCATCAGAGAAGTATTCCAGTTACAATTCACTATATAATATAAGTAACCCAAACAATCAAAATCGATCACTTTAGCCAAGTAGCTCCATGTGCTAAACATTTAGGCAGAGTAGGCACATCTATTCAATATGGTCTGCACCTGAAGTCTTGCCCCTCAGTTTGTCACCAAAAGACAGGGAAGAGTTCATTCAGCCCCTGACCCTATCTCACTTTCTGGGGAGACAGATTATCCCCTTCCTTTATTAGCTCATTTCCCTTCCACCAAAGGCAAAAATCTGAGGTAACAGCTACCAAAGTAAAGTCCATGGCAGTACCTGCCAACCCTGTGTTCCCAATGGGACTGAGTAAGAATTGTTATGAGGCATCTGTCTCCAGATGATCCTCTGAGATCCATTGCTTCTATGTCTGATCCCTTTGTTCTTTCAATTAAGATGGTGAAGGGGAACTGGATGGAAAATGCTGCTCCTAATGAAACAAACAATCTGAGAAATTTTGTAAATGAAAAGACATAACTTATGCTTTCACCCATGAAAAGAACACCCACATAGGGACAACTTGGCCCATCTTTTGGATAGCATGGATATTCAAGCATACAAAGTTTCCCCTTAGGGACAATTCAGTTAAAAGAATAGACTTATTAAACCAAAGAGTAAAAACAAGGCACAGAGATTAAAGGGGTACATTTTCTTGAACAAAGCCAAATATGAAATGATGATTATTTATTAAAACAAGTCTTTTTTGTAACACACGTGTGTGTTAACCTATTTCTTTCCATTACAACCAACCAATACATATTGAAAGTTACCACAGCAAAATGTTGCAGGCAAATTTCTCACAACCATGTATAAGACAATTCATTTCCATGAATTACTGAGTCATAATCACCATCGACATTCACAAGATTTGGACACTAATTGATAAAAAAAAAATCTGCAACTTTCAACTATCCAAAAATGAGCGCAAGGCATTTAGAAATAATTAATCATGTAAAACTCAATTAAAAGCGTATTCTTAAATAGCTTCTTGACAAAGGACAAATACCTCATGAATCTGGAACATATTGACTTAGGAACATAAGTAATGTCAAAAAGTGAATAATGATGGACATGACATGGAACACAACATACTGTGTGTTCTCTATCTCGAAGGCTTATAAAGAACATTCTTTACAAAGGTCAGTGGATGCAGTGAGCTGAAAAGGAAATCCACAGTGATTTGCTGATTTAAAAAAATCAAACCACTTCATTGCTGAGCATTGTATAATACATGGTTTCTATGGCAGTCTTCAGAAAAAACACCCAGCCAGCTATGGTGTGCAGCTAGCTCTATGGTCAGATGCCTCTGGGAACACTTCTACTGTTCATCACTTTTAAATGAATTTTTAATTTGTAAAGATACATTCTGGAAATCTCCTCTCTCTTGATATTGAAATACATGTTTCCAAGTGATTTTGTAGCTTAATATTTTTAACTATTAAAATTGAGATTTTCATTGTTATGTAGGGAAATAAAGATTTGCATAGCTAAATCCCTTAGCTGTGTTTGAAAATCCCAGCAAACTATTTTCTTAAAGTGTGCTTATAACACTAGTCTACTTTGTCTTTTCCAGAGGTACAGCTGTGTTTATGAGTGGCCTGCCATGCCACTACCCATGCATTGCTATTGTCTGCTGTTGTAACAGAGTATCTTCGGCATAAATTCTGCACTGAATGCCACCATTCATGTTATGCCTGTTGTATCTTCAAATTCTGGCAACTAACGCTAATTGGTAATTTTTCATCAAAATAGTATTTCCATAGAAAAATTTTGGTTTTGCTGAAATGTTTCAGACTTCCTTGATGCACTGCAGTCTCCCTTTTGAACCTGTGCAGTTCATCGGGGAGGGGGCATATGAATATGGCTCATGATGGGAGACAGTCTGGCTGTGGACCCCAGTCTATGGATGAGAATGGGGATACGATGCACATGAATGACAATTCCCATAAGACACTGTGGCGGCAAAGGCAGGCACAGATTAATGGAAAACTGAACTGACATGAAATGCTTTGATTTGGGAATATCTAGTTTTTTCCAATCTAAAATGTCATGAAACATTTCTGAGACAATTTTTTGTCGTTATCCATTCTACCAAAAACTTCAGAATTTTGACGATGTTTTCATCCCAAATAAAAACCAAAAAAGCTGAATTTCAAAATATTGGAATCTCTCACAGGATCACAAATCAAATTTTCAGACAATTGTATTGATGGCTACAGTTTAATTAAAAGATACAATCTGATCAGTTGGTAAACATATAATCTGTATCAGTTTTCAATAGATGATAGGTCCTCAATCCAAAAAGCTCTAAAAATGTGTTTGATCTATTGAAATGAGTGGAAGTACTCATGTGGTTTACGTTAAGCCTATACTAAATGGTTTGATGGATCAGGGCCTAAAACCTCACATTTTGAAATGAATTTGCTCCATTCACAGTTGTGTTCTTTTGAATTCACTTTGGCAACAATTTTTGCCAATCAGGCTTTAATGGCATGAAAATTTGAGTTTTAAACTAATTTAAAACTCACACAGGCATGTGTATTTCATATAAGATTCAGCTGGCCAATCAGGGAACAGAAGCAGTACCATGCAATTCACTAATCACACTGAATTAAATATGGCTTCAATAGTGAACACTGACCATCAAAAGCTTGCAGAGAGTGTATATGAATTATTCAAGTAATAATTCATCAGATAATTTTGAACAAATGTATTTAAAGATATTACAGTCTTTTCATGAACAGAAAAAGAGGCTACATTGCTCAAATAAAGTACTAATTACAAACTAGTCACACAACCCTCAGGACTGTTCCTATAGCAGAAGTAAGGGCTTAATTATTATTATGTTTAATATTTCGCCATGCTTTTGAAAATTATGTTTAATAATATATTCCAACAATAATAGTATAATTTCACTGTGATCTTTATTCCTGTTACTATTTATTATTAATTCAGCTTGTACTTTATGCTCTTTCACCATTGTAGATCCTAGTATAGCGGGATCAAACACTGTACGTAGAGTTCATATTTACAAACATGGAGGTTGCTGTGTTACTGTAAGTATGAATGCTACGTGAGGCTAGATGCCAGTCTCAGTTTGTGTAACTGGCTGCGTTTCCCCAGGAGTATAAATTACCCTTCACAAATTTAGACTATGATCTTACAATGTGGTACATTTTCATGGACCCATATGCTGGCACAGAGTCCCATTGTAGTCAGTACGGCTCGCATGTGAGCGGTAATCTGCTCCCATCAGACTGCATGATTTGGACTTTAAATTCTTCCCTAAAGCTTTCATAGAAAACCATCTGAATGATGGATGCCCTTCTGGACATTTCAGCATTTCATCCAATGACCTGGAATATCCCGATGTCTTGATTATCTAATGGTCCCATCTGGCCTTAACATCTACAAATCAGTAATTGTCCCTTCAGCTGTATCAATATAACCTCTTTGGTATCCTGTCACCCTCTGCACAGTACTGCTAGCAAGTGGCAGAGACAGCCAAAGCAGAGAATGAAGCAGCTAAGAGGGAGTGGGGAATATAGTGCCCAGCCAGAGCCTCTACTCCTAGTATCCACCTAGATCAGAACTATGCAAGAGGGACTATCCCATGTGCCGGGGGAACTAAGATCTAAAAGACGTTTGCCCTCTCCCCACCACTTGGACCTGAGCAAAAGCTGCAGAGAGGAACCAGCTAAGGTATGTCTTCAGCTGGCAGTGTGCGTCTTGGCACACAGACACACTCTAGCTATACTTAGATGAGTGTACTAAAAATAGCATTGTGAACATTGTGACATGGGTACTGGTATGGTTAACCCATGCTGCTATAATCCCCTGGCCTCTGTATCCAAACTTGGTGGCTAACTTGTGCCTAAACATCCACAGTGGTGTTTTTAGTATACTAGCTTAAGTAAAGCTAGCCATCTCTCTTTGCCCAGCCTGAGAGACACACTTCCAGCAGTAGCATAGACTTATCTCTAGAGACTTAGAATATACAAATGGCCATACAAGGTCAGACGAAAGGTCCATCTAGCCCAATATCCTATCTTCTGACAGTAGCCAGTGCCAGGTGTCCCAGAGGGAATAAACAGAACAGGCAACTATCAAGTGATCCATCCCATCGCCCATTCCCAACAGAGGCTATGGACACCATTACTGGACTCCAGACAGTAAAGGTACAGAGCTTTGGTCCTTTGGAGAACTTTATAGAAATTTGATTGTATTCCTCTGCCCTTTGACGATTGGCTTTTCACTCACACATTCTTCTCCTTGGAATCTCTTTTTAGGCCATGTTTACATGTACAGCACTGGTATAGACACACTATGCAACTGGCATTAACCGCCCCCCCCCCCCCACACACACACACACAGGCAAATGGCACAAGCTATTTCAGTGGGAGAAGCTGTCTCACTGACATAGTGCTTTGCACAATAGCACTTAAGTTGGTGTAACATGTTGCTCAAAGGGGGTGAAAATGTATACCCCTTAGTGACATAGGCTTTACCAGCACAGGTAGTAATGTAGACATGTACTTACTCTCCTCTTCCTTTCCTATCTCTCTCACCTGCCTTCACTTCAGTGTTCTTTCTCTTTGCCTTAGCCAATCCCTTCCTAAGCAAACCCACCTAAGGAAAAAAGGATGGAACTAATATCATGTTTGCCAGTGTCACATTGTTCACTTTGCTGTGTTTTTACATCCTTCTCCTATGCTGTGTCAGTCTTGTGTATCTAGATTGTAAGCTTTTCAGGACTGTCTTTTTGTTCTGTGGTTTTTACAATGCCTAGAACAAGAGGCTCCTAGTCAAAGACTAGGATAATGTATTTATGATAATACATTATTATTATTAGCTTCCTTTTCTCTTCCACAACTATACAGTCATCAGTTCATGTTTCTTGTGGCCCACACATTTATAGAACACTTGTGATACTATATTATTACTATAAGCTTTGGGCTCAATTGTGTAAAGAATTTAAGCACATGTTTACCCCCTTTCCATTTCAAGAAAGCATTTAAACATTGCTTAGGTATTTATCTTAATTGAAATACTTTTCTGAACTAAGGCCCTTACCAACTTAATAAAATAATATTTCACAGTTATTTCTGTAATGAAACAGTAGTACATAGTTTCTTCCCCTGCTCTCAGTTTATCAAGTTTTTTTCACTACAGAACACATCCTACTGACATCACACACGATTAAAAAACTTCAAGCTTCTGACTAGTCCCTTGCCTTCTATTAGACTACTCCTGTGAACAAAGTTATACTTGTGCATAAGTGTTGACAGGATCCATGCCTCTCTCTTTTCCTTGCAGCCTCTGAGTCACTAGTAAACTGCCTCTTTCCAACAGGTAGTTTACCTCTGAGCTTTATGAGTAAAGATATGTTTTGTTGAAGAAATTACATAAATGTACTATACATTTCAAATTTTATGTATTTAAACAGCATGCCATTGCGATTAATTTCAAATGAATCATAAAGATGAAACTCATACTGGATTCTACTCACACGGACTCCCCCCATGATTAAGCACTGATCAATTTTTCCATGATATACACCTATTTTTGGCTGAAAAAAATCCATTTTGCCCTGAATCCAGTCAGCTGTCTCTCACATGATTTAGCCTGAAAGTAATATTATTATTAATTTTTTTTTTTTTTTTTTTTTTTTTTGTAATTTACTAAAATCTAAAAAGAATCAACTATGATATTTGAAATCAACCTGCCTCTAAGAGGAAAAGAGAAATCCTAGAACTAGGTTAAAGACATTTTGTTTTCCTATAATGAACAAAAATAAAGAGGGGCAAAAAGGTGTCCTGCATAGTTTCCCACTTCTCCTGAGTTTATTGCTAAAGTTCATCTGCATTTTAGAAGAGTATGTGAATGTATTAATCCTTATCTTTATACTATGGAAATTCCTTGGAAGAAGGCCCCTTGTGTCCCTGTCAGAGTGCTGGGAGTCAATAGCTGACCCAGCACTCTGGTCACTTAAGCTAAGTAAAACCATGGTCTAGACGCGGTTCTTTAGAAAAGGAAAGGCTTTTTTGAAAGATCCTGTAAACCCAATGGTCTAGACCGTGGTTTTACTTTCAAAATGGGCTTTTTCGAAAGAGCGCCAGTATGTGATTATGCAAATGCAGCATGGGAAATTCAAATCCCGGCTTCATTTGCAATTTCGAAGTGCCTAATTTACATCCCTCTGTCGAAAGAGGGATGTAATCTAGACGTACCCATAGCGAGGAAGGGCTAGTAGAGCCCATGAAAAGCTAGGTTACTGGCTTGTGAGATTATTTCCTCTTCCTGGAGAAAGGGCTGAGGGTTGAAGGACATGCAGGTAGAGGTGCTGCACAGGGATTGTCACAGAGATTTGTTGGTGGTAACATTAATAAAACCCACAGAGGTATTAACAAATAAGTTGCATCTAACATTGTTTATAAGGGATGCCAGGTGGGAAAGGAGCCTGCCCTATCACAAGGCCACATCCTCCAAAATGTGGGTTGTACAGAATAAATATCAGCAGCCAAGCTACACACACACACACACACACACACACACACACACACACACACACACACACACACAATATCCACCAAGAAATAGATGCACAGATTGCCAGAAAGATCAGACCAAAGCATTTCAGTGTGAGTTTTCCAAATTCACTCAGCACTTTATCATTCTATTAACGTGCCTTTTGGGGAGTGGAGTAGTGACAGGGGTATTGGGATTTTTTATACACTACATTATACTTCGCAATGAACTTTCTTTTGGGTGACACTTTATAATAATTGGCCTAATTTTTATTAATTCCTTTGGTGTTTGCCATACTAACATTAATCATGAGAGACTCATTCAGTATTAATTTGGACATCATATATACCTGCATCAGAATTCAATTGTAATTCAACATTAATTTGTTCTTCCTGCCAATTTTTATTTAAAAATTGAAGAGATACATGCAAAAAAAATAAACCCTCTTCTCAACACTGATGTGCTGGCATATCTGATTACATGATCACAAACATTATTTATTCATTTGGATGATTCAGTTATAAATATTTTTACATGATCTACTCGAAGTACAGCAACCTTCATTAAAATATTTACAATTGCTTTCTCTAATTAACATTCCTGCATGTAAAAAATGTGTGCCATCCCATAAACTCCCTTGTGGTCTGGTGTGGTACTGGGGTTATGCTTAGCCTTATTTTTCCTCAGTTAGGGCTGCTTGTTCAGATCAGGGCAAGAGGAAGCCAAGCATGCTAATTAATGTAAGCATGAGTCCCATTAATGAAGTCCCAGGAAAGGAACACTTGCACTACAGTTCAGGGAACTGGCCAAAGATCACCTCCCCTTGCCAGCTGCCTAGTGTCTAGTCTCTGTCCTCCAATCAGCTTTCCCTGTCTCTTTTAATAGAGGAGTAGGGAGACTTCTTGTTTATACCCAGGCTATAAGTTCCTGGCTGTCCCTTAAGGGTGTAGCACATTTCTTTACACTGCAGTATTAGTGGTATTCTTAATACTAAGAAAACTGTAAAGTTATAGTGACTGCTACGTTGCAATTAATTTTTAGTTTTGTAATGGACCTCCAAAATGGAGAACTAGAATCTCAAAATAGGTTTCAAACTTAGGTTTCTTTCATGTTCAGCATTCTGTACAACTTACCACCACCAAAATGGCCAACACCCTGAAAAGCATTTTTGATGATGGAAACGGAAAGAGAGATAGAATCATAGAACACTAGAACTGGAAGGGACCTTGAGAGGTCATCAAGTCCAGTCCTCTGCCTTCACAGCAGGAGCAAGCACCATCTAGATCATCCCTGACAGATGTCTATCTAACCTGCTCTTAAATATCTCCACAACCTCCCTAGGCAACTTATTTCAGTATTTAACCCTTCTGAATGTTAGGAAGTTTTTCCTAATGTCCAAACTAAAGATAGCCTTGAATGGGAGCCTGGAGAGTTAGGTTCTCTGACACACGCTTCTTGTGTGACCTAGAGTCAGTCACTAACCTGTCTTCCCCTCACCTCCGTACACACACACACACTTCTTCCTCCTGCCTCATTCTGTATCAGTTTTTGCCATCTAAAATGGAAAAAAAAAAAGTATAGAATGTAGGACTTTTGGGCTTTCCAAAGGGGAGGAAGTGCCAACTGGGAATATCTATTTTCTGAACAAATACATGATCAAAAGTCTCCATAATGAAAAAGAACCCAGTGAATGCCTGCAAAAATACGTGAACAAATTTATGAGGAAGCCTCAGCAAAAACTTTACAACGCCATATGCCCATCGAAACTCAGCTCTCTCTGCTAACCTCTTTCATCCTCTAAAGAACTGCCATATAATCTTCAATTATTTATAGCTATATATCAGAAAAGGAATAATTGTCTTTTAGGCTAGAAAGCTTTTATGCAACAGCAAAGTAAAATGATATGAAGAGTGAAGAAAGAGTTCTACAGTTTTGATTCTCCTCCTATAAGCACTTATGATAAATTCTTTACACTATATCCAAATATACTATTACAGCTTTAAAATGGAGAACCTGGTAAACTTAAATTTAACAAAACAAATGATTCTGTAGTTGAAAATACATTCAATTTCTCCCTGTACTAGAAACATGCACTCTCTTGAATCAATAAGCGTATTCCTAAATAGATTTTAAAAGTACAAGGTAGATGGATGAGCTACTTAGATACTGAGAAATAATCATGTGGGGAAGTGATATGGGATACAATTTCCAAAAGCACCCAAATATTTTGGAAGGACAAGTCCCATTTTCAAAAGTGATTTAGGTACTCAGGAGCCTATCTCCTATTGCTTTTCCATGAAACTTAAGCTCCTAAGTGCCTAAGTCACTTTTAAAAATGGGATTTAAGATAAAAAAAATCACTTAGATCCTTTTGAATATTTTTCTCTTGTTCCAGCATTCAACTTTAGAACATTAAAAACACTGCATCACTTCTTACAAAGTCCCACAGATAATCTACACTACCCTTTGTAATATCACCTGATTTTTCTTCTCAGTGCCAAAGAGCAAGTGGTACTTATACACATGGTATAACAGAGACCCATGAGGCACCTTATTGACAAGCTAAGTATATTTCATGCCTAACAAATTTAATCCATATGACTCAAAACTATGTCTACTCCATATCATTAGTGACCCTCACACAAGATGCAGAGTCAAACACAAATAAAATGTATTTATATTGCCCTCCTCCTAGCCAAGGACAAAATAGCTCTGCAACGGACAACTATTCTATCAATCTAGGCATGATAATAGGTACAAAAACTGCAGCTACATCAAAAAAATCATACTGAATAGCAAAGAGTGAAGACTCGTTCACTACATCTACACTTGGAGCAAGGTATGATTCCCAGGTCAAGTAGACATACTTTTATCAAGCTAGTGTTCTAAAAATACCATAGCCAGGAAGCCCAGGCAGTGGTGAGTGGTGGCATGGGATAGCCACTCCAAATTTGTGTCCATAGGGTCTTGATAGGTTTATAGTCAGCATGGCTAGCCCATGCCACTGCTTGCTGTTGCACATGCTACCATTGTTATACTACTATTTTTAGCACACATCAGTTTCATAAGAGCAGGCATAAGTCTGTATGTTCAATCTGGGAATTATTCACCTATCTCCAAGTGAAAACAATCATAATTTTAATTTATTTGAGAAAAGACTACTGAATGTTGTTACAGTAAAGCATAGTGATTCTTCAAGAAAATTGCATTACACACCATCCCACACAATTAGAACACTTTGCTCATTGTGATAAAGATGTAGAATTCTTATCACTTCATGCTTACAGCTAATATCACTTTACTAAGAAAAGGTAAGTACTATTATCATCATTACTTTAGAGTTGGGGAAACAGAGGTTCAAAGTGGCAAAGCAACACTCCCAAAGTCACATAGTAGGCAGCAGACTCCAGATCTCCTGAGTTGCAGTGCTCTCTCATCTAAACTATTCTGCTTCAGTAAGAACAAACATCCAGGATGTCATGTGGGAACCAAAAGTATTATTCTTGGGCCCTCAACTGTGCAGGGCATATTGAATGTTGGAAGCTGTAATACACTTTTGCCCCTATCCAGGTATCCAGTGAGAAGAAACAGTCTGAGAGGAAGAAAAAAAAAAACCCTTTTCATACAAGCATAAAAATGATTATGGCATTGCATGCTGCATGCCTCAGTACTTAAGATTATTTGACCATCACCTAGATATTCTAACTGGTCAAGAATCACATACCTATTATGTATTTGCAAATGGCTATTTTTAAAAATTAGCCATGCTTTGTTTGCTTATATTTGTTTTGCTTAAATGATTTTAATTACCATAAATGACAACTTAATAAAGACACTTATAAAAAAATCAACAAAACAAGGCTACTCATTATCTGCACCAAAGGAGTATTAATTCAATAATATTTGTGAAGGGCTTGGAGAACCTTAAAGGAAAGTGCAAAAGGCCTTGATCAGGTGAGCTAATAAGATACTGTACATGAGAGATGATAGCAGGGGACAGTGCATTAGCATCGCCAGCAAATCTGTCACTCAATAGAAGCAAAAGAAGAGGAAAATAAAGAACAAAAATGTGCTGCCTGAGCACAAGCTTGTAGTCCCAGTGAGGGATTTAGATGATGTCACAGGCTACAGGGAAAGGGCTTGAATGGTTTACAAACAGCAGGCAAACTCGGACACTGAAATACATTTTAAGCATGTAATCTCCCATCATGTGGCATTATGCGGGAAGCCAGTTGATCTTGGAGGTGACAGGGATCAGTCTCTTAGTGTGTGCTGTTGCGTTAGCAGGAGATTACTGTGCACACAGCAGAAAAAGAAAAGGATTGCTGTGCACGTAGCTCAGGAGAGAAAGGCGGTTACGTATCATGAGTCATAAGAAGGAAAAGATCCACATACGCACACTGGAAGGAACACATGAGAAGGCCCGTGACTAATTTCAGGGCTGTCAGCATCCGTGACAATAATGATCATTTGTTTAAAGTTAAAAATCACAATAAAACAGTGGAGAAAACAGTGAAAATTGAAGGTAGGAATGAAATATGAAAGAGGAAATGTGTGCATCATTTATAAAAATGTTTTAGTTGACTTTTTTTTAAAAAAGAGATAATACAGAAAACTAAGCATTTACAGTTCACGATCAGTTTGTTAACAATAAGGACATGATGCATGATTGGTTCAAATATGCAAAAACTTTTGTGCTGAACTGATCTATGAGTGAAGCCTTTAAAACTAATTTGGATAATCTCACTCCATTACTTTCACTGGGTCTGAGTCTGTGCCATCATTTTTCAGATCAATACCTAAGGATGTTTCCAAGGCATCACAATATTCTTTTGGCAGGATTACAAATAAGAAAGTGCCTTCTTTAAAACTCCTTGCATCTGCTGTGACTAAGGTAGATTTTAGTCTTTAAATCCTTTAGGACTTTTACAGGAATAAGAAAGAACTGTTCTCCACTGTATATTTAAGATAACAAAAAGTGGATGGATGCATTTCATAAGGAGGATCATCGTTTTAGATCCTTTGCCTTTTCCAACAGATAAAAATTAGTGATATACATGACAATGGCATCACCCTATGCATACATAAT
Source organism: Rafetus swinhoei (assembly GCA_019425775.1). Classification (NCBI taxonomy): domain Eukaryota; kingdom Metazoa; phylum Chordata; order Testudines; family Trionychidae; genus Rafetus; species Rafetus swinhoei. The sequence continues at coordinate 178,147,233 of CM033437.1, read as the reverse complement.
TCATAACAGAATGAATGGAGACATATTTCAAAAGTCACTGAATTATATTTACCAGACATATGCAGAGCCAGATACAGTAAAACTCCAATAGTCTGGCATCCAATAGTCCGGCACTCCTGATAGTCCGGCATCAAAATGGCAAGAGCCTAGTGAGTGAGCTTCGGCCAAAAATGAGTCACAAGGTAACAGCGGCAGCTGAACTGAGCAAAAGGGTAAAAAGGCTTAAAAAAACTAAAACATTACAGTATACTGTGTATAGTATGTACAATAAAAAGGGTTAAGAACACTTTATATACAGTATATAATGTATATAGTACATATATAACCTGCTTATAGTACCTCCTGATAGTCCGGCATATCTGATAATCCGGCACCACCTAAATCCCATAGGTTCCGGATTATCGGAAGTCTACTGTATATATTTTTTAAACAATACATTAATGAATAAATGCTTTGAGCATTTAGGCTTGGTTATCACAGTTGTTCTGAATGCTCTTTTGCCATCTTGCCAGTAGGGCCTCAACTGAAAAATGGTTATTACCCCCCCCAATGCATTCTTACTTCTTATTTGGGGACTTTTTCAGCTATTCCCCATCTCTGATGATCTGTGAACCATTTCTCAGTATTTTTGTTATATATAAATAAACTTAATGACCATAACGCCCACTTTGGCTCAGAAAGTGTTAGGTCTGTCCGTTTTTGTAAGACAATGTAATGGCTTTAATATTGTAGCTGGATTCCAGGACACTCTCTCATTATTACTTCTTGATTTATTGACTACATTTGACAAGCTCAACCATAGTGTATATTTAAATAATTGACAAAAATACTATTAATCTTGTGGGCAATGTATTTGCATAATTTGTTTCCTCTCTGCCAGACTGTAATCAATTTCTTAGGTACATCATTCATTATTCTGATTTACCCAGGTGTGGTCCAGTGTACGTTCTGGTACATTTTTGCATTGGATACCCATGACTGTGTCCTCTCCCTAGCTTGTATAGCTTCCATTACTGCCAATTGAACTATTACTGTTACGCCACTGGGATTAGCTGCCATGTGACCAACCTTCAGCAAGTAAAACCAGGGATAAGACAAGATATGCTTTTATTAGTACAAATGTGACACCCTAAGCAAACACTGTTGTATGCAAAGTTCTTTTGTTTCAAAGAGCAATATTGCTAAACTGAGTTTTGCAATTAACAGACTGGAATCTGATTTTTCCCCTCTGTATTGGAGGCTTGGATTACTTGAACTAAAGCAGAGTCATCAACGGGAGTGTTTCCATTAACTTTCATGCACTTTAGATCAGTCATACAGTGCCTTTCATGGTAAAGTGATTATTATTCTCCCTTATGGGATGATGGCTTTTATTCTAGGAAAACACACAGAATATTGTAGCTAGAAAATGAGATACTGAAATAGAGGAAATTAGGAAATATAAAATTAAAGAAATTATGTATCATCCCAGACTATGGACATGAGGTTACATCCTGACCGGTTGTACTGCCAAGTCACTAGCACTCCTCAATCTTGTACATTGAAGAACACTGGATTCCCTCCAGTTTAGCAGTTAGACATGAGGTGAGATCGCAAAGTCCATTCCTAGCTACAATAATTGGGACTATTAATTATTAGTTGCAAGAGGAACTGCGAAAGCAAAATAATTTTCGAAAACATTGTCAGCACTTGGTTTGCAAATAAAAACAACTGGTTTATTTTGAATGGGCACTTAACCAACATAATAAAAAACAACTAGTCAATAAACATTAAGGAAAAAGGTACTGTACAAGGCAAACCATTAATCTGCCACTCCACTTAAAATATAGCTATCCATTTAGTCTATGTATTAAGGGCAAAGTGTTAGGGCCTGAGCTTTTGACCACTGAAATCAATGGGATGTAAAACTACAGAATATTTCCGTCTAATAATAAAAATTGCAAACAGAGCGAGTGGCATTAGAAAATCAAAACCAACTATTTAAAGAGAAAAAGGTGAGTGTCAGTTTAAAAAAAAAATCTGCTTGCCAGCAGTCTCTTGAACAGGTCTGATCCATTCTGAAGATCCAAGCGAAAGGTCTCAAAATGAAATTAGGTGCACATATTAGTTAAGGTAGACCAATTTATTCCAGTTGGAAACTTGCACAAAATAAGGTCCCTAAGAGTTCCCACCCATACTCATTTCCCTTAATTAAGCAGAACAAATTCTAGAACAGGTCAAAATATGGGGAAAAAATTACCAACATTTTTTCTCCTTTTTTTATTTGCCAATTCTACTGATCTTTGCCTAGCATTATTACTCCCTGGTTTCTCCCTCCAACAAACGCCCATACATGCTAACCACATTTGCTTGACCCCTCTTCCCCCCCCCCAAGAAGCCCAACTGCTTCTCCATCCGTACTTGTGTCATATCATGCCAAGCAAGCAACCAAACTGCTCTTAAGTCTGTTGTTCTGGCTTACATATGGTCCTGATTACAACCAGACTATCAAAAGGCACTGAGATCCCAATATAAGATCAACACCATGAGTGTCTGGATCAACAGATGTGTTCCAATATATTTCAAGGGTATATACTAGCAGCGATATTAAACAGTGTTACTAGCGAGTACCTAAATTCAAGTTGTATTTGTCAACTACTATATGACTAGACTTGCAAAAAATTTGTTTCTGTCCCCAAATACATTTTTTATTGAAGTAACTTGATCATAGGTATGTTAAAACTCTACCTATTGCATCACTTACAATTTGTCTCAAAATACATTTGCTGTAGCAGGATGTGTCCCTCAGGATAGACACAAGTGAGCACCTAGCCATACATTCACTTTAAAGTAAGCTTTGTTCCATATTTCAACGAAAAGCATCATGAGCTTTTTCTATATCTCAAGAACTGTGTCATTTGCTGTTCTTTCCCCCACATAGCCTGCTGCTTGCTCTTTACCCGAATTGCTGGGGGCAAACAATGAAAAGATAAACTTCACAATTTTAAGAGGAAAAATATACATTCTACTACAAAAAATATATCAGAAACAAGATAAAAAAAATCTCAAGGGAAGTTGGCTGTAACAACATATAAAAGCCATACAACATCCTGAATAATAGAGAAATGCAGGTAGAAAATACCAGCTGACTTACAAAAAAACCAAACAAACAATAGTGAATTCAGGTGCTCATAATATAAAGTTAATACCTTTGATTAGGACCACGCATAATAGCAAAGAGTACTTACTTCCTCACACAGCTCTGCTACTTGCAAGTCTCTGAGTAATCCAGTACTTCCCTTTTCCCAAGCAGACACTGATCACTGGTTATAGCACAAACCACACAGTTAACTTTACTTGTGAGCTAAAGTGCATTTGCACCTGGGACTTTTAGCAGTTCAAGTCTAGCAGGAAAGGACACAACAAATGTCAGTGTTTACAATACAGTGCTCACCTCCAAAATGAGGTTCAAGAGACATTAAATATCTACAGTTAAATTAATTTTTACAGTTGTCTTAAGTAGATTATGCAGAGGGACTACAGAGGTTGAGGGGCATCCACATTCATGTTGTTGTTCCACTGAAATCAATGAGCTGGGATTAAATGTTTGATTCCCAGAAAATACACATAGAAATAGTGTGAAAACCCTTAAATTACATTTGTTGACAAATAATGTTTTAAAACATTCTGTGCAGATAGTACATGTGGAAGGTGTTCCCATAAAGATGAACAGTTTTAAAGATCCTGAAATACTTTCATAGCATGCAGAGATGTGTACTTTAGTAAGGAAGACTCTCCCAATACCTTCATCTTGTATGTTCCCTAAAGAGAGGCTGGAATACATTTTTACAGATCCATTTATTTCATTTACACTAGCTGAAGACCCAAAAGAGGACAGGTAGGTCCATTTGTACTCCAGTTTAAGGATGTTAAAAAGTGGGTAATTGACTAATTGTGTACTCAATACAAATTATATTGAGTACACAATTAGTCAATAAGGGGCCCTGCTGTGGCTCTGTAGTTTAAATGTGGTAGGAGCCCAGCTTCTACTACATTTAAACTGCAGAGCTGCAGTGGGGGTGAGTCTGGGACCCGGCGTGAGCCAGGACTCAGCAGTCCCAGCTTGCATTGGGTCCCGGACTGCTGCAGCTCTGCTTTTTAGATGTACAGGTTGCACCTCCCTTAACTGGGACTCTCATCCAGCAGCATCCCTGGTCATGCTGGACCATGGATGCTCTTGGATGAGAGAACGTTGGAGCAGGAGGGCCAGCAGCTGGGAGCCCTGTGAGTCTGGTGGTGGTGGGCCTGCAGCAGCCAGGGCAGTAGTGGTGCTGGGGCAGCCCAGGCGGTAGTGGAGAGCCATCTGGGCTGCCTACCATCCAGAAGCAGGGCCGGGATCATAGCTGCCCAGGAGGTAAAGCCTGGCTGGGGCCGCATCAGCCCAGGCAGCGACCAGGCCATAGTATCCTGGGTGGCAGCAGCAGGTCCGCAACTGCCCCGGCAGTGGCGGTAGCATGATTGGGGCTGCCTGACTCCAAGCAGCAGGGCCAGGGCTGCAGCCGCAGCAGCCCTGGATGGGGAGGCCAAGCTGGGCCACGGCAGCCCAACAGAAGCAGCACAGCTAGATCCATGTGCTACTGGGCAGTGGGGCTGAGGCTGTGGAGGCAGCAGCCCAAGAGGGGAAACCTGGCTGTGGCCACAGCAGCCTGGCAGAAGCAACATGGCCAGTCACACGCCGCTAGTGGAGTCGGGGATGGAGCTGGCCAGCAGGCAGTCTGGCGGAACCAAAGGAACCAGCAGCGTGGAGGGGCAGTGGGATGAAGGGCTGGTGTCAGGGGACCTCCTGTTGTCCAGCAAATGCTCTCATCTGGGGCCGGTCAGGTCCTAGGTGTCGGACCAGGGAGGTCCAACCTGTAGAAAGAGCCATCCTCCACTACGGCTCTGCCCTTTAAATGTAGTAAGAGCCAGCTTTTGTAGTAGTGAGGCAGTTCTTACTACATTTAAAAAGCTGAGGGGCAGCGGTCCAGTATCCAGCACAAGCCAGGAGTACTAAGTCCTGGCTCGTGCTGGATCCTGGACCGCTGAGCCTCTGCATCCCCTGTTCCTCCCCCCACCGTGGAAATGGTGATGGGGGAGCCAGCTTTTAAACGGGCTCCCTCCAGCACTGGCTCCTCCTCTGCCCCCTTGCTGCCTCTGATATAGAGACAGCAAAGGAGAGGAAGCGAGTAGTTGAGTAGTGACTTCACTAGTCGCTTACATCCCTACTCCAATTGGGCTTGGCTTGGCAAGTGGGCCAGAAGCACTTAGGGGTACAGGCAGTACCTCTGAGCACTGACCTGATCTAGGAGGAGCAAGACCTCCCTAATACATGACGACTCCTGGTGCCCCACAGGGTAATTGTGTCTCTTTACTGCCTTGTACTTGGATGGCTGGCTGAATACACAACTTGACCTTCTGACCTCTGAGCACACTAATTCCCCAGCGTTCTGCAAAGAGATGTCAATGAAGGAAAATGGTCAGACCTACTGCAATCCACTTACAGTATGCTCCTCTCCTACTTCCTTAAAACCCCTACAGAAGTGCAATTGAGCAGAATGTACTATGAGCAAATTCCTATTAAGACATGCTGTAGATGCCATTTGCTTCTTATTCAGTATACCATAGCAATCCAGTTCTCCTTGATTTTCCAATATTGTATTTTCATTCTGGTTTAAACAAACAACCAAAAAACTGAGTTATGACTGTTGCGATTCACTGTGCCCAGCAAAAACATGCCCATTGACTTCAGTGGGTTTAGGATTAGGCCCTAGATAACCTAATGGGTGTTTTCCAGCTCTGACTGAATATTCTGTGATCTCAAAAAATATTCAGGTGAATACTGATGTACATTAAAAAGGTGTGTAACACAACAAGGTATGTAATGCTAGTTTAATGATGCAATGATAGTTTGAGACATTGTATTCATGAAACTTGGCTTTTATTAAAGATTCTAGTAAAATTTCCCAATTCTCAATACCTGCACTAAACTGCAGTGAAAAAGAGTTAACGTACTCAGTTTTACTGAATAGACTTTGCTAATGTAAATAGTAGAATATCACCCACTTCCCAAGAGTCCTATGCAAATATAGCATGCTTAATTTCCATGGTCTTCAGCAAACGTGGTACAGCAAGGCGCTTTTGCAGCTAATTAAAGTGGTATATCTATTGACAATGAAGATTACATTTGCAAAACGTGTATGATTTCATGACAAAGATTTGGAAATTTATGGCTAGGAATGTAAAAATGGTGCTACCCATCAATTATAAGTTATAACAAAGATCAGTTTTGCACTTGCTTCACAATAGTAACCTGAACTAAATCAGGCCACTACTAGATAGCATTTGACCAGTGAATTCATACGACACATGCCAGGATACTCTGCTTAAGGACTGAACTGATATGCTCTGGGGATACAATTACTCTATGATTCCAAAGTATGTAACCTTGCTCTGTTGAGAAGGGTTTCACCCAAAGAGAAATAAGGAGAAGTGATTCTTTCACCATTCTAGCAGGGCAATTATTTGCATTCTGATTCACGGCTGTTACTGTGTATTCCCAGAAAGAGCATCTGTCTGTTTTGGAAATTCATTAAGGAGTGTAAAAACAAAACTGGGTGTTTTTTGGTCTTTTTTGCAAATGTATATGACCAGTTAATGAAAAGCATTAGCACGGCGATGTTTTGCACAGATTTTAGCACTGCAATGTTTTGCAAAAGCGGAATATAGTATATTGATGCAACTACTAAATGTACATTTCCTCTTAGAGGAAATCACTGGTGTGATTGGATACTGTTGGTTTTACCACCCAACAAAACCCAACCATATACAGGCAGCCTGAATGTTTTGTTTCGATTAAAGTGAAGCAAAAGTAAAATGTTAAAGTAAACTGCTAGACTGCATAGCGTGAGCCACTGCCAACATCCTGCATCATTTATCCTCTACAAAATGGCAACTATAGGTAAGCAAATGCATTCAAAGTTTAAAGTCACAGCATGCAGAAAATAATCTGCTATAGAAGCTACCAGCTACATACATCACAGCAGCAAATCCGCTGAAGCCAATGGTGTTCTGTCTGCTTAATAATGATGGCATTTGGCATTTCTACAGACACTTCCATCTGAGGCTCTCAAAGCACTTTACAGTCATTAATGAAATTGCTTCCACTACTCACTTTACTGAGGCACACAGAACTCTGACATGGTCAATAGTGATGGAAGGTACCATTAAAACCCATTTTATCCCAGAGCAGCTTGAAAAAAATTTGGTTCTCACTTCGAAAAACTTTAATCCAAAGTTCCAGAGACTTCTATACTACAAATATTGGCTGAATTTCAGATTTTTTCCTCTGTTTTTTTCCCCCTAAAGGGAGTAGATTTAAGCCAATTTAATATCCCCTGATTTCAAGTGAAGAAAAATCCAGTATATTGCATCTCTTTACTCACTGTAACCCCAAGTAAGTTGCTCCTTTGATGAAAAGAATCGTTATGAGTACAAAAGTTTCTCAGACAACTGTGAGGCAAGCCTTAGTAGGATTAAAAAACTATAATAAGATAACGGCTCAGAAATCAATAAACAAACATCTAATAGTGTAATGCACACCACTCAGCTTCTCTGTCAGGTGAAACATTTCTCAGTAACTGAATTTACTGCCAATCCTTTAGGAATGCTGATGAGCCACACAGCTGCCTTGGATTAAAAACTGGAAGATGATTCTGAATCATTTTATTATTTAATAAACAATAGATAGCTAATATTAAAAGTCCTGTGGCTATGGCTCCTTAGCTTTTTATCTAAAAAGGACTGTAATGAATTTACAATTCAGTCAGTGGCTGTCTACATTTTACTTACCAAAACATTTCAACTCTCTGGTGGACGCATTTAATGACATAGAAATGTAGGATTATAAAGGACTTTGACAGGTCACCGCATCCAGCCCTCTGTGTTGTGGCAGGACCATGTAAACCTAGCCCATCTCTGACAGGTGTTTGTTCAACCTGTTTTTAAAAACTTCCAATGATGGGGTTTCCACAATCTCCCTTAGAAGCCTATACCAGAGCTTAACTACTCTTACAGTTAGAAATGATTAGGTGTCACCCAATTTAAATGGAACAACTGCAAGGTAAAGGAAAAGGGAGCAGGCCTTTGACAAGGCACACAAAGCCCTTGGGACGGATTCTCATCTCACTTATTGTTGCTTTCACTTCTGTGTAACCCCATTCTTTAGTGTGATGGGACAGTTAACCCCCTTGGTTTTCACTTCTAGCTCTTGTAATTGGGTTGGGAATTGCAAGCAAAGCAAAACGACATAGGTGCATCTCAGTGTATGTCTACACTGTAATCAAACAACTGCATCTGGCCCCCATCAGCAGAGAGATAAAATTGCAGTGTGAATGTTCAGGCCGGGGCTGGAATCTGAGACTCCGTGAGGGGAGGGAGAGCCCCAGAGCCTGGATGTCTGCATTTCTGTTTTAAAACCCCACAGCCTGAGTCCTGCAAGCCTTAGTTTGCTGACTCACGCTGGCTACAGATGTAGTGTAGATATATCTCCTCCTCAAAAGGAATTTTTTTAAGGAAAGAGGAAACAAGGAGGATGAAATTGGTGTGATTTGTACAACTTCTGTCTATACAGTGGACACCCATTAAATCTGTGAACTTGTGCCACAGAAAATGTAATTCTTTAGCAAGTCTATTTGCTCACCAGATGTCCCATTAAGCTGCTCCCTGCTGGTATCATTTCTACAGGAAAGTTTCATTCCAGCAATTAATCACATTACTGTCCATTACATTTGAAAATGGTGGGGGAGGTCCTCAGACAATGTAAATTGGCACAGCTGAATTGCAGTCAATAGAGTTGTGCTGATTTACACCAGCTTCTTGTTCTATCCTCAGAGGCCAAGATGAACAAGTTTTCTCCCTCCTCCTTATGAAACCCTTTTAGATACCTGAAAACTGCTAGCATGTCCCCCCTCAATCTTCTCTTTTCTAAACTAAACAAGCCCAATTCTTTCAGCCTTCCTTCATAGGTCATGTTCTCTAGACCTTTAATCATTCTTGTTGCTCTTCTCTGGACCCTCTCCAATTTCTCCACATCTTTCTTGAAATGCGGTGCCACAATACTCCAACTGAGGCCTAACCAGCGCAGAGTAGAGCGGAAGAATGACTTCTCGTGTCTTGCTCACAACATACCTGTTAATGCATCCCAGAATCATGTTTGCTTTTTTTGCAACAGCATCACACTGCTGACTCATATTCAGCTTGTGGTCCACTATAACCCCTAGATCCCTTTCTGCCATACTCCTTTCTAGACAGTCGCTTCCCATTCTGTATGTGTGAAACTGATTGTTCCTTCCGAAGTGGAGCACTTTGCATTTGTCTTTATTAAACTTCATCCTGTTTACCTCAGACCAGTTCTCCAATTTGTCCAGATCATTTTGAATTATGACCCTATCCTCCAGATTAGTTGTAACCCCTCCCACCTTGGTATCATCTGCAAACTTAATAAGCAGGGCTCGACAAATAGTGTAATCCCGTGGCAAGTAGATTACACCCCGGAAGAGCTGGCACAGAGCAGAGAACAGATGCAGAGAACGATCTGCGTATGTGCAGAGCTCAGAACCGCGTGGCTGGTGAGCAGGGCTCGCCGCCACTCGGCGAGCCCTGTTAATAAGCATACTTTCTATGTCAATATCTAAATCATTGATGAAGATATTCAACAGAGCTGGTCCCAAAACAGACCCCTGATGAACCCCACTTGTTATACCTTTCCAGCAGGATTGTGAACCATTAATAACTACTCTGAGTACGGTTATCCAGCCAGTTATGCACCCACCTTATAGTAGCCCCATCTAAGTTGTATTTGCCTAGTTTATTGATAAGAATATCATGCGAGACCGTATCAAATGCCTTACTAAAGTCTAGGTATACCACATCCACTGCTTCTCCCTTATCCACAAGACTCGTTATCCTATCAAAGAAAGCTATCAGATTGGTTTGACATGATTTGTTCTTTACAAATCCATGCTGGCTGTTTCCTTTCACCTTGCCACCTTCCAAGTGTTTACAGATGATTTCCTTAATTACTTGCTCCATTATCTTCCCTGGCCCAGAAGTTAAACTAACTGGTCTGTAGTTTCCTGGGTTGTTCTTATTTCCCTTTTTATAAATGGGAAATATATTTGCCCTTTTTCAGTCTTCTGGAATCTCTCCTGTCTCCCATGATTTTCCAAAGATGATAGATAGAGGCTCAGATACCTCCTCTATAAGCTCCTTGAGTATTCTAGGATGCATTTCATCAGGCCCTGGTGACTTGCCGGCATCCAACTTTTCTAGTTGATTTTTAACTTGTTCTTTTTTTATTTTATCTTCTAAGCCTACCCCCTTCCCACTGGCATTCACTATGTTAGGCATTCCTTCAGACTTCTTGGTGAAGACCAAAGCAAAGAAGTCATTAAGCATCTCTGCCATTTCCACGTTTCCTGTTACTGTTTCTCCTTCTTCACTAACCAGTGGGCCTACCCTGTCCTTCGTCTTCCTCTTGCTTCTAATGTATTTATAAAAAGTCTTCTTGTTTCCCTTTATTCCCGTAGCTAGTTTGAGCTCATTTTGTGCCTTTGCCTTTCTAATCTTGCCCCTGCATTCCTGTGTTGTTTGCCTATATTCATCCTTTGTAATTTGTCCTACCTTCCATTTTTATGAGACTCCTTTTTATTTTTAGATCATGCAAGATCTCGGTTAAGCCAAGGCGGTCTTTTGCCATATTTTCTATCTTTCCAACACAGCGAATAGCTTGCTTTTGGGCCCTTAATAATGTCCCTTTGAAAACTGCCAACTCTCCTCAGCTGTTTTTCCTCATTCTTGATTCCCATGGGACCTTACCTATCAGCTCTCTGAGCTTACCAAAATCCGCCTTCCTCAAATCCATTGTCTCTATTTTGCTGTTCTCCCTTCTACCATTCCTTAGAATTGTGAACTCTGTGATTTCATGATCACTTTCACCCAAGCTGCCTTCCACTTTCAAATTCTCAACCAGTTCCTCCCTATTTGTTAGGATCAGATCTAGAACAGCTTCCCCCGGTAGCTTTTTCAACCTTCTGAAATAAAAAGTTGTCTCCAATGCAGTCCAAGAACTTATTGGATAGTCTGTGTCCCACTGTGTTATTTTCCCAACATATATCTGGATAGTTGAAGTCCCCCATCACCACCAAATCCTGTGCTTTGGATGATATTGTTAGTTGTTTTAAAAAAGCCTCATCTACTTCTTCCACCTGGGTAGGTGGCCTGTAGTAGACTCCTAGCATGACATCACCCTTGTTTTTAATCCCTTTTAGCCTAACCCAGAGACTCTCAACACTTCCGTCTATGTTCCTCTCCACCTCACTCCAAGTGTGTTCATTTTTAATATATAAGGCAACACCTCCTCCCTTTTTTCCCATCTATCCTTCCTGAGCAAGCTGTACCCTTCCATACAACATTCCAATCATGTGTATTATCCCACCAAGTTTCTGTGATGCCAACAATGTCATAATTGTACTTATTTATTAGCACTTCCAGTTCTTCCTGCTTATTTCACATACTTCTCGCATTTGTATATAGGCATCTAAGATACTGATTTGACCTTGCCTCCCAGTTTTGCCCTGATCCTCCTTTCTCTCTGCCATTATAGCCCACTCTCCCTCCCATTTCCGACCCATCTCCCAGGTCTTCATGTTCTCCACTTACCTGTGGGCTTTGCTCACCTTTCCCCATCAAACCTAGTTTAAAGCCCTCCTCACTAGCTTAGCCAGTCGTGTCTAAATAGGGTCTTCCCCCTCTGCGAAAGGTGAACGCCATCTCTGCCTAGCAGTCCTTCCTTTGGTCGAGGAAGCCAAAGCCCTCCTGGCGACACCATCTGCGCAGCCAGGCATTCACCTCCAGGATGCACCTGTCTCTACCTTCAACAGAAAGGATCGAAGGGAATACCACCTGTGCTCCAAATTCCTTCACCTGTACTCCCAGAGCCCTGTAGTCACTTTTGATCCACTCAGTGTCACACCTCGCAGTATCATTTGTACCCACAAGGATGAGTAGCATAGGGTAGTAGTCAGAGGGCCGGATAATCCTCGACAATGCCTCTGTAACATCTTGGATACGGGTCCCCGGCAGACAGCATACCTCCCGAGATGAGATGTCAGGGCGACAGATGGGCGCCTCCGTCCCCCTCAGAAGAGAGTCTCCGACCACCACTACCCTACCTTTCCTATTCGCAGTGGTGGCAGCAGACCTCCCAGCCTTGGGGGTACGAGGCTTCTCCTCCTCCATTGTAGGGGGTGATTCCTTATGTCCTGTATAAAGAAGAGCATAACGGTTTCCTAGTACCACAGCGGGAGGGTTCGGAGCAGGGGTGGAGCAGTGCCTGCTGCCAGAAGTAACCAGCTGCCAGTGTCCACCTTGAGCCGTCTCCTCCTCCACCAGTGGTGTGCCCACAGTCCTGTGTACTGGGACAGCTACCTTAGCTGTCTCCTCATGAACATGGTCCAGGAATTGCTTGTGGATTCGGGTGCTCCGCAACCTAGCCACCTTCTCCTGTAGCTCTCCCACCTGATGCCTGAGAGATTCCACCAGCAGGCACCTTTCGCATTGGATGATCTCCCCCAGCCTGGATATCAGTAAGTGGGAATTGCAAGCCACAGTTCCTGGAAAACCACACCAGGATCTGGGTAGAGGCATCCATGCTCAGGTGCTCTGTCTGGCTTCAGGCACAGGTGGAGGAGACAGAAGCAGTGCTGGCACAGGTGTTGCGGGTCTTCCTGACCTCTGTCAAATGCCCTCTCAAACTCCCCTGTCTGCAGCCCCCTGTCCGCTTTCGCTCCCTGGTCGCTCTGCCTCTGGCTTTTAAAGCCTGCTTGCCTAGGCCAGGCCTGCCCCCTCGTGAGTCACACAGGAGAAGGCTGACCAGATGCAATCAAGAGAGCAATTGAGGGAACAAAAGGTCAGGCACTCAGTCCTAACTGCCACAGCAGCTGAAACTGAAACTGCAGTCACCTGAAATCAGAATCAGAATTCAACAAACAAAATTCAAACAGTCGAGCAAACTCACTCACACCAAAATCGAGTACTCTCACTCTCACCAGGTAGCCTGTTCAGCGGCGGGATCTCTTGCGGTCCCTCTCAAACTCCCCTGTCTGCAGCCCCCTGTCCACCTCTCTCCCTTTCTGGAGGCAGGGATCACAGCTTTTTTTAGTAGAAATGTGAATGGTTAACCGGTAAGCATCACCCTTAACAGTTAATGCTTATTGATTATGGTTGACCAGTGGCCTGGTGAGGCTGGATCAGCCTCCCCCCCCAACTCACCCTCATTTAAGTGGTTAAACATATCATTTAAGCAATTAGCTGCTTAAATGAGTTCAGAGGGGTAGCCGAGTTAGTCTGTAACTGGAAAAACTTAAACTTTGAGTAGTCTACCAGCAGCTTAAAACTAACAAAACATGTAGATGCTATCATGAGCTTTCATGGACATAACCCACTTCTTCAGATCAATGGAGTTATTAAAGGTCCAGTTGCAAAATAAATGGGGAAGGCAGAGAGAAGGAAGGGAAAAGGGGGGAAGGGATGTCAATTAGAGTGTTCATGTTACATGAAGCTGATAGAAAGGTGCAAATTGTTCTTAAGTACCCATTGTTTGTTTTTTTAAGTCATTAGGATGTGGAAGGTAGTGTTCTATCCAGGTAATGTCTTTATTCATATCTTTGTAATGGGTCTCAAACCTGTAAATGAAGTTAAATTCCATGGCTTTCCTTCGTATTTGGCTTGTGGAATTGGCCTGAAACAACATGGTGACTTTGAGAATCATTAATGAGCGTCTGGACTAGTTAAAGTATACTCCAACAGGTTTTTGTGTGTTGCCTTTTTGGATATCAGGATTTGTGTCTATTAATTCTTTCCTGTAGAGACTGTCCAGTTTGGCCAATATACATGGCAGAGGGACATTGCTGGCATTTGATGGCATAGATCACATTAATGGATGTGCAGTTAAATGAGCCTCTGATGTAGTGGCTGATGTGATTGGGTCCAGTGATGAAACCGCTGGTGTAGATGTGTGGACAGAGTTGGCACTGGTGCTGATTGCAGGGGTGCATTCCTGGATGATTATGATGGAGGTGAGCTGCGTGGTTACTGGAAAGAATTTTTTTGAAGTTAGGGGGTTGTCGGTATGCGACAATTGGCCTTTCCCCCACGGCCTCTGAGAGTGAGAGATCATTTTCCAAGATAGGTTGTAGATTGTTGATAATGTGTTGGAGGAGTGTAAGTTGTGGGCTGTAGGTGATGACAAGTGGAATGTTGTTGTTTTCTCTTCTTGGCCTGTCTCGGAGTTGTTCATGCCAAGTGGTTTCATCACTGGACCCAACCACATCAGCTCATCCTCCCAGCTCCTCCTTATTTCCAACTCTAGCTCCCTACCTTCCCTAAAGGGGAGCCCTTAAAACTAGTCCTAGCAGGTTCGTAATGGGCTGAGGTGTTCTGATGAGCCTGTCTCTTTTAATTGCCTCTATCAAGTTCATAATTGGCACCAGTACATTCCTGATTGCTCTAGAGCAGCCCTTGCCCTGGTCACTCAGGAGATAGAAAACTACTCATCCAATGGCCAGTATATTTACCTTCTACCAGACTACTGCAGCTAGCTGGTCTGGGTCTGTGACAATATATTCAGTTAAGAGAGCTGTATTATGAAATTTGAAATTATTTTGAATGGAGGCAGAGATGAGGCAACATTCACTAAAACAATCTGATTGGGTGCAGTCATTCAGCAATCAACAATGGAGAGGTAAACAATGCTCTGAAAGCAGCAGCCGGATTCTGTCTTTGCATTCTGTCTAAGCCATACTCTCACCTCAAACTGCTTGTACCAGACTTGTGTGACTAGATCATTTTAAACACACCAGAAGTGACCATAACTAATAAGAAAAAAAAAAAAGCAAGTCTGATGTTTTTACAAATGAAGTCATGGCCTAGTTTTACTTCCCGACCTCAGGCAAGTGATTGACACTGGAGCAGACTGTGACCTGATTAGACTGGTTTAGTGTGTCAACTGCCACCTGGTTTTATGTCACTGAACATGTAATGAAGCTCACTAAATACGGCAGAGCTAACCTAGAACACTGTGGCAATCTTAAGCTATATTTTGAGGTTGATTTCTTTTCAAATAAATTTAAATACCCAACCTGAATCATTCATTGTGAAAGTCTGTATACGCTTCCCTGCACTATCAAGAAGGATTAAGGCGTCTAGCTGACTACATGATGCCACTTTGTCTTGCTTTTGCTTAATTGAGCTTTTGGGGAGCTGAAAATCTTTTTTCATGCCAGAAACCTTAGCTTTACATTATTTTATGACACAAAACACAGCTCCTTTTAACAAATGAATAAAGTTACCATTGCCAGTCTCAGTAATCAGTTGATGTTGATGCTTTTGAGTAGTGACCACTTAATATTAAAACAAATAATCTTTTATTAATAGAACTAGATCAATGTCAGGAAGTAATGATCCTACTATATGCTTCTCTGACCACTAGAGGAATAAATTGTAACTGATAAACACAGGATGATTCGGCCACATTTTTGCACTGCTCCAGGAACAGCTCTGGAAGATATAGTCCCAACCAGGGTTCTCAAATACCACTTTAACACCTCAACTTTGCCATTTAAAGAGTTTGCCTATGAGGCAGGGTAACACACCCGATTGGGTGGCGATCCTAAGCATACTAAAGTGTAGCACATTATTTGGTCTCTTTAGACAGACCCTGCTGATATACTTTAACATGGTGCTCTATGAAATAGCACTACCTTAAACTGCACTGAAGAACCCTCAGAGCACATAAGCTGGTCTAAATGGACCAATTCAAGGGCAACACATTACTGCATTTTAGAAATCACAGTCCTATAGAATTCATTGCTCCAACAGGTAGGCAAGCCCCGAGGCATTTTACAGCAGAACCAGTTCTACTGTGAAGCAAGCAGGTTATGTTCTCTTTCTGTGCAACTGGTACCTTTCAGTGGAAGTAAGAGAGCCAACAGGAAGTGTGGCACTGCACAGCATCCCACAGAATGTGTGGTATAATAAAGATCTGACCCACTGCAGTGATGGCAAAACCCAACTTTCATTTCCTGGCCTCAGAAAGGGTCACAGTCACAACAGAAAATCACTCAGTCACCCAGACAAACTTCCTGTGCCTCCTTCTGGCTTAATTAGTGTAGCTGGACTAATCAGTGGAGCTGGGTGATCCTCCAGTCAGGTCCCCATGGGTGGTGCCTTGACTGCCGCAACAATGTTACCAGAGGTTTCATCAGCCATTGGGGTTGATGCCAGGATGTGGTGACTGTCTGAGGATTCCCAGGCCTAGGCTAAAGACCTGAGACAGACCAAACTGCATATTAAATATTGACCAAATCTTAGGCGTGTCATGCATAACTGGCTTTGTCATCCATGTCTCTCTTAAGTATGTGGTTTCCATTGCTGGATATTCATCCTGGGCTTCGTTCAGTTTAAGCTTCTTTTTTTTACAATTTCTACTGCTCTGCACCATCGTTCCTGATTGTGCTGTGCTGCCTCAGATTAGGGTGTCAATAAAGGGCACTTTCATGCCAAGAGGCCATCTAGCATCCGCAACTATTGCCACTATCAGACATATTCCAACAATATATTCCTCAATATCTGCCAAATAGCATATTCAAAATGCAGATGTTGGAGTTTCTGCATCCAGAGGAATCAGGCAAAACCCTATCATTGCATTTAATTTGCTAAAAATGTGGCTTCTTTCATCCCAGAAAACATTTCAGTGCTAGTGAGGAAATAAAACAATTCTGTTTTAACGTAGTTATTTAAGCAGTGTCTGTGTGAACCCAATCTCTTAATTCTTCTGTTTTATTCTCTTCCAGCTGCTATCACAAGTTTTTCTTGTGAGAAATTTTCATGTTCCTTTGCAGACAGAAGTTGTTTAGATGTGGGCTTTGCTACAGACTCTTATGGAAAGAGATTGGTGTCTTGAAATAACAAAACTGTGTGTGGAGTTTCAGTCTATATCACTCACTGACTTTATGGCAGTGCCTGGACTGATATGTATATGGTCTGAGAGTGGGAGCTTGGTGATTCCTGGGTGGCCAAGTATTGGGTCCAGTGTTTCATTAAGGCTATGTCTAGACTACGGGAGTTTTTCTGGGATACTCCGCTGCATCCAGGGAACGCGACTGCTCTTCCGACATTTTTTTGCAGAAGAGCAGATGCGCTCTTTCGGAAGCCCTGTATCCCTCATTTCACAAGGAAGAAGGGCTCTTCCAAAAGAGGAGGTTTTTCTGAAATTTGACCCAGTGTAGATGGGCCAAATTTCGGAAAAGCTTCTTCCAAAAAAACAATCGGAAAAAGGTACGCAAATTGCGGAGCGCAATTTGCATACCTTTTTTCCGATAAAAAGCGGCAGTCTAGACATAGCCTCAGAATAAATAAAATATTTTGCCCCAACCTCTAGAAGCCATCTCTTGACCTTGACAAACTGGCTCTCAACTTGTGTCCCATCTCCCATGATAGGGACTGTCATGGAGAAGTTTGGTATAAGGCAATATTGGCAGATTCTTGATTCTTCAGATAATCAAGATCCTGGACAACCCAGTACAGTGTATAAACTGCACTGGTTGTATTAGTTGGTGATTGCTTCTTGTTCAGGTGTGGGAGGATTAATGTGGTAACATTGGCAGCAGTACATTTATACAGATGGCAGTTCTCTGACTCCATGGTGTCTGACTCAGCCAGCGCAGGAGAATAAATTACACAGGGCTTGTCTACACAGGTGTAGCAATACACTAGAAGGGGTTGAGGTGTATAGCGCACTAACATATTGTGTATCATATGGTCCATGTAGACCGTAGTGATGCATGCTAAAAGTTCCTAGCACACTTTAATGCAGTGCTGCCTGAAACAGTAATATGTAAAAGTGCACTAAGGAACTTAGCTGGTTGTGAGGTAATAAAACAAGACTGAGATAATATCTATGTGTTGGGGGAAGCACACAGTTTAGTTGACAGAACTTTTTTCTTTTCTCCCCTCAATGAGGGAGGGCAACCACTATTTGTAAAAAATGTGAGCAACTCTGGAATACTGGTAGATCCTGGGTTGGTCTTGAATGCCCCAGGAACAGCTAATGACCAGGGCACTTTTTTTTCCAATCTGTGCCTGGCAAAACAAGTATGACTCTCTCTCTCCAATGATTGCCTTGCTGCAATTATTCATTCTTTTGTCACCTCAAGATTAGGTTACTGCAAAACACTCTGCATGGAGTTATGCTGATTCAGAAACAGAAACCAGTGCTCAATGCTGTGGCCTGCTTATTAAGTAGAGTTGCACATTGGGAGTGATGCACACTAGAGCAGTGCTAAAATATTTGCCTTGGCTTCCAGAGATCTTGTGTGGAATTCAAGGTGTTGGATTTTAACCTGTAAAGTTAACCTTCACTCTCCTTGACATACTGCCACCATTGAAATCTTCCCAGATGCTATAGCTCATATAAATGAGAAGATGCCACCAGCAGGGTTTCTCCATTTTGGAAATCACAGCCCCATAGTCTGTCAGGGCCCGTATTTCTCAGTCAGTCAGTCTCTCTTCCTCTGCCACATTTTATCATCAGAAATATTACTCTGACTTGGAGGGCATATCCCTCTTAACCAACACTAGCACCTGCCAGGAGAGCCCACTACTGGTCAGTCGATAGTAAACAATATGCTTGTGGATATTTTGCATCTGTATTTCACAGGTTGCTCATATTTGCCCAGGACTAATGGGGTATTTCCCCCCTCTTTGTAGGGCTGATCTAAAACAGTGTGGAAAAAATTAAAACCAAGACACTTTGTATTACTCATTTAAACCCCTTGATAGTTTTATAATATTTGACAGAAATCAGATTAAGGTTTTGTCAAACTAATTTGAAAATTTGAGTTATGGCAACTTTAAATTATAATAGATGAGTAAATTATACATTTTAATGCCACTACCAGTAAAGTAGCTTGAACTTAATCTGCCCTGCGACAGCAAACACTTAAGCAGGTAGATAGTATTACTGACATTAACGGTCTAACTGATTCATTGTAATGGGATTAAAGTTAAGGATGTTTACAGCATGAGGAGGCTAATATTGTATTTTTATTAAAAACTTCAGAGCGGTATAAAATCTTTGTCACTTCAAAACAAAATTGGTCTATTGTCAGCAATAGAAAGTTATTTAGTCTTTCAATACATTTACAAAGATATTGTGAACTCTTTACATACACAGGCTGACATTTTGAAAAACAGGCTAAAGTTATGCTCCTAAACCCATTTATGGTAAAGCAGGAGTGGATTTTAGAATCAGAAAATGAGGTGTGTTTTTTTCCGCCTAATCATTTTTCCGCCTAATGATTTCAAATCACAAATCCTGTTGACTTCAAACTGTAAACCCTTATGGAGGTATATGGCCTGGTTAAGGCATGTCAGTTTTCTGGGATCATGGATACTCAGCATATTGGAGGGGGGTATTGGTTGCAAATAAAGTAGCTATTTGGTTATCAACTCCTGAGGAACCCAGACTTCTTACCCACTGCCAACCTGCCACTGCTATGGTCAGCAAAGGCACTTGAACTGGATCTCCCTCATTATAAGTCCTGGTCCTGCTTTGGGTGGGGGTGGAGGGCCTGGACTCGATGACCGCCTGAGGTCTCTTCCAGCCCTAGGACTCTATGATTGTATAATCTATAAAAAAAAAAATAGGAGAATGGCTGGCAGGGTGTCAGAGTTCCAGGACACTGACCTTTGCTCCTCACCTGGGTGTGGAGACTTTCTGGGCCTGCTGCAAAAGACAGCTGTTTGACAGGGTTTGGGGCCAGGGTGAAGGGAATGCTTCCCAGATGATCAAAGGACTAGGCAGCTGGCTGAGATCCTCTGGAACTGATTCTTTTATGGTTGCTGAGGTTTAATTTAGATTCTGTTTATATAATGCAGCTGGAGTGTGCCTCTCAACTCAGTTAGTCAGGTGTGTGCTACTTCTGCTTCAGCTAGCAAGGAAAAAATAGCAGTTTGAGTACTACCAGATGAGTGGCGGGACATAGCCTATCCGCCCAATTACAAAACTACCGGATACTCTGGGTTCAAATTCGGGTGGCAAGCTTATGCTATCACCCTTGCCACAGCATTCACACTAGTTTGATCAGAGCTAGGAAGTGTCTATCTACCTGAACTGAGACACATGCCGTTATGTAGACATACCCTCTTTCCAGACACCTGATTCATTTTCCTCCCTAATCCTGTCTCCCAAGAAATGAGGCCTTGTCTCTCTCCAATTACTCATGTCAAGCCAGGCCTACAACCCTTAATTGCATTGATTGTATAATTAATGATGCTAAGGCTCCTAGACACCTATCGGAGGCACTTTCTCATTTTAAATCTAATAAATAACCATCCATTTTGTGTTTGAGTTTGTGTTAATGAGGCCCAGTACTTTTCTTTTTCAGCATAATTGAGAATTTTAATTGCAAAGGTTTTAGTAGAAAATAAAATCTCTTTGTGAGATCTGAAATTCTCCTCACAATTAGGAAACTCTTTAATAGCAAAACATCTTTATAGCCAAAACAGGCTATAAAATGAGAAGAAAGTAAAGAATTAGCAATATGTAAGAAAAATGTGACTTTTTTAAAAAAGTGATTTATCATTTTTTCTTACATTGTGATATTCACCCGCTTTGGACCCAAAGCCAGCTTTTGCTGACAAACTTATGCCAAGTAGATGGGCTTCCTACACCTTTTCCTGACTGCTGGACATCCACTATACTCGGGGCAGTTGCCATGTCACCATTCCTTCTTCGGCACAGATAATTTTCCTTTTATTTTTATCTTTTCTAGTTATCCTTCAAGGAGATTTATATTTGTGCCTCTTTTTAGAGCCGTTGTTTGCTTTCCTATTAATTTGCTGTTTGGCATATCATTTTCCATTTGCAAGTGTCAGCTGCAAGCCTACAATCAGCTGAACCCAAGTAGAGAGCTACAGGGAAACACAAAAAATGGTGGAGACACCTAGGGAGATCCATTCCTGGGAAATGTTGAAATAGCAGTAAATAATCTTGTACCATTCATGGATAATATCTGAGAAAGAGAAGAAAAAAAGTGAAGGTGGTATTCTGCATTATAAGCAACTATTTGTCTTAAAAAGAGATGAGAGCCTGACAAACAAATCTAGGCCCCCTTTACTATAACAGCCTCTGACTTTTACTGGGAGGATCCTTTGTGCTGCGATCTAATACTGGAGACTACAATTCCCATGATGCCTTGGAAAAAGGAGGGAAACTGTTGCTCTCTTCCAGTCAGTGCAGGGAGAGAATTGGAAGGCTCCAATTGATAAAGAAGAGCCAGATTGTGGGTGTGGAGCGTCTTCCAGTCCAGGAGCTGCTGACGGAAGCTAGAGCCTCCTGGGGCTTTGCTCTAGAATAGTGGTGCGCAACCGTAGGTCACAACCCCCAAGGGGGTTGCAGCACTTAGATCTGGCCGGCCAGGGGCTGGGCCCAGCCGTTGGTGGCTGCACGGTGCTTAGATTTGGAAGGCCAGGGGCTGGGCACGGGCATGTGGCGCGGTGCTTAGATCCAACTGAGCCTGGCAGTTGGCGGCCCCCGCAGCCCGACGCCTAGATCTGGCCGGCCGAGGGCTGGGCCCGGCCATTGGTGGCCCCCGCAGCACAGGGGTCGCTGATCAAAAAAGGTTCCGTACCACTGATTTAGAAGGCTGCTTCAGGGGCTGTTGGTGATTGTCCCTGGAAGGGAGAGACTCTGGCTGTGCCTGTGGCTGAGAAGGGCTTGCATAGAAGTAACTGTAAGTAACTGTGGTTGTTTGGGAAAGTGCTGCCTGGGACAGAGCACAGAAGACAGACTGACTCTGAGTCCGAAGAGAGACAGCAAGCTCTGCCCAGGGAACTAGAGCGGCTGGCATTTGGTAGGGCCTGCGCCAGTGGCAGAGGGAGTGGGCTGTGTATAGCCTTGCTTGGACTAACACACACAGAACCTGCACAGTCCTGTCTCCACTCCAGCTGCAGATTTGCAAGCACGCTCACACAAGTGTCTGGGACTCTGAGATCCAGAGGAGTACACATTCTGGAGTACACGTGGTGGCAGTGTAAATGCCAGTTAGATAAGTTTAGTTTATTTCTGTGTTCTTTATAAATTGATTTCCTTCAATTTTAGTCTATAAAACCCTGTTTCTTTAAGTTGTTAAGAAAAGGTGTGTTAATTCTAATTTAATCAATTAGATGGATACTATTTATAATTGTTTTTGCGTTAAATCCAGATTACTACTGGACTAAGTTTATTCCTGGAGGTTCCCAAGGCACACCGTTAAGTGTGTACAGGAGCCAGCCAGGTGGAGGCACCGCCATTTTATATTCCTTTATAAGCATGGGACTGCAGCAGGGGGATGAGTAGGGGATCCCCAACTACCCAACATCACCACAAGGACACTCAGGATCTTCTTTAATGTTAAAATCATCAGGCTCACAGGTGAGCATGGCCTGCTCCTGGGTAACCCAGGAAGGAAAGAGGAGGTTACAGATAGCTGTACCCAAATTTAGCTATAAGGCTGAGGCATGACCCCTACATTTGGTTAAGTATTCTTTAGACTGAGGGGGGGAATTTTTTAAGGTTGGAGGTCCCTGACATTAGAAAAACCAGTCAGGGGCTATAGATAAGTAAAACAAACAAACAAAACAAAACCCCTCACATGGCCCCTGCCTGAGGAGAGAGAGACTGTTCATATTCCCCTCACACACCAGACCTAGGGGGGCCCAAGCTAGTAGATTTTGTGTGCTCTGCTGTGTGACAGTGGGGGGCTGGAGCACAGGTACAGGCTCCCCAGTGTTGGGGGGAATCCTGAGCCTCAGATCCAGGCAAGCTGGGGGCCACGTTTGGCCTCTAGGCCTTAGGTTCCCCACCCCTGCTTTAGACAGTGAATTTCTGACGTCTCACAAAAGATTTCAAGATAGTGGGAAGGGAAGCAATACTAGGAAGCAATACTAATGCATTGTTGAGGATTATTATTAATCTAGTCACATATCCAGTCAGGTTCCTCATTGTGTTATGTGCTGTATAATCAAAATTAAACACAGCCCATGGTAAAAAACCTTAAAAACCCTCTTTCTAGACTCTACAATACTGAAATCTACCCAAGCCCTTAAAAATCACTTTCTCTGGATCTATTAAAAATGGGAATGCATTGAATAAAATGAAAAAGGCTCTGATCCTACAATTGGCCTCCCCACAAAAATCATCTGAATGGCACTTCATTGTCTTCAGTAGGACTTCATAGAAGTGCAAGGGTATGTCCATGGGGCTTTGATTGCAGCATCAGTGCCATGAGACTTATGCATGGGCATAATCTAATGTATACAGGATTCACACTGGTTCTATAGAGGGACCTATTTTATAGTAGTGTGGTCAGATTAGAATCAGATCTCATATGGTTCATATGAATCACTCATTGCTTAGAGAAACATGCTTTACGTAGATACAAAAATGTGAAGCCTCAATGCGTTCACAAGTATAATGCTGATTTTTTTTTTGTCCCAACAGTTTAAGTTTGCCCTCTAAAATAATTTCATTTAAAACACTGCATGACATCTATGAAACCATTGCAAAGCTGCACTGTATAATAAAAGTGTGCTAGGGAACTTTAAGTGGAGGAGAAGCATGATTAGAATGCACAGTTTCCTACACTAATGTAATGCTGTTCCTTTAGGCTTTAAACCTTACCAGAATTTCCAGGCATTGAAGATGCCACAAAGGAAGTTCACACAGGCCTCTCTGTGCCACAAATTACAGAAAAATGGATACAAAACAATGAGTTTGCCCTTTCAAAGTGCTTTGCATAGCTCCCATAGACCATTACATAGTCTTGTGAAGTGGAAATGAAGACTCAAATTTTGCAAGGGTGTGCTAACATGCACTCATTGCAGGACCAGGCCATAACATGCCTTATATTTGCTCTTTCTAAGGAGTTATTTCCCCTGTTTGGGGGATAAACCTGTTACCATTAAATGAAATCAGGACCTGCACTCTTGCATCAGTGCAGGAATGCCCTACTTTTGGTGTAATGAGGAGGGTGGGGCTGCCACAGGAACTGTAAAGGAGACACATCCCAAAGGCAACAGAGAGTGGAACCCAGATCTCAAGGAAAGAGGAAGCTCAGAAAGAGCAGCTGAGCTCTTCATGAAGGAGATGCCCTGAAAGAGGAAGTGGAGCCAGGAGAGTTCCTTAGCAAGTAGAGGAGCTAGTTCAGACTAGTGAAAGCAGGAAGATAGTTGAGGAGAAGTCAACTATAAACTTCCTCAGTTTGGAGGTTGACAGTAGCAGTGGGAGAAGCCTGCTGGCTCCCTGACCTGGAGGGCTGGAGCTGAAGGGACAGAAAACTCTCCCTCTTCCCCACAAACCTGACTGGACAGGGGAGGGAACACATGGGAGTACCTGTGCCAATGGCAGACAGAGATAAGACACACCAGCCAGAAAGGTTTTGGAGAGGAAGCAAAGCAGCAGCCAGCACAGCAAGTAGCAGCCTTGTGCTGGGACACACAGGCTACGTCTACACTGCAGAGCTTTTGTGAAAAAACTCACGAGCGTCCACACCTCACGTGTGCTTTTGTGCAAGAAAATTTACAGTGAATTGACAGAACAGAGGTTTTTTGCAGTACAGGTATTCCTCTTTCTACGAAGAATAACTCCTTTTCATGCAAGAGTTATTGCACAAAAAGGTGCATGTGGAGGGGCAGAAGGGTTTTTTGTGCAAAAACAGCCTATTGGAAGAAGCACAGGTGCCCTGGTGGCCATTCTGTGAATGGCAATCAGAGCTTTCTTGAGAGAGAGCATCCATGCTGTGTGGATGCTCTCTTGCGCAAAAGCACATCGCTTTTTCAATGCGCTTTTGCAGTGTGGATGCGCTCTTGCACAAGAAGTTTTTGCAGAAGATCTCTTCCGCAAAAAGTTTCTTGCACAAGAAGCCAGCAGTGTAGATGTAGCCACAGAGAGAGAAACTGTATTTGGAGCTGCTTGCAAAGACACAGCCTAAGAGATGACAGCTGAGACCCCCCACAATAGGATCCTCCCTCTGAGCTCATCCCTCAGGCTAACATCAGAGTGCTCTGATTGGAGTAATTGAACTGTAGTGGGGGTTGCATTGGTACAGAGCAGTCTCTGTGTGTCTAGCCAGGCCGGGGGTTTGTATCTGCTCCTGACTTTGCCCAGGTCAGATAAAAGTAATGTTAAGGGTGGTGCTTAGTCCAGGGGTTAACACTGAACCCCTCAACCCCAGAAGAAGAATGGGTGCTTGTGCAGAGGTATGTGGCTAAGACCTCTCTCCTGGTGCTGGGAATCTTCTACCTGACAGTTGGCTGAGGAATGATGATGAGATGAGCCTCTTGAGTGTCTCTGGTCAAGAACTGGAACCACACTTAAAAAGGAAACCAGGTGAAAAATCTCCCCGGCTGGAATGAGGCATGGTGAGAGATGCTGCAGCTGTACCTGGTGCTCTGAGGTTGGGACTTGAAGGTGATGTATTGTCTGGACTGTTCTGGGGAAATCTGGATTCTAGGGGTAGGCCTTTTCGTTATGATTTTCATGCATTGGACTTTGGTTCTAAGTTACCCCAGAAATGGCTATTTATATATGGAGAACTTGGGTGCATTTACTGGGGACTCTATAAGAAAAGGAAACTGAGGCAGGTATACATGTCATGCTGTAGCCCATTGCTAGATGGAGTCCAGCGAGGCTTGCCCGCTCAGTCTGTTTTATCTTTAGTTAGCATGCAATCTACAGGAAGAAATAAAACAACCTTGCCACCAACTGAACTGACTATATCCTATGCAACACCACTGGTAAAAGCTGAATGGAATCTTGTTCTGGATTGAGGTAGAACCTCTTTGTGCTAATGGGTGACCGTTTAAGTCTGTTGTAAGAGACAGTTAAAGGGACCAAACCTTAAGGAAAGCCTAATGAAATCTGCCCCAAAGTCCCTAAAGCCCAGTGCTGTGACCAAGTGTCAGGGCAGTGGTGGAGGGAAGAGAAAAGAGAAACAGACACAGAAGGAGCAATAGAAAGCACTGTGGCTGATCCTAGAAGAAAACTGCAGATGCATTCTGGGGGTGAGAGAGCAGGATGAAAAAGGGTGTCCTTAGTGCTGGGAGCCAAAGAAGTTGTTCCCTGATAAAAACCCTCCAGAGACACTTGACATTATTTACAAAAATCGTACAAACAACATTGCAAAGAAAATACGAGGCTCCAATGCCCACTTCCATGTAGAATTTATCCAGGACCCCATATGTGTCCAGTCAGACCAAAAAGGGACAACCATGCTTATTTTTCTATACTGTTTTGTTGTACGCACATTACAGTACACAGATGACTTTTCCCCTCCCACATCTGTGGGAAAGTCAGAAGCAAAGGGAAGGATTCACTTTCCTATGGAATTAAAAATATGCAGCCCAGATGCCTAATTTAATTGTTTAAATGCTTCAAGATGTGAACAGGGCAATTTCTTATCTTTTCCTATCCATCCAAGCTTTGATATCATCACAGTAATGAATTTAAGATTTCAGCACCACACGAGGACTGTTTGATGGTGGTCTGAGTGGTAGGGACAGAACCTATTTCCAGAGAAATGACAGTGTTTCAGGGCTCTAATTATATTTCAAGAGCATAGAGAAACAAGTGGATGTTATATAAACACACATCACAAGGTCAGGTCATATTTTAAGCATCACACTTTGAAATACGTGTGGGAAAGTCCCCATAAAGACAGAAGCAGAAATTACATATACATTTCCATTAGGTGTGAAAAACTACCCAAGCAGTGTAAGTAGAATGAACTCATTTGGGAAGATCCAGATTGCAGTTAGCCCCTTGGCAAGTTCACCAGAGAGGGGAGGAGTCTTGTGATACTTGTCCCTTTCTGCCTTCTGCATACAAGGACTGCTTCTCAAACAGAGGGAGGGAGGGAGGGTCCTGATCCCTCTACAGCTGATGACACCCTTTTCAGGAAGTCAGTACCTTTAAAGCAGAGGTGGGGAACCTCAGGCCTGGATCCAGCCCCCAAGGCTCAGGGCTCCCCTCCCACAGCTTTGGGGAGCACAGATAGGGCTGGAGCACACAGCATCTACTAAGCTGGGTGCCCTAGGCTCTGGTGAGCAAGGGGAATGATGTGGGGAGTGTCTTTCTCCTTCTCAGTCATGGGCCATGTCAGTGAGGGATGGGGTTTTTTGGTGCTTCTCACTTGTGTGCAGCCCCTGATTTTTCTGTGGGTCAGTGGCCCCCAATGCTAAAAAGGTTCCCCACCCCCGCTTTAAAGGCACAACTGAGGGCAAAGTAAGGGAATTATGCCCACATTGTCATTTGGTGCAAACATAAGGGAAAAACTATCAGCTTGAGAACAGGCCAGACAGAGTCCAGAAATGCATCACACCATACTAGCTCAAGAAGAGTTTACATTGTCTTTGCAAGTTAATATGGATGCATGAATTAATTCTCACTAGGGTTGGGTAGAAAACAGGAGGATTTGAAATTATTTTCATTCCAAACTGGGGCAAAATCAGTCTTCTTGTTGCTGTCTGTTATAGAAGAGCCCTTTTGTTGCATCTATCTCTCACTCTCACACACACCCCCACCCACCCCTCAATAGCCTAGAGATCATGGTGCTCAACTACAGTGAAACCCTGCTCTACCTGATGCATAGCTTGGAAATTGCATGTGGATCTCCCACATCCCAGGTGAGTACTGGAGGCCTGGGGCTTTTCTGGGATCTCTTTTGCTTTTTCTGAATCCCCTCTGGGTAAGAGAAACTTACTAGCCAGAAGTTTCATCAAAACCCAGTACATTTTGCATGAAAAGTTTTGGTTTTGGCACACACAGTTAGAATGCCTCCACCAGTTCTACAGCAGAGCACATTATCCTTACCCAACTGAATTGTCTGTAAATAATTCTCTGCTGGTTTCAAGGCCACTAGTGGACTGGAAAATCCA
The DNA here is from genome assembly GCA_019425775.1 of Rafetus swinhoei. NCBI lineage: Eukaryota > Metazoa > Chordata > Testudines > Trionychidae > Rafetus > Rafetus swinhoei. The sequence goes on along the minus strand of CM033437.1, from coordinate 178,119,183 downwards.
CTCTGTGGAGTTCTGATAGCAGTGTTTAATAGAGAAGAATGAATCTGGGAAATTAGGACTGGATACAGAATCTAGTGAAGAGGGCTTCATATCAAAAAAATTATGTTTTCCACCGTAATTCCCACTGAACTCAATGGGAGACAGTGTTATTCAGCACCTTTGAAAAATTACACCACTTTTATGATACTGCCTATATAGTACTAAGCAAATAAAACTTAAAAGTCAAACTTCAGACACCTACATTTGCAAAAGCTGGGCTGTATCATTAAAAAGGTCTCTTTGTGTTCAGTCAGATCTAACCATCTGGACCCAACATTTACCAGCAGGGAGATTTTGGATAGTGCACCATATCTCTGATGAGGAGGTCTGACTTTGAGGCTCCCCTATGGCAACTTTTCCAGATGGGCCTGATAAGTCTGTGTAGGGACGCTTGCAGGATTGGAGCTGAAGTATTGGAATTCTCTTCTTTCTTTAGTGTTGACAGTTAAACTATATATACTTCCTTGGGCAAGCACATACTGAAATGAAGAACTGCTTGTAAAAAAAAAAGAAAGAAAGAAATCAATGAAATGTCAGTCCCTCATTTGTAATAAACTGTTTTTATCACCATAAGCGCTGAGCAAACTATTTCTGACTTCTGTGCAGCCCCAAAATACTGCTGTTTCTTTAGAAGCTACAATCTTAACTTATTTTGCAAAATTATACTCTAACATGCAAGCTAAGGTTTACTCACTTGATTATCATGCACCTACTAATTCTGCACAATCAGGTGTAGAAGATCTATCTTCTCTGTTAACAGACTATTAAACTTTATCCTAAGAGTAATAAACTCTTGTAACACAGCAGGGCAGCAATTCACTTTGGCTCCCATTGAATTTGCACATAGGCACTTTTTCCAGTGTTACTCTGCACCTTTGAAAAATTACACCACTTTTATTTGCGTTTCAGATCTGTGAAAGTTGCTCTAAGCAGCTTTTGACAAGTTGATGCAAAGGAGACATTCACCTCAAATGGTGCTTTAAGCATTCCTCAAAGGAGATGTGGATATATACCTCGTATATAATTCAATCTAAAATGTTTTGAACATGCCCCTTTTCTAGATGCAATAGTTTTTGACAAATTTAAAGATTCACACATCTGCACAGGCTGTGAGCTGCTGAACTCAGAGATATAGGCTCCACCATGCACCCATTGAAACCAATGGTAAACTATTGACTTCAGCATGCAAGATCAGGCCTTGAAAGACTGCTGTATGTTCTGATCACGTTATATGAACTGAACTTTTTTTTTTTTAAATATGAGAATATAAATATAAATACAAGCAGTCTCAGAAAAGAAGCGAAATTTGTTTGCAAAGTGTAAGAGCTGGTGCTGCTAACAGTTGAACCTCTCTAGTCCTATATGATTTGAATTAGTGGACGTCCACTTATAAGTGCGACCAAGTTTCTCGTGATCCCATAAAGTTTGTTTACAGCGACCAGTCTTGCCTTTCAGTTTTCAGTGCTTCTAAGAGCCCAGTAAGCTGTGGAAGTGTTGGTAATGCTGCTAGACAATATTGACCTCCCATGGTCTGACAAATTCTCTGGTTTGGCACCGGTCAGGTCGCAAGGGTGCTGGACTAGAGAGGTTCAACCTGTAGTAAACTAGTTTTTAGTGAGTTACCAGAGGGAATTTATCTACTACTTATGTGTAAAGCCTGAGATTGGGCATTTGTTTTTTCTCTAGCATGTATAGGTTTGCTCTCCCCTATTTTATCATTCAGTCTCTGGGATTTTCTGTTACATAAATTTTATTTTTATCCAGAGGCCTGGTGTGCAAACTGCATAACGTGTGTGTGTCAAAGTGAGCTGATATCTGGATGGTGATGTTACAGTAGGAGTGACCTTTTGGGAACTACCCAAAGCAGAAGGAGTTTCATTACCTGCTCCATATCTTGGGTGCCTTTATGCTGTACAGCTTTTGTTCACATCAAAGTAGCCTGCTCACAAGCACAATGTTTCAACTTGCTTCCAGCAGCTGAGTTACCTCTTGAAGGGTGACACCAGCCACCCTTCCACTTCCAATTCTCCCGAAATCATTCCTTCCCAATTTCCTAATGATCAGACACTTAGTTCTCCCCTCTCCCACACCAGTTCATCACCTCTGCAGGTGTAATACCAGCCTCCTTCCCTGCCCACCCAGTTATCAACTCACTTTGGAGCATACCCACTACAGTTTGCACACCAAACCTCTGCTTGGGTAAAAATAAACCTCATTAACTAGAAAACCCACAGATTGAAAGAAGAACTAGGGAGAGAAAACCTATAGATGTTACAGAGAAGAAAACCCCACTATCCAATTTCAGGCTTTACACTTAAATATTAGATAAACTCTCTCTTCTAATGTACGTTACCTATTGGCATTGAGGGACAACCTAGGCTAGCAAGGAGGCTGCAAGATTGTGGTAACCAAGATGATCTCCTGGGATAGGCTACTTTTGCTAGCTGCATTTGCATACCTAGAATTTGTGGATTGTGCTGACTGAATTGTAGCAGCACTTTGACTGAATGCAGAGGGAGTGCCTGGCTCTTAGAATGCGTGCTATCAGCATCCACCTTGCTTCACAAGACCTTGCTTAAGTGCACATCACTTTTTTAATATCGGTTAAAAAAAATATGCAGAAAAAGCCAACAGGATCTGGCAACCCTGCATGTGAGCAATGATAAACCAAATGTCTCATACGCCCACACACAGCACCTCAATGGGCCACATGAGATGGGTAAAAACAAACTGCAGGTCATCTTGTATATCAGAAGGAAGAGGGAGATTCAGCAATGCCCTCGGGCCACAGGCTGCCCACTACTGCTTTGAACTGTTCACCAACATAACTACTAACAAGTTGGGTGTATTTAGACACGATCAGGGTATTTTTCTTTGTTTTGGTTAAATTTCTGTGTGAATACATGCCTTCCCTCCCCAATTCACTAACAGTATACCCAGAGATGTTCTGTGTTTTGTTTTACTCTATTGCTCTGTAACACTTAGCAACCAAATATGCATTATCAAGTATATCTTTTCGTTTTGTTAATAAAAATCACCTTTTTTAAGGCAATGATTTATTCTTGTGTCCTGGAAGGTAACAAAGTTGGTGTGCATCTGCCTAGCCTTGGAGGTCAGCTATCAGAGACAGTTTGTTTTTCTGTTATTTTTGCCTCTTTTCAAGCTTTCTTGGGGTAAAAGAGCTTGGGGTACCCCTTGGGAAGGAATTCAAGTGTTCTTTCCTGTTTTTTCAGGTTTAAATCACTTGATGGTGGCAGCTACCCCCTGAAGTCAGTACATCTGTGGCTCTGGGGAGTTTTTGTAAGTAGAGCCCATAGAGGCAAGGTATCTAAGGTCGCTTGCAGGCCCCCATCTTTTGTACTCAGGTACCAGAGTGGGGAGCAGCCCTGATAACTATATGCGCTCAAAATGTTGTATTTGAAATAGGCTGCCAATTTCTTGAGGCAGGTCTCTTTATATTTTTGTATGGCACCAAATCACCCCCATGATACTTAAGTAATTTCTAGCCTGCAAGAGTACTTACTCACCTCCACTGCTGACTTAAATTCCAGGCTTTCTGCTGTCCATTTTCTTACTGAATTTTTCCTTTTTGATAATAAAAGAGTCATTGTTCTGATTTTGTATGTGCATATACACACATTTTTCTCTGACTTTAAAATTCAACTTTTTGATGGACAAATTATCTTGCCACATACAAAAATTCCTTCCACAGATTCATACTTTGGATTGTTTTAGGTTAGCTAGAGACACAACCAGCCTTTTTGCACTTTCACTTTCTTCAAAGGAAGCTTTCTTTTTTAAATCCTAAAAATAATCTCAGAAAATTGTTTTAGTATCCTGTCTTAATCCAACAAAAGTCAAAAGAGACTGCATTAGATGGAAAGCCCTGTTTTATCTATGATAAATATATTACAGATGGTAAACAGAGGACTAAAAATATACCGTAATCCTGAAAATTGGAACAAAGCCTAAGTAAAAGGGCCGAGGAAAACATGTTGAAGCACAGCACAGCTGAGAAAAGAAATGCTCACAAGGTTCCCACTACCACAGCAGAAGTGGAACATTTCCACTGTACTAGGGCTGTATGAGGCTTCCCAAACCGAAGGGTTAAATCTGCTGTGTGATTATCAGGGCTGTGGTCAGGTTTTACAGGGTCCAGGTCCGAATTTAAAATAGCACTTCAACCCTATTTTAATTATTCCCCAATAGGGAACCCTTTTCTCTCGCACTCCCCCCCCCCCCCACACACACTTTCTACCTTATGCCCATCCCGTTTGTTTTTTAACCAGCTTCATTAATTCATTATATTTAATTATTTTATGTTTTAAAAATATTTCTCTCACCAATACTTGAGAGAGAAATCCAGTGACCCCAGGGAGGTAAAATGACCAAGATAGGCCCAGCATTGCAGAGAGGTGACTAGGGAACAAATGCAGAAAGCAGCAAAGGCCAAAATTCTGGAGTTTCCCTTCTGCTCTGTGGTTCCTTGCTTTCTGAAGTCAGTTGTGTCAGCTGGGGATTGCCAGAGCAAAGCAGCAAAGGACACCCTGGGTTTTCCCCACCCCACAGGCTGCTGGTTTATCTAGCCTAAATATTTTAAAAGCTCAAATATGCTAGTTTTGGTACAGCAGGGCTTACTTAGACATAGAAGGGCAAATGTCTTGTTATCTGAGTTGCTTATGCCCCCCATTAATATAGAATCTAAGTGCCTCACATTATATAATTTATTTATCCTCCCTGACACCTCTGTGAAGCAAGGAAGTGTTATCTCCTTTTATAGGTGGGGAACCACAGCACAAAGAGGCTGTGACTTGCCAGTGGTAATACAGGAAGTAAGTAATAGAAGAACCAAGGTGTCTCCGGTCCCAAGCTAGTGCCCTCACAACTGGGCCTTCCTTCCTCTTCTGGGTAATTAGCTTGTAAGGTGGCTGTGTGCCAGAATGGTAAAAACTACTAAGCAGGAGCCAGGATGTGTCCCATAGTACTGTTAATACTTAGGCCACAGCACTCGAAGAATTTTTGGCACTAAAAAACCCTCATCTTTGTACATTTTTTATAGAGTGGTTTCTGTTTGGACTTCATATTATTTCCCTTGCCTGTGCACCATTCCAAGAAGGGCTCTGCCAGTCATTGTACGGTGTACCACGCACTTTGATCTCCCCTGGCAACAGAACCATCTGCTGTGTACCATGAGGGAAGGGAGTAAACAGAAAAATACTAAATCTTGGTAGAAAGGGAATCAACAGCTGCCACATGTGCAAATGGAGGTATGAGGCAGGTATGAGCAGGGACCACTGTCTCCATGTGAGGCTGTATTTGCCAGTTTCAAAATAATAATAGTCATATTCATTAGATCTCTGAAAACTCTTCCTGCTCAATCCACTCTACTTTGTTGATATTACAGTAGAAAGCCACGTACTCAGCCTCGAGAGCACATAGATCGTTTCAGCACCTGATACTCTCTCCTCACATCAAACCTGCATCACTGCTGTTTCCTGCCCTCGGGATCACTCCATAGGCCCTACAGTCCCCCAGAATGGTCTTCGCAAGCTCCTGACCGGGGTCCACATTCCATGTACTAGATTGGGCTCGAATCACTGATCTCTCTTTCTCTCATCTTTCACACTGAGCAATTCTGTGCTTCTGAATGATCAAATACCACTTCTGACTGTGCTTAACAGTGAGCTCCAAAAATTCTATTCAGTGCTACAACAATGGAGCAAGCATTCATCCCTACCTCATCACTGCTCCTGGACCTTAGTCTTGTAGGGTCCACCAATGCTTATTGGACATTAGGTTCAATGTGCCTCCTAGGCACCAATTCACACCGTCCAGCTTTTGTCCAGCTGACTGCATGCTCATAGGAAGTCTCCTTCTGAAATGTTTACTGTAAAAGGAGTTCAACATAGAACAATGGAAGAGAAGTTGATGCTTCTAAAATGATATGCAAATAAGTTCTATGGCTTGTGCAATGTTATACAGGTAAAGCACTTCCAGAGCACCTTGACCTAAGTTGAGCATGGAAATTAGTGATCAGAATCCAATGCCACTAGAATTATTGTATACCAACTCTTACCATCAACCATGACAATGCATCAACGAAGACTGGCACCATGATGCTCAGAATAACTCCTTTCTAAATAATGGTGCAAATGCCCGTCTACTGCAGCAGCCGCTGATTGTAGGTAAATGGATTTTACAGCAACCAAACGATGGCTTGCAATCCGCATTTTATTGATGCAAACTCACCCAGAACGTGTATTGACCTTTAGAGCACAATGCATCTACTTATACATGCATTCAATGGATGATGCAAGGGAAGGAAATAGAATGACAGGTATAAAGCAGTTCTGAGCAAGCAGTCACTTTAGCTAACACACTAATTACTGGTCTGTTCTATTTGTGTAAGTATGCTGAGCATGTACATTTGGCTGAGAACAATTCATAAACTTTAAAAATAAAACAAACCGCAGGCGATCTGGTATATCGGAAGGAAGAGGGAGAGACAGCAATGCCTCTGCAGTAGATTGGCAGAGGATGATGAGGAAAGACCACCAAGTAGCACAATTCTTACCAAAGTGAACAAAGTTTCCAAGTGCTTAGCAGATAAGGAGGAAAAAAAGGATAATTGTGAATTACCTAGTCACACACATTAGGCAACACTTTGAAGAGTGTATACAGTGCAGGAACTGCGGTCTCTTCCCAGATAATTGTGTCTTCTTTTGTTAATGAATAGTAGTATTGGTAGTTATTTAGTAAGAAGATACTAAATTCTTTGGGGACTGGGAGTATTCAGATGCCATGGTGATGTGTTATAGACTACATGTAATAACTTGGGCCCATTGAAAACTCAGTGACTACAGTGGGGTCAGGATTTTACTCTGCCTCTTCTTGCTTGCATGTGCAATATGTACTCACACACAACTGAATAATATTACAGCACCTAGCCCAATGGGTCCTGTTCCACAACAGGAAGTCCCAGGGGCTATTGTATTGCAACTAAGTCAGTCATATTAAGAAAATATCTGAATTTTAGTAAGCCCTGCAGTTGCCAGATTTCCAGAAGGGAGGCTGTGAGAAGCCCAGGAAAAGCATGAACCTCTTCTAATTTATGTTGGCCCACTTTGCTTCTGATTTCTTCATTTTTAGCAGAGGGCACCAAATTAAGCATTTCTCTTTGACCTTTCTACTGATTGAGGAGCACTTTCTTCCTCTGTCTTCTTCCATGTTTTCCCTAACTTCTAAGTTCATTTGATCAACGATGTAGACTTCAAAAAGAAAATAGCACATCTCTCTCTCTCTCTCGTTTGTCTTATATCCTCTCTCATGTTCTCTCCTTGAACTGATACAAAGGCCACTGGGTAGAAAGTAAAAAGATGATAACCTCGGTTTAAGAAAAATGTGGTTTTGCAATCCACACTCTTTTCTTTCTGCCCTGCTGTGTAGCTTCCTGAAATATAAACATATACTGGGGTCAGAGCCAGTTATAGGACACCTCCTCTCCTTTCAGTGTGCAGCAATAATACAGAACCTTAGGTTAATACTTACAACTGGAGATTACTAGGTATGGCATGCAGTCATGCATAATGTACCACCTTTTTGGAGTAAACATCTCTCCACCCCCCCTTTTTTTTTTTTTGCACTTTTTTTTCCTTTCACTATATTGCACTGTTTTTTCTTTATAATTCCAGTAGTATGGTTAGGGTCTCACATACATAAAAAATTAAACAAGAGGATTCAAAGTAAGAGGAATGGAGGAAAAAATGTCTGAGTTGGCTTTGACTGGGATAAGACACAGACACCATCACCTGCAGGGATTACCTGACCCAAATTCTTTTACATTTCCATACATATACAAGTAAACCAGTTTTTAATATAAAAGGATTTTGATCTGTGGTTGGTTCTTCAACTGGTGTAAGCTAGGGTAAACTCCACTGACTTCACACTGGCAAAGGAACTGGCCTGCACAGTTTTACTATTACCCAGGCATCCTGGCTGTTGCTAAAGTCCTTTAATATTATGAAGTATTATTTCAAATACTAAGAAGCAGATACTCCCAGCAGCTACACTAAAGAGAGGAGTGAAGGGGAACAAAAGAGGCCCTTGAAATGCAGGCAACATGGCACAGAAATTTGCAGCATGCTGTGCTGGGGCTCAAGATCCCGTTTATATAAGCATGTCAGTCAAGGCTGTGAATCTGGAAAGGGCATGCTAGATGAGCATCAAACTATGCAGAGAGGTTATAAAATCTCATTTCAGTTACCACTAATCTGGGGTACAAATGGTACCTGCAAAATTAAAGGTGGGCCTAGATCTGAGTGGCAGCACCACCAACTACACAGTTTGCATCCCTTGCTCTCACTGGAGTTCGGAGGCAGTCAGTCCTCTCTTGCAGACAGCTTCCTAACCTGACACACACACTCACCATCAACCACACACCCCACCACAGCAATGTTAACTGGAAGAAATCCCTGCAAACAGCATTTTCAACTCTGTCCACATATCTATCTGTGTGACACCCATCATAGGGTGTCCACCACACCACACCAACCATACCATGAAAAGCTAGTTCATCTGCACAGATACCAGTGTGATATATGCCCTCATGTTCTAGCAATGTCCCTCTGCCATATACACTGGACAAATCAGACTCTGTGCAACAGAATGAAGGAGCACAAAACAGACATCAAGAACAGTAACATACAAAACACAGTGGGAAAACTTCCCTGACACACAGTTACAGACTTGAAAGTTGCAATTCTCAAGCAAGAAAACAAAAACAAAACACACCACACAACATCACCACCACCTTTAAAACCAGTCTGCAATGTGAAACTGCTCAGCTTGAATTGATATGCAAATTTGACACTGTCAGAGTGGGTTTGAATAGGGACTGAAAATGTCTCATTACAATAAAAAATTTAAACAATGAAAAGTCTAGTAGCGCCTTAAAGACTAACAAAACATGTAGATGGTGGTATGAGCTTTCATGGGCATAACCCACTTCTTCAGATGACAGGAGTATTAAAAGTCCAGATACAAGAATAAATAAGGGAAGGGGGGGAGAGAAAAGACCGTGAATATATTGTGTAACTACTGGAACACAGTCTTTTCTCCCTTTTTTCCTGCTTCTCATCCCCTTATTTATTGTTGGATCTAGACTTTTAATACTCCAATCAGCTGAAGAAGTGGGTTATACCAAGGAAAGCTCATGATACCAACTACATGTTTTGTTAGTCTTTAATGTGCTACCAGACTATTTGTTGTTTAAGTTTTTCTAGTTACAGACTAACTCAGCTATCCCTCTGAAGCTTTCATTACAATAAGTAATTTTCCACTTTACATATACTCACCTTATCTATATCCAGACCATCCTGACTGAATTAGCTCTGATGTAATGCTCCCACATCTGTATCCCTACTATCTGTTTCTTTTACTTTATGCATCTAATGAAGTGAGTTGCAGCTCACAAAACATTATGCCATAATCAAATTTGTTAGTCTTTAAGATGACACTGGACTCCTGATAGTCATGGAGTTAAGGCACTGCACAAGTACTCAGGGTTATTTTCTTGGCTTTGCTACAGATGTCCTGTGTGATCTGAGGAAATCACATGCTGGGCTATTTGCAGAAGATATGAGAGGCCAGGATGGGATTCTCAGAAAACAAAGTCTTTTAAGGGGAAAATGTGAGCAGTACTTGTACTTTTAAAATATTTCCACTCTTCTTCCACACTGGGGAAGCATTCAGGCTTTAGCAATTGAGTGACAAAACCTGTGTCATTCATGGGTGATCAACAGCCTCCTATCCCCAACAAGCAAAAGCTTTATTGTGGCAAGGACTAGGCTATGTCTACACTGGGAAAGTTTAGCAACTAGAAGTGCTGTCAACATGCAAAAGTCACCAAAAGTGAAAATCGGTCAAAATGGTTTTCCTGCTTCCTGTTGTTGACATTTCATGGCCACATTGCTAGTACCTTCCACAGACAGAGCAAAGCAATGTTGGTAAGAATCCCACAGTGACTTGTTGTGGAAAGGCAGAGCTGATCCCTTTTGTTTCTTGGGACTCCCTTGTAGCTCTGTGAGCTCTCTGTGCTGAGAGCTCAACAGCACAACAGTCTCTCCAGTCCTCCCTCTGGAGCAGCAGCTGTCTGGGCAGAAGAGAAACATTCCAATTATTTGTTCCCCAAAAGGAGCAGCTCACTCATCTGTCATATACTTCCTGGAGTTTGAAAGAGGAAGGATGCATGCCTGCAGGGCAGTAAAGATCACAAAACACTGAGCACAGCCATTAGGGCAGGCATTGTGGGACACTGGCAGAAGCCAGTTTTCTCGACAAATCAAACAGCAGAGTTCATACTCTCTGTCAAGGGGAAAAGGAAGTCTCCCGAAGGGCTGGAAGTTTTGTTGCCAAAACTGGGTGTTTTCCCAGACAAAAGTTGCACTGCGGTATAAACAAACACTCTCACTTTTGTTGCCAAAAGGCAGTCTTGAACAAATATATTGAGATTATAAAAAGCCTGAATGCTTTGAATAATTAAAAGAAATGGAACACACCTAGGTGGCCCACGATAATTTCCTGGGACACCAGGCCCTCCTATGGAAGACCAAGATAAGGTCACTTTAGCTTGATTGTGAATGTGGAAGAGGCTTCTGCATGAATTTGGGCATCTGCAGCAACAAATGTGTTAAAGGAGCCATGTCAGTGGTAAAGCATTCCTGGTAGAACTATTAAAAAGCTGTATATTACTTAGAAATTGACAATGATTCTTGAACTTAATCCATTTGTGTGTTGCTAGCCTCAGATGCTGGTTCCAGGGCCAGAAGGGAGCATTCTGATCATTTAGTCTGATCTCTTGCTTAACAGGAAAATTTCTCTAAAATAATTCCTTTTTAACTCGAGTGGGATTTTTTTTAATCCCATCTTTATTTAAAATTGCTAGTGATAAAGAATCCATGATGATGCTTAGTAAAAACTCTTCCAATGGTTGGTTACTCTGCTAAAAATGTGCCCTATTTGTGGCCTAAATTCATCTAACTTAAATTTCCAGCATTTTACTGTATTATATCTTTCTCTGCTAGATTGCAGAGCCCATCACCATGCATTTATTCCCAATATTGGTAGTTACAGATTGTATTCAAGTCACTCTAAGAGAAATCTATCACTCTAAGGCAGGTTTTCTAATCCTTTAATCATTCTAGTAGCTTTTCTCTGAACCCTATTATCAACACCCTTCTTCAATTGCCAACACTAAAACTGAACTCATTATGCTAGCAGTGTCCACATCAGTGCTAAACAGAGGAAAAATAATCTGTCTATTGCTTCTCAGGATTCCTCTGTGTATCAAAAGATCTTATTAGCCATCTCGGCCACAACATATCCAGGAAATTCTCTTGAGGCCTGGTAGTACAGGAACACCTGAGCACCCAGAGGAGGATCACACACAAGTAGCTCCCATAATTTACAGCTCTCATGGGTACATTTTGTGCACTCAAAGAGACATGGAAACCCACACACGGAGAATTTTTCCATGTGCTAATCAACTATTACCACTTACTACTGACGTATGCATGCTAAAAGGCATGCAACATAAAAGTGGGGAGATATTTTAGAGTTCTCTAACCAGAGAATGCAGAATGGCTACAGAAACAGGTTTTGGACAGATGGAATCAATGGTGTTTAGGACAGAGAAAGGGATAGGAGTGAACTAAAAGGAATCCCAACTTCACTGGTAATGAGATGAACACAATTATCAGTGAACCTCTTGAAAATGACTACCGTGTAGAATGATGAAGAGTCTCTGAAGATAAGCATTGTCTCAGTTAAATATCTTGAGTGGCCCTGGCAAAAGCTGTGGAAGGTATAAAAGAAAGGCAGGGATCTCTGTTATGGATGGTTAGAGATGACTGTCTGCCTATGAGTTTGAAAGGGATTTAATGCCAGCAGGAACAGGCCCCTTAGCTCTCACCAACTGATCCTTACCACCATTCCCTTCCCTGGCTATCCAATTTCCCCTCCTTTCCTGTTGCTGTTCAGCTCCAAGCATGGGTATATTTCAGAGGCAGTATTAGGCACATGCAGTTTGAGGGTAAGATATGCGAAGTCGCATCACGGAGCAAGATCCCAAATCCCATTAAATTCAATGGGATTTGGGCACATAACTCTCTTAGATCTAAGATCATTCTAGTTTAAGTGATTTGTTATCTTTCAAAACAAGAAATGTGTTAGGTGTAACAAAGGCCTGATTCCACTGTAACCATTTGGAGTTTTGCATCGACTTCAATGGAAGAAGGATCTATCACCACCATCCATCCCTCACCCCCATGAAGTCATACTTTCCAGATGACGTTTCCTGAGAGTTAGATTAACAGATATTTATCATCCTGTTTGGAAGTGCAGACAAGGAAAATCTATAATGTATAAAGTTATTCTGAATTACTTGCCTGCAGTTGTGCAACTCTGGACACAATAGGTCTAGAATAAAGTTACTCTAGTAGTTGCTTAAAATTCTGCGGTGGAACACAATATTCCGTACCTTACATTTGTTGAAATAACATCACAGTTACAATTACAGAGGACATTTACACAGATATCAGAATTAAAAATGATGTTGAATCTTAGTCTGAGAATCCACTCATTCCTACTAGCTTTTATTGGTTTCTTACTGCACATTTTGTTGAAGAAAATGTGGGGTCCTTTGAATTCTTGCAGGCATTTTTGGCTGCTGAAAGTTTACAAAATTATGTAGTGCTACAGGACTGTAAAAACTCAATATAAAGAAAGGACACATAAAAGTAGATTTAAAAAACCATGAACACAATGCATTTTTCTCATTTATTCAAATTTTCTGCAGGAAGTAAACACTGAAAGATTTTAAAAAACTTCACTCTGCAGTATGTACAAGTTTTGTGACATCACATGAAGAAATTAATTTCTAATAAAAAATGAGACCAGCTATATTACTGAAAACACATCATCACAACAAACTTGGTTGCAGTAAACCCCAGAATTTATGTATGGCAATGAGAACTGTCATTCCATTGTTTTGCAATGGTGAAATACTCTTGGTACAATATCTCAATTATTGTAAATGGAGTTCAAAACATGTATGACCGATTACAGTTGTGTGAGTTCTTTACGCTTTAAAAGTAGTTTTGAGGTTTTTTCCCAGACCCTTTTGATTTGAAGCACATTCTTTCACAAAGCTAAAATACCACAGAAGAAGTCATGTCCAGAAATGGAATACTGTTGTGTTTTGATGAACTGACCTGACTTAAGACTTTTTTTGCCAATGCACAGATGCACAGGGTCCCCCATGCACTTTTCATGCAGCAGGTAATCACAACTTTAAATTAAAGGTATTTTCTATACATTCTTCCAGACTTGCAACTGTATACTTACATGCAAAAGTTTTTAAACCTATGTGATCATATTTACACTTATACATGGAATATACATAACCAAAAGAAAGATTAAAAGGTTTTTTCTTTTGCATTAGAGCAATACAAAATATGTATTTTTCATTAAGGAAATCACTATTTACATCACCTTTTAAAAACCAATTTTAACATAGTATATGTTTAACAAGTCAATTTATTTACATATATAAATATATATAATATATACTTACCAGTTAACTCTTCTGTGAGATGCTGCAGAGAACAAAACTGGTAATATTTCACAGACATCAATGAGAGCTGTAGTACTCTTTCATTGACAATGTTTAGCAGGGAAATTTTAAATCATTCATCTTTTTTTTTAATTGTAAATTAAGCATTTTAAAATGTTATAAACAAGAGATGGCTAAACAAGTGAAAAATATGGCTGAATTCCCTTTCAATCTTCTGATGTTCATAAACTGCTCCACCTGAAATGATGGTTTAGCATCAGCGGAAGCTTTCCTAGCCTTGATTCTTTAATGGTCACATGTACCTTAGTTGTTTATACTTCTAAAACTGAGGCAGAAGTGAAACCAGAAACAGCAACTCTGCCCTCAATCCCGCACACCTCATTTCTTACTGAGACAGTGCAATTCTGGGCATTCTCCACCCTGCTTAACAGGAATATTGTGCAGCACAAGTCCCCCTTCCCCCATTGTGCTACAAACCTGGGGTTTGTTAGGCCCCTCAGCAGTATTTACCAAACCTGCTCCCTTCTCCTAACCTAGTATTCCCATCCAGGGTATGATCATTTAAGCTCCTTCCATACAGGTTTAAAGTGCCAATTTGCAACCCCAACCAGTTCCCCTCCCAAGATGTACTGCTTTCTGTCCCTCGCTCCCACAATTGGGAATCCCCATTTGAAGGATGGTAGTGGAGAAAGCCACAAGCTGTATATGTCCAGATAGAAAGGTTCTACTGAGCCATGAAGCTGAGGATTGCTAAGGATATAAAGCTGTGAGAAAGCGTACAAACTGAGTCTCTGTACAGATCTTTAACTATTACTGATCCTTCAGATTCCAGAACCCAGGGACTTGCTGCAACTGGAGGACAGGGCTGCAAATAGTTGGAGGGTGAAGCAAGCCCTGCCCCTGCATGATGTCTGATGGAACAACTGGGAAGAGAAATCCCATAAGGAGAATTTTGGTGATCTCCCCTGTAACTCTTGGGTGAGAGCTAACAGAGAGGACTATCAGGTCTTTTAGGTTAAGCTAAACCTTGATAATTGGTTTCAGCTTACCAATATGAATGGGGGCAAACCATATTTTAAAATTCCCTTGGCTGGTCAAGAATCACATTGGTATTACACTGGGGGAAGCTAATAGACAATATCCCCCTCACCCAGTGGCTAAATGAATAGTATTAAATAACCAGTTTAGCAGGAACTGTGCGCCAGCAGAGTGCCCTCACCTCTTTTCTAGGGTCTTACTGACCATTGTTGCAACTTAAACGCCATGTAAGCTTTAAAAAACAAAAACTATATATTATAAACAATAACTGACTACCATAACATGAATACAAAGGTAAGCACCCACTATGGGCTTCCTTGCCACTCCTTGCTAGAGTTGGTTAGAAAACAGTGAAGTTTGATGTTCCCTCATTTTTCAACAGAATTTTGTCAGAAGTTTTCCAACCATATCTACCTCATTCAAGCTGCCTCCTACTGTATATGAAGTAAGCAGTGCCCCACAAGTAAATTACAACTTTGTATTTATTCTAGGAACTATTATTCTATATTTCATAGCTATATACACATGTAATTTCAAGAAAAATAATCACTTAAGACTTTGAGACAGGTTTCATGGATGGAACAAATGCCATCTTTTTCTAATATTTATGTCAGGCTGATTCATATAAAAACATTCAACTCCAATGGCAATAATTTAAAATATAGTTTACCTTGTTAACATTTAATTTCTAGGATAAATTTTATTTGTCAGCAGGCCACTTATTGTAAATGCTAATTATTAAAGAGAAAAACTTTTTTTTTTGGTAATTTACTGAACTGAAAACAGGCTAGTGATAATACAATTTAAAACAATATTAGACTCGTGAAGGTTTTTAAATACATATCTCCTTTACACAGCTCAATAATATATTAAACACCACCCAGACAATATACAAATGTATCTTTTAACCCCTGTGTAATTATATACCTTTTGGGATGTTTTGTATAGGACACTATCAAATAGGTCTCAGAGGGGTAGCAGTGTGAGTCTGTATCTACAAAAACAACCAGGAGTCTCACAAAGTGATTTTTACCCACAAAAGCTTTTGCCCAAATACATCTATTAGTCTTTAAAGTGCCAAAGGACTCCTGGTTGTTTTGTCAAATATGCATTCTTTAAGACACTACAACTTTCATTATCTTGCTATTATAGGGATTTGTTCATAACAGGGAATTTTCAATGAAATAAATACATGATCCAGTTTTGGATAAATTAGGTTCAGCAGTACTCATGTTATTAGTAATTATTTTTGTTTTGGGAGGAATGGGAGAAGTAATTCTTCACATTTTTCTACAGAAGTTTGGCGTTCCTTAGGGGTCATACTGGACATTGGGAAAGTGTGCAGTCCTTACTTTCCCCACATAATGCCACTTCCAATGCTTCTCAACTTTAATCTACAACTCTCCACTACTCCAGTCCAAGACTGATTTTGAGCATTACAAAATACAGGGTGGAGGCAGACGAAGAGAAGAGACAGGCCATTTTGGAGATGTAGTCCACTACCCACTATGGAATATAACAAAACCAGAGTGACATCTAACAAACTGTTCTGAAACTAGGTGTTCAGAGATGAAAGGCCAGTGTTTTAACTACAGATCAGCTGCTCACAAAGTACATACTGGCAGGATATGCTTGAGGCTCTATTCATAGGAAGACCTATCATGTTTTCCACCAATATACCATAATTTCCATTGAAATATGGAATATGTATTGTATGAACACAGTAATTGTTCTTTTGACAGAAAGCAAAATGGTGCTGAAAAAAAATTGCTTATGTGTTCCATAAGCTGGAATCAATGACAGTTTTCTGGCCACGAGGACAGGTCTCAATCCCAAAATTCTAAGATGCTTTTTTATCTTCCTTTTATAAAGGTAAGCCTGCATTATCTTCTACCATGGCAGAAGTGCAATGTAGAACACTTCCTACACCAATGGGAGGGGTTCTCCCATCAGTATAATTAATTCACTTCCCTGAAGGGTTGTAGCTATGTTGATGGAAGATTCTTCCACTGATTTAGCCCTGTCTATGCTGGAGGTTAGGTCGTCTTAACTATGTTGCTCAGGGGAGTGGATTTTTCACACTCAGAGACATATAGTTGGCACAACACTATACACATTGCAGACCTGGGCCAAGGCAGGGGAAACAAGAGGTAAAAGTGGACAAAAAAGACCCACTTTTTTATTACAGTGCAGATGAAAATCTGCCTTTTGTATAAAGTGTTAGGAAAACCTAAAAAACAATGTTTAATCATAACCCTATTTTATGAGTACTACTCTGGGTCCTACAGAATGCTCTAGTCAAAAGCAAGTGGGAGGGGGAAAAAACAAAACAAAACAACACGACATCACACTGTGATTCAGAGAGGACCACAAAAATAATAAAACACAATTTGGAAGCACTAAAAATTACATTTCAGTGCATTTGATTAACTGACATAGATTACCAAATGTAATGTACCATTATCCTGGATGGACTGTTCCATTTCTTACAAAATTCTTAATTTCAGAAAACATTAAGAGAAACATCAACTCTTACATGGTCTCTATGCTCAAATGGCCAAACAAGCAAACTAAGGAATATACTACATGGAAAGAATGAAATGCAGCAGAATGCGTTACCACCACCTCGGCTGTATGCTTCCATTTTATTTTATACCTAAATACCTGTGGTTCCAAATAAGGATCCAGTCACAGACTATTCATAACTTAGTTTGATGCATACAGAATTGTGTCTTGTACAGCTTACAACTCACAGTTTCCTTGCGACTATCTACTGTAAAGCAAACATATCTACATGTTTTTAAATATCACCAGAAAAACAAAATTTCTCAAATGAAAATATGATTCAACAAGACCATGCTTTTCTCAAATCATGCTCAGTTTATACAGGTTTTTTTTTTTTTACACAGATTCAAACCCACTGACTGTAAACTCATTGTGTTGGCTATATATTTCACTCTGGTTCTTTTTTGATTGTTAGCACTTTTTCCAAGAGTCCATACATGTCTCCATTTACATTATGTTTATGGGAGCTCTTATTCCCCATATGGCTATTGTAAGGGCTTCTTACATTATGTAGAGGAGTTTTAGGTTCAGTGTCAGGTAATAACTCCTCCTTGATTGTAACAGGAGTTGAATTTTCCATAAATGAAGGTTCACTCCAAATGTCCTTATGTGCTTCTTGGCTATTAACAGAATTGCCTCCTTTCTGTAACATGTAATACAATATCGGATTGGTTTTGGTCAGTCTCGGGGAGGCTTTTTCATATTCACCCTTGTCCATTCCTGTGATAACCCATCTGATAGGGCCTTTTTCACCAGGGATGGGGCAAACACTAAATTGGTCAGATTCAGGTCTAGATACTGTACATCCCAAATGTTCAGAGAACGGGGAACTTGTAGGACTCTTCATTGCTACTGGATACTGAAATGTCCTGTGATCTACACAACTGGTTGGTTGCGCAGGATTTCCCATGAAGGCATTTATTGCAGAAACATTAAATTCAGGTTTATTATTTGCTACATTATTTTTATTTCCTTTCTTCTTGCCCTCTGTTACTGCACTATTCCTATGCTGTGAAAAATCTCTCTCACAGTTTTCTGAGAGAAGCAGTTGTTTCAACACATTAAAGCCTTTACTATCTCTAGACCAACTCCTATTTTCACTTTCATTATTTGAACCCTGACCTGCAGCATATTTAAATTCAAGATCACTTCTGTTGAATTTCAGCTCTTGCTGGTTAAGCAAAGGCCGATACAATGCCTCTGCAGGAGAAACAGGATTGTTTGAAGCATCAGGCACATTGCTTTTTACCTTTTTTAATGGACTTTCTGAAGGCTCAGTATGAAACTTTCTCTTCTTAGGAATGGTGCAAAGGCTCTTTGAGTCTAGAACTGTCAGCTCACTATTTCTGTGACTTCTGTCCAGATCATCCACAGGGTAACTATCTTGATTCTGTCTCAGCAATCGACTTAACAAGCCATTTTTTGAAAACGAAAAATCATCAGGCAAACGAGGCTCAGGTTTCAAGTCCTCAGACATGGGAGAGGCACCTATGTTTCTCTGCACTGAATGAACTATCCCTTGAAAACTGTTACCCTTATGTTCTGTTATTGGCTGGGCATTTGGATGATGAGGCGTATTTGATTCTTCACAAGGTTCAGTTTTTATTTTTACTGTCAATATTTGCTCACTCAAAGCTTGTTCTTGTGAGCTTTCATCTTTTAAAAGAATCCTCTCTTTCTTTTCACTTTTGCCTTTAGTGGGGGTTCCCAGCAGCAACTGAAGGACAGTGCGTCTTTCAAGGAGATTTTCTATTTCTGAACTGGGAAGTCCTTGTTCAGTGGATGTAGAATGACAACTGAATATTTTGTTTTCTTCAAATTTACCTGATACATTTGTGAGTAAAGGACTATTCAATCTATCAATCAACCCTATTGGTTTATCTGTATTTATTGTTAGCAGCTGTTTGCTGGTTCTTTGCTCTTCACCTGAAATGGAAGTCTGCATTCCACACTGAGCTAAGTTCTGCAACAGTTTGCTGGCACTGAAAGCAGCAGAATTTTGTGCACTTTCATTTCTGTTCAGTTTAGTTCCTTGAAGTTCTTTATTTTTTGTAAGATCGATCAAATGTTTAGATGCTGGATTCAAGAGCCCCTCTGGCTGGATGTTGCAAGCATATGGTGGTGAATTGCGTTTGACTCCTAGAGAAGACTGGTGGGAGAGATTTATAGGAGAGTCTGCTTTAGTAGAAATAAGTAAAGGAGGAGTGCTTAATGGAGTTATTCGATTTGCACTGGGACTTTCTGTCACAGGAGTCCTCTTATCAGTTTGTACAGTAAATTTTGCCACATCAGCTACACCGTGTGGTCCCTGAGTGTCTGTATTTTTCTCTTTGTTTTCTTCACTCTTATGCCCAAGTAATAACTGAAGCAGTGTTACTTTCTGATGTGGATTCAGTTTTGAATCTCTAGGAGTGCCTTTATCATCTTTATTCTCCATACTGTTCTCTAGACATGGAATTTTTGGATCCCAATTATGCAACAATGGCTGAGTCAGATTATCTAGAGAAGCAGGCAGTCCAGAATCTTGTTTGTCTATCCTCTGTTTGAAAGATAAATCTATAGGAAGACAGTTAGAATGGGAGCTTTCATCATCACTGCTCTCATCTTCTGTAAGACTCGGATTGTTGTCTGAATACTCATCCACAGTAGTTGGTGTGCTACGGTCCTCAAAAACACCCACTCTCTCATTCTGCTCATGCCCTTTGGTTTGTTTAGTAGCATTTTGACTTTTGAGAAGATGTAAAAGCAAACTGTTGCTAGGAGATGGTTTTAAATGGTTCCTTTCCAATGCATTTTTATATCCTACATTTCTGGGAGGAGAATGAATGATTCCAACGGGGCTCTGAAATGGTGCCATATTGCTTTTGTTTGTTATTATTTTGGTTGATGATCTCGTTTCTCCATTCAGATGGCTTGGCATTCCTTTTGACAGACTGAAATGGCCAAGGTCTTTCTGGGCACTTTCTTGTAATCTAGCCATGGCAGCAAGTCTCTCGCTTGCCACCTGATTTGCATGTTGTGCTTTTAAAGCATGTTCCCTGGAATACTGCTGCAAATGAGCTTCACTTGAAAGTAGTAAAGCTAGCTGACTACAAGCTATGCTAGGTTTAGGCGAAGCAGTAGGACTAGATCTTTTCTCTACCATGCTTGCAACTGCTTGTAATCTTGCAGCACATGACAGAGGTTCATTCATTGCCTTGGGTCCACTCTGCCCTGTATGTGGAGACTCTACAAACCTCTCCTTAGGCAGGTTCGTTGTTGCATCAGGCAAAGTGGTGTCCAGCTTTTGTTCTTTTGCTTTTCTTTTCTTCAGCAGAGTCTTCAAGCGACTAGATGCAACACCATAGCACCTTACATCTTTCTCCACTTGTAAAGAATCATGGCTGAGGGAATACCCTTGCTCCTTGAGGCTCTGCCTAATCTGTTGTGACAGAGCAACGCTTTGCAGCCTAGAGCTGAATGACTGAAGCAAAGAGGCAAGTAATGTGCTATCCTGTTTGCCTTTAGGCACATTTTCAACCATGCCAGCTAACAAAGCTTCTTTTTTTCCGTTCAAATCCACAATGGAATCAGACAACCGCCTTCTCTTTGCTGCATTCCAGTCTTCAGAAGACTGTAATAGTCTTGCTTTTTTGAGATGCAACATGCCAGATCCCTGATATGTATGTGTGTTAAGAACAGGACCATTACTTTGACAGTTGGGAAATATATTTCCTGAAATCTTAAAGTTTTGATCCTCACCACTCTGCCCTGTAGGCTTTTTGTCAATGGCAGTACCTGAGCCTGCTGCTGCTTGATGCATTAGTAATCCCTCTAAGTAAGTTAGAACAACAGAATCCTGGTGCATCTCAGAGCCAAGCTCTTCTCCATGAGTCATGTTCAATACAAGTATCCACAAAAGCTCTATTTCTAGTCACTTTAAAGACGGGTTTGGCGTGGCTGAATTGAGATGCAAGATTAATAAATAATAGATAGAAATCTATAATTTTTTCACATAATCTGAATTAAAGCAAATGTTAGGTTCCATGCAAGCTTCTTCCAGCATATATTGCCGATGAGACAAATTTTCAGTCATAACAGTCTCGAGATGTATAGAATATTTATGAAATTTGTCTAGAATTACTTAGAACATGGTTCCAAACGTAATAAAGTTCTACTAAACATTCATCTTCTTCACCTTTGTCCAGTACGTCAGCTCGTTTTTCATCCTTTTTCACCTCCATCATGCATGTCGAATTTCTAAAGAGAAAAGACAAGGAAAAAAAAAAAAAAAAAAAGGTCAAAAAAGATACGAGAGAGATCTAGAACATAAGACACTCCAGTGGCACAGGACATGTTTTATTTAGGTCATGTTTCCCACACACTGATGTAATAAATAGCCAAATTAAAGAAAAACAGAAAAAAGGACACAAAGCCTACAACTAAAAATGAACAAGTTCAATTATACTAGAGAATGAAAATTTAGAGGAAAGAAACAATTATGTGCCTAGGTATTAGAGGTGGTCATGACTGTACATTCTAAGAATGTACTCTTATAGCACAAAACACAACAGAAGCGTATAAAAGGAAAATCCCAATGTATTTCAAAACTTCATAGTTCAAACAATTAAGTTGGCACATATTTCAAACTTGCATCTCTTTCATAAATAATTCTTACACAGACCATCCTGTAAATGCCCCCCCTCCCCTCCATTATTTAGGACACTAACTCTTAATGAGGATCAGTGATAGAACAGGAAAGACTGAAAGCTTTTTTTAAAGTTAATTTTGAATCTGTATTGGATTTTTTTAATAGGTAGCTTAATTTTTTACATGTTAGCCTGGCAGACAGATGACACACAGGAGATATAAAAGTAAAAACAAATAAAGGCTGACACCCCAGACCAGGTGCCAATTAAAAATAGTTTCCCTCCTTTCCCTGATGCTGAATAAAATAGGATGACTGGGTCTTTCATTAACACCCATCATCCACTTCAATTTCCTTAAGGCCAGTTCTCTGCATCTCTCCAAATCAACAGAAATCTGAGCCGTGGCTCCCAAACTGTATTGGTTCAAGTACCATCTTCTTAAAGTCTGAGAAGTCTAATCATGAGATGCTTATCAGCCCTCCATTATCAATGGGCACAACAACACAGCAGATTGCTACACTGCACTGAAGAATGACAACTACACCTACTCCTCCCCCACCCCCTCCAATACTGTCCTCGCTGCTACCAACTAGCAGCAGCCACACTGGAGACAGAACAGAAAAGTGTCGGGGGCAGGGGAGGGTGAATTCTGAATTAATGGATATTTGGAGGCATTTTATTTTTACATTAGTTTCCAAGGGACTTTTTCTTCCCTGGAAGGTTACAGTAAATCAGTAGGATATCCCTTGATTTCCCGCTTTATTTTAATATGTAGAGAACTCTATTTGATTTTTTGCATAAGTAAAAGTAGATCATCATAAAATTTTACTCTGGAAATCCCAACAATAGCACTTGCTCTGGAATCAGGTGAGACATTTTCAATAAACTTTTTAGGACTATATTTATTGATTGTGTTACTTTAGTCTCCAAGAGCACAGATTCTGGATGGATATTGCAATAACTGAGACCACTACACTGCATACAACTGAGAGAATAATCAGGCCTAACAGTGTACAGCTGGTGTAAAAATGCTCAAGTAAATGGAAGGAAACTTATAAGTGGAAGACTGAGCATGCTTTTTGGCGTCCTATACATGCGGTGTGAATTTGAGTTTAAAGAACAAGGCTTTGTTGTTGATTATGCTGTTGCCAGACTTTCAGTGAAGAGATACAGACATAGGCTAAAGGTATACTGTTTTGAACAGATCAGTAGAACAGTTAAAATTGAATACTTTTGTAATCTATATACTTGAGCTATGCAAATCCTCACTTTTTATATTTCAAGCACTATAATGAACCCTTTCAAAAATATGATGCCCCAGTATTTTTATACTATCAAGTCTAAAGTCATCTAAAGATTACTGGTCTCAGCCTTGCTCAAAGAAACACAGACACATGCTACCTGTACTCTATAAAAGAATTAATTATGGTTGTTTCACCAAGGATATGAACAAAACCTAAAGAGAGATGCTATGTTTGGATCCATCTAACTAAAAGCTATTTAACAACGAGCCCCAGGATAGTCTCTTACCAAATATCAGCGTAACGTAAATTAAAATCAACTATCTTTGAAAATCAGGGTACCTAATGGGAACATTAAGTAGTTGGCAAATGTAGTCCTAATAAACTAAGGCTGTGTAATAATGGTGCTGAGTCAGGAGCTGACTCAGTACCCAATCACTCAAATTGCCATCAATATAATAACTGGTACCTAATTAGAGGATCAGTTAAAAAGCTGAGCTACAGCTGATGGGCTAATTAGAGGGGGAAGCAACCCCAGCAGTAGGGAAAGAATAAACAGAGAAGAAGGAAGCCCTGAAAGGCACAGGGGAGAGAGGAGAGGGGGGAGGGAGGGAAACTGAGCCTGAAGCAACCATTGCTCCCTTTCCCAGAAGCAAGTGGAAGAGCTACCTAGGACTTGTAAATATGCAAATAGCCCTGCAGGCAGTGGCTTGCTGGCACAGTATAAAAAAAAGTGGTGGTGAAGAAGACTAGAATGGGTAAGGTCTGCACTTAAGGCAAGAAAGAACTCACAAGGGACCACCTTCAAATATTTGGTGTACAAAAGGTATTCAAAGGAAAAAAAAAAAGGGTTATTACTGTTTGCACATCTCAGAGGAGAACCAGGAGTCCATAGAAGACTCTCATGGTAATATGCAGTACAAGAGGATTATTTTTAAAAATAAGTTAACTTTTTACAACTAGAAAAATTGCATTAATCTTTTAATTGTTTAATCAGACCAGTATTACCATTCCAAAAGATTTATGACAATCCAAGTTAGCACTGCTTCAGTATCTCAGGACAAATGTCTTGAAGTGTAAAATTCAAAATATTAGAAAATGAGAAATCCAAATTTTGTTTGCCCTGGAAATATTCTATGATGACTAACGAAAAAAAATGTTGTCACTGAAATCAAGAGAGAGTGAAAGTTGAGTTTTTGTTAAATAAACATTTTGGAGAAAGAACTGTTAAGATTTCAGCATCCCTCCCCCTCCAATCAAAGCTATCAGAATTGCAATAAAGACCAGACTACACGTATATTTTTGAGATGACAAAACAAAACCCGAAACCCACACACAAACATGGGGTGGGAGTTTGGGTATATGAGTGAGACCAAACCCAATTCTTTTCTAGCCTTCTTTATATACATCATACAAAATAATAAAGCCCAGTATTAAAGAAATCCCCTGCAGATAACTTTTAAATTACAGACATCAGCTAATGTTCTATGGGTTATGCCAATACTTTACTTAAATTAACTAACTCTCTCCATCTGAGTAATTAAGCAAAGACATGTATTTATGCAAATCCCTTGGTGCTCTGATAGTATAAGGTACCCATAGACAGTTTAGTTTACTCATGGGAACTACACAATGTGATTTGTTTTAAAAAAAAAAATTACTCACAGCAGGAGAAATGGATAGGTCAAAGTGGCCATTTGCTAAAGATTAAATCTGAAAAAGTACATAAAAGTATGAGGAATGAGGACTTCACCAGCCCTTTTAATAAGGCAATTAATTGAGGCAAGTGATGGATCAATTATTATGTAATTTTGTACAAACAACACTGTGTATGTTTTTGTAACAGGTAAAACGTGCTGAGCAAAACTCAAGAGAATTAAGCTGGGCATCAGGAAATCAGGTGCAGAGGATAACAGACATTTTTCATATTTTTGATGAGAGGAGAGTAGTTGCTAGCTGCAGCTTTTTGGGTCTGGCTCTAAAAGTATTTGTCTCAAATAGGGATGTAAGCGAGTAGTCAAGTACCCGATAAGCATATGCTTAGAGGGTAATCCAGTAACCTACTAGTCACTTACATCCCTAGTTCAGACCACTGCAAAAGGTAGCTCAGCAGCATTGATAATAAACACATTGAGAGATTTACAATATTGTTTTACAGTTCATAATTATATAGATATTAATACACAGTATTATAGAAGCTACAGCATAAAAAAAAGCAAGCAAGATGCAAGATTGTATCAGACAAACTGGAAGAAAGAGGTAACGGTAGAAAAAAGGTTAAGAAATTTCAGCAATGTGTTTATCCTTGAACAAAATAGTAACCTTACTGCAATAAATCTTTAACTGGTTCATTTCTAGAGCTAGACACCGTAGCAAAATATTATGAAACTAATGGATAAATTTAAGCAAATATTCAGAGAAACAGACTAAATACAGCATATTCATTGTCTCTGAATAAAAATATAATACTTTTCCATTGCAACGAGAGCCACAAGATTAGTTCATCATTTATTGGATACAGTAAGATTATAATTTAATAATATGACAGATAGCCATATTTCTTTTTATAGATATAATGTACCATTCTATTAGAAAGTAAAACCCCCATTAAAAACATGGAGATCTCTATCTCCCCTATGTTTCATGAAGAGTAGTAACTATATACTAAAGCCATAAATCTAGAGAATCTGCAATGCCTGGAGGGGTCCCTTACAGGAATTTTCATATGAAGGGTGGGTAGCCAAACCATGAGGAGGAAAAAAGCAAATTCAAGTTGTCACAGGTCACTACAGATCGCAAGCTGAAAAACTCGGATTTATCCTTCCTTTCCAACTCTGGACTCAAATGCAATTCCTCAGAACACATGCAAATGGACTAATTTAAGAAAAAGGAACAGGACCCTCTGAAGGAAAAACTATAGATAGTGTAACTAAACCTCAACGTTTTGATGGTTCTAGCAGTCAGCTTGGGCAGCATTACGCTGGATCTGTGATGAACCTCTCTTAGCCCCCCTTTCCTCAAAACCTGCAAACTTCTAGTTCTTCAGTCTCCTGCAGTGCTAGACTCACATTTACAAAAACCAACACAACTTTTTATCTACCTACCTAGTGACACAGCCATATCACCTTAACACCTCTCGATCATTAATTTCTATCTTCATGCATCTGATGAAGTGGCTCTTTGCCCACGAAAGCTTATGCTCCAATAAATCTGTTAGTCTGTAAGATGCCACAGGACTCCTCGTTACTTTTGCTAGCTTCACAACAAATCATTAATAGATTTTATTGTCACAAATGTGGATGAATTAGCGGAGGCGCAGGGTGAATTAACTAGACTTGCTGAAGGCCATACAGGAAGCTTGGCTGAATCAAATATGAAACCTAGGTCTCTTAAATCCTAGTCCAGGGTTTTAGCCACTGACCAACATTCCTGCCTATCCATGAAAGGAGAGTTGCAGAAAGGTGAATAGACTTACCCAAGATAACACAGCTGGCAAGTAGCAAGCCTAGAAATTAATTTAGGGGTCCTAAATCCTAGTCCAGTGCTGTACCCAGAGGTCTTTAAATTAAATTTGGACTATAAAACAAATACAGGTTGGACCTCTCTGGTCTGGCACCCTCCGGACCTGACCGGTCCCGAGCGAGGGGAGTTGCTAGACCAGGGAAGGTCTCTCCCCTAATGGCCCACGTGGCCCATGAGCTAGGGCTCACTACTTGCCCCAGGCTCAGCTGCTGCTGGGGTTGGAGCCAGAGCTCCCTGGCTGCCGCTGTGGCTCGAACGCCATAGCCGTGGAGCTCCAGCCCTGTTCTGGGAGTTCCGCAGCTGCCTGGCTCCGGGGCCAGAGCTCCACAGCTGCAGCTGGGCTGGATCACCGCGCTGCCTGCCCCCCAACACAGGACTCCTGGCTGAGTTGAGCCCCCTCCTTACTTTCCTGGGCTCTGGGTATATCTAGACTGCATCCCTCTGTCGTCAGAGGGATGCAGATTAGGCAGGTCGACATTGCAAATGAAGCGGGGATTTAAATATCCCGCGCTTAATTTGCATAAAAAGGCCACCGTTTTTGCTGACAGCACTTTGTTGGCAAAAAGAGGCAGTCTAGAGGGGGATCTGTCGAGAAAGAAAGTCTTTTTCGACAGATCCTGTAAACCTCCTTGCAGGAGGCATAAGGGATCTGTTGAAAAAGGCTGTCTTTCTCGACAGATCCCCCTCTAGACTGCCTCTTTTTGCCAACAAAGTGCTGAGTAGGCAAAAAACGGTGGCCATTTTGATGCAAATTAAGCGCGGGATATTTAAATCCCAGCTTCATTTGCAATGTCGACCTGCCTAATCTGCATCCCTCTGCCGACAGAGGAATGCAGTCTAGACATACCCTCTGCAGTCCAGGAACATCCATGGTCTTGACAGACCAAGGATGTTGCCAGACCAGAATGTCCCAGTGTAGGGAGGTACAATCTGTAGTCACTAACACTGTAGTCATTGACATGAACACAGAACTCCTGGCTGACAAGTGGTCTGACAAGATTACTGAATCGAATTCAGCAGTAGTAACCCAACACCTGAGAGAGAGCATAAGGATGACTATTCTATCAGATGAAGCAGAATGTAGGCCTCCTCAGTTGATTTTTAAATGCATTTTATTTTAAGACCAATAGTAAAAACCAATGCAACAAACTTTGGTTAGAACTATGCCCCCTAAATTTAAACAAGGAGGTGGAAGCTGTTCACAAAAACACACTCCCCTCCTCCCACATGGCAAGGTTGTTCAGATTTCCATGGGGCAATGTCTCTCTCCTTTCCTTTCCCCACATATCACAGGGAAATGCTCTATGAATCCAGGGATCCGCAAGTAGTCGGCTCACTGGCAATAAGGACCTCTGAGAGGACCAGTAAATACAGAAAGATGGAGGTTTCAATTTCTACAGCCTGCCTGTCTTCTGGACTGGAAACAGGAAGGGAGAAAGCGGTATTTATGCACAAGCACCATCAGTGAGAAGCCTGGGCAGACATGTGAAGGGAAGGTGGGGCTAAGGGAAAGGATCAGGACAGGATGGGAAAGAACCAGAAACCAGAGTCAGCATCAAGACAAAAAGGGAACTGTCATCAGACCACAGGTCAGTGCTACATCAGGAAATAAAGAAATTAACATGTGTATACATTATTCAGGTAAAAATGTGGTTTAAAATGTAACCGTATAACCACTAACACAGTAGTTACATGCACTGCAAGCTACGCAGTATAAAGCTTAAGTTAGCTTTATACTGCAGAGCCCACAGTGAAGCCTTACAGAAAGTGGGGCCCAGCAGCCTCTGCTGGCCCTGCTCCCGGGGAGGTGGCTTCACGGTGGCAGCAAAGCTGGAAAGGGCTACTAGGCCCACTCCCGAGGAGGCTTTGTTGTGGGCTCTGCAGCCTGCTCCCCGGGGAGCCAGCATGTAACTTG
Source organism: Rafetus swinhoei (assembly GCA_019425775.1). NCBI lineage: Eukaryota > Metazoa > Chordata > Testudines > Trionychidae > Rafetus > Rafetus swinhoei. The sequence continues at coordinate 178,090,605 of CM033437.1, read as the reverse complement.
TGGCCACCCAAGCCCTGAGCTTACAGGTACCACTGATCCACATGGGTGGACATCATCAAAATGGGCAACCTTACTAATAGCAGTCTGTGGCAAGATTCAAAATATGAACACACAGTTCTCCGAGCCGCACTGGGCTCTTTAGGCTTCGCTTCTCCATGACCAGTGAAAAGATAAATGATGGTAGCTCTCAAATGTCATTTACTTCTGGTACTAACGCGAGACTTCATTCACAGCAGACTAACAGTACAGATCTGCGATGGTGCCATGTTTCCTTCTCAAGTGAGGAACAACATAGTTAACACTCAAAAAATTGTCACTGGACACCTCACTGAAATGACTGGCACAGTTCACACAAGCCCCTATTATGCCAGGCTCTTTACACAGTCAAGTAGATGTATTTTCATCAATTACATGGTCAAAGTATTTTAAGGTTTTTTGTGTGGTCATAAAAGCAAGAAAGTTTTCTTTTTTTTTTTCTTTTAAAAAGGTGAAAATGGAATTTCTGGAAACTTTGTTAGCAGCCTCAGAGAAGTGCCAGTGCCTGGCACTACCACGAAACAGCTGATTCTAAGCCCTACCTGCATTCCAAAATATCCTGCTAGGACACAACAACATTTTTTGAGTTGAATTACAACTACAGAAACTCTTACAAGAGTGGTAGCAACCTGTGACCCATGAATTAAGGTGCATGCTGATTGTACATAACATGGACTGCGAGAGCCGTGCACTCCCTCTGCACCTAATCAAAGCACTGCTACAGTTCAATTCGGCACACCACACAAATACTAGGCATGCAAGCAGTGTTAGCAAAACTACCCTATCCTGGGAGACCATCTTGGGTACAACAATTTTGCAAGCTTACTGAGATGAAGACATGTGGCCCACTCATTAGCTTAGATTGCCCATCACTGACTTGTGTCTTCTGCACCATTAAAATACTGACCCATCTCAACCATGTTTGTTCATTCACCCACAAACCAAGAGGATAGGCCTGCATGCTCAAGTGTCATTCACAAGTGAGGCAAATCCATTATATTCACCAAGTTACACATACATTGAAACCACTTCTTTAATACATGTGCATGCATAGTCTCTCTTCACACACACACACACACACACACACTTTTAATTCAGCGTTACTAGGACTTTGTTCTAAAACAGACTTTCTGAATTTTTCCAGGTCTCTCCGCTGCCACAACAGCATCCAGAAATTCATGGACATCAAAACTGGTATTCAGTTTGCATCTTGCGAATGAAATTTGTCTTAATGAAAACACTCCATTCTAATTATTTTACAATTGCCAGTCTGTCTCTCTCTGATGCAGCACAATTGTTACTCTGGGACAATAAAAACAAGTGTCTTCTCTAGGTGAACTTCACCCAGGTAAGGCTCTGGAAGCACTGAGAGATGGCACATACTAGAACCTGTGAGTTAGTGCCTTTCAGTAATACGTTGTAAAGAAGCTAAACATGTGGATAACTCTGTGGAGGTCAGCAGTGGCCTATCTGGAACTACACCTTAGAATCATTCAGAAATCCCTACAATTCATTTTGGAAACAACTGCCCCAAGTCTAAAGCATTGATTTTGACCTATATAGTTGGGGTCTTGGAGCTGTCTTAATATAATGAGAGCTGTGAAAAGTTCAGGTTGTCCTATCTAAAAAACAGCCTGGCTTAAATAGGAGCAGTTTGCTGAGAAGAGATGGATTCTCAGCTTCAGCACTCACTTCCCACAATGGATCATTCAGAGCCTGGACTTGGTGACTTTAGAAAGATGCCCTACATTTGTTTTCCCAAAGCTTTCTAGGGAAAGGGAAAGATCTGACTGAAGTTCAGTTGGTAGGATAAGTTGTAGGAATTTATGATACATTTTTAATAAATCCACAGACTTGCTGGTGGGTATAACATGTACATTTAAGTATAGACAAATAAGAGAATACCTTCCACATTCAGAAAGCCATGTTCTCCTCTTGCAAATACTATTCTAAGATCCGAATCCTCTTCTATATGTTTATATTTAGCATCTATGACAACACACAAATTTCACAGTATCTCTTAAAACCTCTTAGCCATAAGTGTAAAAAAAAATGTAGTTAAATAATATGCATTTTATAAAACATAGTTGTCACCCTATGCTACTGGCTACTTAAAGAAAAGTAAGCCCACAGAAGAAGTCTAGGACATTCTAACCTATATCCTGTAACCTGTTCTAACCTGGAAATTGATACAAAGTTTTTGTCCTCCATTCTGGCAGTCAAGAGAAGTAGCCTTACATACAATATCAGTCCCAAAGTCAGACTGAGGGTTTGACACCTAGACCTGTCAGTAATCTACTTCTACACAGAGAAGAGGTCAGAAGGAAAGTAAAACCAAACTCTGACAGTGAGCTATGGAACTGATCATTCTGATACAGTGATTATCTAGGCACAGAGAGTGAAGCAGTGAAAGGAAATGTTAAATTTCAATCAGACTATTTTTAAGAACAAGATGATAAAAATAAATAGCAACATCTGCTTTCATGATTGACAGGTGAAAGTGGAACTGTCTAATTCAGTCATATACAAGACTGGTGGATAACAAGGGATAAAGAAAGGATATTTCTTTCCAATCCTATTTCAATACTTCTAAATTTAAAAATGAAAAATATAACCTCACCAACCGCTTCCTATTATCACTGATTAAACATTTTACTTGCCAACTCCCAAAGACTGAAACTGGTATTAATACACAGTGAAGAAATCAATATTCTCCTCAGGACAGCCATGCTACTAAGGCATAATCAATACTCACAGATGATGCATTTCCACAGAACTCTGACCTCATAGCTGTTGCAGACAAAGGTAGTAGTGGCCAGTTTCCCCATCTCATGAAGTTCCACAATATCTTTAGTGCTACTGGAATTGCTAGAATAGCTTTAAATGGTTGGTGATAGTCAGACATTGAGAAGAATCGGCCCATTTTTGGTTTGTTTTAATTACCAAATGTACACACATCCAGGCACATTTCAAACTAAGTGCCTGGTAAGGATGTAAGCAACTAGTCAGCTATCCAATAAGCCTAACCTTATCAGAGATAGTCGACTAGTGATGCAACTAGTCGCTCCCCCCACCCCTTGCTGCCTCTGTCAGAGAGAGGCAGCAAGTAGGGTTGCCAGGTGTCCGGTATTGACCTGGAGAGTCCGGTATTTTCACCCCCTGTCCAGTAAAAAAAAAAAAAATTCAGAAAATACTGGACAACTAAAATGTCCGGTATTTTCTGTTTTTTTCCCCCCTACCGGACACCTGGCAACCCTATGGACACACTCAGCAACTGGGCCCAGCCCCTGGTCGCCTCCCTCCCCCTCCCCCAACCCCGGTCGCCCTGCTTACCTGGTTCCGCAGTGAAACTGCCTTCTGGCTCAATCAAGAAAACAAGATGGCTGCCAGCAAAAAGCCTAAAGACCTGAAGCAAGGGGAAGCAATGCCTTCCCTGGGTCTTAGTGCTCAACCTCTCCCCTCGTCTCACTCTGCACGCATTTAAAGCGGCCATGCTGTTTTATTCTGTTTTTTTGCTTAACTCTCGGGGTCTCCCCCCCCCAACAGAATTTTTCCCCCAGTGTTTTTTTTTTTTTTTGGGAGGCAGGGGGTTTGGTATTTTTGGTTAAACCATCTGGCAACCCTAGCAGCAAGTCCGGGGAAACAGGAGCCATTGCTGGGAGGAGGCCGGCTTAAAAGCCAGTTCCCTCAGCACAATCTCCGCGGGGGGCAGGGGTGATAGAGGCACAGTGGGCAACACTGGGAATGGAGACTGAAGCAGTTTTTGCTCACACCGCTTCTGCTTCAGTTCTGCTTCTGAAAAGTACAAGAGCCTCAAGCGGGTCTCTTGTACATTTCAAAAGAAGAAGCCCCACATGAAGCATGGGGCTAGCGGGGTGACTCCCCCACTGGCTCCATGCTTCCTACAGGGTTTCCTTTTGAAATGTACAAGAACCCCAACTGGGCTCTTGTACATTTCAAAGGCTCAGGCACCACAGGGAGCGCAGGGACAGTGCCCCATTGGTCCCACGCTCCCTGTGGGGCTTCCGCTTTTGAACTGTACAGTTCAAAGGCGGAGGCACCCTTATAAACTAATCCAATAATTGATGGAAATCCCATTGACTATTCGATTAGTTAATTAATCTAAATTTTAGATCCCTAGTGCCTGGCAAGAGGCACATGATGGATTAGTAACCAAGGTACCACGATTCTAATTCAGACACTCAGACTAATAATGTTCTGATGTATTTTTTTGAATGCTTTCCTCAAAACAGGTTTTGAGAATAACAAACAAACCACAGTTTCATACGTATGAGAACACAGGGCAGAATTCAGTGATCCCGTCTTACCACCATGATACAATGAAAAATTCATGTGCAATATCATACCATCAGTTCTTTAAACAATGCCTCCCCATGTTAGCTGGTACTGTCAGTCTCTCAAACCGCAAATGGTTTAGGATGCAGAAGACCTTGTACAATTTCTTTTAAGTGGGAAAGGAACTATTTTCATTAGCAGAAAATCTCTACTACAAAGTAAAATTGATTTTTCTCCAGAGAAGCCATACTGTTTACTGGAAATAAAGAAGTAACATGAAAGCCAATGCTATATAAAACTGAGGAAATATTTCAGAGATTAACATACAATAAGAAATGTTATAGCAATTCCACCATAATTTAGCCACTGCTCAAGAATGACCCTGAGAAGTGCTCATAACACGAACCCTAAATATTACTTCAGCAATTTAAAATTAACATTATACATGAATATCGTGTAATAGTAAAAGCATTAAAAACTAGGCTTCAGCCTCACTTATGAGCATAAGGTAGTTGTATCACTACTTTAAACATGAATATACATTTTCATTCTATATTCACTGACACAAAGATATGATTGAAGGGGGGTAGGAGAAGATGCTAGTGTTTAACTACCCTAAATGCTCATCACAAGGACATACACTCTGAAGTAATTCCTCAAATTTTATGTTGATAAAAATGACAAGCATTTTAAGCAAAAAGATGATACGCTGTCACAAAGTTGTGGACACAACTCTTACTAATATGTTTTATATCTGTCTTTCATGAATGCTACAGCAAGAAAATAATTGCAGAATAGCAAGAAACACCAATTTATCTTCACTGCTTTTTCCATTAAATGTCAAGAAAGTTCAGACAGGTACTCAGACTCATTTAAAAAAAAAAAAACCTATATAAAAACAGTAAAACATGTTTACTCTTTTTTAACTCTAGCCTATATAGGCACTTACCTGATTTCTGAAAAAAGTTTACGGTTGCCCATACATAGAACATTCCCCCAAAAGTTTAAAAAAAAAAAAAAAAAAAAAAAAAAAATAAACAACTAATTTTTGGTCACCAGGGTTTAGGATTAGCGTTATCAGCATCACTATTCCAACAATTTCAAAATATTTATTAAAAAAGTCATTTGTTGCATCCCCTCGTGACTACAAAGCATTTAAGCATGTGCTTAAGACCCAGGTAAGCACCTAGAAAAGTTAAGCATGTTCTCATGTACTTTGATGAATAGAGATGGACTTGTGATTTGGGGGCCTAAATCAGTGGTTGGCAACCTGCGGCATGAGGGCCACATGCAGGCCATTAGTGTTTTGTGTTTGGCCCACAAAACATTTTATTTCATCATTGCCCACACTAGGGATGTAAGCAACTAATCGACTATCCAGTAAGCAAGAGCTTATCGGATAGTCGACACTAGTCAACAAGTTGCTCCCCCCACCCCCCGTTGCCTCTAGCAGAAAGTGACAGCAAGGGTAGGGGGGATGGAGAGGGTGCTGGGAGGAGCTCTGTGGGAGGGGATAGGGGTGCAGTGGCAGCGTTCCACCTTTGAAATGTACAAGAGTCATTTCAAAGCAGAAGCGCTGCATGGAGCCCGGGGTCAGCGTTTCCATCTTTGAAATGTAGCAACAGCCAGGCAGGCTCTAGCTACATTTCAAAGCGGAAGTGCCCTTACTGACTAACTGAATAGTCAATGGAAATTCCATTGACTATTTGATTAATCTAATTTTAACATCCCTAGCCCACACACAAGGGTTGCCAGATTCTGCTGATTTCTGTCCATGTTGGTTTTTTCCTACCGGTATTACTGAAGTGACATGCACATAAAGCAAGAGCATGTGAATTGAGGTTTGTGCAGACTGCCCACAACACTGACTTTAGGAGCTTCTGCATTCAGTGAAAGCGCTGCTACAGTTCAATTGGCACACTGAAAAATCTAGATACACAAGCACAATTAACAAAGCTATCCTATAATGAAAGACCATCTTGGTTACAGCAGTCTTGCAGTTCAATAAAATAAGAGGCGCCACTCATGCAGCCCACTCACTAGCCCAGGTTGCCCACGGTTGGTACAAATGGCTATCATCTACTTGAAAACCATCATAACAGTTAGCTCTGGATAAAACTAACAACAAAATTAAACCAACATGTTTGGAAACCGCTGAGGTTTCGTATGTAACAAAGTATTCCATTGGAAAGAGGAGAATCCAAACAAAAAGATCCAAAATGTAACACATTTTTTAAAAAGCATTTCAGGATTCTTAAGACCTAAAAAAGCACGCGCTTTCTAGAAAATATCTTCCAGATTTCACTAACAGACAAAACAAACAAACCAACCAACAAAAAGCCTCCTATAGTGTGAACTGTATCAAGTTTCCAAAGCATGATTTTAAGACTATAAGCAGTCAGGGGAAAAAGCCAAATTGAATAACTTACTGAATAAGCTGCTTTAATTTTTATATTGCAGTGGGACATCCTGTGAGGCTGCGGTATAAAGCCTATTAAACTGAACTATGGTTTGTCCACCCCTAAAATAGGTCTGACATACAAACACAAGAACAAGTACAAGGTCAAGGTCACAGATCAGCAAAGAAAGATTACAAACAGGACTGATGTAACAGCTGGCATTTGTTCAAAGCTCCTGGATTTGGGGTTTTTTTTTTTAAGTCAACTTCAAGAAACAGCACATTTTACTCATTCTGTACACTATATTTTCAAGTGTTCCCCATCTTTGTAGACCATTACCTTATGCCTGCTTTATAAGGGATACATTTCCTCATAACAATTTAACAAAAACACTGAGAAAGAACAATTTACGTTGAACAAAAAGGGTGAGAGAGCACCTTCTACAACCATTTTCACTAATTACAAATGTATATCAACAGATACTAAATCCCAAAATTTGGGGATAGAAAGAGAATCTAACAGTCAAGATACAAAATATCCTGTGTCAGTCCGAAATCCCTCCAATTTCTATGCGACTTCACATGGGAGCAGGGATCTTTACTATGAATCAGAACTTGCCACAATGTAATACTGCATACCTAATCACAATGACAGACAGGTAAGTTGCACAAACTCAAGTCCCACCACTCACACATCCCACATAACCAACACAAGGTCAATGTAGATCATGACCTTCTTCATAACAATGCTCTATGATGCTTTTTTAATGCTGAGTGTTGAGCCAATAAATTGCTACTGTGTTTTAACCTGTTTATTAAAAAAAACCCACTGAAAATAGTTAGCAATGTAATCATCTACCGATTCATCCACCTACCTCTACATTCTCAACACTTAAAAAAAGTAATATTTAGCTTATACGTCACATTCAAACACAATTTTTGACACTTAAGAAAAATAAAAGATGCCTTGTGCAATAGAAAATAATGTGACCTATTTATTGTTTTAAATTGAGAGAGAGACAGATGGGTGTAGATTCTCTCATAATGCCTAACTTGTGGAAGAGTGTAGTTGGTGCTCTTCTTTCAACCCCCCGCCCTCCACATATAAAGCTTGTTTGATGTCAGCCTAGACATGATTGGGAGCAGTTTATATATAGGCAGACATCTAGCTCTATAAATAGAATGATGTGTGTTAGTATAAAGCTTTTATTGGCACTCATTTGGGGTGACCTGCATAACTCACTTGTAATGCGGGCATCTCAAACATTGCCAATAAAACCTTTTTTCCATAACATGCCATCAATTATTTTGTTCATGTCACATTTTATACTGCTTTAGTCCTCTCCCTCTTTTTAATAAAGTTTTAAAATGTTTTATGGGTACTACATTTGTAGCACTCCTCCTGTCTGACCAGGTTGCCTTAGTAGATTATAATATATGGGCTTTGTAGTGAGGGTTTTTAAAACATCATATTAAATAATTAAAAAAAACCAAACAAAAAACCAAAAAAACCATTGCCCCTCCAAAAGTGATCACATTTTTAAGCTATGGAATCTCATGAATGGGGCCCTACCAAATTTATGGCCATGAAAAATGCATTATAGACTATGCCATTTGTTCTTTAGCCCAACCCAATCCCCCAGCAGCCGGGCTCGAGGGAGAGAGTCGGGCCAACCCTAGTGGCTGGAGGCGGGGGGAAGAGAAGAGCCGGGGAACAGAATCTGGGCAAGCCAGGGCTGCCATACCTCAGCCTGGCCCTCCCCAGTGGTCTGTGGGGAGAGCCGGGGCTACCTACCCAAAGAGAAGGGGGTTGGCGAGCATAGCGAGCAAGGAGCACCACCCCTATTATCGTATATATTTCCCCTATTTTCATGGGGAAAACCACAGTTTCCCAAATTGGGGGTTCTCACCCAAAACAGAGTTGCACTATTCCTATCCTTATTTCTGTGATGTCTTCACAGCTGGGTGGCCAGAATGTGGCAACTGTTAGATGGATGTTCAGCTCTGAAAACAGCACTTTACCAGCAGAAGCACAGAAATGAGGGTTGTTCTCTTACAAATAACCCTGTGGCCCCTAACCCCAAACTCTTTCTGGGTCAGGATCCCTACAAACTACAACACGTGAAGTTTCAGACTTAAATAGTTGAAATATGTGGATTTAGTACAGACATGATTAACTTTATATGTGCACGTGTTCTTACCAAATTATGCTAATACGGGTTTCCTTTTCTTCTCATATTCTTTACAAGAATACTAATATGAAGCTAAGAAGTCAATTTGTGACCCATTTCCACTGAGTCCACGTGACCAGTGGAGAATATTATAGGGTCTCACAAAGTTTTGCTATTTTGCTGATTAACTTCAATGCCTTTCAAAAAGAGAATGGATTACTACTATGCAAATGTAAGCAGACCCTTTTTCAGCTAATACAGTTATAGAAGATTCCTTACAGTATTAGATACAAGCTCACAGAATATCCTCATTACAAATACAATCCACACTGGACTAGCAAAGGACTATCCAACGGAAAGGGTGCCTAAAAAGGCTAGTTAAACCTTTATCCTTATTGAAGAAGCTACAAACAGTACAAAAAAAAGTGTATTTTAAAAAGTTACAAAAAGTCCTCATGTTCAGTTCCTAATAAGCAGATGTCCATATCCTCAAAACACAGCAGTACAATTACTAGTACTGATAAGCACTCTGGTTTTCTCTCTAAGGAAAGCAAGGTCAAAGATTGAATGAGCTTGAGAAGTGAACTATCATCTGATCCCTCCCTTTTACAAAAGTGACAAAGACTAAACCTACAAAGTGTGAAATGGATCATGTTACCACTCATTGCCTGAGAAAACAAGGAAAGAGTAGTAGGAAACATTATACTTTTCTTTAGAATCCTGATGGCAGAAACTCATACGATAGAGGAGACAGACCTGGACCTTTGTCAAATCCATTTTAGAACAAAGCAAATTTAATCAAAGAAGTCGAAACTGAAGACAGAACAGCAAACATCCTTTATTTCTATGAAAGTGAGATGGACATTGTTAATTCCATATTAGCTCAAAGGGAACCTTTTCTAGCCCTTACTAAACTGTCAATAACTTTAACTAGAAGAAAATTCCCACTATGAATGTGAATGTACATGTGGGCTCTTCATCAGATCAAAGTCAGAACACTCAGTATCTGAGGCTGGGAAGGTAAGTCACCCCCGTTTCTCCCTACTTCTTCACTACCATCATTACCCAGTCTCTCACCTAGCTTTATCACTAGAGCAGCTGTGGACAACCCACGGGTCACGAGCCGCATGTGGCTCTTGCCCCCTTAAAGTGCAGTTCGCGAAGCCGCCCCTGCACCCCCCCAGTGGCTCCCTGCCGACTCCTGCCCAGCCTCCGGCTTCCCTGTGCTTACTGGGTCAGAGCTGCAGGGTTTTAAAAATGGCGCCCAAGATGGTGGCCGCCTTAAAGGGGCAGCCTCATGGTTTTGTTTTGTTTTTAATTTTTTTTAAATTGTTGCTCAACAATTCTGTTCTGGGAGGCTTTTTTTTTTTTTGGCTTGACAATTCTGGTGCGGCTCTTCACATTTTTTCGCCACTGTTTTGGCTCTCTGTTAAGTGGGTTGGCCATCCCTGCACTAGAGGGTCATCTTCAATTCCACTACCTACTCCCCACGTGTCCAGGTTGTTCTTCATCTTGACATTTCTTCCTCCATCCCCAGGATGGAATCCTGTTTTTTCTCTACAGTTAAGACTCTCATCTGCCAACTGAGGCCATGTCTACACTGCCATTTATATCAGCAAAACTTGTATCGCTCAGGATGTGGGGGGAAAAAAAACCTCACATTCCTGAGAGTCATAAGTTTTTCAGGCATAAATGATAGCATGCACAGCACTGTGTCATCAGGAGAGCTGTTCATGTCACTTCCCAGCCTCATGTCAGTGACAGCTGTTATGTCAACAGGACATCTCTCTCCCATTGGCATGCAAGTTATCCAATAGCAGCATGACTGCAACTGTACAGCTGTAAACTCAGTGTAGACATGGTCTAAGTTACGGCAACCTGCTCCTTTCTGGTCTCACCAGTATCTTGAGGGTCTTCCTCTAGTCCATCTAAATATGCAGCTGCTAAATTTCTCTCTGACCATTTGTTATGATCAGATCTCTCTCCACTTCACAATTCTTTATTCCCTCCACTGGCTTCCCCAGTATACCATACAAAGTTTAAATATTTTGCCTTAGCTTTCTGGACATACATAACTCTATCCCGCCTACATATATGACTTGATCCTTTATTGTGTTTCTCTCCCGACACCCACTCTGGTTCACCAATACCAATTTCACTGCAACAGAAAACTCTCCTACAAGAATTTCAATGCCATGTTGTTCCTTACACAAGGCACGTCCACCCAAGAATAGCCTGCCAACTACTGTGCTCTCATTTATATCACATGATGAAAAGGAATCTGTATTTACACAATGCTTATCTTTTCTTACCTGTACCTTCCTTACAGTTTGCTGCTCTCACTTATCAAGTCATATGGACATTTAGACTGTTAATATTTCAGAACAAATCTACATCCGAGAGGCACCTCATGTACCTATATCAATTAGATTGAACAGTGACAATTAAATAAGGTCCATGAACAAGATTAGCCAATAAAATAGACCAATTTTGGTCCCTTCCTATTGTAAAGAACAAATCTGGAGAGAAAATTGTATTTATTGTTTATGAAACAGAATAGTGATACACAAATAAAAAAGCTCATATGGTTCCTTCCTCTCCAACACCAACACACAAATAAGACTATTAAGAGTGAAAAGGAGAAGAGAATCAACTAGGTTCTAACCAAGGGTGAAAAAAGAGCTCTCTCTTCCTCTATGGTTAGTGTTATTAAAATATAATGAAATTTCTCCCTCTGAGATTTTTCCCTCCTATTCCAGTCTACTTTCACCCCAAAGATTACAAACAGAAGCGAGATTCCAGGAAGAAAGGAAATACTGCTTATAGTGAAACTTTAGAGTAAGCTGTTTGATATATTTTTTAAAGCAATCATGAGAGCAAATGGTGTCAAAGTGGAGATTAGAGATGAAAAGAGTGAAATTTTGAGGAGAGATTTAAAGAAACAGAAAGGAAGTCAATCTAGGGCTCTAGTTAAATACAAACTAGGACCTAGTGGTTCAATGTAATGGAGAAGGCTTTGCGATGTGCCTCTTAAATCACCCTATAAACAGAACTAAACTTTCTGGCTCAAAACCAAAAGGCTTCTAACTCAATAGAGGCCCCACTCCCATCACATTTTTTAAGTGAGAGAAGGAAGCAAGTCATTGGCTCTGATTCAGATCTCATTTACTACAGATTTACACCAGTGTGCCACCACTACAAGACATTTCTCTGAATGGACTCGAATATATAACTGGGATCAGAACCTGGCCCACTATAATGCAGGAATCAAGAAGATAGGTATTCACTCAAAAAATAAGGACTCCTCTTCTTGCTGGGGATTGGAGGGGGGCAGGAGTGGGGGAGGAAGCTTTTAAACAACACTTTGTTCTTTTCCACCTATAATGGAAAAGAACAGTCTTCTTTCCAAGGTTGTCTTGGTATTCCTCTGCTAGCTCACACTGGCAGTGTTTCAGTTGTAGCCTCTCTGAAGCAGAGCAATTTGGTTTACCAAGAACTGCTGTAAGTACTCCTGGGCTCTCCTTACTCTGGCAGATTTAGATGAAGAAATTTCTCTGCATTTGACATTTGCCTTGAATAACTATATTGCAAATCATCTCCAGCCCTAGTAAATGGCATTAATTACTACAAAAATATACTAGTGCCATAAATTTATACAGCACATTTCAGAACAGATAGGTTTCCAGCTTCAAAGAGCTTACAAACTAAGACAAGACATACGGACAACAGTTCAGGTAATAAAGGGTCTGGCAGCAGGGAAGAGGGGTGGAGGGTTTTCCTTACATGATAGGTTCCAAAGAGGTGTAGATAAGTAGGAAGGAAGGAGCTAGAGGATGAGAGAAGAGATACTATCTATATTTCATGTGTTTGGGAAAAAGTGTATTAAGAGTATTAAGTCATGAATATGGGAAGGAGAGGAAAATAGGATGGGGGAAAATGAGAATGCAAAGACCTAAGTGGAAGCAAAATTATGTGGAGCTTATACTGTGAACAGGGACAAAAAACTGAAACTAATGCATATCGATACAAAGCCTCTGGAGATATTCAAGGGAGCACTTATTGATGCTATAAGGCTGCGTTTCTCAAACTGTAGGTCCCGACCAACTTAGAGGGGGGTCTCGGTATCACCAAGTTTGAGAAACCCTGCTATAAGGAAATAACAGCCTGGTTCTTGGGCTCTTCATAATATCGGATTCCACTATTTCCACTATTTTAAAGAGGATTTAATTGATGGGAGAGGTTAGATAAAATGTTCCAATGCAGCTGAACAATGAGCCATCTGGTGGGCCAAGTGATATGCACTGGCCAATGGGAGCACAGAATGACCCTAAGAAAGAAAGCAGTACTCAAGTTAGTCTTCTCAGCACAAACCCCAGGAACGATGCACTGGGATGTGCAAGTAAGCACTGTACACATCTAGTGACGCCAATAAATTCCCCTCATTAAATACTTCCCTTGTCTCCTTTACCATGAGATTCGCTACTGACCATTTTCATCAAATTTTATCTCGAGTTAGGGGTTTTTTTTAATGTGAGGTTGGTGCAGCCACCTTCAATCTCAATAGGTCATGTCTCAGCTGACACAACCAGACCAACTGCACCTGTAAGTACAGAACTGTTTGTAAGAAACTCCATTCTTCTCAAGTTATCCAGTGTTGGAAGACAGAAGGGAATTCAGCTAATGGAGGCTCTCCTGTAGAGTTACTTATGAAAAATGTTGTTCCACTGCAGCTCCCAGCTACTCTTCCATGAAATTATTTTATTTGCCAAACAACAGTTGTGACAGGTTTCATCACAGAAATCCCCTTGTGATGGTCACCCGATGTGCTGATCATACCACTGAGCCTGCCACTCTCTCCTCTGAGGCACCCCACCACTCTGTCCTCTTGAGCCAAAAGCTCTGGTCTCCCCCAGCAAAGGCTGAGAATTGGGGTAACAACCCCCCCTTCCCCAGCAGAGTAACACTGACAATGACAACAGCAGAGCTTTGGAGGGAGGGAGGGGGCTGAGATAAAGCGATTTGATAGCACCCAGGAGGACAGCACCTCCTCCCAAAAGAACCAAAACCCCCAAAATCCATCTTACTTGGTAAGAAAGTTTTACATAGGGAAAGTTTATAAGAGTTTGCTGTCTTCATCAATGAGAGAGATATGCACAACCTGTTGTCCCCTGTCCCCACAGGTAACAATTATTTACACTGGACATAATAAAAAACAAAAGTAAAAGTATACAAAGTAAGATGTAAGTGGTGGCAAACAGATCAAAGTTTCTATGTCAGTCCAATACACAAGGGAAACTGTTACAAATGGTAACTTCTCACCCTAGTTTATTTCCAGTAAAGTCCTGCAGGCCAAACCTTATCTTTTTTTTCCTCACGTGGGCCCAACTGCTTGTCCCCCTCATCCCAGTTAAGAGCTCTGTGTTTCCAGTTCTCTTTGCACCTACCACAAAAGGGGACACCATCTGTGAAGCCAGCTGAAGACAATCATCTTTTGCTCCTCATCTCTTAAAAATAATTTCCCTAGGGTGGGAATCCTTTGTTCAAGTCTCCCCCCTTCTGGAAGAGTACAAAATTCAAGATGATTCAAGCACCAGGTGGCATGATGACATGTCTTTGTAGCACCAACCACAAAGACTGGCTTTGTTTTTCCTTTAAGCCCCATTCATAGATCATTGCCTTAAGGGATGTAAAGGCTCAGGGCTCAAGTACCATTAATGGCTTTCAGGGTTATACTTCATATTTCTATCTTTACATATAAGAAAAAGATACACGCACACAAACAGGATGTACACATTTAATGGACTATAAGCTTTTCAACGAGAGGTTACACACCACATTTTGTGTAAATCATGTTTGAGTGAAGCACATTCATATTCAAAACACATTTCTAATTAAAAAAAGGGGGATGTAGCATCACAATACAGTCACAGGAATAAATACACATTGAGAAAAAATTCTCTATGTTAACTTGAACATTCCTAGCAATGTACTCGTCTTTAGCTGAAGGCACAAGAGGCACGAAAAGCGATGTTACTTTCCTCCACTTGGGTGAAGTACTAGACTAAAGCCCCAACTATGAGAAAAGTTTTTAATAATACAGTTTGTATCTTTCTCTGAAAAAGCAAGCCAAAAATAAAAACCAAAACAGCCCTGTTGTGATCATTGTTTGTGACACTGATCACAATTATTTTTACTCTTGTACACCACTATCTGCATGTTGTATTTGCTTGTTATCTTGTCATATATTTAAATTGCATGCTCTGTGAGGAAAGGAATGCCTTTTATGTACGTGGTGCAGTGGCTGACAGTCAGTACTTGATCCCTGATTGTGGTAGTATCTGGAAGTCCCAATTTGGAGAGAGGAAAAAAAATAAAAAAAAATAAAAGCAGTAATAGTAACACACATGGCCCACATCAGGCAGTCTGACTGCTTCACAAACATCACTGATCACCACAAACTCCCTTTGAAGTAGGGATGTCACAGGTTAACCAGTTAACTGATTAGCATCAAGTTACTGAGTGATGTTTATCAGTTAACTTGTGGCCCAGCTGTGCTGCAGGTGGGGAGCTACTCCAGCCCGGCTCCAGAGCAGCCTCCTGCACATGCAGAGTGATGGACCTGGCCTGAGCAGCAGGTAGGAGCCCCTCCAGCTCGACTGGAGCAGTCCCTGTCTACGGCCAGAGCAGCCCGCAGTACAGTGGGCTTGGTTGGGCTGGAGTGAACGCCAGGATCCTGCTTAAGTGGTTAAACAGTTAAATGTAACGTTTAAGTGGTTAACTGATTAAATAGGATTTTACATCCCTATTTTGAGGTAGCCAGGTGCTAGGATCTCCACTTTGTGTGTGGGGAACAACTGAGATAGAGGAAGATTAAATGACCTGCCCAAGGTCACCTATGAACTCTGCAGAAGACTTGGGAACTAGACACTGATCTACTGAGTTTCAGTCAAGCACTTAAAATACAAAACTATCCTTCCTGCACGGAGAGGTGCACAGAAAGGTAAAAATGTAATACCTGTTTAATGTGAGAAAACAGGATTGCAGGGGGAGATGGCAGTTAAACAACATGGAATACACAATTTGCTACACCTCCATTTTTTTATGGACAAACCAAAACAACCCTCTTGTGATCACTGCTTTGACACTGATCACAATTGTTTTTACTCTTGTGCACCACCATCTCCATAGTGTATTAGCTAGTTATCTTTTGTGATATATTTAAATTACATGCTCTGTGAGGAATGGAAAGTATCTTTGTTAAGTATGTATTCATGTATGTATGCTAGGGCCCATCAAATTCAGGGCCATGAAAATGCATCAAGGGCCATGAAACAGGGTCTCCTCACATGAAATATGGTTTTTTGTGGGCTTTTACTATACACTATACAGATTTTGCAGGAGAACACAACATTTCTCAAATTGCGGTTCTGACCCAAAGAAAGAGAGTGAAAGGGGGGCTGCCTGCCGTACTGCCACCCTTATTTTTGCATTGCCTTCAGAGCTAGGAGGCCAGAGAGTGGCAGTTGTTTGCAAGGTGCCCAGCACGGAAGGCAGCACCCCACAATCAACAGCAAAGTAGTAAAGGGTGACATGGTATGGTAGGGTGACCATATTTGAACTTTCAAAAAAGGGGACACGTGGTGCCTGCCGGTGCCGCTGCATCGGCAGCTACTCCACTTGCACAGGAGGCTGGGCTCAGGAGCTGGCAAACTTGTCCCCACACACGCCAAGCTTGGGGATCTGGCCGCCACCTTGCTGCTGCCAGGGCTGTTGCTGCCCCCGCTGGATCTCATGGTAAGAGGGGACGCCGCATGCCGGGCTCCTGATTCCCCGCTGTACTGCCCCGAGACATGTGGCAGTGCGGGCTCCAGAGGCACCAGCAACCAGCCGGCAGCCCAGGCTGCTGCAGGACCAAGAGGAGAGAGTGGGGGACCAAGGAGGCTGTTGGCTAGGGTCTGTCCTGGGGCATGAAGTTAAAGGCACCGAGGGGAGAAGGGGCATAGCTAGAAAAGGAACCCAGGAATCCTGCTTCCCATAATCCCTTCCTTTTCCCTACCCACCCCACCAAGCACCAGCTCCCACAGTACTCACAGAGCTGAGACTGGAACCCCCAAATCTAACCAGACCCACTGCCCACCTACAGGAAAGGAAAGAAGCCAGATGTTTTAATGCCCAGTTCCCTGTTCTAACCCAGTGACCCTGCCTTCCCCCAGAACCAGCTATCCACAAAGTTCACTGCTCTAACGCAATACATCCACCCTTCCCCAGAGCCAGGCATCCCGTCCCCCTGCTCTAGCCCATCCCTCTCCCAGAGCCAGGCACCCCCAGCCTCCCTGCTCTAACCCAATGCCCCAACCCTCCTCCAGGGCCAGGCATCCCCAGGTCCCTTGCTCTAACACAACACCCTTCCCCTCCCACAGAGCTTGGGATATAATCTAGTGGGACGTAGGGCAATGCGGTGACTCTGTGGGAGGGGCCAAACCCATCCCCACATCGGGCCTGCCCTGGGTCTCAGAGCAGCCGCCGCAGCCACATGCTTTTCCCCCCACCACGTGCTGTGGCACGTGCACACAGCGGCAGTTAATGTTCAGGCATGCGGCTCCAAATGTTCAATCTGAGTGACAGGCACATGCCCCGCCCACTCCCCAATGCAGGGCAAAATCCTGGACATTTTTAGTCATTTAAAAAAGCCGGCCAGACGGAGATTTAACAAGTGAAAATGAGGCCATGTCTGGGGAAAAAACAGATGTACGGTAACCCTATGGTATGGTATCGCCACCTTTATTTCTATGCTTCTCAGGGACCTGCTCCCCAGGTAGCAGTGCAAAAGGAAGGATGGGAATTCTATACCATGCCATCCTTACTTTGTGCTGCTAGTGACGATGATTCTGTGACTCTGCTTTCAGTGTTGGGCTCTTGGCCAGTAGCCACTGCTCTCCAGCTGCTCAGCTCTGAAAGCAGCCCGGAAGTAAAGGCAGCAGTACCACAACCCCCCATACTATAACTTCGTGACACCTCCCCTTCCCCAACAACTTCCTTTTGGGTCAAGATCCCTACAGTTATAAACACCTTGACATTTTATAGATTTAAATAGCTGAAATCATGAAACTTACAATTTTTTAAATCTTATGACCATGAAATTGACAAAAATGGACCATAAATTTGGTAAGGCTGTAGTCAGAATAAATACCCCCATATGACCTCTCCCTCCCCCCAAAAAAGGGGGGGGGGACTTTTACTTCATATACTACATGAGCAGTAAAATATTGCTTATCTCATAGTAGGCCAACTTGTCTAATATTGAATTAGCCATAACCTCTGCAGCAGCGTCCCCTGTCCCCCGCCTGCAGCAGCGCAGGGGGAGGGGAGCAGCTTGAAAGCAGTCTTCCCTTGTGTACAGGGTTGCCAGATGGTTTAACCAAAAATACCGAACACCCCCCCATTCTGTTGAGGGGAGACCAAAAAAGGGGGGAGACCAAAATCATTGAGCCCCAAAAAAGGGGGAACCCCGAGAGTTAAGCAAAAAATAAATAAATAAATAAAAATAAAACAACATGGCCCCTTTAAGAAAAGTCTTTAGGCTTTTTACCTATGGCCATCTTGTTTTCTTGATCAGAGCCAGAAGGCAGCTTCCCTGCGGAATCAGGTAAGCAGGGGAGAGGGGGCTGAGGGCCTGAAGGTCCGGGGGTGGGGTGGGGGAGGGAAGGGGCGCAGTGCAGGGGCTGGGCCCGGTTGCTGAGTGTGTGAAGGGTTGCCAGGTTTCCGGTATTTTTGCCTCCTGGACGGGCGGGGGGGAAATCAGAAAATACCGGACATCTTAGGTGTCTGGTATTTTCTGAATTTTTTTACTGGATAGGAGGCGAAAATACCAGACTGTTCGGGTCAATACCGGACACCTGGCAACCCTACTTGTGCATCGGCACCTGCCTACCCCTGCTCAGCCTCTGCACTGCTACCTCTCTATCAAAGGTGGCAGTGCAGGGGCGAGGCGGGGGACAAGCGGCTCCATGGGATCCAGCTTTCATGAAGAGCCACCTTAAGAGCTGCCTCCCCATGGGCACCACCTCCTGCCTCCCCCCCACACACACAGCCTCTGATACAAGAGCAAGCAGGGGGAGGGAGGGGCATGTAGTTGATGGGATTAAAACAGATAAATCCCAGCCTTGTTGGTTGGCCGTGTAGTTGATTACATGTTGACATCCCTACTTATTAGCCAGGATGGGTAGGAATGGTGTCCCTAGCCTCTGTTTGTCAGGGGCTGAAAATGGATGACAGGAGAGGGACCACTTGGTGATTACCTGTTCTGTTAATTCCTTCTGGGGTGTCTGGCATTGGCCCCTGTCAGAAGACAGGATACTGAGCTAGGTGGACCTTTGGTCTGACCCAATATGGACACACTTATAACCTGGGTCACTGACAGTAATTCCCTGCAGCACCTCATTTTTCTCAGATTCCCCCACAGTTCAGCAGTGCCATGTAACAACCTGGCCCAAGCCTCTTTAGTTTGAGTGAGCTGACAGGACTGCAGTACAAATGCAGAAGAATTTTCCAACTAGTCACCGATCCACCATCTTGCCGCACATAGTCCTACTGAATTACTTATTAATGCAAACTCATTTCTAAACAAGCACAATTAATCCCTGTAGATTTGGAGGAACTTGCAGATTGTACTTGTTGGTCCGTCCCACAAAACTCCATTTTTTGGAAACTGGCCATATGGATCCTACTTAACACTTGGCCCAGATCACCTGGAGTAGTTCTGAGAGTGATTTTACTGGGCAAAAGAGAAGCAGATTGGGGTTGAGGGAGGGACAGGGGCAGGACAACGAGGGAAGCCTTAATTGCCAATAGTGGAAAAGGACTTGAGCTGAAAAAGCCAGATAAGGCTGCCCAAGTTGTTTTTGTTCACATTTATCAGCTTTGCTAATTCAGATCTGGATTCTGGAACATTTCCTCACACCAAGTCATGTCTTTCTTGCTCTGCAAGGAGCCTATTGATTTCACAGGAGCTGATACTACTCTGTGAAAGGATAGCAGAATCTATGCTTAAGAAATTATTCATCCCATGGCTACAGTGAAAGCCAAAACACGGGAAGAATTTGTATTTTTTTAATCTAACAATATTAACTTTTTCTGATGAATGTTTACTTTTAACTCCAGGAAAACCTTACCTATGGCTATAAAAATTGTTAAGACAGGCTTCAGAGACAAAACTATTTTTTGTTTGGTCTTGAAAGAAGTGTTGCATTTTCAGAAGAGTTTTTGTAGACCTTGTTCATGTCTCTGTTGCTGGATCCCTTTTCAGGTAGAATTTACATGGTTTTTATCCATTTCTTCAACAAAAGAAAATATTTACAGAGGAATGTGCAAAGTGCATGTCACTGGTTTATAAAAAAGCAAATTCCAGAAGGTACTTGAAGCTGAGAATAAGCAACAGGAATGGATCACTTGATGATTACCAATACTGGACTAGATGCACCTTTGGTCTGACCCACTATGGTCATTTTTATGTTTTGAAAGGGAGGGGAGAAAAGGAAGAAAGCCCCAGATTTTGGATCTGTGATTGATCATTATGTCCTGTGGCTCAAAACAGGAATAAATACATCGACAATGAACAAAAATAATAGCTTGGAACTTCTACATCATTTGAACACCAAAAATACTACTTGGAGGATAAGCAATTTCTGGATTTGCAAATACTTAAAGGAAAACACCAACATCTGTGTCTGTGGCCATCTATTCACTGTAGCCTTGTCTAGATTAGCAAAAATTCTAATTGTTTGAGCAGTGGAGCACCACTGGAGCTTTAAGTGTAGATAAACTCAGTTGTTACCATCACTATGACATGAAAGCCTGAAAGAGTTGCCAACCCTGGTTGTCCTTGAATCCCCAGAAATTCAAGATTAGTCTTTAACTAAAGATCATCATGTGAGGAAACCTCCAGGATTATGTCCTACCAAAACTGGCAAACTGAAGCCTGGAGATAAACACACATACAATTTCTTAGCCCACATGAAGTCCATGAAATGAGAGATCATTCCAGGCTTGCTCCCCCACACCCCAAATCATACTGTATAATCAAATTTTGTATGGCTTTATAAGAAGCAATGTTTAAACTAAAGTGAGTTAATTTGGAATGGACGCAGCAGCCAACAACTTTAAGGCAAACAGTACCACTTCAGTGGAAATCTGGTACCTACATATCTTAAAAATCTGGTCCCACGTTTCAAAATAAGAATATTAGTAGCATTTGTATTTTTCAAGGAGAATTATCCAGCATAATAGATATAACAATTCCCTTTAAGAGGTTTAGCAACAGTCTCAGATCAATACATAATTGCCTATAGCATTAATGTGAATTGAGCAGCTACAGACTCAATCGCAAATTAATATATTCTTTGTCTACAAATATTTCTGTTTTCCTAGAAAAGTTAGGTGACAAGTCAACGAGCTGAAACATGGTAACAAAAAGGAAGCACTGGAAATTGGGAACTAAAATTGAGATGTATAACCGTCTCAAAATCCATTCCAAGCCAAACTTTCCCATCAAATTGGCATAAAAAGGGAACAGTTTTCAAAAATATTAACACTAGAGATATAAAATCCTGGTTTTACGCCTTAGGTTTAACCCATTAACCAATTTAGTGGGCTGCTAGCAGCCGGAGCCAGCAGCCCTGCACATGGGGGGCGGTGAGGGGGAGAAAAGACAGCTTCTGCTCCTGGCCCCCAGCACGCAAGAGGCTAATGTTAATGGCCCCACCACATGGGGGGCAGCAGCAGCCAGAGCCAGTAGCCAGACAGAGGCAGCATCACCTGCACCTGGCCTCCACACACAGTTACCTGTTAACATCTCTAAATTAGAATACACTAAAATATTTACCCAGCATTGTACCTGAACTCTATTTTTTTTGAAAATAAAATGAACACACACATTCTACATTTAAATCATTGCTCTGGAGTGGGGCTTGGGAAGAGGGGTTCAATATGCAGGCTACCCTGGGAGGAGAGGACTACCTCAGCCCTCTCTTACCAGAGCAGTTTGGGGCTAGGTGAAAAGCACCTCTGTATGGCCCCTGCAGCTCCAGCAGGCACAGCTGGGGGAAGGGGTGCATGTCCCACAGCTGGGGCAGATCCAGGTTCATCTGCCCCCTGCACTCCTCTGCTAGAATGAGGAATGCAGCAAACTGTGCACTTTTGCCCTACTCTCTGATGAAGGGGAACAGCCAGCAATGTTCCCATACAAATGGAGAGGGGGAAGGAAGTTTCTCTGCACCAACCATTCCTAAAGGGCACCTGGGAGTGGTGGGTGCGGGAGGCTTGCGACTGGGCCAGTAGCAGATGGGGGAGGGGGGGGAAATGACACCAGCCAGCCACTGTCACCTGCCTGGTGATTCTGTTTCTTTTCTGTATGTACTTACAAAACAAACAAATAGCCTTGCAGCATCTGAGAGGCTAACAAAAAATGTAGATGGTATTTTACCCACTTCTTGAGCCCATGATACCTTCTACATTTTTTGTTAGTTTCTAAGATATTGCAAGACTGAAAAAACTTAAAAAATAATGAATAGTTACAGACTAACACAGCTACCCCTCTGAAACTTCTGTATGGTTTTATGAGAAGCAATCCCATTGAGGGACATCCCATTTTCCTGGCACAACCAAACTCTTCCCAGGCAGTGGCTCAGGCAGCGAGATCCGATTTAAATGGCTCATGATTCACCAGCTGCGGCACTACCCTGGCGTTGCAGAAGCCACGAGCCCTTTAAGTAGCCGCAGCAACCCCAGGCGGCTATCAGGCAACATGGTAGCAGCGGAGCCAGGAACTGCAAGCCCTTTGCAGTTCTTAATTTAAAGCCTCAGGCCCAGACAATTCTGGGGGGAAGCTAATCCCCAGCTGCAGCCCTTCCCCACAACCCCCACCCTTTTGGGGTGGAGCCGGCCCATGACCACATACCAAAATTCATTAAGTGCCCCCCTCCTGCCGTGAAAATTATTGCCCACCCCTGTTTTAGGAGGAGTTCTTGAACAGACAGACAGATATTAAAGATGTAAAATCCCAATTAGTTAACCGATTAAACATTAATTTAAGCGGTTAACGTATTAAGCGGGGCACAGGGCTGGAGCAGCCCCCTCTCCTGCCCACTGCGGGCAGGGGCTGTTCTAGCTGGACTGGAGTGCCCTCTGCCTTCGGTGGGCGGGAGGCTGCTCCAGCCCTCACTGGTTAATCATTAACATCCCTAACACACAGAGACAGACTCTTTGAAATATAGTAGACTAGAGATTTACCCAGGTCTGACCTGCAGGGAGGAGGGGAAAGGTGCTGCACAGACCTACTGGTGCAGCCACACTGGGCAGCACAGCAGTGTTGGGAGGGTTTGGGGGGGGGAGGGGGAGGGAGAAGAGAATGGGGCTGCACTGCTAGGCCCCGGTGGTGCCAGGAAGAGGTGGGTGTCATGGCAGTGGGACCAGGGGGGCTTTTCCACCCAATCTGGTGCTGCAGCTGAGGGAGAAGGATTTGGGGCAGGGTCGCCACTCATTGGGGCCAGCGAGCCCCATCCCCAGATGGCTACTCCCTTCCTGGTGCGGCTGCCCCCAGTGGTCACTCTGTAGTACAGCTGTCCCCTGCACTAGCTGTCCCCAGCTGTAGACTTTCCATGTTATGGAAAACAACAGAATTCCAGGCATACTCCCATTTTCCTGCCACAACCAAATCCTGACCTTGCTTTAAGTTAGGATAAGAGAAAGCTGCCTACCAAATTTGGTGGTTCTAGCTGTTCCTGTTTCAGGAAGAGTTCTTGAACAACTGGACAGACAGATGTTTCTAAAATGAGAGATAGGAAGACAGAAAGTTTAATTCTAAAGAGGTAGCCCTAAAGGAATTTTTGTAAAAAAAAAAATCTACCCTCCATCCTAAGCATACAGATAGTTCTGGATCCCAGGTGAAGCTGATGCCTTTAAAAACAAACAAACAAACACACACACACACACACACACACACACACACACACACACACAAACTTCCTTCTCCTTGAACACAGAGTCTGCATTATCCCAAAAGTAGTGCTTGTCAAAAATAAAGGATTTGGGGTAATCACAGAAGTCTTTGTTGACAGAATATTCAAGGTCTGACTTAGTTTTAATCTGACATTTTTTTTCTTCTAATCATTTATTTAAAGTCATAGGTTGAATTATTTATGAAGGAAAGTTATTTGCATTGAAATACTGTAGTATTGCCCTGTATTTGTCTACCAAATATATTCCTCTGAACTCAAAGCAAAACAGTTTTTCAATAACTGATTAAAAACTGTGAAAAGTCATTGCAGAATGGGATAAATGTTAAAGAATTAACCAATTCTCCTGAGTTATAGTAATTAAATACTGATTTTTAAAAGTCTTGTTACATTTGGTCAGTTTCCTTTAACTTGGGGCTTGAGTGTAGAGAATTTTTGTGTAATTTTTATTGCATTACAAAAAATGTTTTTATTGCTTTAAATTGACTACAAAAGATGCTGAGAGAAAAAAAAAAACACTATTCACAAAGAACTTTCCTTGCATAAATAAGATTAGATTAATAGTTTTAATTTTATTATTCATTAGTTCAATACAAGGTATCATATCATTTGCTCCTAGGTCCATGTCTCTTGAAATATAGTTGTAGTTTTCAAAACAATATATATGATAACTTAATATCCATAAGGTTATAGTCACACACTTTGCAAGGTATAAAATATAAACTCAAGGGTACTCTTCTATAAATAATCTGCACATCTACAAAGTATTAATCTTAATCCACAAATCCATATGATGGAAGTAACTATTTTAATATATATACACACACGTCACTATTTGGCATCTTATAGGGCCCTGGTTTCTTTAAAGCAAATTGTTTACTTGTCATACACTGCAACAAGGTGCAAAAGGATAGTCTTGTAAGCCTCTCTCTCTCTCTCTCTGATAACTAGTGCATAGTAATAACAAGCCAGCAAGGCTAGATTTTCATTTCCCCATCCAGTTATTAGATTGGTTTTACATCAAGATTTCAGTGTCCTAGTCTTCCACCTGTTCTAAACTTAATTGGTTGTGGCTGTTTGCATTACAAGACCAGCAATACTTTAAATGTTTTTAAGTGACCACAAGCAAACAATCACTAATGTAACTTCAGCAATGTTAAGAATGGAGCACTGAGTACAGCTCAATATGAAGCAACCTGAATCTAATGAGAGTGCTC
This sequence comes from Rafetus swinhoei, assembly GCA_019425775.1. NCBI lineage: Eukaryota > Metazoa > Chordata > Testudines > Trionychidae > Rafetus > Rafetus swinhoei. The sequence goes on along the minus strand of CM033437.1, from coordinate 178,065,476 downwards.
TACACTTCCCAAACATACATCAGCACAGCATCTTAAAAAAACCCAGAGAACCAACTAGGTAAAGTCTAAATTGGAACAGCACTAACCTACATTTTTTAAAAAATGGATACAAATGAAAATAAACCACAGAGCACAAATACTACATAAGACTCTCTCCTAAGCCTTGTTCTAATTTAACGTTTAACAGTATTGTACTATTAACAGTAACATATACCCTACAATATATTCTTCTTGTTTTCCGTCTTTCTGCAGCACCAACATGTAGGACCAGTTCAACGTAAGTGGAAAACACACACACACACACACACACACACGTCAGATAACTAGAACAACAAATCAACAGTCACATCTAAGATTTTTCCCCATTCATCTGGATATTAAAAACCCTTAACCTGGAATTGTATCTGTGCAGGCATGTGGCAACCATTGACAGATTTGTGTCACTGAGCACTGTATGTAGGTTATCATCAATCTGGTTATACCAGTCAAGTATACAGCAAATTTTGTCTTATTAAAATGGGCTTAGTTGATTGTAGTAAACAAAGCTGCAGACTCAGTGCTCTGAAACTTTCATTCATTTCTTGTTCTTTACTTAAACTTATAGCATGTGCCACAGAAAGAGCTGAACGTTAAATATTCCTGGAGTGTCACAAGATGTAATACAATAAAACAGATTACAACCATACCTTTCTTTCACAGCAGTAGTGCCAAGCACAGGTACACTGTAGCAATCAATTTGTTCTGCAGACAGTAAGGCTTTCATAGAATGCTAATGTAAAATCTCTTTTCTTTCTCCTTTGACTTGACTCCCCAATGCCCGGGTCCCGACCAATACAAGGAGGAGGGCGGAATGTCTTCTGCTGAGATAACCACAACTACTAATCAAGTATACGTGTACAAGGGCACAGGATTAAACCTCCACCAGGCTTGACTCAGGCACTGAGAGGAGCTAAACACATGCACAGCAAGGTCAAAATTAAACACACGCACACGGACGTGTCTACTTGAGTGAACTAATTCATCACACTTTACCACTGACGGCTTTTTACCTCAGGGGAGTAAAATTACATCCTGGTGAACTGATGAGATTTATACACAAGAGCATCCAACAACAATTTGATTTCACTGCCATGAGAACTAGTGAACACTCTTCTCTGTAGTGATATGCTGTTTCAGAAACAAAATGTATATGGGAAATTGTTCTGCAGAAGCTAAAAAACTGGAATTATGCTATTAAGTTGAAAATGCATCTAATATGCTTTGGGGGAATTTTCTTTTAAACGGATCTTTAATATTAGCATAACCAATATATTAAGTCTAATTATCATCTAAGAATAGGCATTTCACTACGGTCTAACATTGCAAGAGTCAAACAAGCTGTTCATTTACCTTGAAGTTTATTACCATAGCAAAGTAACATCAAGATGCTTTCAAATATTGTTCAGCAGTAACCAACATACATTCTCAAAATCATTTAATAGCTTTTTGTTGGCTAGCATAGTTGGATACTGCATTACTCCTTTAAATTGGGCATGGCATTATCTTAGTCAAACAGCCCTTAAGCTACTTTAAAAGTTTTCCTTTAACCATTCATTTATTTTACTTACCTTCCTTTCATTTAAGTCATTATAATGTTTTACCTCTACACAATATCAACACACATCAATATTTTTATTACAAATGTGTGGTGGTGAGCACACACACACACACACACACACACACACACACACTATACATTATTGAATTATCACTATATGAAGACTAGGAAGAGAAATGTTAAATGTCACAGTTTATTTCTCTTTAATTTTGCCTAGTTGCATTTGCTTTTTGGCATTTCTTTAGCAATGAGTGAGCCCACGTATGTATGCACATTTATGAAATACATCCAGGCCACTACTATGAATCATTATTGACAGGGCTTAACTAATATTGCTTCTCCTGTGGGATCTGTAGTTAGAAGAAATACATGTAAAAATACTCAAACACAACCCTGGATGTTATCATTTGGCACTTTACCACCTTAAAATTAGGAAAAATACTTTTGAAACATCAGTGGCTTCAGTGAGATATCAGAAAAGAGAAGCATAATCAATACTGATGAGTTTGTCCTTGACATACTGACCGTGTCATCAGGCTATTGTCATGTGATATCATGTCATTTCCCCACCTGGCTCATGACCTTGTCCTTTAAATGACCCAAAGCTTCCCTCAAGTAGCAGGAGGCCCCTCCCCGCAGTCTCAGCAAGGTCGAATGGGTCAGCATGTCCTCATCTATAATCCACCACCATTTGTCAGCAGGGAGGCTGGAGGAGGCAAGCTTGCTACAAGGGGAGAATGCCCAATTAGGCAGCTGTCACACAAAGCATAGGCTGCAAAATTATCCCCTGTCAAAAGAAAGAGCAGCTGCGGGTGCCAATTACAGCAACCTTTCAACCCTTTAGGTACTGGAAACTACACAGAAGTAAATGAAGTACAATTAGTGATAACAAATCGATGAATTAGGACAGTAAATTACAAGTTACTAGCAGGTGAGCTTAGGTCTCACATAATGTTAAGGGCATACTATGCCCCAAGCAAGGGCAAGAATGTACAGATTTTGCACAATGTATCAGTTTTCTTATATCCATTTTTCTTGCATGAAATCATTTCTCCGTCCCCCCCCCCAATCATTTTATTCGTACAAGCCTGCTGCCAGAGAGCAAGTGCAGAACGTGGTGGGGAGGGGAAGGGAGGAACCCAAGGAAAAAGAAGTTGCATTTCCTACTCTTGCTCTTTTATCCTGGCAAAGGCTGAGTTTCCCATCTCATAGGGAGGTTCCTACCAAGAACAAGCACAACTTATTTATACTAAAATAGTTAATTTCAGCCCGACATTTAATGTTCACAGCATCTACACATTGAGAAGGTTTGTCCAGAGACCAGAATATCTACTCAAATTATACATCCTCCACGTGTGTTATTTCATTTACATTTGAAAGCCCTTAAATCTCTATTTGAAGTGTCAACAACTGTGTTGCACTTAAGATTAAGGGGGAAATGTTTCTCATTTCAGTCTTCCTGGAGGCAGCAACTGTGCATAGCCACAAAGAATCTCTCAGTCATGTTCTTCCAAGTTTGTTGGCAAAATTTTCCTTACCTCATGAATAATAATTTTTAAAAAGATGGCAAACAGCTTAATTGACTTAAGTTTGCTGTTTAAGATGACAGCAATTTACAGCTGCACATGAAAGCCAGGTTCTACAAGACACTATATACTCATCCTTTCCTTCTCTTCTCTCCAGTCTATCACAATGGCATTATAGTACAGGTTGGACCTCACTGGTCCGGCGCCCTCGGGACCTGACCGGTCCTGAACCAGGCAATTTGCCAGACCAGAGGAGGTCTCTCTCTCTCCTGACTTGTGCTGCCAATGGATTAGGGCTCCAGCCTGCTCCCACAGCTCCCCAGGGTTCTCTAGATGCTCCCGCCGCGGGGCCAAAGCTCCCTGCTATGCCGCCCGTCTTGCCCCCGCCCCCTCCTCACAAGGCTCCTGGCTGAGGTGCCGGTGCCTCCTATGACACTCCTGCCCCACTGCCAGACCTCCCGTTCCTGGGCTCTGTGGTCCAGAAACATCAGTGGTCCCTGCCGGACTATAGATGTTGCCGAACCAGAGAGTCCCGGGTTAAGGGAGATACAACCTGTAAGCCCCTCCAGCAGATGGAGCCAAGTTACATATAGAACAAGTAGCATTCCAATTGAATTTCCTGTACTTCAGTTTTGAGGGATCTTTTGAGATATTTCCTATGTTAAGGTCAAAAAGAAAAAACAAGTAGGAGTTGCCAAAGGGCAGAAGTAAGGGAAAAAAGGAGAGAGAGAAAAAATACCGATGACTAAAGCACTCCCTGCACACTGTTCATTCCATTTCATGGAATGAATATTTTACATGCTTATTTTGGATCAAACACAAAATCCAATAAAAAATTCCTGTTCCAAGACATGTTATGCACTGTATGCAACAAAAAAAGTTGTAAATTTAAATGCAGTTTGCCCTTTTTTTTTTTTTTTAAATTATTAAAAATGAGCACTCTACCCCTCCTCTCAAAATACATCTTCCATGAGGCTTCACCTTCATTGTATTTTTTTCAGTGATATGGGAAGAAGCCCAAATTTCTTAAGGGAATAGTTTTGAACACAAAAATCAAATTGTATATGTACACACATTGAGAATCACTTCAAATAATAATACAGTAGCAGGAATAAATTCACTGATCTTTCAGGAACAAAAAGTTTTATACTTTTGTTCTCTAGCCACTGAACAGCATTTCAGGGTAAAAGGAAAACTAAGTTTTCTGACTTTTACGGCTCAGTTAGAGAGCATAATTATATGCACATTGTTGTGCTATCTGTAAATAAATGGAAAATGTTCATTTAATAGCAATTAAAGTATTTCTCATTAAGTTTGACGTTTCATTTTGAGTAATGTATGGAAATCGCACCGCAGTGAAAGAGTTAACATATTTAGAATTCAGTTTGCATCATACTTGGGTGACTATCTCTTTAAATAATTTAAATCCTCTCCATCAACTACAAAGCTGTTTTGAAGCCATTTAGCTTTGTTCTTTACATGTGTTCTAATTAAGAAATGACCTTGTCATCACACACACCAGAAATCCTGGATTATTTCCTACAGCAAAAATCCACGAAGCCAAAAAAAAGAAAAACACTTCTTCCTTTAGTGAGGAACTGAGGAAGTTGTTGGTTGGCTGAATGCTGAAGCAGTTTCACCGCATAATTTTTTTTTTGTTGATGTTGTTGAATGTCACAGGGCGGGTTAGCATGACCTTGAGCTGCATCAGCAGCACAGCAAGGGTCGAGATGCCTGCAGGCGCCCTTGTACTGGATTTGCAAGACAAAACCTTCAAACTGGCTGAAGGACATCTTAAATCTCTTCAAAGGTTTTCTGAACTAATCTGGGCTGCTCTTAGCCGGATCTGTGCCAGTATGAAAGGCAAAATTAAAAACAAGGTCTTAGACAGAATGTTGTCTCCTCTTAACCCTTCTCATGCAGAAGGCAACATATTGTAGGCATTCTGGAGACAGTTTAATAAGCAACAGAGATGAACACAGTTCAACCAGCCGCATTCCTCCGCATGCTTGCTTATGTAATTTTGCTTAGGAGGGTACTGTTATTAACAGTGAATATTCAGCAACCCCAGTACACAGTATTCCCTTCCTCCTCAAACATGAACGATGTTATTTTTCTGATGTTCTTCTACTTATTACAGTAACACTCTTATTTCTCTTTGGGACAAATCCTGAGAATTCAATGGGAGCAGAAGGTGCTCATTAGCTCACAGAATCAGGCCCTTCATATGGGCTCCAGATTCTTAAAGCAGAGAAAAGGTGATACCTGCGCCTTAAGGACGACTGAGGTGAATAGCAGAAAGGGTGAACTGTACACAGCAAAAAGGTTTGTCTCCTCAACCACCTTGTAGATTTCAGTATATAATCATTCTTTCCCTGTGTGACTTAAGGGGGTAAGGAATCATTCAAGAAAGTAATGTTGACATGTCACAAACCTAATAGAAATAAGCAGTGTACTAGGAGCAGACAAGAACTGAGTCAATCTGCCTCAGTTTCACCACTCTATTTGGCACCTTCTATTGGTTGACAAATCAAGTCTAAAAATACTGGGCTAACACAGTGAGAGGGACACCAGGAAAAGCACTGAGAATATATGAAACTCAGCATTCACCAAGGGAATAGGTCAGTGTTATTTAAAAACTAACACCACACTTACTAAAAGAAATATTATTCCAAGATGTATTTCTACACAGATCCCCCTATTTCATTTTTTTATTTGAAGGGAAAAAATTACAGGTATCAGAAAAAGCAGCTTTCTATATTAATAGATGGAGAAGAACTACATGGATTCTGGTGCATTTAAGTGGAAAAACTACATACTTTACCTCACATTACAATGGTTCATTTGGTCAAAGTAACAATAAAACTGTTGTAGGAAGTTACAAGTATAGCTGGGATAAAAAACAGACAGCCTAGTTATGAGAAATCACCATGACACTTTAAAAATGCCTTTTAACATTTACAGTGTATAGGCCAGACAAGTCCTTGGGGAAGGAGAACTGGAAAAAGGAGCCCATTAATGCCAGCAGAGGGTGTTCCAATTCTTCTCTGGCTATGCACTCAGTTTAATCTAATCAGCTAGTGTACACTGACTTTTAAAATACTTGTCTATAGAAGAGCCAAGAAAGGAAGACATTTAGGTTTACTGAAAAGACGATATTGCTTTGGCAACAATTATTACAGCACTATCCATGCACCAACCACTAAAATGGCCTCAACTGGTTACTCCTGTGAAGAGCTCTTCTCACAAAACATCACACTTCAACACTCTGTTTGCAGGTAAATTAGTGGCAGTTCCTTCATATTTATTAGCACAGAGGCATGCTACATAATATGAAACACCTTAGAGATCTCTCAGTGTTTCAACGGTATTTATTTTGTTTGGTTGGCAGGCCAGTACATTCATGGCTGGGATCACTGGCAGCTGAGCAAAACCATGAGCACTTCCATGACATGCGACGTGCTCTCACCTGGACTGTGGCCAGATTGGGGAATAAACGTGGCAGAAGATTGCCTTTGCATCCCTTCCTCATTTTTGGCCTTGCAGAAAGCACAGCATGGCCCGAGCCAAATATTAGGCCGATTGCATTTCTGCATTAACTCCTTCCATTTCCTTTGTGCATTAGGTCAACATACAGGCACAGCAAACAGGTGAAAAAGAACTACTGGATGATCAAGTCTATCTCACTGCCATTACAGGATTTTACACACTACATTTTTAGTGATCTTTCTATTTTAAACCATACATTTATTAGGTTGGGACTAGGCAAGAACCCCATAAGTCTATGTATTATGCATCCCTGTAGCAGAAACTACTATGATGCGTTTTACACTATAAGTATGTACTGCAATAAGGAACAGCAAAAGCAGCCTCCCACATTTTTCCTTCATGTAATTGAACTACTCAGTGGAGGCAGAAATGTCACTTTGTTCTCCGAGTATCACCACCGACTGTTGTGAAGCTCCTCAAAAAGGAAAGAAAAGTGTGTTGCATTAACCTGGCTGATCAGGGTGAGTTAAAGACGCAATGAAAGCTTTTCAGTCAAGCAAGATACGCTGCCAAGTTTGAGAGAGACAATACAGTACTGCCAAAAGCAGAAGTCAGAAAACAAAATGCAAGTTAATAGCTTCACTCTGGACATGCAGTGCTCCAACGAGAACTTCTAGGGGGGCCAGGTGTCTGGTTTTAAACTGGACAGTCTGGTATTTGAGGTTTCTGTCCGGGAAACATATTGAGAAAATACCGGTCATATAAATGTCTGGTATTTTCTAATTAAGTTTTATTGTTATCATGAGTATCAGTACGTAGTTGTGTACTGCCTGGCTGGTAGACACACTCACGTAGCATGAGCGTGTCTACCAGCTAGGCAGTACGCAACTACGCAGTAGAGAGGAGGAGAGTGGGGATGGGGCCTGCACGGGTTGGAATCCCTGGAGCTGGACTCGCCTGTGCGCCCCGCCAGGACCGTGCATGGGATGAACAGCACCCCGGGATCTGTGTGCGCCCAGGCCAGCCCTGCTCCCCACTGGCCAGTTCCCCGTGCTCGCCCCGCCGCCAGCCCGCCCCTGACCCCCTCCCAGTCAGCCCTGCTTCCCACCAGCTGGTCCCTCCCCCAATCTCCCGATCAGCCCCACCCCCGACCCCCTCCCGGCCAGCCCTGCTTCCCGCCGGCTGGTTCCTTCCCCCAATCTCCCCCAGCCAGCCCCACTTCCCTCAACCCCCTCCCGGCCAGCCCTGCTTCCCGCCAACCAGTTCCCCACCGACCAGCTCTGCTCCCTCCATCTCCCTCCCGGCCAGCCCTGCTTCCTGCCCGCCAGTCCTCTCCCCACCCCGATCAGCCCCGCTTCCCCCGACCAGCCCCGCTCCCCTCCCCCTCCCGTTCTGTGATCATGTGTGTCCGGTATTTTTTTTGAAAGCCATCTGGTAACCCTAACAACTTCCCAAATCAAAACGTCATTAGAATTGTGGCACAAGAGCAGAATGTTTGCACATATAGCGCCCACATGCACACAAACCAAACCAGTGGCACTCTACACTCCTATGTATGGAATTCAACCATCCATACATCACAAATGTACCAAGTCAGGCAATCTGTCACTGGAGCTAAAGTTCTTCATGCTTAGTCTCTGCAAAGGAACACAAAATGAATCATACTTCCCGGAACAAGATTCTTGGTTCTTCCCCCAGCCTACTTTGCCATATTAGGCAAGATTATCATTGTGTGACCATGCTGCATCATCCTTAATTTTTGCATTTTGCAAATCACTTAACTTTCTTTAAACACACACACACACACACACACACACACACTCCCTGCAAACTCCTCCTCATCTGCCAAAAAGGAGAAAGATGGAGGAGATCTCACCACAATTTATCCTCTAGGTACAGAATTAAACCTACAAAAAAGCTAAAGTACCATAGCGCATATTCTCATTTGAGATCAGTCTTATCAAAAAATGAATAATTTTAGAACTACTATATGCATGTCATGGAGCCTAATGAACTCAAACATTGTTCTTACTATTATAATTCAGCACTGCATATTATAATTACTATTATAATTCAGCACTTCCACGAAGACAACAAAGACAACAGCCCCAAATCATCCTTTCACAGGTTTTAAAAATCGTAATGCAGACAAGTGTCTGATAAATTTGGGTGGGGTAGGTTTTGTTTTACAAAACTGATAAAGAAATCAGCTTTTGTAGTAACATCATTAGAGACCATAGAAACAGAACACCTCCAAAAATGACTGAAGGATAGTAAACAGACCAAGCTTACTTAGCAGCATAAGCAAAGAAAGCTATCGCAGTGGTCAAAAAGAAATGCAAACTTCTAACAAAAACACATAATAGTGCCTATGAGGATGCCCAAAACCTTAATATCAGTTATCGTTGCTTAAGTTTGATTTTTTTTTTTAAATCAACAGAACATTATTGATTGGAAAGTTTAAAGATAGTTGTGAACCATTTGAAATGAATGACAAAAGCATTTTTAAGAGAAACAGCAGAATTTGGGCTTTAGTGTAACAATTTAAGGAGCAACATATCTAGGCTATGAAGTCTTTGGTAACCATCCACGTGCTTTTGGTACCCTCATCCCCTCACTCTTTTTTGCAGGGATGGGAGGTGGAGGGGTATGAGTAGAAACAGAGCGTTTGAATCATGGTTCCTGCTGTGTCTAGGGTCGCCAACTTTCTAATACAGGGGTAGGCAAAATATGGCTCCCAGGTTGGATCTGGAGGAAAACGTCCTGCACCCCAGTGGAGTACTCCAGCAGTCTACCCTCATCATGCCACTCCTGGAAGCGGCTAGCAAACATGAGTCTGTACACCTCTGGGGGAGTGAAGGAGGGGGTACGCAGGTTTCCATGTGCTTTTACCACCACTAGCACCATCCTGACAGTTTCTGTTGGCTGGAAATTGGTCAGTGGGAACTGTGAGGGCAGCGTTTCTGGGTACAGACAGCACATGGAAAACCACTGACCCCCACCACAGAAGGGCCACACAAAATGGCATGGGGCCACCATGGCCTGCAGGTAGCCTGCCTGAGTGTCTCGCTGGGCTGCCAGCTGGGAGCAGCCAAGAATAAGCATTTCTGGCCAGGGCCAGAGCCTGCACCTTGCACTTCCTTCTACACTGCAACATGCTGACCTTCTCCTGGACCCAAACTACACCCTGGACCCCCGCACTCCAATCTCTGCCAAGAGCTCACGCCTGCGCCCAAACCTCACACTTCCTCCATTAAATGTAATAGAAAAGTGCAGCCCGCTTACCAAAAGTGATCCCTCCTACAAATAATTGCCTACCCTTGGTCTAATCACACAAACACCGTCACCCCCTCCCCACGGCTCTGCCTCACTCACAATTCCCTCTCCCTCGATCACTTGCTCTTCTTCACTTTCACCAGGAATTGAGGTGCAGGCTCTGGGACGAGCCTGGGGCAGGGAGGTGGAATGTGGAAGGAGAGGAGGAGTATGGGCTCAAGCTAGGCAGTGCTTACCTTGGACAGTTCTCAAGTGGCAATGCAGAGTGGCTACGGCAGGCTCCCTGCCTGCTCTGGTCCTGCACGGGTCCCAGACGCAGCCAGCTTAACCCTACGGCCCGGGAGACAAGGAGAGAGTAGAGGCACCAGCTCTACCCACATGACTCAAAGGTATGGAGCCCACATGCCCCTGCACACCACCCCTGCCTGCAGGCACCACCCCCAGAGCTTCCACTGGACACAGTTCCCAGCCAATGGGAGCTGTGAGGCAGTGCTTGGGGCAGGGACAGCACACAGAGACCCTCTGCCTCCCCCACTGGGGCCACAGAGATGTACTAACCAATTCTAGGAGTGGCATGGAACCAGGGTAGCCAGGGAGCCTGTCTTAGTCCCATCAGATTTTTAGCATCCTAAAATCTCCCAGTTGGGCTTCAGTAACCTCCTCCAGGAGATGGAGGAGAGCTGGCAACCACAGCTGTTTGCACCAGTGGTTCTCAAACTCCAGGTCACTTGCAGCCCAGTCAGCACAGAGCTGTGGCCCATGTGACATCCTTGTGGCCATACAGGTAGTATTAGATGGCTGCCCAGTGTTAAATAGGTTGAGAACCACTGGTTTGCACCGACAACATCCCAATATGTTTTGCCACAAGAGGGCAGATTTAATTTGCACTTAGGACTTTCATGTTTTCCTGCTGGTGAGATGTATTCAATCAAATCATTTCTTGGGCATGCTGCTACATCTCCACTGGGGCTCTTTTAGGGCTCTAATGGCCCATTGTGAAGTCCATGAGTCTGTCTAGTTACTTATATGGCCCTCGTGATCATAGCATCTTTGCACAATTAATGAGTATGTTTCTAATTCATAGAAGTACTTAAGCATGTGTTCACTTACATGTATGTGAGCACTCCCATAAGTGTAATGAGACCTTATTGGCTTAGTTAAGCAAGTGCTTGACTATTTTGCTAAACAAAAGGCCTCAAACCTTAATGCACATTTTTCACATAGCTTCACTGGTTTACTTTAGTAAAATACAAAAACACCACCTGTCAATTATATTCTTCAGGGTCATTGTAAATATTCACAAGCACAGCTTTCTGTGTGCACAGCAGAGATGCGCTTTAAAAAAAAAAAAATTCTAAGAACTAAGTGATGTCTAAACTTTCTGGGGACAAGAGTGCTCCAGAGGTTATGAGCTGTGGAGAAACCCAGATTATAAGCAGGTAACAAAGCTGCCCCTTGAAGCTGCTCTAATTTACGTACCCAGCTCCAGTAACCACCCGGAATTTGGAAGGTGAAAAAAAAGGTGGTTTAAAGTCACTTTTGCTTTCCCGATATTGCAATCCCAGACTGCACCTTCTCTGAGTCTCCAAGGAGAATACAGCATAGAATCTGAACCCTGTGTTTTAATCTCACCTCTGTCAGAAGAGATGTTTTCCAAACTGTTTTACTGCATCTGTAAATTATGAAATGAGATGTGCGTCTGCTCAGCAACAGTCTTGAAATACAAAATCTTGCAAGTCTCTCTGGCTGATTACTCTCACCCTCTCCAAAGAAATTAAAAATATTTCAATGGCTCTCTCCCTCACATTCATTCTCATACACACATATACACTCCCTGTAACAAAAAGAATCTGGCTTTGGGGAAGAAACATCTCCAACATCTGATTGGGAAATGTTACCTATTAAAAATAGTTCTAGCAGTACCTGACAGCTCAAATGAATGTCAGAAACCCGAAGAAAAGTAATTTCTTAAATTGCATTACCTGAGGTTACATTTTAAGAAGACAAAGAAATTGCTACCCCGAGGACACCTGAAAAGCAGTCATATGCCCGCCATATTATTGCTCATATGCCCACCATGCAGTGGGATACTAGTATCACTATAATTACTGTAACAGGGAATCTATGAGATTGGAACCTTAAATCCTGAACATTCACTAGGTCTACTGTGGTTGCCTTTACAATACCTTGCAATTGCCTTTGAAAACCAAATAACTATTTCCTTCTGTAATGTAATCCCCCTCGATATTCCCTGTGCAATATACAGAGAAGTACAGTGAATACAGAATGAAGACAATTTTATCTAGTCATGAACTGCAGAGACTGGAAAGGTGTGGTGGGTGACCACTTAATGTATTTTTTTTTAATTTGGAATAAACAGTAAGAGTATTGAGAACCAGATAGGCATAGTAAATGAATAAATTATGACGCACAGTGCAAGCAACCATCAGCAGCAATACAAGCCCACAATATGGAATGCATGAGAGGAACACAGGCAGCCTCCGAAGAATCTGCGACTCCTGGTGACAATATTTGTTAGGGAATTCAAGGGTCATTTTTCCTTCAAATGCACTTCAGTTCATCTTTAAACAGGGTGATTTTTAAAATGATTTAAAAACCGAACAGAAAAAAATAATCAGATTTTAATAAAATGCTTTTTGAGGAAAAAAACCTATTTGAAGATAGTTTTAATTAAGATACGTTACAGCTTAAAAGATAGCTCATCGTGGAATAGGGATTCTAAATTCTAATTCTATAGTATGAGACAATATGTTCATGTAATGTTTACGAAGTTGTGTAAACAAGTTCCAATAGTTCATGGATTAGGGACCCAATCTTATGGAGCTCCAGAGGCTTCTGTATAGATTATTTAGGTTAATCTCTCTGTCCACCCAATGGGACTTAGAGCTCAGTCTAGAACAGATGTGGGCAATAATTTTTGATGGGGGGGGGGGGGCATTCCAAGAATTTGGAAAATGGTCAAGGGGCACACTTTTCCATGATATTAATGGAGGTGGTACGGTATTTGGGATGGAGGTTGGGTGCAGACGGGAGCTTGGAGTTAACAGACTGGGGTGCAGAATGGGGTGTGGGGTCTGGGAGGGGAGATTGGGTGAAGGATGGGGTTGTGACCCAAGTCTCCTACGGGCCAGATCTGATGGCTTGGCAGGCCACATCTGGCCCCGCAAGGCATATTTTGCCTGGCCTTAGTCTAGAAGATACCGTGAGAGATGCTTAGTTTTGCAGTTCTCAAACTGTGGATTTGTGTCTCCAGAGATAACATTTGTTAACAAAAAAACATTTTAAAATAAATGAATATAGAAAGGTAAGGAATCACAGACCTCAACCCTATTATCCCTCAGAGAGAGAGAGAGAGAAATAGAGAAAATACGAGACACACAGACAGTCCCTTACCTCTCTACAAGTGAAAAGTTACAAAAAGTTCAATGAATAAAAGATTGTTGGGGGTGAAATAGAGCTGGACAACTAGAAGTCTAGCGATAAATGTGAGAAAAGAGGGACGGGTGGTAGAAACAAAAGTGAAACCGTTTAAGCAGCATATTCCAGAAGTTTGATGTCTCTGAGTGTAGCCTTCATTGATTTGAGCTGTACCATACCACTCTCTTTGAGCTCTCACTAGAAGGGAAGACTTATAAAAGCAGCAGGTTGTAAGAGATCCAGCTTCAGAATATTTTAATGATGTTTCTCTACTTGGGAATAAGACAGGTATGCGTGCAAAATGCAAACAGTGCAACAAAGACATTTAAGGCCTGGTTGCCCAAATGAAACATCATCATAAGAAGTGTTCCTTCTCAGGAGGAAGCTGCGCTGAAGATGATGAAAGGAACATGCTCTTGCATGTTGAGATTTCAGCGTAGTAAACTTTTTTATTTCATACTTCTTTCATAAGGACTGTCTGTCCTCCTTCTGGACTATTCTTGAATTCTCAGGTCTGAGCGAGTAAATAAGTAAAAAAAATATAGGTATTACTCTACGGTACTATAATATTTTTTGCAGCTGTGATAAAAATACATGGCTGAAATAGGCAGATCTTCCTTTCACAATTTCACCTTTAAAGTAGTACTGAGTGTGAATGCAACAAGGAATACTAAGGGTACATCTATACTGCAACGCTATTTTGAAATAACTAGCACTATTCCAAAATAACTTAGTCTGTATCTACATAGCAAGCATTTATTTTGAAATAAATGTCAAAATACTGTCAAACTGGAGGACTTCTTAGTCCGACTCCTGTAACCCTCACTGTATGAGAAATAAGGGAAGTCAGAGGAAGAGTGCTCCATTTTGAAAGTGCTGTGTAGACGCTCCCTATTTCAAAGTAAGCTACACAACTGATGTAGCTCAATTTGCATAGCTTATTTTGAGTTAAGCACTGCATTATAGACACACCCTAAGTGATCAGTATAGTAATAATAATTATTAAATAACTGCATTGACTTATTTTCTTTAGGAGAATCCATCCTCAACGTAAGAGGATTCTGAAGACTATTCACCTTCAAGATCACCATCATTTTCTATAGTTTCAGAATCACATCATGTATCTCAGATATGCTGTGTCTATCACCTGTAGTAAAGAGAAAAAAAACCCTCCAGAAACATAGATAAGTTTGTGATATAGCTGTAAAACTAATCTGAAAGGTTTTCAAAATGGATCATAGTTTAAAAATGTTCTGCTCACCACAAAAATCAAAGATTGAAAAACAAATACCAGGTAGGACAAAGCTGACCATATACCTGCACTTTGCAAGACAGAGATAAGAAAAAGTTACCGTTGGGCAAATCAGGGACCTAGAAATCATGATAGTATCCCTGCAAGTGTTTTTGCTTCCTGAATTAGGGATGTAAGCGACTAGTCAACTATCCAGTAAGCAAAAGCTTATCAGATAGTTGACTAGTCCCTCAACTAGTCACTTCCCTTCCCCACTCCCCCTCGGCCTCTATCAGAGGCAGCAAGGGGGTGGGAGAGCAGGAGCCAGTGCTGGAGGAAGCTGGCTTTAAAGCTTGTTCCCCCCAGCATCATCACTGCAGGGGACAGGGGAGTAGCAGGGTCTGGGCACAAGTCGGGAATCAGCTGATTCCTGGCTCGCGCCCAGTCCCAGATGCTGCACCTCTGCTTTTTAAATGTATTAAAAGCCTGCCAGCTCTTAATACATTTTAAAATCAGAAGCGCAGCACGGGGGACCCGGTGTGAGCTGGGACAACTCATTCCCAGCTTCTGCTGGATCCCCCCACTACACTCCAGCTTTTTCACATTTAAGGAGCGCAGTTGGGGGGTGCGCAGTGGGGGGAAGGGGAGAAGGGGACCCAGCGCAAGCTGGGAATCAGCTGACCTGGCTCATGCCGGGTTCCCCCCCCGCTGTGTTTCAGCCTTTTAAATGTATTTAGAGCATACCAGCTCTTAATACATTTAAATGGCAGAGCCGCACCAGGGTTAGCTACAGCTAGCCCCACTGCAGCTCCCCTGCTTATCAACTAATAAATAAAAATCCATCAACTAGTCAATTAGTTGATTAAACTAAATTTAACATCCCTATCTTGAACACTACACTATAAAGCAATATAATTCCTGTTTGCCTATTTGGAGACTATTAGCCTTCTTATAAAAAAATTCAGCAGTTCTAAGGATTGTGTTAATGTTGCAATTTACAAGACTCAATCAATTGAAAAGTGATTGGTTTAAGGAGTATGTACCCTCCCACAGATGGTTCAAGGGGAGTTCCTATAGGGCGTTATGTCCAGAATCAGGCTCCTAGTCTATGTCAAAGCAAGCATGAAAATACATAGGATGGCATATAACCAAACCCACAATTTATCCTGTTCTGGTTACCTGCCCTTTGTTGACCCAAAATGACAAATAACCTTTTAAAGAGTTTAAGACTCAGCTGAAGAAGTTAGTTGTGCACACAAAAGCTCAAAAATCTACATACAGTAAAACTACATTAGTCCGGCATCCAATGCTCCGGGACTCCTGATGGTCCAGCACCATCAGGAACCCGGAAGTGCTGGGGCAGCTGGACAGGCTTCCCCCATTCAGCCGCTGCTGAAACTGACCAGCAGCTGAATCGGGAAGCCGGAGCAGAACAGCTGGGGTGCTGCCAGGTTGGTCTCAGCGCTGCCCTCGGGCTGCGGGACCAACCCGCAGCACCCCAGCTGCTCTTGGGGACGCCTGGGGCAGAGCGGCTGGAGTGCTGCCGGGTTGATCCCGCAGCGCCGAGGGACGGCGCCGCGGGACCAACCCGGCAGGACCCCAGCTGCTCTGCCCCAGGGGTCCCCGATTCAGCCGCTGCTGAAACAGATCAGCAGCTGATTCCAGGAAGCCCGGGGGCAGAGCAGCTCCCCTCCCACCCTACTCCAGACCCCTCATAGCCCCCCCTTCCGATAGTCCGGCATATCTGATAATCTGGCACCCCCTGGGTCCTAAAGGTGCCGGATTATCGGAAGTTTACTGTATTTTTTGGTTAAGTCTCTAAGGTGCTACAGGACCATTAAGGTATGTCTACACTGCATTCGTCTTTCGAGAGAGGAATGCAAATGCAGCTGAGCAAAATTGCAAATGAAGCACGGATTTGAATTTCCCATGCTTCATTTGCATAATTGCATCCGGGCGCTATTTCAAAATACCCTGTTTCGGAAAAAAGAAATGCAGTCTAGACATGGTTATTTCAAAAGAAAGCCCTTCTTTCAAAATTACCCTTACTCCTTATAAAATAGTAATAGAGAGGTAGCCATGTTAGTCTGATCTTGCTAAAACAAAAGGAAAAACTATGTAGCACTTTAAAGACTAACAAGATGGTTTAATAGGTGATGAGCTTTCGTGGGCCAGACCCACTTCCTCAGATCATATTCTGGAAGAGAATTAGCATGACCATATATACCAAAGGAATACAATGAAAAAAGTGAACACATTATTAAATTGACAAATCAGATTTAGTACAGAAGGTGGGGTGAGGGAGAGGGAGGGAATAGCTATTTATGAGTGGCTAATCAGGGGTGTTAAGTGGGGAAGCTATCTTTGTAAAATGAGGTTTAAGGGTAATTTCGAAAGAAGGGTTTTGTTTCGAAATAGCGCCCGGACGCGATTATGCAAATGAAGCACGCGAAATTCAAATCCACGCTTCATTTGCAATTTCACTCAGCTGCATTTGCATTCCTCTCTTGAAAGAGGAATACAGTGTAGACATACCCATATTGTTTTTTAATGGCTTGAGATAAAGAGTAAGGTTGTGACTACCTGAGACATGTAGGAAACAAATTCAAAATAACTGAAGATGTGAATTTCAAGCAGATTAAACTGTATCAAAGCCCTGAGTGGACACACCCATTTAACAGAATTCAAAAAGCCTGAATTCAGTTTAATTTAATTTAATTGTGTGTGAATAGTTATATGCCCCCACACAGACAAGTCCCACAATGTAGAACAAGGAAGATACCTGATCTCAGGAAAGTGGAATAAGGACAGGATGGGGTGGGGGGAAAGAAAATTGAGAAATTGGGTTGATTTCTCATCAGGAAAGAGAAGACTTTAATATGATCTAGTACCTTTTCAAAACTATACAAAGGGATGACGAACTCCCAGTATACACATAGTTTTATCTAATTTGTTTCATATTAAGAAATGTAATTAGCTACCACAGGTGGTGACCTCAGCAGTCAGTTTAAAAGATATTTAGGATTACTTCCTTAGTTAAGGATAGACCAGCAGCTTTAATATTAATTGCTCTGCTTTTTGTCAGTTCAAATCCAATCTTTAATATTAACTGCAGAAGTTTCAGGCTTTTTTAAATTGAGGGGACCATGTTATGTACGCGGTATATTATACTGCTATGCTTTAGAAGAATAATTTCACAAAAAAACCCACAAAGATGTGATTTTAATTCCCAAAAGCAGGAATATACAGAAGCATGTCTGGCCTCTGTCCTTACAGCAAATACATCAGACAAGTGTGCATTTGTCTCCAAACTGAATGATTTAAATCAAGGGTTCCCAGACTGGGGCCTTCTGCCCCAGTTCTGCAGCTTCCTCTGTGCTTCTGAGCTCAATTCAATTCTCACCTCTGCCTGTTCTCTGCTGTTTCCTGGCTCACTTCCTCCCTTCATCTTTGCAATGAGATGCACAGGGAACCCAAGGCTGGGAGGCCATTAAAATGTGTGTCTTTCTGACAACATACATCTATGTCCAAATACTTCATTTTTGTGCTGAATGCAGGCAGTTTTGGGAGGATGGCCTGCACTTTAAGGGCTTCATTGGACTCCTAGTAATTTCCAAGTGAGTTAGTCTTTAGAGGGGGCTGGATCTGAATGCGTTTTGGAAGAGATGCAGGGGAACAGAGATATAGAAGATTAATCAGAAAAAGAAGCATCGGAGGGGATGGAGAAACTTGAGATGCGGATTGTTGGGTAAGTTAACACACTGCATAGAGGAGAGAGTCAAAGAAGGTGGGGAAAAGATAGACCAAAGAGATTAAATGGAAAAAAAAAAAAAAAAAAAAGGACAGAAAACAAATGAAGGAAGACAGTGGAGTACAAGGAGAGAGAAAAGGTAAAAAGGAGGAGCAATTAAGAGACAGCAGATTGAAATACTGTGTTATGTAACAGATTCCCTTCCTCCCCCACACGCAAATGCATGGAGGGCCAAGATCCTTAGCTCCACCTGGTTTTGGTATGTTGGCTCTATACCAGCTGCTACAGTTCCTGTCAGTGAATGGAACTCATCCGATGCATGCCAGAACACACGGCACTTCGCCTGATAGTATGCTGGAGCAACACAGCCACCTTTTTCCCCCCCTCAGTGGCAATAAGCAGCAGTGCCACAGCAGCACGCTCCCATTGCAACACCCAGTAAGGCTGAAGATTAGAAGCACCTGACTAAAATGTTTGCTCTTAAATAGGGACAAGTTCTGAATTTTGGTAAATAATTTGATAAGGAGCTCCTTACTGGAGGACTAAATGATTTAGTATACCATTACGTCAAAAATACCAGAGTTAACCTCAACTGTGAATTGCCTTGCTTTACCAGACAAAAAAGTCTGTCTGCTAGTATTACTTGACATTTGTTGTAGTTTAATTATGAAAGGGTTTAATTACATACTTTCACTACCATTCCAACGAGCTCTATGTAGTATTAAGTGAGTTCATACAAAGGAAATGAGCAAAATGTAAGTGCAATAATTTATTTTTTAAATTTATGTATTTTCTGTAACATTGAGGAGGTTCCCATAAGGGCAGTTTCAGTAGATTGTGTCAGCTATGAATCAAATACAACAGGGACTTGACACAGTACCCAGGTGCACAATGCCAATGAAATCAAAACCCCATATAAATCAGTCTCTCTCTCTTCATAAAAGTTTACAAAGAACAAGCTCCTAAGTTCACCTTCTTTATCAATGAAACAGATATGCACAGCTGTTGCCACCCCACCCAGTAAAATTATTTACAACGCGTTTATTATTAAACAAAGGTGATTAAATATAAAAGGAGGATTTAAGTGGCTGCAAGTGATGACAGTTCAAAGTTTATATCCTCCCATTTCAGTTTCAATTAATAGAATGCAAGCTTTCATTTTAAAAAAGTAAATGTGTTTGTTCTTGGTGTATTATACAGAGCTGAATTCAGAAAAGGCCATAAGTACACTATAGCACCTAGCTAACTATGGAGTTATAGATCCCTAGTGGTGGCTGCTGAATATGCTGACCGAGTACCCCTCTTCAAATTCCCCCTTCCCACCAAATAACTAGGCTGACAAACTACTTGAATATGGGGGCTGAAGTGAAGTCCAGATCCACTTCCTGAAACTACAAAAGCAGAAAGATGTCCAAAAGAAACCCCAAAGGGCATAAGTCTTGAGGCAAAAAGAGTGACTCAATCATCCTCAATTACAGGTGGAGAAACGACCTTACTATACTCCAAACAGATTTTCTTCCAGCTTTCTAGTATTGTCTGCATCTTCAGTTTCACCTGATTGTGGACATCCTTTGGTATGTGAGTGAGAGCAAACACACACTCTCTGGCTCTGAGGCTAACAAGCCCAAGAGCTGCAGGTCACCTTCATATTGTCAGAAGGACAAGCCAATTGCCTCACAATCTCCTATCAGAGAGATCAGTGAAAGCGTGTTTCAGAATCCTACTCATGGGAACTCCATCTGACAAAAACTGAATGGTTCCTAACCAGTGCTTTTTTGGAGACCATACTGCCTAGTACGCAGTACCGGCACCTCCAGTCAGAGCTCAACAACTTTTCCCCTTGAGTACTGGCACTTTTTTTTATAAACATAAAAAAAGCACTGTTCCCAACCATTCTTTTTAGAGAATGGTGAGATGATTTGAAACCCAAAAAGGCTCTGAATTAATTTCATTTTTCAGTAAATAAAATTAGCACTTCCTGACTGCTGTACAACCTACTGTTGCAAGGCTGATTTGTTCGTTAGTGTCACGGCAGGAAAAAAGTCTTGCAAAAAGATATGAAAGGAGAAGGAAGGAAGTGGCTTTCAGGTTATTTCAAGAAATGGACAGCACAGAAGGAATTGCAGAGGTCTTGAGGGAAACCCAACAATGACATTTCAAGGCTGCTGTCATTATTGTAGCAAATGCAGGCACAAAAGGGGTTCAAGGAAACCCAAAATATCCAGGTGATACCAGATGTCTCAGAACTTTATCAATCTTGTACAGAAAGCAAAAAGTTAGATAAACTTGAAAATTGATTCTTTATGAAAGACAAATAATATTGTGTGTTCTACTAATGCAGAAAAGAAAAAAAAAATCACATTAATGAATGTCATTCCTATACTTGGGCTGATGAGTGAACGAGGGCCAGATTTGGATACCACTGTTTGTACTGGATTATTGTGCCAGGATTCCCAATGATTCCAAAGGGATTACTCATATTAGGTACAGCGAGTTGTAAGAAAGTGCCTCAGAACTCACTTTCTGAAAAGCTGAGTTTTTTCAGTTATACAACTACATCTTCTCTTGCAACTTGTCAAAAGTCACAGCAGAACAGCAAGCCACAGTATGTGTTCTTATGAAGAAAATACAGCCAGAATTCCAAGAATACTTGCTTATCAATTTTCCAATGCAATCAGGAAACAATACTGGAAAGCTTCAAAATCTCCAGACTATGCATCATGAAAGAACATTTTAAAATGAGAGAGAGAAAGAGAGAAAGAGATTGGATTAATGATTAAAGAGTAAAAGATTACTCAACAACAAAAGGCAGGTTTCCAAAACAATCAATATTTTTCCTTACATTGAAGTATTGTTGTAGCCTAATGCTTTTTTCCCCATGTCCAAGTGCCAGAAAATCAGTTTCAATATTATATACAGCTACATCATGGTGTAAATGTAATTTAAGAAATTCCTAGCACCAACCACTATTGTTGAGGGTCCATTTGTATTGCTATTAAACTTTTTTTTTTCTTGCAGTGGTTCTATATATAAGCCTGAGCAACTCATAGTGGACAATATCTAGCACACAAACTGATTGCTATACTTGTTTCATCATTATTGAAAATCAGTTCATATATAATTTTGAACATAGTTTTAAAACCAATTAATCATGAAATGGACAAAACTTAATTGCATTTCAATAGAAGTACATTTGTAAACATATTTAATTTGGAAAAAAAGCTACCGAACAAAAATATTCAGATTATTTATGTCAAATCAAGAAGTGAATCTTATTTAAGAGCAGTAATTCAACAGATATTACTAAGGCACATGTTGGTGATGCCCATTTTGGCCGTTAGGGACAATAGCAGTGATCCAATATCCATGCCAAAGACTTCTATAATGTTTTAATATTTATTTACATAGTTCAGAATAGGGATGTAAGTGAGCAGTTAATTTGATTACGTGCTTCTCCCCACTTTGCTGCCTCTGTAACAGGGGCAGGGGGGGGAAAAAGGAGGGGGTTCGGTTTAAAAGACGGTTCTCACCAACACCGTCTCCATGGTGCTACCTGTCTTGGACAGGGCTGGGCCCGGACAGGGGCTGCTGGACCTGGCTCGAGCCAGGACTGAGCAAGCCCAGCTCAGTCCCAGCTCATACCAGTCCGGGACTGCTGTGGCTCTGTATTTCAAATGTAAGAGCTGCCCAGCTCATACAACGTTTAAATTACAGATTTGCAGCAGGGGTAGCTCCTGGATTGGCACAAGCCGGGACAGAACACCTTGCCTTATTAACTAATCATGTAGTCAAAAATTGTATCGTCTACATGATTAGTCAGTTACCCGCCTATGAACATCCTTAGTATGGGGATTCTTCTGTTTAGCATCAGATATAATAATAATAATAATAATAATAAAAAGTCAAGCTATGAAACAAGTATAAAAAAAATAAGACGCTAAATTTACAATAGGAGATATAACCCCAAAAATTGCTGGTTTCAAATGTTGCTTTCTAAATAAGCTAGCAGAAAACAGCTAAAACAAACATCAGTTTTCATTTAAAAAAAGGTATGGTAGTTTCGACTGTCTTGGCATCCAAGTAATGCAAGATAAAGTATTCAAAGAGAAATAGTAGGTCACACACAAAAATACTACACCTGCAAAACACAGTCCACCACATTCCTCACTTTAAACAACATATACGCTTTTCAGTCATATGTCTTAGGACAAGTTAAAGAAAATGCCTACCAGGAAAGTTGTGTAAAAACTAAAAGCACAACCTCACTGATCCAGTTTCTAGTTAGTACAAAAAAAAAAAAAAAAAAAAAAAAAAAAACCACCACGGTGGCCTTTTCCCATCCATGCTAGGTTGTTATTTTAACATGAGCCCTTGTGGCCAGAAATGGCATTGTGGCAGCTATGCCTCACGACCAATGACTTTTGGCCTACCCTAGCCATAGGAGGCAATCCTGGCCCTCCAGCCAGGCAACTTCACAGGTTACTGCCCCTTCCAGGACCAGTTTTTTGGGTTTTTTTTAAATGAAAGTCCAACAAATATACACAAAACCTCCAGCTGGGCTTACTGGACAGCCACCTAGTTAAAAACAAAAAGGAGACACGTTCAGCCTGTTCCATGCCTCAATCCACCACACAATACACAGGCGGACTCATTCCTCCTCTACTGAGCACATTCCTGGTAGGTCTCACATCTGGAGAAATCTGTCCCATCTTCACCCCTCTCTCATCTTTCTTTTAGGCCTCTTCTGAGTAGGAACTTCTAGTTTTCTTTCCTCAGGTTTTCCTTCCCTCATCCAGGCACATCCAACTCTTCATGGAAACAAATCCAACTCTCACTCAGCTAGCCTTTATCTGTCTTTATTCCTGGCCCACACTCCGGCTGCGTCTAGACTGACATGATTTTCCGCAAATGCTTTTAACGGAAAAGTTTTTCCGTTAAAAGTATTTGCGGAAAAGAGCATCTAGATTGGCACGGATGCTTTTGCGCAAAAGCACTTTTTGGGGAAAAGCATCTGTGCCAGTCTAGATGCGCTTTTGCACAAGAAAGCCCCGATCGCCGTTTTAGCCATCGGGGCTTTTTTGCACAAAACATCTCTCAGCTGTCTACACTGGCCCTTTTGCGCAACAGTTTTGCGCAAAAGGGACTTTTGCCCGAACGGGAGCGTCAAAGCTTTTCCGCAAAAAGAACTGATTTCGCATGAGAACGCCAGTGCTTTTATGAAAATCGAGCGCCAGTGTAGATAGCTGGCAAGTTTTTGCGCAAAAGCGGCTGATTTTGCGCAAAAACTGGCCAGTCTAGACACAGCCTCCAGGTACAAGGTGACAAGCTAATTGGCCCCTTCAGGCCCACAATAACTCCTCTCTCAGCTAGTTTGAGGGTAAATGCCATCTCAGAATAGTTTCACAAGCAGATGCTGTAATGGATCCTCTTAACTACAATTTCTTTTTGTTTAATAAAATATATTTTACAATTTACTGTATGGTTTTTATTTAGAACCATCAGCAAAATAAAGTTTATCACATACATTCTGTGGTGCTTTTTTTGAGAGGTTTTGTTGTGTATTTGTTCATATTTGTTTGTATTTGTACAATTCAGCAATTTGCCATGAACCTTAGTCTTTAGTGCAACATTCTGATGCATCATACACTGGGCTGAAAGACTATGAAGTTCACAGGGGAAGATAGCTTTAAACTACTCCCATTCAGGGAAAAAAAGGTTGACACACAATGCCTCCAGAAACACAGACCTGAATAGCCTGTGTCATACCCTTTTACATGTTGCGGGCTGTACTGCCTGCCCCACGTTGGCCAGGTTCATATGGAAGAACAGGGTCATATAGTTCCTTACTTTTGCATTTTCTAGCACTGCGAGGCCTGCTAAAACCACCTGGTTCCAAGGAAATGGACCAGAATTGTGCCTGGCTCCTGAAAAAGAGGGCAAAACAGGAGAAGGAAAATACCTCCTTGATCCCTTAACTCCATCCCACTACTTGTACATGTATGCAGGTTTTCTAGCTTCTCTCTTTTGCCTATAATTTAGAAACCTTTGTTCAGAAATGGCTAGTTCCTTTGTTTAGCACTGATGTGTGTCTCATTGGTGATCTTATACCAAGAAAGGAAGAGGGAGGTGGGGAAAATAGCATTTCTTGTGTTGTACTGTTGTAAAAGGCATAAGGATTTTTGTTCTAATTCACGGAGTACTGTTACAACTATTTACAAACTGGATTTCAGCAGAAAATATGAAAGTATTTCCAGTAGTTATAGCGTAGTTAGACAGCCTTTCAAACACTCGACAAAGAGCTTGAAGTTGGTATTTCAAGGGAAATTAAACAATATTGAGTGAAGAGTTTTAACTTCTATCCAGAGCATTTTAATACATTATTCCAAAGGGAAAAAAATAAAAACAGAAGAAGATCAGCTTGCTTTTACTAAGGCTTGTTTATAAAACAATTTCATATACTGGAAAGATAGCCTAACCAGCAGAGTTTTTTCTAAGCATAATAATGTCTTGCAGTGCATAATTTGGATCAGTATCTTCCAATATTAGGGAAAAATGATTATGAAATGATTCATAGCTATTTTAGAAAAAAGTATTAAACCTATAAAATAGCTAATTTCAGATTTTTCTAATGTTTTAGAAGTTACTGTATATGCATTCTTAAGATTTTATGTTTAAGTCAAACTAATCCTGCAACTGCTGTAACATTAAAATAGAAATCTCAAGTAACAGTAATTAAAATAAAAGTGCAGTGAGTACTTCTACACAAACTAACAATTTCTAGAAATAAATGTTGTCCTACTTTCCAAGACTGGCATGCTTGACTCCTGAACTAAATTTCTAGCAAGAACAAGAACAGGCCAGATTAGGGTTTTTACAAGATCCTGAATGGCAAATATTATCTAGGTGGTTCCGGTCCCATTTCATCCAGGTTTTTAAGGATTTCCTCTTGTTCTCCCTTTCAAATGGAGTAGTTGCCCTGAAAGCAGCTGAAATAAAAACCATCAGTAACAGAGGGCAAGGGAAAACTCAGAGGCAGCCCTCTTGTAAGAAACTTGAT
The DNA here is from genome assembly GCA_019425775.1 of Rafetus swinhoei. Taxonomy (NCBI): domain Eukaryota; kingdom Metazoa; phylum Chordata; order Testudines; family Trionychidae; genus Rafetus; species Rafetus swinhoei. The sequence goes on along the minus strand of CM033437.1, from coordinate 178,040,111 downwards.
TCTTCTAAAGGAAAGAATACTGTTAACATTATAAAAACTGCCACCTACTGCTGCTCTTGGTGCTCTCGTGTGAAGGCTCACTTTTCAAGGGTCCAAAAGAAAGCCTGGTGATTATAGCAAAGGATTCACTCATACCATGCCTCCTGGGAAGTTATTCTTAATTCACAAAATGACTCAGTCACGTGTCTCAAACTTTCCTCTGTACATACAGAGTCTGCCAAAACAGGTCAACATTTTAATTTTACATCATTCCATGTGCATAACATTTTGAGTCAAAAATCAGAAGTGACTGGTACAATGGCACAAATTAGACCTACCCTCTGTTATTCCACTTTAAACTCCTATTTACACCAGCTCTGCCGACATGTAAAGGAGTCTAAGGTGCAGATAGGTGCAAATGAAAACAGTACACAACCCCACATTTAAAAAGCAATTAGAGAAAGTGTCCCTGGTCCCGTAATATAATGTTGCCTCCTTCCGTCACTTCATAATCTGGAAGTTAGAATAGAAAAAATACCTTTTTTATTTATTCTATTGCCCACAATTATTTTATATTACAAGATGAAGTGTATTGTTAAATTTAAAGAATGAGTTCTCAGTTTTCCCTCAGACACAAATGTGTGTTTTTCACCCCTCCTCATCCTCATTCAATAGTGCATTCCAAACCGGGAGGGACATCTGCCTCTATTTCAGAGATCATATTAAAATGAGTATTTCCAGGGTTCATCTCCCCACCTCCCACTCCACACACAAAAAGTGCTATAGTATTTTCTGAAGTGCCCCCCCCTTTGATAGTCTCTTAGAACTAGTTCAAAGAATCCTTCTTCTGTGATCCCATGCTGCAGATTTCTCTATTGTGTCTGTTGGCTCCATTCATGGAAATAGTAAAGAAATAGAGTCAATTTTTCAAAGTGTTCATATACAATTATTTCACATGCCCACCATTGGAAGTGTCAACCACATACACAAGACCCAAAGCACAGTACTTGCTGGCTGAGACCTGTCTCTTCCTACTATATACACGTATCTCCTGTCACAGAAGGCTTTTTTTTTTTATAAATAGATATAGATATGTAGAGAGAGAGCTAACTACCTGTTTTTTTTTTAAAAAAAAATCATCACTACAGTATGTTAAAAAGCATACACAGATGCACGAGAAATTGTGAACTTATTTGCCTATACCCATACGCTAGTAGGTCTAAGGTTATCCTTGCAATGCAACAAACATATTATAGGCTTCCGGATATATTAAGGACCAAGAGTTGGTGCCAGTTTTCTCCCTAGTGAATATATTTCAACCTATGAAGATATGACCAGGTTTAAGGACTGTTTAAAAATGACATACCTCACAACAGGTGGCATTTTAAACAAAGCCAGGTTTTTTATAGAAACACCACTATCACAAAAAGGCGCTATACTTAAAAGCTGTAGTCAGTGCATATAAATCAAAGAAAATAATTGCTGCATACCTCCATTTATAGAAGCAGATTCATGTTTATATTGTATGTCTCATTAAAATGGACAGCTTGGTGATGGCACAAACAAGCTCCATTTGATCCACTCCATATAGACAGTGGCATAAACTAGCTAGAATGTTCAATTTTGCTTACATGTCTTCAAAGATGTATATAAAAAGAGATTCTGACTTTTTATTCACAGTGAATAATCTGTGTATAAAACTTTCCTTGTAACATACAACTACACCTTAACATATATATATGCTTATCCACATCTTCAAAAAAATCCACGCAAAAAAAAAAAAAAAAAAAAAAAAAGTGGCAGAGGAGCAAATTTTGTGTCTCAGACAGTAGAGCATTACTGAGTATCTGCAGCATACATGGTCCCAATTCACTAAAACACACAAGAACATGAGCAGCTCCAGTCCTTTTGACTTCAGGAAAAGGATTCCCAGGCAACAGAGGAAGCCAACTTTTTACATACTCAATGTGTAATGTGCATTCAGGTGCAGCAGCTCCCCTAGTACTCAGAGAACCGAAAGTAGTATTATGATTCACTCCCGATTGTGGGAAAGGGAGAAAGGAGAGCAGTTCAGTATGTCCCTTCTGAGCCAAGCATGTCCAACTTCATAATGGCATATTTCACCCCACGGCATTACTTCCAACCTCATTACTCCACTACCAGACAGGAACACCTGCCCATATTGTTTATATTGTATAATGAACTGAAATAGTTCACTAAAACAAATAATCTCTTTCCAGAACACACTTGCTCTCACAGGAACATACTAAAACCAAATCAGTACTTCTCTCCCATATGGACGTTCCTGTGACAACAAGCAGCGCACTTCAGTAGCCCAATTCTTTATATTATTCTTATTTATGAGTCAGCAATACCAAGACCAATGTGTTTCAATAAATTTTAAAAAAAACATACAAAAAATACTTCAAATTTGAAGTTCTTGAAGGAGAACCCTAAGTTTTAAAAATACAGATACTATAATTGGGAAGAAGATGAAGCCTTAACAGTTGTATTGGCTACTACAAAACTAATAGATTTTGAGGGGGAAAAAGGCTACCTCAAACTGTAGGGCAAATCCCAGAAGTTTTTGTCGATTTGTTTAGAGAGCCCTTTAATGATGGAGTGGACCTTTCAGTGCTATGTTGCAATACAGGAAGGCTATGTCTATACTGCAGAAATTTGTCAGCAGAGACAATGCAAATGAAGCGCTCATTAGCATTTCTCGCACTCTCATTTGCATAGCCTCTTCCAATCCATTTTGCAGAAGAGGTTTTTGCACACCAAAAAAAAGCAGTGTAGACAGGGCCATTTTACGCAAAAAAACCCTATTGCGCAAGATCCCTTATGCCTCAAAAAACAGGATACAGGATTTTGCGCAAAAGTGTTTCCACAAAACGGATTGGAAGAGACTATGTAAATGAGAGCGCGAAAAATGCTAATGAGTGCTTCATTTGCATTGCCTCTGCCGACAAATTCCTGCAGCGTAGACATAGCCTTCCTGGGGTCTCCAATTTTTTCAGAGGGTTGGGGTTTGTGTGGGGGGTGTTCAGGTTGTTTTCCGCTCATCTCTCTCCACCCCCTCTTGTCTTTTATGTATTTGAGGGACATACCCCCCTTTGTTCATTTCACCTCATCCCGGAACGGTTAGATGCACTACACATAACAGGATAAAAACTGAATTCAGTTATGTGGGAGAAGTAGAAGCTGAGCTTGGAGCTTACATGTGCCAACAGTGACTGGAAGGCCAGGAAAATGGAGAAAGCTGGCTTTTAAGCATCTTATTAAGTGGGATAAAGGTGAAACCGGTTTCCCCACATCCCAGCAATCCTGTCGTGCAGATTCATCTCCTTCCACAGTTTCCACAGTGAAAGAAATTCATCCATTGTTTTACCAATGGCAGAAAAATCAAAGTGTTTCACTTATGTCAACTTTAAGGCAGAATTCCTTAGTGGTAACTGTAATGATCAGAGACCTGTTCTTCCTTCTCTAAAGGAAACAGCACTGCTACTAGGTTTTTCTACTTCCCATGAAGCAAAGAGCTGTATATGAAAACATGGGTTAGCCCCACCTACTTCCTTTTCATTCAGTACTGAAAGAAATCCAAATTTCACATTTGAAAAAGAGAAGTCAGTGTTTGGAGATGCACAGAGGAATGGGGTAGAAGAAAAATATGACAAAAACGTATCTATACATAAGTCATTCTTCCTTACCACATTCTCTTTCCTCCTTTTCTAGAAAAGGAAGTTTCATTTGAAATAGTGGCTGTTTGAGCACCTCTAAGGATTTCATCTAATGCCCACTGAAGTTAACATAAGTTTTCCCCAAACTTTGATAGGAATCGGATCAGGCCCTGTAACAGAAATGGTTTGGAACACTTTTCTTCCCAAAAGCCTCAGACAATAGCAAGTGCAATTAGTGTAAGTGATAAATTAACAAGGATTAGCCAAAATGTCACTCCCACAAGTGTCAACAGCCTACTGTGATTCAACTTCACCTTGCTAACAAATGACCATTAAGCAGGAGGCAGGCAAAAGTGTATGCTAAATTCACAAAGGTAAGAGACCTAAGGCTCTGGATCACTTTTTACAAGCACTGCAGTAATTCTTTTGCATCCGAAAGAATAGCAGATGAAATCCAAAAAGTTTCTGCACTCTTCGTATCTAAAATTTGAGAGCCTGTATTAAGAGCCAGAACAACAGTCCTCCCAACAGCACAAGGGGGGTGACTGAAGTATAGAATCATGCAGCTATTTTAATGCTGAAGCTCACTCCTATAAAACGCAACACACTGTCAGCCTTTGCGTAGTCAAGACCCTGAATATATTAGTTACAGGAGTGTGTTCTTCCTACGTGAATCTTCTGTCTGCTAATCCCAAACATACCACAGAGTTCATGAAGAGGGTGAGGGATTCTTTCTTTACATACCACATAGAAAATATAGCCCTGAACAAAGTCAGAAATTTGTCTACTATCTGAAATACTCTATGCCTATTAAGAGTAACTCTACCTCACTAAGCAGTCCTTCATCGCATGAATAGGATTCAGTAGAAAAAGGCTGCGGGGAAATAGAGAGCCCTGAAGCTAGAATATTGGGAAGACACTCCAAATTTGGAGAAAAAAAAAAAAAAAAAGCTATTAGTCATAGATAAGGATATGATTCTGTCAGATATCATGACTTTCCAGGATCTCCATGAAGTCTTCTGAGCCAGCCCTAGAGCAGTGGACCAGCAGCCAGTCCCAGAGCAACAGCTCTGGGAGTGGATTAGTCACCCTGGGGCTCCAGCAGCAGCTATCAGCCCCTGCAGCATGAACAGAGGTGGGGCTGGACAGCTGCAAGCTCTGGCAGTGCTCTGTTTGTAGTCCCCCACTCCCTAAGGTATTTTTAGTAAGAGTCAGGGACTGTCTGCGGGCTCCTGTGAATTTTTGTTTATTGCTCACACCTGTCCCTGACCTTTTATTAAAAATGCCTGTGACAGACTCTTAACCTTAATCACAGGTATTGACCTTGCCCTGACTGTAAAGCAAAATACAACACCTTGAAACTTAGGATGCATACATATAAAATGAAACAGATGGTAGTCTAGCTTTTAAAAAATATTATTCTTCAATTATTTTATGATTCAGAAGTCAGGACCTACTTTTTGGGCTAAGTAGCTGAGTGAAATAACTAGCTCAGTCCCCCATCATCATTATGGCCGGACAAAAAGATTTGAGTCATCATATATGTTAGATCCTGTGCTGAGGCTCAAGTTTACTGACAAAACAAACTAATCCTTTTGGACAAAATCCTGGCATAAACCTCACTGTATATCATCCTCACACTACCTTCCAAACCCACTGAAATCTGAAGACGCGCAAGTATGCCCCTCTGTGAAATGGTTAAGCCTTGTCCCACTTTTAGAGGGTAGAACAGAAGGAGATGGAAAGACAACCTTCATAGGGACTGCTTTGAAGAGGAGGGAAAAAAGTCACATCACATCTCTTGGTACTTAACTATCCCTAGAAAGGTGGCTGGGGAAATGGAGACAGGGCTCTCTGAAATAAGCCTAACACCCTGTGAAATTACTTCATGAAAAGTTTGTGAGAAAGAAAATAAGGGCAGCTGTGTTCAAGAGCTCCTTCAAAAAGGTCATGTCAAGCTTTCATTTCTGATATTGTACTCCAAGGATAACTTGAGTTCTAGAGACAATGGGACTAATTCTCCACTGCTCTGTGCTTTATGTTGTCGTTTAAACCTGTGCCTAATGAGTGCAAGGAGACTGTAAAATGCTACCATACTGACTTGGTAGTGTTTTGACCTCACTCTGCACGTGTGTAAACGACTACACAGGGTACAAGGTAGTGAAGAGTTAGGCTCATTGAGTACAGACTGAATGAAGGGGAAAGACTGCACCTATCTCTATAGTGGTTCCATCAGATTCCTCAGTGTAAAGATGTTATTTCTTTTCATGCAGTCTCTTCTCATCCTTTTGGGTGGCACTGATGAGCAGCTGGGGTGAGGACCCAACCCCTATTTCGGAGTGGCAATAATTTTTTCCAGGGAGGCTACTTCATGAATTCTCCTATGTGGTCACAGGCCAACTCTGGGGCCACCCAGAAGGGGTGGGACATTGGTCAGAAGAGATGGGGTTAGGGGCTAGCCTTCCCCCAGTGTTACCTGGCCAGGAGGCTTTGAATCCAAAAAAGCATCCAAGAGCTCACGGCTAGGCTGCTGCCCAGGTTTGCTGCAGCTATTTAAAAGGCTTGGGGCTCCAGCCACTGCTGGGGTGACGCTGCAACTGGGAGCTGCAAGACCTTTAAATAGGGTCCCACTACCTGAGCCACCTCCTGGAAATTCTGTGGCACCAGCAACAGGACATAAATAGTAAGTGGCCAGATGCAATCAATGGGCCAGATCTGGCTCATGGGCTGTATCTTGCCCAGCCTTGCCCTATTCCCTTAGTTCAGGAGTTTTCCAAGTTGGGTCCGGCTGGTTAAGCCCCTTGTGGACCTGGATACGCTTTATTTATCTAATCATCCATAGGCATGGAGCCTTGCAGCTCCTATTGGCTGTGGTTTGCCATTTTCAGCCAAAGGGAGCTGCAGGAAGACACACGGCGTGGCCCACGCCACTACCTGTAGCTCCCATTGGCTGGAAACGGCAAACTGCAGCCAATGGAAGCTGCGAGGCTCCAACAAGTGTCTTGTGGCCCACTAGAGGCTTATCCGAGCGGGCCCATAACCCAACTTTGAAAACCCCTGCCTTGTTAGTGGACAGAAAAGCATGTTAGTGGACAGAAAAGATGCTTGAAATGGTAGGATGACTGAGGTCTGAAGCTAGGACGACAGAACATTTTCCAGACAGGAAAATTCCCATAATCTAGCAAGGTCTTCTATTTAGATTAGTGAACTAGGGACACCTGGAATTACATCTTGGCCACTTTGAAATCTAGGAAGTCAAAAGGTGGCTTTGCTAGTTGGACAGGATTTCACACCCAGATTTCGTTCTCGATTCTCTCTTTAGTCTATGTTTATTTCTCTTTGTACCTTTACTTCTCTATTGTACAGATGGGAAGTAATTTCACTTCGCCTCATGTGAAAAGAAGAGCATAATAATACAAGGCGTTATCTGTACTAAAGACAGAAAATTAACAAACAAACAAAGAAAAAAATCACGCATCTGGGAAACTGGAACTAGAACCAGAACCTCAGTCTTAGAGCGCCTCGAACAAGACAAACAGCTCTCCAGTATTTTAGCTAAAGGACACTGCCATAAACTAGAAGCATTAGCATGCCCTTATCTTTGTGGGTCAGTCTCACGCACACTCATAATAAACCCAGCAACGTTCTGGTAAGTGGAGAAGGGGCTCTTCCTAAAGAAGACTGTGTGACAGATTATAAGGAAAGACAGATGCTCACTCTGCCAGGCCAAAAAGCAATCACTGTGTTGTAGAGGCACTTGCTGAGTGAAAATAAAGTCAGTGTTTCACCTCTTTTAGAATGACTGACACATTCTGAGGAAATGATTATGAAGAGTGGTTGGAAGAAGGGCTTTACTCAAAATTATTTGGTTTATGGACACACCTCCTAAAAATCCAGTACTTAGCCAGTAGGTGATGGAATGGCCCAGGACCAATTCTCTGCACTACAGATTCTGCAATGACTCGAGGCAGATAAGCAGGAGCAGAACATGTGCTTTTCTACAGCAGAAAGGCAATACATCAATTCCAAAAATTTAAGTGACACAACTGAGTGTATTTAAATCCAACCAGAGAGAAAAGAAAGGGAGATGAGTCTTAGCAGCTGCCATTTTCCTTACTCTGACCAAAAATCAGAGGGCTGACTGAAAAAGAAAAAGGAAATTAATAGTCACTAAATTATATTTCTCTTTCTTGACTATTTTCTGCTTAGGCTGAGAGGAAGTGTCAAAAGAGATTAGTTAATTATCAAGACCTGAATTCCAAGAACCAGTAACAAAGAAAGAATCGAAGAGAGAGAATGGAATAAGTAGACTAATTATTACTGGCTGCTTTTGTACTTCCTTCATTACGGATAGGTGGAGACAAACACTAGCTTTAATGAAGAGGTCCTTTAAATGAGACAGGAAGACAACATACCACAAACACTGCAGAATGGAGATAAATGTCTTCAGTAAAGCAAGCTTCTGCAAATACCCTGAGGTCAAATAAAACTATTTGCTTTTTTCAAATGTTACTTCGTTTAGCAGCTAAATAAAAACATTACTAAATCTTTTTTTTTTTTTTTGCATAAAAAGTGTAACTTCATCTTGACCTTCCATTTAAGTAAACAAACCTTTCTAGCCAATAAGCTTCCCTCTGAACTCTGCAAGATGATAAGCAATACCTTAATTACATTCATTTACATGACTTTGGAATTGTTCCAGACTGAAGCCAATGACTGCAAGGTCATCCAGTATGGAAAAAGTAAAATGAAGACATACACACATGGGGCTATTGACTCAAACTGCAGCAGTCACTTCTCTCAAATTATTAAGGGTCCATGATATCAACAAGTGTCTGCCTTTCATCAATTACAGGTAAGAAACAATGTTTTAAGAAGCCAGACTATGTAACATTTTCCTTTTTGAAGCTGATCCAAAAATTGAAGACACTGGACAATCAGAATTGCTTTTAATGCTTAATGATCAATGCAAGCAAGATGAATATTTTATACAAATGTTTTATAATGTTCTAATTGAGAGCACAATACAGATTAGAAGAACAGAAGGTTAAGAACATGATTATGTTGGTCGCTAAATGTGCTAGATTGTTACCAATACCATATTGCTATTTTCAGTGACATGAAAAGGGAATATTTTGCACTCCTTTATTTACAAGTGTAGGCAACTGAAAAAGCCACCGTATTAACATCACTTATCAGAGTTTTATCACTGACTTCAGTGGAACCAATATTTCACCTATGAGATAGGAGAGAAAAGATCCAGCACCATGGCTGCAATTAGAATCTTTAATAAACTGAATTAGGCAAAAATATTACAGTATTTGGGCTATAACAAAACATTGGAATTTCCTATACTAAGTAATTACACACCAGTAGCATTGCAAAGATGGTAATGGTGACCACTAAGAAATATAAACACTGACAGAGTATGTTATTCTGTGGACCAACAGAAGACAGATACAAAGTCCAACTCGTTCCCAAGCATATTTACACTGGATAACGTATTAGATGTGATCAATAGCAATAAAATTATCTGAAATGTCTTTTATATAAGCATTTTAAATATTACAGAAGTGAGAATATAAAAATCTCAAATATTGCAATTGATTTTAAGCAACCGCCTATCAATTAACTGTAGCTGACAAGTTTTAGTAGTAAATTAGATAAGTCTCTATGCAGCCTTAGTTTACTAGCCAAGCACTTTTATACAACTTTCAAGCCAACCTTCTGCAATTTAAGAATGATTTAGTGCAAGTGAAGCAATGAATATTATAAAATTTATGCTTGTTCACCTTCTCTCCCTACAGAGAAGGGCAAGATGCTTTTTCTGTGTAAATATGTATTAGAGCCAAATAATTTCAATAGATATTACTCCACAGAGAACAAGATGCTTCACATACCCATTTCAGATCCCTGTTATTGATAAACTGCAAAATAATGATGCCATCTTACCACTCTTAAAATAGTGAAAATACCAGCATACTTTATAACCAAAACATTAAAAAGGAAATAATCTCTCAAAAAAAAAAAAAATAACAGGGTTCCACTAATTCCTTAAGACAAGGAAAATTCATTTTTATACCTCAATTATAAATATGCATACCAATCTTGTGTAACTGTTTTCAGAGTACCACCACTAGTCTAATATTTTATTCTTCACCATCATCCAACACACACATGCCAACAATAAAATAATAGACTTGTGCGAGCCACAACCAGAGCACCTGAAATTGCGGGCATGGGACAAGCCAAAAAACCTAATTTTTGGTTTAAGTATTAGTAAAGCTTAAAAGAAACTCACACAGATGAAGACATTTCATTGCATCTGTTCCCTTTAAGAAATGTTCAACACTACCAAGCATGTTACTGTGAATCTCATTCATAGCCAATGATTTAATGTGGAGTGCTTACTTTGAATCTACCACATCATATCGTACAACATCATCATCTGAATTCTGCTTGAAGAATAACCACTTTTCACTGTGTGTGAACTTATGTTAACAAAAAAACCACTTTTATTGCCTCAACAATTTAACAGTTTTATATTAATAGTGATGTTACTTGCCTGACTTCACAAAGTCATAAAGATGACAACAAAGTCAGACTTACTATACCACTCATTTCATTTTAGGCTCATAAACCGACTTACGACACAGTTGGGAAAGCTATCCACAGGAGCAGGCAATGCAATAGCAAAATAATTAAACAAATACCATCACATATACGCTATCTATATTCTGGTCAAACAACAGAATGGGGAAGGTAGAGGGAATATTATGCAGTTAGATGTGAAGTCAAAAGCATTTTTAAGTTTACAGAACTGCCTTACATCCAGCTTAATTTGTGGCTGTAAAATTATTACCAAAACAACTACCTACTGTACAAATACATTTAAAAAAAGAAGGTTCTAAAGAAAGAAGTTATGCAAACATGTCAAATCTTCAAGTAATTTTATAATAAAAGCTATTTCCCTCTTTAATAAACCATTTACAGAATGAACAAGGGTTACAGCTCAAGGTTTAAAATAAAACTTAAAATACCCACACCTGACCTGTTTCAATTCAAGACACCTGCTTCAGAATCTCTGTAGTGTTTTTCTTATTCTGTCATCAACATTTATAACACTATAGAGTAGTTATCCCTATTACAAAACAGTTTGCAGTTAAAACAAAGAACTACCAAGAAAGTACAATATTCAGTAACTGACATTTACTGCACTGGCCTTGGACTTCTAATCTTCACCAGACAGGCACACAATTCAATCCATCAGCTCATAAAGGTGTGCTTTTTTAACCTCTAAAACAGATGGGATTGGCTAGAAATGTCTAGCATGTCAAACTGCTAATCACTGTTGCCCTTTGCACAAAATAACCCACTTAAATTGAGGCATGGCTGCACTGTAACCGACATTAGTCTGTGGGAAACCCATTTAACTGTCACATACTCCTGCCACTCCTGCTCTCCCTTAATTAAGCCTAATGCCTTATGCTTTGACCTTTTGTTCTAGCCTATTAACCCTATCGCGTACAAGTTCAAATATGCTAAACTAAAAACTTTGCTGTAAAATATTAAACACCAAGTTACTGAAAGCATAAGGGCTTTTTTTGTTAACCCAAAGGTTATAGACATCCTATTGCCAAATTTATTTGGCATGCAAAATGGCAGTGATGTAAGGGTTAAATCCTAGAAGATACTGCATAACAATTAATTGAAAACACTAAACATCACTCAGAAAAATACTGTTTCTTTCTCTTCTGCACTAAAGTACAGTATACACCCTAGAATAAAAAGGTCACTGGATCAGTACATTCTTTTTTTAAAACTGCAATGTTTGCTCTCATCCTCCAACCTCTCATCCTCCCTCGTGCCCATTCTTAGCAATGTTTTTAAATTAAAAACACTGCCATCAGAATGGATTATACTATGCATGATCGCTGAGTGGTGAAGCCCATAAAACAAGCTATTATATTTTTGGACAACATCAGTTTCTCCGAACTGATGGCAGGGTTCTGTCAATCCTTGCTCTAACTGGGTAGTACCTTACTCTTCCAATAGCCTTCATGACATCAGTTTCATTACATGCAGAGTAAGATACTGCTTACCCCCCAATTGGTAGACTCTAGCCTTAAAAAAAGATTCATTGCAACATCGTTAAGGTAGGGACTCTCAATCTTTTCCACTTCTCAACCCTCTTTCCTACAACAGACCATCCCAGATGAGATGTATCTGGGGCTCACCCCTCTTTCAGCAATATGTTAATGGACTCCCCCCTCATTTAGGTCTCTCAAGACCACAGGTTAAGAGCTCTTGCTTTAAGGAATAAATCTGTTCTAGTAGACAGGATGATTGCTATTTCTCAGGAGAGATTCAAATCTCACCCAGCTGATTAGCAGAGCAACCACAACAAGGTTTTGAGTTTCTACTGTGGTGCACATTCGCACATGCCTTGTGTACATAAATTTATTCCACCCCTGGATGGAAGAGATTAGAGGGAACATTGAAGCTCAAAAAAACCACCACCACCAAATCCAATGACAAAAACAAGTGTTTGGTTTCAGTATGGAATGCAGCACAACAGTTTGCAACAGCTTGTAAGGTAAGCTTGTGTAATGAAATAGGCTGAATACAAAATTTGTACAACTTTTTGTGCAATAGAGAACTTGGGCCACCTACTCAAAAGTAGCATTGGTCTGGATGGACAGGGGAAAAAAAGCAATTTTAAATATATCAGGATATCTGCTTTGCATAAACAGATAATAAATATTCCCTCAAGTTTATAGAACATTTACCTTTTATGACAAGCTGAAATATGTAATGCAAGACACTTATTACTGTTTAAATTGTTAGATCCCATGAAGGAAATATATTTTTTGTGCTGTACAAACACACAAGCTACGTCTACACTGGTGCGTTCTCACGCAAAAACTCTTTTGCGGAAGAGTTCTTCTGCAAAAACTCTTCCAGAAGAGAGCGTCTACACTGGCATGTGCTTTTGCGCAAGAGCATCCATGCCAGTGTAGACGCTCTCTTGCGCAAGAAAGCTCTGATGGCCATTTTAACCATAGGGCTTTCTTGCGCAAGAAATTCACCTTGCCTGTCTACACTGGCCTCTTGCGCAAGAGCAGTTGCACAAAAGGGCTTATTCCTGAGCGGGAGCGTCAAGAGTTCTGGCGCAAGAAGCCCTGATTTCATACATTAGAACGTCAGTTTACTTGCGTAAGAACACGCGGCCAGTGTAGACAGGCAGCAAGTTTTTGCGCAAGAGCGGCCGCTTTTGCGCAAGATCGCGCCAGTGTAGACACAGCCACATTCTTTAAAAATAAAGTACAGATCTTTGAAGAAAGGCTATTGTAGATAATATTTATGATGTGATCTATCCCTAAAAAGATACTCTTCCATTAAGCACAATGCCGCATAAGGAATAGAACTATCATCTATTGTTGACTACAAGTTTAAAGTGGCCAATTAAACCCATAGGTTTTAATAGTAAAATTTTGTAACGGTGGTTTTGAGGTCAGCCAAAGTCACATGACTGACTTTTCAACAATCTTGATTACCAAAATTATTAAGAAATACTAGAGCAAGTCAAGAGACCATCCTCTATGCTTTTCTGAATGGTCAAATGCAACTAACTGTAGAATCATGCACTGGGGCCAGATATACACCAAGAAGTTTAACCCAGCTAGGTCTATTAGGGGCGTGAAAAACACCCCCCCAAGCAACAGTTAATCCAATGTTTACCAACAACTTTCAGATTTTCTAGTGATTTATCCCTGCACATACCATATACGTTCAGATGTTTTCAAACTGTAGTACGTGCACCACTGGCAGTATGTGGGCTGCAGTCAGGTGGTACAAGGACTGGTTTAGCAGAATAAGAATACATTATAAACACATTGATTAGAAGTTGATAAGCCAAGTACTTTTCAGTTTTCAGGGTGGTATGCTTGGTTTTAAAATTAGAGGACTGCTCTGTTACAGCTTTTTTTGTTTATATGGCAAACTAATCCCCTAAAAGTACAAAATATAAAACAGATTATCCTGCAACCACTCCCTCTCCAATCATTTCATTTTTCTTTTATGATCTTGTTCTGCAAATACACATGCAAATAGTGCTACTGAATGCAGTAGGCAAGTGGGTAAAGTTACTCACATGCTTAAGTGTTTGCCTGCTTTCAAGGGAGCCAACAGCCTCATTGGGCAAGGTGAGGAGGGGGCCAGCTTGGCACTCCTAGAAGGGGCAGAAGAGGTGAGGCCATAGGCAGTCAAGCCCTTAGTGCTGCCTGGACTGCGGCATGCCCCCCACGCTGTCTGGAGTGCACTGCATGATGCTCTAGTGGCAACTGAAAGGGCCCAGTCCTTCAGGAACCACTGCTACCAGTAGCAGCTATGGCCAGAATCCCCAGGCCTTGTTAAAATCGCTAGGCCCCAGGGCAGTTGCTCCTCAACACTTCCTGACCATGGGCCAACCTGTTTTATGGCCTATGCTACAATCTTTGGACAAGGCTAAATGGATGATTCCCTTATACCAAAGGGAAATAGGGACAAAAGTTAGCATATATCAACAAACTGACAGTGGTACTAAGTCTATAAACCATAAGGAAGACTCATAGACTTTAAGGTCAGAAGGGACCATTACGATCATCTAGTCTGACCCCCTGCACAATGCAGGCCACACAATCTCACCCACCCACTCCTGGAATAATCCTCTCACCTATATCTCAGATATTGAAGCCTTCAAATAGTTTAAAGACCCCAAGATGCAGAGAATCCTCCAGAATCCTCCATGTGATCTGTGCCCCTTGCTACAGAGGAAGGCGAAAAACCTCCAGGGCCTCTGCCAATCTACCCTGGAGGAAAAGTCCTTCCCGACCCCAAATATGGCGATCAGCTGAACCCTGAGCATGTGGGCGAGACTCACCAGCCAGACACCCAGATAAAGTTCTCTATAGTAACTCCTATCATCCCACCATTGGCCTATTTACCAATAGAGAATATACATTAACTATTCCGAAGTACCACTCACTTTCCATAGAAGCTCAACTGTCTCATCTTACGTATGTTGTGGGGCTGGGCTCATTTTATAGGAGGTTAAACAAACATTCTTAAACTTCTGTTTTTTTTAAATCTCTCCCACTCTTTTTTTTTTTTTTTTTAAAAACACAAAACCATTTCCTTCCCTATCCAAGAATTAACTCCCAAACACGTCTGGAAGATTTTAGGGCCCATAAACCAGTTCCACACACACACAAAAATTCAAGAGTATCCAAAAACATATGATTTCTGCCTTTTGAGGATGTATATTTTATAAAAACATCTCCATTTCTTGCTTTGGAGAGTTTTCACTTCAAAAATAGATAACTTTAAGATGTACTGTACTGTATAATTCTAACACTGAAAGTATATAATAGAAAGTCGGACTTTTTTTTTTTTTTAATTAATGACAGTCTAAGTAGTTAACCCAAAGAAAACGTTTACCTTGAAACTGGTCCCAACTGGGAAACCTATTCTTCAGAATCCCAAGGATGCATTTGTTCTCCAGAACAATTCCATGCTTGATCTGTAGGGGGAGGGAAGAAAACAAGATTGTGAGTGTATGCATAAACTGTTCTCTATCCCAGCACTCAGGTTTTGTTTTATTGTTAGGGAGGTAACACTTCACCGGGTGCGTTAACATTTGCAGCTTAAGTTTATGTCAGGAAAATAAACATTACTTTGAACTTCAGAAAGACAGACCTCTCAGACAGCACTACTGTTGAAGTGAACACAGAAAAATGTATTACCCAACTACTTGGAAAGTGTATTTTCAAGATCAAAACGATTGTGTCCATGTAAGAACAGAGAACTTTGAATTCAAAGACAATAATTCTTTGATTTTTTTTTTTAAACTTGGACTTGCTATATTATGATTGTGACATAACACTTGAGAGTCACTTCCAAAAAATATTTAGGTCATGATTTCTGAAAAGGACCCATATTAAAATTAACATAACAAGGAAACTATCAGGCCATAGCAAACCTGTTATGCAATATACATCATACTATACATCCTAAAAATTCTAAAGATTGGGGGGGGGGGGGGGAAGGGGAGAGAGAGACAGGAAGTCCCTCTGTGGAGGAGCTGAGGATGAGGGGTTCAGAATGCAGGCTGCCCTGGGGTCAGGGGACTACTCGAGCCCTCTCTCTCCACAGCAACTTGGGGCCAGGTGAAAAGCGTCTCTTTGTGGCCACTGCAGCTCCAGCAGGCACAGCATGTTCCCCAGCTGGGGCAGGTCAATCTGCCCCTTTTGCTCCCCAGCCAGAATGAGGAATACATGCAAACTGTGCACTTTCTTCTCGCTCCCTGATGAAGGGGAACTGTCCACAATGTACGAATTGGGGCTGGGGAAGCTTCAGCCCTCCCCCACTAAATGGCACCTAGGGGGGTGGGAAAATCCAGGATAGGGCAGTCCCAGATGAGTGGCCATGCCCCTATCCAGCCCCTTTTACCTGCCTAGTGATCCTGTCTCTTTTCTGTATGGTTTTATGAGAGGCAATAGCATTCCAGGCACATCCCATTTTCCCAGCACACCAAATTTTTACCTTGCTTTAAGATATAAGAGGAAGCTGTATTCCAAATTTAGTGGTCCTAAGTCTTACCGGATAGGAGCAGTTCTTGAACAAACACTCTCAAATACAGAGTAAATTTTAAATCTGCTGCTCCCACAGCTGTCACTATTACCATGCCTTAATAAACCAATAGAGCTGTACGTGTGTAACAGTTAAATCTGGACTTCTGTTTTAACCAATTACCACTCTGAGATTACCTTTTAAAGCTGGGGGGACTTATCACCCACACACCTTCAACTGCACCCTGAGGAGAACAAGTAGCCAGCCAGCTTAGAGACCTGAGCATCTGTGCTGGGTGTTCACGACAGTTCCTTCTACTGTAGTGACAACCAGCTGTAATGTTCACCAGTTAAGCAAGCTTCCAGATGAACTTCAAGGAATTCTAAAGATGGTTTTAACAATGTTACCTAACCAGGGGCAATCAAGTTGCAGATGGTTATCACAAGGGTCAATGTCCAAGAGAAGCACAGTCAAAGCCTCCAAGTCAGTTACAGATAACTGGATGCCCTCTGGACAACTGCTGCCACCCAAGAATCCTTAAGGGCCACCATACTATAAATCTTTTTTGGAAAAAGCAGGTAACTATCCTCAAATAATACATCTCCTACATGTTCCCCAAGTACACAAAAAGCTATCTGGCCTCACTAAAAACAGAAATAAGTCCCCATTTTTTAATTTTAACTAGGAAAAAAGAGATTAGGTTATCATTGCAGTCAGAGTCTCTCTCACTTCATTTTCACTTCAAGTGCACAGAGGACAGAGAAGTGAGCATAATGGTAATTTTTATTAATGTATTAATCACAGTAACATCATCCACTTCTCTCACAACAAACCATTACGACTCAAAAATTGAGGAAAAGGGGTAAGACAGGAGGGGGAAGCAATGCTTCTTTAGAGGATTTTCATTTTTGCAGATCTTAGTGCTCAGCAAGATATTTTCTTCAGTAGTTTTTTTTTTTAAATCTGAACACTCTTCTTCTGTATTGCCTTTCCTTGTTCCATGTAATCATTGGGGGGGGGACCCACCTATACAAGGCAAAACACTTGCTTATTAAATGTATTTCTCTCACTTCATTTCACTCCTCAAAAATAGATATGTTTAAGGAAAACCAGAATACTGTACTTCACATAAGATTTTTTTTTTTAATTCAGGAAGATCAACTTCAAAGAACCTCATCTGAGACAGAAGACAGGCATTCTTCCAAATAGGCAGCAGCTCCTGGCTCTATTCTGATTATGTCTAGAACAAAACTTCTTTTTCTTCTGTTGTAGACACAGACACATTTAGAAATAAAATATACATATAAAAATTGAGAACATGTCGTCTTTTTCAAAGTCAAGCTAATTAAATAACACCCTCCTTATAAAAAGAAATAGGTCCCAACATCAATTTACATTCCTCCATAAAAGACAAGTTAGTTTCTTTGGCCAGAGGCTAGACTGCAAGACGTGACCTCTTTCTCCTCTGAAGTTTGCCTCCTCTACAAATTCTTAACTTGCCTCTTGCTTCCTTTACCAGGAAGCCTAGGTGTCTCATACCCTAAATGAGGGGCAAGAAAACACCAAGCAGTATTATTCATTCCAATTTCCTGGAATCCAAGTACCACAGTTCTGTCCACAATTCTATGGGGCTTTCCATAAACAAATGAGAAGTGTTAAACCTTATGCCTAGTCCTGATGACTTTCCAGTGACTGTCCCACGCTGCGTCTGCCCAGTGGTTCATCTAGCCCACTGTATTGGCTACTATCAGAAAACAATGCCAAGAGCCTGATGGGATGAATGGACCAGGTAACCATCAAATAATCGACGCCCTCTCATACACTTCCAGCTTCTGGCAGACGGAGGTTATACAACCCAAAGCATGGGGTTGCATCCCTGATTATCGTGGCTAACAGTCGCTGATCGATGGGCCTTCCATGAACTTATCTAATTCTGTTTTGAATCCACATATTTTGGATTTCACTGCATCTCCTAGCAATGGAGTTCCACAGATTGACTGTGTGTTGATTTCTTTGTTTTTAAGACTGCTGCCTACTAATTTCCTTGGGTAATCCAGAGTTCTTGTATTATTGGAAGGGGTAAATAACACTTCCTTATTCACCTGCTCCACAGTCATTATTTTATAGACCTCATATCACACCACCCCTTCACTATCTTGTTCCAACTCCCAGTCTTTTTAACTTCCCAAATGGAATACCCCCTAATTATTTGATTACCTTTTTCCATACTTTTCCTCCTCATTTCTAATATATTTGAGATTAGAGCAACCACAAACAGCATCTTTCCTGGGCAAGGCTACTGAGTGAAATGCAGTTCAACAGGCTCGCTTGGGGCACATTTAGACATATGTTCAATCACATAAAACAAATTGAGCTCATAATCTGACAGCCCCCCATACAGAATTAAGTATAGGTTGAATCTCTCTAGTCCAGCACCCTCGGAACCTGACCAGTTCCAAACAAGAAAGTTTTCTGGACCACAGGAGGTCAATATTGTGTAGCAGCATTACCAACACATCCAGTGCTTACTGGGCTGTTAGAAGACATTTAGTTCTAATTTACCCCTAAACAGCACAGAGCACTGAGAGCTAGGACTCGTGGCTGTAAACAAAGTTTATGGGATAGCGGGAAACTTGGCTACAACCACAAAAAGTGGACATCCGGCTAACTAAAATCATTCCCGATAATGGAATTTTTGGACCAGAGAGTTCTGGACTAAAGAGGTTCAACCTGTACTATCTATATCCTCACTGACAGAGATTCCACAGCCACCCTGACAAAGTTTTTCCTAATGTACAACCAAAATTACCCCTGCTGTAATGTAAGCTGATTGCTTCTTGTTCTAGCATAAGAGGATAAGGAGAGCAATTCTTCTTCTGTGTAACAATCTTTTATGTTCCCCTCTCAGTTTTCCCTTCTCCAGACTAAAGAAACCCAATTTTTCCAGCCTTCCCTCACAGAATGTTTTCTAGACCTTTAAGCATTTTTGTTAATCTGCTCTGTACCTGGACCTTCTCTAAATTTGCCCACCTCTTTCCTGAAATATGGTGTCCAGAATTGAACACAGTCCTCTAGCTGAGGCTTAATCAGAACAGAGTAGAGAAGAATTATGTTGTAAGTAAGACACAAAAATTATCACAGAATATTTGTAACAGTATTGTGCAAAAAAACCACAATACAAAAAACCAAAAAAACAAACACGCATTGTTCACTCTCAGTTAACTCATGAGCCACTATGACCTCCCAGATCACTCTCTTCAGCACTCCTTATTATGCATCTTTTCCCATTTGTGCAACTGATTATGCCTTCCATAGTGGAGTGTTTTCCATCTGTCCCTATTCATTGTCATCCTATTTACATCAGACCCTCTCCCCAGTTTGCCCAAACCATTTTGAATTTTAAATCCTATCCTCCAAAACACTTGCAAAAAGCCCACCCTGCAAGCTTGGTATCATCAGCAAACTTTATAAATGCACTCTCTCTCTCTCTCTCTCTCTCTCTAAAAATCACTGATGAGAGAGAGAATGGCAATGTTGAACAGAATCGGACCCACAACTTATCCCTCCCCCATCATCTCCTGTCGGTGAGCCTGCCCACAAGGAAGGGGCAATTGCCCTGGGGCCTAGAAATTCATGGAGGCCCAGAGCTCTCAGAGGCCGCCAGAACCCCAGGCTTCTTTGAATTGCTGCTGAAGTGCGGCTCCACATGGCTCTGAAGGCTGAGGGGCGGTGTCCGCTAAGGTCTAGACAGCGCTAAGGGCTGACTGCTCTCAGCCCTGTTCCTTCCACCCCTTTTGAGGGCGCAGATTGTGTCCCCCACACACACCTTGCCCTGGGGCCCATGGTGGTTGTTGGTCTCGCTGCCTGCCGTACCCTACTGGTTATTCCCCTCAAGCCTGATGGTTAGCTGCTGCTAACTACTCTCTAGGAAAGAGCCAATTATCCATTCACCTAGGTTGTATTTCCCCAGTTTGTTCATGAGGTCACATAAGACAATATCAGTGTTCCTGAAATCCTATTTAAGATTTCTAGAAACCTTCTTTTGCCAGACGACATCACTTTGCAAAAAAGAACAAAAATTTATCTTCAAGGACAATGTGATAAGCCATTAGCTAGCAAGCCTGTGTCTTCCTTTTAACTGATCTCATATTAAGCAGAAACTAAGGGGAAATAAGATCAGTATTTCAGTTCACTCCGGTTTTAACTCCATGACGACCTATAGTGAACCTCTGTTGTTGTTTTAAATCAATGTTTCCCCTTGATGTCATTTACAGAATAAGATACAACATAAAACAGACAACAAAGTCAACATTTAAATAAACCATTCAAGCTTACTAAATGACAACACTCATCACTTCTTTACTTAGTACAGGTTTTAGTACCATAATAACAACAATAATAATAAATCTATACGTTCTGACCCCCCCCCCCCCCCCAGTTGAAGATGGTTCTTAAAAAAAATTAAAAATTTCCCCTCTGAAGATGTATGCATCATAATGGATTCAAGTAATCCTTACAATTACTTGCACATAAGTATGTGTACTCAACTTATAAGTTAACTGTTTCTGTCAGTTAAATATCAATTTTAAGTCTTGTCTCAGATTGTACAAGGAGGGAATGCTGATAAGTTAACAAGTTTCAGAGCACAGCAAGGCAGCAGAAACCCTTTATTTGTTCTGAATTTAAGTACCCTGCAACAGAGCGCATTTCCTGAGATGTCAACTCTAGTTCTAGCAATTTTGCTGTTTTAATATGTGTTTATAAAATTCACTTTACAGCAATAGTTTCCCCTTAAGTTATATTAAATTAGATGATGAACCACAAAACAGCCTCACCTCCAACTTTCGTGAGATAGTTTACTGAAGTGTCACATTCCAGCTTCTAGTACAACAACCTTTAAGACAGCAGCTAACTCTTTTTTTTTTTTAAATCAGGCTTGGCATCATAAACTCAAGGACAGATTACACACACACACACACACACACCTTTCAGAAGTATTTTTTTCTTAATCAAGTTTTGTGTTGCATTACGATCCTCTGCAAACTCTATAAAGCTGATAAATATATATTGCCATGACTCAGTGAAATTCTAACTGGTTTTGACATTCAGTTGCTAGCACTCAGGCCAAATACCCACAAAATACCCCAGAATTAAATAAAAACTCTCTTATGGAAAGGTATCTTGTCACAAGAGAGTGAAAGGAGTAATAAACAGAATGAATCAACAGCATACCAGCTTCCCTAACGCTGAATCATTCCCAAAGTCTGAAACTCCATAGTTCTTAAAACATCATCTGCATGTGTGGAGTATTTCCAGTACCACCATTGTGTTTTTAATTAAAAACATAACAAAAATGCACACCACCACTCTCCAGGGAGAGAAACAGTATGCTGTGCAACATAGTACAGTGCAGGAAGGTCTGATTGTATAAACCTAATTTATTACCCAATGCCCCAAAAGCACATTTATGTACATTTTGGTTTGTTCAAACCAGCGTTACTAATTGAGAGGAACAAGAAAAACCCACAATCACTCTAATTTAATAGGGGAGAAAAGGCAACCTTGAAGAGGTTTAAAGACACTAAGCATGTATGTGGCAATACCTACTAAAATACCAGCCTCTGGCTTTAAAAGGGAAAGAAGAAATGCCCCCAAAGGGCGGCACGTTATGGAAGTTAAATGGTGAGAAAGCACCTTTTGACGCGGGTGGGGGAAGCGCTGTGGGACATAAGCAGGTGGGGTCAAGATGGGGTCCTAGCCTACTATAAACTGTAGGCGCCTTTGGCAGGGGAGATGAGGAATGACTAACAAGATGGGGAGCATAAGGGAAGCATGGCCTTGCCGGCTACCGTGCAAGCAAGAGGCGGCGACAGATCGAGGGGGAAGGGGGGGATTGTGGGCAGCCTGGTCTAATGCTTCGGGGGCCCAGGGTTTGTTTCCCCAGCCGAGTGGCCCCGCGGAGCTGCTGCAAGTGCAGCTACCGCGCCTGGAGTTGGCGCTGCCAGAGCCCTTCAGCCGGGCAGAGGCCGGAGGAAGCGGGAGTCTCTCGGGGGCTGCAGGGCAAGTGGGGGCGGCCACAAACTTTGCCACGATCCCTGCCCCCAAGCCGCAATTTGGGGCCAAACTTTTCGCTTCCTTCCTGCGCCCGAGGCAAACAGCTGGGGAGGGCTGTCACCGGAAACAATCCCTCCCTGCCCAGCCAGCAGCAGCGCCCGCTCTGCGGCCACCCCGGCATTGTTCCCAGCCGCCTGCCTCCCTCCCCAGCTCGGCCGGGCTCAGCCCAGCGCCCGCCCCGCGCGCACACTCACCGCCGCCGCCGCCAGCCCGGCGCTCCTCCGGCCCGCAGGCGCCCGCCCGGGCTGCGTGTCCCT
This sequence comes from Rafetus swinhoei, assembly GCA_019425775.1. Lineage (NCBI taxonomy): Eukaryota > Metazoa > Chordata > Testudines > Trionychidae > Rafetus > Rafetus swinhoei. The sequence continues at coordinate 178,017,472 of CM033437.1, read as the reverse complement.
CTCCCGCCTGCGGAGCCGAACAGCGGCAGCAGCGCCCCGGCGAGGACTCCTCTAGGGCCGGGCTCCGGGGAGCATTCCTAGGGCAGGGGGCGGCGAGCTGGGGGGCAGCAGCGGGGACGGGGTGAGTCTCCCGTCTGGCTGCACCTCAAGCTGGGCAGCCGCCTTTGCCAGGCAGCGCGCACACACACACCCCGCTCGCTCGCTCGCTGCCTGCCCTCCGCCCCGGCTCGCTCTGCTGCAATGGCTGTGAGGCTGACTTTCATCCTCCCCTCCCTCTCCACCCAGCTGAGCGCAGCCCAGTCCCTCCCCTCTCCATGCCGCTCAGCTCCTCGGCCAAGTTTCTGCTTAACCCGTTCCTGGCCCCTCCCGCCTCAGCGACGGAGGTAACAGAGCAAGGGAAACTGCCCCCCCCTGCGCGGCGGGCTGCCTGCCTGCCTCTCAAGCTGGCTCTCTTGGCCTCAGGGAGACTTGTGGACGACTAGGTGGTAAATATCTCCCAGCATATCAGTCTGGCTTGAAATTGAACCCAGCCTGGGAGTGAGACTGGAAAGGGGCCGGGTACTGCCAAAGCGCCAGCACTCCAAAATCAGGAAGCCAGCACCCCCCAAAAACCTTCAGATTGGTTAAAACAAATGAGTTTTGGAGAATAATAAATGGGGGTTTCTTTCTCATTACCTTCTTGGTTTTGTGACTATGGGGTTCTCCAATCACATGGCTCCAGAAGCTGGGATTTAAGAAAAGAAAAACACATATGGGGACACTGTTCAGTTCACCAGAGTTGACAATAGTGATGAAAGGAAGGCAGGAGAGAAAACTGAGGCCTTTCTTTCCCAAGTCCTGCCTACTGAACCAGCGTTTGCACAGACAAAATTCATGTAATTGGTCTTAAATCTTTGCCTTTCTAATATTTGAGTGAAGTGCTAGTAACACAGGTAGCTAAGGTTGAACAGAACTTTGTGTTTAACTTACTCTGGGCTACCAACTAGTTTGTGAGGTATTGTCCAAACCTATGCAAAGAAGACATTGTTCGCCCACCTGCCCTGGAATTACATCTAATGTCTAATTTCTTTGGCTAAAAGGTATGTTAGTGCCATTCTGAGGGAAAAGGTGAATATATATATATATATATATGTGTGAAATACTGCTGCCATATTTGTTTATATATGCAAAATCACAACATGTCTGACCTTCGTTACATCCTATCTATTCAAATAGAGTGGTTGTGTGCAGAGTCTGTAAACATAACAAATGGGTTCATGCATACTTTTCTAAACACTTTAAGATTTTTATGTACACAGCAAAAAACAAGGCAATGCTTGCCTTTTCTAAAACAACACAGAATGCTTGTCTTTTTTAAAATAAAGTATTGAAAGAGGAAAGAAAATACATTCACAGCCACATACAAGCAAATAATCATCCAAAACACAGGCAAACGTTCCGGAGAGAAATCAGACCTAAAATACATGTTTAAAAAAACTAACAAATGAATATATTCAAACATCTTTTTTTAAATTAATAAACATATAACTACACAAATAGCATCTGGATTTCAGTTTAAAAAACAAGAGAGGTACACATGATTAAAGCCAAGTATTTTTAGTCTACAGACTAATGAATGAAAGAGGATGTTGAAATATTAAGCAAAATCTCTTGTACTTTGGAATGTAGGAATTGAGTACTAGCAGAACTAATCATGTATTACTTGACCCATTTTTAAGCCGATGAGAGATCTGGCAAACTTCATTGTCTTGTGTTTTTAACCACTTTAAAAAAAAACACACCAGGATTTCCTAAAGTATTGCATCTGCACATCAGAATCTTCCAAAAATTAGTTTCTTTATTATAAAGCATAAACCAATGCTATGGCTTGATTCTGCCTAACACTGAAAGAGAGTTGTGCCACTGATTTCCATGGAAGCGGGCCCTTTGATTTTAAAGAATATCTCTTTAATGTTTAATTTCTTTCTAAATTTTTTTATCTGAAAAATGTCTCAGTGCTAAGCTGTTGAAGTATCCAAGGGAAAGGGAATTTTCTCATTACTGCAGCAATTTACCAGCTATTTCAATCAAATATGTCTGTAGTAGATACCTTTTCATTCTTAACCTTAGGGAATGTCTTGCATAGAGAAGGAACCTACAAAATGAAGAACTGTGAACAAGCAATAGTAAGAATCCTTATCTGAAATAATCTGTAATAGGACTCTTAGCAAAATATAAAATGAACAGCTGTATATGGTGTAATCAGCGGATATTGTATTAAGCAATGTGGTCCTTTAAAGCCAGTTTATTTTCGGTATTTTAAATTGTATTTATACAGGGCTAGATTCTGACACCCTTACTCACAATCTGTTCTCTCTTGGCAGTTCAAGTGACACCGCTAAATAAGCTACTACTCCACATGAATAAAGGTGAATGAATCTAGCCCAAAACAAAAACATTTAAAAAAAATGGATCATTCTGCAAGACTTTATCAAGCTATATGAATATATTTATTGGTTCTTTGTGTAGCTAGTTTTGAACCAAAGCCAAATATGTGCTCACTTCCCCAACAAAAACAGTGTACATATGTGCATGTGTGATGCACGCACACAGTAGATTATCTGAGTACGTTTTTTTCATTACACAAGTGTAGGGTTGAGGACTACTTTTTCAGTTTTTGCTGTAGGGGCTTCCTCGTTGTCAAATCATCTACATGTCCAAGACTTTTTATAACAGAAAGCAGACTACTTTTGAATTGGTCTTGAAAGAAATATAAAATTTATAGAAGTTACTGTTGAATTGCTTCCCAGAATTACAAGCACTTACTGGAAAGTTGCTGGTACTGTACTTAACATTTGTGAAGTGTAAACTCCTATTTGCCAAAGCCAGTGAGCCATTTCTACTTACATATTACATTCCTCACCAAAAATTTCAAAACAGATCAAAAGCAAATATGCCTCTGTATTATTAACCGCTTCAAAATAAAAATGTAATTGCATTTTTTTACATTCTTGAAGTACAAATTTGATCTATTTAGCTGTGGAAAACAGTTTAAATATTATTGACTTACACATAACTTTATTTGATCACCTTTATGCTGAGGAAAATTATTTTCTAAATGATTAACAAATCTAAAATACATTCCAGCTAGAAAAAATGGATTGTCTGATGCTGAAATAAAATACATAAATGGGTAACCCCTTTTTCTTGCATGGAACATATATTTGTAAGAGCATCTCGCAGAACTTCCAAACTTCCATGATTTCAATTGGAGCTGGCTCAGGCTAATCTAGATTTAAACAATGAAAAGTGCTCTATGAACAGTAAAAATGAACTATGGTTATATTTATTCTCCTCTTAGGCTTTCTTCTGAAAACAACAACTACCTTTCTCCATTAGAACAATGAAGTTCTTGGCTTTTGACAACCAACCATAATGTGACAAATTTAAACCATGCTTGTAACATGCCAGAAAAGTTAGATGGCTTCATAGAAATAAATTGCACAAAAATCTTATTCAAAAATAGTTTATTAAGTTTGTGGACAGATGATTAAATTCCATCTTTGATTCAATTTAGTTCAATTCATACAATATGTCTGATTATCCACTTTTGGGAAGTCCCTTCATACAGTCAGACAAGTAGTGTGACCCTTACACTGGTAAAAAAAAAAATCACACTGACATTTGTTGCATCACTGACTTAATGAGAGTTTTGCCTAAATAATAACAACAGTTGACTCTGAGCTAGTGCTCTTCATTCGCATACCTCAAATAAGAAGAGCCGTATCTGTCTTCTTATCAATAGATAATATTGAGAATTAGCTGAAATCTATGGAAGTTGCACTGATATAACTGGAGGCAGAATTAGTTCAGAGTGATCACTTCTGTGTGGACAACACCACTGTTTATACACTACCTTGTGGGTGTGAATAGTAAGTCTGTAATCACTGAGTAAAAATTAAATGGAATCTTTATATACAGGTATTTGCAAAGGGGAGTAACCAAACCTATATATCAATAAAAATATCAAAAGTTAATGCTTGTGGAAAATGAACATATTTACATCCAAAATTATAAAACTTTGTGTATTTACAGAGGTTCTGTGAATTCTTTTAACATTCATATTGATGTTGCTTTTGAAATCAAATATTTTTTACATATATTGTCAAGAAAAGTCATTTCACAAGAGGTAACCTCAATGCCTCAAGTTCCTCTCTATATTTATGTTCTTTTTTTGTTTTCACATTCTTCTGTGTTCCTGTAATTTTTCAGATGGATGGACTACTCTAAAATATTTCTCACTGTTTCATTATCAGAAACCTCTAGATGATTAAAACATAGATTTCATATCATGACTCTTTGATCTAAGCATAAGACTCTTTGATCCAAGGACCAGTTGTTATAGCCTTTTCAGTTGCAGAAACGTGAAGCCCGTTGTACCCTATAAACTCTTATGGAAACATCATATGCTTGCAGTATGTAGTTGGTTTTCTCCATGCTTCCAGTGTACTGTATTTGTTTTGAGACACACACTAGGCAAGGTTCCCTCTAAGCTGGGCAGCAGCACAGCCCCTCAGCTGTCTGGCTAGGGAAGGGGCTATGCTGCCACGCAGCTTACAGGGAACCTTGATGCTAGGGCTTGTTTGCATTTACTTGCATGTTTGCACACACGCATGCATGTGTGTGCATGCCTACATCCTAAGTAGCAACTACCATTTAATCCTTATGTTTTGTGTCAGAGTATAACAAATAATACTTTGTACACCAATTTCACCTTTCATGTAAGAATCACAAAAAGCTGTACAAACATTATTTGATTAGGCTTAAATAACTATCAGTTTTAACATATCTGGGTAGCAAATACCTGATTTCGGTCTTACTCATGGGAATACATTTAGGACTTCTAAAACTACTGCAGTTTGATGGCAGTCCCTGAAAAAACCCTGAAAAATGTTGTACTCCTAACTATGTTCTAATACACTGACAAATCAACATTATTGACAGCATGAACTCACATCTAGAAGCAAAATAGTCTGGCATTATTACTTCCAGGGATGACATCAGAAAATGCCAGTATAGCAGACATAAGTGAAAAACCCCATGGTATCAATGGGTTAATGGTATTGCTACACGTGGAGATGTCTCAGTTTTTTATGGTTACATCCATAACATCTTTAGTCTATGTATATTTGTTGGACTTTGCCCTTACCTTGGTCTATCCAGGCAAAGACGTCACTTACATCCGTGAGAAAAAACTGAGTAACAGTCAAAGGATTTGGCCCTCTGTCAGACTAAACAGCCAATGGTTATCAGAGTACCACACCATTGTGTTAGAGTATCAGGTTGCTGGCTGGCTATCATCTGATCTGCATAACCCTTTTTGTATTGGTTCTTAAGATGAGACGAACCATGTTGTTGAAACAGTATGTTCTAAAATAAAATGAACACTATGTACAAATTATACATATTGAAAACTGGCAGCCAGTGCCCAACAATAAAAAGAAAAAAAGTTTGAGACATTAGCATTAGGAAGTAACTGAAAGGACAAGTCAAGTGTTGCTCCCTATGTTCAGCTTTGAAAGTAAACGAAGCAGTAAATAAATGTTTCATAACATATACCTATAATTCCGTATTCATATTAAGAAAGTACATGAATATAAATGTTCCTAATTTAACTACTCTGATTCAGGAAATGAGGACATTATTTTACTGTTTACTCAACTGTGCTGCATATCCTATATAGTATATTTTATGTTATGTCTTTAACTACACATACACTTGTATATGACAGTTCACCTTTAAAATAATAACAGAAATAGAAAATCTATTTCTGCATTGCACAGTTATAAAATATAACAACGTGCAATGTTATTACTATGGACAATCATTTTTCTTTTACTAATTTTTGAGCACTTATATTCTTAAACTTAAGATTACGATAACTGAAGCTTTGGTGTTTCAATATTCCAGTTTGTTTTTTCTTAAAAAAAGATTTGAGAATTAAATGTGAAGCTCCAACAATACCGGAGAAAAAGTAAGTAGGGTCTGTTCATGCGTGAGCAGAACACTCCCAACTTAACTGAATAACGGATAATTACTCTGTTTCTGAGGTGCACCTCTAGCACCTCAGAAAACTGGACCATAATAATCAATAAAATACCTCTGTCTTTAGGACCAGGCCTTGTGATCTAAGAAAAAACCTAGTAAATGGCAGTAAAGTAAAAACTCCTCTTTTCTATGTCCCTGAAGGATCTTGTGGGAGTTAAAACCTCAGAGCTACTGCAAAAGGTCCTCTGGAGTGCTGAAGCTAAGACTTGTAAAGGGGTTTCCTGTATAATGATGAATGGGGATGAATACACATAATTTTGTTTTTAAAAGCCCACAATTAACAGCTTGAAAAATTCAGGAAAACAGACTAGAAGAGAAGAGAAGAGAAGAGAAGATGCAGTATTACCTGATGTCAAGGCTGTTCCCCACTCAGGCACTTTGAGTGTAGAAGTTGGGGGCCCACAAAACACATTTAAAATACCTTGCCTTTATAGGCATCTCCTTAAAAACTCCCCAAAGTCACAGATTCCCTGACTGTGGGTGGTATGCTGCCACCACCCAAGTGAAAAAAACCAAAACCTTTCAGAAAAGTCACTTGGGAACTTCTTCCAGAGGCATACCCCAAGCTCTTATACCATAAGAGAGCTTAAAAAAAAAAACTAAACAAACTGTAATTTCTGATAGCTGTCTTCCCAGTTTTAGGCATGCATACACAGACCTCCTACAACCTTCCAGGACACAGGAATCAGATCATAGTCTTTAAAAAGGGTGATTTTATTAACAAAACAAAAATAAATACTTGGTTACTAGTTGTGATAGAACAACTGAGGAAAAACAGATTAAAGCACAGAGAATTGCTTCCCTGGGATTCAGCTTTAGTTACAGTATGACGGGGGAAGGGGGACATATGGACTCAGCACAGAAGAATTTAACTAAACTATAAAACAAAGACAATAACTTTATCATGTCTAATTAAACATTCCCTATCACTTACATATCTGTATCTTCAGGGTCCAGTCCATTTCTAGGCATGGGTTTTCCTTTTTCATGGCATGAATATTCCTGCCTGGTTAAATTAATCTTTTCCCCAAGCTCCTGATTTGAACTCCCACAAAAGAACTACAGCAAGCAGATTCCATTCAAATCTCAATTTTCAATTCAAATCTCAACAATTTCTTCCCACTGATTCTCCTGGTTCCCTGCAACACTTCCTGGATACTTTGGGTTTAACCCTTTACTTACTGAATGTTGGGATGTTAAGAAAAGGGCAGCACCCCTCCCAGCCATCATACCTTAATATTGTTGGCACCTCTCAAAGCCTACATGCACTGATTGCACAGAGCACCTCTGAAAATCTGGACACTTCATCTGGGTACCTAGATGAGTGCTGAGCTCTTTTGAAATCTAGACCCAATTGTGCATGAGGAATACTTTAGAAAATTTGGCCCTATATACATAAAACTAATGATTTTGGCTTCCTTCAATTGTTGGGCACTCAACATTTTGAAAATCAGAAATACAGAACATTTTAAGTTGCCTTAACTTGAATTCCAAAAAAACGGAAGCATCTGGTATTCCTGACAACATAGGCCATAATTTTATTTTGTTATAATCACATTCATTGTATAGATAGCAAATCCAACTGAATATCCCTCAATGGTTTATTAACATGCAAATTTCCAAGTCAGATTAGGAGAAGATGGCCTTAAGTGTTAGATACATGACAAATCAAACTTTGATGTTGTTAATCATAAGACTGAGATTTTGTATGTCACAAAGCTGGCAGGGCTAGGATAGCAGTTTGACTCACCATAAACCAGATGGCAACAGTTATGTTCACACAGGGTGAGTCCCTCTGCCAGGAGTGGGGATATTTCTCTTGCTTTTTTTGTACTCTTTATCTTATCAAATAACTGCTTTCACAAGATTACTCTTGCTTTAAAAACCCTTTAGGAAGCATATGACATTCCAAATATAAACTTCAGCTGTTGCAGTCTGTGTCTAGAATTTCTAAATTTAATTTTGCAAAGGTTGCTGCGTTTTCCTATCCGATGTGTAATAAAATAAAACAAAACACACTAGAGAACATTTAGTAGACGGTCCCTAAGGTTTTTGGATTCCCAGCACCAGTCTGTCCTGTCAAATTTCTTCAAATAACTTACTCCTAAATAAACACATTGCTTCCCAAATGGCATTCACTGCACAGAAGCCTTGGTGGTAAGGTGAGCATTTTTTAGGGGTAGAGTTGATCTGAAATCAGTAATTCCATGGCATAAAGGATTTTGAGATTTTGAAATTTGATTTTAATCCAGTATGGATAATAGCTCCTTTGATAGGATGGCAAGGACTGGATCATTCTTCCCAAAGGGTATGTCTACACTACAGTGCTATTTCAAATTAATTTAAATAGTTAATTCGAATTAAGCTAATTCGAAATAATGCATCTATACACAAAAACTATTTCGAAATTGCGTTTTGCTATTTCGAAATAGCACGCCCACACTGAGTGGACTCCTGAACCGGTTAAGGCTGGCCGGAACAAGCGGCAGGGCATCAGGTTAGGACTTAGTGTGTGGGGCTGCTGCCTGAGGCTAACTGAGCCTGTGGGACCCTACTCCCACCCCGACAGACAGTTCTCAGGGTTCCCCGCTTGCTTGTCTACCTCGATGAGGGACAGCAAAGCAGTCCTGTCTTGGAGTCCCCTGAGTGCCCACACTCGGGACATCACAGCACTCAGCCACATGGAGCCAGAGCTGCCCCTGGGCACACCGGTGAGTCTCGTGGGGTCGTTGCCATCAGCCCGGCTGCACTTGCTGCAGGCTGCCATCCGGGGGGTCCATTGGGGGGCTGTCAGGATCCAGGAGGCACTGAGGGAGAGCGTCCACCCCGAGGAGCCCGAGGAGCCTCCCCGATCCTCCCCACCGGGGGCTCGTGCCCCATTCCTCCCTCACATACTTCCACTTACCCCTCCCTAGCCCCCCTTCCTGATGTCAAATAAAAGACACGTTTGTTCAAAAATAGAAACTGGGTTTATTGAACAAAACTGGGGAATGAACCTCTGGGGAGACTGGGAAAAGGAGGTGGGAGAGGGGAAGAGAGAGGGTGGGAGAAGGGTGGGGGAAACCTGGGAGGAGGGAGCTGGAAGGGGGAAGCAAGAGGAAGAAGGGGCACAGGAAGCTCAGGGCTCAGGGTTGGGGGTCTTGCCGGACCAACTTGACTTTCATGCTAACCTGCTCCTGGGTTCACATGTGGCCTTTGGTGGCCAGGCTGGCAGCTATCCTGCCATAGACGGACGCGTTCCTCCATCTAGTGCGGAGATCATGGACATTGGGGGCATCCCCCCCAAACCTGAAGAAGGTCCATGATCTCCACCCTGGACCAGGAAGGCGCCCGCCTTCTCCAGCCCCTGTCAGGCTCCTGGGAGCTTGCAGACTGCTCCTGGGGAGCAGAGGAGGGCTGGCTGCCAGTGCCTTGCTGGCTCATGTTTTGAGGCCACTGGGTCAGGGGCCCTGGTGGCCATTGCTGGCTCTGGGCTGGCAGGCTTGGAGCTGGCACAGGCACTGTGGCCAGGGTCTACCCCTTTAAAGGCTCCAGGGCTGGGGGAGAGGAGAGTAAGTTTTCCTGGTTGTGCCCAGAGTGGCCACCAGGGCTCCTGGGAAGGGCTGGGGCCCCCTATTTCGAATTAAGTGTCTACACAGCACTTAATTCGAAATAGATATTTCGAATTTGGTGTTATTCCTCTTAGAATGAGGTTTACCAAATTCGAAATAAGGGCTCCACTATTTCGAATTTATTTTGAAATAGTGGTTTGCCTGTGTAGATGCTATTAAAGTTAATTCGAAATAACGGCTGTTATTTCAAATTAACTTTGTAGTGTTGACATACCCAAAGTTCCTAAACAATGCCTGCCTACATAAAGGCAGTTGTGCTTTTCTTCTATTTCTTTGGCTGGTGGCTCTGCCTAGTTACCAAAGAAATATAAGAGTTTAGAACTGAATGATATATTTGCAACAAATAATTATTCATTTTTATTTGTGATTTATCTATAACAGACTAACCCTTGTGTGTTCATTATTCAGCATTATTTAACAAATGATTTGTGAGCTGATTGACTTCACCACACTTCGTTTCAGTCCCTAAATGAACACATTTCAGCCCAGGAATGCCTGAACTCTTCGCCCAACTGTTTGTTCACTTATTTGCCATTTGTAATTAATTAATCATTCTGTTTGATTATTTAACACACATGGTATTATTTCTTCTCCCTGACTAGATGATTCCAAGACCAGCAAAAAACTTAAACATCACCACAGGCATATTTTTGGTGCAAAAAAAATATCTGCAGGAGTATTCCCAGCACTTGTTTCCATAAACACAAAGTTACTCATATGAATGTTTGAGGAAAGCTGAGAAATGAGGTCATAAATACCACTGAAGCAAATGCAGTTTTTATTGCAACAAATAGTTCAGAAAACCATTCATAAAAATATCTCCTCAGTTGTTAACAGGTTTCCTTCATTTATTATAGAAAAAAGACAAGGTAAAATTATAATTTCATGCAAATTACATTGGACTGTTCTCTTTCCCCAGAAGCAGAGGCACCAGCATGATTCAAGGAGTGAATTTTTCTTACACTCACATGACTAAAAGACTGTACAAATTACTATCTGAAATAACAAATGTTTGTTATCTATAATTTACACTTTTTTTGTTTCTATTCTCAGCCTCACTCACATTAAAAATTCTCCTGTATTCCATAAGGGCCAGATTTTGCTCCACTCAGATGCAAAGTATGGGAAGAATTATGCATTGGATCCTACAATAAAGTTCTTTCTACATGGCACATTCCTCTTTTTCTCATCAATTGAAAACAACAACAACAAAATCAAAGCTTTTGACTTTCTACTAAATCCATTCCTGGTTGAAAAATGGGGGGGGGGGAGTGGATTTTTTTCAAGAAAATGTTTTGTGACTTTTTTTGTCAAACTCTAATTGCAAAAAAAAAACCCACAACCAATCTATGCCATTTATTGTAGTTGGCCTGGGACATTTCTGTTAATGTGATACTCTAAACACAAGCTGTTGCATGGTATGCATGCCCCATCCGCCTTTGGGGCATGATGTGATTGTGATACAATGACAGTCTTTAGGCTGACTGCTGACTGCCCAGAGGTCAGAGGCAATATGGTGATTCATGGGATCAGGGCACAGTGGCTCAATGGCCAGAGTCAATATAGTGGCCCTTGCATTCAGGCAACATGGCCCAGAGGCTAGGATCAATATTACAGCCCTCAGACATGGGGCAGTACAGCCCAGCACCCAGAGTCACTATTACAGAGCCCTCAGTGTGGGAGAGCACAGCCCAGCAGCCCAAGCTAGTATTAAAGCCTTCAGACACAGGGCAGTGCAGCATAATGGTCAGTAGCTGGGGGCTACCACCCCGCGGTAGTAGCCCAGGTGTGGAGCCCAGGCCCACCTGACTCCACCAGGCCCCTACCCAGGGCCCAGTAGTGGTGGAATGAGCAATCCCACTGAAACACGCTGACCTCACTTGGGTGGGAGATACATTTGCTCACCCTCTCTGGGTCACTTCCTACCATGCTTCCAGAAGCTACAGTACACAGGGCATTGGCGGTCTCCAGATTCCATTGACCGTATACCTCCAAAATGACAGATCTCTGGCTCCTGCAGGCAAAGGCTATAATGGGTCTTCAGCTGCAACCTCTGCCAAAGGCCCTACAATGAGCTGGGCTGCTCCCTTTTATACTGAGGCAGCAGTTGAAGCATTCCCAGCATGGGCTGAGAGGTGGAAATTTTGATGCCCATAGTTAGGGGTTAACCTTCTCCTGTCCAGTATATAGTATGCACACTCTGTCGTACTCCCACTTTTGTTCTTGGGCAGAAACTATCCTATAATTTTACAATAGGTATAAGAGAGGAACACTGCCAAAGAGATATGTTTTTTAGTGGTCAGAAAATAATATTGTCTATGGATTCAACTTCAAATCTATTAAAAACTTGACACATTTCGTTTGGGTTGGGACTCATTTTTTTTCTCTTTGCTTTCCTTCTCTGCCCTCACAGTACATTTCAGATTTGCCCCTTGATTGAGATCAGAATTTCAGAGGTGGAGGAGCAATGGTAAAATAAGAGTAATATCTCTGAGTTAGTGTCATAACGAGTAGTAGATGAAACAGGCACATTTTATTTATAATTAAACAAGAAAAGAGAGATGACACTAAGTGAACAATTTTACAGTAAAACTCCAATTGTCTGGCATCCAGTGGTCCGGGCACTCCTGATAGTCCGGCACCAACTGGAACCCGGAAGTGCTCCAGCCAGCCGGACAATTGGAGCTCCTGTGAGGCCCACGCGTGCTCACGGGCCGGAAAAGGGAAGGGGAGGAGAAGGGAAGGGGATTATACCCCTGTGACGGGTCTGCCAGAACCCGCACTGAGTCCGGCCGGGGGGGGGGTTGGCGGGGAAAGGCGCGGCAAGGGGCAAACCCTCCACCATTTTGCAGGGAGGCAGGGGAAGCCCCACGCAGCCACCTGCTACAGGCCAGCTGGGGCTGCAAGTGGCGGCGGAGGAGAGGGGGCGAGGCGAGGAGCGGCGCTATGGGAACCAACCCGGCAGCACCCCAGCTGCTCTGCCCCACCGCTTCCCCAAGTCCGCCGCCGCTTCTTGCAGCCCCAGCTGGCCTGTCGCCAGCGGCTGCGCGGGGCTTCCCCTGCCTCCTTCCAAAACGGTGGAGGGTTCGCCCCTCGCCGCGCCGTTCCCCGCCAACCTCCCCTCCCCCCGCCAGTCACAGTGCGGGTCCCGGCAGACCCATCACAGCCCCCCGCTGGAGTACCTCCTGATACTGCAGCATATCCGATAATCCGGCACCCCCCTGGGTCCCAAAGGTGCGGGATTATCAGAAGTCTACTGTAGTTTGCATGGGCCTAATCCCATATTACTGCAGCCATTGATTATAATGGGTGCAGGATCAAATCCCATATGCTATTTGTTGTTTAAAATTTGCAATAGAACATAAAATTTGCAATAAAATATAAATGAAATAATCTATTCCTAAAGGCAATTCTCATTCTCTATCCATTTTCATTTTGCTAGATCTCCATGTTCTTCTTAAATGCCTGAGGGACTGTTTGGCACAGTCCTAAATTGTCTTGAATCATTTATCCAATAGTTACCTACAGTAGATTTCCAAAGGAAATTTGTGTCCTTTTGCTAGTGCACTTATTTCTTTTGCTTCACAAGGTTCCGCTTTGGCCCTGTTCTTATACAGCATTTGTAAAGTGCTATTGCACAGGAATATTCATAGGCATGATATTGGTTTTCATTTGAGTGCCAGATCTATGTGTCGACTAAACCTGCAATTTCAAACTACTCTATTATATTGACAAGTTGGTGATAAGAGCCTAGATGAGCATCAAATTTCTCTAGTTAAAAATCAAACAATACAGAATTTATAACTGACATGAATATTTAACCCATCTGTGAAATTCAACTCTGTGGCAAAGGCCCCTCTTACCCAGGCCACTGCTTGGGCCAACCCCATCCCCATCCCCATCCCAGGGGTGGGGGTTCACTACAGATCTCTGTGGTACAGAGCCCAAACACTCCTTCTGAGATTCCCTCCTCTTACTGTTTCTGCTCTAAAGCTAATGCTGCTTTCACTCTCACCTTCCACCTGTGGAGGCTTTTAAAGGCCTCCAGCAAGCCAGCAGTGGAGTCAGCTGGCCCCACTCTGCCTGAGCTAGCTCCCTATCAGCTGCTTCTAATTGTCCTGCCCCCCTCTGCTTCTATTTAGCAGGTCTTTTAAGCTTTTGGGCCTGCCTTTCTCCCACTCTGCAACAGCCTTCTGGCCTGATCCTGCCATACCTTATTTTGGTTTTTGATTGTAAGCTCTCCTTTTAGTATTGCATTGAGAAGATTAAGGTACTATTTGAAATAAATGGTTTTTTGCTTTATGTATTGCTCATTCATGCTTTCATATTCTGTAGACTAAACTACTGTAATGCTTGCCTTTCTGCTCTGCCATTGAGATGGTTTATCATTTCATCTTGTACACCCAGTACTGCTTCCAGGGCAGTATATTGTGGAGAGGAACAAATACATTACACATTTCGGCAGTGACGCTCTGATTATGTGTTAACTATGGGATCTATGTTAGCTATAATTGCTGTTGACCTACAAAAATCTTTCACGAGTAGGGCCCCAGGTGTATCTTGAATTTTATATTAAGATATACTCATTAGGGGCCAGATTTTGTCACCACTGAAATCAATAAGAGCTTTACTACTAACTTCAATGAAAACAAGCTAAGGCCCTATGTGACTATTGTTCCTAGTTCTTAAAGCTAGAATATGAATAGTGGGAAGCCTTTCAGTTCTTATGCCCTGTGACTAAAGAATAAGTTCTTGCTATTTATTTGATAAATTAGTTGTTTATTTTACACATTTTTCTCAGTTGCAGTCTATATTTTGTGTACACTTTTCACACATTGACCTTCATGATGCACTATAAGGTGTATCTCATTTGGGTTAGCTGTTGAAGTAAGTGGGGTTAGATATGGATGTGGGAGTGGAGCTGCGTGTTTTGTCAGGATTTGGGTTCTGTTGGCTATGAGTAAGCAGCTGTTTAATTTTATTTTGATTTGTGGTAGGGCACCTAGTGCCTTGGGTAAACATGCCTTTCTGTTGTAAAATTTAAATGGTCATTTTCACCAATGCCTTAATTCCTCTTTTCTATCACATTACCTTTTGGATAGCCCTACTGAAATCAGTGGGAACTCTTGCCAAGAAAGGTACTATTCATGGTGAGTAAGGATTTCAGAATCTGGGTCAAAGTGATTTGACACCATATGGAGTGAAAAAAGCTACCATATGTGGCAGAGTTATTAGTCCATTTTGCTGTGCCTACCAGACAGGACATGTCACCTTTGGTTGATTACTGACATTTGTAATATATTGGTAAAAAGTATGTTAAGTTATAGTTGCATGGAGTTGAGGAGTACTCCAGCCTTAGCACTCATTTCCCTTGATTTTGTTAGTTTAAACTATATATGTAATATTTTTTTTTTCAATTAAAGTAGGCCAAATTTAAGTTAGGGCGGATGACTGCAAAGCTCACTTCCTGAGGCTGATGGAAGAAGCCACAGAAAAGGTCCAGAGGGTCCACCACACAGTTAAACGTGTCTCCTAAGTGGAGTAGATGGATGAAAACACATTACAGCTGTACTCTGCTTACAATTGTGACTCTGTTTTGTATTGATCCATTTCAAGGTTCTGGTCTTCATCTTCAAAAGCTTTAAAGGCGTAGGCCCTACTTACCTAAAAGTTTGTCTCTCTCTCTGTAAAAACTCCAGTACTATTGCAATCAACAGATGTAATACAACTGACAGTATGCAGGCTCTTGTGAAGAGGTACCCTGCTTAGCAATAGGTAATCAAGATGAATTCCTGTCTCCTCTCATTCAGAACACTGTGCAAGACTCCTCTGTTTTCAGAATCTGTTTGCAGTAGACCTTTCTTTGAGCAATGGCACTTCTCAAATCCACCTGCTCTTAAATAGCTGAAGAAAAAGACAAACTATGAAATGACAACCCATTGGGGTTGAATTTTAGAATATAGTCCTACAGGGGGGTTATAACAGGATGTTTACCCCGCATCAACCTCAAAGGGGTTAATCTGGAAAGGAATATGTAGGGCTATGATACAGTCAAATCTGGCAGCAGAAAGGGGCTGTAGCCTGAGGCCTGGTTGTCACTTGAAATGAAAGCTTTCTAGCCTTATCTGGGAAAGGCAGAAACTAGGGGGAAGCCATGTGGCTCTAGCCCTGAGAGAAGAGTGTACCCAGAGGATGGTGGAGAAAATGCCTGAAAGAGGCAAAGTAGGAGCAGCCCAGGAAAAGAGTAGCAAAGTTTGGGACAGTGCAGAACTTAGCTGCTGGATGTATCCAGCCAATTTCTGGACTGAAAAGAACAACTTTTCACAGCAATATTAAAATCGCTGATATGTAGAATCTTTTCTTACTGCGGTATGGAGGGTGAGAATGAGTCTCATTGTATTAAGCAAAAGGATTAAGCAGTGAGTATCACTTACATTTTTATAAGTGATTAAAATAATTATGCATATTAAGATTCATTCTGGTCCATGTTCAGTATGAACATGGATAGTCAATTGATTTCTGAATAGTAACCCAGTTCTTAGGAAGTTGACCAAATCTTTGAGTATCTTTGATAATCAAAGATTTTGGCTGAGATCTGAGAACAGAAGGAAATATGGATCCATTTACAACATTCTTATTTTTGAAGTCTGAAGTTAAAAGTACTGACACTATTTGCTTGTGCAAGGAAAAGAATGAAGGCTAAGACCATGACTCAAAATAACAGAAATGACAAATGTTTTGTGTGAAATATATTTCCCCAGTAAGGGTGCGTCTACACTGAACTGTTATTTCGAGATAACTAGCGTTATTTCAAAATAACAATGCGACCATCTACACAGCCATTCTGTTATTTCAAAATAATGTTGAAATAATGGATGGCTTATTCCGAAATCTGTAAACCTCATTCTACGAGGAATAACGCCTATTCTGAAATAGCTATTTTGAAATAAGGTGTGAGTAGAAGCTCCACTGCTGCTATTTCAAAATAGCTCCTCACCAGGGCCATTCTAAGTTATTCCTTCCTGGGGCTTTAAATTGAGAGAGTCCAAGGCAGGCTTCCCTAATATAGACGTGCTAATGGTGAGGCTTCCCTGCAGTGTAGACATGCTATTTTGAAATAAGCTATTTCTGATTCATGATTCTGCAATAGCTTATTTCGAAATAAGTGTGCAGTGTAGACATACCCTAAGAGAAAATCAATTAAAATAGCCATTATTTGTAGGTTAATTATAGTAGGGAAATAAACATCTGTATTCTTTGTTTTTAACCACTTAAGTGAGAATAACGTTTGTTTGTTTTTTCCTCAGGAATTTCAGAGAAACGGTTTCATCCTAGTGGTAGAAAATGTATACATTATCTAGTTGCAACAAATTTTCCAGACTCAACCCAAGTGTATTACATCTGACCTGTCCTCCATGCAAGCTTTTCATGAATGTTTCTCTGTCAATCAAGATCATGCTATTCTATATTTTTTATAAGTAGAACTCAGTTGCACTTATCTAGTTTGGAAAGACGTCAAGAAGTTTTATCTTCAGAGTCAGTTGCCAGTTCTGTTTAGTGAACCAGGCATCAGGGACTTTGATGCCATCAATACACTTCAGTCAGAACCCCTTTCTTATTCCAACGGCTGGACAGCCAGAGATGCATTTTTAGAATAGTTCTCAGGGAGTAGTTAGTGGCAATTTTCTCCCTTGAGACAGTCCACTGGCAACAAATTTTGCTGCTGCCATGGCATGAAAATAACTAAGGTACTGCATAAGGGTCTGATAATGTCAGTAAAGTCTGTAGAGATCCTGCTATTAAGTTGACAGGAATATTCAAGAAGAAAGGTCTTCATAATCAAGATTTATATCTATACTCATAAATGTACAGAACTATTGTGGGGAGGTCATTAATTTTGGGGAGGTCATTAATTTTATGTAAAGGATTTTGAGATGTGGCTTTTACTCTAAATGGAATTAAACTTGAAATTTTCAAAAATCTCCAGGATGAAAATTAATTCAGAATTTTCCATTACAGATCATTCAAATTATTTTTCAGTTCTGACTTCATTAATATTATATAAAATAGAAAATTAAAATTTTTTTAAATAACTTAGATCAAAATGAAACATTGAAGTGCTTTATTCTGAAAATATTGGCACAAAATGCTTAGAGGCTGCTAAATTCTCATGTTTTTCTCTAAAATAAAATTTAAAAATTAAAGAAATTTTCTTTTAGCAGAGCTGTATTTTCAAATGAAAAACAGTTCTGTAAACATTTTTCTAGCCACTTCTATAAATTTCACAGTTGCCAGTGAAAATACTGATTTTCTACAGTTGTTCTATAACCATGATGATTGTTATCCCTGTGTCTGCCTGACCCAAAGTCAAAGGGAATCTTTCCATTTGCTTCAATTGTTTTGCATCAGGCCCACAGTTGTTTATGCATTAATATATTGTGATCAGCCTCACAAACAGCAAGTGCAGTATTTCCATAAAGAAATACCAAAATGGGTTGTTTTTGTAATGTTGATTCATTTTTTCCCAGGATATTATCATACTTGGCAATACTGGGTTTAATTCCACTTAAAATGATGAAATTGAATAGTCAGCATTTTTAATGAGTAGAATCTATGCAGTTCAACAGAGGTTCTGTTAAATCTAGTCAGAAATTAGGCTGTAAATGAATAGATCTACATTCTGTAAAAAGTTATTTTTATAAATTAGGAACTTCAGCAGATTCTGAATTTAATGAACTGTAAAATTCAACTGCATTGTAAGCCGCAGTTAAAAAATATACACAGTGAAATAGCAGGTATGCTATATTAGAACTTTTAGTGGTAGTATTTTACATTAAAGGGGATTACCCTTTAACAAATCAGTGAATTGTGTGACTTAGTTTTAATGTATATACATATTTGTGGCCAAAAGCAACTGGATTCAATGGGTTTAATCTTTTGTATAGTAAAACTTCTGGCTGGTGTAAGATTCAGGGTATGTGTCTAGACTGCAGAGTTTTTCCGGGATACCAGAGGTATCTCGGAAAAGCTCTGCTGCATCCAAGGAACGCATCTGCTTCTCCAAAAAAATTCAGAAAAGCAGCCGCGTTTTTTCGGCATCCCTACGAGGAAGAAAGGATGTTCTGAAAGAGGCTTTTTTCCCCAATATTTGGCCCAGGCCAAAAGTTGGAAAAGCCTCTTCCGGGGAAAAAAAGCTGAAAAAGATATGCAAATTGCGGTTCTCAATTTGCATATCTTTTTTCCAACTTTTCTTTGTAGTCTACCAGCCATAGAGTTATGATAATGCCTTCAAAGTTTACATGTGTTCTTTACTGCCCAGTGGAAGAAAGAAGGTGGTTGAATTTACCACCTTGGAGCGATTAATTAGCTCCTACATCCAGATCCCTCAGATGGACCAATATTGAGCTGAGTGGAACAGACAGGAATTGAGCGGGCCAGGAAAGGAAATGCACACCATCCCTCCTACCAGTCCTTAGCAGTTTGTCTAAAGGAAAAAAGGGAATAGAACCACTAGACCAAATACTTTTCCATTATGAGGAACAAAAATTAGTGGTCTGATATGAGAGAGGTATTAATATGGTTCAGTGAGAGCTACACTGACAGGAAGCTGGAGAAGAGGTCTTAGGGAATGTCTATGCAGCAGGGCTAAATCTGAAATAAACTAAGCAACTTGAGCTATGTGGATTGTGTAGCTTAAGTCGAAATAGCTTATTTTGGCTCATGGCGCTGTCTACACAACAGGAAGTCCAAGAAAGAACACTCTTCCTCTAACTTCCCTTAATCCTTGTAAAATGAGGGTTATAGGAGTCGGAGTAAGAGCTCCTCCAGCTCAACATTATTTCAACATTATGTCAAAATAACTGTTTTTGTGTAGATGTGGACTATGTTATTTTAAAGTAACATTAGTTGTTCTGAAATAACACTACTGTGTAGATGTACCCAGAGGCTATGTCTACACTCGTGGCTTCTTGTGCCAGAAATACGCAAATGAGGCTAAGCGTGGAATATCACCAAGCCTCATTTGCATACCTAATGAGCCACCATTTTTGCAGAAGAGGCTCTTGTGACAGAAGGAGATGGCTACACTGCCCCTTCTTGCACAAGAAAAACCCTCCTGCGCAATGCCTTTATGCCAATTATTTTCAGGAATAAAGGCATTGCGCAAGAGGGGGTTTTTTGCACAAGGGGCAGTGTAGACAGCTCCTTCTGATGCAAGAGCCTCTTCTGCAAAAATGGTGGCTCATTAGGTATGCAAATGAGGCTTGGCGATATTCCATGCTTAGCCTCATTTGTATATTTCTGGCACAAGAAGCCGTGAGTGTAGACATAGCCTTAGTGGCCTAAAGACTATGCTAGCCTTGGGTCACCAGATCTCTCTCCTCTCGACACAGAGTATGGGCCATTTTTCATATGGAAAGAATTAGCTTCTCCATACTAAGAGAATGATGTGGTGAAAATTCCATGAGGAAATCTTGGGAGTTTCTCTCCCTTTTTTGTTCCCCTCTCAGGGTTTTTCAGTAGGTGTGGGTTATCTGAGTACATACGCACTATTATATAACAATGAGGACTGCCACTGATGACGAATGATAAGTGAAGTGGATAGTTGATTCTTTTTCTCTGTTTAAAATGAAAGAAAAATGGGTGAGGTAATATCTTTTAAGGCAACTCTATGCTGCAAAATGAAGTTGACATAAGGGCATGTCTACATGTATAGCAGTGCAGCTGCACCCATGCAGCTACGCCTCTGCAGACCATCTGGTGCAGATGCTCTGTGCCAACAGGAGAGAGCTCTCCCATCTGTGTGAGTGGCAGAAGCTATGTTGGTGTGAGAAACTTTCCCTCTGACTTAGGGCTCTTCTCATTGGCACTTATATTGGTGTAACTTTTATGTCACTCAGAGGTGGAACATTCACACCACCAAGCGATGAGTTTTGCTGTCATGCTGTATTGTAGACATTGCTTTGCTCAGAACGTCACAAGATGGAACAACAGATTGTTTAGCATAAGTAGTTAAACCATATTTCACGGGACTGTTCAAGGTGAAGTGTCTCGTTAACACCACTTCTGTCATCAAAAGGACATTGGGGAAGGGGACAGCTGAGGGAGAGTGATAATTGGTTATGGCTTTTTGTAATAAGCCATAAATCCAGTGTTTCTTTGCTCGGAACTGAAAAGATGTGAATCTAAGGTCCCAGGCTTCTCTTTTGAAAGTGTCAGAGAGGTTTCCGTTGATGAGGAGCAGGGGAAGCACATGAACTGCTGGATAGGGGAAGCTAGCCTTGAGCTCCACTCCTGAGGCCACATCCCTTCTGCATCTCCTGATGGAGCCCAGAGCCCCGCTGCCCCACTCCTAAGCCTCAGAGCTTTAGAGAGAGGGCAGGCAGTGCAGACCTAACTCCTGGAGCCAGGTCACACAGTGGAAGCAGGAGGCCTGAGGGCAGAGCATGTGTAGGGCCACACTTGGCCATTTGAGGATACAGGGCCTCTCCCAGCGCATTGTATCCACCACCCATGAGGAGGACGGCTGATAGGTCAGATATAGCATGATGGCTCTGTGAAAAGTATTTGACCACTGGTGGTGATGGTGTTTTTGTCTTTTACTATTTGAGTTCATCTGAGAAAATAGTGCTTGTTTGGTTTTCACCCATATAGTTGTTGTTGGGCATTTAGTGTGCATGTTGGGATAGTCATGTGTTGGGCACAGATCTCGAAAAATGTGTTATGGGGGTGCTGATCACTATAGCAGTGGAAATATGACTTCAGGTTTTGAATCTCTTGTTCTGGCATGGTCTGATGCAGCTTTGAGTTGGTGTGTCCTGGTCTATGTGGAGCTTACTTCTAATGATGAGCTTGGAGAGGTTGGCGGGGAAGGAGGCTGTTTGAAGGCCAGAAAGATTTATTTATTTATTTATTTATTTCCAGGATGGGGGTCAGGTGGAAGAGGCTGGGCTGAGGACATCCTTCAGCAGTGCCTGGCCACTCCCACCAGCCCTGAGAGCAACACGGAGCATGTGGCATGGTATTCCAGTGGCGATTTAAAAGGCCCAGGGCTCCAGCTGCCGCTGCTGCCACAGAAACATATAATGCGGTGTTTATATCGAATGGTGCTTTAAGAAAAAAAACTGATTTAGAACAAGGTTGATTGATTTATGAAGTAAAATTAACAGAGCTAAATACATCTAGTTTGGCTGTGCACCATCTAAGTAGATGGAGGTGGTATGAGAAACGCCTTAAGGCTAGAAACACCAAGGAATGAGAAGGATTATTTACAAAGTGGGAGTAGGTGATATATCTAGAAGTAGAGGAAAAGATTTAAGAGTAAGAAATATAGATGTAATATCAGGAGAAACTACCTCAAAGAAAGGGAGAGCTATTAGTGTATTAAAATCTCTGAAGGAAAATAATAGAAGCTCCATTGTTTGAGACATCTAAAATTAGACTGGATAGTGCTAGCAAACAAAGGACTAGATTCTGATTCCTTTACTCTCACAAAGCACCTTACTCAAGTAGTCAGTAGTTGTTTTGTTAGGTACCACCTAATATGAGTAAACATATCAGAATTTGGCTTATCATAAAGGAAACAATCCTTCTGGCAAGGCTTGATTTTAAGACTTGTATTTCCTTCTTTAATTTCTAGGGACCAGATTCCGGTGCCCTTACTCTCTCTTGCTTGTGTGTATGGCATCTGCAGAGCAACATCCTATAGATGCAGTTGTAGATCCATAAGTTATTTCAAAGTTTCCTCTGTGATATTGTGGATATCATCCAATTTATCCTTGAATCTATTTATGGGGCACTGCATTATGATGTATTTGATGGTTTATTTTCCACTTATTACCAAGGTGGAAAATAAAAATAACTAATGCTCAGATTTGTTCTCAGTCACCAATGTTGGCAGTACTCCTTCATGATCTTAAGGTCAGTTGTAAGAGTCACTTTAAGTTCTTTAAAGCTATTGGCCTGAGTTGTGAGTGCCAAATAAAGAGCATATCATTACTCAGTACTGCATAGAATTTTACTTCCCAATAAGTTCCATTCATTTCAGAGAGGCTTTTGGTGCAGTTAGGTGATTATCAGCCTGAGCAATGGTGCCATAATTAGGATCTACATCTCTGTGTTTTCCTAGTTCTAAATCCAGAGCATTTTGATGAAATGGCAAACTACAAGAGTGATTAAAAAAAATCAATATCTTTCTCTTAAATGACATCTGAGTAAATAATGATAAAATGATATTCATATATGTCAGATCTGGGAGAAAAGTGCTTCAGCAATACACTTTACTTCCTTTTCCAATATCTGGATCAGTTGATATTCATACATAGGGGGATTCACATCTGATTGTTAGATGAGTCCTACAAACATCCCCATTCAAGGGTATTTTCCTTTCAAGGACAGAAGAGTATGTTAAATGAGCCCATGAGGGTTCTCTGGTAAAAGAAACTGCCAGTAAAAAGAGAGCCATATTTTGCAAGCATGTTTGCATAATTCTATAAAGACTGGTGCTAACGTCCTTTTCAAGAAATGGCTCTTGAATTGAGCCCTAAAATGGGAAGTACCACATCTCTAGTTCTCCATAAGAAGGTCATGCAAAGTGACATTGTAGTTCCCTCTCAGGCTGTAACAAACGTGCTATACTCCAGTAGTTCACAATCAAGCTGGAAGGACATGGCAAGTGGGATCATGCAGGGATTTTTCCTGCATCTGGTTTTGTTGATAGCTTCATCTATAATTTGTATAAGAACACAGAGAGTACACTTACAAAGTTTGTGTATGATACCAAGCTGGAAGGGGTTGCAAGTGCTTTGGTGGACACGATTAGAATTCAAAATGATCTTGACAATGTGGAGCAATGGCCTGATATAAATAGGATGAAATTCAGTAAGAACAAATGCAAAGTACTCCACATTGAAAGTAACAATCAATTACACACACACACACACACACATGCACAGAGGAAATGACTGCCTAAGAAAGAGTACTGAAGAAAAGGATCTGCGTTTTCAGTGGATCATAAACTAAATATGAGTCAACAATGAAACACTTGCTCAAAAGCAAATATTGCTCTGGGATGCATTAGCAGGAGTGTTGTAAAGAAGACACAAGAAGTAATTCTTCCACTCTAACCACACTGATAAAGCCTCAGAGTGCTGTGTCCACTTCTGGGCACCACATTTTGGGAAAGACATGACAAATTAGAGAAAGTCCAGAGGCGAACAACAATGATTTTTTTTTTTTAAATCTAGAAAATATGGCCACAGAGGAAAAGGTGGGTTTTTTTTAAAAAAAAATTGGGTTTAAGAGAGGAGAAGAGAAATCCAAGGAGGGACATAATAGTTTTCATGACATAAAAGGTTTGTTATAAGGTGAAGGGTGAAAAATTACTCTCCTTAACCACCGGGGACAGGACAAAAATTGGCTTACATTGCAGCAAGGGAAATTTAGGTTAGGCTTTATGGGGGGGGAACCCTTCTTAATTTTAAGCACAGTTAGGCACAGGAACAAGTTACCTAGGGAGGTTGTGCAATTTCTGTCAGGGGAGGTTTTTAAGAACAGTTTAGACAAGCGCCATGGATGGTCTGGATCAGGGGTCCCTGAGAGCTCCTTGACACAGCTTAGGAAGGCAACAAGCCAGTCCCTAGTACCTAAAAGATTGAGAGACACTGGCCTAGAAGATATTGAGTCCAGCCTTTGTGTAGGGGACTTCATGAGAGAACCTATCAAAGTTCCTTCCAGTCCTACAGTTCTATGATTCTCTGAAATTTCTAATGCATGTTTGGGAATATTCTTCATTTTCTCCTGAATGGGCACTTACCTGTTCTGAAACAGAAGTATGGGAGGTTGGGAAACTAGCAGGAAGAAGTGATGTTTTCACACCGAAGATCTACCATGACTGTACTATACACGTTATTGAATCTTTCAGCAAATAACTGAGTCTCCTTTAGTTTTGACGTAGATTTCTTTATCATGAAATCCTTCATAAGCAATAATTTAATAAGGAAAATAGATTTTTTTTTAATTCTTTTTCATTTTGTTTAACCTTCTAATTTCTTCCCAAACCTGTATTGCTATCATCCTCTATCTCTTTGAATATTATTTATTCAAAGAGCCTATTTATTTTAGAATGTGGCCTCACAATCTTTGGTCCATTAATTATCTTCTGCCCAGGCAATCTAACCCTTTCCTCCCCTAACCTCTTACATACATTTCACACTTCAGTTAAAACTTTTTTCTTGCAATGATTTCTTTTATGCTCATATCTTCCTTTTTACATCTTATTTTGTTTTAGCCACAGGACAACTGACTTTATTTTCCAGTCATTAGTGCATGTTTTGAACTCTGTATTTCTCATGTAGAGAGCTGTGATTATAAACCTAAAAAGGAGACTAAGTGTACAGTACATCTGTGACGTTTATGGCTTACTCTCTGAAAAGGAAGTTCATAATCATCCAGCAGTATCATATTTACCTGCATAGTTCATTGAGTGAGTAGCTAGCAATTTTAAACTTGTATACACACTGACAGAGCTGTACATCCACTGCTCAGGCTGAAACATGCCTTCCCCACAGGAAGACATACGATTATGCACAGCATAACTAATATAAAGAAGAACTGCTGTGTAGTGATCTAGCAAACTATTAATAAATTCAGAACAACAAAGAAATGTCTGACAATTCTCACAAAAAGTGTTGGCACTAAGGAATTAGCATTTCTTTTCTAGATGGTGTATGCCACTGTGCCTATACCTCATTTGTTAGTTTGTTATTGAACAAATGAAAAATTACAATATTAAAACTGACCTGATGGCCCTGTGGCGGGAATATGCACTCTACAGGAGATGCTTTGGTTGAGTTTTTCACTTCCCAGATTAGATGAAGCAGAATGAGTATATGACCTCCAAAAACCGTCTCTAGATTAAAGGATAGTGTCACATTTCTGCATCAACCCCATTGGCCAGTCTTATAGCAATATTGACTAATTGGGTTTTGAAGGGCGCCCTATCCCCTCTCTGGGTATGTCTAGACTACAGAGTTTTGTTGGAAAAATGGCCATTTTTCCGACAGAACTTGAGGCACGTCCACACTGCAATCGCGCTCTTCCACAAAATCGAAAGAACAGAGGGTTTTTTCCGGCATTGTTAATACTCATTCTATGAGGAAGAAGCTCTTTTGCGAAAGAGCTCTTTCTCAAAAAGGCATGTGTGAACGGGGAAGAGGGAGTTCTTTCAAAAGAAGAGGAAACAGGAAAAAGCACAGGTGCCCTGGTGGTCATTCCATCCATAGCAATCACAGCTTACATGCGAAAGAGTGTCCATTCAGTGTGGACGCTCTCTTTCAAAAAAGCAGATCACTTTTTAGATGCACTTTTGCAGTGTGGAAGATCTCTTCCGAAAAAAAGCTTCTTCCGAAAGAAGCCTGTAGTGTAGATGTAGCCTCTCTGTGAGACATACAGTTTTGAGGAGTCAAGAATACTCCACTGAGGACCTCAGACTGAGTAGGAAAGTCTATACAATGTGCTTGAGATAAGAAAGGTTTACACGTATGTAGACAGATGTAATCAACCAATGTAACAAATAACATGTAAATACAAGATGGCAGATTTCCTCAAAATATTGGCAGTTGCAGTAGACTTTTCCAGGGTGGTTATAGAAAATAAGCCACTTTCCCACAAGCCCCCTTCCCTAAGTCATTTGTAAGTTTAAGGTTACATGTCTTTCTGTACTGTTTTTCTGTACTGTATCTGTTATGTATATAAACAGAAGTCTTCCATATTATCTGTTGCTGATCTGGCAACTATAATGTGCACTACATTCACATACAACTTTTAAATAAAATTTGTTGGGTTACTAACTCACCGCTTCAAAATAAGTTAAAAGCAAGTATAAATTAAAACAAATAAATACATCTTCCACTCAGCTTAGATTTCTAGAGTTATGGCAAGTCACTGAGCTTTGGATGACTGTTGCAAGGTATTAGTGCCAAATTGTCAGCCTGTATTTTAACCCATATCATTGGATGCTTGCAGCAGAAGAGGATGAAAGATATTTGCAGTCGCTCCTGTAGTTGGATTAAGAAAATTAAAGGGTGAAATTCTGGCCCCATCGATATCAATGGAAGTTTTGCTACTATTATAAGGACAGGATTTCACCCAAAAGTGAGTTTAGAGACTTCCTGACCACTATGTGGGAGCACATTGAGCAGGGGAAGTGTTCTCCTTTCTTACATGTCCTGTGCAAGGGCCAGATGGAACCCTAGTTTCAGCATGCTGGAAAAGACAGGGACTGCCTGCTTCTCCAGGGAAGCAAGGCTAGGGGAGGAAGAAGGAGGGATGAAGGAGGAGGGAAGGGAGAAAGCATGAACTTAGCTCCATGTATCTCCACATTAGCCATCAGGTCTGGTTGAGCTTGTGAGGCCAATAGAGTGTAGTAGTGCATGTTCTAGTAAGCACTAGGCCTTCTGGTGGCAAAGTGCCTCCTTATGCTCCTCTAACGAGGTGGCACTCACCTCTTGCAAGTATTCCCTTCTGGCCTACTGCATGTGCCTGTGCGCTCTCATTTTAAGCCTCTTCAGCATCAGCCCTCTAGCCAAGTCAACCATAAACGACTTCTTTATGGCTTCTATTCTGGGGTGGGATAGGGCAAGGCCATAATCCTCCAGCATGGGGCTCCAGGGCCTGGTCCATCCTGTCACAGATCCCTGTACAGCAGCATATCCTTGCACCTTTCCTTACCATGGGCTGTACTCTCAATTGTACAAGCTAACTCAGATACCACAATGATAGGTGCATTGTAAAATTTAAATGCACAGATATCTCTGAGTGAGCTAACACCTCTTTGTGCCCTCCAAAAAATGCCCTGATAAATCTTTTACAAGAATTTTGCTATGACTTCAGCCTGTTTATATGTGAAAAGAAAATATTATCTGACTTCCTTCAGATTATATTCCAGCTTCTTGTTGACAAATTACTTATGACACATTTATTAGCATAAAAATATTACTACCCTCACTACAGTCTGCTTCAATTTACTGCATAAGGGTTTTTCAGATTAGGGCTTTAAAAACCAAGGTCCTATCTGCTCCATCTGATCATTAACAATCCCATGGCACTTTCTGAAAGAAAAGAGGGTTGTCTCTGTTTATTTGGTTAAAGTTCCTGCCCTCCTTCCCCACCCGACCTTGCTTTTCATTGTGCTGACTCGTGCCAACTTTTCCACTGCGGAAGTGGGTTTCAGCAGCACATACTGTTAATTTAACTTTTCTGCCGTTAAAGTTGACTGTAAACAGGAGGAAAAGGGGGGCCCATATGATGAGAGAATATAAATAGGGTGACACAGAGCTGTGAAGGGTCTTAAAAGTGAGGACAAGTTTATACTTTGAAAGGTATCTGTTGCCCTTTATGTGAAAGTTACCATTATTCTTTAAAGAATGTGAATTTAAACACAAATCACTTTCTTGTCTGGCTGATGCTCACTCAGTAAACTCTGCAAAATTTGTTTGTGAAAATGTAATACCTGGTTTAAACACCGTGGGCCCAATCCTCTATGGTTTAGACATATAAAGGACTTATAGTTTGTTCAATGGAAGTGGAAACGTGCAAGGAATGTAATGTCAAGCCCCTCTGTCAGCGTCCTCCCTCTACCACCAATACCTCAATTGAAAAGTAAGGCTGAAAGGATTTACCAAATTGTGGGGGTTATATCTCTGCCTATATTAGAACATTTTGATGGAAGTGAATTGGTTGAATAATCTGGTAAATTGCTGCACTTGCTTTTTTTTCTTCTTCTGTTGCTGGGTTTTTGCTGAGAGAAGAAAAGAAAGAGCAGGCAAGAGAGCATAGTACATACTATATGCATCACAGACACTTATTGCTCATTGTTTATTGCATTTGAGGAAATGTTCTTTTTTGCAATTGCGAAGTCAATCATATTTTAATTCTGCAGTGTATTCCTCAGCAGGTCCGGGAATCCAAATCAATTTGGAGTAGAGAAAACAACAACAATGCTTAAACAATAAAAACACCCCAGAGCTGTATTGAAAGGGGGTAAACAAGATTCCTACTATATTTTGCAGATGTCTCAGTCCTTTACTCACGTGTGTTAAGGTTCAGTTCAATCAGACAAAACTCAGAGGCCGAGTTTATGCTCATCAGTGTTTGGAGGATTCTATCCATACGGAGTAATAAAATGAAAGCAACAGTTTATCTAATCTTGGTCAGTGCAGTCTAAAATGTATAGTTATCTATAAAAAGCATATTTCACGATAAAAAAAGGAGAAATTTTCTTCTATTCTAAATTTCATCTGTACTTTAGGGCTTAACTGATTTTTTTGTTTTGTTTTGTTTTAAAGCCTCCATACCCTGCCTCTAACCCCTCTGCTAGTTATTTAAAATTACAAAAATAAAATGCATTATAATCAGCTCATCCCTATTATCATCTCTACAGTAAACAGAGGGGATAGCCAACCAAAACAAAAGGCCATATCATCTCTCCAGGTGTAAGTAGTGAAATGCCTTTTTGACCACTGCCATGATCTTCAAAACACAGTCGTTGGCTATCTGTGATAAGTTTAGGTTACCAGTGGCAGGTGAACATCCTCAATGTTCTAGATAGAAATAATCTTTGCTATTTCTTCTAGCTGTTTCTCTCAACCTACCAGCACCTCATCTACCTTGTCCAAATTGTGGCTATGTCTACACTATAGAGTTTTTCCGGGATACCTCCAGTATCCCGGAAAAACTCTACCGCGTCCAGGGACGTCCAGGGACTGCATCTGCTCTTCCAAAATTTTTTTTTGGAAGAGCAGACGTGCTTTTTCGGCATCCCTGTAAACCTCATTTTACGAGGAAGAAGGGATATTCTGAAAAAGGTTTTTTTTTCGACATTTGGCACAGTGTAGATGGGCCAAATGTTGGAAAAGCCTCTTCTGAAAAAAAAAAAAGTGGAAAAAGCTATACAAACTGCGGTTCGCAATTTGCGTAGCTTTTTCCGGAATAACAGGGTAGTGTAGACATAGCCTGGAGTCTCAACCAGCTCACACTCATCTATGCCCCAGTCTCCACCCTTGATCTCAATGAGACTATTTGAGGTGTGTGATACCATGAATATCTAGCAGTCTGAGCCTTTATCAGTATAATATTCCAGATTATAGAACTCTATTCACATACAAAACACAGATTTCAGGCCCACAACACACGCTTCAAATATTGGATAGATACTTTGAAAAACAAAAATTTCATTGACCTAATACTTGAATCTCAGATCAGTTCTGTTAAAATAAACTCAGTTATACTTAAACCAAGATGCTTTTAAAAATACTTTTTATTATGTTACTTACTTATGATAACAAATTGTTATACAGTGCCACCATTCAATCAGCAATGAGTACCTAATGTCTACAATAGCTTATTGTCATTAACATTACTATAGTATTTAACCTTTTGTGCTCTCTGAGATTGACTTGAATAAAGTCATATTGAATCTTTTTAAAATTCAAATTCTTAAAAAGTTTTATGTACAATAGACAGTCTACTCAAGCAAATGTAATTTTAGCCATAGTAATAGAGTTGAGTCCTTATAGCTTCTCATCCTGATAAAATCACAGTATACCTATTTTTTTCCCCTTTTTTGTTCTCATTCTGTCCATAAAGGGTCAAGTCAGAACATTTCTTAAAATGAAATCAATGCAAGAGTCTTCCTTTCTCTCTGAGGTCTTCAAAGTAATCTTGACGTGAAAGATGACAGCTGCCATGAAAGAAACTCTGAGGCAGCCACTGCCATGAAAACACCAAATCTTCACAGGTGTACGTTACATTTTTTTAAAGTAAATATGACCAATGCAGCCTTTGATAAACACTGGCATTTCTATTGAACAAGATTGCTTGCTTTGACTATACACACATATGGTAACATTTTGCTAAGTAGAAACACTCAATATAACCATTGTTTACTACAGATTCATTTCCCAGGGCTTTATTGGTTAATGGCATTCATTTTATGGGACCTTCCTGACAGTGGTAGTGACAAGAGACTGCCACACAAAAGATCTGGACTGAGGACCAATCTTGGTCCTCTCTCTGGGAAAGCAGCATGCTCACAACTAGTACCTGGCGGAATGCTCTTTGCTGTTGCCACAGATCCCCACTGGCCAATTAAAACAGCTGCACAGACAGACTTTGGAAGGAGTGGTATTCAGCCCTCCTCAAGCAGACATATAGGGTCAGCTCCATACAAAGCCTTGTAAGGGGAAAAGAAAGTCGGAAATTAGAGTATCTTGATGTACCCTCCAACCCCTGTCTTTTCTAACAAATGAAAGCACATTTTATTGTGGTACAAACAAAACATACAAATGATCATCTCTATTTTTCTCCGGTCAGCTTTCATACTGTGCACACTGAGCATTAATTCTTTTAGCTCATTTTTCCCCTACGGAGATTTAGTTTAAATGGATTTTATTTCCTGTAAGTGTAATTTTACTGGTCTATTCCTTCAAAAGTCATTATTTAAAGTAGTCTCAATTATAATGTGCATATTTTTTGAAATTAGTAAGTAGCCCCATTTAAATTTAACTCCTGTAATCAAACATTAAGTGTCAGAACCTAAGACAGGAGCTTTTCAGTTGTTTATATTAATAATCTTAAATAAGCAGCTCATGGCTTATCTAAAACTTGCCAGTTCTGCACAAAAGACACAGTCAGCAAGCCTTCAGACACTGAACTTTGAACCTAGGCTGGACTTTGCCCCAGTCAGCTCTGTTAACAGGAAAGCAGACAGACAGATTTTGAACCATGGTTCTAAGGGTGTTGTAGGGTTATGAGCAGAATAACAGCTGCACTTTGCAACATGAACTTTGTACTTAGACACAGGAGCATTTAATCTCTATAACAGAGCTCTTTGTTTGATTACTTATTAACATCTCCTCCTTGAGTCAAGTTCTTTGTTTATGAAGATTTAAAGCACTTTTTTTTACTTGATGAATAGATAATAGATATTAGTTATTAAAATATCAAAATGGTGTTAATGTTTTTCAATTTTCATGAGCACTGTGGATACTTTCTATTTAAAATTTCTTGCCGAACTCAGTTTTTGTAACTAGTACTGATGACAATTATAACTATATTTTAATGTAACATGAAAGAGTTTTATAGACTGTCTATATAGAAATCATGTCTGGATGGGACACAGAGGCATTCTAGCTCTTCATCAAAACCCCGTGTGTGTGTGTTTTATTTTTAGGAGGAAAAGTGAACCTATCTAATGGCCACCACAGAAGATATTTAAGGTTGGCAGAATGTAATGACCAAGTTTAAAGTATGTCTTAGGAAGAGTCACTTTTTCTGGTACCTGACCACTTTTTCATTAGAGAAGAGACTTGAACTAGATGTACCACATAGATCATTCAGGGTCAGCTCATGCTTCTGAAAACATTAGTTCACACGCTTAGAAGTTTGACATAGGCATTTGTATTATTATGTGAACGTTAAATCATCTCATTAGCATAGCCACTCCTTTATTAATAACAAAACACTCATCACTATGGACAGGACATCATATGGATATTACAAGATCTTTTAGGACCTCAAGTTTACAGCTGTTTGCTATTGCTTCAAGTGATAGAAGTGTCAGTGCTTGGCTTCCATGTATTTAACAGTAATGCATTCTAACCTGGACAGCATAGAATATACATTTATATTATCACTATGCGTGGGCTTCATAAGGGGACATATCCTGTGGACCTTATGAGAGTTTGATCAAGTCCTTCTGATAAGAGCTGAATAAAACATTTAGGGTTTGGCCCATATCAGACATTTGGGATACTTATACTCCGGTAACCTGGTAAAAGATGACCTGTGTATTCAAGTCTGTGTTACTTGGAACTCCAAACAGTTGCTAACACACCTTATGTGCATTCTAGATATTATCAGTGAATGTTTGCATTGTGTGTATACATAGTATAATAGAGTTAAAAAGAGGACTGGAGATTTGAGAGTGTGCAGGGCAGCCTTTTAAATCTAGCAAGAGCAAAGTAAGCACCCGATTTGGACTTTGGCTTCAGAAAATACAAAGTTTGTTATAGTGTCCTGAATAGAAGAGTTCCATAAGCGTTGCCTCCTTTGTCTTTTCCTTCAGTACTGTCCCTTCAAAATTGTTCCTCTGTAAACACTAGTATGACATTTTCACCTTTTTCTTTCCTTTCTGTTCTAAGGTGGCTTTCTATTTTCTTTCTATGATAGGGAAAGAAAAGAAATGATCCACAGAGGGACGATAAAAGAAGGACCCAAAAGAAAGCAACAGAGTGCTATAGAAGAGTATAGGAGAGAAACTGAATAAATAGAGATATCCCCTTGTCTTAAACTGGGCTTCAGGCTAGGACTGGGAAACAATTAATCAGATGAGGTGGGTCAGCTCGTTAGGTTCTCTAAGGAAAATCCCATGACTCTTTATTTGAACTGATGTGTTTACTTGCCAGGCTTAAGCCATTGATTTATAATATGAAAGACTCATAATTCCTACCTAATTCTATAATTTGATTTATATTCTCTGTGGAGTTATTTGTATTCTACTAATACAATTGTGGAGAACAAATCTGTTAGCCCTTTCACAACAGCAAAGCAGAGTAGGATACCTGAAAGCATTTAATTTGTTGTCTTTTTTTGCTAAACTAGGAAATTGTGACTTTTCCTGTTCAAAATGAATCTTACTACATTTATCCATGCCTTTGTCACCTCTATACTGGATAATTGCTTTCCCTTTACGTAGGGCCATCCTAAAGATCACTGCAAGATCAAGGTATTATTAATTCTTAGTTCTAGTAACATCTGTTGCCTCAAAGAACTTACAGTCTCAAGACAGAGGGTACCAGCAAGAAATACACAAAACTCCTGCTGAACTCTGTGACCCTAAGCTCTCTCAGCACTTATGTGGTGGCAGAAAAATTTCCCAAGTACCTCTGGAAGTGTGCACTGCTGCCCAACTCTAGGAGCATAGATGCCTAAACCCCAGAGCAATTCAAAAATTGGGAATTGCTTTCAGGCACCTAAGTTGCCTCACCAAACCTACCAGATAAGGCCCCCTCACACACATTCGCAAAAAAAAGCAGCAGGAGAAGGAGGAGTCAGCGCAAATCTCCCAGTGGGTTAAGGTGGACACCTGGAAAGTGGAAGACCTGGGAAGTGGAAGACCCTCAGCTCAACTTGTCCCTCCATCTGATGGGGAGAAGGAATTTGAACAAGGCTCTGCCATCTCTCAGGTGAGTACTCTATCCAAGGCTATGTCTAGACGATGCTGAAGTTTCGGAAAAGGATATGCAGATTCCCCGGGAATTTGCATATCTTCTTCCAATCTCACTTTCAAAGTGGAGATTTCGAAAGTGAAAGTAGTCGGGACACAGTTTTTTTTCCGGCAAACCCCCCCTTTTCCGAAAAGCCACTCTTCCTCAAAAAATGAGGGTTACATGGCTTTTCGGAAAAGGGGAGGGGGGATGTGCTGAAAAAAAAACACATCCCGACTACTTGTGTATCCTCTTTCAAAACTTCAGCGTAGTCTAGACAAGCCCCAATTGTTTGGTTATGAGATATTGCCATGTGAGACTCCCTTAGTCACTCCTATTGAAGCTATTCCATTGTAGCTAACTAGATAACAAAATCCAATGGCTAGCCACTGAAGTCAGGAGGCAGGAGCACCACGTGGCAGCACTGAGAACTGGAGGAGGGGTTGCATTGTGTCTGGGGGTGTAGAGGGCTGGCTGTCCCAGCCCCTCCCCTTCCACCTGAAGCCCTGCCCCTTCTAGAAGCACAGAACCACCCCTCCGCCTTATCCAGGGGCCAGCGAGGCTGTCAGCTCCCCTAGGCCTCAGGGTAGGGGCGAGGTAGATCCTGTGCTGCCCTTAAATTAAAACAGTGATCTTGGACATAAAAAGATTGGAGACCACTGCTGTTGTTCGACCAGGCTGGGTGGGATTCACGTGGTAAATTCCACAGCCAGTATTAGCCAGGTGCTCAGTCTAGATGATCACGATGATTCATTCAAACCCTAAATTCTACATTAAGATGTTTGAAACTTGGAGATTGTGGGCCTAACAAGTATAGGTCAGACCTCCAAAAACCAGGACCCCTTCATCCTTCAACATCTGTAATCCTGACGGAACACAGATGTTCCTGAACCAGGGAGCCCTGGCTGGGAGCCCCAATGGCAAGCGGTCTGGCAGATCAGAGTCCGGCAGCACTGGCTGGGGCTGGAACAGGGACAGATAGTGGGCTGGGGCCAGAAATGCGGCAGTCCCAGTAGCAGAGGCGGGACTGGGGACATGGCAGTCTGGGCTGCTGGGGCCACAGCAGCATGGCAGCCTGGCGGGGAGACAGCTAGGGACGGCAGCGGGGAAGGGAGCCAGGCTGGGGGGCCAGGAGCAGGGGACCTCCCCTGGTCCAGCAAATTCCTTGTTCAGGACTGGCCAGGTACCAAGGGTTCCAGACCAGCGAGGTCCAACATGTAGTTTCATTTACCACTGTAAGTCAGGAGTAATTTCACTGATTTCAGTGATGCTGGTATAAAATTGGTCGGAGAAGGAGCTTAGACTCATCCTCTCTCCTTGTATGCTTACATAAATGTAGGATGGACATTATTGTTATTGTATCAAACAACATTAGTGCTGAAAGGCTTCAATCTGGATAGGAGCTGTACCCGTACAAATAGTCTCTTCTCTGACAAGATTTTATGCTGCTAATTTAATGGGATGACTTTTCCAGGACAATTTTTGGTGCTAAAATTAATTTACCATTCTGATAAATAACAGAAGCAATAACAATGTGCTATTGTTAACCAACACAGACATGCAGTGAGAGTCTATTCCAGAAGATCCAAACACTTTGCCCAATGCCTTCCTAAACTCCTTCAGGTTTTACACTTTCAAACTGAAGGTGTAATTCACAGCTCCAGGAGACACACCTGCACTAGCTCTGACTGGGCTAGCATGCTAAAAATAGAGCACAGCCATGGTCGTGGGAGAGCCTAATTGCTTGAGCACAGCTGGCTTCTTGGATACTTGGTAGTGAGTAGCTCCTTCCATTGCTCATGCTGCGTTGGCTACATTCTATTTTTTGGTGTGCTAGAGATTGCATAGGTTTGTCTCCCTGAGCTGGGAATTACATCCTCAGTTTGAATTGTAGACATATCCTTACTCTAATGCCCTACTACATATTGTTTACATAAAAATACAGCTTAAATAATTGTAGAGAACCCTGTTGTCTCACTGTTACACTAGGGATTTACAGATGTAACTCCTGTTAAAACGAATGAGAATTAGAAGTGGAAATCACATACATAGAAACATTACTTGGGACATATCCTTAATTAATATGTTCCAAGATCCTAATTTTGAAAAAAGAAAGGGTTTAAATTACGTTAATACCAGTAAATCTCTAACTGCATATTTGCCAATGCACATGCTGTATACCATGTCAGACCAGTTAATAGATTTTGTAATGTTTTTGACAAAATACTTGTTTAAAACCATTGAGCAGTTACATCCTAACTCTATTTAGAAGCTTTAACTGTGAACATGCAAAATGAAAACCGTGTTTGTTTTTATTTCTTGGTAGTGCATTGTTGTTATAAATGTGAATGTTTAAGCACTGTTCTTTTTCACATTATGCCAGGCAAAGCTATCCTTGTCTTAATACCACTGATGTTACAAACAAAAATTGCAAACAGAATATTAGGGCAATATGTGCAATAAGAAAAATGTGGACTGGGGACTTTTGTGTCAAGTACATGAAGGAGAGACAGAAGCTGTATGGCTGAAACATATTTTCAACAGATCAGAGATTCTGTAATGGTATGAAGAATGCAAAATAAAATACAACCAACAGAATTTGGTTTCAATATTATTTAAGATTTATGTCATGGAAAATACATTTTCAGGACAGTGTCTGATGAAACCACAGCACATCTGATAAATAGCAGAAGTCATACATAATGTATTATATATAACACAGTATATTAAGTCAACTCCAGAGTGTTAAAATGTCATGAAACTTAATTCAGAGATCACAAGTTATGCAAAAGAGATAGAGATGTGAAAACACACTCCTCTTTCTCAAAGGTGTCATCTATGCAACCTTCTTTTCTTGTGGCCCAATCCAACAGGAAACAGCAGTAGCCCTGTCTGATGCATCAGTCAGAGGACAATGTTAGGTGGCTATTTCAATTGTCCCCTATTGAGGAAGGCAGTACAATGATCAGAAAACGAGAGCAGACTTTTCTATAACAAGAGGTCAGTAAAGCATCTATAACCCCACAACTATGGATATGCTTTCTGTTTGAAAATACTACAGAACACTAAGGGTGCATCTATACTGCAGGGCTTACATCAAAATAAGCTATGCAAATTGAGCTATGTCAATTGCATATCTTATTTTAAAATAGCTTATTTTGAAATAAGTGCTCTGTAGATGCTCCCTATTTCAAAATAGAGCACTCTTCCTCCGACTTCCCTTACTCCTCATACAATGAGGGTTACAGGAGTTGGAGTAAGAAGTCCTCCAGCTTGACAGTATTTTGACACTATTTTAAGAACATAAGAATGACCATATTGGGTCAGACCAAAGGTCCATCCAGCCCAGTATCCTGTCTGCGGACAGTGGCCAATGCCAGGTGCCCCAGAGGGAGTGAACTGAACAGGTAATGATCAAGCCTTCTCTCTCCTGCCATCCATCTCCACCCTCCGACAAACAGAGGCTAGGGACACCATTCCTTACCCATCCTGGCTAATAGCCAGTAATGGACTTAACCTCCATGAATTTATCTAGTTCTCCTTTAAACCCTGTTATAGTCTTAGCCTTCACAACCTCCTCAGGCAAGGAGTTCCACAGGTTGACTATGCACTGTGTGAAGAAGAACTTCCTTTTATTTGTTTTAAACCTGCTACCCCTTAATTTCATTTGGTGGCCCCTAGTTCTTATATTATGGGAACAAGTAAATAACTTTTCCTTATTCACTTTCTCCACACCGCTCATGATTGTATATACCTCTATCGTATCCCCCCTTAGTCTCCTCTTTTCCAAGCTCAAAAGTCCTAGTCTTTTTAATCTCTCCTCATATGGGACCCGTTCCAAACCCCTAATCATTTTAGTTACCCTTCTCTGAACTTTTTCTAATGCCAGTATCTCTTTTTTGAGATGAGGAAACCACATCTGTACACAGTATTCAGTATTTTGAAATAACTGCCTGCTGTGTAGATGCAGACTAATTAATTTTGGAATAGCACTAGTTATTTTGAAATAGCGTTGCAATGTAGACATACCCACATGTTACAGAAAGATTTTTCATTCGAAATCCTGATCTTGGTGTTCTGGGATGTTTGGTCCAGCTGTGTTGTGGGTACTGGTGTCCTTAGGTGATTGACAGATGGAGATGTATACCATGAAGCTTGTGGCTCTCTCACACACAATGAAGACCTCCAATATGAAGCTGTCAGCCATGACTGGGGCCTTGGAGGATGCACAACAGCCCTCAGAATAGTGGGCGAGTCCTCATCTCCTGTGTCCACACAGGCCCTGCTTCTCTGAGTCTATGACTGAGCTCCCCTTTTCTGAGCCCTTCCATCTTCCTCTGCACAGGCTGCTTTATAAGGGTTATTAAAGCCAGAGATTGTAGCAACCTCTATGTAAAGTATAGTTATGCAGCCTCCAGAACAGAAGCAAGCCTCCCAGCCACGAACTTGGGGTAATGGGACTTGAACTCTCACTCTAAATGTAGCTGTGCAGAGAAAGTTTTAAAGTTGTGGTTCAGACTGGTGCTCAGGCTTTGAAGCCAGCTCCCCATCTTAGGCTTCAAAGCTCCAGCCATTGCTTCAAGGAGCTGCCTACTCAGCCATTGAGCACTAACACAAGCCCTGCTAGCCTGAGTCTGTGGATCTTGGGAGGCTTCCTTCTGTGGGCTATGTAGCCATATTTACAGAAGGGAAGTAGTGGAGTGACATCTACTAAAGGCTTTGCCAAGCTTAAAATAGTCTGGAAAAAAAAGTATGGGTGTAGGTGGGTTGGCTGGATAGGGGAGGAGTAGTCTACCATATTCTGGGAGTAGCTGCTTTGGTAAGAATCTACATTTTTCATCAAAAAAAGGATTTGCATTAAAAATCTGAGAAACACTATTGCATGTTTCGCTAAAGGGTCCAATAACAATAAGACGTCAAGGAGGACTGTGGTTCCATGGCTACTGAATAGCTCAGCAGCCTCAGCATAGCTCAGCAGCCTCAGCAGAGACCTGGAAGAGTCATTCCTCTTAATTGTGAGTATGTGAAGGAGCTAAAGTGTCTAAACTCAAATTTGATCTGGAGCTTGACCAGTTAACAGTATCAAGTAGCACAAACACAAAACTGCAGCAAAAGTGGTGCTATTCATGGATGAAAGAGTGAACAGTAAGGGTGCATCAACACTACAGGGCTGATCTCTAAATAAGCTACTCAAATTGAGACACATCAATTGCATATCTTATTTCAAAATAGCTTACTGTGAGCATCTACTCAGCACTTATTTCGAAATAGAGCTCTCTTCCTCTGATTTCCCTTATTCTTCATACAATGAGGGTTACAGGAGTTGGAGTAAGAAGTCCTCCATCTTGACAGTATTTTGACACTATTTCAAAATAACTGCCTGCTGTGTAGACACAGACTAAGTTATTTCAATATAGAGGTAGTTATTTTGAAATAGTTTTGCAGTGTAGACATACCTTAACTGATTGCTATTAATATACAAAATACCAAATCAAGTTATTTTCTAGATTTTGATTTGAATAATTCAAGTTAAACATC
Organism: Rafetus swinhoei; assembly: GCA_019425775.1. Taxonomy (NCBI): domain Eukaryota; kingdom Metazoa; phylum Chordata; order Testudines; family Trionychidae; genus Rafetus; species Rafetus swinhoei. The sequence goes on along the minus strand of CM033437.1, from coordinate 177,977,973 downwards.
ATTTTTCTATTGGGACTTTTTATTTATTTCATATAAATGCTAACACAATTACTCACCATAAAATGCAAAGCCCTGGAAGTAAAGTAGAAATCTGATTATCTCATGTTCTTTATGGGTTTTGTGACTTTCAAAATGGAGTAACTGAGCAACAGCACAGTACTTGAAATTTCTGAGAGCGATTTAGTCATTTTAAAATTATAGTTATATTGGTTTGTATGTTTGACAATCTGTTTGGTTTTGCCTCAATATGTCTTGAAGAAAATAAATAAATGGAAGAAGAGAATGTTCCTAGCTACAATGACCATGCATTCATTCATTCAGTCATTCAATCAGTCCATATTTTATATGTGCACTCATGTGTGCGTGTGTGCGTTTTATAGGTAGAGTTGGCACTGATGCCTATTGTATTTTGCCTATCATTTTCTATTACAAGACACCATTTTCAGTTGCAGATTTTTTTTCAAATTTTGTCAGTATGAAATTTTCAGTACCAGGTTGTCTGCCCCATGGTGAAATTTTTTGGAAAAATTCAGCAAAAAATAGTTCGGATATTTCTGTGAATGATGTTAACAGAAAATACATTGTTGTATGTGCATTTAAAAATTCTCAACTATTTTGTTGAGAACCTCTTGTGCCTCTCCTCTTTGGGGCAGAAAATTGGAATTTAATATGAAGGTGGTCAAGAAAAAAAACGTATTTTTTCTGCCCAGGCAGATCAACCCATATTTACCCAAAATATTAGCCCTAAAAATAGAAGTTTTAACATACTTAGTAGAAACTTGTTAGTTTGGCAGCTAAATTCTCCACTGACTGGGCCAGAAGTAGACGGCAAGGTATTAGGAAGCATACAGAATCCAGGTGTCTGCCTCAGGCTTTTCTGTCCCTTCCATACTCTCTTCTCTACCCGCTTGTGTCACAAAAGCCCCTTGGACACTCCACAGCAGGGGCAACCTTAAATCTGGGTTTGGCTAAGCTTTTGAGTGCTTAACTTTACAGCCTCAATGTTCTCTAATGCTACTGTGTTGTATGTTTATGTGCTCTTGGTAATAGTTAACATTGCAAATGCTAAAAAGCAAAAGTCACACTCAAAATAATAACATCTCCATAAGAATGTAAGAAAGGCCTTACTGGGTCAGACCAACGGTCCATCTAGCCCAGTATCCTGTCTTGCCAACAGGTAATCCTCACGTGATCCCTCCCGTCACTCACCTCCAGAGAAACAAAGGCTAGGGACACCATTCCTACCGATCCTGGCTAATAGCCATTGATGCACCTAACCTCCACGAATCTATCTAGCTCTTTTTTGAACCCTGTTAAAGTTCTAGCCTTCACCGCATCCTCTAGCAAGGAGTTTCACAGGTTGACTATGCGCTGTGTGAAGAAGAACTTCCTTTTGCTTGTTTTAAACCTGCTGCCCATTAATTTCATTTAGTGACCTCTAGTTCTTATATTGTGGGAATATGTACATAACTTTTCCTTATTCACTTTTTCAAGACCAGTCATGATTTTATAGACCTCTATCATATTCCCCCTTAATCTCCAGGCACTAGCATCCAGACAATGGACCACGCCTCTTTAAACACATTTAATGTCAGATCAAGACTGCTATCATGCTTGTGAACACATCACTGAAATGAAGATCACCCTGCAACACAGCATGTTATCTTCAGCTTTTCTAATTTAATAATGTCAAAATGGCTCCCATACCATGTACCAAACAACACAGTGCAAAGCCAATTGTGTACTCAGAATGTCTTACTGATTCAAAATTACAGAGCAAACTGACTGTAGACATATGCATTACAATAAGCACTGCTGAACAAAACCTTACACAAATATGCTCTGTACATAAATTCAAAATGTGTTATGTAACGGTGTGACTGGTCAGAATTAGGATTCTGCCATGGAGTTTTTTTTATGTGAGACCATGCAACAGTGAATTGATCATGCCTCTTTGACTAGCTCACCTGCCTTCAGCCTACTATGGGTTCTTATGGGATTTTCCTTAGATTCCAATTCTTCAGCAGCTTCAAAAGTCATCATTTAAAAATAAAAAAAATCAACTTCAAAAATTCTATCTGCCTGAGGTCCAGGACAGATTAAGACTCAGATGTATCCCAATAATAGTTTTACTGTACATTAAAAATGTATGGTTTTCCCAATGCCCATGCAGAGCCAGAAATAGGAGCTTTATACCATGGGAAAGGGGAGAGTCTGCCTTTCTGAGAGGAACCAGCACTCACTTCTAGCCCAGGAAGAAGGTTTGGGAAAAATTATAATAGATGATATAATAAAGACACCAACAAAGATGCACAGAGCAAGTGAAGGAACATGTGATGGTGTGCTATATAGATTTGATAAAGCAGCCTTTCCAATACGCAGGTGAGTAATTTTTTTAAACCACAGTTCCTGAAAAGAAAAGAAAAGAAAAAAACCCAACAAACCTGGCTGAATACTCTGTAATGATGCTCAGAATACAGTCTTGAGAAAACATTCATTGTAAATTAGTGATTAACATTAAACGGGGAGAGGGCTGGACTCTTTATCTTTCCTGAGCGACTCCTCAGAGAATAGGAGCTGGAGCGGCCACAGGAAGCTCGTTAGGATTCCCTGCTCCAGTACCAGAGGGGCTCAGGGGAAGTTGGAGCAGCTAGGGACTTGCTCTAATTAAAGCCCCGGGTATAAGGTCACCACTGAAAGGTAAGAAGCTTCAGGGGGTAGCTGAGTTAGTCTGTACAGGATAAAATTAAAAAACAACAAATGGTCTGGTAGCACTTTAAAGACTAACAAACATGTAGATGGTATCATGAGCTTTTGTGGGCACAACCCACTTCTTTGGATGACCGGAGTTTTGAGTTTAGGATGTGCAGACCCAAAATAAATAGGAGAGAAGGGACGGGGGGAAGGAAAAAAAGGAGGGCGGTGGGAAACAAGGAGGAGAGGGTATGAAAATATCACAGGGAAAAACAGGAAGACTGAACTCTGCCTCCTCAGTGCTATGCCTTCTCTATCATCAATTGCTCTAACTTCTCCATAAACCTTATGCCAGCAGAGCTCCCGCCAGAAAGAGAACTGCTCTACTAGCTGGATGCGGCTGGTAAACTGTGTGTTGCCTGGATGATGCAGAGTAAACAAAGTGGAGCGGGCAATCTGGCCCACAGCATCCAATTGTCAGGTAAGCAAAGGTTGCAGGATCCATTAAAAACAACTGTGAGCCTGTTGTAGGCTGATTAAATATACACAGTGCACTAAACTATGGTGCATTATTTTGTTCTTTTAATTATAGCACTTGTGAGATTGATGCCTTATAAGACATTTCAGTCCAGTAAAAAGGGTGGATCATTATCACCAACTCTCCCTTCTGCCAGTCATCCCAGCCTAAATGAAGAAAATATCTGAAAGGTCAGCTCTGAAAGCTGGACGATAATTATACACAGTAAATGGATATCTTAATTATTAGGATTTCAAAAGCATTTTATTATTGAACTTTGTTTCATTTGAGGATCATTATAAAAATGCTTTTATGCTTTTAGAATGTTATTAATTAATAAATCATTCTTTAGCCTTGCCATTTGATTGTTAGTAGGCCTTTAGCTTTTCTGAGGGGTTGATTTCCCCCTGCCTTTTTATACTTTGCTATCCAGGACTGTAATCATTAGATTTTCTGAAGCTTTCCTTTAGATGGCTCTTTTCTTTAGCGGTACAGTGGCACCCTATAATTTTTTTTCTTTGGTGATGAGGTCAGGCTGGGATAGGAGCAGAACAGAAAGGAAGGTAATTACATTAATAATTATTATTAAAAAGAAGAAAAATATCAAAAGGCAAAGCTGTAACCATATTAACATTAGCACTTTGAATAAACAGGAAGTTGCCAAAGGGAGGAACTCATGCTGTTGGTCCTGATTCTCCACTGCCTTGCATCATGTATAATTATTTGTATCTTGTGTTCAGTGTGGAAAAGTTACCAAGTCAGAAAGATAACCTTTCATATCCACTTTGCAGAGACATAAATGACCACAGAAGGTGCAAATCAGATGAGAATCTGTTGGTCACACCAAAAAGCTCAGCAGTAAATTGTAATGTCTAGAAAGAAGGCAAAAAAAAAATTGATCAGAACCTTAAATAAATCCTTTATAGGCCAGGTTGAAGTGATTGGAATTACTAGCCCATATCTATTCTCAAACTCTACTTCTCACCAGTGTTTGAATTATGAGGAGAAGAGCTGGGGTCCCTCAGGGATGGAACTCCTAAGAACTGAATCCACCAGGACTAACCAGGGCCAGAATGGTCAAGGGTGATGAGCTGCTTCACTGTCACTCAGTCCTGCAGAGCTCCTAATCCTGGGGCCCACCTTCTCAATCACATCTTCACTTGCAGCATAGCTGTACCCTTTATTTCTATTGTGCTCGTCAACGTAATATTTGCCCACCCCACAAATATCAAAGAATTTAAGTTAATAGCACACCTGTGAGATTGCCAAGTGTTACCCCTATTTTACAGGGGCTCAGGCCATGTGTATGCTTAGCCATTCTAGTAAGGACCCTCTAAATTAAACTTTCCACTATCCAGTGGCATAGGAAAGCAGAATAGACTTTACAGAACACAGAGACTATGTCTAGACTATGGAGTTTTTACCAGAGGTATCCCGGAAAAACTCCGCTGCGTCCAGGGAATGCGTCTGCTCTTCCGACATTTTTTGCAGAAGAGCAGACACGCTCTTTCGGAAGCCCCTGTGTATTCCTCATTTTTTTACCATAATTTGATCCAGTGTAGATGGGCCAAATTTTGGAAAAGCTGCTTCAGAAAAAACAATTGGAAAAAGGTATGCAAATTGCAGAGCGCAATTTACGTACCTTTTTCTGATAAAACTCCGTAGTCTAGACATAGTCACAGTGAAGAGTGCTTGCTTCCACATCAAAGGGTAGAATTCAACCCTAAGCAGCCATGTAGGTGATTGGAATGAAGGGAAACATCAGTGCTGAAAGCCAAAACTTTTGTTCATTGGCTGCTAGTTTTGGATCAGCGTTAACTTGTTCAGACATACCAGGTTCATGCTTGATATACCTTCCATGCTAAGCTTTTAGAAATGGAATGCTGTGCAAAACATTAATACTCAGTGGTTTAGAAAACGAATACATTTTTCATTCCCACTGCTGCTTTCTACATTACAAATTAGGGACAAATTCATCCCTGCTCTAACACCATTGAGCTCTGGGCACATTTGTCCCTGAACTTTGATTCTCAAGTACATATTCCTGTATTCTTTTGGTGGTTTTAGTACAATAGGAGAAGAGAACATGCCTCCAAAGATCAGTCTAACAGGAGAATTGTGCTCAGGCACGTGCATTTCACTGCATGTAAGCATGATAATGAGTATCTCTGCAATATCTCCCTCCCTCATTTTCATTGTCTTGACTACTGAATCACTGGCCCGACACAGACAAGTCACTATGAACAAGCAGGAGGCCATAATTTCACTAACATAGAAAAAGAAAGGCCAAGCAATCACTTTCATCTACTAAAAGGGTATCTCTTGGACTTAATATATGTGACCATATCAATCCCTTCCCTTTGGAATACCCATTAACCAAGCAGTACTACAGCTGTCAGAATCAAGCTTTGGGGGTGCAGTGCTTCCACAGATTAGCCTCCCTGATTTGGGAGACCTAGATATGCTGGGGTTGGGAGAGGGGAAGTTGTGTGTGTGGGGGTGTGTGTGTGTGTTTTTTTTTTATAATTATTAGTCATTTATTTGGGGAGAAGAGGAAAGAAAGTGTTAGCCACCAGCTCTGTGATTCTTGGGGAACCAGAGCATGGTCACCTGTCAGCCCTGTGCTTTTCGGGAGCCAGGGAGTGATCTTCATGGAAAACCATCCCTCTCCCCCAGGCATCTGCTTGAATCAAAGACAAAGCAGTGAAGGGGCTGGGGAAGACACACCTACACTCCACCAGACAAGGATGATAGAATTAAGGAAACACCCAGCTTCATCTGAATTGAAGATAGAACAGAGGGACATCTCATTAGCATACAGAAAGGAGACCAGCTCTTCCAAAGAAGAACCGCACTGAACTATGGGATACCGAAAGCAGAGAAGCACTGCCTGATGGGAAATCTCTGCTCCAGATGCTAATGAAGCCAGGCCTGCTCACACCCAAATTAGTCATTATCAGACCAATTCTAGTAATGGATCCTATTGACATCCAAAATACTGAAACTGCCTAGTTGCACTGTGAGCTCTTCAAGGAACATCACCCATAACCAGGTGTGATCAGTCTCTATTGTCCCGCCTCTCTTTGAACTATTGTCCTATCCCTATAAAAACTCCCACCCTGGCCCCAAAAAACTGTTCTGATACCTGGATTTAAACTGCATCAGTTCCACTGGGACTTCATCATCTCCTGTCTGATCGTGCTGGGGCTCTGCTCTGCTTGTCTCCTGCCCTCTGGACCCCCAGCTCCCATCACCATCGGGGAACCCTGATCAGTGCAAGCTCCATGGAGTAGTGAGATTTCTCTCTCTCTCGCTCTCTTTTCCTCCCCCCCCCCCACAAGCATAGCATCCTGACTCTGTCCTATGTAAACTGTTATATGGTTAGCTAGCCCTAACATTTGTAATCAGTTCCAATTTAGATTTAATATTGTAACTGTTTGGCTCTATATATATATATATATATATATATATATATAAAATAAATAACTTTCATTGTCAAGCTGGTTGCTTCTTTCTCTTTCGCTCACTCTTCCTCAAGGGGTGTTGTTTTGGCTTCCCCATTCGCTCTACAACAACGCTTCTTGTACCCAAGCTAAAGATCCCTGTAGTGCCCAAAATCCTGTGGGGTTTGCTCATCGTGTGGTTTACCAGTGAATGACTGTGGTGTGAAAGTGGGGATAGGGGGTGCTGAACCTGGGGGCATATGAGGATAGCAGCTTAAAGTGCTGTTTAATCCAGCCCACTGAGTCTAAAGGCTCATGAGGGTGCAGTGTGGCACTGCTGTTAAACAACAGCCTGCTGAAGCCAGGGACATATGAGGGGTCAGCTTGTGAGTGCTGATTACCCAGTCTTCTCAGGCATGCTCTGTTAGTGGGTGTGAGTGTCTGTGTGTGTTGCTAAGGTGGGAAGAACCCCATCCTGAGGAACCTAGTTCCTGCAAGAGAGCTCCAGTGGGTGAGGGAATTGGCAACAGGGAGAATTCAGCTCCATATGGGTATGTCTACACTGCAAAGTTAATTAGAAATAACAGCCGTTATTTCATATTAACTTCAATAGCGTCTATACATGCAAACCGCTATTTCGAATTTAATTCGAAATAGCGGCACGCTTAATTTGAATTTGGTAAACCTCATTCTACGAGGACTAATGCCAAATTCGAAATAGCTAATTTGAAATAAGTGCTGTGTAGACACTTAATACGAATTAGCTGGCCTCCAGCCCTTCCCAGTTTCCTCTGGTGGCCACTCTGGGCCAAACCAGGAAAACTCCTCTCCTTTCCCTCAGCCCCAGAGCCCTTAAAGGGGTAGACTCTGGCCAGATGGCATGTGCCAGAGCCAGACCTGGCAGCAGTCTCTGCTCCTGACCCAGTGGCCCCATAATGAGCTAGGCAGCCGGTGCCAGCCAGCCATTCCCCGCCCAGTCCCCCAGCACCCAGGGGCCATAGACTGCACACGCCTGCCTGGACTGGTGTGGAGATCATGGACCTCATAGAGGTTTGGGGGGAGGCCCCCAATGTCCATGATCTCCGCACCAGGAGGAGGAACGTGGCCATCTAGGGCTGCATAGTGGCCACCATGGCCCAGAAAGGCCACAAGCGCACCCAGGAGCAGGTTCGCCTGAAAATTAAAGAACTGCGGCAGGGGTTCACCAGAGCCACCAGGGGCGGCGCCGCAGCAGGGGCTGATACCTGCCCCTACTTCCCCGGCCTCAACCGTATCCTGGGGGGCAGCCACCTGTGCACGTGCGGGCACATGCTGCGCCACCCTTGGGCAGGTGGCTCCAGCTGCGTGCCACACAGGGGCTGTGGCCCGATAGCAACACGCATGTGTGAAGAGACCTGACATGCTCCTGACCCCAGGGCAGGACCCAGCGGGATGCCCTCCCTTCACATGCCCCCTCTACACAGAGGCAGGGGACATCTCCTCCCCGCCTCGGCCACACTATACACGGCACAGGGGCATGGATGCGGTCTTGGGGCAGCTCCCACTCCCAGGGAGAGTCAGACATCCCGACCATGGCATCTGTGCAAACACGTCGGCTCTGACGGTGGCAGGGCACGGTCGTCCTCACCTCGCAGGGTGCGCTGGGCATCATCCACTGTGTCCCCAGAGAGAACTGACCACTCCCCTTCTTTCTCCACAGCCGCACCAGCTGCACGTGCAGGATGCACCACCCTGCCTGGGACATGCTCCCACACCCGAGGACTCCTCCAGACCACCAGCACGCGGCAGGAGTACCAGGAACAGCACCTGGGGGCCCTGCGAGCCCTGCACCACACCATCCAGGGCCGGGTGCAGGAGGACCTGCAGCTCCACCGGGAGCAGCTTGCCCAGGACCATGCCATGTGCTCACACCTGCAGGCCCTACTGCAGAGCGTGCTGCCCCGTGCCACCCCAGTGCCTGCTGCCCCCCCAGCTACAGTTCCTCTTCCCACTTGGGAAACAAATTGTTGTGCATATTATTGCTATTAAAGACATAAGGAACGTTAATAAAAAAAAAACTTGTATTGTCCAGAAGAGGGCTGGGCAGCACAAGATATACATTTCTTGAGGAAAAATCTAAGACTGGGAGTATGTTGGGGTCATCCTACAGTATAACCCAGGCTGATAAGACCCAAGGTGTAGCTAGCTGGCTGCAGCATACACATAGATGTGCATGCTGGAGGTTGTTTGTTAGCAGTCCAAGCTAGAGGCTACAGAAGCAAAGAAGTGTAAAGGGCATTCCAGCATAGAGTACAAGGGAAACACAGCAATTCATTAGTCTGGATTGTACACTGGAATGACTAGCCAGAGTAGAGAACTGAGCAGGGTAGAAACAAGCCAGGAGCAGGACAAAAACAAGTCCGGCACCGGAGCTCTCATAGCAGTGGGCATAAACAGCCAGCAACCTCCTGCTGCTGTGTTTAAGCAGGCCTACTGGTTCCCCTCAGGCAATCATATGGATTGGCTGATCAGATGATTTTGCTGTAGCTCATCTCTGTTTATTAATCAGCCAGGAGACTAAACTAGCTAATCGCAGGCTCAGCTGCAGGCCTTCATTCCTGCGACTTCCTTTTCCAGTCTGGGAAGTATATGGATAATACTTGATCCATCACAACAATTAGCTCATGTTTGTGAACTGCAAAAATGGACCAAAAGGCACACAAACCCCTCCCTTGACCAGGAACACATGCTGTATCTAGGGGAAAACAGATGATGCAGTCATATCCTACGATGATGCTACATCTTACTACAGTGGCTAAATATAAACTTATCCATTAAGAAACAAAGAATGTAGGCCGTGGTGGACAAGAGAGCCTCTATGGGCTGGATGCAGCCTGCCAAGTGGGGTGATCTGGCCCACAGCTATCCTGCCACTCCCCCAGGCCAATCGAGACATGGGGACGGAAGAACGAGCAAAGTCTCCTCCGCCCGCCAGGGGCACGCGGTTCCTAGAGTGAACCACCATCTGTTTACTCTAGGCACAGTGTGCGCTTGCAGGGTGAGGGGAGGGGCAAGAGACTTCGCGTGCTCCCCTGTTCCCAGGACCTGATTGGCTGGGGGGAGTCACAAAGTCTCCTCCCACTTCGAACTGCTGGCAGTTCACTCTAAATGCCGCACACCCCTTGCAAGCGGGGGCAGGGAGCAAAGATTTCACACGCTCTCCCACCTCCTGGCCAATCAGGGACTGTGGCTGGGGAGCATGGAAGTCAGCCCAAAGCACCACCCCTTTCAGGGCAGCCTGGGCTCACTTCAAAAATTTGTGAAGTGTCCCCTTCTAAAATTATTGCCCAGCCCTGATGTAGGCCATACTTACAGGATGGGGAACTCTAAAGAGAATTTTAGGGGTCATGGAGGATAATCAGTTGAATTTGAATTCCAGTGTCATGCTGTAGCCAATAGGACGGCTGAGATCCTGTGATGTATAAACAAGGGAATCTTTAAAGCAACAGGAAGATATTACTCCTGGATTCGGCACTAGTGTAACTGCTACTTTAATACTGTATCAAGAACCAATTCAAGAAGCATGTTGGCAAACTGCAAACAGTTCAGAGCAGAGGCAAACGAACGATTAAAGGACTGGAAACATGGTATAATGATAGAGCCAAGGAACTCAATCTATTTATTTTAGCAAAGAGAAGATTAAGGGGTGATTTGATCACAGTTGATACGTGCCTACATGGGGAACCAATATTTGATAACAAACTCTTAATATAGCAGAGAAAGGTATAACACGATACATTGGCTGGATGTTGCAGCTAGATAAATTCAGATTGGAAATAAAATGCAAAATTTTAACAGTGACCGTAATGAACCATTGGAACAACTTACCAAGGGTCATGGTGCATTATCATTTTTAAATCAAGATTGGATGTTTTTCTAAAAGATCTGTTGTTGTCCAAAATCATTAATTGGGAGAAGTTCAATAAGGTCAGACTAGACGATCACAGTGGCCCCTTCTGGCTTTCTAATCTATGAATATACATAAAAATGTTGGAGTGCAACTGAGAGACTAACCAAGTGGACATGCTCTGAAGCAAGTAGCTATATTGCCAAGTACCCATTCATGTACTCATATGACTCTAGAATAATTCTGCTTCCAAGGGTATGTCAACACTACAGAGTTTTTTCGGAAAAACTGCCTTTTTTCTGAAAAAACTTCAATTATGTCTATACTACAATCATGTTCTTCCAAAAGAAAATCGAAAGAACAGAGGGGTTTTTCTGACATGGTAATCCTCATTCTATGAGGAAGAAGCCTTTTTCCAAAAGAGCTCTTTTGGAAAAAGGTGTGTGTGGATGAGGAAGAGGGAGTTCTTTTGAAAGAAGAGGAAAGAGGAAAAAGCACAGGTGCCCTGGTAGCCACTCCATCCATAGAAATCACAGCTGAAATGTGAGATAGTGTCCATTCAGTGTGGATGCTATCTTTTGAAAAAGCAGATCGTTTTTTTGATGTGCTTTTGCAGTGTGGACGCTCTCTTTTGGAAGAAGTTTTTCTGGAAGATCTCATCCGAAAAAACTTCTTCTGAAAGAAGCCTGAAGTCTAGACATAGCCCAAGTCTTCTACACAGACTTAAAGTCAGACCTACAGGTAGTTTTATAGGTCAGTCAAGTTCTTACACTTTTCCAATGGGATTCAAATGCTCAAGGAAACATTCATGAGCAGCTTGAAACCCACAAGTGATATGATTTGCCCCAGGCAAATAGAAGCGCTGCTCACAGACAGCCATGAGAGAGCTTCAGATCACATCTGAGATATTACCTAATGATTCTGGGCTGCTCACCTGACATTCCAAAAAGAAACACCAAAAATGGAAAATAATTAGACAGAGCTACCTGAAAGGAAGTGCAAATAAAGAAGATAAACAGAAGGCTTTGTCTTCAAAGCCTCAAAGAATCTCTCAGCATTTTTTTTAATTAGAAATAATTCAAGCAAGAAGAACATTTTGCTTACAAAGCTACAGAATCATGTCAGAGACAAGAAGAGGGAGATGGAAGGAGGAACTGCAGCAACAGCTGTCAGAGATGTTCTTCCTCATCAGCAGTTAAAAAAGCCACTTACGTTTGGAGGGAAGTACTGACCATTATACACCACCTCATCACTGGATAAGCATGCATGACACAGCAATGAGACTGAAATTTTAGCTCTGATAGTCCTGTCAGGTTGTATGCTGGGAGCACAGATCCACTAATAGACATCTCTTACATTTTACAGTATCTATCTTTGGAGAATCCCATTTCCTTTCCTAATTCATTTCTTTACTTTTACTTTTTCACTAAGAGTTTGTTTCCTCTCGCGATGCAGAATACACACAGAGCATTAACAATAAATCTTATATTTATATAGTATTTTTCATCCCAAGGATCCCAAAGCACTTTAGATAACATTTTGAAAAGTGCCTCAGTGATTTAAATGCTTGAGTCCCATTCACTTTCAGCGAGACTTAGGCTCCAAGGACACACAGGCTTTTTTGAAAATTTTACCCTTTGTCACTTGGAAAATTACCCTGTACACATATAACACTGAACTTTGTTCACCTACCAGATAGAATACTTGAAGCTTTATGCATTCCACAGTACCATTGCATAGGCTTATCCTAACAATTATTCAGATAACATATGCACAGCTGAAGTCATTTAAAAAGTCAACATTTTTCCAACCATTACACCATAGTCACTACAGTTATCTCCTTTATGATGTATATGGGAAATCTGTGGTAATGGCATCAGTTCACAAATGCTGATATTTTTATTTATTTTAAAAACAATATGACAATGCCCAAAAAGTACAGAAAAACTAGTTTCCTATCAAGTTGTAGACCAGAGTACAAACCAAGCCAAAGATATTTATGGCACGTTGTCTCTTAAAACAATACTTTAACACTCTGTTGCCTTCCTAATACCACATTAGCAATCTTAGGCCATCATTAAAAGAATATTTTAAACATAGCTATTAAAATATACATTTCAATCAACCTGTCTTTATCCATATAAAAAGGAATCTACTCGGTAAGTGCATAAAATATATTCTCAGTCATACAGGTGTATATATTCTAATTTGCTGGCAAATTAAGTTATCCCATCCATATATTAAACTTGAAAGGAAAAGAAGGAAACCAAAACACAAGATAAAGGTGAAAAAGAAAAGGGAGAGAAAAAGCACCCATATGAATCTATTAGTTTCAAAGTCTCAGAGGGGTAGCCATCTTAGCCTGCAACTTTAAAAACAACAACTAGTTCTATGGCTTCTTAGAAACTAACACAAATATATATGGTATCATGAACTTTTGTGGGTAAGACCCACTTCTTCAGATCCACTCCAACTCATGTGATGAAGTAGGTCTTACCCAGGGAAACTCATAATCCTATATATTTTTGTTAGTCTCTAAGGCTATGTCTACAAAACCAGGTTATTTCAAAATAAGTTATTTTGAAATAACAACTCCTGAAATAACTATTTTGAATTAAGCTAATTCATCTTTACGAGCAGGAGTTATTGTTTTGAAATAACAAGCCCAGTATTTTGAAATAACAGGTGTGACAGTGTGGACGCTCACCTTGTTATTTTGAAATGCCCTAGGATGCCATAGAACTACTCTTTCTATTAGTTTCAGGTTTTCCATTATGTGTACCTATCAAGTACGGTTATGATTACAGTTAGTTGGGAATCTTTAATTAATTTTTTTATCTGAAAAAATTTTCATGGGAAATAGTCAATTTAGATACATTTTTGATAAACTTTTTTTGAAAATAGTTTCAAATGTTATTGAAATGAAATGTACAATATTTTCTAAATGAAATTCCAGTTTTCCAGTTTACAAAAATTTTAAAATTAAACTGAATATAGTAAAAAAAAGCCTTTTTAAAAGAAAGAAGTTTAAACTATCAAAACAAAAATGTTTTAATTCATCTGAAACAATTATTTTTTTCCAGATTTTTACTTCATAAAAATTAGAGCAATTGTTCCAAGTTGCATCAGGCCACATTCGGCAATTATGGAAACTGTCCTTTTTTCTCCTTTTTCTCCATGGCAAATGAGCATGCAGAATCTATTGTTTGAGTGCATGGGCTTGAATCATCATTGTCAATTTTGTACTCCATGAGGCACTCAGTGCACTGATGAGTTTAGTATAAGAACATAGATGGATGGATAGGTGGCCTTTCCAATGTATCAGCATTATCTCTATACATACAAGCTATCTCTGGTAATGACAGTTCTATATTGTACTATCTTCACCAGTCACAGGAAGGTGGACTTTGAGGAAGTCAAGTTGTACATTTGAACCTGGATTTTGGATTATCTCCTGTATCTAGCTAGGAATATTAGATACAGGGATATGGCTCAGAGCCATCTCTAGTCCATATACAGAATATTTTAGGGATATGTTATAAGGAAGTGATTGAGTGATTACACTCAAGTAGGTTATAGAGACTATTTGTTTGGTTGCTTACAACTAGCCATATGCTCAGTAAAATCTATTTGTATTAAAATTTTGAGTAAGACAAAAAAAGTGAAGCAGAAACTATTTTTGCCATAGATTATTTACATTCTCCAGGGAACTGTTATTCCACTGTGCCCTGTGAATACATTTTAGTAGTATGTGGAAGGGGGAGAAGAAACTCATAACAAGGATGAAAATGCCTTATTTTTAGTTTAAATTTGAACAAAATAATTTAGTTGATTACAAATGGAGTTTTATGTTGCAAATTTATTATGAAAAAAATTAGACTTTCCATATGCGACTCCCTAGTTATACAAGGAGAAATATTTGATTTTTGTAGGCTATCAATAATTGTATTTCATCGGCTGAAAAACACCAACTGATTTTAGCTGAAGGCAAGGTTATTTTACCATCCTTGATATGGGGCAATCAGCCATCACAAAACAATTCCTGTGAGTAAACAATATAGTTAGAGACTTGCAAACAATAATAGTATCACGTATGAAAGAAAAAGTAACCAAAGGCATCTCTAGATGAGCCAAATCTGTGTTATGCCTCCTACTGAGTTGTTATATTTTTATATTCCCTCCTTTTTAAACAAAGCCACATGTTCAGGCAGCTGATTAGGATCCTTTAAAATTTCAATTTGGAACTAATATACACACTCCTGTGTCTGTTTTCACACTTCAGACCCTCTATGCAATTGAATTCACACACAGACCACAAAAGAAATAACAATATTTAGTATAAGAAAAAAAATCTACAGTTTCAATTTTAGATTAACAAAGTTATCCAACTGAGGATATACACATCTCTTAACTCAAAACTCTCTGGTTACTAAAATGATATGCATTTTAAATATTCATTTGTGACAAGATCTGTCTATAGACAATAATAGGTCAAAATCCTCAGCTGAAGTAAATGAGCAAATGTCAAAGTTTATTGAGCTATGGCGATTACCACAAATATTTGTCTAGACTCAACATTTAGAAACAATTATTACATGATAATTAGAACATTCTTTTCCAAACAAAGAAGAAATTGCTGGACAGTTACTGCCTGAGATACAATTTAGTGTTTTCAGTTTAAGTTTTACACATCAGTTAATACCAATGAATATGCATATGGAACGAAATTCACCCCTGCACAAGGGCTCCAAGACACATGCATTGCTTAAGTCCTACTTAATTCTCCTATATCAAGGACTTTTGCCTTCCCCCTATAAAGGATGAATGTCAACATTAAAGAATTCTTAACACTATCCCAACATCATATTAATGTAAAGAATTGAAATAGGTTATATAGCAACAAATGTGGCATCTTTGAATATTCAGAATTAGTGCTGGTTGGAAAAAATTGACAATTTTTCCCTGTAAGTAAAAGGTCACTTTATCAAAACCAAAATATTTTGCAAAGAATATTTTGTCTCAGAAGTTTTTTAGGGCCAAGATGGAATTTCTAGGCACAGAGAAGAGCCACAGAATAGTCCATGGCCTGATGATTAAGGTATATCCAGGAGATACAGTTTCATGTCCTTGCTGTGGCTGGGAGCAGACATTTTAACCTGGTTCTCCACATCTTAGCTACATCCTAATCATCAGACTATTGGCTGTTCTGGAATGGATTGGTCTCTTTCTCACTATTTTTTTTTAAACAAAACAATTCCTCAAGGTTTCATTTCTTTTCTGATGTGGAACAAAAATAGATTTCTAACCCTTAATTTTTTTCATAAAATGGAATTCTTGTTTTCTGGTCAGCCCTATTTAGAACTGCCATTGATTTCTCTGCTGTTATGGGTATGCAAGATTGAGCCCAATATATAAATCATCATTTTTCACCACTGAATTCTAGATTCCTTTTAAGCACTGGTAAAAGTTTAAACACTCTTTGGGAAATTTCAATGTACTTGGTTATTTGAAAGACAGATATGATTCTGAGTCCTATTATGTTTATAGTCAGTCAGTTCAATTGGCACAGTTGTATTTCCTCTGTCAGACATGTCAGACTGGATTTATAAAAAAAGCGTCTTTAAACAAAAAGGATCCTGTCTACTCCCTTCCCTGCTCTCAACTCTGTACCAACAATTAATAGTAACCTTGTAATTCATGAACAAGATAGGCAGTGAAATAAAAGTTCTTAAAATTCCACAGTGAAGTGGAGCAGTAAAATCAAACACAGCAGAGAGTATAGAATTTCTGGGAGCAGATAGGGGAGTACTATAAGGATACCACAAAAGGTAGTATGGTAATTTCCATGTCCCTCACTTTCTTTCTTTTCGTTTTCTTTTTCTTTTAAACACACCAAAACAAAACTGACATTATTGTATATTATTGTGGGTAGTCACACAATATTTAAGGCTCAGTAGTAGTTTCAATTTAATTAACAAAATGAATTAGGATTTCTTCTAAACAATTCAATGTTCATAGTGGAACAAATTCAGAGGTCATTTGTAAGGAAGTATACCTAAGAATACCTTAATCTCATACTTCCATAGGTCCATTGATGTCTGCTAATATTATGTGAGGAAATATCATCTAAACTGGCGTAACTTGCATGCTAAGCAGCCAAAAGAAGGTGTAAAAATATGCAACTCAAAGTAGGGGTGATCTACATGCATTCTTATACCTTCCAGTTATTTCTCTTTCCTCCTCTTTGGCTGTTCAGCCTAAGAATTTTTACACCAACCTTAGCCTCAATGGACCAAAATCAAAGCGATCAGAAACAGGACAGTTAGGTGTCTTCACTACAGGGCTTAATCTGAAATAAGCTATGCAAATTGAGCTACATCAATTTCATATCTTATTTTGAAATAGCTTATTTCGAAATAGGGCACTCTTTTTCCGACTTCCCTTATTCCTCGTACAATAAGGGTTACAGGAGTAGGAGCAAGAAGTCCTCCAGCTTGACAGTATTTTGATACTATTTCAAAATAACTGCCTGCTGTGAGGAGGCAGACTAAGTTATTTCAGAATAGTGCAAGTTATTTTGAAATAGTGTTGCAGTGTAGACGTACCCTTATAAGTTATTTAAATGGTGTTAATCATTGGCCAGGTATACATTAGAACAGTGTTGCCCAAACTTTTCCTCTCATGTCCTTCTTATCACTAATGGATTGTCTGGGCTTGCTGGAGGAGGCTGCTCAAGTTGGCAAGAGAGAAGCCATGCTGTAATGGATCTCAACAATCTGACGGCGCACAACTCTCTTCTCACAGTCTTTATACATCCATACAATTTACATTCATTTAAAAAGAGGCAAACATAATAACAAAAAAGGCCATTCAAAAAAGAGAAGGTTGAAGGTGTGTTTCAATATAGTCCAGCTAATAAAGTTAAAAATGAACAGTGAGGTGCTCTCTCTGACATGTAACTTTCACCCAACGTGACTAACCCACTCAGAATAACCTTATTAAAAATAAATCCTATTTAACCTCCAAAAGAGACACTCAGTTAACATACTCAAATATGTGTTACAATTACTGTCACCCTGGCCTTCCTCCTCTGCTACCCCAACAACATACCATTTTTTTCTGCTCCTGCAAAACTCCAGCCCTTAATTACTTACTCTGAATAGAAATACTCTGTACTCCTGGGGTTTCTATTTGTTCTGGGCACTTTAAGGACCTAGAAACTCTTATCCATTTTAACTTTTTTTTTTAACATTTATTCAATGGTGCTGAAAATATTTTTAGGGAGGAGGTGCTGAGCTGCACCCCCCAAACCTTTTTGCACCCGTTCCTGCCCCAGATTGGGGTCACACCTAGGGTTGTCAACTCTCCTGGACCAGATGCCATTGATGCTAATGGCGTCCAGTCCTGTCCGTGAGAGTTGGCAACCCTGCCACAGCTGGAAGTGGTTGCAGAGCCCCAGGCTGGTGGCAGGACCCAGAGCAGTAGCACAACTTCCAGGACCAGTGGCCAGGACCTCCAAGGATGGTGGGCTGCAGAGCCTGTGGGGACAGCAGGTGGCAGGCCCTGAGGAGTGCTGAAGCTGGTGGGGCCAGCAGAATCCCAACAGGGCTGCCCAGGGGCTAGGACATGGGGCTGGTGGAAGCAGCCAGGTGGAAAACCTGGAGGTGCTGCAGCACCTGCCAAACCTCTACTTCCTGGGTCTATGTATTTATTTGAAACCAAATCCTAATACCAACTTTTAAAAAATCTCCAGATTGCAGAAAGATTTTCAGCCCCAATTCTTCCTTCCTTCCTTCCTGATGGGATTGTGTACTTTAATCTATTTTACATCCTCACTCTGAATTATTGCCTTGAAATGTTATACTGACACATTTCTAGTCCTACAAAGACTTACATTTAGGCACTGTTTGGCTATTGAAATAAGCGAGATTACTTGAACAGTGTGTTTAAAAATAAGTATGTGATTAAATTTTTGCAGGATTTCAGCCAAAGAGACTTTTATTAGAAAATAATAAAGAGATCTAGTTTCACATTAACTCCATGGGACAAATTTTACCCTAGGAGATACATGTGCATTTCTTAATAGGAGTAATGTAACCCCTGTGTAGATGATCACATTCTCCCCCACCCCACCAAATTGGTCTGGGATTTAGATGGGAGCTGGCCTACAGCGTTGTTTAGTACTTCCACAAAAAACACAAGGAGGGATTAAGACCACTAGCCAGATCTTGACTATATCATAAAGAACTAGAAATCCATACACCCCTTCAGTCTGCAGAGGACAGATTCGGGGGTAGGGCAGAAGCTCAAACCTGAGGGGAGGCGCTGGAGGCATCTTGGTGAGATTATATAAAATATGGGGTAACTTAGATACATTTGGATTAAACTGTTGAATTTTTTCTGATTTGACAATCTGTACTCTTGTGAGAACATGGATGCTTTCCACTATACTTTACAGTACACTATATTATTAATTACATATCGGTTTTATTTCATTTAATGGGGAGATCCTAATAAAATTATACTGGCAGATTATACTGCAAGATTAATGTTCTAGACTAAAAATAGATTTCTTACACAGATACCATTATTAACAGTAACATTACACATTGTTAAATCATGGCCTAAATTGGCACAGTTAAAATACATGAAACACATGTGTTTTTTAGCTCTCTGACACCAGGATTAGCTATAAAGTTTTAAAATAATGACAAGGACATTAGGGAATGCTTCAAAAGAGGCAGCAATAAAGTTGTAAAAAACCTAGTGGTATATGCTTTTGGACTGCTTAATATCTGAAATTTCTCTGCTTCTTCCAAAAATATCTGTGAAATGGAAAGGTGGGGAAAAAAGAAAGGAAAGAAAGAATAGGTAAGGTCATGAGTCATATTCTGATTTGATTTTTTATAATTAATAATCCTACCTTTATTCCCCAGATATATTCTTCATATGCATTTGCTGCATGGCATTGTCCTTAAAAAGAATAATTTTTTAAAAAAATATGCACCCTGGCTTTAATCATTTTTCACAGCAGAGCTTCAATGCCTGAGTATGTGAATCCAGGTTTTATTCATAATCATTGGTATTCCATTGACAGACTAGGTAAGGTATTTATGTCTGACATCCGATTGACTAGGTATTTTGCCTTTACTGGAGAGTAGGGCACTGACACTGCCTGGATTCATGCAAAGAAAATTGATTCAGCTCTTCATTTTGGTGCCTGAAAAACTACTGCCTTCACTTCATTGGTTTTGCACTTTGAGAGAAAAAAATAAGGGAACAACGTAGTCCTACTGTTGTGAAGATTACAAGGCTCTTTTCTTATTCACCCCATCTTCCCTCTGCCCTCCCCCCACCAAGATGGACTGCTGTTTTAAAAGTGCAGCACACATTTATATTCTCTGTTGACTACAAAAATCCTTCTCCCACTGAGTTCAATCAATTGCAAACCATCCATGGATGTCAAGAGCACAGGATCAGGACCTAATGCTCTATTCTGTAGTACTAGAGACATGAAGGGGATGCCTTTAAAACTAACCAACCAAAAATGAGTAAAAACAAGCATCTGTGGAACACTATTGTTTTCTATAGAACAGTGGAGGCACGGGAGAGCAAACAATGTAAAACAGGGAGCGGGTTTTCCCTTGCATGCCTTACAATAGATGTGGTTCTGTAAAAAAAGAATAGGTAGAAAGATAAGACATGCATGCCTGATGCTGAAGAAAAGACTGTTTGTACCCAGTGCACTGGAGAAATTGTTCAAGAACAGTTCAGCCATGTCAAAATATGACCCTGTACTGTTGCCAAGGTCAACCAGACCTATAGTCATCTGCTGAGTTAGTGCTAGTCAGAGAGGTCAAAGCTGCTTGTGAATTATATTCAACTTATATACCTGATTATTTTCTCCAAGATTTCACAAAACTTTTGGCACATGTACGCTAAAATTTTAGACATGATATAGAAGCCAAACTTTTTGCTGACAAACCAAGATTCTGAGGTGATATTAACCCTGTGCAAATACCAGCATAGAGCCTATCCACAGCTTAAGATCTCGATATATGGCTGAAGTGGAACTTCCATGGTACATGGATTCTGCACAAGGTTGAATTCCTCATTCTATCACACACATCTAGGACCAGATGACACAAAATACTCCAAAAGGGGGAAGGGGGCAATGGACCCATGACCCTATTCCCTCTCCAGCTAGTGGAGCACTGTGACTATAAGGGCTGATTGAGCTCATAATGACTAATGAACCTCGCCTTGAGGATTATTGAAGAAAGTAAGAAAAGGTGGATGGGGGAGAAGAAATAAATCCCAATTTGACCATAATTTCCCCACCCAAATGTCAGGAAATACAAACCGTTTACATCAGAATCCAGCATCATCTCTGGAGGCAACTCTAATGTTTACACAGAAGGGAGGGGGGAACTTTTAAAAGTTTCATTTCCAGGGAAATTCATTATACACATACATCCTGCAAGTCATTTTACAAAATAAATAAATAAATAAAAAGAGAGAAAATGATGGCATTAAGGCATAGATTAAATGCCTGATGGTAGTTACTCTTCCACTCAATTCCCACTGTTAGCTTGGCCTGTTGACATTAATTGACACATGATATTGAAAAGCAGTTTCAAACATCTGCCAAGTAATTATATTATTTTTCAAATACCATGCTAAAAATCACTGATTTCCAACAGCGATTTCAGAGTAGTGTTCTATTTAACTGCTAACTCAGAGTATTCTGGAGATTGTATAAAAATCACGGAGGAGTGATGTTATAAAAAGTAGTTTCCAACACCAAGAGCTTGATCTGATCTTTAACATGGGAAGCACATATTGCCATGTTCTTTGTAAAACCAGTTCTTGCCAATTTTCATGTGTTGCAGTCCTTCATGTATAAAAGGGATCTAAAAAATCTTTTTATTGAAATTTTAAATGGAAATTTTGGGGAGGGATTTCTCTCATCTTTTGGTAAACTTTGCTCAAGAGCAATAGCTGATTATAGAATATACTATGAAACAGAGTCACATGTTTGCATGTGTAAGGGGACTGTTGGCCCCTTACTAAAACTCAGGGGGGAGGAGGGTTTGGATGGTTAGCTCCCATTATTAAAAGGAAGGGTGTCAGCTGACGGTCAGGGCAGTGTGTGTGTGTGTGACACCCAAGTCTTTAACTGCTAAGACATAAGGTCCCGTCGCAGCGGGCAGCCTAGGAGGCTGAAGGGCGCCCCGAAAGTTTAACGTCTGTGCCTTTACTGCTAGGACCAGGGTCCCATCGCGGAGGGCAGCCAACAGGCTGACAGACGCCCCAGAATTTATAGGAAGAGCTTATTACATCTCAGATTTCAACTGCTAGGATACAGGATCTCTTCGCAGTGGGCAGCCAGGGAGGCTGAGAGATGCCCCAACGGATCTGTCCTCTGGAAGCAACACGATCCAACGCTCAAGCTCCCCCTATACCTATCCATTATGACCGGCTGAAGTTCTTTTAAATTGTGCTTGGTTCTGTTACAGCAACTGAAGGAGTCAGGTTAAAACTTAACCAGTTACAGGTTTATTAAAAAGGCTTATAAAGCTTGTGGTTACAATGGCTATTGCTCTACTTCTTAACTGCTAGCAAATATAGATCTTAAAAATGGTTACAAAGAAAATAAAGATAGAAAATAGAAATAATGGTACCAAGTGACAGCTTAATCTTTAAAGAGCTCTAAATCTATGTGTACACTTAAGACAAAGGACCACATCCAGGTACAATTTTTACCCCCTTTCACGAGGCATACAGGATCTGCCGACGAAGGTTTCTGGGGTCGGCAGATCCCCGTCTAGACTGCCACGCTGAGCTGACAATCAGCTGATCGGCACAGCGCGGCGGCCATTTTGATTTAAATGAAGCGGCGATTATTTAAATCGCCGCTTCATTTCACTTTGCCGAGTAAACTAATCTACATGGCTCCGTCGACGGAGCCATGTAGTTTAGACGTACCCCCACTGTAAAATAATGCCTTCTGTCAGCATTTGTAAGTAATCTCTGAAGCATTCTCAACAGAAGGTTGATATACCTGATATGTTTTTATGTATCCATCTAATTTAGGATAGAAAGATTTTTGACTGAAACTAAATATGAAAATTTGTCACTAAAATGTATCAGTGCTATGTTGTGGTATGTATATATAGTTACATGTTCGGTATCTGTGATGAGCTAAACCAGATAAGATATTAAATATACAATCTTGAACTGTATGTTGCAAGAGATTCCACTCATATCCCTATATCTGTCAGTTGTAGCTTTGGTGGGAAATTAGAAGTTAATTTTGTCTTTGTCCTTTTGTCTTTTTCCTTATCAGTATTGCCTCGAAGGCATGCTAAAGTATGCTCAAAGTGACCTTCAGTTTACTCATATCATCCTGACACAAAGTGATTTAGCCTCCATGCTTGTAATGTTCAGTATTAAACATAAGAAACACGTTCACTCACTAACAAATATACTGCACTGCATTCACACTAGAAACAGTTTTTCTGACCCATAAAATTTTGAGATTTTAAAACCCTTTCTGTTCCACATCAGGATAATGACTGTTGACATGTTTATTATTATTTGCACAACACCCAACGGTATGCCAGGTACTTGAGAAGGTAGATACATAGTCAAGTTCCTGTCCCAAGATTCTTAAAAAAATCTAGAATTTGGATAAGAGATGGCACATAGGGACAAATGGGAAGAACAAAGTAGAAATGCACAGAGCTACATAAATAAAACCCTGAGGAGACTGAAGTTAGTGTGTAGCAAAAATCCCAATCTTGGGCATAACTTTCAGAATATCACTAGTCCCATTGATTTCAATAGTCAAAACCCAAGACCATTAATTTCAGTGGGATGATTCATGTACTCACAACTATGTATGTGCATTGGGACCCCAGAAATCAGTTAAAGCTTCTTTTAAAAAAGAATTAATTAGCTCACCACTACTTATAGGCTCAATGGCAATGGGAGTCTTTAGAAAGAACTGCAGTGAAGTGTAAGTGGGAGTTTGGCCAATATGTTCCAGATATGTAGAGCAGCATGGGAAAAAATGAAGAGATGATTGTAGGAGAGAGCACTAAGGGCAACACAGAGGCTGGTGTCAGTAGAGGAGGATCAGAGCTATGCCATGATCAGGCCAACTGATGGGAGAGTGGAGGGAGATGCAACTGCTCTGGGGCCCAGTGCTACAAAATTGCCCAGACATCTTGGTGGCAGCTGGAGTCCTGTGTGGCCCTTCAAATTCTTGCTGCAGCACTGTGTGGCACACCTGGGGCAGTGCTCTCCAGGCAGGGCAGATAGCTGCCTAGCTCCAGCCCCGTTCCTTCTGCCTGAGGGCCCGCTTCTTCTGGGGGCACAGAGCAGGTCCCTCTGCATTGCCCAGGGACCCAGCAAGGCTGTTGGCCCCCCTGACCCCAGGCAAACAGGAATAGAGAGGAGCTGGACTAAAACCATCTCAGCCTCATGAACAGAGCAGTGCACAGGGTTTAATACAGTTCCTCTTGTTCAACTTAACCTGCTTTGAGCTTCACTATGGGCTAATGAACCATGGCAGCACTGGGAAGCTGTGAGCTCTCTCAAGTGCAGCAGCTGGCAGCGAGAGCCATGAAATTGAGCCCCTCAGTACCCTGGAATTTGCAGACATAAACATAGCTCCATGATGGACCCAATGGAAGGAGGTATTTGAGCTTTTCACCGATCTGGCCAGGCAGGAGGAGGATGAGAGCAAAAAAGAAAAATTATTATTTTACTTGTATCCTCACAGATATGGAAATTTAATATGTGAAGCAGCTATCCTGCAAACACTTAAGGCATGGGACTATTCAGATGCTTAAAGTTATGCACATGCACAGCACTTGTAAGCATTTGTAAGATCCAGGGCTAAAGTAGGCAAGTTCCTTTTAAAGTCTAAGATCTGTTAACCCCAGATTATCACTGGAGGATATTTTGATATTGATGTTTAGAAGTTAAAAAGCCCATTATTTTAATTAAAGGATCCCAAACAAGATGCATATTGGCCTCAATTCAGGGATGCATTTAATTAAGCAGGCTTACCTTTAAGCATATTCCTATGTCCCATTATAAGTAGAATTTAAGAATATGCTTAAGTCCCACTGAAGTGCTGTCCTGCATACGAATGGTTTCCTGAATGATGGTAAATGTATAATGTCAAGGTTTGATTAATAGAGTAAAACTAGATTCAAAATTTTAAATGAATTCATTCCCGTTACCTGTGTGACCCTTTCACATGTGCTTTCCATGAATATGCTACCAGAACAGCTTATCGCCGTGACCATTTGCAGAAAAAGCGAATTCTAAAGTGAACATTGGAAAATATTTATGTAAAGCACATTTTGAAGTCATAAAGGGACATGCAAACAACCAGAAAATCTGCTATTAATCCAGTCATGGAAAGGAAACATACCACATGCCTAACGAATTGAATTCATTAACCAATGACTTGCATTTTGAATATCATGTACTTGTAACGAATAATTGTTTGCAAAAGCTATGTAGCAAATCATTTGATGAAAAGCATACTTTGTGAAAATCGTAATCGGCTCATGGACAAATCATAAAGAGAAACAGATGAAAAATTAATAAAAGAATTATGAAAAGCACATTAGTCATCCATTGCTATGCAGTGCTTTCCATATTACAGAAGACAAGTTTATAGCTTAGTAATTTCCTGAATTCTGCCACTTTATTTAAATTTAGATGTTGCATTTATCCTACCACCAGTCCATTAGTACATTCCTGCTTAATAAAGAGGAGTTACATAGATCTTCTCAATACTTCCCTAGCCATTTTGCAGAATTCACAAATGATGCCATCTGGAGTTGTCACTAGAAGACGGTTTAATTTCCTGATCCCTATCTCTCCGTCACCACCCCCTCATCATCACTAGCCACCTATCTGGATATGCTTGTTGTCGTCACTGTCCTTTGCAAAGGTCTGATTTAAAAGTAAAATTACAGTTTGGGATTTTTCTACAAACACACAACTGTTGGCTCCCACCAAATCACAAACAAAATATTCACTTTTGTTTCTTTATGACACACATAAATGGTTTCCCCTATAGACATGGGAAGCATTGCAAACTAACCTTCAGTATGTCTGGTCCATTTGGTAGCTAATCATAAATGCTACGAATCCCTCCTGTGCAGTAGGACTGACAGACTCACTGGGCCCCTGGGCAGCCCTCAGCACTTCCTAGAGCTTGCTGAGCAGTGCTCTGGTGCCGATTTAAAGGGCAGGGGTTTCCAGGCACTGCTGTGGTTGCCCCTTGCCCTCCCTATTGGCAAGTCTGCTCCCTTGCACCCTGTTTTTGTTTTTACCTTCCAATTTCTTCTTCCCCTCTTGCCCCTATTACTTTTTAATCATTTTATTTACTGCTTCTCTTTTTGCCTTTTCACCTTCCTGACCTGCCTTTCTCCAGGCCTCCACAGGTTAGACACTTCCCTTCTCAAGTCTTTCCCTTTTAACTTTCCCTTTCTCCAACTGTCTTGTTCTCTCTCACCTTGCTCTTTGCCTCTTAGCCTTCTCCTCCCACCCCCCACTGGTTTTCTCTTCTCCAGCTATCTCACTCCTCCTTCACTTTTTTCCTCTCCTCACTTTGTTTCCCTCCCAGCTACCTGTTTTAAGAGCTACCTCATCATTTGAAGTTCATGCACAGAACATTTGTATTTTTTCCCAGCCTCCAGGGCAGTCTCCAAATCACTATTCTCCTGGAGCTAGAACTGTTACAGTGCTTAAAGTCACCTGTGACCTGACTCATTAGTTCCCACCCATCCACCCACCTCAGAGGAACAAAGGGACATACAGCAAAAATGTGGCAGGAAAATCTTCTTAGCACTAAACATACAGTATTTGTCAAAAAGATTATTTTTTTATCCCTTCCATTTTTCAAAAGGTTACATTGCAGAATACTGTCAATTTCAGACGTCTGATTCTTCCTAACTATTAAATATCTCTCAGCAGTGATCTAGATCTATATTATTTTCTCAAGAAAAAGGGAATGATTTTCAAATAATAAATAAGAATAGCTGCAGCCTTTGTGTAATTCTGAGTGTGTCATTGCTCCAACTGTACCGAACACTTTAACTCTAGCTTCTCTCTCTCTCTCTCTCTCTCACACACACACGGATTCAAAGGTCTTCTGAATTCTTCCCCTAATAATACCTTGATGGAGGCAATCAGCTCTGTTTCTCTCTCTTCAGCTCCAACAAAATTGAAAATCGTACAAAAATGTCACAACTTATATTTGTATGATTTCCTTCCTCTCAGACCTTGACATATTCAAGAAAAAGGAAATTTCACAACTTGTTAGATGAAATACTGAATACAACATTTCAGCATCATTACAACAAATATTAAGTTCTTTAATTCTCTCAGATAGATTTAGAGCTTGACCTCAGGTGTGAGTGCCATCTCCCTTTCATACACTCGGACAAAGGACAACTTGAAAAATCCTTTCTTCTCTAGGGGATTCTGCTGTTTATCATCTTCTAGATATTACATTCAGCTTTCATCCTTTTATATACATAACAACAATCCCACAATCCCATAAAGGTGTGGCCTGTCCCTTTTAGGGCCAGAGGTTTAAAACTGGCCAGGCCTGTCTAATTAGACCTGTGTGCCATGCCCCGGAGGAGTCTTGGATTTAATTAGCTATCTGAGGAGGGGCTGACTCAAACAAAACAGCTGCAGGAAACTAGAAGGAAAAGGAAGAAAGTACAAAGGTCTTAAGGCAGGGAGGCTTAGGAGAGATACTAAGCAATCATAGAAAAGATTGCCAAGGTGTTTAGGCAGCAGAGAAGTCTCAGACTTTCTAGCAGAAGAAGGCGGTTGATAGAGGAAGCTAAAAGCTAGTAACACAGCCAGAATGGGATGAGAGGAAGCTGTAGAAACTAACTGCTAAAGAAGTTGCATAGTTGGTAACTAAGTGATCCTAGGTCTGGCTTCTTCAGGACCAGATTCACTCTGAGATCTTGTTTTTGGCTCCTAAGTTTTGTTTGGACTCTGAGGTGAGAGCCATTGTTCAAGTGCCCCTTTCAGAGTCTTTATTAAATGGTTATAGAGTGAAGTTGCAGTGTTTGGCTTGTCCTTGACTGGGCTTTAAAAGTAATCTCACAGTTATCTCATTAAAATGGGGAAAACTGAGACAGACTGCAGGAGAACCTTACGTGTCCAGAAGGGGATGCTGCAGAATAGGCATGCCCATTTACCTGCCCTGGTCTTGTAAGCTGCTTCACTTGCATACATGACTGGTATGGAACCCCCATTTTAGTGTGGCCATGCCCCAGCGTAGAGGTCAACCCATGTGGAACACCTTGTAGGTTCTAAACCATTAATGCTAATGTGGACTGGGGGAAGGGAGAAGTCTTGGGCTGATGCGTCTGAAGTTGAATTCCATTATAACATGGCCAATAGGGTCCTTACCTTGTGGCCAGCCACATATTACATGACCATATCTCACTGCCTGCTAGCACCCAGCTATTAAATTGAACTTTTGTCTACCTCCGATAATTTTGCATCAAAAGTGCTGAGCTTCCATTCACTTCAGTGGAATGACACCAGAAGATAATCTTATGTCTCAGGGAAAAAGAAGATTTTCCAAAATTAAAAGTGTATTATTTTTGTATGAAAGCTACCCTAAAGGAGACTTAGAAGCTCGGAAACAGTTAAGATTATATAAAAATACTTCTAAGGAACCATCTGAATCAACCCTTAAGCAAAGGAATGTGGAAGAACAGTGGGAAATTAAATGCAAATTTCTCTCCTATTTGTAGATTAATAATTCAAGAACTATATTTATTTATTCATACTAATTGACTGACAAAGTTATGTAGTAGAATAATTGAGGAGAAACTAATTGCCATCTTATTTTTTTTTATAGTATATTCAAATCTTGGCTCTGTTGGAGACCTCTTCTTTAGCATGTCCTTA
The DNA here is from genome assembly GCA_019425775.1 of Rafetus swinhoei. Lineage (NCBI taxonomy): Eukaryota > Metazoa > Chordata > Testudines > Trionychidae > Rafetus > Rafetus swinhoei. Next base: position 177,949,460 of record CM033437.1, on the reverse strand, counting down.
AAAGTCATGGAAAACAAGAGAGATTACAGAAGACTGGAAAAGGGCACAGAGTGCCCATATATTAAAAAAAAGGGAAATAAGGAAACCCAAGAAATCCTAGACCAGTCAGCTAAGTATAGATATATCAATAAATGGTATTAAGTCAATGTGCATAAATTAAAGCACATTAAACCTCCATGTGGGTGCTTTTACTCTAGAATAAAATGACCTCAGGTTCTGCCTACACTACAGAATTAAGGCCATGTCTACACTTCCCCTTACTTTAGTATAATTTATGTCATTCAGGAATGTGCATAAGACACTCATCTGAGCAATGTACATTACATTGATCTAAGTGTCTGTGTGCATGGTACCACACAGACATTGTAGTAATAAGCTCTATGCTTCTCATGCAAGAGGAGTTACTAGGATATAGAGGGTGACTTAGGTTGGTGGTAGCAGCCATGTAGTGTAGACACTGATGGCATGTCTACACTAGGAAATTATTTCGAAATAACTTATTTCAAAATAATAACTGCCAAAATAACTATTTCAAAATTGCCTGTCCACACTACAGGGAAGCCTTGAAATTAGTCTGAGGCAGGCTCCCTTAATGTGGATGTGCTATCTTGATTTAGAGCCCCAAGAAGCATTGGGGAGTAATTACTCTGAATGACTCTGAAGAGTAGTGATTTTGAAATAACAGCAGTGGAGCATCCACACTACTGCTATTTTGAAATAAGCATTATTCCTCGTGGAAAGCAGGAGTTATTTTGAAATAACCAGCCCATTATTTTGAAGTAACGGGCCTGGCAGTGTGGATGCTCTGCTTGTTATTTCAAAATAACTTCCTAGTGTAGACCAGGGCTTAGAGTTAGCTCAATGTTAGTTGCCTTACATTGACCTAACTCTATAGTATGTGTAGACCAAGCCTTAGTTTGCTGTCACTGAATCCTCAGTATTAATATAGACCAAATACTAAACATGAGATTACAGCAAAATGAAGCCATCTTACTCCTGAATGAGAGCATCCATATGAGAGTTTAACATGCTTCAATTTACCTGTTGCCATGAGTTGATTTGTCTTAATTTTCTTGAGCTCCCAGGTAGATATGGTGTAAGTGTCCATTTTGAAAGATCATCTATGTAGAGTGGGCATTCAGAAATTCCTGGAATATCAGACATTCAAGTGCTTCTGGGAATGGTGTGACCCTGCCCCCTCAGTGTGACCTTTCATGCAGGGGCAGAGCAGCATGCTTTGCATTAAAGTGTCCCCCATCTCCTCCTGGACAAAACCATTTCTAGTTTTCTCTCAATATTTAGTGAGGGACATGCACTAGTAAAGTAGGCTACTCCCATTTTAAGGCAGATGAATGGCCTGCTATCTATGTGCTGAAGTCAATGATAGTCCTGTGAGAACAAATGCAGAAGTTGGGCATAGAGTAGAAAGTAATACCTGGAGTTTTTCTGAAAACTCTATAGGGGTAAATGTTATCTTTTATAAGACAGAAATTTGAGCTGAAGACACAATCCACCAGAGAAATATAGAAGGCACAAGAGGAGACATATTAAAGATATGTAACCCTACAATCAGGCTATGTCTACACTACAAGGTTTTTACGCAAAAATGGCCATTTTTGCACAAAAAACAGTGGAGCATCCACACCTCAAGCGCATTTTTGCGCAAGTAAATTGGCAGAACAGAGGGCTTTTGCCGGTAGAGTTATTCCTCTCCCCACGAGGAATAACTCCTTTTTGCGCTACAGCTCGGCTGTGTCTACATTGGCACCCTTTTCTGGAAAAGGGATGCTAATGAGACAAGTCGGAATTGCAAATGCCGCGGATTTAAATATCCCCGCGCATTTGACATGAACGCTTTTTTCCGTTCGGGGCTTTGCCGAAAGCACCAGTCAGACAGGATCTTGCGGAAAATAAAGCCTTTTTCCGGAAGATCCCTTATTCCTGATTTTAAGAGGAATAAGGGATCTTCCAGGCTTTATTTTCCGCAAGATCCTGTCAGACTGGTGCTTTTTCCGCAAAGCCCCTAGACGGAAAAAAGCGCAGTTATGTTCATGCAAATGCCGCGTGGGATATTTAAATCCCCGCTGCATTTGCAATTCCGACTTGTCTCATTAGCATCCCTTTTCCGGAAAAGGGTGCCAATGTAGACACAGCCCTCTTGTACAAAAAGGCAGGTGTGGATGCTCCGGAGGGTTTTTTGCGCAAGATACCTCTATTGGCAAAAGCACAGGTGCTCTGATGGCCATTCTGTGAATGGCCATCAGAGCATTCTTGTGCAAGAGTGTCTATGCAGTGTGGACGCTCTCTTGCGCAAAAGCACATTGCTTTTGCGATGCATTTTGAGGTCTGGACGCGCTTTTGCACAAGAAGTGTTTGTGGAAGATTTCTTCTACAAAAGGCTTCTTGAGCAAAAACCCTGCAGTGTAGACGAAGCCTCAGAGTTGGGACTCCTGCTTCTGTAGACAAGCCTGAGAAAGTCTACCTAGCATGAGTACCAACAGCAGTAAAGCCATGGCAGCAACAGACTTTAGCGTAGGCTAGTCACCTTAGTAAATATCCAGCATCTACAGAGGAATTGAACAAATCCGCAGTCAAGACCATGCTGCGGGGGCTGCATTGAACTTGTTAGATTAAAGCTAATGGGGAGAGCCATCTTCACCAGCTGTCTATCAGTCAACATCTGTTACGATGTTTTATGGTAGCCTTCCTCAAGTAACCTACCACCCACCCACAAACACAGAGTCTCTACAATAGGAAAGAAACCATCCCTCAATGGCAGCAACTTCACAAACTACTGCTCATTTTCCAATCTCTCTTTGTGAAGTGAGCTAATAGAGCAGCTAGCTAAAAATAACTTCTGCCAACTTCATGGATTCCCTCCCAGTTAGGCTTCAGACTGAAGGGAGAGATAATGACACTTCTCTCCCTTGTGAGATGTTTTGAGGTCTATGCATAGAAAGTGCTGTATTAATGCCTGACTATTACTCTTCACAGTTACCTGTGTTCAAGAAGGCTTTGTGCTGAATGCCCATGTGACCTGCAGCTACTTGAAGCATTCAGTGCATAACTGTAGGTTTATTTCATTCAAAACAAAACAAACAGAAGTCAATATTGACTTCCAAGGGAATGTGGTTAAGATGTCTCAGAGACATATTACAAGATGAATGAAATATAAGACAAATCTCTATGAGTGTCACATTTCATTATGGATTTATTCCCAGTGTGTTGTGTTAAACTTGTTTTTTATTGCTCCTTTCTTGTTTTCACTGGTGGCATCATTTGTCAGAGACTGAAATGGCCGCTGCTTTATTATAGGACAGTGTTACAAGAAATGCTAATGAGTCTTTAAAAGCAGAACAAGAAGGAGGACTCTGAGGTCAAGAAATACTGAATTTGTTAAAAAATGTTAAACTGCACTCATGTTCAGAATTTTGAACTGAGTACCAATTGTATGATTTATTTGGCAATTGTTTTTGGGTAGTCTTTTAATATACTATGTAATAAAATGGCTATCACCACATTAACAATTCATTTTTTAAAATTTAGTGACAATTTATTTTTTACATTTCAGACATTAGCCCAAATCTTACAAGACTATTGCATTAATTATCTGTCTTCCTCCCATCCTCTGCATGCAGTTATGAAAATTTGTCACAGCTGGTGACTGAAAACTCTGAACTGGTCAGAGATTTCCTGACAGACAATATTGAAACTGAAACTGTTCATGGGAAAGGGTTGTTTTAAATGAATCCCTCGATTAAAAATGTATATGGAAGAAAGTTCTGAAATTGTCACAGTGCTCCATTTTGATATTTTTGGTTCAAAGAAATTTTAAATTTTTAAATGTTTATTGATTATTACAAGTTTTTTTAAAAAAATCAAAGAGGTCAACATCAAAACCAAGCATTTTGATTGACCTGATTTTCCACCTCCCCAATTATTGATTGGTTAAAATTTGAGATTGGACAGGAACAAACCTGAAATTTCTTGCCTACCTCTAATGGTTATACAATAGAAAAGTGAACATACAGGAACGACAAAAAGAACTGTCAGTGCCTGTGGTGTTTCCCTTTGATCAAAGAGAGCTCTCATTTTGTTTGTTTCATTACTATGTGGCTACGGCTTGTTAAATAATTTTGAATAAACCTTAATTAGCTATATGTCAAATACTACCCCATGTATTATTATGGAGGTGTCACAGTGTCTCCCTGGCTCAATTTGTTTTGAGAAACTGCTTCGCTGTGCATAATTTAGTGATTGCTCTCCAAATTCTTTTGAATACACAAATAATTTTCTAAAGACAGTACAGTTAAATCCTTTGATTAGTTTATGGGTTCTTAAATAATGCTAAATGGGCTCTTTAGGAACTCTAGGAGGCTTATCAGGACAGAGCTTCTCTTCTATCCTCTTTTAATTTCATTTCCATTGCATGAGCCACACTTTTTTCCTAACAGCAGTCATGTGCATTGTAACTCTGTTTCCTCATATGTCAGGGGCAACTGACCTCAGAGCTACAGCTCACTAGATATCAGACATGCACAGGCCCTGACATTTTTTCTCTGGTAACACCCATGTATCAGCATTCAGGTAGAGGGCTGACATAGGTGGTTATTCAAGTCTACTCCACCCCTGGAAAACTGACAGCTGAGATCTTTGCATTTCTATCTCTTTGTTTTACAAGCAGTGCAAAATAAGTGGAATGGGGCCAAAGAGCTGCCCCAACCTGCATATTGTCTAATCCAATTTTGCATGTACTATGTAGGGCTGTTTTGACAGTATATAACTTAGCTATACACCTCATAAACAGCAGGCGTTTCAGAGATGTCAGTAGTCTTGGCATAGTTTCAGCTCTGAAAAGGGACTGGCGCTATTATACTGTTTACTACATGACAGCTAGAACCACGTCTCCCAGCCTAAGTAGACAGTCACAGGCTAGCTCTTCTGGAGTTAACCTGCTATATATTTGAGAGAGTTTGTCTGTCTGTGCTTCTGTGTGTGTATACATTTGTCTGTTCAAGAGCTCCTCTAAAAGGTAAGAGCTAGGACCACCACATTTGGTATGCAGCTTTCCTCCTACCATAACTTAAACAAAGGAAAGGGCTTGGTTGTGCCGGGAAAATGGGATGTGCCCAAAATGGGGTTGCTTCTCATAAAACCATACAGAAAAGAGATCACCACCAGGCAGGGGAAGGGAGTAGGCTGTGGGTGCACTCCCCCCCAGTCTGGGACTTCTCTAGCCCCATTCCTCCCACCCCATAGCCCTCCCTAAAGGGCACCTATCACTCCCCCCACCATTCATATGGGAACATTGCTGGCTGTTCCTCTTCCTCAGGGAACAAGGGAACAGAGTACAGTTTGCAGCAATCCTCAATCAGGCTGGGGAGCATAGGGGGTAGATGAACCTGTACCTGCTCCTGCTCCAGCTCCACCCACTGGAGTGACCATGGAGAGGTGCATCTCACCTGGTCCCAAGCTGCTCTGGGGATAGGGTTATCCTCTTTCCCCTGGGAAGCCTCCATACCGAACCCCTCATCCCTCCTCCAACCCCCAATGATTTAAATGAATAAAAGCAAAAACTGAGTTAAGAATCCAAGCAATGCCGGGTAAATCTTCTCGTGTGCTAAAATGGGAGTATGGAGTGGACATTGCAACACAGGCAGCAGCTCAGGCAAGCTACACCAATACTGCCTGATTCCCTGGGTCCAAGCTCAGGTGACTAGCCTTTACCTCTCCCTGTGTTGCAACATCCACACTGCTATTTTTGGCACAGTCAGTTGAGTGGTGCTAGCATCTGTTTGTCTATATGGACTGGGGGGCATGCTCCCAGTTGCAGTGTGACATACCCTCTTATATCCAGTGTTTCACATTACAGTGCTCCAAATGTGTGGATGTGAAATCAGAAGCAAGGCCTGTGACAGCTGAACCTGGAGAGAGGAGGGCAAAGAAAAACAGCCCTCCCAGCTGGGTGTGAAGTTCCGTATCAGTTAGTCCAGTCATGGCTCTTGTGGCAACCCTGTGTCCCATAAGGCCATAAAGCTGTGTTACAGAGCTGGCTCCTCGCATACTTCAGAGAGAAACACAGACATCTGGGGATAATGACCCCTCCTTGTGAGATGCATTAATTCCCCTTTGAAGTGGGATTACCCTGCAAAAATTAGTCTGTCTAGTATGCCTATTACTAAAAAATTCAGCAGAGTTTAACCTCCAGCAAAGGAACAGTTTTTATATTTTTAAACCTATTTTGTTCATGCCACAATTTATAAATCTAGTTTAAAACAAAACCAAACAAAAAAAAAAAAAAAGAAATCTGCTATAAAGAATATTTTTCAAGCTATCCACTCAGGCCTGTCAACAGGAGAAGGAGGCAAAGGGAAGAACTGCCCCAGGGCCTGTTGATTCAAAAGGGCCTGGGGCTCCTTGCCTCTGCCATCACTTTTACTGTAGCAGTGGTGGTAGCCAGGAGCCCTGGGCTCTTTAAATCGCTGCTGGAGACACATGTGGTATGCTCCAGAGCCCTGGGAGGTGTGGGTGGGACTGAAGAGCCGGTGGAAGGGAGGCTAGCCCCAACCCCACTGCTTCTGCCTGAGCCCCTCCCCTTCTGAGAGCACGGAGCCCTCCTTCTACTCCCCTCCTGGTGCAGGGGCCCAGCAATACTTTTGGACTCACTATATCCACTGAGCTGATAATGTGAGCCTATTAGCCGCAGCTTAATATTTATCTCTTTGCACCACATAGACAAAGCCAAAACAGAAGTTTTGGAAAAGAAAGTTTCTGTCTGGTGAGGAGAATATTCTCTCCTTAGTGTTGGTTGGTAACCTTCATTCCTCCGCAGACAACAAAATCATGGTTACAAAGAAGTACCCACCATAAAAGTTGCCTTTTGGGGAAGAGCAATGTTTATTTAGAACTTTGTTTCATAGACTTTTCAACACAAGTATTGCAGTGTCTTAAAGGCTTGTTACTAGTATTTCAGTTCCTCTTAAAATAGTAAAATTATTCTGACATATTCCTGGGAGTAGCCAGCCCTGTTAACTTCCACTTAAAGTGCAATTATTCAGGAATATTATAGATCATTATGTGGCTTTGGAGAAAAATCAGTATGATATAAGTGACCATTAGTGAAAGTGAAAATGGTAGGAGAAAAGCACATGTAGTATTCCCATGAATACCCAATTAATTCATTAAGATAATTTTAAACTATTACTTCATGACAAATTTATTTTTCATTGATTAAATATAAACACATGCTTGTCATAGTTTAAAGAAGGGTTTATTTTAGAGATGGGCTTGGGTGACCATGTTACAATTTTGACAATGGCTCATTTGTTTCAGTGGTAAAACCTCTCTTCCTTTTCTGTTGGTCTGACACCTTGTAGTACAGGTTGGACCTCCTTGGTCCAGCACTATTGAGACATCAGTGATCCCGAATGAGGAATTTTCCTGGACCAGGAGAGGTCATTTCTGCACCCTCTGCCACTGGCTCCCCAGCCCGGCTCTGATCCTGGCTGGCCTCCCTGCCGGCTCCCCACCTGCCACCAGCCCTGCTGCTTTGCCACAGCAGCCCACGGTCCCGCCTCTGGAGCTCTCAGGTCAGCTGTGGCAGACTACTACTCAGTCACGGGGCTCCTGGTCTCACCAGCCCTGCTGTGGCAGCCTGCAGTCTTGACACTAGGGCTCCTATCTGCCCTGTCACTAGCTCAGCCAGACTCCCTTCCTCGTCAGGGTTCCTGGACACTGGGCCCCTTGCAGCCAGTCTGGCTGGGTTCCCGGCCCTTGCAAGGCTCCTGCCTCTGACCCTCCACCGGGACTTTCTGGTCTGGCAACCTCTGTGGTCCTGCCAGATCATGGAGTTGCCAGACCAGAGAGTCCCGGTTGAGAGAGGTTCAACTTGTAACAGAAAATTTTATACTTTCCAAGGTTACCCCCTGGAAAATAAACAAACAAATACAAATCTTACTCTGATTCTAGTAGTGGGACAATAAGATTATGCCAGCTTTATACTGTGTATTGCATAGAAGTCAAGGATCCAGCTCCCTCTGTTGCAAAGATGCAAAAGGAGGTGATAACAGATCAGCCTTCATGAATATAAAAGCATGGTAAACCAGCATTCAGCACTAGCAAAATGGTGCTGTCTGTACCGATGTTCTGTTTGCTTTGTGCACTTTTGCTGTGTATATGCACATCCTGGTCTCAATAATAATAAATAAGAACATAATATAATAATTTATAATAATAAATAAGAACACCTAGCTCTTCAGTATTACTTTTCATCAAGTTTAGAGATAGGAAAAATGAGGCACATAGGATCTACCCAAGGTCTCCCAGCTGGTCAATGGCTGATCCAGCCATAGAACCAAGGTTTCCTGAGCGCCATTCACATGTGCAATTCACTAGGCTACCCTCCATATAATTTCTAGTGACAAAGAAACTTTAAAAGAGTTGGAATTGTTTTCTGGGACTGTCATCAGCATTTACCAGGCCAAAGACAAAATTAAGTTTTGTGATTTTGCTATAAGTCTTATAATCCTTGTGACTGCTCTTTAGTAGGCTTGGCAGAATTAAATTTTTATGTTTTATAATGTTGACAAGTAATTCTGATGTTTATTTTTTAAACATTTTTACCTATTTAAATTTTCCCAGTTGTGCAAAATGAAGGGTTTCAACCATTATTCTATGTTTATTTAAATTTCCCAGGAAATCACTGAAGATTCAGACAATGGAAGGGGCAGACAATTATTTAATGACAGTGGACAGATCCAAAAAGTTAACGCCTGAGAGCCACTAAAACACAAATTATCAACTTCCCATGTCAAAATATAGAAAGTAAATATCATTAAATCAAACTCTAATAAATTCTCAAGCACCATTCCCTTGCTTTGGGTACCTGTACATTTCTATAATCAATGGTAAATACATTTTTGGTTTCTGTGTGTCTGGTGAAATCAGCATTTATCAACACGTACCCATAAAACCCTAATCCTTCTAAACCTATTCATAAATCATGTTACCACATGAGAGCTTCAACATTTATTAAACAACACATTGTGTTCCAGGTTCTCAGAGTTGCAGAGAAAAGCTTGAACATGCAAACCCTGAAGAGTCAAAAATCAAAAAGTTTGGTTTCCAAAGAAACCACATTTATTTTTAAAATAGAGATTTTTAATCAGGTTTAATGCATTTGGGGGCCCTTTTAATGATTTTTGAACACTTAATGTTGGCAATACTGCAAAGTGTAAGAAAGATTTCCACTGTACACCATTTCCACTAACCTGTTTCTCTGGCTCTTCCTTCTATCCCTTGCATATGCACATATTTCCCTCCCCCCCACCCCCACGCACACACCATGCTTCCCCCACCCCAAACTATTCTTCCTCCCTTCTGAGCAGGGACATTACAATAATGACAAGGCCATAGGAGGTTTCATCTCTCTGATGTAGGGTTGCCAGGCACCTAGTCAAAAAGGGACTCTGGCAGCTCTAGTCTGCACCTTTGGCCAAGCCGTTAAAAGTCTGGTTGGCAGTATTACTGGACTAAGGCAGACTAGTCCACACTTGTCCTGACTCCACTGTGCTCGTGGGTAGTGGCCAACAGATCTGGTTCATGATCAGCATTCCCTGTAAGCTGTGTACTTGTATGACTGCTCAGGAGATATTTGAATGCTGCCCAGCTGATTAGCAGAGTCCTCACAGCTAGATTTTTTGTTTCTATTGGTAGTGCACATTTGTTCATGCCTCAGTGTGCATAGAAAAATGTATTCCACACATGGATGGAAAAAATCCACACATTAATGGAAAGAATTAGAGGAAATGTTGCTCCACTGTCCCAAGCACCGGCTCTGCACTCCCATTGGCTGGGAACTGTGGCTGCCAATAGGAGCTGTGGGGGAGGTGCCTGTAAGCAAGAGCAGCATGTGGAACCTCCTGGCCCCTCTGCTTAGGAGCTGGACTTGCCCACTGCTTCTGGGGCACAGCATGGATGAGGCTGACTGAGCCCCACTGCACCGTTTATCAGGAGCTGCCCAAGGAAAGCTCACACCCCAACCACTTGCTCCCCACCTCCAAACTCCAGAGTCCCCATCTACATGCCAAGCTCCTCATCCCTGGTCCTACCCCAGAGCCCACATTCCCTACCTGGAGCCCTCACCTTCCCCCTTCCCCTCACAGTCCAGTTCCCTGCCCCAGCCCAGTGATAGTGAGGGTGGGGGACAATGAGCCACTGAAGGACAGGGAATATAATGAGTGGGGGACAGGGTCTCAGGGAAGGGGTGGACCCTGAAGAAGGAGCAGGGCTAGAGTGTTCAGTTTTATGTGAGTAGAAAGTTGGCAACTCTATTCCAATGCTATCTCACACCCTTTCCTAACATAAAGGCTTCTCTCAGCCAGGAGTACTTCAAACAGTTGCCTTCTCAGTCCCTACAGCAGCTGCTCTGCAGAGTCTGCTAGCCACCTGCTATATGAAGGGAGTTGGAGGAAGCTGGTTTTGCTGCTCTCCTGCTGGTTTCATATCTAGTCGCAAGGCCTGTGGGGCAGCAGGAGAGGTTCTCTGTGGCCTGTGCCTGAGCCCAGGTGAGATGTATGTAGCCCAGGATCACCCCCGTTCCTTCACAAACTAACTGCTGCCCTTCCTTCCCAAAGCAACCATATTGTGGGGAAAGAAAAAAGCAGCTGGAAGCATCACTTTCCCCTACAGCTTGAAAAGAAGCCTGTCCTTAACTGGAGACAAAGGTAGTTGCCAACAAGGTAGGATCAGATAGGCCTGGTGGGGGAGTAGGAGAGCATCATGGGGCAAGGAAGAGAATTGGGTACATGTGGAAGAAATGAACAATTGTATGCATCTCTGGGCCTGCACCATATGGAGTAGCATGAAGGATTTTACAGAGTCTGGTTCCTTTGCACCACCACTTCTTCCAGACAAATCTCAAAGTGCTACAGATGCCTCCAGTTCTTTCCATGGTCCACTTTCGGACTGAAGGGTGGGGTTCATTTGGGTTAAAATTCAATTTATTTCCATGCTTATCTGATTTAAATGTGACAGACAGGAGTGCTGGTTTTAAAAGACTATTTATTTCCTGGCTTCTATCACATAACCTTGCATAGCATTGCAGATGGTTTAACACTTCAGGTGGCAGAGATAAGGGTCCACACTGACTTCACTGGAGTGAGTAGAGGTGGTCAAAGAACAATGAAATGATTTTGTGGAAAAAAACCCTTTAAAAATGTCAAAGTTGTTTGCAATACACATGGTTCACAAGAGACTCATTTTTATAAGCTTTTCTGCATATTTTAACCCATGTTTTCACCAAAATGGCTAAAGTTTGTCATTTCTCAAAAACCCAGTTTTCAGAAAAAAATGTTTTCAGTGACCAAAAATCTCAATAGTGATTTTGGTAAAAATCATGATTACAAAGTAAAAGAAATTTCAAACATGTTAAATAATTTTAAACAGGATACTGTGGAAATACTTATCCTACGATTATGAAGGTGAACTATTGTCAGAGGGTATAAAAATGCTGAAACACCTTGACAAATTAAATTGCAGTATATCATTGTGATTGGGTGCAATTCACTGAAAGTTCTGAAGGAACTAAACAAAATAGCTGAGCTATTAAACATATATAATTTTTCATTCAAACCAGCTACTAAAGGAAAGATTTGGAGGGAGCCAACTGTCTATTGTATCTATAATTTAAATTGGTATTAGGGATGATCCTGAGAGTTATAGACTGACAAACCTTACAGTAGTACCCAAAACATGTGCTGAGAAAACTATTACATAATTAATTATTACTAGGGGGTCGTGCCTCTGCATACCACAGTGGCCTACCTCCTTCTCTCTGACCGCTTTTGCTTCTCTGAGAGAGCCTGTTGATGCTGATGACGAGGTAACATCATTCTGTCACCTGGCAGGAACATTCTGTCATCTGTCAGGAAAATTTTTTTGTATATAGAGAGAGATTATTATATGTATTTCCAAAAGGCTTATTATATTGGTGCTTCATATGACCTAAGACACAAAGCAAAAAAGTGTTTCTATCAAGTCAGTGTCTTTGTTAAAATTAAGTTGAACAAGTGAATTTCCTTGCAATGCAAAAACTAAAAAGGAAAGAAATCACATGCATGTGAACAACTACCTCCAAGTGTTAATACATGACATCATGTTATTCAACACAAACCTACTAAGGCCACAATTTTGTAAAGATTAACTCATGTCTTAACTTCTCTCAATGAGCCTAGTTAGCGTGCATTATCACATGCATTATCAGAGCCATCGTTACCCATATGCAGAGTACATAGTTGCATAGGATACCTGAAAATTTGGGGCACGTCTGGGTCTTACTGCGCACCCCCCTGCATCTTCCTATCCCTATTCTGCAGCTCTGCTTCCTCTAGAAAAGATCTAGTTAACTTTAAAATGAAAAAGCCTGCCAGACCTATTACCAGAACCTCAAACCTGTGAAAGAGCCATTCAAAGTTAAGGTAATGAAGCCATTTAACCAGCATTTGCCAACCCTAGGTATATACTGTCAGTTTCTGAATTTATCTTTTCAGAGAGGTAGTTGTGTTAGTCTGTTTCTACAAAAACAACCAGGAGTTCAATGGCACCTTAAAGATTAACAAATGTATTGGGTCATAAGCTTTTGTGAGATACAACTCACTGCAAGCAGCTCCCTTCTGCATCCAACCTCTGTCCCAGACCCTGTATCCTCTTCATAGAAAAATGTGGCCCTTGGCCACTTACCAAAATCTTGGAGTGGCCCCCCTCATAACAAATTATTGGCCACCCTGTACTAATTCATGGTTTCATAACTCATTAGTAATTCAATAAAATGTATCCCAATAAAATCCTTATGCCAGACCATCATATATATCATAATTTAATTTTTTGATACTTAGTTTAAGTGCTTAAAACAGATGGGCATAATATGCATATGTATGACCAAAGTTTCTCTGAAAATGTTTTATAAAAGTACTGTGTTTTAATCAGCGATTTGAACAGCAACAGGCCAGTAATTAGGGGTCAAATAGAAAATTGTCCCAGACATAAAAGGAAGATTAGGAAATAACATGGAGACCATCACCGCAGATACAGTGACCAGTGTAGCCTTGTAGCAAAGAGAACCCCTTAGATATCAGATGATTTTTCACTTTGGTTATAATTCTGTAAGAAACATCAGTGTGGTGTTTGTTTTAATAAGTGTCCCACAAGGGAATAGCTGATTGTGAAATTAGTAAAATTAGGGCCTTCTGTTCAAGCCCCATGCTCCACATATTTTCTGGGAGAAGTTGGAAGAACTTTAGCCTACAGAAGCCCCATAAACAACATTCAGATGCTAGCCTGTCTAGACAGTTTGGCTTGGTGGGAACATTACAATAGAGTCAGGAAACTGCAGTCTGAAAAAAAACCCCTGGTCAGGAGGAACAAAGAGGTGGATCTCCACTCAAGAGAGGCAACAGCTGAGGAGCTGGGAACCTAGAGTGGGTGGCTGTGAGGGACCACAAATGGGGAATACAAGTGCAGTTGCCTTGAAGTCTGAGAGATACAACTGGGTGAACTAATTACAAATAAGCAACATTAAAAACTACCAACTGCCTTCACTCATTAAATACTGGTAGTTTCCAGGCTGCCAGCCAAATAAGTGTACATAAGAGCATGTGTATGCACTGTCAGTAAATGTTTATCTGATGAAAGCACATTAATAATAATACTTAACATCTAGTTCTAATCATTAGATCTCAAAGCACTTTAAAAAGGAGGTCAGTATCATTAACCCCATTTTATAGATATGGAAACTAAGATGAAGAGAATTGCCCAAGGTCACCTAGCAAACCAGTGGCCAAGGCAGCAACAGAAGCTGTTCTTTTAAGTTTCAGCCCACTGTGCTGTCCACTAGGCCAGGGGGTGGGCAAAAGGCTGCCAGCGGGCCGGATCTGGCCTGCCAAGCCACTAGATCTGGCCTTCGGCTGCCTCACCAAAACCCTTAGGCGGAAAAAAGGATCACACTTTAAAAAGCCAGCTGCTCTCCATTCCTGATAGCTGGGGAGGGAGGAGGGAGACTTCGCATGATGTTCCCACCCCCCAGCAAAATCTCTTAGCTCCCACTGGCCAGTCTCTGTTTTCAGCCAATAGGAGCTGAGAATTTTTGCTGGGAGCAGGGGCAGTGTAAGAAGCCTTCTCCCTTCCTCCTCAACCCCCTCTCACTCCTCCCTCTCATGCGCGGAGCAGAGCCACGTGGAGCAACCTGCAGCAGACAGTGTCTGCCTCAGGTTTCTGCTGGTATGCGCCTCCAAGCCAAAGCCTGCCTCTGGCAACCCATCTCCACCCTTCCCCAACCTTCTGCCCCCTCCTGCACTCATACCCCCTCCCAGATCTGGCACCCCAATCTCCTGCCCCAAATCACAATCCCCTCCTATCCTAGGTCACATCCCAAAACCCTGCATCCTAATCCCCTGACCTAGGTCACAACTGCCTCCTTCACCCAAACTCCCTCCCAGATCTCCTCCTGCATGCCAATCCCTTACCCCAAGATCCCTTCTGCACCCAACCTTCATCCCAGACCCTGGAATTCCTCCTTTAATATCCTGGAAGAGTGCAGCCCTTGACCACTTTCCAAAATCATGGAGTGCCCCTCCATCAAAAATTATTGCCCACCCCTGCACTAGACCATACTGGCTCTTGTTCAAGGTATATTGTTCATCACTACAGCCAAGTACTGTAGGACTCTAAAACTAAATTATAATGTTATGCATATCATGTCATAGATCTCAAAATTTTTCACTGTTGTAGGGCACAACAGCTATTGAGAGTTTGCGAGATTTAGTGGTTAGGACATTGCGAAGGAAGTCTGGAGCTCCAGTCCTGCTGTATGATTTTGGGTAACTCACTTAATTTCTCTGTGCCTTTGTTTCTGCTCTCACACTTTGTCTTATTTATATAGACTGAAGTCTCTTTGGATCAGGGATTGTCTCCTGCTGCATATTTTGAGGGTACTTAGCACGGAGGGCCTCCAGACATTCATGTAATATAAATAGCTAATGAGACATCTAAAAGGCTTCAGTAGAAGGAAAAAAACCTGTTACTGTGCATGCACAGTTTCTCATTTATGAATAGAATTACATCAGGAACTCATATTTTGTAGTATTAAAATATCAAGAAAGGCATCAAACCAAAGTTAGGAATAAGGGCTATATTTTCAGGTTGGTGGGCAGTGGATCAGATGTGCTGACCTGTTTAATTCCAACAAGATGGTACACCTAATGAGTCCACGCACATTGTGTTGAAATGTAGTATCACATTATGCCAGCACAATGTCAAAAGAAAAAAGAAATTATATTACAATTAAAGAAGTCTAAACAAACAACCTGGGAACCTAAAGCATGATCGTTTTGATATAATGTAATGAAGTATAATGCAGTGCTACAGTGATTAAAGGGAAGGTTTAGTTGGAAAGCATGCACTCCCAAGCTGTAGCTCTTTGCAATTGTAGCATAGATAGCTCCTGATTTCTGAGATTAACTGACCTATTTAAATGTATTTCCCTATTAAGAGGCTTGATTATCCAGGACTGGCCAGTCTTATCCAATTCAGTATCTAAGCATCACATCTTAAAGCAGATGGTAATATCCAGCTTGGGAGAGGTGATTTGTTGCAACACGATAAGGATGCCAGGAAGCAGCAAACATACAAACAGGAGATGGGGGAAAGGAAGGAAGGAAAGCAAGCAAGCAAACAGGAGCAGGTGTGAAACAGTGTTTCGAAATATCTGGCACTGACAGATCTTAGATGGGGGAGGTGTCATGTACGTTAGTGAGCAGTAAATTGGGACCATTTCCTGCATATCCTAGTAAGGAGAGAGCTTCATCAGGAATTAATATAGCTTAAAACCAAGACATGTTTGAGTTTTTAGAATTGCTCAAGAACATACCTAAGACCCCAGCTATGCTAAAACATAAAGAACTCTTTTGTATCCAGGTCAAGAGACAGCTCTGTTGTAGCTGACTCAGTTATAATAATAGTATAGCTCAGGTCCTGACTCCATGCTAATTGTACAGTACGACGGGTTCTGGCATGAACCAAGTGTAAAAGTGCTTGGCTAGAGCCAGGGCCGGACCGAACCATTCCGGCGCCCCGGGCAGACAGTTTAATTGCGCCCCGGGTTGGGGGAGGGCGCATGCACGGTCCCGCCCGGCACGTGGGTAAGGGCGCGTGGCGCTGGCGGCGGCAGGACGCACGTGCCCAGCCCGGCCCAGTCCGGCTACCACTGCTGGTGCACAGCCCGGGGCCACCCGGGGCGGGCCGAGCCTGGCTGTGCAGGGCCCCGCGGCCGCGGGTGAAAGGGCGCTGTTGGCCAGCGCTGCGGAGGTTAACGTGGCTCCCGCCCCGGGCGGCCACTGGGAGCATCAGGGTGGCCGCTGGAAGCTGCTGCAGCCCGCGATCCGGGAGCCGGGCATGAGGTGCCTGGGCACGCTGTGCACCCCTTATAGCTGCCATCAGGCACCCCCCATAGGTTGGCACCCCGGGTAGCTGCCCGGCTAGCCCATGACTTAATCCAGCCCTGGCTAGAGCAAGACCAATTCTAATATCATCAACATAACATTAGAAATCACAATCACAGATACTTTATTTAAGACTTGGAAGAGTAAGCAGCACAGGCTGATTTCTGATGACCTAACAGTAACTGACTCCGCTCCGGGGTGCTTAATGAAGCAGCTGGGCTATGTTTATTACGTTTTACCAAAACTGAAAAGGTAGCTAATGGTTTGTGTGTTCCTTGTGGATGGTGAACAGATTTTTTTCAGGTTTAAAGAAATTAAGAATAATGTAAAAGACGGCTTCACAGAATAGTAAACAGGCGCTGTGTCTACACTGGTGCGATCTTGCACAAAAGCTGCCGCTCTTGCGCAAAAACTTGCTGCCTGTCTACACTGGCCGCGTATTCTTGTGCAAGTAAACTGACATTCTAATGTATGAAATCAGGGCTTCTTGCGCCAGAACTCTGATGCTCCCGCTCAGGAATAAGCCCTTTTGCGCAACTGTTCTTGCGCAAGAGGCCAGTGTAGACAGGCAACATGACTTTCTTGCGCAAGAAAGCCCTATGGTTAAAATGGCCATCAGAGTTTTCTTGCACAAGAGAGCGTCTACACTGGCATGGATGCTCTTGCGCAAAAGCACATCTTTTGCGCAAAAGCACATGCCAGTGTAGATGCTCTCTTCTGGAAGAGTTTTTGCACAAGAACTCTTCTGCAAAAGAGTTCTTGCGCAAGAAGCTGCCAGTGTAGATGTAGACACCATGTTTGAAATCTCAGAGTGCACCATTCTTTTTCTGCTGTTTATTTCCCTCTGAAATAGCACTTGTTTAAGACGCCAAATGGAACAGTGTTTTTCATATCCAAAATAACTTTAAAAACTCCTCATTTTGCCAGTATAGTAGATTCTCTTTATTTAAGCTCTTGCTTCAATGAGCCAAGTAGTCTAATTATCACCCCATGTATAGCTGCCCCCTATCCCTCATTTCTCTGTCTATCCTTCCCCTTAGTAATTTACAACTATGACCAGAGTTGAGATTAATAATGCAGAAGCATTTATTACATGCCCACAGCAGAACACTGTCACTGTAGGCTGTTAATTCAGTGTCTAGTATTAGTTTAATAGTTCAATTGTTCTTTCCATTTCATTTCCCTTTCTATTTGTGGCTAGGAATGCTATCCTTTACCTGATGCTTCAAAAGATAGACAGCCTTTTCCTGGTTATTATAGCTGTTTGTATGCCCTGCCTAATAGTACTGGTCAATGACAGAAGGAATTTCTTTTGGCTACCTGAAATACATTTTCTTAGGAGAAATAAGTACATGAGATGTCTAACTAATGTTGTGATATTCTAAGATTCTAAGGAAAGGAGAAGATGGAGAAGGGACATGATAGCGGTTTTCAGGTATCTAATAGGGTGTCACAAGGAGGAGGGAGAAAAATTGTTCTCCTTGGCCTATGAGGATAAGACAAGAAGCAATGGGCTTAAACTGCATCAAGGGAGGTTTAGGCTGGACATTAGGAAAAAATTCCTAACTGTCAGGCTACGTCTACACTGGCAGCTTCTTGTGCAAAAACTCTTCCAGAAGAGAGTGTCTACACTGGCATGTGCTTTTGCGCAAGAGATGTGCTTTTGCGCAAGAGCATCCATGCCAGTGTAGACGCCTCTTGTGCAAGAAAGCTTTGATGGCCATTTTAACCATAGGGCTTTCTTGAAGAAATTCATGTTGCCTGTCTACACTGGCCTCTTGCGCAAGAACAGTTGCGCAAGAGGGCTTATTCCTGAGCAGGAGCATCATAGGTCTTGCGCAAGAAGCCCTGATTTTATACAGTAGACGTCAGTTTACTTGCGCAAGAACACACGGCCAGTGTAGACAGGCAGCAAGTTTTTATGCAAAAGCGGCCACTTTGGCGCAAGATCACGTCAGTGTAGACAGAGCCTCAGGGTGGTTAAATACTGGAATAAGTTGCCTAGGTAGATTGTGGAATCTCCATCTCTGGAGATATTTAAAAACAGGTTAGATAGACATCTATCAGGAATGGTCTAGATGGTACTGGGTCCTGCCATGAGGGCAGGGGACTGGACTCAATGACCTCTCAAGTTCCCTTCCAGTTCTGGTGTTCTATGATTCTTGGCAGATTTATATCTCTTACCTAATAATCATCAAAAACAATGAGTAGTCCTGTGGCACTTTAGAGACTAACAAAAAATATATATCGTATCATGAGCTTTCATGGGTAAAACCCACTTCTTCAGATGAACTTAGAAAAATTTGTTTAGGTCTCTTGGTTCATTTATAGGTATCACGTAAGAACATAAGAATGGCCATACTGGGTCAGTCTGAAGGTCCATCTAGTCCAGTATCTTGTCTTGTGACAGTGGCCAATGTCAGATGCCCCAGAGGGAATTAACAGAACAGGTAATCATCAAGTCAATCCCCCCCTGTCACCCATTCCCAGGTTCTGACAAACAGACACTAGGGACAACATTTCTACCCAACTCACAAAATGGTACCACCAGTGCCTGTCTCTCTTTGTAGAGGAGGGTCTTTGACTTCATGGGGAGATGGAACAGCATTGTTTATTGCAGTGCTACAGAACTTCTTTTAATTCTGCTTTTATTTCTTAGGAAGTACGGTATGACACCAATATTCTTTAAGGTGTCTTTATATGATATCAGCGAAAGAATGTAGATTCAGAGTAGATGCAGTGCTGCCAACTTCAAGCATCCAAAAATCAGGGAGTCAATCCTCCCCACGCTCCCAAAAATCATGAATGGTTAATAATCATGAATTTAAAAAGGAATAAATTCGGGGTTATATTTGGCTTCTGCTTTTCAAACCTCTATGGTTCACATTGTCAAGCTTTTCTCTCTGAATCCATGAGGGCAAGAAACTTACTTTAAAATAAAAACAACAAAAAATGAGGTTCTCACATAATCAGGAGTTGGGGTTTTAAGAAAAATACCAACCACTGAGAGACTTATGAGATCCCAAACACACGGGCAGCAAGGAGATATACCTCTCTTCTAAATCACTCAATGGCTCCCTTGCCCAAGGTGATCTGAAATTGTTCTTCAGGGTGGGATATTTTCTTTCAACTTAAAATGTGTATCACATATTCATGCTTTTCTCAACATGAAATGAAAATGTATTTAATTTTAATTTTCTGTTTTGTTTTATTTAAATGTTGTTATATTTGTTATGTCACCTGCATGCTTGTTTCAGACTTTTACCTGGAAAGGTATGCATTACTTATGAGCCACATTGAAGGGAAAAGAAATGTTGCTACTTACAATGCAGACAGATTGTTGCTTTCTGTTCAGCACTGCTCCCTGAGTAAACATACACAGTAGCTGCTGTAAATACCTTAAAATGTGTTCTTTAAAAAAAAAAAACCAAAACAACCAAATATGGCATGAAAAGAGTTAACTTTAGATCCAGACAGTCCCCCGCTGATCTGGTAATGAGTAAGCAATGCAGCTGAATGTCAATAGCTTGTTGTGAACTTGGGTAACCCAGCTGAGCTCTGAGCTTGCCAAAGCTAGAAGAGGTAATCAGCTTGACCTCTGTGACCTTCCTGAGGCTGTTCAGTGTCCAGCATCTAAAAGCCTGTTTGCATACCACTACTATGTGCTGCTAGCTAAAACGTGAAACCCTTTTATAACAACTATGTCTGAGTCAGCTGTAGGAAGTAATATAATATATTTTAGTCAATAGATATACATGGCACAATATAGTATATGGCAGCTTCTTTCTAATTTGAGGAACCCATCCCCTGGAAATCTTTTTAGGATTTCCAGGAACAGCTATGATAGCTGACCTTCAAGGGTTATTAAAAGAAATCAAAGGCAGTCTGTCAGAGCTTTGCATTTCTTAGCAGAGTTATGTTTCATGAAGTCCATACACATTTCTGAGCTTCACAGGTTCTTTATTCCTTTACTTGTTTATCCTCTGGTAAATCTCTATTAGGAGGGATTTATTCCCTTTACTGTTACTTGTTTATCCTCAGGGTTATTTTTTTCCCTTTCAATTTGGAAGCACAGGGCTTCCCACACAGTTACTATGTCTATTTTCTTGGAGCTACAGCAGATTGTTTGGATAGCAATCTTCCCAGTTGTTCATGGAACCTCTTCCTTAGCTGATTTTGTACATGACTACCATGGTTGTTGACTAGGATTTTAATCTACCTTACCTCAATGAAATGTGTAAATTGGTTGATATAAAAAGTACAAAGTATGGTGTGAATGGTGAGTTGGTTATTAATCTTATTACTAAAGGAATACACTGAAGTTCTGCCTGGGTGGTAAAGGCAGATTTGACTGTTCAGAACTATAACTTGCTGCTTTCTTAGGACTGCAATGTTTATTGCAGATCTCATTTGGTGATTTGCATATCAGGTCTCTGAGGAAATCAAGGTTAAATATAGAGAGAAGATCCTGCTGGCTTGAACTGGTAATGCCATTCTACTGCTTCAGCTCAGACATAACATACACAATAGCGAATGATTTTATTTTTTTACCCTGTGGTATTTACACTATTAGTATATGTTGTGTACATAATCTTTACATGAACTGCACCTGTGAACCAAACAGATAAACATGCCTTGATTTTGTAGGCTAAAAAGGCAATGGAGGAACAGTAGCAATCTTAGCCTTTTCTGTGAAGATTGGGTTTTGTTTTGTTTTGTTTTGTTTTAAAGCAAAACATTCTTTACTTACCCTTTTCTAGGCTGTCCCATGTGGTTATTTCTTTTTCTTCAAAAGCTTTTCTTTTTAACATTCTGCTTCTTCTGTTGTGTTAAGAGAAGACCTACACATTATTAATATTAACATTAGTGGGAGACAACAGATGGAAAAGAAGCAGTCTTCACATTAACATATTATGGCCTTAATCCCATAGCAGGTTGGGGTGGTTTTGTGATGCTCACAACTGATCAGATCTCCCTGTGCAAAGGAACCCTTAGGTAGCATAAAGCCACTATTGTTCCTATGTCTCCCTCATAGACACTGCTGGGGAATGTATTGGGATAAAGAGGGAATGGCCCAAGTGTCCTTATGTCATGGTAAGTCCTCATTACTGGAATGGCCCCTTGAGTTGTATGGCAGCTGTTGCAAACTAGACTTGCTAACTTGTACCAGAGACAAATCAAACACCAGAATGGCTCGGGTTTGGATGAGCATATAGCTGGCTTAAATCCATCATTCCACCACCTCCTGAGTTGTACTGAACATTCTTTCGCCAAAGTTGAGGACCAGGGACACTATGCACAGCATTATGTACACACACATATGCATACACCCCAAAATACATAGACAAATCAATTCTGCACTCTCCTTTTGCTTATGGTAAGCTAATAAAACCAAAAATACTTACTGAACATTGAGTGATTTTTCTGTTGGCTGCATTCTGTATTTGTCCTACTTATCTTAATAAAACCTAGAACTAGTGAAGTCAGGATCTTAATGTTTACAAGATCATTAAAACTTGTATTTAAGCAAGTAAACAGAAAATTTCTAATTAAGATCAGAAGTGTGGCATAGTTCTGTATTTAGGCAACCTCTATAACAGTAGGATATAACCTTTACCCTTGGTTTGAAGTTCTTTCTCTTTGACTATCCTGCATGCCAGTCTGCCCACACGTTTCTTGAAGAGAAAGAACTTGGTGTCAAAATCTCTGCCTCTGAAAGAATTTGTGTAGTTCTTCAAAGATGTATACTGAGGGCATTTTCATATTATTTCTGACAATGGGGTGCCACTGGTGTACTTCAAGGAAATATGTCATAGTGACTAAATGTTACAACATGTAACATGATTAGTTGTCCAGTGATCCTAAGTCTTGGGTATTTTTGCACCTTCCCTACAATTATGTAGGGAAAATTTAAGTGCACAATACTATTGTCAAAATTTCTACAGCATTGGTTCCAAATCCAATCTTGGCCAAAGTGAAGTCCTGGGTAAAACTTTCATTGAGCACAATCCTGCTCATATAATTGAAACTTTATGTATTTACTGAGAAAAGAATCTTAATTTTAGCTTCATTGTTTTCAAAATTGAAACCTGTATTCTTTCACCTCTCAATGCATGCAGGCTCATGTGCAAACAGCCATAGTCAACTTAAAGCCTGTATTCTTACATGAAGAAGGCTAGGACTGATGGTAATGGACTATACAGGTAAATGACTTCATCATTGTAATAATATGCATCAGTAGGATTTGTTTGGGTGCCCTTTTGTATTATACCCATAAATCAAGCTCAAAAACTTATTTATCTCACCAACAGAAGCTGGTTCTATTCCTTACCTCATCCACCTTGTCATTCATATACCAGGAAAACCTATTTTTATTAGTTGATAGACCACTCTATCCTGGCTATCATTATATTGCCTGGCACTGCTTCGATCTCTTCCCATCCCCAGTCCACACTTCTTCCCAGGAGAATTGATAATCCTTTTGTTTAATTGGTAATCTAAGAAAACCGTCAAATGATTACAAAATTTGTCCAGAAACAAAGTGTCATAGAGTATTAATGCAATGAGATGTCACCTGATAAGATTTTTGGGTTCAAATTCAGGCTTCCAATAGCTCATGTGTTGACATGAATTTGGTGATGTTGTCCTAGTCCCTAGAGAACATCTGAGTGCATCAAAGAGTTCTTGTAATTGAGTGTGTTGTCAGAACTGCATAGGGGAGCCTGACACCATCAGTTCACAATATGTTCACCTTTTAACCATTGTTTTCACCCTTCAGTTTCATGGGTACCAAATGTTTACACCAGGTACCTAAAACAGAACTGATCCATATTTTAAAAATTATTTTCTGAAATATAAAGCCTGCCTAAAATTCCCATTAGCCCTTGTCAACTCAGTGTAAAAAGCATTATTTGAGGGTTAAGTCTTTCTCTAATTGAAACTAAAAACCAGACTCTTGTCTTTGGGTATGTCTAAACTGCAGAGTTTTTTTCTGAAAGAAGCCTGCAGTCTAGACATAGCCAAACTGAGCAGGAGCAGGACCTGGGGAAACAAGAACAGTAGCATAGAGGGATTCAGATGCAAACTGATGACAATTCTGTAGCATGGTAGGTCAAAATAAAAGAGTTTTACTCTGACATGTTTATATTTGCCTGTGGACTATGAACACGAGTTCATAGGCTCTGAATTATGAAAGCTGTAATGTACAATGCCACAAATAGTCTCGTATCCAAAAGCTGAACATGGACAGTTCATATTCTACTTTCTGTAGACAAATGCCTTCATAATTAAGCTTTTTGTTGTTTGGTTATGGCTCTGGAGTGCACAGCACAGCTCAGACAGGAAGATGAAAAGACAGTCGGTGTAGTCACCTGATCAGAGCCAACCTTGCACACACTGCTAATGGTTCCAAATGGCTAGTGTGGCTGACAAGAATCAGTGGTACAAAGAGAAGTCTTACAAATGTCCTCTTTTGTGCCCACAGCTGTTACCCACTTCCCTGCTGGTGTAGAGGTATCACAGAAGCCTCTTTGGCCCCTAACTGGGCCCAACAGAAGTGGCTGGAAAGATAATATGAAGCCATGCTGGCCTCCTTATCCACATACAGAGAGTGTAACTCAAGCGCCCCCAACAGAAAAGCCCATCCACATCAGTGGAGTAAAATTAGCTGAGTTTAGTCAGGCCCTCTGTCTCAAACACCACATGGTGTGCATGTAACTCTACATGTTACTATCATGTAAAGGTGCACAGGGAAAGTCTGAAACTCAAACATAGGTGAATCATGTGATTTTGTGTGAAAAGTATTTTACCCCAGCTGAAGTTGTGGCCCAACATATTTAGATGCCAAAATTCAGACAGAAATAATATGTAATGGATATAACCAATCTGAGTTAGAATTAAGATTTTTTTCGTTGCTAAGAATAATGTTAGTTTATTTTGTGGCTAGAATAATAATGGTGTTCTTAAATGGTCATTGTCTTGTTTTGAAGTTTTGAGTTGTTTAAATTATTCAATAAACACACCTTGGCCAATTTTCAACCAGGGATTCTGGAACAATTTATATAGGGAAATAAAAGCAGCTTTAAACCATAATTGTTCTCTACATATCCTAGACTGCAGGCCTGTGGCCCCTGGTGTCAGTAAAACAACTTAAAGGGTGTTCTAACTTGCTATTCCTTAAAATAGGAATAAAGAAGTCTGCACAGGTGCCCTACTCACACGCCATTTCCCTAAGTCAAGAATCCTTTGCCAATATTTGGTAAAGATTGTTGTGTAGGAACCGCCATGGTAGTCTGCTGGACCCCAAAATTGTCATAGGCAAGAGAATGCTCAAGGTGTTAGATAATTAGATCACTTTAAGGACTTGGGGCTTGAGTTTTTAGGGGTGGGAATAACAATAAAAAGTTGCTCTTTGGCTGGATATTTCTATCTATCTTATACCTACTGCAGTGAGAGTCAGATTAGTAGAAGGAGACTGACTGGAATAAAACGCTGAAGGCATTACATCAATTGCAGGAGTGACAACCCCTTGGGCAAGACGTATCTGGTGATACATGTTGGATGTTCCTTCATTCCTGTGCTAAAATAGAGTTAATGAAAATAGTTGTTGGTCCCAAGCCCAGTGAGCAAGGCTACCATATTATCCATTTCTAGATATTTTATAAATATAGGACTTGCTTAATGTAGATTGCTTGTACTGTTTTACACATGCTCATAGGAAGGGAATTCAAGGTCAGCAATCCCCAAAGGCTATTCACGTCCTAAGTTGAGTATTTATAATGACTAGTTTGAGAGTTATAGTACCCATAAGTTCTTAGACAGGTGGTTAATTTCTGTATGGCAAGAGTACACTGAAGAGGTGCTGATTCTGTAGTAACATCTATAGAGCAATACTATTAATTTATTTCACATTTTATTTTATTGGTTGGCTTAACAAACAACTTCATACACTTCACAGAAAGAAGAGAACCATGGATTTCAGTGGAACTCCAGTTTTTGGAAACTACAAAAATTAACACAGTAATTTAATATTTAATAAAAGTTACTGATCAATTGACCCTTGAAGGATAGTGTGATTGAAAAAGAGCACTGTGGTGGATTTAATTGCATTGCCAGCAGGACTACCCGAAGAAGAAATTCGTTATGCTGATACAACAAAGGTAGCATCACACTGGTTTCTGTGCATCTGTTCTTATAGCTGACTATGAAAACATACAAATGGATATAGGAGGCTGATAGACATTATAAGTATTTCAGCTCTTTTGAGAGAATTATAGCTATTTGAAAAATGCAGATGTGTTGAATTCAGAGAGACTTCCCACAGGTAGAGAGATAGTACCAGTTACTCTTCAGTAATTGTATCAATTTAATGTGTTAAGTTTTGTACTTCTCGTACTATGCATTAAGTGGATGATATAGTCAAGGATGCAGCCACTCACTCTGTGAAACAAACCCTGAAGACGATTTCCTCTAGATTCTATATTGACAGGTAAGCTGTGTTTGGTTAACAGAGGCTCTGATGTTTAGGGAGAATTAGTTTTCTAGAGCTATTGGATATTATATTATTCACATTTAAAAAAAAAACCAACCACACATCTATGAGCATCTGCAAATTCCAGGTCACTTTAATTTATGAATAGGAAGTTATCAAAAGAGGACTTTTCCTAAGTTCCTCTTTAGGTGCCTTTCATTTCAAGAGCTCAAGACAAAATTTCTGATGATAGAAATCAATATGGAGATGAACAATAGATGAATATATTGCAAACTGACAAAAATCAAACCGTGCAAGACAAGAGTAATATAGCTTGAGCTGTCAATCCAGTAAGCAAGTCTCCTGAATAAGCTGCAGTTGCTGGCAAATTCCTGCTAATAGGAAATCACAACAAATGAGCCTTGAAGTCAGATATTGCTAGGGTAGTTCTAGGATAAAGTTGCAGCCTCTGTAGATTGTGCAATGAAAACTAACCCTTGAACCAAGTCTGAGTCATTATTTTTCCATGGCCTGGGCATGGGGGGACAGTAATACCAAATTTCTTACCTTCAAAGGAGTCTCTTCAGTGCTTCTCTAAATAACAGCTTCTTGGCTGACAAGGGTTAAACCAAACACACTGACCTGAGATACTACTCTTCACGGACACACTTCTGGGACTCATTGACTGCAATGGAACTCTGACCAACCAGCTGTCTGTGAAGAACAGCTTATGTGTTCTGGACCTTAGGGCATGTCTTTCACTACCCATCTGGTTGACGGATAGCAATCAATCCAGTGGGGGGGAGGAGGTTGATTTATTGTGTCTAATATAGATGCAATAAATCCACCATTGAGCTCTCTCCTCTCGACTCTGGTACTCCACCAGAACACTCCACAAGAAGCCTAGGTGGAGTCAGCTGTTGACTTACTGTAGTGAAGCCACCATAGTAAGTAGATCTAAGTGCATGGACTTGAGTTATGTTAGTCACATAGCTGAAGTTGCGTAACTTAGATCAATGCTCATGGTAGTGTAGACTAAGCCTAAGTATGTGACAGTGTGATGCTAGCAGACCAGGTGCCAGTTCTTGCCAAGTCTTTAGGTATGAGCTGTGCACTGAAACATTCATAGCTGGAAACCAGCCTAGCCCACCTGTATATTTGTATTGTTTGAGACAGGCATTAGAGTTATAAGGATTTGTTTAGTGATTAGACTTTTTGTAAAATGTTTGTAAGCTGCGGCATACATTAATCTTACTTAAGATATTTCTATGCCATGGTATAAGATAACATGAAAGGTTTGTTTTATAATTGTAAAAATGCCTGCTCTGAACTTCCAAACTCAGACATGATGAGTGGTCCTTCCCATCCATCAAGAAAGACCACCACAGATAAATGGACCATTGTACGACAAATCTTTGATTGCCCTGCTGAGCCACGAAGAAGTTACATGCAGGAGTACTCATCCCATTGTTGAACTCTGAGGGAAGGGCATATAAAGATGCTTACAAGAAGAAATAGTTATCTCTTGGCTATCTTGGACTCTTATAAGGACTGGAGCTAAGAAACAAAAACAGAGGATCCCCAGGGTCAACCTGGGTTAGCCCTAAAAGACATTCAGTTGACAGATTACTAAATCTCTCTCATATGGAATCATAAACTAACTCATTGATGCTTATATGTTGTCTGCTTTGACCTGTAAATAATCCTCTAATTTCTTTTTCTAGATAATAAATCCTTAATTAGTTTACTATAGGATTGGTTACCAATGTTGCCCTTGGTATGAGATCTGAGGAATAAATTGACCTGGGATAAGTGACTGGTCTCTTGGGACGGGAATCAATCTGAATATTTTGTGATCTTTGGTGTAAGTGACCATTTATCACTAAATCCAGTTTGCCTGAGCAGCAATATAAACTGGAGAGTCTAAGGGGATGGTCTGTGACTCCATGGTAAGACTGTTATAGTGATCTCGGAATTCCCATTTGTTACTGCGGTTGGTGAAAACTAATTATAGAACATACCACCAGCTCAGAGTGTCTGTGCTACTTTTTGAGAGTCTGTCTTGATGTTGGCACTTTCAGTTTTGAGCTTATGGATAGTATGACAGACAGAATGGCAAAACCTAATTAAATTTATGAGCAAGTCCCAGGCCAGTTGAGGTTAGGCATATAACGGTAGTGGTTGTGTTTAGCAGGTAAAAGGCATTCTGCTTATCTAAGATCATATTGGCTCATATACTCAGACACTACTATCCATCACAGTGAGTGTTGTTTAGAATATTAGTCTGAATAATAAAGGTATTTATGGATGCATGTGCTTAGAAGAAGTTATGAAGCAGACTCACTGTCTGTAGCGAAGGTCAATTATCAGAATTATGATCAGTGTAATGGGTCAGACAGAGAATAGAAGAGATGCAGTAGAATAGTGATTTCGCAGGATCCCTTGTAACATCCAAGAACACTAACATGCCTGAAAACAGAGAATACATAATTAATTAGTTAATGTTTGTAAAGCACTTGCAATATGGAAAGCACCAAGTATTCTTCAGTAATTTTCAATAAATATTTGTCTGGAGCAGGGGTAGGCCAGATCTGGCCTTCCGGGTTAGTCCCTGGCAGGCCACCAACTCTATATTTACCTCTGCAAGCAATGAGTGATTGCAGTTCTCCTTGGCTGTGGGCCACTGTTCATGGCCAATGGGAGTGGCAAGAACTGGTTTCCCAGGCTGCACTGCTTCCTGCTGTTCCCATTGGCTGCAGATTGTCATTCACGGCCAATGAGAGCTGCAATCACCCGATACCTGTGAAGTGCAGGTAAGCAATGCGGTGGCCTGCCAGGAACTAACCCTGCTGAGCTGCCATTTTTTTATTGCCCACTCCTGGTCTAGAGAGTCCTTGTATAAAGAGTCAAAATGTAGCAAGAAGACAAAATGCTTAGAAGTAACACAGTATTTTAAAAGTAGAGATACTAACATACAAAGAAGGATTCTTACTGCTGGAGTAGATAGTGTAGTGATGTAATTAGGTATCCTTTGTTATCTGTATAAGTACATAAAAAAGTGCATGCCACTATTACAGGGAGAAGAGTCATTGGGCCAATACTGAGCTGTCATTAATGAGCAGTAGGGATAGCTCAATGTGTAGAGGGATTGCAAAGGTGGCCTTGAGCACTCCTTCTGTTCTCCTCCAATTTGCATTAGGCAGGCCCTCTAGTTCCATTCCAAGCAGCTGCTTTAGAATTTATGGGTGCCTTTGTGGTTGTAGTGAAACTTGGGCCACACCTTCTATACCCTAATCACCTGCCACATGCAGAAAGGTAGGTTGGCACTGAAACTACTACAGTTGCTCCACATCACCAGAGAATTTCTGTATGCAGGAGAAATCCAAGCTTTTGCCCTTGTACTTGCTCTGCGGAAGGGGGAAAAAAGAGGGCCCTGAGCACTGCTTGTTAAGAAGTGTGTGTGTGTGTGTGTGTGTGTTGGGAGAAGGAAGGTAACTGTGAAGGAAAAGCAGCACAAGCTGCTATAGACTCTTGTCCTCCCTACTTATCCTCACATCGACTTCTATCCTTCCCAACTTTCTCAAGAGGACACCGAACTGAGTTCAAATCAAACTGTCTATACATGATGCTTGAGGCTTTAAAGTCATGCCAAGAAAGTTTGCCCATTCCATATTTCACTTGGTGAATGTCAATAAAATACCCTGTTTTGCATAGGCTGCTAAAGAGCCACGTATGGTCTAGGGAAGACTTGGAGAAACACTTGTAAAATTATTTCTCTTCCTTTTAAATGATTTTTATTGTGAGGGATTTCTTCATGATAACAAGATTATAGCTATTTCAAACGATGTTTTCTCCTGCTTATCACTTGAAGAGATAATTCTTCAGTTTACAGCATCATATTTGGATTTTATGAGGTCACAAACAGAAAAATGTCACTTTTGGTGAGAGAGCTTCAGAGGGGTAGCCGAGTTAGTCAGTAACTGGAAAAACTTAAACAACAAATAGTCTTGCAGCACCTTAGAGATTAACAAAACATGTGGATAGTTAGTAGGAGCAGATGAGCTAAACAAGAAATCATGCCCAGGACAAGGTCCTTGTAAGCCTTAGCCCTAGAAAGAGAAAAAGAAAACATATTTGTTTACACAACCTAGTAAAATTACTTTTAAGGGAAAGGGGTGCAAATAATTTCATAAGACATTTAATGAAGTGAAGGAGTATCATAAGCTATTCATTGTATGTCTATACTGATTTAAATCCAATGACGTTCTGGGCTCTCCTCTAGATCCTGGCACTTGACGTTTCTCCATCCAGGCAGACCCCTGGACCTGCGTGGAGCCTCATGGACAACAATGGGACTCTGTACAGATGCAGAGAATATTCCTGAATAGAGTTGCTTGCAGTTTGGAATGAAATCATAAAGTTAGTCCCATATGGAGGACAAGCTCAGGAATAAAATTTGAAACCAGAGAAATTGGAAAGTTAGTGGTTTACTGAGTCTCTTTTTAGTGAAGTTGTGATGCCCTTTATCACTTATTAGATCTGTTTTTAAACCAGCCTATTGCCACTATCAACACACTTTGCTTTAAAGAGGTAGATAAAAATATCATCATGACTTATTATCCTAACCCTTGGGGTCAAGAGCAAGAAATTGTAGGCAAGGGAGCATTTGTCTCTATCCTTTCCAGAATAAATTAGTCCACTTTACTACTCTTTGGAAACACAATTATTCATTTTATAAAAGAAAAAAATCTCTTCAGAATAGACTTAATTGCCAAAATATCTGTATAGGAAATGAAAATAACAGCCTTTAATTATGATCTCTGCTTTTTAAAAGAAAGCATTTTTAGGAAGGAACTTTCATCATATTTTTGGTAACTTAGAAATAACATTTTATTTTTGATCAGAAGAAAAAACATTCATTCAAACAAAATTTAATGAGACAAACCCTTTGGCCATTTCTAGCACAAACAGGTTTGCTTTTATGGAAAAATGCAAACTGATGCTAAATGGTAGGTCACTGGTCCTTATGTCATTCTGAAGTTTTGTTTGATTGCTGCAATGCAAAGTCAAGCTGAAGTATTTGGACTAGAGTTGAGAGAGAGAGGTAGAGAGAGTGAGAGAGATTTGTATTTATAAATTTAACTTTGGCTACAGATAAAATACAAATCACTTCTTTAAAAAAAAATAAGTTAAGACTGCACTACTCTTTTTTTAGATACCAATCCTGTCATTGATAATATGTGAACTACCTGCTGTAATAACCCAGGCCTCCAATGTTGCCAGTTTATCATTGGCTGTCAGTGGCAAAGTCGGGGCTGTATGTGACAATGTCCATTAAAACCAAGGGGTAAATTTTTTAGATGTGCCTAAATGGCCTAGTAGCCTAAGTCTATATTCAAATGTGGTATAAGCACTTAGGCTTAGGGTCTTTTAAAAAAAATGTATTTAAGCATTGCAATGCTCAACACCTAAGTTTTATTTTCGAAATGGAAAGTCAGAACCCTCCTAAATGTGCATTTGGATAGGAAATATAGGCTCATTTGCAGCAATGCTTAAGTGCCTTTAAAAATCTGGGCCTCAGGAACTAAATCCCAGTCACAATCAATGACACTAAACACTCTGAAAGCCCTAAGTCACTTTTGAAATGTAAGTTTAGGCTCCCAAGTCATTTAGGCACTTATGAAAATTAACTTAAGGTGCTCTTATCCGTTTACATACATTACTCTTCACAATGAAGTTGAATTCATACATTCCACTTGTGCTAAGAATGAGCCTTGAATCTTTAGCAAATAGTGGATTTTATCTTAAAAACAACAACAAATATGAGAACCCATGTTCCCTCTTATCTTTTCCATACATGTGAGAGTTTTTCCAATCCATACGTGGAATAAATTATTTTGTGTGCACCGGAGCATGTGAGACTCTGCACCATTAGAAGAAACAAAAATCTAGCTGTGGGTACTCTGCTAATCAGCTGGGTGGCAATTGAATCTTTCCTGAGTAACAGCACAAGCAGACAACTTACAGGGGACATGAGTGGGAACCAACAGATTTTGAAAAATAACATAGCCAGCAGAAGTTTCTGGTAACATCCTCATTTTTTGGATTCATGTCAAACATGCACACAATTGCTTATCAGAAATTTGAGGTGGACTTGTGGAGCGCACAGAATGGAAGGTTCTTGGGGGCAGAGACTGTCTTTATTCTCCATTTGTACAGCACCTAGCACAATGGAACACTGCTCCATGAGAAGCTCGTAGGTAGTTTCACCACGTCAGCTCTAGTAATGGTAAGAGTAAGGTAATTAGTAATGGTAAGTGTTTAAATAACCCTCACATGTTCCCCTCTACCATCAAAGGCACACTCCCTACCTCCAAATCAGTTGACATGGAAGGAAAGGAAGAAAGAGTGGGAAGAAGGGGAAGGGAGGAATGGTTAGTTTTTAAGCACTGTTTATCTCCGACAAGCCACTCAGAGAACGTGTTTGTTTCATTGGTTATTTCTTTTGCATTGTATCTGTCACATCAGAAAGAACTTGAGACATTTGTAAGCCTAAGACAAAAGTAAAATGGCACTTGAAAATGATTCCTTGTGAAGGTTTATTTTGATTTTGTTACATGTCAGACTAGTCAAGCAGACAAGGCTGATTGTGACTTTGTAACAAATTTCAGGGACTTGAGACAAGCAATTGTCTGCCATTATCATTCATGCTGCCAAAATTCATTAGGCTCAGGAACATCAACCAAACCATGTCCTAAAAGGGGGCACTACCTATAGTATTGCTGAGGAAATATTAGCAGAACCAGTTTCATGTCAGCATGTGGCTGATTAACCATTTTACATCTGGTGGCACAAGCAACTAAAAGGCAAAGTATGTTAAACTGCAGTCTTTCTACCAAGATGCTTTCTAAGACTGTATATAGTATCTGCAGTAAAAGATGGTGATAAGACTTTAATCCAACTCAGCACATTCATT
Source organism: Rafetus swinhoei (assembly GCA_019425775.1). NCBI lineage: Eukaryota > Metazoa > Chordata > Testudines > Trionychidae > Rafetus > Rafetus swinhoei. Next base: position 177,916,522 of record CM033437.1, on the reverse strand, counting down.
TCCTGGCTCCCTCAAGGAGCACTGCATTCACTGATATGCTGGTCACCAGACTGTGAGAAGCAGCAGGATTTCTGCTGAACAGCACACCCAGCTAAATGTGCCCTTTTAATGGAGCTAAAACAGTTTCCTTCCCTCCCCCAATACTCAGCTGTGGAGAATGGTAGAGAGTGTTACTGGGGAAAGCCAGGGAAGCCTGCCTCACATAAGCAGCTTCAAAAAGTTAGATCTTGATTCTGTCCAAGCTCCACACAGTATTTGAGGATGAACTCAAATAATTTGTACCCTACTGATCCCAGAGGCTGCCACAGAATGATTTGGCAACTAACATCAATTCAACAGCCTTAGGATTGCTCATCTTTATTTTGGAAGGCTGTGTGCTCTGCCCACACCTGCTGGCATGCTCCCCATATGTCCTCCATCACGGGGATTAGGAGAAAGCTGGCTACATTGCCTGGGTGCCAACTAGGGATTCCCCTGTGGGAAATCTTAAACTAACCTTAAGGCAGCTGGTGCAACCTAGAACTGGGGTAATATTAAGCTCTCTGTTTCACCAGTCTGGGCTCCCTCTCACACAGTCCTGCTGTGACAAGATGCAGACCACTCCCAGTCCTTCACTCTTACAAACATTTATACAAGCAGGGCCACACCCAGCTGCACTTCCATGAAGGCTTCTCTACCACTCATGAACTAACAATATAGAAGCTCCAGTCAGCTCCTCCATAGCCCAGGACCCTAGAGATTACCATCTTGCCCTGGTCAAAAGCCTGACCAGAGTATGTTTATTACCCAGTCTGCCCTCCTCCCAACCCTCCAAGTGGCAAGGACAAGACAACACTTTTTGTTCCTGAACAAATTCCCCAAGTACTTCTAACAAAGCATACTGTCTTATACTAACCACCCCCCTGCCACCACAGCACAGTGCATGCCTGCACACACTCATTTATTAGCTACAGGTGTTGTGTTGTAGGAGGAGTGAGGATCAGTGATGATGTCACTTCCCCATTTAATAGCTTCTTCTATGTGGAGGGCACTTCATTGCCCCAAACAAAGCCCCATCACAACTTGTGGAAAAGCACAGGTACCAAAATGGAGTCCAACATCACATGATTTAGTCACATGCCCTTTCCATGCTTTCATGCTACATTTGGTTGAAGTATTCACAGGAAAGTTTATCAGGTAAGGCTAAGCTTTTTTCATGGCCCATTTGTGCTGATGGGCCATTATCTTGGGTAGCCCTTTCATAATGTGCTGGCTAGATGAAGTGGGTTTTACCCACAAAAGCTCATAGTATAATATATTTCTAAGTCACAGGACTGCTTGTCATTTTTAACGTTACAGACTAACATGGCTACCTCTTGAGCCTTGGTGGATGTTACGCAGGAGCAAACACATTTGAAATATAAATGTATGGTCAATATTCATAACGCCAGATGCAAAAGTGATACATGCACACAAGCAGGATAATGATATTCAGCAAATAATAACTTTTCCATTATCACATTACATGACATATTCTGTATAAGATGCATCCTAATTATATTATAAACATATCATGGGGTGCAGAGCATCACAGTGGGCATACTCCCATGTGATAAATAGGCCGTGTGTCCTTCGTGTGTAGCTGTCGAGCTTTACTGCTAGAGGTGACCACCTGCTTGTAATACACATAATTCTAGTTTCTGTGAAACAATTTGATTAACTGAGCTGGTATCCATTAGAAAGAAGATTCTGATTCTCTAGTCTTTTGCACCTTGTGTACTCATTTACAGCTATGCAAAGTGAGTGTGCAAAACAAGGATGACATTTTGGGAGAACGGGGGTAAGGGGGCTGCAGACGTGCATACTGGCACGTGGCTTGCTTTTCTGCTCTTTCCCCTGACTATCAGGGAGCAAGGGGAAAGTACTTGGATTCCATAAATTACTTCTCTGCCCCCCTCCCTTCTCCAGCCAGGAGTGAGAGGCATGCAGGGAATCCAAGTATTTTCCCCTCACTCCCTGATATTCAGAGGAATGGGAAGAAAAGCAAGCCATGTGCCAGTATGCACGTCTGCTACCCACTCTCCGCCACTCTCCCAAAACCTTGGTGCAAAACCAGCAGATCAGGATGTACTCCCTTTGCACAAATGAGACAGGCAGTAGAGAATGTGGCCTAAAGTCTATTCTCTGTGGGTCTCCCCCTCAGAATCAAGCTCCACAGGATCTGTGGAGGGTAGAGGATAGTAAGCACATTTTCAAATTATAAATAGAGAGCTAATCTAATGACCCCATTCAGTAAATGTCTGCTGATAAACTACATTATTCAATAGCCCTAATCTCTCATGGGTCTAACACACTGCTTCACTGATTCCGGTCAGCATAACAACTCCAAGGAGACTAACTGTTGATCAGCTGGTCCCAGTGATCAGGGGCAGAACAGAAGGTGTCCTAGACTTTCACTCCACTGCTATGCATAGATCAAGTCACCAGGTATAAGGCACCATTTGTGCTAGTCTAGCTATTGAATGGGTTTCTCACCACTTCACTTTACATTCTCAAATTACATCTCGCTTGGGAGGAAAGATATTAGAGAAAAAAGGATTTGCAAACTCCAGATGGTCAGGCAACCTCAGAGAAACACCATGATTTGTGAGGTTCATAAAACATCAAATTCCATGGTGTTCAACCAGTCTCAAGGGCACCCAGATTCTACGTGATTGGTGCTGTATACCTAAGGCAGAGAGGGATGCATTGTGTGCAGATTTTAAAAGATTCCTTCATGTGCCATGGTAATCAATAAAAAGTTAACAATTGCCAGCTATCACTGTGGTGAAGCAACTATTGCCAAATGCTGACTTTTCAGGTGTCCACTGTATGTGAGTGGGTATTTATTCAAAGGACATTTTCAGTATGCAGCTTGCTTCTGGGAACAGAGGCTGACACAAGATATGAAAGTGTTACTTCAAGATTTTAAAATCTTGCTGGCTTGGTTTCTGCCATTTTACAGTAAAGGCAATGTTAATGTGCAATACAATTAACATTTAGGAGAGGCCTAGAAAGTGTTCCTTATGGCCCAAAGGTTGCTATTTGAGACAGATGTTTTCATCATGCAATTTAAGCCTCAAAAATTACCTGTCATTACACCTAATTTAACATTCTGAAGCTAATCATATAACTACCTACTTTTTCACAAGAGCCATGCAATCTTGCTTGAGCTTAAGTTCCAATTACAAGATGAGATTCCAAGTGAAAATTTCAGCTGTAAACCAAATGACCTCCAATGACCATTGACTGGTGATTAATCTAAATAGATTTCCAGGCAAGAAACGGGCGTGGAAAAAGCCCAAAAGACCAACAGCCAACTCTTCTTCTTTCTAGTTCCCTGAATTATCAGAGTAATAGTAAAACAAGCAGCATGTGGGGGGAAATCATGATGGCAGTGGCTTTCATCTCTTAATCAGCAAAATATTTCTTCTAGTTCAAGTTCAGTTTTGTTCTCCTTTGATACTGGTAAAGCTAAGTATTCTGTACTTGAGCTATGTAAATAACGTATTCTGCTTCAGTCATGTTTTTCAGTTTCAAAAAAAAAAAAAAATATTGCTTGGAGCTGAAATTCATAGCAAGTGTTAGTTCCTGGGTGCCATCCATATCTTATGGCTAGATTCTGATCTTGCTTTACAGTGGTAAAAATTCACAGTAACTTTGGTTCAACCAAAAACATCTGGCCCACAATATGTTGCTTTAAACATTATAAAATTAATCATCTGCCAAGTTTGCAGTTCAGTGCAAAACATACATGTTAAGAGGCTGAAGAGAATCATATGTGACCCTAATGCAATACATTGTCAACAAAGTTGGAGAAACAAAACCAGAAACAAGACAGCCAAATAGCAACTAGCAACTTTCAACTACCTGAAGGGGGCTTCCAAAGAGAAGTGGTTCTCAGTGGTGAAGTGGCAGAATGAGGAGCAATAGTTTCAAGTTGCAGTGGAGGAAATCTAGGTTGGATATTAGAAAAATCTATTTCACTAGGACAGTGGTGAAGCACTGGAATAGGTTACCGAGGCTACGTCTACCCTGCACAGTTATTTTGGAATAAGCTATTCTGGAACAGTTATTCCAATATAGCTTATTTCAAAATAGCATGTCTACGCTGCTGGGAAGGCTCAAAATTAGTCCAAGGCAGACTTCCCTAATGTAGATGTGCTATCTCGATTTAGACTCCCAGGAGGAAGAACTTAGAATGGTCCTGGTGAGGGGCTATTTTGAAATAGCAGAAGTGGAGTGTCTACACACCTTATTTTGAAATAGCTATTTCGGAATAGGTGTTGTTCTTCATAGAATGAGGTTTACAGAAGTCAGAATAAGCTCTCCCTTATTTCAAAACTATTTTGAAATAACGAAATTGCTGTGTGGACGCATGCATAGTTATTTTGGAAAAAGTCCATTATTCCAAAATAACTTTGCTGTGTAGACACACCCCTAGGGAGGAATCTCCATCCCTAGAGGTTTTTAAGTCCCAGCTTGACAAAGCCCTGCCTGGGATAATTTAGTTGGGATTGGACCTACTTTTAGCAGGGGGTTAGAAGTAGAAGATTGTAACCACTTCTGTCTGAAGGGAATATATAAATCTAAATGAGTCATATAGAGTTATAACTATTAGTGGAACTATTTTTTCAAAAGGAATACCTATAGTTTTGAATGTAGACATATATTAGTATTCTGCAATAGTGAGAAATAATATTTGCTCTTATAATATCAGTAGGAGGCTATTTAATGTCTTTCTTACAAAATAAAATGGAATGAGATAAAACACTGAACCTTTACATGAAAACAAGATCACAAAGCATGTAAACTTACCATCCAGTATAGTGCATTTGCCAAATAAAGTATTGTCAACAGACTCCAGTTTCAAATCAGGCATTTTTTGTTATAAGAAAAGATGAGGATACGTCATCTGAAACAGAATAAGCAAAAGAGGAGGGACAGAATTAGCATAAAAACACAATTCATTCGGAAATATAGAAAAGTTGCTTGTCTCCATTACAGTCAAGGATCCAACTCTAGAAAGATTTATACATGTAATTTTTATTGGTAGTAATAGGAGTCATCCATGCAAAACACCCTCTTCATCAGTGGAGATCAAGCCCCTAAGAATTACCTTAGGGAAAAAGAAGGGATAGTGATGATTGTGATCTGCCTGGACTGAACTAAATTTAATATGAAGAGAAATCTGTATATCATGCAATTAATTCAGTTAACCACTTCCCCTCTAACAGAAAATTCTATGCCGGAGAAGAGCTTAATTCTGGCACTTCATCCTCATCCATCCTAGAAGGAACTTTATTGATTTTTCAGCTGTTGCAGAAATAAGAAACCATTACAACAAGAAAAAGATCAATGCTAAAAAGTTATTGGAAAGGCCATAAGCATATTTGTGTTATGTTTTTAAAAAACAAGTGATCCATTAATTCAAAAGTACAACCTGATTACTGATATAACAACCTGAGTTTCAACAAATGTCCCTGCCAACATTATTAAGTGCTCAGATTAGATTTTGTTTGGAAAAGGGATAAATAAAACTGAATATAATGACAACCTATTAGACCATGCAGGCCTTATTTGAGAGAGAGGCCTTATTGTGCAATGAGAATGACATAAGCATAGACACAGAAACCAAGAACAGAAGGTGCAGAGTAACAGAAATTTGTATTTGTAATCATCCCTGAGAGGGAGTAAACACGAGAGAGGAGTAGGTATCTAAGGCAGATGAAATAATCATATTAATGAATGTTTTCCTACATAATCAATCTCTCTCTCTCTCTCTCAATTCCTGTTTGTTTCTTTATTCTATTTTTGCTTAATCTCATTTCTATTCAGGTTCAATTAATAATAATGAGCCTTGAATTAATTTATGTATTCATTTACAAGGAGTGCTTTGATCATGTATGTAAGTTGGAGCACTATTGTATATATTACAATATTAAGTAAAATAAAAGTTTAACATCAGTAATGCCACTATTTTGTCAGTTCTATACACTGGCTATTAGGGTACAGTTGTGTACACTCCACTTTTTTTTAGCTGTGACATAGTTATGAATTATGATATGCTAGCATAACCTGCCCCTTAGAGCTGTATTTTTCACTTTTTGGGACTCTCCACTCCCTTGCATACACAGTGTTCCTGAGTCTTCTCTCATTTATATTAGTTTTACACTAGGGATTCACTGGAGGGAATGGTAATAAGAGAAGCTTGCCCTACTGTACAGCCCTGAACTATGGAACTCTATTGAACTTCCATTACAGAGTATGAAACTAAGAGCTGGGTGTTCCCATGTTCCTGAATGTCATTATCACCCATGTTCCTGAATGTCATTATATCGGAAAAGTAATGACAGTGACATTAAAGATCTCAGTCTTCCATCTATTCTACCTGCTGATGGATATAGCTGTTCTTTAAATGTCTCCCAGCCAAATATTAACTTAGCTTCAAGCTGCTTTGTTCACATATGGTAACAGAGGTGATATTAAAGTATTGTTGTCCTATTGATCTGAATGGTTAGCCAAAAAAATCAAGGTCTAGTAGGTTGTTCTAATTGGAAGTAGAAATTGAGAGAATCCGGTATCTTCTTTGTAAGTTTTTTGTAAATAAACAAAAATGCATGTAAGTCCTTCATCTCTAGATGCAGAAGAAATCTAGTAGAAGGAAACAACTTCTTATGCTCACATCACCAAGAGCACCCTTTACAGCCTCAAAACCTGATCCAAGAATCTGTTCCCACATTGCTTCCAGAATCAACCCCCAGGCTTCTAGCTTTCAGACTCTCTCTAGTCATCCTTTTGTTCTTGTCTGACCTTGGTTTTGGAGTGGGAAGAGAGCTCACACATCCATCTATCCAAAATCCTACTCAGCAAAAGCTCCTGCATGGGTCTACACACCTTTTGTCTTAGGTAATGGCTCATGTTTTCAGTTATGTTAACTGATGGGTGGATTCTCATCTATTAGTCTCAATGGGTTTTAGCTCAACCCATAACAAGGTTTCAGCCAGCTCATAATAATAACAACAAAATGCAGCATAACAGCAGACCATTCCCTTCATTCTTATTCAAACTCAGATGTTAGATATTCATTACTGAACATGCAGTTAAAGGTGATCAGAACAAAATCAAAGCAGAAAGTGACTACAAATATGGCGAGAAACCTTTATTTTATCCTTTGCATCTATGCAGATGTTCATAATGATAAAAGTGAAAAATCAGTTTCTATATGCATTGATAAAGAGATTGCTTTTGGCAGACTTGATTAACGTACCTGTCTATACTAGCATAGTGGGGAAAGTGAGGAAAGGAAATAGATTTGGATTCTGCTGCATTTGAGATATTGGAATATGATTTTTGGGTTGGCAGATGTACTAAGAATAACTACTACAACAAATCATAAGCTATTACTGTGTGATGTATTGTACTAACTAAAAGATACTTGATTATTATAAATAACAAATTTAGATTTCTATTGCTGTGCACAATGTGTAATTAGTTACTCTTGTGCAAAGTGAGTGTATTATACTTCCAAATCAGATCATTTAACAGACACTTTGCACTGGTGTAAATGAGTTGTAGAGCAATGAAGAATTAAACTCATTGTATTTATTCTCTGGATTATGGTGTGGTATCCCAGCATGGCTAGCCCTTTGAAGGGGAGATGGATGCAGCGCCCCGTGTAACACAATTAGCTTGCCTCCCAGGTGGAGAGAATGTGCGAAGTCACATTCCAGGCAGGTCATGTGGCTAAATCAGACCTCTTGGGGTGTAAATAAGAGAAGCCTGTAGACTGAGAGTTAAAGGGATACTACAAGTTGGAAGTCCTGGGAGGTACAGTACTGTGTGGTATGAAGCAGAAGGGTAGTGTGAGCAGCTCTACTCAAAGGGTGGGTTTAAAGACACTGCACGCCCAGCTAGCACAGGTATAAATAGCTGTACTGATGATGGGGCACTGCTTAGGCAAGTAGAGTACAGAGATGCAGAACCCCTAGAGCATATACTGCACACAGCTCTACATGCCCAAGCAGCACCTCCCACATCTATGCTGCTATTGTTAGATAGTGCAATATCCCATTGCTTCTCCTGCCCACACTCCCACAGAGCCTTTTCCCAGTGAAGTGAAACTCTGGAAGCAAGGAAAGGCTCTGGCTGAGGGGAGGCAGTGGTGGAAGACTCCGGCAGTGGGGAACTGTTGAAGTCTTTCCTCACTCCCTCCCCATGTCAACCATTCACTCAGATGTGCAGCTACCTGTACCCTGCATGTCACTGCAACTGTACAGGAGGCAAAAGTCTCTTCTGAGCTCACAACCAAAGCCTGCAGAGTGCAGAAAGCCAATCCTAACTAGAAAGGAACAAGGAGGTGAAGGAAAGCCTTCAGCTGAAAGTTTTTATTTTTCCTTTTATGTTTTTAAACAGGACCCGAAAGAGGGGTATTATTGGACATTTGAAAGCCTTTGTGAGTTACTGGGGGGCCCACAAGGAGAAACTGAAGCTACAGTGAGCATGATAGGTGGTGCTTGACGGGCCAAAAATGCTCATGGGCTAGATCACATGGGGGCAAAATACGGCCCTCGGGCTGGATCCAGCCCACCAAACATTTGGATCTGGTCTGCCATGATACTCTGGGCCATCAATGTCTGGCAGCCCAGTGGGACCCTTGGGCAGATTCCCCTGCATGCTGCAGCCCCACATGTTTCTCAAAGCACCCAGCTGCTGGGAGCCAGCATGTGTGTCGCTGTATGGCACGTGCCCCTTGTGGGGGGGGGGGAGGGAGGTCTCCACACAGTGTCCCTAGCCCCAGCACAGTCCTTGCAGCTCCCATTGACTGGAAACCTCTGCCTGGGCCATGCTTGCAGGTGTGCATAGCATGAGACCACTTGCTATCCCCCCTCCCTCAAGGGGCATGTTGTGCCATGTACAGCTACACATTCTGGCCCCAGCAGCTTGCCATTTTGAACAGCATGTGGGGGTGTGGCAGGCAAGGAGCCTGCTCTGAGGTCCCACTGGGATGCTAGCTGGGAGCCACTTAGGGTAAGCACTTCCCAGCCAAAGCTTGAACTTGGCACCCCATCCGCTCCTGCAACCCAACTTCCTGTCCTAGGTCAGAAGAACATAAGAATGGCCATACTGGGTCAGACCAAAGATCCATCTAGCCCAGTATCCTGTCTGCCAACAGTGGCCAATACCAGATGCCCCAGAGGGAGGGATCACAACAGCTAATCATCATGTGATCACTCTCCTGTCATCCATCTCCAGACAAAAACCAACCCAGACCCTCTGCACCCCTTCCTAGATCCCTACCACTGGTCAGAATCCTCTACTGCACCAAACCCCCTCATACACTTCAACCCCCTACCCTGAGCTCTCTCCTGTACCCAACTTCCCTCCCAGAACCTGCACCCTCTCCATTAATATAGACAAGTGCGGCTCTTGATCAATTACCAAATTTTTGGACTGGCCCCCCATCAAAAATTATTGTTCACCCCTAGGCTAAATTATAGTGATCTTGAACTAATGGACAAGCACAAAAACTTTGGCACAACTTGTGATTGGCGGGGTCATCTTTTTAATGTTGCTGTAGCCAAGACTGTAGTCATTAAACTGAAGAAAGAAATGGGAAAGGACAAATACAAAACAATAGATTAATTCATAAACCGTTAGTATATTTGGTACAGCACATAAAAATAATACATTATTTTTATTAATAGTATTCCTTTTTTAAATACCTTGTCAAGTATTGCCTGAAATTTGTCTCTTCACACTTCACCCTTCCAAAAAAAGCATCTGAGAATTTTATTTACATTTGTAAAAGTTTTGTTTTGTTTATGTTTTAATGTACTGTAATGTCTCATAGCTCAACTGAGGATAAACAAGGTGAAATTATGAAGGGAATCTAATTATATGTTAAAGGTCAATGGCAAGTTGTGTTAAGGCCTGGTTCTGATGAAGAGTACTGCTCTGTATTGTCAACATGGATGAACATAACACAAACTAACTTGTCACTTGGAAGGAAAATAGAACATAACACAAAATACTTGTTATAATAAAAATGAGGTTGTGGCTTAAACCACTAAGTCAAGGAAATGTAACAATATACTTAGATCTGCTCTTTTATATTCTAGTGGCAGGGCCAACATGTGTGTCTCTGTGTGGCATCTGCCCTTTGTGGGGACTGGGTGTCTCCACACAGTGTCCCTGATGGTGTTGATCCACACAGACTTCCAAAATTTTTCTTAGTATATAAGCAAGTTTGTAGTCTTGGAACAAACTCCTGTTATTGATAGTTGGGTGCTATAGTCTCTTTGAGGGTGTTTGGGTTATTTCACATACTGCATCATGTACTGCACATGCAATACCCAGGCAAAGAAGGACTATGGCAGTTCTAACTCAAAATGTCCTTGTTTCTTTAGAATCATAGAATCATAGAGCTGGAAGAGACCTCAGGAGGTCATCAAGTCCAGCCCCCTGCCCAAGGCAGGACCAATCCCAACTAAATCAACCCAGCCAGGGCTTTGTCAAGCCAAGACTTAAAAACCTCTAGGGGCGGAGATTCCACCACCTCCCTAGGTAACCCATTCCAGTGCTTCACCAGCCTCCTAGTGAAATAGTTTTTCCTAATATCTACCAAGATCTCTCCCACTGTAACTGGAGATCATTGCTCCTTGTTCTGCCATCCGTCACTACTGTGAACAGTCTTTCTCCATTCTCTTTGGAACCTCCCTTCAGGAAGTTGAAGGCTGCTATCAAATCCCCCCTCACTCTTCTCTTCTGCAGACTAAACAAACCCAAATCCCTCAGTCTCTCCTCATAGGTCATGCGCTTTAGCCCCCTAATCATTTTGGTCGCCATCCACTGGACCCTCTCCAATGCGTCCACATCCTTTCTATAGTGGGGGGCCCAGAACTGGACACAATACTCCAGATGTGGCTTCACCAGTGCCGAATAAAGGGGAATAATCACTTCTCTGTTGTCAATGCTCCTCCTAATGCACCCCAATATGCCATTAGCCTTCTTGGCTACAAGGGCACACTGTTGACTCATATCCAGCTTCTCATCCACTGTAATCCTCAGGTCCTTTTCTGCAGAACTGATACTTAGCCATTTGGTCCCCAGCCTGTAACAATGCTTGGGATTCTTCCGTTCCAAGTGCAGGACTCTCCACTTGTCCTTGTTGAACCTCATCAGATTTCTTTTGGCCCAATCCTCTAATCTGTCCAGGTCACTGTGGACCCTATCCCTGCCCTCCAGCGTATCTACCTCTCCCCCTAGCTTAGTGAACATGTTACCATCTCAGCTTTAATATTAACAAAGCTATCTTTGGGCTGACAATCATATAAATCACAAGCACCATGGTTATGTAATCAATTTCCACCAATTTGTAAGGGTAATGGTTAGTGGTTGGAATAGTAGTAAACATGCTGCAGTAAGGCCAAGACCTACATGTTTAATCATACACATCAGCTCAGAACTAAGGTTACAGGAACAATGAAAAATAAGAGAAAGATCTAATTTAGTGTTAAAAGAGAGCCTATATTGTACAGTTGTTTCTGAGTTACTTTAATGTACTGTTTGGGGCATTAGTTCTAGTGATTTGAATCCCTTAAAATACATGCCTGCCCCCAAAGTGATTTGAGACTGATCTATTACAGGCCACCTACCCAGGCAGAAGAGGTGGATGAGGCTTTTTTTAAACAACTAACAAAATCATCCAAAGCACAGGATTTGGTGGTGATGGGGGACTTCAACTATCCAGATATATGTTGTGAAACTAACACAGTGGGGCACAGACTATCCAATAAGTTCTTGGACTGCACTGAAGAAAACTTTTTATTTCAGAAGGTTGAAAAAGCTACTAGGAGGGAAGCTGTTCTAGATTTGATTTTAACAAATAGGGAGGAACTGGTTGAGAATTTGAAAGTGGAAGGCAGCTTGGGTGAAAGTGATTATGAAATCATAGAGTTCATGATTCTAAGGTATGGTAGAAGGGAGAACGGCAAATTAGAGACAATGGATTTCAGGAAGGCAGATTTTGGTAAGCTCAGAGAGCTGGTAGGTAAGGTCCTATGGGAAGCAAGACTGAGGGGAAAAACAGCTGAGGAGAGTTGGCAGTTTTTCAAAGGGACATTCTTAAGGGCCCAAAAGCAAGCTATTCCACTGCATAGGAACAATAGAAAATATGGCAAAAGGCCACCTTGGCTTAACCGGGAGATCTTGCATGATCTAAAAATAAAAAAGGAGTCATAGAAAACATGGAAACTAGGATAAATTAAAAAGGATGAATATAGGCAAACAATACAGGAGTGCAGGGGCAAGATTAGAAAGGCAAAGGCACAAAATGAGCTCAAACTAGCTACAGGCATAAAGAGAAACAAGAAAACATTCTATAAATATATTAGAAGCAAGAGGAAGACCGAGGACAGGGCAGGCCCATTGCTCAGTGAGGAGGGAGAAACAGTAACAGGAAACTTGGAAATGGTAGCGATGCTTAATGACTTCTTTGTTTCGGTCTTCACTGAGAAGTCTGATGAAGGCATGCCTAACATAGTGAATGCCAGTGGGAAGGGGGTAGGTTTAGAAGATAAAATAAAAAAAGAACAAGTTAAAAATCACTTAGAAAAGTTAGATGTCTGCAAGTCACTAGGGCCTGATGAAATGCATGCTAGAATATTTAAGGAGCTGATAGAGGAGGTATCTGAGCCTTTAGTTTTCATCTTTGGAAAATCATGGAAGACAGGAGAGATTCCAGAAGACTGGAAAAGGGCAAATATAGTGCCCATCTATAAAAAGGGAAATAAAAACAATCTAGGAAACTACAGACCAGTCAGTTTAACTTCTGTGCCAGGAAAGATAATGGAGCAAGTAATTAAGGAAGTCATCTGCAAACACTTGGAAGATAGTAAGGTGATGGGGAACAGCCAGCATGGATTTATAAAGAACAAACCATGTCAAACCAATCTGATAGCTTTCTTTGATAGGATAACGAGTCTTGTGGATAAGGGAGAAGCAGTGGATGTGGTATACCTAGACTTTACTAAGGCATTTGTTACGGTCTCGCATGATATTCTTATCAATAAACTAGGCAAATACAACTTACATGAGGCTACTATAAGGTGGGTGCATAACTGGCTGGATAACCATTCCCAGAGAGTAGTTAATGGTTCACAATCCTGCTGGAAAGGTATAACAAGTGCGGTTCCACAGGGGTCTTTTTTGGTACAGGTTCTGTTCAATATCTTCATCAACGATTTAGATATTGGCATAGAGAGTACACTTATTAAGTTTGCAGATGATACCAAGCTGGGACGAGTTGCAACTGCGTTGGAGGATAGGGTCATAATTCAAAATGAACTGGACAAATTGGAGAAATGGTCTGAGGTAAACAGGATGAAGCTTAATAAGGACAAATGCAAAGTGCTCCACTTAGGAAGGAACAATCAATTTCACACATACAGAATGGGAAGCGACTCTCTAGGAAGGAGTACGGCAGAAAGGGATCTAGGGGTTATAGTGGACCACAAGCTAAATATGACTCAACAGTGTGATGCTGTTGCAAAAAAAGCAAACCTGATTCTAGGATGCATTAACAGGTGTCTTGTGAGCAAGACACGAAAAGTCATTCTTCCACTCTACTCTGCGCTGGTTAGGCCTCAGTTGGAGTATTGTGTCCAGTTCTGGGCACCACATTTCAAGACAGATGTGGAGAAATTGGAGAAGGTGCAGAGAAGAGCAACAAGAATGACTAAAGGTCTAGAGAACATAACCTATGAGGGAAGACTGAAAGAATTGGGCTTGTTTAGTTTGGAAAAGAGAAGATTGAGAGGGGACATGATAGCATGTCACAAAAGGGTGTCACAAAGAGGAGGGAGAAAACTTGTTCTTCCTGGCCTCCGAGGAGAGAACAAGAAGCAATGGGCTTAAACTGCAGCAAGGGAGGTTTAGGTTGGACGTTGGGAAAAAGTTCCTAACTGTCAGGGTGGTTAAACACTGGAAAAAATTGCCCAGGGAGGTTGTGGAATCTCCATCTCTGGAGATATTTAAGAGTAGGTTAGATAAATGTCTATCAGGGATGGTCTAGACAGTACTGGGTCCTGCCATGAGGGCAGGGGACTGGACTCGATGACCTCTCGAGGTCCCTTTCAGTCCTAATATTCTATGATTCTATGAGACATCCTCTGGTCAGACAAAATTGTGACCTTTGAGCCTTTAAAACTTGAAGAGATCTGAACCATCACATTTAAAATACTTCTCATGTATTTTCATCTCTTGTTACTTATAAATAGTTTGCTGTTGGAAATATGTATCATAATACTTTTCTACTTTCTAGTTTCTCTGTTTTCTATGCCCAGTTACAATAATAATTATCTCACTAATATCCTATACATGACTTAATAGACGCCATGAAGCTAACCAAAACAGCAACCCTTTTCATGACATATTCCCAGGAAGCGGATGTGCCTACTGTTATGATAGCATTCTTGGCCCTGGCCCCAGCCCAGCTACTGGGGCTGCCACGGCTGCTGCATCTCCAGCCCTGGCCACACTACTGGGGCACAATTTGCAAACCTTTTTCTGAAAAAGAAGTGTAGTATAGACATAGCCTTCAAAAGAAGTCAAGTTAGTTTGTCAAGTTTTATTTTCCATAAGCCCATGTTGATTGGCATTAATGATATTTATTAATTGAATCCTGTATCTAGTATTCAGTTATCATGCCTGGTATATATGTCAGATTGATATGATTATAATTATGTGTGTCATCCCATTTACCCTTTTTAAATATAGGTAAAACATTAGCTTTCTCCCGAAGGTCGTGGAACTTATTAGAAATCTACTTTAAGGATCCCATAAGTTTCTCAACCAACTCTTTTAAAATTCTTGGATTCAAGTTATCCAGATTTGCTGATATAGTAGCTGCAGTTTTAACATTCTCCTGAGATACTAATGAAATGGGAAATGTAGTTTCATATGTTATATCAACTGATTTTTTCTAAATACAAAACAGAAATATTTATTCCACCTTTACTATGTTGTTTTTCATCATTTTACCATTTTGATTTAGTAATGGACCAATATTATTGCTAGGATTCTTTTTATTCCTAATATACTTTAAAAATGCCTCTTATTGTCCTTAACTCTGCTGGTCATACTTGTGTCCCATTGCTTTGCATATCAATCTTGTATAATTTATATTCACTATGTTATGTACATATTATAGTTACCATCACTTCCCCTCTAAACTAGGCTGTGTATGTGGTGATTTTTTTTTTTTAATCGACACAACTTTCTTCCTTGATTGTGGGTACTGTGGCTTTTAGGGAATCTAGTAAAGTGTCAAACACTTTCCAATTATAGTTAGCATTTTTTGATTAAATTCTTTGTCCTATTTGACTTGCCTCATAATTGTTTCCTTTTCATCTTTGAGAATCTGCATTTTTTTAAAGCACCAGGCATGTAAATACCTGGTCTGGACTTCATTCTGTTTGCATGTGCTCAAGTCATGATTACTTGTAACTAAGTTACTGTTAATTCTTTGATCACTGTCACTTTGGGTACGTCTACACAGCATGCTTATTTTGAAATAAACTATTCCAGAGGAAATACTCCACAATAGCTTATTTTGAAATAACACATCTACACTACAGGGAAGCCTCATAATTAGTCCAAGGCAGGCTTCCCTAATGTGGATGTGCTACCTCGATTTAGAGCCCCAGGAAGCACTGGAGAGTAATTAGTTTGAATGGTCCCGAGGAGGAGCTATTTTGAAATAATAGCAATGGAGCATCCACACAACAACTATTTTGAAATAACTATTTTGGAGTAGGCGTTATTCCTCATGGAAAGAGGTTTACAGAAGTCGAAATAAGCCGTCCGTTATTTTGAATTTTATTTAGAAATAACAGAATTGCTGTGTAGACACTCGCATTGTTATTTTGAAATAACATCAGTTATTTTGAAATAACTGTGCTGTGTAGATGCACCCTTTATCTGTCAAGACAGGGTCTGATATAGAATTCCTCCATGTTGGATGCCATACTTTTTTCAGTTAGAAAATTGTCATCTGTTCTATTTAGAAATTCCAAGAATGTTTTAGTACTGGCAGCGTGAGACTTTCAGCATATGTCCCTCAAATTGAAGTACCCCGTGATCATGCAGCTTTTCTTCCTACACATTACACATACAGTGTAATGAGCCACTCATTCTGTTCCCTAGAGTGATTCAGTAGTCTGTAGCAGACAGCAAGATATTTACCAGTGAGTATTCAAGATCATTTTCTTCTCAGTTTTTGGTGATTCAGAAACAGGTCATTTCATTACTTAACAGAGTGCCATTCGCCCTGCCCTTTTGCTCACTCAATCCATCCTAAATAGGTTATAATTAATTCTTTACACTATCCAAAGATCTCGCCCTTATACAGCATGAAATAGTTACACATACCCTTGTGTTCTCGGTTGTACTTGATCTCAGTGAAGTTACATTGAGTCATACCAGCTGAGGATGTGTCCCCATACATTTGGGATTTGATTTATAAAATTCCTCACCGGGTTTGCAGTGCAGAAAAAAGTAAGTAACGGGTTGTCTACATTTAACAGTTTAATGTGCAGCCATGGCAGTGCTTTAAATTGAAAGTGTGGCCAAAGTACGAGCTCTGGGAGAGAACTCTCCCAGTGCTCTATGTTAACTACCTCTGATGCTTTACAGTGCTGTAATTTGTTGTGCTTGGGGGCCGGAGGTGTTTTATCACACCCCTGAGCAGCCAGAAAGTTACAGCGCTGTAAAGTGCCAGTGCAGACTTGGCCTAAGAAGTAAAGTAAAATAAGCTAAATACATGAACTCCATTACTCTATCAAATCAATGAACAATTAAATGGAACCATAATACATAAAGCATTACTTCATTTATTAAATCAAAGCTGATTTAAAATATTTTCTGTCTGTTTTGTAGATCTAACTGCACAATAGGAGTTGGCAGAGTATAATTCTCATAGTTGAAGAAAAGAAGGTTAAAAACCCCACCCAATTCCAACAATCTAATCTTGTAACATTTGTTTGATGATGTGAAATAAAATATAATAGCCCACAGGAGATACAACTAGAAGTCAGCTCATTCAGATACTGTGGAGCTAGTCCAACAAAGCAATCAAATATCATACAAAAACCTATAAAAATCATATCTTTGGTGTACAGACTACCAATCTAAACTGGATAAGGGTGGAAAAGCCTGATCCCAGTCTTGCAGTTGTGACAAGGACGCTAATCACTGAATTTTCCACCTTCTACAAACAGCTTTAACTGAAGCTTATTAAGACTGAGCTTATTTAATCCAACCATGATAAATTAATGCATTAAGATCATGGTTGATTTATTCATCAGAAGACACTGAGACAAGCTAATCCACTTTGCTAAAAATGTAATGTTAGGAATGCTACCAAGCGCTCCCAATGTTAAACTCAGACTCTTTTGCTCAGCATGCTTTATAGGATATATAAAATAAAAGACATGAAGGGTCTGATTCTTATCATTCACCTGCATAAGGCCTTGTCTAACTGTGGATTTGAAGGTGGGTTGTTAGAAAAGTGTTGGCAGAACGTTCCAGAAGTCAGGTGTAAGACAAGTCAGTGTAGACTTTCACATATACTAAGCTGATTAAAGGTTACCCCATAGCCTTCAGCTGGACTAGGTTAGCATGTATTAATGATAACTTGCCTTGTTCACATTAGACTTTGAAAATTCGTTACACTAAGTTGGTGAACACCTCTTTAAACTCAACTCTAGGCAAAGCCTAAATATGAAGTAACACCATTGAGGTCAATGAGCCATATTCTCCTTTTTCTGACATTAGTTTATTGTGGTGTAACATCAGCGAAGTTACTCCTGAATTATATCTTTACAAGTGAAAGGATCATCAGACCTAACAAAGTTAAGCTGATGAAAGTGAGATGAGAATCTGTTCCTGAATGTCTAACGCGCCACACATAGGTCACCAGGTTATTTGAAAGTTGGTTCAAGAAGTGCTACAGTCTGGAGCTTAGCATGGTACATTTTAAAAAGAAAAGAATCTAATCAAAAGAAAATATTAAAACAGGATCCTTCTGGCAGAGCCTTCTGGCAGAGTTCGGCTCAGCATAGAATCTAAGGGGTGGGGAAGAAAGGTGCCTACTTGCCATCTTTGTATCCAGGGCATTATATGCCCCTCAAGGTTTGACCACCAGGCAATTTAAAGCAGCTTTAAAGCTGTTGCATTTCCATCTGCTTCTGCTGACCCTCAAGTAGCTGAGCCAGCTAACTGGGGATTGCCAAAGAGGCAGGGCTTGACCCCTTCCTCAGTTATGCCCCCAAAACAAGGGGACTCCTTAAATGGGTGTTTGAAGCAGCTTGACGTTTGGTTGGTACCATCAGATGAGCAGAAAGAAGGCTAAGCATCTACTCATTTATATTTAGATGACTAGTCAATATGCTGGCACCTATCATTAAAGAGACACTCACTGCCAAATTCTCCACTGTTTTTCAACATTTTTGTGATTTACACCTGTGCAAAATGGATATAAATGTGATGGCCAGTGATAAATCTGATCTAGTAGCTTCCACCCACTTCACACAGGTGTAAAAGACACAAGGTGAAAACCTGTGAAAAATAATAATGCCCCCACAAAACTGAATGGAAACCTGTAATCTACAGGTTTGGATGCAAATAATATGAAAACACATGTCATCACACACAAAATATAACAAATACAGGCCTGGCTCCATCTCCCTCCATAGTCAGATGCACAGCACCAAGTTCTGGAAAAGTCCTCCTATAATTCTTTTGGGGATGCTGGGTTTGCCCTCTCACTCATAGATGATGGGGCCTGCCTTTCCATCTACGAAATGTCAGGGATTCACAGGACAATGTCATCCATGTGGAGACCCCATGCCTATCTGGTGGCTCTGACCATACTCCACCCATCCATCCTTTTGTTGCTTTGATCATGGCTGCCCCTGGGACCTGTGGGGCAGGGAACTCCCTGAAAAATATTATCCTTTTTACTTAATCAACACAGGAGCAATGTTTTTCCCACAGACCCTCTTCTAGACAAGTTAACCCAGGCTGCATGCCCTTCCCTGGCACAGAACTCAAACCTGTGAAACATGCTCTGTGGGGCCCACAAAAGCAGAGAGAGGTACCTCATTCAATGCAGGAGTGGGCAGATCCAGGTATGGAAAATCTACCACACACAGAGTGGGCCATGAATAAATAGCCCATCCATTTTCTTTTAAAGCTTAGTCTTAAATCTACATTGAGGCAGTATCAAGAATGGCAGTGATATGAGGCTTCATTACAGACAAGATCACACACAACTCTGGTTTGATCCTGCCCTCCAATATGATTGTGTTCTCCAATGTAGTAAAATCTAGTCACTATAAGTAAATATTTAGATGTCAGTGGTGCTCTACTCTATTTAAAAATAGTATTCTAGGCTTCTTTTGTTGTCCCTTTATATCCAAACATGCATCTCTGAGTGTGAGGGCAAAATGTGGGGATTACTTGGGAAATATGCAGTATGTTTTATAATCAACGTTCAGTTTTCATTTTTATAATTCAAGAAATACACACACACACACACACACACACACACACACACACACACACACAAAGTCTTTAGGAATAAAGATTAAACCATATCCTAAAAGAAAATACAGTAAACACATACAAAATACTGAGGAAAAACATGGGGCGAAATCCTGCCCCATAGAAGTCAATTAGGTTTTGTCATTGACTTCAGTGGAGCCAGGAATTTCACCTATGTTGTTTTTTTAAAGAAAGAAAAAACATTATCTTTCAATGAAGCAAGAATTTTCAGGTGCTGTATGGTATTTGTTTTTGTACTGGAAATATCAATGCACTTTCCTTGATATGCACACTTTCAAATGTCAGATAATGGAAGGTACTTCTGGGTATTATTCGGAATGGTGAGGGTAACAGTTGAATATTACAGAGTAGTGTGTATAAGGATGCAGCATTCTGTGGTACCTTTAGTTCAGCATCTATTGGTAGAAATAAAGAGCTCAGATTCAGAGTTTTCCCTCCTAATATATGCCTCCATTCACCATGATACAGTACTAATCACATGGCTAACTTCAAGCATGTAAGTATGCAATAGTAGGACTGGTCTTGTGCTGAAAGATAAGCATTAAGCAGTTTACTGAATAGGGCCCATATGAAATCTTCCTTTGGTTAAAATGGAAATGACTTTTGTTTTGATACTCTGTTTCCAGATTTGTGACCGCACAAGGGCGTGGTCAAAAGTCCCCACGGAACGCAGCAAGAATATAGCAGTTCTGCTTCACTGCAGATTGTCACAGTGCTGAGATCTCAGAATGAACACTTTGAAGTGACAGCCTTGTCAGTCAGAATGTGAGTACTGCTCTTCATCAGCACATGCAATTCTTATTCCCCTGAAAGAAAGCTGAGTGCATAGCTCATAGCCTATCATACATGTGTCCTTTTGTGATGATGATTCAGCTCCTCTCTTTTTACCTTGAAGCTATATATTTCCACATACAATCGCCATGTGTAAGGACAGCATTCAGCTTAAAGAGGTACCCAAAAGAGTTAGGTCATATTTTGTAACAGTGCGGTGATTTAAAACCACATTGAGATTGCCAGATTTCAAGCAACAAACTCCAGGGACATTGTGCATGGCCACTGTGTGGGTGCACATGTAAGAAAGAACAAAATGACTGGGCCAAAGCTGGGCACAGTAGCAAACCCTGTGCTGCCATGAATACAAAGGCTGCTTCTGGCTAGCATCACTAGCTATACCAAAGGAATGGGGATTTGACAGGTAGTGAGACATAGCTTAGCCCTTCTTGCAGTCTTTCTGGTTTTGTGGACCCTACAGAGCACATTCCACAGGTTTGGGTTCTGTGCTGGGGAAAGGGCATGGAGCCTAGGTCAGCTTGGCTGGAATGGAATTGAGTGGGCTCATGGCAGCTCACGTTGCATTCTCTGAAAATATGTCAGAGCATCTGAGCTCCTTGGGATGTCAGAGATGGACATTGCCTGCCTCAGTGCGGGACTGTGTATTACAAGCGGATGCTGTCCTTACTCTGACTGGAATTATGAACATCGTATCTGACCTTCAGCATCAGGAAAGTCAGCAGATATCAGAACTGTATTAAGAGATCTACACACTGAAGATTTCTCATCTCTCTCTGACTTCTGGAAATACTTTAATGGAAAAATATTGCAGCTTGTTACAAATTTTGTGTTCCATTTTCAATTACAGTAGCTGACAAACATTTAAAAGCTAAAAATGAGTAACTACTTCAATGTAATGTAATATTCTTTACAAAAGATCACCTCAAATCTCATTCTGCTCAGGGTAGTTATCAGTTACTCTGCATGTCTCCTACTTGGCCATTTATCTTCAGTGCTTGTGCCCCTGATCTATCTATTGGCATGTTGACAGGTAGGACAGATGGAAAACATGAAGAAAGATTAAAAAAATCAAACTACGTATAAAAAGTCAGTCCATTATGCCACTGCTAAAATATTTATAATATGAGAACTAAGTCTAATGTGCTCATTTTTTTAATAATAACATTAAAGAAATCATGTTTAATTAAAAGCGATATATAAATCATACTGTTTGCTAGAGCTATTGACTGTGCTGTTCTCATTCTGCCAAACTTAATATAAAATTAATTGTTAATTTTCAAGCCAGTAGCTCACTCTTCTCCATCATATATGCTGATTTGTTTAGATCTGAGACAGTGAAATATTACCATTATAATACATGTTTCTCCCCATATTGCCTCTCAGATGTTCTTCTCATTTTTAACCCCTTTTCTCATACAGTGACCCACATGAAGAGATTGTTTAGTTGTGTAATAGACAAGTTTGGTATTCTAGAAACCCAGGGAAGACCCATAGCTGGTGTAAATTGTGTAGATTCATTATGCTGAGAGGTTATAGTAAAGAAAAGTTTACTTAAAGAGAAATTTAAAAAAAATGGGGCCAGATCTTCAGATAGTGTAAACTGAAGACCGTGAAGACTCACGTATTTCATCAGTAGAGGAACTGTTCTGAGCATATTTATTCTCTTTAGCGTGCATTGTTGTACATTGAAAATATTAAACATAAGCCAAGTGTAATTTCAGATAATTAGTACTCAAATAAACTAGTATTAAGTATGATCTTTTACATACTCATATACAGGCCTCTTAAATATTAAATGAGCCATGCAATAAACTTTTCTGGTGTGAAGGCCTCTAATATTTTAGACCTCTTTTGGAATCTAGGTTACTCTGACCTTACATAAATGAATCTTGCATTTCACCAATTTTTCACATGCTTGTTCTGTCTTGGACAAACCTCAGAATCAAATAATCACCAGCTCCAACGTAGATGATGATTAACTTAGGGAGTTCTTGGCTTCATCTTCAAGAAGGTTAACATGACCTCAGAAGACAGATGGATATTATAGTTTTATATTGTTGCATTTTATACAGAGTTTTGTGGGTTCATTTAAGTGTGTTATTTTGAAGTCTCACCAAATAAACATCTCTCTGTCACTGCTTCGTTCAGACTTTGTTCAACTGATATCCAATAATTATCCCATCACTGGGTTGGTTGTCCTCTGCCTATAGCAATACTAGGCCTAATTCTGCCATCAGGCACACATTTCCCATTGACTTAAATAATAGTTCTGTTGAAGGCAGAATCTGGAAAGCAATACATTCTTTTCTGACCATCTCTATAATTGGCACCAATATCAAATGGGGAAAGAGTGCATTTTTAAACTCAAGAGGAAAGAAAATGAAGATACAGGGCCAATTACTGCTGTTGGTTACATCTGTTAACATCAGTAGAATTATTCCACATCCCAACATAGGGGTTTTTTCTGCCCTCATTCGAGTCAATAGTAAAAGTCCCATTGACTTTAGTGGGGCAGAATTAGGCCCATAGTGAAAAATTAAATCAGATCTTGGCTCACATGTTCCATTTAGGGCCTGATCTGATGCTTCCTGATGTCAATCAAAATACTCATTGACTTCGGTGAAAGTTAGATCATGTCCTTAATGAATTTAGGCCCTGATCCAACAAAGCACTTAGACTTTAATTTAGCTAGGTACTTAAGCACAAACCTAATTTTAAGCATGTGAGTAGTTCTACTGAAGCCAAAGGGAGATAGTCACAGATTTAAAATCAAGCACATGCTTAAGTGATTTCCTGGATCAGGACTTCACTGAAGGAACAGGAAAAACAATAGAAAGGCCACTAGCTGCTTTCTATAGGCCACTGAACATTCTAAAGAGCATTTCAGTAAATAAACACATGAAGACACATTACAATTCAAATGGTTTCTGAATTTTATTATCCTGGTAGGTCTTTTCATAGTTGTTAATTATATGAAAGGCACTTTATTCTGCTTTCCTCACTGTCAGTGCACATACAAAATATACAGTATTCTCCATTCTGTGGATTTTGGAAACTCACATGGTTGTTTCTGTTCCTTTCTTAAACATTAGGAAAAAATAATGCAAAATGTGAAAATAAACTTGTGGGGGGCAATGGGATCTGAGATTGTTCGACAGTTAATCGATTCTATTTGGATTTGTAGTATTGTTTGTGTAGTATGACTGTCTAAAAGTAATCTAGTAATGTTGAAGTGCAGTGCAATCCACTTACAGAAAACTCTTACAGGTGAAATCCACAGATAGTGGAGTAGAACGCGAGTCCTAGAGCATAACAATGCCTTTATTATATGTCAGTTACAATTTTGGTTATAACAAACCTCTACATAGGAACTCGTTTCTTGAAAAAAATGTTATCGAATAATCCAGAGTAATGCATTTTCATGCCTCTGCATATGCTCGAGAGATCCTGTAGATCAAGAAATTGCAAAAGTTGTCAGTGTCCTCCAAAAACTCCTCAACTTCCTTTTTTGTTGATATGAAAAGTGCAGATTTCTGCATTTTTGAGCTTTGTTTCTACTCTGTTTTTTCAACTAAATAGATATTTAAGCTCTAGGCTATAAAACAAGAATAACCCCTCTAACCTGGAAATACTGTGCTATAGTAGTTCCAAAGAGTATTTGCTTTTACTTAAGTGTCTGACATGGTGGCAGTAATGGTGATGGTTGTTAGATTTATTTATATTATCGTAACACTGAGGAGCCCCATTCATGGACTAGGAGCCACTGTGCAGTAAGACCCTATTTTCAGAAATTTAAATCCATCCATTTAAAAAGAAACTGTTATGGCATGTAGAATCCATGCCTGACCAGGTAACTTAAAACAGCAAAGAAGGTTGAAGAAAAACAAAAAGAGATAATGACTAGAAGGGAGAAAAGGAGAGAAGTAGTAATGGGAAAGGAAAAAGAAAGAAAGAAAGAAAGAAAGAAAGAAAGAAAGTAAATAAATAATACAAAAATTCTAACGCCCATCTGGGAATCAGGAACAGAAATTAATCAACAGGCCATTTATGGATTTGAGCCTCAATCCAGCAAAGCCCAGAACTATGTGTTTAAACTTGTGAGTAGCTCCATTGAAGGCAATGGGACTGCTCATGTGTTTGGGGTTATGCATGTACTTAAATGCATTGCTGGACTTAGACCTTAATATCAAACACTTTGGAAAATGCTCTGATGCTTTGATGGTGAGCACTGTTATAAAAATGTCCATTGCTAGATCAGAAGATGTATCAAACAATTGAAAAGTAACCAAACTGATTTTGAAGTGAAAATTGCTAAAATTTTGAGACCCCACTACCATCCCACCTAAAACACATTGGGCAAAATGCAGCAAAGAAGTTATTTTAAAAATATACTCATAGAAGTCAGGATACTACTGGACTCTGCAATCTCTGAAATTGTTTATTCCAAGTCAAATTACACAAGTTGAATACTGTGACATGCCATCAGTGCAGTTTTCAGAAACCAAGCAAACTAATTATTTCCAGCAAATATGCTTAGCAGAAGTTTCTTAGCAAAATCAGTGTTTGGGATTCATAGAAATGTTGGCACTGCTGTAGTTATGAAATGATTTTGAAAAATGAAATGTTGCACATGTGTATGGTACTAATCAGTAACACAGGCTTTGTTCTTTTGGTGTTTCTCAAAACAAAAGTATGTACATTCTGCAACTTAAAACTGACACCTGTAATAGTAGCCACTGCAATCACTAGATACCAGCCCTATTCATATGGTACAGAGATGTATAACCTTTTGTAATTGTCACCAATCTCAGTGCCTGGGATCAGAAATAAAGATCAGTCTTTTTACAAGCTGTTCTGCTTGTCAGCTCTTTATTCAAGCTTCCAGACTGGAAGATTTTTACTATGAATTGATTTATGAGACTCTATTATTAATTAGCATTGTCAGCATACACTGTAACATGGTACTGCATCCATAAAGAAACCTTGGGTCCTTTAAAATGGCACTGCAAGAAGATGGCCAGGGTAGTAGCACAGCAGTACTAAAGAATCCACACAGTATGGAAGGCTAGAGGTAGACTCTTCACTGTGAACTGACAGGGAACTAAAACAGTCTTTGCCCTTTTGTTTCCTATCACTGAAGTGACAAAATCCCCAGTCCTGTAGACACAGGCTAATAGCAGGGATGGGCTTTAATTTTTGCAGGGCCTCAGGCAGAAGCAGTGGGCTTTGGGCAGAAAGGGGCAGTTCCCTCTAGGCACTGCATGCCCCTGGCACGGGGAGGAGACTTCACATGCTCCCTTGCCAATCGAGGCCTGGGGGCAAGGGAGTGCATGAAGTCATTAGCTGTTCAAAACAGCTGGTGGCTTCCTCTAGGTGCCCCGTGCCCCTGGTGGGGAGAGGGAGCCACCAGCCACTTGGAACAGTGAATGACTTCACGCACTGCCCCGCCCCAGGTCTCAATTGGCTGGGGGCAGGGGAATGGCAGGAAGGGCCAGATCGAAAGGCTTGGCAGGCCAGATCTGGCCCATGGGCTGTATCTTGCCCGGCTTACAGTTTTGCCCATGCTTATGAGCCATCCCATTGGCTTCAGTGCGTAAAGTGAAGTAAGTGCTTATGTATTTATAGAGTTGGGGATTTAGGGACTTTGTAAATTGAATGTAAAATTATTGTAAGTCTTGACTCATTCAGCGACCCCACTTTGAGGGATTGTTTTAAAGAGCAATAAGTACACACTGGCAACCAATACAGTATAATGTCTTTTATAGACTACTTGAATGACAGGCTACTCTGCTGTGCCTATATAAAACAGGGAAGCTTGCTTCAAGTAATGATGAAGATCATACATTTTGTATCCTATTGCATTCCCTGGCCCTGTGCTTTTATACCCTGCACCCCAAGGAACACAAGTGCAAGTTGTGCAGGAGGATATTAACATTCTGCCATGTTGCCCCTTGTGATTCATTCACAATAGATTGTAGACATTTAGGTTTGTCAAGTAGACACTCCTCACTGGAAATATTGACTTCTCTGATAGGAACATCTGGCTGTATGAATGGATTTTTATTCCTACACTGGATATATGCTCCAGCCCCTCTGGACTGGAGTGTCCCCCACCCATCCCCATTTAACCGATTAACAGATTAAATGGGATTTTACATCCTCACCCCAGAGATGTGAGCAATGCTGAAATCAACATTTTCTTCTAACTTTAACCCTGGAAGGAGGCAAAACCATTTAACAAGCAAATCCATAATAAGTGCATTTGCTGGAAATATTTACAATACCATTTGTTCCTGAAAATGACACCGATAATACATCATTGAGTTCTTCTTGTGTAATCTGACTTGGGTGACAATCTTGTAGAGAGTAAGAAAGTCCTCCATAATGAACTTTTTTAAAAAAAATAATTACACTCTTGGCCCTTTTCAGAGGCGAAAATATTTGATCTTCCAAGGTTTTCTTATGAGTCTGGAAGAAAAATAATTTCTCTCAGAGATGATTTAGTAGTACAGTAAAACCTCCACTATCTGGAATCTAAGCATCTGGAAAACTGTAGAAACCGGCCAATTTTTCACACCGGGAAAAGAAAAAAAAAGGAAACTGGCCCTTTAAGTACTCTTCAGACATGCAGCATGTACCTGGGGGAGGGGCGAATGGCAGCCAGAAGCAAGCATCTCGGCTCCCCCCCACAGCATGTGGCACCCCTGACAGGCCAGTCCCCCCGTGGCTCCTGGCATCCCTGGCAGGACGCCCCCACCATCTCCGCCTCCTGCCCTCTGGCTTCCACCCCCCTGACCAGGCCGCATCCTGCCTCCCCAGTGGCTCCTGGCACCCCGGCAGACCAGCTTCCCCTGTGGCTCCTATGACAGCCCCCATCAGGCTGCCCCGCCATCTCTGCCTCCCGCCTCCCCAGCTTCCACCCCGCCCCACTAGGTACATCCCGGCCTCTGCACGGCTCCCATTCCCCCCACCCGTAGGCCCACATGGCTCCCACCTCCCCCCCTCAGATAACCAGAATTTGTAGGTTACCAGCATGCCCTAAACCCCGGGCATACCAGATAACACAGGTTTTACTGTATTCACAAAAGGGTGATTCCATCAGAGGCAATTACCACAAACCCTTCTTTAAATTTGGAGACATATTTTTGTCAAGAAACTCAGGCAATATATTTCTGGAGTGAGCAATGGGACGTAGACGTACCCTATAGACCAACTTGTCTATAAAAGTAAGGATTCAACAACATGGCCTTCATCAATGAATCTGGTTGCATTTTAGGCTACATCTGGACTGCAAGCTTCTTTCAAAATAAACTTTTCTGCAAGAGATCTTCCAAAAAAGCATATTTCAAGAGAGAGAGTCCAGATGCCAAAAGCGCAACAAAAAAGCGATGTACTATTTTGAAGGATAGCGTCCACACTGATCGGATGCTATCTTGTATTTAAGGCCACCCGGAACCACTTCAGGCAGGGCATTAGGCCAGTAGTTGCTTCCAGGTGCTGTTGCCTAAGGCTAGCTGAGAGACATGCTTAAAGGACCCCCTGGACAGCCGTTTCTCTGCTTCTGCTGCTTCCTTGCCTGCCTTTTTGAGAGACAGCAAAGCTTTAGCAGTGCGTACTCTGGTTGCCCAGCTTTTGGACGCCACAGCTTTTGTCTTTGTGCCATGGAGCTGGAGCATGCGATGGCCCCACACTGCCGTGTTGCAGTTTTTGCAGCAGTTTCTCCAGGCTGCCTTAATGGCCCTCCACGAACTTGACACCGAGCTCATACTTGAGACCCTTTCCCTGTGCAGGAGCAAGGTCCTTGCAACCGCACACCATAGTAGAGAGACGGTTTTGGAGGCTGGATACCAGTTCCGACTGGTGGGACCAGCTGGTTATGAAGTGGTGGGACAACCAGCAGTGACTCCAATGCATGCAGAAGGCCACCTTTATGGAGCTGTGTGCTTGGCTTGCCCCTGCCCTCTGACAGTGGGATCAGCATTGCCGTGTGGAAACTCACCACCCCAGACAGCTACTTGTCTGTGGGCAACCAGTTTGGCATGGGGAAGTCCACTGCCGGGGCCCTCCTTATGGAGGTAAGGCACTCTCGGGCTGCAGTCCCTGAAGGGGGAGGGAAGTACTGGAAAGGGGGACCCTTGGAAAAGGGGGGTAGGAGTGCAGGGGTGGGATGGGGTGGGGAAGCCCTGTCCCCAGGGGGTTCTGCAGTCCCACCCTCACATAGCCCTGAAGGGGGGGAGGGGGGGGGCTCATAAGGGGTGGCTCCTGAGGTGTAAGAGGGGAGAAAAGGGGAGTTCTAGGGGACCTCCCAAGGGCTCAGGCACCCCCTCACATTCTCTGTTTTGTGTGTTTCTTTGTCTCCTTCTGCAGGTGGTGAGGGCCATCAACTCTGTCCTGCTGTTCAGGGTCATCCATCTGGGTGACTTGAACCTCATCATGGCCGGATTTGCTGCACTGGGCTTCCCCAACTGTGGAGGGGCCCTAGATGGAACCCATATTGCCATTCAAGCACCACAACATCAAACCGCCCAATTCATTAACCACAAGGGCTATTTCTCGATGGTGCTTCAGGCTCTGGTCAACCACCGTGGACAGTTCACAGACATTTTCATCAGGTGGCTGGGAAGGACTCATGACACCAACTTTTTCAGGAATTCCAGCCTCTATGAGAAGCTGGAGGCTGGCACATTCTTCCTCCAGTGTGACTGTCGGATTGGGGACGTACAGATGTCACTGTGCCTCGTGGGGGATGCGGCCTACCCCTTCATGCCGTGGCTGATAAAGCCATACGTCGGTCACCTGGACCCCAGCAGGGATCAATTCAATGCCCACCTGAGCAAGGTCCGCATCCAGGTGGAATGCGCCTTCAGGCATCTGAGGGCTCAGTTCAGGTGCCTCCTGACCTGCCTCGATGTGGGGCAGCATAACATCCCCAAGGTCATCTCGGCCTGTTGTCTTCTCTACAACATTCTGGAGAGGAAGGGCGAGGCCTTCCTTCCGGGGTGAGGGGTAGAGGCAGGCCGGGAGGGAAGGGCCTTCAAGCAGCCATGCACAGCTGCTGTTCGGCAGGCCCATCAGGTGGAGGTGCACATCCGGGAGGGAGGCTCTAAGGAAGCATTTCTCTGAAGGATTCCATTAAGTCTCCCCAGGGCCTCCCCACCAGGGGCCTGTGCCTTGCCCCTTATGCCTTTCCCACAACAACCCTTCCCTTCCACCCCCTTCCTTGTAGAGTCAATAAAGACACCAGTTTTGTGTTGAAAACCAAGAACTGTGTATTTTTTTTTTTCATAATAAAAGTAACTGAGGAGGAACGGGGCTCAGAACCTGGATGGGGCAAGGAGGAGGGGGGCTCAGGGCTGCGAGTGGTGCATGGACCTCAGCAACCTCAGGGGTGGGTGGGACCAAGGACAGGAGAGGGGGCTGGAGTGGGGTCAAGCATGGCAGGGGAAGGGGGCATAGGCATGGCAGGGGCAGGAGAGGACCAGAGGCAGGAGCAGGGGGGGCTTGCGGGGTAAGGAGTGGGGACAGGAGCCAGGTGTGCCATCATCTCACAGATGGTGGCATACATGTTTTGGCTCTGCTGCACAAACTGAGCCCACATTTGGGTCCGCCACTGAGCGTCTTCCCAGATGTTCTGGGCGAGGATCTGTTGCATGTCCCAGAGGACAGCCACATGCTGTCTCATCTGGTCCGCGAGGACACTCCAGTACTTGTGGCTCCCTCGGGGTCAGGCAGCTGCCTCGGCTGATGGTGATCGTCCCTCAGCGACAGCTGGTCTGGCTGTGGAGAATAAAGCGGGAGTGGTGGTCAGTCATCTATACAGACGCTGTCCCTGAGACCATGCCCTCCTCTGTGAGCTGCAAGCAACAGTCCTCGGGGCACAGGACAGCGATGTCACAGGAGCAAGGCCATGTGTGGCCTGCACAGCGGGCCCTGCCTCACAGGGGCCCTGAGGTGCCCAGAGGACCATGCTTCCTGCTTCTCATCCCCCTGTCTCTTGGACAAGCAGGCAAAGGGACATGTCCATCTGGACTGGGATCCCATGGGAGGGAGAGGGGCCTGGAGCAGCCTGGCCTTCCATGGGGGCCGCGCACACACCTGCTCCTGGAAGTGCTGTCTACGGTAATGGGTGGTGCCTCGCACGTGCAGGCATGCCAATGTGTGGCACTCCTCAGTCTGCGTGCGGCTGTGCATGTGTGCTTGTCCTCAGCCTGCTTCCAGAGGTGGCTAGTGGTGGGAGGGGTCAGATGTGTGTGTGTCATCCCCAGAGCCTGGGAGTAGGATCCCAGGGGTGCTCTGGGGCTGCCTGCTGAGGCTGTGTGGCACAGACTGGTGCTGCACGTGCTTCCACGTGCATGGAGTGCAGCACGATGTCCAGGTCGAGAAGGTCGAGCGACGATCACACCCCAGCCCCTCGGCGGCTGCCTCCCCCACCCTGAGTGTGTGAAAAACTGGGAGCACTCACCTGATGATCCCTCCCTGCCCTCGGAGGATGCCTGCAAGACTTCCAGGCCCTGGGGTACCAGCTTGAGGCTGAGGGTGATGGTGCTGGCCGTCCCCTCTTCCTCCTCCAGCTGCTCATTGTCCTCCTCCTCCTCCTGGCTTGGGAGCCCTGGGTAGGTGACGATGGGCATCTCCAGCTCCGAGTCCATGACCAGAGGTGGGGAAAGGGACTGAACCACCCCCCAGGATGCAGTGGAACTCATTGTAGTAGGGGCAGGAGTGGGGTCTTGCCCCAGAGTGAGAGCTGCGCTCCCTTGCCCTGGCGGAGCCCTGGTGGAGCTCCCTGACTTTACTTCTCATGTGTTCTAGGCTCCCGGGGTGGTGGCCCCTCGTGGCCAGAACCTCAGTCATCCAGCTGTATATGTTGGTGTTGCACCATCGGGAGTGGAGATCCTCTAGGGTCTCCTCCTCACCCCACACCTCCAGGAAGGCCAGGATCTCCATCCCAGACCAGACCACGATGGTGCATGCCTCTTCTGGCCCCTGTCTGGGTTCTGGGAGATCTGGACATGCTCCCTGTGAGGGCCTGGGGGATCTCGGGAGGCTTGTGGCTGTGCCATAGCTCTGCAGCAGTGTGTAAGGGTGAGCCATGTGGTAACATGCAGCTTCCAGGGCCAGCTTCCTGCCACAAGCTTTAAGAGTTGGCAGGAGACTGGAACTATAGAGTTCTGATTAGTTTGGATGGAGTGGCCACCAGAGCATCTGTGTTATTTCCTGGAGGCCTTTTTTTTTTTTTTACAAAACTCCCACTTCCACATCCACAGGGCTCGACAAACTACTGATTCTACTCGCTCGTGGTGAGTAGATTTCAGCTGGTCGCTCCGTGAGCCCCATTCACTGGCGCATGCGCAGTGCAGGGCTGGCGAGTAGCTCTCACCGTGCTTTGTCAAGCCCTGCACATCCACACATGCCTTTTTCCAAAAAAGCTTTTTCAGAAAAAGCCTTCTTCCTCGTAGAAAGAGGTTTAGCGCTGTTGGAAAAAATCACTCAATTCTTTTGACTTTTTGTCGAAAGAATGGAATAAAAGTGTGGATGCAAGTATTGTTTTTCCAGAATAATGACTGTTATTCCAGAAAAATGCTGCAGTGTAGACATACCCCTGGGCTACGTCTACACTGCAGGCTTCTTGCGCAAAAACTGTTTTACGCAAGAGTTCTTGTGCAAAAGGTCTTGCACAATAGTGCATCCACACTGCCATGTGCTTTTGCGCAAGAGCGTCCATGGCAGTGTGGATGCTCTCTTGTGCAAGAAAGCTCTGATGGCCATTTTAGCCATAGGGGTTTCTTGCACAAGAAACCCTTGTTGCCCATCCACACTGCCTTCTTGCGCAAGAGGGCTTATTCCTCGGGGGGAGAGGAATAACTCTTGCGCAAGAAGCCTTCTGTTCTGATGCTTTACTGTAAATTTACTTGCACAAGAACATGTGAGCAGTGTAGTCGCTCTGCAGAGATTCTAGTATCATTTATTAAATGGACTTTTGAATCAGAAAATCTAGAATCAGTTGTTAAGTTGACTTTGTCAGGTCAGAAATTAAACAAGGAAGTATTCACTTAGACTAGTTGAAGGGTTCACTTGTTTATTTTTATCCTTGTTCTCTTTCCCCCAAAGCATATCTGCAAAACTGTAGTTTCATATAAAATGTCAGAGGTTTGTTCAGGAAGTAAGCATATCCTGATGACCAAATTTGTTTTTGTAATGGCAACCTCATTGTTTGCTCCTAGTACATATTTGTGCCAAAAGTTCTTGTATTAAGCAGGGAGGTTAAAAGGGAGGTTATAAGTCAGTCTTGCCTTGCAGCTGTTTTCAGTGAACTTTGGCAAAAGTTCATCTGTGTATCCATAAACATACAGTTGCATTGCTATATAAGACCATTAATCAATTCTAGTTGCCTCGTGATGACCTCATAAGAGTCTTGCATTGTGATTGTGAAGGAAGCTGCAGATGGCTCACGTGTTCACATTCTTTGTTGGGCACTTTTACAGAACAGCTCTGCACATCATTTTACACCCTTTTAGCTGATATCCTCTTAACAGCACTTTTTCTTGAGAAAGTTATACAAAATATGGGTTATTTTTCTCTTTTTGAGAAATTGCTAGTTCTTTTTGTTATGTAAATGATGTCCTGCTACTATTATGAGAAGTCATGCCCTTCTTATACATGTGCAATAAAACAAGTAAAAAATTCTTGATATATTCATTTTGTATGATAATTATAAATCCAGATGATTGATTACTTTTTCTTGCAAAATTCAAGCACAAAAATCACAAAGGAAACATTAGATAGTGGCTTTTAATGTGATATTAAGTGTGATAGTAAGTGTGAGGGATTTTGTGGGCTATCATAAACCACAGCTGTGATGAATAGTTCAGTCTTTCACTATTAAAATAGAAAACTAATCAGAATTTATTATATTACTACCTCAAATATCCAATGAAAGATATAATCCACTACCTAATTTAGTACTGTATGTTGTGATATATTATGAATAAAAATGTGTTGGGTACTCAGAGTGCATGTAACTCAAATGTACACCTTCCGAGCCATACCACAAGAGATGAGGAACATATCATTACCTAGATGAGTAGATAGTATACTTAGCTGAAAGGAATGCATAAAATCAAGCCCTCCAATTTCCCATAAAGATGATTCATCAAATAGACTCGGTGGATCAAATGTATCACTGGCCTAAGCAAATGCCTTTCCAATGAAGTTGCACTCATCTTATGCCAGCAGTCTGTCTTTCATAATATGCCCATAAGCATTCAAGATTTTTCTTTTTAATTATTTGAAACAAAACACTTTCAACACATTTTTAATTGGAACTTTTCTTTCTTCGTGTGTGCAAGTGACATTTATACCCTAATACTGCCATAGTGTTCAAAAGTAAAATTTATTTGGAACAGCCTAGAATGACATCCAAATCCAGCTAAATCAGCTAGCACTATATTCAACATCTTTGCTTGTAACGGGGTACACTGCCTGTACAGTTTTCATAAACCCACCCAACTGGGGTGAAAGTCCACGACGTTTTTGCTAGGAAAAGCCCAGTTGTCCTGTCAGATCTAGGACATAGTAAATCAGACCAGAAGGAGTTAAGCATTGGGGAACTGGTTGCAGCTGAGGATCATTTAAACAGCTTTCTGATATAGAAAAGAGACAAAGGAATGGTGGCTAGTGTGTTTGGAAATGATAGCCAAGAGAGAATGTGTTGGGGGGGGGGGGGTGTCTTGTTTGCAATCTAGATAAGTGAAAACTGTTTTTTTTTTCTGCTTTAATTTTGAAAAACTAAGGGGAGGGGGGAAATAGTAGAAAAAAAAAGGAGAATTTAATTTTGTTTCCCTGTTGTGAGGGAAGTTCATCAGTGACAAGTAATGAAAATGAGACTGCTGCAAAATTTTAGATGTTGGTTTTAATGAGAAACAATTATTTCAAAGGAAAAGGGATCATCATAAATCCGGCACTGACCTGTCCATTGTCTGAAATGTGTGACAGAATACAATGGTTCTTCCTGGTCCTTGCTGAGCAACACCTGAATTCCAACTCAGCTTCTCAGTTCTCTTGCATAAGTGGTCGTGGGCAAGCTCTATGAGCCTGAAAGGAAGGGTGGACAGAAGGCATGTGCGTTCTAGTACTCTACATCCAGGTGTTCTAGAATATAATTTAACCCCACATGCCAAATGGGAGTGTTTTTCTGTTTCCGCCATCTATGTTAACTTATTTTGTTATCTTTTTATTCAAACTAATATTTAAGTGAAAGACTTTGCTTAGTGCAGTGGTTTTTGTTTGTTTTTTGTTTAATATTGTTTTCTTATCCATCAAGGGAATGGAATGAATTAGAATCTGCTCCAGTCACCAATGTGTGGCAGTAAGTGACCTAACAGTAAAGACAGGATGGCAATGTGTTATTTACTGAGGCAGTGCATTCATAGTGCTATGTTAGACATCCCCCAGTCTCATATTTCTATTGTCTCAACACTAGTTTTAATCAGCTTGAAATGTACTGCCCACAGATATCATTCTGCAAATGGCTCTTTAGCAGTTTGCTTGGATTTTAAACCAAAGAGATAGCATTGTTTAGAGGGCACATACAGGAATGGTCATGTAGTCTGTGAGATTCAATTTAAAACCAGCTAGAACTGAAGTGACCTTATCAAAAACTATGCTATTGAACTGAGCTGACTTGCAAAACCATGTTTCTGCCTGTAGGGTTGAGCTAATTAGGAAGGTGAGGCAATAGAAGGATGGATATAGTGCAACTGTTTGCACTAACCCTCCAGCCACAGATCCTTGGACTTCTACAATCCAGGACTACAAGCTGCTTAACCTTCCTATGTACCAATGGTTCATAAATCAAACAATTAATCTTTCTTTTAATTGTACAAGAATTTGGTTGAGGCAAACACAACTCATTCCACTTATACTCATAGAAAATTATCTGCTGTGAAGGATTAGCTGCCACACCGAACAATAACAAAGCTTGCGCTTCCAAATAAAGAGGTTAATTGGCTTCATAGAAAATACATGTGTATAGAACGTAGGACTAATATTGGTTTTGTGAAGGCCCTGTGCTAGAGAAGCTAATGCTTCCTGTTTATTAGCTGTTTTACAATAATCTGTCCTTGACCAATAATTATACTTACAGAACTAGAGCTAATGTGTCATTATTATAACCACTTAGTATGTCATGTGCACCTGCAAAGAATTGATTGGTACCACAATACATTCATGTTGTGCTGTTCAGCTTTTTCTGTGTTGCCTTTACTCGGTTTTCCAATTTACATCAGCAGTGTCACAGAAGAATTAATGATTTTCCGGTGTATATAGTCAGCATGTTTCAAATGACTGAAGGCCTGAATTCTGCTCCTGCTGAAATCAGGGATTTTGGCAGCAGCTTCAGTAGAAGGAGGATTGTCATATGTGTACATGCCTATAAAACATAAACACATGCACACATAAACCAGAACAAATGAAGGCTAAGAAACGTACATGCTTAGAAATAGTGTGTGTGTGTGTGTGTAACAATCTTTCTGCTGAAGCTACTGGGAAAACTTTTGACATAAAGATGTGAAGCATATATTATTTGATATGTTATTCCTTATAAAAAATGCACTAAAAGAATGTTAGGGTTGCAAAGTGAAGAAATGAAAATAATTAGGAAATGACAATATTGAGTTACACATCTAGCCTTAACTCCGCCTTTTGTAGTAATATACTGCACAGAGGATCGAATGTGTCAAAGTACATGGGTCAAGGTTCATGGAACTTTAGGTATATGGTTTCAAAGTCCACGAGGCATGTCTACAGTAGGAAACTATTTTGAAATAACTAAATTCATAATAATGACTCACAATTTTACAAAATCGAAATAGTGTGGCCCCACTAGGGTGAAGCCTTGAAATTAGCCTGAGGCAGGGTCCATTAACGTGGATGCACTACCTTGACTTAGAGCCCCAGGAACTAGTGGGTGGATAATTAGTTTGAATTACTCGGGGGAGCAGTTATTTCAAAATAGCAGCGCTGGAGCATCCACACTAATGCTATTTCAAAATAACTATTTTGAAATTAGCATTATTCCCTGAAAAAAGCAGAAATACAGATTTTGAAATAAGCAGCCCATTATTTTGAAATAATGGGCTTGGTAGTGTGGATGCTCTGCTTACAAATTCAACCTAAGGGGGGTTATTTTGAAATAAAATCCTAGTGTAGACCAGGGTGTGGTGATTTAGTGAGCAGCAGTCTGAGGTGCTACATGTTCACCCTGGCTTTCCACACACTAATATTGTGTGGGCAAACCCTTAATCTATCTTTTCTGCTCACCTGGATTAAGATTGCTTTTTCTCTGACTGCAAGTATGTCTCCTGTAGCACTACATCAGTTCCACTGTATGAACTTGAAGCAAACACTCAGGATCCAGAGGTCTCCTGTAAGTTCCAATGCATCAGTTCCCCAAAGCTCTGGAAGCCCAGTCATAGGGACTGAGACACGCCAGGTTATTTTTAAGGGCAGATTTTTTTTTAAATTGCTGCTATCAACAATTTAACTCTTATTTTGTAGCAACAGTCCTGGTCCTTAGTAAGAATCATTGTATTTATTTCTAAGTAACTTAAGTACCAGATAGGATATACACAGCTAGATAAAAGGGGGAAGCGAAGTAACTGGATAATTTACTGTATTACAATTATTGGAATATGTGCATTTTAATGGCTTTAATGGCTTTTCTAAATCAACAATGGTTCAGTTAAATACAATATGTCATGGGAAGGGAGTCATTTGACTGAATAGCAATTTATTTTTTAGTCACTTCGGATGTATGATCATACATAGTTAATGTTTAAATAACACCGGATAATTAAAATGGATACAATTTTGCAGATATTTAAAAATTATGAGCTTGTATATGGATTTTCTTTCTTTCTTTTCTTTTTTCCAAGATGGTTTCTGTTCCACTGAACAAATTCATTGACATTTCTCTATACTTGTTCTCAAACTTCTTGAGAAATGTTATCTTTGTGAAAGTTAAATGATATCTTCATTTTTGCTCACAGCCTGCAAACAGCTGTCAGCAGATAGCCTATCATATCTCTGGTCAGGTGTCTGACAAAATACCTCCTTCCTTATTCAAAATTCTAGCCCGCATACGTTGTGTTACACTACACAGCATGGTACGTTATCTTCAGATATTATTCTGGTAATGTCTATAATGCAATGAACATTTTCTACGTGGAACAGAAGTCAGTCCCTGCCCCAAATAGCTCACAATCTAAAGAAGATGGTTAAGAGACAAAGGGGACCAGAAAGGTAAAGGGATCAAATAAGATGGCTTCATCTGTCCCAGAAAGGTTTGCATTATTAAAGAAGCATTGTATATATTCTAAATGCTGAAAGTTATAAGTGAATGACATACAATAGAATTTGCAAACAGAATAACAGCCTTTTGTCGGAAATACTCCTCTAAGAGCACAACAGTAAAAACCGTAATACCTATTTATATTTTTGTAATTTGGGATGTATCTATCATTAGCTCTACACTGCCATCTTAATCACATTAGATTAAAGCTTTGGGGGCTGCTTCAATCTCCTTATCTCTCAAGTGTCCTGATTTAATTGGGACATGCTGAACTTTCATAGTAAATAAAAAATCCAGATGTCCCCAGATCAGCAGGTGAATTCCACTTTCTGCTATTCTTCCATATGTTGGCACTTTCCAGAGGAGAAAAGAGGTCTTGATGTCACAAGGACATAGAAATGTCAGATGCCACTCTCTATCGAAACACAAAGATATTTTAAGGTTGGCTGCTTGAACAGGGCTGCTTATTTGTCTAAATTTCTATTTTCAGTTGATTAAAATAAAGGAAAAGATTCTTTGAGTTAATATTCACAAGGTGCAGTTAATTCATTTTCACCTGAATAATAAGCTTCTCTTCTCCTCATCGCGTAGTAATAAGCTGTATTGGAAAGGAAATGGAAGAGCACACCTTATGTTATTTCCCTGACTGTTTTTTATCCACAAATTCTGATGGGGCTTTTGTAAGTTGTTTGAGGCACAGACTGTCTTGAAGTTGACAATGGAAACAGCTTGGGTCAGTGAGGGGCATGTAGGCTAGTGAGAGGGTCACATAAGTGGCCCTCCTTCATTTCAGTAGGCCGCAAGGTTGCTGTAACCAAGACGTTCTCCCAGGATAGGGTAGTTTTGCTAACTGCACTTGCATACCTAGAATTGGCTGGGTGTGCCAGCTAAACCATAAGGGCACTTTGATTGGATGAGGAGGGAGCACGTGGCTCTCAGTCAGTGTTGCATGCAATCAGCGCATGCCTCATTTCACATGCCCTTGCGTTATGTGCCTGTCACTTTAGTAATGCCAGTAGGGAAAAAATATGTGGATGGAAACCACTGGAATTTGGCAAATCTGCACATGGGCAATAGTAAACTAAATGTCTTGTGGGCCACACACAGAACCCCAATGGGTTGCATGTGGCCACTTGGGTGCAGGTTGCCCACCACTGGCTTGGGTGAAGGACATTCTGTTGCTGTATGTCTGTACAATACTGAGCACAAAAGGATGTGGCTCTGGTTGGGGCCTAGAGGCATTATTGCCCTACCAAAGGTAATAATACAGATTTCTGTATGGATATAAAAGTATCATCATAAGTGCATGCTGACGGGAGAAATAAAATTAACTGTGATTCAAGGTTAGTCAGAGATTTTCACAGAATACTAATACAATTAGGGTATCCTGCCATATGAATGTAAATGTGACAGGTCAGAGTTCTCCAAATCTCCCTTGCATTACACAGTGTGTGGTCATCTGTCTGTGCTGTAGCCAATTACAGTACTTTGTTTATCTTTCATGTGTTATGTGGTATGTAATGGTATGATTTAACTAACATGATATATCATACATAATGATTGTGTGCTAAATAGATTTAAATTGTAGGATTATAGAAGTCCAGGCCTGATTAGAAGTAAGAAGTAATATGTATATATTGGGTATCTGAGTAAGTAAGGCTGAAATATAAGGCCTACAGACTGAGGTCTTTAAGATTTTATCTTAGCCATACTACAGCATAGGCTTAAGAAATGCTTGACAAAAGTGACCAAAGAATGATCCTATTCCACAAGATTACAGGAAAAAATTTACCAATCAGTGGTATTGTGAAAAAATTAACCAGGAGTAATTTTGACTACAAGATACCCAGTAGTCACATTTTTCTAGCACATACATAGAGAAAGGGTAGTCTGAATCATAAAGTAAGAGTGCTCCCTGATTGGGTAAAATGCATTCCCTATGGGAAAATGCCAGCAGGAACCATCCCTCTACTGACATTCAATTGGCAAGGCAGTCATCAGACCCTACAAATATTGTTAAGGATGTGCGTGACTATATTTGTAACTTGTTCAGAAGTCCTCATAGAATGTATATGCATAAGTAATAACTCTAATTGTAATGTTAATAAAACTTGTAGAACAGACTAGAACTTTTATATATCTGAGTGTACGTGTGGTCACTATCCTTGGTCTTTAGGTAATCCTAGAGATTCTAAATCTGGAGCAAATAACAGAGGTAATTTATGCTTTGAGTTTCAACTGTAACCACAAGAGCTACAGCAACGGGATAGCACATCATTACTCTATTCACTTTTAAATAAAATAAATGTTATGTACAAAACATGAAACCACAGTGGTGGCATTTCACCATTCCACCTCCACTTTACCTGGGTGTAAATGATTACACAATGTGTAAAGCACTGGATATTCAAGTCAAAGGTGTTCTTTAACAGACCATTTCACACTAGGCAGTGTTACTAGAAATTTATTATATTGGTTCTCTCACTGTGGTCTAGTTCAAAAGTTGTAAGTTTAGCCCTTGAATGTTAAAAGCAGTGTTCAACAATAGTTTTGCCCATATTTAGGGGTAAGCATCTGCCATTCATGGATCTGTGTGACTTCAGTATATGTGAGTTTTACCATTGACTTCAGTGGGAATAGAATTAGACCAATTCTGAATGTTTCTGAAAATTCCACCCCCAAATTTCTTGTCCCTCAGTTTGATGGTCTGAAATTCCCTTGCTTAGTTTAGGATTCAGACTTTGTTTCTCAAAAAATAATTATTTTGGCAAAGAAATAATCAAAGAAGTCTTCCTTGTGGATATTTAGTAGATCTTTTTTATACAAACTAGGTCTTTCTGCATCCATTTTTAGCTCCATCAGAGATGTTACATTTTCAATTTAGTTCTTTCGTTGTTCCCTTTGAGAATGTTTACTTATCTGTTTAATTTCTTTCATGAATAATTTTAGAATTTCCAGTTCAGGATTTTGTTCTAATATTCCCCATATTTTACCCCTTGAACCTCCAGTTTTGGAGGGAGAGTGGGCACTGTCTGATTGACAGATAGAAGCCTAATGCATAAAATGTTGTGGAATATGTTCTTACAAATCCTCACTTTTTGCAATAAACTATTCAATTCATTCTATCCATTAAATAGATCTAAAAAATAGTGAAGGTGACGAATGGCTGGACTGATGTTTCTATTCCTGTTATGTAATCTAATGAAAAGAAATCTTGCAGAGCTCTTATTTTTGGTGTCCTGCTGCTTTATACAGTGCTGCAAAGATTGATCACAAATAAATGATGATTGCGGTTTTTTTGGTCTATAAAACTCCAGTGTAGTAGTGCTTGGCTCTTTTTTTGTGTGCAGCGGAGCTTTTTTTCAACTTTCCTACCACGTTTCAAAACTCATTGGGGAGAACTTAAAAAATATGAAAATATTTGTGGTTAAATATATATTTAGTCATATTCTTCTCAAGCACAAAGACTTTGAATATTTGGGTTTAGAACTTATATATATGGCAAACTTAGTTTCTCAGAAGAATCAAATTTTCTTAGTTTAAGTAACAAATTGCTTGGCTACAGCACCTGATCACGTGTAAGGCAGGCATATAAAATGGCATGCACCTGTTAAATAATTTCAAAACACTAGCCAGCAAAATTGGCCTGAAAGTTAATGCAGTGCCTTCCCAAATTATAAATGTATTGCTGGACCTGCCTTGTTAATATCTATCACTGATTTCTATAAGAATCATGTAGTCACCCAACAGACATTAAGAAAGTTGAACCAAGCCTTCATGAACTAGCCAGGTTGCCAGAAAATACATTTAGATCAGAATGTAAAAGAGTTGTCTGGATCAATTGCTAAATTTTAGGCAATCCCCTACATACAGTTTAAAATGTTTTATTTTATTTATCTTGTCTTCAGTAACACTCTCTCTGAACACAAAAGGGTTGGTAACTGGCACTACTGAACTGTGTGCCATTCCAAGAAGGGCATAGAAGACCCTATTGGTGGCATCACCTACTTCAAACCAGTAAATGAAATGTTTATGGTCTAGAACTCATAGATGGCTCTTTGGAGGCAGTTGTTGCCACACCACCACTCAATAACTCCTCTTCATAGGGAACAGCAGCCTAGGAACCTTGGTGGCTCATGCTTTACTGGATGCCCAGCCCACAGAAGACCTATTGAGGCTGTTTAAGGACCAGAGGAAATTGCTGAGATGGGTCTGTGCAATTAGATGGGCCCATGCTTGCTGCTGCAAACAGACCCTACGGCATTGTTTCCGGCTTTGGCTTTCTGGTAAATGAAATGTTTTGTAGTGATGCTAGCAACTGAAATCTTTGTGGCAAAAGCAGTGTGAGGAGTCTGAGAGCATCCGCAGAAATCCATAGTGTTGACAGAGGGAGCGGATTTTTTTTTCTTTCTTGGACTCGAGTTATATTCCTCATACCACAGCTGCCCTTTCTGGAAAGTCTGATAAATTTTACTGCCCATTCTGAAAAGTCTGATGGATTTGTAGGTGTATTGGCCTCATCATGGATGCAGGGATGGCAAGAAAGTGATTACTACGCTGTGGTTCCAGAACTATGGTTTGGGATCAATTAGTAAGTCATGGTGTAGCCAAGTCACAACGTATTGTACAGGATAGACTCTTTTAAATTGTCACTGCACCACTGTTCTCACACACCTTTCCTATGTAAAAACGTTTTTCATCTGTCTAAAATGCTGTGATTTAATTCAAGTCCCAAATAACCAAAGCCACTGGCTTTTGAACACTCCCTTTTTCTTTCCCTTACATAATGACAGTAGTCTTCACCTGTGAAAACTGAATTTTTTTTCCTTAAATTTTCCATTACTTTCCCACTATAATAGCCAGTCACTAAATAGTCTATGAGGTGTTACACAGTGCACTTTTTTTTACTTTAGAATTCAGGAACCCATATTCTCTTCTCAGTAAGGGAAAATGATGCTTGGAAAGTAGATTGATTTAAATCATCAACTTTAATCATGTTTTGCCTTTAATTCATTTCCTAAACAAAGGTTGAGTCTCATTGGCTGGTAACCATTAACATATTGATTGGCAGCTAATGATAGGCTTTATACTAAATTGGGTGCTTTTTATGGCTAATGAGAAAGATGCACTATTTTTATTTAACCTGTTATTTAGCTTAACTTAT
Organism: Rafetus swinhoei; assembly: GCA_019425775.1. Lineage (NCBI taxonomy): Eukaryota > Metazoa > Chordata > Testudines > Trionychidae > Rafetus > Rafetus swinhoei. The sequence goes on along the minus strand of CM033437.1, from coordinate 177,873,575 downwards.
TTATTCAGTCTTAATTTTTGCACTTTTCATTGTTAGAAAATGGTGAAATATTTTCAATTTACTAATGAATTAATATTTTGCTTCTGAATTGTGTCGAGCTCTATTTGGATGGAAACTGAATTAAATGCATCAGCACCTAATTTTTATTAAAGAGGCTACTGCTATCGAAAGCTGACCTAGCACTTCAACAAACTGGCCCCCGGTGATTAATCAGTGAATTTCTATAGTTCTTCCTTTCAAACTTGGCAGCAAAAGTGCTGCCTAATAATTTTTTTATTTAATTCAAATGATCAAGAGATTTTAAATGTAGGCCTTTGCTGGCCTATATTTAAAATGTAACTGTAAATAGTTTTTTTTAATTGTTTTTTAAACAAAGTGAAAACTTTTTTAAAAAAAGCCTTTGATTTGTATTCATCCACCTTGTTTGGAAACCACACTAGAAAGAGAATTTGAGGTCACTTTAACCTTAACTTCCACATCCCATCATGACCAAAAGATTACTCCTATTAAGTGGAATGACATTAATCAGTCCAGTGCTAAGGGCATAATTGTGCCAGATCAATGCATCCTCAAGAAAGAGAGTAGGAGGGGAGCTGTACCATTACTGCCCACCAGCTACATCTCTCCCTGTGCCTTTTAGGACTGATCGTGCCCTTGAAGATGCAGGAAAGCAGCAGTCCTGCAGCTGTGGGGAGACAGTACCTCTGTCAGGATTCTGCTGTGACCGTGAGGCACAGATTGAGGCCAGAAGTCCCACTCTGCATTAGTGTTACACCAAAGGGTCAGGTCATAGTCATTGTCCATGAAAAGTCCAAAGCCCAGTGGATCTGCCAAGTCTGGTGTAGCGGAGCAGGAACAGGATAAGGGAACAGGATCGGGGCAGAAAACCCAAAGCCAGAAACAATGCCGTAGGGTCTGTTTGCAGCAGCAAGCATGGGCCCATCTAATTGCACAGACCCACCTCAGCAATTTCCTCTGGTCCTTAAACAGCCTCAATAGGTCTTCTGTGGGCTGGGTATCCAGTAAAGCATGAGCCACCAAGGTTCTTAGGCTGCTGTTCCCTATCAAGAGGAGTTGTTGAGTGGTGGTGTGGCAACAACTGCCTCCTAAGAGCCATCTATGAGTTCTAGACCCACAGATTCTCACTGCCTAATCATTCCAGAACACTCTGATGGAGAAGGCAGCTTGTGTCTCCCACACATTACTGTGTACCTGCTGTGTGTAGGTCTCTTAAAGAACTGACATCAAGTGAGGTCCTGGTCCACAAGTAGGGCTTCAAAGTGCAATGATATGGCAAATGATAATACTGATGCTCCTCTGGGACCCCATCAATTTGTGAAAAATCAGTATCCAGATTCAAAAGACAATCACCTCATAAGACCAATGAGTCTGCAAATAGCCTCGAGCAATAGCACTGAGGAGTTATACATTTAGTCCCTTAAATGTCAACAGTATTTTACTGCTGGCCAAGTTAATATAAATACTGAGTTATTTTGGGATCAGAGGGGAAGACTGGAATTTATAGAGCTCTTGAGAAGAGGACCACCAGCTCTTTAAATTTAGGATAACCTCCTTTTTCTTTATGTACAGGTTGAAACTCTCTTGTCCAGCACTCTCTGGTCTGGCAACATCTGTGGTCCAGCATGATTTTAGTTAGCCAGATGTCCACTTATCATGGGTGTGGCCAAGTTTCCCACAGTCCCATAAAGTTTCCTTACAGCCACCAGTCCTGGCTCTCAGTGTTCTGTGCTGTTATTTAGCTCTAATTTACCCCTAAATGTCTTCTAGGAGCCCAGTAAGCAGTGGAAGTGTTGGTAATGCTACTAGACATATTGACCTCATGTGGTTGGGAATATTCTCTGATTTGGCACTGGTCAGGTCCCAAGGGTGCCAGACCAGAGAGGTTCAACCTATATCTACATACTGACATAGAGGCTAGAAATCATAGTCTTGGCCTTGCCATAAGTCTTTAAAATGTTTTAGTAGAACTGGTTAGGAAGTGGATTTTCTGTGCTATGAAAAATTTTAAGATTTTTTTTGGGGGGGGCGGATCAAATTCCAAAATTTAAACTGTTTCGAGGAACTGAAATCCCATAATATTTTATTTCAGAAACATAGTGTTTCCAAAATGAAATCTGTTTTTTGGCTCTGGTATGCTACAGCAGAGCCAAGTACTCTGGGAAGACTGACAGCTGTTGACTGAAATTGTCATGATTTTTGTTGATTTCATAGCTGCCCAAAAAATAGTTTATCAGAATTTTTCTGAATAGATCTACTTTTTTAGTGAAGCCCTTCTGGTTCCATTATAGTTATCAGATCTCACAGCCCTCTGTGTTCATTCGTTTGGCTGTCCAAAGATAATTTAATTCCTTCTGATATTCTGCAGTTGCCGTCTTAAAGCATGATTCTACCACCATTATTTCTACTGAGTGGTACCTTACTGTTCAAACAATCTAATTGACTTCAGAGTCCACTCAGCCTCCTGGACCCTTTTTGGGAAGTTCCGCCATAGATTCATCTAATTGCTGAAAAGTTAAATCTTGAAAGCAACTGCTAACGATATCAGTTTCAGGTCTTGCTGCCCTTCTGCATTCTGTGGAGAGACTTGAATGGAGAAGTGGAGGCAAAAAGAATTCACTGTATGTTAGGTCTTGTTTTTTCTTAATTGGCTTTGACTATGATAAAGATGACAGTGAAGGTTTGAGCCACTCAGAGCTGTCATTTCTGCAATTAAAAAGAAACATTACTGAAAGAGTAGATTCATTGTTCAGGCTGGGATTGAATTATAGAACACGTTTAATTATCAGCCTTTCTTCCTAGTTATTTTAATGTATTATTCAGTTTCTTAAAATATCCCTTTCATTTACAACCATGGATGGAATAAAATGTGACACAATTTGTTTTCTTGTTTGCAAGTAGATGATGTACTCTAGCAGAGCGGGTCAACATGACCTCGGCTTTCGTTATTTTCTATAATGACTACAATAGAACCTTATCGGTCCCTCCCACTCTTTTGTGTGTTTGAAATTTTTTTTTAAAAAGAAACCAATATGTGTGAATAAACCTTAACCCTTAATAGCAAAATATACTTGCAAATTTCTCACAGTTGTTTGGCTGTATTTTTTTCCCAGCTGAAATTACACAGTGAAAATTTTTCCAATTTTTTGTAACTTGGGGTGAAAAGAGGGAAATAGGTAGAAACTATGTAGATGTTAACAGTGGGTTCCTTCATTGCCTCTCAACCTCTTTACAATGTGCTTTGAGAAAAACGTTTTGGATTTTAAACAAACAGCAGGGTCTGTCATTAAACTTAACTATCTAGAGCAGGGGTCGACAACCTTTCAGAAATGGCATGCCAAGATTTAACTTTCCCCATCCCCCACAGTGCAAGCTCTGCCCCTCCCATCCTGCCTCCGCATCCTCCTTCACCCGCTCCTGCTCCCACATCCCTGTGTCCTCAGCGCACCTACTCCCTGGGAGCAGCGCTGGGGTGAGGAGGGACCAGGGGGGCAGAGTCACTTCTCTTCCTGGCCCAGTCCATTGCCCAGGGCTTGCCCCTCACCTGCAGGCTGTGGCTCCGGGACTGGAGCAGGCAGAGCCCGGGGCTGCCCAAGGCTCTCTCTTGCATCCGGCTGGGTGCAGTAGGGTGCTAGGGAAGGGTCTCCCCATCCGCAGTGAGCAGCCGCAGCTTAGCCCAGGGCCTGGTGCCCCATATATCCAGGAATATAACCAATTGCAAAATATCAGCAAGGTTGTTTCGGCTGGGTATTCACCCATCTATACTTCACGACCTGAAAATCGAAGTGTTAGTTGATTTGGGTGTGAAAAGTGATCAGTAAGTATTTGGCATAGTGGGATGGATCAATTTGCTGTCTGCTATTAATGAAGACCCTTCCACATAGTTATGAGTCTCTACAGTGTCTGCCCTTTTCAGGTATTTAGCCAAAAAAGTGCAAGAGCATAAATTGCTCTATCCTGACATCCTTATTCATACTGAATAGCACGTACCTAAGTCCACTAAACTCAATGGAAAGCTTGTATGGGTCAGGGCTACTCAGCGTGAATAAAGGTGGCAAAATGAATTCCCAGTTGAACAAACGGTAACCGTTTATAACAGCAATAATGGAGCTTTGACACTGCTGCGGATATTAATGAGGATGCACACCACCAATTGGAATTTTAGAAGCAAACTTCCTTGATGTTACAATGAGCCGAATTGATTTGTAGTAATCTTCACTGAAGACAAATTATTTATACTATAGTAGTGACTAAGTCTTTATTTGAGATCAGGGCCTGATCATGATTGACATGATGCAAACCATAGGTGACTCGTGTCTGTGAGAGGAGAGAGTGCAGAGAGGGCCACCCAGAAGAACAGGGGGGAGGGCATTAGGAGGAACCCCATTTAGCAATTGACATTTTAACGGGGGCACAGTGCACCTCCTGAGTGTTACCATGAGTCACCTATGAGGGAAACAGAAATAGATTCCGTGCCCCAGAGATCTATATCCAAATAGGCAAAACAGACAAAGAGAATTATTATCCCCATTTACAAATGAGATCACTGTGATTAAACAATCCCATAAGACTTGTAGTGCAGCTGAGAGCAGAACCCAGATCTCCTGGTACCCGAGCTTTTAGCACCAGTCTGGTGCTTTCTCTCTAACCTAACTTCCTGTGAAGAGTGAACTGGAGTTTTGTTGATGAACAGTTTGTGGATGCCACAGTTTGTAATGTTACTCTAGCCTTGGTCTCAATGCAGAGAAAAATATAAGAGCTGAACTGGTTATTTGTGCTTTCCCATCTGCAAAAGAGAGATGATTGGCCTACCGAATAGGCAGTTAAATGTGATACTTCCCAGGAGTGCCCAAGGTTTTGAGGCACTTTGCTAGCCCCTGCCTTTCGCATGATGAAGTCTTGTGTGTGCTTTTAGATCAGCTCTCCAGCGCCACCAGTGTCTGGCCACACAAGCACTGCTCTCCAAGTCTCATTGTCTCTCTATGGGCTCATGCAGGCATACACCAACCCCCGAGTCCTCCGAGCCTTCCGCTGGGGTTCTCAGCCCCTGTGGCACTGAACACGCACAGAACTCTGATTTAGTACTCCCAAAGTAATACAATATATCCCCTCCTTAGTAGAGTCAATTTATGATTCCCACTCTATTTAACACACAGTGCTTAGACTATACACTGAGAACAGAGAACAAGAATAAGTTTTTATTATTACAAAGCAGAGAGTCAAGGGATAGAAAATATTATAGGAAACAAGTGACTACATATAAAACCCTAAACTTAGCCCTCAAGGCATTCTTCTGTCTCCTGCATGAGAACTTGTCATAATTGTTTTCAGCCAGGTAGGTCAAGATGAGATCAAACCTACTGGCAACTTGTCTTTATAGATGGAAGTATCCCAGGGTGCTTCTCAACACCTTCAAATAGAACAGATTCTTGATGTTCACATAAAAAATAGCTCCTTTCCCATTTTCCTCTTCCAGTTTAATTTGTTTCTGAAGTCTCCATCAATTCTTCCTTAGCATTTGGCTTAGACATTTATTGTGAGATACATAGAAGTCTACTGGGGAGATAAGTGTCTCCCATTGCCTGTCTAGAGAACTTTTTCTCAACCTTTGAGTAACCTGCTTTGAACTACAGGGCCTAGAGCACATGAGTTTCAGCATAAATTGTGGAATGTATGCATTTTTCATACATTCCACAATGGTTATGGTGACCAGTGTCACACATGCTTTCAGTAGAGACCTTACATGACTCCATTTGGTGAACTCAGGGAGGAGGGATCCTTGTACCTTTATGTACTCCTGTGCTTTCTGCCAGTTGGCATCAAGAAGTCCTTGGGTCACATTATATTCCATAAATCCATGTGAACTCTCTGCTGCCTCATAACTCGTGACTGTGTTGTCTACTACATCTGCTGTTGATACTAACACATGCTGTTCAATGACAGGCTCAGGAACGCCCTCTGGATCTTCAAATGCTAAGTTTAAAAATGATTCTTTCAAAATCTGCTAAAAGCAAAACTACTTGCCCTGTGGATTTTCAAATACCACTAAGCATTCTTCTTCAATGGTGCCTAGAAAAAGGAAAATCCACAACAGCAGATGTGAGTTTGGAGGAAGATTCTTAACTGCATCAATGCCAAGAAATTTTGAGGGTTTGTATTTTAGCTCAAACATAAATGTAAAGTGTAATTTTTTCCTCCCCAGGGTAATAATAAAAGGAAATATTTATTTAAGAACAAAATGGTGGAAATAACATTGCCTGGTGCTAAAGAAATTGTTCAGAAACAGCTCACGGTTGAGGAGTTAATTTTTTCACAAGAGTTCAGCTCCCAACTACTCTGATTTAGGCACTGAAATAAACAGCTAAATTACCAGAAGTGAAAACTGGTCCTGAGCACTACAGACAGATTGTATGGCCCTGTGCACAGATCATCCAATTGAGGCTACCAAGAAAGGTGTAAAAGAAAGGTGTCACCCTCCAAGTCAGATATCTTCCCTTTTTTCTCCATGTTTCTTCTAACCCGAGGGGTTTGTTTAGTTCAGCAGCTTGGTTTCAATTAAACACTTGACATGTTGACTTCGCAGAGTGTGAATGTAGCTGGAATAGTAGCTATATTGATTCTGCATCAGAGTGATTTGAAATATAAAATGTCAATCTAGGCTGTACAATAGCACCAACAGGTTTCTAGGGCTATTTAATGGATCTATAAAATTGCAGTAATCCCATGGCCAGAAAACCCTGAATAAATTGTGCTCACTGCATCTAATTACTTTTACATTTTTTGCATGTATTTACAAACTGTTAAACATTTTAAAATTCAGAGCAGAATGCACTGTTACGCAGCCCTGGTATAATGACATCACAATGCAATACAAAACAAATTAGTCATGCACTGGGACTTTCATGCACTGCATTTCAACACTCTTTGTAATTTATCAGTAAAAATAAAACCAATACCCCTGAAAAATTGGATGGTTCTCAGAGAATTAATATGCTTTAAGTGTAGACTGAAAAAACAAACCTATAACTCTTCAATCTAAAATATGTTAGGTTGTAAACACTTTCAAACGGACAGTCTTTTTAGTACATTGTGCTCTGCTGCACACACATATGTTGTTAAACCAAAAAAGGGTACCTCTCAAGTAAAAAAATAGGTATTTAAAACCTGAGAAACACTATAACTAAATTCTGGAGACTCTTCAGTATTTTTGCTTCAAACACAAGTCCAAACCAGTAACCACTGGGAAAACTGAAAAATCAACCTTATTTTATTTCCCCAAAAGTTTGAAATTGGGGTTAATGGTCATTTGGGGGCAAAGACTTGGGCTGGTACTTTGAAGAAAAATACTTGGTCTATTCAAAGGATAGCTATTCAACACATTTTAACTTTTCTCTACACAACAAGACATAATCAAATAGCCTAGAGTAACTGCTTAACTTATTCAAGCTGTTTCCTGCTTTCCTCTAGTAAGTTCATCTAGCTCTGTCTGCTATTCTCATGCTGTCTCCTGAGTGCATTTCCTAATCTGAGACCAATAGATTAAATAAGTATTTACTCTATATGATTGCTACTTTACACTGAGCCCAGCAGTTGACTGACTGAGTAGTCCCTGGCCCAAGTTCACTCACAAACCCCATAAAATGGTTGCTTGTTTTCTGTTTGCTAGTTCAAAAGCCTTGAACTCAAAACTCTTCATTGCCTTTCCTTGAAAGTAACTAGTTTCTCAGGTCAACTGATTTTCTTTTAAATCTATTATTTTTATTATGTTTTGACTGGTGGAAGCATTGAAGTTCAGTCAACAGCTTGCCCTGATCTTCAAACTTTCCCCTCTGCATACAAACCACCAGAGACTGTGTGCTGATGAGAACCATTTCCCAATCTGAGAATTCGCATGCTCTTCGAGCACATTGTTTTATTATGGGATGGCCATATTCCCTACTTGGCCAGTTGAGAGGCAATACATGTGGAAGAAAAAAATTTGATATTCAACCATCCGCAATGTCTGAACTATTTACAGAACTTGGAAACCTTGAGTTGTGGTAAAGTTTGGCATATATGTCACTGAGACCTCAACACAGAGAATCCACAGAGCTGCACTTTGGTTGAATAGGCCCTAGGGAAACTACAGAAGGACTGTTTTGGGACACTGATGAATGTTATGGAGTGGAAATTCAGTCATAAGAACTAATGACTGTCTCACTGACAGTAAAACTCTGAAATTTAAGGGCATTATTTCAGGTTTATTACAGACGATCCAAACAATAATTCATTACCCTGTTTTTAGGATGAGCATTCTTCTTCCTGAGAGACGAACTTCCATGAGGTTTATGCACCTTTTCACACCTCTAATTATATGAGTGGTCATAAAAAGGGATTGATGTGTAGAGAGATTTCGATTTCAATGTTTATTTAAAAAATATTGTACAGTTCTATAGATACACACACCCTACAGAAGAGGAGGAAAAATACCCAACCTTTAATTCTTAGGCACAACACCACTGTTGTAAATGGACCAGACCATCAGATAGTATAAAACGGCATAGCTTCATTCACTTCAAGGGAACAATGCAACTTACATCAGTTAAGAAGCCAGCCTGGTAGGTTTGACCCCTACAGTAAAAGGAACAGGAATTCCATTTTTTGTGTGGGTATTACGTGTGGCAGTCTTTGGAATTCTCCATGTTTTTGGGTTGGGTGGAGCTGATGTCTTCTTGTTTTCCCTTTAGGTTTCTGGCCCCTTCATTCTGCAACCCATATTAGAAAAAACCTTTGTCAATGAATATGAACAATATTCAAATGGTGCCCTGACAAAATAGTGGAAATCAATGACCCAACAGCAGCTTGTTCCAGCTCAGTGGTGTACAGCTCCTTTTAACTTCTGGTCTCCACTGCTCAACTGCCTAAGGAGCAACCCCCTTTTCCTGATATATTCACTTCCAGAAAATCCTTGGTAATCACTGTAGTTCTGACCCTGGGCTGAGTTTTGTTGCTGAGCTCTGAATGAAGTTTCTTAAGTGTAGGGGTCCTAAGGAGCCTAAGAAACCTTTCTTTTTCTCTTAAAAGAAAAAGTTGTGTATTGTAGATAAATGTAGTGGCTCTAGTGTGATGCTCTGTTGTTGTAACATATATCGTTGACAGCTAACTTTATATGAAAACCAAGTAAACTATTTGGCAACAATGGATCAGATCTTCAGCTGATGTAAACTGACATAGATTTATTGACTTCCCTAATGCTAGTTTTTACCCATTGAAGTTTTAGCCCAATATATTGGAAAAGCTGCAAACAAACTCTGCAAAGCATTTACTCCTCTATGCAAAGGGGAGAAAAAATGTTTAGATTATACTTTACTGTAATCCTGAATTCATATTTGCTCCTTTTACAATTATGATGATAATTAATGTAATCTTTAAATATAAGACTACAAGACTGGAATACCATTTTGTAAGCAACAAATAAAGCTCTGACATTGTTAACCATTTAAATTCTGCCATGAAATACACAATGAGATTTATGTGGGCATGTATCTAAGATCAAGATCTTGGCACTGTTTGCAAGTGGGTAAACCAAGATCCTCCTGATTGCTTCTAGTGTGTATTAGCAAACAGTATTTCTCAAGTGACTACTAAATACTGCACTTTGAATCACTATTTTCTTTGTGGCTGCTCTTGAAAGGAAGCAATGTTCATTAACTAATTCACAAATTTGTAAAAGGTAGATTCAGAAGCAGCTTTAGCATTGAGGCAAGCATTCTGCAACTTGCATGTTCCAAATAGTATTTCTGACAGTAAAAAGAAAACTTCTAATAGAAAAGGTTTTGGGGGGTCAAGGGAAGGGAATGAGAGCTGTTTCGTTTTATTTTTAGAGTGATACCAGCAGTATTCTTCACTGTAAAAGACTATAACTGGAGAAAGATCTTTTCATGGATTAGTATGAATTCCTCCATGAAAGAGGAATGAATTCCTGGAATCATTGATTCTGAGGCAGTCTACCAGGTGGGCTGTCCCAGCACAATCATCCCTGAAATCCCTAGGATTCCTGACTCCACAGCAATCCAGCACACGGCAATCCAGGCAGGCATGCTGGCAGGAAAAAGGCAGAATTCTAAACCTGCCTAGGGTCTGTTGGACCTTAATCACAACTGAACCATCTCCACAAAATATTTTGATTCCTAGAATCTGCAAATTCCAACAAAATGTTTTGTTGGAATTTTTCAGACCATTTCTAACTACACCTCTTCATTCTTAAATTAAATTAATCAGGTGTTAAATGTTAGCAGAATTCTACCTTGTAAGAAATTACCACTTGTCACAATTTTACAAATTTAGTACATACTTTGAAAACTGTTAGTTTATTTGTTCCTAATAATTTTTCTGAAAAAGCTTCTTCAGGAACTGTCACCTATTTTGTATTTGGTGGGAGTGGGGGTGAAAATAAAAATTATTAAATGTCTTTTCATTAAGAGTTGCTTTTTTTTCCTATGAGGGTGAATATGTGAAAAGTTATGGGCAATCTTGTGGTACCTTAGAGACTAACAAATTTATTAGGTCATGAGCTTTCATGGGTAAAACCCACTTTATCAGATAAGTTGGAGTGGAAATTACAGAATCCAGGGAATATATAACAGCAAAAGAAGTTACCTGTCAATTGTAGGATCAGTGTTAATGAAGCTAATTAAGTCAGGGCAGATGTGCCTCATTTACAGCATTTGATGTGGAAAGGTGAATACCAAAAGCTGGGAAATTGCCTTTGTAGTGCATTTTTGGATGAAGCTGTAGAGTCCTGGCTCTGATTCCTTTTGTTGGGTTCTCCATCATAAATGTTTCACAGAATTAAGGCAACACACTGACAAACTCCAAAGAAAGTCCTGTCCAGCACTCAGTAGTTAGAAGAATGGTGCTGATTGCCAGTCTAGGTGGTGTTGGCGAATGGGATTACCAAATCTAATGGAGAAGAAAATGAAAACTTAATTTTTCAAATTTGTTGGTTAAAAATCTGGCTATCTTGTTTTTAAAAATGTTTAATATTTTGCTGAAGTTAATGATGCACAATTAGCTTCATGAATAGGGCCAGCTCCTTAGATTGTTGAAGTCAATGGGGCTTCATGTGAACAAAACAGTCTATTTGTATGGATCTGATTATAGAGCCAGGGTCAATAACTATCTAATGTTCTGTCAAACACTCAAAAATAAAAACAATATTTTCTTAAAGACAAAATTTGCTTCTCTGCAATCTGAATCTTGAAATCCCCTGTAGAAAGACCATTACTTGCACATATAGTATTCCTCAAAAATTCCAGTAGCAAAAACCACAAAGCCAATCCAGGAAAGAGGAATCCATCCCTGTTTTTAAATTCAAAATTTAAATAATAATTGTATTTAAATAATACATAGATATCATGAGCTGGATGTAGAGTCAAAACTGCCATTTTAATGTGAGGGATGTTCTTTCACATTCAGAAACGTAATGCACAATAATATGATAGCAAGAATTTAACTACATGTGATTGCCTAGAATTTAATGCATCACACAGGTGTCATATTTCTTTCAAATTCCATACACCAATCATAGATTCTTCTTTCATGAGCTAAATCCATGATGACGATTAATTTTCATGGCAAATAGGACTGCAAGACCACACTTCCTCATTAAGGCCTTGATTCAGCAAAGTATTTAAGAATATGCTTCACTTCATGCTTAATGTTAAGTGCATGCTTAAGTGTTTTGCTGAATTAGCTCCTAAATAGTTAATCATACTCAAAATACCTGATATACCAGGATCATACAAAATGACACTGTAGAGTATGCTCTTACTGAAGTTACTGGTTAAAACGTTAGATATTTCAGTAGGTCTATGTTAGTGAAAATTACTAACTTTTCAATTTGTAAAGAATAAATGTGTATGCCCACATAAACCAAAGACCTGAGAAATGATTAAGGTAAAAATATAATGGCACATTGTGGGTTCAGCATATTATAATAAACCTGAGCTTCATCAGCACTTCCAGGTTTTTTAACCAAGAAATATTGATTTATGTTTATTATATTTTATGGCACTTTATGGCAATTTATATCACTTACATTAAGGAATAGATGGGCCAGGATAAAAGCCAATATGGGCATGAAAAAGATGAAGTGCTGTCAAGAATAGCAACTTTCAAGTATCATGTTCAGTTCTTGTTTTTACACTTTATCTCATCCTTTTAATATATGATGATGGGAATTCATGATTAATTTTGAAATAAAAAATCTAGAGTGAGATACATGCTTTAGAACAAGTCACCTGAAGCACATCTCTCTCAAAATGACATTACCTCCAAACAGAAAACTAATGGAATACATTTTCAAGGCATATAACTAAATAATGAAGCTACAATTATGGCAGCAAGAAAAACACGTACGAGCATATTGGCAATAATGAATTTTTGTTTCCTAAAACGAAATGCATGGACCAACATAGCAAACTTTTGCCAGCAGATCTATTGTTCTTGGAAATCAAGAGGCCTTAGTTGAGACTTAAATACAGTAAGCGGTGGAGTGATTGATCATATTTGTGTACAAAACCCTTTGTTTTGGTATGAGCACACAGTTCAGATAGGCTTTTCTTTCACCTGGAATTTGGAGACATTCACACAAATATTCATGAATCTGCCTAAAACAAAAAGCAACAGGGAATCTGTAAAAATATCCATGAATAGTTTTTTCCAGATATTCAACTATTTGTGACCAATAGCTATAGCATTTCATTCTAGAGCCATACTATTAGGGTTTCTCCTTCAATGTCTGCTTGGGAAAGTGGCTGTCACCTGGCGATAGAAAATCATGTTGTTATGAGTGCACAGATCTAGAAGCCAGGTTAGTACCCTTGTGACACCTTGATACCAGTAAAATGAGGAAAATATCCTGTTTAACGGGTTATTATAGAAAACATTTATTAAAACTGACCTGTTATTATAGAAATAAACTAGATAAGAATGTGGGAAGGACCACGGTGTGCTATTTTTTTTTCTTCTAATTTCCCCAATTTCCAAAGCACAGAATTTCTTTGCCATGGGATACTGTGCTGCATGGTGTTAATTCATGAGTAATTAGATGGCTACTAAACTTTATAATACTTTGTAACTGCTATAATTGGAAGAGCTAAATTCACTTGTAATAATAGTAAAAATATGATAAAATATTATCTGATTGCACAAAATCTCTTTTTTCTTTTCTATATTATTTATTTCCCTACTTTTTTATGCTTTTTCTTTTCTGGGATATCATGCTTGTTTTCTTTTCCTCTGTTATGCTATCTAGCTTCCTCTTCTCTCTATCTTTAACCTATATGGCTATTTACAACCTGCCCAGGCTCTCATTTCTCAGGGAGGAGGATCTGGATGACTGCTGTCTAGCATTGGAAATACATGATGAATTAGAGCTTTAAGGATATTTGTGGAACAGTGGTTGCTGGCTGCAATGGGACAGTAGTCATACTGTGAAGATAACATTTAACAGAGAAATCTGAATGTAAGGGTCAGCTAATACAAACAGATGGTAAGAAAAATAAATGTTCTCTTAGCTTATTCATGACTGATGAGTTTGGTGGCAAACCACTTGAAAGGAGTGCCTCTGTTTTTGAGCCTTTTCCCAGATAGGATGAATCCTGCAAGAGTCCTTGGCAACTAAGTAAGCCTGTGCATTCTATTAGTGTAATGTTTGAAAACCTGCTGCAGACCACACTTAGTGGTATAATCAGGGCTCACCAAGTGGCGGCGAGCCCCACTCTCCAGCCACGCGGTTTCACGCGTTCTGCGTTCTGCTCATGCGCAGATCGCTCTGCGCCGGCTCTTCCAGGTTGTAATCTACTTGCCAAGGGGAGTAAATTACATTATTTGTCGAGCCCTGGGTATAATTGGACTATAGAACACCCTACAGCATTCTCCTCTAAGGCTATGTCTACAAAGCAGCATTATTTTGTAATAATTGACATTATTAAAAAATAACATAGTCCGCATCTACACTACAAGCAGTTATTTTGGCATAATGTCAACATAATGCCAAGCTGGAGGACGTCTTACTCCGACTCCTGTACTCCTCATTGTACAAGGAGTAAGGGCAGTCAAAGGAAGAGTGCGCTTTCTCAGACTTCCTGCTGTCTAAACAGCGCCAAAAGCTGAAATAAGCTATTTCGACTTAAGCTACGCAATTGATGTGGTCAAGTTGCGTAGCTTTTTTCGGGTTTAGCCATGCTGTATAGACATGCCCTAAAAGACTCTGACTCATGTCATATGCATTTCTGCAATGTCCAGGTCTTCTTCTTATTTTTATGTAAACATTACACTTCTTAACAGCAAGAAGACAGGCTGAGGTACTGCATAAAGTATATATTTTGTTCTTCCAATAAAATCTTGAATAATGTTGAATATTTGTGTGTCTGGGTACATATATACACACAGACAGATACGTATAACGTAAATTACAAGAATACCTAAGTATCTGAGACCAAGGATATGCAACAACTTTTTTACTGATGACATTAAAACTTGATAATTCCAGCTTGCATACTAGAATGTACTCAGAAAGATGGAAAATTGTTATTACAGTTCAGGTTCGTGTCCTGTTACTACTAACTGATCTCTGGTCTGGACCATGGGCACACTGACTTCAGTGGGACAGTACGTGGCAGAGGGGCACATCCACATAGATCAAACTGCAGGATTGGAGCCCTGGACTTGTGCACATCCGCTTATGTTCACGTGTATAATTTCAGCTATCAGTAAAGCTCTTTAAATCCAGATGCATATTAAGAATACTCATATTTGGGAACATACAGAGAAGCATATTTTTGTGATCTTTCTGACAAATGTTTTTCATTTTACTGATATTCAGATTTGGATGCCTTTTTGCTGATGGATGGCAACTAAACCTAAGGCATGGTGTAAGCCAGAAACATACCATCTGCTAGCAGTACCCTATTGCTTTAATATTGCACTGGTTAATAAACAAAAATATCCAGAGTGTCTGGATGACAATTCTAAAATGTACCATAAACACTCGGCACATGAGGAAAAGCCAAAGTGCATTGAATAATATTGAAATTGCTCAAAGGGAATATAAATGTAATTTGCCTAAGAATCTCGCAGTGGAAAACACAGGTATTTGGGTGGAGGAAATACAAAGTTGACATACAATATCTGGTGCACATTCACTGAAGCTGAAGGAGAGGGGGGTTGAGGAGGAGGTTACTGTACAAATGACCAGGAGAAGAGCATAGAATTTGAATCCATGCATATAGCATATAAAGGACCCATTTCTGGGAGGTGCCAAGTGTCGCTTGTAAAAGACTGATCTCCTTCTGATTTCAGTGGAATTCAAGGATCCTCAGCACCTGGCAAGATTGGGGTTTTTTCCCCTTCTATATTTAAATATGGGATGAATTCTTACCCAAGCTGATTCACTTTATAAATTGGCTTGGCATAATTAATTTTTAATTTTTTTATAATTTTGACAGATAATATTGATGTTTATTTACAATCCTTTTAAAGATTTTTATCAAATTAAATTTTCATAGGTGTAGGAAATGACAGGGTATGAGGTGTCAGACAATAATTATTTAATAAATTGACACTGAGATTCAAAAAGTGAAAACTACTTAAATGACACCTCTGCTAATATGAGTATTACAACATGTTTTATATGCATTAAATTCTAAAGCAGCATTTTTTTCACTTTGGCAATTTGTAAATTTCAGTTATTATTGATGAAAATATTTTGACTCTGTGTCCATATGGTGAAATATATGTTTACTGACACCTACCAATAAAATCATGCCATGCCTTTCTCCTATATATTAGTAAACTCCTGATAGGAGGCTAGACATTTATATATTTGGTTAAAGTGACAGAATCACAAAGAAAGAGCTCAAATAAGTAACAACGGTAATTGGTACAGCAATAAATGCTTCCTCTGCCTGATCTTCAGTTCTCCCTAAGGTTTCTCTCCTAGCCTGCATTAATTGAAAGAAAGCATGTGGAGGGTTCTTGTAGCCTCAAACACCAAGCACTCACCTTTCCCTACGTTGCTCATAACCCCCTGCTGATATCAAACATTCTCTTTACTATACTAGTCCTTTATCCACCACCACACATTCATAAACAAAACTAAATAATGTTCCTGATAGATAACTAAAATGCATGAAAGAAACTAGGTTTTTTTTCTATGAGAGATTAGTGCATAGTTCACAGGGAATAATTTATTTGCAAATTTAGCCTTTTTTTCTCTGTGAGCTGAATGCAGTTTTTTCAAATGTATTTATTTGAAAGTATTCTACCAGTTTCTACAAATATTGCTCCCTAGATCGATTGTTTGAAAGCAGGCTGTCATAAGTATTTGAATTCATTGGACAGATAAGTCGCATTATTTTTTTTTACTAATTTCTAGATTCACAAGTGTAAGTGTTACACTTTTACAACCAGGTTTCTAGCGTGAAAACTTTCTGAGGACAAAATTTGCTGGTTCAGGTTATTCTATGAAGTAGGCATAAAATTCAGTTTCTGCTAATTTTGGTTCCAGTAAACTTGTTTCATTGAGTATTCATAGGAAGTAAACACAAAAAAGGGACAAATGTAGCCAAAACTAACTCACTATTTCATTTTTTCAGATTGTCATGGAATAGTGTTGAGGTATTTATCTAGTTTTAGTTATTACTAGAACTGTGAGAAATGAGACTGTTGGGAGAGTATGTATATACCTACATATGTAAACCCACTGAGTTTGATTTTTTTCAAAACGTAGGAAGCCCAGAGTAGCCATTCCCACTGTGCAACTTGTCACCATCTAGTGCAAGGTGTTTTGGGAAAGATTTGCAATGCCTTATGGGGGCAAACAAATTGTGCAGGGGTGACTTGTGATATGATTTCAATGTCCCATCATGCATTTTTTGCCATCCCATAATTTTATCTGCATTCCACAATATTTGGTGCCTCTTTTTCAAAAGCCACACAAATTAGCATTTCCACCATCTCTGTGAGAAGCAATGATCCTGCAGAGCTCTGCACTATTGTGCACATGTCTGATCCTACATCATCTGCAGAGCCACCACAGGGACCAGGCCATGGAACAAAATGATTCCTTGGAGGCTGCCTTGCTGTGGGACATAGAAAAAAAACATTTCAGTTTGTTGGAGGCATGGACAGAGTGGCTGCAGATGGTGGAGTGCTGGTTCTAGGCCTGAGAAACAGACTCAAGTGGCTGGGATTGCATCATTATGCACGTATGGCATAACAAGCTGTAGCTGCAGAATTTTTGGATGCAAGAGACCACATTCCTGGAAGTGTGTGTAGAGCTTACCACAGTGCTTGGGCACAGCAGCACCAAAATGAAAGCTGCATTGGCAGTTGAGAAGCAAGTGGTGATAGCTGCGTGGAAGCTTGCAACACCCAATTGCTACTGAACAGTCAGGAATCAGTCTGAATTTGGGAAATCTACCAGGGGGGTTGCAGTCAAGCAAGTGATCAGGGCCTTTAATTGCATCCTGCCATAAAGCACTGCGAGTCTGGGAAACATGTGGGACATAGTGGCTGTTTTTGAAGCAATGGGATTCCTGAATGGTGGTGGGGTGATAGATGGCCTATGTGTCCTAATTTTAGCACTAGATCATTTTGCCACAGAGTAGATCAACAGAAAAGGCAGCTCTTCTATGGTGATGTATATGCTGGTGGATTACTAGGGATATTTTACCAACATCAATCTGGGCTGGTCAGGGAAGATGCAGATACATGCATCTGCAGGAAGACAGGCCTGTTCAAAAAACTGAAAGCAGAGACTTTCTTTCCAGACCAGAATATCATTGTTGGGGATATTGAAATGCCAGTAGTGATCCTGGGGAGATCCAGCTTACCCCTTAGTCCCAGGGCTCATGAAGCCACATACTAACCATCTCAACAGCAGCAAGGAACACTTCAACAACAGACTTGACAGGTACAGAATGACAGCTGAACGTGCCATTGGCCATTTCTGGAGCTATCTATTCATGAGATTAGACCTCAGGGAAAAAATATCCCAAGGGTTACAACCGCCTGCTGTGCAGCTCATATCCACAAAGCAAAGAAGGAAGTTTCCACTGGGGTGGAGGGAGGAAGTGGAGTGGCTGGCTGCTGATGTTGAGAAAGCTCTGTGCTGAGGAGGCTTTGAAAGACCACTTCAGTGATGAGCTACAGTAATGTGTGTTGCTGTATGATATTGCTTTTTTGTACCCCATTAAGAACCTTGTAATGAGGGTTGTGTATGGAACTATTACTATTATCTGTGAATAATGTCGGTCCCAGCAAGCATACATTGGTCTAAGTTTGCAAATAAATTATGTTGGCAAGCATGGGTCTGTTGAACCTGCAGAGTCAACAAGAGTCTCCGACATTTCTGTTTGTCATTGTAGGTTAACCATGATATCTGAAACTAATCTCACTCTTGCACTCTATTGCCATTGCAATGGATGCCATGCCATAGCAAATATATTTAATGGTACTGCAGCTCCCTTGCCACCTTCTCTTTCTCCTCTCAGTTATACTGCTCACTGCTGGCTTTTCAGCCATGAGAATCATCACGCCACATTGAAGTTATGCTCACTTGAACAATGATGTCTGTTATTTAGTGTCACCTCTGTTTCTTGTTGCTTGTGTCTCATGTTCCTTGCCTTTGTGTAACAACATTTTAGTACATTCTGTGTTAGTACTCTTTCACTGGCTTTTGTTTCTGAACAATTCTATCTTCTGTGCTACTTATGTTGGAAGTACATAGCAGATAACTTGAGTTTAAGACAGAGCGCATTCCAATTATTACTTACCTAAAGTCTGCTGATGGGATTTTGGATAAGTATTTCTTTTTCATAGATTAAAATCAATTGAGGCAAACAGATTTTCAAGAAAAAAAATGTCAATGATATAAATCTCAAATACCATTCTTTATACCAGAGCTGCATGTAGAGGTATGTGCTACAACAAAGGGTAGTGTTCTTCCTTTGGAGAAATGTCTTGTAAAAAAAATTCTCTAATATCAATATAGTATAAATGTTATTTATTTTCATTTTCAGGGATTCTAAAAAAATTGTTTGGCCATTTTTAAAGTTATGCAAGTGAAAAAGTACATCCTAAGTGCTTTATAACCTTTTAAAAAAAATTTCAAGAATTAAAAATTGCTTAATTGTAAAACATGGTTTTGGCTGAAATATTTAATGTTGAAAAGTGGTTACTCAGTATGCAAAGTACCATAAGTACTTATAATAATTTTATTGCATAACAGTTTTTAAAATGATGATTTACACAATAAACCCCCAGGGCTAGCCATTGCAGTTTATCGGATCAATAATCAATATTCTTAAAAGTCACTTAATTCAAATTTATGTAATCCACATTATAAAAGAGGTCAGGAAATAGATATTTACCTCTTAAAGCTTAATGGCTCCTTTAAAGCTGTTGTGAAGTGATGTCATCAGGTCAGTAGTTACCTTGTGTCGCTGCTGCTTGAAGCTATCTGAGGCTTGTGTGAGGCTTCCATAACTGGAGGGTCAATAAAACTGGAGAGAGAGAGGGGAAAGAACCTGGGAGAGGAGAGGAGAGAGGGTGGAAGAAGGAGGGTGGTGAGAACCTTGGAGGAGGGAGCTGGAAGGGGGAGGAGAGGCTCAGGGCTCGAGCTGGGAGTGGCACCGGCTTTTGTGGATCCTACCACCTCAGCATCCATGTGGGGCTGGGGAGGGTGTGGAGAGAGAAGCAGGAGGGGAGAGGGAGTGGGAGGAGGAGCGATAGCAGGAGATGGAGCAGAGGCTGGAGCAGGAGGAGGCAGCATGCTCTGCACAAGGGTGTGCACATCATTGCACAGAAAGCAGCCTTGCGCAAGCTGCTCCCACCAGCTCTCCCGCCATAGCTGCAGGTCCTCCTCCACCCAGCGATGGATGGTATTGTGCAGGGCTCGCAGTGCCACCAGGTGCTGTTGCTGGTACTCGTTCTTTGGATGTGTGTGCCTACGGAAGCCTGGTGTGTGGGAGGATGTCCCGGGTGGTATGGACCGCCCTTCACTTGCAGCTCGTCTGTGGGCATGCCCATGTGCGGGAGTGCTGTGTGTGTGTGTTTGTATGCGTATGTCCCCTGCCTCCTTCTAGAGGTTCCTTGTGGAGGGAGGGTGTCCCACCCCGAGGTCAGGAGCATGGCAGATCTCTCCAGACATACTGTAGCCAATATTCCAAGGGTCCTCTGTTGCAGCCTGCTGGGGCAACGTGCCCAGGAGCGGCACAGCACATGCTCCCATGTGAACAGGTTGCTGCATGATCCACAGCCAGCAAGGGCAAACCATGGAGTACCTAGCTCCCCCTATCCCCTGCATAAAGGGAAAGTGATGGTACTCAAATTATGTTCCTTCCCCGGCTTCAGACAACACCTGGGAGATGTCCGCAGGGAGGCCTCGGGGCTCGGTGGTCAGGCTGGCCTCGTCTTGGTCCTGGGCCTCCTCCTCCTCCTCATCGCCTGGAGTCTATAACTAGGGGTGGGTGGAGGGATTGCCCTGCCCCCCAGGATGCAGTCGAGCTCCTTAAAATAAGGGCAGGTGTGGGATTGTCCCGGATTGGGAGCTGCCCTCCTCAGCCCTGGCATAAGCCTGGTGGAGCTCCTTGACCTTCATCTGCACCTGTTCTTGGGTGCGGATGTGGTCTTTGCTCCCCAAGCTGTCTGCTTTGTGACCATAGATGTCCGCATTCCTGTGTCTGGTGCGGAGAGCCTGGAGGTATGTCTTGTCCCCCTAAACCTCAATAAGGTCCAGGACCTCTGCACCAGACCCAGGAAGGTGCACATCACTTGTGGCCCCCTGGCAGACTCCTGGGAGCTGTCTGAATGCTCCCGGGGAGCAGTGGAGGGCTGGCTGGCACCATCACAGTGGCTCCTCCTGGGTCTAAATGCTGTCAGGGGCAGCTCCAGGGTGGCTCAGGGCTGTCAGGCCTGCTGCGAGCCACAAACCCTGTCTGCAGAGTCTGCAGCTTTAAGGGCTCCAGGGGACGGGGTGGGGGGGGGGGTGGGGATAGAGTTTTCCTGTGTCTGGACAGAGTGGCCATCAGGGCATCCTGGGAAGGGCTGGAGGCCCCCTATTTCAAAATAACCCCTATTCCCTGTCTACACAGCACCTATTCCTAAACAGCTATTTCGGGAATAGGCACTATTTCTTGTAGAATGAGGTTTACAGAACTCGAAATAAGCTGTCTGATATTTCAAAATTATTTTGAAATAGTGGTTTGGCTGTGTAGATGCTTGCAAAGTTATTTTTGAATAGCGGTCATTATTCCAAAATAACTTTACTGTGTAGACATACCCTAATAGTTGTATTGGCGCAGGAAGGTGTGTTGCTGCTGCTGCTATCTGCATGCATGCTCTCTCTCTCTCTCCAAAATGGTTGCACTGTCTTATTGGTTTGTGAATTGTATTTGTAATTATTATAAAGAATGCCTGAAGCCTGGGAGAGGCGTCTTTCCAAGTTTAAATTAAAAATAAATAAATACTTAAGACTTCTGGATTAGCAGTATGAGTGAAGTTATGAGTGTTTGAAAATTACAGACTGCATGTTTATAGCACAAGCTCTATCATGCTCAGAGTGACGGAAACACCCATTAACATCATAGGGTTCAGGATCTTGTCCCATGGGCCAGATTGTTTTTTACTAAGAACTAGATTCCGAAACCTGTTCTTATGAGTAATCACCTTTTATTTCATTGGGGTTGCTGGGGTGATTAATGATGGCTTGTGTAGAGTTTTCAGAGTCAGGTCATATTGTAGTTGCCATTTAAACACCATCTCTTGCCAACAGTTATCACAGGGATAGCTGGGATTATTACAATTTTTCCTACACTAAGGATACCATATATTTGTCATAATGGTTGGCAAATGTTGACTTCCTCCTAACACTTTCTGATGTATATTTTAACCATGTAGGAAGGCATGAAGCTTTAGCTGTAGGGAAACACATGTTGGTTTAAATGTGATATTAAACTCAACTGTGGCAAATTTACATTTTATTTAACAATGTTCATGCAATATTCAGGTTGAATTAAGTCTCGGCTTGCCAAAGCCCTGGCTGGGTTGATTTAGTTGGGATTGGTCCTGCCTTGGGCAGGGGACTGGATTTGATGACCTCCTGAGTTCTCTTCCAGCTCTATGATTCTATGAATTTTGAAATGCACAACAATTTTAAGAAAAAAACCCTTCAAAGTTACTTCCCAGGGCAATTGTAACTCAATCACATTGGAGAGAGAAGGAGGGAGAAGAGAGAGCATATATGTATGGACATATAGATATATGCATACATTTAAGAGCACACACAGTAAACCAGAATGTTGTGCACAATTTCAGTTGTGCATTAATGAAGTGTTTAACACTACATATTTATAAATCTGAGAAATAACACTAAGACAGAAGTTGGGTAAGGCTAAGGGGTAATAACAGAGAAAGAGAGAAAAGAGCACATTATCAACTTCATGTGTACTTCCAATTAGTGTTCCACATTACTATAAATATATACTATATAAAGTACAGTATAATTGTTTTTCCCCTATAGTCATTTATATAATTACAATCTTGTCTCTCTTTTCACCTTCAAAGTGGGATGTATTGTTATTCTTGCTTGTTTCAGCTAGATCCCCTACTGTTTCATGAGAAACACTTTAAATACCATGAATATTTCTGCACTGTTAACATTTTTAAAGCTACATTTCTTACTTTGTTTATGGTTTATAGGCAGTTCTGTTTATATCAATTGTCAGAATGAAGTAAAAAACTTTCATATTGTTGCAGTTTAAAATATGTCAATTCCAGGCTCCAGCTCTTTCAGAAGTGGAGGGGAGTTTTGCTGTTGACCTGGATTAAATCAATATGGGATTGCCAGAGCTTCAACTGTGAGTTTCTAAGCACCCTCAAGCCCCAGGAAAGCCAATCAGAACCTAGGGTCAGTCTTTCCTGCAGAAGGTGCTCAGCACCTCACAGAATCAGCCCCCTCGTTTTTTTCCCTATAATTCCACAATATTTCTGCTACTGTTTTATCTAAATGGTAAGAGCTTGTTTTTATTATTGGCTGATGCAGGAAAAGAAAATAAGTCATCAATGGTAAGCTCTCAAATGATCATTTAAGATAGGAACCAACACTGCAATTTCACTTGAGCAGAATCACTACTTTTCCATTCACTAAACATAGTAAGCCTAATTCTTAAACTCATTCTGGTGTCATCTGAAGTCAGTAGCTTTACACCAACATAAAACAAATTCAAGAGAATGAAGAGTCAGTCACTTTCTTTTTCATTGCTTTGTCATGGATTCACAACCAGCACTGAATTGAAAGTAATTCATTTCAATGGTTTCATTTTAATTATTAATTTTACTTAACATGAGAAGTCCAATTCAACTTTATTCCTATGTCAAAGTCAAAGGAAGAAACCTAGTTACAATTTGTTTCATGCTGATTTACTGTGCTGTATAGGATAAAATGATGGGACACATTCTCCTTGGTCATTTGTGTGAGTAGTCCTGTTGATGTGAATGGCTTTACTGTGTGAATAAGTGGAGCAGGACTGAGTTCAGGGTATAGTTAAAAATATCTAAGTGAGACTGGATTTCATGGCAGACTGATAAGATGACAACCAAGCTTCTCGACTCTAAGTACTCGTTTACACTACATGGGAAAGTCAACCTAAGATACGCAACACTAGCTACAAGAATAGTGTAACTGGAGTCAGTGTACCTTAAGTCAAATTTCTGTGGTGTTCCCGCTGCAGGAAGTCAATTTCCCTTACTCCTCACAACTCCATAGAGCGCCGGGGTCAACAGGGGCACCATCAGCAGTCGATTTAGTGGGCTTTACTAGAGCCACTAAATCGAACCTTGGACGTTCAATCTCTGGACCATCGATCTCAGGGTAAATGTAGACTTGGCCTAAGTTTTTAGCTCTGCTCACACCTACGTGGTAATGACTGGCAGTAATTTCCATCTGACTTGTAGGTATATGAAATTAGTTTGATCACATACTGATTTATAGTAGACCAGGAGGACCCACAATAATCTATCCTGACAGAACACCTTAGCAAAAGAGTTTTAGCAAAGAAAGCAAGGACTGAATTAGCTATGAGAATGTAGCTACCACCTCCTTTAGAATGGGGTGTAGTGGGAAAAACTGTGAAGGGAAGCATGTGTTACTTACACTATACCATTTGTGTGAATAATTGAAGTATTTCAGGCCATGTGCCAGCATAACCCCATTGCATAGATGTAGCCTACAGCAAGTGAAGAGATTTTTCCTGTGCTATTAAACTCCCTCTTCCCAAATGATGGTAGCTAGGTTCATGGACATGTTCTTCTGTTGACTTAGCAGCTTCTGTGCTGGAGGCTAGGTTGACATGACTGTAGCGTTCAGGGGTATGGATTTTTCACATTCCTGTGTATTGTAGCTATTTTGACCAAAATGTTAAGTGTGCACCAAGCCTCATTCTCCAGAGCTGTCAGGCTGGCACTTCTCATCAACATGAACTTCATATGAAAAAAATCACTTAAAAATAAACAAATAATATATGCTTGCAAAGTGGCAGGGTATTCAGCAGTAAGCAGCAACATTTTTCAGCTGGAGTAACACTTGATCAGCATAAATAAAAAAAAGTAATCATAAGCATAACTAAAAGATTCCCTAAATGGGGGTTCATGCACTACCTAAGTATGGAGCCCTGTTTTCCTGAAGGGTTTTCCTCTCTGTCTCACGAGCATCCCCCTTGACAGCTTTTCTCTGAGCACCTGGACCAGGAGTGGGGAAAGTGGGGTTAATCCCTTGTCTTCTGAGGACCAGGTAGTTCTCCTTTTCCCAGCCCCAGTGGTGAAAATAACTTAAAATTTCTTAATGGTACTGTCCTATTGCAATCCGGGTCCCTACCAACTCTTTAAACAGGTCCCTGCCGGCTTTTGACGCAGCTCAGACAGCTCTTGCTGGAGCCGTGCACCAGGGTGCACCCACTTATTTTCACCACTGCTCACCCCTCACCCCATACCCAGTCATGGAGCTATAATACTAAAATATAGTGTGGGCACTGCAGAGCTCTGAAGAAACTTATTCAAGCTGGATAACAATTTATTTACAACAGGAGCTCAAAAAGACGGAAAAAGATAGAAGCACAATTTAAGTTCAGTGCAACCCTTGCATAATGCAGAAAAAATAAATATCTCACAGAAATGGATATCTGAAATTTAGATCACATTTAGATGCAAAGGAAGATGTGAAGAATAGTAGAGGGCCTATAATATTCCAATTAGATGCTTTTGCTCACATAAACCAGTCTTGGACTGAAAATTAATCATATGATTTACAGAAGAAAAAAATCAAGCCAACTAAGCAGTGAGTGTCAAATGAGACGGGGGGAAATAACAGAACATTTCAGAGAAGGCTCTTGCTGAAAAGAAAAGGATAAACATGATGCCAGTTTAAAAAGTTACTGATAAATTCCACCAATTTCTGTAAATGGGTATGTCTACACTTGCAGCCTATTTTGGAATAGGGCTGCAAATGTAGGCATTCGGAATTGCAAATCAAGCCCGGGATTTAAATATCCCGTGCTTGATTTGCATCTTCTGACTGGGCGCCATTTTTGAAATTTACAAGCCGAATAACTGCCGCATCTACACGCAGCAGTGAAATGGGCGTTGAAATAAAGCCCTATTTGAACTACCTGTTAAACCTCATTGCAGGAGGAATAACAGGTAGTTCAAATAGGCTTTATTTCAACGCCATTTCACTGCCGCGTAGACGCCGGGCAGTTATTCCGGCTTGTAAATTTCAAAAATGGCGCCAGTTGAAGATGCAAATCAAGCGCGGATATTTAAATCCCGGGCTTGATTTGCAATTCTGAATGCCTACATTTGCAGCCCTATTCCGAAATAGGCTGCAAGTGTAGACATACCCAATGACTCATTACGTTTCTCCATAAACAACTTAAGATCACTCACCTAAATGTTCAAAAGTGTCTAGTGATTTTGAGTGCCACAAGTTATGTGCCCTAATGGTGTCCCCAGTTATGAAATGTCTTTAGTAACTGGCTGCAGCCACCTTGACATCAGATCTGGGTTTAGAACACAAATACATGTGTAACCATTTCTCAGTGTAGTTCCCATCTGTGAACCTCCTACAAAACATTCCACACTTTAGACATCAGCAGGCCTGCCGATGGTGGGTGGGGAGAAGAGAGTCATTGTCCTGGGGCCTGGTGATACAAAAGGGCCCAGAACTCCCAGCCGTTGCTGCTGCTACTGCCTGGAGCCGCAGGCCCTTTAAATCACGGCCAGAGTGTTGCACAGCACAGCACCACGGGCTGCCTGGGGGCATGCACAGTGCTCTACAGGTGGCACTGAGGGCTGCCTAGCCCCAGCCGCACCTCAGGGGCCTGGCGAGGCTGGTGACCCTGCTGGTCATGAATAGCATTCTCTTTAGGAAAGAAGAGCTCTGACAATGACCTAGCATTGCAGGGGTGTAATGTCAGGCTTAAAGTGCATTGGCAGATTAACGAGGGGAAGTTAGACTGGTAACTGCTTGAACTTTACCTTGCTTCTACACTGCTACTACTTGAAGCTGGACAAATATGCCAATTCAGGTGGACTGAAACATTTTGTGAATCTGAATGAATCTGCTGAATTGTTTCTGTCAGTCACACACACTCCACGCCACCCCTCCCTCCCCCCCACACACCCCGCCACCACCAAAATCAAAACATTTCATGAAACATTTTAATTGTTTTCAGTTTGAAATCTCTTGTCATTTAGAGTTGTATTCCAGTTTTATTTTAATTAAGACAACAGAACACAGGGTGGAGCCACACATTTTGTCTGGGGTTATTTTTTTCAGTTCAGCTGCTGAATGAATCAAAATATCTGTAAGGATGCATCTAGAAAGCACCCTTCTGTCGGAATAAGCTACACAATTTGCACTACGCAAATTGCATTGCTTATTCCGAGTCTAAGTCGAAAGAACTTATTTTTTGAAATTTGGCCCTGTCTACACAGCACCAAATTTCAAAAAAAAGGCACTATTCTGACAAATCCCTTAACCCTCATGGAACAAGGGTTACAGGGATGATGAAATAGCACACCCTCTATTTTGGGAAATAGAGGGCACTTTTAAAGACGTCGTGTTGCTATTTCGGGATGCTACTGGTATCCTGGAATAGCAACGCAGCCTAGACATACCCTTATTCACACAGCTCTAATGTTAGTTCTTCACTTTCACAAGTACCCAAATCATTTATCAATTTCTTTTTATTTTCAAACGAGTTGGCTTTGAAACTCTAATGCCATACAATACAATCCCTTAAAAATCATCAACCGTATGTGAAACAATATATTATTGTTACCAATGGTCCAGATTTGTCTGTGCCAATCCTGGGTTTCTGCCTTGCACCTAGGCCAGCTGCTAATGGCTACTGCTAGTGCCAGCTTCCACAGATTAGCTGTGCTGCTGATTTCAGTGTATCTCTACTTCTGTGGACTTGTGTCACTCCCACTTTCCTTGCCTCTCAGTGATACAGAACTGAGGAAACAGTACAAGGGTCCAGAAGGGGGAAACAAGGCAGCCCACCAATGCATGCTCTATCACTTAGTGGTGACTGATTTTCATCACTCTCTGAAAAGGGTACGAGGGAATAAGAAGTGAGTATTGCTAAGGGAAAAGAAAAGAAAAATACAAAGGGAAAGAAGAAAGGGAATCACATGGCAATACAGAAGCAAGGGAAGAGTAAAGAAGATGATTCCCCACAAAAATGCTGTATAAAAAGGCCTATGATATATCCCAGCAGGACATCAGAGAGTGTAGACTTGCCGACTACCTTTTGTACCCCAAACACTTCACACTTCCTTGCCTAAAGACTTTGTACTGCCCCTGCTCCCAGCCAAGTTGCCTAGGGTCCTGGGGATTCTGGTAAATTATTTATTTAAGACCTTTCTGGAGACAAACACCCAAAGAATAGTGATGTGAAACTGCACCTCCTTCAATAGACCCTCACTTGTCTAGTCCCCCATGAATCAGTTCTGTCTACAGTTGTATTCAACCACTGGGTGAAATAGTCAATAGCAGGGATTCAAGTGCCAGCGGTGTGCAGATTACACATAGTTCTAATTATTCTTCATCACATGTGATCACACCACTACCTCCAAGATGGCACAGTGTGTGGAGGACACTGTTGTTTTGTAGTTGCGGAGTATTTCTGGATTCCTTGCCAATGCTGCAGTTGTCACACAATAGGATTACGTGATTGATTAACACTTTCTACCTTGTCCAATTAGGTATGAGACTTGGTCCCATCCTAACACACAATAACCTGGCCTCAGTTATTCCATTCAGGGGCAACTGGTGAGGGGGAGGCTCCTCCCTGCTTCTGCTCCCATCCCCTCCCTGTCCTTGCTCTGCCCTATCCCCATCTCTTCCTTGCCCTCCCTTCCTCTGTCTCCCACCCCCATCTTTTCCTCCAACCCAACGGGGCCCACCACAGTGAATTCAGCCTTAGGAATGAAAATCCAACTAGTACAAACTAGTGCAGGGTATCTCTTCACTAACTCAGAATACTGCAGTACATCAACCTGTCCCCTATTCATTACACTGGTTTCCACATATTATTGAGTCAAGTTCAAGGTCTTGGTTCTTACTTTCAAAACATTCAAAGGCCTGCAGCTAGGATACCTAAAGCTCCAGGATGAAAACAACTTGTCGCTTCAGAAACAATGGCGCTTCCCAGCTTTGCATGGGGAAGGGCCAGGGCATTGTCTCAGTCTTGCCCCAGACAGAAACACCTCCTCAGGTGCTGCCAGCTGTGCTAGCTCTGGGAGTCAATTCATGCCTGACCTCTGTGCAGATGAACTGGGGCTCCTAATGCACTCTCCCTTCCTCTAAGGCTCCCATGCAGTGGGAAGCATACTGTGGGCCTTAATTGATTTTAGACTCCTAATGGCAAATACTATATCTATAGTCAAAAAGTGTCTAGCGCAACCATCTGAACCTAGTGCTGTTCTGTAAATGCTCTCAACCCTAACCTGGAGTCACATCCTTTCTCCAAGTGAGAGATGATTAAATATTCATGCTGATTAAACTCTGGGAAAAGCATTAACTGCTATGACAATCTCCCAAACAAAAGCCGTTTATTCCTTGACTCC
The DNA here is from genome assembly GCA_019425775.1 of Rafetus swinhoei. NCBI lineage: Eukaryota > Metazoa > Chordata > Testudines > Trionychidae > Rafetus > Rafetus swinhoei. Next base: position 177,844,382 of record CM033437.1, on the reverse strand, counting down.
TCACACTCTCTGCATTTTAAAATGTTTGCTATTGACAATGCAAGCATGTCTCACCTGCTTTGAAAATAAAACCTCTTCCTTGCAGAAACATTTCACTTATCAAGTCTTTCTTCTGGAAAGAATAGTGGAAGTTTCCTGCTGGAAACCTAAATGACAGATCATCGTTGGCAGCATGTCTTGGACTACACTTCTGTATTTATCTTCTATCCAACCCAACAGTATTTCTATCAGTCAAAATTATCACCAGAAGGAATTCAGAAATAGTGGTGATGGGAAGGTTGAGTGAGTCCTAAAGCTTTAGAGTTACTTGGAAAACTTTTTAAATTTTGCTCATGGATGCAGCTGGTAAGGGACTGAAGTCTTTCCCTTCTCACTCTCCACCTCCCCCATCTCTTGCTCCTCAAATGATCTTTCAAGGGAGCAATATGAATAAGAAATTAAAAATTGATTCTACTGAGCAGCTTCATGCTTAAAGAAGAAATTATATGCCCCAACCACGTAAGTATAGCAATATGCTGAACAAGCACCTAGCTCAGACCAATAAATGAAAGGAAACTGAAAGGTCACTAGAGGTCATCATTTTCACATACCTTTGAATAATGAGAGCATCACATGTCAGCCAGAGGAGAACAAAATGTCGCATTCTCTAACTAAAGGTCATCGTTAGTCATAGGTCACTGAAGGGAGGGCAGGAAATAACCTAAGAGGTTAGGATGAGTGCACAAAGAAAGGTCAACAAATGTCAATGAAAGCATGCAGCTGTTCTGAGATGAAACAACTGAGGCACCCTTTTGAGCTGACATAGACTAAAAAAAAATCTTGGCTGACTTTTTTTTAAAAACAGGCACTTTTATAGGACTTTGACATTTGACTACCCAACCCGGAATAAGCCTTTTTAAAAACAAGTTTGGAAGTTAAGTGCAGCAGCTTCTGAGGTATCATAACCATGATGACATTTGTATTTCACATGTAATTGATGTTGCAATTCACCAGATTCTAGCTTTGGTCTTAGTCCTTGCATCATGCCATGTGAGAACTATTGCACCAAGGCCTTCGGAAATTCTTTTCCCCTTAACTAGCCGCCACCCAGATCTCTCATATCACAAGCAAACGCAGTAGTGCTTTTTGTTTCTTTTAATGCTCTGATTTTCTAAAGTGGTGACTTTAAGTCTGCTCAACAATAACAATTCAGCTCTCTTGAGAAAATACATTAAAGGTATAATAAGCAGTGCGGGAAAATTTGGAAATATATCTAAATACAGAGATGCCTGTCACTTCTGCCTTTGCATCTTTGGTTATCTGATTTGCTTTCTCACCTGACTGGCTGCACAATACTGTTTTCTCTGATGTTACCCCAAGTGTGGACTTGACAATAGCACTTCAAAAAAAGGCACAATGATGACAGATGTGTAAATTGGCTGAAGCCTACAACTAGTTGTTTTAGGGAAAGTACTTTCAGGAAGAGGAGCAAAGAAAAAGGCTATTCCTGATACTCATAGTGGACAGTTGAGCAGTAACTATGGGCAATATTGTAAACTGAATACCTCAGTCCTTTTATAGAGTCACTCATGAAAATATTGTAACATTATATAGAAGAGAGGGAGTATACAGCAGTAATTAAGAAGCAGCAAACTGGGATTCCTGGGTCATATTTCCAGATCTGCCAGTTAGTCACCCAGTGAAGTAGGTAAGTCAATTAACTTCTCTGTGCTTCAGTTTTTACATGTGACAAATAAATATAATACGTACCCACCACAGTGTTATTGTGTGGCTTAATTGATAGTGGTACACACTGAGATTTTTGGGGTGATAATTGCCACATAATTAATGATATTGCTAATCTAACAGTGAGAGCTATCTCAGCAGTAACACTTGCATAATTTCAGTTTTTCCAAGTAACTCGTTAATTAATTGGTAAAAAATAGGGTTTATTAAAACTCAAGTGTTTTTCCTAACCCATCACTCATTAATTCCCTCTTCATTAGATGTTGGCCACTTATTTGTAGAGACCAGTTTTTCTGAGAGCTTAGCTCTATGTTTCCGAGAGGGAATTTTCCAGGAGCAGACTTGGGGGAGGTGGTTATTGAGTTTGTTATTGATCCTGCAAAAACATAAGCACCTAACTTTGCACTTCCCTTAACATACTATGGTTGAAATCCTGGCCCTAATGATGTTAATGGAAGTTTTGCAATTGATTTCTGTAAAGACAGCATTTCTCCCTGTGAGTTGTCCCATTGACTTCAATAGAACTGCTCAGTACCTCAAGCTAAGCACCTGGATAAAACTGTAGAATTGGGCTCTAAATTCATGGGCAGTGGGTGAATGCCTGGCTTGGGGAGGCAGGCTATGGTTAACCCCCAGCCTCATCCTTCTGTGCCAACCACCCCTGCATTGTGACCACTGGTCCCTGATTCCTGACCCCAGAGTCCAGAGTTGCCAGGCTGCAGAGCCCCAGCTGCCCCTGCTCCTGGAGCACCCAAGAGCTGGCCGGGAAGTGGAACCCTAGTTGGCCCTAGTATTCACTGAAGCCCCCTTCCCCTAGCTGAGCCTCCAGACTTCCGAGTCCAAAGGCCCCAAGAGCACACCATAGGCTATAGCCTGCCTGCCCCAGCTTCTAGGAGCAGGCAGGAAGGGACCTAATACAGGTAAAGCAGGGTGGAGCCTCATCAGGCTGTTTGGGAAGGCCATGCCTTCTCCTGCCTATGATACCTACTGCCCATGTCTAAATTCATAATTGTTCGAACACTTCATGTAACTGTACTCTGGATTACGGAATGCTTTTAAGCTATTTGTCAGAAGCTGGGAATAAGAGACAGGAACTGGATCACTTGATGATTACCTCTTCTGTTCTTTTGCTCTGGGGCACCTGGCATTGGCCACTGTCAGAAGACAGGATGCTGGGCTAGATGGACCTTTGGTTTGACCCAATATGGCCATTTTCATGTTCTTAATCATTTTTACTATGCCTTGGACTAATCTAAATCTGCTATGTAGTTCAAACTACAGCATAGAAGATTTAGATTAAATCTCAGGAAAAACTTCCTAACTGTAAGAAGAGTAGGACAATGGAAAAGACTGCCTAGGGAGCTTTTCAAAAAGATGCTGGATAACCATCTGTCTTGGATGGTCTAGACACAACAAATCCTGCATCTTAGATTAAATGACCCTTCTAACCCTATGCTTCCATTTGTTGTTCCTTGTTTGTGCTATGTAACTGGTCATTTAGGAGAGGCGGCATTCTTTCTGCTGCCAAAGTGGGTTGACTGACTTGTAAACAGAGCAAATATATTGTGCACAAGTGTCAAGTAAGCTATTGGCATTTGGGAGAGCCTTTCTCCAATATTTTTTAAATGAAGTCCATTCTAATTAGAGAGCTGATAGAAAAGTAAATAAAAGGAATTTGAACATGGACAAATCAAAAGGAGTTTGTATTTGCAAAGATGGCCACAAATAATGTTTTGCTCATTACACCAAGGTTGGATTCTACCCTCACTGATGTCACATCATCTAGCTTTAGTGTTTTGAATATCAATAGAATTTTAAAAACTTCAGAGGGGTAGCTGAGTTAGTCTGTAACTGGAAAAACTTAAAAAAACAACAAATAGTCTTGCAGCACCTTAGAGACTAGAAAAACTTTAAAAAACAATGAATAGTCTTGCAGCACCTTAGAGACTAACAAAACATGTTAGATAGTATCATGACCTTACATGGGTTGTGCCCACAAAAGCTCATGATACCACCTAACATGTTTTGTTTGTCTCTAAGGTGCTGCAAGACTATTCGTTGTTTTTTAAGTTTTTATATAATTTTATACACTCCATTAAGAAGTGTCCCCTTTTCATCCACAGTTACATGATTATTTTTTTTCTATTCTATCCCACTCTTGTAAATCACTTTAAATGAGCCAATTAAAAAACTATACGCAAATCTTATGACCATAACTTTTTAACACTCTCAAATCAAAAGGTTTTAAAATGAAAGGTAGCCTATGAATGCTAAGACAGCATGATTCAGTTCTGCCGATATAAGAGCTACTAAACCTAACTCTTATTCAGAAGCATTTTAAAAAAGGAAGATGTCTTCAGGTTGCAGAGTGCTTACACTATTACTTTGCTCTGCTGCATTCAGCCACCCAAAAGGCAAAAGCTAATGCCCTCCCATTGTCATTACTGATGTCATGGTGATTCTAGTGTGCATGCAGGAATAGATTCTGTCTGGCAGATTACTCATGACTGTACAATAAATATTGTAGTTCAAGCACAGCGGTGCCTTTGAACTTACAAGTAAACTAATATAATACTATATATAGGGAGCTGGGCAGTATTAATGAAGCCCGTGACTTAAACGTGTCATACCCAATCTATATGGAAGTCACTGAACTTTCTTTAAAAAGTCATTTTTATGCCTGCTCTTTTTCTCATGGTTTTTGTACCCCTGAACCCTTATAAAATGATTGTGTATTCAGTCCTGAACTGATCACATTTCTGGAACATGAAATGTCTACGGTCCAACTGCACAAAAAATTGATAAGAAAAGCAGCTGGCATGAAAGAGGCATTTAAAAAAGAGTTCATGAACATCTCATATTCATGTTATTGACTACATTTATTTAATATGTCTCCAAATAATTGATACTGGTATAGCAATAAAAGTACAGAGACTTTACTGCCAGACTTACAATCATGAAGAGACTCCCCTGCTGATTTCATCATGGGGCTGTTAGTCTGCTTGGAAAGAGCTCTGGCAGCAAATGTCAATAAGATAATGAGAAACATGTGAAGACCATTGCCTGAGAGGGCATGATCAGGGAGTGACCTTGAGGCGGTTAACCAGTTGGTATGCTGAGTCTGCCATTTACCACACCAAACATTGTGCATGATAACTGTTACTTCGTCTTTCCCCACCACCTGTCAGCTGATGTCTTATCGGCTTAGATCACAAGTTTTTTATGATGGGAGACAGTCTTTGTATTATATATATGTGCAGTGCCTCAAGCTATAGGGCCCTGAAAGAAGCTTCTAGGCCTCACTGCAATATACATTAGTCATTAGTTAGGCTAAAGAAAATGATGCAGGTGCAGAAATGTAGGCTGTGGGATGATGAGTTGTAGTAAGCTATAGATTGTTAATGGTTCAGGAGATTCATGTTTTGATTTGACGTACATTGACTCTTTTTTTTACTCTGCAAGAAACTCTGGAGGCATAAGCCTACTACTGAAGAATTGATTTGAATGCAAACTATTTAGATATCAGAGTGGCAAAGGATATTGACAAAGCCTTCCTGTCCATAGGAGGAATTGGGGCATCTGCTCCAGGCCCCACACTTTGAGGGGGTCCCCATGGTGATTGCCCCAATAGTCCTACAGGCGGGAGGGATACGAGAGATTATGAGGCCTGGCATGGGGTGGCAGCAGAAGTCATCGTCATCACACTCATGCTGCCAGTGGGATCTGGAGCGGCCAGGTAGCCTGCTCTGCTACAACCTGCTCTGCCACCCTCTGAGGCTGGCTGTGCTCCGCTTCTCTGTGGCAGCAGGAAATAGAGCACCCAAGCCCTAGGGCACCCTGTTACCACCACTATGGAGAAGTGAGGCACAGCAAGCTAGGAGGATGGCCCAGCGGGGCAAGGTGGAGTGGAGTGGGCTGGTGGGACATTCCGACTCCCCACCACCATGGTGAGTGTGGGAACAAGGGCTGTTCTTCCCTGCACCAGGCCCTGTAATCCCCTGGGTTGCATTCCTGAGGAAGGAGGCAAGGGAGTGAAGCAGGGGCAGAGCATGAGCAGAGCATGGGGATTGGGGAAGATTGGAGAAGGGAATGAGTGGGGGCAGGAAGGGTGAAGAGGCAGGACGGAGCAGGGCTGTTGTCCTAGGCCCCATGCCTGGCCCCCAAGCCCCACATTCCTCTAGGGATGTCTCTGGGTACAGCTTCTCTCAAGGTAGTGAAAGAAGGGTAAGAACAAGAAGAGAACACTCACTGAATTGCAAACATTTCAGTGCTCCAGTACTGTTTTATCAGAACAAATTAGGTATAGGATTGAAATGCTACAAGCTTAAGTCATTTCTTCAAGCATCCAACAAAAAGCACTGGCCAAGTAAAAAAGATCTACATCACATGGTGTATTTGTGTTATGGAAACTGTGGATTGTAGTCTCTGAGTGGTTTAGTTTAACAAGGAAGGATGAAAACCATTCTGGAAACTGACTTATATGATAACTTAGCTCTTCTATGGCACTTCTTTATTTAATATTTCATCAACAGATGGACTGAATCATCATACACAAGATTAGAAATTTGCTATCTGCAGTTATACCATATGAGAAGCTGTTTTCCCACATGCTCTAAAATAATCCTCACTCCCTTCATGAGGTATTTAACTTTTTAGCAAACAAATAAGGCAAAAAGTCCCATCTAAACCTTCTTCCAAGAGTTAAATTCATACAATTTAAGGCCAGAGGAAACATTTTGATAATCTATTCTGGTAGTATACCCTATGTCCATAGCATCACATAAAGCTTTCTGTTTTAGGATAAATTCTTCAGAAAAATATATACTTTTTTTTTCAATGAATAGCTGCATTACTGTGGCACAACTCTGAGAATCATCCCTGAATAGATCCATATCCTTCAACCCCAACTTACACATTTTTTAAAAATAAACACAATTTTATATAAAACAGAGTAAAAAGTTGCTACAAACATAATATATCATACACAGAACAATAAAACAAGAAAATGAAAAGTTAGGCTCCAAATAGTATATGGCTTGCACCTTACTATTACTGTATACCATGAGCATAACCTTAACTCTGCCCCTGAAGAGAGACCAGCTCCTATCACAGCATTTGCTGAACAACCACACCCAAAACACCACATTGTTACACTAAACACTCACAACTAATTGAATTGGGAGGGGATTGTTTGTGTGTATGGAAAAAAAGCTGGCATCCTGCAATAAACAGCTACACAGCAAAAATTTCCCATTACGAAGCGCAAGAGAAGGTGGCAAAGAGGACACTAGGCTGCTTTCCCACAGCACAGCACACATTTTCTGATGCAATCTGATGCGGAGAGAACACAGTGCTCCAGTACTAACAACCTAGTGTGCCCTCTGCTGGCAGAAATGTTGTCAGTAAAATCTTCTGGTGTAGACAAGATCACAGTTTGGGGGGAGGGGCTGTATGCATTTATGTACGTATATTTATATAGCAGTGTCCACTTTAATTTTTGAAAGGGGAGGGAAAGAGGTATTTACTTTCCCCCCACATTTTAAAGTATAAACTTTCAGCAATGTGAGTAGGGGATTGAGGATGAACTGTCTTAGGGCCTAATTTGAACTCTGCTGAAGCTAAGGCACAGATTCTCATTACTTCGGTAAGTTTGGATCAGGCCTTCAATTATCAGTGAAAGGTATGGTAGTTGGCATGAGTGCAGTATAACATAAAATAAAAATGAGGCAGTTTTGCCCTTGGAAGTGCCAAACAGAATAGTGGTAGCAATACTTATTCCCTCTCCAGCCATTAGAGCTGAAATGATTGATTCATATTTGCACGCTATTGAAATGTTTCTTCAGCTAGTTGTGCCATTTTCATGACAACTTAGCTATAGTCTTCAGTCTTCAAAGTTCCTTACAAATGTGGACTAATTCCAACACCCTGTGCAGTAGGTGAGAGTCATGTATGGTTCCCTAAACAAAAGAGCTGCAGAAATATATGATAAAGGCAAAACCAGAATCATGTCTGGAAGGTTTCACTATAGAAAATTCTTGGCCCATATAGCCATGCCTACTCAATTCTTGAATGGATAGTAGTCAGCAGAACAGCTAGCCTCTGAGGAACTCACTCTCTGTATCAATAGGATGGCTAACCTCAAACCAAATAGAGATCTAAAAGCTTGATGCGATTTCAGCATGAAAATGAGGGAAGTTAGGTTTGGTGTTATTGCTCTGGAAAGCAGAAGTCCAGCTAAAACAGGCTAGAAATGCCAGTAATGTATTGATTCAGTGTGCCAGCTACAGCATTGATTATCTTCTGTCAGCTTCAAGCCTCTGATTTCGATCTACTGGAAATGGAGAAAGGTATCTGTCGGGCAACAACATTTCCCTTTTCCCCCCAAACTCCAACCTGTTTCTGAAACATTGAATTGTAATTGGGCCCTCTTCAAACAACCAGCTTAGTAATTCAGAAATAAGTTTTCCAAAAAGGGTTACCACATATTAATGAGGTCAATTGAGAGCATACCTACAAACACTATGGTATTGGCATTTTAACCTTTCTGGGCAGGATCTTGTCTTTCTAATCCATTGCCCTTTTCCCCATTAGTAACAAAGGCAGTTGTACTACTATAGAAATGTGTTTTAATTTCTTCTGCATTATGCATGTCTACCTCCTGATATTACTATATGTTAGACTGGCTGTACATGAATGCAGTGGTTATATCATTTTTAAAAGGCTAATTGTATTGCTTATGCTAATGAATTATTCATGATATAATCATATAAATCCACTCTCCACACGGATGTTTTATTTTGCATACTAATCTGAACATTTTGAATTTTTCATGTTTTGATCTGCTGATGATCTTTGATATTGACCTGTTCATGGGCATGAGGGTTGGTGTTGCTCTCAGTGTTCCTGCTGTTTTTTAAAAGACTGCTAAATAGTGTCTATGTTTCAGTAGCATGCTAAAAGTCAGACTCTCTGACTAATGATTTCTTTTATAAAACCTGCACTTACTGTTTATTGACAGCCTCCAAGACAATTTCTGAGAACTGGCCTGCATAAATTTGTAACCTCACATGCTGGCTAGTATTCCTATGTATCCACGTCTATTGTCTCAAATGACTTAATGCAGACTTCTAGTCTCATTTGCTCACTTTGCTTAAGGGTACAAATGATGCACCTGAAGGAGCCAGAAAGGAATTTTTATATACATATTATAGCTGGTATTGCACAATTAGTCTGGTGCATAATAAGGGTGTTACCTCAAGAACAAAGTATTAGCAACTGTGTAGGTGATATTATTAAAACCTATAGACACTCTTACATCACACTACTGATGCAGTGTATACTATCATTATATCCAAAGCTTTCTTTTTTGGCCATAAATTGTTTACTATTCCATGGTATTTATCAGCTTGAATTGGAAAGTGTTTAATATTCAGATGGCAAACATTCAATAATTTGAAATTTGATTTTATACCAATTTATGCTGTGTGGTTCTTAGGATTTTGTGGCGTTAAGAGGGAGGCAGAATTTGCATTGAGAGAGACTTATGAATACATGAAAAATATTGAGGGTTTGTGAGATTTTTTGCAGGAGTGTTAGTTAGCGCTTTGCTATGTCCACTGACTCTGTCACTTGCAAACCTAGATCCCAATCCCAGAAACTTCTATGCTTTTATGGGAATAATCCCATTGGAATTACTTATGTGTGAAAGTGTTCACAGGATCAGAGGCTTAAGAGAGGCTCTGAAGTTTACATTCACTATCAAGTATACAGCTTCATTATGAAACCCTGCTTTCCTGACAGAGCAACAGTTCGCCACAGAATGGAGAAAGGGATTTTTTAAAAATGTGGCTTAAGTTTGGGAAAAATTAAGTGGCACATCAGTTAGACCCTAATGATGAGTTACTGGATCTTGTAATAGTAAGAAAGGCTATCAAGTCACCTCAGAAGTTCGGGTATGAAAGCATTGGCGGGAAGGAGAAGCAAGGGGGCGAGCAGCAAAACAGTACCTGAGAGACTCGGGGTGAAATCCTAGCCCTTCTGTAGTTAATGGGAGTTTTGCCTTTTACTTTGGTGGGACCAGGATTCCATCCCCGGTTTCTGAGCGGGTTGCTTGCTTTCCTCTGAAAAGGAGACCTTAATACAGGGAGTGGCAGGCAACTGGGCTTTTCCTCCTCAAAAAGCCAGTCAGTAGGGAAAGGGCTGCTATGTGGGGAATGAGAAGATCTGATGGACCTCTTCCTCTTGGCCAAACTCTTAGAAGTTGTCCATTGTTATTTAGCTTTGTTTTCACAAATAAATCCTTCCTGCTTCAGAGTATCTGCAAATGCTAGGAAAGCATTTCTACCTCTATGCTCACGACCTATTGCACAAATGGCAATATGCATGAGACATTCCCATGGATTTCAATGGACTTTGGATCAGGCACATAACAAGGAGGGGAGAGGGAGTGGTAACTTCATGAGAAGAAGAAAATATTGGCACCTATCAGAGGCAGATTGCCAGGCAACGCTATTTGAATTGTTAGGACAGCTCCAGTGTTCTAATTTGGAAGTTGCATATTCCTGCAAGGACTGCTTTTGTGATTATTATCCTTTAAGTGCCTTGGGGGTCCTTTAAACAGGATCAAAGACAAATACAATTCCCATAATAATGCTTATGGTTGAAGCAAGGTTTTATTCTGAAATGATGAGTGTAAAATTGGCATTGCGAGCATCCATGCATTTGGCTCAATGATTCCTGACATTTATTTAGTTTATAAGGAAACTACTGCATTTCTAGTGACAAATTTGCAAATGCAACCTGGAATTTGAAAGTTTGAATTCTTCCCTCCTTATTCATCATCATAATAAATAATAGTGCATACAGGTGAAGCTGTAATATGATCATAAGGTTGCGCTTTTGTGACTACAGGGATAATTTGGCCTATAGAATCTTTATTAGTGGCAATAATGCATGAGAAGAGAAAACTCCAGCTTGATCTTCAGAACCTAAAGTGAGTTCAAAGGGTAAACAGTTGAAGGGGATAAAAAAGTCTTGTAAACCCAGAATCTGATACAAATCTGTCATGTAAAAGACAATAAACAGAATCCCAGTGTATCTTTAAGTAACTTTTCAGACAAGAGCAGTGCTCTCATTCTTACTAAGTTAGTTCTTAGTTTTACATTTTAGAAAGTTAATTTACCAGTTGCATTTAAACAGCTGAATCAATCATTTAAAAAATATCTCCCTGATCACAGAAGAAGCAAATTAACCAAGATAATTTTCTATTTAATTTTTATTCCCATTTTTCAACTGTTTAACCTTCTTAATCCTGCACCTTTCCAGCACTAACAATGGTTTGTCTAAGAGCACTAAAAATCACCCCCAGCAGCTTCATATATGCATCTGAATTGCAGAAGATTATCTCCTTCAACACTTTTTAGATTAGTGAGGACACAATTATTTTGTGCTTCACTAGTATAGATTGTGTATGTGAATTTAAATTTAATAAATTAATATCACAATGTATTCTAATAATGTATCTCCTAATTTTTCATAATAAAATGTTGCCAAATAGCTAAGTAGCTGGTGATTAGTCTAATATCTAATTTAATATTCCATCATTTTAATGTGGCAAGAGTCACATGTTAAATTTACGTGTCATTTAAGGAGCTTGTTTAGAGGATTTACAGAAACCAAATGAAGGGACAAGGAATCAATGGCTTTATGGCTGACCAGAGACTCTTCATGAGGTCACTGTTGGACAGATAAAGGGTCAATTTTTAAGAGTGATTTTTTTCTCTAACCTCTTGACCTGTGGAAAAACCCGAGTAACAGACGGTCGTGGGCTTCTTCAAAATAAGTGAAAAGTGAAAAACAGCAAACAAGGCTTCTTGTATGACCTGTCTATTAGAAGTTTCTTTCCTGTGCAGATGGCCTAAGTGAATCCTTCAAATGGGATTGTTGTTTTCTAACTAGCATCATTAAATAAAGCCCACATCATGTTGAGCACATCCTAATGGGTACGATTTGTTATCTAAAAGCTGTTCTGTTTGACCAGGAAGCAGTCCATGAGGTAATATACAGTAAATAGAGCAAGATCTTAGAGGAAAGAGATCTTACTGACAGGAATAATGTGACTCAGCTTCTAATGACTCAGGGGTTTAGGAAGTGTTTTCGAGGAGACTTCAATTTACAGTACTCTACTCTCAGTGTGGAACAACTGCATCAGCTCATCTTTTTATTCCCAGTGGCTGAAAGCCATTTTCTTATATCCTCCGAAATAAAAAACATCTTATTTTAAGAAATAAGTGAAACGCCTTGCCAAGAATGGTAAATATTCACGTACATATAAACCTTCCCTGCTCCCCAACCCCAGTTGGACTTCCTAGCTGCAGTTCCTCAAACAACCTGAGGCCCCAGAAAGTGCTGGACTGCTCCTCCAAAATAGCTGCAGGAGTCTTATCCCTCTCCTGTACTGTTGGCAAAGTAAGCAGCTGATCAAACCACCTTCCTCAGTGACAGGACCAGAATGGTATTAGCATAGGAAAAAAACTTGGGGAGTGGGAGTTTGGAGTGGGGGATTCCAATCCCGGGTGTGCCTGGGCTCCTGTAATCTTGGGGACAACATCTAGGCCAAACATTTTCAAAAGTGGCTAGTGATGTTCAGATGTCCAAATTTGGGAGTACTTAGTGCTGGATTTTCTTTCTGAGAAATGCTGAGCCCCTGCAGCTCCTGTTTACTTCATGGGGAGTTATGGGTTTCAACATCTCCAAAAATAAGTCTCCAGTTAGAACCAAAGAGAGAGAGCCAGCTGATTTGAGGACAAAGCAGTACTGGACTCTTAAGTTTAGCACAACTGGAAACACATCTCAGTATGTTTGTGCTTCAATTTCCCAGGTGTAAAGTGTGTAAACACTTAAACATGAGGGCTGTGTCTACACTGGCGTGTTCTTGCACCAAAGCGGCCGCTCTTGCGCAAAAACTTGCTGCCTGTCTACACTGGCCGTGTGTTCTTGCGCAAGTAAACTGACATGTCTACTGTATAAAATCAGGGCTTCTTGCGCAAGACCTATGATGCTCCTGCTCAGGAATAAGCCCTCTTGCGCAAGAGGCCAGTGTAGACAGGCAACATGAATTTCTTGTGCAAGAAAGCCCTATGGTTAAAATGGCCATCAGAGCTTTCTTGCGCAAGAGAGCGTCACACTGGCATGGATGCTCCTGCAAAGCACATCTCTTGCGCAAAAGCACATGCCCATGTAGACGCTCTCTTCTGGAAGAGTTTTTGCACAAGAACTCTTCCGCAAAAGAGTTCTTGCGCAAGAAGCTGCTAGTGTAGATGTAGCCGAGGTGTTGTAAGCCTCCGTTTATTAATATTTGTAATTCATATTTTAAAATAATCAAATGGAATGTGCTACAGATGTGCAAAGTATTTTCATTATGCTAGTGCAAGGACATGAAATGCGTAATTTGCAATGCTCTCTCAAGTCTAAGTAGCTGATTGCTTGGATTGTGCTTCAGTGTGGCCCAGCAGATCAATGTTAGGTTTTGTCTACAACAAGCACTACAGTGGCAGAGTTCACTTCCTGGATGTTACATGGTACTTCTTGTGTCTTTGCAGAATATTCTTAATGCCATTTGTGTGCAAATAACTGTTCTCTGGTTTAGGTTTGATTTTTCTTCACTGGATTTGTTCCACTAAAATCAGAATAGGTCCATGGACACTTAGGCTACCGCTCTGTTTTCAAGGGCAGAATGGTTCTTTCTCTTTTGTCCTTGAGAGCTGGTCTAATCTTTTCAGGAGAAAGTCTGTAAATATAATTCTTTTGCTGAATCAAACCATAGTCCATCAAAAACTAAAATTTGTTAATTTCAAGATCTCTGCTACAATGATGAAAAGGGCTGTTACTGTTTACTCATAAACATGCAGCTTCACATAACATTCAGTACTAAAGAAAAAAATCTACATGTTACTAATAAATCTGTGCCAGTACTGCACCATATTATTTGCTGGTACATTATACCTACTTCCTGTGCCCTTCATATATCTGTGTGTGTTTTAAATCATAAGCCCAACAGGGAAATGATTGTCTCTCTTCTTTGTCTGTTCCGCACCCAATACAATGGGTCACCAAACCTGATGGAAGACTTTGGGTGCTATCATAAATATTTCTGACTACTGCTGCTAAAAACATTGCCACTATGGGATTAAGTATCAGAGGGGTAGCCGTGTTAGTCTGAATCTGCAAAAGTGGCAAGGAGTCCTGTGACACCTTGTAGACTAACAGAAGTGTTGGAGCATAAGCTTTCGTGGGCAAAGACCCACTTAGTCAGATGCATGCAGTGGGTCTTTACCCATGAAAGCTTATGCTCCAACACTTCTGTTAGTCTATAAGGTGCCACAGAACTCCTCGCCGCTTTTACTATAGGATTAGATAGCCATACCTTCAGTTTTGCATCTTTTTTTATCGTAAAGCCTCAACACCCTACTTTCCTCTTTGAAGTGATGTATAGTCTGTTCAGACCTCCATAGGGTTTTGTTTTTGGCATCCACAAAATACTTTTTCAGGTTAGAGGAGAGAAACAGTCCAGCACCAACAACCTTATGTAACCCCCACACCTAGTGTAGTTCACTGTTCCATGTAGTGGCACTTAGACCACTTACAGTGAGAGCTAAGACGAAGAGAGCTCTGCAGCTTAAGCCTAAGAGCTACCTGGCTTTTAGCTCAAGCTGTAGAGGCTCCAGAGGTCCTAGGTTCAAATATGCACAGACGCGGTTATACTAGCACCAAAATATATTTTATAAATCCTACAATAATTTGAGATCTGTATTTAAAAATCTATTGTTACAAATGTATGGACAACTAGAGCTTATTGGTTCACTATACTGCAAACTGTGCACTTTAACACTTAGCAATGAGTATCAAATTCAGATTCTTCTTCTGAAAAGCATGGGCTGGTGCCACTTGAACTAAAGAAGAATCTCCATTAGCTGTAAGAGCCAAAACTGCTTTGACAAGATACTGAGCATGTCTGATTTCACCTAGTCAAAAGTAGTGGTGCATTTAGCCAGTGCGTGGCAGTATTAATATCAGGAAGGCATGGAATTCTGTACTGTTTGTAGCCAGTTTCTTCAAATTCTCTAACATTAATAAACTGAGTGGGCCATTTCTTTTAAATGCGTCAAAAATCTGCTTGTATAAGTTTTGGTATATTCTGTGATCTATTACTCTTGTCTGTATTGGAGATAAAGTAATTCTCTGTGCACCGTCACTGCTGCCAAAAAGCAGTGCAGCATAATGCAGAACCAGTACTGCTGCAAATTATATCCCATTTATTTATTTAGTTATTTCTGTAACCTGCTCATTGGGTTGTACTTGGAAGTAAAAGGGAGTCTGTAACTTTCCCTGTTTTCTAGCTAAGTTGTGCTATCTATTTGTGTCAGAGGTTAAGAGGAGAGACAGACTAAACAAATCCCTGATGAATTCTCTAATTCTTTAACATAGTGTGTTGGAGCAATACTTTGAAGGTGGCAAATAATACATTGTAGAATAAAATACACTGGCTGTATGATAGGTGAACTCAAATGGTCCTATTGCTTAGGCAAAACTGAAATGAACCTCTGACTCTGAGACTGAACTGCACTCCTCTAGAAACCTCTAGGCAGTCTGCTTATAGATATCCAGTATGTGCTCGTTTTCTCCTTCCTTTCAAACTCCCTAATGCACCCTTAGTTCCCCAAATCACTTAGGCTACATCTAGACTGCTGCTTTTTATCAGAAAAGGTATGTAAATTGCGCTCCGCAATTTGCATACCCTTTTCCGATAGTTTTTTTGGAAGAGACTTTTCCAAAATTTGGCCCAACTACTCTGAGATGTCTTGCCAATAGTGCTTAAAGTAGAGGCAGAAGGTTGTGAGGAGTTGCAGACCTTGTTAAAAAAAAATAAGTAAAAGTTGAACCAGGTCTCTGAGGGAATCACTTTAACCAATGTTTTATCAAAGCTTATGTCAGATTCTTGCATCTTTTTCCGACTACTTTAAGCTCTGACTATAGGTATAGAAATCTGTCTGAATCATCTCAGGCTGCTGCATCTGTCAGCTTTCCCAGAACTCTACTGATTCCTCCCCTGTGTTGTAACCAAGAGGGAATGACTGACTAATGCCCAAGGAAGAGAGCATTACTTACTCTCCTCAGATGCTTCAGTGGACAAAGGCATAACTTAGGGTACATCTATACAACAGAGGAAGATCAAAGCTGCTGCTGTCGATCTTGCAGGGTTTGAATTAACGGGTCTAGTTAAGACAGCTAATTCAAAGTGAGAGGGGCATGCTGGTCGATGCCGGTAACCCTGGTTCCATGAGGAGTGAAGGAAGAGTGTTTGGCACGGTCTGCACTGCAGGAAGTTGAAGGAAGAGCATTCGTCCTTTGACTTCCTGCAGTGTAGACAGTGCCAAAAGCCGAGTTAAGCTACTTCGACTTCAGCTACGCAATTGACTAGCTGAAGTTGCGTAGCTTAATTCGACTTTGTCCTGTAGTGTAGATGTACCCTTAGACTTTAGGTATCTCCTCGATAAAAGCCCCAAAACATTGAGAAATGCAAATTACATAGCGGTACGTGGCTCGGCAGAAAATTGTTCATCTTTGATCTTCAAAAGTGAGGTTTGTTTAGCAAAGAGCAGAGATTGGATCCCTTTCTGATCTGTGGACCTGCAAACTGGCATGTATGGATCACCAGTGTCAGAGATTGGATCCCATGGGAATGGAAAGGAGGGATTGTGATATGTTTGGGGAATAGCAATGAAAGAAGAGCCAAGGTGATAGGGTCAGGATGGGGTAAAAGAAAGTCTGATATCAAATCTTGGGAACTGGAAGTAGAAATAGCAGAGAGTGGAATTAAGGTACTGAGGAGACTTATCCAATGGGGTTGGGTTCAGTATAGGGGTCGGGCAAAGCATCAAGCCAATTCTCTTTCTTGGGCCAGTTTGCGTTTCCTAATTAGAAGCTGGGCTAAGTTATCTTTTCACTGCAGCAATTAACACTTGTGGTTAGTGCCAGACAATTTTGTAATGATTCAGGAAGATCATCCAACTTTGAAGAAGGCTGGAGTGTTCCAGTATCTCTTTGTTATAGATGAAAGTTCATGTTTCAGTAAGGAACAAATTGCTCTAAAACACCATTAGACTAGTACTATGCACAGTACATATTGTGCAGTTTTTTAATGGTCTAGTAATAAATAAAGCATGAAGCTTATCCCATCCATATGATTTATATACTGTGTATATGTGTGTGTATATATATAATATTCATATACTATACATATAGATATGCATGTGTGAGCATGCAGGGGAATATTACCATAGCAAATGAGGAAAAGAGGATACTGTACTTGAATTCTGTGAATATGGATCTTTGTTCTAATAAGCGGTTTGTGTTAGTGAAACTATCATATTGAGCAACCTGGATAGAAGCCCATGGCCTGCTCTAAGCTACTACAGAGAGTTGGAGGCTGTAAGAATGATCTATACTATACCCACAGACATCTTAGGATTATTACAAAAGTCTGCCTGAGCACAGATTCTACACTGGAATTTTTGGTGCTTTAGTATCTGGGTAGCATAGGGTGACATGGCCACACTGAGCAGAATTCTGCTATCCTGCAGTCTTGTGTAAGTGGCTGTTGGAGTACTGCAATGAAAGAGGAGGTGACGGAGCTAAGGAAGCAATAGTACATCACCTTGTCAAGCTAATGTCTACTTAATTTATAATGCATTTGAAGTCCCATATTGCCCTCCTCCTTTCAATAGAAAGATGATATGTTTTAGGTGGCAACATTTTAGAGGCTGATATCAGCAGTGTTGCATCAATTTCTCACTAGTACGCTGTTCTAGCAAGGAGTCATTTATAGCAGATGTGCTTTTGGTGCATTAGCTTTGGCTGTAAAGTGTAGAGAGGAAATATTTCACCCCAAATGATGCTCATGTTAGCTAAAGAGAGTACCAGATACAGATGGGAAGGAGAGTTGCAGTGGTTTAAATATATGATGTGATTGTTATAATGACTTCGTTAAACCAGTATTTAAACCAGGCTGTGTGGACACCCATTTCTATTAAAACCAGGCTTGTTGCAGTTTAGCTTAAATTGATTAGGAATTGCCTTAAGCTAAACCTTTTAAGATATTCTTAATGTGAAATAAGAGTGCTTATACAGGGTTGGCAGTGATTTAATTAAATCTTTCTAAAATTACATAGGTTTATTCCAATACAATTTTCCTGTGTAGATAAGGCTTCCTGTGTACACAAGGCTGATGTGAAAGCCCATAGAAGTCTGTGGACATAACTGAGGACAGAATTTGGCCCGTGACACTGTATCTAAAAACAGAGCGAGAAAATGTTTTTGAAAGTGCTGTGTGTTGAGAAAGCAGGGGTTTAATAGACACTAATCTGCAACTGTAAATGGTGCTGCTGGCAACTATTAATATATGAAGTTTAATTATATAAAGTGACATACTGATGTTCTAGATGTTTAACAAAAGTAAATTCAGAATTCAGGGATGGGACATGACAAAAGTGCAAACCCATCGGACTCATGGAAAAGTTCTAGGAGCCTCAATGAAAGGAGCATCCTGTTGAATAAAAAATCAAAAGACCTTACAAATCAGATGAAGCCAACCTATCAAGATCTTAAAACCAGCTCCTGATTTGAGTAGAGCCAATGAAGGAGATTAGGTTGCTGTGGGTACTATTTAGATTCCTAAATAGCTAGATTGTGTCCGAAAAGCCAAGAGTGGACGGTGATAACAGCAGGACTGGAATACAAAAAATTGCAGTAGTTTTGTCTGATACAAAATATGGAATTAAGTTTTAGTAATTGGACTAGAAACAGTATAGATCTTAGTCTGGCTAGATTCCAAAGGCAGTAGAAAGACATTTTAATTACATGATTGATGTGGACTTCAAAAGAAACACTGAATCCACAATGACCCCAAGGTCACAAGCATTATTTGAGGGATAAAAAGAACTATCACAAATTAAAACTGCCATAGTTGACACCTGAGACCTCTGCATCAGTGAACTAATCAATAGCAACTCAGTTTTGTTAAGTTTAACAAAATTTGAAACTACCCATGATTGAGTATCACAGAGGCAATTATACAAAACATCTAACTTCTTTGTAAGGTGTGCAGGGACTGAGAGGATATCCAAGTATTGTCTGCATACAAATGACACTGTAAACCATGACACTGAATAATGGTAACTAGTGGAAGCGTATAAATAAAAATCAAAACTGAACCCAATGAAGGAACTGCAGATGTGCAGGAGCCATTATGCAGAATGAACCCCCAGTGGGTAAGTGGACTTCATCAATACGTATAAAACAGTAATAGACAAACCAGTGAAAACTCCCAAATGAAATTAAGGAAAGGTCTGCTAAATATTCACCAGATTGTAGATTCAAAAACTCTCACAAAGTAATGTGCTGTGAGGACCTGATTCTGAAACCTTTATTTATCTTAAGTACTACTTTAACAGGCAGGTAGTCCCACTTAAATCAATGGTGTAAGGTATTATTTGACATGTGTCAAGGCTTTGGTTAATAAACATAGGTGTTATTGTTGATTTGGAACAATGTGATAGTATCACAGGACGACCATAACCAATTAGAATTAATTGTCCAGTATAATTAAAGGTAAGGCACAATGAAATTCAGAAAGTTGCACTACAAGTACTTCCAACCTCTCATCTACCTTTAGGAATTAAATAAAGCTTTCTTCTATGACACAGTCTTAAAATTTAGTTAGGTCCCTTGTTAAAAGAATAAGAATAATTATGAGTATCTTCAAGCCAGATGGAAGCTCACCTTGAAAGGCAAAGAACAGAAAAGAAGGAGTAATAAGACAGACAGACCTCCAGAAGTGGGAGAACTTCCAACCAAATCTTAGAGACAGCCAAAAAATCTAGGCCATTTCCAAAAACTAACTTGAGAATTAATAGTGATTTATTACTGAGAGAGCTGACATTAATTAAAGCAAATTTAGCAGTATCCTTATCACTTTGAGTTGATATTATTACAGCTAGCTGGAAACAGAATACAAATTACTTAGGGAAAGACCTTTTGCTCACCAAGTTTTTCTAGCATATTTATGTCTCCTGACCATTTCAATACAGGACTTCAGTAAAATATGAATTGCCACATGAAACCAGAGTGAGATGAAACATTGCCAAATTCCAAAGGCCCTGCAGAGAAGAATGGTAGCATAATGATCAAGAAAGTTCCAGTGACCACATGGTGTCAAATAGCACCAGCACATAAAAGTAAAAATAGGGAATTTGTAATATCAGACAGTTAAAATGAAAAATGTAAACAGAATACCCCAATATTAAAGCTTGGTTCATCTTTCCAGTGACCTAAGTTAAGTTCCTAATTAATGGATCCTTACGCCCTAGATAACAGCACAATGCAAAAAAGAAAACCGCCACTGAAACTGTAGTTTGCCTCTCCCAATAAGTCTTGGGCAAAATAAACAAACAAACAAACAAATCAAAACCACAGAATCTTGCTTTGACAATCCTGCTTCATTTCAAGACGTGACCCTGCTATTCAGTTCATTGACCAGGTACTTTTTATGCTTACATAGTTAAAGTTGATAGTATTACAGCTGCATAATGTTATTTTAGACACAGCCCAGACTTCTACATTTGTGTCATTATTCATTACTGATGCAGGGTCCAGGGATGGATCCAAGCTCTAAAAACCAGAGCCTGATTTGAAGAGAGGTTCAGTTGCTGTACAGTTTTTATTCAAATTTTCAGTCCTTCCAGGCAGAATATTTGTAGGGTTAGAGGGCGTTGCACCAGTAAAATGCCAGGAGCCTGAATCTGAGGCTTCCTTTTTTCAGTTTGAAACTATGCAAGCTAATTCAGGAGCAGCACAGGGGGATTTTAGAGGAAGTGGCATTCAGGCCCTTTTTAAGAAGGGAGCTGGGCACTTATAGCCTCTTGTGTACATGCTGTGATGCACCCTCCCCCTGTTCTTTGTGAAAATTAGTTTAGGAATATGAATATGCATAACTTAAAGATGCTTTAAACAAAATACCTCATGTAACCTATCAGTGTTATAGTTACAATATGCTGAATCTGCATATCCTATTTTTGTGCATGTATCATTCTTATATGTGAAGTTAGAAATAGGGAGTGTGAATCTGTTTATAGTTAAAATGTGCTAATGCCCTGGAAGTCTAATGGCTTGGTGATCAATTCAACGACTTGTAAACAGCCTTGTCTGTCCTGTAAGTCTGAACGTGGTTGGTCTCAGGGAGACATGTAACCATATCACCTGGTACTGGAATCCATTTTGAACCTGGTGTTTTCTCATGGGAGGGGAAATGCCAAACAAAAGATTCCTGCCCTAGGGGGAAAGTCTATTTAAGCAATAGGAAACTATCAGCCTTTTGTCTTCAACTGGCTTTGGAAACTGCCTAGTACATCCTAACTGGATACAAAGAAGGGCTAGGAGACCCAAGTCAGAGAAAAAACCCACCTCTGACTCTAAGTTTATGTCTGAAATAACAACATATGTTTAGGATAAGAATTTGCATGTAACAAGTTTCTTGATGAGCTAGAATTAGCTATGCATTTTCTATTCATTTTAATTTAGTAACTTACTTTGATCTGTCTGTTTTCACTTGCAACCACTTAAATCCTATTCTTTTGCACTTAATAAAAACATGTTTGTTTTCTATCAGGCCCAGTGTAAATAAATGTTACCTGCGGGGAGCAACCACTGTACATATCTCTCTTTCATTGATAAAAAGAGCTAACCTATGAGTTTTCACTATGTAAAATTTTTACCCAAGGTAAGATTGATTTATTTGGAAGGGGGTTTGGTCCCATTTGGAGGTTGATTTCCTGGGTGTTGAGCCCTTAGAACTGTGTCCTCCTAGAGCTGAAGTGGTTCTGCGTCTGCATTGCTCTTCAGTGGGGTGATAACTCCTGCTCTGTGCCTTGTCTGGGTGAGACCAGGTGGTCTGGCCCAGCATGAAAGGGTAGTGGGGATCCCCAGAGAGCAAGAAGGCAGGCATCAGTGGCATGATCAGTACACTGGGGAACAATACCAAGGGGACTTCTGTGACTGCATACCTTCACACATGCTGTATGTGTATAAATGGGAAGTCAATGGTGTTTGAACTGATCTCCTAGGAAAGGGTGTTTCTTTATCTGTAACCTGGATCATCTCTGGACTCAGTATGGGGTAACTGGATGAAACCAAATTGCCTGTGATATACAGGTCACACTACACAATCAAATAATTCCTTCTAGCCTTAAATTCTAAGAATTATTCTATAACTCTGTAGTAGCACTTAAGCAATTTTCTTTCTTTAAAACTAAGAAGTACATGTGGTAGTCACTTGAGACAGGTAATATAAAAGGTAGGCTTTGACACAGGTTAACTGCATTTTTGGCTGAAACATACACTTTATATTCTTGCCTTTAGGCTCCTTGATATTTGCCTTTGCGTCGCCATCTTCTTATCCAAATGTGCCTCTCTTCATGTTGCTAATATTAATGAATGGCTGTTTGGATGGAGAGGAAGGCAGAGGAAAATGTTGCAAAATAAGGTAAACAGTACAGCTGGGAAACATCACCTAGTAAACAGAAGCTCTACTCCATTTGAGATTTTTGCTTTTTTCAAGGTACCAATAGAGCTTTAACTATTTTTTATTTTTAATGGTACTTTATTTTGTGCAGTCTTCAATGGCTTTTTGTATCAGACATGAAAGGCTATAGCAAATAAAACAAAGAATTGGGTTGTCAACTTTGCTGTAGAGATTCTGTGATGGGCATCTAAAAGGAGCAGCAGAGAACTCTCAGCTCATGAGCAAGGAAGACAATAGTGATTTAATCTGCCAGTCGAGGAGCTGTCCTTGAGCTGGAGAGCCCCCCAGAATAATTTAATCAGCCTTGTCTGGGCTTATGTAAATGATAGCAGCAACATGGTTTGCAGCCCTGCCCAAAATCTTAGCCGGGCTCTATGTTGCAGTCCTCACTCTCCATGTACCTTCAACTCCAAAAAGGTCTCCCCCTCCCAAGGTAGGTAAGTGGAGTTCTGTACAGACAATGTGTACATATTTTTCAGGCAAAACCTTTTAAAAGGGACATCCTGTGCCCACTCTCTGTGGATTTTAGATGTGTCACTTCTACTAAAAATAGAGGTTTTTCCCTGTCATTCTGGCTAAAATATACCTCTTACTCCTAATGGTGTTCTGTGCCCATTTGAGTACAGTTGGCTGCATTTCAGTGCTGTACTAAGTATCATTATTTTGTTTTAAAAGATTTTGTGTGCACGTATCAGCCTGATGTTTAGATCCATGACAGCATTACCCACAGCTACTGAAGAACCTAAATAAGCACAAAGGAAAATTTGCTGTAGTAGCTAAAACAAATTGCTGTGATCTACATTTCTTATGTTCATACAGTTTTGTTAGGGTGATGGTCTCTTAAGCCAGACTTGTTGGCTAAATACTTGACAGGCATCAGGTATTTTATAGGCATGGCAAAAGTGCTTCCATGGAAATGGATCAACACGCTGAATAAAAAATAACTGAAGACCCTGAGGAAATCCCTGTGGGGCTTCAACTTCACAGCTTGCAAGCCTTTATATAATAGCCTTCCATTTACTTTTAAAACCCTCTTAGGACTATGAACTCATAGTAGTTAAAAAAGGATGTCCTATGTAGATAGTTTAGAAACATTATCCACGGCAAGTCAATCTGAAAAGTAAATGAAACAGTGAAGATATATTTTCAAAAACCAGGATACCTTTGAGGTGACATTTTTGGGGTCATGCAAGACTACTTAAAAAAAGTTGTGCGGGTGTTGCTGCTGCCAACTTGTGACTAAAAAGCAACACGTGTCTATTTCTCAGAGTGAAGGATTTAAGCCACTTTTGCATTCCCTTAATTCTGGGATTATGCTGGGGCCTGCCCAGCTCCTGTGGTAAATTGGAGCCACCTCAGTTCATGGACTTTCATAGCCCCTTTGAAGCACAAGGAAGCAGAGAACAATCACAGTGAAGCAAACTTCACTTCTGTTTTTTGGCCCTATACAGCCAGAGCTGGGCATGGAACCCATATGTTCTTCCCCACCAAGGAGGCTTTTTGTGCAGGAGTTATTCTCAGGGGAAGTTTTTACCTATGTAGGGCTGCTTTATGACAACAGAGTGGTGTGAAAAGGCTGTATCCTAATTAAGAATCAGAACTAAAGTGTGCACTGCAGAATATTAAGAAATATCAAAGTATAAAGAACTAAAACATCTGGAAATAACTTTGTGCAAGGAGCCATTAATATCTGAGAGTGGCTTGAGTGTGGCTATATTTCAGATATAGGCAACAAATATTTTTACCACCTGGATCAAAATATCATCAAATGATAAGAAGAAATAAAAAATGCCACTAAGATTTTTAGTCAGCCTGAGGGAAAGAAGAGTTGTTTCATTATGAGAGATGACAGACAAGAGGGTGGGGGGATTAGAGAGAAGCTGAGATTTCATTTCATTTGGGAAAGTCTGACTCCTTAGTGTCCTATAATCACTATTAAACTTGACTAAGCTTCAAGACTTACATGCTTGAGTTTTCATCAGGCACTGAGACAGCAGAAAACAAACAGTATCACTCAAACTCTACCATTTTTTTAACCAAAATTTCAAAACTGGTGAACAAAAGGGATTCCGACCTAATGAATCTGGACATCAAAAACTGTGTTGCCTACAATGTCTCTGACATTTTAACAAAATAATTCATATTGGTTTGGATGGGATTTTGACTGTGTGAGAGCCACAATAAGCTTCATTCCATCAACCCACTGGCTGCTAATAAGTCAACTCGATCCTCCCCTGCCATTACAGACTCTAATGAGCAGAAAGCAGGGGCAAAGCACCTCAGTGGAGGAACCTACACAGGCAGTTTGCCCAAGAAGCTGTGCACAGACAGCTCCACTGACAGCAAAAGAGGTCAATGGCCTTGAATATCAATTCTTCCTGGCTTGCTAGCAGACCAATGTGGAGGAAAATCATGTGAAGAAAACCAGATTTGGGTGGCAAAAAGAATGAGACTTTAAATAACAGAAATAGAGTAGGGGGCAAAGGAAAGAAAGTAAAATTTGTAAAATGGGAATAATTCACAGGTGTGTTATGAGGATAAGTTCATTAGGCTTGCATGACATTTGGGTATCGTCAATGTGAGCTCATAGAGAAGTCTATAAAGTGATAGGGAGAAAATAGGAGAGGGGAAATGACTGAGCAAGGGGTAAAGTGGAATGAGGATGGGGAAGCTCTAGGAAGGAAAGAGTAGAAAATAGTATACAAGTTAGAAATGGCATGGTGATAAAACTGTATCAGAAGGAAAGAGACGATTGAATAGAGACCTGAAACTGCAAGGTAGAAGGAGGACAAAGAAGGGATTAACAATAGGGGAAAATCCAGAGGAGACAAAAACAACTTTGAACTCGTTAAACTATGTTTATTTTTAGTTTATCTGGATTCCAACATTTATTTTCTATAGGAGAATGGACCCTTGCATTGCAATGCAAGGTCACCTTGTACTGATTTTTGTGCCAAAAGGAAAAGAGCCAGCAGCATCACCATCAAGCAATGTCATGATGTGAAGCCATAAACACTGTGTGATGGCATAAGATATCATACCACAGTGTGCGGTCTCCTACAACTAACCTTGCTGCCCCTCCTCCAAATATCAAAGCCATTCCAGACCAAGAGTGCATGGGCTAACAGGTCCAGGATGTGACAAATCCACTTTTGGGGGACTGACAAATAGTGCATATGAGCAGCATCTTTTTTTCTGCTGGATAATTGATCTGGATCTCAATAACAATGTCATGATCTCATGTGACTTCAATGTTGCAACCATATTAAAAATAAA
Organism: Rafetus swinhoei; assembly: GCA_019425775.1. Classification (NCBI taxonomy): domain Eukaryota; kingdom Metazoa; phylum Chordata; order Testudines; family Trionychidae; genus Rafetus; species Rafetus swinhoei. The sequence goes on along the minus strand of CM033437.1, from coordinate 177,818,746 downwards.
CAGTGTGCACTGGGGACCAGGGGCAGTGAACAAAAGTAAGAGTGCTTTAATTTGCATCTGCATTGAAAGGGGTGTTTCAGGACAGTTGAAAGTTTTGAGGAAAAATGCTCTGTTACCCTCTCTTCAGCACTTGCACAAATGGGTTAATTAGTAAGAAGTCACACTAATGCAGAGCACAGGATATTCTTCCAGCATATGTTTATATATGAAAAAATAATAAAATATTCAACCTGTAGGAATGGAAGATACAGAGTTCATAATTACTCCAATGAGAATTACTGAATGGTTGTTTTGCAGAAAATACCGCTTCCTAAATCTAAAATTACAAAAGTAACTTGATTTAAAATGTGAATCCTGACAAATACCTTCTTATCTTTTTTATTTCTCCAGATTCATAGAAAAAATCTGAACGAAACAATGGGAACTCAGTTACTTGTACGAAAACATGCAACTTCGTAATTTTTGTACTTACCAAAATTAAATACTATAGACATATCAAATTTCTCAAGATACCTGAAAGGAAAGTGCCCATCTTAAAGAGTAACTGCCATCATAATGTTTCTTCTACATTCAGCACAGGATGTGTCATGTAGAGATTGCCAAAGAAGCATCAGACATTTTGGTTTACATTTATTTTTAACCAAACACAATTTCAGAAATTTGCTTAATGTCATGATTCCCCTTTGGGCAGGGGGCTGGACTTGATAACCTCTTGAGGTCTCTTCCAGCCCTATGATTCTATAATTCCATTTAGGGGTTTAAGACACTGACTGGTGGATTTTAAATTTTGGTCTTTGGTTACTCTTTGACTATAAGGGTGCATGAAAAGTCCATGAAAATCACAGAAAATGAAATCCACAATTATAGACAGTAGAAAGATTCAGAAAACTTTCAAACAGTGATGCTGGCTGATAGCAAATGCAAATTATTTCTATCATGGACATTCTGTGGTTTGTAGCAATGAGCAAGAAGTTAGACAAATGTTTTTGTTTATATGGTCAATAAGGTCTCAAGTTTCCCTTCCTTTAAAAGTATTGAGTGGGGATGGTGTTCCCTCTAATTTTTCTGACCCCTGAGCAGAATGAATTTTATTATGTGGAGGTGATGAGCTCCACAATAAAATTCATGTTGCAAAGGTGGGGCCAAGAGGTTCATTCTGAGTGTGGAAAGGGGCTCAGGCCTGGAGGAGAGGGTTAGGTTGCAAGGGCTCTGGCTGACGGGCTCTCAGGCAGAGCTGTGACAGAGGGTGGGATGCTCCGGGGTCAGGTCAGGATATGGTCCTCTAAAGCCAGGCTGTTTGGGCCACAGCATGGGGGAGTACAGAGCCCCGGGGATCACCTATATAAAAAATTCCACAGTGATACCCACTGTCATGGAGCAGTTGCAAGGGTTAAACCCAGCCCTGGAAGAGGACTGACATTGTGGAGCCTGAAGCTGCGGAGGTAGCAGCCAATTAGGGCCAAGCTGGGGCTGTATAAATAAGGGCTCCTGGAATGCAGGACAGCAGATACTTGCTCCAGTTGGCTGCCAGGGAAGCTACAGTCTTTGGGTGATGGAATAGTGCTGGGAAAGGGCAGTCAGGACTGGGGAGCTTTGGTTTGACTCCACTCCCAGGCTGCAGGCCTGAGACAAGTGCTAGAGCTACAGGGAGGCAGCCAGGGCAGCAGAAGGCAGCTGGCACACCCCCTTGCCAATGATGAGTGGCCTTTTCAGACTGCAGTTTGTCCCTTAGGCAGAGGCTAGATGATGACTGGCCACTGAGGCAAGGTGGTTACAGGGGGCTGGAGTTCCCTAGAAGGGAGGACCCCAGAGTGCAGGGACATTGCTGTAGGGTAATCCTGGGTGGAAAGGGTACTGTGGGGAGACCCGGGTCCTGAACCAGTGCAGGAGACAGGTAACTGAGGGTAAGACACTGGCCAGCAGAAGGCGCTCCAAGGCTGAAGAGCTGATTCCCTGAGAGACCAGGAGGAGGCGCTCTGGTGGTGAGTCATGACCCTGTTACACCCACATACATTGTATATTCTTCTATTCAGTCTTGAGGAGAAGCAGACAAAGGTTGGGCCTGTGACACCTAGCAGAGAGTCAAGGATTTGCACATGAGTGCCCTAACACACTAGATCCTGAGCAGATGTATAATATTCTCTATCTGTACTTCTTTCATCTTGGCCTAAACTGTATGCCCAAGCCATTAGCCATGTTGCCATCAACTTATCTGCTAACTCTAGCATTCTATGATCTGGCACGGAGACATCAGAGAGTTTGTGTTACTGCTGCTTCAATTAGCATTAACTTGCAGAGCATTTTAGTCTGTAAGGTACATGGCTCTTGTAAGAGAGTATATCATTTGCTGCAGCCCCTCCCTACAACAACTCCTATCGGTGCATGATCAATCTGTCTGTGTGAATCTTTTGCAGGAAGCCATCAAGTTGGCTATATAATGGAGGGAGGAAGGGGGATCATGTTACATAGCCACTTTTCTATTCAGTGCAGTCTGTGTATGTTTCCTAGACACACACACAAACATTCTCTCAGTCTCTCACATTCCCCTGCTTTGTGGGTTACTGAAAGAGGGAAAGATGTTTTAGGAGTATTACTGAATGCTGTATAATACCCTGTTTGGAGACAAAGAGTTGAATGTGGTAGAATAACTGGCCAGATCATCTCTGGAGGAGATTACTGCCTGCATATTAATTATCTCAAAAACCAGAGGTTGGTAATGCTTCTCTTACAACTTTTTTTTAATGGTCTCTCAAAATACCTCCTCTCTCAACTTCAGGAAATGTGTCTTGTGTCCTCCATCACCTTCACTAGCTTAACTATGGTTTTTTTTGGAATACCACTCAAGATAGCTCTCCTGATTTTACAGACTCCATTGACTTTTTCCAGTCTAACAGTGACCAGATTTCCATCTCATGTTGTGTTTTTGGACTTCTCTCTCCTCTGACTCTCCCAAGTTGGCAGTCATTCTCTCACTTGTTCCAAATATTTCTCTGGAATCTTGCCCCTCCCCTGCAAAACCTGAGTCCTTTTAGATCTCAAGTAGTGCACTGGGCCCAATTCATTGTCATCCTGAACCTTTGGAGTGATCTGCACCATTGTAAAAGAGGTACAAAATGCTTACAAATCAGAATGGCAGTTTTTTACAGTCCCTTTGCACCAGTGTAAGTGACTCTACCACGTACAGGACACTGACTTTAGCTGTGTCTTTACCTGGGTTTTGTAGTAGTGTATGTGAAGGATCCAACACTCCAGTCATCTGAAGAAGTGGGCTGTGCCCACGAAAGCTCATGATACCATCTACATATTTTGTTAGTCTTTAAAGTGCTTCCAGACTATTTGTTGTTCTTTAAGTTTTTCCTATAAATAAATTGTCATTGTATTTTTCTTGTTCAGCTCACTTTCTTTTTCTTTTTTAATTTGCCTGCTTATGAGGTGAGAGGGGGCATTCAGATCCATCCCGTATTTTTATATTCACCTTTTGGAAATGGGAAAATCTAGTATTAGAGCTATAAAACAGTTAACATTGCAGGGTCTAATGAACTAACGAAATTAAAAAGTTTCCATATGAACTGATATGTCAGACATAGACTGATTTGTTAAAAGTGTTCACCCACAGATGCTGGATTTCTGTCTTATTTCAATAATCAGCTAGTGCCCCCCCTTTTTGTTCTGTGACTACAGAGGTGTTATTCGGCCACTTCAGCTTGAATGGTTCCTTAGGAATGGATAAATGCAAACACTCTGAGTGCCTTTCCCAGATCTGAAGAAGAGCTTTAAAGTTGGTCTTTCTCACCAGCAGAAGTTGGTCCAATAAAAAATATTACCTCACTTGCCTTGCTTCTGTAATAGCTTGGAACTGACATGGCTACAACAACAGTGCATTCATCCCATATCCACTTCTTTTCTAGGCCGATAAAGGTTGGACCTCCCTGGTCTGGCACCCGTGGGACCTGACTAGTCCCAAAGAAGGGAATTTGCCAGACCAGAGGAGGTCAATTCTGGCCCCTCTGCTGACAAACTCTGGGCTCCCTTACCACTGGGCCCCCAGCTGTGCAGCCAGCCCCAGGGTTTCAGAGGGCTCCACAGGACTCTCCCCGCCCTCAGACCACTGGGCTCCTGGTTTCATAGGCAGCCTCAGCCTTTCAGCTCCTGGATCTGCCCCCTGATGCCATCCTTCTGGAGCTCTCTGTTCTAGTGGCTCTCTGGTCCAGCAACATCTGTGGTCCATTGCCAGACCAGAGAGGTTCCACCCATAACGGAGGAAAAGTAAAAGTCAAAGAAGATGAATGGTATGTGACAATGAGAAAATTGTAGGCAACTGATAATCAATTCCCTGAGACACACTTGGAGTTTACAAGTCATAAGATGTAATGGTTTCTCTATGCAATTACTTCTGACTTCACATTTATCTTTCAGTAAATATATGCAACCCTTAAATGGTAAAATTAAGGCTTACTTTAGATGAGTGACACATCTCGCTTTGAAAATCTTTTTGTCTATTGGCCTAAAATCTTGCAATCTTAGGAAGCCACAGTATTTGGGGTTTTTTGCTATAGTAATCTCATTTCTTGAAACAATCATAATTTGGCGACTGTAAGTTTTATATAATTAGTAATTTATTACCTCTAATTTTCTCAAAGCACTTCTCTCAGGCTGAAACTGCAAATGATATTATGCCAAAACACAACCTCTGCTGCAGTATATGTAAAATGACTGAAATTATACATATTTAAGCTATCTATTTTTCTAGCAAGTCTTTAAGAAAGGTTTACTTGTTAGTAAAGTACTGACATAAATTAGAACATAGCAGATTTAATCATTTGAGGTTATTTTATTATCCATTAGATAATCATTATACTATATTTCATCAATTGAAATGCAAGTGGCTTTTTTTAAAAAATAGCTGCAGTCCATATCAGATATGTATCTGAAATGACTGCATTTGCAGGTTTAGTAAAGAAAACTTCATAAATAATATCTCTTAAAAGCTTACTTTTATCTTCCTATCACAGCAACTCTTTGCAAGTTACATTAGGCTGTACATATACCCAAACTTGAATACATGGAAGCTCTTTAAACCATATCACAGAGCAAATGTGATTCCAATTGTTCACCTAAAAAGCAATTTACTCTTTCCCTTCATTTTGTTCTAAGTGTCATAAAATTGCACCCTTTTTTAAAGGCAAAAGTTAAAACCATACTATCGGGGTTAACATTTTGGCAGTCTTCAGAATACACCCACTTAGCATTGTGCTTGTGGAATAAAGGAAATTGGTAAGCAGTAAGCTACTAGCTCACAGTCCTGAAAAAGAACACTAACAAGCTGTATTTGTCAGCACCATTGTCATATTGTCCAAAGAGCTGTACTTGATTTGTACATCAAAGTGTCCTGGAGCTTCTCTGAGGTGTGAAGTCTACTCTGAGGTCTGCAGTAATAATGCCGACTATCTTGGTATTAGCTCTTTGTATTCTCTGGGCTAATTCGCCGCAGCCCTGCCCCAACTGTAATCCTGTTCCATTTCAATAACATTAGGCTATATCTATATTACATAATTATGTCGATCTAATTTATATTGACATGCAGCCTCCACAATTATTAAATCACTTGTGTGTGTGCATACTTTGCTCCTTGTATCAGTCGTGCATGTCCTTACTAGGAACACTTGTATAAATTGTATTGTCAGTGTGGTCCATTATGGGATGGCTTCTTAAAGCCAGTAACAATTGGCATAAGCAATGCAGTTGACCTAATTATCTTGACCATGATTCAACACTACTCAAGGAGATGGTCTTACTAAATCAGCGTAGAGAGGCACTTATGTCAGTGGGAGCCAAATTTAAGTGAAGACACTTCCACAGTTAAGTCAAGGCAAGGTATCTTATGTCAACCCAACCCTATAATGAAGACCAGGCCTTAGACTGGCCTAAGAGGAGTCAATGTAGTGATGAATCAGGCTCTGTTTCCTATATCTAGCAATGTACAGCAGTTAATTTGCTAGAGATTTTAAGAGACTTTGATTATTCCTTATGCTGTGTGGTTCTGAGGTGAACAGGAAAGGAGTCATTGGATGGCATGATCTCCGTACAACTATTTTAATACCACCTAAAAGACCAGTGAAAATTCACGCTACTAGAAGAATTCTTTAATTTCTACTCAGTGATGTCTCTCTCTCCTCAGAGCAGAAAAGGATTAGAATGAAAACACGGTGTTGAGAATCATTTGGAAACAGATGTCCAAGGCATAAAATTGGGAATAACTTGAATGGAAAAATGTCAGGGAAATTTGCTTTTCTTATGGATCCTTGGGTTCCATGGAGTTAAGAGGTATTCCTTTGATCCTCCCCACTTATATGATGTACAGCATTTCCTGACTTGTTTTTAATACCTCCTTTTCAGTAAAATACATACAGTACTATCATTTGGCTCAATGCTTTTTTTTCTGGAAGAAAAGTTCCTTGTATATTATACTAATGATAAAAGAGAGTTCTGGAGCTGCTGATGTTATGTGTTGATTAAAACTTAAAACTTAACTTGACTTGCCCTCACCCAATTAATTTGTTGCAGTGAGTTCTAACATGGACCTTTCTGTGGAAAGGTGGTCTTGTGGTTAAGGCACTGGATTAAGAGGTAGGACAGCTTGTGGTCTATTCTTATGTGCTATGGATTTCCTCTGTGGAAGTGAGAAAGGGGTAAACAGCGAGGGAATGTCTACAAGCTGCCATTGTCAATCTTCCAGGGTTCGAATTAGTGTGTCTAGTGAAGACATACTAATTCAAACTGAGAGGGGCACTCTAGTTGATGCCAGTAATCCTACTTCCACAAGGTCTCTCCCTTCTATTCCTGCAATATGGACAGCGCCAAAAGTTGGGTTAAGGTACTTCAATTTCAGCTACGCAATTAACGTAGCTAAAGTTGCGTATCTTAATTCAATCTTCTCCCGTAGTGTAGATATGCCAAGAGATAGCAAAATTTGCAGGTGATACTAAACTACTCAAGATAGTTAAGATCAAAACAGACTGTGAAGAGCTTCAAAAAGATCTCACAAAACTAAGTGATTGGGCAACAAAATGGCAAATGAAATTTAATGTTGATAAATGTAACATTATGCACATTGGAAAAAATAATCCAAACTATACATACAAAATGATGGGAACTAATTTAGCTACAACTACTCAAGAGAAGGATCTTGGAGTCATTGTGGATAGTTCTCTGAAAACATCTATTCAATATGCAGCAGCAGTCAAAAAAGCAAACAGAATGTTAGGAATCATTAAAAAAGTGATAGCGAATAAGACAGAGAATATCTTATTGCCTTTATATAAATCCATGGTACACCCCACATAGAATCATAGACTCCTAGGGCTGAAAGAGGCCTCAGGAGATCATCGAGTCTAGACCCCTGTCCAAAACAGGACCATTCCCAACTAAATCATCCCAGCCAGGGCTTTGTAAAGCCGAGACTTAAAAACCTCTAGGGATGGAGATTCCACCACCTCCTAGTTAACCCATTCCAGTACTTTACCACCCTCCTAGTGAAATAGTTTTTCCTAATATCCAACCTAGACCTCCTCCACTGTAACTTGAGACTATTGCTCCTTGTTCTGCCATCCATGTCACTACTGACAACAGCTTCTCTCCATCCTCTTTGGAACCTCCCTTAAGGTAGCTGAAGGCTGCTATTAAATCCCCCTCCTCCCCCCCACACACTCTTCTCTTCTGCAGACTAAATAAACCCAAATCCCTCAGCCTCTCCTCATAGAACATGTCTCCAGACCCCTAATTATTTTGGTTGCCCTCTGCTGGACTCTCTCCAATCTGTCCACATCTTTTCTGTAGTGAGGGCCCAGAATTGGATGCAATACTCCAGATGTGGCCTCATCAGTACAAATAAAGGGGAATAATCACTTCTCTAGATCTGCTAGAAATGCTCCCCCTAATGCAACCTAATATGCCATTAGCCTTCTTGGCTACAAGGCACAATGTTGACTCATATCCAGCTTCTCATCCACTGTAATCCCCAGGTCCCTTTCTGCTCAACTGCTACTTAGCCAGTCAGTCCCCAGCCTGTAACAATACTTGGGATTCTTCCATCCCAAGTACAGGACTCTGCACTTGTCCTTGTTGAACCTCATCAGATTTCTTTTGGCCCAATCCTCTAATCTGTCTAGGTCACTCTGGACCCTATCCCTGCCCTCCAGCATATCTACCTCTCTCCCTAGCTTAGTGTCATCTGCAAACTTGCTGAGGTTGCAATTCATCTCCTCATCCAGGTCATTAATAAATATGTTGAACAAAACCGGCCCTAGTACCGATTCTTGGGGCACTCCACTTGAAACCAACCACCAACCAGACATTGAGCCATTGATCACAATCTAGCCAGCTTTTCATCCACTTTACAGACCATTTATCCAATCCATGTTTCCTTAACTTGCTGGCAAGAATATTGTGGGAGACTGTATCAAAAGCTTTGCTAAAGTCAAGATATATCACATCCACTGACTTCCCCATGTCGACAGAGCCAGTTACCTCATCATAGAAGCTAATCAGATTGGTCAGGCATGACTTGCCCTAGGTGAATCCATGTTGACTACTCCTGATCACTTTCCCCTCTTCCAAGTGCTTCAAAATGGATTCCTTGAGACTCCCCTCCATGATTTTTCTGGGGACTGAGGTAAGGCTGACTGGTCTATAGTTCCCTGGATTGTCCTTCTTCCCTTTTTTAAAGATGGACACTACATTTGCCTTTTTCCAGTCATCTGGGACCTCTCCCAATCTACACGAGTTTTCAAAGATAATGGCCAAAGGCTCTGCAATGACATTTGCCAACTCCCTCAGTTCCCTCAGATCTATTAAATCCGGACTCATGGATCTGTGTATGTTTAGCTTTTCTAAATAGTTCTTGTTCTTTCTCCACTGAGGGCTGCCCACCTCCTTCCCATACTGTGTTGCGTAGTGCAGGAGCTGACCTTGTCTGTGAAGACAGAGGCAAAAAAAGCATTGAATACTTCAGCTTTTCCTACATCATCTGTCACTAGGTTACCTTCCTCATACAGTAAGGGTCTCACATCCTCTCTGATCACCCTCTTATTGCTAACATGCCTGTAGAAACCTTTCTTGTTACCCTCCAGATGAAAGGTGCTATGTTCTTACTATAAGGGTAGATGGTATATTTGGTTATATATTAACACTCGCTTATGGAGATCTGACTTAAAAAGTTAATTCGGAGCATAAGCAAAAATTATTAAAATGGGCTCAGACTAGTCCCTTGATTTTTTCCCCTGTTAGTAAAATATCATCAACATATGGGAAGTGTTGGGCAACCTTTTTTATTTATAAATAAAGCAGGACTGGTAGCACTGCCTGTTAATGCTTTCCATTATAAAACCCTGATTTCCGTTGTTTTTTACATTGCTAATCTTCAGCCACTGGGGCTGAAATTTTCCATGGTAGTTGTCTGCCTCAGGCTGAATTAGTTTGTAAAATTTCAGCCAAAACCATTCAGCCTTTTCCAAGAATGAGGGCAGGGAAAATACACTATCTTGCCTAAATTTAAAAAATTCTGGCAACCTTGTTTTGAGACTCATGTCCTATAGACACGTTTATTTCACTACACAAACCTGATTTCACACTCAGATCAAGATCACTGAATGAAGCAAGAGTTCTCTGGCAAAAATAGTATGTAATCATATAATTAAAGACTGTGTCATAAAATATACACACAATGGGCTGAATTAAGGGTGTACAGACATCCTTAATAGTGGCATTTCCTAACTTTTCAATGCTTGTCCTTTCAGCCTTAATCCTTTTTTAATATAGAGGGTTTTTTTTGAGATATATGTATGTCTAGGTCAGATTAAATGATCTAATGGATCTCTTCTGGCCTGAAAATCTATAACTCTGTTAATGTATTTGTTACAGTTTAGTTAACTGTGAATCTGTTAATCTCAGTTTCTTTTGTCAAGATCTAAAACTGAGATATTCATTTAAAAATTGAGCAATATTCTTAGGTGTCTTCATTGGGGAGACTTAGATACAACTGTGACTTCTCACTTCGCATGCAAGGTTCCTCACAAAATGATAGCTATGCAGCCTAATCATGACTTGAACACCTTATCCCTGCATGTGTTCTGAATAGCAAGTGACAATTAATTATGCTGCCAATTTGTGCTAAAGTTTTGATTGTTTTGTTACAAAGAGCTGTTTACGAAGGACTAAACTGATCCAACCAAACTTTTTTTCATTTTTCTTTTCACTTAAGACAACAGGTGAATTCATGTCTCAAGAAGAGAGTCTAATACATAAAATAAATATAGTACCTACCTCCTTACTACCAATGATAGCAGGCAAAACTACAGACAGTAAATGTATTTCATGTTTATTGTTGCAAAACCAAAAACCACTATATGAGTGTGGTTGACAAGAATAAAATAATTATGATAAATGGAATGTCTTATTTCCTGTATCAGATAAATGAACTATGAGGGAAAACTGGCCAAGTGGGTGAATTTGTTTAAAATAAATCATTGATGTAACCTTTGACATTATCAATGCTTATTGTAACCCTTAATACATGCTACCTTGACTCTGCAGTATTTCTTTATTGTAAATATGTAGCATCCTCTTTTATTGTTCTTATCAGAAAATTACTTGTTTTAGTATGTTAATTTTTTATTGAAAATAAATTGATTGTAATGAATGAAGTGCAAGCTGCTAAATTTTGCTTGTGGAACATGATGAGTTCTTCAAAATCTCTAATCTTGCAAATACTTAAGCATGAATTGAATTCTGTCCAGTGGGACTAATTATATGTGTCAAGTTACTCATGAGCTTATGTGCTTTCAGGGTAGAATCCTAACTTACAGAAATGTGCAATATCATCTGTGCTACCAAAATTTGTTTCCCGTAGTGCCTAAATCTTACCCTTCTCCAAAGACAGTAGACAGCATGGATCAAAAGTCAGTGAGGCTGCATTTGGTATTAGAATTTAGCCAAGTCTTACTCCATGATACATGTTTTAAACCAGCACTACTAATTCATCCTATGAATAGGCATTGCATTTATACCAAGGGTTTGTCCACACAGGATATTACAGTGCAACAAGGTGGGGGGTTGTAGAATCATACCTTGGCTTACCGTGTGGTGACTTGCCACGTGGACTAAGTTTAAAAGTGAGGCAAGAATGGTCATGTGCTATTTGTGCAACTCCATTAGCACAATGGGGTTCCAAACTGTTTGGATTCTAGGTGTTAACATTTAAGTTGTAGTTAATAATAATAATAATAAAATGTTAATCATTAGCCAATATTTTAAAAAATAATTAGTCATTTGGGGTACCTCAAATTTTGTGTGTCCAGGATGAGGTGCCTGAAAGGGGCCTGATATTCAGAGAGTGGGTGCACAGCACTTTCTGAAAAATGGACCCCTCTCTTAAGACCCGTCAGACATGGCACTCAAAATCGCCAGTTGCTTCTGAACATCTGGGCCAACCATTTTAGATTTTCTCTATATGAAAAGAAGCTTCTGACCTGCCACTGTTAGCGTTTGAGCTTTCAGTCCAGTAATCCATTTAGAAGTGTGTAAATTGTTATAAATGGGTCAGGACATTCTTTAAGCCAATACTTGCTCAGTTCATTCGCTTGAAAGGGAAGTGGAAAGTGAAAGTCAGAATCCCTGAGACAAGAGATCCACTCCAAGCAGATGATGGTAGTGGAGAGATCTCTTTCTGCTTTGAGTTTTCAACCCTACCTGGAGGAATCCTGGGGATCCCACTAACAGAAATAGCAGCAGTTGCTGCCACAAACAGAGAGTTAGAGTATTTGTAGAAGGTCCTGGGAGGACTTTACTAAACAATGCAAGATTTACTCTCAAAGACAGATGGGGGTCTGTGGAAATGTTGCAGTAATATATTTTAAATACCTGAGTCAATTCATTCAAAAATACACATTGGCAGGAGGAGGGGAAGTAGTTTAATAATTTTAATGGCCATCACTTAAGAAAAGATTAAAGGTCTAATCCATTAAAAAGAAAACTCTGCTGATGGTAATCAGTTTTGTGGCTTTTATGCACTGTGCCGTGCTGGAGGGGAGGGTGGAAGCTTGAGAGTTAGAGAGATTCTTGCTTTCACAAAGGTGCTTTATCACACATTGGCAATTCTGGATTTAACTAGAAAATCCAATCATGGGAAAAGGATGAAACAATCTGGTTTTTTTTCCTAGAATCAATCATGAGGTTTACAGGATGTATTAAAATAAATTTGTTAGCCACCACTCCTCTTCTTTCTGCTGTCACTTATCAATGCTAACACTGTCTTCTTCTTTCAACCCTTTTTAATCACAAAAAATAAGGACAGGAAAAATGTCTCAAAGTAAATGAAGTCTTTCGACATAATTTTTAAAGGTATGCTAAAATAATGGTAAATCAATTGAGATACTGTGAATTTCCGATAAAGGAAGCATCAGTAACTCATGTTTTCATACATTTTGCTGGGGGTTGCCCATTTTCTGGGTTTAATAGAGATTTCAGTAACAAAAGCTGTCTCCAAAGGTGGTGGTTATTGTTATTATTTATTGTTGTTGTTTTGGACCAGAAACTGCTTTGTGATATTTAGCAAATAACCGTCAAAATCAAAAGCAATATTTTCATACCAGAGCAGGGTGAGGAATAACTTAATAAATATTCCTCATGCCACAATAAATATTGGTAGCAAGAGGTCCATAATGCTCACTTTACCCTTCATCAGTGTGTCAGGCCTTTCTCGCTTTCCTTTCCTCTCCTGAAGTGTGCATGTTTGTATTGCCTTCTAAACTTTGTGTTCTACATTCATGTGGGGGAGAGGGGGCTGCCCTAATGGGCACCACATAATCAGATTGACTAGAATTGTATCCTCTTTCCCCGCAAATTCAACATATTTCATATGTACCTCAGGTGCGTGATAGACAGCAGCATGGGCCCACATTGCATTGGTGGTCTTAACTCATTAGCTAACACATGTTAACTAACACAAGATAAAACCCTACTGAAGATGCAACAGTTTTAAAAGATGGAAGCAGGTTTAAAGACTATTAAGGGGGCTGTTGTTTAACTCCATCTGCTAATTTCTGTGAATTACCAGCTGCCTTTTGAGGAGCGGGGGATAAGTAATTTATCTCCTATTACTTAACACATTAGTTCATAGAATCATAGAACAGTAGAACTGGAAGGGACCTTGAGAGGTCATTGAGTCCAGTCCCCTGCCCTCATGGCAGGACCCAGTACTGTCTAGTCACAACCCTGATAGATGTCTATCTAACCTGCTCTTAAATATCTCCAGAGATGGGGATTCCACAACCTCCCCATCTGTGGAGTTGGCAAATGCAAGTTAGGAACACACCTTTATTCTCAGTGATGGCAAGGCCTTTGACTTTCACTGGAACTTGGGGTCCTAAGAGATTTAGGCTCTTTTGAAAATTCCCCAGCAATGTTGACTGCAATATAAATGAATATAACTAACTATATAAAGAAGTCAATTTCTTTAGCAGATTTTGATATCCTGTCCTGGTGGGACACGCTGAATGCAGCCATCAATAATTAAGTGCTTTACATAATACACGTGAGTATGCACCCCTGCAAATGTATATACTAACATGCAATATTCACAGAATCTGAATAATCGAAATTGCATATAAATGTCCTAGACTCCAAGGTGTGGGCTAGATTTAGTAAATGGATTCACCTGGACAAACCCCTGAACTGGCAAAGATTACATTGATTCAAAGTAGGTGCAATGGCCTTTCCATGAGGATCCCTTTCAAGTATCTTACCCACCCATTCAGAACTCACTGCAGGACTGAGGCCTAAATATAATAGGTGCACTTGTAGAGTCTGCAAATCTGCAGATACCTGCGGACCATGTTTGCTGATTGGATGCGGATACAAAGTTTGTGTCCTTGCATGCAGGGCTCTGTGCATATGTGAGGGATGCTGGTGACAATGTAACCAAACAATGCATAAAAATCAAGAAACGTCTATTTATTCAAGGGCTTGATGCTAGAGACCTTACTCACATGTGTAATCCTCGCCAAGGTTTGCAGAAATGAGCCCCAAGTTTGTAAAGGTACGTCTAGACTGTGGGGTTTTTCTGGGATACCAGGAAACGCATTTGCTCTTCCGCTTTTTTTTTGCGGAAGAGCAAACGCGCTCTTTCAGGGAGCCCTGTATACCTCGTTCTACTGAAAGAGGAGGCTTTTCTGCCATGTGGCTTTGTGTAGACGGGGCCAAATGGCGGAAAAGCCTCTTCTGGAAAAGCAATCGGAAAAAGCTATGCAAATTGCGGAGCACAGTGTACACCTACCCTAAGTGTCAACATTTCACAACATTTGGCTTTTTTCTGATAAAATTGTTCTTCTGTCAGATAATCAAGGAATAGTGATGTGCATAGGCAGGGCCAGCTTTAGGAAGTACGGGGCCCGATTCGCGGGGGTGGGACTGCACATGCGCCACGTGCCTGGGGCAGCACTGCGAATGCACCACGTGCCCGGGGCCCTTTTACGCGTGGGGCCCCCCCTTAGGCATGGGGCCCGATTTGGGGGAATTGGGGGAATTGGCCTAAAGCTGGCCCAGTACATAGGAACACTAAATATGGAAAAGTGAGGGAGTTCTATTATAAATTGGTGTAATTGCTATATGATGGTCATTTTCTGCGGCATTTGTTTTCTGCCTTGTATCCTGGGCTTTGTTTTTTATCTTTGGTTTAGTTGCTTTTAATGAGTACAAAATAAAGCAGTGAGCAAATGTAAAATATTTTATTTTAACAAATATAGTGGTATAAAGTACCTTTTCTGGTTTATCTTGCTTCAGTGTAAAGTTATAATTTCTTTTTTACCCTGCATACAGTGAAATCAAAGTCTGACCACATATCTATAAAGTGAAGTACATGCAAATAATTATTAAACACAGTGTTCAGTGCAAAACCGCATTAAATCCAATTTCATTTTAAAAAATACTAAGCCAGCATATTGAACTGATTTCTGGCACAACTGTAAGATGTTTCCCCCTTTACTGTCATTTTAATTCATTATATTAGTAGGCTATTTTTAAAAGAGCCCATTTATTTTGTACACTGCAGTTCGATAGATTAACATTTGGAAAACTACAGATGGATTTACAGGAAACATAAGGAAAGTAGAAAAGAGTAGTGACATGAATTAACCTCTTGCTCCATATTTGTCATCTGAAGCAGTGGGTTGTGCCCACAAAAGCTCATGATACTATCTGTATATTTTTTGGTTAGTCTCTAAGGTGCTACAGAACTATTGTTGCTTTTGAGTTTTTTTATGAGTTAACTTGAGATATCATATCATATATAATATATTGCAAGATCTGTAACATGCCATGTATTCTACAGTAGAATTATTTTATGTCATAATATCTTGCTTTCTGATGTATTGTGAGTAGACTGGGCTGAAATGTGAGATTTTCAGTTCGTGAAAGACTTCAAAATTTGGTTTCACTCCAGTCCTGACTAAAACTGATTGCTTGGAAATTTCTGAGGCACCAAAAGTCCTGGGGGGAAGAGGTGGAAATATTTCAGAAACACTGACACATGATGTTTTAAAACAATATGCTTTGGGGGCCATCAGCTGCTGATTGGAACTGACATTGTCAAACTTCTCAGGAGAGCTTAGTTCTGTGTTCATGAACATGGAAACTCTGAGACCCTGAAACCCATGCTGGTTTTCCGGGTGCCTTGCTATGGAGCCACATTCCAGCTAAAGTCAGGGTTCTCAGGTCTTTCAAGCTTCACAGCTAGAAGTTTGTAACCTCTGGCAAGAAACCTGGGCTTTCCAGAAGTCTGGCAGAGAACAGGAAAACTATTTCACAGGAGGAGGGTGGTGAAGCACTGGAATAGGTTACCTAGGGAGATGGTAGAATCCCCATTCCTAGAGGTTTTTAAGACCTGGCTTGACAAAGCCCTGGCTGAGATGATTTAATTGGGATTGGTTCTGCTTTTAGCAGGGATTTGGACTTGACCTCTTGAGGTCTCTTCCACTTCTATGATTCTAAATCTATTCTACCATAAAATTTCTAACCAACTCGTATCATGAGAATGATCTCATGCCAAGGCTCAATTCAATTAATAACTTTTACAGATTATGGTGTAGGCTAAATGGATAGGTGACTGGACTGGTTATATTCCACTGCCCTTTTGTGTTAAAATAGACATGCCTCTTCCTCTCTCTGTTTACATTCCCATCCTTTCTTCTTCTTGTCTATTTAGATTGTAAGCTTTTGGGGGCAGAGTTCATCTTCCTTCTCACTATTGTAAGACAATGTGAGTCAAATATAGCATAAGTTACATCTTTATTTCTATAATTTTATTTGAAAAAATATCTGAAATAAAGATCCTGTTTATGATTTACAAGGAAAAGGAGTTGTAAGCATAGCTTAATATGTCATCCAAACTTTGTGTTAGAGAATAAATAGTTGTATCACTACAGCGATTAATATATTGTTTGTGCACATGTATACTTGGTTCCTTGTGACAGTGGTGTGCATACTCACCTGCAGGGCTTATGCTGATGCATACATGGTGCGCCAGAGCTAGGTATCCCAGTGTGCAGCTCCCTATCATCTGGTGCACTCTCTTTTAGCACATTTTGGTAAAGCATAGTGGGCAGAAATGAGTCACCCAGAAGTGACTGGGAGAATGGGATCAGGTTCCCATCATGCAGCATTCTTTATCCCATAATTGTACCATATCCTATAATTTTGGGCCTCTTTTTAAAATCCTACAAATGAGTTGGCATTTTTCGCTGTCCACCATCTGAAAGAAGAATGGAAACTGCTTAATTCTGCGCTATTGTCATAAGCATTGCAAACCTAGGGCCAATGATCCCCTACTTCTTGCAAAGTCACAGGAAGAAACGCAACAATGGGAGACGTGATGATTTTATAAAGGGCCGTTTGCTGGGGGGGAAGACACTTACAAAGTCCATATTTTGCGCATAAGAAATGAGCACTTAGTGGGATTGCATCATAATGCAGGTCTGGGCCAAGGGGCAGCAGCGGCAGAACTTTCACATACAAAAGGCCACATTCCTGGATGTGTGTGCTGAGCTCACCCCAGGCCTTCAGTGCAGAGATACCAGAATCAGAGTTGCACTGACAGCAAAGAAGTGATTTGCAATAACAATATTGCAGCTTTCAGCTTCAGATTGCAGCTAGTTAGTGGGAAACCATTTTGGAATTGGAAAATCCCACTGTAGGGGCCACTGTCGTGCACGTATGCAGGACTAATAATAGTATCCTGTGATTTGGGACTGTGACTTTTGGCAATGTGCAGGATCTAGACTCATAGAACACTAGAACTGGAAGGGACCTTGAGAGGTCATCAAGTCCAGCCTCCTGCCCTTACGGCAGGACCAAACACCATCTAGCTCATCCCTCATAGATGTCTATCCAACCTGCTCTTAAATATCTCCCATGGTGGAGATTCCACAACCTCCCTAAGCAATTTATTTCAGTGTTTAACCACCCTGACAGTTAGGAAGTTTTTCCTAATGTCCAGCCTAAATCTCACTTGCTGCAATTTAAGCCCAGATCTAGTGAATGGATTTGCAGCAGTTTGGTTCCTGAACTGCAGTGGAATGATAGAGAGCATGCATATCCCTATTTTGGCAACAGTCCATCTTGTCTCACAATACATCAACAGAAAGAACTACTTTTCCATGGTTATGTAAGTGCTGGTGGATCACCTATACCAATGTTGGCTAGCTTTCGAATGTGCATGATGTGTGCATCTTTAAGAACACAAGACTGTTCAGCAAGCTACAAGCAGGGACATTCTTTTCTGACTGGTAGATTGCCATTGGCGATGGTGAAATGTCAAAAGTAATTCTGGGGACCCAACCTAAACCTTACTCCCTTGGCTCATGAAGCCATACACTGGCCACCTCAACAACACCAAGGAAAGATTCTGCAACTGTCTTAAGGTTCATTAAATAACAAACCACTGAATGAGAAGAATAAAACAAATAGGAGACCCTCTCTGATGAAGTGTGGTACACAACCGTGCAGTGTTCTCAACCCTTGCTTCTAGGGCACATCTCCAAGATCCTATCCTCATAACACTGTCCCTTGTGAGGGAGCATCTCTAATTCATAATCTTCCACAAATATATCTCTACAATCTTCATGCCATGTAGTAAGAACTTCTGGATGAGCCATCCAGGGGCTAGCCAGTGGGTGTTCATTAGGGACTACCTTCACTGCAGTTAGACACACGTGGCTGGCTTATGCCAGCTGACTTAGGGCTTGTGCAGTTCACGCTAAGGACTATTGAATTGTGCTGCAGCCTGAGCTCGGAGACATTCCGCCTTTCAGAGTGCTAGAGCCCAGGTTCCAGCTCAAGCCTGAATGTCTACAGTGCAAATAATCAGCCCCGCGCAGCCTGAGCTCTGCAAGCCCAAGTCAGCTGGCATTGGCCAACTGAGTTAATTGCAGTGCAGTAATACCCTTGGGGCTTATCTACAGCCTCTACGGCAGGGGTGGGAACCTTTTTTGGGTTGGGGGCTGCTGACCCACATAAAAATCAGTTGGGGGGGGGCCACACACAAGTGAGTAACAAGGAGAAAGACACTCCCCACATTCCCCTCACATACCAGAGCCTAGGGGGACCCTAGTAGATTTTGTTTGCTCCAGCTCTGCAAGCTCCCCAATGCTTGGGGGGAGCCCTAAGCCTCAGGGGCCAGATCCAGGCAAGTAAGGGGCCAGATGTGGTTCCCCATCCCTGCTCTAAGGGCTGAACTCAGTGAGCTGAGTTTAAAGGAAAACTGAAATGTCTGGTCCTTGCAGTGTTTTTTACTTTGGAATAACTCATGCATGTTAGTTACCACAAGGTAAAAACACACCCTTTTTAGCAGTGAAAACAAAATCTGAGTCACGATTATTCCCAGAGCTACTCCTGGGTTGGGCAGTTCATACACCAGGTCTTGCTCAAGGCTGTGCTTAGAGTCAAGCTCTAAATCTACAATCCCCTCTAGAATAACTGCAGGAATGGCATGCCCAAAGACAGTACTAAAAGGATTTCACAAACTACCATTTGCAGTAACAACTTTAGATGGATTGCATGTAGAAATACCTCACGAGTGCTAAAATTAATGCAGCATTAATCAGAATAATTGCAATGAATATAAAGCAGATTATAATGACAGGACACATAATGTTACTAAAATAAATTGTGATGCTATCTGCTTAAATTGTGTTACAAAGTCTTCTTATGCAATGTTGGCAATGTTACTAGTTTTATTATAGATCAAAAATGTAATACTTACCTCAGCAAGTGCAATCACAGGAGTATGAGGCAAGTGTAAAGTGTTTAACAATAATCCTGAAGTCACACAGATGCAAAATTAAATACTGATGTAATTTAACAGGCAATGTAAGATCACCTCCGCCATTAAAAGATTAAGAATCAAGTTGGAATGATTAATAACTGCAAAAGATAATTTGACAATTAAAGATTTAGTTTTCAATTTTTCAGAATTTTTGTGTAATTTTTCATTCACATAACACCTTTCACCTTTAAGGCTGCATGGGTCTTTGTACAAGACAGGTGCAAATCTGTGAGATGGTAAATGTAGGTTTTGGACTAGGGTAATAGGTAATAGGTTCCATTTCTATGAGTGTTTTGAACCTGTATTGATGTTATGTTCAGCTGGTCTTGGAGGAAAAGGGCAATGTTCAAGTGACCTAACTCTCAAAGGAGATAGCTTGCCTACTGTCCCTGTTTCTAATGGTTAGATAGCTTGATGACTATTAATCCTGAAGGACACGGAGTGAAAAATGAAAAAGGGAAGTACTGAGAAAAGATAGTCAAAGCACTGACACATCTATCATTCCAGCTGAAAGAGACACAGACTAAGAATGAGTGACCTTGCATCAGTGACCCAAAGAATTATTTTGGATAGTTACATGGGAAACAGAATTCAAATTCACAGTCTTTTTGAAAACTTTTCATAAGGCACAGGGTTTCTGAGACCACTGTATTTGTTTCCATGATAAATGCACTTGCATAAAAAAGTTGAAAACTCAAGACATTTAACATACACCCACACACACCACATTTAAATAAAATTCAGATACTGCCAAGGCATTGCAAAGTTTAAAATAAGTATTTCACCCTCTATGTCTTCTGTGAAGTCCGCAAGTAAAAAGCAACACAAAAATTACATAAGTTGACTTTCGCCAGGTTCTTTAATAACTGGCTCTTTAATAACTTTTAGATTGTAAACTCTCTAGGGCAGAACTTTCTCTTTGCACCTTTTGAATCGCAAGACCCACCAGATCCCCTGGCTCCTAGTCTAGCACACTACTCACTAGACCACTCTACTCCCCAATGTTAAATTGAAAAGATCCAAAAACTGAAGGGAAAAATTGGAGAAACAAAGATACAGATGCCCTGAGCCATAATCTAGTACATTTTACTCATTTGTTCCGTATTGTAAGGCAAAGGGGAGCCAACTTGGTAAAATCCTCATTGACATTTTTCTCTCCTTCCCCTCCCAAAAAAATTAATACCTGTAATATGAATACACAGACAAAATATAGTATGTTTCCAAGGAGCAGATGTATTCCACTGACCATGTAAAAGTACAGTAGATACAAGGTCCATGAAACCTCATTTCTACACCTTGTTAAAGATTCTGCTGTAGCATGCTAGGTCATATCACTTCTTCTGTCCCATTGTTAACAGTAGAATGGAAAGACACACAATGTGAGTTCATTTTCAGGCCTGGTTTACAATAGAAAACTAGGCCAGTTTAACTACATTGGTCAGGGAGGTGAAAAATCCCTAAGCAATGCACTTAAGCTGACCTTATTCCCCATGTAGACAGCACCAGTCGATGGAAGAATTCTTCATTGACCTACCTACTGCATCTTGGGAAGGTAGATTACCTCTGATGACAAAAGAATCCCATCATCATGGGTAGTGTCTACAATGAAACATTACAGCAAAACAGCTGTATTTAAGTATAGGCAAACCCTCAGTAAATGGCTACTCTGTGGTGGATGTCCTAATATTCTCAAGGAAATTGAACAATAGGATATACTAGCAGAATTAGCCTCTTATTGGGAAACAATAAGAGTCTGAAAAATTCCTTAATCTGGGTATCCAGCACCATCTAAAAACTCTATACTTAAGAGGAAAGGACCAAATTTATAAGAAATTCAGTTTGTATTTTAATAAGGGATGAGTTAAGGCAGTCAATGCAGCTGACCTTGCTTGAGATACATTTTCCTGATGCAAAGTGCTGGAATTTCAGACCCGCTTTCACACATTCCATGAATAGATGTCATTACTCATTACCACTTTTATCATTATAAGTGTTAAAACAATGAGGTGATAACAAGGGAGAAGGATGAAAATAGGCTGTAAAGACCTTTTTTTAAAAAAAATATGTTATATAGAGTTTTATGTGACAGCCTTGTTAGAAAACGGGAAAAAGCAGCCATGGGCTGGATCCTGAAATCTCTTCCTAACAGGTACTGTCCTATTGGAATCAGGACTTATCACTGTCTTATTTCTTTCCAAAACTGGCATATGACACAGTGCCAGAGTTGAAGAGATAAAAGACTAGATGCTGTGCTGGTGACATTAATGGGAGCTTTGTCACTGACTCCAAAAAGGGGGGAGGGGTGACAGAGGATCAAGCCCAATGTGTGCATCAGACTGCTGGTATGAAGTTGAATCAATACATTTTTATTAGAATGATGAGTAATTCCAGAGACAATTTCCATTTCTATTTTTGCATATTACCTATGGATAGTGTGGGAAAAAAAGGAACACAAAGACTGATATGTGAACCTCTGACCCACCATATTATGGAGACTGAATTTAACTCATTATGGTCACCACCCATTAGTTGTGAAAAGAAAATGTACAAAGAGTTGAACTATGGTCACAGGTGTTGTTGAGGGTAAAAGTATTGCAGGATCTTTGGTCTGGTAGTGCTCGTTGTGGGTTGGTAGGGTATCTTTTGAAACTCCTTAATCATTTTCTTTTTGAATGGGAAAGTGGCAGTTCACAAATACTCAGTTCTGCTATTTGCAAAGAACCTGGCTTTTTGATAAATTGTATCACTTAAAGGAACTCTGTCATCAAGGCAATTTCAAATTCAGATGAATAAGGCTGGCAATTATTTGAACAATTTTGATAGAAAGATATCTAGACGTAATAGTATGCTTCGTTTTGATACCCAATTCCCGCTCTATCTTTGTACTTGTAACACTGGCCTCTATACAAATCACAAAGCCAAGGCTTTTTATATGGATTTTTTCTCATTTGATAAAACTAATTATCAGACACAGCACCTAAATAAAATGAAGCTGGCAGTTACCTTCCGAGAATGCTCCATTGTGACCAGCATCATAATCGGAGCTCATGGAGAGCTTAGGCAATTTTACTACACTTCTCCAATTGATTTTATATGTGGGTAGGTGACAGCCAATTGATTCCAGTGTCCATTGAACCAAGTGGTGCTAAAGTTGTAGAACTGTGCTGTGTGACATCAAGGGACCTGATCCTATTCCCATCAAAGTCAATGGCAAAACTTCTATTGACTTTAGTGGGAGCAGAGGCTTAAGCCATAGCATTGCATTTTCTCTTACACTCTGGTTTATAACCTAGAATCAGCATGGCACTTAACTGCTTTGCTTTAACTAACAATGGGATTATTCACCAGGTTAAGTGTTTTGCTGAATCAGGATCCACTAGAGGGATGTGGGTTGAAATACAAACCAGGACACGATGTTGTATGTGTGATGCAAAATGCTTCCTTAAAGAAACACGGTTATTGCATGTTCTCTCAATGAATGACATTAACCTCTGTGCATTTTACAATACAAAAGTCAAATTCATTTGCTGCTGCACAGGCAAAACAGGGGAATATGTTGTCTGATGGGGAAGACAGTTCAATTTCCATAGTGGAAATATATAAAAGGCCAGAAGGGACCATTATGATCATTTATTTGTATCTCCTGCATAACCCAGGCCACAGAATCTCACCCCATAATTTCTGCATAAAACTCATAACTTCTGTTTGCGTGACAGTATGCATTTCATAGATCAGCTACACCACAAATTAAGGTGTAACTATAGCACTGACAGGCACACCTAGCTTTAATCTACTTAGTGCAGTTAGCAATAGCAGTGAAGACAACACTGGCTTCAGCATGGGCTAGCCACTCCAAATACAAGTCCAAAGGGGACCCTGGGTACATATCACAATTGCCCTATACTTTGTGGGTTACGGATGCCCTTTAAAAGCTATTGATCAAATGAATGATTAATCCTAGGCTTAAAAATAGGCCTAGAATTAGTTGTATAATTTTTCCTAAATTACTTAATTATACAGGATGGGATTGATATTTTTTTAAACTATGTTGGGGGATGTGGGGATTAATATTCATGAGTGGTTCCAAATCATGAGGTCTTCCATTTGATCTGAGAAGAGGAACAACACAAATGGCAATAATACAAACTTCCTGATTGCCTACTCAGTCCTTGGCTGTGGCAGTTTCTATAATGTGGACGGTGGTCAGCTCTGAACTGAGACCAGTGAATTCATTTCACGTGGACCACTGAACAGCTATCAAAGAACACAGTTCAGTCATTGTGAACCTGGGTTGGATTCACAATGGCAGTTTACAATAGAAGTGAAAAACTCTAATCTATCAGTACCCCCTCTGAGCTTTGTAACTGTCTACATTGCAGAGTTTTTTCAGAAAAATGGCCATTTTTCCAAAAAAATCACTTTTATCCACACTGCAATTGTGTTCTTTCGAAAAAAAAATCGAAAGAACAGAGAGGGTTTTCCGACACTAGTGAACCTCCTTCTACGAGGAAAAGCCTTTTTCCAAAAGACCTCTTTCGGAGAAAGGCCTGTGTGGATGGGGAAGAGGGAGTTCTTTCGAAAGAAGAGGAAGGAGGAAAAAGCACAGGTGCCCTGGTTACCACTCCATCCACAGTAATCACAGCTGAAATGTGAGATAGCATTCATTCAGTGTGGGTGCTATCTTTCAAAAAAGCAGATCGCTTTTTTGATGGGCTTTTGCTGTGTAGATCTCTTCTGGAAAAGCTTCTTCTGAAAGAAGCCTGCAATCTAGACATAGCCTAAGGCAGGGGTAGGCAATAATTTTTACAGGAGGGCTGTGATGGAGCCCCAAGTCTTATGAGAATTGGCTTGTGAATATGAATATGCATAACTCGAAGATGCTTTAGACAAAATACCTCATGTAACCTTTTGATTTTAATATTACAGTCTGCTGGATCTGTATATCCTAGCTTTGTGCAAGTATCATTCTTGTATTGTCTGTGAAGTTAGAAATATGAAGTGTGGATCTGTTTATAATTCTAAATGTGCTAATGAAGGCCATTACTGGTGCCCTGGTAACTTAATGACTTAGTGATCAACTCAGCAACCTGTAAACAATTTTTTTGTCCTGTTAGCCCACATAGTGGTTGGTCTTAGAAAGGCATGGATTCTAGTGCCAGGTGGTATGGTCACATTTTGAACTTGGTATTTTTCCATGGGAGTGGGAGAAGCAAAACAAAGGATGTCTGTCCTGAGCAAAAGTCTTCAGATGGCTTTTGAAACCACCTGGTGTACCCTAAGAGGATACAAAATAATTCTTAGGAAGGCTGGAGACCCAAGTCAGAGCAAAAGACCAACTCTGATATGAGGTTTATACTTGAAATAAGAACAGCTGTTAAGGGTAAGAATTTGCATGCAACAAGTTTTAGTGGATTAGAACTAGCTATGTGTTTTCTATTCATTTTAATTTAGTAACGTACTTTGATCTGACTTTTTTCACTTCAACCACTTAAGCTCTACTTTTTGTATTTAATAAAAGCTCTTTTGTTTATCCAGCCCAGTGTAAATAATTGTTAGTAAAAAGAACTTACCTTATGAGTTTTCCTGATGTAAAACTTTTACACAGAAAAAGATGGACTTATTTGACGTTTTGATTGCTTTGGGGCCTTGGTTTCCTAGGTGCTGATCCTGAAAACTACCAGAGCTGTTGTGGTTTAGTGTTTGCATTACTCTGCAGGGGGTCAGTAACCCCAACTCTGTACCTTTGCTGGGGGAGATCGGAGGATCTGGCCCAGTAAGACAGGGTGGTGTGCAGCCCCACAGAGCAAGAAGGTGGACATCAGTGGCATGATTGTCATGACTAGGGTTGCCAGGTGTCCCGTTTTGAATCGGACAGTCTAGTATATGAGCTTTCTGTTCAGGACACAAATTGAGAAAATATAAATGAGAAAATATAAATGTCTGGTATTTTCTAAATAAGATGTAATGTAGATTGTGATGTAATGTCAAGTGTGTCCGGTATTTTTGTTGAAACCATCTGGCAACCCTAGTCATGACTGACTGTCACAGGGTCACTCCAAGAATTTTAGTAAATAATTAATGGCTGCACTTTCCTATAATATTAATGGAGAGAGTATGGAATCTGGGATGGAGTTTGGGTGCCAGAGGGGATTCTGATCTGGGTTAAAGGTGCACGAGGAAATGCAGAGTCTGGGAGGAAGTTTGGGTGCAGGAGAAGGTTGTGATCTGGGAGAGGGATGCAGGAGTGGGTCTGAGGTCCGGGAGGGAGTGTATGTGCAGGAAGGCATTGTGAGCTGGGACAAGGTTTGGGAGGTGTGGGAGGCTCTATATAGGAGATGCTTACTAGCATAGGCGGATGCCAGGCAGTAGCACAATAGGGCACTCAGGCATGCAGGCTGCCTGCATTCTCTAGTGGCCCCACACTGCTCAAAGCTGCCAGCTGCTACTGGCAAATGTATTTCCTTGGTGGGGAGGGAGGTGCACACTGCCCCGTGCCTGCAAGCACCACCTCTGTAACTCCCATTGACTGGTCTTTTCTTTTCCACAGGCTAAAATCACCAATGGAAGTGGAAAATCGTGCCAATATTCAGTGCCATGGCTCTGTATTCATACCCATGGAAACAGAGGCTGACATTTTATTTTATGCCATCAAGCAACTCCCTTCTCCTTCTCCCCACCCCCATGGGCCAAACTCACCAGGTTTGGGATTTGAGACCAGTGCTGTGCAGAGATTCTACAAAGCTTTAGTGTCAATAACCCTGTCTTATATAAAACTTCTAGGGGAGTAAGAAAAGAGAGTTTTGAAACATCTTAGACATTTCATTGTGGCAATAAATACAATTGTACATTTGTGTCTTGTATCTGTAGCTGCTGTCTCTGCAGCCTTGAGGAGTGCCCCTCCCCAGACACTGGGTGCCTCATCCTGATGAGAAAGGGAAAGAAGAGGGTCTAGAAGAATACATTCAATGGGATACTGTAAGCCAATTCCACCACAGACCATGAACAGAAAACCTGGAGGATGAATACTGAAGATAGTATGGAGAGAGGGCATGCATCAAAGGGGCTTCTCTGGTACAGACACAGATATGGCAGGCTCCTGTGGAGGTGCTGGTTCAACAACCACAGGCCTACTACCTTTGCAGTCAGTGCAGAGCTCCGTCACAGCATCCCACCCCACCCCATCTCACAACATTCAGCATACTATTAAGGGCATATCCTGTCCCTGTCACTCCCAGCCAGGGGACTGTAAGGACAAGCCCAGCTTCACATACGCTAACCTAGGAGAGCTATGATTGCTGTATGTTAGCCAAAATGCACAAAAATGGGCATGAATGATTCTACCCCTTGTAAAGTTCTGTTCCATTCATTTATTTCAGAAATTTTATTGTATTTGTTTTGTTTTTATAATTCCACATTGGAGGCTTTTTCACTGGTTTTGGAACACAATAAAATTCTATATGGGGAAAATTAAGTCATCTTTATTACTTTGCACCATATGCTGCAGAGTGCCTACTGCTACATAAAGCACCCACTACTTTTTCCTGTTCAGGACAGCAGGACTCCAGATCAGTGACAAACAGTGTAATAATCATAAATGTACAGCAAGCACCACCCAATTCCTAACCAGCCCTCAAAGCGCAGGGCCAGTATTACCAGATTTGCCAGTTACTCTGGTGTATGCTCGTTTATTAGGGTTACTCTTCAGGGGTGGGGAAGGTAATAATTTTATCAGTGCTGCTTGTGCTACTTCTGTTCTCATATGGAGTTTCCTTCTCCCTTCTGCCAGTTCCCTCCCAATGGAACTCTTCTGCAGGATTTTTTCCCCCCAAAGACCGGGTTCTTCCCACCCTAGAATCAGATGAACACACAGATGTTCACATCCACTAACAGAGCACATCTGAAAGGACTGGTTAATAAGTACTCACAAGTTGACCCCTTATATGTCCCCAGATTTAATAGGATGGATTGCACAGCACTGCCAAGCTGTGATGTTCGTGTGCCCTTGGACTCAGTGGGCTGGGTTAAACAGCTCCCAGATTCAGCACCTTCCTATCCCCACTTGCACACCACAACTGTTATGCTAGTAACCTAATTCGCAAACAAACCTATGGGATTTTTGGAAATACAGGGATCTGTAGCTCAGGCACAAAGAACGTTGTTGCAGAGTGAATGGGGATGCCAAAACAACATCCCTGAGAGGGAGAGAGAGAAGAAAAGAGAGAAAAGCAACAAGCTTAACAATTAAAGTTATTTATTTTTAAGTAGTAATTATACAAGGGGAGCCAAACAAACAAAACTCTAACTCTAACTTAAATCTGATTACAAACATTGGGGCTAGAAAATCATAACTGATCACATAAGGCAGGGTCAGGAGACTATACCTAGAATACATCTAGACTGCAGGCTTCTTTTGGAAGAAGCTTTTCTGGAAGATATCTTCCGAAATAACTTCTTCTGAAAGAGAGTGTCCACATTGCCAAAGCGCATCGAAAAAGAGATCTGCTTTTTCGAAAGATAGCGCCCACACTGAATGGACGCTATCTCACATTTAAACTGTGATTACTATGGACAGAGTGGGCACCTGTGCTTTTTCCTCTTCTGAAAGAACTCCCTCCTCCCTGTCCACACACGCCTTTTTCTGAAAGACCTCTTTTGGAAAAAGGCTTCTTCCTCGTAGAAAGAGGATTAACAATGCCGGAAAAACCCCTCTGTTCTTTCTTTTTTTTTTTTTTCAAAAGAATGCAATTGCAGTGTGGATATAATTGAAGTTTTTTCAGAAAAATGGCCATTTTTCTGAAAAAACTCTGTAGTGTAGACATACCCCTAGAGAGAGGCGGGGGGTTGGGAGAGGATATAAAGAGGGAGGGAGGAAGGGAGAAGAAAGAGATCTCACCATACCATGAGCCTTGAACTGATCAGGATTCCTAGATGGTAATGATAGCTGGGGACTCATAGTCTTGGAGGCAGGCAGAGCAGAACATGATCAGTCAGGAGACGATGGAGTTCCAAAGGAACTGATGCAAACTTTAGATCCAGGCATTAGAACACTTTTCTTGAGCAAGGGTAGGAGGTTTTGTAGGGACACAGCAGTAGTTCAAGGAGAGCACTGGATTTGTTTATGGGTAAACAGATGGTTCAGGAGAATATTCTAAAGTTGTTTTGTTTAGGCTAGATAATAGAAATTGATCATTCCTGGCTATGGGTGCAATTTGGCAATTTCAGTATTTTGGATATCAATGGAGCATCTATTACTAAAATTGGTCTGATAATTACTGATTTGGGTGTGAGCAGGCATGGGTTCATTAGTATCCAGAGCAGAGATTTCCCACCAGGCAGTGCTTTTCTGCTTTTGGTATCCCATAATTCAGTGTGGTTCTTGCTTTGGAAGCGCTGTTCTCCATTCTGCATGCTAATATAGATGTCTGCCTGTTCTACCTTTGATGCAGATGAGGCTAGGGGTGATTCCTTAATTCTATCAGCCTTGTCCAGAGGGGTTTAGGTATGCCTTTTCATTACTTTGTCTGTGGGTCAAGCAGAGGCCTGTGTGGGGGGGAAGAGGTTTGTCCTCCATGACCATCATGCCCTAGCTCCCCAAGAACACAGGGCTAACAGGTGACCATGCCTTGGTAGGCAACACCAGCTAGAGCACAGTAGGTTACTGTGGCTCACAGTTAAAGTGCTGTTTTCAAAGCCTCCCGTAGCCACATAGCTGCATACTAAGCTCTTCTAATAGTCTTTGTGTTCGGCTGTTCAAACTCAACAAACAGCGTCACCACACTGCCAGAAATTGTTCCCCCTTTGCCTTACAAACAATGCAGGACAAAACAGGCAGCTATAACCATGTGGATATTTTTCTCACAGAGCTCAAATCTTATGAGTAAACAATGGCGGAGTCTCTTTAGTCTATAAAAGGCATATTCAACTGTCATTCCGCACCTTCTAAGCCAGTTGTTGAATCTACAGAGGTATGTTTGTGCAAGATTATACTTTAGAGACACTCCCTCAGAAGGGACAGTATTATGAACACAAGAATTTGGAGATGTGCCTGGAAGGCAGGAAATGAGAGCATCACATGGCTGTGTACAGCAATTCACCAGAGATGCTCTCCAATTTACTGTATTAAAATTTTATTCCTTTCTCATTCACTGGTTTGTTATTTAGTGAATCCCAAGATCATTACAGGGATGTAGTCCTAGTCATATTCTAAGCCCTTTGATATATCTCATTACATAAAATAGATAACACTAAAAATTAATGACCCAACAATATGCTGTCTCAGTTATGAATTGAGTGTGTTCTTACCTGAAGTTCTGTTCTTTGCTCTTAAAGGCATGGTGCTGGAACTTGGGGTACTAGAGAGGATGCCGCACAATGTGGCTTGAATTGGTTTCCATCCTCTCCAGGGTTTAGTTTTGTTCGGTGGCTCTCAGCAGCACGCCCACTATGCAAATTGTACTAATTTTACTAATGCCACTGCTTAAAGGGAATTATGATTAAATCATATTGTTCTGCTGGAGTGTCCTTATAAACAGTTTTTTGTATGAAGTGGGCAATTCAAATGAGAATACATCATTAAGGAGTTGCATCTATTATATGTTTAAATCAAACCAATAATTCATTTTCTAAGTGACCAACACTTCAAAGGTCTAAAACAGTTTGGGTTTTTTAAATTGCTCATTGTAGAAACATAAAGAAGAAAGGTAGATATTTGAATAGTGTAATAGGCTCTGTATGTTAGTTTATAATATTTTTTATTAACTGTGGGGCTACCAGGTAAAACTGTGATGTCACAAATCATCTTGTTTATACAAGTGTATCTAAGAAGCACATGCAAAATTTTAGAACCAGAAAATTGTACTTGAGATTACATATTTAAAATATTAGACTAATAAAGGCATAAACCGCTCTAAAGGACAGTTATATAAACTGATTGTGAGGGAGTGGAAAAAGGAGTTCCGGGCATCCCAAGGATTGAAGAGAACCAGAGAACCTCTGGGCCCACCTAACCCCACCCTGCTTTGCTTGCAACTAGGGATGTGAAGCACTAGTCGACTAGTTGACTATCCGATAAGCGAATGCTTATTGGATAGTTGACAGGATAGTCAACTAGTGTCCCCCCCCTCCCGTTTTCAGCCTCTATCAGATAGAGGCAGCAAGGAGGGGACAAGAAGGAGGTACTTCAAAGCGGCAGTACTGCACCGAGTCTGGAGTCAGCTGTTCCACGCAGTGCTGCCACTTTGAATGCCGCAGGGAGCCTGGCGTCAAGCTTCTCACAGCATTTCAAAGTGGCAGCACCGCATGCAGCCCAGGGCCAGCAGGGGAGTCGCCAGCTAATCCTGGGCTTCAGTGCTTTCGCCTTTGAAGTGTAGCAACAGCCCTAGGGCGGAGGCGCCTTATCAATTAATTGAATAGTCAATGCAAAAATGCATTGACTATTCGATTAGTCGATTACCCGATACTTAACATCCTTTCTTGCAACCAATGCCAGGCCTGGAAAGAGGGAAAAAAGGAAGGAGCCTGGCTCAGTTTGGGACTGACTAGCAAGGAGGCAGGAGCCTGGTTCAGCCATCTAAGGACACAAACCAGAATCTGTCTGCTCAGCAGCCGCGGGACCAAGTAAGCCCCTACCTGTACTCCTCTGGGAATAGGAAGAACCTATTAAGAAGCCCTAACTAAGGGGAAACTGGACTCTTGGGGCCATGCCCCAAACTTAAGAACTTGAACAGGGAATGGTTCAGAGTTCTTGGGCCAGGAGCACAGGGGGCCAGTGCCCCTCTTTTTCTGTCTACTTATTTAGCCCCAGGGTCCAGGCCGCACTGATGTTCCTTAAAGATATAAAATTGAAGTGTAGTGTTTGCTACACCATCTACTATTACGAGAATAAAACAGAAACAACAAGCAAAATATTGTTGAAGCTCAGTTTGAGACAATTTGAATAACAGACATTGGAGAGACTGTAATATCATTTGTTTTACCAAATATAATTTCTGTCTCATTTGTAAATGGGTTTGTGTGGTGGCAAATTTGTTAAACCCAGGAAAATATCAAATACAAGACTTGCTTTCTCAACTGAGTTTTTTGTCTAAAAGGCTCATCCCTGCCATATGAAAATTAGACATTTCATGATCTTTTGAAAAAATATGGTAGCTACTATCTCAAAGAAGGGCCAGATAATACAATTGCTCTTCTGGCCAAACTCCCTACTTACTGAGTTCAGTGTCTAACTTCTGTTCTTTATCACAGCCTGAGAGGTAACTTTTATTGACAGTGGACCATTGCTGCAGTGACCACATCCTTCAGGCAAATAGTTTTTTGAGAGTCAGAGAAAGAAATAGTACCTCTCTAAAATGTTCAATGGCTTCTTTATTTTAGGGCTAAATTTTACCTCTCTCATTTCTTGCTGGTCAATTTAAGGTCACAATCCTGTAATTACTTCAGCATGCATGGATATGGTACCATATAGAGTAGGGGTTTTCAAACTGTGGGTCATGGCTTATAAGGGCAAGCCACTAACTGGCCACAAGTTGCTTTGTATGGGTGATCGCAGCACCCGATGACCATGGATCACTGTTGCTGGCCAATGGGAGCTGCAAGAACGGGTGTGGATGCAGACATTGCTTCCTGCAGCTCCCATTGGCTGGGAATGGCAATCTGCAGCCAATGGGAACTGTGATTGCCCATACCTACAGAGGCGCAGGTAAACAAAGCATCTCATGGCTAGCTAGAGGCTTGCTTTTACAAATGGCTGCCCAGAATTTGAAAATCCTTGCTATAAAGCATTAAGCTTAATGGGACTCAGCACAGGCATATGAGTCTGCCCTTACTGATCACCCTGCAGGTACAGGACCTATAATTTCTCTCTCCATGCACCTGCCTTTTTGTTGTTTTTCTGTTTGTTTGTTTGTTTGTTTTTGTTTTTCTGTAACAGCTTCAGTGACTTGAATAGAAACCTTCCCATTCCTCCCTCCCCAATTCTACCTATATAGTACAGGGTTACATTCATTGCTTTGTTACAAACCTATTGAAGTTGAGCTATGAATGAGATCTTGATTTGTGCCTAAGATGTCAAGGAGTTTCAGTGATATGGGAGGGTAATGTTTTTGGTTTTTGGGGAGAAGGGGAGGTAGGAGTAGAGGATTTTGTGAGGTTGCAGCAGTAAATTCTTCTTTTAGTGTATAATGCCCTCCTGTCCAGTTCAATCCCATAAAACATGTCCGAGAGTGAAAATTTCAGTACATTAAAAAAATTTATTATACAAGTTAGTTAATTGAATTAGCAACTGCTTTTTAAAAATCTCTTTTAATCTTTAAGCAAGCTCTGAACATTTGTGACTGCTCACAAGTCTCTAAACACTGGCCGCATTTGCAAATTTGTATGTGCAAATAAATACAAGTTTGTTTCTCATTGAGTTGTTGTTGTTATTTAAAAGAAGAGGGGGTCCTCTAGTGGTGAGCTACAAATTTTACTCATGAAACTTTTTCACATCAAAAGCATAGGTATGGGACACTTCCAGCCCACTCAATTAGCCTCATTAGGATTAGCACTACAATTGACAGGTACATTTTTTCTCTTTCTTTTCTGATATAAATTCTGAGAGTCCCACTTTTTTCTCCATTCAAGCTCATCTGAAGAAGTGGGTTTTGCCCACAAAAGCTCATGATACTCTCTTTCTCTATATTTGTTAGTTTCTAAAGTGCCACAGGACTATACGTATTTAAAGTTTCAGACTAACCCAACCAACCCTCTGAGACTTTTTTACTCATAAGGTGTGAGAATTGAGAATATTTGACTCTAGCTATTTGAATGTTGCAAATTAGGGTTCAGAAACATGCTTTCAAACTGTAAACTATTTTTTAGTTTACCCATATTCATACCCATTGTTAAGTATAAGTCTCCCACATTTGTATGAACAGATTTTGTTCTTCTGAAGGTTTGGGAGATTTGCTTTTCTTATACATAGCTCTGTTTTCAGGAGAAGTGTATTTAGCAGTGACCAAGAGTACTTCCATTTGGCAATCCTTATTCTGCTGAAAAGAAAATTGGTGCGTAATCAGGAAGAAGTAACATCATGTGGCTCAGGTGACCAACCAAACATCAATGGCTAAACTAAACAGCTTCTGAAATGGTTAATTAAAAAAATAACCACCATTAGTTACAAATAACATTCACAAAAATGACGATCAGTTCACAAATAATTTGCCAGTAAAAAAATTAAATAAGCAGTGAATGTTAGAAGAAGCATTTGACTAGCTCATGATGTGACACAACTTGAAGGAACACAGTGTACTTCACAAGAACATTTATATAAGATGATGAGATGTGATGACTTTTGTTTAGTTAATTTATTAGTAGCACACAACCATTAATCAAGTAGTTTTAAGCAGCCCTGGAGGTGTCTCAGCTTTTAGCTCCTGACTTCTCAGAATATTTCCAGTTTTTCATTTATGAATGAACTTTCCTTCTTTTGATGTTTCTGTTTTAATTTCTCCAGATTCATTTAAGATTAAGCTGGTCCTACTCCCTCACCACACACACAGACACAAACACCTTGCCCAGGGCTCCGCAAAGTTTTCTGGTCTTTCTGACAGGGACAGATGGTAGGAACCAGAAGGACAGGATCCTCTGTGGATGGCCATGGCCTCTCGTTTATTATGGCTTGCACAGTATTTCCATTTTGAGCACAATGTGGAAGTTTCAACATTAGTTTTAATTTCTCATTTAAACTTTTCATGAAAAATGAGGGGAGAGGGCTCCCCGCTCCTTTCAGTAGCCGAAAGCCCAGTAGTTAAGGTATTCACCTGTGATGCTGGAGACCCAAGTGTCTGTACAACCCACACACCTACTGAGTGTGTGGTTCACTCTCCCTTGTAGTGGTACTGAGACCACTTACAGAGAGAGAGAGAATAAGTGGGCTCTATAGCCTTAGCTGAGAGACAGCTGGCTTTTAGCTCAATCAGTAGAGGCTCATGCATTAAGTTTCAGAAGTCTCAGGTATGGTTCCACCTGTCAGCACTACATCTGCTCCAAATTAGGATACTGATTTCAAACTGGACCTGTGAAATCTGTCCAATGAAATTTTCATTGAAAAGATGCTTTTCTGTGGAAAGTTTCAATTTCAATTTATTGGAATGTTTTGATATAAAAATGTTTTATTGAAAATTTCCCAGCCAGCTCCTTTGTTTATCTCTCTGGAATCTACAGCTTTTGCTGGTGTTTGTGAGCTTTTTCCAGAGATTCTCCAGATTTTCCAAAGTAGATTACAATCTACTTTAGTCTTCTTTCAAAGGGTACGTCCTAGACTGTAGAGCTTTTCCGGGATACTGGAGGTATCCCAGAAAAGCTCTGCCGCATCCAAGGAATGTGTCTGCTTTTCCAAAAAAAAAAATCAGAAAAGCGGATGCATTTTGTTGGCATCCCTGTAAACCTCATTTTACAAAAAAGAATGGATGTTCCGAAAAAGGTTTTTTTCCTAAATTTGGCTCCGTGTAGATGGGCTACATTTTGGAAAAGCCTCTTTCGAAAGTAAATCAGTAAAAGATACTCAATTTGTGATTTATCTTTGTAGTCTAGACATAGCCAAAATCTAACCTGTCTCTGGGGCACTGGGTCCATGATACAACATTCAGAATACTGGAGAGGACGAAGGAAGCTGTGATCCTGGCTTTGTCACAGGCAACATTATAAATGGAGGACAGAGCACTCCTGTTAGAGGAAAACTGGCTTCTGGTCTCTCTCTGGTTTGGTTTTGTTTTTTTCCTTAGAAAGGGTTTTCCCAAGAGGAGGGTTAATGATCATCCCTGTTATGACCGGGTGATGCTGTGAAAGTACAGAGACTGACAGCCACCAATTTAAAAGCTCACAGATTTATTTTATTTTCCTTTCCTTGGGTGTTCCCGCGCCATCTTCTAAAACATGGGTTCCCAAACTGGGGGGCGTGTGAGGCGACCCAGCCACACCCCCATCAATCTCCCTTCCCTCCCTAAGTTTTGCTGCTATTTTTTGGGGGGGGGGGCGTGAGGGTTTCTCAAAAATAAAAAAGGGGGCATGATGCCAAAAAGTTTGAGAACCACTGTTCTAAAATAATTTCCATAGAGAAGATAGGTGAGGTAATATCTATTCTTGTATCAACTTCTGTTGATGGAAAAAGTCAAGCTTTTGAGCTTATAGGCTAGGTATCCTGGAAAAGCTTTGCGGTGTCCAGGGAACACATCCGCTTTTTCAGATCAGTTTCTGAAAAAACAGGTGCGCTCTTTTGGAAGCCCTGTATTCCTCATTTTATGAGGAATAAGGGGGCTCTTCTGAAAGAGGGAGTTTTTCCTACATTTGGCCCCATTTAGACAGGCCAAATGTCGTAAAAGCCTCTTCCAAAAAAAGAATTGGCAACAGGTATGCAAATTGACATTGGGAACCTACAGGGGGTATCATTAAACAACTATAGCCTGCACTTGATGCTGATCACCAGAAATCTTTCTTGAACCCACTCTTCTGACCTCGAGATAACTTTCCCTCCCAACTTCTACAAGTTGATCATCAGACAAAAGCTCCTCACAGACCAGGGTATACCAACTCAAATGAGCACCAGACCCTGTCAAAACAACAGCATCAGCACCAGCAGACATATCTCCACTGCTACACTGATCGACACCCCCACAGCACATCTTGTAAGATCCCTGAGTCCTACACATTCCAGTCACAACATGTGGTGTATCTCCTCCAGTGCACTACTGGTCCTAGAGCAACTGTGTGGATGAAACCAGACAGTCACCACCCTCTTGAAAGAACTCATGTCGAAAAATGATAAAAGACAAAAATACCATAACACATGTGGGTGAATGCTGCACAAAGTGGTCATTCTAGTTCTGAACTATCAATCCACATCCTAAAAGAAAACCTGGTCAACACTTTCAAAAATTAGCCTGGGAGCTTAAATACATAACTTTGCTAGACACTAAAAATCATGGACTGCATGGAAACACACTGAATGGAAACAAACACTGCATGGCTTATTACCTGTTTCCCTCCCCCTTCTTTCCTCCTTAGTTGAAAGTTTCCTCCCACTTCACCTTGAATGGTTCCTTGAAATATGTATGTACTTTGCTAAGCACTTTGTTGACCTTGTATTTACCTGTTACTTAGTTTCCCAGATCAGAAGAAGAGCTCTACGTAAGTGCTACAATTTCTCTCTCTCACCAACAGAAATTGGTCCAATGAAAGATATTATTTTGCCCACCTTGTCTCGCTGATATCCTGGGGTATGTGGCTACAACAACACTTTGTGCACTTTTTCCATAGACATTTCAGTGCTGATTCAGGGCTGTGACGGCCGCCGCCGGCGGGCCGCACTGGGAAGGGCCGAGCCGGCAGGGAAGGAGGCGGAGCGGCGGGCAGAGCACCGCCGCGCCGCAGATGCGGCCCCGGCGGCTGGCAAAGCAGAAGCCGGCCGCCGCGCCTGCGCCAGCAGGCGGAGGGTAATCCCCTTCCCGGTGGGGTGGAGGGAGGAGCCACGCACCCGAGCCGGGCCCGAAGCGTGGTCAGCACGCCGCCCGCGTCACGGGGGTGGGCGGGGCCCCCCGCCCGCGTCACGTCTGGCGGGCCGCTTGAAAACGGCTCGCCGGCTGGAAGGAGGGGGGAGCCTCCCGCCAGAGAGGAGGAGACGGGAGCGCTAGAGGCCCGGTCGCCAGGACGGACCGGGGACACACTCGGGCCCGGCAGGCGGCCCACCCCCGCCGCCGGGGCTCCCAGGGCAGCCCCCACGGCTGGCGAGCGGCCAGCCCCGGGTCGGACGACGAACCGGACAAGGACCGACGCACCCGGAGAGAGACCGGCTGGGGCCGGAGGCTCGGCAGGCAGCTGGCACCGGGTTCCCGCGACCGACCTCGAACCCGACCCCCGGAGATACGGTGAGCCCGGCCGAACGGCGACGCGTCCCGGGAGACCAGGAGGAGGGGGGAAGCAGCCCGGGGGGGAAGCCTTCTGGCGCCTGTGGGTCGACGGGTTACGGGCGGGATAACCCACGTCTGCCACGCCGGGGCTTGAGCCAGCCCCGACGCTTAGGGCCCCGGGCTGGGACCCAGAGAGAGGGCGGGACTGGGTCCCCCTCCCTCCCCCGAAGGAGCCGTCAGCTCCAAGCAACACCGGCCCGGGCACACCGCAGGACCGCGGCACTCCCTGAGCGAGGGGAGACCAGATAGCGGGGCCCAGGCCCCATCCCGCAGGGACGGGTGACGCGCACTGGGTCCGCAGACCTCCCCTTCCTCCCAGGGAGGGGGTAATCGCACCCAACTGCCCAGACTCTCGGGCAGGGATCGGAGCAGGTACTGACGAAGAGGGGCCACAGGGGTCCGCTGACCCCCCCTCTCGCCTTGGGAGGGGGTGATCGCACCCCGAACCCCTCACAAGGGCCAAGAAGGAACTGGGGGTAATTTGTCAGCCTTATTATTTTGCATAGGAAAAATCTTAGTAGATTTGCTGGTGTCCCTCTTGCAACTCCAATGGTTCCATTTGGAGTCTGTGATATCCAAAGCTGATATTTGATTTACAATCTTTATTTGAGAGAATCCTAATTTTAGCCTTTGGAATTCAAAGAGTTTATTACCCTTAAAAGAGTGACCCAAATCATTGAGTTTCTTGGGGCTACGAAATTTTAACTTAAATGGGTGGGCTTTGGCTCAGGCCTTTTGTGAAGGGAAGTGTTAGGAATTAACTCAGTAGTATACACCACTGGCTCACTCATCAGTCTGCAGTTGTGTCCTGAAGTTGCTCTTATATCAGTTGAACCTCTGTCTTTTGAAGAACATGGTTTTATCTGTTATGAAGGTGTCAATGATTTCTGGTTTTTTTCTATACAATAAGTGGTAGCAGATTAGGATCTTTACATTACTGTAGTAGAATTTTTAATAGATTCACTGATGGTAGAGTTGGGAATACTAGATCCAATTTGGTTATGTTCTTTCAAATTTAGGCCTACTCTTCATGAGAAAATTATACCAGTTTAATTAAATCACTGTGGTAATTGATTTAGTTAAATCACTGCAAACCCCTCATTCAGGCTCTTGTTTTCATATAAGAAGTTTCTTACTGAGTTAGCTTAAATTGGTAAGAAATCACCTACAGCTAAATTGATATACTGCAGCCTTAAAAACAAGGGCTGTGGGCAACGTTCCCTTTAATTTTTTCCATCCATGTGAAGAATTAATGTACATATGGGCACCGAGGCATGTGCAGAGGTGCACCAGTAGAAACTCATGCTGCCTACTGTGGATACTCTGCTATTGAGCTGTACCTCCCCAAAGAACCTAATGTGGTGCGCCCACACTCCAAGACAAGCCTCCTCCTACAGTTTCCAGCACTCTGCCTTGCCTGGCCCAGGCTGGGGCCGATAGACCTGCCTTCCAGGAACTCAGGGCAGCTGTATAGGGCCAGGGCTAGGGCTGAGGCTGAGGCTGAGGCTGTGCTGCCTGCTCCACACT
Organism: Rafetus swinhoei; assembly: GCA_019425775.1. Lineage (NCBI taxonomy): Eukaryota > Metazoa > Chordata > Testudines > Trionychidae > Rafetus > Rafetus swinhoei. The sequence goes on along the minus strand of CM033437.1, from coordinate 177,779,905 downwards.
TGAACTCTTGCAGTCACGCTGCAGCCCGGCAGCCTGAGGCTAGTTGAGTGATGCAGTCCAAGCGCAGGCGAGGCAGAGTGGCCCCAGCATCAGGGCCAGGGGTTCTGTGGCTATGACAACCAGCACTCTGGGACTGGCTGCATGAGGACTGGAGTCACTGAGGCCACGTTACCCAGTGTAGAGGGGCTGAGGGCACTACAGCCATGCTACCTGGCTTCCTGGCACACCACAGCTGGGGGGGATCACTCCACAGGCATCCAGTGCTGGGTCCAGATGCTGTGGTGGGGGTGTTCTGGGCTCCTGTGGGGGAAAAGAATAGATGGGGAAGGAGAGCAGAAGGGGAGGGCATGGACACAAGCACAAAGGGAAGATCTAGGGGCCAAACTCCTATAGACTTCTCTGACAGACAGGCTGACATGTTGCAGTTGCCTGCGGCTCACTGTGATCAGCAGTAGACCCTAAATAATTAAATTATTCCATGTGGTTAACCAATGGCTTTGGGTCCAAGAGGCCACATCCCCACACTCCTGCTGGGTCTGCTCCCATAGGAGGGAGCATATAAATGAAGCATCTAAGTTCAGTCTGGGCTGGCTTAGAAGAAGAATGGCTGTAAACTCCATGCTTCTGCTTAGAAACCTCCAGAACTCCAGACTGCTGAGGCCAAGCATGCTGATTATGGCAACTGAGCCCTATAACAAGATAACTGCTTATGAAGGGCCCTAGGCCAGAACCTAATGGAGTAGGCTGGGCTGTATTCCCCAATCTCTCTGCACTTCCATCAGACAATACTGCCACTGCTAGGCGATACTGCTGCCAAGGGAAGCAGCTCCCCGAGACTCTCACCACCAGAAGCGCCTCCCAACCCAAGTCTCTTGCTGTCAGGCAATGCTAAAGTTATGAGGACAGTGCAATACGACTGTAAATGGTCCCTTTTTGGACTCTCAATGCTAAGCAATGCTGCTGCTGAAGTGAACAGCTCCTCCTTGGATTCCCAATGACCCCTCAACAGCACAACAAAGTCAAATAGCTGATTCTCTCTTCCAGATCAAGCCTCGCTACTTTGGGGTAATTTGTTTGTTCAGGTCATTTTCCCAGCATGCCATCTATGGGCAAGTTTTGTGAGGAAAGTGGTCTGCAAAAATCTATATAAAGTAGATATTTTTTGTTTCCTAGTTGACCACGTCTACATTGCACACTTATTTCAAAATAAGGTATTCCAGAAGAAATACTCCACAATAGCTTATTTCAAAATAGCACGACTACACTATAGGAAAGCCTCAAAATTAGTCCAAAGCAGGCTTCCCTAATGTGGATGTGCTACCTCAAATTAGAGCCCCAGGAGGTACTGGGGAGTAATTACTTTGAATGGCCCTGGTGAGGAGCTATATCGAAATAACAACAGTGGAGAGTCCACACTACTGCTATTCCAAAATAGCTGTTTTGGAATAGGCGTTATTCCTCGTGGAATGAGATTTACAGAAGCCAGACTAAGCCGTCCGTTATTTTAAATTTATTTCAAAATAACGGAACTGCTATGTAGACGCTCGTATTGTTATTTTGGAATAACGGCCATTATTCCCAAATAACACTTCTGTGTAGATGCACCTCACGTGCAATTGCTTGTATTAAAGCTAGCTTTCTCTAAAATAGATTTTCTAGGAGATTGTGAAACATAATGACTAACTTGAAAATGCTGTTACCAGGCAAGAATGAGTCAGCTGTAGATAATTTTGATTTCTAAATAATGCTGTGTCTTCACTAGAGACTTCACAGTGGCACAGTTAAACCGATTCAGTTGTGCCACTGTAAGATCTCCTGTGTAGCTGCACTATGCTGATGAGAGAGACCTCTCCCATCCACATAATCAGGGCTCGACAATTAGTGTAATCTACTCTCCCCCGGGCGAGTAGATTACAAGCCAGCACAGTTGCACGGCGCAGTCAGCGCATGTGCAGTGCGGTCTGCGCATGCGCAGCGTGCTGAACCGCGCGGCTGGCGAGCAGGGCTCGCCGCCGCTTGGCGAACCCTGCACGTAATTAAACCTTTGCAAAAAGAGTGGCAGTCTCCAAGCCTGCCAATGCTGCTGACTTTCAGGGTTCACTCTGTTTTGGTATCAGGACATAACATCTGATTTTTCACTGTATGGACCCAAAAGCTTAGGAAATTTACTGAATGTATAGTCAACTTTACATCATCTAATGCAGGGCTACTCAACTTTGGAAGCCGCGGGGGCCACAATGATACTCAGAGCACATGCTGAGGACCACATCTTAAGTGTGGTTGCATATACATGCAAATATATATGCAAATATATGCAAATAGCTTTTCACATATTGCCCCGGCACACCCGGCACCTCCTCTCTGGGGGCTAGAAAGGCCGACACTCTGTACCCAGCTGTTCCAGCCAGCCCGTCCACTTGTGTCTTTCAATGATCACCCCGCCTGGGAGACGCCTCACCATTGTGGAGTGTGTTCCCAATAGAGGTCATGTTCAAAGGATCCCACCTGCGGGCCAAATCTTGAGCCCTGTGTAAACCCAAACTATATCACGGGCCGCAAACAAACACGCTGCAGGCCACATGCGGCCCATGGACTGCGTGTTGAGTAGCCCTGACCTAATGTAATTCTTAACACCATGTATTGTTTTATATCATAGCATTTCCATAAAAGAGGCAGTAACAAAGGTTAATTTATATGTAACACAGAATTTCTAGGCAGTATATCTCCTTTTTTTGCTCAGTTTCCCTCTTGGACAGTTCCTTTCCTTGATACTTGTAGATTGTAAATATATAGCCACATAAATCATTTTTGGCCAGCTATGTATATTTAGTTCTTTCTCATCTTTCCTTCTTAATCACTTGCTCAAGGTAAGTGCACAAAATATTAAATGGTCTGAGTATATGTCTCTGTTCTTTGTGTTAGGATTATTTATCATCTGGGGATTCCTCTCCAGTAAACTTATGTGGTTCATAAGCACTGTCAAATTTTTCCCATTTATTTTTGGAGGTAGCACTGAGCAAAGTATGAAAGGTTTTCCAGTGATCTGATACTCTCGACTTGTGACAACACTTCAGAGGATCCATGAACATCCTGAGTAGATGAAAACTTCTAGCTTTTAAGAGCTGGAAAAATGAGGGTTTTCAAAGATAAATAGTATATATTTCCTATTGCCTGTCATGCAGATCGATATTATCTCACTGTTTCTTTGTGCTCCCCTTTCAATCTGTCTGTATGTATTCATCTGTTTCTCTTGTCTAATAACTTGATAGTAAGATCTTTAGGGCAAGCATTTATTTTGTTCTGTTTGAACGGGAACTAACACAATGGAGTCCTGGTCTATGGCTGAATCTCCTATGGGCTACTACAGTATAATTAAAAAATAACAACATTCCACTGGGATGAAATGTGTAAAATGATGGCACATTTCATATATAAAGAAATTATCAGCTTCAGTGCCCAACACCACCTAAAATGTATGCTGTAAGTGAGGCCCACTGATTGACATTTTGTGATTTTTACTTAGTTTGCCCTACATAAGAAGCAGATTTTATCAGAGGAAATAATCAAATTGCATGAAAGATGCAGAAAATATGAAAAATGATGCAGCTGACAAGTCTTTTTGTTTGTAGCGAATGGGAAAAAAATCACTTTGAAAATATTTCCATCTAATTAGAGAAACTGTGCATCATTTGGCCATGAAAAATTGAACAAAAGAAGAAATCATATATATGTTTCACAAAGCTCTAATGAAGTTCAAATGTTTGGGGGCAAAGGAGAAAAAAACACTTTTCAGTTTTCATTTCTAACTGGGTCTTCAGGTTGGGTTATAAATTACTTATACGTTAGTGAAACACAAAAAGTTTGATGTTCCTATGCTTTAGGCAAAATATAAATGTGTTGTCTTAAATTAACCAAAAGAAATACATAGTTAATGAATCAGTACTTGAAAAGCATTGTTGCAAAATGCGTTGGGGCATGAAGGTTATCAGATAAAAAGGTATGGGAAGTGAAGAGTTTCTATAACAAATGATTTAAGCTGATGATCCCTTACTCTTTATATAGGACATTGTTACTCAGTTCAAAGGTGGTTCAGTACTTTTTGTATAAATTATCTCTTTCTTTTCAGCTAGCTGAGTGCTCCTGCTGCTGGACATAGCCGGAACCTCTGCAAGGGCACAGCTGTTCATGAAAGCATTAAGGTATCATCGAAGGATGATTTAGTGTCTTTTCTGCAAAAGAGAAGTACATTTGTCATACTAAAAGGAATTCAGGGGAGAACTTATTTCTGTGAATAAAATACCTTCTTGCTGAAAAACTAGTTTAGGTCTTTTGTGCATAAGGGACTATTTATTAATCTATAGCATTTGACTGGCACATAGATCAATTTTTAGATTATTCTTCTACAGTGCTTGAAGAATGTTGGCTGAAAAAATGGAAAGTAAATCCCAAATATTCATCAATTATCCAGCAGCATCAAGGCATTTTGAGTGAGCATGTCAAATACAGTATCTATTGTCCTTATGAATGACCCTTGATCAAATTAAATTCTACACAGAGGCTTGGGTTCAAAAGTTCTTGTTTGAACAAAACACACATTGGAGAATGTGGGTGGTAGCTGAGCCTGAGAAATTTCAGTATATATGATAGATCCATCTGTTAAACACGTACATGTTGGTAAAACTTGCCTTTTCCCTTAAATTCTTCAGGGTGTGTCTAGACTACAGGGTTTTTTCGAACAAAGGGGCCTTTTTTCCAAAAAACTTCTCCTGCGTCTAGACTGCCGCTGCATTCTCTTGAAATTAAATTGAAAGAACGCAGCGGTTTTTTTGACAGTGGTAAACCTCATTTTACGAGGAAGTACTCCTTTTTTCGAAAGTGCTCTTTTGAAAAAAGGCGTTCTTGAATGCAAACAGGGCATTTTCAAAAGAGAGCCTGGGTGCTCTCTTTTGAAAAAGTGGCTCGCTTTTTCGAAACAAGTGGTTGCAGTCTAGAAGCTCTCTTTCGAAAGAAGCTTTTTAGAAAGATTCTTTCGAAAAAGCCTCTTTTGAAAGAGGCTTGCAGTCTAGACGTAGCCCCAGTGTGTGCACTACTCTCTCTATTTCATGGGAAGCTGAACTGAAATTCTGAAGCATTTACATTTTAAACGCATATATGGAAACTACAATCAGCCAATGGCCCCCAAGTATTGATTTTGATATGGAATTCAATTTATTATTCCTGTCTTCACATTTTCAATATGTGATATGCCACAGATTTTTTGTCCTGATAGTGCCTAACTATGTTGTATTCTTTGGGAAAAAAGCTGGAGAATCTGGCAGCTGGGGCTTTTGGCATCTGGGGAAATGACAGAGACAGTTACCAGTTAACAAGCGATTGATTACGTAAGGGCAGAGAGAATCAATAGTAGTTAGCATTGCAGCATCCATGCTGCATTGTGTTTGGTCAGTTTTCCACAGGTCACAGACTGCATGTAGTCTGCACATGCTGAGGTAGAAGAAAAAGAAGTATTTTATTTATTTTGGCTAGAGTTGTGGCCTCAGACAATGCAGTCGCTGTGCTGCATATTGTTGGATGTTTTGCACATGATGTAGAAATATTTTTGGAAATAAACTTTAAAAAATGAGATTTAATCTTTATCCAAACCATTCTGACAAACTCAGTGTCACTACAAATCTATTGGGTCAGCTAAACTCCCTTTGAGAACATTTCTAAACCATTTGCATTATTGCCCCTTTTCACCTCAAGAATCTAGTCAAAGTTTGGGACCCACACCGGATGATAATAGAATCTGGTGTTTTGGGGCTGCCAGGGGATGAGGATGGAATCTGGTTCTTCCTTTGATTCAATCTTGTTTATTTACAAGGAATATGAAAAGTCTTGCATCTTGGAATGCAAAACAAAAGAATAGTTTCTTAGAGCTAGTCTCAACTACAGGTTGAACCTCCCTTGTCCGGCACCCTCAGGACTGGAGTGGTCCCGAACAAGCGAATTTGTCGGACCAGGAGAGGAGAGGCATCCAGGCTCTCCTGGGGCTCCCCTCCTGGCAGCTGCCCCAGGAGAACCCGGAGACCTGGCCTCCTGCAGCTCACCTGCTGCCCCCAGCCCATTCAGAGGGCTCTGCTCCCTGCTGCCAGCCCTGTGCGAGGTGGCAGCTGCTCCCAGGGCTCACTACCCCCAGGTCACAGGCCCTGCACACTGCTGCCACCTCCACTCCAGCTTCAAACCAGCTCCACTCCCAGCTGCTCTCAACCTCTGTGGCTGAGGCTCTCTAGTCAGGCAACATCCGTGGTCTGGCAGTGAGTTTTTATTACACAGTGGACATTGACCCTCCTTCCTCATCCCTTCAAGGAGTTAATAGAATTGCAGCTCTTTGACACATCTGTAGAGCTTCTTATTTTAACTTTTCAACTCAGTGCCAGTCTTTGAACCACTAATGATTACAACTCAGCGGATCTTTAGGTTTTATTCTGATCTATGGGAGAACTGGCTCCCAGGATGATCTGCTTGTGGTAGTGCTAGGATCATTTTGAGTTTTGTACATCTTCTGATGAAGCATTTAGTGCTGGCCACTGATAATGACAGAAACAGTATAAGGGACTGACCATTGGTCTGTCCTAAAATTACTGAAATATTCTAGAAAAAACAGCTGAATTATTTTTAGCATGACCATATTTTCCTATACTGAATACTAGATACTTGGTAAAATTACAGGTTGTACCTCCCTTTACTAGGACTCCCTGGTCTGGCAACATCTGTGGTCTGGCAGTGAGCAACCAGTGACAGCTGGAAATGAGGTGGGGGTGGGGCTCTGTTGGCTGAGAGCTGGTATGCAGTGAGGGCTGCACTGATAGATCAGCAGGGGAACCAATCAGTCCCTCATACTGCAGCTTTGCCCCACCACCAGCATTGCACATCTACCGCCATCTTTGGCCCTTGAACCCCGCTCTACTCACCCCTAGTGGGAGACAGAAAATACAAGACAATTTGCCCTTTTTAACAGAAAAAGTGGTGACACCTTTAGGAGTGCTTAAATATGGGACTGTCCTTTAAAAACAGGACATCTGGTCACCCTATTTTTTTTTTTTTTTAAATCTCACAAGTTCACACTGTGAGCTTTTTCCTTACCTTACCCTTGTAAGATATGTGAATGAATTAGCCTGAAACTATGATAGCTCTTAAGCCACATGTGATTGTTCATAACCTACATGTGACTCTCTTCTCAGTCTTATGTCATCATTCCATAGATACAGCAGCTGTCTCTAAAAAATGTGAAAAATTAAAACAATCATTTAGAGACACTTGGAAGGAAATGGGTCAACTATGTATATGTGATGGAAGCCAGTAAATGAAAGCTTTTGCTTTAATGCTTTAGCTCATTTGTGGAACAGCTGTTCTGATATCTGCATCAATTTGTAACTTATGATAAATATGTTGCTGATCACCAGTATTGTTTTTTTAAAAAGAAAGCCTAAATGTAGGACCCCAAGTCCATATTTAGGCTCCTAAAGTGACCTGATTTCCAAAAGTAGGGAGCACAGATTAGCTGTTCTGGAGGAACAGCCAACTGCTCAGCACACGTGAGACTATGAGACCTCTTATTTAACTTTAGGCAACCATTTTTTAAAACTTTGGCTGGTGTTTCTCAGTTTTAAATGTGTTTAATTTTGTTGTGAATCACGTTTGAAAACATACTGCCCTTGTCAGTATGTGTTATGCAGCCTCTCTGTTCCTGATCCACAGAGTACTTGAGTAATCACAGGTTCATGCTGTAGAGACTCATGTTTTGTTTTGTATTTTAATTCTGGAGGCCCCAATTGAATCTCAGGGCTCAGCCACGATGGTGGTTGTCATCTACCTTATGAGCGGGTGTGTCTAAACTACACCCCTCTGTTGGCAGAGGGATGTAAATTAGATGTATCTAAAGTGCAAATGAAGCCAGGATTTAAATATCCCGCGCTTCATTTGTATAATGGTGGCTGCCGCTTTTTTTCGAAATGGGGCTTTTCAAAAAAAAATGGCAGTTTAGACAGAGCATTTTTGACAGAAATGCCCCATTTTGAAAGATCCTGTACTCCTCAAAAAATGAGTAATGTGGTCGCCTCTATCTTTGCTGACACTATGGCCTGAAGCGGTGACTTTCAGAATCAGAAGCTTGAACAAAAGAGACAGTCTTCCTACCTCATCCACTGTGGATTAGGGCCAGAGGACACGTAACACATACTGACCAGTGGTGACACATACACAACTTCCTCTGTAGAACTAGCAGATTGCTAGGTCTCCTCCAGGTTGGATCCGTGCCCTTCTACTGATTAGAATAAGGACCATAGACAGAAATCTGGAACATGCCAAATCAAAACTTGTTTACTTCAATGAGATGACGTGTCCATGCAGCATCTCCAGTAGGATCAGACAAGCTCTTCTCTAATAAGGGTATTCAAGCTTTGGGTCGCAGCTTGTAAGGGTAAGCCACTAGCTGGCCATGAGATGCTTTGTTTCCCTGAGCATCCACAGTTATAGCCACTGTAGTTCCCAGGTATGGTTTACCATTCCTAGCCAATGGGAGATGCAGGAAGTGGTAGTCCAGCCCACACCACTTCCTGCAGCTCCCATTGGCTCGGAATGCTGTACCGTGGCCACTAGGAGCTGTGAGCGGCCATGGCTATGGACACTCAGATAAACAAAACACCTCGTGGCCAGCTAGCAGTTTACCCTTACAAGCCATGACCCAAAGTTTGAAAAACTCTGTTCTATAACATATTGCAAATGCACTAACAGAAGAGCAGTCTACTCACTATGAACAATGGGATGTGCTCCCCAAAATACCATACACTAGTGAGTAGAATGCAAATTCAGAGCATGACAGCAACCCCCAGCATTTAACTCTTACTCTGTAGTGTGACCCCTCTCCCACAGTGACAGAGTACAAACAAAAAAGAAAAGAGAATGAGATTCTGTCACACAGATTTACAAACTGTTAGGGATCTGATCCTCAAATAGGTGTTAAAGCAAAAAGAGTAAAGATCCGCCAACTTGACTTTGAAAAGACAGTTACAATAAAAATAAATTTAAACTGTGGTATTAATGTGCCTTTCCTCCCTTCAAAACTTGAATACAATAGCTACTAAGAGAAAAATGTAACTGTTCCTTGGAACACAACAAGCTATTCATTTGCAAGTCCTTCAAAGATTCTAATTTGCTTATTGACTCCCCCTTAGCTCTTCTAAGAAAAGTCTTCTTTTAGATCTACATCCCAGGAAATATCTGAAGAACCACTCCTATAGCTAATAATTTCAGCTCTAACCTCGTCATCTTGCTGCCGATCTTCCACATCCTATTTGATCTATATTTTTTCTGTAGCATTCATAAATAATTTAAATTGTTGCTGCTTTTCTTTAATAGTTCAATACCAATCAAAAAAACTTAAAGAAAGCGGATACATGAAATAGCATAGAATAGTTGTTCATCTGAAAAGAAATCCAGTCTCAGCTCCTAAAGATTTAATGAACCCTAACATAGATATTTCATACTTCTTTTTCTTTTGTCTGTGTTTTTTGATTCTTCTTAAAAAGTACTTCATCTAAATATTTGCTGTTTGTAAGCAATGCAATATCTGCATTCTTGGGCACTTTTTTGTCTCTATATTTTATCATGTGCAGTGATGTATAGTGCCTCTTGGTAAATTTCTGCTATCAAATTGAAAGAAAGGTTGATTTGATCTCCCTGTCTCTGGTGGGTTAAGCCACTGCCCTTGAAGCAGCTCAAAGGCTTGTAAAAGAGTAGCTGGTGAAAAAGCAAACTATTACTTTGATCTCAACAATATAGCTAGTCAAAGACAATCATTTGACAGTTCTGATTCTGAAAGAATAATGGAATATTCAAAGAATACAGGCAAGCATTGTAGTTTGGAAGCCAAGTTTGCCTTCCCACTGGAATCCATGGGAAGGGCTGCAGGAATAAGTTGTGCCTAAATATGGACTTAGAAACCTAACTTGGAGCACTCATTTTTGAAAAACTGGCTGAGAGAAAGAGAGATCAAGTTAGTGGTGTTGCAGTATAATTCACATGGAAAGACTTTTTTGAGTGCACAGCAGATGGCACTGCTGAGATATAGGCTATTGTCTTCCTCAACATGTGACTTATAGCTCAATGCAAAATGCACCGGAATAGAACTTTACTTCCAGTCGTAGACTAGAAAAGGGGCATAACAAAAAGTGGAATTTTACTAAATTTAAATAGTGTGTCTTTAAATGTTACATGGCAGTTAGGGAAAAGTAGGTCAAGTGCCATGCAGCTCAATAAAGGAAGGATGTTTCTGTGTGTTAAGTTTTAAATTTTCAGGATGTTCTTAAGCAATCAGAATGAACTTTTATTAAAGCTATAATATAGTAAAACTTGTTCATTATCTTAGCTACATCATGAATCTTAAGTTATTCTTCAGAGATGATATTGTGTGTAAAAGATCAAAATAGCAATAAATGAATGCTAGGTTAGTATGCAAAAATCATATTCTGTACACACCTCGTAGCAATCACATACATTCTTTTAGCTTTTCAATTGCTTTTTCTAGTTCCTTTTCCAGAGTGGCAGCATTGGAAACTGGAGTCCTTTCTTTTGTCCCCAGAATAGGTGAAAATCAATAACTGATTGCTTTGCAAGTTTATCCAAACTGTGCTACTGTCTCCCCTATTTTGGAGAGACACCTTCTCTAGAGAGTATTGTTCAGTCTCATGTATATCCTACCTTTGGCCTTTCTGCTAGGGTACCTAAGAAGGACAATGCTAATCATGATGGACTGTGAGTAGTTATTAACTGCAAGCATAGTTAACTTTAGGGCTTTTTTATGATTAGTCTACAAATTGGTCTGAACTAATAATATTCCCAAGGTATACTACCTACAGAACAATAACCTATTATGCCTGCATACTTTGAATGCATGCAAGAGCGCTTAAAAGTAAAAAAAAATTGAAACAGCAATCTGGCAATATGTGAAACTACACAGATTACTCCAGACTTCAGGAATTTCAGTAGGGATGGACCTGAAGAAGAGGAAAGTCCAAGTAATCTTCTCAGAGATTTTTCCAGTCCCACTAATAAGAACAGGCAGAAGGCTGAAAATACTGGAGATGAACAGCTGGTTATGTAACTGTTGTGAAGTTTGACTGTTTAGGTTTTGTGTAACACTAGGACACTTTCTAAAGGGTGAGAGGACTGTGTGAACAGACTGCACCTCAGAAATAGGGGAGCTAATCTTCTGCATTGGAGACTAGCTGGAGCAAGTAGGAGGGAATTAAATTAACTGAAGAGAATGACAAAGGGGCAAATGTGGGTATAGGTGCTTAAACCTATTACTCATATTTTGGATGTCATGAACTCATCAGACATAGGTGGTATGTAAAGAGAATTTTTTTTCAGGTTTCCATACCAATGCTCAGAGTTTTGGCAATAAGCAAGAAGAATTGAAAATGTTCATAGATGAGAAGAATTGTACATGATTGACATTACTGAAACCTAGTGGGACTATTTGCTTTGGAATGAAATATTTTTGACAGGTAATTATTAGAGCAGGTCGAAAAATCTATTTTACTTCCACACAAGATTTGAACAATACACTTTCATTAAAGATATTTTAGCAAAACCATTCAAAATCAAATTAAAATGTTCATTTCATTTTATTTGAAACTGAAATGTTCCTTTTGTTATTAAAAAAGGGGTATTTGGAGATGCACTAATTTTGTTGTGTTTTTTAACTTTCCCATTTTTTTCCACTGCCAAATTAGGAAAAAGTTGAAAACAGAGATAGTGGGCAGAAACAAAACAAGATTTCTCCCCCCACCTCCCAGTTTTTAATTTTTTCTCCTGTGTTAGCAGTGTAAAAAAAGGGAGAGAGAAGTGGAGAGAAAAAACCAGATTGCCTCCCTTATAGTCTCATTTTTCCTCTTTCCACTTAAAAAATGTGGGGAAAATTAAAAGGTGAAAAGGTTACCACGCCTTTTAAAAAACTGCTTCTGCATTTTTGACTGAAAATAATGAGAAAGGGGAGGAAAGATTAAAAAAACTAAGTAGGTATTTTCCCGTGATTTTAAAATGAATTTTTTGTCAATTCTTTGTTTGAAATTAACAATCATTTTCAATGGACCCTCATTTTTATACACACACGCACAAGTTGGATTTTTGACTAGCTCTACTAATCACACTCAGATTTTGATTTTATGAACATTTAATAGACGATTCCTTTAAATTTTAACAAATAACTAGTTTAGCTTGGCCAATTTTTTCTTTAAATGGCTTCAATTCTTTTGTGCTCATTTTCTTTCTGACTATCATTTCTTTAATTGTTGGCATTGCATGAAGCTGTTCAGATAAGAGAATAGAAATGAAAGTAATACTCACCATGTGGTCAGCATCACAGCTCAGGACAACTCCACCTGTACTCCCCCCTCTGTGATCTCTTGAGGACACCCTCTCTAGGCTCCTAGCTCCTGAGAAATCACTGCTCTTGAACAGAGACCTTCAACTCTTTCCTACCTAATGCTGCACAGCTTATCACCTACACCAAGAGTGGGCAACCTGTGACCTGTAGGCCACACATGGTTTATCAGGGCAACAGTCTTACAGGGTATTATTAAGACAAAGTCCTTCCAACCTTTCCAAGGAAGGATTAGGTACAACCTTACACAGCATGAATGTCCTTCCTGTTCATTTGCTGTATTTGAAAGAAGCCCTGAGTCAATTTAAACAAAGGCTATTCATCCAAAAGGCTATTCATCCTTTCTTTAACTGTTGGTCTCTGGTTAATCTAGTTTGAAAATAGTATATGCCCCCCCAAAATGGGTGCCTCACTCGAGCAGATGTCCACAGCAGGCCAGCAGAAGTCTGTAGCCTTGGAGAAGTGCCATGTGGACAGGGTGGGTGAGGAAAGTCCTAACTGGGCTCTCTGGCAGATGCACCAGATGGAGCAAGGGAAGCACCAATGCCTGGACCCTGTTTGTGACCACAGGACTGGAGGAGTTCTGGCTCTCTGGTTCAGGCTTACGGCCAAGGGAACTCTCACTTCCCATTCTAGGGCCTTGAAAGGGGGACAGAGCTTTTCCAGTCTTGGGACTGCTGTGAGAGGGGCACAGAAAGGAGCAAATAAGTTGTGGGGCCACAGAGGAGGAGTGGAATGGGGCAGACTATGGATGGAACAGGGGTGGAACCATGGCCGGGGGAAGCAGCAGAATAGGTGTGGTACCACAGGCAGAAAGGGTGGGAAGAGCCCACTTGCTTTAGCCCAGGGCCCCACAAAACCTGAATATGCCTTTAGTTGTGACTATGTTGTGTCTGAGTGCTCCAGAACTGCTGAAGTGTGTGACACAGGGCCCAGTGCTGCTGTAGTTAGAGGAAATTCTTCTTTAGTTTAGACACTGCTGGCTTCCATGCATTAGAGAAGGAAGCTCTGTGCAAAAAGACAGTGATGATCATGTTGCCCTATTTCACAGGCATGAATGACATCACCAGATCTAATTATTATGAACTATTTATCAAGCACTGGCAGAATGCAGAGTGCTTTAAAACACAAAAGTAAGACAGTCCTTGTTGCAGGTATTTTATTAAATCTATCTGAGACAGGGACAGAACACTTGACAGATTAATTATGCCTCAGGTGACTACAGAAGATGGTGGTAGGTATAATGTTGCAAAGTCCATTACTGCTAATATGGTTAGTGGAAGTGCATTTTGAGGCAGGATGGATTAAGAGGTAAAGGTGTTTTATATGATGCAGTTGAAAAGGGGGTGTAGTGGTGCTATAGCCCACTCCACCAGGGAGAGGGTTTCAGACAAGCCAGAGGAGGTTTGCACAACCCTGGCCAATTAGGGCGGGTAGCAGTCATCCAATCAAGGCCAAGCAAGGTGCTCACTCTTGCTTCAGCTCTGGAGGTAGAGGGCTCTATCTGCCTGTTATCATGGGGAACCTTGGACAGAGCTGTGCTGGGGGAAGGCAGGGTGCTCAGGTTAAACCAAGAGAATGTTCTCCCATTTATTTTGCATTACCTAACTGTTTTTTATTGCCTAATCAAATCCAAGTGTAATAATTAGTTTATGAAATACTAATAACTTTTTCACTGTACTCACATTAGCTAATTTTGAGCATCAGTTAAGAGTTAGCATGTGACTTTGACTTGGTGGCTTATTTACAGTTGAAGCTTCTAACTGCTGACTGCAAATACAGATTCAAAAGATACAATTAAAATAAGCTATTCTATGAGGGGGGAAGTCTTGTCAGATGGAGCCTAATTAATAATGGTCTTTGAAGGTTTACTAGTAGATCTGAGATTATTTGACTTTGTATCTTAATAAAAAATTGTTGGCAGTGTTGTGAGTCTCTTTGGTTGTTAAAAGATTAATAGTGTAACCTTTGAAAGGCAAGGACATGCTGTTGCAAACAAGACACAAACAGAAGGAGAACTTAGTCACAATACAAGGCACATTTTTTAATGTTTCCATCTTGTAACTAGTTTGTCTTTTCATTCTGTGAACCAAAATAAGGCATTTCAACATTGTTCCTCAATTTAATGAAGATATGAAGCAAGAAATAGGACTAAATGGATTTATTTACTCCTCAAAACCTGCTAAGATGAAAAGAAATCAGAGGAATGTTATGTATGTTACATGGGCATAAATTAATCTGCTGAGGGTACTTAGTTCTGTGGCCCACTGTTTTACCTCTCTGCCTCAGCAAGTGTAAGCTTTGCTGGAGATAAAATTGTCAGCTCTCTGTTGCACCAGTCCTCCTTCATCACTAGCAAACTTCCCAAGCCTCTCCCAAACCAAATCTTGCTTGAGAAGTAACAAGTGAAGCCTCTCCATCCAAAATCTTTCTGTGTATCCTTAAAGCTTACAGTCTCCCCTTGTTTCAGGGTCAAATTCATCCCCTGAAGTACACTATCTCCTCCAGTAGGCCTAACGCCATAAAAATTAGGTTGTGCCCTGCAGTGTTCAACTGTGATGTATCCTACTATAGTTTTATGAAAGGGGTGGTCAAGACAGCCTCTGCATGTCAAATCCAGCCCACCAAGCCAGTGGATCTGGCCTGCGGCCACCCTGCCACTAGAATCATAGAACCATAGAACTGGAAGAGACCTCAGAAGGTCATCAAATCCAGCCCCCTGCTCTAGGCAGGACCAATCCCAACTAAATCAACCCAGCCAGGGCTTTGTCAAGCCAAGACTTAAAAATCTCTAGGGATAGAGACTCTACTACTTCCTTAGGTAACCCATTCCAGTGCTTCACCACTCTCCTAGTGAAACAGTTTTTCCTAATATCCAACCTGGACCTCTCCCACCACAACTTGAGACCACTGCTCCTTTTTCTGCCATCTGGGTACGTCTAGACTACATGCCTCCGTCGACGGAGCCATGTAGATTAGACAGATCAGCATAGGAAATGAAGCGCGATTTAAATAATCGCGGCTTCATTTAAATTAAATAGCTGCCCGCTCTGCGATCAGCTGTTTGTCAGCAGATCGGGACAGTCTGGGCGCGCGCTGATCGACAAGGAAGCCTTTGTCGATCGGCGCAGGTAAACCTGATTTCACGAGGCATACCTGCGCGGTCGACAAAGGCTTCCTTGTTGACGCGCGCGTCAGACTGTCCCGATCTGCCGACAAACAGCTGATCGGCAGAGCCAGCAACTATTTAATTAAATGAAGCCGCGATTATTTAAATCGCGGCTTCATTTCCCTATGCCGATCTGTCTAATCTACATGCCTCCGTCGACGGAGGCATGTAGTCTAGATGTACCCATCTGTCACTACTGAGAACAGCCTTTCTCCATCCTCTTTGGAACCTCCCTTCAGGAATTTGAAGGCTGCTATCAAATCCCCCCTCACTCTTCGCTTCTGCAGGCTAAACAGACCCAACTCCCTCAGCCTCTCCAATTGAGAGGCTGGGGACAGGGAAGCATGCAAAGAGCTGATTGAGACCTGGGGACAGGGAAGCATGCAAAGTCTCCTCCCCTGCCAGGGGTGCATGGCACCAGAGGGAACTGCTGGCTGTTCTCTCTAGCCACCACATGCCCCTGGCAGGATGGGGGGAGGGGGCAAGGGTCTTTGCTCCCCCCGCCTCCAGGCCATGCTTGGCATAGGGGCAGAGGGACCATGCAAAGTCTCCTCCTGGTGTGGCACGTAGAGGAAACTGCCAGCTGTTTAAAAACAGCTGGCGATTCTCTCGAGGTACCGGGGGCAGGGGGCAAAGACTTCACATGCTCCCCACCCCCGAGGCCAATCAGGATCTGTGGGCAAGGGAGCACAAGAAGTCTCCAGGCCCTGCCCCTTTTGGGATTGCCCTGGGCTACTTCAGAAATTTATGAAGTGGCCCCCTTTAATAATTTTACCCATGAGCTTGCGAACAGGAACTGCTAACAGGGAGTTTGGAGAGGGAGTTCTCCAGGTAAAAGAGGAGTAAAAAGGGGACCCTTGTGGTAAGTGGCTGTCTGGAGTGTGTGTTTGTGTGTGGGGAGTTATTTGCTGTGTGCTGAGCTTGTGTTTGTCTGTTTGGTTGGTTTGTTTGTTTGCTTGAAGGAGCTTCTAAAAGGTTTGAAATCTAGAAGCCTCTGTTAATTGGCTGAGCCTCAGTCAGGGGAGGGCTACCAGAGCTATATAAGCCTGTGACTCAGCGACCAGGAGCTTGCGAACAGGAACTGCTAACAGGGAGTTTGGAGAGGGAGTTTGGAGGGGAGGTAGAGGGCACTAGTGACTTCTGGCCTTCTTTAAAACATAACTCTTATAATAATCTATATTCCAGAGGTTTAAAAGAATCCCAGTTTATACTTAAACTTATTCATTAGAAAAATGGAGACAGAAGCCCAGCAGCAGAGTGGGGGCTATCCTGTTTATTGCGTCGAGTGTAACATGTATGATTACCTGCCCTGTGGGCGGGTGGCGTATGTGTGCACCCGTTGCAAGGAGCTCCTGACCCTCAGAGACCGAGTTCAGGCTTTGGAGGCCAGGGTGGCTGAACTGGAGGAGCTAAGGGAGGTAGAGAGATATGTGGATGAGACTTTCTGGGACACTGTAGTACTGTCCCACCTCCAGTCTGAGAGCCCCAGTACTCTTAAGGAGGATGAAAGTCTCAAGGGAACAGAGCATTCAATGGGAGCAGAGGAAACCATCCCGTGGTTGGGACCCTCCTCCCAGAGGATGTTGCGGTATCCTCTCGCACTGAGGATACCTCTGAGGAGGAATGCCAGTTCGGAAGAGGCAGGTGTTAGTAGTGGGTGATTTGATCGTTAGAAACATAGATAGTTGGGTTTGTGATGACCGGGAGAACCGTATGGTCACTTGCCTGCCTGGTGCGAAGGTTGCGGATCTCTCGAGGCATCTAGATAGACTTATGTGTAGTGCTGGGGAGGAGCCGGTGGTCGTGGTACATGTAGGTACCAATGACGTAGGAAGGGTAGGAGAGATGTCCTGGAGGCCAAATTTAGGCTGCTAGGAAAGAGACTGAAATCCAGGACCTCTATGGTGGCATTCTCGGAAGTGCTTCCAGTTCCACGCGCAGGGCCAGGTAGGCAGGCAGAGATTCAGAATCTCAATGCGTGGATGAGACGATGGTGTAGGGAAGAGGGTTTGGATTTATTAGGAACTGGGGACACTTTTGGGAGAGAGCCTATACAGGAAGGATGGGCTCCACCTAAACCAGTGGAACCAGACTGCTGGCACTAAACATTAAAAGGCCGTAGAGCAGTTTTTAAACTGAGAGATGGGGAAAGCCGATTGGTGTGGAGATGCACGTAAATCGGAGAGACTTCTCTTAGAGGAGAATCCATTGATAGAGATTCTCTAAGCTGTAGTCAGAAGAGAGGAGGGAGAGGGGCAAACCATAGGCCAGAGCAGACAAACAACGCGTACAAAGATCAATGCATCAGGGAAGGGCAGACAAATAAGCAGTGGCAAATTTTTAAAGTGCTTCTACACAAATGCTAGGAGTCTGACTAATAAGATGGGTGAACTAGAGTACCTAGTATTAAATGAGAGATTGACATAATAGGCATCACTGAAACCTGGTGGAACGAGGAAAATCTGTGGGACACAATCATACTGGGATATAAAATATATCGAAAGGATAGAGCAGGCCGGGTGGGTGGCGGAGTGGCACTGTATGTGAAAGATAATGTAGAATCAAATGAAATAAAAATATTAAATGAATCAACATGTTCAATAGAATCGCTATGGATAGTAATTCCATGCTCCAAAAATAAGAAATGAGCAGTAGGGATATATTACCGACCACCTGACCAGGACAGGGATACTGACATTGAAATGCTGAGGGAGATTAGAGAGGCTACCAAAACAAATAACTCTATAATAATGGGGGATTTTAATTACCCCCATATTGACTGGATACATGTCACCTCAGGAAGAGAAGCGGAGATAAAATTTCTCAATGGCTTAAATGACTGCTTCTTGGAGCAGCTGGTGCAGGAACCCACAAGGAGAGGCAATTCTCGATTTAGTCCTGACTGGAGCGCAGGATCAGGTCAGGAAATAACCGTTACAGGACCGCTTGGGAATAGTGACCATAATATAATAACATTCAACATTCCTGTGGTGGGAAGAACACCTCAGCAGACCAGCACGCTGGCATTTAATTTCAAAGAATTACACAAAAATGAGGAGGTTAGTTAAACAGAAATTAAAAGGCACAGTTACTAGAGCCAAATCCCTGCAAGCTGCATGAAAACTTTTAAAGACACCATAATAGAGGCCAAACTTAAATGTATACTCCAAATTAAAAAACATAGTAAGAGACCTAAAAAAGAGTCACCGTGGCTTAACCACCATGTAAAAGAAGCAGTGAGGACAAAAAGGTATCTTTTAAGAAGTGGAAGTCCGATCCTAGTGAGATAAATAGAAAGGAACATAAACACTGTCAAATCAAGTGTAAAAATGTAATAAGAAAAGCAAAAAGATTTTGAGGAACAGCTAGCCAAAAACTCAAAAGAAATAACAAAATGTTTTTAAGTACATTAGAAGCAGGAAGCCTGCTAAAAACCTGTGGGTCCCCTAGGACGATCGAACTATAAAGGCGCAATCAAGGCGATAAAGCCATTGCGGAGAAACTAAATGATTTCTTTGCTTCAGTCTTCGGCTGAGGACGTTGGGAGATTCCCAAATCTGCACCGTCCTTTGTGGGTAATGAATCTGAGGAACTGTCCCGGATTGAAGTGTCATTAGAGGAGGTTTTGGAACAAATAGAAAAACTTAATGTTAACAAATCTCCGGGACCGGATGGCATTCATCCAAGGGTTCTAAAAGAACTCAAATGGGAAATTGCTGAACTATTATCTGTGGTTTGTAACCTATCCCTTAAATCGGCTTCCGTACCTAATGACTGGAAGGTAGCCAACGTGATACCAATATTTAAAAAGGGCTCTAGAGGCGATCCGGGCAATTACAGACCGGTAAGTCTAACTTCAGTACCGGGCAAATTAGTCGAAACAATAGTAAAGAATAAAATTGTGAAGCATGTAGAAGAACATAATTTGTTGGACAAAAGTCAACATGGGTTCTGTAAAGGAAATCCTGTCTTACTAATCTATTAGAGTTCTTTGAAGGGTTAACAAACATGCGGACAAGGGGATCCAGTAGATATAGTATACTTAGATTTCCAGAAAGCCTTTGACAAGGTCCCTCACCAAAGGCTCTTGTGTAAATTACATGGCCATGGGATAAGAGGGAAGGTCCTTTCTTGGATTGAGAACTGGTTAAAAGACAGGAAACAAAGGGTAGGAATAAATGGTAAATTTTCAGAATGGAGAGGGGTAACTAGTGGTGTCCCCAAGGGTCAGTCCTAGGACCAATCCTGTTCAACTTATTCATAAATGATCTGGAGAAAGGGGGTAATCAGTGAGGTGGTAAAGTTTGCGGATGATACCAAACTGTTTAGGATAGTCAAGACAGAAGCAGACTGTAAGGGACTCCAAGAAGATCTCACCAAACTGAGTGATTGGGCAACAAAATGGCAAATGAAATTTAATGTGGAAGTGTAAAGTAATGCACATCGGGAAAAATAACCCCAACTATCATTACAGTATGATGGGGGCTAATTTAACTACGACAAATCAGGAAAGAGATCTTGGAGTTATCGTGGACAGTTCTCTGAAAACTTCCACACAGTGTGCAGCGGCGGTCAAAAAGGCAAATAGGATGCTAGGTATTATTAAGAAAGGGATAGAAAATAAGACCCAGAATATCTTACTGCCCCTGTATAAAACTATGGACGCCCACATCTTGAATACTGTGTACAGATGTGGTCTCCTCACCTCAAAAAGATATTTTGGCCTTGGAAAGGGTTCAGAAAAGGGCAACTAAAATGATTAGGGGTTTGGAACGGGTCCCATATGAGGAGAGGTTAAAGCGACTGGGACTTTTCAGTTTAGAGAAGAGGAGACTGAGGGGATATGATAGAGGTGTATAAAATCATGAGTGGTGTGGAGAGGGCGGATAAAGAAAAGTTATTTATTAGTTCCTAAATAGAAGAACTAGAGGACACCAAATGAAATTAATGGGTAGCAGGTTTAAAACTAATAAAAGAAAGTTCTTCTTCACACAGCGTGTAGTCAGCATGTGGAACTCCTTGCCAGAGGAGGCTGTGAAGGCTAGGAATATAACAGAGTTTAAAGAGAAGCTAGATAATTTCATGGAGGTTAGGTCCATAAAAGGCTATTAGCCAGGGGATAAAATGGTGTCCTTGGCCTCTGTTTGACAGAGGCTGGAGAGGGATGGCAGGAGACAAATCGCTTGATCATTGTCTTGGTCCACCTCTGGGGCACCTGGTGCTGGCCACTGTCGGCAGACAGGATACTAGGCTAGATGGACCTTTGGTCTGACCCGGTACGGCCGTTCTTATGTTCTTATGTTCTTATGTTCACTCCTGTTTTATGATGTAAATGTTCTCTTTCTGCATCCTCCACTCTCAACGAAGAGCCTATTGAATTTGACCATATCTAATAGATGTTGGCCTCTTTCCTTTGCATGGAGAAAACCTGTTTATCAATTCACCCTGACAAGCCTGGTTTAAACACCTTTTAGTCACCAACTTTAAGCATGTCAGTGTGTCCATAACTGCCACACACATTCTGCAATGGTATTACTCACCAGTGTGATGTTAGTTTTCAAATACCTCACAAAGCATACTGTTTACAACTATCATTGGAGCAGTGTGTCGGGTGTGAAGATAGTGGTGCCTGAGGTCACAGACAAAAGACGGTCAATGAACAGAGCAAAACTAGAACAAAGAACCGCATAGGCAGTAGTAAAAATGAACACTTACTGGGTACATCTACACCGCAGAGGAAGATCAACAGCAGCAGCTTCGAAGCTGCTGCTGTCGATCTTCCAGGATTCAAATTAGCTGTCTAGTTAAGACAGCTAATTTGAAATGAGAGGGGCACTCTGGTCGATGCCGATAACCCTGATTTCACAAGGAGTAAGGAAAGTCAAAGGAAGAGTGTTCTTCCTTCGACTTCCTGCAGTGCAGACAGTGCCAAAAGTCGAGTTAAGCTACTTCGACTTCAGCTACACAGTTAATGTAGCTGAAGTTGTGTATCTTAATTCAACTTTGTCCCATAGTGTAATGCTCTTCATATAGTAAACTTTTTTCAGGTAGTAAGGCGAACCTCAAACGAAGTGCTGTGTCCTACCCTAGCTTAGCAATCAGTTGTCAGGCAGAACATGAGGTACATACAAATGCTGCACCCTACACATACACACTGTGTACTGCAGTAATATTAGTAAGTGATTAGTCACTGCATATTCAGATATGCTCTAATAAATTTGTCCTTGGTCGATGTATACTAGTTGTGGAATTCTCCCTTGCCCCAAATCTCTCTCTCATACACATACTCACACAAATGCATGAACTGGCAGTGTTAATAGAAATAGATTCATTATACAGCTGGAAGGATTTAAATTTAGAATGGGGGGAGGCATATCATTTGACTCAGCAAGGGACAAGTAATTTGACTACACGCAATTTATAGTGGAAGCTAGAAAGAGTGCTGCTACTGCGTTTCTGGAAGAGCCCTGGAACTAGCAAGACTGCTTCAGTGAACCTGGGATATTCAGTTGTATACTAAAGACTTCTGTGCATGTGCTTGATTCATGAGCATTCCCCCCTCTTCTGAATAACTGAAATGTCCCTGTTCCTACTGTTTCTCTTCCTGAATCTCATTTTATTTTAATATTGAAAATTTCGGAACAAATTCTATTCTGATACTTTGAGCAACTGCTAGTGACTTCCTTGTGAATCACATCTGATGTCACAATTTGGGCCTTATGTGGCCAGATTCTCTTGTGTGCTAAGCTTCATTTCTCATGCAGTTTAATAGGAGCTGTGGGTGCACAATCCTATGGATGGACCTAGTAATGTCTGGATTAATCCCGGTTTTCATTTTAAAATGAAGAGTACATTTGTAGTCCTTTTCATTGTGAAGATGTTTACATTCTTGGGGCAATTATTTAATCTAAAATAGTTTCACAGGGCTGCCAGAAAACAGAGAGCCTGGATCTGGGAGTTCCTTTTTTCCCTCAGTATTGAAAGTATCTCCAAAATAGTGAATGAATTTATATGCACTGGTATGCATCATGTGCAATATTTAAGCATGAGAGAATGAGTTAAGAATGATATGAAACTGGATATTCTGTGCTAAACCCAGAAAAATAAGACTTTTCAGTAAAGTCAGATGACTCTTCACGTTATGATAAAGCAACATTCATTCTTCAATTACCACTACATAGAGTTGCTACACAGCAACTTCTAACAGTTCAGATCCCATATGCCTTTACATTGTTGCCAGAGACAAATGTTAGTGTGATAAATGTTCAGAGTTTTGTCTGCTGTGCCATCTGTTGCTGAAGGTACTGTGATTAATTGGAGCACTGATTGGATCACTGAAAATCACATGTGGCAAAAGGGGAAAGTCTGCCCCTTGTGCATGTGCCTTGTCGGGATGGGGCAGCTTGTGTGTTCTTATGATCCCAGGAGCTATGCCGGTGGCAGCTTAGTGCTTCTGGTAGGTTCAACCAAGCCGGAAAGGTCAAGGCGGAAGGAACCAGACTAAGCATGCATACCGATTCTCCAGGATTGGGGGACTTGGCTCATTGCTAAGTACCCTGACCTAGAAAAAGCCTTTTGTTATGGAAACAGCAACGAAGAATTCCTTCTCAACTGTGTATGACCGGCCTCCAGAGTCACTTACAGTGACTTGTATGACTGCCAGTGGTGAAAGCAGAAATGAAGCTACTGACATGAAGATGGAAGTCCTGAGTGCCATGATTAAGACCAGAATTGGGTTCTGGAATGTACGTACCATGTATGCAACAGGTAAGCTAGCACAGATTACTCATGAAATGAGACGCTTCAAACTACATATTCTTGGTATCCGTGAGAGTAGATGGATTGGATCAGGAAGAATGAAGTCTAGTACTGGTGAAACAGTCCTTTTTTCCAGAAAGGATGATGATCAACACCATGAGGGAGTAGCTATCATCCTGAAGAAAGGAATAGAGAAATGTTTGCTGGAATGGAAACCAATCAACAGCAGACTGATGAGAGCCAGAATGAAAGGTAGACATGTAAACATTACATTAACCCAGTGTTATGCCCCAACAAATGGAAGTGAAGAAGAAAAGAAAGATGCTATGAACAGCTTCAAGCTGAAATAAAAACAGCATTACATCATGATCTTATAATCGTCATGAGGGACTTGAACGCTAAAGTTGGGAAGGATAATACGCACAATGATAGAACCATGGGAAAACATAGGTGTGGTACCATGAATGAGAATGGAGAGAGGCTAGTGGAACGCTGTACTTTACACAGTGTCGTCATCGGAGGTATTCTCTTTCCTCACTGCAAAATTCACAAGTTAACATGGTGCTCACCAAATGGTAGGGACAGGAATCAGATCGACCATCTGATGATCAGTGGAACATGGAGACGCTCATTACTAGATGTCAAGGTGAAAAGAAGGGCTGATATCAGCAGTGATCACCATCTTGAGACAGCACTCATAAAGCTTAAACTAAGAAGCATTGGTTGCAAGATACCCATAGAGAAACACTTTGATGTAGAGAAGCTACAAGACCCCAAAGTTAAGAATGTTTTTGTCCTTAAGGTAAAAAACAGATTTCAAGCACTACAAGATCTTGAAGAAGAAACTCACAGCATAGAAGAAATTAATAAGAAATGGGAAAAAATTACAATAATATATGCAAAGAGCAGTGAGGACTGTCTAGGTTTCAAACAGAAATAGAAGAAAAAAGTATGGACCATGCCAAACACATGGAAGGAATTGATAATAGATGTACCTTAAAGAAGAAACTCACAGATGCTAAATCAGGAAGACTGAAAGAAAGATAGCAGCAGCAATACAAGGAAGCAGACCGGCAAGTTACGAAATTGGTGAGAGCTGATAAGAGAGCTCATACGGAGGAACTAGCAGCACAAGCTGAAGAAGCAGATACTCGAAGAGAGCGAGGAAAGGTTTTTAAAATCACCAAGCTTGTCTGTAGTAAATATCATGCCAGTACAAGTGTCCCTGTCATGGACAAACAAAGAAATCTACTTACAACAGAGAGGAAACAAGAGTCTCATTGGGCAGAACACTTTCAGGAAGTTCTAAACAGGCCACCACCAGAAGAAGCAGCCGATATTCTAGAAGCGGAAACAGATCTTGATATAAATACTGCTCCACCAAAAATGGAAGAAATTAGCATGGCAATAAGATCCTTAAAGAATGGTAAAGCTCCAGGACATAACAACCTCAATGCTGAATTGCTCAAGGCAGACCCAGAACTTGCAGCCACTATTCTCCAACTGCTCTTTTCAGCAATATGGGAAGGGAAGCAGGTGCCAGAGGATTGGACAAATGGAATTATTGTTAAGATACCCAAGAAGGGAGCACTCAATGACTGTAACAACTGGCGCGGCATCACTCTTCTCGGTGCCAAGCGAGATCCTTGCTAAGATCATTATTCAGCGGATTATAGACGCTGTTGACAAATCACTGAGGAAAGAACAAGCTGGCTTTTGCAAAGCAAAGGGGCGTGTAGATCAAATTTGTGTACTGCGTAACATCATTGAGCAATGCATGGAATGGCAGAGGCAGTTGTTCAACTTTATTGATTTCGAAAAAGCCTTTGACAGCATTCATAGGGATAGTCTTTGGCATATTCTGAAAGTATATGGAATACCACAACAACTAGTACAGCTCACTAAGAGCTTTTATAACAATTTCACATGCAGCATAGGAAACAATGATCTATGCTTCAAAGTTTAAGACTGGAGTAAGGCGGTGGGGCGTCATGTCTCTGATGCTCTTTAACTTAGTCATAGACTGGGTTACATGGCGTACAACAGAAGATGAGCCAAGAGGCATTAGATGGACCATCTTCTCCACATTAGAGGACCTTAATTTTGCTGATGACTTTGTGCTGCTCTCCCATATGCATCGTCATATGCAAGAGAAGAGAAATCGACTATGCATCTTTGGAAAACAGGTCGGACTAAGAGTTAGCCAGAAAAAGACAGAAGTCATGACTCTAAATATTGAGGCACCAGCACCAGTTAAGATTGATGGCCACGACCTACCTATCACAGAGAGCTTTACATAGTTGGGTAGTATTATCATGCAAGACGGAGGTGTCAGAAGCGATATCCAGAGCAGACTCAGTAAAGCCAGAAATGTCTTCATGAGTGCTATATGGAAGTCATCACAGTACAGCATCCATTCTAAACTGAAGTTTTATCAGAGCTGTGTTTTATCACCATTATGGATCAGAATGCTGGCGGACGACAGAGTACGACCTCGATAAATTGTCGACTTGTCACACCCGAAGTCTTCAGTCTTTGTATTTTTTTGGCCAAGAATAATTTCAAATCAGGACCTGCTTGCACAGTGCAAACAAGATGACATGGCTACCGTCACTATGAAAAGTGATAGAGATGCAGTCTGGTCTCGCTGAAACAAAAGAAAGAACTATGTAGCACTTTAAAGACTAACAAGATGGTTTATTAGGTGATGAGCTTTCGTGGGCCAGACCCACTTCCTCAGATCAATATGTGGAAGAAAATCGGCACAACCATATATACCAAAGTGATACAATCAAAAAAATGAATGCATGTGAAATTGACAAATCAAATTTTAGAACAGAATGGGAGTGAAGGGGGAAGGTTAGTGTCTGTGAGGTAATGACATAGGGGTGATATTGATCTGAGGAAGTAGGTCTGGTCCACGAAAGCTCATCACCTAATAAATCATCTTGTTAGTCTTTAAAGTGCTACATAGTTCTGTCTTTTTTTTTATCACTATGAAAAGACGCTGGAGATGGATTGGGCACGTGCTCAGGAAAGATGGAAGCTCCATCACAAAGATTGCGGTGCACTGGACCTCTGAAGGGAAGCAGAAATGAGGACGACCCAAGACAACATGGCGCCAGACTGCTGAAGTAGAAAAGAAGAGCAGGAATCACACTTGGGGCACTATTGAGAGGTTGATCAGTGACAGATAGAAGTGGAGCACCTTTGTTGCTGCCCTATATGCCAGTGGGCATGAAGGGCGATGATGATGAAGAGGGGAAAGTAATAGTTTCAGTCAAACAAAGACAGTGGAAGTGTTGGACAACTCAGAGATGCCAAGACTAAACATTTTGCAGGCCATCCTGTGGTTAAACAGTAGATAAGAGAGCTCACATTTCAAATAATTTAAATGTTTTAGAAGAATTCATTACAGAATCAGTTAAGAGGAATTGGAACCACTTCAAACTGTATTCTGTCTATCTCTCTAGGTACTGACAGAACACCTATAAAGAATTTAAAAATAAAAGTCTCTTTCCTTTCTTCCTTCTCACCCTGCAGAAAAAAATAAATTGAGTTTACAGATTTGTTGTTTGGTTATGAGCAAGACACAGTATGCTCTGTGCATGTGAATTGGATGTATTCAGGAAAATGAGGTTGAAAAAAATGAGTTAATTTGGTTAAGAATGTGTGGTCATCTGTGGTTAGTCTTTCTTGGGAGTATGACTCCCAAAATCTGCATCCATCTCTTGTCCTCACAAGCCTCCTCCTGTTTCAATGTTACAGTGGAATATAGTTATTATGGGAGGTCATAGCCTCAGACACAAGCTCTGGCATCTCCAATTGTTCCATCTCCCAGTGAGGGGCAGAGGAACCTTCAGGCTTATACTATCAACTAAATTCTGCTGTGGAACTGTCAGAAGCACTCCTTTTCAAAGACATCAAGTGTTGATTTAAAGGGCATAGGGAAAAATTGATTAATTGTTAGATGGGCCTTCTGAATATGGATTATTTGTGTGGCCATTCAATGTTGTATTGGAAACTGAAAGTGAAACAAACAAAAATTGAATTTATTGATGAAATTCAGAAGCAAAAAAAGGGTCATGCTATAATATTGGTTTGATAATCTTCAAAGCCCGGTTAAATGTTTGCAATTAAGATTTTTCAGAAACACACAGGTGAATATGGCACATATTTCCACAATGTTGGCATATTATTTCAGTTAGCTTGTCCACTGTGGCAGAACTTTCTCTGGTCATTGCTTGCACTTTGGTTATCTGTGCAGAGTTTAGTATGGTTATGTTAGCTCCTATCAAATTATTTGTCAAGCAAACTAACGAAAGCCGTAATAGTAAAAATAAAGACATACGTGGTAACTTGTAATGAAAACTGAAAATTATGTGGTATGTCAAATGGAACTAGCAGACATGATAAATTCCTTTATACTTTGAAAAATAAGTAATATTCAGAGGTCTTGAAATGGCTTCAGTGAAGCTTGTGTTTGACTCTGCTGAATTAATAACATATGCAAAAGTAAGTCAGATTCCTTTAAAATGGATATGATACTGACAAATATTTAAGGCAATATTGCAAATCTCATAAAATGTCATTCTTTATCTGAACATTATCTATTTTTCCAAAGTCTAGTCACTTTCCTTTTAAAGGTTTTAAAAGTATTTTGCATGTGAGACATCCGTTCAGATTATGAAATTGTATAAACAATATTAATTTAACATTCAATTTCAACAAGGTGAAAATATACATCTTTGTCTGCTTTGATTATAATTAACTTATCATACTTGAACCAGTAATGGCATATATCTAATTTACAAAAATAGCCATAACTTATTTATAGATGATATAATGTGCTATATAATATAATGTCATTGTCATACCTAATGTATCATGCGCTGAAAGAATTGAAATTCTCCTCTTTTGGGGGTGTGGGGAATTATTGTAAAGACGTTATTGTGAAGAATGATTGTAAGGACATTCTACTTTACAAACCATGTTCTCTTCTCTATGTCTTTACATGTACAACCCTTGACATTATTTGATGTCTTGAAGTCAATTCAAAGATTTTCACTGGTCCCCATAACAGGATGGTGTGCCCCTTTAAGGTCCTGGGATTAGCCAACTCTGTTGAATAATCAGATGCATCTGAAAAGGGGATAGGTGTTCTCTATGAAGATCCAGACTTGTCATTAAGGCTGAGGAAGCAGAATCAGCAGACAGCACTCTGGGAGAGGCTGCCAGACTCTCTGGGAAGCCACAGGAGCCTCCAAGGGAGAGGACTGGAAGCCAGCACTCAGGGTATGCCTACTCTACAGAGTTTTCAGAAAAACTACCATTTTTCCGAAAAAATTTCAATTACGTCCACACTGCAATTGCATTCTTCCGAAGGAAAATCGAAAGAATATTGGTTTTTCCAATATTGGTAATCCTCATTCTATGAGGCAGAAGCCTTTTCCAAAAGAGCTCTTTCAGAAAAAGGCGTGTGTGGATGGGGAAGAGGGAGTTCTTTCGAAAGAAGAGGAAAGGGGAAGAAGCACAGGTGCCCTGGTGGCCACTCCATCCTTATTAATCACAGCTGAAATGTGAGGTAGCGTCCATTTAGTGTGGACACTATCTTTCAGAATAAGTTTTTCTGGAAGATCTCTTCTGGAAAAGCTTCTTCTGAAAGAAGCCTACAGTCTAGACATAGCCTCAGTCATAAGAGCAGAGAAGATGTCACAGAGCACCAGGAGTAGGGACAAAGAGAATGCTGAAGTGTTGCTGAGGAAATGGCAAAATTTGCTTTCTTATGTTTAGTAAGCACATGGTGGGACTATTGTTGAATGTCAGCATGGAAGAGGAACCTTAGTAGCGGCAGAAGATCCTCCGATTAAGATTCCTAATCGATAGGACATTGTCAGAATTGAACTTTGATTACTTTATTTTTTGACTTGAAAGACTCACATTTGTCTTAATAAATGAGCCTGAACAAGGATGTTCTTAAAATGACATTCTCAATAGCATGAGGAAGGGGAAACTGAGGCAGAGTACCAAATTGCCAAGTCTTGCTCGCTGCAAAGGAGCATCACTAGATAGGCTGCCTACTTTAGAAGGCCATCGTAGTCTGACAGTATTCTTCCCATTTTGTCTTCATTGTATTTTGGCAATCTGTGTTTTGTTTTTTGTCATGTGTTTTTTAAAAGTACATAGGAGAATTTGATAGAATATATGGCAAATGCATCTGTTGTTTTGGGTAATTTTGTAGGGTCCTCAGTCCATGCAAAAGACTGCAATATCTAACATAATACCCACATCTCTGTTGTGGCTCAAATGTAACAGTTGTTTGCCATATCAACAGGAGACCACGTTTTCTAATGTGTTTGTGAAAATGGGCCATTTGCAGAGGTGCACCAACATAGACAGAAAAAAAATCCTCTCAAAAAATCCTACACAACACATGTCTTATTTCCAGCCCCAGCAGGTGATCACATGTTCCACTATGAAGAAAAAAACACACAGAACTAGAAAATGCCTTGAGCTCAAACATACACATTTTCTCCTAAATCTTCCCTTGGAGGCAACATCTCAGGTTTACCTCCCCACTAAATGCACATTTCAAGATCCCCAAGGATTTTGCTAGTACACGGGCAGAGAGTAGTAACATCCATGAAGTGGCCCTGTACCTTCACATACCTCCCTTGCCTTCCCCATGCTCATAACAGCATGACTGCGTCATAGTTATGCAGCAGATGGAGACTGAAATGAATACCACTTCTCAAACTGAGTTGAGGGTTAAACTGGCAGTAACTTTTGGGTAGATTTTTTAAAATGTATTTATCCAACCTACCCCCAGGAGTGAGGTGCACCCGCTATCCATTATCTTTCCATTCCTTGGCTCTGTTGTCTTCCTCTGTCTGACAACAGAGCACATAACACAGAAAAGGGCTACTGCAATGTGATGGGGTGGTGAATAAAAGGATTGTTGTTTTCTCTTGAATTTGAATTTGAAACACAGTTCCAGTGCATAGACTAGCATTGCCAGTCCTAGGTGTTCAAAAATCTTAAATCAGGCCCCAAAAATCAATAGTGGATTTAAAAACATGTTTTATATTCTATGTATAACCGTTTTGGGACCTGGGGTCATTCACTGTGTATTTGGATCACATTTTTAAGCTTTATCTGACAACCACGAGGACTAGACATTTACTATTTTTTTTTAATAAAAGCCTAGATTCTCATGTAGTCCTAGGACTCCAGGAGCTGAAGTTTTAAGAAAAAAATTAAATTCCATCAGGCTATAACCATAAGAGTTGGCAACACTTATTTATAAATAGCTCCCTGTAGTCCTCATAATGTGTGAGAGTTGTATAAACATAAAAGAAGGCATGTTTCAAGCGTCTTAAGGAATGACAAATATAAATAATGTATATCATTTCTGTGTACTGGAGAGTAGCATATGACCCAGTCTTGGGATAAGATACTCTAAGATAGGACTACTCTTGCAGTGTAATATTCTGATGCTTATCCAGGCCTTGATCAGAGGAAAGATTTCAAAATCTTGTATATGTGGGTTTTCTGTGTTTTCAAAATGAAGAAGAATGGCCTTGTGGTTAAGGAAGGTGACTGGTAGTGTTGTTTGTTCTGGTTCTACCCTATACACTGCATGGCTGTAGGAAAGATTTTTGATGAAAATGCCAAAATATTTTCAAATGTCTTGGCCATAAATTATTTACCTTTTCACTGTTCTAAAGAGTAAGCTGAACATTTCAGGTATAAAGAGAATATCTTATATCTATCCTTACATTTACTAAAAATGTAAGTCTCCAAAGTAGAAATCAATGGAGAGCTAATGTACAAGAACTCTAAAAACATTGTTTATTAATGTTTTCATATATAGGCATGTTTCCTAATTGAAAACTATTTTAAAGAAAAATTAGTACTACTTCATTTTAACACCAGACTTGCATAATCCAGAAACAAATTTCAAGTTTTATCTCCTAATCTGCCTTTTTTAGTATCATCTTGGAAAATCACACTGAGTTTACCTTAAACCCATGACTGTCTGAAATATCAAAAAATTGGAAAAGTCAGATAATTTCTCATCAACTTCTCTACATAACTCTGGTGGAAAACCACTGGTATAAAGGTCCTTCAAGGGGTACATAATTTCATCTAGATATTTGCCTAGTTTTACAACAGGCTACATAAAACACACTAGTAAAGTCAGTTCCAAATAAAAGGTCATACAAACAGTTAGCTGTCTTTACTGTTCTTTTTTACTGTGCATTGAAATGTGAGTACAATACTTATATTACAGCTGATTTCTTTTACAAGAAATAAGAAAATAAGCAATTTTTCAATAATGAGGTGCTATGCCACTTGTATTTTTATGTCTTTTAAGAGAGATGTAACTGTTGGGAATGCAAAACACATCAGATTCCTGAAAGGGGAACAGTAGTCTGGAAAGGTTGTGAGTCACTGCCCTACACCATGTATCAAGTTTCCTCCTTCAACTAGACAGTCCCCTTTTTCACTGACTGATTTATCTCTTTGTGTAGTGTTGGTTATAAAGGATGCTATTACAGTGAGACCCAATACTGTTGTTGCCTTTCTCAGACTGCAATGCTGTAGAGGTCCCAAGCTTATAAAGTGATGCTATCCTGACTCAAGTCCTGTCCTGTGGCAACTTTGAATCAAACGTGCTACCAATACTGTAAGACTGAATGGCTCAGTCTAACCACAGCATTATGTGTGGGAACATAGAGCCACTGGAACATAGAGCCAATTTCATCCCTGAGAACTCTAATGAAGTTATGTTAAGTTTCTCTATTCTTGTTCTATTCCTATACTAGTCTATATTTCTATTGTGGTCTTTTTCTAACCTTGAATCTTTCATAAAGCTTTACCATAGTGTACAACGTGGAACATAGATACCTGATTGTATTAAGTCCTTGTCTTCACACCCTGAAAAGGCAATATAACGAAGAAAATATATATAAGCAAGATATTTTTATAATATTTTGTATTACTGAGGGAGAGAAAAAAAGCTTGATTTCCTCTCCCTCCACTCCATATTCTGTTTCTAAACCTGACCTCTCCCACTGTTCTATTCACTGGTTAACAATTAATAGAAACAAATTTTTCACAGCTGTGTTGCTATAAAATCAATGCAGCAGAATTGGTAGCATAAAAGAACCAAATAAGTACAAGAGTACTTCACATTTCTATCACACCTTTCTTGAATGGTAATCTCTTCTAAACAGGGAATATCTCTTTCATCTATGCATGTACAGCACCTACCACAATGAGGCTAGATTTTCCATAAATCAAATAATGAATTGAAATACAAATAATCCTGCATGCACAGGTCTCTTGATGCCTCACCAAGATGAATGGATTAAAACTCACACCATCTCCAAGATAAGTAAACAGTGTGGCAACAGTTTCAAAAGTGGACAGTGATGAGACACTTCAGTATTCAAATTCTCCATCCTTGGCCCTGATTTTCAGAGTGGATGATCTCCTGTAGCTCCCATTAACTTCAACAGTAGTTGTGAGTGCTTAGCACTTATTAAAATTGGGCCAGAGCCAGGCAGTTCCTCTTCGGAGATCAAGGAGTGAAGACTGGCTGATTGTGTGATCAGCAGTACCGTGATCAGTTCAATGTGGAGAGCTTATTGCAGACTGGACTGAGGCCCATGATCAGCCACTGAAGACCAGGGATTGGCTGGTGGTAAGAGCTGTAGAGTCCTAGATAGGGTGCTGCCGGAACTTTGAGACAAAGCCCTGAGGTAAAGGCAAGGGTGTTGCAGGACTAGGGGGAAATGGCTCAGGGACTGAGAATAGCAGTAGAACTTTAATGAATGGGACACCGCAGGCAACTGCTATTTACAGAGTCTCTGGACTGGAACGCAGGCTATATCCACACTGAAGGCTTCTTTCAGAAGAAGCTTTTCCGAAAGAGATCTTACGAAAAAAACTTCTTCCAAAAGAAAGCATCTGCACAGCAAAAGTGCATCAAAAAAGCGATCTGCTTTTTCAAAAGATAGCATCCACACTGAGTGGATGCTATCTCACATTTAAGCTGTGATTACTATGGATGGAGTGGCCACCAGGGCACTTGTGCTTTTTCCTCTTTCCTCTTTTGAAAGAACTCCCTCTTCCCCATCCACACACACCTTTTTCCAAAAGAGCTCTTTCGGAAAAAGGCTTCTTCCTCATAGAAAGAGATTTACCAATGTCAGAAAAACCCCTCTGTCCTTTTGATTTTTTTCAAAAGAATGTGATTGTAGTGTGGACGTAAGTGACGTTTTTTCAGAAAAATGGCAATTTTTCCAAAAAAACTCTGCCGTGTAGACATACCTCCCAGAGTAGTGGGCAGACCTGGGTCCTTCCCAACCCCCTCCAAGTAGTTATTGGGGTAGGGGGAGAAAAAAAGCCTGGTACTAAAGTAGTCCAGAGGAAGGAGCTCTGGGATACCATCCCATGCTAGAGCAGGAAGAAGTAGCAAGAGCATGCAAGCGCATGCTCTGAGCCAAAAGAGGGCAAACCAGTTACAATAAGATAAAAAACAGAACTGAATTGTAGCTGCTTTAAACTCCATTAATTACAACATTCACTGCAGCCTTCCTCATTTGTAAGTACGAACATCAAGATTAGCAAGGCCAGATGTTATGCAAGATGCTTTTCATTGGTGGTGTATTTGAATAATTATATGTTAATGCCTCATTTTCAGCTCAGAGCATTAGTTATGAAATTTAGTATTAGTGATTCCAATTTGTATGCATTTCCTTCAACTTATCTCTGCTTCTATACTTCTTCCCAGTTTCAGTGCTTATAACAAATTCCTAGATCGATCATGATGGGTCATAATAATGCAGGCTTGCTGGTATAAACAGAAGTAGAAGCTGTTAACACCTTCTGAACAGCAGAAGTAGATTAGGTGATATTCATAGTGTGCATATTCTGCCTGCCTGTCTCATTGAGCTATGTGGTATATTGAACGTGTTCTGAAAGGCATGGTCACATCAGTTGTACATGACTTAATGAGAATTACATAGGTAGCTGATGACACTAGATCCAGTTGCCCTTTGAAGAGAGAATGCCAATTTCGTTCTGGTCCCATTTTAAGTCAATGAACCCTTGCCCTCACCAATGGCTTCACTGAATAGTGACCTTCACAATCATGGTGTCATAGTAGTGCCCTTTCTACTGTAGCTCAGTAACATCTAGCATATCTCTTCATAAATGTTGACTTTTAAATTAAATTTTGAATTTGGCACCACCAAAGTTTCTGTAGAATGTCATTCTATAAATCAAATGTGTAAGAGCAGTGCTCATTATATAAATAAAATCTGTGAAGGTTTCCTGTGAAATATTTTTCCAAACAGGGAACTAAAGCTCCCAGAGATCATCAATGAAAGGTCCCTATTGAATAGCAAGTACCACTGAAGATTATTTGTCAAGCAATATGACTAACATCACACTTTGATCTCATCTCATTGGGCTTCAGTTTATTTAATGTGTCACACTTTGTCTTGTATTTCACCTCAGCTGTTCTTGTTTTAACATTTAAATGCCTTGCTTCTACTACATCTGATACTATAGTAGCACTGTAATCTGAGATTACTGTTATGTGGCTTTCTTTTTATATAACTTTTGATGAGGAAGCGTTATTGTAAAGTTTGTCAACAAGATCAGCTTTAAAGTGTCTTGCATATTAATCTAATTTGTTTTCATTTGGAGTATTCAATTTCACTGTGAATGGAAATCTCATTGTAATTTAAGTAATAGATCTTGTGACTCCCTCTGTACACTTAGGGTCAAATATTGTAATTGATGGGTTCATAGAGAATGCAGCTGTACATTCAATCAGATGCTGTTTTACGTCAACAAACAGAATGTTCATTGACATCAATAACATGGGTGTCAACAGGAGCTCTGTGCATAGATCATGAACAAGATATGCCTCTTATAGTAGAATATTTAACTTATTTTGAGTAAGTTGACCAACCCAATTTCAGTCATTTCATATTTTTCCTTTTATTCCATTTTAAATTAAAATGCAGATTTGTTCACCCACAGCAGAAGATAGCTACACACTGCATAGATAAGAGATATCAAAACAGAGAAATTAAAGTGATCTGTAACTAAGTTGTATTTCTGCCGTAAGTCTGAGTGTGGCAGTCTTACCAGTTAAAATCATAACAGAAAAATAGAAATAAATGGATTTTCTTTTCCTCAGATACCTACTGACTCACAAAGCTCTTGTTGCATCTGTCAATTAATGCTGTTGAGAGAGCTCAGAGCATGAGCTGAAAAATAAAACATTTTTTATTTCAGAAATAAAAAATATGTTATAATATATTTTCAGTATACATGCCAAGGATAAATCACAGTATGCACCTGATCTTATACATATGTTCATATGTATGGGCCTGATCCTATACTCTTGTTCAGAGGGTTTTTTTTTTTTAATTGTAAGCTCAGTAGTAAACCATAACCCCCACTCTAAAGCTTGTATAGAAAAGTGACAGGTGTTTCCATGCTTGGCTGTGGGAGCTCTGAGGATAGTTTATCAAGAAAATTGAAATGCATACGCCCTTTGCATGTGGTGCAATCTGCGCTAATCGCTATCCCGAGCTTGGGTACTCACTAATTGGATGTTACACTAAATCAGACACAGTGAGTAGTGTTCCATGTAAGCTGAGTTTTTGGGCGGCCACCCAGAACTATGACAAATGACACCCAGCTGGTTAGCAGAACGCCCACAGCACCCACTGCCAGCAGCATGTTTCTACCCGCAGATACCTCATTGCACATAAAATTTATTCTACACATGGATGGAAAAAGTTAGAGGGAACATTGACAGACAGGTTTTTCAATATTTGCCTTTTGTTTTGGGCTTTTACCATTTTAACTTTTTTTCTCCATTTCTTGGAGAATAACACTTTTCAAGTCCTGTAACATGAAACAGTTAAAATAAAAACGACAAAATTTAACACAAACTTTCTGCTATTGAGACATCTGAGACAGGCTGGTAACTCTGACTTGTAATGTTCTTATGAATGAACAATGACACTTCATAATAATGGGAGCAAGGACTTAATTCTGTGCAATACTAGGCAAATAGAAATTAAGGGTGTATCACAAGCAAAGAATAAGGCTGTGTTTGCACAATACCTAACAGAATGGGGTGTAGGTACTATAGTAATACAAGTAATAATGGCATTTGAAACTGGTCCTACTCAATGACTTCTCAGGATTACAGGGGCATTGATGGATAATAACCTTATTTATCCACATGCTGTCAAATGTAAAGTTATTGGCTAATGAAACAGTTGGCATTCATAATTTATGCAAGGGAGAGGTCCCAATCCTTGATGTATGAGAGAGATTTTGTTGGGGTATACTATAGGTTGTTATATTTCATTCAGTGGGAACCAAGAAAAACCTGGATAAATGAGTGGCCGATGAAATTCACTGACTAGAACTGGCAGAAACTACATTTTCCACAGAAAATTCTGTGATTTTTAATTTTTTTTTTCTGTTACAAAAGAGCAAAACATTTCCCACAAAACAAAATTCTGACAACAAAATCACTTTCAATCAGGACATTTTGGTTTTGGTAATATTGAAATGCTTTGTTTTGATTTTGATATTTTATTTTTTATAACATTTTCCTGAAATAAAATTTCATATCCAAAAGTTGTTTTGAAACATTCCATTCTAATGGAATGGAATTCTAAAAATGTGAAAACAGCATTTCAACTTCATCAAAATCTACTGTTGGCAAATGCTGTATAATGTGCATTGGAAGGACTATTATGAATGGTTCTAAATTAACTGTAACCACTCAGGAAAAAAAGCCTGGATGTTCATGTGGTCTAGCTCAAAGAAAATATCTGATCGATGTAGTAATGTGGTCAAACCTGGGGCATCACACTTTACATGTAAAAGGTTGTTATAAAGAGACTAGTGAGCAATTACTCTCCATGTCCACTGACAGTGGGATAAAGAAATAATCAGTTTAGTTTGCACCAAGGGAGATTTATATTAGAAATTAGGAAAAGCTTTCATACTTTAGGGATAGTGAGACACTGGAACAGAT
This sequence comes from Rafetus swinhoei, assembly GCA_019425775.1. Taxonomy (NCBI): domain Eukaryota; kingdom Metazoa; phylum Chordata; order Testudines; family Trionychidae; genus Rafetus; species Rafetus swinhoei. The sequence continues at coordinate 177,742,465 of CM033437.1, read as the reverse complement.
TAATGTGGGAGCTTGTGGAATCCCTGTCACTTTAGATTTTTAAGAACAGGTTAGACAAATATCTGTCAAGATCATCTAGGTACATTTAATTCTGCCTTAGCGTGTGTGCGGGATGGATCATTCAGTGACCTCCTGAGGCTGATGCTACATTTCTATGAAAACAAACAAAACAAGTCTGTGTAAATTCAGATGGCTGCATCCCAGGTCCAAAGAAGTACTGAGCATCTGCAGCATTCATTAAACTCAACTGGAGATATGTCTGTGCTCAGCTCCTCTAAAAATCAAGCTTTTCTACAGTGTATTGGTAGATTTATATGATAAAGTGGGGTGCAGTCATTTACAGAGGCTAGATCATCTCAATTTCATGGATTGTTCTTATTATCCTATATTTTGATTATTTAGTTAGAGTTGATTGCTCAAGGTCATTCAGCAAATTAAAAACCTCATAATTAGAGAACCTAAAGGCTGTGACATGCATTCCCTTGCTTTAACTATTAGACCACCTGAATAAATAGTTTAACTAGGCTCCTAAGTAGAGACTGTGTTCAACAATCAGGTTGAAACAAGCCTGTTGGAAATTTCAGGGCGCGCTGATATTTAACACAGAGAGGTTTTGTTGGAGATGGCCCTTATATATAATGAAACCTATGCTAAGGTGCTGGTGTTTTGGGGTTGTTTCAAGTAAGAGAACAGATGACTGTCCAGACAGAAGTGTCATAGATAGCAACGGACTGAATTGTTTATGATTTTAAACTCTTATCAACGCCAGTTTATGTGGAACTTTTCAACAGTACCAATGATGATTAGATGTCTAACTTTCATTCACTTTGTCAATTTCCTATGTAGTTAGGCAATGTAAGCATTAGAACTGTTTATGGTTGCTCAGACAACTAAGCAAATGCGATGCTGCTGCAATTCTATTTGTTTCTTGTGAATTAGAAACAAACAGTTATCTTTGTTCTATTTTTGTGCACTAATATTATCAATAAGGTCAGCTATAAGTCACAACACTGGAAGCTAAATGATCACTGCAGACTAGAAGGGGGAGTTTGTACACTGGGGTTTGTTTTTGTTAGGGAGTCCTGTATATAAGCAATATTATAAAATGGGGTGGGGAACGTAAGGCCTAGGGGCTAGATGCAGCCCCCAGCTTACCTGGATCCAGCCCCTGAGGCTTGGGGCTCTCTCTTCCCCCTGAGGGCCAGATTAGTGAGGGTTTAGTTGCTTCTCACTTGTGGGCGGCCCCCAACTGATTTTTCTGTGAATCAGTGGCCCCCAACCCAAAAGAAGGTTTCCCACCCCTGTTATAAAGAAATTTCTCAGGAAGGGATTATTGGTTATAATTCCTGTTGTTCTCTGATTAAGTGTAAATTCCAGTCTTGCATTAAATGTACTTAATATAGAACACTTGCAAATGGCACATAAAATTCAGTTCCATCTGTTTTTCAACAGTGCCATATGTATTATAGAATCATAATTTGCATTGCCATGATGCAATTTCAATTATAAATATCTATTCCAGGAGTGTATTAGTCAGGGATATATATACAATTATCATTAGCATGCTATATGGAAGTAATTTGTATTTTTTATTTATTCTACAAAATGTAAATTTGGGTTATCCTGTGCATGTGTTAAAATGGGGCAAAAGTCAAAGTTTACTTAAAATGTTTTCTTTTGGGGCCCATTCCCACTTAGAAGGAACACATGTATGTGGTTTGCATAGCGGCAGATGTGTGTTTGTGGGGAAAGGGATATTGTGGTGTTTGGGTAGTGGCAGCTGTGTTTCAGGTTGGAGAGGCAGCTTGGGAGACAGATTACACAATGTATGGGAGTGGGGTCCTACAGCAGGGTGAGGTGGGCAGATGCAGAAATGTAGATGTTTGAAAATGGTTAATTATCATTTAATTTTTAAAAGTGTTTATGCCATACATAAATATGATTGAAAATTACATTCATTACATCATGCATACACCAAGCCAATACACAAGTGTGATGTAGAAGAAAGTTGTTAAATATATTAAAAGTTATACATGAAAACCCAATATGCATAAGCACATGGATTTATGGGAAAATTATGTACTGAACTGAAGGACATAGCATCCAGTCTTGTCTCTTGGGCACAATAATACAACAGTTTTTTGTTGTTTTTTTTAATAAAGAAACCATTGCTGCTCATGTGGAGCCAACCCTTGGTTGAGCATGGAGTCTGAATCATGGCTCTCAACCGTAAAAAGACACCTTTGGATCATTGTCAAATCTCATTATTTGGCTTGTATAGTACTTCCTGCCTATTCTACAGTAAATGTTAAATACTATTTTAAAAAATGTGTAAATTACCTAAGCCACATGCGATGATGGGCAAAATATTTAAAACTGTTACTAATACATCTCTGATCAGCAAATCTTAGAAGACCAAATGTTAACAAATTGCAAAAACGCCCCCACAAAAGCTAAAATAAAATAAGGAAAGAAAACAAACAAGCAAAAATATTAGACTGAAATAACCAGATGCTAGAGAAAATAACTGGGCCTACACTGGCTCAGTGAGGTGGGGGAAGCTTGCTTTGTCACTGCTGTTGCTGTGTGAATTTTAATGGGTCTAAAATGAAACCCTAAAGCCTCGTGACAATGGTAAAGAATCACAGAAAGAAATACTTTCTTTTAACATTGATTTAAGAACTTTGTTAGATTATGGAAAATTGTATTTTCCCTAAAATTACACTGTCATGACGCAAACCTCACAGGCCAGGGAGCTGCTTGAGCTGATGTGCTTCTTTAGCCAGTGGGGTCCGGCTGGTGGATTTTTGTTTACTTCAGGTGAGGGCAAGGGATTCCAGTGCAAGGATGTAGTTGTGACCAGGACAGGGGGGTGGGCGAGGCAGGATTCCAGTGCAAGGGCACAGATGTTAGTGGGGGGACATCCAAGCAGGAGGACATGGGGGTGTCAAGGTGAGGATTCAGTTTCATGTCTTTTGTAGGATCCTGGTCTGTGCCTGAGCTCCTGGAAACAGGGGGAAGACACTATTAAATTGCTTGTGCTTTATTGCCAACCCCAAGCATTCAAAACTCATGAATCAGCTGCCCCACCCCACAAAAAGAGAATGATTTTTTTGAAATCACAGATAAAAATATACTTGGGGATCTTTTTATTTGTCATCTGGTGTTTGAGGTCTTTGGTTGAACTTAGGGCATGTTTCCTAGCTTTTCTCCACAAACCATGAGACCTAAAGTCTTCCTTTAAAAAAAAAAAAAGTCTGGGATTCTCTTCTAATACCATGCACCAACAAAGAATCATAATCTATTAAGTCAGAGTGATTACAGCGTGGTGGATGAGGCATCAAGTAGTGAAATTCCCAGATCTGGCTTAATTCTAACAAACTTTCTGGGGCTTTTCAGGAAAAAATAAAGAATTTGAGGACTGGCACTGCCCCTAAAGTAAACTGAATTTGAGACTGCTGGCCTAGAATTTTCTCCAGCTCTCTTCTGTCCATCATTGGGATATATATTTAAATAAGACATACATGTATCCTCACATAATATACTTGAACAATGACTGTGGGTATGGAGTTGGGATAAAAATTGAAGAGGACGAGAGGCATAGAACTTGAATGACTGTTTAGTGTGAATTAATTGGGGAAAAAAATCCTGTGATGTTAGTGCTGCCTACTCTTGTGAATTTATCAAGAGTTTCACATTATTTGATATTTTTCTTAGAGCCCTAGCCTTTGGAATCATGTTTTTATATGAGCAACTCAGATTTTATTTTTAACAAAATAAGTTTCTAGTACTCCCAGTTGTAAAGAACACTTGAAATTGTGAACCCTAAAAGCTGAACAACCAGAAGGCAAATACAAAGAACCATTATTTTAAAAACCCATTGCAAATTTTGAATTATTGTAGTTGGCAGACCTGTGCTTCTCCTGCAAACTTTACTCACTTGAGATCAGTGGCATAGGTTTTTTTTTTAAAGGCAGGTAATCCAACATAAATTTCATATTTCCAAATGAGAAATGGGTGAACTCAGCTTACTTGCATTTACACTCGACTACATTATTGTTTGAGATACCAAAATGAGGCACTGCTCACAACATATTTTACAGATGTTCAAGTAAGAGTGACAGTTTTGGTTGGAACTTCTGCTGTTTGGACCCCATCAAGGAGAGGAGGAAGCCTCCTAGCTGGGGAAATGGTAGCACAGCGAAGTGCCGGTTTGGGAGTGGCGGGGGTGCCAGGTAAGCGCCACAACCTGATCCCTCTCACTCACTCTCCTTCCTTCCCTCACAGACCCTGCACCCCCAGGCCAAGTGCCCTTCATTATGGTCTGGAGAATTCCATAATCCGGCATAGCCTATTTCTCAAGGCTGCCAGATTAAAGAGGTTCAAGTGTATTAATCTTTAAGTCCTGGAGACTCCAGGACAATCCTGGAGGGTTAGCAATCCTATATTCCTGTCAGCGGGCCTGCCCTGTGTGGAAAGAATTTTGTAATGTGCACCAATATGGAGATGATATGTGACACGTAATGTCCATATTGATACACTTCACAAAACTCATTCTGCACATGGATCTATCTATCTATCAGGGATGGATAGACATCTATCAGGGATGGTCTAGACCACTGTTTCTCAACCAGTGGTACGAGTACCCTTAGGGGTACTCAAGAGAAGTCTGGGGGGTAGGTCAACACAACTGAAATTTGGAGAAAACTGAATTTTTGTTTTAAGTTTTACAGCACTTTATTATTTTTGTACTTTTTATATCCAAAAGTTTCATTGCCCGCTCGGTTACAATTAAGTTGTTTAAACAAAATGTGTTGCAATGGTAGAAAAAAAAATTGTGTCTGAAAACTAGCTACTGGGGGTACTTACATTTTTTTTTAAAAAAGAGGTACTTTATAAAAAAAAAGGTTGAGAAACATTGGTCTAGACAGTGCTTGGTCCTGCCATGAAGGCAGGGGACTGGACTCGATGATCTCTTGAGGTCCCTTCCAGTTCTAGTGTTCTATGATTCCATGGATAGTGTGTGGTGGGGGTGGGCCAAGCAGTTAAGTGTGTGGGAGGAGGGCTCAGGGCTGGGAAAGAAGGCTGGTGTGTGTGTGTGGGGGGGGAAGAGTGAGGACTCTGGCTGGGGGCGTGTGGGTTGTGGGGTGGGGCAAGGGATGCAAAGTTTGGGGTGTAGGAGGCAGCTCAGGGCTGGGGTGTAGTGGAGAGTGAGTTCTCCAAATGGGGGTATGGGCTTTAGAGTGGGGCAGGGGTTGGGTTGCCAGATGGTTACAATAAAAATACTGGACACACTTGACATTACATCACAATCTACATTACATCTTATTTAGAAAATACCGGCCATTTATATTTTCTCAATTTGTTTCCCGAACAGAAAGCTCAAATACTGGACTGTCCAGTTCAAAAGGGGACACCTGGCAACCCTAGGCAGGGGATGAGAGATTTGGAGGGAGTGCAGGCTGCTCCAGGGAGAAAGGACTAACCCCAGCCCTCTCTCACTGCAGAAGCTCTGAACCAGGTGAGAAGTGCCTCTCTATGGGTGGAGCAGCTCCAGAGGGGCCTGGCTGGGGAAGGGTGCCACTCCATGGCCCTGGCATGTCCAGGCTAGGTTAGATGGGGACTGTGGAAGGGGAACCTTGTCCCCCAGCCATGAGAGGTCCATGTGGGGGCTGGGCTGGGGCCAGAAAAGAGGCAGCTCTTCCCCAGCCATGGCAAGTCTGGGGCAGCTCCATGCTGGAGCTGGCGGGCTGCAGCGCCTCTCTCCATTGCAACCCAGAGCCCTGCATGGAAGTTAATAGCAATCGCCTGGCCACATAGCTTAGAGGGAATCTAGCTGCCAGGTTTCCTTGTCAATTTCATGTATCCAGAAATTGACAAGACAGTCAACAGCTGATACAAGTTAACACAGTATTTACACTGACACTGCATCACTTACAAGGCTCTAGTATGTATACTGATATAATTAGGTCGACAAAGCTGTTGTAGTTTAGACTAGGCCAAAAACTAGGGAGTTGGTTGTTGCTGAAGAGTAAAAGGGAAGCCAGGAGCACTAGAAGAGAGGAAGGAAGGTAGAAGGAATGACTGGGTAGGAATTCCTTACAGGAGAGGATGGGTAATAACACTAATAGGTAAAAACTCAACTGCTGCCCTGGAAGAGAAGGGTGAAGAGGACACTGAGGGTACATCTACACAGCATCCTTATTTCAGAATAACTGTTATTCTGAAATAACATAGTCCCTGTCTACACACAAGCAGTAATTTCAACAAAATGTCAAAATAATGTCCAGCTGGAGGATTTCTTACTCGAGTTCCTGAAACCCTCGCTTTATGAGGTTTAAAGGTAGTTGGAGAAAGAGTGCTCGTTCTCAGACTTACTGCTGTGTAGACAGCATCAAAAGCTGAAATAAGCTATTTCAACTTAAGCTACGCAATTGACATAGCTCAAGCTGCCTAGCTTATTTCCGATTTAGCCCTGCTGTGTAGACGTACGCTGACACTAGTGACTGGATAGTGAGGGGAGAGAGCAGACGTCCTGCTGCTTCTCTTGGACAGAGTAAGTAGGTGGAGGAATTGGAAAGGAAGGGGCAAGGATGTAATTAGGGATTGTGACTAGGGTTGCCAGGTGTCCAGTTTTGAACCGGACAGTCTAGTATTTGAGCTTTCTGTTTGGGAAACAAATTGAGGAAATATAAATGAGAAAATATAAATGTCCAGTATTTTCTAAATAAGATGTAAGGTAGATTGTGATGTAATGTCAAGTGTGTCTGGTATTTTTGTTGAAACCATCTGGCAACCCTAATTGTGACAGACAGGGTACTGCTGCCAGGGCCCAAGGAGAAGAAGGAATGTAAGAACACTAGTGATTAGAGGAGGAGAGGTATTAGCTTGGGGAGGGTGGACAGTATATTGTGCTTGTACAGTGTCCAGGAGAATGAGGTCCTGATCCCTGGCACCCTGACAGTAGAATAAGACCTATTAACACTAGTGGTTAGATGGGAACAGCTTCTGAGGATCAAGAGAAGGAGGGACCCGAGTGGGAGGGAGCCCAGCAACCCTTGCCCGTAGTTGAGCAAGTTGCTGCTGTGGTAACTGGTGAAGAAGGAGGATAGGAGTGGGGAAGGAGGAAGGGCAGTAGCGGTAGAGAGTTGGGGTGGAGGGAAGAGAGAGTGCCGCTGCTTACTGGCTGAGGAGAGGGGAGGGGGGATGAGGGCGGTGGCGGCCGGGGGAGGCAGAGGAGGGCGGAGCAGGGCCCTGGTGCGGGGTGGGAGCCGAGCAGGCCGGGGGCTGGCTGCGGTGCTGGGCGGGCCGGGCCGGGCTGCCAGCCGAGGGCGGAGCTGGCGGCACATTCCAGGGCCCGGGCCGGGCTGGGCGGTAGCTGCAGCAGCCGGGCCTGAGCGGCTCTTTCCCTCCCCGCGCTTCCCCGGGCGGCGAGTCCGCGTCGCGCTCCCCGCGCCCGCGTCCTCCCCGGCTCCGGGCCCGGCCCCTGCCTCTCCGCTGCCCGCGCCGCCTGCAGTCGCTGCTCCGCGCCGGGGGGAGGCGGGCAGCGGCGCCGGGCCGGGGCCATGACCGTGGAGCAGAACGTGCTGCAGCAGCAGAGCAAAGCCCAGAAGGTAGGGAGCGCGCCGCCCGGGGGAAGCCTCCTGCGGCCGCCGGGCTACGCGAGGGCCCGGCTTGGGCGCCCGGCGGGGCGGGGGAGCCGCGCGGCCGCTTGGCGCTGTGACCTTAGCAGGGGGCCGGCTGGGCGGTGGCGGGGGAGCGGGCTGGAGGCCGGGGGGTGGGGTGCGGACCCGCGGTGCTTCCTGGGCTGGGTGCTGGCTGGGGGCCCTGTGGGCTGGGGTCCGTGGCGGTGGCTGCTGTGTATGTCTTGCACGATGTCTCTCTTCCATTCGGTTCTGTAACCTGCCCCGCCCCATTAATTTTTCTCCCTCACCAGGACAGACGTGGGGTGTAATCATTCACCCAGCGCCCATTGTAAACAATTCGCCCCTCCCGTTTCCACAGCCCCTTTTCTCTCTGTCCTCCCGTGCACCCCCCCCCTCCCCAATCAATCAACGTTTCCCCCTGTCCTCTCCAGTCCTTCCCTGGGAAGATTTTTAGAATAGATCCTCCTCCCCGCCCCACTCCAGGCCTTTACAGTTCTGGAGCGTTTTCCTCTTGCATGTTGCTTGAACATGAAAGTTACGAACAAAAAACGGTTTAATTATCTACTATTGTGAAATCAACACATTGCAGTGAGTGGATCAGTGTGCTGTGGAGCATGCTTTTATAGTAATTGAGGTACCATTTGTCCTGCCTGAGGAGAAGTGGAGAGGGGACTGTGGCACAATAACTTTTGAATTCCTCTATGTAGATGTAGTGAGAATGTACAGATTCCATCAGGATGTGCTCAAATGAAGAGAAGTCCTTAAATATCCTGTAATACACATGTAAAAGAATAGGAGCTTGTGCTGCACCTCTAGTAAAATCACCTCCCACTATCATTGTTCAGCATGCTCTGGAGTGCAAGGTCATGTTGCTTTCATTCACCTGAAAGGTGACTGTGTTTAAGTGGTTGTACAGGTATGCAGGGCCCAATCTTGAAACTAGCTCATGAGAGGTCCTGTTGAGCTCATGGGATTCTTAGTTAAGAGGAAAAAAAAAATCACATGACTAAGGATTATAGACTAGGGCCCATATTTTATATCATGTGCCTTCATTCTCTTCAGAGAATTATGTACTATGCTTTGTAACATATGGGATTAAAGGTATTTCTTACATGTAAAATGCAAATACACTAGTGATATCAATAGATATTTAAAAAGTGGAAGCTATTGTGAGCATGTAACAGTGGAGCAATGATTGTAAAATATATTTGGATGTCTTATTACATTTGAAGTTGTATATGTAATGACTTTGTCAGTTACAACTAGAAAAATGTATTTGGGGCTCATGGTGATGTGAAACCTTTGAACTCTGTCACTGCTGAAAATCGGTACTGTCTGCTATTTTTCATTGGCTAACATGAAATGAGTCCATTGTTGACACAACAGACCTTACAGTGACACAGCTGTACCATTGCAGCTGCAGTGTTTTAAGGTCTTCTGTGTCTCTACACTGACAGGAGAGAGCTCTCGACATAATAACACTATGCCCAACAAGTGGCAACAATGTTGGCAGGAGAGCATCTTACACCAGTGTAGTGCAGACCACACTGGTGCTTCTGTCAGTGAAACTTGTGTCCATCAGGTTTGTAGGTTTTTTTCACATCCCCCAAACAGCAAAAGCTTCACTGAAAAAAAATGCTATTGTAGATGTTGTCTTAAGTGCCTTTGCTATTAAGCCCGATCTACTTTTTCCCCCCCCATTGTCACTGTAACTTTTATCTGTTGGGGTGAGGCTGTACTTAACCAAAATTGTCATACCAGTAAAACTCTGGTATGCATGTGGCTGAGTATAAAAGTGTGTACTGGTATTGTTATTCACCTTCCTGTATGGACAGGGTCTGAGAACCTGGGGGTGGGGGTGGGGAAGGTGATGGCAAAGGGGGCAACTGCCCCGTGGCATGGTACTCCTGGCCACCATTGCTACTGTGGTGATGGCTGGAGCCCTGGGTCCTTTAACTTGCTGCCAGACCCCCATGCACAGTACTCTGGGCAGTGCTCAGTGCTGTCTGGGGTAGGTTCAGTGTACTCTGGGCTAGAGGTGTAATAGTATAGTGGATTAACCGATAAGCAAAAGCTTGTTGGTTAATGCTACAGACTACACGCATTCTCCCCCCCCTTCCCTCCCTGGGCCAGTAAATTTTTGCAGGTTGGCCAGCAGCCTGGCTCAGCCCTGGCTCACACTGGGTTCGGGACCTCCCCCACTGTGGCTCTGCATTTAAAGTGTATTAGGAACGGGGTGGGCAGGTAGCCCGGCTCAGTTCCGGCTTGCACTGGGTCCGGAAGCTAAGACTCTCTCCCTGCCTCCCCACCCCCGGCCACAGGAGCTGCTGCCTCTATAACAGAGGCAGCAATGTGGGGTGACAGGCAGGCAGTCCGTGAGGACAGCTGGTTTTTAAATTGGCTCCCCTCATGGATTAGCTCCTGCCTGGCATCCCACGCTGCCACCTTTCATACAGAGGCAACAGCGTGGAGTGACAGGGGGCTCCTCGGGAGTGAGGCCAAAGCACACTGGCTGGCGGCCCCACCCTTGGGGACTATAGAATAGTCAAGTAACCGATAAAAATTCATGTGGTTAATCAACTATTCAGTTAACTGATATTTAACATCCCTGTTCTGGGTGACGCTGAGGCTGCTTGGGGAAAGCTAGCACCAGGTCTGTCCCTTCTGCCCAGGATCCCAATCCTTCTGGGGGGTGTAGAGCTGGCCCTCCTGCTTTGCACACTCTGTGGGCCCCACTCTGTTTGGAAATAACTGTACCAGTAAGTCCTCGCTGGGGGTTATGCAGCTTTTCCTATATTGGTATAGTTAAAGCAGTACATTTCGTTTTTTTTAGTTTGGAGAAGCCACTGCAGGCAAAATATGGCCCATGGGCTGGATCTGGCCTGCCAAACAGTCACATCAGGCCTACCACAGTACTTTGGGCTGTTGATGTCCTATAGCCCAGCAGGATCCCCGTGTAGGTTTCTTGCCACATGCTGCTCAAAGCAACTGGCTGCTGGGGCTAGTGATTTGTTGGTCTGTGGTGCGCCCCTTGGAGAGATGTCTGTGTTTTCCTGTCTCCACAGCACGATACTCACAGCTCCTGTTGGCTGGAAAACAGCCAATAGGAGCTCCCTGGACTGTGCTTGCACATGTGTGCAGTGCATGGAGACCCCTCCAAAGTGCATGTCATGAACAGACTTACATGCTGACCTCAGCAGCTGACCACTTGGAGTGGCATATAGAGATGAAGTAGGCAGAGAGCCTGCCTAAGGGTCCTGCTGGTATCCCCCCTGCACCCCAACTCCCTGCCCCATGTTACAACCCAAACCCTGTCCACCCCCTCCTGCACACCTGTAGGCATGTAAAATCCCATTTAAAATGTTTACTGGTTAAGTGTAACCAGTTAACCAGGATCCCTGGGGGTGTGGTGCTTGTGTGAGTAGAAGGGACTGCTCTGGCTAGGTTGGGTCCATTTTGTTGCACCGTGGCTGCGGAGGGTGATGCTTGCCAAGTAACTGGTTAGCTCTTTACACCCCTGCCCCTGGTCACAAGTTCCTGTGAGACGCTGCACTCCCCCTTACTCACCTTCTCCAGGTCAGAATCTGCTCCTGCACCTTTCCCCTCTACCAGATCCTGCACCCCTCAATTAATACAGTAAAACCTGTGTTATCTGGCGTGCCCAGGGATTAGGGCATGCCAGTAACCTAAAAATTCTAGTTATCTGGGGAGCTGTGCAGGACTTACGGGGAGGGAGGGGGGATGGGAGCTGTGCGATGGCCGGGATGTGGCCTGCTGGGGTGGGCCATGAGCCTCGTGGGGTGGGATGCGGCCTGGTGAGCGGGGTGGAAGCCGGGGTTGGGAGGCAGAGATGGCGGGGGCAGCCTGCCGGGGAGGGAGTTGGGGTGGGGAGTCACGGGGCTGGCCTTCCTGGGGTGTCAGGAGCCGTGGGAGGAGCTGAGATACTTGCTGCTTGCTTTTGGCTGCCATTCGCCCCTTCCCCAGGTACACTTGTCTGAGGAGCGGCTCAGCACTTAAAGGGCCAGTTTCCTTTTCCTTTTTTTTGGTTTTGTTTTGCTTTTCCCGATGTCAGTAATTTGCCGGTTTCTACAGTTTTCCAGATGCTTAAGTTCCGGATAGCACAGGTTTTATTGTATCATAGAAAAGTGCAGCCCCTGACCACTTAGCAAATTCTTGGACTAACCCCCATCAACAATTATTCCCCACATCTGAGACGAGCTCTTTAAGAGAGGTGCCTTCTTTTAAAGATTGCTCTTGAAATTAGCAGTAATTTGTACTGCACTTGGCAGTTTCAGCATGGAAAGAAAGGCTGAATGGACATGGATTAAATTTATCTTCTTATTCCTGAAGTATTCAATACCAATTTAAATTGAAGTGTACTAACAAGCTACTGTTGCAAAGACTTGCTGTCAGTGCCTCTGATTTGTGAATGGCAGAGAACTTCTTTTTCCACTACTGCAACTGACACCTTTTATGATCAATAAATTAATTTAAAATGCTATTACTGGTGACACCCTTTAATTATTATATTGGTGCTTGGGTTAGAGACCTGTAATATCTGGTAGATCTGCATGCTTACATTTTGTTTTGTTAATTACATCTGGCAAATAATCCTCACAATCACGGAACTGGTCTACGCTAGAAAATTAAGTCAACCTAGCTACAATTCTTGGGGTTGTGAAAAATTGACACTTTTGAGAGGCATAGTAAAGTCTGCCAAAGTCGGATAGTCAGTAGTAGATTGATGGATGAATTCTGTTGACCCTACCTACTGCACCTCAGAGAGGTGGATTTACTACAGTGATGGAGGAACCCCTACTGTTCCTTTAGTAAGTGTCTGTGCTGAAGCACTGCATCTGTGCTGCTGGAGCATTTCTAGTGTACATCTTGCCATGGCTGTCAGATAAACCAGCAGGCAATGGTCTGTAGCTGAAAATTCTTTTCTCTTTCTCCTTTAGAAGTTAAACGTGGAAGGTGGTTGGTTGTAATCAGTGTTTAAATTACAACTAGCAACCCATTCTGGAAAAAAGAGTTGACTTAGCAAGAACTCTACAACTAAAATCTTGCTGCTGCTGGGAGTTTATTATTCGCACTACTCCAAAGAGTGTACAGTAGATCTATTTGCATTGTATCATTTGAGTAAATTAATACTATCCGCAGCAGTTCAAAGAGGGTTCAGATTTCATTAATTTTTCCAGCAACAAAATGATGTTAAAGCATATCGGTTGAAAATTTATTAGTGATATGTTACATGAAAAATCTCCCTTGTATTATTGTATATTTCAGGGAAATAGAAAATGAATGTGGAAACCAACCTTTAGTTCAGGTTGAAAATTTTGTCTTCCAAGTGACAACTCCAAATCTTAATGAACGCAACAGAGTTTATATGCTGACAGATTTAAACAAATAAACCAGATAATATATTACTGAAAATATGCTAGTAAGTTATGTAAAAGATTAAAATGGCCTGATATTTTATTTTAAACTGGGAAAATGTACAAAAATTTTTACTGGCTTACTAAATTGGTGTGAAAAATTCTGGGAGTTTGACTTTACTGGAGTGAAAAATGGTATATGGCTTCTTTGTAGACAAGGACTGAAAGTCTCTCATGGCTGTCTTCTGTTAGTACAGAGGAATCTACTATATATTGTGGAGAGTTTGGCTGGCTGACAGTTTGATCAATAACTCCTCCTAAACAGTAAGAGCTAGGACCACCAAATTCAGTTTACAGTTTCCTCTGATCGTAACTTGAAGCAATTTAAGGATTTGGTTGTGCCAGGAAAACTATATGTGCCTGGAATGGGATTGCTTCTCATTAGGGATGTTACATTTTGATTAATCAGCTAATTGAGTAGTGGATGGAATTTCCATCCACTACTCAATTAGTTGATAGGAGGTGGGGCACTCGCTATCCTGGCTGTACCTCTGCCTTTTAAATGCAGTAAGAACCCCGTAGGAGGCAGCAAGGGGGAGGGCAGGTAGGTCAACATGAGCCGATATATGTGGAGAACTGTCTTAAAGCCAGCTCCCCGAGAGTATTGGCTCCTGCCTGCTCCCCTTACCCCCTGCGTTGCTGCCTCTCTATCAGAGGAGCTGCACGGGGCAGGCAGGCAGGCAGGCAGATAGATCTGGTGCTCATGGGGAGCGTGCTTAAAACCAGCTCCTCACGGGCACTGACTCCCATCCCCCCCACCTTTGCTGCCTCTGATACAGAGGCAGCAAGGGGTTGGGGAGTGCCTGTGGTTGATAGGATAAACTGATGAGCCTAGCCTTATTGGTTAATTGTTTACTCTATGCTAACATCCCTATTTAAAACTGGATCTTTGTTTCATGATTACTAGGCATCTTGACTTTTGCTTTACTCAAAATTTGCTCTCTATCTTTTGAATCAAAGAATAACCAGGATCATATCATCAGTCTGGTTGCTGAGTCCAACTTGGGAATCTATAGTATTGTTTATGAGGTCATCTGTAACATCTATTAGGGATGTAAAATCCCATTTAATCAGTTAACTGGTTAAATGTGAAGTTTAACCAGTTAACTGATTAAATGGGGATTGATGAGGGACTCCCTTACTGCGAGTGAGGGTTGCTCCAGCAGGGCTGGAGTGCTCCCAACTCACACAGGCTCCACAGGGCAGGCTGTTCAAGCCCCCATCAGTTAACCGTAACCAGTAGGTGCTTACCAGTTAACCATTCACCTCCCTAGTATTCATGTTTAGATGTAAATATTTTAATAAATGTAAGTAGGCTGCTAGCTTTTTTTTCTTTTGTCTAGAAGTATTCCAGTATTGGTTAACTTTTGTCTCCTGTCTGGCTCTTACCATTTTTCCTTTTAATAAGATTTTTTTAATAAGATTTTTGTTTGATTCCAAACATGTGGTAGGTGTTGTCTTGTCAAAGGAACACAGTTGTTGTCTGTCACTCTTGTGGTGGAGAGCCTCCAGACCCTTTTGACATTCCATACAAAACTTAAAAGCATTTTTCCAGTGGTTAGCAAATGAGAAGTAATAGTGTAGACAAGTCATATGTGTCTTCACCACTGTGTATAAGGTATATCTAATAAAAAAGAGCTTTATTTCACCAATTTATTTCATGCTGGCCTCTGAACAGCCAACAGATGGTATGAATTTGCAATGGTTATCCTGGTTTCTTTGTGAATCAGAGGAGGATTGGCTGGTAGTGGTTGTGTGAGGCTTTTTTTTAAGGCTTGTACTTTATTTATGCTGAAGTTCCTATGACTGTTATCATGCTGCTGAATTGTGATTATAATAGAATAAAATAAGAGGTGGCAGCTCATCTAATTTTGTAGAAATATCCTGTATTAATGATATGTAGCACCAACTTTGTAAATCATACATAGCACTTTGCTAGGAAAAAGACAACTTGTTTTTTTTCCTTTCTCATCTTCCATAGGCTAAAATGTTTCCCTTAAATGTCCTTCTCCAAACTTTTGGATTGTTGGTGGCCTGCAGAAAGTTGGCTGGTCTTGTGATTTTTGTCTCTTCCTGTTTCCTGCTTCTAAATTGCATTGAATGACAGCTGAAATATTTTATATTACTTCCTAATAATATTTTTACAAACAGTTGCTGTAGTTGTCACGAGAATATTATATAGTTTCAAATGGAGGGGGTGGGAGACAAGTGGTCCCATGCAGTCATGACAAGGAGAGAAGATTATCTGAATGATCATTTTCCTATGATAAAGTCTACTTCCTAAATAGTTTTTTATAAAGTTGTACTCCCTTTTCCGCAATTCATGGCTTAAGACCAACAGCCACTGAAATAATGGTAGTAGGGATGTAATTGTATAGTCAATTAACTGATAAGCCAAAGCTTATCGGTTAAGACTATAGACTATATGCATGTCCCATCCCCCCCCAGTAAATTTTTTCTCAGGCTGGCCAGCAGCCCGGCTCAGTCTTGGCTTGCGACATGTCCAGGACCTACCCCGGCTGCAGCTCTGCATTTAAAGTGTAGTAGGAGCTGGGTGGGCAGGCAGCATGGCTCAGTTCCAGCTTGCGCCGGGTCTGGGAGCTAGAACTCACCCCAGACGGGCTGCTGCCACCCCGCGCTGCTGCCTCTTTATCAGAGGCAGCAGCACAGGGTGACGGGCAGCCAGTCCGCGAGTGGAGCTGGTTTTTAAACTGATTCCCCTCACGGACCAGCTCCCTCAAGGCACCCCACAGAGACAGCAGCACAGAGTAGCTAGGGCTCTTCGGGAGTGAGGCTGGAGGGCACTGGTGGCTGGCTCCTTCCCTGAAGACTATAGAATAGATAAGAATTCATGAGGTTACTTGACGATTCAGTTAATCGATATTTAACATCCCTAAATGGTAGTGTGAACTAGGGATTTGAAAGGTTAATAGGTTAACTGATAAGCATAATCCTTCATGGGTGATGCTTACCAGAGTTGATTAACCAGTTGGGGCTGGAGCATCTCCTTGTCTGTCATGGGCTGGAAGCTACTTCATCCCCGCAGGGGAGGAGATGGGACTGCCAGAGCAGCCCCTGCCTCTGGTGCGGAGTCTGCTCCAGTACAGCTGGGCTGGAGTAGCACTTGCACCCACCTCCCTTTTAAATGGTTAACCAATATGTCTAACCAGTGTTACCAGATTTGCTCAATACTCTGGGGTATGTTCATTTATTAGGGTTACTCTTATGGGACTGGGGAAGGTTATCAATTCTATCAGTGTGCTGCTTGTGCTTACTTGTGCTCTCATATGGAGCTGAATGCTCTCCCTGCTGTCAATTCCCCCTCCCACTGGAGCTCTCCTGCAGGAACTAGGTTTTCCCTGACTGTCACTCTCTGGCTCCCCAAGAGCACAGGGGTGGTAGGTAACACCAATTAAATGGGATTTTACATACCTAGTGTGAACACGATCTTGAACTAGTGCTGTTGCAACCAATTAGTTCACTGTGTGTCCTCATCAATTTCAGATGGATTTCAAAAGCATTTGTAGTGAGTTATTCGTAAAAGCAAGTTTGTTGCATTGTGTAGAGACTATTTTTAAAATACATGGTGATGTGTGTATAAAATCTTCTTACATTTAACTTCTGCTTGAACACAGACCCTTCTTGTTTAATACTGCAACAGCAGGTGAAACTCAATTTTATAAAAGTCTGGTCAATACAAAACATACTTTGCTTTTTCCCTCTTCCCTTAGCCTAATAAGTGATCAAATATTTCTTGGATTTTATGGACCGTTTTTGACTGCTTTTTACAAATTTTGTGAAATTGAGATTTATATGTATTAAGTCATGGATCATGTTATGATTTACTATTAAATGTTTTAAGGACGTAATCTAGAATTTGTTGAAGTAACTGCTGACACTTTCATTGACTTTATGATGTGGTGGACCCCATTATAGTAGACACTGTTCAAATATCAAACACATACAGATACCATTCCTTCTTCAAAGATCTTACTTGAATGGCTCACAAATCAAGTCTCAAAAGGTCAAAGCCACTGCAAAATATACGCATATACAAGGTGTCTTTAACTAATAAATTTGTTTTTAATTCTTTTTTATAACTCCAAAATGGCCAGATTTTTAAGTTGTTTAAAAACAAAACCTATTTAATGGCTATGCTAAATAACATTTACAAATGTTTATAAAAGAACCACAGAACGTTGTATTAAAAGGTTAAAACATATTTTCAAAAATAATTGTTTTAACTGCTCCTAAATATCAGTACATCTTGGACCATTAAAAATTACCTGCAAAGGTGTATGTGGGACAAAGGTGTATGCTTGATTAAAAACAGTCGGATTCTGTGTTGTGAGTCTGGAAGCAAAAGTTCCAGTAGCCTCTCTGGGGTGGCCTGGGATCTTTGCAGTGCTGTGGAATGCCTCTAGCACCCCTCTCCCAATACATGCCCCATTTCAAGGGTCATTAGGAGTTCCTCATAAGGCTGTCCTTGCAGTTATCTTCCGCTGTACTCCTGATGGGGGAAATTCTCCAGCCACAGGGTTTTTAGAGCTCCTTTATGCTGTTCTGGCTCTTATCTGGCTTAAAGGGTCTGAAATCTCACACGCGTGATATATAATAAACATACGCTGAGACATTAAAATGTTTCACTACAACAGTAGGGAAGACTAGATTTAACATTTCTAATATAGCTGGGGTAAAAACAATTAAAACAAAAAGTTAAACAGGTACATAGTCTTCATATTTTAAAAAGTCCTTTGTCTCTTCTCTAACAAAATAATTTAAAAAACCCTCATCTATTTTTGTTTATGGAGTTTAGTCTTTGAACTTCACTTGTTACAGGTCATAGAGTTACTATAATAAGGCGTTCTAACTTTGCTGGAATTGTTTATCATAGTTTTATTACTAGTCAATAGTGAGAAGGATGTTTGCAGGATTGGGCTATGCTAGTTAGTTTCACTTTCTATTCTCCTGCACTAATAAGAACAGTTATGCAGTGCTTGGATATCAGTGCAGGAAGAGGTTTAAATGAAAGCAAGACATGTCTTTCCACAACAATGAAACTTTAAAAATTAGTTTTGTTTTTAAAAAGTAGAGTTTTACAAAACTAAGCTATTGTACCAGCAGCCACTGCCAGAAGAGCTTGCATTCCCTGATCTGTAAGTTCCGGGCACTCAGCATACCACAGGATCTATCCCTGACTTTGTTGTTCCTTCATTACAATATGAATAATAGCCCATGTTATTAGGAAAATGGCATATTAGTACCAATATGTCTAAGTGAAGAAAAGTTATTGTAACAATAATAAAATGACAAAATGAATTGGAAGCGTTCAGGTCAGGCAGTTTTTCTTTGTTAAATTGCTGTTAAATTGTTAAAATAGGACTCTTGCTTTTAAGTGACCATTGGTGTACTTAAAAATAAAACAGCCACTTTGTTAATAGTATGAAATATTGAACTCTGAGTGATTATTTTGTTAAAATGCTCATTGAGTGAAAACTGATTTACCACACATCTTTTCAGAGGTTTATGTGAATAATAAGTATGGTAGATTTTGATCTGATTTAATTGGTGTACATAGCAGCATTTCCCAAAGTGTGGTCCGCGGGCCCAGTACCGGTCCTTAGGAAAAAAAAAATAGCACTCCTTAGAAAAATTATCACGCACGATCCTATTAATTTGTGTGATGGGGTGGCAGCACCCCGCACTGCCGAGTGCGGCGGTGCGGCCCTCTTGGGAGAGAGTCCTCTGCCGCGGCGTCTCTGCCGGGCATGCTCCCCGGCAGTGGGGCTAGATCTGGCAGGTGCTAGGACCCAGGGAGAAGGGCGGGTGCCATGTGCACTGACGCAGAACGCCCGGTGCTGGATGCAGCCGGGGGGGAGCCGGCACCGGCTGATAAAGCGGCTGGGATTGGGGCCAAGAGTGGGAGGCAGAACAATCCACCAGACAGGTAGGGCCAGCGACACAATTTATTTGCATATTCATCATTTGCTTAATGAATATGCAAATATGGAAATAAATGTTGTCGGTCCTCCAAAATCTTGTGAATGGGTTTACTGGTCCCCAGTATCAAAACGATTGGCAACCACTGTATTATAGCCTTCAAAGCTGTAGGTAAAAAGGATGAAGCTGACCATGAAAGACTGTTGATATAATAGGAGCATTAACTGCAGTGTTTGATTTTTCATATAGCAGAAGTGAAAGTGATCATGTCCAGTTGCTCAAGAAATGTGTAGCTTTTTTCATCACTTAGCTTTGGAGACTTTTTTTTTTTTTAAAAGACTCTGTTCTCAAAGTGATTTTATAGCTGTGAAGTTGAAATAAGAATACAATTTGATGTTTAGCTATTGAATAGTAATCACTAATTGGGGAGCACGCTCCCTTTTTTTGGGTGAAAGTCCTGGTTCTTCTTTCCCTCTTCTCCCCATGCTTATTTGTAGGATAGTGGTTGCGAATGCTTTCCATACTTCTGAGTAGCAGATCACAGGTTTCTTAATGTTAGTTCAGATAGTATAAATGTTGGTAATTGCTTATGTTTCAAAAGAAGGGTTGTTTTTTTAACATTGGGAAGCTAGAACCATTTTGTATCAAGTGTTTGTCTAAACTGGCAAGTTTTGTTGCCAAAAACTGCCTTATGGCAACAAAAAAGTGAGAATATTTACTCTGCAATGTGACTTTTGTTGGAAAAAATACCCAGTTTTGGCAAGAAACTTCCAGTCTTACGAGAGTCTTTCCCCTTTCTTTTATTGTTGAAAAAGAACCAGCGTGGACACTTTGTTTTGTTGAGAGAACTGGCTTCCGCCAGTATCCATCAATGCCTGCCCTGATTCCTGTGCTCAGTGTTTTGTGATCTCTGCTGCCCTACAAGCATGCACCCTTTCAAAGCTCCAGGGAAGTATCTGACAGCTGAGTGAGCTGCTCTGTTTGGGAGGACTTGTTAGTACAGCAAACCTTGCAACAAATCATGTTAAATCCTATTCCTGAAGTTAAATAACCTAACACCAGAGTAGTCTTATTAAAGTAAATAGCAATATTCTATGTCACTACATTGGGGGAAGGATCAGATCTTAAGATTGTTGAAAAGATAAATGGGGTCTGGTATGGTGACGAGGAGAATGTGATAGGTATTGTGAATTCTGTCCTGTGCACTACAAGTCTGCTCTTTGTAGATGTTGTTGCATACAAAAATCACAAATTAAACCCCCAGATATAATTGTTTTAAAATTACACCAATATTATTAATATAGTGAATTTTATTTGCCTTCTGATTATTGAAATCTTAGAGGTCACATATTCAATCTTTTCTTTGCAAAGCTGAGGGTTGAAACTTTATTTAATGAAAGAAAGCTAGTTCTCACATGAAATGAAGAATTGAAGATTTGGGGAAAAATACCAGTGTTGTCAGAGTTGGCAACACTTATTTACTCATTTCTCATGATAGCTACTCTGGTTGAGGATAGAGAATCTATATGGAATTGTACTAGCTTATGGTATGAAGGAATTGGAATTGGAATAACAGAGTGATCAGATAAATACTGGAAATAAGCATCAGACATGAATTTGTATCCATAAATCATGTTTTTAAGCAACAATATCCATATGCAAACTCTAATATCATTCTGGTTTTTGGTGATGCAAACCATTGACTTTCTATGCCTTAAGTAAAACAATCCTGCTTGTACAGTAGGTCACTATATTAACTGCATCTGAGATAGGTTATGCTGAATAAAATGCTTCTTTTAATAGTTTCTGTATTCATTTTCAACTTCAGCTTACTCATTTCAATATACAAATGTCTCAGCATGGCAGGTTTCAAGTAGACTGACATACTTCAAATGTTCTTAATTTTAACCCGTTTCTATTTTTTTTAAGTGTCAGACTAATCTTCCTCAATGCATTTTTTTCCAAGAAATATATTTGGTTCTTATGTTTTGGAGCAGAATAATACATTTAGCAGATGGTTTTTAGAGACCACACAGATGTAAGGGCTTGATCCCAAAGCCTGTTGAAGTTGGGGACCTGTGAATGACTTTATTCATCTAGATTTAGTGCAGACTTTATGTGAGTTAATCCTTGTAGTGTGAGAACTATGCATATGGTTCTGTAGGTCCTTCATTACATAGTCTGTAAATATAAATTGTTGCTGGAAAATATATAAGTATTATTGCGAAATATAGTCTGTCCAACTGAATTAATTTGTTTTTGGTGCACTCTTTTAGACTGTAAAGAGTGTGTGTGAATTATATTACGAAACATCTAATTTAAACACATTTTTGGTGAGTAGCAAATGCTATTGTCCAATTTGCTTGTGGTTTCTATTATTATCCTTTTTTTGAGCAGGCATATGAGATTATGGAAAGTTCACCTTTTTGGACAAAACTTTCCATGCTTGGTTTCTAAAAGTTTTACCTTTTTCTTTTTAAATTTCAGGTAAAACGGGATATTGCTATGTTACTTTTAAGTTATCAAGTTAAAGGTTAAAATTGGTATGATACATAGTACATAAATGCAGAGTTTGAGAAATACATAAATTTCAAACATGCAGTTGTCCATAACGTCTCTTTGCTCTCCTCCTTATCTGAAAGTGCCCTGTGAAGTCCTAGTCCTTTCAGCCACAGAAGATGGTCCCGAGTCTACTCTTTAGCCCCTCTCAATCCATCTGGGAAATTTCAGTAGGGATTTTCCTCCCTTGTTGATCTCATGGTGACAGAGCTGCATTTCTTCTAAGTGATGTAGAAAAACCTCGTGTAAATGACACAGCTAAGGACAGACTGTCCTGTTTCAACACTAGGAATGTAAATGAGTAGTCAACTATATGGTTAAATATTAAGCCTAGACTTATTGGTTAATCTGGTTGGCTACTCGCATCCCCCCTTGCTGTCTCTGTATCAGAGGCAACAACGGGGGGGGGGGGAGGGGCGGAAGCAAGAGCCACCTGTCCCCCCACTGCACTGCTGCCTCTATCAGGGAAGGGGATTTGAGCTCCCCGCAGACAGAGGCTGGGACCCCTTGCAGTCAGGGGCTGCTGCTGGGCCAGCCTCTGTCTGGCAGGCCCAGGTTCGCCAAGGACAGAGGCTGCTCTGCAGCTGCCTTCTTCATCCCTCTCCCCATAGCAGCCTCTGTCTGTGGGAAGCTCAGACCCCTCCTGTGGACAGGGGCTGCTGCCATCCCACATTGCTGCCTCTGTATCAGAGGCAGCAGCGTGGGGTGGCAGGCAGCCATTCTGCGTGGGGAGCTGTTTTTTTAAACTGGTTCCCCTCGCAGACCAGCTCCTGCCTGGACCCCATGCTGCTTCCTCTGATACAGAGGCAGCAGTGCAGGGTGGCAAAGAGCTCTTTCGGAGAGGGGCCACATTGCACTGATTGCTGCCCTCCCCCTCCCACTCTGGGGACTATAGAATAGTCGACAAACGTATAAGAATTCATGTGGTTACTCGACTATTCAGTTGCACAATATCTAACATCCCTATTCAACACATCACAGTAATCTTAATTCTGACCTTTAAATTGAGATTTGTGTACTTTCTTCCTACTCCACAATTTTGAATTAGTAAATAAAAACAAATGTTATGCTTTGAGAAAATAGTCTATAAGTAATTGTTTTTAATTTAGAAAAAAAATTAAGTAGCTTTGGGATTATTTCCAAATTGCATCACACTTTCCTTCTCTGTATAGTCTCACTCCTTTTTCCAGTATTATTTTTTCTTTTATTCAAAGCAACTTCTTTGTTAGTTTTGCCTGTAAGTTTTGAGGCTGCTTCATCTGTTCTTGAAGGATGATTTCACTTTTTGCCCACACATGCATGTTTCTGTTTGCCTGAATTTCTTTCTTTTTATTGTTTTCTTCCCCCGTGCCCTCCCAGGTTTTCCCTACTTCTGTGGCCTCCCTCAGCAGAAGTTCTCTGATTCTGGCATCTTAAATCTTTTTGTAGGACCCAATTCTGGAATCCAAAAAGTGTGTTTATTGACTACAGTGCATCAACCCGCAAGACTGGTGTAGAACCCAGTCCCAGGAAAACCTGTACTGTAAAGGGTAAAAATATTCTAGTGTTTGTGGTTATTGTTTGCTATAGAAGAATATGGTTGTCTCAGCACTTGCTCATATTTGAGCACCTTAACTTCGTATTTCCTGGTTTTCCATTGCTTTTTCTTGTTTATAAGGTTTGTTTAACAGTTTAAGTTACATTACATTAAGTTACAGACACACTTTTCTCAACATTTTTAGCAAAGATTTTGAGTTGGGGAATTCCCTTAAGTTTTTTGTTCAGCTTTAAAAACAAGAAATATTTCAAACTTGCCTACGGAGTCCCTGAGGAACGGGTCAGGAAACCTTGTGTAGGTCACAACATTCTGTACAGTAATGGGACCACTAAACACTCTTGTGCAGATAAGGAGCTGTGCCTGGCTCTGGCTTCCAGGTCAGCCTTTTCATTAAGTAGCTTCTCACTATCTTCCTGCTCTCTTAAGGACAATAGTTTGATTCCTGCTCTTCTTTGTTAATGAGGACCGTAGACTCAATGGTATATTTTATTGAGGTTAATCGAAACTCTGGACTTAAGAAGCCCTGCAAGGAAGTAAATCTGAAATAGGAAGCAGGATTCAAGGCATGGAGGTTGTGAAATAAAGAGCAAATAGCTTCGTTAAATTGCCTGGAAGCAAGAGATGCAAAAGGCCTGCAGGATTCAATAGGGACAGCCCAAGCTGAGAGTAGGAGGAAATGCTGAGAAGTTCAGGATGTCAGTAATGTTACAGGAAAACTGTCCAGTTGCCTTTGAAGGGTGGCTCTGATGTGCTGCTGCTGGCGGCTACCACCTGCTTTGAATTTCTTGTATGAATAATGGCACATTGTAATAGTGCTATTAGAAGTGCCAGATTCCATGATTTATCTATCTTTAGCCATGTTATTTTTCTCTTCTCCTCCCTAGAATGAAAGAAGTTGTGTTATCAGAAAAGATACAGTGTGTACCCTGTGGGAGTGTGATAACTCTGCCACCTACTTCTTAGTGTAGGTGGAAGTATGTGTGGAAGATGGGAGAGCAGGAGCTAAATCTGCTTAATTATTTTCCTTCATGGAAAAGTGGAAAGATTCTGCTGCCTATTTGCTTCTCCATGCAAGATGCTGAAGATTGTATTGCGTATGCGACCTTTGAAGGTGAAAGTGATGAAAAAGCTAGGATCTGTGTTCTGTTGCCCCATAGCATGGGTGGGCAATAATTTTGATGGGCAGGGGTCCACTCCAAGAATTTGGTAAATGATCAAGGGCTGCAGTTTTCTATGATATTAATGGAGGTGGTGTGTGGTCTGAGACATATTTTGGGTTTCCTGGAAGAGGGTTGCAGAGTCTGGGAGGGTGTTGTGTGCAGAGGGTTTGGGTTGTGAGGTGAGGTAGGAGTTCAGGGGGAGTACAGGGGTTTGGATTGTGACCTGGGGCAGCAGGTTGGGATGCAGGAGGGGGTGTCAGGTGAAGGCTTTGGGCTGGAGGCGCTTACCCTAGCTGGCTCCCGGCCAGCAGCCCAGGGGGGCCCATAGGCAGGATCCCTGCCTGCTTCGCCCCCACACGCTACTCCAAGTGTCCAGCTGTTGGGGCCAACATGTGCATCTCTGCATGGCACACACCGTGGGGAAGAAAGAGGGGCTCTGTGTGAACTGCAAGGATTGTGCTGGGGGTAGGGACAGGGTGTGGAGGCATCCCCTTCCAGGGACATGTGCCACTCAGACACATGCTGACCCCAGCAGCTGGCACTTTGAGCAGCATGGGGGGCCTTGGCATGCAGGAGGTATTGCTGCCTGAAGGCATTGCTGGGCCACGGGACATTGCTGGCCCAAAGAATCTAGGCAGGCTGAATGCGGATGTTGTTTGGGCTGAGGGCTGTATTTTTGCCTTCACCTGCTCTATGGGGATCCTATTGGAAGAAGGCTATTAGAGTCAGAAGAAGGAGGACAGTTAGCTTCTGTGTGTGAACAAGTCCAGTAACCTGTGAAATGAGAACTCTCTTCTCACATATAGTCTTCCACACTCTCCTGGTTCATCTCAGTCAATAGAATTGCAGCATGCAAATTGACTGGAGAACAGGATGACAATAAGTTTTTATCTCATATCACAGCACTACTGAAGAGTGACTTGAGCTATTGACATGGTCCTAATTATAATGTTAACAATCGTGAACAGCATTTTTTTAACAGTTTAACTTAGTGACAAACTTATATTTTCAAATGTTGTATATTTTCAAGCTTTCAGTGAATGGATGGAAAATTAGAATTATCTGTATGATTCCGTTAAAATCGTTCAAGGAAAAAATCATTAATCAAATGACCTAGAAAGTGCAATTGTCCTTTCAGCACCATTCTACCAATTTTATAAACAGATTTTAAAAAAACTGAGGGGGGAGGAAGCTTTTACTCTAGCCTTAGGAACAATCACAGTGCATCATTATGTTCTAATATAATTACATATGTTAAGATTGTTACCTAATGAAATCAAAATTATTCAATGACCTTCACAGACAAAGCCTCCTGCAGATAGTCCGTAATGTTTCAGTACTCTTCCTACAGAGATGTTACATGTGTCAGTGATGTCCTACTGTTTGGCAGTAGATTCTTTTCCAAGTCATAGAAATGAGAACTGTTTTAAAAAAACAAAACCCAAAACCCAACCTGCTAAGCAACTTAGTATAGTCCAGTCTTCCCTTCTGTTATAGAATTATTCTCTGAAGGCAGTGACTGATTATTCGCATCTTGTATACATGTGTATCTACACACACACACACACACACACGAGGATAAAGTAGAATAATTTAATCAAACATACAAAGTGGCTAACTTTGTCTAGAGAAAAAGCCTTAGAACATAAGAACGGCCGTACTGGGTCAGACCAAAGGTCCATCTAGCCCAGTATCCTGTCTGCCGACAGTGGCCAGCACCAGGTGCCCCAGAGAGGGTGGACCGAGACAATGATCAAGCGATTTGTCTCCTGCCATCCCTCTCCAGCCTCTGACCAAACAGAGGCCAAGGACACCATTTTATCCCTGGCTAATAGCCTTTTATGGACCTAACCTCCATGAAATTATCTAGCTTCTCTTTAAACTCTATTATAGTCCTAGCCTTCACAGCCTCCTCCGGCAAGGAGTTCCACAGGTTGACTACAGCTGTGTGAAGAAGAACTTTCTTTTATTAGTTTTAAACCTGCTACCCATTAATTTCATTTGGTGTCCTCTAGTTCTTCTATTTAGGGAACTAATAAATAACTTTTCTTTATCGCCTCTCCACACCTCATGATTTTATACACCTCTATCATATCCCCCCTCAGTCTCCTCTTTTCTAAACTGAAAAGTCCCAGTCGCTTTAACCTCTCCTCATATGGGACCCGTTCCAAACCCCTAATCATTTTAGTTGCCCTTTTCTGAACCCTTTCCAAGGCCAAAATATCTTTTTTGAGGTGAGGGAGACCACATCTGTACACAGTATTCAAGATGTGGGCGTACCATAGTTTTATACAGGGCAGTAAGATATTCTGGGTCTTCTTTTCTATCCCTTTCTTAATAATTCCTAGCATCCTATTTGCCTTTTTGACCACCTGCACACTGTGTGGAAGTTTTCAGAGAACTGTCCACGATAACTCCAAGATCTCTTTCCTGATTTGTCGTAGCCAAATTAGCCCCCATCATACTGTACCTATAGTTGGGGTTATTTTCCCGATGTGCATTACTTTACACTTATCCACATTAAATTTCATTTGCCATTTTGTTGCCCAATCACTCAGTTTGGTGAGATCTTCTTGGAGTCCTCACAGTCTGCTTCTGTCTTGACTATCCTAAACAGTTTGGTATCATCTGCAAACTTTACCACCTCACTGCTTACCCCTTTCTCCAGATCATTTATGAATAAGTTGAACAGGATTGGTCCTAGGACTGACCCTTGGGACACCACTAGTTACCCCTCTCCATTCTGAAAATTTACCATTTATTCCTACCCTTTGTTTCCTGTCTTTTAACCAGTTCTCCATCCAAGAAAGGACCTTCCTCTTATCCCATGGCCATGTAATTTACACAAGAGCCTTTGGTGAGGGACCTTGTCAAAGGCTTTCTGAAAATCTAAGTATACTGTATCTACTGGATCCCCTTGTCCGCATGTTTGTTAACCCCTTCAAAGAACTCTAATAGATTAGTAAGACAGGATTTCCTTTACAGAAACCATGTTGACTTTTGTCCAACAAATTATGTTCTTCTACATGCTTCACAATTTTATTCTTTACTATTGTTTCGACTAATTTGCCCGGTACTGAAGTTAGACTTACCGGTCTGTAATTGCCCGGATCGCCTAGAGCCCTTTTTAAATATTGGTGTCACGTTGGCTACCTTCCAGTCATTAGGTACGGAAGCCGATTTAAGGGATAGGTTACAAACCACAGATAATAGTTCAGCAATTTCCCATTTGAGTTCTTTTAGAACCCTTGGATGAATGCCATCCGGTCCCGGAGATTTGTTAACATTAAGTTTTTCTATTTGTTCCAAAACCTCCTCTAATGACACTTCAATCCGGGACAGTTCCTCAGATTCATCACCCACAAAGGACGGTGCAGATTTGGGAATCTCCCAACGTCCTCAGCCGTGAAGACTGAAGCAAAGAAATCATTTAGTTTCTCCGCAATGGCTTTATCGTCCTTGATTGCTCCTTTTATAGTTCGATCGTCTAGGGGACCCACAGGTTTTTTAGCAGGCTTCCTGCTTCTAATGTACTTAAAAAACATTTTGTTATTTCTTTTTGAGTTTTTGGCTAGCTGTTCCTCAAAATCTTTTTTTGCTTTTCTTATTACATTTTTACACTTGATCTGACAGTGTTTATGTTCCTTTCTATTTATCTCACTAGGATTGGACTTCCACTTCTTAAAAGATACCTTTTGTCCTCACTGCTTTTTACATGGTGGTTAAGCCACGGTGACTCTTTTAGGTCTCTTGCTATGTTTTTTAATTTGGGGTATACATTTAAGTTGGGCCTCTATTATGGTGTCTTTAAAAAGTTTCCATGCAGCTTGCAGGGATTTGGCTCTAGTCACTGTGCCTTTTAAAGCTTCTTTAAAGCTTTTACAGAAGTACCAGAGCTTCAAGTGAAAGTCAACAAATCACATGCACAGAAAAACATCACTGACAGTTGATGGGAGAAAATGTGGTCTCATTGTAATAGAGAGCAATTGTAACAGAATAAAAACTGCATAAAGTTTAATTTATGCTGCACCACAGTATGTAGGATTTTTTTCTGTAGCAGAAATCTGAGTTTAGTGTGTTCTCTTTTGTGAAACATAGTTTAAGTTGGAATATTTCATTTTTCTAAATGCTCACAGAAAAGCTTTGATTGCCTGAGGAATATGAGGTTGGTGCACAGAGCTGAGGCAATGTCAATACAGCAGAGTCTTTAAAGTTTTTCGTTGTTGACAGTAACATTGATGATTGTATCGTAAGGGGTGTTTAAAAAGATGTGAAATAACATGTCAGTAAGCCACTTTGGGATCTATATTAGGAAGCACTCTGGGTAGACCTTTGTGTAGTGTTCAGTCTTTCGTCTTCAGCCTACTAATTCTCTCATTTGAACCTGTTTTTTTGTTTAAAGGGAAAATAGGAACCAAATCAGCTTACATTTTTACACTGGAAAATGGGTTAAAAGTGGTTGGAAAGTTAACAAACTCCCCTTGAAAAGGTAGCTTGCCATTTTGGGAGAAGGGGCAGTTGAAAATGTAACCCCTTTTCTCCTTCAGTCTCTCAGTGCCACCCAACGGCCTGTCTGTCCGTCCCCATAGCATGACCATCTTTGACATTACCCACTTTAAACTGCCTCTTCACCACACTAAGCATGTTTTTTCTCATAACTGTTGATGTGTGACTGTGACAGCATAAAAAAGATCCATTCAGCCAATCAAAATGCAGCATGGGGCAACCAGTGTTCCAGCCAGATTCTGGTATAGATTATTTGCATGCCTGAATTTAACTCTATTTAGAAATTGTGTTTCCATAAACCTGTATTATCTTTTGAATAAAAAGTAACCTAAAACATGGCAGTGTACATGTAACCCAAGTTACTAGGCTTTGGAAGCATGGCTTCATAAGAACATCTGCACTTGAATGGAACAATCATATTTTTTTCTAATGATTAAAGTTACCTAAGAATATAAAACACAAATAAGATAGAAGAACTTCCCCAGATGCAAAGTTTCGCTTGATTCACTTGAATGTTAATGGAAGTTCAATTTAGAACAAATTAAATGAGACCAAAGGTAAGTCATTTCACTTTACCTGGCACATTTTGTGTGTTAAATAATATTGTGTGGATCGAACCAGTATTTATACCTTCTTGACAGTGTGCTCAATATTGCTGCTATGAGAGTAGCAACACTGAGGTTGATTTCAACAAGAGCTAGAGTAGCCTGTAAAATTAAATACATTCTAATAATGTGGTGGATTACATTAAAAAATTATTAACACGTAATAGAACTATCAGATGGCTGAGTTTGATCTTCATGTTTAAGTGTATACAGTCCCTCATTTTTTAAAATCTCTAGAACAATGGTTCCCAACCTGTGGTCTGCAGACCCCGGTGGTCTGTAACAATACTGCAGAGAGTCTGTTGCCCCACAAACCCCTGAAAGTTCTCGAAGAGAGAACAATTTGATGATGGTCTGAAACCATGGGGTTGAGAGAAGGGCTGTTGTGTGCATCATTTCCCCAATTCTTCACCTCTTAAAACAAATAGGTCAAGCATAGAAGAGTGCTGTTTCTTCCCCTTTCCTCTGTAAGAGCTTTTCTTCTTTCATCCCAGGGTATTGGTGGATAGCTCAAAGGGTATGTCTATAGTGCAAAACCCAAAACAAAATAAATCCTAAATGTGGCAGTGATCTCAGAGTGTGGGTCTACTGACTTGTGCTTACACTGTGGTGCTAAAAATAACAGTGTAAATGTTCACTTTGAGGCTGGTGCTCAGGCCCTGAGACCCACCCTCCCAGGTTCCAGTACGGAATGAGTAGAAATGTTACACTCCTATTTTTAGTGTTGTAGTTCAAGCCTGAGTCTGAAGATCTACTGTGGTGGCTTTTTTGGCTATGTATGTGTAACCTAAGTTACTAAGCTATGGAAGCATGAAAGAGTCATCCTATAGGCTTAGATGGTTTGACATGTAACCCTAATTCTGTGTAGAACTTTGCTCATCAGGCATATTTAGGATCTCAAACTTTCTTCCCCTTTTGTGTAGTTTTGTGAAGCAGAGTGCCTACAAAACATTCCTTCTCTTTCCTCCAAATCAGGGGTGGGGAACCTATTTTTGGGTTGGGGGCCACTGACCCACATAAAAAACAGTCAGGAGCTGCACACAAGTGAGAAGGAAGCCTCCCAATCCTCAATGACATGGCCCTGACTGAGAAGCAGAAAGACCCTCCCCACATCTCTTGCACCCCAGAGCCTAGGGGTGCCCTGGCTAGTAGATTTTGTGTGCTCCATTCCTATTCTGGGCTGGAGTGCTAATGTGGGCTCCCAGTGCTGGGGGAGGGAGCCCCAAGCCTCGGAGTCTGG
Organism: Rafetus swinhoei; assembly: GCA_019425775.1. Lineage (NCBI taxonomy): Eukaryota > Metazoa > Chordata > Testudines > Trionychidae > Rafetus > Rafetus swinhoei. The sequence continues at coordinate 177,711,837 of CM033437.1, read as the reverse complement.
ATCCAGGCCTTAAGTTCCCCACCCTTTCCCCAAACCATCCTGGCCGGGGGGGTGAGGGGAGAGGCGGGGAGGGAGGGAAGTTGTCCCATTAGTGAACTTGCAGTGTTTTCCGTTCCCTGGACAGCTCTTACTCACACAGAGAATGATTTGAGTTACAATATTTAGGTAACAGTTGATTTCCCCTCACCCCCATATATATAGATAATTATTTGCTTTTTATGTCATGTTTTCTTGTGGGGTTTTTTAGACACATTATTTGTTGTAAAGCATATTAATTCAGTTCATTTTTTAAAAATCTCATTGTTCACAACCATTTAATGCACTCGAAATAAAGTTTACAAAACCAATTGCATATTATTTTGCTTTAAGACAGTAAATGAGAAATGCAAAACAGCTGAAGCCCGAAATATTTGGGATGCCATATAGAAACATTATTGAAATTATAAAAAACAAAAATTCAACGAGGACAGTCATTTGTTAACAAAAGGAAACCACAAAGGGAAAGTGACTGTGTGTGGTGGGCGAGGGTGAGTATAGTGTGGGAGGGGCAGAGGTGCTGGTCATGGTCAGCAATGTGTGAAAAAGTAAACGAATTCAGTATTAGTATTAATAACGTTCTGTTTTTATTAAAACCAGTTAAAAGCCATAATTTTTTAAACAGTAGTTTCCTTTTAAAGTGTATGAAGGACTGGACTTTGACTCCAGACACTAATAGGACTTTTCTCAGTCTCCAAAGTGAATCTGACCCATGCCGTTGTGGACTGGTAGTTCCAGTGTGTCTGTCTCTGTCTCTTTGAAATAAGTTTGGTATCAGTCTAGTTCCAAGTGGATAAATATCCTCCTCACATAAACCACAATTGTAATGGGTGTTTTTGGCAGCCTTTTCAGAGAAGCCCAGTATGGAACTCCCCTTTTGCCACATTGGTGATCTTTTCAGGGAGGCTTTGAAGCACACTGGGAAAGCGTATGACATTATTCTGCAAACATTTTATGTAATCGGATGCTGCTTTTGTAGCTCCTTACTGGATATACTTTATGACATTAAAAAAAAGGATTTCTCTTACAGCAGGGAGTGGATGCCTTATGTTGTGAGTGCTCTGAGAATGGAAGGCGAATATTTTTAAAACTTAGCTTTTTGCCATTACAAGTACTGCATTTTTTTTATATAAAATACTCTTAAAACACAAGATGTAATAAAACAAGTGGCAGCAACCAAGCATTTTGATCTGCCCCAAATATCTGTTGCTTAGTAGGTAAACCAACATGTTAATATCTTCATGGATAAGTGTCATTTATCAGTCATGAATCAGAGGGGTAGCTATGTTAGTCTGCATCTGCATAAACAATGAGAAGTCCTGTAGCACTTTATAGACTACCAGATTTATTGGAGTGTTGAGGGGCGGCCCCTGTTGCGGTGTGCCGCCCAGGTCCGGGGCATACTTTAGACCTGCCAGGCCTGGTCCCAAAGTACAATGCCCTTGTCGTAGGGGAAATACGGCCTGCTGGCCTAGTGTTAAAGTACGATGCCCCTGTCGTAGGGGAAATACGGCCCACTGGCCTAGTCCCAAAGTAGACTGCCCCTGTCTTAGGGGAAATACAGCCCACTGGCCGAGTCTTTTATACATAGGCTCTGGCTTAGTCCTTTAAATGATCCCCCACTTGACGGGGTCAGTGAAGGACGGGTAGGGGGGCCCGGGCCCTCCCTCTCCACTGGGCCCTGACCCAGGGCCCTATCAGTGGCGGGTGACTCCCACCACTGGCTCAGTGGGGAGACCTTCCCGAAACACGCCCTGGGTCGCTTCCTACCCCCTTCCCGCGGCCTGCACCTGTAGGCGTGAGTCAGGCAGCAGTAGCGGCGTTTCCCAACCCGGCGTCTGGGGTAGCAGCGGTAGGTGCAGCGACTGTGTCCAGGGCGGCTGTACGGTGGCTCCGGTGTTGAGGTTGAGCCCGGCCTGGGCCTGGCAGCGGCGAGATCAGCCTGCCTGATGCGCCTCTCTCTGGCTGCGGTGGCTGTGGTTCTGTAGGGTTTGCTCTAGCTCCTTCTCCTCCGGAGGTCAGCCCCAACTGAGCAGTTCTGCAGCCCTTTATACCTGGGCTGCACTGGGAGCATGCCTGGCAGGGCTCTGGGGGTGGGGCCCTCTCAGCCACCTGGGCCAGGTGAATTGAGTGCGGGGCGGTGCCACCCCGTCACATGGAGCATAAGCTTTTGTGGGCAAAGACCCACTTTGTCAAATGCATGACATGCATCTGACAAAGTGGGTCTTTGCCCATGAAAGCTTATGCTCCAATAAATCTGTTAGTCCACTCTATAAGGTGCCACAGGACTTCTCATTATTTATCAGTGATGTAAACAAGCTATCTATTTGGAACCTGATCAGTAAACAAAAGTCTAGTATTTTGTTGGAAATAACAGAGCACCGTATGTGTAGGTTTGTTCTCAGCTGTTTCCCTATATCTTTAATTGTTTGTTTATAGTAGAAACTAAAAGCCCCTTTATAGATTAGAGGAATGTAATCCTGTAATCCCTCAGTATTTTTCCCATTACAGCAATGACATCACACGATGAGACAAGTTTGAGCTAATTGGCTGGAGGTGGTTCCACTAACAGTTGCATTTAAAATAAATTCCTACTTGGGTAAAAGATAATCTAATTTAGAATAAATATAGGGGGCATGCTTTATTCTGATAATTTATCCTACGTAAATCCTGTATGTGTGAATCAGGTAAGCAAGGTTTGGTTTCTGCATTGTTTGAAGAAATTTGAGATAAAGTACCTTTCTTAAGCATGTTTTTGTCTTTATTTTACATTTATTAAAAAAAACCAAAAAAACTTTAGCATCAATAAATGCTCAAGTATTTGTCCCAGAAGAGGGAAGATATTCCCATAGTCTGTTTTGAACAATTACTTTTCTTTGAAATGTTGAATCCAGAAGTGTTGAATGTGATATTTTATGTTAGGCCTTACTTCCCATTATTAATATTTGGGACCATTTGGTTCATCACCAGGAATGTGCCCTTGTGGGCCTCTGAAATAGACACATGATGTGTCTTAAATGCCCAATTTGCACTTGCAATAGAAAATTATAAAATTAGGAGTGTCACAAATAGAACTAGGTATAACTTTTTAGAAATACACAAGAGATTTGGAGAGAGAACTGCAAAAGAGAAAAAAGTATGGCTAAAATATGTGTGTGTGTTTTCCTGTAAACCAATCGAGTCACTCAGAATGGAAGCTTGTATATGGGATTTGTCATGAAATATGATGTTGTAAATTACAGTTTAGCTTTGGCACCTAAGAGTGGTTAAGTTATCCAAGTTTATAGCACCATTTGAGGTTCACTTATGCACAGTAATTTTTGGTATCTTCCTCAGATAATGTTAATTAAACATTTCCTTATATGGACAGGTGGCTTTCTGGAAAAGGCAAAATAGAGAATATGGATGCTAGGGATGTCAACATGCAGTCGACTGTACAATTAACTAATAAGCTTAGGTTTATCGGTTAATCTTGTCGACAACTCACATCTCTCCCTCCCCCCCCCCCCTTTGTTTCAGAGGCAGCAAGGTGGGGAGGGAAGCAGGGAGCCAGTGCTGGGAGGAATTGGTTTAAAAGTCGCTTTTCCTCCCAGTACTGGCTCTGTGGTGCTGCCCTCTCCCCTCTCCCTCGCCCGTGCTGCTGTCTACCAGAGGCAGCAGCATGGGGGCCGGGGAGACTGCTGAAAAGCAGCCTCTGTTTGCTGCGGGCCTGAGGCCCCCGTGGACAGAGGATGTTCTTCCTCCCATAGAGCAGCCTCAGTCTGTGGCCAGCCTGGGCCTGCCAGGGAAAAAGGCTGGTCCTTGGGAGCAGCCTCTATCTGCGGGGAACAGACGGGCTGCTGCCGGACCACCCTCTGTCTGTGGCCAGCCTGGGCCACTGTGGACTGTGGCTGCTTCAGGGCAGCCTCCTCTCCCACCCAGGCAACAACCTTGGTCTGCAAGGAGCTTGAATCCCCGCGGACAGGGGCTGCTGCCACTCCATGCTGCTGCCTCTGTATCAGAGGCAGCAGCGCAGAGTGGTGGGCAGCCGGTCTGTGTGGGGAGCTGGTTTTTAAATTGGTCCCCCTGCAGATCAGCTCCCCCACCTGGCAAACCGTGCTGCTGCCTCTGATACTGAGACAGCAGCACAGGGTGATGGACCTCCGTGGGAATGGGCCGGAGCGCACTAGCTGTTGGCCCTGCCCTGGGGACTATCAAATAGTTGTCTAACCGATTAGAATTCATGCGATTACATGACTATTCAGTTACCTGGTATCTAACATTCCTAGTGGACGCACAGAATTATAGAGGAAGAGGTTTGGCATTAGGCAAGGAAAACTGAGAACTTCTGAATTGAGTGCTACTTTCGTAGTTTAAAATAACTGCTGTTAATAGCTGTGTGTGTATATATGGTGTCTTACCAATACATAAAATTACAGGGTCTGGCTCTGAAGGATTGTCATAATACAGTGTATTTGACATAATACAGTACAGGGGGAGAAACACATGGCATGGTAAGTGAATATGTGCAGATGGGAGCGTCACAGAAGAAATCGAGTAGGTCTGTGAATACCAAATTTAATAACCTATCTGTATCAGGGTGGTGCCCAGGATGGAGATCACTCATGAAAGACTTAATAAAAACAAAATGAATTTTGATCGGGGATTTGAAGGATTAGAATGAGTCTTCTAGGGTGGAGGCATCAGGGAGGAGAGACAAAGATTGCTTTGTAGGAGGAGGCATAAATAGCTTTTTTGTGCTAGCATTTTTAGTTATACAGTAATTCAACTTAACTGAATCAGTTATTTTAGTGTAGCTCCTCTTCAAAAACAAAATTGTGAATGCTAAGAGCTTGTCTGTACTTGAAATGATATAGCAGCACAGCTGTTGCGTAGATGTGGCCTACATTAATGGGAGGAGTTTTCCCATTGGTATAGGTAATCCAGCTCCCCATGAAGAGCTAGCAATTCTTTCATTGACCCAGTGCTGTCTACACTGGGAGTTATGTGAACTAAATTACGTCATTCAGGAGTGTGGGATTTACACACCTCTGGGAGACGCAGCTGTGCCAGTGTATGTTCCCAGTGTTGACTAGCCTTCATACAGACACTTGCCAGTGTTCGTTCTAGATTGTGGCTTACTCTACTCTGAGTGTTAGTTTTCGCTGTCTGCAAACTGTAACCAGGAGACAACATTGGTGAGTGTCTGTAGCAGCATTTAAAGTGTTCGAATGTCTGCACTAAAATATGCGATGATGTTTGTTTGACCAAAAACCCTAGTATAGACATACCAAAGGAAGCATCAATGTGAGTAAAATTGGCACAGTTGGGGTAGTACTTAATATTTATGCAACACACACATTTGAAAGTATTTCATAAGGTATACTGAAAAAGCTTACCCAGCTGTGTTAACAGTGCTTTCTGATGGAGCTGTTAGTAAACAAATCAATCTGCAAATTCATTTTCTGAAGTTGATGGAGAAAAATTATGTAGGGGCAGCATACCCCAAGTAATTAACAAGTACAAGTGAAGGATGCATCTGTTGTTTTTCCATTGTTTCTCTAGTGTAGTGTTGCTTTTTGTAACTGTACTTTCTATATGTTTGTGCGGTACTCAGAAGTATTGTAATTCAAGAACAAATGTGCTTTCCTTCTTTAAAGGTAGTAATGGATTAATACTACAGATTGTACCTCCCTTAACTGGGACTGTCTGGTCTGGCAACATCCGTGGTCTGGCACCAGCCATGGATATTCCTGGACTACAGAGCCCAGAAACAGGGAGGTCTGGGCAGTGGAGCAGGAGTGCCGTCGGGGGCACCAGCAACTCAGCTGGGAGTCCCAGTGTGTGTGTGTGTGTGTATATCTGTGGGGAAACGGGTGGGGGGGCAGCTCCTGCCCCAGTGGTGGCTCCGGAGCTCCGGCCCCAGCGGTGGCCATGACAGCAGCAGGACCAGCAGCATCTAGAGAGGCTGGGGCAGCAGTGGGGCAAGCTGGTGTCTTAACCTGGTGGTAGCCTGGGTTAGGAGAGTATGGACCTCTCCTGGTTCGGCAGATTCCCTCATTTGGGACCACCTAGTTCCTGAGGGTGTCAGACCAGTGAGATCCAACCTGTAGAATGGAAAGCTACATTGAGACCAAAAGGTAGCTTAAAATGAGTTAAAAATGGTTCCACTATTGCAAAACTGTCCTGGAACCTCCTCCCTAATTTGAATGATTGTATAATCACATTTTCAAAATTATTTTTATTTTTCTGTCTTTGCTCCTGTGTGAGTAACACACAAATAGGAGAAAATGACTGTACGGGAGGGGGAAGAACAACTGGCTCCACTGTATGCGTGGTGCTGTCAAATGCATAAAGTAAAAAAAAAAGATTTTTCTCTTCAATGTTTTGATTAATCAGAAGTCTTCAAAACTACAGTAGGTTTTAAAAACAATTCAAACAAATTTCTATTTGTTCCTTAATCTCAAATACATGTAGCCCTTGGAAATTCTTTTTTTTTAATAATTTTTCATTTTATTTTTCAGGAATTTGTTTTGTTTTGTACATTAACATTTTTCTTTTTATTACATTAATATCTCAAATGACTGTATATAAATAAAAACAGCGTATGCATTTTAGTTTACCATACTATCTTTGTATTAATCATTATTGCAGGATATTAAAAGGTTTTAGAAATGAAAAAGAAGCACAGAATAGTATTCTGCATTTTCTGTTTTCATGGTTTGTGGTCGTCTGCTTACAATCAACGTATACTCTTGATAGGGGAGAGGGGAAAAGATGAGTCTATACTAGCCATAGGGGGTACATGAGACACTAAATAACGGTATTGGATAGACTGACATTTTGGCACAAATGCAAACAGTATGAAAATAGCATCTAGAGCCATCACTTATTTGAAAGTTCATGTTACACAATTTCTGATCAGTTTCAGGTACCATAATATAAATTCCTTTTTGATATCTTTTAGCGGTGATATTTTTAATAATCCTTGCTGATACTTTTGCCTATGATAGTCATGTGACTGTCTTCGGTGGATTACATAATAGGTTAATTGAAGTCAGTAATTTAATGGCTGCATTTTGTAATATTTGTTCGACCATTTTATCAAGTGAGTTTTGAATGGCCACTTCCATCTGATGGGTGCTTGCTCTTCTATGTATGCCTCCATAGCAGCAAGCTGTTTTCATTTGGGGCCTCCACAGTGATGCTTAATAGCACAACACTTTACATGAACATCAGAACTTTACTGTTAACACGAGTGCCCAAGGCTTTTTGGTTTCATCTAATTGTATAATTAAATCTGGTATTTGTGTACAGTGTGCCTTTATAAAGCTATCCTGAAACTTTGAATAGACACTTCAGGATTGTTAGGAGGGCTTTCATGATGGCTGGCTTCCTCAGATCAAAGAAAGCTTAATAAAGCACATAACTGAACCAGGAGTTCCACATGGTTATTGTTTGCTGGGGATATAAGAAAGCAGACAGCTTGGGGTGGTTTGCCTTTGGCAATTGCATTGAGGCAGATTTCAGTTTTTCAAGAATGAAAACTCACACTTAACTCTTGCTACTGTTGAGTTTGGCAGTTAACTGATCAACAGATCCATTTCCAACTACACGGAGTTTGTGTGCCCATCATGGCATGTCCAGAACGTCAAAGGCAATGAAACACTGTTAAGTACATTTCTGAGTCACTAAGTGGCAAGCACGTGAGACTGCTACATGTTGTAGCTGTTCAATATATCCGTAAATGCCTGGGAACGTGTGGTTGCGTTGGCAACTTTGAGAAATAAAACTGCAGCCTGGTGAATGTTGATTTCTGTCTGTAGCACCCAAGTGCCTTGTATAAAACTACAGAGGACATATCTTCCTGCACTGTCTGATATTTGGTCACAGATTGCAGCCAGATGCTTGCCAGTGACAGCACCTCATCCTTTGTTGCTTGTCCAGCTTGTGGAAGACACTCCTGCCTCAAGCAATCCAGCCTCACTGGCTCCTAAAATAGGATAAAACTACAGTAGTTTGAAACAGTATGTTGCAAAATACTTAAGTCAGTATCATTTCCAGTTGTCTTTATATTAGTTTTAGTTAAGTATTTCCCTTTTCTTAATGTTAGGGATCTCTCCCTATTGTCCCTTACTAGAGGAGCTGAGGAATCCTTCAGGGAGGTGTTGTGTTCTGCCCCTTGGAAATGTTAGAGTGAGCCCTCCCTGATCTCACTCTGATGCAACAGCTCCTGTCCTGTGGGTTTGACCCTAGCTCCTGCTGTGGGGATTGTAGTGCTTTTGAGGTGTAGCCTGACGGCCCCTTCCTGATGGCAGAAGAGTGGCCAAGCCAAATTTGAGTAAGTGCTGCTGACACACCATCTGTTAGATCACAACACCTGGAGCAGAGATATATAGGAATCTTTTCTTTTTTTAAGGTTTTTACTTATAGAGGGAAACAGCTATAACAAGTAATATCATATGCATCTAAAAATCTGTGACCAAGAACTGAGCCCTGCTCCCCCAGCTGTCCTTTACAAACAAAGATTGAATTTTATGTTCTTCTTTGTTTTGTTCTTTGAAGGAAACTCGAAAGGACTTTTAGTCCAGTCTCCTGCACTCATTGCAAGACTAAATATTATCTAGATCATCCATGATAGGTGTAAACTGCTCTTAAAAGTCTCTAATGATGGAGATTCCCCAGCCTCTCCAGGCAATTTATTCCAGTGTTTAACCACTTTGACAGGAAGATTTTTCTAATGTCTAACCTAAGCCTCCCATGCTGCAATTTAAGCCCATTGCTTCTTGTCCTAGCCTCAGAGATTAACAAGAACATTTTTCATCCACTCCCATGTAACAACCTTTTATGTACTTGAAAACTATCATCATGTCCCTTCTCAGTCTTTTCCAGACTAAACAAAGCAATTGTTTTCAATCTTCCCATATAGGTCATATTTTCTAGATCTTGAATAATTTTTGTCACTCTTCTCTGGACTTTCTACAGTTTGTCCACAAATTCCCTGAAATGTGGCACCCAGAACTGGACACACAATATACTCCATTTGCGGCCTAATGAATGCACAGTACAGCAGAAGAACTAATTCTTGTGTATTGTATTAGCAGGGGTATTGAAAGCATCCCAGTTTGTTCAGATCATTTTGATTTTTAATCATGTCCTCCAAAGCACTTGCAACCCCTCCCATCTTGATATTGTAATACATAAACTCTGGGAAATTCAGTGCAAAAAAAAAAAAAGAATTAGGCAGGCAAAAGCAGAATTTGAAGAGCAGTTAGCAGAAGACAAACTTACAGCAATTTTTTGCTAAGTACATGAGAAGCAGGAAGCTTGACAAATAATCTGTAGGATGATTGAGGTGTTATAGGAGCGCTCAAGGAAGAGAAGCTAAGTGAATTCTTTGCATCAGTCTTCACTGCAGAGTATTTGAGGGGGAGTCCCATACCTGAGCAATATTTTTTAGGTGACAGATCTGAAGAACTGTTCCAGATTGAGTTGTCCGTAGAGGTGGTTTTGAAATAAATTAATAAACTAAGCATCAATAAATCACAGGACCAGATGGTATTTACCCAACATTCTAAAGACTTCAGATATGAAATTGCAGGATTATGAACTGTGATATGTATCTTATCTAAATCTGCCTCTACCAGATGACTGGAGAGTAGCTAATGTAATGCTGTTGTGTGGAGGGGGAGGGGAAAAGGCTTCAGGGGAGTATCCTGGCCGTTATAGGCTAGAAAGCCTAAGTTCAGTACCAGAGAAAGTTTTTGAGACTGTAGTAAAGAACAGAATTATCAGTTACCTAAATGAACACATTATGTTGGGGAAGTGTCACCATGGCTTTTGAAAAGAAAAATTGTGTGTTGGCAGTCTGTTAGTATTCTTTGAGGACGTCGATAAATGTGTGGACAATGGTGATTCAGTGGGTATAGCGTACTTGAACTTTCAGAAAGCATTTAAGGAGCTCTCTTAGGCCATGTCTATACTTCCTGGTGGGTCAACGCTACAGAGCACCTGTAAATCAGCAACTGATTAAAAGATGAGAAATAAAGGGCAGAAATAAATAGTCAATTTTCATATTGCAGACAGATAAATAGGAGGGTCTCCCAAGGGTCTGTACTGGTACCTATGCTGTTCAACATATTTATAAATTATCTGAAAAAAAGAGGTTTACAGTGAGGTAGCATAATTTGCAGATGGTACACAGCTACTGCAGATACTTAATTTCAAAGCTGACTGTGAAGCAAGGGATTTCAGAAAGCTAGGGGTATGTGTACACTGCATTCTTCTTTTGAGAAAACCTTAAACCTCAAGGGTTTTTTTCTTGAAATAACTGCATCTAAACAGCATTTTTTATCTCTAAATAGGGTATTTTGAAAAATCAGCTGGCCGCGATTATGCAAATGAAGCACGGGAAATTCAAATCTGCGCTTCATTTGCAATTTCGTTTGTCTGCATTTGCATTCCTCTCTCAAAATAGGAATGCAGTGTAGACATACCCTGGGTGACTAGGCAACAAAGTGGCAGATGAAATTTCAGTGTTGATAAATGCTAAGTATTGGCCAATGGAAGACATAATCCCAAGTGTCAATACAAAATGATTCTGTGTACACTAGCTGTTATCACTCAGATGTTTTGGAGTTATCGTGATAGTTATCAATGGGCAGCAGCACTTTAAAAACCCACAAAAACCAAAATCCTAACAATGTTAGAAACCATTAGGAAAGGGATAGCTAATAAGACAACTATGCTGATGCATGATATGCCCATGTCTTGATCACTGCATGCAGTTCTGCTTTTTCTGTCTCAAAAAAAGATACTAGAATTGGGAAAAGTATACAGAAATGCAGCAAAAATGACGAAGGATATGGAACAGCTTCCATATGAGGAGAGATTAAAAAGAACTATAACTGTACATCTTAGAAAAGGGTTTAGTTTACTAGTTTAGCATTATCTATCCAAATGGTTTAATTTCCTGACTACAGCTATTTACAAAGATGAGGTAATGATATACACGTCCTTGTTTCAATGTGTGTACTGCATGTACAGATTTGTGCTGGATGACTGAAATATTTGGATGGGTTTCATAATCTCTGCATATCTTATGCAACTTTAGAAACAAACTCTACTAAAAAGTTATCATGAAAAGGTAATGTTTAACCATAGCCCCAATATTTATTGTTTCAGAAACATTTGAATTACTTTAACTGCATTTAATTTTTATTAATAGGAAATGCACTTTTCCCCAAACCCTATGCTTTACATACCCTTCTCTTACAAATATAATCACTATTTTGATTTCAGGGTGTGATCAACAAAATTCGGAACAAAAATTATCTTGCAAATGCCAGTAAATATTTCCTTCTTTTTCCTTCTCTGAGCAGAAATGTAATATGTTAGATCAGAGCAGTGGCCAATAACTTAAAAGTTTCATTGTGGTGATTTAGTGAAACTTCAAGGCTGTTATCATTTCTGTTTTTCCCCTTTGTCAGAATTAAGATATAATTTTTTGGGATGGGGGAGAAAAAGAAAACATTAGTTTTTTTTAATATAGGAAAAAACATACATTTTAAAATGTACATGTTTGTGCTATCTTGAAACTAAAAATACTAAGTTCCTTCATGAGGGTAGCCATTCTTGAAGGAAGTTTAAGCCATGTTTTGTTATTAATACTTGTTTTCATTAACTCTTTAGTTTATCAGATCATATTGGCAGATATAAAGTGTACCAGACCTTTACAAGCTATTATGTTCACTGCTAGAAATGGATTGACATTAGTTAACAAGCAGAGTAAAATTTAGAAGGGAAAATGGGAGAGACTAGTGGTTTCAGATATCATGTCTTATTCTACAGGGATGCTTTTTTTTAACTAGGAAAAAAGCCCATATAGCTGTGTTCCCTATGTTGCACACTTGGGGAGAAATAGGTGACTTTCTAAGATCTGTTTTAAATAGTTAGGTTTTAAAACTGGTTGCATATGATCTCATTTGTGATGTTTGAAGAGATTAGTTAAGACATAAAGTTTCAATTTAGTTGCTCCGTACAAGGAGGACCATGAAGCCAGTGAGGCTCTATACAGGTGCAAAGATCTGTTCACATGGATCCAATTGCAGGATTGGCAGGGAGGAGGTTTACAGGGAACACACAAAGTAAATAATTGGGTCTCTGAAAGCTAATAGGTTATCATTGCTAAGACCGTTTCCAGCTAGCTAGCCAGTTATTCCCTGTGTTACTTGCTACTTAAAAGCAGTATAGGAAGGGCCACCAAGGGAACTTGGGGTTTTCTGCCAGGCCTTTGTGGATGCATTCTGAAATTTCACACATGCTGCTTGGCTTTCTTTAGTGCACAGTCTGACGGCAGGAATATGCTTAAAGGAATGCGCAATCTGTCTTTGTGCATACGAAATATTCATTGGAAGCTTCTTTTGTGTCTCTAAAAGAAATATAGATAAATACAGGTAACTTTTTACTGATGTATTAGGGGTAAGAATAAAGGCGCATAAATCATACGGGAAACTAAAGTATGATTCCCACATGCTAACTCTGCTACATTCTGGGTATGCACACAGTATGCATCTTTCTGTAATTTACAGAGCTGTGCTATTTTCAGACCAAGATGAAATTATACAGTTATTTTGCCATTATATAGACATTATTCTCATTATTTTTGTACTTGTTTACAGCACCAGCAAACATTTCTGAATCAGCTGAGGGAGATCACTGGTATCAATGACATCCAAGTCCTGCAACAGGCCTTGAAGGTATTGTGGATTTTTAATGAATATCTGACTGATAGGAGGCAGCATGGGTACATGCTGTGAGTTAATCTCTTGTGATGTCACCATCTATCTCTTCTCAAGATTTTAGCAATATTCTCCAATGCAAGGAGGCAAGATCAGATATGAAAAATAAGTTGGAAATTTTTTTTGAGGGTGATCAGGTAGAAGGAAGGGGAGTGTTTGAATGCTGCATTTATATATCAGAAAATATCAATAAAGGTACCATCCTGATTCTTTGGAATGGCATTTCCCTTTTAGTGGAACAATGACACAATACCCATTTATGGCTTCTTGTCTAATTTGAAAGGATAAAATTGATACTTGATTAGATATTAATATCATTTGATGTGATGGATACGATGTGTTTAAACAGAAGGAGAATATTATCTAGCCATTCTTGTGTCACTGTGAACTTTCCTGATACTTTACAATGCACAAAATAATCCTGAGATATACATATTTCCCCTTGGTGTTTGTTACCTTAGAAATATCAGGAGAATGAAGTGTGGTCTTCCTTGGTTATGTGTTGGAAAACCTGTTGTATATCTGGGCAGATATTTAAGGAGCTTTAACAGAATATTTATTCAGCCAAAATGTTGTTTAGGCAATGAAGTTGAAGATGATAGTCTTATCTCCACTTACCAGGAGATTGATGCTGCAGAGATTGATCTCCTGGGGGGTTGATTTAGTGGGTCTAGTAAGCAACCGCTGAATGGACCGCTGATCATGCTCCTGTCGGCGCTGGTACTCCACTGGGTCGTGAGGAGTAAGGGAAGTCGAGTGGGAAACTGTGGGGATGCTGCAGAAATTCAAGTTAAGGGACATCAACTATGGCTACGCTATTCACGTAGCTGGAGTTGCGTACCTCAGTTCAACTTTGCCCCCTTGTGTAGACTTGGCCATCATTGTCATCGGAACCTAAAGCATCTCAGACTGCCTCTGCTTAGTTTGTGTACTAGTCTAACTATTCGTTAAGAGTATGAAGTCAGTGGCTTAGGGTTTTGTTTGTTTGTTTGTTTTTTTAAGTTATGTAATTAGTGACTATCCTCCTAGTATAGCCTCAAAACAGTTATATCCTTTATAACTTACTTGACTTTCCACACAGAAATAACTGTATTGGTGTAAGATATCTTTATGCTAATATAACTGCATCCTCAGGATGGGTCGAACTCGAACTTCTTAACTATATTGATTTAGGTCAAGTCTACACTGGCAGAGAAAATTGATGCAAGATATACAACTCCATCTATGTGAATTACATAGCTGGAGTTGACATTGATTTTTCTGGGGTAGCCCTACAGCAGGAGGTCTATGGGAGAAACTCTTCCATTGACTTGCTTTACTCCTTGCGACCGTGAGGCATCCCAGGGTTGATGGGGGGCGCCTTCAGTGTTCGGGTACCAGACCTGGTATATCAAATGCCGGAAGATCAACTGCCCGAATGTCAATGTTCCTGAAGTGTTGTCCCCTTAGTTAAAACAACCCAACTTTTCTAATGGAGACAAGACCCTTCAGCAGATTATTATTCAGTCTCTTCCTGACTTGTTCTCATTCACTTTCTCTTGACTCTTTTGAGTTGTCTTAAATTCCTGCAGGACAAACAGGGCCTACATTTTTAAAAGTGAGAGGTGGGAGGAAGGGGAGAAGGAGGCAGGAGTAGAAATCTCGACACTTCTCTTTCCTGTACAACAAAGTAAAATTCCCCTTATCTCAAGCTTTTACCTTTCAGTCCATTGTACAAACATTCACGCGCACATACACATGCACACACATCTTTTCCATTCCTCCAAGAAAAAAACAAAAGAAGGAAGAAGAGTGTGTGGGACTATATTGTTAATGCCTCTGTTTATATGTATTTTTCCTCTGGTTAAATTTAGACTAGAGAAAATGTAAACAATTAAATACCTGTAAATAAGAGGCCAGATCCATAGGTAGCAAAATTTGGCTTAGTTCTGTTGAAGTCTATGAAGCTGTGCCAAATTATACTAGATGAGGATTTTTTTTTTTAATTTGTAATTTACAATGACTTTTTAATTTTTCCATTGATGGGCATAACTCTAAGGAAAATTACAAAAGGAAACTGTTGTCTACTGTATCTTCTAATTGGGAGTAAACATGCCCACAAAATTATTTGATTAGAAACGAGACAAATATAAAATAAAAGTTTGAAGAGGTACATCTATTAGGCTGTGGCTAATTTGACATGGAAAAAAATGAAATGCAAGCGTATGACAATTGAAGTTGATCATCACAAACTCATTCTGGCCTACCATTAAAAATAGTGACCTCTCTTTTTCTGTTAACATTTAAAGGACAGCAATGGAAACTTGGAATTAGCAGTGACTTTCCTTACTGCAAAGAATGCCAAGGTTCCTCAGCAGGAGGAAACAACTTACTATCAAACAGCACTTCCTGGGAATGAGAGATATATCAGTGTGGGCAGCCAGGCAGACACAAGTAGGTATTTCTATCTCTATATAAACGGCTTTAAAGCAAATAAACTACTTGATTATAAGGGCTTAGCATCAGTTCTGCTTGTAAATTTGTTAACTTGACATTTTTTAGATTTTTAGTTGCTCTTGTTTATTTCAGCATAAATTGTATTCTCTTTTGCTACCTCTTGATATTTATTAACATAGTAATTTTTGGTATTAGTTAGAAATTGAACTGGGCCTACAACACATTTTTTGCCTGTTATGGGGTTCCTGGTTGGGGCACACCAGTTCAAGAAGGGTAAGTAAAGAGAGGCAAAAGGCCACAAGAATAAGAGTTCTTCAAATCTTAATAAAAATAAATATTGAAGCTGTAAATGGTGTGATAGAAATGACATTACCATATATGCATTATAAGGACCCAATCTTGATAGAGGAAGTGGTATCTGTGAGCTAAACTGATAACTGCAGGTGTTAAGCATGCTTTCTGCCTCTCAGGATTAACACTCAAGTTTGTTATGAAGTTGGCAGTTGGGTCTTATGAAAAAGATACAACACATTTTTAAATGTTTTCCTGAGGGAGGTGTTATTTACTGATTATACCTTTATTGTGTTGACTTTTACTCTTATGGTAAGGGTACAGTATTTTTTCAGTGGGAGGAAACTCGTTTTGTTATTAAATGCTGTATGTTCACATGTTTGAGCATTTGTTATTGAAAATAGAATTTATTCTCTAAAGAGATAAGAGAGATAACATGGAAGAAACAGTGTTTTGAAATATCTGGACTGTGTATTTGTTCTTGAGTAACTTCTGAATGTGCTGTTAATGTTTGCTTGTGTTTCTAGTTTCTGTTAAACACAAACATAAAATTGAATTGAATTTTTGCAATTCTTTGCTGCAAGTCCCCAAGCAGTGCAAAACTGCATAACTTCGTTGAAGTCACTGGAATTACACTTTAAAAGAGCGTGGACTCTTACTCTTAACTTGTATTTCAGGAGGTAATGGTAACACACACAAATGCATTTTGTTCAGGGTTAGGGTTTCATATCCCTTATATGACATTATCCATTATAAAATCTAGTTTTGTGTCTCAACTACTTGGAGATGAAAGAATATATTTGTATCCTATTTGAAAGCTTATTTATGTGGTGAAATAGCTGAGCTAATTCAGATTTTTAGCATAACAGCACAGAACAGTATATTTAACCCTCTGTTTTCTGGTCTCCCTTCATAAAATGCATCAGGTACATTGTGGAAAATGAGAATTTTGCAAGAATAGATTAGTTAAACAATTTTTTAAAATTTTAAAGTAATTTAGCTTTGGGTAAATTCAGAAAAGCTTCTGATCTAAAATGGTACATAATTAATGTGTCTGCTTCCTCTGTGGATCTAGAATCACAGATACGTACTTTTCTGAGAGATAAATATTGCAGTAGCAAAATCCTATTACTATTACTCCAGAGCAAGTACAGATATGGGATAATGAACTATAGTCTGTTGCCATTCATGTTTCATTAACTTCTCAGTTGGTGAAAATAGTCTAGTTGCAGAATCACATTCTGTCCTCAATATATACCCCATGTAACCTTACTGGAGAGATGAGGACTGTATAGTAGTTAGGGATGTAAGTGAGTAGTTGAGTGAAGTACTCGACTACTCGCTCCCCCCACTCTTTTTACCTATGTATCAGAGGCAGCAAAGGGGCGGGGATAGGAGCCGCCCGTGGGAGAGGAGGAACGTCTTAAAAGCCTCTGTTCATGGTGGCTGGGGCTGCTGCCAGAGCAGCCTCTGCCCACGGCCAGCCTGTGCCACCATGAACAGAGGCTGCTGGACCTGGTGCAAGCCGGGACCAAGCAGTCTTGGCTCATGCTGGTCCTGGACTGCTGCGGCTCTGCATTTTGAATGTAATAAGAGCTGCAGCGGTCTCGAACCAGCACAAGCCAGAATTGCTCAATCCTGGCTAGTGGCAGGTCCATGAGCTACCCCCTCTGTGGCTCTGCAGATTACATGTAGTAGGAGCTGGGCTGCCTGTATGTGTGAGCTGGGACCGTGCACCTTCCCTTCTGGACTAATTGTGTAGTCAATACAAATTGTATCAACTACATGATTAGGCAATTACCCACCTCTTAACATCCCTAATAGGAGTAGAATCTGGCCCACAAAATGCATGGAGAACATTGTGAGTTTGAAATCCAGGCTTAATTTGCAGCATTGGTCATTATAAGAAAAAATAAATGGAACCTGATTAAATATTGAAAGTTCATCAACAAGTAGTGACTATTGTAGAGTAAAAACACTGAAGACATTTTGGATACTGATATCCCTTATATAATCTGCTGACTATTCAAATCCATTGGCATCATAGCTAGAGAGTCCTTAGTTCCTTGCAGTCTATCTTACATTCATTCTGGAACTGAATTTGGTTGTCACATCCTGGTTTATTTCTGCACTTGAGAAAACCACTAAATAATTCAGCATGCTTTAGGTCTCTGCTGAAGAGGAATCCTTGACTAGGATAGCAGAGGATTTGCATATCAGTAGAGAGGAAACTTTTTTTTTTTTTTTTTCAACAGCGCTTTGAGGAACTTTGTAAGCTGCTCTATCCTCAGCTCAGTCCATTTTCTGCTGAGGACTTTTATTGTGTCCACTTCCTTTGTTTGCATTTTTTTTTAAATAATAGCAAAAACTCAAAACAAATCACTGGGACACTCCACTGCAATCAGAGTATGAGTGGAGAGGGAGCGGAAATAAGACAGTGTTGATTTGAGTGGAGAATGGAAACAGGTGAGTTAAGATGAAATGCGAAATGTGAAACCATGATAACATGATTACTTAAACCTTCATCATTCCCTTCAGTGAAGATGGATGTTGATTCCACTTTATATCTGTAACACTGTAAAATTGTTGAACCCCATTAAATATACCACAAAGGTGTAATTATCTTAAGTTAAAAACATGTCTTACTGCTTAATCATCCATGTTCATTTGAAATTCAAGATGTCATGAGTCATCTAGATGCATAGTGTTATAGTTTCTCAACTATCCAGATGAGGAATGAGAGGTCAGCAGACGAATACCAGGAACTCAGTCCCTTATTGGGCAACAAAAATATCTGGTTATTGAGACTTTTGAGTGTATGCCAAACAAAAAAGCATAGTGGGTGTATTCTTGAGGTTATTGGCTTGATTGGTGCTATATTGTGGAAAGATGGCTGCTTATTGAAGAATAAAATATTTCATGAGTTATGAAGTACATTATCCAGCATGGAAGTATGAGGAAACTGTAGTTCTTCAAGAGTTATAGTTTTCTTTTGAGACCCTGTTTATAGCAAATTACTAGCTTGTCAGCAGTTGGAAAAGCTATTAATTGAATGTTGACTTATTTAGATTTTAAAAACATAACTAATTTTTAATGTTAATGAAAGTAAAGAAAATCTTTCCACTTCTACCTCCAAACAATGCTCTTTATTTCAGAAGTTTGATAATGTTGTTACTTATCAGAAATTAATTCAGTGTTAAACATGAAGGCCAATTTATCCCAGAAGCCTTAATACAGCCTTCACTTGTGCATGCTAAACTTTGCATGTTACAACACTTGCATGTGCAGTTATCAAGCACCAACAGCTACATGTGTGGTTGATTTGGTCACCTGTACCTGGAAGTGGTAGTTGTCAGTTGGGGTGCGTCTACACAGCAGTGCTTTAACTCAAAATAAACTATGCAAATTGAGCTACATCAATTCGTAGCTTATTTTGGAATTGGGAGTGTCTACACAGTGCTTATTTCAAAATAGAGCGCTCTTCCTCCGACTTTCCTTACTCCTCATACAATGAGGGTTACATAGGGTTGACAGGTGTCCGGTATTCTACCGGACAGTCCGGTATTTGCGCGTTCTGTCCAGTAAAAAAAAATCAGAAAATACTGGACATGTGTAATGTCCGGTATTTTCTGATTTTTTTCTGGCTGTGCACTGGACAGAAGCCTGGCGTGGGCGGCCCCCCTCCTCTCATGAAGCGTGTTCGGGGTTTTTTTTTTTTTTTAATGATTACCTGGTAACCAGGTTCTTGGAGGTGTGGTGTGTTGTTTTTTTTTTTGCTCCCCCGGCCTTTTTTTTTTTTTTTTTTTTTTTCCTTCAACAAAATTTTTTCCCGGTGGTTATTTTCTTTGGGCGGGGGGCGGGGTGAGTGGGTGTGTTCGGTATTTTTCTTTCAGCCATCTGGCAACCCTAGGGTTACAGGAGTCGGAGTAAGAAATTTTCCAGATTGACAGTATTTCAACATGATTTCGAAATAAATGCCTGCTGTGTAGATGCGGACTAAGTTATTTCAAAATAATGTTGCTGTGTAGATGTACCCTTAATGTTTATGCAGATAGAAACCATAACTTGAAAACTTGTTTAATGATGGGGTTGCAATCCACTCGTACAAAAATCCTGTTCTAGAGTTGCCATAATACTCTTTGCTGTGTCACATGGATTCCCTGTGTTACAGAAGAAATCTTGCAGTTTTTTGGAAAAGGGCCACTGTGCCTATACCAACACAAAAAGCCAGTGAAGTACAGTAGTGTTTAATTTTGCTGTGCCATTATAGAACACTTGAAGCACTTTCTACCTGAAGTTCAGTGCTTTTAGAAATATGATTTAAAACATGCCACCTCAGTTTGTTTTTGTCTGGGGGGAGCGGGTTAGAACCATTACATAGTTAAACATAATATTGTCTCCATTTTATTTGAGAAACTTAAAGAATCCAGGGTTAGAGAAGGAAGAATCAGTGAAAGGGGAAGAAATTCATTTTAGAAAAATATTGTCTTTGGGTCAAACCCCAGCAAAGCCTTGCAGAAATAGACACACATCCCTCTGTACTAAAATTCAGGAATTTCTCTTCCTCATGCCACCAAAATTCAATTCCTGAAATATTTCATGAATAGAAATTATTCTTCTGTATAATCTTTAAGCTTTTTTGGCAGAGAGAGTCTTACATGAGTGTAAATGTACCTTGTACGTCTATGGAGCTATATTACTTAGAGCAGAGGTGGGAACATCCGGCCTGCGGGCTGTATCTGGCCTCTGCTTATTTTTATCCAGCCCCCAGCAAGTCTCTGTGCTGCAGGATGGAAACCGTGAGCTTCAGTGCTCCGCCACTGGGCTGGAGCACTGGCTTGTAGTGATCCAGGAAGCTCTACATGCTCTCCTTTCCTTCTGGTGCTGCCCCACAGCTCCCATTGGCTGGAAACCACAAGCAATGGGAGCTATGAGGACAGAGTCTGCTGGTGAGGGCAGTGCATGGAGCCACCTTTTCCCTCCAGGGACCGTGAGCACACATGCCGCCTGCTTCCAAATCTGTGATCTGCTTGAAGTAAGAGCCCTGAACCCTCTCCAGGACTTCATTCGTCTGTGCCCCCTTCCATACCCTAACTCCTGCTAAAGAGGTTAAAATGTGTTTGTTTATGTAAATGTGTATTCGCTGTATTACACGTGCGATTGGTAGGAGGAGGGAGCTGGTGCTCATGGGGAGCCAACTTTTTTTAAGCTGGCTCCCCGCGAGCACTGGCTCCCATTCCCCACCTTCCCCACCTGTGGGCCGTTGGCTCAGTGGGAGCTGGTATGTGCGGGGAGCTGGCTTGCTGCACGTATTGACTCCTGTCTACCCCCCGTGCTGCTGCCTCTGTATGGGTGGGGGGGACAGGTGGTTCCATGGGAGCTTTTAAACCAGCTCCCTGCAAGCACTGGCTCCGCCCCTCTGTGGGAGGCAGCTGGGGGTGGGAGCAGGCGGCTTATAGGAGCCAGTTTGAAAAGTTCCCCACACGCACTGGCTCCCACCTCTGCCTCCGCCTTTCACTTCATCTGGTACGGAGGCAGTGGTGGTGGTGGGGACTTCACGTGACAGAGAGGGTTAACCGATGAACCTGGGCCCATCAGTTAACTGTATTCTCGCTACATGGGTGCATCCTTAATAACCACCCAGAGTCTGCACCCCCTACCGCCTGAGTCAGTCCTGAGCTCGCTCCCGTTACTCAACTCCCACCCTGAGCCCTCTCCTCCACCCCCAAATGCCTCATCCCAAGTCCCATCTCACAGACTGCACCCCCCACTCGGAGCCTTCTGCCTCCTCTTACACACCAATCCTCTGCCCCAACATTGAGTCCCCTCCCACACCCTGAACCCCTCCTTTTTGGCCCCATCCCAGTTACAGGATTGCCAGCTTTCCTGACCAGGTGGATCTGATTCCATTGCCATTTGCGACAGTGAATCCAGTCTGTTTGGGAAAGTTGGTAACCTTAATCCCAAAGTCTAGAGGAAACACCGAGCCTCTGCATGCTGTCCCTCTCATGTGTGGCTATGTGTGACCCACAACTGGTTTGTTTTTTTTTTCTGGGAGGTCAGTGGCCTTTGGTAGGAAAAAGGCTCCCCACCCTGAACTAGAGGGGCACTGACTTTGTTGCTTCTGGAGGCTGAGCTTGTTGTACAGATGATGGGCTCCTTGCATTCTTCTTTTTCCCGCATCAACTCCTTGTGTGCCAAGGAGTTCTTCTCTATTTCACCCCCATTTACCTCATTCCTCTACCATTCTTACTTATGTTCTTTCTGTTCTGAAAATGAGTCATTCTGTTAAAATTTGTACTGTATTGGGATGAATGGCTGGCTTGAGATGAGGATTGGTGTTATCCTGGATGGTAGTGGCCATCAATTAGATCTTTGACCTGTAGACAACTATGACACTCTTTGAAGGTGCAGAGTCTAACTGGATCCCAAAGGCTCTGAAATTGCTCTCTTCATTCTTTTGGTTTTCTGATTTTTACCAAATTCAATAGGGTTCTGCCTTTTGATACTCAAAATATATTCCCTGGAATTTTGGAATTGATTGGATGCAACATTCAAAAAGTAATGCTTTAAGAGCAAAGAAATTCCGTTTGGTTGAGTTTACGATCTCACTTTGGTTAGCCTGTAATAAATACAATTTATATAATCTTAGCTCTTTAATCCCAATATGGCAACAGTTTGAAAATCTTGGCCTTCCTAGATGTAGCAACTTTTCTGCAAGCCTACCTTTTCATTTTCCATTTCCCATGCCAGCAGTTGTGTGACTATGGTTGTTTACTGCCTGCCCCCATGTTCATTTGACACTCACTGTCTATCTCTCCTGCTGAGTTTCCTAGTCAGCTTGCTCTTACAGATTCTTCCCATTTTCTTTTTTTCCTTTTAGTACTATTGATTTCACTCTGGTAAAATCTGACCTTAAGAACTCAAAAATTGAAGTGGTTGTCTCTTAAAAACACAGCTTGTTAAATAGTATGAATAGTTTATTTTAAATAATATGATGGGAACTGCCTAAATAAGTAAACTGAGTGTATGAGTTGGGAAAAATGGACCTGTGGTGTGGCTGTTGACATACTTCCATTTTTTTACGTATTAAATTCATTTGTGGTAATACACAAAGGAGAAAATTGCATAGAGAGGTTTCAAACACAGTACCGTAATTACCGCAAACATACTTCTGCCTACATTAAAAGCATCAAAAACTACCAAAAGCAAGAACTAGTTCCACTGTTCATCTCTGTACACTGCAAAGTTTGAGAATAAATGTTGTGCCTCTTACAGGGTCATTTGTGAGGGTTTGGTCCTAAAGTGACTTGATTATGGTATGTAAATAACTTCATGAGGAGAAGACATTGTGTCCTTAAGGGCTCTTTAGTCTAGCAGAGAAAGGTATAACATGAACGATGGACGTAAAAACTGCCTAAACTATTTAATGGGTTAACCAGTTTGTTTAACTGGTTAACCATGAGCCATGGATGGTGGGGACTGCTCCAGTGCTGGCCGCGCCACACCGCAGTCATGGGCAGCTGTTCTGGCCCCATGGGTTGGGGGCTGTTCCAGCTCTACCAACTCCCTGCAGCCAGGGTTCTGCTGTCTGGGCTGCTGTGGGCGGGGCGGGGCTGCTCCCGCTGGCCAGGCCCTCCGGTTAATGGGTTACCCAGTAAGCATGCCAGCAAGGTTAATGCTTACCGGGTAACTAGTTAACTGTTTAGCCTTTTACATCCCTGACATGAACCAATAGTTGGAATTTAAAGCCAGAGAAATTTAAATCAGAAATGACACATTTTTCACCATTAGAGTAAATAACTTTTGGAGCAAACTACCTAGTGAAGTTTTGGATTCTTTGCCATTCTGGAATATGTGCTTTAGTCAAACAGAAGTTGTTAGGACCAAATTAGGAGTAATTAGGTGAAATTCTACATATGGCCTGTTTTATGTCAGCCAACATGATCTAATGGTCTCCTCCGCTCTAAAATCTATGACTCAATAGTAATCCAGACACAAGCTTCACTGTAGATATTTTAATTTGGAATTTTTGTCCCCAAAATCTAAATTCCTATTTAATAGAAGAATAATCTTTAAAAATGTTTCATCATGTTCCAGGAGAAATTGCTATGACCAGAAGCCACAGGTTCAGTATTGCAGGACTTTATAAATTCACAAATCAAAAGAACATTTAGCCAAAGTAACCCACAAATATATAAAATTTAAAGTTAAATATCTTGGTTCCTTTAATTTTCAGTATATTGCACCAAAAGACTTCAGACCACTTACGAATTAATTAACTAGAAAATATTGATCAGAACGTTTAAAAAAACCCATTGTTTGAATTTATTTCGTAGGGAAATACCGTGTTTGGAGAATTAGAAATCAATATATAGAGAATATTCAGAATAAGCAGATATTCTTGAATTGCATCAGAAAAAGGAAGTTTAGATAACATCAGTTTTCAACTGTGGATTCAGATATCCTCAGGGATAAGTAATAGGTAGTTTGCTTAGAGAAAAGTGCATATGAACACATGGGAAGTGAAGTACAATTTATAAAAGAAAATCCTAGCACCTGAGTTAAAGCCCTTTTAAACCATTTGGAGCATTTCTGTTGACATCAGTAGGCTTGGGATCAGGCTCTATATAAAGTAAAGCTATTTGAATGATGTGTAATTACATATCACCTTAAAAAAGTTTCACTAGCAAAACTTTTAGAAACAAAGTATAGATGGGGACTCTTGAGTATGCCACTTACTCGTAAACTATGGTGATGTTCTTAGCACTTATGCTAATAGTATATATTAGTGAACACTTATAATAATTAAAATATGTTGTCCAGAAACCAGAACAAGAAAAATATTACAGATTTGGCCAAGTGTCAGTTGACTTTGACCTGAAATATTTTGGAACGTGCTTTTTTTTTAAGAAAAAGGAAGTTACATCTGGACTCAGTGGAGGGTAGTTTTCAGTGAAAACACTACTATGTGATTTGTTTTGGACATTGTGTGTATAAAGAAAACAAGATTTTAATGTTTTTATTCTTCACTTATACAAAAATTAAAAGGAAGAAGAGAAAGTTCAAGTAGATCTTTGAGTTATCTGCATCTTACCAATGAAAAAGGAATGGTTGCAGATCAGTCCACCCGTACAAAGTAGTGACTAAAGTAATTCTAGATTCACCTGATTAATGGGAATGCCATTTATTTCAATCTGCCTTTCCTCAATAGACCCCAAACTAACCTTTTGCTATCTTTTATTAGCTGTGATCACTTCTAGCACTCTGCAACTTGAAATATAGGAAAATTCCATTGATACTGCAGAGTTGTCCAGTGACTGCTTGCAAATGGATGGAAAATAAAGAACAAATATTATTTACAAATTTTGGAGCTGTAACTCCATTAAATGGTTTTGGTGATGACAGAAACTAGTGTTTTGTTGTTGTTTTTGTATTTGAATAACATGTGGATCAGAGCCCTAAATCAATATGTTGCCCACTGAAGAACACTTCCAATGGCTTCACTACTGGTCTCTGCTCTACACTTTGCAAATTTGCCATCACATCAGTGAAGTGTTCCTACTCCAACTCTCAATGGCCAAATCTCTCAGTTTACAGGTGTGGTGCCATATTTAACAGGCTTCCTTATCAGCCAAGTGTATTACCTGCATAATGGATTTAGCCCTCTTTGGAGTGAGTTTGACAAGCCCTGAGACTCTGAATGTTCTTTAAAAAAACAAAAACAAAAAACAAACAAACACAGCCCCTCCCCAGTTCAGGAACCTTTTCCAAGGTAGTTAAGTGAGTTACTTTGCTGTTATTCTTGCTATTGTTTATTACTATAGTATAGTTGTTCTCTAGTTATGTATATTGCCTTGCAGGTAAGAAGGTATGGTTATTGCATGGTTACTGCCCCTAACAGCTCACTGTCTAAATTCAACTGAATTTTAACCAACTAACCAACAGACCATGGTGGATGCTGGTGAGGAGGAATGCAGTGAAAAAATGGCCAGTGCTATATTGAATTTCTGAAGATGCGAGAAAAGATTAAAAACTGTCTTTTGATATCAATAATCCTTCCTTAGCTTCAGTTTGCTACTGCAGTGTAGCTATGGAAATAATTGTGACCTTAGGTATTCATGGTATTATTTTGATTCAGTAGAAAATATCAACAGCTGTGTAAGATTGGGAAAATAGGGGATACTAAGTCCATCATAGGCTAATCTATCAGAGAAAAACTAAAAAGAGACATTCTTCGGAATAAGTTACAAAGGCTAGCTAGTAAAAGGAGAAATGTAAGCAAGTTGCCTCACTGCCTTTACTCTATAATTCCCAACTCTTTATCTTTCCATTCTGTCATCCACCTCCCATCTGCTCTTTTTAGGCTGGAGTAACCCCTAGTCTAGCCACTTAATTTGACTTTGTTCTGGTCCTTCAGAACATGGAAAAAAAGTGAAAATGGAACTGCATTGACACTGGTTAACATCATATGTGAGGTAGGGATGTCGATGTGTAATCGACTACACGATTACCCAATAAGCCTCGGTTTATTGGCTAATCGTGTCAACTACATGCACTCCCTTCCCTCCCTTATTGCCTCTGTATTAAAGGCAGCAAGGTGCGAGGAACAGGATCCAGTGCCCTGCAGACAGAGGCTGCTTCGCATCCCGCAGAGCAGCCTCTGTTTGCGGCAAGCCTGGGCCCTCTGTGGACAGGCACTGGTCCGCAGCAGCAGCCCCTGTCTGCGAAGGGTCCAAGCTCTCCGCAGAGAGAGGCTGGTTTGTGGCAGCAACCTCTGTCCACAGGGAGCTCAGACCCACCGCAGATTGGGGTTGCTGCCGCGGACCAGCCTCTTTCTGCAGACAGATCGGACCCCTTGTGGACAGGAAGGGACTGCTGGCACCCCGTGCTGCTATCTCTGATACAGAAGCAGTAGTGTGGGATAGCAGGGGGCTCCTTGGGAGTGGGGCTGGGAGCACTGGCTGCTGGTCCTGCCCCCGAGAACTATTGAATAGTTGTGTAACTGCTAAGAGTTCATGTGGTTATAAAACTATTCAGTTACACGATATGTAACATCCCTAATGTGAGGTACATGCAAGGGTAATTTTTGTACAATATTAAACCTTCCTTGCCCCCTCTCCATGAGTAGCTTGCATATAGGGATTTTCAGCCATGAAGAAAGGCTGATACCTTCAGTCCTCTGTCCTTCTAGCAGTTTTGCACAGCTGACAGTCATTCCCATTAGTCAGACTGCTTTGGGAAGACTGCCTCTAGGTGACTGTGGAATGCATAATTTAGCAATGGGAGGCTCTAGAGACAGTATACTTCTTCTCCTGAGTAAAGAATAGTTTCTACTGCTATATACCGTAGTTTGGGAAGCTTATTTAAGTTGTTTGCTGGCAGCTGGTAAAAAAAAATTTTTTCGTGGTAATTGGGATTATATGGAAAGTAAGGGATAGGTCCCTTCATGTTTTTATTCATTGATTAAAGGAAAAAAAGATGGATGAATTGCCAAAGTGGGGACTATTATTTTGAACTTCAATATCTGATAATTTTTCTTTGATATTTGTGGTAATTGAATATTGTGCTGGATGCTTTCACTAATCAGACTGAAAGAAATTCAACATGTTGTTTTTCAAACTAAAAAAGTGTGAGGGAGGAATGAGAGGAAGAGGAGAGGGAAAGGAAGATTTAGCTTAATAACGTGCTGACTGCTCCCTTAGGTCTTAATCCTGGAAATGCCCATGCATGTAATTACCTTACACATATCACTAATCTCATTGACTGTGTGTGTGTGTGTGTGTGTGTGTGTGTGTGTGTGTGTGTGTGTGTGTGTAAATATACAGTGCGCACACAAGTGTTTGCAGGATTGGGCTTGTGCCTGTGTTTTGGGGATATTGAGGACACATTGTTCCATATGAGATAATAGTGACAGTTCTCTTTGAAGATATCCTTTAAGGAAAGTCTATTTTCATGAATGTAATTTGGAAACACAACAAAATAAAATCAGTATCTTGGCCTTGATAAAGAGTTCTACCACTGAATTTAAAAGCAGTAGTAGAGAAGGGACTTAGTAGGAAGCTATAGGTTTGCAGAACCAGTCCTATATTGATGGGTAACTTGATGGAGACCACTTGGGAAACAGAAAGATTTTTGTAAGAGCAAGAAATGCTCTGTGGAGGGCATTTGTTACAAAGGAACAAGTGTTGTGTTTTTCTTTTTCTTCCTTATTTTAATGATCAGGTAGGAGAGGAAGTAAGAAGTGAGGACGTTAAGATTAGTGGTGGAAAGCAAGCCCAAGAAAGAGAATTTTTGAGGAGGAATTTGAATGTGGTTTAGCTGTCTGTGCTGGTTTTGTGTCCTCTATAGTAAGAATTATTTTTCCTTCTGTTTCACTTTTAATTTGAGAAAGATAGTTTTGCTTTTCAGATGTGATTGATCTCACTGGAGATGATAAAGATGATCTTCAGAGGGCAATTGCCTTGAGTTTGGAGGAATCAAACAGGGCATTCAGGGAGACTGGAATAACAGATGAGGAACAAGCCATTAGCAGGTAAACAAACAACTTACATAAAGCAGAAATAAAATTTTAAAAGTATCAGATTGGCCTGTATTGATTTTTTTTTTTATCCAATAACAATAATTTAATTGTTCTGTTGTGCTGCTGATACGTCTAGCTTCAGAAGTTTTGTTTTACTGTATAGTATCCTTTTTGTTGAAAAAAACATCCCTCTGTTGTTAGGGTAGAAATTAATAGTCTGTTTCATAGATGCACATTTGCTAAATACCTAGGACCTGTGATCATTGTTTTCTAAAATCAGACCTGAAAGACATTTCTATTGTGTTTTCGGCAAAGAGTTGAAAGCAAAATATGATTAAGAAACTAACCACTTCTTATTGTACTTTCAGTGTTGATTATTACAACAGTGCTTTCTCACGTGTATGATAGGGAAGTATAATGAATTTATTAGTGTTCTTAAATTTTAGCAGAAACAACTGCTACCACATTAGAGTTGGCAACATAACTTTTTTTTGTTACAAAATGTTTCTTTTTCAGAGGGTCAGAACTCTGGAAACCATTCACATTTTGTACTGTAACTTTCTAGACTTAACTTTCCCTAAGTTGGAGGGGTTAGGGTTAGGGTGAGAGAAAGGGTTGGGTTTTTTTTTTTCCTTTTTCTTTTGTTTTTTTACTTTTTAGCAAAAATGTTTTTAAATGAGAAAATGTGTGTTGTAATCTTTTATGTGTGCACCCAATTGGGGATGTGCTGTGCATTCCTGTGGTTCCTACAAAAAGTTAAGCTGCTCTAATTATTGCTTTATCTTTCAAAATGTCCCCTTAGCCTTAGTGAGGAGGTACAACACAACAAATGTACTGCTTAGCACACAATGTATTTAGCAAAGTCAGGAATATAATGAAAAGGTTTCTTTTCTGAATTGTAATTTTCCTATTTTTCCTTACAACATTTTTCTTTGAAAAATAAAAGCTGTGGCAATTTCAAAAATAACATGTCCATGAAATATAAACTTCCAGATGTGTATGAGAAACTGTTTAATGACCAGGGTCCTCTCAGTCTAATAATTAAAAAAAGTCTTACATTCCTTATGAAGGAATGAGGGGGGTAAGACAGGAGTTAGATTTACCTCTAGTAATTACTTAATATGGCTGATGTGTATGTTCTGGCCTCATTTGTACTAAAATAGTAATTTATGATAAGACACTGAAAACTATTTTTGTCTAATTGCATATGAGAAGTTCAGCTCTTGTGAAACTTAACTTTTTGTTAGACCCTTTTCATAATCGTGTCTGAAGGGTAGGTACATCTTGCAGGATGACTTCCTGTTTTGCTCTCTTTGCTTTGGTCTCTGTTCAGTACCTTTTCTTTTGCTTTTGAAGGCTCTTCTAGGTTTAGACCTTTTTCCTTTTTACTCATAATCCCTTTTCTACACTTCAAAGATTAAAGAGGCCACTTCTGGCAATCTTCTGATATACAAGTAAATATATTTTAGTACTATACTTTTTTTCCTCTGACAGAATATAGCAAACCAATATGCCGTTTTATATATCACATGTTCAAGAAGCATATAGGATCTCTCTGGTCAGTCCTATGAAGTCTCACCAAAATAAAAGAAATTGTTGATATTAGCAAGATGCTTGTCTTTTAATGATAGGTGTGTGGATTGTTCACTTAATGTTAAGTTTGAATCACAAGTCAAATACAGGCATTTCAAACTTAAGATTTAAGAGATACTACAGTCACTTTATGACTTGATTTTAGGTTTTGTTTTTCTATTTATAAAGAGAGCCTCACACAAATAGATTTTTTTTTTTTGGATGCTAACATTCATTCTTTTCCTGGATGTTGGCAGCTTTGGTCTGTTCTGAAAACCAGAAAGCAAAACTTATTTAAAAAAAATTGAAACAAAGCAAATACAGTAATCTTTTGTTGTTTATCAGGCTAACTGAAAGGCGCAAAAGTCAAATAAACTCTAGCGGTAAGAAAACAAAACTGGAAAAAAATAAGTTTTAATAATTGAAGGGACGTAACTTTTAATTTAGTAGCTTTACTATGGGGAAGATTTTCAAAGGCAGAAATGACAGGTGCCTAATGAATTTACTGGGGAATAGTTAAGGTTTCTATGGGAACATTATGAATGTATTGGTTTGTATGATCACTATATTCATGAAAATTACAGCAGTTTTGATTCACTGCATTAAATTGCCTTATTTTGTACCTCAATACCAGGTTATTGAGAAAATTGCAAACCAAATGGCCATACTTGTGCACAAACTGTTGCAATTGAGTATTGGTTCTGTTATTTCTGTGGGGAGCCTGTACCCTCCGTGGACAAGGGTTGCTTCACAGTAGCAGCCCTTGTCCATGGGGGCCGGGGTCTGAGCTCCCCATGGACAGAGGCATCTGTCCGTGGGGTACTCAGACACCTCCATGGACAGGGGCTGCTGCCAACCTACCCTGTTGTTTCTGTATCAGAGGCGGCTGTGTGGAGTGGCAGGCAGCTGGTTTGTAAGGGGAGCTAGTTTTTAAACTGGTTCCCCTTGCAGACCTGCTCCCCCTGCTACCTCTGGTTATACGACTATTCAGTTATCCAATATCTAGTATCCCTATTTCAAACAAATGTAAAATGAGTAAAATAATTAACATTGTAATAGTCTGAACATGTAAACAACTGCATTACTGTATTTAATGGCAATGATAGAAAGGAGTAGAGTCATCTGAGAGATTAAGCTTTTCAAGTCCAGTATTCAAGTCCATATATGGTCCAGTATTTTGGCCCCTGCCCAGAATCCCCACTGATATTAGTGGGACCTTTGGCTGGCCAAAGAATTATGATTGTACCCAAAATCCCCTTGACATGGTAAAACTAAGTGCCCTTTTTCTGCACAGTGATTCATCTCTTGGATCAAGAGCTTCATGAATTGATGCATGTCTTGGTCTTGCTCTATCAATTAACAACTTTTTTGGTTGTTGGCACTGTTCTTGGAAGCCATTTTCTATTCCATATGCTATGATTTTGAAGATGGTTGATGCTATCCAGAGACAGAAATACAACATGCTTGTCTCAATTATCTTGATACATTACTTCCATGTGTCAAGGACAATGCTTGAGGGAGATTATTTCTCAGAACAGTCCCACATGATATATATGAGAATGACCGAGTATCAAACTTCCTTTGCTTAACCTTTGGCAGCAATTTCAAGATGGCATTTCGGAGGCTGAGAGGGTCCAATATATCCTATCAAGTAATTTATGTTGAATAGTTGTTTTACTGATCCATAACTGGTTCTTGCACAGTGTAGCTGAGGTTGTGTCTAAAGCTGTTTCTTCTGAAAAATTGACAAAGGAATTGGAGTCTAGGGTTATTGATTATAAAAGCCCTATGTTATGAGGGCAGATTATGTTGTTAGGCCTAATTCTCCCCCAGCAGATGATTCCTTTATAACTAGGAAGAATTGCCATCAGGGTAGTCAAAGTCAAATCTTGATTACTAAAACTATCTAAACTGAGTTAAAACAAATCTATAGGTGATCAAACTGATGAACTCTCTATTATTAGCTGAAGAGAGAGGATTCTAAATAAAAAAATCACTAAAAATTATCTCAACACATAAATGCTGAACCTATAGAATAAGAAATATTGTGAGCAGGGTAAAACATTAGGGGATGCTAGTTTCACTCAGCAGTGCCAGGGAATGGATCCCCGGTAGTGGGTTAGGTGACTCTGCTGTAGGAGGTTCTGTCTGGGAAGACCAGTCTTACAGTCCAGCAGGATAAGATAACGGTATAATATATAGTTATACACCTACAATTATTAATATAGAAAACAACAACTTTTAATCACTTAGTAACTTACCATCAAATTTGTTCTTGACTAACACACTTTTTTTCTGCCAAAGTGTAGCTTAAAAAAGATAGCACTTTACTTATAGATGCAGTATTGCCGCTGACTTTCCTCAATAAATGACATTTCGTACTCATGTTCATGAATAGTATAAGCTTTCATAAAAGTAAAAGCTTTACTTTTCATTTTTCATTTCTCTTTCTGCTTTCCAAGAGTTCTAGAAGCCAGTATAGCAGAAAATAAAGCAAGTTTGAAAAGGACACATCCAGAAGTGTGGAGTGATTCTCCAAACCCCTATGATCGTAAAAGGCTAGACAGTTGTCCAGTTGGATTAAAGAATGTTGGAAACACATGCTGGTTTAGTGCTGTTATTCAGGTAAGTGTGTTCACTGATTAGCTGTACTTTCTGTTGTAATATAATTTGTACAGAATTCATTGGTGATGGACATTCTCTTGACTAACTTTCCCTCTGTACTCTTAAAGCTAAGGAATATGGAATTTAAGCATTATCTGTATTCAATTTGCCAGTAAATGTTCATATTGACTTTAATGCGATATGTATAGTGATTTACTGATCTAATTTAGGTAAGTGAGTTGTCAAAGAAGGTCACAAAACTTGTTAATGACAAAGGGCGTGATTTTTAAAAGGTAATGAGGACCAATAGCTCACCCTTCCCTCTTCGGCAGCTGGTGTGTTCAAAGTATTTGAAAATCAAGAAATATTTTAAATAAAATTTTACATGGAAATGACTTGGGTAGGCACGCTCCTCTTCCCACCTCTAAGTTCTGATGTTGCAGTTGTGTTGATCAGGATATTGCAGCCCACAACCTGTCACATAACAATGGACTGTTCTTAGGGTAGCCACAATGTTGGAGTAAGGCAGAGAGAAGATCTTTGGAAGAGAGAGGGGAAAAAAGCTAGTGCAGTCTCTGTCATATCTGTCTTAGGTTATTCTGGCTAGCCCAACTAATATGTACATACTGTCCCACTGAGTAAACTGGTTGTATGTACAGCCAGTATGAAGACTTTAGTTGCTTGACATAATAATGTATATAAAACAGTTTTCACTTTGCTTTTGTAACAAGATGAAAAGAATAAGTGTATTGATCAGGAATTGAGATTTTTTTGCTCATTTGATTTTTAACTCCCAAAAGCAGTCGAAGTAGTTTTCAGTAGCCACTATTGATATACTGGGTTTCGGTTTGAATGAAATCATTAGAGTAAGCAATTAAGAAATAGATTAAATGTGTGACAAATTAAACTGTAGATTAGTTTTTCATGGGAAATAATCTCATCACTGAAATGATCACGGCAAGATTAGAATGGGAGATAATTGTTTCCTATAGAAATCTGTCCATATTGCGCTTTGGTGATTCAGGGAGTTGGACTACATGATTTAAAAGACCTTTTGCTAGCCTAAATAATCATGAATATGTACAAGAAGGGCCAAATTCTGCCACCCCTACGTACTATGTAGATGCCTTATACCTCCAGCAGTCCTGCTGACTTTGGAAGAAATATTTGAGAAGTAAGGTACTACTCAAGATAAATAAGTGTACTGCTCCATGTTGCTAAACTAGTAAAATGTTGTTAGATTAATATAAAATATTCTTTATACATAATGCTTACGAATCCTTAGAATTTGTTTTAACTAAATGACTCTGAAGGGAAAATCTTGAAATGGTTTTGTGGAGATCTTACAAATAGATATCTATCACCTGTTGAATTGTGTGAAAAAAAACTGAGATCTAACCGAGAGGGATGTTTATTAAACAATATACAATATGCAAAGTATAATTCAGTTGTAAGAATGCTCCTGCATTTTAAGACATTAAACTAGATAGTTCTCTTTATCTCACTTTTTGATCAATTTCTATTATACAGATGTCAGCCTAAAAAGTATTGTTTTACATAAACTGTTTATATTAGCAGAACTACACATAATAGCTCAGTCTGTAAAACTAAAAATGTAAAGAACAACAACAAAACTCTACCAAATTTTTCTTTGAGGTATTATCTGATTTGTGCATGTGCTTCTCTCGGTTTGGTGAAAATGGACCATTTGTTTCAAATCTGTTAGTAGTCATTGTTTTCTTCACAAGGTCTCGTGCAGTAACATAATACTTGCTCTGTATTACTTGGGGGGCCCAAACTTGGAGCCTTCTTCCCTAGCTCAGCTTATCTGATTTTGCCCAGTTCAAGTCCTTCACTTCTCTTCACCCAAACTTCCTGAAAAATCTTTCATAAATTCCTGCTTAGTCACCAGTTGATTGATCCTGCTTGATAATCTTCCCCTGCGCCAAACCCCCAGGTTCCATGCAGGCCATCTTAGTCAAACTGGTTTTCCATCTCAGGCACCCTCCTTACCAGAACAATTTATGATCAGAGTATAGCCATTAAAATTATATACTCACCAACTCACCATTGCCCCCTATCTGGTACGTGACTGCTGCTGGTCTTGCCAGCAATAGAAGAGTGTACATTTAAATTAGGGCATTCAACATGAACAATTTCATACAACAAATTTATAATAATTATATAATATTCACCAGAATTCACAAACTCTACAAGCAGATTCCCCAAATTTTCACACCAACACTGTATTTTTTTAAAGCAAGCCCACCACTCTTGATACAATGTTATTTTTACCCAAAAGTCAAATTATGAAAGAAATTTGGTAGTCTTTTAATCTATTGCTTTATAACTCTTATTCACGGATTGCTTTCAGGCTTTCAAGAAGATTAAAGTTAGCATTCTTATAAATGCTTATTTTATTTATAATTTGATACAAAAAGAAAATTCAAACATTGCCAAGAAACTTTTGTGTGTAGTTTCAGCCAGTGGTTCTCAAACTTCACTGCACCATGACCCCCCATTGACAACAAAAATTACTACACAATCCCAGGAGGGGGAAACGAAAGCCAAGTCTGCCCAAGCCCTGTCACCCTGTATGGGGGGGCCAGAGCTGAAGCCCAAGGGCTTCTGCCCTGGGAGAGGGCATGTAATCTTCACCATGGGCTTTGGGGCTTCAACTTCAGACTTACGGGGGCCCAGGGCCAGTACAAGCCATAGTGACCTTATTCAGATTGTTTTGTGACCCACTTTGGAGTCTTGACCCACAGTTTGAGAACCCATCAGCCAGTGGAAACACTGGACTCTGATTAGAGAGTTTAAAACGTTATGCTAGACGTATATCTCATGTTAATTGCACTCAGTGTGCTAATTTATGCCTTGAAGTTGGATTATAAGGAGACTGGCCAGGTTTTTACGATCACTAATTGTGTTGTGTGTGCATTTACAGTATTACACCTTGATAAATACTGTACTTTTCACAACTAGAAAAATTCATTGAAATAAAATTATCCTTGTATGGTTTTCATCATCGTTTTTGTTGAAAACGTAGGTTATTAATGTTTTGCATGCAACTAGGGAGAACTATTTCAGACAACCATAGTAGTATACTATGTGTAGGTTAATTTTGGATATTCTCTAATTCCGTATTTATTTAACCACAGGATGGGTAGACTCATTGGGTTGCATCAACTATAAAAATATTTCAGGCTTTTTTTAGGATCATTTTGAAACCTGACACATTTGATTAGAGGTCAGCAATATCTAGTGTTGCCTGTGTGAGTCACAATAATATACTATGCAACATAGTCTGATACAAAATGAAAATAAATACAAAACACAGGGATGCATGTTTCTGTTGATACTGAATATACTGTTTTGCATTATAGCAAAGTTTATAAAATATACATTTTAGCAATTGAATGTATACAGTCTTTTATGCAGTATTGTTTGGCTTCTACCTGTAAATTTCTCAGCCAATTTTGATTTGAACATGTGACCATTGACTAGTTCCAGTTTCATCTGAGAAGTAAAGTTACTGAGCAACCATTTACAGAGGTGGCAGCAAAAAACTGTCACGAGAAGCAAACATTTCTAGAAATAACACAACTTATATGTTGTGTCAACGCATAGCTTTTTTTTTTTTATTGCGAGTAAGGAAGGAGTTTTCTCAATTTTTTATTTGAAGCCTAAACTTCGGTTAAAATTGTAAACAAAATCATATTAATTTTTAATATTGTATCGTAGCTTTCAAATTTAGAAACTTATTTAAGGATTTCATATCAAAATACAGCTAATCTACAGATGTGTTGTAAAGACTACAAATTAATCCATTTTAAAACCAATTATTTAAATGAATTTTCCTTCCACTTACCTGCCAAGACATTACTTTAAGCCCTCAGGGTTTCTTCTTCTCAAGTACACTGGAGAGAATCCCTAATATCAGAAGTATGCTCTTATACAAGTTTAGAAGTGCAGAAACCTGAGAGCTTTCTAAAAATGTGTTTTCAAAGACTTTTTGTCAATTTTATTCATAATTTATTTTATTCGTAATTGTAGGTGTACACATTTATTTGGTTAATTACTTAATAGCCTAAGTTACTCAGATAAACGGTAAATAATATTTTGTTGGTGGCTGTTTATATTCTGATAGAACCTAGGGATGCCAGTCAAGTTACGGATCCTATTATCCTAGGTGAGATGAAAATACATGGGAAGACTAGATCCCTGACTAGATCTACAACATATGACTTGGATCTTGCAAACACTTGCTCAGGAGTAGACCTGCTGAGCTCACTGGGCCATTCTTCTATATGCCTAAATGCTTGTAGTGTTAAGGTGTAATTTAAGAATGAGTGGGCCTAATAAATAAGAGGAAGTAAAGGGAAGGGAATAAAGAGGTGAAGGGTACAACGATGCAGAGTTATCAGTGGTTGCTGTAATTGTGTCCATAGGCTAGCTATGTGTGCAGTGTGGTGATTCTGAGGCATTTAATTTATCTAATGCTACTCACACCACCCTGCATTAATCATTCGGTCAGAGCATCATTTGATTGATGTATAGTAAATAAAACCTAGGTCTGCACGTTGTTCAGTGTTTATGAAACAAAATACTCAATAGCTGCTCTGTGACGGATTTTTCGCAGGTGCGCCTCCGACCGAGGGGGTTCCCGCGACCCACCGCCTGTGTCTCTCCGGGCTGTCCGCGCTCGGCAAAGCCCACGAGGCGTAGCTGAACACGGCGCGCATCACCCGCCCCATCTGGGAGCCATGGTTCAGCGAACTCGGTGCCCGGCCCCGCCGCGGGGTCCCTAGGGCTCATGGGCAAAAGGAACAAACTGCTGGGGGGAGGGATAGGGGTTCCTCGAGAGCTCCAATCGTCTGTCCCTCGGAGGAAGGGCGCCGGCTCCCACGCGGAGGCCGGCGGGCACCAGCGGGAACAACAACGGGAGGGGAGGGGTGTGGGGGACCTGAGCCCACCCTCTCCACCGGGTCCCAGCCCGGGGCCCTTAAGTGGAGGGGGGAGTAACGCCTGCACTCCCTCCGCCGCAGGTGGGGATCGTTCCCGTCACGCATCTGCCCACGGGCGCCAGAAGCGCTCTGCCCCGGGCTTCTTCCACTCCCCTCTCCCGGCCTCGTCTCCAGCTGAGTGGCCCCAGCTACTCACCCCGTCCAGGTCGAGGGTCTGGCCGGGCTCGTGTTGTAGGGGCTCCAGCCCCTGGCTTCTTGCCCTCCAGCGGGGCGGGATGCTTGTCCTCCGGCGGCGCGCCTGCCGGCTCTCGCTCCCTGTCCCCTGGTCCTGACTCCTGGCTCCCTTTTGAAGGGGCCGGGTTCGGATGCTGAGGGCGCTGGCCCCGCCTCCCCCCGGCGTCCCCACGTCCCGCCGTCTGCGGAACTGGGCGGCGGGCTCCGGCCCCAGCCCTCCGCGGGCCGGCGTGCTCAGCCCCTCCGGGACTTCCCTGGCGTGCCTCCCGCGGCTGGCGGTGGCCCTGCCCCCTCCGCCGCGGGGCCGAGCGCGTCGCGGCGCGCCGGCTCTCCGCCCTCCCAGGGGTTTGCCGGGGCCCCTGCAGGCCGGCCGGTCTCCCCCTCCCAGAGTGGGGGGGGTTCCCGGGCCTGACCCAGTGCGAACCCCGGCGGGTTCGTCACACACTCCTTCAGTGAGTGTCCTCCAGCCTCTACGCTGCATCAGAGAAGGTCTGTTCAAAAAAATAGTATATGAATAGATATCATGGGTACCAGATGAGCTATAGGAGTGTGGATAGTGTTCATTTCTTTTACACTCTGTTCTGAAGCTTTTTTCCTAGCTTCAAGAATATTGCGGTACGTGTGTTGCAATTTTTTGTCAGTTCTTCATCGTTTGCCAAAACTACGGTTTACAATAAACTCTGAGACCGTTCCAAATTATATTGATCTCACTTGTCTTGAATTATATCAATGTTCTTTTTCTTGGGTGCATTAATTAGATGGGGAAAAAGCTAAATGGAAAGAAAAGTGAAGGTAGAGGAGGGCCAGGCGAGGAGAGGGTGAGAGGGATAAAAGCTGAAGTAAAGACCAAGAGAGAAGTTTGACCGGGGGGGCCGGGAGAGGGGAGAGAGGAATCAATACACACAGAGCAGCAGGTCTCTGATACCAGGCTTTCAACAGCATGCATCACCAGATACTTTAACTGCCAAAACTTTGTGTTCCTGTGGAGTCAGACTTTAAGATTACTATTCTTTAATGTTTTCTTATTCTTTGTTTTTTTACTATTCTTACCCCTTTCTAGTTTCTATCGTTCCACTGTGATAAGGCTTTTATTTGTGGGCTATTCCTTTCATTATGTCTACGATGGGCACGCTTTCATCTTTAGCAGGAGATTATATTGCCTAGCTTTTTCCACTGTCTTGTGGCATACTCTAGAAATTGTCCTCTGAGCAATTATGTATCTTGTGAGAGGCCTTCCCACTAGCCAAATTTTACTTTTCATAAACAATAATTAATATTGCCTTTGCAAACATTTGTGTAATAGCACAATTATGTGTCCCTATACTGGAGTATGTGTGAGTGATTCCCGGATGCCAACTTATAATTATGTATCAGTGTGGACTGTCGTGTTTAGCTCTTGCCAACAATTCTGTTTGTTCATCATAGTCACTTGTAACAGAGCTCTGTTTTAAGTCCTTATTTCCCTTGGTCTGGGAATGCTTGCCCCTTCGTGCTAGATTTTGTTTCTCTAGTTCAGTTTGTTTTATGCTTACTTCGTGTGTCCTCCTAAAGAAGTAGAAGAGATTCAAACTTTGTTACCAACTCAATTTACTACTTTTCAGATTTTTTTTCACGTGTACTGTACCCTTTCATGTTTTGAACTCTCAGTTGTTTCTTTACTGCTCAGAGACTTAAAGGTGTTTGTGTATTTTTCACTGTGACGTGACAAACTGGACAAACTGTATTGGACAGGAGGTCATTGTGTTAAAAAGGTGAATGTTTATGTATTACTGTGGGATGGTATGTGACTTCTTATATGAGAGAAATTGGACTAATGTAAGCAATGAGGAGTTTTATGTGCTTCAAATGACTTCTATTTTGACACATTGAATTAAACAAGGTTTAACTTTTCATTGAGTAGTTTTTAAAAAGAAATACAGGTTGCACCTCGCAAACCGTGACACTCATCCGGCAACATCTTTGGTCCAACATGACCATGGATGTTCTTGGACCACAGAGTCCTGGACTGAGAACCTAGTGGCAGGGGGCCGGTTGCCCTGCTGTACTAGGAGCCCTACCATACTGGGAGCCCAGCATCTGTGGGGCTGGCACCCAGCAGCCTGACTGGAGCTGGCAGCCTGGCCAGACCAGTGGCCGTAGGGACAGCAAGGGCAGGAGGCTGGGGGCTGGCCGTCCTCCTTTCCCTTCTCCACAATAGTAAACAACATGGTGCGTGGCTGAGGAGCTCTCCCAGCTTCTGTGAGAGAGAGGGCTGCAGCAGTAGGGTGACCAGATGTCCTAACTTTATAGGGACAGTCCTGATATTTGGGGCTTTGTCCTGATATATAGGTGCTTATTACCTGCCCGGCCCCATCCTGATTTTTCAAACTTGCTGTCTCATTACCCTGTGCAGCAGGTTCTGTGCTGTTGCTCTCTCCCATACCCCAGCATGTTGGGTCAATAGCATAGCCTTGTCTTGTCGTCTTTTGAAATGATGGATGGGTGTTGTGTACTGAAACTTCAGAATTCATTCCCTGATGATACATGATTGGGTGCTTAGCACAGAATTAATTTTTGAAGAAAGAACTAGAGATGTATGTGACTAGTTGACTACCCAATAAGGATATGTATATTGGGTAATCGAATAGTAACTTGACTAGTCACTTTCCCCTTCCCCATCAGAGAGAGGCAGTGGGGGGAGGGGAGCAGCACAGTCTCTGTGGGGGAAGGGATCAAGGGAAGGCAGATGCGTAGCAGGTGGCTGGTCCCCCACTACGCCTCTGCCTTTTAAATGTATTAAGAGCCTGGCATCTCTTAATATGTTTTAAAGGCAGAACCGCAGAGGATTAGCTCCCGGTTTCCCCCTTATCAACTAATCACGTAGTCAGTGGAAATTCCATCGACTACTCAGTTAGCTGATTAAATGCAGTTTAACATCCTTAGAAAGAACCCTAATTTTTTTAAAAGCTATATCAAAGTAACATTATTCACAGTGTGCTAAGTCAAGTACTCAAAAACTAAGAATTTGTTTATGCAACCGTAATGAGTCCTCCATATCTACAGACATTATGATGTAGATAGAGTATTTTTTCCTTAGAACCTCTGCCTCATTCAGTGTACATGATTGATGTGGAAGGGGGCAGAATTATGATTGCCTAGACAATTATAAATCTGGCATTTCTGAACTTGAAATGTTGGACTCTGCAACCTACCTTTTCAACACTGGTTATTTTATTTTATTTTATTTTACTGCAAATAAGTTAACCCTTGCTTTAGCTGTTAGTTTACCTTCCTGTTAAATCATGTAATCTTAAACAGCTTGCTTTTCAAGATCTGGTGTTTCTCTTCGGGTCAAACCCAAAGTGGGTAAATAGTTTAAAAACACAAAACAAATATACATAGTTTTTGGGAGGAGTGTGTTTCGTTAGAGTAGCTTGTTTTGTAACTGTGGTATTGACCCTACTTGTGTGTATCTTGTACTGAAGTTACAACCAAGGTTGCTGAAAAATTTATTCAGGATAGATTTTTATTTTGGATAGATTTAAGTAAAGTAAAAAAGGGCAAGCCTAATCTATCAGATTATTAGCAGTAACAGTTTGTCCCTAACAAAGTATGTACATTAATATTAGCATCAACCAGCTTTAGCCAAGTTGTAATCATTTATTTTTTTAGCAATAATATCTGATTTTTAAAGATGTCATCAGGCATGCTACTCAGCAGTATATTTGGTAATGCACGAAACACAATCTCCACTCTGTTGTACTAAAATCCAACTAGTGAAAGCTTTTCAGACTCTTTAAGTACCCTGGATGAGTTGAGGAAGCATATTATAGTGATGAAATACTTTCATTAAACACATAGAAACACTTCCGATTTGTAGAATATTTTGCATATTAGTTCATGTACTACAAATACTGTAGTCTAACTTAAGAACTTTGCAAAAATCCATGATGGATATATTTCTCTCTCTTTGTAGAGGTGTCTTATTAACCCAACTTGAGAAGTGTCAGTGGGTTTTTTCAGCTGAGGTTAACTCTTTTAAAAAATTTCCCCCAGTATAGATCTGAGTTAGAATTTGTTTTCTCTCTCTCTCTCTCTCTCTCTCTCTGACTCTTAAGTCTTGTTTTTTTCACCCCAGCAAATTAACATTATTCCCTTTTCTGCTGCTGATGTATGCTTATCTTGCACAGCAGCTCCATCTGTGGTGGTATTCTGACCATTCACCATTTCTTTAGGAATCGAAACTCTGTGGGCAAAAAAAGTCATCCAAAATTATATAAACAAAGGGGAAGAAACCAACAATTGCACTTTTGTGCCAGCATTGAAATAGGCATATTATGAAATGCTGATAATTTTATTCCACATGTCTGCGAGGGCTATTTTAATTGCTAGACTTTGTAATTGAAAGAATATCACATTATTTTCTGTTTTCATGACTTTAGTAAGCTGTTTGGTTTTCTGTAACCATTATTATGTTGCCAGAATCCATTGTTTTATAGGTGGTATGTTTGCACTTGTGGTACGTAGAGTATGTGTCTCCAAATTACACTATCATTTTTTAGCATCTCACTGATTGGCCGAGCACCAATATTCAAAATTGCTTAGACCTCTGATTTTGATAGAATATGACCTATCTAAGAGATTCCTTTGACACTTAAGTTATCCTTTCCTAATTGAGTGTGCACCACTTCGCTGCTACTATGAAGAACAGATTTGAAAATGCATTAGTAATTAAAATTAAATGTTGGAAACTTGCAATGTAGGAAATAAAAGTTAAATAAATATTACCAGTCTTTTTCTAAATAGATTTTTTTCCTTTTTCTCCTTTAAAGAAACTAAAAAGAGTTGACAGCCAAATATTTTCAAACAGTAGTCATATATTTGGCATTGAAGCAACCATTTCTTAGTGCTGTATGCTGACAATCTGCAGATGGGATTTGAAAGGATCCATTCAGAAAGTGTCTGAAATTACATAAAACAGCATATTAATGATTCTGCATCTAGAAGCAAAAGTAAAATGCTCATGCCCAGGAAAGATTATTGGATTTTTGTTGAGTGTGCACCACTATTATAATGCTATTTTGGTATTGTAATGGCAACTGGTACTTCAATTAGTGATGAATCTATTCATGATTCATTTATATACCTGTTTGCTGGATTTAATGTGTTTCACTTCTGCTACACATCTGTAATCTAGTGCAATACTTATTAATCCTTAGAATATGGAGGATATGGATGTTCAGTATTGTGTACAATTGGTATTATTATTTATGTTCCTTGAATACCCAGAGACTATACATTAACTCGTGATCCCCATTATACTGCCTACTTTAGAAAAATAAAACAGAAAGATGGTCCCTACCCAGAGTATGATCTTATAATAAGTCTTTTTAGTAGTATTCTATTTCTTTTCTATCACTAAAGCAAATTTCATCTACTCCCGTGTGAAGTACTGGATGATGCCTCTCAATTTCTTCCCATTTTCCGCCAGCTTAGATCTTTGCCTTACATGCCTGCCTCTGTAATTGCTAATGCTGGTTGCTTTCTGTACATGTTGGTTCTTAAGAGTCGAGGGAGACAACATTGAGAGGCAACAGGGATGAGAGTTGCCTGTGGCAGGATAGGCCAGGATTTGATCTACCCAGGAGCTAGAAACCTTCTCTGATGGCTCTGTTGTAATTTCTCAGGTGGTAGGAAATGAGCTAATTTTTATCAGGTTGGAATACTGCACTTCATATCTTACTTCACAAAATAAAATACACAAATATATAAAAATGTAATAGTGAAGTCCTTTTGGAATGAATAGGATTTTCAGTATTCATTAAAATGGTTTTGTGCTTAGTGGAAGTTGGACCTCTCTGGTCTGGCACTCTTGGAACCTCACTGATCTCGGATGAGGGATTTTGATGGACCCAGGGAGAGTCATTTCTAGCCCTCCAGCCTGAGCCTGACCACTGCCCTCCCAGCTGGCTCCCCCCTCTCACTGGCCCCACTGCTCTGCCAGTCCCCGGTGCGCAACCAGGCAGCCCCGTCACCTCTGTGCACCGGGCTCCTGCTGTTGCATCCAGTTCCTGCTGCTGCATCGGCAGCCCCACTGCCTCTGTTCACCCGTCTCCCACTGCCATGCCCCTTTGCGCGCACCAGGCTCCTGCTGTAACTCTCAGCAGCTGCACTGCCTGCATGCTGGGTTCCCAGTGCAGAGCCTGGCTCCTGTTGCCGCTTCAGGTGGCCCCCCAGCCTCTGTACTGGGCTCCTGCTGCTGTGCATGGGGCTCCTGCAGCCCTGCCGGAACGCCCCACTGCCCTGTTGCTAGTCCTCCACTGCGATGCTGTGGTCATTAGCTCATATGACATGAAATATTGTTGCCTGGACCAATGCCTCCTCATCAAGGATTCAACTCTTCTAGAGCAAATACCTCATTGTTACAGGCTTAGGTCTATATATAGTAACAAATGTAGCTGTCTTCTGTTGAAATGTTCTTAAAGATCACTCGTGGTGAACTGAGTCAATTTATTTTCAAGATCCCTTTTCATCAGAGTTAATTTCTTGTATAGCTTTTTTTTGGGGGGGAGGGGTGTTATTCCTCCCTCATCCTACACAGTTTGACTTTGCAGTTAATTCTTGCCATGTTGTTTGCATGACAGGTATTGGAATGCAAAATATGGTGACAAAGAAAACTCACCTCCTATCCTAGTTTAAGTGATAAAAATGTGTGCTGGGAAGAAAAGATTCAAGTAACCACTGCACTTGTACACTGTCTAGGTTTAGTGTAGGGACTCTTAGCTGTTACAGGTAAAGAAAATAATTATAGGAAGTCATGCGAACATCTTAATAAACATTTTCTACATTAGAGCTTGAAAGTGATGATGAACATGTACTAAAATCAGTTTTTCAAACTTTTTAATAATTTCCAATTTCCCTGTTGCTACCTTTAAGAAATGAAATGGTTTCTTAAACAACAGAGATTTTCTACATTATAGAAAATATGTACTACT
Source organism: Rafetus swinhoei (assembly GCA_019425775.1). Classification (NCBI taxonomy): domain Eukaryota; kingdom Metazoa; phylum Chordata; order Testudines; family Trionychidae; genus Rafetus; species Rafetus swinhoei. The sequence continues at coordinate 177,667,421 of CM033437.1, read as the reverse complement.
TCTAACTGGGCAGTGAAATCATAATGTTGTAAATTATATTTATGGCATCACGACAGTGTTCCCTCTATTTTCCAGCCGTGTGCAGAATAAATTTTTATGTACACCAACTCATATGTGAATGTGCACCATCAGTAAAAATAAAAAATCTAACTGTGGATGCTCCGCTAATCAGCTGGATGGCTTTTGAATCTCTCCTGCATGGCTGCAGAAGCACCTTACTTACATTCCTATTTTATGACATGACAAGCTGGAACAATGAAGACTACCATGATGTAATATAGGAGAAAACTCAATCTTATCCTGTGCTGGTGTCCTATGAGAGGGGGAAGGAGACCTATGGAACCTCTTCTTCACGTCTTTTCTTCATGAAAATAGTAGTGCATAATAAGTGTAATTATTTCCTGGGGGGGTTGGTGTCCCAGTTGACATGTTAGCACTGCACCACATCACCAGGAGGCCGTGGTGTGAACTAGCTAGTGTTCATGCTGCCATCATCAAGCACTTGGAAGAGTTGATGATGCACAGCTTGTTTCTGATCAGAGAAACATGAAAGCATACCCTAGAATCCAGGGCCTAGAGAAGTTCTTTTTCCAGGACTGTCTCTGCTTGTACCAGCGAGGGATGTGAACTGAACATAAGAACATAAGAACGGCCGTACCGGGTCAGACCAAAGGTCCATCTAGCCCAGTATCCTGTCTGCCGACAGTGGCCAGCACCAGGTGCCCCAGAGGTGGACCGAAGACAATGATCAAGCGATTTGTCTCCTGCCATCCCTCTCCAGCCTCTGTCAAACAGAGGCCAAGGACACCGCTTTTATCCCCTGGCTAATAGCCTTTATGGACCTAACCTCCATGAAATTATCTAGCTTCTCTTTAAACTCTGTTATATTCCTAGCCTTCACAGCCTCCTCTGGCAAGGAGTTCCACATGCTGACTACACGCTGTGAAGAAGAACTTTCTTTTATTAGTTTTAAACCTGCTACCCATTAATTTCATTTGGTGTCCTCTAGTTCTTCTATTTAGGAACTAATAAATAACTTTTCTTTATCGGCCCTCTCCACACCACTCATGATTTTATACACCTCTATCATATCCCCCTCAGTGTCCTCTTTTCTAAACTGAAAAGTCCCAGTCGCTTAACCTCTCCTCATATGGGACCCGTTCCAAACCCCTAATCATTTTAGTTGCCCTTTTCTGAACCCTTTCCAAGGCCAAAATATCTTTTTGAGGTGAGGAGACCACATCTGTACACAGTATTCAAGATGTGGGCGTACCATAGTTTTATACAGGGGCAGTAAGATATTCTGGGTCTTATTTTCTATCCCTTTCTTAATAATACCTAGCATCCTATTTGCCTTTTTGACCGCTGCACACTGTGTGGAAGTTTTCAGAGAACTGTCCACGATAACTCCAAGATCTCTTTCCTGATTTGTCGTAGTTAAATTAGCCCCCATCATACTGTACGTATAGTTGGGGTTATTTTTCCGATGTGCATTACTTTACACTTCTCCACATTAAATTTCATTTGCCATTTTGTTGCCCAATCACTCAGTTTGGTGAGATCTTCTTGGAGTCCCTTACAGTCTGCTTCTGTCTTGACTATCCTAAACAGTTTGGTATCATCCAAACTTTACCACCTCACTGCTTACCCTTTCTCCAGATCATTTATGAATAAGTTGAACAGGATTGGTCCTAGGACTGACCCTTGGGGACACCACTAGTTACCCCTCTCCATTCTGAAAATTTACCATTTATTCCTACCCTTTGTTTCCTGTCTTTTAACCAGTTCTCCATCCAAGAAAGGACCTTCCCTCTTATCCCACGGCCATGTAATTTACACAAGAGCCTTTGGTGAGGACCTTGTCAAAGGCTTTTCTGGAAATCTAAGTATACTATATCTACTGGATCCCCTTGTCCGCATGTTTGTTAACCCTTCAAAGAACTCTAATAGATTAGTAAGACAGGATTTCCCTTTACAGAAACCATGTTGACTTTTGTCCAACAAATTATGTTCTTCTACATGCTTCACAATTTTATTCTTTACTATTGTTTCGACTAATTTGCCCGGTACTGAAGTTAGACTTACCGGTCTGTAATTGCCCGGATCGCCTCTAGAGCCCTTTTTAAATATTGGTGTCACGCGTTGGCTACCTTCCAGTCATTAGGTACGGAAGCCGATTTAAGGGATAGGTTACAAACCACAGATAATAGTTCAGCAATTTCCCATTTGAGTTCTTTTAGAACCCTCGGATGAATGCCATCCGGTCCCGGAGATTTGTTAACATTAAGTTTTTCTATTTGTTCCAAAACCTCCTCTAATGACACTTCAATCCGGGACAGTTCCTCAGATTCATCACCCACAAAGGACGGTGCAGATTTGGGAATCTCCCAACGCCCTCAGCCGTGAAGACTGAAGCAAAGAAATCATTTAGTTTCTCCGCAATGGCTTTATCGTCCTTGATTGCGCCTTTTATAGTTCGATCGTCTAGGGGACCCACAGGTTTTTAGCAGGCTTCCTGCTTCTAATGTACTTAAAAACATTTTGTTATTTCTTTTGAGTTTTTGGCTAGCTGTTCCTCAAAATCTTTTTGCTTTTCTTATTACATTTTTACACTTGATTTGACAGTGTTTATGTTCCTTTCTATTTATCTCACTAGGATCGGACTTCCACTTCTTAAAAGATACCTTTTTGTCCCTCACTGCTTCTTTTACATGGTGGTTAAGCCACGGTGACTCTTTTTTAGGTCTCTTGCTATGTTTTTTAATTTGGGGTATACATTTAAGTTGGGCCTCTATTATGGTTAACTGGTTACTCAGTTACCCGGTAAGCATCACCATTAATGGGTGATGCTTACTGAGTAACAGTTAACCATTGCCTGGAAGCAGCTTCCCACCTGTGGCCCACATGGGCTGGGAGACAGTAGCCTTGTGGGGAACAGGGGAGCTGGCAGTCCAGCACAGGACCTTAAGCAGCCAGGCTGGAGCAGCCCCGGCCAGCCCCTGTTTAATCAGTTAACCAGTTAAACTTAATGTTTAACTGGTTAACTAATTAAATGGGATTTTACATCCCTAGTACCAGCTAGGGTGTGTACAATTGGACTGAAAGGGATATGATCATATGTCGTATGAGTGGGAAGAAGGTATGACATTGGTTTTTTATATCACACTTGAAATATGAAATATGCTGTCTGTGTCTGGTTGGCTGATGGACAGAAAAGTTTAAAAAAAGATAACATTCCAGAAGTCAGAATAAGAATACAGTGCTGTCACAATCCGGTTTTACTGTCTTTCTCTTGTGATGTGGTTATAATTCTATGGATTCTCAGTGGCCTATACAGTTTTAGATTGCCTACCACATACAGTATATGGAACCAGTTGCAAGATCTCAGATGCTTGTTGAGTAAACAGTGTAAGTTTCTAAAGTAATGAAGTTAAAACACCAGCAGAAAAATCCAACATTCAGGGCATTCTTTATTGGGATGTTAAATATCGGTTAATTGAATAGTCGAGTAACCTCATTAATTCTTATCAGTTACTCGACTATTCTATAGTCCCCAGGGGCAGGGGCAGTTTGCTCTGGCCCCACTCCCAAGGAGCCCCCTGCCACTCTGGGCTACTGCCTCTGTATCAGAGGCAGCAGCGTGGGGTACCAGGCAGGAACTGGTCCGTGAGGGGAGCTAGTTTAAAAACCAGCTCCCCTTGCGAATCGACTGCCTGTTGCCTCTGATACAGTTCTGGCGTGAGCTGGAACTGAGCCGGGCTGCCTACCTGCCTGGCTCCTAATACACTTTAAATGCAGAGCCACAGCGGGGCTAGGTCCTGGGCCTGGCATAAGCAAGGACTGAGACAGGCTGCTAGCCCAGTGGTGCTCAACCATTTTTCGTTGGTGACCCCCAGAACTGGGAAGATTTTTGTTGAACCAAAAAAACCCCCCAAAACGCCAAGAACATTTTGTTGTGGCCTCTTGTTGCGTGTTCAAAAGTTGGAAGTGGAAAAAATGTGTACATATTTGTTAAGAATAACGAAACAAAAAATATAGTTTACAATAAAGTTTTTGATGATAACATGCAAAATTGGTTTTTATACTTTTTTTTATGTATATATTTTAATCCTTGTAGAACTCAGTGCAACTTTTCTACCATTCAAAAAACGATAATGGACTACTGTTTTTCCAAATTTTGTTCCTCCACTTTCCCGAGCAATGCCGGGTCACTCCCGCTAGTAGATCATAAAGTAGCAAAGGGTACAAGAACTCTCCACCATTGCCTGTGTCTTACAGATTAGCCTTAAAGTTACCAGGGTCCTGATTGGTTGGTTGATTGATTTTTCCCACTCTTGCTTACATTGAGTAGTACCTTATTCCATAAGTAGCTCTACTGAAATGAACAGGGTTGCTTGTAAAGTACTGCTCACTGTGAGTAAGAGGAGCAGAATCTTGCCGTAGGTTATCATTAGGGCGCCTTGACACGTAAGTTCAAGTTGCAGTAGCTCACTGGATTTGGGAGACCTCAGCTGAATTTCCAGCTCCACCACAGACTATTTTGTGTGATGTTGGATAAGTTACTGTGAGTTTTTGTAAACTGTGGATAATAGTACTGTCCGACTTCCCAAGGATATTGAGAGACTATGTACCTGAAAGATATGAGGTGTATAGATACTCTAGTGAAGGGGTGGGCCATATAAATATCTTAGATTTATATTAACTATTGTAAGAGATGAACCCATATCTTCATGGAATAATTTCTGTTAGTTTGAAGAAAAAGGTATTTAAAGTAGAAGTTTCTTTAGGCCTTAACAGTTTTCCATTTCTTATTTTTAAAATGCCAGTTGAAATCTGAATTATTAAAAGGAAATTTTGTTTTACTGCCTTTCCAAGTTTTCTTTTACTTGTATACTGAAGCCTTTAAAGGACATCACATACAAATGATATTTTTTAAACTGTGCCATTTTGTCAAAAAGCCAAGTTTTCAATCTAAACAATAATCTTAGTATCTTTTGTAAAAGAAACTTCAAAATGGCATTTTTTTAAACAATGAATTGATTTTGCTAAGATACATTTGAAAGGTTTTGTTTTCTCCTGTGAAAGCATTTGATTTTTTTTTTCATTTTTCAGTCATTATTTAACCTGCTGGAATTTCGAAGACTAGTTCTGAACTACAACCCACCTGCAAGCACTCAAGATTTGCCTCGAAACCAAAAGGTAAAATTAGAAACATGAGTTTCCAGTGACTAATGTGGCATTTCTGTAGTAACTCAATTTCATACTGTATCTGAATTCTAATTTTTGTTAACTTCAAAGACACTAAATATATTAACTTTGCAATTTGTAGGAAGGGGAGATTGGAGGTATTGTAAATTCATGGTAGAATATAGGACTGTGAATATAGGGTTTTGTTGATAGTTTTACACTTGGAAGGCTTCAATAGCATAGTTATGCAAACATACTATACTATCAAAACAGTTCCAGAATGGATGCAGCTTATAGCAGGAAAATTGCACTTGTTATTACTAGTTTTCCACCAACTTGTGTAAAATAAAGTTAGACTGGCAAAAACATAGTTTTGCCAATATCACTGCATCTATACTAAGGAATTTTACTAGCACAGCTGTATAAGTCACAAATCATGTTTCATCACACCCCTAATTAATATAGTTATGCCAGCAACAGTTTTGTAGCCTGGACCTAGGCACACTCATTGTTTATTGGGCATGATTTTCCCAGGTGTTAATTAGCCAAAGATCCTCTTTTGACATTAAGTACTGTACTATTAAAACTTTCACAACATAATTGGGAAGAAGGTTGATTTTGTGCCTGTGGCTCTAGAATGGGACTCAGGGTTGATTTCCTAGCTATGCCTTGGATTTCCTGTGTGACTGTGGGTGAATTACTTAATCTCTCTCTGACTCAGCCCATGGTTTGACAAAATAGAGATAATAGTAACTTCCTCACTCACGGGTGTGTTTGAGAGGATAGATTCACAGGTACTTAGGATGCTCAGTTTCCACAGCAGTGTAAAATGGGGGCAAGTGAAGTCTGAAGATGTGTCTGGCCTGATTTTTTTTTTTTTTTTTTTTTTTTTTTTTTATAGGTTAGGTCAGTGGCTCCCAATGTTTTTGAGGATACGGATGCCTTTTCAATCTATTAAAATTTTATGGATTCCCCTCCCTCCCTCCCCCCCAAACAATATAGCTGTGCCTGCAGCCTGCACATCCCTCAGCCCGTGTTGCTTCCCGAGTGGCGTCCCTCAGCCCACTGGGGAAGGAGCATGGGCTGACGGACGTGCTGGCTGCCTCTCTGAGGGTATGTCTACACTAGCCCCCTAGTTCGAACTAGGGAGGCTAATGTAGGCATTCGAAGTTGCAAATGAAGCCCGGGATTTAAATATCCCGGGCTTTATTTGCATCTTCCCGTCCGGGTGCCATTTTTAAATCCCCTTAGTCCGAACTAACTGCCCGCGGCTACACGCAGCAGTCAAATGTTAACTCGAACTAAGTCCAACACTGTGGAATGAGGTGTAACAGTTAACTCGAACTAAGGACTTAGTTCGAGTTAACGTTTGACTGTCGCGTGTAGCCGCGGGCAGTTAGTTCAGACTAAGGGGATTTAAAAATGGCACCCGGACGGGAAGATGCAAATAAAGCCCGGGATATTTAAATCCCGGGCTTCATTTGCAACTTCGAATGCCTACATTAGCTTCCCTAGTTTGAACTAGGGGGCTAGTGTAGACATACCCTGAGAGGCTCCCTGCTGGCAGCCAGCACGTCCTTCAACCCGCGTTGCTTTCCAAGCCGCAGGAAGCAACACGGGTTGGAGAACTAACTGGCTACACGAGGCTCCCGCGTGGACCCCCTACAGTACTGCCGCGGACGACCACTTGGTTAGCTCATGGTGTCTTTGTGAGTCATTTGAGTGAGACCAGAAGATGGCGCATAGCTGGTACGACGTAGGCTGTAGTAGGAACTTACTAAAACAGGGAAGGGATCAAGGTATGCTATTGGATCTCATAGCAACATAGCTTTCCACAGCCAGATAAGTGTCCTAAAATATTGGGTTGCGTTGCATATTACTCATTGATCTCTATCTAGCATCTTAACATTGGTTACACCACCTGACTTAGTGGTTGCTACGCATACTCTTGAGTTCCTTGACCTGGTTTTCTGGCACTTAAAATATAGTTGGCTTATTACATAGCATAAAGTAAATATTCTTAATAGAATTTTTGCTGTTGAAGAAAAGTCCCCTAGACATGGATTGACACTTAATATCATACAGAATCCATTTCCAAACAGACCTTATCAGACTAATGATGCATGAAATGACACAATGTCAGCCAAATGTAAGGGCTTGAGTGAAGGCATCTTTGCAGCTGGGATATTGGAGATTCAGATTGGGTTGGTGAGAGTGTCTTTAGTAAGGGTCTAGATTTTCCTTCTAAGTTTAATGATAACTTGTGTTTTATAACCATCCCAAGTAGAATGAGTAACAAAAACTGATTTACATGTATCTATTTATCACTAGAAAATGGCCGCCTCTGTGCTAAAACACTGCTTGTTCTGGTAGAAGGGAAATAATGTCAAGTGAAGGGACCATATCCAACTGAAACTGCAGGGAAACAGAAAAATTACGGGTTAGAATGTGGACAAATATCAGAGGAAAGACCCTTGCTTTTAGCACGCACCTTCACTAGGAAAAAAGTGTCCTCTAAATTTGTATTAGTTAACATGGTAACTGAAGCCATGTATACACCAACACTCATGTCAGCAACACTTTTGTTATTCAGGGGTGTGAAAAAACACATCCCTGAGTGTTATAAGTTTTGCTGGCATAAGCACTCTTGTGCAATGCTGTATTAGCAGGAAGAAGCACTCTCTTGTCAGCATAGCTACCGCTGCTCATTGAGTTGGTTTTATTATGTCAATGGGACAGCTCCTTCCCGTTGGCATAATGCAGCTACATGACCACTTCTGCAGCAGCACAGCTTTATTGGTACAACTATGCCACTTTAAGATGGCAAGTGTATAGATGCCCTAAAGCAAGGTAAAATCTTAGTGAAATATGGCGTGGTATGGTTTTAACATCAGATAACAGTTGAACTAAACCGTTTATCTTCATTATGGTTGTATCTTGTGTTAGCTAACAAATGTTAGGTATCATGAGTTAAGAATGCATCTTTTTTCCATGACTGCAAGACAAAGGCCTTACTGCCCACAAATTTTGAAGATCTTTGTTTTATGTCTCATTAGGCTCAGATGGATTGAGGGTAGGTTTGGGGTGACAGGAAATCTATATTTTAATTTTGGCTTTGCTATTGATTTTCTTTGGATGGATGTGCTTAGGAAAGTTACTTAACTTTGTTTGAAACTCTTCCTACTGGTGAGAGAGCTATAGTATTTAAAGGGAATTTTGTGCTAATCTCTACCATAGACAATACCATTTCCTGCAGCGGTGAACTATTTCTTCAACACTGTCCCCTGTCCTGAAATTTAACTGGTCAGTTTAGTAAACACATAAAGAAGTGAATAGGCGCCAGGCAACTTGTGCATAGTCAAGGAGTTGTGCAATTCGTCCATTATTATTGTCATAGTTTTGTTTACCACTATTTCCACTGCTTACTGGGCTTTTAAAAGACATTTAGGGGTAAATTAGAGCTAAATAGCAGCACAGAACACTGAGAGCCAGGACTGGCAGCTGTAAACAAACTTTATGGAGCTGCAGGAAACTTGACCACACCCGTAAGTGGACACCCGGCTAACTAAAAACATTCCAGACCATGTATGTTGCCAGATCAGAGAATACTGGAACAGAGAAGTTCATCCTATGCCATATTTTGGCCTATAGGATAGGACATAATATTACAGATTATAAAGGGGACATTATTATAATCTAAAATCTGTACTTGTGGGAGCACGTATTTGAATTTAAAACTAAAGCAAACAAAGTAGTGATACTGATGGCCATATTTACACGAAGTACACATTTTCAGGTGCACAATGGTAGGAAGAAGCACACTGGGGTAATTTAAATAATAAGATATTAATTTATTTTGAACGTCTCAGCATAATTTGAAAATGTGTGGTAGTTCAATTTTAATTTAAATCTTACAGTGCACTACATTATAAATATAGTTATTTGTGTAAAACTAGTTTATTTCAACATAACTCCTGGCAGGGTACATTACTTGAATTTTATGAAGTGCTTTAGACAATATTATATAAAAATTATTTTTCTATAAATGCTTTCTAAATAGTTTTTTGATGCCTCAAATTTATTTTTCTTTGTAGATACAGACTCATTAAAAGTGAGTTTACACTGTGCTAAATGAACTTTGTCTCATAGAACAGTGAATGTCTATCTTTTTCTAATGCAAAATTCTTTTGTGGGCCTGTATTTATAATATAATGAAGCATATAGTATTTGCTAGAAGGTTCTACTTTGTTTATTGGTCAGGTATTACTAATTATTTGTGTCATGTTAGCTCCTAGAAATTCTTCTCACTGTGTCTATAAACATTATGAAACAATGGTTTCTGCTTCAAAGAGCTTACAGTTTGCCCTCTGTTCTGCACAAGCTTATGCACTGAGTTCCTCTTAAAACAACAGGGGATATTCCGTTTGCCTAAAGTTCAATTCTGCAAAGATTCATGCATGTGTTTGAGTCTGTGTGCTTGTATGACAGAGGTCTGCTGTCTGTATGAGTATCCCTAACAAGTCCGAAGTAGGCTTGAGATGAACACTTCAGTTAGTTCTAAAGTTCTTCAGAATGCCAGAATTTTCAAACAGTGCTAGCCTTTTCCTCCCCAGTGCTTTCCCAGAACATACTGTATGCCAGTGGTCCCCAACGCAGTGCTCACGGGGCGCCATGGCGCCCGCCGGGGCATTTATGTGCGCCCGCCGAAACATCTGGGCTGCCCCCCTCCCGGCGCACGGCACATGCGCGGTGCCGGTCCCAGGCGCACGGTGCGTGGGCAGCCCCGGGCGCGTGGCGCATGCGTGGCCCCACCCCCAGAAGCGTGGCGCGTGAGCGGCCCCACCCCCGGACACCTGGCGCATGAGTGGCCCCGCCCCCAGGCACCCGGCAGCCACGAAAAGGTTGGGGACCACTGCTGTATGCAGTCTAGTCTAAAACATAAGCTATGACAAGATGAACATTAAAATGGGAAATTCCTGGTAGAAGAATACCTCTGTAAAATCTGAAATTCCATACTGATCTATTTAAGATACTAAAATGGGAGAAAACTGAACAGTTATGGACACCTAAATAAAGATCTGATTTAAATTTAAAAAGCCAGTTTTTAAATTTTAAAAATCATTGCTTTTATTAACCTTGGAAAGAAGAGTATAGTAGATTAAACAAAGGTTCTATGCACATTGCTCTTTTGGACTTTTTTGAGTTGAAGTAGGCTGGAAGAGCAGGTAAGCCTACCTGGAGGTCTAAATGAGTATGAAAGATACTTAACATGCGTGCAGAATATTTTCATAGTTATTCCTCCTTCAAAAATGGTGTGGCATGATTTTTATATAGATAGCATTCCATAGAACTACATAAACAAGTCTGCTCTTTGTTTGATTAGACTATGCAATTATTTGTCAGAAAGCAATCAATACCAGTTTGATTAGAAACTTGACATCTGTACCATGTTAGGGTGTTACTACATTTAATTTGTTTGGAATAAATAATCTTTTTGTCTGTCTTAATCGATTTGCATCATTCATGAGTACTATCAGTTGTCCTTTCAGGAGCTAGAGAGGTTGGCTAATGTTGTACAGTACCTGTGTCCATTGTTCCCTGTAAGTTGTGTGCTTCGCGGCCACTCAGGAGAGATTAATACGACACCCAGCTGAGTAGCAGAGTACCCACAGCTAGGTTTTTGTTTTATCTGGTGGTGCACATTCGCACATACCCTGGTGCACATAAAAATTATTCTGCACACTGATGGAAAAGATTAGAGGGAACATTGCCTGTAACATGAGTTAAATTAAACCTTTGCTTCAGTTTACTTGATTTTGTTTTTGCAAGCTAGGAGTATTTGTAGCTTACTCTTATATTAATTTTGTTTCTTTCCTAGGAGTTGGAGAGAGATCTGCATATTATCATGCAGGTATTCCTAATAGTATTGGAAGAGATAGAGCAGGCCAGTATGTAGGGTAGCTTGTTCCTTATCCCACTAAGAGAAGCAGTAATGATGCACACCATTTTTGCAAATTTATGCCCCATCTAAAGTGCACACATTTCAGTGTGTTTGCCGAAACAGTGAATTCATCAGAAGCAGATGAGCTAAAAATCTGAATAGAACCAACAAAATACTGTTCCTGCTGTGTATATTTTATGTTTTTTTCAGTCTAGTTCTAAATATGTCTATTGATGGGGTATTTGCTACTTTTTTAGGAGACTTCTACAAACTGATAACTCAAAAAATCTATTCAACAGTGAGATTTATCCATTTAAAAATCTTTCTTAAATTTCATCTCATTACTCTTGTTTGTTTCTTCTTGTACCCACCCCAAAGAATTCCTCCCCCTCCTTCATGTGCCTACACACTCAATATTTCATGGCAATTATATCGTCGTCACAGCCCATCCTCAATTAGCTAACACACAGGACTTGTTACTCTCACTGTAAATAGTATAGTAAGCAAATTGTAGTTAGTACAGGAATAGTTAATATTCAAGCAGATATGTATCACAGTTGATCTCATGTAGAATTTCACTTTACAAAAAGAAATGCTATTAAACTGAAAGATCATTAGATAGTATACAGTTTTTCTGGTATTAATTATAAACTGAGCGTATCATCTTAGTATTGGCAGTTGTCAGAAAACATCAATTTCCTCATAAACACACAAACATATGAAAATTTCCATCCATGATAACAGAAGCTTACAGATAGCATTTTTCTTATTTTGCTTGCCTGAAAACATTAAATCTCTGGGCCTTTGAATTAGGCTTGTTACAAACAGAGTAGTAAAAATAGGTATGGTTGTTGCTTTAATCATATTTATCTTGTTTTTTGACATGTTATTGGCACTTTGTGTTTTAACAGTGTATAAAGGTTTAACAATTGAATCTCAACATCTACTGTTCTCGATAGTCTGACACTAATTTCCTGCATTGATATTATCTATAAGTTACCACAAAAAAAAAATCAAATAAAATCAAGCATATTTACAGTATTAAACACAACCCCAGGCTTCCACTACTTACACTCTTCTGCCATGCCCAATGTGTGAAGGTTAAATAACAGATGTCTAAAATCTAATTTCTAAGGGCTTGTCTGCTCTTGAAGTGCAGCAGTGGCACAACTTCACCACTTCTAGCACTTAATGAAAGATGCTGGCTGCACCGATGGAGAGCTTCTCCAACTCCCTGAAAGGCGGTAGCTATGTCGGCAAGAGAAGCCTTTACCTATTTATACCAAGCATTCAGTTGCTGTAACTGCATTACCCAGGGTATGAATTATCCATACCTCTGATTGACATAGCTATGCCAACGTAAGTTCATGGTGTAGACCAGGGCTTATTTTCATTACTCAAGTTTGATTGCATTTTTCGTTGGGGTGCCTTTTTTCTTGGTCCGCATTCCACATAATATAGCACAAGTCAAATAAAGGTCATGTGGCACAACATGAGCAATGGATGAGTAAGTTTGCTAATTACATGGTAGCAAACTGAATATTAGTATGTGTGTAATATTCTCCCAGTTCCTACACTGTCTTTATAATTATAAGACTGACAAAGTACTTCATGTAAAATTGTTGAATGTTTGTTTATATTCTTTTTAAATACAGGAACATAGGAATTTGCCTTTCATGCGTGAGTTGAGGTATCTGTTTGCACTTCTTGTTGGTTCAAAAAGAAAATATGTGGATCCCTCTAGAGCAGTTGAAATTCTTAAAGATGCATTCAAATCAAATGATTCTCAGCAGGTAACATTTCTAATATTTATGTTTAAAACTGAATCTCTTCCTTATGGTCTCTGAACAGTTACAAGTATTTAGCCTAAATAAAAAGCAAAATATACTCTATTCATAGTTGCTAATAATGAGATTTCTAATTCTGCTTTATTCACTTGATTGTTATTCTCATGCAATTTTGTCAGATGTCTTTGGAGTCCTGCTGTCATACACAAGGTATAAATCCATTTTCCAAATGGAAGTAGGTGTATGGCTGAATATTCCTAACGTAATCCATGCTTTTAGATGAACCTTCTCTCCCCTCCCCAAACAAAAAAGCAACAACTTCAAAGCAGTGGTAACTAGTACTTAAAGATGTTTTTATTCGATCCACATTCTTGAGTTCCAGTCTCTGTAAGATTCAGAAGTTAAATGGAGTTAGTAGTCTGGCAGAGATTTAATGGGAAGTGGATTAGAGCTCTGAGTGGGACTCTCTTTAATCCCACTCTCATCCACCCCACAATATGTACTCCTACCCACTTCTGCTATTATAGCAGTGGGTTCTGTGGGACCCCCGGGATATTGGTCACACTTCAGGTCTCTCTACACCAGGGCTACTCAACTTTGGGAGCCCACGGGCCACAATGATACAGCACATGCCAAGGGCCGCAATTTAAGTGTGGTTGCATGTACATGGAAATATATGCAAATAGCTTCTTTCACACAATGCCCTGGAGCTCCCAGCACCTCGTCCCTGGGAGGGGCTAGAAATGCTGACGCCCTGTACCTATCTGTTCCAGCCAGCCTGTCCACTTGCATCTTTCAGTGCTCATCCCGCCTGAGAGATGCCTCGCCGTTGAGGAGCATGTTCCCAGTGGAGATCATGTTCAAAGGATCCCACAAGTGGGCTGCATGTTGAGCCCCACGTAAACCCAAACTGCACCATGGGCCTCAAACAAACGGGCCGTGGGCTGCATGCGGCCTGTGGGCTACGTGTTGAGTAGCTCTGTTTTACAGTGCCATGCAGGACTCTTCAGTACATCTCCTTTATTGAAGTTGGCATACTGGTTCCCTAGATTAGGGGGAAGAGGCTAGATATTTATTCTTTTGGCGAGTTTAGATACGTTGTTTTGTTTGGTTTAAATCATAGATGCTATTTTACTGTTTGTTTCTACTTAAATCTGTCATTTTGTTGATATGGACTTAGATAGCTAAATCATTTGCTTAGGTTCAGTGTTCTTGTGGATTGCATCAGTCGTCACATGCCATGTATCAAAGGACTTAGAGATATATTGGAACACTTAGGTGCATGAGATCTGCCAAGGCAAGACTAGAAAACTGTTGTAGCATGGCCTTGGAACACTTCAATTTTGGACTCCTTGTCAGTGTGGATGCCACTATGCTGTACTTAGCGTTCAAGAACACACATAAATATGTAATTGTTTGTTTTCTTAACAGCAAGATGTGAGTGAATTCACTCATAAACTACTAGACTGGTTAGAAGATGCCTTCCAAATTAAAGCTGAAGAGGAGAGGTAAAGGTTTTTTAATGTGCAAAAGTGTACCTTCATATAATTTTCTATACTAAAGAACGTTTAAAGTGATTTTTAAAAGTCAGCTGATTCCTCTGTCCTGTCCATCAACTAGTGGTCCATATTATGAAAATGAATATTTAAAAAGGAGATAACTTGGGTCCTGTCTACACTGAAAGAAATAATAAGTGCAGCTCGGATAGTGGTAACTGTTGTAAGTTATGGCTCAGGAATTTTTATCACTTGTTATCTAATCCTGTTCAGAGGCATTGTTCATCTTTGCATTGAACATTTTTATCGTTCAGGCATAGATGCAAATTGGCTATTTTAGTGAATGTAAAGTCTTAGGGTGGATAAAAGAATCGGTGAACATTAAATGTCAATGAGAATTTTCTTGTTCTAACTACTGTTACAGCCCAGTCCAGTTCCCAGTGAAAAGGCTTCTGTTGAACTCAATGACAATTGAATCTGACTTGAACTTTAGGGCTTATTTGATTTCTTGTTAGTACTGCTCTGTTCCCCTCTTTGTGAAAACCTACATATTTTGTTGGTGGGACAGATAGCTTTTAACTGAAGTACAGGAAGTTGATTTTTCCTGATGTAGATATTTCCTTCTAGGAACTGTCAATAAGATTTATATATTTATTTAAACTTTATTTATGTATTTAAACTTTATTTATTTTAGCTATCTTATCTTTTTCATCTTAGGAAACATAGAGAATTCAGTAGGAAAATCGCAAAATATTAAAGAATTAAAATTCATGAGTTGAATTTTGTTTTTAAAGAAAAATTATTTTTAAATAGAGTAGTTTAAATACTTCAGAAATGTCTAATTTATTCTTACAAAAGATAATTGTTCACTGTCACTGAACATCTGTACATTCTTTTGAACCATTAAATACTTTAGGAAGGAGGTGGAGGGAATATAGTTATGGATGTGTACTAGTAGTCTTGTGTATTGACTCCAATTCTGAGTTTAGATACACATGCAACTTCACAGAATAAAATACAGGTTGAATCTCTGGTCTGGCAACACCCAAAGTCTGGCATGATTTTAGTTCACCAGATGTCCACTTACCATAGGTGTAGCCAATTTTCCTGCAGTCCCATAAAGTTTGTTTACAGCCACCAGGCCTGGCTCTCAGTGTTTGTGCTGTTACTTAGCTCTAATTTACCACTAAATGTCTTCTAAGGGTGCGTCTACACTGCACCCGTAGCTTGAAATAAGCTACGGAATTTGAACTACGCAAATAGCTTAGTTCATTTCAAGTCAATTTCAAAATAACTTATTTTGAAATTTGGCACTGTCTACACAGCACTTATTTTAAAATAAATCACTTAAGGAAATGTCCCTTACTCCTCATGGAATGAGGTTTACAGGGATGTCGGAATAGCAAGCCCATTATATTTTGAAATAACTGGCACGCTCAAAAGATGCTGCAGTGCAGACGTAGCCTAAGAAACCAGTAAGCAGTGGAAGTATTGGTAAGATGCTAGACAACACTGACCTCCCATTTTTGGTAAATTCTCTGGGGTTTGGCACCGGTCAGGTCCTGAGGGTGCCAGACTAAAGAGGCTCAACCTGTATACTTATTTTGTTAATACACTTCACCATTGTGGATACATAAATCCTTAGATTACCCTGAGCAGGTGAAAATACAAAATTTGACTATTTACAATTATTAAAAGTGAATCATGCAACTCTATCATATGTATGTAGTAAATGCTAATGCTTGCTATGTTTTGAAACTGTCGGTTTATGGTCTTAGTTACATATTTCATATTTTCTAGGGATGGAGAAAAGCCAAAGAACCCAATGGTAGAGTTGTTCTATGGACGATTTCTAGCAGTGGGTGTACTTGAAGGTATGCATTTTGTATTTGAACTGGAATAGATGTCAGTTGATATGTAAACGTGTAGTTCAACAAATGAACTGCATAATTGTATGCATTTCTAAATGATGCTTTACTCCACAGACTACTTTTTAAAGATATGTACTATAACTGTGACCAATTTTTTCCTAGAAAAAACAAGGACATGGATAATTTTTTTTTAAAGTAATGCGCTAAAGAAGACTTTAGATAATTTCCAGTAGAGTTGAGTGCATGTTCGGGTACAGCACAATTTAGGTAGAGTTGAGTGTAAACTCCCCTGAGAACTGACACATGAAAGTGGTGGGGTTTTTTTGGGCAAATATTTCCTAGTAGGCTATAGACAGTCCTGTTCCTGCGTGTGTTTACTGTGAGCTGTTCTCTTTATGGAATGTTTAGCAGTTTAAAATGTCTATTATTTTAAAGATGATGATGTTCCACTTGTACAGAAATCATTCTGAAAAACATTTCAACAGAATTTAAAGTGATTTCTAGATTGTATCTGTACCTGGAACATCCTCCCTCCTATGTCTTTCTGTATCACTGTGTTTCTTGAAATCTATCCTCCAAACTCATTACTTGAGCTAACGTTCCAGCTCTCATGCTCTCATAATTTCTGCATCTGAACAGACCAAGGTTACAAAACCAAAGGAGTAGAAGGAAAGGAATGGATCATGAATCATGATTCTTGTAATGACAGACATGAAGTATGCCTAAATAAATACATACAAAATAAAATTCTTCTCTCCCTTTGTTGTGTTACCTATTATTACTTTACCTATCTCCGTAGTTGGATGTCTTTTCAGATTTATATAATTTACCTTGACATTGTCAGGGCACAAGTCTTAGCTTATCTTCTTTTTATGGCCTAATTCTGCAAAACATATTGATGCCAATAGTTCTTTATCCTATTAGTAGTTCCATTGACTCTGTGGCTTTGCAGGTTAGTAAGAACTGTTGAATTCATTTCCTGGTTCAAGACATTATTATTTACCTGTAAATGCAATGCACATCTACAGTGCTGTATCAATAAGTAAAACTACTTGTTTAAGTAGCATATATGTATGAACTCAAATATGATTAGATTTTAGTGGTTGAGGAGCAAAATATTCAGCTACAATAATATGCTGTCCAGATCATTTTTCCTCTAGAGCAGGAGTGGGCTAGACAGCCTCCACAGGCCAGATCTGGCCCACAACCCAGCAGTCCGATTAGCTTATACTTATTGTATAGTCAACTAGTCGCTTGCATCCCTAGCACACGTAGCTGCCTAGGGAGACCCAGCCCCAGTGTTGGGCTGCCTGGCGGAGCCATGGCAGCAATAGCTGCCCAGTGGGTCCTCAGAGCAGCGGGATCAGCAGGAGGTGGGGAGCCAGGTGGGAAGCTAGTGGCTGGCCCCAGGGTCTGGTGGCAGGGATCCATAAATGATCTCCCTTGGTCTGACAAAATACTTCATCCAGAACCAGTCAGATCCCAAGGCTGCTGGAGGAGGAAGGTCCAACCTGTAGTTATTGCCAGTCAACTTCAGTGACCCTTGATTAGATGCATCTCCATGTCTTTTGTCTTCAAGAATGCATTTCAGTCATAACTTATGTTCATAACTTTGCATATAATATCGCTACATACTTTTCAGCACAATATTATTGACCAGCAGTTATTACTTTTCAGATGATATTTTACAAGGCAAATTTTGTACCAAGACCGTGACAGTGGTGTGTACTATGTGAAAACAGGGATGCATTAATTGCAAATGACACCGAGCTAGACCAAGTTTTAGGCACTTTGGAGGACAGGATTTGAGTTTCAATCTACCTTGAAAAATTAGACAGTTGGTCTACATTCTGCAAGATGAAATTCAATAATGCCCAGTACTAAGTACTTAGAAAAGAAAAATCAAATGTGCAACTAACAAATTGGGAAATACTTGGCAGGGCAGTAGTGCTGCTGAGAAGTATCTAAGGGTTATAGTTGATCACATATTGAATGTGAGTCAACAATGATTCAGCTGCAGGTGTATTATCAGAAATATATGTAAGGTGCAGGAAGTAACTGTGCTGCTCTCCTCAGTGCTGGAAAGGTTTCAGCAGTCTCTAGTTCTAGGTGACACACTTCAGGAATGATGTGCACAAATTGGAGGGGGTCCAACGGGGAACAACAAAAATATGTTTAGTCTTGTGAAAAGAGGACTGAGGAAACACCTGATACCATTTCTCAAATATTTTAAGAGGTGGAATCCTGAGGATGGTGATCAGTTGTTCTCCATATCCATTGAAGGCAATAAAGTAATGGGCTTAACCTGCAGCAAGGGCTATTTAGGTTAGTTATTGGGGTAGTTAGGCTCTAGAAAAAGTCCCTGGGATCCTCCTCATTGGTTTTTTTTTAACTAGATAGACAAACACCTACCAGGTATGTTCTAGGTTTCTTGGTTCTGCCTCAGCACAGGAAGCTGGACTTGATGATCTCTGTAGGCTCCTTAAAGCCCTGTATTTTTTATTCTATAATTCCAACACATTACTGACTAGAAGCTTAAATAATAAATGTTTTTGTATAGAACTTAATTGTCAATACCTCTCTCCTGGTAAGGTAAGAAATTTGAAAACACAGAAATGTTCGGCCAGTACCCACTGCAGGTTAATGGCTTTAAAGATTTGCATGAGTGCCTAGAAGCTGCCATGATTGAAGGGGAGATTGAATCTTTACATTCAGAAAATTCTGGGAAGTCTGGCCAGGAGGTGAGTTAAATGTTTGGTTTCTGTCAGAGCTAATAGTGCTTTTCTATGAAGTTGTAAATCTAGAGTAAGATTATTAACCAAGAGTGTAAATTCCCACACACAGCACTGTGCCATTCCGAATACATGCCTGTATAGTATGCAATATTTGTGTAGAGTGCAAATGGCTACTGCTCACCCGACAGATCAAATAAAAGGAGTCAATTCAGCGCCAGGCTTTAGAGAGGTGTGTGCTGGTGCAAAAATGCTAAGTCAGCATCCTCTTAAGTAGTGCAGCCCTGAGAGAGCATTGTGTCTAAACAGTGTGGCTGGAGATTTCCCACTGCTGATTTATCGATCCATCTTTTTATTTCTAAGCTGACAATGAGGGTTACATGGCCATCGCTTTTTGTGTCGCTGCCCTGCTTTTGCTTGCGCACAGTTGCCAGGGAAGACAGCTATAGTGGGGAATGTGGCAGAGTCTGGAACACAGTGCTCATCTGCATTACCCCGCCTTGTCATAGTTGATTATCCTCATTGGCAAATTGTCAGAGGGAGGATCAAAGGCTATACCAGACTGCATTCTCTGACAGGCAGTAGTTTTGGTTGCCTTACTGTTTGCCTCTTCAGACTTTAAGCTCTTGTATAACATAATGACCTGACATTTTGCAAGTAACTATTATGGCCTGAATTTGACAGAAAAGTGATACAAATGCACAATGTTGTTCGTAGTACAATTTTAAAAATGTGAACTGTGCCAGGTGTTATTGACACTTTCTTCTGACAACTTATCCCCTTCTGAAGAGTCACACTACATACTGACTGCATATCTGTCTAGTCTGGAACTAGCCTGTGTGAAGTATGTTCATAGAACTTAACTCTGACCTAAGATTTTTTTTAAAACGACAGAAGTCAACACTAGGGATGTTAAAATGTAGGTTATTTTGTTTTTGTTTTTTTGGTAAACGTGCAACTTCTGGAATTTTCCTTTTGGTAATAAATGGGCTCTAATGATCTGAAGTTTGAGTAAAAACATTTAATTTCCTTTCAAGTAAAGTTGAAAGATGGAGTTCGTAGAAAGTCAACACTGATCCATTGTCAAAATCATATTTTTTACCCACAACGTTGGAAGCATCTTTGTAACCATATGAGAAAATAAATGCAGTATGTTTGAAAACAATTTACTGTGTGTTTGTTTTGTTCTGTTTGTTTATTCAGCATTGGTTCACTGAACTACCTCCTGTCTTAACTTTTGAGCTCTCAAGATTTGAGTTTAATCAGGCTTTGGGAAGGCCAGAGAAGATCCACAACAAATTAGAATTTCCTCCAATTTTATATCTGGACAGGTACAGTATAATGTAGTCAGCAGGATCTTAAAGCGTGTTTATAAATATAAATCATATTCAACTGCCGGTTCTTTTTATACTGGGTTAAATCACTTGATCACATTTTAGAGAGAATAGCTTAATTGTTAATGTCTTGTAATGATCATTTTTTGGATTCATGTAAATTACAAAACTTGTAGGTATGCTGCTATTCACTAATAACTTCCCCTATTCTACTGCTTTTGACCCGTATGTAACTTAGCTAAATGGTTATTCTCAAAGTGTTATCTGCAGAATTGCAAATACTTTTTCTACTGTGTTTAACTAGTACACATATAATACCTTACGGCACAGACTGTTGTGCCAATTAAGGGCACTTGAGGGTTAAGTCTACCCTGCTGAAAATGGGTGCTCTTATAGGTTACAGGGTGAGTGTATGTGGCGAGGGGAACACTGTTAGCTGCTGCTGACATTGTGTAAACCAACTTTGTGTTTGTGAGGACAGACAATTTTCATGAGGGAAGCATTGCTGTGTGGATGCAACTAAAGCTATGTTTCTCACAACTGTCAAAAAGCATGTTGAGAAGTAGTTATAATAACATGTTTGTGTTTGTTGTCCGGACAGAGTTTTGGAGCTTGGAAGTTAGACTTTTCTGAACGTTTTATTATGTTAAATACAATGCCAAAGATTAGCATAAGTTTGTATTTTGTAGAAGTAATTCATGTCAAAATGAAATTCAAATTATACCTTCTGATGAATAATGGACAAACAAAGGTAAATGTCTTAGGCCTAGTCTATGCTTAATTTAAGTGGATATAGGCTCTCTTAAGGCTGAAAATTCACAATCCTGTGTGTTGTGGTTCATCTGATTGGATACCCCTCCACCTCCAGAAGCCACATGGTTAGGCTGAGACACGAATTGTTCTACGTACCATTGCTCAAGGAGATAAATTAGCTACAGTATTGGGGGACGGAACCCTTCTGAAGGGGCAGAACCCTTCTGAAGGGGCAGGAAGGCTCTATGCTATAGTGTTACAGCAGAGTAACTGCTTGTGGCTATACTGTTGTAGTGCTCATGGTGTAGACATGGCCTTATAATTAGTCTCTTCTGTTACGTATGGGTTTTTAATGCATCATGAAAGGAAGAAAAATGATTTACTGAATGAAACTTAGTTGTTGACAGTGAATGTGTGTGCAAGTTAAGAATTCAGCATCACTACTGAAATGCAGAGGGGTGACTCCTTGTCTACCATTTTGTCTTGACAGATACATGCACAAAAACAGAGAAATTACAAGAATTAAACGGGATGAGATCAAGAGACTTAAAGAGTATCTCACAGTGTTACAGCAAAGATTAGAACGGTACTATAGATGATTTTTCCAAGCATAAGTACAAATGGCATTGAATTGTAGGCTGTACAGAACAGAATAATTAATTCTTTTATATATAATTAAGTGTTGCCAAGTTTCCCATAAATTTCTGTGGAAGATTTATTTAAGTAAAAGAGTTAATTAAATGCATTTCATTTATTATGACAGGTTTATTTTACTTTATTTTACTATTTGCCAAAAATTCCATTTTGTTTGAGTGTCATGGTATTTATATATTTCTATGGTTAACAGATATTTAAGCTATGGTTCTGGTCCTAAACGATTCCCCTTGGTAGATGTCCTACAGTATGCACTGGAGTTTGCATCAAGTAAACCTGTTTGCACTTCTCCGATTGATGATATTGATGCTACTGCTCCCCCTAGTGGTAATGTAACAACACAGACAATACCAAGGTAAAAATGAGACCTCGTTTGTGTCCTGTGTTTGGTGTTTCTGGTTTTAAGTGTTTCTTTTAGGTCATTTATGGATCGCTTTTAATGAATTAAGTGTGCCTCCAGTATGAGTTAGGACTAGGAGCAGATGAGTGTTGTATTAAAAAAACCACTGTCATTGATCAATAATAGTAAAAGTGACTCCCTTAAAAGCCAAAGCTCCCAACTAATATGGGAAGACCTAGGATTTGCTGCTCCTACTCATTAACATTTTTAAGTAATATAAAATACGGAGTATTTTTGTTATTTATTTATAAGAACCTATTCTCAGATATTGTTTTAGTGGAGATTTGTCAATTTTAAATTAAAGCCAGAGGCCATATTGTATATTATCGATTGTAAGAAAAATTTATCTTAGTGATAGAGTTTTGGAAAACTGTGAGCTTATCTGTTTTGTTAATATGTCTAGTTGTAAAACCAAAACTTTCCTAAAAATTGAAATGTTATAAACAGTGTATTAAGAGTGACAATTGCAATTGTAAAATGGATACAAGAATTTGTAGGTGGATAAATTATACATCACTGGAAAATACATTATCAGAATCCCAGAATTTTGCTCTTGCACATGCCTTAAGTGTTGCTTTAATCCAGCAATGATACACATTTCTAAATCTCAGTTGTATGCTATCTTCTCTTGTTGTGCTTTACTACTTAAAATTATTCTTTGATCATGATAAATTCATTCACATAGGCTTTGCTTTTTTATATTGCTTTTTATAAGTTGGAATGCCATGTGGACAGAGGTAAAATTCTGCCCTTATCTATACCCCATTGAAGTAAATGGAGTTGAAAGATTTGTAAATTAGGATCGAACGTGGCATTGTGAACATTGTGATAATGAAGCAGTTTTTTATACCAACTTATTCATTGGGATAGTATCCAGCAAAGCAATTAAACATTGTATTGTGAACATTGCAAGTAATCCTACTGAAGTAAATGGATCTAAGGTTTTTTCTTTTTTTTAAGTTATTTGCTTTTGTGATCATCCTGCATGTAGAAACTTCCTATTAATAAAACAGTTGCAAGTTCTTCAGCAAGGTAACACTGTTTGCCTAAAAGCCTCAGAGAGGTAGCCTAAATTACACTTCAGCAAGTGCTTTGCTGTTGAAAATTGTGCTTTGTACTGAATTGATATAGTGAGATGTGAGTATTGTGACTTTTAGGCCTATATGTGGAAATATGTAGATTAACATAATATCAGCTAGAAGTGTTTCCTGAATTCTCCAAATCACAAGAAACTCCAGTCTTCCTTCGGTAGCCTCAGGAGGTATAATCCCAAGTAAATAGATAAGTGTTTTGCCATGAAGGTGAGCAAATATGAGCTCTGTCATCTGTACTGATCTCAAAATGAGTCATAAGCCTTTTAGCTGATGCCAAAATGGGGAGGCACAAGGGCAAAAGTTATCTCTGGGACTAGGTATATACTAGTCTTTTTTTCTTAATTTTCCACCATTGCTGCCCATGGCAATAGTGATAGTTGCTCCAGGGGAAATTCTGAGCTGGAAAATTCAAAATGTTGTCCACAATATTTTAAAATTCTGCGGCATTTTGCATGTCTTACTTTTCAAAATAACACACTGTAATCACACTAGTTTCAGTTATTTTGGTAATTTATTTCAGAATACCTGTCAGTACATATGTCTATCAATACATACAACAAAAAAGATTCAGGAATGCTTTTTGACAAATTGATTCCTTATTAGTCATATTAATACAGAACTTGGGAGTAATAATTAATTTAAACTTCAAAAAAGAACTGTATTTTCAACCCTTCTCAGAAGCAGTGCAAAGGCTTGGGGAGACAGGGCTAATAGAAGAGCTGAGGGATAGGGAAATAATTGTGTGGCAGGAGATTGGGGGTGAACCTGGAAGGTTGTGGTTGCGGGTGGTAGAAGCACAGAACAGTTTTTTTGGGAGGGAGGGATTGTTAACGTATTGGGGAGCCTTACCAATGACCAATGCAGACCTTATCTGATCCTAGCTTCTCCCATTCAGTCAGGCATATCAGTCCCTGTTCCTATGTGTCCCTGCACTTCTGCTCAGCCACTCCTTTCACCCCGTCCTTTTGAGGCCTTCATCCTCATTGCTATTCAGCCCCTGGCTCAATGCTGTCAGCCCACTAGTACCTGTGCTCCTGCCCCAGTCTGTCCCTCCATCACAAGTCCTTCTGAACCTCAGTTTGTGTAACACCATCAGCAACCCTGTGTGTCCTTTTCTGTCCATTGACCCTTCCCCCATATCCTGTGCCTCCTTGCGGTCCTGTGGGTAGGGCACTGGGACGAAAACAGCCTCTGCTACTTTGTTCTTTGCAGCTAGCTGCTCAGGCACTGAGCTGGCTGCCCTCTCATCTGGTACCACAGCAGCCATTGCGGAGTGAAAGATATAGTTGCAACAATATTCTGCTGGGGGGAAGTGGAATCTGTGGGGAACATGAATTCTGTGTGTGCACAATTCCCCTACAATTAATGGCAGTGTTAATGCAGATGTTTACCCTTCTCAGAGGAGCTCTGAAATGCCAGTAGCTTGTGGTCACTAGTGCTCCCATTGTGGATTAATAACAGCTATAGCAATGGTGGAAAACTGAAGAAAAGGTCTACTGTGCACAAGGTGTTAGAAAACCAGTAGTTAAAATTTGTAATATTAATTTACATTAGGAAAAAATTGCCTCGATGAAACCATGTATCTAATATTTCCTCTCTGAGATGAGTAGTTCATGCTTAGAAACACTTTGATTACTTAAGCAGTTTTGTAATACTGTGGAGAAATTCTGATCAGTTTTCAATAAAGTAAATTCTGACCTGAAAGATTTAACTGTGATTCTCTCTCTTGTAAATGTGGTTGCCATATGGCATTCTATGACAATATAAGAAGTTGCATGGTGATTCCATTTCATATTTATTCTCTGGACTGCATTGCTTTAACTTGATAACTGTTAGCTTTGAAGTGTTTAAATTGGCTCAGATTAAGAAGAACAAAACATACAAGGGATTGGTTGGTTTATATTTTAGTTCCAAGTATCTGTGATGTCAGTTTCTTTAGTTTATAGTTTGTGTATAGGGAGTTTGATGTCTTGTTTCATATTTTAAACAAATGCAGCACAACAGAGCAACAGGGGCCTTCATCTTCAGAGATACCAAGCACATCACCTGTACAAAGATCAGTAATACACAAACCATTTACACAATCCAGAATTCCTCCAGATTTGCCAATGCATCCGGCACCAAGACACATAACTGAAGAAGAGCTTTCAGTGTTAGAAGGCTGTTTACATCGTTGGAGGACTGAAGTAGAAAATGACACTAGAGGTACTGTGTGAAAGCACAGATTACAGTTGGTTTTGAAAAGGATTATTAAAAATGTTTCGGTAATAGGGGAAAAACATCTGCCTGACTTAAATAATTTTTCACAAATTTTTTTGGACTTAAATTTGCCTTCAACAGATAGATGAAGGAGAAATCTTGTACTAACAAAAATATCAGTGTGTCTCAAATGGTAAGGCATTCATTTCTGGTCCAAAACTTTGCCTTTTTCCATTGGAGTTGGGTTTGTACCATATTCAAGCATTGCTGTGCTCTGTTATTTGGAAAGGGAGGAGGAAACAAAAATGTTACTTGCACTGCTAACATTTTTCATCATTGTCCTGTAGTTGTCAGTGTAACAGGCAGTTTAAGGAGTTATGCCAGATTGTGACTGGTCCTTTTGGGGTGCACAATCTGGGCTCTTTCAGGAGCGTGCAGAGAGTTTCTTTGCAAAAGCTACGCGTACTTGCAGGGCCTTAATCTGGGAGAATGTATTGACCGCTGCCTTGGTGTGGAACACAAGGAAGGGCACTAATTGTTTAGACAAAGACAGTAACAAAGTGGAGCCACTTCCTTGCCCATTGAAAGTACCTGATAACTCGTGGGGAGCAAACTTCACCTCTCTTGAATTGTGGGATTTACATTAAGAACTGAGAAATGTCAGTGCCTGATGTGAGTGATTTACATGAGTTTTGAAATAAGATTAGAAATATTTGTCCCTTCCTAGACCATGTAAGTCAGAAAAAAAGACGATATATCATATTTGTAGAAGGATATAGAAAACCCATAGTGATGGCATAGAAGGATATGACTATTTTTCTTATTCCTTTAGACTTGCAGGAAAGCATATCTAGAATACATCGGACAATTGAGTTGATGTACTCTGACAAATCAATGATCCAGGTAAGTAAAATATCCACATGAGAGAACCCAAAAATCGATGATTTTAATGAAAGACATTTCCTTAATCCTTGCTTTTAAAAAAAAGAGCACTCTATAATGTGTTGATTCTTAATCAAAAGATCACAAAGTTTTGTCAACCTTAATTAAGTTCACTAAATTAAATAAACCATTATACTGCAATACCTTTTTTGTGGGGAAGTCAGACATTAGAAACCAAGTGACTTAACCAAACTCATTCTAGAAACCTGTAGCAAAACCCAGAATACCTTCTGATTCTGTGCAGCTGTATTGATTCTGTGCAGTGCTGTAATTTTAGCATTGCACAGTAGAAGCTACTTAGGCTGTCGAATTAGGTATTCCAATCAAGATAAGACATTTTAGAAAGAGGAAAAATATTTGAATAAAAATACAGGAAGCATATTTCCTTTATGTTTATATTTCATTTTCATTTCTCCTGCATGTTACTTTGAAAATCATACAATATGACTCATGATTTCACCCTATTTAATGCTTAGCTAAATAACCCTTATTTCTTTGGAACTATCAAAAGGAGTCCATATTCAGCAACAGTTACTTTAATTCTGTCCTGATAAAGCATCAGTTTGTTCACTGTCATGCTAAACCATTTTCTTGGGGCACACAGCTTGATAAAGTGATATGTTTTGTACTGTGATCAGCAATACTAAGCCATCATGATATATAGTAGTGGTTCTTTTAGTAATTTTGTATCCACATAAGCATCTTTTCATGTGTGGTATTGTAATGTATGATTTTAGTTAGTAAAGTTGTACTTGTTAGCGTGTGGCAAGTTACAGACGTAACATAATGTTTCCTATAAGCAGTCTCACTTAATCCTGGGCCCCTGACTGATGATCAGGCCTATACCTACTAGTCCGGCCCTTTTAAGACGGTGGGGGCCAGAGCGCGGGGCAGGATGCAATGCTTGCGCCAGTCCATAATCAAAACAGCTCAGGCCCTGGTTTGGGGCGGGCGAACAAACAGTTCTCAGTTTTAGTGTTAGCCTAGGCCCTGGTTCAGGGTGGCGCAGGCAAACAAACAGTTCCCAGCACAAGTGGGGAGGAGGAGACTGCTACCCAGTAGGTGGGATTGCAGGGGGGGATCTGGGCCCTCCCTACTCCACTGCATTCTGGCCCAGGACCCTAGTAGTGGCAGCCATGGCAGCCACTGGGGTCAGCAGGGAATCCGATCCGAAACACGCCTACGCACGTCAAAGGGCTATCAGGTCTGCCTGACCATCGTCTGCTTCCTCTGGGCCACTTCCAAACTCCCCCTCCGTCTAGGGTTGCCAGATGGTTTAATAAAAAATACCGACTCCCCCTCCCCCCCCCAAAAAAAACCCACTAGGGGAAAAGTTCTGTTGGGGGAGAGAGACCAAAGTTGTTGGGGGGGGAAAAAAGGACCCCAAGAGTTAGTAAGCAAAAGAATAAAAAAATAAAACAGCATTAAAACATCATAGAATAGTGATAGAAATGTAGCCGTGTTAGTCTGGTGTAGCTGAAACAAAATACAGGACTATGTAGCACTTTAAAGACTAACAAGATGGTTTATTAGATGATGAGCTTTCGTGGGCCAGACCCACTTCCTCAGATCAAATAGTGGAAGAAAATAGTCACAACCATATATACCAAAGGATACAATTAAAAAAAAAGAACACATATGAAAAGGACAAATGATTTGTCCTTTTCATATGTGTTCATTTTTTTTATTGTATCCTTTGGTATATATGGTTGTGACTATTTTCTTCCACTATTTGATCTGAGGAAGTGGGTCTGGCCCACGAAAGCTCATCATCTAATAAACCATCTTGTTAGTCTTTAAAGTGCTACATAGTCCTGTATTTTGTTTAAAACATCATGGCCCCTTTAAGTCTGTGCAGAGTCAGAATAGGGATAGGAAGAGGAGAGGTTGAGCACTAAGACCCAGGGAAGGCATTACTTCCCCTTGCTCAGGTCTTTAGGCTTTTTGCTGGCGTTCGTCTTGTTTTCTTGGTTGAGCCAGAAGGGAGCTTCCCTGTGGAACCATGTAAGCACGGGGTCGGGGGGGGGAGAGGGAGCCGGGGGCTGGGCCCAGTTGCTGAGTGTGTCGCAGGGTTGCCAGGTGTCTGGTATTTTTGCGTCCTGGCAGGGGAAAAAAACCCAGAAAATACCGGACATTTTAGGTGTCCACTATTTTCTGAATTTTTTTTACCGGACAGGAGGTGAAAATACCAGATTGTCCAGGTCAATACCGGACACCTGGCAACCCTACCTCCGTCTGTACCTGACTCCTGGTCAGCAGCGGGTTCACAGGGTCCGGGTACTCTTCATGTGGAGACAGGGTACAGAAAGTCTCCTCTTCAGTGCCTGGGCCTGGCGGCCCGGCCCAATTATCCACCTCCGCCAGATCCTCAGGGCCTAAGCGTGAGAACTCAGCGCAGGCCTCTGCTTTCTCCACCCTACTGTGCTCCTGGGCTGGGCTTTTATACTTCCTGCTCCACCCCTAGGCCTCTACGAACTTAAAGGGGCAGGCTGCCTCTCAGCCCACCCAGGCTCAGAGAGGGGTTCTTCCTCCTCGGGGTCAGTGAGCGGCCACCCCTGCTCACTGCACTCCAGATACCATAGAGCTTACAGACCAAATTAAAGGTAAATACACCAAGGTTAGGAGAGTAAAGAGAGGGACAGGGACTACAAATGAAGAACTATCTGTCCATTTCCTTTGTATCATCAATGAAGATATAAAAATTTGTTGACAGTTTATAAGAAGGTGCTATAAATGAGGGAGGGTGCTGCATAGGATCCATCTGCTAGTCTTACTGTAGCTCTCTTGTGGTGTGTTGGAGAGTAGCAACCAAGGTGCAGAAGCTGTTTTACAGTGTGACCAATGCCTGCTGCTTCATAGAAAGGTATAAAAAAATCATACAGCAATAACCTGCCTCAAAGCAAATTACCTTCTAACCCCTAGTTAATACCCAGAAGCCAGGAGGGCTTTATATATTTTCCAAAACTCTTGTTCCTCTTCAAATGCTGATTCCTGTGTGCATTCCACTGTGTGTTCATGTGCTTCGTGCACTCAGTTGGAGAATTCTTGCAAGTATTGTCTGTAAATGAGCCATTGCTTTCCTCAACTTTCAGCCGGAATTATGAAGTTCGTTCTTAACATGGTCTGGGTCAGAACCAGTGTTCCTTGTAAGCTGTGCACTTTTGCGGACAACCAGCTGATGAGCAGAACGCCCACAGCTAAGATTTTTGTTGCTACAGGTGCTGCACATTTGCACATGTCTCAGTGCACAAAAAAATGCATTCTGCACATGGGTGGGAAAAAATCTGTACATGGATGGAAAAGATTAGATGGAATGTTGATCAGAACCTCCTGTACCCAGAGCTTTCCTTCAGTTTCTCCAATCTGTAAATGTTTCAGTTTCTTTTACTGCTGTTTGTGTATAATTTTTTTTATGCTAGTAAGTTTTTAATTGTTTTTTAAAGTTTTTAGCAGCGTTTTCTACTTTGCTTCCCTGCCTTGGGGGGAACCTCATTTTCTACTCTTCCGTAAGTGTTAGAGAATCCTGGGCTATACCCAGGATTCCAGACTTCATAAATATCATAAATGTGATATAAGCTACACTTACATCATAGGGTATGTAGTGCGAGTGATATCTCAGTTCATTTTATCTTACACAGTCCTTTGAGTACTTGCATCAATTACTTCTGGTAGCCTTTGCTGTGATACATGATTACTGATGTGTCTCAGAGCATAGTGTTAGTTGTAAAGGGAGAGCTTGGACAGGCCAATAGTTCAAGAGTTGGTCTTCAAGGACTTGCTCAGAGTAGAAGAATACTCACTTGACAGAAGCATCTTGCTGGTATAACACTTTCAAAATGTGAGGAGGAAAAAGGTAAAGGTCCCATATTAACAGGGGCTCCTAATTTAAGCATTCTTTGGTTTTAAAAAAGATTGGGTGATATTCATATCAACAGGATGCACTGGGATAAAGCACACCATCACAGACAAGAAGTGTGAGTCAGACCATACATGGAATGTGACATGGGAAGAAAACCAGTTCCTCAGGTTCAGGGAGAAAGAGAGAAGAGGGCAAGAGAGAGAGAAGAGAATGGGGGAGGGCATTCAGGGCGAGAAGGGGAGAGAAACGTGTCAGGTATGGAGTCCCACAGCCGGTGGCAGCAGATGGGCCGGGATTGACCTCCCCTGGTCTGGCACATTCACTGGCTCAGGACCAGTTAGGTCTCAAGGTTGCCGGATCAGAAAGGTTCTGCTTGTAGTAACATTTGGTAATTTGAAAGCTCACAGCTAGGTGCAACAAGTTTTTTTTGAGGCTGAACGGCAGTTAGTTTAAAGGCACTTAGTCTCTCTGCTAAGAAGGCTTTCAGACATCCAAATACATTTCCAAATGATCTGTGATATGAAGAAATACCTGCCTGGTTCATTTACTTCTAGATAGCTAAAATGTATTAGCCAACAAACATTTAAGAGAAGTAAGAACGATAATTAAGTGAAAGAGTAAAAAGGTTCTTATAGTCAAGACTCAGCCAATATATTGGGGCCCAGGTGTCATTTTATTTCCTTGAAATACATAATTCCATAAACCAAGGATGATAAAGATGCCACATTTGGTACCTGAAGTGATACTACACCCATTTCTTAATCTGAAAGCTCTGGTCTGTGCCTAAAGGGTTTAAAATTATAACTTCAGCTTCTTGGTGACTGTGCAGATACCAAACCAGCCTGGTATCATATTCTGGGAGTGGGGATTTCTTCACAACACTTCAGCCTGCTATTCCTGAAGGCTGTCCTAGGCTGGGAGGAGACTGATCTTTATAGATAATCCAATTCCAACTTTTGACTCTGGGTTATGGGAGTATAAAGACATTCTTGTTTTTCTTTTAGTATACTGCTGATGTGAGAGCACTTTCATAACAATCTGATATTATTAATAGTAAGCTTCCAGTTGCTATAGTGATTCCTTTTTAGGTCATAGTTTGATGTTTGAGAGATTACTGGAGTCCATATAAGCAATTTTGTTTGGAAGGATGGAACATTAGTATTTGTTTTGCTTTATGTTTTAATAACCCGTGAACTTTGTTATACGCACTCTAAATATATAAAAATAAGGCTTCTGAAACATTATATTAAGGGAAACAATCATATGGGGAAATTGCAGTACTCCATAGAGCCATAGCAAAATGATCTTGTGTCATTTATAGCTGATTTCCTACTTTGCCGTACTACTTTAACCAGGAAGACCAAATAAATGGATTTATCAACAGTTAATTGACAAGTCTTCGTGTTATATGAATGCACGCCCTTAGAAACTAGAAATCTAAGTTTGTAATGGCCCTTTGTTCCTATAGAAGTTCATTCCACAAAGTTGGACTTCCCCCTGACAAAGTTACGGCATAGGTGAGCTTGACGTTTATTATCGAAAGCTGCCTTGCCTAAGTGAAGTTGTCAGACGTGCTCTTCATCCTGAAGCTTCAGGTGATCTTTTAGATATTCTGGTCTGAGGCCATAAAGTGACTTGCAGGTATGGACTGACCCCTTGAATTGGGCCCAATATTCTTTATGGGATGGAAGCATAGAGAGTGGAAGAGAGTTCGCTGAACAGACATATTGCAGTATTCTCTGCTAGATGGGGTTTCCTAAAGATTGTCTTTACGCTCAGATGTGTTTCGTTGCTGTAGTCCAGATGGGAGATGCATAACTGAGGCCAGTCATTGGGCGCCAGACTGGGACGAAATTTTCTAGACAGACAGAGGTGGTAGAAAGCATTACTTGTAGATGCTGCTACATGGGAGCCTAGTGTGTGTGAGAGAGTTGGGTGTCTCGAACTAGAAGCTGAATTGACATTGGCCATGTGCGTTTATGCCTTCATCCAAAGGAGACTGCAACATGGATTCAAATTTCAAAATGCTTTCTTCTTTCCACCAACATAATCTGTCTTGCTTGGGTTCAGCTTGAATTATTCGTTGTTTCCCCATTTGCTGATATCGTCCAAGCACTGGATTGTTGTGGTACTAATGGTGTGTGTGATAGGTTGGGTCACAAAGATCTCCTTGAAACTGTCACTCAACGTGCTGACATACCACTGAGCCCTGCCTACCTGCCATTTAGGGTGCCCCACTATCCTGTCTCCTCCAGCAATGGCAGAGTTAGGTTCATAGTCCACAGAAGAGCAATAGACACTGAGGGCAGCTCCGCTCTGGGAAGGCTCAGTCAGAGGAGCTTGACAAAGCACCAGTGGGACCAGAATCCCAGATAAATCCGCCTTATTCGACATTAAAGTTTTACAAAGCGCAGGCTCATAAAGTTCGCTCCCTTTATGAATGAAAGAGAGATGCATAACTGTTGTTCTCTCTAGGTAACCATTATTTACACTGGGTGTATTAATAAACAAAAGTGATTTATTTAGTATAAAGTGTAGGATTTAAGTCAGGGGTGGGCAATAATTTTTGGTGGGGGGCCACTCCAAGATTTTGGAGGCCTGCACTTTTCTGTGGAGGAGGTGTGGGGTCTAGGATGGAAGTTGGGTGCAGAAAGGCGCACGGGTTAAGGGACTGGGGTGCAGGAGACAGTGTGAAGTCTGAGAGGGGAGTTTGGGTAAAGGAGGGAGTTGTGACCTAAGTCAGGAAATAGGGTTGTGGGGGTGGAGGAGGGGTAAAGGAGGGGGTGCAGGATCTCGGAGCGAGTTATGACCTGGCATGGGGGGTGGTAGTGCAGAGGTTTTGGAAGGTGACTACTTGTGCAGGGCGGGCAGGGGTGCCAGAGGCATGCTTTGGCTGGGAGGCGCTTACCTAAACCTCCCAACTTGGGCCTAATCTTTCCCCTGTTCAGTCTTATATGTTTCCAAAAGTCATTTTGGGTGGTAAGCAGGAGTGGCCTGGCATGTGGTGGCAGGAGCCCCTATTGTGCGGCTTTCTACCTTTATATAGATTTTCCCCAGTGGGGGGATCCTTTGCGTGCAGTTGAAGCTATTTTCACCTTCCAGTGGAAAAGTACAGCATCCAAAATGGATTCCAGCATCAGGTGATATAAGCACATGTCCTTGTGGGACGCTAAGCTCCTTCTTCTGGCTGGTTCATAGGAAAAACAAACCCATTTACAAGTCTCAGTAGAGTAGCACTGTTAGTCTGTAGCCGTGTTAATCTGTATCTGCAGAAAAACTGAGGAGTCCTGTGAGACTTAAGATTTATTAGAGCATAAGGTTTGGGGGTTGGGGTAATGCCCTATTAAATCTTTTAGTCTATAAGGTGCTACTGAACTTTTTTTTTTTTTTTTTTTGCAAACCCTTTTACAGTTCATTGTCCTTATGTATTTGAAGATAGAAATGGTACATGCACACAAATAGAATATACATATGCAGCACATTATAACTTTTCTAATACGTTACAAAGGGTGTGTTTTGTACAAAACATCTTCCAGTCATACATATTTCTATTCATAAGCATATTTCCATGAAGAATATGGGGTGCAGTGTCACAGTGTGGTCGTGGGATGCAGGAAAAGCAGAGCTGTGTATCTGCTTATTGCCAGTATGTGCGTCTTTCTTACCAGTTCACTTCATGACTGCGTATGTACGTTCTACAGGACAGTAGAGAGAAAATTTCTCAAGCTGGGCACCCAAAATCCCTAATTAGATCTGAAAATCTTGATAATTCATGCCTTTTCAGTTATCAGGATTATGCAATTAAATTCTCCTTTCTTTATTTCTTCCACTATGTCAGTGTACTTTTGTTGCTTTGTTAGCTCAGTCTGATGCTGAAAGGAAATGAGTGTGCGCCAGAAAGGCGGGGGGCAGGTACAAAATTTTGGAAGTTTTCCTTTCTGTAGATGCCCCACTCTTGTTATACAGATTGGTAGTTACCTCATGAATGTTTAATGCTAATTACATAGTTTGTGTGTGGCAGTGTATCATTAATTGCTGTTGAACCAATAATGGTTTATTGTGAGATACAGCTACTGGTTCAGAATTCACTTGTTAGCACTATATATCTCTTCGTGGAAGGCTGCAATTAACATTCCTTGATCATACTAAACAGTTCTGGCAGTTGGTTTGCCTGAGATAGAGAAAGAGGGATTGAAGTTAACCCAATTAGCACAATTTTATTTAAAACTCAATTAAAACCTCAGTGTCAATGGGTTGTAGTGTGCTATGCTATGGGGAAGAAATGTCATCAGAAAGGCATACAGTGGTCTCCCGATTAGTCTTTCTAATTAATCTGCATATCAGTATTCCATTTTAAAAAATGCTTCCAAACACAGCTGTGTTTGAACAATGGGCCTTTCCACCCAGGACAGTTGTTTCAGAGGACTGCCAAATTTCTTTCAGCTGGGATTGCCAGCACTTGGGGGCTTTAGAGGGGGCAATGTTCTGGTCTCAGGGATGGATGCCACCTTTCATTTTCTCCACTCTTCTTACTGGGTAGTTGTGAAGCAGCCTGCAATTTGGGGGAGTTTGCATAACTTCATAACTCAAAGAAACTGTTATGTAGTAGAACCTTAAAGTTATAAATGCCTCAGGAATGGAGGCTATTTGTAAATCCGAAATGTTCGTAACTATGCAAAACTGTTATGGTTGTTCTTTCAAAAGTTTACAACTGAACATTGATTTAATACAGTTTGAAACTATTCTGCACAAGAAAAATGCTAGTTTTAACCATCTTAATTTAAATAAAACAAGCACAGAAAATGTCCTTATGTTGTCCAGTCTTTATTTCATTTCGTCAAATCTTTTCTTTTTATTTAGTAGTTGACCTTTAACAGTAGTAATGTACTGTATTTGCTGTCCTTCCCCCTCACCTCTTTTCTACTGTCTCATTGTGTACTTGTGGTTCCAAATGAGTGGTGTGGGTGACTGGTCTGTTTATAAGGCTGGAGTTTTAGTGTTTTGAGAATGGTAGCCCGGAATACTAGGGGCAAGTAAAAATCCTGGAATTACTGCAGGGAACATTCCAATATCCCAAGTCATTGTCATAAGTGATACTTTTATCAATAGCACAAACACTGATCTTGAAGTCCCCAGGTGCAGTAGTATAGCTTTCAAGATGTGTGCAACAGAAATCCGGTGCACATTCACACAGATCTACACTCTTAGGTTTATTACTATTAGGATCTAAATCCTAAAGAGAGCTTACAATTTTAATATCAGGCTGCCTTATTAATGCTCAAGATTGTTCTATGAATAGCATTAGGATTTCTGCCTCTGTTGTTCTTGTTATATGGCTTACCTTGGACTAAAATGCCATTCATTAACATCCTCAATCCTTCTAAAAATTTCTTCTTGGATTAAGGGTAGTAATTATATTTTGTGCTATTTTTAGAATTGATTTTTTTTCCCCTTTTGTATTTAAAGAAAAATACCTTTACTATTTTTTCCTATAGCTTTTTAAAGGTAAAATAGGTCATTCTTCCTTCTCTGTCTACTTTTATGATCTCTCAGGGTGCGTCTATGCAGCAGGGCTTAACTCAAATTCAGCTACGCAAATTGAGCTACATGATTTGCGTAGCTTATTTTGAAATTGGGAGCATCTACATAGCACTCATTTCGAAATAGAACACTCTTCCGCTGACTCCCTTGCTCCTCATACAATGAGGGTTACAGAAGTTAGAGTATGAAGTCCTCCAGCTTGACAGTATTTCAGCATTATTTCGAAATAACTGCATCTACACAGCAGGCAGTTATTTCGAAATACCGTTGCTGTTGTAGACGTAACCTCACAGTTCTCATCTCTACTTCTAAAAGTTTTCAAATTCTGCCATAGGTGTTGCAAGAAAAAGATGGTCACTAGTTAGCATTCTCTGTCTGTAAGGTGTTTAGACTAGGGATGTTAGCGTATAGATGTGTAAACAATTAACCGATAAGCCTGGGCTAATCAGTCAATCCAAATGACTACATGAGGCAGCCAGGGCGGGGTAGTAGGAGCTCATGGGTAGCCAGCTTTTAAGTGTTAACAGACACCGCTATGAACATGTTTGCGGTTTCATCATAGGGTACATGTGCATACCCTATCTGGAATCCTAATATAGACCACACTTCTCAAAGAACCTTCAGTTATAGTAAGTAACCTTCTCATATTGTAATGGCAATAACATTATGCTTTCTCTCTCTTTTAGGTTCCTTATCGGTTACATGCTGTACTTGTTCATGAAGGCCAAGCTAATGCAGGACACTACTGGGCATACATATATGACCACAACCAGAGGAGATGGATGAAATATAATGATATTTCTGTGACAAAGTCAACTTGGGAGGAGTTGGAACGTGACTCTTTTGGTGGTTACAGGAATGCCAGTGCATATTGTTTAATGTATATCAATGACAAAGAGCAATTCTTGATACAAGGTAATGTTGGGGGTATATATTCAGCATGAAATACAATATGTTGAAGTTGTGCTAAAGGTGTCGATTTCCTGAGCCAGTCTGTTGCTTTGTTGAATATTTGAACTATGGCTAATACTTTCTGCAAAAATTATAAGTGCTTCAAATTTAAACTCTTCATTCCTCATTTACATGCAAAGTCATACAGGTTGGACCTCCCTGATGCAGCGCCTTTGGGAACTGCCTGGTCCCAAACGAGAGAACTTGCCGGACCAGAGGAGGTCCCCTGCCACCAGGCCCAAACCCATTGCCTGCCACTGTCAGGCTGCCGCAAAAGACACCCTGCCTCCCCCTGCATCCCCAACTTGGCTGGGCTGTTTGCCCAGCTGCTGCTGGCTCCCTGGGCAGCACAGGCTCTGGCTCCTGCAGTTGCGGGGCAGGAGCCGGAGCTTGTGCTCAGTTCCAGCCCCATGCCCCCGGGTGCTGCTGTGGTGCCCTGGCCTTGCGTTCCTTCTAGGGTGCCAGGAAATTCCGCCTCAGTCCCGTGCTGCTCTCAGTCCCGGGCTGCCGACCCCATTGCCCTACCCCAGCTGTCCCTCTTGCCCTGGGATCCCTGGGCTCCCAGACTCTCTGGTCCAGGAGCATCTCTGGTCCTGCCAGACAAGGGATGTTGCTGGACCAGAGAGTCCTGGTTTTTGGAGGTACAACCTGTGAACCCTGTTTTAGTGCCTACTGTTGACTAGAATGTTACGTATGCATTTAAAGTTGAATACAAAGAAAACTAAGCTGCTGCTTCTCCCCAAATCCCCCACATTCCTATGGAGTTCAGTACAAATGCAGCAATGATATCCTGCTTTTATACAATGAAATAACTGAACATTGCTTAACTGTAGATGATCTAAAGAATAGTGTAGGCGTTTAGATAAAGCACTGCCCAAGTTATAACCCTAAAGATAGTTACTCTGTGGAGTGACATCAGAGTCATTAGTTTTTAAAAAATCAGTGCAAAGTCAAGTGTTTAATTATGCTCATAGTTATCAATGTTTATTTTTTCTAGATGGCAAAATATACTACCCCTCTTGAGTACTCAGTATAGTAAAGTCATAGTGCTTCAGCATTATTAAAATAGCAAAATAAAATGTTTGCAAGAAGTCACAGTGAGGGCATAGGTTTATCACAACACCAGAAGGCAAAACCAAAAACGTTTAATGCTAAAAGCTGTAAAAGAGGTCACTTTTATGTTGGTCTCAGGAATATTTTGTACCTTCATCCACTTATTTATTTTTCATGGTGTATAAAAAAACTGAGGTTTGTTGCAAACTATTTAAATAAGCACTTCTTATTTAACTTACATTTTGAGTTCTTCCTCATGAAAAACAAAGCAAAGGAATATAGTAGCAACCTTTTCGTTCAACCCTATCCTAACTGGCATTTATCATTTACCAAACACCCATGAGTCCAGAGCCAGAAATGGTCGTTAGATGGAGCTAAAGCAATGTATTTACCAATTTAGCCGTAGTTTTGATTGTTGGATCAGCCCCTGATTGGTCAGTCTCAATTAGACCAGGTAAAACTTACGTACTTTGAAAATTGTCTTTTAAGATGACATGCCTTGGTAACACATCCCTTGTCTCATTAAATTATGTCTAACCAGAAACAGCGACCAGGGAGGGTATACATATACTCTCACAGGAATACAAATGGTCACTGCACAGATACATGACAGAGAGCAGTTCTACAACTCACATTTCTTGTCTAACCACTTGTCTATGGTGTATCTTTAATCATATTCTTAATAAGTTGTGGTATCGGACTATTGGTTCCTCAAGCCTCTTTTTTATAAATACACTTGAACATCTTTCATTTGGCAACCCCGGTAAACAGGGTTTGCTGGATAAAAGGTTTTGCCAGGCCTGAGAGGGAGTGAGGTGGATGGGGATAGAGCGCTTTACCTGGTGCTTTGCGCCCTCTGCCCCAATGGGGGCAGAGGAGAAACACTTCTGAGAGTGCATATCACTGCAAAACTGTTCCCCCAGCCGGGGGGAATAGGAACAGCAGCGTGCTGAGCCACTTCTGCCTCTGCCTACCAGGGTCCATTCCACAGGTGTTCCTGAATTAGACACACCTGGAGTACGGAGGTTATAGTGTAATTTATTGTCGCGCCAACGTGTTTTAAAAGAAAATATATATTCTCCTTCGCTTGAGGCCATAGATTATATAGCTGACTATTCAGAAATTAGATATTGTGTATTTTAGTAATCGTGTAGCCGCAACAATTTTTAGTGGGTACATGGTTACTAAAATACTCAGTGGGAGTGGGGCCAGCAGCCAGTGCACTCCTGGCTCCCAGACCAGATCCTGAAGACCCCTTTGCCACCCCACACTGCTTCCTCTTATCAGAGGCAGTAGCATTGGAGGGAGGGTGAGTCAGGCAGCTTTGTGGGATCCAGTGCCCATGGGGAGCTGGCTTTTAAGGCAGCTCCCCCCTGAGCACCAACTCCCACCTGGCCCCCGCGATGCTGCCTCTGAGGCGGGGAGAGGGGAGCAGTGGTTCGGTGGAAACCTGTATGCACCAGGAGCTGGCACTGGCTCCCGTCTCCCCACCTCCCCTTGTTGCCTATCATACAGAGGCAGCAAGGCGGGGGGGTTGCGTATAGTCATTTGGTTTAACTGGTAAGACTAAGCTTATCGGTTAATTGTATAAAACTATTCTGTAGAGGTTAACTGCTCATTAGATAGACAGGAGCAGAGAATTTCTTATGCCTATAGTGCTATCACCTGCAGACAGAACCTTTACTATTCTCTCTCCATCTGGATTTTAACAAATTAGTCCTTTGATTTTTGAAACCACTTGTTATGGATTATGTGCATCTGCAAAACCTCACTTTCTAGAATGAGGAGAATACCACGAAGAACTTGGATCTTTTGGTTACAACTTAGTGTCAGGCTTCCAAGCCTAGTAATAGATTTATATAGCTTTACATTTTAAGGCTATTTTTTAAAAAGTTAGAAAACTCCCTTACTTAAAAATAAGAATCAAAATAAGCCTTGACATTTCTAGAGCCCGGATTTGAGGCCTGCCGCCACAGGCTTCGTTGGCCTCAAAGTGTGGCTGTGCAAGGCTAACTAAGTTTTAGGTTCTGGCTCAGGGAATGATTACAGCTAATTAATCCCACAGTAGTTAGGAATCTGCAGAGACCATTCTTAAATTAGAAAGCAAACTTACTCCCTTTAGCTAATATGCTCATAATGAGTTGCCTTTGCAGGCCCACACATGCCCATTCTTCTTCCTCGTTTCCTCAGGAAGTTGGTTAGTATTACGACCAAGCAGAATGGAAATCATTTGGGCCACAGTCCTGTATGTGTTTTTGCTGTGAACATTTTGATTGATAGGGTGCACACGGACCCAGAAGTTTGTCTTTCTAGGTTGGTAATGAGCTTATGGTGCCAAAGTGTGTGACTTAAATTTGCAGAAACAATATACTACATTAACTCCACCTCCAGGTAAGTAAGCTTCCAGCATTTGACAAATGGAAAAAATGTGAGGCATAATTTTTATTTCATTACTTTCTCAGCTTTCAAGAATGCTTGTTCTGAATGTTCTTCATCCACAGGCATTTCTGTTGCCTTTCATTATTCTGTGAAACACATAAAGTTGTGTTGTTTTACAGAAGAATTTAATAAGGAAACTGGTCAGATGCTGCTTGGAATGGATACGTTGCCTCCTGATTTAAAGGACTATGTCAAGGAAGACAATAAGCGTTTTGAAAAAGAGCTAGAAGAATGGGATGCAGAACTTGCTCAGAAAGCACAACAGGAAAAGTTGTTAGCATCTCAGACGCCTAGGATGCCAGCACCCTCGCCAGCCCCAGGTTGGTCTGCATGTGTTTTTTATGCTGTGGAAAAACAAAAACAGGTGTAAACTATCCTATCTCTGAAGACACTGAACTCTTTTACTTAAATTTGATTTTTTTTTGACATTGAGTTCTATAAAATTACGACATTTGGAGTAGGGATTTGAAAGTGTAACCATGTACATGGTTAAACAATGAGCCTTCACGCTTACCTTCATGGTTACATGAGCCTGTTTTTTATTTTCCCAAGTGAAGATTCTACATTAAAGTGGAAAGGGATTTGTCTTAGTTGTTTGAAAAGTAAAATGTATTGATTGTTTGTAATGCATTTTGCAATATGAATATTTTAGATTTAAATTGTTAGATATTTTAAGCCACAGTCCCACAAGGAGATTCAGGAAGACAATTTCACCCATAGACAGCCCAGGGCTGAATATGGATACTGGGTTCAGCTTGAACTGGACTTAATGCCAATTCACATATGTTAAATTTGATTTTAGACTTTTCTAATCCTAAAACTAGTTCAGTGTTTTCTTCAACTGGAAAAGATGGAACTAACTTTGAACATTGATCTAAAGCAGATGTGCGCATTATTTGACGTAACTTGCATTTTTGTTCAAGTTTCTTTTTAATCCAAATAACACTGATTAGACATAGCTATGTTAAGAATATGGAATTGCTCATCTTGCATTTTTTGTCACTAAGTTCAAGCAGGAGAACCAGAGTATTTAGATCAGCCATCAAGAACTGATCTTTCAAAGCATTTGAAAGAAGATTCTGTACGAGCAATCACTAAAGCATTAGCTGAACAAGAAGACAGAAGTCCTGAAACTGTCATGCAAACGGTGAGGATATTTTCAAGCTTTTTAATACCCATTCTTTTCTTCTTATCTTGCAAGTGACAGGCATAATATTTGATTAAGAAAAAATTATTCCTTGAAGAGAGTGTTAACCTTTCCTTAGAGGCTGTTCAGCCTGTATACTCTGTCCAGAAGAAATGGAGTATACCTAATGGCTGATCGTAGAATAAAACGAGCAACGTATATACATTGTATGTTATGATCACACTTATTTACAAAGTACAGTATGTTGTTTGTTTCATAATGGTCACAGATGTCTTTTTGTCCACTTACAATTAATAGTTTTCTGAAATTGTGAATGGTCTAGCTACAAGAGTATATAAATTAGTATTCCACCCAGAAAACTAAAATACTAAAGTTTTTTAAAAATCTGAGGATTTTGAGCTGTCAGTATCAGAGGCTGCATCAGTTGATGTAGTTTTTAAGATTAAACACTGTATTTAAGAAGGATACACATAGCGTTAGTTGAATACTGGGATGAGGGAAGCGTGAATATACTGCATTTACTAATGCTTGAATTCTTTCTGAACTAGGATCCTGTTCTAGGATGTAGTACTTGAATTCACACATCTTTGAAACAGGCCTTCATGATTCATTATATGTATATATTTAAGTTAGAATACATATGTTATACCAGCCAGAATATTGTATAATTACTTTTTCTGTGAATCCTCTAAAGACATCCAGTACTTCACTTCAGACAGTATTCAAGTAATTTTGAGTACTGAATAGAACTGCAAATCATGAGTCTGCTTCATGAATTTTTAATAAAGCTAAAATTCAATGAATTCTCCATTTAGCAGATATTCTTTGACCAACTGTAGGTACAAGTATTTGATCAAATATTTTTGCATGAATAGACAGACATTTTGAAAGCCTGTGCAAGTTTATTGAAATAATTGTTTTTTTAAAATCAAAAGAATGTAAAATGTATCCGTTTACTATTTATTATTTTCCCATTATGGCTTAGTGAGTCATCATGGAGCAGTGTATGAACAAGTTGGGCACGTGCAAATTTCATGCATTCTTATAAGTACACAACAAAAAATGTGTCCCAAGCAGTGTTCCCTCTAATCTTTTCCATCCATGAACGGAATAAATTTGTTACATGCACTGAGGTATGTATGGATGTGCATCACCAATAGAAACACATGTTGCTGGCTGTGGGCACTGTGGGCCCTCTGCTGATCAGCAGGGCAGCACCTGAATCGCTCTTGAGCGGCTACTCGGGCACTTAGCTTAAGGGAACACTGTTCCTGAGTCCTAATTGTCCAGAGCTAAATCAACTCAACTAGATCCAGGACCTAATATGCATGCATATATACTAGTAAATATTTCTATTTCACATCAAGAATTAAGATACTTCTGTGGATCGATTCCACATGGAAATGGAATCCTGGATTGTTGCTAATCAAAGCAGAAGTGCTTTTCTCCTATCTCTTAATCATTGTGATGTCAAGAGAACAGGGACA
This sequence comes from Rafetus swinhoei, assembly GCA_019425775.1. NCBI lineage: Eukaryota > Metazoa > Chordata > Testudines > Trionychidae > Rafetus > Rafetus swinhoei. The sequence continues at coordinate 177,624,554 of CM033437.1, read as the reverse complement.
CTTCTGAGTTGTGGTGAAAATCAATAGCTAATCTAACTCTTGACTCCAAGACATACTGCCACTGATACACCTAGTTTAATGTTTAGCTGGCCTTTTGCCTCCTCAAAGAAAACAATCTGTCATGTTTAATAAAATAGTAGAGCCTGGATTAGAAAAACCCATGCCATCACAGCAAAACAGACTCAGAAGATTATACGTTGTGCCTTGTACCTCTTTGTGTTACCCCCAAAACAAGGGTATGAAACTCCTTGAGTCCTGAATGATATCCTGCTTACCCCACTTTCTGCCTGAGTCTGATGGCTTCCCTCCAGATACACTTTGTAGATACATACCAATTTACTTGTAAATGCAGGAAAAAAATACTTCAGTTCAGGCCTCACATGAAATGTACAGTCCCAGTGGTTTACAAGGTAGTGATTGGGGATGAATTAATTGTAAGAGAGGTAGAAATTGTATGTGTATGTTTGAGAAAACTAGATGTCTTCATGTTAAGTCTGTAACATAATAGTTTTTCTTCAAGTAGTGTCCCTATTGGTGCTCTATGTCAGGTACCCTGCACCTTTGAGTAGAGATTTTTGGTAGCAGTGCCCATTTGTCCTTTATGCTCTGTATGCATACTCATGTCCCATACCAAAGTATATAGGGCTGCACAGGTGAAGGGCTCTCATTTCCTTCTCGGCTGCTTTTGACCTAACATGGAATGCTGCACACACCTGCTTCTACTTACTGCCTTTGTGTAGTTACATACTTAGTTGTATACCATTATACATAGTTCATTTTAGGGGGTTTGTATTTTCCTTTTCCTTGTGTTTTCCCAACTTGCAGAGTCATTGCAGACTTTTTTTTTTTCCCCCTCTGAGGTATGATTCCCCAGACAGGGGAGAAGATTTATGCTATCTTGGTCACTTGGAAATCCTAGTAACCAAAAGCCTCTGCAGCTGAGGCATCTACCTCCATGCCTGCAATAGTGAAAGATTTGCACTCTAATTGGATGTAATCAACAAGGAGGAAGCCTATTAATCTTCTTCAAAGATGTCTTAGACAACGAATACCTCAGGAACCAAGAAGGGTGCAGTTGAGGCTCTGTGTGCTTCTGGTATCACGAAGATGTTTAAGACTGCTTCTAAAAGTTATCGCTCTGCCAAGAAGGACCCGATATAGAATACCTCTTCTGTTTCTGGTGGTCACATCCATGCAAACAGATGGTACCATCAAATTCTTCTGTACTATAGTACTTCGTTAAGTGCCCGAGACTGTTACATCTGAGTCTATCCTTGGGCATGCTTATCCCTCAGTGCAGGTGAGTCAGCACTGATGACCTCCAAAATTCCTCTGGTAATACAGGAGTTCAGATACTTAAGAGACCTTTTCATCTCCAATGAGCCAGAAAGTCCATTCCTTACAGGTACCATACATCTCTTAATCATTTTAAATTGGGACCCCCTGCTTCTCTGACTTACACTGTCCCGGGGGAACAGTTACCACCTTGATTAGAATGTGTGGAAAAGGAATCTGATTCCTTTCACAGTTTTCTTTGTATAAGGGTCTCATCATGGGCAGTGGGTGAATGTAGGTCTGGGGGAAGCAAGCCTTCAGCTTTGCCCCTTGTATCTGAGGCCATGTGCACCCACGGGAAGCCAAGCCCAACCTCCATCAGAGGGGCAGGCCCTCCTGCCTACACAGTGCCTGGCCTCCAGGCTCCCACATAAACCTCCTTAGCCCCAGATCACGGAGGGCGGGCGGCGTGTAGCCCCAATCTCCTCGGCCCTGGAGCACAGGGAGGGTGGGTGGCATGTGGCCCCAGACTTCCTGGCCCCGGAGCACAGGGAGAGTGGGCGGGGCCATGCCTCCCAGTTTGGGAAAACATTGCTTTCCCCCACCTCTTATACTCACTGCCAGTGGGTCTCCTGTTCATTCAGAGAGAGATTTCTTACCTCCCCACATGGAGAGAAGAGAGGATAGATGACTCCTCATCTTTCTACAGCTGGAGGGACAGTAGGCAAATGCTGACAAGGACACATTACCTTGTGCAAATAGTTCCTGATGGGCTATAATGCATCCAACACCCTCTATGGCAGATGACTTTCCACAGTTCCAGGAGCTGATGAAACAAATGGCATATGTTCTTCATAAGCCTTTGGATATTTTACATTGCTCATCTTCTAAATGTGTGGCACTTCCAAATAATGAAGCTCTTTTAGAGTCAGCCAAGACAGTCCAGCAAACTCCTGCCACAATACACTCTGAATGCAAGCAAAAAAAATTCCATAAGTTCTGGCCATGGATTCAGAATTTTTATTTTCACATGTGACATCAATTTCCTTGGTTGTGGATGAAATTAGATCATGGGAGCCAATGCAACACCAAGACTGTTCCATTTAACAAAGAACAAAAGCATCTTGATCTGTTGGGTCTCAAATACTACTCCTCACTGACACTACAGTTCAAGATAGCAAATCATTGGGAGCTCATATCAAAATTCCACTCTCTGAATCACAACAAATTTAGTATCTTTATTTGATATTTGCCATAAGACAACCGTGAACAATTTAAGACGATCATAAATGGAAGTCAGCTCTTGGCAAAGACATTTTTACAGACCTCCTTGGATGCAGCCGACATTGTAGCTTGTTCCATTTCCACTGTTATCCAACATGTACCTTGACTTCAGCAGTGCAGCTTCCATAAAAAGATGGTCTTCTGTAGAGGGTCACAAATTATTTTCAGAATCTACCAATGAGTCCCTTCACACTTGGCCGCTCCTAGATCACCTGGGATCTATACATTTGTAAAGGAAATAAATTTAGCAGGTCTTAGGTGGCCCAAAGGTCTTGCACAGCTTACTTTTCTACGTTCTGTAGACCACCTTAACCTTTGGCCAAGAGGCCAAAATATTCCAAAAGAAGACAGATATTTCCACAACTACTTCATCCCAGCTATCTGTATTGGATAAGGTCCAGTTTTGATGGATTTGTCACCTTCTCCACAGGAATTTGCTAATGCACTGTCCTGTCTCTCTTCCCCCCGTCTCCCCCTTTTACCTCCCTGGATACCACCTTTCCCAATTCTATCCTATATGGGTGAGAATAATATCTGATAAACGGATTTTAGAGGTTATAAGAGAGAGTTATTTCATCCATTTTACCTCCACACCTTGCCCCTTCCCTCCCCCCCCCGCAAATAGGTTATCCCTAGCTGACAGTTCAGTGGGATAGGTTTTAATAGGGCTTTCTGGATTCCATGATAACCAAGGCTTACTTGCTCCTGGACAGAATCACAGACCTGTTTGTAGGACTCAGAAGTTCTCAAACCTTGGCAAATAATTGTCTTCAGATGTAGGGCCATATGGCAACTTGTGTCCTCATAAACCAACATGCCAGATGACATCTCTAGTATTTTAAAGGGATGGTTGAGGACTCTTAACACACCAAACAAGCAAAATCTAGATAGACAGGTCTCAGTTCTAATTGATTCTGACTTACTCAGTATGTGGAAGAAACCTTCCAAAATTTGTATAGGAGTTCCTTTCTTTCAGGTTCCGCTCATCATTATCACTTCAGATCCATCTTTCTAGGGATAAGGAACTTAGCTCAAATCACACATTATGCAGGGCAAGTGGTCTCAAGAGGGTTTTCTGCACATCAGTGATCTGCAGCAGAGGGGTATGCTCCACTTTCTTCCACTGAACAGAGCCAAATCTATCCCTGTCATAACAGACAATGCAACCAGCATATTCTACATCAATTGTCAGTGTGGGTTGTGCTCCCCTTCACTTCCAGCTCTGAAATTGGTGTATAGCTAACTAGACAGTGATCATCTTCCCTTCCGGGTATTAACACCATGGTGGACCATCTTAGTAGATACATCTGAATTACACCTGGGAGCTGGATTCACGAGTTCTCAGCAGGATTTATCTAACCTGGAGTTTTTCAGAAGTGGACTTTTTTGCTTTTCACTCAGTACAAAGTGCAAGGAGTTTTGTTTGAGAGGCAAGACCTGGACCTCAATCACTAGGAGACTGCTTCCTCATCTCATGGATAAAGGGCTTCCTTTATGCATATTGGCAAATACCATTGCTCTTGAAAGTTCAAAGTCAAGGCCAAAGTTATGTGGATTGCATTGATGTGCAGGGAAAAGTTTGGCGTCCTTATGATTTGCTTCCTATCCACTCCTGCAACTTCTGATTAGTTCTTGTTTGCTGTCTCAAGATGCTTCACCCCACTCTGGAAGTTCTCAGGCCACAGGTGTTTTTAAACAGCAGAAAGAAATCCATGTGACATGCTTAACTTCAAAAATGGAGATACTACCTTCTCCTTTCATTTTCCTTTCTTCTCACAGCCATCTTCTCCTTCTTTTTGTTCTGCTCCTTTTCTCATATTAACCTTCTCACCCAAGCCTAGAAAAGCTTTTGATAAGTCATGTGTCAGTCACCACCACAATAGTTGACTTCTTGTATTTATGTCCTCAGCCTTTTATGTGCTTCTGTACTTGCAATGGTAAGCTCTTCAGGACAAAAAACTTTGTTGTCTTTTGTGTTTATACAGTGTCTGAGACAATGGGGCCTGTTCATTATTGGGACTTCCGGGTTCTAATAGAATGTAAACAGTTGCAGTGCTTCTAACAGAATACAGATGTTAGAGGTTTTTGTTTCTCTGGCACATAATGACGTGGATTGGAGTCCTTTGGCAGATCATCACCTGAAGTAAGTTTTGATAGCTCTGTTGAAGTCAATGGAGCTCTGACAGTTTGATTTCAGTGGAGCTGTGACAGTTTACATCAGCTGAGGATCTGTCCCCGGCATAAAAAAAAAGAAATTGCCACAAGAATATGTTTGTTCAATTCAGTCATACAGTAATAGAGAAGGTGTGACCGTTACTATGACAATTTTACAGCAAAAAGCAAAATCACTTTTCTAGAAAGATGTTAAGATAAATTGAAGACCAAGACTTGAGGAAACTTTCAGAGTGTAATATTCATTACTTAAATTCAAATGTATGAATAAATCTTATTTCAAAAATCCTAATAGTGAGAAAATGCAGGTGATCTAGTACCATAAAGACTAGCAAATCCTAGCAACACAGACCATTTTACTTATCAATCTGTCACTTTATTACTTTTTTCTTTTCTTTTTTTTCTGATTTCTGTCACACTCACGATAATTTTTTCCTGCAGAGCTCTGATAACACCCCAGCTCAACTAGCACCTAACCAGCGAGTTGTAGAAGTGGAGATTCCTGATGTAGGGACTTTTGTGATTGAGTCAGAGGAGGGTGGTTATGACGATGAGGTACCTTTGATTGCAGTCTTGTGCGCAGTTCCTACATTGGTGTTTTCTTTTGCTGGCTGGTGTGAGAATTTTTTGGCATGTTTGCACATTGTGATGCTTAACAGATATCTGCATAGCTAAAAGTTTAGCAATTTATGGTGATAACGATCTCTTGCAATTTGCAACAAAAATATGAAAAGATGGAAACAGTGGACACATTTTCTGTGTGGTGTGAAATGATTATAGAAAGGCACACATTTGTGCCTTTTAGCTATTTAGCTATTGAAAATTGAGAATTATTTTAGGCTAAGCTTAGTCCATTCAAGATATTTGTGAACAACTATGTTACTTTAAAAAAACCCGTAAAAATAATAAATGACATTCTGAATTTCCTTGCTTTTGTAAGTTGAGTAAAGTTAAGGTTCAAACTACATATCTTATCTACCAAGCTTAGGGTATGTCTACACTGCACGGCTATTTTGGGGTACTGGAAATAACTACCCCACATCTACACAAGCAGCCTACTGTGTTTCCTGGCTCGACTTTTCCATTTTGGGGGTTTTTATGCCTGGGTACCAACTTCCTTACTACTTATCCTCCCTATATATATATATATATATATATAATATAAAAAATTCCCTGTGGGACGATAGTGTGATGTCATCACGTCATCTGCGTCTTCATGCTGCCGCTGCTGCCCACCTTCATCCTCAGCCATGTGGTCTCCTCCCCTCTCTGGTGCTGCAGGGAGGCAGGAACTGCACAACCTCTCCCCTTCCCAGTGCTCTGGGGAGGCGGGAGCTGCGTGGCTTCCTCCTTCCCCCTGTTCCCACGTGCACGCCCCGTCCCCTCGCTAGTGAATGGGATAGGGATGGGGGTGCAGGATCTGGGCAGGAGGTAGGGTGCAGGAGTGGGCTGTAGGTAGGATGTCTGGCCTGGGGGAGGGTGCAGGAGCAAGGGAGGGTGCAGGAGCTGGCTGATGGCAGGGTGTGGGGCCAAGGGGGACGGTGCAGGAGCAGGCTGGTGATAGGGCATAGTGGCCGGGGGGGGGGAGAGGGGTTGGCAGGCGTACTGTAGCGAGCAGGCGGTACAGCCCCCTAGTTTCTTGTTAAAGAAGAAAAGTATAATGAGAAAAGGGATACATTGGGAATGTTGTTTAATATTTCTGATTTGTTTCATAATTGCATTCCTATGGCATCATTATTAGAAAAGTAAATTAAAGGAAAAGGTAATCCTTATAGGTTAACTTAAATTTCACCCCTGGAGAGTAGACCAAGAAGGCATAGAACCTCAAAGCCACCCATCTGAGAAACAGTTGCCTTCCTGCTTTCCCCTTGCTCCAGAAGGATAGTAGTTTTTTTGTTGACTTAGAGCAGCAGCAAATTACAATGTCCCCATCTTAGTTTAGATTTTCTGGTTGAGGTGTTGGAGTTAAGAGCTAAGTCTCCACCCCATTTTCCACTGCTTCTTGCTTGTCTGCTCAGAGTGGGGACGTAGGTGGGACACGGTGCAGGCTTACTCAAGGCACCTAGACTTATGTTCTGAACAAGTGATGAAGCTATTGCAGCAGTGAGTAAGTCAAGCCATATTGTATCCCTCAATTGTGGGGAGAAAAATTTGGCAGAATGGGATGGAGAACAAACCTTAAATTAGTACTGCTGTGTTTATGAGAAGTTAGACCCACTGTGATCTGAATGCAACAGTTACATATCTGTGACCTTATGTTCTCCATAATGCAGCTCTAAAGAAAGTTCTTACGATATCCTGACAAGCTCCAGGGGAATTATTTTTTTTAAGGTTCACCTTTAAGGACATTCACAACTCAGCCCCTGCTACCTAAAGAGCCTTTGTCTTATAGCAATGCCATCCCACATCCCCTTCGTCCCAGAGGTGCTAATCTTGTGTCCTTTGTCTGCTTCTTCCAGAAATGTATCTGTGCTTTTTTTACACGCTGCGTTTATCTATTGAATAACCTCTTTGAACTATTCCCAGATCTCTCTGCCTTCTCTTCATAAAGACTCACTTCTGTTGTGATGCCTGCAAAGAATTAGTTAGCCAACATGCCTAGAGTGACTGAGGAGTATTTGGAGATAGAGCTGCTGCTGTTTGTTTGTAAATAAGTAGGAAAAAGAGCTTTCAAGTAACTTGGAAGCATTGATTTGAGCATATTACTAACCTATGTAATTGCATATTTTACTGGTTTTACCTTTACCTTTCCTTCCTATTTCCCTCCTGCTGGCTTAAATGTGTTGCTTTTTAATTCAAACTAAGTTGTGAACTCTTCAGGGCAAGAGCCATGTTTTCTTGTGTGTTCGTGCAGCACCTAGCACAATGAGACCTCAATCCTGATTTTAATATATGTAATAATGCAAATATTAAATTAAGAAGTATCTGGAAAAAAGGCAAAATGATAAAAAAAAATTGTATTACTGAGCATTTTAACTTTGAAAGGATTTATTTTTTGAAATAATAGCAACTTTGATTTTGTCCTTTGCTAATAAGACAAACTCTCTTATGTTAGTACTAATTCATTTTGAAGTATTTGCAGAATAACCGTATTGAACAATCTCTTTTTTTTCTTTGACGTTTTTCCCATATAATTATTGTGTTCAGTGCATTTGGAATAATTGTACTTACTTCATTCTAACAGGTGTTTACAATTGTTGCTTTGGTACTAGTAGAGAAAAATATTAGTCATTTGCAAAACACAAACTCTAACACTGAACGGAAGCATTTGCCATTCTAATGTATGCATGCAGTAGGTTGTTCTTTATGTTGCATGAGTCTAAAGGCATATTGACTTAATTGAGTAAAATATTAATCATTCAAAACTTTTACCTTAAATCCCTTGTGGCAGGTCATGCTGACCCCGAACATGCAAGGTATTATCATGGCTATAGGTAAATCCAGGAATGTTTATGACAGGTGTGGGCCAGAAGCAGGGTTCTTTAAGGTACAACTAACATTTCAATCTTTACTTATCCTCTAATTTTTATTATTGGAATATTTTTCCTATTAATGCATATTATGATTATTCTGGCATTTCTGTTTTATTTTTCTTGGTTTCAGTCCTTAGTCATACTTTTGTCCTGACAGAAACTTTTAGAATTCTTACTACATGTGTGTTTTTTCCTTTTCTTTTTTTTCTTTGGGCAGGGAAGGGGTGCATGTTAACAGTAAAACTTTGTGATACCACTAGTCAAAAGTTTCCTACATTTTCAAAGACAGTCATATTAAGACCAGCTATGTGATCTTGAATAATGTTGGTATCTGTTCACTTTTTCATAATTAAGGGTTTGTTTATATTTACAACATGGCAGCAGTGTCACTGTAGTGCTTCAGTGAAGACACTGCTGACACTGACGAGAGACCTTCTCCTGTTGACCTAGGTATTCCACCTTCCCAAGAGGCATTAACTATGACCTGTGTCCATGGGAAAAGCCCTCCTGTCAATGTATGCTCTCTGCACTGGGGTTTAGGTCGGTATAACTACGTCTTGGGGGGTGGATAATCTACACCCCTAAGTGATGTAGTTATAACAACATAAATTCCTAGTGTAGGCTAAATGCAAACTTCTGCCAGCATGTCTCTTAAAAATTCCAGGGTTTTCACACAGGAACATTGCTGTTAAGTTGCATACATTGCTCATCAGAGGTCTTTAGAGAAGTGTTCTGACTCTTGTCCTCAAAACAAACAAACAAACAAAAAACAACAAGAAGTTGAATGGTTTGGATTAACTGTTAGTGTCAGCTTTATCCCTTTTGTATATTGTACTTCATTGGGAGATATTGTTTGCGTGCCAAAGCTTTAACTTTTCAAAGTAACATCAAATTTAGAAAACATGCCCAGATTTTAAAATTTTTCTTTAATATGTAAATTTTCTGCATTGTTAGTACATAAGCTTTTAAATCTTCAGTGGAACAGCTATTATGATATAGTGCAAAATCTTCCATACTTTTTTTTTTTTTTTTTTTTTTTTAAGTGAGAATGTGTGTTTTCAGTATTTTAAAAGAAAAAAAATGGAAGTTGAAACATTTTTACTTTGGGGAGTATATATTTCTTAACATATGTTTTAAATATGCATAATTTTTGGTGAAGCAGGTAGGGTCTTCAGTACTCTTACCATATATATCAAATTGGTTAGATTAGAAAGTCTGATGGGAGTTGGCTTATTCCTTATTGATAGAGCTGGTCAGGAAGTTTTCAACTAGACACTTTTCATTGGAAAATATAGACTCATCAAAATTTTTTGGGGGGGGAAAAGGTCAGTTTCAATGCATTTCTTATATTTTGAAAAAAATTTGAAGAATTCATATGAAAAGTTCCACCTTTTTGTTTGAAATGACTTAGTTTTGAAGTTCAAATTAATGTGTAGTAGAATATATACATGAAAAAGCTCATAATGGAAAGAAAACATTTTGATCTGATTTGAAGTTTTGTTTAGTTAACTAAAACTTTAGAGATTATAAATTTTTGTTCTAGTTCAAGATGGAGAAACTATTCTAAATCTAAGATTCCCCTGGAATTTCAGCTTTACTCTACTCACTTTCTGGGGTTGGTAGTGGTGTACTTTGCATATAAAAACCATACGTAGAATATTTTCAGTCAGTTCTTTTGGTTAAATGCACAAATAAATAGTAAAGTGGTTGACTCAGTACTGAATTTCCTAACTTTAAGAACATTTAAGTGTAACTTCCTGTTACTTCAGTGTGATTTTTTTTTTTCTGTCTCTTGGCTACTCGGTACCTTAATAGAATGATATGACTTTTTTTTTTTTTTTTTTTTGGCATGACATTTTGGAAATAAGAGTACTTCGAAAGATAATTTCTGTTTTTCATGTGTTTTCTTTAGTTTGTTTTTAGGATATGTTTGCTTTACTGTTGTTCTTTTTGAAACATACTTGAAATGAATCAGCGATTCTTCACTAAATCCTGAAGTCTTTATAGGGTAGCTGTCTTAGAGTCCAGAATTTAGCATCTTCACGGTTTTTGTATATCGTTTCCTATGAAAAATTGTTTCTCTGGTTTATGGGTTGTATGATAATGCCATTTTCTGCATATTATAGAAAGAAAAACCTATTCTGCTCAGCACATAAGAATCTTAAAACTCAGATTAAATACTGGTTACTGTAGTAGGTCAAATGAAAAATGTGTGGAAACAGGTGGTTTTTTTTCTGTTGGTAGACAATCTGTAAAGTGATATGAATCAAGTGATGTTGTCTTAGGCCTTGTTCACACTAGATAGGGTTTTCCATTGTAGGTATACTAGTATAGTTTATACCAGCAAAGGCTCCTACTAGAAATGCTCTTCTGCTGGCATCATTACTTTGTGTTAATTATATTCTTTCAGTTTTACGATTATGCAAAGCTTGTCAGTAGCATTTTGGTATGTTAAAGGAAAAGAATAAAAATGAACACATGCACATACATCTTCCATTACATTAGGCTATTTTAAAGTCCTATTCTTCAAAACAAGATGATGCTTTCCTCCTGTCTTCGCATGTCTCTGAACATGTAGCATTTCACCTATGTGCATTGAGTGCCTTGGAAAGAATCCAGAGGAAATGCTTGATTATCTAAGTCGAAAGAGGAACCATGTGCAATATCCAGTTTATTCAGTGCAACATAGACTATTTTGTTTCTTAAATGTTAGTAACAATTTTGGAAACTGGTAAAAATGTAGGAGACATTTCTATATGTGAATGAAATGGTGGTAAGTCTTGCTGAGATGAGCAGCCTTGCCAGGTGTTGGGAAGAAAGGAATTTGGAATATTGAACTGGATATTTATTTCTGAGTGCTTTGAAACTGAATGTTGTTTGTTGTATTCAAGATTTGCTATAGTATTAAATATACTCTATCTTGCGTGGAGATACTGTATACATTCACTTAGTTCAAGTTGACATTAGTTTACCATGGTATCTGATCATTGTTATACCTTTTAGGAAAAAAAATCTTAGTGCACCATTTCTCTCAGCTATTTGTCTTCTTTTTTCCCACACAGTGGTCCTAATCAATAATTAAATAGTCAAAGAATACAATACACATTTTCATGTAAATTAGAATTTCTCTTTAAAAAAGTGCCTGCAAAGATGGGAAAGCATTTCTTGTGTCACTAATATAAAGGGAAAAAGTGTAAAATGCTGATGCTGTTAAGGACTTGCAAAGAAGCAGTAGAAATCAGATAATTAGGTTCTCCATGTAAGCCATTTTATTATGCTTAAATATATTTTTAAAAAGCTTTCCACATTCATTTAACTTTCTCTTATAAGAAGTTGTGGTTTGTTTGTTTTGGGGGAGGGGGGGGGCGTTGTGTGGTTTTTTTGCATTTTAACCCAGGCAAGAATTATTTTTCAACATGTACAGTTTCAGAGTAAATCACTGGCTAAAATGACTGCAGTAGTTTTGTACAGTTATAGAGCCATATAGTAGATAGCTTTACCTTGGGTAAAAAGATGGGAGAGCTAGAGAAGTTATTGGCTAGCAGAAAGCTAGACCAGCAATAGGAGGATGTTAACTTCAGAAAAATAAAAAGACTTCACTTGAAAAGGTTAGTTGAAAAAATAATTTATATTTTTGTTGAATCATGTAGGCAATAAAATTGGAGTATGCACGGCTACTAAAATTGGCTCAGGATGATCCACCACCAGAATGTGATTACCGTTTGCATCATGCAGTTGTCTACTTCATGCAAAATGAGGCACCAAAGAAAATAATTGAGAGAACATTATTGGAACAGTTTGCAGATCACAATCTGAGCTTTGATGAAAGGTAATGGGAAAATGAAAGATGCTAATCTTATTCATTTTTTTGTTCAGCTGTTGAAGGATAAAACATTTAACTCTGTTTTATGTATTGTATGTATAATATGGGTATTAGGTACCTACTTTGAACAACGTATTTGTCTAGTCACCACTTCAGTGTGGTTTCTCTTTCCACAAGGTTGCAATTTTCAACATAAAATACTTCTAAAAATTATTGTGAAACTCCTTGCTGCCAGGTATCAGTATATCCAAGAATTTAGTATCATTTAGGTTAGAATTAAATATTTATATGGATAATGGGAACACTCCTGGGTTAAATTAGAGAGAAATCCTTATGTTTGATGTCATAAAATATCAATGGGTGGTTAGAAATGTTCACTATGGATGTAGTAGTATTCCACAGTTTATCATTATATGTTCTTGTTCTTTTCTGTGAAACAATTTGTAACAATCAGGCTAGATTGGCAACTTGTCTAATTCACTACGGCATTTTCTGTGCTATACCCTAACTATTTCCACTTGTTCACCTGTATAAAAACAAACTGAAAGATTATACAAGTGCATCCTGACCCCTCCTCACAATATCAGCTCTTGAAGATTCAGATTATAATTCTCCAAAATTACAAAAAAATGATTAAAAGTTCTGGTAGATTTGACACCTGATTTTTTTTTTTTTTTTTTTTTTTTTAACTTTTAAAGCCTATTGTAGCATTTTGGCAAAAGAAGAAAGTTAAGATATAGTGATTGATTTTTACATATTTGTAAAGTAATTATGAGAGAGTCCTGTAACTCTCCTATTTACATGGCAGGGAAGTCGAATAGTATACAGGAAATCACACTTCCTGTTTGTACTTTAGTCACAGTTGTAGTGCTCTAATGATGTTTTCTTGGAGTATTTTGGGCTATTATCTTTGCAGTGTAAACATGTCTCTGAGTTTTCCGTTACCACCAACTAATTTTTTTGCCACTCTTTCTTTCTTTCTTTCTTTTTAAGATGCCGTAACATAATGAAAGTGGCTCAAGCCAAACTTGAAATGATAAAGCCTGATGAAGTAAACATGGAGGAGTATGAGGCCAGTATTCTTTTTCTCTAATAAATTATAACATATAATAATTATCTACTAGAATAATTCAGAAGGAATCTTTTGTTCATTTATGGTGCACAGTTTATCTTGTTAACTGAATTTCCCGTGTTCTTACAATAAGATGTGTAGATAAGTGTTGAACAACCATTTATCTTTGGGAAGGTCACATTTGAGTAGTGCCATAATTAAGAGATAGTTTATTTGTCTTTCCCTACTACCTAATGACAGTTGATATAATTTGGTGCCCAATTATTTATCACTGAGTGAGCTGATTGTCTCTAAGAAAAGCAACCCTCTCTTCAAAATAGGGTTGGTGGGTTTAGATCAGTAGAACCTGATTATCTCCAGCTGATATGCTGTCATTCCCCACATATTGGCAAAAATCAGGTTCATGTACATCCTTTCTCACATTGAGACCACTTACAGATTAACCCTCCCCCCCCAAAAAAAAATTAGAAACCTTGAAATATTTGGAGTATGTAACCCTTATTTTAAAATGTTCACAAATACTACTCAAGGTTGAAATGTTGACAAGTCAGTTCAGAGAAAACTTGTCAAATCCCAGCTAAATATCAAGTCTTTTTATCAAAGCCTTTAGTCACATGTTTGAAGATATGTATGTGCTTTAAATGAATTCAGAGCTAAATCTGTCTTACGCTGTTCATTTCCCACACTGGTCCTATCACGTCAACCTCATATTTTTGCTGATGGGGCCAGAGGAAAAAGTGATCTTGCCCATACCAAACTAAGGGAAGGCAGAGATGCCCTACACCCCTTTTATCAACCCAAAAGGCCTGAACTTGGCTCAGTGGCCTTACTATATGCTCTCACTTCCCAGTGATTCTCTGCCATACTTCTTTTTCTGTTCTAGGTTCAAGTTCTTTCCCATTCCTACATAACTTTACATAGATGTATGCTAGGGATGTCAATGTGTAGATGACTACACAATTAACCGATAAGCCTGTTTGTCAGAGGCAGAATGGGGGAAGGGGAGCCGGAGTCAGTGCCTATGAGGAACTGCTTAAAAGCTGGCTCCCCAAGAGCACTGGATCTGCCTCCCCACCCCTACACTGCTGCCTGTGATAGAGAGGCAGCAGCGCAGTGGGTGAGAGGGGCGGGCAGGTGGTGCAGATACCTGCAGGAAGCCAGCTCCACGAACCTGCCTGTCCTCCCTCCCTCCCCCCCCCCACACACACATACACTCACACACTGCCCAGTGGTCAGGGCTCACTGGACAGAGGTTTCTCTGTGGACAGAGGCTTCTCTATATCCTACGGAGCAGCCTCTTGTCCACGGGGAGCTTGGACCCCTCGGATGGAGCTGCTGTTGCCATGGGTTGCTGCCTTTGTATTAGAGATAGCAGCACGGGGTGGCAGACAGCTGGTCTGCGTGGGGAGCTGGTTTTTAAACTGGTTCCCTTGGTGGATCAGCTCCTGCCTGTCACCCTGTGCTGCTGCCTCTGATAGAGTAGCAGCAGTGTGGAGTGGCAGGGGCTCCCCGGGGATGGGGCCAGGAGTGCACTGGCTGCCAGCCCCACCTCCAGGATCTATTCAGTAGTTGTGTAACCACTAAGATCTCATGCAGTTACATGACTATTCAGTTACACAATATCTAGCATCCCTTGTGTATGATACAGATCTTGGCTCTGTGACTGTACGTGCATGTCTCCTCTCCTCCTTGTGCATGTGCAAAACACCGTTTTCTGCAAAAAACAGATAATCCCATTTTGATTGTTCTTCTCACTTAAAAGGAAATAAAAAGGTTTTATATGGTATTCCTATTAGAATGCTGTATTGGTTCCTTTTACATGGTAGTGAATTCTGTACATGTAATTCTATGGAATTTTTGTGTTATCACTTTGTTACACAGTTTACAAATTTTATTTTTCTCTGTATGACAAATGTTTTAATCAGTATAAGATATTTTCTTTTATTGTGCAAAATATTCTCAGAATTCTTTAATTTATCCTCCAAATTATTCATGAGCACTGATTATGTGTATGCAATGCTCTGTGAAGAGTGGAAAACGTAGCTCCCTTTTGTATCAGTGAACGTTCTAAATATATTTTCTTATGTGCAGAGATGGCATCAAGAATATAGAAATTACAGAGAAACAACCATGTATCTCATGGTAGGATTGGAACTTTTTCCAAAAAAGAGGTAAGAGGTAACATTGTAGAATTCAAGCTGTGGGGTTATTTTAAACATTAGACATTTAACAGTCTGTTTCTGAGGGGAAAATTAAACCAGATTAATGGAAAAATAATAAATGTAAAAGAAAAAATATTTAAGTATATTAAATACACCATTCTTTTTCAGAAAGACAGATATTACTTGGAATATATTAAAATGGGTAACTAGAAATATTTGACTATTTATTGCATAAATTAAAATGACACACTACAGAAGACCCAACCATAAGACCCACTCCATTTTTTGGGGTGTGGTGAAGTTTGGGATTTCCAAAATGCCCAATATGTGAATCTAAGCTCTGAAGACCAAAGTGGAGAGCAGTTTCCAAAGTTAAAGGTCTCTTGCTAAGAATGGCATGCCAGCAGTCCTCTCATTATATAAAGGGGGCTTGCGCACTTAAGTTTGTTTTCAGAACTTGGCAAAAGAAGGAATAAGGCATACAAATGACAACCTGCATTAAAGACTATTCTATCACATTGGTCCAGAATTGGACTTTGTGCAGGGTTTATGGAGATAAATAAGGCTGAAAGTAAAACAAGGTCAGTCCACAAAGAAGTCCTGCAAAGATGCAAAGAATACTGTGAGTGTGCACTTCACCATTCTAAGTGACTCCAAGCTCGGGTCTGGTCACAGTAGTAGATAATGCAGCTCCTGCACCCAAAATCTGTGTAGAGCACCTATTTTAGATGAGGTCTGCTTTGCCTTAAATAAACTGCAAAGCAGCATGATGCTGGATCTGATGGCACAACCCCAAAGGTCTTAGGTGCTCGATACAACCCCTAAGGGTAGTATTACACCAACTTTTTTTTCCAGGTTTGTACAGGGAAAGTACCAGCAGAGTAGAAGGAAGGGATAATCATCTCACTGTTCAGAAAAGGCGTGCATGCTGAGAGGAAACAAAGGCCAAAAAGCTTGATTTCTGTTACCAGAAAAGTGTTTCTACATGTCCTACTCATGCAGCTGTAGCCTAACCTTGCAAAAAGCCATCACCCTGTGCACTCAGGCTTCACTGCTGGAGAATCTTCAATGGACATTGAACTTGCTCATCCTCTTTTTTTTATGTGGGATCCATCAAATATTCAGTTGTCCTTTGATAGCAGCATGTGGTTCTGTTACTAAAGCTTACCTGTAGAAAGCCCTCTGAGGCACTGATGTTTCCAGTATCCTCTTTAGGTGAATTAAAAATCTTCAGAATGACTCAGGGACATAACTGCAGTGGAGGTCCCCTAGGTCTAACACACTGGTTCTCAAACTTTTTGGCCCACAGCCCACCCTACTCAATACCGACCTTTCTGTGGACCACCAGCCAACCATCTATGATGACAAAATGGGTGCAGGAGCAGGCTGGAGTCAGGAGCACTACAGGAGGAAGAAAGGGAGAGTACAGAAGTAGGCTGGGGTGGGTGGGAGGGGAGTTAGAAGGGAGGGTGCAAGACCTGGATGCAGCTATGGGCTTTTGACAGGAGGTGTGTGTGAGGAGGATGGGGGGCACTTACCTGACTTCATGCCTCCCATCACTCCCAGGTACTTCTCCCATTGGCCATGATTCCAGCCAATGGGAGCAGCAGGGAAAGTCTCCAGATGAGTGATTTCCTGCACCGCCATTCGCACAGCCAGGAGGAGGGGGAGTGGCAGCATGCAGAGCTGTTTACTCCCCGCCTAGCTGGATCTGATCTGTGATGCTCCCGCTTCCCCTGTAGTGGGATGCCAGCACTCGAACTTCATGGGGGGAAGTGTGGGGCTGGAGTGTCAGCACAGGCTCCCCGTTGCAGGAGAGGTGCAAGCCCCATGTCTGAGGCCTACCTGCAAGACGGTTCATGGACTACAGTTTGAGAGCCATTGGTCTAACAGATTTTACACTAGATCCCAGTGAAACTGGGTTGTGTCTTGGCCCCAGCGCTGTACTGCCATGCAGTAGATTGGCTTCTTGAGCAAGTTTCCACAAAACCAGTGTAATTCTCACTTCTTTTGCTAACCTGGATTGTGTGAATGATGATGTCCTCTTCAGACATCTTGCATATGGCTTGAAAGACAGGAGAGCTTCCACTACTGAGCAGCTGCCCTTGAGCTAAGGATTTTTGGGGCAAAATCCACATGTCAGAAGTTCTGATGCAAGAGATCTGTGCTGCCGGAAGTAGTAATTTCATCTGTCTAAGCAATAATGTGTTGCACAGCCAGCCAGGCATGCTAAGGAGAGTCAGTTTAGCAGCCTGACCCGTGAAAGAGCTGCATAGAGTATGGAGCTAATAGAATAGGGGTGGCCAACCCATTAAACGAAGAGAGCCGAAAAGCGGAAAAAATGTGAAGAGCTGCAGCAGGAAAAAAAAGGACGCTGCCCCTTTAAAAACTGGATTAGGCTTTTTGGCCACACTGGGATCCCATTGGCCGCCACAATCTTGCGAATGCCATTTTGCCGCCATTTCTAGGGGCTCATGGGGCGGCTTCATGAGTCATACTTTCAGGGGTGAAGCGCCACCTGCGGCTTGCGAGCCACGGTTTGGCCACCCCTGTAAAAGTATGTACAAAAGTACAGATTTATACAGTAATTTTTTTTAGAACTGGCCTTGAGAGGACTGAAGTAATCATCAGTCACTGCCACCAGCACTTTTTGATCATGTAGCCCACTTCCCTGTCTATACTGATATTGTGTTGCACTGAAACATGTTTTATTGCGGAGTTCACCTTAAGCTATTTGCTTGCACAAAAATACAGTTGTTTTTTTTAAATAATCACTCATTTCAAAGCATCTTCAGAAAATACTTGCCTTCATTTTCTCTTTCTGTTGCTCTAATCAGACTATGCCAAATTTCCTAATGTGTTCCTTAATACTTTTTCGCAACCAGTGTCAAAGCTGTGAGGTCTGTTTTGTCTATCATAAAATTGTATTGTTAGGTTCTTTATTATTCATTCTTCAGCTGTAATGTACATGTGTCTGTCATTAATTTATTTTTGATTAAGGTGAAAATTGCAAGTAGCGGTACTACAAATATTTGCTTTTGTGGTGGCCATGCCAGTTATGCATCTGTGAGCATTTCCATCAATCTAAATACAAGTGTTAATTTGGGGACACTATAATTGATGTACACTGAAAATAAGTTCTCTAGAAATTCAGATTTGTGAAATGAAATTTTCCAATATACAGCTACACAAATTGCTGTATATTGGAAAATCAGACCCAACATGTGTCAAATGTCTAGAAGAAAACTTTCCCTGTGTATGTAAGGCCTAATTCACAGCCACTTGAAGTCAGTGGAAAAACTTCCCATTGATTTCAGCTTTGGATCTGGTTTATGGTTGCAAAAGAACATTTTACTGGTGTGCACTGAGGAGAAAATGTACTAGCCAATACAAAGGGAAATAATTTCAAGTTAGAGTGGTCGAATGCTTTTTTTTACTGTATTGACTTACCTGTAGAAGGGCATTATAAATCTCATGTGCATATGTACTTTTTTTGTGTGTGTTTTAGTTATATGGAAGCCTTGCTTTACCTTATCTATGCTTATCAGAATAACAAAGAACTCTTGTCCAGAGGCCTGTATAGAGGGCATGATGAAGAGCTGATATCGCATTACAGAAGAGAATGTTTGCTTGTAAGTGGAATATGACTCTAATATTGTAGTTATTGCATGTTTGAAATAATAGACAACCATAGGTAGTTTTTATGCAAATTTACAATTGCAAACTTATTTTGTGCAATAATGTAACAAGTTTAAGGGCTATTCCACACCCTCTTGTAAGAACAGGGCTAGCATTGGAGAAGAAAGCAATGTAAAAATAAGAATTTAAAAGAAAAATTATAATTTCTGTTGTTGCTCCCAGAGTCTGCACCTGCCTGTTTTACTGCGGCATTATAATAAATCTGCCCACTGCTTCACATAGGCTACATCTGTAACAGAAAGTTCACTTAAACTAGACAACTTCAGCTATGTGAATAACAGCTGAAGTTGGAAGTATCTTAAGTCAAGTTACTATACATTCAGTTCTGTACCACAGGGGATGAACAAGAGAAACTCTCCCATTGATTTCCTTTACTCTTCGGCTATGTTTACACTACATGCTTCTTGCACAAGAAACCTTTTGTGCAAGAGTTTTTGTGCAAAAACTTCTTGCGCAAGAGCATGTCCACACCTCAAAGCACATGGCAAAAGCGTGTCCACACTGCATGGACGCTCTTTTGCGCAAGAGCGCGTCCACACTGCATGGATGCTCTTGCGCAGGAAAGCACCTGTGCTTTTCCCCATAGGGGTTTCTTGCGCAAGAAACCTCTCTGGAGTGTCCATACTTGCCTTTTTTGCGCAAGATCTCTTACTCAAAAGGGAGTTATGCTTCGTAAAAGGAGGTTTATCTACAGCAGAAAAAGCCCTCTGTTCTGCTGTTTTACTCTTGATTTCCTTGTGCAAAAGTGCATTTGAGATGTGGACGCTCCACGGGTTTTTGCGCAAAAACCTTGAAGTGTAGACGTAGCCTTCTTGTCTGGGATAGAGTAACAGGGTTGACAGGAGAGCAATATGCAGACCATTTGGTGGGTCTTAACTAGTCCTGCTAAATCAACCACCAGTGGATTGAACTCAGTGTTGATCCAGGCTTGTAGTGTAGATGTAGGAACATTGGGCAAAGAATAGTTGCAGACCCTAGTGTTGGACAGCAAATTGCCACAGTGGTACTGGTTAACAGGAGGACTAATACTAGAAAGGGCAGCAGTAGAAATGGAATCTTTTCTCTCCCTCTCCCACCACTAACTTGATTTTAATCAGCCATAGAAAGAACTGACAAGAGTGGCCTCTGGCATAGTTACGCAATTATGAGTTGTCAAGCACCCATTGAAGTATTTGTTAGAGAACAATAATTTAAGACCAGTTTGGCAAAGAGTTTGCAAGGATTGTGTGACTTAAAACTTGTGATATGGTCACTGCTGATTTTCAGATTGTTTTTTGTTTGAGGCATAAATCTTTTTTTAAAAAGCCGATTCTTGGAGAAATGTGGAATGGTGAATACTTACAGGTTTTCCTTTTTTATGGCATTGCATGAAGAAACTAAATGAACATGCTGCAGCACTCTTCGAGTCTGGAGATGATCAAGAAGTAAATAATGGGCTGATCATTATGAATGAGCTTATAGTTCCATGTTTGCCATTGCTACTGGTTGATGAAATGGAAGAAAAGGATATTGCTGCTGTGGAAGATATGAGAAACCGGTGGTGTTCGTATCTTGGACAAGAAATGGAACGTAAGTATTACTTACATTAAAAGACAGACACAGACACACTCACACGAAGCTGTAGACCTAATGATTCTGATCTTCAAGTCAGATCTAGCTTATATCTTCTCTTCAAGTTAGATATAGCTCTTTATTTCTTTGAAATATGCTTTGAGATCCACAAATGGTAAGTGTTGTTTGGGTCATCGTATTGGGCACTAAAAGAGTCAAGTATTGTATCAAGTCAGTTTAAAAGGGGGGAAAGTTTCAAATTCACATAATTGCTTATTTCATCTTTGTTCTAGTGTATTCCTGATGAACTAGAGAATATTTTAATCTATTGCAGAGCACTGTCCTACAGTAAATGGATAAGTCATTTACTGATTCCTAGTTGAGGCCTAGAATACTAAGGAAAGATTTTTGTAACAAAGTGAAACTGGCAAAGAAGGGAAGCTGGTGCTATGGAGCAATTTTTTGCTTTATTGCTTCTATGAGCAGTAAGGGCTTACATTTATTTTTTATGTTTGCAGCTAACTTGCAAGAAAAGCTGACAGACTTCCTGCCAAAACTTCTAGATTGCTCTACGGAGATTAAAGGTTTCAATGACCCACCAAAGTTACCTTCCTATTCCACACACGAACTGTGTGAGCGATTTGCCCGAATCATGTTGTCACTCAGTCGAACTCCAGCAGATGGAAGATAAACTCTGCAAAGCTTCCTAAGCACATTATATAAACTTTTTTAGTTCTTAACCCTTGCCTACCTATCACAGGGTTTGCTTGTTGCTGCTATAGTTTTTAACTTTTTTATTTTAATAATTGCAAAAGACATAATGACTGTGCAGACTTTAGCCAGACTACAAACAATTGAAGCTGAGAATCGCATGGGGCTCGGTTTTTGTTTCAACCAGCATTGATGCAACATTACAAAACTGCTTTTTTGCCTCTTGTCTGTTACAGTATTACTTTGCTTTTATCTTAAGATCCTTTACTTTATCAGCAACTTTTTATTCAGTCTGGATCATTCTGTGACTGCAACTATTTTAAGTGTCCAGTGCTGTGTAAATACATGGTACTTGGTAGCTTGTAAATGAAATGGAAGAATAAAATTTTATTTATGGCTATTCCTGTGTTTGCAAGCAGATACATTGTATATTAGTGTATTATATAACTATTTTTTTAGACAAGATACAGATGCGATATGTTGATTGGTCATTGAGTTTATAGGCATGGTTCTTATGGCCAGTTTCTTTAGAGATGATCACTGATTACTGTATGTCAGCACATTGGAAATCTGTCAGAGTTTTGTTACACACCCTACTTTTTGTATATTCCTTACTGATCTGTATAATACTGCACCTGAACACATTTATTTTGAAGCCACATTGGGTTTAAAGTGAAGTTAAAGGTTTGCTTCTGAAACAAAAATTACTTGCACCTTTCTTCTATTCATAGAAGACCTTTTTTTAAAAAATACACTATTTTCCATAGGACTAGAAGCTATATTATATACAGCAGGCTCTCAGATTTATTTTAAGATTTAATTGATTGAGTAGAGTAAATTAAATGAGGGCTTTGTAATTATGAAATATGTAAGACTCTAGAATCCATCACAGATTACGTATTTTTTGTTTTATAAAATTTGTGTTTAAATTATGTAAATTGCACACTACTCTAGCTCAGAAATGTAAGCTTCCACTAACTCTTGCTGTGAAATTGGTTGCTAGTACTGTTACAGTAAAAGATTTCAGAAATAATATATCTGGCCTAATTTACTTTTTCCCAGAAGTAAATGAACTCTGTAGAGTTTATTTTGTAGAACTGAAAGACTCTGATTTTAATGAAGAAACTTGATTGTTTTATGAAAAGGAGTTAATACGTCCTCAGGTAATCCTGTTACCTGAAAATATTTTGATTCCGTATCTTTATAGACAACATTTTGTGCTAGAACAGTAAAAGACGTAAATATTTATGTGTATGTGTTTATTGGAGCGACACTCAAGTGCTGTTTGGTTCTATCATGTCTTTTTCTTTTACTAGTTATACAATAGTGAAAAACAGAGGGAAGAGATGGTGAAGCACAAAAGTTGCCCATCTGGCAGTACAATGGGTATGCCTTTGGACCTCACAAAAATAAGTGTTTTAGTTTATCCTTCAGACTTCGTATTGCTTTTTCGGATGGGCACTTTATTGTGTATTGGATGAAGTGTGTAAAGAGTTGGCACATAGGTTCAAAATCTATTAAAAGATTTTTCTGTGCTGTCTTCAAAAATATATCCAAATATTAACCATTTTCAAAAATATGCAAAATGGTATACAACAAAAGTATGCAGAAGCCAAGTAGAAATTCTTTTCCCAAGGAAAAAAAACAAAGATAAAAGTCTGAATTTATGCATGATGTCTTACGCACCAACTAAGGACCGTATTGAAGAGCTACAGGAAAGCACACTGTAAGCCTGTGAAAATATTTCATGCTGATAGGTTATCTGTCTGTAGCAGATTCCATCTGAAGGTGTGATTCAGTTGTATGCTTACTTACAGTAGCTACTCTTATACCTACAGCTTTTGACAGATTTAAGCAAAGCTAGTAAGCTTACTTTGTCAGTAACATAGATAAAAGTGAATCTGGGATTAAATAGTTCCATTATCAAGACAGTGAGCTGCCTTTATAGTATATAAACAAGGCTGGAATGTGATCAAAACTGTTTTTATTCCCTCCCCATTTTTCATCCGCTTTGGAGAAGAGCTCTTTTTGCTCAAGCTTCAGAGATCCATGGTTTCAGTTGAGGGCTGAGAAATCTCCCTATTCAGTGCTCCATCAAAAATAAAGAAGACAAGACCTTTTTAATTTAAAAAATATGGAATCGGTGGAAAATCCCTTATTTGGGAGAAGCAATGACTTTCAAGATGCTTTTATACATAAGAAAGAAGCAAGCAAAGGTAAAACACAATTTGTTTATCCTTGGGTGAATTATCGACAGTGTTCCCCCACTCATTTTGTTATCTTTTCACTGAAATATTTTATGCCTTTCCATGTATCATAGTCTAATTCTGTGTGCTTTCAGTTTCCCTTCCAAGTCGTGTTGCCAAAAACTACCTTTCGGTAACAAAACAGTGAGAGGGTTCACACTGCAATGCAACTTTTGTCGGGGTGAACACCCAATTTCAGCGACACAATCTTCTACCCCTGCAAGAGACTTTTTTCTTTTCCTTTCCCTTTATTGTCCAAAAAGAGCCAATGTAGACTTTGCTGTTTGTTTTGTTGACAGAACTGGCTTCTGCCTGTATCCCACAATGCCTCCTACCCTGATGGCTCTGCTCTGTGTTTTAATCTCTGCTGCCCTTCAGGCACATGCCTTTCCCCTTTTAAAGCTCCAGGAAGTATCTGACAGCTGACTGAACTGCTCCCTTTGGGAAATGAACAAAGAACAAATCATTGGACTGCTCCTTTTCTGCCCTGCACTAGGAACACAGCAGCAGGCAGACAGCTACTGCAGGGTTAAAGGGGAAAGCTTTGCTCAGCACAGAGAGCTCTCAGAGCTACTCATGAGAACACTCCAAGCAGCTGAGGATGGTGTGGAAGAAATCGGAGGGAATCCCAGGATGTGGAGGGATTAGCTCTGCTTTCCCACAACACTGCACTATGGGATACATACTCACAGTGTATTGCTCACACTGTTGATGATGTCCCCAAGGAGGACATGATCTGTCAACAGAGGGAGCAAGTGTGAACACCCTCTGGTGATATGTGTTTTGTCGACTTTTGGGTGTTGACACAGATTTTTGTCAACAGAATTTGGTAATATAGACACAGATTAAGAAAAGTTCTGAAATACATTTGTTACTGAAGAAAAATTCAATTGTGTGTTTACTTCAAGTTGATAAAGCATTTTGGAATCTTGATCCAGAAGTTCAAAAGCATTTTCTCATCCTTATGTGAATTTAAAACTTTACAAATTACAGATGTGGGTGTGGAAAATGTGCCAAAGCTGTAAGGTCAAGGAAACTGATGTTGGGATATAAAAACATTCAGCAGTCTAATACTAGTTTCATGAGACATACAGGAAAAAGTGTGGCATTCTCACTTCACCACATGAATCATTGAACTGTCACCAAATCTCTATTTATAACCATATATGTATAGAAATGGGTAAAGGAAGTGAACCTAAGCTCTTTAGCAGAATGCCTGTAGCTATTATGAAATGCAAACCTTCTTTTGCTGTCGTATCAAACTAAGGACTCTGTAAATTCTATCCAAAATAGAGTAAATGAAGTGTTTGTCATTTTACTGTTTCTGGTACTAATTTTTGTAGGCAGTAGCCTAAGCAGTCATGTTGCCACCATCATCTTGAAATCAACTTCAAAACACCATTTTAGTCAGTGCTATTGCCACAGTAGCGCTGCTAGTACCAATGCCTTGGATAAAAGAAGAAAATGAATGTGAGTAAGTGGAAAGGATGCATCTGGAATGAATACTTGCGCCTGGCAGAAATATTCATCTTGAAATCGTATCAAATGTCAAGTAAGGAAGATAAGAATCTTCCTACTGTATCACCTTTGCATTCATGGTACCTATATACTTTTTTGACTGCAGTACTTCACTGACAATGTAAGCAGGTTTGTTCTAGAGCACATCAACCTATCCGCTCCCTCTCTCAAAAAGATTTTTGTTCTGCTACTTGTGATAATAAAAAAATTGCTCATACCTGTATTATACTTAAAAATATTTACTCTTTCCATTTATTGCTTGTAGCTTAGCTTGCGAATATGCATTTAAAATGTTGCTTTTGTGAAGTCCAAGTGTAGTTTGAAACTGAACTTACATCACTGTTTTCAAGCTTTATTTTTCTTGTTTTGCTAGGTGAGTTTGTAATGGATGTGTTCTACCTCTTTGTACAAAATCTGCCTTCAGCTTTTGAGGGGGAAGCAGATAAGACTGCTCATTACCTTTTGGTACAAATTCAGAAGGGGCATATAAGTTAGACTCCTTAACACTTCAGTAATTTGGTGTTGGTTTAATATGTACAGTGGGATCCAGAGGAAGGTGTAAATTACACCTGCTTAAACCATTGTGTTATTTGCTGCTACTCCTCTCTTCTGGCTCCTCATTGTATGTACTACATCAACATAGACTCCCATTAACCATGTAGATCAAATTCAGAGATAATATGAAATGTCAAATGTAATGTTAGCAGAATGCCAGTAGAAAGAGTACAGTATGCCAGTTTATACTCCCTCTAAGTCTTAACACTAAATTTGTCCCTTGAATTTCAACTAAATCATAACTTGTATCACCATCAATTTCCTGTAAGTGGCTTGGAACACGGCTAACAGCCTGGCTTTTGAAACTTCAACCCAGGCCAAAATTGCAGCATTGGAGGGAAAGGTAGCAGCTTCCAACCAGCTAGCTGAGGGCAGATCTATACTAGGGCTCAATGCCAATCTAAGGTACACAACTCCAGCTGTGTGAAATACTGTAACTGGAGTCAGTGTCCTTAGGTCAAGTTGCCACAGGGTCTCCACTGTGGAGGGTCAATGGGAGGGGAACTCTCCTGTCAACTTCCCTTATGCTTTTCATTCTGATGGAGTACCAGAGTCAATGAGAGAGCAATTGGTGGTTGATTAGTGAGTCTTTGCTAGACCCATCAAATCTAACCGCAGGGGATTGATTGCTACAGCACTGATCTCCTGTAAGTATAGAACTGCCCTGATTCTGGGGTGAGCCATTTCTCATACCCTTCTCTTTGGGACTGCAGAGAGAAAATGGGAGTATCTATATTTTCAAGGTGTTTATGTATCCTGGCTCCATCTGCTGTGCCAGTTCAGAAAAGCATTTATGTATTGTGTCCTAAATAGTAACACAATATTTTCAAGAGCTGGTGATTCAACCAGTCACTGTTTCTTAGCACTGGTGTTTGATCACATAGAGGTTTTTCCCTGTTTTACATAAAAAAGTCTCATCACCCCCTTATTAGAGATTGTGTCTCCAATGTAATTTAAACATAAGTTTATCTATGTGCTCCAGTCTTTAAGGAATCCAGAAAGCGTATCGACAGCCCAGCCCTGTTATTTAACCCACAACAACTTCGTTCTGTTGGTCGGAGTTCTCTTCTCTTTCGTCCCTCCCACTTCCCCTTAGAGAGGATCACTAGTTTGTTTTTGGTTTTTTTCTCTCTGCTCTGATTAAGTATTACTTGGCTGCAAAAGTCTACCTAGAAAGGAAAGGGATGGATTGATGTTTAGTATATGCTAGCCTTGACTAAAGTCCGGGGAATAATGAAGATGATCATTATTTGCCAAACAGAATTAACAGTGTGTAATTTCTCACTTACAGCATTGTTTCCTGAAGTTTCATTTCCCCACAAAAGTAGTTATCGCCGTTCAAACCTGCCAAGCGTTAGACTAAACCAAAATGAGTGACTATTCAGGGCATATTGTGTCAATCTTTCTGATTATATTTCGTGTTTCCTTTAGTGCTTGGAGCAGGGGAATAGTTGTGTGTTGACGTATAAAGTATCTGTGACTGAATGAGAATTTCTCTGCAGTAATGTAAGGCTTTGTCTAAGCACTGCTGTGGTAGCACTTTAATGCAGCAGTGTGGCCATGGTACCACCTGTGTCTCTTCCCACACACACACCTTCACGTGTTGCGCCCTGTTCCTGAGCAGTGCAGTTAAATCAACCTAAGCACCATTGTAGAAACCTGCAGCCTCTTGGAGAGGTGGGGTACCTACACTGACTATGCTTCTCCCACTGGTGTAATCAGTGTGTCCACTGATGTGCTACAGCAATATAGCTGCTGCATTTTAAGTGTAGGTAAGACCTGGGACAACGGACTTGTGGCTGGATATAAATGACACTTTCTGAGAAGCAGCAGTTACTCGGGGGGTTGGGGAGAGACGATAAGGGAATCTTTTCTAAGATCCTAATTAAGGTGACATGGATCTATGTCTAGACTGTTTTCATAAGCTTTTTCGCTTGTACATTGTTCTTTGTTCTCACTGCTTCAGATTACATAAATCTTTGGTTAAGAAGGCTGGTTGGTCACTGTATTGGCCATGGCTTAGAAGGTCCCAAAGGAAGCAACAGCTGGTGCTGAACCCAGTCCGTCCTGCAGAGGTATGTACAGTTGATCATAGGGTGCTCTAATCCAGACACTAGGCTACAATAATGGGATAATTGTGGGATTCCACCTCAGGAGAGGTGAAGGCACAAGGCCCAACATGGAAAGAGGAGTCAGGGTACAGCTAGCCCTGCAGTGGTGGGAGTATCATGACTGGGACAAGAAAGGTAGGGTGAAGCAATATTTTTTTACTGGGTCATTTTTGTTGGAGGAAGGTACAAGCTTTCGAGTGTCACAAAAGGTCTTCAGGTCTGGGGAAGATAATCAGCGTGTCTAAGCTAAATATAAGTTGTCTTTACTCTGTTATATTTAGAACTGCAATCTACTGCTCATGAATCAATGAACAAGGATTGTCCCTTCTTCGAGTGATTGCTCATGTCCATTCCATGTGTGCTGCGTGCATGTATTGTAGAAAGATTTTCCCTTAGCAGTATCCGTTGGGCCAGCAAGAGCCCCCTGAAGTGGTGCTGCTATCGGTTAATATATACCCCTGCTGGCCCTCCACCCCCTCAGTTCCTTCTTACCACTCATGATGGTCATTGGAACGTGCTTTTGATCTTGCTCTGCAAGTGCCTCTTAGCAGTTTTACGTAGTGTGTTAATTCTTTGTTTAAGTTCCACTTGGCGGCTATTTCTGCTTTTCACCTGGGCTCTAGGGATAAGACCCTCTTTGTGAACAGGTTTTTGAAAGGCCTGAACAGGATTTTCCCGCATGTCCATCAGTCTGTCCCTCAGTGGAACCCCAATCCTGTCTAAGTTCATCGGACTTCCCTTTGAACTCCTGGGGCTCATCTAGACTACACAGAACAGTCGAACGAGGATATGCAAATTCCACGGGAATTTACATATCTTCTTTCGATCGCACTTTCAAAAGTGAAATCAGTTTAGACGCGGCTTTTTCAGCGAAACCTCCCTTTGTCAAAAAGCTGTATAAACCTCATTTTTTGAGGAAGAGCGGCTTTTCGATAAAGGGGGAGGTTCACTGAAGAAGCCGCGTCTAAACTACTTTCACTTTCGAAAGCGCGATCAGAAGAAGATATGCAAATTCCTCTTTCGACTGTTCCACATAGTCTAGATGAGCCCCTGGCCATGTGCTTGCTGATGCACCTTTTTGGAAGGTATCCTTTTTGGTGGCTATCATGTTGGCCAGGTACATGTCCGAACTGAGAGCCCTCACTTCGGACCCCCATATACAGTTTTCTTCAAAGACAAGGTCAGGTTATGACCCTACCCCATCTTCCTTCCTAAGGTGATGTCTAACTTCCATATGTCTCAGGACATTTTCCTCACAGTCTTTTACCCCATGCCTTATGCATCAGGTTAAGAACAGGCGTTACACACCTTAGATGTCAGGAGAGCGTTAGCTTTTTATTTAGAAAGAACAAAGCTTTTCTGTAAGTCCCCGCAGCTCTGTAGTGATTGCAGAACGGCTGAAGGGGCAGATAGTCTTTGCGCAAAGGATCTCATCCTGGATCACAACCTGTATTAGGGAGTGCTATAGGCTGGCCGGGGTACTAGTCCCTCCCCTCACGGCCCACTCTACTTGGGCGCAGGCCTCTTCTACAGTGTTTGTAGCTCAGGTCCCTGTCTTGGACATCCGTAGGGCCACTACGTGGTCTTCCATCCACACTTTTGCCAGTCACTAGTGCTGGCTAATCAGGCTAGGGAGGACGCAGCCCTGGGTAAGGCTGTCCTTAGGTCAGTGGAAAGAAACCATCTCCTAGAGTTTCTGCTTTTTGGAGTCACCTACATGGAATGGACATGAGCAATCACTCGAAGAAGAAAAGATGGTTACTTACCTTCGTAACTTGTTCTTCGAGATGTGTTGCTCATGTCCATTCCAAATCCCGCCCGCCTCCCCTTCTTTGGAGTAGTCCAGTAAGAAGGAATCGAGGGGGTGGAGAGCCAGCAGGTTTATATATTAGCCAATGTAGCAGCGCCACTCCCGGGGGCTCCCCTCCTGGCCCAATGGATACTTCTAAGGGAAAAACTTCCGACGACGCATGCATGCAGTGCATGTACGCCTGCATGAAATGGACATGAGCAACACATCTCGAAGAACAACAGTTATGAAGGTAAGTAACCATCTTTTCTCAATGGTTCTCAGGATCTTCGCTTTTTCTTTTAAAATTAAGTCTTTAGTTCTTTTGACAATGAAGAAAACCTCAACTGTGTAATCTGAATGTAACTGATGCAGCAACATTGAGACTGCAGAGAGCATGAAACAATAACTGTCTCATTCATCTCAGTGGGGTGATAACTCAGATGTCAATGATGAGGTGGTCCTACAGGGAAAAAATGCACAACACTTTGAGAAGATGAGCCTGGAAACTTTTATTCACGATACTGCTGGACATGAAAAATCATATACTCAGACACTGGTTTTACCTCTCCCTACAACAATTTGCAAACACCTCACAGCTTACTAACCCTTAGTCGGCCACTTGCTTTTAAGTGGTCTTCCTAACGTGTGATCCCTTTATGCTTAACAATTTGTCCCAACTTATATTGCCAATAGACAAGGATGTCTTGGAATAATTTAATACAAAACTACAGGGCCTCTGCTTTCTGTACTCTTCCCTTAGTTCTATTTCTCGATTAAAATCTTGTTCTTTCTTACCATACTGTAGTGGATTCAGCTAGACGTTGTCTGCAACCTACTAGAGGGACTGATATTATCAACAACGATTTTGTATTTTTTCCAGCTCATTGATAAAGACATTGAATAGCAATGGGTCAAGAAGAGCGCCATGAGGGTCTGCTCATCCACCATTCAAATCTTCTGGAACACTGAAGAGAGGCTGTTGCATGGAGGCTGCTGCTGCAGAGGTACAGCTCCTCGTATGGTCTGCAGCCTCTCTCTTCAAGCAACAGCAGAGAGCTTCATTCAGTCAGGTGTTGTAAGGGAGTGCTTTGGATAGAAGAACAGCATAAATTGAGGGTATAGTAATCGTTTCTTAAAGATAGCTCAAATTGTTCTAAATGTACAAATAGCCAGCACAAAAGAGTTTCCTTCTGAAATAATGAGATGGCATGCACAAAAACCCAAAATGAAAACAAAAGAAAAGAAAAAATCTGGTGGTGTACATCTATCTGTTGTCTTCTTTTGAATCTCGTGTTCAATGCTATATTTATTCATCAAAGTTGGACATCCAAGCTCTCCAGCCAGTGAACAACATCGCTGATTAGGTTGTGGATATCTTCCAATGAGCCAGTGAATTTTTGTGTTGGGCATTCCATTACAATATGATGGATAGTTTGTGGACTGCCACAATCACAAAGTGGAGATGGCAACAAATTCCACTTATGCAGTAGATAACCACACCTGCCCTGACCAGTCCTAAACCGGTTTAGGACACACCACAGTGAAACATCTGTCTGTGAAACATATTGACAAAATCCCAGGAATTCAAGGTTAATGCTGACCGTCCTGTGTCTGGGCACAAAGTAAGAGTTGAGGTAGGGTGATAGAAATGTAATTAAAGTTGCCTTTGAGGTTTCATTTCAACAAAAGCCATTTAAGCCTCATTTTCCTTGCTTTAAAAAGGGGCAATAAATTGCAGGTAGAAAATAAAAAATGACATTCGAATTTTTCTTGTTTGGTTTAATGGTGATTATGTTCACATAATACCTCAAGTTACCATTGTTTGAAAATGTCAAAGGGGTTCCTCCTCTTTGATTGGAGCAATTTGCAACATGATTTACAGCCTTGTGGCATCTGATTTGTGCTTAATATTTTAATGCAGTCCTAGATGGATGTGCCACTTAAAACAATAACAGGTGATAATGCTTTTTAAAAAATACACATGCGGGCCCACATACGCAGTAGATGACATTATGTTAACTTAACACAGTTTTTCTTGTGTGGCATTTACTATACCAGAGAAGTTCCAGTAGAAACACTGCAGTGACACAATGGGTCTGTCTACAGTAGAGCCGGCAGATATAAGCTCCTGCTGAGCTCTCCTTGAGCTATCATACTAAAAATAGAGAGTAGCAAGAAGGGCTAGCCTCCCTGTGTATGGATGTACCATGATCTTAGGCAGCTAGCCCGTCCAACATCTTTTTTTAGTTTAGTAGCTTGATCAAAGCTAGCATCAGTATGTCACCAGAACCTGGAATTACATCCAGGATACATCTACACTGCACAGCTATTTCAAAATAAGCTATTCCGGAAGAAGCTTCAGGGGGTAGCCAAGTTAGTCTGTACAGGAAAAAAACAACAAATGGTCTGGCAGCACTTTATAGGCTAACAAAACATGTAGATGGTATCATGAGCTTTCGTGGGCACAGCCCACTTCTTCAGATCCATGCGAGTGCCCAAGTCAGTGGCACGGCCATGGACACTCACATGGCACCACAATATGCCAACATCTTTATGGCTGATCTTCAACAATGTTTCCTCAGCTCTCACCCCCTAACATCCCTACTTTACTTACGCTACATCGATGACATCTTCAGCATATGGACCCACCGAAAAGAGTCTCTTGAAGAATTTCACAAGGATTTCAACAACTTCCACCCCACCATCAACCTCAGCCTGGACCAGTCCACACAAGAAATCCACTTCCTGAACACTACAGTACAGTTAAATAATGGACAAATTTCCACCACCCTATATCAGAAACCCACCGACAGCTACACTTACCTTCATGCCTCCAGTTTCCATCCCAGACACATTTCTCAGTCTATTGTATATAGCCAAGCCCTAAGATACACCCAGATTTGCTCCGATCCCACAGACAGAGACAATCACCTACAGGATCTTTACAGAGCGTTCCTAAAACTGAAATACCCACCTGGAGAAGTGGAAAAAAAAAATTGACAGTGTCAAAAAAGTACCCAGACATGAACTACTTCAAGACAGACCCAAAAGAGAAAATAACAGAACTCCACTTGTTATTACCTATAGTCCATAACTCAGACCCCTCCAGCGCATTACACACAATCTACAACCCATCTTGGAAAATGATTCCTCACTCTGAGGCCTTGTGAGAAAAGCTTATTCTTGCTTACAGACAACCCCCCAACCTGAAACCAATTATTTCTGGTAACCATGCTACACAACCACATCATAAGCATCCAGGAACCCAGCCCTGCAACCAAACACGATGCCAACTCTGCCCACATATCTATACTAGCGAATTCATCACTGGAGCCAATAACATAAGCTACCAAATCAAAAGGTCATTTGACTGCACATCCAGTAATTTGATCTATGCCAGCTATGCCCCACTGCTATATATATTGGACAAATTGGACAGTCTCTGCAGGAAAGAATCAATGGACACAAATCAGATATACGTAAAGGAAACATACAGAAACCTATTGGGGAGCACTTTAATCTTCCTAATCACTGTTTAAAAGATCTTCAAGTGGCTGTCTTGTCACAAATCAATTCTACTAGCCAGATACACAGAGAAGCATTGGAATTAGAGTTCATCTGCAAATTCAATTCTCATGCTAATGGACTCAATCATGATGAAGGATGGTTGGGACACTATTTACCTAATAGTCAATGAAGGTGAAAACAGCTCTTTGTGTAGATTCCTATGTCAGGAAGGATACTATCAATTGACTTTGATTCTTATCTCTTTTGTTTTAACTACCCAATCTTCAGATACTTACTAATTTCCTCTGCTCCCTGTCTCCCACCCCCTCCTTTTTTTTCCTTCCCCCTCCCCTTCTTTCCTATTTATTTTGGGTCTGCACATCCTAAACTCAAAACTCCAGTCATCTGAAGAAGTGGGCTGTGCCCATGAAAGCTCATGATACCATCTACATGTTTTGTTAGTCTATAAAGTGCTACCAGACCATTTGTTGTTTTATTCCAGAAGAGTTATTCTGAAATAGCTTATTTCGAAATAGCACATCTACACTGCAGGGAAGCTTCAAAATTAGTCCGAGGCAGGCTTCCCTAATGTAGATGTGCTATCTCGATTTAGAGCCCCAGGAGGCACTGGGAAGGAATAAGGTAGAATGACCCTAGTGAGAGGATATTTCAAAATACCAGTGGAGTGTCTACTCATGCCTTATTTTGAAATAGCTATTTTGGAATAGGCATTATTCTTGTAGAATGAGGTTTACAGATTTTGGAATAAGCCATCCGTTATTTTTAAATTATTTTGAAATAACGGAATTGACGTGTAGACGCTCACATTATTTCAAAATAACGCTAGTTATCTCAAATAATGGTGCAGTGTAGGCCACCCCCTGTGTTTAAATCCTGAAAGTTAACACAATTCAGGAGTTTTGACACAAGTGAAAATTTGACAAGAGTTTTGAGTGTGAGGCTTTTCATTGATGATATTGCCACCCTTGAACATCTCATATATTGAGGATTTGGGGATTTATTTTAGTTAATATAGTTTGAATTCTTTTCCTTCTGGTTTGTAAACATTTAGGATACATTTGCTTCATATTTTTCCCAGATTTCTCAGCAGTGAAGCCTAGAATTTTTCTTAATAGAAGCTGAGGTTTTCATACAATTATTTACAGCAGCTAAGCCTTAGATGGGGGTGGGGGCAGGAGTTTGTTCCCAGGTCCATATTATGGAAGCTTACCATAGTCTTCCTACTGTTCCTCATAGTTCATCGGAAATGAGAAAGCATATACTGACAAACTAATAACCCAACAGATTATAAACACTTGCTTTTGCTGATCCCCTGGAGCCTGAGCCAATATTGCTGACTTCTGCGTCCCCCGTGGCTACCTGGAGCTTGCACATGTGTAACTTGTAAATCACAAGCAGTTGCTTTTTAGCTGTGGCAGACAAGTATAATGCCAGAGCTAAATCAAACCCAGTGAGTGCACATACAGAGGAACTCTGTTAAGGTCAGAGCTTTTATTTGTATGTTTCTGTGGATCCCCTCTCTGCAGAAACCCAGGGCATTTTTAATCATCCATTAAACATTTTTTGAATATGTTGGGGACAGAGCCTCAAATGGTGTAAACATTCATAATGCCATTGTATTCATTGACACTACCACATCTTATATCAGTTGAGGAACTTGTCTATAGTTTGCAAATGGGTTTATTATTTACCACAGACAATGACAGGTCTTCTGGAATTCATCATGCCATAGAACTGTAGAGCTGGAGGGTACGTCGAGATCATCAAAACCACACTTTCCCTCTCTTTTCTCCCGCCACTAGCACTGAGGCAGGACCAAGTAAACATAGATAATCACTGACAAATATTTGTCTAGCCTGTTCTTCAAAATCTTCATTGACAAGAAATACACAAGCTTCCTCAGTAACCTATGCATGTACTTAATCTATCTTTATACAATAGTTAGAATGTTTTTCTGTGTAGCTGATGGACTAGTTTGCCTTTGTTATATTTACTCTATTCCTGCTTCATTATATTCTGCTTTGCACTGGATTCAGCAGTAATGCAAGTAACTTACAGACTTGTATCCTGTAAGACATTAGATTTGGCAAGTTCGTTTAAGTCTTGAGGCCTATAATATCTTAACAAGTAAGTTTTGTACAGACTAACAACCCAATGGAAAAACCCAAGTTATTGAAGAACAGAAAATAGAGGTTAAGTACACTGTAGATATAATGTGTTTGATACGGACACTGTTCTGTGTGGACTACAGGGAGAGACATTATGAAATAAGTAATCATCATTGTGCCTAGTGAGGCTGACTGAGTGGAAGACTCTGGTTACCTATAGTAATTTATGGCCAATTTGGTGGTAACCAGTCAAAACCAGTATGGGCCCTTGGAGTTTCTTGTCACAAATAGGAATTTCTGTATTACTACAAAGTATCCTGACTTTGATAGGGAATCAAGATATTTCCCTTATTTCCCTAGAATTACAATTAAAGTCATTGCTAGCTCATAAGAGAGCCCCTTCATAGAAATTACTAAATATATGGATAATGTAAAACAAGCTATTCTCTAATTAGTAAGAGAAGGTAATGAGTTTTAACAATCCTTGGTGTAAATGTTGGATTACAAGGATGAGTTTATAGATCATGGGTTATTCCCAGAAATATATCAAGAGTATCATCTATATGCTGCTCCTCAGTAGGGGAAAATGCCACTGAAACCATCCCTACAAACATCTGATCATTTACTTCCATGCCAGTGTGACAGGGTTCATTTTACATTTCAGCCCATGAGGGGAAGGGGAAGGAAGGAAGGAGCTAACCTGCTCACTAATAAGTTATTTATATTGGCAGTTTGGCTGTAACACAAAAGATTTGTAAAAGGCCATGTCTTGTATGTTGAGCTAAGGTAAAGTTAGTATTTTTGTGTGGGACCTTTTACTCAGATAGAGTGACTTTCCATCATATAGGCGCTTCCAAGAATATCCTCAAACTTAACAGGTACATCATTACTTAGAAAAAATTGAAATAAGTTCAAACCATACCAAACAACTGGGTAGGACAGACATGATGGCCACTAGTGATGATGGGATAGATGCAAGTGATGAGGAAGAAGATGGCTAACACCTCTGGTTGTTCTAGAAGGAATAGTGAGAGTATATGGTATGGAATAGAGATTTACATTCTCTATTTATCTTATGAATTTGGAGTGTTTGTGATTGCACTAAATTAATTAATTAACAATATTTGCAATTATACAAGAGTTCCTATCATGTGAGTGTAGCATCTGTGCATATCAGGGTTCCCAACCATAGAATAATTGAATACACAGCCTGATCCTGGGACAAAGAACCTGTTAACCCTAAATGTGGTAACTGGAAGTTTATAAGCAATCTTGGATCAGGCAACACCTGATATTTAACCTAATTTTCCCTTGCTGCAGATGAAGCCCATTGCTTCATGTCCACTTAATGTAGGATAAGAACAACAATTGATCACTGCCCTCTTGATAACAGCCCTTAACCTAACTGAAGATCGTTATCATGTCTTCCCTCAGGATATATTTATACACAGCACTGACTCTCAGAGCTTGGGTTGGCTGAATCAGGGTCACATGCTGAGGCTGCAGGACTAAAACAAGCAGTGTAGATGTTTGGTGTCAGACTGGAGCCTGGGCTCTGAGTCCATGCTCAGCTTATTTAACCTTTCCCTCACAGGTCAGGTTTCCAAACTCTTTGTTTTCTTTACTCTCCTTTGGACTCTCATCATTTCCTCATGTCTGTCTTAAATTTTGCCTACTGTGAAATGCAGGGTACGTTAATGTATTGGAGCAGATCCTTATTTGGAGTACTTATTTATGAAATGGTTTGCAAAGCCTGGCATGGAATACACTGGGTTGATGCCATCAAGGGCAATAGTTAAGCTCCCTTTGTCTTAGAGCAGGATCAAATTAATTATCTGTCATCTAAATCGTAATGATCTCTTTTGTGTTTAAATTGGATTTTTAACTTAGACTTCTGTGTATCCAAAGGAGTTGTCATAAACTATTATGTTAATACCAGTTTCTATGCCTCTGTGCTAATCCACTGATCAAGAAAGGCCCCAATCCTCTAACCAGTTATGCATGTGTGAATCCCTATTCCTGCATACATTCCCATTGAAATTAAAGAAATTGGGCTCCATTTTGATGCAGGACTCCTCCCAGGCCATTGGTTACAGGATCGAGGCTTTAATGCATAAACATTTTAAGCAGTGAAATGTCTTGCAGCTCTACACGCTCAAATTTTTAAAACAGACACAAGAAAGATGAAAATATAACTTGTGTTTTAAGTGATAGCAGTATAGACTGGTGTCATACTTTTATTTCAGCAGATGTATGCAGCATGGAAAAAAGCAGTGTAAGTTGCCACTCACTCTGTCCAGCCAATGTGCAGTAGCTTCTTGTGGAAAGGCACCTCCAGAACAGAGACTCCTCCATACTTCCACTGAGACTACCAACAGGAATGTTAGTCAGTGCCAGCTGCAATGGTGGTGGGGTGGCAGCATGTCCACTAAAAGCAAGACTTCCCATGTAAGCCACCATACAGTTAAGTAAAGCCACTTACCTAGGTTGCATTTGGAATTGGAATGATGAAACAGAGTGGAAAACCATTCTTCTTGCTAATGACTTGACTGTAACTGATCAGTAGAGCTATCTGTCCTCTGGGTTTAAAAGGAGGAACTGTCAGCAGGACAGTTTCCATCAGGGATATTTGAAATTGGAAATGTTTTTACACACACACACGCCCCCACCCTCACACACACACGCCCCCACCCTCTTTGGTCTTCCAGAGCCCAAATTTTTTAACAGCCTGGACAAGCTTCTAAACTTACTTTCTGTTTTAGGTGACTGGGAATGGCTGTCAGATGTGAGTGTATCCTGTAGTCATAAGATCTTGTAGAATAGTTTGTGGACTCTGTTCTTTGTTTTGTGCATGCAAATCATTTTACAGTCCTTAGAGCTGAAAAAAGGTGTGTAAGTTTCTCAATGTGCAAGGATTTGAAAATAAAATCAGAATTTTCTTTTATATTATGCCAAATAGTGTCCATTCAAATTAAATAAAGTATTTAAACTCTTATGGGTAACAGGATGTGTCACTGTTTCAGCCACTAAAACAATCTCAAGACATGTCTAGTGTGCGAGTCTACTTATGTGATGCCTTCCATGTATTGTGATTACTTGGGACATCAGTCCAGGTGCTCGCATTCTGGCTGCCACAGTATCTAACGTGGATCTCTGGTAAGTATAAATAACTTGTCTCATGTTGTATACAGTGTGCCAGTAGTATTCAAAGGTTAGTGTGGAATATTAATGAAACTCGGTTAAGTACTTAAATCATTAAAATCCAGGCTGCAACAGGAATTTGAATACTTTTAATTCTGTTGCTGTGTAATAACACTGAAAGCTCCCTACCCTAAGTGGATGCCTGGGAGAAATTGCGATGTTGCAGATGTCTGTACATCTCGAGTGAGTTGTCAAAGTTGAGTTTTCTTTCAGGTGCTGTATTTTATTTGCTAGCAGTGACTGTTCCGAAATGGCTGGTTGTTATATCAGCAATAGAGAGAAGAAACAGCCAATAAAAGGGACTTTACTGATGCACAGTACAAGATCCATATGTCATTTTGGGGGTGGGGCTGTAAATGATATTCGATTTGCTGAAATTTTTATTTGGTAGTGCTTCAGTGTGAGGGTACCTGTGGTGTTTGGCAAGATTTCTCAGACTGGCTAGCATCTCCTCACTAACTGAATTCTCAACACTTGTTTTGTCTTCTGACAAAATGTTGGGGATGAAATTCTGGTCCCGCTGAAGTCAGCAGGAGTTTTGCTATCATCTACAGTGTAAAACAATGTACCCCTTAAACCAGCGGTTCTCAAACTTTTTGGGCTCCGGAGCCCTTTACATGCGTAAAAATTTATGCGGAGCCCCAGCAGTCCACTGATTGTATGTGTTGTACCTATCGATGTTTCCAGTTTGTCAGCCTCGCGGAGCCCCTGGAGATGTCTCGCGGAGACCTGGTGCTCCGCGGAGAACAGTTTGAGAAACACTGCCTTAAACTTTCTTCACTCATTGTATGTCCTAGTGATCCAGTGAGCAAGATTAACAACACTGCGGAAATACACACCCACAGTTGTTATAAATTTTGCAAAAATAGGGTAAACACCTGATACAATTATCCTCTCAATTTTCTCTTCTTCAGAATATTCAGGATATACAGTCAATCATGTAATGGTCCCTATACCTCTTTTTCCCGCTGTCAAAACCACTCTACTGATCCACAAACAGGATGTTTGGTAGGGTTGAAAATATATTCCATAGACTTTGCAAAGTCACTCAAACCATCAGGGACAGGATACTTGCTTGTTTTTAATTTCTAATGACATTTCTGTTGGTGATTTTGTGTCCTTTTTTGCAGTGGAGTTTCTGTTGCTGGTTTTGTACTGTTCTGTACTATGATGTTTTCTCTTTTATCCGATCTTTTAATAAACAGAAACACACAGAGTAAGTTCCGTCTCTTTGGAAATGACCACACTTAGCAATTTTGTTGCCAGTTAGTGAAATGTTGCTTCTCTTTGCTATTAGGGCCTTTGTGGTCAAAGAGGAATATAAGAAACTGCTAGGAAGGTATTTTCCAGTATCTTCATTAATTTCATTCACTTGTCCAAATCTAAACAAAATCTGTGTAAGATCA
Source organism: Rafetus swinhoei (assembly GCA_019425775.1). Lineage (NCBI taxonomy): Eukaryota > Metazoa > Chordata > Testudines > Trionychidae > Rafetus > Rafetus swinhoei. The sequence continues at coordinate 177,584,867 of CM033437.1, read as the reverse complement.
TTACCCAAATCTATCAAATTTCTGGTTTGGGTGTGTGGGTTGTTCTTTTTTCTGTTTTTTGTTTGTTTGTTTTGTTGTCTTTTGTTGTGTGTTTTTTGCATGAGTCCAAATGTACCCCTGTAGTTCTAATATTGCCTATCACAGTGAGACATAGCACTTATGTCACACTTTTCATCTAGGTATCTCAAAAGACCTACAAGGAAAATTATGTAAAACTGAGTGCATTCAGTGTCTGGTTTTTCTTCTTGTGTGAACATGTATAAAACTTTTGTGATGTACCAGTCATTTTGTTTCCTAACCTCCAAATATTCCTGGCAGGATCTATTATGTTTATATCATATCACTCAGAGGAAAGTGGCTTCTGTTGGTTGTTATCCTTTCTGGAGGTTCTAAAAATCCCTTATTTAATGTTTGGGAATGGGTAATGCCATATTGTTTCTGCCACTGTGGATCCAGCTCAAAGTTTGAAGCTGTTAGATGACTCGTATAGATGAGGTTTCTTGTTTTTCACAGGGAGTTGATGATTCCTTATCTAGGATCTGTGCTGCTGAAACTGCATAATTATTCTGGGAAGAATCACGGGTTTTTAACCTCTAAATTAGCGTTTCAAAAAAACACTGAGCATCCAGCAGCTTCCCATTGTGACAAAAGAACTCAAAATGTGATGTGCCCAGCACTTTTGAGGATATAACCTACTTATTTTTATAAAGCTGAGCTGTTATGAGAAATTTGTGACACAGAATCATAAGAAGATAATTGCTTGTACACAACTCAGATGTAGCAAGGGCTAGTGCGTCTCCTATTGTCCAATGCCAATGGATTTCCTCTCACCAGTCGTGGGCATTATATTCCACCTCATCTACACAAGCAGGAAATTATCTTTTAGGGTCTGCCTTAGTCATATGATGAAAAGGAATCCTCCAGTTGCATTTCTGTGGAGCTAGAGTGACATCCAGTGGCTAACAGGTTAATTTTCCACTAGGAGATACTGTAATTACTTTTTTGGGTAACAAAAACTTTTAAAAAGTAGCAGTGCACAGCTGTGTTCTGGAGTGTCGCTGTCTGCTTAATAACAGTTGGCCTGATGCTGCACTGCCTCCTCTTCAGAAATTAATGGGAGTGACACATGCTTGCTTTTAATGTTGTACTCTTGAACGAATAGTTAAGCCTTTGAATAAATAAAATCTAATACACTTTTAAATGAATTTTTACTTGATCAGCATTTAACCCCTTACTAGCAAGTACATCACGTCTGACAAAAGGTGCTTTCAGAATCCCATGGACAACAGTGTACTTGAGAGTGGCTAGATACAGAATTGAACACATAAATTAATTGGGATTTTACTCCACCTTACTGAAGACTGTTTCTTCATGCACAGCTTCTCTCTGAGGAAACAAGCTGTAGAGTTTAAAGTGTTTAACCTATAAAGACCTAAATGGTTCATGTGCTGGGGTTCTAAGAGACCATGTCTGCCTCAGAGTGGTACTGTGGTGACTGTGATTATGGGAAGCACTCAAGTTAATAGTTTCCTGCTTTCAAGGGGGATGGAGGTTGGCAACTTGGTATTTTTTAGTGAGGGGCTGTTGCTTTGGAACTCACTTCCTGCCTTGATTTGCCAGTGGATAGAATACCTGTAAGGAGACTCGAATACATACACGTAGCTCCCAGCAAGCTGAGTGGGCTTCCTGGAGCTACAGAATGCCCATTAGGAGAGTTTAGTCATTGGAGAATGATTCTTAAAACATCTGATATGTTTTGTACTGTGAATTTTATCACACCCTGCGATTTGGGACTAAATGGGGCTTGGGAGTAGCTCTTAGGTAGGAGGCTATTTCAGGCCTAGAAAAGGATTTTGACAGATTGTGAATGTTGTTGCTAGATGAGCAGACAAATTGGAATGTAATACACTATGAATGAGAACATCAGCCATAACACACATTGGGCTTGACACTGGTAGGCTGTGAAACTTACTATAGAGGAAGTCACAGGCAGTCAGCTCCTTCCAACATCAGACCTGTGCTATTGCCCAGGAAAATAGTTAGAAGACGTTTATCCTACTACGCATGTAAAGTTTAAAATATTAGTTGAGCTATTTTGTAATATGAAGGGTAAATTCCATGAAGATACTTGAGTGAAGGAGTGAAATTGCTGCTGTTTATTATTTATACTATTTAAATATAAGCTGTTTGGAGGAAATGAGGTCTTACTAGGTCGGTATTTCACCAGCGGTGGCAGCTCCAAAATAGGGAAAATCTATAAGAACTTGCCAGCCTCACTCCCAGGGCATTGGGTGCCCCATGCTGCAGGCTGTATAGCCAGCAGGCTTCCAGTGTGCGCTTGGGAGGCTGCCAGCTGCAGAGCTTGCAGGGCTGGCACCCCGGAAGTGGGGCTGGCAGAGCCTGCAGCATGGAATGGCAGCCAGCTCCATGGGAGCAGGGCCAGGATCTGGCATGTGAAGGAACCCGTAGCACGTGGCAGCCGGTGACCCCGGAGCAGACAGAGTTTAACCAGTAACACAAACCAGTAAGTATCAGCTTATTGGTTAACCAGTTAAACTCTTAGATCCCTACTCCAAAGTTAGGGTTGCAAATGCGTTCCTATTGCAGTCCATAAAATACGAATCCTTTTTCTTCTGTTGCTTCCATTTCTTGAATAATAGAGGTGATTAACACAGCTTCCATCTCTTTTAACAGGGTTTTTTTGGGGGTGGGGGGAAGGGCAGGGTTGTTTTTCATTTTTAATGGAGAAAAGTTAGCACTTAGTTTGCTGGATTCATTTAGTTTTAAAATGTAGTGCATAGACCAAAGATTAGCTAGTTAATTAGCCTCTTTAATTAGGTGTTGAAAGTTATTAATATTGTAAATAGGCTCTTTAGAATGGTACTTCTGCAGCTGTTGAGCTAATTTCAGCTGTCTGTTAGTTCCAGACACAGGAGTGGAAAGCAGAAGTCAAGGGTGATTCACTCTCTGATGAGTGGAAATGGAGAAAAAGAGTGAAATTTAGGAGAGACCTAATTTATGACGTCAGAAGCTCAGGGAAGCAAGCTGGGGTCAAGCTGTTGACACTCAAATTCTATTGCCCAGTGTTACATGCTCGGGCTCTAAAGGTCTCTCTTACACCTATGCCCACCGATTGGATTGCTTATTGCTAAAGAGACACTGCCTAGCTCTCCAGTACTAGACATGGGATGAAGAGAGATGAAAATACCTTCTTCCTGCAGTCTCTCCCCACTATGCTTGGTTGTTTGATGTGCTCCTTTTTGCTCTTGCTATTTCATTTATTACTTGGCTTTCCTGTGGCACCGGTCACCAGAGTGTCCGATTTGCCTCTCAAACATTAAGGTTGCGGGAGAGTGGGAGCTGTACCCCTGGGCTGTGGGCTAGTCTGGTGCAGGTCTCTGTCTTTTCTGTTGAAGGTGTTCAACTCTGTATAAACTAGTCATGTGAGAAGGGATTTGGGTCTCCCACGTCCGAGGTGAGCACCCTTAATCACCAGGTTATAGTCATCATGTGTCTGTCTATCTAGCCCAATGACTATTTGCCATAGCCTCCTCAAGCTAATTGGTGAATCTCTCTTCCTTTCCTTTTCTATTTCTTTTAAATGCCCAGCAAGAAAATTTGTGTCTGTATTTTAATACTACATCCCTCCCAAACAGCCCTCTTCTGCCCTTTTATTCAAATGGAGCGGCAAAGGCAGATTTAAGCCCCCTTCTCTAAAGTTCAGTTTTTCATGCACCACTGAAACACTTATAAAAAACAAACAAAAACAAAAACCCTGAATTGCTGACACTAAATTCTTTTGCTGTTGAAATCCCATATCTGTAGATGTGGAATGTTGCACCTTGGTGAGTGTTTATTTCTTGCCAAGGTAAATGTTCCACAACGGTTACACCATTGGTAAGTTAAGCCAATTACTTAGCGATTGGAATGCTGAGCGTTTTGAATTCACATAGCACTTGGACACTTTTTATGGCAGACACTGAAAACAGGTATTTGAAAAGAACTTCATATTTTGCTCTTACTAAATTCCCCCAACTACCTTCTTGATGCAGGATGTCCTGCATGCTGTAGAACACTTTGAATTCCTGCACTTACTAACAAAGACTGCTGACTGCATGCCTTATGGGGCCATACGGTCATAATCTGCCCCTTTGGTATATGGACAATAGGAATCTGTGCAATAGCATTCACTTCAAGGCATGTTCCAACCCCACACGTCACTGCGTTTCCAAGGGGTAGTATCTCTCTCTAGCTACTGGCATATTTAGCACTTGTCACACCAACACCTCAGAGTGCTTTCCCAAAGTGTAACATTACCACCCCTATTTTTACATAGGGGCTTGCAAAAAGTCAAGCATGGCATGCAAAATGGAAATGGAACTCAAATCTCGTAACACCTAGTGATTTGACCTCTCTATTCCCTGGTGATGTTTTACCCCCTTATTAATGTACTTGCAGGCAGTGCTTCTAATTAGAATTATGAAAACGTTTTTGGTAACATCTATAACTAGGTAATAAACCCCAAACTTAGCTTTGGTTCCCAGATTTCTGAACAAAGTGACCGGTGACAATTCAAGCTGAGTGATGCATGATATATACTTATTCAGGATTAGGGTTTGGTGGAAACTTGTTGCTTTCAACCTGAGTTGAAGCAAAATGTAATTATTTTGGCCGAGTTTCCGTTTGAGTGTTTGGATTTGTCTGAATCAGGGCAATCTAGATATATGGTCTGAAGTAAATGGGATGAAGTTCAATAAGTGCAAATGCAAAGAACTCCACTTAAGGAGGAACAATCAGTTTCACACATACAAAATGGGAAGTGACTATTTAGGAAAGAGTATTGCAGAAAGGGATCTACATATCATAGTGGATCACAAGTGAAATGAGTCAACAGTGTGACTGTTGCAAAAGAAAGAGAGTGAGAAAGAAGCAAGCAAACACCTTCTGGGATGCATTAACAGGAGTGTTGTGACCAAGACATGAGAAGTAATTCTTCCCCTCTACTCTCCATTGATTAGGCCTCAACTGGACTATTGGGTCCAGTTCTGGACACCATATTTCAGGAAAGATGTGGAGGAATTGGAGAAGGTCCATGAGAAGAGTAAAAAGAACGATTAAAGGTCTAGAGAACATTACCTAAGGAGGAAGACTGGAAGAATTGGGTTTGTTTAGTTTAGAAAATAGAAGACTGAGATGGGACATTATAGTAGCTTTCAAGTATCTAAAAGGATGTTACAAGGAGGAGGAAGAAAAATTGTACTCTTTGGCCTCTGAGGATAGGACAAGAAGCACTGGGCTTAAATTGCAACAAGGAAGGTTTAGATTGGACATTAGGAAAAACTTCCGAACTGTCAGGGTGGCTAAGCACTGGAATACATTGCCTAGGGAGGTTGTAGTCTCCATCATTGGAGATTTTTAAGAGCAGGTTAGACAGACATCTATCAGGGGGGATATAGATGGTGCTTGGTCCAGCCATGAGGGCAGAGGACTGGACTTGATGACCTCTCGAGGTCCCTGCCAGTCCTATGATTCTATGAATGTGGCTTAATCTTGGCAATACTAGCCTTCGGCCTCTACAAGGGACAAGTGTTTCGACCATTGACTTCCATTCCCCAGTAGTTATTTTGAGTTGAGATTTTTCTGGGCCTGAATTGAGAACTGACCTGGTTGGAGGTCTCAGCCCTAAAAGTCACAAACCATTGTAGAACCAGGACACAAGGGGGTGCTAGATAGAAAGAGTCCCTACAGTGCTGCTTTTGGACACAAAGGGTTCTTCACTGGTGAGTGCACACTATAACAGTCCCCATGTTGCCTGCACCAGGGCTATTTGTTCCTTTTGGGGCTCCTGCTTGAAACCAGAAGAATGAGTATGGGTAGAGCCATCTCAGACTGTGATAAACAAGCATTTACATTAACTGTTAAATAGAATCATAGAGCTGGAAGAGGCCTCAGGAGGTCATCAAGTCCAGCCCCCTGCCCAAGGCAGGACCAATCCCAACTAAATCAACCCAGCCAGGGCTTTGTCAAGCCGAGACTTAAAAACCCCTGGGGATGGAAATTCCATCACCTCCCTAGGAAACCCATTCCAGTGCTTCACCACCCTTCTAGTGAAATAGTTTTTCCTAATATCCAACCTAGACATCTCCCACTGTAACGAGACCATTGCTCCTTGTTCTGCCATCCATCACTACTGTGAACAGCCTTTCTTCATCCTCTTTGGAATCTCCCTTCAGGAAGTTGAAGGCTGCTATCAAATCCCCCCTCACTCTTCTCTTCTGCAGACTAAACAAACCCAAATCCCTCAGTCTCTCCTTGTAGGTCATGTGCTCCAGCCCCCTAATCATTTTGGTCACCCTCCGCTGGATCCTCTACAATGCGTCCACATCCTTTCTATAGTGAGGGGCCCAGAACTGGACACAATACTCCAGGTGTGGACTCACCAGAGCCAAATAAAGGGGAATAATCACTTCTCTGGATCTGCTGGCAATGCTCCTCCTAATGCACCCTAATATGCCTTTTGCCTTCTTGGCTACAAGGGCACACTGTTGACTCATATCCAGCTTCTCATCCACTATAATCCCCGGGTCCTTTTCTGCAGAACTGCTACTTAGCCATTTGGTCCCCAGCCTGTAACAATATTTGGGATTCTTCTATCCCAAGTGCAGGACTCTACACATAGAAAAATCTTAGCAAGGTATCTTGTAACAAGAGCTATGAAAATTTAGCATCTCTGTCCTTGAAAACCACTTACCACAAGATGCCTCTTTTGGAAATGCATTTTCCTTTCAGAAATGAGCTTATTGCTCTCCAGGCTCTATGGGCACACATCCTTGATGGAATTCAGCGTAGGAATAACTGAGCATGGCATAAACTTGTACCAGGGTGGAATTTTTTGACTTGTGGTTGTTTGTATTGCAGTATTATCAACACCAACAATATCAGTATTTATTTCTTTGTGGTATGGTAGAGACTTAGGGTATGTCTACACTGCAAAGTTAATTCGAAATAACAGCCATTATTTTGAATTAACTTTAATAGCTTCTATACTTGCAAACCGCTATTTTGAAATTAATTCGAAATAGCGGAGCACTTCATTCAAGTTTGGTAAACCTCATTCTATGAGGAGTAATGCCAAATTCAAAAGAGCTATTTCGAATTAAGTGCTGTGTAGACACTTAATTTGAAATAGGGAGCCCTGGTGGCCACTCTGGGCAAAACCAGGAAAACTTACTCTCTTCTCCCCCAGCCCCGGAGCCATTAAAGAGGGAGACCCTGGCCACAGTGCCTGTGCCAGCTCCAAGCCTGCCAGCCCAGAGCCAGCAGTGGCCACTGGGGCCCTGACCCAGTGGCCCCAAAACATGAGCCAGCAAGCCACTGGCAGCCAGCCCTCCACTGCTCCCCAGGAACAGTCTGCTAGCTCCCAGGAACCTGACGGGCTGGAGAAGGTGGGCGCCTTCCTGGTCCAGGATGGAGATCATGGACCTTCTTCAGGTTTGGGGAGGATGCCCCCAACGTTCATGATCTCTGCAGTAGACAGAGGAATGCAGCCGTCTATGGCAGGATAGCTGCCAGCCTGGCCACCAAAGGCCACATGCGAACCCAGGAGCAGGTTTGCATGAAAATCAAGTTGGTCCGGTGAGACCCCCCACCCTGGGCTCTGAGCTTCCCCTTCCCCTTCTTCCCCTTGCTTCCGCCTTCCAGCTTCCTCCTCCCAGGTTTCCTCCTCCCCTCTCCCACCCTCTCTGTTTCCCTCTCCCACCTCCTTTTCCCAGTTTCCCCAGAGGTTCATCTCCCCCCCCCCCCAGTTTTGTTCAATAAATCCAGTTTCTATTTTTGAACATACGTGTCTTTTGTTTGGCATCAGGAAGGGGGGCTAGGGAGGAGTAAGTGGAAGGACGTGAGGGAGGAATGGGGCACGAGCCCCCGGTGGGGAGGACCGGGGTGGCTCTGAGGGCTCCTCGGGGTGGGTGCTCTCCTGCAGGGCCTCCTGGATCCTGACAGCCCCCCGATGGCCCCCCCCCAGATGGCAGCCTGCAGCAAGTGCAGCCGGGCTGATGGCAACGACCCCACAAGACGCACTGGCGTGCCCAGGGGCAGCTCTGGCTCCATGTGACCGAGTGCTGTGGTGTCCCAAGTGCGGGCACTCAGGGCATTCCAAGACAGGACTGCTTTGCTGTCCCTCATCGAGGTAGACAAGCAAGCGAGGAACCCTGATAACTGTCTGTCTGGGGTGGGGGTAGGGTCCCTTTAAGCACAGAGCTCTGTTAGCCTCAGGCAGCAGCCCCACACACTAAGTCCTAACCTGATGCCCTGCCGGCACTGGTTCCGGCCAGCCTTAACTTCGGTTCAGGGTCCACTCAGTGTGGACGCACTATTTCGAAATAGATTTTGTGTGTAGATGCGTTAATTTGTATTAGCTTAAGATAATTCAAAATAGCACTGTAGTGTAGACATACCCTTAGAGACTCCATTGTGCTAGGCACTATATGCGAACACATACATGGTAAGAGACAATTCCTGCTCAGAACATCCTACAATGTCATTACACAAGACAAGTAAAGGATGGGGCAAAGGAAATACAGTTAACTCTTATGCCTTGGTTACTTGCCCAAGTGCTCACACAGGTAATGAGTTATAGAGCAAAGAATTCAATTCTGCTAAGTCCCCAAATGCCACAGAAAGCATGGCGTTCCCTCCAGTCATGGAAAAATTAGCTCCAACGATTATAAGATTCTAAAACCCCCAAAACAAGGACACAACAATCTGATTCACTTGCAGTCTTTGGGCTTTGTTTTTCATATGTGTTACTGACACCAGAGAGCAGTTGCTCAAAATCTTGCACTCAGCAGAAATATGTTCTCTTTCACTCTCCCAGTAGTTCATGCTCATTATTTATCAACTGATGTCTGATCTGCAAAGGAAAAAATCAATTGCACTATATATCCAGTGAAAGACAAAAAGCTTTAGAGACTTGTCAATATACTTTAAGCATTACCTCATGGCTGTGGGTTGTTGTACTAGTGTGGCTAATAAGTATTTTGTTGTTCTGTACGCTAGCTACTGGGCTTTCTGGCCCAGAGTGTGTGGACTTTTTCAAACTTTTTCACCTTAAGCATGAGTAAAAGGGAGCTTTCCAAGATACCAGGTTGGTTAGATTTTTTTTTTTTTTTTTTTAATTCCTAAAAAAGTTTGGTATTTTTTTTAAGTTCCTCATTTCAAAATTTAATTAGAGAAATGCAAAGTATAAAATAAGATGTTTCTTTAGGTAAGGCTCATGTGAAACTACTTCTCAGGAATTGTATATGCAACTAAACCAAACATCAGTATGGTAGTGATGCTATTGTTTTGGCCTGTGAGCATTTAAAATGCAAATAACAAAGTCTTACTGTTCCTGATTTGGTTAATGATCAGTTTTGTTTAAAAAAAGGTTATTTTAAGGAAACGTTTGCTCTGAACAGATTTGCTCTCCTATTCCCAATTGTCAATGGGGAAGGAATACACCAACCTATTGTGGGTGTGCGTAACTTGCTATTTAGTGTCTGTCTTCTCCCACAAAACTCCCCTTCTGCTGAGAGCCTCCTCTAAGGTTCAGCCGCCTTCTGCTGTGCACAAATGGTTCGGTGCTGATAAGTTCTTAAAGAACAAATATTTGTAAGCATTTTTAAAATATGTTTAACATAGTGTTGCATCAGAAGGATCCATGTGAAGTACAGAAGATATATCGGAAGTGTTTCCGTTTCTAATTGCTAATTTTTTGTTTAATAGTATTTCTTTTAGGAATATTACAACAAGAAAATAAACATTTGGGACAAACTTTTCAAAAGCCTCTAAATCTCATTTTCAGAAGTGACTTGGACACTTAGCGCATGTTGACACTTCAGAGAAGATTGACCCTCCAGAAGTCAATCTTCTAGCATTCCATTTAGTGGGTCTAATGGAGACCTCTGAATCGAATGCTGAGAGCAGCCCCTGTTGATGTCGGGTACTCCTCATCGTGCGAGAGTAAAGGAAAGTTGTCAGGAGCATGTGCTCGTCAGCCTCCTTCAGTGTGGACACAGCAGCGGCTTGGCTTAAGGTAAGCTGATTCCAGCTATGCATTTTGTCTTAAGCCGACCTATCTGGTTGAGTATAGACCAGATCTTAAGGACTTGGGTTCTATTGAATTTCAGTGAGTTAGGCTCGTAAGTGTCTAAGTAACCTTTGAAAATGCATCATAGGGTAACATTTTCAAAAGCCCCTTAGTTCCCTTCTCAAAGGTGGCGAAGTCATATTGGCCTCTTAAGTCATCTGGGGGATTTAGTACGACTCAAAATCCTAAGTCACTTGGGCGCTTTTGAAAATTTTACTCTTTAACAGTGCATGGGGAAAGGATGGATGAGAGAGTGTTGACTGTAGTTTCAGCCGATGCAATATTTTATATTTCTTTACTAAATTAGGCTTGCTTTTTCAAAGGCACTTAAGGGAGTTAGACATAAAACTCTCATTGAAATTCAGTAGCAGCAGGGCACCTAACTTCTTTAGGAATGTTTGAAAATTCTAACTGAAGTATCTTAATGGACAAATGATTGGGGGAAATAAACCAACCGAAAACCTAATGCTAAATTCTCCCTCAATACTAAACAAGTACATGAACTATGTAAACTTATGCTAACTCAAAACATACCTCTATTACGTGGGTCTGCCAACTTTTGTGTGGTGTCTTATTGTTAATGGATGTGCACAATTTAATGGGAACAGTTTGTTTAGCTCTCTTCATAGCATTAAGGAAAGGCGGGGGAGTCATAACTTACTGTCTAATACATTTAAATATTGATTTTTTTATAAGAAATGTGCACTTGAGTAACTGACAGTCAGGCTTAATACATATTATTAAATATTGGCATTTCAAAGGCGCCATGAGGGTGCTTTTAAGAGTCTGTGGAATTTTATTAAGTAGACTTCAGAAACTGCACAGTGTTCTGTGAGGGATTTGGGTCTGGGTTCACAGAGCCACTGTGACAGTTGCTTTTAAGAAATCTGTTAGGTAGAATGTTGTAAGCTGAAGGATTGTTGAAGAAACAAGCACATAAAGGAATGGAATCTAGCCCTTCTGTCTTCCTGAAAGCATCTGTTGATCAGCTGTGTGAAAATGAGTGTTTCCCAACAACATAGGCAGCCCAATTTTCAAACTTGTTTGCTTCAAGTAGGGTGCCTGTGTCCACAGTTGGGTGAGAAAATCAGGTGCACAAATACTTTAGGAGGTGCCATTTTTAGCTCCCGGCTACGTAAATGCTTGCTAGTTTGGAAAATTGACACCACGGAATGCTAGTTATACCCCTCTCCTCTTCAGCACACTCTCTGTCCTCTAGTGCTTGGAGTGGTATATACAATGCTAAGGCTGTTCATCATGTTAAATTAGTACTGCTACAGATCAGGATCTGTTGACAATTTCTATTATAAACTAGTCTTGAAAAAGTTTATTGAAGACCTTCGAGATGGAAACAATACATACAGGGATGTCCCTCCTTGCACCTTCTTCCTCCTCCTCCGACTCTTCCTCCACCGGTGCCCTTTGGTTGTTGGTTTGTTTATAGGCCCCAAGGTGTTTTCTGGCATCACATCATATAAATATAAAATTCTCTATGAATATCTGATTTTCTATCTTCTGTTTTCTCCTCAACTACCATACCGGCCCCGTTATTGGCTCCCTTTTGGCATCAAGGTGGAGAGAATAGAGTCTTTTGGATAAGGATTGAGTTTGCCGTAGTTTAGTTATGAATCCAAAACTCGCATAAGATTTTTTTTTTTAAAATACTGTAATAAATCTGATCAAATAAGCTTGACCGAGCACAGCTAAGCTGCTGCCTCCTCGCATATTTGCCCTTTCCTGCTGCCTGTCCCAGCTACTCTATTCATGGTTCAGTGTGTGATTGGCCCGCTGTCTTTTTTCCATTTCTTCCTAGATCTTACAGGAACAGCCAAGGGACAACAACTCCATGCCATCCTTCTGGAAGTGGTATGAGGAAAAGCCTGCTTCCATCTTCCACAGATCTTTGGTACCTTCTGGTGAATGCAGTCAGCCTGCCCTGTTGTTTCTGCAGAAGTAGGAGTGAAAATACTCCTCTCTACACACACTGAGCCTTCAATGATGAACAGGAGACATATCCCATAGGATAGAATAGTGGACTTATGAAAGTATGGAAACTAGTAAAAATGGGAAATACTTACGAACAGTTACGTTCCAAACACCTGGTCGTAACTCAATTTGGTCGTAAGTTGGAAATACCCTTAAATGCGCTGCCCGCGCTGTTCGAAAAACTTGATGTACATGGTTCTCAACTCGAAAATATTATAATGGGGTTAATGGGAGGTTGGTCATAAGTACGGATGGTTGTAAATTCGTGTGTTCGTAAGTCGGGGAGTGGCTGTATCCTTAGACCTACAGCACCTCTCCAAAGAATGCATATATTTTTAATTTAGAATTAAATTAAATGTTGATCTTGTGTATGTCCTTTAGCCACACAATACCTCTGGGAATGTATCTATAAGATATAATATATATCAGACCTGTGTAATTTACAGAACTATTTAGTCTGAATGAGCTTTAACTTAATTATGGTAGTACAGAATAATTAGTAGAAAACTAGAATCCAATTTAATCTAAAGAATGGCTGTTCTGAGGTTTTACCTCACCTATAGGCTTTCAAGGCTTTTAGTATCCTGACAAGCAATCTGTCAAGGGAGGAATGTTGAGTGCACTCGTTTTTTTACTTGAATTCCTTCCTTACCGCAGCTCAAGTGACTCTGCTGGAACTGTGGCATTTATCACAGACAAAATTAGGTCGGAAGAGAGCATAGAAGTACCAAACTAAAAAGGGATATAAATTCATCCTTAAAAGAAAAGCACATTCTCACTTTGCAAAGTGGGGGTTAATTCTGCTCTTCCACATAAGGTAAGAGTTTTCCTGAGGGAATTTTTAGATGGGTTTTATACATATATGGCATAACTGTACTTATATACGGGTTTATATATGGTATAATTATACCTCAGCATTTTCTAGAAAAAGAAATATTTTGTGTCAAGCTGTGGGATTTAGAGTTGCTAAAAGGCAGAACTTTCCCTCCCAAATGTAAGTAAATACTGATTAGGAAATAATTTGCACCATGATTGGGAATACAATACGGGCCCAATTGTGCAACGTGTTGTAGCATCCTTAGCTAATAGTAACTACGGTAGAAATTACTGTTCTCATCACCTCCGAGAATAATTGTATGTATGTATTAATCATGATGACCGGTATGGTAGTGTGTCTAGAAGATCTAGAGAGAGTGTCATAATATTAGCAGCTAAGTGGCAATTAGGGAAGCAAACATTGTAATCTTTGATCCAAGAGAAATGTAATATTTTATTTGAACGTGAGTACTGTAACCATTCCTTTATGTAATGTTCAGGATTTTTCCAGTAGGTCTCACTATTGAAAATATGGAAGTCTTTTGTTTAAAAAGCAAGGATTAATATAGAAAAAATTGAATGCATACACAAGTAACACAACATAGCTTTCACTCAAATGACATTCTGAAAAGAAATCCTTTTGATTTTATTACTATACAGGATCTGTTTTGTGGTTTGCTCTTCAGTACTCACAAATTACTTTGATCTCATGCTCAAAGGGCATTCTTTTCCCAAATGCCTTTGTAAGTAAATAGGATGGTAAATATTGTGGCAATGTCTCCATGAAAAGGTAAAATTAGAAAGTGGTCCCTATAATGTTTTGTATCCAACACAACCATTTTGTATTTATAGTAATCAATAGATTTTTTTTTTAAAGGCTTCTTATAATCTAAAATTTTCCTTTTAAAAAGGAATTATCTGGACCAGACCAAATTGTTCCTTATCTATAGTATGTCAATGTCATTTGGTCTCTGGATTGCCGTAACATTCAACCACCTGTAAAGTCAGAAAAGTAGCGCGGGTGACGGTTCCATTTTTGAAGCATTCTCTTTTGACAACTATCTATTCCAGTGCAGCTCTTAGTACACATGTTGTAGAGATCAGACTTCAGTGGTTAACTTCACTATCATGTTAATTTTCACTGAGGCTAGTCATGTGAGCAAGGTTAGGCAGAGAGCAGGATATTTTCTGACCAGGAATGGAAACTTATAAGAGCGACAAGAACCTCATAGAAGTGACTCCACTGGATTGTAACACTGAGAGGGGGCAGTGCAGGCAGGCCTAAAATGTTTAAATACGATATCAGTGAAATAAACATGGCTCTAAACCACGGCTCCATGAAGCCTGATGAGTGTCAGTTTAAGGTGGAATGTGCAGCCCGCTCTTCGACATATAAAATATCTGAGTAAACCCTTCACCAAAACGCCACCTCATCCACCCAAACTGAGCTCAGTGTAGGTACAGCTGGGCCTACAAGTAGATCAAAGAGTAGAAACAAATTCTCTCCTGTTTTAAATCAACACTAGAGCAGACATTTCTTAAATAAATAACTTTGTTGAATCAAGATTCTGTTTTCTACAGGTCTGTCTCTTTAACACATATTTATTTAGCTTAGTTCTGCAGTGTAGATCTCCGGGTAAAGTCAAATTCACAAGGAAGATGACTCCTAGGGTTAATTCACCAGTTATTTTGTCAAGATTTTAACCTGATTCCTAGAGCATTGAATTAGCCAGCATCTAAAGAATGACCAGATGTGCATAGGGCAAGAATAAATCATTGAGGTAGTAAGACCTTTTTAATGTCCTTATAGATAACAGGGAAAATGCTGAAGGTGTGCCTGGGGGGGTGGGGGTGGGGAGAGAGAGAGAGAGAGACTCACTCGCTTATTCACTCATTATGTCTGTCTAACATTTGTTGTGAGCATCTACGTTTTCTAGATAAGATACAGATGATACTTTTCAAATCTTAATAACAAATATTTTGTTACATATCAGCTTTTGGAGACCCAATGACCTCCTTCTTTGTACCAAAATGGCTGCAATTCATTTCTCTAGACTTAATAAACAGAAATCTTGTAATAAATAAATCTACAAGCCAACCCAGAACTCTAGTTTTGGCAGGAAAGAGAAGATTTTCAGGAGTTGATTTACAATATTTTGATAAGCTTCGGGGGTAGCCGAGTTAGTCTGTACAGGATATACTTAAAAAACAACAAACGGTCTGGTAGCACTTTAAAGACTAACAAAATGTGAAGATGGTATCATGAGCTTTTGTGGGCACATCAGAATATTTCTTAAAGAAATTCAGATTGCAAAGTCAAGCACTCAAATTAGGGAAATAGGTCTGTACAACTCTTATTTGGCTTCCTTGAAGGTATGCATTATGATTGGAGCTGATTTAGGATTTTTTGATTAAATGTTTGGTTTTTGTTGGAAAAAGAGTTTGTATAATTTTAGATGAAACTCTCATAGGGAATTTCTCAGGTCAGGATGGAAGTGTGCATATGTATGTGTACGCAAGACCCATCCTTTTGCATGTCCTTCCTCCCCCACCCCAGATTTGAACCTTGGTCTTTTACCTTTGAGGTGAATGCTGTAATGACAGGGCTAAGCATCATTCCTAAATTCTTTCCAGGGAAAAAACGGTCAGAAGTTTGAAATTTTGTAAGTTACTGGAGTTCAATTTTCTCAAAAGTTTTTGCAGGTCAGAAAAACTGTTTGCTGACCAGCTCTAATGACAATAGTCTTTAATTACTTGAACTCATACTATATTATTTTTTCCTCTGGATCACTATCTTATTCCATGCATAGGCTTGCTAATGCTCAGGGAAGAAATCAGGGTTGTGTGGTTAATGGAATCAGTTACTGTCTATAGGAGCCCTGCCTATTTGCTGTGGAGTTTGGAAGACATGTAGATAGATAATGAGGCAGGGGATTGCAGGAGGAGAAGAACAGACTTCTGGGAAGACAGCTGACCCCTACACTTAGGACATTCAGATAAAAAATCAGTTATATAGCCCACATTAGATTGTTTGGTAAAATTGACTAATATGAACACGTGTTTTAATGTAGCCACATGCAAATTCATAGTCTGTGGAACACAGAACGTTGGTCTTACTTACAAGAGTGGAAACTGTATCCTGGAAAGCAGTGAAACTGAAAAGGACTTAGACCTCACAGGAGAGTGAACTGAATTGAACATGTACTTCCAATGTGGTTGATGTAGCTAAGCGGTCAAATGTGATCCTAAGATGTATAAACTAGGGAATGTCCAGTAGGAATAGGAGGTGGCATTAATTCTATTTACAGCATTAGCAAGACCATTCCTAGAAATTTGTGTCTACTTCTCATGTGCTTACTGCAAAAGGATGCTGAAAAATTGGAGAGTGTTAAAAAAGAGCTGAAAGAATGATTCAAAGTCTGGAAAAATGTCATATTGTGAGAGAATAAAGACATTTTGGTTTATTTAAATTATCTAAAAGAAAGTTAAGAGATTATCTGATGGCATTTTGCAAGAGGTTTCTTAGTGTAGGTATTTTTTAACCTTGTAGAAAAAGGGCACAAAAATAAGAGTGGTTGAAAACTGAATCTGGAGAAATTCAGATAAGAAATAATGTGCACATTTTTCACAGTGAAGTTCATTTTCTAGCAGAACAGCTTATCTAAGGACATGGTGAACTGTCTGTCATTTGCAGTTTTTAAATCAAGACTTACATGTATATTTCAAAAAGATGTTAGTTTAAACAGAAGTGGTGGGTTTGTGGGTGCTGCTGAGATTCAATGGTGTGTATTATGTACAAGGTCAGATTAGGGTCATAATGACCTCTGCTGGCCAGAATATGACCATCCCCATTTCCTGAAAGCTTTTGAGCTTTTGAAATTTGTTGGTTTTCCACATCATTCTATTTTGGGTTTAAAATGTGTTTTCATTTTGATTTGATTTGCCTTTTGGTTTGAGTTTCCCCCATCTTCAATGTTGCCAAAACCAAGCATTAATGAGTCACAAGCCAGGCCCCAAAATCATCTCAAATTTAAAAATAAAGCATTATTTTCTACTGCCTTCTGATTTTTTTTTCCTATTTAGGATGAAGCTGCCTGCCCCAATTAATATGTGATATCGTTTAGGTTCAAAATTTAACCTCAAATAACATAAACACAGTCTATTTATAGCCCAAAGTGGACTCTGCTTTGCCCTATCCCATCCTCTTAATGGAAGGGAATTTCTCTTCTATTCCTCTCTACCCCCCTTCGCATATAAACAGGGTATAACTGCTGCACTCTGCCTCGAACGTCCTTTAGTCTTCTGCATGCCATGTTTCCAAAGGTAGTTGAGGATACCCTATAGTGATGTGGGTGGCATAATAGCACATATAAATAAAGAGTAGAATTCTCCCTCTGTCCGTCTACTGCTCCCTGCATTCCCATACTCCCTCAGTGCTGTTCTGTTTCCTGACATGTTCTCCCAGTCCCTGTTGCCTTCACTCCTGGCATCTCCACATTCTTTCAGTCTGTGCCTAGCCTTCACCTGGTGAATAAGGTGCCTCCATTTTCCCTGAAAAGCAATCTGGCTGCAGTCCAATCTTATTAGAAACAATGGAAGGTGGTGGCCATCTTTGCTAGGGGTAGACTGAATTTTACCTGCAAGGGTTGAAGGTACTTGGTGGCTGTCCTGCTAAAGGCCACCTATGACTTACATAAGAACATAAGCAATAACATAAGCAGTAACATCCCATTGGCAGTAATGGGAGCTGGTGGTCATTTTGAATAAGGAGAGGGGAGGATTAAACTGAAGGTAGAACTTAGCAAACCATGAGCACCCAATATTTTGTTTTTAAAAATAACTTTATTATTTTTATTATGATGTATTATTTATTATTATAATATTAAAAATAATATTGACTCCTAAAAGAAGGCAATATTGCAACTAGTACTTAACCTCATTTCTCACAGGAATGCTGTGAGGATTAATCTGTCTATATATAGTACTTTGAACGTACAAAATGTTGTAAGAAAGTGCTAAATATACTGAACAATCAGTCCTTAAATTTGTCAAATTGGGTGCCCACTCAGTGAGAAACCCAAAATGTATTGAGACTTTTTTGGCCTTAATCTCCTTATATCCCAGGATATTAGTGTGTTGATGAGGCACTCAGATAACAACAGTGTTAAGCTCAATTGAGTGTTTCATGAAGAAAATAATAAATTATTGTCAAAGTGAATTTTGAACATCACATTGGTCAAATATAAGTAAACACTCTGTCCTTGTTCCAATTATATTAACCTCCCTTTCATTAATAATGTTATTCAGGTTACAAAGGGAAGCATTATCAAAGGGTAGAAAATGCCAGAATTAAGGTTACCTTGCCTCCAGCTTGTCCAAAAGCTGCTTCCACCTGTACAGTTTTTTAACACAGGTTTCAATTGATGATCAGATTGTATTTTTGTCTGCAGCACCCACGCCCCATTCGGTGCACAGAATGGATGATGCTCAGTGAATGAGTAACTATTAAATTTTGCTTTCTATACTTATCATTCATTGTGTGACACCAGACCTTATTTGCTGCATGCCATCCAAATCCTGATCTGAGTATAGAAATAGGTCACATGACTTGTATTTTTCACTTATTGTTAGTCACTCCTCTAAGGTTAGAGTAATGTAATGAATTTATCATTCATTTGATAGGTGACCTGATTTAGCATTAGAAGCACACTTACTCCATTACGCCAAGGTAGTATGAAATCCAGGATAATAGAGGATTTCTAATTTGTTAATAATTTCCTTTTAGCAATGACTGAAGCCTTCTGGAGGTTATTTTTTAAAGAGACTAGATAGCTATTCGTTTTAAATTCTCCTACTTTTTAAAAAAATCAGTGTGTCTCATTGTAAATTCATGTATGTTCAGTTCTGTCTCAAACTTATTTTGCAATATCAGACATTTGACTAATCCCCTAGCACACACCATAATCTTTGGTATTATTGTATGGAATTGTTCATAAGAACCAAAATTTAAATTTGTATTTGTCAGATCATAGGATTCAGAATATTCTATTTTTTTTAACTTCCTCGTGTACATTTCTGCTTCTCTGTTTGTATTATGGTGTTAGATGCCTTGTACTCCTGAGTTAGGCCTGGGTCTTGCAACTTAACTTCACTTGTGTCAGAGGTATAGGTTTTACAGGAAGATTACCCAAAATTTAGTAAAGACATTTTCTCAATTTTTAATTTAAGAAAAAGGGGCTTTGCAACCCAATAATGTAAAATTGTGCTAATGGCTAAAAATTAACTGGAAAAAGAAATGAAAAATCTGTTTTCATTTTCAAGCTGAAGTATAATACATGAATAAATGTTGAATTATGAAAAGTATATTTGCTTTTAAATTTTCTTTAAATATTGAAGATGGGGTTCATCAACCAGATAAGGAAACATTATTTTTAATATGAATTTTAAACTGATGTTTTAACAAGTATGTGTATCTATTAAAGCTACTTGGCAATTTTCCACGGGCCTCATACTAGCCTAATAATGGTGGAGTTGGTTTTCACAATTTGTCCTGTAGCTTTCTCTGAAGAAAGTATTTTAATTCTGTAATTCATCAAAGGTTGGTATATTCTGGTGTCCTGGTTTTTTGCCCAGCATGCCAGGAGCAAGGGAGGGATACATTTGTGATTAAAAAAACCCAAAAAACCCAAGGGAAAGTCTGCATCTTCATCAATACAAGGTCAAAAATCTCCTTTCCTTTTCAGAATGGGAGGTCCTTACAAAGCTAGCTGCTTGAAAGGTATTGAGCATTTGCAGCTGCCATTGACTTCCAGTGGAGTTCTAAGTGCTCAGCATTTCTGGAAAACAGGCTTTTATGTCTCTGTGCTGGAGGTTGTTAATCATGCTGTGGTAAGGTACTGAATGTTCTCAATTCATATTGACTTGAATGGGAGGTGCCCGAGAGACTATGGAATTGAGTTGTCATTAAATGGTGAAATCTTCCTCTCTCTTTCCCACCTCAATTGAAACTGATTGGTGATGCATTAAGAGTAAGTCCCTTCCCTCACTGGCTTTCCTACCAGTTTATGCCTGGGCATGAGAGCGCCCTAATTCTCATGTGGAGGCAGTGAACCTTTCAGTTGGCAAACAAGCCCCCAAATATGCTCTAATGATGGGCTTGGCTCCTCCTCCCCTATGGAAGATTTAAGTTCTCCAACTCAAAACCATGTCAGGACTTGGAGACTGGGATTCTTGCTCCCCTCATCAATGCCTTACCCAGCCACCTTCCATTCAGAAGTTTAATTGGCAGTGCTGTCTGCAGAGTCCCATTTATCTAATCTAAGCTAAAGCAAGGGCCAGATCAAATAATCAACAGTTCAGATAGGGAAAGTGCAAGGCTGTAGCGTCATCTAGTGGCCACAGGAGAGATCACCCACTTCAGGAGCTGTGTGTGCTGGTTGTTCGGTTAACATGGAGAGCTGGAAAATGGAGTGTTGGTTAAACAGGATTCTAATGTATTATTTTTTAAGCTCTTCAGGTCCTGATTCTGCTCTCACTGAAGTCGGGCAAAATCATACACTACGTGATGCATTGACTACACGATTATCCCCTATGTGATGAGGGGATATTGCACTTGATCACAGGAGCCTTACAATAGTTGTTATAATCAAGTCCTTAAAGCAGATACATTTACATTTGTATCTGTTTATTTGTTAATCCTAGATAATCTCAAATAAAGTATTTTGGACTGCTAAAAAGGAAGTGATAGACTCTATGTATAAGCTATTGCAATCCTCCAATATTTGCTTGTTTCAAGTCATGCCCCATTATCATTGCTGTACACAGACTCTCGCCTCCTCCCCCCCAATTAAGTTCTTTTTTTGGACAAATAGCCTGCTTCTCTCGTCTCCTGGACTTTGTATCATCATATTCATTGTGGAATGATTGTTGGAAATCATACCATTGGATACCTTGTTATATACCCCTTTTCTTATGATAAAAATAATTTACGATATTAAAAATCATGTATGTCACTAGAAAATGTTTGTGTTTTTTCTGGTCAATAGCTGTTATATTTGGAAGCTGGTGAAGTGGTTGAGAGAGCAAAAATAGTTCCAGCCTGCAGTGTTGATATTGCCACCTTTATACACCATTAACTGCTTTCTCTAATTGCAGTATAACACTTCAGGTAATTTTTCATGCAGCTTTGTGCGACGTCAGTCGATGGACTTTTCCTGAACTCTTTAGAATTGTGACTTTTCTGTGAACTCCTGGCTTTCCGTTCCATTGACCTTGTTGCTCATTTATAACTGGTGTGCCATTTATCACTCCCAAGCTTACAAATATTGTTGGGGAGATATCTTGAAGTACAATCATTCATAGTATACTCTCGTTGTATTTGGAGTTTCTATATAGTATATTTCATAGGGAGAGATTATCTATAAAGTTGTAATTCTGGTGAGGACCATGATACCACACCATAAACTGTATGGTGATGCTCCAGAGGTTTGAGATGATCTGAGCTCTGAGATTAAGTTACAGCATCTACTATCCGTCTCTGTCAATATGCATTTTATAATAATTCTTCTTGTAAGCTAGGGTGTAAAACATTGGCTTTTCTATACATTATGAAACTATCTGCCCTATTAATCCTTTCAGTGACATGGTAGCTTTTAACTAGTGCCAGATCAAAAACAGATGTGATATAAATAGACATGAATGTATATTCCAAAATGCTATAATGAAATCTTATATTCTAATTGGTAACTAGCTCTTGGAACATCAGACTACATCAGGACTGGTTTTGCTCATGAAATTATATTGTAAGTAATAGTTATTCACTATAAAAAAGTAATGTATATATGCCAATTAGAATGCAAGAGTTTCTGATGTTTGCATGTTTGAATACAGTGAAAGCTCAGTGTGTAATATAAACCACACCAACCTAGCCTTTTCTCTTCTGCTTCATCTCCTCCCTCATGTTCTTTCGTTCTTTCTTTCTTTTTTTTTTTTTGGTTAATTGTAGACAATATCATTTTTTCAGTAACTTTTTCTCTCTTGAAGACAATGGTTTTAGCCTCCCCGTTTCTTCTTTTCCCTTCTTTTCATCCTTTCTTTATCTTATTTCTTCATTTCTCTTACTCATCCTCTACCTTTTCCCTCGTGTCTCACTTTTCCATCTGATCCTGTCTTGTCTCATGGGAAGCTTTCATAAGTTTAAATACAAAGTCAAAAGATGTGAAGTATATAGAAGCAAAGGTTATGCCCGTCTCAAATTCTTTCATCATCTGGATGGATGGAAAAATCCAGTGATGTTTTCATGTTCTGATGGCCTTTTTTTGACCAAAGGATACTTCTTCTTTTAGATCCATTTGCTATAATGTGGAAGCAGTAAGGAATCACTTAAAAACAACATTTGAAGTATGAAAGAATTTCTCTGTTGAAGTGAACATTTTAGAGAGTGAAAAACCCCAAACTAAGTGTATAGGACTGAATTCTCTAGTTCTTTCAGTATTAGTAGAGCAGGTCAAAAATCAGAATTCCATGATGTAGGAAATTTCTATTTGTTTTTGTCTGAATTAAGACGAAGAATAAAAATGTTAATGTTTTTTGCAGAACCCAAAGCTCAGGAAATATTTGATTCATAAATGTAGAAACCTATTGATCAAAACAAATATTTTGACATTCTAATTGTTTGATTAATTTTGTTAAGCCAAATCAAAACATTTAGTTTTGCTTCATTTGATATTAAACTGCATCTGTCTGATTTGGCATGGGGATTGATCATGCAGGTGCCTCATGCTCCTATACAGGCCAGTCTCTTTAGCCAGACTACATCTCCCACGGTACACTGTGATTTTGGAATTTCCATGATGTACCATGGTAGGTGAATCAAATGGAAGACTAAAAGACATCATGGGAGATTGCCCAAGCTCCCTGCCTGCACTACGACTGAGGTGCAATTGCACTAAAGAATATTGTAGTGACCACCATTCTAAAGCTAGGAAGTTTGTGCAGGGTACCACACATATCTATACAAGTTTTCACACTTATCTCCTATCCCAAGAATAAGGAAATATTGCATTATTTCACTGTAATGATTGGCACGGTATGAGCTCATTTGGGTTACCATAGAAATTATAAATATTCAATTTGGATAGAATTAGTCATTAGAAAATATTGCAGCATTTACTTGATCTTAGCCTAAATAGATGATACCAAAATAAAAGCTTCAATTATGCACAGAGCCCCACTCACCTGTAGGGGTCCATTCATGTGCATTCCTGGCAGATTGGGGTCATATACTGTATATATGCTCCTAATCATTACTGGCCAGTGACATAGTAGCTGCTGGTGTTCAAGGAGTTAAAATTGTGAGCCTGAGATTCTGTCATTATCGTTCATACAGAACAGGTACGGTAACACAGTATATCTTTATATTCTAAATTACTACTTACATGAGAAATGAAAATCTGTGTGCAAATCTGTGTGTGTTACAAAAGAAAAAAAATGAATGATGAGAACTACTGATCACTAAATACGCTGGCTTCTTAAAGCTGCTACAATTTAAATAGCTTTGCATAAGTAGTCATAAATCTTAATCTCCAGGTATATTAAAATAATACAGTTGAAATCTCAGAATAGGAAGCATAATGTAAACTCAGATATTAGGAAAAAAGATTATTCTGGCTAATTGTAAGATGACTAGTTGGTTGTTATACAATTCTTAAGAGGCCCTCATTGACTTCTTGGAAGCTCTTTTTGACTTGGATATTTCTATATGGCTGTGATCAGTCCATACTGCAGGCTTTTTTGGCATATTAGACTATTGTTGTACAATAAATTAAGACAAATCCTTCAGTACCTGGATTTAATAAATAAGTTGGGTGTTTTTTTTATAGTCATGAATGATGCAGAAAGATAACTATTTCTTCTGTTTTCAGGGAAAGTGATATGATGGTCTGTCATGAAAAAATTCTATTTTTTCCTATGAGAGGGGGCGGGTTTTTTGTCTGCGGGCATTTACATGATCCAATAAGGATTTTATTTGATTGTATAAATGACTCTCTACTTGAGGGCTGATTTCACAATTCACTGCTTCTGTAATAACAAATTATCTTCTACCTCAAAAACTCTGCTTGAATGTTTTGAAGCTACCAATTTGACATGAAATTATTGTTCCTTAGGAATTCAGAGTGCACTTTAAAGTGTGACTCTCTTTAAATGGTCAGGACATGGTATGACTAGAATAAAATGTTCTTAAATACTAATTTTTACACATTCTGTTCATTTTAGGTGTTTTGCCTTAGCTTCCTTTTTGTCCCTAAGAATGTAAACCCTGTGGAATTCTCCTCTCAAGTCTGCAGAAGAAAAAATTAGGACAATTAAGTCACTTTGTCTTTTTAGCTAATTTTTTTCTCAGTAGGTTATGAAAAATTAAATAATTAAAATTGGGCTATAAATAATGCACTGAACTCATTCTGCTGTGAGGTACAATGTTGTTCTCAGTAGGAAATGAATTTATACTGTAAATAAAATGAGCTCATTCTGTTATCCAGGGACAGAAGAGGCAAAAGAGAAAGGAGTGACTAACGCAAACAGCACTGTGGTAAGTTCCAACTTGATTTTATTTCTCAAACCCAGCCTAGGTTCTGCAACTCCATATATATTTTTTTTAAAAGAATGACCATGGCATATGTTAGAGAATTTAATTGTGTGTGTTCCCCATTTGGCAATATATTTTTATACTTTTCAGGTAATTTGTAATATACACCCTCACCTACTCCCTAAAGAAGGTAAAAATTGAACCATTATTTGTAGCAGTTGGTGATGCTACATTTTTACTTGCTTGCTATAGTGTTTTTTTAAATTTAAAGTTTAGAAAAAAAATTCTTGCAGCGTAGTGACAGAATGCCTGTAGCTTAATTCCTTTTAAAATGTAAAAACAGCTCATGACATGAATGCAATTCACCCTCTTAACATTCTCTTGTACAGTGCTCTCTCAGATCCCTTTGCTTCCAATGTACTTTCAACCCCATTATAAATGCCTTAAGGTCCAATTTGATAATACTCATAAGCCAGAATGCTCTGAACAACTTGAAAATAATCAGAGTGGTCTGCAAATTAACAAATACAAGTACATGCGACATATCTCTTTCTTCTAAAGCTTACTTGTAATTTCATATTAAATTAATAGTTCCAGTGTTGGGTATTCTATCTACAAGTTAAAGACTAATTTTTGGCAGACCTTTTCTTATGGCTAGTGCCAAAGTGTGCACTTTGAGACAAAAATGCATTTGGAAGGCTGGTCTCTGTTCATCATTTTTCCTTGCAAAGAGTTACTGTAGGACAATGAAAGGAAGGATATAAAAACAGATAGATAGCAGATGCACCTATGGCCATGGGACATTGTGAAACTTGGATACAAGTTTTTAAAAAAAGCCCAACCTCATGTGCTAGTTTTTTTTCTGCATGATTTAGAGGTATATCTATAGCTGGGTGACTCTTGGTGGATAATTTTCATATTGGATAACTGTGTAAAGAGCTAATTTGCATCTGAAGCATGTCATTAAAATTGCTCCTCTTTTTTCCAGCCCGTCAATCTTGGCTGAAAGATGAGACTTTGCCAAAGAGGATAGGTATGTTCTGAACAAAATAGCACATGATCGATAATGTGTTGTAAAATCTCACACTGTTTTTCATTACAAAGAAATATAATAGCTATATCTGTGCACTTGAGACTGTGTGCGTATTGGTAAAGAGTAGAGGTATTACACTGCAAAGAGATTCTTTTAATAGCATACATGCTTCTACTGAGTCATAGCTGATTAGAGACTCCATTCTGTAGTTGATGCTCAAACAAAACTGTTGATTCCAGTCTGCAGGATCATGCCAGTTGATTTAAAGACTATTTAAATTACAGATGCAGATATTCTCTAAACCAGCTTGCAAGTCAAAGAAAGGCTTTACAGGGCCTCTGAGGCATTAGCAGAAGAACAATGGTGCAGTGTAATGCCTACGTGTTAACATGTATGATCTGCATGTTCATATGTGCACATTTCTTAGCCTAGCAACATTGCACAACTTCAGAGATTATTCCATCATCTGACAAGAACAATCTGCATTCAAGAACAATCTGCATTGAAGATACTTACAATGGAGCTTGTTCAGTAAAAATACTGGTGTGAAATAGCCCAGGTTTTGCCATTTGTGTGTTCAGTTTGGAGTCATTCTGAAGGGATGTAGGTGTAGCCATATTTTTTTGTACAGTTAGGCAATTCCCTTTTCCCCCTGAAAGCTGAATTTAGAGAACATAAGATATTCCATAAAAATGTCTGCAGAGCAGTTCATGCTATCAACTTTATCAGTGTTCTGTTTTATGGGCAAATCAGTTGTAAGTTTGCATTATCAAAATATGTGAATTGTTTGTATCTATAAATGCATCTCTGAAAAAAAATCACACATGAGGTAGTGGTTTAAAACCTTAAATTTATGCAAGGTTCCTGGTTGGGTCATTGGTAGAGGGGATCAAATGAGAGACCTCTGGCTCTTAATGCACAAGCCTTTACTAACTAATTTAAAATAAGCAGCTTTTTTAGCCAAGGCTATAGTAAACTTAGAAGTTGGTGCTGCTTGGGTTAGTCATTACTTTTTGAAGCTTGCTTGTTTTGCAGTTTTGGAGGAACTTACACATTATGCCTTCCATAGACCTAGGGTTGGGACATCTCTGGGCTGTGTGTCATATTTCCCACAACTGAAACATGTCAGTGGGTGCTGTTTCTCAGAAAAAGGTGGTCTCCCCTGTGTGTCTGGCTGTGGCTGAATTGGAACGAGCTGTCTAGGTTGGATATTTCCCTTCTTCCAGACCAACTGGGAGAAGGAAAATTTATTTTGTGCTATAAGGTGCACAAGCCACCTATGCTTCACGTTCCTCAGTTGCTTTGGTATATTCTCTGATGGTCAGTGTCTCTTCATAGAGAGAAAAGGTGGGTGAGGCAATGCAACTTCTGTTAGTCCAATGAAAGACATTGTTTCACCCACCTTGTCTCTCTAATATGCTGGGGCTAACATGATTATAAAAAACACCGCATGTTGTCTCTTCATGACTTCTTTGGATGCATTTGCCTTGGGCTGAGATATAGGTGCCAACAAAAGCCTTCCTCACTAAACTTTTTGCTCTCTGACTTCCTTTAATAGTGCTGGGAAAGGGAGTGAGTGTTCCAACCTCTCTTTCAAGCATAGGTGAAAAAGTAAAAGATCTTTGTGAAGGGTTCTCAACAATACCTGAGAGATCTGGGCACAGTTCACTCATTTTGGAGGTGTAGCTTTTTTTCAGAGTCACCCTTATTGCCAATTTCTTCTGCTTAGACAGGGACTTTGCCTCTTTTTTTCCCTCTCAGATGCTTTTCTCAAAAGTTCATAGTTTTATTACTCACCATTGTTCATTAGGTGCTCTTTAATACAACTAGGTGATGATGTACAATGGCATCAAAATTTTTGATTCTGAGTGCTCATACCACATCAGATTTTGAACCTCTTAATTCCTTTGCCACCTCTTCCTCTTTTCTCCACTCTTGGACTATCTGCATGGCCCGCACCATGCAGCTCTTAAAATCCTCTTTCTATTAAGAAGTCCTGAAAAGGTCCTCAATCATCTACAGCACCTACTGTCACAGGTAGGTGAACTGCACTTCTCCGACTTGCTCATTAGCTGCAACAAGCTGTCGGGTGTTGATAAAGGGGGAACATCCATTGACATCAAGTCTTTCAATTATCTGAAGGTCTTTACAGTTCTTATTGGCACACAAAAGAGCTCGACATTCAAGTCCATAGGTGTAGGACTATCTGGTATTTAGTATTGCTCATCTCCACAGTGACAATTTTTGACCTGCTAGCATCTCTTTTGGCACTTGCTTTTGGAATGCACTCTGGAAGCCTGGCTGCAGCTTTCTCTCTTTTCTCCTCAGGGTTCTGGGGTCAGTGTCGGTCTTAAAACATAATATCAAAATAAACACAAGTGTTCTTACAAAGTGTCCACACTAAGGACAGTAAGATCATACTTGTGGTGGTCTTGTCTGGATTTCAAATTGCTGTTGGGCTGGAAGCTTGTCCATGACCTGGGGATCTGGTCTCTTAATACAAGAGCCTCTGTTGTCGTAGGTAAAAGATCCAAAAATCTTGGCTAAGCTTGTAGAAGGATCATCAATCTCTAGCTTCAGAGGGGTAGCCGAGTTAGTCTGTAACAGGAAAAACATAAAAAACAACAAATAGTAGTACCTTAAAGACTAACAAAACATGCAGAAGGTATCATGAACTTTCGTGGGCACAACCCACTTCTTCAGATGACAGGCGTGTTGGAAGTCCCTATGCAAGAATAAATAAGGGAAGGGGGGGCGGGGTGGAAGAAGGAAAAAACTGGAGGGGAGGAAGAAAAAAAGACAGTGAGTAGACAGACTAACTCAGCCATCAATCTCTAGTTAGTCTAGCCACTAGTAGAGGAGGACAGATCATCAAACCAAACACACAGGGATTACGTTTATTAGTATTTGATATTTGTATTGCATACTACCTGGAGACCCCAACTGAAATCTGGGTTCCACTGTGCTAGTTACTCTGCAAATGCATGGTAAGAGATAATCCTTGCTCTTATAATCTTTCAGTCTTTTAGACAAGACAAACATGATGGGTGAAAAGAAATCCTATTATCCCCGTTTTACAGATGGGGAGATTGGGAACCAGATTTTCCAGAGCTCATTATGTGCAACTGAGGCAAGATTTTCAAAAAAGAGCTGAACTACCAAAAAAAGATCAAAATTAAATGGCCAGGTTTTCCAGAATTGAGCAGGTTGGCTACTGAGAGATTCTGAAAATCTAGCCATAATTTTCACAGTGAAAATTGCTGGGTATTGACCATCTTTGATAATCTGGCTTTTATGTCAGTCCTTACATGGGGGTGAGTGAGTATTTTAGAAAAATCTTGTGCCAATTACAGATGCTGAGTACTTGAAAAAACTGATCATAGGTGACATGACATAGGACACACATAGGAAGTTGGTGGCAGAGTTGGGAACTAACTCCATATTTCCAAATTCCTAGTCCAGTGCCTTCACAACTAGGGCTTCCTTCCTCCCTGTTTTCCCAAACATGACAATTTCTCTTCTTTAGTATAATCACTTGATGGTTAAAGATTGTTTTCTTTTGAGGCTGAGGAATCTGTCCATTAACATAGTTTAAAGAATAGTATATTTAATAACAAGTGTAGTTTTGGCTTCCTAATCTTTGTGTCTTGTCATTTCTGTTTGTGTGGGTTTGACATATCTTCATTTATATTTAAATTGCACGTGTTCTTTTTCGAGGCAAGTAAGCATGGTTGTTAGAGGACCTGATCTAGCAACATTTACTTATGCAATAAAGATTGCAGAATTGGACCCAAAATGTAAAAAAGTCAAACTTTTAGCTTTCTTTAAAAAAAATCAAATATTTATGGACTTAGATTTGAGGAAAATAAAGTTTCTAGGATCCAGATTGCACTGTGAATTAGCTATTCATAAAAGAAATTGATGACCTGAGGGATTTTCCAGACAAGCAATATAAAGTATTATTTTTCCTTATATAAATAGCTTGTTAGGCTTTTAAAATGTCAAAGTGGTGAAAGTTCTCCAAATTGGAAATACTATAATAGACATTTGCCATTTATCTTGAAAGTACAAGTAATCTTGTTTCATTAGGCAGAGGTTGGTTAAAAAAACATGTCTGCTCCTTGTCTGACTATTTGTTGTTTCAAAGCAAAAATGATAGTTTTGGAAATAAAAGGCATGACTTAAAAAGCCTCAAAACTCATTGTATTTTCCTCCTTTTGCTGCTACATGTATGATTTGACACTAAACTGCAAGTAGCTTTCCTGTCAAAAATATAATGAGCAACTGGTCATATATTCTGTTCTCTACAGGCTAATGGTGCAGGTCTCCCAGGAACCTTTTCTATTTATCTAATCAATTTATGGTACTTATATGGCTCCCATTACTGTAGTATCTGAGTGCCTCACAACCCCTAATGCGTTTGTCATCACGACGCCTATGTTGTACAAATGGGGAATTGAAGTGCAGAGACTTTTGGCCGATATCATCAAAGGTACATAAGCACCAAACAAAACAAAATTCAGTGGCTTAACTGACTCAAGATGAGACAGAAAGTCTCTGTAGCAGAGGATTGAATGTATGGCTCCAGAGCAGGGGTGAAAGTAGACACTGGAACTTAACCATGTACCCTGTACTGGGCCTAAGGATGTTAAATTGCAGTTAGCAGGCTAATCTTGTTGTCAATACAATTTGTATCCACTACACGATTAGTTGATAAGGACCTCTCTGCAGAGCCGCAGTGGGGTTAGCTGTAGGAGCTTGCTCGAGCTGGGACTGAGCAGTCCTGGCTCATGCTGACGTGGAAGCCATCTGCATTTTAAATATAGTAAGAGCCACCAGGCTCTTACCACATTTAAAATGCAGAGGTGCAGCATCCCAAACCAGCACGAGCTCGCACTGAGTCCAACAGCCCCTGTTTGCGGTGGGGGGAAGCAAGTAGTCGATACTCCAATCGACTAGTTGACTACTTGATTAGTCAACTACTCACTAACATCCCTAACTGGGCTTGGCATTTTTAGTAAGGGGGTTACCTTGGGGCACTGGAAGGGGTAGTTCTGGGCTCCTGGACAGGGTAGGACCTAGGGCAGAAGGGGTGGGTTAGGAGCAGACTCCCTCAGCCCCAGCAAGTCCTTCATAGCTAGTGGCTGGGAGCCGTGGGGGAGCAGCTGTGGAATTCGGGAGCCTCGGAGCTCTGGCAGTAGTTGAAAGGACCGGGCTCCCAACCACTGACATGTTGGCTGGGAGCTCTCATCCCTTTTAAATGGTCAGGCCCTTAGGCAACTTCCCCTTTTGCTCCCCCTATCAGTGGCCCTGCTAGTAGGTTCTTGCAGGGCTTCTGACAGTGGGGGAACAAAATGTTGGCTGTGTGTGGGCCAGTCTGGGGGCTGGTTCTTACTGGTGCACTGCACTGGCCTGAACCAACCCACTTTCACTTCTATCAGGCTAGCATGCTAGTCACTGGATCGTCATTCTTCTTTCTCATCATTTATTGTCTTTGAAAAAGTACCTTTGGATTTGTAAATGTTAAAGATGAAAATGATGGTGGGGAGACACCATAAAGCCATGGTTCTTTTTATCATTGCATGTTCTTTTCTCATCTTCAGTGTCAGTGGAATATTGTGCAACCAAGTTATTGAACAGAATGCTTTGACAGTCAAACTTCTTGGCTTTCAAATAACTGGTTAATTTCAACTTTTTTTTGTCAGACACCACAGTTATATGTATTTTGAACTTACTCTTTCTTGACCACCAAGGACTACAAAAGAACTACAGGTCTAAATTTTACCAAGACATTCCATTAGCTATTTTGCAATGAAGAGAGGGAGAGTTCTTCAGATCTGTTTTTTACTAGATTGATTGATTCAAGAATATTTCAGATTTAATGTTCAGTTTGTCCTATATTAAAATAACTTTGTCTCCATTGAGAGTAGTCAAAACTAGAGAAGAGCCAGATAACCTACTTTATCTTAATTCGTAAAACCCAAACACTTCTTTGATTCATTGAATGACATCATGCACTGTAATTGCAGTAAGTTACTTGCTGTAACTGTCCAGAAACATCTAGTCTCCACATCTGAAAGATAAACTGCTTTGAAGTAGGGATGTTAAGGACTAGTCGACTAGTTGATTTCTCCCCCTTCCCCTTGCTGCCTCTATCAAACAATGTATGAATGGCATTGCCTTTCTTTGGTCCAAGATGACTGTAAATACAGCCTGGAGGGAGTTTTAAATGTATGTGAGTGCTGAACAAGTCTGCTGCAGAAATCATGGAACCAGGTAAATTTTCCCTAAGTGCTAGCACTACAAGGGGCGAGGGGAGGGAAGTCTATCATTAGTCTGTTGTATTAATATCTGCCAGACTATTGCTTTGTATGGGTCAGTTGTACAACCTGGTATGTGTGAAATCTTAAGTGTCTTACATCCCAGGCTCTGGAGGCTCTAAGTAAATATGTAGCCCATCTCCTGGACCACCCTTAGTTTCCAAAAATAATGAAGTATACTTATTCCTCCTCTGACATGACTCACCTTAAGCCTGCTGGGCCCCTCAGATCTTTGGTTCTTCTCTCCTTTAATCAGCATGTAAGTGAGCTGCTGCATCTCTTTGCTAAAAGTAAGACATAGCCATTCCCCCTCCCCTGAATGCTGTGCCTGTCCAGGGTCAGTGCACATCTTGTGGGGGGGGGCGGGGGTGTCCTAGCAATATGCCAGCTATCTGTGGCCTGCATTTGATTCCTCTGGCATGTCAGTGCAGTCCCTAGCATGGTAACTCCTCCTTTCTGGCCTGGCCCCCCATAATCTCTGTGTTTTGGGCACACAGGTTGGACCAAACTTTGAAACACTCTAAGGGACTTTTTCTTTTCTGAATCCTCCTGATAGGCTCCTACTAAATTTCACCACACCAACTTCACCATATTTGCATTTGTTATTTCCCCACTCCTGAGGGAGCTACTACTAAATAAAAAAGTACAATGTTGAGAAATTTGACAGATGAAATTCTGCCATGCAAGCACCTCTGTGTACTGGTACATGGACCTCAGTATCGTGGTTACACAAGGGTAACTGATGCCATGATTTGGCCCATAACATCTTTTACCGGTGAAGCTGACAGAGAAGGAATGAACCCAAGCTGACTCTTGGTCCAGACTGAATTTTTCAGAGTTGGATATTTGTGTTTTCTTTTGTTTTTTAAAAATGTCGTCTTCACCAAGCACATTTGATATGGAAATTGTTCAGAGACAATAAACATGGACCCCACCAATGGAATTTTTTTACTTACCAGAGCAAAATATACCATATCAAATATATCATCATCTCTTCCCCACACATTGGGTACATTTTGTCTACTTAAATTGTAAATTATTTGGGGAAGAGACCAGATAAACTTGATGTATGTGAAACACCTAGCACACTATTGGGTACTGTATATATTTCCTCCAAACCAGTGATGACTAAGGCCTTTTCTACATGGATGCTTAGTCGGTGGCAAACTGGGGTGAAAAGCTACCTCTCACTAACCTGTTGCATCTCAAATGTTTATACAGATAAACTCCCGTTATTGTAATCCATGTTATGCAGTGGAGAAATTGAGTGACAAACTTCCCCAAAACCACACACTTACTCACTTTAATACAGAGGATTAGAATTCACAAGCTGCTTTGCTCTGAGCCCCACACGGAATCCAGTAAATAACGCTGCCCTTTCATAAAGGTTGAAATATAACTTTAGCTAACTGTCCTGCCATTGATTAAATATGTATTTAGGAAACTTGTTCTCTTCCACAACTGGTTTGATTTATGTCAAGTAATTTTACCACCTTATATTACAGAGGAAGGGAGTGGGGAGCTGAGATGGTCCATAATTTATACCCACAGAAACTAATCACCATTTATTTCTTTAAAACTTTTATAGTATTAGATTTGAGCTTGGGGAAAATGTACTAATACTGAAACTTTCTCAAGTATTATTTGTTCTTAAAAATTAACACACAGATCATCAAATTCTGCTAAAATAAGTAGGACTTATTTGTGTTTTTTTCAAATAGTCTTGCTCATGAAAGTTTTTCCTCTCTGTAAAAACTTCAGTTTTGCCACAGTGGCTCCCTAACAGTATCTCTATTCTGCACTATAAAAGTGATCTCTCCCTTTTGGTGCCTTTCTGATCTGTAGGTCACTGGATTTAAATTCACAAGCAGAGTTCTTCTGGTTTTGGTGGGCAGAAGGCTATTTTATGCATTCTTCTCCCATTGCATTTCTCACATGCTTGTTGCTTAGGCTGATTTTTCTTTACTGTTGCCCCTGTTCCGAGGGTTGACTTCAGAGAAGGGCACTGAGTCTAAAGCCATTGTAAGTATTCTGTTGATTGCAGTGTCTCAAATATTGTTATGGTGGGCAGTGTCCCTCCTCATAACACCAAAGGCAATAAGTGGTTTTGGCTGAGACACAGGAATATCTTGCAGTGCTGGTTGCATCTATGGTCTATCTTCATCCATTAAAGCATAGGGCTTAGTATCTGTAGTCTCTTGGTTCAAATGTTGAAGCTGCAAGGAAAACCTTGCAATGTCTAAAGGTATTGAGATATTTTCACAGTAGGTGCCTCCCTTACACAGGGGGAGGTTTTGTATTCCAGTATATTTCAATGGAGTGACAGTGATTTACACCAGTTGAGGATCTGACCTGGAATGTATAAAAACTAGAGATGGTCTTGAGAAGGTTGGTCTGGTTGTGGAATTTTTTTAAATGTTCATGATCAGGTTTTGGTTTTGCAAAACCAAATTCCAGACAGCAGTGGACTAGCCTTGGGTTCCATTTGATCTCATTTGCCAGAGTTTGAAAATTCTGATTTTGACCATTCTGTACCAATTACATTGTGGTAAGGACAAGACAGATTTATTTTATATGCTATTGATTCTCCCATTTCCCCACCACCCTTTTGGAACAGAGCAAGAGAGTGTTTAAGGGCAATCCTAAATATTGAGTTAGATAGTGACCTTGGAACTTTTGTAGCTGCCACCTTTTATGTATTAGTAAATTACATTAGTTGTTGGTATTGAAATTCAATGTGACTGCCAATTTCCAGTAACAATTGCCAAATTGTTAATTTCCTGGCATTTCTCAGTAGTTAGCATAACTAAATTATGTAGCATTCTTGGTTTCTTGTATCAATCCAGAAAAGTTAATTGCTCTTTTGATAATGTTGGGTAATTATTTTTTTAAAATCCTTGATTTTTTGTCATATATGACTTTAAAATAGAGTAGGTTTCTGAATCTATTTTGGGTTCAGGTGACACTCTATGCATGTGGTTTGTTCCTTTTTGTACCTCTTGATTCTGTTCTCTTGGGCTTCCATTCCTCCTTTAGGGTGCGTCTACACAGTGGTGCTAGCTCGAAATAAAGTACACAAATTACGTAGCTTATT
Organism: Rafetus swinhoei; assembly: GCA_019425775.1. Taxonomy (NCBI): domain Eukaryota; kingdom Metazoa; phylum Chordata; order Testudines; family Trionychidae; genus Rafetus; species Rafetus swinhoei. The sequence continues at coordinate 177,549,905 of CM033437.1, read as the reverse complement.
TTGAGATCTGTTTGGAAATTTGGCGCTGTGTAATCAGTGCCAAATTTCCAAATAGACTGCTATTTTGACAAGTCCCTTAATCATCATTGAACGAGGTTTACCAGGACGTCAGAATAGCAAGTCTGTTATTTTGATTGCATTTCAAAATAATGAATGTGCTGTTAAGACATGGAAAACATTATTTTGGGATACCCAAAATATTATTTTGACATATCCCAAAATAGCACCATTGTCTAGACATACCCTTAGGGTGTGTCTAGACTACAGGGGTTTTTTGAAAAAAAAAAAAAAAAAAAAAAAGGCCTTTTTTTGAAAAAACTTCCCTTGTGTCTAGACTGCTGCTGCGTTCTTTCGAAAGTAAATCAAAAGAACCTGGCAGTTTTTTCGACCGTGGAAAACCTCATTTTACGAGGAAGAACGCCTTTTTTCGAAAGTACTCTTTCAAAAAAGGCACTATGTAATGCAAACTATGCTTTTTCAAAAGAGAGCATCCAGACTGCCTGGGTACTCTTTCGAAAAAGCGGCTTGCTTTTTTGAAAGTACTGGTTGTAGTCTAGATGCTCTTTTTCGAAAGAGGCTTGCAGTCTAGATGTAGCCTTAGAGACAAATATTGTAAAGGCTAAAAATAAAATTTTGTAATTTATCAGTAAAAATCCAAACCAAAACACCTTGGAATTCAGTTAACTTTAAATATAATGGAAAGAATTAGTTTCAGTATTGAAATACAGAAAAATAACTATTTGCATTTTCATTTAGTTTCTAATAATAGTATTACTCCCCATCCTTGTTTAACCACTTGCTTTTTTTTCTTACTAGTGAGAGGAGAAAAGACAATGATATGTCTTGGTAAATATTTATTATGACCTACCTATACATTATAGGGTGAGGGATCTTCAATGATTTAACACTGCTATTTCAGTGTGTGAGTCGTTATTGCAGCCAGCGGAGGGCAGTGTAATATTGTCAGATCATTTACAAAACTATGGAAAATTCATGGAAAACTTAATACAGTTGCATGCAAAATATTTGGGCCTTTTCTTAAGCAAACATACAAAGCACTGTATCACTTGCTGCACCAATCTCTCTTCCTCACACCAAACGATTCAGAACACAGCCAGCCTGCTGATCTCTCATGCCTTCAATAAATATAGAGAAGGCAGGCTGCATGAGATGTGTCTTTTCCTGCTGTGTGTAGTCCATTGGCTGCTGGTGTAACCCACACATCTTTTGGGTGTAGTGTACTGTCCCATCTAGTGGCACTGAGACCACTTACAGAGAGGGGATGAGTGATTTTTTGTTAGGCTTTTTGTGGTAGGGCCACATATATTCGGTCAGTTTGCACCATGGAATTTGCTGTGGAATTTACCCCGTGGTCACAGAATTGTACTTCAGAACCTGAACATTTATTCATGCTTTAAATATTATATTTCTAGCCTTTATGATCACAGACCATGATTAAAACATAAACAGGCATGGAATATTAGATGGTCACAATGTGGTCTCCTGAAATTGGCCTTTTCTGGGAACTTTTCAGCCGCACCATGACAGGCACTTCGCACATCCATCTCCTCTCTCTGTTTCAGGGGGGTAGCCGTGTTAGTCTGTATCTGGAAAAATAATGAGGAGTTCTAAGGCACCTTAAAGACTAACAGATTTATTTAGTCATAAGTGTTTGTGGGTAAAAACCACTTTGTCAGATGCATCCTCTCTCTGATTTACTCTCCTTTTGTACACAGTTGCTACACACACTGGAGTGCTGGTGCCTGTGCTCAGAGGGAGCCACAGCAGTCCCCTTTGTTTAGAAGAGATCAGTGCCACTTTAGGTAGCCCCTGCATAAATTCCTCCACTTCCCCCGGGTGTACCCCACGAAACAAATGGAACAACTGTGCCCCTAACATGCAGCTGCTTTCACTTTTACTGAGGAAGAGAAAGGGGTTGAGTTAGCCCTCTCCAGTATAAAACAGTCGAGAGAGATGAATTGCTTCGGGCTGAAAGTAATGGGATGAAAATGAAGCAAAATCAGCTTTTGTTGTGTTGCAATGTAAATTTTCCTGACAGTAAGATTTTATCAGATTGTGGAGCAGTCCCCAAAGGGAAGCAGTTAAAGTCTCTGTTGGCTGAGACATTAATAACTGGAGTGGAAAAACTCCTTGAGTCCTCATTGGGAATGATCCTAAACTCACAGGGAGATGAATCAGGTGACTGTTCTAAAGCATGATATTTAACCAGCCTTAATATTGATGTTTCAATACTTTTTAATAAGAAAGAGAGCAAAGCTCATTAGCAGTGTGAAACTAAGCAGCTCTGCATTAAGGGTTGATGGGAAATAAAATGGCATTGACTTTAAACTGCATGCCCCATGCTTGATAGATAAGGTGACAAATACATCTTTTGTATGTAAAGGTTAGTTCTCTTCCCTGAGTTGGGGGAGACAGACAGACACACACACACGCGCGCGCACGCGCACGATTTCTTAAATGAAAATCACTGATACTGTAGTATGTATGTATGTGCGCGCATGCACGCACACACACACACACACACACACACACACACACACGATTTCTTAAATTATATATAACCAGCTCAGTTGAAATAAGGACCTCAATTCATGAGACCCATTAGCCTGTAATCATCAGACTTGTCATAAGGTAACGTCGCCAAAATACTTTGATGCTTTACATTGAGTCTTGAGTTGTGAGGGGAAGAGTTGTGACACTTTCTCACATTCCTGAAGCAGCATTATTAGCGGTGTCAGAAAAGACTGCAGGTTCATTTTTCTAAGGCCATGTTGTAAATATACCTGCATGGCTCTGCGTAGGTACATATTGGCTGACTGGTCAGCTCTGAAAACATCATTCTGCAAAGGTAGGTATCTTCTAGTTAAGAGTAAGGTACCCCTACTCATGTTGAATAGCTGAAGCCAGTGGAGCTACTTTTGGAGTAAGGGGATTTCTAACTGAAGGATATCAGACTCTGGCTGTAAATCATGTTTTTAAAACAGTGATTTTGTTTCTATTTTCTGTTGTCTTGCCATGTTGATAGCTGAATCATATACAGAATAAAAATAATACATGGATTGTTTCTTTAAATTTGGCAGAATAAAGAGAAAACCCTTCAGAACCGAATACAATTAGCTTATTTGTGCCATAAACTATGCTGTTGCTTACAGGTACGTTCCTGATACCTTGCATGGTTGTTAGCCCTGGTCAGCAGTAGCCAAGGCTTGTACTTTAAACTCCTCTTCTTTACATATATTTTTTCCACATCTGCTGCTGCTGCCTACATATGTCTTTTGTTGTTATGTGATAGTGAATAGCCATTTGTACAGCTATAACACAAAAACTGAATCTTGGTTTGGCTGACAGGTGTAGATGAGTTATAATGCTGCAGCTAGTACATTTTCCACTTTATATGACATTTTATACATCTTGAAAGAAGCCTAACAGGCCAGGGGGGTGGAATGCCACATCTGAGTCTGTCAGCTGGCTATGTTTCCTGCCAGTTCCTCTTCTCTAACAGGGTCAGCACATTTTTTCACTAGTCTTGAGTGATACTATCTTCACTTTAATTATTCAATGTACCAAAGTACCATGGGTGCAATGAACACATTTTCTTATATCTTCATGCTAGTAGGTAAGATAATAGTTCTAATAGTATTCCTCATTATACTGCATGTGTAGAGAATAGCTAAATGAATCAGATGTCTTTCCCACTAGTAAAAGAAAGGTAAAATAAAGCATAACACCTATCAGCTGCTATAAAATATGGTAGAACATTCATTGTGATCAACTGTTATTCCTTAAGAATAGGTTAAGTTGGGAACCTTCTCCAGGGCGTAAAACAACAGTGTTTTCAAAGGAGATGCGAGGTCTGGTGAAGAAACTACATTAAGTTTTGGTTCCAGTAAGAGAATCCACTGTGGAGTTCGGATTTTGATTTATTTTTCATTCTCCGTATTTACTTCCTTGAAGAAAGAAATTTCAAATTTTTGGTTATATTTTTGGTCAAAATTTTGACAAAAATATGAAATGTGGAAAATATTGAAAACATTCACTTGGTATAACCGTGGTATATAACCTTATGTTTCTAAGTCCTAGCAATAGTCTCACTCTGGCCTCAGAGGTCCAAAGATTCCACATCGCAGTCTTTTAAAGTGGCATTTTCATTTTCCTCTGGAAAAACTCCCTTGGTAAATAAGGCACAAGCTCCCTCAGGAGACTGCTGCTTAGCTTTGGTTCAGACTTTATTAATCACAATCCATAATAATGCACTTTTTCATATGTAGATTATATGTTTTCTGGGTCAGGGACTGTCTTTTTGTTCTCTGTTTGTAAAGCCTCTAACACAATGAAGTTCTGGTCCATGAGTAGGGCTGCTAGGTGGTCTGATAATATAAATAATAAATATTTACTACTACCATAGTCACTACAGTCTCCAAGCACTTTCACTCCATGTTTTCAAAGCTATGTTGCCTCAGTTACATGCATATTGGATCACCCAAGAACGTATGAAAAGACATGATTTACAAAGGATTCTAAATCTGTGATACTGCAGATGCATTTTGTTTCATGAAATAGTTACACCAGCATCTCCTCCTAACTGGTAAACAATTCTCCTAGTTTAAGACACTTCAGGTGCTCCATAAGATTTCATAATGAGTTGAGCAGATAATGGGAGGCACACTCTAAATGCTTGAATATTCGTGAAACTCTTTCTTTTGGAAATTATTTGAGTAACGGATTTTTTAATGGCTCTTAATATAAGTTACTAAGCTCTGTGCTTGTGTGTCTCTGTTCACTATACTAACCCCTTTCCATGTGCTCCTTATTTATGTGCACCTGTGTCCCAATTAAATCTTCATTAAGGAATACACCTGCAAAAGCTTTACTTGGTCTCATTGCACTCAGGATATTAAATGCTGTATATTGCATGCTTTCATACACCACTTTTATTCTAGACTTCCAGAAGAAACTTAGGAACACAGAAAGCCACCATGGCCAAAATTAACAACTAGACTTTGAGATTCAAACAAGTTTGTTTAAGTTTTGGTCAGGCTCTGATTTTATCCAACTCTGTTCACTCCCCCCTTGTAATAACTGCAAGTGAGAAATCTACAAAGATGCTCACTAAACAACTTTGGGATGACTTCTTCATTGAAACACTCAAAGATTTCCTTTACCATAGGGCATCTATTTAACTTAGCGAGTGTCTATAAAAGTCTCCACACATGGTGAGGCTGCTTATAGGAAACCAGCTATTCATTTTATTGCAGTGCTCAAGGAACATAAATCTACTACTTCTGCAGTTAACACCTTAAATAAGTCATATGTGTGTGTGTGTGTGTGTGTGTGTGTGTGTGTGTGTGTATATATATGCATATCTTATTTTAAGATGTGTATACACACACACACACACACACACACACACACACACACACACACACACACACACATATGCTCAATGCCCAGTGGTATAACTAGTGGTGTCTGTACAGTAGAAGCCCAGAACTGAAGGCTGAAATATGGAATCTGAATTACTCCTTGTGTTAAAAAAAAAAAATCCATTACTCTTGGTCATTAGTGAGGCCACTGACAGCCCGGAATGGGGAAGTTCAAGTTATGTTGCATGATAGCAGCTAGATTCTGGCTCTAAAAGAGATCTGTAGTTGTGATTACTGGCATATGCTTATATTAGCACAGGCAGAAATATTCTATTCTTTTTTATTTATATATGTGCATTTTCTTTCTCTAGCATGCATGTTTGTGCATGTATCTATATATCTTATTTTGATAATGTGTGTGTGTGTGTGTGTATCTTAAAATAATCCTTTATATGTAATCCCTTTATATGTATCCCACATTTGGGTCTGTGTGTGGCAGGCCATGAATACTTGCAAGCGCTTGATGCTGTTCCCCAGAGGAGGTGCTGGAGCCAGGCAGTGGTGCTCAGGGGCTGGATTAAAAGCTCTGATGGGCCAGATGCAGCCAGCAAGCCATGGTTTGCCCATCCCTGAACTGTTGTAGGCTACTCAGGGAAGAGACTGGTATTCACCTTTTTATAATGTTAGCTACATTCATAAAATACCAGATCTGTGTTCAGGAAAAAAACTACTCTGAATTCCAATTACCGCTTTTCTGTAATCATTAGATCCATTCCTGCTGTCAAATTGGAGCCTAGCTTTTATCATTCTCCCTGGGCAGAATAGCACAACACATAAGCACTTGACCTCCCTATAAAAACTAGAACAGGAAACAGCAATAAATAATCCACTCCAAAGGCCACTTGAAAAGATCACTGCACTTTGTTTCTTATAGGACTGAAATTGGGTTCTACTTCAGTCAGCAGAGCACTGGATGAGACTTGTGGAAACAATTGTTTTGTATTTGGTTAGTATTTTTTCTCTCAACCAAAAGTATATCTTTCAATGGCATTGATTGAAAAAAAAAAAAATGCTTTTTGTTAAGGACCAAAATTCAGCAGGGCTTCAAACTTGATTCTAGTTAAGACCTATAATAGGGAAAAATATTAAGTTGCAATTTTTCAATAACCATTAAAGATATGTAATATACACATTCTGACCTTATTTAAAATATCTATATCTCTTTTTCAGTTCTTTTTAAATAGGAAAGCTGATTCTTTCTTCCCTACCTTGTATCATCTAACTGAATCTCTTGCAGGGACAGAAGGGTTTGATCCAAAGCTCTCGGTCAGTATGGGAATATTATAAATGAGCTGAAAGTTGCCTCAATAAGTCCCTGAGAAGCTAGCTCCACCTGCTGCAGGGGACACGAGTGGTAACTAGTTGCCGTATATTAGAACAGTCTTGAAGTGCCTGTGACCTATATGATGAAGAGGCAGGAGCCATGGCTATGTGCAGCCACCATCACCCCAAAGACACACTTATGTGCTCCCTTGGGCTACACTTAGGACTCGGTCCCATAACTGCATACTAAATACTAACATGAATCATACCCAGAATCCTTACCAGGACTCATTGGAACTTGGGTAAAATGCACTCATATTTGAATCCAATTTTGATTTTACACAACTAAAATCTCGATTATTTTTCCCAACCATTTTAAATAAACTGTTGTTCAGATATCTACAGTAGCCTGTATAATCTCTGGGGTTTTCCTTTGTGTTTAAAAGTTTTAAACAAGCATGGTTCAGACAAACATCCAGCTTTGATATGCATCTAATTACCTTTAACAGGCTTACTGTCATATGAAGTATTTTTATTTGCAAGGCTTTCAGTCTGTAATAGAATTGACAGGTTAGTGTAGGACTGATTTATTCATTTAAAATTTCTCTCCATTATTGACTATGCAAAAGTTTCCACTAATGAGAATTCTCCCCATTGTGCATCATTAATACATTAAGTACACTTCAAATTCCTCCATAATGATACAATGAGAATTGCTTAGCTTATTTAAATGACACAGATGCAGTAGTAATTATACATTGTACATGTACGACCAACACAATTAATTTGCTGATTAGCTAAAACAAAAGTAAACTTTTTATTATAGTAATTTACTCTAATTTAGACACAAAGCCATTTTCTTTATGTACTATTTATGCATTTCAGAAACTTACAAAGAGACATGTAATTAGACCTGTTTCATCCATGGATGGCTCTCTTTTAACCACAAGTCTTATGTGAACAGCTGAAAAAGACACTATCAGACTAAACAAATCATGGGGTTTTTTTTTAAGTGAATGTATTTATTTTACTAGTAACATCTTTAGATTATTCAAAGTGAAAGGTTTTTTAACAATTGAAATCACAGTATTTAAGTCATTTTTTCTGAATTGTTTGCCATTGCACTTGGCTTGAATAGTGAAATTAGTGACTTTTTCACTTTCTCTGGAGATGCAGTGTTTGGATTACAAATGCTATAGGGGAAAATTCAATGCCAAACAACTCTTTAATTGATTCCCCATAATTGTGAAGTTATTTTGATTTATGTGCCTGCTTCCAACGAAATGTATGGGAGTTTTGCTCTTTACTTAATGGAAGCTGGTTGAGGGCAAATATTAAAATGCTAAAAATTTCTTTTAATCCAAACTGAAGTGGCTGTGAATATTCAATTGAACGTGAAGGCCCTGATCTTGCACTGAGTTTCTCAGTGACATGCAATTTTTTCCGATCATGGACGTCCTTGCAGGATTGGGTCCCTGTCTCTGTACGCATTGATCCATATCTTTTACCAATAGCAGTGGACCCTATGTTAGCAATTACATATGTAAATATTTGCATATCACAAATTAGCATTCTGTTTAAACCCACATATGCTGCCCATTCCCTTTTTTATTTATTCAAGATGATGTTGCTAGTAAATGATATTTGAATTCAAAGTTGCAGAATCCAAATAAAATCTTACCATGACATTGGGTCTATGTCAAACCATTTGTAGTGGATACTAGCAGGCTGTGCCCTGTGCTTGCTATGCTGCCTTCCCCCCTTCCCCCGCCCCCCGGGGAAACTTTCACTTTTGTGGCCAGAGAGCATTAGAATGTGATGGTGTCATTCTGTGGCCAAGCAGGAAAAACTTTATATATACATATACATATAGAGAGAGAGAGAGAGAGAGGAAAAAAATATTTAGCTGGTGGATACTACAGAAAAAGGGAAAAGATTATGAACAAGTGGTCGTTATGAACATTTGGTGTCTATTGTCAAATAACTCCAGTGCCAGGAATAATAGAACAGCTCTGTAACATGTACTTCATTTTTTCTATTAAAATCAACTCAAGGTTTGCTACTTTGTCATTTCAATCTTCCTCAGTCTGGGAATATGTTTTACACTAAATTTCATTTGAGTCAGGTTGCTGATAGGGTTTTGGACAGCAAGCAGCTAGTTATTTTCATGGTATTGCTGTGATCAAGGTTATGGCTGCCCTTGTCACTTGTGATATATGGACAATGTAAAAGCATAGTTTTCAGGTTATGGAGATCTGCATGATAACTGTTTCCATTGCCTTATTTTGGGGGAGGAAATGGGGTTGTGCACAGACCTCTCTAGTCTGCCCTGGAGGTTCTCATTTAGATCCTTTGCTGCCTCTCTGCAGTAGCCTTGACCGAATAGCCAAAAGAGTAGAAAAATGCTGCGGTGTGCTGATGACAATAGAGGCTACAGGAACTGGTGATGAAGGCTGGGCTCCCTCAAGTCTTGTGATATTGAACAGCAGTTGATGAGGCAGGAACATTGCTTGTTATGAAGCACAGACCCCCTTGCGATGTAGTAGGTACCTTTTCAACTCTCGGCCTATCTCACTATTCCCTATCCCTCTATTTGTCTGCTTATTTATCTTTTGCATATAATCCAAAGTAAGCCTGTGTAAAATTTCACATGGTCAGCCACCTATCTTTAGGGAAAAAGGAAGGTATACTCATTTTAGAACATAAATCTAATTATGGAGATGCTGCCATGCACGGTTACAATAGGATAAATACTTCTGCTTGCTTTTATGTTAATGTTGTGTGTGTGTGTGTGTGTGTGTGTGTGTGTGTGTGTGTGTGTGTGGTGTTAAGGTATGCATATATTCAATAGTTCAAGAACAATTTCCAATTTATTTTTAAAGGTACAAAGTAGTGATTTTATTTTATATAAAATTCACTCTTTTATGTCTTTAAAATAAAACTGGAATTATTCTGATTATTAAAAGAGGTTTTATGGGACATTTTGGCAGAATGACATATTTTTTCAAGCTCATTGTTTATAATTGTTTTGCTAGCTGTTTTTGTTACAGAAATAAAGTAATGATCAAGTCCACGAAGATCAAGATTTTCTGTTGCTATTCTGTTTCTTTGCTGTTCTTTGAAGTTGTCTCATTTCCCTCTTCCCAGCAACACACACTATTTGGTTCTAAAAAAAAGTCACCAGTTCTATGTCAGGAAAAAAAGTGTTTATTTTTCATGTCGGCTTTGGAAAACAATTTTTCTACATTCCAGCAGCTTCCTTGCTGAAACTAATCTCAAAATAATTTTGCAGGGAAAACTGGCTTTGTAAAAATTTTCTTGTGATGCAGTGCTGTACGTCCACCATTGGGAGACATTGTCATTTCTCTGCAGCCATGCTCCATTCTCTGAAATATTTTAAGTGGCAATACAGTCATAAGGATAAATTTGCTGCCCCTTTGCACTTCCCATTGACACAACCAGACTGGAAAACTGATGTCGCTTTCCTTTTTGGGAATTCCTCCACTGAAGTGCCATCTATTCCTCCCTTCCTAACTGCTGCTGTTCTTAACTTTAAATCCTTAGCGCTAATATGAGTTGCTTGTCTTTATATGACTCTCATTAATTTTAATTGCTTTAATCTTTGTTCCACCTTTCCCTATCCACCTTGTGAATTTAGTGGTAAAGAAGGTCTTTCAGTACATCTGAAAATCAGGCACACAGTGGATATGTGTACACTGAATTTAAATACCCACAGCTAACTTACATAAGAACATAAGAATGGCCGTACTAGGTCAGACCAAAGGTCCATCTAGCCCAGTAGCCTGTCTGCCGACAGTGGCCAGCGCCAGGTGCCCCAGAGGGGGTGGACCGAAGACAATGATCAAGCGATTTGTCTCATGCCATCCATCTCCAGCCTCTGACAAACAGAGGCCAGGGACATCATTTCTATCCCCTGGCTAATAGCCTTTTATGGACCTAACCTCCATGAAATTATCTAGCTTCTCTTTAAACTCTGTTATAGTCCTAGCCTTCACAGCCTCCTCTAGCAAGGATTTCCACAGGTTGAACTTGGGCTCAGACTCAGAGGGCTTGGACACAGGCCCTTCGAAAGTGCAAATGAAGCTGGGATTTAAATATCCCACGTTTCGTTTGCATAATCACATAATGGCGCACTTTCGAAAAAGCACTCTTTCAAAATTGAAACTGCAGTCTAGACACAGTTCTTTCGAAAACGGGGTGCTTTTTTGAAAGATCCTGTAAACCTCATAAAGATCCTGTAAAAAGTGCCCCGTTTTCGGCTTCATTTGCACTTTTGAAGTACTTTATTTACATCCCTCTGCCGACAGAGGGATGTAGTCTAGATGTAGCCTAACTGTGGTGTAGATGTTTGGGCTTGGCTACCAGCCTAAACTCTGGGACCCTCCCACTTTGCAGGCTCCTTAGAGCACTGGCTTCAGCCCAAGCTTGGGCTTCTAAACTACAATTAAAAAGGTCTTTGGCTTGAACCCCACAAATTCAAGGCAGTTGGTATGGGCCAGCTGGTACAGGCACCAAATTTCATGGTAGATACAGACCTATATGCAGGAATTTCTGGGGTGTATGTGCTTTTTCTGTAAATGCAAATGAACCACCCTCACAGGGTGCCCCAAGTAAACGTGCTCTGGCAGAAGCAAGCATAGGGGGAAGGGAATCAACCCCAGCCTTCTCCTGGCCGGCCAGACCATGGAGGAAGGAAGCTAGGGCAGCACACTGCTCCTGTCTTCCCCAGCTGCCCGAAGCATGCTTACTTGGGGAATCATGGCGGGGGGAAGGGTGCATTTGCACCCTTCACACACACCTCCATGTACGGGCCTCGTACATACCCAATGTCTCAAGTTGAGTAACCAAAAAATGAGGCACACAAAATCTGTGGCCACACGTGAAAAACGTTGGCTGTGAGGGTATGTCTACAGAGTGGTGCTATTTTGGGATAATGTTCATTATCCCAAAATAGCATTCTGTGAGTCTTAACAGCATACCTGTTATTTCAAAACACATTTGAAATAACGGGCTTCTTATTATGGCTTCCTGTAAACCTCCTTGCACAAGGATTAAGGAAGATGCCGGATAGCAATTTATTTTGAAATTAGCACCAAATTTTGAAATAAGCTATTTCAAAATAAGCTAGGCAATTTGCGTAGCTCAAATTGCATAGCTTATTTTGAGCTATGCAACAGTGTATTGACTTACCCTGAGAGACTTGCATAGGATCACACAGCACATATTTGGTGGTTGTGATTCTCAGACCTTTGTCTGCAGCGCCACACTTTTTTTGCCACCAAATGTAAAACAATCAGTCTGGGATAGTAACAAATGTAATTTTCTGTGACTGGGTCTGCTTTGCAGTTACTCAGTGGCAAGAAATCAAACTCTAACAAAAGAAGACTAGTGCTGAGTTGCAAGTTGAGGGTGCTAGAGTGTATAAGGTGCAAATAGTTAGAGGGGAATCCATGATATCAGATAACCATTCTCACATTTCATAGACAATTCACTGTCTATATGTGCCTAGATAGCACAGTGATCGGTGCCTTTAGTAATAATGGTGACAAATTAAAAGAATTTTTGAGAGTTTCATTTCTAGTTTGGTGAATATATAGGCACAAATCTTTATTATGCCATTGATGGTATCCCTCTGTGCTGCTAGGCTAATGCATAATGTGTCTTGTGTGGCTTTGATTGTCAATCAAAATGTGAAATTATGTTTTAATGTCACTGAAACGACTTGCAGCTGTGCTGTGGTTGGCAAAATAGCAGGGGTGGGCTCAAGCAATGTAAGCTGAGTAGCCTGACCCTGTGTCAGTTTATATATCCTCATATATTAACTAATGATTTATAAAAGCCCATCAGTTTTGTAAGCTTGCAAAATAAATAGTGAAACTTGTCTGAGCGTAAGAAATGTCTGGTGCTTCTTCAGCTGTCATCTTTCTGAGACTGATTTAGCAACTTGATAGATTTTATAGCTCAGTCTACTAACTGATTTAATGACTTGGTCTATTAGAAATGCTAGCTGAAAACTAATTTTGGCAGGAGTAATGGTCAGATGCATTTCTCAGTGTCTTCAGTTTGTACTGGTTAGGAGAAAAGGCGGGGGCAGAAAGAGGGAGAGAACTAGGAGAGTCTATAAATAGCTTCACAAATATTTTTGCTGTTTGCTTTTCAGTCTAGAGATAAAATTTTTGAGAACATACTGTGCAACTTTACCATTGGATCATGAGAAGCTGAGAAGAATGGATAATTATTACATAAATATGTACCAGGTTTCTGATATTCTTACTTCTAGAATATCTTCTGTTTTTAAATGATCAAAGTTCTGTAATGTCAGCCTGAGTTTTCATCACATGAAGTCTTCAGTTCAAGACTGGGTGAAAATCCTGAGCCCACTGAAGTTAATGGCAAAACTACATGTTTTTGCTAAAATAATAGGCTGTAGCTCAACTAGACATTATGGACCTGAAATAGGAATTGCTGATTGAAATTATATGGGACGTGTTACATAGGATGTCAGATTAAATTATCATAATTCCTTAGGGCCTTAACATCTAGGATTCCATTTAACTATCTGGCCCTATTTGTGGCCCAGAATCATCAAGGTACTGAGGCATATATAAATAGTCATTGAAATAAATGGGACTATTCAAATGTGTTACTCACATTATGTTACCTGAACTCAAGCTTATGCACCCAAAGTTGCCCTCTATCTCATTCAGAGATAGAGACTTCTGTGTTGTTGACTCGATATACCTCAGGCACCTTGAGTCTTCTCTGCCTTTCCTGAGTGTCCAGCATTTGATTTCTTTATATAGTGTCAGCAACAAAGTAGTAAGATTTACATAGAGTACTCCAATTAAGTTTAGCTCAATGAACTGATTGTTAGCAATTTACAGAACAGGATTAGTTTAAACTGCAGTGCATACCCAGCTGAGTCGGCTGACCTTGGGTTAGAAAACCCAGTGCCTGAGAACCTACACTGATTGTTATAACTTTATGTTAAGAACTTTCTATCCTAGGTTTGAGCCTGGGCCCCTGGCACCCACACTGCAGTGCACAGCCTGAGTTAAACCAGATGACTAAGTGCCTTCCTGGAATGTTGCTGCTCTAGCTCTTTGCCCATGGTGCACTGTGGGAAAACTTGAGGAGTCATTTTGGTCTGTACAGTCCCAGCTAGTGGAGCCAGCAGCCTGGCACCTTCTGAAGAACTTCTCTTGCTTACACATTGACTCCTGTGTCAGGAAACAGGCAAAGCTTGCATGAGGAGCTGTAGGACATTTCAGCCCTCAGGAAGGCCCTGGAAGTCATTTAGTTCAGTCCCCTGCATGTATGGCAGAACTAAATATTATCTAGGCCATCCATAATCTTTGGTTTATGAAACCACATCCTGATATCAGAGGCCTTGGGAAAAGATGGGTGAATTACTCCGAGAATAAGTGCACAACCATTCTTGACTGTGCTTTTGGCTGATGGAAATCCCACTGGGGATATTTACAGATTTTTTTGGATTCTAGTGTTACCAATGCTGCTTGCATCGCTGCAATTTGCTGTGCTCATCACAACCTTTTTGAAGCCACAGATGAGCCATTTCTCCCTGAATAGACCTATGTTAATGAGGGACCTTTGAATTGGTGCACTCAGCCAGAAAGCGCACCCACAACATGTGGGGTTGGCTGCACCTGGGTAACAGAGGTCATGGATGCTTTGTGCTCCCACATTGAGTGGCATGGCCCAATGGAAAAAGGGAGAATAGTACTCCTATCAAAATGCTTATGAGAGAATAGGGATCAGGCTCATTAACTGTTGGAGGTTTCCATATTGGGGAAGGGTTGGAGGGTTGATTGCCATATTTATGATTGACATGGTCACTTATGAAATGGAGGTAGAGGAGTTGTTCACAGTATGGATTGTTGTAAGGAAGCAATTGAAGTAGGGACAAATATAAACTAGTATATTGTGGAATAACTAATACCTAATTGTCTCTGATCATGTGCTTACCTTTATTATTTGAAATCTATATTCTAGATGCAGTGAGAGCAATAAACTTTCTTGATAAAATAAAAACAACTTTGTTTATGGACGTGTATTAGAAAAGTACAACATTCTCCCATTTCCTGGAAGCAGGGCCGACTTATCCATTAGGCACAGTGCCTAGGGCCCACGATACTTTTAGGGGCCCACGAAAATGTTTTAATTTATTTTAAAATCAGAAGAAAAAAAAAATGAACTTTTAGGGTCAAAGAAAATGTTTTAATTTTTTTCTCACCAGAAAAAAATGAAACTTTTAGGGCCCACGAAAATCTATTAAATTTTGCCTAAAACAGAAAAAAAATAAAATGTTGAAGTATTTAAAGTTATATCAAAAATATTTTTTAATATTGATATTATTATGGTGGGAGGGGCCCACGAAGGCAAAAGTGCCTAGGACCCACGAAAGTCATAATGCGGCCCCTGCCTGGAAGGCTAGATGCCATTACCAAACCAAAGCACCAGGAATAACAGAACCTTATGAACACAGAACAAAAAATCCCACCAAAAAACAGAAAAGAAAGTGTAGAAGACAGAAGTGTAGAAGACAGAAATTCAGTGCTGTTGCATGTCCCTTGCCCTTCCCCATTTTCCTTTCTCTACTTTTCCTGTTTGCCACGCTGTGATCACGTGCCTGGATGGATCAAAGAATATGCTTCAGACTGCAAGGAATAATGCAGACAATTAACCAAACTTGTGGGTTATGTAATTAGATTCACCAAGCCAGTAGCAAAACAGCTTCTGTAATACCAGACCCATTAACAAGAATACAGTCCCTGTTAAGTATTACAACCTTTGATTCCTACTTACATAGCCAAGTATAATATAACGATGGGTTGTTGAAAACCTGATTTCCCCATATTTGAGGTTTTATTAATCATAAAGGACTGGACACTTATCCCCAACTCAATATGAATCTCAGGTCTTACCCAACAATCAAGATGACACCAGTCCTTTAGTAACTAAGACTAAAGGTTTAAATCACACACACACACACACACACACACACACACACACACACACACCCTTCCCCAGGAGAGTTGCAAATAATTAAAAATATCAATATACATACTTCAAATGTTTCTGGTTCAAGATCACAGCAGGGATGGAATAAACTGCTGGCTTGTGACGGTCTTTCTGGACTCATCCCAGCAACTCAGGATCCAAAGGCATCTTAGATGTAAAGTCTGTTAAAGTCTTTCCATGCATTTTCCAGGTTATTCCAAATAATTATTTCTAAGATCTCGGTCTTACAACTTATCCTTTCTCTATTCAAAATTAAAGCAAATTGGGGACAGCAGGATCTGGCCTGGAGTTTTCTTTTATGGCTCTTTAGCAAGCTGGCAAGCCTCTTGTCACAGCAGGACCTTCTCCAGAGGAAGACTTGGCAATGCAGATTATCCATGGGCCATTGCTTTGAAGCTAATCTATGTCCTATGCATACACAGGTATTAACCTAGTTGTATTCATTCATACAAGACAATTAGCTATTATAGCATAATAGATAGTTATGCTAAAGAGAAGATAGACAATATTATTTGTTTCTTGCAGTATCTTACATCTTTGATCTTAAGGTTAACTGAACCATCTGCATGCATAACACAGGGCAGTTATGACATGAAAGGGAATTAACATATACAAGCTAATTTGGTTACATGGTTAAACTTCTAACAAGAAAAAGGTAAACACTGATACCTAACCTTGATTTCTATTACAGGTTGAACCTCTCTAGTCTGGCACCCTCAGGACCTCACCAGTTCAGAATCAGAGAATTTTGCAGACCATGGGAGGTCAATATTGTCTAGCAGCATTACCAACATTTCTACTGCTTACTGGGCTGTTTAAGATAGGACATTTAAGATACATCTACACAGCAGCGAAACAATATAGTGTGTGTCTACACTACAAGCCTTTATTTTGAAATAATATTGAGGTGGAAGACTTCTTACTCTAACTCATGGTAAACCTCATTTCATGAGGAGTAAGGGAAGTCAACAGAAGAGTGTTCTTCCTTCGACTTCCTGCTGTGGAGATAGCGCTAAAAGCCGAGTTAAGCTATTTTGATTTCAGCTACACAATTGACATAGCTGAAGTTGAATAGCTTATTCCAACTTTAGCCCTGCTGTGTAGACGTGCTCTTAGGGATAAATTAGAGCTAAATAACAGCATGGAATGCTGAGAGACAGGACTGGTGGCTCTAAACAAACTTCATGGGACCATGGGAAAGTTGGCCACACCCATGAAGAGAGTACATCTGACTAACTAAAATCATACCAGATAATGGATGCTTCCACAAAGATTTCTGGACTAAAGAGGTTCAATCTGTATGTGACGGGGTGCCGAGACCCCGCACCCGACACCCGGGACTCTTTGCCCTCGCCGAGGGACAGCGGAGCAGATACCAGCGGTGCGCCGGTTGTTCTGGTGCCGTGGCTCAGCTGAGCGGCGCCGCAGCTCAGCTGATTAGCGCCGCGGCTCAGCTGGAGAGACGCCGCAGCGCAGCTGAGTCAGCCTCAGCCCCGCCGGTAAGGCAAGGCAGGATGACGCGCCACGTCGGATGTCAGGGGGGCCGGACGCGTAAACCCCTCCCAGGTCAGCGGGAACTTTAAAAGCCCGCCAGCCACCGGAGTGGGGGGAGAGACGCGGAGAGGACCAGGGCTCCCCGGAGGAGGGGAGAGACCCGGACACACTCACGACAGTCTCCCCAGAGGGGATCCAGCCCCGTGAGTACAGACACCCCGAGGCGAGGTGGGGGAGGAAGGAAGCAGCCCAGGGCAGGGCGGTGAAACAGCCCATGGGCTGGCGCGTTTAGGGGCACACCTCGCCAGCTGGACCGAGACTCGAGTGCAGTCTCAGTCCTTAGGGCCCTGGTCTGGGGCCCATGAGTGAGGGCGGGCCCGGGCCCCCCTTCCTTCCCCCAACCGAGGGAAAGGTGAAGGCCGCAGGATTCGGCGCGAAGAGATAAATTAACCGGCTTGGAAAACGGTTGACCCCACCCCGGACCAGACCGAGAGAGGGGGCACGGTCACACTGTACTATAAATAAATGGGTTAATGATGACTAGTCTAGTACTCCTCTTTGAAATTCACATATAAGTAGCTTGTCTTGATTATGTTTCACTGCCTTGTATTATGATATTTTGGGTCATACACAAGATGGCTGGTTTATCTGTGTCACACATGCACTTGGTGTGAGCAGAGGCGAGGCATCTGGGGGGTAGAGGGATCCATCATGGAGGGATGCATAGAGCAAAGTTGCTCTGGCCAGATGCTCATGGGCCATTCATTTTCCAAGCTGCAGGTTAGTTCATAAGGGACTCAGGCTGTGGGTGTGGGTGACACAGCAGAAAATGGGACTTTTGCAGCCATTAGTGATTTCAGCTACTCTAACAGTTCTTTCTGCTGAGTTTTATCCGCCGTTAGCCACTGTTATTGTTCCAGGAACTGTTAAGCAAGTGCCTACTCCTGTCCTGAGGCTCTGTTCTCTAGTTCTATTTCAGGTACTGGACCTGCTTGTTGGCCCTTCAGTCGTAAGTTCATCATTGAAATGTTTCCTTTTGCAACCATCTGTGAGGGTACTCTGGACCAGGCTTCTGCTGCAGTGTGGGTGAGCTGTGGAGGTTCCTGGAATAGGACAAGATACAGAGGTTTATGGCCTCAAATAGGTCAAATATGTCAATATATTGTCTGAGAGGGATGCTTCAGTCAACAGAGCCTGGCACAGGCTGGGTATTTACAGTGAAAGAAAGGCAGACAATGCTAAGTTAAAAATTGAAAGCTGTTTTTATTTTCTAAAAAATGCAGGGCCTCTTGATTTGGGGACAGGGAACAAGTGCCCTTAGTGGCTCTGCTACAAAAGCTTTTTCTATCATTTCAGGCCTTTCACATTTTGGAGGACGTAACTGTTCTTGTGGCACCAAGCTGGCAAAGGGAGATGTTATTCCAATCTGCTGGTTGGGAATTGAAAATTCAAATTCAAGAGGACTGAACAGCACAGCTGTGAGTGGAGTGGGATGATCAGCTAGTGAGGCACGTTAGGAAATGCACCCTTTCCTGAAATGTGACCACCAATCTGGAGTTCTTTCCTCAGGAGAAGTTTGCAGCTATTAATAACTGGGACTGAGTCAGAATTCATGAGGGAATCAACGGGATGCTGCATTGGCATCTATGTGGTTTACCCTATTATATCTGCATGCAAACACGCAGAACTCCACAGCTTTCTTCCTTTCCCATATTTCTGGACACGATTTTTCAAATCCCAGTTGAATTTGACATAAGTGATTTTGTTATGCATGAGCTACCTCTAACTGAAGTGGACTAGCTATGAAAATGGAACACATTTCTACCTCTGCACATTGTTTCCAGCAGGAGCGCCATTTCAGATTTTGTTGGGGGGGGGGGGAGCGGGTGGTGAGTGAGGACAGCAGCTTCAGCAGTGTTACTGAGAATACTCTGTATAAGCCAAACAGTAAATCTGGGGGCAGGACCTACCCTGTCCCCCCCACCCTTGCACATGTTACGTCTTTTCAGGTGGTACTAAGCACTTGAAAACTCTAGTTTTTTGGCAGGTAAATTAGCAGTTGGTTAACAGATAACATTGCATCTAACTCCTATATAAAAGAAAGAAAATATATTAGAATCACTCAGCTCTAATACTAATGTAATGTAACATCTTGTCATCATCATCCTTCATGCCCACTGGTGTATAGGGCAGCAACAAAGGTTCTCCACTTCTGTCTGTCTCTGGCCAGCCTCTCAATAGTGCCCCAAGTGTAATTCATGCTCTTCATTTCTACTTCAGCGGTCCGGCGCCATGTTGTCTTGGGTTGTCCTCATTTCTGCTTCCCTTCAGAGGTCCAGTGCACATCAATCTTTGTGATGGAGCTTCCATCTTTCCTGAGCATGTGCCCAATCCATCTCCAGCATCTCTTCATAATGATGGTGGCTATGTCATCTTGTTTACACTGCGAAAGCAGGACCTGATTTGAAATTATTCTTGGCCAAAAAATACAGAGGATCCTCCAAAGACTTCTGGTGTGAAAAGGCGACAATTTATTCAGGTCGTACTGTGTCATCCACCAGCATTCTGATCCATATAATAGTGATAAAACACAACTCTGATAAAACTTCAGTTTGGTATGGATACTGCACTGTGATTTGGTATGGATGCTGTATTGTGATGACTTCCATACAGCATTCAGACTCATTAAGACATTTCTGGCTTGTGCATGCACCTTGTCGGGGCAGGGCAGCTTGCGTGTTCTTATGATCCCAGGAGCTATGGCAGTGGGAGCTTAATGCTCCTGGCAGGTTCAACCAAGCCAGAAAGGTCAAAAGGAGAGGAGCCAGACTAAGCATGCACACCAGTCCTCCAGGATTGGGGGTTTGGCCCAGAGCTAACAACCCTGACCTAGAAAAAGCTTTTGTTACAGAAATAGTAACATCTTGTGGCAAGTTACTTAAGGGACACTGATGAGGCTTAAACTATTAATATATACTTTTACTTTGTTACTAACTCTGCAGAGAGAGAGACAGAGCCCATCAGGACTCCTGGGTCTTATCTCAGCCCTGGAAGGGGAGTGGGGTCTAGTGAGTTATAGCAGGGAGAAGGTACAGCTGGGTTCTATATAAGAACATCAGAATGGCCTTATTGAATTAAACCAAAGGTCCATGTACCCCAGTATCCTGTCTTCCAATAGTGGCCAATGCTAAGTGCTTCAGAAGGAATGAACAGAACAGAAAATCATCAAGTGATCCATCCCTTGTTGCTTATTCCAAGTTCTGGAAAACAGGGCCACAACATCCCTGCCCATCCTGGCTAATCAATCTATCCTCCTTGTACTTACTTAGTTCTTATTGCAACTCTGATATAATTTGGGCCTTCACACCATCTCCTGAAAAGAATTTGATGGGTTGACTCCGAAGAAATAATTTATTTTGTTTGTTTTAAATCTGTTACCTATAAATGTCATTTGGTGACCTTGTGTTACGTGAAGGAGTACATAACCTTTCCTTATGCAATTTTTCCACACCATTCATGATTTTATAGACTTCTACCATATCTTCATCCCTTTAATCATCTTTTTTCAAGCTGAAAAGTTCCAGTATTTTTAAATCTCTCCTCACATTATCCCTAAATAATTTCTGATGCCCTTCTCTCTACCTTTTTCCAAATCCAATATGTCTTTTTTTATATGGAGAGGGTAATTTGCAGCTTGCAGTATTTCAGATATAGGCATACCATGAATTTATGGAGAAGCAATATATTTTTATTATTTATTCCTTTCCTAATAATTTCCAATATTCTGTTGACTTTTTTGATTGCCACTGCACATTGAGCAGATATCTTCAGGAAGCTATCCACAATGATTCCAAGATCTTTTTGGAGTGGTAACAGCCAATTTAGAACACATCATTTTGTATGTATAGTTGGGATTATATTTTGCCATGTGCGTTACATTGCAATTGTCAAACTTTAATTCCACCTGCCATTGTGTTCCCCAAATATCCAGTTTTTGTGAGATGCCTTTTGTAATTGTTTGCAGTCAGCTTTGGATTTAATAATGTTGAGTAATTTTGTATCATCTGTAAATTTTGGGAAGGTTAAACTCCAAGCTATTGAAGTATGCCAAGGGGGGCTGCTTCCATTTCCCTGGTGTCAACTGGCAGGCCTTCCGATGAGGAGCAGGGGAGGATGGCAACTGCCCATGGGCCCATTGATTTAAAGGGGCCCAGGGTTCTGGCTGCTGGTTCTTCCGGAGCCCCGAACCCTTCAAATCATTGCCAGAGCACTGTGCGGTGCACTCCAGGAAGGTGTTAGGGTTGCCTGGAGAGGCGGGCGGGGGGGAGGGGGGAGGAGAGGAGGCGGCATGCGGTGTGCTCTTGGCAGCGCTGGGGAAGGGGGTGGTGCTGAAGGCTAGTTGCCCTCAGCCCTGCTCCTTCCACCTGAGGTCCTGCCCCCTTCCCCGTCTTGTCAAGTGGCCCAACATGCTGTTGACTCCCCTGTCAACTGGTGATCTTGGGACATGGAAGTCAAAGGAAGTTGGGGCATGACATTGTGGGATGCTTTTGTCAGGCAGCCAGCACCTGAGTCTTCAGGGTATTGTGTCTACACTGAGAAGGATCTGAACCCTGGGGCCTGGTTTGACATGGACTGAAGCCCTGGAAGCCTAAGGGGTCCTAGAAACTATGGTAGACAAAATTGATGTTTGGGTGCAAGCATGAATTTGACCCTGGATTTACATTGCAGTGTAGACTTACTCTAAACTGGTTGCAGGTTTATATATGTATAAATGGACAATGGAGAGAGGACATTTGTTGGCTCTAATTTTAATTTAACTTGCATCCCAAAATATTTTTCGTAATAGAATAAATACCCTTACTATTCATAAACACATACTGGAAATTTTAAAGAAAAATCTGTTTCCTTACCAATTTCTTCATAGCTGCATGCTACCTTATTATTGCAAGGTTGTACATTGAAGCACATGCTTATGTTCCATTGAAGTAATGGGTTTTAAACATTTCTAAAGTTAACAAGATTAAGTGTTTTACTGAATCAGGTTTGGCTGCAAATTGGAGTATAAATGACCAAATCCACCCCCTATTTCTATGTTATAGGTTCTAAGTCATCTGTCTTTCACATTGTTCTCAGAAAATTGTATATTTGAGAGAGTTTGTCTGTCAGTTTTTCTTGTTCAAGAACTCCTCTTAAATGGTAAGTGGTAGGACCACCAAATTTGGCATACAGCTTCCTCTTACCATAACTTAAAGCAAGGTCAGGGTTTGACTGTGCCAGGAAAATGGGATATGCTTGAAATGGGATTACTTCTTGCAAAACCATACAGAAAAGAGACAGAATCACCAGGCAGGTGAAAGGAGCTGGCTGGGTGTGTCTGCTCCAAGCCTCCCACCTCCCTTTAGAGAAGGTAGGGGGATGAAGCCCACCCCAATTTGTATAGGGACATGCAAAGCCATATAGATAAGTGACAGAATCAATCACCAGGCAGGGGAAAGGAGCTGCTTGGAGGTGAGTTCCCCCTCTTTCCCCTGGGACTGCCCTAGCCTCGAGCCTCTTACCCCAGGTGACCTTTAGGGAGAGCACAGGTGCTGACACTCTTCCCCATCCCAGATTCATATGGGAACATTGCTGGCTGTTCCCCTTCTTCACAGGGTGAGGGGAATGTACACACTTTGCTGCATTCCCCACTCTGGTTGGGGAGTTCAGGACCTGCCCCAGCTGGCGAACATGCACTCCTCCCCTGGCTGTGTCCACGGAACTGCAGAGGCCATGGACAAGCGCTTCTCACCTGGCCTGAAGCTGCTGCAGTGAGAGACGCTGGGGTACTCCTGTCTCCCCAGGGCAGCCTGCATATGGAACCCCTTATCCTCCACCCCACGCTAGAGCAATGATTTAAATGAAGAAAAACAAAAAGTAATTAAGAACCTGAGCAATGCTGGTTAATATAAAAGTGGGATCCATGGAATGTATGTTTATGAGGTTGAATGTTTGGAATAGCCTATTCAAACAAATTTGTCTGAAAGATCTACCTGAGCTTATCCAAATATGAGTGTTCCTAAGCTTTCCTTTTAAAATCAGAAACCAGAACCCTCTTACTATATGAATCCCTTAACTGTTTGGGAACTGTTATAGTGAGTGTGTGTGAGAAAAGATAGTTGTTGCTCCCACCACCCAAATCACAACTTATGCCACTGGCATAGCGTGGAAGCAGCCAGGAGAAAAATGTTACACCATCTTCTGAAACCATTTCAAATGTCTATAGTACATTAATAGTATCATTTCCTCTCCTCACATGAACCACTGGGGGGGAAAGGGGGAGGGACGCATTCTTGATCATGTTCTTTTGAGTAACTCAGCTACTACATACATAGAGGCAGTCTCCACAGTTGCTAATGTTTGGGGAAGCTTAGAGTTGTAGCCAGATAATTTACCACCAAGTTGGAGATCCTTAATATCCCTGAACCCTATGGGATATATATAGGCACCTGAATAATACATATTATATTACATCAGGTATTTGTTTTTTCTTTAGAACAGTAAGATCAAAATTTAAAATCAAGAAGCAAAAATCTTGATAGGATAAAAAGATTCTGAATTTTTTCAGACCACTCTTCATTGTTCCATCAGATCTCATTTTTTGTACCTGAAAACAAACAGGTGCGCACACACATTTTTAAAAAAGGCTGTATGTGAAAGAAGTTTTTAACTTTGAACATGACTGGATTAATCATGCATATGGATTCATAATTCTGAGATTCTGGAAAAATACAGCTTTAACAGGCTAGCAAGCTATGCAAAAGCTAATGTGCTTTGTTCAGGGTAATCAATCAGCTTAAAAAATAAGGCATCTAAATGTGTCAGTTGTGCATCTGTGCTCTTCCAACTTAGGAAAGTTCTGAGTAATTAGCAACTGCTACACAAAGACCCATGCCCAATAAAGAAACATCCCTCTTGTCAGGCCTGATTAAAAATGTAGTCAAATGGCTGAAAGTGGGAAGGGTAAGCTATATTCCAACTTAGTTTAATAGTAAATGATACTAATGTCTGCAGCTGTCTGAGGAATGCATAAATTGCTTCACTACCTAAAAACCCCCAAAGCTTCAAGATAGCCTATATCCCTTTAACATTAAGGTAGAGCACAGGTATAGTTACTTTATGCAGATTTACATGGTATGTTGCAGCACTGATTGTAGAACACGTCAAAGAGGAAAAAAAACCAGGTATTACCAGTAGATCAACATTTTCTTTTAAAATTATGATGGAATAGGCAAAAGAATTGACTTAAACATATTTGCATTATATTGGTCATCAACAAGGTTTTGATTCTGCTTGTCCTTCTTTGTTGTGAATATGGGTGCAAAGTGTTTTTCCAATTACTGTTTTAGTATTTTGCAGAAAAATATCAGTCTTTCACATCAAGAAAAAATTGGTATTTTACACTTATTAAAGAATGGAACAGAAAAGATCAACAATGCCTTGGCATCTTCTCATTGAGTCTAATCCCCAGTAGATATGCAAAAATAAATAAATAAATAAATAAATAATAATAATAAACAAGTACAACTAAAGTTAATTTTTCCTCATCAGAGTTACACCAAGAGTAAAAGAAAGTTGAAAAATAACCATCTCTTAGAATTATCACCTTAAATGGCAGCTTCACATAACTAGTTCACAATCAGAACTGGAAAGGAAACAGACTTTTTGTAACTTAGGTGTCAGTTTCCTGTCTCGAATACTGAAACAGTAATATGGTATCTGGTTATGAGAATGGAGCAATTAGACTTTTAATTAACTCTGGATAATATACAAATAATTCTCATCTCTGGCATACAGCAGCTAATTTAATTTTTTTTAAATGTTATCACTTGTGATCAGTGTTCCCTCTATTTTTTCCACTCCTGAGCAGAACAGATTTTGTTACGTGCACCAATATGAAGGTGACATGTTGAAGTACATAACAAAATTTCTGTGGCAGGGCTGAGGTAAAGGGATTCTGAGTATATTTAGGAGGGGGCTCAGGCCTGGGGTAAGGTTAGGGTGCAAGGGTATGAGAGCTCTGGCTGGGGGTGCGGGTTCTGGGGTGGAATTCGGGATGAGGGGACTCAGGGTTGGGGTGCCAGAGGCTCTGGCTAGGTGTGCAGGCTCTGTGGTGGGGCTGGGAATGAGGGGCTCAGTGCTGGGGCAGAGGGTTAGAGTGCAGGGGTGTGAGGACTGCAGCTGGGGGTGCAAGCTATAGGGTGGGGCTGGGTTGAAGGGTTTGAGGTGAAGGAGGATGCTCCGGGGTCACTGAGAAGAGAGGACTTTCCTCAGCTTGCTCGCTCTCCTTGCAGCAGCTGGGAGGGAGAGACACCTCTCCCTTCAGTATCAACTCCAGGGTTGGGGCTGTAGGCTAACTGTCCCTCCCCTAGACTGTGCACATTCTAGCTGGGGGTGGGTTGGAGCTGTGGAAAGGATGATCCTGCAGCAGATCCTGGCCAGGCCATACCCTGCCATGCAGTGACACTGAGGCTGTAGTAGAGGCACTGGTTACAGGCTATACTTCTCCTGGCTATGGCAGGCTGGAGGCTGGGCTAGGTTGGGGCAGGAGGAGGCTGGGGCAGGTCCCTGGGAGGGTTCCTCAAGCATCTGCAGGATGCTAAATAGGCAGCTATGTGGCTGCACAGCTTGCAAGGAACTTAGCTTGTGCTCCCTCACTGGAGAGAAGAAACTCTGATTATTAATACATCCTCCAGCTAGAAGTTCTTCTTGTCCTCAAAATTAAATGAATTGAGTGGTCAAGTCTATTACGTGTGAAAGAGTTGTAGCAGAATTTTCTCATAGTACTTGATTTCAGCACAGCTTTTGACACTATCAGTAGCTGCATCGCCTAAGCATCTCAGAATTGTGTGTGTCAAGTTTCATTTGCAGTGTGGATAAAGTTCTCAGTGGTGGCCTTGTGGAAGGGGAAGGTATGCAGATAGAAGGGATAGTATTTCAGAGATATGTTGTGGGAGAATGGTCTTCTGGGAGAGGTGTTACAGGCAGGGCCATTTACTCCTCAAACTGATCTAACTGGATGGTAACTATTTGTAAGAAATTAGAGTAAAGCTACTAGGAACCTTAGAACTGCATGAAGTTCAATAATAGTTGATACTGAGAATGCCACTGCTGGACAACTTTAAAAGTAGAAAGGTAAGTAAAGAATGTAATACCTGAACCTTCAATGATACCAAAGGAGGAGACTTTGAAGTTAAAAAAAAAAAAAACGTTGCAGAAAGAAATTATAATTATGATGAGGGGAACGAAGAGTGTGAGGATTAATGAAGGCCAGGTGATCCATTTCTAGTGTGGGTGAGTATAATCAGTATAATCTATATTTGATTGTAAAATAGTTTTAATAGGATTTGCTGAAATAAAACTTCCCATTGGAATCCACTTTGACATAGATTTAGAAAGATTACTAGATTTGGTTCTGCAAATTTAATTTTTTTGCTCTTGAAAAAAGCAACTCTGTAAGTCTTTTCCAACATGGAAATAACTGTAGAGAAAATGTGGGGTTTGGTTAAATCCTCAAGAGTCCAGAATGGCCAAAGCTCCCACTGACTTTTTTGATGGTTCAATTACTATTAGTTAAGATTTGGTCTTTTACAGTACATCAAAAAGGGTTTGTAGAGTGGTGCAGAACAAGTGGGGAGAAGCACAGAATATGGAGAGTTGAGTGCACTTTGGACTTTACATTAACAATTTGCCTATATCTGTTGCTTAAAAAACCAAAACATTGAACAAATTTTAGACATAAAATGACTTAGACATATTTTGTCCAAAATATCTTTTATTCCTTCATCTGTTGTCATACAGACATTTCCCTATTGTGTAAACATTTGCATTTGGACTTGGATTTCTTGGTTTGCCCATATATTCTATATTTGTTTCATACAACCAAACCCTATCTCTATTCAAATTTGCCCTGGTTTAAGTAAAGATGTAATTTTTAAACCAATTTAGGGGTACAAAACCCTCTGCAGACTCATTTCATTCACACCTGGCCTTTATTGGTTTTACTTTAACTTTATTCCTCATTGATTTAAGCTAATTAACCATAAAGAAGGTTTAAATGAATTAAGTAAGGTCATGCAGGCTTTTGCACTCCTTTATTTAAGCCAGTTTTTAACTTGATTTAAAATGTACTTTAAGCATACACGAGGCCATTGCGCTATTTGACCAAAAGAACGCATGCTTACGCTAAAAGATCTTGATAATTTTTTCCTTTTAATCTGACCTGATATTCCTGCCATAAAATTGATAAGACTGAAAGAAATTTTTTCTCTGCAAAAATATCATTCTATAAATAGAAAAAGGAATGGAAGAGGAAAAGGGCTAATCTTAGTGTTCTTAAATTAATCTTCATTTGGAAATCTGATGCTTCTTGTTATTTGCTGCTTTTCCTCTTTTTGGGGGGAGGAGAGGAAAATTTTCTACTTTCATTGTTTTGTTACTAAAATGCGTCTTATTTATTATTTGTATTGCAGAAGTGTCTAGAGGGCAAGGCCCCATAGTGATAGGTGCTGTACAAACATATATGATCTTACAGGCTCTGTAAAAGACTATGGACAATAAGTGAATATTGCAGACAGGCTGGAATTTGGGGAGCACTAGAAAACAATGAGCCTTGGGTTTTCTTTAACTGGCAGTTGGTGTGGTCTCTGCCTGCCCTTCATTCTTTGAAAGGATGAATTCCACTCACCTTTCCACAATGTTGCCTTTTCCCCTCACTGGGTCCTCTATCTTGCTGGATTTTATCTAATCTAATCTATATGACTCCCATCATAAGAATATCAGTGTCACATTACTCTCTTTCTCTCTTGCCTGGGCTTGCTATTTCTGCAGGGCACCTCTCTTGCTACCAGATGACTCCTGAATCTCATTTTCATCCCTGTCCAGAGGATTTTGTTAACAGATGTGTGCACTTATTTTCATCCATCTAGCTCTGCTTGTGGCTGCAGAGGAATAGCAATTTGTACTTTTTTTTAGTTAAATCCTCTTCTTGGGCAGATGATTTGGATAGACAAGATGACTTAGGAAGTCACTTAGCCCTCTACTTGTGGTAATTCAGTTAAATGATTGGATATACATCTTTATTAACTTTCAATACTACGGCTGGTGTTTTATAGCCATTTACAGGCATCATAGTTCATTTGTTACTGTAATATTTATTATAGTGTGGCTGACTTTAATAACATGGTGGATAAACTCAACTATTACTGCAGCATAGCAAAATTCCAGTTTTATTTCCTCATTTTAATTTCAAGTGAACTATTTTCTAATTTCTTGTTAGAGGTGCCCATGTTAAGAAAAATCTAGTGTTGAAGCATCTCCTCTTGTTCCTTAGTTTGCCGCACTAACATCCACAACTCTCAGAACTTAATGTAGCACTTGAAACTGAAGCTATTCAGAGTCCAACAACATAATAAAGAATTGTTCCACTGCATGTCTTCCGTTATCAAGAATACAAAAGTTTTAACAACAAATTCAGTTATACTATCCATGTATCTTGTGCTTTTCTTCAGCAGGTTTGTCAATTTTGTCACTTATGTACAGGATTTAATAATGGAAGGATTTTGGTGTTTGTGGTATTTGTCAGAAATATAATCATCGTTGCTGCAATAGGGTAATTTCCAGTGACAAGGAAATGGACTAATTTGATTTTTGAAGTAATTTTTGACCTTTTTCAGCTTGAGGAAATAGACGTAGTCAGCTCCTGTTTGTTTTCCTGCACACCAGGCAGTTATATTCAATACAGTGGCTGACAAAGGGAGTATGAGATTTGAGAAGATATGACTGATGGTCATGTGAGACAAAAAGGGATCTGAAGCCATGCTGACCATGTCAATTTCTAGTTAAATGGCTAGAGAGCCTTTTGAGGAAATACCAACAGAAACAGACAAGATGTATATGTAACTGAGAGCTAGTTAAAGGTGTGAGTTACATTTCTCCTTCTCAGGTTGCTAAACCTGGATTATCATCAGTTGCATAACCTGCACCTGTTTTATTTCTCTCACACATACACCCCAGTTAATAATCATGAAAACTCATTGTTTAAATTAAGTCCCTGGACCTGAGCCACATACACTTCCATTTGAAATAAATGAAAATCAAGCTTCTGTTCCTAATACTAAAGGACACACAGCCTCTTTCTTTGTTCTACCACCTATTATCACTATTTTTGAGCAATGTGGAAAACTTTTAGTTCATTAGGAGCCCTGGAGTCTTCAGGAGAAAAGAAAAATGTACTGAATAAACAAGAACTTGACAAAATTACTCACTTTGTTTTTTGGGAAGTACTTGGTCTGAACAGAAGGGAGAAGAAAATCTTCTCCTTGTCTTGATTTGTAATAGATACAGATTATATAGACATATGGGAGGAGGAGAGATCTTGCACATACGTTGTTGCTTGTACACACACACACCTCTCTGTACCAAACCTTATGCTCCTTTTTTATCTCCCTTTTCTGACACATGCACTTGGAAACTAATTGAAGTGCCCTTTTATTTACACAGTAATTCCCTCTAGTGGAGAAGAGCACCAGTTGGGGCTAAATAGGTGTTTCTTCATTCTGGGACATTATTTTTATATTTTGGACATAAATGAGTGCATCTCTGAGTGCTTCATGAATACAGAAGTGCATGCACTTGATAGTCTTATGCTGGAAATACACAGCTGATTAATGATGAAGGTATTGAATATTTAGGATCATGTCAAAGACTGGCAATTTCAGATACACTCATGGAAATGATTAGAGCTGGTTGAAACCTGCAAAACAGCATTCACAAACATTCATCTAAATTCCATACTTGCTGAGTGGTGAGACCAAATTCATGCCTCCTCTTGCTATTTGATTGTTGTTAATATTCATGAGAAGGGGATAGTCACAGAAACACATGCATTTACATCCAAACGGGGACATTTGCAAATGAACAATGGTGTTAGTATTCAGTGTTCGCTCATTTTCTATATAAAAAATTCTGAGACTGGATGAGATTCCTTGTGGAGTACTGTAGTTAACTATTCAGTCACTACAGGTGACTGGCAACAAACAACAAATAGATAAAAAAGGCTAGTCCAACATACCTTCCTTCCTGACCACTCAATAAATGTCCTTGATTTCCCATTTAACGATTCTAGACCTTTCCACTTTCCCTCCATTAAAAGTTACCTTCAGAGTTCAGCTACAAAAGCGAATTGTTTCTTAGAAGTCACATTGTTAGTGCACATCATATTTTATAGTAAATTGTAGAACACTTGCTTTAGGTAGAAGTAGTAGTGATAGAGCTCTTTGAACTATGTGTCTTTCTTATCACTTCAGCTTCTCTGGTTAAAATATTTCTTGGTGCCCATAACTTAAGGACTCATTTAACCACTAAACACATTATTGTTGGACATTTTAAAGGACATAGGAGGTATTTAGATAGTTTCTGCATTTGCTGAACTCACTTTCAGCTCCACTCTATTTCCTCAGTGAAAGTTGTTTCTGTTAAATCTAAACGTGTTACATTGGAGGAAAGTGGAACAAAACGATCCACTTTGATTCTCCAATATTTTTTGATCTCTCCTACATTGCATCAGGCAGACATTTAAATTGCATAGCATGAGTAATTCATACCTACAATTAGCCTAGCCATATAGTGATGGTGTTAAGTCAGGCTTCAACCTGCTGAGTAGATGTAGAGCCCAGCAGGATAGGCAGCTTATGTCCTCACCTCAGAGCCTCTGTCCTGCTATTATGTCTCTGCCAACCTCTTATTAACCTCCCTTGCTCCCTGAATGGAAGCATTGGGGGAAATGATACATTCTAGGCAGCCATGTTCTTCCATCAACATTATAGTGCATATTTTCAAAGCATTATGTAGCTGAATCCCTAAACAGTTCTCATTGGTGCTAATAGGAATCTAACTTTGCTTGTTGTCTTGAACATGTCTTCATTAGGAACTCCTCCTTTCCCTCCCTCATCCAAGAAATCAAATCTGAAACATGCAACAATTAAAGCATGGAATTGTAGCTAATGCAAGCACTGAATCTTTACCTGACCTTGTAGCACCCAATTGATGAAGTACTTGTGGTATATAAGATCACTCAATTAGTGAATGCGGGGTAGTATGCATTAAGTGCTGAAATATGTAAGTAAAAACAAGTTAAGGATGTCATGGAAGTATCAAAGATGAATTTCTGGATTTTTTTTTTTTTTTTTTGTGTGGACCTTGTTCTTCTCTCAACTCTTAATACTGTCTGGCTAGAATGTAGAACTCACGGATAAGTGTCCACATTGTAGTAGTTGGGTGCTGCACTGTTAAACTTTATGTCTTTACCATAATACACTTAGCCAAGGTCTCATTTCTTTCTCTGTCTGGTGGGCACTCAGGAGAAATATAAAGACTTTCTGACATGTTTGGGGAGACAAGGTGATACTTCCAGTGTCTTCTCCAGTATAACTTCTCTCAAAAAAACAGAAGCTGGTGTCCACAACTATAGGAATTGACTTGATCAGACCCAAAGTCCAGCTATTGCCATATCCCATCTCCAACAATGACTGTAGCCAGATGTTTCAGAGGGCAGTATAAGAACTTCACCATATGCAGATGTGGAATCATTTATTCTTCACGTTCGGTCTTACTCTGGTCCCTACTAGCGATAGCTTATATAGTCTTAAAGCATGAGGTTTCATATCACACAGACAGAATTTGTTGCTGTTAATTGTAACTGTGGATATTCTTGTTGCCCCCAAAAATGTTCAATCCCTTTTTAATCTTGCTCAATAACTTCCATGCAGAGAGGCCCACAGTCTAATTACATGTTGTGTAAGAAAGAATTTGCGTTGTCAGTTTGAGTTTTTCACGTTTTAATTTCATCAAATGTTTCCTTGTCCATATGTAATGAGTACAGCTGGGTGAAATGAAGCCACCAAACCCCAAATCAATTATTCACTCAGCACTACTTATGGCTCAATATTTGAGCTCTTGGGAAGTGCATGATGACTAACAATTTTGCTGACATGGACAAACACACTGGCACTTCTTTTGAAAGCATGAAAGCTATAGATTTATAGAAAACAACATGCAGTTCTGAGGATAGCCCCTCTCACCTCATCTTACCCTGTCTGTAAGATCTGGTTCTGCCCAGCATCCTTGCATGACACAGAGTCCTTTGTGCTGCCTTCTTTTTTCTTCCACCTCAGCCTGTGATTGTGGTGATCAGCACAAAGCACCTAGAATACACTGGACTTATCAAAATTAGACTGATTTTCAATCCCACCTCAATGTCTTAACCCAACATGGAGGTGACAACATAGTATGAAGGTCTCAGTGAAGGTTATAACCCCAAAACGGCACTCACAAAACAGCATCGAGTTTGCAGTTTGACCCAAACATATTCCCAATCTGTCATTCATGAATATTTTTTTAAAAGAAATTTGAACTGAATATAAATGTATTTATTCCAGGAAACCTATAATCTGTTAATTGTAGCCGTTAAAGTCACAGTTTTAAGGATTCTATTTACTTCATATATGTGATTGGATCTTCAAAATCTTTTGGATTTTTACATTTGAGATATGTTACTCCAAGCCAGATGGAATAATTCTTCAATAGGTGGAATTCTATAGCTAAATGTCTCATCTAACAGATTGTAAGTATTTTGTGTATACTCTCATGCAAAATCTACATTAAACTGGAGTTAAGATTAGTACACGACAGTAAGGGTGAAATCATTACACAGCTGTTTCAACTATCCCCAAAACAAACCTTGGAAAATCTCAGAAATTCAGAAGTAAGGCTAAATTAAAAATATATGTTAAGTAGGGAAACACAGCTGAAGTACTCAAACACCCATGACTTTGATATTAGTGACATCATACAATAAGCATGCAATTCAAGTCACTGTAAATGTATTTGTGAATTTAAATGAAATCAATTTCATTATTTTAAAAATCTTTATGTGAACTTCACCCCCAGCTTTTTAAACCAAGGATAAATATATGAATAGGCAGTATACCTTCCAGACTTGAGCAATTATGACTAGATATGTAAGTGATACCATGACTCTGTTATCTTTGTACTGTGGTTTTCAATATTTGCAGCCTATCTATTTAGGATAGTTATCTTTTAATCTCAGCAGTATCTGAGCCTAACGTCAGTTTTTAATAAAAGAGCAGGATGATTGTGTCCTAGTCTCATGATGCCATGCAGGATGTAAGGAGGCATAAGGGTGCTCCATTTCTCTTCTGACTGGCCTATCCATATTGTGCTTGCACAGGGAGTAGGGGAGTAGCTTTAGTAGGGCCAGTATTAGTTGTCCTGCTCAGGTGTGACAGGCAATGGTTAGAGCCTAAACTCAGTAGTTTGGCCAGCAGAGCTTAGCCAACATAGAGGAGGACCAGTAGCCATTTATTCACCTCTTCATCTTGAGTACAGCAAGGGGGAATCAAGGAATGAATAACGAGTCCACTTCAAGTTGCTGCCCCTTCTGCCAAGGTGACAATCTGCTTCAAGAATACCAGTGCAATTTTTTTTCATGGAAAGTATATAGCTCCATTCTAGTGTAACTAAGACTGGATAGCCCAGCTGGGTATAGTGGCTCACAGTGGGAGTTGGGACTTGATAGACCAACTGAGATAGGGCATGGTAGCATACCCAAGCTAGGTAGCCTGGGCATTTCGGGACCCCTTCCCAAAAATTGTATATATGATAGCCTATATAATTTAGCTGCCAGAGAGCTCTGTGCTTATATGGTGGTGCGTAAGATGCTATTGTTCTGAGCAGGAAGCTGGCAGATCCATTGTTTAGCTATTTGAGGCAGACTGAGCTGTCTAGGTCTTCAGGAGCCTGGCCACTTCAAGCCTTTCTTGAGACAGACAGTCTGGTTCTGCCTCCAGAAAACTCTGAGAAGTAGAATGAGCAATTGTAATTGGTCTTTGGGCTTTCATGTTTAGAAAAATATGTTTTTAGATAAATCCAGATCATTTTTCCTATTTCAGGATGTGAGGCTTCATTTTTAAATATGAGTTACAACATCTGCACTTGGTTATTTCAAATATATGGATCACAGTGGCCAGTCTGTGGTTGGTAGGGAGGAGCACAATATTATGTCCAGCCACAGATGGGAGTGGGCGTTTTTTTACCACCATGTGTCTTTTGAGCATCCAGTTGGTTTGAGGAATCCAAAAAAGATCCCAAGGCTATGGATCAGTCTATCAAGCTGTGGGAAGATGCCCTCAGCTGTGGAAGATGATACATCAGTTGTGATAGATGAGACAAGTTCTCCAAAATGCCCTTTTATCTTGTATCACCTCTGTCTTGCCTGAGTTCAGCTTTAATTAGCTGTTCTTAATCCAGATGAAGATTTTTGTCTAGGCACTGAATGATGTGGCTAATGATGCTGTTTGTGTTTGGGCTGAGAAAGGAAGACATGAAGCATTTCAGGATGATTGTTTTTGTCCTTCCAGCTTTATGGAGATGGGACAACAGGATGAGTGATTGTGCTCTCTGTGTGTATGAACCGGGAAAGATCATCCATCAAAGCAATAAAGTGCTGTCTGTCCCATATGTTTTCTTGAAGGATGACAGAGGGGGAAATAGGATACAGGCAACTAACAGGTGGTTCTGAGACTATTTTGCCAGCTCGTTGATTTGCTTGCTTAGAAAACTGAATTTAGACACTGAGCAGCAGGTCATGAGGGTTCTAACATCAAGCAATATCTTCTTTAGTTTCGTTTTGAGTATTGTGTTTTATTGTGTGTGGTAGATTGCCCTCATCAAATGAAGTGTGATCAATGGCTGTCAGTAGAACTCCCACATGTTTTGTATTCACTTTGATCACCTTGGAAGCACCATAAACAGAGGTGGAGGTGACGGCACTGATTGCTGTCATTGCTTCCCTGACAACTTCTTGTAAGTACAGGCTGAATTCATCGAAGAAGGGCATTGCAATTCTGATTCTCTGCTAGGTAGATAAAGAGGCCATCCAGGATGGGAGTGGATCTTCTGTGAAATATCACAGTTCCTTTTAGCAATTGGTTCTGGGCCCGAGGGGGAGGTAGCCTGGCTTTACAAAACCATTTTCATCCCAGACATGTTACACCTGAGTACGCTTCCTCAGTGTTACAAAATAAGTAGGCCTTTTGCTTGACTTCTGGGTGGATATTATGGTAAGACAATTCAAGACACAATTTAACGAGGACTCTTTCATGAAGATTCTATCTTAATTTATCATTGCCATTTTCCTTAATCATTGTGTTGTTCGTCCATCGTGGTTGATGAAGACCTCAACACCACTAAGTGCTTTGAGACTGGATACAGTGTGTCCGAAGATGACTTATCAGGCCAATTCGGGCACCAAATGTCCTGGAACATGTCGGGCAGACATGTGTAGGCATTACAATCATGTTGCGCTGGTAGCTTTGAACTTGCGCAGCACGCGCTTGTGTTGTGCTTCAGAGATGCGCCTTGTTTCGAGAACTTGGCATCCCTTGTAAATGAGACTGCGCCAGGCAGGGCGGTTGTGTGCCAGCGATTCCCAGGTGGTTGTATCAATTCCGAACGACTTCAGGGAGACCTTGAGTGTGTCTTTGTAACGTTTCCTCTGTCCACCACGCGAGCGTTACAGTAGACAGTTCCCCAAAAAGGAGCTGCTTAGGTATACGTTTGTCCGGCATACGAATGACATGACCTGCCCATCTAATCTGTGCACTCATCAGCAGAGTGTGGACTGACGGTAAACTTGCTCTAGAGAGAACCTCAGTGTCTGGTATTTTGTCTTGCCATCCGATGCGTAATATTCTACGAAGACAAGTCATGTAGAAGTGATTAAGCTGTCTTGCGTGCCTCCGATACACAGTCCACGTTTCACAGGCATACAGGAGGGTGGTGAGTACCACGGCTCTGTAGACCTTCAGTTTTGTTGCTTGGCTGATTCTCGACGCTTCCCATACAGTGGGGCTTAGTCTACCAAAAGCAGAACTTGCCTTCGCTATTCTGCATGTGACTTCTATGTCAATGTTAGCTGCATGGGAAAGAGTACTGCCGAGGTAAGTGAACTGGTCCACTGCCTGTAGCATCCGCCCTGTGACTGTGATTGTGGGTTTTGTGTACGGTGCATAAGGGACAGGCTGCTACATGACTTCGGTCTTTCTGCTGTTGATGGTGAGTCCAAAGTTGTCACAAGCGGTGCAGAACTTGTCCACACTGACTTGCATCTCTGCTTCAGAGCCAGCATACAAGGCGCAATCATCGGCAAACAAGAAGTCTCTCAGAACAGTCTCTTTCACTTTGGTGATAGCCTGAAGTCTCCTCAGGTTGAAAAGATTCCCGTCCACTCTGTACTTAAGGCTGATTCCGGCAACGCTGTCCTGGAAGGCATCATTCAGCATAGCAGTAAACATGATGCTGAACAGTGTAGGTGCGAGTACACAGCCCTGTTTGACGCCATTGGTGACTGGGAATGCCTTAGAAGATTCTCCACCGTCTAGCACTCTGGCCATCATGCCATCATGAAACTGGCGAACCATCTGAATGAATTTGGGGGGGCAGCCAAACTTTGACATGATCCTCCACAGACCTTGTCGGCTGACAGTGTCGAAGGCTTTCGTGAGGTCAACAAAGGTTGTGTAAAGTTCACGATTCTGCTCCTGACACTTCTCCTGAAGTTGGCGCGCGGCAAAGATCATGTCAATAGTCCCGCGGCCCTTACGAAAGCCACATTGTGACTCCGGCAGAAGGCCACACTCCAGATGAGTGACCAAACGATTTAACATCACTCTTGCAAGGATTTTACCTGCGATGGAAAGCAGCGAAATTCCCCGATGATTGTCACATACCTGTCGATTGCCCTTCCTCTTACAGAGGTGTACAATGGATGCATCCTTGAGTTCCTGAGGAATGGATCCTTGCTCCCAAAAAGACTGGAACAGCTCAGTGAGCTTCTCTGTGAGTACGTGACCGCCGGCTTTATAGACCTCTGCAGGTATAGCGTCTGCCCCTGGAGCTTTGCCGCTGGATAGCTGGCTAACAGCTTGTGAAACTTCGGCTACTACCGGTGGATCATCCATGGCGCCGTTGATGTCAACTTGGGGAATCCTCTCAATTGCCTCGTCGTTGATAAATGACGGTCGGTTGAGGACGTCTTCAAAACGTTCAGCCCATCTCTGCAGGATCTGAGCCTTCTCTGTAATCAGAGTTGAACCATCTGTACTAATAAGGGGGAAACTCCCGAGAGACTGAGGTCCATAGAGAGTGTTAAGGGCTGCGTAGAACCGTTTCAGGTCATTCCTGTCAGCATGCCCCTGAATTTCAGCTGCCTGGTCACTTAACCAAGCATCCTGCATTTTACGCAGTTTGTTCTGGACTGTCCTGCGAGCATTTGCAAAGGCGTTCTTCTTGGCAGCTGATGATGGATCGCTCTGACGCGTGCACGATGAAGGCGGTGCTTTTCAGCAAGTAGAGACAATATCTCCCCATCATTCTCATCGAACCAGTCGGGCTGCTTGCGTGAAGAGGGTCCCAAAATCTTCAGTGCAGATGGATGGATAGCATTCCGGAAAAGTTCCCAGTCGCCCGCAGCGCTGCCTACAAGGTGCAGGTCGGAAAGCCTGCTTTCTAGATCCTCAGTCAATGCTGAGGCTATGCTCGGGTTCTCTAGCCTGGCCACATTAACTCTTTTTATGGGCTTGCTACCTTGTGGCCGCCTCTTCATTCTAATTCGGAGATTCATTTTGGAGACAATGAGCCTGTGATCTGTCCAACAATCAGCACCACACATGGCCTTGGTCACTCTGACATCTTGCCTGTCTTTTCTCCTGACAATAACATAGTCGATAAGATGCCAATGCTTAGAGTGGGGTGCATCCAAGAGGTCTTGTTCCGGGTAGGCAGGCGGAACGTTGTATTGGTGATAAGGAGGTCGTGTGCTGCACAGGTCTTAATCATAATCTACAATTAAAGACACATGTTATTAAATTCTCTTCTCTGTGTGTGTGTGTGTGTGTGTGTGTGTCAGTCATAGTCCTACAGATATGTCCAACCCCCTATTCCAAAAAGGGACCAAATGCCACCTTACGGTGAATCAAGAAAATGACTATATGGGACACTACAGTTCCTTAGACTGTATGACGCCGATTCACACTGTAGAGTTCCTGCTCATGAGAGGGAGCAACAATTGGAGATAAACTAGTTCTGTGGTATAGTTAGCAGCCATTTCGGTACTTGCTTTTGTCAAATCACTAACAGTACACTAATCACCATTAAAAATCAATTTACCCATAATAACTTCATGTGTGAATACACAAAATTGAAGGAAATCTGTGGTATCTCTGGTAATCCTATGTGACAGCTATAGGAAATGCTTGACTTTTTTAAAGAGTGATTTACTGTAGCCATTATTAATTTTAATGATTTTATTTGAGAAAAGCATATAGTTCATATTATTCTATCTCTTTCAGAGGATAAAAGAATGGATGAATCCTGGACAAGAGACAGGAAGGTGGGATTAAGATCAGGCAAAACTGATCTCAGAGTGAGTGGAATAAAGAATGTACCCACTACAACTGTAGGTGGTAGATCCTTTGTCCAGCTCGTCAATAGGAAAGGAGGTAATTACCCCATAAAGGCTCCCTGAGTAGTTGGAGGGATGGGATATTTGGATGGAGTAAGGCAGAACAGTAAGGGCAGCCCTCCCAAATCAGTAGAAATGATTAAGGAATAATGCTAACCTACAGTACTGCTAGCTTCTTTCTAGGATGACCAGATAGCAATATGGGAAATAGCAATAAGTGAAAGTATGGGATGGACTTGGGGTGGGGGATAGAGGCAGTTATAGGTTGCCTATATAAGACAAAGCCCTTAATATCTGACATCTGATCACCATCGTTTTATTCATTTATTTTAGATGATTAAAGTTGTAGCCTAATCACAGTAGAAACTCAGAGTTATGAACAGTTTGGGAATGGAGTTTGTAACAGAAGTTACATAACTTCGTAACTCTAACCAAAACCTTTGTACTGTAGGAGTGATTAGAGGCCTTGGCCAGGGACTGGGACCTGTTGTACTAGATGATATACATATGTAACCCACATGCCTTCTGGGTCTGGTATACTCTCCCATGTAGTGGCACTTAGATCTTTACAGTGAGAGAGAAAAAAAGAGAATCAGTGTGCTCTACAGCCTTAGCTGAAAGTCAACTGGCTTTTAGCTCAAGCTGTAGAGACTCATGCACTAAGCTGCAGAGGTCTCAGATTTGGCGATACACAAACGTATACTAAAAAGACATTTTCTCACCCAGATAGCTTACAACGTACATCACAAGAGAGGACATGCTGCTGCTGCAACAAAGAAATGGGGGAGGCAAGGTAAAGATGCAGTTGAGAATATTATGACCAGTGTAGCAAACAATAGCCACAAGTAAAAACATTAATGTCGCAAGCAGGGGAATCACTTATTTCATGGGTATCTTTTGGGGAGGGAGGGCGGGGAAGGGGAAGAGGGACAAAGTAATTTGACTCTGGATATAATTTTTTATATTATATACCAATGCTTTTCCAGTTGTTAGTTTCTTTTTAACTATATGTCTGCTCCTACAGTCTCTGATACGTACATTAATTATTTTGGTAAAGTTTCTTACACTAACATTTCCTCTTTTATAGCTCTGATTTGAGAACTTATTTATGTATGTAACTGAAATAAGAATTTGGCATGTTCAACGATACAAAAGAAAAACATACGTGATTATATCAAGACCACCCTGAGGATCTAAAGAGTTCATATCTTAAAAATAGATGTACATAACTGTTCTGCTATCCACAAAAATCCCTGCAAGGATGTACTTTATTTTTGCGTTATTTACTTGTTCCCATAACATAAGAACTAAAGGTCACCAAATGAAATTAATAGGTAGCATGTTTAAAACAAACAAAAGAAAGTTTTTCTTTAGCCAGCACATAGTCAATCTGTGGAACTCCTTGCCAGAGGATGTTCTGAAGACCAGGACTTTAACGGGGTTAAAAAAAGAACTAGATAAATTCATCAGTACTACTTAGCCAGAATGGATAGGAATGGTGTCACTAGCCTCTGTCTGTCAGGGGCTAGAAATGGATACAGGAGAGGGATCACTTGATGATTACCTATTCCGTTCACTCTCTCTGGGGCATCTGGCATTGGCCACTGTCAGAAGACAGGATACTGAGTTAGAAGGACCTTTGGTCTGACCCAGTATGGACATTCTTATGTTCTTATGTTGTGCAATATGATGTCATAGCCTAGACATTTTAAACTAAGTAGACAAATTACATATATACTCAATCATAAGCCTATTGATTCATAAGTAGACTCTTCCAAGTTTTAAAAAAAAATGTAAACATTGCAATGGCCTGTTCATAAGCCAACAGTTTGCAAACTTCCCATCCTAGCTCACCATCATAAGCAATGTTCCTTCTAAGATTTTCCATCCATGAGGAGAGTGAGTTTTGTCTTGTGCACCAATATTGAGGTCATGTGCGCTTATCTGGATGTGTGCCATCATTACACCTACGAGTTACTAACAAATATATTCATATATTAAATGTAATGAAAGAAAGAATATTAAACCAGACCTTTCCCAGTCACAGTGAATAAAAAGAGTTGTTAAATCAGAACCTTCACCCAAACATCCTTCTTATTATGGCTGATCCTATGTACCAATGTACTATGTCATGCCATCAATTACAGATAAGGTAAAAAGACATCATTCCTCCAATAAGCTGTTTTTCTTAAAGACCTTTTCTGCACTGCTACACAACACCAGCAATAAATGGTGGCAGGCAATGTTCCCTCTAACTTTTTCCACTCATGTGCAGAATACATTTTGTTATATGCACTGAGGCATGTGCAGATGTGCACCACCAGTAGAAACACATGCTGCTGGATAGCATTAGATTCTTTCCTGGGTGGCCACTTAAACTCTCAGCTCACTGAGGTTACACTGAGGAAGAGTTAAGTTATACATTAGCTGCATCTATGCTTACTCCTAAATGTAGACAATTGCAAATTGGGATTTGCACTGGGGAAGCTAATCAGGGATTATCCCAATGGAAAAAATGCTAATTGTCATCTTAATTGGCAACAATTGCTATTGTTTAGTCTAAGGAGTGGGCACTTGTGCAGATTCATCAACTGCCATCCAACAACTGCTGAATTGTGGCTATTTCAAGATGGAGCTGAGGCCTAATTCATGCAATCCATACTGTTGCCTCAGCCACTGAGTGCATACATTTATTAACTAGAAGACTTACCTGCCATTGCTCTGGTCCAGTGCCAGCCTAGGGCAGTGGGGACTGTGAGGCTGTACTCTGCCTGCTCCCCAAGGCCGGCCTGAAGCAGCAGGGACCATGTGGCACAGTGGGCAGCTGCTCCCTGGGGACAGTCCAGGGAAGTGGGGGCTCTGCTGCTGACTAGCAGCTGCTCTCCGGGCTTTGGCTGCCGACTCACGGCTTTTGCTGTGGCTCCGGCTGGAGCCGCTAGAGCAGCTGTCGCCCGCAATGCAGCTGCACACGCAGCTCCAGCTCTGGCCCCAACCAGGACCATCAGAGCAGCTGCCACCCGCCATGTGGCCTACAGCTCCAGCCCTGGGGAAGGGCTGAAGTTAGGGCCAGGGCCGCATGGTGGCTGCCCTGTTGCTCCTGGGTTGGGGCAG
This sequence comes from Rafetus swinhoei, assembly GCA_019425775.1. Lineage (NCBI taxonomy): Eukaryota > Metazoa > Chordata > Testudines > Trionychidae > Rafetus > Rafetus swinhoei. The sequence goes on along the minus strand of CM033437.1, from coordinate 177,507,953 downwards.
ACGCCCGAGCTACTAAGCAGCTACTGTGCAGCTCTGCTGAGGAGGTGGGCGGGCCTCAAGTTCTTGGTGTGTGCCCACGCAGGCGCTCACTTTAGAGGGGAACACTGATCATAAGCCTCTGGCACGTTAGGATGTTTTGTTTACCTGGAGCATTTGCAGGCACAGAGACCTGCAGCTCCCAGTGTCTGTGATTCTCAGTTTCTGGTCAACAGGAGTGGCAGAAAGTGGCAGCCAACATGTTCCTCAGCCTGTGCCTTTCCCATAGCTCCCATTGGCTAGGAACAGCGAACATCAGCCAATGGGAGCAGAGGGGCTACGTGTCTGCAGACACTCCAGGTACATAAAATATCCCAGTGCGCCAGTGGTTTGCCCTTTTGGGCTGGGAACTGAAGTTTGCCAACCTTCCCCCCAAGTTAAAAAAAATTAAAACACAATGGTAAACATAATGGTAAAACACAATGGCCCCTTCATAAATCGACCCTCATTCTTTACTGAATCATTTTTTTACCAAAAAAAAAAAAAAAAAAAAAAAAAAAATTGGCTTATGATCCAGTATATATGGCAATAGTTTGCTTGGACATCTAAAGACACTGGAGTTTGAATCCTGGATAGATAAAAGTATAAACATGATACCTACCAGATTATTGTTTGGACTCACTGGAAAAATTTATGTGACTTAATGTAATTGTATCTATTAATATTTTTAAAAATATATTTGATTTTTAGCTTTTGAAGCTATTACAAATTTCACAGAACTAGTAGCAATTTCTCATGGGATTTTATATATTTAATGTTCTTTCAGTGCTGCTATATTTTAAAAAAGCAAGCAAACTCAGTGTTCTTAATATCAATTGTAATAACTTCTTTTATGCAGCATTAAAATTAGATTTTTCACTTATTAAACTAACATAACACTGGAGATAAGTACAACACTAGGAAACAAACATTGTATCTGCAAAAAACTTTTGTTCTTGACATTTTAAAATGGGCATATAATACCTAAATATGTTTTCTTCTTCTGTAATAGCATTGCATGTAGTGCAAAATAGATATTTTAAGTCAAGGCCTATCAAACACATACTAAAAAGTTCTCAATTTCCATGAAGAACTAAACAATATTATCTCATTATCTGCAGCATTATCTGTATCAATGTAGACAAATGTAGGGAGCAATAAGAATGCCTAGGTAACGTTATCTAGCTATATAAGGAAAAATAGGTACATTTAGAAGGGCAGTTACCACACACATAAATAGACAAGCTTTACAGAGTAGTTTGCATTATTTATACTAATGAACAAAAAGGTATAGAATAACTGTAGAATTATTGTAGCAATTCTTTTTGTGAGAAAGGAACTAGAAAAATCAATGCACAGTTTTTATCTTACCGTACAAAATTATCTTTTCATGGGTGACGTTTTTCTTTAAAAAAAAATGAAACTCAAAACTGCATTAAGCCAACATTTTCAGATTTGGAAAGCAAGCAGTCATAATGAGATGCTAACATAAAGCCCCATCTTGCTTAAGCAAAGTATGGTTCCCCAATACAGATCAGATACTAAATTATGAAATAATGGTTAAAACGGAAGTGCAGGTTTTTGTTAATTAGCGATTTCACCATCACTGGGTGTTTACACTCTAAGCATCCACAAACTTAGGATGATTTATTACTGCAAAGACAAAACTTGCAGAATGCTGATTAAAAATGCTTTACTTTACTTTCAATTTCAGTATACTTACATATTTTTGTAAGCCGTCTACTCAGAAATTTTACAAATAGGAAATCAACAAAACAACCCTGAAAAACCAGACAACTTCGCCTTCTAGTCACCATATGCTGCATGTTCTCCCCCTAGATTTTTGTATATTCTGTATGCTGAGAATGGTTTCTTTTCTTTTCATGTTGCTCTGTCGGCAGTCATAACAGCTATTCTCTTCATGAATATGTAAATCCCATGCATAAAATCACAAAAATTAGCATGGCATTTCCCACAATAGACCTTGCCCAATTATGTCTGCTTAATGCATGAAAAGTGATGATTTAATCTTTTGAATATGAGAGTGATTTCAGATACTTTTACAAGAGATGTTATAATTATAGAATGCCCAGACACACAAGCTAGATGCAGGCACATGCTGGGTGATCGCCACGCTTTTAATAAGAACTGGGCATCTGATGTGTGGCTATGATGGAGTGCATGCAGAATCACTTATAGGCTCTTACTCTGATATTTAGTGACAAGGGAAAAATTGCCCTAGGTCTGTCATACCATTTCATTTGTATGAGACTGAGACTTGTTTGGGTGTGGAGATATATTAATTATTTCTTAATAACTGACTAAAAATTATATTTTCAAAAATGTTGGCTAGATAAATAAGAGAAGACGGTGATCATATTCGCTGTGCATTTTTAACTCGTATGTTGGGAATGAGTGGGGGAGAGAGGGAAAAAAAACAATTGATGCATTTTATTATTTAAATAAGCAGGCGTGCTCATGCATATTTATCTGACGTACATGCCTATGCGCCGCTCTGTGAATAGTGGCACTGCGGCTTGAATGCAGTAATTAGGCTGATGTAATTATATTAAAACAAAGGGAGCCTCCGTTGATAATTTTTACAGTGGAAACATTACAGATGTATGTATATTCTGTACGCAATAAATGAACCTGAACTGCTGTCAGGGGCTAGAAGGACAGTGTGGCCAGTGCACCTATTGTGTCATTGCTGTAGAAAGCAGCTTACCGATTGGCCACTGTCTGCAGCACATAATACTGACTGGTTATAAAGGACTTGTCTAGGGGAAAGCCTGTAGGTACTCCATTGTCTGGCAAAGTTGATATGACTGCATTCTTTTTGCAGGAGGTCAGACAGCTGAACTGTAAAAGCTGCACAGATTTTTTTTTCTCTCACACACTCTCTCTCTCTCTCATTCTTCATTCAGCATTTTTGTTTCATGCCCTTCTCTGTTTGCATAGTTAAAAAGAATGCTAATTAATATCCCTTAAGCAGAAAATAGTGACTTGGATGTAAAAAGAAACCTGATAAGTTTTAAAAAGTGTTTGGGTTGCATCAAGAAATCAGTCACGATTCTAGGGAAAAATGAAGATTTTTTTTGGGGGGGGGGTAATCAAGATAAACAAAGAAGAGTTGTTGTATTTTGGTTTTCTTACTTTTTAAAAAATGATCGCTGTTCTACTACTGCAGGTTAGATAATGTTTTATTTCAGGAAGTGTGCTAGCTATATAATTTAGAAGTACACAAATCAGCTGCAATTGAGTACTTACTAATCCTTCTTAGGATGTAATTCGGTGAAAGAACTGCTTTTAAAAAAAATTCTTTTCTGTATTATAGACGGATCTAACAACGCAGTCTGGGCTCCGTGCCAAGGGCTGGTATTTCACAGCAGCGACCGCCTTACAGATGAGCTGTGGGAAGCAGGAGAGAGACTCTCTTAGGGTGCCACTACTATGGAGACACAGCTGGGCTGAACAAGATTTGCTTCAAACGACAACAAGAGAGACAGAAAGTGTCTGGTTCGACCGCTGCCCAAGCAGGCAGTAACCAGAAGAGCTAGCAGCCAATCCGGCCATGCTGCACTGTTCGAAACCAGCTCCACATCTCAGCCAATCAGTGACATCATTGGTGAGAAACTCATTTACATCATGCAGTAATGAACTTTGTTTAACGTATCCTTTTTTTTGTTGAGATTAGGTCCCTCCATTAATTATTCTGCCAGCATAATTTGAATCGCTATGCAAAACCGGGATACATTTTCTCTGATTTTTTTTAACTGTGTGCTGTCTCTGCAGGTAACCATGGGTACTGTTCCATTTCTTTTTTGGCCCGACTAAGCTTTTAAAATAGTATTTCATTGTTAATATTGGACATATAATTTTTCCTTTTTTAACATACGTTTGTCTCCTTGTATTCCTTACTTAGTGTGACATTGCTTCCTCCATTATAGACTGACATTACCTTGCCTAATCTTGAAAGGTAAAGAGGGTGCTGCAGCATGGAGTCTACATCTTCAGCAGCAATCAGCATCTAAGTACTTATTTTAATGCTTCAGAATTCACATTGGAGTGGCCATTTTAAAAACCAGGCTTTCTCTGAAGGGCTTTTCCTTGCATCTGTCACAACTGAGTGAAGTTCAGCACTGTTGTATTTCATTTTCTGCCACTTTCAGCCAAGATGTCATTTTACTAATGAATAGAACTGAGGTCATTTCTGAGAAAATTTCACCCCCTCCTTCCCACCTCCGCACAATGCACCTGATTTGCATCCATTTACCAGAATAAATGAATGCCAGAGCTAGAACGAAAAGAAGTTAAGGGAGAGCTTGCATGCTGCTTCAGGGCATATAACAGCACAGCGAAATATAGTGATTTCATTTAGCTATAACCTTTTGTATTTAACAGTTTCATAGTTAAAGAGAAAATATTTTATTGTAGCCCACAACAGTACTCTCCGGCTAGCATTCTATATTGTTAACTGCCTTGTATCTTTTTTTTTATGTGCACATTTTCCTGATCTGTGTTCATTTATAAATGAAAAACATTTGGGGATTCAAGGTTGTGTTGAACATTTGGATTTAGTTCTTTGTTGGATAAAGTAATTTGTTATGCAAGTGATTTAAAAGCAGCCCAGAATACCAGGGAATTTAGAGATTTCAGACGTCATAATCTAGTGAAGCAAATTTTAGTTCTACAGTATCCTAATAGCTGAAACAAGATCAGACATGAGACAAATTCAATACTGTCTTATTAAATTAAATGCGATATCCATTGCCAGTGGGCTTCAAGAGGTCATCAATCTCTAGAGAAACCAAGTTTACTATTAATATTTGTTATTTAAAACAAGCAACGTATTCAAATACTTCTGCTAGAATATGATTTTTTTTAAAAATCATGCTTATGCACAATTTACTTGAGCCTTCAGTTGTATGTTGATCCAGGTACTCACTTTGAAAAGAATACAGGGCTTTAAACACTAAACCATGGCTCTTTCAATGCGTGATGCATTCCATCATCCCATCATCAGTATTCTGTGTGCGGCTGTCCTGATACAGCCACTAGCTCCCCTGCTGCAGATCCTGTAATTTGAATCATGCGTAATAATATAGTATCCTACTGGGGGCCCTCTTTCAATAGGAGAGTGGTTTTATACATTCTGCTAGAAGAGAACTCTTGGCTCTTGGCCAGCTCATAGCCATTATTCATACAGGCAATCAAGATGGTCTTCCTTAAGGAATAACATCTGCACGACTTCATGTGCCAAAAATTTGCAATCTCCTCCACATTATAAATTAGGCTTCCTTGGAAGCAGGACTATTTGAAAATACAAAAGAATAAAAAACTGAGATTTAAAGGAATTCATCAAGAGTGTATTGGGTATGCCATTTGATGAAATCCAGTAACAGTCTATCAGAATGGTTAATGGGGTAAAAAGGGGTACAGCACTCCTCCCTTCCCTGCAGAGGTTGTCCTTTGGCTCTTACGTAATTTTTTCAGTTTCACGTTATGAGCTTAGTTGCCAATTATTACATTTTGCACATGTGAATTATCCTCTGCTGACAGACTGGTTTTCCAGATATATGCCTATGATATGTGGTTAGTTGGGACTGTATATGCATTTCCCTAGGTGCAAATCTATGCATTCAACAGGATGTTTGGCCAGTTTGTAGAGAGAGGAAAAAAGGAGGTTCAGAAAGGAGGCAAATTTTATGGAAAACAGTGAGGCTTCAACATGAGCAGCATGAATCCTGAATGCCAAAATATCTGAAACATTGGAAGCCCAAGGAAGGGCTTACAGAACTGCCCCTCATCCTCTTTGTTTTGTAGGAGGATTACTTACATAGCACAGTACTAGTAAAATTTGTTATCAGGGGGATAAAGAAAAAAACAATCCCACTAGAATTTACCATCTCCATGGGAACCCCACCACTAACCTTTTCACTTCCCTTCATCCCTAGACACAACCTCCATCAACCACATTAAGGATGGGGGTGGAGGGGAGGGAGTGAACGTGCCTTAAAAATTCTCCAACAATTATTTGTTATGCATTTAAAAAAATATGTTTTGACAGTTTCTGCTTTTCTGGATAGTGACGATGGGGTCTTTAGTTTAAGCATGTGGGAGGAGAGAAAGCAATAAGACATGTTAACTAGCTGAACTTGCCTTGTGGGCTATATCTGTTTGCCCGCAGAAAATACTCTAGCAATAGCCAACCCGCCAAAACTGTGTATTGTTACATTACTAAAGTCTAGTTAGTAGCTATATTAATTTTAATGGTAAATTAAAAATTTTACCTTACTTGTCCTGGCTTACCTCTGGTTTCTCTTCAAGAAATGATAACTTGCCAGTTTCTCCTCCATCAGTGCCCCTGTATCTTTCCTCTACCATTCACTATCATCAATTGTTCCTCTTCCTTCTGCACATGAAATAAACATTCAAGGTGATGTGTGTAAAATCAAACTAAATGTTGCTGATTTACTGTTTTAAGAACGTGCTTTCTTGTGGGACCCAGAGAAAATGATGGAAGGAGTATTACTGGAGCAGTGGTCTGAACATGTAAATGGCTTTGGGGAAAAAAAGTGAATTGTTCTCACTGTCTCAACACCAGAGTACTTTTCAGTATTTTGTTATATTTAAAGTGATATAATAAAAAAGATGATTTAAAAAAAAATAGATATATCCTCTCCCTAACATGGTCCAGAGATCAATTAAGTGTTTGACCAAGTATGTTATACATTGCTGCTCCATCACTCTTGCCAAATTGCCGGAAAGAAAGCTGTAAAGGAATTGACACTCTGAGAACATCCTGCAAACAATTCGGAAGTTTTCAGCCCTGGGAATCAACAGGAAGAGCAACCCAGGAGAACATAATTGTCTTGACTGGACATAGGGAGACAGATGCTCTCTCCAGTAACAACTGCCATTGGGAATGAATAGGTAGACAGAACAGCATGTGGAGCGCTGGAATTATGCTCTGAATAGCTCTCACTATTCAAGAGAAGAGGCACTTTCTTTTGTTACGGATGCAGTATTGGCTGCAGAGGGCAGATACTTCTTTTCTGCTCCTTTGTGAATATATATTGTCTATTATTATTCTTTGGTGTTTCTGCATGTTGATAGAAACCATGTATGTTATACCTAATTTCTATCAACATGCAGAAACACCAAAGGGAAAAATGTTCTTCATGATTCATTTAATTGGATGATTTAATTTTCATCTCTGAAATCTCTACATCAGGAAGAAATGGACATTGATGTCTGTCTTAGCTTTGCTGCTGAATAAAAGGTCACATTGCTTTTTCATTTTTGAATTTGAATACAGGGCAAATATGCTCAAAATGATGGAACTCAGGGTTACTCAAATCTTTTTTGCCAATATCCAAATTCCTTGGACAAGGTCCAGACTTAAAAAAAAAACCAAAACCACTAACGATGATGATAATCAAAGTAAATTAAGAGTTCAGGGTCCATTGAAAAGCATTTAGCCCATTGTCTGCCTATGGACTACCCCAGCTCAGAAGATTGTTAAAGTGGATATAATAGCTGTATTTAAACACTTCTACTATGTTAGTTTCTCACAGTTTGAGAAAGATTTCCCATTTCCTAGATCAAGGAATATTGGCAACACCACTGGGAACTTTAAAACATATGATCACTGAAGAACTCTAGATCATGAGTTTGAAACAAAACCTGGTTGGCAGTGTTTACATAGATTCTCTTTATTTGCTATTTGATATGATAGATTTTTTTTTTTAAATCTCGTTTCAGTTCCTGGTAGAGAGGTGTCCATATTAGAAAACCACCATCAAGCTAGCACTAAGTGGTAACCTCGCTAGCCGTCCATGCCAACAACTCAGAGAAGGAGAGCGATTCATCCTTATAGGTGGTTCTCCAAAACAAGGAGAGACCTTTCACCGTTTCTTCCTAGAATGCATTTGTTCTGTGCACAGTTGATATCATTCTCTGGGGCTGTCAGTGGTACTTTTCATGAGCATTACATTTAATTTTTTAAAAAAATATCAAAAATCAAGATGAAAACTCCCCACCCACCATCCCTTGCTCATAGATAAAATGGATTGAACTATGAGACCCACTAAAATCTATGGTACTGCATTCAAAGTGCAGAAGCAGAGAGCTGTGTAGGATTTAAGCTGCTTAGCTGGGTTCATTGTAATATTTTGACATTGTACATGAGTACATTTTACCTTGCCTTATAACTGTTCTTTGAGTTTGGAATTCTTGGTATTCTATTTTTAATAGTAGTAAGAGGCATCCCTGTTTAAGTCCATGCATGGAAGAGCTAGTTTGGGAGAAGTTTTAATACAGAATCTCGATATGGTAAATAGTAAGCAACATTATAAGTAGAATAAGCAGGGTAAGAAATGGTTTTCCCATCTTGCAGCATTTTTAGATTTAAAAAACAAAATCCTGTTCTGCATCAAGGTGAACCCAAGACTTTCAAAGTTTTTCATGAAAAACAAGAATGAGAGACTCACCACTGAATAGGCAAAAGCCCAGGGGTTAGAGAGCACATGTGGAATGCAGGACATCTCAGCTTCTCTCCTTTTCTCATTTCTGGGTAGATCAGAAAATTATTTCCTGAACATAAAAAAAAAAAAATTGTTGTGGAAGACTCACTAGCTATCCAAGAGTAGTCCTACATAAACTAAGGATGGGATTTTAAAAAATGAAGTGTTAGCCTAGTGCTTCCCCATTGAGCTAAATGGCAGTGCAGTAAGGCTAATACTGAGCCCTTTTGAAAACCCTAGTCAATTAGCATGAAGGGTGGGAAGTTTCACTGAAGTAGGAGGAAGTGAGTCTCTGGGTGTCTCCTTTTCTGTTTCTTGACTCCCAAGTGAGTTCATAGTTTACACATGGGACTTTCATTAGGGGAATGGAAATAACATGTATTGGTGCACATGGTCTCTTTTATTTTCTATTATTGTATAATTTATTCTATTATTTTTTAATATGTATGATAGGGATCAGACTTGTTTTGCCTTTGCTGAATCTCTGATATAGAAAGGCTCTTATAAAACTAGCCAATTAGCCCGTCATAAGACGGGATTTTCAGGTCTCTCCTCCACGTTGGTCTTCTCTCCTGAGCCTCCGGTCTCTCGTTCCGTCTCTCTCCCTCTCTCTCTCTCCTCCTCCTACTTCCTCCCCCTCTCTCTCTCTCTCTGCTCTCCTCTGCCTCCTGCCTCTCTCTCTGTCTCTCTCTTTCACTTCTCCTCCCCTCCTGCCTCTCACTCAGGGAATCACAGAGCCCAAATGGCCGTTTGGGCTCCGCACTCCCCTTGCTGCATGGGGGGTGCGGAGCCCAAACGGTCGCTCACGCCGCTTGTTCCCACGCGGCGGCCTGGCTGAGCAGCATAGAAGTCAGCCGAGCGCCATGGCGGCAGGCAAAGGGGGGGTGGGGCGGTGATGTTCACGGCCAGGGGGCGGGGCCTGGAGCTGCTGTCATGCTGCACATCACCGCCCCGCCCCCCTTCACCTCCCACCGTGGCACTCGGCTGACTTCTGCGCCGCTCAGCTGGGCCGCCGCGGGGGAGCAAGCGGCGCAAGCGGCCATTTGGGCCCCGCACTCCCCATGCAGCACAGGCCGCCCAGAGAAAACAGCCAGCATTTCAGGCAACAGCGCCCCCCAGAGGGAACAGCCAGCATTTCGGCATTACAGACTCTCAGACACTGGGCTACTATATATATGATGGAAAGATATAAAGGGATATAGGAGACATGGGATTTTAGATTACTAATAACAAGTAAGATAAATAGTTTGCTTATCTGGATTTGTAGTCAAATTTTATACCAATGGCAATCTCTCATAATCTGGACAAGCTCAGTGAGTTTCATAAGGCTACTAAAAAAGGAAATCCTGTCTCAGGGAATTCTGGGAAATGTAGTTTTGGGCTCTTTAGTAGAAATTGCCAGGTAATTTTTCTGTGCAGGTTTGCACAAAAGAAATGTGCAAATGATCTGATTAAGAAAACTACAGCCTAGAATCCAGAAGGAAAATGCCTTGGACTTACATAGCCTTTTTTCATGTTTGATCTTTCTTTTTGCATCAGTTTGCAATCTCTTCCTGTCTGTAAACACTGCATTTTCTGAAGTTTTCTTGAATTAGCCATGTTCACTTTTACAAGATTTATAGTGTCTGAAAGAGCTTGTCCCATCAACATAGCTACCACATCTCAGGGAGGTGAATTAACATGGATGGGAAATGTTCTCTTTTCAGCATAGGGGCCTTTTCACTGACATGCTTCAACTGCTGTAGTGTTGTCTGTGAAAACAAGCCACATGTATTTTATCCATTCAAAAACGGAGGAAAGAGCCCCATGGAAATGCATGAGGAAACCAGGCAGTCCTTGCTGATGGTGCAGCCTGCAAATATGTGGCCAATATATTTACTAATTGGTTACACTGGCAAATGGGAGAATCAAGCACCCTTATTACTAGCAGTACATCTGATCACTCCACATGAGAAACAACTGATTTTTTCCCCATCAATTAACTTGTATACTGGGATGTGTAGTGTTTAATGTGAAATTAATTCTTTGCACCTTTGTTTATCCATTTTTTAAATTTTTGTACACAGCTCTGATAAATTCCCAGGAAACTTGAAACAAAATAAAATCTGAAAACCAAGTGCCTTGAGAATAGCACAAGACAGGGCCAGAATTTCTAAGCATTTGCATATTGGGTTCCTAAGTAAAACCAGCTGGATTGCTCTTCAGGTTGCCTCTTGGCTTTATTTTCAGTAGTGTATTCCCTGATACTGAAGGTACAGTTCATCGTAAAACCTAGATACTCAGACTTTGGGTCATGGTACAGCCTGTATTCTTACAAAAATGTTTGTTGGCCTTTGTGTGACATAGGTAGAAGTAGAAGTAAACTGTCTTTTTAATACTAGGTTTAAGTCTCCATCTTTCACAATAATGGGCTATATCTTTCCAACTCAGCATTCAGAACTTCTTCTAGAATGCAGAAACTCTGGTTCTGTCCTGTCAGACAGATTCTGTCTGTATAAATAGAATGCCTGGCAGAAGTATTCAGAAAATCATTAGCGATGAAGTTGGAAAACGTTGGTGCCAAAATGGGGCTCTGAATAAACCATTATTTTGGGACATTCAGGAGCTGGTTTTTGTCCAAGAAGAACTTGGAACTGATGGCCTCCCAGCAATACTTCCGCAGTCATAATGACCCACTTGAGTAGGACCAATGATGGTTTGTACAGTAGGCCTTTATGCCAGATTGTATCACATGCACAATGCTTGTACCTGTCTTCTGCCTGGTCTGAAAACGGTTCTCAGCATAGATGGTGAATGCCAGCACTTCATCACAAATATGGTGTTTTAGTCTGAAACATTCTTGACTCACATTCAATTAGCAGAGAGACAGGACAGTAACTTTGCTAGTCTGTCATCTTTCTCAGATTTTGGCAAGGCTATTACTTTTGCCTGATTTTAGGTATTTTATTTTCCTGGAGAACAAAGATACAAAGATGGCAAGTCACTGTCTGCTAGTTTTTCCGAGATACTTAGAGAATTCAGGGGTGATGTTATCAAACCCACATGCTTTACCTGTTTTCCATGTTTTGATTACCCTTTCTATTTTATCTGGGATGAAAGACTGAAAGTCGCCCTTGGTTTCCCATTTCTTCCTTGCTGCTCCTTTAATCTGTTTCCCTTTATCCATCTTTGCAACCTTTACCCAGTGGATAGTAATGTCATTTGGAGCGACTGGATAATGAAATTGTGCTGGAGGCTTCTGAGCAGCACCAAGTTTTCTAGTTAGAGTCCAGATCATGAAGTTTTGTCTTGGCAGATTGAGCTCCACAGTAGCCTGCTCCCATCTTGCTCTTCTAGAAGTGTCCCAGCTGTCTAACAGATGTGTGAAAAACCCACCCCCCTGAACAATGTAGTTGTATTGGCCCAACCTCTTCATGCAGACAACACTATGTTGATGGGAGAGCTTGTCCCATCAACATAGCTGTCACATCTCAGGGAGGTGAATCACCACTGTCCTGTCCTTTGAGGAGTTCTGTGTGTTCTTTACATAGGGAATCTAGATCTTACAACACACTCTTGGAATTGATTTGGTGAAAGCTTTGTAAATGGCTTCTCTGAATTGTGTGTAACTTTCTTCAATAGAGTTGCATAGTATATAATGGTTGGTGAATTGTGTAAAGCTGAGCAAGCTTGTCTTATGATAGTTCTAGGAAGATTATTATTGGTTTCTTTTAATTTTGCTAAGGATCGGATGATGACTATGAGTGCGTCTAGACTGCACCCGTCTGTCGGAATAAACTACACAATTTGTGCTGCGCAAGTTGGGTAGCTTATTCTGAGTCTAAATCAAAAGAGCTTATTTTGACATTTGGCTCTGTCTACACATGGTCCATGGTGTATGAGTGAGTTATAAAGACCAGTTCAATAGTGTCGGCAGAACTGACAACCTCTTGCTATAAATTACAGTGGTATTGCTTTACTTTTAAGACAGTTAACTGAAAATGGGCATGCTGCCCTTCTCCAGCTGCTGCCTGGTTGGAGTTTTTAAGGCATAGAAGGAGTTCACTTTCAGGGACGTTTGGGAATGGGTTGGCAGGCTGGATACTGATACTTAATCAATCAGTGGCATGGTAGACATGTTGCTGTTACTTAATCTGGAGCTACCGGAGCAGGATGGATTAGAGTATCCTCCTCTTTTATCTGTCCAAAAGCTGTGCCATGATTGGATTTAGGGTTCCTTTGATGCCAGTTGAAGTGTATTGCCATACCACTTTTCCTGTGGGAACATGTTTAGATTTTTTTCCCTCCTCCTCCCCCGTTTTGTCTGTAGCCAGCCATTGATACTGATTCTTTGCCTCGCTATTTGTGGGGTAAGGGAAAGCAGGACTTGCAGACAGTTCAAAAGAGTCTTAATCTAGTTTCTTATAGTGGCTAAACTACAGTGTCCCTTTAAGAAAGCAGAGCATGGTAAAATACTTAAATCCTCTCGTGAAGATTCCTGTTCGAGAAGAGCCTCTCGGTGATTGTGACTACTGACTGATGAAAACCTGAGAAATTCTCAGACCAGAGCATTTGCTTAATGCTTTAGGGTTTCTAATAATATAAAACATTATATAGAGAAGACATTTTTTCCTAGCTCAGCTTTTTTAAGAGGTATATCTTTACAGACATTAATGTCAGATAAGGCACTGTGCTAAACATAATAGATTTGTAAGCAGTTCAAAAGGAAACTCTAAATTGTCCTATAGAAAAATCTGCACATTTATATACGTCTACACACCATCTGCAGCGAGATCAAAGAGCTGTAAAGACATTTTAGTCAGCTGTCTTTTTTCTGTCTTATCTTGTGTGACAAATCAGATAACAGTACGATTTATGTTCTTGGGGGAGTAAGAAATCTTCTGCTTAGGGGTGGGGTTAGTGTGCTGGTTTGACAGATTAAGCAAAAGGAGGACATTTTTCACAAATGGAATCTAGTGAATGCAAGGTGCTAGTGCTGGATCTTAGTTTCTATTCTGCAGCAATTCAGTAAGGTTTGGGTAAGATATGAGATGTTTTGTAAGCAGATCCGTGGGGTAATGTAGAATGGCTTTTCTGTTTCTTTGTTTGTGTTCTTGGTATACCTGCATAACCTTCCCTTGACAAGTGCAGAGTAATTGACTTTATGCACTCCACCAACCATGTGTCTGAAAAATAGAGAAATCATTACACACACACTCCTCCACACAATATAGCCTATATATATATTTGGGCATCCCCTTACTGTGCCCAAGCCTACCACATGAGTTAATCACCTGCCCCTCTTCCCCCAAGAAATAATACTATCCTTATATATAACCACTCAACCATCAGCTAAGTTTCATCCCAACCACTTGCGGGGAGAGACACAGAGAAACAGGTTTTGCATTGTATTTGGAAGGTTAACAAATCTGCTGACCATAAGGAGATAGCAAGTCCCAGAGCTCAGGAACCCTCACAGGGTACATCCTGCCAACATCCTCTTCTCATTCATATTGATGGCTCTCCATCTTGAGTGCTTCTGCTGGGTCAGTTATGGCAATATGTCAGTGGGGAGAGACAATCTCATGTTACCAGGTCTCAACTCATTTAACTTTCATAGGCTAAAACTGGCACTTAGTATTCTATGCAGACACAAAGTGGAAGCTAGTACAGATCCCAGAGCACTGCTCTATATCCAACTGCATTTAAGATGTAGGCTATAGCATTCTGCTCCAACGTTACCATCCGAATGGCTCTCCTGTGGAATTCCTTATAGCAAGCTCATCTTGAAGTGACAAGGAGAGCTGGGCAAATAGTGACTTCTTCATTTTCCTGTCAATTCTGAAAAATCAAAAATCCCTGTTTTAAGTCAACTGACAATGAAATTTTGTACAAAATTTTGGCCAATAAAAAAATTGGAAAAAGATCAATGCCAGATGAACAAAGCATTTCATTTGAGTCTCCTCCACAACCCCCCCCCACACACATTTCATTTTGATTTTGATCATTTAAAAACATTTTAAACTTTTAAATCATAAAATCAAAGGGCGATTTCTAAATGAAAAGTTGTTTTGAATTGAAAATCAATATATTTCATTTCAGTAATTGTTTTTATTTATTCCAAAACCATTCTGTGAAACTGATAGAAATTTCCAAAATGTTTCAATGTTATCAATCTGCATTTTTCAGCCAAAAGCTTAGACTGATTTTTTTTGCATGTTTAATGACTAGCTGTCTGACTCTTTAGTTAATATGTTCACTTGCAAGGTCTAAATATGGCTGTATTATACATTTTCTAGTCTTTTTGGACATCTGTCATTTTGGGTGGTAAGTGGGGATTAGCCATTCATTGACTCATAAATAGCTATTCCCACCCTCCCTCTCCCTCACCCCACCTTCTGTTCTAAATCTGATTTGTCAGTTTAATAATGTGTTCACTTTTTTCATTATGTTCCTTTGGTATATATGGTCATGCCAATTCTCTTCGGGTATGTCTACACTACAGCGCTATTTCGAATTAACTTAATTCGAAATAGTTAATTCAAATTAAGCTAATTCGAATTAACGCATCTACACACACAATCTATTTCGAAACAGCGTTTTGCTATTTCGAAATAGCACGTCCACACTGCGTGGACCCTGAACCGAAGTTAAGGCTGGCCGGAACAGTGCTGGCAGGGCATAAGGTTAGGACTTAGTGTGTGGGGCTGCTGCCTGAGGCTAACTGAGCTCTGTGCTTAAAGGGACCCTACCCCCACCCTGGACAGACAGTTCTCAGGGTTCCCTGCTTGCTTGTCTACCTCGATGAGGGACAGCATCTCGTGGGGTCATTGCCATCAGCCTGGCTGCACTTGCTGCAGGCTGCCATCCGGGAGGTCCATTGGGGGGCTGTCAGGATCCAGGAGGCCCTGTGGGAGAGCATCCACCCCGAGGAGCCCTCAGAGCCACCCCGGTCCTCCCCACCGGGGGCTCGTGCCCCATTCCTCCCTCACGTCCTTCCACTTACTCCTCCCTAGCCCCCCTTCCTGATGTCAAATAAAAGACACGTATGTTCAAAAATAGAAACTGGGTTTATTGAACAAAACTGGGGGGGGGGGAGATGAACCTCTGGGGAGACTGGGAAAAGGAGGTGGGAGAGGGGAAGAGAGAGTGAGGGAGAGGTGAGGGGGAAACCTGGGAGGAGGGAGATGGAAGGGGGAAGCAAGGGGAAGAAGGGGGAGGGGAAGCTCAGGGCCCAGGGTGGGGGGTCTTGCCAGACCAACTTGATTTTCATGCAAACCTGCTCCTGGGTTCGCATGTGGCCTTTGGTGGCCAGGCTGGCAGCTATCCTGCCATAGACGGCCGCATTCCTCCATCTAGTGCGGAGATCATGGACGTTGGGGGCATCCCCCCCAAACCTGAATAAGGTCCATGATCTCCACCCTGGACCAGGAAGGTGTCTGCTTTCTCCAGCCCCTGTCAGGCTCCTGGGAGCTGGCAGACTGCTCCTGGGGAGCGGTGGAGGGCTGGCTGCCAGTGGCTTGCTGGCTCATGTTTTGGGGCCACTGGGTCAGGGGCCCTGGTGGGCACTGCTGGCTCTGGGCTGGCAGGCTTGGAGCTGGCACAGGCACTGTGGCCAGAGTCTACCCCTTTAATGGCTCTGGGGCTGGGGGAGAGGAAAGTAAGTTTTCCTGGTTGTGCCCAGAGTGGCCACCAGGGCTCCTTGGGAAGGGCTGGAGGCCCCCCTATTTTGAATTAAGTGTCTACACAGCACTTAATTCGAAATAGCTATTTTGAATTTGGCATTACTCCTCATAGAATGAGGTTTACCAAATTCGAATTAAGCACTCCGCTATTTCGAATTAATTTCGAAATAGCGGTTTGCATGTATAGACGCTATTAAAGTTAATTTGAAATAACAGCTGTTATTTCAAATTAACTTTGCAGCATAGACATACCCTTCCAGAATATGATCTGAGGAAGTGGGTCTGGCCCCCCAAAAGCTCATCACCTATTAAACCATCTTGTTAGTCTTTAAAGTGCTACATAGTTTTTCCTCTCATTCAATACAAGGAACTTTAGGTCACCCGTCTTGTTATTTAGACATCGAGCACTTGTATATAAGGACTTTAAAAACTTACTATTTAGCTGTTTGCCATTACCTGATGTGATTGAATGGGATTCTTTTTCATTTGACTGTTTCTCATCTCATCTTACCTATATTTTATCATCTTCCATTCTCTCCTCTTTACTACCACATAGAGAACCTCTATTAATGACCCGGACCCTTCCCTAAGGGATGTCTCTGTTCTATCCAAGTTATTGTGAAATAAACTATAAATAGTTCATCTATAGCATGAACTTAAGGTTTAATGCCCATTTCTGACTCACCATGTCAACAATTTATGCTTCACTTCTGCAGTTTAGCTTAATCCACCTCCAGAATGGATTAACCCAAACCTCCATGAGGCACTCCTGATGTGGAATAAAATGTCGGGGGGGGAGAGTTAATGAAGAATAGCTATTCTGAGCTATTTTCCTCAGATAAACCTTAGAAAATAAAATTTAGCAATGTGTGAATAGGAGAGGCAGACCCCACAGAGAATGGGTAGATGATATAGTAGATTGGTGTGGAGCTAGTCTACAGAAACTAAGCCACTCTGAACTGGACAGGGAAAGATGGAAGGAAATATTGAGGAAGGCATTGGACACCAACGGGCGTTGAGCCCATGGTGGTTGTTGATGATGACGATTGATGATGAATGTGCAAAAGGCACTTACCTCCAAAATTCCACCTTCAGCAGAAAATGCTCTTACTAGGTAACCTATATCAGGGGTTCTCAATCTTCATTGCACTGTGACCCTCTTCTGACGACAAAATTACTACAAGACCCAGGAAGGGAGGTCCAGAGCTTAAGCCCATCTGAGTCCCATTGCCACAGGTAGAGAGGCCAAAGTCTCGGCCCTACTACCCCAGAAAGGGGAGCCAAATCCCAAACCCAAGGGTTTCCATCATCGGGCAGGGGGCCTACAACCTAAGCCCCACTGCCCAAGGCTGAAGCTGAAGCATGAACCCTTGGTGATGGGGCTCAGATTTTGGCCCTGGGTGGTGAGGCTTGGGCTTTGGGACTTGAGCTTTGGCCCTGGGCTCTAGCTAGTCTAATGCCAATATTGGTGACCCCATTAAAATGGGATCATGGCCACTTTGGGTGTCCCAATCCAGAGTTTCAGAACTGCTGAGCTAACAAACGTGTTTATAAAGGCTCTGAAGCTCCCATACATAGAAAAAAAATTTCCTTAATCAAGTGGCTTCTGAGAAGGCATGAGACAGAGAAAGAGGAGTTCATTCCTAGCACAATTGAGTAACGCAATTATTGTCTTAAATAAGTGTAACAATTGACTTAATATCTGTACAGATGTTTAGTTCTCTATTTCCTTTTTTCAATTATCTACTAAACCTAATTATTCCTAATGCACCAATACAGCATTATGTCCATCTGTGCAATTCTTTATATATTTATTTGTGTTGACCTGTCTTATATATTAGGATCTGATTCTACGGCTTTTTCTCACCTTCAGCAGTTCCTTACTGTACAATTTGTTCTCCATTGGGGAGTGGATAATCTCTTAGATTTTTCATAGATCTATAATACCAACAATCTATTATTTGTAGTTGGTAACATAAAAGCTGATATCTTCAGTTTAGAAAAGCCATGTGGCATACATACCTGCAAGTTACTGTTTTTATTTTCAATATAAAATTTAACTGTAAAATCCATATTTGCAGGTTTTTTTAAAAAGTCTCCAACTAATGGCTGTTTCTTCTGAAATAAAATAACACTTCTCTTTACATTTGTAGCATATTCATATACATTATGGAGAAAGTGGCTTACATATATATGCCCAACATTTGTAGTTATCTGTTACTTTTTGCACAGTGGAATACCTAATTCCTTTATCCAGATTTTTTCCATGCCTATGGGCAGACATGTCTTTTCATTTATTAGAGCTGCCTCATTCCTCTGGAATCCATTTCAGTTATAACTGAGTGCTTGAAAGCTTTCATTGCTAACAGTGTCTATTTAGAAACTTGATGGACTGGTAATCGGAGCTAAGCAGGTAGTGTTCCTTTTGAATTCAAGGCAAGCTGAGGACAATTTTGAAGTGGGCTTTTATGGCACTTGCTAGCTCTGCAAGACTGTGGCTTAGCCTCTGTCATATGTAGTTGAGTATTTTCGTTTGTCTTTGCTTTCTTTCAAAAACTTTGATTGAACCTCCTTTTTCATGCTTGGTTTGACTCTCCTTAGCACCAGCTCTCTAAAAACATTGCATTAGCTTTTTAAGTATTTGTAACAGGAAATTTTGAATTGAGATTTTGGTAGCTTACAAAGCCTTTACTACTAAGGTTTGATGGATGTATAGAAATCATCATGTTTGTGATTTGACTCGGATTTGTTTAGGGGTTTTGGTTTTTTTCCTTCTTTAAAAAATAAGAAAAAAGTTTCCATTGCAAAAAGATGAGGTTTAACTTTATATGCAAGGCAGGTAATTCAGTGACTGAAAATTATATTGACAAGGTTTGTGAATCCGGTGTGCAAGAGGTATTCACTCTCCAACAGTATTCAATTAAAAAAACCCATGGTGAGTGCCTTATTCATGTACATGGTAATCTATGGTGAATTCTGATAAGTTTCTACCTGTATATATTTGGTTCTACTTTCTCTCTCTAAAACAAGTCCCAGTTTTCAGGCTTCAGTGCCTAAAGTTAGGGGTCAAATAATTCACAGGTACTTAAATGAAGTGATTAGATTTAAAGATCTGCTTAACACTCTGATACCATAGATCTACTCCCATGAGTGAGAGTTTGCCAGTATGAGCCCTACATTTATCATGATGCCACCAACTAAACCTTCATAGATCTCAGAGGGGTAGCAGTGTTAGTCTGCATCTGTAAAAATGAGTCCTGTCATGGCGACTCATTGTTTATACCTTTATAGAAGCTCAAAATAAAACTCTTTTGATAAGGGTCTTTTAACTCCTTCAGCAAGGATTCCAAAATGAATCCACATGCACTAATTAATGTCTCTGAGTCTTAGTACCTAGTCAGAAGCACGTAATAAGTACTTACTTTACTGATATTCTTTGATTTTTGCCCTGCTTGAAAATTGAATTTCAATAGCCTTTCACAGCAAATTAATAAACTAACTTCTGTGGAACTTTGTATGGCACATCTGTTTTTTCAAAATAGTATTTAATGTTTAGTTTAGTTCCCTTTTTTGGCTTTGAGATGAAAAAATCATTTCAGTTTGTTGTATTTTTGTGATGTATTTTTAACATCTCCATGTTATAAACAACAAGTAGTCCTGTGGCACCTTAGACACTAAGGTGTGTGTGTGTGTGTGTGTGTGTGTGTGTGTGTGTGTGTGTGTGTGTGTGTGTGTGTGTGTATAAAATGTGTGTGTGTGTATATATATAAAATGTATGTATAAAAAATAGTATTCTGAGCTTTGTGGGCAAAACCCGCTTATGTTGACATCAGTTGTGCTTCATTTTTTGGAGCTACAGAATGTATTCTTGAGTCATGATCACTTGGAAACGTAATGAGGAAATTGTCAGTGTATCTGCATTAGGGGCCAGGTTCCTGCTCTGTTTTACTTAGGAGTAAGATGCATGTGTGTTCCTGCTTCTGGCATATGAGGCTTATACATAGTTCAATGATCCTGAAGATGGTTTTGCTGATGGAACGGCTCTGTAACAACTCTGTCATTGGGACCCATGAAACCCCTTAAAAGTGTGAGCTATTTCTCCCTTGACTGGATCCTGTCTCCTTTTACTCACTCATCAACTGTGGACGCAGCTACAAGTCTGCAGCATCAGTCACCCTTTCAGCAATGACATACAGGGACAGACAAGACCCATGCTTGTGGGTTGGTGAGGATAAGAGAGGGAAATACTTCCCTATGTGTGATCACAAGGTAACTAGCCCTTTAAGTAGTGATGGGTGCAGCCCCCCACCTGTTACAATTAATGTGCCTCCCCAGTTGAAGTATATAAGCAAAGTTGCATGACAGGTAGGTCATGTGGCTAAAATCAGGCCTTCTGGTATATGGAAAAAATCAAAAGCCTGGAGATCTTGCGGGGGAGGGCGGGGAGGGAATGAGAGAGAGAGAGAGAGAGAGAGAGAGAGAGAGGAGAATGGCAAGGAAGCATCCCTTCTTGCTTGAATCAGAAGCATTTCAGGAAGGAGATCTATGGAATTTCTTAATCAGAGAGAAGGTGGAGTTGCCAATTCAAGGACCTGCACAGGAAGAGGGTTTGGAGAAAGATTCTCCACAGAAACCAGGGCCATAGTGGGACAAACAGAGCTCCCTCATTCGTATGTAACTGTAGGGACAAGGAACTTGAAACCCTGGATCCAGGATGAAAGTGGAAACCAAAGGCAGGAGGAGTTTGAGCCCAAAAGGGACCAAGTGGACTGTTTCCTGAAGACTTAATAAATTTAATCCCAGGAAGGGAACCTTTATGTAGGTCTGGACTGTGAACATGTTACTGGGTGGATACTTTCTGAGAGAATGAGGAGGGGACTACAGCTGGGGTATTAGCAGGGCAATACCATACCATGAGATGTACTTTGGGGCAGGACCCAGCTACAGTGTATGCATTTGTGTATGGAGGGACTTGTAGGTAATTGGGAATGTGTGCGATGTCCCCCGACAGAATTTTCATGTAGCAAACTTGCTTAGAGGAGTCCCTCCACCCTGGCTGACAGCTGTGTTTTTGGAGCTTTTAGCCAACATACTGTTGGGACTGTGTGGCTCCTGAATGAGTCCTGGGAAGCTGAGAACAGGTTCATGCTTCTGTACAGTTACTCTGGATCCATGACACAGGAGTCTCATTTTGCTCTTTTGCTGAAAAGTCAAGCTAAGCCATGAAGCTCCAAGTAGCAGGAGTGAAAATTTTCCTTATACTACATTTGACTTCTTAAACATTATCATAAAGTAGCAACAAGTGGTGTGGCAAACTTCATATTACAGGAACCTGAGGCAAGCACTGCACTTGCAAAGGTCAGTGCAGTAGGAAGCTAATTTTCAGCATGATTTTTGGAACATTGTTGATTTATACACTGCATGTATGCAATATGTGGTGGAAGAACTTGCACTTTAAACTTGTGATAATAGTGAAAGTGGATCCTTGTAAATCTCTTAAAGAACGGAATAGCGTGCATAGCTTTAAAGCTGTGTTGCACAACAAGGGCTGACAGCTAGCACCTATCAGTTTCTCTAAATAAACAGCCTTCTCAAATGTATTCCTGGAAAATCAAAAGTAGCATGCAACAGCTGCATTATAACTGTTAACATTCCTAAAGGAGTGTTAAAAAATAAATTGATTTAAGAAAAACAATGACCACATGCAGTTTATATCTTGTGCGAATGGTGAGTGTTTGAGTCCATTCACAGTCACAATATGCTTAACAGGACAAACTCCTGTTTCAGTCAAATTGGATCTAGTGAAGGGTGCTGGAATAACAGCACTAGGCAATTAAGTCATCTTTATACTGAGCAGAATATCAATAATTTAGCCTAACCCACATTACTCTGCCTTTGAGTCTCAATCCTGTTGTAAGTGAATCGTGTGTGAGTGTATGTGGATATGTAATAAGCTATACGCACATGTAATCATGAGCAGAGTTCATTTTTTTAATCTTCAACAACAAAATGGCGAGCTTTGCCACCTGAGTTACCTTTGCGTACCAAGTCAGTCTGTTTTGCAAAGAGCAGCCTAAAAGTATACATATTTTTAAAAAATCCCCATAGTAGGTTTGTTATGGTTCCAAAAGTTTCAGTTGTCAATAATGTTACTACGCAGCTTTAGACAAATATTACATTTATTTGTATCACAGTAGCATCTAGAAGCTCCAATAAGAGGTGGTATAATCATATAACACAAAGGGACCTTTGCAAAAGTGTTTATAATCTCAAAGATCAGTACAACAAATAGATAGTGGAATTTCAAAGTAATTGGAAGGCAATTATGATTAGCATCAGAAACAGCTGTCAGAGTAGGATGAATGCTTCTGTAGCCTAAAACCAGGTTTTCTCAAGCATCCAGCTGTCCTCAAAAAGGAAGAGATCCTTTCCTTCATATTACCATAGTTGTCAGTAAATGAACCTGTGTTCACTTGCATTTCTTTGGATAATCTTCATCTGTTCACTTGGAAGACACCAGTATTACCCACCATGCAAGCCAGATGTGTCTTCTATTACTCTTAGGGGAAACAGCTATATCTCTGTTCCCATTGCCCTTATCTGTACATCACACAAGTTTTTACCTCAAATCAATTTTCCTTGTTATCTATACCAAGATTCCCCTAGATAGGATAGAACTCAATGGATGGGATGCTTCCTTGCCGTTCTCCTCTCTAGGCTGTTTGCCCTCTCTCTCTGTCTTTCAATCCCCCTTAGATCTCCAGGCTTCTGTTTTTTTTCTCCTTCCCAAAAGGCCTGATTTTGTCACATGATCCACCTGTTATGCAGCTTTGCTTATTTTCTTCAACTGGCATATTAATTTTAACAGGTGGGGCAGCATCCATTGCCACTTAGAGTTAGTCACCTTGTGATCATACATGTGTTGAAAACACTACAAAAATAATCTAAATAGCTTTGGAGATATCTGATCTTCCTAGTGTAACCTCAAAAGCAATACAGGTTCTGAGTAGTAAGCTATTTGTATTTGAGTAATCTCTTTTGTCTTTCCTTGCATATTCCCATTATGCTCTTCATTCTAAGAATTCACGTTGGAGACAATAGCTCAGAGTTCAGAAGAAATGGATTCATTTGCCACCTGTGACAGTACCAATGCATGGGTCTTCCTTATCAGTCTTTGACTGACTGACTGTGTTTGAGGTCCACTCCAAAACCCGCCAAGTCAATGAGATTCTCCTAAAATGCGCCAGACACATATTGCTCTGGGAATGTGTCAGATTAGACGCTCTGCAACCTGGGCAAAGCCAGTGCAAGTTTCCCTCCCCTTTATTAGTGTGCATCAACTCTGTTCTGGTGGGGTCCATTTTAAGTGTGAGATTGTGGTTAAATTGCAATGCCCTTTTGCTTCCTAGCTCCCCTTCTGGGAGTGCCAGAAAGCGTAGCAGTTTTGTGCAAAGCATGATGGCTTTTCATGTGTGGAAGCTAAACTGGGACTGTTAAATCATCTCACATAAACCATGGAAAAGCCATTGAATTTTTTTGTAATGACTTTTAGTCATTACCAGCTGATACTAGATTCAGATAAGTAACTTGGAGACAAAGGGCCTAAAGCATTCAGTTCCTCAAGTGCAAGACTCTCAGGAATGAAATATTTTACACAGTGGTAAAAATAATTTGTGCTACCCTTGTATTATATTTATCTTGTCTTTGGGAGAATGTATAAGAAGAAATGTCATTCTGATTTTTTTTAAAAGCACCAACATTTTTCAAATATAGATGCCTAAAGTTAAACACCTAAATAAAAGAGGCTTTTAAAGTTGTTAGCACCTGCAGATGAGTTTGATGAGAGTTGCAACAACTACAAACCTGGGGCATTTTGAATTAGGTGCTTAATTATGGTTACCTGTGTCTAATTTAGGCAGCCACATTTGAAAATTTTCACCTGAAACTTTAATCAATTTTCCATAATGTAACAAGAAACTATGCCCAAACCCTAATTATGGAGTGGGTACTACAGCTCTACAGTAACATAGTCATGTGGAAACTCTACTGAAAAATACCATAAGCTTTTAAACACATTTGTTCAAACCAAACATAATGAGGGAACACTGTAAGAAGGACAGTGTGTAAAGTCCCATAAACAATGGGGACGAAACATTGGCTTTATGTCTAGAACTAAAGAAAGGAATCAAAATCCTTTGTTTTGGAATTCTAATATACAAGGAATATTCTTTATTGTTTGAAGAAAAGCTGTGTCTGTATTTCCAAAACAAGATGCCAGCATGGTTTAACACTGATTTAATAATAATGGCCAAATTCTCCTCTCTGTAACACCCTGGTAAATCCAGAATAAGTAGCTCAAATTATGAAACCAGAGCAAGTTACACCAATATAAGTGAAAGAAGGTTTTGGCCAGACAAGTTGAATATTTACTCCAGTTATCAAAGCTGATAAATTCCAAGTTCATTGTGCCAGATTTTCAGCTAGTATAAATTGGCAGATGTGATTTAAATGGAGCTACCTGAATTTACATCATTTGAAGATTAGCCCACAGTGTTCTTCATTAAACTGCTCCCATGAAAGAGGTCATCTTGCAGCACACTTCACTCCTTTAATTAATTCCAAATTCATTGCCCTCTGATTCACCAGGAAACTGCTGCACACTGAAGTTAGTAACCACTCAAATTTCTACAAGGACTCTCCATTGAAGCATCTGAAGCACACACACTAATCTTCTAGATTTCTTATTATATTCAGAAGTTAATTTTATAATGGGACGTGAAGTTTATTTTTGCACTTCTTGGTCTCAGTTGCATCTCCCTGGGGATGTTACATTATGTTGAAGAGTCAAGGTGTTGAAGTCAAATGCTGTAGTAACCAAAAACATGCAGAGCTGGTGCCCCCTCTTCCACACTTTCTCCCCCTCTGCCTCAAGAGTCGATTCAGATTTTTCTGTAACATCCATTTTTAACACATTCTGGTTAAGAGCACTCGTCCTCATTCCCTCTGCTATAAGAATATTAGCCGGACTGTTAATTTGTTGAAATTTAGCCTACATGAGTACAATATGAATGGCTTTTCCTCCCCACTTCACAGACCCTTTTGTTTTCAGTGGGGCTGTTTCCAAATAAGCAATGGTGTTTAAGTTGGATGAACATGGAAGACAAACTTACCATATCCCAAAACTTCAAAGCAAGTGTGGTAGACAATGCAGTAAATTAGAGATTCCCTATATACTCATTGTTCTCTTACGGCATCTCTCCTTCTGTCACAGTGTTTTGCAAATGAAGCTAGCCTTGAACACCATTTGCCCACTTCCCTGATCGTTCTTCCTCACTACCCTTGTACATGAAAAGCCTTCCCAAAGCTAATCAGTAAGGCCACAACTTTCTTCAGACCCACTCTGTTGTGACACCTAGAGGAAATCAATCAACCAACTAATGATGACCAGGTGGTAGGGGAAACTCAGATACATTACTCTTTTTTATTAATAGGCTCAGAAGGATGAGATTTTTATTGGCAAATGTTGGTAAACGTTGATTTCACCGAATGCAGCTGACACACACTGACAAAGATATTTCTATTGATAATTGAAATTTACAGAGAGGCTGAGAAAAAAATGCTGCTTGAGAGCTTAGTAGAGGATATTTACTGTGCATATTTTAATATGACAGTAGTTTGTTTAAAAAATTGTAAAGCTTTAAGTATTTAACTAGTGTTAACTAGCCTCAACGTTATTTTAACTCCATTAAATATTCTGACACCATAATTCACTCAACTGTGAAGATTTTAATCAATAAACATCTGAAAGGGCTTAAAATAAACATTGATATTAGCTGTCAGAATGATAAAAAATTGAAAAACAAATTCTGCCAAGTCTATTCATAGTTGTGAATTTTTTTTTTATATTTTGAGCCCAACAAACTATAATTCCCTCATCTTCCCTTCCCTTCCCTAATCTCTTTCTAGTTTGTAGCACTTGATGTTTTCCTTTTTGAAGGATGGGCCAATTTCTTCATAATTTGGACTCTCCCACCTTTTGTTTCTCAGTACAGGCACTCACTTATTCAGAAACATCTGTCTTACAAACATCTGCACATACAAACAGAAACCCACCTGCAGCCTCAGGGGATCAGGCAAGAAGCACAGGTGACAGTGAGTGGTGTGAGTGCTGGCTGGAGGACTCTGGAGGAGCAGGGACTGGCTGCACAGCCAGTGGCTAGAAAGAAGTGGCACTTTGAAGGGGAAATCATCACTTATCTCCAGCCATCAACTGCGCAGCCACCCTCCTCCTCTGGAGCCCTCCCGTGCAAGCTCACACTGCTCACCACCTCCTGGTGAGTGGGGGCTGAGTACAGCCTGGGAGGATGGTGGCCATAGGATGGAACTAGGGGCTGCTGGAACCAGCACTGAGCTTGTGGGGGGAAGTGGAGGATGGGACTGGCTTGCAAGATGAATGCAAAGCGCACAGGTGTGGGGCAGCTGGGGGATGCCCAGGAGTTCCCTTCAGAATCTCCTCCTCTCCTCCTCCAATTAAACATGCCTTTTCTCAAGCACCAGCATTTAAGGTTAACTCAAAAACTATTTCTACTGTTTGTCATGGCAAATATACAGTATTTCAGGTACATTATGGGTTAAATAGGCTTTTGTGGGCTAACCTGGGAACTTAACCATCATTCATAATATTGTTCTTATAGAAAATGTGTTCTGATTTCCCAACAACTGACTTACAAATGAAATTTTGGAATACAACATGTTTGTAAGTTGGGGACTTCTTGTATTACTTCAATCCCTGCTAACGCCCAGAGCCCAGATTTGCTCTTACATGCAGCTTGTTTTTCACACCATTGTTTTTACACAATCACCTTTATCTTTCTCATATCTGACCCTAACACAACTTTCAATTGGTCCAAGCTCTCACTTGTAATCCGGTATTCAGAATAGAGGTGTGTTTGCCAACTTTACCCAAGTTGAATGGTGCTTTATTCATCTATAAACCGCACCGATTTCATAGAGTCATAGGGTTAGAAGAGACTTCAGGAGGTCATTGAGTCCAACCTTCTGCTAAAAGCAGGACCAATCTCAACTAAATCATCCCAGTCAGGGCTTTGTTAACCCAGTATTTAAAAGCCTCTAGGGATGGAGATTCCACCATCACCCTAGATAACTCATTCCAGTGCTTCACCACCCTCCTCGTGAAATCGTTTTTTCTAATATCCAACCTAGACCTCCCCCACTGTAACTTGTACCATTGTGCCTCATTCTATAATCTGTCACTACTGAGAACAGTTTCTCTCCATCTTCTTTTGAACTCCCCTTCAGGTAGTTGAAGGCTGCTATCAAATCCCCCCTCACTTGTCTCTTCAGTGGACTAAATAAGTCCAAATCCTTCAGCCTCTCTTCATAAGTCGTGTGCTCCAGCCCCCTAATCATTTTTGTTGCTCTCTGCTGGACCCTCTCCAATGCGTCCACATCCTTTCTATGGTGGGGGCCCCAGAATTGGATGCAATACTCCAGATGTGGCCTCATCAGTGCGGAATAAAGGGGCATAAACACTTTCCTAAATGTGCTGGCAATGCTCTTCCTAATGCACCCTAATATGCCGTTAGCCTTCATGGCTACAAGATCACACTGTTGATTCATAACCCAGATTCTCAACCACTGTAATCCCCAGGTCCTTTTCTGCTGAACTGCTGCATATCCAGTTGGTCTTCAGGCTGTAACAGTGCTTGTGATTCTTCTGTCCCAAGTGCAGGACTCTGCACTTGTCCTTGTTGAACCTCATCAGATTTCTTTTGGCTCAATCCTACAATTCGCCTACGTCACTCTGGACCCTATCCCAACCCTCCAGTGTATTTACCTCTCTCAGGGTATGTCTGCACTAGCCCCCCTAGTTCAAACTAGGGAGGCTAATGAGGGCGACCGAAATTGCAAATGAAGCGCGGGATTTAAATATCCCGCGCTTCATTAGCATGTTCCTGGCCGGTCGCCATTTTGGAAATTGACTAGCCCGGAAGAACTGCCCACATCTACACGCGGCAGAGAAGGGCGATTCCGAAATAAACCCCTTACTTCGAATGACCAGTTAAACCTCGCGGCTAGTGCAGACATACCCTGAGAGAGGTAAATACACGAGAGGGTTGGGGTAGGGTCCAGAGTGACATAGACTAATTGTAGGATTGAGCCAAAAGAAATGAGGTTTAACTGGTAATTCGAAGTAAGGGGTTTATTTTGGAATTGCCCTTCTCTGCCACGTGTAGATGCGGGCAGTTCTTCCGGGCTAGTCAATTTCCAAAATGGCAACCGGCCGGGAACATGCTAATGAAGCGCGGGATATTTAAATCCCGCGCTTCGTTTGCAATTTCGGTGACCCTCATTAGCCTCCCTAGTTCAAACTAGGGGGGCTAGTGTAGACATACCCTCACTAGCTTAGAGTTATTCGTGAACTTGCTGAGGGTGCAATCCATCCACTCATCCAGATCATTAATAAAAATGTTGAACAAAACCGGCCCTAGAACTGGCACTCAGGGCACTCTGCTTGAAACCGACTGTCAAAAGGCATCAAGCTGTTGGTCACTACCTGTTGAGCCTGAAGATCTAGCCAGTTTCTATCCACCTTATGGTTCATTATCCAATCCACACTTCCTTAATTTGCTGGCAATAGTAGTGCGGGAGACTGCATCAAAAGCTTTGATAAAGTCAAGGAATATGATGTCCACCTCCTTCTTTATATTCACAGAGCCAGTTATTTCGTCACAGAAGGCAATCAGTTTGGTCAGGCATAACTTGCCCCTGGTGAAACCATGTTGACTATTACTGATCACTTTTCTCTTTTCCAAGTGCTTCTAAATAGAATCCTTGAGGATTCCCTCCATGATTTTTCCGGGAACTGAGGTAAGGCTGACTGGTCTGTAGTTCCCTGGATTGTCCTTCTTCCCTTTTTTGAAGATGGGCACTATGTTTGCCTTTTTCCAGTCACCCAGGATCTCTCCCGATCTCATGAATTTTCAAAGATAATGGCCAAAGGCTCTGCAATGACATTTGCCAACTCCCTCAGTACCCTCGGATGCATTAAATCCGGACCCATGGATTTGTGTATGTCTAGCTTTTCTAAATAGTTATTAACCTGTTCTTTCTCCACCGAGGGCTGCCCACCTACTTCCCATACTACGTTGCCTAATGCAGTAGTCTGGGAGCTGATCTTGTCTGTGAAGACAGAGGCAAAAAAAGCATTGAATACTTTAGCTTTTCCTACATCATCAGTCACTCGGTTACCTCCCCCATTCAGTAAGGGTCCCATATCTTCCCAGACCATCCTCTTATTGCTAATATGCCTATAGAAACCTTTCTTGTTATCTTTTGCATCCCTTGCTTACTTAAATTCCAATTGCATTTTGGCATTGCTGATTACACCCCTGCATGCTCAAACAATTTATTAATATGGTTCCCTAGTCATCTGTCCAAGTTTCCCCTTCTTGTAAGCTTCCTTTTTTACGTAAGTTCACCAAAGATTTTACTCTTAAGCCAAGATGGTTGCCTATCATATTTGCTATTTTTTGTGTGCATAGGATGGTGTGTTCCTGCGCCTTCAATAAGACGTCTTTAAAATACAGCCAGCTCTCGTGGATACCTTTCCCCCTCATGTTAGCATCCCAGGGAATACTGAAATTGGTTCCCTGAGGCAGTCAAAGTCTGCTTTTCTGAAGTGCAGGGTCCGTATTTTGTTGCTCTCCTTCCCTCCTTTGGTCAGAAGTCTGAACTTGACCATCTCATGATCACTATTGCCCAGGTTGCCACCCACATCTACTTCCCCTAAAAATTCCTCCCTATTTGTGAGGAGCAGGTCACAATGTGACTACAGGTGGAAAAAAGTGCTACACAATGTAATGTGGCAGACCCAGGATACGTGGCAAAATCTCTTAGAAACAGCTGAGAACAATAGTTAGGGCTCAGTCCTCAAAGTAGAGATGCCCTTTGGCAAAGAATTTCAGTATTTGCTTAAAGTTAGTGACTTGCTTAAGTGCTTTGCTGGAATGAGACCAGGACTCAGTCGCTTGCAGGACCAAACCCATAGTCATAGTCATTACTGGACAAGCTGGAGTTTAGGGCCTGTGAAAATAAGAGTCTTGTCTATTTCCAGCAGCCTGAGAATAGAAATCTCTGTAGATCCATCACTCTCAAGTACAATATCTTTTTTCTACCATCAGAGATACTATACTTATATTCAGCACACAGAGATAGTCACTTTCTCTTCTGCTGTAATCTTATCTGGATTGTTGAATAAAAGTGTGCCATTTAAAGTGACCAAAACATGTTCTTACACACACTAGCTTTTGATGAATTCTATCAGGAGATGTGTATATAGATATAGATATAGATATATTAGGACTCAGCAATTTGCTTGACATTACAGAAGAACTAGTCTTCATTGTCTCCTGAAACTTAAATGAATTGCTTGAGGTGCTACAAAACTTGATTTAATTTATTTTTGTCTTTAAGTTTTGTGTGGTTCAACACTGCCTGGCTTGAAGGACAAGAAGTGGAAAAGATGAGACACTCATAACTGAAAACAACAAAAGAACTTTTTGGATGTTTATCTGTGATCAAAACTTCTTACTTAATCAAGACTTCCAGTGCTTTACCTGAGGCAGGTTTTGGTCCCTGGACTTTTTTTTTTGATATGTCATTTCAAACAAAAGGCCTCTGAATGTCCCTAAAATTAATTAATATAAGTAGCCAGAGGGAGTAAACCCATATTGTTCATCCCATGGTATAAATTATGCATTATGAAATATGGTGGATAAGATTTACTTTTTTTCATTTTTTCTCTTCCATAGTTAGTTGATTTTTAATTAAATTGGCATGACTTCAGTTATCTTAAGTAACTAAATAATTATGTATTCATTTAGAAGGCCTACACTGAGGCTTAGTACCAATTGCACACATTTTGACAAATTTTAGGCAGAAAATGTCTCAGGGGAGTCCTGCTTTCTGTCTTTTAAAAGCTTTTATAATCAGTCCAAAATGGTGATGTAGGCCAGAGTTTGAATCCAAGGCATATTGCTATAGTGCTGCATTAGCTTAATCCTTCATTTTCTTGTCAATTAAGGACTTATCTTTATTCACAGATTCTCTTATCTGTTGTTCTTAGTGTATTTTAATGCTAGTAGTTAAAATCCCTTTGTTTACGGCAATAAGGCACCATTCAGTTTGTGAATCTTATAAAACCAACCTCTGCCAATTTTGTTGTTTGAGAATAGCTGTAAAGAAGTGTTCCCACAGTAATTACTTATTCCAAAGATGTTCGCTAAAGAATGAAGTAAGGGGAAAGTGTATAAAACAATTGTACACCAAGAGAAGAAAGTTTTACCAAGCACCTTCCCAGCTTCTGCAGAGCACTTACTAAAATACACACACAACTTCTCCTCCTCCCCATAAGCCTTGCAAAATAGTAAAAAAATACATTTTCTTTAATGCAGTTCCATATAATGACTTTACAAATATTGGGAATTATTTAACTTATTTGCATTTGAAGAAGAACTTGGCCAAAAAAGTTGGAAAATGGCAAACAGAGAGGTAGGGAGGAAATTTTGAGCGCAGGTCTCAGCTGCTCATCACTGCCTGCTGTGAGTAACATGGGTCATGGGTAGTGTTACACATTTCTAATACCCATTTATTCACATTGAAATAGGGAAAGGAGTATTAAAATAACAGAAGGAAATTTCAATAAAATGACAAATTAGACAAAATCAAACTTGCATTTTTATGGAACTTTGTATGGTTTGTTTAAAAAAAATCACATTTTAGTTAAAATGGAAGCTTGAGAAAAGGAAAAGGAAAAGCTATTTTCTTTAACTGCAAAATGCTATTTTTCTTTAGAGGGACAGAGGGTTTGCTCTATCTATCTATTTTTGCAGCACCCATAAGAGCTAGTGAACATCAGAATGCCATTTTGCAAAACTCTGTGAAGGCTTTAATAGGTCCAGTGTTTCACCCATATTCCATACACCAAATTGCTTACCACCTCAGTTTGCAAAACTGACTAGCAAATTTGAGTGCTTCCATTTTGAGACATATTAAAAAGGCTTGATCTTGAAAAAAAGTGCAGATCCACCCTTCCTTTCAAAATCAGGATGAAATCCTGAAACTTTTGCTCTCAGCTAAAGTTTTGTCCAAGAGTCTTTAAGGTGTTTCAAGTTGGACATCCAAAATCACTGCTCAGTTTTGATAATGTAGGGTGATAATCAAGGAAGACAACTGACATACAAAGTATATGTATGTGGGAAGCTGGAGGGATACAATCAAATATGTACATTTTTTGTACACGTTTGCATTTTTGTTTTGTGATAAGTGTAAGTAAGAGTTAGCTGTCCTCACTTTCTTTTCAGCCTAACCATCAACTGGCTTTCCTCTTATTGTCATCATGGCAAAGGTAGGTCTTAAGGAGAAGAGTCTTTAGTGACCATTCTTCCTCATTAGGATCAAAGGAGTAGGAGCAGTCTTTTTATTCTTCAGATGTTAATAGTGTTATGTGCTTGATCTTATTCATACAGATAGTTCTACATAAGTAAGTGTGGGCTAGGTCAGGACTTGGTGTGAGTTTAACTCTGGGTACCCAAGTAAGTTTCTTTCTATTGAAGACAAAGAACAATAGCAAATTTTACATTTCTTGCCTTCTATACACCTGGATATTTTATTTATGAAATAAAGATGCATAGCCTGCTCCTGTTAAAATCAAAGATTCTGTGTACACGAGGAAGGCAAGAAGGATTTGGAAAAAAGTGTGCAGCTGAAAGTAGCAGCCACCATTTTGTTGAAAATGACATTTTGCAAGAGCTCAATATCAGAGGCCATAAACTATATTATCTTTGGATTTAATACAAGGCAGGGCACACTGTGCTCCATAATTCCACAGCTAAAGGATGTGTATGGAATTGATCCACGACTAAATCTTCAGTTATCTGATGTAAACAGGAACATGCAAAATGTCAAATCAAAACAAATGCAAGTTTTGCTTTATGGTTAGAAAATGTAAACGTTTTCCAATGATTCAGAGTATTTGCCTTATTCTGTGTAACACAGGGATGTGTTAAAACAAGGTAATCCTTTTTGTAGGACCTGGAATGATCTTGTTGATACAAATAGATTTTTCATTATTTTATTTCCATTTTGAAAAATATTTCAAATATTGTTGATGTTCTTAGAGGATGAAGTTGGGGAAGAATAGTACAGGAGCTTTTTAAATCAGAGAGATTGATAGGAGGGCAACTGAAGCCAGAAGTTGGCTGACAGACTCTTTATTACTATTATACATGAACTGAAAGGAACAGAGCTTGACTTTCAGATGCCATACTATGTGTGCAATGATGACATTTGGAAAAACGATGGTTTGAACCCTTTGCACTTAGCCCAGCTGTGATAGTTCCATTAATAGGGCAGCTGAATATTCTTTTTTTATCCTGGGAGTTCTCAGATAGCACAAAGCCAATGTGGCTACTCTTGGGGATACTTCTTACCACTCTAGGGTGACCATATAACAAGTTGGAAAAATTGGGATGGGAGTGTGGGGTAACAGGCACCTATACAAGGAAAAGTTCCAAATATCAGGACTGGCATTATAAAATCGGGACATCTGATTACCTAATCACTCCCTTTGCCTCAGCTGCCCAAATTATAAAGTTGGTGTAGCTGAGGACTGAACCTCAGTTTTGCACCTGCAAACTGGCCAAATGCAACATGGAGTAATGGTGAAGCAAAATGCCATGCTGCCTTTTTAATGGAATCCCCTTTCAGCATAGAGCATCAAATATTAAATTGAAAGGCTGATTTAACAGTTCTATTTCTAATTGTCAAAATACTTTGCAAGCAGGATGATAGTTGCATTACAACCTAGAAAACTGGGCTCCCTTCTAATTTTTACAAATCATGGGCTATTATCCTGCCATTCATTTTAACTTGCAGCTTAATGGCAGAATCTGACCTGCTGTCACATTTCCACAAGATGGCAGCTGTTAGCAGGGGGAACCACAGTTTAGAAATGAATCTCACCCTGTGAACGTCTCTCATAGGCTGCACTGAAGCTAAGTGAGTATGTTTTTCAGTAGTGCCTGGTTTTTAGAGATGCTATGTACCTGTCATAAAGAGAGACAGAGCCTCTGTCTTTGTTGTGAACCAAAGTGATCTCTTTAATCAATAGAGATTACTGGGAAAACGTATGACTGCTGGTTCCAACTGACCTGCATACTGAACCCTGAGCGCCACACTCATCTGCCTGGTTGAACTCTGACTCTGACTTTGCATTCCACTCCTTCTTATTTAAAAGTGACATTTGCTTGCCAGAAACACAACACGAGCAAGAGCTACAAAATACTGCCTAAGGATGAATAAGCTACGGAGACGATTTCACAATTGAGGTAGCTTTGCTTTTGCAAGGGAAATACTTTACATAGCATTTGCTTAAAAACAGGGCACTCTCTGTTTCCATTGCACTTTCCTGTTTTTATTTTATTTTTTTTTAAACAGGACGCTTGTGCCAAATCAGCCATATTGCTTTTTAAAAAAAAAAAAATCTTTGTGCCTCTACTGCATGGCTTGCTTGCTTGATTTTAATCTTTTCTTGATTTTGAAGATAAGGCACAATTGTTTTTGATTACATAATGCTGTATTAACCAGGCAGAACAGAGAGAGAAACAAAAGCATCATAAGACATTTCATTTTTTTCACATTGCATGTGCCATTATTTCTACAGGGTGTTATGTTAATTTTTTGTAGTAATGCAACTTAGACTACAAAGAATAATCTTTCACTAGTATGTCACACTTCAGACTCCATTAAATGGTCCTGGTCTGTTCTTTTAAGCAATCAACATGACAAATGCTTAATTCAGACCTTTTGCTGATATACCATGGATAATTTAATTACTAGAAGTGATCATTTATAAAGGACGATGCTTCTTCAGACAGCTGCCATCTTGTGGGAAAATGAAGTCAGGCTAGAACCTGCTATCAGTCTCCCTGCAGAATTCCCACTGAAGTAAAAGACAGGGTTTAGCAAAACTTGGTGAAACAGCCTGCTATCAACAGCTCACTTTTAATTAAATTTCTGAATTAAGAATGATTTAATTCTCTTGTTAACTAGTAAGTGGTCACTAAGAATTAATTCCTCTTAAATTAAATCCACTTAAATCCACAGCAAACTAACCCTTCCCCACCAACAGCTTACATTCTTCACCAGCATAAGTAATATCAGAAGAAAACCAAGAAAACACTAATCAGTGTCTGTAAAGATCATTAGTCAGCTACATTCAAATCACTGCAATCAACAGAGAGCTATCTCACGTAGCACAGCCCTAAACAGACATACAGTAGGTTTTTGTTGTAAAACTGGTCAACACAAGGTGTGTGGTTGTTAAACCCCTCACCACTGACAAGTTTTTCAGCAAGTTGTTGAACCCAGTTGCATCATAGAAACTGAGTAACTGAAACAGCAGGATTGGTGGTATTCTTCCTCCCTGGCACCCCTTACCCCAACTACCACCACCAATACTCTATTCCCAGCATATCCAGATGCAAGGAGAACAAATGCCAAGTTAGAGTAATCATTCTTTCCCTTTCTGGACTCATGTGCAGGGAGAGATCACACTTTAAAGATTTGGGTTTGAGTGTCCAGCTAATCAATGTGAAAGTCTAGAGGTGAGATTAGCAGAATGCCTAAACTAAACATCCAGATGCCAAGCACTTCCTACAGGCACTAAGAAAGGGGACAGTAATGGTTTCAAAAGCATTTAGAAGTCTAAGTCCCATTTTCAAATGCAATTTAGGAGCGGAAGTCTCATTGAAAATGAGATTTGCATTCTTTGACGCATTTTATCTTTAGACTAATAAATTATTTAGGCACCATTGAAAACAGATATTAAGCTCTGAGGCCTAAATCACTTAGTTACTTTTGAAAATTTCCTCTCTGTCTCATTGTCTTGGGAGACTTAAGCACCAGCAGGGCACATTTCTAGTTTGGAGATTTGTATCTGAGTAGTAACAGTGTTCAACTTCTCAGAGTTTTCTTGGAGAAGGTAAAATAATTACATCTTCTTTGATAAAAGAGATAAAGAGCAAGGAGTTAGTTCAAGGAACAACTTTTCCCTGTCAACTTGGACCACAATATTAATAGTACATACAGAATTTAAGAGGTCCTTCTCTGTGAATAGTATCAACTTAGTTTCAGAGGATGTTCTTAATTTCAATCCAAATGTTTTGTTCCAAGTGAAATGCTTGGTAAAATGTTCATTGGACAGTAGTTGTATTGAAGAAAAAGGAGTTGTTTTCTGTATGTGTGGAGTGGAAATATTTGTCTCTTTGATTTGTTGTTTTTATTTATATTTCTGAAGCATCTAGGAGCCCTAATCATGGACCAGGACCTCATTGTGCCATACAAATATGAATTGGGGCCTTCTTTTGGACATTAGGGTTTCACTGTTTGAACGAAGACTATGAGAAACAAAAGGAGAAACAAAAATGATACGTGGTTAATTAATTGAACAGGCAACCTTAGTGCATTTCCTAACTTTTGACTTTGCTATAGTAATAATATTCCATTAATATAGTTTTTTGTGTGTAATTTCCTAGGGTTTGGTTTTTTTTTAAAGACAAACAACCCCAACAGAAGAAAAATCCCAGAAATTCCTCTATGTGAGGGATGTTGACACCCACATGGGTCATCAGTAGAACTGGACTATTTAAAGTCAACTTCACTTGAGCTAATATAGTAATGGATAACAATGGTAGGTTGTATAGATATATACATCCATAAAAATTTCTGCTACTAATTTTAGTACCAATATTTGGTATTTCAGCATAACCTTCTACAAAAACAAACCAAATCAATTTATTGAACAAATACAGTTATCTGATGGTTTGCTTATTACTTGGCTGTAATTTAAATCTATATAATTAATATAGTTGAGCTTTAAGCTTGTGGGTTATCCACATCCTACATCCTTTTGTAAGCTTTATTGCCCTCTTATATCCTCTAAGGTCTGGTCTACACTACGCCAGAAGTTCAAAGTAAGATATGCAACTCTTCCTTTCTTACTATCTTTTGAGGTAAGAAATGAACCCTGGAAGATCAATTGAACAGCGTTGATCTTGCGTGTAGACATGGCCTATGTGTCTTATTGTGTATTTGGATAAGGAGTTCCACAATTTAGATGCCCTAACAATGAAGGGTTCAATGTTTGTGCTAAGAATGTGAGAAACAAAAGGAGCTCTTATGTGAATGAGTGTGGAAATTTGAGCAAAAAGCATGGGTTGGAATTTATGACAAGGTAAAGATTTTGGAAGGAAACTAGAGCCTTCACTTAATCTGCTGGATTCATCCTGCCTATTGTGAATTTGGTGGGACAGTCATTCTGTCACATATTGCATTGTACCATTGGAATGCAAATGACATTTTGTGTTGCTGGCTCAAACACCCTGTGCTATAGAACCTCATCCCAGAAATGCAAAGAGAACTCACCTGCACCCTCTGTTGCAGGCCCAGAAGACCCTAGATCTCTGAGATCCTGTCTTTAACAGCACAGAGTGATGGCAGCAACTGCTGGGGCTTGTGGGTTAACCTAAGTTTGTGGTCAGTCGCCAAATCTGAACTTCCTTTTTTCCTACTCTTGTTTACCCTTAGTTTAAATAATGTGCACTGTAACTAGTCAAAATGTTTCAAATTTCTCCCCCCCCCCGCCAAAAAAAGTTGAATAAACCAGGGAAAATATCAATGAGTTCTCCCCCTGTCCCTTCTTTTTTCTCTAGTACTAGAGCTGACTGAATTTTTTTGAATTTCAACATTTAAAAGTTTCTGGATTTAAGAGAAAAGTTTTCAGGTTCCTCCCTCTGTCCCTGGGGTCCAGTTTTCCCCTATTAACTCTTTTATGTGCATCTGATAAGTAATAAGATAATGGAGTGGTTTCAAATGATATTGATAAAATTGTTGTCTGCACATGCATTGAATCTGTTGTGAGGAAAAAAAAAAGCTTTCTTCAAAGTCAGGAAAATATTATGAATCAAAATCAGGAGTCACATTTGTGGGCAGAAGGTATGCAGTGTCTTCGTTCTTTACCTCTTCATTCTCTACCTCTTATTTATTGGCCTCTCTTTATTAGAATAATAAAAAAGCCTCTTTCTCAGATGACGTAGGGCTCATCTAGGATACATTCCTCTGTCAAAAGGGGAATGTAAATGAGCCTGATCGAAAGTGCAAATGAAGCATGGATTTAAATATCCCTTACTTCATTTGCATATTTGCATCCGATTGCTGTTTTTTTTCAATAACAGAGAGCCTCACCAATATGCTTTTGTACTGCATCTCTTTCAGAAAGTTATAATTTATTTAAACACAAGTTTTGGCTCAGTTACTCAAGTATGTCAGGTGAAGCTGGAGTTTATCTACCACCACCAATTCGCACATCTTTACCAGAAAGGAGTTTTGAATTTTATAGCATTCAGAATACTAGGAAATATTTCTACAACACACTTACCTTATGATGAAAGAATGATTTGGAGGAATATGCCAACCATCAGATATGGCCTGCAGGGAGAAATCTAGAAGGAAATTGACTATAATTACAAGAGCGCCATGACAGCAGCTCAGACAACTGTATCTCCCATGCATCTGTGGACAGCCATATGCAATTCTAGTACCACCGATTTGCTTGTATGACTGCCTGTAACTGTTGTCCTTTCATGTAAGATCTTGTGTAGAAGAAAGTGTCCTAAACTACATTATGGAATGGGTTGAAATGCCCACTGTGGCTGGTGTGGGTAATAGGCATATTTCTATTTCATTTATTTTTTACTTATTGCATGGGAGAGAGCAGGGACATCTTCGCCAAGTCCCAGAGACTGGAGACTTTTGGAGTGGGATGCATGTAGGGGCTGGCAATGATACCCACAGCAGTACTAGTATCAAAGGTGACTCTTGGCATGCACAAATGGTGAGGAGGTGGGTTAGTTATTGCTGCTGTCATAATAGTGTAGTGAGTATAGTTTCAGCTTCTCAGAAGTGCAAGGGAGGAAAACAAAATGATGTATTTGCCTAAGGCTATGTCTAGTCTAGGAAAACAGGGCATGTTTTAAAACATGACAGTTAACACTTTTTAACTAAAATGTTTGTAAGTAGTAGTTTGCACCTAGGATAGACAGAGCAAATTGTGTTTTAAAAATGTTAGCTTGTCGTGATTAATGTTAAAACTTACCCCTCCAATTGACCACAACTAACTAATGTGTTTTAAAATATGACTTACTTACACTTATGCAAAGTGTTGCTTGAAATAGTTTTAGCTAAAATGTGTTCACTGTCATGTTTTAAAACATTCTTTTTTCCTAGCCGAGGAAAGACCACAACATGTTGGAATCATAAGAGCTGCCCTAAAGAATACATTCATGGATGTATTTGGAGACAGCCATCAAAAATGAATGTTGCCCAGCTAGAAGCAGCCTTTCAGTGGACTAAATGAGATTCACACATTGTAATGAATTCACTAATCTAATGAGAAACACTGTCATTACAGAGTCTTATTGTAACCACCACCATGCATCATTGGACACAAACCATGCTACTAATAGTAAAAGATACCTCAGGGTAACCCAAAGATTTTCTTAGCTGGTCATAAACAGGGTCATCAAGGCACTTGCCCCATTAACTTCAGTCACGTGTTTTGTTTTGCACTGTAAATGCAAGCAAACTAATTTAAATGTTCAGTCAATGTGTGCTCACTTTGGTATTTTTGCTTGCACAAAGGCTTTAATAGCAAGCCAGAATGACAGCATAGACATCCAAGCTTATTGCAGTCCAGCCCATGTTTCTGCCAAAATTTGTGAGGTTCCCAAACACTTACTTTATGAAGCCTTTGTTGGTCAGATGTGTGTGTGTGTATCTTCCTTCTTCTCTTGCAATGGATTACTTTATTGGCTGGGAAAAAGACGAAGATATATAATGCTGCTTATTTCTCACACTGTTTGCCCCAGCTAGGACATATCCTGATCAGTATATTATTCAACTTTTGAGAAAATAAAACTCATCCAAATAATTAATGCAAACTTGACATATGTATATTTGGAACCACAATTTAATTCTCTGGAGCCCTGATAGTGAATTGGGGCAAATATTGGAAGTGTTTCTTCTTGTAGAACTTTAGAGTTCTTCTGTCTAGTCATCTCTGATCAGTTCTTGTGCTGTAGCAGTTTCACAACAGAGTGAAGGACAAAATCTCTGTACTCCCTAGAATCCTGAGAACTGAGCATTCCTATTCTGCCCCATAAGGGTGTAACATCAAATTTGGAAAAAAGATTGTTAGTATTCACTGGCCCACATCACAGAGGACTTCGGTCTGTCCGTTTTCCAGAACATTCTTGCTTTGAACTGATTCCCCTAGCGAGCTCACCACCAGAGGGTGCTGGCTGTTTGATTTTTAAAGGCACAATGCTTATTAAACACACATGTCCCTCTGACATACCCATTCAACAGCTTCTCAAACATAATATTTTAGATCAGACAGTCCCCATCCAGCCTTGAATATGTGAAATGCATATTTTGCTTGGTCACACCCTGACATTTTTTCACTATATGAATTGAGAGAAAATTCCATTCATACTAGAGACTGAAGTGGTGAGACTCTTACCCTCTATTTGGTGGATTCAGACTAATTTTTATCTGCTTAAATCTTGCTGATAAAAATTTTTAAAAGGAGCAGTTTGCATTTTTTAAAAAGCAGCAGTATGTTATTACATGGTGTGTCCTGCTAGGGTATACTTTGATGTGACACATGAGTTTTATCACTGACCCAAGCATTCACCAAGTTCTGGAATCAAACCTGATTTTTATTTTCTAAAACAAGTGGCATGAAAAGCATAGACACTAGCAATCATGCATACAGAAATAGCTCCACAATTTTATATAAAAACTAAAGTTAAGCAATGAATCAATATAAAAATTTCAAACATAATATATTCATACTTTAATTTTTTTGATCTTGTATTACACACTCAAAATTTTAATTGCCATCTGTGCGCATTTCGAGTGCACATGGAATACGGATTTATATAAAAAAACCCTACAAGAAAAAGAACCTTATAAAGGTTGTTAAAGTCAAGCACTCAACACTTAAGAAATGCCAGAATTAAGATTCCCTATGGAAACTTAATTCAGTCCCCTTTTGTATAGGATCTGCAATATAGTTTGCAAATATGTGATAAAATACTCTTTTTTTTCATGTCTCAGTGCACAGGATGGATCTACTTTGGGGATGAATCAGGATTGGGTACTGAAGGAAATTGTTGTCTACAATGATGTCTGTTGAGTTTGCTGCAGAACTTTAAGGTGTGCACCTGTTGGGGTTCTGAGAGATGGTGGGCCTATGTCACCCATAGCTAAAGGCCTTCCTTCTTAGCAGTGAATTCAGGTCACATTGAAAGCTGACTAGAGAGTGAGTCATTAGACTGCAGGAAAAGAAAGAAGGATCCCAGGGTAAAGGAAGAGGCTGTTGCCCTGGAGGCTTGGATTTCATCCCTGCCTCTGCCACAGAGTTCCTGTATGAAGTTAGGCAGGCCACTTAAACCCAGCTCCTCACAGGTGGCCACTGATTGTTTCTTCCTCATTTTCTAGTTGCTCAGTTTGATACCTTGGTACTGGATTTGCAGAAGTGCTGAGTGCTTACAGCTGCAACTGAAGCCAGTGAGGATTGTGCTTTTAATATTTAAAGTGGTATGTAATGCTAAACTTTATGAAAAAATTGTGTCCATGGGGTCTCAAATTGGACACCCAAAGATAGTGGTTGCTTTTTTCCTTAATTTCTTTGTGCTTCAGTTCCTCACGTGTAAAATTGGAATAATAATAACCTCTCATCTCACAATAGTGATGTTGGAATTAATGTTTATAAAGCATTAAAATACTATAAAAATGTTTAGGAGGAAATAAACATATCTGTCTTCAGAGAAGGGTTTGAATAGAGTACAGCTAATAAGGCCTGGGGTCATGCATTAAACAACAAGGGGGGGGGGGGGGGGGGATCAAAATGTTGACCAGATGCTCAGTAGGATAGCACCATCCATCTTGTGCAGTGAATGAGGCTGGGAATCTGTGGGGGGGGAAAAAATGTGACTGTGTAACTAAGACTGTATTTTAATGCACATATGCAAAGTGG
Source organism: Rafetus swinhoei (assembly GCA_019425775.1). Taxonomy (NCBI): domain Eukaryota; kingdom Metazoa; phylum Chordata; order Testudines; family Trionychidae; genus Rafetus; species Rafetus swinhoei. The sequence continues at coordinate 177,465,564 of CM033437.1, read as the reverse complement.
GCCAAACGAAGGCTGAGCAGACATCCTTTAATTTTGTCATTTCCTAACTTTTGAATGCTCAGCCTTGCAATTGTAATAGTATTTACAGCTGTGGGTTTGTATTGGCAGGGAAAAAAACCACAAATAGTGTGATGTTGCCACTTGTCCCTACCTGTTTTTTCTTGTATGTCCATGACCCACATCACAGTGGTGTCTCTTGGCCTGCAGAGCTTGCCCTATTCCCTACTCCAGGCAATGTGACCAATAATGAGGGGTCACAGTGCCACTCCGGGTTGGCTCAGGTGCCCTTCAATCATAAAAAAGGGACCAGACCAAATCCAAGCAGCTCTGTAACTTCACATGCCAGGTTGAAATGTCCGGAATGGGAAGCTGGGCCTGGCTGGTCGGGAAGAGGGAGCTGCCAACTGTCAGGTCTGCGAAAAGTGTGAGGCAGAAATGAGTCCCCTCTTTTCTTTTTCTCACCCAGGCTTGGATTAGGGCTATGATTGTAGGGCAGAGGATGCTGCTCTGGGTGGTTGGTGCCCCCATATTTGTCAGGGCATTTTAATAAAAAAACAGGGAGCTCTCACTAAAGCCACAAATTGTATTAAATTTACCACAACTGCTCCTTGAATTTTTACTTTAAAAATGCTGAGACAAATCTGCAGCCATCATATTCTTTTAATATAGCAATTTAAATGTAACACTAAAACAACACCACCACCACCAACAGAACCCCATGAAGTACACTCACTGACAGAGCTGGGGATGGCATTTTTGAGGGTTAACCCTGTTAAAATCCAGTGGAAATCCCTCCAAATATTAATTGCTAAATTTGACTTAATTTTGATTTTTACTTATATTGGTTGATGATTCACCCAAGAAATTAAAATTGAAACACACTTCCTGGCACAAAAAGCAAGCAACTTGGTTGTCTGTGAGAACTGGGGTGGGTGGAATAAAATCTTACTCTCCAACCCAAGGGTTCAGACCTGCATTGTATTCCTTTCAAAGTCACTGTGTCCATCCTGTCCTTTACCTTTTTTGAGGTGTTTTAGAACACTGTATCCTTATAAATGTTGGTCCAGTACTCCTTCCTTCATGTCCCAGTACAGAACTGCATTGGGAATAGGTTTCAATGCCCAGCCATAGAGCAACTCTATCTGTGCCCTCAGTCTTATTATATGGCATAAATTGCACTGAAGGCTTTGTGGGCTCTCTTCTGCTAGATTTCTCCTCCCCATTTGACCATTTAGTGAAGGGGGAAAAGGCACCAAAAGAGCTGACATGGAGTCTGTATCACTCCACAAATCAGTTTCCCTTAATGGATTCAGGGAATTCAGTTACCTTCTTCCCATTCCAACAGAATAAATGTAGAGCACCCCTTCTCCTAGCTTTGTCATGTCCAGACTCTGGAATGAAGCCAAAATAATTGTACATTCATTGAAGGTGTAATTCACAATGCAAGTCAATTCATTTCAGTCATATGTGCTAGACTGCAAAATATATATAACATTCACTTTGACCTCTATATAATTTGGGCTGAAATATATTTGAATGCTATAAAATACAGGTTTTGGTTTTTACGTTATTCAACCATTTTTTTAAATAAAGCTGCATAATGTTTTCTCCTCAATTAAGAGGTGTTAAAAAGTGCGCTGTTATAGTGAGCCTGAGGGGGATACCATTTTAAACATTCATTCAGGTGTTGGCTTTAAAACTGATGTTTTCCCCCTCTCTACACGAGCTGGGATATGTATTACTTTTAAGTAAAAAGACAGATGTGGGATAAAAGTTTCAAAAATGCCTAAGGGACTTACATACCTAACTATCATCCTCAAAAGCTCCATGGAGTGCTCACAACACTGTCCATATCATTTGGTGACTGTCATTTTAGAAATGGAACTTCAGCTTCTAAGGCACCTGGGCTATTTTGAAAATTTTACCTGAGGGTTAAGACACCACCAGAACTCATTACTTAGAGTAATTTCTTTATGATAGATAGATATCTTGCACTTTAGCTTGTATCTGGAAATGTTACTGATAGCTTCTAGAACATAATGAAGATAAAAATGGGATTGACAGGAAATACATCATAAATAGGCTTGGAAATTTTTCTTAATGAGTATATGTTGGCAAATGTAATTTTTGTGTGTAAAGGAACATAAATATGGGACTTGATCCTGCAAATGGGCACAAAGGGTGCATTATGACAACCAAGCTGGGATATGTATTACATTTAAATAAAAAAGACAGATGAAGGATAAAATTTTCAAAAATGCCTAAGGGACTTACACACTTTATGGGAAATCACTTAGTTTGAAATATTGTACTTCTTACAACCCTGGGAAGTAGGAGATTGAGTAACATGGAACTGGTTGTACCAATGCTTCTAGCCAGAGTATTAAACTGTGGGTTATTGGTTAATTCGGTCTCTCCTCATTTTTGGATGCTGCTAGAATTCTCAAGGATATTGGATTCAGGGCAGGGCTCTCAAACTCCCAGTGATCCCCAAAGCTGCAGAGATGGGAATAGAGACAAGATTTCTGACAGGGTAAATCTAAGGCCATGTCTTCACTACACAGAAGATTGATGTTGCCGTGATCAATCTTCTGGAGTTCAATTTAGCAGGTCTACTAAAGATCCGCTAAATTGAATTTGGCACTCCCGTTGGCACCAGTACTCCTGCTTCTCCTGAGGAATAAGGGAAGCCAATGGGAGCATTTGCGCCCACCGATCTCCCGCTCTGAGAAACTAAAATTAACATAGCTGGAGTTGTATATCTTAGTTCAACTTTCTCCTGTGGTATAGACCTGGCCTAGATCTTATTCAGTCATTTATGCTGCACTGCAGAATCAGTGTGAGTATGTATATTTGGGCTATCCTGTTTGTAATCATCACTGTCCCGGGGAGAAGGATCAAAGCCAGGATTCCTGGTCTCCATAGTTTGCTGGTGGGTTGCACAATTAAATAGTAGTAAAGCATTTGTTGGGTTCTCCTCTATTGGCTGGTCCAGTAGGACATAGCAGTTGTTCAGGTAACAGTTTGATTGGTGATCTATTTGGGGTCCAGATCCAGAGTTCACACTCTGACCATTGTCCTTATATTGGTTGTGCTATAATTATCCAGTTTTATCCAGTTTTCTGAAATGGTTTATCTATTTACACATTGAGGGAGAGTATTTTAAAAAAGATTTTATAGGTAAAAACAATATTTGTAAGTTGTGACATGACACACAACAAATTTCAGGGGTTCCACATCTCAGGTATTTGTCACACCTTTTCATTGTTGATTTCACATTCTGTAATATTTGAAGGAATCATAGTTTTTTAAGGTCAGAAAGGACCATTTTGATTACTCAGTCTGACCTCATTTATAACTTAGAACCTCACACAGTGATTTCTGCATCAAGCACAAAACTATTATCTGAGCACTAGCACATATTTTAGAAAAATATGCCATCTTGATTTAAAGACCTCAAGTGATGAAGAATCTACCACATCCCCAGGAAAAATATTCCAATGATTAATTGCCCCCACTGTTAAAAATGTGCATCTTCCAGTCTGAATGTGTCTAATTTCAGATTCCAGACATTACATCTTTTTATGCCTTTATTTTGTGAGCTGACTACTATAACAAATCTCTTCCCCAGGTAGGAACTTGAAGATTGTAATCACATTACCCCTTGTGAGCTTTGTGTGCTGCATATCCATCTGCAAATCATTCTGATACTGGTTCTAACTGCAGTCTACATGACAAAAAAGTAAAGGGGCCAAGTCTGAGTTTAATTTCCAGATAGCTGTTTGGGGAGCTTTTATAAAGGCATTCAGTTCAGGAATTTTCAAACAGCCCTTATTCAGAAGCCATATAGCTGATTTTTACTGTCTGAGTTGCTGTAGTCAAATTAGATACTACAGAGAAATTGGAGGGCAATGGGATGTAGAGCTTTTCCCTGCAGGGTGCAAGTTCAAATCTGGTTTAAGTCAGTACACAAAAATTGACACAGTTTAATTACCTGTGTGAAATAAGTTGCTGGCCTCAATCCAGTTCCTAGAGAGGTGTGCACATCCAAAAAGCAACCAACTGGCACTAATTGGAAATCTATTGAACTGTCCGAGCATGGAGCCAAACATCTGAATGGGGACTAAACTACCCACTTCCGATAATCCGGCACCTTTAGGACCCAGGGGGTGCCAGATTATCAGATATGCCGGACTATCAGAAGGGGGGGCTATGAGGGGTCTGGGGTGGGGTGGGGTGGGGGGGAGCCCTTCCGATAGTCTGGCTCTGCCCCAGGCATCCCCAATTCAGCCGCTGCTGGTCAGTTTCAGCAGCGGCTGAATCAGGGACGCCTGGGGCAGAGCAGCTGGGGTGCTGCCGGGTTGGTCGATGGCGCCGCCCCTCAGCTGCGAGACCAACCCGGCAGCACCCAGCTGCTCTTGGGGACGCCTGGGACAGAGCTTCCTGGAGTCAGCCGCTGGTCAGTCACAGGCGTCCCCAAGAGCAGCTGGGGTGCTGCCGGGTTGGTCCCGCAGCCCTGAGGGGCAGCGCTACAGGACCAACCCGGCAGCACCAGCTGTTCTGCCCGGCTTCCCGATTCAGCTGCTGGTCAGTTTCAGCAGCGGTTGAATCGGGAAGCCGGCTCAGAGCAGCTCCAATTGTCCGGCAGCCGGAGCACTTCCGGGTTCCTGATGGTGCTGGACCATCAGGAGTGCCGGAGCATTGGATGCCGGACCAATGGAGTTTTACTGTATTCGCTTTTGGTCAGAACTGAAGGACTATTGGTAGGGGTGTATGTGCCTTACAACTGGCCATAGATCTGTGGGGTTGAGAGAGCGTTCAGTTTTCTATGGCACCATTCAAAAACTCTACAGCCCATTACTAAAACATGAAATTTTACTGAGACTTAAATATTCAGAAGTAATTTGCTAAACTGTAATTTGACATTTCAAGGCACAGGAAAGTAAAATTAAGCCCACTCCTGATTAGAGTTTAGTGAAATGTGTGATGGGAGCAGGAAGATGGCTTTATTTAACTTTCCTTTTTTTGTGATTAAAAAAATAACAGTCTGATATGTTGAGAAGACAACCTATCATGCTGACCAATATTTGTTTTTGTTTACTTGTATTCCCCTCCCTCCTTTCCGTTAGTATCTATTTGTTGTTTCTTGTCTATACTTAAGTTGTAAGCTTCTTGGAGTCAGGGACTTTTTTCTTCTGCATTTGTAAATTATCTAGTACAATGAAATCCTGAGCCATTGCTAAAGTTCCTAGATGCTATGGTAATATCTGTTGTTATTTATAAAAAACTGGAGGAAAATTTCAGATTCTTACAAGAATTTAAATTTCTAGTATGTGTGTTTGTATGTTCTGCACATTTGTCTTCCTCTTGTCAGCAGGAGTATTGATTTATTGCTGGTTGAACAATAAAACAAAACTGGTTTGTGAATAGATTTGTGGGGATTTACTGGTCATTCTGAGTAGGTACAAAGACAACCCCTGCAAATATTCCCAAATTTGAAGCATATCACAAAGTTTTGCATAAATGATTATTCATCTGAAATGTACCCAAAGGCTCTTGTTTGTTGATGTCCTGTTACAAAGTCTGAATCATCCAATGAGGGAGTGGAAACTGTGTCATATATCTCAAGTAACCAACCATGAACCAACCAACCTATCATGAATAGTAAACACTAAATGTGAATAACCCATAATCTTAAAGTTAGTTGGGCTACATAGTTCAGCAGATGACTTGCAAATATGGAATACATTCCACCATAATCAGAACTGGGTCACAAATTGTTTGACCAGCTCTAACACTGAATCCTTCAGGGCATAATTTTTTTTCCCTCTTCAGTTCTTTGCTTGCTAATAAGAAAGGAGTGTAGGTAATGTATATAGCATATATATTTCCATAAAGCCAAACCACGTGGCTGTTTTTATTATATGCTTACGTTACCGAAGTGTTGATGATATTCCTCTAAGCTGCAGTTAATTATCTGTATAAGGAAAACAGGGTCACAGCTACTCATGAATGAAATGATAAAGTTCAGAAAATAATGCCCATTCCCAGGCATAAAACAATCTTTGTCTCCTGCCCCCATGCTCTGTCAGAGGATAAATGAGTGCCTGGTTATCTAACCGGCTAAAACTGGAATAACACAGAAGGGAAGATCATTCTTATCCCCCTACGTGAAGAATTATCTTCTGTGGAAAATGGGAGACTTTGAAGCCTAATAATATTTAAAAAACTGTCAGTGGGCCAGGGCAGCATACTTACCACTTCAACCAAAATAATGCTCCTGTCTGTTCAGTAAGGTGGGCTTTTTTGGTTCCCAAAACTCTTTATGTCCCTGACTGTAGAAAATATATCCGGATGTGAACGCTGTATGTCAGTCTAACAGTCACCACTCTGGATGTCTGATGCTCATCAGTGCATTCCCAATAACAAGATGTATCCCGAATGGTCACTGAGTCTGAACTTCAAACCTACTCAAGCAGCAAAGAGAGATGGCGAGATAAGTTTTCACTGTAAGGGATCACAATTTGTCTTCTCGTCTGTCTGCCTCCCGTGATGTCCTGATAAGTTCTGGGCAGAATTGCTTCCCTTGTACTCAAGGAGCTTTAGGCCTGTTCCTGCCATACTTCTCCAGGATGAAGACAAGTTTGAGCCATGATCTCCAGTTCTTCCCCACACTGCAGGAGGACCAGCACACTCGAGAGTAGCCTGCACCTCATAATTCAATGTAGCAGTGTGCCAGCAAAGCCCATGGGATGGTGCAGACTTTGCACCATCATCTGGCTAATCATTTATGGTACAACGTAGTTTAAAGGAATTAAAAATAAAATGATTAAAGAAAACTTGGAGCTGCCTAATTTGAAATGATACTTGAAGAAGCAGAAATGTGGTAGTTTCAGGGCTGGACTAAGGCAAAGGCTCTAGGGCTCCAGTGTCTGGAGCTGCATGAGACCAGAATTTTAGTTCTCATAAAAATGTTTCTAGCCCTCACGGATGAAAAGAAAAGCTTAAAATTGTGACCTAATCTAACTGGCGGCTGCTTGAGTGTGCAGAGAGCCTGAAGTAGAAGCTCCAGGCATATGGGTGGGAACTAGGGGTGGGACAGGTTCTGCAAAACCCCCAGGTTTCACACTGAAAGCATTCGCTGGTGCTGCCAGGAGGAATCTAGCATTATTTTGCAATTCCTCAGAATCCCAGAACTGTGCTGCACCCATGAGTGGGACTCGCACTTTTACACATTGCTTTTGAATAGGCCTGCTTTACAGTTTTGTTAGTTGGCTTTCAGCATCCCTATTATAAAAATGTGTTCCAGTATCACTGGCTCCACGAAGTGCGAACTGCTCCCTTCATCTAATTTCTGAAATGTGCTATCACCTCTGGAAGGGGTTGTGATGGTAGGCCCCATGTAGGTTTTCCGTAGGGCCCTGGAGTGTTTTATCTCTTCCCTGGATAGTTTCTCTTTGTTTGGTCTTTGACACTGGAATTATATGGCTCATCTTTGAGTACCTCGGAAAATACAGTTCCATGGGCAATGATGGCATTCACAATAGAACAACCAAAATTAAGCCATATTGAGATTGTCTTTATTGTAAAATAGCTGGCTACAAATGGGCCTAAGCACAACTAAAGTGTGTGTGTGAAAGGTTGCAGATGGGACATAAATGTTTACAAGTTTTTGAAGGCCATGAAAACCAAACAGGGAGAGGATTTATTTTGAGGGGTTCCAGGGAGAATAACTAGCAGTACATGAGATAAAATTAAGAAAAATGTATGCTTCATACTGAGGAAAGCTTTCTGGCATTAACTTGTTACACAACAGACAAGTGTCCCAAAGGGATGTGATGGAAACCCTGTTGCTTGAGATGCTTAGGATTAGACTAAGCAAAATGGTTGAAAATATACTGGCAGGAAAGGGGAAATAGGTAAATTAACGGTCTTACACATCTCTACTATTTTTCTTGTAGAGAAATATGTTTCTTGGCTTTATTACTGTGTCTTAATATAAGAGCTTTGATTTTGGAGTAGAAGTGATCATTAGCTTCTATGGTTCACGTCCCTATGTTCCTTAATGGAGGCTTTGAGGCTTTTGTTTTTGTTTGATCAATAAAACATTCCTAAAACTCACATCACTGCTGGCAGAGCAAAGGACCAAACTCAAAAATCCACACTGCAAAAATGAACTGCCTCCAGATTGCTGGGCCTAAACTTACCCTTTGATCTTGTGAACCATAAAATTAATTTGGTAGTCGTATGACACCATGAAGCAGGGCTGCAAAGTGTGACTGTTCTGAGACAGCAGCTGTATATAGTTTACACATGCTAAGTTTTTTGATGGGGAAGGAAAAGCTTCTCCCTTCCCTTCCCCATTCTTTGTAATTTCCATAAGAAGCTTTATAATATAGTTGTTTAAAGGATGGCAATACACATTCTCTTTCTGGCACTTGAGGCACTGTATGCAAAATTGCATGCCATGTTGCATCAGTACGCAGAAACGTGACTCTCTTGTTCTCATCAAAACTACAGGCGGAAACAAGTAGCAACTTTTGCCTTAACGCCTTTTCTCATCTCCTGCACTTTCTTCCTTCACACCCACCCGCCCGCCCGCCAGCCAGCCACCTCACTGTATTTGTGTGCTCACCCAGTAATGTGGAAAATGATATATCATCACTGTAACCAAACTGTATTCGTTAGTATGCAATTGTGTTTTTCCTGAGATAGACTTTGGGTATGAAGACTCCCTCTCAGTCCTGTTTATCCCTGCTTTCAAAAAAAATTTCCTTGGTACTTTTCCCCCGCTGTTTATGATCACTGATGGCTCTTCATCCATCATCTTTACCTCTCATCCTTACTCTTGGTTGTCTTTCTTGTTACAAAGCCCATATTGTTCCTTTCAATCCACTCACTCCATAATTTTAAATAATTTTTAAAAAATGTGTTGTATACTACTGTATCATGGATTTTAAATAACATTTTAAAGCAGCGGCGTGATTCATTTCTGAAATAAGATTATTATGTAGACTCTTGCTGACTCTTAATTTTTTAATGTGTTCAAGATCCTCCTCACTTTTCCTAATGAAATTAGTCTGTCTTTCAAAACCCCTATTTCTCCACTCTGATAAACAGCAACTGCTTCCATTTGTCAGTACTTTGTTACTGTTTATTTACTTGCATTAGAATAGACACTAGAGGTCTGAAATGAGATGAGCACCCCATTGTGCTAGTCATTGTCAAAACCTATATTGAGAAAGTCTTTGTCTCAAAAAGTTAGAAAAGAGATGAGAGAAAAGAAACATTATCCCCATTTTACAGATGGGGATCTGAGGTACTGTAAGATTAAGGTCACATAGGAAACTGTGCCTGAGCTGGGCATTGAATGCAAATATTCTCAGTCCCAGGCAAGTACCTGAACCCCAGTGCCTTGGTTCTTCATCATTCTTGCTTCAGATCCCTTCATCAGTGAATATAGCAAGTACTTTGAAATTCATAGGATAAAGAGCCCATTACCCATGATATTATTTTTTGCTCTGATGTATGAGATAGAGATCAGATGGACAAAATATAATTGCTGATAATTTTGTTATCCCTATTCTGTTTTTTGTGTAACTCAATTTTATTTAATGGAAGAGTGATCATTCAAATATTGGCTTGATGATTTCCAAGCACATGTTTGTGCTGAATTAAGCGCATTGCTAAACTTTGTATGTTGCCACTAACAGATTGGGAATTGATTTTGGTACCTAGAAAGAGGTATACTTGTCTTCAAAAGAAATTGAAGGTGATTATTGAAGCATTCCATGGTAAGAGAGAGACTACTTTATGGATAAACTTAAAAAACAACAAATGGTCTGGTAACACTATATAGACTAACAAAACATGTAGATGGTATCATGAGCTTTCGTGGGCACAGCCCACTTCTTCAGATGACCAGAGTTTTGAGTTTAGGATGTGCAGACGCAAAATAAATAGGGGAGATGGGGGAAGGAAAAAAAGAGGGGTGGGAAACAAGGAGCATATTTTTGTACTGAGAATTCATTGTCAATATATTAACATCAGGAAGGTCATGTTTTTCATGACACCAAGAAAGAAGGGTTAATTGAAAAAAAAAATTCACAAGTTCTGATCAGGGACCTTTTTTACAGGCTTAGCGTAGAAGTGTGTATATATACACAAGGGGTTAACGCTCTAGATTTTCATTTCTGGGAATGTCGGTTCCAAGTTGGCAAAGATGATACAGTTTGACCATCCAGGTCTATCCTGTCTGGTTTATAAATTTATTTTTAAAATTTAGCATTAATTGCCAATTTTTGTTGAGAACAGAGGTTGGACTTGTCAAGAATGGTAATGTCTCACCTCCAGTTGAACATTCATCGACTGTGGGGAGGGTATTCAGCTGCTCGATTCCAAAATGTTTTAGCCCCCCAAGTCTGAACAAAATCTAGACACTGCTGCTGTCTAGATGCACAGTATAGGTGTGTCTACAGAGCACCTAAAACTCAAAATAAGAGACGCAATTTGCGCTATGCAAACTGTGTAGCTTATTTCGAGTCTATTTCAAAATAGCTTATTTTGTCATTTGGCACTGTCTACACAGCACCAAATTTTGAAATACAGCACTATTTCGAGGCATCCCTTACACCTCATACAATGAGTTTTGTAGGAATGGCAAAATAGCGTGTCTGCTATATTTTGAAATAGCGGACACATTCAAAAGATGCAGGGTATCAAAAGATGCAGGCATTTAAAAGATGCAGGATACCTCTGGTATCCCAAAATAACTTTACTGTGTAGACATACCCTCTGGGTGCAGTTCTATATTTAGTACCTTGTACTGAAAGTTGCAACATGGATGCCATGGCCCAGCCCCCACAACCAGTGTTAGGCCCTTAAACTCATCTCTATAGCTGAAAAACACCCTCTCCCAGAACTTCAGACAGGTGATTGGCCTGGGTTCCCAGTTTACCACTCCGAGAAGCATGTGGCCAGTGGAATACATGAAACACAGACTTTGCACTGGATTCTAAAACCATTGCTCTTTAGTTAATTATATGAGAAACACACACAGATCTATACAAAAATAGCAACCTCTACACACCACTTCAGTTTCTTTTCCCCCTTCAGAGCTTTGTTTGCGCTGGGTTCAAGATCCTCTGGGATCATCCAGGGTCCTTTTGCTGCCGTTCATGGCATGTGTTCTGAAAAACATGGCACTGCCTCTTCCCAGCTCACCTCCTCTGATCTTGGCCAGTCTATCCCCATCCCCTTTCCTGTTCTAAACCTCCTGTGTGTCTCTCTCTGTCTTTCCCCCATAAGTTGTTTTAAATTCCTTCTTTGTAGCCTATGGCTGGTTTGGGAGTTTCCTTCATTCTCCACTTCCTCTTTCCCAGCTACAGGCTTAACAGATTGTCATTCAGATGTTTCCACCTGGATAGAAGGTCTTGAGTTCTAATGACACATCATTGTCCCTGATCTGGAGGGATGACACACAACCTCAGTGATTCTGATTTCTAAAACTACTAAGTACCACCAACTCCCACTACAGTTCTTGGAAATAATTCCTTGATATAATAGTTGAATTGCTGCTGTCTGGAGAGAGGTGCTGGGATTTTTATTGGTATCTGTTGGGGGTGGAATGAAAGCAAAAAGCACAGATGAAAACACCCACAAGTTCAGGATGGGTGGGAATTGGTAGATTGGAATCAAATCCAATTCAAGGCCCAAATTTGACAACTGCTTTACCTCTATAATGGGTTAAATTAAAACTTTTATAAGATTCTAGTGTCTAGGACACAGTCCAGTGTCTATGATATAGGTAGTTTTTGTATGCCTTGAATGATGAAAATTGTATTTTCACACGACAGACTGTCTCCTTCCTTCACTTCAGGGATTTATAATTTTAACTGACAATAAAAATCTTATGTTAGGAGTATTTATTTTGTATGCATGTGAATGCTCTTAAAATGAGATGGAAGTATATGTGTGTATATGTGTGTCTGTGTATATCTGTGCAGATAACACACACGCATCTCTCTATGTGCATTTATGTCTGGTCTACTGTAATAAGAATGAGACAATCCCAGGCATCTGAAAAACTGGAATGAATCCACAAATGCTGGAAAAAGAGGTGGCTCTCAAGAGACTTGAGATGGTACATTCCGGCTGGTTTTTGAGGTGTTCAGACATCACCAAGCTCTCAGTTAAATGTCTGAGTCATGGATATAGCTCCCTTTTGTCTCCCTGCACACCGTAATTTCACACTCTTTTACTTAGTTTAGTCACGCTCCCAAGACCAAAATATCTCAAGAAAAAAATACATTTAACTGGTCCTTCAGTGAGGAGTCATATGACAGACCTGATACTACCTATTTTCATCTGCTGTCAGCCACATTGTGGTCAAGAATGGTGGTCAGTCCAAAAACCTATAGTCCATCCTCACATTACAACTAAAATAACTGTTAGGAAGAAGCTTCCTCAAAGTAAGAGTTGTGTTTGTGAAATCTCCCTAGATGCCTGAAGTCTTTAAACCTCTCTCTAAACCTCCTTTTTTGTACTCTTGTCCAGATACCTTCTTTGATATACTCTTCATGCATCTTGAAGCCTGAAGATCTGAATTATTACATTAACATGTTCTAGGAGTTTGGCTGCTGATTTCCACGACCTTTTAATAATTTTGAGGACCCATGCTTTCCTTTCCCAGTTCCCTTTGTAACTTTGTGTGGTGATTTTTCTGTGTCCTCTCCTTTTAATAATTGCAAAACCAAACCTTTCTGCTGTTTTGAGAAATGCAAGAAAGAGCCCATAAGCAGATGGTTCTCAACTCTCTTGACTTGTACTTGAGTTACAGGTTTAACTCACCATATTCTACAGTCTTTTGCAGAGCATTGGCAGAGTGAAATCAAATCCAAATCAAGATTTATGTGAAAACAGTAGGAAGTTTTAGGCTATGGTAGAACGGAAAAGGAAGATACAGTAATATGGTGTGAGATATTGGGGCTTATCAGTATTGCTTGGTTGGGACTACTTTGGTCAGCTATATGAATTGCTCTTTATTCCACTTAGGAAGGTTTTAATGGCTACGGGATCTTGGAATGTCATAATAAATGCAGGATTTTGCCCATTTTCTTTCTTTGTCAATCTATGGGTTATGTGACCCACAGAGCATCTTCATATCTGACAAGTTGATCATCACTTTTATGAATCAAAGAAAAAAGCTAGGTGATATTACCAATATGTTCCCCTTTCTTTTGGCATTTCCTAAGAGTCTGATAATTTTGATCTCCTTGGCAAAAATTCACCTATTCCATTATGTAGACCAATTAGTGCTCAAAGCCCATTTGTTCCTGAAGCAGTACAGAGACTCCTAGAGAGTGCTTTGGTAAATCACTAGTCAGTGTGGACTGTGTGACCCCCGCCTATACAGATTATAGTGAGTGTGAGTATTCCAACCCACTACTACTAAACCTGGCTCTTTAGCTAAAGCTTTCAGATCCCCATTCAATCTTCTGAGTTGAGCAAGATGGTAGCCATCACATGTTAATATATTTCAACTTACTGCTTTTGCCATAACTGCTCAAAGGAGCTTTTATTCTAGGTCTCTCCTTTTGGGGATTGTGCCTTTCTCTGAAATGAGAGTTCTTTGAATCAGTTCACACCATGTGGGAGGGGTTGTAAGCACTTTGGAGGATATGATTAGAATTCAAAATAACCTGGATAAATTGGAGAAGTGGACTGAAATTAACAAGATGAAATTCAAAAAAGGCAAGTGCAAAGTACAATACATGGGAAGGAAAAATCAAATGCACAAGTACAACTGGCTAGGGATGTAACTGGCTAGACCAGAGTTGTCATGCTTTCTAACATGGAGAGGCAGCTGAGAGTACTGCCTCATGATTGTGCCTCAGCTTTTGTTCTTCAGGAAATCAATTGGAAAGTAAACATCTGAAATTTAAACCACAACTCTCTTTATTAAATACACAAGATAGCGTGATGATTTTGAGCATTCAGATTATCCATGTTTAGATTTTAAAAAATTCTCATTTAACTGCTCTATTTTTAGTCTCAGTGGTGTATACTTACTGAGTCGCTTGTGCTCTCTGTTCCTACTGGTCCGTGGAGTTGTAAAATCTTGTCTGTGCCATGGCATTTTGAACCATTTACTGATTCACTGTCCTCACCAAAAAAACCCAAAACAACAACAACAAAAATCCTTCTTGCTTTATGTAGAATGTGATCACTTCTGATGCCATATCGTGCTTTCTAATGCCAAGAGTATCTTGACAATATGCTGCAGTAGTACTGCAGAAAAAAATCTGGGGGCTAGAGTGAAAACAAATTGAATCTGAGCCAAAAATGTGATGTAGCTTTAAAAAGGCTATAATTCTGAGTTATATTAACAGTATTTTTATATGTAAGACACAGGAGATAAGTGTTTCTCTCTACTCAGCACAGGTGAGGCTTCAGCTGAAATAGTGTGTCCGGTTCTGGGCACCATGCTTTAGGAAAAATGTGTACAAATTAAAGAGAATCCAGAGAAGAGCAACAAATATGATAGAAGGTTTGGGAAACTTGGCTTATGAGGAAAGGTTTAAAAAAAAGCTGTTTCGTCTTGAGAAACAAAGATTGAGGGGAGACCTGATAAGTCTTCATACATGTTAAGGGCTGTTATAAAGAGGACAGTGATTAATTGGTCTCTTTGCAACCCATGAGAGTCACCATGCTCATTTTTCTAGATTCACACCTTTCCATCAGTTACCTTGAGCTAAGAACTGATGGTCTGTTAAATCAGAAACTTCCTTCTCCCCTTCAGACCCCTGAAATCCTTATGTAGCCAGACCTTTCTCTTGGCTATTATCTTGAGTAGTTGAAGTTGGCAACTGTTGTAGATATTAGGTCTCCCTCTGGATCTTGCCTGAATTACTTTTTTAGGAAAGATTAACCTGAATACATCTCCCTTTTTCATCCCAAAGCAAACACCTCAGTAACCTTAACCAGCTTATTTCTGTAATGTCGTTTTCCCTATGCCTCTTGATCCTGTTATGTCACCTCTCTTCCTTCATTTTTTTTGCTCAACTGTGTACCCAGCCAGGGTCAACTGATTACCAGCATAGGCCCTACATCATTGTTCATCGTGATCTGTGCTGTACCTACAAATTGGGAAGCCATCTTCTGAATGAGTTTGTGGCTGAAGCTGACTTTGTTGATTTAATATTTCACTTTTACTCTTTCTTGTGCCTTGGACATGTTTGGCCTACTGAGGGAGCACTGTGCTAAGGTTTAAAATTCATGGAAAGCTCAATGTGCTTTGAAATTCATAGCCATGTTCTGAAGGCTGTCTCATAGGCTGTTGCAGTACTTAAACATTTATTAAGTTTATATGTGGGGTTTTTTTCTATATTTTAATTAAGGAATTAGTACACATAATTTCGCTGGCCACAGTATAATGTTTGTCATCAAGAGTACAAAGAATCAGATCTTGGATTATTGTCCAGGGCCCAAGAAACATTTTTCACTTGTGCTAAATGGGAAGGTGTGAATTTCATAACATTTGGTGTATGATTGTGCAGGGTGGGGAGAAGTAGGGTTTTAAGCATGATGTGTAGTGAATTAGAGGCACAGCTTCCATTGTTATCAATAGGAGCTGCATATCTAATCCACCAAGCGTGATACTAAGGAAAATATACACTGGGATGTCAGGTGTTAAGGGAGAAATGGGCCTCTCACATTCTTTGCACTTACAAGCCTGCTGTAACCTTTTGACTTTCTCTCTCTTTCTGAGTTTTGTTTCCTGAAAGGAAAAGGGGGGCTAAGAAGGCGTATAGTTGTGGAAGGTCAATTTCAAAGTACTGTAGCTCCTTTGTAAGCTTTCCCTTTTTGCTGGAATTAAATATCCATTTCCTTTTTGAAGAAGTTTGAATCATTAAAGTAAAGTAATACAGTTAAGAAAATAGGATATTAATATCCTCCTGAGGGCAAAGCCAAGAGACGTAAACTATAGAACTGGAATCATCTTGCCTTGCTATGGATTGCTTATTACAGATATTTCTCTGTCCTGAGATGTCAGATCAGATGTCTCTGATTTTAGTCCCCTTCTACAAACCCCATCCACAGAGGAGGCTGTTCTTTTGGAGTTGAGATTAAGTGGTGGTCCCTTGCATGGAACTCAGTAGTGGGAGGGTTAATTAATTAGATGTATAAACCACCTTTGATCTCCAAGGATCCCAGGACACTTCACAAACTATGGTCCCTGTGCTCTGTCTGTTGCATAGCAAGAAGCAGAGGTGCATTGAACTCAAGCAAATTGGGCCATAAGCACTGGATGGAGAGAGTGGCTACCTGCTGGTTTCCTCCAAATACCATTCACCTGTTGGCTGTGTCTGAATTTAAAAAAAAAAGATTAGGGGTGTCCTTATGGAGGGAGAAGCTGAGGAACCTATGCTCCCTGTGTGAATATTCACTTCTAAAAGTGAAAGAAATTCGATGGCTGATTGCCTTGAGTCGAACTGCACACAGAAATAAAATGTGATTAATTTGTCTCCAACCACCAGGTGTTTTGAGATAGAAGGAAGGGGTTGGGGGATATAATTCTGTACAGTCTATGGAAAGACATCCTATCACCCTTCACAGATATACAGCTACCTCTGGAATGGACCATGACAGCTGCTTAGATGGAAAGAGTTTAGAACAGGATATGAAAAAGCCCCTGTGCGGAGAAGTAAAAGGTACCCCTTATTTAAGCCAGTATTTGAGTCTGTCAATTCTAAAGTGCTACTTGGCCACAAGCAGGAGTACGGAGCCTTGCAGGAGCCCCAAGGAGCTGTGCAGTCCTGACTATCCTCTTGGACTGACTCCTCTGAAGATTGTGTCCCGATCGCAGGTTTACAGCTTTTTTTGCTAAACCTTAGTTTGAAATGGCTCATGTTGCCTTTGCTGAGCTATAATGTGGCAGCAGTGGAGAGGAGCCAGCAAAGAGGTAATGTTAGAGCCAGAAATCAGGAAAAGGAAGAGCCATGAGCCAGGGAAATCAGCAGTGCCAAGAGAAGCCATTATTCTATTATTATTTCCAATGTGTAGGCATTGTTTTAAGTTACATTAAAAACATCCTTTAAATGTCTCTTTAGTTGTGCGGTAAATTTTCCATATTAATCCTTCCAAAAGAAATGAGTGTGATACTACAATGTCTTTCCAAATGGAGTCTTTGGGGAGTGGCCCGGTTTAAAGTTTATTAGTTAGGGGGAAACCAGAGATAAAAGGCAGTTCCTCAAATTTAGGATGCCTAAAAAATTACAGATGGGAAAACATAGCTTGGATTCTCCACTCCTTCAAACCTGCCCAAAACAATTATCTTTCTCCCTCTTTCAGGTTTTCTGCCTCGTGTTTGCTAAGCTTGGATTATAAAATCAAGACCCCTTCCTGTATATATGCTCAGTCTTTGAGGCACTCAAAACTTTACTTTAGTCTCTCTTCAAACTCAACAGAAGGGACAATGTGCACAAAGTTACTGTTATGCTTGAGTGTTTCCAGAGTCATACCCTAAATTTGCATTTGTCTTCCAGAGTGTATACCTATATGCTGAAACACAATAGCAGAACTTAGTTGAATTGTAGTTGATGAGGTTTGATTTAACTGGCTATTTTGGTTTAAATTACCAGAAAATCCTTACATATGTGGGAATGCATGTTGCATGTATACCTATGGAAACAGTCATATTATAATGTTTATTTGGCTGTGTAGTGCATCTACTGCGAACCACTGTTAAAGGGTTCTGTTTGTTAAATATTAAGAATGGCCGTACCAGGTCAGACCAAAGGTCCATCTAGCCCCAGAGGAAGTGAACAGAACAGGGAATCATCAAGTGATCCCTCTCCTGTCACTCAGTTCCAGCCTCTGATAAGCAGAGGCTAGAACCACCATTCCTACCCATCCTGGCTAATTAGTATTGATGGACCTAACCTCCATGAATTTATTTAGTTCTTTTTTGATACATGTTAAAACCTTGGTCTTTGCAATATCCTCTGGCAAGGAGTTTCACAGGTTGACTGTGTGCTGCATGAAGAAAAACTTCCTTTGTTTATTTTAAGCCTGCTACCTATTAATTTCATGCGGTTATGGGAACAAGTAAATAACTTTTCCATATTCACTTTCTCTGTACCTGTCATGATTTTATAGACCTCTATCATATCTCCTTTTCATCTCTCCATACGGCACCCATTCCAAAACCCTAATCATTTTTGTTGCACCTTTTCCAATGCCAATATATCTTTTTTTGAGATGAGGCGACCACATCTGTATGCATTACTAAGTACTGACAGTATGGTATGCTGAGTATGCGACACACAGTGATCCATACAGGTGATTCTCTGAATGCACAAAGCACCATTGACTATTTTGAGAGTTTAATTAGGATTTTAGTGAAGAATAATCCTTGGGGACACCCTCAACTAGGAATGAATTTTTATGCCTCATCTTTACCTTCCCATTTTCTGGCTCTATTTCCTGGCAGCTCAGAACTGTCAGTCTTTTGTCTTACCTGCAGAGTGGAGCTAGGCTGAATTAGCTTTCTTCAAATCAGGCACTAGCCTTGATTTGTGGCACTAGCAAGATGTGCTTTGCAATGCATGTTGGGATTAAAGTGCATCACCCCTGCATTCATTAATCTTCTCTTCTCAGAAAGGGGGAGTCGTAGGTCTGCTTTTGAAATCAGTACTCCCTTCATAGCTTTTCCAGGGAATCATCTCTATGTCATTGTATATGGACATGAATATGAATCTGAAGCTCTTTTTGAAGTTTTCTTTCACACCAAGGAATGCATTTTTTGTGTGTGGAAATTAAGGTGTTCCTTCTCCCTTCCATGTACTAGGAACCATGAGACCATATAGAAGCTCTTAAATGTTTGAGGACTTTTTGAATGTTGTTGTCTTATTAGTCATGGTAGAATATTAAAATGAAAATGTGGATTTTGAACATAAGAATGGGAGAATTCTTCCTTTTTGCAGCATCCATTTGTTGGAATATTTATAATTATTTTCTTTTATTGAATACTGATCTCCACAAACATTTTGTCCCTTCATATCTTTAATATTGTCACATTTTAGACAATAAAACCATACATGCCTTATTAAATAGCCAAGACACTCTGGCAATGTTGTTCTACTATGTGCATTAAAGCAAACATTACTTTCTCCATTCTAAATCCTGATTGATCCATCTCTGATTTTTCAGAAAGATCTTTGTTTGCAGATGTATCATTGGGAGAGCACTTTAACATTTCTTTAGTCAAAGGTGTGCTTCCTACACATATGTAGTATTGGAAAATATTTCGCCACTTTCAGAAAGTTTATCTGATTTTTTTGAAACTTTTTTCTTTTGGTTATGAAAGTTAAAATAAGCAGCTTTGGTACCCCTAATGGCACACCCCACACACTTACGTTGTGTGACCTAAGGTCACAAGTAATGGCTTCAAGCTAATTGATTGAGAATGGCTTGTCTGACTGGGCCTCTTTGAGTCCTCCCTTTACATTCCTAAATTCTGTGAAGGAGGCACTGGCAGCTTAGCCTTGCAAGAGGGGAGGTGGGGGGCGGGAGGGAGGAAGTTTCTTCGAGTTGTGATTATGCGCAGAGTTTCCTTGTACTGAGCTTAGTTTACTCCACCCACTACTTAGTGAGAACTCCTTAACTAGAAGACTAACAACTTAAAGCTTTATCCCTGTGAATACCAGAAAAGTGATCTGAGTATTTATTAAACAGAGAGAACAAGCTGCCTACTTCAGGCAGGGAGGAAGCTTATGGAAATTATATTAGAACTTCAGCAAAGTGCACAGCTGCATAAGACAGAAGCTGGGACTCACACTGACAGGCTAATAAGCCAGCTCACTGAAGGGGGCTCTGTGTGGCAGCTCTGAGCTACAAAGTGTTGGACAACTCTAGGCAAAATGTGAAATGGAACAGGGCAGAAAATAACACACTAACTTCAGGCAACTGTTGCTTTCCTGTGGTGAGTCCAGATGTGAAACATTGTTGTAAATGTACCTGTTGTTGTTATTTTTACAAACCGTTCTGTTTTAACAAAGCAACTCTTTTTGGAAACTCACTGTTTTCAGATTATTTGTCCTGAGATGTATGTTAATTCTGAACCAGACAAAACCGGGAAAGGGGGTAGCACTTTCCTTCCTGCTTGTGCATGTGTTTGTCTGTTTCAGGAGGTGTGTCCCTTTTCTAAATCACATTGCTGTAGCTTCTTATTTGGTGCAAAATAGCTGTGTGGAAGCAGCAAAAAAGGTTTGAGGCAACCATATTAGGTGGATATGGGAACAACAAGATATATGAACAGTTCATGTAGTGTGAGCTTTGTGGCATTTCTGCACTACTCCTTATTTTGCCGCCTTATCTTGAGAATGTATGGCACGGTCACTATGAAAAGAGCTTTGTGTTTGAATTCCTGGTGAGTCGAAGGGTCAGGGCCTGTGAGTTATCTGCCTGCCAGCAAGACTCACTGCTGTGCCCCCCTATTTTTCAAGCTAAAATAGAAAAACATATGTTCTCATCCCTTTGAAATAGATGTATTTTTTAATCCACAGTTTGCACACTCTTTGGTGGTGTGTGCTTTGTTCTTTTGACAGTTATATTTTGGGGGATCCACTTTTCTTTTGTCTATATTTGTTTCATTGACTTGAGCTTTATTACAGCTTTTTGCATTCCTTTGTTGTGATGCACATAATTTTATCTTGTGGCAACATTCAGTGGTTCTAACTTTTATCTCGATATGAAAGATTTTTATTTGTGCACATATTTCTGATAATCTTAGTGAGATTGAGATATTTTGATCTTTATATCAGTTCTAAAATTATATTGAAGACCAGGTTTAGTGTAATTTCTTGTTTTACTTTTTATCTTGAGTGCTATAGGACTCGTTGGGAAATGTTGTTTCAAATATGTGCTAACAAAATTATCCAATGTAGTGGTAATAAACAATCCAAATCATAATATTATGCCAGTAATTGAATTAGTTTGGATAAAGGCAGTTTTATTAACAAGGCAACTGTATGTAACAATTTAAGTTGAGAGTAACTTTAGAAATATGTTTGCAAAAAATGCTGAATTGATGAAGTATAGCCTAGTAAATCATCTGTGTGTAATGTTCATTTAAAATGTCTGCTATTTAAAAAACAAACAAACCTAACTCATTTTTCCATGGTAATGAAAGTACAATTAAGTACAGAATGGTATTTGGCATAACCCTTTTTAAAAAATGTATGGGCTTTCTAAATTTAGAAATTTACTTTCTGAAAACAAAGTACTGGAGAAGTCTTGGAACCATAAATCACTTATGTGGTGTTAAAGGAAAAAACAGTCCTTTAGCAGGATAATCTTACTGAAGAATATAAAAGTTAGTTGAAATATTTACATAAAGGACAACAGTGTTTCTTAATTGTGGCATTTTCTTGTGTACATTAATATATTCATTTGGGAAAGAAAATAATATTTAGGAGGATGCCTATTTTTAAAGATGGTGTTTCAGATCTGAGTAAAAAAATGTTTGCCAGAGATACAAACTCTGGAGAGTGAGACCTACCAAGCAGACAACTTGACTGTCGTTCACCTGTTATGCTCATTTTGGGCTGCCAACCTAAAGGTCTCCCATCTGACTTAATAGTGTAAAACAAACATCAAAACAAAAACTGGTGAATTTCTTCTAAGAAATATAAATGGCTCCAGCCAAATATAGAAAAGAGCTTTTGAAATAAAAGGTGCCATTCTGAACAGATGCCACGCCTCACGTTCTTATTGTTGATTGTATTCCTAGCCATTGCATCTTGGGACTTGGGCTGAAGTCTGATTTTCTGAGGGTATGTCTACACAGCAGGGCTAAACTCAAAATGAGCTATACAATGTGAGCTACGCTAATTGCTTAGCTTAAATCGAAATAGCTTATTTTGAATTTGAGCATATCTACACAGCACTTACTTCGAAATAGAGCACTCTTCCTCTGACTTCCCTTAATCCTTGCAAAATGAGGGTTACAGGAGTCGGAGTAAGAAGTCCTCCAGCTGGACATTATTTTGACATTATGTCGAAATATCTGCTTGTGTGTAGATGCGCATTTTGTTATTTAGGAATAATGTCCATTATTCAGAAATAATGCTACTGTGTAGACGTACCCTGAAAGAGCACGCCTCAGTTGGGTTCTTAAATGGTAAACTTGAATGTAAAATTTCAGAATAAGGTGGTTTTTTTTAATGAATGGGGGCAAGGAATGTGGACTTGAGATCCTAAAAAACCCTTCCAAATGCTTACTCTCTCAATCAGCCTAAATGAATTCTTTTTCCTTGTCTGTGGGAAGTTGGGGAGAAATATGTTTTAAAATATTGTATCCTCTCATAAAAGCCCCATGGGAGCATAGATTGATCTGCCTGAAAGCTTCTCACGCGGTGGGGCCTTGTCCAAGTAGGGCTCCCTATGAAACTAGTAGTAGAGAGAGGGAAAAGAGAAAATTTTACCCAGATTGAGTGAGTAGGAGCAGGAGGTGCCTGGACCAGATCATAGAGGAAGTCATTGCCCTTCTAGCTGCTGGAAGGTATTAGGGTGGTATTTATACCTGGTGCAATCCCAGAGTAGCCTGCTCTCACCTAGATCAGGTGGTGATATCACTGTCCCATGAAAGCTGAAAGAAGCTTGGTTCATTCCCGATCTTCTGAGGCCACCTATTTTATTTTGGGGACTGGGAAGGAATTTTCCTGACACTGCTAGATTGGCTGAGGCCAGGTTGGTTTGTTTGGTGGGTTCCCCCCCCTCCCCCGCATTCTGAAAGCTGTCACCGTTCAGGGCAACCCCACCTGTATTTTCAGGTTGCATCAGTTCCTGACTATACTGTCTCTTTTTTTATTCCCCCAGCAAAAGACAGTATGCCTAACCAGGCCTGCTTGCTTCTCCCCTCAGATAGTACACAGTGTAATGGATACAAGTTACCACACAGCACTTCCTATGCAAGACTACGTTAGTCTTAAAGTAAAGAGCATTACGGAGAAAACACATTAAAACCATGAAAAGAACCTACATGCATCCTAATAACCTTACCAGAGACCATCTCAGCCCTAATATGGGCTCTGGCTGGGAGTAGTCCTTCAAAACTCCACCCTAGGGAGCTGGTCAATCAAGCTGGTCACAGCTTCTCTGACAACACTCACATACTCTCATGTGGCTTCTGTAGGCCCAGTCCTTCTAACCCTTCACTAAGTATTAGGGTTATCTGTGGACCAGAAGTCCTGTCTGTTTGCTGAATCAGGATTATTCTTTGCTGCTTCCTGGAGAATCCAGTTTGAATAAATATATATGCATGGGGTGGGAGGTGACTTGAAAAAGCTGATAATAGAATTATAGAAGATTAGGTTTGGAATAAACCACGGGAGGTCATCTACTCCAACCCCCTGCTCAAAGCAGGACCAATTCAACTAACTCATCCCAGCCAGGGCTCTCTCAAGCTGGGCCTTAAAAACCTCTAAGGAGGGCAGTTCCACCTTCACAAGTAACTCTTCTGATAACCAAAGAAATTACATTTGGATGCCCTAAACTGCATACAATCTTACAATAGCACATAAGCAATTGCACTTTAATAAATGAACCCAGAAGGTATTGAACTTAAGTCAGTAATGTTTATCTTACTTCCATAAGGTTCATCCAGAATATTGTTATATCTGTCACAGAAGACAAAGCAGATTTGGGACTCTACATGGTGGAGCAGAGGGATTGGGTTATAATGTTGCAACTCAAGATGTAAAACATGTGGCAGATGTCAAGTGCAGGCACTTGAGAAGGAAAGGTTATAATTATCAGATACTGTATAAGGCGATTTAGAGGAAAGCATCCCTTAAAGGAGTTGAGGAAGGAAGGTTTGGGGCTTCCACATCTAGAACAGCAGAGTGTCAAACCTTCATCCTTTTATAGCAACCTTGATCCTTAAAGGAGAGGAAAGTGTCAGGACCCCATCAGTGGGATAGCTGTGACCAGGCTGGGGATTTTGAGGAAGTGGTTAAGGAAATGATAATGACCTGCACTGTCCAATTTGTCACTGGGTAGACTCAGATATTTTAAGGAATAATGTTGTGTGAGTTTGGAACACTGGAGACAGGCAAATAGTTCAGAGAATGAGCAGGAAACATCTGCTGGATAACAAGCCAGATATCTTGAGGGAGACAATTCCTGTCAGTCACTGATGGAAGGCACAACCTCAAGAAAAGTCAGCTAAGGCATGTGGAAGGGCCCAGTCACCTGACTAGTGGTAAAATAAACAGATACTGAGAATAACTGACTAGGGCAAAGAAAAGTACCATGTTTCTTTTGATTTGTATGAAAATGTTCCCATTCATAACATATCCATGCAGTAAGATAGATATAAAACTTGCATCCTTCCACAATTACTGACACACACTGTAGAGAAGTAGTAGAGGGGAAATCACTTTTTTCCAGTTCATTTTCACTTGTGTTTGATCTGTTGGGCTCCACTCCTGTTGGCACTGAGAAGGTAGTGAGTGCTGGGGAGAAGAGACATGGTAACCCAAGATGTTGATTAGCTCCAAAGATCAGCACCATTCAATAGCAAAAGTACTTCAAAACATCAACATTTTTTAAAGCCAAGTTTGACTTGGCTGCTGAACTTACCTTTAAGTATACATGCTATGTTTGCAGTTTGACTCAGCACCCTCTGAAAACATTTAATCTATTTTCATGTTGGATATTTTATAAATAAACTACTAATCCCTCATGCTCAGTAGGCACTGAAATCTTTAATATTTCCACCATTCCAGATAAAATCACAGAGAGGTCAAAAATGTGTCTCCTGTAGAGGAAAGTCAGATGAAGAGGTGAAATGAAGAGAATACGAGAGAATACAGGAGAATGGTCAGCAAACAACTTCATTAATAAAATATATACAATGTAGTGCTGCAGACTTAGTGAAGGAGTGTGTGCTGAAAAACTGCTGGTTTATTAAAGGGAACACCTTCTGCCATTCCAAATTACGTCCCCAGGGCAGGTTTTATTTCTGATGGGGATGCGTGTGGAAGTTAAAGACAGAAGTTCTGGGTTGGCCTGACTGTCCTCCCACTGAAGTCAATGAGAGTTTTACCACAGGCTTCAATGAAAGCAAAGTGAACTCGGTGCCAAACAGATTTGAAAGTCCCAACCAAAAAGTATTAATTATAGTTAAAGGAGGAACTGTGACCATGGTAAACTCTTCTCATTTATATTCTCTCTATGTCTACTACAAACCTTATAATCTATAACAAGCCTGAAAAATGAGGATGAGTAAGGTAGGCGTAGAGAAATAGGGGTAGTTAAGGTTGCATACAGTTATTTCCATTCTAGCCTTCTTAACTTCCCTTTTCATCCACTTAGTACTTGAAATATTTACCATTCAGCCTCAAATTTTTCAATTTCAGTCCCTGCCCAAAGGTAAATAAACTGATTTTTTTTCAAAGAGGGGAAGTGAAATAGACTTTCATTATTTAAAAAATGAAATTGTACCTACCAACCAACAAAAACTTTGTGAAGTATATTTGAATTAAAATATGTAGAAGTTCGTTACAAGGAGCAGGGAGAAAAATTGTTTTCCTTAATCTCTGAGGACAAGATAAGAAGCAAAGGGATTAAATTGCTGCAAGGGAGGTTTAGGTTGGACATTAGGAAAAAAATCCTAATTGTCAGGGTAGTTAAGCACTGGAATAAACTGCCTAGGGAGGTTGTGGAATCTCCATCATTGAAGATTTTTAAGAACAGGTTGGACAAACACTTGCCAGGGATGGTCTAGGTAATACTTAGTCTTGCCATGAGTGCAGAGGACTGGATCAGAAGACCTCTCAACGTCCCTTCCAGTCCGAAGTTGAAATTTAGCATTTATGTACCCCTTAATAAAGGAAATGCTTGAGTGTTCTATTGAAAACTTACTTTGTTTTGATGAAAATACAAGCCATTGATTCTTACATATTGTACATGTAATATATTTTGCCCTTGAGTTTTTTTTCTACCCAAAGAAATTGACACTGAGACGGGCTGGGCTGTGCATTTGTCAATGGCTAATGTAGGTATGGAGCAAAAAGTGTTCTTTAAAAAGCAAGGGAAGTGAGACAAGGGTTCTTTTTTGGGCTTCTCATGAGAGAAAGGCACCAAACCTCTTCTCCAGCTGCATGGTCCCTCCAGCTGTTTTGAGGAAGATCATTCTAGTCTCAGAGTTACAGATATTCCACAGTATGTGATGACCACTGAATTTGATTATTACATACTTATGTAAAAAATTAAGAGCTATGATATTGAGATTATAGGAAGAGTTATTTAAATTAAACAAATGAATCCCACAACATTTTAAGTGTCCTGTATGAATATGTTTTTCATGCTCTGTCATTTTGGGACTTAGTCACTGCTTTGCCCCATATTTGATCTTTTGACAGATTGAAAGATTTGATGTTTCACCCTATTTGGCCTACTCAGCAAAACTGATAACACCTTGTGTTTTTTTAATTTTCTCTATCCAATGATCTCAGAGTTCTTTGGACTCCTTATAAATGTGGCTCATCACATTTTAATTTCCATTTTTTGGTCCTGTTTCTGCATTCAGCAACACATGGGAAGACTCGGTAGCTTGTGCAGGATCGAGGTCTTTGTTTTTAAATCAATCATGAGTTGTTGGAAAGAATTAATTCTCAGTTAAACTTCAAAGCATGGTTGAACTAATTGATTTCAGTATAAAAGTTCTAAAAAACACATTTAGAAAATGTCAGAAAAAAATTTATTTGATAGTTCATAAAGATATATCATACTCTATTTCTGGAATCAGACAACTGTTTGCCCTTTTTTATTATTGCATAGAGGGGTGGGTACTCTATTGGTTTGCATTGGAACTTGAATAAGAAACTCTCAAGTTCTCAAAAAAGTTCTGACACTATTTCCTCTGTGTCTTTGAGCAAGTCCCTTAACCACCATGATACTATTCCTATCAGTAAATATTATGAAACTACTGATGTACCTCAGGTAGATTAATCAGATAAAGTCTGTATACTTCTTTAAGCATTAGGTGACACATTTTTCATTGTCTTGCACCTGGGCAGTAATTTACATCATGGTAAAATGGGTGAAAATCATTACCAATTGGGGTTAATAGTATTTTATGCCTATTTAAATTTGATCAGAAAAGTCCTGCATAAATGTGAAGGGTGATTATTATTGATAATATGATGAGTCTGTACTTACATATTCAGTAGATTGGAATATTTATAGTAGGGAACTATGAAATAGGACTCCCAGGTTTTGTTTCTGACTCTCTTACAGGTCTTCTGTATCATCTTGGGCCACTTAGGTCACATATATGTCTATTTACTCATCTGCAAATGTATACTATAACAATAATGTTCATCTCTTATCTAGCTCTTCCATTAGTAGATCTGAAAGTATTTTCCAAAGGTCAGTATCATAATCCTTATTTTACTGTTTGGGAAATGGCAGCACAGGGAGGTGAAATGATTTGCCCAGTGTCATCCACCAGATGACTGGTCAAGCTAGGAACAGAATCCAAGTCTCCTGAGTCTAAGTGGTTACATTATGAGGTGACTTTTGTGATGCTGGTTTGATATGCTGCTAACTACCCACAACATTCACTGAGGGCATTAGAATGCAGCAGGGAGAGACTGGGATAATCCTAACTGGTTTAGCATTGCTGTAACTTTTATTTTTTTGTTTTTCCAATGAGGTCTACTGGGAGAATGATGTCATGGAAAGGGGAAATCCCCTTGGCCTCTCCTCTTCCTACCCTGGAGAACACTAGCAGACAGGTTTCCAGGGATTCAGGGAATGATGCAGCAGGAATGGCATTTTCTCTCCCTCTTGTCTATGCTACAGATCTGGTCACTGAAAGGCAGAGACAGTTTTTCCTCTTTTACAGCCGTATCTACATAAACTTGCCTACCTGCATGTGTCTCCCTCACACCTCTGCATCCTTTTGCCCATTGTGATGCTACAATCTCACCACTCAACAATGAGCTGTATTTATTGAGCGGCAGAAGGAATAGATGTGGGGAATACTATTCTAGTGGGGAATAACGGCAGAAGGAATGGATGTGGGGAGTACTTCTACTAGTCACATTCAGGGCCGCATTATGACTTTCGTGGGCCCTAGGCACTTTTGCCTTCATGGGCCCCTTCCTCCATAAAAAAAAATATTCAAAATTATTTTTGATATAACTTTAAATACTTCAACATTTTATTTTTTTTCTGTTTTAGGCAAAATTTAATAGATTTTCGTGGGCCCTAAAAGTTTCATTTTTTTCTGATGTGAGAAAAAAAATTAACATTTTCTTTGACCCTAAAAGTTTTTTTTTTCTTCTGATTTTAAAAGAAATTAAAACATTTTCATGGGCCCCTAAAAGTATCGTGGGCCTTAGGCACTGTGCCTACTGGATAAGTCGGCCCTGGTCACATTTCCATCAGTCTGAATTAGGTATTAGGCATCAGTGAGATTTCCTAGGGTTGTCAAAAGACTGTGTGCATAGTCACAATTTGGTCTCAAATCATTCTCCTAACTCCTGAGCATGCACCAGCCAGCACTTATGTTGATTGCAGAGGCTGGATTATTAACCCTTCCATAAATTATGCTCCTCATTCGCGTGCTTGAATGTGGATTTAGCAACTTAACTGTAGGCTCCCATTTTTGGCTGAATATGAGTTTCATATAGATATTTTAATTATCATATTTAATAAAACTTTTCTCTTTGTTTCAGAGAAGGGAGAGAGGAAGACAGGTATGCTAAAAAGAGTCAAAAAACCAAAATCCTGAAATAAAAAGGAGATGAGTTA
This sequence comes from Rafetus swinhoei, assembly GCA_019425775.1. Taxonomy (NCBI): domain Eukaryota; kingdom Metazoa; phylum Chordata; order Testudines; family Trionychidae; genus Rafetus; species Rafetus swinhoei. Next base: position 177,436,737 of record CM033437.1, on the reverse strand, counting down.
CGTGATAAAAATAAACAAACAAGATTTTCTTGTTTGGCATTGGTATGAGAGTCATGCCTTTAGTTTTGTGTTTAATTTGGCTAGCATTTTGCCCATTATGTAAAAGTTCAGATCCTCTTAAAATACTCTGAGCCATGTTAAATATTTACTGTTGCTGCTGAGCTTGTGTAAGATGCATAACTGCAGTTTTTGAGAATTGTAAAAGCAATGAGATAGGGAGTCTAAGGTATTAAAGTAAATATATAAAGCTTTCATGTAGAGACTTCTTTTTTAGAGCAGGAGACCTAGTCAGAACTTAGTCCTATTTCTTGCTCTGCCGTACTCATCATAAATATATGTTAACTAGGTTTTTAAATGTTACTAGGTTTTATTTATTTATATATATGGAGATGTACCCAACAGGACATTGGCCAAGACACACAACCTCTCTTGCTTTCAGCTTCTCTTTTGGTAAAATTAGTATAATACTTATTCTTACCTATTTCAAAAGGTTGTTTTGAGACTTAAGTAATGTTTATCAAGTCCTGCGTGATCCTCAGATGATAAAATGATTATATAGGTGTGAATAGCCATTGTTATATTTCATAATTATATTGGCATCAGTTTCTAACACACAAAGGACTACCTATAGAGGGTTAGTGTTGGGAGGCGGACCATGGGGCCCCTTTACCCACCCTAGCAAGAGTGGGGGGAGGAAGGGGATCTCGCCCAGGGCTACGCCACCCTCTTGTTCTGGCCCACCGGAGGGACGTCCGGGGGGGCGCGGGAAGCCAATGCTTCTGCCCTGGCGATCCACTACCCTGGGTGTTCCTGCTTCTGGACTGGTCCTTCAGACCACCACACCCATCGTGTCTTCCTTCACCATCTACGCCTCCCCCAGGATCACAGTCCACCCTGAGTACCCTTCACATGTTTCTAGTTCCAGTCCAGCACCCCTTCGGGGTGGCTGGATATTAAGTCAATGTCTAGCCGCTACACCCCATGCAGCTCTCTCCCATTCTGGGCGGGTTCCGCCCAGTACAAGTGGGGGGGTGGTAGGGTAGGGGAACCCGGGCCCACCCTCACCTCCGGGTCCCAGCCCAGGGCCCTATGGGTTGCCAAAGTCAACCCTTTAAGGCTGGAGAGGGTTCTGGTCCGCAACCCTCCAACCACTCGGGCTCCTGCCCGTCCTGGGCCGGTTCCTACCGCCTCCACTCACCGCTGTGTGTCTGAGTCCTGGCCGTCTTCTTCTGCCGACCATCTCCCCGGGCGACGACTCGCCGGGCTGATGAGCTGCCACTGGCTGTCCTTCCCTAGGCTGTGGGGGGCCGTCCTCTCTCCTCTGGGGGTGGCACGTATGGTTCTGCACCCGGCAGGGGGGGCAGGGTCTTCCCAGCACCCGGCTCCCACTTGACCTCCAGTTTGGAGGAGCTTCTTCTCCCCCCCTCGCCTGCCAAGCCACCGGCGTTTAAAGCGCCTGGCGTCTGGTGCGAGCATGCACCGCAGGAGCGTGGGGGGGGTGGGGCTAGGCACCCATGCCTCCCCACCGCGGCGCCCAACCAGTGGCAGGGCATTTGCGCTCCATCACAGTTAGCTATTAGGTAAGATAATTGGTCTTATTCTGCACAAATTGATACTATTGACAAATACCGTTGGAGTTCAGGAGAAGTGATTTGGGCCCGTTCTATGCATTGTTAATTTGCATATTGTGGCCTTGTCTAAAGGGTGGTTTACTTATTAAATAAAGAAATTGTAAACCTATGACATTTTAGTGTCAATTATCTCTGACAGGGTATTTACAAATGTATTACTGGTGAATACCCTACTTGTTATTTTTCAAAGTAGGTATGTTAATGCCAGCAATAGGAAAAGTCTTCAGAGTCTAGTTTTGGAAACAGAAATTCATTTGCTAGTAACTTTAGGAAGACAGCTACAGCTGTAACAGAAAAGTTATAATCAACCGGCATGGATCATTCACTGCTAAATCAGTTTATAATTCTGGAACAGTGGATACTACTGTCAGATTTGCTCTATAGTAGGGAAGGGCATTAACTTTTGGTGGGGGGCACTCCAAGATTTTGGAAAGTGGTCAAAGCCTCCCCCTCCATTCAGATCACAGAGGCACACAGAGTAGCCCTGTGCTTAAATCAGCAACAGCTGTGTGCCTGCGGGTCCCAGCAGGGTGTCCATGGGCCAAATCCAGTGGTTTGGGGGGGGAGGGTGGATCCATCCCACAAGAGTTATCTTGCCCTACTTTTGCAGAAGCTTCACAGCTCATCAGAGTATATATTGTGGACATCAGCACAGAGAAAATAAAACTGAGCAGATACTGCTAAGTAGATTTTAAACCGTTATGGTAATTAACTGAAAATAATTTCTATGTACATGTTGGAAAAGTTGATTAAATTCTGATGGTGTCCTTCTTAGTTATGCACTTAGAGTTTTCACATGAGAGCAGAATTCACAAGTGGGGCCAGATTTTCATAAGAGCACAGCTCCCATTTAGTCATCAAAATAAATGGCCGGATCTCAAAAGTGCTCCACACTTTGGGTATGGAACTCTTTTGAAAATCTGGGCACAAGATCTACAAGTGAAGCTGCTAGGTGCTCAGCACTTGGAAAAGAATCGGTTCTTACTTAGGTTTCTAAATGGGAGATGAGCTCCTGTGATAATGTGGCCCCAGTTACAGAGGCTGAGTCCCTAGAAATCTGGTCCTGAACTCTATAGAAAGCTTGAACACACCTCTGGACAGATAGTTCTTTGGTGGTCAGACAAAGCTTCACTTCTACAACTGCTAGCATGCAGGTGTAACCCCCACACCTAGTGTGGTTCACTGTCCCATGCAGTGGCACTTAGACCACAGCAACAGATAAGAACAAGAGACCTCTACAGCCTAAACTGAGAGGCAGCTGGCTTTTAGCTCAAGCTGTAGAGGCTCCAATACTAAGCTTCAGAGGTCCTAGGTTCAGATGTGCCCGGTGATGGTTACACAGACAGGTTCAGAGTTCAGAATGCCAGTTTTACTTCTTCGTGGTATCTAGAATTATAGAGAATCTCCAGGCAGTCCTCCATCTCTTGCATAACACATGGCAATGCAGAAAGAAGCAGGATTCAGTGAAAGTGACACAATTCTAGAGCCTGTAAGTAACTATTTCTTATATATTTCTAAATTCCCTTCGTGGGGGAAGAGGGAGGGTTATGAGAACTAAAAGACCCTTGTATACGTATGCTCCTCTCCTTCATCCCATTATCACAACCCTTTTTTATGTCTGCAATACTTCTGGGCAAAGGCAGGCTATCATTGGCAAACTAAACAGAGGGGTTGCTTGAGAGAACACAGTTTCCTATTCCACAGGGCTGAGCATGCTCCTGTTGCAGCTCCCTTATCTCCAGTCAGCTCAGAAGCAAGGGACCAAACAAGGATTGCATTCTTTTCCTGCATAAGCAGCCTGCTTTGGTACCATTAGACTTCCCTGTATTTTACATACTGTTTTTAAGCTTAATTACATTGTAAATATTTCAAAATTTATCTACATAGTATGCATTTAAAATACAATAAGCTAAAACCAGGTATGCATTAATAAGCTATTAAAGCCTATACACATCAAAAGGCAAAGGATATCTTTGGTGTCAATGAGTGGAGTGACACCTGAGAGTACAGTAGAACCCTCACAGTTATGAACATCAGAGTTATGAACTCACCAGTCAACCACACTCCTCATTTGGAACCAGAAATACATAATTAGGGAGCAGCAGAACTGGGGGAAAAAAGAAAATACAGGACAGTTCTGTGTTAAATATAAACTACTAAAAACAAAGGGACAGCAGCATTTTTCTTCTTTATAGTAAAGTTTCAAAACTGTATTAAGTTAATATTCAGTTGTAAACTTTTGAAAGAACAACCACAACATTTTGTTCAGGGTTACAAACAACCCTGCATTCCAGAGGATTTTGTAAATCTGAGGCTCTACATTGTATGCTTATCTAGTAATAAAACACCTGTGGCTAGCTCATGTCAGCGGACTTGGACTTGGGCTCTGGGGCTATAAAACTGCCATGTAGCTATCAGACTCTAGGTCAAGCCTGAACAGCTATACAGGTTAGACATCCCTGGTCCGGCACCCTGACATTTCTGGCCCCCCTGCCACTGGCCTCACCACCCTTGCTTGGGGTCCAGCCTCCTAGATGGCTCCCCTCCTGATGCTGGCCCCTCTGCCCTTCTGGCCCCACCAGGCTTTCTGGTTCTGCTGGGCAGCTCTACTATAGTGCACTGGACTCCTGGCCCCATTAGGCAACCTCGCTGACACATGCCGGACTCCCAGCCCCTCTGGCAGCTGGCCCACAAGGCTCCCAGACACCAGCCCTGCAAGGGGACTCTCTGGGCCTGGAATATCCAAGTGTTCCAGTTCAAAGAGGTTCAACCTGTACTTCAATTCTATAGTGTCTTAGCCTGAGCCCCATGTTAGCAGATGTGAGCCACAGGTGTTATTTGTCAATGTAGGCATACAGTAGACCCTCAGAGTTACAACCAGCTTGGAAATGAAGGTTGTTCGTGAATCTGAAATGTTCTTCAATGTAGACATGTCCCTTGTGCACGTCTCAGCTATATGCTGACACATAGTGTTGCCAACCAACCGAGAGGTCTAGTTAATCCAGAGGTTCTTGTTATGATAGGAAACCCTTCCTTGTTGTGCCTAAGGCCCCAGCAGGGCATCCCCGAAGACTTTTTTGACAGGTTAACTTTGAAGTCTCAGGTCCCTGCCACTGTGTCTGTGGCTTCCCTTTACTGGAGGCTGCTGGCATTAAGACAGCATCAGTTAGGGATGTAAAAAAATGAATAAAAATATTAACCATGGAGTAGGTAATCAATAAAAATTCTATCGGTTATACGGTAAACTGCTGCCGGGGCTCTCGGCTTCATGGGGCTGCCGGTAGCCCCATGAAGAGTTTAACCAGTAACAGTAACTGATAAGTATCAGCTTACTGGTTAATCGGTTAAACTCTTACACCCCCTACTGTCAGTGCCACTGCAGCCAATCCTTGGCTTTTCTCCATTCCCTGCAGTTGCACCCCGCTCTGAGTGCACGGACAGCCTTAAATAATAGCATCAGATCAGCTTCCCACCTAACGTAGTAGATACAGGATGGGTGTGCATGGTAAGTAAAGCATTCCTTGGCTTCAATGGCATTCATAGATGCTCAGTAGCTTTGGAAATCAGGCTTTTAGCAGCTTGTCTTGAGAGCCATTAACCATGTATTTACCATAAAGCTAGACCTGTGCTTACGTGACTTGTCAGGGTTTTATTTAGGTGCCTAGAAGTGGATTTAGGAGCCTAACTTTACCTGTCCTTGTTTTCCTTGATTTTCTTTGTCAGTGATGTGATCTTGGCTGGGACTGGAGCCACAAGTGATGCAAGAAGTTCCAGCCCTCTGGTGAATCTGAGCCCAACTTGGAGAAAAAAGCCCTGTTGTAATGGCCTGCCTGGACAACCCCACTGCCTGCTTCTTGGGGCAGAGGAAGCAGAGCTGCTGCTGCAGGAAAATCTCTCTCTCCTCCTTCCCCCGCTTCCATCAAACCCAAGCCATTCTTGCAAGAGTGAGCTAAAGAGCCCAGCAGCTCAGGGCTCTGCTCCCTCCTCCCCACTTTCTTCTGTGAATAAAGAATGCTGCCTCTACTCTCCAACCTCTGCTCCTTTTCTTTAGCACTGGCCCTGGGAAAAGGAAGGGGGTGAAGAGCTCCTGGAGCCACTTCTGCCCCAGCCTGAAAGTGGGGGAGAGGTCTGCTGCCACCCTCCCAGGCCCAGGAGAGCTGGGTGATGAACTGCCCGAGGGGCAGAGGTAAAGTTGAGAGGTGGAGCTAAACTGATGCAGGAACTAAGGTTAAGAATTTCTTGAGGGGATAATTAAATTATTGTCCGGGGATGGGTAGTTGTAGGAGTCCAAGCTCCCTCAGAAGGGAACAAAATCATTTAGATCTCTCGAGGTATGGCAAAACTACATACCTTAGTTGAAAAATTTAGACCTGTATTTTTATAGGTATGAATGTTTTCAAATTCCTTGATGGTTAATGTTCTTTCATATTTTTCTCAGTGGAAAAGGGGATAATATTTACTGTTAATCTGGCCTCCTCTTGGCTGCGCTGGGGACTAGCTCATTAAATCAACACCTATTCCTCACTCTGGTGTACAGCCCCTCTTGCATTCCAGCAATCAGAAGTGGGTTGTGCCCATGAAAGCTCATGATACCATCTACATTTTTGTTAGTCTCTATGGTGTTGCAGACTGGATACGTCCACACGGCAGGGCTGAAGTTGAATTAAGCTATGCAGCTTCAGCTATGTTAATTGTGTAGCTGAAGTTGAAATAGCTTAATTCAGCTTTTGGCACTGTCTACACAGCAGGAAGTCAAAGGAAGAGCACTCTTCCTTTGACTTTCCTTACTCCTTGTGAAATGAAGTTTATCATGAGTCGGCGTAAGAAGTCCTCCAGCTCGACATTATTTTGAAATAAAGGCCTGCAGCGAACACACACACTACGTATTTCAGAATAACATCAGTTATTCTGAAATAGAGACTAACAAAGTTACCCCTTTGAGACTTGAATCTTTTTTGAGATTCAGCCCTCTGACCGGATCACTCAGCATATCCCTTTCTGGGGTATATCTAAGTCTCCCCTTCAGCTGCTCTAGGAACTCTTCTCGTTCACTTCCAAAGGTGCAACTCCATCAGTGGCACTTCCTACCCCTACTGGTCCCCCGACCTTTCCCTGGGAATACCAAACCCTCCTTCCTCTTCTCAGGGAGTGACTGCCCTTTCCCAGCAGCAGCCCCTGTTTCTTCCAGCTTCCTGGCTTTACTCATTTCTGCACAGCTGAACTTGTTTGCAATCAATTCCCTGGTTGCTGGCTCTTCCTCCAGGTACAGCCTATGGAGGTAACATGCCTACCTGTCCTTCTTAACCACTTCGAGTGCTGTGTGGGGTGAACATTCCATCACAGATGGTCTCTAATAAAATAGGAAAAGGAGAGTGGAACTGCTTAGCATTATATATGTTCAAAGTTGAGATTGATGCTTGACTTAAAAACATTTAACCATAAATGTCCAAATGATATAGGGCACAAAACTGGAATCAATAGTAGTAGTATTGACATGTAATGGATCTCTTCCACTGATAATCTCTAATATGGTCACAAAAATAGGTTAAGTGTTTCAGCCATTTTGTGTTTAATAGTTATTTCCTATCATAACATATAAAATATAGGGCTTGGTGTTTTCACTGTTAACAAAGTAACTTTTTTTTCTGTTTAAGAAAAAAGCTACTTATGACACTGGATTTATTTAATCAAGATTTGATATGTAGGAAAAAATGTTCTTTTCATTCCACAGAATTGTGACTTGTGACATTTATTTTAGTTACATCCACTTCCTTCTGCTTCTTTCACAAATAAAGTGAACCAAACTCTTGGTTAGATGACTTTTTTAATATAGGTGCCTGGATCTGTGAAAATGTTTATAATAATGTAGGAACCATATTCTGCCTAGGAAACATCTTTTTAAAGTTAGTTTGTGATAGAAAAATGTCTAAATTGGACATATTCTAACCTCTTCTACTTCCACTTGATTCAGTAAATGCTCAGAGAAACCTTCTATTGAGTTTACTTCTGCTAGTTGTGGCTGCTGGAAATTTCCATTAGTCATTAGTTCTTTAATCTGTTTATCTAATTCATGATAGACCTAGTGTCTTATTGGGTACTATATTAAATAACTAAGGGTGTCACCACCAGTAAAAACAATATTTAAGCTTCAATCTTTTGCATGATAATACATTCATAGTTAATGTGGTATAATGTACATTTCTTATTGTATATTGGTCAATAAGAAACTGATATAGTAGTTTGAGATAGGTATATGCATTACTAAAACCTACTGCTGAAGTCCATGGTACAGTTATTGTTTTATGTACTGGCATAGCTATATTGGGAAAGCGAATATTTACTGGGGTTTACATATTCTTGTGATGGACACATTAGGAATGTGTAGAATATAAACAAAACTTGGAAGAAAAATAGAACTTGAGGACACTGATGTGTCTTTTTGTCATTTATCCCCACTACTAGATATTTCCCCAAAACATGAAATTATACAGAAGTTTGTCATTTGGGAGATGTTTCATTTGTTCCCTTATCAACACTATTCCCAAGCACACAGTCTTGGAGAGCAAGCTCAGCATGTAACTAGCACTAATAATTCCTTGGTTCCTTAATGACATCTTTAATATAACTGCAAGTTCACTAGAGACAGTGCGGCCAACTTACATTTTTTTTATCATGAATCTTGTGATATTTTTTATGTTATGTAAAGCCCCATCCTCTTGAGGACATGTAATTTAGTGAGAATCAGAAGGTAAATTAAAAAACTCACAATGTGTTATGTTTAAAAAAATCAGGAGTTTTTAGAGTTTAACTCATAATTAATGTTTGGTGCTAGCAGTATTGCACTGTGTGTATCATTCTGCTAGATTCTCTATAATTAGAAACTAGTATAGTATCTTCTCTCTACTACTGCCAGCTGATTTTTACCATTCCCTAGATTGGTCACTCCAGCTGTGATGAATAAAACTAAAGAAAGAAAGCAGAAAACTCAGAAACAAACCAGTCAGTTTAGAGATGAACCACTGTGAAGATACCTGTATTTACATCACGTCTTCTTTGGTGTGCTCCAGCTGCATTGTCCTGGCTCTGGAAATACAAAGCAGCCATAAATCCACCTGGCTGCATCGTGTCACATGGTTTAAAGCAGTCAGAGAAAGTAGTAATACATTTTAACTAACGTACTCTTGTGTTTTTTCTTAATGAACTTAAGGAAAATAACGTAATTGGAGTTTCTAATGCTGAAGAGCAATATGATTTTTATAGGCTGACTCCCTAAATTAGGTGTAAAAGAAGCTGCTTAGAATGGACACATTGGTTAGAGGCCGTTTAGTCTGTATTGTCCATTTCATGATGGCAAATGACAGTTGGGAGCAAGGTGACTCAGATTAGAAGCTTATCCTTAGAGAAAAATGTCAACTAGGAGTGGGGAAGTATCCAAGACTTGAATTTGGCAGGGAAGGGAGATGGCAGCTGGGATCAGAGAGCTTTTGGAGAACAATTTCCAAAAGACTGGAAGAAAGCTAATGATTGCTCCCTTTTAAAAAGGCTAAATGGCATAAACCAGGTAATTATAGGTTTGTCAGTCTGACATCAATCCCAGCCAAGATAATGGAGTGGTTGATATGGAACTCAATTAATAAAGAACTAAAGGAGGGTAATGTAATTAATGCAAATTGTCATGGATTTATGCAAAACAGCTGCTCTCAAACTAACTTGATATTTTTGATGAGACTACTACGTCAGTTTATAAAAGAAATAGTGTAAGCCGTTCTATAAATGTATCCATCCATGAATAAAGAATCTAGACTATGTTTACAGGAAGGGGGACTCTATCCAGGGAAGTAGTGACTCTGAAACAGATTTTGGGTTGTATTGGACAATCAGCTGAACATGAGCTCTGAGTTTGATACTGTGGCCACAAGAGTTAATGTAATTCTGGGCTGCACAAACAAGGTAGAGAAAGGTATAACAATAATCCAATTCCTGGAAGATGAAGCTAGACACATTTAAACTGGAAAGAAGATTAAATTTTTAACAGTGAAAATAATTGACCATTGGAACAAATTACCAAGGTTTGTGGTAGATTCTCTCTCTAACAATTTTTAAACTAAGATTGAATGGTTTTTTTTCAAAAAGATAAGATTTAGGAATTATTTTGAGGAAGTTCTATGGCATGTGTGATACAGAAGGTTAGATTAGATCAGGGTGGGGAACCTTTTTTGGGTCTGAGGCCGCTGACCCACAGAAAAATCAGTTGGCAGTCGCACATAAGTGAGAAGCATAAAAAAACCAAAACAACCATCCCCCATTGATGTGGCCCCTGACTGAGAAGGAGAAAGACACACCCCAAACACATCAGAGCCTTGGAGGGAGGGCCCAGGCTAGAAGACTTTGTGTGCTCCAGAATCATGGAGGGGTGGCTGGGGGGGAGGGGCGGGGCTGGACTGCCAGCTCAGGCTCCCCAATGGTGGGGGAGAGTCTTGAGCCTCGGAGGCCAGATCCAGCCAAGCTCAGGGCCGCATTCGGCCCCCAGGCCTGAGGTTCCCCACCCCTAGATTAGATAGTCATAATCATCCCTTCTGGACCCAGACACTATGAATCTGCAAATCTCAAAGTGTGGGAGGAGTTCAAATCATATCTTTTTATGGCACTTTGATCAACACTGCAGTGTTTTTTATGAGCAGCTCCATGAGTTATTTTGCAACTAACTACTAATGAATGCCTGAAAGTTTTAGTCACCACGGTGGTCAGGGGGTGGTGTAATGTTTGATTTGAAGATGAACAAGTCGACGGACATAGAAATGAAGGAACTTGCATAAGGTCATGGAGTCAATTTGTGCAGAGCCTGGAATAGAACACAGGAGTCCTGACTCCCAGTTCCTCCTCTAATATGTGTTCAAAGCAGACTACTTATTGATTCGATTCCTTTGTTTCACCTTAATTCTGTAAGAATGACCCTTTCCAGCAGTGGCTTGTTGATGGAGTAAATATGGCCCCCGTTATTTCTACATGACATAGTTTTCAGTTTGTCCTCAATAGAGTGGTACTTTAGAAACTTGAGACTTGCTTCCTAGGATCAACTGAACTCAGAGGGAAAAGAGGAATTCCATCAAGCTAAATCTCCCCTTTCCATACCTAAACAACTAATGGGGAACAGGGAAGAATCCCATTCAACTGAGGAGCCTCTTACATCATCCGTGGGGAATCTCATTCAGTGGGTGATCATGCACTACTTCCTGACTGTGATCTTTGCACATGCTATAATCACTCCTCTGGATTGCAGGTTAGGTTCTTCCCCAGTCCCCTCCAACAGAATTGCATGGCAGAGTTACTGGCAGAGCTGGGTGAAAGTTTTTCACTAAACTTTCTTTTGGTGAAAAATGTGGATTTGGTGACACAAATGTTTTGCTTATTGGTGTCCGTTTTACCCAAGGATTCATTTTTTAAAAATCTCCTAAAATTGAGGGTTTTTCAACATTTTAAAAATAAAACTTTTTGTATATTTTTGGTGTTGTGGCTTTTCATTTCAATATTTTCTTTAATTTTATTTCTTTAAAAAAATTGGAAAAGCTTAAATATGCACTAAATCAAAATAAAACATTTTGTTTTGGGTTGAGTTAGTGTTTAGTTTAACCCAAAATAATTATTTGTAACTTTTCAAAATTACTAGCACACTGAAAATCTGTTACTCATTCAGTTCTAGTTACTAGCGCCTGGAGTACAACTAACTTGATAATTTAGAATATCAGGCACTCTGCAAAAATGAGGACAAGACCAGACCCTCTGGAAAAAGTTGCACTGCATGGAAGAGATGCAGTTTCCTCAGCTCTTGAGCAACTAACTTCCTGTAGTGAAATGGTTATTTTCTTTCTGGCCGTACAAAGCCTTTGCTTTCTCCTGGATAGTGTGGCACACCTAGGCCTGCTGATGGGGAGGGGGAGCAGCTGGGCAAAGGGGGCATTACCCTGGGGTCCAGGGTTTCAAATGGGCCCAGAGCTCCGGGCTGTTGCTACTGTGGCAGCAGTGGCGGTCAAAGCCCTGGTCCCCTTTGAATTGCTGGCCAGATTGCCCTGTGTGGCTTTGAGGGCAGGAGGGGAGGCGGGGGCCAGCACTGTGCTCTGGGTGGAGCTAAGGGCTGACTGCCCAAGGTCCTGCCCCTTCCATCTGAGGCCCTATCCCTTCCTCACCTTGCCCCTGGACCCACAATGGCTATTGGCCCTACTGGCCACACTGTTCACCCAGCATGCATAACACGCACACCTTCTGAATGTGGTGTACTGTCCATGTAGTGGCACTTAGAGCACTTACAGAGAGAATGAGTGTGCTCTGCAGCCTTTATAGCTCAAGTTATAAAGGCTCATGCACTCAACTCTAGAGGTCCCAGATTTGGTTCTCTCTGTTAGTGTTATAAGTGGGAGCTTGTTGGGGATTTTAACTGGGATGTCTCTGAAGCTTAGGCTGGGCTAAGGGGAAGTTTGTAACCCACATTCCTACTGGTTGTGGTGTACTGTCCCATGTAATGGCACTTAGACCATTTACAGAGAGAGAATGAGTGTGCTTATACATGCACAAAGCTCCAGAGGTCCCAGGTTTGGTTCTACTTGTGGCATTACACATGTAAGGCTGTGTCTACACTGGCATGATTTTCCGGAAATGCTTAAAACGAAACAGTTTTCTGTTATAAGTATTTCCGGAAAAAGAGCGTCTACATTGGCAGGATGCTTTTCCGGAAAAGCCCTTTTTCCGAAAAGCGTCCGTGGCCAATGTAGACGCTGCTTTCGGAAAAAGCCCGATCGCCATTTTCGCGATCGGGGCTTTTTTGGAAAAGACTGCTGGGCTGTCTACACTGGCCCTTTTCCGAACAGTTTTCCAGAAAAGGACTTTTGCCCGGCGGGAGCAGCATAGTTTTCTGGAAAAGCAGCTGATTTCTTACAGTAGATCGTCAGTGCTTTTCCGGAAATTCAAGGGGCCAGTGTAGACAGCTCACAGCTTATTCCGGAAAAGTGGCTGCTTTTCCGGAATAAGTGGCCCAGTGTAGACACAGCCGTATTGTTTAAGATGTCTAGAAGAGAAGCACTTGAAAACACGAATTGTACAATTTGCAAGTTCACTATAGCGATTGGTTGCTTTTCCTGGGTTTGTTCTGTATAAAATATTTCTGTTTTAATTTTCTGGCTGCAAAATATTAGGTGCATTAGGAATGGCTAAAATGGATAATAACTGGAACAAGTATAAGCATATGTAGCAGAAACCTAGTCAATACATAAGCACGGGCTTTTCTGATTGGCCATTAGATGTGTTTTATATCAGTTAGGTGCCCTAAGTTTTCAAAGTTGTAAATCTGCTGTCTTGTTTACGCATAAGGCCAAGTAACATCCAACCTCAATTACTCTTGCACTTCAGTTGTTTTTCCATCCACTAGGTATTGAGTCCATATAAAATTGAAAAAGCAATCTTTGTCTAGCTTGGGTAAATAAAAAGATCAGCTTGTCTTTAAGTGATTGATTACTTTTAAATTACAGGGAGCTCCTTTTAAATTGACCAGCTTAAGTGATAAAACAAATAAAGAGCTAATTTTTAGACAATTTAACCCTTTTGGTATATATTCAGATTGCTTAAATGCAACTGTGTAGACAAATTTAATGAATGGTACATGGTATATACTGGGTTGATTATTTAAGTTACAATTTATAAAAAATGTTTAAACAAAAATGATGTATTAAGAACAATTTTAATGATTTCCATCCAGTCTTTTCATTTAAATAAAATAACATGGGTATTTACGCAGACAGAATTGACAGCATATGTCCTAGCTTGCCAATAACCATGTAACAATATGCTTCTAGTTATATTGACTTGTACTTCTATTGCAGACAAGAGACCTTTTAAAATATTAACGCTTTGTTACAAATGAATGGAGAACAAATTAATTTTAATTTATCGTCACAGTGTATACATGTGCAACTACTGTACTGTTTACATGCATTTACAGTAGGATATTTCTTTAAAAATAGGTTTAATGAAGGAACCCCTACCAGTGATTTTAGAACAAGTTTCTGCAGTGACTTTATACAGATGTGTTCTTTTGCAGGGCCACCTTGCAGAGAGTCTGAGGCAAAAGGGTCCCTTTCCTATGGGGCCTCTAAGACAGCACACAAACTGAGGGATATTGTGATTTAGCTCATGGTGTCTCAGTCCCATTCAAACTCACCCCAGCCACCCCTCTATTATGACAGAGGAGTAACTGTGCCAAACCTAAGTGGCATTTAGTGTACACCAGGTTGCAAAACCTAGAACTGGAAGCTTGGCCCAGCCTTGTAGGACAGAAGTTGCTGTTGTGGGGTTAGTATAGGGTGGGCTTGTTCTCCAATACAGTTCTCTCCCTCAGTGGTAATTTTTGGAGGGAATTTAATTCTTTGCCTCTGGCACCCCAAAACACATATGCAGGCCCACTGAAATTGAGCCTGCTGTTAGTCTCACTTCTAAAAAGACATATTAAAATTGCAGTCCATGTGTCAGGAAAGAGTGGAAATTGGTTTCCCATTCCACCCCCAGGAGACAGGGGAAAGACCCTTTGCACCATCCTTCAAAACAGGATAAGACATACTATGGTGGTGAGCAGGCTGTGACATCTCAGAAAGAAATTGTAAACAATGTTTTCCTTTATCCTCTCTCTTTATAACCCTTTTCTCTGCTGCCTTCTTCAATTCATTGTCTTTCTATCTCCATACCATTTATCACCCCTTATCTCATTTATATCACACTTCTTTTTTCTTGTCGTTCCCCCGCCCCAGTTTTTCTTGCTGTTCCTTGTTTTAAGGAGAGAGAGAGAGAGAGAGAGAGTGTGGAGGTATCTGTCCTCGGACCACCACTTGATCCTGCTGTGGTATTCACTTTCTTGTATGGGTGAATGTGAACTGTGAATACACCCAGTAATGGCCAATGAGGCAAGGGGGCATTCTCAGCCGCTGTCAACCTTGTTCTCCCAGTTTCCACCCATCATCTTTTGTGCTCTACACTAAGACACACAGAGATGGTAATGGAGGGAGGCAGCGTTCTTAACTTTCTGAAACTCCGTTTTCTGATTGAAATAGTCCAAATTTATTCTTTGCTTGATGGTGGTTTGGTTTGATTTATTTCTTTTAAGTTTAGGAGTGGGGAAAGGGCTTAGCTGTTTAGTGTGTGAAAAAAGTAAAAATATTCTACTTTTCTGTACAATATACTAATAAGTATAAACCCCTTTGACCTATTTTCAAACAGCTCTACAGCTGGAACAGCTGGGGGATTGGCAAATGATATCTGGCAGTGAACTAGCCTTCGTTTTATAATCATACCAAGAAGAGACTGGTTTTCATTTTACTGAGTTTTAAGCCTCTGAGTGTGCAGAGTATACTTGAATGATGAGCATGTGAAGTGCACAGTGAAAACAGAGTTTACTGTGCATAATTTTGAAGCTATGTTAACTTCATGGTGGAAATCTGGTCAGAGTTATTGTTGTCTATTGGTAGGGACACCTGGGCTGCAGAAAAGGCTCTTTCAGATTTTTTTTTTAAGTACACCAGGAGTAAGACAAGGGCTCTAAAAGAAAAATTCATTTATATTTTACTACTGGAAAACACAATACATTTTCACATAATAAAAGACTGGATCATACTGCATGTCTGCTCTAGTCCCCACCCTGCAAGGTGTTCAGTATAAATGGAAGCCATTGCAGAACAGATTTGGCTTCAAAAGTAAACCCTAAAAGTTTGAAATCTTCAGAGAATTGCCCCCCCACTGGCTACATGGAAGATGTTTAAATTAGGAATGTGAAGGTTTAACTAGTTAACCAGTAAGCCTCACTGGTTAACAACATCCCAGCTAAAGCAGCCTCTGTCCATGGCAGGCCCAGGAGCCCTCAGGCAGGGATTGCTCAGACTGGGACCCTGGAGCAACCCCTGCCTGCAGGGTGCCCTGGCCCTCTGCAGGCAGGGGTTGCTCCAGAATTCTGGCTGGTGCAGACCCTGCCTGTAGTGGGGGGGGTGGCTCACTCCAACCTGGCTGGAGCATCGCCCCCCCCCCGCGCTCACCTCCCTATAATCAGTTTTCTGGTTAAACAATATGTTCAACCAGTTAGCCAATTAAGCAGGATGTCACATCTCTAGTATCTCAGTTATCAGAAATGCAGAGGAAAAGCTGCTGATTCTGGCACTGGGATTGTGGGGACCCACTGCTATGCTAAACTGAGTTTGAAACCTTATTCTTTTACTGAATGTTTTCTGTTTTGCAATTTCCTCCATGGTGTGCTTGAGTTCTTTTGTTGCTGCCATCCATTTTCTCTCAGACCTGCCCCTCGGTGCTTTTGCCAAGCACAACCACTTCTTGAGAACTCGGTCTTTGCAGACAGCTGTCTAGTAGAGGACGTGCCACTGCCCATGACTGCCCCTCCCCCTTGCTGGCAATGTGGAAGAACATTCCCGAGAATGTAGAGGCCAGGAGTGAGAGGCTTAGATCATTGTGTGGACCCTGCAGATGTTTCTCAGGAACCAGAACTGAAGGGTCTGGATTTTACTACTTCAAGGCACAGATTGGAACAACATGGCCCAAAACAGTTTACAGAGAGGATTCATGTCTGAACAAAGGAGAAACATAATGGACTGTAATGGCTGTGGCATGCATGGGACTCCCAAAGGAGATGAGGCCCTAGTTTTGTGGCCCTGAAGCTTGCCAACAATCGGGTATAGCATGAGAATTTAGAAAAAAAAAATGTATGGAGAGGGCAGGCACAGACTGAGTCCAACTCACTGTGTAGCTTGTCTAAAAGATGCAGCTCAGCAGTCTGCCGGTCAGTCAGAAGTACTTTGAGAGGTCACGGGGCCAATTGTATGTTCTGTCATTGTCTGTTTGTCTGTGAAATCTTGTGCCTGTGTGTGGATGACCCCTGTGCGGTTCCAGCTGTGCGAGTGCATAGCAGGAATATATTTGTAACAAGCAACCACTGGATACACAGACATTGTGACTGGGCATTGAATTTAGGAATTTCAGTAGCAAATGCCGTAAGTCTCTATTAGTTGTACTAATGGTCCTATGTTTCACTGCTGTGTCTTTGTCAATGAGGCCTATAAAGAGGACTGTGTCTTTCAGAGACCTGGTAGCAGCTCACCCCAAGAAATGCAGCTGGTGGGTTCCAGGGGGCAAGCCTGCCGACAGGGGAGCAAAAGGAGTAACCACCTCGGGGCCTAGAGATTGAAAGGAGCCCAGGGCTTCTAGCCCTGAGCCCTTTAAATCACCTTGCAGCACACTGCAGAGCCCCAGATGACATGCTTTGAAAGGTGATGAGGGGGGGAAGGTGCAGACCAGATGGTGCTGAAGTCTGGCTGTTCCAGCCCTGCCCTTTCTGCCTGAGGCCCCGCCTCTTCTGGGAGCATAGAACAGTCCCCCCTGCCCCCTTGCCCAAAGGCCCGTCAATTCTGTTGGCTTGCCTGCCTGGGGGTAATATAGGCAGAGTGATCTTTGAGTAAGGTGAGTAAGATCTATTTGTCTAAGCCTCTCAGCAGCTGCACTATACTGAACATTCACTGAAATTTTAAACTTTAGCAATATGGTTAGATTCAATTCATACTAGTTAGAATGGAACACTTTAATCTGATGTCTAATTATAAATACTTCCAAGATGAATTGAATGGCTTGTCTGTTTGATTTCATGCAACCCTATGCTTACTTTCTCCTTGCCCCTGTCTATTTTTATTTATTTATTTTTGGAAGGAGATGTTCCTGCTATACTCATGGTTTTTTTTAGTTCCTAGGATAATGCAGTAGAACAAAATACAAGCGTCCCAAATCAAGCTTCCATTTACTCAAGTTATTATAAAAAGATGTGAAACAGTGTGAGCTTAATATAGTAGTATTTTAATATGATTTTGATGCGTACTCTTATGAAATGAATGGATTATAATTAGAGAAAGGATTTACCTTATTGGAGAAAAGCAGTGATCTATCTAATCTACTATTCTCTATCTGATGGTAGTCTATTCCAGGTGTTTCAGAGGATGGTTCTAGAAACCCTGTAGTAGGGAGTTATGAAATAAATTATCACCAAGGAGCCCCAGCAGCTAGAGATGGGCTTAGCTCTGGAGCATGAAAACGTATATCTCTTGCAAATCCTTTAAAAAAATTCTTAATCCTATTAGATATTATTAATGGCCATATAAAATATAATTTTTGAATCCTGCAATGTTCTTGGCCTGAATGATACCTTGTGGCAATGATTTCCACAGACTAATTGTATTGTGTGGGAAAAATTGTTTCCATTCATCAGATCTAAAATTGTCTATTTTCTATTTTATTGAATATTCCCATTTTAACTACAGTACCTTATATTAACATACTGCAAATAGTGTTTTCCCCTTCTTCCCTTCATATTCAAATAATACTGGCCAAGATAAAGACAATTCCAGAAGTAAAGTTTTATGTGTAAGGAATAAACAGATACTATTTAAGCTTCCTCATGTATCTGCAAATGACTTGCACCATGACTTACAGGGATCTTTTAAAGGGGTACAAGGTTATAGAAACTAAACCTTTTCAATTGGGTAAATCGGCTAGATCAATTCAGAAGCTGCCTTGTCTGAGGAACTTGTTTTTCATTTTTTGAGAAAGAGAGGTTTCTATTCATCCTTCCTTGGTCACATTGGAGGTAGAAATGACCCTGAACAGAAGATATTCTGGCTCTTAGTCTTGAGTTTGTCTATATGGAAATATGACATTGATTATATTTCCTCTTGGGATCAGATTAGGAGTGTTGCACTTCCTCACTTTCTGCTATGAGTAATGAAGGGTTAAGATTTGTGCTTACCCACATTTTTAATATTATTTTGCATCCATGCCATACCACCAGCTCTCTTAAACAGAAGGTACTTCTTAAAAAGATCCAGTTAAGCTGCCGTTAACTACTTAGTTTCTATTTTGGTGCAGGTAAATGTCATAAATATGCCTCATAGCTGTGATTTTTTAAAAGTATATATTTTATTATATAAAACTAGAAGATTTTACCCAGCATTTCTTGGGTCCTTAACTCAATTAATTTTGGGGGGGAAATAAAATGAAAATGTACAGTCTTTATTTAAATCATTGCTACGGGGGGTGAGGATCGGGATTCAGTATGCGGGCTTCTCTGGGGAGAGAAGACTACCTCAGCCCTCTCTCACTGCAGCAGCTTGGGACGTGGTGAGAAACACCCCTCTAAGACTGCTGCAGCTCCAGTCACAGCTGGGGAAGGGGTGGAGCTCCAGGTTCATATATCCCCTGTGCTCTTCAGCCAGAGTGAGGAATGCAGCAAACTGTGCACTTTCCCCTTGCTAAAGGGGAACAGCTAGGAATGTCCCCATATGAATGGGAGGGGGAGCTTCAGTCCCTCCCCCTCTTTCCCTAAAGGGCACTTGGGGGGTGGGGGGATCAGGGCTGAGGCAATCCCACATGTGGGGTGAACTCCCAGCCAGCCCTTTAAAATTCCTGGTGATTCGTTTTTTTCTGTGTGGTTTTATGAAAAGCAATTCCATTCCAGGCACATCCTATTTTCCTGGCACAATCAAACCCTTACCTTGCTTTAAGTTATGATATGAAGAAATTGTATACAGAATTTGGTCACTCTAGTGCTTACCATTAGGAGGGGTTCTTGAACAGGTGGACAGACAGACAGACAAACTGTCTCAAATATGTAATAGATAATGCACAACTATATCATGACATTGTGTGTTGCATATTGTCAGTATTGTACGGACATGTTCATTTCTTTAGGTTTCTCTTTCACTACATTATATACATGTTTAAAAAAAAAACCCTTCACTCTTTGTATGAATTTATTTGCCACTTCAGATTTCACAGAAGTCATTATAATTTCACGTTATCTCCTGAGCCTAAGCAGACAGACCAGGCAAGGCTGACTGGAGGCACTTTTGCAAGACAAGTTGGCACTTGCAAAACACAGATGCCCAAGCCTGAAATGAAACTTTCCACTCTGAGCACAAGTGTGTCATTTTTCCTTTCTCCATTTTTTTTCTCTTGGCCTCTTAAATGTATTGTAAAGTATCCATTGTTGGCTTTGCTGTTGGCCGTGGAGCAGCTGTGGAAACCTAATGCAGCTGTTCTTTTGGAAGCCTATTTTCCTGTAACTAAGGGTGAATGTGGAGAATTTGTACTTTATTGTGTTAATATTTTGAAAACAGAAAGAAGATGAAAGTTATATGCATGTGCAACCGGCCTGATTTTCTTTTCCCCTCCATGCCATCAAGGTTCAAAATGTAAAATGCGCACTACATTCCTGGCAAAATCCCAGGTCAGCCCAAAATTTGTATTTTTCCATCCTGTGTAGATCTTTATGACTCAGGTAAAAAATATTATCTGGTCAAATATCTAAACAAGCAAAAAAAAAAAAATCTCCATTTGTTTCTTCTACCTGGAACCCCATGCTAACACCACCACTCTCCTGAAATTGTTCCTATCGATATGCTTGGAAGACAAATCATATTCATTTAAATAATGGTGCTAGGAGACTCTATCCAAAGAAAATAAAAAGTCTGTAATAGCAACATTGCCAGGATAGCAGCACGTGGCTAACCATTAGTGGTACTGAAACCAATGTGAAATTATCTGGGTAGGTAGGAGAAGACGAACCAACAAAAGCAACAACAAACATTTTTGATGGTCATGCTTACCTATCATGTTGGGGAAATATTTTATATTGATCAATGGTATATGAATTGATTCACCACTGTTAACTTCTAAGAATAAGCTAGTGAGTGGATTTTTAATCTTTTCTCAAGAAACATTCATGTTTTAAACTATGTCAAGATATGAGAGTGGTGCAAAATGCACTGATTTATTTAGGGAACTTTGATGTAGCTTGCTTGTATTGGAGCATTAGTTGCTTCTTAATGGTGGTGTTTCCATTTAGGCTTGCTGAAAAACAGGAACTGATCTAGGCCCTACTAGAGGCAAAAGGTACCTCTTCTGTTCTTACCAAGAATTTGAGGTTGCTTCTGTTTAGGAACAATTATTTGATTCTTATCCTGTACTGTCTGTGCTGATGACCCCTGTTGCCTCCTTATGTTCCCTTTAAAGGAGAAAACAGGAGTTCTCAAGAATGGTTTTGAACTGGAAACAACTTTATAGACTTGCTTTTTTGTTATGTAAATTAACTACTATAATTACTTGTCAATTATGTTTATGAGGTGCCTTTTCCTTATATGAACCACTTTAATTATCTATGTTCTAGTACTTGCAAAAGATTTACAATGAATGATCTCTATTGATATTGCTCCTTAATAGTTTTCATTGTATATGCAGTAGCACTCTGGCAGAGAAAATACAGGAAATGGAGATCATGCTGTAGACTAGTCTTACGTAACATATATGTGCCTTTCTTGTGTTTGCAATTAGATATGGTGGGTCAAAGACAGTGTGATCATGTATTAGAGATCGTATAGTTTTTTCTCTTTAGTATAATATTCTGTTCTCTCAGTTTCTCAGATTGTATTCATCTGTTACACATAACTGACTGACAAGGAGAAAAAAAACAATGATTAACAGCATATAAGTGTAATTTTGACTCAAAAGAAGCGACAAAATTATTCAATGTTTTGTACATTTCAGTTAGTTTGAGTGACCTTTTTAGTTTCAAGCAACATAAACCCACTTCTCCATCCAAACTGCTCATTAAAATATTTTGTGGATTGCTCAGAAAAATGTTTCCAGTTCACAAATCAAGCAGACATTCAGGTTCTGAATCAAATTACTGATCAAAAGAATGAATAATTTTTCTTCACTTTATTTTTTTCTTCCTCTTTAACTTTTTTGCAAGTCCTCATTGTCAGCTTTTCTGCTGGGTGTAGACCAAAATAAATTACTACATTTTGTTTTCAAAACTACTTTAGGAAAAACATGATTATAGATATCAACTCTTTTATTTTGGTTTCTGTTTTCTCTGCATCCAATAAGATTTGGTGTTGAATAATATTACTGTTCTCTTTAGTACAAAGGATACTTTGGGTACTGACATTTTATTTTATATTTTATCCAAACTTGACAGACTTTTATGAAAAGTTGTTTGGAAAATTAATGTTAAACTGTTATAACAATGAGCAGTCCTGTGGCACCTTAGAAATTAACAAATATATAACAGGCAAGTTTTATTGTTCTATGAAATCCTAGCCCAAAGTGCCTAAAATTATCAGTTGAATGTGCATCAAAAATTAATAAAACTAACAATTGTTTAGTTTTTAGTCTTTGTTCTGAAGAGGGGCACAAGAGTGATCTGGTGTAAACAATGAATTATTTCTTATTTCCAAACATCATGATCAGGGTTGAGGTTGAGGGCATTAGGGGTCAAAGGTAGTGATGAGTGTCAAACTTGGAACATGAATAAATAAAGGACTTCATGTTTTGTGTCTCTTGAGTTCATTAACCTTTATAGGCACGATATTCCTGAGAAATCTGAAGATCCTAATCACTACATCTTTTAAATTACTCTTTAACTGAACTCTTGCATTAACCTCAAAACACAAATCATATAAAATTAACAGACACTTGGAAAAGCTTGTGCTGTTCTAACCCCTTTTTATTGCTTTTGTTTTCTAGGTCTTCAGGGATTTTACATTGTGTAGCTGGCAAAACAAGCCACCATTTAAATATTACTCTTACTACCCAAATGGTAAGTAGTTGTACTATATAGGTATTGCTTAATTAGTATGAAGTTGATGACTTGGATGGACGTAAGGAAAATTTAATATTTTACCTGGCCTTTTGAAAATATTTTATTGGCATCTTTATGCAGTTAGCCTTGTGTGTATGCTCAAAGATGATAAGGCCATTGTGGAGAAACTAAATGCATTCTATGCATCAGTTTTCATGGCTCAGAATGTGAAGGAGATCAAAAACCTAATCCAATTCTTCTTGTGTGACAAATCTGAGGAACTGTCCCAGACTAAGGTATCAGTAGAAGAGGTTTTGGAACAAATTGATAAACTAAACTGTAATAAGTTGCCAGGACCAAATGGCATTCACCTAAGAGTTCTAAAAGAACACAAATATGAAATTGCGGCATTATTAACTATGGTTTGTAATTTATCCTTTAAATCAGCTTCTGGATTAAATGACTGGAAGATGGCTAATGTGACTCTAGTTTTTAAAAAAGGGTGCCAGAGGTGATCTTGGCAATTAGAGGCTGGTAAGTCTAAGTTCAGTACCAGGCAAACTGGTTGAAATTATAGTAAAGAACAGAATTGACAGACATATGGATTAACATAATTTGTTGGGGAAGAGTCAACATGGTTTTTATAAAGGGAAATCGTACCTCATCAGTCTCCCAGAATTCTTTGAAGGGGGCGGGGTGTGTGTGTGTGTGTGTGTGTGTGTGTGTGTGTGTGTGTCAATAAGCATGTGGACAAGGGGGATCCAGTGGATGTAATTTACTTAGATTTCCAGAAAGCCTTTGACAAGGTTCCTCACCTAAGTAAAGTAAGGTATCATGGGATAAGAAGAAAGGGCCTCTCCTGGATTAGTAACTGTTTGAAAAATAGGAAACAAAGGGTAGGAATATTGGTCAGTTTTCTGAATGGAGAGAGGTAACTAGTGGTAGAGGTGTCCCATTTTGGGACCAATCCTATTCAACATATTCATAAATTATCTGGAGAAAGGAGTAATCAGTGAGGTGGGAAAATTTGCAGATGATACAAGATTGCTTTGAGACTGACGACTAGAATTCACTTAAGAGATATTAATGAGAAGTGGTCCCATTGAATTGACACTGTTTGTTTGTTTAGAGTACAATAACATTGGGTTTTGTAATCTCTTGACATATTGAAGGTTTGCCTCAGGTGGTCATTAAGTCCAGCTCCATGCACCAAGGCAAAACCAAGTAAATCTAGACAATTCCCTTCAGGTCTTTTTTTTAACCTGTTCTTGAAAATCTCCAGTGACGAGAATTCCGCAGCCTACCTTGGAAGCCTATTCTAGTGCTTAACTACTCCTTGTAGTTAGAAGTATAGCATTCCCCATGGCAGGTAAGACTGTAAACCATCTTTAGTTTACAGTCCAGTGTACTCAGTCATATAGTACCTTTGCTCCTGTTTAAATTTGTTTTCTTAATTGTTAGTGTGCTCTTTTTTTCTTTTGATCTGTGCATATGTACAGGTAGGTATTTATGTGCACATGGCACTTTCTGCTTCATGTGCTATCCATGCTTCATATGATTGAGTTTGCAAGACTTGGGTCTTATGGACTTGGATCAAGTGGATCTTGAGGAGAATAAATCTTCTCTTCCGTTGTAAGAATAGAGACAAAATAGCACTAATTTTCACAAGAATATCTTGATAAAATATCACAGGTTTTCAGCATATAAATAGATATAGACAGTAAAATACTACTGTTGTGTATGTATATAAATCTTAATATTTATAATATAAAGTAGAAATAAATAATATAAAAAACAATATACAAAAATTGCAGTAAATAATACAATTTACTAGAAAAATTCTTGGGAAATTTTTCTTCTTTGTTAGGGCATCTAAATTGTGGAATTTCTTATCTAAATACACAATAAAACACATAGGCCATGTCTACGTGGAAGATCAATGCTGTTCTGTTGACCTTCAAGGGTTCATTTCTTACCTCAGAAGATAGTAAGAGAGGAAGTAAGAGTTGCGTATCTTACTTTGAATTTCTGATGTAGTGTAGACCAGGCCTTAGAGGATATAAGAGGGCAATGAAGCTTGTAAGAGGATGTAGGATGTGGATAACCCACAAGCTTAAAGCTCAACTATATTAATTATATAGGTATAAATTACAACCAAGTAATAAGCAAACCATCAGATAATTGTATTTTTTTCTCAATAAATAGATTTGATTTGTTTTTGTAGGAAGTTATGTTGAAATACCAAATATTGGTACTAAAATTAGTAGCAGAAATAATTGATTGAAACCAATAAAATATTATAAATAATAAGATTTATAGATCTATGCAATTTACCATTGTTATCCATTACTATATTAGCTCAAGTGAAGTTGATTCTAAAGAGTCCAGTTCTACTGATGACCCATGTGGGTGTCAACATCCCTCACAAAAAAATTTCTGGGATTTTTTTTCTGTTGGGGTTGTTTGTCTTAAAAAAAACCCCTAAGAAACTACACACAAAAAACTATATTAATGGAATATTACTACTATAGCAAAGTCAAAAGTTAGGAAATGCTAGTATTAAGGTTGCCTGTACAATTAATTAACCACATATCATTTTTCCTGTTGAAATGGTAAAATCTGAAAATATTCTCTTCAAAGCACAAGAGGCAGAATTCAGGTAAATGAAGGACAGGGGGATTGTTTATTTCTGATGCTAAACACGCTCATCCTCTCTAGCTCTCTATCTTGGCAGAAAGAGGAAAACAGCTTGTGTTCCCCAGAGTTACCACAAAAGATTTGTCCGTATCTTGGCACAAAGCATGGAGTGGTTTGCCAGTTATACTACTCTCTCAGAAAAGAGCCAGGAAAATGTATGTAACTAGACCACAGAGATACAATATTTGCCTGTGGCATTGTTTGAATCCCCACAACAGCTACTGTTTCCTGATAATAGTCCCTAAATATATTTATTTGATCCAAGAAACCATATTTTTAACAGAGATTTTTCTGAAGTTATGATACTCTTACTTAGCTCATTTTATAGTAGGGGTTAAAACTGCAGAGAGAGAGATCTAGCCATACCACAATCCCCATGACACGCAACACCAAGGAAACCTATAATTCAAAAACATTCAAACTACAAAACCAAAAAATCCCAACCAAACAAGCAAAAACCAGCCCAACAACAAAATCCCCCATAACATGAACAATCTTTCAAGTCTTGAAAACTTACTTCCCATTAACGTTGTGGGTTTGTAAATGATAATTTTCAGATTATGCTATTATGGACAAAGAATCAGATTTTTTTTTCTGAGAAGCGGTAACTAGTGGTTGCAGCACTTTTAAATGTTAAGCGATATAGAATTTTATCAGTTGTAAGAAATATGGTACTGGATGCTGGTTAATCAAAATTAGTTAATGTTCTCTGGGGCAAACTCTGTCTTCCTCTGTTCTGCAGGTTCCCTGAGGGATACAATTTGAACAACGCAAATGTCATATCTTATTTTGATTGTCTTTTGAAATAGCTTATTTTGAAATTTGGTGCATCTACACAGTGCCAAATGTTGAAATAACGTGCTATTTCGACACATCCCTTAACTCTCTCAGAATGAAGGTTACAGGGATGCTGAAATAGCGTGCCTGTTATTTTGAAAAATATTTTGAAATAACGGGTGCATTTAAAAGACACGGGGTAGCTATTTCGGGATACTTCCATTATCCCTAAACAGCCCTGCTGTCTAGACATACCCTCACATACAGACCAATGTGGAGGAAGTCACCGAATTACCAAAGGCTCTGCACAGGGTACATTCTGCTTTGCTTAAGTTTAGAATGCTGCTGCATGGCTCAACTGATTTACAAAGTGCGGATCTTTCAGAAAAGTGTTCAGAAAAGTCAAGGTTGTTCTGTATAGTCTTTTTCTTTAACATTCAGATAATGTAGTTCTGGTAACTATTCATCCATGCCCCCATGGTCAGGGTGTGGGTGCTGAATGAGATGGTGCAGAGTGGGAATTACTAAGTAGATCCACACTTGTGGGCCCTTCAATAGAGGTGTGTCCAAGTCTGCAGGTCTGCCCTTTGTGAAGAGAAGAAATGAAAATTGTTTGATAAATTAGTCTTTATAAATGATTCATTCACTTCTACTACCATGTATATTTGTAGTACTAAAAGGAATGGGGCCATTTTAGCATATTGGTAATTAAAAAAAAAAAGAACAAAACCCCTAAACCAATAATCTTGAAATATTGTAAAATGGCTGCAATTAATACACACTATAAAATGGTTCCTGAGAGTAAAATACTTACCTTTATTTTGAGTACTCTAGGGAGTTTTGTATTTACATATGAAGTCTCTGGCTGCCCAGTTTTGTATTTGTAACCTGTTACTAGGTGAACTGGTGCTTTCTGGGGGATGGAGCTCAGCTGCTCATGGTGCCAGGCTCAGCTCATCTTTCCACATGAATGGAATAAATCCCAGGGTCAAATGGTAGAAGGCTGTGATCCAGAGCCAGGACTATTGGCATATAAAAGAACAGTCCAATTTCAGGGAGGAGGCCAGAGGCAAGAAGGGAATAAAATGTTTATTTATTTTTCATGAAAACAGACTGGGAGTGCAACTTTGCAAGAGGCAGGATAGGACAGACAAAAGCCAGTTTGGGGTAGGAAAACCCCAGCAAATGGAAGTTGAGGACCTGGTGAATGAGGCCTACATGGAGTAAACAGGCTTCTTCAGGGGACTTCAGGCAGAGGAAAAAGACATGGTTTACATGTGGAACTTTAGGGAAACTGTTTATTTTGGAGAGAGAAAACTGGAGCCCTGAAGAAAAGAGAATAAAATCCTCTATCTCCTGGGAGTTCTCTGGTGTGTACTGACTAGTGTGTCAGGCTACTGGCTTCCAAATCACTTAGTCAGTTGATAAATATGTGAACTCCACAAGGCAGAATTTCTCTTCTGATATCTTTGCATAGCTCCTAGCACAATTCCAGGAAGCAGGAAGTGTTCTAGATGACTCAGCAAGAGTGTGAAACGAATTGTGCAAAAAACAAAACAAAAAGCACCGTAGTCTGTATTAGAATAAAATAGTGTATTTGTAGAGCTAATGCTATTTAAAATAAACATTTTCCCTATACACAAGTCTTTTTAGGTCCTTCACTAGCCAAATAAAAGTAGGGACATCTGATCGGACGCAACAAGTAGTAATGAAAGGTGCAGTTTAGTGTAATTTAGAGGATTGTAAAGTATTTTAAAGGAAAACATATATGAAGTTCAGCTATTTACCTGGAAATTGGTGTCAAGTATAATCCATCAGTGTTTGGTACATACTTTAAGGTACTTCAGCAGAATCTGACTTTGAAGGTTGTGGAACAGCTATCTCATTTATGCCCACTGTATGTGACTTAGGGATGTAAAATTACTGTATAACCATTGTGGGTATTCAAATGTTTATTACACACTTATAATGCTTGAATTCAGGGGGAATAAGCAGGAAAGCAACACAATGTCTTTCCTGATGATAACATCCAGGATATAGTCCAAAGTGACACAGGTGTTTTGCCAGGCTTGGATGTACATATCAAAAGGGCGTTAAACAGTTAAAAACGTTTTGCAGGAGAAGCAGAAATGGAATGTGTGTGTGTGAGGAGGCTCAATTGTTAGCAGTTGTCCAGTGAAACAAGCTGATATAGGGTGAGGCTCTGCAGGCAAAATCAAAATAAATTGTGACTTCAGCTTTTGGGGCAGGGGTGGGCAATAATTTTTGATGAGGGGCCACTCCAAGATTTTGGAAATTTGTCAAGGGCTTCACTCTTCCATATATTAATGGAGGAGGTGTGGGATCTAGGATGGAAGTTGGGTGCAGAAGGGAGCTTGGGGTAGGGGATTAGGGTGCAGGAGTAGTGTGGGGTCTGGGAAGGAGATGTGAAGGGCAAAGGAGGCGGTTGTGACATGGGGCACTCAAATGGGATGCAGTGGTTTGGGTTGTGACCTAGGGCAGGAAGAGGTTGTGACCTGGGGCAGAGGAGGCAGAGGGTATGGGTTATGTGCCATGGGGTGGGTGGGGAGGGAGGAGGAGGGCAGGGCAGAGTGTTGGGGGAGGAAGGGGCTGGGGTGCCAGAGGCAGGCTCTGGCTGGGAGACTTACTTAGGTGACTCCTGGCCAACAGCCCAGCACATTTCTGAGGCAGCCTCACTATCTATCCTGCCCCTGCAGAGGCTATGTGAGAGTGTGAATAACTACAAGCTGGAGGGGAGGGGGAGTGTAGTGCTTAGTGTACTGCCTGTTTTTCCAAACAGTCAGCTCCCATTGGCCAGAAACCATCCAATGGGATTGGATGCGGGGGCAGCTCATGAAGCCCCCACTTCTGTCTGGGCTCACAGTTGTGAAAGAGAAATGGCCCAGCAGTCGCTTTTCTGAGCAGTATGTGAGTGGGTCAGAGCAAGCAGGGAGCCTGTCTGGGGCTCCTCACTGTGTCCGCAGGCCAGATCCAGTGGCTTGGCAGGCCAGATCTGGCCCATGGGCCATATTTTGCCCAGCCCTGTTTTAGGGGCTGGCAAGCCTTAGGGAAAGAGCATGTGGATTTATTTATTGTTCCAAAATCTGTTTTCTCTTAAATGTTTTTTGTTTTAACGACACTCTGCTTTGAGAAGGCTATGTGGGCAGTGTCACTACTGTCATTGCTCCCAGAGGGGAAAAAACCCTGAAGCATCTTCCAAGCTTAAGTTAAAGACCACAAAAGATCAGAGGTGGTGTTACCCCAGGAATTGTGACACTAACAATATCCCTGAGTTATAAATGTCCTCACATGACACCCATTGAATACGTACAGAAACACAATATTCAATGATCCTGCCTGCATTTGTTTATGGGGATACAGAGCAGTGAGGATTTCTGTCATTGCATTTCCAATTTTCTTAGTTTGTTAGTTTCCTTTCCTTTGCTTGGTGTTGATACTTTGTTTTCCATCTTCAGTAGTCTCTAGTGGGCCTTCTGATTTTTTGGCCTTCTGCTGCCACTTATCTGTCCCCTGCTTTTGCTTCTCTGCATTCATCTCCTTTTCCCGGGCGCTCTCCTCTGCTTCCTGCTCTTTGGCTCTCCAAGCCATTTCTAGCTTTTGGATCTCTCTGTTAGCTAACAGTAACTGCAGGGCTGTCTTGCTGCGAATTATGCCAGACTGGTTTCCTAAACCTGTATCGCCCTGGGCCACAGTCACTTTCATTGGATTAATCACATCTTTCTGATTCTTATCATATTCAATGAGTAGAGATTTAATTCCTTCTATTGTTTTCCCTGTAGTATCTAAACCATGGTCTGTACTGAGTTTTTTCTCATTGTGATTTGGTTTGCTCAGCATATGCCTCTGATTTCTTCATCTTATCCTTTCCTGTTTCCCCCTATTTGAAATAAACAAATGAGAAATAGCAAACTGTAATCTTTTTCTTTACCAGTTTCTGATTTTCTCACCTTTGAATGTCTCTGAATTTGTGTTAGCTGGTAGATAAGTGCTGGGAGTGTGATCCTGGGCTAACCAGACTAAACCACAGGGATGCTTCCTGGAGGTACCCAGGCTTGTGAGAGTTCTGACCCTGCATTTCCAACTTTTTAAGCATTTCTTTTCTCAGTCTTCATGTGTTTGGTCTTCCAGCTCCAGTAGTGTCTGGTGAGCCTCCTGCTGTATCTCCAGGGGAGGGGAGCCAGGAGTCACTTCCCTTTGAGATATCTCTGAGTGCAAGCAAAAGCCAAATGGAGTTTTTTTCAGAACACAATGCAGACACCGCCTTAGCCATCCTCAGGAAGGCCCCAGAGAATGAGGCCAAGGAGCAGCTCTTTGTAAAAGAGGAAAGGATTTACAGGGAAGCCCCAGCAGAAAAAAATAGAAATCTTGGCGAAATCCTATAAACGGTTAACTGTGCCCCAAAGCATTGTGTGGAATTAATGCTATTAGCCCACAATTGTCCTTTTGCTGGTCACGTGGGAATGGACAGGATATATGAAAGGTAAAAGAAGAATTTCTATTGGCCCAGTATACAAAATGAGGTACAGGAATACTGCAAGCCTTGCGACTTATATCACAAGTGGAAACAATCCTGTCCGTCTCTGCAAAACTCCTTTGCATCCTTTATCAGAGATCAAAGAAGCATTTTCAGGGTTGCCATGGATGTCATAAGGTGCTTGGCCAAACCAAACCAGAAAGGAAAAAAGATGTATAGCATTGGGTTTTGCTGCCAGGTATCCAGGAGTAATTGCTTAGTCAAAAGTAGAAGCTGAAACAATTGGTAAGATACTGGTCTGAGTATTCAGCAGGGTGGGTTTTACAAAAGAGTGCGTACCAGATTAGAAGTCAAATTTCAAATCCCAGCTATGTGGTGAATTGTGGAGGAAGAATTGTGGTGAATTGTGGAGGAAGAACTGAAATCTGACCCATACCATCCAGAGAAAAACAGTTTAGTTGAGATTCAACAGGACCCTAAAATCTATGCTGAAAATGATCTAAACAAGATGGCATGTGACTGAGATGTAATGTTATCCTATTGGTTGTTTGCTTACCAGGAGGTGCCCCAAGAGTCTGTGAGGTTTGCTGTATTTAACCTATATGAGAGAAAGGTCAGAGGTCCCCTGCATATCACTGGAGACTCCAGAGAGAAGGACACTGAAGCAGAGGGGAAACTGGTGGCTGAATCTGTGCAAAAAAATTAGGGAGGATTTCAAGAAGGGATGGGCAACCTCGAATAGTGAGCGGGCTGCATGAGTGGCCCTCCTTCACCTCAGTGGGCTGCAGCAGCCTGCGGCCCACTGGGGTTCCCCTTGCAGCCATGCAGCCCCATGTCTGTCCCCTCCCCCATGCACCTCTTGTTTACTGGTGCACCGGAGCCCTGAACTTACCTGTTTCTCCCCCTACCTCCCAGCACTTTTGGAGCAAGTGAATTGTCTGATTCATGCTCCATCACTGCTCCTCCACCTGTCTCCTGTTCCAACTCTGGGAGGGTGAGGAGCAACAGCAAAGTGCAAATCAGGCGATTCACGGCTCCTCCTACTGTAGGAAGTGCAGGACTCCAGTGTCCCAGTGCTTGAGAGACGCACAGGGTGAGGTGTCACAAGGGGGTCAGTAGGCCCCAGGTGGAGCCCCAGTGGGCAGCCTGCAGCCCCTGGGCCACAGATTGTCCACAAAAAAATGAGGAAGAACAGCTCTTGTGCAAGAGGGGGATTTTGTGCAAAAAGGCGCTGTCTACACTGCTCTTTTTTGAGCAAAAGCCTCTTGCACAAAAACAGCTGCTCATTAAATATGCAAATGAAGCATGGCGATATTCCACGCCAAGCTTCATTTGCATAAGCTTTTCCACAAGAAGGCTACAGTGTAGACATAGCCTAAGAGTCCCTATTCTTCTCCATTTGTTATGATCCCCAAAAGAATGGGATCACAGGTCGGACCTTCCCGGTTCCAGCACCCTCAGGATCTGATTGATCCCAGATGAGGGATTTTGCTGGATGCAGGGAGGTCATTTCTGACCGCCCTGCTGCTGGCTGCTCCTCTTGCTTTCCTGGCTTCCTGACTCTGCCTGCAACCCAGCTCCATTCCGGGTAGCCCAGTTGAGCCACGCACCAGCTATTGGTCCTCCTCCCACCCCATTATGGCCCAGCTAAGCTGCGCACCAGTTCCCAGCCTCCCCACAGCCCATCTGAGCCGAGTGTCACTTTCCCCTCATTAATTGGCCATCCCCCAGTGCGCCGGGACACACTAATCCTGAAACAGATTTTCAAGAAGTGATCTGGAGGAAGAGAGGTTATAATGGCTTCTTTTGACACACATCAATGTATAGGGGTTACCTAGTAGATATCTGCATAGAGTTGTTTAGATCCCATATGTGAACAGTGTACTGTGCTTAAGAGTACCTTGACAGGGGGGTCAGGAGTTATATTCTAGTTTTACTACAGTCTTGGTCATCTGGATCATAGGCTTGCTTTATTTCTACATTATATTTCACTCTCCAATCAACCTACTGTCTTCAGAATTTGAATGTTGTAATGTTGAATTACGGCTTGCTGGTATTGTAATTACTGCCTGTCTCCTTCTAGTATTCCATCTACACTTCGTCTTCTCTTTGGAGGTCTCCTGTATCATGGATGGTTTTGTGTTGGAGTAACAGTGGTGGCAAATAAACAGACACCTTCTCTCCCCACTTCTCTTCATTACACAAGGGTGTTTTACCAAGAGCTGCTTTTGGCTTCTACTGTCATGGCTAATCATAAGGAGTGACCTTAGACAATCAGGAATCCAGAACCACTACCATGTGAATAGGCAACAAACTATGCAGTTTAAAATGCAAGCATAAAAATAAAAAAAATAGTGTTTCCCCCCTCTCATACACACACACGTCAAAAAATCTCTACATTTTTTCCATTTTACAACATATTTTTAGAAATCAAGGATTTTTTCAGGAAAAAAATTCTTATGAATATTCAACTCTGTTCTATTTTAAAGACTATCCTGCTGATGATAAGCACCAGACTTCCCTAAAAAACATTCTTTTTTATCATTTTCCTTCTTTGTCTTGGTGTTAGTCCCAGCCCTTAGGCCTAAATAGAATCCAGAGCACATCATAAAAGATTTATTTTCACCCTTCCAGAATGTAGGTGTATGCTAAGAAACCAATTCCCAGGGTATATAAGCTCCAAACCTACAATGTCTTTAACTATTGCTACATAAAGAGTGCAGTTAAGACATAGGTAGGTCTCCATGCAGTTTTTCTGTAAGGCTACGTCTAGACTGGCGCGCTTTTGCGCCAGAGCTATGCAAATGAGGCTCAGCGTTGGAATATCGCCGAGCCTCATTTGCATAGCATGAACCGCCATTTTC
Source organism: Rafetus swinhoei (assembly GCA_019425775.1). NCBI lineage: Eukaryota > Metazoa > Chordata > Testudines > Trionychidae > Rafetus > Rafetus swinhoei. Next base: position 177,403,608 of record CM033437.1, on the reverse strand, counting down.
GCGGAAGAAGCTCTTGCACAAGGCGGGGCTGTCTACACTGCCCTTCTTGTGCAAGAAAACTTTCCGCAAAGCCATTATGCTGATTATTTTCAGGCATAACGGCTTTGCGCAAAGTTTTCTTCTTGCAAGAAGGGGCAGTGTAGACAGCCCGTCTTGCGCAAACTTCTTCCGTGAAAATGGCGTTCATTAACTATGCAAATGAGGCTCGGCGATATTCCAACGCTGAGCCTCATTTGCATAGCTCTGGCGCAAAAGCGCGCCAGTCTAGACGTAGCCTAAGTGTCAGAAATTTAAAATCTTTATTCCAAATTAATTTTTCTGATGTTTAACCTGGGCATTGTCAGCCCTTAATCTGATGCCAAAGTAAAGTAATTCTTATTTACTCATTATCCCCTCCAATGCTCATAAGCGAGTATGATTTCACTGTACTTATTGGGGAGGCTCAATTGAGATAATCTTGGATTAATCCCATTACACTCTTTAGTCAGGCTGGTTTATTGCCTCCTTTGTTGTCAGATGTATATAAACTATTTGAAAGGCATTACCCTGGCTGGGTATTGCTATTACCGTTCTTTGTGGCATTTCCCTCCCATGTGAGAGAGGGAGTCAAAAGGTGAAATCTTGATTCTTTTTGGCGCTTTAAAAATCTGCTATTTTTTAGTACCAGTCCTGCAAAGGCACTTAGGCACAAGTGCACCTTCTGCAGTGTCACTTGCCCACATAATATGAGAGGGGTTAACCCTCAGGGCTAAAATTAGGCTCAACCTTAAGTGTTTGCAAGATTGGTGCCTCATAGATTTTACTTTGAGACTTTTAACTATTGATGAATTTTAAAAAATATCTAAACGGTAAGTTCAGTAGTAAAGATGAACATAAAATGTGGATACATATAGAACATTAAAATGGGGGGAAATTCTTTTATAGGTCAAAATTATTAACACAATTTTGGGATAATAAATAATATTTCTTGTAGGTATAAAGCAAAAGAACAGATTCAAACTCCAGGTACCATAATTTCACATTCAATTATAATAATATTTTTGATGTGTTGGTAAAAAAATGAGTACTGTATTTCTTCTAAAGTGAAAGTGGACTTGAACCATTTAGACTGTGTCAATTCAAGTGTATGATCAAAAGTATGGCAATATTTGTAAAGCAAATAAATTGTGATATTACTCCCCTTTCTGCATAATGGCTTTTCCAGGCTTTGTCTAATAAGCAGGTAATACATGGTTAAATATATTTGTTTTAACGTTTATTTCCTTCAAGAAATATGGCAGGTATTTTCTACAGCTGGTGGGTACAAACTCTGTGATTCATGGGGGCACTTAGATTAATTTAACACCAACTGCTCTTTGTGCTTACATTGTCTCAAATGTTTTACAGTATAGAACCTAAAGTTCTTTGTTGTTTTAAAGGAAATAATTGACATGAATTCATGCCATAAATACTGGTGTTACTGGAGAAAAAGTTAATTGTGCTTGTAAAAGTTGACCCAACTTTTAAAAAAAGATCACTGTAAGCACAGTGGTTTCTTTTGTTGAGGTTGAAAGCAAAAACTGAATTTGTGCTTTTGGAATATTTACCAAACAGGAAAATTCAGCTGCTAGAATCCATATTGAGGACTGTATCATGCCACAATGTAAACACAATTCTTTTGTTGCATATTTGAACTGTGGGAATGATATGGCCCCTAATATGTGTGAATGTGCTAGTAGATTATCTACGTTGCGTTTCTACTTAGCTAAATTTTTCATATTATGCTTTAATTTTACTGTAAAAATCTCAGCATTGAATGTTACTGTTTCTGTCTGTATTCCTAAAATAAATACATAACATGTTGTAAGGAGTCTTTGTCACTCATATAGGAGTGCAGTTAAGGAATTATTCTGATTTACTATGTTAGAGCCTTTATTGATGAACTAGTATAAGATAGATATCAGTGAGAGGATGTGTATTTTATTCATTGACCCAGACCTGAAATGGCCCTGCATTTAAAAATTCATATTGCTGTCTCTGGTAGCTCTGCCTGCAGAAAACTTGCCTGACTGTGTACAAGGATTAAGAGTTTTGGAAGTTTTGCAAGTTGTGTACATTATCTATGTTAACTGTACCACAACCTACCTACTTTGATTTTGTTACCCAGATTTCTTTTCCTCTTATTTCTAAGATCTGTGATGCTGGGCAATTGTTCTGCAGTAGTAAACTCTAACTCATGCAAATAGCACTCACTTAAGGAATTTCCACTCAAGCTAATGAAATTGCTCACAGAGCTAAGGATGGCAGGATAAGTCCTCGTGTTTATAAAATATGAAAAAGTGGCATAAAATAAATAAGCTTTTCATGTTCACTTGTGTGTGCAGACTTTATCCTGGTGAATTTCAGTTAAACATAATGGGCAAAAATTGTAATGTTTTTAAAGGATTAACAAAAAAAAAAAAAATAGGTACATAAATAAATATTTTTCATACAAGCATGATTCCCATCAATCTATGCTTTACAGTAAAATAGCTTCTCTTTTTTTTTCTCTTCTTGGGCTAACATTTAAGCTAATTTTTAACATTTGGTATCATACAAGATGCTGAAATGTTACTGTTTCTGTCAATTAAGATTATTTTGCCCTTTAAAAATAAAAAGAAATCTCAGTTTTGTAACATATCACATATTTGATCTTTTGCTCTGCTGAAAACCCTTTTTCCTCTACCCCACCTACAAAACAATACATAACTGTAGAACATGGCTTAACTCCATTTTTTTCCTCATGGCCATGATTCTGCAATCCATTTTCCTCTCCTCTTCCTGGTATCCTTGTAGCAATTTCCAGTCTGTGGGAGATAACTTCCTCCCTATTACCAACCAGCAGGGGGGCCCATGTTTCCTTGTTTTGGAGCTGCAGGACATTTGTTCTACCCTGTTTACAGTCAGCTGGTATAGTTTCTTCTACCTTATTGCTTGCCTTTTTCATCAGCACACAGGGGGCTACCAAATCGGAAATGATCTTAATTAAATGTTTTCTATACAGAAACAACTAGGCCTTTTTGTGTGAAATGCAGGCAGCAGACCTTATCACAAAAGACAAAGACAAATATTTATCAAGGAAGAAAAGATGTCCATGGTTGCTTACAACAGGTTTAATTTTTTTCTCTCTCTCTCTCTCTCTTGGTGAAGATGTTTAACAAAGTAAGATATTTATTAGGACATTTTGTTGAAATTCTTTGTTTCCCTGTAAGATCTACACATGAAACAATTTTTTCTTCCTATAAATTGCCAAATGAAATATACAAAATGCAAACACCTGTGTGTGTTGACTTTGTATTTGAAGATCTTTTTCATTTCACAGTATAATAGTTATTTTTTTTCTTTCTGTTATGAAAGAAATGGTCATCTTGGCTATCTTGCTTTTATGATACTTCTGACTCCGTTGAAGGGAATACCACATTTCTAAATTTTGAATATTCCTTTTAAATATTCCTTTATCAAGGAATGGTATGTGCCCTTAAGTGAATAAGTTTTTAGATTTTACTGATTGCCTAACTGGTGACTATTTATTTTTCTAAATGCTCTGATTGATATTGCAAATCTGATAAAGCTATTTTTGTATGCTGTAAATAGAAGAAATGTAATTAATATTATCTTGAGGGAATTTATTTTTGATTGTTTCTCTCGTCTTTTTTTTTTAATTTGGAGAATTTGATCTTTTAAATGAACTCTAAGATTACTCTGTTATTTTAACACAGCTTTCCTTAATATTAATATAAATTGATGTTTAATTTACATTTGGCTAAGACAAATTCTTACTTCTATGAAATCCTGTTCCTAATAAGTAAGTCATTGGTTACTCTTAAAATCTTGTGCAAAACAAGATACAAGCTACTGTAATGAAGAAAAGCAACTTTTCAAAGTTTCACAATAATGTAAAGTTGTAATTGTTTATTAAAATAGCAAGTTTTAGCGCAGTAATGTGTACACTATAACCAATGTTACTGTACAGTTTCCTAGATTTGATCTTACTGTAGAGCAGTGATTAAGCTTCTATACTCTGGTTCATATTTGTTTTCTTGTGTTAAGGCACACTGTAGAATATTTTTCCATGGAAAATTACATTAGGTTTTACAACTTATGTAAGATTTTTATTACAATGCAGCAGAATAAACATACTCTAGCACAAAAGTAATGTTTCCAGTTTCAGCTATTTGCCATTTTAATCTACTTTGCAGCTATTGAGGGCCGGATTTGCAAATTTTGACTCCCTCAAGTAGTCATTTTTATGTGAGTATTCCCACTAAAATGAATGGGACTCCCTTACATGAACAAGGATTTGTGGGATCAAAATTTGTGTTTTATTTCATATCCACTGATGCTATATTTTAACTTACTGGTGGCAAACAGAACTTTGAAATTGTATATGGATAAGAGCTTTTTTATCACAATGTTATATTTTTTTTTGAAGTTTTCAGCTTCACACTGAGTTCCACAAAGCCATTTTGAGCCATCAGCATATGAAAAATATTTGTGTGAATTTCTAAATTATGTGTACAATAAATATTGTATTAAATATTTGTACAATATTTAGGGAATCATACCTTTATAAAACAATCTATTTTGATTAAAATACCAACACAATACAATTTTATTAGCTAAAATTAAATCAATGCAATACTTCTAAGGCTGAACCTATTATGTGATTTCTTCTTTAGGAGCTCTGTTGTGATAATGGATATATTGTTTCTACCGTGTTCCTGCTAAATACATAATACAGATGTTTTGCTAAAAATACATAATGTCTTGCCTTTTTTCTCTCTTTCACACAGACATCCCTCCCTCCACTTAAAAACAAAGGGTTTTGGAAGCCTCATTAAACTTAAAAAAACTGTTTCCTCTTATTTACATCTCTCTTTTTTTTAGTCACTTTCTCTTTATTCTTGCTTGGATAAAAATGGTTATGATACAGACTGCAGTATGTCAACCCTTTCTGTATTTCCTGTAATAATATCTTAGAATATATTTCTGGAAATGATATGTAAATATTGTGAATAAGGTTATATACATGATGCTGTGCTGGTTAATCTATGTTGTCTTCTATTCTAATTGAATACAATACTTATCTAGTCTATCTTGGTTTAAACCATAATTTTCTGCTGAGACCCTGTGACAGGAAACAGCAGTGCAACAGTCACTCCACTGAGAGGGAGGTTTATTGTTTGAAGAGAGTATATTTTAATAAAATGTTGGAATGTACAATTGAATTGTTGTTGCTTTCTGACAAACAATTTTTGTTTTTAATTTAAATGTAACTAATTTACAATGGTTAGAAAGCAAATACCACAATGTTGTCTCCCCGGCCTGCAAATTGCACTACTTGAAGGTTATATATTTTTATGACTTGCACCTAACAGAACCTATAACACATTGAGAAAGAAAGAAAGAAAGAAATTCCCCAGGCTGATCAGAAAAGCTCATTTTTAAGATAACTTATCCCTAAACATATGCAGTGTGCTTTCCTCTTTGTTTCCATCAGTAACATACACATTATTTCTTGTACCTATAAAGATGTCTGTAATATATTAGCTAATATGTTCAAGGACTCAAAACTAATACAAATATGCTTCTGTTGAAATGAATTCAGTCCAGAGCCAGAAAGTAGTTTAAGATCAATGTTAATGTATTATTGCTTGCAATGACAGTGCTGGCCATTTGATATGTTATCTGCTTTCCATCAGCCTGTCTACATTTTTTCATGAGAAAATTATTTAGAGTTAATTTAGAAAAAATATTTAAAATGCCAGTATTTTTGTTTCATTTTTATACTGTACTTCTTCCATATAGGCTGGTGTATAACAATAGTTATAAACCTGAAATTGTTTAAAGTACTCCAACCTTTTCTACTAGTGCCTTTCAACTGAAAAAGAACAAGCCTGGGCCTGATTCTGTATACACTAATATGCACAGTAACTTTTCTCATGAAGTACCACCACTGAGATTAAGAGATCACATGAGTAAAGTTACTAAGTGCTTTCATGATAGACTGACTATTCTTTAAATGCCTGATTGAAAACAGTGGTTAGTCTAACTCAGTATTTCCTTTGCATTTTCCCAATATTGCCTCAGACCTGAGTATAATCCTTTTCTTGTTTCTTTTAAAAAAACTAGAAGACTTTTCAGTCCCTCTTTTCCCACTTTGCTCCTGCCTTCTTTATTTCCTTTATGTACTGACAGCAGGGCTGTTAACAAACCCATACAGTATCCTAAAACTATCAAGAGATTTACTTGTATTACAGAAACATTTCAATCAACTTTTGTTATAATTTTTTAAAAAGAGAGTACAGTACTGTATCTAGAAATATCTTAAACTAACTTCTGTTTTTAATTTTGTAGGACATTTTGCTGAGTGTGTTTTATATAATGAATGTACAGAGCCTATAAGCACTAACTGAAGTAATACTGAGTCTTTCAGAACTACATAGTCCTTGTGTTATAAACTGTCTCCATTAAAAAAGTTTACATCTGTCCTTTCATTGGACATGTTAAAAAACCACTAAATGTAAACATTTGAAAATATTTTAGATAATACGAAGTTAGTAGTTATTTCTTATAATTATAGGCCCATTTACTGCTCTTTTATAATCAATGGGAAACTTGCAATTGACTTAATTAAATGACCCTATATTTGTGTCAGTTTTTGAAATGTTTTGTTTGGCTTTCCTGTCAAATTAAATAGGTCTTTTTTACATATGGGTATTAACTGTGTTCATGCCTTCTGTGTTTTCTATCCTTCAGTCCTTAGGGGACTTTCATGTCAGAATTGAATATGAAACCAAAATGGCTCTCTAGAAAGGTAATAGGGTTTTATAGAAATTACCCTAAAAGCGTTTGAAGTTTTTTAAAAGAGTCTATCTTCTTTCTGTAGGATTTTTGAATGATTTTATTGAAAGAATACAATTTTCTACTCATCTAGTATGGTTCAAAAAATCTTTAAATAATAATTATCTTTTTTCTGTTAAATTCTATGGGGTTTGGTATAGGGGAAAATTATGCAAATTATTATTAACAGGAATTGTGTTAAATCCTGAACAGTGGGACTACCTATATTTTGTTGTTTACTTTGGTTTGGGCAAGGGAAAAAAACCTACCTCGTAACCACTTCCTGAAAGCTTCAGCAGAAATTAAAGAACTATTCAATTATTTTTTTCTTCTTGAAAGAAAAACTATAGACAAATATATTTTAAAATATGTTCAAATGCTGCTGTTTCTAGATGATTTGAAAGCACTGTAATTAAGTAATGATTTATTATGATAGAAACTAATGTAAGTATAATTATAAAATAAAGAATAGAGGGGACATCAGATTAGATTGTTTCAGATGTTATAAAATTGAATTTTCTTTTTTTTTTCAAATTTATACAATCCTTGTGTCTTTGGTAAAAACAAGGGTGTGATTAATGGTGTACTTAGAAGTTTAAATTTAATGGAATTCAAGATGGATTCCAAAGCAATAAAATGAGTAACAGGAAGCTTCAGACTGTGTGGTGTAAATGTTCAGGGCCAGGTTATAACTACCTGAAGGATCACACAGTGTGAAGTCATTAGCTTTCTGGGTTTATATTGACAAGTCTAGAACAGTATCTGGGAGTATATAATAAGTTATGCATGGAGTTTTAGGAGTTTACAAGTGTAAAAAGGTGTTTATATTATTATTAGTCATTCTTTGTATCATGGTAGGAGAATGTGTCTGGTGCTGTACAAACAAGGATACTGCAAACGTTGCCCCTAATCTTGCAAACAGCATAATGTGTACATAACTCTACTCATATGAGTAATCAAATACTAGCAGGTGACATGTAGATTTGGGTGTTTTCAGGCTTGAGCTCATAAAGTATATTATATGATTTTCATTCCATTATTTATATATATTGAGGAAATTGTGCCATATACTGATCACATTTTTAACATGTAGAAAGAATGTATATAATATAGGCAGACACATAATGTAACTATTTTTTTTGTAACCCTTCTGCCAGGTAGCACCAGCACTAGCCAGGGCCGGGTTCAATATCTAGGGGTTCCTCTCCATCCATCCAAAACAGAACTGGCTCGAGCCCCCATCTAGTAACCTGGGAAATTCACACAACACCTTTGGGCACCTGTGGGAGGCAATGCTTCCGCACTTGCAAGCGCAGAGTCTGAGTGTGGAAAAGAAACGTTTAATACAAGGGAAAGAAGTAACGTGGCATTAATTTGGGAAAACACCACAACGTTCATAACCAAACCACGAGTAAACTCCCCAGCTCAGATAGGTTAGATAATGTCATTTTCCTCTCAGGCTCTCAAGTCTAGCAATGTAGATGTTCCCTTCACATTCCCAACCCTTCTCCACACCCCACTCAGTGTCACTGCCGTAGGTCAGGACAGACCAAAGTTCAGAGGTGCATCTGCAGAATTCACCTCCCATCCTGAGTGTGAGGGGAGGTAGGAGGCATCTCACCCACTCTGCTGGTCACTCTTCATCCACCTGATCACTGCTCTCTGGCACCGATTTGCTGGCCATTCACTGCTCCTCGCTGCTGCCGCTCTGCTGGCTGCTCCTCATGCCCCTCCATTGGTTGCCCCTCATTGACGCCACTCTGCTGGCTGCTCTTCACCCCTCTCTGTCACAATCCCATTGGTTACTTGTCGCATCTTCCACTAGCTTGTGGTGGAATTGGCTCTTGGCCAAACCTGATGATATCAGCTCTTAGTGATGTCAGCTTCTCAGTGATTTCAGCTCTTGGCCCAAAGAACAATCCAGCCAAAAAATGTCAGCATTCACTGGAATAAATTTTAAAATAATAAAGATAATCCTTATGAAGTCTGTTCTAATTCTATCATTATAATGGGAGGGCAGGGAGAAACAGGTTGAACCAGTCTTAAAGCTCACACCTGGAGGACATGCAACCTGCCGATTCAAAGTTCTACCCTCCCCCTAGTTGACTTCACAGAGTTTTTGGCAGAGGAAGCCTTGTACATCTGAGATTCTTTACACTGACAGTTTCCATCCTTTGAACTGAGTTAAACACAGTCTGACTTTTCTGCATTCCCCCAATAACTACAAGCATTGGAGGTCACATCTTACAATTCTTACATTTAGGATTAACACAGTTTGTGACTCCACAACAGCCAGATTGGTTACAATGGGCAAAACACCATTCTAACAGTTGAATATCTAGAAGGCCTAGGCAAACTGAGTGGACCGTATTTACATAACCATACCCAGGATTTATTTCCTATTCCAGCTGGCTGTAATGGAAGCATTGATTGCTTAAATTTTTAAAGTTCCACTCCAGATAAAATATGATGCAGCTTTTAGCTAATTTAATTGATACAAATAAAGTTTCCTTGTATTGTCCACATGCAACTTCTATGTTCTACTTCAGCATTTGTCACTCTGAACATACTGTATTAATATAGAGAGCTGATTCATACTTGAAATTGAATTAAAACTATTAGCAGTTAACATTTTTGAAGGCTAAATCAAGCTACTATAAAACAGAGTAAAACACAGTAGAGCTTATTTTTTCCTCACCTCTCTTACTATAGTATTTTGTAATTTGAATGCTATGGTGATGAGAGAATTATAAATACCTAGGCATATGGACATTTTACCAATATTTTACTACATTTAGGGGTTGGTTTTTTTTTGTCTAGTCATGTTGGTTGTAATTGATGTATGTAGAGAATGGCAGCATTTAACCAGGTCAGCTGTGTTTGTGATGGGCCCCAAAGATATTGTCCCTTGTCTTTACTACTTGAACAATAATAAATGGCATTACCATCCCAATGTACAGTATAAAATGTGCAATTACATACTTGTACTGAGTATGCTATTGTTAATTCTGTCTGGTTTATCAGAGTAAAACAAAATGGAAAACAACTGGAAAAAGTCATGGTGATCATTGTTTTATTAACATATGCAACTAACCTAGAATACACACATTCTACACATGTAGAATACACAAATAGAAATACTGAAGAATGTCTTGTTTTGAAATAAGGTATATAACAGGTTTTACAAACTATATGCTTCAAAACCACTTAGAAGTTAGGTAATGCTCCCATTTTCCACTGAATGGATGTATTTAAAGCCATTTTAAAAATAAAACAGTAATGGTCTTGCTCATTAGCAGACAGAAAGGGTTATGGAAACCATGACCTTTTATGTTAAATCAGTTTGGTCACTGAAACCAAGGCCATGCATAACTAGCTGTCGGGTTTGCTGAGATAGAAACAGTCTTTCTATAATATGAATTTGAACAGCACGAAGTACGATGGGGAACTGATTCGGACTGGTGTCTAAAATAGGGACAACTGTAATCAAAGTATTAAGAATGCCCAGTTGCCTCTTTCATGTGAAATAGGAATAATATTGGGGTAGAGCATGCAAACCTTAAACTGTTTTGGAGGTCTAGAATACAATTTGACTGGAGTTTTATATAGGTGGGGGGGAACAAAATCTTTTCATACAAACCTCATCCCAGATTGCTATGGGAAAATAAAGATAGGGTTATATAATAAATAATGCTTGAGGGAGAAAATATGTTTTCAGCTGAAATTTGAAAATAGATGCAAGGAAAAAACCCCCCACAAATGTTATGAGAGGGATCTTGCTACAGTAGTATAGGTACCAGAGAAAGAGAGACAGACAACTATAATGTATAGGAAAATAATTTTGACAGGAGGGAATAACAAAGGTCTGCATGGTGGTGGAGATGGTCCAGGATGATATTCACAATGTTGTATCTTCCATTATCATCAAAGAATAAAGTACAAGGAACCTTCTATAACTAAGAGAAAGAGGGTGGTAACTGTATAGTAACCAGCTTTTACTGTAGTATTGACAAACCAAAACAGCTGATGAAGTGGTTTTTACTCACGAAAACTTATGCCCAAATAAATCAGAAAGGTGTGCATGTTTTTGTACGCAAGAGTGAAAATAGGATGAAGGCATGCCAATATATGTTAGGTCCTATATTAGCATCTGTTGAACAGAAATACATTTATATGAGAGAGATGTATGTTGAGGATGAAATTATTTTTTATTGGTTGCTTTGAAAATGGTTTGACTGTTCAGTTTCAATTATATTTCAGTTATCAAAGGGGTAGCTGTGTTAGTCTCTATCCCCAAAAGCGAGGAGTCTTGTGGCACCTTAAAGACTAACAGATTCATTTGAGCATATGCTTTTGTGGGCAAAGACCCACTTCATCAGATGCACCAGTATGAGTTTTTTCATGAAGTTGATGAATTTCCACTTTATATGGCTAAATTCAGTTCCTTGCATGGTGACAAATATCAGAGGGGTAGCCATGTTTGTATCTGTAACAACAAGAAGTCCTGTGCCATCTAAAAGAATAGATTTATTTGGGCATAAGCTTTTGTGGGCAAAAACACATGCTATCTGATTAAGTGAGTTTTTGCCCACAAAAGCTTTTGCCCAAAAACGTTTGTTAATTGCATTTCAGCCATTGAAAAGAGGAATTTTGCTGAGTAATATTGTAGAAATGTTTTGGCCCTCTCCCCACATTAACAGCTTGTTGTTACTTTTTAGAAATATTTATCTCATAATGTTTCCTTGGCATAGATTTCTGTAAAATGAGACAAGATGCTGTACTCTGGTTACCAATATTGTAAAATAAACATTTGAGTTGTTTTAGAATTTTGAAGCAGTTGTGCTAGGATATCACTCACATAGACTTCATTCTTCGCTTTTCTGACTTGAGTTTTCTGTGGATCACCAGGTATGTATCCAAGCCAGTATAAGGTTCCGCTGACTGACTGGGAGGGACTGATTAATCACCTGTGAAGCTGTGCTGCCCTGCAGTTTAGAGGGAACACTGATCATGAACATATTCAAGTTTCCTGTGGTACCATAAAGTTTGCTTACAGCCACAAGTCCTGGCTCTCAGTGATCTGTGCTACCATTTAACTCTAATTTACCCCTAAATGTTTTCTAAGATCCCAGTAAGTAATGGAAGTGTCGGTAATACTGCTAGACAATATTGACTTCCTGTGCTTTGGCAAATTCTCTGGTTTGGCACTGGTCATGTCCTGAGGGTGCCGGACTAAAGAGGTTCAATCTGTAGCATAATTTAGAATGACAATCAGATAAGGGCCAGTATATACTGGACATGTACAACAGCATAGCTACTTCTTTCAGGAAAGATCTACACCCCTGAGAGATGAAGCTATGCCAATCTAATGTAGACACTGCTAGATTGACAGATGAATTCTTACATGAACCTTGCTATCTCCTCTTAAGGAGGTGAATTACCTATGGCCAATAGGAGAACCCCTCCCACTGGCATAAGCAGTGTCTATGCTGAAGTACTACAGCTGTGCCACTGAAGCAGTTTAAGGGTAAACATAGCCTTAGTCTTTGCTCATTAACTGTTTGCCAGAGGTGTTTGCCAGAGAATTAAGGCCTGGCAAGCATTTGTTTTTTGGCTCTATTGAAGAAGCTTGTTTTCTCACTGTTGTTCATCCTTTGGTTTGAAGATGAAAAACAGGACTGAAAGCTTGCCAGTATTTGTGTATTTATAACTCAGGATTCAGTCATTTTGTTAGAGAAATGACAGTTGCAAGGAGAAAAGAATATTGCTCCTTTTTTAAGTACTTATTTTTCCCCCTTTGGAAAAATTTCCATTACATTTAATTAACTTCTCTCTAGGCTACAAGTGAAAGAACTTTAAAAATAGTCCAGGGAACTTTCTTGTCAGTCTCTGTTTCCAGTTTATTTTTCATAGTTCTGCAAGTGATACCTCAGTTTTAAGTAATCTGGCTGAATAAATGTTTCCCTGGAAAAATATTGTTAATGAATAAGCTATTTGGAAGTGTGCTTGTTTGTACTAAAGTAATATCTTCAAATGCCACTTGATGAAAAATTCTTAGCAGTAATCACCCTCTCCATCTCCCGACACAATCCTGACTGAGAAATCTACTGACTTCAAGAGAAGTGCTTCATGTGGACAATAGCAAGCCCAGGTCTAAATAATAACAATAGGGAGCAGGGTACTGTATTGCTGGGAGAGGATAAATCTATAGATTGTGTTTGTAGCTCCTGCTACAATGGGCAAATTTGGATATAAAGTCTATTTAAAAAATTACCCATCACCAACTATTATGGTTCCAAAATGCTGAAAACTTATTTTGGAAGAGAACCTTAATTTTTTTCTGGAATAAGACCTCTTGGAGGAAAACATGAAGTAAGCACTGTGGACTTGAAAGGCAAGTGTATACTCCACGTTCTGAACCGTCTTGCAGAGTTGCTTATTTATGTTAGCTTGATGGATGACAATTGAACACCTGGGATGACAACAAGTTAGGGGAGAGGTTTCAGCACAGCATGTCAGCAATGAAACGCCAGAGCAGCACTGCACTTCGCAGGCAGCACAGCATAGAGCAATTGGCTGTGTACTTTGGATAGATGAAATATTTATTTTTCTTACAAAGTAGTATTTACACTACAATTAAGAGATATCACTTGAGATAATTGTTTTGTTTGTCAGCCTTACCTTTCAGGTGTTGTTCGCTGTGTTTTGCAACTACAGATGATAGAAGAATTTATATGCAAATACATATCGTTATTCTTAATATTATGATTTACAAAACAAGTTCTGCCTTGATAAATTTCCATTATGAGGAATTATTACCCATTTGCTTTATATTAGGTAGAATCCGTGTAGAAAAAAATATATATTAACTGCTTACTATGGTAATTGTATGGCCTGATATCTTAGTACAGATGAAATATTTCTAGTTTAATTACAAAGTAGTTTCTGATTATTTCTGGTTTAATCTTTAGCTTAAAAACTAGGCCCTGGGAACACCTTAGCTGGACCTAAATTCTGCTGCAGAACTTCCTCTGATTTTTAAAGCCTGCTGGTGGGGGTATTCTTTGTTTAATTTAAAAATGTAGATTTTATTGCATTTAATATGACCTTAAAATATCAGTAGTTCTCTTGAATAGAAAATACATTATATTCTCACATTGTTCAGTGTGCCATAGACTTTTGTATCCTCACTATTGATGTAGGGTCTCTACTCTTTTCTTCCAAAACCCTCAGTTAATAATTGCATTGAATGAACTAGTATTTTTAAGACCTCAGTGAACCTCATTGCCTGGGTATGCTGAAAGAATGACAGGAGACACTTGATAAGGATTTTAATCAGACTGCAACTTTCTTATATGGAGGTCTGGGACTACCCCAGTCAGATAAAGTGTACAGTAAAGACAAATCCATTTTAATCAGATAATTACCCAGGGCTTCCACCAGCCTTTCCTCAATTCCATCCGGGTGCCCCAGCCAATCCAGGGCTTGGATATTACCATTCTCCTAGGTGAGTTAAGGTGGGCTATGAGAATGAGAAATGGGGAGGGTTGGCTCCCTCTCATACCAGTCTCAGATAGGGGTGGCAGGTTTGCAGAAATGTTTGTGGTGCCCAGAATGCCCAGAGCCCACACCCTTCCTCCACATAAATTCTGTCTTCCCCACCTGCCTAACTCTCTGGGAGAGAGTTTAGGTGGATGGAGGTGAGCTGGCTCTGGGCAGAAGTTTGGGTACTAGGTGCAGGCTCTGAGCTGGGACAAGGGAATGGAGTTCAGGCTCTGGGAGGGAGTTTGGGTGCAGGAGGGAGTGAGGGCTCAGACTCTTGAAGGAAATGTGGGTCTTGGGCTTCTGGGGTACAGGCTCTGGCATTAAATTAGGTATATCTAGGTGTGCTGATTAGGATTGAAAATAGGGAGTGTCTCAACTATTTCAGGCAGATATGTCTGTGTGGACAAGGAATTTTTTAAATTGAATGGATACATTCCTGACATAATTTTAAATACTAGAGCTAGGTGAAGTTACATAACAAAACAGAAACACAGTTGACATGGATTCACGTTGAACATACATGAACAGTGTTTTTATTTAATGGGTCTTCTGCTAGTTGGAATTATTTGAAGTCCCAGATTATAAAGTACAGTGTATTGGACAGTTAATGAGGCACATTGTATGAAGAAGTTGACCAAACTTACACAAAACATCTCGTTAGAGCGTAGAGGCAGGGATTGTGCCTTCATTTGTTTTGTATGGAGATAAATATAAAGCAAAAAATTGCCAATCTTGCAATGTACATAAACATGAATTTAATTTTAAACATGGGAATATTCTTGCTCCTCAAAAGGATTAGGATAAGACCTCCACAACAAAGAGTTTATAGCTCAATTTGTGACTGGTAGTATTCTTCCTCTAAAGCAGTGTTTCTTAAACTGTGTTCTGTGGTACACCGGTGTGCTGCAAGGCAATAGGAGGTGTGCTGCGGAGAACAACAGAATTCAAAATGGCCACCCTTAAAGGGGCAGGCAACTTTTTTTTTTTTTTTTGCTCAATAACTTCCCCCAACCCTTACTTTCTCGTAACTCCCCGACCCTTTTTCTCAATAACTTCCCCCCCCCAATCCTTTTTACCCCCAACCTTTTTTTTTTTCTCAACAAAAAATCCTTGGTGTTCCTCATAAAAAAAAAATTGTTTGGTGTTCCTCGATCTTAAAAAGTTTAAGAAAAACTGCTCTAAAGCATCTGGCACTGATCATCATTGAACATAAGAATATAAGAACGGCCATACTGGATCAGACCAAAGGTCCATCTAGCCCAGTATCCTGTCTGCTGACAGTGACCAATGCCAGATGCCCCAGAGGGAGTGAACAGAATGGGTAATATTCAAACAATCCCTCTCCCGTCACCCATTCCCAGCCTCTGACAGAGGCTAAGAACACCATTCCTACCCATCCTGGCTAATAGCCACTGATGGACCTAACCTCCATGAATTTATCAAGTTCTTTCTTGAACTCTGTTAGGCTTTGTCTATATTGCTGTCTTCGCCAGCAGCGCCTATGCAAATGAAGAGTGGATTAGCATATTGCCATGCTTCATTTGCGTAATTTATCCAAGCCATATTTGTGGAAAAACAAGCAGTGTGGACTTTTTTTTTGCGCAAAATCCCCATTTTGTGCAAGATCCAGGAGAGGCATAAGGACACCACTTGCTACCTCTCTCCATTTTGAAAACTTACCATTTATTCCTAACCTTTGTTTCCTGTCTTTTAACCAGTTATCAGTGCATGAGAGGACCTTCCATCTTATCCCATGACAACTTACTTTACTTAAGAGCCTTTGGTGAAGGACCTTGTCAAAGGTTTTCTGGAAATCTAAATACACTATATCTACTGAATCCCCCCTATCCACATGTTTGTTGACCCCCTCAAAGAACTCTAGTATATTAAGGCATGATTTCCCTTCACAGAAACCATGTTGACTTTTCCCCAACAGATTGTGTTCATCTGTGTGTCTGAAAATTTTATTCTTTACCATAGTTTCAGCTAATTTGTCTGGTACTGACATTAGAACTACCAGTCTGTAATTGCCAGGATCGCCTCTAGAACCCTTTTTAAATATTGGTGTCACATTAGGTATCATCCAGTCATTAGGTACAGAAGCTGATTTAAAGGACAGCATACAAATGGTGTTTAATCAGCCCCACCCACTTGGCCAGCCCCCTGCCTGGAGCCCTGAGCCTCTGACTGGGCAGGGCTGATTAATCACCTGTGAAGCTGTGTTGCTGTGCAGCTTAGAGGAAACACTGATTACAAACCATAGTTAATAGTTACCCAATTTCACATTTGAGTTCTTTCAGAACTCTTGGTTAAATGCCATCTGGTCCTGGTGACTTGTTACTATTAAGTTTATCAATTTGTTCCAAAACCTCCTCTCACGACACCTCAATCTGGGACAATTCCTCAGATTTGTCACCTAAAATGAATGGCTCAAGTTTGGGAATCTCCCCAACATCCTCAGCTGTGAAGACTGAAGCAAAGAATTAATTTAGTTTCTCCACAATGACTTTATCATCTTTGAGTGCTCCTTTGGCATCTCAATTGACCTAGGGACCCACTGGCTATTTAGCCGGCTTCCTGCTTCTGATGTACTTAAAAAACATTTTGCTATTACTTTTTGGGTTTTTTGGCTAGGTGTTCTTCAAACTCCTTTTTGGCTTTTCTTATTATATTTTTACACTTTGACAGAGTTTATGTTCCTTTCTATTTTCCACCCTAGGAATTAACTTCCACTTTTTAAACAATGCCTTTTTATCTCTCTCTGCTTCTTTTACTTGGTTGGTAAACCACTGTGGTACTTTTTTGGTTCTCTTACTGTGTTTTTAAATTTGTGTTATATATTTAAGTTGGGCCTCTATTAGGGTGTCTTTGAAAAGTTTCCATGCCGCTTGCAGAGATTTTACTTTTGTCACTGTACCTTTTAATTTCTGTTTAACTAACCTCCTCATTTTTGTGTAGTTCCCCTTTCTGAAACTAAATGCCACAGTGTTGGGCTGCTGAGGTCTTTTTCCTACCACAGGGATGTTAAATTTTATTACATTATGGTCACTATTTCCAAGCTGGATACTGAATAGAGGATACTGGGCAGGACTGACTGAAGAACTGATCCAGTATGGCAAATCATATGTTCCCATCTTCCAATTTTATAACTGGCTAGCAACCTCTTAGGGAGTGTGCTAAATGATAAGCTATCATGGTACTTTGTGTCACATATCCTGAGCAGAGATTTTGTAAAGGGCTTCCATTTTGTTAGCCCTGCTGAAAATGCAGTAGTTTTAATTCATCATTCAATGAGAAAGTGGTATTTAACTTTTAGTGTGATTGATCTTAAACCATGAGTTTCTTTTGCTAACTAGATACACTTGAGTATAGTAATTGCTCAGTATTTACTGTATATGGTATAATGTTATCCAATTTCTAAAGATAAAATTTGGATGCTTTAGTTCTCTCTGTATTTTAGGTAACAACTTTAGGTTAGAAAAAAAACACAATACTGGCAAAAGAATGCTAGATGCTATCAAAAACTTCCTCTAAGATATTTATCTAGTCACAGCCAGCTGCTTAAAAGTGTCTTGTTTAAACATATTGGAGAAGTAGTATAACAGAATCAATCCATTCACGTGACTCAAAAATCAACAAATGGATAATAACCCTGGTGTGGAGTGAGAGCCTTGTACAGCATAAGGATTAATATTGCTGCATTGGTTAGAATGATAAACGCATGGGGCCAGGTTCTCAGCTGAGTTAAGCTGAAATGACTTCTGTAGTTCACTGATGGTGAACTAAGAGGTGTCAATAGCTGACAATGTCTTGGGAGATTTTCAATGTCATAAAAAGTAGCTAGGCATCCCACTGAAAGTCAGTGGCAGTGTGCTGCTGAAATACCTTTTGGACCCAGGCAAACTTCCTCCCGAAGTGATGTTCCTTATAATAAGTTGTCAAATATATGATATTGGGTGGAAATCTCATGTGAACAGATGTTTGGGAAAGAATCCTGACACTATTGTTTCTGTTTGAAAATGAGAGAATAACATTTCTCATGGTATTTGAACACTTCTAGAAAACTCTTACAAACATTTGAAACCCTCTGTACATTTCTAGAATAGAACTCTCTCAAAAATATTTCTAAGGTTTGAGTGGACTGGTGTTTTCTCAGAATAACTCTTCTTTCCTTATTATGGTGACTTAGAAGATCAGAAGTAATGTTTCAGCTGTGGAGACCTTGAGCTATGAAAAATGACAGTTCGCTGGGGTGGAGGAAATTGTGTATGTAATGGCAGATGAAAATTAAATAGGGTTAGAACTTAGGGGTGGGTGAAAGAAAGCAAGTATCCAAAAGAGGGTATTTGTATATGAGAGGATCAGATGCTTTAGTGGTGTATCGTAAATCCTTAAACAGATAAGAGAGATTAAATAGGTAAAGAGTAAGTGTCAGTGCATGCCCAGATGTGAAAAGAGTGATTTCAGGATCAAACATACAGTGGAACAAATAAAAATATGGGACAGATAAATACACAATGATTTTCCATAATTCCCTTGATAAAGGGCAGGTTGGAAGGAAAAACACTTAAATGTGACATGCATACTATTTTATTGCTGTCTTGTTGGTGCATTCTGTATAAATAACAACATTGTTAATAATTTAGAGATAAGTGCCTGAAGATGCAAGAGGCTTCTCTCTTAATATCACCCCCAGAATACATTTATTACATCCTTTCCCATTTCATCTTTGGAGTTTTAATTACTGCCTTTAACTGTGATTTGAATTCGGCAGATTGCTAAGATTCATAGGCTAAACACAGCAGAGTGAAGTTATAACTTTCTCTTCCTATGCCACTGATCACATTACAGACTTTTAGCTATGTTTCAGATAAAATTTATTTTTCTCTGTTAAGTGTTGCTGCATTTCAATTCTGCTTAATATATTTCAAGAGATGGTGCCAGACATCAGGTGCAGAAGATGAGTTTAAAATGTAAGGCGGATTAATGTTGTAAAGGGATCAGACTGAACTATGTCTACCACAAATAAGTCTCTCAGAAGATATATAAACTTGCTTCCTGTACTTAAAAAGATCTCTCTTCTGCCTTCAAATTTGAATAGAATCACTTGAGTTTGTTAGGAGGAGGATATGTTGAAGATGACTTCAATGCACTCAAGTAGTTACACCTATATGTATTTGGGGGCCACATCTTTGGCCTTACTTGCTGGCAGGAAGGAACAGTAAAGCACACTAACAGGTTAGCTGAAGCTTCTCCAGATGTAGGGCAGTCCCTGGTGACAAAGAGGTAACATAGCTGATCCCATCCTTACACTTTCTGGCATAGGAGGCATCACAGGGGCAAGCCATAGGTCATGAGTTTGAGTAGCCCTGGGGATTGAGGGAAGAGAAAAGTGTTCCTGAAAAGGGCTGAGTATAATATTGTTAAAGAGTCTGTATTTCATAAACAGTTTTCTTTAAACAAGGTAAATTCCTGGACCATGTGCTATTAAACAAACATTCCATATCCCTGAGCTGCCACATAGCTTTGAAGTGTTTAAAAAGCTATTTTTGAATGATCAATTTAAAAAAAAATATTTTGAAACATGTCTTAAATGAAAACATTTTCCATACCTATTTGGATAAATTGAAACTGGCCAAAACCAGTGTTTATGGCTACTTCCCTGATTCACACAAACAAACAAAATCTGCTGCTGTGCCTGGGAAGGATGAGACACTTCAGCCCAGAAAGAAATTTTTGAGAGAGTCTATAACCTGTCTTTTCCCACTTGCTCACTGTGTAGATAGATAGATAGATGATGAATTTAAAGGCAAGTGGTCATCTTTATTAGGGTAAATGCTAGGTGAGCTGGGCTTTTGGTAATCTTCCTATAAGTATTTAAGTGACTTGAGTTCTATTGACTTTCAATGGGATATAGGCACTTTTGAAAATTTTATCCTTTGTGCCTCTCATGGCAAGGTTTCATGACCATTTTCCAGTATTGAGCAGAAACTAGGCTGTCAAGTAATTGTAATTAATGAAAAATGAATTAACTTGATTAAAAAAGTCATGATTAATTGCGGTTTTAATCACAGTTTAAAAGAATAGAATACCAATTTAAATTTATTATGAACATTGATGGATTGTTTTACATTTTTAAATGCATTGATTTCAGTTACCATACAGAATACAAAGTGTTCAGTGCTCATTTACGTTATTATTTTTTATTACAAATATTTGCACTTTAAAAGAATGATTAAAGAAATACTGTTTTTCAATTAACCTCATACAAGACCACTAAGTCCTACTTCCTGTCATTAAGCCAAACAAGTTTGTTTACATTTACAAGAGATAATTCTGATCTCTTCTTATTTACAATGCAATTTGCGTGCCAGGCATGCTGAACATTGGTTTGCTCCTTCCTGCTTTGACTTGTAGGCTCTAAAATTTTGTTTTTGAATAGTTATGCAAAAAAAAAAAAAGTAATTTGAATGGTGTAATTTCATAATAAAGAGTTCGCACTACAGTACTTGTATGAGGTGATTTGAAAAATATTTTTTGTTTATCTCTTTTGCTGTGTAAATATTTGTAATAAAATAATATAAAGCTAGTATTGTAAACTTTGTATTCTGTGTTGTAATTGAAATCAATATATTTGAAAATATAGAAAAACATTCTAATATGCCCATTATAAAAGTAAAGTGTTGTTATGTTGTTGTTTAACAGTGAAATAAAAACTGCAAATAATCATGACTTTTTTTATCCCTTGATTAATTGGGCCATTTTTCTAATTGTTTGACAGCTCTATTAGAAACTATTGACAATAATGTTTTAAAATGAAAGTGACATTTCAATCTCAATTGTAACAGCATTAGGGTTATGTTTTTCTACAGTCTTTCAGTGGACTTGAATACCCTCAATTATATTTTATAATCATAGAACTGTTCAAGAACATTTTGTGTTTCCCGTTGATCCATTCTGTTTAGAAGACAGAAAACAAAAGTTCTGGTATGGAAAGCAGCATTAGAGACGAGGGCTGTTTTAAAACTTTAATGCTGTATATTTATTTGGTACAGATATTAATTTTTACTGAATATGAAACTTTTATTCTATTAGCAATTTCAATTACCATTAAACAGTAGCTTTTAGATCACATTTTTACTACTAGAAAGATTGTGATTTAAAAAAAAATCTTTACATTTTTCTGTGCCAAAATGGGATCATACTTTAAAAAAATCTATGTAGTGTTTTTGATATAATCCAATTTTTGGTCTTCGTTACTGTAATAGCTAATCTTTTCATACATTTGCTTTTAATATAGAACTATAAAAGCTCTTATACTGAATATAACAAATAGGTGATAGATTATCTTATAGGAGTTATCTTGCCAATATCTGGCAGCTTGTGTCTTAAAAATATGGGTTCTACAGGCCTCTGCTGCTTTGCAGTTTAGTTATAAATTCAAGGTTATGGTGTCTTATCAGCTGAGGTCCTCCCAAACAGACCATTAATCTTCCTAGTTTCCTGTAACCTGTAAACCTGCACTTTTACTTGGCTCCCACTCCCTTACCATTAGCCATTTATGTCAGAAATTAACAATCTTATTTAATGGGGCACCTACATTTAAAGCTTCTGTGTATCCAACAAAATCTGACTAAAACATCAGGCAGACAAGTTTAATGAGATCAAGTGGGCTCTAGAGAGCCAACTTAACCATCCCAGTAGTTTTGCAAGAAGCCAAGTGGTGTTGCAGCGGAGCTATCGTGCTGAAAAAATATTTGAATAAGAAAGCACGCTAGTAAAAAGCTAGGCATCATATCGTAGTGGGAAAAGTCAGTAACCAATGACTTGTTTTTAAACAGATTAAAATTGCTTGTGTAGCATCAGTGAAGCTGGCAAAAAATATGTCATGAGAATGAGAAGCTCCTGAATCTGAAAAGGAAGTGGAAGTTTATGGGGAGAAGATGGGTGATGGGCAACGGTTATGGAGAGACTTTCTGGGACTAGATTCGTGGCTGAATGGAAAAGGAGCACTAATGAAACAAAAACAGGAAGAAGTAATGCACAGTGGATTTAACTGCAACAGAATCAACATGGCTATTCTGCAGGTGCTCTTGGGGAAGGGGGAAGATTGAAGAGCTTCTTTATAAGGCTTGTCATGCTGCACATTGCAGAGGCCAGCTCTCTCTGCAGGCATCGCACACGCACACGGCCCCAGTTCAGCAGGGTTCTAGAGAGGCATAGTTGAGGATGGGTCAGGTGGATCTGCAAATCATGCTTCTCCACTGTCCTCACTAAATATGATGAGAAACTGGCAGCAGAGCTCCTCTACTACATGATGTGGATCTCTTCCCTGACCAAACTCCATACAACTCCCTACCTCACATCCAGCTGCTGAGATTTTGGGTGTCAGGGAAAGCAACAAGATTTAGCTCCAAGACAGTTGAGATGAAAAGGAAAAAATATCAGAGAGAAGAGAATTTATTGATGTGGTGTATTGTGCTGCAGGATCCCTTCCAAAGCATGTGCTACTACTTCAACAGCATATCATGTGGTAACAGCCTTCAAGGCATTGACTACTGGCTGTGGGATTCTGATGTAGACACCTAATCAATGTAAGATTGCCAAACAATCCGTTTTTTTATATGAAAAAAAATCCAGGGTGTAGACAGTAAAATACTTTCTCAGTGTGGATGATGATAAATCTAAATGCCACAGTTTATTTAAGGTCTCAGTCAGGGTAGGATAAAATTCATAACTCTTTGTCTTTGCCTATCTGACCTCATTCCACTTCCTGTTTTTGAATTCCTTTACTTCCATATGAACTCTTGCATATTGGACATTTAAATGGACATTAGGGCACAGGGTAACCCAGATCAGCAAGAGTTTCAGAATATTTTAAAATGCCTTTTCTGATATTGTACTGTAACACCAACTCAAATTGTGAAGTTTATTGCAGTGCAAAAATGCTTGGAAATGCCTGAACATTTTTTCTGTTCAGATAGTCAGTGGCTGTTTTCAGCTATATAGGAACTTTTGTTGTGGGCAAGTCACCTGGCAGGATACGCCCTTATTCACCATCTGAAGGCTGACCCAATTGAAACTCAGCAGGGAGGAGGGTATAAATATGGGAACCCAGAGACAGACTGGAGGAACTCAGCAGCTGAATTGTGTTCACTGGTATCCAATGTGAGGTGTGCGTGTCTTCAAAAATTTTATAAATCTTTTTTGGATCCAGAGATGATATGTTCTCTGCCTTACTGGCTGCCAGAGAAGGGTATTTGAAGTTACCGCTCGTTGTGAGAGTTTGACTGGAGGAGTTGGAGGAGACTGTAGAACTTCCATCTCATTCTAACTGTAAGAAGTTTTAGGAACATATATACATTTTGAATTGCAAAAAGGGATGAGGACTCCCACTAAGAGAGAGTTGGAGTGAGGTGCATACATACCTGTATGCACATAAATGGCCAGACTGGGTCAGACCAAAGGTCCATCCAGCCCAATATTCGGTCTTCTGACCAGAGGCCAATGCCAGGGGCCTCAGAGGGAATGAACAGAACAGGTAATCATCAAGTGGTCCTTCACCTATCACCCATTCCCAGCTTCTGGCAAACACGGGCTAAGGACACCATACAAGGCATATGTTCCCACAGTATTTTATAGTAGTAACAAATATGGAAGTTTGTGGGAGAAACACCAAATGGTTATCACGAAACAGTTGTTTATGAGAAATATTCACAGGCATTTCAACTAATTCTTCCTATTGGTCAATATGGTGTGAGTCTTCACTGACAGCACAGCCTCAATATTCTATATCAATAAGCAAGGATGGGCATGTATGTTGGCTCTATGCCAAGAGATGCTCCATCTCCAGGACTTTTGCATCAGCCAGGACATCCATCTGGAAGTGAATCACCTCCCTGGAGAGAAAAATGCCCTAGTAGATCACCTCAGCAGGAACACTCACCACAAGTGGTTGCTCTGCCCAGGCAGTCTTCACTAGGGGAAGACAATACTCCAGGACCTGTTCTCCACCAGGCACAACAGAAAGTATGGTCAGTTTTGCTCCCAACAAGGGCTGGGTAGGGGCTCAGTCCCCAGTGCCCTCCATTTGTAATGGTCCGAGGGTCTGATCTACGCATTTCTGCTGATCACCCTAGTCACTTGGGTCCTGGTGTAGATCAAGAGAGACAAAGCCCAGGTTACCATGATCACCCCAAGCACTCACCAGCACTGATGGGCATGTTCATGAGCATGACACTGCTCTCTTTGTCTCCTTTCCAACCAACCAGATCTGCTGATGTAGGACCATGGGTGGCTCTTGCACCCAAACCTCATGTCCCTGCACCTCTCAATGTTGATGCTCTGTGGTTGATTCAGTAGGAACACGCTTGTTCAGCAGAGCTCCAGCAGCTGCTTCTGGGAAACAGCCATCCATGAGGCCGATTTACCTGGCCAATTGGATAAAGTTGTTTGACTGGGCATTGGAACGTGATTTATAGTTGCTGCTCAGAAACCAATGTCTCACTAACTCACCACTAAGCAGGCCAAAGACCATGTTGAATTGTGCAGAGCTGTCTTACAATCCATGCAGCTGTGAACTCTTCTCTGCCTCCATGGGTACTGCTTAGTGGTCACCTAACATGGAATGGACATGAGCAGTCACTCAAAGAAAAGACAAGTACCTGTTCCACAACTGGTGTTCTTTGAGATGTGTTGCTCGCATCCATTCCATGACCCATCCTCTTTCCCCAATGTTGGGGTTTCCAGCAAGAAGAAATTGACGATAGGGGGAGTGGGTGGCACACTTCATCTCTTGCCATAAGGGTGAAACTCTAGGGGTTGCCAAACTCATTCCCCTATGGATACTGCTGAGGGGAAAAACTTCCAGCACCAATGCATATGGTGAGCGCACACACCTAATATGGAATGGCCGTGAGCAATGCATCTCGAAGAACACCAATGACAGCATAGGTAGCTGTCTTTTTCAAGTGAAACCAGGGAGGCAAACTGATTTTCTGCATGCTTTCCCTGACTCCATTTATTGCTTGGTAGACAGTCCATCCAGAGGCTGTTGGGGGGCCGGGGAGGGAGGCAGTCTGCTTATTTACCCTCCAGGCAAATAGATGAGCCAAAAATTTCCATTTTGGTTCTCTCCCAAATGGAATTCTCTGACTTTTCCTTCCCATGAAAAATGTTGGGTTTTTATTCCATTAAAAAAAAACACCTTAACATTTGTCATTGAATGAAAAATGCTGTTTCCACACAGTTCTATAGATTCAACCTCCCAAATCTGTGACTCTCTGGAAGGAAAAGTGAGAGAATTCCATTTGGGGGAGAACCAAAAATGGTGATTTTCAATATGTATATTTATTACTTTATTACTACCATAAACTTTGTGCCTCTAGCTGAAAGCATATCTCCCTCCTCGTTCATGCCAACAGTGGGGAAAGTTTTTTGTGGTGAATGTGAAAGTGAAGTTGATACCACTGTGTAAGTATTTAGTTTCAGATTCATGGATCACCAATTGAGGGACTGAAATTTGAGTTTATCCCATAAACTTAAATTAATTTAGTCACTGATTTCATTTAAACCTATATATAAAGGGTTAACAATTTTGGGCAAGCATCTAGCTGAATCCCAGTAATTGTGACTCTATATGACTTTGTGTATAGGGATTTTTATGGTGGGAGATGGGGACTTTATATAGAGGATACCATTTACCAGCTCAGCTACAGTATATGCAAAGTTGATTTTTTGGACCATGCTTCTTGTAGAGTTTGCTCTTTGATACATATAGATGCCCAGTTATTCCATGATGAATTAACTGCTTTGTATTTTCTGACAGAAAGCATATGTTACTTTCAGTTGAAAAATAAATTAATATTGGTGCAATTATAATTTTATTATCCAAGGTATAATTTATACCACAGATTGGTCATTTACCCTGTGTAAGTATATACATGGCTTATAAGCTTAGCAATAAAAAGATAGAAATGTGTGAAGTTCTTTTAGCAAAGCAAAGTAAAAATTAAACTCTAGAAAAATTCTCAGCATATTTTTATTCTTTCTGCATTAGAATGATATTCTGTTGATTGGTTTGCACTTTTTATTTAAAGCTTCCAGAAGTTCAGTTTTATGATCTTAGTGCTCCAAATAAAGAGGTCAAGGAATTTGTGAACATGCTGGTCTTTTAAACAAGAAGAGGTTCAAATAAACCATTACTTAAATGGGTGCAGCTCCATCGACTTAACTAGAGTTGTGAACGCTAACATCCATGGCTGGATTTCAGCTGAAATTCACTCATCATAAAAAAGTGACTGATTACATGAAAGCAGCAGATTGCCTCCCTGTATTCTATATCCTCTCTATTTACCCTTAATAACAAAAACCCATTTATGCTCTGTTTTTTTTAAACTGCTTGCCTTATAGAAACCCACACAGATTTAGGAGGGGGAGCAGGATTCCATTTTGGTTCATGCACCATCAAAAGAGCTAACTAAAATCCAATAACATATTTTTCACCTTAATAAGAGTAGCTTTCAGGTGAATCGTGCAATAACAGCAAGTACAGAGGTCACTTTAATTATAAGAAAGCAGAAAATGCCAAGATAAAGTGAATTTTACCTGCCAATGGTAATTGTCAAATTTTTAGTGGCAGTTGTTTGATAATATTCCTGAATTGTGTTAGGATTATTGCTGGTGATGCAGAAACCATAAAAACATAGCATTTTATGTTTGCAGGGCTGAGAGTTAGAAAAAATATTTTTCTACTTGTAAACTGTAAATTGAATAGATCTAATATGGGGCTATTGAAAGACAATAGTCTCTGAACTGTGCAATATAATTTTTATAGAATCACTATTCTGAGTGGAACGGTATATCATTCTTCTGTTGCAGACTGTGACATACTTTTCCCCTGGAACTGCCAGCACCTGTTCAGCATAACACCCTACTTTGCTGGTGATGTCACATGCAGCTCTGACTGTGATTGGAGAATGGAATCTATCTGCAGGTCAAAGGTATGGTCCATTCTTTTCCAGTAGTTCCATAGACTGCTAAGGTTCTTTACATTCATTTTTCTACCCAGTAAGACACACAAGTAAAATATTAATTTTGCTTTGGTCACAGCCACTGATATCTTACAGGCAAGCTCCATTCTCCAGTGATACTCAGAGGTGATACTGCCAGAGGAATGTATGCTGGAGCATCACCACTGTGTTACAGCTGAGGGGACAATCCATGGACCTCAAAAGAAATTAAAAAAGGAAAAGGAATGTCTAAAATACTGCCCTGACTTCCAAGCTGTCAGGAAAATTGGAAATTCAGTCACTTGATTCTCCACTCAGCTACATCAGTTTTACATGGCTGTAACTCCATATTGTAAAAGAGTGGAGACCGAGGCCTAAAAAAAGGATTATTTCATTTGGAGAGAACATTGTTTTTGGTAGTTTTATAGATTGCTTAAGTAGCAGCAGAAATATCAAATTAAGAATTATCAGCATGGTGCACCCACTAGTGGTTACAATGTAAAATACACATTATAATTGTAATGGTTCAAAGCTGTCAAGTGTTCACGTGATAGTTCCTAGAAACACACATCACTGGTGTTATCTTTGTCTCCCCTTCCTGTTTCTATCTTCTTGTTTGTTATGTCTTGGCTTTATGTAACTGTAAGCAGTTTTGGGCAAGAAATGTGCCTTTCGTAGACCACCTGCCATATACAAATGTGTATTTGTAGACCACCTGCCATAATGAGCTGGCAGGACTTGGGGAGAATGATGAGGGTGATTGATAGAAATGAAAAATGAGAGCTGGTTAAACTAGGGAAAGATACATGTCGAGAGAGCCAAGTGTAGGAGAACTCTGCTCTTGGACTATGGGGGACCACAGGAAAGTATGAGAGTACAGGAGGACTTCATTGTTGGTGTGTGTATGTGCATTTTTGATGGGGTCCCCACATTTTTATAAATGAAAGCCCTATTTCATCTTGACAATTCAATGAGTACAGGGGCTTTCCTGGCATGGACTTCATCATTCTGTTGTCTATAGATTTTATATTGTACTGGATTTTTCCTAGGAGTTTCATTATTCTAGCATTTCCTCATCCCTGTCCTAATATATAATCAAGATCTCATGAATGCATATGTTCAGAAGTTATATAGTTATATATATATATAGTTATATATATGTGTGTGTATATAGATATATATATATGTGTGTGTGTGTGTAAACTTCACAGCTAGTGGTTTTCCTTCATACATTTTTCCAGGCATGTGGTTTCGGGTTACTAGTTGTATTATATTTTATTTGCTAGTATGGTGCTACAAGTGAAGTGTCAAAACACAGTGTATTGAATAGAGATGCTGTGTATTTACAATAGCTAGTTCTTTCCATTTTCTTGTTTACTGATAAATTAGGTTTAACTGTCTATTGGAAGGGACTATGTTGGCTTGAATAGGAATTGCTCCATTAGAAATTTTGGCAGCACACAAGCCGATTAACCTAGAGCTGGATTCAAAGGTGATATAAATGGTATTGTAAGTGACATGTTGGTAAGTATGCATAAATGAAAAATTGAGGCCAGGGATAAAAGAATGATGTCATATCAAATAAGGCAACCAACAGGAAGGTATAAGTAAATAGGGGGGCCCAACTGATCTTGATTTGTTGTTGGTTGCTTTTTCCATCTTCTGCTTTCTTGGGGTGTAGGTCACACCAACCTTATTACATATGCCTAACACCCGCAATGCCATTCCTTCTGAATTTGGCCTCCTGAGAATGGTTCTGCCATCCACTACTTCATGGAAGAGAATTTATTTATTATTGAGTACCATATTTTTGTTAATGAAGACACATGAGAGTCCACCCTTATTGTGGACAATTGCAAAGGAAAATGTTACATTTGGTGTCTGACTTGTGGGACTAATTTGACTACCTCCATTTGCTCTTATGATGAGGGAAAATGTGAGGAATTGTAGGTACCCTTCTTCAAGATGCTTCATTTTTACTATCTCTCTGTGTTGCTGCACTGTGATTAAATTATAGGAGTGAAATCCTGTCCACATTGAAGTTAATGGGAATTTTGTCTTTGACTTTGGTGGGGATTAGGATTTTGACTTAAGAATCTTCTGGTTTCTACCAATGGAGCTTTTCCTTTAGCTCAACAAAGGAGATCTTCTCAGACTTAAAGTCTTATGTCACCGCCAATTCCACTTTTTCAATAATTCTGAAGTTTGCATGAAATTATTTCAGAGCTCTACACTCGAATAGAAAAACATACATATAGAAATCTTTGATGATCCCAATCTTGTTAGAGGAAAGTGTAGGATTAATATTGTGGCATACATATATCCTGATGGAAGGGGTCGGGGGATAGAGGACAGTGGGGCTATGTCTACACTGCAACACTATTTCGGGATACCGGAGTATCCCAAAATAGCTATCCTGCGTCTTAACAGCAAGCCCGTTATTTCGGGCTTGCTATTCTGATGTCCCTATAAACCTCATTCCATGAGGAGTAAGGGACATTTTGGAATAGTGGGTTATTTCGAAATTTGGCACGGTATAGACAGTGCCAAATTATGAAATAAACTATTTTGAAATGAGATTGAAATAAGATATGCAATTTGCGTAGCTCAAATTGCGTATCTTATTTCAAACTACAGTTCAGTATAGATGTAGCCTGGAATAGTTTTCTAAAGGAAATGGTGGATCTCCTTTTCGTAGAGCATTTTAAAACTGGACTGGTATCTGAGAGCTAGAAATGCACAGTCGGGAACAATCTGGAACTTCCAGAGGAAACACTAAATCACCTAATATGTCGTCTTCTGTTTCTAAGATTCTGAACTCTCTTCTTCACTGAACTGTGGAATTTTTCTCAAGAGACCTTTGGTTTACTAAAACCTTTCTTTTCTGCATTGGTAAGTGTTGGTTTATTCTCAGTAGTTACCCTACCTTTAAAAAATAGTGGTTATTGGACCTCATCACCATTACATTTGTTGCACATATGACATTCCGGACCTATAAAACATCCTATAAAAAGGTATTAATATTCACACCAGTGCATCATTTCTCTTTTCCATCTGCTGAGTTTCTGGTTGAGCCTACAGAATTTTATGTTCAGAAACATTAATTCTTCTCTAAATGATACCCTCATATATCATTCCTGTCCACAAAATATTTTGTTAGTCACAAAGGTTGATTTTTAGGTTTTGTATCAGACCCTGTAAAGGGTCCCTAGTTAGCGGATGGGGCACTGCTGACTTGCTAGAGTGCCCACAAACCCGTGAGGCCTGTCTCGGCCTTGCTGTTGGCCGAGCGACAGTTTGTGAGGCCCAGCCCTGGGTCAGGGCAGGCGGACAGACAAGCGGTTAACACAAATAGTCAATAGTTCACAGTTTAAGGAGCAGCCCTGGGTCAGGATGACAAGTGTGTATTACCAGTAATTCAGCGGTTAAAGCTTCGGTCAGGTCCCAGCCGGGCAGGGGTAGGGTCTCCTCACTTCAAAAGAGCTGACAAGTGCAGGGATTTTTGTCCCACAGGGGGAGCCTGCCACCCAAAGGGAGGGGTGGCAGGGGGGGACACAGGTCCACCCACTCCACTGCGTCCTGGCCCAGGGCCCTGATAGTGGTGGCCTTGCAGCCACTAGTCGGTGGGGATCCAGACCATTACACACCAACAAGGTCGAGGATCAGCAGGGGTCTAGGCCTCGACATGCTGCCCACCCAACCTCCATGTCCTCAGTTGGCCCAAGGTCGACTATCCCTGGGCCGCTTTCCAACCCCCCCATGGGCCTACCAGATTCTAGCAATGCTCCAGGGGGTCTTTGGGTGACAGAGGGTCTGGCAGGATGTCCATGGGCTCCGGCTCAGGCAGGGGTCCAGGTGGACCAGCCCAGTTTTCGGGGCCCGGTGAGGGTCCCGGAGGAGTCGGCGTGGGTTCGGGCGGCGGCCAGTGTCTCAGTAGTCTGGGCCAGGGTTCCGAGGTTGGCAGGGGTCTGGGTGGCCCAACCCAGCCCTCTGGCTGAGAGCAGCAGGAAGAACCCGGCTCTTCATTGTGGGAGCCGGGGCCAGGCGTCTTTTTGTCTCGGCTGCCTGGCTCTGACTGAGCCCGTGGCTCTTATAGTCCTAGACCTGCCCTCTGGCTTCCTATCGGTGGGGCTAGGTGCGGCTGGAACTGCCCACCAAGGGGTCGTAGAGGGCGCTTCCTCTTCCGGGTCAGCGGGTGGCCATTTGGCTGTCTCAGGCTCATTACAGACCCTTATTTATTTTTTATTTCAGTGTGCCTGAGGGTTACTCACCTAGTTAGATGTACTCATTCCATGGTTTTTGGTGTAATATGTGGTGCTTTCTCTTCTGAATTAAAAAAAAAAAATCTAGGTAGTCTTCAGTTCCCATTGGACTATTTTGTGCCTCTAAAACTTAGGCCTGAATATATTTCCCATGTTGTATGGGGAGTCCTTAATAGCCTCTCCGAGCTGTGCTCCATGAGAAGTATCCTTTATGACACGTCTGTAGCTGCTCTTTTCTTTGAACATATTCCTGTTCTCCTTTCACAGAAGGCTGGTATATCATTAGGGTGCTCCTCTTTTAGTCGTGCTACTTCCTGTCCTCTTGGTTTTTCTTCTGTACACCAGCCAATCATACTTTCATACTTTTAAATCCCTCTTGAGTCCTTGTAACCATGCCTCACCTTGTCCTTTTAAGTTAGTTCATATTAAAAAAAATAAAAACTGCTTTCTCTTGGAGAAAACAAGATGTGTGCCAACCATGCATGTGTTGTCATGTGCTTCTGTATCCGTTCTCTCTGCTCCTTAGTCTGTTAATTTGTCTCCTTAGATGTTTAACATCCTTAGGACAGATCTGGTATTCATTCAGGGCTATGTAAATTCTAACCAAAAAGCTTAGTTTAAACCTGATTCTTTGTGTTACTTTGTGCTACTTTGAATCAATATTAATCCTTTGCTTTGTTACTTAAAATTACCAATGTGTCACTTATTCAACTGAAGAGTTGCTGCAAATAAGACCCAAGTGTTCACACCTTCTCAGTTGGCTTAGATTGTCAAAAAAATGGAAGTGTTCCTGAGGTAGGTAAACATAAACTAATTTGCAAAAGATTTTATTTAAATAAATATATTTCAATACAAGCTTCCACAATCATAAGAATATTCTATTGGGGGTGGTGGTGAACCATTCAGTGCAAATTGTAACTCAGACAACATAATACATTTGGATCGTCTTTCTGATTAATACAAAAGACTTGGCAAGTTGCACAATGTTCATTTTTAATTAAACATTTTATCATTGTGCAGCCTTGTATTGACATTCTTCATAATAGAGCTGATAAGATCTTGACCTAGTCTTCAGTAAAGTAACATATAGCTCAATATTCCGGCACTCACTGTTCCCTTTAGAATTAAACACATGGTTTTCTGATTTTAATTTAAAATCTGATGTGCTTTTATCCCCATTTATTTGTTTTACCTTCTCTGTCTTTATATCCTTGTTTGATTTATTTCCATTTCAGATTCTATGGACCCCTATTTCTATTTATTTGGCTGTTTATGGTACCAAAGCCATCTGGATTCAATTCCTCTCTATTATTCTAGAATTCTTTCCTTTTCTTCTCTATTAAAAATAACCATCAACAACAAATAAAACATGCTCCAAACAACAACAAAAAACCCTAAACCACAAAACAGTAGCTTATCCTCTAACCTTGCTTCATATGGTACCTATTAAATCCAAATTTGATTTGTTAAACTAGTTTGACTCATTTCTGCCTTGTGAAATTTCTTGAGAAGCTTCATGAAAATATGAGTATGAAAATGTTGCAAATGAAGCACTGGAAAGCTTCTCCACCTCCAGCTACTGAAAAATGTTCTAGTGCATAGAGTTGCCAAGTGTCTTGCAACTTCCATGACAGTTGCCTGGTTAGTTGTCCTTTTTCTCATACTTGCTCACACATCCATCTGAGCTGCGGGAAGGGTGCAGACATTTCCCTCCAGTGTTGCCCTTTGGCTGCTGAAGGGGTCAGCTGAGACAGTAGAAGTTAAAAAAGGAGATTGTGAGTTGAGAAGAAGGTGGCAGTGGAATCAGATACACAAGGCAATGGGATGATACCGGCCTGAAACTCTCACTCCTGCAGCTGGCAACAACAGAACCTGCCCAGCAAACTCAGCTCCAGCTCATCTAACATTTCCTTTTCCTCAGTTGCTCCAGCACCCAACTATGCCTCAGGAATCTATCCCCAACGAGAGCTACCTTCTCCCACAGGCAGACTATTAATTCCAAGCAGTCTGAGCACCCACCAGACCTCCCCCCCAGAGTCCACTAACACTTATCAGTCTCAGCACTCAAATATCTCACCATCAATAATGTACTCCCCAACAACCCTATGTACCTTCCCAGTAGCCCCCTCACTCCCAACAGCACCAACAGCCTCAGCAACCAACCTCCCAACTACCCCAGAGTTTTCCCCTTCATTCCCCTTCCCACCCCGTTATTCCCAGACATTTCTGAACCTACCTACCCACCCCAACCTAAGCTGTGAAGTTTCCTTCTGTCCTACCACCACTATTCGTTGGGGGAGGGGTGCATTGCCTTTAAGTAATTTTAAACATAATGAGTTAATTTGCAAATATTTTGCATAAACTCTCATATATACTACATAAGAAAACTTGGCAGCTCCAAAAATGCTATAGGGATGCTGCAACAGGTACATTAATCCCTCCCATTCCAGGCATATTCCATACCAGCATGGCTCCTGATGTGTGGTGTGGTATGGTTCTCTACCTGACCCTGAGTAATCACATAGCACCTGTGAGTGTTTAATAAATATCCATGCGTCTTACATAGGACTTGTAAATTTAAAACACTTCATTTTTGTCCTCAGTTCCTTATTTAAATAGGAAGATAAATTACAGTAAAATTTGTTGGCAACTTGTCCAAAGCATCTCTGTTCATATCTTCTTGGGGTGCTAGACTATGTGAGGACTTTGAAGATAACACAGTGAATTCCCTGGAAGAGGAGTACTTTGTGCTTTGTTAGAGCAGTTCTCTCTGGTACAAGCCATGACCAGTTCAGACAGAGGAGGCATTCACTCCAGTAAAAACAGAAAATGGAAAAGAGGTGGAGTTAGGGGCAGCTAGCCCTCAGCACTGTCAGGACCACAGCATGCTTCCCTCTCCTCCTGCGGCCCTAGTACCACGTGGAGTGCAGAGGGAGGGATCTTGGTTTTCCAGAAGATGTTAGTTGTTATGCCCATAGAACCATATCCAGTATGAATACGTTCATGAGTTTTCATGAACAAAACCCACTTCTTCAGAGAAGCTTGAGTAGAGAAAAAGGTGAGTTAGCATCAAGAGGATAGCAATATTCAAATATTAATATTAAGAAATATTCATGAGAATAATTTTAAGAGTAGTGCCATGTACAGTAGGTTCCTCGGACAACTACAAATGTTTGTGGAGAATTTGCAAGCAAAAAAAAAAAAGGGGTGAGGGGTGGGGGACGGGACGGATGGGATGCAGTATATTCTGATTACCAGTAAGTAGCCAATCACACTTGCAAATAAAAAATAGTGATTGTTTTCAGTTTAAAATCTGTCACAGGGTCAAATATGTTTGCACACACTGCTCCCTGAGGAACTGTAACTAAGTAATAAAAAACATGATCTATTTTCAGGTGCCTTATGAACAGATATAGAGGTTAAATTCATTATCTATATTATGAACAATTTAAGCACCTCTAAGTTTAAGGTGTGTAAAAATCAGGATTATAATGGAAACAGCTTCTCAACCTACTTAGTGGTCACCCTAAGCAAATGTATCCTACTGATTTGCTATTAATCTACTATATGTTTTAGACACTTTGTCTGTCTGGCTGTGTGTCCATCTGTTTGTGAATCGGTAAGAGTTAAGACTACCAAAATTGGTGTGCATATTACCATAACTTAAAGCAAGGTCAGGGTTTGGTGGTGCCAGGACAATGGGATGTGCCTGGAATTCAATTGTTTCTCATAAACTGGAAAGGAATGGGTCTGATAGGAGGGACAGTTATACTGTAGATTGACTACAGGGGGGTATCTAGGAGCCAGAGATGGGGACTGGGACAACTATAACCCCATTGGGCCAGCAAGGGGCAGAGGTGGAGAAACAGCCATCTGTCTTCTGTATATTTCAGAGAGTTTGTCTGTGTGTGTATCCCCAACCTGCGCTTCTCTCTGTCTACTGCTGCTGCTTCCTTTTTGCGTACTTCTGATTCCAAGTGAAGCATGTGAGGCACCCCTCCTTCGGCTGTGCCACAGAGAGGTACTACTCACCTGGCCCCAAGTTGCTTGGTGAGAGAGGACTGGGGTTGTCCTCCTGCATATTGAACCCCTGCATCCCCCACCCCAGAACAATGATTTAAATGAAGAAAAACAACTTATTTAAAAGCTTCAGAAGGGTAGCCAAGTTAGTCTGTAACAGGAAAAACTTAAAAAACCCAACGAATAGTCTAGTAGCACCTTAAAGACTAACAAAACATGTAGATGGTATCATGAGCTTTCGTGGGCACAACCCAAGCTAATGATACCATCTACATGTTTTGTTAGTCTTTAAGGTGCTACTAGACTATTTGCTATTTTTTAAGTTTTTTTTTTAAACTTGTTTAAGTTAAGGATCCAAGCAACACCAAGTAACTCTTCTACTAAAACATACAGTAGAACCGTATGTTACAAAGAGCTGAGTAATGGAGCTTGTAACTCTGAACAAAACATTGTAGGTGTTCTTTCAAAAGTTTCCAACTGACTATCAATGTAATACAGCTTTGAAACTTCGCGGAAGAAAAATTCTGCTTTAAAACCAACACTTGATTTAAATGAAGCAAACAGAGAAACAGTTTCTTTACCTTGACAAATCTTTTATTTTTAAATGTTACCGCCCTTTTTTTTAGTGTCTTACATTTAAAACAGTATAGTACTGTATTTGCTTCTCTCTTTGTCTGCTGTTGCTGCTTCCTTTTTTGTGTGTTTTTGATTCCAAGTGAGGCACGTGGTTTACCGGTCAGGTCATAATGCTGGTGTTCATAAAACTTAAGGTTCTATTATATATGCATTTTGCATCGCCCCTAAAAAATGCAAGCTGAAAATATTTTTTTATTATTTTTTTAGAAATTGATAAACATTGAAATAGGTTCATATTTTTACCAAGTGCAGTCTTTCTGAGCTGGGAGAAGGAAAATTATAGACCATGCCCTGAAGCAGTGGGGCTAACAGCCACTGTGGTCCCAGGGGCAAGGTGTGGGGAGGCCTAGCTCGAAGCCCCCAAAATGGGAGGAGCCTTAGGTGGAAGGGGTGGGGCCAAGGGCAGTCAGCCCTGCATACCGCCTGGAGCGTGGCACTGGGTCCCCCAGCCCTCAGAGTGCTGCGGAGTTGTGGAGTGTTGCTCCTGCGGCATTCCAAAGGGGCCTGGAGCTCCTGGCTGCCGCTGTTGCTATTACATTAGTGGTGGTGGCTGTGAGCGCTTTTGAAAGCTGGGCTCCTGTGCAATAGCTCCCTTGCCCTCCCTCCCATCGGTAGACCTTCCCTGAGGGGACTCTATTCTCCGAAGGGCCCTGTTTTGGTATGAGTAGCTCTGTTGAAGTCCATGGGACAACTGACGTAAGCAAAGATTAGCCAGTGAATGTAAGGTTTGGCAGGATTGGATCCAAAGTCACATCTTCCATAATATATTGTTTCATGCTAATGACTACTATAGAAAATTGAAAAAACTACCAGCAGAAATGGAAATTTTCTCCTAACTGCAGAATGTAAACCCATCATGCATGAACACAATTATTGTCACACTTAAACATGGTATGCTAGTCTAAAGACCAACTATAAACTGAGGAAAGTCTAGTAGATTGTTGTATTTCATGCCTGAGTTATTTGAGCAACATCTTACATTTTGTTCCTAAACAAATAGTAATGTATGCGAGAGGGAATCTGGGGACTCTTACATTAGGAAACAAGCTGTAAAATGTAAGAAATTTACTCTTTAGAATCTTTATTCTCTCTTTCTCCTATTGTTGTATAATTGATTACTAACACCCCCTTTAACCCACCTTAAAGGGCAAACAGGAAATTCATGTTTTCTTTCATCAGCCCATCCCTCTGAAAAGCGTTCAATATTAAAACAGTTTGCAAGGAGCAAGGCAGAAGAAACAAGAGGCCCAGTTAGACCGTGGCAAGGTTAAGAGATGCGTGCCTGATGCCTGCAGCAAGTATCAGATCTTGTTCCTGTACAGTTTTTGCATGGGGAGACCAAGTTAATTGGGGTACGGCTCTATTCTTTGCTTTGTGTGTGACCTTTTATTATCTTTGTGGCCCTGTAGTTCATACAGTGTCATAAACTGTGGGAAAGTCTTCCATGTAGTGTTATCAGCTGTTTGAAATTAACTTAAAAATTAAATATCTGTTTCATTTTGCCTGAAGGCGTGTCAAGCAGAAAACTGCTAGGGAGGTGAGATTATTGTGGTTGTGATTTTGCTGTTGCTGTCCAAATGTTTTTCTTTTTCTTTTCTTTTCTTTTCTTTTCTTTTCTTTTCTTTTCTTGCAAGCTGCTCACTGGCAATCAGGTGTTGTGATGGGAGTTGGTTTAGGAGGGGTTACATGGCGTAATTCCCACGAATGTAGGAGGATGAAAAAGATAAAGAAATTTTGTTTTTCTGAGCTGGAGGATTCTCTGCATGACTTCCCCACTGATGGGATCATGTGCTTTCAGGCTGAGATTTTATTAACAATTCAAATGGAAATTGAGGGCACAGGAGGAGCAGATTCTCACATAAACTTGATCTGTCCATGAATGCAGTTCTCTGTTTGCCCTGACCCTGCATGGCTTAAGACACTGCCTGTGAGGCCAGAGTGCCAGACACAAAGAAAGAAATGAAAAGCAAGCACATTCCAGTAGTCTGCACAAAGGCAATGGAGCAGTTTCTAGCAGTCTCCCCAGAGAGAGATCTTATCTCCTTGCGCTGAAATCCTTTAGAATGTTTATTTGTGCTTTAAGCACCCAACGCTTATACATCGAGATAATGCTGATTAAACTCTATTAAGTTTCCTTAGAAAGCTCTGTGTGTGTGCGTGTGCACATATGTGCTCTGAAAAATATTTTCTTTATTACATGTTTATTAATGTTGTTCAATTAGTATTAAAACACAGCAAACCCTTTCATAAACAAACACTTCCTAACGATTTTTTAAATCAAAATATTATTGGATTATCATAATAGGTAAATGCAGGCAAGCGTAAAGGAAAATGGCATTCTAGAGATTAAATATAGTAGTAACAGGAATATTATCAGCATTATTCAGAGGTCTGCAAAATTTCAGTTTGAGATCATATTGCTTTTTTAAACATTTATGATGTTGGGTCACTGATGTGGTACATTTAACTTTTCCGTCCTCATGAAGGTTGTTCCTGAATACCTGTATCAATTAAAACATTGTGAATTCTTGATTGACTTTGGGCTACGAAGCCAAGCACCACACAAACCTGAGGCATAG
Organism: Rafetus swinhoei; assembly: GCA_019425775.1. NCBI lineage: Eukaryota > Metazoa > Chordata > Testudines > Trionychidae > Rafetus > Rafetus swinhoei. Next base: position 177,364,695 of record CM033437.1, on the reverse strand, counting down.
AGTGAATGCATGAAGCAAGGCTGATGTGGAGACATCTGTACTGACATTACTTTCTGCCAATGACAATAGGTGACACTGCATTGCATCTGTGTTAATAAAACATAGTGGAGATGAGAGCTACAATGAAGGGATAAAAAATAGTGACTCAAATTCATGTTCACTGTATTGTGATAATAGTAGGACTATCACTAAAATGCAGATTTCCTCTATCAAACTATTTGATAAATCAAACTTCCTTTAATAAAAAATCTTATATGAAGATCTTTAAATCTTATATTGAAAGAACACAAGAGAATAAACTTTCTGCCATTTTAGCAAAGATACAGTTTTATCCCCCATTTAGTATCTTTTTTTCTGGTATTTATGGTAGAAGATCATAACCATATGTTTGTCCATTTTCCTTAGTGATTAATTCCTTCAAAAACTTTTGATATGCCCCAAAGAATTTATATAAGTAATGTGGAGGTTGAAAAGTATATTGATTGAAATAGTTTTTATTCTGCTAATTTTATAAAGGTTACAGTGTCCAAAATTAATTGTTGTACTTAGTCTAATTGTTAGAATTAGTGGCAGAATTGTTTTATTGCTTTTCTTTCATTTGATGCTAATGAATGGCTTTATATTATTAAGTTCAAACCAAGTTTGCATTTTCTCCTCTAAATATTCAAAGTGGTAATCTGACATTAAACTCTTTTGATATATTTGGTTATTTCTTTATAGACATGTGATAACTGCAATGCTGGCATTGCTTTTAAACTACTTCTAGAAAAAAAAATTATCTGTGCAAGAGCTTCAAGTAATTTTTCTATGGAGGAATACATTAGTATCATGAAGCATAAATTGATTTATGTGATAGAAGTTTAATCTTTCATATTCACATACCTCTTAGTCACTTAAGCAGCAATTACTTTTAAAAAGCCTATAGGTTTTTTTCGTGCCACTTAAAAAATAATGTTTTCCTCTGATGATTTGCTGAGTGACCGTTTCTTCACTGTATTTTGCATCTGGCAGTGAAATCAGGTTTGATATAGTGTGATGTTTATTGTTTTCCAAGTGGTTTTTTTTCCCGTGTAAAAGTTTTTCAAGTCTAGAATACATGCAGAATATAAAAATCTGTTCCACTTTCACATACAAGTAAGATAGGGGAAATAATTTCCTTTATAATTAAAGAAAACGAGAAGTGATGAAAAATCTGTCATGAAAGTTGATGTATTGAGGTTGAATCAAAGTAAACAAAAAGGAAGAGCATGAGAGTGAAGTATGAGTTTAAATTACTTGTTTAAATGAAATTCTCAGTTATGTTGGTGGCTCAAAAGGATATAATATTAAAGAGTAAATGGCAAAATAGAGTGAAAAAGATGAATACTTGAAAACCTAAAATAGTGCAGGACATTTTTTCTAAGATTTTATAAACAATTTTAGGAATGATACCCATTTTCCTTAGGGACTGTTTCTGGTTCACTACAGTCAATGGGAGTTTTGCCTTTTTTACTTCAACGGGTGCAGGAATAGGTTCATAGTGAAACAATATTTCTGGGATCCCTCTTTATGTGCTGCTTACCTTTGTTCTTAATTGCACAGTTTATATCAGTATTTTTCAATATGCTACCCTGAATTTTTGATTCCTTCAAGTGTTTTTTCTTGTTCATCAATATATCGTATCAAAAACTGATTTGAGAAAAGTAACATTTAACTTATTACCAATACATATAACATTTAAGTGTCTTAAATATTACCAAAACACATAATTTTAAAGTTAAAATTTTAGATGTTTCTTAAGCAGATTTGTACCAGCTCTTTAAAAATTTGCCCTTCAAGAAAGGAAAGTTGTTGAAAGAGAGAAACCTTGGCATTTGTTAATGAAAGAGTTTATTGTTACATATGTGCCATTTGCAGGACTGGCAAAAATTAGTGAAATAAGATTCTTGGCAGGTAGAATGGTTTTAAATTTTGTTTGAAGTGTTGTGAGATTTTTTTAACAGTACTTCAGTTAGGAAAACTTTAACTTTCCTACAGAGTTGAAATGCCCCACTAATCTTGAAAACTAGGCAATCTCTGAGCCCACATTAACTTCCAGACAAAGTATGAGCCTTTTAAACGAAATTAAATAATTGTATTCTGTTGTTAGTTAAGAGCAACTGCAGCTCTTCAGAACTTTTAATGAGAACTGAGGTTTGGGAAGCAATTTAAAATGTTTTTAGTAAAATACTTGTTATGTAATGTAGTCTATTCAAGCAACAAAGCTAAAGATTAATGTTCACATAGATTTTCATTTGCCATTACTTAACTGATATGATTAAGCTTTATTCTTATCTACCTCTCACCTTCTAATCCCTTCAGGGTGTTGTGTGTGTGTTGGAGAGGGGCATGTGTAGACACTAGCTGCCAATAAAACATCACGCTTACCATAACCATTACCATAAACAATTGAGCTGCATTCAAGCATTAGAGTCCAGTGTCTCCCCATGTCCTCACTCCACACACTCCTTTCCAGACCTCCATCGCTCCCAGACCATGGCGTCCTCTTCAGGACACTGTTCTCTGGCAGTGCCCACTTATGTGTCTGTCGATTTATCATTCTCTGTACTCCAGGGTCCTCCCCTCCCAGGGAATTCCCCTCTAGGGAACACCCAATTCCCCTCTAGGGAACACCCAATATACTTGCCTATATACTTGCCCTATATACTTGCCTCAGTGACCCACTGCCAGTCTTCATTTAGCTTCTGCCTCGGGGCAAACTGCAGTCTGAAATGACCATTCATCATTGGCAAGGAGGTGTGGACATGCTGCCTTTGCCTATCCTGGATGCCTCTCTGCAGCCCTAGTAGACTCAGGCCTTGCTTCAGGCCCTGCAGCCTGGGAGCTTGCCTGGCCAGAGCTTCCCCAAATCTGTCTTCCTTCCCTAGCTCTGCTCTACCTCCAGAAAGCCTCTTGCTTCCCACGCAGCCAGGTCCCTCCAGCCAGAGCAAGAGTAAGTCCTCCTCTCTCCCTCCAAGAGCCCATCTTTATATAGCCCCCAGCTAGGTCCTAATTAGCAATAACTGAAGCCCCAGCTCTCACTAAGGGCTGTGTTTTGCCCTTAAAGGGCCAGTGCAGGGCAGATGCCCTATCACACTTATTAATGGCAGCCCTTAGATTTTGGTCTAAGTCCTTGCTCTGCAGTTTGGGATATATGAAGAAGCTGTGTGATGGTGGTATGAAGCCACTTCTGCAGTGACTCAATTCTGGAAATGGTTTAGATCCAGTTTCCTTAACTGAACAATTAAGAATACTGTGAAAGTTGCTCTAAGCTGCACCACCTGCAATGGTTCCCAGCGTGCTGATGCAGCAGCTTGCAATGATCAGAGCAAAGCGGCACTCTGGCCATGTCTTCTTCCCTCATCTACATGCTTGACTTTATATAGGTGACTGCAAGTAGGTTTCATACATTCATAGAATCATAGAACTGGAAGGGACCTCAAGAGGTCATCAAGTCCAGTCAGTCCCCTGCCCTCACGGTAGGACCAAGCATTAGATCATCCCTGACAGGTGTCTGTTTAACCTGCTCTTAAATATCTCCAGTGATAGAGATTCCACAACCCCCCTAGGTAATTTATTCCAGTGTTTAACCATCCTGACAAGTCGTGGCTGGTACTAGGGGTTCTGATGTCCTGAGTAGAAAATATTTTTGCATCCCCAACTGACTGAACATGAAAACAAAGTTCATCAGGGATTTGGTACCCGGAGCGGTTGCCATGATCATTCCTTTCTGAAGGGCAGCCCTATAGGTGATGGATTGGTTGGTAAGTTTTACTTGTGTTATATTTTCAGAGAGGCAGCTGTGGCAGCAGACTCTTGCTCCAATAGAAGAGTTTTGGCCTTTAGTAACACTCACTACGCCATAGGAGGAGACTGGAGTCAGGAGCTCTGCTCTTTCCAGTCCCACTCTCACAAGCCTATAGAGTTTGGGTGGAGGGGGGGAAGGTAGGGGTCTGCTGGATTTTTAAAAATAATTGGAACATTGTAGGATTTCATAATCTACAAATGAAATGATCTGAGGTTATACTGGATTATCTGGGTGTGTCTACGCTGCACTCATAGCTCAAAATAAGCTACGCAATTTGAGCTAAACAAATTGCATAGCATATTTTGAGTCAATTTCGAAATAACTTATTTCAAAATCTGGCACTATCTACACAGCACTTATTTAAAAATAAATCGCTATTCTGAAACGTCCCTTACTCCTCGTGGAATGAGATTTACGAGGATGTTGGAATAGCGAGCCTATTACATTTCAAAATAATAGGTGTGCTCAAAAGGCACGGAATAGCTATATTGGGATACCTCCGGTATCATGCTTCTTTCATGCTGTGCCCCACACGCCATTCAAAGCACAGTGTGCTTGGGGCAGCGGTACACACGCTGCCCTCACTCCTAGCCAATGGGAACTGTGAGATTGTGCTGGTGATAGAAGCAATGTCTCTGTGCGTCCTAAGGGATGCACAGAGACATTGGCAGCAGCAGCTTCCAGGAGCAGTGTGGGGTTACAAGAAGCAGGTAGACAGCCTGGGTACCCTGCTATGCCATAGGCCAGAGAGAACCTTAGTCATTTCACTGTACTGTGTGCTCGACAGAAACATTAGGTGGGTTGGATCCAACCTGTAAGCCGTATTTTGCCCACCCCACCCTAAGATAAAGTTTTTTTCCAGCTGAAAGCAAAGAGGCATGAAGTCGGAGTTTGGTGGGGGGAGAAGGGTTTTTTAATTTTGCTGTTTGCTAAGATGCATATCTATTTATTCCTTTCCCCTTCTGTGTCAAAGAATGGCCACTTGATAGGTGATAGCCAATCAGCTTTGATGACAGCTGGTTGGGGCATCAACTTGTCCTTTGTCTTCTAGAAATAGGTTTACCTACTCTCGGGTCTTGTCAGGTAAACACACATTAGTTATGATTTTAGCTTATGTTCATAACTTTACATATAATGAAATTACATACCTTTTACCATTATTAATGGTAAATAATGTTGCAGTGAAGCCTTGAATCATGAGAACCTTACCTCATTTCATATTCCATTTTAAACTTGAAAGTGCAGACTAGATTTATCAAAAGGTTTGTGAAAGTTTGTAAACCTTACAACTAAGTCTACCGAGTGAATCAGAGAAGGAATCTTTTCTATTCACTGAAATTCTGTGAGGTTTTCCTTGAGATGGAATTTGTTTGAACCTGCAGAACTATTGTGGAGATTGAAAATGAAGATAGTATTTATGTGAATGCCTACAAATCTATGTTATCAAGTTCTGCACAGTTCTAAGAACCAGAACTACACTTTACTTATCGTGAGATATTGAGTTGGAAACAGTGTTCCCTCTAAGCTGTGCAGCTTCACAGGTGATTAACCAGCCCCGCCCAGTCAGCTCCTTGCATGGAGCCCTGAGCCTCTGACTAGGTGGGGCTGATTAATCATTTGTGAAGTTGTGCTGTCAGCACCTTAGAGGGAACAGTTGTTGAAAGCTTTCTTCAGGTGGTGCATCTTATTTCTATCTGGTCTGCACATTGCTTTTGTTTCTGGAAGATACAGTTGTGGACCAGGACTCCATTGTGACAAATGTAGTCCCCTTACTAAAGGTGCCTCTGTTTATTTTCTGGGAGGATCCTGTGTGCTGCAATCTAGCCCCGAGAGTACAATTCCCATGAGCCCTTAAGGAAACCAGGAAGGAAGTTTGTTTGTGGGGTCTGCCTTTCTCCATATGGAGAGAGGCTCAGCAGTCTGGGGACTTTCCATTGTTTTGGAACAAAAGGGAGCTAGGATGCTGTGGAGGAGCTTTATCCAGTTCAGGAGCTGTTATGTTGCAGCTATAGACTGGGACTGAGAGCTTTTGGAACTGGGATCTAGCAGGCTGCTTCTGATTGGTCTAGAGGGGAGAGACTCTCTGGCTGTGCCTGTGGCTCAGAAGGACTACTCTACACCCAGCACACAGAATGAGACTAGAATCATCTACTCCAGCTGCAGAATCTTCAAGCACGCCCACGCAAGCAAGTATATGGGACTGTGAGTTCTGAGGAGTGCACACTCTGGGATAAGATAAATGGTGGCAGTGCAAATGCCAGATAGATACACTCCTGTGACCTGCTTCTGAGCAACCCAGGGAGGAAAAAGGGGGTTACATTTTGGAGGCACCGCTGGGATCAGGTGAGGATGGAACAAATACTGAAGGGTGCTTGTTCTGGCAACCTAATAGCCCTGAAGCTGCAGCTTTCTGATTCACGCCAAAATCCTCCCCCCTTCTCCAAACTGGTATGGGACATCAGGGAAGAGGAGGATCGACTGGCTGCTCATGAAGCTTGTCACATTTCCATGGCTTCAGCATGCACGGTAACCTCTGTTGCTCCTCCTGGCTGGCTCGCCACAAAAACCCCCTTTTTCCTCCCTGGGTTGCTCGGGAGCAGGTCACACTCACAGGTGTGCCTGGGTGCCTGATGATTTGAACATAAAAGGAGATCCTGAGTACCCCAGTGGTGGTGATGTTTAGTTAGGGATTCCCTATCCACCCCCTTGCTGCTGTCCCTTGCTCATAAAGAGCATACAATTGCGGTGCCTCCACCTGGCTGGCCCTGTACACACTTAATGGTGTGCCTTGGGAGCCTCCACGAATAAAATTATTCCAGTAATAATCTGGATCTAGCTCCAGAACAACAATCACAAATCATAAATAGTATACATCTAATAGATTACAGTAGAATGAGCAATCTTTACTTAACAACGTAAAGAAACAGAGTTTAACAGATTATCAGTGAATAACATTAACAAAGTTCACAGAAATAATAGGAGCTTATCTATCTGGTATTTGCACTGCCACCATTTATCCCACCAAACAAACTTCCTTCCTGGTTTCCTCAAGGGCTCATGGGAATTGTAGTCTCTGGGGCTAGATTGTAGCACACAGGATCCTCCCAGAAAATAAACAGAGGCACCTTTAGTAAGGGGACTACACAGATAATATACAAAAACAGAATAAAAAGATAGTTTTACCTCATATCTTTTAGTTCCTCTTTTTTTCTTCAGTGTCTGCAGATGTTTTTATCTACTAACTTGTTGGGGATCCTATTACTATGGTAGTAATCCCTATGGCTATAATGAATACATCTCTTGCATGGAGAGTGTAGAAGTTCTTAATGACTTTATGGACCAGCCAGTAGGAGAATAAGTATTACCAACCCCTATCTAGCTCCTGCTGAAGTCAAAGGAAAGACTTTCAGGTACATCTACACAGCATGGCTACAGTCAGAATAAGCTACGCAACTAAGTTAACCAAAATAGCTTAATTTGGCTTTTGGTGCTGCCTACACAGCAGGAAGTCAACTTCCTTCGACTTCCCTTACTCCTGGTGAAATGAGGGTTACCATGAGTCAGAGTAAGAAATCCTTCAGCTTGATATTATTTCATTAGTTATTCCGAAATATAGCTGCTGTATAGACCTACCCTCAGTGACTTTAATGAGAGTTGTAGTTGGGGTCTTTATGAGATGCACAACTGTCAGTATTACCACCTAAAATGAAGCATCTGTATAATGAAATGTATTTTACCATTGGCTACATTCTGTCAGAGCACCATCTCCTATGTGTACGGGAGGGATGGATTTATTTTTCATAGATAATTTTTGTGATCTGAAGATTTTAAGGATACAATCATTTATTCACTGCCTCAGAGAACAGTAGTTCGTGGAGGCAGGGCTGGATTAAGAAATGCTGAGGCCCTAAACTATGTCAAATTTAAGAGGCCCCATTGCATTATCAAAAAATGTGTATTTTATTCTCACAGAAAGGACAATGAAAATAGAAATAATAAAGTTTTATATTTGCATATATACCTGTATATAAGCAAGGCTGCAATTAAAAACTTAGTTTTTTTTCTTTAGAGGCCTCTCATATTCTGAGGCCCTAAACTGTAGTTTACTTTGCTTGTACATAAATCTGGGAGTGCCTGGAGGGAAGTTCAGTTTGCTTAACAGTTTCTGAATGGGATGTTTGGCGGGTTAATATCATGTAAGTACATGATCAGTCCTGAAAACTGTTGGCCATTACCTAATTTTTTTTAAAATGAATGACACGTGGGTCTGCCCCACAAAAGCTCGTCACCTATAAACCATCTTGTTAGTCTTTAAAGTGCTACATAACTGCTTTTTTGTTTTACCAGGAGTAAATAACATTTAAAATATGCAGCATTTGAAAGTTAAGGGGTATATCTTAACACTTACGATAACTTGATGTTCAGAATAGATATAGTTTACTGGTATCGATGCTCACAGTTCAGAAGCAAGGGAGTCTCATATCTATTACATTATTTTCCCCTCTAAGAATGTTACCAGAAAAGGAAATAATAAACATAATCATATAGTACTGAAGTAAAAGATATTGGTAAGTTTTCATTGAGATATCATTATAAGAGAGAAACCGTAGGATAGATTGTACTTTCAATTAATCGTACTATTTGTTTTGATATAATAATGGCAAGTCAACTAAATTTTTTCAGCCAGTTAAACTATGCTGTGAAGAAGAAAAATCTAACAAACACTGTGAGCAGGATCCTTTTATTCGTTTGAAAAGTCATGTTTTAGCACAACCTAGTCCTTCTGTCCTGGCTATTTTTGATTGTTGTTTGGTCAACAGAAAAAAATAAAAATAAAAGGCTGCTTTCATACTGAGCATGGCCATCATAATGAGGAAACAAAGCAATGCAGTCAGCCAGGCAGGAAGAATTATTTATTGAAGTTAAAAGGCCAAGTATTTCATCAGTTGGATTTTAATAATTCCTGGCAGAGGTGTTTGTACTTAAACAGCAACTGTTTCAATATGGAATTTAGTTTCAAACTGTAATATGAAAATGTGGCTGAAATCATAAAGAGAACATTTACCATGGTGCATTGTTTTTAAGCGTTTCTTTATATATTAATCTAAGGCTGAAAGTTGATAATACTTTTAGTTTCATATCCTTCTATTTGTCAAATAACTAATCTGTGTATACAAGTAATTTTATTTGTTACTCTTGTGCTGGCTCCTTTTCTTTGCTTAATTTTGTTTATCCTGTATTGAATCTTATTTTAATTTGGATGGTTAACTTGATAGGACAAGAACTTCCACTTGCTATGTGCTTATAAATTGCCTATTCCAATCAGGTCCCAATCCTGCAATACAAATTATAAATAAGATTCCAAGACTGATTTAAAGTAAATAAACATACAAAATTAATTAAAATATATATTCTCTAAGAATGAGACATTACCATTGTATGATAAGTTGTATCAGATCCTTGGAATTGGTAGGGTTTTTTTTAAATACATACCTCATACCAACTGACATGGATACAATACATGAACAAGTTCTTGCTTTCACGTGTACAGTTTTGATCTTCATTTTATGTCTGCTTGCAATCGATTGCTAGGTGAAGCTAGGGCTTTTCAAGAAAAGTCTAGGATTATGTCAGCCTTTGCTTTTAGCACAGTGATGAGGTTATCAATAATGCATTGGAGATCTCAAGATCCTTGGACATAGGGAAATCACAGCTGGTCATGGTTTCTGGTAGAATTTGCAGATTTGAGGTCACCCAAATTGCCAGTCAGACAATCTCTGTCTTTCTCATGGGGATGAGTGGAGTTATATTTGAAACACTGCCTTTGAACATGTTGTTTGGAAATTCTTATGTTTCTGCAACATGGCTCTTAAAAGCAGCACCTGTAATACTGTTTGCACTGTCCTTTTGAAGCTTAGACCTCTCCCAGTGTTGTTTTATTATTTTTCTTAAAAGTTTACTCATGTACTAACAGCTTGCTTGACAGCAGTATTCAAGTACCATACTTACGCTTTCTGGTCACGGTGATGGCTGGTAGTAATAGCAGAGAATATCTGAATGTGGAAATGCAAAGCTGTCTCTTGTTACATTTTATTGATCTCGTTCTGGTGTCATTCAATTAAGACAGAAATGTGATGGATAGTCTCTGCATAGATTCCTACTTTGCTCACCAACCACTCCCCATAAAGCTTTTTTTAAGGGCAGTATAGAGGAATTAATCAAAGATGTTATGTGATTTGAATTACAGATCAAAGCTAGATTTTAAAATCTAAAGATAGCTTGAAAAGCAATATCTGCCAATTGCACATTCTGCATTGTCTTACCAACAATACCCATCATCAGTTAAATGCCATCAGTTGGTTTTTGGACTCAGATTATAATATGATAAAAACTTCTTCCTATGATCTGAATTTAGTAAATAGAAAGACAAACTGCCACGCTAATCAAAGAAGCTACCTGCCCAATGCTCCGAACAACTTCCTGGTTTTGGGTAAGCTATAACTTTTAGTTAGATAAAACATCTCAGGAAAATGTACTGATCTGAAGTGTGTGTGTGTGTGTGTGTGTGTGTGTGTATAACTGATCTGAAGTGTGTATATATCTATATTTATATCTGTAGTTTAGTTTACATGCAGAAAAACCCTGTGAGCAATTTTAAAAATGGAATAAAAAACACTGGGCCTCTTCAGGATCTGGCCCAGTATATAGATTGCTGTTTAGTGTTGACTTCAATGTTTAGCCTTATTGTGATTAATCAAGTAAGTAATTTTGAATTCCTAAAATATGATTTTAATACACTAAATTAATATTAAGAGTTGACTGAGACATTTTCCGGAGTCGAACATGGCTTTGTGTCAGGGGCTATGATCAAGGGTAAGTTGCATTTCATTATAGAGCTAAGTAATTTCAGATTGTAGAAAGTGCACTCTCCACTGTAATTTTTTGCAAGATTCAGACCTTCAAAGCCCACAGGCTATAATTCCTTGTGTTTTCCAGAGTTCAAAAAAGACATTGTGTTATGGAAGTTAACACTGCATCAGACTTTTCCCTTTGTTTATATGAAATATGTAGTACACAATATTTAAACAACATATTGCATATGATACATAACAGAATAAAAGTGGAAGTGTCCTGGTATTTCCAGGGATTTAGAATTAAATTTCAACATATTAAACCTTTTCAACAACATTATCAGTGGTGGTTCATTAACACAACTTACTGTAACTTTTTACACAAAACACTTCACGAAGGTGAATTTAAGGGTTCAGGCTCAAAGTTTAAGGGAAAAAACACAAAAATAAATATTAGAAAAGCAAAAAATCCAGAGCACACATTTCACTTCTCAAACAAGGCAGCCCATATATCTTAATTCTGGCACCACAGAGATGCCAGGTTTTCTTCTTCCATCCTTTGCATGTTGAGTGTATATGGTGTTTATTCAGGAAGCATGATTGCTTTGGGTCTAATGACTCTTGGATAATTAGCTGCCACATGGAATCACAGGTCTCAGTCCTTGGCATCTTGCAGAATTAAGATTACCTTGAGAATCAATTAGAAGACTATTAGAAGATTACCTTTGCGATACTATTTGTTCAATGAGAAATTAGTAAAATTATTTATTTGCATTGAACATGACCACACAGCAGCCATAAAGCTGCCCAAGTGTTGTACAATTAAAATTAAGCTCACATTTTTGCATTAAGCTGACAGCAAATCACATGACGAAGTGGAAGTAAATAGTGGAAGAACTATGACCCCCTTCGGTTTGCAAAACCCAACTTCTCCAGTGATATTCAGTGTGCCCTATTCCATTTGTCTTTGATGTCTTCAATGATTGTGCTTGACAGTTTTCATCCCCTGACCTGTCTTCCTTCCGATTTCCAGGGGGAGGGGGAAAGTCCACTAGACCTTAAGAAAAATGGTTTTCCTGTGTGGGTAATTATGCTCTCAGCTCACAGAGCCATCTGAAAGGGCAATAGTCTTCCTATGCCTTCATCCAAGTAGAAGGGATAGGCATAGTCTCCTTGAGGCAGCCATTACAGAACTACAATGGCTAGGAAGCATTTGAGTGGTTCTCCCCACCAATACACTAGTTGTCTTTGTGGAGCGGGACATAGTGGCCCTTACTTTGTTGCAGTTGTAAGACCAGCAGATCCTGGCCATCTGCAGGCGGAATTGAACCAGGGACTTCTGAAGCTTAGTGTATGTGCCTCTACTGCATTAACTAAAAGACAGCTTGCTGTCAGCTAAGGTTGTAGAGCAGACTTGTTATCTCTTTTTGTGGTCTCTGTGTTACTAGATGGGACGATACACCACACCAAAAAGGTGTGTGGGTTACACAGTCCCTTCATCTGAAATTACATTGGAGGAGGTATCCTCCCTATGAGTTTGGAGGGAGGAGAAGAAAGTCCCCTGTATTTGATTATGGGTATCAATACAATGCCTAGCAGCCCTCATTATGGTCCAGGACTTCATTGTGCTAAGAACTGTACAAACACAGAACAAAATGATGCTCCCCTTCCCTAAAGGGCTTACAGCCGAACCTCTGGAAGACATCAGAGATGAATGAGGGCAGTAATTGCCTTTGGGAGAAGAGATAGAGTCTAAGGTAAAATGGAGCCACCTGGATTTGTTGGAGGGGAAGATGGGGGAAGAAAGTGATGTAGGCACTGGCTAGAGTTAGGGAAGGGCCTGAGCAAGGATGAGGAATGGACAGAGAAAAAATGCATAGTACACTGTGTTGCCCACACTCATGATTGAATTGCAAGTCTCATATCTGAACTTTTATTCATGCTGTAATTCCCAGGGACAGTGATTACACGGGAATTTCTGCTTTCATTTAAATAAATAAGCAAATCTGAAGTCTTTGTGTTGGTGAAGAAAAGCTTGAAAAGGAGACCTGAGTTCACTTAATAGTTCAAAAACCCAGAAGGAAAAGCTGTTTTTAAAATCTCAGTACTTTTAAGCCAATCCAAGTAATTTCTGGGGCCTGACTCATGATTTTTGAGTGTTTGGGTTGGCAGTACTGAGTGTACACGTCTTTCCTGTAGAGCCAGGAACCTGAGTAACATCCCCATTCTCAATGTCAGCTTCACAGTCAGAGAGATTGATCTGGACCTGAGTCCCAGAGTCTGATCCCCTTCCCCACATTTTTCTTAAGTGGAAGGACTTGGTTTTTGGTATCTCCTATTTCCAGTCTGTTTAATTTTGAGTGTATTTGCATAAGATCTTTAGCTGAAAATGTAGACATTTAAACTGTCATCAGGAAGGTTCAGCATTAAAACTCCTTTGAGACAAATGGGAACAATTCACACTTTTAATAGTATTGTTTCTATAGGCAGCTGTTGGGCTGCATGCTTAGAAAAAACATCTTCACCCACCCCAGCAGTGGCTTTCCCTAGTCCAGGAACTAGACCCTGTCCCAAACCCTGGTGTGTGTAGAGGTTACCAGGAGCCTAACTGCATAATGCAGAAATGAGGAGAGTCTGGGCAGCACTGCTTTTTGTAGACAGCTGGTTAGGTAGCCTCCAGGGCTGTCTGTGCAAATTACATCAGGGGTAGAGAGGTTAAAATGGTTAACTGGTTAAATGAGAGTACTTAACTGTTTAACATCCCTAACCAGGGGCTGCTCCTGGAGTCACTCAACATCTAGAGGGTGCCAAGGTGGCATAAAGCCACCTACCCACTGGAGTGATTCTTAGAGGTATAGCCCGGATTCTCACCCAATTTGTGTAATCTTGGATGGCATTTGGAGGAAGAGCACAATTTGCAGGAGGCAAAAGTTTGGACAAGGCAACATGAAGCCAGTTGTGTTGGCAGTGGGGCTAGAAAGCTAGCTGCAGTTGCAGTATCACTATAAATACTTTTCTTACTAAACAATTTAGGTTAAGAAGCATGGAGTCCTCTCACATTGGCATGTAGCTTTGAGCTTGTGCTATATGTGACACTACTGGGATTTTTAAATGAAAGTTTAAATGACAGAGCAAACCTTGGTACAAAAGCCTAGAGTGGGAAGACAAAAGAAAGGTACAGTGTCTTATCGATATAGAAGGTGATTTAAGTACTTTGTGATTGGATTGTCATTTACCTACTGTGTTTTTCCATAGATATGGTGCCAAATTTGTCAAAATTACCACAAAACAAGCTGAATCTTAAAAGGGGTGTTTTATGACAAAAAAAAAATGTTTTGAGTTAAAACTCCATTCATACACCTATTTACATGGATGGAGTAGAAAAGTACTTTCCTATTTTTATATTCTGGATGGTCGGTTTCCTGTTTTTTGTTACAGTACACAATGGAAATCTCCCTCACTCTGTGCCCCAAGTTTCCCTTTTTCTGCTTAATGCAACATGTAGTCTTTTTAATATTATTTCTTCCACTGAAATACCTTGGAGACCTTAAGCACCAAAATTACAACATTTGTATTTTTTTAAAACCAGAAAATATTTACTTCCAGGATTTTACTGTGACAATGTAGAAAATATACAGGCCTAATGGAAATACAGGTTGGGTGATGGGATTACAGTAGGTGTCACTCAGGTTTGTAATAGTAGGATCTGGTACAACTGTAGGCCACAACAGTTGTGCATTAACTGGTGTGTTGTGAAACAAAAAACTAAAACCCATCGCCACCTGATGAGTGCACCTCTAACAGATCTGTGCTGCAATTGACATAGAAAAACTTAGAATCATAGAATCGTAGAACCATAGAGCTGGAAGAGACCTTAGAAGGTCATCAAGTCCAGCCCCCTGCTCTAGGCAGGACCAATCCCAACTAAATCAACCTGGCCAGGGCCTTGTCAAGCCGAGACTTAAACACCTCTAGGGATGGAGACTCCACTACTTCCCTAGGTAACCCATTCCAGTGCTTCACTACCCTCCTAGTGAAATAGTTTTTCCTAATATCCAACCTGGACCTCTCCCACCACAACTTGAGACCATTGCTCCGCCATCTGTCACTACTGAGAACAGCCTTTCTCCATCCTCTTTGAAACCTCCCTTCAGGAAGCTGAAGACTGCTATCAAATCCCCCCTCACTCTTCGCTTCTGCAGACTAAACAGACCCAACTCCCTCAGCCTCTCCTCATAAGTCATATGCTCCAGCCCCCTAATCATTTTGGTCGCTCTCCGCTGGACCCACTCCAATGCATCCACATCCTTTTTGTAGTGGGGGGCCCAGAACTGGACACAATACTCCAGATGTGGCCTCACCAGAGCCGAATAAAGGGGAATAATGACATCTCTGGATCTGCTGGCAATGCTCCTCCTAATGCAGCCTAATATGTCATTAGCCTTCTTGGCTACAAGGGCACACTGTTGACTCATAGTCAGCTTCTCATCCACTGTAACCCCCAGGTCCTTTTCTGCAGAACTACTACTTAGCTGGTTGGTCCCCAGTCTATAACAATGCTTGGGATTCTTCCGTCCCAAGTGCAGGACTCTGCACTTGTCCTTGTTAAACCTCATCAGATTTCTTGTGGCCCAATCCTCCAATTTGTCTAAGTCACTCTGGACCCTATCTCTGCCCTCAGGCGTATCTACCTCTCCCTCTAGCTTAGTGTCATCCGCAAACTTCCTGAGGGTGCAATCAATCCCCTCATCCAGATCATTAATAAAGATATTGAACAAAACTGGTCCTAGAACCGAACCTTGGGGCACTCCGCTAGAAACTGACTGCCATCCTGACATCGAGCCGTTGATCACTTCCTGCTGGGCCCGGCCTTCTAGCCAGCTTTCTATCCATCTTACCGTCCATTTATCCTATCCACATTCCCTTAACTTGCTGGCAAGAATAGTGTGGGAGACTGTATCAAAAGCCTTGCTAAAGTCAAGGTATATCACATCCACTGACTTTCCCATGTCCACAGAGCCAGTTACCTCATCATAGAAGCTAATCAGATTGGTCAGGCACGACTTTCCCTTTGTGAATCCATGCTGACTATTCCTAATCACTTTCCTCTCTTCCAAGTGCCTCAAAATGGATTCCTTAAGGATCCCTTCCATGATTTTTCCAGGAATCGAGGTAAGACTGACTGGCCTATAGTTCCCTGGATCGTCCTTCTTCCCTTTTTTGAAGATGGGCACTACATTTGCCCTTTTCCAATCATCTGGGATTTCTCCCGATCTCCACGACTTTTCAAAGATAATGGCCAAAGGCTCCTCAATGACATTTGCCAACTCCCTCAGTACCCTCGGATGCATTAAGTCCGGACCCATGGATTTGCGTACGTTTAGCTTTTCTAAATAGTTCCTAACCTGTTCTTTACCCACCAAGGGCTGTCCATCTTCATCCCATCTTGCGTCACTTAGCGCATTAGTCTGGAAGCCCACCTTGTCCGTGAATACAGAGGCAAAGAAAGCATTGAGTACTTCAGCTTTCCCCACATCATCTGTCACTAGGTTACCTCCTTCATCCAGTAGGGGCCGCACACCCTCTCTGATCACCTTCTTCTTCTTAACATGCCTGTAGAAACCTTTCTTGTTATTCTTCACATCCTTAGCCAGTCGCAATTCCATCTGTGCTTTCACCTTCCTGATAACCCCCCGGCATTCTCGAGCTATACATTTAAACTTGAAGAGAAGTGGAATTTTTGTCCCTCTAGCAGTGACAAGGTGGAATAATATGTCTTATTTGATCATCTGTTTAGAAACAGGATTGGGTAATGGGGCAGGAGTTTGCTAAAAAGATTTTTTTTAATATAGGCATCCTTGAGACTTGTATCTAATCAGTCACTTGTAGTTGTCTATTGCCTAACCAGACTGAAAAATTTTGAGTCAGGGACTTGCACTGATAATGTGTGTGTACAGTATCTAGCACAATGGCTCTCCAATCCTGCTTACAAATAGTAATGCATTGAAAGTGTGAAATTAGGGTTAGAACTCTGGCCTTTGCCAGTGAAAGCATAAGCCTTTTGTCATTTGAGCTAAAAGACAGTATAATAGTCTGTAGCAGATTACTAGTATATGCCATGATATAGCTTGTTAACATATAGCTCAATAATGTTAGTTTATATTTTATAAAATAAAATAATTGTAACCAAAAAAATCAAGTATTGAAAATATAAAATGTTTTGTTACTTTGAAAAATAGCTCCTTGTAGAGCTATAAGAGGAAGGAAAATATTCAGCTGAGGATCTATTTCCTATTTTAAATATATTTATAATTTACTAGCTCTTCAAGCATGTAAGATGGGATTTTCTGAAGTACCTGAGTGACTAGCTCCTGTCTCATCTTTACTCTATTCTCAGTGGTGCCTTGAATATCAATTCCCTTCTCTACAATGGTGTTTTCTCCGCACTCCTGAAAAGACAATCAAATTATAGTTTGGACAATAAAATCCATTTTAAACTTCTATTGTTCCTAGAGCTGAATTTGCACAAATTAATTTTAGAGGTTTGTGTACCTATTTTTCCTCTGTTAATTTACACACTTTTCAGATGCCCATGCAATTCTAGATTCCAGGGGAAAAAAGTCTGTCTATTTGCATGATATTTTCATCTCAGCTTCTCATGGGAAAGGGCTAGAACTCTCTGTAAATTTGCTGTCATTAGCTTTCCATCTCAATTTTCTTTTATGTTCACACATTTTAGAAACTGAAAGAGTGAAGGCTTTTTTTTTTTTTTCAAAGTAACATGGGTGGTTGTGGCCTTTTGTGCATTTTAGAACAGAAATACTTCAGTAGTCTGAAAATGAGCCAGATAGCCTGTGTATTAGAAATTGGGGGGAAGGGTTAGGAGAATTAAAACAAAAATAGAGTAGAGCAATAAGCATTTGAAGTTGACCTCCAAAAGCAGGGAGAAGGGGATTGGCTTTATGTTCTTTCATACATGGTATATAGAACATTTGAGCTGTTTTTAACCATAGAAATATCAAAAGTATCAAATTTTTTTATACCTGTTTTTGTGGGAAGCCCAAAGGACTAGAACTGTGTGTTGAATCTTTCCTAAAGAAGTTTTTCATGTATTTAGTTTAAATAGTTATTAGGAAAAATGTTAGATCAGAATTATAAAGTCTGACTTAAAAATCCCCCCCTTCTATGAATTATTCAAGTCTCCAACTATCGTGAGGGTTAGAGCATTTTACAGGCCCTTAGGCCAAATCCAGGTTATACAAGACCCAACATTACTAATATAAAAACCAAACAAAACCAAAAACCCCTATGCTTTTGAAAATCAAATGTTTGTGCCTTTTCTACATCATAAGGTAGCAAAACAAAACTCAAGAACAGTTCAGTTAGCATAGGTTATAGAACAACTGAATTTTCCTTATACTAACCCAACACACTGTAATTGGGGCTGAGCATCTTGCAGTCAGTGAGGAAAGTGGTCATGGTCTGTTTTTGTTTTTAATACATTTGTATATTAATATCTACACAGGGTGAACATTCATTGTGAGTTTCCATATTAGAGTGAAAACAGAAACATTGCCCCATCTTCAAGGCACTTTAGAGAGTTATATCTCGACCTTTTTGTTTTATTATCGGAGATTTCTTCCATCGACAATAAACAGTCCAGACACTCATAGATAAGGCTTCAGATCAGGAGGATTTATTTGAGTTTGTGTTTCAGTTTCACCCCAGATCCAATATTTAACCCATCCACAGTAGTTTTCAACAAATGTCAATGTTAGGTTTAATGAGGAATAAGAACAATGCATGTTAATAGGCTGGTGAACTAGGCCTTGGTGAAAGAGTTCAGGTAAAACTCAAACAAAATAAAATTTTGTATATTAACTAGAAGAGCATCAATACATAAAATTAGCTTGGGCCAAGGAAGCAGCCATACTAGTGACCAGACTTAGTGGTAGTTGTATTAAAGGTTTTAAAGTGAAGACAGGAGTACCACTACCATGGAGTTCTAGCAGCAGCAGCAGCAGCAACAACAACAAAACCCACAGATGAATCCAGACTACTTCCCCTTCATCATGTTTTCTACTGTCAATTTAAAAATGTGGGGGGAGGGTGACCATAAGAGCAACACACTGCACACCCAGTTTTATGGGTGAGATTAAAGAATCAAGTGCATATAGCATATACGTGGCACTAGATGCACATCTCGAAAAGGTTCTAGTAGTGCCACATTCAGTGACAGCAGTCCTGGTAGACATGGCAATGATGATGTTATCTATACTTATGTAATATTTGTAAAAGGAAGAGAATGGAAATCAGGCTTGTGAAATATAATACAAAAAGTTGAGAATAATGCTGATAAATAGTAGATACTGCAAGTGTGGAACACCTGAGAAGACAGATTTTTCTGTTGCTATTTTTTTATATAGTGTTTCTAACATGCTATTAACAATATGCATATCTTTATTTAAATCAGGGATATGGCTTTCTTTTAAAAGACACATGAATTTGTCTGGGCATTCAAAAATCAGCTATAATTTAGTCTCATATAAGTAGGGTATTGGGTCATGGCATGAATCTGTTGCATTCTTAGACTACTAATAAAATTCATTTATTATACGCAGTAGACAGATTGTACTGGAAGAAAATTAAGAAAAACGGGTAGGGAGAGTGATGAGAGGGCTTGCTGAAGAAGTCGGAAGTAATTATTACCGAAGTATAGTGTTAAAATATTAAATGGGGGTATAATGACCAAATAATAATAATAAAAAAGGAATAGATTCCATGGATTTAATGAGAGATCTGCCAATTTACAGTATCGAGGAGCATCATCTCCAGGTCTGTAGTTTACTGTTATGAGTAGGCTATTACGTATTCCCATGTTAATATATAGCAGCATAGGAAATCTACTAAAAGGCACCCTTTGCTGTTCACCTGAGCCCTTTGTGATTCTCAGCCCACTGAAATAATCGACTTCATATCTATATAGAAACAGACATTTACTCTTGCATACCACAAACTATTTCTTTGCTTTTTAAAAACATTCTTAATACAAAACTACTCTTAAATAAAACCACATTCTTTAGTCAAGTGCAAACAGTGCCTGCAACAGTATGGCCATCCACTTGCTTAATTATATTTTCCAAAAGGTCATTGGTTTAAGATCAGCATTTACTCCACTGGTTAGGTATACAATGCTTTGGCTTCTAGTTTCTATAACAACCCTCTGTTACAAGAACTCCAGGTTTACACAGAAGGTAAATTAGCAGTTTCCCAGCTCCCACTGGCCATTTAATTGCATAAACAAACAGTAATTTGCAAACAAGATTAGCAAATTTGCATGCAAGTAGCCCTATTGAAGTCAGGGAGAGTTCTGTGGTTGACTTCAGTGGGATCAGGATGTCAAAGCTCCTGAATGACATATACATCATTATATTTCATTAGCCCATACAATAGATTTCTGTGCTTTGCATAACTTACAACATCTCATCATCAGCCTCTTAGAACTCTCCTTCTCAACTCAAAAGTTCTTGTAAAAATGGAGACCCTTTTAAGCATTCTTTTAACTTCACGGCAAGGGGATGTATTGGCAGAGACTTGCGTGTTTTAAAGTTACCTTCAGAACATTGCAAATACATAAGAGAAAAGAGTGTGTGTGTGTGTGTGTGTGTGTGTGTGTGTAAAACGACAAACACTTTCCAAAACTGTAAACACTATGTTCCCTACCTATATGAGATAGGATTTAAGGACACATTGGTAGCGGGAGTGGAAAGAAAGGCAATGAAGGGGAGGGGAAACAGGATATAGCATATCATCTTCTCTTTGAGTTATTGTTTTCCAAGAAAGGGACCTCTTAGCTGACTTTTGTTGAATTCACAGCAATCATTACATAAGTCCATGAGACTCTTGTATGAAACTAGTAAAATTATAAAATTATTCCATGTTAATATCTTATTTGTTATATCATTCTCTTGAATTGTAGAATATTTTTCTCCTAAGAGAAGTGGTAGTAAATACGTTAGAAGGACAATGTAGCATTGATCTGGGGAGCTGGACAAAATGACCAAAAGCTCTGTTCTGTCTCTGATCAGTCCTTTGGATGAATCTGTGATTCTTCCAGATACAGATCTTTTCAATACAAAGCAGACAAATGCTTACATTTTTATAAGAAAATAACAGTTGTCGACAGATATAATAAAAAAAGCAATTGTACTTCATTTCCCAGTTGTGCTTTCATATCTTGAAGAACTTTATAATCATCTCATGAAAATGTGCAAGTGCTGAAAAGCATTGTGAAACATGCTCTCCCACTTTCTTACCCTTTTGTGGTGTCAAGGGCAGATGATAGAAGGAAGGGAAACCTGAACCTTGCCTATACCTTGTAATGCTAGAAATGAGTGAAAATTTATTTACAGTTCCTTTCTCTTTTCTCCTGGATAAGGAGTGGTGGTAGTTCCTTACAATCATAGGGTATGTCTAGACTGCAATGCTGTTTTGGGCTACCAAAGTATCCTAAAATAGCTATCCCACGTCTTCACAGCATACTAAAGTTCTACAGGCTAGATCCTTAGTTTTTGAAAGAAAAAAAAAAAGCTAAAACTGAAAATAATAGGGAGACATTGGTTTCTCGGCCATACAGTTTAAGCTGCCCATACTGTTTTTTTTTAAATATCTTGAATGGTGTGGGTTGATCTACTATGGATAGAATTTCCAAAGACATATTCCTGGAGCATATGGTCAATGTTTTAGCTGTGATTATGGTACTAGTTCAAATTTGTATTGCGCAGTTACTAAAAATAGCTCTGTTCGAATTTTTGTGGGACAGTGGGGGAAGCTTAAGGATGTACACGCAGATCTCAAAAGCACAACATGAAAATAATCATTATTTAATAGTAAAAATGGTAATCTAAAATATGTATGAAATATTGTTGATCTGTGTATTATTCAATATTGAAGTCCAGTGTTCAAAGGAAAACTCAGATAAGTAAAGCTAACTATGGGATTCAGTGCTGAGAAACAATTTCCCTGGCTTTTTGCTTTACCGGTAAATCACTTCCCTGTGTATGTTAAATCATATATAGCTGTTAAGGCAAAACTTACTGTTTACCACTTGATCCACTGTTGAGGAATTTGCTCCACAACTCAAGTCTAAAAAAGTGGAATATAAGTTGAGAAATATACACAGTAAATATTTTATGGCTCTATTTCACATAGGGGAAAGCTCATGTAAATGAACTCCCACTCTCATGAACCACAATGTTGTGTCCTACGTCCTTTCTTTCTCTTCAGCTAGAGCTTGGAACACTTCAAAAGTTATTACAGTCCTAGGTATAATGGTAAACTTTGTGTGTGTAGCAAGAAAGACAAGTCCTGAACTAGCTGGCACATCTAAAACAGGGTGACTCCTGTTTTAGTCAAACATCATTTTACCATGACTCCTTTCTGACAAAAAAAAAAAAATTAGTACATGACCCCAGAGGGGGACTGTGACGGGGCCCCGCGACCCCGCACTGGGCTCCAGGGGGCAAGTGCCCTGTTGGCACTGCGGGGGATCCCTTACCGGTTGTGCGCCGGATGTTCGGGGGCCGCAGCACGGCTGCGGAGCGCGGGCCCAGCTGTAGAGAAGGGGAGGGGATGGCCCCGCGTCACGTCGGCGTGGGGGTGGAGCTACGCCGCTGATGTCAGGATGACATCCGGCCTGATGCCGGGGGCGGGAGATTTAAAAGCCTCCTGGGGTAGAAGGAACGGCGGGGGAGGGAGGAGAGCGTGGGATGCTGACATCAGGAGGGGTAAAGGCGCCCGGGAAGCCTCCCCAGGGAGTGACCGAGGAGTCGCTAGGGGTTCTCTCAGGCCGGGAGGTGGCGAGCCTTGAACAGGGATGCCCAAGAGGGAGAGGAGAGAGAGTAGCCCAGGGCAGGGCGGTGAGTTAAGCCCGTGGGCTGACGAGTTTAGGCCGACTGCCCCGTCAGCTGGAGTTGGACCGCAGCATGGTCCAAGTCCTTAGGGCCCTGGGCTGGGGCCCGCGAGTGAGGGCGGGCCCGGGCCCCCCTCTCTCCTCCATCCTGTGTGGAAGAAAGACCAAGCGAGACGCCAGTTAAAGGCAACTGACGCTGCCAGCCGTCAAGGAGCTGGTCGGCCGGATCTAAGAGGGCGTGACGCCCGGAACTGTGAGGGGCTAGGGACTCAGGACAATGGGCCAGCCCCCGGTGCACAGTGCACGGTCACAGGGACCAATGCCTGAGCCTTCCCAAGCTCCACTGGGATGGGTGCCCAAAGCTGAAGCCTGTAACCTGAGCCCCACCTCCAAGGGCTGAAGCCCTCAAGCCTCGTGCCCCATCAAGTTTTAGGTCAGTCTTGGCAACCATATTAAAATGAGGTCACTGTGGGGGCCAGACACATAGTTTGAGAACTGCTATTCTAAAATGTTAAAGAGTTATCTCATTTTAGTCATTGTTATAAGGCAATTGGGGGTTGGTGGCTGTGATGGATAGGAGGAATGCTGGCCTGCACTCGGTGACTAAAGGGTTAAACTCAGGTAGCTCTCAAGGGTGTTGGCAGGGGGCCAAAAGAACCAGTGGGATACAGTGCTGAAATCTGAATTGGAAATAGATACCTGGTCTGTTCTTCCTTTGTGTGAATTCTAAGTTAAGGGCTGGAGGAAGCAACATGCAGTAATCAAAATTACCATGCCTACAAGGAATATTGGACATCAGAGTGAACTGGGCCTTGAAGTATGGATCAGCACAGAACGTGAATAGAGGGAAAAGGTGTTTTTAGTCATAATCAGGGTATTTTTCTTTGTTTTGGTTGTTTGGTTAAACTTCTCTGTGTGAATCTATGCCTTCCCTCTCTCATTCATTATCTAAGATGTTCTCTGTGTTTTAGTTTGTTTTACTTAGTTGCTGTGTAACACCTAGCAACCAGGTGTGCTTTATCAAGTGTATCTTTTTGTTTTGTTAATAAAATCACCTTTTTTATGGCGATGATATGATTCTTGTGTCCTGGAAAAGAGCAGGAAGTGTGTGTGTGTGTGTGTGTGTGTGCCTCAGATGGCAGTTTTTCTCTTTGTTTTTCAAGCTCTCTTGTGGTAAAGGAGCTTGAGGGTACCCCTCTAGAAGAAGTCCAAGTGTTTTCTTCCTGGGTTCAAGAAGAAAGGGGCTTTCTTTTGTTTCCCTTGGTGGTGGCAGCTGCCCCCACAAAAGTCAGTGAATCTGTGACTTTGAGGAGTTTTTGTAAGCAGAGCCAATAGTGGCAAGTTATTTAAGGTCACTTGCGAGCCCCCATCTTCTGCACTCAGAGTGCCAGAGCGGGGAACAGCCCTGACAGTGGCAATAAGGGATAAGAGCCTTTTATTCCAGTCCTAAGAAGGGGATGGGATTTGAAGGCTGAATTAATTCCAAGATGAGCATATATAGGGACCTCCAGGGGATTAGTTCTGGGATACAGCAGATAGCAGTCTCAATGGCTGCATAACTCCAGCATCTATCAGTAGGATCTGCTACTATGGATGCAAATTGGAATTGAAGAGATCCTTAAGCATTCAGCATATACCTCTTCTGGTCGACTATTCCAGAAAGGCTGCTTTCTCTTTTGATTATTGTACAGACCAACAGAGACTGTCTGTCTGAGCATTATGAAGAGGGGAAATCTTCGATTTAACATTGTCTATATGCTCCAGGAAAAATACTCATCCATAATGAACTAGAAATGTAGTATGTCGGATATATTGTTCTGAATTCTCATGGTCAAATGTTGTTTAATACATAGACACAGACCAACGATAGAACAGATCTGATCACTGTTTGAAACATTTAAAAAAAATAATATTATTTTATATGAGTAGCATAAATGACACCCGAATTAAATATTAAATGCCAAGTATTAAATATTCATTGAATAATAATATCATTTGTCTGTAGCCAATTAAGAAAACTGCATATGAAGATAATTGCAACCAATACATTAGACTGTAGACACAAAGTTCTAGGGAGTATTGTTGACCTGGGAGATCTCTATTCAGAGAAGTTTTATTCCAAGATAACTAAGAAATCATCAAATATCGCCTTACAGTTGCCCCTTTTAGGTGATTCAAGAGTGTAGTTTTATGAGATAAGCAGTGAGATCAGGTCTACACTAGGGATAAAGCTGGTATGCAACTCTAGCTATGTGAATAGTGTAGCAGTAGTCGACGTACCTTAGTTTGAATTTCTGCGGTGTGCCCACTGCAAGGGGTCAATGGCAGATACTCCAGGGTTGATTTAGTGGGTCTAGGAAGGACCCACTAAATCGACGGCTGATCGAGCTCCTGTCGATTGCAGTACTCCACTGGGTTGCGAGGAGTAAGACAAGTTGATGAGAGAAACTCTCCTAATACTTTTGTTATATTCGGCTGTCTATGATTCAGTTCTGCTGTTTAGATAGAGAAAGAAATGCAATAATTTGAAAGTGGTTTCTAGCTTAGAAGAATAACTAGTATATCCAGAGTAAAACCAGACTTGCTTTCACATTATGTTTAATGTACTTCAAAATGCATTAGAACTAGCAGTTAGGTACTAATGATGGAATGAGAATAAACAAGGCCTCTTTGTATAAAAGGGTGTCAGATTTGATTTCAGATATGTGGCAAAGCACCACGGGGTTATTTGCCAAACTATAAATTAAACTTGAGTGTTAACTAATTAGGAAATCATTTGATGACCTTTAATGGTATAAAAATTATTCTAAAAGTTTATCATATAGTTAAAAGCAGAAGACTAGAGTTCTGTAATTATGAATATTCCCACTATGGGCAAATCTTCAGTGAAGGCAAAGAACCAGTTCAAGTCCAGAAAATCCTTATGTTTAAGGTGATCAGGGAATTGTAAGCACACTAACCACATGGTGTTATCAGTAGAGTTTGAATCCACAAACTTCATATCTGCAGCACATCTCTCTTCCACTTCAGCTGTAAACGTAACTGGGGAGAAGAGAAGCATGCTGTTATTATTTATGAGCATGACTACACCTAATGCACTTAGTCTCCGAGACTGAGTTGGCTGACTTGGGCTTGCTGGGCTTAGGCTACAGGACTGTGCAATTGCAGTTTAGGCTTTTAAACATGGACCCTGCCTCTGAGAGCCTGAGACCTAGCCTTATCCTGAATGTCTAAACTTCAACTGTTTAGCCCTGTGATCTTGAGTAAGCTGCCCTTTTTTCCCCAGTGTAGATGTACACTATATGACAAGCCCATCCAGGGTGACCCAACACATATGCATTGTCACTGGATGATGCAAGTAGCTGAGGCAACACTGTAACTCTGCCTCAGGATTCTTGGTTTCTTTTCCTGTCTTTGGGAGAAGGCTGAAGTCAAGATTTATGGAGAACATAGCAAATGTAGCAAAGTTTCTGTTTGGGTTGTTTATGGGGACTGAACTTTTGACTTCTCAATCTGAACGCTTGAACCTCTTAACCTGATCTAAAGAATGAATGCTCTTTAGCATAGAGGCAGTAATATAGTCACAAACCTCTATATATGATGTAATGGCTTAAGGATGACATGAAAGCACACTGGCAGTATCTGTTACAAAAGTATTTGATTTGACATGTTCCTTCTGCCTGAAAAGAATATGTACATTCTCTATGATCTTATATGTGAAATGAGTGGATGACAGTTATCCCTCTCCTGCAAAAAAAAATG
The DNA here is from genome assembly GCA_019425775.1 of Rafetus swinhoei. Taxonomy (NCBI): domain Eukaryota; kingdom Metazoa; phylum Chordata; order Testudines; family Trionychidae; genus Rafetus; species Rafetus swinhoei. The sequence goes on along the minus strand of CM033437.1, from coordinate 177,338,345 downwards.
TGCAAAACTTTTGCTTTGCTAGAACTGTAAGAGTCACATAAATATAAAGAGCTGTCAGTGGAAGAATGCTGGGATTCGAATTCTGGGTCTATGGGTTTTGTGAACTGGGCTGTGGATGTGTCAGCCTCTCTGAATTTTGCTTCTGAGAATAGATTGAAAGCTGGAACTATTATTGCTATCAAGAGATGGCTTGCAAAGAGGCTAAAATTGAGTCATGAGAAATTTGGAAGAAGTGGCCACACAATGTTAAGAAGTTCAGAATCTTCTGCTAGCTTCCACTGGTTCCAGCTCAGATTTTTTCTCAGTGGAAGACTCTTAGCCTTCCATAGAGGGAAAAGCTGAATGGTCTGAGAATCCTTGTCCTTGCTGCTCTTCTGAATCTGGAAGGATATCTGTTTCATTGTTTCACACCTTCTTTTAAGTGCAAAGGCCTGAGAAATGTGCTGCTCCCACCATCATGAAGAAACAAGAGAGCAGAGATACAAAGAGGGAAGCAGACAGGAAAGAATAATGGTGGAAGCGGGAGAACTTCCAGAATGGAATTTGTGATTCTATTAGTTTTATTCCACAAATTGGGGTAATGGTGCCTAGTGCACCCATTTGAATGGCTACACAGGTGCATTATACATGGTCATTAAGTATGTCCTTAATCTCTTAAGTCAGACTCTGTACAAAATGACTGGAGCATAGGTAATGTAATCCCATTTAAAAAAAATGGCTGTGGAAGTGATACTGAAAATCATAAGCCAGTAAATTTAGAACCATCAGAACCAGGAAAATTGGTTGGGACTAAGATCAGAATTATCATATGCACAGATGAACACAATATGTTGGGGATGAGTCAGCTCTGTTTTGATGAGGGAAATCATGCCTCACCAATCTATTAGAATTCTTTGAGAGGGTCAACAAGCATATGGACAAGAGTGAGCCATTGGCTATAGTGTGCTTAGACCAGAGAGCCTCAGTCTCTGGTTTGCGAACCACATGTTGCTCTTCGCAATATAGCCTGTGGCTCTTCAAGGTCCCTTCCCAGAACTCCACAAACAGCTGATTTGCAGCGTTCCTGGAGGGAACAGAGCTGAATTAATGCAGGGGCTTTAAGGGCCCCCTTTAGCTTTGGGCCCTAGGCTGTGGCCACTAACACCCCTGTGTTATTCTGGCTAGTGCGGAGGTGGCTCTACATACTGCTGCTCTCTTCCCTCCCACTGGGCTGGAGCTGCTTGATGATCTGTCCATGTATTGTCACCATCCTGTGCTGGCCACTTCCAGAAGTGGCAGGGGGCCAGGGCAGGCAGGGAGCCTGTCTCTGCCCCACTACACTGCCAAACAGGATCTGTCTGAGGTAGATGCTCTGTGTCCCAGCTCTGAGTGCCCTCTCACTCCCTAAATACTGCCCAGACCCCGCACCAGGACCCCAACCTCCTTCCCTGAGCCCCCACCTGCATTCTAAACCTCCTGCCCTGAGCCCCCACCTGCATTCTAAATCCCTTTGCCCCCAACTCCAACCAAGAGTCCCTACCTCCAGTTGGCATCCTCATCTGAATCCCTTGTCCAATAATTAGGTTAGCTACATTTAATTTTCACTGTATTGAAAATGTATTTGACATTTTTAGAATATTATATTTATATTTAATAGTTATATTTAATACTATTGTATATGTCAGTTTGGTGAGATGTTCACAAATATTCACAAATCATCTGGGAAGAAGGGAAAACAATGAGGTGGCAAAGTTTGCAGATGATACAAAATTACTCAAGATAGTTAATTTCAAAACTAACTGTCAAGAATTACGAATGGATCTCACAAAACTGGGTGATTGGACAACAAAATGGCAGATGAAATTTAATGTTGATGATAAATGCAAAGCAATGCACATTGGAAAACATAATCCCAGCTATACATACAACATAGTGGGATCTAAATTAGCCCATGCCATTCAAGACAGAGATCTTGGAGTCATTGTGGATAGTTCTCTGAAAAATATGCAATGGCAGTCAAAAAAGCTAACAATGTTTGAAACCATTAGGAAAAGAATAGCTAATAAGTCAGAAAATATAATACCAATATATACATCTATGGTACTCCCAAACCTTGAATACTGTGTGCAGATCTGGTCACCCCATCTAAAAATATATATTCGAATGGGGGGGGAAATAGAGAAGGGTAATGAACTGATGAAGGTTATGGAACTGCTTCCATGTGAGGAGAGATTAAAAGACTGGCCCTGTTGGGTTTAAAAAAGAGATTACTAAAGTGAGATATGATAGAGGCCTGTCATATCATGAATAGCGTGGAGAAAGTTAATAAGGAAATATCATTTACTAGGGATGTGATTGGGTAACTGGTTAACCTGTAAGCATCACCTTTAACAGGTGACACTTACTGGATCTGTAAGAATGAGCTCTGAATCGGCACTCCTAATATTTCAATATGGTGTAACTGCTTTTGGATATAAGCTTATAGTCTGGTGTGTTTTATGACTAGTACATACACTACAAATACTTCTATATTGTTTCTTATAGACAGGTACAGTACATATTTTTAATGGCATTTAATTGAGATTAAAGAAGCTGTTGATGTGCATGCTATGAATGCATATTTGGGATATTCCTTAAAACTATAAGCCATGATATGCTAAACTATAACAAGTCTGTAGGATCCATAATGGCCTATCATATCAATAAAATACATTTAAAAATTCCCACATGATTTGAAGGAGCCATTTCAATCAATTGTATCAACTATTATACATTGACATAAAAAGATTTATTTTCCTTTTCCAATCTCTGTTTAAAAACAAACACACACGGTAATGAGTTATGTACAGATAGAGGCTGGGTACTAAAATAAACGCATAAAAGGGGATCTACAAGTTAATGAAAGAACTGCAAAGGTGTCTCCAAGCAACCAATATTCTTCTCTTACGTGTGTGCTTCAATGTCTCAGCATTAGAAGACACCATGAGGGTGGTGCTTCTGTCTTAAACAATGCTGCTGTTCTGTCCGTGAGGGGGAAATGGGAGCCAAGAACTTTCACTCATTGCATTGTGTACATTTCTAAACATTTATATCACCTTTCCATTGAGAAATCAGAATATTATTTCAAAATTAAGCACATATCTTGTTCTAAAGAGAATGTTCCTCCACCCCTAATAAATAGGTCCCAATTGCACTGTCCTTTAAGACCCCATCCACAGGCAAGGGTTCTGTGGTATGCAATCTTGACAAAATTTTCCTATACTGTTTTGTTCCCAGTTGGTCCAGCTAGGTGTCACCCCAAGGAGCAGGTGGTGGGGGTAGCCCCGAAGCCCTGCAGATTCCCTAAGACCTGTTTTGATTATATGATCATCTGAGCATGACAGACAGCAGCCCTCAAGTGAGTGCTTAAAGGGAGATATCTACAATGAAGGGTGTCTGCAGAAAGATAACATATTTTGGACTACATTATTTTTCCTAGGCAATCTCTATAAAATTATTAGAGTGATACATTTGACTCTGGTCATCTGTTCCTTCACCCCATATAATTATTCCCATGCTGTTACTAAAGTCCACCCTAATGTGAAGGACCAGTGCAAGGCCCTCTGTATCACTTACCCTGGAATCAGGGGCTTGTGTAGGAAGAGGGGCCAGAGTTGTATTTACGCTGGGGCAATAATCCCAAAACTCTATACAGTTAGTGCAGAGAAGCTGTAGACTTAGGCTGGAGCTGCAGCCATATGGAGCTCTGAACCTATCCCTTGAGGGGTCCAGTGACTTTTGTCTCCTTGCACTCTGTTTAATGTCTGATCAGTTGAGTTTTATGCAGGTGGAGTGAATTTTCCCTGTTAGCAATTATCCCAGAATTCTCACTTGCAGATAGGACCCCTCATATTTAGTCTAGCCCTTCATCCTTCTTGATAGGCTTTCTGTACATCTTTAGAGTCTGGATTACCCACCTGTGCCCAGTATATTGAATCTATTTATTCCTCATTTTGTTCACCTAAAAAATATGAGAGCTTAGAACACTGCAGTTGCTATGGCTGAGAAGAATGAAGCCTTCTTGGGTGCATTAGCGCCACTGCCGACAGATGGGCCATGAATGGAAAATAAACAGGCTCCGGAGCTCTGGAAGAAAGAGTGCTGCCGCAGGCAGGGGAAGCAGTAGCAGATAAACACAGCTGAACAGGAGGAAAAAGATGTTTACATTTACTTATTTAAGGTTTGCATGGAGGGTAGGGGGTAAACTAAAGTCTGTCAGGGTAGTTTCTCCCCTTGCAATGCCACATTACTATGTTTCTTTCAGTGAATTTACTTGCCTTTATGTGTTAGTCATAACCTTGGCATTATTGGGATATTATTTATTTATTTGTTTGTTTGTTTTTGTTTTGTTTGTTTATGGCAGGTATGCAGAATGTGACTTTCAAATGAATGAGATTTAACACCATTTTCACTGGTTAGATTAGAGGATGACACATTTTAGGTCACCTTTAGCTACAAATTGGAGGTGCCTCTAAAGTCACAAAAGTCTCAGCTTTGGTGATAAACCCGAGATGTGTGTGTGTGCATTTACCCCCCCCCACACACCAAGTGAATGTAACCAGCTGATGAGAGACTTTGCTAATTGGCTGGCTGTCTCAACTAACTGGCCATCCGTTGGCAGAAAGAGTAGTGTAAGGATGGCTTTAAAAAAAAAAAAAAAAGGTGATGACATCATCAGAACTATGCAGGCTATTCATACCTGTTTCATAAACTGTTTTTGTTTGTCTTCAAAACTGCAGAAAGCTGCATCAGAGGTTTGTAGATGCAGCTCATCTACAAAAAGTCTAACTGCACATTCCAGAATGCTACTGTGCTATGTATTCCACAGTGATTTTTATACTGTTTCTCTGATGTATTACTGAGAAAGGGCACCCATTTGAACAAAATAACAAATAAAATGAGCATAGAAAAAAAAGTCAAGATTATTCCAGAAAGTGTTTTACTTGTAAACCATAGGGAATTTTATTATCCAAAAATCTGTATGTGGAGCACTTTTTATTGTATTATATTCTTTTACAGCTGTGTTAATTGACAGCTTATTTCCAGCTAGGAACAGAAAATAACTAGATCACAAAATACTGTAAATCCTGAGATACAGGAGGAAATTACGTTAGGAAGTCAAGGAAAAAACCCTCCATACAGTAAGCATTATGAAAAACAGATTTTATTGGCGAGGGGAATTAATAGTCAGTTTTAAAATCTAACATGTCTGCTTTGTTTTGGTATTCAGTATCAACCATATTAAAGTAATTATGGATATAATGAGTAAACTGTATTTATCCAAATTATCTTAAATGGGTCTTTGAGTGTGCAGACAGTGAAACTGTTAACATTTTACTGTGTTCAAATGCCTTAGGTTGATGTCTTTCATGAAACTCAGACACAGCAGTGGAAAAAAAACCAGGGTTTAGTTTTCCTGTTGGCAATAGGAAGAGGAGTGTAATTGTAGAAAGATTATTTTAGAATGCTTTTCAGGTTGACAAACCTTTATGTTGTTCTAAGACTAATTGCTTGATTTGAGACTCTGTTTAATATATGCTTAAATATATCTGTCATGTGATATATCTAATGCATAATATATTATAATGTCAAATCTTGTGACAACAATGGAATTAATCATGATCTAACATGATGTTGTTTAAGGCAGGTATGTTTTCCCACTGGATTGTTCTTTATTAAATTATTTATACTATTATTAAAGAACAACTTTTAGGAATCAATTCAGGCATTAGTAAATTAATTTCTTAATTTCTGGTTTATGTACTGAGTTACAGTTAGAAGTAGTGTGGAAAAATTGTTGTGTAATAGCTCTATGCTCTATGAGAAATCATAATAGAAGCTATACTAAATAAATTCTGTAAACAGTATGAGGGTTTTTCAGAGATCCATATTGTCCTTGGACTTGACTCTGCTGCATTGTACTTTAAATGGAATTGATTGTAGGTTTGTAATGAAAGTAACAGATTGATTTCTAGCCAGAGTTACAAACAGTAAATAGAAAAATGTTTGTCTTGACCTGCATTCACAGACTATAGACTGGTAACTGTAGACCCAAACCTTAATTTAAGATGCAAATATAATATAACAGACCTGACAGGGGCTTTGTTTTCTTGAAAATATACTAGTAGTTTTGTTACAACATGTCTTCTTATTTGGATCTTAACATTAATGTCTCTTAGGAATAATACTATACATATGGCATTTTCTTTTAAGGGAATTTGTACTGTTGGCTATACAATGAAACGTTTCTAAAATAGTTTAGGATTGCGTTTTCACTTTAATCCTTTACCATATTGCTCAGTACATATGTAAAATCATTCTGTTTTGTAAAATATGTTTGGTTCCTGAATTTGTAATGGTAAATATTGTCAATTCAGCTTCTTGGTGACTTTGCCACACACCATATGGAGCTACTCTTGGCACTCATTTCTTTAACTATTTTTAGGTGACAATGTTTTCTGAATTGAATATGAAGATTTACAGCTTTATGCTATAAAGTGAGGGATGAAAAGCTGACCTTATTTGTGTCAGGTGCACTGTCCTTTTCATGAACTTGAATTGCCTTTTTATTTCCTATTATATGGATAACACATACACAGAGCCCAATAAGAATTTAAAATATGTATTTGTGCATGTTTTAGCTCAATAAGAGACCCTGAAGATTTTACTGGCAATATATATTATTTAGATTTCTTTGCAGGTGTGGTTCAGGCTCATAGAATGAATGATCCAATTTGTAAATTTCTTCTTGTTGCAAAATAAGGGCCCAAACAGGAAAATAACAGTACATTTCATGTTTCCCATTTCCCCCGGTTTTTAGATTTATTTTTGTCTTTAATTTATATTCTATTTTTAGTAAAACAGCTTATTGTAAGGATTCATAAACAAACAAAAAAAGCAAAACAAAAGAAACCCTAACACATCTGACTCTAATGTTACTCTGTTGAAGCTTCCAAGAGCTCTCTATTCTTCCCAGCCCACTTGATATCCTGCAGGTTGTGGCAGAACAATTCACAGGAAAAGCTTAGACATTGAGCTTGCACGCTTCTTGACTCCATTTTAAACCCTTTGTTCACACCAGGGTGGCATTTTTTCACACCGCATGTGGCAGCTTTGACTCCTATCCAGCTTGTCTTATAAAATCAAAGTCTGCAATTTTTTTTCTTTTCACAGTGCTGCTGCTTCCTGAACTGCAGTATTTTTTCATCTCTCCTAATATTGTGAATCTTAAGTTTATTATAAATATTTTAAAATCCATGTAGAGTGTGTAGCAACAAGATGACCAAACCTGCAAATTGAGCTTCAATTAAAATTGAATGCTAATTTCAGGAGCTTTTGAAAAATAAAAGCTGAGAATAAAAGTTAGGAAATAGCTGAGTAAATTTGCTTTATACTCAGTCTGGATTTTCCAGCAATAGAAATTAAGAAGGGCTGTTATACAGATATTTTATTTATTTATTATTTATAGTAATAAATACAGATGGTTTAATTTCAACATACACCCTGTGTGCTTAAAGCAAAATACTTGCATGCCATATTCTGTGGGTAGATCTAAAATGCTTTCATTGGTTTTAAAAACCTTCTGTCTGCAGTTTTACTGTAGGTTTTATATACTACACTACTAGTGCATATTATTTAATATTAGGTTTAAAGACAATGTAACAAATGGAATGAATTGTAATAAATTGAATCCAAACATTGTTAGAAAATGTGAAATTAAGGCCAGCACCATTTAATTTAATACTTTATATGACTAAATATATTCAGCTAAACTACAATTTGATCCCTTAAATAAATATTAAGAATGCATTTTTTACTCTTTAGAGTCTTCATAATAAATAGCAAAGATACAACAGATTCTATCACAATAACAAAAGTTGAAAGAAACTCATCAGAATAAAATATTTTCCTTTTGCACTTTTTCAATAAATATATTTTTGCAATGCTCAATTAACATAAAAATTTTGCTGTGTTTTAAAAGATGTTATCAATCTTAAATTCTTCTAAAATCTTTTATTTCCTAGTTTTTTATTCCTTGTTTATATGAAATTAATCATTTACACATATGCCAGGGAGTCCCTTAACACAGCATTGTAATAAATATTTTGATCTGAGGGCTTTTGTTTGTTGTTTCTTGTTTCTTGTTGATTTGAATGATCTTTTCTTGGCTGCTACTTTCCTCTCAAATATACCATGTATGCTTTCATTATAATCTTGTATCCTTACAAATTTTCTCACTATTCTTTTCAAGATTACAGTATAAATATAAGCATAGACCATGCTACTTCCTAAACCAAAGTAAACTATAAGGTTATCTAGCTATATATTCATGATTTTATACAGTGATACTATTGTTTTATTAATATTTTGAAGAATAGCATAAAACATATATGTCTGTTGTTTGTGAACATTTTTATTCACGTTTATTTCATATGACTATTCTTATACATTCCACCAATTTACTTAAGCATATACTATGCTGTTCAGAAGCTAAATCATCTTAGCTAATATGATCTATAGTTGCAAGCAAGAAAAGAAAAAAGCTAGTCTAATTAATCTTAATTTTGAACCTCAAAATATGAAAGATATACACAGATCTCCAGTAATAATTTATTATCATAGTTACAAATGCTTCAAACAATTTTTTGTAAAGTTTACAAAAAGGACAAAGTATATGAAAACAAAAAAATAGCCCATGGTTTGTATTTTCCTATATCTATAATATATAAGCAAAAGAATGTCTCATATAACTGAAAAGTATATTTAGCAGGTACATTTTGTCTCATACTTCTTTATATTCTCTTTGCAAAACTATGTGTTGTATCCTGTAGAATATGTTTATGTATACACTTACATCGAGTATAACATTATTGTTCAATAGGGAGACCAAACTAGATTTTCATTTATTAAAATATGTATTAAAACCAAAAATAGATGTTATCTACTTTTTAAAATTTCAATAATCTAAACATATTTACTGTAGAGAAACTGAAAATATAGTCTTTTTCCAAATAAATTATCTATTAGAAATAGCTTTTCCTATTTAAAAATGTGTCCAAAACATTATAATGTTTTATTTAAAAATAGTTATACAAAGGGAGAATTTATAAAATAAAAAATTAGAATTATTTCAAAATTTAAATCAATAATTGAAGAGACTGTTTTCAAAAGCATTTCATAGAGAATCAGACATAGCTGTAAAATATACATGCAAAGGTACATATTTACTGTTTAAAAACTACATCACAAACGATTTACAGATGTTTAACAAAACTAACTTTACTGAAAAACAGTTATCTCATTTTGATTATAATAAGAAACAACATGGTTAGAAGACAGGTTGAATTTCTATGAAGCAATGTAAGTTCAATAAGTGTATGAAAATTAGTTTACCTACTTACACAGTGTATATTTACTGAAGAAATAGCATGGTCTCTTTCATTTAAGTGTCAAATGAAGGAGAATTATAGTAAAAAAACATTTATCATGATCCATTCCAAAAAATCCCAACTTTTATTGCTTGGCATTTCCTATTTTTTCCCACGTCTCTTCAGACTGTCTTCAGGTTAACATTTCTTCTACTTCCAAACACTCCCTCTCTTCCCCCCCTCCTCCCAAAGCCCCCCAAACAGAAATACCACAACATCCTTCAGCAAAAGCATAATTGCTTTACATTGCCTTTCAGCCTGTGGCCTGTTCTTATATTAATCAAATTCAATCATACAGACTCCCCTAAAATTCAGCTTGGAGTAATCCTCTGCTACTTAAGTCTGGATGAAAGGAGTACTCATTGTGAATTATGTTTCATCTGTCACAATAACCTTCTTTATTCTTTGGTGCACCTCCCCTTTGCCTGTGGCAATTAGAGAAAATAGGTATGCCTTCAAGTATGAGATAGTGGTATCTCAAAATATACATATATATACACTGATGTCACATACAGACAACGCTTACTAAGCAACACCCTGATGATTATATAAGCCCTTTTTGATGAAATCCAAATTTTGTTAGACTAGAAGCAGACATTTTTTACAAAGAGTAGGTGCTGAGGGCTGTCTGTAGGTTATTGTTTTTTGACAGGCTGTAGTCAAGAGAGTTTGTCATTCTATTAGAAGAAGAGTAAAACTTCTTTCCAATTGATTTCAAGAACATGTCATTTTACACTTTAGTTGTTTTATATCTTTCTGTTATAATATCTTAAGCTATTTTATTTTCACAAATTCCTAGAATTTGGTTAAGAAATACTATCTACGATATATAACCTCAGTGTTTTTTTGTAATTTTTACTATTTTTGTATGGCTAAATATATATTTTAAATTAAACACTTTTTAACAAATATGAAGATGAAAAGTGATACCAAGTGAAAATATTTACTGAATGTCAATGGAGTGCTTGCTGCAGAATAAGATAACAAATATTTTAAATTTGACATATTGTCAAATTAAATTTTTTAATTAATGACTGCATTAGTATAATGGAGGGCATGAATCTGTTAATTTTTTTAGCAACCTCTAGCAGATCTTATTTATTTTCTGCCTTTTATCTAAACTTATTTATACTGTTTTATTTTCATTTGTTTTAGTTGTGCTCTAGTTACTATTTTATTAGTCACTGAAATTACCTTAAGAGCTTTCCAAATTCATTTTTAACATATTATATAGATTATAGCAGAACATCAGATTAGAATTTTGTTTTAAAACAAAAACAACACATTTGGGGGTTCTTCTTTTCCATTTAGAAATTGCATCTCTTCCACTTCATAAGGGAAAACTGTTTTTTCCCAGGGAGTAAACTTTAATAGATAAACGATTGAAAGGAAATCACTTTTTAAAACAACAACAGAAAAGTGCTAATTCAGGCAGGCTAAAGCAAATTAATTGATGTTGGTGACTGAGATGTAGGTCTAGCATTAGGACCTAGGTAATTGAAGTAAAAAAAGAAATTAATATATTACAAAGGAAAATACTTGGGAAGAAGCAAAATAGTTTGGCCCACTAAACTGGTTTGGGCACAAAAGTGCTTGCTAAGCTATCTATTTCACATGCAACGACAGAAGGTTCGATATTCATTCGATCGATGAGTGAAAAGGCACAATGGCAAAATCGGACGGACTTCTTTTCAAATACAGATCTCCAATGTCCCCCTACAGTCTGCAGTCGTGCGGCTGGTGGTGTGGCACAGACAGAGCAAGGGTTACATCAAGGCTGTTCTCCGGACCATGCAAACAGTCTAGACCAATGACCTGCAGCATCATGCCCTTTGAAGAAGAGGCAAGTTCGGTCACGATGAAGAAAAATCAAGGCGTACCCCTTTTAACAATAGGGAGCAGCTCGTAGCTGCAAAGAGGTAAGCAGGGGTAAGCGAAAAAGGCATCTGCTTCCATGGTTACAGGCCAACTATGAGAACCTTGCTTTTCAAGAGAGACGGTTCTCATGCTCCCTCACAGGCTATGTCATGCATTATAAGTAAGGGAAGGTTGAGCTGAAATCCACATAGTTATTTCAGAGTAAAATGATACGCGAGCACATGGCTGTTAGCAAAAAAAAAAAAAAAAAAAAAAAGTCACATGACTTTTAAGAAGCAGACTTATGCTGGTACAGAATAGTTGGTTTTTTTCTCAGAACTAGATGAAGAAAGAAAATATTTGTATAAAACTAACATTCATATGATACACGAACTTTTAGCTATTCTCTTTCTATTAAATGAGAAAAGGTCAAGGATCAAGTTTTGTTTTGTTTGCTTGTTTTTTCCTGAAAAGACCACAAACCCTTTTGTTTAAATAGCATTAGTGAATGCCATTTAATATAAGATTTTGATTTTCTTTCTTTATCGTATGTTTGACAGAAGATGAAAGTAATCCATTTCTATCTTTCTGCAATAAATTTGATCTAATATTTTTGGTTACATGTTTTAGTTTTAATATTCATCATTCATAACTTTGGAGTCATATTCTTATGCAAGAAAAAAGGGAAAGTGAATGATTTGGTAATATTAGTCTTGCCTTTGTCTGAAAAAAAGATCTAGCCTAGCAGAAATATGATCAGTGAATTTATGCCAGTGGTGTAACCATTAGCCTTTGAGAATGGTTATGTTTCTACTTCATTCCTTTCTGCCTTGTTACATTCTTAATCTGCAGTGTATTGTTTTTCCTCTTGAAAAATGAACATGGTTAGTATATTTATTCCAATATATGTATCCCTAGTTTATCAGCTGCATATATGTTTATTAATAGTACATATTCTATTTAATGATATGCTAATCTTTTGTGACAGCTGTAGATTTTTATTAAACCAGAAGCATATTGTTAAGGAAAAAATAGATTTTAGTCCTAACCATTTTTGTTTTGCTGCATATTGTATAATTTATGTCACTTTTGCTATTTGCTTATTTATCTCCAAAACTAGATTAATTTTACTTCAAACATTTCTATTAAATGTGGTAGATATTAAAATCTGGAGAACTTTGAAGTTTACAACATAATTATTCCCTCAATTTACATAAATATTATGCTGCTGTTTAATAATGACAGCATTTTATAGAGTTTATATTTGTAGAACTTATATTGCTATCCAATAAAAAGTAATTAATATTTGAGTCCATCAAGTAGTGTAATTTCTCATGGTGCCTTATGAAATGTATGCATTTATGTAAGGATTTGATTTAACTCTGGTCTAATGAGTACTTACTTAAAATGAAAAGTACGCATGTGAACATACAGTAAGTTTCCCTTAAATATCACTAGACTTTTCAGTCAAGTATTTGATCTACATTGCTCATTTTGGGGCCAAAGTTATCTAGAAAAGCAGCCAAAAAAGGACAATAACCATATACAACAGAAACAATTAGATATTAATGATATAGGTAGCAAGCACATTATCTTAACACTCATGATCTTCCTTCATCAGATAGTTTATGCCCCACATAATAATTTAGCTATCAAAATGTCTTTGTCATGATTGCAAATTGTACTTTTCACAAACTTATTATCTATTCATTTTAGTTAAGAGTAAAAGCTATTTGTCCATCTTTTTTCTTTACATTTTAATACAATGGGAGAGTTAAATATTACAGTGGAACATGCTACATGTTAGTAATTACCAACTAACACTGACTGATAGAACACCAAGCATTTAAAAACAAAAACCCCCAAATCCTTGTCATTTTCATGCTTTCTATTTGTTAACATGACATACTCTTCAATTTTCTCACTATTACATTTTTAAATAGAAATCTTAATGCCTAATAATCATACCATATAATATGTGGTAGAGCACAGATTAGTATAAAACTAGTATACATACACAGATTGAATTTACTATTACATTGGAATTAACATTTTGTTTTCCATCTAAAGCCTTCATTTGGGTGATGGTGATAAGGAGGAAAGATTTTCTTTTTGGAAAAAGACCCTTTAAATGAAAGACCCAGAGACTCCCCATTTACCTTGTGTCTGGGAATTTGCTTGCTCATTTTAGCAAAATGTGTAAGACACTCACTTCTGGATTCATGACAATCTGTAAAGTGTATCAAGGAGAGGATCTGATCTTGTATTCATGATCAACTTGTAAAAATAGTCTTTTTCTGTAAAGAACTGGACAGACTGTTGCCGGTGGCACTGCCACAATGAGAGGCACAATGTGTTTCTCTTGAAAATAAAGTCTATTAGTAAGGTGAACAGCCCATCACTGACAAGTTTAGCCCATTGTCCCCTGTGGGGCCATGCAGTGTATTGTCCTGTTGCTAGACAGAATGATGATAGTCAACCTGGGACTCCTCCTTTGCTTGTTCAGACACCAAGATTCTGAAGAGCCAGTGGGTTCTCTACGCTCCTGCTCTGAGTGACTAGAGAAATTACACACCTACACAAGCCCATTATGGTTAAAGTTTAGTTTGTATCCTACTATGTTAAAAATAATGAGGACTTACTCCATGGAGTCTATATTCTGAGTTTCCCCTCTGCTGCATGTATTCAACTGGAGAGGCAAATCCTGTATAATAGTTCTCTGCAAGGATATGAAAGGCTGAAAAGATAATGTGGCAAAGAAGATAATGCTGCTTCCTCAGCTCCAGTGTGACATGAGTCCCCAAAAAGCAAGAAGTGTAAATCACAGGGCAGGAAGCATTGGAAGTTTCTTTTGTGGGGTAAGCAAATCATCAAGTGGTGTGATTTGCACAACTGGTGATTGTCAGGTGAGGGTCCCATTTGGAACCATGATGTTTCCCATAGTTCATACCTCCCCTCTGGTTGTTCCCAGGATTGCAGTTGTTGGCTGACTGTTAATATTTTTCTACCTTTCCCTCAGTAACCAGGGCCTGATGAAA